>JAQPPZ010017091.1:0-10000000 GCA_028583015.1 Wollemia nobilis | reverse complement strand
AATGGAGCATTGAAATCAAACCTTGTAAACCTGCGTTAGTGACCCATGAAAGGTTGTAACCAGGTGTGGTTAACAAGTCTAAAATTTTAGGGTAATTTTGGTTTTTGAATACAATGTTTTGAGAGGTTGTGGAAGTGGTGGCATTGCTGGAAGTTGTAGTAGTAGGGAAAACTTTTCTTTAGAAATGTGTGGGATAATGGTCACTTTGGGAGAGAAGAGTTCACTTTTATCTTGTGCAAAAGAAAAAACCTAAAAAACAACTATCAATGTTTTTTTATAGAAAAATTTAACTGGTGTGGACATGTGGTAGCATGTTATTTGACATGCATAAGCGATGATCGACCGTGTGACATATGGCAACATAAACCCTGGTGCACCTAGCCTAAATCTGGAAACATTTTTACACCCAATTTGCATCTGAATTTGCTTTACACCCGACCCTTATCTGAATCGTTTTGCACTTGGTGAGCATCCGGATTATTTTACATCCAACCAAAATTCGGATCCTATTTTACAACCAATCTATCCTTGAACCCTGTTTTACAACCGATTTACGATCAGATCTTATTTTTCACTCGGTCTGCATTTGGGACCTATTTTACAATTGATTTATGGACAAACCTTGTTTTGTAACCAGTCTACAATCGAACCCTATATTGCAATCGGTTTACGGTTGGACCCTATTTTATAATTGGTTTACGCCAAACCTTGATTTACAACTGGTTTACGATCAAGCCCTATTTTACAACTTGTTTACGATTGAACCTTGTTTTGCAACTGGTCTACATCAGACCCTATTTTTCAATCGGTTTACGATCGAACCTTGTTTTGCAACTAGTTTATGGTTGGACCCTGTTTTGCACTCGATCTGTATTTGGACCCTATTTTATAATCGAACCATGGTTGGATCCTGCTTTGTAGTTGATTTATGATTAAAAATCATTTTGCAACAATTGTATGTGACGATCATCAAAACTATCAAATTTACCATTATTTATAATTTTTGGTGAAAAATAAAGGTAATTCACCATGTCTCCTACATGAATTTGGCTAGGATTCACTTAGATTTTGAAACTAATTCATATTTTTTTATAATTAGATTTTAGGTCCAACCCCTTATGCATAACCCTAATGCTAAGTCAAGTTACACTTATCTCTACCCGGATGTTGTAGGTGAGTTGGAGAGGAGAGGGCAATCCTCCAAGGGAGGTCCCAGGTTCAAAGCTCCACCCTACCAAAAAGCTGAATTGGGTATCCAAAATCCAATTGATAATGTTGGTGTAGGCAGGGTCATGTGCGACCCCCGGGTGACTTTGACGGTGTAGAACCCCCTGTTTGTGGTCTCTCAAACCAAGGCGGCTCCGCAAGGGGTTTTTCGCTTAAAAAAAAAGTTATACTTATCTCTACACATCACACATGGCACATCTATACACTACACCTTGTATATATGTACACTACATATTATAATATTTGTACATTGCATATTGTATATATGTACATTGAACACTGCAATATCCATACATTGCACATTCCACTCTTATTTGAATGTTATCTGGTAGTTATTTTCCCACATATCTGCATATTTCACCATTGTTTACTATCTTATTGTCATTTCATATTCAAATATGTATATTCTATTGTCATTTTAATATTATGAATCACCATTATTTTTTCTCATAGCAAATTATAGTTCTTTTAATCTACTATTCTATTTTTTTACTATTGAATCTTGGACTCCTTATATGTCTAAAAGTATCTTTACATATCTAATATCATGTTGTAGTAATTTTCAACCATCTATCTACCCATCTTGTTAGAAAAAGTGAGATTATTGCAGAACTATGGCCCAAATATTTAATGCTCATATACTTGCTCATTTTTTATTTTTCACATCACTTTTTAGATACAAGGGTTTGAATAATTTATTGAGGAAGCCCTTCATATTACCTTACACTAAGCAAATTCCTTAATGCTAACTCTTGTCATCTTTTTCTTGTTATCCTTTTTATTTGTCTTGTAGGTTTTATAATCATATGAATAGGATACTTACAGGGTGTGAAACGTGATATAGCACTATATCAAATGAGGTTCTTCTTAGTATTTTTATTTTTCACGATTTTAGAATGAACTTTGTTTGTTGCTTGCCACAATTTTAAATTTTTGCTTTCTGTTTTGATTGTTAACTTAACAAAAAAATAATTACTTGGATTTTATCATAAAGGAATAAATTTATAAACTTCTTTTAGGCAAGGAAGTGAAATTGCATGTAGATAGTGTTGGCTAGATTGTATGTATGCATTGCTTTCTTGGACAAAGAAAATATTTTGTTTTGTATCATCCAAGTCAGGATATCATTTCGCACAAGAAACATGTATTCCTGTATATTTTATCTTCCTGCATCCAAATCTTTTTGTATATCTTATTTTTTAGAATTTTTGTCAAGATTAAGTGTATAAGCTCCTCGGATTGATCTAAAGGAAGCTTAAACATTATAAGATGAAGATTTACAACTAGTGTGAGTGTTGAAATGAAGACAAAAACAAAATATCTTCTATAAAAATTGAATGAAAAAAGAAAAAAAGAACAAAAAAATCCAGATTTAAAACAAGAAATGGTAGTATAATGAAGCACCAAGTTGAAAACCTATAATTGGTGGCTTGGTGGTATAGGTAAAAATAATTTAGGCATTCAAGGCTATGGAATTTTCTAGTAATAAATATATTATAATATTATTTCAGCAAATGGTCAACAACAAACTATAGCGGCTAACAGTCATTCAAAAGCGAAAGCGATCAAATTCAAGAAATTATCGATTTTCATTTTGTTGTTCATTGTTGATGCTTGGACTTGGTTTTTGAACTAGATTTTATACCATCCAATGCATTATCCTTTGCATACCTGAATTTGATAGGCATTTTGACAAATTATAATTATTTATCTTAAGATCTTCTACTTCTTCCTTTGTTGATTTCCTTTGCTTTTGTTTTTGCTTTCATGGTCTATCCATGAATTTAATAGAGGAAAGTGAACCAAGAAATAAAATCTCTAAGATTACGGTGTAGGTTTTCTCTTTTGTCTCAAATTAGAGTTTGATCACCTTTGAAACCTGATCATTGCAATGGCGGCAAGGGATATCCCTCACCCCAAAACCCTCCTAGTATTTTACCTTGATGATTGCCTCCATGCTCAAGAATGTTGACCATGGTTCATTTTTCTTGTTCTCACTACCTCCTCTATTTGACCAGTCAAAACTATAAAATATGACCAAAGCTTTGAAGGCAAGGAGGCCACAACAATCCCAACCAAGTAACAAAGGCTCCTTTATTCCTAAGTTGAATGATGCTCCAATGGTGGAGATTCCTCCAGACTATATTCAAATCCCAATCCTCACCCTAATTGAGAGAGCTCTTACTTGCAAATTTGTGGGTATTTGGCCTAGCCCAACAACCATTCAAATATGGATCAACTCTTCTTGGGGATATAAAATATCTAGCTATGAACTAATGATGGCAACAAGAGTGTATTTCATATTTATTTTCTCCTCCATAGAGAAAAGAGATACAATATTTCAAGGAAGTCTCTAGTTCCTTGGATCAGGCCCTCTCTGCATGACCCCCTAGTCAGTCAATTTCGATCCACAAGTGGAAGAACCAGAATAAGTCTCAATTTTGGTAAGACTACCATTTGTAACCCTACATTTATGGAATAAAGTGACTCTTGAGATGATAGGTAACTCTATTGGCACATTTATAGGTTGGGCTCCTTTAAATGTCAATAATGCAACTTGTGCTAGGTTGTGTTCAAGCCAATTTGAAAAAAGGGTTTTCTATAAACATATGTATCAAAGTCTTAGACTGGATTCATACCCAACCATTGGATTATGATAATATTCCATTTAAATCTATTCCATGTCATCAATATGGTCATTTCTCAAGGAATAATCCCACTAAGGTACAAGAGACAAAGGAGGAATATCAAGAATTCCAAACAGTAAGAAGAAAACAAAAAAGAAGATCTAGAAGTAAAAGGAGACCTCAACCACAACCAAAAATATAAAACAATAATAAGTTCTCTATTTTATCACAAAATTAGGAAGAGGAACATCTAGGGACATCTAAAAAAGAGGAAGATTCATTAGATCCTAAATCAGAAGATAAAGAGAAGGAAACTCGGGTTACCAAATAAAACTATTAGGAAGAGGAGATTAAAGAAATAGAAAAGACTCAATTAGCAACAACAATGATTCTAGAAGGCACCCCAAACACCAGATCCTCTACTAGAGCAAGGAAATATAATCAAAAGGTAAGAACAAAATAAGCAAATATAGAGATTCAAAAGAAAGCATAAACAACCTTTGACTTTAGCAAGGATAAGAAGCCACTTAAGAAATGAAGGTTCTAACATGGAATGAAAGGGGATTGGGTAGTCTCCTAAAGAAACTATCTAAGTCAATTAATAGCCCAACAGAATCCAATGGTTATCTGCATTCAAAAAACTAAATTGATAGAGAATTTAGCAAGAATAAAATGGAAAAAATATATGGAGATCCTCAAACCTAGAAGCAATAGATTCGTTATGTGTCTCGAGGGGATTCTCCTTACATGGGATCCACAAGCCTTGATATGTATTAATAAAACAATACACTCGAATTGGATAGCAAATTCTTTCTCCACTCCATAGGTACAAACATTGACCATAGTCAATTTTATCGACCAACTAACTTAGTCTTAAAAAAAGAGGCTTGAAAAGTCTTCGATATTAGATTCATCAGGAAAGATCCCCAATTTTATTATATCAAAGTATTTGAATTTGAATTTAGCCCAATGGAGAAAAAATGAGGCATTCCCTCAAAATACCCTTCTAAGGACTTGGTTATGCAAACTATAACTAATCAAAAACTTTAGAACATAATCCCCAAAGATGGAAAATTTGCATGGATAAAAAGAAGAGATAGGGTTGAATTCATTGTAGAAATATTAGATAGATTTTTATACAAGAAGATATACTATTCAGGTATCCACTTGTATCAAGTGGTATAATTCAAAGTTTAGTCTCAGATCATAAGCCTATATATTTGGATAGGGGTGATAGTGCTCTTGGAAAAAGGAATATTCCTTTCAAATACAATCCAAAATAGATGGAGCATGAGGAGTTTGCACCTTTAGTAGAAAGTATTTGGAAGTAGTGTGTCTATGCAAACAATCCCTAGGAGGTATGAAAAATAAAAATTTACAATCCCAAGAAAGTCATTAGGATTTGGATTACCAATAAGACTAAAGTTTAAAATAGGTCAAGCATATTGCTACAACAGATGGAGGAAGCAGAGCAAGATATAGGTGATCAACCTCCAACCCCTCAATAGGAAGAGAGAAAACTCTAGTTGAACCAATAAATGAATCAAGCTTTCAAAGAATAAGAGGCACATTAGATACTCTAATCAAGAATGATCTAGCTTAATAAAGGAGACCAAAACACAAATTACTTTCATATAAAATTAATGTAGCACTACCAACAAAATACAATAAGAGAAATTTACAAAACTAAAGAAATTTATTTTGATCATGTTAGGACCCCATCCTAACACTATGATGTAATGTTCATTGTGGAACATGGGGGACACCCATAGTAATAGTTTGTAATAATTTTTAAACATGGGAAACACCCATGATAATATTTTCAAATATTTTGTAATAGTTGTGGCTCTAGAAGCTCCTAGACAAGTGGCACCATTTTATGTAACTATTAGCAAGAATGTAACTATTTTGTAGGTAAGATATTCTAGCTTGGGTGGCATTTTGCATGTAATCCAATCTTAAGAGTTAGGTGGTATATCAAGTCTTTACAACAGTGAGTAGTAGGAATGTATGTATATTTTTGCATAATTGAATGAAAGTATTGAAGGAGGTTTCCCCTTCAAAGTGGCCTATGATTTTGTGTTACTTTATGAGATTGTTCATTTCTGCATTTATATTCCATATTGCAATAGTTGTGTTTTGAGCATTTATGTTTATTTGCAATATTTGTGAGAGTTTATTTTTAATAGTAGGTTTCTAACAAGTGGTATAAAAGCACTTTTCAAGGTTGTGTTCTACTACACTGTGATAGTTCCTTCAATTTTGATTGTTAGGTATAAGATTTTATGTTTCTATTTTTTGCTAGTTTCTTTATTAAAAAAAATTCAGCCTTTGTTTATTCTATATTAGTTATTTAGGTTAGAAACCTTGTGTTGGGGGTGTTAAAATATAATGGAGGAGCTATCGTTATTGGTTAAGCTAGATTAATTATAAAGTTTCTAGTGAAGTGAGGGGTGATCAAGCTTCAATACCTAGGCCTCAGACAACACCCCTCTATAGACTTGAGCTCCCACGTATCTTTGGGTATATCAAGATACCCCTTAATATTAGGAGACACCTTTAACCCTTATAAATATTTTTGGCCTTGTATTCTCCATAGTACGTTGAACACAACATCCAAGAAGATTACCCTCTCGTACTGACAAAGAGGCAGGTAATGTGCTCAAGGGTATGTATGGAATCCTCCTTGAGTAGTGGCCTAAAATATTGGTTCAAACACTATTGTTCATCACTACGGTATAGCATAGGTCCTATGGACAATACATACACCTTGGCTTAGCATACCTTATTATGTTGAATATCAAACCTGCAGCAAAAATCCCTATAATAAAAAAATTGTTCTGTGAATCTCAAACCTATTACCATAACTTTATCACAGAAATTGAGCATACAAAGAAGACATCCCTATTCCAAAGTTCCTACATGAAAAAAATCATAAATGTTTTTATAAAAAAACATCACAAGTGAGCAAAAACCACCAAATCCAAAAACAATGACAATAGGGGGGTCAGTGTTAGTAACAGTTGGGAAATTTAGTCAGTACAAGGTCATAAATTATCAATGTCATAACATTCACCTTGAAATCAAAATTTAAAAATAGACAAGGAATATTTGTAATAGAGTTAGACTGGGCATGTTATAGCATAGTGATAGGAGTGATTAGTAGTCAAAATAGACAAGACATAGTTTCATGAAGGGTTTTTCAACACAGAACTTAACTTTTGAACTGAACCTTCAGAGGGAAAATTGACCGCACCAACAATCTCAACAACAAAGCAATAAAAAGAAAGTTTGGATACTCAAAACCAGTGTTGTGGTATATAGCTCATTGTGATCATATTCTCAAACTAATCATTTTGATATGTAGCTACCAAACCACTTTTTGGGATCCTTACTAAAAATAGTAACCCATAAAATCATAATTATATTTTTAGTAAATATCATCAATAGATCATAACTCTTAGAACATGGCTTCAGGTACTCGACAACAAGAATTAGATAACCATATTGCTAAACAAGTGGAGAGTATGAGCAAACAACTATGGTCCTCATTCTCCAACACCTTAGATGAGATAAAGACACAAATAAAAAACTTCTAAGAATCTGAGTGTGGTCACTGAGGAACAGAGATAATTGAAGGTAAATTTGGATGGTCATATTTTGATTGATTCCTTGGGTCATCAGGATCAACAGGATATAGGTACGAGTCACTACCAACTAAATATACCAGATAACAATGGATTTAAATTGCCAAAATTAGAATTCCTAGAATTTGATAAAAAATATCCTCAGGGGTGGTTTTTTAAGGTCGAACAATATTTTATTCTTCACAATGTCTCATGTTATATGCATTTGATAATTTCCTCTTTCAATTTTGAATCAAATGCACTTTTCAGTGGCTTAGTAAAACCAAACCTGATATTTCTTGGTAAGATTTTGAACAATGTCTACTCACTTTCTTTGGTCTGTGTGAGATTGAAGATTTTACAAAAACTCTTTTTAAACTTAGACAAACCTTAATCATTTGAGAGTATCAAACTCAATTTGAAAAACTTACCAATAATACCATTGTTATATGTGTTGAATCCTTTAAAATTTGTTTTGTGAGTGGTTTGAATGATGATATTAGGGCTGAGGTTAAACTCTTGAGACCCCAAACATTACCACAAGTAATACAATTGGCTAAATTGGCAAAATAGAAATTCAAGGCCCTAGGATGCACCTCTAAATTTTCTCAATCTCTGCCATATTTTTTGTCCAATTCTATGACAAGTCCTACCACTAAATATCCCATTATAAAAAAGAATTGACTTGTGAAGATATGGAGAGTAGAAGGGCACAAGGGTTATGTTATAATTATGATGAAAAGTATTCCTAAGGGCACAAGTGTGTGCAACAAAAATTGTATCTGCTAGATATGGATGAAGTACCAAATGTAGAATCTTCAAAGGAAGAGGAGGATCCTCAAGAGGGAGAAAATATAGACCATATAGCAAATCTAGAGGAATCCCAACCAAAAATATTTGTGCATGCTTTAGAAAGAGTATCCACTCCCCAAACAATTAAAGTAATTAGCTACTTCAAAGGATAACGGGTCATCATTCTCATTGACTTTGGAAATAAATATAACTTCATTGATCCATATGTAGCCAAACAAGGAAATGATTACATTGCTACATGCAATTCCTTTGAAGTTGTGATTGCTAATGGAGGCACCCTACCATGCAAAAAAAATATCGTAATGTTAAACTTCAAATTGGGGACTATAATCTCAAGATAGATATGTTTGCCCTACCATTAGGTGGGTGTGATATAGTTTTGGGAGCACAATGGTTGTGAATGTTAGGACCAATTTTATGGGATTTTTTTGAGTTGTGGATGAATTTTAGTCAATATGGGAAGGAATATACTTTACATGGCATGAAGGCTAGTGCGACTCAGTTTATTTCTACCCATAATATGGAAAATTTGTTAAAAAAGTCTTCTCATGGAGTGGTGGCACAAATGTTTGCTATCCATGGCCCTGCTAAAAGGGAATGGAACCATCTCGTGCAATTACAAGGATTATTAAACAAATATGCTCAAGTTTTTTAGGAACTTAAGGGACTATCTCCTCATCACTCATATGACCAGGCAATACAACTTTTTCCTGGTAGTCTTCCTCTTAATATCCATTCGTATAGGTATCCTTATGATCAATAATCAGAGATTGTGAAAATAGTGCAAGAGCTTCATGTTGTTGGGGTTATTCATTCTAGTGTTAGCCCCTATTCTTCACCAATGTTACTAGTATGAAAAAATTATGACACTTGGAAATTGTGTGTATATTATCGAGACCTCGATAATATCGTTATTAAAGATAAATTCCCAATTCTAGTGATTGATGAACTCCTTAATGAGTTGCATGGGGGCACGATATTTTTCTAAGTTGTATTTGTGATCAAGGTATCATAAAATTAGAATCAAGGATTAGGACATTCCAAAAATAACTTTCAAAACTCATGAAGGGCATTATGAATTATTGTTTATACCATTTTTATTAACCAATGCACCTTCTACCTTCTAAAGTCTGATGAATTCCATTTTTTACTCTTTCCTTTGCAAATTCATTCTAGTATTTTTTGATGATACATTATTTTACATCCGTTCATGGGAAGAGCATCTTCAACACTTAGACCAAACACTCCAACTTTTGTCTTACCATCAACTTCATGCAAATATGTCCAAATGTTCTTTTGTCTAACATCGTCACCAAGGATGGAGTTTAGGTTGATCCCAAGAAATTTTAGGTTGTCCAATATTGGCCTAAGCCTCATACCCTACAGGGACTTCATGGTTTCTTGGGACTCATGGGTTTTACAAGAAATTTGTAATGAATTATGGCAAGATAGTGACTCCCTTGATAGACATGTTGAGGAAGAATTTTTTTCTCTGGATAAAACCTGTTGAAAAGGCTTTTGTCAATTTGAAGTATGCCATGACCACTACCCCATGTTAGCAATGTCAGATTTCTCTAAACCTTTTATCATTGAAAGTGATGCATCAGGAACTGGCATTGGGGTGGTTTTAATTTAAGAAAGTAGATCTTTGGCCTTCATTAGAAAGGCACTCTTAGGCCAAAATTTGGGTAAGTCTACTTATGAGAAGGAAATGCTTACCATTTTACATATGGTCAATCATTGGTAATCGTATCTCATTGGGAGACATTTTTCCATCAATATTGATCATCAAAGTCTCAAATATTTCTTAGAATAAAGGGTGGCCACACTAGAACAACAAAAATGGGTTTCAAAATTGTTGGGTTATGACTACAACATCTTCTATAAGAAGGGCAAGGAGAACATGGTGGCAAATAATTTGTCTTAACTACATGAAGAATAGGCTATGCTCCATGCTATATCCACACCACATCCTCAATGGATTCATCAACTATACAAGAAACTGATTAAGGACTCCTCTTTTCAAACTCTCATCCAAGCAAATCCTCATTTATGCCCTAGCTATACTTGGGATGGCCATGATTTATGATACCATAATTTTATTATTGTATCCAATAAGTCAAAAATAAAGGATATCATTCTTCAAGGAATTCATGCTTCCCCAACAACTAGACATTCAAGGTTTCTCAAAATTTATACAAGGACTAAGTGTACCTTTTTTTGGTGGGGAATGAAACAAGATATTCATACATTTGTGGTTGAATGTGATTGATGCCAATGTATGAAAGGTGAAACTATGATTTTCCCTGTTACCCTTCAATGCTTTTCGATTCCTAAGCAACTTTGGACATATATCTCCATGGATTTCATTGAAGGGTTACCTAAATCAGGAGGTAAATTGGTTATTCTAGTGATAGTGGATCGTCTTATGAAGTATGCTCATTTATGTTCCCTATCCCACCCATACATCGCATCCATTTTTGCTCAAATATTCCTTGAATCTATATTTTGTCTCCATGGAATACCTAAATCCATTGTCTTTGATAGGGATCCTACCTTCACTAGTCATTTTTTGTAGGAATTGTTCAAGTTGTAAGGAACACAACTAAATATGAATTTCACCTATCACCCTCAAAATGATGGCCAAATTGAAATTGTGAATAAATTCTTGGAAACATATCTTTTTTGCTTCACCTTTGAACATCCTACACATTGGGCCAAGTGGCTTCCTTTGGCCAAATGGTGGTATAACACATCACATTGCCACTAAGATGAGCCTCTTTGAAGCAGTCTATGGTCAGCCTCCTCCAGCACCATCTTCTTACATTCTAGCATTTCTAAAGTTCAAGTTGTGGATTCCACTCTTTGCTAGCGTGATTACATTCTTTGCCAACTCAAGGTCAATTTGGACATGGCTCAAAACTATATGAAACAAGTTGATCAACATCATGTTGGAAATGTGTTGAATATTTTATATGTTATTATGATCAGGTTTTGGGTTAATATATTTGAACCCATTGATTACTATATTTGGGTTAATATATTTGAACCCATTGATTACTATATTTGGGTTAATATATTTGAACCTATGGATAAATATATTTGGGTTAATATATTCGAACCCATGAATTAATATATTTGGGTTAATATATTTGAACCCATTTTTAAATATATTTGGGTTAATATATTTGAAACTATTTTAAATATATTTGGGTTAATATATTTGAACCCGAGTTTTATGGCCTTGGTATTGTAAAACCCCTCCTTGTGTTGTTGGTATATAAATCAACACTTGCATGAGGGTTTGGGTATGGTGAATTTCCGAACACTTCCAAAGTGGGGAACGTAGTATGCAAGAAATGTAATAGCAAGTGGTAGAGCAAGCGAGAAATAAACTAAAGGATATTATTGTATTGGAGATGGTCAAGTTTATACAATAAGAAGATATTCTTGCTGGGTTTTTTCTCGAAAGGGTTTCCCAAGATAAATTCTTGTGTAATGTGTTCTCTATTTTTTCTTTGATTTTGTAATTACTATTTTTTTTAAATTTGTTTATCAGGGTATTATTTCTCTTCATTTGGTATCAGATCTAGGTTGTAGCTTGGTTCAAGGAGAAAGGATTTCAACCCTAGGATAAATCAATTCTTGAGTGGGAGTAGTGCATGGAAGAATCTAGGCAAAGGAAAAATGATAGGAAGCACATAAGTAGAGTCGGTGAGCTTCGATAATGTTAGATCCAGTGAGCTTCGGTAGTAGTAGATCCAATAAGCTTTGATAGTGGTAAATTCGGTAAGCTTTGGCAACGGTAGATCTGATGAGCTTCAATAGCGGTAGGTCTGGTGAGCTTCGATAGTGATAGAGTTGGTGAGCTTTAGCAGTAATAGATCTAGCGAGCTTTGGTAGCGGTAGAGTTGGTGAGCTTCGATAGTGGTAGAGTTGGTGAGCTTCAAAAGTAGTAGAGTTGGTAAGATTTGGTAATGGTAGATTTGGTGAGCTTCGATAGTGGTAGATCTTGTGAGCTTCGGTAGTAATAGATCTGGTGAGCTTCAAAAATGGTAGATCTGGAGATTAAGGTTAGAAATGCTTGTTCTAGTGGTTTTATTGTAAAGTTGCTAATTTTTTTTTGAGATGGTTTATTGGTTGTACCACAAGTTTTTGGGCAAGTATTAACTATTGTAACTAGTGTAGCTTGTACCTGAAGAAGCTATTGTAATTGGTGTAGTTGTGGCCAAAAAGATACTAGTGTGGATGCTAGTGGTGGTTTCTTGGTGTAATGTTCTTAGAGTTAGCTCCAGTAATATTTTTAATGTTTTTAAAGTGGATTTTTGGACTATTTTGTTACCTTGTCGGTATATGGCTGAGGGTAATAGGTGAAGTTAATATGTTTAGATATTGCACATGCAGTTGGAGGTCAGTAGATATATGTCCAATCTAGGGAAGGAACATTGGACTATTGTGGCAATTTTTGGACCCTATGGAAAGTATTCAACAAGTGGGAGAATGTTGGAAATGTGTTGAATATTTTTCATGTTATTATGGTTGGGATTTGGGTTAATATATTTGAACCCATTGATTAATATATTTGGGTTAATATATTTGAACCCATGGATAAATATATTTGGGTTAATATATTTGAACCCATTGATAAATATATTTGGGTTAATATATTTGAACCCATGTTTTACTATATTTGGGTTAATATATTTGAAATTATTTTAAATATATTTGGGTTAGCATATTTGAACCTGGTTTTTATGGCCATGGTATTGTAAAACCCCTTCTTGTATTTTTGTATATAAAAAAATACTTGCATGAGGGTTTGGGAATGGTGAATGTTCAGACACTTCCTAAGGGGGGAACGCAATATGCAAGAAATGTAATAGTGAGTGGTAGAGAAAGCTGGAAAGAAACTAAAGGATATTATTGTATTGGAGATGGTCAAGATTATACAATAAGGATATATTCTTGTTGGGTTTTTTTTTGAAAGGGTTTCCCAGGATAAATTCTTGTGTAATGCATTCTCTGTTTTTCCTTTGATTCTACAATTACTGTTTTTTTAGAATTTTTTTATCGAGGTATATTTCCCTTCACATCACACTAAACATAGCTTTTATGTTGAAGATATGATTTTTATTTGTCTATAGCTATAGAAAAAATCCTCTCTCTAGTTTTGTGGTTGTCAAGAACTTATCATAAAATATTATGGTCCTTATCAAGTGTTGTAGAGGATCGGGTCAACAACATACAAACTAGCCCTTTTGACTAGTTCCAAAATTCATCCAATCTTCCATGTCTCTTCTCTCAAGAAAGTTGTTGGCAACAAGGTCTAGATGTAGTCTACACTTCCAGAGTTAGATGAGGAAGGTTCCATCATTCTTTAACTTGAATGCATTCTTGACTGTATATCATGTACCCTTTGTTGGTGTGTCATCATCGATGTTCTTGTCTAATGGTGTGCCTTACAACTTGAATATTCTATATGAGGACGTCTTCAACAACTCCAACAACAATTTCCTCATCTTCAACTTTGAGTACAAAGATTTTCGAAGGAGAAGGACATGTTAGGACCTCATCCTAACCCTATGATGTAATGTTCCTTATGGAAAGTGAGGGACACCCATAGTAATATTGTGTAATATTTTGTAAACTAAGGGACACCCATGATAATGTTTTAAAATATGTTGTAATAATTATGGCTCTATAAGTTAAGAAAATAAGCTTATACTGAGAGGGGGGGTGAACAATATAAGATGAGACTTTTACTTTTCTTTCCAAAGTAGTAACTTCAATTATTATCAATTTCAACAATAAAACAATGCACAAATCACCACACATATAAGAGACATGGATTTAACATATTTCATCCAATGTGGGCTACATCCATGGAGAAATATTTCTTATAAATTTCTCAAACAAATTTCATGGGCTCCAATCCCTATTATAATGTTCATAGATACTTATCCACAAGATACAATTGTCCCCTCTCATAATTTCGTGGACCTCAATCCATAGAATACACCAATATCCTCTCACAATTTTTTGGACCTCAATCCATAGGAGACACCAATCTGATTTGCTCTAGTTTGTGGACCTCAATCCATAGGAGACACCAATCTCCTCTGCTCTAGTTCATGGACCTCAATCCACATGATACACCAATATCCTTTGCTCTTGTCTGCTTCAAAGCCTACTCACAACTCTATTCAAATATGATTCAAGCCTACTTCAAACATGCTCACATCTTCTTACAAAACCTGCTCAACTCTGCTCATAACTCTGCTCAAATCTACTCACAAAACCTGCTCAAACCTGCTCACAATTCTGCTCAATCCTGCTCATAAACTTGCTCACAATTCTACTCAAATTTGCTCAAAAAACTTGTTCAATCTTTCCCAAATATTGCATACAAACAATGCTCGTATTTTTCTAAATCTCGTATACTAACAATGCTCATATCTTCTCCCAATCTCTCATACTAACAATGCTCGTATCCTTTCCAAAAGTGCTTTCTTCAACTTAAAGTAATTCAGACATATTCTACCCAAAATTCTTTTATCTTCATGAACATATAGAAAATGATATGCATTACATGTACCCAATATGTTCTTCTTCTCAACCCAGGTGTTGTAGGTGAGTTGGAGAGGAGAGGGCAATCCTCCAAGGGAGGTCCCATGTTCGAATCTCCACCCTACCAAAAAGCTGAATTGGGTACCCAAAATCCAATTGATAATGTTGGTGTGGGCGGGGGTTGGGTGCGACTCCGGGTGACTTTGACGGTGTAGAACCCCCTGTTCATGGTCTCTTAGACCAAGGCGGCCCCGCAAGGGGTTTTTCACTTTATATATATATATATATATATATATATATATATATATATATATATATATATATATATATATATATGTATTCTTCTTCTCAATTAAATCCTTTCACTCTATCCTTGCACTATGTGACACTTTGAATTGCTTTAAAACTACTCTTCCATACTCACTTCAAAATCAATCATAATGCACAAATCTGCCCTGCTTATCTACTCCCAAAATCAATCATGAACAATGCACACATTTGCTTTCAAATATGATCTATAACTCCTTGCAAATTTTCTTCCAAATTCAATCAAAACAATGCACAACTTTACTCTCAAAACTTATCTATAACTCTCTGCAAATTTTCTTCCAAATTCAATCAAAACAATGCACAACTTTGCTCTCAAAACTGATCTATAACTCTCATCAATTTATTTTCAATTTCAAGCAAAAACCAATATACATCCAATAATTTCTTATACCTCCAACCTTATGACAACAAAATTATTTTCCTCAAACAAAACCACCTTGATAAAGGAATTAAATCACCATACCTCTAAATCTACCTCAATAATGATAAGCTTCCCAGACCTATATTAACAAATAATAATTTTCCTTTCTTTTGCCACTTCAAAAACTAGGTTAGAATGAAACGGGTGGAAAGTGGTATTTGATATAACATAAACACAAAGTATGTTGAACAAGAAAGTTGTATTTCATTTATATTCAAAGATAAAATAGGTTACAATAGGGACAAGTTTCCCTTTCATAATGTCTTCTCCAATAAACTTCACAATAATATTGATATTGTCTTCTATCATCCCTCAATGTAGGTGGGTTTGTGATCCACCACCGGATTGTATTTTATGGTGTTTTTCTTCTTTTGACCTGTGAAGAACCTGCAAAAGGGGGTTAGTGTGTTAGGGGCTTGCCTTGGTCAAGCCCCTTGGTTATGAATACTAAATCAACATAAAAAAATATTGAAAGTTGCAATAAATGATATTAAACACTTAACATTAGTAAATGGAAGCTTACCTACCAAATTTGAGGTGATTTAGGCTTTGTAGACTGAAATCACCACCCAAGGGGTGAATCAGAATCGGATTCGCAGGGTGAGGTGCGAATCCTGTTGTAAGTTGTATTTTGTTGAAATGCTCTAGTAGGGAGACTCCTTGGCTGTTGCTATGCTTTTATTTGCTATAAGATCCGACTGTTCAGACTTCAATGTTGAATTTGACAGAGTTTTTGTGCTTATGTCATTAATTGAGAGAGAGATAATTAGGGGTTTAAGACCCACTATTTATAGGAAAAGGCAAGATGCAGGGGGGAGTTAAGTAAACTAACCCTAGGCTAAAGTCTAACTAGAGTTAGGTTAAATAAGGAAAGGTGGCAATCTCTCATTCCTAATGGAAAATATCCTATCCTCACACATGTGTGAGGAAGGACTAGGTCTAATCAGGATTAGGGGATCCTAAGCCTAATTAGGTTTTGATTAGGGAAATATCCTAGCTAATCCTACTTACACACATGTGGAAGGGTGCAATTAGTGTTAATTAGGGATTAAAGCTTAATTAATCAAATTTGCCCTAAAAGGGAGACTTAAGTGAATTCAACATTAAATTAGATTTTAAGAATTGACTTGGTAATTGCTTTTGTCAACTAATCCCCTGTGGGGGCCTCAATTGAATTTAAATAGGCTATTGGAGGATATCCATGCACAGGATGTGATTTTGAAGGCTTATTAGGGTTTTGGACCTAAAATTTGATGAAGTGGTATATGGAAGTCTACACATTGCTGTGGCGAGCTACGATAATCTACGTGTGACTACGCATGACTACACATGACTACAATAGCCTACAATAGCCTACAATAGCCTACAATAGCCTAGGGATATCTAGAATTGCCTATGGATACGTAGAGACAACAACGTGTGACTTTTGGGTGTCTACATTTTGCCCCTTTTGTACTATACTGTGTGGAACATATTTTAATACAAAAACATGAAGGATTTGTGTAGGAGGAAGAGGTATAGAAGGAGAATGAAATACAATCAAAGGTATGTAGTCACTCGAAGTGTGACCATACACATTAATTGGATGTCTAGGGAGAGAAGAAAGGAAGGAATGAAGAAGAAGAGGAAAGAAATAAAAGCAATGTTGGTGAATGGAAATGAATTATTACGAATGCAATGTTGTGATTTTGCTGAGTCTGTATGAAATTTTCAATGCCATACTAGTTGCTTGAGAATGACAACTTCTGACTACTTTGCTTTTGCGACCAGATCAGCATGGTCCAAAAGTATGAATAGGACAAAAGCCTATATAAATCTTTGTTGTTGATTGATTGATGAGAACATGGTGACAAGTGTCAAACCATTTGAGCTAAAGGGACATTTGGATTATTCAAACGTGACTAGATCAGTGTGGTCGAGAAATCCTTTTCCAAATATTGCGCTAAGATTACATCAAATGTATCACTCGTTACATACTTGATGTACTTGAATGCTTAGATTGACTTCTCCATCAAAACACATAGCTCTCATGATATAACACATGTCTAGTTGAGATTGATATTATTTCATAAGATAATCTACAGCAAAAAAATTTGTAGACAAATGTGCTACTCGCACTTTTGGATTTTCAGATGTGTGGTTGCATACAAAGCTTACTTTAGATATGAATATCCCCTCAAATGAGGAATCAGCAATGAGGTAAATGAAATGTGGTGATTTGATGATGCAGTGATTGATAAGATACCAATGCATGATGAAATTGATTGAAAATTAAAATAGAGGAAATTTTGAGAGGGTTCCTAGGGTTTTCGAAGAAATTTGCTTCATTTCCTAGGTTTTTGGAGCAGTTTGATCAATTTTGGAGGGTTTTAGCTAAATTCACCACCCGGGGAGCGATTTTGACCTAAATCACCACCCGAGGGGCAATTTATATCTGAATTCGCCACTCGAGGGGCGAATACAGGTTTAAAGCCTATTTAAACCCAAATTTGATTGGAATTGGTTCATTTTGATGGTGGGAGAGATTGGAAAGTGGCTTAGAGGAGCATTTAACAACACGAGGAGAGCACGATTGACGATTTCAAGGGAGAATATGACGAGGGGACGCAGTGCAACTAGCAACAGGTATGGGGATCCACCAGTAAGCGTTCTTTATTTTTGGTTTTAATTTCTTTTATTTTTCCAAAGAAATGTGAATGAGGGGGGGGAGGTTTTCATCCTATTTAAAAAAAAAATACGAATTTTAATTGAAATGGGGACACAAAGTGATAAACAAGCCAAATGGGTACCCAAAAACGTGATTTGTTTCTAGGTTTGACTTGTTTTGGTGCCAATTTGACTGGGTAATGGGTAGAGTAGGTGTAAAGTTTAACCGTTCATTTTTTGAGCAATGGGATACTGTTTTTGGAATGTTATTGCATTTTGTCTGTAAAAGTAGGAATTGGGTATCCAGTTATGTGACTGTTATTTTTTTTTCCTTCGTTTGGCATGCTTTCTGAATGTGTTGTTTTTGGGTGTAAGGTAGTAAATTTTGACTGTTAGATTTTCCACCTTAGAGATAGTATTTTTTAAAACCAACGATAATTTCACCATAGAAGGATGAAATGGGTATCCAAAAATGTCATTTATTTTTGTAAATATTTGCATTTAGCTTGTGTTTGATTTACGTGCCAAGGTGTAGGTAATGTTAAACTTGAATTTAGCTGTTGGGAGACCAATTTATATTGTTTTCAACATTTGTTTGATCTTTCACCATGAAGTGGCAAAATGGGTGTTCAAAAATGTGATTGTTATTTTGATATTGCATGTATTTGTGTTTGTTTTATTTTGGTATGTGTATGGTAACATTGAGATTGAACTTCGTGTTGATTGGTGTTATATCATCTATTTTTAGCATTTGTTTGGAATTTCACCATGAAGTGGAAAAATGGGTATCCAAATATGTGATTGTTTTTGCATTTTGTCATATGACTTGCATTGTACGTGATCTTGCCTCGTAATGCATGTAAAATTAATGTGATTAACTTGTATGTAAAATTTATATGATTTTTGAATTTGAAATGGATTGCATCATTGTATATATCGCTAATTCATATTTTTTTTGTGATTTAAACATGTGAAGGTGCTTGAGCCTCACCATCTCGTGCTTAAGATGAAGGACTTTTATGCTCTGATGAAGAATGAGGAAGATGAGGCATGGTTGGATGCAGTATGGATGAGAGGGATTTGGGAATGTAAAAGTATCCATGCAAATATAGCTTACATATTTGCACTATGTGAGTGATGGGATGTAGACCGCAATACTTTTTACTTCCCCACAGGCGAGATGACGATCACCTTGGAGGACGTATACCGGATATACAAGTTATCAATTGAGGGTGTTCTAGTTTGGGTAGCACCAGATAATTCTAAGACAACTATGTTGGAGTGCTTCTTCAGTGATAAGTGGGAGGAGATAGATTTGGGGAATATTAATTATGAAGATTTGTGGATTAATGATAAGATATATAATCGTTAGTGTACAGCGATGATGATGATATCTACTTACGCACTACCTGATACTTTCGGGGTTCTATTTACCTAGAACATGCTAGATGTTGTTAGTGCCATGGTGGAGCGGAATGTTGTCTTTTCATGGGTGCCAACATTGTTGGTGTAGGTGTATAGGGAGCTACATGATGTAGTTTGTGCTAGAGTTGGACTCCTTTGCTACAGGTGTGGGCATGGGAGCATATATCTATTAAGAGGCCTATATTTTTACCTTGTATGATGCATGTTGAGGGCAAGAAGCATTTGCCCTTTGCTTTGAGGTGGAGGACGGATGAGGAGAAGGGTGTGAAGAGACCTTTTTAGGGCGATCCTCTATGTTGTAGGGTCAAGTTTGGGGAGTTGACGTCTAATGATATTAGATGGAAGCCATGGTTGGGTGGAGTGACATGGGAGCAGGATGGTGAGCAGCTGAGAGCTATCCATCAGGGGTGATGTTTGGTTGATCGTTATACTCGAAAAGTTGAGTTCTTCTAGTGCAGTCGAGTGAAGCGACAGTTTGGGTTACGACAGGATGTTCCAGATGCACATGTTATCTATTTTATGTGACGAGGTGATAGGGGAGCTCGGCCTATGGTTTTGCCTTGGGTTGGTGAGAGTGACCTGAATATGGTTATACCTAATATGGATAATACTGGTACAACACCAGAGTTTGATTCTTGGTGGGTGATGCAACAATGGGAGCTTGGTAAAGGCATTATTGATTTAGGGGTACCACTGGTGGAGAGGAGAGCGGGTCGAGGTACTCGAGGTAGGTCAAAGGAGAGATCTAGTAGTGAGTGGTAGGTGCCTCTATGATAGTCTGGGAGATGAGTAGGTGGTTCTTTGGGTTCATATGCGATGAGATTCGAGGAGGTTCCAGAGATTTTTGGGGTAGATCCTATGGAGGGAGGTATGTTCACAGGGCAAGCGATCGGTGTGGCGGTGGGGATGCGAGGAGACGCTATGATGAGTGATATGGGTGGCAGTGTTGTGATGGTGAGATGGATGAGACCTTTGATATTGGTGTTTTTGTGGGTATGAGGGAGATTCTTGTTGAGGTCCAGGAGAGACAGGATGTGGAGGAGGAGGCTCGAGGGCTACGAGATAGAGTTTGGTAGTTGGAGGTTGAGCTTCACCAGTAGGAGGAGATGCACAGGTTAGAGATGGAGCAGCTAAGGGTCAAGGTGGAGCAGTTGATGGTTAGGATGATTATCCAGTAGCAAGTGCAGGAGGAGGATTCCCAAGCTATTGAGCGATTGACTGATTCATTGGTTATAAAGTCTGCAAGGAGATCATTGTGTGAGTCTTGTCTGATAGTGCGTGGGATCGCACTTCCTGATTATGGTCAGGTGGTATTATCCCAAGATGGAATGAGATCATGAGTGTGGCCATCCTCTCACCATAGCTAGTTTAGTGTTGCTTTAGTGGGGTAGATGGGTGTTAAGATTGAGGTGCGAGACTAGCCTATCGTGGATTAGGCTCCAGAGGTCAGGGCATAGTCGATCAAGGCTACAAAGATGCGGGTGAGCCATGAGGGACCTGGGGAGGCTCCTTGTGGTAGTTAGGATTTCTATTTATTGTAGCCTATGAGTATTTTAGATGAGATATGATGGGTATGGTCCCATTTTGTAGCCTTCAGTAATTTTGGATGCATGATATATACATTTTGATTTCGATTGTAATATATACATGTGCCATTGTTATGGTTTGAAATGTGTTCTCTTTATGTTTGCATTGATAGCATAACATACTTTGTAGGTATGTATGATAAATAGATATACATCTATGATATGGTTTAGATCTATTAACGTTCTGCAGTATGAATGAACTGTAGAGTAGTATGCATGATTGTATTTCGAATGTCGTATGATGTAATATCAGATGCAATTTTGTAGTGTGGATGCAATAATGTGATTTGATATTGGAATGCATGTAGGATGAATGCATAACTATAATGTGCAATAAATGTATACAACATAGATGCATGGATGCATGTATGGAAGTACTAAAATGCACCAAGGAAGCAACTTGTATCATGGCATTTACCTGTATGGATGCAATTCATTCCATGATTTCAGGGATTTTGGATAATGTAAAGTATATGTATTGGCTTTGACCAACATAGTTGTGACAATCAAATCTCAGACCCATAGCTATACAATTATATGTGGCAACTTATAACTAATAGGGCTGGTTCAAAATCTGTCATGGACCTATGTGTGTGAATATGTGAGGTTCATTTATCCATTTTGAGGGGGGCATGATTAACCTGTTGTATACATAACCGGACTAGCTAGCTCATCCATAAATAAACAGTGATATGTACAAAAGCAAGATGCTAATGTTACAGATATGTTGCCACATATAAGATTATTCCACTGGTAGGTAGGCTCTTGGAGCCTATTGCTAGCGATGGAAATCATCCCATGGTGTTATGTTAAACCTAAGGACCAAAGATGATGAAGCATAACATGGGTGATATCAGGAGGCTTTTCCTTTTGTTTTTTGTCCCTCATCTAGTGTTTCCTATTTTTGTGGTACTCTTTTCTTTTCTTTTGTCTCTTTTTCTCTTTTTTTTTTGATTGGTGCTCTTTTATTTTCTCGTGGTGCTCTTTTGTATGGGCGTTGACTTTTGTTTTCTACCCAATCTTCTTATTTTTTCTTATGCTTGATCCCTTTGTTTATCCCCATGTCATATGTTGACCATGCAAGTGATAGGACGAGCAGGGAAAATCGTTCACTATATGGCGATATCTACTCCAGCTATTTTCTTCCCCACACTTAAAATTGTTTAATGTGTAACCTGTTGTGAGTGGTATGTGAGAGAAGATGAACCAGCCTAAAGAACCATAATAAGAATGTACAAGACTTGTTAGCTAGGGGTGACACTGGATTGACTGAACTAAAGAGTAGTCAAAGTCAAACATGACACCTATGTATATCCTAATCCTGAAAAAGTGGGAATGGACATCCAGGTGGTGATGCTAACAAGTACATTTGTTACTCCTACTAAAGGCGCATTTTAGGGGAGAATGTACAAACATGAACTGAAATTTTAAATGAAAAGCATATGGATATGTGCAATGGATGTAAATGTAAATGATGCGAGTGGAGGAATGCAATATCTACAAGAGGACATTCATGATTTTTTTAGAAGGAGAATTTTAGAAGATTTATGTACAACTGAACAGTATTTTTTAATGATGGTCAATGTGATATGGCATGATAAAGGTTACCCCAGCGTGTGGGGTGTGTAGAAATTGTAATTTGTGGCACTGCATGCGGTAATGGCAAAAAGGTAGAGGAATATGATGATAGAATATATAGTTGGAAGAAGATAGAAGAAATATACTTTGGTAACCAACAAGAGCAAAGGGGATTACCAAAGTTGAAATATGATAGAAGAAATGGGTTAGATAAATGTAGGTACGTAGCCTCTCGAAGCATGACCATACAACCACATGAAGAGGTGCGAAGAATTATAGGAAGAAGTAAGGGAGATGATAGAAGAGAACCTATCGATGGGAAAAATGGTGCGGGTCAGGATGCACATGAGAGAATGGAGTAATAGCAGGGCATGGATAATTTTTCTTGTTGTGGATGTAATGGAAAAGTGGTATCATGGATTCTTGGGATAGTCGAGTTTATGGAATGCTGCGACATGGAGGAATGATTAGTCGGGTGGCCTGAGGAGCTATCTCAGGTGATGTTGGGCGAGTATCATGTATCATGTTGTATGCCAGGGTTTCAAATGATCTGCACTCTTCGATATCATGTTCTGGATGGCGATGGTAGATATAGTATTCACTCTCATGGTAGTTGCATGGTTTAGGGCACGATGGATCTATAGGTCGGGTCTCTAGGAGAGCCAGAAGGCCTTGGTCCATCAGGTGGTAAAGCATATTGGACAGTAGGGTAGGTGGAAATGTCATATGGTAGGTATAGTACTCTCACTACGGTGAAGGGGTACGAGGTGGAGTGAAGTTCGATACGGGAGGTATGGGTTGGGAGTCCGATGTAGGTTGAACCCTAGGTCGAGGAATGGATCTACAAGGTGGCAGTGATGTATGTGGTGTTATCAGTCGACGAGCAAGAATTTGGCACTAATAGTAACTCATATGGAGCTCTAGGGATTCCACACGAATGAGGATATGTTAGAGTTCCTAATGAGGTGATAACAAAACTGGTGAAGGTGGTGAATGAGCCTCTAATGTTAAAGGGGCATAGTGATGGGTAGGGATGGATGGATGGGGTCATGATGAGGAGACATTAGGGTGAAATGATCTAGGAGGCTATAAATATTGATGAAGTGGTAAGCCTCATAATGGTGAAGATGGGGCTTGCAATATGGGTGGCATGGGAGATGGTCCTAGACAATGGTGGATTTGTGAAGGTGGGATGTGGGAGGAAGTGGCTTGCATTTCATGGGTAGCATGGGCCTGTAAGGCTTGGGCATATATGGATTCCCCATTTGAGAGTGGAGGTGGTAGGCCTAGAGGGAGGGTTTGTTGAGGAGTGTATCCTCTGTTTGGTGGATGATAGGCATCACTGGGGTGATGTGGAGAATTGGTTGGGCAGTATGGGTTCCTTTCCTCTTTGAATAAAGATGAGGAGACTCACGTGGAAGGGTATTGGAGGTTTCCTCCTCATAAAATAAATACATGGATATCTAGCTGTCTCCATAGTGGGTGAATAGGAAGAACCTCGATGGTGAGGTGACCTGTGGTGGGGTGGTGAGTTATGATCCGAGTGTGGTGAATGTGACGTCTACCTAGGGTGAATGATAGGTAATGGTTGGGCTAGGTTAGCCGGTGTAATGGGTATAGACTACAGTGGTGGATGGTTCTGCATGGTGATGCATGAGGATGCTATAGTATTCTCCTATTGACGACGTGGATCCTACAAAAGGAAAAACAAATACCCATAGCATAAAAATGACATAAAGATGAAAGTACATGTATAGTAAAATAATAAAGCAAAATAGCATATCTACGTGGTGATGTGCTTAGTGACTTGTAAATAGTAGTGTGTGGCACTCATGATGATGGATGCCTTTGTGTATTAAGCATTGAATGCATGAAGATGCAATATGTTGATGGGTTCAGGGTCGATAATGCCTTCAAGATTGGCCACTCGATATGCTCTTGAACCATATTTGTGTGTAATAATGAAAGGACCCAACTATTTTGGGGTAAACTTGTCATGCTACTAGCGAGGCTGACTCATGATTTGTTGGTTTTCCTTGAGAACCAGATCACCAATTTTAAACTCACACTGATGTACCTTACTATTGTAGGCACGATGAAGGTGATCTTGATAGACTCGTGTGTGCTCGATTACATGAATACAACATTCATCGAGAAGTGTTAATTTATCTAAATGAGCTTGGCGAGTAGTGTTGTTGTCAATGAAATCCTTCATAGATATCCTTAAGGAAGGTATATGAAGCTCAAGGGGTATGATAGCTTTAGCCCCATATACAAGTGAAAAAAATGTTGCCCTAGTAGGAGTACGAATGCTCATACGATACGCCCACAAGGCTAGAGACATTTGGTTATGCCATTCACAATGAGATTCTGCTACAATTTTATGAAGGATGGAACAAATGGTTTTGTTTATGGCTTCTTCCTAGCCATTACCTTGAGGATAGTATTGGTTAGAAAAACTATGATGTATGTGGAATTTGTCACATAGGGCTTAGACAGTTTTGTTCTTAAAGGATTTCCCATTATCAGAAATAACTTGGGAGGGGATTCTGAAATGACATATGATGTTGTCTATGATAAATGCTACAATTTTTTCTCCTGTGGTTTGGACCAGTGGGATGACTTCGACCCATTTTGTAAAATACTCTAGGGCAGTGATGATAAATTTGTGGTTGCTTGAGGAAGCTGGTGTAATCTGTCTAATTAGATCTAGGCCCCATTGGGAGAAAGGCCACATGGACTGGATAGGTTGAAGTGATTGGGATGGGAGATGTGTTAGGTTTATGTGTTTTTTGCATTTGATGCAATGCTTCACATACTTACAGCAGTCATGCTCCATTTTGGGCCAGTAATAACACATATGAATGATGTGTTTGGTGATTGCCATGCCACTAAAATGGCCACCATAAGTACCATTATGGGTTTCCTATACAACCCATTGTGATTCTTGTGGTTCTAGGCAATGCAAGAGCATGCCATCATAGCTACAGCGATAAAGGATATCCCTCGGCAAGGTGTAGTGAATTACTCTCTATTTGAAGGTTTGACATTGAGTGTGGGGTAAATCACAAGGTAGGAAACCTAATTTGATGTATTCTTTAATTTGTGAAAATCATGGGTCATGGGGTTCAATGTTTACCACATACACACCATCATCATCTGTAGGAGGTGAGGGTGATATGGTAGATTGAGTGAGCGTATGTATGGATACAGATGTTGTGTCAGATGTTGGATTTTACAGAATGAGGTACCCTAAGGAGGCCATAGTATCTGCAAAATGATTTTATGATCGTAGAGCGGCTTTGAGGTCATACCACTCAAATTGAGATAAGATTTGTTGTGCAATTTTCTTATGTTGTTGGAGGACTGGGTAATTGCATAGCCAGAGTTCCTACACTTGATTGACTATCAGGAGTGAATCGCCTATGATGTGGAGGTGTTTGATATGTATGGAAGTTCTTATTGCAGTCCTAGAATTTGGGCTTCATATTCTACATTTTTTTTGGTACAGGGGAAGTCGAGTTTGCATGAGAAAGGGAGCGATTCTCCTTCAGGTGTGAAGAAGATAATGCCTGCACCCCCAGCATGGAGACATTTATAATCGTCAAAGAACAAGGTGAGGTCAGCTACAACTTCAGGTTCAACATATTCTTCAGCTTCAGTTATGTGGAAGATCGAATCATCTGGAAGTTGAATGAGGAGGGGTTGATTATCAGTCAAAGGGGCTTCGGCTAGTTGGTCGACGATGACTTGTCTTTTGATGGATTTTTGGGAAATAAATTCTACGTCAAATTCAGTTAAGATCATGATCCATTTATATGTGCAATAATTGGTATAGCTCTTGTTCATCATGTACCATAGGGGATTATCTCAGGTGATGACAAAAGTTGTGTGATTTAACATGTAGTGACGTAATTTTTGAGTGGTGAATACAACCGCTAGGCATAATTTTTCCATGTATCCATATATTTTTTCATAACTGACTAGCATGTGGCTAATATAATAGATCACCTACTCTTTGTCGAGTGCATTCTTTTGAGCTAGGAGTGTACCTAGCATGAGCTCTATAGCTTAAATGTATAGGATCAATGGCAATTCTAGATGTGGTGGTGACATAACTAGCGATGATGTGAGGTAGGTTTTGATAGCATTAAATGCTCCTTGATAGTTGTCGTCCCATTTGAAGCTTACTCCCTTTTGTAGGAGGTGGTTGAATGGCTAACACTTGTCAGATTATTGTGCTATGAATCTACGAATGGAAGTGATCCTGTCGTGGAGGCTATGCAATTGCTTCAATGTGGTAGGAGAGGGCATCTTGGTGATGGCTTTCACGTTACTAGGTTCAACCTCAATGCCTTGTTGAGAGATAATGAATCCTAGTATTTTGCCCGAGGTAACACCAAAAACGCACTTATTTGGGTTCAAGCGTACGTTGTATTCTAATAATCGGTTAAAAATCTGATGGAGATATTCGAGATGGTCTACACATTTCTTGGATTTGGCAATGAGATCATCTACATGGTCTTCAATATTTTTGTGCATCAAGTCATGGAAGATATAGGCCATTGCACATTGGTAGGTTACCCTAGCATTTTTGAGGCCAAAAGGCATGAATTTATAGCAAAAGGTCCCCAGGGTGTTGTAAAGGAGGTTTTGTGTTGATCGGTTAGGTTGATCTTGATTTGATTGTATCCAGAGAATCCATCCATGATGGAGATCATCTCATGGCCTATGATGGAGTCGATAAGGGATTCAATGTTAGATAGGGGGAAATTGTCTTTGGGGTAAGCTTTGTTTAAATTGCAAAAATTCGTGCAGACACGGACTTCACCGAATGGCTTAGGTATAGGGACCATGTTGGATACCCATTCAGGATAGTTGATGGGTACAATGAAATTGACATCTAGGAGATTTTGGAGCTTGGACTTCACTATTAATGCAACAGTTGGATGCATGCGTCATAGATTTTGTCTTATCGGTTTGGCATTAGGATCGAGTATGAGGTTATGAACCACTATGGCAGGGTCAAGTCTCGGCATGTCCTTGTATGACCATGTGAAAACTTGAATGTACTTGCGAAGGAATTTTGTGAAGGCAATGCACTCTTTGGGTGAGAGGCTAGCGGCTAGTTTAAGGATGTGGGAATTTTCAGGATCATCACCAATGTCGACATCGATAGTGTCTTCAATGAGCATGCAAGATCCATCACGTAATTGTTCGGGGATGAGGATGAGGTTAAGGTCATCGATGGCCTCATTGAACTCATATTCGTCATCTATGTAGATACCCGTGTGAGATACCTAAGGGACTTGGGATGACATGGATGAGGAAGAAGCATTTATCACCCGCAAGACATGAGGTGAAAGAAGGAAATATCGAGGCACTGGTATGGGTGATATATGCATGAGATCTATAAAATTTGGATTTGGGGTATCGTCTTGATCCTGCTGATGATTGTAACGAAGGGGAGAGAATAAGTCTACCTAAACCATATTGATCAATGTTGTAGGTGAAGTAGGTGGGGAATAATCTGGTGAGTAGGTCTCGGTGGTTCATGCGGGCCCTAAGAGTTTAAAGTGGGGTGATAGAACAATTGGGGATGAATGAGAATGAGCAACTGCTCTTTGTAGTTGCTTATGTAAAGGTGGGAACATAGCTAAGCATGTCGATGATGACTCAGGAGGAATTGTATCAGGTTTTTTTGGTGGTGCATCTAAGGATAAGGTGGTGAATTGGTTTGTTAGTCTGTCAACATAATAAAATGAGGAGGTGTCAGACATGGAGGATTCTTGAAAGAAGTCATAGGGGACTACAATGATAGAATGAGGTGATGAAGTGTCCTTCATGATGTTCATGTTAATGTATTCTTCTAGGGTGTGCACTGGAAGGGGAGTAGGATAGAGGAACAGGTCTTGGAGTTCGTCTTCTAAGGTATGAATTGCTCTCAAATTATAACCTATACCATATTTGTTGATCGGTGACTGAACCCAAGGATCAATAGGTGTGCACAATCCTTGTTCATCATGGCCCAGCTCGAATCTATGCCAATGAAAATTTTGTAGGTAGCATAAGGTGAATTGAGGGTTGGCCATGTGGTATAGCATACCACAAAAGTTGTATTGTGGTGGAGAACCTAGTGGGGGGATTAAAAATTTGACTCTTGCATAAAAAAAATTGGTATGATTTTGGGACCTCCTAGTTGTACGACGGTTCCAATGGTAAGGACCGAGGCTATAGGGCGATCAAAATCATGGGTAAATTGGATAGGGGGATCACGTATGCGGGCATCGCATACATTATAGTCTCTTAGGCCAAAATTTGTCATGAAAATGGAAATGTGTGGTGTGGCACAATCTGGCGATTAGGGTGGGGTATCAAAATTATATGAGGAAGGTAGAAGTTGAGATTCCCTGATGGTAGAGGCTAAAGGGTGTGGAAGTTGTTTATCTAAATTGGGTTTTGGTTGTTCCTATTCATGACATTTGGTTGTTGTAGCTTGAATATGATGTTTGGCCTATGTGGGGGAAGGTATTGATGCAAGAACTGGGCTACGTTGAGAAATGAATGTCCTAGGCTGTAGTTAAAAAGGAAGGGGAAGTGTTTGTTGCATAGGAAGGATAGGGGCTTTCGTAGGCAAGGATGGGGGAGGTAACATGATAGGTTGTGTAATGGGTGGCGATGGTGGTTGTGGTACCGTAGGTGGAAATTGGAATGGTAGAGGCTGGGATGATTGTGGAGGCCATAAGGATGATGATGAGAAAGGCATGATAAAGGTTTTGGGTCCCATGAAATATGGTGCTAATGGTTCGTACATCGAGGCTTGTGCTCTTGATGAACACTAGGATATTGAGGTGGAAGTTGGGGAGGATATTGATGCTCCTATCGACTGATGAGAGAATACGAGGAACAGTTGGAAGAATGAATGGTGTGAGGTTGCATGGTGGAACCTCTAGGCACATGCCTCGGTATTGTTATGATCTAGGTGGAGCAGGAGCATTAGTCTGAAATACTTGTGGCTATGGTGTATAGGGTGGAGGATTCGGTGCTAGCGCTAGGGTTGTGGTTACGACTTGGTTGGCTTGAGGTGGTCGAGGGTAAGGTTGATCTGGTGCAGTCTTGTTGAAGTAGAATTTGGGGTTATAGTTGGATTTGGTTCTCAACTTAATTTTCCCATATTGAACCTTAATGTATTCAATAACTTTTGCTTATGAAATGGCATCTTCAAAAGTGTGGCTTTGATGAAGCTATAGGGATGTGGAGATTTGTTTGTGGTAACTCTTGGAAAAGAATGTCATAAGCTTAGTAGTGGGGAGGCTATGGGTGAGGTCATGGATAATCGATGTCCATATGTAAATAAACTTAGTGATGGATTCATCATTATCCTGTTGTAAGGTGTACACATAAAAAAATATGGTCTTTTTCTTGATGTTGATGGAAAAGTGTTCTTGGAAGGAATTAGCCAGCTGCTCAAAGTATACAAGCTATGGTGTGGGAGCATGTTGTACCAATCCAATGTTGGTCCAACAAGTGAAATGGAGAAGGTACGCAACATGAGGGGGTTAATATTGTGAAGCCGATAGCAGGATGAGCAGTAATTGCTCACATGCTCTCTAGGGTCTTCCTTACCTCTGTTCTTGTTGAATTTTGGTATTTCAAAGTGATAGGGGTAAGGAGGTGTGGAACTAATGGGTGAACTGGATCATTGTATAGTTCATCATAACAGAGCTTTTGTGGCCCATAGCTAGAGGTGCACAAGTTCAACAAGGGCTATTGGGAGATGCCTTCAGATATGGTAAAAAATTTCTCTTGGGAAGACAATGGTTGGGACTCCTGTGAAGAGTATGGGTGTCAAGTTTGAGGAAATGCTTGCAATTCTTGTTGGGGAGGGAGCTATTGTACAGTTTGGAAGGATTGCTTTTGGTTTCCTACAATAGAGGAGGATGGATCAGACATCATTCCTATGGTAGGGTCAAATGATGTGACCTCTGGATGGGTACGATTTAGGAGGGAAGAATCACTCTCAAAAAGGGATTGAGATTGATTTTGAAAGAAGGGGTGTGCGAATGTGGGAGAAGTAGGTATGACCTCCTCATCTATGGTAAAGAACGGATGAGGTTTTCCTAGCACTGTGTAGATCACATGTTTGCATAACATGGTCAATGGATTAGGTGATGATGGGGATGAAAGGAGCGGGTAATCCTCTACGAGTGAAGTAGTGAGGGCTTCCTTCAAGGTTGACGTCTCATCACGAGGTATCATGTGTGTGAGTTGTACATCATATTCTATGCATGAATCAGATGTGTCTATGTTCTTTCCCTTCATGATCGAAGGAGTGAGAGTGGTCTGACTAGAGGAAGTGGTAGGCCATTCCTCTATAAAGTGTGGTTGCTTGCACACTCTACTACGAGTGACCACAGGCATAGTAGAATGTGTAAAAAGGGTTTTAGAAACAAACCCTATATGATACAGACTTAATTGTGTCTAATGTAAGTGTAAATCAAGTGACATGTTGTGTATGGCAAAACAATATGTAGTGTAATGTGATAAGACCGGTTCGTGATCATGCAAACAACGGTAGACTGGAATCAATTCTAAATGCTAAAAAATAAAAGTGTTATGTTCATTTTTGTGTGTTGTGATGTTGATAATCCCTATGTAGAATCACGAGTAATGGAGTGAACACTCTAGCAAATCAAGAATGTCATCGATATAAAACCTCCTGCAACACCTAAAGATGCACATAATAGAATGGTATCGCAACGTGCAAATTGTGACATGTATGGAAGGTGCGGTAAAATGATATCCTAGAAGGTAGGAACCCACTATACTGAAGTGAGTTTACAAATTTCTCCCACGAAGAGAGGTGGCACTGTTTAAGACCTGTTACCAGCATACCCATGCTTTTTCTTTACCCTCGGGCGGGCTTAGTCAAAAATGACAGTTACCAATTCCACTAATTATAATAGCCTTGTGGATGAAGGCGCTAATATTATCCCACTCTGCAGGTAACCGTTGGTGATGAAATACAGGGTCCAATCACAAAAGTGGGGGATTTTTGGTGATGAAATCCAAAAAACTGCTCCTATGGGGCTGCTAGGTGTCTAAGGGGTGAGTTGATGGAGAGTGCAACTTGATCCACACTTGTCTCGAGCGATGGATTAGGGATGAATTCCAATCTCACCACTTGTTTAAATACCACGTGAGTGTGTGTGGGTTTGTGTTTTTCTAACGGTGTATGCAAGGTAAGAAACTAACTAGTTACCTTTTCAAAAGAGAGACTAATCTAATGCCTTTCTAAAAGAAAATGATTAGATAATTGTATTGTTTGCAAAGAAATAGTCTAGACCTAAATGCCTTTATGAAGTAAATTAATCTATTTTACAAAGCACGAAAATATGCAATCCAAGTGTGTGGAGTAAGGGGATTAGGAAACCCTAATTTTCAACTTTAGGATGCAAAATTCTTTCAAAAATTAAATAACATGGAGAAGGGGATTAGGAAACCCTAATTTCAAGCTTTAGAATGTGCACTTATTTTAGCAAGAGATGCTATAAACAAAGGGGGAAATAATGTAGGCTTATACTACATGCGAAACAAAAAGGAAAAATGCAAATTTATTTGAAAAATAAATTAAATGAAGTTGTTGGAAAGTTGCAGGTTCTATAACTTCAAAAAAAATTAACGATCCTAGAAGCTTGAAATGAAAGTAAATTTACACCTGGGAGTTGTCATTTAACTAGTGAACACTTTATGCTTTCAAACTTTACAAAATAGAGGTATAAAATGGGAAATACCTACACTCTGATGTTGTGGGGGGTTTTCTTGGCCCTTGAATAGATCACCCCTGTGGATTTGGGGGTTTTTGAATCTTCTATGCTCAAATAGCCACCCGAGGGGCAAATTCAGTTTTGGAGGTGCATATTTGGGATCTAAAGGTTCAGACATATTATGTAGGTTGCAGAGAGTTCTGGAAAACCAATATTTATAGGTTTTGAGGCTCTAGAATGCAAATTGCCACCCGAGGGGTGAATTGAAAACTAGTTTGTAGGGTAGGGGCAAATCCAATTTTGAGGATTCAGATTTGGGATCTGATGGCTTGGGTGGTTCCTAGGGCTTTAGAGGTCTCTGTGGAAGATATATTTAGTACCTGCAAACATATAAAATAGATGGCAATGTTAGATTCATGAAAGAGTAGTTAGTCTAGCATTGTTCGTTGTGGGGGTCCCACCGGGCATGCCAGAATGAAATGGGTGGAAAGTGGTATTTGATCTAACAACATAAACACAAAGCATGTTGAACAAGAAATTTGTATTTCTTTTATATTCAAAGATAACATAGGTAACAATACGGACAAATTTCCTTTTCATAATGTCTTCTCCAATAAACTTCACAACAATCTTGATACCGCCTTCTATCATCCCTCAATGTAGGTGGGTTTGCGATCCACCTTCGGTTTGTAGTTTATGGTGTTCTTATTCTTTTGAGCTGTGAAGAACCTGCAAAATGGGGTTAGTGCATTAGGGGGCTTGCCTTGTTCAAGCCCCTTGGTTATGAAGACTAAATCGACACAAAAACATATTGAAAGTTGCAATAAATAATATTAAACACTTAATATTAGTAAATGAAAGCTTACCTACCAAATCTGAGGTGATTTGGGCTTTGTAGACTGAAATCACCGCCCAAGGGATGAATCAAAACCAGATTCACAGGGCGAGGAGCGAATCCTGCTGTAAGTTGTATTCTGCTAAAATGCTTCGATAGGGAGGCTCCTTAGCTGTTGCTATGATTTTGTTTTCTATAAGATCCGACTATTCAGACTTCAGTGTTGAATTCAAAAAAAATTATGTGCTTCTGTCATTAATTGAGAGAGAGATAATTAGAGGTTTAAGACCCACTATTTATAGGAAAATGCAATGTGCAGGGGGGGAGTTAAGTAAACTAATCCTAGGATAAATTCTAACTAGAGTTAGGTTAAATAAGGAAAGGTGGCAACCTCTCATTCCTAATCGAAAATATCTTATCCTCACACATGTGTGAGGAAGGATTAGGTCTAATCAAGATTAGGGGTTCCTTAGCCTAATTAGATTTTTATTAGGGAAATATCTTAACTAATCCTACTTACACACATGTGGGAGGGTGCAATTAGTGTTAATCATGGATTAAAGCTTAATTAATCAAATTTACCCTAAAAGGGAGACTTAAGTGAAGTAAACATTAAATTAGATTTTAAGAATTGACTTGGTAATTGCTTTTGTCAACTAATACCCCATGGGAGCCTCAATTGAATGTAAATAGTTTGTTGGAGGATATCCCAATGCGGATGTGATTTTGAAGGCTTATTATGGTTTTGGAATTGAAAACTGATGAAGTGGTATAAGGAAGCCTACACACTGCTATGGCAAACTACAAAAATCTATGCATGACTACACGTGACTACGCATGACTACAATAGCCTACAATAGCCTACAATAGCCTATGGATATCTAGAATCACCTATGGATATGTAGAGACAACAACGTGTGACTTTTGGGTGTCTACAATCCACATTAAAAACCCTTCTCAAAAATATGCACAATAAATCTTGAAAATAATACCTTATATCTCATTTTTAATCTTACAAAATAAACCTTTTAATAATAACTATGCCCTTATCAGAATATAAACAATGAAGCTTTTAAACCAATAAAGTCACTTCTTATTTTATCCTTTTATGACATGCAAAATACAAAATTAAAATTCCAAAGTTACACCTTATAACTCCAACTTATACATAATACAATTTTATAACAATCATAATTACACCTTATAACTCCTCCTTAATATACAAAAATAACTCCTTCACACACTATACAAAATACAATATTTCAAATAATCCTAACACACCTTATATCACCTTCTTATAACAATGCAAAATATAAAATATTAACGTTGCACCTTATGACTCCCTACTTTAATAAAAATAAAATATTTTTCTCTTACCTCAACTGCCACCACAATTTCCAAGAAAAAACCACACCCGATGAAATTCGATCCTCGATCCTCACACACAGTAGCATCTCACCATGGCCTAGCCAACCGGTTGGGCTGCACCACAGCTCAAGAATAAAATATGATCAACTGTTCTATAACCTTCACACTTTCATAATTTTGTCACAAAGCAAAATGGCATCGTAGGATTTCAAACTTTGTACACTCTGCTCTACAATGCCCTAACATAGGGCTAGACATCCGACTGGGATACCCCAATGGATGGAACCTATTGGGCATTTGTTCGTCTATATTTTTGGTCTAGATTTCTGCCACACAGTGCACAACTTCCTCTTCTCTTATTCACCAATTTTTCCACGCTGGAAGTGTTCAAATTTCGCACACAAATTGGAATTTTTCACATCATTGGTCGCATTAGAAATTTTCAATTATTGCATTGCACGGTGGTAAATAATGAAATATTTGCCTTCATATTTATATGCCTTCCTTTGCACCTTGGGAAGTCGACTCACGATTTTACTTTTGATTTAATTTATGCTCTCCAAAGACGTTGGCACCAAACCTTATAAACCCCTTATAATATTTAAAAAATATTATAATATTAACTTTTAAAACCTTTGGCCTTCTCTTGTAATATTTAAACCTTTGTCCCAAGAAACTTTTATAAACTTTTAAACCTTTGGCCTTCTCTTGTAATATTTAAACCTTTGTCCCAAGCAACTTTTATAAACTTTTAAACCTTTGGCCTTCTCTTGTAATATTTAAACCTTTGTCCCAATCAACTTTTAAACTTTTGTCCCAAGCAACTTTTATTAACTTTTAAACCTTTGTGTCCCAAGCTTTTGTCCTTCTTTATAATATTTAAATTTGATATTTAAATATTATAATCCTTTTCTTAAAAATATTTTCCTTGCTTGGAGATATACCTTGCCTTGAATAATTGCTCAACCTTATAAACTTCTTGAAGAATATTTATGCCTTGAATACCATGCACCTTTGACATCAATGACAACTCAATATTTCCAACAATAAGCACCTAGAAAAGTGGTGCCATTATATGTAATTGTTAGCAAGAATATAATCATTTTGTAGGTAGGAGATTCTAGCTCGAGTGGCATTTTGCATGTAATCCAACCTTGAGAGTTAAGTGGTAGATGAAGTATTTAAAACTACGAGGAGCATGAATGTATGTATATTTTTGCATAATTGAATAAATTATTGAAATAGGTTGTCCCCTTAAAGTGGCCTGCAATTATATGTTACTTTATGAGATTGTTTATTTCTACATTTTTATGATGTATTGCAATAGTTGTGTTTTGAGAACTTATGTTTATTTGCAATATTTGTGTGAGTGAGATTATTTTTAATAGTAGGTTTCTAAAAAATCAAGTAGTCATAAAGGAACTAGAAAGAGATCATTACTCGATCCTTCTCACAAAGACAATAGTAAATCAACAAGCTCAAGCCACTCTCTTGAAAAACATTCCTATGTTAAAAATACAGATGGAAAATATATCTTTCGCAGTAACCAAAGAAGAGTTGGAAGAACTTATACATTCATTGGCCAAGGACAAAGCTCCATGACCATATGGCTTCAGTAACAATTGTTATCAGCAGTTTTATGAAATTATAGGAGATGACTTGTTGGCAATGATATAAGAGACAAGGATAATATGTAAACTATCTAGGGAAATCAACTTCACTTTCTTAGCTTTAATTCCAAAATAAAAAAAAGAGTTGTTACTTTTGATATATTCAAACCTATATCTTTGTGCAATTGCTCATATAAGACAATGACTAAAATAATAGCAAATAGAATAAAAGGAAGATTAATTATTTGATAGAGCTATAATAAGGAGGTTTATTCTAGGGGAACAAATATATGACAAAATTGTAATGATTTATGAAGCCTTACATTCAAGTGCCAAGTTCAAAAATAAAATAATAACCATTAAACTCGATATGGTTAATGCCTTTGACACAATAGACATTGGTTTTTTAACACAAATGTTAGCTAAATTTAGATTTCCAGCTCAAATAATAGATTGGATAAGTTCTTGCATAGAGGGACCTTGGATAGCCCCTCTAACCAATGGGAAACTTGCTAACTTCTTTAAAGCCACTATAGAATTAATGCAAGGGTGTCCTCTCTCCCATTACCTATATATCCTTCTAGCTAAAACTTTAGGGAGGACCTTGACCAAATTGAGAAGAAGGAATGAAATATTTAGAACTAGAGAAACTATAGGATATGGAAAAATCACTCATGCTCAATTTGCAGGTGACACTATTTTACTGGGGGAAGCCACAAACTTGAATGTCATGTTGATAAAATAAGGTTTAGATTGCTTCTCTTTAGCCACAAGGGTAGAGATAAACATCCCAAAGAACATATTTTAAACTATAAATACTTCAACAATAGAAGACAAAGGTAGTGATACCTTTAACTACCTAGGTGTTCCTATGGGCTTCCATTAAAAATAGAAAACTTGGAATGTAATTCTAGAAAATATGTCAATGAGAATATAGCAATGTAACAATTGTTGGTTGAGTTTGATTATAAGTTATTTTAATCATATCAATATTAGCAAGTCTTTCCATATATCAATTTTTGGTGCATCATGCACCCTTATATATCTTCCTAAAGTTATATGCAATGTTAAGAACTTCTCTATGGAAATGGGAAGGCAATCAGATAGGAATTACCAAGCCAAAGTAACAAGAAGACCTGAGAATCATAAAAAACAATTGTTAGTAGCTACTTTGGAATCATCTCACCCCACCAAAATCTCCATGGAAGCAAATCTTAAAATGCAAATATCTGAACAACTCTAATGGGATCCAACTCATAAAAAGTGTGAAAAGCATAGCAGGCTCCTCCTCAATTTGAAAACATATTGTGGAAGCTAAAGATATTATATTAAATCATACCTCTTGGATTCTAGGGGATGGTAAATAAATCAATATATGGGATGATCTAGTCTTGGGAGGACCTCTAATCATTAAGAATTTTTTCCTAGAAATAAAAGCAGACCTACAACAATTGGGTGATAACTCTATTGCAATCTTAATTGAATGGGTGAGAGATCCACCCCTGCCACATCTTGATCAAGACTCATGGAGATAACTACACAGCCAAACTAAATGGATTTAACTTTCTCCCCAATTTCTAGATCAACTTATATGGGACTCTATTTGTGGGTTAGGTGTTTACACAATCATACAAGGGGTGTTATTATAGCAAAAAGGTCAAAATAACTCAACCATAGCTAAGGTATGGAATTAAAAGGCTCCCCCAAACTTCAAGTCTTTCTTTGGTTGGTTCTCTAAAAAAAGATTCTTACTAGAGACAACCTCCTTAAGAGGACTATCATGGAGACTCATATTTGCCATACATGTCTTAATAACAATGAAATAATATCATGTCTATTTTTTTAGTGTACATAAGAAGTTAAATTTTAGATTGAAATAACCCAACAACTAGGATTAGCACTATCAAGAGGCTTTAGCTCAAAAATTTGCCTAACCAATAGGGGCCAAATGTATAAATGAGGACCAAAGGACAAGCACCTTATTAGGTAGATATGGCATTCAGTGCTAATATTCATCATTTGGCACATATGGAAGGACAAAAACATGATAGTTTTAATGAAAAAAAAATCGAGTGTTAACCAATAGAGTGTTAAGGGTGATAGTCTTGAATATAAAAGCTATATATCATAAACAACTTAGGATATTAAAAAAAATGTTAAGACCTTGAGGGTTTAATATAGGATTTATCCATAATATTCAATTTAAAGGTAACACAATAAGATCTCAGAATGGAGAAAGTCCAAACAACTTTATTTATTATCAAGAATCGCATGCCACTTCGAGGGGCTTCCTCCTTACAACTTTAAAAAACAAATTATTTTCTCCTTGATACTATCTCTTTCGCTCTTACACATATTTATAGCATTACTATCCTAACCCTAACCCTTTGTCGGTTCAAATTATTACAATATGGTGGTTCACAATACAAGTCGATATATCTCTTAACGATACTACTACTAAGAATAGTTAAATGTTAGGATGTGGGATCCTAACATGCCATCCCTTCTAGAAAAAGCATTGCCCTCAAAATTGGAACCAAGGAAATTATTACTGAAACTGATGAAGCACTTCCCAAGTAGCATCCTCAGGTGTCGATTCTCGTCGCTGAATCAAGACTTTGGTGATGGTGCGATTGCAACGTTTATGGGTGTGTCATTTCAAGACCACTTTAGATTCGACCACTATGGATCCATCCTCGATAAATTCATGTAACTCTATTTGTGACTTCACTTGTGATCCAATGACCTTCTTGAGATAAGACACATGAAACATTGGATGAATTTTTGAAGACTCTAATAACTCTAGCTTGTATGTTGTTGGTCCTATACGTTGTAGAATTTTGTAAGGTTCGTAGAATTTTGAGGCTAATATTTGTAGACCCTTAAGATTGAGAGAGGTCTATCGATAAGGTTGAAGTCACATAAACACCATGTCTCCATCCTAAAATTCATGTTCAGCACACTGTTGATCCAACTGTTGTTTCATCTGATGTTGTACTGTGAGTAAATTCTACTTAAGAAGATGAAGAATATTGGCCTGATTAGAAATTTTAGAATCTACTACTTGAACATTGGTGCTTCCAGGAATATAATATGTGATTATCAGTGGTGCTTGGCCATACAGTGCTTCATAGGGTGTCATTTTTATTGTAGTATGATATGAAGTATTGTACCACCATTTCGTTGAGGAAAGCCATTTAACCCAATGAACTGGTTGTGCAAATCAAAGCAACACAAATAAGTCTTCAAATATTTATTAATAATCTCTATTTGTCCATCATTTTGTGGATGATATACCTAACTCATGTAGAGCTAAGTTCCTTGGATCTTGAAAAATTCTTTCCAAAAATGACTAGTGAAAGTGGGGTCTCGATCACTGACAATAGTTGATGGCATACCATGGAGTTTAAAAATGTTATTAAGAAATAGTTTAGCCATAGTAACAACCTTGTAGGGATGGGCTAAGGAGCAAAAGTGTGCATATTGGGACAGTCGATCCACAACCACCATTATGACAAATTTTCCATAAGACTTTGGAAGGTCCTCAATGAAATCCATAGAAATATCAGTCCACATTTTTGTCGATATAGGAAGAGGTTGAAGGAGTCCTTGAGTACCCACTATCTCCTCCTTTTATCATTGGCAAACTTCACACTCTGCAACAAAGTTTTTGATATCCTATTTTATTTCATCCCAATAAAAATATCGAGCCACCCTCTTATAAGTTTTTAGAAACCTAGAGTGCCTTGTTGCAGGTGTAGCATGTAATTCATGGAGTATCTTTTATCGACATGAATATGTAGGAGGTAGTACAATACATCCTTTGAATCAAAGCATTCCATTGCTCCAAGTGAAGTTAGGCTTACTTTTGGGATCATGTTGGAGTTGATAAAATTAATGTCTGAGTTGAACTATCACTGAGCCATTCTTGTGTTACCTTGTCTATCCATTATGGGACTAGTGAAGAGAGTGATTGCAATGTTTTCAAATCTTCAAATTTATGTGAAAGGGCAAAAACAACTGTGGGTAAAATTTTGCAGCCTTTCACTCACTCTTCTTTTTGAAAGATGATGACCTCTCAAGAATGGTTAAATTTTGAAGTTGAGCCAAAGCATTGATGGTTAATGCGGATCTCAAAGTCAAAACGGATGGATGGAAGAACAGGCTACCATGAAGCAAGTAACAATACCGAAAGCCCACCCCATAGTGAAGTTGCAAAAGGTGGGAGGATGGAAAAATGCCCTGGTCACCCAAGTGCATCAAATTTGGCTAAGGATAAGATTGGACAGATAAATAGGAAAATGAATGTTCAAGGTGGATCCCAAATCTTCGCCTCAACCTTGGGAAGAAAATGGGGTCCCAAATCCTCATCCAAAAGAAGAGTGAAAGAATCAGAGGACAACATGATGGCTATTAGTCCCAAAATTAGACGAAACTTTGGGAAAGCAATAGTAAAGGTCCGAGCCTGATCACCCATCCATAAGGCAAAAAGTTCAGAGGTTGATGGATAGAGAAGTCTTCCCGAATACCCATCTAAGATTGAAGTCAACACTCACTAGGAGGGAAGCACTAAGAATTTCTAGAAAAGGGCATTAATGATCTTAGATCACTTGATATGAACTATTTGTGAATGTGAAGGAGGATGCACCATTTTAGAGGCAATCAATCTCTAGCCTTCCTACAACATGAAGGGGTAAAGTAGATCAAAATTTATGGCTCGACAAGAATGTTAGAGCGATCAAAGGCTCGTATTGATATAGAAGTACCTAACTTCTTTCGGATGATCACCATTCTTCCATGAAGTAGAGCATCAGTAGATCTTCCAGCCGTTCCATTTTGATCTTTCCTATTGAGTGCCATTAATGTTGTAATTTGAATTCAATGTAAAATCCTTTATAAATAGCAAAATGCTTAACATTCCAAAGGGTGGCTCTGTGACCTTTACAATTCACATGTAATTTAGCATCGCTTATAAATAATAGTGAATCGTTGTTTGGTCTCTCTGTATGTCTCACATTCTCTTTTTACCTTTGTGTGAATTTTTATTTTTGCAATGTCTGTTTAAGTTGGTTCACTTAATTTTGCTATCTGGATTTCATGGGCTTAATTGAGTGGTTATGAAATTTGCATTCACCACTAGGCATCAAGATTTATTTTTGTTAAAGACAATTAGGTAGGAGCACTCTAATTTTGTTGCTTGGATTTCATGCACCCTCCTGTTGGTTCTAGAATTCACCCCTACACATCGAGTTAAAGGAGAAGTGAGAAATAAGGCGGGCTGATCTGTTAGGTGGTTCACTATTGTTTGTGCTAGTGAGACTTGATGATTGTATCTTAATGTGGCCATGCATTGTCCTTGTTAGTTCCATATATGACTTGTTTGCTTTATTTATCGCTCTCTTTTCCCCTCTTTTTCCTTTGCGATGTAAGTAGCTAGAACCTCAAGAGTCGGTCTTCTCTGGAGATCGACCAACTCTGCTCCTCTAGGGTCGAGCGACCATTTAATTCTAGTAAAGAACCTTTGGGTGTGCCTCCTGCTCATTAGATGCTAGTTTTAGAACCAATAATTTTGGTGACTCTAATGAAGTACTCTTTGATTTTTCATGTTTAAGGAAACCAGAGTCTGGTGATTCTTTAATTTACCTAGATCTTGGAAAATCACGTAGCGACTTTGACTATGCAATATTTCCACATCATGGGATCAATTGCCTTTTTGTGCTAATGTTTTCTATATTTTGAGGAACCCAGGGTTTTATGAGTAGCCCTAACCTTGCAAGTGATGATAGTATGTTCATCTGGCAACTTCGACTCTAATGCATGAACTGGGACCTCTGAAGGCTAGTCCCTCAATGGCTTACCTAAGCTACCCATAGTGGAATGATCATGATCCATTATACATTTGATGCTAGCATGAGATCCCTTAAGGTACCCTAGAATTCCTAACCAAATACAATAGCACCTTAGGGATGGATCAAGAACATATTGAATATGTCACTGTGTTAGCACCCCTCCATGGTATTACCCATGAAGATGTCATGATCAGACTCCTAGTCTAGTTTCTAGAAGGGAGGGCACTATGGTGGTACCGTAACCTTGGGAAAAGAACCATATTCTCATGAATGAACTTGGTGGGAGCTCTTATTGACACATTTTATGGCTTCGTAGATCCCTTTTAGTTCTTGATGCACCTCTCATTCATCAAGAGGGCCCCTTTTGAATCTATCACAAACTTCAACATATGATTCAAAAGGAGTTGGGAGAGGATCCATTTTGAATATCATCCATCCCCTACCTAATCTTACATGTACTATATCAGAGCTTTCAGTTCAGACATATGCCTCCTCCTGCACAAATTCGGGGAAAGAAGATTCCCTCAAATCTTTTAGGAGGCTTTATAGGCTGAGCAACTCCTGCTTCAAGCAAGAAAGATATCTTCAAGATATTCTACCCTCCTATCTCCTTTTTCAACTTTTGTTTCTCCCTTTCCCACTGCACAGTATTTGCCATGGATGCCATCTGAAGCTGTGTAGGAGCTAGGGCCACAGTCATGCAAAACTCAAAGGACGGATCTCTTCTCGAGCTCATGCAAAGGAGATGCAAGCAATATTCTTACAATAAACAATTTTATTGCTTGCACCTTCTCCCAAAAAATAGAGCATTTGGACCAAATGGGGAATTCCACTCACAGAAATGGAATAATATTGCATCCTTTTTGTGTCCAAGAGCACATTGAGAAAAAGTGCTCAATCGGTCAAGAGGAGGACCATAAGCACACCTTGGTAGCAGGGATGTCAATAAATGGGTCCTGCTATCAAACGTGTATGGAGATGTTGGAGGCATGCATGGTAGGGATTCCACAGCAGGTGGGTCCCAAATACTGACAACATTGGAGCCTAGTTCCATATGATCCAATATCGAAAGAGAGCTCCCACATGGCAAGATTTATTTCCATATTAATCATCAAATGCAGAAGTACTGGTTTGTATAGCAGCTCACCATGTTGGGGATACCATACAACATGGAGGATCTTGGGGTAGTGTCAACCGAACTATAAGCAGTGCCTTAAGTTCAATACAATTTGGTTCGGCCATTACAGATTCACTGGATAATTTCTAGTATGGGTTAATGGTGGCGGTGTACCATTTGCATTGTAATTCTGTTTAAATAAGATGACAACTAAATAAAAGTGCGAAAAATGACCCTGTAGTAAGTGAAATAATCTTGTACCATGGTGACTCATGATAAGAACTCACAAGAAAGCACCTCCCTTTGTGGTATATGTTCTTCTTTCTATGTTTTTTTGATCCTATGTCCAATGGATCAAGGCTCGAGATTCAGGCATCATTTTGCGCAATTCCTAGAAAGATATCCACTGCATTTTTTAGAGCAATACCCACTACTCAATCAAATGGAAAAATTGATCTATAAATAGCATCTCAAAAGGAGAAAGCAATATGTGTTGATTAGGATGGAGAGAATGAGGCTGCAATTGATAATTCCCTATGAGAGCAGTGCTGAGCTAGTAAATTTATTGTGTGATTGTGTCAAGAAAAAGTATTCCATCAAGAATGAAAAATACCCCGGGCATTTAGTCTATTCTTAAATAGGCCTTGGTTCTCAATAAGGTATGTTTATGGGAATGTAGTTTGAAGGGTTACCTTATGGACTTCCTTCGAATTCATCCCTTTACTTTGTCTCATTTCCCTTCATACTCTCTTTCCTTTCCCTTTTATTTCTCTTATCTTCTCCCACTTTTTTTCCTTTTCGTTATGTTTTGCCTGGTTGACATATGTGCACCCTACTTCTTTTTTCTCCTTCTTCCCTTTGTTTTGTAGCCTCCTTTGGTTGCCTTTGTTAATGCCTTTTCCATATCTATTTTTCTCTCCATTTCCCTATTAAGAGGTGCTTTTAATTTGAGATCTCTTTCTGGATTCCTCTCTCCCATGATATGGAAAACCCCTGTGAGTCACCAAGAGTGTGGGTAAAATTTGGTAGCCTTTCACTCACTCTTATTTTTGCAAGATGATGGTCTTTCAAGAATGGATAAATTTTCAAGTTGAGCCCAAGCATTGATGGTTAAGGTGGATCTCCAAGTCAAAATATATGGACGAAAGAACAGGCTACCATGAAGCAAGGAACAGTCCCGAAAGCTTGCCCCATACTGAAGTTGCAAAAGGCAAGAGGATGGCAAAACACCCTAGTCACCCATGTGCATCAAATTTGGCTAAGGACAAGGTTGTATGGATAAATAGGTGGATGAATGTTCAAGGTGGATCCTAAATCCCTGCCCTGACCTTGGGCTAAAAATGGAGTCCCAAATTCCCATCCAAAAGAAGAGCAAAAGAATCAGAGGAAAACATGATGGCTATTAGTCCCAAATTTTTGTTCCAAATTGGATGGAACTTTGGGAAAGCAACAGTAAAGGTCTAAGCCTGATCACCCATTCGTAAGGCAAAAATTGAAAGGTTGATGGACAAAGAAGTATTTTCGAATACCTATCTGAGATTGAAGTCGACACTCACTAGGAGGAAAGTGCTAGGAATTCCTAGGAAAGGGCATTAATGATCTCAGTTGCCTTGGTACTAACTCTCTATGAATGCAAAGGAGGATGCACCATTTCAAAGGCAATCAATATTTGGTCTTCCTGCAACACGAAGGGGTAAAGTAGATCAAAATTTATTGCCCGATAAGAATGTTAGAGTGATCGAAGGCTCAGATTGATATAGAAGTACCTAACTCCTTCTAGAAAACTGTCATTCTTCCATGCAACAAAGCATTACCAGATCTTCTAGCCATTCTAGTTTGATCTTTCCCATTGAGTGCCATTAATGTTGTAATTTGAAATCAATGTAAAATCCTCTATAAATAGCGAAATGCTTGACATTTCAAAGGGTGGCTTTGTGGCCTTTACAATTCATATTTTATTCAGCATCACTTGTAAATATTAGTGAATCATTATTTGGTCTCTCTATTTATCTCTCATTCTCTTTTTGCCTTTGTGTGAATTTTTATTTCTACGATGGTCATCTGAGTTGGTCTACTTAATTCTACTATCTAGATTTTGCGGGTTTAAATGAGTGATTATGGAATTTGCATTTGCCACTGGGCATCGAGATTTATTTCTATTAAAGCCAATCAAGTGCGAGCACTCTAATTTTGCTACCTGGATTTCATGCACCCTCCCACTGGTTCTAGAATTCACCCTTGCATGTCGAGCCATAGGATAAATGAGAAATAGGGTGAGTTGATCTATTAGGTGGTTCGATGTTGTTTGTGTCGGTGATGCTGGATGACTGTGTCTTGATGTAGCCATACATTGTCCTTATCAATTTCAACTACGACCTTATTTGCTTTCTTTCTCACTTCCTTTTCCTCCTTTTTCCCTTTGTGGCGTAGGTAGTTGGAAACTTATGATTCAATATTCTTCAGAGATTGACTGACTCTACCCCTTCGGGGCCGAGCGGTCATTCAATGTTGGTCGAAAACCTCCAAGTGTGCCTCCCACTCGTTCGATATTGATTTTTGCACCAATACCGACTAGATTTTCCTTCCCTTTATGATACACAATCTCATAATAATATCCTAATAGTTTAGCGACCCACTTTTTTTGCTTAGGGGTGGAGATACGTTGTTCCACAAAGTACTTCAAACTATGATGATTTGTACGGATAATGAAATATCGACCAATGAGATACGATTGATAGTGTTGGATGGTATGAATTATGGCTAACATCTCCTTCTCATATGTTGATCATGCCAAGTTTCATCCTGAAAGTGCCTTGTTGGTGAAAGCCAAGGGTCTACCTTCTTGCATGATAACGACACCAATTCCCAATCTGAAAGCATCACTTTCAATCACAAGGGTCTTTGATAAGTCTGGCATGGCTAATACTAGAGTGGAATACATTGCTTTCTTTAATTTTTGAAAAGCATCTTCAGCATTTATTGACCAAAGAAAGGTATTATTTTTAAGTAAAGTTGTCAATGGGGATACAATATTTCCATAGTCCTTTACAAACTTACGATAATACCCGATCAATCCAAGAAATACATGCAAGATTTTCAATGATTTTGGGATAGTTCAATTTTGTATATCTTCATTTTTGTGAGGATTCACCTTAACCCCATCTTCTGAAATGATATCCCAGATACTTAATCTTCTTCCATACAAAAGAACATTTGGAGTGTTTGGCATACAATTAGTTTTTGCCCAATATTTGCAAGGCCTTTTCCAAGTGAACCAAATGGTCCTCCCAAGTCTTTCTATAAACCAAAATATCATCAAAGAAAACCAAAATAAATTTCCTAAGATAAGGGTGAAATACCTAATTCATCAAGCTTTGCAACATTGAAGGAGCATTTGTAAGACCAAAAGGCATGCTAGAAATTCAGTGTCCCTCATGGGTGTGGAAAGTTGTTTTAGGAATGTCTTATTCTCTAATTCTAATTTTATGATACCCTAATCATAGATCCAACTTTGAAAAATACTTAGCTCCATGAAGTTCATCCAACAACTCATCAATAACAGGAATTGAAAATTTATCCTTGACTGTGATCTTGTTGAGGGCTCAAAAATCAATACATAATCACCATGACCCATCCTTCTTACAAACCAACAATATTGGAGAAGAATAAGGGCTAAAACTTGGTCAAATGACACTCACTTTCAACAGTTCTTGCACAAGTTTCTCAATTTCACTTTTTTGTAAGCAAGGGTATCTGTAAGGCCAAATATTTGGTGGTTGACTCCTAGGAAGAAGTTGTATAGCATGATCCTGACTACGGTGGGGAGGAAACCCTTTATTTCTTCAAATACTTTGGTTCTTTCATTTCATCTTGTTCTTTCCCTATTTATTTAAAGGAAAATAATTGTGCAATCATCCCTTTACCTCCTTTTTGAATAATATTTTCCATGTGGTGAGAACTCACTATCTGTGAGGAACCTACTTGTAGTCCTTTTAGAGTGTATTTATGTCCTTCAACTATGAATTGCATCCACAATGCTACAAAATCCCATAGTATTGGCCCGAGTGTTTGCAACCATTGAGCCCCTAGGACAACATCACATCCTCCCAATGCAAGCACATACATTTTACTTTTCATGTTGTAATCATCCATGGTGAGCTTGACATTTTGACACTTTTCTTTACAGGCAATCCGTCCCCCATTACCAATCATTACTTCAAAGCTATTGCATGCTTGTATATAACAATCAACCTGTTTTACCACATTTGGATGAATGAAATTATGTGTACTTCATGAATAAATGAGCACAATGATATTTTACCATTTGAAGTACCCTCAAACTTTCATAGTTTGTGGAGAAGAAAATCTTATGAGAGCATTGAAAGAAATTTTTGGGATATCTTCATTGTTGTTATCAGGTGCATCTATCACTTCTTCCACTTCTACCTCATCTTCTTCCTTTGTTGAGTTACAAGGAACATCTACATCCAATAAATACAACTTTTGTGTAGTGCATCTATGATTTGGCCCATATTTCTCATCATAATTATAATAGAGGCCTTTCTCTTGTTGTTCCTTCATTTCCTTCATGATGAGTTTCTTAACCTGCAAGGTTCGGTTAGGTTTTGGGGTAGTTTGCGTGACTTGTGATTTTCCAATAGGTTGCTTCCCTTGTCGACATTGAGCATTGAATTTATCTTCTACTAACTTGGCTAATCCAATGGCCTCCATCATGGTGTTGGGATTGAACATCTTCACCTCCACCCTAATTTCTTCTTTCAACCCACTGATGAAGCAACTTTTAAAAAATGATTCATCCAACCCTTTGGTGTGATTAGCGAGCTTCTCAAACTGAGTATGATACAGCTTCACTGAAGTGATTTGACGTAGTTTGGTGAGAGCTCCTGTAAAGTCTTTGAAATCACTTGGACCAAAGTGGACCAACAAATTATTTGTAAATTCCCCCCAAGTAGGAGTTCCATTAGTCTTTTCATACCATTGGATAGCATCATGCTTGAGGTGGAATGATGCAATACGTACTTTTTACCCCTTGGGAATTTGGTTCAATGAAAAATATTATTCTGCTAGATAGATCCAACTAGTTGGATCTCCTCCATCAAAATTGGGAAAATCTAATTTAGTTTTTCTTAGAAGTATGGATGCTTGTTGGCCCCCAATGTGCATCTGATGCATCGATCCTACAGTTTATCCTGAAGACTATTGTGAGCCTAAACCTTATGTGCTTTGAGACTAATTAGCTACAATTGATTGCACGATTTGTTGTACTTGTGCCATATTATTATTCAAAGAGTCATATTTAGAATTTAATCCATCCATCCTTACCTAAATTTCTTGAAAAGTATGCTTGAGATTAATCTTTGAAAGTATATCCTTGATTTATCGAATATCATGATCCAATTTTTCTAAGTTGGGGTCTTGATATCTTCTTCCCTCAACCATTTTTTTTAAGAAAATTTTGACTTCCAAAAAAAAATTGTAGGTGCTATATACCAATACGATCAATGCAATGAGTTGGTCACAATGGGCTAGGACTCAAAAAGTATTTTCAGGATCAAAGTTTGTATTTATGGAATATTTGGTCCAAAAGGGCTAGTGGAAAAATGACAAATTTGAGGAATTTCGAGAATATGAGTTAGGACTCAAAAATTCTATGATATGTGTAGTAGGGGCTAACCAAGATAATAATAAAAAAAACAAATTTTAGGATTGTTGGGGTTGTCTAGGGCTTTTTATGGATTTTTTAGTGTTATTTTTCCCTGTTTTTGGTTTTAAAATTACTCAAAATAGAGTAATGATAAAACCACAACAACTTCTTCATTATAGCTTCAATTTGCACAATTTTTTTTTGCTAGAGAAATAAAAATATTGCTAACCTATTGGTTGGATCGAAGTCCCTTGTCTAGGAAGCCTTGTCTTCACCCTACCTCTCAATCTATTTGATTTTGAAATGATAAGTTTTCCTTCAAATTCACCCATAGGTGGCCATGATCATGCTCTGATACCTAAATTAAGACCCTAAGGGTTTAATACATGTTTTATCCACATTTTCAATTCAAATGTAATACAATAAGATATCAGAATGGATAAATTCCAAACAACTTTATGGATTATCAAGGTCTTAACAAAAAAGGAGATACAACTATTACACGAAAGGGATCTCCAAAATCTCCAAAATTTTGGACCACATGTTAGAAAAATTAAACCTCTAGAGATAAATTTCCTTGCACTTTTATTTTATGGAACCTCTAAATCTAACCTAGGTCATGCAATTATTGGTAGTGTGATACTAGTAACATCACTCTATGAAATGTTTCAATTCAAAATCAATTTGGGAAAACAACCAATAATGTTGCAAAGTTTATATGTTGTAAAATGGGACAAAATTTGGCTCAATAACAAGGCATTAAGCAACTCCATGTGTATAGTGATTCAAGACTTGTGATCTCTGCTCTATCTAACGAAAAGGATTTTTCATGTCCAACTACAAATAGTTTAGAGAAGACTAAGAGAATTAGATCAAAAGTTTGAATATATACAATACTCCCACATTGGAAGGACGCATAATATGGTGGTTGAACACCTTAAAAATGAAATCATAAACATAACCTATTTGCATCTTAGAGTATTAAGAAAAATAAAAGTAGACAACATGAGTGGCACAGATGATGGGAAGCATATGGCAATTTTGGAGCCTTTGAATATTTCGACATCCCTAGAGATTTTGATACCTCTGGACAACCCTCAAACATTGCATGATTTTGGAGCTTTTGGTGTTTCAATTTTTCTTGGTAATTATGATACCCTTTGCATCTATGGCACCCTTGGTATACCATTGCACTTTTTGGAGTTTTTGAATTTGCTTTGTTACTTGTTCCTCATTTTAGACAACAATCTTGTGACCTCAAAGCTACTTTTTGGATAATTATTCTTTGTAAAATTGAATATCAACATATAGCCCCTTTTCTTTAAAAAAAATAGATTAAGCATATAAGGTTTAGGTCAGGAGTGCTAGGTGACAAAAAATGATGCTTTTAAATTTACACATTAAACATAGTTTTAGTGTTCATATACTTTCCATATACATATTGAAGTAAGTTAGTGTTAAACTTCTCCAAATTTGAAAGGGAATCTTAATCACCATATTACAATAATCATATCCTCTTTAAGCTTTATCTACTATTTTTAGTAATCTTAACTAAGAATAACTCATAATATTTATGAGCTTAATATATTATGACAAGCATAGTACTATATGCTTATAAGTCTTATTATGCATGTTTCTTATGATTTGTTATGATAAACATTGTAAGAATTTTTCTTATGCATGGGTTTGAAGAGCTTTGAGATCATCCTTAAGAATTTTACTTTGTGTTGCATCTATGTATTCTTTTAGTGTCATTATAATATTATTTTTATTTTTTATTAGGGTAGAAGAAGAGGTTTTGAAAGGTTCCCCAAACCTTGTACAAACTTTTACAAAAACATAGGCATTAAAGTTCCAATTTGGATTCTCAAAAAGTGAAACAACACCATACTACAACACATAAAGCAATTTAAACAAAAGCAAATCATCCTTAGAATTGACCCATACTACAAACAACAATAGGACATTATATCAAAGGAACAAAACATAATACAAAGAATCATAAGCCACAGAGGTGAGTCAACTATAATCTTTGCCAAACCAACTACTTTGCATCATCCCTAGTTGAACTAATTTTCATCTCAAGTTGAATGCTTAGGGAGATAATTATGTTATTTAAATCCTCCAGATGGATTTTTGACTCCTTGATATTTCAAGCCAACATTTGGCTTTATATTTTTCTTGAATCATTGATATCCTTTAGGATTATGTAATTTTGCTTAAAAGCTTTTAGAACGTGTTTTAGAGGAAGTTCTTCGATTATCTCACTCTTAATTTCCCTTTTTCCACTTTGTGATCTTCCTTGGAGCTAGTCCCATGCTCAGATGAAACCTGCAACCTTGAAGAATCTTGAATGAAAGCATCATGTTGGTTGACCTCCTCCTACTTAGTTTCTCGATCTAAGAGCTCCACCACCCTCACCTTTAAGAAAGGATTTTTTCTCCTATGGATTACCCCTAGGAAAACATCCATGGATGCAGGCCCCCTCTTCTTAATAATAACTTTACTAAGAGCAAGGAAAACATCATGGCAATCCTCTAGATCCTTTCCAGAAGAGCTTTTCTCTATTTTGAGCTTTCAAAAATAATTCCTTCGTCGCCTTCAAAAGTTTCGACTTCTTCTCCACCTCCTAAGGCTTCTCAAATTTATAATAATATAATTGATCCAACCATTCTCAAAGGTTTTTACTTTAAAATAAATAAAAGGAAAACTTTAGAATATTGCCAAGATTAACCAATAACCAACCACCCTATTATGGAATGTGGTGATAATCTAACATAGCATAAGAAAAAATGAATAGAAATCAAATGTGTACAGACAACTTCAATAGCATGCATATATATAGAATATAATATTTTTTGGTTGTATCAAGATATTCTTGATGCTTCATATTCTCTCCATATCTAAATGAGGACATTTTCTTTTGTGTTTAATTTTCACTTGCAAATCCAATTTTGTTTTGTTTTGATTTTTGTCTTGTTCTTGTCTTGTTCTTATTTTTGTCTCATGCATAACCATAATTTTCACCATTACCCCCCTTGATATTGAACAGGAATTTCTTTCTTTAACATCTAAATACAATAAATTGATTCATTGCCACTACCTTTGTTAAAAATATCTACATACTAATCTTCTGAATTGTAATGTTCTAACTCAACTTCTCTTTTTTGAGCTAAGTATTTAATAAAAAAATATCTCAATCAATATGCTTTGTTATTGTATGAAAAATAGTATTTTTAGTCATTTGAATTACTCACATGTTGTCACAAAAAAATGTAGTTGGTATTTCTTGTTGATGTAGTTGTTATGTACTCTACCTTCGCTATTGAGAGTGTAATTGTTGCTTATTTCTTTGAACTACAATTTATTACCTTAGCTCATGTTTACCTTGGATCATGTTCACCTAGGTAATTTATTTTCTTTTTATTTAGTTATTCCATGTATTTTCCCCACCCATATATGTGTGGATATTTCATTTATCTTATTTAGATATTATGAGATGTTACATATTTATTTCTTAGATATTATGAGGATATTTTTAGGTTTGACTATTCCTAGGTGTTATGGGGATATTTTTAGGTATATTTGGAGGGTTGAGATTCTTTCTCCCCATAGCGGTTATAGATCTATGGACCATATCACATATTCATTTTGTACGGTGGATATTTATCCTTAGCTTGATCCTACGACTATGGTTGATCATCCTTGCCTTTATAAGCAAGGCACCTTCATTGTACTAGTGTTCATTTTTTAGATATAATATATGATATTATTGCTCTTTATTTTGCATATGTATTTGTAATCTTATGCTATCAATTTGCTTTCAGATTCTTGTTTTGGTTGAATATGGTGTTCTATTAACCCCTGAAATCCTTGCAGCTTGGAATGATCCTATTATCATTCCTTTCATGGTTTCAGAGCAATAGGTGTTGCAGTCATCCATTTGTGAGTGTTGTACACTTATTTCTCTTGCAAGTTCGAAGATTGGTGTGGAAGTTTTGATTTTTGTGATCGAGTCCTTGGTGGATTTTTTGACCAATTTCATGTATCTCCTTCCATTGTCATATCATAATTAGCCTCCTAAACTCTCTTCTTACCATACGAAAATAGCCTCATCCCCTTGGATATGTCATAAGCAATTTATTTTTAGCATTTCTCTTTTTTGATAGGGTCACCAATACAACCTATTTTTGTATTTAGCATATATATTTTGATAGAATGTAAATTTGTCCACCAAAATTTATAGTGGTTTGTAGATAAATTCATATGATTTATGCCCAAAATTTTAGCTCATTTGGATAAGTATTCTTCTAGTTATCACAATTTTATGGAAACCTATCCAGATTTAGTAATCTGTAATTATCTTCATCAATGATTCACATTTTTTGCATATTTTTTTACAAAATCCATAAAATAAGCTGATAGACCTGCCCATAAAATTTCAAAGTATTTGGAGTCGTATTCAGACTATCACAACGATTTTACTATTTTTAGTAAACTCGTTATTTTGGGTAAAATATTTGGAGTTGCTCAGCAAAAAAAATTCCAGGATTGTAAAATCATGAAACTGATGTCTCTAAAATTTTAGATTGTTTGGATCTGTATTTAGACATTTATAATGATTTTATGATGCACTCTCATTATATTTCATTGTAAAAAAGGTATTTTTATTTTTTGCACTTGAACCTTGTATATGGACTATTGTTCTAAAGTCCCATATTCCTTCATTTGTTATTTGTCCACTTAGTTTGGATCTTTGTGATCAGCTTACTTGATGTTCAGTATTGGTGGACCCTACACATTGTTGTGCGTGAGGAGTCCTTTTTCTTGGACTTCCCTTTCTTTGTTGTGGTGCATCCTCTTATGCCAATCTTCCTCATTGAGGCACTTAGTTTGAAGGAGGGGATTCTTTTGGGAATACCTTTGGAGCTTTTTTAGAGTTTATAGGCTTCATTTGTGCATTGGTATATTTTGTAGTATTTTGCACCACCTTGTGACATCAGACTAGACCACTCACATTATAATGGTATTTTATTTTGGGATGGTTCTTCTAATTTTGAGGACATCTTGGAAACTTGTTTTTTTAACTCAACATAGAGGTAAATTCTGAAAATTTTGAAGCATGGTTTAAGGTACTTTGTTCGTTATGTAAACGTGAAGGTATTGATCCTTTATTCATAGCTCTAAAATCCAAATAAATGGTGAAGGATAAGGAGTATATGACATGGTCCATGAAAAATTTAAGGATCTCTAGCATGCTTTATTATTCAATTTATGGGGAGCTTCAAAATTTTATTGGAGTTCACAAGAACACACCTTACCTTGCTTATCATATGTTGAGAAGAAATATTTTACCCAAGGCACTTCTCTTACAATTGCTTGCATGGAGGACATTATTTGTGACATTGCATATTTGTTTCTAGAGTCAGTATCTCATGATATTTTGGATGATGAGGTTTATGCTATAGTACCTACTTCAGATATTTTACAGGACATATCTCCACTCTTGTTTTATGTGGATGATCATGTTGATGTTGCAACATATACAACAGAGATATCATGGCATATTATATCCTTACATATAGATGACTTCTTAGATGGTGTTGCCTATCTCTTCATTGAGTATCACATATGTGATTTTCTTGACATGTACGAGGAGCTTACTAATTTATTTGATGATGATGTATATAATATATATCTTTCAAGTACTTCTTCCTTTGAGGACTCTTTTTTGGTATGTCATCCTTCTTTGAGTGAGCCACCTTTTCTATCATTTTCTTCTATTTCTTTCACATTGAAGAGTTTTACCCAAATGATGATGTATATAATATATCTCTTTCATGTACTTCTTCCTTTGAGGACTCTTTTTTGGTATGTCCATCATTTTCTTCTATTTATTTCATATTGAAGAGTTTTGGGTCAATGTGGATGAAGTTTGTTGTTCTCTTTTGAGTTATTTATGTTGTGTGTTCTCTAACTGTATTTATTTATGTATTATTGACCTAGTTGTAGCAATTGGTAGTACAACTTCATCTACATTGAAGTTTAAAGATGTTGTGGCATCTCTATTATGAGAGGATATGAGGAGAAAATCCATGGAAGGCACATCAAAGGATGCCCTAATAGTAAGAGGGCATACCAAGGAAAAATATAAAATGATATTTGGTGATAGATATAAGTCTAGAGGTAGATCAAAGTCTCGAGAAAAGTTTGAGAGAAAATGTTGGAAATGTGGCAAGCCTGGACACATGAAGAAGGATTGCAGATCAAAGAATGTTGATTCTAGAAAGAGATCTGATGAATCCACTTCCACGGAGATAAATAAATCCACTAATAAAGGATGGGATGTATATCTAGCATCTTGCTCCACGCATTTAGATAGAAATGATTGGTTTATCGATACTGGTGCATCTTTTCATATGACTCCTCATAGGGGGTGGTTCAGTGAATATGAAAGATATGATGGAGGGGAGGTACTATTGGGAGATGATTCATAACTTAGAATCATTGTTCATGGAAGGGTGAAAATATTATTGCAGGATTATGAATCATCACTAAGAATAAATCATATTCCTGGCCAGGTGTGATGCATATTCCTGGCCTTTCTAGAAATTTAATTTTTGTAAGCAAACTATTTGCTAACACCATAGATCCCAGAAATTAAATTTCTAGCAAGGCCAAGAATATGCATCACACTTGGGAGGGTTTTAACCCTACCATCCTACAACAATATTTTCACCCTTTCACGACCAATAATTCTAAGTTGTGAATCATCTCCCAAAAGTACCTCTCATCCATCATATCTTTCATATTCACTGAACCACCCCCTATGAGGAGTCATATGAAAAGAGACATCAATATCAATAAACCAATCATTTCTATCTGAACGCATGGAGCAAGATGCTATATATACATACCCTCCTTCATCAGTGGATTTATTTATCTCTGTGGAAGTGAATTCATCATATCTCTTTATAGAATTAATATTCTTTGATCTACAATCCTTCTTCATGTGTCCAGGCTTGCCACATTTCCAACATTTTCTCTCAAACTTTCCTCAAGACTTAGATCTACCTCTAGACTTAGATCTATCACCAAATATCATTTTATCTTTTTCTTTGGCACATCCTCTTACCGTTAGGCCATCCTTTGATGTGCCTTCCATAGATTTTCTCCTCATATCCTTTGATAATAGAGATGACACAACATCTTCAACTTCAATGTGGATGAAGTTGTACTACCAATTGCTACAACTAGGTTATCCCATGAATCTGATAAAGAGCATAGCAAAGTAATACATTTATCTTCCTCACTCAACTTTATTTCAATAGATGTAAGTTGACTTACCACCATATTGAATGCATTAAGATGATCTGCTACTGAATCCCCTTCATTCATCTTTAGATTATACAGTTTATTTCAAAGGAATAATTTGTTCACCAAAGACTTAGATTGATATAGAGCCCCTAACTTATTCCAGAGATCCTTTGCAGTAGATTCTCTAGAAACATTGATTAGGATAGAATTTGCAAGACACAGTCAAATTAGACTCCTCACTTTCTGATTCAACTTTTCCCAATCTTCATCAGTTGTACTGGCAGGTTTCGTTTCAGAGATAACAGACCACTGATCTTTGTCCATGAGCAAATCCTCCATCTTTAACTTCCATAGCTCAAAACTTTTTCCATCAAATTTCTCAATCTCTATCCTTGAATGATTTGATGTCATTTTTCTTCAAGCTCCTTCTACGTAAAACTCCCACTCCAAAATAGGTTTTCTATAACTCCTATAAACCCTAGATCCTCTTCAAATGAATTGAAATCCTTGCAATAAAGATGTCCCTCTATGGCTAACAATCTGGCTCTGATACCATATGAATATTTTTACCCAAACTTATTCCAGAATAATTAATACATAAATAAATAACTCAAAAGAAAACAACTCACAATAAATCATGCACATAGAACACACAAGATTTACCCTGGTTCACCCAATATGGGCTACTCCAGCAAACAAGAGCCACACCTCCTTTGATATTATTATTCACTTTTGGCCCGTAATGGTACATTACAATCAATATAAAGGAAACTCTTACAACCCTAAACCACAATGTGGTATTAGAATACTGTGGGTACAATACCATGGACTAAAACCACACATACCCACAAATCACAAGAATCCCACCAACACCTCCGAAAATAGCTTCGATAATAGGGGGACCGTCGAAGTAGGGTCCTGCCATACAGTACTTCCTCTACAAAGGATGAGACACATCCAACACACATTGGATGATATACTCCTATAGGAGTTGGATACAAATATTTTGTCTTCATTTGGACTCTCACAGCTTGGAGATCTTGAAGATCATGTTGATTCTCTTGAGGCTTTTAAGCCTCCACTTATTTCTCTTACTGCTTCCATGGGCTCTTCATCACTTATGTAGTAGTACATTGGTGATTATTCCTTGATGGATGCTCTTCATACATCTCTTCCACTTTTGCACACTCATGGTTTTATGCACATTGATCTTTTGGATGTTGATTGGGACTATATTCTATCCCATTTTGGTGTTGGTTTAGGCTTCTACATTCTTGGAGATTCATTTCATAATTCATTGGTGACATCTTCTTCACTTCAGCTTTATTTGAAGGATTCTACGTCATCATTCTACATTTTGTTCCCATCTTCTCACACTCACTTGGAGTGGAAAAACATATGGCAGATGCTTCTTGGCTACTTTCTTCCTCATGGGAGACACATTGTTTATTGTAGAGACATCCACTTCTTCATAGAACTTCTTGATGGAGCTCATCATCCTAGGGGGTGTTGGGAGCACTCCTTGGCTCCACTTACTTCTCTCTTTCTAGCAGGATGATTTTTTTTTACTTATGGTTTGAGAGCTTCTAGATACACATTGTACATGAGTACTTGATCAGGCCTCATTATCGGGACTCGTACTGTGGATATGCCACTTTATTTTTTGGCCCCTCACTTCACTTGAGGGGGGGTGTTAGAGTAGGATTTTTACCTTAGCTCATGTTCACCTAGGTAATTTATTTCTTTTTTATTTAGTTATTCCATGTATTTTCCCCACCCACACATGTTTGGATATTTCATTTATCTTATTTATATATTATGAGATGTTACATATTTATTTCTTAAATATTATGAGTATATTTTTAGTTTTGACTATTCCTAGGTGTTATGGGATATTTTTAGGTATATTTGGAGGGTTAAGATTCTTTCTCCCCATAGCAATTATAGATCTATGGACCATATCACATTTTCCTTTTGTACGATGGATACTTGTCGTTAGCTTGATCCTACGACTATGGTTGATCATCTTTATCTTTATAAGCAAGGAACCTTCATTGTACTAGTGTTCATTTTTTAGATATAATATATGATATTGTTGCTCTTTATTTTGTATATCTATTTGTAATCTTATGTTGTCAATTTGCTTTCAGATTCTTGTTTTGGTTGTGTTAGAAATAGATTATATTCCATCATTTGGGTTATGTAAATGTATCTTCAAAGGTACATACTTAGGACATTATATTACTCGAGGGGGAGTTATCTAGTTACTTTATGCAATGTAATAAATGCACAAGTATCCATGTGCAAGTTGTAAATGTGCAAGCTATCACTTGTACAACTTGATAGAGTGTTAGCCAAGTATCATTTTTTGCCTATATAAGGAAGACCTCATTGTTAATATAGATAAGCAAGGGGAGTTTCGATGACATAGTAGCTTAGGAATCTTAGTAAGTAGTTCAGTCCTGTATGGATAACCATCCATTGGTGATGGAAATGTAGTCCAATAGCTATATTGATGGAGTGCTCATTTTCTCCATAGCTATATTGTATTCATTTATATAGCACTTATATCTATTACATATCTCGATCATATTGCATATTTACTTTCTTTAATTTATTCTACATCTCGTGATTATTATCTCCTTTGGATATTGTATCAAAATCTAATAGTGGTATCAAATATACGATAGATCTATTATGTGCAGGTCTATAGGAAAATCATGATCATTATTTAGCCTAAGTGTTTTGTCAACCTAACATGTCATTGGACCAGTCACTGTTAAAATTTCTTAGAATAATATATGTGATAGAATCAGGGAGAGTCACAAATGAGGACTGGAGGATATGTCAGTCCAAGAAAATACTGAGATATCATTTGACTTGAGTCTTTCCATAGAGTTATAGAAAAACTCATGAATACCAGGACTCAACACTCAATCTACTAGATTAACAGAGCATCTAGTGAAGATCCAAGATATATGGAATTTGCTAGTTATTTCCTAAAGTTTATTTTGTTGCATATAACTAATTCTCAAAGGATTAGTCCTCCTCCTATGATAGAAATCTAAGAGACTCCAACTTTGTTTCCTGAAGGTCGGTGTGCCCTCATAGTGTAGAGATTAGTTTCTTATGTAGGAGAAGAACACTGTGAGAGAAGACTTCTAAAGAAAAGGTGTGGTGAAGCTAGGATATTGAAGATCTCCATTGCAGATTGAAAATATTGTAGTAGCATTTAAGAATAGGCCATAGAAGCCTAATACAAAAATGCCATAGTAGCCTTGAAGAATAGGCCATAGAAGCCTGATAAAAAAATGCCATAGTAGCTTTGAATAAAAGGCCATAGAAGCCTTGAAGCAGAAGCCACATAAGTCTTGATATTGAAAAGGCCATAGTAGCCTTGATATTGAAAAGGCCATAGAAGCATTGATATTGAAAAAGGCCACAAAAGCCTTAATACTAAAAAAGGCCACAGAAGCCTTGATCCTAAAAAGGAATTCGAAAGGAATATCTGATTTAGAAGTAGATTAATATTTTAGTATTAACATATTTGTTGCAGGGAAAGAAGATTCAGTGAGTTGGGAAACTTCCTACAAAATAATTAGGAAAGGTATATTCTTTAAGATCAATTCAGCACCTAAAGCAAAGGAGATCAGGAGAAGATCTCATTGAAGGATTTCCAAACTTGGAAGAAGGACTACGAGAGTCTTGCTCAAATCTAGAAGCAGCAGAATCAAATATCTGGGAGCAAATTACATCACCAACACTTCCAGGAACAAAAGGTTGAAGAGGTCTCAAGTAAAGGTCATTAGAAGCTACAAGATCAAAGACCTTAGAAAGGTTTCATCAAGCACCCAAAAAAATGCTAGGAAAGCCTTAATGAAGAAACCATAAAAGGATATCTCACTGGAGAAATCCACTACCAAGGAGAAGCCTTTGATAGTAAATAACTTGGGACAATTATTACCATTTGATGACAAGCCCAAGAGAAGGATAATTTGCCAAGGAGTGCCAAATTGCAGAATAAGTATCCAGTAAAAGACCTCAAGATATTAAAAATATTGAGAGGAAGATCCTTCTTGAAGTCATAATTCGATAAGAAGACTTGAAGATGGAAGAAGCTTATCAAATATAGGAGATTTGAATATTATCTCTTACAACAAGAAGGCACCACTTCAGAGATAGAGACTTCTCCATCTATACAGCAGAAGGAGAAAATTACAAGAGGAGAACAAGCCACCAAATATTAGGCTCATAAAAGAAAGTTTGAGACCATCATTTGATGAAGAAGGGGTTATTCAAGAATAGTCTACAAAGAGCTGCAAAACCCTACTCAAAGTAGCCACTTGGTGATCTTAGGCACCAAGATCTACATCCTCTACAAAAGCGAAAGAAGGAGCTACATAATATTAAAAAAGGTACGCAACTACTAGTGCTAACTAAGTTATTAATTAAGATCCATTTGAGCATCTTATATGGATTACAGTTGCATAAAGAAAAGTAGATTATAGTCTTCAAAAGTAAAAATAGAAAGAGGTTCATATACACATTAATTAGGAGTTGATTAGATTTTATAATTATATCTATCAACTACCTATCATCTACTTAGAAAACAGGAAAGAAGACTAAGTCCTACAATATTAGTTGTAGTGAATTTGCAGAATAACTTCTAAAGATTCATTTTAGGTTATTCTTGAATAGTTGCAGTAGATTAATTGAAGTGCATTATCTTGAGAGTTAAATTGGAGTGATAAGGTGAAATTATTAGTGCATTAAAAAAAAGGTTCTATTGGATTTATTATGCACTACTATACTACTCTCAAAATAGAATTAGCTTTTGTGTTCTTAAAGGGCACAAAATTTGATTTGTATCAAGTGTCTAAAGACACTATTGAAGCACTAAAATCTGCAAATTGTAGTGGCCAAAAGAAGCCACCCAAAAAAGGTTAGAATCCTCCAAAACTTGGAGAAGAATCTAAAACATAAATAGAAGCTTCATTGAGACTTGGTGAGTCTCAGATCCAAAGCATTACAAGAGTGAATGCATGCAAATAAAATGCAAAAAATTGCTTAAACTAAAAGCTTCTATCTATTATTGTCTAAATCTTGGATATAATATAAAAGTTTCCAAGAATAAATGGGAGGTATCTACTCATTAAGGACAACCTCAAAACCCTTGTATTGCAAGAAGAGAAATATGCCATAAAACCAAAAATTTATATCTAAAATAAGAGTGCAAAAGAAGGAGGCTAATGTACATTCTATAGTACATTTTATTGCACCATTTTAAATCTGGTTTTTTATAGTCCAAGAGCAGATTTGGACATGTGTTCAAAAGGCACAATATCAATAAGAAAAGAAGCAAATGTAAGCACTCTTCTTCCAAAGCAATAGCAGCCACTCGAAGGGCACACCTTGGATGGACGAACCTGCAAAATAAATCCCACAAGAGACCATCATCAAAGCTACGTAAAGGAGTGCACATTCAATAACGGACAACAATGAATGACAAACAACAATGTGCGATAGAAAACAACATGAGATAGATAGCAACATGAGACAAACAACAATGTCAGATGAACAACAATGTGATATGGACAACAATGTGAGACAGATAGAAACGTGAGATGAACAACAAAGTGGGACAAACAACATCTACACTATGGAAAAAATAGGTGTTTACTCCTACCAACATAATGCGAATAACAATATAGATAGCATCTAAAAGGCATATATCTGTATCAAGTAGAAATAAACATCATCTACTCTACAAAGATGTACATTTTTCAATACGTTGGAAGCATTAAAGAAAAAGGACCAACTATCTTGGTGAAGATCATCCACTAAACGAAGCATCAAATTTGCTACTCAAGCTCCATAGCACCTCATCAATCCACCTGTAGAAAATAAGGTTGCTTGCTACTAAATAAATGGAGTAAAGCAAAGGAATGGTAAACTAAAATACCTAAGGAGTTATAATCTTCTTGGAAGGTATTACGATCTACATGCAGAGAGAGTGAATGGCACTTGGCATCTATCTTCCAAGAGCAAGTTTTACAACATTGTCTCTCAAATGCCCAACAATTCAAACTTTGTTTCAATTCTCAAGAATTACTAAGAATATTCGACTCTCAACACGTTACTAGAAGCTTTGACTCTCAAGCATTACTAGAAGCTTTGACTCTCAAGTGTTACTAGAAGCTTCAACTCTCAAGTGCTACTAGAAGCTATGACTCTCAATAGACGAGCAAAGTGGTGACACTTGTTATCCACAAGTCCCATGTGAAGGAGCAAGTGTTACAAAGTGACCAACAATAAGAAGGAGTTACGTAAAATGGTATCTATACATAACGGATGTGACATGTGTCACCAAGCTGAGTTTACTCCTCTAATAAAAGTTCCTGAAGTTCAAATATTATAGCAAGCAGAGAGTGAGTGAAAACATAGTCAAAGTTAGTCAGCAGAGCGTGGAAGGAAGGAAGAAGGGGCATTTAAAACTCCAAGTTTTTCAAAGGTCAAATATTCCATATTCAGTAGCGTATAGTAGCACATACATTCCAACATTAAAGACGTCTACATCCATTAATTCCAGTGCCCAATGGAACCATATCATCACTGTTATATTCAGTTAAAGGGAGCACCAAAGAGTGGGGAGTCTAACATCAAAAATGTAAGGTTGAAATCCCATATTATTATTGCTTTCAACTTTGGATATATAAGGGTTATAAACTTTGGATGGTGATTAGGGGTTCCTTGTATCCTCATATGGAGGGGGAGGAGACCCCTGGGTGCGGACATGGGATTTTTCCTCCTTTTCATCAAAGGAGGATAGGGAGACCTGACTATCTCCTGAGTGAGGTGAGTAAGATGAACCTCTATGGCAGGGTGAAGGGCATCAGGGTGGAGTGCGATGGTTCAAACAGGATGAGGATGAGGATTGTCTGGTATGTACAGTGATAGGTGGCCTGGCCAGGTTGAACGGTGTAATCAAGACTGGCGATGGTGTAGGATGATCCTGCATGGTGGTAGACTGAGATGCTAGTAGGAAGCACATATGATCATGTATATCTATTGATGATGTGGTGGTGGATGATGTGAATATTGCAAAAAGAAACAGATACCAACAACATATAAATGACATAAAAATTAAATGTACATCTATTATAATAGGAAATAAAGACCATGTGTGTATGGTGATGTGCATAGTGAGTGATGTGTGTGTAGATAGCACTATGTACAATTTGTGGTGGTGGAGACCTATGTAAACTAAGCATTGAACGCATGAAGGTGAAGGATATTTATGGGTTCAGGTTCAGTGCAACCTTTGAGATTAGCCAATCAATAGGTGCCTGAACCAAAATTGTGTGTGATTATGAAGGGGCCCAACCAGTTCAGGGTAAACTTATCTCGTTGTTGGTGGGGTTGGCTTGTTATTTGATGGTTCTCTTTGAGAACTAGGTTACCAATGTGGATTTTGTGTTGGTGTACCTTATTTTTTTAGGGATGATGAAGACGGTCTTGATAGATGCATGTGTGCTCGATGGCATGAATACGATGTGCATCAAGAAGTGTTAGCTAATCGAGATGGGTTTGACGAGTAGTTTCATCGTTAAAAAATTCTTTCATAGATACTCGTAAGGAAGGTATCTCGAGTTCAAGGTGCATGATGGCTTTAGCACCATAGACCAATGAGAAAGGGGTTGCCCCAGTGGGAGTATGAATGCTCGTACAGTAGGTCCACAAGGCTAAGGGCATTTGATTATGCCAATCGTGATGAGATTCTGCTACTGTCTTACGAAGTATGGAGCATATTGTTTTTTTTGTAGCTTCTGCCCGGCCATTACCCTATGGGTAGTATGGGGTAGAGAAACTGTGATGAATGTTGAATTTGGTGTAAAGGGTGTAGATAGTTTTGTTCTTGAATGATTTCCCATTATCAAAGATTATTTGGTAGAGAATTCCAAAGTAACATATGATATATTTTGTGATGAATATCGTAATATTAGCTCCTCTGGTCTAAACAAGTGGGATGGCTTTGATCCACTTTGTAAAATATTTTATGGCAATAATGATGAACTTACGATTGCTTAATGAAGCAGGTATGATTTACCCAATAAGGACCAAGTCCCATTGAGAGAAAGGGCACATGGGCTGGATAGGTTGGAGCACTTGAGATGGTAGATGTGTAATATTTACATGTTGTTGGCACTTGACACAACACCTCATATTTTTACAACAATTGTGTTCCATATTGGACCAGTAATAGCCCATGCAAAGGATGCATTTTGTAATTTCCATGCCACTGAAGTGGCCACCGTAAGTACCATCATGGATTTCTTGTACAACCCATTGTGATTCATATGGTTCTAGGCAACGCAAGAGGATGCCATCATAGCTGCAACGGTAGAGGATGTCCCCCAGTAATGTATAGTAAATCACTCTTTTTTTTAATGCTCGATGATGAGCATGTGGTAAGTTGCATGGTAAGAATCCTAACTTAATATAATTCTTAATTTGTGCAACCCAAGGATTGTGTTTTTTGGTATCGACCACATGATTACCACCATCATCTATGGGAGGCATAGGTGATATGGTAGATTGAGTGAGGATGTGAATGGATACACATGTAGTGTCTGATAAGGGGTTTTGTGGGATTAATGATCCTAAGGAGGACATTGTATTAGCAAAATAGTGTGATGATCATGGAGCAGCTTCGATAGCATACCACTCAAATTGGGAAAGTAATTATTGTGCAATCTATTTGTATTGTTAGAGAACTAGACAACGACATTGTCAGATATCTTGCACTTGGTTTACTATCAAGAGGGAATCACCTATGATGTGAAGGCATATAATATGCATGGAGTGGGCCTATTTTAATTTGAGGATTAAGGCTTCATATTCTACATTATTTTTTGTGCAAGGGAAGTCTAATTTAAATGAAAATGGGAGTGGTTCCCCTTTGGGTGTGAATAAAACAATGCCTGCACCTCCAACATGAGTGCATCGAGATCCATCAAAGAATAGGGTCATATCGGCTAGTGCCTCTAGCTTGGCATACTCTTCTGCTTTTATAATGTGATATATGGAATCGTCAGGAAGCTGAATAATGAGAGGTTGATCATCTGGTAATAGAGCTTTTGCAAGTTGGTCTATGATGACCTGTCCTTTAATGGATTTGTGAAATGAATTCTAGGTCGAATTCAGTTAGAAGCATGATTTGTTTTGTTGTAAGAGAGTTGTGATAACTTTTTTTCATCATATATACAAGTGGGTTGTCTCGAGCAATAACAAAGGTAGTGTGATTTAGCATGTAATGGTGAAGTTTTTGGGTGGAAAATACTACAGCTAGGCATAGTTTTTCCATATACCCATATCGAATTTCACAGTTGACTAGCGTACGACTTATGTAATATATGGCTTGCTCTTTGTCGAGCACATTATTTTGATCTAATAATGTGCCTAGCATGAAATTTGTGGTCTATATGTATAGAGTAAACGGTAGCTATGGGTGTGGGGGAGACATAACTGGTGGAGAAGTGAGATAAGATTTGATAGAATCAAAGGCTTGTTGGCAATTTTCATCCCATTTGAAAGTGATTCTCTTTTGTAAGAGATGATTAAATGGTTTGCATTTGTCTAAAAGTTGTGCTATGAATCGATGAATGGAAGTGATTTTGCCCTAGAGGCTACGTAGTTGCTTTAGGTTGGTAGGCAGGGACATCTCAATGATGGCCTTTACCTTGCTAGGGTATACTTCGTTGTCACGTTGTGAGACAATGAAATCTAAGATCTTGCCTGAGGTAACACCAAAGACACACTTCTTTGGGTTAAGGTACATATTATGTTCTAGTAAACGGTCAAAGATCTTACGAAGATCGTCTAAGTATTGTGAGCATTCCTTGGACTTGGTGATGAGGTCATCAACATAGTCTTCCATAATTTTATGCATGTAATCATGAAATATGTAAGTCATTGCACGTTGGTAGGTTGCCCTAGTGTTTTTAAGGCCAAAGGGCATGACCTTGTAGCAAAAAGTCCCCCAGGAGGTTGTGAATGAGGTTTTGTGCTGATCAACAAGGTTGATTTTGATTTGGTTGTAACCAAAAAATTTGTCCATAAGGGAGATCATCTCATGGCCTACGATGGAATCGACGAGAGATTCAATGTTAGGTAATGGGAAGTTGTCCTTGGGATAAGATTTGTTTAGATCATAGAATTCAGTGCAGACACAAACCTTGTCGAAAGGTTTTGGTACTAGAACCATGTTGGACACCCATTCAAGATAATCTATGGGTACAATAAAATCTACATCTAAGAGATTTTGGAGCTCATATTTTACTACTAACGCAATTGTCGAGTGCATGCATCATAATTTTTGTCTGACAGGTTTGGCATCTTTGTCTAATGTGAGATTGTGGACTACAACGGCAGGATCAAGACTTGGCATATACTTGTAAGACCACGTGAAGACTCTGATATACTTTCTAAGGAAAGCAGTGAACAAAGCGTACTCTTCGGGTTAAATTCTAGAGGCTAGTTTAACAATGTGAGGGTTTTTGGGGTCGTCATCAATGTCTACGTCAATAGTTTCTTTGATTAGCATGTGGGAACCATCACGAAGTTATTCTAGGACCGGAATAAGGTGGAGGTCATCGATGGTCTCAAGAATATCATATGCATCATCTATGTAGATGTCTATGTGGTGAACGTGCTAGATGTGAGGTGGTGTAGAAGTTGAAGGAGCATTAGTGGTATGTAGGACATGGGGTGAAAGTACAGAATCCTAGGGTGATGTTATGGGTGAGATGTGTGAGGGATCGATAAAACTTGCATTTGGTGTGTCATCATGGGTTTATTGGTGTGTGTACCAAAGTGGGGAGAAGAGATCTGCATTGACCATATTAATCGATGCGGTTGGGGATGTGGGTGGTGAAGAGTCTGATGATGAAGACTCAATAACTGTGACCGTTGTAGGAGGCTCAATGGAGGGTGCAAGACAATAGGTGGGAAATGTGGTCGAGTAAAGGAGCAATGGAGTTATCGATGTATAGACAAAAATGTGGTCAAATGTGTTGGTGATGGTTGGGGAGATGTCATGTCATGTTTTGTATGATGAGCATTTAGAGACAAGGCACCAAATTGGCTTGTCAATTCATCGACACAACATGAATATGTGGTGTCAAAACGAGGGGTTTATTGGAAGAAGTCACATGGAACTATTATGGTTGAATGAGGAGATGGGTTGTCCTCTAGAATGTCCATATCAATATACTCTTCCAAGGTGTGTTTTGGAAGTGTTCAAGGGTGTAGGGATAGATATTGAAGCTTATCCTCAAGTGTGTGAATGATAGTTGGATGATAGCCTAGGCCGAATTTGTCAGTAGGTAATTGCACATGTGGATTGATGGGTGTTCGTAACCCTTGTTCATAACGACATAACCCAAATCCATGCCAATGGAAACATCAAAGGTAGCATAAGGCAAAATGGGGGTTAGACATGTGATCTAGTGTACCACAAAAATTGTATTGTGGTGGTGGAGGGACTACAGGCGGGAGTGAGGAATCGACTCTTGCATACACAAAGTTAGTTTGGTTGTTAGGAGGGCTTAATTTTATAATAGTTCTAATAGCCAAAACTGAGGTTGAACAACAGTCGAAGTCACATGTGGACTATACTATAGGTGGGTGTACGTGGGCATCATGCACATTGTAATCACCTGGATCGAAATTCTCATAAACATGGAAATACAGGGTGACATACGATGTGGTGAATGAGGTGGCAAATCTGAATCAAATGAGGATGTGACCTAAGAATCTCTTAAGGTAGTAGTAGAAGAGTGTAAAAATTGATCATCGAGGTGACAAACTTGCTTCTCCCACTCGTGGCATTCAACTATCGTAGCTGGGATAGAGTTATAAGCATGTGGGAATTGGAAAGGAGGAGGAGTGGGCACTAGTGTTGAGATGCGAGGAGATGTGAATGACCTAGGATGTGGAAACAAATGAAGGGGATGTGTTTGAGGTGTAGGAAGGAGGGGAGGTTTTGTGGACGAAGGTGGGCAAGGTGGAGTGGTAGGTCATGATGCAAGTAACAAGAACGATATCAACACTACTGGTGGATTTATGGAAGATGATGGCTGATACGATGGTGGTGGCCACAAAGAAGGTGGTGAAAAATATGTGGTAATAGGATTAGGTACTACATAAGGTGGTGCTAATGGTGTTGATATGGAGGTGTGTGTCCTTTATGGGGATTGTGATAATAAAGTGGATGTGGAAGAAGATGTCGATGCTTTCTGATAGATTAGTGAGAAGAAATAGGAAACAATTGAGTGGAAGATGATGAAGGTACGGATGATAGGTTTGTGATGTTGTAGAATTTGAAGGGGTCCCCATCGGTAGGAACACAATGGATAAGTCCATCGTGGATGTATTTAATACAGTTGTACAATGTAGAGGGGACATACTGCATGTCCTTGATCCAGGATAACCAAGCAGGATGTTGTACTACATTTCACCTTGAATGATGTGAAAAAGGATGGGGATGGTGCAGATACACACCTAAATATGTAAGATAATAGATCCTACTATGGGTCACATGGATCCATCGAATGCACGTAGATCAAGAAATGGGGTGGTACAGTGAGCTGGTAGAATATGCAGATGATGTAAAGCTATTGTGGACATATTACTAATGGAGGAACCTATATCAATGAAGACACGCTTGTAGGATATGTTTTTAATGGTTGCTTAGATATGAAGATGGGGATCTACTCCTTCTCCTATAAGTTTCATGATCTCATGATCGTGAAAACTGATGGAGGGCTGAAGGCAACATGGAATATTTCCTACAAAGTTCATGATGGCGTTCATATCGTGAGTCTCAAGATCAATAGAATGTAGGATATTGTTCAACACCTCATGATGGGACTGGGACTATTTTAGAAGATCATATATGTATAACTGAGTAGGGGCATTACGCAACTAGTGGGTAAGGCTACCATGAATTATGATGACATTTTGTGGTGATGGAAGTGTGGTGTTAAAAGTCGTAGGAGACTATGTAGATGTAAATGGTACCGATGGGAAAACAATAGGTGGGGTTTGGCATGAGGGATATCGTTGATTTCGAGTGGTAAGGTTAATCATGCCCACCATGTTGCGTGAAGGGGGATCACGTTGGACATTATTGACCTGTCTAGGGGGGCCTGGGGGATTAGATGGAGGTCTTTAGGGGTTAATCCCCCTATGATCAAGTAAGGGATTTTAGAAGATTCATAAATTTTGATTTTATGGAGCAAGGGGGTTTGAGACTTGGATGGTACCCCTATCGATGAGATCTTGTACATAACAATGGAAGGAATGACATGAATCGATATCATGATCGCATTTTTGATGATATTGATAGAAGGCTTGCTCATTATATCCTTGAGGCTTAGGCTGATTTGGATCCAATGGTCGAATTTCGGGCAAGAGGATGTGATCTGCCTCATATAATCTCTAGAAGAGGGCTAGAAAAGGTTTATAGAGTGGTGTAAGGTTACCCTATGGAGATTTTGGGTGCATTCCATGAGGCTGTTGAGGCCTAGGAGGGAGAGGTGCATTGGTTGGAAAGATTTATTATTATGGAAGAGGGGGTTGTGGAACCAGTGGGGGTGCTGAGGTAGAAGCTGCCACTTGGTTGGCTTATGGCGATCAAGGAAAATATTGGTTAGGTGAATTTATGTTAAAATTAAAATTGAAGTTGTAGGTTGGTTTCTATATCAACTTGATCTTACCTGATTGGACATTGATGTCCTCAATGACTTTGGCTTGGGCTATGGCTTCTTCAAAGGTATAGCTTTTATGAAGCTGAAAAGATGTGGAGAAGTGTTTGTGGCAACTATTGGATAAGAGTGTCACTAACTCCATAGTAGGAAGGCTATGGGTGAGGTCATAGATGATCAATCTCCATCGTGAAACAAACTTGATAATAGGTTCATCGTCAGCCTGTCGTAGGGTGTAGACATCTAAAAAGTTAGTTTTCTTCTTAATATTTATGGAAAAATGCTCCAGGAAGGAGTTTGCCAACTGTTAAAAGGTGTACATGTTATGGCATGGGAGCATGTTGTACCAATCTAAGGCTTGTCCCCCAAGTGAAAGGGAGAAGGTACGTAACATGATGGGGTTGTTACTATGAAGCTGGTAGCAAGCTGAACAATAATTACTCACATGTTCCTGAGGATATTCCTTACTCTTGTATTTGTCAAACTTTGGGATCTCAAAGCTATAGAGATAAGGTGGGATTGGAACTTATGGATGAATTGGCTCGTTGCAGAGTTCATCATAGGTTGGTTTTTGTGGTCCATAACCAGTTGTGTGAAGGTTTAGCATATTTACTTCATCTTGTAAAAGTTGAAGTTTGGGTGCTAAGGGTGTGGAGGACGATGCTAAGGCGGGTGGAGCCTGAGAATGTGGTGGATATTAGAGTTGTTGTTCTTCCCAGTATTGAGGGTGAAATTATTCCAATTGATCTTGGTAAGGTGGCTATTGAGTGACGTATGATATCGCGACCAATGGAATACTAGGTTGTGGAACGAGCATTTATTGAGGGTAATAGTATTGTGGCTATGAGGTGTGTGGTTGTGGCATAGGTATCTGCTAAGAATGATCCTGTTGTAATGGCTGGGCCGTAGGAGGTGATGACCAAGAAGGGGGAGGCGTAAAGAATGTAGGGCCAGTAGATAATGGTGGAGGTATCGAGACTAATGGTGTGAGAGGTGGGTGAGCTAAGGTGTCAAAGAATGATACCTATCTTTGTACTGAGTGATAAGATGTAAGAAAGCTAAACTATGTGGAGTATCCTGGAGAAGTAGGGGTATAGGTTGTAGGTCTTGGTCCATAGGTGGAAAGAGGACCAGTGATTGGAGCCTAAAAATGAGGAGGAAGAGGTAATCTAAAGGTAGATGTAGATGAAAGTAGAGCAAAATATTAGGTAGCATACATTCCAGACACATGAGATGTAGGTGGTAAAGATGAGGAGGAAGGAGGGTAAGCTTCTAAAGTAGGAGCTTGGGAAGGTGGAGTGATGAATGTGTCCACTCCAGATTGGGTGTGGGTGGTTGGTTGGTTGTTGTTGGTATCCTGTTGGTTGAAGAGGCGGCTATGACATGTCCTCAAAAAGTGGGAAAAATAGTTGTTGGGAGGATGATGGTAGGGAATCTTGGGAAGAGTATGGGTGTGATGGTGGAAGTGGTTCTTATTGCTCCTGTAAGGGAGGTTATTGTTGTTTTGTTTGAAATGATGGCATTTGGGTACCTGGCACGAAATATGAGGGGTCTAAAATCATTCCTACGATAAGGGCAAATGATGCAACCTCAGGGTGAATACAGTTTAATAGGGAGGATTCATTCTCAAAGAGGGATTGATATAGACTCAGAAAGAAAGGGTGTGCAAACGTAGGTGGAGTCTCCTCATATATGGTGAAGAAAGGGTGAGGGTGTACTGGAGTAGTGTAGATCACATGGTTGCAAAATGTAGAAAGTGGATTAGGTGATGATGAATGGGAAAGGAGTGGATGATCTTCTTCAAATGAAGTAGGAAGGGCTTCACTCAAAGTGGACATCTCACCTTGAGATATTTTGTGTGTATAACGTGGATCAAACTCTATGAGTAGATCGAGTGTGCATGTGGATTTCCTCTTTGTGAGTGAAGGAGTAGGGGTAGACTGATTAGAAGTGGTGTTAGGAGCCTCCTCTATAGGGCGCACTTGCATGTGTGCTCGACTATGGGTAACAACAAGCATGATGGCATATATCGTGTCGTGAAGTTTCATAACTGCACAGAAACTAAAGTCTGAGGTTCCGAGTGTGATGTGTGAGGGGTTTAGAAGAAACCTTGTGAAGTGTGGACTCAAACTGTAACTACTATAAAAGTTAAGCAATGACAAACTATGGATAGCTAAAAAATAAAGTGCTCACAGTGAAACATGTTGAAACCAGTTTGTGATCATGCAAACAACACAAAACTGGAGTTAGTTCTAAATGCAGAAAAGAAAGTTTTTTGTTCATTTGAGTGTGTTTTGATGTTAAAAATCTACTTCGTAGATGATATCACAAGTGGTGGGGTGAATACTCTAGAAAATTAGGAATGTCGTCGATATAGAACCTCCTGCAATACCCAAAGGTACATAGAATAGAACAATATCATCATGTGTGAATGGTGACCTTTATGGAGGGTGCAGTAAAATGATAACCTATAGGGGGAACTCACTATGTTGAAGTGAGTTCGGTGTATCCTCTCATGAGAAGAGGTGACACTATCTAAGACCTGCTATCGACATACCCATGCTTTCACTTCACCCTCGGACAGGCTTAGTCAATAACAATAATTAACATGTTCACTAATTATGTAAGCCTTATGAACAAAGGCATCTAATCCTATCCCACTCTGAAGGTTATTTCTAGTGATGAATTCCAAAAGACCAATCTCAAAAGTGGGGGGTTTTCAGTGATGAAGGCCAGAAAACCACTCCTGTGGGGCGGCTAGGTGTCTAGGGGGCGAGCTGGTGGAGGGTACAACTCCATCCACACCAGTCTCTAACGATGGATTGGGGATGAAGTCCAATATTACCATTTGTTTTATACCATGTGCATGTGTGGGTTTATGTTGTCTAACAATGATGTATAAAGAAATAAATCTAACTAAATTCCTTTTTGAAATGAAAAGCTAGCCCTAGATGCGCTTTTTGGAAGCTAATACTAAAGCAAGATGCATTTTAAAAGAAAGCTAGTCCTATGTGCCTTTTTTGGAAAATAAACTAGGATTTATGCTATGAAGTGTGTAAACAAGAAATGTAAAGCATGTGAGAAGAGGGATTTGTGGAACCCTAATTTTGAAACATGAAAGAAATGTGAGAGATTGTACAAAAAGAAATTGGAAATCTTAAACTAAAGATATAGAAAGAAATATTAAAATTACAATTTACCTAGGGGATTTGCGAAAGAAATGGGAAATCCTAATCTAATAACAAGAAAGGGATCTAAAATTTGTAATTGCAAAAAGAAATTTGAAATTTGCTTTAATGAAACATGTGAAAAGAAATATGAAAATTCCTAATTCTTAAGTGCATGAAAGAAATCTTAAATTGCTTTTTGTGCGAAAAGGAATTCGAAATTGCTTTGATGAAAGATGCAAAATAGATTTGAAAAACCCTAATTCTAAATGTGACTTTTAGAATTGAAATTTTAAATGCGCTTTGAAGGGAAATTGATGGGATAAAACAAGAAAGAAATGAGAAACCTATTTGACATGCGATTTGTAAAAGAAAGTGAGAATGTTCTTGAAAATTAAATAAATTGAACTTTCTGATTTTATGCAGGTTTTTGAAACTAAACTAAATATTTTTAGCATGATGGATGTATTAGAAACAAGAAATTCACCAAATGTCTTGATGCATATACTAGTGAAGTTTTCTTTGTAAGTAAATGATAGAATAGAGAGGTTTGGTGGGGAATTCTTGGTTCCTTTTGCTCCAAGTAGGTTGTTCTACTTTTCTACTGCTAACCTCTACAAGTTTGAGGGTTTTGGGAGCTGGTATATTAAATTCACATGGAAGGGGGCAAATTGGATTTGGATTCACAGGTCGCGGGGTGAATGAGATCTAGAAGCCTGAAACTCCTATTCTGATGACCTCAGGGGGTTATCAGGGTTTCAAGGGTCTTTGTGATGTCTGGATTTGGTACCTACAAAAAAATAGAAACAAAAAATTATGTTAGATTCGTTATTAAACTAGTCTAGCACAACTCTTTGTTGGGGTCCCACTAGGCATGCCAGAATGAAACATACAAAATATGACACTTGATCCAACAACTTGTTATAACACAAATTATCTAGAAATGCTGATTTTATTAATGATAGAAATGCTTTAGGTTACAAATAGGGATAATTCCCATTATTTCCTTTCACAAATTTGCAACAAATCTGATGTTATCTTTTGGGCTCCTCAATGAAGGTGGGCTTCATGTGTAATGTGTGCCACCGATAGTTTTGTTGTTGTTGTTTCCTCTTTGCACCTATGCTAGACCTGCAAAATGGAGTTAGTATTTTTGGGGGCTTGCCTTAGTCAGGCCCCATGGTGAAGAAGACAAATCGACACTAAATATGCAATGAAAACTAAAATAAACTGCATAAATAACTATAAAAACATGAAATGGAGTATACTTGACTGATTTGGTGAGAAAAAATTTCTATAGGGCCAACTCGTAGGTTAGGGGGCGAACTGGATGTTAGATTCATAGGTTAGGGGGCGAATTGAGCTGCAAGTGCTTTCTATCAGAGATCTTGGTCCAGATGGGCTCCTTAGATGCTACTATGTTGTTTGTATAGTTCAGGTGTATTAGCTTGCAATTTTGGTCAAAATTTTGCAGAGTTTCTATAGGTTTAAATAAAAGAGGAGAGAGAGAGAGAGAGAGAGAGAGATAATCCACAAAGTACACTTAAGTGAAGTGAATTTAAAATTAGAAATGAAATTAACTTAATTATTACTTTTTGGGAAGTAATAGCCCCGTGCGGGTCTTAATTAAGTTTGAAAAAGGTCTTATGTTGTTTTAGGCAAGTGATAGGTATTCTCCTAATACATAAAAGGTGGTTATGACACGAATTGCGTAGTTTACTAGGGTTTCATACCTATAGGCCTATGAGATGGCCTACATAGGTCTACAAAATTCTACGATGGCCTATGTTGATCTATAGCGGTCTATGCTGGTCTATAGTAGTCTACAGTGGTCTACAATAGTCTATGTAGGTCTACGATAACCTACGATGATCTTGAATAGTCTACAGTGGTCTACAATAGCCTAGAGGGGTCTAGGATGGTCTATGTAAACCTACAAATGTCCAAATGGATCTACAAGTATGTAGAGGTAGACATGTGCGACTTTTGGGTGTCTACACCCATCTTATTATTGCTTTCAACTTTGGATATATAAGGGTTATAAAATAAGGCATAAAATTTAGTTTAGTGAAAGCAAAGCTATAGGGGATAACTTACCAAATTAAAATAATATTTGCATCTCAACCTAGGAGAAATAAGGAATTCAACTTGGATTAATTTCTTTGATATTTTTAAAATATTATTAATTTTCTAATTTTCCAAACTTTGGAGTGATAAGTGTTACAACATCAAACTAGGTCTTTGGAAATTAGAAATTGAATCCTAAGGGTCATGAAAGAGGTTATTAAATATTTATTGTTAAATTTGGAAATTATATTTTTTCTTGTCTTTAAATTTCTCAAAAAGGACAAAAGGATTTCAACATTAAAACCTCTTGAAATTTGGAAAAGTGCTTAGTTCAATTAGTAGAAATAAGGTACTAGATAAATATATTTTTGATTGTACAAAATAAATCATAAAATTGAACGTTATCTTTACTAAAAGCACTATATCATACTCCAAAAACAAGAGTTATTTGGTATTTTATAAAACTTGATCAAAGGTAGTCAAGTTGGGAAGATATAAGCTTTCTTAAAAATATAAAAGTAGGTGTTCAGACTCTCATTACTAGGGAGACATAAGGAAGCCTACAAATCTAAATGTTTCATCAAATCAAGCTTATATACTTCAATCAGGGTTGGCATATCCTAATATAGAGAGCTACGAAGTAGACTAATCTATTTTCAAAATTCAGGTTATACATATAGCTACTAGAATGTTAAATGGAGTAATACCAATATGGATTAAAAACCTGATGGATTACATTAATGTAAAGGGCAAAGAAAAGGAAGAATCAATGCAATGCAAATTAAGTTATGAAATCAACAACTATGATGATTCATCTAATGAATATAATGATCAAAAACTAGAAAAAATGATCATCAAGTCTTTATACAAAAAGAAAAAGATGGAATAGCTTCAATTGTGCACATATGGTTGGAAGGTCTTATCAAGGAGATAGAAAAACATGATATTCCTAAGATAAACTACAAAATTGCTAGATCATCCTTATTGTGCACTCATTGCAATCAATATGGTCATGAAAAATCAATTGTTGGAGTTTTCATCCATGCAAATATTGTGATGGAACAAATCACTCATCTTTCTCCTGTCACTTCAAATACAAATATTATAAAGACTATGAAAGAAGATTACTTCAAAGAATAAATTGTTATCTTTAGGAACTTATTCTATATGGATTTACTAACATTGAACTCAAGGTTGATACTTATATAAATAGGTCTTACAAAGGAACAAAGGAAGGCATAAGGGTCAATATAGATCCACTTAAGACTTGCACTATCATGAAGATAATGGTCCATCAAATACGCCTAACATCAAGGAACAAAGAATGGAAAGAGACAAGGAGACATGACATGAAGACTGCAGTAGCACAAAAAAGAACCAGATCAAGTCTGCACTAATCAAGCCAAAATCCAAGAAGAAGATGAAGATCAATATTGAAGACTAAAAGTCTCCAATATCCAAATAATGTAATACATGGGGGTGTTAGAAATAGATTATATTCCATCATTTGGGTTATGTAAATGTATCTTCAAAGGTACATACTTAGGACATTAGATTACTTTAAGGGGAAGTTATCTAGTTACTTCATACAATGTAATAAATGCACAAATGTCCGTGTGCAAGTTGTAAATGTGCAAGGTGTCACTTGTATAGCTAGATATAGTGTTGTCTAAGTATCCTATTTTACCTATATAAGGAAGGCCTCATTGTTAGTATAGAGAAGCAAGGGGAGTATCGGTGACACAACAGCTTAAGGATATTAGTAGGTAGTTTAGTTTTGTGTGGATCACCATCCATTGGTGATGGATGCAATGTAGTCTGGTAGCTATAATGATGGAGTGCTCATTTCCTTCATAGCTACATTGTTTTAATTTATATATCACTTATGTTTATTGCATATTTCAGTCATCTTCCAGTTTTACTTTCTTTAATATTATTCTACATATCATGATTATTATCTCCTTTAAGTATTGTATCAAAAGCTAACAGGTTGAACGTGGTGTATTGTTAACACTTGAGATCATTATAGCTTGGAATGATTTGGTTATCATTCCTTAAAGAATTGCTCACATGTTGTCACAAAAAAATGTAGTTCATATTTCTTATTGATGTAGTTGTTATGTACTCTGCCTCTACTATTGAGAGTGTAATTATTTCTTATTTCTTTGAACTACACGTTATCAATCTATTTCCCAATGAGAAACAATTTCTTGAGGTAGATTTCCTATCATCAATTGAGCCTCCCTAGTCTTAATCAATGTATTCAACCAACTCAATATTATTGGTTGTTTCATAATTTATAATTCCTTTGACATGCCTCTAAATTCTCTAAGCAACTCTCATATAATATTTGGATGGCTCACTCATAAATATTGAAACTAAAGAGGTTTTATATGCAATTTTTAGTCTTGTTTTTGTCAAGTACATAAGGATACCAATCAAGTTCTTATAGTTCCGCTCATTCATTCTTCCACTTCCATCATCCTTGTACATTCTTTCAACAAATGCAAGTGGGGTAACAACATATTTATAACTTTATATTTCAAAAGTATTCAATGTATCATGTGCATATTTAGACTGGAAAATGCAGATCATGTCATGTGTTTGATGTACCCCATGCCAAGAAAATAATGCACCAAATCCAAATCACTCATTTCAAATTTGTGTATCATGGCTTAGTTGAACTCTTTCTTCATTCTTAATGAACTTTTTGTGAAAATAAAATCATTAACATATAAATAAACAATTAAAATATCATCACCTTCCTTTTTATAGTACAACGTGGGCTCATTGGCTCATTCTTACTTCTCACATATCTATACTTCAAGAAGTATGCATTAATTATTGAATATTGTGTCTTTGGTGCTTGTTTGAGTCCATATAATGCTTTTTCAACTTGTAGGTATCCTTCTTTAACCCTCACTTTAATTCCTTATGGTTGTTCCACATATAATTCTCCTTTAATCATGCAAAAATATATTTTTTACATCAAGTTGATGTACACTCCATATTTTTGTGTTACCAAGGTTAAGACCATTTTATTGTCTTTAAACATGTGCATGTGTTAATTATAATCTATGCCAATTTGTTATACACCTTTGCCACTTATATTATTTTCTACCATTCAATTGATCCATCACTATTGTACTTGGTCTTGAACACCCACTTCACTCTAATTAACTCCATGTTCTTTAGAAGTTCACACAAATCCCAAGTATAATTCTATTTAATTGCATTCATTTATTTTTTTATGGCTTTGGTCCATATATTGCTTTGGGTTGCTTCTTCAAAATGTAAGGGCTCAACTTCAAACTTAGAAATAATTCATAACTCATCATATTATCTTCTTGTTCACTTTTCCTATGTTCTTTGGTGTGGGTTGGGATTTTTGTGAGCTTCCTATTAAAATTATAATCCAAAATTTAACAACCTGGATGTAATTTTAATGTTCTCTTTCCTTTTCTTCTTGTCTTTGGAAAAATACTTGTGTTTCCACTTGATTCTTATGACACACCAACGTCTTCAATTATGGTTATCTTTTTAGTCTTTCTTACTTGTTATCCATGTACTCCCATTCTATTAAAAATCACATCTAGACATGATACATTGTGTAGATATGGGGTCATAAACATCTATATGCTTTGTTTTATTCAAAACAACCAACAAAAAAGCATGCTTTACTCTTTAGATCTAACTTCATATTTTTATTACCTTCAACATGAATATAAGCTAAATAACCAAACACTCTCAAGTGATTTATTGAAGGCTTCTTTACATCCCATGCCTCATGAGGATTCATATTCTTTGTTGTAATTATGGGGCTTCTATCAAGGATGTACATTGCACTTGTAATTGCTCCAGTCCATATATTATTACCCAACATTTTTGGGTAGTACCATGCTTCTTGTCATATCCATGATTGCTCTTTAATACTTTAAGAACATCAATTTTATTCTTCAAAAAATATGCCCAAGTTGTTGTATGACCATCAATAAATGTGATAAAGTAGAGGTATTTACCAACACTTGGTGTGTTCATTGGACCATAAGTATCTAAATGAATAAACTGTAATGGATATGATGCTCTTCATTCTCTTCCTCATGGAAAATTCTCTATGATGTTTTTCCATTATAAAATCATCGCATACTTCACATCTTGCTTCTATATAAGGCAGTCCATGGACCACTCCTTTAACATTGGATAAATTTAAGCTATGGAAATTCAAGCGATCATATTTTTTGTGCCATAACCAACTCTTGCCCGTAATGGTTGTATGACATAAATTGCTTTTTTCTCCTCCAAGTTTTAAAGGAAAATTTAGTTCTTTTTATTTTATCTTTATACTCTTAGGCCATATAAGAAGAAGAAGAAGAATAAATTTTTTAATATCCACAAGGTCAAAAACAATATATGAAAAAATAAAGCTTCATTATCAAATATAACATGTTATCTTACTTGTTCCTTTAAAATAAAAGAAACTCATGCGAGAAAAAGTTGAATCACCATTCTCTCTTCTTGAAGAATTATTCTTTTGCTACTGATATTGCTAATAAATTCTCCTACCTACTATTATTTTGATTTTTTGAACAACTGAGATATAGAATTCACTACTAATATATTAGCATAACTACCCAAAATATTATTCTCAGCTTTGCATTTCAAAATAAAGTGTTTCTTTATTTCAAATAATTTTTAAGTCTAATAAGTGCATATTCTCTCTTGCCATTTCTCTTTAGTCTCTTTCATATACCTATCTCACATATGAGTTGACATCAACTAGTCTTTGGTTGAGGTGCAATTGTCTCTACTCTTTATTTTATAATTGTATCTATATATGCTTTTTGACGATGCTCATAAGTGGGGTTGAATTTAGCAAGTTAGCACACCTTATTTCTGTTAGAGTTAAAGTAAAGTGCACTATGCCTTCCTTGACACTTGTCAGTTTCTCTTGACAAGTGTCATGTGTTGAATATAGGCTTATGCCTATATATTGTAACATTTTTATCAATAATTATAATCCTTCAGTTTTCCCTCCTAACATTTGGTATCAGAGCAGGTTCCCTCTCCTGCCTGTGAAACCCTTGAGGGGGGATTTCCCTCATGGAAATCCTCTCTCCCCTCATTTTTTTTCCCTTTGGCCATTTTTTAAAACTGAGGGAGTATGCTCTCCATCTTTGATGGATCAGAAACCATAAGTTTTCATGGCTGCCAATTTTTATGTTTTCATTGCTGAGCAACCATGCCGATCTGCCACTTCCGATCTGGATTTTTTTTTTAACTTGTTTCCCGATGCCATGAAGTATTTAGACTGTGTGCTCAGATGATTTTGTTTGGTCAGACATATGCCATTTTTTTCTGCGTCGACTTGCAAGATCGGCTTGTTATGTTATGTGAAGATTTTCTACAGGCTGGGCCGCCCGCTGGTCATGAACGATCTCATCTGTGATGGGCGGGATCTCTACAGTTTTATTTTTTATGGTATGAGTTCCATCGGATCCGGCCCGCCACCGACGGTTACGAATGCCCATTATCGAGGTCATGGATTCTGGTACGTAGCAAGGAGACGACAATATTCAGTTCTAACAGGCCACAGGCTCATTTCCATCTACGGTAGGCGACGGGAGATGCAGAATGTGATGGCGATGATGTCGTCGTTCACCGAAGAGGGCGGCGCTTCTCTGCAAAGAGAGGCTGCACCGCCTTGTCGCCACCAAGCTCGACAGCACAGTGGCGGTGTGAGCACTTTAGAAAAATCTCGGGCGAGGTTTCATAATTTGCGTCCATGGGAGAAATTTCGTCGCGGGCTTTACGGAGAGTTGAAATAAAGTCTGGGTCGAAGAGGGTATTTCTGCCATCTAGCTGGAGTGTAGTGGAGAAACAGTAGCTCAAAATACGTATCAGGTGGAGCAGTGATATTTTTGGAGTAGATGTGGAAAGTTTTTTTAATTTATTTTTCAGTTAGTGAAGGTCCCGTCCACGCTATGTGCGCGTCGCCCACGCTAGACGTCTACGTGGCAGGATTTCGGATGGCATTGAATGTGGTGATAGCTGCTCCGACTTGCGCGATACAGGGGAAATGGGGTGTGATGAGGACAGTTGAGGACGGTGGTGCTGTATCATTTTTTTCAGCTCCGTCTACAAAAATGGCATTTTTTTCTAAAAAAGATAGATGCCACTGGCTCGTGGAGCGGATCTGACATCCTGTGGCGCTGTTGGAACGCTGGGCTGCGGTTGGAAAGACATTCTCCGTCGCAGTTGGTGAGAGGAGCGGTGCGGTGGAGCGGCGTCGTGACGGATTTGGAGGCATCATGTTTTGGAAAATTTGTGCTAAATATCAGGACATTACGGGCACCGCGGAACCCTGCAGAAAGACAAAACTACTTGTTGATGGTGCACTTGGCGTCCATGAGCGAAAGCTGTGGCCGCTTCATCATAATGGAAAATTAGAGGGCGTGAGAGTAACACAATGAAATGGCACACTCTTTCCATCCATCTTGTTGTAATGCTTGGCTACGGCCAACACATCAGCGGCCGTCGCTGCAGCCTTGGCTTTGTTGACTGGATCCGGCTACTGCTGTGGAGAAATTCTTCGGAGTCCGCACCAGATTAGTTCAAATCTTTGATCGTAATCTTCTGTCGATGCCCACCCTGGACGATGAGGGAGACAGGCTGCCACCGCATGAGTACTGGCGAGGGAGCACGGGCGCAGCGGCCACTTGGCGACGACGTCTTAGTGTGATGTTAATGTTTTCATCAATCTACATCGCAAATGTTGCATTGCCGTTGGAGTCGCAGTCAATGTTGTGTTTTTGGTGACGGGGTATTTCTTTTTAAAAAATGTGTAAGTGCATGCCAGTGATGGCCGCCTTATATAGTGGGGCATATGGATTTTTTTATTAAATTCCTATATTTTATAGTGGGTGGACAATTTTAATTTTAAAATGTAAGAAAAGTGCCCATGATTATTGGCCAACCAGCCTGGCATCAGGCCATTTTTTTTATGAAGAATCGAAGTGAAAGGCCTAAATGGCCCATGTAATTCCCCTGCGTGGGAAAATCGAGTCTGTCTTTTTTTCACCAATGTGCGATGCTAGGAATATGATATTCCTGAGGTTTATTTTGTTGCCTTAGATAGGCATGATGTTTTTTCCACATAATGAAGGCCCCTTTGATGGTGGAATATAGGGGTATTTATAGTCGTTGGAAACGTTTTTCCGCGACGGACACAATGGTGGTGTCAAATTGTAATTTTGAGGCTGTTTCCAGTAAGTTTTTTTTAGCCTCAAAATTTTTCTACCTTGGAGTGCACTTTCGGTTGTACCTGACACTCCCAAGGTATTTTATATGTGATCCTTGTACCTAGTGACCTTTTCTATACACTTGGCGAATGCAGCGGCTGGTTACCCATGCATTTTGGTGAGATGACATGGTCACCATAAGGACACTTAATATTAGGGACTACAGACAAAGACACCCTAGACTCTATCCGAGGTTTTTTCCGGATCTACTTTTGAAGACTACAGACGAAGACACTTCAGAAGATTCTCTTCTTTTCTTCTTCTCTCCTATTTGGATCTATGGCTCATTTTATTGTATTGAGTGCATTTTCGACAAAGACCGACACTCTTATATGGCTCGTTTTTCCTTTCATTAGGTGCATTTTTGGCAGAGACCGACACCTTCTAGATTGATTTCACCATGAGGAGGGATTTCATACTCATGGTGAATCTAGTTAGTGACCTACGAGTGGCAACATCCTCTGAGGATGACCTGTAGAGGCAACAAACCCAGATGTGGCTGACCCTGAGGCACCCATGATGATCCTAAGGCACTTAGACAGCTGACCCAGTGGCAACAGACCCGTTGAAGTGGCTGACCCTGAGGCAACAGACCGAGATGTATACACAGTGGATCTAGCGTTATTCATAGTTGGAGAGCCAAGCGCAAAAGAGCACGAGCCTAGACCAAATCAGCAATAAGCGAGGATGATAGGTTGTTTTCGAGAAGTCAACATTAAGGGGGAATGTTACCTAATGTTGACTTGCTTTGTTTTTTCTTTAGTTAGGATAGTGCACTTTAAGGGGGAATGTTAGAGTTAAAGTAAAGTGCACTATGCCTTCCTTGACACTTGTCAGTTTCTCTTGACAAGTGTCATGTGTTGAATATAGGCTTATGCCTATATATTGTAACATTTTTATCAATAATTATAATCCTTCAGTTTTCCCTCCTAACAATTTCTTCCTAGCTCTTTAATCCATGTTATTGCTTTGAAAACTTTTCTTACATAGACTTTTATATCCTTATCATTGTTCCAACTTTTATTAGCTAAAATATCGATTTGATATTTTTTCATCAAAGTATACTTTTTTCTATTTAGCTCATCTCCTTATAACCGTAGGGTGCCCACTTACATCCATTTGTTTAATATTTTTTAGATATCTTAAAAGACAATTATTATGACCACCTCTCTAGGAAAGTACATGTTTACACTAGGATTATTTCACATAAAAATAAAGCTTTTATTTTAAATTTACTTGTAATCATAAACTTTTAGATCCTTCTCTATTTGCCTCCATTTTAAGCTCGATGTATTGCTAGCCCACACTTCACACACATAAAAAACCACTAGCACTATCAATAATTTTAATAAGACCTGTATGGCCTTCCAATCTCATAATTTTGCATTCCTATGTCTATTCTACAATGCAAACAGTGCTCTCTAGCCTCCCATTATTTGTTTTAATCTACACACTGTCCAACTAAGTTTGTTACTTAAATCTACACCAAGATATATTATGTTACTTCTTTTAGGAGACCCCTTGCACTCACACACACACACACATAATGGGACTAAAATGTTGCGCCATGTGTATTACATCATGACCACATAGTAGCACTACAAAAACTTAGAAATTATGTAGATATCACTTTATAGGATTTGAACTTGGGTATCCTTTATGAAAGTCAAGAAATTTTTTTTTTTGATTGGTTGAAAGGGTGTTGAAAGGTCCCTGAACCTTGTACAAGAGTTTTACATGATTTCCAGATCGACCGAGGTGGTCCAAGAACTAAAGATCAAATAACGAGCAAAATGCCACACAAGGAAAGGTGTCACGAAATCGTGACATGTTGCACCATTGCATCCAAGAGAGGAAGAGATGTCACGAAATCGCGATAAGAAGCAGCATCGGAGCCAAAGTAGAGAAAGTGTTGCGATATCGTGACATGTTGCAAGGTTGCTGCCAGAAGAAAAGAAGTGTCACGATATCGTGACATGTTGCAAGCTTGGTGCCATAAGAGAAGAAGAGTCGCAAAATCGTGACAAGCAACGTTATCGCGACGAAAGAAGAAAAAGTGTCACGAAATCGTGACAAGTTGCAAAATCGCGGTCGAAGGGAAAAGGTGTCGCGATATTGCGACATGTTGCAAATTCGCGCCCAAAGAGAAGAAGTGTCGCGATATTGCGACATGTTGCAAAATCATGCCCGAAGAGAAGAAGTGTCGCGATATCACGACATGTTGCAAAATCGCGGCCGAAGAGAAAGGATGTCGCAAAATCGCAAAATGTTGCAAAAAGGCAGCCAAAGATAAAAAGTGTCACGAAATCGTGACATGTTGCAAAATTGCGACCGAAGAGAAAAAGTGTCGTGATATCGCGACATGTTGCATCCTCGAGGTTGAAGAGAAAAAATGTCACGAAATCGTGACATGATGCAAAATCGTGGTCGAAGAGAAAAAGTGTCGCGACATCGCGACATGATGCAAAACCGTGGCCAGACAGAAAAGGTGTCACAATATCGCGACAAGAAGAGACATCGCGGCCGAAGAGAAAAGGTGTCACAAAATTGCGACATGATGGAAGACCGCTGTCGAAGAGAAAAAGTGTTGTGATATCGCGACATGATGGAAGACCACAGTCGAAGAGAAAAAGTGTCGCGATATCGCGACATTATGGAAGACCGTTGTCAAATAGAAAAGGTGTCGCGATATCGCGACATGATGGAAGACCACAGCCAAAGAGAAAAAGTGTCGCGATATCACGAAATGTTGCAAGACCGCGTCCAAAGAGAAAAAGTGTCGCGATATCGCGACATGTTGCAAGAATGTGCCTAAAGAGAAAAAGTGTCGTGATATCGCGACATGTTGCAAAAACGCGGCCAAAGAGGAAAAGTGTCGTGATATCGCGACATGTTGCAAAATCGCGGCCGAAGAGAAAAAGTGTCGCGAAATCATGACATGTTGCAAAAACGCGGCCGAAGAGAAAAAGTGTCACGATATCGCGACATGTTGCAAGACCACGTCCGAAGGAGAAAGAAGTGTCGCGATATCGCGACAAGTTGCAACCTCACGACTAGAGGGGAAAGGGATGTCACGATATAAAAGTCAAGAAATTTAATTGATTGAGCTCATACCATTTAATAAACCCCTTTCATAATTGAAACTTAATTTTTCTTTTTGTCAAAACCACCTAGTTTTGCTAGAATTTCCTTGCTTGCCAACTTTCTTGCAAATTTTTTTTAAAGTCCTTAAATGATCTCTTGACCCTTTTGTTGTCCTTAATTAAAATGAGATCATTTGCATATAGCAGTAGTGTGATCGTATAACTACTTCATTAGACACCTTCCCCTAGCCTCACATTTAACCATCCTTCTAACTTATCAATATATAAACGAAATAAAGTCAAAGATAACAAACATCGTTGTTACTCCTATGTCACTTATAAAGTATTCCAAGAGAGCTTGTATTCTAACATTGGTTTAAATATCTTTATACAATCTATGGAATATTACCCTATATTTTTCCAATATGCCTAGTTCATCCATACAATCAACTACCTTATTGCTCTAACATGTGTATTCGGATGATTACTATTATATTTTGTATCAAATGTTTTTCAAGTTATATAGCCAGCCAACTTATTGCCCTTAAGTACACATGTTTAACTAACCACAAATTACATTTTATTTCATTTATTTTTAGGTAATATAACCAAACAACTTATTATCTATTAAATTGATATATATATATATATAGATAAAGGGTTGTACTCGGGTCCCCACCTTTGAAAAATCATAAATATCTCCTTTAGAGTTTGAGAGTTTACAAATAAATTCAATTCTCATCTTGATTAAGTTGCTATAGCTAGATACCTACATTTTTTTCATAAAAAATTTGAATTCTTGATTTCCATTTTTTGGATCTTCTTCAATTTTCTTTGTAAATACAAATATTCCAAAATTTAGCATCCTTCTTCTTGACGTTTTCCTACAACAATATTCACAATACCAAAACTCCACCTCTACTATCTACACACTACATCTTAGTAGAGTAATATTCCAAAACTTCATGTTATCAAAGTTTGCTTTACCATATCTAGATTGTTAGTTTCCTTTTTGAAGCATAAGTGCAACCATAAGATATGTAATAAATAGTTTAGTAGTCTCAAAAATTTGAAAGTTCCAAACCATATTCTATCCCATAATCCAACCAATAACCAACAACTCAATCAATCCATTTATCCATGAAGTCCATATGATGTCGTCTTCTTCTACTTTAGCATAAAAAACTTTTGCTTGCTTCACAAAATCATAGTCCGCTTTACCAAATCTAGACTATATTTTTTCTTCGGTGCACTAATCTATAAATGGATCCCCTAAAACATTGTGTAGTCCTCTAGAACATTCATTTGAGTTTGCTTCATTTAAATTTTTCTTGTCAGCTTTAGCTAAACTTACTACTTTCTCTAACCATGGAGAAGAGAATCTAACTTCACGATCCTCAATTAAAACCCCTCTATTGACTAACCTATCTACATATTTGTTCCCTTCTCTTAATGTATGTGTAAACCTAATTTCTTCAAATATTGTAGCAAGGTCTTGTATTTCCATGATGATCTCTTGTATATTCCATGAAGCCTTTACTTTCCTCAAAATTTCATTTATTACTATTAGTGAATTGTCTTCCATCCATACTTCATTCTATTCCGTTTGTTTGCATGTTTTTAATCCTTCTAATGCCACCCAAACTTCAACTTCATTATTTGTCTTAAATCCACTACTAAAAGCATAATGTGATAAAATCTCACCCCTATTATTTATGATTATTCCTCCTCCTCTTGCTGGTCCTAGATTTCTTTTAAATGCTCCATTAATATTCAATTTGACCAACTCCACTTCGCTTTTGGTGGTTTCCACTTTATATTATTTGCCTTCCTTTTATTTCTCCTATACCCAACATTATAATTCTATTTGATGACTTGACTCCATCTATCAAGACTCTCTACTTCAATATTAGGAATTGGGTGAGTTGATAGGGTTGGTTTAGACTCCTCTATGGCTAAACAAATCTTCCTTTTCATTACCTCTAAATTGCTTTCCTTTCCTTTAAATATTTTTTTGTTCCTTTCCAACCATATAGTCCAAAGTATTGTATCTTTCAATGTATCCTAGATTGTGTAATGCCTCATTTTTAAAAGTGCTTTGCCATTGCTTTAACCATTCTTTAATTCTACCATTCATCACCATTAATTTACCAAATATATTAAGGATCCATTGCCATATTTCCCAAACTATTAAACAGTGTCCCAAGAGATGGTATATACTATCCTCCTCATTTTTACATATAACACATTATGAGGAGCCACGAAAACCCCTTTTCATTAGGTTATCCAAGGATAAAATATTCATGTGACCTACTAGCCATACAAATATTTTGACTTTTGGAATACTCAAACTATCCCAAATATATCTCCATATTGTTGTGGTATTCCTATTTTTTTGGTGGTTTACATTATATTTGTTTATTGTTGTGTATTCTCCTAAGATTTTCAACTCCCAAATTAGCTTATCCTTAACTTCCCTCAGAATAGTCAATGTTGTTATCTTTCTACTCAACTGCCTGCTAGCAACAATGTTTAGTATACTTGTAAAAATGTTCTTTCCATTTGTATATTCCTTCATGATCCTTGTACATAATGTTTGAAACCCTATCACCATATTTATATTGAAGTAATATCATCCATGGTTTTAAAATTGGATCTAGGTTGAGTGGTTTTTTATCACACCACATATCAATCCAAATAAATTGTTTTTCAATTCCCACCACCCATATTAGACCTTTAATCACTAGATCAATTGTTTTTTGTAAACCATTTTATAGTGTAGAACCATATGGTAGTGAGAATGCAATAAATATTAAGCTTGGGTTATTGGGCTCAATGTACTTAGAAGAATTATTGCCCATTGTCTTTGACTCTCTTTGTACAATCTCCAAATTACTTTTCCCCTTAGAGCTAAGTTTGCATTCATAAGAACTCTTAAATCGAGACATCACCTAGTTTTATCATCACACACCTTGCTCCATTTCACCAATGGAGATTTCTTTTTATCATGTAATCCTAACCATACAAATGACCACATAATATAGACTAAACTTTTTTCTATTGATTTCGGCAAAATATACAAGGACATATAATATGTTGGAATAACCTATAAGAGCAATTTAATTAGCTACATTCTTTCTGCTAACGATAACCATCTACCTTTCCATGCTAAAAGTTTATTCTAAACTTTACTTATAACTCGATTCTACAATTCTATCATATTTTTACCTTTAAATAAGGACATCTCTAGATATATTATTGGTAAATTCACCTTTTCTATTTGAAGTAGGTTGCATATCCCTGCTCTGATTCTAGTTGGACTGTTTAGGAAGATAATTTTGAATTTTGTCCCATTAACTTTCTACCTCGATGCTCTTTCATATTCCTTTAATAAGTTATTAAAAGACGTGGTCTCCTTTTTCATTGCCCTCTCAAAAAAAATGGTATCATCTATAAACTATTGATGGGTGATGTTGTTGATGTTATTACTAGCCTTAAGTCCACTTATTAGCCCATCTTTGTATACCTTCTTCAAGTTCCTTCCCAATACCTCTACCATAATAATGAACATATATTGATAATGGTTCTCCCTATCTAGGAACCCTCTTGGATTTAAATAATTTTGTTACTAGCCCATTGACCAATAATGAATATAATACCATAGAGACAAAAACTTTAATCCATATGATTCATTTCTTTCCAAATCCATACTTTTCTACTATCGCAAAAAGAAAATTCCATAACCTTATCATAGGCTTTATTCATATCAAGTTTTAAGACCATTGCTCTCTCTTTTCTAGAAGTTGTTGAATGCATTAATTTATGAACTACTATGATCCTATCCAAAATCTATCTCCCTTTCACAAATACTCCTTGCTCTTCTAAAATAATTTTGTCTAATAGTGGTCTTAATCGATTTTCCATCACTTTGAAGATTATCTTATATGTCATATTACATAGGCTTATGGGCCTAAATGAATCAAACAATTATACATCCTTCTTTTTGGAATCAAGGTAAGATATGTTACATTTATTTCACAAGGTATATACTATTTTACCCTAGATTGCTCCATTGCCACCAATAGTGAATCCTTCACTATTTCCCAGTTATGCTGATAAAAAGTTGTTGAGAGTCTATATGAACCTAGGGATTTATCCTTATCAAAAGAAAAAAGAGCTAAATCAACTTTTTCTATAGTTATAGGCTTTATCAATTTGTTATTATATTTATTTGTTATAACTGAAGGTACTTCTTGTAGTAGTTTATCATTATTTTTTTTTTGGTGGAAAACATCCCAGAAGGGATGCCACTTTCGGGTAAGACCCAAGGAGGCAAGGGTATCTCTTCCATAAAAATCACCTAGGGCTCGCACCTGGCCTACCACCTTTGACATACTCAAGGAGCAAACCTGAAACAACAAAAAATAAGAACACACAAACACAAACACACAAAAAGATTAAAAAAATAAAAAATAAAAAAGCATGCTCCTTGAGTGTGTCAAAAAGATAAAGCACAACCAAACACACACACAATAAGATTAAAAAAACACAACACGAACCACATAGAAAAACACAAGAACAACATAACAAAACACAAACATAACAAAAAACAACAAAACACTACAAAGACACAACCAAAAAAAACATGAAAAACAAAAACAACCAAAACCTAAAAAATAATAAAATAAAAATAAAAATAAAAAACAACCAACAACAGACAACAAAGAAAAATAAAAACATAGAAAACACTCACACACCCAAACACAAAAACACCAATTAAAACAAACATACACAAACACAAGCACAATAACAACAACAAAAAACGCAAAACAACATAAACACAAGAACAACAAAAAACAACACAAAAACAAAAACAAAAACAAAAAGAAAAACAAAAACATAAAAAAAACGCACACATAAATAGAAAATAAAAAAGAAAAAAATAGAACACAACAATGACCTTTCTAGACCAAAAGACTATTAAGGCAAAAATCAACAGAGGAAACAAAAGAAAGATTAGTTTGAGCTAGGGAACTAAAATACCCTGACCGAACCAAAGAGAAGCAAAAATAAAGCAAGAAGAAACTAGGTACCTTCAGAACTGGATCCATCCAAAGAAATGATAGAAAGAAGAGCTTCCCTTATTTGTGAAGCCCACCATCTAGGAGGGTGGCCGTAGCAAGTAAGATCACCTTTGTCCAAAGCCCAATTAGCTAAAGCATCAACACTCTTGTTTTGATCTCTGACCACATGATTGTAATCAACTTTCAAAAATCCCATCTGGATTAACTGAATCTTCTCAATAATTCTTTTTATTCTCCAATCAACCTTATGATTCTTAAAAGGAGTCTTCAAAATATTAATCATGAGTTGAGAGTCAGACTCAACTACTATTCCCAACCAACCTTAGTAGCCTCTTGAAGGCCTCTAAGGATACCATACCCCTCAGCAAGGTTATTGGATAGAATACCCAAATTCTTAGAAAAAGTAAAAACCAGGGAGCCATATGAAAGTCTACCAATTCCTCCCGCACTAGATTTTCTAGGGTTCCCTCTAGAGGCTCCATCGGTATTGACTTTTCCAAAATCCTTAGGAGGAGGTTGTCAATTCCTTGTTCTATCCATCTTGCAATTACTCACATTCCCTTTAAGTTGGTTGCTCTTAGAAGAGTTAATCTTCAATATTTGCATCACTTGATCCCATATTTGGTGGGAGTTTTGGGGGTGATTAAGGAGTTGATGGACTGATTCAACTAAGTTGGCAATGGTCTTCTTCCATATATAGTGAATATCCTTCCTTTCTTGATTAAAAATTTAGTTGTTCCTTTCATTCCAAATATTCCAAAGAAGAATGGTAGAACCCATCCAAACTAACTGCCTAATAAAATGATCAACACCCTCTTGATTAGGCCAATCCCTCCAAAGTTGTTCAAAAGTAAAAAAATTGGACCATTGTAAGCCAAGTAAAGTGGCCATTCTCCTCCAAATCTCAAAGGCTAAAGTACACTCAATAAAAATATGGCTGAGAGTTTCCACATTCTCTCCACACATTTCACATCTAAAAGGGCCATGAAAACCATTCTTCATAAGATGCTCCCCATAAAGCACCCTACGATGCAATAAAATCCAAGTAAAGAACCTCACCTTAGGCCAAAGATTTTGAGCCCACAACTGAGAAAAGATGTCAGATGATTGGTTGGGATTATTATGGCATAAGGCCAAATAACCTTGAGCAATTGAATACTCACCCTTAGTAGTGTTGTTCCATCCAAAATAATCTTTATCATGGGACCAAGAGAGAGATCTCATATGAAGGATGCACTGGATATCTTATCTTTGCCTTTATGGGATTTGAATAGGTCAGTCCTCAATAGGGATCCAATATCTACCAACCTTTGAATTACCAGTATGGTACCGATAATAATTAGCCACCTTTATCTAGTTAGCTCGGTGAAGCTCCTCCATCCAAGGCCTCCAATCGGGAAACTGAGTTATCAAAGGCTTGTGACCATCCCAAGAATCTGTCCAAAAATTTCTTGTTGACCATTATGAATGATCCAAAATAATTTTTTCTTTATCAAATCCTCACCAGTCTTAAGAACTGCTAAAATAAGAGAACCTTTGGAAGGCAATTGATAGCAAACAAGGTCTTCAAGACTTTTATTCTCAGCATATTTAGCATGGATATTATTGGCCCAAAGAGCATTGGGGTTATGCAAAATCCTCCAATATAATTTAGCAGCTAAAGCTTTGTTGTTATTAATAGCATACCGAAATCCTAACCCCCCTTATTCTTAGGAAGACATAAAGTATCCCATTTCACCAAGGCCCATTTTCTTTTCTCCTTGGTACCACTTTAAAGGAACCAATGGCTGATTTGATTCATTTTCTCGAAGAATAGCCTTTGGGATATTCAACATGGTAGAAACATAAATAGGAATAGCCTGAAGGACTGATTTTACCAAGGTGATTCTACCCCCATAAGAAAGCCACCTATTGGTCCACTTTCCAATTTTCTTCTTGACTTTGTCCAACAACCAATTCCAATATTTTTTTGTCTTTGAATATTGATGGGAATACCTAAATAAGTGATTGGAAGGAAGGTATTATTATATCTTAATTTATCCAAGACCATGGATTCCTGTCTGGTAGAGCAATGAAAGAAAATGACTTTAGATTTGTCTTCATTGATCAATTGCCCGATAGCCTTAGAAAAACAACTAATGATTTTCTTAATAGTAGAAGCTTCCTTAATTGTAGCTTTACCTAAAAGAGTAGAGTCATCAACAAATTGAAGATGAGAGATAGGTCTAGCTCCATGAGAAATGGTAACTCCCTCAAGGGTTTTGTCTTCTCTCTTTTTGGTTATAGCCCTACCTAAGCATTCAACAATAATGATGAATAAATAAGGGGATAGGGGGTCACCTTGCCTAATACCTCTAGAAGCTAGAAACAACTGATAAGGCATGCCATTGATAAGAACTAAGTAGGAAACTGAAGAGATACATCCCATAATCCAATCCATCCAATCCTGAGAGAAACCAAATTGCCTCAAAACTTTGATAAGGAAGTGCCAATCCACTCTATCATAAACTTTGGATAAGTCTAACCGAATGAACATGGAAGGAGATTTTTGCATATCCATGGAATGGATGGCTTCATGAGCAAGAACTATCTCATCAACTATTTGATGCCCTTCCACATAACCCCCTTGTTCAAAAAATAGGCTTCAAAATTTCTGCCATGATCTTAGTAATGATTTTGTGAAGAACATTACATAAATCAATAGGTCTAAAAGCTAAGATATGTTCAGCCTCTTGAGCTTTGGAAACAAGAGTAATATAAGTTTTATTGATAACCTTCAAAATTTCTTTGGCTTTCCTGGCTTCTTCCACCACCTCTAATAAATTAACATGAAGGATATCCCAAAACTCTTGGTAGAACTCAATGGGAAAACCATCAGGACCTAGGATTTTTCCTTTTTATTTTTTTTTTTATTTGTGGAAAACATCCCAAAAGGGATGCCACTTTCGGGTAAGACCCAAGGAGGCAGGGGTATCCATTCCGCCAAAAATGCCCAGGACTCGGACATGGCCTACCACCTTTGACATACTCAAGGAGCAAACAAACACACAAAACCAAATTAAAAAAAGTAAATAACAACAAAAATAATAAAATAAAATAAAAAACATGCTCCTTGAGTGTGTCAAAACCAAAAGCACAACCAAACACGCACAATAAGATAAAAGAAACCACAACACAAACCACATAGAAAAACACAAGAACCACATAACAAAACACAAACAAGACAAAAACAACAAGAACACTACAAAGACATAACCCAAAAAAACATGAAAAATAAACACAACCAAAACCTAAAAAATTAAAAAATAAAATAACAACCAACAACAGACAATAAACAAAAACAAAAAACATAGAAAACACTCACACATAAAAAAATGAAATAACACAAACAAAGAGAAACCCAAGAACAAGAACGAAAAAAACACAAGAACAATAACAAAAAACATAAAAAAAAAACAAAACAACAAAAACACAAGAACAACAAAAAACAACACAAAGAACACAAAAACAAAACAAAACAAAAGAACCCACCCACCTTAAAAAACTAAACAAAAAAACAAAGAAGAAAAAAGAAAAAAAATGAACAAAACAATGACCTATCTAGACCAGAAGACTATTAATGCAAGAATCAACAGAGGAAACAAAATAAAGAATAGAATGAGCTAGGGAACTAAAAAAACTGAATGAACCAAAGAGAAACAAAAAAAAAAAAAGAAGAAACTAGGTACCTTGAGCTGGAGCCATCCAAAGAAATGATAGAAAGAAGAGCTTCCCTAATTTGAGAAGCCCACCATATAGGAGGGTGGCCATAACAAGTAAGATCACCTTTGTCCAAAGCCCAATTAGCTAAAGCATCAACACTCTTGTTTTGATCTCGACCACATGATTGTAATCAACTTTCAAAAATCCCATCCGGATTAACTGAATCTTCTCAATAATTCTTTTTATTCTCCAATCCACCTTATGATTCTTAGAAGGAGTCTTCAAGAGATTAATCATAAGTTGAGAGTCGGACTCAACTAACACCTTTTCCCATCCAACCTTAGTAGCCTCCTGAAGGCCTCTAAGGATACCATACCCCTCCGCAAGATTATTGAAAAGAATACCCAAATTCTCGGCAAAAGTAAAAACCAGGGAGCCATCTGAAAGTCTACCAATTCCTCCCACACTGGCTTTTCAAGGGTTTCCTCTAGAGGCTCCATCGGTATTGACTTTTCCAAAATCCTTAGGAGGAGGTTGCCAATTTCTAGTCCTATCCATCTTACTAATACTCACATTCCCTTTAAGTTGGTTGCCCTTAGAAGGTTTAATCTTCAATCTTTGCATCACTTGATCCCATCTTTGGTGGGAGTTTTGGGGGTGATTAAGGAGTTGATGGACTGATTCAACTAAGTTGGCTATGGTCTTTTGCCAAATATAGTGAATATCCTTCCTATCTTGATTAAAAATTTGGTTGTTCCTTTCATTCCAAATATTCCAAAGAAGAATGGTAGAACCCATCCAAACTAGCTGCCTAATAAAATGATCAACACCCTCTTGATTAGGCCAATCCCTCCAAAGTTGTTCAAAAGTGAAAAAATTGGACCATTGTAAGCCAAGTAAAGTTGCCATTCTCCTCCATAGCTCAGAGGCTAAAGTACACTCAATAAAAATATGGTTGATATTTTCTACATTCTCTTCACACATTTCACATCTAAAAGGGCCATGAAAACCACGCTTCATAAGTTGCTCACCGGTAAGCACCCTACGATGCAATAAAAGCCAATTAAAGAACCTCACCTTAGGCCGAGCTTTTGAGCCCACAATTGAGAAAATATGTGAGAAGAATGGTTGGGATTATTATGGCATAAGGTCAAATAACCTTGAGCAATTGAATACTCACCCTTAGTAGTGTTGTTCCATCCAAAACAATCTTTTTCATGGGACCAAGAGAGGGATCTCATATGAAGGATGCCTTGGATATCTTGTCTTTGCCTTTATGGGATTTGAATAGGCCAGTCCTCAATAGGGATCCAATATCTACCAACCTTTGAATTACCGGTATGGTACAGACGATAATTAGCCACCTTTATCCAATTAGCTCGGTGAAGCTCCTCCATATAAGGCCTCCAATCGGGAAGGAGTTATCAAAGGCTTGTGACCATCCCAAGAATCTGTCCAAAAATTTGCATGTTGACCATTATGAATGATATGAAATAATTTTTCTTTATCAAATCCTCACCGGTCTTAAGAGCTGCTAAAATGGGAGAACCTTTGGTAGGAAGTTGATAGCGAACAAGGTCTTCGGGACTTTTGTTCTCGGCATATTTAGCACGGAGATTATTGGCCCAAAGAGCATTGGGGTTATGCAACATCCTCCAATATAATTTAGCAGCTAAAGCTTTGTTGTTATTAATTGAAGACCGGAATCCTAACCCCCTTCACTCTTAGGAAGACATAAAGTATCCCATTTCACCAAGGCCCATTTTCTTTTCTCCTTAGTACCACTCCAAAGGAAACGATGGCTGATTTGATCCAATTCTCGAAGAACAACCTTTGGGATATTCAAAATGGAAGAAACATAAATAGGAATAGCTTGAAGGACTGATTTTACCAAGGTGATTCTACCCCCAGAAGAAAGCCACTTGTTGGTCCACTTTCCAATTTTCTTCTTGACTTTGTCCAACAACCAATTCCAATATTTATTTTTCTGCCTTTGAATATTTATGGGAATACCTAAATAAGTGATTGGAAGAGAGTCTTCTTATATCTTAATTTATCCAAGACCATGGATTCCTGTCTAGCGAGCGGTGAAAGAAAATAACTTTAGATTTGTCTTCATTGATCAATGCCCGAGTAGCCTTAGAAAAATAGCTAATGATTTGCTTAATATTAGAAGCTTCCTTAGCGTAGCTTTACCTAAAAGGGTAGAGTCATCCACAAATTGAAGATGAGAGATAGGTCTAGCTCCATGAGCAATGGTAACTCCCTCAAGGGTTTTGTTTTCCCTCTTTTTGGTTATAGTCCTACCCAAGCATTCAACAAGAATGATGAATAAATAAGGGGATAGCGGGTCACCTTGCCTAATACCTCTGGAAGCTGGGAAATGCTGAGAAGGCCTGCCATTGATAAGAACTAAGTAGGAAACTGAAGAGATACATCCCATAATCCAATCCATCCAATCCTTAGAGAAACCAAATTGCCTCAAAACTTTGATAAGGAAGTGCCAATCCACTCTGTCATAAGCTTTGGATAAGTCTAACCGGATGAACATAGAAGGAGAATTTTGCATATCCATGGAATGGATGGCTTCCTGAGCAAGAACTATCTCATCTACTATTTGACGTCCTTCCACATATCCCCCTTGCTGCGGGAAATAATCTTATGCAAAAGAGGCTTCAACCTTTACGCCATGATTTTAGTAATAATTTTGAGAAGAACATTACATAAAGCAATAGGTCTAAAAGCTGAGATATGATCAACCTCTTGAGCTTTTGGAACAAGAGTAATATAAGTTTTATTGATAACCTTCAAAATTTCTTTGGATTTCCTGGCTTCTTCCACCACCTCTAATAAATCAACATGAAGGATATCCCAGAACTCTTGGTAGAACTCAATAGGAAAACCATAGGGACATAGGGTTTTCCCTTTTTGCATTTTAAAAACTACTTGTTGAAGCTCATTGATAGTAACGAGGAGCAGTCAAAATAGAGTTCTCCTCGGAAGTGATAAGAGAAGGGATTGCTTGAAGAACATTTTGTTGAGAAGCTGAGTCAAGAGGAGTAGCGACAAAAATATTGGAAAAGTAATCAACAACAATAGAGTTCATGCCATCCCAAGTATAAACAACATCTCCAGAATCTGATTTTAAGGAAGAAATAAAGTTGTGAGATCTTCGAGCTAGAAGAGATTTGTGGAAGAAATTTGTGTTTCGATCTCCTTCTTTGAGCCATTGAATTCTAGATTTTTGCTTCCATAAGATTTCTTCTCTTTTTTCCCATTCCTCTAAGCGAGTTGTGAGTTTAATTTCATCTGCACTTCTCTTCTCTGTGAGGCCATCTAAATGGATTTTCTTATTCAAATTTTCAAGATGAGCAATAACTTCATGTTTTTTATGAACATCCCCAAACTCTTTCCAGTTCCAAGTCTTGATTTTGGATTTAATGTATTGCAGTCTTTTGGCAAAATAGAACATCTTAGTCCCATGCCTAGGTTTACCTTCCTTCCACCATTGTTGCACACGAGGTCTCGAAGGAAATGTCTCTAAGCCACATTAATTGAAAATGAAAAGGAGAGAAACTCACATTGGTTTTCCACATTTCCACCATGGTGGCCAATGATCCGAACCAACATTATTAAGAGTCTTCACTTTAGGAATGTGACCATGGATTAAGAAATTTTAGAGAGCAAAAACCTATCCAATCTCTCCATTATACAAGCCAAGCCTTACCTTTCGTTAGACCAAGTCATAAGGCCATTATATGGTTGGATATCCACAAGATGGAGGTTTGCAATATATTCGCTCATGAGGTCAGTACTTTTGTCCAAATTTCTATTTCCCCCCTTTTCTCATCTAGAGAGAGGATGGTATTGAAATCTCCTCCGATCAAGATCCAAGATTTAGGAAAATGAGAGATAATATGAGTAATATCCTTCCACTTGTCTTCTTTTTCCTCCAAAGAAGTCGGGGCATAAACGAGTAATGCGAGCATAATCCGGTTGGAATGTCTACTTTGAATAGCTATAGCCAACAAACCCCAGCTGCCAACCATATGGTGAATAACTACCTCTTTTGGGTCCCAAAGACAAGCAATGCCACCCGAAGTCCCTTGGGAGCGAGGGAAACCACTTTTCAGCTGGCCAAATTTTCTGGCAATTAAGTCCATATCCTCCATTGACATCTTTGTTTCTTGAAGGAAAACAAGATGTGGATGATTTATACTGAATCATTCTTCTAATTTCATTTTGTTTTGAAAGACTCCCTTTGAGTCCTCTAATATTCCAAGTGATGATCTTCATTAATACCGGGGCTAAAAATGTTGGGAAGGGCATTAATCTTACCTTCCTCTACAAGCTTTTCACCTTCTTTTACCATATGATATTGATTGGTCTTGCGACCTACTTTTTGATTAGAATCCATCTTCAATTTTTTTTCCTGTTTCTTGACTTATTCCAATTGAATCTGAGATGGCTTCTAACCTTGAAGAATGCTCATACATAGCCAAAATTTTACTAGATGGTTCAATGGAGTCTATATTGGGACCTGCATTATTTGAAGTTTTGACATTTGAAATATTGTTTTTCTTGTGTAAATTTTCTCCTTTTTTTTTTGTTGAAAACCTTTGATTTGTTGGTTTGTCTCTGAGTTCTTCCCTTCATATTTAAATTGTGTTTCTAAGATTTCGGTTTCCATTATTTCCTCTTCCTCACTTGGGACATCATTTGTGGAAAGGATTTCAAACATATTAGCAAATGACTTTGATTGATCCTTCATTACTTGGTTTTTTTAGTGTTCTTCTTCTTAGGTATTTGGAAACCTGCTTGAGTTTATATCTTCTTTCTTTTGATCGGGAATTTTATTTGGGCAAGCACTGGCCAAATGACCATATTCATGGCAAATTCTACAACGAAAAGGAATGTTCTCATAGTCCACTACTTGCTCCCAAGTGTCTTCCCCAAATTGTAATGTGATATTTTTAGGTAGGGGTTTGTCAAAATCCATTAAAACACAAATTCGAGCATAAATAATATGTTCAAAATTTTGAGTACAATCAGTGGTCATCATAAAAGTTCCTAAAGAGTTTCCAATTGAAGAAAAAACAGTAGGATTCCAAAATTCAATAGGGAGGCCAAAGAGTCTAACCCACACGGGAGCTATAGAAGGCATCTCTTCTTCGGCTTTAAATTTAGTATGCCGGGGCTTCATGAAAAGCCCTGCCCTTCAAAAAACCAAGGACCCCCTTGAAAAGTTTTCTCTCTATCTTCATTATTAGCAAATAAAACAAGAAAATAACCATTTGGATAAATAGAGATTTGTAACTCACCTTTAGTTTTCCAGCTTTTTGCAGCCCAGACTTTGAAAGCAAATAGACTCGGACGAAAACCCATGAACCGACAAATTAGTCCTCTTTTTCCAAATCTTCAATGCCAGTCTGAATGTTACCCATATCAAGCTTAACAATAGGAGTTCCATCAGTTGCTTTAAGACATCCTGACTCCGTTTTCCTGGGATCAATCTTAGGCATTCTTAGAGGTTTATGAGAAGCCCTAATATTGATATTAGCATTGGGCTGAGGCTGTCCACCATGAAGGGCATCCCTAAAATTCATTTTTGGGACTGAGTCTTCAAAATTCTTACCCTTGACAGGGGTTTTCATAGTAGAATTATTTTGTGGGTGCACCTTAGCACCAGATTCACTTGAGATATGAGCCATTTTTTGATCAATTGCTTGAAACTTATTTCGTGGTCTCTTTAATCCTTGCCCTAGATGTCGTGGAAAGGTATGGTTTTCACTTTTCTTTTGTGCAGCAAATTGGAAGCCGTTGTCACTCAAGTTCACAGTATGATCTGTTGAAAGACAAATTTCTAACCCATCTTGTATCCCCTGCAACATTTCTTGCTAAAATATTGAGCATAAACCACAAAAATATTGGCCGCTAGGGCCCGAAGGCCCTAAAAACCAACCTCTGGAGCTGCTTGCACTCAACCCGGATGAAACCCTCGCATAGCCGCTTGCCAAATATATCGTTCACACATAGGGATGCGCTAGGATCTGTGTTGCTCCAAATGATATGAAAATTGGTGGAGACGTTCTAGGGTTTTTCAGGCATCTACCCTCAAAATTTCAGCTCAATCCGAGTTCGGATGAGTGAGATATGGCCGAAACGAGTTCGGCGGTTTGGGCGAGTCCTGCGAAAAACGTCTCTACCATTCAACCGGTCTTATCCCAAAAGTTTGCATTTTAAACTACATGTTGAAGGGTCAAAATAGAGTTATCCTCAAATGTGATAAGAGGTAGAAGTGGGTGAAATATATCCATCCCAAAGGGAAGAGCTAGAAGATATTTGTGAAAGAAATTTGTGTTTCAATCACCTTCTTTGAGCCATTGAATTCTAGATTTTTGCTTCCATAAGAGTTCTCTTTTTTCCCATTCCTCTAACTGAGTTGTGAGTTTAATTTCATCTGCACTTGTACTCTCTATGAGGCCATCTAAACAAATTTTCTTATTCAAATTTTCAAGTTGAGCAATAACTTCATGTTTTTTTATGAACATCCCCAAACTCCTTCTAGTTCCAAGTCTTGATTTTGGATTTAATGTATTGCAATATTTTGGCAAAACAAAATATCTTAGTCCCATACCTAGGTTTACCTTCCTTCCACCATTGTTGCACTCAAGGTTTAAAGGAACTGTCTCTAAGCCACATTAACTGAAATCGAAAAGGAGAGAAACTCACATTGGTTTTCCATATTTCCACCATGATAGGCTAGTGATCCAAACCAACATTGTTAAGAGTCTTCACTTTAGGAATGTGACCATGGATTAAGAAATTGTCAGAGAGCAAGAACCTATCCAATCTCTCCATTATACAAGCTAAGCCTTGCCTTTTGTTAGACCAAGTCATAAGGCCATTATCTGGTTGGATGTCCACAAGATGGAGGTTTATAATATATTTGCTCATGAGGTCAGTGCTCCTGTCCAAATTTCTATTTCCCCCCATTTTATCATATAGAGAGAGGATGGTATTGAAATATCCTCCAATCAAGATCCAAGATTCAAGAAAATGAGAGATAATATAAGTAATATTCTTCCACTGTCTTCTTTTTTCCTCCAAATTAGTCGAAGCATAAACAATAATGTAGAGCATAATTTGGTTGGAATGTCTACTTTGAATAGCTATAGCTAAAAGACCCCAACTGCCAACCATATGGTGAATAACTACCTCTTTTGGGTCCCAAAGGCAAGCAATGCCACCAGAAGTCCTCTGGGAACTTAGGGAAACCACTTTTCCAGTTGGCCAAATTTTACTAGCAATTGAATCCATATCCTCTATTGACATCTTCGTTTCTTGAAGGAAAACAAGATGTGGATGATTTATCTAAATCATTCTTCTAATTTCATTTTGTTTTGAAAGACTCCCTTTGAGTCCTCTAATATTCCAAGTGATGATCTTCATTAATACCAGGGCTAAAAAAGTTGGGAAGGGCATTAATATTACCTTCCTCTACAAGCTTTTCACCTTCTTTTACCATATGATATTGATTAGTCTTGCGACCTGCCTTTTGATTAGAATCCATCTTCAATTTTTTTTCCCCTATTTCTTGACTTAGGCCAATTGAATCTGAGATGGCTTCTAGCCTTGAAGAATGCTTGTACACAGTCAAAATGTTACCAGAAGGTTCAACAAAGTCTATATTGGGACCTATATTATTTGAAGTTTTAGCATTTAAAAGATTGTTTTTCTTGTGAATATTTTCTCCCTTTTTTTGTTGAAAACCTTTGATTTGTTGGTTTGTCTCTGAGTTATTCCCTTTATCTTTAAATTGTGTTTCTAAGATTTCTGTTTCCATTATTTCCTCTTCCTCACTTGGGACCTCATTTGTGGAAAGAATTTCAAACATATTAGCAAATAACTTTGATTGATCCTTCATAACTAGTTTTTTCTAAGTGTTCTTCTTAGGCATTTGGAAACCTACTGAATTTATATCTTCTTTCTTTTGATCTGGAGGAAAGTAATTCTATTTCCTCCGATCTTGGATTAATGTCCTCACCTGTTTGGAATTTAGAAAGTTTAGCTTTTATTTATTTTTCTAGAGAACAAGGGGTTGTACTCGGGTCCCCCACCCTTGACAAGCCACAACTCTCTCCTTTAGATCTTGAGAGTTTACAAATAGATTCAATTATCATCTCAATTGAGATGCTATAGCTAGATACCTACATCATTTTTCATAAAATGTCTGAATTCTTGATTTTCATTTTTTGGATCTTCAATTTTCTATGTGAATACAAATATTATAGAATTTAACATCCTTCTTGACACTTTCCTACAACAACCTTAACATTACCAAAACTCCACATCTACTATCAATGCATCATCTTAGTAGAGCAATATTTTCAAAACATTGCACTATCATAGTCCACTTTACCAAATATGGATTGTTAGTTTCCTTACTAAAGTATAAGTGTAACCACAAAAATTGTAATAAATAGTTTATATGAAAACACATTAATGTTATAAAATAAAACAAATATTACCAATGAAAACATTAAAGTAAATCTTAATCATTATTTGATTCAAGCAGTCAACATTTTATTGTCAGCTTCAGCTAAACTTACTACTTCCTCTAACCATGGAAAAAAGAATTTAACTTCACAATCCTTAATTAAAACCCCTCTATTGGCTAGCCTATCTGCACATTTGTTTCCTTTCCTTAATGTATCTGTAAACTCGATTTCTTCAAACTCTAAAGCAAGGTCTTGAATTTCCACAATATCTCTTGTATGTTCCATGGAGCCTTTGCTTTCCTCAAAATTGTATTTATTACCATGAGTGAATCACCTTCTATCCATAATCTATTCCATTTTATTTATTTGCATATTTTTAACCCTTCCAAAGTTGCCTAAACTTCAACCTCATTTTTTTGTCTTAAATCCACTATTGAAAACATAATGAGACAAAATCTCTCATCTATTATTTTGAATTATTCCTTCTCTTGGTCCTGGATCTCCTCTAGATTCTCCATCAAAAGTTTATATTTTAGTTGTTTATCCTCTCAAAAACGTTTTTGAAAGTGTTATTGTTCCAATATTTTAATCTACATGCCATTGAATTAATTTATTTTGGAAGTGTATATAGCCCTCTCTTTCCTAAAGTATTCCATGTCTGCACTATCATATGAATAAAAGGAGGATGGTCTTCCCACATCTACTCATATTTAAAATATGATATTTTTATGAATTCACTTACCACCATTTTAACTCTGTTTGGCTAGTGATTTGAACCAATACTTGTTAAGGTATTAATTTTAGCACAAGTCCCTTCTTCTAATCAATGATCTAAGAGTAGGCATATGTTTAATTTTTTTGCTATCAAGTTATGGTCTAGCTGTTATTGGTCCATGTATAGTTGCCCTCTTCAAACTCAACCTCCCATATATTATTGTTTTGAATAAAAGCTAAGAAATCTCTCATACTTTGGGTTATTTTTCTAACCCCCCCCCAAAAAAAAATCATCTAGCTTGGTTATGGTATTAAAATCTCCTATAATCGTGAATTGAGTTTCTTGGTCTTTACTTCTCATAGAAGCCTCGATTCCACTCCATAGTTATAATTTTCTTGACTGAGTTGTGGGTCCTTAGACATTGATAAGGATGTAACAAATATATGTAAAGTAGCATGTGTCTAATGAGGCTATCTGATGCCCAGTTTTATGAATGGTTTCATAGGAGGTTCTAACTAGATTCCAACATGTTATTATTCCCACAACCGCTCCTAAATCCACAACATCTCGTTTGTATCTTGCCCATATTGTTTTCATACTTTAGGAAACTTTTCCTTTGTCATTTTAGTTTTCTAGACACAAAAAATACTAGGCTTATTGCTTAAACAAAGGTTTCTAACACACCTTTGCTTTGAGGGGGAATTAGCACCCCTTATATTCTATGAGATGGTAATAATGTCTCATTAGGGGCTAATGGCCCCTCTTATGAATTACCAATATCAGTTTGTTGTTTGATAAATAAAAAATCAACCAAATTAGATCGTGTTCCTTTCTCTATGTTGCTCTTGCTTCCTTGGCTCTTGCTTGATAATTTAAAGGTTTTCCTCTTTTTGCTTGTAGGTCTTATTATTCTATTCCTCATTACTCTTTCAAAACTTTCCTTTTCATTATACTTATCCTCTCTTAGATATGCTAAGGAAGCTTTCAACTTATATTGCTCATTTAATGGTATTTTCTTGTTAATGGTAGAGGTATTAACATCTAATACTGCGTTTTATCTACCACTTTCCTTCTCTTGAATGGTGCATGATACTTCAAGAGAGTCTTCAAAATATGATGAGGTACATTCCTTAGGTTCAACAAGAATGTTCATCCCTAAATTGGATTTAGACTAAGCAGACTCTCCTTGTTAACATTATGATATTGTTGTACCATATCTTCTCAACTCTTATCTATTTTTTCTTCATGTGCTAAAGCCTCAAAAGAATTGGTGTTTCTTCCAATATCCTTACTTACTGCTCTCCACTGTTTATTTACTTTCATATGTCTAGACCTATTTTTCAGAAATTGAAAGCCATCCTCATCCATATTTATTTGTAAGTTTCTCTTGCGGTTTTTTGCATATGTTTTTGCTAGACTCTTCTTAGGGTATGATCTCTCAATATGTCCCACCCCATGACTTCTACATATGAAATATATGTTTTCATAATCCATGGTTTGGGTGCACAACTGACCCCATACTTAAGAATGATCGATTTTGGTAAAAGATTATTGATATCGATCATAACCAATATTTGGGCATAAACAACCAAAACTCCATCTTTTGTAGTTTTTGAAATCTCAAGGAATTCTCTTAAAGTGTTGCCTATTGCCTTGAAGGTATCCATTTCCCAAAATTCACTAGGCAACCCATACATCCTAACCTAGATTGGTACTAGGGATAGATTTACGATTTACAATCTTACCAACAAGTAAGGAAGAGTATTGCTCTTCCCATAAACTAAGGACCCCTTTCATGATTTTATCTTTTTCCTCCCTAGAACAAAAAGTGGCTAAGAAAAAACCTTTGGGAAGAAAAGATAGACTAACTCTTAGAGACTTTCATCTCATATCCAAAACTCTTGATCAAGACCTATTAAATTACCAATGACTACTTTATCTTTGAACAACGAAAATTATTGCTTTGTGAGAATCTCCCTAAATTTTACTACTAAAAATAATTTTAAAATTTTAATTGTAAATTTATCCCACGAAAAATAATGTAACCCATATTTTCGATCCCATCTCAAATACACTATAACCTTTGAATGTAACCCATATTTTTCTTTATCTCATATGATTATAACCCTCTATCAGACCAAAATTAGGGCAACCATTTAAATGCAAATCTTGCACATCTAATAAAACATTTGCAAATCCATCGTAGGCGCACTCTCAACCCTAAGATCGTTGTGGCGCAACTTTTTGGCGACTGTCACCTCCACCTCCTGAACCCTAAGCAAAATCCAACTATAAATAAAATACCATAGAAGAAAAAAAGTAAGTAAATAAATAAAATTAAAAATTATCAGCGTCGTTCCTCTTCGATTTTGTTTTTGCGGCTCCGAGGTTTCGAGTACCGAACTCGCAGTAGCAGGAGTCTGGAGAAGATATCCTCAGCTGCTTCATTTTTCCTTTTTCGCGTCGTTTTTACCTCTGTGTGTTTCGAACACTGAACCTCGTCGAGGGTTTCGAGTTTGTTAAAGGTGTTCTACATGCACTTTTAGATCTTGTTTGCTTAAATTTGAGCTTTCAGAGCATTCGCTGGAGCTTGCCATGGAGGGCGCGTACTCTAAGATGCGGCCGAAGCGGCCATATTTGGGGGCCGAGGATAACGGGCATGCGAGCAAGCGGTTCGAGGCTAACTCCTCGGCGGGGGCGGAGGGGGGAGCTGAGACGGTCTTTCGTGTGTTGTGTCCCGAGGCCAAGGCCGGGAGCGTCATAGGGAAGGGCGGCTCCATCATTCAGCATATACGACGGGACACCGGCGCCCGAATTACTGTGCAGGAGACCGTGACGGGGTGCGAGGAACGGGTTATTCTGATTTCTGCGCCAGACAATCAAGGCAGGGATGAAGATTATGATTTTCATGGAAGGTTTGGCAATGCGGGCTTGTCGGAGAACCTCTCGCCCGCTCAGGATGCCCTGTTTAGGGTTCATGACAGGATTTGTGAAGATGTCGATAAGAGGGATTCCAATGCGGTTGTTACTACTCGATTGATTTTGCCCAATAGCCAGGTGGGGTGTCTGATGGGAAAGGGGGGCAAAATTATTTCGCAAATGAGGGATGAGTCGAAGGCTCAGATTAGGGTTCTGCCCAAAGAGCAGAACCCCCCGTGTGCTGAGGCCACAGATGAGATTTTGCAGGTTCGGCATGCTTTCTCAGATCATTGTTCTACTTTTTTATTCTTTTTTCAAATTTAAAACATTTTAAGGTTATAAGAATGGATGGTTTGGGTGTAAGTTAAATATGCAAGTTCAGGTTGTTTTCACTATTGTTCTAGATTCAAAATAGTGTATTTGCTACTGCGTGGGTATGAGAAAGCTAGAAATAGCTTTTAATGTCTTGGTTTTTCGGTGTTGTTTCCTAATTTGAGTAGTTTGTTGCCCTGGTCATGTGCCCGAGGCTTGTTGAAGTGGGTTTGCTAATGTAGTCAGTTAGCTGCAAAGGTCATAAATTTGACTATTGAGAAAGCTGGAAATAACTCTTGGTAAAGTCTTGGATTTTCAGTGTTTGCTCATGGTTCACTGTTGATCTAGACTATATGAATAGTACGGTGCTTTATTCGTTTACTCTCTCCTAATTCACCTAGAATGTTGGATTAGCCATTTAGTTTCGTAACGTGAGTAGTGTGTTGTCCTGGTCATGTGCCTGAGGTTTGTTGAAGTTGGTTTGCTAATGCAACGAGTTAGCAGTTAGCTGCACTGACCGTTAATTCTGATTATAGATAAAATGGCTATGCATCACCTTATGCAACTAGTAGTCTGGATTACCCATTTTCTTTCCTAATTGGAGTAGTGTGTTGACTTGTGTCCAAGGCTTGTCGAAGTGGGTTTGCTAATGTAGTTAGTTAGCTGCAAGGGTCATTCATTTTACTATTGATGAGATGGGTTGGTACTGTTGATATGAGTTTCCTAATACAACTAGCTCGTTGCATTGTTAGGTTATCTGACTACTGATGAAATGGGCCTTGCAATGCAAGCAGCTTGTTGCACTGTCTATTTTTGTCCTATGATGAGACTGGTTTCTCAATGCAAGTATGTAGTTGCACTGGTCATTGACCACTGTCCTGATTATTAATGAGGTGGGTTTCCCATGCAAGTGGTTAAATGCATTGGTCTTTAACCTCGTGTATGATGAGGAATGGAAAGACTACAAATTCCAAATTTTACCTGACGGTATGGGACTGCAGTATTAGTTATCCCTAGAACTTCATGAGGAACTGCTTATTCCATACTCTTATTTCATATTTTTCCTGTCATTTTTAATATTTTCTTCTACTTTTAAGACAACTTAAAATCTGTTTAATGTTTGGTATTGTTAACGACATACATTTCACCTAAAGTTAATGTGTGCCAATTTTACATTTTGCATGGCAAGAATAGCAATTGATGCCAGAAATGTACAATTTCTGACCAAACATTAAAGTCTTTGTCTTAAATTTCAGTTGCATATTTTAATAGCAATTGATGTGAGAAATGACATTATAAGTATATGGTATAATGTCTTTGTCTTAAATTTCAGTTGCATATTTTAACAGTAATCTTCTTAGCTGATCATTATTTATCTCTACAGGTTGTAGGTAATTTAAATGTGGTAAAAAAAGCATTATGGCTTATTTCAATGCGATTGAGAGGCAATTCTCAAAAAGAACGTGCTCAGCCAACTGCACGATCTTCTGTGTACCCTCCAGATTACAATGCTGCACCTCCCGATGTTTTTTTCCCATATCAAGATTCAGTTCATCATTATAGAAATTTGGATGGTCCAGTTCCAGGAATGAGATCTTCAGTTGATTTTAGTAGGGGTGCAGGCTCAGGGCTAGGACCTCCAAGTTTTGGTTACATGTTATCTGAGGGTGATGGATCTTATGCAAGCGAACAGGGGCCCTCTTCATCTGGGGAAGAGATTGTTTTCCGTGTTCTTTGCCCAAATAAGAAGATTGGTGGTGTCATTGGAAAAGGTGGAAGTATCATTAAAAGTTTACGTGATGAGATTGGAGTCAAAATCAAAGTTACTGATGCTGTTCCGGGGTCAGATGATCGTATTATTATCATATCATCACATGAGGTATGACTGTTACTGAAAGCTTTGTGCTTTGTTGCTTATTTCTTAAAATTTTGTATATTTGAAATTGTTTTGTTGAATGACTTGTAGCAATCTATTTTGTTCTCTTTCTCATTTGTATACATGTATTGATAGCATAAGTTGTAGTTTTTATTTGAAACTTCTTATGATTGTGAGATGTCATCGTTGTGTTTCAATTATCAATGTTTCATGAACATAATTAGAATATGTAGATGGATAATAAAGGTAAAGAGTTTATATTAGGAAGAACTTTGACTTCAGACTGAGCATATATAGGTTTCTTGTGTATATATTTGTCAATAAAAAAAATACATATATTTTTTGTTATATAATATACATTGATAATCCCCATACAGTGTTTACCTCATGTCAATGTGTAGTGTTTTGGCAAATTTTGTATGGTAAGAAATTTTGTGGTGTTGATATGGAAGTTGTTTGTAATTTTCATAGGTTTGTGGGTATTTTCTGTGTTTTGCGTTATGCAAAATTTCCCTTGTTCCACTTCTTGATGTGAAGCTTGCATCCATGATAGCTTCTTTCTTGTCACTGTTTGTTTACATCTGGTCTTAGTTATTTTATTCAACCATTTATTATTTTTTATTTTTTATTTTTTAAATTGAGTTTCATGACTTCGTATCTGTTTGATAAACAATCTATTTGTGAAATGCAATATGAGATCAATATCCATAATGTGTCTTCTTATTTTTTTCACTTTTTGCAGGTTCCAGAGGAGGACCTGTCCCCTGCTCAGGAAGCGTTACTACACATACAAACTCAGATTGTGGACTTGGGACCAGACAAAGACGGTGTTATTACAACAAGGCTTCTTGTTCCAGCCAATCAAGTGGGTTGCTTAATTGGGAAAGGGGGCACGATAATCTCTGAAATGAGAAGAGCAACTGGTGCAAATATTCGAATTTTACCAAGAAAAGACCTTCCACCATGTGCATTGGAAACAGATGAGCTGGTACAGGTATGTATACTGGATGACTTATATTGTTTTTTAAAATGTGGGAGAAATTTAGTAGGCATTCAAGATCCCCCTTTAATATTGGGCAAATGTTGCAGATTGTAGGTGACATACGTGTGTCACGAGAAGCTCTGGTTAAGATAACTTCAAGATTGCGTGCTAATTTATACCCTGAGAAACCCCTTTCTGGGACTGGTCTTTCTTCATCGTTTGGGAGTCTGGCACCTTTGAGCAGTAGAGGAGGGTTTGAGCCCTTGTCTCCTGGTAGATCCTACTCGTCTAATATGGTGCTTCAAGGTGGACTTTCATCATCAAGTTATCTGAATTTGCAGCTGTCACCAGACTTGCGGTCTTCTAAGGTCAGTTTAGAATATTTTTCAGTAATGCTAAAGTATTGTTTTTTGAGGACAAGTTTAGTAGTTTGAGGTATGTCTTTGGCTTATTACATGGGCAGCATTTTCATGGTTCATATTTCTACCAAATAATGAATTTGTATTTTTCTGTTCAAGGCCAATTAATATTTTGCTGGGTTTATAAGCTTTGAGAATTTAGTTTAGAGGTGTATATTAAAATGAAACAGGCTCTTTACATACAGGTTTTTAATCTTTGATATATGCAGAATTCTCTAATTTGTGTGTCATGAAATAGTAGTGATTTTAGGAACTCTCTTATTTATGTGTTATGAAATTTTGATGAGTGTAGCTTTAGAGATGTTTCATTAGTATGTATCGAAAATAGTGGTGCTGTTGTTTTGTAAGGGACACATTCTCATGTGTTCAATATGCGATTATTTTGCCGCCTATGTTTCATGAGGGATGGGCCAAAAATGTCTCTAATATTATTTTAATCCAGCGACTATCTGATTCTCTGCTTTGACATATAAGGGATCTGAGATGTTCCTCAACTCTCAAGGCAATATTTATGGACATCAGAACACTGAGAAACTTTAAAAGGGAGGATAAATATTTATTTCCTCCTATTTTGTCTAAAGAATACTTTACCTGACATTAGCTTATGTGTGACATCTTGCTTTTAGACCAGATAGAGGTCACCTTGAAGCCAAGACACTAATTATGTTGCACGTGTGTTGAGAAATACACTCACAATTATTGTATCCTCTGTAGGCCTTGATTTGGAGTGACTACCTATGTTTGATTGCAGTCACAATTACTGTTTGCTCCAAAGGCCTTCAGTGGATGAGCTTAAAGTTTATTTTCTATATCAATCCCTTCTGTTGGGAATTCAATTGGTACTTACTTAGTCTAATGAACTCCTGGGACTGTGGCAACATAGCTGGGGTGTTGGGCCCTTCCTTTAATCGACCCAAACAAGGTTGAAGGGAACTGGTGCTAGTGTATGGGTTGGGGTGAATCCTCCTACATTGGGGTGTGATGAGGACTGCCATGTACGTTTTTCACTGGGTTTGGATCCCCGAGACCCAGCCATAGATGGTTTGGTTGATGGTAAATTCCATCCTCTTACTTCAAAACAAAGAAACTTCTATTTTTGGAGCTTGGTGTGGAAACTACTGAAGCCACAACAACAATCAACTACAGAACTTTCTTTGTATTAAGGGACTAACCGTCCCAAACATGGGACAGGTAGGGTGATTACTGAAGGGTTGGGGTAGACCTCTTTTCTGCTGAGGCTCCATACCTATTTCAGGAATTACAAGAATCGGAGGAAACATATTCTATCCTCTGCAGGCCTTTGGTTGGAGAGACTAGCTACTAATTTATTGCAGTCACAATTAGTGTATCCTCTACAGGTGTTAAGTTGGAGTGACTTGTTAGCCTCATTGTGAGGACTCGCATGTGATTTACTGGGCAATCATATGCTTATTCCACAAGTCAATCGAAACCTTTGCAGGCCATCAGATGTAGTGACTACTATGCATGATTGCAATCACAGTTATTGTACCCTCTGCAATTCCTCAGTGGATGAACTTAAAGATATGTGCAACTTAACCATACATTGAAACCTTTGCAGGCCTTCAGATGTTGTGACTAATATGCATGATTGCAATCACAGTTATTGTACCCTCTGCAATTCCTCAGTGGATGAACTTAAAGATTTGTGCAACTTCACCATACATTGGTTTGTGAGACCACCTTGAATCCGAGACACGAACCATGTTGCATGTGTGACGAGGAACAATTGCATTTACAATTATTGTATCCTGTCCAGGCTTTCGGCTGGAGTGACATCTTAGCCTGATTGTTAATTGGGATCAATGTGTGATTCATTGGTCAAGCATGCTCACTCTGCAAGTCTATTGCACCCCTCTTCAGGGCTCAAGTGGAGTGACTTATCTGTGCCTGTTGTCAAAATTATTGTATTCCTCTGCAGGACTGAGGCAGTTGAGCATGGGTGGGGTACTCTTGTTCCTTAGAATAGGGCAAAAATAAATATTAGGCTATAGCAATCGAAGACCTGTAATTAGACTGGATTGTACTAAATATTTAGCTGGTGTGACTTGTTGGATGTTGGAACTGATTGGGAGCTTTTATTTTGTAGCACAGGTAACTTATGTCTTGTTGATCTAGCATGCAAATGTTCTTGTACGTTTGACTAATACTTGGATGCAGTCTGGGTCACTTGGATATTTGTGTTTGTAGCACCTACTAAAACATATTTTACATAGTTTTGATTGAATGGAAATTTATGCAATAAATACTATCTGCATTGTATTACTTAGATGTCTATCTCTTAAATTGCATTGTAGCACAGGTAACTTATGTCTTGTTGATCTAGCATGCAAATGTTCTTGTATGTTTGACTAATACTTGGATGCAGTCTGGGTCACTTGGATATTTGTGTTTGTAGCACCTACTAAAACATATTTTACATAGTTTTGATTGAATGGAAATTTATGCAATAAATACTATCTGCATTGTATTACTTAGATGTCTATCTCTTAAATTGCTTTTGTTGAAAAAATACATGTTTTTTATAGTGCGGGTTTAAATTCTACTCATTATTTTTAATTTTTATTTTTATGGCATGTCTTTAGAATAACACAAAAGCGAACTTTAGGCTTTTGTAATTTGTTGTCATGTAATTAGAGTTGGGCTTAGTGCAAGAATTAACTTGGTCAAAACTGCATTCTTTCCTAGCAAAGATTGATCCTATTGTGTTTATGAAAATGAAATGAGTGGCTGGGTTAAATGCACAATGTTATTTGTTTTCTTCCTTAGCATTTTGTTTGGGATTGTAGTATCATTCCTTTTAAATTTTTAAGTAAACTATAATAGAATTTAGAAATATTGCAATTCCTTGAACCGGATGCAATGATGTATTTATGTACAAGCAGCAGATTTGTCTGATACAACACATTCTTTTGTGTACCCAGCCAAAGCGTGACATTGGGAGCATAGGCAACCTATCTGACTTTGAGGAGCCAGTTATTCGTAAAGGAGGGACTTCAATATTCGGAAGGTATGGGGCTGGAGGAACTTTCTTGGACAATGCTTGTTTCGTGTTTGCTTTCTATTAGGGTGTACTTGAAATGTGAGTTAAATTTTAACTGTTGATGGTGTCTCAGATCTAGTGCTGGGCTCATCACAAAAACTACAGTCGAAGTTCTTGTACCAGAACACATACTTGCAGCTCTTTTAGGAAATTCCGGGCATGGCATTGCACAGATGCAGAAGGTGAGCTATCACTTGGATAGAAGATACATGAAGTTTATGACAATGTTCTTGAATACTAAGGTCCTTGGAAAATGCTAGCTATTTTAAGCTGGCACTCTTACATTTTAAACATGTCAGAATAGTAGTCTCTTTCCACAAGGTAGTTTGTTGACAAAATTTTGTTTATCTACATAGATCACAGGTGCAAAGGTTAAACTTCTTGATGTGAGACCTGGATCATCTGAAGGAGTGATTGAAATATCAGGCACACCAGAGGAGACACATGCAGCTAAGTGCTTGATTGAGGCAGCTATTATAAATAGAAAAACATTTTTTTAGCCCAACATTCCTCTTAGCAGATGGAAGACAAAAGGATTAGAGTTTGATATCATTGTCTTGACAGTCCAAAGTGATACTTGCCCTACTAAGAGCCGAGCTGCAATGAAGGGTATTCATAGAAGCATCTGAATCATGGAATTCCTCTTATTGGGAGTGTTTTGAATGATCTTGTGGCAATAGCTTATTTTGTGAAAACTTCAAAACTGTTTGACTTATAACTGAGTCCAAGTAACCTTCTTGTGATTGTCCAAAATGATTCTGGGAAAAAGTTCATGAAAAATGAATGTTAGACTGATTTTTTCCCAGTAGGGACGATGATTATCAAGCCTAAATATTGTAGTCTCTTTCTTTAACCTGGGTGGGGTTTCTGTATCTGGGAGAGATATTAGAACAATTTTGTTCAAGCAGTAAATGGAAATTGGCTTCTTATTCTCTATGAGTTGTGCATGTCTATTACCAGACTGTTAGTTTTCTTTAAATTAACAGTACATCACTGGGTGACTAGTTTAGTTGAAGATTTGTACTAATCTTAGTTATACTGCTTTTTCTCTTTTTGTTTATACCAATATTGTCTTTCTTTGCAGGATCTTTATTACTAAGTTATTTTTGATTATTTTATTATGCTCTGGATCTTTCTTTCATTGCTCATCTCTCCTATGCTGTGGATGCTCATCAATATTGCTTCTTTCTTATATGACTTTCTAAATAAGATCATAATTTTATTATTTATTGACTAGGTAATCTATTGCTATACAACATGAATGAGATGCACCTACACGTAATGTCTCCACTTTTACCACACATCAGGCAAACACGTAATGTCTCCACTTTTACCACACATCAGGCAAACAGTTCGTGTGTGCATAGGGGTTTGCTTAGAGATGTGACTTCTGGCTCCCCTTCTTGTCCCATTGTTAAGGTCTGTTCATTCAGTGATGCTTGTTATGAGGAAGCTAACTCGACTTCATATGTGAGAAGTGTTATTATGTTCTGTTGTCATAAACTGGATTCATGTCTTTTCCTTCAATGATGTTTGTTATGGGAAAACTAACTCAACTTTGAATGTGAGAAGAATATTATGTTTTGTTGTCATAAATTGGGTTCATGTGAGTTTAAATCCTGATGAAATTGTAATACATTTCATATTTGCATTGGCTTTAATGTTAAAAATTCTACATAAAATTAAGATTTGTCTCACATGATTTGATTTGTGCACATAAACCCTACAATTATACAGAGAAATCGTTTAGTTACATATAAAACCCTAAAACCTTAGACAACTCATTGAGTTGCACAAAAACCCTAAAACCCTAGAGAACTCATTGAGTTGCACATAAACCCTAAAACCCTAGAGAACTCATTGAGTTGCACATAAACCCTAAAACCCTAAAGAGCTTATTGAGTTGCAAATAAACGCCATTGAGTTGCAAATAAACGCCAAAACCCTAGAGAACTCTTTGAGTTCCACAATATAAACACAACATAGAACCGATAATCAGAGAGTGTCAAGCACAAGGAGTGACTAGATTACTTGTAAAATTTTTAATTTATTATATATTTGCATTGGCTTTAACGATAAAAATTCTACATACAATTAAGATTTGTCTCACATGATTTGATTTGCACATAAACCCTAAAATTCTTCAAAGAACTCGTTGAGTTGCATATAAAACCTCAAAGAGCTTATTGAGTTCCACATAAACGCTAAAACCCTAGAGAACTCATTGAGTTGCACGTAAACACAACATAGAACCATTATTAGTGAGTGTCAAGCACAAGGAGTGATCAGATTATTTGTAAATTTTTTAAGTTATTATAAATCTTTGTAAATTTTTTAAGTTATTATAAATCTTTGATTTTGGTTAGATATAAATACAAAAAATTTGGGGATAGTGTAATGATTTGGGTTTTGGTTTTTTCGAAAAGTTCAAAGGATCAGCGTTCAAACTATGATATGAGTGTATGTTGAATGTGATGTGAATGTGTGACAGTTCAAAATCATTGAGTTGCACATAAACACAACATAGAACCATTATTAGTGAGTGTCAAGCACACGGAGTGATCAGATTATTTGTAAATTTTTTAAGTTATTATAAATCTTTGTAAATTTTTTAAGTTATTATAAATCTTTGATTTTGGTTAGATATAAATACAAAAAATTTGGGGATAGTGTAATGATTTGGGTTTTGGTTTTTTCGAAAAGATCAAAGGATCAACGTTCAAACTGTGATATGAGTGTATGAGGGGTGAATGCAACCATGGTAGGATTGAATGTGATGTGAGTGTGTGATGGGTTCAAACTGTGATATGAGTGTATGAGGGGTGAATGCAACCATGGTAGGATTGAATGTGATGTAACTGTGTGATGGGTGAATGCGATCATGATAGGAGTGAATGCGATCATGGTTGAAATGAGATGTCCAACCTTGAATGTGATGTGAGTATGCGAAGGTGAATGCAACCTTGTGCGACGGGAATGTGATGTGAGTGTGTGACGGGTGAATGCGACCATGATAGGAGTGAATGCGATTATGGTTGAAATGAGATAGGAGTGAATGCGATCATGGTTGAAATGAGATGGGTGAATGCGACCATGATAGGAGTGAATGCGATCATGGTTGAAATGAGATAGGAGTGAATGTGATCATGGTTGAAATGAGATAGGAGTGAATGCGATCATGGTTGAAATGAGATGTCCAACCTTAAGTACCCGTAGTAAAGAATTTACACACTAACTTCAAACTATGTATTTTTTGTTTAATAAGATGAAGCAAATTTTACCAACATACTAATGTATGCTAAAAGAACTGTTATGAAATGAGATGTCCAACCTTAAGTATCCGTAGTAAAGAATTTACACACTAACTTCAAACTATGTATTTTTTATTTAATAAGATGAAGCAAATTTTACCAACATACTAATGTATTCTAAAAGAACCGCTATACGCGTAATAATCACCTATCAATAAAAAACAAAACAATGTAATAAATTATTATTTTGTATAAAAAGTTAATGACCAATTTGAATTGTACATGGAGATGTTACAAAGGGGATGGTTGTGATGGGACTAATTGACTCATAACATAAGTGTTATTTTTTAAAGATATTATATAGTGGTATTATATGGATATTATTTATATATTATTTAGTAAGATTTTAATTTGAGTTTTTTTCCTTGAATATTGAAGAATTTAATCTATTGAGCTAACCTCATTCGATAGAATTTTAGGGAAAAACATGAGTTTTTGTAAAAGTTCTAATTTTGTGTGTAGTGGTTTGAACTTGGTGATGGGTTGTGAGTCCTTGTACAATGGTTCATTTTTTTATTGACTTAACAATGAATGTAAAAAAAGTAGTATGTAGATGAATAAATGCAAAACTAATTATTTCGATATATTCTTTTTAACACACTACATTGTGGTTTGAACTTGGGTCTCCCTAATGAGAACCTAAAGCTTCCAAAACAATCCTTATCATTGAACCAAGAGAAAGATCTCATATGGTGTGTTGGATATCTTTCCTTTGCCTTTTTGGAATTTGAATAGGTTAATCCTCAATAGGGATTCAATATCTACCAACCTCTAAATTACCCGTCTGGTACCGACAATAATTAGCTACCTTTATCCAATTAGCTTGGTGTATCTTCTTCATCCAAGGCCTCCAATCAAGGAACTGAGTTATCAAAGGTTGGTGACTATCCCAAGAATCTGTCCAAAAATTTACTTGTTTACAATTATGAATGATCCAAAATAACTTTTTCTTTATCAAATCCTCATCAGTCTTAAGAACCGCCAAAATGGGAGAACCTTTGGTAGGCAATTGATAGTGAACAAGGCCTTTAGGACTTTTGTTTTCAACAAATTTACACAAAGATTAATGGCCCAAAGGGCATTGGGGTTATTCAAAATCCTCCAATACAACTTTGTAGCTAAAGCCTTATTGTTTTTATAGCTGATCAGAATCCTAACCCCCTTGGGAAGGCATAAAGTATCCCATTTCACTAAGGCCCATTTTCTTGTCTCCTTAGTGCCACTCTAGAGGAACCTATGATTGATTTGATCTAGTTCTTGAAGAACTGCCTTAGGGATATTTAAGACAGTAGAAACATAAATAGGTATTAGCTTGAATGATAGATTTACCAAGGTAATTCTACCTCTAGATGAAAGCCACATATTGGTCCACTTTCCAATTTTCTCCTTAGCTCTATCCAACAACCAATTCCAGTTTTTATTTTTTATTTTATTTTATTTTTTTATCTGTCTCTAGATGTTGATAGAAATGCCTAAATAAGTGATTGAGAGGTCTTCTTATATCTTAATTTATCCAAAACCATGGATTCTTGTCTGGGAGAGCAGTGAAAGAAAATGACTTTTGATTTGTCTTCATTGATCAATTGTCTTTATGCCAGGATAAGAACAACCCTATTGGAGGATTGTATTAAAAACATTGTCTACCAGGAAAATATTGCAATGATCCTCTTTAGAGAAAAAGATATATTAAATATGAAAAAATCAATAAGGTGAGACTAGATACTAGATGGGAACATCCTCACAAAGACTAGGTAAAAATTAACTTCAATGTGGCTGCGAAAGGCAACCCGAGTCATGTTGGTGGTGGGGGTCTCATCAAGAATGACAAAGATCAAGTAGTGGCTACATATGTTGAGGGTCTAGGAGTTACCACAAATAACCAAGCTAAAGCAAGGATGATGCTTACGGGCCTCCGAATCGCGATGAATTTGGGTATCCCATTTCACTAAGGCCCATTTTCTTGTCTCCTTAGTGCCACTCTAGAGGAACCTATGATTGATTTGATCCAATTCTCATCAAGAATGACAAAGGTCAAGTAGTGGCTACATATGTTGAGGATCTAGGAATTACCACAAATCACCAAGCTAAAGCAAGGATGATGCTTACGGGCCTCCGAATTGCGATGAATTTGGGTTTTAGGAGAATTGTTCTTGAGGGGGATTCCAAGAATATTATAACTTCCCTTCAAAAAGGGGAGCTAAATAATAATAGCATTTTCCAAATAATTAAAAACGTGAGGATTGTTAGGATCCTATCCTAACACCATGTTGTAATTCTCATTTACCTATGTAATAACCCACTTCCAACGTGGGGATCCTATTTTAATGTTATTATGCAATACTTAGTAATGTAGGTGGCAATAAAGGTACCTCGCCAAGTGGTACCATCTCATGTAACCATTTTTATCAATATTGTAACCGATGTAGTAAGATACCTCGCCAAGTGGTACCATTTCATGTAACCATTTTTATCAAGATTGTAACCGCCATTTGGTGGGAGATTCTAGCTCGAGTGGCATTTTGCATGTAAGCCACCTCTTGAGCATTTAGGTAGGGTTGCATGTAGTTTTCCTTTAAAAATATATGAAGCCATGTACGAGATTATCCTTTTGCAAGCTAATGAAATATTGAAGGAGGTTGCCCCCTCGAAGAGGCCCGCGATTCAGTGTTACTGTGAGATTGTTTCATTTCTGTAATTGATTTCTGCATAGTGATATTGCGTTATTTGATGTATGTGAGTTATTTTTCAGTATTTTGTGTGAGTGTGCTTTATTTTAATAGTAGGTTCCTAACAAGTGGTATCAGAGCGCTTTCCAGGGCCAAGTTCTGCTGCAACTGAGATGATTCTTGCCAGTCATTCCGCCTGTTAGGTATAATTTTCCTGTGTGTTTTTATTTCTATTTTTCCTTTATCAAAAAAAAAATCCAAAAAATACAATCATTTTTTTCTCAGAAAATCAAAAAATACCAAAAAAAATACAGTAGTTGTGTAGGTTAGAAACCCTGTGTCGGGGGTTTTAAAATATCGTGAAGGAGTTGTCATTATTGGCTAAGCTAGATAGCCCATAAAGCGTCTAGTGAAGTGAGGGGCGATCAGGCTCCAATACCCAGGCCTCAGACAACACTCGCACATGGAATTGAGCTCCCATGTATCTTCGGGTATATCGGGAGACAATCTAGGTTTAAACAAGATTTTATCCATTAGGAAGCTTTTCGGCCTTGTATTATCCATAGTCCATGGGACACAGCATCCCGGACGATTACCCTCCCATACTGTCAGAGAGGCAGATAGTGTGCTCAAGGGTATGTGTGGAATCCTCCTTGAGTAGTGGCCTAAAATATTGGTCCGAGCACTATTGTTCATCACTACGGTATAACAGAGGGCCTATGGGTATTACATACTCCCTTGCTTAGCATACCCTGGTTCTACAAAACATAACTTCCACCTGCAAATCAACACCATCCCTGTTCTGTTAACCTGCATTCACAACCCCAAAAGTGAGCATACGAAGAAGGCATTCCTTATCATAGAAAACAAACTTGCATGCACCAACAATCAAGATAGATCTTGCAAGTGTTTGCAGTAGCCCGTGGTCAAAAATAGAATAGTCAGGATAGTGACAAAAATAGTCTAGTCAGTAATAGAGATAGTCAGGTCGACAGTAACAACCCTCTGTAATAGTCCAGAATTATAGACTTCCAGTGTCAAAACAATACTATCAATGTCAGAGAATCCCCAGGGTCAGTGATAGGAACAGTGTCAGTAACCGCAATACAGGTGATAGAGGAAAGAACAGGATAGTGACAGGGTGGTCAGGGTGCAGTATACAGGTCCAAAACAGTTGATCCCAGGTCCCAAATTTTGAACTGTAACTCCAAATCAGAAACCGAAAACACCAACAAAAAAAAGAAAATTTTATTAAAATATGGATATCTCTTCACACAAAGCTCAGATTGACTCAAAAATTTAGCAGAAAATTCTACACTCTATTCCAGACAAAATTGTCCTTGGCAACTCCTGGTCAAATTTTGCACCAAATTTCTAAAAATAGCAAATTTTGATTTTTCTTGCTAAGGCCATAACTTTTCATCGGTCCATCAAATTGATCCAAATTTTTGGGAATAGAATCTACTTGTTATTCTGCACAAAAGACCCTCAAGGACTCATTGGTGAAATTTTAAGTACAAGTGGAAGAAATTACCTTGACATCGACTTGCAACCAACAGGAGATCACAAAAAGTCAAGAAATTCAGTATATCTCCTCATTGAGCGCTCAGATCAAACAACCACCGGAGTGGACCCTATCCTAAAATCAGTGTTGCAACTCATTTCCCAAATTAAATTTTGGACCCTTACTAAAAATAGTAACTCCTAAAAATTTGAGGTCTATTTTTAGTAAATCAGCACAAGAGGGACCGCAATGGCAAGCGACACTCGAGGACAACAACAAAAGGATTTAGACTTGGGCACATTATTGGCCGACCTACAAAAATCCATTGCTGACTTGACCTCTGCAAACAAGAACATAGGCACAGAGATTCGAGAGCTTCGATTGGATCAGGATAACACTAGAATCCGCTTAGAAGAACAACTCATAGAGATGGAGACCAAATTGCAAGGTAGTACCAAAACTGAACACCATGCTGAAAACTCTGAACGAGGTCGACGAACACTAGATAACAATCACGCTGATCGGGATCCAACCTTCAGAATGCCTAAATTAGACTTCCCTAAGTTCAGTGGAAAGGATGTCGATGGGTGGTTATGTCGGGTTGATCAATTCTTCCGACTCCATAATGTCCCTGTATATCATCGGGTTCAGATGGCTTCCTTCAACCTAGAATCCGAGGCCTTACATTGGTTCCAATGGCTACGGGTTGCTAACCCTGATCTATCTTGGGAGGACTTTGAGTCCCAACTACTCACCCGATTTGGCCCCAATGACTATGATGACTTTACAGGTGCACTGACAAAGCTGAAACAAACCACCTCAGTTCGTGATTACCAGACCCAATTTGAGAAATTGGCCAATAAAACTAAGGGTTTGAATGAGGGATTTTTTATGAGTTATTTTGTTAGTGGGTTACGAGATGATCTCCAGGCTGAAGTCAAGATGTTCAAACCCCACACCATGATGGAGGCTATCAGTTTAGCCCGATTGGCCGAATCTAAACTCTCAGCTCAAAGGCGGACACCACGATTTTTGCATAACCGACCTTCTTTCCCTCCTCGAGTCCAAAACAATACTGATAATAAACCTCCTGCTCCCAAGCGGCTGACTACAGAGGAAATGGATGCGCGTCACGCCCAAGGGTTATGTTATAATTGTGATGAAAAGTTTACGAAGGGGCATAGATGTGCAAATAAGAGATTGTTTTTAATAGATGTGGAGGAACCAGAAGACAGTGACCATAGTGATGAGGAGAGTGATACAATTGAGGCACCAACTCCACAAGAAGAGGAACCATCAGAAACACCAACAAAAATTTTAGTCCATGCTCTTGCCGGGATTACCACCCCACAAACCATGAGAGTTGTGGGTTATTTCAAGGGCCAACGTCTCACAATTCTTATTGATTCAAGCAGTACGCACAACTTTATTGATCCTCAGGTGGCCAAACGGACCAACTGCTATATACACTCATGCAATTCTTTTGAAGTCATGGTGGCCAATGGAGGCACCTTACCTTGTAAAGGTAAATGTCGAAATGTCAAAATTCAGATAGGGGATTATGAACTCAAGCAAGATATGTTCGCCCTCCAATTGGGAGGATGTGATGTTGTGTTAGGATCCCAATGGATGAGCACCTTGGGCACTTTCTCCTGCAACCTTGTAGAACTATGGCTGCAATTTTCACAAAATGGACAAACATATACCCTCAAGGGTATCAAGGCTGGCCCTACACAAATTATTAGTTCCAATTGCATGGAGAAGTTGTTGAAAAAGTCCTCCCATGGGGTCATTGCACAACTATTTTCAATTCAGCCACCCACTTCTACAACAGATCCACTTCCAACAGATTTGCAACTTGTTCTAACCAAGCACAATGGCATTTTTTCAGAACCAACTACACTGCCACCTCGTCACTCTCATGACCATGCTATTCCACTACTTCCGAGTAGTGCACCATCGAACATCAGACCGTACCGGTATCCTCATGCTCTCAAGTCAAAAATCGAGAAGATGGTACAAGAATTGCTCAAGGCAGGTGTCATTCGACCCAGTACCAGTCCCTATTCTTCTCCAGTTTTGCTAGTTCGCAAGAAATATGGCTCGTGGCGATTGTGCATAGACTACCGTGAGCTCAATAAGATCACCATCAAGGATAAATTTCCCATTCCGGTAGTGGATGAATTGTTGGATGAATTACATGGAGCTATGTACTTCTCCAAGTTGGACCTTCGTTCGGGGTACCATCAAATTAGGCTCAAGGATGAGGATATTCCAAAAATTGCTTTTCGTACTCATGAAGGTCACTATGAGTTCTTGGTAATGCCATTTGGTTTGACAAATGCACCATCCACATTTCAAAGCCTTATGAACAACATCTTCCATCCCTTCATGCGGAAGTTCATCCTGGTTTTCTTTGATGATATATTGGTTTATAGCCGCTCATGGGAAGAACACCTTACCCATGTGGATCAGACATTACAGTTATTGGCCCAACATCAACTTTTTGCTAAGCGGTCTAAGTGCTCCTTTGGTCTGACTGAAGTGGAGTATTTAGGACACATTGTTTCCAAATATGGTGTCAAGGTCGACCCCAAGAAGATTCAGGCAGTTCAGGACTGGGCAAAACCCCGCACTCTCAAAGGACTTCGGGGATTCTTAGGACTTACAGGTTATTACAGGAAATTTATTCGTAATTATGGGAAAATAGCAGCTCCCCTCACATCTATGTTAAAGAAGGACTCTTTCACTTGGACAGGGCCCGCTGATCACACCTTTCTTGAATTAAAGCATGCCATGACCACCACACCTGTTCTAGCCATGCCATATTTCTCTAAACCATTCATCATTGAAAGTGACGCTTCCGGACGTGGCATTGGGGTAGTATTGATGCAAGAAGGGAGACCCTTGGCCTTCACTAGTAAGGCACTCTCTGAGCGTAATTTGGGAAAATCTACATATGCCAAGGAGATGTTGGCCATCTTACATGTTGTCACCCATTGGAGACCATATCTCATTGGGCGCCATTTCTCCATTAAAATAGACCATCAAAGTCTCAAATATTTCTTAGAACAATGGGTTGCTACCCCAGAACAACAAAAATGGGTTTCTAAACTCATGGGCTATGATTATGATATCACCTATAAGAAGGGCAAAGAAAATCTTGTGGTTGATGCTCTCTCTCACCAATTTGAGGCCCTCAGTATGCTATGTGCTATCTCCGCACCTGTCCCCCAATGGATAGATTCCTTATGATAGGAGGTACTTCAAGATGCAGACCTGCAAGCTTTGATGGCTTCACTTCAAGCTGATCCGACTTCATACCCAGGCTACAATTGGGATGGCCAGGATTTGCGTTATCACCAATGCCTTGTTATTCCCCGTGCCTCGCCACTCCGTGACCTCTTCATGAAGGAACTACACACTGCTCCCTCTGCAGGTCATTCTGGATTTCTCAAAACATATGAACGCCTCAAGCGCACATTCTTCTGGAAAGGGATGAAACAGGACATCCGTGACTTCGTGGCAGCTTGTGATACCTGCCAATGGATGAAAGGTGAAACAATTCATTCTCTGGGTACTCTTCAACCATTGCCCATTCCAGATCAGGTTTGGACTGATATTTCTATGGATTTTATCGAAGGGTTACCTAAATCGGGTGGTAAGTCTGTTATTCTCGTGGTAGTGGATCGCCTTTCGAAGTATGCTCATTTTTGTCCCCTTGCCCATCCTTACACAACCTCCACCATTGCCCAAATATTCCTTGATTCTATTTTTTGCCTTCATGGTATGCCCACCTCCATTGTGTCCGATCGAGACCCAACCTTCACTAGTCATTTTTGGCAAGAGTTGTTTAAGTTGCAGGGAACGAAGCTCAAAATGAGTTCAGCTTATCATCCACAAATGGATGGTCAAACTGAGATTGTCAACAAATGTTTGGAGACCTATCTTCGTTGCTTTGCATCAGATCATCCTTCTCAATGGGTGAAGTGGCTTCCTCTGGCCGAATGGTGGTACAACACGTCCTATCATACAACTACCAAACTCACTCCTTTTGAGGTTGTTTATGGGCGCCCTCCACCCACGCCTTCTTCATACATTCCAGGCAGCTCCAGGGTCCAGGCAGTCGACATTACTCTTCGCCAGCAGACCGATGTCCTTCACCAGCTGAAGCATAATTTGGACATGGCCCAGAACCGGATGCGACAACAGGCCGACCAACATCGATCCGAGCGTAGCTTTGATGTGGGTGATATGGTTTTCCTTCGCTTGCAGCCGTACAAACAGTCATCCCTCCAACTCCGTCGGTGCCAAAAACTTGCTACAAAATTCTATGGGCCCTACCAAGTTCTACAACGGATTGGTTCCACTGCTTACAAATTGGCTCTTCCGCCCACCTCCAAGCTCCATCCTATTTTCCATGTTTCATCTCTCAAGAAAGTTGTGGGCACACAGGTACAGGTTCAATCAACATTACCAGAATTGGATGAGGAAGGGTCCATCTTACTTGAACCAGAACAGTTGTTGGATCACCGCACCCGCACTCTCCACAATCGTACCATCACAGATGTCCTTGTCCAGTGGCGTGGGCTCCAGCCAAAAGATGCTACATGGGAGCCTCTCCATCAACTCCAACACCAGTTTCCTCAATTTCAGCTTTGAGGACAAAGCTTTTCGAAGGGGAAGGACATGTTAGGATCCTATCCTAACACCATGTTGTAATTCTCATTTACCTATGTAATAACCCACTTCCAACGTGGGGATCCTATTTTAATGTTATTATGCAATACTTAGTAATGTAGGTGGCAATAAAGGTACCTCGCCAAGTGGTACCATCTCATGTAACCATTTTTATCAATATTGTAACCGATGTAGTAAGATACCTCGCCAAGTGGTACCATTTCATGTAACCATTTTTATCAAGATTGTAACCGCCATTTGGTGGGAGATTCTAGCTCGAGTGGCATTTTGCATGTAAGCCACCTCTTGAGCATTTAGGTAGGGTTGCATGTAGTTTTCCTTTAAAAAGATATGAAGCCATGTACGAGATTATCCTTTTGCAAGCTAATGAAATATTGAAGGAGGTTGCCCCCTCGAAGAGGCCCGCGATTCAGTGTTACTGTGAGATTGTTTCATTTCTGTAATTGATTTCTGCATAGTGATATTGCGTTATTTGATGTATGTGAGTTATTTTTCAGTATTTTGTGTGAGTATGCTTTATTTTAATAGTAGGTTCCTAACAAGGACTAATTTGGTAAAACTAGAAGAAATTCAAATTAAACATATTTTTAGAAAGAGAAACAAAGCTACTGATAAAATGGCAAATATGGCGGTTAGATTTGGGAATTTCAAGGTTTGGTCATATGAACCCATGGAATTGAAAGAGATTATAAAAATTGATAATGAAGTTAGCAGATAAAGAGGGCAAAGTAAAGCAGAATACTTATTGGGATCATGTAATGAAGGATTTGAGCACACTAAATTACATTGTTGTTAGCGGCTTCTTCATAAGTTATGTGAAGCATTGAGCACTACATAAGCCTTGTCAAATAGGAGGATAACGGTATGGATATTATTTCAACTTCGCCATCACCAAATTTAGCCCAGGTTTGTTTGTTATACTAAGATAGGGCTATCTTGCATTTTTTTGATCTTCTCTTGTTTTTTCCTATACATATTTAGAGCTCTTTGTAAAGGGTCAAGGTAATATAGTGATTGGAGTAGTCAAAACACAGTTCTCCTTAGAAGTGATAAGAGTAGGGATCACTTGAAGGACATTCTATTGAGAAGTCAATTCAAGAGATGCAATCGTGAACAAGTTGGAAAAGTAGTTGATCGCGATAGACTTCATGCCATCCCAAATGTGGATAAAGTCTCCATAATATGATTTTAGGGAAGAAATAAAGTTATGCGATCTACGGGCTAGAAGATATTTGTGGAAGAATTCCATGTTTTGATCTCTTTTGAGCCATTGGATCCTAGATTTCTAATTCCATAAGAGTTATCTTTTTTTCCATTTCTCCTATGTGTTGTGAGTTTGATTTAATCTATACTTATACTCTTAATGAGGCCATCTAAATAGATTTTTTCATTCAATTCTTCAAGATGAGCAATCACTTTTGCTTTCTTCTGTCTGACATCTTCGAACTCCTTCCAATTCTAAATCTTCATTTTGTATTTGATGTATTGCAACCTTAGTTCCATACCTTGGTTTACCTTCCTAACACCATTGTTGCACTCGAGGTCTGAAGGAACTATCTTTGAACCACATTAAATGAAATCAAAAGGTTAATAAATTGACCTTGGTTTTCCACATTTTTACCATGACTGGCCAATGATCCTAACCAACATTGTTAAGAGTTTTCACCTTAGGAATGTGTCCATAGATTAAGAAATTATTAGAGAATGAGAACCTATTTAATATTTCCATGATACAAGCCGAGCCTTGCTTTCTGTTAGACCAAGTCATGAGGCCATTATTTGGTTGGATGTCCACAAGGTGAAGATTTGCAATATATTTTTTTCATGGGGTCTAAGCTCCTGTCCAGATTCCTATTTCCCCCTTCTCATCCAAAAAGAGGATGTTATTGAAATATCCTCCGATAAAGACCCAAGATTTAGGAAAATGAGATATAAGTTATATCCTTCCATTATCTCCACTTTTCCTCCAAAGTAATCAAAGCATAAATAGTCAAGTAGAGCATAATTTGGTTATATTGTCTACTTTGTGCAGCCATAGCCAAGAGACCCCAACTACCAACCATATGGTGAATAACAATCTCTTTTGGGTCCTAGAGGCAAGTAATGCTACCAAAAGCCCCATGGGAGCTAAGGGAAGCCACTTTTCCAATCAACCAAATTTTATTTGCAATTGACTCCATTTCCTCTATAGACATCTTTTTTCCTGAAGGAAAACCAGATGTGGTTGGTTTGTTTGAATCATTCTTCTAATTTTGTTTTGTTTTGAAAGAATCTCTTTGAGTCATTTAATATTCCAAGTGATGATATTCATTAATAATAGGGCTAAAGATGTTGGTAAGGGATTTTATCTTACCTTCCTCTACAAGATTTTCACCTTCTTTTACCATATGATGCTGATTAGTCTTACAACCTGCATTTTGGTTAGCATCCATCTTCATTTTTATTTTCCTATTTCTTGTATTACCCCAATTGAATCTAGGATAGCTTCTAACCCTGAAGTATGCTATACAAAACCAAAGTGTTATTGGAAGGTTCAACAAAGTCTGTCTTGGCGTCTGAATTATTTGACGTGTTAAGATTTGAAAGATTTTTCTTCTTGTCTATGTTTTCTCCCTTATTTTTCTGTTGAAAATCTTTGTTTTCCTAGTTTGTCTCTGAGTCCTTCCCTGCATCTTTAAAATTGTGTTTCTAAGATTTCTATCTCCATTATGTCCTATTTCTCACCCAGAAGGTTATTTTTGGAAAGAATTCCAAACATATTAGTTGACAATATTTTTTGATCCTTCATAACTGGTTTCTTTTTCAATATTTTTATTCTTAGGCATTTGGAAAATTACCAAGTTTGTGTCCTCTTTATTTTGATCTGAAATCTTATTTGGATAGACACTAGCCAAATGATCATATTTATGGTATATTTTGCAACGGAAAGGAATGTTATCATAGTCCACCACCTGCTCCCAAGTATCCTCCCCAAATTGTAATGAGATATTTTCTAGAAGGGTTTGTCGAAATCCATTAAGACACAAATTCGAGCATAAATAATGTGTTCAAATTTGTGTGTACAATCAACAATCATCATGAAATTTCCAAGGGAGTTTTTGATTGTAGAAAATACAACTAGATTCCAAAATTCAATTGGGAGGCCAAAGAGTCTAACCCACACAGGTCCTATAGAAGGCATCTCTTCTTCAATTTCAAATTTAGTGTGCCAAGACTTCATGAAAAGCCTCGCCCTTCCAAAGAACTAAGGACCCCCTTGAAATATTTTCTCTCTATCTTCATCATTATCAAAAATAACAAGAAAATAACCATTGGGATAAATAGATATTTATGTCACCTTTTATTTTCCAATATTTTGTAGCCCATCCTTTGAAAGTAGACAGGCTAAAAAAAATCCAAGAAATGACAAATCAGTCCTATTCTCTCTAGATATTCTATGCCATATTGAATGTCGTCCATTTTTAGCTTAACTAATGAGGTTCCATCAATTGCTCTTAGACATCCCGACTTAGTTTTTTTGGGATCAATCTTAGGCATTCTTGGAGATCTACAAGAAGCCTTAATATTAATGGTAGCATTAGTCTGGGACTGTCCACCACGAAGGGCATCCCTAAAATTCATTTTTATGGGTTGAGTCTCCAAAATCCTTACCCTTGAAAGGAGTTTCCATAGTGGATCTATTTTGGGGTGTTCCTTAGCATCGAGATTGCTTGAGTTTTAAACCATTTTTTCTTTTCCTAAGGAGGCTTGTCTTATTTGGTTTTCAACTTGAAACTTGTTTCTGGGTCTCTTTAATCCATGCATTGAACACCGAGGAAAGGTGTGATTTTTACTTTTTTCTTGGACAACAAATTGGAAGCATTTTTCAATCAAGCCTGTAGCATGAAGATTTGTTGAATATTCCTAACCCAACATGGGTCTCCTGCAACATATCCCGCATTCATCTTGGGCAAAAAAAACAAAAACACTGGTTTCTAGGGCATGTAGGACTCAAAATATAGCCTTCATCGTTGCTTGCGCTCAATCCACAGATGAAACCCTCACACAATCGCCTTCGAAACCCTAGCTTACATCTTTGGATTCAATACTTCTATGCATCCACTCCAGGTCCAGTATTATAAAAATTATCATACATCTTGAAATTTGATGATTGCTTTCACCTTCAAATTTTTAAATAATATAAATTTTTACTAATAATTCTTTTAAGGTTTACATACACTTCAAATCAAATAATTTAAGTTTTTTTTTTTTAATTTAACAATATTCTTCACATTTGTTCACAAGGACAACATAGTGGTAAGGAATTTGGGCTCTCTTTGGAGGGACCCAGGTTCAAACCACAACATATCCAAAAGGGGATAGGTTGGAAGGTAGTGCCCAAGTGTTTGCAGGTTGGCTGTTTCAGTTCAATTCTTTGAAGGGTCAGAGGTCTTGTTGACTTTGTCTTACCCAAGAGACTAAGGTTTATACTGACAACATCTAAGTTTGATCCAATGTCATGTCCCATATCAGGAAACATTGTTACTAATTTCCTTATATAACAAAAAAGACAATATTATTCACACTCATTAACACTTAGTAACATTAATCACTAACCATTCAAATATATCCAACCTAAGTTAGCTTCTAAGGTTTAATAAAGAACATCACTTATCATTATCATTATTAATTTAATAACCAAAGCTTACGTAATTAGAAGCATTGTGTTGCCGAATGACATTTGGTGTAATGGCAGTTGCCTAGTTATTATCATCCATGTGATTGTGAGGTCCTCTTGTGTTTGCTCAAACGAGCATTGATATTTGTAAATATTTGTAAACGATGTTCAATATAAAAAAAAAACATTGTGTTTATCAGATAAAAATATTTAGCAAAATACAGATGTTGCATATATGGTAGGCTTGATTTGATGTTTCTTTGCTTTAGTTCACATTAATATCTTCCTCAATTTGCTTTGTTAGAATTTTTTTCCTTTGCGACTACCACTATTTGTATCTCTTACGATGTGCATGACCATCGATAAAATTACTTACCATAATTAACATCTTAATTAAACACAAAGGTGGCCATCACCTCATGCTCAACATATTAATTAAACACGAAGGTAGCTCTTTTTGTGCTTTGTGATTAGATGTTTATTTTTATTTTTTGATTTTACATGGTGGAATCGATAGCCTCCATGATGATCGGGCATGCTGTCCATATTTTATGATGTTTATTCCCCTCTTAAATAAATAATTTTGAGTTTAATTCTATCTAGGACACATAGTTCACTAAAATGAAAATATTATTTTCCTTCCTTTCAAGGTAGATACCAATTGTTTATAACCTATAATCTTGAAAACTGCTACATATCCATAACAAAAATTACTAATTTTAGTAGAAGAAAGAGAACTTTGTGTAATTGTAACATTGTGCTAGATAGTCCCCTAAGGGATATTGTAGTCGTATGTTTTGAGATTTCATCCAGGAAACTCAAGTTTTAACCCTGGTACAAAGGGTCTAGGACCCCTTTCAAAAACTTGCTTTACCCTAAAAATTTAATCAAATGACATTAGCTTAACTGTTTAGATTCCTCAACATTAAGGGAATATACTGAGGTTTGAATCTTGCCAAAAGATATATATAGATAATAGCCAAGATTTATTGTAATACCACTACGTGGTGATGATGTAATATGGGTGGGGGCCGTTTCAATCCCAATAACCAACTGAAAAAAAAACATTGTGCAAGATAAAGGGTGTTAGGAAAACACCATTGCTCTAAAATCTACAAAGGCAACAAATTCTGCTTTCTTGGTAAGTAGATGGTAAAATCAAGTATTTTTTTATTTTATTGAACCCTAGTAGAGTAATTTCAGTATTTTAACGCCTAACTTTTCAAAATTTAGAAAAGTTTCCCCTTTTTTTTGAGACCCATCATTATACATTTTTCTAGCAATCTTCATCGAATGTGAAGTTAACAGGGGACGAATTTCTATTGTTTTAATAAATATATTAAAACATATTGCTAAATTATTTAATCATATTTTCCAATATGATCCTCATATGTATGAACTTATTATATATGAAATCTATTCTTTATATATATATGAAAATAATTAAATGAAAGGAATTTGGATTGGATTGCATGTTCCTTTTTCAGTAAGTTTTTTTTAGTAAACGCAAAACATATTAAATTGGTAACATTCCCCAAAATCAACCCACCATATAAAATAAACTAAAATAAAGGAAACAAATATACAAAAGGCACATGCATTGCTTAATAAAAGTACCTCAAGATATGCAACTCTTATAGTAATTATATTTAGATATAAGCTTGGTGAAATATGTTGGATGTTTTACTTAGTTTAATTACTTATTTTTAATGGGTTATATGGGATTAAAATAAACCTCACTTGTATTACATCATAACCACATAGTGGTATTAGAACAACTTGGCAATTATACATTTATTGTTTGACAAGATTCGAAGTTGTCTCCTTGAAAGTCACAAAATTTAATCGGTTGAGCTAATGCCATTTGAATAGTCTATTAAAATATTGTATTTAAGCCATTATGTAATAAATTTTCAAGTTCAGTGAATTGTGCCATAATTTTTTAAATGAACATAATAGAGAATTAGATACTTAATCGTGGGATTTAATTTCAATTGGTCTAATTTGGTATTATATTATATAATATTAACTAGATATTTCAAGCTTTGATTGAGAAATCACACTTATTCAAATAAAGTAAAGAAAATTGCTTCAATATTTATATACATTATTTTCATTGTTTCACATGATCTTCCCTTTTTGTACTAAAAAAAAATCAAATGAATTAATTTGAAAGGTTGAAATCCATAATTTGTTATTGGCATTGAATAATCCTCCAATAATTCATGATCCTCTCCTCGAAACTATTTTCTTCTCTACATTCTTCTTAGTTGTAAAAGTTTGGTCGTAACCATGTTTTGAAAAATGCTTATATATGATATAGTATAGGAAGAGGATACATATTATTAATGGAAATTTTGTGAAAAGTTTAAAAATGATTTCATGTGTAATATACCATCCTTTTTTATATGTAGACTAATGGTTGGGTCATATGGATCAAGATCTTGGCCCTATTTCACCTTGTTCAAGTAGTTTATGTGATTATATTTTCTATTCATTACTTTTGGCGTGGCTTATCTCATCAAGCCAATATGCATTTGGAGAGCAACTCCTTGTATTTGGATTTGATGTCCCACTTATATATTAGGGGATATCCTTAATAGGGTAAAAAGAATCTTGACATACATTAAACTATTTTCTTTATTTTTTACAACTTGACATACTTCTATCTTAGGGGATATCGTTAATAGGGTGAAAAGAATCTTCTCATAATCAATATATTTTTTATTTCTTATAACTATTTTCTTGTGGTATTTGAACTTTCATAAATTGATTTGCATTGTAGGGACTAAGGTATATTGGCACATAGGACAACTTTGAAGAAGATTGTGACATTAAGTGTATTATGAGTCAAAGTTATGTAAAAAAATAGAGAACAATAGATACTTTCCATACAATCAATGAGAAAGCTTTATTTATAAATAATACAAATGTAAATAGAATACAAAATACAAGACTTATGGCAAAGTCAACAAAGTACAAATGTTTAACCACCAAGCACTTGTACAGTCGGTTGCTATGTGTTGATATAAATAGCAAAACAAGAGCTCAAAGGACTACAAGGACACTAGAATACATAGGGAAGAAAGTGGATAAGCTAAGATATTAGAATCTAGACAAGAATAATTATGAAACTATAGTCCTCGACTATATATATGATGTAAAATAGTTACAAAGTAATTGAAAGGAAAAATAATTTAGATTCCTATAAATCAAAAAATAATTTCAAAACATAGTTGCAAAACATTTATTTGCTTCTTTATAATTAATGCCAATTAGCAAAGTTCTTGGTGCCAAGAGTGGATAACCATAACTTTATCTATGATTTTTGATATTGGAAAAATCCTCTATGTAGATTCTAGCATCGACTAATGACATAGACCATTGGTGCTATATGCATCTATATGTGGATGTGTCATTGATGCCAAGGTAGAGATGACATCATAGTAGACATGCCATTAAAGGTAGCATTTTTTCCATAGGCTGTGTTGGTCCCATGATACAATATCACTCCATAAATTGTTATGATATTAACCTTACTAGTCAAAATTCTAAATGGGTGCCAAGGTTTGATGGTTGGTACCATTTTAGCATCAAGATTCTTGAGGACTTTGAGTAATCCCTACTTTGCTTAGATAATTCATCCTCCATTGAGAAGCAACACATTGACTTTCGTAATACAAAATATTGGCATTATCTATGCTACCTAACAAGAGCTAATACACGTTAACCAGTTTATCTATGCTAGGTAAAAATAAAATATTCAAAGAAATGACTATTCTAGCATAAGCTAAAATGGGATAACATGAAAATAAAATATTTCTACAGTAACTTGCACAATTGCAAATTTTAAATCTAATGTAACAAGCAAATCTTGATCCAAAAACTAGCAATAATATAAATGTAATAAATATGTAGTAAAACATAACAAGCAAGTCCTAGCTTGCATAATATCAAAGACAGGGGAGATAACACTAGGGATTATGTAGAAGGTTAAGAAGTAGAGGAATCTAGTCAGAGCATGACCTTTGGCTACAAAGTTCTAGTGGAGTGCCTCGTCCTCCTCTGTTGGAGTGTGCTAAACTAACTATCAAGAAGCTTGTGGGTGCTTCTAAGGTGTAAATAAGCTGGACGATCAAAACAAATGAAGGAACTTTCAAATTAGAGAGACAAATACCGATTAATGGATGATAAAATAAAGAATAATCATGGGTATTTATAACAAAAATGACATAACTTTCCCTTTTGATTGATGGTCATATTACACCCTTTTGAGTCTATAAAGTTGCAACCTCTATCAATAAATATTATCTTAACCTCAAATGCATAAGTATGTTAAGGTTTTGTTAACATGCTAAAAATCCTAGGTTTAAATTGATGGTTATAATTACCTCTTAAAGTGGTGATCATGCCATCATTGATCTTTTGGATATAATTTGGGCAACATGTGTCATCATGCATGCCCATTGTGCGTATGTACAAACTTAGTGTTTTAAGGGTTGTTCACATGTATAATGGATAGAAGAAGGTAAGAATAATGAGAAATTATGAGAGTCAACAACCTTGTAAGAAAAGAAATCTTATTGGTCAACTAACGTGCCACTACCCTACCCAAGGAATAATAAAGTTAGTTCACCCTTATCCATAATTAGGAGGGTGTAACACTCCACCACTTATAAGTTAGTTGTTGGAGCTCTTTTTTCAAATACATATTGGTCATTTCTAAAGACCATGGGTGACATTGTACATATAACCAATCACAAGTCCTCAGGAATAGAAAAAAAGAGTAATATATAATAGTTACGCAACAAAACAAAAATTCTATTTAAAAAAGAATTTTTTTTGTTAATTATTTATGCAAACCACAAAATTTTTAAAATAAATAACAAAATAACAAATAAAAAATGCAAAACTAAAGAAATACATACCTAATACTTACCTAGGTGTGCTCATTTTTTTACAAATAGGATTGTTGACTTTTGGTCCCCATGCGACTTAATTTGTATTTACCTACAAAATGGATTAAATCATCATAAAATGTTGTTTGAGTGCCAAATGAAAAAAAGCAAAGTATAGAGACAAGGTCAAAGTGAACCAAAATCCTTAGAAGCATTATCCATATTCCTATAAAAATAAATTAAAAATCATGCATAAAACCTTATTTTGTAATTAGATAATTAAAAATACAAGGTTACCGGGTGTGCAGGTGACGGTAATCACAGGTGTGGGTGTGGGTGTGACCCCCACTAAAAATAGGGTTTATTGGATGGGGGTGTGGCTATTTTTTAATTATATATTATTAAAAGAAAAAAAATCATACACATTGTAAAATAAAATAAATCATACACATTGCAAAATATTTAAATATGACATTATAAAAGCATATATGAGTCCACTTTATAGTTTATTAAAAAATAAATTAAAAAAATGTTTAAACTTAAAAAATGTTTTTTTTTTTAAATTTTTTTGTCCCTTTTGGGTTGGGTGCACCAATTGAACCCCACGATCCACTTTATTATAAAAAAATTAAAAAATGTGTTTTTTAAAAATTTTCAACCTTTTGGGTTGGGTTCGATTGGTTGAACCAACCCCTGCACCCACACACCCAAGGTGGGTGCGAATAGGGGTTCACGCACCAAGCCTGCTAAGTGTGCGAACCTAGTAACCTTACAAAAATATGAATAGGGGGTACTTTTTTATTTTTAATTTCATTTCCATGTGCACCTAATATTCTTGAGCATTCTATGCACACTCCAAAGCTTATATTTTGATGTAGAGAGAGATGGTGAGCAAAATGGGAAGGTAGTATTGATCAGGTAGATCACTTTTTCCACTTTTACATTTTGAGCTAAAGATAAACCATCATCTAAACTAAATTAAATGAAAACACATATATTTAGGCTAGTTAAGAAGTAGCTAGGATGACCTAGAAAGTGCCATTGAGATTGCAAGTCATGATGGTGGGTGGGGTCTAGGTAGAATGACTAATAATGGCCCCAAAATTGCTATTTTGAGCACTTCTGAGCTAAAAGCCAAATTACCACCTCTTAGCAATTATGAGATAAAATAGCAATCCTTATAAAATATGATGATCATGACAAAATTCAAAATATATGAAGCAACCTAGATTGATGATCATGGCCAAAAAATGATTGTGTCCATATGCAAAAATGAGCAATAGTGGCCTTGATTCAAAAGCTACGATCCAAGTTTTGATTAACAATTTTAGTCGTAACTAGCTATAACGATCACCATGCAAAAAAGATACATTTTAAAGCTTTGAGCATTTTTTAGGATTGGACCCATAAGATGGCATTGAATGCAATATAGGCTAGGGTTAAGAATGTGATTGGGGTTGACATGACATAGAGCCCAACAACAATGATAATACCTATAATGATCGGCTTTGGATACAAATGGAGTTGCATTGTCTATATGGGTGGCTACAACAACATGTGATCATAGAGGACCAAGCTCTCCTCAAAAGGATTATATTGGGAAGACTGCAAACATACCATATTGAAATAAAAAAGGTCATTGTTTTTTGAGTTTATGCTCTTTTGGAATATAAAAACCAACATATTCTTATGGGGGTTAGTTCCATATGATATGATTAGGATGGTGATCACCTAAGAGGATGTACACTTTGGTACCATATTTCCTGTACTAGGATTGACACCCTTGATGGACATGAGCAAAGACACATGTCTTATGCTGATAGATTGGACTACTAAGAGAGAAAATTTTACCTATAGAGCATAGTCCTATTATAGAGGATCAAAGATGCATTATTTGATGGATTATGGATCTTTCTCTTATTCTTCTTTGTGTATTTCCATAAAGAAAAAAATAATCTCCTTGCTTCATTGATCTATAGATTGTAACTAGCTCTAGAGTGGGACCATAGAGGGCCAAAGAGGAGATATGCTTAGGACCAAGCACTTTTAAAATTGCTATACCATGATCTATATCACATTTAGGACTAATGGTCTAGGAATATAGGCCCATATTTTGACCAGTTGGATGCCTTGGTTTTAGGATTGGCTTTTTTGAAAACCTTATTTGTCTTTTATGATTTTTTCAAAAAAATCAATTTCCTTTTCTCTTTAGGCTTTTTTTGTCCAATAGTAGTACTATTGAGAGGGTATAGACTGTTTGGCCACCATAAAAGAAGAAAAGAGGGTAATTTTTTATAGACAAATTCCTGGTGTAGAGAATCATGGATAGACTTCTATGCTTAGTTAAGACCTCCAATCCATATGACAAAGTTACAAAAAAGGTTTAGCAACTTTTCTATTACATAGATGTGTGAGGATAACCTAATTGGTTGTATTTAATAAAATAGTTATATAGGAAAAATTGTGATAAATACAAATCATCAATGTTTTTGTATTCTATGTAAAATTTTAGAGGGGTCATAATTATACATTTTTTTGTTGTTTTACCTCTAGGTACCCAAAAATTATGTTTGAAAATCTCTTTTCATTCCCTCCAAAATTTTAATTTTTGACTTTTGAAAATAGTAAGAGGGCAAAAAAATCATGCATATGGGATCACGTGCATAATCCCAATGGCTTGCATTAGTGGCACATTAGGGGGCAAAAAGTATTTATTTTATGTTTAATTATTTTCATTCATCTCCCAAGCTTAACACTTGGGAAGATGACTAGTCAAAAGGATTTAAAATCCTTTCCCATGGGAGGTCTTAGGTTCAAATCCCCTCCCTTTAATACTTTTAATGATACCAACAACTTCATATTGATAGACCATAATTATGTGGCATTTGCAAGATGATATGGAACTTTTTGGTGATATGGCACCTCCTTTGCATAATAGTGATGATGTGGTAGGACCGTACAAATTCCACATGGCAATTTGTATGATTGATATGGTAGTCCATACAATTGAGGTAGTAGTAAGCGCATGAATCTCAAGGTGATACATGGTAGTTTGTAAGATTGATGTGGTAGTCCATACAAGTGACTTGGTAGTAGGTGCATGAATCCTAAGGTGCCACATGTTAGTCGAGGTGATAATCAATACAAGTATTGTGGTAATGTATATACGTAACATGACATAAGACATGGCTATTAATAGAGATGTTGACATGGAATAAATACCAAGGCAATATATGGTAGATGATATAGGAGATGGCACAGGGGCAAACATATGCTCTGATTGAACCAATATGTGAGTCCATATAGTAATTGATGTGGTAGACCGTATGCCACTTGTGTAACAACCCATCAACTCGATCCAAGGGAGAGTTGTTTTTTTTTCACAAGAAATAACTCACAAAGAAGTCTCAATATTTTTTAGTAGTATAAGGTATAACCACATTTTGAGTTTATTATCACTGCAGACGACACTCAAGTGGATAGGAGTGGCCAATTTACCATACTTATGGGGTTAAAATTTCTAAACCTCAATGTTTAGAAAACATGCCATCAATAGTCCTCCACTTTTCCTATACCCTCATCGGTATAGGACAACTTGAACATGGCATAAGGATTATCCTTTAAGGCCCATAACACTTAAAGGGGGATACCTTTTCCCTAATCCTACATAAGTTTATCTATGTAGGATTATTTTGGTATGATGTATTAGTGCTTAGTCACTTGCACCTCTGTGGGCTAAGGACATTACCACTTCCTTGGTAATAAGCATGATCACTCTTACCTCATTGCAAGGTGCCATCACTATACTATCTTGTGAATGATCTGATGCATTTTCCATACCAATCCACCATTTAGATTCCTAGATCTCATCACTAGGAATACACCCAAGCCTTACCATATAGGACTACCTAAAAGCCTCACCGCTTTGGGACACCCAAGCCTTACTGTTCAAGGTGTATCATTCACAAATACTTAGTTATTACCTCATCACAACTCCTACCAAGATTTGGTATATCTTGACTCAAGGTTTTCTAATATGGCTCTAGATTCATGCCCTAAGAACCCCTTACCAATCCAAGAGTCTTATAAATTAAAATAAATAAACATATCTCTGAAAAGTAAATAAAATGCTACATAATCATAAATAAATTCAATTCAATATAACACATTTCTAAAGACTAAATACTTTCAAATTATAATACTAGCATTTAGCATTTCCTTAATTACAATGAAATAATAATAAATCATCAAAGGATATAATCATAATCCATGAATTAAACATATTATTCCATTTTACACATAACCAATATTCCAAGAACTCACATAATAACACCATATAATATTTCATCCTTAAACAAGTCTTGAAATACTATAACAAGAATATTCACAAAATATCCTTTCTATAATCAAAGCTTTATATAATTTCAAGCAACACTCTCTTCTTCAAAACATCATTTATATTTCAATACAAATGATCCATAGTTTCATTTGCTTTTTGAGGTCTTTCTCTTGATAACTCTTTCCCAAAAAATTGATTTGAAGTTTAGAGATCAAGACAACTCTTACATGCATATGCAAGCCTAGATGCACTATGCAAGAAAATATACAATAATGCAAGAACATAATGCAAGAAAAAGCCCAATAACATTGAGAGAATCCCATACTTATCTCAATAATGGATTCCTTAGCTACTCAAGCCTCAAGAAAACCATTATTAAAACCTTCCAATTATCTTCATTTTTTTCAAACTTAAAAACATATTATATTCAATGCATTGGAACTATACTAATTCCAAAATATATCCTTTTTATTTGTTTCCGTAAGTTTAATATACAAATTATTAAATCACTAAAACAAAGGTCTTCAATCATAACTAATGATTCTAATATCAAAATATAGCTTATTATTAATTAAATAATACTAACTATTCATAAATCGTGCTTGCAAAGCATAAAAAAACTCACATAAATTCAACCCTCCCACTATTTATTAATGGATATAATATTTAAAGGCAAAAATCACTCTTTTAAAGGTTATATTCCCATAACTTCATTACCAATGAAAATAGACCTTAATATTGAATCATTAATAAAAAGTTTCCACATACCTTAATAACTCCACGATAATGCTCATTAAAGTTCATTAGTTATAAATAAAAAATATGAACATCAAAGCAACTTTTAAAAGACATTACCAATATTAAGGTAACCCTAAAACATGAACATATGGCTTAAACTCTTTTCTATGCCCAATTAGATTGCTATGACTCTAAAGAGATAATTTAACACCCGTATCATCTCTTAAAAACAAAACATTAAACATGCACCATCAAACAACCAAAGCTACTCACAAACCACCTGAGCGTACTTTATGATAGAAGTTTCTTAACTCGAGCTCTAAGGATTGTTCTAGAACTGATCTATCATGATGTAAAAGATAATCTATTAAACGCATTGGAAGGAAAAAACTAGCTAACAAGGTTAAAGGAAAATAAATCACTAAAAAATGATGACAACAACCAAATCCAAAGCAATTTTTTTTCCTATCCCAACATATGGCATCAAAGAAAAAGACTACAAAGAATGTTATGCTTGAGGGAAACTTGAAACTAAGACATGCTAACAGAGTTAACAAAAGCTAATTTTGAAGCACTCTAGGAATCACTTGGAGTGCTAATGATCATCAAGGTGGTGACTCAGCTCACCCACCTCATGAATCAAGCTATGTTATTTTGGATGAATCCATAGGAGCTAGGCTTAATAGGCAATGCTATCCCACCAGAACTAAAGCTATAGCTTCAAAATATGCTAATAATGCAAGAAGAGCTAAACCAAACCAGACCAAACCTAAAGTACTACCAAGCTCTACAGGCTTGATCAAAATAGAAGGAAGGATATGCCAAAAGCTAATATCTCCTAGAGATTAGAACAATATTCCCATCTCTTCCTATGAATAAATAAACATAACAACAATAAAAAATATAACTACATACGTCATGCAAGAACAAAAAATTGCACAACAAGACGTAGAGCATAATAAAATATTTCTAGCATTTCATTCATATGAAGATTAGGAAGAAAAACACACTAAAAAAGCTACTCCCGCTAATTCTTCCTTCTTCTTTAAGCTCCATTCTCTATATCTCCCTTGCTAGCCTCAAAAAATTGGTAATTCCCCCAACATATATTTCCCAAAGGATATTAACATTAGAAGTAAATATTTATTGCATGCCATTTGTTATGCACAAGAGTAATATTTTTAAATCTACATTATAGAAATATTACCAACTATAACAAAATTTCCAAATTTATTTACTTAATGAACTTCCTCTAAAGTTCAACTTATTAACGCTTATCTTAATTTATTAATACCCAAAGGTCTAGCTTTAATAATTAAATCACTATCTCATTAATTCTATTGCTTTTCTAATGCCAATGTTATTTACTAACATTAGGATTAAATCAATTACTTACCTCCTAGAATTGATTTAATTAATATCGAATATTAATATTAACCATTAACATCAATATTATTTTTAAGTATTAATTATTAATACTTAACTTGATAAAATCATTAACCAACCAACCTCAACACATACATGAATGCATCACAATAATAATTTGCTAGTCTAAGATGCAATCATTAATATGCACAAACAATAATTTTTCCTTCAGTATAAGTTTTACAATAACTATAACATTATCACTCGTCTATTAAGGATGACTCTTTTGCTTATAGCAACCTCCTTCTCGATGATGCATTTTTAATCAAACATACATATATACAATGCATCTATATGAGGGTATTATTTTTACCCTTGAGTTGTCAATGAGAATTTCATCCATCATTTCCCTTTTTATCTCAACTATGGTGGTTCTCCTATACCAATCCACCCATGAGAGTACCCGATCATGCAACACAAATTTAATCAATAGTACCGTAGGCCCAAAATGGCCACATACTTAGTAAAATTTTGTATAATTTTGACTAAGTGATAAAATCATCATTCCACAAACCTTGCAATATGCTTTGAAGCGGAACCGGGTCAGAAGATATGAATCCGCTCAACAGTTAGTGAAGTTTTCATGTTTGGAGCGATTTTGGGTGACTTCACTCCGCTCCGAAATGATGGCAGATCTCAAATCCGCAAAAGTTCCTAAGAGATGATGACATCAGTAGTAGAAAAGTGCGGAATGGCATTTTGTATATTGAATATCTGATTTTGGGAAGGTCCTTTTGTTTTCGACTCCGATTAATGCTACCTTCAAATCCATAAAAGTTTCAAGGAGATGATGACGTCATTGGCAAAAAAGTGTGGATTGGTGATTCAGGGAATGAACAAGTCTTCCCTTTCTGGAATGAAGATAAGATGAGGTGGCGGAATAATGAAAGTGCGGATTCATGATGGAAGAAGTATGTGACTAGCTCTGGACCTGGATTGGAAAAAAATAAAAAAGAGGTGATGTCATCAATATTCTAATGTAGATTGAAGAATATAATGCTGAATATGATAGATCCTAGAGTGGATTCGATGTTCAGATATCAGAGATCCAGATTGGAGATTCTATTTTTCTTGATAAGAAATATGACATCATCAATTTTAAAGTGGAATGGCATTTAGCTTGTGCCATATTGAATCTGAATCATGTGATGAAGAGAATCAATGGTGGAGGTTAAGCTACCAAATCTTGGTTGTTTAAAAGATATTGTTGTATCAGAATTTGTAATAGTCGATTGGAAGATGAAGCATCGAAGGTTTTCCAAGAAGATCAAACTAGAGGCGGTTACAGATCGATGGTGGTAATTCACTCCCAAGAAGGATCGACGGAGATGCATGATCTTTAATGGTCTGAACTTCAGTTCCACTGAGCGATCAACAAGTTGTAGAGACCTCGAGCTACCATGGTGGACTTTCCTTCAACAGAATTCCTGGAGGATGGACCAATGAGCTAATGCCAGCTAAATATCTTTGTTGTGCTATTGTAACAAGATCTTTGGTATTGTTTCTTGTTTATTGTAATGAGAAAACTATAAGTAGAGGTCGAACCCTCATTTTTAAGGGTCGGCTCTAGCGTGTTTGCCTGTACCATTGTAAATATTCTTGAAGAGCTAAATGAAAGGAGCAATACATTGATCTTCACCTCAAGTTCACATTCTCATGCTTGATGTCAAAGGTTCAGATTTCTTAGTTGCATTTCTGTAAATACTTTGATGGTTAGTTTGTGCCTAATTTTGGATTACTAGCTGTTATAAGTAATTGAAATCTGCTTTTGAATTCGTTCTATGTTGTTAGGAAGTACATTTCTATGAAATCTAGGTGTTTGGTGAATTCTGTTATTTGGATTATCATTCCCTGGATATTGAAATTGCTTGCTACAACATTTCTCTGTTGTGCTTTAATATATGAAATAATCTATTTTGGGATAAATTTTGATCTGAGTATATGTCCTTAGTATGGTTTTTTGGGAGCTTTTTATGGTAGTGCAATGTTGTTAACCTATCCATCCACTATTATCTACATCTCTCTAACCCTAACCTTCTCTTACCCTAAAATCCAAATCCTAAGTGAGCATAATTGTGTCAACAACTTGCTAAGTTGACAAGGAACCAACCTACTCTGGAGGTTGGATCAGAAACCCCTATTTTGGTCCATCCAATGTTGAGTGTTGAGCTGCAGCTATCGGGTGCAAGCCTGGATAGAAAGTAGGAAGATAGACAACCATAGTATCGAGTGAAAACTTGGTGCAATTCAGTGCCCAATAGTTTTTGGCATGCCCGGTGGGACCAGTTCACAAGGAACACGAAACCCATCTAAAGAGTTATTGTTATCTCAACCTGAAGGAATCAAGATTTGGTGAATTGTCTTGACCTTATTAGCGAAGAAAAGAAAGTTCACCTGGCGACTCCCTAGTCAGAAGACCCTAAAAAAGTATTGTAGACCAGTACCCTTTCATGTATACCAGGTCTTTCAAGAGGAACAACCCTGATTCTTTCTTTCATTATGAGTTACCTCAAAGAGGGGCTATTGTTATCAAAAGTTTAGATCAAGATTTTATTGAAGAAGAAGAGCTTCTGGAAGAAAACCCAATAGTTCCCCCAAGAAGACCTATAGCCAAAAATATGGCACAAAATGTGGCTCCTAATCAGCCACTACAAAAGTACCCTAACTGGGATTCAACTGGGCCCCTTAGATTAGCCCAAATGGATGCCATCCCCTAGGCTATATCTAAGGCAACCCCCATGTATGATGGATTTGGGAAAATAGCTTATGAGCACTACCAAGATATCTTGAATCTAGCAACAATCCACAACATAAAAGAGGAAAATATTATTGTCAGAATTCTAGCCCTATCCTTTCATGGAAAGATATTGCATTGGTTTAGAACTCTGGAAGATAATTCTATCACTTCATGGCAATCATTGGCTGAGCCATTCATAGAAGAATTTAATGAATCTGTTGATCCCTTTTCTCTGTTGAATCAGTTTATAGCCATGCAAAAAACCTAACAAGAAACTATCTCAGATTTTAATTTGAGATTTAGCAGAACATGGAAGAGAATTCCCCCCACTACTAGACCAGCTGCATGTTTGGCTTATATGTATTATATTCGAGCCCTAGGATCAGAGCTAGGTTTGCAAACACAACAATCTGGAGTAGAAACCTTCCCCCAAGTTTATAATGTAGTCGTCCATGCTAAAAATATCCTGATCAATGTGGGAAGAATTCCCCCCAAAATCGTGTTGCCCTATAACTCAAAAACCAATAGTAGCCATGAGCAATCCACAAAGCCCTCCTACATGGACCCCCTTTCTTTACCATCTCCATATCCACAAATGAATCTGATTCCTCGGTCTAAACCTGTATCCTCCACACCTCCTTTTCCTCCCCTTCCTTCTCAACCTTCTCAAGAATTGTCTGCTATTCTGGATATACAAAATACCATGAAAACTCTGAGTAACAGAATGAATTCGATGGAAAAGAGAGATCAAGAAAGGTCACAATAGAGGATATTCCCATATGTAAACAAATATCAAAGGCCTGGTCCTAGTAATAGTACTGGGGTTAGGGTGAATGCAACATATGAGGAGCCAGAGTGTTCTGTAGATACCACTCTTGCAAATGTTTGGTGTTTGGTATGCAATGACCCCCATGACTCACAATCTTGTGTGATGTATCAACACCATGTTCAACAAGCTATGGATCAAGCTGAAAGGAATCAGAAGGGGAGGGTTAATATGTTATGGCACCCTGATCAGATCATGGTCGAAAAAGAGTTAGAGGAAGAAAGTCTGATTGTTGTTATGACAAGGTCTGGAAAGAAAGCTTTACAAGTAGACCCCTAGAATATGGGACAATTCTAGGTCCCTTCTCAAAAGAAAGTTGACTTCCCCCCTCAAAGCAATGACACTTTTCCTATTCCTCAAGCTAGAGGGAAGGAGAAGATAGATAGTCTCCCTAAAAATATCGAAAGAGAAATAGAAGGAGACAGAATGAGATCCAAGGGTGAGGATCAAGAAAGGCTCAGGTTCCCCTCTATTACCAAAAGATAAATATTAGAGGCAACCCAACAATACAAAAGGAAATATGGTGAGCCAGATAGAGGACTGGAAAGACTATCCCTGACCAAGTCTGAGTACAACATTGTTGAGGAGATGAAAAGGATTCCATCAAAAGCTAGCCTATATGACACTCTTTTCATTCTGGGCCAGATTGACCTGCTTAAAGCTTCCCTCAAAAAAAATCCCTAGAATAGACCAACCACCACCATCCTCAGTATACCACCAAAAAATAAAGAAATGACACCTACTGTTCTAAAAAACAAACCTCCCCCTTTCTACATATCCTTAAGAATGGAAGGATGGGTAGTCCAAAATTGTATGATTGATTCAGGAGCATCAACCATAGTTATGCCTAAGGTGGTCTATGAAGAAATGGGTATGGAATATACTCGGTCTTGTCCTGGAGTGTTGCAATTAGATGGGACACCTATCAAGATAGTTGGGGTTATTAAAGATGTACTTATGAGGTTGCACAGAGCTCCCGAGGTAACAATGGTGCAGGAAATAGTGGTGGTGGACTTAGAACCCTATTTTGGGTTATGCCTCTCAAGAGAATTTACTACAAAGCTAGGGGGATGTATGTACATGGATTATTCTAGCATGGTAATCCCTTTCAAAGGAAAAAGGATAAGGATAACACCTGAGAAACCAGTTGCTTATCATATTGAAAATATTGAAGAAGATATGTGCAATCTTAATCCTTTGGAGGAATTTGAGCTAGTGGAAAATATTGAGGAGCTAGACATTGAAGATGAGTTGCCTTTCAGAGAAGACTATAGTCAATTTGGAACTGGTATGGGTACATACAACATCACAACTGAATTGGAAAAGAAACTCCCTGCTATTTCTAATCAATCCCTAAGAAACAAGGAAACATGGGTTATGCATTTTGATGGTGCTAAATGTAGAAATGGTGCAGGGGCTGGTGTGGTTCTACAATCACAGTCAAAAGGGATAAAGAATTTTGCTTACAGACTGACATGGTCATGTACTAACAATGCTGTAGAGTACGAGGCTTTGTGCCTCGGATTGATGCAAGCAGAAAGCATGGGCATCAATATTTTGAACATATATGGTGATTCTGAGTTGATAGTCCATCAGGTAAGGAATAAGTGCAGTAGTAAGCACCATTACTTAAAAGCTTACAGGAATAGGGTATGGGACCTAATGGATTCATTTGATGCCCTGAATCTAAGTTTTGTGCCTAGAGAAGAGAATCACCTGGCAGATTCATTGGCAATGAAGGGAGCTAATTTCAATCCTCCTGTAGATTTTGGAACTAAGAAGACCAAGGGAATTAAAATGGTTTTCAGACCTGCAGTGCTAGACAAGCAGATATTCTGGTAGGTTTTTGAAAGTGATGAACAAATTCTAGATTTTATGATAAGAGAAGCATGCTTCTCAACTGTCCAAGAGGAAGACTTGGAGGAAATAGATCAACAAGACTTTATCCAACTAAGAAACAATCATATTCCAAGGGGATTGGTCACCCTTGAAAGTCTATTTGATAATGAAGATAGAAAGAAGGTTGGAGCCATGAAGGTTGATGAAAATATCTATAAAGAAGTGGAGGTCGGAATAGGAAAGAAGCTCAATATTGGGATCCAATGTTCACCTGAGGAAGCAGAAGAGATTAAAACTTTATGCTTAAAATACCAAGACATTGTGGCTTGGTCATATGAAGACCTTAAGGTGTATGACAAAAGGATTATCCAACATACTATTGAGTTAGAACCCGATGCTAAACCATTCCAACAAAAATAGAGGCCTGTCAATCCGAGGATAGAAGCCATTATGAGAGAGGAACTCTTAAAGCTACTAAAGGCTAGGATAATATATCCAATAAAACATTCCACTTGGGTAGCCAATTTGGTACCCGTAAGAAAGAAGAATGGGGATATACGCCTATGCATAGATTTTAGAAATCTGAATCAAGCATCCCTCAAGGATCACTACCCCCTCCCTCAGATTGACCAGATCTTACAAGTGGTAGCTGGAGCAGAAATATTCTCACTATTGGATGGTTACTCTGGATATAACCAAATTTGGGTAAAAGATGAAGACCAATACAAAACAACATTCACCACAAAATGGGGTACATTTGCCTATCAGAGAATGCCCTTTGGGCTGTCTAATGCTGGAGCTACATTTCAGAGGGCCATGGACTATGCCTTTGGTACACTTATAAACAAAGTTATTCTGATTTACCTAGATGACATGACGGTGTTTTCTCATGATAAAAATGATCATCTATCTCATTTGGAACAGGTTTTTCAAAAATGCGAGAGAATTTGGTATCTCACTGAATCCTAAGAAGTCATTTTTTGTAGTACATGAGGGAAAACTATTAGGCCATGTGGTCTCAAAGGAAGGTATGGCCATAGATCCAAAAATAATTAGAGCAATTCTAGCTATTCCTTTGCCTACTAATCAGAAGACCTTGTAGTCCTTCCTAGGTCAAATCAATTTCGTCAAGAAATTCATTTCTGATTTTGCACAAAAAGTGAGGCCTATATCTGAACTACTCAAGAAAAAGGTAGAGTTCAAGTGGACTGAGGTTAGGAAGTAAGATTTTGAGGTCATCAAGCAATCCATTGCAACAGCCCCAATCTTGATAAATCCTGATTTCACTAAATATTTTATTCTCTATGCTTATGGAGCTGAAGAGAGTTATGCCTCGGTACTCACCCAGAGAGATAATCAAGGGGATGAACACCCTGTGTTCTTTTGGAGTCAAACTTTACATGATTATCAGGTAAAATATAACTTTATTGAAAGACAAGTGTTCACTGTGATGAAGTCGCTAAAGAAGTTTAGACAATATCTGGTACAGAGCAAAACCCTGGTATATGTGGTTCATCCAGATGTAAGAAGTTTTATTTTACAAGGTGACCTAGGTGATAAAAGGGCTGGTTGGATTACTAAGATCTAGGAATATGATGTAGAAATACATCCCACCAAGTTGGTAAGAGGTAGAGCCTTGTGCCAAGGATTGACAGATGCTTCAACATTGGCAGAAATGATAGCTTGTCAGATAATATAAGAGGATCAAATAGAGATTGTACACACTCCAGATTCTGATTGGATTGAGCAAATGACCAGGTATTTCCAAACTGGGATCTACCCACCTGATCTGAATCCTTCTCAAAGAAGGAGGTATAGACTTCATGCTCTAAAATATGTATTACTACTTGAAGGGTTGTTCAAAAGAAACTTGGATGGTATTCTCCTGAAATGTTTGAAGGAGGACCAACAAAAAAGAGTCATAGAAGAATTTCATGGAGGGTCAGCAGGTGGTCATAGCTCGGGCAGAGTTACAACTTTGAAGATAATAAGAGTAGGCTATTATTGGCCTTCTGTGTTCAATGATGCTTTTAAAGTTACCCAGGCTTGTGACAAATGTCAGAGGTACGTTGGAAGAACCAAAAATGCTTCATCTCCTCTGAAACCTATTCAAGTTGAGGAGCCTTTTCAACAATGGGGATTAGATTTCATAGGAGTTATAAATCCTAATTCTTCAGTAGAGCATAAGTTTATCTTGACAACTACAGATTATCTTACCAGATGGGTGGAGGCCATTCCTACAAAGAGGGCAGACCAAGAAGTTGTGATCAACTTTATGGAGAATTTGATTTCCATATTTGGAGTCCCGAAAGCTTTGGTGAGTGATAATGGCCCTACTTTCATAGGAGCCAAGTACATTGAGTTTTCCAACAAGTATGGCATCACTCTTAAAAATACTTCAAATTATTACCCACAAGGTAATGGACTTGCAGAATCTACCAATAAAAACCTATTAAGGATTTTGAGAAAATCTCTGGAAGGTAACAAAAGGAGTTGGCACCTATTGCTCAACCATGCTCTATGGGCAGACATGATTACTATTAAAAAGTCCATCAAAACTTCTCCTTATGCACTGGTATATGGAAAAGAGGTGGTATTGCCAATTCACTTAGAGATCCCAATGCTTAAGCTTGTCAGTACAGAAGAAGAATTAGAGGATGATCCAGTAAAAACTAGGTTGACACACTTGCTATGATTGGAAGAGAGCAGAACTCAAGCATATGATCATTTTCAAAAGCATTCATCAGACATTAAAGCATGGTTTGATAAAAATGCCAAGTTCAGAAAACTCCAAGTTGGAGACTCAGTTCTCAGATGGAATGTTGACAGGGCAAAACCAGGCAAGCATGAAAAGTTTGATTCCTTTTGGGATGGTCCTTTCGAAATAGTGGAAGCTAAAGAGTCTAATGTATTTCAGTTGAAGGATCCAGAGGGAAACATACAACCAATTTCGGTGAATGGTTTCCACCTCAAGCTCTACTATATGTAAGAAGTGAGCTCATTGTAACATATGTATATACATTGTACAAATATTTCCCCTTCCTTTCTGCACTTTGTATTTGATTTCTTTTCTGCACTTTGTAATTAGTTATTTTCAAAGAAATTCTAAAAAAAAAAAGAGAGAAGAAAGTTTGCAAGAAATGACTAAGTGTTGGCCAAAATGCATGGTAATGTTCCATTCCGCACACGGTGCTGTGTAAAACTCTTCGGAATGGCATTCCACCCTCAAGTCCGCATGGTTAAATCTAGATTTCCATGGAGTGGTCTATCAGTTTCTATCCCGCATAGAGAAGGACAAAGAACGATGCTAATCCGGGAACCTCTCAAAGCTGGAGATAGCCAAAGTGGAATCGAGGTAGAGTGCCATGCGTGCAAGCTTCAAGTACCAAAGTGGACTCGAAAGGTTCTTAAGACACCGGAGTGGAATCAGGCCAAAGCTGAACAACAAGTTCCAATCTGACACGTGGAGGCTAAAGAGTGCTCCCGCATTCAATTCTAATGAACTCATGCATGGACCAAAGAGTAGCCGAAGGGATATGATGAGCTGGCAACACAATTTCAAAATTTGACCAATAAGAAGATAGGACGCCACCTTTGAGCCACCAAAGAAATAATGAAAAGGATTGGAAAGTGTGCCAACAAAGATATCATGCAACAACTACATTAATGGTGAAAGATACGCGGGCTCTAGAGGAGAGAAGTAATGAAAAGCATACACAAAATCCATTTGGAAACCCCTTGCATCTATAGGAAGGTAGAAAAGTACAATGATACCTTGGAGAATTTACTACAAATTGGGAGGATGAAGTTTGCTACTGTTAGGATGGCACCCAAAAATTCATCCATCGAATCATCGAAGATAGTGACAAGATTGCAGGTTCATGTACATCGGACCAGTCGAGTCACAGATACAGTGATGACAAGAGTGAGAAGGACTCACCTCAGGATAGGTTTTAAATTTTTGTATTTTGAAGGAAAGCCAATGTGGTGACAAGGTATGATAGCCATAAAATCCTTTTTGTTCTCTTATATCTATGATTCTGTGCATCACTACCCCAAACTAGTCTCTGCTATGATTCAATTCTATGATTCTAAAAATAGAATAATCAGAACCCTTGAGGCTCCCCTATTTTCCATCACAAGAGAGACTTGCTATGAGTTATTCATCATAGGGGTAGGCCCATCCTCAAATCTCAGACCATTTAGCATAGCAGAGCTAGACAGGGCTTACACTAACATGATAGCCTCAGAAGAAAAAAAGGAGGCACTAGAAAAATGGCTTCATCTTAATTTCATAAGGATAAAGAATCAAGATGAAATGCCCAAAGTCCCAATTCACATTGATGAATTTGCAAACCCATAATTATTTTCTATGTTGGCTTGTATGGAGGGTTTGGACTCTGATAGGATGGTTCATGGTTGGAAAATTGTCATGGCATATTGTATTTCTAATGAGAGGATGTACAAGAAAGATGTGAGAGAGAGGGGTACCAGAGTAATTTACTTTGACTGGCCAACTTTTCTCGCTCAGAGGATCCATGAGCAGCTGGTAAACATGAAGAAGGGTGTTGGTGCTCCCAGTTTTAGACATTGCTCGAGTCTGGTGTGGATGTTCTACGCAGCTATCAAAAGCAGAATGCCATGGATTCTAGCTAAGGATAAAACTAGTGATGGAGAACCCTTGCCGGTCTATTATTGGATGGATTGTTTGAAGAGCAGTGAGTCCTATTACAGATTCAACTTGGAATTTTTGGAACCTGCCCTAAAAATAATGTATAATGAGTGCCCTAGGTTGCCCTCCTTAGCTAAGCATATTCTGAGGAAGGAATACACTGAGGAAGGAGATTGGTATCTACTAACAGAGGGCACAATAATCAGGTTATATGGTTTCATAGGTAAACCCTTTCTCCTACCTCACTTTGTCACAGAAAGGCTATTCACCCTAGAGTATCTAAGGTAGGTGGTGTACATTGATGCAAGCTATGGTTTGGGAAGGAAGAAGAAGTCTTTAATTACTTACCACACTAAAGATAATATTATTGTATCCGAGTGGTAGAGCCAACAAATTGATCAATACCTTGATATATTAGGTCTATTTTATATTCCTCAGAGATGGAGTTATGATCTTGATGACGTTTTCACTATGAGAAATAAAACCCTAAATGGAGACAAGGCCTATAAATTTGAAAAAATGCCTAGGGCTAATTTTGAATAGGGAAGGAATAATGATGAAACTACTCTTTTGGAGTGGAACATCTCAAAGATAGATCAGTTACCTCCATGGTTGGATTTCTATGAACAGGTTGTGGATTTCAATCCGGAGCATGAGCTCAGCCATCGACTTACAAAGGATACAATTAATAAAGTGAGGGTTGAATCTACCAATATGAAAGACACTCCTTCTGAAGAAGAGGTAGTAGAGAGAGGAAGACCAAAGGAGAAAGGACCATGGAAGATAACAAATATTGCAGATTGGTGGCGTATGAGGGTCGAAATTGGAAAACCCAAATCAAAGTTTGGAATGAAAATTGATAAGGAATTTTCAAGGATTTATAATAAGAACATTGAAGCCTGGAGACCAAAGGATGTCAAAAATATAGTATTGATCGATGAAAAACCCTAGAATGATTCTGAGTCCCTCCTTCCTCTTACAATTCAAAATATTCAGATAGAGATGCAAAAAGTTCCTTTGACCATAGTTGAAGTACTCAAAATCTCCAATCCTACTTCTAAGCAGGTAGAGAAGTTTCTCGAGAAGGCTAAATTGGTGAATGAAACACAATTCTCCAAAGAAAGAGCTATCAATATTCCACTAATTGAAATAAGATCCCCACATTTTTCCATCGTCCCCACAACATCAGTTGAATTACGACCCATATCTGAGCAGTCTCTACTTTCAAGAGTAGTACAAGAAGATGAAGAGGGGGAAAATTCTGAAGGAGATATGGCTACTTTTCAATTAGTTTATAGGAGGACTAAGAGGGCCTCGAAAATAGAGGAGAGAGAGGTTTCCAAGAAGTAAAAAATGAGTATGGAAGAAATTGTTGAAGAGGTAGTTGTTTTTAATATAGAAGGGTTAGTTGAACAAGAACAATAGCTTGAGATAGAAGCTGAACAAGAACACCCTACATCTGTAGGTGAAGGTATGGTTTCTAATCCCTCTTCTCCTTCTCATCTCCATGAATCCCCAAAAGGATTTCCCTCCCTTTCTAGTCAAGAAAATATGGTAAATTTACCTCCTCCACCTCACAGTTCTTCCCTCGTCTCATCAGTAGCTATGGAGGTACCAGTCAGTTCTGTTGTGTCACAACCTCCTCAAGACCCACCTTCCACTTCAGATATGTCCACTTCAATATCCACCATTATTGCACCCTCATCTATTTCATTACCACCATCCATGGGACACTGTGTTTCGACTTCATCCACCCCTTCTACTATCAGTTATGTTCCTATTTCTCTAAATTTACCTATATCCACAGCAGCGGTAATCATAGAGTCTACCATTGTAATAGAGGTTGTTGTCAATATATCTTCACCCCCACCAACAACAAGTCAGTCCACCCTCATGTTTTTGATGCCATTATCTCCTTTGGTTGCTGATTTTTCAAAGTCTATTACTGTATCAAAATAATAGGTAGCCACTCAGAGCATAAATGACTATTGGGTAGAGAAGCTTACCCGGCCTTCCAACAGGATGGTCATGACAAGAAAAAGTATGTATGTTAACCCTATCACTAGGCAAAGGGTTTCAAGGTCTATGATTCTGCAAGTGAGCAAACCTGAAAATGAAATGACTGCTCAGGATTATAGAGTGGAGGAAATCATAGAAGATATTGACAAGCTTCCTACTGAGGATGAGTTAGGGATTGCCAAGGCTCACTTAGATACCTTTTATGTGAAAACTGATATAGCTAAAGAGAAGGTAGATAAGCTGAAACAACAAGTTGAAAAGCTTAAGAGGAGCCTCAATGATCAAAAAGAAATAGAGAAAGCTCTGAGAAAAGAGGCTAAGAGTTGGCAGGAAAGGTTTCAAAAGGCTAATGAGTGGAAAGACCAGTTAGAAGAACAAAAGAAGCTGAATGAGGATCAAGCAAAAGAAATTCAAAATTTAAAGCATCAGCTTTAGATTGAGAAAGCCAAGTCCTCAGGTTTTTCCAAAGATGATTTGAAAAGGATAAAGCAGGAGTTGCTTTCTGAAGTTCAAGAAAAATGTTCAGGTCTTCAACTCATAATCGACTACCTAAAGGATGCCAGCCAATTGCTCTCTACTATTCAAAAGGATTTAGATCAAATCACTGGAGAGTTGTAACCTATGGTGATTCTAGTAGAACAAATGTATAGGTTGGTTGGTAGTAGGCTCAGTGATCCTGCTAAACCAATTTCTAATAGGGAATGGAATCTAGCTGGGGTAGCTTCCAAAATAGTGGTGAAGAAGCATATGGTAGTTCAGAGAGCCTGGCTGTTGTTTGATAGGATGGAAAGAGGAATTAAAGACATCATTGAAATAAATGAGGAAATGGTTCATGTTGGTTTCAAAGGACTCTAGAAGGAGGATCACAACTTGTTATCTATGGAAGAAGCCCAACAAAGCATCAAGGATAACTTACAGGATGAGGCTAGAATTGATTCATTGGAAGAGCCACTATCCCAAGAACAAGCTGCCAAATTGATTATGGATTACACCCGATTAAGAGATCTCATGGAGGATCTGGTGACTAGAGGGAATGCTGCTAATTATGAGGATGTTGGGGAACTACAATATGTTTATAATCAGCTTAAAGAAACATCAAATCCCTCTGAGGAAGCATGGAAATAGGCTCTTCAATCTTTGGAATCAATGGTCCAGTTGTTTGGAGACACCTTCGGTGAGGATAATCAGAGAGTACATGCTCCAGAAGAATATGGAGAAGAGGAAAGAGAATATGAGGATGAAGAGGTTATAGAAGAATGAGGATAATATTGAGCAGCTATAGGCCCAAGAGGGGCTCACACTTAAATCATTTCATTTCTGTTTGTACATATACATAAGTTTTGTGTTTCTAATACATCAGTTTTGTATTTCTATTTTTACTCTGACAATTGTCAGAAATAAGCAATAAAGGCATGAAGTCTACAACGTAACATTTTTGTGTGAAGGCATTTTTTGAAATGAAGCCTTATAAAGGAGGTAGAGTTATGTATAGTTTTTGAAGGTAGTAGTAATACTGATATTATGGATATAGTCTCTAGTTGAACAAGTGAGTTCTATGATGTTTTTGGCATGGTTTCTATATGAACCTTTACCCTCTAGGTAGAATTTGAGCTTTCAGAGGGTAGTGTTTGTATGGAAATTATTCCTTAAAACATATCTTCAAAGATAAGTATTGTTTTGACTCCTAAGGCCCAATGGATAAGACTCTGGATTCGATTGGCTTTGCAAGCAAATCCACCCGAGAGGCGCTAGAATGTAGGCCCAAAATGGCCACATACTTAGTAAAATTTTGTATAATTTTGACTAAGTGATAAAATCATCATTCCATAAACCTTGCAGTATGCTTTGAAGTGGAACCGGGTCAGAAGATATGAATCCGCTCAATAGTTAGTGAAGTTTTCATGTTTGGAGCGATTTCGGGTGATTTCACTTCGGCTCCGAAATGATGGCAGATCTCAAATCCACAAAAGTTCCTAAGAGATGATGATGTCAGTGGTGGAAAAGTGTGGAATGGCATCTTTGTATATTGAATATCCGATTTTAGGAAGGTCCTTTTGTTTCTGGCTCTGGATTAATGCTACCTTCAAATCTACAAAAGTTTCAAGGAGATGATGATGTCATTGGCAAAAAAGTGTGGATTGGTGATTCGGGGAATGAACAAGTCTTTCCTTTCCGGAATGAAGATAAGATGGGGTGGTGGAATAATGAAAGTGTGGATTCATGATGGAAGAAGTATGTGACTAGCTCTGGACCTGGATTGGTGATTAGAAGAAAAAAAAAAAAGAGGGAAAATATTTAATGCGGATTGAAGAATATAATGTTGAATATGATAGATCCTGAGCGGATTCGATGTTCAGATATCAGAGATCCGGATTGGAGATTTCATTGCTTCTGATTAAAATATGACATCATCAATTTTAAAGTGGAATGGCATTTAGCTTGTGCTAGATTGAATCTGAATCATGTGATGAAGAGAATCAATGGTGGAGGTTAAGCTACCAAATCTTGGTGGTTTAAAAGATATTGCTGTATCAGAATTTGTAATAGTCGGTTGGAAGATGAAGCATCGAGGGTTTTCCAAGAAGATCAAACCAGAGGTGGTTACAGATCGATGGTGGTAATTCACTCCCAAGAAGGATCGATGGAGATGCATGATCTTTAATGGTCTGAACTTCAGTTCCACTGAGCGATCAACAAGTTGCAGAGACCCCGAGCTGCCATGGCAGACTTTCCTTCAACGGAATTCTTGGAGGATGGACCAATGAGCTAATGCCAGCTAAATATCTTTGTTGTGCTATTGTAACAAGATCTTTGGTATTGTTTCTTGTTTATTGTAATGAGAAAACTATAAGTAGAGGTCGAACCCTCATTTTTAAGGGTCGGCTCTAGCGTGTTTGCCTGTACCATTGTAAATATTCTTGAAGAGCTAAATGAAAGGAGCAATACATTGATCTTCACCTCAAGTTCACATTCTCATGCTTGATGTCAGAGGTTCGGATTTCTTAGTTGCATTTCTGTAAATACTTTGATGGTTAGTTTGTGCCAAATTTTGGATTACTAGCTGTTATAAGTAATTGAAATCTGCTTTTGAATTCGTTCTATGTGGTTAGGAAGTACATTTATGTGAAATCTAGGTGTTTGGTGAATTCTGTTATTTGGATTATCATTCCCTGGATATTGAAATTGCTTGCTACAACATTTCTCTGTTGTGCTTTAATATATGAAACAATCTATTTTGGGATAAATGTTGATCTGAGTATATGTCCTTAGCATGGTTTTTTGGGAGCTTTTTATGGTAGTGCAATGTTGTTAACCTATCCATCCACTATTATCCACATCTCTCTAACCCTAACCTTCTCTTACCCTAAACTCCAAACCCTAAGTGAGCATAATTGTGTCAACAACTTGCTAAGTTGACAAGGAACCAACCTACTCTGGAGGTTGGATCGAAAACCCTTATTTTGGTCCATCCAATGTTGAGTTGAGCTGCAGCTATCGGGTGCAAGCCTGGATAGAAAGTAGGAAGATAGACAACCATAGTATCGAGTGAAAACTTGGTGCAATTCAGTCCCCAACAAGTACCATATTTCAAAAGTAGTATAATCCATTATAAAAAGATAATTATCAACCCACCTTGATAGAACATAATAATATTATGCATTAATATCTACAAATTAGTAAATAAATCACACAAAAAGGGTAGTCCTATCACGAGGGTTGTCACATACTCTCCCTCTAGGACTAAACACAGTCCCTTGTATTTTTTGAAAGCAAAAATATATTTTATTCAAACAAATATAGAAATTGCTTCCTCATTTTCTCAAAATATTTTCAAGTTACCCAATGTTTAGAATGATGGTACTAGTAGACCTTACATTTATCTAGGGTTTGTTTTATCAAGATTTTAAAATGAAACCCTAAATTCTTACCAATCACACCTCAATGGTTTAGGGATCTACCATTTACACTTTTAAAACATTCCAAACATGAGAAGGATCAACAACATTCTTCCTAAGCGGGTATATGTGGAAAGTATCATGGATATTTGATAGATTGGGTGGCAAGATGAGTCTATAGGATACTAGACTAATCTTATCAATGATCTAAAAAAACCCAACAAAATGATGATCCAACTTAGTTGACTTGATGGAAATTTTCATGGGTCTTACCCTAAAAAATACTTTATCTTACATAGAGAATTTTGTTGGTGATATTTTCAAATAAATATAGCTCTTTTGGTGATTGGTTTCTTCCTTGAGCCTCTTTTGAATTACCTTGAGCTGCTCCATCTCTCTAACAGTGTATGGTTTGAGCACCACTCGATGTTTTGAATTATCGTAAGACAAAGGTGTTCTGCACCTTCTTCCATACAAGGCCTCAAATGGAACCATTTCCAAGGATGCATGGTATCTATTATTACAACTAGATGTAAATAGTCTTCTCATTTAGATGTTTTATCCATGCAATACATGTAAAGCATATCTTCAAGAACTTGGATGAGCTTCTCTATTTTCCCATCTATTTTTGGATGGTAAGAAAAACTAATATTCAATTTAGTGCCCATTGCACAATGAAGAGCCTACCAAAATTTTAACGTAAACTTGGAATCTTTGTCTGATATGATCACCTCAAAAAAACCATGTAACTTGATTATTTTCTTGGCAAAATTATTTTCCACAATCAATGCATCACCCCTAATGTTTCTTAGCATAAAATATGCAACTTTAGTAAACTTATCTACCACCACAACTATTGCATCATGGTGGTACCTTATTTCAGGCAAACCCACAATAAAATCCATGGATATAATTTGCCACTTCCTAGTAGGTATATCATGTGGTTATAATTTTCTTACTAGATGCTGATGTTCTACCTTTACTTATTGGTATTCCAACAATCTAACAACAAAACTAATAATATCCTATTTCATTCTAGGCCAAAATAAAGTCTTTTTTATTTTTTCTCTTATCTTTGCACCTCTTGAATGAGAAAAATATGGAGAACTATGCACCTCCTGCATAATAATTCTCCTTAAATCACCAATCTTGGGTATACCAACCCTATATTTGAAATATAAAGTCCATATTTTATGTTAAAATTCCCATTTTCCTCAATTTTATCTCAGATATAAATGCAATAATGGTCTTGTAACTACATTTCCTTAACTTTATCAATCAAGTCAATATGACTTTGGATTAATGCTACTATATATCTTATCCTACTTAAGGCATCAAAAACCTTATTTTTCTTTCTTTTGATATAATCTATACCAAATTCATACTCGACTAGGAACTATATCCACCTTATTTACCTTGCATTTAGCATAGGTTGGGTAAAGATATACCTTAGGATTTGGTGTTCTATCCTTAGCTTAAAAGGTTTTCCCAATAATAGTGCCTCTAGACCTTAAGAGCATGCACAACTACTGCTAACTCTAGGTCATGTGTAGCATAATTCAACTCATGCTTCTTGATTTTCCTATATTCATATGCTATTGTAGCTTCATTTTGGGATAACACCCCTCCCAAAACTTCTAAGGAAGCATTTGTACATACTGTAAAATTCCCATAAGGATTTGGTATCCTAAGAATTGGTGTTGTAGTCAGCTTATTCTTTAGAGTCTCAAAGGTGACCTCACACTTATTCATCCATTTGAACTCCTTTCCTTTTATCTGAAGGTTGGTAATAGAGTAGGCAATTTTTGAGTAATCTTTCATAAATAGCCTATAATAACTAGTTATTCCCATGAAGCTTCTAACTTCAAACACATTAGTGGGTGCAAGCCAACTTAATATGGCTTCAATTTTCTTGGGATCCACAACAATCCCTTCTATAGATATAATATGCCCCAAATACTAAACTTGTGAGGCATAGAACTCATATTTTGACAACTTTCCATAAAGTTGGTTCTTTCTCAACACCTCTAACACCAACCTCAAATGTTGGTCATGTTCTTCTCTAGTGTAGGAATATATCAAGATATCATCCAAAAATATCAAAATAAAATGATCCAGATATTTCTTGAACACATTGTTCATCAAATTCATAAATTTGCTAGCTCATTTTTCAACCCAAATGGTAAAAATGTGAACTCATAGTGCCTATATAGAGTCTTAAAGGTTGTTTTGTGAGTATCCTCATGAATTCTTAGTTGATGATATCCTTATCTCAAATCAATATTTGAAAAGATAGTGGTATCCTTTAGTTGATCAAAGAGATCATCAATCCTTGGTAAGGGATACCTATTCTTGATGGTCACCTTATTCAGCATTCTATAGTCAATACATAATCTTAAGGAACCATCCTTCTTCTTCACAAATAACACTGGAGCACCCTAGGGTGACACACTAGGTTTAATCAAACCTTTCTCCAATAGATCTTAGAGTTGCACCTTTAGCTCTTGCAATAAGATGTCGTAGAAATAGGTTTAAATCCAAGTGTTAATTCAATAGTGAAGTCAAATTCATGTCGAGGTGGTAGTCCTAGGAGATATTTTGGAAAAACATCCCCAAATTCATGCAAAATTGGATGTTTCTTAAATATTTTTGTATTTTCATTACCTCCTTTCTTACCATTTATCTTAAGCATATAAAACATTCCACCTCTTTTGATTGCCTTCTTAAGTTGCATAAATGACAATAAATGTGGTCGAAAAGACCCTTGCCTACTTTGAACCTTAATATTTTATTATCCTTATCAATATAATCCATCCATATTTCTTGGAAATTGATTAGGGCTCCATGATATTTTATCCAATCCATCCCTAGGATAATATCAAAGGCATGTAGCAGTGCTACATATAAGTGCCAAATAGTTGATCCATTAGGTAAGGAGATCTCAATAGTAGGTAAGCATTGATTCAATGAGTAAGTTTATCCAAAACCATACTCTACTTTCCACCCTTGTGCTAAAAATCTAGATTTTTTGACATATCCCTAATAACACTAGTGGAAATGAAACTATTTATGGCTCCATAATAAATTAATATATTAACATTTCTACTAAACTACTTACCATTTAACAATGTGGAAGTTTCTTGACCATATAGGTTTTGACTTCTTATGGCCGCATAGATTTAGTGAGATTTCTCCTTAGCTCTGCTACTTGATTCTAGCCTTTGGGGGCACTTATTTGAATAATCAAGACCCCCACAAATGAAACAACCTATCCTAGTACCTGATTCCTTTCCTATATTCTATCCCTCGTATCCTACTTTTGAGCTAAATCATTTTGCTTTTAAGGTTGAGGTTTTGAATTGTCCTTCTAGAAATTATTCTTATAATTCTCTTTATTCCCATTGTTCTTATTTCTAAACTTTGGGTTTCTTTTAATTTTCTTATTTTGCTCTTTATCCTATTTTGTAAACCCTACACTCTTACTCTACCTGAGTTCCTGTTTCTCTACTTCTATCAACACTCCATAGTTGAAGAAGGTCTTCTTGGTGTGCTGATTGGTCTCTTCCTATCGAGCCAAATCATATGCTTTTTGAAGGGTTTTGGGTTTGAGAAAATTAATCATTGTTCGAATCTTAGGATCCACTCCCAAGATGAACTTATGCACCTTTAATTATTCATTGGTCTCATACTTAGGAATATATTTCAAGAGATTGATAAGTTTTTGATAATATGTCTTCACAATTAATGTACCCCACTGGAGGATAGAGAACTCCTCAAATTATCTACATAAAACTAATATGATAAGAATATTTTCTTAAATTCCCTTACAAAATTATCCCATTTGAGGTCCATTGCTTGGATTCCTCTACCTACCTTGAATGTATTCCACCATTCCAAGGTTACATCCTAAAGATGAAGGGTTGCCCAAATAGTTTAGGTTTTTGGTGAGTAATTCTTCATGGAAAAATAAGTTTCCAACTCATTCAGCCAAGATTCCACTACATCACCTCCTTCTATTCCATTAAATTTAGGTACCTTGACATTCTTAAGGTCCTTGGAAAGCTCAGCCTCAATCTTAGCTTTACCCTCGTGGGATCCTCTAGCGAGATTCTCATCTTGTCTACCCTTTGTATTCTTGTTATTAGGTTCTCAATTAACCAATGTTTCCAATATTTTTATTGTTGCTCCATCTACTCTTGAAGCAAGTTAACCATTGAAGTAATATTTTCCACCTTCTTATGGAGCCCATTGTTATTCCAAATTTCTTTTGGGGATGAGCTACAACTTCCTCCTACATAGTTAACCCCAACTTCTTAGATGATCCTCCTCTCAAAATAGGTTCCATATCCTATCCAAAAAAAGGAGTTGGATAAGTTACAATTTCTCCAAAATTATACTTAAGATTAGCTAGTTTCATCTCCCCATGAACTAACTTAGACCATTATCACTCACTTGATAATGATCATGGTCACACTTGCCTACCCGCAAGGTGCCATATCTTATAATACCATTATCACTCACATGATAATGATCATGGTCACACTTGCCTCATCACAAGGTGCCATCCCCAATAAGAAGTTGTACTTCCTAGTATTTTAACACCTTAGTTTGACTGATCAAGAAAACAATGTAATACCCACCTTGTCCCAAATAAACTTAAGGTCCCTAGAAGAGTAAACCTCCCCAAAGTAGCACATCAAGTCAAGGCTCAACCTAGGTTCTCTCCATGGAAGCTTCTAGTCCTACGACCTAGGCTTTGATACCAACTATAACAACCCACCAAATCGACCCAAGGGAGAGAGATATTTTTTCATTTTCACAAGGAATAACTCACAAAGAAGTCCCAATATTTTTTTAGTATTATAAGGCATAACCACATTTTGAGTTCAATGTCATTGTAGATGACACTCAAGTGGATATGAGTGGCCAAATTCCTATACTTCTAGGGTTCATTTTTCTAAACCTCACCATTTAGAAAACACATCATCAATGGTCCCCCAACTTTTCCTATACCCTCATTAGTATAGGACAACTTGACCATGGTATAATGTTTATCCTTTAAGGCCCATAACACTTAAAGGGGGATGTTTATTTCCTAACCCTACATAAGTTTATCTATATAGGATTATTCTAGTGTAATGACTTAGTGCTTAGTTACCTACACCTCTGTGGGCTAACTAAGGCCATTACCACTCACCTAGTAATGAGCATGGTCACTCTTACCTCACCATAAGGTGCCACCACTATACTATCTTATGAATGATTTGATGGATTATCCCATACCAATCCACCATTTAGATTCCTAGACCTCACTACTAGGAATACATCCAAGCCTCACCGCTTAGGACTACCCAAAAGCCTCACCACTTTGGGACACCCGAGCCTCATTGTTCAAGGTGTATCATTCACAAATACCTGGTTATTGCCTCACTATAATTCTACTAGGATTGGGTACATCTTGACTCAAGGGTTTTCTAATATGGCTCTAGATTCATTCCCCAAACAACCCCTTCCAAACCCAAGAGTCTTAACATTTTAAAATAAATAAACATCTCTCCCAAAATAAAATAAAGTGCTATATTAATTCATAAATAAATTTAATTCAATATAACACATTGCTAAAGACTAAATACTTTCAAATCATAATACTAGCATTTAGCATTTTCTTATTTACAATGAAAAAATAACACATCATCAAAGGAATTATAATCATAATCCATGAATTAAACATATTCTTCCATTTTGCACATAACCAATATTCCAAGAACTTACATAAAAGAATAACACCATATAATATTTCATCCTTGAAAAAGTCTTGAAATACTATAACAAGAGTATTTATAAAACATCCTTTCTTTCATCAAAGCTTTACATAAATTCAAGAAACTCTCTCTTCTTCAAAATATTATTACATATCAATACAAATGATCCATAGTTTCATCTGCTCTTTGAGGTCTTTCTCTTGATAACTCTTTTCCCACAAACTTGATTTGAAGTTTAGGGATCAGGACAACTCTTACATGCATATGCAAGCCTACATGCACTATGCAAGAAAACATACAATAATGCAAGAACATCATGCAAGAAAAACCATGCAATAACATTGAGAGAATCTCATACTTCTCTCAATAATGGATTCCTTAGCTACTCAAGCCTCAAGAAAACCATTATTTAATCCTTCCAATTATCTTCTCATTTTATTTCAAACTTAAAAATATATATATTCAATGCATTGGAACTACACCAATTCCCAAATATACCTTTTTTCTTTGTTTCCCATAAGTTTAATATACATATTATTAAATCACTAAAACAAGGGTCTTCAATCATAATTAATGATTTTAATTTCAAAACATATAGCTTACTATTAATTAAATAATACTAGCTATTCATAAATCGTGCTTGCAAAGCATAAACAACTCACATAAATTCAACCTTCCCACTTATTAACTATTGATTAATGGATACAATATTTAAATCCATATAATAAAGAAAAATATTTCTCTTTTTAAAGGTTCTATTCCCATAACTTCATTACCAAGAATATAGACCTTAATATTGAATCATTAATAAAAGGTTTCCACATACCTTAATATTTTCATGACAATGTTCATTAAAGTTCATAAGTTTGTAAATAAAAAATATGAACAACAAAAGCAACTTTTAAAAGATATTACCAATTGTTAAGGTAACCCTAAAACATGATACAGATGGCTCAAACTCTTTTCTACGCCCGATTAGGTGGCTATGGCTCTAAAGAGATGATTTAACACCTGGATCATCTCTTAAAAACAAAATGCTAAACATGCACCATCAATTGACCAAAGCTACTCACAAACCACCTAAGTGCAATCTATGATAATGGATTCCTTAACTTGAGCTCTAAATATTGCTCTAGAACTGATCTATCATGATGTAAAAGATAATCTATTAAATGCCTTGGAAGGATGAAACTAGCTAACAAGGTTAAAGGAAAAAACTTAAGCAAAAACAATAATATCCAAATTGGTTTTTTGCTCCCTATCCCAACATATAGAATTAACAACAAAGACTATAGAGAACCCTGATCCTAAGAGAAACCTGAAACTAAGATAATTCTAACAGAGTTAACAAAATCCTACTTCGAAGTACTCTATGATTCGATTGTAGTGATATCAATCATCAAGATGGTGACTCCACCTCACTCACCTCATGGATCAAGATCTATAGTTTTGGATGGATCCATAGGAGCTAGGATTAACATACAATGCTATCCCAAAAACTGAAGCTACAACTTTAAAATAAGCTAACCATGTTGGGAGAGCTAAATCAAATAAACTAAATCTAAAGCACTACCAAGCTCTATAGGCTCGATCAAAATAAAAGAAAGGATACACCAAAATATAGGACCTCCTAGATATTAGAACAATATTCCCATATCTTTCCAAGTATAAATTAATACACCAACAATCAACAATACAACTATGTACATCATGCAAGAAAAAACATTGGAAAACAACAAGGCACAGAGCATAAATAAAATATTTCTAGCATTTCATTCATTTGAAGACTAGGAAGAAAAATACCTTTGCAAAAGTTACTATCAGTAATTCTTACTTCTCGAAGCTCCACTCTCCAGATCTTCTTTGCTAGCCTCCAAAACTTGGCAATTCCTCCAACATATATTTCCCAAAGGAGATTAATGTTGAAAGCAAATCTTTCTTGCATGTCATCCATTATGCACAAGATTAACATTTTTAAATCTATGTTACAAAAATATTGCCAACTGTACCAATTTTTCCAACTTTATTTATTTAATGACCTTCCTCTAAAGTTCAACTGATTAAATCTTACCTTAATTTACTAATACCCAAAGGTCTAGCTTTAATAATTAAATCAATATCTCATTAATTCTATTGTTTTTTTTCAAATGCCAAAGTTATTTACTAACATTAAGACTAAATCAATTGCTTACCTCTTAGAATTGATTTAATTAATATGAATAATATTAACCATTAACATCAATATTATTTTTAATTATTGATTATTAATACTTAATAAAATCATTAACCACCCAACCTCAAAATACATACATGAACGCATCACAATAATAATTTGCTAGTCTAAGATGCAATAATTAATATGCACAAACAATACTTTTTCCTTGAGTGGAGGTTTTATGATAACTATAACGTTATCACCTACCGATTAAGGATGGATGTTTTTCTTATAGCAACCTCCTTGTCTGATGATGTATTTTTAATCAAACATACATATATACAATACATTTATATGAGGGTATTATATTTACCCTTGAGCTATCAATGATAATTTCATCCATCATTTCCTTTTTTCTCTCAACTCTAATGGTTGTTCCATACCAATCCACCCATGAGAGTACCTAGTCTTACAACCACAAATTTAATCAATAGTACCATATTTTAAAAGTAGTATAATCCAAATTAAACAACATAACTATCAACTCATCTTGATAGAACACAATAAGATTATGCATTAATATCCATACATTAGTACATAAATCACACAAGGGTAGTCCTGTCATGAGGGTCACTACAACTTGATATCTATAATTATAGGCTCATCCAATCATATTTCTCTAACTCATCAAACTTGACAAGCAACTCACACAATTAGCAATAGACTTAGCGATGCACAAATTTTAGAGTGAATTAGAAAATGACAAGTGTCATATTGAGATTCATATATTAGGTGCTAAATAAAATTATAATAGGTGGCATCATGCGATTTCTTGATACATTGTACAGTCAATGTGCACTTAGCATCCTCTATGTCACTTATGCAGTAATATGTGATAACCTCTTATTCATTGCAGGTAGAGTATTTTTTTGAATTTTTCAAAGGTTTTGGAGGTATTTTTTGTGATTTTAGGGCTAAATTTTTTATGGCCATTAATTTTGCATATGGAAGTGTTTTGAGCTTATTATTTTTCAAACCACATGTTTTTTAAGCTCTCTATATTGGTGGCCTTGTTTTTGGTCACAAGTACATGCCGTTTTTTGAATTTTGGTAGAATAGTTATGAATCATCATGTACCCTTATTCACTGGTCCTATTACACTACCTAGAAGATAAATATTGAAGCTCTACTTCAAAGCAAGGGGTTACTCACATAGGTAAATAAGGAACCTCATGACACTAATTCTAAAGAGACAAATAAACTTTAGAGGGATAAGAAGGATGAGGCTCATAGTGTCATTGATCACCATGTTAAAAATATATATGATACTCATGTTAGCAACACCACAAATCCTAAAGTACTACTTAAGAAAAATTCTACTTTTAATTGGGCACATCCAAAAGAAGCTTTTCCTAAATTTCATAATGATAAAAATAAAAAACATAATGAGAAGAATCCCATTAAGCATTTTAATAAACCCACTTATCAATTTTGTAAAAAGGAAGGACACAAGGTAGGATTTTAGAGGATTCAAATCAAGAAACTAGAGTAAAGAGCAAGAAAGGGGGTTACTGATGCTACTGTCTTCTATGCGCAAGGTGAGAACAATTTAGATGGAGAAACCTCATAGGTTTATGTTGTAATTCATTTTGCATATTGGACATCCACCTCTTTAGATGAGTGGATAACAAATTCAGGGGTTGCTAGGCAAATGACAAAGCACAAGTACCTTCTTCAAGGATATAACAAAACTCATACAAGGGAACATGTTGTAATTGGAGATGACTATTTATTATGAGTTGCAGGGAATGAAGATATAACTATTAGATCTTCATCATTTGATGAGGTACTTCATGTTCCTAATGTGGGACCTAACCTTTTGTTTATTTATCATATAACTCATACAAAGAAGAAAATTGAATTATGGCATGATAGATGGGTGATTAAAGATATATAGAATGGGTTAAAACTATTGCTTATAATTATTGTGATGAAACTAATCACTCTTTCTAGTAAGAAAAAAATTGTTGCTATGGTTGTACATGCTGATAAAGAGAGTCATAAGTGGCATCATAGGATGGATAATCTCAACTATAGTTCATTGAGATACATGAGTCAACATCAAATATATATTGGGATTCCATGTATATCTTCTCCAAGTGGTGCATGTGAAGGATGCATTTTTGGAAAATATCACAGGGATACCTTTTTAAAATAAATCTTTAGGAGGGCATCTCACCCTTTGGAGATCATACATTAAGATATCTATGGATCTATATGTACACCATATATTTCAATAAACAAGAACTTCCTTCTTTTCATTGATTTTTTCTCTAGATATGTGTGGTTGCACACTATTCATACTAAGTATGAGGCTTTTTAAAGGTTTAAAACCATCAAGGTACTTGTTGAAAATCATCTAGATAGGAGAAATTTTGGATGTTGAATCATTTGATTCTTTATAGGTTCTTCAAATATTTTGGCTGGGTCTATTCCCATTAGTGCATCTTCCTATTTATTTTCTTAATTTATTGTTTCCTATTTAACAATTGGACCCCTTCATAAGTAGCTTCTCAAGCAACTTATTCTATCCTAGGATCAAGTTAGAATGAGCAACACACATTAGTTTAGAATATTTCAACCTTACATGATGAGGTGAGCAGTGATAAGTTGGATTGTTCAATTTTAAATTTTGATATTGAGATAGTGCAGGATACACATGATTCTTCTATTTTTCCTACACCCAAGTGGGTTAATACAATTTTAAAGTATTCTTAGCCTATTCTATCTCTTGAGTGACATTAGAAGGCTCCTTTCCAAGTATTGCTTTCAAAGATAATCCATTATTAAGATCCCCTTACATACTCTCAAGCTAGGGGTAAGCCTAATTGGAAAGATGCTATGGAAATAAAGTATGTGTCACTGATGAAGAACAAGACATGGGAGATGGTCCCTCTTAGAAAAGGGAAGAATGTTGTAGGATGAAAATGGGTCTATAGGACCAAATACACATTGGATGGTAAGGTAGGAAGTACAAGGTACACTTTTTCACTAATGATTTATCTCAATTGGAGGAAGTGGACTATTCTAAGAAATTTGCATCTATGGCTAGGATGTAATCAATCAAAATGATTCTTTCCACTGCGACCTCTTTTTGATAGCAGGTTCATTAGATGGATGTGAAAAGTACCATTCTATATAGACAACTTTAGGAGGAAATATACATGTAACAACCACCCGATTTTAATCATGAGAGACCTACTTCATTGGTGTGTCAATTGACTAGATTCTTGTATGGAATTAAATAGGCTCCTCATGCATGGTGTGAGAAGGTCCATTTTTCCCCTTAGTTGTGGATTTCATCAATGTGAGGCTAAATATGATGTTTACATCAAACATCAAGATGAGAAAAATTTGGTAATTGTGTTGTATTTTGATTATCTTCTCATCACTAGCAGCTCCTCTACTCTGATTCAAGATATGAAATCATGACTTCATTCCACCTTTGAGATGATAGATTTGGGGATTTTGCATATTTTTTAGGGATCCATCTTGATCAAATAAATTCTTGTATTTCTATATCTTATCCAAGTATGCTTTGGATCTTCTTAAATGGTTTAGGATGGAGTGTAAGCCTACTCAGATCCCTTTTGATTCAAGTTTAAAAATTTGGGCTGATTGCAACACATATTTTTATTGATGCTACCCTATACTGATCCCTTGTGGGAGAACTTCTCTATCTCACTAACACTAGAATAAATATAGCCTTTATTATAAGATACTACTCTAGGTACATGCAAAAACCTAGGGAGAGTCATTGGATAACAACGAAGAGGATTCTCAGATACATAAGAGGGACCTATAGGATGGAAATTTATTATTCCATTAGCTTCCCTTAAATTTTTATAGGTTTTTTTAGATGCTGATTAAGTAGGTGATTTGAAGGAGTTGTAATCTACCATAGGCTTTATGTTCTACTTGGGTTTCAACTCAATTTCATGGTGTTCTAGATGCTAATGCACCATTTTTTAGTCTTCCATGGAGGACAAATATTATGTTTTCAATGAGGCAACTAAGAATATATGGTAAATGCTAATGATTTTGGAGAAATTGGTTTCCATAAAGCTTTCTTATTTCTATTCGATGTGACAATAAGAGTACTATACAACTTATTTGTAATTTAGTGGTTCATTGATGAATAAAGTGTGTTGAGATATGGATGCATTTTGTGATGTGAATTCATGCTTATGGAATATTAAATATACTATTTTTTTCTTCATTAGAGTAGATAGTAAATATTATAACCAAGATCATTCCTAAGATCACTTTTGTGCACATGCAAGAGCTTCTTGAAGTTGGAGAGTGTCCCTTAAGGGGGGTTCAAAATAAAGGTCTCTTTCCATGTTCTCCATTTAGCTTAATGGGAGATACTGGTATGTGATGGATAATCTTCTCTTAAGGCCATGACTAACTATTTGTAATTGTATTTGTTATATTTTCTCTTTGGGCCCATGTAAATATTGTAAAAGGTTATTTTGTAATATTTTATTTCTAAGGGTTAGTCTCACAACCTTGAAAATGCATTATGTACTTGGGTATAAATATTCATTTTTATTGATCATTTCTTTATCAATTGTATTGTAATTTCATTTCCTTTAGTGAATATTTGATGTCCATGAACACCCAATCATATTATGTGTTATTCTTTTTCATGCTATGTATTCCTTTTATTACACAATAATAGGTAATGATTGATTCCATTTGTTTATAGAAAATTCTATTAAATCTAACACAAGATAGTTGGTAACCCTCATCCAGAGAGAGCATTAGACCTAATAGGACCACTATATTACCATAGAATAAAGAGGAAATAGATACAATGAGTGGGTCTCCAATAACACAACCATGTATAACCCCATCAAGAGGATAATGATGAAAGTGAGAGATTGGAGAAGGGATCCTTGCTAAACAAAGACAAAGAGGACCAAAGGTATCCATAAAAGAAACCTCTTTATGATAAGAAATAAACATAACTACCATGGAGATGAACTCACCTTATTTTTTATTTGTTTAGGAGGCTAGGGAGAGCTCACTTCAAATATGTAGGTGCATAAGGAGAAACCAAGAGGATCTAGCATAAGATGGCATTATTGAGGGGGAAATAGAGACAATAACTACCAAGGAGGTAGTAAAGGACGAAGACAAGGAATCCAATGAGAAAATTGTTGTGTAATATTTTTTCCCGATTACAAAAATAAAATCACAATTAGGATCCCATTAAGTAATCTTACAAAGAAAACTATTAGTTTCTCCAAGGTTCTGTATTAAAATGTGCTTGAAAAGTGTGAAAATAATGCTGAAATAACTTCAAGGTGCACATAACCATTAACAAGGGGCCTGTGATTTCGATATTTGATTTACAGAATGTTAATAATTAAATTTTGCCAAAATCAACTTTATAAAGTGCAAAAAAATTAATTATAACCTTAGAAAATAATTTTAATTAAATTTTGTCCAAATACTTTAGGTTAAAAATTTAATAAACATTACCCAGGTGTTGTAGGTGAGTTGGAGAGGAGAGGGCAATCCTCCAAGGGAGGTCCCAGGTTCAAATCTCCACCCTACCAAAAAGCTGAATTGGGTATCCAAAATCCAATTGATAATGTTGGTGCGGGAAGGGTCGGGTGCGACTCCCGGGTTACTTTGATGGTATAGAACCCTTGTTCGTGATCTCTCAGACCAAGGTGGCCCCGCAAAGGGTTTTTCGCTTAAAAAAAAAAATTAATAAACATTATTTGAACAATTTAATTAAATTTCTAATGTTTATTTCTAATTATGAAATACTTTGAATTTAAAAGCATGAAATAAACATTTTTCCTAATGATAAGATTAAAACCTTAGATTATAACATTAGGGTTTTGATTCTATAAGTTTGAAAATTTAAAAAATAAAAAGTTTAGATTAAAGAAAATAAAAATGAAAAATAAAATTTTAAATGCAGGTTACAAACATTTAATGCTTCATTTTGAACATAGTAAACAAAAAAAGTTTCTGGAACAAAACCTAACTTAGATCAACTAGTATTAACTCAATTCAATCTAAATTAAGTATGATATTTTAGGAAAAATAAATTAATATATCAAATCAATACCATGTGAAAGCATCATCAAGAAATATATTTTAATAAAATCTTACAATAAAGCTTTTCCAAATCTCTTTGTTCTCCAACAATGAAGTGCTCTCTGTGTAACCTGGGAGGAAATCCTTTGGCAAACTTTTGTAATTCTCCAATCCGCTTCTCCAAAAATCTTCAGACCCTTCTTTTGGTTTTCAATCTTTTATTTATAATTTGAACAATTTCGTTCTTGCCGTTTCATAATTTGTTGATTCTGTTATTTTGTTCCCGACCCGTTTATAATACAAATATTAATATTGTACACCTTTCGCATTTATTTTCTAAAACAACATTTTCACTATGGTGAATAATTTCCATGTGTGATATAATGTATTTTTTTATGTGCCTTTTATTGAAAACATACCACTGACTATATACCCATATGTTCAATAAAATACACATCTTTGAATTATACCTTGAGAATTATAACCATTTGTTATTCCTTTCGAATATAACTCAAATATTATTTATTTATAAGACCAAATTTGGTAATTTGTTGCTGATTTTAGGGGAATCAAACATCCCTAACATAGTCATTTTTATCATATGAATATTTCACCTACAACACATGTATTAACATTGGCAGGGTGCCATATTCCTGTAGCCCCTGACCACTGAGTATGTCCATGTTATTTTATTTTGGAGGTAAATATTCATATAATTTACCTCGTAAACGGAGCAAACTTCGATGGTGATGCAAATTCTCACACGCCAAGGAAGCGATGGAATCATGTTTTGCAAAAGAGATGATCTTCTAAACATCCATTAGACATATATTCATAGAATATACAATTTTGCCTGGAGTAAACTCCCACGATCAACCTATTGCTGGTATTTATTTTTCTATGACGCTGTGTATGTGTACTCTCGAAATTCACATCTTATCCGTGATCAATGACATAACGAAGAACCTCATTTATGTGTCATCTATTGTGCCTCCAGTTTAGAATCCTATTAAATTTACTTCTTCACTTTCTTTCGAAAGAACATGAGATTGACAAAGTCAAAATTTAATATCTTGTTGTCCATTTTATCCCATATACAATAGGCGGCTACACGATGAAGGTTTTATAACCACCAACACCCACTATACCCATTGATTTAGCTAAGTTAGGCGATGACTCCTTAAATTGTGCCTTCTCTTGAATGCCTTTAAAATTGTGCCAAGCATTGATCGCCTTTGTCCTGAGTACTGCTAGTACTCCTCGTACCGCTTACCTTGAATACATACAAAACAACAAAATAATTTTTACACCGCTTACCTTGAATACATACAAAACAACAAAATATTTTTTATTAAATTATTCAATTAAAATATTTTAAATTAAAGATTAAAATATTTTAAATTATTTTAAATTAAAGATTAAAATATTTTAAATTATTCTCTTTAATATTTAAAGATAATGTAATTTAAAATATTTTTAAAATAATAAAAATATTTTAAAATTAATCTTTTAAAATCATAATATTAACATTAAAACAAAAAGAAAACAACTTCAACAAAACAAAAGGAAAACAAATAGACTTAACATAACAATTTTAACACTAATACACCATAATATAACAAACTATCTCATAAACAAACTTTATGAAAGACAACAAAATTTATAAAATTTCACAATTTTTCAAGTGGGTCCCCAATTTTGGGATAAGTTGTGCAATGGCAACAACATAAATGAAGATCAAGATCATTAAGATGGTCAAAAGTTATGGTTGATATAATTAACTTGATGACTATAGACTCAAATATAGACATAGAGGATAAGACCATAAACATGACCAATTAAAATAACAACCTAGTTATACCCTATAGATCAAATCCTATACTCATACTTTTCTTTTAATGTCTATTTTGAATACAAGGTATACTTAGATGATTTTATGATTAGTACAATGATACAACTAACTTTTATCTTGTTTTTATTAGATGATTTTATGATTGTTTTGATGACACAACTAACTTTTATCTTGTTTTTATTAGATGATTTTATGATTGTTTTGATGACACAACTAAATTTTGATCTTGTTTTGATTATAGAGACATTCCGTAGTTAATTAGATCTCATTAGACAACTACATAGGTTGACCTTAGGAGGATTCATTGATTTTGATAACTTGTAGCCATTATTACATTCCTTGGTAGGCCCATCAAAGCAACCTAAGATCTAGATAAATAGGCATGACATATTAGGTTGATTTGATCATAGACACTAAGGAGAAATCACACCTCTTACTAGCTACATGAGAGAGTTAGATCTAAGATTATGATAGGATATGAAGGACCAAGAGTAGGTATTACAACAACTATTATAGGTCTAGTTAAACTTAGATTACATGGAAGAGGAGGTATTGGGTTTGCAAATATTCAAATGTAGACTATCCCACTCTACCAATAGGACCTCTCATAGTGATGCACAAGCACCTAACACTCAGAGGTACATAGATACTACTTTTACTTAAGAGTCTTTAATTCTATATTTTGTAGCCATCGTGGAACTTGAAGATATGTACTCTAGGCATTTGGGTAATGGGGCTATGTGTGTGGGCCACTAGGTAGCTTAAAATTATGGTACTTGGTGCCCATATTATATTGTACCACAATATTGATGTATAATTTTTTTTTGATATATATGACATAAGATTTATTTCTTGATCCCACACTCTTGTGTATGCTTTATCTTTCTTTGCTTTACACTTTGCATATTCATCATGAGTTTAATTTATTTGTCGTATATGCTATTTTGGTTATGTGTAATATGTTGATTAAGATTTAAATGAGAATGAAAATACCATGCTAATGAATAGTTGACATTTGTGAATGCCATCATTCATTTTCGTTCAATCAAAAGATATTCAATATAATTGTAATTAAAATTATTATTTAAAGTCTATCAAGAGGTAGAAATAAAAAACATGCCATAGCTAGATACTAATATTGGATCACGGTTTAGTAAATAGCCACTAGAACATATTAGGAGCATGAGATCTTTTAAAGGACTAGATATGCCACCACAATAGTGAAAAACTCTGCACTGCAACATACCCAGAGTATGAAGTACCCTAAGAGAGAATAAGGCATGCCCACCATTACAATTAAAAATAACAAATTATACTAAACATAGGGTGTGAAGTCCCATAAGAGATATTGTGACACACTCATGACTACAATGGGATGCCTCTGTATTGGAGAAAAAGAACACAATACAAAGATATTCAATATTTTTAAAATGGGCAAAATACATATTCTAGCATACATATATCTTAAAGTTCCTATAGGAAGATAATAATGCATACCCCTCCTACAATGGTCTAAGCTCATACTTTATAACATACAAGAAACATGAAATTCACATAGGAAGTAACAAGCATGTTATCACCATAGAGGGAAAAGCAACACTATCAAAGGTTTTTTGAAAAGTAATGTCTGATTAAGAACTTACTTTAATTCCTTGAAATTTTAATTGCTTATGAGATCTGTATATTTTCTAGAATATATTAAGTGAAAAAGAAAAGTTGAAATGTTGCCTTGGTGTTTGTGTTACATACTGCATGGTAGGTAACACGGGCATGAACTAAGGTGGTTTACTTTGGGACACTTAAAGAAATAGGTATTAACACACAAGTTAAACAAAAAAAAAATAAAACAAGAAGACTTAGAATGCCATGATGCCCTTTTGCTAGCAAAGGGAACAATCATGGAAGAAGAAACAAATAAGTCTTAAATTTTTTTTAGCAGTGATAAATGCTAGCAAAAAATGGACAACAAACACTTGGTAATGCAAAATAAAATAGTCACATAATCACAAGAAGTAAATTTAAAAATGATGATGATATAACTACCTTTTAGTATTGAAACAACTAGAATTACCACTTTTTCCAATTAAAGAGATGATAGTGGAAAATAGAGGAAATTTTTAAAAGTGATATAAAAGACAAAAAAAATTCCCCAAAGGTTAATAATATACATTACATAAATAGAAGTAAATACATAAAGCAAAAATTACAAAATAGAAGTTAAACAAACTCCAAAAGAAAACAAAAAGAGAGGAAAGTAAACAAGAAATTATGTATAGAAGCATTTCATCTACATAGTGTTGATGGGTTCTTCCAACTCAACTTCATACATTGTTTGCAATCTAATTGACTTTAATCAACAAAGTTCTTTGATGATCTATGGGACAATCCACTTTATGATAAATTTTCCTTTTCACTTTTCATGCACATTGTAAAGTTTGGACAAGCACCCCAACATTAAAGTCACAATGACGATTTTTTTTGTTATATTGGTTAGAAATGCAACTCTTACAGATTTGGTTGTGCTCAAGGGTAGGGAGAAAATTTTCATCAAGGGTACTGAGTTTAATAGGTGAAGCCTCATGATGCTCCTAATGATATTCATCATGACTAATTATTTTTTTAAAGGAACAAGCAAAGAAGACAAATCAAATTTACTTTAGTACTATTCACCAAAGAAAATGGAATTAATTCTATAGGTATCCAAACACTAGTATGCTACATCCACAATGTGAGATAATATCCTTAAGTTATTGAATATTTATTACTTGATTTTGCTTGACAATTTGTTTATAAGTAATAGGACATGGAAAAACAATGTTGAATTTTAAGTTCTTTACTAAATTTTTTGAGTTTTTTATTTATAAAAGGTGTTCCATTATCTAAAACTATTATGGACAGAATACCAAAGCAACACAAAATCCATAATGATTGTTATTTGATTAGTTAAAGGTATAGCATCTATCCACCTGGTAAAATATTCAATGGCTATGATGATATATTACAACCGCTAGTGGAGAAATAGGACCTACAAGATTAAGAACCCAAGTGGAAAAGACCAAGATGACTCAATGGGATGAATAACATAGGTAGAGGCATAAATTTAATCTTTATGGTATTGGCATATATCATATTTTTGACATATTTATTATTATAAACTTCCATTATTGGCAAAACATATCCCATTCACAAAAGCTCAACAGTCATGGAATAGCCACTAAAGTGTCCACCATAGTCTCCTTTATGCACTTTAGATGCATCCTTTAGGAATTATAACTCTATAAGGAAACACATGAAAATATCATCAATATTTCTAAAGTTTAAAGTACCTTGAACTACCACATATTTGATAAATTTCCTACAAATTTGGCCCTCTACTTAGCATTGGTATCGAGTGGGTGGGTTTATTTGTTTAAAAATAGATAATTTTCTTGTACCAAGGATCATAATTTTTTTTAAAAAACTATCATACTAAAATAAATACTATTGACATCCACAAAAATTTCAATATTAGAAATAATAGGTTCATGAAATTTCACCATAAAATTAGTTTCATCATTGTATTCATGTGGTATAAATTTTCTCGCTAAAGTATCCAAGCATTCATCCTCAATATTTTGTCCTCTTTGGGAATGTCTGATAGAAAATTATTCAAAAACATTAATGGCACTTTTAGCCACTTGATAATAAGGAACCAGATGTGGTGCATTGACTAAATATTCTCTTAAAATCTATTTGACCATAATTTGAGAATCAACTAAAAATTTGATGTGCCAAACATTGATCTTTTGGATTGTTAGGATTTCTAAGATTAAGACCTTATATTCCACTTCATTGTTAGTAATAATTTTTTTTTTAAACAAAATGCCATGGAAAATAGTAAGACGAAAACGTAACTTGAGAAAGAATTTAGCTCCTACATGATACTCATTTTTAGCACCATGAAAGTGAAGAACCTTTGTATTAGGATGAAGGTCCTCTTTTAGGATCCGTTTTCTTTGAAATAATAGATTTATTCTCTTTCGAATTAGAATCATACTAATTTTCAAGAGCTTCATAAGATTCAAGGATGGATTTTTCTTGATTGACAAGAGTATAAGTACTCGACTCATATAAAACTAGAAGTAATGATGGAAGGAAATATAACAAAATCACGAGGGGTTTAAGAAATGACCATTATATTCTTATTTATAAAATATTATTTTAAATGTTATTGTGAAAGATCAGAAGCTACAAAAAGTTGATTAATAATTACACGTGCTTTGCATTTTGGATAACGATACAAATATTAGGTGTAAACTTACTGCAGTGGTAAGGGATTTGGATTCTCTTTGAGAGGTCCAAGGTTCAAACCCCACTTAGTATGAGGGGACCATGACCCATCTTAAAAACATGTGTAAACTCATTGAAAAAACCTATACAAATATCAAATTATTGCATCATAGTTATCCATTTATTGTATTATGTGTCATTGAGGATGTAATTTTTTTGAATAATGTGCCTTAGAGGATCTATTTTAATGACCATATGAGTAGTTTAATATAGTATATAATTCCGTAATATTTTATAAGTAAATTACCAAACAATCTTTCTCCATGGAAGTGTTTCTTGTTTTTGTATAGTATTGTTTGAATCATATAGAACATAACATACTCATTATTATAATATTGCTATATAAATCCAAAGGACACCTAAGTAGATGAGGTTATAATATGAAGAGATTATATAAATTAGACAAATGCAAAGTTGGGGACTTTATGCGAAATTTTTTGAATTCATAAAAATCCTTATCTAGCTTTCATCTTGAATAAAATCCATATTTTTCTTGAGTAGTTTATTAAGGGTATAAGCCTTGAAATCAAAATCAATTATGAATCTTCTAATTGCTCCAAGATTTTCTAAAAATAAATTTATCTCTTTAATAGTGTATAGGGAAGGCATATAATCAATGGCCTTGATTTGACATTGGTCTACATATATTCCTCCTTGAGACACCATAAATATTAGAATCTTGCCATTAATGACACCAAAAACATAATTTTTTAGGGTTATCTAGACCTTATAACGATGTAATCAACAAAATATAACTTTAAGGTTAGCTATATGATAAACTTAATTTCTTGATTTATCCAAAAGGTCATCAATATACAACTCTATTATCTTTTTCATAATATCATGAAACACTATTGTCATAGCCCTTTGATCAGTTGATCCAAAATTTTTAATCCAAAAGGCATAAGAACATAACATAATGTGTCCCAAGGTGTAAAGTTGTTTTAATTTGATCCTTAGGGTAATATTTGATTATATGCTAAATAGCCAACTTCTCATACCCTATAGCGGAATCAATAATAACATCTATTGAAGTTCAAGGAAAGTTATCCTTACAAAAAATTAGATTAATATTTATAAATTCATAACAAATACATATAATATTATTTTTATTTTTCTTGATTGGAATTATGTTAGAAAACCCTATTGAATAATACATAGGTTTAATAAAATTGACATATAACAATTTTTCGATTTCTATCTTGCACAGGTCTTGTATAAGTGGGGAGAACCTTTACTATTTTTGTCAGATAGGAGCAACATCCTCATATATCATGATACTATGGAGTGTAAGATTATCATCCATATGAGGCATGAATAAATATTACCAAGCAAAGACATTTATTTTCTTGAAGGATTTTACAAAAATATCTTATTCATCTAAGGATAACTTTACCCAATCTTGACTATGTGTAGAAGCTTGAGGGTACCTATATGAACATTGATAGCTAGATCAAAATTTATAACATCAACTTGTTTGAAGAGATTAGTGGTAGAAGGAAAGTTATTAATATAATAAATAACATCAAATTGGAAAACATAATTTGACCACTTATGATGGCCCCACTTAAGATTAGTTTCTTTCAAAAAACCTTTTTTATGATGTTGGTATGGGGTAGATCCTCTCTAGCATACAAGAATTCAAGGATAAAAATCACATTATTTGGTATCTCTATGATTGGATCATCATCTTGCCCCCTTTCCTTTTAGCCTAGAGAGGGATTTAACACACTTCTATAAAATATAGAAGAAAGGAATATGCATGTTAGGATAGGGTTATAATTGATTATATACTTTGATCAAATATTCCATGACTATCATACCCTTGACCTTTAGAACAAAATATACCTTAATGAAGTATCTAACCAAACAAGAGGGAGTAATATTGGTCAACACCTTATACCACTTGTCTCATTGAACATTTGAACAAAAACAATTTCTAGGTAGGATAAACAATATAATAAAACTAAATAGACGGTCTTACCAAATTCTATACTTTGTTGATTTAAGGATGCCATTATTACCTCTTTAAGTGGAAATAAGGCTACACGATGAATAAATTAAGAATTCATTAGTAAATATAATAAATAAAAGTTGTAAGAGCAAATAATTGTCAATAGACTTAGATTGGTTAAAAATAAATTTAGAAAAATAAGGTTAAATTGCTATCACCCCTTTAAGTGGTGATTTGACATCTAAAGAAATAATTTTAATTTCTAGAAGAACAACTTATGGTTGAAAAAAATCATTATGGATATAAACAATAAGAGTAGATTTAAAATTAGATAGAATTGCCAGGTATGTCATCAATATAATTATTTTGTAAGGAATATATTTCAAATTGGGTTAGATGCTTTGGCAATAAAATTATCTTTGATTTAGCATTAATGTATGGATTCTCTACCATACAAATAAATAAAATATCTACATTCTTTTTATTATCTATGATAGGTCTTTGCTATAAAATTTTATTATTTTTGTCATACTTTAGGCATACAGATTTAAATTATTTTCTAGAAACATCACATGCATTAATGTTTAGGAAGAAATCATCATAAGTTAAAATAGGAATTTTGATAGCACCTTTTTCTAATGCTATATATGAATATAAAAAACTTGACTATTCAGTCACTATCACCCTTTTCTCCCATACCATCATCATATTCACAATAAATGACTTGTTTAAGTTGATCAACTTCTACATGAGACTTATGCAACTAAGTAAAAAAATAATTGAGTTGATCAAGTGTAGACCATCAAGATTATGTTATAAATTGACCATTCTTAGCAACCTTGAATAAGTTGTGTGACATTTGGAGGTATATTTGGTGATGATATCAATAAATTAGTATAAGCATTGAAATAGGTGTCAACTAAGTGGGATCCAAATATATGGTTGTTGTACCACCATAGGATATAATATAGGTGAATGGTGTTGCTTGAGGAGCTCTACAATGGAAAATAGATGCATTCCAAAGTTCAAATGTAAATCAAAAGTGATTTCATTTTCACTTCTCATGTTTTGTATGGTGCATAGACCATAGCATAAAGATTTTAAATTCTAATATGCATTAGAAAAGTATTTCTTATCCAAATGGATCCAAACCTACTCTCCAAATTGGAAAGTGTTACGATTTTGATACTTATAATGACACTTATTGTACTTCAATTATTGGTGCACAAGTATCTACTGGATCTATTTATGGATGTGTTACATGTGATACATAAAATATTAAGCCTTGTCAACTTCTTTAACTTGTGCAAATGACATAGTACCACTAGGGATGTAAAAAGAAATATTGTTTGGGGCTTTGAGATGGAATATAAAACATACTTGTAATGAGATATGAGAAATGGAATTATGTTGATCCCTATTGGAGAAATGTTTGATACAAGAAAATAATTTGTTTCTATGTGTAAGGATGGTCATGGTTGTGCATCTTGATTAGGTGTACAAATATTTGGTTCACTACCTTTATTTTGTTGGAGATATTACATTATTTGGTACTATGCTAAAGTACCTCATGGTACAATTTTACATTTATAAATATTAAATTAGAGTGTGTTATTAGATTAGGTGTGTGATGTATGTTTTTCCTAAAGTATGTGTCAATATGGAGGCTGAGTCCAAGTTTCATGTAGTAAAGTGTGCAAGTGCATCATGTAGTAAGAGTGTGCAAAGTGTCATGTAGTAAGAGTGTGCAAAGTGTCATGTAATAAATATTGCAAGTGTCTAATGTGTGAGAGTGTGAAATGTGTCATATAGGTAAGTCAAGAATAAAGTGTGTATGTGTCAATTTTACAAGTGAAGATGTAAATTCAAGAGACATGAGAGGTTTGTTATATGTGTGGAATAGGAAAAGATGCATCTCCTAGATATGTAAAGAGAGCAATAGTCAAATATTGAAGAGTCACCTTCTAAGGTTATATATTTTTTTAAAGCAAAAAATCCCTTGCGGGGCCGTCTTGGTTTGAGAGACCATGACCAGGGGGTTCTACACTGTCAAAGTCACCCGGGAGTCACGCCCGGACCTACCTGCACCAACATTATCAATTGGATTTTGGGTACCCAATTCAACTTTTTGGTAGGGTGGAGATTCAAACCTGGGACCTTCCTTGGAGGATTGCCCTCTCCTCTCCAACTCACCTACAACACCTGGGTACCTTCTAAGGTTATATTATGGAGACAAAGATCCATGTATTATATCAAGAATAATCTTTTTTTGGTAGGTAGAATAGCTTATAAAGAATAGGTTTTAACTGGTCCCCAAAACCAGGATTATAAACATGGATAGAAGAGTTGTAAGATAAGTTAAGCAAGGGACCCACTTAGGGGACACTAGATAAAGCATAAAAACATACTAAAACCACCCATAGTTAGGATAAACAGAGTGCCCACACATGAACAACTCAACATAAAATAATAGAGCCAAGCATTACCCACGTAGGGGCTGTTGTAGGTAAATACTAACTATGATAAAACCCATGCAGGGGTTGCAAAAGAAATAAATCATAACCAAGATAGGATCCACATAGGGGTATAAGTGGAACCAAAAAATACTAGCAAAAATACCATGCAGGGGATCAAATTACAGAAAAATGCAAACAAAACATCCACATAGGGAAAACAACCATGACATAACCTACCCAAAATTCACATTGAACAAGCCTTGGGACTTAGCACTATTTATACTGGTAAGCAAAATGCATTGACAAAAAAAGGGATTGGTTATTTTGGATAGAGGCTTATTGGAATGTGAAGCTGGAATGAATATATGGGTGATAGTGTGGAGTGTGAAGTGGAAAGGGAAGTGACACAGAAAAGTGAGATGGGGGATGAGGTGAAAATGGTCAAAAGAAATATAGGGGACAACGGAATAGGGGAAACCAATCCTTTCGAGGAGATAACTAGGCCACCATAAAATGGAGACATACCTTTTAGGATCAATCGTGCAGTTCCAAGTCATCAGCAGTAGCATTTAAAACACTCTGAGGAAAATTTTTGTGCCAAATAGATAGAGTTTTATGAGATACCCCAATATTAGCGAGCACATCAATAGAATTATTAGCTTCTCAAAACACTTGACTAGCCATGGTATTGCTGAAATTTTAAATGTAATTTTTGGTTTCCTAGATAAAAGTTCTCACGGTCCATGAAGGAATTTTGTTGTTGTTGATAGAATTAGTAATATTCAAGGAATATCCTTTGATTTGTAAATTTTATTTGTAGTATTTGAGAATGTCTAAACCTCTCCACAAGGCTCAAAATTTAGCATAGTGGTTAGTTTGAAGGCCTAGGTGCTGAACATAGGCCACTATGATTTACCCATTGTGATCCCTGACCAATCCTCCAACTCTAGGAGCTCTCACATTCCCTTTAGAAGCACCATCATAATTAAGCTTAAGCCACCCCATAGGGGGAGATGTCCAGTGAGCACAAACTATGGGATGGGGGTTGAAGGAATGGAGCTAGTGTTATAGGGAATTTTGAAAGACAGGAAAAGAGTAGACTCAAGTCTATGTTCAAGGGGATTGGGAAAAGAAAATAGCTAATAATTTTCAAATGCAAAGGTGATGGATTTATTGGCAATGGTGATAGGATCATTTGAGGTATTTGAAAATATTATGTTATTTCTTTAAAACCAGATCTTCCAAAGGAGATGGTGGAGGCACACTTTCCATAAAGAAAAAAGCCTAGAATTTTTGAACAGTAAGGGCCATTGAGTGAACATATGTGCTAAGGAATTGGGTTGGAACCAAGAGATATGAAAGGTGGACATGAGGTGATCCATGGAAAACTTGGAGAAATAACATTCCATAAAGATATGATTAACAGATTCTCAAGCAACCATACAAATATGACATCTATTAGGAAAGACCACACCTATTTTCATAAGATTATCAGTCATGAGAATTTTGTTTTGAATGGCCAACCAAGAGAAAAAGCAATTTTGGAATAAGGTGTTTATGCCAAACTAGATTGAAAGGAGTGTGGAAAGTTTGAATATTAAGAGTCAGTTGATGTGTAGGTTTGACAAAGAAGAGGCCAGAGTCAATTTCTTTCCAAATAGAGATATCATAGGATATGCCAGAAGGTATTATTGTTGCATTCAGTAAGGTTGTTAATTCTATTGTGGCATTTGTAATTGAGCATCAACATGGGCAATATGGACCTCTTTCCATATTTTAGGTTCAATGGATGTGTCAATGAAATTTACACCTTATTGCCTATTGGTGTATCCAAGAAGGGTTGCATCATTGAAACTACATTGTATTCAATAAGCAGTTGATTGGTGATCCACTTGTCTATCCAAAAGTTTATTCTATTCCCTGGTCCAAGATGCCATCTGGTCCCCTTTTGGATTAGGAATCTGGTTTGGAGAATCGATTTCCAAAAAGTGGACCCATATAAAAAATAATTTGAGTACCAAAAAATATATAAATAAAATCTCAAGCTGTATATTTGATTCATAAATAACATCATAAGTTTGTTTATGCATATTATTTTTATTTCATGAATATTATATTCATTGATATTGTTATTATTCTATGAATGAGCCTTCATATAATTTATATGATTTATACTTGGTCCTGGTATTGGGACCTATGATTTAATCTGTTATCCCAAAATTCCTTCAGATAGAAGGTTAAAAAGTCTATTGAATATTTACCAAATCTCCCATAGGAGAATGAAGTGGAAGTATAGTGGAGATTGACCATTGGCATGAATATTTATAGATCTTTATTGAAAACTTTCCAAATTTGCTTCACAAATCTATATAAATCTATAGTTCAAAGAGACAACCAATCATTTATCTCAAAGATTGAATATTTGCTTCTAACCTCATATTTTCCTCTATTATCTACTTTATCACTTTTAAGTAATAAATTAGGTTTTTTTTCATATTTATATCTATTTTAATCTTAGGTTCATAATTATCATTTGAATTAGGTCTTATTGAACTAGGTAATTCTCATAACTTAATTAAAATTTGTGCCCCGATTCTAGTTTCAACAAAGTTGGAGGGGATTGCCAACAACTTCATCCAACCTCCAAATTCAAGCTGAATATACAATATCCTCAAGGAATACACATATACTAACCTACACTAAATATTATTAAAACTAAAGTGTGAAAAATAATATGCAAAAAGTAACATAATAAAATAAAAATACATGAAAGTTAAAGAGTGCGAGTGATTCAAAACAAATATGGGTTTAAACCATAGCAAGGAAAGTGAATGATCAATCAAAATATGAGAGGTTAAATAGTATAAATATCCATTCATTCATTAGACATAAAATTTATAAGTTATTGACAAGATGAACTAAAAGGGTAATTCCATAATCATTGTGCACTTAGTAAAATAGGAGAGTAATCCCATTGATGGGATGCATAAGAACTTGCCAATTTCTTACAATATCACAAGGTCAAAGTGCAATATAGGTTTCATAGTGTAGCTCTAAATTCTCATGGCAAAAATATGAATACAATGGATCCATAGGTTCCTATTAATGGTAATAGTTTACACTTGAGTTACCTGGGGTGAGAAACAATTACTACTAGTAAAAGTAATGGTTTGGGAGGATATTTAGCAGAATGATGCACCGTTAATGGTTACATTCTCTATTTGTACCTCTAATAGGATTATAAGCCTTTCAAAATGACTTAGTGTGTTAGTACAACCAAAATTTTGCTTTCAAAAGATTTAATTTGGGATTCATACCTTTAAATTTACCTCTTGTAACTTGTTAAGCGATTCAATCTAGTCAGTAAGTGAATCATTTGCTTTTGCCAGTGAATTACTAACTACCTTTGAGAAAATAAATCTCTCAAGAAAATCAACCTATCTTGCTAGTGAATCACTCATTGGATTCAATTGACCTTTTTTGCAAGTGAATTAATACTTTTGGTAGATAGACAAATTTTGGAAGGTTTTGTGAGATATTTCTAATTGATTTTTTGCTTCATGCTACTTTAAAATTTATGAATCCCAAGGTAGTATTGAGGTACTTTAATGGGATACCAATATCAATTGGTGTAGGATCTTAGACCTTACCTTTATACTTGGGCATAAAGTCTAAAAAATTAGGACCTCCATGACAAAATTATCAAAACTCTGATTCTCTTCATAAGGCAATAATCCCAATTTTTTTTTCTACTCTTTGTAACTCAATAACTGGACTAATATGAAGTCCTCTACTTCCCCTATCATATATTCATATGAGTTTTCTGATAGTTCTTCCTATTTTCCAATCAACTCTTATAAGTTAGCATATAATAGCTTTGATTTTTTATAGATTTCAATTGCATTTCCCTTATTTTCTTGGTTCTTTTCTTCTTCAATTACAACGTCAATAATGTTATCATATAGGATATGTATTTTTAAATTAAATATATCAAGAATCATGATAGCAACTAATCTCTAAATTTATTTGTTCATTTCCTACACTTGGTTCTTCAGTGATACTAGGTTGTCTTTACAAACTTAGATGTTTCATTAGGCATCCAAGATCTTTCTACATATTCTAGATAGGTCCTTTTGGTACATCTAAAATTATTGTGCTTGTGATGCTATCATGGATGAGAGGAGTTTAAGGACATCCTAGTACTCACTCCTTGCAGATGGTTTTTATTCAACTTGCTCGATCATTTCTAATACCTTGGGAATGTCCCAAAGATGATGAACTAAAGGTATATCTAAAGGTTAACCTAAATGCAACCTAGAGGTGATGACCTAGAGGTGACCCAAAGGTGATGGCCAAAATTTGACCCAAAGGATGACCTAGAGGTGACCTAGAGTATGACTCAAATGCAACCCAAAGGTAACCAAGAGGCAAAGACCTTGAGGTAGACCCAAAGATGAACCAAAGAGGAAGACCTAGTGGAGATTATTCAAAGCAAAAACTAGAGTCAAAGCTAAATTTAGAGCACAATTATAGTTTCCAACCCTAGGAATTATGGGAGGTAATGATATTTATACCAAATAATGTAATAAGGGGGGTGTTAGCCATTATTACATTATTTGATGTTATGTAATTATTAGGGGATGACTGATGATTTTACCTCATATGAGGTCTAATAATCACATCACCCATAAGCATGAGAGAAGATAAAAAGACAAAGAAAAAGGTAAAAAACCAAAGGGTAAAATACCAAGGGCATATTAAATCTAAGAGATACCAAGTTGTATAAATCTGAAAGATGTATAACAATTTTGGATGACAAAAATATTTGATAAACAATATTTAGTGAAATATACATTTTTTTTTTGATATTGTTGTTTGCTTTGCCCGAATTGCAATAGTACATACCATAAATTTTATTGGATTTCTTATAAAAACTTAGAGGGCTCCCAATTCATCACTTTTTGATATTTTACCATTTTAATTCATGTTTTTGCATTACAAGAAAGGCCTATTTCCATCCAAAGTTTAAAATTCAAAAATTTAAATTTGAAACATCCCACATAGTATTCTATTGTGTGATAGGAGAGGGTAGAGAGGCACACAAATATTTTTAGCAAAAAATATAAAATTTTATTTATTTAAAAAAATATTTGACAAAAATTATTCTCATTCGCAAGTATGGTGTGATAGTTGGTCTCTTCACTTGGAATAACAAGGTCTTTAGTCTGAATCCTATGGCAAATTTTTTTGTTTACATTAAGCATGATTGGTTGTCATATTAGACAATATTCTATTCCATCTCCAACTTGTGTGACAATGCAATGGTTGGTACATTCCATTGCTAGAAAGAGGTTTAACATTCAATTCCCACTAGAAGCTTTTGAACAAATGCCATTTAAAAAAATGTACATCCATGCCATGGTACTATCCCAAGGGGGAGTGTCCTAATTTCAAGTAATATGTTATATTATTGATGTAGTGGTAAGACATTTTGCTAGTGAGACATAGGTATTATATTTGAGGTTTGGCAACATCTCTTTTTTATAGCTATGTTTGTACATGCATATAGGGTACTTTGACATTAAAGACGAAATACCCATTTTTTTATAAAACATAACTATGTTGATGGTATAGTAGTAAAGGCTCTTTAATGTGATCCATAGGACTCAAGTTTGAATCCCTCTAGTGCCAATGTCAATCTATTTTTAAATTATTAACAAAATATTTTTATATATAGAGTCCAACCAACATAAAATGTCAATATATGATTCATCATTCATCATATCAATTAGTTGCCTTATCAATGAGTGATGTTAGTAGAGGTGGCACATGGAGGTGATAAGTGGTAGTCTCTGGTTGGATGAAATTTTATCTGAGGTATGTTATTTAATTTTAACTCTTTTTAAACTCTAATATGCCCAAACTTCCAAAGGCCATAAATTTAGCATACAAAAGCATTTTGGGTCCATTTTTTTTAAATTAATTAGTTTTTTAAGCTCTATAGATTGGTGCCACTAGTTCAAGAACATATCTCTATTTGTATGGGATTTTTCTATTCAAAATGGACTCAATTGACAATTTTCTTTGCATCAAGATCATGTAAGATTTAAAAAAGTTCTTCTATAAGAAAGACACATGTTCAAACCTAATTTTCTATCACTTCTATCACAAAACGTTTGATGTATTCAAAGAGCACCAAACACCTAAATCCCATTTTATTAGTGTAGTTATTAATTAGTTGTAATACATTTGTGAGATTTCATAATTTCTACACTTATCCTTCTCTTTTCTCATAGTGAATGCTTGATCTAATTACAATAACTCATTAGTATGGTGATTGATAATATTTTGGGTTTCAAGAGGAGTAGGTTTTGGATTATTGGCACAAGGTATGCCTTGTTTCTAAGGGCCCTTTCTAGAAATTAAGGTTGATTATTCATAGACCTAAATATTCTTGATATTAGAGAATAGATTGTAGTGACCATAGGGCATGTTGAGTATATTCTCATGGGAAGCTCAATATTTTGATCTAGGAGGTGGCATATTCACAAGAGTTGATCTAGTTCATGTACCTTTGGAAAATATAATAAAACATGATACATTAGCCTTATGATCATTCATTATGGGGGGAGATGTAATATCATCTCTAATGTCTTCTCTCCTTGGACTCTTAGTTTAGATTGTGGGGTGTTGAAATATTTGTAATCTAATCTTAACAATGATGAAGTACCTATGGGTGCTCTTGATGTAATCCTATAGGCAAGTGCTATGCAAGCCTTCGAGTAGATTAATGTAATCCTATAAACACTCTATATGTAAGAATATGGGCATATTTATATGTAAACCTATAAGCATTATTCTATGTAAGCCTACAAGCATCTGTGTAAGCCTATAGGCATCTTGATGTAAGCCTAAAGGCACCTTTCACATTTCACCCTTAGTGATATTGGTTAATCCACCTTTATAGATAACCTTACTTAAAGGGTGTAATTTATTATAATTTTATTATAAATTAACCTCAAGGTCAAGTTAATTTTTTTTTTTTTGAAAGAAGGCCAAGTTAATGTTGCCTTGAGGTTAACCACCCATTGGGGTTTTGGTATCACTATAAATATTCCTCAATGAACAATCATTTGCATCATACTGTGATATATGGAAATATAATGATGTGCCTACATGTTCCCACCCCTTATTATTCTCTCAAATTATGTTGTTTATCTATTTTCTTATTTTTTATTTTTATAATATTTTATTTCACTTTTATTTTTTTTGTGGTAAATGGATGTTTTAAAATATTATAGAAGATATTATGAGTTCCATCAATGGTGTAAATGAAAAAATAAATTGGAACTATCCAAAATGCATCCTCTGGTTACAAGGTATTCTTATGAATACATTTAGAACCAACATTTAGATCTAGTTATAATCAGTAGGGTTTTTTCTCCAAACTTTGAAACCCTTAAGTTCTAGCTATGAAAGGGGAAAGAAGATCATATAAACCACCTTAAGTTGTTTTACATGTTCTATTTTGAGATCATTTATGATGGCGTATTACTCCTCAAAATCTTCCCCAATAGTTTGATCAGATTATCCCTATAACACTATTATCAATTACCATGTCATTCTATCAAGATCTTTAAAGACCTAGTAGAGCTATTTCTTTGCATAATTATCTATGTACATAGACGACAAAGCCACCACTAATAACCTATACCAACCTAAGTAGAGTAGAAAATAGAGTCTATATAACTTATTAAGAATATGTAGGTCTTTAATGTAGATTCTATAATATGTTCTCCCATAAAAGGACATATTAGACATATTTATTTTCAACTTACATGATTGGTTGTCTTTCTACCTTGAGATTATAAATGCTTTGATATTTGAGGCACCATCTCCCAAGAAAATAAATTAGAAGCTACTCATTAAAATAGGTTAATTGAAGCTTAAGAGTAGGAAGGAGGATAAGAATACCTCCCCTAATAATAACTTCTCCAATATCCAATATAAGAATACACATGTTGTCAATGTTGGTGTACTAGATAATTGTAACACCATGATGTCAATGACATAGAGAACCTCTAAAATCTCATTCTAGAAACATCTAGTACCCAAAGGTCATATCATCAAGGAGAAATTTTACTAGGATATATGAACCCCTATATTTTATCTTGGATCAAATTTTAATATATAGGATGATAAATATCCTAGGCATTAATCCAATTGATCTAGGAAAATAAAATATATCCTTATTCAATCCTAATGAGTATTATGCCCTCCACAACACCAATGGCCATAAAAACAAGTGCATGGTCATCAAGATTATGTTCCAATATGTAATCAATAATGACTAAATTATTATTAAATATAACCTCTTACTCTAAAATTTATTATTTGCCTAATCAAGATCTAGTCATTTTCAAGAATTCCATGCCAAACCATATGGGCAAGGGATAAACTATATCAAAGTAATAATTTAAATAATATCAAATATAATATTTCCCTTCATATTTACTAGGGGTAATTGGTTTTATTTATCTTGTTTATGTCTCAAATAGGCAATAATAAAATTTAAAGAACATAACAAATCAAAGTTTATTTGTTTCACTATTTAGTCCCAATCCAACTCATAATCCAAAAAGACCCGTGATCTACTAGAACAACTTTGATAGACAATAGAAAAAATATCAATTATGAAAATTCTACATTCAACTTCAACCTACCAAGATATATCGATCAATATTTTGAGTGAACACATAGATACTCAAGAAGTTAATTAAAATGAATTTGCCTCTATTGTTAGAAAGATATGAATATATCATACTAAAAATATAATTTAATGAGGATAATATATTGAATAATCAATCGTAATGGGATATATACCTATTTACAGTATCATTCATGTTTATGATACACTTATAAAAAATTTCCTAGTTGATAATGGATTAGGACTTAAAATTTTTAGTCTTAAAATCCTTGATCACTTTGGTCTAACCAAGGATAACCTCAAGAAACTTGATCTCATAATCTAGGCATTTGATAATTGAGAATGTGCAGCTAGTGATAATATAGTATTTTCCCTCAAATCCATCCTTATAACCTTCAAAATACTTTTCTATGCCTACCTTATAACTTATAATACAACATCATTCTAAGAATACCTTGGATTTATAAGATATAGGTAATTCCATATACTCTACACCAATGACTTAGATATGAATAGAAGGATGATACTTATAGCATGAAAACTATCCCCAAACATAAATTAATCTAATTTAAAACTAAAAATACTAACATATATTTATATTTATTAAATAAACAAGTCATCTTCCTCATCCCTAAAAAATATCTTTAGTGACATACAAACAACCTTTTAGGTAGGAAAAAATTGCCAATATCAAAGTTATGCTAGTTTCGTAAAAGCCACGAGTTCACTTATTTATTTATTACAACCTTATATTTTTGAATCCTAGTCCTTATTTGAAGGTGATTGCTTTAGAAAAGTTGCTACCTTCCCCTACAAGCCTATGTAGGTCCTTTATAAAAAAACCCAAGCAATAAAGGAAATATAGTACAAATAGAAATTGTTCTTTTGTATACAATAGAACTACCAATGAGGAGATAATTATTATAAGAATTCAATATTTTTATCTATATAAATATACCTCTTATTATTTTTTGAATGCCTCTTCCGTGCTTAAGTATATTTTGGCCAATATGGGTTATTATAAAAAGGTATTTGTTGCTTTGAGTAAGGTATAAAGGAATCTCTTGAAGCAAAATCTTGGCTTGGTCAATTTGAAATAGGATTCAATCCTAGAAAAGTTGAGTCCCTTACCAATACAATATCAAATGATGATTATGAGTCTCTTTAGTATTTTCATTGAGCATTATGATAAGATTTTAAAATAAAGCACAACAATCTTGATTGATCTAGATTAGAATAACAAGATTCTACTAGTCATGTCCATGTTATCCTTGGTAGTGTCTCAAGTGATTTTTTTTACCATAATGGTATGAATTACTTAACCCTAGTTTATCCTAAGTTTAGAGGAGATGATTCATATTATGATTTGGAATACACTATTATCACTTCAATTCCTCCAATATGATAAAAAGAAACTAATTACATTACTAGTGATAAATATTATTGTGAGGGGTCTTTTCCTCAAATAGCCAATATATATTCTTTCTATAACCCTTGTTTAGATCCTCGAATATTGATTCTTGGTAGTTATCATCTATATATCTTAGGTGTTTTTTTGTTTTGTTGACTCCACCTTAGTTGGAAGATGAGTCCCATCTTCTAAAAAAGATATTATTGACATCAATGTGAGGATAGTAGAAGATACTTAGATCCTTAAATTAGGTAAGTTCTTGGCCACCATTGAATAAGAATAATACACCAAGATGTTAATTGAGTATAAGGACATATTTATTTGATCATATCCTAACATGCATGACTTAGATAATTCCCTAGTTATCTATAACTTAATAGTCAAATATAAATCTAAACCTATAAAACAAAATTTGTATAAGATGGATCATAATGCTACACTTTAGGTGAAATAAGAATTTAAAAAATTTCTTAATGTTAATTTTACCAAACCAATTGACTATTCTAATTGGATATCCAATGTGGTCCCAATGATAAAGAAAACTAAAACCATTGAAATATGTACTATTTTATGAGATATCAATAAATTCTATCCCAAGGATGATTTACCTCTTCCTAGCATGGACATGACTATCAATTTTACTATTGGGTGTAACATGCTATCTTTGATGGATGTTTTTTATATAACTCGATAGATATTTCTAGAAGATCAATACAAGAATACTTTTGTCACTCCTTGCAGAACATTATGTTATCAATTGATGCCCTTTAGGCTCAATAATATAGGAGCTACGCATGAGAGGGCCATGTTATGCATATTTCATGATATAATGTATGATGTTATGGAGAATTATGTTGATGGCATTCTTGAAAGGAGAATTCCATGCCCTTGCAGAACATTATGTTATCAAGTGATGCCCTTTGGGTTCAATAATATAGGAGCTACCTATGAGAGGGCCATGTTATACTATTTAATGATATAATGTATGATGTTTTGGAGAATTATGTTATTGGCCTTCTTGATTGTCTATTAAAGGAGAAGTCCATACCCATAACCTAAGATATATCTTTGAGATATTGAGAACTTGCAATATTTTCGTGAATCCCAAAAGTATATTTTTGGTGTTATTATATCATAATTTTAGATTTTATTATATACAAATGAGGTATAGAAGTATATCCTAAAAAATAAAAACCATAGTTATAAGTTTCTACCTAAGAATATAATTCAACTTAGAAGCTTTTTAGGGTAATATATAATCCATTTGGAGGTTCATATCCCAATTAGGTAATACATGCAATCCTTTCATGAATTTGTTGAAGGACATTGTATTTGTTATGGATGAAGTATGTTAGACAACATTTGATGATATTAAGAAGTATTTAATGTTGCATCCTATCCTTACGCATCCTAATCCCTGTAAACCTTTGCTCCTATACATAACTATGATGAAATTTTCCTTAGGTGATTTATTAGTTTAGTACAATTATCAAGGCAAATCTTAGTCTATCTACTATATTAATATAATATTAGTTAGCTATGACCCTTATTAAGAAGTTGTGGTTGTCCATAATGTTTACTTTTATTGAGCCATAAAATTTTTATTATTGAAAGGATTTATCCTATGTGATATATTATGTCTATACCCCACCTGTTTAGGAAATATAGCAAATGGATTATGATCATCGATGATTTTATGTTAGAATTTTTAGCCAAAAATTAGTCAAAGTTTTAATTATAGTTGACCAACTAGTAGATGTGCCTCATGAGTTTACTCATATTTTAAAAATTGAGTTACCTAATGAGTATGTCCTTTGCATTGAGATCAAGACTAAAAAAAAGTCTTGTTGGTCCTCCTTCTTTGATGATTCTAGACATAAAAAAATGTAGGGATAGGTATTACTTTTGTTACCCTACAAGGACATCCTATCACTTTTTCCTTTAAGCTAAGCTTCACCTACACTGTTAACATTGTAGAATATTAGGTCCTTATCTTTGGTCTTAGAGATACTACATTTGTAAATATCAAAACCCTTAAGTCTTTGGTGAATCTTAATAAATCATCAACCAGATAATGAGGGTCCATCAAACTAAAAATAATATAGTTTTATCCCTATAAAGATGTTGATTAATTGTTTATAATATTTGACAAGATTGTGATCAAGTTTATATCTACTAGTATTCATCATGTATATGTTATGGCTTACAAAATATCTCTTATCTCCTTAATCAAGAATATGAATACAAAACCTTAATCATCAAACAACATAAGCATCCTACATATTTTAATTCTAGCCTTTTTCCTTTAGATGCATTTTCCTTAGAAGGTGATCTTGAAATCAATCCTTAGGATCTAAATATAAATAACTACTTGAAAGATGCTACTTTTCCTAATGTATTAATAGCAACAAGAAGAAAAAACTAAGACAAAGAGCTTTTTGGCATGTTATACTTGGAAAAATAATTGTTCAATCATAGTGTTAATGGAATTTTTATAAGATTTTTAGATCAAAATGAAGCTCAAGATATCTGTCATGATCCTCCTTGGCGTACTTTTGGCATAAAGAAACAATGTAATAATCTATGATATTTTAATACCTAACTTGAGAAATTGAACCAACTATTGGATATTTAGTTGTTTTAAAATAGCATGGTACTGCTAAAAAATTGCCAAGATGTTTAGGATCAGGTACACTCATAGGTGGAAGAAGCAAAATAATCCACCAGAAGCAGGGATACTTGAGGTTTGGGAAATGACGATTAAGGCAAATCGAGAGTAACATGGATATATATCTTCATATAGTCATGCATTATCGGTAGGGATAATCATCAATAAATTAACCACCTTGAGCCTCGATTGATAGCCTAGTAGCTATTGTAAATACTTTAATTGAGAAGGGTGATTAGGTTGATGGAAATACTCCCTTATTATCTATTGCATATGTTTGATTGTCTTTTACTTCTTCACTATCTGCATTGGTGGTTTGGAAAATAAAAACATGCATGATTTAGTTACCTTTGAAAGCTCTTTATTTTGCTTAAAAACCTATACTCTCTATTTTATAAATAATAGAGGTTTTACTTTAAAATGATAATGGAATTTCATTTTAATAGAAGCATTATTTAAAATGATAATAGAAGTTCATTTTATAAATAATAGAGGTTTTACTTTAAAATGATAATGGAATTTCATTTTAATAGAAGCATTATTTAAAATGATAATAGAAGTTCATTTTATAAATAATAGAGGTTTTACTTTAAAATGATAATGGAATTTCATTTTAATAGAAGCATTATTTAAAATGATAATAGAAGTTCATTTTATAAATAATAGAGGTTTTATTTTAAAATGTTAATGGAATTTCATTTTAAAAGTATTATTTTCAAACATTGATAGAGTTCATTTATAAGTAATGGTTGCTTATAATAAAACTTCATTCAAAGACATTAAACATGTATTGTTTGTTAAATAAAGTCCTTCCATTTAAAAGGTATGGTAGAATTATTTTGGATGTGATCGTATGTTAAGAGGAATGAAGACCCTACCAACCTTGCATAGAGAGAAGCTTACCTCCCTCATGAAAAATCTTGTAATTAGATTTAAAATACAAAATAATGGTCAGATACCGCCTTCAAGTGGGTGGTGAATTAAGGTAGTTTTTGAATAATGAAAACAATGAGTTTTAAATCCATAATATCTCCCTTGGATGATAGAGAAATGAATTATGGTAGGTAAGGAGGATGGCAGATGTTGAACGAGTCATTGAGAATGGAAAAAAAAATCCATCCTTGAGAAGGAAGAAAGGAGGTTTTTGTGTGATAGTTAATGAAAGGATAATTTGAAGAATTAAGGCAAAGTCGCAGAAGAAGAACCAGAGGACGAAGCACCAACGATTGATAGCATTTGAGAAGGAAAACATCCCTTTACAAAGTGATATCTAGATTGGTAATGAAGCTAACTTCCTAATCAATTAAGATAAAATGAATGCTTCTCTTTTTGTATTTTTGATAACTCTTCAGGCACTTGTGTCACATTGGTGTCTATCCTTGTTATGTGGTTGCTTGTATCCCATTTGAGTTGAGTTTATCTCTGTTATGTGGTGGACTATTAACTCTAAGACCCCCATAGCAATGTGAAATACAATCCTTGCCATGTGTGATAGCAATGCCCTATATGGCTAACCCACAGTAGTTCTATGGCTAGCACTCTACTCTTAGGTGTTAAGTCTATCTCTTTCCTGGTTCGACCAACATTGCTTTGTGGGCATTGATCCTTGATTGTATCGTCAGTAGCTCTCCATGATTGTAGAAACTCCCTTCTCCTAGATATAGGGTTAACATGGTGGTATCGCTTGCTGTCTGAGATGATAGAGGAATGCAATCACCATAAATAGAACCACCCTTCTATCTTCTTTGTTTTGTTAGTGCCATAACACGTAGGGAGTATTGGAATACATCCATAGGATGCGATTATTGTTTCTTGAGTGCACGCAATTTGAAGCATTGGTGTGTATGTGTGTGATGGAGTTAGTATACCCCATGAGGTTATACCTTATCTTCTATTGGTTGGATTTCATCTTCTTGGGACATCCTTTATTGAATCCTCTCTTAGGGCTATAAATGGTTGTAGTCTGTTGACGTTCCTGACTGTGTTGAAGGCAGAGCCTACTATTATTTTGAAGCATCTATGTTTACTCATGTATTAAAAGAAATATATATTTTATTTTAATTAAATAAGAAGTTATTTGATTAAGATAAAAGGAAAGGAAGACATGCTTTATTTTGATTAAATAAGAAGTTATTTGATTAAGATAAATGAAAGAGGATTGGGTTATTTGTAAACTAAAGTAGTAAAGCTTTAGTTTATCAAGTAAACATAATGATTGTTTTACATATTAAAGTAATGGGACTTTGATGTATGAGACAAAGGAAAAGTAGTTTACTTTATGAATTGAATTTAAACTTTGATTCATGGGAATAAAGGAACCCTGTGTATTTAATGATTAAGGGTATGGGACTTTAATTCATTGAAAAGGGAAGGGTTTGATTTAAGTGAAAACCATGTTCTAAGTTGTATATGTTGAATGACTCTCTAAATGGATTTGAGAGGTGAAAATAAAGTAAGGATTCTTTATGATGTCAACTATGCATTAGATGGTTAGAAGCTTGCTTAAATTTGTATAGTTGCAATTTGGCAAAGTAAATGTTAGATGCATTTAGAGGTATGCCTATATTGAACCATGAGTGATCTAATCCCATATTATCCTCAAATTATTGGTGGATAGAGAAGAATATATTAAGAGGCATATGGGACTAATGCACTAGTTTGTTCTCTACTTACCATTTATTTACTTATGCTCAAATAGACTAGAGATGTGGGGAGATTTCCTTGATAAAATTGATGTAATATGTTATTCTTTGAGAGTATGGAAGGATTACCATACTTATCTTTATGTAATAACTATTTAATGGTTTGGAGAAGGTACCTTTACTCTATTACTATGCATTGGATATATTTTGTATTTAATCTCTCTTTTAATTAATGTTATTCCCTTTTAGTGTTGCTTCTTTCCTAGTTTTTTGTATGCCTTTAAGGTTATATAGTTTGTTAGATTTAATATCTAGAATTAGTCTTATTTTCTTGCTAATCAAAAAAACCTAAGTAATAAGTTCTAAGGATGAAATTAGAGAGTGAACTAAGGGATTGAGACCCTTTAGGGTGAACATAGGAGGACCTAAGACATTAAGATCCCCTTAGGGAAAAAGGAAACTAAGTTTAGAAAATGTATATATTTGAGTTAAGATAGCTCATCATGGAGACGATATGGATAACTTAACTCATAATACTCATAGCATACCTACACATATTGGCTTATGTATGGTATGGGGATGCGTATATACCTTCAACTAGCTGAAGGTGGTAAGTCTAGCTCATCAAGAATGATGATATAGATAGACTTATTTATGATAACACATGGTATGCCTACACAAATGAGACTTGTATAAGGGTATCTCTTGAGATATAGCTCTTCAAAAAAAATTAGGGGAATTAAACAATTAGGTAAAAATTAGAAGGATTAGGGGTTTATGAATCCCTCTCCTTGGTTTAAAAAAAAGAAATATTTTTCTTTTTCTTTTGTGTATTTTTAGTTTTCTTGTTTTTGGGTCATTACATTTGGTATCATATATCTAGGTACAAGGGTATAGACCTTATTATGTGTGCTAAAAGGATTTTGATGTCTCCAATGAAGGCTTGATTTAAGTATAAGATAAAGCTATGATGATCTAGAACACCCTATTGCTAAGATCTAATTGGAATTAATCACAAGTGTGAATGAATGTTATGATACCTTAGTATGGGCTTTGGTATTAGTGATACATCATAAACTTGGAATACTACCCTAGTTATATTTTGATGCTTTTAGCAAGAGAAATTTGTATTGTGGTTGGGATTAGTGATACAGTTTAAGGTGAAGTTGTAACCTAATATTTTTCTTGGTTGTAACAATGTTAAAAATATTGTCTAAGACCAAAAAAGAGAGGCCTACACCTAGACATACTCAATAGAGTAATATCAATTAAGAAATATGAGATGAGGTTCCAAAAAACCCCAATAGAGAGGTAGACCTCACTACTACGGTTGCTACTATGCAGGATCAAACGAGACAAGTATTGGAAACAATTGTGAATTAGAACTCACAAGCTATAGGCTCAAATATTGGCCAAGATAATGAGCTAACTACATAACAGTTGCAAGCTAGAGCCATTCTAGAAAATGAAATGGCTAGGGATCTAAAGAACGTTTGTATCTCCAAGTTTGGTGGAGAAGGAGAAGGTAATGCAACTGAAACATGGCTGAGAGAATTAGAGGTTTACTTCATAGTAAAAGGCTACACCATAGGAACCCAAATGGTTTGGGCCATGATCAACTTAGAAGGGGCTATTATAGATTTATGTGAAACCCACTATGAGAAGACTAAGGCTGAATCTATTGACATTCCATGGAAATATTTCATAATTATTTTCAATAAGATATTTCTAACAAAGCATTTCTATGTGCTGAAGTTTGGAGAATTTGCCAACTTATGATAAGGAACCAAGATAGTTGAAATATACTATAAGAAGTTGGTATGGTTACTTAAGTATATGCCTACCTATGATGAGAAAATAAGGGTTCATAAGTTTATCCATGGGTTGGAATCTAGAATAAAGTATGATCTAAGCATGCATGAGCCTAAATATTTGCAAAAGGTGTATGACCTAGCAAAGAAGGTAGAGTTGCACTTCTAGTTTAACTATGCCACCCTATCCAAGAAAGATCGACAAGGAATGAGGAAGAATAATAGTCAAGGATTATTGAAATGGGAAAAGGATCGAAAGACCAAGAACCCTCAAAATTTTGAGAAGAGAAATGATGGGAATAGGGGAAGGTTCAAGAGAAATTTCCAAAAGAAAACCAATAATAATTCCAGTAATACAAAACCTCATCCTCAAAAATTGTAAGCTTCAGCTCCATCAATTAAAGCAGGGGAGAAAAATTAGAAAAGAGGCAAGGATCCAAGTATGGGTGTTACAATTGCAGGGGGCATAATTTTGCTAATCAGTGTCCACACTAACCAAGGTCTAGCACATCCAATGATAAAAGAAAGGAACATGAGCATTGGATCTATGTAACAACTTGGAAACTAAAGCTAGAGGGGCAAGACACCCCATTGCTTATGAGAGGTAAAATATTTAACAAGTATATATTTTGATAGATAGTGGAGCAACTGACAGTTTTATTTCTACAAGTCTAGCAAGGACTATGTCAAAAAGGCTAGGATATTTGGCCCATGGGTGGAAGGTTGAGTATGGTTTTGGGTAGACTTACTCGGTAAACTAGTGTTATCCAATGGTAGAGATTGATTTAACTAGTGGAACCATGGAATGTTGTTTATATGTAACTCCCATTCATACCTTTGATATGATCCTACGGATGGATTAGTTACAAGCCCACAAAGTCTTAATCAATTTCTAATATTGATGGATTGAGTATTCAGAGAAAGATGAGGAAAGACTAAGAATTCATAGCAACCAAAGGATGTTCAATCCCTAGATATTGTTGGCTATGCATTTGAAGAAAGCCATCAAGAGAGGAGGGATAATGTATGTTGTAAAACTTAATAAAGTAGGATATTATCAAAAGAGAGAAGTGCTAGGAAAGCACCCAATCTTGCAAGATTTTAAGGATGTATTTCCAAAGGATTTACCTAGACTACCTCCTGTGTTGATTTCAAAATTGATCTTATGCTAGAAGCATAACCTATTTATAAATCATCGTATAGGATGAATCCTATTTAGATGTAAGAACTAAAGGTTAAATTACAAGGGTTATTGGAAAAGGGACTAATAAAACCAAGTTTATCACCATGGGGTGCACTGCTTTTATTTATGAAAAATAAATATGGTTCTTTAAGATTGTGTATTGTTTACATGATGCTAAATAAGACTACAATAAAAAATTGATACCCTTTACTTGTTGAGCAAGGTGCAACAACAGTATTATCATTGTTGTCAACACAGTCAGATAGATCTGTTGATGCAGTGGACAAGAAGTTCAAAAGCTAATCAGATGTAGAAGACAGGATTTCAAAGGTTACTCATAGTATGTACAGTGATTTTTCAAGAAGATTGAAGTGACCCATATGCAAAAGATCAAAGAAACAGACAAGTAAGAAAAGTGTCACGATATCGCGCAATATACAAAAAGTAAGAAAAACCGTCGTGATTTCGTGACATGTTGGAAGAGAGAGAAAAAGTAAGAAAAACTGTCATGATTTCATGACATGTTGGAAGAGAAAAAGCAGGAAAAACTGTCACGATTTCGTGACATGTTGGAAGAGAAAAAGGCAAGTGGAAAAACTGTTGTGATTTCGTGACATGTTGGAAGAGAAAGAGAAAGCAGGAAAAACTGTCACGATTTCATGACATGTTGGAAGAGAAAAAGGCAAGTGGAAAAACTATCGTGATTTCGTGACATGTTGGAAGAGAAAGAGAAAGCAGGAAAAACTGTCACGATTTTGTGACATGTTGGAAGAGAAAAAGGCAAGTGGAAAAACTGTCGCAATTTTGCGACATGTTGGAAGAAAAAGAGAAAGCAGGAAGAAGTGTCGTGATTTCGCGACAAGTTCAAAGAAATAGAACAAGTAAGAAAAGTGTCACGATTTTGCGACATGTTGCATTTTCACGACTAAAATAGGAGAGAGAAAGTAAGTTGGAAAAGTGTCACGATTTCGTGACATGTCGCATTTTTGTGACTAAAATAGGAGAGAGAAAGCAAGTTTGAAAAGTGTCACGATTTTGTGACATGTCACATTTTCATGATAAAAGAAAGAGAGGAAGCGTACGAAAGCAAAACTGTCGCGATTTCATGACAAAAGCAGAAAGCAAGAGTTCAGAAGAAAAAGTGTCATGATTGCACGACAATAGCAAAGAAGTGAAGTACGAAAGCAGAAGTGTCACGATTTCATGACAAAAGCAGAGAAGAAGACTTCGAAGGCAGAAGTGTCGTGATTTCATGACAAAAGCAAAAAGCAAGACTTCGAAAGCAGAAGTGTCACGATTTCGTGACATGTCGCATTTTTGCGACTCAAAACAGATAGGAAGGCAGAGAAGCAAAAGTGTTGCGATATCGTGACATGTCACATTTTTGTGACTCAATAAGGACAGGCAAACATAATAAAAAAAGTGTCATGATATTGCGTAATGTCGTATTTTTGCGATAAACGAATAGAGAAAGTGTACGGAGGTAAAAGTGTCGCGATATCGCTACATGTATTTTCGTAGGCCAAAGCTAAGAGAAAGAGCAAGGAGAAAAAGTGTCGCGATATCGTGACATGTTGCATTTTCACGGGCCAAAGCTAAGAGAAAGATCAAAGAGAAAAAGTGTCACGATATCACGACATGTTGTATTTTTGCGGGCCAAAGCTAAGAAAAAGAGTAAGGAGAAAAAGTGTCATGATATTGCGACATGTTGTATTTTCATGGTTGAGTTGAAGTCGACGAAGACCGATGACAGCCAACTAAAATTAGGGTTTATAGTGGTCATGAAAGCCGACTAAGATCAGGGTTTATAGCCGACTAAGATTAGGGTTTTCATCACAAGAATTCTGTTATAAAAGGAGGGTTGTTTGAAAAACTGAGGAGTATTCATGAAGGAGATGATAAGATCAAGGAGGCCAAGTTACAAACACATTGAGCTCAGTTCAAAGCATTAAAGATGAATGACAATGAAAACATTGAGGCATATATGTTAAGAGTTAATGGAATCATTAATGCGATCAGAGGACTCAGTGAGGATATCGACAACTCTGCCATTGTGAAAAAGGTATTAAGATCTCTTCCTCAAAGGTTTGATTCTAAAGTCTCAGTGATAGAAGAATCTAAGAATCTAAATTATTTTAGTATAGATGAGATGTATGGTTCTTTGACTACATATGAGATGAGGATAGGAAGATCTAAACCCAAAAATAGAGAAGCAAATTTTAAAGATCTTAAAGATAAAAACGCAAAACAAGAGTCTGAGGAAGAAGAGACGTCAGATGAAATGGAAGCAAAATTTGTTAGAAAACTAAGAAGGGGAAAAGGAAAAAAATAGAGGAAAGCTACCAATTAAATGTTTCAACTATGGAGGCATTGTGCATTTTGCAACTAAATGTCCACTTAAAGAGAAGAACAAAAATGATGAAGGATTGCACCAAGAAAGAAGTGACTGGAAGAAGAAAATGAATTTCAGAAAAGGTAACTTCAAGAAGAAATGTTTCATCTCCAGGAATTCCAGTTCATCAGAAGACAACTTCGGTGAGGTTTCTGAAGAGGAAATAGGTGAAGCTCTTTTCATGGCATTTGAAGAAGTAAGATCACAAAATGAAGAAGAAGTGAACTCAAAAGTATGTGGTGAAAACCCTAAGGCTGAAGTAGATCTAGAAGGTGAGTTGATCTTTGCACTTGAAGAGTGGAGAATAGAGAAGAAAAAGAATAAGAAACTTTCAAAAAGGCTTGAGGATGCAAATGAAATCATATCCAGTTTGAAAGTACAGATAGAAGAATCCAAGAAAATCTTTGAAGATCTTGAAGTGCAAATAACCATGAAAATAGATGATTGCAGCAAGCTAGAAGAAGAGATTGTTGGTTTAAGAATGCAACTAGAAGAGATGAATAAGAAAATTAGATGTTATCACAAACGTGAAGTTCTATGAAGCTAGATAAAATCATAAATGACCAAAGGCCTGTAGGCATCAAATTTGGTCTAGGTTTCGTCGAAGGAGAATCATCAACTGGATCAAAGGCCAAAAATGTAGAATCCATAAAGAACAAAGATAAGAAATAGGTTGATCAAAGAAAAACATCTCATGCAAGAGAAAGCAATAATACCAGGCATGAAAGGAGAAGTGACAATGATGGATTCACCAATGTCACACATCAAAGAAGAAGAAGACCTATGGCTCCTACGGCAACATGGCAAAGACCATCACCTAGGTTCAATTATCCATTTTTTGGTTTTTGTTTTAAATGCAATGGCTATGGACATAAAATCTTAGACTGCAAATATAATGTAAAACCAAGGAATTTCACCAGTAGAAATGCTTTTTCTCCTCTGTTGAATTATACAGTAGAATGTTATAACTGTCATAATTTTGGGCACATTGCAAGAAATTGTAGAAGTACATTTGCATCAAATTAGTATCAAGGAAGAAAATCTCAACCAAATAAGATGATACAAAATAGAAAACTTCCTGAAAAACATGCACAAGATGTTGATAAGGGAAAGGCAAAACAAGAACCCAAAACTACTATCAAAACAGAGTGGAAAGGAAAAGAGCGACTTAAGGAAGAAAAGGAATCCTTAATCGTACAAAAAAAATTTAAAGCACAAAACAAATATGTACCATGGATACTTGATAGTGGATGCTCCAGTCATATGATAGGTGAAAAACAAAAAATTGAGAAGTTACAGAAATATGAAGGTGGTTCAGTAAAGTTTGGGAATAATGATGGAGCTAAGATAGTTGGCAAAGGTTCAGTTAAAATTAGTGAGGGAAAAATTAAGTTAGAGGAAGTCTTGTTTGTGGATGGTTTGAAACATAACCTGTTGAGCGTAAATCAGATTTGTGATAAGGTCATCAAGTAGTTTTTATGAAGCAGGGTTGTGAATTCAGAAAAACAAATAGTGGAAAATTGATAGCAACTGGAGCAAGGACATCTGGAAACCTGTACACGCTCTCAGAGACTTCAAAAGGAGCTTGTTTTATTGGATAGGAAGAAGAAAATTGGTTATGGCATAAGAGAATCGATCATATCGAGTTTTGATAATCTAGTAAAAATCACCTCAAAAGGGGCGATGAGAGATATTCCCACCATCAACAAACCTGCAAACAACATTTGTGCTTCATGCTAAAAGGGGAAGCAAACTAGAGTCACATTCAAAACAAAAGAGTACTACACAAGCAAACCTTTGGAACTAATACACACCGATTTATGTGGACCCATGAGAACACAAAGCATAAATGGTGACAAATATTTTATGTTGTGCATTGATGACTATTCCAAAATGACATGGATATTTTTCTTGAAGCATAAATCAGAAGCTTTTAATATGTTCAAGATTTTCAAAAACCAAGGTTGAGAATGAAATAGGAAAGAGGATCAAATGTTTAAGATCAGATAGAGGAGGAGAATTCATTTCGGAAGAGTTTACTGAATACTATGAAAAATACAGTATTAGGAGACAGTTTTCAGCAGCCAGGACACCTCAACAGAATGGAGTGGTAGAAAGAAAGAACAGGACAGTGCAGGAAATGAGACAGACTATGCTGACTGAAAGCAGACTAGAAGATAGATTTTGGAAAGAAGTCCATACTACGGTGTATATCCAAAATAGGTATATGTTGAGAACACATGAAAGCAAAAATCCTTATGAATTATGGTTCGGTAAAAGGGCAACAACAAAATACCTCAATTTTTTTGGCAGCAAGTGCTACATCAAAAGAACTAAAGATAATCTTGGTAAGTTTGAAGATAGAGCGGATGAAGGTATTTTTGTTGGTTATTCGTCAAAAAGCAAAGCTTACAAATGCTATAACAAGAAGCTAAAGAAAATTGTGGATAGTGTCGATGTTAAATTTGATGAAGGTAGAGAATGAGTAATTAGCTATGAAATGAACTACCCAATTTATGAAGAGGTTATTGAAGGAGATGAGAAAAACGAAATGGAAAAGATACAGAAAATTGACTCAAATGATTTAAGTTGTGATTCAGAAGTGGAAGAAAATAAGAAATTCAAAACAGTAAGTGGGCAGAAAAATCATCCTAGAGAGCAAATAATTGGAGACCCCAAAGTTGGTGTTCAGACAAGAAGAAGAGTAGTAAGTAACTACTCTCTATTATCTAGCATCGAGCCCAAAAATGTTGCTGACGCAAGTAAAGATGAAAGTTGGATGAAGGCAATAAATGAAGAATTAGATCAGATCGAGAAAAATGAAACTTGGGAGTTAGTACCTAGACTTGCAAATAAAAATATAATCGAGACTAAATGGGTTTTTCGAAACAAATTGAATGAAGACGGACATGTAGTCAGAAACAAAGCAAGATTAGTATGTAAGGGTTATGCACAAGTTGAAGGTATTGAATTTGAGGAAACTTTTGCACCAGTAGCAAGACTGGAGGCAATTAGAATGTTTCTGGCTTTAGCAGTCTACAAGAATTTCAATGTTTATCAAATGGATGTAAAATTCGTGTTTTTGAATGGAAAACTTGAAGTAGAGGTTTATATTGAGCAACTAGATGGTTTCCAACTTGGTGATGATCCCAACCTTGTTTGCAAATTGAAGAAAGCATTATATGGCTTAAAATAGACACCCTGAGCATGGTATGCAAGGCTAGACAATTATCTTACCCAAAAAAGGTTTAAGAAAATTATGGTGGATAGTAATTTGTATGTCAAAACGAAAAATGGGCATCTTATTGTTCTTGTTGTATACGTAGATGATATCATATTTGACAGCAGCAAATATGAGTTGTGTAAATATTTAGCAAACAAGATGCAGAAAGAATTTGAAATGTCAATGATTGGTGAACTTTCCTATTTCCTCGAGTTACAAGTTAATCAAAATAAGAAGGGCATATTTATTTGTCAAGCTAAATATGTGAAAGAGATGTTGAAAAAATTGACAATAGAGGACTGTAATCTAGTTAGCACTCCCATGACGACAGGTTGCAAGCTGAGCAAGGATGAAAAATCTCCACCTGTTGATAAAACCATATACAGATCTATGATTGGAAGCTTACTGTACCTGATAGCTACCATACCAGATATTTTGCAGGAAGTATGCATGGTAGCATGATTTCAGGCTAATCCTAAGGAGACTCATGTGACAACAATAAAGAGGATTCTTCGATACCTCAAGGGTACTATGGAGTATGGGTTATGGTATCTGAAAGGTAAAGACTTCACCCTAATTTCGTATTTAGATGCAGATTGGGCAGGGTGTGTAGATGACAGAAAGAGTACCAGTGGAGGTGCATTCTATCTTGGAGACAGATTGGTCATGTGGCACAGTAAGAAACAAGAGTTAGTTTCTCTATCAACAACAGAGGCAGAATATATTATAGTGACAACATATTATACATAGGTATTGTGGATGAAACAAACCCTGAAAGATCTTGGTATCAGCTTCAGTGAGCCAATACCAGTTAAGTGTGATAACACAAGTGCCATTAACATCTCCAAGAATCTAGTTATGCATTCATGCACAAAACACATTGCTATCAGGTATCACTTTTTAAAGGAGAAAGTTGCAAAAGGTGAGGTTAAATTGGATTTTGTTCCGACTATAGAGCAAGTAGCAGATATCTTCACAAAACCATTGCCCAAAGAAGTTTTTGAGTATCTTCACAATAAATTGGGAGTGGTCACACTTCCCAAGAATTGACTAGCTACAAGGATCACATTCTTAGGGGGAGTGGTCATGATTTTTGCTAAGTGTAATAAATCGTGCCTGAGAATGTTGTGCATGGAATCAAGGGGAGTCTACAGTAGCCCTTTGGTATTATTGTCAAAGGGGGAGAAGAGTTACAGGAAATTGCACATGTGTTGCCAAAAATTCCAAAGGGGGAGATTGTTGAGCAAGGTGCAGCAACAATATTGTCATTGTTGTCAACACAGTCAGATAGATCTATTGATGCAGTGGACAGGAAGTTCAAAAGCTATTCAGATGCAAAAGATAGGAGTTCAAAGGTTACTCAGAGTATGTATAGTGATTTTACAAGAAAATCGAAGTGACCCATATGCAAAAGATCAAAGAAAAAGACAAGTAAGAAAAGTGTTGCGATATCATGACATATACAAAAAGCAAGAAAAATTGTCACGATTTTGCGACATGTTGGAAGAGAGAGAAAAAGTAAAAAAAACTATCGCAATTTCGTGACATGTTGGAAGAGAGATAAAAAGTAGGAAAAACTGTCATGATTTCGTGACATGTTGGAAGAGAAAAATGCAAGTGGAAAAACTGTCATGATTTCGCGACATGTTGGAAGAGAAAGAGAAAGCATGAAAACTGTCACGATTTCGTGACATGTTGGAAGAGAAAAAGGCAAGTGGAAAAACTGTCGCGATTTCGTGACATGTTGGAAGAGAAAGGGAAAGAAGGAAAAACTGTCGCGACTTCGTGACATGTTGGAAGAGAAAAAGGCAAGTGGAAAAACTGTCATGATTTCATGACATGTTGGAAGAAAAAGAGAAAGCAGGAAGAAGTGTCGCAATTTCACGACAAGTTCGAAGAAAGAGAACAAGTAAGAAAAGTGTCACGATTTTGCGACATGTCGCATTTTTGCGACTAAAATAGGAGAGAGAAAGTAAGTTGGAAAAGTGTCACGATTTCGTGACATGTCACATTTTCGTGACTAAAATAGGAGAGAGAAAGCAAGTTTGAAAAGTGTCACGATTTCGTGACATGTCGCATTTTTGCGATAAAAGAAAGAGAGGAAGCGTACGGAAGCAAAACTATCATGATTTCGTGATAAAAGCAAAAAGTAAGACTTCAAAAGCAGAAGTGTCACAATTTCACGACAATAGCAAAGAAGTGAAGTACGGAAGCAGAAGTGTCACGATTTCTTGACAAAAGCAAAGAAGACTTCAAAGGCAGAAGTGTCATGATTTTGGACAAAAGTAGAAAGCAAGACTTTGAAAGCAGAAGTGTCATGATTTTGCGATATGTCACTTTTTCACGACTCAAAACAGACAGGAAGGCAGAGAAGCAAAAGTGTCGCGATATTGTGACATGTCGCATTTTCATGACTCAAGAAGGGCAAGCAGGCAGAATAACAAAAGTGTCACGATATCATGCAATGTCGCATTTTCACGACAAACGAATAGAGAAAGTGTACAGAGGCAAAAGTGTCGTGATATCGTGACATGTTGTATTTTCACAGGCCAAAGCTAAGAGAAAGAGCAAGGAGAAAAAGTGTCACGATATCGCGACATGTTGCATTTTCACGGGCCAAATCTAAGAGAAAGACCAAGGAGAAAAAGTGTCACGATATCGCGACATGTTGCATTTTCACGGGCCAAATCTAAGAGAAAGACCAAGGAGAAAAAGTGTCGCGATATCGCGACACGTATTTTCACGAGCCAAAGCTAAGAAAAAGAGCAAGGAGAAAAAGTGTCGCGATATCACGACATGTTGTATTTTTGCGGTTGAGTTGAAGCCGACGAAGATAGATGACAACCAACTAAAATTATTGTTTACAATGGTCATGAAAGCCGACTAATATTAGGGTTTATAGCCGACTAAGATCAGGATTTTCATCACAAGAATTTTGTTATAAATGGAGGGCTGTTTGGAGATTTGAAGTGTTGTTGAAGTGTGCGAAGTTCGGTCATAGTGCGAAGAGAGCAGAGTGCGCAAAAGGGAGAAGATAATCGTGAAGGTCGACTGTATCAAAGCAGAGTGTGCGAAGTGATTACGTAGAGAAAGTAGAGTGTGCAGAGAGGGCAAAGGTGAAGAAAGACTAGTCAGGATCTTGCAAAAACAAAGGTATCCTTCTATCAATCTTATAGATTCAAAATTGAAGTCCAGGTTGTAGATTGGCATCAGGGGTTGGTGCTCCTTCCAGTAGTTGCTAGAAAATCAGGGGTTGGTGCTCCTTTCTGCTGGTGTAGATAAATAAGAGGTTGGTGCTCCTTCTAGTGGGTGCTGGTAAATTGATTATAAAGTTGGTGTTTTGAAAAGGCTAGATTTGGATGGTAGTCCAAGTAGTCATTTTTTGAGGAGTAGCCAAATTGGTGAACCTCGTTAAATCTTGTGTTGTGTGATGGTATTGTGTTATACTTACTGTATCTAGTAATTAGTTTTAATTGCTACTGTATTAAGAGCTATAAATTTAAGTTTAAAGAGCTACACTGATTCACCCCCCCTCTCAGTGTCATTGTAAGACTAACATTTACCTAGGATCAAAGATTTATTCAATCAACTAAGAGATTCCATGGTGTTCACTAAGATTGATCTAAGATTAGGGTACCACAAATTAAGAATACGTGAGTAGGACACTCACAAAATGATATTTAAGACTAGGTACGAGCATTACGATTTTAAAGTTCTACCCTTTGGACTAACTAATGCCCTAGCTGTGTTCATGAACCTAATGAACAATGTGTTCATAAGACACTTGGACTAGTTTTTCCTTGTATTCCTAGATGATATTTTAATACACTCTTAAAAAAAAAAATGAACACAATAAACATCTCAATATTTTGTTAAAATTGTTGAGGAAAAATCAACTCTATGGGAATCTATCAAAAATTGATTTCTATGCTTTATAGGTATGATATCTTGGACAAATCATATCAACAGAAGGAATTGCTGTGGATCCAATGAAGATAGAGGCCATATTGAATTGGCTATCCCAAATATGACTAAAGTGCAAAGCTTCATGGGATTAACAGGCTACTATATATGTTACATAAAGGATTACTCCAAGATTACTGTGGTGATAACTAACCTTCAGAAGAAGAGAAAGGAATTCAAGTGGTCAAAAAAGTGTGAGGTTGCTTTTACATTGCTGAAATATAAGCTCACTACTACATTGATATTAAATATTCCTGACCCTTAAGGGGACTTTTTCGTATGCATGGATGCATCATTGGAAGGGTTAGGAGGAGTAATATCTCAAGAAGAGTCAGTAGTAGTATATACTTCGAGGAAAATCAAAAGCATGAGGCTAATTATGCTACATGTGATTTAGAGCTAGCTATAGTAGCGCATGCTCTAAAGGTCTGGTGCCACTACTTGGTGGGAAGACCATTTGAATTAAAGACTGATCATCAAAGTTTGAGGTACATATTTACCCAACCTATACACAATGCAAGACATAGAATATGGGTCGAGTTTCTCACTGAGTATGAATTTGAAATTGAGTACATAAAAGGGAAAGAGAATAAGGTTATTGATGCCTTGAGTAGAAGGAAATACATAGCAACCATAACTAGAATTCACATGGACTTGATGGATCAAGTGAGACAAGAGAAATCTCAAGATGAGTATTTATAGGAAATTCGAGTCAGGATGAGTAGATATCCTAAAGGAAATAATAAATTGTTAGGAGAAAGAAAACTGATGAGATTTTATTATACATGAAATGAGTTACATATATAGGCATAAGGCCTATATGATAAACTGACAAGTGTCAATATAAAATGATAAGTGTCAAAGCAGAGGCATAGTGCACTTTAATTCTAACATTCCCCCTTAAAGTGCACTATCCTAACTAAAGAAAAAAACAAGTCAACATTAGGTAACATTCCCCCTTAATATTGATTTCTCTAAAAGCAAACTATCATCCTATTTTATTGTTGATTTGGTCTAGGCTCGTGCTATTTGTGCTTGGCTCTCTAACTATGAATAATGCTAGATTTACTGTGTATACATCTTGGTATGTTGCCTCAGGGTCAGCCACTTCCACGGGTCTGTTGCCATTGGGTCAACCATCTAAGTGCCTCAGGGTCATCATGGGTGCCTTAGGGTCAGCCACTTCTGGGTCTGTTGCCTCTGTAGGTCATCCTTAGAGGATGTTGCCTCTCATAGGTCACTGACTAGATCCACCATGAATATAAAATCCCTCCTCATGGTTAACTCAATCTAGAAGGTGTCAATTTCTATAAAAAATGCACCTTAATACAAAAGAAATACGAGCCATGAAATACAATAAAATTGAGCCTTAGAATCCAAGTGTGGAGGAGAAGAAAGAAGAGAAGAGAATATTTTGAATTGTCTTCGTATGTAGTCTTCAGAAGTAGATCTAAAAAAATAGATAGAGTCTAGGGTGTCTATGTTTGTAGTCCCTAGAATAAGTTTCCTCATGGTAGTCACCTCATCTTATCAGAATGCATGGGTAACCAGCCGCTGCATCTGCCAAGTAGAAAGAGGATACCTACTAGATACTAGGTTCACTTACAAGTGCCTTGGGAGTGTCGGGTACAACCGAGAGTGCACTCAAAGGTAGAAAAATTTGAGGCTTAAAATATCCATTGAAACAGCCTTAGAATTACAAATGGACACCACCAATGTGTCTATCACGGAAAAAGCTTTTCGACGACTATAGATACCCCTATATTCTAGTCTCAATGGGGCCTTCATCTTGTTTTAAAAAATATATCATGCCTCTAACATCGCTCAATGGCAGAATTTCTCTCTAGCAGAATAAAAAACAACTCAATTTCCCTCATCAACGAAATTACATAGACCATTTGAAATTTACACTAAAATATAGTTTGGCCTTTCCACCTCCTCCATATGGCAAGTGGCAGAGATGGAAGCAGATCTTCATGGCATTGAAAAACATGATTTCACCAGCATTGATGTTGCCTCTGGATGAGGAAAAAACCTCCAACAATAGAAAGTAATTTGAAACTCCCATATGCGCAAATCTCCAATCATGATTAAATTGACTGCATTAAGTGTCAACTAGAGTAATCAACAACAGCTACAGGGCCGCACCAACTATCAAAAATTTTGCCAATATATGTCGATAGTGCATCATCGTTTACAGACACATCTAAAAGGTCCTCCTTGGACCCGATCACATGGAGGCATGAGAACGACCATCGCGACTTCATTAGTGATGCCACTGGCAATAAAAAACAGTTACCCTATAGGTAAAAAAAAAAAAACTCGAGTTTGGCTTCGACAGTTTTGTCTCAAGGAAATACGTTCACCATGAAATCATTATACATTTGGACCTCGTAGTCGATAGGGGAGGGATCAAGGAGGATCTGCCCCTTGTTGGCATCTGTCACATTATACGTCATCACCACCATGATGCCATTGGAGTTATTGAAGGCGATCAATGATCGAGTTCCGCACATGGATGCCACGATCAGGTTCAGTCCCCATGACACCCATCCCTTGATGCATCTGGCTTCATCGTGAATGCCATGTTTAGGCTCCCATTATCTTCCTCATATGACCATGCCAAATTCATGCTCAATTACTACAATGTCTGGAAACTACTATACATTGCCTCCTCATTGCTCAAACTCACTGTGTAGCTCTTCGTGCACATCTGCGCACTCGACGACTGGCTCAAGAAAATAAGCAGCAACATCGTCATCACCACCATGGCCCCAAAGGCTTTCAAATTTGCCATGGGAGTCCTTAGCCTCTCAATATTTTTGTAATTTATAGGGATTGAAGAACTACGCAAATTCTGGATTGCTGCAAACCTTGCGTGGTGGCGTTGATTTGTTATAAAATCCTCTACTTTTTAAAAGCGTGTCCCTCTTGTTTTCGGTTGACTCTTCACTTCACCACCTACGAACACAACTATAACACACATGCCTTTTGGCTAGATTCAAACTTTCCAAACCTTGCAAAGCTTGCCAAGCTTACCCCGCATAGCGCACATTCCCACACACACAGGTACAACAGAGTTCATGCCAACACCTTTCCACCAATGCTAACAGCTCTAACCACTAATTTTCGTCAAGCATTGCTCCATGATGCACTAAAACACTAAACAATAATTGGCACTGTATGAGTTCCTTATGTTTTCTTTCTCCATCTACACATGTATTTATGTTGCCACTTTGCCATGAATGCAGGAGTCTCCATGATCAATGCAAATAGACACTTCCTCGATATTCCTAAAGTGCCAAAATGTAAACGGCTGCATGCACGATATTTTCAATAGAAGGTGGTGCGATATTAACTAGCAGTGCTAGATATTACCGTAATATTTCTTTGACATCAATGGGCCGAGAATTGTTACAATATTATTATTTTTAGGAAAAACTTGCAATGCTTTTTCGGAGACCACCGGATGCAGGCCAGATTTGGAGAGACTCACACCGCCAAAAAATGAAAAACATTCATGTCCATAATGCCTACCTCAAAGTCCTCAATGCGATAACCATCCATCTCCAGAGCCAAAACACGTCACTGCATCCAGTCCTCATCAACGCTTGGTTGTGGTTGCATATCTCGAAGATGTATAACAATGTTTACTGACAGAATTGAATCAGGTGGCTCCACTATTTGAAATTTTTGGATTTAAAATAAAGTGAATCTCCTTCTTTTGGGTAGACCAAAATGAGTGCCCTCTGCATGAACTGTCAACAATAAAATTACACCTTTTTTTTGATCTGCTCTTCTTTCCAATCTCATATGTCTCCATCAATGTCTTCTTGTACGAATCAACCGCCTTCTTTTCTCCCACAAAAGCATAAAATGTTCTCGTATTTATAATCAGGTCCTCCTCCATGCAAGAACAGTTAGGGTGGCCATTAATTTTCAAAAATATGGTTTATAATTTTCGTGTATATTGTGAATAATATGTCTACTTTTATAGCATTTAGAATTTTGGCACGCTGCTCTGCCGCTCCACCAGAAACAACAGCCTCCTCCTGGGGCTCTTTTTATCACCACGTAGAGCACACATCATTATTATCAGTGATAAAAGAGTAAAACATCATGAATTTCATGATCATGAAGCGATAGGTCTCAAGAAAAATGACGATCACACCACTTTCAATCTCTCGCACTAATCATAGAATCACATGGTGGACATCATGCGATCGTAGAATCACTAATCTTCGAGAAAAAGAGTTGCTTCATGACCAAACATCCATTTGGAAAAATTGAGTGGTGCATCATCTCGTTATCATTGCTGCATCAATATTTCACACTCAAAAAAATAATTGCACAGATCTTTTGGTATGCGGTTCTCTCACTCCTGCTTAAGGTGAAAAACTCCATCACGATATTAACTTTGCTTTGAACTAAACCTGCACACGATGGCTACGTAGCGCTCCTAGCTACCGAGTGGATTATTGGAAAAATATCTTCGTGGTCGAAAGAGAAAACTCAATAAAATTTCACCACCACACTGCAGATGCTCGTCATGAACAGATGTGCAAAATAGAATCAAGCCCAAAAACACACTGGCTAGATCATCCATGCTCTTATAATTCACCTGCACAGCCTTCTCAAAAATCACTCCCACCGAGTAAACTTCGCCACGCCCTTGTGATTCTCATACAATCGCGCAAACGCCACCCATAGCGTGTGCAGCTTTCCCACGACCTTCATCGGGTCCACGGTCTTCACCGCCTCGGTGAAAGTGAGGATTTGTCGCGTAGGGTTTCCCTTGAACATCTTCACCCACTTGTGCCACTCATGCACATTGTGTGGGTTCTACTACAATAGCACGTTGCTCACTAGCCCTGACCTCGTATTGCAAATAGGAAAATCCAAAAAATGCTGCAACAAGACCATATATGAGAGCTCCGTCTAGGTTTACCATTCTCTAGATCTAAAAAACTATTTTTTTTTTTGAAAATATTTCCCAAATTTTAAAATTCTTACGATCTTGTTTCTGATCCATCAAATGATGGAAAGCATACTCCCTCGGTAAAAAATTTAAAAAAATAGGAAAAAAAATTAGGGGGGAAAATGAAAAAAATGGAAAAATAGGAAGAAAATGAGGGAGAAATGGGGGAGGGAGGATTTCCATGAGGGAAATCCCCCCTCAAGGGTTTACATAGGGTAGGAGAGCGACTAGGCTTTGATACCAAATATTGGGAGAAAGAAAACTAATGAGATCTTATTATACATGAAATGAGTTACATATATAGGCAGAAGGTCTATATGATAAACTGACAAGTGTCAATATAAACTGAAAAGTGTCAAAGCAAAGGTATAGTGCACTTTAATTCTAACAAAAATTTGGTATGAATAATGACCTTTTGTGCTACAAAGGAAGAGTCATACCAAAAATGGGTAATTTAAGGAAATTAATAATGCAATAATCCCATAGATCTCCTTATTCTGCTCATCCTAGAGGAGCCAAAATGTGGGAAAACATTAATTATAAATGCTTGCATCTTGCAGGAAAATGAGGGAAGTTTTGTTGTTTGATACCTTGAATATCAAAAAGTTAAGGTAGAATGCAAGCATATTGCAAGAAAATTGTATTCGCATGATATACCTACACATAAATGGTAGGTTATATATATGAATTTCATAGTAGGTTTACCCAAAACCCAATACCAGCATGATGTAATCCTTATAATAGTCGATAGATTGACTAAGGTTGCACATTTCATACCCGAGAACATCAAGGATGATGCTCAGGTAGTGGCTAATAGATTTTCCAAAGAGGTTTTCCATTTACATGGATTCCCCAAAGTAATCATTTCATATAGGTATTCCAAGTTCACATTTAAATTTTGGAAGTCCCTACATCGTGTAGTGGGTAAAAAACTAAATATGAGTTCGGTATACCACCTTGAGACAGATGGTCAAATAGAACAGGTAAACCAAGTACTAGAAGATATGCTTTGCATGTACTACATGGATCTCAAGTCTTATTGGGAAGACTACATACATCTTGTAGAGTTCATCTACAATAATGGACATCACTCCTCACTAGAAATGGTTCCTTTTGATGTCTTGTATGGGCAAAAGTGTAAAACGCCATTGTATTGGGACAACCTAGAGGACCAAGTTATGATTGTACTAGAAATGGTTAGAGAAATGGAGGATCAGCTAAAGGTAATTAGGCATAGATTTAAAAATTTTGTTGATAGGCATAAAATTTATGATGATCTAAAAAGGAATCCAAGAGAGTACTTATTTGGAGACAAGGTGTTTTTAAGGTTTAAATCGATGAAGAGTGCTATCAAATCCATAAAGTTGGATCCTCGATTTGTGGGACTCTTTGAAATCATTGAAAAGATTAGTTTGAATGCATATTGACTTGCCTTACCACCTAACCTATCCAGTATCCATGAAATTTTTCACATATCCTTGGTTAGAAAATATATTGCTGACCCTAAATATGTGTGGGATGTTTCTAATTTATAGATGACAAATTCGGAGGCTATTGAAATAATGCTGGTGAATATTCTTGAGTTTCATTCTAAATCTATGCAGAATTGAACTCTTGAGCAATGTAAGGTCCAATGGGACTGGTTTATGAAAGAAATACCAGTTGGGAGAAAGTGGATGAAATGCAAAAATATTTTCCTTTCTTTTCTAAAAATATGTAATGTAATAATTTTATTTTGTTTAAAAAAACTTGAAACACTCGGGATGGTGTTTAGTCCAAGGGGGTAGGATGTCATGACCCTCCTTGGTGGACTTTTGACACAAAGAAACAATGTATTAATCTATGATATTTTAATACCTAACTTGAGTAATTGAACCAACTATGCGATATTTAGTTGTTTTTAAAGAGCATGGTACTGCTGAAAAATTGCCAAGATGTGCAGGATCAGGTACACTCATAGGTGGACGAAGCAAAATCATCCACTAGAAGTGGGGGTACTTGAGGGTAGGGAAATTATTATTAAGTCAACTCAAGGGTAACGTGGATATATACCTTCATAAAGGTATGAATTATCGGTAAGGATAATCATCAATACGCTAACCACATTGAGCCTCAGTTGATAGCCTAGTAGCTATCGTAAATCCTCTAGCTGAGAAGGATGATTGGGTTGATGGAAAGACTCCCTTATTATCTATTGCATATGTCTGATTTTATTTTACTTCTTAACTATCTACATTGGTGGTTTGGAAAATGAAAACATGCATGATTTTTTTTAAGCAAAAAACCCCTTGTGGAGTCGCCTTGGTCTGAGAGACCACGAACAGGGGGTTCTACACCATCAAAGTCACCCGGGGGTCGCACCCGACCCTGAAGGCACCAACATTATCAATTGGATTTTAGATACCCAATTCAACTTTTTTGGTAGGGTGGAGATTTGAACCTAGAACCTCCCTTGGAGGATTTACCTCTCGTCTCCAACTCACCTACAACAACTGGGTAAAACTAATTTATAGTGGAAAACACCCCTTTCGAGGTGCAACTTTCAACAAGTTGGGCATAGGAGGAATGGAGCCTTGTAGACCTCTACCAACACATAGGACATTCCTAACTATACCATATATCTGCAGGATGGAGACAAGGGGAATGGAACCTGGGTCGACCTCTACCAGCACCCAGGGCATTTACCACTGCACCACAACAAGCAGATAGAAAAAAAAAAACATGCATGATTTAGTTGCCTTTGAAAGCTCTTTATTTTTCTTAAAAACCTATACTCTCTATTTTATAAATAATAGAGGTTTTACTTTAAAATGATAATGGAATTTCATTTTAATAGAAGCATTATTTAAAATGATAATAGAAGTTCATTTTATAAATAATAGAGGTTTTAATTTAAAATTATAATGGAATTTCATTTAAATAAAAGCATTATTTAAAATAACAATAGAAGTCCATTTTATAAATAATAGAGGTTTTATTTTAAAATGTTAATGGAACTTCATTTTAAAAGTATTATTTTCAAATATTGATAGAGTTCAATTATAAGTAATGGTTGCTTATGATAAAAACTTCATTCAAATACATTAAACATGTATTGTTTGTAAAATAAAGACATTCCATTTAAAAGGTATGGTAGACTTCTTCTGGTTGTGATTGTACGTTCAAAGGAATTAAGACCCTGCCAGCCTCAGATAGAGAGAAACTTCCCTTCCTCATGGAAAATCTTATAAATTAGATTTAAAAGATAGAAAAATGGTCGACTGCCACATTCAAGTGGGTGGTGAATTAATGGTAGTTTTCAAAGAATGAAAACAATAAGTTTTAAATCCATAATATCTCCCTTGGATGATAGAGAAATGAATTCTGATAGGTAAGAATGATGGCAAGCATTGATTGAGTTATTGAGCATGGAAATAAAACTCTGTCCTTGAGAAGGAAGAAAAGAGTTTTGTGTGGTAGTTAGTAAAAGGAAAATTTAGAGAAAGAAGGTAAAATTGCAAAAGCAGAACCAGAGGGTGAAACACTAATGATTGATAGCATTCGAGAAGGAAACACCCCTTTGCGAAGCAATATATAGGTTGGTAATGGAATTAACCTCTTAATCAATTAAGATAAAAGGAACACTTCCATTTTTTTATTTTTTAATAACTCCTTAGGTACCTGTGTTGCCTTGGTGTTTGTCCTTGTGTGGTTGGTTGTATCCCTTTTGAGTGAAGTTTATCTTTGTTATGTGATGCACTGTTAACTCTAAGACCCACCCTAGCAAGGTAAAATACAATCCTTGCTATGTGTGATAGAAATACCCTATATGGTTAACCCATGGTAGTTCTGTGGCTTACGCTCTACTCTTAGGTGTTAAGTCTATCTCTCTCCTGGTTTATCCAACATTGCTTTGTGGGCACCAATGCTTGACTATGTTGGTAGTAGCCCCTCACAATTGTAGAACCTACCTTCTCCTAGTTGTAGGGTTGATGTGGTGGCACTGCTCTCTATCCAAGATGATAAAGGAATACAGTCACCATGAACTGAACCACCATTCCATCTTCTTTGTTGTGTTAGCACCATAACGCGTAGGAAGTATTGGAATGCATCCATAGGATGCAGTTGTGGTTTCTTGAGAACACATCATCTGAAGTGATGGTGTGTATGCATGTGATGGGGTTAGTAGACCCGAGGAGGTCATACCTTATCTTCTATTGATTGGATTTCATCTTCTTGGGACGTCCTTTGCTGACTCCTCTCTTAGGGATGTAGGTGGTCATAGTTTGTTGACGTCCCTAGCTGTGTTGAAGGTAAAGCCTACTGTTCTTTTGAAGCATCTATTTTTGCTAATGTATTAAATGAAATATATGTTTTATTTTAATTAAATAAGAAGTTAATTAAGATAAAAGTAAAAAGAGTTATGTTTTATTTTTATTAAATAAGAAGTTATTTGATTAAGATAAAAAAAAAGGAAGTTATGTTTTTTTTTTATTGAATAAGTTTGTAGAATAGAGTGGAGTTTACTGTAGCAATTTTAATATATTTGATATCATATAATAATACTATGTATAATCTTTAAAATAATAATGAAATCTTATTATTTATTGTAGTTGAAAAGTTTGAAGAAGTATACAAAATGATATTGTAGTGGATCCATGACATAAAGTAGATGAATATGAAAATGGGGATAATCCTTTTTATCATAAAATTTGGATATGATGTATAAGCAAAAACACCTCAGGTGTAAGTTAAAGAGGTATCATCTATTGCACAATTATGAAAATAGTCATGATGATGGTACCAAAAATAGAATTATGAATGTAACCATCGATATTGTTGAGCAAGCTGCAGCAACAGTATTGTCATTGTTGTCAACACAGTCAGATAGATCTGTTGATGCAGTGGATAGGAAGTTCAAAAGCTATTCAAATGCAGAAGACAGGAGTTCAAAGGTTACTCAGAGTATGTACAGTGATTTTCCAAGAAGACCGAAGTGGCCCATATGCAAAAGATCAAAGAAAAAGACAAGTAAGAAAAGTGTCGCGATATCGCGACATATACAAAAAGCAAGAAAAACTGTCGCGATTTCGCGACATGTTGGAAGAGAGAGAAAAAGCAGGAAAAACTATCGCGATTTTGCGACATGTTGGAAGAGAGAGAAAAAGCAAGAAAAACTGTCACGATTTCACGACATGTTGGAAGAGAAAAAGACAAGTGGAAAAACTGTCACGATTTCGCGACATGTTGGAAGAGAGAGAAAAAGCAAGGAAAAACTGTCACGATTTCGTGACATGTTGGAAGAGAAAAAGGCAAGTGGAAAAACTGTCACGATTTCATGACATGTTGGAAGAGAGAGAAAAAGTAGGAAAAATTGTCATGATTTCGTGACATGTTGGAAGAGAAAAAGGCAAGTGGAAAAAGTGTCATGATTTCACGACATGTTGGAAGAGAAAAAGGCAAGTGGAAAAACTATCACGATTTCGTGACATGTTGGAAGAGAGAGAAAAGTAAGGAAAAATGTCATGATTTCGTGACATGTTGGAAGAGAAAAAGGCAAGTGGAAAAACTATCATGATTTCGTGACATGTTGGAAGAGAAAGAGAAAGTAGGAAGAAGTGTCACGATTTCGCGACAAGTTCGAAGAAAGAGAACAAGTAAGAAAAGTGTCATGATTTCGTGACATGTCGCATTTTTGCGACTAAAATAGGAGAGAGAAAGTAAGTTGGAAAAGTGTCACGATTTCGTGACATGTCACATTTTCATGACTAAAATAGGAGAGAGAAAGTAAGTTTGAAAAGTGTCATGATTTCGTGACATGTCACATTTTTGTGACAAAAGAAAGAGAGGAAGCGTATGGAAGCAGAACTATTGTGATTTCATGACAAAAGTAGAAAGCAAGACTTTGGAAGCAGAAGTGTCATGATTTTGTGACAAAAGCAAAGAAGTAAAGTACAGAAGCAGAAGTGTCACGATTTCATGACAAAAGTAGAGAAGAAGACTTCGAAGGCAGAAGTGTCACGATTTCGTGACAAAAGCAAAGAAGTAAAGTACGAAAGTAGAAGTGTCACGATTTCATGACAAAAGCAGAGAAGAAGACTTCGAAGGTAGAAGTGTCATGATTTTGTGACAAAAGCAAAGTCAAAGTCTATGGAAGTAGAAGTGTCGTGATATCGTGACAAAAGAATAGAGAAAGCGTATGGAGGCGAAAGTGTCGCGATATCGCGACATGTTGTATTTTTGTGGGCCAAAGCTAAGAGAAAGAGCAAGGAGAAAAAGTGTCGCGATATCGTGACATGTTGTATTTTCATGGTTCGATGCTAAGAGAAAGAGCAAGGAGAAAAAGTGTCGTGATATCATGACATGTATTTTTGCGGTCCGATGCAAAGAGAAAGAGAGAGAAGAAAAAGTGTCACGATATCGCGACATGTATTTTTAGGGGCCAAAGCAAGGAGAAAGAGAGAGAAAGTGAAAGTGTCATGATATCGCGACATGTTGTATTTTCATGGTTGAGTTGAAGCCGATGAAGACCGATGACAATCGACTAAAATTAGGGTTTACAGTTGTCATGAAAGCCGACTAAGATTAGGGTTTTCATCATAAAAATTTTGTTATAAAAGGAGGGTTGTTTGGAGATTTGAATATGTTGATGAATGCATGTCGAAGTGTGAAATGTGGTCGTAAGAGCGCAAAAAGCGTAGAAGCGGTGAGATGATGGCGAAGTGCGCAAAGTGAGTGAAGAGTCATGTCGAATTGTCCTAAGTGCATCTATGAGTGTGCAGAGAAAGCAGATGGTGCAGAGAGAGCATAGTGCGCAGAGAACGCAAAGGTGAAGAAGACCAGTCAGGGTCTTGCAAAAGCAAAGGTATCTTACTGTTAAACCTATAGATTCAGAATTGAAGTCCAGGTTGGTGCTTGGCATCAGGGGTTGGTGCTCCTTCTAGTTGGTGCTGGTAAATTAGGGGTTGGTGCTCCTTCTAGTTGGTGTTGGTAAATCAGGGGTTGGTGCTCCTTTCTATTGGTGCAGATAAATAAGGGGTTGGTGCTCCTTCCAGTGGGTGTTGGTAAATTGATTGTAAAGTTGGTGCTTTGCAAAGGCTGGATTTGGATGGTAGTCCAAGCAGTCATTCTTGAGGAGTAGCCAAATTGGTGAACCTCGTTAAATCTTGTGTTGTGTGATGTTCTCTTGTGATACTTGCTTTATCTGGTTTTAAGGTTTCATTATTTCAGTTTTAAGAGCTATGAATTTAAGTTTAAAGAACTACACCTGATTCACCCCCCTCTCAGTGCCATTGTAAGACTAACAATTGGTATCAGAGCCAAGTTCCCTTCTCAAGCTAAATTAGTCAGGGTTGATCTTGGATTAGTACGCAATGGGTAAGAAGAATAGATCCTCCTCCAAAAGGGCATCTCAGTCAGTTTCAGTTCCTGTGGAAGAGAAAATTGAACCAGAAAAGGTTGAAGACTTCTCATCAAACAAAGCACCTTTGTTTGATGGAACTAATTACGCGGTCTGGAGAATCAGGATGCAGACATATCTTTGTGCTTTGGGATACGACATCTGGGATTCAGTAGATAGTGAATACACAATACCCATCACTCCTCCAACCGATGTTGCCGATAAGAATCTATTTGAGAATGACTCAAAAGCAAAGAATGCTATCAGGTGTGGATTAGTAGACAGTGAATGGGTAAAGATCATGAGTTGTAAAATGGCAAAAGAAATATGGGACAAACTGAGGAGTATTCATGAAGGAGACGATGAGATCAAGGAGGCCAAGTTACAAACACATCAAGCTCAGTTCGAAGCTTTAAAGTTGAATGACGATGAGAACATAGAGGCATATATGTTGAGAGTTAATGAAGTCCTAGAGGATGATTCTAAAAAGGAAATAGGTGGAGGTCTTTTCATGACACTCGAAGAAGAAACAAAAAAAGAACAGGAATGTGATGAAGAAGAAATTGATGCAGAAATAAATTTGAAAGAGGAACTAATTGCAGCTCTGGATGAATTGAAGATAGAAAGAAAAAGGAATAAGGAAATCTCAAGAAAGCTTGAGGATGCAAATGAAATAATAACCAGTTTGAAAGTACAGGTAGAAGAATTCAAAAGGATTGAAGAAACTCTCAGGTCAGAGATCAATGAGAAAGAGATTGGTTGCTGCAAACAAGAGGAAGAGATTGTTTTATTGAAGAAACAACTAGAAGAGGCCAATACAAATCTCAAATTCGAGAAGAGCACAAAGTTGCTAGATAAAATGATAAGCCAACAAAGAAGCTCCACGGATAAGCATGGTCTTGGATATGAAGTTGAACAACCTTCATCTTCCAACTCTACAGAGAAGAAGAAGTTCACTGTTGAAGGATCGAAGCAAGAAAAGTTTGAAGCTGAATCTTCAAAAGGAAGAAAATATCAAAGGAGATCTACAACAAAGCAACCACAACAAAAGAGGTTCTATCACTCTCACTCTATTCATAATAATACTTTTAATGGCTATTGTTTCAGATGCAACCAGTATGGTCACAAGGCAACTTATTGTGGATTGAATAATAAATCAAAGAGTTATACTTTGGTAGAAATACATCTGCGTTTCTGAGTGAACACTATGTACAATGTTTTCAATGTAATGGTCATGGGCACATAGCAAGGTTTTGTCCAAGCACTTTTGTATCTAATCTAAGGCAAAATAGTAGATTTCATCAGATGCAAAGAACGCAACACAGACAGGGAATAAATCATGTACATAAAAGAAAGGAAAATAATCATTCATCAAGGATGCACAAGAGACAACCACACAAGAGAAATGTTCGAGTTCACGAAAAGGTGCAAAATAGGGATGTAGTTGAAAAATCCAAGCCCGAGTTCAAGAAAGTTTGGAGAAAGATAGAAGAAAGGAAATTGTGTCTCCTTGGACCGAAGGAGACTACTCCGCTATTGCACTAAGCAACTCCAGGTAGCACATCCTCAGGGGGAGCAATCTTGAAGTTTCATTTTAATGCTCCTATGTATTTGTTTGATTACCTGAGGATGAAAGGCAAGTAGTCAGGGAAGTTGTCGTATAGTTGTCGAAGTGTGTTTTCAGTTCATGTAGTTGTTTGTGGAAGTGTCGTGAAGGGTGGTGATTAAATTGAGAGTTGTCATTATTGGTAGTATTGCTATATGTCATTGTTGTACTGGTGATGGTTCTTACTGCCACTATCCAAAGTTAAGGATTATAACAGTTCAGATAATTTGGTTAGTGAAAGAATGTTGCCCTAGCCGCATATATGTGTTTCGATAAAAGCAGTGTGTATTTGAACTACACATTGACGTGAAGATTGTTAGATCTATTATGATGCTGTGGTGAAAAATATTGAAGTCTGATTATTGATTCATGTTTAGCTCATCAAGATGAGCAACTTTGCTTTGTGAATCATACCTATCCGAGGTCCGAAGTATGAGTTTGAGTAAGGTGCACTATAGTTGGCCGTGAAGTGTTTGACAAAATGTTGTCTCCTGATTCAAACAGTTGAAAGTAAGGTGTGACCAGCGGTGACTGTAGAAAACATAGACCAAGTTGAAAATGTAAAAAGGGATTTGGTTGGTGTTGTGGTACAGTGTTTGATGCTTGCACAGAGTTGGCAGTAAAATTGCAGTGTCGGTACAGTGTTGGACAAAAGTTGGTACAAGTGTGAGTCACTTGACAATTTTTTTGATAGATGTGAAATCAGCGTTTTTGAATGGGAAGCTTGAAGAAGAGGTTTATATTGAGCAGCCAGATGGTTTCCAGCTTGGTGATGATCCCAACTTGGTTTGTAAGTTGAAGATATATGGCTTGAAACAGGCACCCCAAGCATGGTATGCAAGGCTAGACAACTATCTCACTCAACAAGGGTTTAAGAAAGATGATATCATATTTGGCAGCAACAAAGATGAGTCGTGTAAAGATTTAGCAAATAAGATGCAGAAAGAATTTGAAATGTCAATGATTGGTGAACTTTCGTATTTCCTCGGGTTGCAAGTTAATCAAAATAAGAAGGGCATATTTATTTCTCAAGTTAAATATGTGAAAGAGATGTTAAAAAGTTCACAATGGAGGATTGTAAGCCAGTTAGCACTCCCATGACGACAGGTTGCAAGTTGAGCAAGGATGACAAATCTCCACCTGTTGATCAAACCATGTACAGATCTATGATTGGGAGCTTACTGTACCTAACAGCTACCAGACCAGATATTTTGCAGGCAGTATGCATGGTAGCACGATTTCAGGCTAATCCCAAGGAGACTCATGTGACAGCAGTGAAGAGGATTCTTCGGTACCTCAAGGGTACTATGGAGTATGGGTTATGGTATCCGAAAGGTAAAGACTTCACCCTTATTTCGTATTCAGATGCAGATTGGGCAGGATGTGTAGATGACAGAAAGAGTACCAGTGGAGGTGCATTCTATCTTGGAGACAGATTGGTCGCATGGCACAGTAAGAAACAAGAGTCAGTTTCTTTATCGACAGTAGAGGCAGAATATATTGCAGCGACAACATGTTGTACGCAGGTATTATGGATGAAACAAACCTTGAAAGATCTTGGTATTAGCTTCAGTGAGCCAATATCAGTTAAGTGTGATAACACCAGTGCCATTAACATCTCCAAGAATCCGGTTATGCATTCACGCACAAAACACATTGCTATCGGGTATCACTTTTTGAAGGAGAAAGTTGCGAAGGTGAGGTTAAGTTGGATTTTGTTCCAACTACAGAGCAAGTAGCAGATATCTTCACAAAACCATTGCCCAAGGAAGTTTTTGAGTACCTTCGCAATAAATTGGGAGTGGTCACACTTCCCAAGAATTGACTAGCTACGGGGATCACATTCTCGGGGGGAGCATTTAAGTATTTGATTATCTTTTTGCTCATGTTCATGATTTTTGCTAAGTGTAATAAATTGTGCCTGAGAATGTTGTGCATGGACTCGGGGGAGTCTGCAGTAGCCCTTTGGTATTATTGTCAAAGGGGGAGAAGAGTTACAGGAAATTGCACATGTGTTGCCAACAATTCCAAAGGGGGAGATTGTTGAGCAAGGTGCAACAACAGTATTGTCATTGTTGTCAACACAGTCAGATAGATCTATTGATGCAGTGGATAGGAAGTTCAAAAGCTATTCAGATGCAGAAGACAGGAGTTCAAAGGTTACTCAGAGTATGTACAATGATTTTCCAAGAAGACCGAAGTGGCCCATATGCAAAAGATCAAAGAAAAAGACAAGTAAGAAAAGTGTCACGATATCGCGACATATACAACAAGCAAGAAAAACTGTCATGATTTCGTGACATGTTGGAAGAGAGAGAAAAAACAAGAAAAATTGTCACGATTTCGCGACATGTTGGAAGAGAGAGAAAAAGTAGGAAAAACTATCACGATTTCGTGACATGTTGGAAGAGAAAAAGGCAAGTGGAAAATGTCGTGTTTGCGCTGTTGGAAGAGAGAAAAAGCAAGAAAAACTGTCACGATTTCGCGACATGTTGGAAGAGAAAAAGGCAAGTGGAAAAACTATCACGATTTCGTGACATGTTGGAAGAGAGAAAAAGCAAGTGGAAAAACGTGATTTCGCGACATGTTGGAAGAGAAAAAGCAAGTGGAAAAACTATCATGATTTCGTGACATGTTGGAAGAGAAAAAGGCAAGTGGAAAAACTGTCACGATTTCGTGACATGTTGGAAGAGAGAGAAAAAGCAGGAAAAACTATCACGATTTCGCGACATGTTGGAAGAGAAAAAGGCAAGTGGAAAAATTGTCACGATTTCACGACATGTTGGAAGAGAAAGAGAAAGTAAGAAAAAGTGTCACGATTTCATGACAAGTTCGAAGAAAGAGAACAAGTAAGAAAAGTGTCACGATTTCATGACATGTCGCATTTTCGTGACTAAAATAGGAGAGAGAAAGTAAGTTGGAAAAGTGTCACGATTTCGTGACATGTCGCATTTTCGTGACTAAAATAGGAGAGAGAAAGTAAGTTGGAAAAGTGTCATGATTTCGTGACATGTCACATTTTCGTGACAAAAGAAAGAGAGGAAGCGTACGAAAGCAGAACTGTCATGATTTCATGACAAAAGTAGAAAGCAAGACTTCGAAGCAGAAGTGTCATGATTTCGTGACAAAAGCAAAGAAGTAAAGTATGGAAGTAGAAGTGTCATGATTTTGTGACAAAAGCAGAGAAGAAGACTTCGAAGGCAGAAGTGTCACGATTTTGTGACAAAAGCAAAGAAGTAAAGTACGAAAGCAGAAGTGTCACGATTTCACGACAAAAGCAGAGAAGAAGACTTCGAAGGTAGAAGTGTCATGATTTCATGACAAAAGCAAAGTTGAAGTCTATGGAAGCAGAAGTGTCGCGATATCACGACAAAAGAATAGAGAAAGCGTATGGAGGTGAAAGTGTCATGATATCACGACATGTATTTTTGTGGGCCAAAGCTAAGAGAAAGAGCAAGGAGAAAAAGTGTCGCGATATCGCGACATGTTGTATTTTTGTGGTCCGATGCAAAGAGAAAGAGCAAGGAGAAAAAGTGTCATGATATCGTGACATGTAGTTTTGTGGTCCGATGCAAAGAGAAAGAGAGAGAAAGAAAAGTGTCACGATATCAGACATGTATTTTTGTGGTCCAAAGCAAGGAGAAAGAGAGAGAAAGTGAAAGTGTCATGATATCGTGACATGTATTTTTGTGGTTGAGTTGAAGCTGACGAAGACCGATGACAACCAACTAAAATTAGGGTTTACAGTTGTCATGAAAGCCGACTAATATTAGGGTTTATAGTCGACTAAGATTAGGGTTTTCATCATAAAAATTTTGTTATAAAAGGAGGGTTGTTTGGAGAATTTGAATATGTTGATCGAATGTGTGTCGAAGTGTGAAATGTGGCCGTAAGAGCGCAGAAAGCGTAGAAGCGATGAGATGATGGCGAAGTGTGCAAAGTGAGTGAAGAGTCATGTCGAATTGTCCTAAGTGCGTCTGTGAGTGCGCAAAGAAAGTAGATGGTGCAGAGAGAGTAGAGTGCACAGAGAACGCAAAGGTGAAGAAGACCAGTCAGGGTCTTGCAAAAGCAAAGGTATCTTACTGTCAAACTTCTAGATTCAAATTGAAGTCCAAGTTGGTGCTTGGCATCAGGGGTTGGTGCTCCTTCTAGTTGGTGCTGGTAAATTAGGGGTTGGTGCTCCTTCCAGTTGGTGCTGGTAAATCAGGGGTTGGTGCTCCTTTCTGTTGGTGCAGATAAATAAGGGGTTGGTGCTCCTTCCAGTGGGTGTTGGTAAATTGATTGTAAAGTTGGTGCTTTGCAAAGGCTGGATTTGGATGGTAGTCCAAGCAGTCATTCTTGAGGAGTAGCCAAATTGGTGAACCTCGTTAAATCTTGTGTTGTGTGATGTTCTCTTGTGATACTTGCTTTATCTGGTTTTAAGGTTTCATTATTTTAGTTTTAAGAGCTGTGAATTTAAGTTTAAAGAACTACACTGATTCACCCCCCCTCTCAGTGCCATTGTAAGACTAACAGGTATTATGAATGTAACTTTCATAAATTAGGTAAGTTAGGAATCCTAGAAAGGTTTTGATTGGAAGTTGGCTTGGATCCGCCCACAAAATTAGGTGAAGCTGAGGTAGGAAAGGGTAGAAATTACCCCTGCACCAAATATCCAATCAACACCTTCCTAGGATATTGATGAACTAGTACTATGATCGAATAAGAAGTTATTTAATTAAGATAAAAGGAAAGGAATATGTATTTTATTTTTATTAAATAAGAAGTTATTTGATTAAGATAAAAGGAAAGGAAGATGTGTTTTATTTTTATTAAATAAGAAGTTATTTTATTAAGATAAAATGAAAGGAAGATGTGTTTTATTTTGATTATATAATAAGTTATTTGATTAAGATAAAAGGAAAGGAAGATGTGTTTTATTTTGATTAAATAAGAAGTTATTTGATTAAGATAAAAGGAAAGGAAGATATGTTTTATTTTGATTAAATAAGAGGTTATTTTATTAATATAAAAGGAAAGGAAGATATGTTTTATTTTGATTAAATAAGAAGTTATTTGATTAAGATAAATGAAAGAGGATTGGGTTATTTGTAAACTGAAGTAGTAAAGCTTTAGTTTATCAAGTAAACATAATGATTGTTTTACATATTAAAGTAATGGGACTTTGATGTATGAGACAAAGGAAAAGTAGTTTACTTTATGAATTAAATTTTAAGCTTTAATTCATGGGAATAAAGGAACCCTATGTATTTAATGATTAAGGGTATGAGACTTTAATTCATTGAAAAGGGAAGGCTTTAATTTAAGTGAAAACTATGTTCTAATTAGTGTATGTTGAATGAATCTCTAAAGGTATTTGAGAGGTGAAAATAAAGTAAGGATTATTTATGATATCAAGTATGCATTATATGGTTAGCAACTTGCTTAAATTTGTATAGTTGCAATTTGGTAAAGTAAATGCTAGATGCATTTAGAGGTATGCCTATCATGAACTATGAGTGCCCTAATCCCCTATTATCCTCAAATGTTCGATGGATAGAGAAGGATATCTGAAGAGGTATATGGGACTAATGCACCGGTTTTTTCTCTATTTACTATTTATTTACTTATGCTTAAATAGACTAGATATGTGGGGAGATTTCCCTGATGAAATTGATGTAATATGTTATTCTTTGAGTATGGAAGGATTACCATACTTATCTTTATGTAATAATTTTTTAATGGTTTGGAGAAGGTACCTTTACTCTATTACTATGCATTGACTATATTTTGTATTTAATCTCTCTTTCAATTAATGTTATTCTCTTTTAGTGTTGCTTATTTCTTGGTTTATTTTGTATGCTTTTAAGGTTATATATTTTTTTAGATTTAGTATCTAGAATTAGTCTTGTTTTCTTGCTAATAAAAAAACCTAAGTAATAAGTTCTAAGGGTGAACTTAGAGAGTGACCTAAGGGATTGAGACCCATTAGGGTGAACATAGGAGGACCTAAGGGATTTAGACCCCCTTAAGGAGAAAGGAAACTATGTTTGGGGAAAGTCTACATATGATTTAAGATAGATCATTATGGAGATGATATGGAAAGCTTAATTTGTAATACTTGTAGAATACCTACACAAACTAGCTTGTGTATGGTTTGGGGATGCGTGTATACCTTCGACTGGCTGAAGGTGGTAAGTCTAGCTCATCAAGAATGATGAGATAGATAGACTTATTTATGGTAACACATGGTATGCCTACATAGATGGAACTTGTGTGAGGGTATCTCGTGAGATGTAGCTCTTCAGAAAAACTTAGGGGAATTAAAAAATTAGGTAAAACTTAGATGGTTTAGGGGTTTACGAATCCCTCTCCTTGGTTTAAAAACTTATTTTCTTTTGTGTGTTTTTAGTTTGCTTGTTTTTGGATCATTACAATATCATCGAATAAATCCACGAGGGATCTTGTAGTAGTCACTTTAGTGGTATAATAATTTCTAAGAAATTGCTTAGGATGGACTCTTATTGTCCTACCATGGAAAATGATGTATGTGAATTTATCAATCATTGTGATAGGTATTAAATACATGAAAATATTATCAACACATATTTCTAATACTTACGGCCCATGCCCTCACCTTTGCCTTTTTCCTCTTGGAATTAAACATCACCAAAAATATCAATCCCCTACCCTTTAATGAATATAAGTTTATCATATAAGTTTGCCATCATATCCATTAGTATTTTACTAAATGGGTCAAATCCATACCCTTAGCCTCTACCATAGGTTTCCAAGTGTCTAAGTTGATCTAGAATCAACTTATTTCTAGATATGATATTCCATCCTTCATCATTTCATATAATAGAACCCATTTCAAGAACAAGGATGGCAAAGATATTAGTGCTAAATATAACATTAAACACAATAAATCAAATTCATATTACCCTTAGGGTAATGGTCACATTCAAGCTTCTAATATGATCCTAATCAAGATTTAAAATAAAATTATCAACAATATTGAAAAATATTGGCATTTTTAAATCTATGTTTCTCTTTGGGTCTATTAAACTAGTGCTAGAACTCCAACTAGTTCCACTCTTGGCCATATTTGATGACAATGATCTTAAAGAGCCAATAAATATCATGCATCTTAAGAGATAGTATGATGGATGTGACATATTTTTCTTTAATTTTTTTTGGTAGCTTAAAATTTCATTAAAAAGGGGTTTTGAAAGGGCCCCAAAAACTTTTTACAATAGGTCACTAGACCCAAAAAAAGGCCACAATATAGGCCAAAGGATACACCAAAGGAAATGCCAAAGGATAGCCTAGAATATTTTGCCCAACAAAAAATTGAAAATCCTGTCTAGCGGAAAATTTGAAAAATCCCGTCCAATGCGAAAATTGAAAATTGAAAATTCCAACCCGCGAGAAAATTAAAAATCCTACCGAAAGTAGGAAAAATAAAATTCCTGCCTATGTAGGAAGAGTACAAATTGAAAAATCCTGCGCAATAAATTGGTATCCTGCCAAGGAAAAACTAGAAAACAAAACTTCTAAGCACACAGACATCTCAAATAGCTAGATGGAGCAAAGGAAGAATCGATATGGATTGTCCCATATAGAGAAGGCCAAAATAAATGTAGGGATGCTAAAAAATAGACCAGAATAGCATCCTGCACAGACCTAGAAAATGGAGTAGTAAAATAGAGGATTTCAACAAGCCATGAAATCCCCTTGCAAGCGAGGTTAAATAACTCATAAACCAAAGGAAATAGAGGAATCAGCAGAGGTAGTGAGAAGGTCCCAAGGACGTGAGCTAAATGAGCCATAGGTAAAAATGCTGTAAAAAATAAGTACATGGCCATTCCCAAACCAAAAAAAGTAGCAAGAAACCCAAGACAACCTCCAAATCCACCACCGAACAACTTTAGGGAACCAAAAAAGGAAGACCAACAAGAACTCAACAACTAGAAAAATAGAGGCCTCCCCAAGCCAAGAAAAATGTTGAGAACCCACCAAGTAGACCAGATCCAGGTACCCGAAGAGTAGATCCATAGAAAAGAAACACGTGGCCCCCACAGGCCAAAAATATACTATGAAAACCTACTCAAGAAGCACTCCCAAAGTCGCAATGCACCACAATCGAAGAACCACTAAAACTTGGATCCAAGAAGAAACCTACAATAGATCTGGGCTAGATATGAGACCAACAGGGAAAAGGCATCCTAGGATCACCACAAAAAACCCAAAGAGGGACCCAAAGGTATCCCAGAATATAGGCAAATGAAGGAAACCCTCAATCCAACTGGGAAAAAGACATACAAGCAAAAAAGTGACCTCCCACCCCAAGGAGATCATATACAACCATAGACAACCGCGAGAGAAGGATTCAGAAAGTGCCAAGGAGCTGGGACATATTTTATTTACTTGATCATTATCTTTTTATTTATTTGAGATTCTTTTAATTCTTTTTTTTGTTAAGTAAGAAACTTCATTAATTATCGGGTTTTGCAGGTTGACCCAAAACCTATTACAAAAATTAGAATTATGTTGAAACTAAGGATCCTTGCCATCCTAAGGACCTTCTATCCTTTACTACGTCTAGCCTGTCTAAAAAGCCTAATAGGAAAAGGAGAGCAAACCTTGATTCTACCACCTATCAGTATAGACAAAAACAAACAAAACTCCCCAAGACGTAAAACAAAATACTGAAAAAAGGCATTCACCTTGATAGGATGACTTCCTCTGTACATTACGTAAATAAAAAATAAAACCGCCAGGGCTTGAGGAACCTTAGGCCTCATCTTCGACGTCCTCCTCGAGCTCCTCATCCTTCTCTTCCTCCTCATCATCATCGACATCATTAACCTCCACTTTCGGCATGTAACCCTCGTTGAAGAAAACTTGAGTCAGAGTGTCATGGACCTCCTACATCTGGTGAATAATGCTGGTGTAGGATTTTAGAATGAAGCATTTTAGAACCATAATTGTAGGTCCTTCATCCTCCACATCACTCACACTCACTTTGGAGCTTCCTTGGATTTGCTTGTTTTTTAGCCTCATGGATGATCTCGTCGTAGGCTCCTCAATCCTCAACCTCTTCTTTGTCATCCCTCCTCTACTGACAGGCTCCCCCACTCTTTTCTTTTCCAGAGACATAGAGGTAGGTTTGATGTTACCAAGGCTAGCTCTAGCGCCCGAGCTCTCGGCATGGTGGCTAGGCTGAGCCTCCTCAATGACCTGAGGTTCAGGATTGGGAGTCATGGCCAACACCCACTTGTAGATTACTTTAAACAACCCTTGGTGCAGTGACATAGCAGACCCCCTCTTACTGCGATAGGCATTGATCGTATAATTCATAGAGTTCATCAGAAATTGAGGTATGCTTATCGGGTTGACATCCCGAAAGAAATTCACAAATGCGTAGTGAAAACTAAGTAGGGTCTTGTTGGGATCCTCCGTAGTCACAAATTCCATTACATTTTTCATGACCCCATTCCATGGGGTGGGCAAATCCATTCTGGTCAGACCATTCTTAGCTTCCTTAAAAATTTTGGGGTTATCTTTAAATTCCTTCAATTCAACCTCCCAATGATGCTTCTGTCGGTGAATGGAGCATCCTCTGACCATTTTCCCTATCACAACCGTGAGTAGGTTGACATCAATGATAATCTCCCTTCCCCGTATCTCTACCTTCCCATATGCCCAGGTTTCCATCACTGCCTGGGTGATGTCCTCCTCAGCTCCTGAGAATAAGTCAAAAAATTGGGTAAACCTGCGCTCAGTCAAGATGGCCTGAGCAACAGGTTCCATAATGACCATGCAGGGTTCCACGTAAGTCATTTTGTTTTCCACAATCTTCTTCCTCTTAGCACTCTCAACCTCGATTAAGCTCCTCTCCTTTTTGCCTTTGCTAGTGTAAAAAAGGTGGTGGGACTTATAGCCTTTCTGGCATGTAACGAAAACTTCCTTGTTATGAGTGCCATGCCTAGGGAAGAACCTCCCATCATCCTCCATGTGGAACTCTTGCCATCTGGCCTTGCCAATCGGCTGTGTCAACGTTCTGGTGAATCCCATGTCATTATGATGCGGCTCCACTATTGTTGCACACTCATCGATGCCTTCCTTGTTTGGAGTACCTTGCATGAGAATAGACCACCCATATTCCTCCACTTGGATCTCTTGCCAGCTGGCCTTGTCTATCAGCCTCGTCATCAATCCAGTGAGCCCCAAGTCATCATTAATCAGATCCCACTTGATGATGCTATCCTTATTCCTAGTGCCCCAAATCTGTGCACACTTGGCTAGGTTTGACATTCTCCACTTGGTGGGGATACTCATGCCATAGTTATCCATGCAATCACCTGGATTATGGCCAATAATCTTCGTCCTTTTGCGGTGTGGCCAATTTTGGTCATGAGTGTTTTGCATTGGGGAAGATTTAGTTCTGTCAAGCCTTGGATACTCAACATTATGATTTTTGATGCTTGCCTCTCGTCGGATATTTCTATCAGATTTGCCCTAACATTTAAGGCCCTCAAATTAAGAAGCTTTGTAGAAGGATTCCTATGATGGTCTTGGGCCATGTGGGAGTTGTACCCCTTCCCAATGCCCACCTCAAGCAATGGATTGCCTATCATTACAAAGGATTTCTTCCACATCACATGGCATGCCCCACATCCATGTAATCAAATTCCCAGCATCAACGCCAACATTGGCAAGTTTGTCTATGGTTCTGTTGGCCTCACGAAACACATGTTGAGCCAATTTGTCTCTTCTGCCCTCGAAAAGGATCCTCGCCTCATGGATGGTGGCTTCTATCCTCCATGGTGGTTTTTTTCCATTAGTAAGGAGGTTAATTATGACCATTGAATCCCCTTCAACCATCAACTTGCCTTGGATCTCCTGGGTTACTTGCAATCCCCTCCACAATGCTCTTGCTCCTACCTCATTATTGGTTCTGGTTCTTAATAGTTCAGCAAAGGCCATCACCAGGTTTCCTTGATGATCCCTAACCACTCCTCCTGCCCCTGCCCTTCCAGGATTCTCCTTGGCCGCACCATCAAAATTTAGCTTGATCCAGTCTCTAGGGGGTGGCTTCCACGTAATACCATTTCTGGGATTTGGATTTTGAACAAGGGACACCTCATCATCCGGGATACCTAAGGATTGAGAAAGTTGTTTTTCAAAAGGGGGAATAACTTGACTCTCTACCGACAGGATGCTCACATTTTCCTTCGTGAAGGCAAGGATCTTGTTAAGGATAGTCCTATGATTATGCTTGGATTCGTTAAAGGCTCTATGGTTCCTTTCTAACCAGATTTGCCAAAGGAAATGGTGCCAACAAATTTTCCAAAAAAACTTGAGTTTCGGGCTCACAAAAGGTTGAGGCCATTGTTGGAACAATTCGGTGATAGTAGCCGACTTAACCCAAGAAATCCTAAAATCCTGGAGGAGTCCATCAAGGACCATTGTTGACATCGAACATTCTAAGAACAAATGTTGGACCGATTCCCACCCTGCCCTGCACAAGTAACACCGGTTAGCAATGATCATACCTTTCTTTAACATGTTGTCAATGGTAAGGATCTTTCCTTGGATCACAAGCCAGGCAAAAAAGGATATTTTGGGGATCAGAGACTTGACCCACACCAACTACGGCTGAGACTGTCGGTCCTCGGGGTTTAAGAGCAAATTGTAGGTTGTTTTAACCATGAATTCTCCACTTTCAGTTTCTCTCCACACTAGATGATCCTCTGCTTCCCTCATGGGGATAAACTACTGTCCTAAAATATTTTGGAGCTCTTCAGACTCAGCTTCAAAACCCTGCACCCTGATTTGTTTCCATCTGGGGTTGTTCCTGTCCTGCCTTATAAAATCTGCCACCTTTTGTCCTATGGTTTGTTCCATCTGCTCTTTGATCCTAGCCAGGTTGGGGTTCTGGGATAAGGCATTAGGACCAGCCCATCTATCCTCCCAAAAGTTAATTTTTTACCCATTACCTAAAACCCATCTAAGCCCTCTCTTGATCAAATATCTGTTGGCTAAGATTACTTTCCAGAAGGCCAATCCCCTATATAGGATATTCTCATTCATGAAGTTTGTTCCTTGAAGGTATTTCCTCTTTACTATGGCTGTCCATTCATTTTCCACATTTGTCATCAACCGCCAAGCTTGTTTGGCAAGTAGCGTAGTGTTGAGATGAACCACTCTCCGTAGTCCAAGCCCCCCATTAGCTTTAGGTTTGCACACTTTGCTCCAGCCTACCAAATGGATCCTCTTCTTAACTTCCATCCCTGACCAGAGGAAATTTTTTTGAAGTTGCTCAATTTTATGATAGACCTTGCTTGGAGCCCGAAATACAGATAGGAAATAAACCGGTATACTTTGGAGTGATGCCATGGTCAGCGTAGCTTTGCCTACTTGTGATAGGAGATGTCCCTTCCAACCAACCAACTTTTTTTGGATCCTCTCCAGCACATTATTCCACATAGCCGCATCCAGGATCCCAAAAAAAAGGGGAGGCCTAAGTAGGAGGTGGGCAGATTCGCTATAGAACACTCCAAAATCCTCGTGATCTTGGTTTACCTTGGAATGGGAGTGTTAAGGAAATAGAGTTTGCTTTTATTAAAATTCACTTTTTGCCCAGTTGCTTCCTCATACATCTTGAGAATACACTTAATTCTTCTTGCCTCAACCACATAATCCAAAGTTAGAACCAATGTGTCATCTACAAACTGCTGATGGGTGACAGGATTTGTCGAGGAGGTCACCTTTATCCCAGATATGAGTCCTGCCATAGAGGCAGCTTTGATAGTTCTCCCTAGAGCCTCTGCCACAATGATGAACAACATTGGGCTTATAGGGTCTCCTTGCCTTAAACCTCTCCTGCTTTGAAAGTATCCTGCTATCGACCCATTCACCAAGACAGAAAACCATGGCTTCGAAATACAACCTCTGATAAGTCTGACCCATTGAGGATGAAAACCAAACTTCAATAAAATTGCATCTAGGAACTCCCAATTGATCCTGTCATACACTTTATTCATGTCCAATTTTAGTGCCATAGCCACATTCTTGGTTTGTGCTACAGTGTGGAGAGCTTCATGAACAATAATTACTCCATCTAAAATTGATCTTCCTTGAACAGAGCTCCCCTGGCTAGGATCAATGATGATAGGCAAGATTTCCTTCATTCGGTTAGCAATAACTTTTGTGAGGATTTTGTAGGACACATTACATAAACTTACCGGTCTAAAATCTGCCATGGTCTTAGGGGCTGGACTTTTGGGAATCAGAGCTATGAAGGTTGAATTAAATCCCCTAGGAATATGAGTAGAGGTTTGGAATTCCCTGATAGCAGCCATAACCTCGGCCCCCACAATATCCCAAAAAACTTGATAGAAGCGGGGTGGAAATCCATCCGGGCCAGGAGCCTTGTCAGGTTCCATACTAAATAGGGCATCTTTGATCTCCTCATAAGAAAAAGCCATCATGAGTGAATCATTGGTGGCATTGTCTATGAGGTGAGGTATAAATTGGAGGAGTGAATCCTTGGCTTCTTCATGACAATGAGATTCTTCGCCCAGAAGGGAACTGAAGTAGTCAACTACCTCCTTTCTGATATCCTGAATGTCTTGAGTTAAGGATCCATCCACCTTGGTTAGATTCCTGATATTGTTATTGCTCCTATTCCTCAAGGTGGTTATATGATTTTTTTTGAATTAGAGTCACCCTCCTTCAGCCATAGGGCTCTGGATTTTTACCTCCAATACATCTCCTCACAGGCTAAGATGTTATGGAATTCGCATAAGGTTTCCTTCTCTTCTGATCTGATTGCCTCATCATAGATTCCATTTTGGATTTTGCTCTCTATCATTTTTAGTTTCTCACATACTGCTTTTTTGTTCTCAAAAATATTTCCAAATACTTCTTTGTTCCAAATTCTAAGGTTATATTTTACAATCTTTAGTTTTTGAGCCAGTTTAAAGGAAGAACTTCCTTGAATAGGTTGTTGCCACCACCTTTTAACCTGTTCCCTCAGATCTGGATGTTTTGTCCACATTGATTGAAACCTGAAAGGTTTTTTGAATGGGGTATCTTGTATAACCTCGAGCAGAATAGGACTATGATCTGATGCACTTTTGGGAAGGGCCTGCATCAGAGAATCACCAAAGGTTGAAATAGCCTCCTTTGAAAGGATAAATCTGTCCAACCTCTCCTGGATCAGCTGGCTCCCAATCCTTCGATTACTCCAAGTAAATTTGGCCCCTTTTAGTTTGACATCCATCAGTTCATTCATATTTATAAATTCATTGAATTCTTCCATGCTTCTGGATGGTAACCCTGATCCTCCCTTTTTATCATAAGGATAAAGAGGTGTATTGAAATCACCCGCAATCACCCAAGGAATGTTATTGAAAGCTTCATTCAGATGGCTTAGGTACTCCCATAACTCTGATCGACCCTGAACGGAGGTCGAAGCATACACATTTGACATGATCCAAGACTTATTGTTGTCAATATCATGGAATAGTAGACTAAGAACTCTATCATTAGCCTGAATAACACTGCCTTCTACTTTGTGCGGATCCCACAAAACCATGAGACCTCCTGACGCTCCTCTCACCTGTTGGAAAGCCACTTCCCCTTGCTTCCAAATCCTTCTAGATATTAATTCTGATTGTGCTACATCTATTTTTGTCTCTTGGAGAAAAATAATTGTTGGATTGAACTCTTTCCTTATTGATTTTACCACTCTCTGCTTTGGTGGGCCATTTAGGCCTCTCACATTCCATGAGAGTACCTTCATCTAGATTGTTTAGTGTTTTTCCCTCTCCCCCTTCCTTGAGTTGGAGGGGGTTTATTAGTTTTGCTATCATCTTGACTGGGGATAGCTTGTTGTAAAAGTGTTCTCTATTTCCCATTAGCAATTTCATTGTTAATCCTAAGTCTATAGTGTTCTGCAACTGACATTCACCCTCTCTTTTTTTTCACTAGATTCTTTTAATTCTATGCCTGACTTTGGTTGAAATATTTTCTTGATTTTGACTCTTATATTTACTTTATATTTGTATTAGTAATTTCATACCAATGATATAATTTTGTGTGTATATTTTGTCTTGTTTTATTGAATCTTCCCTTATCTTGATAAGTTATATTTTAAAACTTCATCTGTTATGACTTTTTTTTTATTTCATCCATTGACTTTGTTGATGTTGATCCAATAATAGAATCTATAAAGACATACATAGAATGATACTAGCTAGGATAGTTATTTTTCTTTTGCTATGATATTGATATAAATGGGTATCTTTAATTATTATAGTGGTTTTTGTATATTCATATTTTGCCTCTCATATTTGTTGTATGTATAACAATAAAATTTACAAAAATATACAAATAATGATACTACTAAGAAGTAGTTAATTTTCCCATTTTTATGAAGACTTTAATGTGAGCAAGTATCCATCAACTATCTTTCCTTGTGTTTGCATTGATAATTTTACCATCTTTGTTATTTTCTTATTTTTCTATCATCTCTTATATTTTGACCATTACTGGATTTTGTAAGGACATGTAGATGAGGATGCTAGCTAGGATAGTTGCTTTTATTCACTAGGACGTTGATGTAAGTGGATATTCATTATTATTATATTAATTTTGAAGAGAAATTCATGTAATATGTAACTAAAGGAAGCTTTGCATTTATGTATTGCTTTAGTAGTTTTAATAAATATTTAGTGAGATTTATGTGAGGTTATTGTTTATTTGATATATGCATGTTATTGATATTATTTATGATCCTGGTGATTGATTAACTTATGAATACTACAATAATTTGCTAACAATGGTATTAGAGTCTCATTGGTGAGAGTCGTGTTAGACATACAAGAAAAAAAGAGAGTAGATAGATTGGAAGGGGACATCATTCAAGGAAATGCTTATAGGTTTTGAAATGATAGTAGGTGCTCTTGAAGGAATGTTGCAATGGTGAACCAATTTGGAGGAGAAATATTAAAGAGGCTATGTTGGAGATTGGAGGAAGAAGAATATTGGAAAAGGAGATTGAATAAGGAAAAAAGTGGAGATCATATTTGGAGGAAAATGGAGAAAGAACAAGAGAATGCTGAGTGTAGACCAAAACAGGATTAAAGTGACAAGAACACATCCAAAACATGACCAACATTAAAAAACAAAAATTCAATAAAGTGATATCCAAGAAAAAATATTCTAAGAAGTATCTAGAGTTTGTGGGAAGACATCCAATATTTAACATTGAAGATAAATCATCTAGAGACCAGTGGAGAAATGTACAAGGGTTTGCATTGAAAGGTATCCTACTATGAGTATTTTAGAATCTAAAGACATGAAGGATAATGTTGTGAAAATTCCACACAAAGGATGTATACATGCACCTATTGCAACTCTTGAAATGCTACTAAAAATGATAGGCAGAGTAAGGAAGATGATTGATTGATATATTTTCTAGAGTAGCACTTAGTAAGAAGTATTTTTAGTGCACACAAAAGTAACACCCTATAAGTGCTATTAAAGGTCAAGTTTAAACCTTTAAATTATTTAAATTTGCGTGCACATATATTTTTGGAAATATTAAAGTGAATTGATTTGATTTTTTGGAGATATAAGAAGTTGATTGAATAATTGAATAATGAAATGAATGGGAGATATAAGAAGAAAAAATTAATTATTTGAGAAGAAAAAAATGATTGAAAGGAGAAATTAATCATTGAATTAATGATTGAAGAAATTGAATTGATAATTGAAATGAGAAATTAAATCAATGATTGATTGAATAATTGAAGAAATTAAATTGGTAGAAATTTGAAATTGAATTAAAAGGGGAAATATAAGAAGATTTGAGTTCTAAAATTAATTAAAGAAAATAATTTTATGAATTGAGAAAGTTAAAAGAAAATTTGAAATTATATTGAATAAATTTTTTGATATTTGAAAATGAATTGATTGAAGAAGAAAAATAATTGACACCCATTAGGGATATCATAGTGGTAAATCCTTAGGTTTCATCCAGGATACCCAAGTTCAAACACCGGTAAGAGGGGACCGAGACCCCTTATAAAAATCTACGTAAACTTAAATTTTAGCTAAAATATTACTACCGTGGTAAGGGCTTTGGAATCTTTTTGATAGGTCCAAGGTTCAAACCCCATTTTAGTATAAGGGGCTAGGAACCCTCATAAAAACCTGCGTAAACTCATTGAAAAATATTAAATTAAGTGGCATTAGTTCAACTGGTTAGATTCTTTAAATAGGAGACCAAGGTTTAAATCTTGCCCAACAATACATGGATAATATCTAAGATTTGTTTTAATACCATTATGTGGTGATGATATAATATGGGTGGGGCCAGTTTCAACCCCATATAACTAATTGAAAGAAAAAGAAAAAGAATTGATTGAATGGAAAATGAAGAGATTTGATGGATGAAATTGAAATTGAAAGAAAAGAAGAAATTGAAAAAAAATGAAAGGATATTGATTGAATATTAAAGAAGAAATTGAAAGAAAATAAACCAATTGAATTAAATTTTTGGAGATAAAAAGATTTCTACAATATTTAAGAAGAAAGATAAATTGAAGATTTTTTTTTTAAAATTTGGGAGAAATAAGGAATTCCACATCAAAGGATCAATTACTATGGAAAGAAAGAAAAAAAATGAAAAACAAATATTAAAAAAACATCACTAGAAGATAGTGAAAAAATGTTGAAAAACCTAAAACATTACATACAATGCATGATAGAGTACAAACAAGTTTTAGAGAAGTCAAAGATGAACATTTTGTAACATTTGAAGATTATGTAAGCTTAAAACCTATAGAAGCGAATGAATACTACAAAGGAACTATTGCAGTATCTATTGATATAAGAAAAATAACATATATGGTATTACTCTCTCTCAAAGTTCATAAAAGGAAGAAATAATTGTTGAATATCAAATTTTGTGACCATGGAATTGAAGACAAAAAGGACTTGAACATTGAAGAAAAATATAAAATAGGCATTGACACATAGCATAGTAGCAAATATTTTAAGTCTTCAAATAGCATCAGAGATCATGTTAAGCTTGAAAAAGACAAAAAAATATGAAGATGATGGTAAGGATAATAAATTGTTACATTCTAGATTTCATAACAAGTATGACAATAATGGAGATAATAATGATAAGAGTCATGAATTATATTATTGTGATTGTGGAGTTTTCCCACTTACCCTTAAAATATTTTTCACGTCACGGGAAACTCTAAAATCACAACCAACACTATGGATTCTGGCTGATCCACCTCTTTAACCTAGGAATAGACTACCTTGGACAGCTCTAGATAGACCAGGTTGGGTAAGGAAACCCCAAACGATGGGTTCATATAATGGATTTATATTATGCAAAGACCCACTAAGCCAGACAAAATGTTATTTAGTTATTTTTGGTATTTTTAGTGATCGAACCTATCGATATTAAAGCTTACAAAACCTAGACCGGTGCCTTATCCATTACAGAGTCGTAGAATATTGATAAATGACCTTAGAAAAGATAACATAAAGAAGAACTAGTTCGTTTTACTCCATTCAAATGATGTAATGTAAATAAAATGATTAAATAGGTGAAAGAAGGCATCATTCACAGATTTTGATTACAGTAATGCATGAATGAGCTAACACAAAATATATACACATAAGGATGCCAAGGGAAGAGTTGAGATTATCATTAATATTTAAATATATTACATTAAAACAGATCAGCAGAGTGCTTGGTCCTCATATGCCATTTGAGTTACAATAGCCCCTCGGTTTGAATATTCATAACAAGGGGTATCTCCTCTCCGTCCTGATTGTAGTGACGTAAGAGCTCTCCAACTCTAGAGTATTCCACAGGAAATAATCTCAGTGAACAATGCTCCTTAGGCAGTCCCTGGTAAATGACAAGAGAAAGGGTGATAAGACACACAGACAGAAAACATAAGGGAAATACGACTAAACTCTAGACAAGGCTATACTTGGCTTTTCTCTCTCAGAGGTTCGATAAAAAATATTCAGCTACAACATTCTTCTCCTTTATAGTGCGAGACCGCCTGGCTATTGTAACCATCTATTCCAGTTGGAGGAATCCTATTGTACCAAAAATTAAGATGCATTCAAAAATGGGCACGTAGCCCACGTTCCCTCTCATGCAGGTGGTGGTTGTGTGTCACCATCGGTACTACCCTATACTAGTGGTTGTGGCCCTCCTAGTGCATGTGCCATAGTAGAAGTGGGCCCCACTCCTATCCTCATGTTTTGAATGGCTTGGTCAATAAACTCCCAAGCCTCATCATGAAATGTTAATGAGAATAATAGTAGGTTCAAGTCTTGCATGGCCTTATTTATATGGTCCCTCACCCATTGTATATTATTTTTCATGAAGATGCATAGGCGGTCTACCATTTCAACTAGAGCCATGAAACGTTTAGACAACCTATCACCAGATTCTAAGTCAAACTCTTGAATCTTTTGAAAAATAAAATCCTTAATTACTAGGGCCCACCCAAAGTCTTCAATGGAGAGATTGCAATCTGCCAACTCATCATTGGCCTCATACTCAACATCTACCACCTCTTGGTTCCACTTGAGCTAGCTCTACTCATTTTACAAAAATAAGACCTTAATATATTCCTCCGCAAAGAAGTAGAAAGAGTCATCAGACAGGGTGGGGGCCCCCCCAAAGGGGCTGGCCTTTAGTAGATTGGCATGATCACATTTATCCTCTGCCTCCCTTGTTGCAGGTTGTTCTGGATGAGGCCCACTATATGCCGAACAACATAGATATCTACAAGAATAGATTCCAAATCCCTCATCTTCTCTTGGATCTTCTCCTTCATTTCTTGCTTGAGCTCATCTATCGAACCAAGGTGGATACCAACCTACACAGTGGAGGGAGCGAGCATTTTTAATTTATCAACTTCACTCTAAAGTTGCTTGACTTTGAGCTGTAATGGCTCCACTTCTACAGCCTTGGCTTTCCATCCTTCAAGCTCTTTCTCTACTACCTCGACCACCTGTGCTTGGGTAGCCACCTGGGACTTCATCATTTGGATAGGTGCAGTAGATGCTCTGATGACACCTTTACTCACATCGATGGTGGCCTCCTTCATGCTAGGTGGCAAGGGTATCTCAAATGTGGCAGTAGATGTGTCAGTGGCCCCTTGCCCAGCTGTCTCCCTGGACCTGACTATCCCCTTACTAGGAGATCTTTGCTCTTCCATGTCTTGAATCTGATCCTCCTCATCAGCTATAAATTGGCAGGTGTCAGTGACCCTTGCCATTGTCAAAATTTCAATTCCTTGTCCCGAGGACTCAGTTCTAGCTCTTTTACGGGTGGGGGACTACATGGGGCTTTGCACCTCATAGCCTCTTAAGATATTGGATAACCCCTCGACTTTAGTTATCTTCTTCATAACTTTGGGATGTACTTGGTGTTCCTCTTGATTGATCACTAAGGTGGCAGAATATAAGGAATGTTGGTATTTGCTCAAAGTTAGTGTCGATGGAGGTGGTAGTTTGATGAGATGGGCCAATAGCCAACTCCTTCCCTTTTGAAGTGGCAATGGGGGAACTAGAAGAAGAAGGGAGTTTGGCCTACTCCTGTTGGGTCTCTTCAATGATTTGCATCATGACCTCGAAGAGGTCAACGTCCTATTGGACAATCTCAAAGGTGGGGTCCTTAAATTCTTCTGGAGGGGTCGCCAGGACTAGTGGGACCATCTTATCAACTAGCAACCCATGATGCAACCTCAGCTGAGCACTATAATCACCAATGACCTCTAATTTGTTATAAGGCTGCTTATCCTTATCCATCCTCCACACTAAGTCCAAGGTTTGGTTGTTCCTAAAAGCCTTCTGCATTTCATCTTCAAAATCATCAACATTGTGCATGACTTTCAGAAGGGCCAGCTTGCCAGTAACTTCTCTTCTGTGGTGGCCATCTGGGTCATAGGCCCTCCAAGTGACTTCTGGAAAATAGTAGGTATCCATATTCTAGATAGCCCATAGCATGACAAAGTGGCCAAGATAAGTGTAATGGCCCATTGTGCAGGGAATGGGTAGCCATTTCACTGGTCCTTTCTTCCTTAAATATCTGATTTTAACCTCCTTGGCCATCTGTCGAGTGATCTCTAGGATGGCAATGGAAGTTGGGCAGTGTAGTGGGAGTGCTTTTGGGGGCAGCTTCGACCCATATATCCTGATGTAGGAAAACTCCTCCATGTAGAAGTAGTCTCCCACCTTTTCCTGGTGTAGAAAGTTCCTAACCCCTGCCCCAATTCTATCTGGGAAGTTCCCACATAACCTAAAGTGCACCATGGTGAGGACCTTCTCGAAGAAGGTTGTATAACTGGAGCATCCCTCCTGGATGCATAATAACCGGTCTTGCATAGTTGGTGCAGTCACTCCTCCCAGCTGGGCCACCAAATATTTTTCTAACTACGCTATAAAAAAATGAATAAAAAAGGAGTAATAAGAGAAGGGGGCATCTCCTCCTTCTCGACCAATATGGCTTCCTACAATAGCTGTAGTTCTTCATCTAGCTTATCACTGATGACATCCTCCCACCGGTAGAGAGGGGTCTTGTCGGTTCTATTGCACTAGAGGATAAAAAACATCACCTCCTTTATGATTGGTTCTAGGTCTTTCACCCCCAATGCTAGATTGATCATGTCGATGTAGTCCTACGCCTAGGGATGAAGCAAGAATTTTTTGATGGGAAAATCGGTCGGCTTGTTTCTCCCTTTCTTCAATAGTGACTGGGGAAACATGGTATTTAGCATATAATTGGCCTAGAGGGCCAATGTCTTGAAGTCCACCACCCTGGATGTGGTGGCTAGGCCGAAGACCTACCGAATTCTATCGATCGACACTCGAGCCACTTCCTGACCTTTGTAATCATGAATTGTGCATGCTCTAGAGTCGTAGGAGACCGTGAGCCATGCTAATAGGTCAGAAGAGTGGTATACCCTTGGGCAAGTTAACCGACCTAGATTAGTATCCCATTTGTTACACACGGGAGTAGGCTTGGTACTGTCTCGATAAGCCCATGCATAGAGGCTTCTTAGGAGCGTCAGATGGCGCTGGTTATCCTCTTTCGTGGGGTCGAATGCATAAATTGTGACCCCTTCTACTTCCTTTTGTTGCTCCTTAATGATATCCCTGCTAGTATCTGGTAGATTCTCAAGTGCCTTAGGGTTCTGCACCCTCCTCGGCTTCTTTACAATGGGCCACACCCTAGTAATCTTGTCAATTCTCTATCGAATAATGGATGTTTTAGGAGAAAAGGAACTGGTGGACACCATCTAATTCGAACAATGAAGCTATAATATCTCCTCCATTTTTTGCTCTATGCTTGACCTCATCGATAGATAATTTTGCATGCGTGAATGGTGCAAAGCAGGTCCACCACCTTCTTTTAAAACATGTGCATTAATTTCGGGTAGATGGGGTGCATGCACTTTTTTGTGTGATGGAGGTCTTTGGTTGGTCGGGTGCACCACATTGAATGTCACTTTATTGGCTCAAGGTACCAAGGGAGTGTAGTGGCGACTGGTACAACAGATTGGACATGTGATGGCTTGGTATTGGAGCAAATGGATGCAAGCAAGCATGTGCATGCATAGAGCACACTAGCTTTAATTATTGTGCATGCTCCATTGGGGAGTGGAGCACATGATCCTCGAGGTGGGCACATAGGTTTGTGCATCCGCTTGACCTTTGTGCACCCCAAGGGAGTGGGGTGCACTAGACTCTATGGGGTGCATAGGTTGTGCATCCCTAAGGACTTTGTGCACTCCATCGTAGTGGAGCGCACAACCTAGAGGTGAGCGCACTACCTTGTGCACCCGACTTGGACATTTGCATGCCCCGATGGAGTGCACATAGACTCGGGATGGGGCACACAACCTTGTGCACCCCGATGGAGGTTGTGCGCTCTGCTTCGGGAGCGGAGCGCATTGGCCTGGAGAGGAGTGCACAACTTGTGCACTCCAAGGGATTTGCGCATGCTCCATAGTAATGGAGCATGCAAGGGAGAGACGGGTGCACAATGAAGTGCACCCATGGGGACTTTGTGCACTCCAAAGGGTGGAGTGCATGACTTCTTTGGGGTGCACCAGGTGGTGCACCCTCCTTGGGTTGATGCGCGCTCCACCCTTTGGAGCACGTGGGATTTGATGGGGTGCACGACCTTGTGTGCCCCTCTAGACTTTTGTGCACTCCACCTCCCCGTGGAGCGCATAGACCTTTGGCGGGGTGCACAGCCTTGTGTGCCCCTAGGGGATATTGTGTGCCCCATTCCCAATGGGGCACATGGGCTAGAGGTGGGTGCACAACCTTGTGCACTCGGTGGAGTCCTTGTGCGCTCCACTATTTGGAGCGCAAAAGGTGGACTTGGGGTGCACAACCTTGTGCGCCCAAGGGGGCTTTGAATGCGCTCCATAGGGATGAAGCGCACTAGGCTAAATTGGGGCGCACCACCTTGTGCACCCCATGGGAAAAGTGAGTTAGGCTCCCAAAATGGGGACTATCCTTTTGGGAGTCAACACCGGCTCTGACTGGGACAAGGGGGTGGATGGAAGACACCGACTTGAGGACTCCAGACTCTCCGGGTAGACCAACATTTGACTTACACACACACACCTTTTTTTTTTACATCATGCCTTAACCAGTGGGGCCAAAATTCTTTAGGTGTTGCCCATTAACTGGTATAGGTAGTTCCTCTCCTTCCATGTCTTTCAGCCTGTAAGTATGTTGCCCCACCACTTTAGCAATCTGGTAGGGCCCTAGCCACTTTGGATCAAATTTTTCCTTCTCCCCAGGCTTGTCATTTTTTGGGTCCCAATATAGTACCACATCATCTATGACAAAAGTCTACCCTTTGGCCTTTTTATTGAACAATTCTACTGTCTTGCTCATTTGGCCGATCATCCTAGCAACAACCTCCCTCCTGTCTTCTTCCAATTTTACCAATTGGTCCATCCTCCTTTGCAGTTCATTTGGTTGTTCATGATCTTGCAACAGTAAGGAGAGGGCTGCCCTTTCTAGCTGTGGTGGTAACAATGCTCTTTCTCCATAAACCAGCTCATATGGTGACATGCTAGTAGCCCTTTTTATTGATAGCTTGTCTGCCCATAAAGCATACTTAAGCTCACTGTCCCATCCTCTTTTATTCTTCCCCAAAGACCTTTTAATCCTTGTGATGATGTTCTTGTTTGAAGATTCGGCTAGCCCATTGCCCTGAGGATAATAATTGGTAGAGTGAGCCAGTTCAATGTTGTACTTATTACAGAAGTCAATCATCTCATAGGAGGTAAAATATTTGGTATTATCAGTCACTAATTTCCTAGGTACCCCAAATCTGGTCAATATATTTTCCTCCAAGAAATTAATGATTGCAACTATTGTTGACCTTCTCAGAGGGGCTACTTCCACCCATTTGGTTAAGTAATCCATGGCAGTAATGATCCACTTGTGCCCCCCTAAAGAATTGGGATTAATTTCCCCAATTAAATCAATCCCCCATTGAGAAAATGGACTTTCGACAATTACTGGCTGGAGAGGCATGGCAGGCAGGTTCTTCTTCCCAGTGAAGACTTGGCAACTGTAACAACTCTTGACTGATTGGTAAACATCCTTGAACAAGGATGGCCAATAATACCCTACTCTCATGATTTGATTAGCAGTCGCTTTGGGAGCAAAATGGCCACCGTAGAACCCAGTATGAAATTCCTTGATAATCTTAGGGACTTCTTTTTTAGTTACACATAGGAGTAATATCCCACTTGGGTGTCTCTAGTACAACCTATTTCCTTGGAGATGATACTTCTGGGATTGTTGCTTAATGCTCCTCATTCTACTGGGAGTATTTCCAAGAAAGAAGGACATGTTTCTTAAATAAAATAGGATATCTTTATACCACTCAAAATTTTCATGTCCTGATTGTTCCTCTTGTTGTTCTCCTTGAATCAAGACAACATTATCTGCTCCTTGCTCCTCTTGGTAAGTCATGTATTTTTCCAACCCCTGGCCTTTAATAATTTTTATAGCCTTGAACTCCACATCATACTACAGTAGTTTAATCATCCATCTTGTTGAACTGCCTATGGGCTCGGGTTGGGTAAGAACATCTTTAATAGCAATATAGGGGATACATGCAACTACCTTGCAAGCTCCAAAGATGCTTTTAAAGTGCTCCAAAGCCTGTATGAGGGCATAAGCTTATTTTTCAATTGGCTTGTATCTCAGTTGAGCTCCTTTCATCCCTGAACTCATGAATGCTATTGGCCTCTCATTCCCCTCTTCATCCTTTTGAGATAGTACAACTGCTATAGTGTGCTCTGAGGCAAAGGAGTATAGGTTAAAACTCTTTGAATGGTCTAGACAAGTCAAGACAGGGGCAGTAGTGATGGCATCCTTAATCTACTGAAATGCTTTGAGGTTGTCCTCTTCCCATTTAATTTTTACATCCTTCTTAATCATATCATTTATCGGCTTGGCGATCTCAGCAAAATTTGGGACAAACCTTCTGACAAAGTTTATCTTGCCGAAGAAAGACCTGACTCCTTTGAGGCTCTTGGGGGGTGGTATTTGTGCAATTGCTTTTATTCTCTTAGGATCAATACTGATGCCCTCTTTTGAGACTACATGTCCCAATAACTTACCATGGGTGGCTCCAAACAGACACTTCTTTGGATTCAATGAGATCCCATACTCTTTGCATCTTTGAAATACTTGGGACAAGTGGGAAAAGTGATCTGTAGGATCCTTGGAGAATACAGTAATATCATCTAGGTAAACCACCACTATTTTGAACATCAGCCCTTTGAAAGCAAAATCCATAGCTCTTTGGAAGGTGGCCCCAGCATTCATCAATCCAAATGGCATCCTTTGGTATTCAAAAGTTCCCCAAGGTGTGGTGAAGGTAGTTTTAAAACGGTCCTCGAGATTCACTAAAATCTGGTTATACCCTGAAAAATCATCTAGGAGGGATAGTTGGGAAGACCCTACCACTACTTACAGTAGCTGCTCCATATTGGGAAGGGGATAATTATCCTTGAGGGAGCTCTTGTTTAAATTTCTAAAATCCACACACAGCCTGATCTCACCATTCTTCTTCCTAACCGACACTAGGTTTGCTATCCATGAGGAAAACCTCACTTTCTTGATTATTTTTGCATCAAGCAACTTTTGTACCTCCTTTTGCATAATAGGGTGTAGTGTAGGATTGAAATTTCTCTGTTTCTGCCTAAAGGGTTTGGCACCTTCCTTCAAGGGAATAATGTGGGTCATCACTTCTGTATTAAAAGTTCTCAACTCATCATACCCCCAAGCAAAGCTATCTCTGTTATTTCTTAGATACTCTATGTACTATTTCTTTTCTTTGGCCGGTAATGATTTATCAATTCTGACCATTTTAGGATTACCAGCTGTCCCCACATTGACCTCCTCACCTTCTGACTCACTAGGTGCAGTCCTATGGGCTTTGTCAAAGTCATCAAACAAAGATTCTAGGGAGACCAATCCTCTTGGGATTTTATTTGTTTTCAATTGTATCACCTCAGTGGGGGTACCTATAACATGTTGTAGCATTTCCTCATCCTCCTCATCACAAATTACCCCAGCAAATTGGTTTTGTACTATCATGAAGTCCTTTATATCAACATCATCTTGGAAGACTTGTAGGTACACTACATTATCTGGGATAGAGGGGTGATAAACAGAGATGGTGGGAAATCTATCCATGAACTCAGTATCAATTTTAGGGTCATCTGCCCTAGAGGCATTTACAGCTAGTAGGTTGGCCACATGATTTTTCTCCCTTGGGATATGTGAGATATTGAAGGCCAAAAATCTACTTATCTCATCCAGGATAACTTGCTTGTACTATTTTAATCTGGGGTGTTTGGTTTGGTACCTGCCCTTTATCTGTTGGATAATTAATTCTGCATCCCCATACACAGTTAGATAGTTAATCCCCAGTTCTTTTGCCTTTCTTAACCCCAATAGTAAGGCTTCATATTCTACCACATTATTAGTACAAGGGAATTCCAATCTATAGGGCACTCCCAGATAGTTACCCTTTATGTCGGTTAAGTTAATCCCAGCTCTAGCCCTAGCTTGTGACTTGGCTCCATCAAATGTTAAAGTCCACATTTTAGTGGTGAGAACCCTATCTGATTCAGCATCTACAGCTGCTTTAAGTAAAGGATCCAACCCTTCAACATTGGGTACTTCTTTAAGGAAAGGGGTGTGCCAAATGGAATAAACCCCTAACTCTTTTTCTTCTATAGAGCTAACCAAATTAACTATAGTATTATCAGGCTTCATCAGCTCTACTGATATTTTGTTGAAGGGCTATCTTATTAATGTGGCTTGTTCTTTGGAGGAAATGGGAATGGTAGCAAATGACCAATCTAACTGAATGGATCCTCCTAACTATTCTACCCAATGCCTAGATAATAATAGGGAGAAGAATGGATCTACATCAACAACTGCCACATCCATGACAATCCCCTTCTTTGGATATTGGTCTAGGAACACCAAGAGGCCTGTAATTATTCCCACATAAGGAACTTGTCTGTTATCCATGATAGAAATAGGGGGAGAGTCTTTAGTGCATATCAGCCCCAACTGATCAGCCACTTGTTTTGGCATGACATTGTGAGATGCCCCATTATCAAGCATGCAATTGTGTATTACATAATGGTCACCATACCCGGATGTATACCTGAGGGAGATGTAAAATGGCCTTACTGAGGTGGGAGTTCTATTTGAAGGGCTAGAACCTGAGGTTGCTAAGATGTGGCCCCCCTTGGTCAGTCAACCCAAAGGCCCTACATATTTGCTCTCTATACTTGGGGATAGTCATTAATTCCCCAAAGGTTATATTAATTTTTTGTTTAGCTAGCTCCATCCCTATGTCAAACTCTATCCCTCTAAGCCCTATGATAGCATTAATAGGTTTTGTTCTTTCAGGAGGGGAGGTTGGTTAGCCTCATGATTTATTTTCTCATTAATAGGTTCCTTGTCATTCTTCTTATCAACCTTATCCAGAATGGTTCTACTACGCAACCTGGTAGCATGGACCCTCTCTAAAGTTTTGACTTCTTCAGTTGTAGGGGTCAACTTACCCTACCTTATTTGCTCGAACCTATTGTTTTGGGGTCTCCTCAAGATTTTTACATCATCATTGACAAAGGCAGTTGGCCAGTTATTAGGACTTAGAGGCTGACTTGTTTCTTCTAAAATTGGGGGACTGTCAATGGTTTCTTCCCATGTCCAACAAGCATTTATCCTGATTTCCTCATCAGACTCTTCTTCTAGGTTAACATTTGAGTGGAGACCATGAAAAACACCATAGTCAATAGGATTATGAGGAGTATCAAAGGTTGGGTATAAGAAATGGAAATCAACAGTGACATTGACATAGGTCATGGGGTTCAGGACAACATCCTAGTCTTTCTGATTATCCTTTCTTTTCTAGTTGTTATTTGAATTCCTACTCCCCTCATTATTCCAATTTCTATTGAAATTCCTTCTAAAAGGAGGTCTATTGTCATTCTGGTGTTGGGAGGGTTCCCCACTATCATTCTTGTCTCTCTCAATTTTAGATAGGTGGTTATTCATCGACAAAAACCACTCAGTAACTTGTGATGACAATTTTTCAATGGGGTCTACTTCAGATTTTTTAAAATCCTGAATCCCACTCTCTTATTTTTCTTTTCAGGCTGACTAGGATTGGGATCCATGGAATTGGCCTTCATTTTCCCATTGTCTATCATGTCCCTTTCTATCACAATGGCCCTCTCCATACAGGCATCAATAGTGAGTGTTGGTTGTTATCTCAACTCATAGTTAAAATCTCTCGGGAAGGCATTTTTATAAAAATAGATAGACTGGTGGTCATTGGGCCTGAGAGCGATGGGGATTCTATTTCTGAGTTTAGTAAACTACCTATTAAAATCATCCACGATCTCATTTTCTTTCTTCTTCATGGTGGCCAACTCAGTCAAAAGGGACTGTTCATTTTTTTCTCCCCATACTTTCTGAGGAAGACAACTTCTAGGTCATGGAAGGTTCTAATGGTGTCAACCTAGAGGCTATTAAACCATTCCCTAGCATCCTTTTCTAGGGTCTATAAAAATAATCGGAGGATAACATCTTCATGTTCTACCTCCAAACTATCCATGGCATATAGAAAGTCCTTCACGTGATCCTCCCTAGTCATGGTATTATCCCCTAAAAACTTGGGTAAGTATTTATGAGCCTTAGGGGGTAGGGGATTTAAATCTTGAGGTAAAATAAAGGGTCTATACCTATTTAAATACTAGTTATTCAAAGGTGGGTTGGCCATTGGTAGAACTAGGCCCCTCGGGATAGTAGATGTAATAGGTGAAGTACCAGTTTGAGGACTTTGAGGAATGTTCTAGGGACTATTACTACTCTGACTACTAGAAGGAATAAAAATCAAAGTGCACTTTTGCTTTTTACTTTTGCTTATTCTAAAAAGTACCTATGGGTCCAATAGTTTGGGGTAGAGCTCCTCGTCACTCCTTCTTGTGGCCTCCAGATCAGCTTCTTGTTTTTAGAGTCACCAACACCGTGTGCAAAATGGAAATGTTCTCTCTGGCTGAGATTGCTCAGCCCAAAAACTCATAACCTCACAGGGAAACAAAAATAAAAATATACATGTCACAAAGGGGAGTAACAAAAATAAAAGGATCTAACAAGGACCTCCCCAACAATGGTGCCAAAAATTATTGTGGAGTTTTTCTGCTTACCCTTAAAATATTTATCACATCATGGGAAACTCTTAAAATCACAACCAACACTGTGGATTCTGGCTGATCCACCTCTTTAACCTAGGAATAGACTACCTTGGACAGCTCTAGACAGACTAGGTTGGGTAAGGAAACCCCAAATGAATGGGTTATTTGACTAATGCTTTATATGATGCACATGCCCACGATGCTAGACAAAATGTTATTTAGTTATTTTTGGTATTTTTAGTGACCGAACCTATCGATATTAAATCTTACAAAATCCAGAACCGATGCCTTATCCATTACAGAGTCGTAGCAGATTGATAAATGACTTTAGAAAAGATAAAAGCAAGGAGAACCAGTTCGTTTCACTCCATTCAAATAATGTAATGTAAATAAAATGATTTAACTAGTGAAAGAGAAAGTGTCATTCATAGGTTTTGATTACAAGAACACATGAATGAGCATCACACAAACCATAAACACATAGAATTCCAAGGGAAGAGTTGGAGCTTATATTTATATTTAAAGATATTACATGGAACAGACCTAGTAGAATGCTTGAGTCCTGTGATGTCATTGAGTTACAATAGCCCCCGATTTGAATATTCATAACAAGGGGTGATCTCCCTCCATCCTGATTGCAGTGACGTAAGGGCCTCCAACTCTGGTGCATCCATAGGAAATAATCTCGATGAACAACACTCCTTAGCAATCCCTGGAAATGGTAGAAGGAAAGGGTGATAAGAAACATAGATAGGAAATACAAGGGAAATATGACTCAAATAATAGACAAAGCTATACCTAGATTTTCTCTCTTAGAGGTTCGATAAAAAATCTTTAGCTGTAACATTCCTCTCCTTTATAGTGCGAGACCACCTGGCTATTGTAACCGTCTGTTCTAGTTGGAGGAATCCTATTGTACCAAAAATTAGGATGCATTCAAAAATGGGCACGTAGCCCATGTTCCCTCTCATGCAGGTGGTGGCTGTGTATCACCACCGGTACTACCCTATGTTGGTGGTTGTGGCCCTCCTGGTGCATGTGTTCGTAGTAGAAGTGGGCCCCACTCCTACCCTCAGGTTTTGAATGGCTTGGTCAATGAATTCCCAAGCCTCATCATGAAAATTTAATGAGAAAAGTAGTAGGTTCAAGTCCTGCGTGGCCTTGTTTATTCTATCCCTCGCCCATTGTACATTATTTTTTGTAAAGATGCATAGGCGGTCTACCATCTCCACCAAAGCCATGAAGCATTTGGATAGTTTATCACCAGATTCTAAGTCAAAATCTTGAATCTTTTGAAAAATAAAATCTTTAATTATTAGGGCCTACCCAAAGTCTTCAATGGAGAGATTGTAGTCTGCCAGCTCATCATTGGCCTCATACTCAGCATCTACCACCTCTTGGTTCCACTTGAGCCAACTCTGCTCATTTTGCAAAAATAAGAAGACCTTAATATATTCCTCCACAAAGAAGTAGAAAGAGTCATCAGATAGGGTGGTCGTCATCCTAGAAATGGGTACGTAGTCCTCCTAAAATCTCTGGTAGATCAACATGATCGCATTTATCCTCTGCCTTCCTTGTTGCAAGTTGTTCTGGATGAGGCCCATTATATGCCAAATAACATAGATATCTACAAGAATAGATTCTAAATCCTCCATATTCTCTTGGATCTTCTCCTTCATTTCTTGCTTGAGCTCATCTACCGACCCAAGGTGGATACTAGCCTGCACAGTGGAAGGAGCGGGCATTTTCAATTTATCAACTTCATTTTGAAGTTGCTTGACTTTGAGCTATAATGGCTCCACTTCTATAGCCTTGGCTTTCCATCCTTCAAGCTCTTTCTCTACTACCTCGACCACCTGTGCTTGGGTAGCCACCTGGGACTTCATCATTTGGATAGGTGCAGTAGATGCTCTGATGACACCTTTACTCACATCGATGGTGGCCTCCTTCATGCTAGGTGGCAAGGGTATCTCAAATGTGGTAGTAGATGTGTCAGTGGCCCCTTGCCCAACTGTCTCCTTGGACCTGAATATCCCCTTGCTAGGAGATCTTTGCTCTTCCATGTCTTGAATCTGATCCTCCTCATCAGCTATAAATTGGTAGGTGTTAGTGACCCTTGCCATTGTCAATATTTCAATTCCTTGTCTCGAGGACTCAGTTCTAGCTCTTTTATGGGTGGGGGAGTGCGTAGGGCTTTGCACCTCATAGCCTCTTAAGATATTGGATAACCCCTGCTTCGGTTATCTTCTTCATAACTTTGGGATGTACTTGGCGTTCCTCTTGATTGATCACTAAGGTGGTAGAATATAAGGAATGTTGGCCTTCTACTAACTATCCTTGTTCTTGGGGGCTTATCAAAGTCAGTGTCGAGGAGGTGGTAGTTTGATGAGATGGGCCAATAGCCAACTCCTTCCCTTTTGAAGTGGAAATAGGGGAACTAGAAGAAGAAGGGAGTTTTGCCTGCTCTTGTTGGGTCTCTTCAATGATTTGCATCATGACCTCGAAGAGGTCAGCGTCTTGTTGGACAATCTCAAAGGTGGGATCCTTAAATTCTTCTAGAGGGGCTATCAGGACTAGTGGGACCATCTTATCAACTAGCAAGCTTTGGTGCAACTTTATCTGAGCACTATAATCACCAACGACCTCCAATTTGTTATAAGGCCACTTATCCATTCTCCACACCAAGTCCAAAGTTTGGTTGTTCCTAAAAGCTTTCTGCATTTCATCTTCAAAATCATCAACACTGTGTGTGACTTCTAGAAGGGCCAGCTTGCCAGTAACTTCTCCTCTATGATGGCCATCTGGGTCATAGGCCCTCCAAGTGACTTCTGGAAAATAGTAGGTGTCCATATTCTAGATAGCCCGTAACATGACAAAGTGGCCAAGATAAGTGTAATGGCCCATTGAGCAGGGAATGGGTAGCCATTTCACTAGTCCTTTCTTCCTTAAATGTCTAATTTTAACCTCCTTGGCCATATGTCGAGTGATCTCTAGGATGGCAATGGAAGTTGGGCAGTGCAGTGGGAGCGCCTTTGGGGGTAGCTTCGACCCGTATATCCTAATGTAGGAAAACTCCTCCATGTAGAAGTAGTCTCCTACCTTTGCCTGGTGTAGAAATTTCCTAACCCCTACCCCAATTCTATCTAGGAAGTTCCCACATAACCTGAAGTGCACCATGGTGAGGACCTTCTCAAAGAAGGTTGTATAACTGGAGCATCCCTCCTGGATGCATAATAATCGGTCTTGCATAGTTGGTGCAGTCACTCCTCCCAGCTGGGCCACCAAATATTTGTCTAACTATGCTATAAACAAATGAATAAAAAATGAGTAATAAGAGAAGGGGGCATCTCCTCCTTCTCGGCCAATATGGCTTCTTGCAACAACTATAGTTCTTCATCTAGCTTATCACTGATGACATCCTCCCATTGATAGAGAGGGGTCTTATCGGTTCTATTGCACTAGAGGATCAAAAACATCACCTCCTTCATGATTGGTTCTAGGTATTTCACCCCCAATGCCAGATTGATCATGTCGGCGTAGTCCTGCACCCAGGGACGAAGCAAGAATTTTTTGATGGGAAAATCGATCGACTTGTTTCTCCCTTTCTTCAATAGTGACTAGGGAAATATGGTATTTAGCATATAATTGGCCTGGAGGGCCAATGTCTTGAAGTCCACCACCTTGGATGCGGTGGCTAGGCCGAAGACCTACCGAATTCTATCGGCTGACACCCAGGCCACTGCTTGACCTTTGTAATCATGAATTGTGCATGCTCTAGAGTCGTAGGAGACCGTGAGCCATGCTAATAGGTTAGAAGAGTGGTATACCCTCGGGCAGGTTAATCAACCCAGATTAGTATCCCATTTGTTACACATAGGAGCAGGCTTGGTACTGTCTCGATAAGCCCATGTATAGAGGCTTCTTAGGAGCATCGGATGGCATTGGTTATCCTCTTTTATGGGGTCGAATGCATAAATTATGACCCCTTCTACTTCCTTTTATTGTTCCTTAGTGATATCCCTACTAGTATCTGGCAGATTCTCAAACGCCTTAGGGTTCTGCGCCCTCCTCGACTTCTTTACAATGGGCCATGCCCCAGTAATCTTACTAATTCTCTATCGAACAATGGATGTTTCAGGAGTAGAAGAATTGGTGGACGCCATCTAATTCGAATAGTGAAGCTATAATTTCTCCTCCCTTTTTTGCTCTGTGCTTGACCTCATCGATAGATAATTTTTCATGCGTGAATGGCACAAAGCAGGTCCGCCACCTTCTTTTAAAACATGTGCATTAATTTTGGGTAGATGGGGTGCATGCACTTTTTTTGTGTGATGGAGGTCTTTGGTTGGTCGGGCGTGCCATGTCAAATGTTACTTTATCAGCTCAAGGTACTAATGGAGGGGAGTGGCATATGGGTACAATGAATTGGACACGTGGTGGCTCAAGATTGGGGTGGATAGAACACAAGTAGGTGTGCATGTGTGTAGAGTGCACTAGCTTTAATGATTGCATGTGCTCCATTGGGGAGTGGAGCACATGATCCTCGAGGTGGGCACATAGGTTTGTGCACTCGCTTGACCTTTGTGCACCCCAAGGGAGTGGGGCACACAGGTCGTGCACCCCTAAGGACTTTGTGCACTCCACCGTAGTGGAGCACACAACCTAGAGGTAGGTGCACTACCTTGTGCACCTGACTTGGACATTTGTGCACCCCAATGGAGTGGGTGCAGACTCGGGATGGGGTGCACAACCCTGTGCACCTCGATGGAGGTTGTGCACTCCACTTTGAGAGTGGAGCGCATTGGCCTAGAGAGGAGCGCATAGCTTGTGCACTCCAAGGGATTTTCACATGCTCCATAGTAATGGAGTGCACAAGGGGGAGACAAGCATAGAACAAAGTGCACCCATAAGGATTTTGTGCACTCCAAAGGGTGGAGCACATGTCTTATTTAGGGTGCACCGGGTGGTGCACCCTTCTTGGGTTGATTGATGCTCCACCTCTTTGAGTGCACAAGATTTTATGGGGTACATGACCTTGTGTGCCCCTCTAGAATTTTGTGTACTCCACCTCCCCATGGAGCATGCAATCCTATGGTGGGACACATAGCCTTGTGCACCCCTAGGGGATATTGTACACCCCATTCCCCAATGGGGTGCATGGGCTAGAGGCGGGCACACAACCTTGTGCACCCGATGGAGTCCTTGTGCGCTCCACTATTTGGAGTGTAAAATGCGGACTTGGGGTGCACAACCTTGTGCACCCTGAGGGGCTTTGAATGCGCTCCATAGGGATGAAGTGCACTAGGCTAAATTGGGGTGCACCACCTTGTGCACCCCATGGGAAAAGCGATTTAGGCTCCCAAAAGGGGGACTATCCCTTTGGGAGTCAACAGTGATGACTTGCTGATAAATGTAATAAGAACAAGTAATGACTCAAAAGGATAAATTCAAAATTAGAAGAACTCAAGTTAGAATAAAAAGAACAAAACCAAGAAAAAGAAGTACAAGGTAAAAGGTCATTATACTAAATAATGTAATACAAGGGGTGTTAGAGATATTATATTATTTTATCCATTTTTAAATATTTATATTAGGGTGTGTGTTTAATATTTATCTATAGTATGTGTTAAGTTATTAGGTGTATGTGTCATGTAATTATGTGAGGTGTCTAGTTAGCAAGTGAGAGTTATATGAGTGATGTGTCAAGTTTAGAAGTAGGGAATTATGAGCAATCATGAGAGACTTTTTCTTTATGTAATATGTGAGATTTATTATGTAAGAGAGGAATATGAAGAGTTAGTTCTCCCATGAGTTTGAGGAGAGCAAAGATCAAGATTCATGTAATGTGAAGAGTCTCATGTATCTTTATATTGAAGATAAAGCCATGTAATATGTAACTCAAGGAAGCTTTACATTTATGCATTGCCTTAGTAGTTTCCATAAATATTTCAGTGATATTTATGTGATATTATTGTTCATTGGATATAAGCATGTTATTGCTATTATTTATGATCATGGCGATTGATTAACCCATGGATTGCATAAATGGACTATGATGAAAAGATAACAAGGCAAAATTAATCATCTTATTAGGTATAATTGATGAAATTTAGTCTCATATTAGTGAAGTGAATACATCAAAAGAGGCTTGGGATATTCTATGCACTATTTTTGAAGGTAGAAATTAAGTAACTGTTCATCATTTGCAGTCTCAATTATACACATTACAAATGCAAGACAATGAAAATTTGGAACATTTTCTTCAAAATATTACATAATTAAAGGTAAAATTAAACACCTTGGGAGAAATAATTGATGATAATCTATTAATATCAATTGTACTGCATGCTCTACCTGATTCATATAGTGTATTGGTAACTTATTTGTAAGTTTCTAACCATAGAGTATATTTTAAAGAACTAATCAATATTCTACAACAACATGAACTAGAAATTCAATTAAGAGATGATTCTTCAAATAATGCTCTCATTTTTAGAAAGAGATATCAAAGAAATACTAGAGCTCCTACTAATTCATTCTCATCTTCTTCACAAAACCAACCTAAATGGAGAAGAAGATATTATCACATACACAAGAAATAAGGAAGTCATGATGCTAGAGTCTGTAAATATAATGTTTTGAATAAGTAGAATCAATCATAAACTTCTTATCAAACAAATCAATAAGATCAATATCAATATGAAAATCCTAATAATGCACCATGAATAAATTAGGGATATTGATAAAATTATCCATAAAAAAAAGAACATGTAGCATAGGAATAACCTAAGTCAGACCATGATGATGAACTAGAAACAACATATAAATTATTAATGATACACAAAAAGGAACAAATCATGGATAATAATTGGTATATAGATTCTAGAGTTAGTAATAATATGAAAATGAAAATACACTAGTTTGATACTTTTTAAGAAATACATGGGTGGCTAGTGACAATATTAGATAACACAAGCTATAAAATAAAAGGAATAGGAATTGTTTCTCTCAAACTACCTTTAATAGAATGCATCAAGTAATATTTTCTATGTGTGCCAGAGCTTACTAATAACTTACTTTCTATTGCTCAAATTATGGATAAAGGATTTTTTATTAATTTTCAAGTTTTTAATGGAGATAAAAGGTGTTTTATCTCAAGATAAGAAAAATTGGAAGCTACTGCATCCTATAGAAATTGACTATTTACTTTAGTTATCACTACACTTCCACCCCTACTTCAAGAATTACAATCAATCTCAAAATTATAAATATATAAAGAAAAAGAAAAACATGAATATGGATAGAGCATATGAAGCTAGATATAAAGCTATAATGGCTAAAATACTAGAAAGAAAATGTTGAATCAAAATAGTTAAGAGAAAAGAATAGAGAAAAAAGGTGAAGATCCCATACTTGACACACAAGAAAATGACTCTATAGATGAATATACAATGCTTAAGTCTTGGAAACATATTATTGTCAAAATATATATTGGTCCAAAACATATACAATCACTCAAAGAGGCTATTGATGATACTTTAACTGCACTTAAGACTTAAATAAGTCTTCATCTTGATAAAGTAGTTGACTATAGTAAGAAGGTTATTACAATACTCATTGATTTTGTCAAGATCATACATGTATAACTTATCACTCTTGATATATTTAAAGAGAAGAATACAAAATAAGAAGAAATAATAGCACAAATAAAGAATAAACCATTGATGAAAAATGTCATGTGTGATACAAGTGATCTTATAAAAAAAGAAATTGGTTGTAATACAACATTTTTATGAAAATGCCATGTATGATAATAATGATCTTATCAAACAAGAAGGAATTGGTTGTAATACAATAAATATCCGAAATAAGCATTTCATTTATGATAGTAAGGATATGAAAGTTGTTTGATAAGACAACAATAGTGTAGAAAGAAGATATTTAAACATTAATAAAAACTAGATTGAATATATTGATGACAAATATTATGAAGAGCAATTAATATTAATTAGCTTCAACATTAAAGAAAGAGGTTATCATGAAATAAGTTACATTCAAGATAACCAAAAAATAAAAAATTATTAGTTGATTCCACAACACAATATATTTCTTCTCATATAAGCAGTTACAAATACTATGGATACATCTAAAAAATGTTGGAAATTCCTCAAATAAACTACACAAATATCTAGTTGGAGTGTGAATGGATGTATATCAAGGAATGGAATATGGTAAAGGGTATTATTTATGGATACCATAAAAAAAAACCTAGAATCGTGTTGATCTAGAGGTAATCCATAAAGATGGCACAAAGAAGATAATTAAAAAAGAGGACCAAGAGAATATAAAATTTCTAAGTAAATGATAGAGTTAAAAAAAACACCAACTATTTTGACCTCCAAGATTTAGGGGAGGTAGTTATTCCATAATTTGCAACTACAACTAATGTAATAACGAAGGATGTTACATGATAGCTTCAAGTTTTATAAAGTACTTTTGTATGTTACCCTCCATAATATGATCATACTAAATATCAATAAGTGAATTGAGTAACCATACTTTAGGAAGATTGAACGTTAAACCTTTCTCATGATTGTTCTAATGAACTATACATGGTTCCAATATAATAAAAGCAATGCTACAACAATGTAATGTGTATGAAATATTAATAAAGAATTAAACGGTTTAATCTAAATCCTACAAAGATAAATATTAAATAAAAGTGGTGCAATAATTTAAGGATTAGAGTAAAGTTTTCAAAGCTTCTCAACCTTTAGATTTATTTTTATCTAATGATGAGAGGTAATTAAATATGCTAAGAAAGTGTTTATCATCAACCAAATGGTGGACCCAAAGATATGCTGAAATTTATTTTTATTTTATTTTTGGTGGTTAGACATGATAGTGGACTCAAAGAAACACAATTAAGAAGATTTTAACATCATATTTCTATAAAATGTTTTTTTGGTAAGATACTGAGATAGTTATATTGGATGATATATTAAATTTTATATGTACAAAATCATTGCCGGGGATGGTCAAAATATGCCTTGATATGAATTCCATTGACATTGATTCCTAAGGCTTGTAAAGTCTTGACAATCTATCCTTCTTGTTAGAAGGATTGGTGATGCATGATCTAAAACATTTATGGATGTTATTGGAAATACCATGGTAGCAAAAGTACCATTGAGAATGCTAAGAGTCTTGATAATATCAAGGTTCCTTGATATCTGACTATAACACACTTCCTATTAGATCATATTTTGTGTTGTATGTATGGATATATTCCAAAGAATAAAAATAATATTTTGTATATTGTAATCAAAGATGCACAATAGACATATAGGAAACAAAAATGGGTCTATCATAAATAAAGACACCTAATAATGGTAAAATTTGTGATGATGCCTAGTTAGGTATTCTTTAGATTGGTTTACACGTAGCTTTCGATGCTTAATATTTATGTGATATTTATATGAAAAGGTCGAAAGGATGTCAACCATTTTTTATGGAGGTCATTTTGTAACTTGGTTTTAGTTTGAAAAATTGTAAAGACTTATGTTGTAAGTATGATAATATTCTTATCCAAGATTTAATGTTTTCCTCTATTTGTTTACCCCTACCATGCTTTCATCATAATGAATATCTTTATTTTTTTATACTATTTAGAATTCTACTTATTATCTATAGAATTACATTATTTTGGAGAACCTAAGGTGCAAGGTATAACTATTGGAATTTTCAACATATTCAATTATAAATGGAACCAACATATTATACAATATTGATGAACTATATGTTTTAAATAAAAACACATATAAAAGTTACCCTTTGACACCAAAAATCTTAAATAAGTGAATGGTTGAACTATATGGAGTATAAATACCACATACTACAATTCGCCCTAGGTCAAATTTAAAGAATTGACTGACTAAATAATAATAAAATAATATAATTAAGCTACCCATTAAGTTTCTCATGGCATAGTAGAATACTATATAAATGATTTTACTACAATGTCATCCATGTCCTTAAGTAAATATTAACACTTATTCTAACATTCCTCTTTAATATGAATGGGGGTGCAAAGAGATATCCTTATTTTTTTATCCCCTTTAAGATGAATTTGGAGTGCAAAGAGATATCCTTATTTTTTATCCCCTTTAAGATACACTCCCCCATAATAAGAGGCTCATGTGATCACAAAAAGGTCACCTTTGGTATAACCTTAGTTAAGATGTTTTTAGACTATTCTATTGCATGCACACAAACAATATTGAGCATCCTATGAGCATGAAGATAGTGAAAATAGTGCATCACACCTCAATGTGATTAATTTATTAATAAAAATTATGATTAGAAAGGAACTTGATAGAGAGTTGATTGTTATAGAAAATAGTGATAGCAAATGATTAAGAAAGTCCTCATACTAAAATATCATCAACATCAGTAGATGTTTTGTGGATTTATTAGCAACATAATGTGTAGCTTCTATGGATATGTAAAATATGGTAAAATACTTACAACAATATCAAGAGACCAATATAGAGACCAAGAGAGATGTAAATCTAGTATTACATCACTATAAATGATATCACCTACCCAGTCTTCATCAATGTAACCTCATAATATAGGAGTAATTCCAACATAACAATAAATTCCCATTAAATAGGTTACTTTTATATAGCAAAGAATTAACTTAGAGAACCCCTAATAAGACACTACTACATAATTATATCAAACAAAGGAGTACAACAATTTGATCCAAAGATTCATTCCTAAAGGAAATGGACTCTATACAAGCTTAGCAACCTCCATAATAAATTATCCAAGGTATATTAATATTGTGATATAGTGATCTTAAAATATAACTAATTAATCTAAATTCCCAAATAATAGTAAAGAAAACCCAAATTTAACATCTCAAAGGTGTCTTGAAGCCATATATTCATATCCTAGATCAAGGATGATAAGATTCCCATAAGGATAAGGTCATCAAAATACAATATAATAACACAATCTATGCTTCAAGATACTTGATGTAAACATCATGCTTTCTCATTCATCAATAAAAGCCAAGAATAAAAAATAAAAATGTATATTTTCATACCAATCAATAAGCATCTACTTAAGTCCATACAAGAGTTTATTCAATTAAGAAACAAGAGGATGAGGGGCATCCGAAATAAATCTAGGATTCTATTGTACATTGAGATGCTCTTAAAGCTTCCCATGAAGGACTGAACTCTTCACATCCATCTAATAAAGTTCCTAGATATAGTAGGTAATAGTAGAGAGAAGCGTTTGCATGGAATCTATTCAATGGATAAGGGAACAACTATATGGGTAATAGACTCCCTTATTCTAAGATAATACATTAGCACTAAGACATACTCATGTGCTTCTAAATCTAACCATATACACAAAAATTTATCTTATTGGCCCACTTAAATCCAACCATGTCCTTTACCTTAGGTAGAGGATTCAACTCCCAAGTTTAATTATCCATAAGAGGCACATATTCTTTGAGCATAACATATTCCCATTGAATACACTTCTTGGAATAAGAATAAGTTAGAGGATCTCTAGAATTATCAACCTTCAAAATCAAAGATCAATAAGGCGTAGGATTTTGATAATGTTCCTACTTTATCATTCATTACACATACTAAAAATGATTTCAAGCCCATATGGGTATTGTATGATATATATAAGACAAGACACATAACATATAATGACATCAAAAAAGGAAATAAGTGAAGGACATAACACATTCTTATATTATGCCACACATTAAACATAATATCACAATGTATAGGAGGATCAAGATCATCTTAAAGGGGACCTAAACCTATAAAAGAAGCTAAAATTTGTGGAGATTATGGAGTATTGATAATTATGCCACTAATGTCCATAATAGAAAAATGACACAAAAGGATAAAAATATAATATAATTAGAGTACAAATGACTAGATGAAATTCACATGGGAGGGTAGAAGAATCAAGAGGGGATCAAAATCAAGTGTAAGAGAGGGATAATCTTTAATAAAAGATAAATGTAGATAAAAAAACCTAAATGGAAAACCTTATCAAAGTCCATAGCATGCTAACTAAGAATATCCTAAGTAATAGGATTATAGACACAATAAGCCTTAGAGTTGCCATTATATCCCATATGACTACATTGATGGCACTTCTCAAGTATATTATTTTACTTTTATTTGGGAATATAAGCCCATGCAACTAATACAAAGATATGGAAATATGAAACTAAAGGCTTTATTTTTCAAGGTGTATCATACGATTGACAATTCTATTTGGTGTCTTGTCAATGATATATGTTGCATAAGTTATTGCTTTACCCCAAAAATCAGTCTCCATCTAGTTGGTATGCAATATACATTAAGCCATATCTATAATAACCATATTTATTCAATAATCTATCCCTTTATACTAAGGAGTGTAATGGAAGGTATATTGCAAGGTTATACCATGGTATACCAATAGTCCCTCAAAAGCATTACTAGTAAAATCCTCACCACCATCAATTTGGAGATATATAATCGTCTTATCATATTGATTCTCCACCAAATCCTTGAAAGTATCAAATTTAAAAAATTATTTGTCCTTGGTATTAACAGTATAAATCAATAGAAATATAGATAGATTGATGATTAAAGTAAAAAATTACTTATTCCCAAATAAAAGAATTTTTTGTATGACTACAAATATCACTATGAATGATATCTAAAAATTGGGAGGCATGATGATATTTATAATTTTTAGAATCATTATTTATGGTGATTCTATAAAGAATATATTTATCACAAAGAACCCTTGGTGGATCAATGGTTACAATATGAATACAACTCATGTTCCCCAAGGATCCATAATTGGTGCCTCTAAATCAATAATACCAAAACTTGCTAATTTCATCTACCTTGGTCATCATAGAAATAAGACCTTTCCACTTGGAAGGAGAGGAAGAGTATAGAATCACATCAAGTTTATAAATCTAACCAAATTAAACATAATTTCCTAAACACACTATATTAAATCCATCATTAATATCCTTAGTCATCCATGTATCCGACTAAAATGTCAATGTTGTCTATAAGTTAGATTATACATTCAAACACCCCATCATAAACTAAATTGAGGATCCAAGGAGAGAAGAAATTAGTGATAATAATATATTCTCCATAAAGTATGCTCTAGTGAGTCTTTGTGGTTGACGTGTATTATTCTAAATCCCCTACATCATCTAGAATACATCCATCCATATTTCAAGAACCAACTTCATTCCTTTATAATTTTACTAAAAAATCCTTAATTGGATGTTCTTCCCATTTGTAGTAAATTCAAATGGTCTTTGACTTCTTTAAAGACTTATAATATTCCTTTGGATCCCAGGTCTTAACTTCCTTAGGTTTGAATTTCTTTGCATGAACCTATCTTTGTGAAGTACCACCGTAATTCCTCATTGCCATATAAAAATAAACTAGTAGATAGAAAATATGATCAAGAGTAAGATGTTTTTGAGATTCAAAGAACATAGTAATCATATGAACTATGAGTCTCAACATATATAAAGGAGAGATATTAGCAAGGATAATATTTACACATTTTGCATCATATTTCTTTTTTCCTTAATAAAAATATAATATCTACTTTCAATGACTTATATTTCATCATATAGTCTTCAACATTATCACAAGCAACCAATTTGAGAGAGTAAAGCATTTATTCTAAGAGACTTACTTTAGTTGTATTTACTTTCCCAAATAACTAATGCAATTTTGACCATACCTTGATAGGTTTAATTTATTCTTTGATATGAAGAAGATATTCTAGTTTAATCAACAAGGAGAATAGGCTAAGAACTTATTCTTCCTCATGTTGATGAGTTTATTTATATAAAAATGTTGCTTTATATTCTTGAAAGATGCACCATAGATTCTTGTTGTGTAATAGATTGATCATTTGGTTGACCAGATACAATAATTTTTTCATTAAGGCAAGTAACTAGGGCTTGATGATCCATCTTCTACAATCCAATCCCTAACACAATAAATTATTGAACTAATACTACCAAAGTGTATAGCTAAAAAAATTAGTGCTATTTGAAAAAGAAAGAGCTCAAAACACTTTTGTATTCAAATGTTATTGCTATGGAATTTTTGCCCTAATGGAAATAAAAAAATAAAAAATAAATCTCCAAGCCTTAAAGATGTTAAAATAAATTCTTATCTAAAACTTGGCAATTTCTAATTTGTTGTTGCATTTCACTCCATTTTTTCCACTTCAAATTCTCTCATCTACTCATTTATTGACAATTGGTTCTCTCTAATTTGATTATGGACTATCTATAATCTCATGAATTAGGTTTATATGTCATGTAGGAATGCCACATAAGCTACCACATTGGTCAAGGAAGAAAACTTTCACTAAAACTATGCTACAGTATGATGTTGGGGCTTGAACTCACACCCTCCTTTACCAAAAAATATCTAGCTAACCAATGTAATAACATTCCTTTTGAGTCCAATATCTCCTTTGCATTCAATTGAACAATGGGTTTCAAACATCTATGCATCAGTATCTTTTTAGAAAAGTAAGGGCATGTGACTCAAGCTAGATTCCACCTCTCTTCCAATGCTCTTGATACTTCTGCATAACCAAGTTTCCCACACCATATATAGTGATCAAAAGGTTAGTGTATCCATAGATGAAATTATATCCACCATACAAAGGGAAAAAATTAACATCTATAATCTCAAACCTATAACTAGGAGAAAGCAAAAAACTATGCACAACCCATCTAGTCATTCCTCCACTATCATCCATGTTGAACCAAAATGTATCTTCTCCTTGAAGACATGTACTATCATGATGAATGTAGCAAAAAAGTGCATCATGATCTTGATGCCTCCTATAGAAAACATAAACATATATGTCATTCTATCTATCATGCCACAATGTGGAATGAGATAGGGAATGTCTATCTAAGAGTAAATAATACTTCCAATACAAATGGAAAAAGGATAGGTTGATAGGATTTAAAACTACCACCTCCATGTTATAGTGCCTTAGTGCATATTACATTGACCACTATAGTTCACCTCTTGAATGGTGTGCACTCGTTACTTGGAGTAGAGAATTGCACCTTCTATCTAGAAGGGGAACATTTACCTTCAAAGAAGTAGACACAAAAAAGGGTACAACCCTTTTTGTAAAAATGTGCCAAAAAAAAAAATGCAAGAGTAGCAAATTAAACCATTTTATCATTAGATGCACTAACCTCATATTATTTGAACACACTAAAAGGAAGGATTATGAGGATAAATACTCATGTTCACTTCCTGTACTAGAAATGCTTATGAATATTTGAGATGAATTTCATCCTAGAACTCAAGAGAGGAATCAAATACTTCGAGTAAAATTTCTACATAACCAAGAAATGTTGCTCCATAACCACTGATACCAAGTTTAATTTCACATATTTCAATAAATGAATAGAATTAATCCATCCATTCAAATATTATATAGAATGCATAAAAATAGATGAAAGAGAAAATGATATTTTGGGCACCCATAGGCACCACAAATAATCACTATATTATCCATAGATAAAAATCACAACACCCCAATGCAATGGATGGAGTAGCTAGGGGGTATTTATACTGATACCTAATCATAAAGTTACATAAATAATTTTAACCTATGCTAACATAACAAGAGGGGTTTAAGGTTATTACAATTTGTAATATGGGTTTAACCATAACAAGAATACTCACATCCCATATGGCGTACATAAAAATTATTATACAAAATTAAACACATTGTACAATAATTATCCTTAGGCCTATATAATTTTGGCCTTGTCTATAAGACAAATTATACTTTCAATAGAATTAGGATGCTTCTCATTATAAACTAACAAAACACATTCCTTGATTTTTATGTTATAAGATTATACACAAAAAAAGTGGATGAGAGATTTCTTACTTCCCTCAAAGAATCACTTAGTATGCTATCACATAAGGGTTATGTGGAATCTCTCCAAATAGTGAAATTTTATAAGGAGATAGAGTAACCATATGATTCATATGCATGTTATAGATAATCCCATGAAAAAATAAAAATATCATTTGCAGGACAAAATAGTTTTATCCCCAAGATGACTAAATTAACTAAATAATTGCACCACTTCCAAGACCTTATAAAACTGGTAAGTTTCACTTTCACATAAGGAAGATACAAAACATAAATATTTATTATTTCAAGATATGGCCAATAGTGCTAACACAAAGCAAATTTAAATTTCTATAAAAATTGAAATTACCACAAAAAACATGTGTCATTATGTAGACACATCCATTGCAATACTTGACTAACAATAACAATTCACCATTTATTTACTAAATATTTATATGAGATAGAATTGGAAATTGTACATATTATAATTAGAGGAGAATTTAGGTATAATCATGTGTGTGTGTGTGAGTGATTGAATGAGTCAGTGAGTGTCTATAAGTGTGTATGTGTGTGAATATATGTCAAGCCATGTCAATTGAGTTTGTTCCATGTTGGTCATAGGGTTATACCATATCATGTGGGTTATATAAACACAAGCCCCTAAGGATTTTGAACTAATAACTATCCATATGGAGGCTTGTTGGTATAATAAGGGATGTCACAACTCTTACACAATAAAAAATATGTTATCCCATATAGATTTAATTCATGTCCATAGAAAAATAGGGTATCAAAACATAGAATCTCCAACAAGAAAATGCCCTAGGTTGGAATAATTTATAAAGGTATTAGTAGTTCCAACAATAACTTAGTTTGACCTATATGTCCAAAATAATTCCATCAAATCTCAAGCATACAAGCCAAGAACCAATAAGAAAAAATGAAACCAAAAATATTTCCAATGATAAGGATGGAAGTTGAACTTGGGTGCATACACAATGGAAAGCCTTACCTCTATAAAGCTATCTACCAATGCACCATTCATTATTGGGATGGTAAAGGAAATTTTTTATCCATGACCTTCAACAATTATCTAGTGCTAAAAAGGATGTGTTTAGGATAAACATATGACCTAGCAAATTAAAAAAAAAATCATTTTCCAACACATCAAGTGTGAGGGTAACGAGACATTTTTGTTGATAATGCTATGCCTTAAAACGTGCTATAACATTTATCTACACAAATATATATATTGTCATAACTCCATCCAATGTCTAGAATATTACATGAAAAACAAGTGGAAAATTGGTACAAACTTGCTTAGTAATAGAAACAACATATTGATTATAAAATCCATAAATGTGTTGAACAATGATCTCACATTAAATTTTATGATAATAAAAAATATGCCAATAATTAATCTATAAATTTTATAGTTGGCCACATATAACTATTGTTTGAAATGATATTTCAGTTGATCCTCCTATGTCCAAGCATTATAAGGGTCATTTGAACCTAGTAATGATATTTTCTTGATTTTGAAACGTAAAGGTATTTTATGTGCTCTAAAATATTCCTATGAATTTGATAGCATTTGGTAATAGTCATAACTTGTTGAATATAATATTCATTTTGATGATGTCAAGCATGTCGTCCCTTTCCTATCATGCTTTAACATCATTTTTTTGGAAAAATAAATAAAATATATACATGCTAAAAGATAAAATTGGGTTTGTCTATAACCTTGATATATTCAACCTATTATATTATGGTGCAAATCCCTATTTGTAAAATAGAACTCCACTGTAACATCCAGTAGAATAAAAAATAATCATAGGATTAATTGTCAAACAAGAGTGATATGATGGAACCGATTAAAAAATATTTTCTATGAGCACTGACTACAAAATTTCACTAAGGCATCATAGGAAGGTCATGATCCAAGCTTCAACTAGGGTTTTAAAAAATCATAGACCAACCATATTTTCTTCTATAATAATTATAAGGTATCAAGCAACCAAAATTTTGGATTAAGTAATAGAGATACACATTAGATTTGGTACCATTTTAGAATTTACAATATATTTAAGAACAAATATTCCCACAAAAGCAAACCTATATCATATAAGTTGGAATTTACAATATTTTTCAAAAACATGCTAAAACATCCATTCATCACAATAATTTACAAAAAAGTAAGAGGATAAAAAAGAAGAGCATATAGATGAAGATAAGAGAAAGAGATAAATTAAAAAATATTAGAGAAGGCATAAGATGTGGGTTCCCATGGGCATCCCCATATTTTTTTCATAAATCACAATATTAGTATAAACAATTACTTATTGAGGGGAATTTATAGTAATACCAAAACCCCAATGATAGGTTAACCTTAGGAAAACATTAACTTAACCTTGAGGTTAACCTTATAATATAATACTAATAACAATAAAATACCCTTTAAGCAAGGTTATCCATAAAGCTGGATTAACAAATACCATTAAGAATGAATACATAAGAGTTTTCTTAGGCTTAAATGAAGATGACCATAGGCTTACACATAGATACCCATAGGCTTATGTAAAAGAATGCCCATAGGATTACATAGAAGTATGTCAAGACTTACTTGAAGATGTCCATATGCTTATAACAATATTCCAAAATACTTACATAGAAATTGCCCACAAACTTATATAAATATGTTCATAGGCTATCATCAAGATACCCAAAGGCTTACATAGCACTTGCACATAGGCTTACATCAAGAGCACCCATAGGTACTTCACCATTGTTGGCATTGGCCTAATAAGGTTAGATTACAAATATTTCAACACCCTCCATAATATGAACTAAGGGGCCAAGAAGAGAAGACATTAGAGATGATACATCTCCCCCTATAATGAATGTTTGTATGGGCCACTGGATCCTACTATCTTCTCTTTTCTAAAGGTACATAAACTGGAACAACCTCTCCTGAATATAAAGTTAAAACTCCACCTCCTAGATCAATATTTGAGATTCCTATAATAAGATCTTCAACATGTGCTATGGTGACCACAATGTATCCCATAGTCTCAAAAGAACACAACTAAATATTGAAGTAAAAGGTAGACCTATGAATAATCAACCCCAATGGTTATAAAGGTATCATAGACACAAGGTGTACCTTGTGATGATCATCCAAAACCTACTCCTCTTATAGCCCAAAATATTACCAATCATTGCACTAAAGGGTTGTTGGAGTTAGAGCAAACATCCATTATGAGAAAAGAGAAGGATTATACATGATCTTGATATGAAGAACTTGCATAGTAAAAATCCCATAGAAAACAATAATAACTCCTTAAATTGATATCACCAATCTATAGAGCTTAAAAAATGGGCAATTAAAGAAAAGGCCCAAAATGCTACTATATGCAAAAGTTACGGCCCTTAGAAGATTTGGTTTTACTAGAACTCAAATAAAAAAAATCAAATGTTAAACCTTAGATTTTTTTTTCCTGAGTAAACAACTACCACCTATTGCCACTAGATTTGATGTTGCATTGATGAACATTAGTTTGACACTTTGTATTATGTGATTGGCTAGATATTTATTCATGTGCACACATGCACATGCACACACACACACACACACACACACACACACACACACACACACACACACACACACACACACACACACACACACACACACACACACACACACACACACACACACACACACACACACACACACACACATATATATTAGTTTTAGTGGGTTTAGATTCAATGAGGCTCAAACCCAAGGCATTCTAAAAGTGAACAAGAGCATTGACCAACATACCATGCATGCACATTAAGACCAAAGAAGAGTCACATCCATTTGTAACATATGTTGATCCATAAAAATTTGTAATAAAAGGAGCAACTACACATATTATAAGTTGAAATCAAGACATTTTACCTTCAAATAAGTGGGAAAATCACTATGCCACATAGTGCATTGAGTCCAACAAACATATCCCTCCCTAAGGTACAAAAAATGTCACAGAAAGGCTTTGTAGAGAATCAAACCATAGACTAGATAATTGCAAGGGTGTAGCTCAACAATTATGCCATAGATGTGGGTGTGACTATAGTGATAGGGGTAAATGTCCTTGTAAAGTTTGAGTCATAAAACATTATAATAAAAAGATGCTACTAGTGATTGAAACTAGAGATGTCTTCTTAGTCAAGAACTCTTCCTACCAATGTGCCACTCTTAGCTTGGTGAGTGGAGGGAAATATATCTATTGAAAAATATCTGTTGATATGATAAAAAATAGTAATTAGGCTTAGATTGTCCCTCCTTCTATATATAAGGTGCATGGCCTATCCAAGATGTTATCCATGTAAACGTACCATTTTTATGCCATGGACGTGAATTGATTGATCTAAAAAATGTATGCAAATGCCACACAAAGGAATGAAGCTTTCAAAATTTAAAATTTGAAAATTTTAATTTCTAAAACAAAGAATAGATGAAAGCCTAAAATGATACCCTTAATTATTTATGAATGATGCTACTTTTGATCTCAACCTTATACTAAGTTGAAATTTATAATATTTTCCAAAAACATCCCAAAAAATCCATTCACCACAGTCATATGCGGAAAAAATAAGATTAGTGAAAATAATAGAATATAGATGAACAAAAGATAAATATAAAAATGAAACAATATGAGAGAAGGAATATGGGGGGGGGTTTCCGTGGACATCCCCACAATATTTTCATACATCACAATATTGTTACAAATGGTTGCTCATTGAGGGTATTTATAGTGACACCAAAACCCCAATGAGAGATTAACCTCAAATCGACATTAAATTAACCTTGATATTAACCTTACAATAAAATAATAATAATAAATTACCCTTTAAGCATGGTTATCCATAAATGTGGATTATACAATACCACTAAGGGTGAATACATGAGAGTGTTTTGAGGCTTATATGAATATGATGCCTATATGATTACATAGAAGAATGCCTATATGATTACATAAAAATATGTTTGTAGGCTTACATGAATATGCCCATAGTATTACATCAAGATGCCTAAAGGCTTACATAGAACTTTTCCATAGACTTACATCAAGATGCCCAAAGGGTTATGTAGCACTTGCACATAGGATTACATACAAAGCACCCATACGTACTTCACCACTACTAGACTTGGTCTAATAAGATCAAATTACAAATATTTTAACAATATAAAGGAGAAAATAGGTATAAAAGGTTTTTTTAGCCATTAATAAATTAGGTTGGAATAAAGAATCATCTCTAATAAATTATAAAATGTTTGGACAAAGTGGGGGTGTAAATACACCATAGTATAAGCTACCCAAATTTTTTAGGAATTGAAAACCTTAACTTATTCCCACTTCTGCAACAATATGATCCCCTTTCTTAATATTTGAGTTTTGTCTCATGACTAGAAATTTTCATCTATTTCTTGGTAATTTTTATTTTGTAATCTCTTGTTTTGTATTAAATGTCATAATTTTTGTGACATCAAAATGCAATATTTTTATAACATACTTTTTGATCTTATTATCTTTATATGCATATATGGGCATGCATAGCATGATTTTCTTATTAGTAGTTGTGTCATCCTAAATAAAATCCCTTATATATAGAGAGAGAGCCATCATGTCAAGCTCAATTATTTCATCATTTTTGATCTCTAATGGTGTATCATATACCACCTAAATAACTATTACTACATATTTTTTTCTTCATTTTGTTCTTGATTGGAAAAAATAATGCATCCCCTAAGTAGGGTACCCTTAGTCCCATCTAAGTATTCTTTAAATTATATTTATTCAAGATCAAGAGCCATGATTTTTAAGGTGAAGATCATTCCTTAATCACACTAACTCCTTGGTCCTTTATGCCAAATATTTAATCATTGTGTTAGACACTGCAAATGTGAAGCTACATTCATTAATTGGATATTGGACATCGGATATGATTTGAAAATTAGAGGTTATAAGTAATTTTTAAATTTGATAATTTCTTTATTAAGTCTTAAAAAAGGGTTGTGTGTGCATACTTCACAACCATGTAGGATGACTAAGATGGCTAGAGAAGATAAAAGGTTTCTACACTTGTTTAAATCTCAATAGCTCTAATTTATAATCCATCTAATTATAATTTATTTATGTTTTAAACAATACAATTTCAATTTAATTATGATAAAATAAATGCCTAAGTGCTTATATTATTATAAATTTCCAAATATGTTATCATTTGTATTTCATGGATAATTTCCTTAATATTAATTTTTTTTTAGTTAAATACTTTCTTTTAGTGTGAAACGTCCAACCATAAGGTCAAGGACTATCCTTTCCTACCCTACAATAGGATCAAGTCGACCCCCAAGCCAACTAATGTGACCCCCTATTAGATACCCAAGATAAGTACTTAATGATTTAATATAATGGTACGAGTCATACATGAATTATTAGATAATGTAAGGAAGGCCACATGTCAATTGGCTAATGTAAGGAAGGCCACATGTCAATTGGCTAATGTAATGAATAGGGTATGATTTTACTTCTATAAATGAAAACCCTAAATTAGGGTTAGCGAAGTCATGCCTCATCAGGATAGGGTGTGATTTTGCTTCAGATATAAAATAAAATATAAATGCAGGAAACAAAGTGCACACAACCTGATGGATGATGCAGAAGTAGGCATAAGAGATCAAGGTATCCAAATGGGCACTCTCTTTCCTTTTGAACTAAAACATGAATCCACCAAACCACATAGCAATCCAAATAAAAGTAGTAGAAGATCAAGTCTAAAATTCACACTTCGAGGTTAGCTTGTAGAAGAAACAGGAAGTAGGGTAAAAATACGAGCACAAATCAATCATAAGAAATTTGAGCTCAAACATATCTAAGATCAATCACATGTCTCTCCTTTTATAGATGAAAATTAGGGTGAATGAAGTGAAAAAAAACACAAGCCGAAACCAAGCATGCTAAAAGATTAAATACAGGTTTTAATAAATTAAAATCCTAAAATAGTAAAATTGTGCCCCGTGCCAACGAGGTGTGATATCGCTTTTGTGAAGTCGTACCTAATCGTAACTGGGTGCAATTTCTCTAAAAGGCTAAAGAAAGGCAAGATAGGGGGAAAAGAGGCTTACCCTTGCCTAGGACAAGGGTTAGGGACCTCTTAGGGGTTCTAAGGAATATTTACCACTAAAAATGGGTCAATCATTTTACCCCCTCTTTGATGCATTTAAAGGCAACTAAATGCATCAAAGAAAGGATGTAGGCACACTCACTAGAAGAAGATAGCAAGAAAAAAAAATGGGATGGCCAATTTACAATAAAGGGGTGGTGCAAAAATAGTTTCATTCCAAACACTTTCCTGTTCTACATGCAAATTGAGGCATTAGAAACATTAATGCCTTTGTAGTCCAGTGTGCCCCCTCGAGTTTTTATGAAGATGACATATCTCATAAAAAATTGAAAGAACTGATTCAAAAGAAGAAAGAGAGAGAAAGAACGAAAACTAGAGAAATCAAGGGTAACAAAAAGAATTAAAAAATGGTGAAAAAAGAGTAAAACCCTGCTTCATTTTCACCATGCATTGACAGAGAAAGAGCTTTGGGGAGAAAAAGAAATGGCGTTACCACTTCATCAAGCAATGGTTGTGAGGGGTGAAGCCAGGGTACAAGAGTGGGTAAGTACCAAATTACTCCCTCCCGATGCACATTTTCCTCTATTTTTCATGGATTTTTAGGATAAAATCAAGGAATTTTATTGATTTAGATGACAAAACTTGCACTCAATTTGGGTGTAATTTTATGGCTCGGTCGTGATTTCGCTTTGAATGGAGCATGATAAAATCGTACTCGGATAAAATCGAGCATGTTTTCATGGAATCACATCTCCTAAAAAAATGGAGGACACAATTTTGCACTAATGATATCATGCACCCTAAGAGTGGGGCACGATGTTTCCAAAAACTAGAAAAAAAAGAAAAAAGAAAAGCAACAACAAAACACACGAGGAAAAGTATGGAAAACAAGCAACTACGAAGTACGAATTATAAAATTATGATCAATATTTGTGTTTTGATTTGAAATTATGGTTTTAATTATTTTTATTTTAACTTATGAAACTAATTTAATTTTATTTGTTTATGGATGCAGCTAGGTATCCTCAAGATTTGAAAGTGGAGGGTAGGGTCTCTAGCGGTAGAGCTGGATGCACTAGGTCCAGTGGAGATAGCTCAACTAGAGGTAGTGGGGCTAGACCACCTAGCAAGGATACCTTGAATTGATATAGATAGGGCTATGCTGACAACCCTGGTAGATAGGTGGTACTTGAAGTCCTCTAAATTTTGGTTACCCACAGGAGACATCATCGCCACACTGGAGGATGTGTGGTAGATTTTGCAGATCCCTATTATAGAGATAACAATTTATCAAGCATAGGTATGGGTAGCTACACTAAAATAGTTCTCAGTAGTATTTACCCACCAGGTGCAAGAGATGTAATGACCCAAAAACAAGCAAACAAAAAAACACAAAAATAGAAAAGTTTTTTTTTTTACTAAGGAGAGAGATTCATGAACCATTCATAAACCCCTAACCAAACTAATATTTACCTAAATTTTAAATCCCCTAAGTTTTCTTGAAAGCTACATCTCACGAGGTACCCTAACACAAGTTCCATCTATGTAGGCGTATCATGTGTTACCACAAATAAGCCCATCTATCTCATCACTCTTGATGAGCTAGACTTATCACCTTCAGTTCAATCGAAGGTATACACGCATCACCATACCATACACAAGCCATTATGTGTAGGTATGCTATGAGTATTGCGAGTTAAGCTATCCATATCGTCTACACGATGAGCTATCTTAACTCAGATGTAGTCCTTTCGTAACTTAGACATTAATATCCCTAAGGGGTTCTCAATTCCCTTAGGCCATCTATGTTCACCCTAAGGGGGTCTTAATTCCCTTAGGTCACCTCTGAGTTCACCCTAGAACTCTACTCTTAGTTTTTGTTATTTAGCAAACAAACAAACATACATTAAGATACTAAATCTATCCAAACATAATTATTAAACATACAAGAGAATACAAGGAAGAAGTAACACTAAAAGAGAATATCATCAACGGAAAGAGAATCAATTACATATTATAACCAAGCATGGTAATAAAGTAAAAGTACCTTCTCTAAACCAATAAATAATTATTACATATAATCATGTATGGCATATCCTCCATACTTCAAAGAATATTACATTAATTGCATCAGGGATATCTCCCCACAATTCTAATCTATTTGAGCATAAGTAAATCAACATAAATACAGTTACCTATACTTTGATTCCATCGAACTCCTTGCTCCTCCTTGCTTCCCATTGATTCTTTGAGGATAGTAGGGGATCAGGGTACTCATGGTTCAGGATAGGCATGCCTCTAAATGCATCTAACATTTACTTTACCAAATTGCAACTATACAATATTCAATTAGGTTTCTAACCATCTAATGCATAGTGAATATTATAAAAGAACCTTTACTTTTACTTTCACCTCTCAGGTTCCCTTAGAGAGTCATTCAACATGCACTACTTAGATCAAGGTTTAACCCCATCAAATCTAATCATGTCTTAAAGCATTAAAGTCCCATACCTTCAACCTTTAAAACAATTATAATTTCATTAATCAAAAGTTCTCAACTTTAATTAAATGAACCATTATAATTTCATTCAACTTGAATTTAATAAACAATTATAACATAATTCCTTTATTAAATTCACTTTCATTTTATAAAGTTAAAGTCCCATACCTTCAACCTTTAAAACAAAACTATCATTTATCTACTAAATTAAAGCTTTCCTCTACTTCAATTCTATAAATAAATCATTCCCTTTCATTTTAAAGAAATTAATTTTTTATAATATTTATTTAATTTGAAATAAATATTTTTTTTATAAAGTTAAAGTCCCATAACCCTCAACCTATAAACAATTCTTCCAATCCTTAATAATTTAAAGCCTAACAACTTTAACTCTAGATCATTCCCTTATACTTTCATCATAAGGTTTATTTAAATAAATCTACTAAATTAGAATTATCCTTTATTTTGGGGTTTGGTCTACCACTCACATGATATAACTAAAAGCTTTTGTTTCACTTTATTTTCAGCTCATTATATAATGGAGATAAACTTGCCAAAATTAAAAGAATAACCAAGAATTTATTTAAAACATAATTATTGAAATAATAATTATTTTAAAAAGGGTGGATAATCAACTCATAACTAGTTGAATCAAACCCTAATCAAATTTTAGGGTGCTAATTTCAACTCAGTAACTCGAAATAACATGCAATCCAAAGGAGAAATCTAACAACCAACAGGTCCACACTTAGACAAGGTGTCCATCATGCCTAGAATGGCCATCACCTAGTGGTCACCTTGACCATCGAGTGATGGTCATTCCACTAAGGGTGTGAGGTCCCTTTTCAACCTCCACTCTGCTCCCATATGATCAATATGGGATTAACCATCCCACTACCCAAATGAAACAATGGGTTACAAGCAAAGTATCAAAGGTTGTTTTCCCTAAAATAAATGTAGGGTAGAGTTTTTTAATAGCACCTAATAATGAGCTAGAAAAAGGCCTCAATGAGGACATCCTATGGGTCTTCGATAGACTCTAGAGTGACCACCAAGTAGGCCTGGCGTGGTTAGGCCTTCTTTGATTCCACGATGGGATCATGCTCATAGGCGGCTTTCTCAAAGTCATCTACGTGAGTGGCTCGGATGTATCGATGCTCGTAGTTCACTTAGTGGCTCAAAGGAGTATTCAAACTCATAAAACTCTCCTACCTTCCTAGGATACCTTTAAACACTTAGACATCACCCAAAGGATATCTACGACTTACGTAGATTTAACCCATACTTTCAAATACTAGAAGGGCATCTGGTTTTGCTAAATGCCACTAACAACATCTACAGTAGAAGGGCGACTTACTCAGACCTCCAAAGGTGATTCTAAACCTCCTTCATGGCATTTTACATGCTTCGATGGTTACACAAAGTTTTAGTCTTCGATAACACAAAGGGTCTTCACGCCATTCATAGCCAGAGAAGTCTTCCAACCCAATATAAGAGGTATTCATAGCTTAATCTATGGTTATTTATAGGCTTTGCTTTAAGGGTTTGCTAAAACCCTAAAGCCTCAAGTTAGGATAATGGTTAAACCCACCTCCAAAGTGTTATCGAGGCAGCGCAAGGTGAAACACAACAACATGATAATGCCCAAGAAATATATCCCAACTAAACCACTACGCTACAACATAGTCACTAATTAAAATGGAGCATAATGGCATAGCAAAATGTGGGTAAAGCTAATGTATTGGCAGGTAGTTAAATCTCTCCATTAAACATAAATGAAGACAACCATTGGGGTCTCTTAAATCGAGCATAACAGAGGTTGATAATTCCAACCTTAATCTCCTAGGTGGCTAGCTCCTCAAGCTCCTAGAATCCACCTCATATTCTTCATTGCTCTCCTCTCTTGCATCTCCCCATAGATCGCTCATCTTCTCCAAATCGTCTGTATTTTCTCTTCTTGCATGACCTCCCCTTCTATCATCATCTGAATGTCATCCTTTTCTTTATTTCTTTTCCTTTTCTTGTGCACACCTATATTCGATGGCTCATCCGCCACCCTCCCCTTCCTTGAAGAGCATGCAATTCTCGAGCCCCATCCCTCTTTAAGGTTTTCCTTCCAATCTTATCCTTCCTAGGGTGGCAAGCAATTCTTTTATTCATTATTTCCATCTTTGGAAATCATAGTACCCTAGGTTATATAACGTAGCCTACACTAAATAGAGGAAGAGGAATTATTTAATATATTTAAATATAAATAGTACCTTCCTTTTAAAATATCCTTTAAATGATATTTTATTATCATTTAAAATATATTTCTTCTATTTATAAAACAAAACTCCATAATTGTTTTTAAAATAAATAATTTCTATTTACATTTAAATGAATTTTCATTCATCATTTAAATTAAAGTTTATTAATGAATCTACCTTATCATTAAAATAAACTCCTTTAATCTATTTAAATGAATTTTCATTTATCATTTAAATAAATCTTATTAATGAATTTAAATGAATTTATATTATCATTTAATTAAAACTTCATTAATTAATTTAAATGAACTTTCATTTATCATTTAAATTTAATCAACTTTTCTTCATAAAATGATGCTCTACTATCACTTCAAAATAACAATTTATTTTACTCACACACATACATATTGCAAAATGTTCTCCTATTGAATTACAACATTATGTTACTCAAGCCATGATGTGGTAAGTGATGCAGTAAAGAGCAATCAAATTTACACAATAACAAAGAGGGAATCTTTCCATCAACCCAATCACCTATCTCAGCCAAAGGATTTATGATAGCTACTAGGCTATCAACTAAGGCTCAAGGTGATCAGTTATTGATGATTATCCCTTCCGATGATGCATGCCTATATGAAGGTATCTATCCATGTTACCTCCGAGTACCTTAATCATCATTTCCCCTGATCTTAAGTACCCTCGTTTATGGTGGATGCTTCTACCTTCTCCACCTATGAGTGTACCTGATCCTGCACACTTGGCAATATGTTAGTGATAACATGCCCTTCTAAATCAACTAAACATCATATAGTTGGTTCAATCGTTCAAACTAGGTATTACCACATCATAGGTTAATACATTGTTTCTTTGTGCCAAATAGTCCACTAGGGAGGGTCATGACATCCTCCCCCACTAGAATTAAACATCATCCTCGGTGTTTCCAGTTTCTTTTTTTAATAGAAAATAAAAATTATTACATTATATAGCTTCAAACAAAAAGGGAAAATATTTTTGCATAACTTCCACTTTTTCCCAAGTGGTATTTTTCTCAGAAAACTGGTCCCACTGGACCTTACATTGCTCAAGAGTCTGATTCCACATAGACTTAGAATGAAACTCAAGAATCTTCACTGGTAGTACTTCAATGGCCTCCGGATTTACCATCTACAAATTAGAAACATCCCACACATGTTCAGGGTCAGCAACATATTTCCTAAGCAAGGATATGTGGAAGGTGTCATGGATTTTGGATAGGTTGGGTGGTAATGCAAGTCGGTATGCAACCGGACTGATATTTTCCATGATTTCGAAGGGCCCCACAAAATGTGGATCCAAATTTGTGGATTTGATAGCACTTTTCTTTGGCTTAACCCTTAAGAACACCTTGTCTCCAATAGAATACTCTCTGGGAGTCCTTTTTAGATCTGCATAACTCTTTTGCCTATCCACAGCTTCTTTAAGTCTTTGCCTAATTTCCTTTAGTTGATCCTCCATCACCCTGACCATTTTTGGTCCAATCACAACTCGGTCTTCTAGGTTGTCCCAAGACAATGGTGTCCTACACTTTCACCCATACAAGGCATCGAAAGGTGCCATTCCTAGTGAGGAGTGATGTCCATTATTGTAGGTGAATTCTACCAAAGGTAGACAATATTCCCAATGAGACTTGTGATCCATGCAGTACATGTGGAGCATGTCTTCTAGAACTTGGTTTACCCACTCCATTTGCCCATCTATCTCAGGGTGGTATGCTGAACTCATATTCAGTTTCATACCGACTGCACTATGAAGGGATTTCTAGAATTCAGAAGTGAATTTGGAGTCTCTATCTGAAATAATTACCTCAGGAAATCCATGCAATCAAAATACCTCTTTGAAAAATCTTCTAGCCACCACCTGAGCATCATATTTGGTATTCCTCGGTATGAAATGTGCAACCTTAGTCAATTTTTTGACCACTACAAAGATGGCATCATGTTGATATCAGGTTTTGGGTAAACCTACTATGAAATCCATGGATATAACCTACCACTTTTGCGTAGGTACATCATGCAGATATAATTTTCCTGTAGGATGCTGGCATTCTACCTTAACTTTCTGACATTCGAGGCATCGAGCAACAAAATCCATGATGTCCTTTTTCATTCCTACCCAAAAGAAGGTTCTTTTCATGTTTTCTCTCATTTTGGCTCCTCTAGGATGAGCAGAATAAGGAGATCTATGGGCTTCTTGCATTATTAATTTCCTTAAATCCCCCATTTTTGGTATGATGACTCTTCCCTTATAACACAAAAGGTCATATTTCATACTAAATTCCTTATTTCCTTCAGGATCCCTATTCATCTTAGCTTGAATTTCTTGGCAATACTCATCCTGAGATTGCTCCTATCTCACTCGATCCATCAGGTCCATGTGAATTTTAGTTATGGTTGTTATATATTTTCTTCTACTCAAAGCATCAACTACTATGTTCTCCTTTCCTTTTATGTACTCGATCTTGAAATCATACTCAATGAGAAATTCAACCCATCTCCTTTGTCTCGCATTGAGTATAGGTTGGGTGAATATGTACCATAGACTTTGATGGTCAGTATTTAATTCAAAGGGTCTTCCCACCAAGTAGTGGTACCAAACCTTTAAAGCATGCACCACTGCAGCTAGCTCTAAATCATGCATAGCATAATTAACTTCATGCTTTTTGAGCTTCCTTGAAGTATATGCCACTACTGACTCCTCTTGAGAGAGTACCCCTCCTAACCCTTCTAATGATGCATCCGTGCATACTAAAAAGTCCCCTTGGGGGTCGAGAACCCTTAGTACTGGTGCGGTAGTAAGCTTATGCTTTAGTAATGCAAAGGCAACTTCACACTTTTTTGACCACTTGAATTCCTTTCCCTTCTTCTGAAGGTTAGTTATTGGTCCAACTATCTTGGAGTAATCCTTTATATAACGTCTATAGTAGCCCGTTAACCCCATGAAGCTTCGCACTTCAGTCACATTAGTAGGGGGTGGCCAATTCAGGATAGCCTCTATCTTCTCTGGATCCACAACAATTCCTTTTGCTGATATGATATGTCCAAGATATCGTACCTCTGGAACATAGAATTCACTCTTAGCCAGATTTCCATATAGTTGATTTTTCCTCAACAATTCTAACATGATCTTGAGATGTTTATCATGCTCTTCTCTATCTCGAGAGTATATAAGGATATCATCTAGGAATACTAGGACAAACTGGTCCAAGTGTCTTCTGAACACACTGTTCATTAAGTTCATGAACGCAGCTGGGGCATTAGTCAGTCCAAAGGGTAGAACCGTAAACTCATAATGCCCATACCTAGTCTTAAATGTCATCTTGTGAGTGTCCTCCTCACGTATTCTTAACTGGTGATATCCTGATCTTAGATCGATCTTAGTGAACACCTTGGCATATTTTAGCTGATCAAATAAATCTTCAATCCTAGGTAAAGGATATCGATTCTTGATTGTAGCCTTATTTAGCATCCTGTAATCGATACACAATCTTAAAGAACCATCCTTATTTTTCACAAATAAAATTGGTGCACCCCATGGTGACACACTTGGTTTTATCAAACCCTTCTCTAATAATCCTTGCAATTGAACCTTTAGTTCTTGCATTTCAATAGGATTCATCCTATATGAGGATCTATGAATAGGTTCAGCTCCTATCATAAGATCAATTGTGAAGTCAAATTCCCTTATAGGAGGCAATCTAGGTAAGTCCTCTGGAAATACATCCTTAAAATCCTATAAAATTGGATGTTGTCTTAGTACTTCTCTCTTCTTATCCTCTTCTACTTCATTAAGTTTTACCACATACACTACTCCTCCTCTCTTTAGGATCTTTTTCAATTGCATAGCCATCAACATCTGAGGTTTAAATGTCCCTTGTTTGCTATGAATTTTTTAGTCTCCTCCTACCTTCTTCTGAATACTCAATCCGGGGGGATGGAATATTAGTGGCCCCACTATCTATCAAAATGTTTACTTGTTTATTAAAAACCTTACCTTTCACAAGCAATGGGGTGGCTTGTCCCTCTAGCTTCTACTTTTTGGTTGTGGCATAGATCCGATGTTCAGGTTCCTTTCCTTTTGCATTAGTTATGCTAGTCCCTGATCGATATGGACACTGATTATAAAAATGAGGTCCTCAACAATTGTAGCACCCCTCCTTGGGTCCTTGCTACTTTTCAGGTTTTTGATACCCTGTCTTAACTATTGGAGCTGGAGCTTGTAACTTCTGTGGTTGAGGTTTGGTATTATTGGGTTTGTTATCCTTCTTATGAAAGTTCTTTTTGAACTTCTTCTGGTTTCCATTAAATTTCTTCTCAGGATTTTGGGGGTTCTTAGCTTTTCGATCTTGATCAGCCTCCCATTTTACAAACCCATCACTATTCCTCTTCTTTAGTTCCTACCGATCTTGCTCGGGTAAGGTGCCATATTTATAATAGAAGTGTGACTCTACTTTCTTTGCTAGGTCATACACCTTTTGCAATGATTTAGGCTCCTGCATGTCTACATCATGCTTTATCCTAGACTCCAATCCATGAGTGAACTTGTGAACCCACATTTTCTCATTATAAATAGGTACATATTTAAACAATCTTACCAACTTTTTGTAGTACACCTCCACTATGTTGGTTCCTTGTCTTAGACTAGCAAACTCCTCAAACTTTAGGGCATAAAAATGCTCCGTTAGGAATATTTTCTTAAATATATTTATAAATTCTTCCCATGGAGTGTCAATAGGTTCAACCTTAGTTTTCTCATAGTGGGTTTCCCACCATTCCAGAGTAGCCCCTTCTAGGTTGATCGTGGCCCAAAGTGTTTGGGTTCTTGATGAATAACCTTTTACCATAAAGTGAACCTCTGCTTCTCTCAGCCATGCTTCCACTGCATCCCCTTCGCCCTCCCCATAAAACTTGGAGATACTAATATTTTTCATGTCCCTAGCTATTTCCTTTTCTACCAAGGCTCTGGCTTGCACTTGCTCTATAGTTAGTCCACTATCTGGACCAACCTCTGAGCCTCTAGCTTGCGAATTCTGGTTCGTAGTTATTTCCAGCAATTGTCTTATCTGATCCTGCATAGAAGCAATAGTAGCGATGAGGTCTTCTACCTCCCTATTGGGGCTTATTGGACCCCCATCATGGTTTCCTTCTTCGACATTACTTTGTCAAGTTTTTCTAGGTGTAGGCCTCCCTCTTCTAGTCTTAGGTGGCATCTTAACCTGGTTCCATCCAAGAAAAGAAGATTAGGTTACAGTTTCATCTTAAGTTGTATCTCTAATTCAAGCCATAATATAAATTTCTCTTGCTAGATGCATTAATAATCTAACTAGGGTAATATTCCAGGCTAGGATGTGTCATTAATACTAAAGCCCATACTAAGGCATCCTAACATCCACTCACCCTTGAGGTTAATTCCCATTAGATTCTAGCAAATAGGGTATTCTAGATCATCCCAAATTTAGCCTATACTTTAAGCAAGCCTTCATTGGAGACATCTAATTCCCTTTAGCACACATAGAAGCTCTATACCCTCATACCTAGAGCTCTGATACCAAATGTAATGACCCAAAAAACAAGCAAACAAAAAAACACAAAAATAGAAAAGTTTTTTTTTTTACTAAGGAGAGAGATTCATGAACCATTCATAAACCCCTAACCAAACTAATATTTACCTAAAGTTTAAATCCCCTAAGTTTTCCTGAAATCTACATCTCACGAGGTACCCTAACACAAGTTCCATCTATGTAGGCGTATCATGTGTTACCATAAATAAGCCTATCTATCTCATCACTCTTGATGAGCTAGACTTATCACCTTCAGTTCAATCAAAGGTATACATGCATCACCATACCATACACAAACCATTATGTGTAGGTATGCTATGAGTATTACGAGTTAAGCTATCCATATCATCTACACGATGAGCTATCTTAACTCAGATGTAGTCCTTTCATAACTTAGACATTAATCTCCCTAAGGGGGTCTCAATTCCCTTAGGTCCTCTATGTTCACCCTAAGGGGTCCTTAATTCCCTTAGGTCACCTCTAAGTTCACCCTAGAACTCTATACTTTGATTTTGTTATTTAGCAAACAAACAAGTATACATTTAGATACTAAAACAAGTAAAACATAATTATTAAACATACAAGAGAATACAAGGAAGAAGTAACACTAAAAGAGAATATCATCAATGGAAAGAGAATCAATTACATATTATAACCAAGCATGGTAATAAAGTAAAAGTACCTTCTCTAAACCATTAATCAGTTATTACATATAATCATGTATGGCAAATCCTCCATACTTCAAAGAATATTACATTAATTGCATTAGGGATATCTCCCCATAATTCTAATCTATTTGAGCATAAGTAAATCAACATAAATACAGTTACCTATACTTTGATTCCATCGAACTCCTTGCTCCTCCTTGCTTCCCATTGATTCTTTGAGGATAGTAGGGGATCAGGGTACTCATGGTTCAGGATAGGCATACCTCTAAATGCATCTAACATTTACTTTACCAAATTGCAACTATACAATATTCAATTATGTTTCTAACCATCTAATGCATAGTGAATATTATAAAAGAACCTTTACTTTTACTTTCACCTCTCAAGTTCCCTTAGAGATTCATTCATCATGCACTACTTAGATCAAGGTTTAACCCCATAAAATCTAATCATGTCTTAAAGCATTAAAGTCCCATACCTTCAACCTTTAAAACAATTATAATTTTATTAATTAAAAGTTCTCAACTTTAATTAAATGAACCATTATAATTTCATTCAATTTGAATTTAATAAATAATTATAACATAATTCCTTTATTAAATTCACTTTCATTTTATAAAGTTAAAGTCCCATACCTTTAACCTTTAAAACAAAACTATCATTTATCTACTAAATTAAAGCTTTCCTCTACTTCAATTCTATAAATAAATCATTCCCTTTCATTTTATAAAGTTAAAGTCCCATACCTTCAACCTTTAAAACAATTCTTCCAATCCTAAAATTTAAAGCCTAACAACTTTAACTCTAGATCATTCCCTTATACTTTCATCATAAGGTTTATTTAAATAAATCTACTAAATTAAAATTATCCTTTATTTTGGGGTTTGGTCTACCACTCACATGATATAACTAAAAGCTTTTGTTTCACTTTATTTTCAGCTCATTATATAATGGAGATAAACTTGCCAAAATTAAAAGAATAAACAAGAATTTATTTAAAACATAATTACAAATAATAATTATTTTAAAAAGGGTGGGTACTCGACTCATAACTAGTCGAATCAAACCCTAATCAACTTTTAGGGTGCTAATTTCAACTCAACCAACAATTTTGATAGAAACATCTTGAAATAACATGTAACCCAAAGGAGAAACCTAACAACCAATAGGTCCACACTTAGACAAGGTGTCTATCATGCCCAGAATGGCCATCACCCGATGGTCACCTTGACCATCGAGTGATGGTCATTCCACTAAGGGTGTGAGGTCCCTTTTCAACCTCCACTCTGCTCCCATATGATCAATATGGGATTAACCATCCTAATACCCAAATGAAGCAATGGGTTACAAGTAAGGTATCGAAGGTTGTTTTCCCTAAAACATATGTAGGGTAGAGTTTTAAATAGCACCTAACAATGAGCTAGAAAAAGGCCTCAATGAGGACATCCTATGGGTCTTTGATAGACTCTAGAGTGACCATCAAGTGGGTCACTGACCTCTGCTTGGTGATCGAATGGTTAAGGGAGACAAGCTCCCTTTAAACCATTCGATTCCCATGTGGGATCATGCTCATAGGTGGATTTCTCAAAGTCCATCTATGGGAGTAGCTCGGGCATAGTCCGATGCTCGTAGTTCACTTGAATGGCAAAGGATTCAATTATTTCCTTCATATGCTTTAAATTGAACATTATCCAAAGGATATCTACGACTTACGTAGATTTAACATATACTTTCAAAGATTAGGAGGACGTCTAGTTTTGCTAAATGCAATTGAAAACATCTACAGTAGAAGGGTGACTTACTCATACCTCCAAAGGTGATTCTAAACCTCCTTCATGATGTTTTACATGCTTCGATGGTTACACAAAGTTTTAGTCTTCGATAACACAAAAGGGTCTTCACGCCATTCATTGCTAGAGAAGTCTTCAAACCTAGATATAAGAGGTATTCATAGCTTAATCTCCATGGTTAATTTATAGGATTTGCTTTAAGGGTTTGCTAAAACCCTGAAGCCCCAAGCTAGGATAAAGGTTAAACCCACCTCCAAAGTGTTATCGAGGCAGTGCAAGGTGAAACACAGTAGCATGATAATGCCCAAGAAATACATCCCAACTAAACCACTATGCTACAACATAGTCACTAATTAAAATGAAAGCATAATGGCATAGCAAAACATGGATAAAGCTAATGTATTGGCAGGTAGTTAAACCTCTCCATTAAACATACATGAATATAGCCATTAAAATAGCAAAGACAACCATTAGATATAAGCATTTGGGTCTCTTAAACCGAGCATAATAGAGGTTGATAATTCCAACCTTATTCTCCCAGGTGGCTAGTTCCTCAAGCTCCTAAAATCCACCTCGTATTCTTCGTTGCTCTCCTCTCTTGTGTCTCCCCATAGATCGCTCGTCTTCTCACAAATCGCCTATATTTTCTCTTCCTGTGTGACCTCCCCTTCTATCATCATCCAAATGTCATCCTTTTCTTTCTTTTCCTTTTCTTGCATGCCCCTATCTTCGATGGCTCATCCGTCACCCTCCCCTTCCTTGAAGAGCATGCAATTCTCGAGCCCCATCCCTCTTTAAGGTTTTCCTTCCAATATTATCCTTCCCAGGGTGGCAAGCAATTCTTTTATTCATTATTTCCATCTTTGGAAATCATAGCACCCTAGGCCATATAACGTAGCCTACACTAAATAGAGGAAGAGGACTTATTTAATATATTTAAATATAAATAGTACCTTCCTATTAAAATATCCTTTAGATGATATTTTATTATCATTTAAAATATATTTCTTCTATTTATAAAACAAAACTCCATTATTGTTTTAAAATAATAATTTCTATTTGATTTTAAATGAATTTTCATTCTTCATTTAATTTAAAGTTTATTAATGACTCTACCTTATCATTAAAATAAACTCCTTTAATCTATTTAAATGAATTTTCATTTATCATTTAAATAAATCTTATTAATGAATTTAAATGAATTTATATTATCATTTAATTAAAACTGCATTCATTCATTTTAAATGAACTTTCATTTATCATTTAAATTTAATCAACTATTCTTCATAATATGATGCTCTACTATCACTTCAAAATAACAATTTATTTTACTCACACACATACATATTGCAAAATGTTCTCCTATTGAATTACAACATTATGTTACTCAAGCCATGATGTGGTAAGTGATGCAGTAAAGAGCAATCAAATTTACACAACAACAAAGAGGGAGTCTTTCCATCAACCCAATCACCTATCTCAGCCAAAGGATTTACGATAGCTACTAGGCTATCAACTAAGGCTCAAGGTGATCAATTATTGATGATTATCCCTTCCGATGATGCATGCCTATATGAAGGTATCTATCCATGTTACCTCCGAGTACCTTAATCATCATTTCCCCTGATCTTAAGTACCCTCGTTTATGGTGGATGCTTCTACCTTCTCCACCTATGAGTGTACCTGATCCTGCACACTTGGCAATATGTTAGCGATAACATGCCCTTCTAAATCAACTAAACATCATATAGTTGGTTCAATCGTTCAAACTAGGTATTACCACATCATAGGTTAATACATTGTTTCTTTGTGCCAAATAGTCCGCTAGGGAGGGTCATGACAAGAGAGCACCATATCAGTCGATAATCTAGTGGGTTGCTATGGGGTAGATCCTCTGGTTGTCATGATTTATGGGATTATGGTTGGGATTTTGATGTGCCATACCACCAAGTGGCACTTACCATGGGTGATGGTAGGAGTAGTAGTAGACATGTGTGATCAGAGGGTTTGATCTGCATGGGGTCCATATGTGTTGGCTTACCTATACAAGATATTGTACAACATCATGTATAAACGGTGTGCAAGATTGGTATGTACGATATTGCTCCAGGTGTGGTGCTGGGAGCACATTGCTATATGATAGGTCCACTGCCCATATTGAAGTGGCTAGCAACATACAGGTGGCCGAGGTTCCTAGAGAGGACCATGAGGGCCTATGTAGCAAACCTACCACTAGCGATGTGGGTGATTGATAAGCTTAGAGAGGTGAAGATCATATGGAGGCCATGGTAGCTTCACCCTGTGTGGGCGAAGGATAGGATAAAGCTATCTAAGATATAGAGGATCATAATTGCTAAGGTTGAAGAAGGAAGAGTTGGAGGTCTTCAAATTTGACTGAGTCCTCCAACAGCATAGAATATTATAGGGAGTCTTGGACCTAGGGGACTATTGGTATCGAAGGGTGACCAAAGATCTAATAAAAGTAGAAGATGAGCTAGACCTCACCAGGTGGGCTGAGGAGGATATGGATGATCCTCCTTATGTCAACTTGAGGGTAGACTATGTAGGAGTGGCTATCGGGTATAGGAAGCGATATAGAGGAGTTGTATCCCAAAGGATATCCCCACCAGTATTGATACAGAGATGCTAGGTGATGGACCTAAACATGCAACAAGCATTTTGACAGGTAGCTTGCTGAGCCACAGAGAGGGCACAATAGACTCCATCGCTTTGAGACAAATATTAGCTCATGGTCAGGTCCTGGTGGTATAGGAGGCCATCCATGTAGCATGGACCAAATATGGAGGGTGAGGTATGTCCCCACAAATAGGGAGGTTATAGATAAAATATCCTAGAGAGGCCTCCACATATGCATTAGTATCTAGCAAAAGCCAAGATATGAGGTAGATAGAGGAGCTACGAGCATAGGTAGCCTCTCTATAGAGCCAGAAGAACCATGTCCAAGCAGATAGGACAAGGAGGTTAGAGGAGTTGTGGAGGTCACTGAGTGCCACAAATACTAAGAGGGACATGGCTTGGGTAGAGACCAATGAACTCCAAGGATATATGGCTCATTTGGACAGAGAGCGGTAGAGGGCCAGGGCAAAGAATATGGTTGTTACTGAGAGTATCCAAGTTGGAGGTTTGATGCAACTTCTTTAGGTGAAGCTATGATTGACGGGATAAATTTTGGAGATAACCATTTAGTAGGCTATATTTTATGAGATGGCTTACTACGTAGTTGTCCCACCGAGTCATAGGATGCCACTTCCTCCATCCCTATAGTTAGCAAGCAGATCATAGAATTGATCATGGATAACATTGGTATCACGACAGTCCATGTCACATCCTAGATTACCTCCTCCTTAGGATTGACCAGAGGGAGTTGGCTCTTGGAGCTAGGAGAGAGAGGACAAGGGATCAGGATGATTCACCAAATTTTTGGATTGTGGTGTATATCCCTAGGTTGAGTGTACCAATTCTGGATTGTGGCACACCAACCTAATATAAAATATTTTTCTTTCGAGTAATATATAGCTACTTTTTATTATTTTATTTGTGTGTGCGATGTGTTTTTATTTATGTGTTTTCATGTATGCAAACTATATGAAAATGGATGGATGCAAAAGGAAAGAAAGGAGAAGAAGAAGAAAGACAAAGGGGACAAATGAAATAAAGAAAGAAGGAGAAGGAAGAAGAGGAGAGAAAAATAGGAGAAAGAAGAAGAAGAAGAAGAAGAGGAAGAGGAAGAGGAAGAAAATAAGAAGAAAAAAATCCAAAGGTCAACCATTTGAAAAGGAGAAGAAATAATGACCCATAGCATGGAACTAGCATAGGTTGCAAGGAACCAATGTAGCTAGATACCATAGATCATTTTAGAAAGAGAGATAGACCCACTATAGATTTAGAACTTGCAGTAGTGTAAATATATGTGGAATCCAATCTGCTATGGATGGTTTGTCCCTTATTGATTGCTATGAGGTGTTTACCCGCTAGGATGTATGCCAAGGTCTACTAAAATTGACCAAGGAGCTTATCCTATAATGGGGTGTTGATCCTACTGAGTCAAAAGAAAGTATGATCCAATAGAAGATCGTAGATGATGTAGTACCTACTAGGATGCATCAATATCCTATGTGAGGTGTAATATGTAAATAAATTATATGCAAGTGCTATTCCAGATAGGAATATTTAAAAATACTTTGTGAATGAAATCATTATCATGACAAAAAAATTGAGATAAGGAGAAGAAGCAATATAAGAAGAAGGGAGGCCCTAGGGGGGATATTACTAGGAATCAGAGTCCTAGTGAGAAGTGCAATGCATGTGAGCTATGTCCTAACTAGGTATCATCACATGCCATTGTTGCAAAATCCTTGAAAATCTATATGAGCAAGCAGTCATGAACAAGCAACAATGCAATTATGATAGGCAAATATGCAAAGTGTTTTTAGATGTCAAGAAATCATGCAAGGATGACAAGCAACAATGTAATATAAGCAAACATATTGATGCAATGGGAATGCAAATGCAAATACATAAAATATATATATATATATATATATATATATATATATATATATATATATATATATTGTTATACATAATTGAAATCAATGCAAAACCCAAATGCTCCATTCATATTATTAAAATAAATTAGCATACCATGATGTGTTGGATCGAAGATATCCCCAAGGAGTGCATTTTATCGATGATAAAAAACACGGGAAAGTTCTTCCAAGACCCTTCTTTAGAAATCCATGGAACAATAATCAACACATATTCTAACACCACTATTCTTTTTAGTAAAACAAACATTATATAAAGATACACCACTCTCTTGCATAGAAGCAATGCCATATTTAAAATAAACAAAGTCAATCATATTGCAAGATATTAGATTTAGAGGAGAAGCACAATTAACGCTTTTATTTTCATCTATTATCATCCTTTGATATTCTATATATTTTGCATAAGTCATACGATGGTCATCATTATCAAAAGGCAAAGGTTGATTTTTATTAGGTATAAAACCTATACCACATATCCCATGCCAAATACCAACATCCAAAGGTTCTTGAATACCTTTCTATTGTGGTACCAATCCTTTACCTGCATATTCCATACTAGATAGCATCTGCTTAGGAAGGGGATAATCATTAGTGAGATAACATTGAGAAAAAGAGTGATTTCTAGGAGATGGGTTGCTACCACGAATCTATTCTTTGAGGGCAGTCCCTCCAAATACAAAGGTACACATGCCAATGTGTACAATGCCACCCTTATTATGGGGTAAACCCATAGTTCGAGGTGACGGTGGTAGCTTGGTTAGATCCAGAAGAGGCTCTTGAAGAAATTGATTATCATGATCCAAGGATGAAGAATAGGGTTGACGTTCCTCACTCATTTTTAAATTTTAAATATGCTCTAAAATTTGAGATGAGGAACATGGAGAAATCGCTAAAGAAATAGGACAATAGTAAAATTCAGAGTGAGCTAACTCTATATTTGAACAAAATTTAAATAGTTGAGGATTACTCGAAATGGTGATAACTTGATTCTTGAATTCAAATTTGAGATATTTATGAAAAGTAGAAGGGATGGCCTTCATCACATGAATCCAAGGTTTCCCAAGAAGAAGATTAAAATATGAAGGACAAGACACCACGTAGAACAAAGTATCCAATATTCTAGGCCCAACTTTAATGGAAGAGATATAACACCACAGGTCTCTTAGGACATTGTTTAAAGCTTTAATAAGGATATCAGATTTTGTTAAATCTTCCTATTTTAATCCAAATTTTTGAAAGAATTGATATGTACACAAATTGAGGAATGAGCCATTATCAATCAAAACTTGTTTGATAAGGGTATCCCCAATAAGTGTAGTGATGTAAAGTGATGAATCTCCATGTATGTTTGAGGAAGGTTTATCATCATCTGAGAATGAGACATGTTGTATCCCAAAATAACCTATGGCATCAACTATGGCATCAGGGAAAATGTTTGAAGAAATTGAGTTTTAAAAATTCCATTAAATCATTTTGATGATGAGGAGAAGTCTGCAAAAGCTCTAATACTAATATTTTTTCTGGAGTATTAGCTATCTGCTTATAAATATTATGTGAAATCTGTGATTGTGGTCTCAACACTATAGGTGGAACTCTTGTAGATGAATATTTTATTTGATTCTCCTTTAAAACTGAATTAGGTTGTGGTACTGAACTCTATCCTTGCTGATTCTAAACTTGTTTCATTGTAGTTACCCCAACCATACCAACCACATTACTGTGGCATAGGGAATCATCTTGATGATCCACTTTTCTGGCTGCTTGTTGATCATGCTTTAGTAATGGATCCTTGAATATTCCCATATCTTGATTTGTCATTGGGGCTTCTTGAATAGGAGCCTGATTACTTAAAGTTTAGGAATTTATTAAATCAATGTGTCCTACATCAATCAAATCTTGAAACACATGCTTCAACTTCTTACAAGAGTTTGTCCAATTTTCTTCTACTCTGTGATATGTGTAATATTGACATGCCTTATACCAATGATTTGTGGTATCTGGTTGTCTTATAGGATGTAGTTCAATAGCCTTAGCTTCCAATAGTTGTTTCAAAACTACTTCCATAGGTATATTAAGTCTAGTAAAATTCCTTTGAGGAGTTTTTTGAAGTACAATATTTTGTAGGCTATTTGTGATATTATTAATATGCCTACTATAATTGTTACCTCTTGTATGCTTATTATTATGTTGAGACTTAGTAGACTTTTCTTCTTTATTCTTAAGTTGACCTCTTCTAATGAGAGTTTTTTCCATTTTTCTAGCTAAGTCAATTGCTTGATCAAGAGAGGTAACAGTAGTATTTTCTAGTGCATACGATGTCCGTTCTTGCAAATTACTAATAAACATATCAAGCATATATCTTTGAGATACAAAATATCTTAATCAGCAAACCAAACTTCTCCAACAAGCTATAAATTTTGAAAAACTTTCTTCTTTACTTTGCTTTAAATCATATAGGTCTCTCATTGTCACTTCCTTTTCAATATAAGCACTAAATTTATGAACAAACATTTATGTATTATTTTTAAAGCTTTTTAAAGAATAGTTGCGTATCTGATAATACCATTCCAATGCAACCCCTGCAAGACTCTTTGGAAATATTTTCAATAGAAGAATATCATCGTAAACAAGATCATGGCAATCTATCCTGAATCCTCTTAGATGCTTTATTGGATCTTCTGTCCCTTTATAAATTGGTAAAATTGGCATAGGAAAATGCTTGGGATAAGGTCTACAAGCAACAATAGGATCCAATGAATGACTACACATTTATTTATAATTGTATGTAAATATTGAAGATTGAATCATATCCATCATTGAAACCAATTGATTCACTATATTTGTCAAATTATGCATTTTGAATTATGTGTATTCCCAATATTCCCTTGAATTAAGTTGGACATGAGAATATTGTTATTATATGTGGTGCCTTGTGGGAATGGAAAATTAACTTGTGGTGGAATAGAAGAAATAGTATTGACATTAGAAGATAAAGGAGGAAATTGAGCAATTTTGGGTGCCACTACTAGTTGGAGGAACAGGTGGATTCCATCCAATGTTGGTGGTATTAGTAGTAGCACAAGTCACTTGGTTCTTCATATTACTGAGATGCACAAGTTGAGATGTGGGATTATCATGATTAAGCACAGGAGACCTAATGGGAGGAGGAGTAGCATCCTATTTTTCAAGATGAGCTTCTTGTTCTACATATTCCAATAGCTTCTCCTTATGAGCTTTCATGAATTCCCAAATATGATCAAATTATGAGAAGACAAAGCTACCATTGGGTCCAGCATAAGGATTATGATTAGTTTTAGTTTCCATATCTACCTCTTCTTGCTCTTCTGGACCTACATTAGGGTCTTCCCTATCAATATGGTCATATTACAAAGGAATATAATTAGATTATAATTGTTTCCTATAACTTCTAAGGAAGGGAGCCATTTAGAAGTAGTGAAAATAGTTAGGGGAAAATACTAACACACAAATTTTAATTTCTTTAAAAATTTTCAAACAAAATTAATGATCCTGCTTATTATTTTTAAAGTAAAAAGGATGTGTTCACATAGGGTTTATCAAATATGTAGAGGAGGAAAACTGCTCTACCACGTACAATTCCCAAAAAATCTAGATCCGCAAAGATAGAAAGCCTTATAGGGTGAACCATGGGGGTATGTTGTTCTCTACACTCGATGCTAGGGGGAAGGGTTCACCAGGAATAGTTTTAGGACTCGTTCCAAGTCCTTAGGATTTTGAGATATTTGATGTATTCAATTTTCAAGCAATCACCTAAGTTTGGCCTTTATAGATCTATGCTATAAAATATAAAGGACAATGTAGAAATCATAATGCAAGAATACAAGAGCTAACCTAATATGATTCTTTCTGTGAATGCTAACTAACCTAGGGTTTTATCCAAAAAACATTTAAAGCAAGAACACAAGATAAATGCACAAAATTAACCCTATATGCACACTATATGCTTTTCACTTTCAGATGCCTAAGAATCAATACTTAGATCAGATCTTGAACCAATAAAATTATTAGAGAACTTATCTAGATTGGTAGTTGAATTAGCTTTTTTTGCCTCTTGTCTAATGATATTCAAAATGCCTATTTATGCAAGATAACTTATGAAACACTTGACAGTGGGATTAGCATTAGGGTGATTGCTTAGGTCACTATACAACAATACTTGGAGGCACAACAGTCAAGCCCCCTAGGTCCTTTTAGATGACCTTTGGAACAAAAACAAAAATTGACCTTTGGAGAATTAATCATAAAACAAAAATGCAACAGTAGAGAAGTAGAAAATAGATTATGCTATCATGCCCTAAATGTAATTTATAAAATTCTCATCCAATCAGAATATGACAGATACCCCTAGTTCAATATTGGGTAAAATTGCACCTCATATATGGTGGGTGCGATAATGCTACAGGCAAAGTCGCGCTCCATTAGACTAGGGTGTGATTTCACTTATGTGAGTGAAAACCCTAAATTAGGGTTAGCGAAGTCATGCCTCATCGAGATAGGGCACAATTTCACTTCAAAGACATGAAAAATAAAAGATGAATGCAAAGTGTAAATAAATACATTTCGAACTACAACACGAATCCACAAAATTACATAACAATCCAAATCAATGTAGCAGAAGATCAAATCCAAAATTTTTACTTTGGGGTTAGCTTATAGAAGAAATAGGAAATCGAGTACAAATACAAGCACAAATAAATCATAAGATTTTTGAGCTTAATCATATCTAAGAATCAATCACATGTCTCTCCTTTTATATATGAAAATTGAGGTGAAAGAAGCGAAGAAATAAATAGAAGCTGATGCCAAGCACACTAAAAATGTTTAACCTAGGTTTTAATAAATTAAAACCCTAAAATAGTGAAATCGTGCCCCGTGTCGACAGGGTGCGATATCACTTCTACGAAGTCGCACCCCATCATAATCGGGTGCGATTTCGCTAAAATGCTAATGAAAGGTAAGGTAGGGGGAAAAGAGGCTTACCCTTGCCTAGGTCAAGGGTTAGGGACCTCTTAGGGGTTCTAAGGAAGATTACCCACTAAAAGTGGGTCAATTTTTTGTGTCTACACAAAGCAATGATTTGGGCAAAGTGGGGTTGTTTTTGTAGAGCTAGGGCACATTTTTTTTAAAATGTTACATTTTTTTTTTTTTGGTAAGTAGTGTTTGTATTTACAGCGGGTTTTAACAAGGATCCCAAAACCTGATTACATAAGCAATGGGCCTAGGGCATCAATCCCTTGAAACTGAACACCAAAACAGAAATCCCACCTAGCGGTAACAGTAAGCATGAAACAATCCCTCTCGACGGGAAACAAACAAATAAGAAAGAAAGTAGTTTTGGAGATCCCACCCAGCGGGGAGTAGCCAAAAACCACCATCGAGAAGATCCCGCCCAGCAGGAAGCAAAGAAAAATTGTTACAATAAAATCTTGCCTCGTGGGAAGCAGTCAAAACCACCACAAATAGTCCCGCCTAGCGGGAAGCAACAGGGAAATCCCACCATCCGGGAAACCAGCAGAAAAGAAAGGATCCCACCTCACGGGAAAACCAACGGATTTGGCGGATCCCGCCCTGTGGAGAAACCATCCGCCCACTGGGAAAACATTCCGTTTGGCGAGAGCCATCCTGTAGGAAGCCGACAGCCAGCACAGAGAGGATCCAACCCATCAGGAAGTGACCAGAGAGTTGCACCACAAGGAACCCGCCCCGGGAAAACAGAAGAGGATCCCAGCAGAGGGACCAAGAATCCCGTCCAAGCACAGAGCCTACCGAGGATTCACAAGAAAAAAGGGGGAAGCTGTCCAAACCCTAAACCGTCACCTCCACCACACCGAGAAACACAGGGGACCAGATCCACATGAATAACCTACAAAAAACCCCAGGGGGAAGCCTGAGGGAAAAAGGGAAGGGATCCCCAACCAAACAGGGATCCCTGGGAAGCACCAGTCCGAAAAAACAACCAAGGAAACCCTAGCCGGCTAGAAGGGACGCAGATAGTGGAGAAGGATCTCCCCCTAGGAGATCATCTGCAAACAACCACTCCCTGGGAGGGATGACCTGGGTTGAGCCAGGGACTGGGCAGGAACCAGGAGCCATGGGAGGGGGAGCAGGGGAGGGACCAGAGCCCTCCCCTCTCTCGTTTATAAAAAAAAAATGTTACATTTTGTAGAGGCTATATTTTTTATATTTTTTAGAAACATTTTATCTAGCCTATAGATCATTTTGAGTACTATAAAAACAACTACTAATTTGTTAAATTGTGATAAGTATTGAGAAAGTTATGGCTATTGTAGGTTGAGATATTTATGCTATTTTTTATCTACATGAAATTAAAAAAAATCGTATTAATTTTTTTAGTAGTTATTTTTAGAATATTTTTGCATCAACATGTAGATTATTTTGAGTACTATAAAAATGACTACTCACTTGTGAAATTTTGATAAGTATTGAGAGAGTTACAACTGTTTGAAGTTGGGTTGTTGAGGTTGTTTTTTGGCTATGTGAATTATTTTTCAAAAGAAAAAAATGTATTAAATTTTCTAGCAGTCATTTTTAGAATATTTTTGCACCTGTATGTAGATTATTTTGTAAATTTTTGATAATTATTCAAAGAATTACAATGAAAATTATCTATTGATAAGCATGAATTTCGAGGAGTCATGGTTGGAAGAAGACTGCTCAACCCTATATGTTAAGCATAGGGTTTTTTACACTAAATAAAAAAAAAATGCACATGGTACAAGTTGATTAGCAAGATTCATCCTACGAAATTACCATTGCTAATTTTCATATGCTTTCAAGGACTGCCCAAACTATCAAACTTGTTTTGGCTATATTTCACTCATTCGTTCTCGAATTGAGCTAAAATTTTGAGGGTAGATGCCTGAAAAACCCTAGAACATCTCCAAAAAATTTTAGATCATTTAGAGCAACATAGATCCTATCACATCCCTATGTGTGAACAAGATTTTTTGACAAGCGATTGTGCGAGGGTTTCATCTGGGTTGAGTGGAAGTAGCTCCAGAGGTTGGTTTCGGGGCCTTCGAGCCCTAGAATCCAATATTTTTGTGGCTTCTACTTAATATTTTAGAAGGATATATTACACGGGATCCAATATGGGTTAGAAATCTATCTTTCAATAGATCATGTTGTGAACTTAAGTGATAACGGATTCCAATTTGTTGCACAAAATAAAAGTGAAAACCATACCTTTCCACAGATTAAAGAGATCATGAAACACGTTTCAAGTAGCTAATCAAAAAATGGCTCAAATATTAAGTGAATCTGGTGCTAAGGTGCACCCAAAAAATAAATCTAATGTGAAAAACCCTGTCAAGGGTAAAAATTTCAAAGACAGCCCCAAAAATGAATTTTAGGGATGTCCTTCGTGGTAGATAACATCAACCCAATGCTAATATTAATATTAGGGCTTCCCATAAACCTCTAAGAATGCCTACGATTGATCCCAGGAAAACAAAGTTAGGATGTATTGAAGCAACTTATGGAACTCCTATTGTTAAGCTTGATATGGGTAACATTTAGACTGACATTGAAGATCTAGAAAAAAGAGGACTAATTTATCGGTTTGTGGGTTTTCGTTCACGCATGTCTGATTTCAAGGCCTGTGTTGGAAAATTAAAAGTGAGTTACAAATTTCTATTTATCCAAATGGTTATTTTCTTGTTTTATTTGCTACTAATGAATATAAAGAGAAAAATTTTCAAGGGGGTCCCTAGTTCTTTGGAAGGGCAGTGCTTTTCATGAAGCCCTAACATACTAAATTTAAAGCCAAAGAAGAGATGCCTTCTAAAGGTCCTGTATGGGTTAGAATCCTTGACCTCCCTATTGAATTTTGGAATCCTACTATTTTTTCTTCAATTAGAAACTCTTCAGGAACTTTTATGATGACTGTTGATTGTACTCAAAATTTTGAACATATTATTTATGCTCGAATTTGTGTTTTAATGGATTTTGACAAACCCCTACCTAAAAATATCACTTTACAATTAGGGAAAGACACTTGGGAGCAAGTAGTGGATTATGAGAACATTCATTTTCATTTTAGAATTTGCCATGAATATGGTCATTTGGCTAGTGCCTTCCCAAATAAATTTCCTGATCAAAAGAAAGAAGATATGAACTTAACAGGTTTACAAATGCCTAAGAAGAATAACACTAAAAAAAAAAATTATGAAGTATCAATCAAAGTCATCTATTAATATGTTTGAAATCCTTTTCATAAATTATGTCCCAAGTGAGGAAGAGGAAATAATGGAAACATAAATCTTAGAAACACAATTTAAAAATGAAGGCAAGAACTCAGAGACAAACCAATAAATTAAAGGTTTTCAACAGAAAAAAGGGAGAAAATTTATACGAAAAACAAATTTATAAATGTCAAAACTTCAAATAATACAAGTACCAATATAGACTTTATTGAATCCTCTAGTAACATTTTGGCAGTGTACGAGCATTCTTCAAGGTTAGAAGCCATATCAGATTCCATTGGAGTAAGTCAAGAAATAGGAAAAAAATTGAAGATGGATTCTAATCAAAAGGTAGGTCATAAGGCCAATCAATATCATATGGTAAAAGAAGGTGAAAAGCTTATAGAGGAAGGTAATATTAATGCCCTTCCCAAATTTTTTAACCCTGTTATTTATGAAGATCACCACTTGGAATATTAGAGGACTCAAAGGGAGTATTTCAAAACAAAATTAAATTAGAAGAATGATTCAGATAAATCATCCACATCTTATTTTCCTTCAAGAAACAAAGATGTCAATAGAGGATATGGACTCAATTTCTAGTAAAATTTGGCCATCTGGAAAAGTGGTTTCCCTCAGTTCCCATGGAACTTCTGGTGGCATTGCTTGTCTTTGGGACCCAAAAGTGGTAGTTATTCACCATATGGTTTGTAGTTGGGATATTTTGGCTATAGATATTCAAAGTAGACACTCCAACCAAATTATGCTCTGCATTATTGTTTATGCTCTGACTACTTTGGAGGAAAAAAGAAGACAATGGAAGGATATAACTTATATTAGATCTCATTTTCCTAAAGATTGGATCTTGATCGAAGGATATTTCAATACCATCCTATTTCTGTATGAGAAAATAGGGGGAAATAGAAATTTGGATAGAAGCACTGACCTCATGAGTGAATATATTGCAAACCTCCATCTTGTGGACATCCCACCAGATAATGGCCTTATGACTTGGTCTAACAGAAGGCAAGGCTTAGCTTGTATAATGGAGACATTGGATAGGTTTTTCTCTCTAAAAATTTCTTAATCCATGGTCACATTCCTAAAGTGAATACTCCTAAAAATACTGGTTCGAATTGGCCCGTCATGGTGGAAATGTGGAAAAGAAATGTGAGTTTCTCTCATTTTCATTTTCAATTAATTCGGCTTAGAGATAGTTCCTTTAGACCTCATGTGCAAAAATGGTGGAAGGAAGGTAAGCCTAGGTATGGGACTAAGATGTTCAATTTTTCGAAAAGACTATAATACATTAAATCCAAAATCAAGACTTAGAACTAGAAGGAGTTTGGGGATGTTCATAAAAAAAACATGAATTTATTTCTCAACTTGAAAAGTTGAATAAAAAAATCCGTTTATATGGCCTCACAAAGAGTAGAAGTGCAGATGAAATTAAACTCACAACTCAGTTAGAGGAATGGGAAAAAAGAGAAGAAATCTTATGGAAGAAAAAATCTAGAAATCAATGGCTCAAAGAAGGAGATCAAAACACATTTTTCTTCCATAAATCTCTTCTAGCTCGAATATCTCACAACTTTATTTCTTCCCTAAAATAATATTCTAGAGATGTTGTCTACACTTGGGATGGCATGAACTCTATTGTTGTCGATTACTTTTCCAATATTTTTGTTGCTACTCCTCTTGACTCAGCTTCTCAATAAAATATTCTTCAAGCAATACCTTCTCTTATCACTTTTGAGGATAACTCTATTTTGACTACTCCTGTTACTATCAATGAGCTTCAATAGGAAGTTTTTAAAATGTAAAAAGAGAAAACCCCATGTCCTGATGGTTTTTCCATTGAGTTCTACCAAGAGTTCTGGGATATCCTTCATACTGATTTATTAGAGGTGGTGGAAGAAGCCAGGAAAGCCAAATTTTTTTTAAAGGTTATCAATAATACTTATATTACTCTTGTTCCAAAAGCTCAAGAGGTTGATCATATCTCAACTTTTAGACCTATTGCTTTATGTAATTTTCTTCTCAAATACATTACTAGGATCATGGTAAAAAGGTTGAAGCCTCTTTTGCATAAGATTATTTTCCCTGAACAAGGGGGTTATGTCGAAGGGCATAAAATAGTATATGAGATAATTATTGCTCAGGAAGCCATCCATTCCATGGATATGCAAAAATCTCCTTCCATGTTTATTCAATTAGACTTATCCAAAGCTTATGACAGAGTGGATTGGCACTTCCTTATCAAATATTTGAGGCAATTTGATTTCTCTTAGGATTGGATGGATTGGATTATGGGATGTATCTCTTTAGTTTCCTACTTAGTTCTTATCAATGGCAGACCTTCTTAGTTATTCCTAGCTTCTAGAGGTATTAGGCAAGGTGACCCACTATCCCCTTATTTATTCATCATTCTTACTGAATGCTTGGGTAGGACTATAACTAAAAAGAGAGAAAACAAAACCCTTGAGGGAGTTACAATTTCTCATGGATATATACCTATCTCTTATCTTCAATTTGTTTGACTCTAATATTTAAGGTAAAGCTATAGTTAAGGAAGATTCTAATATTAAGCAAATCATTAGCTATTTTTCTAAGGCTACTGGGCAATTGATCAATGAAGATAAATCTAAAGTTATTTTCTTTCACTGCCCTGCTAGACATGAATCCATGGTCTTGGATAAATTAAGATATAATAAGACCTCCCTTCTTATCACTTATTTAGGTATTCCAATCAATATTCAAAGGCATAAAAAAATATTGGAATTGGTTGTTGGACAGAATCAAGAAGAAAAGTGGAAAGTGGACCAACAAGTGGCTTTATTCTAGGGGTAGAATCACGTTGGTAAAATCAGTCCTTCAAGCTATTCCTATTTATTTTTCTTCCATGTTGAATATCCCAAAGGTCGTTCTTCGAGAACTGGATCGAATCATTCATCGATTCTTCTGGAGTGGTACTAAGGAGAAAAGAAAATGGGCCTTGGTGAAATGGGACACTTTATGTCTTCCTAATAATTAAGGGGGTTTAGAATGTTGGTCCTCTATTGATAACAATAAATCTTTAGCTGCTAAATTATATTGGAGGATGTTGCATAACCCTAATGGTCTTTGGGTAAATAATCTCCATGCTAAATATGCTGAGAATAAAAATCCTAAAGACCTTGTTCACTATCAATTGCCTATCAAAGGTTCTCCCATTTTAGCAGTTCTTAAGACTGGTGAGGATTTTATAAAGAATAAATTATTTTGGATCATTCATAATGGTCAACAGGTAAATTTTTGGATATATTCTTGGGATACTCACAAGCCTTTGATAACTTAGTTTCTCGATTTGAGGCCTTGGATGGAGGAGCTTCATCGAGCTAACTGGATAAAGGTGGTTAATTAGTGTCGATACCATACTGATAATTCAAAGGTTGGTAGATATTAGATCCCTATTGAGGACTGGCTTATTCAAATCCCAAAAAGGCAAAGACAAGTTATCCAAGGCATACTTCATATAAGATCTCTATCTTGGTTCCATGAAAAATATTGTTTTGGATAGAACAACACTACTAAGGGTAAGTATTCAGTTGCTCAAGGTTATTTGACCTTATGCCATAATAATCCCAACCAATCATCTGACATCTTTTCTTAGTTGTGGGCTCAAAATATCTGGCCTAAGGTGAGGTTCTTTACTTGGATTTTATTGAATTGTAGGGTGCTTATTGGTAACTTATGAAGCATGGTTTTCATGGACCTTTTATATGTGAAATGTGTGAAGAGAATGTAGAAAATCTCAGCCATATTTTTATTGACTGTAGGAGAATGGCCAATTTTGCTATGGAGGAGAATAGCCACTTTACTTAGCTTATAGTGGTCCAATTTTTTTACTTACGAATGAATTTGGAGGGATTGGCCTAAACAAGAGGGTGTTGATCATTTTATTAGATAATTAGTTTGGATGGGTTCTACCATTCTTCTTTTGAATATATGGAATGAAAGGAACAACCAAATTTTTAATCAAGATAGAAATGATATTCACTATATTTGGCAAAAGACCATTGCCAACTTAGTTGAATCAGTACAACAACTCCTTAATCACCCCCAAAACTCCCACCAAATATGGGATCAAGTGATGCAAATATTGAAGATTAAATCTTCTAAGGGAAACCAACTTAAAGGGAATGTGAGTAATTGTAAAATGGATAGGACAAGAAATTGGAAACCTCTTCCTAAGAATTTTGGAAAAGTCAATACTGATGGAGCCTCTAGAGGGAACCCTGGAAAAGCTAGCATGGGAGGAATTGGTAGACTTTCAGATGGCTTTCTGGTTTTTAATTTTGTTGAGAATTTGGGTATTCTTTCCAATAAACTTGTTGAGGGGTATGGGATCCTTAGAGGCCTTCAAGAGGCTGCTAAGGTTGGATGGGAAAAGGTGCTAGTTGAGTCTAACTCTCAAATCATGATTAATATTTTGAAGAATCCTTCTAAGAATCATAAGGTTGATTGGAGAATAAAAAGAATTATTGAGAAGATTCAATTAATCTAGATGGGATTTTTGAAATTTGATTACAATCATGTGGTCAAAGATAAAAACAAGAGTGTTGATGCTTTAGCTAATTGTGCTTTGAAGAAAGGTGATCTTACTTGCTATGGCCACCCTCCTATATGGTGGGCTTCACAAATAACATAAGCTCTTATTTCTATCATTTCTTTGGATGGTTCTAGTTCTGGAGGTACCTAGTTTCTTCTTGCTTTATTTTTGCTTCTCTTTGGTTTGGTTAGGGTATTTTAGTTCCCTAGATCAAACTATTATTTATTGTTGTTTCCTCTATTGATTCTTGCCTTAAAAGTCATTTGGTCTAGAAAGGTCATTGTTGTGTTCAATTTTTTTCTTTTTTTTTTTTGTTTAGTTTTTTGAGGTGTGTGTTTTTTTGTTTTGTTTTGTTTTTTTTTTTGTGTTTTTTGTGTTGTTCTTGTGTTTTTGTTGTTTTGTATTTTTTGTGTTTTTTTTTATTGTTCTTGTATTTTTGTTATTCTTGTTCTTGTGTTTCTGTATGTTTGTATTGATTCGTATTTTTCTGTGTGAGTGTTTTCTATGTTTTTTTATTTTTGTTCATTGTATGTTGTTGGTTGTTTTTTTATTTTTTAGGTTTTGGTTGTTTTTGTTTTTCATGTTTTTGTTGGTTATGTCTTTGTAGTGTTCTATTGTTTTTTTCATGTTTGTGTTTTGTTATGTTGTTCTTGTGTTTTTTCTATGTGGTCCGTGTTGTGTTTTTTATTATCTTATTGTACGTGTGTTTGGTTGTGCTTCATCTTTTCGACACACTCAAGGAGCATGTTTATATTTTATTTTTATTTATTTATTTATTTTTTGAATATTATTGTGTATTTGTTTGCTTCTTGAGTATGTAAAATGTGGTAGGCCAAGTATGAGCCCTGGGTGATTTTTGCAGAATAAATACCCCTGCCTCCTTGGGTCTTACCCGAAAGTGGCATCCCTTCTGGGATGTTTTCCACAAAAAAAAGAGTTACAACTATTTGAAGTTGGGCTTTTGATGTTGTTTTTGGGGTTGCATGGAAAATTCATGCAAAGGGAAACAAGTTCATAGCTTTCAACCCCGGTAAACAAATTAGTTATCATCTATTTTGTTTTGAATAAAATCTATTCATGCAAAGGGAAAAAAATCATAGTTGTCAATTTGGGTAAACAAATTAGTTGTTTTTTTTAAGAGATTGAAAAGTGAGGGCATATTAGGGGCCATCCTTCTCATGAATTGAAATTGGGTCTCCGTTAAGAGATTCCAATGACTTTTACCACTGCGGTGTCCCTATTGAGATAATTAGTTGTTGTTTGTTTTATTATGAAGAAAGTCTATAGATTTAATTGTTTGAAGAAATAAATATATGAGATCTCAAAAGTTTTAATTTTTGACACTTTCTAGTTATTTAAAACCCTATCTACTTTAAAAAAATATGGAGTTCCTAGTATTCACTGGAGGGGATGATAGTGATGCTAGGGAATGGTTGAGGAAGTGGAATTTTTTTCTAATTTTTTTCTTTCACATGGAATTTGAAGCTTTATAATGTTTTACAAGAGAAAGCTCTCTCTTGGTATGTGGACTTTGCTCATGCTCATAAACATACATATACACAATAATAGTTTTAAGTTGTATTTTTAAGCAAATGGGAATTAGAGGAAATGGATAATAATGTACAGGCTAAGGAAACTACACATTGTGTGTCAAGGCCAAGCAATGGTCAAAAAAATTTGTTTGAATGTAAAAATTCTATTTTGCAAGTTCATGGTTAAATTTAAAATATAAAAATATTTTTTCCATTAACCCTAGAAACAAATATAATTTTATCAATATGTCTTTGAATAAGAGATTGCAAGTTCAAGCAAAGAAACTCAAAGAGATACAACTTGAGTGTAAAAATGTTCAGATTTTTGAAGATTTGAATCTCGCCATGGATAAATATGTTTGACATTCAAATTTTCATACTATTGAGATGAATTTTGTAGATATTGTTATTGGTTATCCTTGGTTGTATTATTTGGATACTATTAACATTAATCTGTAAAATAAGTTTTTGAAACTATGGTACAAGAAAAATATGATAATACTACAAGATATTTCTCAACATAAGGAGCATGGATCCGAAGAAAAATAGGTAGTTATTGTAAGAGAACAAATAGAAGAACTTGAAATAAAACCCGAGGAGGAGGTAATAATAGAAATAAAATAAGAAACAAAGATAAAAGATTAATCAAATTAAGGGAGCAAGAGAGAAGATAAAAAACATGTAGAACAACAAGCTAATTTTGGAGTAAATCACCATCCACACCACCATGAGAGGCAACAATCATGGAGATAATACATAGAACAACAAAGGGTCTATGAGGGGCATGCAAGAAACCATAGGAGCCCAAACTTTGTATATGCTACAAGTTGTTAATGCAAGCAAGTATGAATGAAAAAAAGTAAAATTTATGCTTCCAAAACATGGCATTATCATCAACCAAGATCACAACCAATCAAAGTTTCATGATGGAAGATCATGATTGGTACCGGTACTCAGCATGGTTTAGAAGATCATATTATTTAGCCTATTCTTATGTTCTAAGGAAAAAAAATTGTAAGGGGGATGGAATATTAGGTACCCAAGATAGATACTTAATAATTTAATATAATGGTATGAGCCATAAATGAATTATTGGTTAATGTAAGGAAGGCCACATGTCAAATTAGAAATAGGTAGGAGAATAATGTCATAGAATCATTTATGTAATCATTAGGGAATATTATCATATTATTATGCACTTTGTAACTCATGGAAGGTGAACCACCACATGGGTGATCTTGTAACTCATGGAAGGTGAACCATCACACTCTTGTATAAAGAGATATGTACCCTCATTGTAAAGGGGGATATATGAAGTATTATTTATATAAGTCTTGGATCGTGGAGTTGGAGATCTTATGGAGTGGCTTCCTTCCAATAACAAGCATTGCATGGTGTTGCCCTACCTTAAGTGTATTATCAATCTCTATTTTATTGTGTGGATTGTTATTATGAATTTTGTTTGTGGATGCATGTTGTATATTTCTACATATTGGTGAATGATTTTGAGAATGAGAAGATAGGTTCATAACATTCCTGAAGGCTCTGGCTATCTTGTTTCTTTCATTCCAAATACCCAAATAAAATGAGATAAAAAAAATTCCTAAAAATAAATATTATAATCATACACGAATAAACCAAATAATAATAATTCAATTGTTTACTTTTCATTGTTTCCATTCACTTCCCCTTTATTTTATCATAGTGAAAATATGATAGGAGCATGTTAATAGAATCAAGTAACCATATCTATGTAATGATAAAATACAATTACACATATAACCATATATTCCAATCACCTTAAGTTTATAGAAACACATAATTATGATAATTTAATCATAATACAATAAAAAACAATTACAATTTTTTTTTTTAAAGATAAAATATAAAAAATGGATAACATTGAAATTGTTCACATTAAATTTTAAAGATTGTTTAATTTTTATTATCTTATACAACACACTTTGACCCTCTAAGTGACCTAATCACTTATAAAATATGGAATAATAAAGGGAAAAGGAATTTTCTTTGGCCACTTCATTGTTGTATATTAAAATTGTCCAAAATGATTTAGTCCAATTCAAAATGTATAAAGACAAGCCTAAAAATATTGATGCGCATTTAAGGTTCATAAACAACAATTATCAAAGGCTAAGAGCATAAGAAATTTCTTTGGCTTAAATTTTTTTTTTCATAATTTAATAAGAAATAACAGTTCATTGCTTTGAGGGTTTAGAGGAAAATAAATTACGTTTTTTTCTTATAAACTCAAGTGCTTGGATTCCTCCATTTGAATTATTTTAAAAAGGAAGAAGATTGATTGAGTGGTTTTAATGAGTAGCTTAGTAAACGACTCACACATGTATTTAATCTAAGGAATTCTATGTGATTTTATTTTTCTATACTTTTTCCCTAGATTTTATGACTCCAAAGTACATAGGGATAAATAAAAGACTATACCAAGGATATCCTATGATATGAAAGTGTAATATGACTTATGGATTAGCCCAACATCATATGATATAATATTGTATAGGTCTACATACAACCATTATACAAATGTATTTAATTATAAGTTTATATATTTAATTATTCATTTGAAGTAACCTCTACAGGTTGCAATCAACCTTGTTATATCTAAACCTATCTTATATTTTGTAATTATCCTAAATTCCATTTGTTTTTTTGTATTAGGTTAACTTGATTCTGTATTAGGGTTTTTAATTTTGGTATAAATACCCCCAACTACTTCATCGATTATATCAAAGTGCTATGATTCTTATCTATGGATAATATAGTGATTATTTATGGTTCTTACTCACACCCACCAATTATGTGTGTTTCATTCTCTTTATACTTTTCGTATAATATTTTAGTTATTGTATCAGATTGGGTGTAGAGAAGCATTGCTTGGTCATGTAGCAAGTTTATTTTAAGCCTTTGGTCCTTCTTCCAAATCATAGGACAAATTACTTACCAAATATTCATAAGCACTTTTGGCATAAAAGGCAAAGAGGAGATCTTATTCCACTATTCTTCATTAGTTTTTCAAAACCTTGAAGAATTTGTGCCTACTCCAAATATTTCCTTGATTTTGGAATAGGTGTGAAATCCAACATAGTATCAAAGTGGCTATAGAGTGGCATCACTTGGCCATAGATAAATCAAACTTCGAGCCATGGATATTTCTTTTGAGCATTAGGTAAAATTACTCTTCAAATTTTTAGAAGTGTATTTGACATAATAGAAAGAGAGGAGATTTTGTTCCATAAATTGTCATTTATTTTTCTAAGCATTCTAGAGAATCTATGCCTTTCCATTATTCAATTTTTTTATCAAGGTGTGCATGCATCTCTTTATTCTACAATGTATGGTTTCTTACCAAAAGAATACCATGATACCATTTAAAAGGAATGGAGAAAAAAATGAATTTAAAATGTGTATTTCTCATGTGCATATTTTTTTCTATATTCTTGGCATTGATTTTAAAAAATGGATAAAATATTATTCTCTATGAAGAGGATGTGTACTTTGACATGCCCATGGGGTTCACAAAAATTGGGGTTCCTTTTATTTTGCAACACCAATTGAAACCACATGATGATTTTTCTACTTTGAGATTGAAGAGAAACAACAAATAAATGCACATTTTTTTGTTTTATTCAAAATCTAAAGGGATGAAAAATTAGTAAAAGGAGTTAGTGTTGAACATTGAAAGAAAAAATCTCTATTTTTAAATTTGACCACATATTTTTGCAAAAAATTCCTACTTGAGGAAATCCAAGACAACGCCATCTATAAGGGCATCATGAAATGGATCAAAAACTTGTTTTTCTTGGCTAGCTATACCAAAATTATTAAGGTAGTTGTATATAGTATGACCTACTTTGAAAATTTTCTATTGAAAATTCCTTTGATATTGTGTTATTTCTTTAAGGCTATAACATTCTCTCATAATATCTAATTGGAAATGCCTTCACAACCTCAACAAACCTGACACTTTTTTTGGATAGTGCAAAGTTCTTTTATGGATGGCAATATAGGTTCAATCCCATTTGGTAGCCACTAATGAATGATGATATTTATAGGCTAAGGTGGTGGTTTATGTGGCACATTTGTGGGCCACTAAATAATTTTTTTCTTAAACATATTTTAGCCATTTAGATTTTGACATATATTAAAATTTAATTTGCTATTTGTATCAAAAGGTGAATAGGTAGTGGAAAATCAATGGCTATGATTGATGAATCAATGGATTCCAAGTGGCCAATTATGGTTAGTATAATAGTCCTAATTTTTATGATTTTTATTATTCAAAATTTAGAGTCTATTAACGTAAAAATTCTAAAGGCCATAACTTTTACATACAAAAGCATTTTGATAATTTTTCTCCAAATTGCATGATTTTTCAAGCTCTTTGCATTAGAGACAAAGTCCTACTATAATGGTAGGAGGTGAATTGTATGTGATATCCCTTAAATTCTATTTCCCTATTTCAAAAGAGAAGATTTTTAGTATGCTATGCAATCAAAATTCTTGGTTTGTATTCATGGGAGAGATAGTTGTATTTGTGATATTTGAAGCAACTATTGGATCTTTTAGAGGCATATATAAAAAGGGTTTTAAATGTGATATATTCAATTTTATTTAGTGATGTTACCTTCTTAGGGCATTTATTTATGCCAAAAATACACAATATATATATTTTTAATCCTAACCACATTGTTAATGACATAACTTTATGCTTAGGACTAAGTTTTAGTCCATTCAAGAAGTATTGGAAATATTGGAGGGAGAACAATCATTTTATTGGCAACTCTATCACAAAAAAGTTGTTGATAACTTTATGAAAAAAAGATTCTAAAGGCTATAAAAAGTACACAAAATATATATCTACTAAAAATATTAATTTTCTATTTTAAATTTTTTGCAGCCAAAATACATCTCTAGCTATGTTGACACATTAGTGGAATACAAAACATAAAAAGACAAGTTATATATTGTTATTTTCATTTATTATGCACTTTGTAACTCATGGAAGGTGAATCACCACATTTCCATGTGGGTGACCTTCTAACTCATGGAAGGTGAACCACCATATTTCCATATGGGTGACCTTCCACATTAAATAAAATGTGTTTCCAATACAATAATCATTGTATAAAGAGAGATGCACCCTTGATTGTGTAAAGCAAGTGTAACCAATGCAATGTTGTAGCCTCACATATTTTATTAGAATTTGCTTGTCGTGTACTCTATTTTTTGAACAATAAGATCATTATGCTATTTTTCTTATATATTCTTGTGCTTTAGTTTGCTATACATTGTTATTTATGAATTGCAATCATTATTATGATTTTTTTTTTATTATGATAAAATATAGGTTTTTGAAAAGGCCTAGACCTTTTTATACTTTTCAACTAGCAACACCAGTCCTATTGCTTAAAACCTCTTATTATAGGGCTACATAATTTTAGGTTATTTTCATCAATTTTCAAATATTTTCAACTTATTCTATACTACCATAATAACTCCAAAAACATATTTGACATGTATCCTAGGCCTTACCTAAAGGTCAAAAGGGTTGTGAACCTCATCCATAGACCATTGATTTACCCAATGATCCAAACTACCTTTGGACCACACTTGCAAGGGGCATATTAAGTAGGCTACCACTATATCTTCCATGTTGCAAATGATAGTCAATGGTAAGATTTTTTTTCTAGTAAATCTATCACTAGATTTTTGTAGTTTCACATGCCACAAATCAACTAGAGTAAAAAAATATGTCATGATGCATTTCCACATGAACCCATTTCTACCAATGGTAGGGCTTACTCCTGGGAGTCTACTTCTATGATGTGTGAAAAAATGTAGGGTATTGGATTAACCTTTGATCATATCCTAAATATTTGGTTTATGCCCCTTCCATTTCTACTAATTCTTTTACATTCGGGTGAACATTATATAGGGGAATACACCTCTAGTCCTCTTCATCAATAGTCCTTTAGTTAGCCATCTAGTTTACCACTGTATTGCCTTCTCAAAAAATAAGAGTCATCTCCATATGCTCTAGTGAGTTAAGGATCCTTAGAGTTTTTATTATTATACTTGAAATCCACCAACTCTTTATTATTATACTTGAAATCCACCAACTCTCTATATCCCTCTTGTTAAGGTAATTGATAATATTGAGATAATATCCCTCCACTATTAGCTTTCTTACTCCTAATTGCCTTTCCAATTTTACTTCTACAAAAGCTACTATGACTCTTGATTAATGACTCATCATAGAGCCTAGAAACTTACATAAAAAACTAATTAGGATCCCTTTGTTATCCCTTATTACTAATCCCCTACCTTTCCAGAGTTCTCTTTAGAAGTTCTATCAAAATTGAGCTAAAGTCATCCCTCCTTAAGAAGATTCCATTTTAAACTTCTTCTTGGATTTTATTATGAGGATTTCTCCATCTCAATAGGGCTAAGCTCCCAATGTTTATAAATATTTTCCTCCTCTAGTGATTCCTTAACTTCCTTCATATTCAATACTTTAACATTTTCCACTATAGTCACCTTAATTGTCTACTTGATTCTTAAGGAGTCTCTTCTTGTTGGGAATGGAAAAATATGAGATATATTACAAATGAAAAGAGTACAATATATAGGCATAAGCCTATATGAAAAACATGACAAATATCAAGGAATATGACAAGTGTCAAACTAAAAGTAGGCATAGTGCACATTAATATTCTAACATTCCCCCTTAATGTGCACTATCCTAACTATAGAAGAAAAAAAAAGTCAACATTAGATAACATTCTTCCTTAATATTGACTTCTCTAAAAGAACCCTATCATCCTCCTTTATTACATGATTTGGACTAGGCTTATTATCTTTACACTTGGCTCTCCATATGTGAACAATGATAGATAAACGATGTATACATATCGATCTATTGCCTCAGGGTCAACCACTTCCTTGGATCTATTGCCTCTGGGTTAGCCATCTAAGTGCCTCAGGATCATCTTGGGTGCCTCAGGATCAGCCACTTCTGGGTCTATTGCCTCTATAGGTCATCCTATAGGTATGTTTCCTCTCGTAGATCACTAACTAGGTTAACCATGATGAGGGAATGATGAGGGAGGGATTTCCATGAGGGAAATCCCCCCTCAAGGGTTTAAACAGGTAGGAGAGCGAACTTGCTCTGATACCAAATGTTGGGAATGGAAAAATATGAGATATATTACAAATAAAAATAGTACAATATATAGGCATAAGCCTATATGAAAAACATGACAAATGTCAAGGAATATGACAAGTGTCAAACTAAAAGTAGGCATAGTGCACATTAATATTCTAACACTCCTTTCCTCCAATATTTTTCTATTATGATCCAATCAAACCTCATATTTGTATTCCTGTAGGGATTTTCCCATATCTTATTCAACATTGCACTCGTAAATTTATTTTCCCATTGTTCTATCTAATCCACTATTATATTTGGTAGTACCCAGATGACCCCATATACTTAATTAAACCTTGAAGAATCAAAAGGAAATAACTACATCCTAGCATTAAGTGTTCCATTGATTCTTCCTATTAATCAATAGATGATATCTATTAGGAAATTAAAATCCTCTTTTATGTAAGTTATCTATTATTAGGATCTTATTATACATATCTAACCAAAGAAATATTTCTATCTTCAATATTGCCTTTGTTTCCTAGAGCCTCCTCCATTGAAACCCATATCTAGGCTTAGTTGATAGAATATCATATGTTCGTTTTAAAATAAAGTATCCATCAATTGTAGCTCCCCATATTATGGAGTCTTCATCCATATTTAAACCTACATGGAATGCTCTTAGTTTAATTTTAATCATATTTAAAGATTTCTTACTATGGTTATTGTGATGCAAGTCATTCCACATTTCCAATTCCTCTGCCTAGGCTAGGTATTCTACAATCATACTACCATACCTTTGTTCTAAATATATCCATACTTCAACTAACTCCTCATCTAAGCTTAAGGATTGGTTCTCTAATCATGCATCCTCCTAGAAGTGAACTGACTTGCCATTCCTAATTTTCTATTGAACTCCATTCCATGATCTCTCCATCATATGGTTCCATATAGATGAGCCTTTAAAAGGATTTAATATGGTTAAAACATCTCATATATTCTTGGCTAAGTACTTGTTCTTTAAAATTATGGTCCATAAAGAATTACTTTCCTTCATTAGCCTCCGTACTATATTAGTATCTAAGATCTTATTCATGTCTATAATCCTCCTTAATACTAATACTCCTTTAAGTTTTGGTCTACACACTGTTTTCATGGCATAATAGAGATTCAACTCTTTTCCTTTGCACTTGTCCACACAAATTTCTTTTGCATACTTTATACATTGTTTTTAGCTTTTATTGGTATCTTAAAATTATATAGGAGGTAGACTAACATGGCCTAAAGGGTATTCTTTAGAAGTTGAAGCTTTCTTGCATGATTTAGTAAATTTCATTTCTAGCTTGATATCTTACATTGAAACTTATTTATCAGTATATTCCATTCTCAATCCTTGCACACACCTTTAAATAGAGGTAATCCTAGATAAGTGGATGGGAGACCTAATGTATTACAACCTGTTACCTCTACTATCATTCCTTGTCACTTCTATAGAGTGTTGATGAAGAAAAACTTGCTCTTTTTCAAGTTAATTATCTGTTGGGAAGCCTTGATGTATAAATCTAGGATCCATTTGAACTTCTTGATTTCAACCACCAAAGGCTTCCCAAGCAATATTGTGTCATCCACAAATTTTTGGTGAATGATACTTCTCATAGACATAGAAGGTTTCAAACTATTTAACACTTCCATTATTTGGGATTCACCTACAAATATCCTATGGGATTTTACCATGATAATAAAGAGGTAAGAAGAGAGTAGGCCTGCTTGCCTTAAGACTCTACCACTTTCAAATAAACCTATTGAGAAATTATTCATGATAACTAATAACCTTGGTCCTCCATAACAATATCTCACGCATCTTCTTTATTTCCTACTAAACCTAAACTTAGCAAGAAATTTGTCTAGGAAGCTCCAAGATACCCTATCATAAGCTTTATTCATATAGCTTCAACACCATTTCTTCCCTCCTACTCTATATTACTAAGTGTAGTGTTTTATGGAGAGAGATGACACCACCTAATATTTTTCTTCTCTTAATAAAACCCCCATGTTGGTCTGCTATAATCTCTAGGAGGAATTTTTTTAACCTTAATTCTATCACTTTAGCGATGATATTATAAATTGAATTACATAAAATTATTGTCCTATAGTCCTTGGATCTCATTTACCCTTGTTTCTTTTAGGATGAGAACTAAAAATGTGATAAATTATCTGAGAAAATTTCTCTAATGGTGAGACTATCAAAATACTATTAAATCCCCCTTTACTATATTCCAAATGACTTGGAATAAGCCAACTGGGAAACCATCCAAGCCTAGAAATTTATCCTTCCCCAAGGAGAAGATTTATTCCTTCACCTCTTGTTCACTAAAATCTCTCACCAACTCTCCACTCATTCCAATCAACATTCTCATTTATATATATTGAAGAATTTATTCCATAGCTTCATGTTCTTCCCCCATTTCTTTCAATAACAATGAACTGAAGAAGTAAATTGCCTCTTGCCTAATCCTTTCTTCACCTTTAACTAGTTCACCATCCTAATGTAGGATTTCAAAAATCCTTCCAACACATTTATGTTTTATCATTGAGATGTGAAATAATTTAGTGTTTCTATCTCTTTCTATAAGCCATTTATTCCTTGAGTTCTACCTCCAATAAGTGTTCTCTCGATCCAAAATGTGTGAAGCTCTACCTAGATCTTATTCTCTCTGTTATATACAACTTGGTCCATCCCAATCACCCTCATTTCCTTCTCCAACAAACTCAATTTTTACCTAAGGTTTTCCTTCTATCTAAAGATGTTTCCAAATTCTTGCTTATTCTAGGTCTTCACTTCTTTCCTTACATGTTTGAGTTTCCCTACCAAAATAAACATCTTAGAGCCTTGGATAAAAAATCTCCACCATGATTCCACTTATTTATAAATATTTAGGTGCTGAAGCCATATGTATTCAAACTTGAATGGGCTTCTACCTTTCCTTATTTCCCCAAACTAGGTAAATACCAATAGAGGATGATGTGATCTTGTCCTAGGCAAAGAATCAAATGAGTTCTTGTAGTTAATCTCAAACCATTCTATATAGAGTATTAATCTATCCACTTTCACTTATATCAGGTTGTCCATGATTCTCCTATTCATCCATGTAAAAAAATTACCTCTTAAATCAGTATCATATAGACTAGATTTTGACAAAAAGTTGCTAAAATCTTCCATGCTCTCTAAGAAGCCCAAGGACCCACCTTTATTCTCTCTAGGTATCAAAGGGATGTTTAAGTACGATGCCACTATCAATATTAGGCCTCTTATCTACTTCCCCATTTGCTCCAATTCCTTCCACAACATTTTTCTTTCTCTATTCACATTTGGATAAGGTGATCATTTTTCAATATGACTTCCCCTTCAAAGGTATCAAAATTCCATAAAACTAAGATTCCTCCTTAATCCCTCTTCACCTCCACCTCCCGACTGCCACATTTATTTCATATCCCTTTCTTAATATTCTTACAACTTGTAGCATTTAGCTTTGTTTCTTGTAATATAACTATGTCAAGTTGGTTATCCTTACTTAAGGATCTCAATGCTTTATGTTTGTTAGAGGTGTTTATTCTCCTAACTTTCCATGACAAGATTTTTATTTGCTATTATTTGTTGTGGGAATTTTCCCACTCAAGTATATGATCATTTGAATCCCTAAGTTAATATCCTTTTTAATATCTTTTAAGTGCTTTTCATTTGAATAAGGACCTCCCACATTTTTTATCCATTTTTCCCCACACTTGGATCATTTTGGTACTCCTTATTACTCTTATATTCGAGACTTCTTCAGTTTTTAAGGATCCTTCCTATCTTGGCAATTCATCTACTATGCAATGGACCCCTTCTAAATACTTCTCTTCCATATCCATAATTTATAGAAACATATTCTAGAAATAATGCAGAAATAATAACTAAGGAAATAATGACACCATTCAATGCACATGTAACACACAAGATTTACCCTGGTTCACCCAATTTGGGCTAGTCCAGCAAACAAGAGTCTATCCTCCTTGATACTACTTGGGGTCCATTTTCTCAAGCATAGTCTAATTCTACCCATGAACCATAGACCTCCTTCAAGGGTTTTAAAATAGTACTCCTTGTTGTTGAAGGAGACCATAGAGAAATCTCTAGGAAGGAGGGAAAATTCCACATACTTTTTTATATTCCATAAATTCATAGCCCATTTCTTTATTTGGTCCCCATTTGGTCTAAATCAAATAAATTTACCTAAGAGAGTATTTTTGAGCCTTTGTTGTGCTCTCGCATAAACAATATATAATATTTTTATAATTATACCTTATTTAGATGATTCAATGGGGATTTTAAGTCATTGGCTCCTTTTCTTCTCCAATACCTTCTTCGCCTTAACTTGATCATCCTAGCTTCTGCTAACACTTTCAGAACCTATTGCTCCACTTTGTAACTCCACATATTCATTTCCCCACTTTTATCCCTCCTGCTTCCTTGTTCCAAAAGCATGCAACTATTTTCCTACCTCCAACAAAAATAAAACTTCCCTCTCTGTTTTGTCCTCTTAAAAATAAAATCTTACATTAAATTCCTTGAAGTGAAATTGTAACAACCTAAGTCTTCTCACCTTGTCGTCAAAACACAAGTTCAAAATTTTGGAAAATGAAATCACAAATTATGCAAGTATACCCAATATTGTATTAGTACTTTGGCATAGAAGATCACACTTCAAGATCTTTTACCACTACAGATGGTATCTTAAGTGCTCAGGACTGGCCAACTTCTCGCAATAGGTTTCCATTTAAGAAATCCTTACTCCTTTCTTGAGTTTCCTCGATATTGGCATGGGTTGCCATTCCAGGGCCCATAACACCTGGAAGGGTGGACGCACTACTTCCTCATATCAAAGCATGAAGGAATTGGATGCACAATCCCACTCTTGTCCTTATTGATCCACTAACCTATTAATTCTTGAAGATTCATGCTTTGAGTTAGTGTAGCTATGCTAATGCTTGATCATTGACCTTCATCTAAGGTTTAATCAGGGTTGCAAACACTTTGGTTTTTTAAACCAGATGCCTTAGGCCAAGCTCCAGCTGAAGATAAAGTTACCCATACCATATACTATTGGACCTTCCAACCCTAAATTTTCTCCCTAGATTGAGTCTTGTTGGCAATTCCACAACCAGAGTAGGCTCATGATCATCCTCATGTACTACTCGTATGGTAACCTGTAACTACATCCCATATCATCATTCGTTACTCTCTATAGTGTAGGACCTTCATCCCTTTTTTGTAAGCTGGAGAACTATTACCTCTGATTCACAATAGTCGCCATTACGAACTATCAAGGGTTGGGTGATTGCAAATCCTCCTTGATGGCAATAGTTGTTCATCTTGCTTGATGGATGCTTTTCAAACATCTAGATATTATATTTATCTTGTGGTAGTAGCTTCACAGTTTTACAGGATTATCATTTATCCAGGGTTTACAAATTTAACTGAACGAATTTCAATTAATTCATTGCATAACAATATAGCTATGAGAAACAATGCATATGGAAAATCAACTAAACAAATTAAGTATTTTTAGAATACTATCCTCCATCTATTATAATTCAAAAAAAAAATAAATACAAAATAATTTATTATTTATTACAACTTCTAATTAATTTCCTTCCTATGAAGAATTAATTTCTTTTACTAGGAAATAAATAAAACTATAAAGTCTCATTAAAATAAAGCATAGATATGATATATATAAATAACTAGTTTAAACGTTCATTTTTGATATTATTATAAAATAACATGCATATCAAATTTTTGTAGTGGCAATGTCATCTATTTATTTCAAGATAGCTTCCATAAAGATGATATTTCGTTCAACTTAATGAAACTATAAAAGACAAGAATTTTGCTATGTTAAATCAGCAAGTATTACTTTATTATTTTAATTTCTTGTCCAGGCTTCTTATAAAGACTTTAAACTGAAGCTTAAAGGTTTAGAGTAAAAATTAATTTGAACACCATGGATTTGCCTATATCCACATCTAGTATAAAGGTTTTTCGACGACTAACAACGGCTTTGGGTGACCTATAACATATGCCCCAAATTCAATATAAATCATAGTGTTATAAACCTTTTGGCCATCCAAATGATTGGGTAAAACCCTAAGACTTTCACTACTTCAAATTATAGCCTAAAGGTAGCGTACTTTGTCATAGCCACACATGCTAAAAGTAAATCAACTATTCTAATAATAGTTTTAATATTTTCTTTATACTCACCCAAATTGTTATGCAATCTGACTGTCTTAACGTCGATTAATTTTTCTCAAATTTTTGGGTCAAAACTTATCCTATAGAGTTTAAGGTGTGACACAATTGGATACACACCATAGTGCTTATGTAATATTATATTAAAATTATGGTGAACCTTACTGTTGGGTCATGACTTTATATAAAGAAATTAGGTTATATTATTAATTATCCCATATTCTAAACGACTGTCAAAGTGATCGTATACATTATCTAATCTACCATTGGAGGACTTGCTCAAAGGTTTTACTATTAGAATGGACAACATTTTCCACAAATACCACTACTAAGTACGGTCCTTCTTTGAATTTTCCTATTTGACAGGTGGTAGACTCGCCATCAACTAACAAAAAACATCATTTAACTAGAGATACCATGATGCCTACCTGGTAATTCTATGCTCTCAGCTCTTCATCGTGTAGCTCCCATCGATATGGAATGTTATATATATTTTTTTCAACTTAGGGATGTTGATATCAAAAGAATGTCAAGCAATCATTTTGATTTTCGAGGTCCAAGGCTCTATTTAACAAGTACTAAGGTTTGTTGGTAACCATAGTATACCATCTCAAAACCTGATATTATAAAAGAAAACTAGTTTTACTATTTTTACTTGAATACACCACCATTATAATATTAATATTCTAACTAACGCCTATCAATGTTTTATGAAATTACAATTATCACATCAACAATATCAATGTTTAAGTGAAACAATTTTTACCATTAAGATATTGGTTTAAAAAACATAATTAAAGTGTTTTTATTATATATCTACAACATTGCATTTAGGGAAAATGACCATCGAGAGACCCATTCTTCAAAAATATTTTTTCTAGAGCAAGGTAGCCAAGTTAACATCGCAGGATATCTTCAATGATATAACTAGAGAATGCGTTGGAAAATTATTTTACCATGAAAGGACATATTACAAAAACTTGTATCCTTATTATATTATGGTATAAAATCGATTCAATAGCATTGATAAATCAATCATATATATAATACATTACTAAGGCTATTAATAGTGAAGAACACAAGCTTATACTGAGAGGGGGGGGTGAACAGTATAATACCACTTTTAACTTTATCTTTCAATACAGCTCTCAAACCACTTAACATGCAGAATAAAGATAGCAGTAATAATAGCAGTAAAACAATGCACAAAATGCAATCCACAAAGTGACACAGTAATTTACGTGGTTCACCCAAGGTGGGCTACTCCACGGATAAAACTTTTCTTCTAAAAGTTGTATCAAAGTCCTCTGGGAATCCTTCTCGATTACAATGTTTATGAGCCACAGCTCAAAGGAGACACCTTCCCCTAATTCAGCTTTTGCTGGTGATCCTCTAGAAGACCTCTATCTCTTCTGCCCTTAGCAAGTGGAACTCTATCCACAAAAGACACCTGTCTTTCCTGCTCTGGCTGGAGATCTCTATCCTTAACTCTGTCACAACAAGCTAGTCCTATTTTTTGCACCAAAACATAGTCCTTCGGTCTGGCACAAATCTGTCCTCTTCCTCTTTTATTTTCTATTATAGTTTCTACTTGGTCAAAACAAAATTTTCATAGTCTACATAAAGACAACAACACTTGATCAAATTATACTCTTCTGTGAAAAAAAAACTCAACAGCACATTCTTTGCGCATACAGCAGCACAGTCTTCGCATAAACAGTAGCACAGTCTTCCACACTTAGATGATTCAATGGAATGCACTCTTATACTGTAGTCAAACTTTGCACTCTACTTTTTTGATGATCAAACCTCACTGTCGCACTAAATCTGTGAATGCCACTCTTCAAATGCACACTTCGATCGATTGCCAAAACTACTCAAACAACCCTCCTTTAATACTCACAATCTCAAGTTGAAATCTTGTTCTTAGTCGGCTGTTCAACCTTCAATCATGTCGACTGTAAAACCCTGCACTACGTCGGCCCAGATTTAACTCTGTCGACTTCACTGCCTCCCTGAAGCTTCTGGCATGAAACTTCAACATGTCGTGATATCGCGACACCTTTACCTGTCGTACACCTTCTATAGCTTGCTGTAGCGATATCATGACGCTTTTGCTTTTGTCTGATTCCTTTGCTTTTCTATCACAAAATCATGACACTTTTGCATTTCGCTAACGTCATCTCACTTCTGTCACGAAATTGTGACGCTTTAGACTTCAAAGCCTTCTTCTCTGCTTCTGTCGTGAAATCGTGACACCTTTGTCTCTTGCTGATGTCATCAGCAACTCTGTCACAAAATCATGATGCTTTAGACTCCAAAGCCTTCTTCTCAACTTCTGTCATGAAATCACAACACCTTTGCCTCTTGCTGATGTCATCTACAACTTTGTCGTGAAATTGTGACACTTCTTGCTTCTTCAACCTTTTCTCGGTTTGCACTAGCGAAAATGGAACATGTCACGAAATCGCGACGCTTTCGCTGCCTTAAGCTCTTTTCTGACAAATGTTCGTGAAACTGGAACATGTCACAAAATCGGGATGCTTTCGCTGCCTTAAGCACTTTTCTGCCAACTTCTCATGAAACTGGAACATGTCGCAAAATCATGATAGTTTTTCCAGTAGCCTGTAAACTTTTTCTAACTTATCTTTTTCTGGATTTTTGGCAACTGGGCTACTCTAATTTTTGGAGACTTACTGACCAGCTGAAACCTTCATCAAAACACATATTTAGACATAAAAACAAATCACTCCAAAAACTCCTTGACATCAAAAACAACAACTACCAAGAGCTCCTTGACATCAATGACAACAATTAAACTTAGGCAAAGGCAATGAACTCAAGGTACCCAAAATTGCCAACAATCTCCCCCTTTGTCATTGATGGCAACCCTTTACTAAAAACACATCTTAAAGAGCCAAAACTGAAATCAATCTCTTTGAAGTTTTGCTCCCCCTCACTTGAAGCTTTCCTCTTCACTTGAAGCTCTCCCCCTTACTCATATCTCTCCCCCTTACACAAATCTCTCCCCCTTTGTCATCAATGGCAAAGGGTCACCTTTGGGGCTTGGGACTAAGAATGAGTCTCTTAGCTTAGTCCCTCCCCCACCTCCTAATGAGGTGATTTTAAAATAGAGTTGGGAGTGAAACTCCCATTAGACACTCATCATCATCAGTGTCTACAATTTCTTTGTCGGGCCTTTTCTTGAGCTCTTTGTTAATGTTTCTGTTCTTGACACTTTTCTTGTTCTTGTTCTCATCTCTTTTCTTGTCCACACCTTGATCCTTGGACCTGTTTATACCACTATTTTTGTTCCTGTACCTTGGAAGATCAGCTTTGCACTTTCTGGCTGAGTGACTTGTATTGTTGCACTTGTAACAGATAACATTATTTCTTTCAAGCATAACTGTTCTTTGAATCCGCCTGTTATTTGAATTGCAAAAAATTGCCTTGTGCCCAAAATGATTACAAGAGTAGCAATACCCTTGAAATAAATTATGACTTCTAAGATTATTGTTAACCTTCTTCATTTGAGACATGCAATGTGTAGCCATGTGTCCAAACCTGTAACACGCAAAACATCTGCCGAAAAATATTCTTTTAATTGATCTCTTGGGTCCTGAGAACTTCTATTTCACATTCAAAAATATATTTTCTATTTCTGCACATTCATTACTCACAGACTCATGATCTGAAGTACTTTCATCATCAGAAATTTCTTCTTTTTGAAATCTCTTGCTAGATTCCCCAATCTGTTTCTTGTGCGGCTCAAAAAAACCGAGACCTATTTTATCTATTGGATTTCTTTGATTTTTTATGAGAGACTTAACCTTCTTGGAGCTATCTTGAAATCTATAGAGTTTATCCTTGTAATCTTTATTTTCTTCTTTCAAAGAAACCATTTTCTGCTCTAACTCATTATACTCAAGAATCTTAGACTCTAACTCATCCTTGAGTTCCTGTGTTTTGGCTATAGAGAAGTCGAGACTTTCTATAAGATCGTCTCTCTCCATACAACATTCATCTAACTTAACCTTGAGTCTATCATTCTTCTTCCTTTCCTTTTCCAAAACACTGAGAGCATTATTGAGTTCACATTCAAGATTCTCTATTTGATTGCACTTTGAATTATCAAGACCTTTTTCTGATTTCTTATTACTAGATGTGCTACCCTTTTCAAAAGCCATACATGCATCTTCCTTATCATTTTTTGAAGCATCCTCATAAATACTAGCAACCAATTCAATATTTGTGCAATTATCCTCAAGGTGCCCAAAATTTCCACATCTAAAGCATTTCATGATCATGAATTTATGTTTCGGTTCTTCTTCTTTTTCTGAAATGAACAACATCTCATTTTCATTATCACTGGAAGAGCTTTCACTGTCATTGCTAGAACACTTACTTACTTTGTCCAAATAGAAGCTCTTCTTGTTCTTATGTGAATACCTCTTTCCTTGATTGCTGTGTTCATCTTTGTTCTTTTTGTAATACCTGTGCTTTTCAGAATCCTTGCTCTTGACATCCTGTATATCTTCATCACTTTCATCTTTAGAAACAGTACAATTAGTAGCATAATGACCATACTTTCCATAGTTGAAGCATCTTATATTTTTATTGCTTTTGTGCTTTCTAGAGAATTTGCATTTCTTGCTGTAATATGCTTCTTCCTCACTAGAAGACTCATCACTCTCTTGAATCTGTTTGCCTTTTGATTTCTCGGTAGCTTTGAAAGCTGCCTCTTTCTTTATATCAACATTCACTTGAGTTCTCAGCTCAAAAGTTGCTAGAATACTATGGAGCTCATCCTTTTTCAATTTATCTAAATCTTTGGCTTCCTCAATAGCAAAAATATTTTCACTAAATCTATTAGGAAGAGATCTTAAAATATTATCACACACATCATTTTCAGCAAGTTCAAGACCTAAGTCTTTCATGGAGTTCACAATCTCATCCATCCGAAGCATGTAGTCACTAATATTTTCATCATCATTCATCTTGAGTTGTTCAAACATACCTTTAAAATGTCTCAATTTGGCCTTTCAGACATTTGCATCACCCGTATGAACAACCTTGTAATTGTTTCCACATTTCACTAGTCGTCTTGCAAGTGAATAACTTTGGTAAGATCAGCCTTCCGTAAACCTTTCAGGATTGCATTCATGGCTTTTGAGTTGCTTGTGATGTAGGAGCCTGTCTTCTTTAGTATAAGGACCATTTGCGGGAATGGTGTACCCATCTTCAATAACTTCCCATACCTCATTACCAAGAGCCATTAGATAGAATTTCATTCTTGCACTCCACAGACCGAAATCTGATCCATCAAGAATAGGTGCTGCATTGCCACCTGAGAAATCCATTGTGTTCTAAATCAGTTCTTCCTTCCAGCTATAAAACCTTTTCGAAGGAATCGGCTCTGATACCAATTGAAAAACACAAGCTTATACTGAGAGGGGGGGCGAACAGTATAAGACCACTTTTAACTTTATCTTTCAATATAGCTCTCAAACCACTTAACATGTAGAATAAAGATAGCAGTAATAACAGTAGTAAAACAATGCACAAAATGCAATCCACAAAGTGACACAGTAATTTACGTGGTTCACCCAAGGTGGGCTACTCCACGGATAAAACTTTTCTTCTAAAATTTGTATCAAAGTCCTCTAGGAATCCTTCCCGATTACAATGTTTATGAGCCACAGATCAAAGGAGACACCTTCCCCTAATTCAGCTTTTGCTGGTGATCCTCTAGAAGACCTCTATCTCTCCTGCCCTTAGCAAGTGGAACTCTATCCACATAAGACACCTATCTTCCCTGCTCTGGCTGGAGATCTCTGTCCTCAACTCTGTCAAAGCAAGCTGGTCCTCTTTTCTTCACCAAAACACAGTCCTTCGGTCTGGCACAAATCTATCCTCTTCCTATTTTATTTTTTGTTATAGTTTCTACTTGGTTGAAACAAACTTTTCATAGTCTGCGCAAAGACAGCAACACTTGATAAAATTATACTCTTCTGTGAAAAAAAAAACTCAGTAACACATTCTTCGCGCATATAGCAGCACAGTCTTCGCATAAACAACAACACAGTCTTCCAAACTTAGACGATTCGACGGAATGCACTCTTATACTGCAGTCAAACTTCACACTCTACTTTTTCAATGATCGAACCTTATTGTCGCACTAAATCTGTGAACGCCACTCTTCAAACGCACACTTCGATCGATTGCCAAAACTGCTCAAACAACCCTCCTTTAATACTCATAATCTCAAGTTGAAATCTTGTTCTTAGTCGACTGTTCAACCTTCAATCACATCGGCTGTAAAACCCTATGCTGCATCAACCCAGATTTAACTCTGTCGGCTTCACTGCCTCCCTGAAGCTTCTAGCGCAAAACTTCAACATGTCGCGATATCGCGACACCTTTTTCCTGTCGTACACCTTCTATAGCTTGTTGTAGCGATATCGCGACGCTTTTTCTTTTGTCTGCTTCCTTTGCTTTTTTGTTGTGAAATCATGACACTTTTGCCTTTCACTGATGTCATGTCACTTCTATTGTGAAATCACGACGCTTTAGACTTCAAAGCCTTCTTCTCTGCTTCTGTCACGAAATCGTGACACCTTTGCCTCTTGTTGACGTCATCAGCAACTCTGTCGTGAAATCATGACGCTTTAGAGTCCAAAGCCTTCTTCTTAGCTTCTGTCATGAAATTGCGACACCTTTGCCTCTTACTGACGTCATTTGCAACTTTATCGCAAAATCGTGACACTTCTTGCTTCTTCAACATTTTCTCGGTTTGCACTAGCGAAAATGGAACATGTCACAAAATCGTGATGCTTTCGCTGCCTTAAGCTCTTTTCTGCCAACTGCTCGTGAAACTGGAACATGTCACGAAATCGCGACGCTTTTGCTGCCTTAAGCACTTTTCTGCCAACTGCTCGCGAAACTGGAACATGTCACGAAATCGCGACAGTTTTTCCAGCAGCCTACAAATTTTTTCTAACTTATCTTTTTCTAGATTTTTGGCAACTGGGCTACTCTAATTTTTGGAGACTTACTAACCAGCTGAAACCTTCATCAAAACACATATTTAGAAATAAAAACAAATTGCTCCAAAAACTCCTTGACATCAAAAACAACAACTACCAAGAGCTCCTTGACATCAATGACAACAATTAAACTTAGGCAAAGGCAATGAACTCAAGGTACCCAAAATTGCCAACAAATAGCCCAAGTAGGAATAAGATCCCACAATCTACGCTAACCTACGCGCTTAGAGAAATAAGCGCTAACAACTAACAAAATAAAGCTAATCAATAATATTCGCTAACAATAAAATATTAACGAATATCTAACCTAGGTAAATAAAAAACTAACTACCCTAGGAGAATTAACATATTACCAAATAAGGTAATAGTACTCTAACATCCCCCCTTATTACATTATTTGGGTAATACATATAACTATCCCAATACAGTGAAGAAGAAGAGAAATGAAAGAATGTTGGCTCTTGTTTTGTCTTTGGCTCTAGCTCTGGCTCATGGCTCTGGCTCTGGCTCTAAGCATACCTCTGGATTTGTACCTCTAGGTCTATCTTGGGATCTGCATATGAATCTACCTCTAGATCATTTCCTCTAGATATGCCTATAGATATGCCTATAGAACTTTGTCTTTGGGTTTGTCTTTAGGCCTGTCTCTGGGCCATTGTCTCTGGGTCTGCCACTCGATCTATCACTAGATTTGCCTTGGGTTCTACCATAGGTTTTACCTTTTTGGTAGAAGCCATACAACATTTCTTTCATCATGGTCCATTGTGTGATATCTATCCATCCACAATCTATATGAACCTTGTTGGCCATTTTCACTTTGTACCAAAATCTTGAAGAAGAGTGATTCGTACATCCACATGAATCACAAGGATGTAATTTCTAACATTTAGCTACTACATATCCTGTTCTACCACAATTATTGCAAAAATATTTTTTAGGAGTTGTAGGAGATTTAGGTTTTACAAACATGTTTTTACTAGTACTTGCTCGTCCAGATTAGCCAAGGCCTTGATTCTTTGCCCTGACATTTAGCATTATTGGACTTTTAATGCGTTGTTCTTGTTTACCTAATCTCTCACCATTGAATCCCATTTTCTTCATCAAGTTGGAACCAAATCCTTTGTTGTGTTTTTCAAAACACCCAATTTAATTATCCTCATCAATGCTTTTAACAATATGGTATTTGTTACTATTAATGATATTATGGTGCTCTTTTTGAGGAGTTTTAGTTTTTAAGTCACTAGTGTCACAAGTAAATTTTACGTTTGAAATGATATCACCTGTGCTACAACTGATATCTACCATTGAAGGTATGAGGTCGCCTGTATCATAAAAATTATTTGCCACAATAGGCTGAAGGTCACTCGTGTCACAACAAGCATTCGCCACAATGGGCTGAAGGTCACTTGTGTCACAACAAGCGTCGACCATTAGGACCTCTTTTTCCTCACTTATGTCCAATTTCACTTTATGTTGGGCAAGGTCAAGTGCAACCAATGACATGTATATGCCCCTTATAACTCCAATAGTGAATCGAGCACCATTTGTCTAAAGGTCTTTACAAGACTCAGAATCTTTGAGTAGGGCTACTAAACCATTTTTTAGTGTGAGAAATGTGTCCTCCTCATAAAAATTCGATCCATCCATCTTTGGTGGAAAGTAAGGATTTTTAATTGATGTAACAACATCATCAGTTTGTTTAGGGGCTTGCTTTTTCTTTGATCTGCCCATTTTTAAGGTGTCGGTATCTACCGAAAATGCACCTTTTATAAGGGAAGTTTACAAAAATATTGGCTAAGGTGTCGGTTGCTACTGAAAATGCACCTTTACAAATGATTCCCCCCTTTTTGCAAAATGAGCTTTGAGGAAAAAAATGAGTATCCCCCCTTGTTGCAAAATTATATCCCTCCTTGGAGAAAAATGTTATCCCCCCTTAGTGCAAAAAAAATGTAATTATGAAGCCTCAAAAGGCTTTTACAAAAGGTGCCTTGGAGGCAAATCATCTAGCAAGTTCACCACAAAAAATCCTCCCATAATGATAAGGACTTAAAAAAAAAAAATTTGTGCTATTTATGAAGCCTATAAAGAGGTGTGATTGGCCTTTTGGATTGCCTCCCTTTTGTTTTAATTTTATTGCAAAATTTTAATAAATTTAATCATATTTCATTAATAATAAAATAAGTTTTAATAAAATCAATTAATTTTCTTAAGAAAATATTGATTTTAATTAAAACATTTATTAAATTATTAAAAAAAGATTAATAAATATTAAAACTTGCAAAAAAATAGTGGACCTTATGAAAACCTTGGGAGCTGTAAAAATAAATTTTCACCTTGGCTACCATCGAGAATGGAACACTCAAAATTCTAGAAGCAATTGCCTTAGAGAGGGGGCCTCCAACCGACTAGCTAGCGTGTAGGCCAGGTATGGAAAATGAAGACTTCCAATTTATAGAGAGGTAGTTCCTGAGATGCCTCCAATGGGCTCCGTTGCTCCACCTTTGCTCCACCAGCGATGACGGTTATTTTTGCACTATAGTGGTTAGTGAACCTTCGAGCAGCAACACTTCCAGCAAATTAAAATGTCCTCTTATGGCTCTCTTCCTCAATGTAAGTCTCCAAATCCTTTTGGAAATCTCCATCGCCAAACAAGGTTGCGCACTTGCACTGTGATGCGTACTAACTGTAAAATGGTTATGTAGTAGTTGGCTAGGCATAGGTTCAGTGGATGTTCCGATTGTCAAAGGGTGCCATTAGGATGTTGGCTTCCATCTCCTTCAGTTGACGATGAGATAATTTTATCTCCTGCAACAATCATGTGAGCTCTGATGTTACAAATCGCTTGCACTCAAATCGTCCTTCTGTAATCTCTACAGTGTTCCACATTTACCATGTTAGAGATAGCCTCTGAAACATATATCACTTCTTCTCTACAGATCTAGACATCTACAACGTGATCAGGTATTCTAATTCTTCAACTGGATCTACAATATGGTGCGACGTTTAATGAATCACATTGTCTATCATCGCTGAAGTAATAGGTATTATTGCAGATTTTTCAATCCGTCATTGAGCAACACAACAAGAGGGAAACACCACAACATACATTTGTTTTTTTTTTCATGATGATTGATTGATTGGTTTTGTTTACACAGTAGTGATCGAACAAATGTCCTCACGCAATGTAAAATATTTGGATCTAGTAGAGAATCACTGTCATCACGTAGTACTGCAACTTTTCAAGCATGTCGGTAAGTGATCGATATATATAGGAGAAAATTGATGCAATGCTCATCTCCCATGGGTTTCTCATATTTCATCAAATATCATCGAACAAACATGTAAGAGGGCCAAAATTGCTGTAACACTGCATCTTGGAATGGTAGAAAAAGCTTCAAATGATGTCGTCTACGATTGTCTCTTGGAAGCGATCATACCAGCAACAACTAATGTTTAAAAAATTTCCTTATGGTAGCATATGGAAACTGGATTTGATTTTTCAATCCATTGAAATGGTGCCTAAAAATTATGTCATCATGTTGAATTTAACTGTGATCAGATCTGGCTAGCTTTGTGACTGTGAACTATCACGGAGTGTCATGGAGCTTTAAATCACCATCGCTTGAGCAATAGTGTTTTGAACATAGCCTTTAGTCCAACATGCAACTTATTGGGGGTTATGCAAGTGTAAAAAAAACAATGCTCACATTAACAATTGACTACCTTTGGGTAGTCAAGCCTTTTAGCCACTATCTCGCGTGACCCATCCAATGGTGCCACGTAGCACCATTTTTCACCTTTATCGATCACATGTCAAGGTATCCTCTCCTGCACATGTCAATAGCTTATTAGTTCATCTAAGGTTGATATTCATAGGTTTTTGGTTCACCCCTTAGGTCTGATCTAGTCCACCTAGGTTACGTGCCAAATATGTCCCATCTATTCCTCGTAAGCCTAGATGTAGTTATCAATGTTTGCATCAACAAGATATGGTAGATATGTCCCGTCTAGTCCTCGTAAGCCTAGATGTAGTTGTCAATGTTTGCATTGACAAGATCTGGTAGATATGTCTTGTCTAGTCCTTGTAAACCTAGACGTAGTTATCAATGTCCATGTCGATAAGATCTGGCATCAAATCCAGGCTGTTTCTACCAAATATATCTCATCTCAATTAGACCACGTCTTCTCACATTGCTTTCACCATCTAGCTTCGTCCAAGTCACATCCCTTATCATCCAGACTGATTAGTGTCTAGCTCAGCACGTGAGGTCATCTACGTCAGGTGTTCCAGTAGGTTGAGAGCATCCTCAGGTTAGGGTCCATGTCAAGTTGATAGTCAGATCCCTCTATGTAATGTGTTTCAATAGGTCATAGGCATCCTCAGATTGGGGCCCGTATCGAGTCGACATTCAGATCCCTCTCACCAGGGATACGTCAGCTCTCCCATTAGAGTCACCCACCTGTAACATGCTTGCTATTATATGTGATTCTCTAGTCATAGATAATTGTTGTTATATATGATTATCCAGTCAGATATTATACCAATCAGAGATCACATTATTAGGATGTACAGATCTTGTCCATTGACCATGATAGCAATAGATTTACATCTGCCAACTAAACCAATCTCAGGCTAGGATCAAGCCAAGATTATATGGCTCTTATACCATATAAGACTATGGTATAAAATCAAATTAATAGCATTGATAAATTAATCATAGATATAATACAATGCTAAGGCTAATAATAGCCCAAGTAGTAATAATATTCCATAATCTACGTTAACCTACGCGCTTAGAGAAATAAGCACTAACAACTAACAAAATAAAGCTACTCAATAATTTTGCTAACAATGAAATATCAATGAATATCTAACCTAGGTAAATAACAAACTCACTACCTTAGGAGAATTAACATATTACCAAATAAGGTAATAGTACTCTAACAATACTAATAGCCTTTGGAAAATTATTGGAAATAAACCATTATACACACAAGTTTAAAGAAAAAAATAAATCTTTGAAACTTAAAACACTCAAAATAGTATACATAATTCACTCTAATATTGCATTTCATCATCAATTACTATGATATATGAGACGATGCAAGCAACAGAGAACTCACAACAAATATGTACAATTTAGATTGATCCAACAATGAATTTAATTAAATGACGAACATAACCATAGCATATTTAGTATCCTGGTAGTAGCTATTTTTGAAGTATATATGAAAATATTACATATTACTTCACAATTTAGCAATTGTACTTAGTTTAGAGTATCCTTTATCTACATTGAATAAAAGGATTGTTAGTCTCCTTTATTTTGCAGCTACACCAATAGTCGTTCACTCTCCTCAGCAATTTTTTGGTATTACTCAATTTTTTTTTTCTATCCATAGTTACACCCATCCGAAGGATAACAAATGACTAAATGCCAATGGGTAAGCATGGCTCAATGCTTCTAGTATGCAAACAATAGCACACACTATATAAATGCATCTCCTATGCATTCTTCACAACAACATAATTTAAATAGCATTTATTTATTTTTATATATAAATGTTAGTTTATCCCTAAAATATTATCACGATATAGCATACTAGACCAGTTTATTCGTTCTTCAAGTCTATTACCAGAATAAGTTCTTATACATTTAGAAGCAAATATAACCAAATCAGAATTCAAACCACAAATACGATCATCAAGGAAAGTATGTACAGAACCTAAAATTTGTTGAAATATCTATGAAATACTAAAAAGAAGCTCTTTCGCTACCTTGCTATAAGCTTGGCTACGAGTAGACACAAAATTTCTAGATAGAAAGAAATGATCCTCCCTCTCTTCCAATTTTTCCTTAAGAAGGAATTGAGTCGTCCTTCAGCATGACACATAATTTATATGAAGTTATAGGAGGCAGCCTCGTGTCTTCCTTGAGACACGTCGTGGTATTATTATTATTATTATTATTATTTTATATACATATATACTTTATTTTCTTGTTATTATTCATAACAAATTTATATTGTTATATGTTAATTTATTGTTTATTATTTATAACAACTTTTATGCTTTATTTTATATATATTATTTTTTTATTATTATTTTTAATCATTCGAATAGAAACAAGCAATGCAATTGATGCATTCACTCAATGCAATCTAACTAAAGCAAGCAATCATGAATTTACAGTCAAGATGATCCTATATACTTATATATCAGTGAGATTCCATGTACCCATGAAACATGGTGCTTTTTAAGCACGACATCATATCCCACCTTGCCTGACACTTCCAGTCATTGTCTTCACTAGGGTGGGTGTTCCTCTTGATTGAGTTTACCAGCCATGGAGTGGGAAACCTGCATCTGCAGTCATAAACACTTCAAGCAGAATCATATTCTTCCAATGACAAGATATCCAAATAATGAAAATATTACATTCTTCCCCTCTAAAGTTTAACACAGTCTCTATGTTAGTTGAAATATTAAAATATATAATTAAAACATCCAGCCATATATTATGCAATATCTCAAAAGTCACATTCAATATTACAACATTAATATTTTAGATATGTATCAAAATACCAAAATATACAAATACTATCATAACAATATTCAAATTGTTCTTTTGATTAACAGTTTTCAAACAAGAAAGGGAATTGTCTTTTCATCTCTACTACATCCTCCCAGGTGGCATTCCTTTCTGAGTAGAGGTCCCACTGGACTCTACACTGATCAACTATTCTTTTTCTTAATTGTTTAGTTCTATATCCCAAAATTTTGATAGGTCGAACCTCAATGAGTTATGGGTCCGATGTCTGCAAGTGAGAAACATCCAACACATGAGATGGGTCAGCAACATATTTGTGGAGGAGAGACACATGGAAAACATTGTGGATCTTGGACAAATTTGGTGGTAGAGCGGAGCTTATAAGCAACAAGGCTTATTTTGGCAATGATCTCAAATGGACCGATAAATATGGGGCTCAGTTTGGTAGACTTAATAGAGCTTTTGGTTGGTTTGACTCTAAGGAAGACTTTATCACCAATGGCAAACTCTCGAGGGGTTCTTTTAAGATCCACATAACTCTTCTAATGGTCTGCGGCTTCACGAAGTCGTTGGAGGATTTCTTTTAATTGGACCTCCATTTTCTTAATAACATTAGGACCGATCACTTCTCGATCATCCAAATTATCCCATGTTAATGGTGTCCTACACCTACACCCATATAGGGCCTCAAAAGGGGCCATGCCCAACGTGGTATGATAGCTATTGTTATATGCAAATTCCACCAGGAAGAGATAATCTTCCCACTTACTTTGGTGGTCCATACAATACATGCGTAACATATCCTCCAACACCTGATTGACCCTCTCGGTCTGCCCATCCATCTCAGGATGATAGGTTGTGTTGATATTTAGCTTTGTACCCCATGCTCGGTGCAAAGCTTACCAAAATTTAGAAGTGAATCTCGAATCTCTATCCGAGATAATTATTTCAGGGAAACCATGCAACCTCACGATTTCTCGAGAAAAATTTTGTGCTATTGTGGGGGCATCATCATGAACATTGCCTGGTATAAAATGTGCCACCTTAGTCAACTTATCCACAACTACAAAAATTGCATCATGTTGGAACCGAGTCTTGGGAAGACCAACTATAAAATCCATGGAAATCACTTGCCATTTTTGTTCTGGTACATCAAATAGGTGTAGTTGTCCCCCAGGATGTTGATGTTCAGCTTTGACTTTCTGATATTCCAGACACCTTGCAACAAATTGAACCACATCCTTCTTCATTTCGGGCTAGAAAAAGTCATTTTTCAAAGTTTCTCTCATTTTTATCACACCTGGGTGAGCAGAATATGGAGCACAATGTGCTTCTTGCAAAATGGTTCTTTTTATCCCATCCTCATTAGGTACTATTATCTAATTTTAAAAATACACCAGATCTTGTTTAATACTAAAATTTGTATGCCGATCTGGTTCTTGCTCGACCTTAGTATGGCATTGGTTGCAAAATTCATCAATTTTTTACATTTCCTTAATTTGCTCCTTTAGTCCATACTGACATTTTGTGAGAGCAACTATGTGTCTTCTTCGACTGAGGGCATCTACCAGTTTATTTTCCTTTCCTTTGATGTATTCAATTCCAAAATCATATTCGGCCAGGAATTCCATCCATCTTCATTGTCTGGAATTTAGTAGAGGTTGAGTGAAAATATACCTCAAACTCTGATGATCAGTTTTTAACTCAAATGGTTTCCCCAACAAGTAGTGTCGCCAAATCTTAAGAGCATGGACTACAACATCCATCTCTAAATCATGAGTAGCATAATTGATTTCATGTTTCTTAAGATTTCTGGATTCATATGCTACAACTGCCTCATCTTGCAACAAGACACCTCCTAGCCCTTCTAGAGAGGCATCTGTACAAACTGTAAATGATTTGTTGGGATCTGGTATTTGAAGTATAGGTGCAGTTGTCAACTTTTCTTTAAGGATTCTGAAAGCATCCTCACACTGATCTGTCCACTTAAATGCTTTTCCCTTTCTTTGCATATTAGTAATAGGAAATGCAATTTTTGAGAATCCCTTTACAAATCACTGATAATATCCGACCATTCCCATAAAACTTCTTACCTCAGTAACATTGGTGGGAGCTGGCCAGTCTACTATGGCTTCAATATTTTTAGGATCCACTGCTACTCCTTCGGTTGAGACAATATGCCCCAAATACTGAACTTGTGGAGTATAAAACTCACACTTAGACAATTTTCCATATAGTTGATTTTTCTTGAGAATTTCCAAAACTATTCTCATATGTTGGTCATGCTCTTATTTATTTCGAGAGTAGATCAAAATATCATCCAAAAATATCAACACAAACTGATCTAACTATTCCCTAAAAACACTATTCATCAAGTTCATAAAAGCAGCTAGTGCATTTGTTAACCCAAAAGGTAACACTGTGAACTCATAATGCCCATATCGAGTTCTAAAAGCAGTTTTGTAGGTATCCTCTTCCCTGATTCTCAGTTGATGATAACCTGACCTAAGATCGATCTTGGAAAAGATAGTTGCTCCTCTTAATTGATCAAATAGATCATCAATCCTAGGTAAAGAATACTTGTTCTTTACTATCATTTTATTGAGCATCCTATAGTCAATACAAAGTCTTAGAGATCCATCCTTCTTTTTCACAAATAGAACTGGTGCTCCCCATGGTGAGACACTAGGCTTAATATACCCTTTTTCTAATAGATCTTGCAGCTGGATCTTGAGTTCTTGTAATTCAAGGGGTGTCATTCGGTAAGGGGTTCTGACTACAGGAGATGCTCCTGGTAAAAGCTCAATAGAGAAGTCAAATTCTCTTTTTGGAGGAAGTCTAGGTAGGTCTTCAGGAAAAACATCCCTAAACTCATTCAAAATAGGATACTATTGAAATAGAGTGGAGCTAGACTCAATTTCTTCCTTCTTATTTAATTTGACTACATAAAGTCTACACCCTTTCCTTAAAGCTCTTTTGACTTGCATTGCAGTCATTAAGTGGGGTTCAAAAGATGCTCTATTACAATGGACACGGATTCACTGATTAGAATCATCTGTGAAGTCCAACCACCTTTCTTCAAAATTTAGCAAGGCTTTGTGGGCTTTTAACCAGTCTACTCCTAGGACTATATCAAAGGCATGTAAGGGAGCCACATATAGGTGCCAATTAATATTTCCTTGGGGTATATCTATTTGAGGGTCAAATAAACATTGGTTGACCATATAGGTCTATCCTGAGCCATACTCGACTTGCCACCCATTTGCCATGATCCCAGGTTTAACCGGTATGTCCCTCAAAATACTAGTTGAAATAAAACTATCAGTTGCACCACTATCTATCAAAATATGAACATATTTCTTGCCTAGTTTTCCTTTTATAAGAAATGGAGTAGCTTGTCCTAAGAGGTTAGATTTACCTGTAGCAACATAGATCCTATGTGGGGCCTCTTCTATTGGAGTTCTCTTATCAGCTCTTTGTAGACATTGGTTTACATAATGATCTAGGGCTCCACACACAAAACATACATTTGGTCCCTTATTCTTCTGTTTGTCCCCTTCCCTATTTTGGTTACCATTCTTACCCTTGTCTTGGTTATTATTCCTCTTTTCTTGAAAATTTCTTCTATCTGCCTGCCCCTTGTTTCCCTGGAACTTTCCCTTGTTTCTGTTATCACCTCTATAATGACCACCATCTCTAAATTTCTTATATTGATCCTTACCCTTATCTGGCTCTGGGTATCTTCTCTTCTTAGGATCCTCCTTTTCAAATTTTTGATAATAAACCTTTGCATTCTTTTGGCTTATCTCCTCATAACAGGCAGCATCATAAGCAACTATCAAGGTTTTAGGTACCTTTCTTCCAATAGGTGTTCCATATTTGGGATGTAGTCCCATTACAAATTTTTGAGCCTTGAATTCCTCATGCTTATCATATTCTAGAGCGTACTTCAAAAGTTGAACAAATATTTGATAGTATTCAATCACAGTCATGTTATCTTGGCATAAATTGGTGAATTCGCATATTTCTCAATATAAAACTGAGGCGTAAGGAAAAGATCCTTAAATTCCCTTTCAAATTCCTCCCAAGGTATGTCAACAACCTCTTTCTGAGTTACTTTCTTATAGGTGGTCCACCAATCCCTGGCTGGACCCACTAAATGCGCCACTACCCAAGTTGTTTTAGACTTCACACAAAGGGGTTGGATTGAGAAATACCCTTCAGCTTCACTCAACCAATTGATGGTTGCTTCACCATCACCCTTTCCATAAAATTTGGAAATATCTAATTTCTTAATTTCTTTTTGCAACTCAACATCGACTTTTCTCCTCGAAGACCCTTCTGGAAACTCACTTACTTTTTCTGTTTCCTTACTTTTAGTCAAACTTTCAATAACCTTTTGTTGTTGACTAATGATCTCCTATTGTTGAGCCATTTGTGCCCTTTGTTGATCCATGTGCTCACTCATTTGAGCCCTCTGGATCTCCATTTGTTCTCGTTGCTGATTCAGTTGTTCTTGCATTAACTGAATCATCTTTGCCATATTTTCATCATTTTGTGTAGCTCTTGTAGCTACTAGATCTTTCTCTTTTTTGATAACATGCCGAGGCACTTCAGCTGTTTGTACTCTTTTTGACTCCCTCACGAGTCATCTTAGTCCCTTCCTCGAGACTTCTGCAATCTCCTCTTGTAGATTAACATTTGTTCTTCTTGAGGTCCCTACCATACCTGGTGACAAAAGAGTTATGTCAAAACAATAATTCATGTTTTATAACCTAGGGTTTCACAACCTAGGCTCTGATACCAACTATAACAACCCAGGTCTACTCACCTGGTTATCAAAACACAAATTCAAAATTTTGGTAAATTAAATCACAAATGATGCAAGTACACCCAACATTGTATTAGTACTTTGGCATAGAGGATCACACTTCAAGATATTTTACCATTGCAGATGGTATCTTAAGTGCTCGGGACTGGCCAACTTCCTGCAATAGGTTGCCATTTAAGAGATCCTTTCTCCTTTCTCGAGTTTCCTTGATCTTGGCATGGGGTTTCCCTTCTAGGGCCCATAACACCTGGAAGGGTGGACGCACTATTTCCCCATCTCATAGCATGGAGGACTTGGATCTATGATCCCACTCTTGTCCTTATTGGTCCACTGACCCATTAATTCCTTAAGATTCATGCTTTGAGTTAGCATAGCTATGCTAGTGCCTGATCATTGACCTTCATCTAAGGTTTAATCAAGGTCCACCAATACTTTGGTTTTTCAGACCAGATGCCTTAGACCAAGCTCCAATTGATGGTAATGCTACCCATACCATCTACCATTGGACCTTCCAACCCCAAGGATCTACTCCCCAGACTTGAGTCTTGTTGGCAATTCCACAATCGGAGTAGGCTTGTGAGCATCCTCATGTACTACTCGTATGGTAACCTAGAATGACATCCCATACCATCATTCGTTACTCTCTACAGTGTAGGGCCTTCGTCCCTTTTATTTATGCTAGAGAACAGTTACCTCTTATTCACAATAGTCGCCACTGCAAACTATTGGGGGTTGGGTGATTGCACATCCTCCTCGATGGCAATAGTTGTTCATATTTCTTGATGGATGTTTTTTAAACATCTATATATGATTTTTCTCTTGTGGTAGTAGCTTCACATTTTACAAGATTCTCATTTATCCAGGGTTTACAACTTTAATTGAACGAATTTCAATTACTTCATTGCATAACAATATAGCTATGAGAAACAATGCATATGGAAAATCAACTAAACAAATTAAGTATTTTTAAAATACTATCCTTTATTATAATTCAACAAAATATTAAATTCAAAATAATTTATTCTTTATTACAACTTCTAATTAATTTCCTTCCTATGAAGAATTAATTTCTTTTACTAGGAAATAAATAAAACTATAAAGTCTCATCAAAATAAAGCATATATATGATATATATAAAGAACTAGTTTAAACGTTCATTTTTATGTTATTATAGAACAACATGCATATCAAATTTTTGTAGTGGCAATGTCGTCTATTTATTTCAAGCTAGCTTCAATAAAGATGATATTTCGTTCAACTTAATGAAACTATAAAATACAATAATTTTGCTATGTTAAATCAACAAGTATTAATTTATTATTTTAATTTTATGTTTAGGCTTCTTACAAAGACTTTGAACCAAACCTTAAAGGTTTAGAGTAAAAATTAATTTGAACACCATGGATTCTCCTATATCTATATCTAGTATAAAGGTTTTTCGATGACTAACAATGGCTTCGGGTGACCTATAACATATGCCCCAAAAGTTAATATAAATCATAGTTTTATAAACCTTCTAGCCATCCAAACTATTTGGTAAAACCCTAAGACTTTTGCTACTTCAAATGATGGCCTAAAGGTAGCGTACTTTGTCACAGCCATACATGCTAAAAGTAAATCAACTATTCTAGTAATAGTTTTAGTATTTTATTTATACTCACCTGAATTGTTATGCGATCTGACTTTGTATTAACGTCGATTACTTTTTCTCAAATTTTTGGGTCAAAAGTTATTCATATAGATTTTAAGGTGTGACACAATTGGATACACACCATAGTGCTTATGTAATCTTATAGCACAATTATGGTAAACCTTACTATTGGGTCATGAATTTATATAAAAAAATTAGGTTATATTATTAATTTTCCCATATTCTAAATGACTGTCAAAGTGATCGTATACTTTCTCTAATATTCCATTGGAGAAATTACTCAAAGGTTTTACTATTAGAATGGACAACATTTTCTATGAATACCACTACTAAGTATGGTCTTTGTTTGAATTTTCCTATTTGATAGGTGGTAGACTTGACATCAACTAATAGAGAACATCATTTAACTAGAGATACCATGACACCTACCAAGTACTTCTATGCTCTCGGCTCTTTGCCGCGCAGCTCCCATCAATATGGAATGTTATTTATTTTTTTCCAACTTAGGGATGTTGATATCAAAATAACATCAAACAATAATTTTGATTTTCGAGGTCCAAGGCTCTATTTAACAAGTACTAAGGTTTGCTGGTGACCATAGTATACCATCTCAAAACCTGATATTATAAAAGAAAATTGGTTTTACTACGTTTAATTGAATATGCCACCATTATAATATTAAGCTTCTAACTATGCGTATCAATGTTTTTATAATTAACACATAAACAATCTCAAGGTTTAAGTGAAACAATTTTTACCATTAAGAGTCTGATTTCGAAAACATAATTTATGTGTTCTTATTATATATCTACAACATTGCATTTAGGGAAACGACCATTGAGAGACCCATTCTTTGAAAATAATTTTTCCAGAGCAAGGTAGCAAAGTTAACATGGTAGGATATCTTCAACGATGTAACTAGAGAATGCGTTGGAAAATTATTTTACCACGGAAGTATAGATTACAAAAACTTGTCTCCTAATAGCCTTTGGAAAATTATTAGAAATAAATCATTATACATGCAAGTTTAAAGATAAAAATAAATCTTTGAAACTTAAGCTACTCAAACTAGGATATGTAATTCACTCTAATATTGCATTTCATCATCAATTGCTATGACAGACGAGATAGTGCAAGCAACAAAGAACTCACAACAAACATGTACAAGTTTGATTGATCCAACAATGAATTTAATTAAATGACGAACATAATCATAGCACATTTAGTATCCTAGTAGTAGCTTAATTTGAAGTATATATGGAAATATTACATATTACTTCACAATTTAGCAATTGTAGTCAATTTACAATATCCTTTTCTCTACATTGAATAAAAGGATTACTGGTCTCTTTTTTTTTGCAGCCACCAACAGTCGTTCACTCTCGTCAACAATTTTTCGATATTACATAACCTTTTTTTTTCTATCCATAGTTTCACCCACCTAGAGGATAACAAATGACTAAATGCCAATGGGTCAAAATGACTCAATGCTTCTAGTATGCAAACAACAACACGCACTCTATAAATGCATCTCCTATGCATTCTTCACACCAACATAATTTAAACAACATTTATTTATTTTATATATAAATGTTAGGTTATCCCTAAAATATTATCATGATATAGTATACTAGACCAGTTTATTCATTCTTCAAGTCTATTACTAGAATAAGTTTTTATACATTTACAAGAAAATATAACCAAATAAGAATTCAAACCACAAATACGATCATCAAGGAAAGTATGTACAAAACCTGAAATCGGTTGAAATCTCTACGAAAGACTGAAAAGAAGCTCTTCCACCACCTTGCTATAAGCTTACCTATGAGTAGACACAATTTTTTTGGATAGAAAGATATGATCCTACCTATCTTCCAATTTCTCCCTAAGAAGAAATTGAGTCGTCCTTTAGCATGACATGTAATTTTTATGAAGTTATGGGATGTGGCCTCATCTCTTCCTTGAGACACGCCATGGTATTATTATTATTATTTTTATATATATACATATATACTTTATTTTCTTGTTATTATTTATAACAAATTTATGTTGTTATATGTTAATTTACCATTTATTTTATACTTTATTATTTATAATAACTTTTATGCTTTGTTTTTTTATATATATTATATATTTATTTATTATTTTATTATTATTTTTAATCAGTCGAATAGAAACAAGCAATGCAATTGATGTATTCGGTCAATGCAATATAACTAAAGCAAGCAATCATGCATTTACAGTCAAGATGATCCTATATGCTTATATATTAGTGGGCTTCCATGTACCCATGAGCCATGGTGTTTTTTAAGCACGACATCATATCCCACCTTACCTAGCACTTCTAGTCATTGTCTTCACTAGGGTGGGTGTTCCTCTTGCTTGAGTTTGCCATCCATGGAGTGGAAAACCTGCACCTGCAGTCATAAACACTTCAAGCATAATCATATTCTTCCAATTACGAGATAGCCAAATAATGGGGATATTACAAAAATCATGGACCTTAGAAATTTAAAACCTATACAAAGCTAGAGAAACAAATTTACTCCATGGAAATCCATAAAGTTTACTAGTTTGAACTAAAATTATACCTAAAACCAAATTTGTAGAACCAAAAAAATATTACATATAACTCTTTATTTTGAAATCAAGGACCTTGAACTAGAAAATTTAAAACCCACAAGAAGCCAAAGGGGTTTCTACCAAATAAATTTGCAAAATTTACTAGTTTTGAACTAAAATTACACCTCAAGTTCCAAGAACTCATAGTGGAACTCGCTTCACAAAGGATGGAGCACCAAAAAATTGATGTTAGTTGCCATGGCCAACACCAATCTTGCTAACAAATAGAAACAAAGGAAAATAATGATGTCCATATTTTTTTTTAAATTCTATGTAATCCTTTTGGTTTTCGTATACAAATTTGTAAACCCACTATCTATAGACCCTCTAGTTTATGATCACAGATCTGCAAAATCTTTGGCTCTCAAACCACACACTACAAACCCTCAATTATTTTTTATTTTTTAACTGGTCTACAAACTCTTAGTATTTTTTAAATGATCTACAAACTTACAATAATTTTTATCGGTCTTCAAGCTTCTCTGTCAACAAACCCTTTGCAATTTTTCTTTTTCTTTTTTTTTTATCTCTTTTTTCTTTTGTTTTTCTAACCCTCAAATTTTTTTAAATTAGAATGAAAACCTTAAATATTTTTTCCTTCTTACCCTTTGCAAGCCCTCTAGCTTCTAGTAATAGATCTACAAACCCTTTATGTTGTCTATCTACAAACACTCTAGCTTTTAGTCATAGATCTGCAAACCCTATGGTTAGTTTAAAATTTAGTATATTACATTATTTGGTACATGCTAATGTATCCCTATGGTACCTTCATGGTAGATTTGTAAATAGTATATTAGGTTTGAGTCTATAGTTTAGAGTGTGATTATATTTTCCTCTTTATGTAAGTTGTAATGTGCAAGAAATGCACAAGTGTCATATGAGTTAGAGTGCAAGTGTAGGTTCAGTAAATGTGCACAAGTGTCTTGTATGTAAGAGTGTAAATATTTAATGTAAATATGTGCATAAGTGTCTTATTTTAGGTGTGCAAGTAGAAGTTTGAGAGTCATGCATGTGTACATATGTTATAGAGTCAAGTGTTCATCAAGTATGCAAGCGTCAAGTAAATAATACAAGAGTCATGAGACTTGGCATATGGAGAGCAATAGTCAAGTATCTAAAGAGTCACACTACTATGGCTATATTATGGAGATAATGCTCCATAAGATGATATATCAAATACAATTCATATATCTTATTATCTGGTTGTAACAGAAAGAGAAGCAATAAAGATTTTATATATTTTTGAGTAATTAATATTGTAAGTTGTTCTTCATCCATAGTACATGAATGATTTAGACTATTTACATTCATATTTCAATATATAAATGAATGTTATTTGATTTATTATAATCCTTGATATACATATTAATTTTCTCATATTATTATACTCATATTATTATTATCTTGACCTTTATTATTGTGGTTATTTTATATTTGATCCTGTGGAATATTGTTAAGATAACTTGTGATATTTTGTGGTAGTATAAGGCTTAAAAGTAAAAAAATCCTCTAGTTTTCAATCACCAGTCTATAAACCCTTTATATTTTGGTCTTAGATCTATAAAAACTCTAATTTCCAATCATAAATATACAAATCCTTTGGTTTTTAGTTATAGATATGCACACCCTCTTACTTTTGACCTTTGGATTTTGGTCACCATCATAGATCTATGAACCCTCTAGCTTTCAATCATAGATATGTAAATCCACTATATTTTGGTCATGGATCAACAAATATTCTTTAAATGATAGAACTACAATCCCTTTAGCTTTTGGTCATAGATTTGTAAACCTTCAAGCTTTTGATTATAAATTTGCAAACCCTTTGACTTATGTCTTTGGATATGTAAACCCTTTAGATTTAGTCATAGATCTATGATCCTTATAGTTTATTATCATAGATTTACTAACTCCATGGTTTTACATTTTTACTCAAAAAACCCTCTCTATAAACCCTTTAGATTTTGGTCATATATCTATAAACACTCTGACTTCTAGTCATAGATCTACAAACCCTTTAGATTTTAGTCATAGATCTACAAACTCATTTTAGTCATAGATTGATAGTTTATAGCTTTCAACCATTTAAACCCTCTATATTTGAAATAATGATTAAATACACTACCCCAACTGACATAGACTACCACCTATCAGAATGACAACCCTACAAAGTTTAAGTAATCCTTCAAATGAGAATTATCACTCTACAAACCCTTGCTCTATAAACCATTACTCTAAAATCCTCTACAATAATCAACCAAAATTCATGCACTCACTAACATGGATTATTTCTATTTTTCAATCCCTTAATAGTTTTTTCTTTTATAATCGGTTTGCAAACCCTTGGTATTTTTCCTTTTCTTTTATCTATTTTTCCCTCCCCTCTATGCAAAACCCTCTAAATTTTTGTGATAAATCTACAAACCCCATAAGGTCACTTATATGAAGACTCTTTGGCTTTTGGTCATAGATCTACAAACTCTTTGGATTTTAGTCATATATCTACAAACAATCTAGGTTTTAGTCACATATCTTCAAACCCTTTGGCCTTTTTTTTTTTCTTTCAAGCCTCAATATTTTTTTTTAATTAGAAAATAAACCTTCAGTAGTTTCCTTTTTTCTTAATATTCCTCTCTACAAACCCTCTCGATTTTAATCATAAATATACAAACCTTTACTATCATTGTATTACAAACTCTCTAGATTTTAGTCACAAATTTGTAAACCATTTGGCTGATTAAATATTTTCAAACCTTCTAGCTTTCAATCATTGATCTATAAACCCTATGGATTTTGGTCATAGATCTTCAAACACTTTGACTTCCAATCATAAAATTGCAAACCCTCTAATTTTCATTTATAGATTTGCAAGCCCTTTGGCTTTCATTCATAGATCTACAAACTCTCTTTAGTCACAGATATTTAATCCTCTACCTTTAAATCATTGAAACCCTCTATAATTTAGCTAATGATTAAAGATACTACCCCGACTTACATAGACTATTGCCTCTCCAAACAAAAACCCTACAAAGTTTCAAAAATCCTTCAAATGCAAATTATCACTCTACAAATCCTTGCTCTAAAAACCACTACTTTACTTGTTAGGAGGACTAAAAAATAATTATGAATGGAAGAAGTTTTTAATGTAAAGCATGGTTTTTTAAAAGGGTCCTAATTCCTTGTATAGTGGTTTGAACTTGGATCTCCTAGATGAGAAACCAAAGACATACCACTAAGGTGTTCTAATGAGAACAATTAAGTTTTAGGATAAAACATGGATTTTTGAAAGGGTCTTAGTCCCTTGTATAGTGGTTTAAACTTGGGTCTCTTGGATGAAAACCTAAAGATATACCATTGTGGTATCCCAACAGAGACAATCTTTCTTATCTTCCTTAACTCAAAATTTGTAATTTAAAAACAATCACAATATTAAGTTTTGGATTAGTGGTATCAGTATGACCTATATTTTAAGTGTATGTCCATAAATCTAAAATCAATATATTGAAATTTTGGGTATAAGAGGTGAGATACATTTTATTACCACCCTTGGGATAATTCAAATGGTATTATGTTAAAACTATAATGGACAACATCAAGTCAATTGATCCTTTTAAGAAGATGTTGAATGAAGCCTTTATGAAACAAAGGAATGAGATGATGGATCAATTTACTCAAATTCTTCAATGGCTCCTTTTTATAGATTTGAAAACCTCATTTGCATAACCTCTCACTACCCTAGAACCATTTAATACTACCATACATTTTAAGGTCCAATAATTTTTTATATACTTACAATTGAAGGAAAATTAATTATTATGCTCTAGAAATTGGTTACATAAGTTATCTTGATACATCTCTATAAATAAATTCATCGATAGTGAGAAAAAAACTTGCACTATTGAAATCTTTATTACATATTCAAAATTGGTGGGAAACATATTATAATAGGGCTATGAAATAAAGTGAAAATGAAAATGAAGTAGCATTCACATGGGAATATTTCATGGAGGCCATCAACAAAGAATATTATACCATGGGATATTATAAAGACCAAGACATGCAATGGCAATAATTATATCAAGGTAAATATTAGTACGTTAAATATTACACTAATGCTTTCCATTCCATATTAGTAGAACTAGGTATTAAAGATACTAAAATACATTGAATCCTTAAGTACCACAATGGGATGCAATGGTACATTCAAGAGGACATGTATCTCTTCAAATTTAAGGTATTGGGATAGGTAGAAAAACTTTTTATCAAATTAGAGCTAAAGAACAAAATTCAAATTAAAGAAGCAAGAGAAACAAATAATAAAAACCATAACACTAAATACTAACCAAACAAAGGCAAAAGTGAATATCCAAATAATGAAGACAAAAAGGATCAACCCCATATTTAGAGTTAAACATAGAAAAATGCCTCCCAAGAAAAGAATCCCTCTAAGGCCAAGAAAAGGATCAACCCCATAATTATAGTGATGGGATTATCACAAGAGAAACTAACATTAGAGGGAGGACTGTCAAGCCATTTAGTCATGGTTTTCTAAGTCATAACAATATACATCCATTGCACCACCACCTACACATCCATAGGTTGATGATAGAGGGAAGCAATGTATGGAAACCAAACCAAAAGTAACCATTGCCACAATACATGTTGCACCATAGAAGTCATAAGAAGAGTTATAAGAGGAGGGACACCTATTTAACTCACAAATATGGATCAATAGTAAGCCATTATATTTTTTTGTTGATAGTGGATGTCAAAAGAATCTAACTTCTACTCAAATGATGAAATATTTGAATTGACCTATCATAACATGCCCACAAACATGTAATGTTGGATGGTTATAATAGGTGAGAGACATTCATGTTGCTCAATAATGTATTTTTTATAATGTCAAACCATTCAAAAATGAACTTTTGTGCAATGTTGTAACCTTGGATGTTTATGATGTGATTTTAGGCTAGTCATTTATGTTGAAGAGGCATGGTGTTTATGAGTTTAGGCCTTGAAGTGTTAGAATCAGTATTGAAGATCAGTATTATAGGATGTTAAGGTATATCCTCCAATATCAATTTCCTTAATCAATGCTAAATAATATAGGAAGATGATAGCCAAATAAGGAAACTTATTCTATTAATTATAAAACCATAAAGCAAAAGGAGAAGCATTGTTATATATATTGCAAGATATTCACAATAAAAATAGATGGACCTAATTATAGTAAAATATAATGGATTGTTCTAGTCACTACTCAGTGTTCCACTCCATTGTGAAATAAATCATTCTATTAAATTTATTTCATGGTTATTTTCCTAAATGTTTATTATAGATTGATATTTTAAAATGATAAAATTAGGAGGGATATCAAATAATTGATTCAAAAGTGAGATATTGAACCAAGTGCTTCACCATGTGGTAATCCAATTGTCTTGGCTATACAAAAATATAGAATATGGAGACTTTATATTGAATACAAATATTGGAGTAAAATCACTATAAATATCCACTATCCACTCCCTCATATACATTACTTGTTGGACCATCTCCATGGTGTAAAAGTATTCACCAAAATTGATCTAAAATATAGCTATCATTAGATACCCATAGATACCAATGACATATTGAAGACTACATTCAAATCTAAGGAGGATTTACTTGAGTGGTGGGTTATACCTTTTGGTTTGACCAATACACTTTCCATGTTCATGAGGATGATGCATGACATTTGGCATCCCTACACTAGCTTATATATGGTAGTCTACTTAGATGATATTTTTATCTATAGTAAGACCTGACAAAAACAACTATGACATGTTTGACAAGTACTTCAAAATTTTCAAAGATACAAGCTATATTATAATTTGGAGAAGTTTTCATATGGTATAACATGATTCAATATCTTGAGTATTTTATTGACAAAGAGGGATCCATGTTGATCCTAAGAAGATTTAGGTAATTAGAGATAATTCTACCCTAAATATCTAATAGAGATTCACAATGTTTTGAAAATTGCTAATTTATATAGAAGATTGTATTGGGATTATCACATATTACATGGCCACTACACCAAGTGGACAAAGGAGGTACCAAATCCAAGTTCCATTGGAGAGATACATAACAATGTCCATTTTAAAGGTTGAAGGAATTATCGTGTTCAAATATTACAATTTTCTTATTTAATATACATCTACAGTTTAAGGCAATGACTACTACATTAGAGTATGTATTGGGAGCTATCCTTAGATAAAATACACATTCAATTTCCAATCATAGTAAAATATTTAATGAATCAATTCTAAAATATCCCACATATGATAAATTGTTTTATACCATTTTTTAAACATGTAAATATTAGAAGCACTACATCTTGGGTAAAGAAATCATCATCTATATAGATCATAAACATTTGGAGTTTATTCAAATGAAATTTAAGTTAAGAAATGAAGGACATTAAAATCTAGTCACATATTTGCAATAGTTTTATTTGATCATAAAAAAAAAAAAAAGGAAGTGTTGATTTTGTAGCAAATTGTTTGAGCCAACATTTAGTGATGGAACTTGCCACCATTTTTTATTTCTATGCATGTGATACTTCTAATTGTCCACCTTGTATGAAGTAGATTCTAATTTTGTAGATGCATACCAAGCTCTTTGTGTTAGTGAGCATATTTTTTATTTAAATCTACAATATACCCTCCTCTTTCACATGGGACATATTTGTATACCATCTATTGAGTGCTCAAAAATGATTTGGGATTCACACTTTAGAAAAGTAATAGGTTACTTTTAGATGAATAAGATATTGGTAGTTCTTCAAAAGTATTTCTATTAGATTAAAATGATGAATAATATTGAGAGTTACATAAAGTCATGCAGTCCTTGTGTTGTTTCTAATACAACCAAAAAAAGTAGGGATTATAGACACCACTGTCAATACTTTCCAAGCCTTGGGAATATATATCCATGAATTTACTCTTAAATTTTCGCACACCTAAGCATAGTAATGATTGAATTTCATAGTACTTGATTTTTTCCTAAAATGCTATCATGATTCTTTGTAAAAATCCATTTATTTTATGAGACTACTAAGATATATTTTAGTCATGTGTTGCTCAACTTTGGATTGCCAAATTCAATTGTATCTGACAAAGATAGAATATTATTAATAATTTTTTGTCCATCCTATGAACCATGATGGACACCAAATTGAACATATCCACAACCAAACATCCTTAGAATTATGTCCAGATAGAGGCTATGAATTGATTGATTGTACATATTATTCAAATATACAATTCCATGCATCCATGCACATAGGATGAGGATATCCTCTACATTCAATATGGGTACAATTAAACTCTACATAAATTTATAAAACATAACCCATTCATTGTTTATTTTAGGTTCTAACCCTTGTCACCCACCGATGTTGCTCTTCTTGTGAAACCCATGGATTACTAACCACATGTAAAGAAAGAAGTTATGTATTTTGAAACCTTACACTTAATATGAAATTTACAAGAAAATAATCATAGGATCGAATATAATAAAGTTACAATATAATAAATCAATAAAGATAATGTAACAAAGATAAATGAGACAACTAATATGTATTATCAAGGCTTAATAATATACCAAATAACATTCAATAATATGATCATATATGAATGTAAAGCCTAAAATATACACAATAATATCACTTACAATACTAGTTGCTCAAATGTATGTAAACTTGTATTTCTCCTCTTTCTATTACAAATATCTCATACGGACACTGTATATCACTATGTAGAAGATATGGATTGTTCTCTATAATATTTGTATAGAACTATATATAATATATAAAATACTCTTTCTCCCTCTATGGAGTAATAAATAGTCTTTCTAGGATGACTCTTCCTTTCCATATGTCAAACCTTATGACTCTTGGCTTCTATACTTGACACTTGCATACACATGACACTATATTGTATACACACTTGTACTTGATTTTTTCTAATGTAAGGACATATGTTCACTCTTTGTTGGAATATATTACATTATTTGGTACATGCTAATGTACCACCTTGGGTACATCCTTATATTAGGAAGAGTGTTCTAGATTAGAATTTATGATTTACTTTATGCAATGTAATAAGTGCACAAGTATTATTAAAGTGTGCAAAGTATTTTGGTATTGTAAATATGCATAGTTGTCCATGTGCACATGTGTCCTTAGAATAGGAAGTGGAAGAGTCTCTAGAAGAGTGAAGGCCAAGAGTGCTCCATATGAAGAGTCACATTACATTATATATGTAGTGTATGTGTATATGTAAAGTGATGTGACATGATAGGACATGACTTGACACTTACTTGATACTTTCAGAGCTATTGTACCATTTTCGTGAGCATTTGTTAATGGTAAGTTTATGAGTGATTGTTGAAGTTATTTCTGAGTTTTATACTTCTAGAATATTGCCATTATCATATATATCATATTGTAACTTTATTATTGATATTTTGGTGAATTTTATCTTAAGTATTAAGCTTCAAAAGCTAATAGTGGTATCAGAGCCACAACAAGGTTTTGACTTGCACAAGTTTTAAAGTTGCAAAGGATATTTCAATGGTGAAGGAGAAACCAATGAAGTTAAGGAAATTACCTCTGGAAAGGAAAACCAGAGAAGTTTGAAGATTTACCTATTCCAAGAACAAATTTAGAATAGAAGGAGATTTTAGGTCTTGAAGATAGACCTTGACATTGAGGAGATTGAGAGACCCAAGAAGGAGGTCCTATTGGAGAAGTTGGTAGATTGAAGAAGACTATAGATTGCAGATTGGCTAGAGTCTTTCCATAGGGTTGAGGGAGAACTCATGAAGACTAGGACTCAACACATAATTCTTTCCACTAGTTTTGAGAACAACTAGTGAAGTTTATTCATTTTAGAATTTTGGAGATTTTTAAGTATTTGGTTGTTATTGTCTAAGTTTCTTGTTGCAAAAAAGTAGACATTGAAGATTGGATATTGAGGAGACTCAAGGAGGAGATCTCATTGAAGACTAAGAGATTGAAGGTTGCAGATTGGAGAAGTTGAAGAGACCTAAAAGAGGTCATATTGAAGAACTTCTATATTTGGAAGATTGAAGATTGAGATTGAATATTGAGGAGACCCATGTAGGAGGTTTCTATTGAAGATAGAATATTGGAAGTAGAGAAGGACTAAGAAAAGGTCCTATTGCAGAATTCAGAAGTAACAAATTTTGGAGATCTAGGAAAGAGATCTCATTGCAGAATTCCCATAGTTGGAAGATTGAAGAGACCAAGGAAAAGTCTCATTGAAGTTTTGAGGAGAAGAATTGAGGAATTGCAGAATTAGAAGACCTAAGGAGAAGAGGTCTCAAGAGAATTTGGAGGAGAAGAAGGCTAGAGAAAGCCTTATTACAAGAATTGAAGGAGTGATTATTGGAGGAGTTGCAGAGAAAGCTTGAGGAAGAAGATTGCAAGCAAGGAGAAGTTTCTGATAAGAAGGATTTGGGACAATTGTCGCCATACGACAACAAGCCCAAGAGAAAGAAGATTTTGGCAAGAAGTTTGCCAAATTTTGGAGAAGGTTTTTGAAGACCTCAAGACATTCAAATTCTTGAGGAAGAAGATAGTGAAGGAGATCAAATTTGAAGTCAGAATTCGACAAGAAGATTGAGGGAGTAGAGAAGATTGAAGAGCCCATAATTTTGGGAAATTTAAGGACAGCCATAGTATTTTTGAAGGCTGATTTGATAGGAGAAGTTTACAGATTTTTGAAGGAGAAATTGAAGGGTTGAAGGATACTAAATTGAAGAAGGTATTGAGCTACAGATTTGGAAAGTTTTGGGTAGGTTTTGGAGTGCCCTTGAATAGGATATTGAAGAAGGTTAAGACAACAAAATAAGGTAACATTTTGGAGATATTCATTGCAGGTTTTGGACAACGAAACAAAGGAGGAGTTGATTGAAGAGTTGCAGAATTTTTGACAGCATTTGGGCAGCATTAATAGCTGCAAGTTATAGAGTTTGAAGACATAGGTTTTGGAGGAGATTTGGAGCCACAAAATCAGGTTTTGTGGACAACATTAGAAGAAGATAAAGAGCTACGATTTTGGAGAACTTCAGGGCAGATTTGGGAAGAGTTATTAGGCAGAAAACTAGTAGAAAGTTGAGCAACAATTAGAGCTACAAATTTGGTAAGTTTTGTGAAGGAGAACAAAGGTACAAAACTTACAAAATCAAGATTACAATAAGGGGTGAATTAAATCACCAAAGAAACTAGCAAAAAGGAGACTATAAAGGTATGTGATATTGGTGCAACATAAGTTCATTATTTGAGCATTTAAATTAGTTTTACATTAAGTATTTGAGAGCACCATATTAGCCTTATTGAAATATTAAGGAGAAAGTTAAAAAGGAGTCTTCAAGCAAAAGGTGTTAATAGCATTTACATCTTAAATCTACAAGATTGAAACAACAAGAATCTAAGTAAGAGTTATTTGGAAAGGAGAAATAAGAAGAGTATAACCTTATTATTAAATGTTGTTTTATAGTTCATAAGAATGCAGATTTATTAAAGTGAAAGGAAATAAAATAAAAGCATTTGCTTGAGTAAGTTAAAGATTGAGCAAGGGTTAAAAACAAAGTAAACTTTCTTAGTGTCTAAAGACACTATATAGCCATAATCCAAAGGAGGAGTAAGAGCATCCGGTTGGTGTAGAAAAGCACCAAGAAAAGCCACCACTATTCAAAGGTGAGCCACCACTACACAAAGAAGTGCCACCGTAGAAGAGCTACCACCACTCAAAGGAGAGCCACCACTAAGAAGCACCATAGTCCTAGAAGGGAGAGACACCATCATAAAAATAAGCTACACCACCATACAAAGGAGTGCCACCATCAAAAGTGTTGAGCAAGCCATAGATTTTTTCCCATGAAGTCCAAGTGAATACATTTTATGCATAAGAATGCAAGAGAATACATAGAAGATAGAAGGATTAGGGTTCAGGGCAAGTTACAAGTGTTGGTGGACACATTGCATGCAAAAGACACATGTAAGAAGAGACAAGGACAAGCTTCAAACATCAAATAGGCACCAAGGTAAAAGGAGGCATTAAAATTTTCATGAAGTAATGCCCAACATGCCATAATACCATTTGCCCAAGCAAGGAAACATTTCAAGAGAACAAGGAAGATGAATTTAGAGTAGTGGAAGAGATTAAGTGCCATGTGGCACACATAAGGTGGAAGGTCAAGAGTTTCTAGCACCCATTCCAAGGAGAGAACATTTTTAAAAGGCTAAAGATAGAGGAGTCAAATGATAATTATTTTGTAGAGATGCATTGGAAACAAAAGGAGGTGTAAGTGGAGCCATTAATTGAAGGTTAAGTGGGAGTAAGAAGTGAAGCACCATTTGGCATTGCAAGGAAGAGAGTTCAAGCCATGCATAGGGAGTCAAATAGTCAAAGGTTGAATACATTGTAGAGCTGCCTATGAGATATATTGAATTCTATTGGCCAATCAAAAGGGAGATAGAATCATATTTTCCAAGGAAACCCAAAGTATAGCAAAGGTTTCATAAAAGGGGGAGCGCCTATCAAGAGATAGTCAACCATTGTTGACCAGAGGGAATTACCATGGTTAAAGTTAAGGTAATTCATTTTATTCAAAGTTTATTTATGCACATTCAGAATAGGAGATATAAGGAATATATACACTTATTATTTTCTAAGGATAAAAGTGAACTTATATACTTTGGAGGGATAAGAATTAAAATTTGAAACCTTAGAAATAATATTAGTGCTATTTAAAGGTTTTATGAAGGACTGAAATTTAGTTTGAAGGAGTTAAACAAATAAGTTTAAAAGTTTTGTAATTTGATTATTTAAATTTACAAAACATTTTGAAATATTTGCAATTTGAATAGAATGGAGTAATAAGGTTTTCGACATCAAATTAAGTTTATAAAATTTGCAAATATTCTTTTATGGAATTTCTAAATTTCTAAGTTTGGAGTTATAAGGTATTCAACACCAACATTGGATTAAGAAATTTAGAAGTAAAAGAAATTATATTCTTAAGGTTAATGAGTTAGTTCCAAAGTTTTTAGAGAACTCAAATTACATTCAAAATTATCTTTTTGCCAACTAGGGAGCCATAAGGTAGTCAACTACAAAAAAGGAAAGGGATGGATAAATTAGCAAGAGGGACATATCATCATAAAATGCAAAGATAAAGCACTCTTTATCAACAATGTAAAATTGTTTCACAAGAGAATAGTTCTATTATTCAAGATGGCAAGGATGTTTGGTATATTGACTCAGGAGCAAGTCATCACATGATAGGAGATCTACATTGGTTTGATTGTCTAGAGGTTACTAATAGTTTTGGGCTAAAGCTAGTAGATGGAAAGAAATATCCAATTTATGGAAGTGGACATGTAATACCTAGTGCATCTTACTCATATTTCATATTGCATGATGTCATGTATGTACCAAGGTTGACAACAAATCTTATCTCAGTAACCAAATTAATTGAAAGTGGAAGAACAATAGAATTCAAATGTATGAATAGGAAGAATAAGTGTTTTATTAAAAGGCTAAATGAAATAGAGGCTACTAGATCAGTTAACAATGGAATATACTCTTTAGATTCTATTGGTTTTTCACAAGAGCTTGTAATGATTCAAGATAATACTAATGTCTTTCCTGAGAGATAGGCTACAAAAAATGGAGAATCATTCTACTATGGAAATAAGAGTGGGAATACAGGATTTAGATGAAGAAAAATGAGAGGACAACAAAAGTTTGCACTACAAGGGTGTCTACAAATCAAAGAAGAACAAGAACCTGAACATAATGGAAAGTATTTACAGAATGAAGATCCATATTGAAGACTAAAGTCTTCAATAACCAAATAATGTAATACAAGGGGGTGTTGGAATATATTACATTATTTGGTACATGCTAATGTACCACCTTGGGTACATCCTTAGATTAGGAAGAGTGTTCTAGATTAGAAGTTATGATTTACTTTATGCAATGTAATAAGTGCACAAGTATTATTAAAGTGTGCAAAGTATTTTGGTATTGTAAATGTGCATAGTTGTCCATGTGCACATGTGTCCTTAGAATAGGAAGTGGAAGAGTCTCTAGAAGAGTGAAGGCCAAGAGTGCTCCATATGAAGAGTCACATTACATTATATATGTAGTGTATGTGTATATGTAAAGTGATGTGACATGATAGGACTTACTTGATACTTTTAGAGCTATTGTACCATTTTCGTGAGCATTTGTTAATGGCAAGTTTATGAGTGATTGTTGAAGTTATTTCTGAGTTTTATACTTCTAGAATATTGCCATTATCATATATATCATATTGCAACTTTATTATTGATATTTTGGTGAATTTTATCTTAAGTATTAAGCTTCAAAAGCTAACACTCTTACATAATAAACACTTGTGCACATTTACACTCATAACACTTGCACACATAATTACATGACACTTATGCATTTCTTGCACATTATTACATTACATTAAATATCAACTCACACTCTAATGTAAGACATACATGTAATCTAATAATGTACCAAGGTGGTGCTATCACTACCCTAATTTTTCCATCTCATTTTTTTTTGTACATCCCAAGGGTTATAGGATCTAGGCTTCAGAACAACTATTGATATCATCCATTAGTTATCTATCTAGATATTCCTTAAGGCACACCCATCCTTACACCTTACATAAATATGGCTATGTAAGAGCACTAGGTATTTTTATTAAAAGGTCAAACTATCCATCTCATGGATCCAAAGAGCTAGAATTGACCTCCCTTTCATTCATTCAAAAGTAACATGCCAATTTTACACTCTACATAAGTATTTCTATGTAGAGAGTAGGTGCATGAGGGGATTGACTATCCATATCATATCCATATGAACTAGACATCCCAATAGCCTCATTCCTAAAACCTTCTTTGCAAAAACTATGACTTGGCAACCTTATTAACCAATATTTCATTAAGATCATTCTTACGCAAAGAAAACAAGCTACATCAAGAGCCCTATTCCCTTTGTTATTCTTATGCATATCTATTTTTCCAAATCCATAAATTCCTTTGAGTTTGGTGTCATCTAATTAGAACACAATATTTTTTATTATAAATTGTGCATTACCAAGTTTGTCTCAACTATCCATATGCCACATACAAGCATTAATATTTAGACCAAAGGTATATTTCATGATAAAGAGTCCCATATTCAAAGTATAAGATTAACCCTCTTAACATTTATAATATTACTTTTATTCTAGTTTGGGATCCAACCATTCCCCATGCACTAACAAGGTCCAACAAGAGGACTCACCATTACTGATGTATATTAAATGAAAATAACCATACATTGGAACATAACCATAAGAATCATACTTATTCATATAAGCATTTTAAATTAATAAACATTATAATAATTCCTTATTAGAATTCAATATCTTAAAAACCAACAATATTTATACTCAGAATGATCATTACATAATGCACCATACATTATCAAAACTATAAAAGAATAGCACCATAAAGAAAGTTCACCACAATAGTCAAACAACCATATTTTATCCTGGAAAACCCCCTTGTGGGGAAAAACTAGCTTAAATCATTTCTCTTTCATTAAATCCAAATATAAATCAATCATTACATATGGTCGAAGATATTCCAATCTAGGTTTATGACCTCTTAGGAATATTCCATTAATCTCTAAGTTCTATGAATTGAATTGGTCAATAATTTTAAAACTTACATTTATCTCCTTTATTTGGAGTAAATCTCTAGAATAGTCAATCAATTACATAGATACCTTTTAGCTTCATTTACACTGTGTTCTTTCCATTATACATGAAATGATACAACTCCACACCTAGAGTCATTCTTTATGATATCTACATCATACATTATTAATATACAAAACTCACCTTTAGTATAAGGGTCTTCATAGCATCAACCAACCCAACTACATCTATAATTCTAATCATTTCATATTTCTACATTGAAAATATAACATTAAGTAAGATCATCGCCCATTCATATTCTGTGATTACTGGAATCTTGTCACCAGAATGTAGCAACCCGAAAACCTGCAATCAACATCAAACATACTAACATAAAGCCATTCACTCTGGTTTACAATACCGTGCACCTGGTTCACCATGGTCAACTATAATAATAACATCCTAGGCTTCATGTAATATGTTGAAACATTTGCTAACCTAGAGAGCTCAACTCGGCTTATAATATTCACGCATATACCACCTATAAACCATTAAAAGAGAGAGTTTAAACTCCTATCATAGATGTTAGAGTTAGATTCTATTACATCATTTGGATCATGTAAATGTACCTTTCTAGGTACATACTTAGGACATTAGATTACTTTAGGGGGAAGTTATCTAGTTACTTTATGCAATGTAATAAATGCACAAGTGTCAATGTGCAAGTTGTAAATGTGCAAGGTGTCCCTTGTACAACTAGGTAGAGTGTTGGCCAAGGAATCTATCTTCCATTATAAAAGGGCCTCATTGTAAGATATTGACAAGATAGTAGGTAGTAGTAGTATTACTATGTAACTCCATTAGTGATGGAGTACAATGTAGTCCTGTAGCTTCTTGCATGGAGTGTCCATTTCCTCCATAGCAATATTGTATTCATTTTCATCATTTCTATTTATAGCATATTTTTGCAATCTCGTGAATTTACTTTCTCTCATATTTTTGCATCTTGTGATTGCCATCTCCCATTGTGATCTACCTCAAAATCTAATAATGGTATCAGAGCCATGGTAGATCTAGTCACAGTAGAACTAGCTACTGTAGATTGAGAGGAGAACCACCATTATTATTGAGCCTAAATTTTTGTGAACTTGATTCACCATAGTGCACAGGCTCTTGCAAAAATATTTAGAAGAATCAAGGTGGTAGGGAGAGCTTCGAGAAAGTACTATTGTTAAAAATTGGGCCAATCACCATAGCTTCAATTTTTGCAAATCGAATGTTCCATTGGACCCGTTGCATGTAAATTTTGTTGCCTTAAGATTTTTTGGTAGAACATATTAGAAAGAGAAATTGTGAAATTCATTTGGCTTAGAGTCTTCCCACAGAGTTGTAGAAAAACTCATGAAGATAAGGACTCAACATTTGATCCACTAGTTTGATGAATCAACTAGTGAAGCTCATCTAAGAGATCTGAAAAGTTTACTATTGCTTGAAGTTTCTTTTATTGTAGGGAACTAACTCTCAGATGATTGGGACACCTCCTATAATAGAAATCTAGGAGATTTCAACTTCATTTCTTAAAGGTCGGAGTGCCTTCATAGTGTAGAGATTAGTTGTTGCAAGAGAAGAATACTACAGAAGAGACTCTAGGAGAAAGAGTCATGGTGAAGTCTAGAGATTGAAGATCTCCATCGATAGAATCAACTTCATAGCAAAAAAGGCCATAGAAGCCTTGATCTAAAAAAAGGCCATAGAAGCCTTGATCTAAAAAAGACCATAGAAGCCTTGATCTAAAAAAATGCCATAGAAGCCTTGATCCTAAAGAAGACTCTAGAAGAGAGTACTTGATTCAGAAGTAGATTCAGATTTTAGTACTAATAATTTGTTGTAGGGAAAGGAGATTCAGTGAGTTGGGAAACTTCCTACAAGAAATTTAGGAAGAGTATCTTCTTCAGAATCAATCCAGCACCTGAAGCAAACTTGAAGGTGAAGAGATCAGGTGAAGATCTCATTGAAGAAACTTCCATTCTTGGAAGGATGAGAAGGACTAGGAGAGTCCTATTCAAATCCAGAAGTAGTAGAATCAAGAGATCCAGGAAGGAGATCTCAATTCCAGAAGTTGAAGAAGAAGGTCTCAAGGAAGACCAAAGAAGCTGCAAAATCGAAGACCTAGGAGAGGTCTCAAGGAAAAAGGCTTGGAGAGCCTTGTTGCTGAAGCAAGATCATCAAAAGAGTTCCTAGAAGAACTCATTGGAGAAATTCTCCATCAAGGAGAAAGTTTTTGATAAGGGAAAGAATTGGGACAATTATCACCATCCGAAAACAAGCCCAATAAGGAGAAGAAGAATTGGCAAGGAGTGCCAAAGAAGATACAGAAGACCTCAAGACATTCAGAGTCTTGAGAAGAAGATCCTACTTGAAGTTAGAATTCGACAAGAAGACTTGAAGATAGAAGAAGCTTGCCAAATCTGAGAGATTTGAAGATTGCCTTTCACGACAAGAAGGCATAAATATTTCTCCAAATCTATAGTAGAAAGGAGAAGATTACTAGAGAAGAACAAGCCACCAAACCCCAGGCTCGTGAAAGAAAGTTTGAGACCTCTTTTTGGTGAAGGAGGAGCTTTTTGGAAAAGCTAACAAAAGTTGTAGAAATCTAAAGCAACAAGCTTGATCTACATCCTCTACAAAAAGCTTTCAAAAAGGTAAGCAACTATTGGTGCAAGTAGATTCATTAATTGGATTACTTATCAGATTTGTTAAAGCACCTTATATTGGATCAAAAGTTGCAAAGAGGAAAATTGAATTACAGTCTTCAAAAGTGCAAAAGAGAAAAATTCCTTTTAAGGTTCATTTGCACATTAGGAGTTGATTAGATTTCAGAGTTACAATCAACTACCTATCTTATATTTTGAAGAGAAAAAGAAGACTAGATCCTACAACTATGTTTGTAGTGAAATTTGCAAGAGTTCATTCCAGATTATGCTTGAAAGGTTGCAGTGGAATTGTTAAGTGTATTTTTGAGAAATTAGTGGAGCAATAAGGTGAAATTATTGTTACCATTAAAAGTGCATCTATTAAGCACCATACTAGTTGATTTTTTAACTAGTTATTCTCAATTAGTTTGTGTTGTTAAAAGCACAAAAACTATAAAAAAATCTGCAGCACTTTCATGGCCAAAAGAAGCCACCATTACAAGCAAAAATGTGGAGTAGAAAGCCACCATTGAAGTCCTTGAAGGAAGCCTCAAATCGAGACCTTGGAAGTCTCAAGATTCAAGGAGAATATAAGGGTTTCTTTTTTAGTATAGAGTGTAGGAATCCTTATTCAAAATAACATTTCATTAGCTTGGATTGACTATCATCCAAAGAAGAAGAAGCAAGAAGGATTACGTAAAAATTCTTCATTTTGGTGCAAGATCTATCTATTACAAAAAGCACCTCTTTTGTTCCTTTGGAAGGACAAAAGTATTACTATTTATAGGGGGTAGTAAGGATGTTTTATCCAATATATTTTTGGCAAGAAGAAGGAGCCACCAAAGAGCTCACATGATCAATATATTTTTGGCTAGAGGAAGGAGCCACCGAAGAGCTCACACGTCCAAGAATCGAGGTGTTTAAAAACACCATTTTCCTCCATCAAATCTAGCCCTATAAGTAGTGCATCACCTGCAATAGTGGAGCCATTGAAAGAAGGTATTATCACTTGTGCTTACATAGAAAAAAGGGCAGCATTCAGTGATAGGTTATCTACGTAAAAGTCAAAGCAAAAGGGCTACCTATTGGCTGTTATAAACAACACTATTTTTCAAGCACTGAAGAAGGGCACAAATCGGCATTAGAACAAGCTACGAAACCTACAAATAGGTGTAGAGAAAAGAGCTATACCTAAGGCATCCATTGAAGCAAATATCCACCAAAAGGAAGCTCAAAAGTGTGCCATAGAACCATGAAGCAATCCAATTGTAGCCATCCATCATCCTCACCAAGCCAACATGCAAAAGGAAGCTTGCATCTCAAGAAACATAGCAAGCTCACGTAGGGTGCAAAGATAAAGGAAGAATTAGGGTTGCAAGCTCATATTTGAAGCATTAGAAAGAAGGCTTGCATGCACAAGCCTTGAGTGCCACTTGGCACAAATTCTCTAAGCTTCCCAACGTTCATGAAGACCCAAGTGCTCACCTAAAAGGGAGTTACATACATTTGGAGGGAGTTAAGAATATTTGGAGGTTACCACCAACCTCATCATTGCCAAAGGTACATTGAAGACACCTACCTTGTAATGCTTTGAGTGACACTTGTCATGAAGTCCATCCTACTTAAGATGCCTATCTTGGAGAACGAAGTAGAATGAAGTAAAATGCAATAGAACAAAGCTAGAACAAAGTCAAACTATTGAAGCTCACTTGAAGAAAAAGGCTAATTCAAGCCATACACCATTCAAAGGTGTAAGAGAAGCATTTAAGATGCTATCATAAAACTAGCGAACCAGTGCTTGCATTCGAAGGAGCTCTGTCATAAGTAGAGTGTATTTCAAGGAGCTTTCAGTGCCATCTATGAAAGAGAAGAAGTACCAACCTAAGAGAAAACTAGTTCCGATCAAAGAGGGCTTTGACTACCCATGAGCGCTACGCTCCACAAAGCTACTAATCAACCACCACACAACATTGAAGGATTATTAAGGTAAAGGTTGATTTTATTATTTGCTTGCTTTAAACCTAAGGTTTTGGAGTTATAAGGGTACATTACATCTACTATTGCAATATTCAGCATTAGTGATTTATTAAGCAAGCATATTTCAGAATTGTTAATATTTGCAAAAGGTTACCAAGGAGAAATAAGGGTTATTATTGAAATTTAAATTACTTGCAAATATTATTTTCTAATATTTCCAAATTTGGGAGTTATAAGGAATACAACATCAAATTTAGGAATTGGAAATTAGAAAACATTAAAAATCAACCAAAAGGGGTATTTAAAAGAGGTTTATTAAAATTTTTCAAAGGTTGGAATTTTTATAATAGTGTTATCTCAAAAACACTTAAAGAAGGGAAAATAAATCCAACATCAAAACCTCTTCAAAAATTGAAATAGTGCTTAGTTCAATAGGAGTTATAAGGAGATAGAAAAATTTGATTTTGGTGTTTACAAAATTTCATAAAATCAACTCAAAATTGAACTACAATTTACAAAAAGCACTATATTGATCTTATATCCTATCCAAAACATCCTAGGGAGTCATAAGGCATTCTACAAAACTTGGTAATATTAGCATCCATAAAAAATTATCAAGTTCTAAATTCATTGGATAGATGTAAGCTTCCTACAAAACCTAAAATCTTATTAGGTTTGTGAACTCTCATCATTAGGGAGACATAAGGAAGTCCACAAAATCTAAGAGTTGATAAAGGGAATTCAATGGCATCCAACAAATTCTTCCTAGCCGAATCCCAACTACTCAAGGGCCCAAATTATTTCTCTTGGAAGAATAAAGTAAAAGCAATCTTGGTATATGAAAAACTTTGGGATATTGTCCAAGGGAAAACAAAGAAACCTACCACAGGTGATATTGAGATTCTAAAATTTGAGGAAAATGATTCAAAAGCCCTAATGATCATAACATTTGCTATCATTGATGAAATACAACCTTATATCAGTTCAACAAAAACATCTTCTGAAGCTTGGACAAGCTTAGAGAAAATATTCGAAGGAAAGAATAAAGCCACCATTCTTCATCTACAAACTCAACTACATTCCTTGAAAATGAGCAGTGGGGAAAGCATAGAACTTTTTCTAAGGAAGGTAGCAGATATTAAAGGAAAATTGTTAACTCTTGGACAGGAGCCTAAATATGAACTTCTTACTCAAGTAACCATGAGAGCACTTCCAGACAACTATAAGCATTTGGTCACATCTTTACAAATCCTAAGTAAAGATACTTCTTTTGATGACTTAGTCAATATCCTTCAGGAATATGAGGTGGAACACACTGTGAAATATGAGATGACTAACACTGCATTGACATCAAAAGATAATCCATAGGGAAATATTGCTTCATCAACAAAAGGATGGAGAACATGGTATTGTCAGATATGCAGAAAGAAAGGTCATAGTACCAGTTATTGTAGGTACAATCCCAAAAACCAGAATCAAGAAAATCAGATAAATAATGGGAATCAATTTCAACCATGATAATATCAAAGGAATTCTCATCAACAACAATTTCAGTGACCAACCAATTATCCTCAATTGGAGTATCGAAAGGGGAATCAAAAAGGACACCTGGTTCAGAGGATAGAAGAAATTGAAGAACTGGATGAACACTCAAAAAATTATGAGGAGAAATCTCTATCAACAAATGTAACACATTACAGAGACACTAACCATTTGCTTGAATAGGTTACAAAGAATCCAGAGAAAGAGTACAAAGTTCAAGATGAAGAAGAAGATCCATATTGAAGACTAAAGTCTTCAATACCCAAATAATGTAATACATGGGGGTGTTAGAGTTAGAGTCTATTACATCATTTGGATCATGTAAATGTACCTTTCTAGGTACATACTTAGGACATTAGATTACTTTAGGGGGAAGTTATCTAGTTACTTTATGCAATGTAATAAATGCACAAGTGTCAATGTGCAAGTTGTAAATGTGCAAGGTGTCCCTTGTACAACTAGGTAGAGTGTTGGCCAAGGAATCTATCTTCCATTATAAAAGGGCCTCATTGTAAGATATTGTCAAGATAGTAGGTAGTAGTAGTATTATTGTGTAACTCCATTAGTGATGGAGTACAATGTAGTCTTGTAGCTTCTTGCATGGAGTGTCCATTTCCTCCATAGCAATATTGTATTCATTTCCATCATTTCTATTTATAACATATTTTTGCAATCTCATAAATTTACTTTCTCTCATATTTTTGCATCTTGTGATTGCCATCTCCCATTGCAATCTACCTCAAAATATAATAATTAAAATATCTTATCCTTTCTTTTCTATTTCTCCAAATTCACCTATTTTAATGAAATGACGGTAACAGGTTCACCTAGCCCTTGATTATAGTGTTTACATCAAATCTCCATCTGAAGATAATACTACATTATTGTTATTTTGGTATATCCATTCTATATTGAGTTGAAATATCTGAGCACTCTCTAAACCCAATGGCTTACTCCCTACTCATGCAAAGAGTCATAAGCATATCCCTCGATGCCACACTCGAGGATAGGACATCGTTCGAGGAAAACTAAAAGACTAAAATAATCATAGGTTTTCATAACCACATTAAACCACCATAAGTGCAGTGGCATAAATGTAAGTGATCCCTACACTACATTATTTAATGGAGATAGATGTTGCTATAGAGGTAAAACACTCCAATTTTTTTAGCTATGCACTACCCAATCAAGGGGTGATAGTTTTTTGTCAAACAATTTCACAAATAGTCATCCCATCCTAGATAAGAGTTTAAACTCCATTAAATCCCTCTAGAATAGTAGCCAAGATATATATTGTCACATGCACTTATACTTACCCATAAAACAAAGAGTAAACTCCTAACATCCCACACTTCCTTCTAAAGGAGCACCAAAACAACTCAAAATATATTCTCGACAATGATAGATCGCTAAACCAAAATTAAATTCCTCTTATATTCACAATGGAGATTAAGACAACTATCATTACTTATAGTGTGCACAAGGCCAACACTCAATACCAGGAGTTTAAATCCTCAAGCAAAACAAAGTTATCGAAAACCATTTTCTCTTTTAAAAGATATGCTACTATCAAAAGCATGGTGCTCTTACCATTTCAGCCTAAGCAATGTCCTTTGATGTAGAGTTCCACTCCTTATCATTTCCAATGATTCTCTTCTCAGTAAACCATCCAAAAGCTCCTTCCTCTCCTCTGTTCACTGTTCACTCTCCACTTCCCCTATCGAAATCCCATCCAAATTTCTATTGTTTCATTTTTTTCCTAGTCAAAGTTACTCCCTCACTTCTCCTTGCATGTTATCTCCTTTAATTTTGGTCATGAAGGAGTATGGCCAATCGAACCAAATTTTTTCATTACTTTTTATTTGAAAGCACTCAAACCTTTAGAAATCCTACCAAGGAGATCATCAAAACAACAACACATCCTTTATCTTTATTAGCAACGTGTCCCTCACAAGGTTAGTTCAGTTGCCTTCCAAGAATCCATGTGTTTCTACTGAGTAAAGTCATCCAACATGTAAGGTTTCCTTGATTAAGGAAATCAAACAATCATGCCTACCAGAATGTACACAAAACTTTAAATGAATATATATTTATCTTGCATCAATTAAATCTTTATCCAAAGCTAAGATAATTAAAAATAATAAGCTTCATTTCTAATTGGTATATTTCCTTATCCAATCCATGGTGAGCAATTATATGAAATATCTATTATTCAAATTGTTCTTAAGTTGTTCTATATACAAGTGACCTGCATAAGTGCAATTCTATTAGCCACATCTTATTCTTTCAAATCATGAGTATATATTTCTAAAGCTTAACATGAAATAACCAAGCATTTCATCAACTTGATACAATATATTATTCTATTTAGAAAATATTATACAAAAACTAAACATATCCCAGTCAACATTCCATCCAAAGACAACATAGCCAATCATGAGTTTGTCTATTGAAAAATTCTTCCAAGGGAGGGTCATGACATCCTTCCCCCCTTAGGCTTAACATAGTCCGTTGTGTATCAACAAGGTTTAAACATAAACAATTTTTTTACTACAAAACATTTTCAAATAGGAATGGAAAGTGTTTTTGCATGTCTACCACCTTTTCCCAAGTGGTATTTCTTTCAGAGTAATGGTCCCATTGGACCTTGCATTGCTCCATATCCCCTTTCCTCATCAATTTGGAATCAAACTCAAGTATTCTTACTAGTTGAACCTCTATAGCCTCTGGATCCACCATCTACAAATTAGAAAAGTCCCACACATGGTCAAGATTAGCTACATATTTTCTAAGCAATGAGATGTAAAAGGTATCATGAATATTTGCTAGACTAGGTGGTAAGGCAAGTTGGTATGCCATAGGACTAATATTTTATATAATTTCAAAGGGTCCAACAAAATGTGGATCAAGTTTTGTGGACTTAATAGCACTCTTCCTTGGTCTCACTCTCAAAAATACTTTATCCCCCACCGCAAATTCTCTTGATGACCTCTTGAGGTCGGCATAACATTTTTGATGATCAACAACTTCTTTAAGTCTTTCCTTGATTTTCCTTAATTGTTGCTCCATTTCCTTGACCATATCTAGTCCAAGCACAATCCTATCCTCTAGATTATCCCAAGACAATGGTGTCCTACACCTCCTACCATATAGGGCTTCAAATGGTGCCATGTCTAGGGTCGAATGATGACCGTTATTGTAGGAAAACTCTACCAAGTGTAGAAAATATTTCCATTGGTCTTTTGATCCATATAGTACATGTGAAGCATGTACTATAATACCTGATTCACCTTCTCAATCTATCCATCAATTTTTGGATGATATGCAGAGTTGATGTTTAACCGAGTGTCGATGGCTCAATGTAAAGCTTACCAAAACTCGGATGTGAATCTTGAGTCTCTATCTAAAATGATTACTTCCAAAAAACCATGAAGCCTAAATATTTCCTTGGAAAATCTGTTAGCCATAATCATGACATCATCCTTGGTATTTTTGGGTATAAAATGTGCAACCTTGATCAGTCTATCGACCACTACTAGGATTGCATCATGTTGGAATATGGTCTTTGGAAAACCTATAATAAAATCCATCAAAATCGCTTGCCATTTATGCACTGGTACATCATGAGGATATAATTAGACTTGTAGGATGTTTGTGCTTTGCCTTAACTTTCTAGCATTCTAGACATTGAGTAATAAATTTAGTTATGTCCTTCTTCATTCTTGGGTAGTAGAAGGTTTTCTTCATATTCTCTCTCATATTTGCCCCTCCTAAGTGAGTATATTATGGAGATATATGTACCTCATTCATGATAATTTTAATTAAATCATAAACCTCTAGAATTACTACTTTGTCCTTAAAGCATAATAACCCATCCTTGGTGTTGAAATCCTTACTTCCATCAAATTTAATTTCCATCCTTAGATTTTCTTGTAAAACACATTATGCTACTGCATTTCCTTAACCAGTTCCTTTAGGTCCACATGGATGTGAGACAAGAAAACAATGTGTCTTATCCTACTGAGTGCATCATCAACCATATTTTCTTTCCCTTTTATGTATTCAATACCAAAGTCCTATTTAGCAAGAAATTCCATCCATCTTATATGCTTGGAATTTAGCAAAGGTTGAGTAAATATATACTTCAAACTTTGATGGTTTATTCTCAACTCAAAGGGCCTTCCTATCAAATAGTGTCACTAAATTTTGAGAGCAAAAACCACTACTACCAACTCTATATTATGACTGGTATAGTTGGCCTCATGTCATTTTAGTTTCCTAGATCTGTAAGTTATTACTACCTCATCTTGTAAGAGTACCCCTGTCAAACCTTCCAATGATGCATTTGTACACACATAAAAGCTACCCTGGAGGTATGGTATCTTTAGTATGGGGTATGTAGTGAGTTTCTAGTTGATCAGATCAAAAGCTACTTCACATTTATCCATCCATTTAAACTATTTTCCTTTCCTCTAAATATTAGTCATTGGAGTGGTTATCTTGGCATAGTCCTTCACATAATGCCTATAGTATCTAGTCAAACCCATGAAACTTAAGACTTCCATCATATTTGTTGGTGGTGGCCAATTCAGTATGGCCTCTATTTTCTTAGGATCCACCACGATCCCTTCTACTGATACAATGTGCCCCAAATATTGCACTTTTGACACATAAAATTCACATTTTGATAAATTCCCGTACAACTAATTCTTTCTTAGTATCTCCAACATGATATCCAAGTGTTTTTCATGCTCAGTATTATTCCAAGAATATATCAAAATATCATCCAAGAATACAAGGACAAATTGGTCCAAAAGCTTCTTGAAGATACTATTCATCAAATTCATAAATGCTGCTAGAGCATTCGATAGACCAAAAGGCAAGACAGTAAACTCATAATGTCCATAATGAGTTTTTAAGGTTGTCTTATGGGTATCCTCTTATAAAATCCTTAACTGGTGGTATCCCAACATTAGTTCAATATTTAAAAAGATAGTGGTATTTTTAAGCTAATTAAAGAGATCTTCGATTCTGGGTAGAGGATATCTATTTTTAATGGTTTCCTTGTTTAACATCCTATAGTCTATACATAGTTGCAAGAAACCATCCTTTTTATTGACAAATAGCACTGGTGCACCCCACGATGACACACTTGGTCTAATCAATCCCTTCTTCAAAAATCCTTGTAACTGCACTTTTAGTTCTTGCATCTCAATTAGATTCATTCTATAAGAAGATATATGCATAGGTTCTATTCCAGGCTGAAGTTCAATTATGAAATCAAATGCAAGCTTAGGGGGTAATCCAAGTAAATCCTCTAGAAATACATCTTTGAACTCTTGAAGAACTGGGTGTCTCTCAAACACATATTTCTTATTTTCCTCTCTAATATTATTCAACTTCACTACATAGATTTTTCCTCCTTTGTTCATTGCCTTCTTAAGTTGCATTATGGAGAGGATCTGGGGTTAAAAATCCCCCTTAGGTTGTACACCTTCTATAATTTCCCACCCTCTTCTGAGTACTCCATCCATCTATCTTGGAAATTGATTACCACCTTATGCATTTGCAACCAATCCATTCCTAGCACCACATCAAAAGCATGTAGCAGTGCTACATAAAGGTATCCTACAGTAGTACCACTAGGTAAGATAATTTCAGTCATAGGTAACACTAATCTACAAAGTAGGTCTATCTTGAGCCATACTCGACCTTCCACCCATGTGCCAAGATTCCTGGCCTTTCTGGTATATCTTTAATTAAGCTAGTGGAAACAAAGTTGTCTATGGTACCACTATCAATCAAAATTCTAAAATTCCTACCAAATATCTTACCTTTTATTAGTAGTTGTATGGATTGTCCTTCCAGATTTTGACTTCCTGTCACTACATAAATCTTGTGTGCAGGTTCTTTATAAGTTGATTTATTTCCTTTTGAATTGGTTCCTAATTTAAGTGGGAATTTATTGGCATAATATGGACTACCACATTCATAACATCCTACTTTGGGTCCTAGATGTATTTTCTACATATGTCCATATTCTATTTTCACTGCATGTGAAGGGTTGGATGGACCTTAAATTGACGTTCAATTATCAAAATTGTTGCAATTATTAGGGTTACGGTTCTTCCCTTTGAACCTCTTACTAAAATTTCCTCGCTTCTTGTCATTCCTTTTGTCTTGTCTAGGGGGGATCTTATTTGCCTGTTCACTTTCTTATTTTATAAATCCTGCACTATTTCTTTTTCTCAGTCTCTTTGTCTTGTTCAAATGACCCTTCATAGTTTTATCTTGAGATAAATTTTGTATTTATTGTCCATATCATAGGTCTTCAAAAGAGTACCAGGTTCCTACATATTCACTTCATACCCTATCCTGGGATCCGCTCCTAGAATAAACTTATGTATCTTCATTTTCTCATTATACGTGGGCATTGTGCACGTAATTTAATAGCTTGATAAATGTTTGATATTATACCTCCATAGTCATAGTCCTTTGTTTAAGTTTAGTGAACTCTTAAATTTTATTGGTGTAGAAATATTCGATGAGGAATATTTCTTTGAAAGTTGTCATAAATTTTTTCCATTTCAAATTGACTACAACCTCAATCTCTAGTTCCCCACTCTACGTTTCCCACCAATCCAAACCAATCCCTTGCAAATGAAAATTAGCATAGGATGTTTGGGTACCAATGGAATATTTCTTTATATTATAATAGGTTTCTATCTCTTTCAACCAAGCCTCAACTTTGTCACCATCTTCCTCTCCATTAAACTTGGAATATTTTAAATGTTTCATTCTACCCAAATCTATCTCTAGTTAGACCCTAGCCTATTGTGCCTCTGTAAGGGGTTCATTATCTTATACCATTCTAGAATTCCTAACTTGTGAATCTTGATTCACTAAATCTTCCAATAACTATTTTTGTGATTCCATTTGTTCCCTTAGTAGGGCCACTATTGCAATGAGATTCTCCCTCTCAATATTAGGGGTATTTGTACCTATATATGGGGTCTCAACCTCTATATTATTTTGTCATGTCTTACTTTTAATTTTGGCAACACTTCCTCTCCTTCTCTTGGGTGGTATTTTCCTTGGCCATACAAAGGAGAGATAGAAATTATCAATTCACAATTTTATCCTTGAATTACTTCTCCTCCTAGCAACTATATTCTTAGTTATTCAAACTAGACGGTCGAGAACTACTATTAATAGGTACACTATTTTTATAGGTATATTCTACATAGTACACATCCTATTGTACTCTATCTAATATTGCACAAGGAAACTTGCATCCCTACGAACTTGCTCTGATACCAAATGTCACAACCCTAATTTTTCCATCTCATTTTTTTTAACACCACCAAGGGTTCTAGGATCTAGGCTTCGAAACAACTACTGATATCAAACCATCAATTACTTATCTAGATATTCCTTGAGGCACACCCATCCTTACACCTTACATAAATCTAGTTATGTAAGAGTACTAGGTGTTTTTCTTAAATGGTCAAACTATCCGTCTCATGGATCCAAAGATCTAGAATTGACCTCCCTTTCATTCATTTGAAAGTAACATGCCAATTTTACACTCTACATAAGTCTTTCTATGTAGAGAGTAGGTGCATGAGGGGATTGACTATCCATATCATATCCATATGAGCTAGACATCCCAATAGCCTCATTCCTAAAACCTTCTTTGTGGAAACTATGACTTGGTAACCTTATTAACCAATCTTTCATTAAGATCGTTCTTATGCAAAGCAAACAAGCTACATCAAGAGCCCTATTTAATTTTATATTCTTATGTGTTAGATTTTAATGTGGATTGCAATGGTAAATGGCAATCATAGGATGCAAAAATATTTGAGAAAGTAAATTTATGATATTACAGAAATATGCTATAAATAGAAATGATGGAAATGAATACAATATTGCTATGGAGGAAATGGATACTCCATACAAGATGTTACAGGATTACATTATACTCCATCACTAATGGAGTCAAACCTAATACTACTACTACCTATTGAATTATCAATATCTTACAATGAGGCCCTTTTATAATGGAAGATAGATTCCTTGGCCAACACTCTACCTAGTTGTACAAGGGACACCTTACACATTAACACTTGTGCATTTATTACATTGCATAAAGTAACTAGATAACTTCCCCCTAAAGTAATCTAATGTCCTAAGTATGTACCTAGGAAGGTACATTTACATGATCCAAATGATGTAATAGAATCTAACTCTAACACCCCCTTGTATTACATTATTCGGTAGTCTTCAATATGGATCAACTTCTTCATATTGAACATTGTATTATTTCTCTGGATTCTTTGTAACCTTTTCAATAAAATGGTTAGTGTCTTTGTAAAGTGTTACATTTTTTGATAGAGCTTTCTCCTTGTAATTTTTTGAGTGTTCATCTAGTTCTTCAATTTCTTCTATCCTCTAAACCAGGTGTCCTTTCTAATTCCCCTTTTGGTACTCCAATTGAGGATAATTGGTTGGTCGCTAAAATTACTATTGATGAGAATTTCTTTGATACTATCTTGGTTGAAATTGGTTTCCATTGTTTATCTAATTTCCTTGATTCTAGTTTCTGGGATTATACCTACAATAACTATTTTTTTATAAGTTAAAATTTCATTAAAAGGATTTTGAAAGTGTCCCAAAACCTTAATAGAATAGGTCAGAATACTACAAGCAAGGCCTCAGGAAAGGCCATCAAAAATGCCAGAGGAAATTCTTGAGGAAAATATTAAGGAAAGGCTTAAGGAAAAACATAATAAAATTCAATAGGAAGGATGTTAGGAAATCTGCGAAGAAAACATGCCCAAAGCGGGAAAAAGCACATCCTACCCAACCACGAATTTGAGTTGCCTGCTAAGCAGGAAAAGGAAGAAGCGAAAAAACTTAAAACTTGAACACTCCCGTCTAAACACAAAATTGAATCATCCAAAAGTGGAAAAAATAAAATACCCTCCAAAGAAGGGAAATACAAAAAATTACAGTCCCATGCAAGGAAAAACTAGAAACCTACAAAGGAATATTGGAAAAATAGACTTGCAGAACAAAAATTGCCCTGAACAGTAGGATGGAGTAGATCCCATGGAATTCCTAGAGAAAAAGCACTTGAAAGAACCCCACTAGAAGGTATGGAAAGGGGTAAACAAATGGATCAATGACCTACCACACCAAGGAGATCGTATACAACACCAACTAGCAAAGAAGGAAGGGAAAGGGAAGTGCTAGAGAGCTAGGACTACACAGGCCTAAAAATTTGGAATAGTAATCGAGGATCTCCATAGGACACAAAATAGTCAACCGTTAGAAATAGATGGGGAAGTTCCTGGGGAACCCAAAAGGAAGGAACCACGGGGTGAACCAACTACAGGTGATAAGCACAGGTCTTTCTAGACTAAAAAGATGTAGTAAGAAACCCCATACAACATTCAACACCATGAATGAACAACTTCAAGGAACCTTATGAGGAAGTCTAGTAGGATTACAATAGCAAGCAAAGTAAAGGCCCATACCAAAGACACAAAAAATGCTGAGAGCCCACCGATCCCACATCCAAAAACCCAAAGATCAGAGTCTCGAAATAAAGCACATGGTCCCAACCTTGACCAAAAATATGTTGTGCAAAACTGCTCATGAAGCCACTCCTCCACAACCACAACAGACCACACATGGAGAACCACTAAAATCCAGCACCTAGTAGAAACCTACAAAAATCTTGGGACACATTGAGAGCACCATGGAAAGGTATCCCTAAAATAACCTAAAAATCCTAGGGAAGGTCCCAAGGATGTACCAGACCAGAGGCATACAAAGGAACCCTTCAAATAGGTAATGAAGGGAGAAAAAAAATGGATAAGTGACCTTTCACCCCAAGGAGATCATCTGCAACACCATCCAACCAAGGAAGAAGGGAAAATGGAGTGCCAAGGAACTGGGAAAGGACCTAGGACATCCCAGAAAAACCCCAGAGATATCCCAAATCATAGGCACCAAAAATAACCCTGCAAAAAGGTAATGAAAGTGGTATACAAATGGAAAAGTGATCTCCCACCCTAAGGAGATCATCTGCAGTACCAGCCATCCAAGGAGGAAGGGCAAAGGAAGTGCCAAGGAACTGGGATAGAACTAGGAATATAGGATAGGACTAGGGAAGGGCTACATGGAAGTGGATAAGGACTTCCCAAGAAAGTCCCTTGCATCCCCCCATTCTTCCCTCCCATAGAATTGTCATACCTACAATAACTATTACTATGAAATTTCTTTCTGCATATCTAAAAATACCATGTTCTTTTTCCTTTTGATGAGGAAGCAATATTTCCTTGTGGATTATATTTTGATATCAATGCAGTGTTAGTCATATCATATTTCACAGTGTGTTCCACTTCATATTCCTAAAGGATATTGTCTAAGTCATCAAAAGAAGTATCTTTACTTAGGATTTGTAGAGATGTTACCAAATGCTTATAGTTTTCTGGAAGTTCTCTCATGGTTACTTGAGTAGGAAGTTCATATTTATTCTCCTTTCCAAGAGTTAGAAATTTTCTTTTAGTATCTGCTACCTTTCTTAAAAAAAGTTCTATGCTTTCTCCATTTCTCATTTTCAAGGAATGTAGTTGATTTTGTAGATGAAGAATGGTTTCTTTATTCTTCCCTTCAAATATTTTTTCTAAGCTTGTCCAAGATTCATAAGATGTTTTTGCTGAACTAATATAAGATTGTATTTCATTAGTGATAGCAAATGTTATGATCATTAGGGCTTTTGAATTATTTTACTCAAATTTTAGAATCTCAGTATCACTTGTGGTAGGTTTCTTTGTTTTTCCTTGGACAATATCCCAAATTTTTTCATATAACAAGATTGCTTTTACTTTATTCTTCCAAGAGAAATAATTTGGGCCATTGATTAGTTGGGATTCAACTAGGAAGAATTTGTTAGATTCCATTGAATTCCCTTTATCAAATCTCTAGATTTTTTGGACTTCCTTATGTCTCCCTAATGATGAGAGTTTGCAAATCTAATAATATTTTAGGTTTTGAAGAAAGCTTACATCTATCCAATGAATTTAGAACTTGATAGATTTTTATGGATGCTAATATTACCAAGTTTTGTAGGATACCTTATAACTCCCTATGATGTTTTGGATAGGATATAAGATCAATATAGCTATTTTTGTAAATTGTAGTTCAATTTTAAGTTGATTTTGTAAAATCTTGTAAATACAAAAAACAACTTTTCTATCTCCTTATTACTCCTATTGAACAAAGCACTATTTTCAATTCTTTGAAGATGTTTTGAAGTTGGATTTATTTTTCCTCCTTTAAGTGTTTTGAGACAACAATATAAAAATCCCAACCTTTGAAAATTTTAATAAACATCTTTAAAAACCCCTTTTTGGTTTATTTTAATTTTTTCTAATTTCCAATTCCTAAATTTGATGTTTTATTCCTTATAACTCCCAAATTTGGAAAAAATAGAAAATAATATTTGTAAGTAATTTAATTTTAAATAATAACTCATTTATTCTTGATAATATTTTGCAAATATTAAAAAATATGAAATATGCTTGCTTAATAAATCTCTAATGCTGAATATTGCAATAGAAGATAAAATATTCCCTTATAAATCCAAAAACCTTATATTAAAAGCAAGCTTAAAAATCAACCTTTACCTCAATAGTCTTTTAATGCTATGCATCAGCATATTTGTAGTTATGTTTTGTGTAGTGCTCATGGGCAATAAAAGTCTTCTTTGACCAATGTTGATTCGTTCCTTGATTGATGACCTTCTCTTCTGCAACTGGCACCGAAAGATACCTTGAGATATGCCTTGCAGGGCTTCTCCAAATGCAAGTGTTGTTCACTAGTTTTATGACAACATCTTAAATGTATTTCTTACATTGTTGAATGGTGTATGTCTTGAGATAGCCATTATATTCGAGTAAGCATCAATGCTTTAACTCTGTTTGACTTTTGTCTTTCTTTGCTTTGCTACTCTCTACTTCACAATGTTGTATTCTTTGTTTTCCAATTTCAATATCTTAAGTAATATGGGATTCATGACAAGTGTCACATGCATTACAAGGTAGACATATTTAATGTTCCTTTGAAAATGATGAGGTTCGTGGTAACCTCCAAAGATTCCTAACTCCCTCTAAGCAAATGTAACTCCCTTTACGTGTGCGCTTGGGTTTTCATGAACGTTGGGAAGCATAGATAAATTTTTCCAAGTGGCACTCAAGACTTGTGCATGCAAGCCTCCTTTCTAATGCTCCAAATATGAGCTTGCAATCCTAATTCTTCCTTTATCTTTGTACCCTACGTGAGATTGCTATGTTTCTTGATATGCAAGTTTTCTTTTGCATTCTATCTTGGTGAGGTTGATGGACAGATACAACTATATTGCTTCATGGTATTATAGCACACTTTTGAGCTCTTCTTTTGGTGGACTTTCACTTCAATGGATACCTTAGGTATAGCTCTTATCTCTGCACTTATTTGCAGGTTTTGTAGCTCATTTTTAATGCTGATTTTTACCTTTCTTCAGTGTTGGTTATAATAGCCAATGAGTAGCCCTTTTACTTTATATTTTACATAGATATCCTATCATTGAATGATGCCCCTTTTTTTCTATGTAAGTATGACTGATAATTCCTTCTTTCAATGGCTCCACTATTGTATGTGACATACTGCTTATAGGGCTAAATTTGATGGAGGAAAATGATGTTTTTAAACACCTCTATTGGACATGTGAGCTCTTCGGTGGCTCCTTCCTTTGGCTGCATATCTATTGTTTGTGTGAGCTTATTTTATGGCTCCTTCCTTTGGTTGTAAATCTGCTATTCATGTGAGATCTTTGATGGCTCCTTCCTTTGGTTGTAAATATCTTGGATAAAAACATCCTTTTATCCCCTGGTAATACTTTTGTTCTTCCAAGGAACAAAAGAGGTACCTTTTTTAATATGTAAATATTGCACCAAATGAAGAATTTTTATAATCCTTATTGCTTCTTCTACTTTGGATGATAGTCAATCCAAGCTAATGAAATGAGGATTCCTGCACTTTGTGCTGAAAAAGAAACCCTTATATTCTCCTTGAATTTTGAGACTTCCAAGGTCTCTATTTGAGGCTTCCTTCAAGGACTTCAATGGTGGTTTTGTACTCCACATTTTTTCTTGTAATGGTGGATTCTTTTGGCCATGAAAGTGCTATATATTTTTTTATTTTTGTGCTTCTTAACAACATAAACTAATTGAGAGCAACCAGTTAAAAAATCAACTAGAATGGTGCTTAATGGATGCACTTCAAATGGTAACAATAATTTCACCTTATTGCTCCACTAATTTCTCAAAAACACTCTTAACAATTCCATTGCAACCTTTCAAACATAATCTAGAATAAATTCTTGTGAATTTCACTACAAACACAGTTGTACGATATAGTCTTATTTTTCAAGATATAAGATAGGTAGTTGATTGTAACTTTTGAAATCAACTCCTAATTGTGCAAATGAACCTTAAAAGGAATTTTTTTCTTTTGCACTTTTGAATATTGTAATTCAATTTTTCTCTTTGCAACTTATGATCTAACATAAGGTGCTTTAACAAATCTGATAAGTAATCCGATTAATGAATTTACTTGCACCAATAGTTGCTTACCTTTTTGATAGCTTTTGTAGAGAATGTAGATCAAGCTTGTTGCTTTATATTTCTGTAAATTTTGTTAGATTTTCCAAAAAGCTCCTCCTTCACCAAAAATAGGTATCAAACTTTCTTTCACAATCCTAGGGTTTGGTGGTTTGTTCTTCTCTAGCAATCTTCTCATTTTTTCTATGAATTTAGAGGAATATTTATGCCTTCTTGAAAGGTAATCTTCAAATCTCTAAGCTTTGATAAGATTATTCTATCTTCAAGTCTTCTTGATGAATTTTGACTTCAAGCAGGATCTTATTCTCAAGACTCTGAATGTCTTGAGGTCTTATGTATTTTCTTTGGCACTCCTTGCCAATTCTTCTTCTCCTGATTGGGCTTGTTGTTGGATGGCAACAATTATCACAAATATTTCCCTTATCAGAAAGTTTCTCCTTGATGGGTAATTTCTCCAATGAGTTCTTCTAGGAACTCTTTGGATGATCTTACTTTAGCAACAAGGATCTCCAAGCCTTTTTTTCTTGAAATCTTTCCTAGATATTCAATTCTACAACTACTTTGGTCTTCCTTAAGACCTTCTTATTAAACTTATAGAATTGATATCTCCTTCCTAGATCTCTTGATTCTATGAATTATGTATTTGAATAGGACTCTCCTAGTCCTTCTCATCCTTCCAATAATGGAAGTTTCTTCAATGATATCTTTACCTTCAAGTTTGCTTCAGGTGCTCGATTGATTCTGAAGAAAATACTCTTCCTAAATTTCTTGTAGGAATTTTCCCAACTCACTAAATCTCCTTTCCCTACAACAAATGATTAGTGCTGAAATCTAAATCCGCTTCTAAATTAGGTACTCTCTTCTGGAGTCTTCTTCAAGATCAAGGCTTATATGGTCTTCTTTTTAGATCAAGGCTTATATGGCCTTTCTTAGATAAAGGCTTATGTGGTATTTTTTGAATCAAGGCTTCTATGGCCTTAGATCAAGGCTTATGTGGTATTCTTATTTTACAGTAACTAATCTTCGCACTATGAAGGCACTCCGACATTCAGGCAATAAAGTTGAGTTCTCCTAGATTTCAATTGTAGGAGGTGCACCAATCATATGAGGGTTAGTTCCCTACAAAAAATAAACTTTAGGCAATAGTAAACTTTTCAGATCTCTTAGATGAGCTTCACTAGTTGATTTATTAAACTAGTGGATAAAATGTTGAGTCCTTATATTCATGAATTCTATTATGTAACTCTATGGGAATACTTTGAGCCAAATAAATTTTACAATTTCTCTTTTCAATCTTTTCTACCAGACAATATTAGGGCAACAAAATTTACATGCAATGGGTTCAATGGAACATCTAGTTTGCAAAAATTGAAGTTATGGTGACTGGCCCTATTTCAACAATAGTACTTTCTTGAAGCTCTCCCTACCACCTTGATCCTTTTGAAGATTTTTACATGAGCCTGTGCACTATAGAAAATCATAATAAAAAATTCAAGCTCAATAATAATGGTGGTTCTCCTCTCAATCTATAGTAGCTAGTTCTACTGTGACTAGATCTACCATAGCTCTAATACCAATATTAGATTTTGAGGTAGATTGAAATGGGAGATGACAATAACAAGATGTAGGAATATGATAGAAAGTAAATTTAAGAGATTGCAAAAATATGCTATAAATAGAAATGACAAAAATGAATACAATATTGCTATGGAGGAAATGGACACTCCATGCAAGAAGCTACAAGACTACATTGTACTCCATCACTAATGGAGTTGCATAGTAGTACTACTCCTACCTACTCTCTTACCAATCTCTTACAATGAGGCCCTTTTATAATGGAAGATAGATTCCTTGGCCAAAACTCTACCTAGTTGTACAAGGGACACCTTGCACATTTACAACTTGCACATTGATACTTGTGCATTTATTACATTGCATAAAGTAACTAGATAAATTTCCCCTAAAGTAATATAATGTCTTAAGTATGTACCTAGGAAGGTACATTTACATGATTCAAATTATGCAATAGACTCTAACTCTAACATTATGCATATCTATTTGCCCAAATCCATCAATTCCTTTGAGTTTGGTGTCATATTATTAGAACACAATATTTTTCATTATAAATTATGCATTACCAAGTTTGTATCAACTATCCATATGCCATATACAAGCATTAATGTTTAGACCAAAGGTATATTTCATGATAAAGAGTCCCATATTCAAAGTATAAGATTAACCCTCTTAACATTTATAATCTTACTTTTATTCTAGTTTGGGATCCAACCATTCCCCATGCACTAACAAGGTCCAACAAGAGGACTCATAATTACTGATGTATATTAAATGACAAGAACCATACATTGGAACATAACCATAAGAATCATATTCATTCACATAAGCATTTTAAATTAATAAACATTATAATAATTCCTTATCAGAATTCAATATCTTAAAAACTAGCAATAATTATACTCAAAATGATCATTACATAATGCACCATATATTATAAAAATTATAAAAGTATAGAACCATAAATAAAGTTCACCATAATAGTCAAAAATCCATATTTTATCTTGGAAAATCCCTTTGTGGGGAAAAACTAACTTAAACCATTTCTCTTTCATTAAATCCAAATATGAATCGGTCATTACATATGGTCGAAGACATTCCAATCTATCTTTATGACCTCTTAGGGATATTCCATTAATCCCTAAGTTCTATGAACTGAATTGGTCAATCAATTCAAACTTACATTTGTCTCCTCTCCTTGGAGTAAAGCTCTAGAATAGTCATTCAATTACATAGATGCCTTCGAATTCCTTTACACTGTGCTCTTTCCATGATACATGAAATGATACGACTCCATACCTAGATTCATTATTTATGATATCTACATCATACATTATTAAAATACAGAACTCACCTTCAGTAGAAGGGTATTCATAGCATCAACCAACCCAACTACATCTAGAATTCTAATCATTTCATATTTCTACATTGCAAATCTAACATTAAGCAATATCATCGCCCTTTCATATTCCAGTATTACTAGAATTATGTCACCAGAATGTAGCAACATGGAAACCTGTAATCAGCATCAAACATATTAACATAAAACCAGTCACTCTAGTTTACAATACCATGCACTTGGTTCACCACAATTGGTTGCAATAATAATGTCCTAGGTTCAATGTAATATATTGAAATATTTGCTAACCTAGAGAGCTCGGCTCGACTTATAATTTACATGCATATACCACCTATAAACCACTAAAAGAGAGAGTTTAAACTCCTCTCATAAAAAATTCTTATCCTTTCTTTCCTATTTATCTAGATTCACGTACTGTAATGAAATGGTGGTAATAGGTTCACCTAGCCCTTGATTACAGCATTCGCATAAAATATCCACTTGAAGATAACACTATGATATCACTCCCTTGGTATCTCTGTTCTAGATTGATTTTAAATATCTGGGTGGTCACTAAACCAAATGGTTTACTCCCTACTCATGCAAAGAGTCATAAGTGTATCCCTTAACATCACACTCGAGGATAGGACATCATTTGAGGAGAACTAAAAGTCTAAAATAATCATAGGTTTTTATAACCATATTAAACCACCATAAGTGTAGTGTTATAAATTTAAATAATCCCTATACTACAGTGTTTAATGGATATAGATGTTTCTACTGATGTAAAATACTCCACTTGTTTTAGCTATGCACTACATGATCAAGGGATGACAATTTTGTGTCATACAATTTAAAAATAGTCATCTCATCCCAACTAAGAGTTTAAACACCATTAACTCCCTCTAGAATAGTAGCCAAGAGATATCTCATCATTACATGAGATAATCAAGCCATATCTTCTATACCTAAGACATGCACTTATACTTACTCGTCGAACAAAGAGTAAACTCCTGACATCCCACACTTCCTTCTAAAGGAGCATCGAAACAACTAAAAATCTATTCTCGATAATGACAGATCGCTAAACCAAAATTAACTTCCTCTTATATTCATAATGAATATTAAGACAACTATCGTTACTTATAGTGCATGCAAGGCCAACACTCAATACCAAGAGTTTAAATACTCAAGAAAAAAAAAATTGTTGAAAATATTTTTCTCTTTTAAAAGATATGCTACTATAAAAAGCATGTTGCTCTTACCATTTCAGCCTAATCAATGTCCTTTGATGCAGAGTTCCACTTCTCATCATTTCTAGCAATTATCTTCTTGGTAAACCACCCAAAATATCTTTCCTCTCCTCTATCCACTGTTCACTCTCCAATTCACCTATCAAACTCCCATTCGAATTCCTACCATTTCCTTATTTTCCTAGTAAAAATTACTCCACTTATCCTTGTACATTCTCTTCCATCCTTTTGGTCATGAAGGAGTATGATTGACCCACCCAAATTCTATAATTACTTTTTATTTGAAAGTACTCTCAAACCTTTTGAAGTCCTACCAAGGATATCATCAAAATAACAACTCATCCTGTCTTTATTAGCAACGTGTCCCTCACAAGGTTAGTTCAATTACCTTCCAATAATACATGTGTTTCTATTGAGTCCAACGTGTAAGGTTTCCTTGATTAAGAAAATCAAACAATCATGCCTACCAGAATGTACACAAAATTTTAAATGAATATATATTTTTTAACATCAATTAAAGATTTATCCAAAGCTAAGATAATTAACAACAATAAGCTTCATTTCTAATTGGTATATTTCCTTATCCAATCCATGGTGAGCAATTATATGAAAGATCCATTATTTAGACCACTCTTAAGTTGTTCTATATACGAGTGACCTGCACAAGTGCAATTCTATTAGCAACATCTTATTCTTTCAAATCATGAGTATATATTTCTAAATATTAACATGAAATAACCAAGCATTTCATCAACTTGATACAATATATTATTCTATTTAGCAAAAATTATATAGAAACTAAACATATCCCAGTCAACATTCCATCCAAAGACAACATAGTCAATCATGAGTTTGTCTATTGAAAAAGTCTTCCAAGGGAGGGTCATGATAGGTACATTGGCATGTACCAAATAATGTAATATTCTCCAACAAGAAGTAGAAAATGCAACTATATTTTTAGAATAGATTTAGCACATCCAATACTAGGTCCATGACCTCTTGAAAAAAATAAATTAAAAATACAAGCAACACCATGACCAATATTAGCTCCCACATTAATTCAATGTTGGAGATAAGGTATTTACGTATTAAAAAATAGATACTTGTAGGACCTCATTGGAAGATCAAATCTATTTTCTATAGACTATATTCCATCACCAAGAAGGTGGCAGAACAAGTCTTTAGATTGAAACTTTTATGTTACCTTGTTTTGCATCCAATATTCAATGTTGAAATTCTAAGACTCTATCATCTGTCAAATTTCATGGTAGTTTTAAAATGTGAATTGATTCAAATATACCTAGTATTTTTTAAGAAAAATAATACACCAAACAAAAAAGAATACAAAATATGATGAGGTGTCCATGGACACCAAATAGTATTCACTAAAGGAGATGAAATTACACTCCAACTAATTTCCAAAAAGGTTGGTTTGAAGGGGTATTTATAATAAAATAGGTAGTTCAAGGTTTTGAGACAACCCTCAGGAATGAAATGTTACTAAAAATATTACAATAAAATATTTTCAAGGTTCACATAAGCCCAAATGGAAAATATGACAAACACAACTACAAATAATTGACCATGGTCTCAATAGAAGCTTACACACAATAGACTCCAACATCACACACCTCTATTGGAAACTTCCATAGAACAAGAATAGTTAGACATTGAAGAACTCAATCTAGATAAATTAGAACCACCAAAGGAGTATTGAGTTATTTACACGTGGAATAAAATCACAGAAGGTAGTCGATTTAGATGTATAGAGTGGTCAAGGTAGGATAGCCTAGTCACCAAGGGGAATGACTCATAAAATTAGATAAATAAACACTTTACACACCTAATTCCAAAATTTGACACAATAGGGACCATTTCTTTTCAAGGGGGGAAAATGGTCTAGGGATGTGACCTTTTTGGGGCATGGCTTTATGCCAAAATTAGACGAAACTATTTTTTTCTAATCCTATCCATATTACTAGGGGTATAGGTTTGTTCTAAGGATTCCATTTTGATCCATTAAATAAACTTTAAAAAGAATGAAGGAAGAACAATAATTTTAGCAAGCAACTCTATCATAGACAAGTTATTGATTACTTTATGGATAAAATGCTTCAAAGGCCCTTATAAGTGTAAAATAATATATTTACTAAATATAGTATTTTTTTTTAGAATTTAGTAGCAAATAAATGTTCTACTATCTATGTTGAAACATACATAGAAGATAAAACACATAAAAGCAAGACATATATATATATATGTATATATATATATATATATAATTTTCATTTAATATGCACTTTGTAACTCATGGAAGATGAATCACCACATTTCCATATGGGTGACTTTCTGTCTCATGTAAGTTGAACCGCCACATTTCCATATGGGTGAACTTCCAATTATTGTATAAAGAGACATGCACCCCTAATTGTAAAAAGCATAAGTAATGTATGTAATGTTATAGTCTCAAATCTCTTCTTAGAGATTGCTTGAATTATACATTATTTTTTGAGCAATAAAATAATTATGCTATTTTACTTATATATTATTGTGTTTTTCTATACTCCATTATTTATTAATTGAACTATTTATTAATATTTTTAACTCAAAATTATATGTTTTGGAATAGTGAAAATTTTGAGTTTCAGATTACAATCCTTCCTCTTCCTATCAAACTCTTGGGCTATTGATTCATTTTAACCAGGAATATCTAACCCTTTATCCCTTCATGATATCATATTTCTTGTATTCATTGTATATGTTTTATTATGAATTTTCAATGGATATTTTCATAAATATGTTCATGCAAGGCCTATTTTATAATGGAAATTAGGAGGTCCAAGGGCAAGTCAAAATTTACATGTATGGTGAAGTATGCTATAAAATATAAATATATGCTTCTAATTATTGCCTTATGTAATAATAGAATATTGAAGTAGCTTCTAAGAGGAGGTATTATTGGCTTAACACCCTTATATGGATTCACCAAGGAGGTTTTCATTGTATAAGTGCAATAAAATTTAATTTTGATAGTGGTATTATCATCTATCCTAAGGAGATTCTTATGGAAAGGAATCTTGGCATAAGCATATTTCTAGATGATGAACGAATTTGAATACGAGTTACGCAATAATAGAGGACAAATAGAGCATCCATTATGAGGTAAATGTATTATTATCACTAATGTCTTCTCTCATTAGTCCCTCAATTCATATTACGAGGGGTGTTGAAAGTTTTATTTGACTTATGGTCAAACATGACAATGTATAATGTTATTGTATAGATCTATGGACAATCATTGTACAAATATATCTAATTATTTATATAAATTAAATTATTCATATAATTTAATCCCTGTGGTCCATCTTTAACCTTGTTATGGTCAAACTCATCTTATATTTTGCAATTAACCTAAATTCCACTTGTTATGTTGGCTTAGGTTAACTTTATTATGTATTGGAAATTTTGGTATTGGAGTAAATGACTCCAAACCACTACATACATTATATTAATTTTTTATAACCATATTGCCATCTTTGTTTGTCCTTGGTGGGGCAATTATGCTTGTGAGGAGCAACACAGTAGGGCCATGACTAAGAGCATAGGGATTGACTCAATCAGATCCTTTGCAAGGCTAACGCTTTGTTAAGATGTGATCTTTCAAGTATACTTAAGCTCAATAGGGGAAAAAGGGGTGCAAGAGATTAAAGGAAAATAACTCAAAAAAATAAAAATGTGGCAATTCTCCAAAAGATATACTAATACTTTCCTACAAAAATAGGCATGAACACTATGTGCTAGTGGTGAACACTTCCTCTCCTCAACATAGTTAAGCATAGATGATATTCATCAACATAGGCATGCATAAAGAGGTGGGTCCCATAGGAGATCCATAGATGGCTAGTCCAAAAATAGATGTAGGCCTCTCACACACACATACATCAATAAAACCCAAAGTGGATAAAATATTACATACACACAAAAACAGGTCCACAAGGAGCTATAATTGGCTAAAACAAAAAGTGATGTAGGCTTATATATATATATATATATATATATATATATATATACGACCAAATGTTTACAAAGTTTATGCTAGAAGTGGGGATTCAAAATCATCCACAAGCCACTCATGAGCCAACTACTTTTACAAAAAGAAATAAAAGGAAATCCTACAAGAGGATACAATTGTAAACTTGTTGATCCTATACAAAGTTAATATAATTCCTATTTATAGATTACAAATTAGAGGGCTTCCCTCAAAAACTCATGTAAATATTTCAAGGTGGTTGCTACTTTTGATGCAAAGTCATGTCTTGTAGGTTATCTATATCTAAAGTTATGAATGTCAAACGGTCTTAGGACCTTTGATGAGCAACTACAATATTTATTTCCATCTACCCATTTTTAGGAATTCCTTTCATCTAGGCATAGAAGATCTCTTCATTTAATATTATGGATCTTTGATCTACTTCTACCATGATTCCCATGCTACTACTATCATTTCACATTGACATGAGATTATTTTTTAAGAAGGATGATACTCCTCAAATACTATGCACCTCATCACTTTTAACTTTTGAGGTGTCAATGCTTTTATCTTCAAAAGTTCTCTTTTAAAATCAGTATTGCTTGACATTGGGACCTTAGGAATTTTTGCTTCTTGACCTTATGTTGAAACTTATGCTCCTTGAATTTTTATGAGGATTAATAAACTTTCAACTTTTTGGACAACCTTCAATCTCGAGATCTACCCTCTAATTGTTGGATCTTTTTGATCAAGGTATTTTTCTATGCTTATCTGCAGTTCAAACTTCTGCTTTTTCTTTCCAAGCAAAATGTATAGTGAGTCATCACTACAAATCCTTATCCATAGATAATATAATAATTATTTATGGTTCTCAGAAGAACCCAACAATTCTACATCTTATATCCTTTTTATTCTTTTGTATGATATTTGAGAGGATGGATTTCTTCTATTCATTTCTAGAAATAAGTGTGAAATCCAAAAATGATGCCTAACATTTACCCTAATAGTTAGTAGATTTAGATAATAATGACTTTTAATAGATAAAATTGATAATTTTCTCCTAAGATAAAGATATTCTACCAATCTAGATTTGTGGGTCACTGAGTATATTCTTGCACTAATTAAGATGTGAGCAAGAATAATTACATGCATAAAATTATTATATATTATTCATGATAGAAACTATACAATTATCCCTATGGGAAACACGTATGAGTCTATAATATCTCCTTTATTCTTCTAACTTATCTATTTTTTGGAAATACAAAATTACATGTTTATATATACATAAGATGTGAATATGTGTTGAAGAAGACCAAATAATTCATCTTCAAATAGTTATAAGATATATAATAATAGTTATCAAACTATAGACTATTGGTATTTTAGTGAAAACACCATATTTGGTGATGCTAATAAAGGTCTTGGAACCAAAACTAGTATTATCAAGTGCCATGCAAGTAGCAATTAAATATTTATTCCATATGTGTGACATCAGTCTCAAATAGAAGAGTTGGCATTAATAGTATGTCTATTGGGATTGGCACCAATATTGAAAGGAAATAATAGATGCCTCTAAGAGTTGTAAAGTCTATTTTTTATTATTCATCCTTAATGGGAAGCAATAGATTCCATTAGTTCTATACTTGTGATTAGGTGAGAAAAATTCTAATCAATCATATTGTGATTTATCCATCTCCTTGGCGACATAATCTAATCTACTTAAATGAGATAATAGAGAATAACATCTTGCATTTTAGGGTGTTTAAATTGAGGGGCCTTGATCTAGTATTTTATTTTTAGAAAAGTATAATTAGAAGTCAATTATAATTAATGAAACTATTTGCAACATATAAAATGTTTGATGAAGAAGGATACTAAGGGTGCAAAATATCCATACTAAAAACTATATGGAATAACAATTATATAGAAAGACATAGATTAAAGGCATCATCTTCTATATATTTAGTTATAATATATGGTACATCCCTATGTTTCCTAAGCTTGTGATAGACACCATGAGGACATTATATCTAAATATGAAGTCACATTTTATCCCTAACTTTTTATTGATACAATGCATGATGCTTGCCATGATGCTTCTTATACTTAGTTTTAGCATTCAAAAGGATGGCAAGGAACTTATATTGGATCTAGTGAATGTAGTCAATAAATTTAATTTCTTTATCAATTCCTATATATGCATAGTAGGTGTCTCCTATCATAACCAAAGAGAAAGTAAGGTTGACTAGTAAAATGATTATGTTCAATAGAGATATGAATAGCCATTTTGTAGCTACGATGAACATAGGGTATGTTCTCATCCCATGTGTGTAGATGCTTGGCATTATACATATTGAGTAAATGCACAATCATGTGTTTCACCACCTCTAGTTTTCCATATTTGTGAGGATAAAATGTAGTTAATCAAAGAATCTTGGTATACATATAGGATAAATACTTGAAAAAAATATTCTAAAAAAATTTGCATCCTTGTTAGACATAATCATCCATGATAGTCCAAAATTATCCCATACATGGTTGAAAATGATTCTAGCAATTGTTTTTGATTGAGATGCTCTTTTGATAGGGAATAACAATAACCATTTTTTAAAATCTATCTAATTATATGTAGTCATTCCCATAGATATTGGTTGATAACCATATCATAAAATTCATTGAGACTAAATCTCAAGGCTTTTTCAATTTTAGTATAGATTGTACAATCTTAATTAAACACTAAAAGGTTCGATGATTTCATAAACATTGTGTTATCCCAAATAACTATGGAAACATGGTGAAGATTAGTCCAATAATACTTACATAGAATAGTTTCTTTGTCATGCCAATGCTCCTTATTACTAAACTATCATGTGGTTTTGATATGAACTTCTATATTTTACTTACTATACACAAGTGTGTCATAATAAAAAATTAACATTATCTCAAAAGTAAAAATAAAAAATACATTTATCTAAGAATGGTGCTTGATAAATCTTAGAAAAATTAGGGTCAAATTAGTCTAAGACCAATTAGATGTCTTAGGACCTTATGTGTCAAGAATATTGATAAGTATAGTGGATGATTGAGAAAATCTATAGTGAGGTTTTTGTTTTATATCCTATTGTTCATGCTCTAATGGACCTATCACAAATGTGATTCTATATTTTATTTTATTTTATTTTTAAGCAAAAAACCCCTTGCGGATCCGCCTTGGTCTGAGAGACCACAAACAGGGGGTTCTACACCGTCAAAGTCACCTAGGGGTCGCACCCGACCCTGCTCGTACCAACATTATCAATTGGATTTTGGATACCCAATTCAGCTTTTTGGTAGGGTGGATATTTGAACCTGGGACCTCCCTTGGAGGATTGCCCTCTCCTCTCCAACTCACCTACAACACCTAGGTGATCCTATATTTTATTTACTATCATACAAGTGTGTCATAAAAAATGTATAATATTATATCGAAAGTAAAAATCAAAATTGTATTTACCTAAGAATAGTGCTTGATAAATGTTAGAAAAATCATGGTCTAATTTATATAGGTGAATCCAAATAGATGTATCATGAACTCATGTGTCAAGAATGGTGGTAAGTGTAGTGGATGGTTGAGGAAATATATAGCAAGGTTGGTGCTATATCTTCTATTTTTGATGCTCAAATAGATATATTATAAGAAAGTTGACCACTTCTAGTGGTAATTATTCTATAACATGTTCTTTGCCTACATGAACTATAGTGTTTTATGGTTTATGCATATGATGGTCTTCTTTCCCAATATTTAACGCTTCTAGTGGCATAAATTTGTATAATGACATAGATCTTATGATCTTGTGCATTGTATCCCTAAACTATGTTACTGAAGATTTTACTATTTGAAGCAATTACATGTCCATTCTAACTAAGAATGGTTCCAAGTCCATACATTGAAGGATTATTATCAATATCAAAATTCTATTACATGTATAGTAGTATGATAAATAGATCAAAACGAGATAGATTCTTCAATTTCTCAACTACCTTTTGACTATGTCTATATATAAGTGAAATTTAGTTGGTTGCCTCCCTGAGTCACATAATTTAGTGGTTGAGTAATCATGGAGAATCCAAAAAGAAACTAGAGATATAAATTTACAAGGACCAAGTTATTATGAATCCCTATCAAAATCTTTGGTTTAGGTTAATTTTGGATGATATAGTTATTCTATGGATCAACCTAAACTCCTAGCCTATCTATTAAAATTTTAGAGCACAAAATAATATTTCTCTAGATTGGCACTAAAAATATGTTGGCAAACATTGCTTAAAAAATTGTTAACACACTTTAGGTTCTCTTCCTATAATTTGTTGAACATAAAAATCATCCATGTAGATAACCACTGATTAATTAGTGAATGACTATAGTATATCGTTCATCATCCTAATGAATGTTTTAGGTATGTTGGTAAGGCCAAGAGACATAATCAATCACTTAAATAGAATTTCACTAGACTTTATGATTATCTTCTAGATGTTGGTTAGCTCTATCAATATATGATGGTATCAAGATTTTAGATCGATGTTGTTCATGGACTAAGAGATAATTAATCATAGAAATAGGATTATGTGATTATTATCAATATAGGGAAACCATGAGAAATAATTGTTATGCAATGATATAATTGGCCTTATATAGGGTGAAGCACTGGGTTAAATGTGACCTTTTTGTATTAACATCTAGATATGTAATTTGATCTAATAATTCTCTTGACTAGAGCATTGATAAATTGATGTATTAGTTAGAAGCATCCAAGCCACTAGATTAGTTAAATATTGGACTTGATAATAAAGAGAGATCCTTAGAAGTGAAGGTAAGGACATCACTAAAGGATGAGACCACTTGGTCCATTTGTTAGTGATGTCCATGCTGAGTGTTGACAACATAATTGTAAGTTATATTAAAGGGCATTTTACTTGCTAGGCCTTGATCAACAAAATCATAAAATTTCCTATTGAATTAATCATAATTTTATACTATTTGGTTTTGATCAAAGAATACTTTGGTGGAGTGGTGCCAACTTTAGAATTATATACCATTTTCTTCGAGTATGATTATGATTTTTTTGGATCTAGGCTAGTACACACCATGATTCTTACACATGAAGGGTTTCCCAAGAAGGAGATCACCCATATTATCTTATTCCTAAAATGCTTGATGGTATATTAGATGAAGCATCACTCCATAACATAGATGAATATTTTCTTGTTAAGTCACTCAAAATTGTATTAATGATGTGGTTTCATAGCTAATTTATCCTTTTGACTATATATAAAAAATTTGATACTTCTAGGTACTATTATCCATAATGAAATGATGAGGCTCTCCCTTTAAGTACATTTTTTATTTAAAGATACAATTCTACTCATCTTTATTATGTGGTAACAATATTATAAGCAATGACAACACTATGGTCAATTTCCATGATCTAATTTCCTTTACCTCATATTGAGGATGACAAGGCATGTACTTTCTTGGATGTTGGCATAGGCACTAGCATTGATGCTTTAGTTGGTAATGACTAGTAGGAATGACACTCATCTTGATTCTAAAATCTTCTCTTGTGATAGTCATCCCACTTTTAATAATTCTTTGATGACATTAGGACATCCAAAATCATGTCAATACTTCACAAAACAACTCTAAAACTCCCTACATAGTAAGAACTTGTATACAACACTGTCAATTAATCTCACAATACTTTTTCAAGAAGGCATCTAACTCACTAATAGTAGCATTTAGTTTAGAGTTTACTGGTGTACATACCAACAACAAATACAAATCAAGGCTCATGAAATCAATACAAATCACTTATAATTGTTGTGTAGGATGGATTCTTGTCATCAAATAAAGATATATGTTTTAACACTAGTTGCCTAATGATTTATGATTGTTACCTCTTTTCCATAAAAATATATCCTATAGTTTTATTAATTTACAATAGTAATCTTTTTCTTAAAACCTTAAGGAAATCCCATTATTATTACTATATATGTGTACACAAATCCCATTTTCAAATTAGTTGTCTCCCTATATTTAACATATTTTTTCCATCTCATGGTTTTTCTTTATTTTATCCCTTAACTACTAGTGCTTATTGTTCTCTATAAATTCATCTATATTTAAAGAAATTATTTTCATCACATATATATACATGTTTGTTTTTTATTTATTTGACTGCTTGTTTCTCTCTATATTTTTCTATATAAGCTATGGTGGCATTTCTAAAATCTAGAAACAATTGTTTCCATCCAGATTCTTATTTTTCTGTTACTTTCTTATTCGTTGATTCCCATGTATTTGTTTATTAATTTACTATATAAAATGTTTTCTCTCTTTTTATTTTTAATCTATATCCACTTGTTTATATTATCTCTATGTGTGTGTGTATTATATTTTGATTGTAATTGAAACTGTATTGGTCATATTGTTTTCCAAGTAATTGCTTTATATGGGGTTTCTATTAGTAGGATTGTTTCTCTATTTTACCCATAGTATCATTATATTTTTATTAATGAATAAGGTACCCATATTCTTAAATCCAACTTTACCTTATCATATTTCACTTTAATCTTTTTATTTTTTACTTTATTTATACTAATGATAGTGTTTGGTTCACTTAGGAGTTGTAGAATCCTCCTAGACTTATTCAAATTTACGTAAAATATATCCTTGATAAATTTATACATAGGATCATCTGCATGCCATTAATATTTCAAAATGCCATCTTCATCATAATTTTTGTTCTTATTTATGGGATTAGACCCACTTATTGTTGATACTTATAAAGTCCTTCACCTTTTATTTCCTCTTCTACATTTATGCACATGTAGTTAGGCTAGAAAATTTAATAATATTTCATTTGCTAGTGTAAAAGTCTACTATCTGAGTGTCATTCATTTTCTATGCACTCCTCCAACTCCAACACTTCATTTAGTTTGTATATATCTACTCAATCTTCTTCCTCTGACAATGAGAAGCCAAATTCATTTAATGGTACGAACCCCTCACTAATGGACTAGTTGTTCAAGTTTATCATGTGTTTGTGTTGGTTTTTCTTGAAATTCAAGCCTTTCTCCCATTTTTAACTTACCTTTGCTATGTGTAACCATCCATGTTCCAACAATATATTTTAGGATATTTTTTGTATATATATTACCATAGAGTCTAGAATGAATATTTTATCAGTATTTTTTACCTTCTACATAGTTAAATTCCTTCATATCAAAGTTATATTAGTTTTCACCATATAGTCAAAGATTAGGAGATCAAAAGAATGGTGTCCCAAGTCCTTCCATGTTTTATCAAGAAATTAATTCATGCTTGAAATCCCATCAATAAAAATTTGTGTCAGCTTATGATTCAACAACTCAATATGGATCAATGTTGGTTTCTTTCACTTCTAACATCAACATCATCAAGTCAATATACTAGTCCAATATGGCTTCCAGTTGATGTTGTATATTTATTGCTATCCTTATCTAATGATATCCCTGATCATTGTATAAAGCTTCAGTATTATGCATAGTAAACTAGACATCTTCACTGTAACATGTGTATACAAAACTTACACTACCAACTTTTTTGGTGGTGTCTCCCCATCTTTAATGCTAATGAGTTTGTTTAACTTATCATGACTAGTCTTTCATATTTCTTCCTCTATTTTCATGGATGCTTCCTACTATTTCTTCATCTCCTTAGCAAGGTTTGGGCACGACTCCATATTTTATGCTTGTATCCAAGTAATTGTTAGCACATATTTAACTTTTTTTGCTTGTCGTTGGTCTACTTGAGGCTTCTCTATGTAAAATAAATTGATATATTTTTAGTTACTTGTGTTTGCCATATTTGGATAATTTACCTCTTTATGGTTTCTAGGACCATACCATCTACACATCATCACAGTACCGCTTCTAGCTCCTCTTGTCAAAGCATTTGTATATTTTTGTGTCAAGTGTCCACACTCTTGACATATTTTTCATTGTATTATTAGCCTTCCATCTGAATCATATTGCAATCTTACTTCACCTCCACCTCTAGTATTTTGGTTCCCTAATTGTGATTGCCTTCTTCCTTGGTTGTTGTTTTGATATCTATCACTACTTGCTCCTTGTCCACTCTTCCAAGTGTTGGGTTTTTCCTCTTTATCTTTCTTATACACCATAATTATCTAGTATTGTGTACTTCTCACATTGAATAGGAAATATAAAATAGTATGACCTATGATCTCATAGATATTAAAATATGATTTCTCTGGATAATTCACATTGGTGTGTCCTTCAAATTTGCACTCTGAACACAAATTGTCTTTCATTTATTTCTTCTATTTCTTCTTATCTATCTTCATATCATTTTTTATTCTTTCTATGTCCTTCTGCATGGCCTAGATAGTTGCACTAAGGTCATATCAATCACTATCAAATCCATTATCTTGTTCATGATTCATACTTCCTCCTCCAACTGTTGTCATCTTCATTTCACTTTTCAAATTCAATGCATAATCAAATGTTTTTTGGAAAGTGGTAGATGGAACTATTTTCATTTTCTTCTTATACCTTGGCAATAGTCCATTCAAGAACCATTTTTTTTGTAGCCCATCAACGAGCTTTCCTTTTGCTGATGATTTCTTTTAGACGATGATTATAAAATTTGATATTCTTATCCTTCTTCTACTTTGTTAAATAGATTTCACCAATGATATTCATTTCATAACAAATAAATTAAAACTCTTTATTGAATTTAATATTTAACTTGATGTTGTATTATATTACATGATTTAGCACTTGCTAATGTACCTACATGGTACCTTCATGGTACATATGTAAATATTATATTAGGGTTGATTCATAGTTTAGAGTGTGAGTATTAATTCTCTTTTCTATGTAAGTGTGTACAAGTGTCTTCTATGTAAGTGTACAAATATGTAATATAAATATGTGCACAAGTGTCTTAGGTGAGAGTGTGCAAAATGAATATCAAGAGTCATGTCTAGATGTGCATACAATATAAAGTCATGTGTTCATCAAGTATGCAAGTGTCAAGTAGAGTAGCCAAGAGTCATGAGACTTGGCACATGGAAAGGGATAGTCAAGTATCCAAAGATAATTCTACTATGGATATATAATACTCCATAGTATGTTAAATCACATCACATGTCAAAGAAGAACAAGTTCTTATCATATTTGTAAGAGAAATTGGAGTAATAATTACTACATATAATTTGAGTAATTGATATTGTAAGTTGTGCTACATGCTTTGTAAATGTATGATTCAGGCTATTTACATTCATATTGTTGTTTATTAATTAATGCTATTTTGATATATTATAAGACTTTATCTACATATTAATTTTCTTATATTACTGTACTTACATAATTATATAATCTTACTGTATTGTGGCTATATTATATTTGATCCTATGATATTTATCCTGTAAGTTTAATATTAGTATTAAGACTTAAAAAGCCATCACTTAGCCCAATTTATGATGGATTATTCTTGCTTTAGATACCAATAAATCACTATTTGTAATGTTTCTAGGAATTCTTAGCCATGCATCCTCATTGGTTACTCCATTTTCCTTCCATATAATTTCACATTTAGATATGGCATTTAGGATCCCCCCTTCTATCTATGAATTTTAGGTATTGTTACTTTTCCACATCTAAAAAAATATTTTCATTGGTGGTGGTTTTTCATTGGCCTCATCTTCATTCAACAAACCTTTTGTTGATGACTAGTCATCTATAAATAATCTTTAGTCACATACTAGTGCGCTTACATTCTATATATCCTTTATGAATACACAAGTTAGCTCTAGTCTTTTGAGCACACTCTCCAAAAATTTCCTTCATGCTTGGCTCCCATTCTCTACACCTTTAGGAACTCTCCCCTACACCTATGATTCATTAATTACTCTACGTTATCCCGTACATGATCTATGTTGGAACTTCCTTCATCACTTGTACAAACATTCTCTTTGGCATTTCCTTCATCTTCATGATGCACATCCATTTGTGAGTCATCCTCCATAATCAAAAATAATATTTTCCACATTTCTTAATTTTGTTCATCTAAAATTCTCTCTTTTTGAGGGTTGCACACTCATTCCACTTTTGACACATTTATATCCTCGCTAGTAAACTCTATCAACACATCACCAACTCCATTGTCAACATGCAAATAGTTTTTGGTAATATGCAACTCCCCCACCAATATGCAACTTTCCTTCATGTGTTGCACATCCAAAATATCTTTGGACTTGTTGTTGCATGATACTTAAACTTCTTCTCATTAGTTGTTTGCTCGTTATCACATATCCATATCTCTCACACATCCATATATCTAACATCCTCACACCAAGTTATTTATCATCCACCCCTCTCATCTTCAATGTTCGAGTGATCATTTGTTTTATTTTTAGATGAAAATGGTGCCAAATACGACATAGTAGTGGTATTACATAAATTAAGTAATAGAGAAAGGATAATAAGGAAAATTAGTAACACATAGCATTAACATAAAAGTATAAAAATAGCCAAGTAATACTAAACTCTCCCTCATACGACCTACACAACACAATGTATTGCATGCCTTGATGACCCTGCACAAATAGATCAAGTTGGATAGCCTTAATAGAGAGTTAGAAAGCCTTACTCAACATCAAAAAACCTTATTTAGAAGTCTATATGACTTATCTAGAGTCTTGTATATCTATTTACAACAAAAATAGTCTAGCTATAACATTTCTTAAGTACTGTAACCATTCACAAAAGCATTCATAATGATCACATGTTTGTACAACAAAGTATTCTTATTGTCTAGAAGAATACAAGTCTAATCATATCTTCATACAATGTGTATAGTTCTAGGGATATCTTATAATGCACACACACACACACAAACACACGAACACCTCTATCTCATATATACTCAAATGAATGACTGAGGGGTCTTATTTATATAACTTGGGAGGTAGTTGCTCCCTCAACTTTTTTCAACTAACTATTTGACACCTCATAATTTTCTTGAATTCCATTTGATATGCATTTGAATTACATTTCATTTCATGAATTATTAATTATATGTACTACATTTCATCAAAATGTCTCATACATATAACAAAACAACTCTAGATGTCAAAACAATTGCATAAAAAAATCTCGTGTACTTGAATTCCAACATGTTGTATTAAGTCTAAGGTGGAACTTGAGATAGCACCACATCTAAACTAGCTCCTATATTTGGTAAAATAATTTTATATTTTTAATGTCTCTCTCACTTTTTGTTTTTTTTGGTAGGTAAAATATTTTATTTACAGATCGGGTTAAAGGGTCCCGTCCCTATTACAATGGGCATGAATAGTGTCAATAGTACAAAATTGACAAAGTCTGACAAAAATAGTCTGGGGTTTCGACCCCCTGTGGACTAGCCAAACCATGGCCACAAACATCACAAACAAAACTGAGATGAAATCAAAACAAACAGAGGCAGTCCAACTGCCTGTAGTCACCTTCCTAGAGCTACTGGGATTCCTTTTTGTCTTCCTGCTCAGCATTGTCTTTCTGATCATAAGTCTAGAGGACCTTGAGCACAGTAGGGAGCTCCTGTATTTTAGTAATGGCATTGGATAGGAAGGAACCGACCTCCCGGATAATATTGGTGGTGGACTTCAAGTGTTCTACCACTTTGTTGATGTGATTGAGGGTGGCGGTGCACAACATATCTTTGGTATTACTGATCGTTACCTCATCTTCATCATTGATGACCTCTGGTGATGGGCGTTGAGCACTCGCATTCTGAGACTTTAGCCTACGGGATTTCCTGCTCTTCTGGGTTGGGCGGACAACTTTATGCTTGCTTCTCAGAGGCTTTCTAGGAGGGTAGGGGTCTAAAGGGACAGAGTCCTTGGGTGTGGGGGCAGGGGAGGCTTCTTTCTTACCACTGGTTTGGATAGGGTTGGACTTGTTTAGGGGGACCGACGAGAGTCTCAGATAGTGGGGGGTCTCAGCAGGAGAGGGGGAAGGGGAGGGGCTCACCTCAACCTTACGGGTGGATGCGGATGAGGGCTCAAGGCTGGGGGAGTGGGTAGGGAGACCACTAGAAGCCTGGTGCACCAGGGCATGCCTGTAAAGGATAGAGAACAATCCTTGGTGATGAGGGGGTTTCGAGGACTTGCGCTCCCTAAAATTTGTAATAGTAATGTTGATGGAATGAAAGAGGAAGTCGGGAATGTTGACTGGCTTGACATCATGGAGATGGTTAATGAAAGTGAGGTGGTAAGCACACAAGGGACTATTGGGGTCATCGACAGTGATGTACTGGATGATAGGGATGACTGCAGTGTCCCAAGGATGGGGTAGAGATGAATGAAGCACACCCTTTTTCTCCCACACCAAATCCTTCCCCTTGTCAGGGAAATGGTCTGTCTCATCCTTGAAATTGTGCCTATCCCTACGGATGGCCCTGCCTATAGGTGGTAAACCAAAAACTTTAGCAATAGTGTGGATGCTTACCTCAAAGTGCAACCCTCAAACCTGAACTTCACCTTTGTTCCAAGAATTGACGAAGTCGTTGGTCACCTCATCATCCATTCCAGTGAAAATCTTGAAGAAAGGGATGAATCTCTTGGCATCGAGTAGTGCTTCAGTCATCGGCTCGAGCAGGAGGTTTGTAGGCTCAGTCAAGGCCATCGTGCCGCTGGAACTAGGGTAAACAAAGCTGTTGAGAAAGCTTCTATCAAACTGGGTGGAAAGCCTCAAGTGAATACTCACCGAAAGGACAAGGAAGGGATTAAGAGGTTGGGGACTTAGGCGAGAGAGGCAATCGATCATTGTGATAGTATCGATGCATAATTGGGAACAACAGGTAAGAAAATTGACCTTAATAGGGCACATGGGGGGAGGACCAAAATGGAAGGAAGTGGTGAGGCGGATGGACCAGGCGGTGTAAGGAGTGAGCGAAGGAGAAAAGAGGGGGGTGGTGAATGGGTGATGAGATGTGGGGGAAAATGAGGGTGAAAGGGTGGAGGCACAGAGAAAGTGGGGGCCAAAAGGGCTGACCACGAGCAGGGCATTCTGCAAAAATGGATGTACTAACAAAGCTCCGAAAAATGATGCAGAGAGCTAAGTCCCAAAGATACATGGTGTTGAGGGAAAACACCCATGGTGTTGAAAAAACACCTTTGTGGCAGCAAGAGCTACCATTTGTGATTTTTTTCCATTTAAGACTGGTGTTGACCGAAAACACCTTTGGTGTTGAAAAAACACCATCATGGCAGCTAGCACTGCTCTTTTCGGGTGCACTCCACATCATGATTGGCTGCCATGAGGACATCCTGGGGGAAGTCATCTTCCCAGATGATCAGGTTGGTTTGGTTGGCCGCTCTGTTGGCCAGAAGGTCTACCACCTTGTTCGCTTCTCTAAACACATGATGTATCATGCTTTGAGGGCATTGACTTAGGGAGGTTTGACACTCCTAAATTATGTTATGGATATTCCAACCTCCATTGCTATTGTTGTTCATGTGACTAACTACTATAGATGAATCACCTTCGAACATGATAGGATTAGTCAAATATTTGCTGACCTCAATGCTCCTCCAGAGAGCTCGGGCTTCCATAGTTGTTAGTTTGGACCCCTAAGTTTTTAGTGAAAGTCATAATGATGTTTCCAGCATGGTCCCTGATGACACCACCGACCCTAGCATCCCCCGGATTTCCTTTGGATGATCCATCGAAATTGGCCTTAAGCCAACCTGGGGGTGGGGGATTCCACTTGACATTACTCCTGGTACTGGGGGGATTCTGAGTTTTGGTGCACTCGATGGGAATCCCCAGAGATTTGAATAGAAGAGACTCTATCCCAGAAGTTGGGATGTCTATGCAAGGGATGAGGTTGGAGTTTTCAATAGCAAAGGACAACGCTCTAATAGCCACTGTTTCAAGATTTCTGGGGCTATCATTGAAGATGTGATTATTCCACTCCAACCAGATTTGCCAAATCGCATGGTGCAATAGGGCTTTCCATAGGAAGTTGAGCCTGGTATTCCTGAAGACACTGGGCCACTGGGTGAACAAGTCTAGGATAGACTTGGGCCACACCCATTTGATGTGGAACCTACTGATCAGGGAAGAGAAAACATCCTAGGCGAAGGGGCATTCGAGGAGGAGATGTTGGGTGGACTCCCATGCCTGAGTGCAAAGATAGCATCTATTGGGGATAATTACACCCCTTCTGATCAAGTTGTCCATGGTTAAGATTCTATTGTGGATTGCGAGCTAGCAAAAATGAGCCACCTTCGGGACCAGGTGCTTGAGCCAAATGGACCTAGATGTGGTCGGGTTGTCAATGGTGTTGGGATGCTTAGGAGACCTGTCTACCAATTGGAAAGCAGATTTTATAGAGAAAAGGCCATCGTTGGTGCCTTTCCAGCAAATTTTGTCTGCCACCTGAGTCTGGGGGATGAAAGTTACCCTAAGGATAGCCTGCAGGGACACCATGGCTTTGTCAATGATAGCATTTCTGACTCTGAACTGAATCTATTTCCATCTATGACTATCTTGGTCAATAGTGATGAAGTCAGCAACTTTGGGACTAAATTTGTTATCAGTGAGGTGTTTGATTGCAACAATGTCGGGGTCTTTGACAAGGGGCTCGTCCCTAGCCCACGGTTCATGCCAAAAGTCAATATCTTTGCCATCCCCAAGCTGCCATCTTATCCCTTGTTGAAGAAGGTGCTTGGTGTGGGTTATGGATTGCCAAAAGTGGGAACCATTACTGGGACTCCCTTCATCCCTGAAAGAATGTTGTTGCAAATACTTTCGTTTGACAATAGACACCCACTCCAAATTGGCATTGGTGATAACCTTCCACGCTTGTTTGGCCAAAAGGGCCTAGTTCATGAGACTGATCCTACGCAACCCAAGCCCACCTCTATCTTTTGGAGTGCACACTTTATCCCAGGCCATCAGGTGAAACTTCCACTGGTTATCAGACCCTACCCATAGGAAGCATTTTTGGATCTTCTCTATAGCTTCTCCCACAACCACTAGGATTTTGAAGACTGATAGAAAGTACACCGAGATGCTTTGGAGGACAGACTTGACCAAGGTTGCTTTTCCCGCTTGGGAGAGGAGAGCCCCTTTCCAGCCTACCAATTTCCTATGAATTATTTTAGTGACATTGTTCCACATAGTCTTGGTTGGTCTCCCTCGAAACATTGGGAGGCCCAAGTATGTGGTTGGGAAATCAGCAATGGTGCATCCCAAAATATCTACAATTTTGACCTGCCACTTGATGAGGGTGTTGATGAAGTAGAGTTTGCTCTTGGTGAAATTGATCCTCTGACCAACAAGCTTCCTCATAGAGATTGAGAATAGACTTAATGATTTTGGCTTCAGCCACCGAGGCTGAAGTGGCCAGCAGGGTGTCATCGACAAACTATTGGTGAGTTGAAGGCTAGAGGTTGGAGGTAGCCTTAATACCAGATATCAATCTTCTAGAGTAGGCAGATTTGATGGCCCTCCCTAGGATCTCAGCTAGAATGATGAAGAGAATGGGGGAGAGGGGGTCCCCTTGTCTTAGACCTCTGGTACTAGGGAAATACCCTACTATTGACCCATTGACAAGGATGGAGAACCAAGAAGAGGAGATGCAGTTTGAGATCAAATTGACCCAGTTCTCATGGAAGCCAAATTTGAGGAGGACTTTGGTCAAAAACTCTCGGTCCACTCTATCAAAGGCCTTATTCATATCAAGCTTCAGGAAGAAGGTAAACTTGTTGGAGATATGGGTTGAGTGGATAAGCTCATGAACTGTGATGACACCGTCAACAATGTTCCACCCCTTGATGGTACTCCCTTGGTAGGGATCGATGATGGAAGGGAGGATGCCTATGAGTCTATTGGCCATAGCTTTGGATAGGATCTTATAAATGACATTGCAAAGGCTAATGGGGCGGTAATCAGATAGGGATTGGGAATTGGGCCCCTTGGGAATGAGAGCAAGGAAAGTGGAATTGACGTCCCTGGGAATGGTTCTAGTGAGCTACATTTCAAAAATAGCTAGGCAGAGGTCGGGGCCAACGATGTCCCAGTAGGTTTGGAAGAACCTAGGGGAGAACCCATCGGGGCTAGGGGCTTTGTCTGGCTGCATGGAAAATAAGGCTTGGTGGATTTCTTTAGGGGTTAGAGGGCTAAGGAGAAGGTCATTCATGGCTTCGGATATGGTACTAGGAATGTTCTCGAGAAGGGTGTCCATGGCCTGACCAGAGAGAGGGGGTGGGGGCCTAGGAGGGATTCAAAGTGGGAAATAGCTTCATCCCGAATCTGGTGGATGTCAGAGGTGAAAGACCCATCTTGCCTGGTGAGGCTCTTAATCCTGTTAGCTCCCCTATGCCTGAGGGTGGAAATGTGGAAAAATTTGGAGTTGGAGTCTCCTTCCTTGAGCCAAAGTTGTCTCAATTTTTGGTGCCAGAACATTTCTTCCTTTCGTAGGGTATTATGGTATTCTGAAAGTAGGACCCGCTCTTTAGCTCTGAGATTGTCATCCCCTTGCCCCTATTGGAACCTATCCTCAATATGTTTGAGCCTGCTTTTGATGTTATTCTTATTTTCAAAGATATTCTCGAATGTCTCTCTGTTCCACCCCTTCAATTTTATTTTAATCGATCAAAGTTTTTGCATTACCTAGTTTATGACAGTCCCAGGGAACTTTTCCCCCCACCATTTGATAATCTAACTTTTGAGATCTGGGTGCTGAGTCCACATTGATTCAAACTGAAAGGGGGTCTTGAACTGAGATCTGCTTACAGTTTCAAAAATAAGGGGGTTGTGATCGGACCCAATTTTTGGGAGTGCTTGAAGGTTGGCATCACCAAAGAGGGGGAGCGCTTCTTGGGACAATAGAAAATGGTCCAAACATTCTTGGATAAGGTCTCCGCCCCTCCATCTATTGCTCCACGTGAACTGGGACCCCCTCAACTGAACGTCCATGAGTTCATTTGAGTCTACAAACTACGTGAAGTCATTTGTGGTTTTGGGGGTTATGTCATTCCCCCCTCTTTTCTCTGAATAATGCAAGGGGGTATTGAAGTCCCCTGCTAGGATCCATGGGATGTTGCTAAATGCTTACCTCATCTGAGTGAGGTTGTTCCACAAGATCAGTCTACCCTACTGCATGTTAGGGGCATAAACATTTGTCATTACCCAGGAGAGTTGGGTGTTGGGGTCATGGAAGTAGATATTGGACAAGCGTCCTTCACCTGAGATGACTCTACCTTCTACTTTGGTAGGGTCCCATAGACAGAGGAGTCCGCCTGAGGTACCAAAAGCCGGTGTGTAGGCATATTCACATTTTCTCCAAATGGTCTTGGCAACTCTCGGTGACCAGTGTTCGCCTAATTTGGTTTCTTGGATAAGAAATATGGTGGGATTAGAATATTTTCGTATGGCAGTAGCCAATATTTGTTTGGCTACCCCATTTAACCCTCTCGCATTCTAGGAGAGGACTTTCATTTGGAACTCTTGGAGGGTTTTTTGCCCCCTTTGCTTTGTTGTGCGGGGGTTTGGATCTCTTGGTTTCTTCTCTGTTGGCACTTTTGAGTTCTTGGAAAAGGGTTTTTTGGGTGCCATTGGCTATATCTTCAGCTGTATCATGGTTTCTCAGTTTAGCGCCTGAAGGCCTACCCTTTTTCCTATCACCTCCTACATCCATCTAGGACTTTTTGAAACTCCTAGTTTATTTTGGACTCCATGGTTCTGGGGATTCTTGGGATGAATCATCACTGTCAGTTTTGGCATTGTGGGGTTTAGATGGGGAGAGGGGCAACCCATTCCTAGTGGGTGGGGAAGATGTGGGTAGAGGATTGGGGGACTGAGAGGGTTTGGGAGGAGAGCTCAGGGAATCGATGTCGATGATGGGTGGGGATAGAGGGCACGGGTGAGGAGGTGGGGAAGGGGTTTTCTGGGGGGTTTGGCCTTGGGGCATGGTTGGGGGAGTGGGTTTGGGATAGGGAGATCCTTTCTAGGGAGCTCCTCAACATTTATTTTATCAAAGAGACCAGAATTGCTGAGTAAATTGAACTTGTTAGAGATAGTGAATAGACTACTTGCCTTTTGTGTATCATCGTTTGAAGGAGGTAGGGCCTGTTGCTTGCCCCTATGGTTTTGGATTTGTCCCATTCTGGATTTCATCTTCTGATTTTCTCCATGGACTGGGTGGTTCAAATTCTAGGAGTCGGTCTGTGCTCCTTTATGATTCGGGCACTAGGATGGAAGATGCCCTTGGGTTTGGCAATCAGAGCAAAATGTAGGTTTGTTTTCATATTCCAATGGTTGGCTTTAGTGGTATGATCCATAAATTAGGTTAAGATGGTCAGGGAGCTGAGTCTCCAGATTGACATTGATGCATATGCGGGCTTGCGTCAGGCGAGTTCGAGCGCGAGTAGCTGGGTCAATGGTGACAAATTCCTCGATTGCTCGGGCTATCCCTTGGAGTGCATCTTCATGGAAGAAATGTGCAGGCAGGTTTGGGAGTCGAACCCAAATGGGAGCATAGTTAATGCTCTGTGATTCTAGGTCAAACTCAACTTCCCATTTGCGGAGGAAGAGGCTTCTTCTTTCGAAGAACCATGGGCCCCCTGATAAAATGCGGTCTACATCCTCCTGCATGTTGAGGTGGATCATGAAAAACCCCCTGGACATTGCAGATAGTTCCAAATACCCTCGAGTTTTCCATTTAGTTGCCGCCCAGCGCCAGATTGAATCCATATTTGGGCGTCCTCCGACGAACTTCCCTACCAGGGAAAATGAATCTAGGGTCGCATACCCTTCCATGACTTGTTGTGGATAAAAAACGTCACTGCCCTGGGCTACAAAGGTGTTTGATGCAGAAGTCGAGGGTTTAGGTTTCCCTTGGAGGACTTCCATGAATGAAACCTGGCTGGTCCTCTTGTTGTCATTTGATGTTTTATCCGGTGGGTCTTTTCCCCTGATGTCTCCATTATGGTCATCTATCATGCCTGGATATGTCTTGTTTGCTATTTCACTCTCCATGTGGTAGCCGATGGACTCACCGCTCGCTATCGCACCACTCCCCGAGCTCCTATTCCCACTTCTCTACTTCCTACCTACCTCGCAATTTGAATATTCGCTCACCATCTCTCCACAACTTTCCATCTGTCATAGGGAAATTCTACTCTCGCTTTTTGTTTTGGTCTATTATATTTCTTTATAATATTTAAGTATATTCAATGCAAACATAGTACTATGCATTTGATAAATGCTCTGTAAGTGTTAATTTAGAGGTTACATTATGAGATATAAGTACACATTGTTTTTAATATTAAATCTATATGTTTTATCTATGTAATATTTTTTAAAGAACATAGGACAAAGTAGACCCTTTCATAGTGTTTAAGATTTAGTTTTTTTTTTTTTTTAAGCGAAAAACCCCTTGCGGGGCCGCCTTGGTCTGAGAGACCATGAACAGGGGGTTCTACACCGTCAAAGTCACTCGAGATTCGCACCCAACCCTGCCCGCACCAACATTATCAATTGGATTTTGGATACCCAATTCAGCTTTTTGGTAGGGTGGAGATTTGAACCTGAGACCTCTCTTGGAGGATTTCCCTCTCCTCTCCAACTCACCTACAACACATGGGTAAGATTTAGTTTTATCTTTTGTTTTGTCTTATCAATTTCTTAGAATGTTCACTAGAACAAAAACCAAAATGATTGTGTTCTTGTTTAGAATTCAAGCTTTCTTTTCTAGTGTACCTTATACATAGGAATTGTAATATTTAGTATATACTCTTGTTTTATTTTCCTCATTGGTTGGATAGCATTATTATATGCTTGAAAGACTTATAATTCCTTATATCTATAATTTTCAACATGTTTAATAGTTATGTCTTTTATTCATTAATATGCAAAATCTATTGTTGTATAGGATCTTGTTGTCAGAGTATTTAGCATCTAATTGTAAGTATAAGTCTTTGTGCATCCTTTTTATATAGACACCTTGAGCTAGATATCTATTTTCTTTCTTTTCTACTAATAATTGGCTATATGGGCTTGAAACAAGCCCCACCTATACTACATTATGATCATATGACACAATGTTTCAATGAATCACATAGTGGTATCACAACAAACCGTATTGACAATGATGCATTTATCATCTAACAATATTTGAATTTGAATTTCCACTTTAAAAGGCTAGGTTTGTAACCATCGATCTCATGTCATTTAATATTTTCTTCTTTTCTATTAAAACATCAATTGAAGATAATCTCTTTTTCAAATTACATGATGAATCTTATATGCTTGAAAATCTTATTAGGGTATGCCAAAATTCAATTTCATTCTTCTCTTCCATATAACCATTTGAAAAGGATGTCACCCACAAACCTATCTAAACAATTAAACTTGAGTGGGTATATGTTCAAAGCCCTTGTTTCAAAGTCTACCATGAAAATATTGGTTATGATCATGGAGATGGGACAAGCTATTGCCATGCCTTCTATTTACTCATAAATATATCATTGAAAACTAGAGAAGTTACACCTAAAGTAAAACTCTACTAAATTGTTTGAGGGTCAATCATGCTTAATACAAACTCAATTTTACTTCATTTATTAGTAGCTTATAAATAAGGATAATGTTAGAAAAGCAAATACTTGATTGATTATTCCATGAGATCAGTTATGCATAAATAACAAATTTGATCTCCAGTGAGTCATTGGATTACAACAACCTAATAGATCTAATCTAATCATAACTAGGAGTTTATCAATCTCAACAAGAGTGATAACTCAAACAGAATTGAATATCCTAGTAGAACTTAAAAGATACTCCAACATTGTAAAGACACTTACTATGATAATGCAGGGAGAATGAAATGAATCATTGTTATAAAGAATCGTTGTTGAATTGTATGGGGCACCCAACAATTACTTAATAAATATATTCTTCGATGATGCTTTTTGCAATATCCTCTTTGTCCTTATAATATATTGGATAATAAAATATAACTAATGAAGTATGTTAGGAAGGTCTTAACATGCCACCCCCCTTAAAAAGAGCTTTTCCCTCAAATCTCAAAGGGGGGAGCTTCGTCCTTTGCCTTACAAGACACATTTGCTCATGTTCTTGCACAACTTTAATGTTCTTTTTCCACAAATAGGGATATCGAGAAGGTGGAAAAATTAAAGGTGGATTTCCAAGAAGGAGAGTAGGAACAAGACGACTATGAGGAGGTAACCCTTGGGTTTCTTTAAAATATTTAGAATGATGTATAACGAGTGGGGGTAATATGTCTATGGGTTTCCGGTGTTCCTTGGAAGAGGCAATGGAAAATGAGTGTGGAGTCACATTTTTGCCTTGCTTTCGGATAGGTTTTACCATGTAGTTAGAACTCACTATTTGTAAGAAATTTGTATGTAGTCTTTTTAGGGTGTATATCTGGTTGGAATCGGTTACTTCGGGTATATCTACCTTATCGTTTCCTGGGGCTGCTATTTATTTGTATACCTCGATCGTATCGTCGTCATGGTAGTGAGTAGACAATATGGGTAGTGTGGGTTCATGGTTATCCTTTTCCACCTCTTCCTCATTTTTCTCATCCAGCTTATCTTGCTCAGCTTCCTCAGCTTCACCCGTGATGGATTGACAAGGATCATCCATAGTTAATAAATACAATGTTCGTGTAGCGCAACAATGACTGGGCCCAAATTGCTCATCACAAGTATCACAAAGACCTTTCGCTCATCGTTCCTTTATCTCCTCAAAGCTAAGATGTTTAATTGGTAAAGTTTGGTGAGTTTTGGGAGTGGGGTAAGTGGTCTGTGATTTCCCCATCGACGGTTTTCCTAATTTACGTGGAACATTGAGTTTATCTTCAGCTAATAGAGTTAATCCAAAGATCTGCATTAAGGTGCAGGGATGAAATATTTCTACCTCGTTCTTAATTTTTTCCTTTAATCCACTGACAAAGCAACTTATGAGAATTGATTCATCTAATCCTGTGGTGTGAATGACGAAATCCTAGAACTGATTTCGATATGCTTGCACGAAGGTGAGTTGACGAAGGGTGGTGATATTAATCTGCAAAAACATGTTGGGGTTATGAGATCTTCTACCATCGACCATTTTCATAGTCGTCGTTGAAATTTGTCACTAAATTTGCTAATAATTATCACAAAAATCATCGCAAAAAGTTGTCGACAAAAATTGCTAAAAAGTTGGCGATAAAAATTACGCAAAAAATTATCAACAAATGTTGCTAAAAAAGTCGTCAAATTCTTGTCAAAAAGTCATCGACGATTTCTTATCAAAAAATCATTGATTTATTGTCAAAGTCGTCGTCAATTTGTGTAGCAAAAGGTCGTCATCCAATTTTATTGCATAAATCGTCACAATTTGTCAAAAAAATATCATCATGATTTTGTTGTCAAAATTATTAGAATTTTTTTCGACATGTGAACCGAGGCATCTTATCAAAAAATCATTGATTTATTGTCAAAGTCGTCGTCAATTTGTGTAGCAAAAGGTCGTCATCCAATTTTATTGCATAAATCGTCACAATTTGTCAAAAAAATATCATCATGATTTTGTTGTCAAAATTATTAGAATTTTTTTCAACATGTAAACCGAGGCAGCAAAGAGGCTGGCAACGTGCAGATGAATAACAAGGGCAACAGCGGCGTGTGGAGGGAACGTGCGGATGAATAACAAGGGCAACGGTGCTATGAAAGGAGTGGAGTGGGCACGAGATTCAAAGGGAGCGTATCTAAAATCACGTCTTGCCCTCTGTGCTACGGAGGTTATAAATCGCTAAAAGTACAAATCACCAATTATGTGGGATATTTCGATCCAAAAAAATTTAAAACTTCTTTTTGCTTCCTCCAACATCGGGATTTTATGGCGTTCTTTCCAGTAGTCGCGTCACAGCTTGTAATATTACCGGGATTTTAGATTCTGTTTCGAGCTGGAGCGAGTTTAGAGATCACCGCTTGCTTGAGACTTTGTTAAATTTATTTTTGTCAATTTTTGCTTGTAATCTTTGCTCTGTTATTCTCTTTGATCATCAGCTTCTAGATTTTTAGGTTTTTGATGCTACCAAATAAATATTTTGGTGCTTATGAAATATTGTCGGAGTTCTCTAGGTTCATCAGAATTTTGTTTGAGACGGCCTACGTTCCAAACTTCGTTTCGAAATAACAGCAAAATGTTTGTCCAAGGAAAATTTAGGTCACCCTATATTTAATTAAATCTAATATTTTCTGGTGCGTTTTCCAATAAATTGAGACTTCTTTCGCCGACGGTCGATAAAAAAAACTTTAGGTTTTATAATTTAATTTTATCAAATTCTACCATTAAACATTGAACTTCTTGGCTTCTTGCGCTATCCGACGCTGGAAATTGACAGCCGGCAGTCAGAATTTATTTTAAAATTATAGGTTATTAAAAAAAAAATTATATATACGCCGCCTTTGTTGCTGGTTGCCAAAAAATGTAAATACTTAGGTTATAACTATTTAATTTTGCTGAACGTTTCAGGATGTCGTCGGAAGTTGTTTAAACAACACTGCATGAAGTTTGTTTATTTTTTTTGTCCGTCGATCTGAAGGTAATTTGATCGATCGCGCTGCTTTCGAAGGCTATGATGACGATCCACGATCTAAGCTTGGATTTTAATTTCCTTCCGGTTACTTTGTTACAGTGGCCTACGTTGTTACAAAGCGCTTTGTTTTCTCTCCTGATTTTTATCAGGGACGTCGTCGGTTCTATGTAGAAGACGATATATATATTTTATTTGGTTGCTCGCTCTAGTTTGAAAAATAGTGGTAGATAAACAATGTTGGGCATCGGGTGGAGGTGTAAACAACTGTGCAGTGGTAGTAGTATTTCATTGTGATGGTAGACAACGGTGCTTTGAGGAGATTGATGGTGCAGAAGGTGACGTGTTGGAAGTAGAAAGAGCTGGGTTTGCTGGCATTGTAAATATATTACTTTGACTTGCACTGCTACTGTGTTTCACTGTTTATTGCAATATCCTCTTTGTCCTAATATACCTATTTAAGGGGTGTGAGAGTGAAGGGGTGCAACCCTTATAATATATTGGATAATAAAATATAATTAATAAAGTATTTTAGGAAGGTCTTAACAAACACCCCCCTAAGTGTTACTAGGGGTAAATGAAAAAAGGAATAAACAAGATTCGGCATATCCATAGAAAATGAGTCCCAACAACAAGGCCTGATAAGGTACTTATGTACAATAGAGATGGTATAGCCACAGAAATAAGTCTCGGTAGCAAGGCTTGATAAGGTACTCATGTACAATATGTGATCAAAAAGAAGAAAGATCACTAAAGAAAACTCCCCTAAAACCAAAGTGTCTCACAAAAAGGAGTGTGAATATAGGATGGAGAAAGAACCACAAAAATCACAAGGGTAGTCCAAAATGACTCCACAAGCATGAGTATGTGGTTTCCACCTATATGAGCATAATGGGCTGAAATAAGGTCCAAATCTCATGGACAAACAACAAAATAAGGGAATGATGAAAAAAACCCCAAGGGAGAAAAACACCTGCCAGAATAGAAGAAGAAGAAGGAATATGTGCATGGAGGATGGAGAGGAAGGAATATGTCCTCTTCAACCCCCCTAGGACAACTTCCATAAAGAATCTTGCAAAGGACCCATAAAATGTCTCAAAAAAGTAAAGACTCAGTCGCCGAAATGAATGAAATCATAATCCTAAAATGATCGGGTGTCAAATGTCCTTCATGTACAGGAAAAATAATAGTCTTCTTCTTTCCCTTACAAGGAAATATTCCAAAAAAAAAATGGAATAAAGCATGGTTTTTTTTTTTTAACTTTTTCCCTCAGAGAAATTACATGCGCCATCAATTCTTTCACAAAAACAAATATTTAAAAAATTTGCTCTGCCCATCACATGGGCCATAAAAAAATGTGCCTAACAAATTTATTTAAATATGCTATGTACCATCCCACATATTGTGGGAAAAAACTTTTGAAAAAAGTATTAAAAAAATACTTTCACATGACAAAAATAGTTTCCTCATGATACGCAACTGAGCTGAAAATTTTGTTTCCCGCCAAATAGAACTACTTGCTGAAGGTGTTGATGATAGCTGTTTATGTCGATTCCCTGGCATATGGCCACCACGTTCATGGAGTTAATGTGATACTGCGCACATGCCACGTACCCTAGCATGAAAAAATTGGCAATCGACCGGATTCAAATAGGCCAAACACAGGTTGCAGCACTGAAAATAGTGAGGAGAAGAACAGATGTCCATCAGAATGGCTGAGCATCCATGTGCACACAAAATGCCACATGTCCACTTTCATGGTAAAATGCTCCAACAACTCCACAACATACAATAGCATCAAAAGCCCTTACAATAATCAACTAGAAATTGAGTCCAGAGAAATTCTTTGGGGCCCAACAGAAATCTCACAACCTGATTTTCGGAGAACCGTCATCACCAGCAACAGTAGAACCATACTGCAATAGTAGATCAAGATTTTATGGTTGACCTGCTATTACTGGATCAGTTTCCCTCCACTAGTTTTGCTGCTACGTTTCAATTGCCAAACACCAATCTCCCACCGTTCTCCCACCGTTTTGAAGTCATTGTAAAAAATCTAGATCGTTCACAAGGCTCTTCCACGAAACCCCGCCAGCTGCAGTGAAGGAAAATTTGGTGCTTTTCGATACAATCTACACCTATCATCAATGGATTCCTAACTGTTGCTTATCTGGAGGGTTAAAGATTCATAGGATTCGACCCTCTGATGCATGGACGACACGCTGGTGCGCATGAGTTGGACATCATCTATGTTGGAGGAGAAAGCGTCATGATTTTTTTCCACCACAAAACAATCTATAGGAAATTCTTCCACTGGTGGACGTGCTCCCAGAAAGTGTTGCAGATGCGGTTTACTAAAGCAGGAACACAGTGAGGTGCCTCAAAACATTTTAACTGGCTCGTCAAATTGACCAGTTTATGAAGCAAATGCACATGCAGACATAGCATGGACGCTAAAATTTCTCCGATGGTATGATTTTGAAATTTCTTCGATGGTGAAAAAATTCATGAATCTGGGTACAATTGCCTTCCACCATCGATCGAAGCCAAAGCAGGCAAATAATAGAGATTCTAAAATTTCTCCATGCAGAACGTGGCAGAGCTCCAGTTCAAAATCGAAAACAGTCTGGCTCGATGTTTTGACAGAGCACTTTCAGGAACAACGTTGACCGACCACTACAAGTTTACAACCATAGGTACCTCCGGAGAATAAATCTATAGATCGCTAGAGCCCATCATCCCAAAGGTTGTGCAGCTCAGTCTTTCTGTCCAAAAAAAAAAAAAAAATCTCACATCCAAAAAATGGCAAACCCTAAAAACTAAAAAAAATAACCTTCCTCAAAATATTTTTAACCATCTAGTTTTTGATCCATCAAAAATATGGAGAGCATACTCCCTCGGTAAAAAAAAATGGAGGAAAAAAATATAGAGGAATTTCTATGAGGGAAATCCTCCCATGAGGAAAAGCTCCTCAAGCTCACAGGGCAAGGAAAGCCCGCTTTGATACCATGTTAGAAAAACAAATACTTGATTGATTATTCCATGAGATCAGCTATGCATAAATAGCAAAGTTGATCTCCAGTGAGTCATTGGATTACAACAACCTAATAGATCTGATCTAATCATAACTAGGAGTTTATCAATCTCAACAAGAGTGATAACTCAAACAAAATTGAATATCCTAGTAGAACTTAAAATATACTCTAACAGATAACACATCATAATTGACCAAGTTTTCCTTTTTAGCTTTTCTACCTTTGAGTCAGTCACTACATATATTGAATTATTGATGCATAAGAAAGTTTATGTAGCTAAAGGTTTTAGTTTGTGTGCTAAAAATTTAGCAGTGTTATATGTCAGAGAATATTTAATATTAGTCGTATGATGAATAGGAACTCCTTCATGGGTTGTTGGCAATCCATAAATTTATAGTATTATCAAAGCATCAAGTAATTATATTTTTCTTGGTATTGTCTTTCATGGATGAGTTCTTAATGGATTTGGTTACATCCCTTATGTTCTTAGGTGGGATGTCCTTTTACTTTTATATAACTATAATTATTAAAAAGGTGGCCATACATCTTATCCTCATATTTAAACTTGTTTACAATCATCACAGAGTTCCCTTTGCATGGAGGATGATGATGCATATCTTATTAATGACACTCTTTCTTCTTATGTCAAGTTACTATCTTCAATGATTTTTCTCTAGTAAGAAGTCTAGATGCATTCATGTCCAATATTGACAATTGTTTCTTCTAGGAAATCCATTTTGATTCTACGTTGCTCAAGAAGTCTTCAATCATAATCCAAAAAGTTGATTCCCAAAGTCTCATTTTTTCGTGGCTCACATCCTAGAATAAAATTTTAACTACAGATAACCTTATAAAAAAAGGTATGTTCATTCCAAATCGTTGTTGTCTTTGCAACTCCAATTGGGAATCTATCCAACATCTATTTTTGGAATGCCCCTTTTCCAGGTCTATCTTAAATGCCCTCTTTGAGATTGTCAATGTTGCTTGGGTCCAACCACCTTCCATTCCTCTCCTCTTTGAGCAATGGCCCAATCCATTTTTCAACTCCCGGGATCAAGTTCCTTTGGTCTATTTGCCTCCATAATTACCTTTGGTAAGTCTGGTTGGAACGTAATAACAAATTTTTTAATAATTGTAGTAGAGACCATAAGTCAATTTTTTCCTATATCATTTCCTTTGTGTTAGAAAATGCTCAAATGGTATCATTTGAAGAGTGTCCCAGACCTGGTCTTGAAACCCATCTGTGTGCTTTCTTTAAAATTAGTCACATTTTGGGTAGGACCCCCAAATCCCAAGTTGATATATCAAGAATCAAATGGACCTCCCCTCCTCCTAGCTAGACAAAGCTCAATTTTGATGGTGTAGTGAAAGGAAACCCAGGTAGGGCAGGCAGTGGAGGTATTATCAAAAATTTCAAAGGAGAAATTATCATGGTATTTGCAAATAATTTTAGAATACAGATAAATAATATGGCTAAGGTGAGAGCCATCCATCAAGTACTGATGATGTTAAGTGATCTTGATATTGATCAACTCATTGTTGAAGGAGACTTCTTGCTTGTCATTAACTGGCTTAAGGGAAACCAACATCCATTGTGGAACATCAACAACATCATCGATGAATGCAAGAGAATGTTGGGCAAATATTTGAATGTCACCATTCAACATGTGTATAGGGAAGGTAATAAGGTGGCTGACCTGTTGGCTAACAAAGGTGTCATGGAGCAATCCTTCCGTGTGTGGCAAACCAACTTTCCACTGAGGCTCACAGATGATAGCAATGGAGGTAAAATTTATCTTCTTTAATATGGTTAATAATCTTGGTTAGTTATTTAGGCCCACCAACCATCCAAATATGCTCCATGTATGTCCCTTGCCTCTTGGAAGGTGTGGCATCTTGGGTCTTTTTGGCAGTTTCCAGAATAAAAAAACTCCCATCTTGGTGGCAGCGATGAAGAGGCAAATGCTAACCCTAATTAGATGGTGTAAGTAACCTAGATCTTGCTTTCAGGTCTTTGTCTTTCAATGTATGCTTAGTTTGTGGTTGTCTATATTTAGGAGGGTGCACTGGGAGTGCTTTTCCTTTGTTTGTTTGTTGTTTAGCTGTGTTGGTTTCTAGCCTATTGGTTTCTGTTTCTTTTGGTGATCCCTTTTGGATTCCTGGTTTAGCTCTGTAAAAGGTTTTGGGTCCTTTCAAAACCCCTCCATCAATCAAAAATAAATAAATAGTAAATACAAGGCCTTTTTTTAGAACATTTAACATACTAAAATTTAAGGTTATATCTCAAGATTTAATCATATGATTAAATTTCAAGGCATGTTTATTTATGACATAATTTGATTTGACATTACACTCTAATACTCATAATGTCAATACCCATTGGAGAAATACTTATGGGTGTTAATTTTTTCCACTCTATATCCAAAAACAACCTCATATCCACACATACCTTGTTGTTTTAACAATTTAGCAAATTTCCTTAGGGAATGATAGTTGATGCAATGCAAATGCCTCATAGTTTTTTATATTATTTTCTTGTTCTTCATGGCAAATAATTGAATCATTGTTACAATTTTAACTATTTATCTTTTGAAGAACACAAAATTATACTGAGAGGGGGGGTGAACAGTATAAGACTTAACCAATTAATAAATTTAACTTTAGATAGTAGTGGCATCAACACAACATTAATCAATACAGAAAGCATCACATATTGAAGACCTATTTTTAACGTGGTTCACCCAAAAAGGTTGGGCTACATCCACAAAAACTTTTCTCTAAAAATTACTCTCTTTGCTCACTCTACGCAATCACAGCCGCATTTTGGTCGAACTTCAACCTTTGCACTGATTTGCACAATCACAGCAGCACCGTCTTCGCACACTCTGCTTCCTTTGCAATTTTTCACTCTTAGAGTGATTCGACAAAATGCACTCTGCACACTACGATTGAATTTCACACTCTGCTCTCGACGATCGAACTTCTTACTTTGTGCACTATCTGCGAACTTCGCACTTCAACAACGCATCCGATCACACCTCAACTCTCCAAACAGCCCTCATTTTATACTAACACTTTCAAGATCAAAACCTTGATCTTAGTTGGCTGCACAACCCTAAACTACGTCGGTTGCAAACCCTAATCTTTGTCGGCCCAAATTTAACTTTGTCGACTTCACTGCCTCTGCAACTCTTCTATAGCTTATGCTACGAAACTACAACATATCACGATATCGTGACACCTTTGCAACTGTACACTTTCTTTCGAATTTTGTCATGATATCATGAAATTTTAGCCTTTGACGACTTCAACTAAGCTCTTGTCGTGATATCGTGACACTTCTCCCTTCGTCGACCTCCTTTCTGCTTTTGACACAAAATCGTGACACTTCTACCTCTGTAGACTTGCTTTCAGTTCCTGTCATGAAATCGCGACACTTTCACTTCCTTGCATTCTTTTCTTCTTGCACTAGCGAAAATGGAACATGTCACGAAATCGCGATGCTTTCACCTTTGAGCTCTTCCTTCTTGAATTTGTCATGAAATCTTGATGCTTCTTCTTCCATGCTCTTTCGTTTTGCTTCTGTCATGAAATCGTGACTCTTCTCCTGTTGAAGACCTGCTTTCTATTTCTGTCATGAAATCGTGACACATTCTACAACCGTAAGCTTTCTCTTCAACCTATCACGAAATCGTGACACTTCTTGCATCCATACGCTTTTTCTTCAACCTGTCACGAAATCGTGACAGTTCTCACTTTGAAACACTTTCCTTTGTTGCATGTCATGAAATCGTGACAGTTCTTACTTGGAACATTTTCATCTGCAGCATGTCACGAAATCGCGACACTTTTCGTGTTACTTTCTCTCTCTTCGAACTTGTCGCAAACTCGCGACAATTCACACTACGGACTCTCTCTTTGCATTATGTCGTGAAATCATGACACTTTTTCTTTTGGACTCTCTCTCCTCCATTATGTCGTGAAATTGTGACATTTTTTCTTTTGGACTCTCTCTCCTGCAACATGTCGCGAAGTTGCGACACTTTTTCGTCCGAACAACCTTCCTTGCAATATGTCACGAAATCGTGACATTTTTGACTCGAACATTCTCTCTCCTCTTTGAGTTGCGAAACTGCGACATGTCGCGATATAACAACACTTTTCTAACTTGCTTTCTCTCTCCTGCTTAAGTCGCGAAAATGCGACATGTCACGATATCGCGACACTTTTCTAACTTGCTTTCTTTCGAACCTGTCAAGCCGTAACCTTCATCAAAACAAATTATTTTACATCAAATCAAATTCCTTCAAAAGCTTCTTGACATCAATGACAACTTATTCACTTGAGCAAATACAATATACCCAAAGTACCCAAAATTGCCAACAATCTCCCCCTTTGTCATTGATGGCAAACCTTTACCGAAAACATGTCTCAAGAGCCAAAATTGAAACCAACTGTGCTAACAACTGAGAAACTGTGCCCACAACTGAGAATCTTCCTTTGAAGTTTTGCCCCCCCTAACTTGAAGCTTTCTTCTTCACTTGAAGCTCTCCCCCTTACTCATATCTCTCCCCCTTTGTCATCAATGGCAAAGGGTCACCTTTGGGGCTTGGGGCTAAGAATGAGCCTCTTAGCTTAGTCCCTCCCCCACCTTCGGATGAGGTGATTAATTTTAGGGTGGGAGTAAAACTCCCAATTTCTCCCTTAGATACTCAAATGTATCTCTTGGAAGAGGTTTAGTGAAGATGTCTGCAATTTTTTCTTTAGTAGACACATACTCTAGCTTGACTTGCTTGTCTTGCACTTTCTCCCTTAGAAAGTGATACTTTATGGAAATATGCTTTGTCCTTGAGTGCATTACCAAATTTTTGGAAATACTTATGGCACTTGTATTATCACAAAATATGGAGATGGGTTGTTCATGACTGACTTTGAAATCCTCCAAGGTGGTTTTCATCCATAAAACCTATGTACACCCAGCCACTGCTGCTATGTATTCAGCCTCTACTATAGATAAGGAAACTAAAGGTTGTTTCTTACTTAGCAAAGAAACCAAACTCTTTCCTAGAAAGAATGCTCCATCACTAGTGCTTTTCCTATCATTAATACTGCCTGCCCAGTCTGCATCTGTATAAGCTGTGAGGGTGAAATCATCACCTTTGGGATACCAAAGCCCAAAATCCATAGTGCCCTTCAGATATTTGAATATCCTTTTAACTGCTATAAAATGAGAATATTTTGGAGCTTCCTGAAATCTTGCTACTAACCCAACTACCTGCATGATATCTGGTCTAGTAGCTGTAACATATAATAAACTACCAATCATTGATCTGTACAACCTTTGATCTGCCACTGGAGATTCATCATCTTTACTCATCTTGCACCCTGTAATCATTGGAGTACATACTGGTTTGCTGTACATCATCCCAAATTTCTTCAACATTTCTTTGATATACTTTCCTTAAGAGAGAAATACACCATATTTTGATTGAGCAATCTGAAAACCTAAAAAGAATGACAACTCTCCAATCATAGACATCTCAAATTCCTTCAGCAAAATCTTTGCACATCTGAGTATTATTTCCCCCAAAAATAATATCATCAACATAGACAACCATAATCAACATATCATCATCTTCATTCTTAATATACAAATTGCTATCGACCACGCCTTTATTGAAGCCTTGCTCATGAATATAACTGTCAAGTCTTGAGTACCAAGCCCTCGGTGCTTGCTTTAACCCATACAAGGCCTTTTTCAGTTTACACACATAGTCTGACTGTTCTGAGAGAGACACTCCTTTTGGATGTTCTATGTAGACTTCTTCTACCAATACCCCATTTAAAAAGCTGACTTTACATCCATTTGATATACCTTGAATGATTTGAAGCTCGAAAGGGCCAAAAACATTCTGATAGCTTCAAGACAAGCAACAGGAGCAAAAGTCTCTTCAAAATCAACACCTTCTACTTGAGCATAACCTTTGTAGACTAACCTAGCTTTGTTTTTGACAATTTTTCCATCCTCATTGAGTTTATTTCTAAATATCCATTTTGTGCCAATGACATTCTTGTCCTTCGGTCTTGGAACCAAATCCCAAGTTTCACTTTTCTCTATTTTATTTAGCTCTTCATCCATTGCTTTTACCCAAAACTTATCTACACATGCTTCATTGAAATATTTTGGCTCAATCTGAGATAATAAAGAAACATTTGTAGAATCATGTGAAGGAATGACTCTTCTTCTTGTTTGCCTACTATTTGGATCACCAATGATCAAATATTTGGGATGATGTTTCTGAACGTATCGTGAAGGAGTTTTGGGAAGCAGTTGTTGACTTTCCTCTTCTTCATCTGAAACCTCTCTGAATTCTTCTTGACAAATTTCATCATTGAGTTCCTTGATTGGTTCTCTTATCCCTGTATTTTCATCAACTGTTACATTTATGCTCTCTACAACTGTATGAGTTCTTTTGTTGAAGCATCTTTAGGCCTTGCTTCTGCTGGAATATCCAAGAAAGATTCCCTCATCACACCTAGGATCAAATTTACCCAAATTTTGATCTTCCCTTCTGATGAAGCACTTACTCTCGAACACTTTGAAGTATTTTACTGTAGCTGGTCTTCCTTTCCACAAATCATAAGGATTTTTATGATGATTGACTCTAAGTTGGGCCCTGGTGATAATGTAGACTGCTGTACTGACTTCCTCTTTCCAAAAACCATCTGAAAGTGTTGATTCATTTAACATAGCTCTAGCCATATTTTCAATAGTTCTGTTTTTCCTTTCAACTACTCCATTTTGTTGAGGAGTTCTTGCTGCTGAATATTCTCTTTTGATTCCTTGTTGCTTACAGTATTCCATAATTTCATTTGAAGTGAACTCTCCTCCTCTATCTGATCTTAAGCATTTGATTCTCTTTTTAGTCTCATTTTCAATCATTTCTTTGAAAGCTTTAAATTTTTCAAAAGCTTCAGATTTTTCTTTGAGAAAAGTAACCCAAGTCATTCTAGAATAATCATATATAAACAACATGAAGTAGCTTTCTCCCTGAATGCTCTAAGTTATGGTAGGGCCACATAAATCAATATGAATAAGATCCAATGGTTTTGAAGAAGTATACCCTTTTGATTTGAAACTAATTCTGGTCTGTTTTCCATGTTGACAGGGACTACAAACGATGTTATGGAGCCTTTTTATTTTGGGCAAGTCTCTAACTGCTTCCTTGTTACTAATATTGACAAGATTATCAAAGCTCAAATGCCCCAATCTTTTATGCCATAACCAACTCTCATCTTCTTGAGTTAGAAAACACTTTTCCTTTTTTATCTCACTTAGCATGTAAAGATTGTTTGGAGTCCTTGTAGCACTTGCAATGAGTTTTCCATTTTTTTCTTTACTTATCTCACATATATCTAAAAAGAAAGATACTATGTGCCCTTGATCACAAAGTTGATTCACACTTAGAAGATTATGTCTTAGGCCTTCTACATAAAGCACATTTTCTGTTTTGGATTTTCCATCCAAACTAAGAGTCCCTTTACCACAGATTTTGGCTGACCTGTTATCTCCAAAACTGACTGTTCCTCTGTTTGTTTTTTTTAAGACCAAAATTTTTTCCTTTTCACCAGTCATATGTTTTGAATAACCACTATAAAGATACCATTTTTCTACTTTGTCTTGAGCATGAAAAGCAGTTTGAACTATCATTGACTTAGATTTGATCTCATTTCTATTTTTCGTAAACTCAAGGCTAGATCTATCCAAACTGCACATCCTTGCTATATGCCCAAAAAATTTGCACTTGTAACACATGACATTTTTATTCATAAGATGTGCAAAAGAGTTAACATTTTCCTTACTATGGCTATTCAAAGACTTATTGCAATGCATAGCTTTGTGACCAAATTTCTTGCAAGAAAAACAATAGCCATGGAAAGTATTATGAAACCTGTTTTGATGCCTTGGATGATTGTTCTTCTTGTGACCAACTGGAATCCACCGTTCTTCAGGATGAAGATTGATCTTGCTCGAAGACCCTGTTTCATGAATGGTGATACCATCCTTCTTTTGCTTTTCACACGGAGTATTCTGTCTGAGAGCCAACTACTCCAACTTCACTCTAAGAGACATAACCTCTTCTTCTAGTTTCTCGCAATCAACTTCCTTTCCTTTTAGAGCCTCTATCAGATCCTGTTCAACCTTCTTCCCTTCTTCAGCTAGAATTTTGAAGTCTATAATACTTTGAGACAATTTTGATCTTGCTATCTCTTCTTCCTGACATTGATGCTTGAGAACAGAATTCTCTTCCCTGAATTTCTCAAGCTTTCTCAAATCCAAGAAGAATTCACCTTTGAGATCAACCTCAACCTCTTCATCTCTTTTTGAGTCTGTATGTTCCTTTGATAGATCCTTCTCCAAGTTGTTAGGCTATTTCTAGAGAGACCCGCTCTGATACCAATTGAAGAACACAAACTTATACTGAGAGAGGGGGGTGAACAGTATAAGACTTAACCAATTAATAAATTTAACTTTAGATAGTAGTGGCATCAACACAACATTAATCAAGACAGAAAGCATCACATATTGAAGACCCATTTTTAACGTGGTTCACCCAAAAAGGTTGGGCTACATCCACAAAAACTTTTCTCTAAAAATTACTCTCAAAGTTCTTTGGGAATCCTTCCCAAATACAATGTTTATGAGCCTCGGCCCAAAGGAGATACCTTCCCCCAAATAAAATTTATGAGCCTCTGCTCAAAGGAGATACCTTCCCCTCTGCTCTGAAATGATCCCTCAGAAGATCAACTACCTCTACCTCTTGCCAGCACGTGGAACTCCTTTCCACCAAAGACCTCCTGTCTTCAATGCTTAGCCTAAGAGACCTCTGCCTTCTATTATCAAGTCCATAGCAACTCAGCAACTAAATCTGTCCTGAGGTTCTTCTCATAGAACCAATACATATCTGTCCTCAATTTCTCTAATAGAACTATCAAACTCAGCTTCACAAGTCCTCTGCTCACTCTATGCAATCACAACCACATTTTGGTCAAACTTCAACCTTTGCACTGTTTACGCAATCATAGCAGCACCGTCTTCGCACACTCTACTTCCTTTGCAATTTTTCACACTTCGAGTGATTCGAGGAAATGCACTCTGCACACTACGATCGAATTTTGCACTCTGCCATGACGATCAAACTTCTTACTCTGTGCACTATCTATGAACTTTGCACTTCAACAACGCATTCGATCACACCTCAACTCTCCAAACAACCCTCCTTTTATACTAACACTTTCAAGATCAAAACCTTGATCTTAGTCGGCTGCACAACCCTAAACTACGTCGGTTGCAAACCCTAATCTTCGTTGACCCAAATTTAACTTTGTTGGCTTCACTGCCTCTGCAACTCTTCTGTAGCTTCTACCATGAAACTACAACATGTCGCGATATCGTGACACCTTTGCAACCGTACAATTTCTTTCGGCTTTTGTCATGATATCGTGACATTTTAGCCTTTGACGACTTCAACTAAGCTCTTGTCGCGATATCGTGACACTTCTCCCTTTGTCGACCTCCTTTCTGCTTTTGTCACAAAATCATGACACTTCTACCTCTACAGACTTGCTTTCAGTTCCTATCGTGAAATCGTGACACTTTCGCTTTGTTGCATTCTTTTCTGCTTGCACTAGCGAAAACGGAACATGTCACAAAATCGTGATGCTTTTGCCTTTGAGCTCTTCCTTCTTGAATTTGTCGTGAAATCGTGACGCTTCTTCTTCCATGCTCTTTCATTTTGCTTCTGTCACAAAATCGTGACTCTTCTCCTGTTGAAGACACCTTTCTATTTTTGTCACGAAATCGTGACACATTCTGCAACTATAAGCTTTCTCTTCAACTTGTCGTGAAATCGTGACACTTCCTACATTTGTACGCTTTTTCTTCAACCTGTCACAAAATCGTGACAGTTCTCACTTCGAAACACTTTCCTTTGCTACATGTCGTGAAATCGTGACAGTTCTTACTTGGAACATTTTCATCTGCAGCATGTCACGAAATCATGACACTTTTCGTGTTACTTTCTCTCTCTTCAAACTTGTCGCAAAATCGTGACAATTCACACTACGGACTCTCTCTTCTGCATTATGTCGTGAAATCACGACACTTTTTCTTTCGGACTCTATCTTCTGCATTATGTCACAAAATCATGACATTTTTTCTTTTGGACTCTCTCTCCTGCAACATGTCATGAAATCGCGACACTTTTTTGTCCGAACAACCTTCCTTGCAATATGTCACGAAATCGTGACATTTCTGACTTGAAAATTCTCTCTCCTCTTTGAGTCGTGAAACTGCAACATGTCGCGATATAACGACACTTTTCTAACTTGTTTTCTCTCTCCTGCTTAAGTCGCGATATCGTGACACTTTTCTAACTTGCTTTCTTTAGAACCTGTCAAGCCGTAACCTTCATCAAAACAAATTATTTTACATCAAATTAAATTCCTTCAAAAGCTTCTTGACATCAATGACAACTTATTCACTTGAGCAAATACAATATACCCAAAGTACCCAAAATTGCCAACATCTTTATATACAAACTTATCATAATTGGTAGAAATTGAATGAGATAATTTGTTCAGTGTGATTTCATAAATATTCATGTCCAACTGTGGAAGAAGCTAAATTCATTTTAATATGTTCAACATATCAGTCTTCAATATTTATTATTCATATAATCATTTTTATTACATACAAAATATACTTCTTGTGTATGCCCCCTGAATCTATTGTAAAGATCTAAAATTAAAATCCTCATGATATCTAAGTGATCTTTAGAATCAATTCACTCAAATTTATTTTTATACTTTTTTATTCTTTGTTAAGCTCCTTAGGTTTAAAACCTGCATTCGTTGCAATAATATCCCATAGATTATTATCAAGCATATGACCTAGATTTAGGTGAAAATACATGGATTATTTGGAGAGGAGGTCCAAGAATTTTTAAATTCTAATCTAACAAGTAGCATCCCTACTTTTTCTAAAATCTTGATAACTTTTTCACAATGCATTTTGCGCTTAATGCTCATAAGACTCACCAACTTCCTAGACATATTTACACAAGAGCTATCAAAAGGGTTTGATATCTTTAGAAGTACCCTTACCATGAAGGTTGTTTATTAGTTTGTATATGTTGTCATGGTTATATATTTTGGATCTAATTTTCTATAGTTGACTTATGATTTAACTTAAAAAATTTTAACATTTTAAATTTATCCTAAAGGACCCATATGTGGGTCAAAGAACTACTTTTCTTGATTATCCAAAGGGTTTGTTTATTTGCTTCTTCTTATAAATAATTCTTGGTAAGTCATTTTTTCTCAAGATGCGTGCAATTTGACTAATAATCCCTCTATAATATTTAATTAATGAATAGTAAATTCAAGGTGGGGTACTACCTTCATATATTAATCTTAAATGAAGAGTTTCCATACTTTATTAAGTTTTATTCAATCCTCTCTACTGATGTTTTTGGGTCATTTTTTATTTCTAATGCCTCTTATATTTTTTGCTTTAGTCTACTGTCTTTTATTGGTAGGACTTTTATGTCTTCGATGCAACCAATGTTTTCTATATTTTGTGTATTCAAGGCATTTCTTGGTCTTTGAACTTCTAATTTAACCATTTTTGGCAAGAGAAGACAATGGTAAAAAAAGTGAAAGATTAAAAAAACAAAAAAAATTGTCTAAACAACATTAATAAATAAAATGAAAAAAAATCAATAAAATCATGAGCATCTATTAAAGGTTTCTCGTATCCTCATTAGTAGCACAATACTCAACTTCCATAGAAGACAACAATATAGTGGAATGTCATATATAATACCAAGAGATCATTCTAGAACCAAGATAAAAGACAAACCTAGTGGAAGAGCATTGCTAGTCTAAATCATTGATCTAATCCATATTACTATAAATATTGGAAGTGATTCAAATAAATAGTGAATGTCTCTATGGTAAGTACCTCTAATGCATTGAATTATATCCTTGGTCATTTTATAGTAATTCTCAAGGTGCCTACATATAACTAAAATAATAATTGATAGCAAATGCAACGTTTGAAAGATTGTGAGTAATATATAAAAGTTCCTCGATAAGTGATTGATATAGAGTGGCATCCACAAAAGGAGTTGTAAAATTATACTTAGCTTCAAACCAGAATTGAAGGTAACTAATGTAGCCTTGCACTTCATTCAAAACCATTGTAGAAATTCCAAGGCATACTTGGGTTGAGAGATAGTGATCCTAAAGGGTGGTTGATAAATCTGAAGGAGGCCCAAATCTATCATCTCAAAAGTGTCATGAATCCATGAATTCACCTTATGGATCAATGCTCTTGAGCTTCCTATGATGATAAAATCATCATCATACAACACAATCACCAAAATCTAACCATCTTGATGCTTGATGTGGACATCATGCTCCACATCATACTATGAATTCTTTAGCCTACATGATCAAGGAAGTGGTCTCATGAAAATTAAATCTAGGTGGTAGTTGCATATAGATATCCTCTTAGAGCTACCCATGAATAAATACACTCTTCATATCTATCTAATGTTATCTAATGTGCTCACATATGCTCTTAAATCTACTCAAATATGCTCACACAACCTGCTCAAGTCTGCTCCAAAACATGCTCAAATTTTCTCACACAACATGCTCAAGTCTGCTCTTAAACTTGTTCAAATTTTCTCACACAACCTGCTCAAGTCTTCTCCATAAACTACTCAAATATGCTCATCTACTCCCAAATCTTGCATACATACAATTCTCATCTATTTCCAAAACCAAACATAACAATTCAAAAATATTCCATGCTCATCTACTCCCAAAACCAAACATAACAATCCACAAATCTTCCATGCTCATCTACTCCCAAAAACCAATGCACATCCAATAATTCCTTATACCTCCCACTATATGACAACAAAAATATTTTCCTCAAACAAAAACACTTTGAGAAAGGAATTAAATCACCATACCTCTAAATTTGCCTCAATAATGATAATATTATTTTTGCATGAGCTTCCCAAACCTGTCTTGATAAAAATAATTTTCCTTTTGTCCCTTCAAAATTTGGTTAGTAATTTTCTCTTTCTTGCATAGATATTAATTCATCCACTTAAAATCTTTATAAAAAACATACACAATAAAGCTTAAAAATGAATCCTTATATCTCCCTTTTAAAATTCTCAATATAAAGCTTTATTAACAATTAAACCCTTAAATATCCTTTTTCTAACATGCAAAAATACAATTTAAAATTAACCACAATACACCTTATATCTCCTTTTTCTAATATGCAAAAATACAATTTTCAAATTAACCACAATACACCTTATATATCCTTTTCTAATATGCAAAAATATAATTTTCAAATTAACCACAATACACCTTATATCTCCTTTTCTAACATAACACCACACCTTATATCTCCCACTCAAATTAATTAAAAAAAAAAAATTCCCTTACCTCACATAGCAAGCCCAACGAACATGGAGGAGATTCAATCTCCTGACCTCTGCCAACACAACACCCTAGCATAGGCTGGGCAACCAGTTGGGCTACCCCAGTGGGTAGAATCAAACATGCAACACAAACTAAATAAGTCCTCCATTCTATCTTCTCCAACCAAAATGTTCTATCTCTCTGCCAACCAAAACAGCACCTGCACGATTTCACCCTGCAACCTCTTGCTCCATGATGCCTTCGTGCTAGCTATATGACCATATAGGCTAACCACCTAGATGAGACCAAAATGGTAGTACGATATATTTGTTCTCTTTTCCGCTCACTTTCACAAAACATGTTATTTTCCTCCTCTTATTCTCTACTTCGATTTTCGCATGAAGTGGTATACGAATTGCGCTACTAAAAAAACATCTTTCAAAATGAATTTTGCTTCATATATATATGTTTGCCTTTATTAACCAAGGACATTGACACTTTTAGATTTAAACCACTTTATATTATAATATTTTAATATTATGATTTTAATATTATAATATTAACTTTTAAACCTTTGTCCCTCTCTTGTAATATTTAAATATTTTTATCCCAAGCCTTTAAACCTTTTGTCTCAAGCCTTTGTCCTTCTCTTTATAATCCTTTACTTAAAAATATTTTCCTTGCTTTGCTTCATATAAAATATATGCTTGCATTGTATAATTGTCCATTGTTTGTTATTCACCAAACCCATATTTGACATCATTGATATATTATCCATCGTTATAAACTTATAACCCTTGAAGAATATTTCTGCCTTGAATACCATTCTCCTTTTACATCAATGACAACTCAATATTTCTAATAAATTCTCTCCTTTTAAGAGAATTCCTTAGAAAAAAGGTATACCTTGTTCTTCAACACATGACTAATGAAAATACACTTGGTCTTATAGATCTATTCATAGCCAACCATGTTCTTTCCTTGGGAAGAGAAACAAACTCCCATGTTTGATTCTTCATTAATTAATCATATATTGCCAACATAGAATACTTCCACTTTGAACAACCCTTTGCCTATGTCTAAGTGATGGGGTCTCAAGAATTATAACCCTTGAGACTAAAGCTCAAGAGAGAGCCTTTGGTGATGCTTTGAGATAAAATAGGTTGAGCATCCTTAAGGATGATCCAAGCTCACTTGGGCATCAAATGATACATGGAAGGTTATGGCACATCCCACATATAACATCATAAATAAATAAAAGTATTGGAGTATCCATCACAAGCTCACCATCAATCTTAATATCCAACATCATCACACAATGTATAGGAGCAACACACTCATCAAAATAAAAGATCAAGACTAGAGTGGATGTTGAAGGAGAATTTAGAATAGAGATGGGCATATCATTGATACCCTCTAGAGGACTAAAGTTGATAGGTTGAGCTAGAACAATTGGAATACAATGAGCAAGACTATCTTAAGGAGAAACAAGTACCTATTGGAGGAATATAAAGATCCATGGGTGGAAGAGGAGCATTCACCAAAACAATAAACGTAGGCCAAAAAATGTTAATAGAAGCACCTCATTAAAAATTACATTCCATGAAACAATGATGTCTTGCTTCACTAAATCATAAAATCAATAACCCTTAGAGATAAAAAAAACACTCCACACAGATGCAACAATAACTCTTTGTAACAACCTTGTTCTATGTATATTTAGGAATGTGAGCCCATTCAATAGAATCAAAGATATATTATTAAGAAACATCAAGCTTAGCTCCTATCAACCACCCAAGAGGTGTCACACCTTGGATTGCCTAATAAAAACCCAATTGATGATATTTTTAATATAGATCACTTATTTGCCCTAAATCTTGAGCTCCATTTGCTTGGCATACAACATACATCTAGCCATCTCCATTAAGACCTTATTCTTTTGCTCAACCACCCATTTTTTTATAGGGTATAGTGAATAATCCACTAAAAATAAATAACATGAAGAGCCAAAAAGTCACCAATTAGATGACATATTCACCTCCTCCATCAGGTCAAAGACACTTGAATTTTATCTCAAATTGATTCTCGATAAGATATTTGGAAATCTTGATTTTTCTAAAAGCTTCATCTTTGGTGCAAATGGTGTAAAGCCACACATACCAGGAGATATCATCAATAAATATGATGAGGTCCTTGTTGGATTTTTAGCTAGAGTCAATCACATGTCCCAATATCTAGGATCATATATAATTCATTATGTGAGCATTCAATATAAATGGTCAATGTTAATGAACATAATATTCATGAAATATAACAAGAATATGGATTAATAGGCCAATATCAATAATAATATACATAAGCAAAAAATACAATATAATTTCTCAAATTGTATACAAGATTCAATATACTTAGATAATTCTTAGATCATTATTCGATACAATACATGGAGCTTCCATAACATAACCTTAGAAAGGTGAATCTTAAATACTTTGTCTATTTCTCTCCTTACATATATGGGAGATACATCCTTTTCTATTCCATACATAAGATAAACCTCTCATGTCCATTGGCATTACATCTTACCACTTGCATACATGACTCTTGAATTTCTATACACTTGCACACTTTACTATATGACACTTTGCACTCTCCTACATCTACACACTTGCACACTTTATTATGTGACACTTGCATACTTTCTCACTCATGACACTTGTACACATCCTACACATAGACACATACATTAGGGAAATATAAATCACACACCTAAACTATAACAACCCTCCCTGAAAGGACCTTTTGTTCATTTATTATAATTCTTTAATTCTTTCTTGTTCAAATTAATAATTGTTTATTGTAAGTTTTGATGCTTTTAGACATGGTACTACTGATGTATTATGTGTTGCAGATATAGGTCTTCTTAAAGATCAAAAAAAAAGGGAAATGATGGTAGTGAAGATTTTCACCTACAGTGAAATCTATCACCAATGGCTCAAGAGCAAATAAAAGTCTTCATGTAGATGCATTCATATAATATTCATTATAAATATTTGTTGGGTGCTTTTCTTTGCAAAAGAATTGCTTTGGTTTCAAGATTATTAATAAGAATTATTTATAAAAAATATGCATTAAAATAAATAAATTTTTAATTAAAATAAATTAAAATTAGAATTCAATATATGAATTATAAAATAAACCCTACGTAGATAAGGCAACCATATAAAATAAATTAATTGGCCACCTAGTAGGGAAAGCAATAGGTAAGCTAGCCATTTGCATGCAGATCCATTTGTTTGGTAGTCCTCCCTTAAAAACTTCTATAAAGGAAATTTAGATGGAGGAAAAGGGAGGAAGGGGAGAGGAACAAAATATATAGCGTGGAATCATTGTTAGGGTGGCAGCGAAGATAACCAGGCTAAGAGAAATATACAACAAAATGAAGTTGACTAACTTCTTTGTATGTGTCATGTTATTTTTGAAATGATTGGTAATCTAGAAACTTGTTAGAAAATAAAATGCATTATAGTTGTTTTAAACTGTTTGTTTAAAATATTCAAAATACATTACAGTTACCTCCAAAATTATTTGAATGCAAGACAAGTATTTAAAGGATTGTATGTCCTCTTTCCTTGCCTTATTTTCTACTTTAAAATGAATGTCTGAGTTTTTTGATTGGGGTATTCTTTCTAAATGGATAGTCGGGTCGGTTTTGTAATGCCCCTTCTCTTTTCTAATGTTGGGTTAGTTATTCCCAACCATTATAGCTCCATTGTTTGTTCACTGTTTGGTCGTCTTCATTTTATTTTAATAATCCAAAATAGTATTGTTATGTGTTATCCACAGTTTATTACTATCTGAACGTCTCCTTTTAATTGGTAAAAATTAAGCTAATATAGTTACATGGTTATTATCATCTTATGATTGTTTGGATGTTTCCTGTTATGAATTAAAACCGGGCTAGTTTTATGTGTTTTTTAAAGCAAAATCCAAGTTGGGTTTTCCTTACTTTACGTAGTGCATTCACTTTTTGTTAATCGTGAAGGTAGAAACAATTGTTTAAACTTATATTAGCTTGGAATACTTAAATATTTATTATCAAAGATAGTTTTGGTTAATGCATACGTATTCTTTTGCAATAATAAAAAGGTAAATAGTCTTAAATTAATTTTTGGGTGATTAAAAAGTCACTTCATTTAAGTTGTGAGGCTTTTGATAGAAGCGATCTTTATTATTTTTCTTGTTGAAAACCCGTACCTATTGAGTATGTCAAACAATCCTTATAATTACAAGATGAACTAAAGTTGAATGTTAATTTTAAATACTTGTCCCACCAAATCAAATATGGAGAAAGAGGAGATGAAATTGGTTGAAATGATTTTTTTGAATTAAATAGTTGCATTCATCTCAACAATGCATTATGCATTTAACTTAGGCCATTTCTGAACCCAATGAGTATTTTTCAAACTACCCAAGGCGTGATGGCCAAGAGGAGAGAAAGAATATGATTCTGGGCTGACCATAATAACAACAGCTCGCCAAAGAGAACTCTCATTGTATATCTATATTGAATTTACAATTAAGACGACCATAAAAAGAGATTAAGTTTGAGTTGTTCGGGTCCAAAAGGCCTAATTAATTTAATTATCCTTATTCCCAAAGGAGAATGTTTACTCAAGCATGTGTAAGCAATTTTAGATTGGTGTATGAATAAATGTATTTCCTTTGGGGTTGTAGTAAGTTTTTTCAAATTTTGAGATAAGTGAATTTCCATTTAATTCCTTCATAGACATTAGACCTGAACTCAAAGTATTCAAAAACATGATTTGAGATCTTAATTATAGGGTAAATGAAAATTTCATACATTAATTAAAATTCTTCCATTAGACAAGCACCTTTATAACTTTTGTCGATTTGTTTGATTGCCTGAAACATTTTTACCTTATCTTTATTAGTCAAATTGATTTCTTTGCAAAATAACAATGTTTTCTTTATTTTAATATGACCTTAGATAAGTGCAATAATAAATTAAAATGTTATTTGAGGAGATTTACCCTTAAAATATAACATTGATAAGTAAATCGTTAATTAGTTTTTAGGGATAGACTTTTACTTACATTTATGGATAAGTTGTTTTATCACTTTTATTAGATAATATTTTATCTTTTGAAGAAGTAAATTACTTTTAATAAATGAGCTTTTGTCTATTTTATTAGATAATCTTTACCTTTGAAAAGTAGATAACTTATAAATGATAATATTTTATTTTTTATTTGTTTTCGTATTTTTAAAAGTAAATTGAATCATCTTTGTTATTAGTTAAGCTTTCTTTTATTTTTTTTGAATTTACATGGTGGAATCGATAGTTGCCATGAATCCGGGTAGACTATTCAACTTTTTATGGCCTCCACAGTATTCTGTGTTATCCACCCCAAAAGCCGTCACACAATTCTTCGCGTAGTCTACCTCTATAACCACCTTGCCACAATCATTTAAAGCCTTTTATGTCATTGAAAGCACCAGGACAAGGACAACGTTCAGTTCGACGAGGCCTGAGATTTAAACCCGCTTTGTCTTATTTTAAAAGTAAATAAAGTCTTGTATATAAAGAAAAATTAACCATGTGGAAAGAAATAATGTTAATATTCACACCTTTTTCTTTTGGTATTGGACCATAGTATTAAATTTAACTAGTTAAAGATTTCACTATGAAAATGAGGAAATAAATTTTTTTTAAAAAGATTGAAAATCTTACCTAGAAGGAGATACCTTATTAACCCTGGAGCCAAAATTTACCTAAATATGATTGATTCACAAGGAAGTGAGCAATCAAAGAGATCAAATTACCCAATATTAGTTGAATTGCATGAGGGCATTCAACTATGATTTAGGAATGATTGATCCTAGTTGGATAGGCTAAGACAGGAGGTAAAGTGGAATGGTATAGGATATTACACTAGGCCATTGAATGAGTAGTACAGTGGTGGATCTTATACAAGATAATGAATAATATTTCTAGTAGTGAAGGCTAGAAGGAATCCATGATAGGTTGGTATGGGATGGTCTAACACATTATTCATAACTCTTGGCAAAAGACCATGATCATTACTAGGCATTTATAGTAATGGTCTTAGTTGAATTCCATAGTAATGGTCTTACTCCTAGCATATGGAAATCAACTAATAACTAAGGCATATATGCCATAAAATCTTACATGTTATCGTAGTGAAAACTGAGTATGAAAAGGAATTAGAATTCTAAGTAAAGATAACATGACTTGATTTGGGGTAAGGCATCCCCCTCTAAGTGTTATGGGCTTTAGAGAATAAAACCTAACATCATGGTCAAATGGTCTCATACAGGGATTTGTGTGTGGAAAATATGGGGGGACCACTTAAACGTCATTTCTAATGAGAGGTTGGTTAAAATGAAAGGTTATTAGAAAGGTAAACCCTAGAAAACTTTTATGGGAACTAGCCACTCTTGTCCACTTGAGGGTCAACTACAATGACCAAAACTCAAAAGTGGTTATCTATACCTTGTAGTGATTAAATATTAGGCGAGCATTAAGTTAAAATAATAAAATAAACCCCTCCTTTAAAAAAAATAATCGGGTTGTTCTGGGCTTTTATAGTTGGTATCAAAGCTTAGTTGGTATCAAAGCTTAGGTCATAGCACTTAAAAGCTTTCATAAGAAAAACTTAAACTTACCTTCTTAAATTATTAACTGAAACTTAAAACATCAAATCTAGTATAGCTCTTTTGTACCCAGGAAGAATGGCACATACACTCAAGGGTGGATTCTCTAAAAATCCAATGTCATCCAGATAGGAAGAAGCCACATTCCAACTTCAAAAAGAAATTTTGGTTGTACAAATAAATGAACCTAGCAAGGAAAAAGAAAATGTAACTACTTTAGTCAGGATGTTACAAGAGCAAATGGAACGAAAACAAGAACAAATGGATCAACAAAAGAAAATGTTAAAGGTATTAATAAATTAAGAAGCTATGAATAAGGGACCAAAAATTATATAAGAAGGAAATCCTAACATGCAAACCTTAGAATAAAAAGCCTGGGTTGAAGCAAAACTAGCTTAAGATATGAAAAATGTTAAATTTTATAAATTCAATGGAAGAGAAGGTGGTGATGAGGCATAAATATGGCTAGTTGAAATATAAACTTATTTTTCTATGAAATGTTTATCATCAAAATCCCAAACTACCTAGGCCACCTTACATCTTAAATACACCACCTTAGAATGGTAGAATACCTATAAGGATTCAAGCATTAGGTTTGAAATAGGATGATTTTGTAGAGGTATTTAAAAAATATTTTTGACAAAACAGTTCTATTTAGAAAAGTTTAAGAAATTTTTGACACTACAACAAGAGACCATGACTGTGGAAGGATATTACCAAAAATTTGTTAAATTATTAAAATGTATTCTAGAATATGAAAACAATGAACAACTAAAGGTTCGAAAGTTTGTTTTGGAAGTAAATCCTAAGATCAGGATAATGATCGATCTACTTACCCTTAAGAACTTGTAAAAGGCTTATGATTTAGATCAATAGGAGGAAACCAACTAGTAAAGCAAAAGAACCTTCTTTAACTACTAGAAACTAATTGAAAAAGAAATAGAAGCGCTTAAAAAGAGAAAAAGTGTTGGTTTTCTGAATTAGGATAGGAAAAAAAGTAAGAAGGTTAAAGAAAATTTTAGGGAAATACCTAGATCTGAGAACAAAAATAACTATAAATCAAATTTTGTCAAGAAAGGTTATCTAGGAAGGGATAATCAAAAGCCTACCTTTCAAAAAACTAATAAGTTAATACAAGGAGAAATTACTAATGACAATAGAGCAGACCAATTGAGAGCACCAAAAATGGGTTGTTTCATTTGTGGAGGGTCTCATTATGCCAATAAATAGCCCTAAAGAGTTGGTCAAAGGATGGCACCAAAAGAACAGCCTCATCGAATCTATGCTATGATAGAAAATTCGGGTTTATATGGGCAAGCTACACCCATGCTTTTGAAATGTAAGATCTTTAATAAATATGTAAATATTTTGAGTGATAGTGGTGCTACAAATAGTTTTATTTCTACTAGTATTATTAGGGACATGCCAAAATGACCTAGATTTTTGGAAAATGGGTGGAAGGTGGAATATGGGTTAGGTCAAACATACTCAGTAAACTAATATTTATTTAATGCAATACTCCTATCAAATGGAACAACCAACGGGAACCTCTATGTAGCCCCTTTACATGAATTTGATATCATTTTAGGATTGGATTGGTTAAAAGCCCATGGAACCCTTATAAATTTCAAGAAATATGTATGAACTACACCAATGAGTCCAAATAATGTCTAAGAGTTCAATGTGATCAGGGACCCTTTCGACCATATCTACTATCTGCAATGCAACTTAAGAAAATAATAAAAAGAGTGGGATAGTATATGTGGTCAAGATAGATAAAAGAGAATAAAGTAAAGCAAACCTAGAATTATTCAAAAAATACCCTATACTAAATGAATTTAGAGATGTTTTTCTTGAAGATCTATCGGGCCTTCCACCTCGATGTGAATTTGATTTTTCTATTGAACTTTTTTCAAGGGCTAAACCTATTGACATCTATTGAGTTACAAGAACTTAAACTACATCTCCAAGACTCACTAAAAAAAAGGTTTATTAAGCCTAATGTATCACCATGGGATGCTCTGATATTGTTTGTGAAAGAGGATGGTTCTTTAAGGCTATGTATTGACTACTGAATTCTAAGGGGGCAACTATTTTCTTAAAAATTGAGCTCAGATCAAGATATTATCAATTAAAAATTTGAGAAGAGGACACTCACAAAAACTACTTTTAGGACAAGATACGAATATTATGAATTTACAATTTTACCATTCGGCTTAACTAATGCCCCAACAACCTTCATGAATCTCATGAATAGTGTATTCAAGGAACATCTGGATCACTTTGTGTTGATATTTTTAGATGATATCTTGATTTATTCATGAACCAAATAAGAACATGAATAACACATGAGAATTTTTTTGGAGGTGCTCAAGAAAAACTAGCTTTACCAAAAGCTATCAAAATGCAAATTTTACACTCCACAAGTGCAGTACATGGGACATATCATTTCTGTAGACGATGTTGGAAATTTGAGTTATTTTATGTTGTAATTGATGTCACATGGATCACTAATGTCACATGGATCACATTTGAGTTTTGGTGGCAAAAGCACTTCATAAAATATCTTTTATGATATTTTGGAGAGCATGGATATATACAAGATTTTTGTAAAAACCAAGACAAGAAAAATAAAAGGTTTTATTTAAAACCATGGATGGCATATTTGAAATGGGTTTTTCTTAAAACCCAAGTTGACTTTTCGTTTCATCGAAAAATGTGCCTCGGTGATGGAGATATTTAATTTTAAATATTTAGTTTAAATTTTAAATTATTTAAAATTTAAATTTAAATTCTAAAATTAAAAATAAAATTATAGCGTCGACGTCTAAAGAAAGGAGGAAGGCATATATTAAAAATAATAGCACTAACATCTAAATAAATGAGGAAAGCCATATATATATATATATATATATATATATATATATATATATATATATATATATATATATATATATATATATGCCACCAAAATTTTCGATAAATTCTTGTCCTCGATTTTTGAATGCATTCGAATTGATAATGTAATGCGAGAAGATCCTGTGTGTTGAAGTGTGTGTAAAGAAGCGTGTGAAGGGTTTACGAAATTTGGGTCCATTGAAGAATTGTTCATGAAGGATAACCAAATGCATAGGCACTTTTGACCTAGTGGTTCGTGCATTATGTAAGAAGCAGGAGGTCCTGCGATCGAGTCTCGTCGGGGATGCTTGCTGTGTTGAAACGCTCAAAGCATTTTTGAGTTTTCGAAGGGCGCAAAATATTGAGGTATTTGTTTTGGTTCATGCCCCTTTGAACATGTGAGGGCTTGTGGCCCAACGATGAATTGGGTGCGGTTAAGGCGCTTAGCAATGAGGCGTCAAGAGATCGAATCCCATCAAGGACAGAGGCAAGTTAATATTTTTTATTTTATTTTTCTAAAGTTGCCCTAGGAGAAATAAGGGTTATGATGCACCTTAAAAAAAGAGAGATTTCTGGTGATTTTCTTTTTGGAAGTATATCATGTTATATATCGTTGGAAAGATTATTTTGAGGGCTATTTTATTAACTTGCTTAGAGGGAGAAATAAGGTGTGTGTAAAGAGATATTTATGATTTTGTAAAGAGGTTCAAAATTGAAGGTTGCTTTTTTCTTTTTCAAAGAGGATTAATTATTTCATGAGGGGACATGATGTGTTTTATTGAGTATGAGTGATAAGGTGTTATTTGGATAGTATTGTTGTGTTATTAATCATGATCCCTAACCCTTATTGAAAGTTGAAAAAGAAAGTTTGTTGAGTGTGGCAGATTTAGTGGACAACTAATAAGGCATCAAAAGGTATGAGCAATATTCTACATTGACTTTTTTTTATGGTGGTTGATTTATGAAATATCATTGGATATAAAAGGATTGATTGTGGTTTCCTTTTTGAAAGTGGTTGGTTGAATGCTTCAAGGTTTTCTGGTTTGAGAGTTGTGTTTACACCTTGTTTTATATGAAGAACACAAGCTTATACTGAGAGGGGGGGTGAACAGTATAAGACCGCTTTTTACTTTTTCCTTCAAATCAACTTTCAATTCAATATTATGCAGTGTATAGAAAGCAGTATTAATAGCAGTAATCAAAGCAATGCACAAAACACCATCCACAATAGAGACACAACAATTTACGTGGTTCACCCAATGCGGGCTACTCCACGGATAAAATCTCTCACTAAATTTTATCAACTCAAAATCTGGGAATACCTTTCCCGATTACAATGTTTATGGGCACCAACCCAAAGGAGATACCTTCCCCTAGCTCTGCTCTAACTGGTGATCCTCTAGAAGACCTCTGCCTCCTCTGCCCTTAGCAAATGGAACTCTATCCACAGAAGACACCTGTCTTCCCTGCTCTGGCTGGAGACCTCTGTCCTCAACTCTATCACCTCAAAAGCTGGTCCTCGAAATTGCACTAAACACAGTCCTTCGGTCTAGCACAAATGTCCTCGATCTCTTTCTCTGATCTGCACCAAACACAGTCCTTCGTTCTGGCACAAATGTCTTTGTCCTCTTTTTTGGTCTGCACAAAAACACAGTCCTTCGCTCTTTTTGCGCAATCACAGCTGCACTTGATCAATCTTCGACCTTTGCACCTCTACGCAATTACAGCCGCATAGTCTTCGTGCACTCTGCTCCCTTGCGATCTCTCTCACTTGGAAGATTCGACAGAATGCACTCTGCTCTCGACGATCGAACTTCTTCTCTTCGCACAGTCTACGAACGCCGCTCTTCGAACGCACACTTCGATCGATATCTTTTTCTCTCCAAGCAGCCCTGCTTTTATACTAATACTTTCAAGATCAAAACCTTGATCTTAGTCAGCTACTACCCTTAACTTCATCGGTTGCAAAACCCTAAACTGCGTCGGCTCAAATTTAACTCTATCGGCTTCAACCGCCTCTGTGGTTCTGTAGCTTTTCTCGTGAAACTACAACATGTCATGATATCACGACACCTTTGCAACCGTACACTTTCTTTTGGCTTTTGTCATGATATCATGACACTTTCTACTTCTGCTGACGTCATCTTCTCTTCTATCATGAAATCGTGACCCTTCTGTCTTCATGGCCTTCTTCTCTTTTGTCATGAAATCATGACACTTTTGCCTCTACTGACGTCATCTTCAATTCTATCATGAAATCATGACCCTTCTGTCTTCATGGCCTTCCTCTCTACTTTTGTCATGAAATCGTGACACTTCCGCTGCCTTGAGCTTCTTTCTGCCTTACACCCATAAAACTGGAACATGTCACGAAATCATGACGCTTTTGTCTTCATAGCCTTCCTCTCTACTTTTGTCATGAAATCGTGACACTTCACCTATGGAAGACATGCTTTCAGTTTTTTTCATGAAATCGTGACACTTCTGTCGTCTACTATCTTTTCTCCCTGTCGCGAAATCATGACACTTTCTACATCCGTACGCTATATTTTTTTCCTATCATGAAATCATGACGCTTTTAGCTTAAAGCTTTCTTTGCAACCTATCACGAAATCACGACGCTTCTCATTTCAGACTCTTCCCTTTGCTGCATGTCATGAAATCATGATAGTTCTCACTTCGAGCTTTTCAGCATGTCACGAAATCGTGACAGTCCTCACTTCGTCTTTTGTAGCATGTCATGAAATCGTGACTATTCTCACTTCGAACTGAGCATGTCACGAAATCATGACACTTTTTGAGATACTTTATCTCTCTTCGAACTTGTCATGAAATCGTGACAGTTCACACTACGGACTCTCCCTTCTGCATCATGTCACGAAATCGTGACACTTTTTCGTCCGTACAACCTTCCTTGCATTATGTCACAAAATCGTGACACTTTCCCTTCTTTGCCTTCCTGCACTTTTCGAGTCATGAAAATGCGACATGTCACGAAATCGTGACACTTTCCACCTTGCTTTCTTTCTCTGCCAACATGTCACGAAATCGTGACAGTTTTGCCTGCTTCTTCTCTCTCTTCCAACATGTCACGAAATCATGACAGTTTTGCCGACACTTTCTCTCTCCTCTAAAATGTCACGAAATCATGACAGTTTTTCTAGCACTTTCTCTCTCCTCTAACATGTCACGAAATCGCGATAGTTTTTCTAGCCTGTTGCATACTTTTTCTAACTTGTCTTTTTTCTTTGATCTTTTGCAAATGGGCTACTATGATCTTCTTGGAAACCCACTGTCCATGCTCTGAATAATCTGACATTAAATCAAATTCCTTCAAGAGCTTCTTGACATCAATGACAACTTCTACACTTGAGCAAAGGCAATGTACCCAAGGTACCCAAAATTGCCAACAATCTCCCCCTTTGTCATTGATGGCAAACCTTTACTGAAAACACATCTCAAGAGCCAAAACTGAAACCAGCTGTGCTAACAACTGAGAATCTGCCTTTGAAGTTTTGCTCCCCCTGACTTGAAGCTCTTCTCTTCACTTGATGCTCTCCCCCTTACTCATATCTCTCCCCCTTTGTCATCAATGGCAAAGGGTCACCTTTGGGGCTCGGGACTAAGAATGAGCCTCTTAGCTTAGTCCCTCCCCCACCTCCTGATGAGGTGATTAAAATAGGGGTGGGAGTAAAACTCCCATTAGGCACTGATCATCATCATCGTCTACAATTTCCTTGTCGGGCCTTCTTTTGAATTCTTTGTCAATATTCCTGTTCTTGTTCCTGTCACTGTTCTTATCCATGCCTTGATCCTTGGACCTGTTTATACCACTGTTCCTGTTCCTGTACCTTGGAAGTTCAGCTCTACACTGTCTAGCTGTGTGGCCTGCATTGTTGCACTTATAACAAGTAACAAAGTTATTTCTTTTAGGCATACCTACTTTTTGAATCCACCAGTTCTGACCAAACCTGTTCCTGTTATTTGCCTTGCAATAAACTGCCTTGTGCCCGAACTGTTGACAAGAGTAGCAATACCCTCGAAAGAAACTAGCACTTCTGAATTTGTCATTTACTTTCTTCACTTGAGCCATGCAATGTACAGCCATGTGACCAAACCTGTGACACGCAAAACATCTATCGTGAAATTTTCTTTTATTCGACCTCTTGGGTCCCGAAAACTTCTTCTTCTCAATCTGAATTTCGTTTTCTATTTCTGCGCATCTATCACTCATGGACTCATGATCTGAAGTACTTTCTTCATCAGAACTCTCTTCCTTTTGAAATCTCTTGCTAGATTCCCCAACCTGTTCCTTGTGCGGCTTAACAAAATCGAGACCTATTTTATCTGTTGGTTTTCTTTGACCTTTGATGAGAGACTTAACCCTTTTGGAGCTATCTTGAAACCTGTACAACTTATCCTTGTACTCTTTAGTTTCCACTTCCAAAGAAGCCATTTTCTGTTCCAACTCATTATACTCAAGAATCTTAGACTCTAACTCGTCCTTGAGTTCTTGTGTCTTAGCCATAGAGAAGTCAAGACTTTCTGTAAGATCATCTCTCTCCATACAACATTCATCTAACTTATCCTTGAGTCTGGCATTCTTCTTTCTTTCCTTTTTCAAAGCACTAAGAGCATTAGTAAGTTCACTTTCAAGATCCTTTATTTGTTTGCTTTCTGAATCATCAGTCTTTTACAGATTTCTTATCACTAGAGGTGCTACCCTTTTCAAAAACCATACATGCATCTTCCTTATAGTTTTCTGAAGCATCCTCATACATACTAGTAACCAATTCATTATTTGTGCAATCATCCTCAAGGTGACCAAAATTTCCACATCTAAAACATTTCATGATAATGAATCTATGTTTCGGTTCTTCCTCTTTTTCTGATATGAACAACATCTCATTTTCACTATCACTTGAAGAACTTTCACTATCACTACTAGAACACTTACTTGCTTTGTCTAGGTAGAAACTCTTCTTGTGCTTGTGAGAATACCTCTTTCCTTGATTGTTGTGCTCATCTTTGTTCTTCCTGTGATGCTTGTACTTTTCAGAATCCTTGCTCTTAGAATCTTGTTTCTCTTCATCACTTTCATTCTTGGAAATAGTACAGTCAGTAGCATAATGACCAAACTTTCCACAATTGAAACATCTTATATTTTTCATGCTTTTGTGCTTTCTAGAGAACTTGCCTTTCTTGCTGTAATATGCCTCTTCATCACTAGAAGACTCATCACTCTCTTGAAGTTGTTTACCCTTGGATTTCTTGGTAGCCTTGAAAGTCGCCTCTTTCTTGACATCAACCTTCACTTGAGTTCTCAACTCAAATGCTGCAAGTATACTATGGAGCTCATCCTTTTTCAACTTATCCAAATCTTTAGCTTCCTCAATAGCAGAAATATTTTCACTAAATCTATTAGGAAGAGATCTTAAAATCTTATCACAAACATCATTTTCAGCAAGCTCAAGACCTAAGTCTTTCATGGAGTTAACAACCTCATCCATACGAAGCATGTAGTCACTAATATTTTCATCATCATTCATCTTGAGTTGTTCAAACATACCTTTGAAGTGTCTCAACTTGGCCTTTCGGACATTTACATCACCCGTGTGAACCACCTGCAACTGTTTCCACATTTCACTAGCTGTCTTGCAGTGAATTACTTTGGTGAGATCTGCTTTCTGTAAACCTTTCAGGATTGCATTCATTGCTTTTGAATTGTTGTGATGTAGGAGCCTATCTTCTTTAGTATATGGACCATTTACAGGAATAGTGTACCCATCTTCAATCACTTCCCAAACCTCATTCCCAAGTGCCATTAGATGAACCTTCATCCTTGCACTCCAAAGACCAAAATCTGATCCATCAAGAATAGGTGCTGCATTGCCACTTGAATAATCCATTGTGTTCTTTGCTAGCTTTTCCTTCAAGTTGTTAAACTTTTCGAAGGCACCCGCTCTGATACCAATTGAAGAACACAAGCTTATACTGAGAGGGGGGGTGAACAGTATAAGACCGCTTTTTACTTTTTTCTTCAAATCAACTTTCAATTCAATATTATGCAGTGTATAGAAAGCAATATTAATAGCAATAATCAAAGCAATGCACAAAACACCATCCACAATAGAGACACAACAATTTACGTGGTTCACCCAATGCGGGCTACTCCACGGATAAAATCTCTCACTAAATTTTATCAACTCAAAATCTGGGAATACCTTTCCCGATTACAATGTTTATGGGCACCAACCCAAAGGAGATACCTTCCCCTAGCTCTGCTCTAACTGGTGATCCTCTAGAAGACCTCTGCCTCCGCTGCCCTTAGCAAATGGAACTCTATCCACAGAAGACACCTGTCTTCCCTGCTCTAGCTGGAGACCTCTGTCCTCAACTCTATCACCTCAAAAGCTGGTCCTCAAAATTGCACTAAACACAGTCCTTCGGTCTAGCACAAATGTCCTCGATCTCTTTCTCTGATCTGCACCAAACACAGTCCTTCGTTCTGGCACAAATGTCTTTGTCCTCTTTTTTTGGTCTGCACAAAAACACAGTCCTTCGCTCTTTTTGCGCAATCACAGCTGCACTTGATCAATCTTCGACCTTTGCACCTCTACGCAATTACAGCCGCATAGTCTTCGTGCACTCTTCTCCCTTGCGATCTCTCTCACTTGGAAGATTCGACAGAATGCACTCTGCTCTCGGCGATCGAACTTCTTCTCTTCGCATAGTCTACGAACGCCGCTCTTCGAACGCACACATCGATCGATATCTTTTTCTCTCCAAGCAGCCCTACTTTTATACTAATACTTTCAAGATCAAAACCTTGATCTTAGTCGGCTGCTACCCTTAACTTCGTCGGCTGCAAAACCCTAAACTACGTCGGCTCAAATTCAACTCTGTCGGCTTCAACCGCCTCTGTGGTTCTGTAGCTTTTCTCATGAAACTACAACATGTCGCGATATCGTGACACCTTTGCAGTCGTACACTTTCTTTTGGCTTTTGTCACGATATCGCGACACTTTTTGCTTCTGCTGACGTCATCTTCTCTTCTGTCATGAAATCATGACCCTTCTGTCTTCATGGCCTTCTTCTCTACTTTTGTCATGAAATCATGACACTTTTGCCTCTGCTGATGTCATCTTCAATTCTGTCATGAAATCATGACCCTTCTGTCTTCATGGCCTTCCTCTCTACTTTTGTCATGAAATCATGACACTTTCGCTGCCTTGAGCTTCTTTCTGCCTTACACCCGTGAAACTGGAACATGTCATGAAATCATGACGCTTTTGTCTTCATAGCCTTCCTCTCTGCTTTTGTCATGAAATCATGACACTTCACCTATGGAAGACATGCTTTCAGTTTTTATCATGAAATCATGACACTTCTGCTGTCGTCTGCTATCTTTTCTCCCTGTCATGAAATCATGACACTTTCTGCATCCGTACGCTATCTTTTCATCCTATCACGAAATCATGACGCTTTCAGCTTCCAAAAGCTTTCTTTGCAACCTATCACAAAATCATGACGCTTCTCATTTCAGACTCTTCCCTTTGCTGCATGTCATGAAATCATGATAGTTCTCACTTCGAGCTTTTAGCATGTCACAAAATCTGATGAGTCCTCACTTCGTCTTTTGCAGCATGTCGTGAAAATCGTGACTGTTCTCACTTCGAACTCTGTAGCATGTCACAAAATCGTGACACTTTTCGAGATACTTTATCTCTCTTCGAACTTGTCATGAAATCGTGACAGTTCACACTACGGACTCTCCCTTCTGCATCATGTCACGAAATCGTGACACTTTTTCGTCCGTACAACCTTCCTTGCATTATGTCACAAAATCGTGACACTTTCCCTTCTTTGCCTTCCTGCACTTTTCGAGTCACGAAAAATGCGACATGTCACGAAATCGTGACACTTTCCACCTTGCTTTCTTTCTCTGCCAACATGTCACGAAATCGCGACAATTTTGCCTGCTTCTTCTCTCTCTTCCAACATGTCACGAAATCATGACAGTTTTGCCAGCACTTTCTCTCTCCTCTAAAATGTCACGAAATCATGACAGTTTTTCCAGCACTTTCTCTCTCCTCTAACATGTCGCGAAATCGCGACAGTTTTTCCAGCCTGCTGCATACTTTTTCTAACTTGTCTTTTTTCTTTGATCTTTTGCAAATGGGCTACTATGATCTTCTTGGAAACCCATTGTCCATGCTCTGAATAATCTGACATTAAATCAAATTCCTTCAAGAGCTTCTTGACATCAATGACAACTTCTACACTTGAGCAAAGGCAATGTACCCAAGGTACCTAAAATTGCCAACATTATATGCATTGTTGTTAAAGCCATTAGTTGTATAAAAAACCTGAGATAGGGTTTGATAATAACATGAGTATCGTTGTTATGTGAAGAATGTTTTATAAGCTTGTTGTTGAATCCCATTGATTGTACAAAGGACTTGAACTTGAGTTAGAGGAGAACATGAGTATCATTGTTATGTGAGATTTGTGGTTAAGCATTGTTGAAAATATTTTGAGTTGGTTGATACATGCTTGGACTAGGGATTGTGAGAAAGAGTTGTTCCTTGTTGTGATTGGTTGAGTAGAGTTGTTTGAGCCTAGTCAAGTGAATGAGTGAAGTGGTTGTTCAAGTTCCATGAAACAAACTATTCTATAGTCTGATTTGAGTTAAGATCATTGTGAATCATTGTTGTCATCCATTGTAGAGTGCATTTCCATTCATTATTAAGTTCATCATTGAGCCTTGCCTTCATAGATTTGTGGATGAGATTTGAGTGCTACTTGAGCATGATTGATTGAGCATTTGAGAAGGCCTATGGGATATATTTCTAGACATATTTGTGGCAAATTTTGTGCATGATTGATTGAGCCTTTGAGAAGGCTTTTGGGATAGATTTCTGGAAAAATTTGTGGCAGCTTTTGTGCATGATTGATTGAGCCTTTGAGAAGGTTTTTGGATAGATTTCTGGAAAAATTTGTGGTAGCTTTTGTGCATGATTGATTGAGCCTTTGAGAAGGCTTTTGGATAGATTTATGGATAAATTTGTGGATAGATTTTGAGCAAGTTCTTGGTGAGCTTGCTGAGCATATTTGAGCAAGTTCTTGGTAAGCTTGCTAGAGAAAATTTGAGCAAGTTCTTGATGAGCTTTATAGAGCATATTTTAGCAAGTTATTGTTGAGCTTGCTAGAGCAAATTTTGAGTAATTTCTTGGTGAGCTTGCTGAAGCAGATCAGTGGATAGCCTAGCTGATCAGATTAGTGTATTGCCTAGCTAAGTAGATCAGTGAATTGCCTTACTGAGTAGATCAGTGGATTGCCTACCTGAGCAGATCAGGATTGCCTTGCTATGCATATCAGTGGATTGCCTACCCGAGCATATCAAGATTACCTACCTGAGTAGATCAGTGGATTACCTAGCTAAGAAGATCAGTGGATTGCCTACCTGAGCAGATTAGGATTGCCTACTTGAGCAGATCAGTGGATTGCCTACCTGAGTAGATCAGTGGATTGCCTAGCTGAGTAGATCAATAATTTGCCTTGCTGAGCAGATCAGTGGATAGCCTATCTTTGAGCAGATAAAAGTAATCATTTTTATTGGGATAAGGATCCCTATTTATTTATGAAATATTATAAGGATATTATCTTGTGGAGTACCCCACATTGGGGGAACCACGTTAAATATTGTGTCTCAATTGTGTGTGGTGATTTGTGCTCTTGCTTACTATTGTTATTTATGTCATTAATGCACATTTCTATATTTGGATATTGTAATTAAGGACACTAATTGATATTGGTTTGGAAAGAAAGTAAGAAGTGGGTGCTATACTATTCACCCCTCTCTCAGTATAAGCTTGTATTCTTCAAATGGATTTGCCATTGATCTGAATAAAATTGAAGCTATAGTTAATTGGCTTACATCTACTAACATTTCAAAAATGCAAAGCTTCATGGGAATGGCAGGTTACTATAGACAATTTTTAAGGGATTTTCAAACATTGCCTATCCAATAATGAACCTTCAAAGGAAGGGAAAGGAGTTCAAACGGATGGATAGGTGTGAGGAAGCTTTTAAAACTTTAAAATACAATTTGACAACAATTCCCATTCTTAAAATACTTATTCCAATAGGGATATTTACAGTATATACGTATCCCTCTTTAGAAGGATTAGGAGGGTTACTATCGCAGAAGAAGGTAACTATAGCATATGAATCCAAAAATATCAAAAAGCATGAGCTGAATTATGCTACTCATGACTTAGAATTAGCAGTAGTTGTCCATGCTCTCAAAAGGAGGCACTACTTGTTAGGAAAATCCTTCGAATTGAAAATAGATCACCAAAGTCTAAAATATATTTTCACCCAACTATTGCTTAATGCAAGGCAATGAAGATGGATGAAATTTTTGGCTAAATAGGACTTTGGAATTGAATATATTAAGGGTAAACAAAATAAGGTTGTTTATGTCTTGAATATGAGGCACATAATAGTAATGTCTAAATTTCATATAGAGTTGATTGATAGAATCAAAGGAATTGCAACAACGAGATGGTTATTACATCAATTACCAAACTAGGGTTGAGGCAATACCTAACAAAAGAAAGGATTTTATTCTAAGATATGGTTATTTTTGCCTTAATGATAAGGTGATTATACCAAAAATTGGTAGCTTAAGGGGTATCATTTTACAAGAGGTGCATTGCACTCCATTTTTTGCACACCCGAGAGGGGTAAACAGAGGAAAAATATGAGGAAGATTTTATATTAACCAATAATGAACCAAGACATCAATAATTTTATGACTAGATGTCTTAAATGTTAGAAAGTGAAATCTAAACATCAACATCTAGTTGGGAGGCTCTATCTGCATGAGATTCTAATACAAAAATGGCAAGTTATTTCTATGGATTTTATTGTAGGCGTACCTAAACCAAGTTTCAACATGATGCAATACTTGTGGTAGTAGACAAGTTGAAAAAGAGTGCACACTTCATACCTGGTAACATTAAGGATGATGCTCCTATAGTAGCTAATATATTTTCCAAGGAAATAGTTTGTTTACATGGGTTTCTTGAAATAGTCATATCGGACAGAGACTCCATATTCACATCTAAGTTTTGGCAAGTTTTTCATTGAGCTCTAGGTACAAAATTAAATATTAGTTTTGCCTCACTCTAAAAAATATTGCCAAATGGAGAGGGTTAATCAGGTCCTTAAGGACATGCTTCGTATATATTGCATGGACCAAAAATATAATTGGTAATATTATCTACATTTGGTACAATTTGCTTATAACAATAGCTATCATTCTTCTTTTGGGATTGCTCCATTTGAGGCCCTATATGGGATAAGATGCAAAAAACCTATATCTTGGGATAATTCATAATATCAGGTAGTGATCGGGTCATAAACTATCAAGGATATGGAGGAACAACTAAAAATAATTCATCAAATATTGAAGAAAGCAATTGACCGACAAAAGATCTATGTTGACCTGAAAATGTCACCAAAGGAATTATTTATGATAGACAGAGTCTTCTTAAGGATAAGACTTGATAAAAGTTCCATTAAATCAACTACGTTGGATCCCATATTTGTTGGCCCCTTTGAAATCATAGACAAAATCAATATTGTGGTCTATAAGCTTACTTTGTCACCCAATTGTTTAAAGATCCATGGCACCTTCCACATATCCCTACTTAGGAAGTATGTTGTTGACCCCACCCATGATTGGAATGTGTCAAGTTTGCATATGGAAGACCCTCCTGGCCATTGAGGTGTGACCTATTCATATTTTAGGATTTAATGCTAAGAAACTAAGTATAATTTGAAATAATGTAAGGTTCAGTGGGACCAATATTTAGAGAAAAATGTTACTTAGGAAAATGTAAACATTATGAAAGAACAATTCTCTTTTCTTTTTGAATAAATGTATATGTATTAAAACATAAGGGACTATGTTAAATTAGGGAGGGATTATGTAATGACCCTCACTAGAAGGATATTTTGTTTTATTTATTATAATGCTTTAATTCTTACTTTTTCAAATTAATAATCATTTAATATGCACATGTTATCTAGTGGTAGAATAGTACCTTGCCATGGTACAAACCTAGGTTCAATTCCTGGATGGAGCATTTACCCCTTTCCTTTTGGAATTTTGTTAATCTTCTTATCCTATCATGGCTTTAGTTGTTAGGTTTACATGGATCGATGGCCATTTGTCCTGGTGTTTTTGAATACCACCATTGGTCTATCAGAATTACTTGTGCAAGATTTCCATTGCTTAACTCTACTAGGTTTTGGTATGTGTGCTTGGCTTAGCTCTGTTAGAGTTTGTTAAGTGAATATTGTTTTGTTTGGATGGATGCTCTGAATGATAGAAAATTTTCCCCATTAGGAAAAAAATGGTGAAATTAGGGATCCATATGGGAGAGCTAGGGATATAAGGGATGTTGGTCGATGTGTAGAAAATGGAATGATAGATGCAAAAAATATTCTACAATAAGGATTAGGAAAGTATTCTTGGGCATCGATTCTCAAAGGAAGAAAGGAAGCGATTAAAGAAGAAGTTGGCATAGAGATATCTCATGAAAATGGAAAGGTATGTATTTTTGACTCTCTAATAAAAAAATACAGAGGGATAATGAGTTTAACATGGTATAAAAATTTCTAGGGCCCAAAGCAGATTTAGATGTGCTTAGGATATGGCTTCATTCTAAACTTTAAACAAAGGGTTCAATGAATTTTATTGGTCTATGAAAGGGATACTTCTTAATTTGGTTTAATATTGAGGAGGATCTGGTGACAGCCTTATCACAAGGTCCATATTTCTTTGGGAAAAGACTTTATTTTTAAATGTTAGCATCAGGGCTTCAACCCTCAAAAGGAAGATTTTTTTTTTCCCATCTGGATTAGGTTACCAGATCTGCTTATAGAATATTGGGAAGATCAAATTATTAAGGGTTTGGAAACACAAATTGGATAGTTTATAGCCATGGATCCATCCACCCATAACAAAACAAGAATTTTGTGTGCAAGAGTTTGTGTTAACATGGATCTAGAACAAGACAGAGTGGAAAAAGTGGGTATTAAATCAATTCTTGGGGAATGGGAACAAAAAGTTAAATATGAAAAAAATTGGTATACTGTAAGCAATGCAAAGTGTTTAGACATATGGAGGGGAAATGTCATCTACAAATATAACCCAAATTTACTAAGAAGTGGAAACAAAAGGAGAATCAAATAAACTAAATAATTGCAAACACAGAAAAGGAAACTTCTAGCCAACAAGAAAGGGCACAAGAAAAGGAACAATACCAGGAAATTCACCAGGAGGTAAATGAAAAGGTAGAAAGTGAATTTAGCAATGGATGTTCTATACAACACAAGGAAGAACAACAAAATTCTAATAAGACAATGGAGTATGCAAGTAAATGCAAAGAGCTAAACCAATAAGTAGATGAAGAACATAATGAGAAACAAAACTTGAGTGGCTTTGGAAATACCATTAATTAGCAAGAGGATAGTCTTAATAAAGGAAAAGAGAATGATTATGAAGAAGGTAACAATAAGAAGAAAATAAATATGATTGAAAATCATATAAATCTAGATGCCAATACACAACAACAGAATGTGATTGCAATCAGCATAGAGAATGCAAAAAAAAATTAGAATTCAAAGAAGAAATATTAGTAGATGATGCTAAAATGGTAGAGGATACCCCATCCACTCAAATGGACTTAAAAAAGGAGAATGATTATATTAAAGGAGTTTAGGGATTTAAAGTCAAAGAAATAGAGGGATGGCAAGGATTAGATTGAGTTTTAAATTCATAGAATGAAACTAAACAATTTTAGGAACAAAAGGATCTAAGCATGATAGAAAACTTAAAGCAGTTTAAGGAAGGTATACAAACAAGATTCAAAAAATACTAGAGTTGGGTAAAATAGCTCAATAAATAGCAAAAGAATATCCCCCAGGATGAAAGCATTTTAAGGAAGGTATACAAACAAGATTCAAAAAATAATAGAGTTGGGTAAAATAGCTCAATAAATAGCAAAAGAATATCCCCCAGGATGTAAACAAATGGGAGAGAATGATCCTCCTAGAAGACATGCAAAAAATACAAAGAATTATAGGCAAAGAAAGCAAGGAAGACCCCCCAAACAAGAAGAACAAAAAGTATCAAAGAACAAGGGACAAGAATTAGATTCAAATGAACAATGGATGGTTAAGGGTAATAACCCAACAAAAAAAACCAATAAATGAAAATTCTTTCTTGGAATTTATGAGGGCTAAATTCCCTTGGTAAAAGAAGGATTTTTAGAAATCTACTCATGGAAGTAAAACCTAATATTGTTTGTCTTCAAGAATCTAAAATTGATACCAAAAAACTTGATGATACTCAAAAAGAGGTTTGGTCGAATGTTGAATGGATCATAATCCCAACACAAGGTACTTCTAGAGGTATTTACATTTTGAGATAGAATGAATTTTGAAGGTATTTTAATAGATCAAGAAGAGAGATTATGTACATTCAAATTGAAGAACAAAAAAACTAACTTCTATTGGATAATGATAGGGGTTTATGCTCAAAATGATGATCATGAGAGATTCCAAATGTGGAATAAGCTATATTTTTAGAGGATTCTTTTCATTCATTTACATTGGATGGTATAGGGTGACTTCAATATAATCTTAATAACATAGGAAAAAAGTGGAGGGAGGATTAACATTACTCAAGGTATGCAAGATTTCAACGATTTTATTTAGAACAATAAGTTGATTGACTTGGATATATGTAAAGGTAAGTTTATGTGGATAAATAGAAGGATGAGTAATAATCACATTCAAAGGTTCCTAGACAAAGTTCTTATTTTTAACAGTTGGCTAAGTATAATTAGTATTCATAGATTTGTGTGTATGCCAAAAATAGGATCAGATCACAATCCCTTTTTTTTGGATATGGAAAAGGAGGAGAAACAAGGAGGAGCACCCTTTAGGTATGAGCTCATGTGGAATATGCACCTAGACATTACAAATAAATTAAAATTTTGGTGGTAGGAGGAGGTTCAAGGATCAGCTATGTACAGAGTTACCCAAAAATTTAAAAACATCAAGTATCGAATCAAAATTTGGAATAAAGAGGTTTTTGGTAACATCAATTTAAAAAAACAATAGCTTAAAAAGGATATACAATATTTAGATGAAAAAATAGAGAGAAGGTAGAAAACTAGGGTGGCACAAAAGGGAAAAACAACTCCTCATGGAATATTATAATACCATTGCCCAAGAGGAATTTATTGGAAATAGAAATCCAGAATATTATGGCTCAAGGAAGGTGATAGAAACACTAAATTCTTCCATGTTTCGACTATGATACATAGGAATAGTAATAAAATCCTCTAACTTATGGATAAATATGAAATAAATTATGAGTATTTAAATGATATTAAAAATCTAGCCATTCCTTTCTTTTAGAACCTTCTTAGCAAATAAAAAATAAAGTACATGGATTTAGAAAGCATCATTAACAATGTTCCCAAAGGAGTTAATGATAGTATGAATGAAAATTTATGCAATGTAATATCTAAAAAGGAATCTAAAATAGTTGTGTTCTCTATGGAAGCATCTAAGGCTCCAAGACCTGATGGTTTCCCACCGATTTTTTTTCAACATCATTGGGATATTGTTGAAGATGTAGTCGCTGCAATCTAAGAAGCCCAGGAATCTAGTAATTTGTTGAAAGAATGGAACAATAAATTCCTTGATCTAATTCCAAAGAAATATAGAGAAGATAAATTGCAATACTTTAGACCAATTAGCCTATTTATTATAATTTACAAAAAAATTACTAAAGTGTTGGCCAATCGGTTGAAAAAAATCATCCCCTCAATCATTAATGAAGATCAAGGAGGTTATGTGGCACACAGGTAGATTAATGAAAGCATAATTTTCATTTATGAAATATGACACTCTCTTCAAAGGAGGAAAGGGTTAGGCATGTTCCTTAATTTGGACATGAACAAAGCTTATGATAGGGTTTCTTGGTCTTTCTTAGATAAAATCATGGAGCGAATGGTTTTTAGTGAAAAATGGAGGGCATGGGTTGGTATATGTATTTCTAACCCCTATTTTTCAATCCTGATCAATGGATAATAAGTTGGGTTCTTTCCTTATACCACAGGAATCAAGAAGGGATATCCATTATCTCCATATCTCTTTATCATTATGGCAGATGCCCTGGGAAGAAATTTGGAAATAAAGCGAAAGGATGGTAATATAAAAGGTCTAAAACATTCATCCATTGGTGAAGCTTTGTCCCATAAATATTTTGTGGATGATACTTTCTTTCTTAGGTAAGCTATAGTGGAAGAAGCTTAGGAGTTTAAAAAAATCCATGATTCTTATGAAAAAGCTAAGGGCTAAAAAATAAATTATGAAAAAAATAGGATTGTCTTCTTAAACATGGAGGAAAGTAGAAGAGATCAAATAATTAAAGTGTTGGATTGTGTAGAGGAAAAGTTCCCTATCATCTATCTCGGTTTACCTTTGTTTATAGGTAAAATTAAAGATGAATTTTGAAATCCAATTATTGGAAGGGATATCTGTTATCCTCTACGGGGAATGTACAACTTATTAAACACACACTTCAAATCCTCACTATTTACTTCATGTCTTTCCTAAGGATGTCAAGGAAAGTGGAAGAGACTTTAGAAATATTACAAAAGAAATTCTTATGGGATGGAATTGAATGCAAAAAACATATACATTTGGTAGCCTAGGATACATGTTGCCATCATTTATAGAATGAGGGTCTTGGATTGAGTAAGTTGAGAGATCTAAATAGAGCCCTTCTAGCTAAACATGATTGGAGGATTTGCACTGAAGCATCAGGAAAATGGGCTAGCATTGTCCAAAAAAATACTTGGAGGGAAAAATATTATCAACAATAGGAAATTTCTATGGCAAGGGCTAAAATGACAAGTAGGCAAGGGGAAAAAATAGAATTTTGGAAAGATCCTTGGATTCAAGAGGAGCCTTTAGAAAAATACAAAAAGTTCAAATATATGAAAGAAAATTTAACCAGAACCTATGGTAAGAATATTAAAGGTTACATTCATAGGGTGGGTGATTTTTAGGAGTGGGAAATCTTGCTATAAGATTTGCAAGGCCCAAGGGGTAAAGATATGCATAACCTTTTAAGAATTTATTATTTAGGTAGAGGCTTAGAGGAGGATCAAATAATTTGGGGAAGATACCAGCAAGGCTAGTACTTGGTGAAGGATGGATATAAAGTCTTGGGCAAAGTAACCTCAGAGAAACCCAAGCTTAAAAGAATTTTATGTTAGATTTTGATGCTAGATAATGAGAAATCAACCACAAGATAAAAATGAGCATGCAATATTAAATATATGATAATGGAAATATACTAAGCATGTAAAAATCATTAGAAACTTCTGTAACTACTCGTAAAAATGCCATTAATGAAGGTTCACAAAAATAGTACAATGATATAAATGGAGGTCTCAAACTCTCCATATTCCTTACATGCTCTACATTGTATCTAGCATATCATCTACTACTCCTCTACCTTATGCTATCTACCTTCTCTCTTTTCATCTTATCTATCAAAGACCTATATATAATGAGATGTGACTCTTGGTCTTCCACCTACCTATGACTCTTCATCTTCCTATTCTATGGATTCATGTACACATGGACAACATGCACATTTTGCATCATCAAGTACTTTGCACATTCTAACAATATTGGTGCATTTATTACATTGCATAAAGTAAATACTCAAACCCTAATCTAAGACACACTCCTAATCTAAATATGTACCCAAGGTGGTATATTAGTATGTACCAAATAATGTAATATATTCCAACATTTTGAAGCTAAACATCACCCCTAAGGTTGCTATTTTTTTCTAGACTGCCATTCTCAACAAGATCCTCATGAAAGATAATATTTTCAAAAGAGGGATTGTGGTTCCAACTATTTGTGTGTTGTGTAACAAAGAGGATGAGTGTGTGGACCACCTATTTGGAACTTGTGTTTTTTTTCTAAATATCCTAAATATGTTATGAGAGAATTTAATGTTTATTGGGTCATTCCAGATTCTCTAATCAAGATTTGAGAACAAAGACACTTAAAAAGTGGTATTTTTGGCAAAAATGTATTCCACATATTTTCTATGGGATTTGGTTGGAAAGAAATAGATGAGTCTTTAAAAATAAAACCAGAGGAATAATTTGAATATTATAACATGAAACACAGAATGGAGCTATGCTTTTTGTTTTTACCTATTCCATTCAACTTCTTCTTCTCACAAAATGTTACAATCATCTTTTTTTACCCTATTCTACCCTAATACAAATATTCTAAAGTTGTTACAATAAGTGTAACAGTATATAGTTGTTACAAACTGAAATATTCCTACAATGCCACATTCTTTTATTCTGTAGTTAAAAAATAGGGGGCATATTTGTTTTGCTTTGTTTTTGCTAACTTGGAAATTCCACATGGTCAGCATTATATTCCAACATTCTCCCCCTTGATATTGAGAGGGCCAACAATCAGGTCTCTCAACATCAAAAACTGAGTCTTTGCAACTGGTTTTGTAAAAATATCTGTAATTTGGTCTTTGGTGTTACAATAGCTTAGTTTGATCATCTTCTTATCCACCACATCCCTGATGAAATGGTACTTGATGTCAAAGTGTTTTGACCAAACATGGTGGATAGTATTTTGTGCCAACTTAATGGCACTTGTGTTGTCACAAAAAAGTGTAGTAGGATTTCCTTGCTTCTCCCCAATCTCTCCAAGAACTTTCCTAAGCCACAAGGCTTTTGCACTTGCTAATGTGAGTGCAATGTATTCAACTTCTATAGAATACAATACAACAGTAGCTTGTTTTTTTAGAACTCCAAGTAATCAATATTGAACCAAGGGAGAAACAATTTCCACTAGTGGACTTCTGGTCATCAAGATTACTTCCCCAATCACTATCACTAAAACCAATCAACTTAAAATTCTAAGATGAGGAGTAATGAATGCCAAAATAAATTGTGCCTTGCACATACCTCAATATTCTCTTGGCTGCCTTCAAATGCAATGTAGAAGGATCAATCATGTACCTTGAACAAAGTGATACTGCATAGCAAATATCAGGCCTAGTATTGCAAAGAAACATTAAACTCCCAAGAATGCTTCTATATTAAGTTTTGTTTGCATGATCAGCCCCATAATCCAAACACAGAAGCTCTCCATATGCAATTGGAGTAGCTACAAGCTTGGAATCAATCATACCAAACTTCTTCAACATGTCCTTTGCATACTTTGTTTGAAAAATAAAAATCTCATTACTAGTTTGATGTACTTCCATGCCTAGAAAGTAACTCATCAAACCAAGATCAGTCATATCAAATTTTCTTTTCATGTCTTGCTTAAAATCATCATTCATTGAATAACTACTTCCCATAAACAAAAAATCATCAACATACAAGCACACGATGAGAATGTAATTACCTTGTGTATTGTAGTACAATGTAGGCTCACTCTTTCTTATTTGAAAGCCACACCTTTGTAAGTATTCATGAATTATTTGGTACCAAGCTCTTGGAGCTTGCTTCAACCCATACAAAGCCTTATTCAATCTATAGACCTGATATTCTTTGCTATGGACCTAAAAACCTTGAGGCTGTGTCACATACACCTCTTCATCAAGATACCCATTGAGGAAAGCACTTTTTACATCCATGTGGTGCACAATCTAGCCTTTGTGAGCAGCCAAAGAGAGCACCATTCTCACTATCTCTTTCCTTGATATGGGAGAAAATGTCTCCTCATATTCTATGCAAAAATTTTATGTAAAGCCTTTGGCAACCAATCTAGCCTTGTATCTCTTAATGGAACCATCATTGTGCATTTTGATCTTGTAGACCCATTTGCAGCCAACACATTTTCTATCTTTGGGTAGTTCACACAATTCCCATGTGTCATTATTTTCAATAGAAAGCATTACTTCATTCATTGCCTTCATCAACAACTTGTTTTAAGCATCATGTTCATAACAAGAAGGTTCAAAATAATCAACAAATTTTGAAACAAGAGCATAATTAATAATATCACCTTTGGGGTCTCCATTGTCTTCATCTCCATACAAGTGAAAATTCTCAAGCCTTTGCAATACTTGGTTCATTTCTTGATGTTGGCCTCTTGTCAATATTCTATTGAAGTTGGTGTCAATGATCCTTCAACAATCATTTTCTCTTCACATTTGTAGCTGGTGATGGAGGTGTAGAAAACCTTGTAGGAACTTCTTCTTGGCTTGCTCTTGGACTTGAAGATGAACTTGTGGATCCCATGTGAGATGATGACCCAAAATAAGTGCTTCTGTACAAAGAATTATTAGTAGAAACATGACTGGTCTGAATACTTGCTTGGCTACTTGGAACAATCTCTTCAAACACATCATCATCAACACATAATTTTTGAGATTTTAATATCCCCCTTCATCAAAAATTGCATCTCTAGATACAACAATTTTTCTATAATGGGGATTAAAGAATCTATAGGCCTTATATTTCTCACTATAACCAATGAAAATCATCTTCTCACTCTTATCATCAAGTTTTTTTCTCTTCTCTTCATTCACATGCACAAAAGCAACACTCCCAAAAACTCTAAAGTGTTGTACATTTGGCTTCTTTCCAAACCAACATTCATAAGGAGTACTATGCTCTAGACTCCTAGTAGGACTTCTATTAAGAATATAATTAGCAATCATAGTTTCTTCATCCCAATAATGAACTCAAACCTTAGTTTGCATCATACATCTTGTCATCTCCACCAAATTCCTATTCTTTATTTTAGCCACCCCATTTTTTTGAGGTGTGTACGGGCTGATATTTTACCTCTTGATGCCAAACTCCCTCCAAAACTCTTCAAATTCATTAGAATAGAATTCACCTCCTCTATCACTCCTCAAAAATTTTATGGTATGCCCACTTTCATTCTCAACAAGTGCTTTAAAATCTTTGAAGAAAACAAAAGCCTTATCCTTATTCTTAAGGAAATAAACCCAACAATATCTTGAAAAATCATCAATAAAAGTGAGAAAATAGGAAGCTTTACCAATGCTTTGAGTTGGAATTGGTCCACAAATATCACTATGAAGCAACTGAAGTGGATATTTGGCCCTCCATGCTTCACCTTTGGGAAATATCCCCCTTGTTTGTTTACCAATAGCACACCCCTCCCAAATCTCCTTGGTATCTTCTACTTTTGGAAAACCATACACAAGTGGTGAAAGCATCCTCAAACTATGAAAATTCAAATGCCCAAATCTCAAATGTCATAGCCTCCTTTTATCTTCAATACCCATACAAGCAAGTTCTCCCCCTTGCTCAATAAACCTAAATGGAAATAATTTGTTCTTAGTCATCTGCACTTTTCTGATTAGCCTTCTATTCTTATCATAAATCTTGCACATTTTATCCTCAAAAACCAATTTGTAATATTTTTCTAACATTTTCCCAATGCTCATCAAAGAATGCTTCAAATCAGGTGTATAATAAATATCTTTTACCTTCAATTTACCTCTTTTTGTAGGAACCTTCATGTCCCCTTTCGCAACCACCTTCAAACTCTTCTCATCTCCAAGCTTGATACTTGAATGATAAGAATGGTCAAGAGAAGAAAACAACTCCTTCTTGCCAGTCATGTGGTTTGTGCACCCACTATCAAAATTCATGTCTCATTGGTGAGACTTTTTGGTCTATCATAGGAAAGAAATGTTTGATCTTCATGGAGCGCTCCATCTTCATTTGAGTAGAACAATGTCTCAGAAGTCTTCCTCTCCATAATTTGTTGATCTATTAGAGGATTGTTTCAGCCTACAATCCTTCTCAAAATGGTCATATTTATTACAATGATAACATTGAACATTTCTCATGTCTCTACCTCTACCTCTTCCTCTTGCATTTGTTCCTCCTATTGAAGCATGGGCTTGATGATAACCTTTAGAATTCTGATCTTTACCTCTTCCTCTACCAAAGAAGCCTCTTCTTCCTCCTCTTCCATTTATGCCTCTTCCTCTAGAGCCTCTTCCTTGTCCTCTTCTATGTATATCATTTCCTTTGATAGAATTTTTTTTTCTTCACTAGAACTGGCTTGCTTTTTCTTTTTTTCTCTCTTACGAATTCTTTCTTCATGAGATGTAAGAGTACCAATTAATTGGTCAATGTCCATGGTGGAAAAATCCTTGGATTATTCAAGCATAAGGGCAACATTATCCCATTTATCTATCAAATTTATGAGAACTTTCACAGCTAGTTTCTCCATATTTTCACCAACAGTGGACATTTTATTTATTACTACCTTTATTCTCACACAATAGTCTCCTACATCTTTATTATCTTACTGCTAGAGGTTATCAAATTCTCTTCTCAAGGTCTGAAGCTTGACCTCTTTCACTTTATCATTTCCTTGATAATTTTCTTTCAAGGCTTTCCAAGCCTTTTGTGCAGAAACACAATTTGCAATCCTTGAAAAAATGCTCTCAGAAAGAGTAGATTGCAAATGGTACAAAGCAAGACAATTCTTGCTCTCTTTCTCCCTCATATCTTTAGTTTCATCTGATGTTAACACAGTATCTGATGGTTCTGTGTAACCTTCATTAATAATGCTCCACAAATGTTTTCATTTTAACAAAGTCATCATTTTGATGCTCCAATATTCATAGTTTGGTCCATCAAACTCTGGAACTGGAAGTGAGTTTGATTTGTTTGCAATTACAACAATATGCAACAATGAACTGAACTCTCCAAGAAAATTTAAATTAAAAATTCAAGAACAACCCACAGCCTTCAAACCCAACAACTCAATCGACCAAGCTCTGATACCAAATGAATATTATAACATGAAATACAGATAAAAACAAAGCATATTGCAAAACTGGAAAATGCAGTAAAAAAGAAAAAGTTGCAATTTTTGGAAGATGAAATGAAGACCTTCCACTTATTAGAATCATATTAAATTTATACAGCTTATAGAGCTATATAATTTCAATAAACTATCCAAAAATCATAGGAAATGGATTTGTAAATAAAAATTTATAGCCTCTCAAAGTAGGCTACTAACCACTATTTTTTAGAAATAGGACTGCACATAAAATATCAAGAATGGAGCTACGTTTTTTGTTTTTCCCTATTCCATTCAACTTATTCTTCTCAAAAAATGTTACAATCATATGTTTTTACCCTATTCTACCCTAATACAAATATTCTAAAGTTGTTACAAACTGAAATCTTCCTACAATGACACATTCTTTTATTCTGTAGTTACAGAATAGGGGGTATATTTGTTTTGTTTCGTTTTTTCTGACTTGGAAATACCACATGGTCAACATCATATTCCAAAATAATTGGGGTTTATGCTAGGATAAGAACAAACCTCTTGGAGGATTGTATTAAAAATGTTGTATGCTAGGAAAATCTTGCAATGATCCTCTCTAGAGAAAAAGATATCTTAAATATGGAAAAAATCAATAAGATGATACTAGATACTAGATACTAGATGGGAACATCCTCACAAATATTGGGTAAAATTTAACTTTTATGGAGTTGTGAAAGGAAACCCAGGTCATGCTAGTGGTGGGGGCCTCATCAAGAATGACAAAGGTCAGGTAGTGGATGCATATGCTAAGGATCTAGGAATTATCACAAATCACGAAGATGAAGCAAGGGTGATGCTTACGGGCCTTTGAATTGCGATGAATTTGGATTTTAGGATAATTATTCTCGATGGGGATTCCAAGGATATTATAACTTCCCTTCAAAAAGAGAAGCTAAATATTTTTACATTTTCTAAATAATTACAAATGTGAGGACTATTTTAGGAAACCTAGAATAAAGTTAAATTAAACATATTTATAGAGATGGAAACAAAGTTGTCGATAAAATGGTGAATATGGCAGTTAGATCTAAGAATTTCAAGGTCTGGTCATACACCCCCATGGAATTGAAAGAGATTATAAGAATTGATAATGAAGCTAGCAAATAAAGAGGGCAGAGCAAAGTAGAATACTTATTGGGATCATGCGATGAAGGATTTGAGCACACTAAATTACATTGTTGTCAATAATTTCTTTATTAGTTACGTGAAGCATCAAGCACTGCATAAGCCTTGTCAAATAAGAGGATAGTAGGATGGATATTTTTTTAGCTTCTCAATAAGCAAGTTTAGCCCAACTTTGTTTTTTTACTAAGATAGGGCTATCTTGCATTTGTTGGATCTTCTTTTGTTTTTTCCTATATATATTTTGATCTATTTGTAAAGAATTGGGGCCCTTCAACCCCCTTTTTTATCAATACCAAAAAAAATATTTATTTTAATTTTTTATGCTTTTGGATATGGTACTACTGATGTATTATATGTTGCAGATACAAGTCTTCTTAAAGATCAAAAAAAAAGGGAAATGATGGTGGTGAATATTTGTTGAAATTACTCCTATGTAGCTATTGTTTAGTATTATTGTTAGCATAATAATCACATTTGATAGGATTATTATTAGGCATTTATTTGTGATTGGTTAGCATCTTCTATTCAAGGAGTAGGTTACGTGAAATAATGTAATTCACTATTCTGAGCATTTGTTTTGCTCTATATATTGTAATCGTGGCTCAACAATGAAGATATGTGAATTGAGAATTCATTTGGTATCAGAGCGGAGGTGAAGTGCTCTTTCTCAGTGGATTGCCCATCACGTAATAGTGAGTTCAGTTTTATTAGAGAAGAGAGAGAAATCTTTGCATTGAAGGCGTGTTCGTTGCAAGTGTTGTGATGTTTCATTGCATGATGACATCACTGCATGTTCATTCTACGTGAGATGGTCACTGGGATAACACAAACTCTGCACTTTGAGGAGTTGTGTATCCAAATTGAGACCATGAATGCCTGAGAGGAAAAGCAGAACGTGTGAAGTTCTCATTCGTGTTGTTGTGCAGATTCATTGGGTGATTCGATTGGCTCATGCTAAGCATAGGCATAGTTGACATCGCATAGAGAGGAAAGCAAGTCAACTGTTGAATGTTGTGTTGTGAAGTGTTGCAGGCCCAGTTCTGTTGAACGTTGTTGAAACATTGAGAGCATGCTGCAATGTTCAATCGTTGAAATGTGCATTGAGAAGAGACGATTCGCGTGATGTCGTGTGAAGGATGATTTGTGGAGGAGAAGTAGTCCGTGATTGCGAAAGCCTTTTGGCATGCCCGTTTAACACTTCCAAAAAAATTGATTGTTGAGAGGTGGTCTGCGTTGAGTGGAGGTCTGTGTTGAGAGGAGCTCTGTAGTAAGTAAAGAAGTTTGTGTGAAGCCGGTTACACAAAACAAGTGTTGAAACAAATTCAGCAACAGGAAGAACACAACAACAAGTGTACACTACAGGAGGTGTTTGTTGAAAACACAGAGAGGAAGGCTGGTTTTACAATACCAGCAAGCTACGCAGATCTGAGAGGTATAACAGAATTAAAATATATATATATATTGTTTGTATTTTTTAATAAATTTATTTCAATTTGTTTTTTAATAATTTAATATATTTTGGCTTAAAATCAATATCTTTGTTAGTATATTTGATTTTTTAGCTTAAAATATTTTATTATTAATTAATATTATTGATTAAATTTATTGCAAACATAATATAAAGGGGTAAAATATTTTTGCTAAGTTTTGTTACTAATGGCTGGTAACAATAATCTTCCTATACCTGAGTTTAGTGGCCTAGATTATGAGTACTGGTCCATCAAGATGAGGACCTTACTCATTGGCAAAGGACTATGGGATATAGTCGAAGAAGGTTATGCAGAACCTTCAGATTGGACCACCTTGAGTGCAGCAGATAAAAAGAACAAGAAAGATGCCCAAAAGAGCAATTCTTCTGCCCTCTACCATCTCCAAGCAGCTTTGGAGAAGAGCATCTTTCCAAGGATTGCTTCTTGTTTATCAGCCCAAGAAGCATGGAAAGCCTTGAAGGATAGTTATCAAGGTAGTGATCAGGTGAAGCAAGTGAGGCTTCAAACCTTGAAGAGGGATTTTGAAAACTTAAAGATGCAAAATGATGAAAATGTTGGTGATTATTGTATTAGAGTAAAATCCATTGTAAACAAAATGCAAACCCTTGGAGATAACATCAAAACTGAAGTAGTGGTGAAGAAAGTGTTGAGGACACTTCTTCCTAAATGGAACCATATAGCTATCATTATTGAAGAGTCTAAAGATTTATCTACTTTATCTTTTGATGCTCTAATTGGTTCCTTGATGTCTCATGAAGAAAGATTACAGGGTTCTACATCAACAAGCTATGGAGGTGATGAGAAAGCATTCTCATCCAAAGAAGGTGATAATGCACAAGGAAGAGGACAAGGACAAGGACAAGGAAGAGGCCAAAGGAGAGGCAAAGGAAGAGGACGAGGTAGATCAAGAGGTGGCAATCAAGGAAGAGGAAGAGGTGACAAAACAAATAAATCTTGTTACAATTGTGGCAAGGTTGGTCACTTTGCTAAATATTGTTGGTCCAAGACTTCTCAAGATGGGAGAGGTCAATATGGAAACTATGGAGAAGAGGAAGGAACTTCAAATTTATTTCTTTCTTATGGAAAATCAGATTCCAATCTCAATGAAACTTGGATTTTGGATACTGGTTGTTCCAATCACATGAGTGGCAAAGAGGAGCTCTTTGCTACAATGGATTCCTCCTACAAATCAAAGATCAAATTGGGAGATGACAAAACACTACAAGTTGAAGGCATGGGAGCCATGGAGGTTCCAACAAAAGAAGGCACCAAGAAGGTAAATGACATCTATTACACCCCCAAACTCCAACATAATTTGCTTAGTGTTGGAAAAATAATGGAAAAGAATTATAAGCTTGTTTTTGAAGATGGAAAATGTATCATTTTTGACAAAAACAATTGTAATAGAGTTGTTACACAAGTACCTATGACAAAAAATAGGTTGTTTCCTCTTAAGTTTGGGGAACAAGGAGGTGCTCAACTTGCTAGTGTAGCTATTGCTAATCCAAGTGTGCTTTGGCACTTGAGATTTGGTCATCTTAATTTTGCAAGCTTGAAGTTGTTGACTTCTCAAGCTATGGTGAGTGGACTTCCAAGAGTTGAAGAACACAAGGAGGTGTGTGAAGGATGTGCTTTGGGAAAGCACTCAAGATCAAAGTTTCCAAAGGGACAAGCATGGAGAGCAAGCCATCCACTACAATTGGTGCATTCGGACATTTGTGGTCCAATGCAAACCAAAAGCATTGGTAACAACTCTTACTTTCTCACTTTCATTGATGATTTCTCTAGGATGTGTTGGATTTATTTTTTGAAAACTAAAGATGAAGCTTTTGATTGTTTCATAGATTTCAAAAATAATGTAGAGAATCAAAGTGAGTTTGTTGTAAAGAGTCTAAGGACTGATAGAGGAGGAGAGTATTCATCTAATGCATTTCTAAAATTTTGTAAATATTGTGGGATAAAAAGGCAATTCACAACTGCCTATACCCCACAACAAAATGGTGTGGCTGAAAGAAAGAACCGCACTATAGTAGAAATGGCTAGATCAATGCTTCAAACTAAGCATCTAAGTAACATGTATTGGGCTGATGTTGTAAGAACTAGTGTTTACATTTTGAATAGGAGTCCTACTTCTAGTTTAGATGGGATTACTCCTTATGAAGGATGGTATGGCAAGAAGCCAAATGTAAAACACTTTAAGGTTTTTGGTTGTCTTGCATATGCCCACATTCCTGATGAGCAAAGAAAGAAACTTGACCCCAAAAGTCAAGCATGTATTTTTGTTGGATATTGTGAGTCTTCAAAAGCATATAGGCTCTACAATCCCAAAACACATAAAATTGTACTCTCCAGGGATGTAATTTTTGATGAAGGGGGAGAATGGGGTCATCAAAAACTTTTTGTTGATGATGGATCTCATGATGCAAGTTCCTCTCAAGTGCAGCAAGTGCAGCCCAAAAACAGCAAAGGAAGTCCTCCAAGCCCAAGTATGAGTACTACTTCAAGTACAACAGATGCTACTCCAAGTCCTTCTCCACAAATATCAGTAAGTTCTTCACCAATGGATATTGATTCTCCATCTAGAGGTAAAAGAACACTTCAACACCATCCATATTTTCAAATGTTGGATAAGAATTTCCAGAAAAGATACACTAGAAGTCAAGCTAGTGAAATGAATGCAGTTTTGAAAAGACTTGAAAATCTGCATATGTATGGTGATGATGATTCTCAAGAACCTAAGGGTGATGTTGTAAATTATGCTTTAATGACTAGTGTTGAGCTAGAGCCATCTAGTTATGAAAAAGCATGTAATTTTGATGTATGGCAACAAGCCATGAAAGAGGAAATGACCTCTATAAAAAAGAATGATACTTGGGAGCTAGTGAAGCTTCCTAAGGGCAAAAAATGTGTTGGATGCAAATGGGTCTACAAGACCAAATTCAATGCTGATGGAAGCATTGAAAGACACAAAGCAAGACTAGTAGCAAAAGGGTTCACTCAGAAGTATGGGATTGACTATGAGGAGACCTTTGCTCCTGTTGCTAGACAGGAGACAATCAGATCAGTACTTTCTTTGGCTGCCCACAAAGGGTGGAAAATTCAGCACATGGATGTTAAAAGTGCCTTTCTCAATGGGTACTTGAATGAAGAGGTTTTTGTGCAACAACCTCAAGGTTTTGAAGAACAAGGTAAGGAGAACCTTGTCTACAAACTAAAGAAAGCACTATATGGCCTCAAGCAAGCACCAAGGGCATGGTACTCACGCATTGATGGCTACTTTCAAAAGTATGGATTCACTAGGAGCAAAAGTGAACCTACTCTCTACTACATGAAACAAGGTAAAGATATTCTCATTGTATGCTTATATGTGGATGATCTAATATTCATGGGTAGTAGTGCTAAGATGAATGAGGAGTTCAAACACTCCATGATGAAAGAATTTGAAATGAAAGATCTAGGTTTAATGCATTACTTCCTAGGCATGGAGGTACATCAAACAGTATAAAGGGATCTTCATATGTCAACACAAATATGCTCAAGATATGATCAAGAAGTTTTCTATGGAGCAATGCAAGCCTGTTGCAACTCCAACGGGTCATGGGATCCAATTGAGCAAAGATGATGGAGCACCAAAAGTTGACATGACCACTTACAGGAGCATGGTTGGGAGTCTAATGTTCCTCACCAACACAAGGCCGGATATTCAGTATGTTGTTTCTCTTGTTTCAAGGTATATGGTTGATCCATCTGAACTTCATTTACAAGCAACTAAAAGGATTTTGAGATATGTAAAGGGTACATTGGATTTTGGAATCCATTACCACAAATGTAATTCTGTAAAATTAGTTGGCTTTAGTGATAGTGATTGGGGCAGCAATATAGATGATAGAAAATCTACTTCAGGGAATTGTTTTAGTCTTGGGTCAGGACTAATTACATGGAGTTCCAAAAAGCAGACTATTGTAGCATTATCATCTACTGAGGCTGAGTATATAGCAATCACAAATGCTAGTACTCAAGCTCTATGGTTGAGAAAAGTTCTTGAAGAAATTGGAGAGCAACAAAGTGGTCCTACAAGATTGTACTGTGACAATATGAGTGCCATCCAATTGGCACATAATCCTATCCACCATAGCAGGTCAAAGCACTTTGATATGAAGTATCACTTCATTCGAGACATGGTGGAGAAACAGGTGGTTGAGCTATGACATTGCAACACTTTGGACAACATGGCAGATATCTTCACCAAAGGAGTTGCTAAAGCTCAATATGTAAAGCTAAGAGACTGTCTTGTCAGTCCTCTCAACTTTAAGGGGGAGAATGTTGAAATTACTCCTATGTAGCTATTGTTTAGTATTATTGTTAGCATAATAATCACGTTTGATAGGATTATTGTTAGGCATTTATTTGTGATTGGTTAGCATCTTCTATTCAAGGAGTAGGTTACGCGAAATAATGTAATTCACTATTCTGAGCATTTGTTTTGCTCTATATATTGTAACCGTGGCTCAACAATGAAGATATGTGAATTGAGAATTCAATATTTTAACCTACGATGAAATTTGGCATCATTGGCTTAGGGGAAAATAAAATCCTTCACATAGATGCATTCATGTAGATTCATTGCAAATGTTTGTTGGATGATTTTCCTTGCAAAATAATTACTTTGGTTTCAAGTTTATTAGTAAGAATTATTTATAAATAAATATGCATTAAAATAAATTACTTAACTTAAATAAATTTAAATTAGAACTCAACATATGAATTATAAAATAAGCCCTAATTAGGCAATGCAACCATAGAAAATAAGTTAATTGTCCACCTAGCAAGGAAGGCAAGAGTTAAGTTGGACATTTGCATGTGGGTCCATTTGTTTGGTATTCCTCCCTTAAAAACTGCTATAAAAGAAATTCAAAAAGGAGAAAAAAAGGGGGAAGGGGAGAGGAAAAAAATATATAGCATGAAATTCTTGTTTGGATGGCAGTTAATACAACCATGTTAAGAGAAATACACAACCAAACCAGGTTGGTTAACTCCTTTGTATGTGTCATGTTATTTTTGAAACACTTGGTATTTTAGAGACTTGTTAGAAAAAAAAAAAGGCATTACAATTGTTTCAAATTGTTTGTTTGAAAGATGCAAAATACATTACAATTACCTCCAGAATTGTTTGAATGTAAGACAAGTATTTAAATGCTTGTATGTCCTCTTTCCCTGCCTTATTTTTTACTATAAAAAGAATGTGAGTTTTTTGATTGGGGTATTCTTACTAAATGGATAGTTGGGTTGGTTCTATATTGTCCCTTCTTTATTCTAATGTTGGGTTAGTTATTCCCAACCATTATAGCTCCATAATTTTTTCACTGTCTAGACGTATTCATTTTATTTTAATAATCTAGACTGGTATTGTTATGTGTTCTCCATTTTTTTTTCACTTTCTGGACATCTTCATTTTATTTTAATAATCTGGACTAGTATTGGTATGTGTTCTCTATCATTTGCTCACTACCTGGATGTCTCCATTTTATTTTAATAATTCGGATTTGATATTGTTATGTGTTATCCACTATTTATTTATTGTTTGAACGTTTCCATTTAATTGGTAAAAATTAGGCTAATATAGTTACGTGATTATTATTGTTTGATGATTACTTGGGCGTTTCCTTTTATGAATTAAAATCGGGCTAGTTTTATGTGTGTTTTTAATGTAAAAACCGAGGCAGGTTTTCCTTACTTATTGCATTCGCTTCTTGTTAATCATTAGGGTATAAACAATTGCTTAAACTTATGTTAGCTCAAAATACGTAAATATTTATTATAAAAGATAGTTTTGGTTAATGCATTGTATTATTTTGCAATAATAGGAAGGCAAATAGTCTTAAATTAATTTTTGGGTGATTAAATTAGTTTTGGTGATAAATTAATAAATTTGAATTCCACTACTACCTTTCTCAACCAATTGAGCAATTGATAAGATTCTTTGATAATCCTGGAATATGTAAAACATCATCTAACACAAAATATGAAAATGACATGCTAGGTAAAATTTGTCCATATCCTTGAACATGGTAGATATTATCATCTGCAATTTAGTGGAATATTTGGTCTGACTTCCAATGATTCAAACCAGTAAAAATTTCTAGTCATATGATGACTAGCTCTTGAATCTATATACCATGTGTCTTTTTCATTATGCATATTTTTATGGGATTCAAAAGATCTTATTTCATATCTTTGATAAAACAAATTTGTTTTCTTCTATTATTTGGCCCTTTGAATTCATATGGTTGTCTTGATGCACTCATTCTTTGTCTCCTATCCATGATAAATTCCTTTGAAGTAGAAGACCTTATTTCTACCAAATTTAAAAAAATTGAGCAGTCAAAATATCTTCAATTTTAATTTTAAAAACAAATTAATTCCTTTAAAGTAGAAATCCTTATGAATCCAAAGTCTAATTTCAACAATTAAAATTGCTTTCAATAAACAAATCAAATTTTCAAAAATCAAGTTTTTGAAATCAATTTCAATTTTACAATTTGCAAATCAATCAAATTTCACTTTGGAGTAGAAGTCCTTATCTCTCCAAAGATTAATTTATTTTTAATTCAAATATCAAATATCATTTTTTTTCAATTTGCAAAATTAATTTGCATTTATCAAATTTCAAATAATCAAATCAATTTATCAATTTTCATTTTTTCTTATAAATTCCAAATTATTTTTTTGAATACTCCTTTAATTAATTCTTTAATCCTCTTATCAAATATGTGTTCTCTCACTTAAATAAAAAAATCTTATTTTATACATTTTCTATAGCGCTTATGCTATATCCTCTTCACATGTGAAAATTTGCATGCAACATTAGAAACGTTACATCCTGCTTTTGTGTCATTCACACTTTCCACTCTCTTGCAGGTAGTGAACGTTACTTTGTTATACTACTCAAAAATTCATAAACCTATTCTTCTCAGGTGCAGATGATTCCTCCACTTCCTTAATGCATCTACATTCAAATGTTGCACTCTAGATGCATAGGCGCTCTCTCTTTTCTTACTTAAAATGCTTCTCTTATGGATCAATATTCTCAGGTTTGCCATACGTGTTGCTCTGATTTCATCTTTCCATAAATAATCTCCATTAACTCAGGTTTTTCTATGCTTCAATTTTTTTGGCATTTCTATTCAACTAGTTCACAAGATAGTGGCTTTCAAGGCTTTCAATGCTTCTATGTCCAAATTTTTGGGTGTTCGCTAGTTTCTTTTTTGGTGGTGATTCAACAAATCTCTTCTACAAGTATCTCCAATAGGAGACAGACATGTTATTCAACATGTCTATTCACATTTCATTAACAATAATCAATACCTCTTATTCATATTGCTAAAATATCAATATATATTTTTAATTTTCAAAATCTATGGTGCAAATATCAACCTCTTCTTCTTTGCTTTGCAATCAAACAATCATACTTTCAATATGTGAGGTAGTAGCTTGAATCAGTTCTCTTATTGAGAACGAATTTGTGACCCAATAAATAAATACTTCACATGGCTTGAATATCAATCTGGTAGACTATTCTTCAATTTTCTTGGATTGAATGTCACTTTGATAATTCTCCAAGCTTTTTCAAACTTTCCTCACTTTCAAATTCACACCAAAATTTTAAGATGCTAGCTTCTTAGTCTAAAGCTTATCACTCTAATATTCTTCAAATAAATTCACACCAGAGTTCTTCTTCGATGCTAGCTATAAAAATGACTCTTCCAAAAATGGATAGAGTATGATGGTAACTTTGATACCATTGTTGTATTTTTAGCCAAAATGAATCACAAATCCCAATATCTAGGATCATATAAAATTCATTCTTTGAGCATCCAATATAAATGGCTAATATCAATGAATATAAATTTCATGAAATATGACAAGAATATGGATTAACAGGTCAATATCAATAACAATATGTATAAACAAAACTTATAAAACAATTTCTCAAATGTATGTTATAATTTGTCAAATATTTTATCTATAAGCAAAATATCAATAGCAATATGCATAAGTAACTCTTCAATACTTTATCTATTGCTCTCCTCACATATCCAATAGATTCATCCTTTCCTATTCCATACATAAGATAAATCTCTCATGTACCTTGGCTTTACATCTTGCTACTTACATACATGACTCTTGACTTTCTATACACTTGCACACTTTATTATATGACACTTGCACACTTTCTCACTCATGACATGTGTACACATCCTACACATAGACACATAGATTAGAGAAATAAAAATGACACACCTAAAGTATTGACTCATAGCCTATTCTACAATTGTACCAAAAGTACCATGGGGTACATTAACATGTACCAAATAATGTAAAATTCTACAACAATACTTATTCTCAAAAAAAGGTAGACCATTGGCCCACAAATGTTGCTATGAATAAATCCAATGGTCGAATAGCATGGTCAAGGACTCCCAAAGATGCTTCCCTAAAATACACCCTTTGTAAACACCATTAGAAGTAAAATAAGACTATCTACCATCTGAAGTCGACTCATGTACCTTAAGGATCTATAATTAATATTCTTAAGCTTATGGTATTGTTGGCAATTTTGACATTATGCCACATTGGGATTTTTGATGAAATTTTATTGATTGTAAAAGTAAAAAAATATATTAATACTATGATTGCAGTATTTTGGCCGATATAATATGTTGCATTTATTTTTGTGTGTTAACCTCCTTTTTTTTCATGTGTTTCTTGCTTAAAAATAATGGGTGTTATAAGGTAAAATGGTTGGAAAATTTGGTTTATGAGATCAGTTAAAATCACCCAAAGATGTTTGTAACAAATAGCACCTAAAGACTAAAAGTAATAAAATATAATAGCATTTTCGCTCGAATGAAGAATGGAGAATCTTTTTTGCCTTTAGAAATCATGTTGTTAAGCAGTAGAAAGAATAGAAGTACATTCACTCTAAAAATAGGGCTACAGGTGTATTCACTCCACTTCGGGGTGAATGAGGTTTGTAAGAAGGAAGAAAATGTGCTAAGTTGGGTTAATGCTCTTTCACCCCAAGTGAGGGGCAAAAGTCCCTTTCGCCCCTCCTAGGGGTGAAAATACATTTTAATGGTTAAGTCGAGTGGGCCCGAAGTCAAAGCACGATGACAATGCAAATAAGTGCATTCACCCCAAATATGGGGTGAAAGCAACGTTCACCCCACTTTGGGGTGAACGTCTTTAAGTTTTTAAGATAATGCACCAAGGTAGTTCGTTGACTAGTCAACAGGACTTTCACCTCAGGAGAGGGGTGAAACTCCCTGTCGCCCCTCCCTGGGGTGAAAGCACAACAAAATGATGAGTTTGGGTAAACACAAGGGAAATAACAAGGCACCCAGGTAGCATTGAATATTCAAGTAAGCATTCACCCCAAGAGAGGGACGAAAACACCTTTCACCCTTCCTATAGGTGAACATATATATAAGATATAATGTGTGGACCCCACTTCGGTGCACATTAAGACAATTAAATATGGAAGCACTTTCACCCTAGGTGAGGGGTGAAAGTCCCATTCACCCCTCCTTGGGGCGAAGCACCAGGAAGAATGGCCCGACGAATGCATCCAAAGTTTTATTTTTGATTGGGCATTGAAAAGTCAAAATGATGTTCACCCAAAATGAGAGGTGATAGTGCCTTTCACCCATTCTAGGGGTGAACGTATATTTTAAGAAGAAGAAGATGCCTTATGTAAGGTGGTTTCACTCCGGAAGAAAGGAAAAACTTTTAATCATGCCTTCCAAGGGTGAAATAATACAAAGGTGGTTCCAAGTACTATAATTAGCTATTTTCACTCATTTTTCTTCTAGATTGATTGTTGTTGTAACAAGAAAATAAATGCATACGCCAAGTTTCAATTTGAGTGAAGTAAGGGATTGTATGTGTAATGCAATAACATGAGAACTACAAGAGGTGGAACAAAATTATGGATATTATCTCTTTCTGGGTGCCCTCTTCACCAGGAAGCATAAATGAGGAAGAAATGATGCAGGTTGAAGGAGACACGTTCACTCATTGCTTGGTTTTGGGTGAATTCTATTTTTGGTGTCAACAGAGGTTTTCAAAGGTGCTCAGTTTGGGTGAATGAAGTGAATTAAATGATTGGGGCAAGGAGTAACTGAAGTTGTTGATTTCAAGCAAAATGAATCTGCATCATTAAAATCATCGAGCGATTTCCATAAACTCCAAAGTATTCCTAACAAGAGAAAATTTTCAAGGCATAGTGAATGTACCAAGTCATCAACCATCTTTGTAGTTTTTCATGCATCGATGCCCGAATGTGCTGATTTCCTGGAGGTTTTTCCTTAGAAACTGGATCACTGTTTCAAAAGGTAGATTTTCAAGATTTCCAAGGAGGAATTTCCTCACAGAGGTTCCTGATCTATAAATATTTTGTCATATGTGCATTAAATGATAGAGGTAAAATTCCTCTATAAATACTACACAATTTCCATTGTAAAAGGAGGATAGACATTCTGCAGAAAAACTATTCAAGTTCTCTGCGTAAATAGAAGAAGTTGTGGCTTCTGATTTTGCAAGTAGTCTCTTTGTGTGATTTCTTTCTATTCAAGCATTTCTATTTTATATTCATATCTATTATCTGTTGTTAAGTTCAAATTCTGCACCTGGATTTGGGCACTATTGGTGAGAGTGTGAGTACTGGAATGTGATTCTGGAAGTTGTCTCCAAGGAAATGTAAGTGTATTCTCTCGCCTTCTTTCTATTCTATGCTGCAATAACACTTGGTTGGAATTCCTTCTACTAGTTTGTCCCCAATCCTACATCTTTGGCCTATGGCTATATTTCCCATTTCTTTCCTGCAACTCTAGTCTTAAACCTATGTAGGATTAGTAAGGGAGCCAACCCTCTCTAGATATTGGCACGAAGGACATTTATTTCCTTTGGCCTTTCAATGTTGGTCGTGTCTAGGGTGCACAAATGTATGTTTGTATTTTAGGTAGATATTTGACCAATAGTTTTTGGCACACCCGGTGGGACCCCGAAAGTTCCACTTTCAACAGTATTGAGGTTTGATGTTCACCTTCATGTTGTACGATTAGAACATCTGGCAACTCAGCTATACCTAGAAGCCTCCTAACATGAAGGCAATGAAAGTTGTGCTTCATGATCACAAGATCGAAGGCCAAAAATCCTGAAGACCCCATTGAGTTCTACAAACTTGACATCGAAAGATTAGGGGAGCATCCCAAATTGGTTGCTTTTCCTCATACATCCTCATTACCTCATACGTCAGCTATGACATCTTCATATATATCCAGTGCATTCTTTGTTCCTTCGAGTCCAACTAGTACTGCTACTAGTATTCCACCTCCTCAACCTCACACACCAGCTAGTATGGCTCAAAACCCACCACCATAGCAGCCACAACCACCAAGGTAGTTTCCAACATGGAATAGCTCAGGAGCTTTGAATTTACAAGCATAAAATCTAGTTCCTCAAGTAGCTTTGAAGGCTTTGCCTACCTATGATGGTACTGGTAAGACCGCTTATGAGCATATCCAAGATGTGGCTTCTTTGGCAATGATCCATGGCATTACTAACGAAGACATTATGGTAAGGTTATTGGTATTTTCACTCAGAGGGAAATTACTGTATTGGTACCAATCCTTGCCACCCACCACTATTACGACATGGGACCAATTGGAAAAATTGCTAATCAAGAACTTTCATGAGCAAGTTGATCCTTTCTCCTTGTTGCATCAATTCACAAATATCCAAAGACATCCGTAGGAGGAGATAGTGGACTTCAACATTAGATTCGCCTGAAGCTGGTAGAGATTTCTTGATGGTCTTCAAACCACGCATGAGCAAGCTACATTTTACTATCTCTGGGCCTTCAACTCAAATATTGGAATGGTGGTTTGACAAGCCAATATAAATACTTTTCTAGAGTTGTACATGCAGGCATAGAAGGCCAAAGTAGATTTGATCACCATAGGTAAGTTTCCCCCAAAGGTAACCATACCCATCCTTCTTGATCTTCCACAACATTTGTATTCGAGTGCATTTTTATAGCCTATACCTTCTATGTACCTGGTTCCCTCATGGAGCTCGGGTCCACCTCAAATTACTTCGATCCCGGTTCCACAACTCCCCACTCCAAGTATTCCATAATTACCAACCTCGGTTCCTTTTCCTAGCATTACCAACGCCACCTATTCCACTACCATTGCCTACTCCATCAACACCTCTACCTTTACCAACACCTCCTGTACCCTCAAATCTTGATCCTTACATGAAATTGTTACAAGAAATACAATATGTTAATTCGGTCATAAGGACAATGTCAAATGAAATCATGATAGTTAAGAAAAAATAAGTTGAAGCTGATTTTTAATCAAGGAGGTTTCAAACACCACCAATTACTAGGGAGCAAGCAACCACTAGCAAGGGTCCTGAGAGGAACACAACTGTGTTGGCAAATGAATAAACTAGTACATCAAAGAAAGCATACTGGTGCTCCACCTATAATGATCCTCATGGAGAAGACACATGCATGGTTCATTTGAACTATGTGCAGACATTAGCAAAAATTTCTACCGGTGGACAAGTTAATATGATAATGGAAGCTGATCATAACTTGATGGTCCCATATTTGGAGCAAGTTTCAGTTCTCACAAGGGTTGGAAAGAAGTTGGTGACTATTGATCCAGCAAAAATGGAGCCTCTGAAAGTTCCTGCTGAGAAAAAGATACAAAATGAAAAGGTACAAACACAAGTGAAAGCACCTAAAGTGAAAGTGCCTAGCATGACAACAAAGCAACAAGATTCTATCTTATTGAAGGATCTATTACCCAAGCAAGCTCAAGAGAAGTTGCAGATAAAGGCATCAACTTTACAATCCACAGCCGCTCAAGTGCAAACAGAGGCAAAAGAGCAAGCTAAAGAATACCTCAAATACCCATCATTGACCAAGCGATAAAGGGTGGAAGCTACTCAACAGTATCGAAACAAGTATGAGCATGTTGTAGAAGAAAAGGCTCATGGTATTTTTGATTACAATATTATGGAGGAAATGAAGAAGATTCCTATGAAGGTGAGTTTATATGATGCATTACAGTTACCTGGACAAGTTGACTTATTGCAAGAGTCTCTCAAGTCCACAAAATATCAGAAGAAAAGTCATTCCAAAATAGTGTTAGCACAGACACTGCCTACTTCCACCACTGGTAAGAATAGACCACCTCCGTTCTATTTGTCACTCAGAATGGAAGGGTGGATCATGCATAATTGTATGATTGACTCCGGTGCTATGACTACTATCATGCCAAAGGTAGTATGTGAAGTAATGGGAATGGAGTATACAAGGAGTAGTCCAAGTATATTGTAGTTGGATGGGATCCCTATCAAAATGGTGGGAGTAATCAAGGATATTCCTATTATTCTACATAGCATGCCTCAAATCATTGTCATTCAAGAAGTAGTGGTGGTTGACCTGGAACCATACTTTAGTATGTGCCTCTCGAGGGAGTTCACAATGAAACTAGGAGGATATCTTTCCTTGGATTATTCACATTTGGAGATCCCATTCAAGGGAATATGAATCCGCATCTATAATGAAAAGCCATCCACTTTTCATATAGAAAAATTGGAAGAGGAAGAAAAGCCCACTGGTGCAGTCAACATGATGACAAAGGAATTACAAGAAGTGGACTTGATGGAAGAAGCGCTTGGTGAGCTCCACCTAGAGGATGAATTCTCATTGATGGATTTCAACATGATGGTCAAAACTAACATCGGTTGTTATACCATAACTAAACCTGAGCAGCTAAAGAAGAAATCTCTGATTCCCCAGACCCTATCTCGGATCAGCTATGGAAGTTGTATTTTGATGGTGCAAGGTGTAAAAATGGTGCAAGGGCTAGTATTTTTCTTGTTTCTCCTATAGGGGTGCAAAAAACCTATTCATATTGGCTAACTTGGAGCTGCACAAATAATGCCATCGAATATGAAGCATTGTGCCTTGGTTTGAAGAAAGCTAAAAAGTTGGGCATAAAATAGCTACAAATATTTGGAGATTCTGAGCTCATCATTAACCAGACTACAAACAAATGTGTGTCAAAGTAGCATTACTTGAAGGCCTATCGTAACAAGGTATGGGATTTTTTGAGTCCTTTACAGCATTAAACATTCAAGAAATTTTGCGGGAGAAGAACAAACATGCAGATATTTTAGCTTCTCTTGGTGCTAATTTCTCTCCTGTAGAACAAGTAGTCAGGAAACCCAAGATAGTGAGAGTAATTTATAGGCCTTCGATCCCTGATAAAAACCTTTATTGGCAAGTGTTTGACAATGATGAACAAATAATCAATTTTTTTATTAAGGAAGCTGCAAGTGCAGAGGATAGAACATTGGCTGAGGAGGAAATGGAAGGAATGATTCAATTGAAAAACAATCACATTCCTAGGGGACTAATTTTGCTCGAAAGTTTGTTTGATCAAAATGATAGGGTGGAGAAACATAAGATCAAGGTTGATGCGAAGGAATACAAGGAAATGCAATTAGAGCCTGAGAATATTATCAAAGTTGGAACAGACTATATGTTGAAAGAGCTTGAAGATATCAAAAATTTGTGTTATGAGTTCCCCGACATCGTTGCATGGAGCTACCATGATTTAAAAGGATATGATAAAAATGTAATCCAACATACTATTGAACTACAAGAGGGAGTAAAACCTTTTCAATAGAAACAATGACCTATCAATCCCAAAATTGAGGTGCTCATGAAGGCAGAGCTGTTAAAAATGTTGGAGGTAAAAATAATTTATCCAATCAAGCACTCAACATGGGTAGCGAACTTGGTTCCAGTTCGAAATAAAAATGGAGATATTCGTCTGTGCGTGGATTTTTGGAATCTAAACCAGGCATCATTAAAATATCACTACCCCCTACCATAGATTGATCAAATTCTCCATGTGGTTGTTGGAGCATAGAGGTTTTCATTATTGGATGATTTCTCTGGTTATAACCAGATCTGGGTGAAGGACGAAGACCAACACAAGATGGCGTTTACTACAAAATGGGGCACTTTCACCTATCAAAGGATGCCATTTGGTCTTTCCAATGCCGGTGCTACATTTCAGAGAGCTATGGACATTGCTTTTGGTGAGTTGTTGAATAGAGTTATTGTTATTTACCTTGATGACATGATTGTTTTCTCACACTGTAGGGAAGAGCACATCTCTCATTTGAGGCAAGTGTTCAAAAAATATCGGGAATTTGGAATTTCCATTAACCCGAAGAAGTCCATTTTTGTTGTCAAAGAAGGGAAACTCTTGGGACATGTGATTTCACAAGAAGGACTGGCGATTGATCCTACAAGAGCTGAGGTGCTCTTGAAATTGCCATTGCCAGTTAACAAGAAGGATCTACAATCATTCTTTGGCCAGATCAACTTCATTCGGAAGTTCATTGTTGATTTCGTCCAAGTTGTAAAACCAATGACCAAGATTCTAAAGAAGAATGCAGACTTCAAATGGACAGAAGTGAGAAGATAGGATTTTGAGGAAATCAAGGAGATAATCACTCAAGCACTAGTGTTGATTAACCCTAGATTATTCAAAATACTTCATCCTTTATGCAGTAGGCGAGCAGGAGAGTTACGTCATTGTTCTCACATAAAAGCAAGAAGACGGAGATGAAAAGTCGATTGCTTTCTTGAGCCAAGTCATATCACCACACCAGGAGAAGTATAATTTTATTGAAAAATAGGTGTATGCGGTTATGAAATCCCTAAAAAAATTTTGACATTTCATTTCACAAAGCAAGACAGTCATCTATGTCATTCATCCAGATGTCAAAAATTTTATTCTTCAAGGAGAATTAGGTGACAAGAGAGCAGGTTGGGTCTCAAATATTTAGGAATATGATGTGGAGATCCGACCGACTAAGTTGGTTTGTGGATGAGCTCTCTACTAAGAACTGGCCAAAAGCATAGCTTCAGAATCATTGGCTCTAGTACAGAATGAGGATATCAACGAAAGAAATTATGCAAATCGAGCTATAGGTGATCGTGATTGGATAGAGGACCTTATCAAATTCTTTACATCTAGGAAATGTCCATCACATCTTGATGCTTCACAGCGGTGAATATTTATATTGCAAGTGCTTAGATATGTCCTATTGTCGAATGGGTTATTCCATAAGAATATAGATGGAGTACTCCTCAGATGTGTAAAAGAGTTAGAGAAGCAAAAAATTTTGGAGGAATTTCACTTTGACTTATCCAGTGGGCATTATGCAGGAAGGCCTATGGCCTTGAAGATCATCCGAGTTGGGTATTTTTGGCCTACTCTTTTTGTAGATGCACATAAGGTGAGCCAAAGTTGCGATAATTGTTAGTGGTACGTTGGTAGGAATAGGAAAGCATCTTTGTCCTTGCACCCGATTCAAGTGGAAGCACCATTTCAGCAGTGGGGACTAAACTTCATTGGAGTTATTGAGCCTAATTCCTTGGCCAAATATAAATATATCTTGAAAATAATTTATTATTTTACCAGGTGTACAAAGGCTATCCTAACCAAAAAAGCAGATCAGGCTACAGTTATCTCCTTCCTAGAGGGACTGATTACCCGTTTTGGTGTTCTATATGCAATTGTAACAGATAACAAGACTCCATTCATTAGGGCCAAGATCATTGAATTATCAAGAAAGTACAAGATTTATCTCAAGATATCCTCCAATTATTACCCACAAGGAAATGGCTTGGTCGAATCCACAAACAAAAACTTGTTGCAAATCTTAAAAAGGACATTGGAAAACAATAAAAGAAGCTAGCACTTATTGTTGAATCAGGCCATGTGGGTAGATCAAATATTAGTGGATAAGTCTATTAAAGCCTCTCCTTAATCTTTGGTGTATGGAAAAGAAGCGGTTTTACCCACTCACATCAAGCTTCCTGTCCTCTGAACCTTGAATTTGTTCCAATACAACGACGACAAATTCGATCCCATGAGCGCAAGGTTGGCTTAGTTACTATAGCTAGAAAAGGAGAGAGAAAAGGTATATAAAGATTTTACTGAACACACTAAAGTGACATAAAAATGGTTTGGAAGGAAGACAATAGAGCACAAGTTTCAGGTGGGAGATCTAGTCCTCAAATGGAATGAGAACAAAGCCAAGCTAGGGAAGCACCACAAGTTTGATGCAATTTGGGAAGGTCCATTTCAGGTTTCTGTAGTGAATTCTATGAATGCATATTATCTTCAAGATATGGATGGTTGGGATCTACCAATTCCATTTAAAGGTCTTCATATGAAGGCTTATTTTCAATGATGAACTCAAGAGATACGGTTTGTAAATATGTACAGATTTCATTTACAAGTATTTTATTGCTTGATATATATATATAAAAAAAGTACAAGGCGGGATTTACTAGAAAATGTCGGGCTTGCCTCAAAGAAAATTTTACTTTATATTTTTCTCTCTTTGAAAATTTATTTCACCCCAAAGCATTTCCCTGGAGGCATGTCACAAGTTTCGTACATTATCGTATTAAAAAATTTTGAGCGGGTTTGAAGGCTTCGAAGTTAAAAGGTTGCTCCACTTTTCACGTCTTCGAGGAAAAGCATTCGAGAGTACTCGATGAAAGTATAAAATCAGAGATGTCATGGCTTCAACTAAGAAATTAAAGCTCATAATGTAAACGCTTGGGGCTCAAATTTTAAAATCATGAAGTCTGATGAATGAAAGGTGCTTTCACCCAAAGGGAGAGTTGAAAACCCCATTCACCTTCCCATGGGGTGAACGCAAGCTTTAAAAGAAAAAAGAAAAGGGGAGACTATATGCAAGCGCTAGTTCATCATGATGAAAATGGTCAAAAGGGATTTCATCCCAAATGAGGGGTGAAACCTTCGTTCGTTGCTCATTGGAGCAAAAATACTAAAAGAAAGTTTTAAGAGCTTACACTATTCACTTTACAGGAAATGTTTTAAAAGGCTTTTCAACCTGAGTTCCATGCTTTTATCGAAGAGAATATGGTGGGTAATAACGAATGTACTGAAAATTGAAAAGAAATATAAGTCAACCTGGAAGCTCCTCATAAAGGTGATGAAAACATTCCAAAACCTGGAAGCTCTCGTATTTTAAGGAAATGTATATAAAAGTTTTCAATGGAGATTTGATAAAATTAGAAGTGGAATGAAGTAAAATGGAAAAAGCAAGAGTTTTATTTTAAGTTTAATATATATATATATGGATTAAATTTTAAAATAGAATTCGATTTTATTTTCTTAATATGGTGTGAAAATCAAATTAAAAGAAAAAGAAAGAGAAAATAAAAAAATATCTAGTTTAAGAGGCTTTAAGGGATGTTTTTTCTAAATATGGTAAAAAAAGAAGGGCAAAGAATTATTTTAAAAGGAGTACGATCGCCATGAAATTAAACCAAGCAGGTTGAAGGTATTTTGGGAGCAAAAGAAGATAAAGCCAAGTGCACCTCCAAAGTGTCTTCGCCCTCCATTGCTTTTTCGGAGTGTGACAAATTTTCAAGCACTAATACAATTTTTTGAGCACTCCCTTAAAGCGGTTTCGCCCTCTAGCACGTGGTGGTTTTCAAAAATTGTGCATGCATGTTGAGACACGTTTTCGGGGCATTTAATTTAAAACATGCACCTAGATTTGTGTTGGAAGGCGATTTGGTGTTCCCGTGGAACAAAATCTCACACAGACAAAAGCAGAAGCACTCATTGGTCCCTAGGTGGTGAATTTATTTTTCCAATATAGTTTTAGCAACTAGGGCACACTATTGGAAGTTCTACACAACAGGACACACATTTTAAGAAGTATTTCATGGAAAATTTAAATTAATTGCTATTGTAGTATTGGGAATAATGCTTGCCAATGGAATCAAAGTGCAACTCCTCCCGAATCCACCAAAAAATTTGATCTAACAAAATAATGTGCACCCATCTATTGTATTATATCATATTCATTCATTCAAAGCATAAAAATGACAAGATTGCATAGATTCAACAAAATAAGTGTTTCTTGTATTAATAATTGCAAAGAATCCCAATTACAATAATGCCCCTCTTAGGGTCACCCAAATAATAATACAATTAATACAATGCCAAATCCCTCAACAGGGTAGGCGCACTAATTTTGCTTTTCAACTAGTCACAAACTACTCTAGGGTGGAGTTGCCCTCTTCTTCGCATTAAGGAAGGAAATTGATGGTTGAATCTCCTTCGAATTTGTTCCCTGCGATCAAGAAACAACATAAAAGTGTCAAAAAGATAGGCAGCCTCTCATGATGAGGCCCTTTTAGGAAAAATGTATAAAGATACCATTAAGCATGTATAATCAAGAAAGCATGAAAAACACTTTTAAACTATGTTAATTGGATCAAGATTTATGTAATTGCATAAAGAAAGATAGCAACTAAACAATGAATGGACTAGTTACGTAAAATACAGCATGAAAGTGCATAAAGAATCCATTAATGTCCTATTTGATGATTAACACAAAGAAACTATTCTAACCTAATTCTACCAGCAAGAAATCTACTAAACTACAATTGAACCATGGAAATAGCTAAACTAAGCTAACTAGCCAAACATAAATGAAAAATGTAAGGCGATGATACCTCTACTAAAAATTGCAGCTTTGATGAGCGGTCTGCACTGTAAACCATGGTTGAAAGCCATGGTTAGCAATATGATAAGTTTACCCTCAATTTCGGAGCCAGTGGGCTTGACCTCCTTGTCCAAATTTATGTTCAATGGTCACCTTCGGTGTCCTCATACTTATTTTGCGGTTGATTCGCTATGAGGGACCTTCGTTTGCTTGAATATGTGCTTCTTGGTTCTCCTAGGCTCCTAGGGCATCCATAATGCAATTCATCATGAATCTTGGCAAGTAGGAAGGGGATAAATGCAATAGCTCTCTCTTAGTATACTCGGTTGAGTGTAAAATTAGACAGGCTTTGCTACTCAAATCTCCAATGCTCTCTCTCATATTTTGTCGTAATTTTGAGGGGTACTTATAGGACTACACAAAGGCTAGGGGTGGCTTCATGGAGAAGCCAAGATCAAGAAGGGGTGGTTAGGTCAGTTGGATTTGAAGCTTCTATCCTCTAACCACCTTCTTCTAGAACAAATGGTCGTTCAAACCGATTTGGCTCGGATGAAGGCCAACTAAACTTTAGTTAAGACCGCAGGTTATAGTTGTGGTCTAGAATGTAAACCGTAGGTCTCAACCGTAGTTTAGACTATAGACCACAGTTCTGGGATATGGTTCAAACTGATTAGGCCAAGGAGCCCAAATTGAGTGGTTAGAACCACTGCTTTATCTTGGAGTCTATCCAATATCCTCCATATGGTCTTGTAGCATGTCCATATGAGTAGTCGCCTCGATATGACGTGTTTTAGGTGTCTACAGATACCCCTTTTGAGATGCGTTGTGATATCAAACAACGCTAAGCACAAATATTCCTCCTAAAATGATGTCGAAGGTTCTATGATGATCATTAGTCAAATCAACATTAGATGCCTCTTGTCCAGCAAAAAGGACGTGCATCCTGGAATCATTGCTTCCAACTGGGTGAAAGACTTACATTTGAAAAGCTTATGCCCTTATCATCTCATTCGGTGCAGTTGTACATTCCATAGGTACATTCTGACCCATAGATCTGAAAGGCAGAGAACAACAAGTCATAGTTGCTATTTACCCCAAGCAAAGGGGTAAGCTTATGATAGCTATTGACAATGATTTGTAAGGACAAACACAATTTTGACAAGATCAAAGGATCTACGATCTTCGATATCTTATGTTGATTGTGATTATTATTTGATATTATGACTACCCCCTCAAGCAACGAGTCGATGAGGGTAATGACAATTATTAAAGTGATGATGTTGCTTGACCACCATGGATGATCTAAACAAATTTAGATTTGAACATATTAATGCCTTGGCTAGGTCTAGTTGAGCTTCTGATTCCAATTGTTAATAGTATTTGCACATTTCTATCCCATGGAGTAGTCGGGCTACAATAGGCGTCTTAGGGAATCAAAATGATACAAATACAATTATTTTTATGTTGAATCAAGTTATCGATGATTTTTTGAAAGATGTCATAGAAGACATGACATGAAACACCTCATTCCTGTGGAGAAGTCCAACCACGAAGGCCTTCTTAGGGATTGAAAAGAAGCATATCAGATCAACGATGACAATTTTGCCCCAAATGTCCTTATGGTAATTTACTCATATTGTCATACTGCATGGATCGCAAGTCGCTGCAACCACCAAGTGTATAGGGTAAATTACTAAATACGAGGTGTATTTGGTATTTTTAATTATTTGATTTTTTTGTTAATTTTGATATTTTAAATTGATCCTGGTGCTTGAACATCACCAAATTTGCAACATTGATTACTCTTTTTGAAAATTTGATCCAATGGGAGTCATTAATTTACCTTTTTATACCTTCACATGATGGTTTTTAACTAGGTTTACTACCAGTTGCAAACCGTGCTAGGGTCTACAGTTCCCAATTGCAATTTTGGGAACCGCGGCTAGGGCTTGCGGTCCACACAAAATAAGAAAAGCTTATAAAAGGCTCAATTTTAAAATTTCTTTCATTATTCCTTGATAGTGATTGGCAATTGGAGAGCTCTAACAGTGACAGCTGAAAACTAACTTGACCTTACCAAACTCTAAACCCACACCATACAAACCACATGATGGCAGAGCACGGGCAAGCTTCATCCAACCGAGGCAGAGGCGAGGGCAAGGTAAATCAAAACCGAGACCTTGCATCCATTACTAGTAAAATTAACCTCATTAATAAATGGGCTAATTGAACCTAATTAAACCGCTAGTAACAAACCTCATGCTAGATTAGGCTAGTTTAGGCTTTATATTTTTTTTATATTTTTTTTGTTTTTTAGCCGCAGAAATGACCTGGGAGGGATTTTAAATGTGGTCCGCAAGTACCAGTTACGGTTCCCAATTGATCAATTGGGAACTGCAGCTGCCAGATGCGATCCACATTTAAAATCCCAATGGTCAATTTTTGACCGCATGCGAACCGCAGGGTTGACACGTGGTTTGTAAACTTTAGGAAAATTTCATCAAATTTCTAATTTTTCCAAGGTTTAATAGGCAAATAATGTTATGTAATGCATTTTTGACTTGTCTACATGACATTTTTATTTTTAGGACTTCTTTATGACATGTTTTTGTACTTTTATCAGTTTTTAGATGTTTGACTATTTTTAGGTCGTTTTGAAATGTTTTTGCTTGTTTTTAGTTAGCTTTTTCCTTATATTATGTTTTTTATTTCAGAGGTAGACCCCTAGAGCTCGCGGGCCCAACATCCTTAAGAATCTTCGTAGAGAGCTCACTCCTAGGGAACGGATATGGTTCGAAGTCGTCAGCTTTAGCTACATCCTAGATCTACCCACGATTAGGGTGGATCAAGCTTACTTGAATACATTGGCCCGACGTAGGAATGCGCAGACCAACACATTTCTTACTTGACTACATTGGCCCGACGTAGGAATGCGCAGACCAACACATTTCACCTACCTACAGGTGAAATCACTGTTACACTAGAGAATTTCTATAGGATCTTCAAGATCCATATTGATGGCGAGGCCATCGTCTCTTCTACTTTTGGGGCCAAAGGGCCCATTTTTTATGCTATATTTGGTGACTAGAGCCAGGAGGGTCAGCGCAGTATTGATCATGGAGGAGTTCATATCGGATACTGGTAGGGGAAGAACATATTCTCTATGTGGGAGGTCATTTTTATGTACCTAGTGGTGCAAGTTGTTCTTCCAGACTCCTCAAGCGTGAGGATTCCCTAGAACCTCCTAGCCACTATTCGAAGATTGGTTCAGAGCTCAAAGGATTAGCCGCTGTGACTAGCTTGGGGGAGCACCCTGATATTCTAACTATATAGAGAGCTATATTAGATCACTGACCAGAGTTGTTGGGCATCAGCTACAGCCTACTACTTCATATTTGGGGTTTGCAACACATCAGGATAGAGCATCTTAGAGAGCTACCACTACACATCTCAAAGATCGATGATGACCACCAGTGCTATGTCGCCTACTGACCTCGCAAGGAGGAGGGGTTCAGGAGTAGAACCCATGCTGGTGATATCCAGTATTACATTACATGGTTTGCATCACTTGGATTGGAAGATATTGAGTGGCGGTCGTACATGGATTGCCCAGCATGGGCTGAGGTGGATGAGTGGCTTCGACAAGCTCGTAGAGATAGGTGGCTACTCGATTGGAAGGCTAATATTAGAGAGTATCAGTTCTACTCTCATATATTGCATTAGTTTGGCCTAGTGTAGGTGAAAGCGATGCATAAATATAGCGTACCGATGTGATGCAAAAAAAAATGGATGCAGATGCTAAGTCCTACGAGCATGAAGGAAATGACGCAGAAACAAGATGTAAGCAAACAAAGCGGGGCCTCTTTTATTGATATTGCTCTTGATCTGATTACAATACATCCCACCTATAGGGCTCAAAACATGTGTTGCAATTTGTTACATCAATGGATGCATGGATGAAGCCGCGCTTCCAAGGTTGAACGATACGCTCCCAACGTCTTTTGCGTGCCCACATTCAAATTAGGTGGGCTAAAGGTTGATGTCGCTTGTATCCATGTGTTCTTCATTCCTTTTTGCCCCTCTAGTATTATTGGTGGTGAGATCCTACACACATAAATACAACAAATCATTAATAACATATGCGTGTGTAGAAAACATGCAATCCCCAAGGCCTTCAGCGGGCGCTTGTGGGATATCAGTGATAAGGTTGATAAATCAATTATAGAATGACATATGAATGTAAAGGACAACTTCTAGAATCGGTATCACCTAATTTTGCATCAAAGCAGCGTCGAACATCCCCGTCATGTGCATTTGCCCGTCGGGGGCCTCTCCTAGGCGAGTGCTCCAATTTCCCACCTACACTCATCCAAATCACCTAAAACTCATGGGTTAGGCATTATATATTATTTTCAGACTACCCAAATGCTCATAATCTACCTATCCTACCCATATTTTCTTGTATGTGACAGGGGCACCCTGCGAGCTAGTTAACACATAAAAAATGATAAACTACAGTCAAATCATGTTAGAATGTAATGAAACTTTAACAAAGGCATTATTATATCATTAGAGACCTATTGAAAAAATAATAGTAAGGAAATCATGCATAAAATTCTAATCTCTCCGGGGTAGGATGCTGGGGACTGCAACAAAACTTGCAAAAGGTGACCTTGAAAATGTCCCATACAGAGGCCTCCAAAACTCCTACAAACTTGTGGTTAGAATAAAAACAGCATTTTGAGATGAAGCAGAAGGTCATATTTGTAATATTCTTCCCATGTCATCCTGTATCCAAAGGCACTCCCTACAGGTTAGTAAACACATAAAAATGACAGAAACCAGGTCAAATCACGTCAGAAAGCAATGAAACTTGGACAGCAGCATAAGTACATTAAATAAAAGAGAATGAAAAAATAATAGTAAATAAATCATGCATATATTTCTAATCACTTCGGGGTGGGGCAATTAGGACTGCAGTAGTTCGAGGGGCACCCGGGGGTGGGACGCCCACCGTTTAGGGCCTAGTTTTGACACCAATCCAAGTGGGATGGGTCAAAAACCTCCTAGGGGGTTGTGTCGACAAGTTTGGGTTGGGACTGTGGCCGATTGCTTGGGTTTTGGGTCTGGATTGTGTTCCTAGCATTCACCCTATAACCTCTCTTCCAAAAGAGAAATTAGGGATGTAGGAAGCACAAAGAGGAATGAGGGTATAGTTCTGCAGCACTTCGTTGCTCCAAATGCTCTAGCTCTATCCTTTTTTGGGGTGAGGAGGCTCACCTTTTTATAGACCTAAGGGTATCCTTTGAATGCACATGTGAGGGCGCCACTTGGCTCACCATGCCTTTTTAGGGGAGAGAAGATTCCTCCCTAATTTAGAGCCTCCTTGAACGAGGCCTCCATGATCAGGGCAGGCTTGATTGAAGTCTCTCTCTCTGATTTGAAACCGTTCCTCACAATTGCATGACCTGAAGGCAAATTTAGGTGGTAGATCTGGGCTGCCATTTGTCAAGGTTTGACTTTTTTCTAGTCAAACCTGCTAATCATCCCACCCTGGAGCGATTGCTACTAATCGTCTCGGGGTGGGATGAATAGGATTCTAATCATCCCAAGGTGGGACGAATAGGGAGCAAAGTGCTTAAAAGATGCAAAATTGACCTCTGACCTTCCAAAACTAATTTGGGAGTGGTTAGGACCATTTTTTAACCTCTAGATGCTGCCCTAGGGGGTATGTATGCCAATTTGGTTAGTGCTTGTAGTCACATAATCGGATTGGTGTTGTTTTGGTGTCTATAGATGCCCCTTTTTGGGATGCATTGTGTGTGGTGCAGTACTAAGAAAAAATAGATGACCAAAGCACTTAATTATTAGGGTTTCTCAATAACCTAACCAACTTTTGATGCCCCAAGTATGGAAATGGCACGCATTCTTGAATCCTTGCTTCTGACGAGCTAAGGAGCTTAACTCAAGTGTAACCTTTTTCATTGAGGTGTACTTGATCTTGGACATTGTTCAGTCATGAATAGGCAAAGGGCACAACCTTTTTTTTTAGGAACCTTTTCTTCATGCTTCTAGAATACCAAGTGTTTGTTTAACTTGTGATTATTGCTTGTTTGCTGCCCCAAGAAGGAGCATGATTTTCTTTGTCAATGATTCTTTGAATGCATGCCATTTCCTTGATTGGGTGTGTATTTGTTGATTAGTGACTAAGTGTGACTACCCCCTCAAGCGATGAATTGATGGGGGAATGACCAAAAATGAGAAAAGCGACGAGTCGCTTGATCTAAGATGACATTTTTAAGGGTGTCTTTAGTTGTTTTTCGTTGAATGTTTATGCAGTTCTCCAACCATCAGACCTATTTTTGGTGGGATTTGACCCTTTTTGCGATGTCGATTGGGGTAGAAATTATCAAAAATCTTCCTTCCCATGGAGCGTTCTAGCTATGCTAGCCTTCTTAGGGAGTAGGATAATGAGTATTTGTGACCCCGACGATGATTTTTCATGCCATGAATGTCAGGTGTTAAGGCACCTTTGTTCGGCATATTTATTATTGTTTTTGGTGCATTTTTTGGATGCAAATTTTATTGTTTTATTTCTTGCTCTGTAATCATCCTAGGGTTGGACGAATAGCAATTCTATAATGAGCACTAACTAGAGTGCTCATCCTAGGGTGGACTGATTCCAGGCCTAATAGCCTATATAAGGACCAAAACTAGGTTTTGGGCTCATTTGCAATATTTTTTTCTTTGAGATTTGGAGTAATGAGGAGGAGTGCGAGTGTGCATAGCGGAGTGCTGCTAAAATTTAACAAACATCATGAGTGCGAGAACCGGATCTTTGAGTGGAGGAGCTGAGGCGAGCCCGGTATGATGTTCCTTCTCTTTTTTTTTTATTTGTGGAAAACATCCCAAAAGGGATGCCACTTTCGGGTAAGACCCAAGGAGGCAGGGGTATCCATTCCACCAAAAATGCCCAGGACTCGGACCCGGCCTACCACCTTTGACATACTCAAGGAGCAAACAAACACACAAAACCAATTTAAAAATAAGTAAATAACAACAAAAATAATAAAATAAAATAAAAAACATGCTCCTTGAGTGTGTCAAAAACAAAAGCACAACCAAACACGCACAATAAGATAAAAGAAACCACAACACAAACCACATAGAAAAACACAAGAACCACATAACAAAACACAAACAAGACAAAAACAACAGAACACTACAAAGACATAACCCAAAAAAAACATGAAAAATAAACACAACCAAAACCTAAAAAATTAAAAAATAAAATAAAAATAAAAATAAAAAACAACCAACAATAGACAATAAACAAAAACAAAAAACATAGAAAACACTCACACATAAAAACACGAAATAACACAAACAAAGAGAAACCCAAGAACAAGAACGAAAAAAACACAAGAACAATAACAAAAAACATAAAAAAAAAAAAAAACAACAAAAACACAAGAACAACAAAAAACAACACAAAGAACACAAAAACAAAACAAAATAAAAAAACCCACCCACCTTAAAAAACTAAACAAAAAAAACAAAAAACAAAAAAGAAATAAAAAATGAACAAAACAATGACCTATCTAGACCAGAAGACTATTAAGGCAAGAATCAACAGAGGAAACAAAATAAAGAATAGAATGAGCTAGGGAACTAAAAAAAACTGAATGAACCAAAGAGAAGCAAAAAAAAAAAAACAAGAAGAAACTAGGTACCTTCAGAACTGGAGCCATCCAAAGAAATGATAGAAAGAAGAGCTTCCCTAATTTGAGAAGCCCACCATATAGGAGGGTGGCCATAACAAGTAAGATCACCTTTGTCCAAAGCCCAATTAGCTAAAGCATCAACACTCTTGTTTTGATCTCTCGACCACATGATTGTAATCAACTTTCAAAAATCCCATCTGGATTAACTGAATCTTCTCAATAATTCTTTTTATTCTCCAATCCACCTTATGATTCTTAGAAGGATTCTTCAAGAGATTAATCATAAGTTGAGAGTCAGACTCAACTAACACCTTTTCCCATCCAACCTTAGTAGCCTCCCGAAGGCCTCTAAGGATACCATACCCCTCAGCAAGGTTATTGGAAAGAATACCCAAATTCTCAGCAAAAGTAAAAACCAGGGAGCCATCTGAAAGTCTACCAATTCCTCCCACACTGGCTTTTCCAGGGTTCCCTCTAGAGGCTCCATCAGTATTGACTTTTCCAAAATCCTTAGGAGGAGGTTGCCAATTTCTATTCCTATCCATCTTACTAATACTCACATTCCCTTTAAGTTGGTTGCCCTTAGAAGGTTTAATATTCAATATTTGCATCACTTGATCCCATATTTGGTGGGAGTTTTGGGGGTGATTAAGGAGATGATGGACTGATTCAACTAAGTTGGCTATGGTCTTTTGCCAAATATAGTGAATATCCTTCCTATCTTGATTAAAAATTTGGTTGTTCCTTTCATTCCAAATATTCCAAAGAAGAATGGTAGAACCCATCCAAACTAACTACCTAATAAAATGATCAACACCCTCTTGATTAGGCCAATCCCTCCAAATCTGTTCAAAAGTAAAAAAATTGGACCACTGTAAGCCAAGTAAAGTGGCCATTCTCCTCCACAGCTCGGAGGCTAAAGTACACTCAATAAAAATATGGTTGATATTTTCTACATTCTCTTCACACATTTCACATCTAAAAGGGCCATGAAAACCACGCTTCATAAGTTGCTCACCAGTAAGCACCCTACGATGCAATAAAAGCCAATTAAAGAACCTCACCTTAGGCTAGAGCTTTTGAGCCCACAATCGAGAAAATATGTCAAAAGAATGGTTGGGATTATTATGGCATAAGGTCAAATAACCTTGAGCAACTGAATACTCACCCTTAGTAGTGTTGTTCCATCCAAAACAATCTTTTTCATGGGACCAAGAGAGGGATCTCATATGAAGGATGCCTTGGATATCTTGTCTTTGCCTTTTCGGGATTTGAATAGGCTAGTCCTCAATAGGGATCCAATATCTACCAACCTTTGAATTACCAGTATGGTACCGACAGTAATTAGCCACCTTTATCCAATTAGCTCGGTGAAGCTCCTCCATCCAAGGCCTCCAATCGAGAAACTGAGTTATCAAAGGCTTGTGACCATCCCAAGAATCTGTCCAAAAATTTGCATGTTGACCATTATGAATGATCCAAAATAATTTTTTCTTTATCAAATCCTCACCACTCTTAAGAACTGCTAAAATGGGAGAACCTTTGGTAGGAAGTTGATAGCGAACAAGGTCTTCAGGACTTTTGTTCTCAACATATTTAGCACGAATATTATTGGCCCAAAGAGCATTGGGGTTATGCAACATCCTCCAATATAATTTAGCAGCTAAAGCTTTGTTGTTATTAATTGAAGACCGTAATCCTAACCCCCCTTCACTCTTAGGAAGACATAAAGTATCCCATTTCACCAAGGCCCATTTTCTTTTCTCCTTAGTACCACTCCAAAGGAAACGATGACTGATTTGATCCAATTCTCGAAGAACAACCTTTGGGATATTCAAAATGGAAGAAACATAAATAGGAATAGCTTGAAGGACTGATTTTACCAAGGTGATTCTACCCCCAGAAGAAAGCCACTTGTTGGTCCACTTTCCAATTTTCTTCTTGACTTTGTCCAACAACCAATTCCAATATTTATTTTTCTGCCTTTGAATATTTATGGGAATACCTAAATAAGTGATTGGAAGAGAGGTCTTCTTATATCTTAGTTTATCCAAGACCATGGATTCCTGTCTAGCAGAGCAGTGAAAGAAAATAACTTTAGATTTGTCTTCATTGATCAACTGCCCAGTAGCCTTAGAAAAACAACTAATGATTTGCTTAATATTAGAAGCTTCCTTAATTGTAGCTTTACCTAAAAGAGTAGAGTCATCCACAAATTGAAGATGAGAGATAGGTCTAGCTCCATGAGCAATGGTAACTCCCTCAAGGGTTTTGTTTTCCCTCTTTTTGGTTATAGTCCTACCCAAGCATTCAGCAAGAATGATGAATAAATAAGGGGATAGCGGGTCACCTTGCCTAATACCTCTGGAAGCTAGGAAAGACCGAGAAGGCCTACCATTGATAAGAACTAAGTAGGAAACTGAAGAGATACATCCCATAATCCAATCCATCCAATCCTTAGAGAAACCAAATTGCCTCAAAACTTTGATAAGGAAGTGCCAATCCACTCTATCATAAGCTTTGGATAAGTCTAACCGAATGAACATGGAAGGAGAATTTTGCATATCCATGGAATGGATGGCTTCCTAAGCAAGAACTATCTCATCTACTATTTGACGTCCTTCCACATAACCCCCTTGCTCTGGGGAAATAATCTTATGCAAAAGAGGCTTCAACCTTTCTGCCATGATTTTAGTAATGATTTTGAGAAGAACATTACATAAAGCAATAGGTCTAAAAGTTGAGATATGATCAACCTCTTGAGCTTTTGGAACAAGAGTAATATAAGTTTTATTGATAACCTTCAAAATTTCTTTGGCTTTCCTGGCTTCTTCCACCACCTCTAATAAATCAACATGAAGGATATCCCAGAACTCTTGGTAGAACTCAATAGGAAAACCATCAGGACCTAGGGTTTTCCTTTTTGCATTTTAAAAACTACTTGTTGAAGCTCATTGATAGTAACGGATCAGATCAAAATAGAGTTCTCCTCGGAAGTGATAAGAGAAGGGATTGCTTGAAGAACATTATATTGTGAAGTTGAGTCAAGGGGAGTAGCAACAAAAATATTGGAAAAGTAATCAACAACAATAGAGTTCATGCCATCCCAAGTATAAACAACATCTCCAGAATCTGATTTTAAGGAAGAAATAAAGTTGTGAGATCTTCGAGCTAGAAGAGATTTGTGGAAGAAATTTGTGTTTCGATCTCCTTCTTTGAGCCATTGAATTCTAGATTTTTGCTTCCATAAGATTTCTTCTCTTTTTTCCCATTCCTCTAACCGAGTTGTGAGTTTAATTTCATCCGCACTTCTCTTCTCTCGTGAGGCCATCTAAATGGATTTTCTTATTCAAATTTTCAAGATGAGCAATAACTTCATGTTTTTTTTTATGAACATCCCCAAACTCTTTCCAGTTCCAAGTCTTGATTTTGGATTTAATGTATTGCAGTCTTTTGGCAAAACAGAACATCTTAGTCCCATGCCTAGGTTTACCTTCCTTCCACCATTGTTGCACATGAGGTCCGAAGGAAATGTCTCTAAGCCACATTAATTGAAAATGAAAAGGAGAGAAACTCACATTGGTTTTCCACATTTCCACCATGATTGGCCAATGATCCGAACCAACATTATTAAGAGTCTTCACTTTAGGAATGTGACCATGGATTAAGAAATTTTTAGAGAGCAAAAACCTATCCAATCTCTCCATTATACAAGCTAAGCCTTGCCTTCTGTTAGACCAAGTCATAAGGCCATTATCTGGTTGGATATCCACAAGATGGAGGTTTGCAATATATTCGCTCATGAGGTCGGTGCTTTTGTCCAAATTTCTATTTCCCCCCTTTTCTCATCCAGAGAGAGGATGGTATTGAAATCTCCTCCGATCAAGATCCAAGCTTTAGGAAAATGAGAGATAATATGAGTAATATCCTTCCACTGTCTTCTTTTTTCCTCCAAAGAAGTCGAAGCATAAACAGTAATGCAGAGCATAATCTGGTTGGAATGTCTACTTTGAATAGCTATAGCCAACAAACCCCAACCGCCAACCATATGGTGAATAACTACCTCTTTTGGATCCCAAAGACAAGCAATGCCACCCGAAGTCCCTTGGGAACTGAGGGAAACCACTTTTCCAGCTGGCCAAATTTTACTGGCAATTAAGTCCATATCCTCCATTGACATCTTTGTTTCTTGAAGGAAAACAAGATGTGGATGATTTACTTGAATCATTCTTCTAATTTCATTTTGTTTTGAAAGACTCCCTTTGAGTCCTCTAATATTCCAAGTGATGATCTTCATTAATACCAGGGCTAAAAAATTTGGGAAGGGCATTAATCTTACCTTCCTCTACAAGCTTTTCACCTTCTTTTACCATATGATATTGATTGGTCTTGCGACCTACTTTTTGATTAGAATCCATCTTCAATTTTTTTTCCCTATTTCTTGACTTATTCCAATTGAATCTGAGATGGCTTCTAACCTTGAAGAATGCTCGTACACAACCAAAATTTTACTAGATGGTTCAACGGAGTCTATATTGGGACCTGCATTATTTGAAGTTTTGACATTTGAAATATTGTTTTTCTTGTGTAAATTTTCTCCTTCTTTTTTTTTGTTGAAAACCTTTGATTTGTTGGTTTGTCTCTGAGTTCTTCCCTTCATATTTAAATTGTGTTTCTAAGATTTCAGTTTCCATTATTTCCTCTTCCTCACTTGGGACATCATTTGTGGAAAGGATTTCAAACATATTAGCAGATGACTTTGATTGATCCTTCATAACTGGTTTTTTTCGAGTGTTCTTCTTCTTAGGTATTTGGAAACCTGCTGAGTTTATATCTTCTTTCTTTTGATCGAGAATTTTATTTGGGCAAGCACTGGCCAAATGACCATATTCATGGCAAATTCTACAATGAAAAGGAATGTTCTCATAGTCCACTACTTGCTCCCAAGTGTCTTCCCCAAATTGTAATGTGATCTTTTTAGGTAGGGGTTTGTCAAAATCCATTAAAACACAAATCCGAGCATAAATAATATGTTCAAAATTTTGAGTACAATCAACAATCATCATAAAAGTTCCTAAAGAGTTTCCAATTGAAGAAAAAATAGTAGGATTCCAAAATTCAATAGGGAGGCCAAAGAGTCTAACCCACACGGGAGCTATAGAAGGCATCTCTTCTTCGGCTTTAAATTTAGTATGCCAGGGCTTCATGAAAAGCCCCGCCCTTCCAAAAAACCAAGGACCCCCTTGAAAATTTTTCTCTCTATCTTCATTATTAGCAAATAAAACAAGAAAATAACCATTTGGATAAATAGAGATTTGTAACTCACCTTTAGTTTTCCAGACTTTTTGCAGCCCGGACTTTGAAAGCGAGATAGACTCGGACGAAAACCCATGAAACGACAAATTAGTCCTCTTTTTTCCAAATCTTTAATGCCAATCTGAATGTTACCCATATCAAGCTTAACAATAGGAGTTCCATCAGCTGCTTTAAGACATCCTGACTCCATTTTCCTAGGATCAATCTTAGGCATTCTTAGAGGTTTATGGGAAGCCCTAATATTGATATTAGCATTGGGTTGAGGCTATCCACCACGAAGTGTTAGATTTACTATAGTAATTCTTATTATTACTTTATTTATGTTGATAGGGTAGTTAGTTAACTACCTAGGTTAGTTACGCTATTGTTAGCGTAATAATATTTGGTCTATTTTTAATTTTTATTTGAAGACCTAAGTTGTTGATTAGATCCTAGGATTACAAGCTAATCTGGGCTCTCAATGTATTATTTAAACTGGTTCTAATCAATAGAATACTATTCGTTTACTTCAACATGGCATCAGAGCCAAAAGTCTGAGAGAGAGAGGAGGCGGCAATGATATTTGCAGAGCTGGTCTGAGGAAGATATTATGCAGCAAAATATTGCTAAAAAAAATAACAAATTTCAGCACCGCAGCACTTTTAATTTTTTCTTCTGTGCATGCACTCCCACGCACATTGTTTGCTATGCGTTTTTCCTGTGCACGCCCTCCCACACACGTGATTCTTTTTTTCACGCATGACTCCCACCCCCCACCCCCCACCCGCGCTGCGCAACTCCTACGCATGATTTTTTTTCACGCACCCCCCCGACGTCGCACGTGATTTTTTTTTTCAAGATGCCCCCCCCCCGATGTCGCGCATGATGCACGATGCAAGAAACCACCCCCACCTCTGACATCGCGTGCGACACAGGTGGCCATGCCCCCCGACTTCGTGCGTGACGCACGATTTCTACCGCACAACGCAGCAGACATGACCACCCCAGTCGTCGCCAGTAGTGGAGGCAATAGTCGTGGCCACCCCAGCCATCGCCAGCAGCGGTGGCAGTGACAGACGCCACCCCACTGCTGCTAGTAGCCGTCGCCACCTCGCCGCTACCCATAGCGGAGGCAGCAGCAGTCGCGGCCACTTGCCATCGCCAGCCACAGAGGGAGCTGCGGCCAAGCGGTCGCAATAGGAGCGGGCTTCCGAGAGCCTCCTCAAATACGAGGGGGTCCCTGATCCTTTCGGATCAGCCCGCTATTCCACCTGGTGGTGGACTGTGCGGTAAGGCTCCGGGAGCCTGCAGGTCGTGCGTTCCATTCCCGCCGACCCCCCCTTGGAATGAAAAGGTAAAAAAAAAAAAATTCAAAGTTTTTATTTAATTATTTTTCTTTAGTTAAGATTAATTATTGATTTTAATTTATTTTACATAGTTTTAAACTATATAAATTAAAATTAAATTTTTAATTTGATTTTAATTTATTTTTTAATGGTTTTTTAACTATATAAATTAAAATTAATATTTTTTTTAACTTTAAAGCTATAAAATAATTATCAAAATCCTTTGTTGAGAGATTTTTTTAAAAAAGGGGGGTATTTTTTTTTCAAAAATCAAAGGGGGAAAGTGAGTAATTTTTTGAAAAGCAAATTTGGCATTATTGTAAAGGTGTATTTTCGGCTGCGCCCGACACCTAGTGGGTCCTTCCTGTGGGCACTTTTTATGTTGTAGGGTGCATTTTTTTCTATTTTGCACTACTTCATTAAAAGTTAAAAAAAATCAAATTCACTCCCTAAGTCCCCGGAATAATTAAAACCCATCCGTGCAATTTATTGCACTGCAGCGTTCGGTATTTGTGATACCTCTGGCCAGCACTTATAGTTAAATTTGTTGTTATTGCGCTACTGTATCCATCGCCTAATATAGCTACCAAAATGATGTTTGATCTTGTTCTCTATAAATCGTCGGGGAGAGATAAGTTTGTTATTTTGCATTTTTTTACTCCATCTATTACCCTAATAGTTCTTGTGTTTAGGCGTAAATCCTGATGAAAGTTCTGAAATCCAAGTGTTTAGGGGAAGTTATGCCCCATGCATGAGGATTGCAGACTTTCTATGGTAGGTGCCATCAAAAAGACTATTCCTTTTCAGTACTACTTAAGTACCACGTATCGTATGATCTCTAAAAATTACCTATAGTTTCCCTCACGTAAGGGCGGGTGATTTTTTTTTATCTTTCTAAATACCTATAGTTTCCCTCACGTAAGGGTGGGTATTTTGTATGGTATAATGGCCTAGCACAAGGTATATTGAAAGGGGGACCAATTTGTGTTATAAGGAACGTTCACCATGTCTGCAAAATTAATGACCGATTCTCATCAGTTGTTGAAAGGTCCTAATTACACACCATGGAAAAACAAGATGAAGGCTATCCTAGTCATGGATGACTTATGGGATGTTGTATCTGGAGCAACAACAAGACCTTCATCTTTTGTTTGTGCTACAACTTCATCTACTGCTCAAAAATACTTTGACAAGCTAGACAACAAAGCAAAGGTGCTCATTTTGCTTGTTGTGGCTGATGAAGTTCAACCCCATATTGTTGACTATGAACATAGTAAAGAGGCATGGGATGCCCTTAATACTATATATGAGGGAAAGAATTATTCCACTATTCTATTTCTTAAATCTCAATTACATAGTCTAAGCATGAAGCAGGGGGAGACAGTTGAATTTTTTCTTTGTAGAGTGTCTGAATTGAAAGCAAAGTTGAATTCTTTAGGAGAACCAGTTGATGACAAGCTCCTTACCTCAATTGTATTAAGAGCTTTACCTGATTCTTATCGGGTGTTGATCACTTCCCTTCAGGTATTGCAATGGAAAGTTACTTTTGTAGAATTGGTTAATATGCTTCAAGAGGAGGAGGCACGCCAACTACAGCGAGATGATTCTTCTAACACTGTCGTCTACATCAATAGGAAAGGGTAGAACCAAAAGAAGGGTAATTTTTAGAAGGGAGGGAATTCACAAAAGGATTCAAAAGGGAAACAAACTCAACAACATCAACAAAAAAAGTGATATTGCAAGATCTGTGACAAAGAAATTCATGATACAAACAGATGTTGGCATAAGAATAAACAACCAAAACAAAAAGGCCAAAACAAACAACAAGTGAATGTTGTTGTTGAAGAATCTGACACAGATTTTGAAAGAGCCCACAAAGTTCTCATGACTACCACAGTGTCCAAGCAGACGGATCCTATCTGGTATGTTGATTTTGGAGCCGATAAGCACATGACTGGTGACAAATCGTGGTTTGAGTCTTTTGAGGCCAAAGAGGGCAAACCTGTCACTATTGTTGATGATAAAACCTACAAGGTTCAGGGAGAAGGTACTATTTCAATCACTCTTCCTGATGGCAAGTGTCATATTGACAAAGTTCTCTATGTTCCAATATTGGCAAACAATTTGTTGTCAGTCACACAAATTTTGGACAAACATATGGTTGTGAACTTTAGTGTTGAGGGAGGCAAGAAGTGTTGTTCTACTACCAGGAGGGGTAAGAACATTGCAACTGCTTCATATAAGCATGGCTTATTTGCCTTAGATGCTATCTCTACTCCACATGTAGCCATGATAGTCTCTACAAAGGATGCAACTTCCCTATGGCACAAGAGATATGGACATTTGAGTTCTGGTTACTTACTTGAGTTAAGTAAGTATGAAATGGTAAAAGGTCTTCCTTCCGTTTCTACCACTTTACCGAGTTGCTCGATCGCTTGGTAGGAAAGCAGCATAGAGTGCCTTTTGAAAGGAGCTCTACAAGAGCAAAGAAACATCTGGAGTTGATTCACACCGATCTGTGCGGTCCCTTAACTCCCAATAGTTGTGGGGGTAAGAGGTATTTTTAGTTATTCATGGATGATTACTCACGAAATATGTGGGTATTCTTACTTCAATTGAAATCTGAAGCATTTGGCTTTTTTCAGCAATTCAAGAAATCTGTTGAAAAGGAGTCAGGGACTTCTATAAAAACCCTCCGCTCAGATCGAGGGGGGGAGTTCACCTCTAAATAATTCTCTAAGTTCTTGAAATAAAATGGGATCACATGACAGTTAACTACTACTTATACTCAACAAAATGTAGTTGCTAAAAGGAGGAATCGTTCCATCATGGAAATGGTTCGTTGTTTGCTCATAGGAGCTAGTCTTGAGCAACTATATTGGGCAGAAGTTGTCACCACAACAGTATATCTATTGAATAGGGCACCCACAAAGGCTCTACAAGGAATGACTCCATAGGAAGCATGGAGTGGTAGGAAACCCTCCATTTCTTATCTATGCATTTTTGGATGTAAAGCTTTCATACACATACCAAAAGAGAAAAGGAAGAAACTAGATGAGAAGACATTGAATTGTATTCTTCTTGGGTATGATGAGCACTCTAAGGGTTATCGTTTGATTGATCCCTTGAACAAGAAGATACACATCAGTAGAGATGTATTTTTTGATGAGGCTTTCACATCAGAAAATACATCAGATGTATACCTAGACCTTGTGGAAACTAAGGTTGATAAATCTCCTTCATCAAAAGTTGGAGGTCCGTCTTCATCTTCTTCAACACCTCAGAAGAAGAATCCAAAGTGGTATACAAATACAATCAAAGAATTTAAGCTATCCACTCTACCAGATTTGACATTGGATAGGCCTCGTACTCACAACATGGCTCGACAGGAGAAAGCTGCAACAAAGAATACTGGGGTTGATGATCTGTGTTAATATTTTGAGGAACTTTCTGTAGATCCAGAGAGAGATATAGAAGATATGGATATTGATAATGATAGGGTGTTTATGTCTTCCATAGATGATCTTGAACCCGCATCAGTGCAATATGCTCTTGGTGAGCCTCAATGGAAGGTCGCTATGGATGCAGAGTATAAGTCTTTGATGAAAAACAAAACTTGGAAGCTTGTCGATCTGCCATATAGAAAGAAGCCCATAGGCTACAAATGGGTGTATAAGGTTAAATATAATGCATATGGGACAATAGATAAGCATAAGGCCTAACTTGTTGCAAAGGGCTATGCTCAAAGAGAAGGCATTGACTACGAGGAAACTTTTGCACCTACTACTCGGATGACAACCATTCAAGTTCTTTGTGCTATGGCAGCACAATATGGGTGGAAAGTACACCAAATGGATGTCAAGAGTGATTTTCTAAATGGTGATATCTAAGAAGAAGTCTACATGACTCAACCGAAAGGATTTGAAGTGGAAGGCCAACAACAAAAAAATTGCAAATTGGTAAAATCCTTATATGGTTTGAAACAAGCCCCTCGGGCTTGGTATATAAAAATGGATCATCACCTTCTACAGCATGGTTTTAAGAGATGTTCGTCAGATGCAAACCTCTATTTTAAGAAACAAGGTTTTGAAATAGTGTTGCTTGTACTCTATGTTGATGATCTGCTCATTACATGGAGTTCAAAAATAATGATTTCTACTGTCAAAAGAGACTTGTGTCAATATTTTGAGATGTCAGATCTCGAACTTCTCTATTATTGTCTTGGTCTGGAAGTCAGCCAGAAGGAGCACTACATTAAAGTTTCTTAGAAAAAATATGCCAAGACCCTATTGGAAAAATATCGCATGACTGATTGCAAGCCAATGTCAACTTCGATGGAAACAAGAATTCAGTTATCGTGATATGATGATTCACCTCAGGTAGATGGTACTCTCTATCACAAGTTGATTGGGAGTCTCATATATCTAACCAAAACTAGGCCAGATATCGTATTTGTTGTCAACTATATTTCGAGGTTCATGCAGGAGCCTAAGACTACACACTGGAAAGCAACAAAGCGTGTTCTTCACTATGTCCATGGCACAATGAAATATGGCCTAGAATATAAGAGGAACAACAAATTCTTCTTACAGGGATACACGGACTCCGACTATGCCGGATCATATGATGATCGTAAATCAACTTTAGGATATTTGTTTCATCTTGGATCTGGTCTTGTATCTTGGCACAACAAGAAGCAACAGGTGGTTGTTATTTCATCAACAGAGGCAGAATATTGCACCGCATGTGAAGTTGTGTGCAAAGTGATATGGTTGCATCACATCCTAACAAGTATGGGTCTTCCATCAAAATCTCCAATACACTTGTTCTGCGACAACATGGGTGTTTTGAATCTTGTCAAGAATCCAATACATCATGAAAGAACCAAGCACATTGACACACAATGTCACTTCATTCGAGATGAAGTTCCAAGGCACCAAATTCAGCTTCAGTACATTCCCACCAATGCTCAAGTTGCAAACATTTTCACTAAGGCACTTGCACGTGTCAAATTTGAATTGTTTCGCAACTCTCTTTGTATTACCAAATGATGTAATCAGGGGGGATGTTAGTAGTTTTTTAAATTACATAAATAATGTAATAAGGGGGGATGTTAGATTTACTATAGTAATTCTTATTATTACTTTATTTATGTTGATAGGGTAGTTAGTTAACTACCTAGGTTAGTTACGCTATTGTTAGCGTAATAATATTTGGTCTATTTTTATTTTTTATTTGAAGACCTAAGCTGTTGATTAGATCCTAGGATTATGAGCTAATCTGGGCTCTCAATGTATTATTTAAACTGGTTCTAATCAATATAATACTATTCGTTTACTTCAACACGAAGGGCATCCCAAAAATTCATTTTTGCAACTGAGTCTTCGAAATTCTTACCCTTGATAGGGGTTTTCACAGTAGAATTATTTTGTGGGTGCACCTTAGCACCAGATTCACTTGAGGTATGAACCATTTTTTGATCAACTACTTGAAACTTGTTTCGTGATCTCTTTAATCCTTTCCCTAGACGTCATGGAAATGTATGGTTTTCACTTTTCTTTTGTGCAGCAAATTGGAAGCCGTTGTCACTCAAGTTCATAGTATGATCTATTGAAAGACAAATTTCTAACCCATATTGTCTCCCCTGCAACATTTTTTGCTAAAATATTGAGCATAAACCATAAACATATTGGTCTCTAGGGCCCGAAGGCCCTAAAAACCAACCTTTGGAGCTGCTTGCACTCAACCCAGATGAAACCCTCACATAGCTGCTTGCCAAATATGTCATTCACACATAGGGATGCGCTAGGATCTATGTTGCTCCAAATGATATGAAAATTTGTGGGGATGTTCTAGAGTTTTTCAGGCATCTACCCTCAAAATTTTAGCTCAATTCGAGTCCGGATGAGTGAGATATGGCCAAAACGAGTTCGGTAGTTTAGGCAATCCTGTGAAAAACCCTCCTCTCTGCCTGTTATTCATGCGTGTTTGATTTAAAACTCACATATAAAATTTTCGTTTAATTTATTTTGTTTTTTAAGGTTTTAAAAACCTAATTTTTTTGTGTGTGTTGGTTTGATTTCATTCGTATATCAAGTTGAAAACCTAATATAGGAACTTTATTTGCTTTGTTAATTTTTGTATATTAAAGTCAAAACCCTAGTACACAATTGTTTCCTGTACTTTGTTTGTGTTTGTATTTAGGTTTTAAAACCCAAATGTTTTCGTTTTATGTTGTTTTTGCCATATTAAGGTTGAAACCCTAATATTTTATTTTATTTTATTTTGTTTGGTTCATATTAAGGTTGAAACCCTAATATGATTTTTGTTGTTTTATGTTGATTGTATAGTTATTTTCATGTCTGTTGTCGTTGTTGTATAGTTTTATTTTAATGTTTTTGTACTTTTATTGTACTTTGTTTTTCTATACTTTTTATGCTATACTTTTGCTATACAATTGTAAATTGTAGCTTGTTGTTCTTTTGTACAGTTTTATTTTAATGGTTTTGTTTATATTGTGATGTACTTAATATCCCTTTTTGTTTTGTTTTATTTTATTGTTTCAGGTGGTGAAGATTCGGTACCGCCAGCCGACTATTTTCTTTGATGCCTAAGATGCCCTAATAGTTGTGGATTGGGAGTAGCTTGATGCCCTTGGGCTCAAGCACATGATGCTTCTGGAGCCTATGGTGGGGGATCAGACATATTTGACTGTCTTGATCAATCTATGGGATCCCTGTACCAACACTTTTCATCTCCCAACAGGGGAGATGACTGTTACTCTAGAGGATGTGTATCGGATTCTACGAATTCTAATAGATGGGTTGCCTATCCGGATGACCCACTGTGACCAGTGGATAGTGATATTGACACAATGTTTTGGTATGATAGTGGAGAGGGGGGTAGAGAGGGTTATGGAGAGGGCAGAGGCTGACTACTAGATAGGTGGTATTCTAGTGTGGTCATGGCTAGAGAAGGATGCATTAGGGGTGAGGCATGCTTTGCTCATGGCCCTCATTTCCAATATGCTACTTCCTGACTCCTCAGGTGCGAGGTTCCCTTGGAACCTGCTTGAGTTGGTCTTCACATTGGTGGAGTGCCCAACATCAGCTCCACTTATTATGAGATGGGGTTAGATGTTATTGGCACAACTGTATGATGAGTTGTACGAGGTCCGCTGTCGAAAGCAAAATGGGATCAGGTGTAGCTATCTCTTACAGTGCTGGGGGTGGTAGCATATAGCTGTGGAGCAATCACAAGGTTTGCCTTGGACCACCCGAGGTGAGATGGTGGATCAAGATATTGGATATGCTAATTTATGGTGGAGGTTAGAGGAGCACGAACAGAGTTGACAATGGGCAGGTGACGTAGGTCACTATACTGATGCCTTTTATCATCTAGCGCCAGCACAGGTGTTTTGGCAACCGTACCAAGACTGTCCAGCCTGGCCTGAGGCTAGATAGTGGCTCCAATGTGTGCGCAGGGGTAGATAGTTGATTGGGCAGCATGGGACAGAGCAGGAGTACTTCCCATATGTTTGGATGACACGGTAGTTTAGGGTGCACCAAGGATTTCCTGGTGATACCTTGGCCTATCATTGAGCCACTGGGTGAGGGATATGATGCAATTATTGATGTACCCAACGTGGACGATGTCGGAGTGACTGTAAAGTATGACCGATGGTGGAGTATGTGATGATGGTGGGGTGATGGGCCTCTAGGAGGCATGGATATGATAGCAATAGGAGGTGGGGGTACAGAGGCATTGGTGGAGGGTTGGGGGACTCTGCTTGATGATGTTGACATGGTGGAGGTCGATGAATTCATCGATGATGGAGATGATTTGGGGGTTTCAGAGTAGTCGGATGTACAGGATTTCATGGAGCAGTGGGTGCTAGAGCAACAGGCCATCCCGAAGGTGCCCATGCCTTAGGTTGTCTCAAGGGATGTGGAGGCTGGGCTTCATGCTGAGATAGCATGATTGGACGGTATCCTACGAATACGAGAGGAGAAGCATAGAGATACTTTGGTGGAGGTAATGTAGGATAGGGATCTCCTGCAGGCTAAGTTGGTATAGTGGGATAGTGCATTGGCTGTGTATCGCCAGCGAGATATAGAGTGGGGTCAGTATCGGGGAGAGTTACAGATAGAGGTTGTCCGCATCGATGGACATTTTCTTGTGCTTGATGGATGTGGGTCATCACGTCATATGAGAGGTGGTGAGATCGAGCTGTCTGCATCATCTCATCGCAGGCAGCTAGGTGAGAGTAATGTTGGTGGGCAGGATGTGAGGGCTGGTAGTAGCCACCCTGAGAGGTCCCATAGGATCTATACTAATGGGGATAGTTCCAGTCACACCGATCCTGCGTGATCATGGTGGCCTACTCCCTAGGCTTTGGGGATTTTGAGTTTTTGGTTTTTTTTGTGAGGTTAGAGGACCTTATTGTAGCCTAAGGGCATTTTGACTTGATATATATACATGACTCTCTTTTTTGGTTTGATTATATACTTGTCATGGTTTATTGTTCTTTTATGCACATTTATTTATGTTGATGTATGCATATGTTATTATGACTGTGGATGATTTTAACTATATGATATAGATGTATGCATATGGAATGGATGGAATGATTTGTTGGTATGCAAGCAGTGGCACCGTAGACTGTACAAGATTTATTGGCTTTCTGTACTATGTGATTGTTGTATGGAATATCTTTGCATTTGTAATTTTTGTTTTGTATTTTCTGATGGTGATGTAAGTAATGAAATGTACAACAATTGTTTTTAGAATGTAGTTAAGGTTTTTCTGAGACTCAAATTTTTTAACTAACTAGTCAAGACTGTACATTATCTTACAAGACTTTCGAACAAGGTACGAATCATACTAGAGTTTGACCAAGTTATTTCACATCCCTGTGTGTGCGATTGAGTTCGTTTATGTGTTATTTATAAGGATACCGCCAGTGCCAGGTAGGATGTCCACCAAACCTGTACTAAGGATCACCTAATTAGCTCCACTAACTCCTTTGTTGTATTTAGTAAGATTAATCTATGATGCAATCTAGGATACCATAAGCTAGCTTGTCCACATGCAAACATTGGTCTACACACACACAAATCTAATGTGATAGACATATCGTCATGTGTTTAGGATACCACCATTGCCAAGTAGGCTATCCACCAAACCCGTAATGAGGATCACCTAAATGGTTTTTCAAATGCTGAGAATTCCAGAGATTCAAGCTCAAGCGTCTTTCGGTTGTTCAATTTTTTGAGATACTTGCTCTCACATATAGTGATGAAAATCACTGTTTATTTTTCTCTCTTTTTTTTTTTTTGAGCAAGGGGTTTGGGTAGTGGTGATAACCACTGTTATTTTTTTATTGTTGCTTTTTGAGGATTTAGGTTTTGAATTTTGATTTCAAATTTGAGCTTGTGGAAATTTGGCTTGTGAATGGCATTGATCCTTTAGGCATTAGGGATGACTACCCATCCTTCTTAGGGGCGTGTAGTACAAATCCTTACGACTTTGGGGATCAAAGGTGTTTGGGAATTTTGATGGTGAACTTTTGGGATTTTTCTTTGGAATGGCATTGATCCTTTTAGGCCTTGGGGATGACTACCCATCCTTCTCAAGGACGTGTAGTACGAATCCTTATGACTTTGGGGATCAAAGGTGTTTGGGGATTTTGATGGTGAACTCTTGGTATTTTGATTCGTGAATGGCATTGATTCTTTTAGGCCTTGGGGATGACTACCCATCCTTCTCAGGGGTGTGTAGTATGAATCCTTACGACTTTGGGGATCAAGGATGTTTGGAATTTTTGATAGTGGTGAAGACCACTATTTATTGTGGGGAATTGGATGAGGAAGAGCTTGTCCTTTTGTCACTTCTTAGCATTCTTGAACCATTCACACAGGAGGATGATTAGCATAAAATTTTTGCTTAAGGTACCCTAGATCGCTTTGTAGGTTTCATCTTTCATTCACACAACTTGGGAATTTTTGTGTTTTAAGCTTGTGTTGGGATGCTATGTAACAAGGCATGATCCAAGTAAAACTCTACCTTGTAAAAATCGGTCTGACTTTGTACAGCATTTGACTAGAAATATAAAGACAGCTGAATGACGAAAACCCTAAAGACATTAGAAGACAACTGACTATGATATGACAAAAATGCGAAGGGCGTTATTCTTGATGGATATTTTACAAAATGGAATGAATATGGAAAATGATGGAATTGTTGAGTAATTACAATCTATGGTACGTTTAACATGTATGACTAGCAAATATGCAATGTATGTATGCAATGCCTGATGCAGCTCTTTTTTTTTGTGTTTTTATTTTTAAGATTATGCATGAAAGTGAGATGCAATTTTTTTGTTATTTTTGATTATCTGTTGTTTTTGAATATTTTTTATGGATGGTTTAACTCGAATGGGTGTGGACCAAGTGATTCTTATAGATCCTTGGAGGTTTTGACCAAAGGGATTATAGATACCTTTGGGGCATTTTGGGTGACCAAGTGATTATGAGAACCCTTGGAGCTTTTGGTTTGACCAAAGGGATTATGGATACCTTTGGGGCATTTTTGGTTGACCAAGCGATTATGGGAACCCTTGGAGATTTTGGTTTGACCAAAGGGATTATGGATACCTTTGGGGCATTTTGGATGACCAAGCGACGACAAGAACCCTTGGAGCTTTTGGTTTGACCAAAGGGTTTATGGATACCTTTGGGGCGTTTTGGGTGACCAAGCGGTGGCGAGAACCCTTGGAGCTTTTGGTTTGACCAAATGGATTATGGATACCTTTGGGGTGTTTTTGGTTGACCAAGCGATTACGGGAATCCTTGGAGCTTTTGGTTTGACCAATGGCTCTCTAAATGTTGAATGGCCTCAAATGACTGATGTTCAAGGGTTCTAGTTCCTTGATTCCTTCAATAGAGGTGAGTCGGTATGTTCCAGGTCCTATTTTACTATCGATTACATAGGGACCTAACCAATTTTCCATGAACTTGTCCCTTAAATGGGGTGGCAAGTTAGAATTTTTTTGGTTATCTTGTAAGACCAGGTCACCGACCCCTCAGGTGAAATTTCATGTTGTATGCTTTCTTAAGTCGCTCTTGATAGATATGTAAATGCTCGAGAGCATTGACATGTCATTCGTCGAGCAACATAAGATGGTCTAACTGGGCCTATCGTGCAGTGTCATCATCAATGAACTCTTGCATTGATATGCATAGGGAGGGTATTTCCAACTCGAGAGGCATGACTACCTCGGAGCCATACACTAGTAAAAATGGAGTTGCCCCAGTGGGCGTTCGAATGCTAGTGCAATAAGCCCATAGGGTAAGTGGTATTTGGATGTGCCAATCCTTATGATTATCTATGACCATATTTTTAAGGATGGCAACTAGCATTTTGTTTGACGCCTCTACTTGCCCATTTGCCTGCAGATAATAAGGTGTCGAAAAACTGTGTTGAATGGTGTAATTTGTTGTCAAAGCACGCACATATTTGTTTTTAAATGAATTCCCATTATCTAAGATGATCTTGGATGGAATACCAAAATGACATATGATGTTATGTAAAATGAACTCCGCAATGCGGAGTCCAGTCGTAGAGGTAAGCGGAATTGCTTCCACCCACTTAGTGAAGTACTCTGTGGCCATTATGATAAATGTGTGATGACTTGATGATGTAGGGGAGATATTTTTGATGAGATCTAAGTCCCACTACAAAAATGGCCAAGTCGATTGGATCGACTACAAGGCCTGAGAAGTTACGTGTGTTAAGTTAGCATGGTTTTGACACTTCATGCACTTCCGCACATATGCACAACAATCTCGCTCTAATGATGGCCAATAATAGCCCATGCAAAGAATGTATTTTATGATGGTCGTACTGCTAAAGTGGCCATCACACATACCATCGTGCACTTGGGTGATCATCTAAGTGGACTCCTGCTAGTCCAAGCAATGGAGGAGGATTCCTTCATAGCTCCGATGATATAAAATGTCTCCTAGCAAGACATGTTTTATCGCTATTTGTTTGAATGATTTTTTTGTGGCATGAGATAATCCAAGTGGGAGGATACCTAACTTGAGATAGTATCTTATGGGTGTGTACCAATCCTGCTGATCAGAAACACTGATCCCTCTTGAATTTTGTCCCTAGCAAAAGCTGAGCAGGAAAGAACTTGTAAAATTAATGTTGTGTTGCTATTAAGAGGAGTTGGAGAGAACAAAGACCCCCAGTTGACATGATTCAGAATATCATGGATTCGAGAGAACCTATCCTGAGATGGTTCACTCTGGATTAGGTGGATTCCTAGCGTTATGTTAGATCTTTCACGCTCCATCGCAGATTGTGATAACATTTTGACTTGAATGGTTGTCATCTCACCAGAAATATCTTGTAGTATTAGTTACCCCAAGGAGGCCATAGTGTCCATAAAATGATTTGATGATCAAGGGAGTGCCTTGATGTCATACCATTCAAGATTTTCTAGGAATTTATCCTCAAGGACTTTGTAGGCCTGCATAACTAGGCATTTGCATTGGAATATCCCTTTCACTTGGTTAACAATTAATAGCGAATCACCAAAGATATTCAAGTATTTGATGTTCATGGTGATGGTTTTCTAAAGACCTATGAGCAAGGCTTCGTATTCAGCATTGTTATTGGTGCACGAGAAATAAATTTTAAATGCTAAATGCATTGGAGCCCCTTGTGGTGTGAAAAACATGATTCCTACACCACCCCCTTGCTCACATTTAAAACCATCAAAAAATAAGGTTATGTTGGCCTGTGACTCAGGCTCATCAGAATCTGGCGATTCTGAGACATGGAAGATCCCATCATCAGGTAGCTCTACGGTCAAAGGTTGATTGTCTTCAAGAGGAGCCTTTTCTAGTTGATCGGTGATGACTTGAACTTTGATGGACTTTTGTCCAATGAATTCGATGTCAAACTCCATCAACAACATGATCCATTTTGTCGTGCGACTACTGTGATAAGTGATGAGTCCCAAAAATGCCTCATTATTGCATAATGTTTGAATACCATATGATAATTTAATTGCCAAATAGTTTACTAAAATATACTATTGTTAAGTTTTTACATGATTTTATGTTAGGAATACTATATCTCTGTTTTTGACTATTTTCAGCATTTTGTGACTAATTTTGCTTGATTAAGTAGCAAGTAAGAACATGCATTTTAATTAAACAAATGTAGTATGCTGATATCCATTAACTTCTCAATGGTTTTTGAATGTTTTTTTGCCCTTCAAATTGTTTCAAATCCACATTGAAGCCAAAAGTTTAGGACTGTTATAAATCTAAAAATTTGAAAAAACAACCATATAAAAACTAGCAAGCTGTTACTTTATAGGAACACCTTGAATTTATCAAGCAAAGTATGAGGATATGGATGTAATTAGTTTATAAGGACTACATAAGACATATAACCTATTTAGAAGCATTCCCACATGGTCTAAATAGGTAGCAACAAGGTATAACAGAGCAGGGACAATTGTGCAGCACTGTTGCACTATTTCAGCATTGTTACTTGGTGAATGAAGTGTATAAATTCAGTAGCAACTTGATGTAATCCTTCATGTTGATATTTGAATAATTTTTCCATGTTCTAATTTGTTTGAATTTGCAAGAAATGCCAATATTTTACAACTATGCAGCAGAATTGAAAAATGTAGTAATTTACCATGTAAATTCCAACAAGCTACAAATGAATGGCAAGGCATAGAATTCACATATGGAGAGGAATGAAGGCTATTGCAATATGATCCTGAGGGCTAATACACCTAAGAAAAGTATTTAAAATCACTTAAAAAGCACACAGTTGGTCATTCCGAAGATCTTCGAAATGAGCAGACATCTTTATAATGAGAAATACAGTCTCTTCGGAATGAGCCACTAATCTTCGAAATGAAAACAGAAAAGTGCTTTCTGAATTTTTGACTATTTTTTATGATGGAAAAAGAGAAAGAAGGTTGAAAATGTTAAAGGAAAATATTTCCCATCTGACTTTGCCATCCTTGTCGTCCAAAGCTACCATTCATGGAAAAGATCAATTTTGATCCTCTTCTAGGATAAACATAAAAATAACTGCAACATAATAGGAAATTGTTTGCAAGATAGAAAGGGCATATTCTAAAGTGAAGAAATATATGTGAGATATTTCTATACTTCTTCCATGTACTCCCACCACTAAATTTGCACAATAAAAATAGGAGTTTACAACTTAATGATGATCCTAGATTTTTCCATTATTACTTAAAGATTGTTAGGATTTTACCGTGCTAAATCGCAACCTAGCAATTCTTAGCCTACATAGACAATAGTTGATCTCATTAGAGGTGATCCTACCTAACAAGTAGTTGATCTGCAAAAAGTTGTACACTTCTTGTCTTATTGTGCAAACCAAAAATATTTCTTTTTTTAGCCCAACCTGTGATCAGTCTGAATAATACAAGATAGGCATCCCCTATCTATGTAGCTGAATCTGGTAAAAAACAAAAAAAACAAAAAAAAAAATGCAAAAAATGTTATTGACTGCAACAACATCCAACTATTCTCAAACAAGAACTTACTTGAGCTTAAAGAGATAAAAATCAATGGAGATACACATAAAACCTTTAGTCTAAACACACAAAAATTAGCCTTGGATAAAGGAGAAAAACTAGAAAAATTGCACATAGAAAATTTACTTTCATTGAACTCCTTAGTAAGAAATTACAAAGGGGTAACTTATGTCTTCCTAGGAATGAAACAAATTGAAGTGCAGCCAAGAAAATTCTTAAACATTATTAGCTGGCTGACTTATAAGTAAAATTGTTGCTATTTTGAAACAATATTTCAATCCCTTTACATGGAATTACAAGGGTATATCAAGATTTTATCTTGATGTAAGAACTTAACATATTTTGGGAATTGGTATTTAATTATTTCAAGTACAGATTGACAAGATTTTGCAGACTAGGAGGCATTGACAACACTTGATTGAAGAAGTTTTCAGATATGGAGTAGTGCTTCTTTCTCCCATTGGTAATTCATGGAGGATGTTAGTGGTGAATGGATATTGCCTTTGGGTATACCATGCACCATTAACTAAGGAGGAGTTCTTGAAGGATATTCCATTGGATGTACACATAATGGAAGAGAATTTCTCTTCAATATCAGATTCATAGTGATGATAAAAAGTTTGACAAAAAGAAAAAAAATACAAGAAAAGCAAAAAGAAGAATAGTCTTGTTTGTGAACTTTCTTCTTGGGTACAAGCAAGACAAGAAAAATTGAAAAAAAAAAAGAGAAAAAATTGCAGCAAAGGTATGTCCCACAAAATGGGGATACATGAGGACAAGCATCAATTAAGGAAGAGGAACAATGGAGCCAATACTTCATTTCCAGCAATAAGGAGGCAATTATGATAATAAGGATTGGTCTTATCCAAATAAGAGTGAGAGATGTTCTCTCTCATTGAAGCACTTGAAAAAAAAGGGACAGAAGTTGGTTGAAAACCAGAAATGGCAGCCTCTTCTGATGAAAAAAAAAATGAAAAAAAAAAAGATGAAAAAAAATGATGAAAAAAAAATGAATAATTCAGTAGTGAAAACCTTCTTGGAGGCGCTACTGAGTTGGCTTGCATGAAAACCAATTTTTCGACGTGCATTGCCTTGTTGATCTACCCATCATTGTTACACCATTGTACAAATATCACACTGCACATGTGTTATGTTTGTTTATGTTTTCAGATAGCCTACTAACAATCATCAAAAGCGACTTGTAAGGTGCATGACCAATTTTCAGGATAGTAAGGTATGTGTTTCTTGCATTTAATTCATAGTAAACATTTAGCATTTAGTGTATGATAGTCGGTATTTTGCATAAACTATTCATACAATATTGAAAAGTTGAAAAAGAAACATGTTCAAGATGTCAAGAAACACCCTGTTATGCCCTTAATTGCATAGAAATTCCAAAACTATGCAAAAACCTGATTTTGAGATAGACATGGCAGCAATTCTATTTCAATTTATAAGGCAAATTTTAGAAGGATAACTGCAAGTTTATATCTCACAATTGTCTGATAAATTGGAGGATAATCAATAAAATGCACCTGAAGGTTCTATTTTAGTACTACTAAAATAAAACAGCAACATACAAAACAAAGAATAGCATCTAAACAAAAGGATGAATAAGGGATTTTTGATGTTATGGAAGGCTTATACAATCTAGAGATGGGCCCAAAATAGAATCTATAGCTAAATTTTGCATAGGAGGTCATTTTTGCATTTTTTTTGAAGATCCTTGGAATGAACAGACATCTTCGAAATGAGAAATACAGTCTCTTCAAAATGAGAAATACAATCTCTTCAGAATGAGTAGACATCTTCGAAATGAGAAATACAGTCTCTTCGAAATGAGCAAACATCTTCGGAATGAGAAATACAGTCTCTTTGAAATGAGTAGACATCTTTAGAATGAGAAATACAGTCTCTTCGGAATGAGCAGGATATCTTCAGAATGAATAGAAACTATACCAAAATTGTTGAAAATGCTATAAAATAGCAAAAAGAGTAGGGTACATCAAATATTGAGGTTTATAAGGCTCTACCACAAGTAAGTACATCCCTCAAGCATTTCAAATCCAAAAATTTTATCAATTTTGTTCAAAAGGTGCAAATAACAAAAATAAGCATTCAGGCTGAAATATTGTTAAGAAAAAAAAATTCCATTAGTAGTAGTGCATCTGCCAAATATGGTTCCACAATAAGACTATTGCAAGATGAGTCACGTGATATCAAGCCTTTAAGAGGTACCTTGCAACACTAAAACTTGTAGAAAGACAAAAAAAGAGTCATACATGTGCTTAATTGCAAAATACTTGATATAGTGTAGCAAGGAGGAATTTCTCAGTTAGCAGGTAGCAAAGGATGTTGTTCACAAGAATAAATTCTACATATTACTATGGCCTACTAAGATGCATGAGGGCATGCATCAGTTCAAGTTGGGGGGGATGATGAGGCCCAAAAATGCCTCATTATTGCACAATGTTTGACTACCATATGATAAGTTAATTTCCAAATAGTTGACTAAAATATACTATTGTTAAGTGTTTACATGATTTTATGTTAGGAATACTATATCTCTGTTTTTGACTATTTTCAGCATTTTGTGACTGATTTTGCTTGATTAAGTAGCAAGTAAGAACATGCATTTCAATTAACCAAATGTGGTATGCTGATATCCATTAACTTCTCAATGGTTTTTGAATGTTTTCCTGCCCTTCAACTTGTTTCAAATCCACATTGAAGCCAAAAGTTTAGGACTGTCATAAATCTGAAAATCTAAAAAAACAGCCATATAAAAATCAGCAAGCTGTTACTTTATAGGAACACCTTGAAGTTGTCAAGAAAAGCATGAGGATATGGATGGAATGAGTTCAGAAGGACTACAGAAGACATCTGACCTATTTAGAAGCATTCCCACATGGTCTAAATAGGCAGCAACAGGGTATAACAGAGCAAGGACAATTGTGCAGCATTGTTGCACTATTTCAGCATTGTTACTTGGTGAATGAAGTGTATAAATTCAGTAGCAACTTGATGTAATCCTTCATGTTGATATTTGAATAATTTTTCCATGTTCTAATTTGTTTGAATTTGCAAGAAATGCCAATATTTTACAACTGTGCAGCAGAATTGGAAAATGCAGTAATTTACCATGTAAATTCCAGCAAGCTACAAATGAATGGCAAGGCATGGAATTCACACATGGAGAGGAATGAAGGCTATTGCAATATGATCCTGAGGGCTAATCCACCTGAGAAAAGCAGCTAAAATCACTTGAAGAGCACACAGTTGGTCATTCCGAAGATCTTCGAAATGAGCGGACATCTTCGGAATGAGAAATACAGTCTCTTCGAAATGAGCCACTTATCTTCGGAATGAGAACATAAAAGTGCTTTTTGACTTTTTGACTATTTTTGATGATGGAAAAATGGAAAGAAGGTTGAAAAGGTTAAAGGAAAATATCTCCCATCTGACTTTGTCATCCTTGCCATCCAAAGCCACCATTCATGGAAAAGATCAATTTTGATCCTCTTCTAGGATAAACACAAAAATAACTGCAGCATAATAGGAAATTGTTTGCAAGATAGAAATGGCATATTCTGAAGTGAAGAAAGATATGTGAGATATTTCTAGACTTCTCCCATGTACTCCCACCACTGAAGATGCTTTCTAAGGGCCAATGACTACTACTGCAACACAAACTGTCCAGATTTGCATTTATTTCAGATCCAAAATTATTGGCAAATCATTGTAAAGCAGCACATAGGCTGATTTGAGCATGGGATATGTTGTAAATATTTATATAAATAACATAGCTCCCTCCTTGGTTGAGCCATTTAGGAATTAGAATAGAGGAGAGTTTTCAATAGCAACAATTAGGACTGTACAACAATTTTTTGTAATAGTTTTCAGCATGTTCTGTCATCAATAAAAGTGCAGCTATTTTATCATTTTCTGTTCTGAGTGTTAATTAGTTAAGGAGTGCTTTTCACCTCCTTCTAGATCAGGAAGTATGGGCCCACTTTCAGATCTAGAAGGAGGGATTTTATGGCAGGTTTTAATCTGTAATTTTGTTGCAGCAGAATTAATAGATTGCTTGCCAGATTTCATTTTCTTGTTTTTATTTTGTATTATGTGATTTATGTTTTCTATTATGTTTGTGTACAACATTTGTGTGTATGTCAGCTGACAAATTATATTAAGCATTTTTCCTTTGCTTTCTATATTTGCCCTACTTTTCTGTTTTAACAACTTTTCATTTTCAGCATATTTCATTTTGTTGTCAATTCCTATAGCGAAGCTTGACGACCTTTTGTGGCAGGGCATTGACAGGTGTTTTATTTCCAAGCATCACTTCCATTCTGCAAGAGTAAAATAGGTTTCAATTTTGCAAGTGTAATTTAGGATTTCATTTTAGCAACATTTCAATTTAGCAATTTCAATTCTGTTATTTCAATTCTGCAAAAGTAGATTAGATTTCAATTCATGCAATTGTAGTTAACTTTAATTTTCTGAAATTAGAATTAGTTTTTATTTCTTGCAAGTTTCCATTCTACAGATTAGGTTTAGTGTGACACCAAAAGGCTAAACCAAATCTGTCTCACCCAATAAATGCTTGAAATCTGAATGCCTAAATTGTACTCTGCCCTAGCCTTCTATCGTAGACAACCTTGGACACCACCCTAGATTGATAAATCATTGAGATTAAATGATGAGACTCAATGACACTCATCATTTTGGCATCGTTTTCGAGGAACATGGTGTTGTTAGAGGGTAAAAGTAGTCAAATAATTATTATTGTGCTAAGTTATGAAGTTCAGAGTTAAATCTGAATGTAATAGTTGGTATAAATAATAATTATTGATAGTTGCATTTCAGTCCATTTAGAAAACAAGCAACCACAGGGAGGTGATCTTCACACTTGGGGGTTAAATTGCTTATGTTTGAAATTCTTGATAAAAATTGAAAGAATTCATCATCCTCATTATCAAGAAACATAAGATCTCTTAGAGGAGCCATCTGCTAGTACTACCATTTTTATATCCATATCATCAGGGTAGTATAAACAAATTTGTACTAGGTGTTGGAAAGATATCATGGTAGATATACAAGACTATCCCTTGAACAAAATAGCCATATCAGCTACCTATAGCATTTGTTCACAGGGACATATCATTGATGAATGCCATTTACTTCCATAACTTAGAGATGCAAAATCTGTTGCCTAGTCTGAATTCTTCTCAAAGAGAGATCCCAACAACAACAAACAGGGCAAGTAAATCAACCACCACCTTCAGCCCAACTTGTGGCCAATATGAATAATACAGGACAAGCAACCCCTGTCTATGTAAGTTGAATCTATTAAAAAAAAAATCACAAAAACTTTTGCACAATCAAAATAGGAGTTTACAACTTAATGATGATCCTAGAGTTTTCCATTATTACTTAAATATTGTTAGGATTTTACCATGCTAAACCGCAACCTAGCAATTCTTAGCCTACACAGACAATAGTTGATCTCATTAGAGGTGATCCTACCTGACAAGTAGTTGATCTGCTAAAGTTGTACACTTCTTGTCTTATTGTGCAAACCAAAAATATTTTTTTTTTAGCCCAACCTGTGATCAGTCTGAATAATACAGGATAGGCATCCCCTATCTATGTAGCTGAATCTAGTAAAAAAAAAAAAAAATGCAGGAAATGTTATTGACTGCAACAACATCCAACTGTGCTCAAACAAGAACTTACCTGAGCTTGAAGAGATAAAAATCAATGGAGATACACAGAAAACCTTTAGTCTAAACACACAAAAATTAGCCTTGGATAAAGGAGAAAAACTAGAAAAACTGCACATAGAAAATTTACTTCCATTGAACTCCTTAGTAAGAAATTACAAAGGGGTAAATTATGTCCTCCTAGGAATGAAACAAATTGAAGTGCAACCAAGAAAATTCTTGAACATTATTAGTTGGTTGACTTATAAACAAAAAGCTAAAATTGTTGCTATTTTGAAACAATATTTCAATCCCTTTACATGGAATTACAAGGGTATATCAAGATTTTATCTTGATGTAAGAACTTAACATCTTTTGGGAATTGGTATTTAATTGTTTCAAGTACAGATTGACAAGATTTTGTAGACTAGGAGGCATTGACAACACTTGATTGAAGAAGTTTTCAGATATGGAGCAATGCTTCTTTCTCCCATTGGTAATTCATGGAGGATGTTAGTGGTGAATGGATATTGCCTTCGGGTATACCATGCACCATTAACTAAGGAGGAGTTCTTGAAGGAGATTCCATTGGATGTACACATAATGGAAGAGAATTTCTCTTCAATATCAGATTTAGAGTGATGATAAAAAGTTTGACAAAAAGAAAAAAAATACAAGAAAAGCAAAAAGAAGAATAGTCTTGTTTGTGAACTTCCTTCTTGGGTACAAGCAAGACAAGAAAAATTGAAAAAAAAAGAGAGAAAAAATTGCAGCAAAGGCATGTCCCACAAAATGGGGATACATGAGGACAAGCATCAATTTCAGCAAGGAAGAGGAACAATGGAGCCAATACTTCATTTCCAGCAATAAGGAGGCAATTATGATAATAAGGATTGGTCTTATCCAAATAAGAGTGAGAGATGTTCTCTCTCATTGAAGCACTTGAAAAAAAAAAGGACAGAAGTTGGTTGAAAACCAGAAATGGCAGCCTCTTCTAATGAAAAAAAATAAAAAAAATAAAGATGAAAAAAAATGATGAAAAAAAAATGAATAATTCAGTAGTGAAAACCTTCTTGGAGGCGCTACTGAGTTGGCTTGCATGAAAACCAATTTTTTGGCATGCATTGCCTTGTTGATCTACCCATCATTGTTCCACCATTGTACAAATCTCACACTGCACATGTGTTATGTTTGTTTATGTTTTCAGATAGCCTGCTAACAATCATCAAAAGCAACTTGTAAGGTGCATGACCAATTTTTAGGATAGTAAGGTATGTGTTTCTTGCATTTAATTCATAGTAAACATTTAGCATTTAGTGTATGATAGTCGGTATTTGGCATAAACTATTCATACAATATTGACAAGTTGAAAAAGGAACATGTTCAAGATGTCAAGAAACACCCCTTATGCCCTTAATTGCATGGAAATTCCAAAACTATGCAAAAACTTGATTTTGGGACAGACATGGCAGCAATTCTATTTCAATTTGTAGGGAAAATTTTAGAAGGAGAACTGCAAGTTTATATCTCACAATTGTCTGATAAATTGAAGGAGGATAATCAACAAAATGCACTTGAAGGTTCTATTTTAGTACTATTGGAATAAAACAACAACATACAAAACAAAGAATAGCATCTAAACAAAAGGATGAAGAAGGGATTTTTGATGTTATGGAAGGCTTATACACTCTAGAGATGGGCCCACAATAGAATCTATAGCTAACTTTTGCATAGGAGGTCATTTCTGCATTTTTTTTGAAGATCTTCGGAATGAACAGACATCTTCGAAATGAGAAATACAGTCTCTTCGAAATGAGTAGACATCTTCGAAATGAGAAATACAGTCTCTTCGAAATGAGCAGACATCTTCGGAATGAGAAATACAGTCTCTTCGGAATGAGCAGACATCTTCAGAATGAGAAATACAGTCTCTTCGAAATGAGCAGGATATCTTCGAAATGAGTAGAAACTGTACCAAAATTGCTGAAAATGCTACAGAATAGCAAAAAGAGTAGGGTACATCAAATATTGAGGTTTATAAGGCTCTACCACAAGTAAGTACATCCCTCAAGCATTTCAAATCCAAAAATTTTATCAATTTTGTTCAAAAGGTGCAAATAACAGAAATAAGCATTCAGGCTGAAATATTGTTAAGAACAGAAAATTCCATTAGTAGTAGTGCATCTGCCAAATATGGTTCCACAATAAGACTATTGCAAGATGAATCACATGATATCAAGCCTTTAAGAGGTACCTTGCAACACTAAAACTTGTAGAAAGACAGAAAAAGAGTCATACATGTGCTTAATTGCAAAATACTTGATATAGTGCAGCAAGGAGGAATTTCTCAGTTAGCAGGTAGCAAAGGATGTTGTTCACAAGAATAAAACCTACATATTACTATGGCCTACTAAGATGCATGAGGGCATGCATCAGTTCAAGTTGGGGGGATGATGAGGCCCAAAAATGCCTCATTATTGCACAATGTTTGACTACCATATGATAAGTTAATTGCCAAATAGTTGACTAAAATATACTATTGTTAAGTGTTTACATGATTTTATGTTAGGAATACTATATCTCTGTTTTTGACTATTTTCAGCATTTTGTGACTGATTTTGCTTGATTAAGTAGCAAGTAAGAACATGCATTTCAATTAACCAAATGTGGTATGCTGATATCCATTAACTTCTCAATGGTTTTTGAATGTTTTCCTGCCCTTCAACTTGTTTCAAATCCACATTGAAGCCAAAAGTTTAGGACTGTCATAAATCTAAAAATCTGAAAAAATAGCCATATAAAAATCAGCAAGTTGTTACTTTATAGGAACACCTTGAAGTTGTCAAGCAAAGCATGAGGATATGGATGGAATGAGTTCAGAAGGACTACAGAAGACATCTGACCTATTTAGAAGCATTCCCACATGGTCTAAATAGGCAACAATAGGGTATAACAGAGCAAGGACAATTGTGCAGCACTGTTGCACTATTTCAGCATTGTTACTTGGTGAATGAAGTGTATAAATTCAGTAGCAACTTGATGTAATCCTTCATGTTGATATTTGAATAATTTTTCCATGTTCTAATTTGTTTGAATTTGCAAGAAATGCCAATATTTTACAACTGTGCAACAGAATTGGAAAATGCAGTAATTTACCATGTAAATTCCAGCAAGCTACAAATGAATGGCAAGGCATGGAATTCACACATGGAGAGGAATGAAGGCTATTGCAATATGATCCTGAGGGCTAATCCACCTGAGAAATGTAGCTAAAATCACTTGAAGAGCACACAGTTGGTCATTCCGAAGATCTTCGAAATGAGCAGACATCTTCGAAATGAGAAATACAGTCTCTTCGAAATGAGCCACTTATCTTCGAAATGAGAACAGAAAAGTGCTTTTTGAATTTTTGACTATTTTTGATGATGGAAAAAGGGAAAGAAGGTTGAAAAGGTTAAAGGAAAATATCTCCCATCTGACTTTGTCATCCTTGCCATCCAAAGCCACCATTCATGGAAAAGATCAATTTTGATCCTCTTCTAGGATAAACACAGAAATAACTGCAACATAATAGGAAATTGTTTGCAAGATAGAAAGGGCATATTCTGAAGTGAAGAAAGATATGTGAGATATTTCTAGACTTCTCCCACGTACTCCCACCACTGAAGATGCTTTCTAAGGGCCAATGACTACTACTGCAACACAAACTGTCCAGATTTGCATTTATTTCAGATCCAAAATTATTGGCAAATCACTGTAAAGCAGCACATAGGCTGATTTGAGCATGGGATATGTTGTAAATATTTATATAAATAACACAGCTCCCTCCTTGGTTGAGCCAGTTAGGAATTAGAATAGAGGAGAGTTTTCAATAGCAACAATTAGGACTGTACAACAATTTTTTGTAATAGTTTTCAGCATGTTCTGTCATCAATAAAAGTGCAGCTATTTTATCATTTTCTGTTCTGAGTGTTAATTAGTTAAGGAGTGCTTTTCACCTCCTTCTAGATCAGGAAGTATGGGCCCACTTTCAGATCTAGAAGGAGGGATTTTATGGCAGGTTTTAATCTGTAATTTTGCTGCAGTAGAATTAATAGATTGCTTGCCAAATTTCATTTTCTTGTTTTTATTTTGTATTATGTGATTTATGTTTTCTATTATGTTTGTGTACAACATTTGTGTGTATGTCAGCTGACAAATTATATTAAGCATTTTTCCTTTGCTTTCTATATTTGCCCTGCTTTTCTGTTTTAACAACTTTTCATTTTCAGCATATTTCATTTTGCTGTCAATTCCTGTAGCAGAAGCTTGACGACCTTTTGTGGCAGGGCATTGACAGGTGTTTTATTTCCAAGCATCACTTCCATTCTGCAAGAGTAAAATAGGTTTCAATTTTGCAAGTGTAATTTAGGATTTCATTTTAGCAACATTTCAATTTAGCAATTTCAATTCTGTTATTTCAATTCTGCAAAAGTAGATTAGATTTCAATTCAGCAATTTCAATTCATGCAATTGTAGTTAACTTTAATTTTCTGAAATTAGAATTAGTTTTTATTTCTTGCAAGTTTCCATTCTACAGATTAGGTTTAGTGTGACACCAAAAGGCTAAACCAAATCTGTCTCACCCAATAAATGCTTGAAATCTGAATGCCTGAATTGTACTCTGCCCTAGCCTTCTATCGTAGATAGCCTTGGACACCACCCTGGATTGATAAATCATTGAGATTAAATGATGAGACTCAATGACACTCATCATTTTGGCATCATTGTCAGGGAACATGGTGTTGTTAGAGGGTAAAAGCAGTCAAATAATTATTATTGTGCTAAGTTATGAAGTTCAGAGTAAAATATGAATGTAATAGCTGGTATAAATAATAATTATTGATAGTTGCATTTCAGTCCATTTAGAAAACAAGCAACCATAGGGAGGTGATCTTCACACTTGGGGGTTAAATTGCTTATGTTTGAAATTCTTGATAAAAATTGAAAGAATTCATCATCCTCATTATCAAGAAACATAAGATATCTTAGAGGAGCCATCTCCTAGTACTACCATTTTTATATCCATATCATCAGGGTAGTATAAACAAATTTGTACTAGGTGTTGGAAAGATATCATGGTAGATATACAAGACTATCCCTTGAACAAAATAGCCATATCAGCTACCTGTAGCATTTGTTCACAGGGACATATCATTGATGAATGCCATTTACTTCCATAACTTAGAGATGCAAAATCTGTTGCCTAGTCTGAATTCTTCTCAAAGAGAGATCCCAACAACAACAAACAGGGCAAGTAAATCAACCACCACCTTCAGCCCAACCTGTGGCCAATATGAATAATATAGGACAGGCAACCCCTCTCTATGTAAGCTGAATCTATTAAAAAAAAATCACAAAAACTTTTGCACAATCAAAATAGGAGTTTACAACTTAATGATGATCCTAGAGTTTTCCATTATTACTTAAAGATTGTTAGGATTTTACCGTGCTAAACCGCAACCTAGCAATTCTTAGCCTACATAGACAATAGTTGATCTCATTAGAGGTGATCCTACCTAACAAGTAGTTGATCTGCTAAAGTTGTACACTTCTTGTCTTATTGTGCAAACCAAAAATATTTCTTTTTTTAGCCCAACCTATGATCAGTCTGAATAATACAGGATAGGCATCCCCTATCTATGTAGCTGAATCTGGTAAAAAAAAAAAAAAAATGCAGGAAATGTTATTGACTGCAGCAACATCCAACTGTGCTCAAACAAGAACTTACCTGAGCTTGAAGAGATAAAAATCAATGGAGATACACAGAAAACCTTTAGTCTAAACACACAAAAATTAGCCTTGGATAAAGGAGAAAAACTAGAAAAACTGCACATAGAAAATTTACTTCCATTGACTCCATTTTACAAAGGGGTAAATTATGTCCTCCTAGGAATGAAACAAATTGAAGTGCAGCCAAGAAAATTCTTGAACATTATTAGTTGGCTGACTTATAAACAAAAAGTAAAATTGTTGTTATTTTGAAACAATATTTCAATCCCTTTACATGGAATTACAAGGGTATATCAAGATTTTATCTTGATGTAAGCACTTAACATCTTTTGGGAATTGGTATTTAATTGTTTCAAGTATAGATTGACAAGATTTTGCAGACTAGGAGGCATGGACAACACTTGATTGAAGAAGTTTTCAGATATGGAGCGAGTGCTTCTTTCTCCCATTGGTAATTCATGGAGGATGTTAGTGGTGAATGGATATTGCCTTCGGGTATACCATGCACCATTAACTAAGGAGGAGTTCTTGAAGGAGATTCCATTGGATGTACACATAATGGAAGAGAATTTCTCTTCAATATCAGATTTCGAGTGATGATAAAAAGTTTGACAAAAAGAAAAAAAATACAAGAAAAGCAAAAAGAAGAATAGTCTTGTTTGTGAACTTCCTTCTTGGGTACAAGCAAGACAAGAAAAATTGAAAAAAAAAAAAAGAGAAAAAATTGCAGCAAAGGCATGTCCCACAAAATGGGGATACATGAGGACAAGCATCAATTTCAGCAAGGAAGAGGAACAATGGAGCCAATACTTCATTTCCAAGCAATAAGGAGGCAATTATGATGGAATAAGGATTGGTCTTATCCAAATAAGAGTGAGAGATGTTCTCTCTCATTGAAGCACTTGAAAAAAAAAAGGACAGAAGTTGGTTGAAAACCAGAAATGGCAGCCTCTTCTGATGAAAAAAAAAGATGAAAAAAAAATGAAAAAAAAAATGATGAAAAAAAAATGAATAATTCAGTAGTGAAAACCTTCTTGGAGGCGCTACTGAGTTGGCTTGCATGAAAACCAATTTTTCGGCATGCATTGCCTTGTTGATCTACCCATCATTGTTCCACCATTGTACAAATCTCACACTGCACATGTGTTATGTTTGTTTATGTTTTCAGATAGCTTGCTAACAATCATCAAAAGCAGCTTGTAAGGTGCATGACCAATTTTCAGGATAGTAAGGTATGTGTTTCTTGCATTTAATTCATAGTAAACATTTAGCATTTAGTGTATGATAGTCGGTATTTGGCATAAACTATTCATACAATATTGACAAGTTGAAAAAGGAACATGTTCAAGATGTCAAGAAACACCCCCTTATGCCCTTAATTGCATGGAAATTCCAAAACTATGCAAAAACCTGATTTTGGGACAGACATGGCAGCAATTCTATTTCAATTTGTAGGGCAAATTTTAGAAGGAGAACTGCAAGTTTATATCTCACAATTGTCTGATAAATTGAAGGAGGATAATCAACAAAATGCACCTGAAGGTTCTATTTTAGTACTACTGGAATAAAACAACAACATACAAAACAAAGAATAACATCTAAACAAAAGGATGAAGAAGGGATTTTTGATGTTATGGAAGGCTTATACACTCTAGAGATGGGCCCACAATAGAATCTGTAGCTAAATTTTGCATAGGAGGTCATTTCTGCATTTTTTTTAAGATCTTCGAAATGAACAGACATCTTCGAAATGAGAAATACAGTCTCTTCGGAATGAGAAATACAGTCTCTTCGAAATGAGCAGACATCTTCGGAATGAGAAATACAGTCTCTTCGAAATGAGCAGACATCTTCGAAATGAGAAATACAGTCTCTTCGGAATGAGCAGACATCTTCGGAATGAGAAATACAGTCTCTTCGAAATGAGCAGGATATCTTCGAAATGAGCAAAAACTGTACCAGAATTGCTGAAAATGCTACAAAATAGCAAAAAGAGTAGGGTACATCAAATATTGAGGTTTATAAGGCTCTACCACAAGTAAGTACATCCCTCAAGCATTTCAAATCCAAAAATTTTATCAATTTTGTTCAAAAGGTGCAAATAACAGAAATAAGCATTCAGGCTGAAATATTGTTAAGAACAGAAAATTCCATTAGTAGTAGTGCATCTGCCAAATATGGTTCCACAATAAGACTATTGCAAGATGAATCACATGATATCAAGCCTTTAAGAGGTACCTTGCAACACTAAAACTTGTAGAAAGACAAAAAAATATAGTGGAGCAAGGAGGAATTTCTCAGTTAGCAGGTAGCAAAGGATGTTGTTCACAAGAATAAAACCTACATATTACTATGGCCTACTAAGATGCATGAGGGCATGCATCAGTTCAAGTTGGGGGGGATGATGAGGCCCAAAAATGCCTCATTATTGCACAATGTTTGACTACCATATGATAAGTTAATTGCCAAATAGTTGACTAAAATATACTATTTGTTAAGTGTTTACATGATTTTATGTTAGGAATACTATATCTCTATTTTTGACTATTTTTAGCATTTTGTGACTGATTTTGCTTGATTAAGTAGCAAGTAAGAACATGCATTTCAATTAACCAAATGTGGTATGCTGATATCCATTAACTTCTCAATGGTTTTTGAATGTTTTCCTGCCCTTCAACTTGTTTCAAATCCACATTGAAGCCAAAAGTTTAGGACTATCATAAATCTGAAAATCTAAAAAAATAGCCATATAAAAATCAGCAAGCTATCACTTTATAGGAACACCTTGAAGTTGTCAAGAAAAGCATGAGGATATGGATGGAATGAGTTCAGAAGGACTACATAAGACATCTGACCTATTTAGAAGCATTTCCACATGGTCTAAATAGGCAGCAATAGGGTATAACAGAGCAGGGACAATTGTGCAGCATTGTTGCACTATTTCAGCATTGTTACTTGGTGAATGAAGTGTATAAATTCAGTAGCAACTTGATGTAATCCTTCATGTTGATATTTGAATAATTTTTCCATGTTCTAATTTGTTTGAATTTGCAAGAAATGCCAATATTTTACAACTATGCAGCAGAATTGGAAAATGCAGTAATTTACCATGTAAATTCCAGCAAGCTACAAATGAATGGCAAGGCATGGAATTCACACATGGAGAGGAATGAAGGCTATTGCAATATGATCCTGAGGGCTAATCCACCTGAGAAAAGCAGCTAAAATCACTTGAAGAGCACACAGTTGGTCATTCCGAAGATCTTCGGAATGAGCAGACATCTTCGAAATGAGAAATACAGTCTCTTCGAAATGAGCCACTTATCTTCGGAATGAGAACAGAAAAGTGCTTTTTGACTTTTTGACTATTTTTTATGATGGAAAAAGGGAAAGAAGGTTGAAAAGGTTAAAGTAAAATATCTCCCATCTGACTTTGCCGTCCTTGCCGTCCAAAGCCACCATTCATGGAAAAGATCAATTTTGATCCTCTTCTAGGATAAACACAGAAATAACTACAGCATAATAGGAAATTGTTTGCAAGATAGAAATGGCATATTCTGAAGTGAAGAAAGATATGTGAGATATTTCTAGACTTCTCCCACGTACTCCCACCACTGAAGATGCTTTCTAAGGGCCAATGACTACTACTGCAACACAAACTGTCCAAATTTGCATTTATTTCAGATCCAGAATTATTGGCAAATCATTGTAAAGCAGCACATAGGCTGATTTGAGCATGGGATATGTTGTAAATATTTATATAAATAACATAGCTCCCTCCTTGGTTGAGCCAGTTAGGAATTAGAATAGAGGAGAGTTTTCAATAGCAGCAATTAGGACTATACAATAATTTTCTGTAATAGTTTTCAGCATGTTCTGTCATCAATAAAAGTGCAGCTATTTTATCATTTTTTGTTCTGAGTGTTAATTAGTTAAGGAGTGCTTTTCACCTCCTTCTAGATCAGGAAGTATGGGCCCACTTTCAGATCTAGAAGGAGGGATTTTATGGCAGGTTTTAATCTGTAATTTTGCTGTAACAAAATTAATAGATTGCTTGCCAGATTTCATTTTCTTGTTTTTATTTTGTATTATGTGATTTATGTTTTCTATTATGTTTGTGTACAACATTTGTGTGTATGTCAGCTGAAAAATTATATTAAGCATTTTTCCTTTGCTTTCTATATTTTCCCTACTTTTCTATTTTAACAACTTTTCATTTTTAGCATATTTCATTTTGTTGTCAATTCCTGTAGCAGAAGCTTGATGACCTTTTGTGGTAGGGCATTGACAGGTGTTTTATTTCCAAGCATCACTTCCATTCTGCAAGAGTAAAATAGGTTTCAATTTTGCAAGTGTAATTTAGGATTTCATTTTAGCAACATTTCAATTTAGCAATTTCAATTCTGTTATTTCAATTCTACAAAAGTAGATTAGATTTCAATTCTGCAAAAGTAGATTAGATTTCAATTCAGCAATTTCAATTCATGCAATTGTAGTTAACTTTAATTTTCTAAAATTAGAATTAGTTTTTATTTCTTGCAAGTTTCCATTCTGCAGATTAGGTTTAGTGTGACACCAAAAGGCTAAACCAAATCTGTCTCACCCAATAAATGCTTGAAATCTGAATGCCTGAATTGTACTCTGCCCTAGCCTTCTATCGTAGACAACCTTGGACACCACCCCAGATTGATAAATCATTGAGATTAAATGATGAGACTCAATGACACTCATCATTTTGGAATCATTGCCGAGGAACATGGTGTTGTTAGAGGGTAAAAGCAGTCAAATAATTATTATTGTGCTAAGTTATGAAGTTCAGAGTTAAATTTGAATGTAATAGCTGGTATAAATAATAATTATTGATAGTTGCATTTTAGTCCATTTAGAAAACAAGCAACCACAGGGAGGTGATCTTCACACTTGGGGGTTAAATTGCTTATGTTTAAAATTTTTGATAAAAATTGAAAGAATTCATCATCCTCATTATCAAGAAACATAAGATCTCTTAGAGGAGCCATTTCCTAGTACTACCGTTTTTATATCTATATCATCAGCGTAGTATAAACAAATTTGTACTAGGTGTTGGAAAGATATCATGGTAGATATACAAGACTATCTCTTGAACAAAATAGCCATATCAACTACCTATAGCATTTTTTCACAGGGACATATTATTGATGAATGCCATTTACTTCCATAACTTAGAGATGCAAAATATGTTGCCTAGTTTAAATTCTTCTCAAAGAGAGATCCCAACAACAACAAACGGGGCAAGTAAATCAACCACCACCTTCAGCCCAACCTGTGGCCAATATGAATAATATAAGACATTCAACCCCTCTCTATGTAAGCTAAATCTATTAAAAAAAATCACAAAAACATTTGCACAATCAAAATAGGAGTTTACAAATTAATGATGATCCTAGATTTTTCCATTATTACTTAAATATTGTTAGGATTTTACCCCGCTAAATTGCAACCTCGCAATTCTTAGCCTACACAGACAATAGTTGATCTCATTAGAGGTGATCCTACCTGAAAAGTAGTTGATCTACTAAAGTTGTACACTTCTTGTCTTATTGTGCAAACCAAAAATATTTCTTTTTTTAGCCCAACATGTGATCAGTCTGAATAATACAAGATTGGCATCCCCTATCTATGTAGCTAAATCTGGTAAAAAACAAAAAAAAAATGCAGGAAATGTTATTGACTACAACAACATCCAACTATTCTCAAACAAGAACTTACCTGAGCTTGAAGAGATAAAAATCAATGGAGATACACAGAAAACCTTTAGTCTAAACACACAAAAATTAGCCTTGGATAAAGGAGAAAAACTAGAAAAACTGCATAGAAAATTTACTTTCATTGAACTCCTTAGTAAGAAATTACAAAGGGGTAAATTATGTCCTCCTAGGAATGAAACAAATTGAAGTGCAACCAAGAAAATTCTTGAACACTATTAGCTGGCTGAATTATAAGTAAAATTGTTGCTATTTTGAAACAATATTTCAATCCCTTTGCATTGAATTATAAGGGTATATCAAGATTTTATCTTGATGTAAGAACTTAACATCTTTTGGGAATTGGTATTTAATTGTTTCAAGTACAGATTGACAAGATTTTGCAGACTAGGAGGCATTGACAACACTTGATTGAAGAAGTTTTCAGATATGGAGTAGTGCTTCTTTCTCCCATTAGTAATTCATGGAGGATGTTAGTGGTGAATGGATATTGCCTTCGGGTATACCATGCACCATTAACTAAGGAGGAGTTCTTGAAGGATATTACATTGGATTTACACATAATGGAAGAGAATTTCTCTTCAATATCAGATTCATAGTGATGATAAAAAGTTTGACAAAAAGAAAAAAATACAAGAAAAGCAAAAATAAGAATAGTCTTGTTTGTGAACTTCCTTCTTGGGTACAAGCAAGACAAGAAAAATTGAAAAAAAAAGAAAAAAAATTGCAGCAAAGGCATGTCCCACAAAATGGGGATGCATGATGACAAGCATCAATTTCAGCAAGGAAGAGGAACAATGGAGCCAATACTTTGTTTCCAGCAATAAGGAGGCAATTATGATAATAAGGATTGGTCTTATCCAAATAAGAGTGAGAGATGTTCTCTCTCATTGAAGAACTTCAAAAAAAAAGGGACAAAAGTTGGTTGAAAACCAGAAATGGCAGCCTCTTCTGATAAAAAAAAAATGAAAAAAAAGAGATGAAAAAAACATGAAAAAAATGATGAAAAAAAAATGAATAATTCAATAGTGAAAACCTTCTTGGAGGCGCTACTGAGTTGGCTTGCATGAAAACCAATTTTTCGGCATGCATTGCCTTGTTGATCTACCCATCATTGTTCCACCATTGTACAAATCTCACACTACACATGTGTTATGTTTGTTTATGTTTTCAGATAGCCTACTAACAATCATCAAAAGCAGCTTGTAAGGTGCATGACCAATTTTCAGGACAGTAAGGTATGTGTTTCTTGTATTTAATTCATAGTAAACATTTAGCATTTAGTGTATGATAGTCGGTATTTTGCATAAACTATTCATACAATATTGACAAGTTGAAAAAAAACATGTTCAAGATGTCAAGAAACACCCCTTATGCCCTTAATTGCATGGAAATTCCAAAACTATGCAAAAACCTGATTTTGGGACAGACATGGCAGCAATTCTATTTCAATTTGTAGGGCAAATTTCAAAAGGAGAACTGCAAGTTTATATCTCACAATTGTCTAATAAATTGAAGGAGGATAACAAAATGCACCTAAAGGTTCTATTTTAGTACTACTGAAATAAAACAGCAACATACAAAACAAAGAATAGCATCTAAACAAAAGGATGAAGAAGGGATTTTTGATGTTATGGAAGGCTTATACACTCTAGAGATGGGCCCAAAATAGAATCTGTAGCTAAATTTTGCATAGGAGGTCATTTTTGCATTTTTTTTGAAGATCTTTGGAATGAACAGACATCTTCGGAATGAGAAATACAGTCTCTTCGAAATGAGCAGACATCTTCGAAATGAGAAATACAGTCTCTTTGAAATGAGCAAACATCTTCGAAATGAGAAATACAGTCTCTTTGATTTGGCGGAATGGATACCCTTGCCTCCTTGGGTCTTACCCGAAAGTGGCATCCCTTTTGGGATGTTTTTCACAAATAAAAAAAAAAGAAATACAGTCTCTTTGAAATGAGCAGACATCTTCAGAATGAGAAATACAGTCTCTTTGGAATGAGCAGGATATCTTAAAAATGAGCAGAAACTGTACCAAAATTGTTGAAAATGCTACAAAATAGCAAAAAGAGTAGGGTACATCAAATATTGAGGTTTATAAGGCTCTACCACAAGTAAGTACATCCCTCAAGCATTTCAAATCCAAAACTTTTATCAATTTTGTTCAAAAGGTGCAAATAACAGAAATAAGCATTCAAGCTGAAATATTGTTAAGAACAAAAAATTCCATTAGTAGTAGTGCATCTGCCAAATATGGTTCCATAATAAGACTATTGCAAGATGAGTCACATGATATAAAGCCTTTAAGAGATACCTTGCAACACAAAACTTGTAGAAATACAAAAAAAGAGTCATACATGTGCTTAATTGCAAAATACTTGATATAGTACAGCAAGGAGGAATTTCTCAGTTAGCAGGTAGCAAAGGATGTTGTTCACAAGAATAAATTCTACATATTACTATGGCCTACTAAGATGCATGAGGGCATGCATCAGTTCAAGTTGGGGGGTATGATGAGTCTTAAAAATGCCTCATTATTGCACAATGTTTGACTACCATATGATAAGTTAATTTCCAAATAGTTAACTAAAATATACTATTGTTAAGTGTTTACATGATTTTATGTTAGGAATACTATATCTCTGTTTTTGACTATTTTTAGCATTTTGTGACTGATTTTGCTTGATTAAGTAGCAATTAAGAACATGCATTTCAATTAGCCAAATGTGGTATGCTGATATCCATTAACTTCTCAATGGTTTTTGAATGTTTTCCTACCCTTCAACTTGTTTCAAATCCACATTGAAGCCAAAATTTTAGGACTGTCATAAATCTAAAAATCTAAAAAAACAACCATATAAAAATCAACAAGCTGTTACTTTATAGGAACACCTTGAAGTTGTCAAAAAAAACATGAGGATATAGATGGAATGAGTTCATAAGGACTACAGAAGACATCTGACCTATTTAGAAGCATTCCCACATTGTCTAAATAGGTAGCAACAGGGTATAACAGAGCAGGGACAATTGTGCAACATTGTTGCATTATTTTAGCATTGTTACTTGGTGAATGAAGTGTATAAATTCAGTAGCAACTTGATGTAATATTTCATGTTGATATTTGAATAATTTTTCCATGTTCTAATTTGTTTTAATTTGCAAGAAATGTCAATATTTTACAACTATGCAGCAGAATTGGAAAATGCAATAATTTACCATGTAAATTTTAGCAAGCTACAAATAAATGGCAAGGCATGGAATTCACACATGGAGAGGAATGAAGATTATTGCAATATGATACTAAGGGCTAATCCACCTAATAAAAGCAACTAAAATCACTTGAAGAGCACACAGTTAGTCATTCCAAAGATCTTCGGAATGAGCGGACATCTTCGGAATGAGAAATACAGTCTCTTCGGAATGAGCCACTTATCTTTGGAATGAGAACAAAAAAGTGCTTTTTGAATTTTTGACTATTTTTGATGGTGGAAAAATGGAAATAAGGTTGAAAATTTTAAAGGAAAATATCTCCCATCTGACTTTTTCGTCCTTGCCGTCCAAAGCCACCATTCATGGAAAAGATCAATTTTGATCCTCTTCTAGGATAAACACAAAAATAACTACAGCATAATAGGAAATTGTTTGCAAGATAGAAAGGGCATATTCTAAAGTGAAGAAATATATGTGAGATATTTCTAGACTTCTCCAATGTACTCCCACCACTGAAGATGCTTTCTAAGGGGTTTAGCCTAACCTTGTGCTCGATGAGGTGATCAAAGATCTTGCATAAGTCATCGAGATGATTTTGATGCAAAAGAGATTTGGCCAACAAATCATCCTTATAATATTCCAAATTTTTATGCATGTGATCATGGAAGATGTATGTCATAGCGCGTTGGTAAGTGGCACCAGCATTTTTAAGGCCAAAGGGCATGACCTTATAACAAAATGTCCCCCAAGGCATTGTGAATGTCATTTTTAGTTGATCATCAGGATTGATACGAATTTGGTTGTATCCCGAGAAACCATCCATGAGGGAAAGCATTTTGTGGCCTGCTATAGCGTCTACCAATGCACCAATGCTAGGCAAGGGGAAATCGTCCTTGGGACTTGCTTTGTTTAAATATTGAAAATCGATGCATATGCAAATCCTCCCATCAAGATTTTTGATGGGTACCATGTTGGACAACCATGGTGGGTAGTCTACACAGATGACAAACTGTGCATCCAATAGCTTTTGTAGCTCATATTTGACCATTAAGGCCACTATTGGGTGCATTTTACGTAGCTTTTGCTTGACTGGATTGACTATCAGATCAAGTTTTAGATTATGCATGACTAGCTGTGGGTCTAGCCCTAGCATGTATTTGTATGACCATGCAAAAACCTCCTCTTTAAGAATGGCAATGTAATTGGCTTACTCTTTGGGGGATAGACTTACCCCCAGCTTGATGATTTGCAAATTCATTGGATCAGAATCGATGTCTACGTCAATTATTTCTTCGACTGACATGTGGGATCCTTCCTCCAACTGGTGTGGAGTCGGGATCAGGTGAATATCATTTTCTAAGTTTAGATCTGCATTGGGAACGTCGGGTTCCTCTTCAACATGGAAGATATCCTAAGTCCATCCTGGGGTGAAATGGATCATCTCATCGCAAGGCCAGTACTCTTATGGGGATGGTGGTGTGTCAGCATGATCCCAGTCTATGGCATCTAGGTCTAGATACAATGGTTATGTTGGATTGGCTGGATTGCCGATGGAGGTGGTTAAATCAATGGAGATCATGTTGATGGACTGAATTTGGTCTCCATTACTGCATGGGTGTTGGTTCAAACATCCTTGGTGATCCTTGTACCCCAGATCTATCTTTATGGGTATTGGCACAAAAGGATCGGCCCTATGTGTAGACAGAAGAACAGGGTCTACCCTAGGCATTGATGGCCCTATAGGGTCTCTAGGTGGGAGGTGTTCCATGTATGCCCAAAGTGGTGGATGAAGCACTTGGTTTAACTATGCTTGGTTTAAATTCCACCTATGCCTTGGTCCCATATTTAAATGTTCAAACATATCATCGATGTCTATGGGGTATTCCTATTGCCCCATATGGTTGAGATATGCCATCTTAGTCTCATCCTCATAGTCACTATCGAAGATCCATAGGCCTTCATTGGCTTCGACAACTATGTGCTCCTCTGGCTGGTATAGCCTCCCACTAGGCATTTCTTGATCACTATCCTCACTCTCTACAAGAGCCGAAAGTCTGGCATGCGGGTAGTCGATGTTGAAGAAGATATTTGGATCTTCTTCCTTTGGTGGTCACTTGTCCTTATGGCCGACATGGGAGGATCGTTTTGTTCAAGCATGTTGGTTTGGTCCCTTCTGGATTGTTTCACTCTCTACGAGAGGGCTGGATTCTCTGGAGGTAGCAATTACCCGATTGGAACATTAAATGGGAACATTGCCATGAAGTCCTCCTGATAGTCGTCCATGGGTGTCACCTGCGAGTGATTGCTATCGGACTCAAACGGGTCCCAAGGTGCTACCTCATAATTTGACTCATCTTCAGAAGACCCCCCTTGATTTTTTTCATATCTCCTTTGGAGGTTACTTCTTGAACTTTCCCCTTCCTCAATCAAAGGGGAGGGGTTGTTAAGGTCAACAAGGTTTGTTGTCAATAATGGGAAATAGTTCCCCAATGTGTACGTAGTGTTGGGATTGGAATATGGATCTTGTGCCAACCCATCCCTGTTGCCTAGACCTAAGCCTTGCATGGTTTCTACCAAGATGTCGAGGGGCAAAGGGTGGTTGAACCCTACTCCTAATTTATCATATGGCATCTGGTATCTCGGTTGACAAAGAATGTGCATTCCTTGTTCATATCTGTCCAATCCATATCCATGCCAATTACATTGGTCTAGGTATTTCAAGGTGAAGTCCGGGTTGGACAGATAGTCAACATTCTTAGCAAATGGCTCTTCATCCTCTTCCTCTTGTAGGTAGGTTTCAATACCGTTCTCAAGGCCCCCATATACAAAATTGGTCTGATTTGGCAGGTAGCCTAAAAGGACAATGATGCCGATGGGAAGGCGAGGTCTCCCCATGTCTTGCATGGATTCGAGTGCAGGTGTTGCCATAATATTTTGCACTAGGTACTCCCCCAGGCCCATATTGGCCATCTCAACGGTAATCGTTGGCGGTTGAGGGGGAGGGAATGGGAGTTCTCCCTGAGTCCACTCCATGTTGGGCGAACCAGGTGTCTCGACTTCCATTCAGATGGGCACCTCTTTGATAGATATGGTTGAGACTAATGGTGGTACCTCCTCTAGGGACTTCTTCCTATTGTCCTTCAGTGTGGCCACCATAGGCGGTGTCGTTGGTGAAGGAACAAATGACGAAGATGGGCCAGGTTGGTGAGTTGAGGGACTCAACAGCGAGGATGTATGCAGAATTGGACCCTGTGTGGATGGATTCAATTGAAATTCCAAATGTGTCAATGGGAGGGTTTATTATGGCATCAACTGTATCGCATTGCAAAACTTAAAGGGCTCTAAGTCTGCTGGGACTACATGTACTTGCCCTTCGTATGTGTACTTGAGGCATTGATGGGCTATCGAAGGGACACACTTCATGTCCCTAATCCAAGGCTGACCTAGCAAGATATTGTAGGCCATATCACCCTCAAGGATGTGACACAACGTAGGAATGGTCTTTTGTCCTACTTGGATGGGCAAGACAATTATGCCAATTGTCGAGCATAACGTGTCATTGAATTCTCGAAGAGTGTAAGTGGATGCCACAATGTGGGATGCTGGCAGCTTAAGGTGTTTTAATGCCACTATTGTGATTATGTTGTTGGACGAGCCAATGTCCAACAACACCCTCTTGAATGGAATCCCGTTGACCCATGCAATGACGTGCAAGGGTGGATCCACCATATCACCAGTCACCAGTTTTAGTTCGTCTTCCCTGAAGGTTATGACTAGTTTTGTGCACTGTTTCACATGTCCTATGAAATTATTGAAAGAATTGGCTTAGTGGGGTTGTAGCTCAATGCTTTGAGTATCTCCATCAGAGCCTCCCGATGGGGCGGTGATTGTTGGATGAGCTCATAAATGGAGAGCCTAGCCGATGTGGTCCTTAAACTTTGAGTAATTTTAGTCCGAATCGTGGCCACTGGTCTAGGCGAGGGAGGTTGCATAGGGTGTTGTGGAGGTTGTGACATTGATGGAACATTTCCTGTAGCTGCAGCGGGTGTATCTTTTGTTCTATGTCATGATGCTTATCATCCCTACGTATCCTTGCATGGGGCAGTTTTGTGTTACCTCGTTCACTTGTAAATTCTTTGCATGTGCATCATGGGCGGGCAGGGGGTCTTTAAAGACCTCCATATATTGGTTGCTTAGCGCTACGAGATTATCTACCGTGAGAATTTTGTTGTCTATCAGGTCCTACACTAAGTTTTTGAATTTCCAACAAGTGGAGATCTCGTGTCCTTTCTATCGATGAAATCTACAATATAAGTCTTCCCTATAGCTCTTGGGTTTTGGCATTTTGGGGTCTATGGGTCGACTTTTCGATAAGTTTATCAGGTTTACTGCAAACAAGAGGTCAAACAAGAAGTCTCTAGACTCAATGAATTGTGTGAATTGTCGCCTAGGGTGATGCTGTTGATTTTGCTCTTGTTTATGATTTTCCTTTTCATAGTTATCAAGAGGAATTGCCTGATAATTAGCCTTTGGGGGCTATGTTATTTGTATAGGCTTTGGTATAGCTATGGCAACCTAATTGACCATAGCGGGTTTCGGTTGTGTGGTCCCAGTTTTAGCATTTTTTGGCCATTATTTCTTACACGGCTTAGCAATCTCACTGTCTTGTATTTTGATCTCCTCAATTATCCTGGCTTGCGCCAAGGCTTCTTCGAGGGTGGCATATTGTTGCAGCTGCAATAGCATGGAGATCGACCTTAAGCAACTCTTTGAAAACATCTGAGTCAAGTCAGCCATGGGAGGGAGGTAAGGTAGCTTTGAAAGCAATGTCCTCCACCGATTCCCATAAGTAGCCATGGTCTCATCATCATACTACTTAAGGCCAGCTAGGTCGCTTAAGGATGCCTTCTTATTGGTGTTGAAGGCAAAACGTTCAAGGAACGCATCCACTAGCTGGTCTAGATTGTTGATGCTATGCTTTGGCAATTGGATAAACCAATCTGAGGCAGGGCCTACGAACATCATTATAAACGTTCTCAGAAGTAATGCATCATTGTCCTGAATGCCAAAGCATTGACTCAGGAACCTTGTTATGTGCTCTTGGGCATCCTCATCCCCTCTAAAAATTGCCAATTGAGGCATTTTGAAGTGGTCGGGGTATGGGGGTGCCGGAACTGAAGTATGCACAGGTGACTACGGAGTGTAATGTGGGCTTTTGGGACCCTAAATTCTTGGTCTCCACAGACTCTAAGCACTCTAGCAGTGCTTTGTATGCATCGGAGGATTTGATTTCCTCTTCTTTGGTTTGTTCTTGTTGTGAATTATGAGGAACTTGAGGCCTATGGAGGGGTAGCCGGATAGCGCCCCCTGCCTTGGTAGGGCATTTTAGCCCGCTCTTATTCTCACTCAAATTCCTCATAAGCCTCTTGAGGAGTTCTTGGGCGTGACCTATAAACATGGACAGGTTCTCGAGGAAGGCACCCATCATTGGTTCTAGGAGTGGCCTCCCGCTTAGGTCTAGGAGGTCTTGGAGGCAATGCTTGATAAGTTCATGGAGACCTGTCTCATACCAAGGGGTTGTGCCTCTCATAAATTTGTGTCTTATGTGTGCGAGGGGTTGGAATCCTCTCATGCGTAGTGTTTTGGAGCAACTCATCTGTCTAGCACTGAATGTGCTCTTTGTTAAGATGATACAGTTGTTCTAACTACTGCTGATCTTGCCTAAGCTACATGATTTGTGCTTGGCGGGCGGCCTATTTTGCAAATGCCAAGTCAATTTTTTCCATCGTCCTAGGTTTAGGAGTCATAGATGCCTCCCCTACATATCTATCTTGGTCACGGTGATCCGAGATCTCTATGGGTCGCTTTCCTCTATCGAGGTTAGCAGCATTCACCCGAGGCTCTGGCCTCAATAGGTGATCTTGATAATTAGCAAGTGCAGAGGCGCATTGCTCCCATGCGGTGTATTGCTCTTGAGGAATATGCTGGTTTCCCTCATGCTCCCTTTCATACATGTGAAAGGGATAGGTGGAGTTGGGTCGCCCTATTTGAAGAGCCTTGCGCTCTATATTTGGCCTATTAGTTCTAACAGCAACGAGGGGTGGAGGGGAAATGATATAAACGTGTGGGCCCTCCTTATGAACCCTATGCTACTCTAGCACTTCATTTCATAGTGGCCACTCATAATGAGTGTCTAAGGGAGCCTTCACATGTGTGTACTCCTCCTGAGATGGTCTATGTTGAATGGGAGTGCCCCTTAAAGGGGTGCCTCTATAGAACTTTTTTGTAGTGGCATAGTGTGGACTATGTTGTGGGTCAGGCTGCCAAGGTGGTATAACCAAGTCCTTGGGGCTATAACGGAGGCGACTTGTGCCTCCTTGTATACTTTCCATAGCTTCTGCCCGTGATTGGCCTTGGCTACGGGTATACACCATGGTGGTGGTTTTTCTAAAAAGATACGTATATTTTTATCTTCTTTACAATTTTTATGCTATACCAAACAAAAAGGGGACCACACAAACAAAGAAATGATTATCTTGTTTACATATTAAATGTGTGCCCTAGATCTAGTTCAGTGTGTTTGATTTTGTTATGTAACTCTTGTAAAGAAAACTTTGTTATACATGCATAATGAGGGCTCTTGTATCTCCAAAATGGTCGCCCCTCCAATATACCATTGCCAGGCTGTTAGACCGAACCTCTCAATATACCCACCCTTACGTGAGGGAAACTATTGGTACATGAGATCAGAACAGCAAGTGGAACATAGGTGGTACGGAAGGGGGGTCACTCTATTTTTGACACCTACCATAGAAGACTTATCCTCATGCACGGGGAATTAACCCCGCTACACTTGGTCAGCTTTCATCAGGATTTACATCTAGCAACAGTCGCGATCAGGGTATATGTATGCAAAATCCAAGCCAAGGTGGTGATGAAATCCACTGTTGGTCTTGATCAAGTGTTGGGGTATTAAGACCAACTCCTTGATGTCAATTTTATTAGGTGGTGTGTGTGTGGTTCCTTTTAATTGTGTAAAGAAATAAAACATACAACAAAAGATGATTTTCACTAATGCAATGCTTTAAAGTATGTTTTATCCTTCAAAAACCATTAGTAGCAAAAATGAAATCACAAAACCTACCTAGAACTGAAACCTATAATGAGGACTTGCCACTTGTGCAAGTATCATGCAAGCAAACCAAAGAAGAATGCATTCCTAATAAAGTTCCTTCCATTTAATTTACTCTATATTTTTTATTTTATTTTATTTTTATTGCAATAAAGGAAAACAAACTACTTAACCTTTCTATGCAAGTGTCTAAAAATAAAGCAAAGAAAGCAGAAATTTGTAGAAACAGAAAATAGAAAAACACAGAGGATATTCAAAAGGCCTACCTCTTCTCTATCCAAACATGATGCCTCTGAGTTTCTACTTAAAAAATACACAGAGTTCTAATCGTCTCAGGGTGGGATGAATAGCAGGTCTATATTCATCACGGGGTGGGACAAATACGTATTCATCCTAGGGTGGCACGAGTAGCAGTCTAGTGCCTGAATGCCTAACACCTGCAAAGAAAAACTACAAAATTTGGATCAAAAAATTGATCTTAATAGTAGGGGGCAGGGTCCCACCATGATCACCATTGAAATTGATGTAGAAATATAGTGTACCGATGTGATGAAAACAAAAATGGATGTAGATGCTAAGTCCTACGAATGCATGAAGGAAATGACGCAGAAACAAGATGTAAGCAAACAAAGTGGGGCCTCTTTTATTGATATTTCTCTTGATCCGATTACAGTACATCCCCCATATAGGTATAAAAACATGTGATACAATTTTTTATATCAATGGATGCATGGATGAATCCGCGCTTCCAAGGTTGGACAGTACACTCCTAGCGTCTTTCGCGTGCCCACATTCGAAGTGGGTGGGCTAAAGGTTGTCGTAACTTGTGTTCATATGTTCATAATTCCTTTTTGCCCCTCTAGTATTCTTGGTGGTGAGATCCTACGCATAGAAAGACAACAAATCATTAATAGCATATGCGTGTGTAGAAAACATGCAATCCCCAAGGCCTCCAGCGGGCGCTTGTGGGATATCAGTGATAAGGTTGATAAATCAATTACAGAATGACATATGAATGTAAAGTACAACTTCTAGAATTGGTATCACCTAATTTTGTGTCAAAGCGACGTCGAACGACCCCGTTATGCGCATTTGCCTGTTGGGGACCTCTCCCAGGTGAGCGCTCCAATGTCCCACCTACGCTCATCCAAATCACCTAGAACTCATGGGTTAATCATTGTATGTTATTTTAAGACTACCCAGATTCTCATAATCTACCTATCCTGCCCAAATTTTCCTGTATGTGATAAGGGTGCCCTACGAGCTAGTTAACACAAAAAAAGATAAACTATAGTCAAATCATGTCAGAATATAATGAAACTTTAACAGAGGCATTAAGATATCATCAAGGCATATTTCAAAAATAACTGTAAGGAAATCATGCGTAAATTTCTAATTGCTCTGGGGTGGGTCGCTGGGGACTGTAGTAAAACTTGCAAAAGGTGACCTTGCAAATGTCCCATCCATAGGCCTCCAAAACTCCTATAAACTTGTGGTTAGACTAAAAACAACATTTTGAGATGACCCAGAAGGTCATATTTTTTAGATTCTACCCAGGTCATCTTTTATCCAAAGGCACTCCCTGTAGATTAGTAAACACATAAAAATGATAGAAACCAAGTCAAATCATGTCAGAAAGCAATGAAACTTGGACAGCAGCATAAGTACATTAAATAAAAGAGAATGCAAAAATAATGATAAATAAATCATGCATAGATTTCTAATCACTCCTGGGTGGGGCGATTAGGGTTGTAGCAGTTCGGGGGGCACCCGAGGGTGGGATGCCCACCGTTTAGGGCCTAGTTTTGACACCAATCCAAGAGGGATGGGTCAAAAACCTCCTAGAGGGTTGTGTTGACAAGTTTGGGGTGGGACTATGGTCGATTTCTTGGGTTTTGGGTCTAGATTGTGTTCCTAGCATTCACCCGATAACCTCTCTTCCAAAAGAGAAATTAGGGATGTAGGAAGCACAAAGAGGAATGAGGGTATAGTTCGACAGCACTTTGTTGCTCCAAATGCTCCAACTCTATCCTTTTTTGGGGTGAGGAGGCTCACCTTTTTATAGACCTAAGGGTCTCCTTTGAATGTGCATGTGAGGGCACCACTTGGCTCACCATGCCTTTTTGGGGGAGAGAAGATTCCTCCCTAATTTAGAGCCTCCTTGAACGAGGCCTCCATGATCAGGGCAGGCTTGACTGAAGTCTCTCTCTCTGATTTGAAACCATTCCTTATGATTGCATGCCCTGAAGGCAAATTTAGGTGGTGGATCTGGGCTACCATTTGTCAAGGTTTGACTTTTTTCTAGTCAAACCTGCTAATCATCCCACCCTAGAGTGATTGTTGCTAATCATCCCGGGGTGGGACGAATAGGATTCTAATCGTCCTAGGGTGGTATGAATAGGGAGCAAAGTGCTTAAAAGGTGTAAAATCGACCTCTGACCTTCCAAAACTGATTTGGGAGTGGTTAGGACCACTAACCTTTGGAGGCTACCCTAGGTGGTATGTATGCCAATTTGATCAGTGATTGTAGTCACATAATTGGATTGGTGTTGTTTTGGTGTCTACATTAGGACATCTCGAAGATCCCATTTTTGTATCGATGCTTGGCTTTAGAGCGGGATCTACCATGGATTCGGCCTCCAGCTCTAGGGGACGAGCCATATGACTTCTAGGAGTCTAGGGTTGGCAAGGCTGCTACCACCCTAGCATATGACGGATGGTAGTCTATGCTTTGGTGGCATGGATTAGGACCTCTAGGCAGAGTGCCAGACCAAGCATAGGCAGATCCTAATGGGCACAGGGTGCACTAACGGATAGAGGGTATATGGGGCACAGGGGCCACCGTTAAGGAGGCTCCTGAGGTCGACCCAGATGATGAGGCTTCAGAGGAGGGTGAGGTCCCTCTTGACAGCATAAAGGGGCTGCTCCTGGCTTAGGTTGCTGACTTACAAAGTCATATCGAAAGATGCATTACACATCATATGGAGTGAAATGCCACTATTGCCACTCTACGGGTACATTTGACTTACAGATATCATAGACTAACTCAAGCAGAGCAGTAGATCACTAGCCTGACTACACGGGCTACAACAGCAGAGGGAAGGATCTAGGAGCTCACTAGTGTGCATGATTTGGTACAACTATAGCGGAGATGGACTTGGCCTAGGCTTAGATGGGAGATCCTTAATCTTCCCATGTTGTCATGGCACCACCCGCAGCACCAGTGCCAATGCTACCTAGCAGCTATGATCCCATGTCAGAGATCCATTGCTTATAGGCCCTCATGGACAAGGGAAATTCTAGACATACAAGAATGATAGCCCACATAGACCAGTTAGAGGGTTACATCAGGTTGATAGGTGGGTAGGTACCAGAGGATTCTCATGCTATAAGGAGTCAGTGGACCAGATCCAGGTCTACAGGGCATTCCATGGCTAGCTCTAGCTAGAGGACTCACAGATCAGAGAGGACACACAAGTCCTCTAGCACACATGATGATAGCTTGCACAGGAGCCATAGGGATACTAGTGAGACTTCTAGCCATAGGAATAGCTGCTTGTACATACCAATATATTGTGTGCTAGGCCTCTTTGGGCTAGGTGGTACATAGGGCCCTCAGTAGGGCATACAGTAGGCACCAGAGCTGACTGTAGAGCAGGCTCTAGGTCATAGGACTGAGGGAGGTGGTGAGAGTTTTAGTTCAGGGGGAACCGACCAGAGCTAGGGCTCTTATCAGATCACAACTACATTTTTTCCATGTATCATTTTTGGTGTAAGGTCGAGGACCTACATGATTGTAGCCTGCGAGCATTTTGTACTCTTTTGATGTACTCTAAGACACATATTTATATTTATATATATATATATATATGATCTGATAATTTATGGCTCATGATGTGTACTTGATTTATATGTTTTTATTTTATATTTATTTGATGCACATGGATGCAATGCTTATGTTAATTTGATGCTATATGATGTGATGTATGGATGACATGCACTAGATAGCTATTTTATTTATGATGATGATTATATGTAGTGATCTAGATGCTTAGATGTGCGATTTATGATGGATGCATATGGATGCGATGTTCTATCTTAATGCATATTTGATATTGCTTTATTGTATGCATTAATGTATGTAATGATTTATTTACACAATGGTAATCTAATGTAAATGAACCTGTATGCTTTAATCACTTTAAAACATAAGGAATGAATACAAATATGTTTATCAATATAATGGATGACACCACAAAATGTATACAAATCATGAATGTAATTAAAAATCCTTATGATAAGAATTTAATCAATTAATCACCCATTTATGAAATGCAATGAATGCAGTTGTTTGATGCGAATGATATAATGTGTCATTCTATTTTATTTTGTAAAATTTGAAAAATATGCACGATATAGTCAGTGGTCGTCTAAATATTATTTCTAATATCCATTCGATATCTATCCTATATTTTGATTGTGCTTCATATGATAATGTATCATGGACTCAATACTTTGCAATTTTATGATTTATATGGTTTGAGATATTTGATATTTTGTTGCTATGAGAGAAATTTTTGAGGTTTTCCATGAGACTCAAACACCCTAATAGACTTATCAAAAGTTGCATACTAACCACACTAGACTTTTGATATAAAAGGATTTTGCTAGGATAGGCCCTAACTATTCATTATCTCTGTGTGTGCACATGATTATTTTAAGATAAGACACGAGCATTCCCCGATGTCAGGCGAGATTATTTTAGCCCATTGCTAAGATAGGGGTTCCACAAATGTCTTATCCAATCCCAAGTTTAGATTTTAGTTGGACTAAGCCACTAGGCAATGCAGGACACCTGAAGCTAGCTCTTCCACATTAAAACATTGGTATTTTTCATAAGCGAGGTGCTAATGCGTCAAACATATCATCATGCGTAAGGTATAGTAGTGTCGGTAATTCCAGGGATTCAAGCTCATTCCTTTCTATCCTTCAATTTTTGAGATACTTGCTCATATGTAGTGAAGCAAGGGAATCGATTCCATCTTCATTTTGAACTGTCTTTGGATCTTCATTTGATCTCTCTTCAAACTAGATTTTGGATCTTCATTTGATCTCCACTCGAACTTTTGATTTATGATCTTCATTTTGAACTTGGATTTAAGCCTGTTTTTTTATATTCATTTGATCTTCACTTTTTGACATTTACATTTGATACTTTTCTTCAGAAACTTTCCTTTGGGGGATTTACTTGGGAAAATTTTTTCTGGTATATCAATTGAGAATATCAATCTTATGATATCAGTATGGGATATCAATCTGGGAATTCAATCTATGATATCGATATAGGGTATCAATAATGAGGATTTATGTGGGATATCACTCTAGGATATTGCTCGTTTTATCGTAAGAGATTATGAATAGGGAACTAACCTGTCCTTTTGCCAACTACCAAAATTTTCCATACCATCCGCACAAAGGGATAAGCAAGAAAAACTCTTTTTACTTTAGGATACCCGATCCTGCTTTATGGATTTCATCTTCCCCTAGTCCTTGTTAGGATTGTTTAATATGTTGATTAGTGATAGGCTTCTGATATTCTAAGGACTATACTAACTGAACCTTAGCTACAAAAGCAAATAAAGCTTTCTACCAATGCTTGATAAGACCACTAGGTATGGTTGAGTGACCGAAAAACCCTAGTATATCTCCATAGCAACATAATAGGTTGTGTTGAAAAACATAATTAATTACATGAATGATGAATCATGATAAATGCAGAGATGCATGATTTAGAAACAAACGTGGTGTCATTTGTAAGACTAAAAAACATAATCCCTCCTACTATGGAATGCAACGGATGACGAATGTCTATATGCAATGCAGTAATGCAGCAAATGCATGTGTGAATGCAAAATAAAAATGCAAAATTCAAATGCAAATGCAAATTTTTTTAAATTTTATGCTTTACCATTTTTTTTTTGAATTTTATTATTTTTATGAGTTTTGAGCCTCATATCTGACCAAACGGTGAGTACATGCCTTTGGAGCCTTTAGATTGACCAAGAAATTTTTAGGAATCCTTGGAGCTTTTAGGATTGACCAAAGGGATTATAGGTACCTTTGGGGTGTTTTGGTATGACCAAGTAATTTTGAAAATCCTTGGAGCTTTTGGGTTGACCAAGCAATTTTTCATATACTCTTGGTACCTTTTGATTGACCAAACTACTCGCAGACGAGCTTGGAGCCTTTTAGGATCACTGAGTGATTATAAGCAAATCCTTAGGTCTTTTAATTGATATGACCATGCGGTTTTAGGAACCCTTGGAGCCTTTGACTGACATGACCAAGCAGTTTTAGGAACCCTTGGAGCCTTTTGGGGTGATCGAGTGGTTTTAAAAAAAACCCTCAGGGCTTTTTGAGGTTGACCAAAGGTCTTACAGATGACTTTGAAGCTTTTTGATTGACCAAACTACTTATGATAGTGTTTGGATATTTTTAGGATGACCGAGCGATTACAAGCAACTCTCGAAGCCTTTTACTATGCTCTTCAAGCATAAAATGCCTTAATATGGATGATGTTGAGAGGTTCAGGCTCTTCAACACCCCCTAGTGACATTAGGCGATAGGTACCCGGACCAATATTTTCATAGATGATGTAGGGTCCTAGCCAATTAGCCGTGAATTTGTCTCGCATATTTGGCAGTAAATTAGAGTTCTACTGGTTCTCTTTCAAGACAATATCCCCAACTTCAAAGTCTTTCTAGTGGACAAAGATATTGTAAGCTTGTTTTAGTCGCTCCTAATAAATGTGGAGATGCTCCAGGGCATTCACATGACGTTCATCAAGTAGCACCAGTTGATCTAGTTGAGCTTGTTGCATGGTGTCATCATCAATGAACTCTTTTAATGCGATGTGCAACGTTGGAATTTCTAATTCCAAGGGCATAATGGCCTCAGCGCCATATACTAGTGAGAATGGCATTGCCCTAATGGGCGTCCAAATACTAGTCCTATAAGCCCATAACGCAAGGGGCAGCTGGATATGCCAGTCTTTGTGGTTTTCTTGTACCATATTTTTCAATATGGCCACCACTGTCTTAGTTGAAGCTTCAACCTACACGTTTGCTTGCAGATAGTATGGAGTCGTAAAACTGTGTTTGATTCTATATTTAGATTTCAAAGCTCTCACAATTTTTTTCTTGAAATATGTTCTATTATTTGATATTATTTTGGATGGAATCCCAAAATTACTTTAAACTTTGCTATACGAGCTCCAGTTGTCATTGTTAAGGGTATTGCTTCCATCCACTTTGTAAAATACTCAGTAGCCATGATTATGAATGTATGTAGACCCGATGATGGAGGAGAGATCTTGCCTATAATATCTAATCCCCACTGAGCAAATGGTCAATCCACTTGGATGGGCTATGAGACCTGTTATGGCAAGTGCGTAAGATTAGAATGATGCTAGAATTTAACGCATTTCTTGACATACACATTGCACTCCTCCATAGTGGGTCAATAGTAGCCCATTTGAATGATGCGCTTGATGATGGCCATGCCACTAAAATGGCCACCGCACGTACCGTCATGAGCCTACAAAACTTCCCATGATGTCTCTTGGGGCTCTAAGCAACAAAGGAGAACTCCATTTTAGCTTCATCGGTACAGGATGTCTCCTATTAAGAAATATTTAGCCACTTTCTATTTAAATGTGTGCTTTGTAGCATGCGAAAATCCCTCTACGATTATACTAAGCTTTAGGAAGTCTTTAATTTGCGACATCTAGTTTTGATAAGCTTTAGCTTCGACTACTAAGACGACTTGCTCCCCCTACGTATTTACCTTTGCAAATGCAGACTCGAAAACAACCCTGTGGTGAAATGTGGTACCACTCCGCATAGGACTCTATGAGGTTAATGACCCCTAGGGTGCCTTCCTAAGAAAGTATTCAACTTTGCAGAACCATTCAGCTTTTGGTTATACACTGATCATGTTGACCGATTCTCTGTTATCATAGGCTACATACTTTGCTACTGGATCGAGAGCATATTGACATGGATGGTAGTGAAATCAATAGATGGATTCTGAGGTATTAAATATCCCAAAGATGCCATGGTATCTGCAAACCTATTTGACGATCGAGGGATTGCCTCAATGTCATACCATTCAAATTTAGCCAAATATGTGTCAACTAGATTTTATAGGCTTTCAGTATAGGAAATCGACAATAAAAAAGCCCCTTGAATTGATTTACTATGAGCAAGGAGTCACCAAATATGTTCAATCTCTTAATATTCACGGCGATGATTGTGTGGAGGCCCAGCAGTAGGGCTTCATACTCAACTTTTTTGTTGGTGCACAAAAAATCCAACTTGAACGACAATAGCATTGGAGCTCCTTTCAGCGTGAAGAATACTATTCTGGCACCACCCCCTTGTTCGCACTTTGAAACATCGAAGAACAGAGTCATATTAGCATTGTTCTCTGGATCTTCGAGTTCGGGAGCTTCAGATATGACAAAGACTACATCGTCTAGAAGCTCTCTTGTTAGAGGCCTACTATTTTACAGTGGTGCCTCAGCTAATTGATTTTTTATGACCTATCCCTTAATGGACTTCTAGATTTATGAGTCCCAGATCAAATTTTGTCAATAGCATGATCCACTTTGTAGTACGCGTATTGTGATACATTTTACTCATCATGTATTGCAAAGGATTTTGTTTGGATATAACATATGTCGTATGACATAACATATAGTGTCACAATTTCTTTGTACTGAACACTACTGCTAAACACAATTTTTCCACATATGTATACCCGAGCTCATAGCTCACCAAGGTTCGACTAATATAATATATGGCCTGTTCTTTGCCTTGCACATTATTTTGGGCTAACATGATTCCCAGTGCAAATTCAATTGTTGATATATATAGTAGAAAATGCACCTCTAGCCTTGGTGGAATTAGCACTGGTGGCATTGCTAAGCATTGCTTTATTTTAGTGAAGGTTGCCTTACAGTCATCGTCCCAGTTGAATGGGACCCCCTTTATGTAGAAGTCGATTCATGGGTTGATATTTGTTCGATAATTGAGCGATAAATAGCTTTATCAAGGCTACTTTGCCTTGAAGGCTCCTTAATTCCTTAATATTGGTGGGAGAATGCATTTCCAAGATGGCCTTGACCTTCGTTGGGTCTACTTCAATGCCTCTCTTAGAGATGATGAATCCTGGTAATTTTCTAGAAGTTACGCCAAATACACACTTCTTAGGATTCAGCCTAACATTGTGCTCTATCAGGCGATCGAAGACTTTTCTTAAGACCTCTACATGCTCTTCTCACAATAATGGCTTGGACAACAAGTCATCGATATAATATTCTATAATTTTGTGCATATAGTCATGAAAAATGTATGTCATGGCCCACTGATATGTGGCATCAGCATTTTTTAGGCCCAATGGCATAACTTTATAGCAAAAATTTCCCCATGGTGTTATAAATGTGTTTTTATGCTGGTCTTCGGGCTTAATCCAAATTTTATTGTAATAAAAAAAACCATCCATTAAGGAGAGCATTTCGTGACCTGTAGTTGCATCTATGAGAGCATCAATATTGGGCAACGAAAATGAATCTTTGTGTGTTGCCTTATTTAGGTCTCTAAAATCTGTTCAAATACGAATTCTTCCATCAGGGTTTCCTACGGGTACCATATTGGACACTCATTCTGGATAGTCGATGGAGATCACAAATTCCACATCCAATAGCTTTTGTAGCTCATATTTTACCATTAAGGCTACTGTTTGGTGTATTTTTCTAAGCTTTTGCTTGACCAACTTCTTTTTCAGATATAACAAAATTTTATGTGTAACCAATTTTAGGTCTAGGCCTAGCATATCCTTGTATGTCCAAGCAAACAAATTTGGTCTCTCTTTCAGCAGAGGGATGAGGGTGGCTTGCTCATCTAGAGTGAGACTCTCTCCAAATTTAACCTTCTTTGCACTAGCAGGATCATTAATGATATCCACCTCAAAAGTTTCCTCTACTGACATATGTGATCCCTCCTCAAGATGGTGAGGTGTAGGAATTAGATGGATGTCATCAGCTGGTTTGATCGGTTTCATGTTAGAAGCATTTTCGGCATGATAAACATCATATGCACAACTTAGTGCAAAATGGAAAGGTTGCAACATTTCTTTGTTGGAGAAGAAATCCTCAGGCTCAACGGGTGAATCAACATGATCCCAGTCGATAGCATCTTTGTTAAGATACAATGGTTTGGATGGATCTACTATATTGCGGAGTGGAGTGGATAAATCAATGGATACCATGCTTATGGAATAGAATTGATCTCTAGGACCACACGAACTGACTTCTACAAAATTTGTGTAGTCCTCGTACCCATGATCTGGCTCTAATAGCACAGGCACAAAGGGGTCTTCTCTGTGAGGACTACGAACAAATGGATCCTCCTTATGCACTGACTGCAAAATAGGATCATTTGGCTCTCGAAGCTCCATGTAGGTTGGTGTAAGGGGATTAACCAACCGATGAATTTGATCCAAGTTTAACTATCTTGCTCTTAGATGAGGACCAACACGTAGCTTCTGATAGACCTCATCTATGTCGATGGGTTAATGATGGTAACACAAATAAGGAGGACCAAGGTAGGCCCTCTCTAATTCATCTTCTTTGTCACTGTCATAATATAACCCTTCATTCACCGCTACTCCTGGGGGGTGCTCTGGCAAGTCCGGCCCCATGAATTTTACTGCTTGATCATTGTCATCACTATCTGGATAAATCGGATAATTATATCATAAGTGTGACATTGTCAAGAAATCTAGCATCGCTTCTTCCCCTGAATGATCAATGTTGGGAAGGATCTCTTCGATAGCCTGAATCACTTCAACAGGAAATAAATGATGTGCATGCCAAGGCCTTTCATAGGTACCTTCGACTTCATCCCTAGATTCATCATCATTTGAGGATTCCTCATCTACGTCATAACCTGGTCCACTCATATTGAAGGTGGATTATGCTCCATCTTCATTACAAAGATCTCCTAGCTCAAGATTGCATACAATAATGGGGGTTGCACCCCTACACATTTGTGTCATCAACTGCATCACAGGTTTGGTGTCCCAAGTTATCTCTAGGGTTCATTTCTATTTTAGTCTGCTCAAGGATCCCTTCATGAGGATCTTATAATGGCTTAGCGGTGACGATAGATATCATAGGGTGATTCTTCTAGAATTTTGAAGGATGAGGATGATATGGATTAAAATCCACATCGTCTGCCATACTAAGGTATAGACAATCTAGGGATGCTGTGAGCAAATCGTCCTGCCCCTGTATCTGTAACCTTAAGTTGAACCTATGAGTGACTAACTGATAACGAGGTTCCAATGAAGTCCTCCATCCTTGCTCAAAGAGAACAAGGTTGTATCCATGGTAATGATATAGCTCAAAAATATGCATGGCATACTCTGGATTGGATAGATAACAAAATTTAACCACAAAAGGCTCATCGTTATCTTCATCCATGGGTTCTCACGTTGGAAGCTAATCTAGTCCTGCATAGATGAAATTAGTTTGATTAGGTGGCTCTCCTAATGGAACCACTTATCCAATAAGGTAACTATGAGTGGATGGTCAGCCCATCTCTTGTGCAGTCTTTAGAATCGGTCTGAAGGTTACATTTTGCACAAGGTACTTGCCTAATCCAGTATTGGTGAGATGTATGTCACCCACGATGCAAATGACCCTACTGAAGATGCAGGCAAGGCAGGATGAGGTGCCTCCTTGGCTTTGTCTTGGGGTTCCTCAACTTCCATAGGAATGGGAACCTCCTCAATGATTGGCTTGGGCTCACGCTCCTCTTCTCACTCATTTTCACCTTCAAATTCCTATCATCCCAATGCATGACTGATACCAATAGTTTCAAGGAAGTAGTAGTGGTGTGCTCTGACCTGTGTGACACATATGACGTTGGTTGAGCACGTACTACTGGTTTACCTCCTAATTTATTTATCGATGACGATGGTCAAACATCCAGGTGCGTTGATGATAGTATGAAACCCCTAAGAAAATCTGCTAGGTTCACGAACTTAAATGGTTCTTCATCCGATACCACTACATGAAATTGTACCTCGTGATAATACTTCACACACTAATGCAATATCGAGGTAATGCAACACATTTCATGAATCCAAGGCCTACCGAGTAATATGTTGTACTGCATGGCCCCTTCTATCACATGACACATCATAGAGATGGTCTTCAAGCCTACCTGTATAGGTAGGATAATTGTGCCAATAGTCAAACATAGCACGTTGTTAAACACTCTCAATGTAAATATAGTGGGCACAATGTGTGATTTATGTAGCTTCAAATGACTCAGTGCCTTGGTCGTTATTATGTTGATCGATGAGCCGGTATCGATCAAGACAATTTTAAATGGCATGTGATTAATACATGTGATTATGTGCAATGACGGGTCGGTCATGGTTGTAGAAACTTTCCTTATCTCATGATTGTAAAACTAGATCATCGGTTCCTGACACTATTGTACATGTCCCATGAAATTAGTAAATGCCTATGCATCCTGGGACCGCACTTCAATGGACCTTAAAATGTCCATAAGATTCTCCTTGTGCCTCAAGGACTACTGTATTAGCTCATATATCGACAACTTCATGGGAGTTATCTGCAGGTTTTAGACCAACCTACTCCTTATGGTCACCACCGATCTTGTTGGTGGGCCTGGAATATTCTACATCAGCCATTGATTCTATGTGGCTTGTGTTTGAATGGGAGAAGGAGGTTGATTATGTTGTTCATATCTCCCATGTCTTGTGATAATTTTCACCATGTCTATGAACCCCTGAGTAGGTGGTTCAACTCATACTTGGTTGACCTAGACAACCTTGTTGCGAGGTGCCTCACGATTTGGCAAGGATTTTTTGTAGATCCTCATATTTTGGTTATCGAGCACCTGCAGGTTGTGTGGCACTACAAGTTTACCTTTTTCAATCATATGTTGCACCATGTGTTTGAAAGTCTAGCACACCTCAATTTCATGGTCTTTCATTCGATGAAAAATACAAAACAGATCCTCTGGATACCCCACTAGTTTGGGTTTATTGGGGTCTATCATCTTGATTTCGAGAAATCTAAATGCCTTGGTCTCGTACACTTGATGGAAAATTGATGTCAGTGATTCCTTCAATGGTGTGAACTGTCGATGGGGGCGTTGATCTTTGTTCTTGCCCTTGTAATTGTTGTTGCGCTTATCATATTGCGTAGGAGGAGGTTGGACCTGATAATTTTGTTTCTGTTTCCCCTTGTTCTCCCTTTGGAGATTCAGCACCACTTGATTCACATGGGCTTGCTTGCCCTATTGTTTTGTGGTACTCTTATTTTGTCCCTCTCTCCTATTCTTGAGCTTCAAGTTACCTTCCTGCAACTTGATGTCCTCAATCACTTTGGCTTGCACTAAAGCCTCTTCGAATGTAGGATACTGTTGCAGGTGTAGCAATAATGATATGTTATTGGTACAACTCTTCGTAAACATTTGGGTTAACTCTATGGCAAGAATAGGAAATGGTAACTTCACCATTAATCTCCTTCATTTATTTCCATATTGCTCTATTGGCTCATCATCGTGTTGAGCTGGCGCAACCAGATCTAAAATATTGGCATGTTTCTTGATGCCAAAGCAATAGCATTTAAGAAAGGCATCAGATAATTGCTCAAAACATGTTATGCTATGTTTCTTTAGCTGATTGAACCACTCTCGGGTGGGTCTGGAAAGTGTTGTGATGAACGTACGTAACAACAATGCATCATTACTTGCTATCTAAAAATAAGTGTCTAGAAATATCATGACATGTTCCTATGCATCTTAATCACCCTTAAACTTATCCAACCTGGGCATATCAAAATGCTCAGGGTAGGCCAGAGTAGGCACCGAAGGATCCAAAGGCTTGTTATGAATTTTCCTTAATGTCAGCTTTTGAATAGCCATGTCTTGTCTCTAATGGCTTTGATCTTCTCGGTTAAGGCCTTATAGGCCTCCAAAGATAGAAATTCCTCCTCCCTAAGTTTATGTGGAGGTGGCTTAGGAGGTATTGTCTTCCTCGTATGAGATGGAGGGTGTGTCTCTTCCTCCTCCTCAGCTCGGGAGCTCTCAGGAATATTCTTGCTTGTATCTATCTCCCTCTACTTCTTCATGCTGCCTCTACCTCTTATTATCAAGCGATGGTGGCCACTCTCTCTATTCGGCACTAGCATGAGTACAAGCATCTCTTTGCTCTTAATGCATATCGACTTGTGATAAAGCATTCCTATATACACGTCTCTATGTTCATCATGAGGATATAGACCAACCCTAGCTAACCTATCCTCCTACTCCACGTGCTCCTTCTGGGTGAGGATACGCTCTTCGCACATGCGCTGCTCATATAGCCTCTATCTAATGAGCCTCTACGCTTTAATATTTTCATCTTCAATGTGCTGCCTCTCTAGGCGAGCATCCTCCAATTGATCTTGGAGGAGTTGGCATTTTTGCTCTAATACCAATTGATATGACATATTGATCTGATCGGCCATGGGAGGCCTCTGGTATCCCTTATTTGTACGAGAAACCTTATGGGTTTTTTACCCATCAGACTAATGTGATGTGCCTTTACCTCTATTTTGAAGGTTGTATTGGCATCCTACTATGTCCTATACTATGAACCACCATGCGTAGATAGTGGGTGTGTGACATGAGGGTGCTTAGAAGCCTCTCCATGCTCTCTAGTAGTCCTGATGACACTCATGCTATGCTCACTCAGGGCACGAGTGGGTGGAGCAGAAGGCTTACAGCCTAACTACTCTAAAATACTACTTAGACCCTCTACCTATCTATACCTCCATCACTCATGTGGCGATGTGCCATTAGCTCCCACCTTTGATATATCAATGGTGATCTTGCACAGTGGACCACGCATGGTAGTATGGTTAGACCTATGCTCGGTAGCGAGCCTGTCTATCTACCCCTGAATGGGTGGATATCTAGTCCTTATATACTCATAAGGTGGATGCATGGATCCTCCTATGGACTTAGTACATAGGGGCACCAACCTGGTCCCCTGCACAACAAATTCTTTGGTCGATCTCGTGGATGCGCATGCAATGCGATCTCGGTAATAGCTCTTGAGTGGAACACCCTCATGCTGGAAGGCTTCCTATTCTATCCTATGCCTAAAGGAGTGTACTGAAGCTCCTCTATCTGGGGCACACTCTATAGGCTCCCCTCGTGTCAATTTATCTCCTCTAATGCTTATCGAATGATGTTCGGTTCGCTCATTTTGAGGAATTGACACGTGTTGTGAATTGGTTAGGGGTTGGTCATCGATGTTAGGTTTATACCTTTGCCTACCACCCCATGTATCCACCATTGTGTACCTAGCATCTAGATGTATCTTTTATTATTAGGAAAATAAGGTATAAAATAATGATTATCTCATATTAAATTTTGAAAGTGAGTCCTATACTGTTTGATGTGTTTTCAAGATTTGTTGTATCAGTGTAGAAACTCTCATTGTATTTTGAAAAAATTGTTGGATTTTATTCTTAGTTTAATGTCTTTCACATGTATGCTCGCAGCTCAACAACTTGGATATGAACTCTAAGTCGCGTAATCCAACCTATAATGTGTGGTAATGAAGCCCACACATGGTCAGGGAGCACAGGTCCTCCCATATCCTCACTCGTTTTCCCCCAATCAGTGTTATACCCTCCAAAGAGAATACATGCAAATTTTCCAAGGTATGAAATGTTCTCAAATCTGGTATTGGTCTAGTATCCAAAAGTTTCATGGTATTTGGGCAAACGGATGGAAGTTATGACCACCATCATTGAACCCTACTAGTGGTTGGATGTCAAGTCCAACTCACTAGCATTTAATTTCCAAGTGTGTGTGTGTTTTATTTTAATTTACATGAAATATAAATGCATAAGACAGCATCCAAATGATTCTTCTCTATATATAATGCAAGAAAAAAAGAACGTTTCACATTAAGAGAGTATGCATGATTAATTTCATATGATATTCAGACAATGCATACTAACTATGAAATGGCCACTGATCGAGCCTCAAGCAAGCAAATAGAATACAAAATACATCCTAGCACCTTGGAGACTAGGGTGGACTGCACTCATAGGTCCATTGTTCCTAGCAATGCCTAGTAAAAACCTAAAAATGAAAGACCCAAGGACTTATGCACATATTGCCAATTATGTTGTCTTTCCTAATTAGTCTAATTCATTTTGTATTTTGGAATTTAACAAATAGTGAAAACAGATACAGAGAGTGATAGTGGGACCTACCTCAAGTCCCCATCCGAATGAGCTTTATCCCTTTGTTGTTTGTTGTGTATGTTGGAAATCGCAGGTCTGGTCTATGGTTCTAACTATGGCCCATGGGTTGAACTTGCAGTTTAATTGTTGGCCCATAGTTGATAGTTGCGGTCTATACATGCAACTCACAAAAACCAAGAAAACATAGTCAGATGTTATTTTTGTGGAGATTCACCATGATCGCCTTCTGATCTAACCAAAAATCATGCACCCATCTACTGTATTATATCATATTCAATCATTCAAAGCATAAAAATGACAAGATTGCATAGATTCAACAAAATAAGTGTTTCTTGTATTAATAATTGCAAATAATCCTAATTACAATCATGCCCCTCTTAGGGTCACCCAAATTATGATACAATTAATACAATGCCAAAGCCCTCAACAGGGTAGGCGCACTAATGTTGCTTTTTAACTAGTCACAAACTGCTCTAGGGTGGAGTTGCCCTCTTCTTCGCGTTGAGAAAGGAACTTGATGGTTGAATCTCCTTCGAATTTGTTCCTTGTGATCAAGAAATAACATAGAAGTGTCAAAAATATAGGCATCCGCTCATGATGAGGCCCTTTTAGGAAAAATGCATAAAGATACCATTAAGCATTTATAATTAAGAAAGAGTGAAAAACACTTCTAAACTATGTTAATTGGATCAAGATTTATGTAATTGCATAAAAAAAGACAGCAGCTAAATAATGAATGGACTAATTACGAAAAATAAAGCATGAAAGTGCATAAAGAATCCATTAATGTCCTATTTGATGCTTAACACAAAGAAACTATTCTAACCTAATTCTACCGGTCAAAAATCTACTAAACTACAATTGAACCATGGAAATAGCTAAACTAAGCTAACTAGCTGGACATAAATGAAAAAGGTAAGGCGGTGATACCTTTGCTGCAAATTGCAACTATGATGAGTGGTCTACACTATAAACCATGGCTGAAAACCATGGTTAGCAATCTGATAGGTTTACCCTCAATTTCAAATGCAGTGGGCTTGACCTCCTTGTCCAAATTGATTTTCAATGGTCACATTCGGTGTCCTCAGACTGATTTGGCGGTTTATTTACTATGAGGGGCCTTCATTTGCCCGAATATGTGCTTCTTGGCTCTCCTAGGCTCCTAGGGCATCCATATTGCAATTCATCATGAATATTCGCAAGTAGTAAGGGGATAAATGCAATAGCTCTCTCTCAGTATACTCGGTTGAGTGTACAATTCGACAGGGCTTCGCTGCTCAAATCTCCAATGCTCTCTCTCATAGTTTACCCTAATTTTGAGGGGTACTTATAGGACTACCCAAGGGCTAGGGGTGGTTTCATGGAGAAGCCAAGATCAAGAAGGGGTGGTTAGGTCAGTTAGATTGGAAGCTTCCGTCCTCTAACCACCTTCTTCTAGAACAAATGGTCGTTCAAATCAATTTGGCTTGGATGAAGGCCAACTAAACTTCAGTTAAGACCATAGGTTATAGCTGCAGTCTAGACTGTAAACCTTAGGTCTCAACTACATTTTAAACTATAAACCATACGTCTGGGCTACGGTTCATATGGATTAGGCCAAGGAGCCCAAATTGAGTGGTTAGAACCACTGCTCTATCTTGGAGTCTATACAAGATCCTCCATATGGTCTTGTAGCATGTCCATATGAGTAGTCGCCCTCGACATGACACGTTTTAGGTGTCTACTGATGTTTTTTAGGTGTCTACAAAAATTTACCGTATTTACTATGGCAGTTGGAGCACATTCTATAAATAGAGCACAGGTAAATTCACTCAAAGATTATAATTTTAAAAAATTTCACTAGTGTATTTTCAATTTTTTTATTGCAAAAGCTACAAAGCGCTTTTAGAGTTGTCAAGGTTTGCACAATGGATAAGAAAATCAAAGAGGTGAAGGAAACTACAGAGCCCAAGAAGTCTAAAAATAAAGCAGAAGGTGGGTCAAAATCCAAGAAGGCTCATAGAATTGAGAATGTAGATTTGGACCCGTACTCTAACACTATGGTAGAGGTCGAAGACAGCGTGATTAACAACAAGGGCATGGTAAAGATTCGCTAGGATGTAAAATTCCTAGTAAATCCAGGATTGATGGTGGAAATCCATTTGACTATGTCATTTTATGTGTAATTATTTTGGTATTTGTGTATGCTCATACACCCTTGCCCGAAACTAGTAAAACTAATTGCCAGATTTTATAATCCAATTACCAGGGTTGTTCGAAAGGCCAATGGGGAAGTGCTTTTCTCTATATCCACTATTTAAGTAAGGGAAGCATTTTCCTGTGGGTTAAAACCCCCATATGATATAATTTTCAAAAATTTGCACATCAATGAGCAAGAATAAAGATATGTTTCTACTGTGACAATGTGTCAGTTCATGGAGACATAGCTAATCAAAGAACCATAGCTAGGGCAGTTGTTGAATCTACCAAAACCATTGTCAAAATTCAAGAGCCCCAATTTATTTTTGATGTTGGCATGGGTTGTTAGTCTTTCAAAAGATTCTATAGTTCACAAGTGGCAAGCGGTGCTTGTACAATGTATATCTCAAGTGGAGTTTTACGCTCCAAGGGCCATGAGAAGGGACACAAATCCAATTTATTTTGATTGGGCCAATTTCATTTATCATAAGATGCATGTCCAGTTAAAAAAATACATATGGGAGAAGAGACTTCATTCAAGCACACATCCTTCCTCATCTGGTATTCTTCTTTCATTTACACCAATATTTTTCATTCATTGCAGTAAAACAGGTTGATGAAAAGGATGAACGATTGCCTATTTATATGTGGACTCCCACTCTATCGAGAAGGGAGTCATACTATATTTTTAAACACCTATTTTTGGGCCTACAATTGATTTGATTTGCAAAAAAAGTGAGAGAGTGCCATAGGAATTTAGGAGGCGGATGTCACATTCGAGAAGGGTGACATATTTTTACTGACTCAAGGTGTGGTTGTAAGAATTTATGGCTTCATGGGTAAGCCATTCCTGCTCCCATAATTCACCACTTAGCATGTTTTTTCCATGGATTTGGTGCACCAGATAGATTATACCAACAATATGTATGGAACAGGGCACGACAAGTGAACAACTTACACCATGTCGTTCAAGTTCGACAACATAGAAGTGAACCAGGTAGGGCAAAACAAGCTACTCACAAAGGCACTTCAAGACCTAGGGCTGATAGAGCTATCGCAACGGTTGAGATATGACCCATTGGGAAAAAATTTAGAAATAATCAAATCCAAAAATTTTCATTGTTGTCCACGGGCTGACATTCAGGATAGGTAAAACAATTTTGATGGGCACGATTTAGAGTGGTACATTGAAGACATGATTTTGCTTCTAACATGGCATGACTTTTACGAGCAGGAAGCTGAGTATAATACAATAGTCCACAAATATCACATTCCTCTATTGGGGCTATTTGGATAAATGAAGGAATAGTTGCCCACGTGGATCGAAGATAAAATTATGAATTGGTGGATAATGCGGGTCCACCAAGGAAAACTTGCATCACCCTATGGGTTGAAGATGAATGGGGCATTTTTAGAAGTGTATAGTGAATTTGTAAAAATCTATCAACTCATCACTTTTACCAAGGTCGTATCTCAAATTTTTCAACATTCTAACAATATAGAAAGCATGGCGAAAGCAGAGCATCCAAAAGTTGAGGAAGAGACATCTGAGGAAGAAGAGCAGCAATATGTGTTTCAACAAAGGTCATAGCAGGCAAAGTAGAAAATAGATGAGGCACCTTTGTTGGAGAAGCAAATTGTTCGAGAGGTGCTTCCATTTTTTAAGGCTACGAAGAAGCCAAGAACTGGCGCTACTTCTTCATCAGGGTTATGAACAGTGGTGAATTTCGCAATTTAGCGTGAATATTCAAATTTTTACAATGTTAATTTTGCAAATTTTGAGACCATATAGGTCAGCCCATTCGCCCAAAAATTTCAGGATCCAATTTTTTTAAGGGTAAATTCACAACAATATCATAAGATTTCCTGCCTAATTTTTGCCTTAAATTTATAAAAAATAAAAAATATCCTGTCCAATTTTCCCCTTGTACCCCATTATATATAGCTAACACTGACAGTGACTCATAAAATTACAACATTAATTTTTTTAGATAACGAGTGATACAAAGTAGACGACTGACAAAAAATGAGTCCACGACTGACACAAGCGACTAGTGAAAGGTGATTGGCAGAATGCGACTGGTGGAAGGCGAGTGGAAGAAGGTGAGTGGCATAAGGCAAGTGGCATAAGGTGAGTGGCATAAAGTGAGTGGTAGAAGATGAGTGGCAGAAGGTGAGTAGCATAATGCGAGTGGCATAAGGTGACTAGCATAAGGTGAGTGGCATAAGGTGACTAGTAGAAGGTGATTGATAGAAGGTGATTGGTAGAATGCAACTGATGTAAGGTGACCAGCAGAAAACAACTAGCAGAAGGAAATTGTCAAAATGTGATCGAAATAAGGTGACTGGCATAAGTTGAGTGGAAAAAGGTGACTGGCATAAGGTGACTAGCAAAAGGCGCTAGCATAAGGCGACTGGTAGAAGGTGACTGGCTTAAGGTGACTGATAGTAGCAGATTGAAATACAATGATCACCATTTATCGGTAAGTTTATTTTTCCATTAATTTTACTTTTTAAGCATTTTGTTCATGGACACTCAATAAGGAGGTTTATTTTGCTTGGGATAAATATTTTGTTGTCTCTAGAAGTAGTTCTCTTTTATACCAGTTATTTTCATTTTTAAAAGTGATTTTCATTTTTCATGTTACTCTTTTGTTCATACAGGTAAAATTTCAATTGTTGGTAGTGGAAAGAAGGGAGGCCATTCATCAGATAAAATAAGCATCCTCAAATACTTTCATAATATTTTGAAATCCAATCAGCCATCAACATCTGCACAAACTAAAGGTATGAACACCTTTACTTACCAGTTAATTTTTTTACATTGTTAATTTTATATATAATATCTTCATTCATAAAGAAGTGTACATTTTGGTTGATGGCTTTGTCCATTTTTTATTTGTATAAGTTATGCTTTTAAATGCTATAGTGATAATTATCCTACTATTGACACTAGTATTATCTCTACAGAAAACACCATTGACCGTGGTATGCCTCCACTTCCACATATCCACGTTAATGAAAAGTCCATAGATGAAAATATTCTTAATAAAATGGAACAACAACATGAAGAGATTATTGATTCTAGAATATCAAGTGGAAAAAAAAATAATAGTTCTTATGTAGTCCCTACTTTCAGAGAATCTTCATCTAAAAAACATAAATATGCAAGGTTATCTAGGTGGACAATTAATAGATCATTTCAGCCTAATTGGATAGCAGAATTTCCATTTATTGATCTAGTGCTACCAGAGAATAGTAGTGAGAAAATTAAATAATTGAGATGCATAATTTGCAGTTGGAAACACGAAAAGGATCATAGATTGCAACTTAAGAAATATACAATAGAAAAAAAAATTAGAAAGGTTTATATCAAAACAAAAGAAGGTGATCGACCAATACCAAAAAATTATAGGTGTAAGAATAAATCAAAGTGTGCACATATAATATATGCACAATAATATGATAAAGAAATGAAACAAAAGCAAACTTTGGTTGATAAAGGTGCAACGATTCAAGCCCAATTTCAAAAAATGAATAAGTCCACTTTAGCTTCAAAAGTTTGCATTTTAATGTTGTATTCTCTATTCTTAAAAAGGGTAGACCTATGTCTGATTTCATTGATTATAAATATCTATTTTGACTAGTTGATGTGCAAAAATTACCCAACACCCATTGGTCAGATCGAAGTGGTTGGAAAATGGCAAAATGTCTCTCATTGGTCGAGCAAGATGACCTCAAAGAGAAATTTAAAAAGGCCAAATTCATTTCACTTTCAACTGATGAGCATGTTTACACCTTGGAAAATCATTTAAGGCAACCTCATTTACTTGGAGTATGCAAGTCGGTGGAAAATTTGAATGCATAAAACATTTACAATGTTGTTGTAACTAGTTTAAAGGAAGAAGCGGGAATGAGTGAAATATAAATAGCCACTAAATTAATATGTGTTGGAGTTGATGGTGCTGCTACAATGCAAGAATTCAAGAATGGTCTTTGTGTTAGACTACAAACAACTATTACCCCATATTTGATCCCTATCCATTGTATGGCTCACAGAATGAATCTTGCATACAAAATTGTGGATATATTTACAAATTTTGCAAGAGTGGAAGAGCTTGTCCATGAAATTCATGATTATTTTTTGCATAGTCCAAAAATATTTTTAGAGTTTCAATAGTTTACACTAGGATTTACTGAAGGTAAAAAATTGTTAAAATATGTGGATACTAGGTGGATTTCGATGTATCAAACGACATTTAGAGTTTTCAAAGAATATCAATCCTTGATAGGGTTTATGTATGCAAATTGTAGGGCGGTTGATAAGGTTAAATATTTACTATTTTGAATTAGTGACTTTTAAACACTTCTCATATTGTATGGTATTCTTCCAATGTTGGAAGAAATGAATACTTTAATCAAAATTACACAAGAAATATCGATTTATATTATGGATTTCATCAGGGCAAGAAAACAAATTTGCATGCATATTGATATGATGTACGCATCTAGTCACATTTTTATGGATCCCATGTTTGAGAGTTGGAGATCATTAATAAACGTGAGTTATCCTCAGAGCTTTCTGAAGTTCAATATAAACGATCATATATGTATTAATATCCATGGAAAGGAAATACCTCTATATTTTTTTGGTCTACAAATGGATATAGCTACAAATGAAGTTGAGAAAATTTCTATAACCTACAAAAAATTTCATGTAGTTGTACACGATACAAAAATTAAATTGAAACAAATAGCAAAATTATTGACAAAAGAAATAAGAGACCATTTTCAAAGAGATGAATTGCTTGAGGTTATTGGTGTGGTTAATCTAATGTTTTGGGATCCTTTTAGTGAATACTAGATTATAAATGGTTTGTTTCTTAAATACATGGGCATTCTTGCTAGCCATTTTAGTAAAAGTGTGGTAGTCAATGGTATTGAAATCAATGGCATTCTCAATATAGATATTTTGACAAAACAATCAAACTATTTTAGAACAATGTCTTCTCAAGTTTCACAACTCTCTAACCGTCATGAAACAAGTTTTATTTCACATTTGTGGAGAATATTGCATCCTAGTAGTATCTTACAACATACTATGAGTGAATATTTTCATTTATATGAGTTATGTCAAACGATAATTTTAGGATCATTGGAAGATGAAAGGGTATTCAGTGCATTATCATATGTAAAATCTAAAGTTCAAAATAGGTTGGACAAAAATTTGGAAAATTGTTTGAGAGTATATGTGTCAACCTATGGGGTGGATAATTTTCCTTATGAAAGATCATTGTCACACTGGAAATATATGGCAGAGATAAGAGGTGTAACTAATACTGAGGATGATGATGATGATGGTAACATTGATCAGATTGTGATGATAGAAATTTTAGGTATGAGTGTAGATGATTTTGTACAATCTGAAAAAGAGTTTGTTCCAAATTCCAATATTATGATGCAAGGATGCTTTCATTTGATTTGATTTCACATATTAGAATGAAAGGATGCTTTCATTTGATTTGATTTGAGTTCAGCATTATAATGAAAGGAATATTGATATTATATTGTAATTTGATAAATGTAATTTTGATGTCATTAATCATATAATATGATATTATAAATGCAATTGGATACTCTGTATAATTTTGATGTCATTAATTAGATAATATGATATTAGAAATGCCATTGGATACTATGTATAGCATAGCCCTCTGATCAATTATGTATATTTGAATGAAATTAGATTATTTGATTACACATGTTGATTAGAACACTGCATTATCTTTTATATCAGAAATGTGTTATTGGATATTTTGTATATCATTTTACATAAGCCTTGTTATTGAATTATTAGTCTAAAGTTTCAAATTTTTTGGTATATTTATATTGTATATATCAGTATGGCAATTTTTCAAAGTAAATATCTATGTTGCATTTCTAGTCATTTCAAATTATTTTATGTAACATAAAATAACATATTCCTGCATCCACATAACTCAAAATTACTTAATGCATCAACACAAATAATCAAAACTAGCATACTACATCCACATAATTCAAAATTACTTAATGCATCAACACGAATAATCAAAATTGGCATATGATGACAATAAACATTTCCAGTCATTTCTCTTTCATTGATTTCAATTTTCAAAAAAGATACCATTCTTTCACAAATTACAAATAATATCAACAAATTTTTGTTTCACTTCAAATTAAAAACAATAAAATTCTACATCAACACAAATAATCAAAACATAACAATATTTAAAACAAAATTTCAAAAAGATAATACAAATTTTTCGAAAATTGTCTCTTTCATTGATTTCAAGAAAGATACCATTCTTTCACAATTTATAAAAAATATCAAATATTTTTTGTTTCACTTCAAATTTAAAACAACAATATTCTATTCTTTTTGCATGGTTCCTAAAGTTCCACCTTCATCTATCTCAATATCCTTTGCTTCTAATGCACCAGCCCTAACCAAACTTTCAGTTGTAGTGTTGATCCCGATAACAATGAAATTTCTTCCTTCATTGGGTCTTCTTTAATAGGTGCATTCAACTCTTTCTCATTTTCTTTCAATACAACCTTGACATCTAGGACCCTATCTTTGATAAACTTCTTCAGCCAATTATTTTCTCTAACAGTGTATTGTAACCTCTTCTTCACTTCAATAGCATTATTAATACTAATTTTGGTAGTCTTGATCAATGTTTTCATGGCACCGACCTGTTGCTTTAGAAGCTAGAAATTAGACTGCAAAATACAAGTGAAAAAGGGTTAATATTTATAAACAAAACATATTTAAGAAAAAAATGATTTTTAGTTAGATGTAAAACTTACATTATCTATAAGTCGTACAGTTTCTGCAACTGCTACTTTGTTTTGATCTAGTGCCCATTCATTGAAATATGATTAGGCCTCTGCATTGAGGTTTTCCAAATGATTCCAAAAAATGTCCAGAACTTCATCTGTGTATGCTGACTTTACATCCATGGTGCCAGATTCAGCTTTATGTAGCAAAGCATAGAGCTTTTGGGGCTCATTCTCAACCTTTAAAAACAACTCTTTTATGTTTGAAAAAATCTTATATCGGCCATTTATTGCTTTAATCAAAACCTTGGCCCGATATTCCCATTCTTTCAATTTATCAATATCTAAAAGAAGAGTATTATGAACTATAGCTTTACATCTATTAGCTAATAACACATTTAAAAAAAAATTACTTTATCATCATCTGTTATATGATGGGCGATGACTTGTTGGGGGAGGAGGAAACTCTGGCGGCATCTGCATTAACATTTTCTTCTTCATCATTGCCCTCTTCATCCTTAAGCATAGCACTTGCCTTTAAAGGGAAATTTTGAGGATTCATATCCTAATAAAGAAAATCACAATCTAGAGTTCACTATGGCATATGAGATGCACTCTCAACATTTGATAAATTCTCTAGGGTTAAAATTGGTAAAATAGAAATATTAGATTCAGACACATTGTGTGTCTGGGTAGCACTTCTTGTATCATTAGATGATGGTGTGAGGAATATTTTACCACACATGCGTGATTGGTTCCTCATCGGTGGTACATATTGTGGATAGACATTAACTTGTTGTGTTGATGGTTGTTGCGTTTATGGTTGGGCAGACGATGGAGGCATCTTTTTTTCAGTATTTTGAATGTAACAAGTATATCTACAAAATTTTACATGAAAATATAAATCTAATCTTATGTAAATAATAATATCATAAAAAGAGATTTATTTTAACCAAACATAGCAGACTCAGAATCTACAGTCGTTGATGATTCAACCATTTGCTCTTTCTTTGAGAAATATTTAAAATAAATCAAAAAAACATATTTTTAAGGCATTAAAATACATCATTTAAAATAGGACTTCTGATAATAAGTTTACCTTGTGGGCTAGAGGTAACTTCTTCCACATCAATTGTAGTAATTCGAGAAGTAAAAGGAGCTGCAAATGTATGTTGAATCTGATCACCATGAGACCTCGCACGTTTGAAGGGAGTTACTGGTGATGATTGTGATTGCATGTCAGAATCAATAGACACTTCTTGAATCCTAAATGTGGCATCCCTTTTATTTGAATACTGAGATGCTCTTATTTGTTTTCAAAACAAACTTATAAAATAACAAGATATATTGAAAAAAAGAAAACAAAGATATTCTAAAAATATATATTTACATGTATTTCATTCTCAGTCATGCCAATAGCCAAAAAACTAGGGTGCAATATAGTGGGAGGATTTCTTTGTTGAATATTGAAATGAGCTTCATGAAAAATACAAAGAATAAAATTGTTGGTTGTCACTATATACGAAGTTTGAATTTTTTGGGCACTCAAAAGGTCCTATTTCAGGCAGTTGGAAATGTGCGTAATACATTGAATTAATAAATATAGTGCCCAAAAATGCATTTTTGTAGGTCACCCCTGCAGAATAAGCCTTGCCTAAAAAAATCAATGCAAGTATAAAGAAATTTGTCTCCAACATGGAAATGTTTAAGCCCCTTTTGGACTTAGAAAAATTAGCTAAAAAAAGAGAGAACATTATTAGAAAACAAAAATTACAACAAGGAGAACATTATTAGAGAATGAAAACTACAATACATCAATATTTAATGTTAAATAAAAACTAAATTTTACAAATATACCTTTCAAATTGTCTAAATGAATAGAGCAATCGACTGCTAGAGTGTATTTATCATCATCGATCAAGGCATACTGGTTTTTCACCAATACACCATCCAAAAATGGTAGCCCTGTTAGTCACTGCACATCAAAGGGTTTAACAGAAAAACAATGTCCTTGTTATCCACTTTGATTGCAATAGTGTTGGAGAGGAGAGGGCAATCTTCCAAGGGAGGTCCCAGGTTCGAATATCCACCATACCAAAAAGCTAAATTGGGTACCCAAAATCCAATTGATAATGTTGGTGCGGGCAGGGCTGGGTGCAACCCCTGGGTGACTTTGACGGTGTATAACCCCCTGTTTGTGGTCTCTTAGACCAAGGCAGCCCCTCAAGGGATTTTTTGCTTTAAAAAAAAAACTAATGATCCATTGCATCAACTAAACGTTAATGTTCAACTATGGCATCTTCAATATAGCAACAAGTCCAGAGGTGTAAAGTCATTGTGAATCTCTTCCAAAAGTGCTAAAAATGTTCTTGATGTTGGGGTAGTAGAAGCTCCTAAAATTTACTTTAGAAGGAAGAGGAGAGGAAGAGCTAGCCATTTCTAAAAACATGCAGGAAAATGCTATGAAACACTTAGAAAAATGCTTTGAAATGCCCTAGAAAATACTCTAAAAATGCTGCCAAAACCTTCTAAAAATGTTGTCAAAACCTTCTAAAAATGCTGCCAAAACCTTCTGAAAATGCTGCCAAAATGCTCTGAAAAGCGTCTGAAAAGGCTCTAAAACCACTGTGGAAAATGCTCTAAATATGCTGGAAAAATCTTTAAAATTGATCTGGAAAACACTATGGGAAAGGCAAGCATATGTATTTATAGAAGTCTGCATGGCAAAATTTAATAGATGCATGACACGTGGTAGAGGATATGACATGTGGCACCATCTTATTAATTATCTTTTATGATTACCTTTTGCCAATCACCATCTGCAAATTGCCTTCTACCACCCACCATCTATCAGTTGCCATCAACTAGTTGCCATCTACCACTCACCATCAACCAGTCATCATCTATGACTCACCTTCTACCACTCGTCTTCTGCCAATCACCATCCACCACTTGCCATCTACCACTCACCATCTACCACTTGCCTTATGACACCTACCATCTGCCCCTTGCCATATGCCACTCACCATCAACCAATCACCATCTGCCACTCACCATCAGCTAGTTGCCACCTGCCACTCACCATTTATTTATCACCATCTACCACATGCCATTTTCTAGTTATCCCACTCGCCTTTTGCTAGTTGCCTTCTACCACTCGCCTTCTGCCACTTGCCATCTACCACTCGCCTTCTGCCACTCACCTTCTACCACTCGCCTTTTGCCACTCACCTTCATCCACTCACCTTTTTCCACTCGCCTTCTACCACTCTCCTTCTACCACTCACCTTCTACCACTCATCTTCTGCCAGTCACCTTTTGCCACTCACATTCTACTAGTCACCATTAAATTTTATTGATAATTTTTATGCAAAAAAATAAAAAATCACCCTATTTTAATAAATTTTCTATAAAATTTTGAAAAATTTGCCCCAAATTTTATACACCATTCACCTAGATTCACCTTGATTTTATAATTACTTTTTTGGTACTACCCCTTATGCATAACCATGTTCTTCATCTACTGTTGTAGTTTTGGTTGTTGCAGTTTCTACAATTACAGTTGATGCAGTAACTGCTAGTTCCCCTCTACTGGTGTTAGTTGCTGTAGATAGTGTTCCCCAAATATTTCCATTAATTCATGAGCAGGTGAAGGACCAGAAGGTTGAAATAATTAACCTAGAAGTGGAAGTAGAGAAGCAACAAGTAGAATTTATTATGCAAATGCCTCCATCACCAAGTCACACGGTGCTCACACCCGAAGGTACATTTTCCTTTCCTTCTTCTTCTACTTCAAAGCAAGTAGTGACTGTTAGTTCATTTTCATCAGTCCCTACTTCTTTCACCCCTCCATTTGGTATGCCTTCCATGTCCATTTCACTCCCTTCCTCTCACCCACAAGTCACTACTGCTCCTTCTCTTTCCCTCTCTTCGGCATCCCTTTCTTTTAGTTCATTTGTGTCAGGGTCGAACCCATTTTTTTGCCCCTCCCCTTCCATTGCTGCCACCACTTCCACTGAGGCTGTAAGTATGCAAGCTCCTCCAAGAGTGAGCATAACTACAGCTGAGCTTGGTTCCTCAATTCACTCTATTTTTTTAGTTCTCCCACTCATAATTATTTCCTCTTCTTCTTTTGAGCCAGATCATTCACAAATTGTGGTTCCTTTCATGCCATTTTTAGAGATGTGGGTGCTAAAGTAGCCCGATGTGGAAATTATTAATTGAGTGCACCTTAGTTCATCAAAGTGGTTGAAGAGCCATAGAAAAAAAGAGTCACTCGCTCCAACTAGGCTGCTCAAGAAAGTCACCTTCGTCCTAGTTGCTATGGAGGTTCATACTACTAAGATAATTCTCCTGGTCAAAAAACCGTTAGAAGAAATGACACCGAGCAATTACGCTTGTGAGACTGTGATGAAGGACCTTAAGAGGATTGATCTGACTAAGAAAATAAGGAATATACAAGTTGATATGAGTTCGGTTTATCTACATGGCGAGTATTATAAGCAAATATAATATGATGCCGAAACAAAATTTATCGAGCTTGAAGATGCCTTGACAATGAGAAGAGCATAGCAGGAGAATATGATGACAGAAATTGAACACTTACATCGATAGGTAGGGGTGCATCAAAAGGAAATGGATGAAATAGAGCAGCAGGTGCAAGAAATGAAGGTACAGCTTGAGTCCATATAAAATAAACTGGCAGAGAAGGCCATACAATCTGTAGGTTTCTCTCATAAAATAGTTAAATAGGCCCACCTTCGGTTGGCTCAAAGCTATGAGAATTTGGCAGCCAAAGCAGTCTAGGTCCTATAGTATCCTTATGAGGCTCAGATTCCAATTCAGTTGAAACAACAAATGATAGACAGTATTGAGGAGATGTTAGAGCCTCATATGGAGATGGTCATGAAGATTGAAGCCTTGGCTTAGTCCAATATGTGTTCATTCCATGAGTGAGATGGATCAAGCTTGGTCAATCACAAAATTCATACTATGCAGTTATTTTTAGAGGTTGGATCTGGTAAGAGAAGGCAAGAAGCTTCCCAATACAATGTATTTAGAGCATACTATTTTAATGTTTCATTTTGATGCTCTCATCGATATGGGATTCCCATATTTTACTAATGAATGGGGTGAGCCTCTGCCAAAGGAGCAGTTAGAAGCAGTATGGAAAAATTTTGTGGAGGACACATCCAAAATTGACATGTGGGAGGAGCTGATTACAGAGGAACAAGTGGTGTCACTCATGAAGAAGTTCACCCATATAGAGCTATCCTTGTTTGAGTTGGCCCAATAAGCTAAACGCCTTAGCCTAGAGGATGTTCAACACTAGAGGTTTATCTATGAATCACTTAGTGTTCCCTCCATGTTTACCATGCATTGGTCTAATGCAGTTACAGTTTATGAGATCACCTATGAAATTTTGAAGGAGCAAGAAGAGCAGGCCATAGAAGAACTAGTAATAGTGAAGCAATAAGTAGTAGAAGTAAAGCGGATAGAAGCAAAGGCAGAGGCAGTTGAAAATGTAGCAGTTGAGCAGGCGTAAAAAGAAGCATCTAAACCAAGAGCGTCAGCCAAAGTAGTCGATAAGAAGACCTTATAAGGAGCCTAATGGATAAAGGCCTGGGATCGCTTGCATCCTTGTGATTTGGATACCCCGTGAGTTGCTAGAAATATTGGCAATTTTGACATTATGCCACATTGGGATTTTTGACAAAATTTTATTGATTGTAAAAGCAACAAAATATATTAATACTATGATTGCAGTATTTTGGCCGATATAATATGTTGCAGTTTATTTTTTGTGTGTTAACCTCCTTCTTTGTTTTTCATGTATTTCTTGCTTGAAAATAATGGGTGTTATAAGGTAAAATGGTTGGGAAAATTGGTTGATGAGATCAGTTAAAATTGCCCAAAGATGTCTGCAACAAATAGTGCCTAAAGACAAAAAGTAATAAAATATAACAGCCTTTTTGATCGAATTAAGAGTGGAGAATCCTTATCGCCTTCAAAAATCGTGTTGTTAAGCAGTGGAAAGAACAAAAGTACATTCACCCTAAAAATGGGGCTACAGGTGTATTCGCTCCACTTCGGGGTGAATGAGGTTTGTAAGAAGGAATAAAATGTGCTAAGTTGGGTTAATGATCTTTCACCCCAACTAAGGGGTGAAAGTCCCTTTCACCCCTCCTAGGGGGGAAAATACATTTTAATTGTTAAGTCGAGTGGGCCCAAATTCAAAGCATGATGGTAATGCAAATAAGTGCATTCACCCCAAAGATGGGGTGAAAGTAGCATTTGCCTCACTTTGGGGTGAACGTCTTTAAGTTTTAAGATAATGCGCCAAGGTAGTCTGTTGACTAGTTAACAAAAAAAATTCTTTAGGAGAGGGGTGAAACTCTTTGTCACCCCTCCCTGGGGTGAAAGCACAAAAAAATGATGAGTTTCGGTGAATACAAGGGAAATAGCAAGGTTCTCGAGTAGCGTTGAATAGTCAACTAAGCATTCACCCCAAAAGAGGGGCGAAAAAACTTTTTGCCCTTCCTGTAGGTGAATGTATATATAAGATATAATGTGTGGACCCCACTTCAGCATGCATCAAGACAACTAGAAATGGAAGAACTTTCACCCTAGGTGAGGGGGAAAGTCCCATTTGCCCCTCCTTGTGAAGAACATGTGCTTATACTGATAGAGGGGTGAACAGTATAAGATAAAACTTTTTGCTTTTTAATCCATATGATAACATCAGCAATATCAAAGAAATAAACTTTACACAAAGCATCACACACATGAGAGAAATTATTTAACGTGGTTCACCCAATGTGGGCTACTCCACAGAAAAAATATTTTCACTTAAATTTTCTCAATAAATTTCTTGGGAATCCTTCCTTATTACAATGTTTATGGATCTTTTTCCAAAGGAGACACCAATCCCCTAATAAAGTTCATGGATCTCTATCGATAGGAGAACTCCTTCTCCTCTACTTTGGTTTGTGATCATCTAGAATACTACTGCCTCCACTACACTTGTTGGTGGATCTCTCTCCACTGAAGACCCCTTTTCCCCACTCAGAATACCTCTATCCTCGCTGCCTTGGCTAATGGATCTTTGTCCAATTGAGACTATTGTCCTCTAATTTATCACCTTCAAAGCCTGCTCTTACTCTGCTCTGTCTCTGTCTTAGATCTGTACTAAACATTGTCCTCTGCCTTGCATAAATTTTCTCAATCTCTATCTCAAATCTGCACTAAACACTATCCATCGGTCTAGCACAAATCTACTCAATATTTATCTCAAATATTGCACAAGTCTTCAGCAAGACTTGTCTCAAATCTACTTTGTAAGCTTCCACAAAAGCTCACACAAAATGGTCCTTAAGTCCACTCTAGGACTTACTCAAATTTGCTCACAAGCATTCACAAAATCTTATTTAAATCAATTGCAAAACTTGCATAATCAACTCAATCTCTCATAGAAAACATCACTCACACAAAAAAAAATCACTCAGAATTTTGTGTAACCACAAAAATATATAGAGAATGGTAAGAGACTCAATATGTTTCACACTCACAAATCACTCTATCACTTTCAAACTCTTTTTCAAATCAATTTAGAATAGAGAACAATTTGTTTCACAGAACTTGAACTACCACTCTAATGCTTTCAATCAATAATGCTCATCCAATTTCACTCAACCATTCACAAAATGAAACACAACTTGCTTATAAGCCCTAACCAAGTTTTCACAATGCCACCAATAACTCTCACATAACAATGATACTCATGATCTTTCACAAACCCTAGTTCAAGATAGTTCACAATCTCACACTCAATTGTCTTCACAAACATTCACCAATCATGCATGTAAAAACTCACTCAATCATTTCCAACAATGTTTATCAAACAAAACATTTTCACATTTTCACTCCAACTTGCACTTCACAACATTCAACAATATTTCACTCACAAGGATGATATGCCCATACATTTTTTTTTTAAGAATATTTGACCTCAAAACCTGTCTCAATCACAATCAACCTCTTTGCCAATCTCAAAGGTTAGATATCAAAAACCTTCTCAATATTTTCATTCCAATATTCCCTCAAAATATTTTACCATACAAAACATTAAATCTCAATTACACCTTATAATCTCCACACTTCAAAAATGATTAGCAAAAATTAAATAACTCACTTCCACAATTAATTTTCCTTATGCACCTTATTACTCCTCTCAAATAATTAACACAATAAAACTTTATTTCAAAATAAAATATAATGTCCTTTGAATACCTTATCACTCCTACTAAACTCTAACCATAAATATCAAAATATAATATTTTAATTTTATAAAACTTATATCTCCCTCTTAACAAACTTTCAAACCTCCTTTGTAAACTTCATGTAATGCAATTTCTGCACATTTAAAACCTTTAAAAATTAAACCATAAGTGCATACCTTGTTTTACTGTCACCTCAACAAAATTGCAATCAATGAGTTTCAGACACACCATCTTGCCTCTCCAAGTGCCTTAGTACCTAGCATGTCCACCGCTTGGGCTATGTGCCCTCATGGGAAACCAAAGCGCACCCTATCACTTATCAACCTTGCCCTTCCACTTAGCGCAAAATGAAATGCTTTCCCTTCAACAAAAGATGACCATGAGGATCGAACCCATGATCTCATGTTCCACTAACGCCTTAACGCAACCCTTGGATACCACCTACACTACCTAGTGCATCGGGTTTATTTTTGTGCTCCACTTCACCTTGTCCTTTATCTCTGCCCAATCACATTTTAAAACACATGGGAAATTACTTCCTCTTCGGTGCTCAATTTCCTTAGATCACTTGGGCATTAATCGCATGGATGACTTTTGAAATAAAAACTTTGCCCTATTTATATTGTATGCAATGTGCTTCACCACATCGACGGATATTTGGAATTTGAAATAATTTCATATTTTAAACTTTAGCACCTTAAATTATTATTATTTAATTTTAAATTTTAACCTTAGGGTTAAAATATTTAAAATTAAATAATTTAAACCTTTGTCCTCTAAAAACTGCCACATGGGTTTTTAGGAGATTTAAAATGTGATAACTCCTTGGTCCTTGTTTTCCTTAAACCCAACCTGTATCCTAATATATTATAATAATAAATATTATAATATTATTTCTAATTTAAACTTGCTTCTTTGCATTTTTGGAAAAAACCATTGGAGGACATTAACGAAGCTTGGACATCAACCTTGATAACGAAACTTGGACATGAATGCATGGATGACAATAAAATTTGGTCATCATCTTATTAACATCAATGACAACAAAAATTTCTCAAATTTCCAACAATATCCCCCTTTGTCATTGATGGCAACCCATTTTCCTTTTACCATTTCCTTTACCTTTTTCTGTTTTGCTCTCCCTGAGAAACTACTCCCCTTGACTGAATTCTCTCCCCCTTTGTCATCAATGGCAAAGGGCCGCCTTTGGGAATTGGGGCTAAGAATGAGACTCTTAGCTTAGGCCCTCATCCACCTCCTCTCTTGAGGTGGTTAATTTTGGGGTGGTAGTAGAACTACTCCCAATTTTTCTCGAAGATACTCAAAAGTCTCTTTCGTAAGTGGCTTAGTGAAAATGTTTGCAATCTACTTCTTTGTAGTAATATATTACAACTTGACTTGTTTATCTATCACCTGCTCTCTCATAAAATGATACTTAATCATAATGTGCTTTTTCCTGTTGTGCATCACCATATTCTTTGAGATATTTATAGCACTTGTATTATCACATAATATGGGAATAGGGTGATCATGCTTTATTTTGAAGTCCTCCAAAGTTTACTTCATCCATAAAACCTATGTACAATAAGCAACTACTGCAACATATTCTTCCTCTATTGTGGATAATGATATTGATGTATGTTTCTTACTTAACCAAGATACTAAGCAGTATCCAATAAAGAATGTTCCTTCACTTGTACTTTTTTTTCATCAATGTTGATATCCCAATCTGCATCTGGGATATTAGAGCCAAAAATTCATAGCCCCTATACCTAATAATCCTCTTTACTACTACTACATGTGTCTCCTTGGGTGCTGCCTGAAACCTTGCCACTAATCCCACCACCTACATGATATTTGGTCTTGTAGTTGTGACATAAAATAAGCTACTAATCATAGATCTGTATAATTTTTTATTTTCCTTTAGAGATTCCTCATCTTTACTTAACTTGCATTCTGTAACCATGGGGGTGCTTACTGGTTTGCAATCTTCTAACTTGAATGCATCTCTTTTATGTACTTGGTTTGTGAAAGAAATACACCCTTCTCTTATTGTGATATTTGATGTCCAAGAAAGAAGGACAACTCACCAAGCATTGATATCTCAAATTTATTCTGCATGCTCTTTGCAAATTTTTGACACATCTTATCATTGTTGCCTCCAAAAATGATATCATAAACATAAACAGCCACAATTAGTAAGGCATTCCCTTCATTTTTGATGTATAAGTTACTGTCCACTATTCCTTTCCTAAAACCCTGCTCCTGAAGATACTTATCTAATATTGAGTACCAAGCTCTATGAGTTTTTTTTAGTCCATAAATTACCTTCGTCAATCGGCATACATAGTCTAATTTACTAGATAATTTGAATCCCTCTAGCTGCTCAATATAAATCTCTTCTTCCAAAACACCATTTAGGAATGTTGATTTAACATCCATCTGATATACTTTGAAGTTTTTGAAACTTGAGAAAGCTAAGAACGTTATTATAGCTTCAATCCATGCAACTAGAGCAAATATTTCATCAAAATCAATTCCCTCTACCTGTGCATAACCTTTGCATACTAATCTTGCTTTATTTCTGACTACCTGACCATCGTCATTTAACTTGTTTCTGAATACCCATTTAGTACCAATCATATTCTTGTATTTTAGTCGTGGGACAAGTTCCCAAGTCTTACTTTTATCTATTTGATCTATTTCCTCATTCATTGCCTTAATCCAAAAGTCATCTTCACTTGCTTCATTGAAATATTTTGGCTCAATTTTGGATAACAAAGAAAAATTTGCTTGTTGATTTGACGCTATTACCCTTCTCGTCTATCTCTCATCTAGATTTCCAATGATTAGATCTCTTGGATGATGTTTCTATAAATACCTGGATGGATTTTTAGGAAGAATTCTGTGTATTTCTTCTTCTTATTCCGATTCTTCATGTAACTCTTCTTGAAAACTTTCATCTTCCTAATATACAATTTCTTGAACTGGTTCTCTTGATCCTATCTTCTCATCAACTGTTACATTTATACTTTCTATAATAGTATAATTCCATTTGTTATAGAAGCTATAGGCCTTGCTCTTGGTGGAATAGCCTAGAAAAATACCTTCATCACATCTTGGTTCAATTTACTTAAATTTTTCTCTTCCCATATTATATAATATTTGCTTCCAAAAATTCTGAAATACTTTACAGTGGTTGGTCTTCCTTTCCAGAGCTCATATGGATTTTTGTGATGATTTACTCTTACTTAGGCTCTATTTATGATATATGTTGTTGTATGTACTGCCTCTTTCCAAAAATAATCTAAAATATTAGACTCATTTAACATAGCTCTAGACATATTTTCATCTATCCTATTTTTCCTTTCAACTACCTCGTTTTGTTGAGTTCTTGCTGTTGAATATTCTATTTTTATCCCATGTTCACAAAATTCCATGAATTCATTTGAGGTAAATTCTCCTCCTCTATCTAACATTAAACTCTTAATCCTTTTACCTGTTTCATTTTCAACTAACTCTTTAAAAGCTTTAAACTTCTCAAGAGCTTATGACTTTTCTTTCGGGAAGGATACTTAAATCATTATGAAATAATCATATATAAATAATATAAACTAACTTTCAACTTGTAAACTCTTTGTCCTTGTAGGACCACATAGGTCAGTGTGCACTAGCTTTAGTGGCTCAAATGACATAAATTTTTTTAACTTGAAACTTGTTCTAGTTTGCTTCCCATGCTGACATTGTGAACAAATTGTGTATTGAGGCATTTTTAGCTTTGGTAAATCTCTGACAACCTGCTTTTTGCTTATGTTTACTATGTTGTCCAAGTTCAACTGACCCATTCTTCTATGCCACAACCAAATATCATCTTCTTGTGATGGAAAACACTTTTCTCCTTTAATCTCACTTAAAATGTAGAGGTTGTTTGTAGTTCTATTTCAATTTGCAATAATTTTTCTAGTTTTAGACTTTCTAATCTCACATCTACTTGGATGAAAAGTAACCATGTGCCCTTGATCACAAATCTGGCTCACACTTAGTAGATTGTGCCTCAACTCCTTTGCATATAATACATTCTCTATTTTTATTTTCTCATTATCTAAACTCACAGTTCCTTTCCCATAAATTTTTTTTGATCCATTATCATCAAATCTTACTGATCCTCCATTAGTTTCTTTGAGTACTGGAAATTTACTTTTGTTTCTTTTCATGTGACTAGAACATCCACTATCAATATACCATTGTTTTTCCTTATCCAGAACATGAAGAGTTGTTTGTACTAACATTGAGCTAGCTTTCTCATGCCCTTTTCTCTCTTTCCTAATTTTTGAAGTTGTATTCTTTTTACCTGTATCAGGAAATACCAATTTACACCATCTAGCCTTGTGCCCAATATTATTGCACTTATAACATATGACATCACTATTCATAAGAGGTGCAAAAGAATTGAAATTTCTATTGACATCATTTTTAACATAACCAGTGCAATGTACAACTCTATGACCATATTTTTTACATGAAAATCAATAGCCATAGAAGATATTATGTAATATGTTTGAATACCTTGGAAAATATGGTTGAGTGCTCCTCTTTTTGTTGTGATTAACTTTTGTCCATGGTTCTTCTTTGCTTCCTTCTTTCCTGATGTCTTCTCCTTTCTGAGTATTAGTCACTTGCTTATCTTTGTTTCATGTCTCTTCTTCTTGAAGGCTTGAATCCTCTCTCTGTTTCCCAAACTTTATATCTTGTCGTAATTTGGTCTTTTCAACTCCATTCCTTAGATAAACAATTTATGCTTCCAATATTTCACATTTTATTTCTCTTGATCTTAATAGATCTATCATATCCTGTTCAATTTTATTTCCTTCTTCTACCTTTATTTTGAGTTTTGTGAGACTTTGTAGAAGTTCCATCTTTGCTTCTTCACCCTCTTGAATTTGATCTTTCAAACTTGAGTTCTTTCTAATCTTTTCCAAGTTCCTGAGAGTAGCAAAGAATTCCTATTTTATTTCAAATATGGTATATTTTTCATTCTATGAAGTCATGTGTTTTTATGATGGATCTTCCTCTAAGTTGTTAGTATTTTCACGGAGAGATCCACTCTGATACCAATTGAAGAACATGTGCTTATACTGAGATGGGGGGTGAATAGTATAAGATAAAACTTTTTACTTTTTAATCCATATGATAAAATCAACAATATCAAAGCAGTAAACATTACATAAAGCATCACACACATGAGAGACATGATTTAACATGGTTCACCCAATGTGGGCTACTCCACGAATAAAATGTTTTTACTTAAATTTTCTCAACAAATTTCTTGGGAATCCTTCCCTATTACAATATTTATGGATCTTTGTCCAAAGGAGATACCAATCCCCTAATCAAGTTCATGGATATCTATCCACAAGATAACTCCTTCGTTTCTCTGGTTGATGATCCTCTAAAAGACTCCTGCCTCCACTGCACTGGTTTGTGGATCTCTCTTCACTAAAAACCCATGTCCTCACTCAGAATACCTTTGTCCTCACTACCTTGGATAATGGATCTTTGTCCACTGGAGACTATTGTCCTCTACTTTATTACCTCCAAAGCTTGCTCTTACTCTTCTCTATCTCTGTCTCAGATATATACTAAACATTGTCATCTACCCTGCACAAATCTGCTCAATACCTGTCTAAAATATGCACTAAACATTGTCCATCGGTCTAGCACAAATCTACTCAATCTCTGTCTCAAATATTGCACAAGTCTTTAGTAAGACTTGTCTCAAATTTTATTTGTAAGATTCCACAAAAGCTCACACAAATATGTCCTTAATTCCACTCTAGGACTTTCTCAAATCTACTCACAAGCTTTCACAAAATCTTGTTCAAATCAATTGCAAAACTTGCATACACAACTCAACTCAATCTCTCATAGAAAACCTCTTCACTCACACAAACAAATTTCACTCAAAAAAAAATTAACCACGGAAAAATATAGAGAATGGTAAGATACTCAATATGTTTCACACTCACAAATCACTCTATCACTTTCAAACTCTTTTTTAAATGAATTTAGAATAAAGAACAATTTGTTTCACAAAACTTGAACTGCCACTCCAATGCTTTCAATCAATAATGCTCATCCAATTTCACTCAACCATTCACACAATGAAACACAACTTTCTTACAAGTCCTAACCAAGTGTTTCACAATGTGTAGACACCTAAAACATGTCATGTCGATGGCGACTACTCATATGGGACATGCTACAAGACCATATGGAAGATCTTGGATAGATTCCAAGATAGAGCAGTGGTTTTAACCACTCAATTTGGGCTCCTTGGCCTAATAAATCTAAATCGTATTTGAGACCTACGGTCTACAATTTGAACCGTAGTTGAGACCTACGGTCTACATTCTAGGCCGCAGCTATCACCTGCAGTCTAAACCAAATTTTACTTGGCCTTCATCTGAGCCAAATCGTTTTGACGATCATTTGTTCTATAAGAGGGTAGTTAAAGGAAGGAATATTCTAGAGGCTTCCATTACAACTATCCCAACCACCTCTTCTTGATCTTGGCTTCTCCATGAAGCCAACCCTAGCCCTTGGGTAATCCTATAAGTACCCCTCAGAATTAGGATAAAACATCAGAGAGTGCATTGGAGATTAGAGCAACGAAGCCCTATTGGATTGTAGACTCATTTGAGTACACTGAGAGAGCCTAGTTGCCATTCACTTGCCAATTCACCAAGCATCATGTCAATTAGTGCCATGGATGCCTTAAGGAGATAGAATGCCAAGAAACACAAATTTGGGAAAACGAAGGCCCAACTATGCAATTCAACCGTCAATCCAGTCAGAGGACACCAAAGTGACCCTTTATCATCAATTGGACAAGGAGGATCAAGCCCACATCCCTTGATTTGGAGGGCAAAGCTACTTGATTGCTCATTGTGGCTGACAGTCACGGTGTGTAGTGTAGACCGCTCATCTGATATACGATTTGCAAAAGGTGATAGATCTCCTTACTATTTCTATTTCAGTATGCTTAATTAGGTTATATTAGTCATTTTAATGATTTTTTTGATAGTTTAGAGACTTTGACTAGCTTAGTTAGGGATTATAATAAGTTTACTTCATCATAGCAAGTAGGAAATCAATGGCTTATTTTCATGCTATCTTGTTTCATTCCATGCAATTGATTCAATAGATAGATAGCTGCACTTTTTACTTTCATGTTGCTAAAAATCTTTATGAATACATCACAAGTTTAATATGTTTTGTTTGTCTTCTTGATTTTATAGTTGTTATGAAATATTTATGCATATTTTCCTCAAAGGGCCTCATCATGATAGGTTGCCTATTTGGTTAATGCTTTTGTGTTGTTTCTTGATCGTAGGAAAGCAGGTTCAAAGGAGATTCAATCATCTAATCCCTTCCTCAATGCGAAGAAGAGGGTCAAATCCACCCTAGAGCAGTTTGTGACTATTTAGAGAGAATTAGTATTGTGCCTACCCCATTGGGGGCTTTGGAATTGTATCAATTGTATCAACATTTGGGTGACCCTAAGAGGGACATGATTGTAACTGAGATTCTTTTCAATATTAATAAAATAAATATTCATTTCTCATTATTTGCAATCTTTTTTATCATTTTATGTTTTTATGTTGATTCTGATTGATGTATTATATAGGCACATTGCTTTTTGGAATGATCTCCTCACTATTTTTGTTTTAATATGCTCAATTACGTTAGATTAGTCATTTTAATGGTTTCTTTGATAGTTTAGAGACTCTGAATAGCTTAATTAGGAATTATAATAAGTTTACTTCATCATAGCAAGTAGGACATCAATGGCTTATTTTCATGCTATCTTGTTTCATTCCATGCAATTGATTCAATAGATAGATAGCTACACTTTCTACTTTCATGTTTCTAAAAATCTTTATGAATCTTGCACAAGTTTAATATGTTTTATCCATCTTCTTGATTTCATAGTTGTTATGGCATCTTTATGCATATTTTCCTCAAAGGGCCTCATCATGAGAGGCTACATATTTGTTTAATGCTTTTGTGTTGTTTCTTGACCGCAGGGAAGTAGGTTTGAAGGATATTTAATCATCTAATTCCTTCCTCAACGCGAAGAAGAGGGTCAAACTCCACCCTAGAGCAGTTTGTGACTATTTAGAGAGCATTAGTATTGTGCCTACCCCATTGGGGGCTTTGGAATTGTATCAACATTTGGGTGACCCTAAGAGGGGCATGATTGTAACTGAGATTCTTTTCAATATTAATAAAATAAATATCCATTTTATTGTTATGTGCAATCTTGTTTATTGTTATATGCTTTTATATTGATTTCGATTGATGCAATAGATAGGCGCATTACTTTTTGGATAGGTTTGTTTTTGGTATTTTATGATTTTATGCTTTTATGTTGATTTTGATTGATGTTTCACAAAACTTGAACTACCACTCCAATATTTCATTCAATAATGCTCATCCAATTTCACTCAACCATTCACACAATGAAACACAACTTGATTACAAGCCCTAACCAAGTGTTTTACAATGCTACCAATAACTCTCACATAATAATGATACTCATGATCTTTCACAAACCCTAGTTCAAGATAGTTCACAATCTCACACTCAATTGTCTTCACAAACATTCACCAATCATGCATGTGAAAACTCACTCAATCATTTCCAACAATGTTTATCAAACAAAACCTTTTCACTCCAACTTGCACTTCACAACATTCAACAATATTTCACTCATAAGGATGATATGCCCATACCTTTTGTATTAAAGAATATTTAACCTCAAAACATGTCTCAATCACAATCAATCTCTTTTCCAATCTCAAAGTTTAGATAGCAAAAAACCTTCTCAATATTTTTATTCAAATATTCCCTCAAAATATTTTACCATACAAAACATTAAATCTCAATTACACCTTATAATCTCCACACTTCAAAAATGATTAGCAAAAATTAAATAACTCACTTCCATAATTAATTTTCCTTATGCACCTTATTACTCCTCTCAAATAATTCACACAATAAAACTTTATTTCAAAATAAAACATAAGGTCCTTTGAATACCTTATCACTCCTACTAAACTCTAAACCATCAAATCAAAATATATTATTTTAATTTAATAAAACTTATATCTCCCTCTTAAAAAACTTCCAAACCTCCTTTATAAACTTCACGCAATGTAATTTTCGTATATTTAAAACCTTTAAAAATTGAACCATAAGCGCATACCTTGTTTTAATGCCACCTCAACAAAATTGCATTCGGTGAGATTTGAATACCCCACATTGCCTCTCCAAGCACCTTAGCGCCTAGCACGTCCACTGCTTGGGCTACGTGACCTCATGGGAAACCAAAGCATGCCCTGTCGCTTATCATCCTTTCCCTTTCGCTTAGTGCAAAATGAAATGCTTTCCCTTCAAAAAAATGTGACCACAAGGATCGAACCCACGATCTCGCATTCCACTAAAGCTTTAATGCAACCCTTGGTTGCCACCTATGCTACCTGGTGCTTTGGGTTTATTTTTGTGCTCAACTTCAACTTTTCCTTTATATCTACCAAATCACATTTTAAAACACATGTGAAATTACTTCCTCTTTGAAGCTCGATTTCATTAGATCACTTTGGCATTAATCGCATGGATGACTTTTGAAATTAAAACTTTGCCCTATTTATATTGTATGAAATGCGCTTCACCACGTCCGTGGATATTTGGAATTCGAAATAATTTCAAATTTTATATTTTAAACTTTAGCACCTTAAATTATTATTATTTAATTTTAAATTTTAACTTTAGGGTTAAAATATTTAAAATTAAATAATTTAAACCTTTATCCTCAAAAAATTGCCACATGGGTTTTTAGGAGATTTAAAATGTTATAACTCCTTGGCCCATGTTTTCCTCAAACCCAACCTATATCCTGAAATATTATAATATTAAACATTATAATATTTTTTTCATTTAAACCTGCTTCTTTACCTTTTTGGAAAAAACCATTGGAGGACATTAACGAATCTTGGACATCAACCTTGATAACGAAACTTGGACATGAATACATGGATGACAATAAAACTTGGTCATCATCTTCTTGACATCAATGACAAAAAAACTTGCCCTTTGTCATTGATGGCAACCCATTTTTCTTTTACAATTTCCTTTACCTTTTTTTGTTTTGCTCCCCCTGAGAATCTTCTCCCTCTAATTGAATGCTCTCCCCCTTTGTCATCAATGGAAAAGGGCCACCTTTGGGGCTTAGGGCTAATAATGAGACTCTTAGCTTAGCTCCTCCCCCACCTCCTCTGTTGAAGTGGCTTAGTAAAAATGTTTGCAATTTGCTCCTTTGTAGTAATATATTCCAACCTGACTTGCTTATCTATCACCTGCTCTCTCATAAAATGATACTTAATCAGAATGTGTTTTTTCCTATTGTGCATCACCATATTCTTTGAGATATTTATAGCACTTGTATTATCACATAATATGGGAATAGGGTGATCATGCTTTATTTTGAAGTCCTCCAAAGTTTACTTCATCCATAAAACCTGTGTATAAAAAGCAACTACTGCAACATATTCTTCCTCTATTGTGGATAATGATATTTATGCTTGTTTCTTACTTAACCAAGATACTAAACAGTATCCAATAAATAATGCTCCTTCACTTGTGCTTTTTTGTCATCAATGTTGCTAGCCGAATATGCATCTGTATAAGCTGTAAGAGTGAAGTTGTCACTTTTGGGATATTAGAGCCCAAAATCCATAGCCCCTATACCTAAGAATCCTCTTTACTACTACTACATGTGTCTCCTTGGGTGCTTCATGAAACCTTACCACTAATCCCATTGCCTGCATGATATCTGGTCTTGTAGTTGTGACATAAAATAAGCTACTAATCATAGATTTGTATAATTTTTTATTTTCCTTTAGAGATTCATCATCTTTACTTAACTTGCATTCTGTAACAATGGGGGTGCTTACTGGTTTGCAATATTCTAACTTTAATTTCTTTAGCATCTCTTTTATGTACTTGGTTTGTGAAAGAAATACACCCTTCTCTGATTGTGATATTTGATGTCCAAGAAAGAAGGACAACTCACCAAGCATTGACATCTCAAATTTATTATGCATGCTCTTTGTAAATTTTTGACACATCTTATCATTGTTTTCTCCAAAAATGATATCATAAACATAGACAACCATAATTAGTAAGGCATTTCCCTTCATTTTTGATGTATAATTTAATGTCCACTATTCCTTTCCTGAAACCCTATTCCTGAAGATACTTATCTAATCTTGAGTACCAAGCTCTAGGAGCTTTTTTTAGTCCATAAAGTACCTTCGTGAATCTGCATACATAGTCTGATTTACTAGATAATTTGAATCCCTTTGGCTGCTCAATATAAACATATTCTTCCAAAATAGCATTTAGGAATGTTGATTTAACATCCATCTGATATACTTTGAATTTTTTGAAACTTGAGAAAGCTAAGAACCACATAGGATACCCAAATCATTATGGAATAATCATATATAAATAATATAAAGTAACTTTCATCTTGTAAACTCTTTTTCCTTGTAGGACCACATAGGTCAGTGTGCACTAGCTTTAGTGGCTCAAATGATATAAATTCTTTTGACTTGAAACTTGTTCTAGTTTGCTTCCCATGCTGACATTGTGAACAAATTGTGTATTGAGGCATTTTTAGCTTTGGTAAATATCTGACAACCTGCTTGTTGCTTATGTTTACTATATTGTCCAAGTTCAAATGACCCATTATTCTATGCCACAACCAAATCTCATCTTCTTGTTATGGAAAACACTTTTCTCCTTTAATCTCACTTAACATGTAGAGGTTGTTTGTAGTTCTATTTCAATTTGCAATATGTTTTCCAGTTTTAGAATTTCTAATCTCACACCTACTTGGATGAAAAGTAACCATGTGCCCTTGATCACAAAGTTGGCTCACACATAGTAGATTGTGCCTCAATCCCTTGGCATACAATACATTCTCTATTTCTATTTTCTCATTATCTAAACTCACAGTTCCTTTCCCATAAATTTTTGCCAATCCATTATCATCAAATCTTACTGATCCTCCATTAGTTTCTTTGAGTACTATAAATTTACTTTTGTTTCTTTTCATGTGACTAGAACATCCACTATCAAGATACCATTGTTTTTCCTTATCCAGAACATGAAGAGTTATTTGTACTAACATTGATCTAACTTTCTCATGTCCTTTTCTCTCTTTCCTGATTGTTGAAGTTGAATTCTTTTTACCTGTATCAGGAAATACCAATTTACACCATCTAGCCTTGTGCCCAATATTATTGCACTTATAACATATGACATCACTATTCATAAGAGGTGCAAAAGAATTGAAATTTCTATTGACATAATTTTTAACATAACCAATGCAATGTACAAATCTATGACCATATTTGTTACATGAAAAGCAATAACCATGGAAGATATTATGTAATCTGATTGATTACCTTGGAAATTATGGTCAAGTGCTCGTTTTTTTGTTGTGGTTAAATTTTGTCCATGGTTCTTCTTTGCTTCCTTATTTCCTGATGTCTTCTCCTTTCTGAGTATTAGTCACTTGCTTATATTTGTTTCATGTCTCTGCTTCTTGAAGGCTTGAATCCTCTCTCTATTTCCCCAACTTTATATCTTGTCGTAATTTGGTCTTTTCAACTTCATTCCTTAGATAAAAAATTTATGCTTCCAATATTTCACATTTTATTTCTCTTGATCTTAATAGATCTTTCATATCCTGTTCAATTTTCTTTCCTTCTACCTTTATTTTGATTTTTGTGAGACTCTATAGAAGTTTCATCTTTGCTTCTTCACCCTCTTGAATTTGATCTTTCAAACTTGAGTTCTTTCTAATCTTTTCCAAGTTCCTGAGAGCAGCAAAGAATTCATATTTTATGTCAAATATGGTCTCTTCTTCATTCTATGAAGTCATGTGTATTTATGATGGATCTTCCTCTAAGTTGTTAGTCTTTTCATGGAGAGATCCACTCTGATACCAATTGAAGAACATGTGCTTATACTGAGATGGGGGGTGAACAGTATAAGATAAAACATTTTACTTTTTAATCCATATGATAAAATCAACAATATAAAAGCAGTAAACATTACATAAAGCATCACACACATGAGAGACATGATTTAACATGGTTCACCCAATGTCGGATACTCCACAGATAAAATATTTTCATTTAAATTTTCTCAACAAATTTCTTGGGAATCCTTCCATATTACAATGTTTATGGATCTCTGTCCAAAGGAGACACCAATCCCCTAATCAATTTTGTGGATCTCTATCCATAAGAGAACTCCTTCTTCGTTACTCTGGTTGATGATCCTCTAGAAGACTACTGCCTCCACTACACTGGTTGGTGGATCTCTCTTCACTAAAGACCCATGTCCTCACTTAGAAGACCTTTTTCCTCACTACCTTGGATAATGGATCTTTGTCCACTGGAGACTATTGTCCTCTACTTTATCACCTCCAAAGCTTGCTCTTACTCTTCTCTATCTCTATCTCAGATCTATACTAAACATTGTCTTCTACCCTACACAAATATGCTCAATATTTGTATCAAATAAGCACTAAACATTGTCCATCGATCTAGCACAAATCTACTCAATCTTTGTCTCAAATCTTGCACAACAAGTCTTCAGTAAGACTTGTCTCAAATTTTATTTGTAAGCTTCCACAAAAGCTCACAAAAATCTGTCCTTAAGTCCACTCTAGGACTTTCTCAAATCTACTCACAAGCTTTCACAAAATCTTGTTCAAATCAATTGCAAAACTTGCATACACAACTCAACTCAATCTCTCATAGAAAACCTCTTCACTCACACAAACAAATTTCACTCAAAAAAAAAATTAACCACAGAAACATATAGATAATGGTAAGAGACTCAATATGTTTCACACTCACAAATCACTCTATCACTTTCAAACTCTTTTTTAAATAAATTTAGAATAAAGAACAATTTGTTTCACAAAACTTGAATTACCACTCCAATGCTTTCAATCAATAATGCTCATCCAATTTCACTCAACCATTCACACAATGAAACACAACTTTCTTACAAGCCCTAACCAAGTGTTTCACAATGTGTATACACCTAAAACATGTCATGTCGATGGATATGGTACATGCTACAAGACCATATGGAAGATCTTGGATAGATTCCAAGATAGAGCAGTGTTTTTAACCACTCAATTTGGGATCCTTGGCCTAATAAATCTAAATCATAGTTGAGACCTATGATCTACAATATGAACCATAGTTGATACCTATGGTCTATATTCTAGGCCGTAGCTATCACCTGCAGTCTAAACTAAAGTTTACTTGGCCTTCATTCGAGCCAAATTGGTTTGAACAATTGTTTGTTCTAGAAGAGGGTAGTTGAAGGATGGAATATTCTAGAGGCTTCCATTCCAACTGTCCCAACCACCTCTTCTTGATCTTGGATTCTCCATGAAGCCACCCCTAGCCCTTGGATAATCCTATAAGTACCCCTTAGAATTAGGCTAAACCATCAGATTGTGCATTGGATATTAGAGCAAAGAAGACCTATCGTATTGTAGTCTTATTTGAGTATAGTGAGAGAGCCTAGTTGCCATTCACTTGCCAATTCACCAAGCATCATGTCATTTAGTGCCATGGATGCCCTAAGGATCTAGAACACCAAGAAACAAAAATTTGGGCAAGCGGAGGCCCAACTGTCAATCCAGTTAGAGGACACCAAGGTGACCCTTGATCATCAATTGGACAAGGAGGATCAATCCCACATCCCTTGATTTGGAGGGCAAAGCTACTTTATTGCTCACCGTGGATGACAGTCATGGTATGCAGTGTAGACCGCTCATCTAAGTTGCAGTTTGCAACAGGTGATAGATCTCCTTACTGTTTCTATTTTAGTATGCTTAATTATGTTAGATTAGTCATTTTAATGGTTTAATAGATAGTTTAGAGACTCTGACTAGCTTAATTAGGGATTATAATAAGTTTACTTCATCATAGCAAGTAGGAAATCAATGGCTTATTTTCATGCTATCTTGTTTCATTCCATGCAATTGATTCAATAGATAGATAGCTGCACTTTTTACTTTCATGTTTCTAACAATCTTCACAAATCTTGCACAAGTTTAATATGTTTTGTTCATCTTCTTGATTTTATAGTTGTTATGACATCTTTATGCATATTTTGCTCAAAGTGCCTCATCATGATAGGTTGCCTATTCGTTTAATGCTTTTGTGTTGTTTCTTGATCGTAGGAAAGCAGGTTCAAAGGAGATTCAATCATCTAATTCCTTCCTCAATGCAAAGAAGAGGTTCAAATCCACCCTAGAGCAGTTTGTGACTATTTAGAGAGAATTAGTATTGTGCCTACCCCGTTGGGGGCTTTGGAATTGTATCAATTGTATCAAAATTTGGGTGACCCTAAGAGGGACATGATTGTAACCGAGATTCTTTTCAATATTAATAAAATAAATATCCATTTTCTCATTATTTACAATCTTGTTTATCATTTTATGCTTTTATGTTGATTCTGATTGATGTATTAGATAGGCGCATTGCTTTTTGGAATGATCTCCTCACTGTTTTAGTTTCAATATGCTCAATTAGGTTAGATTAGTCATTTTAATGGTTTTTTTGATAGTTTAGAGACTCTGAATAGCTTAATTAGGAATTATAATAAGTTTACTTCATCATAGCAAGTAGGACATCAATGGCTTATTTTCATGCTATCTTGTTTCATTCCATGCAATTGATTCAATAGATAGATAGCTACACTTTCTACTTTCATGTTTCTAACAATATTTATGAATCTTGCACAAGTTTAATATGTTTTATCCATCTTCTTGATTTCATAGTTGTTATGGCATATTTATGCATATTTTCCTCAAAGGGCCTCATCATGAGAGGCTGCCTATTTTTTTAATGCTTTTGTGTTGTTTCTTGACCACAGGGAAGCAGTTTCGAAGGATATTTAATCATCTAATTCCTTCCTCAACGTGAAGAAGAGGGTCAAACTCCACCCTAGAGCAGTTTGTGACTATTTAGAGAGCATTAGTATTGCGCCTACCGCATTGGGGGATTTGGAATTGTATTGACATTTGGGTGACCCAAAGAGGGGCATGATTGTAACCGAAATTCTTTTTAATATTAATAAAATAAATATCCATTTTATTGTTATGTGCAATCTTGTTTATTTTTATATGTTTTTATGTTGACTTCAATTGATGCAATAGATAGGCGCATTGCTTTTTGGATAGGTCAGAAGTTGTTTTTGCTATTTTATGATTTTATGCTTTTATGTTGATTTTGATTGATGTTTCACAAAACTTGAACTACCACTCCAATGCTTTCAATCAATAATGCTCATCCAATTTCACTCAACCATTCATACAATGAAACACAACTTGCTTACAAGCCCTAACCAAGTGTTTCACAATGCTACCAACAACTCACACATAACAATGATACTCATGATCTTTCACAAACCCTAGTTCAAGATAGTTCACAATCTCACACTCAATTATCTTCACAAACATTCACCAATCATGCATGTGAAAACTCACTCAATCATTTCCAACAATGCTTATCAAACAAAACCTTTTCACTCCAACTTGCACTTCACAACATTCAACAATATTTCACTCACAAGGATGATATGCCCATACCTTTTGTATTGAAGAATATTTGACCTCAAAAAATGTCTCAATCACAATCAACCTCTTTGCCAATCTCAAAGGTTAGATAGCAAAAACCTTCTCAATATTTTCATTCAAATATTCCCTCAAAATATTTTACCATACAAAACATTAAATCTCAATTACACCTTATAATCTCCACACTTCAAAAATGATTAGCAAAAATTAAATAACTCACTTCCACAATTAATTTCGCTTATGCACCTTATTACTCCTCTCAAATAATTATCACAATAAAACTTTATTTCAAAATAAAACATAATGTCCTTTGAATACCTTATCACTCCTACTAAACTCTAACCATCAAATCAAAATATAATATTTTAATTTTATAAAACTTATATCTCCCTCTTAAAAAACTTTCAAACCTCCTTTATAAACTTCACGCAATGCAATTTTCATATATTTAAAACCTTTAAAAATTAAACCATAAGCGCATACCTTGTTTTAATGCCACCTCAACAAAATTGCATTCGGTGAGATTCGAACACCCCACCTTGCCTCTCCAAGCGCCTTAGTACCTAGCACGTCCACCGCTTGGGCTACATGCCCTCATGGGAAAACAAAGCATACCTTGTCACTTATCAACCTTGCCCTTCTGCTTAGCGCAAAATGAAATGGTTTCCCTTCAGCACAAGGCGACCGCGAGGATCGAACCCACGATCTCGCATTCCACTAATGCTTTAATGCAACCCTTGGTTGCCACCTACGCTACCTGGTGCTTTGGGTTTATTTTTGCACTCAACTTCACCTTGTCCTTTATGCCCAATCACATTTTAAAACACATGCGAAATTACTTCCTCTTTGACGCTCGATTTCCTTAGATCACTTTGGCATTAATCGCATGGATGACTTTTGAAATAAAAACTTTGCCCTATTTATATTGTATGAAATGCGCTTCACCACGTCCGTGGATATTTGGAATTCGAAATAATTTCAAATTTTATATTTTAAACTTTAGCACCTTAAATTATTATTATTTAATTTTAAATTTTAACCTTAGGGTTAAAATATTTAAAATTAAATAATTTAAACCTTTGTCCTCAAAAAAATTCCACATGGGTTTTTAGGATATTTAAAATGTGATAACTCCTTGGCCCATGTTTTCCTCAAACCCAACCTATATCCTGAAATATTATAATATTAAACATTATAATATTATTTTTCATTTAAACCTGCTTCTTTGCCTTTTTAGAAAAAACCACTGGAGGACATTAACGAAGCTCGGACATCAACCTTGATAACAAAACTTGGACATGAATACATGGATGACAATAAAACTTGGTCATCATCTTCTTGACATCAATGACAAAAAAACTTGCTCATATTTCCAACAATCTCCCCCTTTGTCATTGATGGCAACCCATTTTTCTTTTGCCATTTCCTTTACCTTTTTTTGTTTTGCTCCCCTAAGAATCTTCTCCCTCTAACTGAATGCTCTCCCCCTAACACAAATCTCCCCCCCTTTGTCATCAATGGAAAAGGGCCACCTTTGGGGCTTGGGGCTAAGAATGAGACTCTTAGCTTAGCCCCTCCCCCACCTCCTCTGTTGAGGTGGTTAATTTTTGGGTGGGAGTAGAACTACTCCCAATTTTTCTTGAAGATACTCAAAAGTCTCTTTCGAAAGTGTCTTAGTGAAAATATCTGCAATCTGCTCCTTTGTAGTAATATATTCCAACCTGACTTGCTTATCTATCACCTGCTCTCTCAAAAAATGATATTGATTAGAATGTGATTTTTCTTGGAGTGCATCACCGGATTCTTTGAGATGTTTATAGCACTTGTATTATCACACAATATGGGAATAGGGTGATCATGCTTTATTTTGAAGTCCTCCAAAGTTTACTTCATCCATAAAACTTGTGTACAACAAGCAACTGCTATAATATATTCTACCTCTATTGTGGATAAGGATACTGATGCATGTTTCTTACTTAGCCAAGAGACTAAATAGTCTCCAAGAAAGAATACTTCTCCACTTGTACTTTTTTTGTCATCAATACTGCTAGCCCAATCTACATTAGTATAAGTTGTAAGAGTGAAGCTATCACTTTTGTGATACTAGAGCCTAAAATCCATATCCCTTTTAGATACCTAAGAATCCTCTTTACTGCTACTACATGTGTCTCCTTGGGTGTTGCATGAAACCTTACCACTAATCCCACTGCCTGCATGATATCTGGTCTTGTAGTTGTGACATACAATAAGTTACCAACCATAGATCTGTATAATTTCTGATTTTCCTATGGAGATTCATCATATTTACTTAACTTGCATCCTATAACCATGGGGGTGCTTATTGGTTTGCAATCTTCTAACTTGAATTTCTTTAGCATCTCTTTTATGTACTTGGTTTGTGAAAGAAATACACCCTTCTCTGATTGTGAGATCTAAAGTACAATAAAGAAGGACAACTCACCAAGCATTGACATCTCAAACTCATTTTGCATGCTCTTTGTAAATTTTTGACACATCTTATCATTGTTGCCTCCAAAATTATATCATCAACATAAACAACCACAATTAGTAAGTCATTCCCTTCATTTTTTATGTATAATTTATTGTCCACTATTCCTTTCCTAAAACCCTATTTCTGAATATACTTATCCAATCTTGAGTACCAAGCTCTAGGAGCTTGTTTTAGTCCATAAAGTGCCTTCTTCAATATGCATACATAGTCTGATTTACCAGTTAAGTTGAATCCCTTTGGCTACTCAATATAAACCTCTTCTTCCAAAACACCATTTAGGAATGTTGATTTAACATCCATATGATATACTTTGAAGTTTTTGAAACTTGAGAAATCTAAGAATATTCTTATAGCTTCAATTCGTGCAACTAGAGAAAATATCTCATCAAAATCAATTCCCTCTACCTGTGCATAACCTTTGCATACTAATCTTGCTTTATTTCTGACTACCTGACCATCTTCATTTAAATTGTTTCTGAATACCCATTTAGTACCAATCACATTCTTGTATTTTGGTCATGGGAAAAGTTCCCAAGTCTTAATTTTATCTATCTTATCTAGTTCCTCATTCATTGCCTTAATCCAAAAGTCGTCTTCACTCGCTTCATTGAAATATTTTGGCTCAATTTTGGATAACAAAGAAAAATTTACTTGTTGATTTGATGTTATTACCCTTCTCCTTGTCTGTCTCTCATCTGGATTCCCAATGATTTTCTATATATACCTGGATGTAGTTTTAGGAAGAAGTCTTTGTGTTTCTTCTTCTTCTTTTGATTCTTCATGTAACTCTTCTTGAAAACTTTCATCTTCCTGGTATACAATTTCTTGAACTGGTTCTTTTGATCCTATCTTCTCATCAACTGTTACATTTATACTTTCTATAATAGTGTGTCCTTTTGTTATAGCATCTATAGGCCTTGCTCTTGTTGGAATAGCCTAGAAAAATACCTTCATCACATCTTGGGTCAAATTTACCCAAAATTTTCTCTTCCCGTCTTATATAAAATTTGCTTCCAAAAATTCTGAAATACTTTACAATGGTTGGTCTTCCTTTCCATAGCTCATATGGATTTTTGTGATGATTTACTCTTACTTGGGATCTATTGATGATATATGTTTTTGTATGTACTACCTCTTTCCAAAAACCATCTAAAATCTTAGAGTCATTTAACATAGCTCTAGCCATATTTTCAACTATCTTATTTTTCCTTTCAACTACCCCATTTTGTTGAGGAGTTCTTTGTTTCTGAATATTCTATTTTTAACCCATGTTGTTCACAAAATTCTATGAATTCATTTGAGGTAAATTCTCCTCCTTTAATGCCCCCTTTTAATAAAAATATTAACTTACCAAAAAAAAAATTATCCTCCTCTATCCGACCTTAAACTCTTAATCCTTTTACTTGTTTCATTTTCCACTACCTCTTTAAAAGCTTTAAACTTCTCAAGAGCTTCTGAATTTTCATTCAGGAAGGATACCCAAATAATTCTATAATAATCATATATAAATAATATAAATTAAATTTCACCTTGTAAACTCTTTGTCCTTGTAGTACTGAATAGCTTAGTGTGCACTAACTTCAATGGCTCAGATCCTTTTGACTTGAGACTTGTTCTATTTTGCTTCCCATGCTGAAATTGTGAACAAATAGTGTATCGAGGCCTTTTTATCTTTGGTAAATCTCTAACATCTTGCTTGTTGCTTATGTTTACTATTTTATCAAAGTTAAAATGACCCATTCTTCTATGCCACAACCAACTCTCATCTTCTTGTGATAGAAAAAAAAATTCTCTTTTAATCTCACTTAACATGTAGAGGTTGTTTGTAGTTCTATTTGCATTTGAAATAAGTTTTCCAGTTTTAGACTTTCTAATCTCACACCTACTTGGATGAAAAGTAACCATGTGCCCTTGATCACAAAGTTGGCTCACACTTAGTAGATTGTGCCTCAACCCCTTGACATACAATACATTCTCTATTTTTGTTTTCCCATTATCTAAACTTAGAGTTCCTTTCCCACAAATTTTTGCTGATCCATTATCACCAAATCTTACCGATCCTCCATCAGTTTCTTTGAGTACTAGAAATTTATTTTTGTCTCCTGTCATATGACTAGAACATCCACTATCAAGATACCATTGTTTTCCCTTATCCTGAACATGAAGAGTTGGTTGTACTAACATTGATCTAAATTTCTCATGCTCTTTTCTCTCTTTCCTAATTGTTGAAGTTGTATTCTTTTTACTTGTCTCAGGCAATACCAATTTACACCATCTAGCCTTGTGCCCAATATTATTGCACTTATAACATATGACATCACTATTCATAAGAGGTGCAAAAGAATTGAAATTTCTATTGACATCATTTTTAACATAACCAATGCAATGTACAACTCTATGACCATATTTTTTACATGAAAATCAATAGCCATGGAAGAGATTATGTAACTTGTTTGAATGCCTTGGAAAATATGGTCGAGTGCTTCTCCTTTTGTTGTGATTAACTTTTGTCCATGGTTCTTCTTTGCTTTCTTCCTTCCTGATGTCTTATTTTTTAGTATGAGTCACATTATTATCTTTGTTTCATGTCTCTGCTTCTTGAAGTCTTGACTCCTCTCTTTGTTTCCCCAACTTTATATCTTGTCGTAATTTGGTCTTTTCAATTTCATTCCTTCGATAAACAATTTATGCTTCCAATATTTCACATTTTGTTTCTCTTTCTCTTAATAGATCTGTCATATCTTATTCAATTTTCTTTCCTTCTTCTAACTTTATTTTGAGTTCTGTGAGACTCTATAGAAATTCCATCTTTGCTTCTTCACCCTCTTGAATTTGATCTATCAAACTTGAGTTCTTTCTAATCTTTTCCAAGTTCCTGAGATCAACAAAGAATTCCTCTTTTATGTCAAACATGGTCTTTTCTTCATTCTATGAAGTCATGTGTGTTTCTTATGGATCTTCCTCCAAGTTGTTAGTCTTTTCATGGAGAGATCCACTCTGATACCAATTGAAGAATATGTGCTTATACTGAGAGGGGGACTAAATAGTATAAGATAAAACTTTTTTCTTTTTAATCCATATGATAACATCAGCAATATCAAAGTAGTAAATATTACACAAAGCATCACACACATGAGAGACATGATTTAATGTGGTTCACCCCATGTGGGCTACTCCATGAAGAAAATATTTTCACTTAAATTTTCTCAACAAATTTCTTGGAAATCCTTCCCTATTACAATGTTTATGGATCTCTATCCAAAGGAGACACCAATACCATAATCAAGTTCATGGATCTCTATCCATAAGAGAACTCCTTCTCCACTACTCTGGTTGGTGATCCTCTAGAAGAGTACTACCTCCACTGCATTGGTTTGTGGATCTCTCTCCACTGAATACCCATGTCCTCACTTAGAAGACCTCTATCCTCACTACCCTGGCTAATGGATATCTATCCACTGGAGACTACTATCCTCTACTTTGTCACCTCCAAAGCCTGATCTTACTCTACTCTGTCTCTATCTCAGATCTATACTAAACAATATCCTCTACCCTGCATAAATATACTCAATATCTATCTCAAATCTACACTAAACACTGTCCATCAGTCTAGCACAAATCTGCTCAATCTCTATCTCAAATCTTGCACAAGTCTTCAGCAAGACTTATCTCAAATCTTGCACAAGTCTTCAGCAAGACTTATCTCAAATCTGCTTTGTAAGCTTCCACAAAATCTCACACAAATATGTCCTTAAGTCCACTCTAGGACTTAATCTTCTCAAAAGATTTCACAAAAGCTTGTTCAGATCAATTGTAAAATTTACATACACAACTCAACTCAATCTCACAGAAAACCTCTTCACTCACATAAATAAATTTCATTCAGAATTTTTTTTAAACACATAAACATATAGAGAATGGTAAGAGACTCAATATGTTTCACACTCACAAATCACTCTATAACTTTCAAACTCCTTTTCAAATCAATTTAGAATAAAGAAAAATTTGTTTCACAGAACTTGAAATAGCACTCCAGTGCTTCAATCAATAATTCTCATCCAATTTCATTCAACCATTCACACAATGAAACACAACTTGCTTAAAATCCCTAAACAAGTGTTTTACAATGCTACCAAAAACTCTCACATAACAATGATACTCATGATCTTTCACAAATCCTAGTTCAAGATAGTTGACAATCTCACACTCAATTGTACTCACAAACATTCACCAATCATGCATGTGAAAACTCACTCAATCATTTCCAACAATGCTTATCAAACAAAACCTTTTCACTCCAACTTGCACTTCACAACATTCAAAAATATTTCACTCACAAGGATGATATGCCCATACCTTTTATTTTGAAGAATATTTGACCTCAAAACCTGTCTCAATCACAATCAACCTCTTTGCCAATCTCAAAGGTTAGATAGCAAAAACCTTCTCAATATTTTCATTCAAATATTCCCTCAAAATATTTTACCATACAAAATATTAAATCTCAATTACACCTTATAATCTCCACACTTCAAAAATGATTAGCAAAAATTAAATAACTCACTTCCACAATTAATTTTCCTTATGCACCTTATTACTCCTCTCAAATAATTAACACAATAAAACTTTATTTCAAAATAAAAGATAATGTCCTTTGAATACCTTATCACTCCTACTAAACTCTAACCATAAAAATCAAAATATAATATTTTAATTTTATAAAACTTATATCTCCCTCTTAAAAAACTTTCAAACCTCCTTTGTAAACTTCACGCAATGCAATTTCCACACATTTAAAACCTTTAAAAATTAAACCATAAGCGCATACCTTGTTTTAATGCCACCTCAACAAAATTGCATTCGATGAGATTCAAACACTCCACCTTTCCTCTCCAAGAACCTTAGCGCCTAGCACATCCACCGCTTGGGCTACGTGCCCTCATAGGAAACCAAAGAATACCCTATCGCTTATCAACCTTGCCCTTCTACTTAGTGCAAAATGAAATGCTTTCCCTTCAGCAAAAGGTGACCACGAGGATCGAACCCATGATCTCATGTTCCACTAATGCCTTAACGCAACCCTTGGCTTCCACTTGCGCTACCTGATGTTTTGGGTTTATTTTCATGCTCCACTTCACCTTGTCCTTTATCTCTGCCCAATCACATTTTAAAACACATGCAAAATTACTTCCTCTTCGACGCTCGATTTCCTTATATCACTTGGGCATTAATCTCATGAATGACTTTTGAAATAAAAACTTTACCTCATTTATATTGTATGCAATGCGCTTCACCACGTCGATGGATATTTGGAATTCAAAATAATTTCAAATTTTATATTTTAAACTTTAACACCTTAAATTATTATTATTTAATTTTAAATTTTAACCTTAAGGTTAAAATATTTAAAATTAAATAATTTAAACGTTTGTCCTCAAAAAACTACCACATGGTTTTTTAGGAGATTTAAAATGTGATAACTCCTTAGCCCTTGTTTTCCTTAAACCCAACTTGTATCCTAAAATATTATAATATTAAGTATTATAATATCATTTTTTATTTAAACCTGCTTCTTTGCCTTTTTGTAAAAAACCATTGGAAGACATTAACGAAGCTCAGACATTAACCTTTTTTTTTAAATAAAGGGGTAAAAATTTATTGATAAAAATTTTGGATTATAGAGTACAACTGAGCTTCCAATCAGGACTCAAATAAATAGCCAAACAGGCTAAAACCACTAGACTAGAATGACACCCAAAAAAGACAACAAGAACAAACCACATTAATTCTGTACATCCTTGTGGATCAACTCCCACAGGCGTTCAGAGTCCCTAGACAAGAGACTCTCCCAATTATCGATTCTCCAAGGATCCAGCAGCTCAGAAGCCCTTTTGGCTAGGTAATCAGCAACCACATTCCATTCCCTTGGAATGTGTACAAAGGATATAAATTCAAACTCTTCACTCATTCTGATAATCTAAATGGCTATAGAGGCCAACTGCCAATTAACTTCCTCCACCCTTTTACTATTTAAAATATTAACCACAATTTGAGAGCCAGACTCGCAGATAATATTATGCTAGCCAAGAGAAAACCCCCTCTGCAAGGCCTCAAGAATTGCAAGAGCTTCCATAAAATTGTTGGAGTGAACACCTTTATAAATGGAAAAGAAAAAATTGACACCACCAGTAGAATCTCTCCCAAAATCGCCAATGCCAGCATGTCCAGGATTACCCCTAGATGATCTATCAGTATTAATTTTTAAAACTCCTCTACGGGGTGGCCTCCACCTACCATCTCTCCTAACCTTCTTGCTGAGCTGAGGAACTCTACTAGGGCTAGAAGATTTCACACCATCCCCAAAGAGACCAAGGGCTTGCTATACCTTCTTCTCCATAGAATCCAAAAGAGGGTCCACATCACATTTGCTATGGATGGTTTCCTGAACCATATATAGGATCCTTTGCCATATCTATTGAACAACCAAATAATTGCCCTGAAATATGTGTCGGTTTTGTTTGAGCCAAATTTTCCAGATGATGCAAGAAGGGCCCAAATTCCAAGCCACCCGAAGGAATGGGGACTTGGCCAGAGGTCTTCCCAGACTACTCCAAAACTCCACCAAGGACAGCACATGAAAACATTGATGGTTCCAGGCGCTCCACCAATGGTGCTAAATATCTCTGGCAAAGGAGCATTGGAAAAATAAATGAGAAGAGTCATCCTCATTCTTATTGCAAAGGACACAAAAAGAGGGACCCTGAAATCCCCTCTTCCTCACATTATCCCAAGTGAGGCATTTATTATGAGCTACCAACTAGAGAAAGAAGTTACATTTTGGCCAGGCAAATTTGTTCCACACCTTTTTCCACCAAGTGACAGGAAGACTCCCATACTTTTGCTTATCAAGAACCTGATAACCATAGGCTACCGAGTAGGTTCCCTTAGGATCAGGGTTCCAAGCCATAATATCTTTACCAATCAATGAATAATAAGGCCTCCCTATAATAATAAGAGCAAGCACCTCTCTGTTTTTGGCCAGTCCCCCCTAGGACCATTCTTATGGATATTTCCACCTGTACATATCTATATTTCCAAAAGACTATTTTTTTAAAGTCCACACGAGACCAGCCTACTTCCAAGAAAAAATTTCTTAGGGAACGTAACCTAGGATATTGATTCAATATAGGAGAGTGGCCATCCCAAGAATCCTCCCAAAAAATAGCATTTGATCCCTGATTGGAAATCCAGAACAAACCTTGCTTGATTAAATTAGCTCCTCTTTTTAGAGTGTCCCAGATAACAGAACCTTTCCCAACCAAGCTGACTCTAGGGATCTCTACCTCAAAAATACCTCTCAAGTATTTACAAGATAATATTTTAGCTCAAATATGATCTTGAGAGGTACACCATCTCCAATAAAGTTTTGCAGCAAAAGCCTGCCCAAAAAGAGTTATCTGTCGCAACCCAAGGCCTCCCTCTTCCATCGGCCTACATATAGAATCCCACCTAACCAAACTTCATTTATATTGATCAAGTTTTCCAGACCATAAAAACTATCTTGATAAAGCATCCATGTCTTTGATGAAGTGAGAGGGAGCTATTTGTACAAAACATCTATAAATGGGTAAATCTTGAACAACATATTTTAAAAGCAACACTCTACCTGCAGTGGATAGCCATCTGAAAGTCCAGTGATTCACCTTCCTTCTAAACTTATCAAGCATAGACTGCCAAGAAGATCTAGATAGAGGATGAGATGAAATTGGAATACCAAGATAAATGAAGGGGGGAGTCCCAACCTGAAATCTTAGAATGCGAGAAATCCTGGCTTGAATAAGAGGAGGGGTATTGAAGAAGAAAATAGAAGACTTGTCCTCATTAATCAACTGTCTAGAAGCACCAAGATATATGTCAAGAGACTGTCTAATATTTCCAGCTTCCCTGATAGTGGTAACTCCCAACAAATAAGTATCATCAAAAAATTGGTGGTGGGAAAGAGGTGGCAAACTACTATCCCACTTCCACCCCTGAATGAGACCCTGCATGACTTGAGACTTGAGCAATCTTCCCAACCCTTTCGCCATAATGATAAAAAAATAAGAAGATAAAGGATCTCCTTGCCTCAATTCCCTTGAGGCCTCAAACAGCTCTGATGGATCATTATTAACAAGAGCAGAGAATGAGGACGAAGAAACACAACTCATCACCCATCTAATCCATTCCCCCTGAAATCCAAAAGTAGTAAGAACTTTTTGAAGAAAGGACCATCTGACCCGATCGTAGGCTTTGGCCATGTTCAACTTAATGAACATAGTTTTCTCCTTAGAAGTTTCCATCGAGTGAATAGCTTCTATAGCAATAACAACCCCATCCAAGATTTTTTGGCTAGCAACAAACCCATCTTGCTCCTCAGAGATGATTTTTCTCAACCATATCTTTAGCCTCTCAGCAATAATTTTTGTGATGATCTTATACACAACATTGTAGAGAGCAATAGGCCTAAACATATCCAAGGAATTTGCTCCCTCTTTTTTGGGTATAAGCACCACAAAGGTAGCATTTAGGGCCCTTAGCATCTGTTTGTTATTTTGGGACTCATGGACCACCTCCAAAAGATCAAATTTTATTAAATCCTAAAACTCCTGATAAAACTCAATCAGGAATCCATATGGACCTGGGGATTTTCCTTTTTTCATATTGAATACAACATTTTCCAACTCCTCAAGGGAAATTGGACCCATCAAGTGCTCATTCATCTCTCTAGAAACAATCACTGGAATACAATTTAGAATAAGATTTTCATTCTCATCATCTGATAGGGAGTCCTCCTTGAAGAGAGAGGAAAAATACCTCTTAGTCTCTTCTGAAATATCCCTGAAAGAAGAGAGTAGGGCACCCTGAGAATTCACAAGAGAGATAATCAGGTTACCATTACGACGAGCCTTAACTAAGTTATAAAAGAAGGTTGTGTTCCTATCCCCTTCCTGAAGCCAATCTACTCGAGCTTTTTTTTTCCAAAAATTTTCTTCTCTTGGTTCCTATTCAGCAAGGTCTTTCACAGCCTCAGATTCCTCAACAAGAATCTCCTTCGTGAATCCCTAATCTCTAATCTTCCTTGAAGCTTCTTCCATCCTCCTAAGAGCTGCCAGCTTAGCCAAGGAAAGGTTCCCAAAATTTATTCTATTCCATCCCTTCAATTTATATTTTACAAATTTTAGTTGCTTCATAAAGGAATACATAGCGGTGCCATGAGGGGGTTTGCCAATGGTCCACCAACCTTGCATGAAATCATGAAGCTTAGTATCACGAAGCCACATAAGTTGAAACTTAAAGGAGGAATTCTTTTTTAGCCCTAACTCTAAATAAAATATTTTTATAGGCCAATGATCAGATCCCCTACCCTCCAAAATCACAGAACTAGCACTTATGTTATTACCCATCCAATAACTAGATATCAAAAACCTATCTAGTCTATCTGAGATGGAAGCTTCCCCACATCTTCTATTGTGCCAAGTAAAGATCCCATTATCTGGCTTGATGTCAACCAAGTTTAGGGTCTGGATATGAGCACTGAAGATAGAAGAAAAAGGCTTGAGACGGTCCACCCCACCACGTTTCTCCTCCATACAAGTGATAGAGTTGAAGTCTCCAGCCAAAATCCATGGGTACAGGGGAACCAAACTTCTCACAAAGCAAATGTGCTTCCAAAAATTCACTTTACCATTGTAATCAATAGGAGCATACACATTTGCAAGTAGAATGGTTTCACTAGATTCATTATCATGCCTAACCATCGAAATAGACCATCTGCTAGAAATCCAAGTAAGAGGGGATATCTTAACCGGATCCCATAAACAAGCGACGCCACCAAACATATCCACATGCACCAATACAATGGCATTAACCCCTTATCCACAACTTGGGAGTAATATTGAACATACTATCAATAGCCAATTTAGTCTCTTGAATAAACACCACATTCGGAGAATGCACACGAACCAAATCACGAACAATTTTTTGTTTGGGGATGTTGTTCAACCCCCTTACATTCCATGAGAGGATAATCATTTTTGGAGGTTATAAAAATGGGAGTCCAATGTTCTCACCAAGCCTGACTCCACAAAATTCTCCCCCATTAATTTAATTTTATCCTGGTCCTTCTTCCGACCCACCATCATATTCTTATCCAAAAAACTTTTTTTTATTATTTTCTGCTACAATCCCAACATCGTAGGAGTTTTGCAGTCCAAGGATGACTGCATAAGTTTCTGGGTAGGAGAGGACATAACTAAATATGTATCACTTTCCAAAATAGTTTCCCTTATAGGGCTAGACCCATCCATGTCCCCTATACTCAGATCCAAAACCCTTTGTTCTTCATTTAAACGCCCTAGATCTGATTCCTTAAGTTCCCCCTCAAGAAGATACATCTGATTCGGCCTTGTTATATTTGCATCAGGTATCGATGTTTCAGGTATCTCCATGCACTGATCAAGATCATCTAATATTTCAAAATGGTTGAGTAGAGCATCTGGTTGGCTATCCTTAAGGTCTTTCTTTGCCCTTCGTCCTTTGTTTCGGTATTTTACCGAAACAAAACCTTCCTTATCCTTTTCCCCTTCCTTTATCGAGGCTTTTCCTTTATTCAAAATTTATCCAGACCGAGAGGGCCCAGGATTTGAAGCCACAGGCGGGACAAACTTAGGGCATTTTCTTTGCAGGTGGCCATATTCATGGAAAATCCGGCAATGAAATGGAAGAGCTTCATAGTCAAGTTTTTGAACCCATGTAGTTGATCCAAATTGTATTTCAATAGAATCTGGAATAGGATTATTTAATTCAATTTCAACACAAATACGAGCAACAAAGATTACCTTTTTATCCATTATATGTTGTTACGGTCCAACCGACTTCCCAAGCAGAAGGGCAATCTTATGCAAGATATCAGTTCTCCAAAATTCCAACAAAAGCCATGGAAGCCACACCCATACTAGAACCCGCGACGGCCACTCCTCTGATGGGTTGAAACCCACATGCCAGGGTTTAAGAAAGAGTCCCACTTGGTTATAGAAATAAGGACCCCCTTCAAATGCTTTGTTACAATCTGCAATACAAGAGAAAACCACCATAAAATAGTTGTTTGCACTCAGCATCACCTCCACATCACCCTTCAGGATTCCAAGTTTTCCTGACCCAAGCCTCCAAAAAGGGAGAGAAATTTGGATGCCCAAAAATTTGCCAATAAGGGCATGTTTGGTTGGATACTCCAAATATTTTGCCATCGAGTCTGGTTGAACCACTAGAAGTGGCCTGGATTCACATTGTTCCAAACATCCATTGTTCTTTAACAAGAGGTTCCCGATATGCACTAGAAAATCCTATTCCTTCCAGTCATTTTTAGATGAAAAAATATCATGGGCATGCACTCTCTGTGTCGGACCCGATGCCATCACGATATTCCTCCAATTTTTTAGACCTCCTCCGAGAGTTTCTGCCATCTCCACAAAGCAGTTTTTCTTCATCAAACCCTAGCAGAGTAGTTTTTCCTCATCAAACCCTAACAGAGCTCCAAAGTCTCGTAGACAACCTCATATATCCTAGGTTTAAATAATTCCAAGCTCATACATCAACCTTGATAACGAAACTTGGACATGAATACATGGATGACAATAAAACTTGGTCATCATCTTCTTGACATCAATGACAACAAAACTTTCTCATATTTCCAACACTTTGTGGTGAAGCACCAAGAATAATGACCCGATGAACGCATCCAATTTTTTTTGATTGGGCATTGAAAATTCAAAATGACATTCGCCCAAAATGAGAGGTGATAGTGTCTTTTGCCCATTATAGGGGTGAACGTATATTTTAAGAAGAATAACACACCTTATGTAAGGTGATTTTTCTCCAAAAGAAAGAAAAACTCTCAATCATCCCTTCGAGGGGCGAAAAAATACAAAAATATGGTCCCAAGTGTTGTAATAAGTCGTTTCACCCATTTTTCTTCTAGATTGATTGTTGTTGTAACAAGAAAAATACGTCAAGTTTCAACTTGAGTGAAGTAAGGGGTTGTGTGTGTAATGCAATAACACGAGAACTACAAGAGTTGGAACAAAATTATGGATATTATCTCTTTCTAAGTGCCCTCTTCACTAGGAAGCATAAATGAGGAGGAGATAATGTAGGTTGGAAACATGTTCGCTCATTGCTTGGTTTCATGCAAATTCTATTTTTGGCATCAACAACAATTTTCAAAGGTGCTCAATTTGGGTGAATGAAGCGAATGAAATGATTGGGGTGAAAAGTAACTGAAGTTGTTAATTTAAAGAAAAAGGAGCCACAACATTAAAATCACCAGTCAATTTTCATGAACTCCATAGTATTCCTAATAGGAGTGAATTTTTTAGGCATAGCAAATATACCAAGTCATCAACCATCTTTGTAGTTTTTCATGCATCGACGCCTGAATGTGCTAATTTCCTAGAGGTTTTCCTTAGAAACTGGATCGTTGTTTCAAAAGGTAGATTTCCAAGGAGGAATTTCCTCACAAAGGTTCCTGATCTGTAAATATTTTTTCATATGTGCATTAAATGATAGAGGTGAAATTCCTCTATAAATACTACACAATTTCCATTGTAAAAGGAGGATGGACATTCTGTAGAAAAAATATTCAAGTTCTCTACATAAATAAAAGGAATTTGGATTTTGATTCTCGTAAACAGTATTTATGTGTGATTTCTTTCTATTCAAAGCATTTCTATTTTATATTCAAAAATTGTTATCTGTTGTTAAGTTCAAACTTTGCATCTGTATTTGGGCACTACTAGTGAGAGTGTGGGTACTGGAATGCGATTCTGGAAGTTATCTCCAAGAAATTATAAGTGGATTCTCCCGCCTTCTTTCTATTCTATGCTGCAATAACACTTGGCTAGAATTCCTGCTGCTAGTTTATCCCCAATCCTACATCTTTTGCCTGTGGCTATATTTTCCATTTCTTTCTATTATTTCCATTTCTTTCCTGCAACTCTAGTATTAAACCAATTTAGGATTAGTAAGGGATCCAACCCTCTATGGAGATTGGTACAGAGGACATTTATTTCCTTTGACCTTTCAATGTTGGCCAAGTTTAGGGCGCACAAAAATATGTTTATATTTTAAGCAGATATTTGACCAACAGGTACCAACACTTGCTAGTGTTATCTGCCCACCATAGCAATAAAAGCTTTATTCTTGGAAGAAGAATAAAAGGAAGGGATATCACCAAGCATATACATCTTATCAAACTCATAATAATACCTTGAGGCAATTGTCTTAAATTATTAGGAACCTACTATTAAAAATAAACTCACTCACACAAAATACTGTAAAATAACTAAAATGCATCAAATAACAGAATAACACTATGAAGAAAGTTTTTACAGAATTGAAACAATCTCACAAAATAACTTAGATTCCCGAGCCTCTTCAAGGGGGTAACCTCCTTCAATATTTTATTAACTTGCAAAAAGATACATTTGTATATGGCTTCATATATTTTAAAGAAAGACTTCATGCAACCCTAACCATAAGCTTAAGAGTTGGCTTACATGCAAAATCTCATTTGAGCTAGAATCTTCTACCAAATATCGGTTACATTTTTTATAATGGTTACATGAAAAGGTACCACTTGTTTAGGTGCCTTACTTGCCACATACCATTAAAAAAGTATTACAAAATAATAATATAAGTGGGTTCCCACATTATACATGGGTCATTACATAAGTAATTAAGAATTACAAAATTAATGTTAGGATGGGGTCCTAACATGTCCTTCCCCTTCAAAAATATTTATTTTTAAAGTTGTAGATGAGGAAACTGGTGTTAGAGTTGGTGTAGACTCCCATGTAGCATCTTCTAGTTGTAGACCATACCACTAAACAAGGACCTCAATATATATTTTTTTGTGCAACGTGTGTGTCCTACGATCCAATAATTATTCAGGCTCGAGAAATATATAAGCTTCTTCATCCAATTTTGGGAGAGCTAATTGAACCTATACTTGATTGCCCAAAACCTTCTTGAGAGAGGAGACATAAAAAATAGGGTGGATCTTGGATGTTTATGGTAGGACCAATTTGTAGGTCGTGGCACTAATCCGCTACAAAACTTGGTAGGGTCCATAGTAATTGGTCACGAGTTTTTGGCACTTGTAAAGTTGAAGGGATGATTGTTTGTATGGCTACAGGTGAAGGAATACCATATCACCAACATCAAAGCTATGATCAGAACGATGTTGATCAGCTTGTTACTATTTTTGGGCTACTTCCAAATTTATCTTCAATTGATGGAGGACTTTGACATGTTGGTTCAGTGTAGTATCGATTGCATGGATCTTAAAGCTTCTTGGAATGTAAGAAGAGGGCATGCATGGAGGTCGACCATAAACAACTTTAAAAGGGGTGACCTTGATCACTGTGTGATAAGAAATATTATACCACCACTCAGCCAAGGGAAGCCACTCCGCCCATTGAGTAGGATGATCTAAGGCAAATCAACGAAGGTAGATCTTCAAACATTTATTAACAATAACAATTTGACCATCCATTTACGGATGATAGGCTGAGCTCATCTTGAGCTGAGTTCCCTGTAACTTAAAAATTATTGCCATAAATTACTAGTGAATATGGGGTCACAATCAGACACAATGGAGATAAGCATGCCATGAAGGCAAAATATAGAATCAAGAAAAATTTGGGTAGTGGTAGAGGTTGTGTAAGGATGGGAGAGAAAACAAAAATTAGCATACTTCGAAAGAAGATCCACTACCACAAAAATAATTGATTTGCCTCCAGACTTAGGTAACCCTTCAATAAAATCTGTTGAAATATTTATCCAAACCTATTTAGGAATCAGTAAGGGTTGTAGAGTGCCTAGAGAATACACCGTTTCACCTTTCATTCATTGACAAGTATCACATACTACCACAAAATTGTGTATGTCCTTATTCATACCCTTCCAAGAAAATGTATGCTTAATCCTTTCATATGTTTTAAGGAACCTTGAATGGCCCATAGTGGGAGAAGCATGCATTTCCTTCATGAGGAGTTCCTAGAGTGGAGATGTGTGAGGCACAATAAGGCGTTTATGGTAGCATAAATCTTGTCCATCCCAATTGTATCTAGGATAGGAGGTAGAATCTATTTGAAGGGAAGCAACCAAAGTTTGCAAACCTGAATCCTTAAGCACTTCCTCATGAAGAGAATTTATCCATTGGGGAATGGGAGAAGAAATTACACTTAGCATATTGTGAGTTTCAAATTGATGAGAGAGAACATCTACCACAATGTTCTTCTTGCCCTTTTTATAAGTAATATCATAATCATAGCCCATAAGCTTAGAGACCCACTTTTGTTGTTCAAGGGTGGTAACTCGTTGCTCTAAGAAATATTTGAGACTTTGATTATCTATTTTAATGGAAAAATGATACCCAATGAGATAAGGTCACCAATGAGTGACCGCATGCAAAATGGTAAGGATTTCCTTAATATAAGCGGATTTACCTATATTACAACTAGAAAGTGCCTTACTACTGAAAGCCAAGGGTCATCCTTCCTGCATCAATATTGCATCAATATAATTTACAAAAGCATCACTTTAAATTATAAAAGGCTTAGAAAAATTAGGTATTGCTAAGACTGAAGTTGTTATCATAGCATGCTTCAAATCTAGGAAAGTATGTTCAACTCGACCCGTCCAAGTAAAAGAATCCTTTTTAACATGGATATTAAGGGACCAATATTTTTTCTATAATTACAGATGAATTTATGGTAATAGCCAATAAGCCCCAAAAATCCATGAAGACCTTTGAGAGTGCAAAATTTCGGCCACTCTTGAACCACCTAAATCTTTCGAGGATCAACCTTAATGTCATCTTTGGTGGCAATGTGTCCCAAATATTCCACTTTTGTCAATTTGAAAGAACACTTGGAATGCTTAGCATAAAGTTGATGTTGTGCCAACAGTTGTATGGTTTGATCCACATGGATGAGGTGCTCTTCCCAAGAGTGACTATAAACCTAAATATCATCAAAGAAAACCATAATGAATTTACAAAGAAATGGACAAAAAATGTTAATCATGAGACTTTGAAAATTGGAATGTGCATTGGTGAAGCTAACTAGCATTACCAAGATCTCGTAATGGCCCTCATGAGTATGAAATGCAATTTTGGAAATATCTTCTTCCTTGAGTCGGATTTGATGGTACCCAAAGTGAAGATCTAATTTAGAGAAAAACATAGTCCCATGCAACTCGTCCAATAATTCATCCATTACTAGGATAGGAAACTTACCCTTAATTGTGATCATATTGATATCACATTAATAAATACATAATTTCCATGAACCATATTTCTTTATTACTAATAAGATAGGTGAAGAGTATGGGTTGTTACTAGGACGAATGACTCTAGCTTTTAATAATTCTTACACTAGATTCTCTATCTCGGACTTAAGGGCATGAGGATATTGGTATGACCTAATGTTAGGTAGTACACTATCAGATACCAATGGAATGGCATTATCATGTGAGCAATGCAATGGCAAATTGGTTGGTTCGGCAAAAACTGCATTGTGCTTTGACAAAACAAGTTGCAAATATTCTAGAATTTGATCCACTATTGTAGTAGATGGTTGGATTGCAAATATTTGCACAATGACCCCATGAGAATTTTTTTAACTTCTCCATACGGCTTAAATGGATAATCTTAGGATTCGAAACCATGAAGAGTGTACGATTGTCCATTCTATGAAGATTGCATCCATAATTCTACAAAATTCCATGAGATGGTGCCCAAGGTACCCAACCATTGAGCGCCTAACACAACATCACATCCCCCTAATTGAAGGGTAAACATATCTTTTTTGAGCTCATAATCCCCAATTTTCAATTTGACATTATGAAATTTACCTTTACAAGGTAAGGTCCCTCCATTTGCCACCATAACCTCAAAGGAATTACATGTGTGTATGTAACAATTGTCCTGCTTGGCAATTTGAGGATCAATAAAGTTATGTGTGCTACCTGAATCAATAAGGATTGTAAGGTGTTGGCCTTTGAAGAAACCCATAACTTTCATGGTCTATGGTGTAGTAATCCCTACAAGAGCATGGACCAAAAATTTTGCCTAGGATTCTTCATGTATGTCCTCTTCATTTTAAGGGTGTTCTTTGATTGTGTTTACTTCATCGTCATTGTGGTCACTGCTTGCGATTTCCTTTATATCTATTAGGAATAACTTATTTTGGGCACACCTATGCCCCCTAACATATTTTTCATCACAATTATAGCACAACCCTTGGGCTCATCGAGCATCCATTTCCTCGATGGTCAAGCATTTTGAGGGGATATATTTATGTTCATTATTGCTTGTGAACTTGGAAGAAAAAGAGGGTTTGGTTGGTTCAAATTTAGGTTTAGGTGTCCTCGTTTGAGCTAAAAATTTTGATTCAATCAATCATGCTAGGCTTATGGCTTGCATCATTGTTTGTGGTTTAAACATCTTAACCTCAGCTTGAAGATCATCCTTTAGGCCACTAATGAAGCAACTCATAAAAAACCCTTCATTCAACCCCTTGGTTCTGTTAGCCAATTTTTCAAACTAAGCTTGATAATCCTGAATTGTAGAAGTTTGTCTTAGCTTGGTTAGTGCTCCTTGAAAATCATCATACTCACTAGGACCAAATCAAGTGAGTAATTATGATTCAAAAACTTCCCATGAAGGAAACGATATATTGAAACCATTGGTACCACTGTAAAGCTTCTGATTCGTTATTGAAAGAAGCCATCTTGACCCAATAATATCTAGGGATGTTATGGAGTTGGAAGAATTGATCAACACGACATAACCACCCATCTGTGTATTTTCCATTGAACTTAGAAAATTCTAATTTAGGCATCTTGAATGTAGTATCATGGTCAAAATGGGTGTGAAAACCTTATGTTTCCCTATGGGATCCTTTTCCTCGTCCTGATTGTTCAGTATCATGATACTCATAAACATGTGGGTCAATTTGAAGCTTAGACTCCACTTCGTGAATCTGTTCTTGAATTTTTATTTTGGAGGCAATGTAGTCAGTTCAGAAGTGTGTAAATTCTTCCTATAATGCTTGATTTTCTTGGAGGATGGTACTAAGTTGTTTGGTGATTGTATCAAGTTGTGAGGCGGCTTGGTCCATCTCTTTTTGATGTCCACAAGTTCCAACAACCATTTTGGTGAGATTTGAATGACTAGTAGTGACTTACTAAAAATAGAAGTGTGATTTCAAGGGTTACTATTTTTAGTAATATGTCCAAAAAAGTTTTTGGGTGCTATATATCAAACTGATCAGCTTGAAAATACAGTCACAAAGAGTTATATCCCACAACACTGATTTTGGGAACCCCATACTTTTTTTTTTTAATTAGGTTGAAACACTTATTTTAGGATAGGGACCACTTTAATGGTCACACGATTTGAGCACTCAGTGAGGAGATATACTGACTTCTTTGACTTTTTATGATTTCTTGGGTTGGGTGCAATCAGGGCAACTTCTTCAACTTGGACTTAAAAATTCATAGGTGGATCCTTGAGGATATTTGGTGTAGAATAATGAGTTGCTTCTAGTCCCAATATTTTGGGTCAAATTGACTGATCGTTTGGAATTTATGGCCTTAACAAGAAAAATAAAAAATTACCAATTTTGGGAAATTGATGCAAAATATGACCAAGAGTTGCCAAGGACAATTTTATCTAAAACGGAATGTAGATTTGTCTGGTAAATTTTGGAGTCAATATGAGCTCTTAGTGAAGAGATATCCCTATTTGAGTATACTCCAAAGATTGGGTTTAAAAGGGGTAGTGTCAATTGTCTCTGCCTTGTATGTTTTAACTACTGACCAATCCTATCACTATCATGTATTTGTCCTTATCACTTGTACTACAATTAATGTTATTTTTTAGACACTAACCCTAGGATTCTTTGTACTATGTAATTACTGACTCTGTCGGTTCTATTTCTATCAATGACAACCCTATAATTTTTTACTATTATTAACTATTACTGATTATTACTACCATTGACCCAAATGTTACTGAAATAATTCCTGACTATCACAGACACTTGTATACTTGTCCTGGTTGTGTGGTGCATGCATTTTTTTTCTATGATTCCTGCATATGCTCACTTTTATGGGAAAAATTTGCAGGTTTAAAAGAACAGGGAGGCTTCATGTTTTTGAGGTTGAAGTTTTTTGACTAAAGTAGGGTACACTAGGCAAGGGATTATGTAATACCCATATACCCTATGTTATACCGTAGTGATGAAAAATAGTGCTCGAACCAATATTTCAAGCCACTACCCAAGGAGGATTCTACACATACCCTTGAGCACACTATCTGCCTCTCTGATAGTACGAGAGGGTAATATTTTGGGATGTTATGTCCAGTGCACTATGGATAATACAAGGCCAAAAAGCTTCCTAATAGATAAAAGTTTTTTTAACCCAAAATGGTCTCCCTAAATACTTGAAGATACGTGGGATCTCGATTCAATGCACGGGTTTTATCTAAGGCCTAGGTATTGGAGCCTGATTGCCCCTCACTTCACTAGACGCTTTATGGGCTATCTAAGTTAGCCAATAATGATAGCTCCTCCATGATATTGTAAAACCCCCAACACAGGTTTTCTAGCTTACTCAACTACTATAAAAAGAAAGACTGTATTTTTTTATTTTATTTGATTTTTTACTATTTTTTTGGTTTTTTAAATAAAGGAAAACAAAAATGAAAAACACAGGAAAATTATACCTAACAATCGGAATGGATGGGCAAGAATTGTCGTAGTCGCAATAGAACTCGACCTTGAAAAGTGCTTTGATACCACTATTTAGGAACCTACTATTGAAAATAAACTCACTCACACAAAATACTGTAAAATAATTGAAATGCATCAAATAACAAAATAACACTATGAAGAAAGTAATTGCATAATTGAAACAATATCATAAAATAACTCAGAATCGTAGGCCTCTTTGAGGGGGCAACCTCCTTCAATATTTCATTAAGTTGCAAAAAGATACATTCATACATGACTTCATATCATTTAAAGAAAGACTTCATGCAACCCTAACCCTAAACTCAAGAGTTGGCTTACATGCAAAATACCACTCGAGCTAGAATCTTCTACCAAACATCAGTTACATTCTTGATAACGGTTACATGAAAGGGCACCACTTGTCTAGGTGCCTTACTTTCCACATACCATTACAAAAGTATTACAAAATTATAATATAAGTGGGTTCCCACATCGAATGTGGGTCATTACGTAAGTAATTGAAAATTACAAAAACAATGTTAGGATGGGGTCCTAAGATAAATACATTATTAGTATCCTTAATCACCCATCTATCAGGCCAAAACTTCACCTTTTTATTAGTATGAGTGATGCAATACATAGAATGAATATTAGGACCCACATCTGGTACATGAAGAACCTCTCCAAATGAGAAGGAACCAATTGTTACCTCACCATATATGGATTACTCTAAGAAAGAGTGGCTGCTAAATACCACGCATTTATCATGAAGTTATTTGCTACAGTAAATCAAAATATTATGATGTTTTGTCATGTGTCATGTTTTTTTCAATGAGTTTACTTGTCATGTGCCATGTTGCCTATAAATCTATAATCCATTCTTGTAAAGAAGCATAGGTCAAATAAGTTGAATGAATGGTAATATGTGTTTATGAGGTCTCACTTCTTGGTCATCCTCACCTTATGCAAATAAAAGAAAAGCATTACCAACCCCATATTTGGATGCTTCTTCAAGCTCCTTGATCCATTATCGACAAAAAATTACCTTGTCCTTGAAAATCCATATAATAGTTTGTTGAATGGCTTCTTAACTTTCTTCTCTTCCTGTTTGTGCTTATTTCTAGATTCTAGTCTAGTCACTTTCTTTGCATAAATAGAGAGAATGATTCCTTTATCATAGCCTCCAATATTTATGGTGGAGAAGGTACTTGAAAACATCAAGTGAAGGTGTAAGACTCTTAGGGTAATATATCTTAAGCATCTCAAATAAGATAACTACTATCTCATAGGATTTGACAACATTATTGAACACCATATTGAGAAAATCAACCCCAATCTTCTCATTCTTATTTTTAGGAGTCCCTCTAGTAATACACATATTTTCTTGCAATTTCTTAAAAATATTGTTGTACTCATTAATTGCCCCAAAACTCTTGATATCTAATGTAACAAGCTTTGCTTCCATTCTATTAAACTGGGTAGAATCAATGTTGTCACACATTTACCAAAATTTCTCCAACTTTTTCAGTTCAAGGATATTGCTAATGTGATTGTCATATATCTTGTCCAAATGTAAGGCAATCACACCATGTGCTTCTTCTTTTTTATCCTTATGGAGTATCATTTTCTCATCAAAATTAGTAGCAACTAATTCCTCATCAACATACTTGAGAAGTCCCTTATTCCTCAACAAAGATTTTATATTGATCCTCTAGGGTTCATAGTTTGGGCCATCAAGCAAGGGTATATGTTGATCCATTGTAGCCTTGTAAAAATATAGTCATTTTCAAGTTTCAAACCAAAAATAATACTACCACAGTAAAGACCTCAAAAAAATATGTCATTGCAAAAAAGGGCTCAAAACACTTTCATAAGCAAAAGTTATGGCCCTCAAAAGTTTAATTTAAAAATAACAAGAATGCCACCAAAATATTTTAAATTGTGTAAAAATTTCAAAATACCTTTAGCATATTGTGTGCTACTATATATCACCAATCAGATGACCATGGGGTGTTAACCGTATGCTAACTAAATCACCAACTAGGAAGAAATTCAACAAACCAACTACCTCTGAATGTTGCTAAGCTACACAAGGAGGTGCCACTTGTGATAGAAATTGGATGAAGTAAACCCAAAAAACCCTCTCAATTTTAAAGGGGCCTAAGTTGGCATCGTCCATGTAGTCCATTGGGAAGGAAATCAATGAATAGGAAAATATCACATATTATTCTGAAGAAAAAAGTGTCACCCTAGCGCAAATTTTGCTATTAACTAAGCAAGTGTCGAATAATATTTTGCAATTTATCTTTAAATGATTGGATTATCTTTTACATATAGTCCAAAAAATATTTTTTCCTCCACAAAGGCACCATGTTGACAATCAAACAAACCACCACAAAACTAATAAAAGCAAAGTGCCTAGGCATGGACTTGAACCGGACTGTTGAGAGTGATAAGCCTTCAAACATGCCTGACTAACCAAACAATCAACAATCTATTTATGCACACAAGGTAAGGGCAAAAGTCTTAACCATGAACACTTGGGCATGTGATATACAAATGCCCTCACATCCTCCAAAGCATTATTGAGTTTCCATAGCATTGTCCACACAACTCCTAAGGAACCATCTACTCTCCAAAGTATCATCCGCACAACCAAGGCAACCATAACCTCACTAAAAATGCATGTGTGGATTTGAACCCCTCACCTTGTAATGACCAAGGATTTAGATCCCATGTGCTATCCATTCTAAATCAGTGTTGTGAAGTCATCAATATCCCAATGAATAAGAGAATCCATAACCTAGGTGGGGTGCATGTGCCCACACATCCCCATACATCCAAGTTATTAAGCCCTCCTCATGGGCCTTCATCCAAACCACATGACACATAACCCAACATAATAGAAAAATGTAAGGAACCTACTATTTAAATAAAGCTCACACACACACAATACTAAAAGATAAATGAAATACATGCAATAAAAAAATAATACTATGCAGAAAGTAATTGCAAAATTGAAACAATCTCACAAATAACTCAGTATTGCGGGCCTCTTAAAGGGGCAACCTCCTTCAATATTTCATTAACTTGCAAAAATCTACCTTTGTACATGGCTTCATAGCTTTTAAAGAAAGACTTCATGCAACCCTAACCCTAAGCTCAAGAGTTGGCTTACATGCAAAATGTCACTCGAGCTAGAATCTTCTATCAAATGTCATTTACAATCTTGATAACGGTTACATCAAATGCCTCCACTTGGCTAGGAGCCTAACTTGCCACATACATTAAAACATATTGTAAAATAACATTATATATGGGATCCACCATGTTGGAAGTGGGTCATTACATAATAATAAGAATACAAAAAAAATTAGGATGGGATCCTAACATGTCCTTCCCCTTCAAAAAGCTTTGTCCTCAAAGTTGAAGATGAGGAAACTGGTGTTGGAGCTGATGAAGAGACTCCCATGTAGCATCTTCTGGTTGGAGTCCATGCCACTGAACAAGGACTTCAGTAATGGTATGGTTGCGTAGAGTGCGAGTCTGATGATCCAACAACTATTCGAGTTCCAGCAAGATAGAACCTTCTTCACCTAACTCTGAAAGTGCAGATTGAACCTGTACCTGATTGTCCACCACCTTTTTGAGAGAGAAAACATGAAAAATATGATGGAGCTTGGATGTAGGTGGAAGGGCCAATTTGTAGGTAGTGGCACCAATCCATTGTAACACCTGGTAAGGCCCATAGTATTTCACGGTAAGTTTTTTGCATCTACGAAGCTGGAGGGACAACTGTTTGTACGACTGTAAGTGAAGAAAAATCATATCATCCACATCAAAACTACACTCAGAATGGTGTTGGTCAGCCTATTGGCAAACACAGTTCTAGGCCGCATCCAAATTATTTAGCGTAGAGTGCAAGTTCGATGATCCAACAACTATTCAGGCTCCAACAAGATAGAACCTTCTTCATCTAACTACGAAAGTGCAGATTGAACCTGTAACTGATTTCCCACCACCTTTTTGAGAGAGAAAACATGAAAAATAGGATGGAGCTTGTATGTATGTGGAAGGACCAATTTGTAGGCGATGGCACCAATCCATTGTAACACCTGGTAGGGCCCATAGTATTTTACGGTAATTTTCTAGCATCTGCGAAGCTAGAGGGACAACTGTTTATACGACTACAAGTGAAGAAAAATCATATCACCCACATCAAAACTGCACTTAAAATGGTGTTGGTCATCCTATTGGCACATCCGATTCTAGGCCACATCCAAATTATTCAGTTGACGGAGGACATCAACATGCTGACTGAGAGTGGTGTCGACTGCATGGACCTTGGAGCTACCTGGAATGTAGGAGGAAGGCACGGAGCTACCTGGAATGTAGGAGGAAGGCATGGGTGGAGGGTGCCCATAAACTACCTCAAAAGGGGTAACCTTGGTTGTTGTGTGATAGGAAGTGTTGTACCACCACTCAACCAAAGGAAGCCATTTCACCCAATGTGTAGGATGATCTGAGGTAAAGCAATGAAGGTAGGTTTCCAAACATTCATTGATAATATCCATCTGGACATCCATTTGCAGATGATAAGTTGAACTCATTTTGAGCTAAGTTCCCTGCAATTTAAATATTTATTGCCATAAGTGACTAGTAAAGGCTGTATCATGATCGAACGCGATGGACGAGGGCAAACCATGAAGGTGAAAGATAGAATCAAGGAAAATTTGGGCAATGGTGGATGTTATATAAGGATGGGATAGGGAACAAAAGTGAGCATATTTTGAAAGATGATCCACTACCATGAAGATAACAACTTTATCTTCAGACTTAGGTAATCCTTCGATAAAATCCATAGAAAATTTTGTCCAAACCTGGTCAGGAATGGACAATGGTTGAAGAGTGCCTGGTGAACACACTGTTTCACCTTTCATCCGTTGACAGGTATCACAAGCTGCCATAATATCTTGAATGTCCTTTTTCATACCCTTCCAAAAAATGTGTGCTTAAGTCATTCATATGTTTCGAGAAATATAAAATGATCAACAAATGGGGTAGCATGCAGTTATGTCATTAGAAGTTCCCATAGTGGGGACTTGTGGGGAACAACAAGATGTTGGTGGTAACATAAATCTTGGCCATCTCAAGTGTATTCTAGACATGAAGTACGCTCAGTGTGTAGGGAAGCAACCAAAGTCTGCAATTCAGAAGCTTGAAGTACCTCCTAGCATAATAAATTGATCCATTAGGGTACCAAAAATCAAATGGCACATAATATACTAAGAGCCTCAAATTGGCGAGAGAGAGCATCGACCACAACATTCTCCTTGTCCTTCTTATAGGTGATAGTCATAATCATAACAATATTTAGAGACCCATTTTTGTTGTTCGGGGGTGGCAACCTGTTGCTCCAAAAAGTATTTGAGACTCTGATGGTTTGTTTTATTGGATAAATTACGGTCAATGAGATACGATCACCAATGGTTATTGCATGCACAATTGCCATCATCTCCTTAGTATAAGTAGATTTTCCCAAATTATTATTGGAGAGAGCTTTACTAGTGAATACCAAGGGTCTCCCTTCTTGCATCAACATTGCACCAATACCATGACCTAAAGCATCACTTTCAATGACAAACAGTTTGGAGAAATCTAGCATGGCCAAAATAGGCATAGTGGTCATAGCATGCTTCAATTCTAGGAAATATTGTTCAATGGGTCTCATCCAAGTAAAAGAGTCATTTTTTAACATGGAAGTGAGGGGAGCTACAATTTTACCATAGTTACGAATAAATTTACGATAATAATCTATAAGCCCTAAAAATACCCTAAGACCTTTGAGAGTGTGAGGTTTCAGCCTTTCCTAAATCGCTTGGATCTTCTTGGGGTCAACTTTTACACCCTCCTTAGTGATAATGTGTCCCAAATATTCCACTTCAGTCAACCCAAAAGAACACTTGGAACGCTTAGCATAGAGCTGATGTTAGTCTGATTCACATGATTAAGATGCTCTTCCCATGAGCGACTATACACCAGGATGTTATCAAAGAAGACTAGGATGAAATTTGGAAGGAATAGATGAAAAATGTTATTCATGAGGCTTTGCAAAGTGGAAGGTGTGTTAGTCAAGCCAACTGGCATGACCAAAAACTCATAGTGACCTTCATGAGTATAAAAAGCAGTCTTGGGAATATCCTCATCCTTGACCCCGATTTGATGGTACCCCGAGCGAAGGTCGAGTTTGAAAAAATACATAGTCCCATGAAGTTCATACAGTAATTCATCCACCACCACGATAGAAAACTTATCTTTGATGGTGAGTTTATTGAGCTCTCAATAATCGATACACAACTGTCAGTACCCATATTTCTTGCATACCAATAAAACTAGAGAAAAGTAAGGATTGTTGCTTGGTTGAATGACACTAGTTTTTAACAATTCTTGTACTAACTTCTTGATTTCTAGCTTAAGAGCATGAGGATACTGATACGGTCTAATATTGGGTGGTGCATTTCCAGGTAAAAAGGGAATAGCATGGCCATGAGAGTGACGAGGTGGTAATTCAGTTGGCTCATCGAAAATAGAGTTGTGCTTGGTCAAAATAAGTTGCAAGTCTTTAGGAACAGAATCCTCCTCTAAAGGATGAGGTTGGATCACAAAAAATCTAAGCTATGACACCCCGAGATGATTTTTTTAACAACTTTTCCATCCTATTGGAACTAATAATCTATGAAGGTAGTGATTTTAAGCCATGGAGAGTGTAGGACTGTCCATTATATGAAAATTGCATCCAACTCTCAAAAAAGTGCCATGAGATGACTTCCAATGTGCCCAACCATTGAGCTCCCAACATGATATCACATCCCCCTAGTTGAAGTGCAAACATATCATGTTTGAGCTCATAGTCCCCAATATTGACCTTAACATTACGATATTTACCTTTGCAAGGTAAGGTCCCATCATTTGCTACCATAACCTCAAAGGAATTACATGTATGTATGTAACAATTTTCTTGCTTGACAATGTGGGGATCAGTAAAATTGTGTACTGCCAGAATCAATCAAGATGGTAAGATGCAGGCTCTTGAAATAGCCCACAACTTTCATAGTTTGGGGAGTAGTAATTCCCATAAGAGCATGAACAAAAATTTTATCCTATGGTTCATCCTGGTTTTATTCCTCCAATTTGGATGGTTCCTCTACTGATTTGGTGTCATCACGACTATGATCGATGGTGTCATGCTCATCAGCATTTATGAGGAACAACTTCTTTTGGGTGCACCTATGCCTTTAAGAAAACTTTTCATCACAATTGTAGCACAACCCTTGGGCACATCATGCATCTATTTTGGTAGTGGTTAGTTGTTTGGGTGCAACAGTGGGTGCAACAAGTTTTTGTTCATTCTGATTTTAGAATCTAGGAGGAAAAGAGGGTTTAGATTGTGGAAATTTAGATATCCGCCTATGAGCTAATAATTTATACTCTGTCAAATGAGCCAACTTGATAGCTTGCATCATGGATTGTGGTTTAAACATCATGACCTTGGCTTGGAGATCCTCCCTCAACCTACTAACAAAGCAACTCATGAAGAACCCTTCATTCATACCTGTAGTTTTATTGGCCAATCTCTCAAATTGTATTGGGTAATCTCGAACTGTCAAAGTTTATCTCAACTTTGTCAACTGTCCTGTAAAATCATCATACTCACTAGGGCCAAAGTGAGTGAGTAATTGAGACTCAAAGTCCACCCAAGAAGGATCAGGGAGAGTTTTTTGCAACCATTGGTACCATTGTAAAGCTTCAAATTCCAAGTTGAAAGAAGCCATTTGAATTTGGTGATACATGGAGACATCGTGGAGTCTAAATAATTGAGCAACATGACATAACCATCCATCCACATCCTTTCCATTGAACTTAGAAAATTCTAGTTTTGGCATCTTGAAGGTAGTATCACAATCAAAGCAAAGGTGAGAGTCATATGTTCCCTTTCCTTGACCTCAATCAAAATGTGAGTGTTCAGTATGATACTCAGACTTGCTTGGAACACCTTGCAATTTAGACTCAACATCTGCTAGTTGTTCTTCTAGGCAAATTTTGGAGGTATCTTGTTCAATTCTGAAATTTTGAAATTTTATCATCAAGTGTTCACTTGTTTTTTGCAAGCCAGTAACAACACTTAGTAGGAGGTATTTTGCTCTATCATTTTTTTATGTCCATGAGTGCCACTTACCATTGGAGATAGCCTTGAACCTCTTTTACTGAATTATTAAAAATAGAAGTGTGATTCTAAAAGTTACTATTTTTAGTAAGGAATCCAAAAAAGTGCTTGGATGTTATATATCAAGATGATTAGCTTGAAAATACGGTCAAAATGAGTTATATACCACGATGGATTTTTGGGCACCCCAAACTCAGATTTTATATTTGTGGAATATTTGACCAAAAAGGGCCAGTGGAAAATGATAAATTTGACGAATTTTGAGAAAAATGGAGTTAAGACTCAAAAATTCTGTGAGAGGTGCAGAAGGGGCTAACTAAGACAACAAAACAAATTTGAGAATTTTTTGATTTGTCTAGGGTTTGTTATGACTTTTTTTTAGTGTTATTTTTCCTATTTCTGGTTTAAAAATGACTCAAAATAGAGTAATGATAAAACCGCTACAACTTCTTCGTTATAGCTCCGATTTCCATAATCTTATTTTTTTTGGGTGCAAAATCAAAAAGAAGCAAAATACTATTTTTTATGAGTCTACTGGTGCAGTCATTTTTTTGATTTGGATCTATAGTTCACAAGTTGGGCATTGGATCAACTGTCTCTGATCTGTGCATTTTGTCAATTGATCACCTTGTCACTATCCTATCACATGTATTGTAGTTATTGATACTGATGATTCTATTTCTGAGCCTGACCACCTATATTTTTTTACTGTTATAGTTTATTGTTACTGTTACTATTGTTACTGTTACTATTGTTACTGTCACTGACCTGACTGTTACTTTCACTAACCTGACTGTTACTATCACTGACCTGATTGGGTCACTAATCTGGATGGTACTAAAATATTTCATATTATTAGAGACACTTACAGACTCTATCCTAACTATTATTGCATGCAAAGTGCATTCTTCTGTGATAGGGAAGTCATTCTCCATATGCTCACTTTTTGGGATTGTGAATGTAGGTTTAGCAGAACAAGGAGATGTATGTTTTTGTAGATTCAAGTGTTTAACAGAACATATGTATGTTAGGTAGAGTATGTAACACCCATAGGCCCTCTATTATACTGTAATGACGAACAATAGTGCTCGGACCAATATTTTAGGCCACTACCCAAGGAGGATTCCACACATACCTTTGAGCACATTGTTTACCTCTCTAACAGTATGGGAGGGTAATCATCCGGGATGTTGTGTCTCGTGGACTATGGATGATACAAGGCCGAAAAGCTTCCTACTGGATAAAATTTTGTTCCACCTAAAATGGTCTCCAAATACACCCGAAGATGCATAGGAGCTCGATTCCATGCGTGAGTGTTATCTGAGGTCTGGGTATTGGAGCATGATCGCACCTCACTTCATTAGATGCTTTATGGGCTATCTATATTAGCCAATAATGATAGCTCCTTCACGATATTTTAAAACCCCCAGTTCAAGGTTTCTATTCTACTCAACTACGAAAAAAATAGACTATATTTTTTTGGCTTTTGCAAAAAAAAATTGGCTTTTTGAATAAAGGAAAATAGAATGAAAAAACACAGGAAAATTAAACCTAACAAGCAAAAATGGTTGAGCAAGAATTATCGTAATCGTAGCAAAAATCGGACCTGAAAAGCACTCTAATACCACTTGTAAGGAACCTACTATTGAAATAAAGCTCACACACACAAAATACTGAAAGATAACTAAAATACATGCAATAACAAAATAATACTATGCAGAAATTAATTGCAGAATTGAAACAATCTTACAATTTGAGGGGGCAACCTCCTTCAATATTTCATTAACTTGCAAAAAGATACCTTCGTACATAGCTTCATAGCTTTTAAAGAAAGAATTTATACAACCCTAACCCTAAGCTCAAGAGTTGGATTACATGCAAAATGCCACTCGAGCTAGAATCTTCTACCAAACATCGGTTACAATCTTGATAACAGTTACATCAAATGACCTCACTTTGTTAGGAGCCTAACTTGCCACATACATTATAAAATATTGTAAAATAACATTATAGATGGGATCTCCCACGTTGGAAGTGGGTCATTACATAATAATGAGAATTATACAATAACGTTAGGATGGGATCCTAACACAAAAATAGGTGTTGAAATTCAAATACACAAACCTCCTCTAGAAGACTTAGAGAGAAACACCCACGTCATTCCACCAAGACTTGTAGTGAGAACTTTGTAATGGCTATATGCTCATGATTTGTTCATGTCTCAAATGTGCTAATACCCTTGGATAGTTTGTTTTGTCGCCAAAAGTAAGAATAGCTCTTGGGAAATTCTTCCTTCAAATTTTAAAGTTTTTCAAAATGGAGGAAAAGAGCAATTTTTTCGAGTGCAAAAAGCAAGTATTTTGTAATGAAATCACAAAAAATGTTGAATTGGGACCTCCTTGAAATTTTGCAAAGAATCCAAAAGCATTGGCAGTTTGTCGATATTTGTTATAACTTGTCATACACAACCTTCTTTTGAAACATAACCAATCAAGCCATCGTCTCCTATCAAAGTAGCTGAAAAGGTGTTGGACCGTTTTTACAACTTTGTCAAGTGGTTTGAAGGCCTTTGTCATGTGTTGAATATTATTTATGACTACTTTTAACAATAGGAGGTTAGTTGAAATATGTTCAACCTCTTTTTCTCTACTTTGACAACCATGTAAACTATTATTTCATTTGTGCTACATTGATGCCAAAAAGAGAAGGAGATAGTTTTTTTAAAAGATACAATAAGAGACAATCAAGGTTTGCAAGCAAACTCAAAAAACTCAATCCTATTTTTTAGAAAATTTGTTAGGGCATCACTACAATAATCCATCAAAAATAATTGGTTAACAATGTAGATTAATGGTAAAAGGAGGGAAATATGATGAACATGTCAATGAATATTTTTACTAGGTTAGCAACTTTGTTGTGGCATAGTGAGATTCTCACAGTCCATGTTCCAATAAAGTTTTTTTGGTAAAACCCTAAAAAATTATTGGATAGTCAAAAAGCTTCCACATACCAATTCCAAAAAAGCATACTACTTTTAGAACCATTGTAGAAAAATGTAAACTAAAATTTTGAGGTTGAGTAATAAAGATTCACATCCACTCAAATATTGTACCATATTTACCAATATATTCAAGAATGATCAAAATCAAGACATTACCCAACAAGAAAAAAGTAAATCACATATAAGATCATAATATAGTGTGTTTTTAGACACCAAATAAGCTTACTAACTAAAGAATAAAGCACTCTAGCTATTGAGGAAATAATTTTTCTAAGCAGGTATAAACACTCAAATTACAAGTGAACTTGGGTCTAAGGTTAAAGGACCAACCTTAAGGTTTATTATTACAATATTATAATACACCTAACTATTAAAGGTGTACATGTGCTCATATAAATGAATGTACTACAAAAGTTGATCATAGGCTCAAGTGAAGTTTAGCATCACATAATCCAACATTAAGGGTAATATTAGAATAATATTTTGCATATAATCTTTAATTAATTTTTTAATAAGCTTTGTGTGGCTTCTATGAAGGGTTGTTTTCATCAAAATAATAAAGTTTTACATTTTCTTTTAGGTCAATTAGACCATATCCGGCTAGTCTTTCTATCAATATCAAAGATATTGTTTATCTACCTTTCTATTAGAGATATTCTTCATTTGTCTTTTTATCAAAGATATTTATCATCTTCCTCAAATTGTTATGTTTCTATAATAAACACCTCTATCTCATTTTCTTCAAGAGAAAATCGTCCTTTAACAATTGTCTTATAAAATTTGAATTTCAGTTTTCTGGTCTAGCCTGATTTGGTGCAAATCATATATCTGTAGAGGGGGTATGTGTTGTTTGGGAGATGAAAGGTCTATCGACTTCTGAAGTGACATGTGGGCGATTGAGGTTATGCTAGAGTCAAGATCAGAGTTGGGTTTAGTCATACCAATTACAGATCATTTCTATGGGAATAAGGTTTGTGATTTCATTGAAAGTATTGAAGACCGCCCCCGATGGAAACCATCTGAATTCCCAGGACTTTTGGTGGAGGAAAGGAGGTCATTTGATGATTTTTTTTTTTAAGCGAAAAACTCCTTGCAGAGCCGCCTTGGTCTGAGAGACCACGAACAAGGGTTCTACACCGTCAAAGTCACCCGGGGTCGCACCCGACCCTGCCCACACCAACATTATCAATTGGATTTTAGATACCCAATTCAGCTTTTTGGTAGGGTGGAGATTTGAACCTGGGACCTCCCTTGGAGGATTGCCCTCTCGTCTCCAACTCACCTACAACACCTAGGTACATTTGATGAAATTTTTAATATCATTAAATGGATTATAATTTCTAGAAGAGAAATTCCAGATAGATTCATTTGGGGATTAGAGAAGGATGGGAAATTCTCTATCAAATTAGCTTATTTTGTAGCAGATGGTCCTTCTAATCCTTGGTTTTCAATAAATAAAATTTGGCTGAAAAGATTGACTCCGAAAATCAACATTTTCTTCTGGCTGGTCAAAAAAGAAAATTTTGAACTTTTGACAATCTCAAAAAAAGAGGTATGATTTTACCTAATGCTTGTTTCTTGTGCAAAAATGTAGAGGAATCCCCGCTCCATCATATTTTCAGTTGTCCTTTCTCGTAGGAGGTTTTCAACTACTTTTTCAAAGATTTGAACATCCAATTGGTGTTTCCAAACAGCCTAGAGGATGTGTTGACCCAATGGGTTTCTTCGTTCTTGTCTCTCCATATTTGTTGGTTTTAAAAATTCAGTCTTCCTTATATCTGGTGGTGGATTTGGAAGGAAAAAAACTCAAGGGCATTTATGGATGCTGCTCATTCGTCTAAAGTTGTGGCTTTGCAAAAAACTATTTTTTTGTGGACAACATTAGAACCCTAAATCTGAATGTTGTGATTGTAGAGCAAAACGATCAGTGAAGAGATCTCTTGGATTCAATGCCAATCCTCAACCAATCAAACCTGTTGTACCTTCGAACAAAGCCAGGTTTAAGTGGGAGTCACCTCTAATTGGTTGGCTGAAGTTGAATTTCGACGGTGCATCTAAAGGGAATTCGGGTCCTACAGGTATTGGAGGGATTGTAAGGAACCATGATGGCTTGATAATTTTAGCCTTTGCTGATAATCTGGGCCATCAAACCAGTCACTTTGTCGAAGTTAGGGTCCAGTTCCAAGGAGTTTCTCTATTGGATTCTGTAAGTTGTAGGAGACTAATTATTGAAGGGGACTCCCTTAATATTATAAATATAGCAAGAGGGACTCAATATCCTACCTAGACTATTTTGAACCTTCTTCTGAAAGTTCAAAGATACATCCAAAATATGGAAGAGGTTTAGTTTAAGCATACATACAGGGAAGGTAATCGAGTGGTCGATCTATTGGCTAACAAAGGAGTTATTCATAATGGTTTAGTGGTGTGCCGGGATAATTTCTCGATGGATATTGCTTCTATCGATAATGACCTCATACATTATTAGCCACTCTAGTCGAGTTGTTGTTGATGACTTGGCTACAAAATGGGTTTTCGCACCAAATTTCATATCTTCAAGCTATTGTTTCCTCCCTGCAAGCCACAATATCCAATGCAAAAGAAATTCTTGTCCTGATGGGCTGGTAGGCCTGGAAAAGCAATGACCTCATGGAGGAGAATGGGACTGGTGCATGGCTCGGTTCGTGGTTCAGGTCCTGCTACTTATCTATGTTCGGTTGGTTATCTCTGACATCCTGATTTGATTTCAATTTGTTTTAAGTTTTTATATTTTGTATGGTCTTTACCTATGTATTGGTTTGGCTTTGGAAGGGATAACTCCTCTGATTGGTCATTCCTCGATTATTACCGAATGTAAGTAATTTTGGCTCTCTCTTTTCGAGCGAGGTTTAGTCTCTTTTGTACGAGGTTTGGAGATCCTTTCAAAACTCCTTCATCCATCTAAAAAAAAAAATATTCACACCATGATTGGCTAAATTTTTTGCTACCTTATTTCCTTGTCTATATTTATACTAACATTTCCAATATATAACTTCTAACAAAAGTTGGACATTAAAAATAATGTTAGTTTGTAAACAATCTCCACATCCATTTTTGCATAAACCTTTCCTTGATCTTTGAATGACTTTTACCCTTAATGTCAAACTATATACATTTGAAGTAGCACTTAACCAAACTCTTTTCTTGATCTTTGAATGATCAACCAAGTTTTACCCTTAATGCCAAACTCATAAGTCTACAATTTGAAAACTCGTCCCTCCTCTTTTTCCTTTGCAAACCCTATCCTCCACAATAATCTATTGTAAATCTAAGACTATTAATGAAAAGGATCTTAGATTTTGTAGTATTAGCCAATTGTCTAACAACCTTCTCATAGCATGATAATATGTGTTTTAAGTTCCATGGCCTCATTGACTAAGGGATGACCTAAAAGAAAAACATCAACAAATTAGATATGAGACTTGAAGGGACAATTTGTTTCAACCCCAAGAGGTTTGATTTTTCCTTCCATTATTGTCTTTGAGAGAACTTTTTGCAATGCCTCAAGAAGAATAATAAAAAGATAAGGAGATGACAGTCACCTTAATGAAGTCCACAAGATGAATCAAAGTATCCAACAAAGGATCCATTGATCAAGTTAGACTATTTTAGAGTGTTATAATATATAATCTATTCATACCAACTTAGATCAAAACCAAATATTTGAGAATGTCATGTAAGAAGCTCTAGCAAACACTAGTATATGCTTAGTATATAATTCACAAGCATAACTAGTCTTTTCATGGAATGAAGAGAATATATGACCTCTTGTACAATGATTATATCAACAAGAATTTGTTTACCACAAAAAAAAACACCACCTTGTTTCTTTGAGATAATATAATTTACAATATTATTCAACGAGTTTTTCATAATTTTTGAAAGCATCTTGTAAATGATAATATAAAATCTATTGGACAAAAATTATCATTTTTTTCTCACCTTTCTTGGGAACTAATGCAATAAACATGACACTAATCTTACTTATTGCAGTCTTCTTTTTACCATCCTCTTCAATTGAAGCCAAAAAAAAATCTTTTAAATAACCAATTGCTTCCTAATAATTATATTTTTCCTCTTTAGGAAAGTATACCAATATTCTTTAGAACCTCCTTATTGATAAATTGACATGGAAATTCAAACTTACCTGTATTATAAGCCTTTTAACAGTTTCAGTCTTTAAAATAATCTCACTCCATGGTCTTGACTATAGGCCATCTCTTCCCAAAACCATGGGGCAACACTTATTATTTTGTCCCTTATATTTGAACTAGAGAAGAAAAATTCACTAAAAGAAAGCCATGGAGTAATCTGAATTCAGTTGAGCAACTTTGCTTTAATCCACTTTTGAATATTTGAAAAGTCTAGCCAATACTTATAGAACTTAAATATTAACTTACTTTTAAGAATCGTTATATCATGCTCAATTATTTCATCTTTAATGGTTTAACATCTACTACTTGAATAAGAATTACCATGGATTTGCTCTTTCTCTTGTTCCTAACGAGGGAACCCATAGTTCCATCAAGGGCATCTTCAAATTAGAGTTTTTCCCTAAATGACTTTCCTTCTATGCTACCTACCATTTTTTTTTGTATTTCTATGTTCATGGGATTGGAACCTAGTTTACAATTTATCAAATAATTTCATTTTTTATTAAAAATTCAAAAGCATTATAATCAAATATTTATTATTGTGGAAGGAATCCTTGAACAAAAAAATATATTTCTTTAATCTAAAGAGAATGTGCTTATATTATAAATATCCAATCACAGTTGAAGGCCCCTTATGAATACAATCAACTTCCATAGCAATAGTAGATTGGATATTGCGTCTACTTTTTTTAATGGACTACCATAAATTTTGTTTATAAAGAATCCAAAACAAGTCACTTCAAAATCAAGCACCCATCCCTCACAGACAAAGAACCTAGGCCTATCGAGACTTAACCTGATCCTTCTCTATGCAAGATGAACCATTTAACAACTCAAGCTCATCTCAACAAACACAAATATTAATGTTCATTTGTAGGATTGGCACCTTAGTCAACCTTGGTTAATGATGTCACAACTTGCCCCAATCCCTTTGGACATATTAAATTTGATATCATTACATGTTATAAAACTATTTTTTGAATTTTCTTGTTCTTTTGTATGGTTGAACAAACATGTTGCAAGCCCCCACATCAGAGTATAACAAAGATGTATTAAGTGTTGAAAATTGTTTTCTCATCTTCTTACCAAAGTTTAACAACCTTCATATTTATCTTTTAAGACTAGCAAGCTTTACCATCTCCAATGAATTTCTCAATAATGCTGTTCAACACGATTAGACCTCTTCAAGGTGTTATTCTCATTTAAATTGAACGGAGATTTTCTAGGGATTTTAACGCAACGGCTTCTAGTTTTATCAACAATGATTGTAGGTTAGTAATGTTTGCATAAAAGTTTTCTGAAAAAAGAACAACAGTATCACCAACACCTTAAAAAAACGATGGCAATACCCTAAGCACCCTCCCCCCTCTAAAAACATAGGACAAACTTTTGAAGTTGAAAGTTCCCATCAAATTCTCCTAGATTATAGCATGAACAGATAGGGTCTTTACCCTGAATCCCTGGAAACTTAGGCAAGCATTCTACAATGCCTTTAGTTTAACACAGCGTCGAGAAACTATCACCTGTGATGACTACTCAATTTTGAACCTCATTGCTAGAGGACAGACGCCAAAATCCAGCCAATGCACTGCCAAAAATTGAGTGGCAGACACTAGAGACAGCACATGGAACTGCTGTCAAAGGATTGCTAAAATGCTGACCTGCAAGGACCACTCCCAACACAGAATTCTGTACCATATAATACAGGCACATTAGAACTGCACTTTGAAAATGGAAACTTAGAACTACATTTTATGAACTCATAATAAAATGAAAAACAATATTGCTTCATTTTCCAGCATTCTTATAATTATGAGAACTCTTCAGAAGTTCATTTGAACATACCTGCATGCCAACTTCTATAGAGATGGTTCGTGATGTTGAGCTGTTAAAGCCAAGAAGCTTAGAAAGTAAATAACCAAACAAGAATCCAGATGAATGAAGTGCCCCCACTGCCAGCATCACTTGTCCACCAGAAGACAAAATAGCCGACGCATTTTGTGCTATTGCACTAGCACAGAGAGCTGAGACTGAAACAACTGCTACAAGAGGCGTAAATGGAGAAAGTTTGCTGACTACATTTGGAAAATACTGATTCATTATGGCTCCAGTTAGGACTGGGAGAAGAACCACCTACTCAAATAAAGGTTACCATTAATAACTGCTTAGCCAATATATTATACTCTACTCAGGCAAAGCAATACAAGCAATGAATCACCTGCAGCGTTGAGGCAAGTAGACCACCTGCATCAACTGCAACATACTGGCCTGCAAGTTTTGCTGTTAAAAAGGGTGTCATTACCTGCATGCCAAGTGTCATTGGTCAGAAAAGTCAAACATTGCCATCAACAGCACAGAACTCAAAATCCAATAAAACTTGTGTAAAATTCAAAACCTAGAGTGTTGAATTCTTCCAGAAAAACTTTACACGAAACATAGAAATTTAAAAACACAACAGGTAAAATGAGGCATACCACAGCTAAGAAGGTACTAGCAGCTGTCATAAGAACAGAGAGTGCCACATTTCCCCTGCACAGCAGTCCAAAGAGCTGAATCTAAATGTTCTTACTTTAACTCCCAAGTGTCTGCAGCTGCAATGACATGCATAAAGAAGGAATAAGAAAAATAATCAAGAGAAATACACACCGTGCTAAATAGGTGACCACATTACTTGCAGTCCCTGCAAAAGAAGCCCCTCTTCAGTGTATTTCCTTTTTTCCTAATCTAAGGAAGATTGCTAACTTAAATCAAGCTTTAAATGTCTTTGAAACAAACTAAAACAATTATCAAGTTTGGACTAACGTCTAGATGGCACTGGGGCAGATTCAAAATCTGGTAAATGGGAATCAATAAGACGCAATTTTTTTCAAGATTCAAAGGAACAAGGATACCTCCAGGACAGCAAGAAACCAATACTAATCCTGCTGCATAATGGGAAGGTAAACCCAAAAGTTTACTTAGAAGTGCTCCTGAAATTGGCATCACCTACAAAGAAGAGCATGCATATTAGAAACTTCTACACTTTCCAAAATCATTCAACGAAAGAAAAATTACCAATTTTATATTCCAATAGTAAAAAACGTAAGGTATGAGTTGTGACAAGAATAAAAGAATAGGAGACAAATAGAGTCCATCCAATAGCTGTAACCCAAACCCATACCAACTTGAACCCATATTATGAAGAGCAATTCCACAATAGGATGCTTCCAAAGGTTATCTTCGGAACAACAACTGTATTACAACATGGTCTAGGTTTTTGAGGAATAAACAGCCAGAAAAATTATTCATCATCAAGAAGTTACCAAGAAACTGCTTGGTTTAGTACTTGTGTTAACATCCTAGGGCAACGATCTTCCTTCGTATTAGTAGGGTATGTGGAAAGTGATACTAACACGCACAGAGACAACAGAAAACTTGCAATAATCATTCAACAAATCACTAAAAAGAAAACTTACAGACTTGCAACGATACAAAAGATTATGAAATAACAATTGACAGAACAAAGGACTGCATATTGTTTAATATCAATACATTCCATATGGTAGGAAGAAATTCATGTTAAAGTATATGCATGTGGATAAAGTTTTTATTTTTTCTTTAATATGCTAGACAGTTATTGGAACATGGAAATATCGTTAGGATAAAAGAATACTAAGATATATCCCATTTCAGAGGGCTAGTTCTATTGAGAAGAAATAGAAAATCAAATATGAAAAAGGTCTAGATGGAAATCTTAACATTCTGAAAACAAATAAAGTTTTTCAACCTACAAACTGGTGCACCCACCCTCTTGAGTTACCTGAAACATAAAAAATATTTAAGTGCCAAAAACATCAAATGTTTGGAAATGACAGCTGTCAAAACCTTAAAAATACAGAAACATCATGTCATTAAGGATGTGTGGATTTTGCACAAAGAAATAAGGTTCAGGGATGCATGCAGAAACCCCAGGAATTTCAGGGAATAGGGACTCCAGGTAATGGGTATTAGTTTATGATCCTTATCTCTATAGCTTCAACAGGCTTCCTCTTCAGGTGTTAGACTGATATCCTGCCTTTGGATAGAGATTTATAAATCCTTTATCCTTTTTTTTTTTAATTGGTTATATGGAATTGAATTGGGCCCCACCCCTATTACACATGGACCACAGTAGTATTAAAATAGCTTGGCAATTATGTATATATCTCTTGGCAAGATTTGAACTTGGATCTCCTCCTTTAAGGTTGAGGAATTTAACCAGTTAAGCTTTGTGCCATTTGATCAAATGTTAAGGTTCACCCAAGGGATCAAAACCTTGGTCTAAGTTGTGAAACACTTCACTCTCTACCCTCTACCAATTATGCCAAACCCCTTGGACAATACTTTATCTCAATATTTAAAACAAACAATTAGAAAACACCTTATATTCTTCTAGAAATGAATAACCAAGTCCCTTACAATCTTGTATCATAGCTATCAGACCCAGACAACAATAAGATAAAGTCTTTTTGTCAAAGCACTAACAAAATCAACCTCAAAGTTTCATGTGTTGTTTCTTTTACAAAGAAATGGTGAAGAAAAAGTATCTTAGATACATTTAGAATATCATTTCATATATTCGTTACCAGTAACCTATTCTATGAGAAATTGAAAGATTCAATTAACATAAGGCCATACTCCTAGAAAACAAATAACATTAAATTTGAATGGAAGGTAAAATGAGAACCCTCAATAGAAAATATTAGCAAATCAACCAAGATTCAACACTATAGACAATGCACTACCAAGCAAATCACATTATCTCCTTGCAGTAAATTCTGCCAAATAGCATAAGAAAGCAAAAAATTCAAATATTAACGATGAGATTTTTAATGCTCTCAGCCCTTGTAATTATCTCCAATTTGTAAATTAAAGCTTGTACATTACATAGAAAACTGAGTCTTAGTTTTCATGTTCATCTCAGTTGGACTGAATTGTCTATGTATGTGTATTGTACTAATTGCATTTAGGTTAGATCAATTGAGGTGCCTGTGCATACCCATTTCAAGGTAGTTTGCAACCATTCAACCGCAGCTGCCTAGATCTATTTATGCCTCACAAATGAAGAGTGTTCAGTGTCAGTTTTGATGACAATCTTCTGTCCTTTTGCATACCTGTTTCTGCATTCCACTTTCATACATTAACTGCAGAGTCACATCATTTGGTACCCTCATTGAGATCTCCAAATGCATCCTTGTTAGCTTGAGATCCACCTTTCTGAGCACACCATTTGTCCATCCTCTATTGAGCTTGGTTGTGGCAACTTGGCCCCCAACTTGTCAGCCTATTACATTGTTTTCTTTTAGCATTTGCTCCATCAATCAGTAGCAGAAATTTTTGGCATGTTTGGCCAAGTTGCTGTTTCTCTCCCTGCACACCAGCATTCAACTTTTGCTGGCCTTCTCCATTGGGAAAATTTTCTGTATGCATACCGCTGTGGCATTTGAATTTGCTGTTCCAAATTTGGCTGCTGCACTAGCAAACTTTATAGTCAATCCTTGCCGCTCAAAGCAGATCAGATAAGTACAGGAAATTTTCAACAATTTGTTTCTTGCAGATTACTTAATTAAGGGGTGTTTGCTTTTTTAACCTTTCCTTCTAGTGAATTGCTTTCCTTATTATTTTCACAAGAAAAAAGCAGGCTACTACACACAGCTCCACCCAATGTAAACTTGATTTAGTTTCTGATCAAAGGGTTGAATGATCAATGATAGAAACAGAACGAGTTTCAGCTGAAATTCATGGATCAAATGACATATATGTTCCAACTCCTAATGGAACAAGAATCCACCGGTTCTCCCTCTATGACTGTCCTGACTGCCCAACCTGCTTTCAAACTGGATATCAAGGTATCCAATCCTCATTTCCATGGTGAAATTGATGGGTATAAAACGGATGCTTGGATTCACTGTCTAGAGGTGTATTTCAATACAAGAAAAAATCACATAGACACAAAAAGTCATGGTAGTTAAGGTACATATGGAATCAAGCCCTCAGTTGAGGGCTACCTCACATCAAGCTCCTACAAGAAACAACGCAGCCAGAAATTGATACATAGAAAGACTTCAAAACAACTATTATGGTATTATTTTACCCTCTTGGTTGTGCAAAGAGCCATTGGTTGTTTTGGTTGTATGGTTCCATCTTCATTTAAAAATAAATAAAAAATAAAAAATCTAGCCAGCCAATCAAGCAATATATTGAGTTTAACCAGCTCTCTCTGAGTTGGATGCAGTTCCCTCGCATCAAATTTGTATCCAGATTGTTTTCTTATCTTCAAGAGGAAATGGAGATTATCACCATTCATTCCATAGCAGAAGAAGAAATACAATCATCCTGTTGCCTTTCAAGAAAAAAAACATTTCTATCTCAGTCAACTCCTCAAACCCTGCCAACTTATCCAAGAATGGACTTCTTCATAAAGTGGCTCCACTAGGGGTATGGCCAATGGAAAGTGGAATTTTTGTGCTTATCATTTGTGTGTCATACATTCTATAGAAGAATGTCATGTCTTGAAATCAAAGTAGGTGAAGGCCCTTCTGGTTGAGTCACAGTCGTAGCCGCAGACACACCACAAAGATTCAGTTATTACGGTGACAAATTCCAGCACCTCTAATCCTCACCTCATTGTTGTGGTCGATAATTATCATATAAAAAATCTGGAAGCTTTCCTCACATGTAACTTCCAAAATAAGGACAAACTAGTGGAGCTGATTCATGATAATGGTAGTAAACCTGATTTCACAAGAAGTTGTGAATTGTTTTCATTTTCCAACTACAAAGCATCCACACCAATACCAATTGGGATAGGTCAAGAAGGGGGCAGGCAACACTTGTCACTCCCTAGTGTTCTGTCACATTTGCCATCAAGCGATTCCAAGACATAGTCAAATGCAATGCCACTCCATGGGATTGTTGCAATCTGCCACTTGGAGCACCATACTAATATGACCAAAAGGCTGTTTATGATGGCTTAAACAATACTTATCTGGTGCAAAAGAATAAGAAAGCATAAAAATCCATTTCTGTTAGTCCTTTGCTTTCTAGTAGGCCTACCATTAGACAAGTTTATTTGCATAATTTTTGGATTCTTTATATTATTAGAGAAGCCAACAAAGACAATGCTAACATGCTGCCACCATCAACAATCCAATCCTTTATTGATGCTTACTCTGATGTTTCTGAGAAGCCTAAAGGGCCTTCCCACTTCGAGGTCCATTGAGTTTATGCCAAGACCTCAGTTGCCTGATCAACCACCACAAAACAGTACATGCATTAGGAGTGCTGAGGTAGAGCATGAAAACAAGCAATTGCTAGAGGAAGTGAGATTCTGCCAACACTTCACCTTGTGGATATCCAGCTCTTGCAGTCCTAAAGAAAGAGCATAATAAGTAGTGGTCAGTCACAGATTATCAACCTTCTAACAAAATCACAATGAAGAACCACTACCTGCTTCCCTAGATTGATGATCTTCCAGATAGACCATCACACACTTCACTAAGCTCGACCTAACATTTGGATATCATCAAGTCCATATGAAGCACTTGGATGTTTGGTACACAAACTTTAAGACAGACAGTTTGCATTCTTCAAGTGGTAGGTCCTGCCTTACGGCCTCACCAATGCACCCAAAATATCTATGCACATCATTAATGATATTTTCAAGCCCCATCTTTGCAAATTTCTTGTCATCTATTGTAATGACCTCTTGGCCAATAGGAAGGCTTGGAATGATTCCTTCATTCATGTCAAGACAGTGTTGGATCTTTTTTGTCAAACACCAACTCCAATCCAAGATGACAAAGCCCTTCGCTAGAAAAATTTTACCAAGTACCTAGGATTCCTCGTTGACGAGAATAGGGTACATGTCAACCAGAATGAAGTCAAGGTAATTTGTGAGTGACCCCAGCATTTCATACCTGGTGAGTTTTCTTAGGAGGTATAAAGTTCTAAGGAAAGTTTGCTATTTAGCTACTCACATGTTGCCTACCCCCTTCATCAATTCACTCATCAAACAACTCCTATTTGGATTCCAAAGGAAAATGAAGCATTTCATCATCTAAAAGATGTCTTTTGCATTGATACTATGCTTATCTTTCCCAACTTTCAACCAATTCAAGCTTAAGAATGTCATGCTCAATATGCCATAGGTGTAGGCATCCAAACTGACATGGCCCCAATGTAAGTGCCACCACAATGAGTTTTGCTTGAGCATTGGTTTCGCATATATTTGTAGTTGTCATTTTGTCTATACAACACAGAATCATTCCATGTGTGCATGATACCCCTTGCATTGTACTAATATACATTGTATGGGGGTAAATTCAAATTTTATGTATGTAGTTACAAGTGAGGGTGCCTCACAGCTAGGTGGTTGCAACCACTCCCTTGTTACTCTCTTTTGTATATAATATCCCCAGGGTAGTCTCGAGGATTCATGCATAGAGGTGAAAATGTTGAAGTTCATGCATGTTCGCATAAATATGTTATGTTGTTTAGAAGTAGATCATGCACAATTGCTGTCATATGAGAGTGGTATGCAATGTATTCTTTCAAGAAAGTAATGAAATATCTTAGCAGTTCTAATCTATTATAATTGTTGTGCATTAATTTCATTGCACATTGCCTCTTGTTACTTTCCATTTACCACAACAAGAGTAGTTCTTAGAGGAGGAGATTACCCAGTGGGATATCATTATGAGGCTCTATCACCGGCCAGGCATAATCATAGCACCTACAATGAGAAATTATATGCCCTAGATCAAGCACCCAAATAGTGGCATCATTATCCTCTGAGTAAAGAGATCATTTCGCATATAGATCACCAACCCCTTCAATTCTTGAACATCAAAGATTCTAGAACATTAGCATTTGAAGAGACCATTCTCCATATATATTGCCGATCCCTTCAACTCTTGATTTATCAATCAAAGATTCAAGAATATAAGCATTCAAACTAAAAAACTAACATTCAACTATTTCATTTGGTGATCCAAATTAAGAAAGGTGTCACCAACAAAGTGGCAGATCTTCTTAGTTGCCCTCATTTACAAGCGCTTACAACTTGGATGTTTGATACATGCAACCTATGATGAGTAGAAATATATCTTCTCAATTGATCCCAACTTTGGTCCAACTATTGATGCCATGTAGCAGCCCACACTAATCCTCCGACAACTTTCCTTGACTATAGTTTGCAAGATGGGTTATTGTACATGTTAAATCAACTTTGGGTTCTTGTTGGCCCCTCCAGATAACTTCTAATCAAAGGAGGCTCAATGATCATCATATGGTAGACACTTTGGTGTGTAGAAGACCTTGCAACACCTTCAATGTTGCTTTAATAGTATTTCTGTATGGAAGCAAGTTGATGATGTTATGATGTTGTATGGAAGCAAGTTAATAGGATTTTTTTGTATTAGCCTTTGACAGTTCCTTATCAATCATGGAATCTATTTCCATGAATTTCAATAGCACCCTGCCTATAACTCAGCATCAACATAACTAGCATTTTGTTTTGGCATGTTTGGTTTTCGAAAGTGGCATTTTTTATGCCATGCTCCCCAAGTATCCAACTTGTTTTTCATTAGCAGTTTCAGGCTACAACTTATTATTATTTCTAGTCATGACTTGTGTTCCTTGAGTCCTTTTTCAAAATCAATCTAGAAGCACTTCTCCAATGTATTTCACCAACAAACTGATGGCCAGACTAAAGTTGTCAATTGCACCTTACTTCATGCTTTGTGTATCTCTTAGTGGTAGAACAAGCAATAGAACAATTATTTTAGTTTTTAGCACAAATACAATCAAGCTACTCATGCATCGACATGGCATTCTCCTTTTGAAACTTATTATGGCTTCAACCCTTAGCCCCTTATGAGAATTCGAGTACTCTTTCAATTTATAATATATCCCATGAACAAAAAAAAGCAATACAAAACTTCTTCCTTTATGCAAAATTTATGCCAATGTTCAAGATATTCATCACAAACCTAAGGCCAAATTCAGCGCACTACATAAACATCAAAAAATACCTTTTCCAAGTTGCTGACCACATTGGGCTTCACCTGGACAAGCAAAGGTTTCACAACCAACAACATCAAAAGTTGAAACACTTTAGATATGGGCTTTACACAATTCTCCAAGTGGTGGACACAACGCTTTCTTTTGGATCTTCCAGATCCAGTTGGCATCCATGATGTTGTCAAGGTGGGCCACCTAAAGCGGTACGAGCCATGTCATTGGGAGATGGAGGTTTTTGTCACTCATCCTAAAGATCCAGTTCCAGATAATTAGTAACACTTCATGGGTGTTACTTTGCTCAATGTTCAGACTAGCACCAGTGGCAAGAAGAAAACTACTAAGCACTTGGTAGGTTGGAAAGGCACTATACCAACATAGGCCATATGGTTTGTCGAGTCAGCTCTTATAGAGAAGTTTCCTCACATGGTTTGTGGACAGCTTACGCTAAGCCCAAAGGACATGATGATAATCTAATCATGTTAACGGAATAAAATAGAAAACAATTGAAATTCAGCAAATTTTGCAAATACCAGAATAAATTCGTCAAATTTTAACATGAAAAAAGAAATCTACTGCTTGCTGAAGGGGGCCCTCCAAACCATCCTGCGTATAGGTCAGCCTCCACATGTCTTAGTGACAGCCATGAAATGTTCAAAATGCAGCAACGGTACTAAAATAACAGGCAGTGAAAACGAATGACAACTGATTACAGGCCACTGAATTTCCGAATGAGGTGCCTGGGAATATCATACTTCAATATGCGAGTTGCATGGCAGATCACCCAGGTGCCCAGCTGCTATAGGGCAATTTTAAAATATTCATACCCAGTTAGCAATCGATTCCCTTCCATATAGATATTACTCCATTATATTAAAATTAAATTCAAACTCAGCGGAACATAATTGGCATCTATACATGACTAATGCTGAAATTTGCTCAGTTTAAGCATGTTCTTTAAAGCATTTTCCTTGCATGGTCATTCCAAGACTGTATCATGCAAATAGTCATTTTAACGTTTGAATGTTGTGTGAGTTGTTGCATCGTGGATGTACAAGAACCCAAGGTTTGTGTCATTTTAAATATATTGAGAACAGTTTTCAGATTCAAGCGTTTATATTATAAGAAAAAAACAAACTTCAATGGCCATGACTATCAATCAGATTAAATTGAATTTTAGCATACAAATAGCATGAACATATTATATTTCTCTGACATCGTAGAATCATATTCCTGCTATCAAATACTCACTGTATATTGTAGAAACACTCCTCCCAATAATTCCTTAGGCATTGCCATTGCACCCTGTAAATCTTTTAAAGAAAGTGTCATTCCCATTCCTGCATGTAGAGAAACAATGCCACATTTTTATATTGTCATTTTAAAAAATGATGTGCTTGCCAATCCCATCAAAGATGGAATGGCTTTGTATAATCCAGGCAATGATTGACTGAAGGTTCATTATGCATGACAAAATTTATCACTAAGTCCATATTACAAAAAAAAAATGCAGGTGGCAAAAATGTTTAAAATAGAAAAAGTACCCCCGGTGAGAAAACTAAAATTTCACAAGAATAAGCATTGGAGATCAAGCCAGTAATTCCACTACATCTTGAGAGAAGGCAATCATTCAAAACTGTGAAATCGAATTATCGGGAATGCCTTTAATGTGGCATTTTAGCCCAATATAATTGTTCCCATCACCTTGACCCTTGAACACCCAAAACACAAAAGTATGTACTCACAAACACATATTATGCTTAGCAAGAACAAATTGGAATACAAAATCTCAACCTGCTTGGCATAATAAGAGTATACAAATAAAAAAACACACACCTATATCCCTGACTATGAACACAATGCAAGAATTGAAAAGAAAAAAAATGCAATATCAACTCAAGTCTGGTGGGTGCTTATCTGATTATGTCCTGTCAAAGAAAATTTGAGACATGAAAAACCAGCTCAGATAAGCATGAATATACAACCACAGTAAAGAACCAAGGCCTAGTTAGGAATACTTAGACAATTTACCCAAGATACCACATTACCCTTCATATCCCTATAAATATATATGTGTATTTTTCCAAATACTAATACTTCACATATACTTATCTGATACACTAAAAAAATTGTTTCTTAACCAAATACATATCTGAGCCATATTTGGATAGGCACAGCTGTAACTAGGTTGTATCCAATCACTAATCTACTATCTTAAGGAAAAAAAAATTGTTCATTGATCATATCCAAACACTAATCTAGTTTACTTGTTTGGAGTGCATGAAGCACTAGCTAAGTTTGGTTAGACCAAGACTTTAATATCTGATACATGAATATCATAAGGGGGAAAAGTAACTGTTATTTCACTATATCCAAACAATAATCTAGTTTATTTGTTTAAAGTGCATGAAACACTAGCTAAGTTTGGTTAAACCAAGACTTCCATATCTGATTCATGGATAATACTTGGTAAGAATGTGTCTTGCACATTCTAGTTGTGTACTTCTTTATGTTTTGACCTTTTGTCCAAGCTCATGGTAAATAGAATCTTGTTAATCCATCTCAGCCTGAGGTACCTACTATAGATATAAGGTCATCTAATGCTGGATTGAGTGGTAATACAAGGGAAGAGTTAAGGAAGTAAGGTTGTTGTTTGCTTGCATGAAAACAAGGAGTCCAAGGTGCAAGTGCCTGGCTAAGGATGAAAAGATTAGAATGTTTTCCTGCTTTATAGCTTTCTTTCTATACATGGTTTTCCTTCTTTGTAGCTTTCTTTCTATTTCCTGCTTTGTAAATTTATTTCTATCTTTCTAATTAGAACTTTCCAGCTTGTGTTTTTTCATGTGCTTTGTTGCCCTATCCAGTAAGCACATATTTTTCCTCATACATCCATATAATATATTTCAATATTAAGTGTAAATAATCAGTTTTGGAAGATATCTTCTCTTCAGTCTGTGCATTCTGCTGTTTGTATTCTAATAAGTGCATGCTGTTGTTATAATTTTACTACAAAGACATATCAAAGGGACAAGTTAATTTGGTTGAAATGTTAATTGAGTCTAGTACCAAGGATGATGAACAAGTATCAAATGGCATTGGCTCAATCAATTCGAGACTTCAACATTTAAGGAGGAAACCCAATTTCGAATCTTGCCAAGCGATACATGGATAATATCCAAGCTCTGTTGTAATACCACTATGTGGTGATGATGTAATACGAGTGGGGCCCGTTTCAATCCCATTTAAACAATTGAAGCAAAAAAGGATGATGAACAAGTATAAATCAATCCCAATATCCACTAGGGACTAACCAATTTAGAGGGGGCTTAGATCTATTCTAGGTAGATAGGATAAGATTAAAGAATAAGCCTACTCTCTGAAAATAGGCTATTTTGGAGTAAGTCTACTTTAGGAAAAGGATGTTATATTTTGAATGTATATATGTGTGTGTGCGCACGCACGCATGCACATGTGTGTGTAGGGGAAGAAAACTTATGTTAAGAAAACATCTAAACAGAAAAAGCTTTTTGTCTCTGAATATGTTAAGACTTATTGTAAGAGGGGATATATGTGCTTTATATATATATATAGATATGAAGAAAGCTTATATTAATAATATATCTAAATAGAGAAATCTTTACTATCTCTAAGTATGTCAAGACTTAAGACAATTGTTTTGAATTGCACTCTTTCTTAATCTTCACTGACTCAAAAGTTTGAGTTTTGGATCAAACTGCCTAACTACCAACCATCGTTACCCATATACGTACATACAAAATAAAAATATCTCATATAATATGGGTCAATACTTTATTACAAACACATGGGACCACGTACACACATGCAACAACCTATTTGACAACACATACAAATGACAAAACTTCTATGTCAACAATATACATGATGTATCTCACTTTGACTCATGGCTATGGTGGTGCATGATGTATATGGCCCTTATTACAATAAGTCTTAACATACTTAGAGACAACAAAACTTTCTCTATTTAGATGTACATGTAAGAAGCTACATCAGTGGGTGCCAAGGATTGGAACCCAAAACAAACATGAAATGGGTTGCGCTTGGTAGAGTTATGCAGAACTCCATTGTAACCATGCTGAATGTAGGGGAAGCTCTCATCCTATGTGCATGGATGCTTGGAATTGTAAATTCGATGAAGGAGTATAATCAATCAATTCAGAACTTTTGTCTGTCCATTAGTCTGAGAATGGAAGGCTATGGGCATAACTTGGTGTCCATCATGCTCCATAAGGTGGACTAGAAAATGATCAAAAATGTGCTATCCTTGTGCTGGTCACAAATCTGCCTAAGTACAAGATTTAATCACTTGTGCGCCCTAGACTCGGCCAACATTGAAAGGCCGAGAGAAAGAGATGTCTCCCGGGCCAATCTCCAGAGAGGGTTGGCTCCCAAACTAGTCTAAACTGGTTCAAGATAAAGATGCAGGAAAGAAATGGGAAAATGCAGAAAGAAATGGGAAATATAGCCGAAGCCGATAGTTAATGGGGAAAAACCTCAGATAGCAAATATTCTAAAACCAGATCCTGAAGCTTAAGCAGCAACCGATTCTTAGGCATAGACAGAAATCAGATCAAAACTAGCCGTAGATTCGCCTTCAATTATACTTCAAACATTTAGATGAAAAATACAGCTAAATTCAGGAAAACAGAATTCAACTTATATTAACACTGGATGAGACAGAAGTAAAACACTCAAAAAACAAAACGTGAACAATAGTTTGGATCACCGACTCAAAAGACACTAAGAATGGAGCGAGATTGCATCTAGGATTTCTGCTTCAATATTTCTGCAAAAAGGTTCTCCTCCTTTTGCTTGAGATTTTACATTGATATTTATAGAGGTGCCTGCCTCTTTCTTTCGTATTACAACATTTAATACATGAAACAAATTTTGAAGAACGATCCCCTTAATCTGCCTCGGAGAAATGACAGTCCCTATTTTTCAATGAATTACAACTGCAAATAAACGGAAACAAGGGACCATATTTCTTCATTTAATGACCGTTATCGGGGCAAGCCGGAAGTTGTTAAGAAACCACGAACAAGAGCTTTGAATATTGGAGGCGTCTTTAATTCTGGTGGCATCAAAAACTGCTTCAGGTTCTTCCATCTTGCGCACATCGGTAATCAACAACATTTAATCTTGACGCTTCTTTGACCACGATCTCAAAAACTGTTGGCACAGGTGGGTTTGTCAATTTGGAATAAAAACTGTCCCACCGATTTTGTCAGTTGAAGAGCTTTTACTTGATCTTTATCTTCTCCGCACGTTCTCCTATGCAATTCTGAAGGAAAATGCAAACTGAACTGTATCGGGCCTTTGTTGTTGCTTCGGTCGCGAAAATGTGACAGGTCGCGAAAATGTGACATGTCGCGAAATCGCGACACTTTTACCTTACTGCCTTCTCTCTTGCCACCAGTCACGAAAATGTGACATGTCACGAAATTGTTTTCTCTTCTAGCTGTTCCTGCTCCAAATGGAAAATGAAACATGTATGGATAATTTCTCTTTTACATGTCGCATATATGCGACGTTTTCTCCTTTTTGCCCTTGCATCTTCAACATGTCACGAAATCGTGACATTTTAAGTCTTCTTGCACTTTGCACTTTTTCTTCTGCTTCCTCTCTCAAAAGGAAATGGGACATGTCGTGAAAATCCACGTCGTACTTAGCATTGTCTTTCAAGTTCCTTTATCAATTGTTTTTTCCTTGTACTTGTCAACTTTTTTTCTTAGAAATCGTGACGTTTTCGCTGTTTAGTTCTCCTTCATCGCAACAAGGCACGAAAATGGAACATGTCATGAAATCAGATGTTTATTTGTGCTTACTCCCCAAATATGTCATGAAATCGTGACATTTTCTGCTTTCGCCTTTGTTGTCGCTTCTGTCATGATATCGCGACAAGTTTCTCCTGCTTAGCTTCATCCTCAAAAATGTCATGATATCGCGACATCTTTCTTGCCTTGTGTTTTTCTTTCAGCCCTTTCCGCGATAACGCGACATGTCACGATATCACGCCATTTTGTACCATTTGCCCCTTGCTCACTTTTTTGTCACGATATCGCTGCAAGTTTCTCTGGCACTCTTCCTTGCTACTTTATGTCACGATATCGTGCATCTTTCCATTATGTTGCTTTGTTGCCTTTGCAAGTCATGAAAACGCGACATGTCGCGATATCATGACAATTTTCAATTTAGTGTTGCCTTTGACTGCGTTGACCGTGAAACTCCAACATGTCGTGATATCGTGACAGTTTTACCCCTTTGCTGTCGTTGACTATTTTGACCGCGAAAATGCGACATGTCGCGATATCGCGACATTTTCTGTCCTTAGCTCCAACACAAAAACTTGCAGAGATTTTTACATTTTCCCTTTCAAAATGCTTGAAGGGACAACAGAGGAGTTAGTATCTCTACAACTTCTGCATTCTTTTACATGAAAAATAACAATAAAAACAATGTGGCAAAAATGCCAACATTCTTGGCGGCTCGCGGGGTATACAGTTCTGCTGTATGCATGAATCTCAGGCCTTAATCCATTGGGCAACAGAGTCAAGAAGCTGGAGGAGCAGAAAGTGAATGATGGTTGATGTTGGACGGCTCTGTGGACTGCTACAACAATCTCTTGCTGGTACTCGACACTCAAAATAGGACCTTCAACAGAAATTTATGGAAGAGCAGAACTTCCTTTATTTTTTTTGGAACTACTGCATTTTGCCTAGCTCTGTTGAGCTGGGTAATCACCAGGTGCTGTGAAAAGATCTCCATGGTAGTAGTGAAAAGCACCTGAATTGCAAAAATGGAAATGAATGGAATGATGACCAGCGGATGCGCAGGCCGTGGAACGGGAATGGGGATTGATGAAATGGTGGAAAATGGAGGAGTGGAAGCGGTAGATACAGTAACAGGGTGCTACTGTGCTACCAGCTGCTGGGTTTTGATGAAAATAGAGAATGAAATGGGAATGGATGGAATGGAGGAAGTGGTAGGCACTGTGGAAAAATGCTCAAAAGACAAAGGATTAGAAGAAAGGGAAGTGAAGAAAAGGGAACATCAGAGAGGGGAGTAGAAACAACAGTAGTGGCTTGATTATTTGCAGAAGGAGTAGGAGAGGAAGGGAGAGGAAGGGAATGAAGTAAGGAAGTGGAAGAAAGAAGTAGAAGAGAAGCCACTAACTGCTAGGAAGGAAAAGAAAAATAAATAAACATACCTGCGGGCTCGCGTGCAAAAAGATTTTTTTTTTTTAGAGCCAATGTCTTCCATCAAGAAATGTAGGCTTTCAAATGAAAGTCGTTCACTGAAATGGGAAGTGGATTACCATCCAAATCTTCAAGATAAAATGAATTTGCTGAACTTGCATGAACAATCTGGAATGGACCCTCCCACAGAGCATCAAATTTCTGGTGCATCCCTGGCTTAGCCTTCTTTTCGTTCCACTTTAAGACTAAGTCACCTATTTTGAATGTGCGGTCAGTAGAACCTTTGTGAAACCATTTTGATACCACCTGTGAATGCTTAGCAAACTCATCATAGGCCAAGGAACGTTGCTCTTCCAGCTGCAACAACTGAGCCAATCGTATGCTCATGGGATCCATATTTTCTTCATCGTCCAGGAATTCCTTCAATTGCTGTAATGCAGGTAGTTCTAAATGAACAGGCAATCTTGCCTCTTTCCCATATACCAGGGCGTATGGTGAAGTCTTGATAGACTTCTTGATTGAAATTCTATCTGCCCATAATGCCTGATTCAGCAGAAGGTGCCAGGATTTCTTATTATCCCCCAAGGACCTCTTTAAAATCTTCAACAAGTTCTTGTTTGTGGACTCTGCCAAGCCATTACCCTGAGGGTAATAATTGGAGGATGTCTTCAGAAAAATACCATACTTATTTGCAAATTCACCTAACTTGGCTCCGATGAATGGAGTTCCATTGTCTGTAATAATGGCATCAGGAATGCCAAAACGTGTGATGAGTCCTTCAATGAAAGTGATTACCACATCCTGATTCGTAGCCTTGGTTGCAATGGCCTCAGACCATCTGGTAAAGTAATCAGTAGCCGTCAGAATGTACCTGTGTCCTGCTGAAGAGTTTGGATCAATGATCCCAATAAAGTCCAGCCCCCATTCTTTGGAAAGGTGATTCAACTTGAATTGGTTGTAGGGGCAATGGTGCATTTTTGATCCATCCCGTATACCTTTGGCATTTGTCGCAAGCTTGAGCAATCTTGAAAGCATCCACGAACAAAGTTGGCCAATAGCAACCAGCCCAAATAATCTTTAAGGCCATAGGTCTACCAGCGTAATGTCCTCCCGACATGCCAGAATGAAATTCCTCCAGGAGTCTAGCCTTCTCAGATTCCTTTACACACCTTAGGAGAACTCCATCAATATTTTTGAAGAATAATCCCTCGGGCAACAATACATACCTAAGAGCTTGTAGGCGAAACCTTCTCCTTTGTGAAGCATTTAATTGTGGGGGACATCTACCCGTTGAAAAATAATCCACAAGGTCGTCTACCCAATCTTGGCCTTGTGAAAAGGTATTCCTTAGATTCCTTTCTTCAGCAGGATCGCTCACTTGATGATCAACTATCTCAGAGGCCGCAGTTTTTGCTAATTGCTGACATAAGGCCCTACCCCGCACCAACTTGGTTGGATGGATCTCACAATCGAATTCTTGAATTTTAGTGACCCAACCAGCACGCTTATCACCCATCTCACCCTGAATGATAAAATTCCTTACATCGGGGTGAACGACATAGATGATCGTCTTGCTCTGAGATACAAAATGCTTGAATTTTTTTAGAGACTTCATGACAGCATAGACCTGCTTCTCAATGAAATTGTATCTCTCTTCATGGGGTAAGATAACCTGGCTAAGGAAAGCAATGGGTCTTTCATCCCCATCGTCTCCTTCCTGTGTAAGTACTGCAGCATAGCTTTCATCCTCTCCAACTGCATACAGAATGAAGTCCTTAGAATAGTCTGGATTGATCAACACAGGGGCTTTTACAATTCTGTCTTTAATCTCCTGAAATGCGTTCTTCCTCTGAGTTGTCCACTTGAACTCTGCATCTTTCTTTAATAGCTCAGTCATGGGCTTAACTACTCGAGCAAAGTCGAAAACAAATTTTTTGACAAAATTGATTTGCCCGAAGAAAGACTGCAACTCTTTCTTATTAGCAGGGAGTGATAGTTTCTTCAAAGCTTCAGCTCTCGATGGATCAATTGCCAAACCGTCCTCTGAAATAACATGTCCCAAGAGCTTACCTTCCTTTACCGCAAAAATGGACTTCTTTGGGTTGATGGAAACACCAAACTCCCGACATTTCTCAAATATCTGCCTCAAATGAAAATAGTGTTCTTCTCGTTTGTGCGAAAAGACAGTCATATCATCGAGATAGATGACAATAATCTTGTTTAAGAGCTCCCCAAACGCGATGTCCATGGCCCTTTGAAACGTAGCCCCAACATTGGACAATCCGAAGGGCATGCGCTGATAGGCAAAGGTACCCCACTTGGTTGTGAATGCAGTTTTGTGTTGATCCTCATCCCTGACCCAAATTTGATTATACCCAGAGAATCCATCTAGCAATGAAAAACGTTGAGCCCCAGCAACAACGTGAAGGATCTGATCAATGCGAGGCAATGGGTAGTGATCTTTCAAGGATGCTCGGTTCAAGTTTCGAAAATCCACACATAGCCGTATATCTCCGTTCTTCTTACGAACTGGAACCAAATTAGCAACCCAAGTCGAGTGCTTGATCGGATATATAATCTGGGCCTGCAACATCTTTGCAAGTTCCGCCTTCATGAGGGCTTCAATATTTGGATTCATCGGTCTTTGCTTTTGCCTGAAGGGCCTGACCCCTTCTTCCAGCTCGATAGTGTGCTGAATGACCTCTTTATCATATCCCCTCAGATCCTCATAGCTCCAGGCTACAATGTCAGAAAACTCCTGACACAATTGTCTGATCTCTTGCAATTCAGCAGGAGTGGAATCAGTTCCAATTTTGATGACCTTATCAGCCTCCAACTGAAGCTCCATGTATTCTTTTCTATCGACCTCCATCTGATGCTTCTTGGACCGATATTTCTGATCAAACAAGCTCTCTAGAGTGATGAGGCCTCTAGGAATATGGTTATTCCACAACTGAATCAGTCCTTGAGCTTCTTCAGGCTCCAAGGTCCTTCCCTTGATGGTGGCAGCTTCTCGAACCAAAAAATTAACAATTTGCTCATCGCTATCGAAGACTTGCCAAAAGGTGTCCTTATCGGGGATAGAGGGCCTATACACCACCTTCACTATCTTTGGCCTTCTCACCACCTGCTCAGTTGGTGAAAAATTCGCTCCCATGGAAGCCAGCAGGTCAGCATATTTATTTTGTTCTCATGGAATGGAACGCATGTTGAGAGCAGAGAACGATTCGAACAGGTCCCAGACCTTGTTGCGGTAGTTCTTGAGATAATGATGCTTGCACACACACTTATTGGTTACCTGATTGATAATCAACTTGGAGTCACCAAAAATTTGCAACTGTTTCGCTCCAAGTTTTTCAGCCTTCTTGAGACCTAGACATAAAGCCTCGTATTCTGCTGCATTATTTGTACAGCTCCAAGTCAAACGATATGAATAGGATCGTTGAATCCCAGAAGGTAATACTAAAACAATCCCAGCTCCAGCGCCATTTCTGCATCGTGCTCCATCAAAATAGAGCTTCCAAAGTTGATCCTGACTTCCATCATTCTTCTCTTCAGCCTTTTCTGGCTTAAGAACGGAATAACATCCCAAGTCAGTTTCCATCATGGCGTTGAAATTGGCCATGGACAATTCATTTTCTGGGCGGAGCTCTTCCAAAGCTTCTTCCATTAAGTCAAGCTCGCCAAATTCTTCAGACATCATGTGCACTGAATTTGCTAATCTGTCCACTTCATCAATTCTCTCTACATGAAATGTGGAAGGCTTTTCGTTGAAAATATTCACCTTTTTACCTTTATGAAGTACCTCCAAATGAGTAAAATCCAGAGAAAGGTAACCTCCGAGTTTAGACGTGAATTCTCGGGAGAGACACATACCAAAGCATGGCTCCAGGTCCACTACTATGATCTCCTGGATCACAGTAATCTGAGGCATGGCGTGCAAGGAGATAGGAACGTCCTTAATTACACCCACTATTTTTACTGAGGTACCATCTAGCTGCAAAACTCCCATGCTAGTCCTTGTATATTCCATGCCTATGACATCACATACTGCCTTTGGCATGACAGTAGTAGCTGCTCCTGAATCAATAAGGCAATTATGCACCACATGTCCCTCCATTCTCAATGAAAGATAAAAAGGTGGTGGTCTATTTTTTCTTGTGACTGAAGAAGTCAGAGTTTGAGACAGAACTACCTAGGCTGGAGCCTTCCCCTTACTTTGTGTAGTCTTCAGAGATTCCTGTAAGAGATTTACCTGTCCAGGCAACTGCAAAGTGTCATACAGACTAACCTTAGCTGGTATCCTTTTGAGTTCTTCAACGATGTTGTACTCCAGCGAGATCGGCTCTTTCCCTCCGCTGGCAGCTTCAAATTTGCTTTTATATTGTTGGGTGGCCTCCACTCATTGCCGTTTAGTCAATGATGGATACCGCAATGTCGCTCTAGCTTGTTCCTATGTTTCCGCTTGCGGCTGAGAGACAAAAGCTTTTTCCTTCTCTTTTGCTTGTGGTGGAAGCGGATCCTTCGGCAAAATAGGTGGTTGTTGTTGTGGAGCTAGAGAATCATGAGTCTTTGTAGGTATTTGCTGCTTTGTTGCTTGTACAAGAGGCACTTTCAATGGCTCCATCTTAGCCGGATCTACCAACATTGGTTTCTTGCCACTGCGTGTCAAGACTGCCATGTATTCCTCAGGAGACAACGCAGAACTATGATCCACCTCACGAATCATGTTTACACGGCTTCCCGCAAGAACTTGCAAATAATTTTGGTGAACCATGCAAGTGGACTCGTCATGTGGGTCGTTGCATGAAGAACACCAGTAAGAAGGCTCATGTGAAACTTTAGAAGGGCCAGCCTCTTCACTCACCAGGATCGTTGAGTTCCTCTCAGGTACTTTCTCCATAGCCTTGCTAGGAGCAAGTTGCTCTCTAGTTACTGCCAAAACAAATCTTCATGGCTGATAGTTCCTTTCCGCTTCTCTCCGCTCCATAGATGTCATCTTGTTGGTGAGAGCTCTCATGGCCGACTGCATTTCTTGCAAAATAGCCAATTGAGGATCTGGGCTTGAGGACACAGGCGGTGCAGGTAGAGGTAATGGAACTGGTGGAGAAGGTAATGCAGGAGTTGGAAGTGGAGAGGTTATCTATGGAATGGGAATCATAGGTACTGAAGGTATGGGAGGATTCCATGAAGATGAAGGATATATGGATGGAGCAATGTAAGATGTTGGGGCTGCACCTGTATGCTGATATTGTGGAAGCTCGAGAAAAATAGGCATAGTCATTTTCGGAGGCAATTTCCCAATGGCAATCAGATCAGCCTCAGCCTTCTGTGCCTGGGCATACAGTGCAGGAAAATTTTGAACACCAGACATCCTAATATTCATACCAATATCTGAATGGAAAGCCCTAAGAAAATATAATGCTGCTTGTTCATGAGTAGGGCGAAGACCTTCAGGAACTCTCTGCCAAGTTCGGGCAAACCTAACATTGAAATCCACTATCTCCTCTTGAGGATGCCTCTTGATATTATTAAATTGATGCACTAGAGAAAATGGATCTGCTTGCTCATTGAACCCTTGGATTAACATATCTGCTAATTGATCCCATGAATTGATGGAGTTGGGAGGCAAAGATCTATACCAGCACAACAACTTACCTCGGAGTGACAGGACGAGCAATTTGATCATGACATCTTCGTCTGTGATATTATGAATTGAAGCCAAGGTTGCCACATCTGACACATGCTCGTACATTGTCTTTCCAGTCCCATCGTATGTAGGCAAGGCTTTTATTACTGCAGCAGGAACTAGATTTTGAAAAGGCAGGTCCAACGCTCCCGAATAATTCCAAGCAAGAATTCGCCGTGGAGGAGGTTGTTGACCAGCCATTTGGACTGCTAGATCTGGATGTAGCAAACTCGTAGCAGTACTGGGAGGAGTCGGAGATGGCACAAACTGACTCGCTGCCTACGAAGAAATAGCAAATGACGGGTTCACAGGACTTACCAATCTTGAGCGCTCCCTCCAGTTCTAAACATCAATCTCAAAGAATTCGATTGGATCTTTCGATTCTTTGGCACTTGATCTCATGATCATGAAGCAAAGATTCTCACCAGCTTCAGGATTAGAAATTTCTAGGTACTATACAGTCACCTTCAGCAGAGTCACCAGATGAACTTACAATCGCCGCTTTGAGGTCAAGACAGTTCATCAAAATCTTGATTCCTCCGGGTGTTAACAAATGGAACTTGTGAGTCCCACCGGGCGTGCCAAAAACTGTTGGTCACAAATCTGCCTAAGTACAAGATTTAATCACTTGTGCACCCTAGACTCGGCCAACATTGAAATGCCGAGAGAAAGAGATGTCTCCCGGGCCAATCTCCAGAGAGGGCTGGCTCCCAAACTAGTCTAAACTGGTTCAAGATAAAGATGCAGGAAAGAAATGGGAAAATGCGGAAAGGAATGGGAAATATAGCCGAAGCCGATAGTTAATGGGGAAAAACCTCAGATAGCAAATATTCTAAAACCAGATCCTGAAGCTTAAGCAACAACCGATTCTTAGGCATAGACAGAAATCAGATCAAAACTAGTCGTAGATTCGCCTTCAATTATACTTCAAACATTCAGATGAAAAATACAGCTAAATTCAGGAAAACAGAATTCAACTTATATTAACACTGGATGAGACAGAAGTAAAACACTCAGAAAACAAAACGTGAACAATAGTTTGGATCACCGACTCAAAAGACACTAAGAATGGAGCGAGATTGCATCTAGGATTTCTGCTTCAATATTTCTGCAAAAAGGTTCTCCTCCTTTTGCTTGAGGTTTTACATTGATATTTATAGAGGTGCCTGCCTCTTTTTTTTGCATTACAACATTTAATACATGAAACAAATTTTGAAGAACGATCCCCTTAATCTGCCTCGGAGAAATGACAGTCCCTGTTAATGAATTACAACTGCAAATAAACGGAAACAAGAGACCATATTTCTTCATTTAATGACCGTTATCGGGGCAAGCCGAAAGTTGTTAAGAAACCACGAACAACAGCTTTGAATATTGGAGGCATATTTAATTTTGGCGGCATCAAAAACTGCTTCAGGTTCTTCCATCTTGCGCACATCGGTAATCAGCAACATTTAATCTTGGAACCGCTTCTTTGACCACGATCTTAAAAACTGTTGGCACAGGTGGGTTTGTCAATTTGGAATAAAAACTGTCCCACCGATTTTGTCAGTTGAAGAGCTTTTACTTGATCTTTATCTTCTCCGCACGTTCTCCTATGCAATTCTGAAGGAAAATGCAAACTGAACTGTATCGGGCCTTTGTTGTTGCTTCGGTCGCGAAAATGTGACATGTCGCGAAAATGTGACATGTCACGAAATCGTGACACTTTTACCTTATTGCCTTCTCTCTCTGCCACCAGTCGTGAAAATGCGACATGTCATGAAATCGTGACATCTTCTCTTTCTGGCTTTGTTCGCTGCTCCAAATCATGAAAATGAAACATGTTGCGAAATCGCGACATCTTTCTCTTGCGCTATCTTTTTTCTTTCCCGTGAAGTCACGAAAGTGACATGTCGCGATATCGTGACGTTTTCTCCTTTTTGCCCTTGCATCTTCAACATGTCATGAAATCGTGACATTTTAAGTCTTCTTGCACTTTGCACTTTTTTCCCCGTGAAATCATGACATGTCACGAAATCGTGACGTTTCGTACAATCTGGCTGCTTCCTGGCTTCCTCCTCCTGCAAGGAGTGAAAATGGGACATGACGAGTCCGTACTTAGCATTGTCTTTCAAGTTCCTTTATCGTGAAAATGCGACATGTCACGATATCGCGACAATTGTTGTTTGCCTTGTACTTGTCAACTTTCGTTCCGTGAAAATGCGACAGGTCACGAAAATGCGACATGTCATGAAATCATGACGTTTTCTCCGTTTAGTTCTCCTTCATCGCAACAAGGCACGAAAATGGAACATGTCACGAAATCGTGACAGTCCGTACCATTTTGCCCTTTGGTCTTCAACAAGTCATGAAATCGTGACGTTTCGCCACTCGGCCTTATCTCCCCAATATGTCACGAAATCATGACATTTTATTCATCCTCAAAAATGTCGTGAAATCGTGACATCTTTCTTGCCTTGTGTTTATCTTCAGCCCTTTCCGCGATAACGCGACATGTCGCGATATCGCGCCATTTTGTACCATTTGCCCCTTGCTCACTTTTTTGTCACGATATCACTGCAAGTTTCTCTGGCACTCGTCCTTGCTACTTTATGTCGCGATATCACGCATCTTTCCATTATGTTGCTTTGTTGCCTTTGCAAGTCACGAAAATGCGACATGTCGCGACATCGCGACAATTTTCAATTTAGTGCTGCCTTTGACTGCATTGACCGTGAAACTCCAACATGTCACGATATCACGATAGTTTTACCCCCTTGCTGCCGTTGACTGTTTTGACCGCAAAAACGCGACAGGTCACGAAAACGCGACATGTCGCGATATCGCGACATTTTCTGTCCTTAGCTCCAACACAAAAACTTGCAGAGATTTTTACATTTTCCCTTTCAAAATGCTTGAAGGGACAACAGAGGAGTTAGTATCTCTACAACTTCTGCATTCTTTTACATGAAAAATAACAATAAAAACAATGTGGCAAAAATGCCAACACCTTGTCAGAGAATGGACTTTGGAAAACCAAAGTTGAGCCACATGTCTAAAATAAAGCTTAGCAGTCTCCTTAGCTAAAATGGATTTCTAAAAAGGATTCATGATAGTCATTTTTGAAAAATGATCAACTACTACAAAAACACAATCATTACCATGTTTAGATATGAGTAAACCTAGTATAAAATCCATTGAGATAGATTCCCAAGGCTTGGATGGCATTGTAAATAGTGTATGAAATCTTTAATTATTATTGGTTAGTGTGGCTACAACATAGGGGATACATGACATGATGTGCATCCCAACGTAATTTCTTATTTTAGACCAAAAGAAACCCTTTTAAAGAATTGCTAATGTTTTTTCCATCCCTACTATTTTACTACAGTGCACTTTACAAATCATGTTTGAGAACATACTACATGGTAAAAAAATATTTTTGATGTGATAGAGGAGGATATGTTATTAATAAAAATAAAAGTTATGATTTCCCATATGAAAAGCTTGGCATGTGTTTGCAAAATAAGAATCCATTTCATACAAAGTGGACCAATTGAAAGTATGAATGTCACAAGAATAAAGAATGGTGGTTAGTACTATGATTAGAGGTTGGTTCAAAAAATCTACTATTGAATTGACACATGCTTTGTTATGCTTTATGGTCAAATAAAATTGTTATATATATCCACTTTTGATGTTTTCATTTCTATGATTTATATGGATAATGGTTTTATTGTCTAGTATATAATACTTCTATTTTTTATATGTTTGGACAATGGTGTAGAGTTCTTTGTTGTGTATGGAGTATTTTTAAATTGATTCATTAAATGTTTCCATATGAAATTAATTGTCCATTTTTTGGATAGCTCCTAATGTGTAGTTTAATGCACAATCAATACCTCAAATGGTTGATACAGATCAGGTACGGAAAGTGTAGGAGTTGAATATACTTGGTCCTTCAATCTCTCAAATGCCCTTTGTATCTTCCCAGTGGAACTTGGATTTGGCACCTCCTTTGGTCACTTGGTGTAGTGGGTGTAGTGGCCAAGCAATGTGTGAGAACCCCAATACAAATCTTCAATAGAAATTGGCAAGACCCAAAAATCTGCAAAGCTCTGTTAGAGTCTTTGGGGCAGGCCAATCTCTAATTACTTGAATATTCTCAAGATCAACATGGGCTCTCTCTTTGTCAACAATATACCTGAGGTACTAAATCTTCATCATGCCAAATGACCACCTTCTCCAAATTAGCATATAGCTTGTGTCTCGAAAGAGTTTGAAGTACCTATCAAACATGTTGCAGATGTTCCTCCCATGTCTTACTATAGATGAGAATGCCATCTAAGTAGACTACCATAAATGAGCTAGTGTAGGGACACATGATGTCATCCATCATCCTCATGAATGGGACAACTGCATTGGTCAATCCAAAAGGCATAACCAACCACTTAAATAAACCCTTCTTGGATTTGAATGCCATCTTCCATACATCAATGGGCTCTATGGATATTTGATGATAGCCATATTCGAGATCAACTTTGGTGAAGAACTTTGCACCACAAAGCTGGTCCAACAAGTCATCTATCCGAGGAAGTGGGTAGTGGCTCTTCACATTGATTTAATTCAAAGCTTTGTAGTTGATACAAAGTCTCCACATTCCATCTTTCTTCAGATCCAATACAATTGGATTGCCACATGGTGAAGCACTTGGTCTAATGTGCCCCTTTTGAATCAATTATTGGATCTTCCTCCTAATTTCATCATTTTCAAGAAGTGATATGCGATAAATAGATGTATTGAGCAAAGGAGAACCAGGGATTAAATCAATCGGATGCCCTACATCACAATGAGGTCAATCCCTAGTTGGGAATTGAACAAGTCATTATATTCCACTAAAATTTGGTCCATTTGCTTTTGTTTTGCAGAGCCTGCAATCGATGTAGCAACTATCCTCTTCATGTTTTTGATCCAAGCATGTGACCTTTTGGAGCATAACTTTGTGCTTGGGACTCTATTTTGATTTGTTCATAATGCATTCAAAAGCTTAGATGAACTATAACTTTGGGTCATGGCTTTATGTCCAAAAATGCTCGAAAATGCCAAAAACCTTTTCTTTAATCCTATCCATGCTATCGAGCAAATAACTTTGTGTTGGGGACTCTGTTTAGATATATTCAAAATGAGTTGGAAAGCTAGAGTAAGATCCAGAATTTTTAAGGAACCAACTGCATGGAAAAATTGCTCTGAAGGCCCTCAAATGCAAATCAAAATATTTATTCAAAATAGTAATTTTCTATGTTTAGATAAATAACATAGCTGAAATGAATCTCTAGCCATGTTGAAACATTAGTAGAAGACAAAACACAAAAGGACAAGTCATATGTATGTAATTTTCAATTAAATGCACTTTGTAACTCATGGAAGGTGAATCACCACATTTTCATATGGGTGACCTTCTAACTCATGGAAGATGAACCACCACATTTCCATGTGGATGACCTTCCATATTCAATACAATGGATTTCCAACACACCAAAAATATTGTATAAAGAAAGATGCACCCCTGATTGTAAAGGCATGAGTAATGGATGCAATGTTATAGCCTCACATATCTTCTTAGAGATTGCTTGCATTGTACTCTATTTTATGAGCAATAAAATCATGCTATTTTGCTTATATATTTTTGTGTTCTAGTTTGTTATACTTTGTTATTTTTAAATTGCACTCTTTCTTGATCTTCCTTAACTGGAAATTTTGAGTTTCAAAACAATCAAAATTCTGAGTTTCAGATTAGTTTTACAGCTTGAATATCAACAAAATGAATTTCCTTGTTTTGGCTATCATCTTCCTACATTATTTGGCATTGACTAAGGAAATTGTTGGTCACGGATCTGCCACAGGAAAGGACACTTGGATTGGAAATAGCAACATTTGCTAACTGATCTCCCCCTGGCTGGCCAAACTTTAAAGGAAACAATCTAGTTTTTGACATTGGCACTTGTGTAATGATTCTATTACTGTTATTTTTATCAAAAATAGTGCATTGACCCTCATAAAAAAGCAACTTGTAGTTCTTTTCTAACATTTGACCAACACTTAAAAGATTGTGTTGAAGATGGGGTGTGTAATAGATATCACTTACATGTTTGACGCCTTCTTTAGTTGGAACTGCCATGGCTCCAATGCCTTCAACTGCCAATGATTTATCATCTCCCAATTTGATGCTGGACTTGTATGAGGAGTTTAGAGTAGCAAAGAGCTCTTCTTTGCCACTCATATGGTTTGAACACCCAGTGTGCAAGATCCATGTATCATTCATGTTCTGATCTGCCTGACCATAAGAGAGAAAGAGATTTGTAGCCTCTTCCTCTTCTCCAAAATTTCCAAATTGACTGCTCTGGCTGCTACTAGTTCCTTGTGAAGTCTTTGTCCAACAGTCACGAGCATAATGGCCAAGTTTGCCACAATTGTAGCAAGATTGTTTGGACTTATCTCCTCCTTTGCCTCTGCCTGATTGTTTTCCTCTATTTTGTTGTCCACCTCTATTCTGTTGTTCACCTCTGTTTGAGAATCCTCCTCTGTTCTAATTTCCTCCTCTGTTAGGAGTTCCACCTCTCTGATTATTTATGCCTCTACCTCTATACTGTCCTCTGCCACGGCCTCTACCTTTGCCTTCTTGTGAAGCAAAGGCTTTATCATCTCCTCCGTAACTTGTGGAAGGAGTTTGCTGTAACCTCTCTTCATGTGAGAGAAGTGAGCCAATTAGGGATTCAAAAGACAGAGAAGTTAGGTCTTTGGATTCTTCTATAATTATGGCAACTGAATTCCACTTAGGAAGAAGTGTCCTTAACACTTTCTTCACTATAACTTCAGGCTTTACATCTTCTCCTAAAGTGACCATCTTATCTACTACGGCTTTCACACGCACGCAGTAATCACCAACCTTTTCACTCTCTTGCATTTTAAGAGTCTAAAACTCTCGTTTCAAGGTTTGTAGTTTAACTTGTTTGACTTGGTCACTACCCCTATAACTTTCTTTTAAAGCATTCCAAGCAGATTCAGCAGTTATAAAAGAAGCTATTCTAGGGAAAATACTTCGTCAAGGGTGGCTTGGATATGATAAAGGGCGGAAGAATTATTCTTCCGTGCTTCCTTTCTAGCCCTTTTATCAGCCACATTCAAAGCTGCCCAATCAGCAGCAGTAGGTTCGATATATCCCTCTTCAATCACATCCCAAAGACCTTTGCCTATCAAAAGAGTTTTCATTTTAATTGACCAATAATCGTAATCACCACCATTGAACTCGGGGATTGGTAGACTAGTATTGGAAGCCATTTTAGAAAGCAAACTTTATTGCAACTTCAAACAAGTAGTACAAAGAAGTACAAAATAGATCACTGATTTACTGATTTAAATCAAATCTAGCTTTCTTAATATGCTCACTGATTTGGCGTTCTTCTCGAGGATCACCCAAAACTGGAAAGGTGAAATTTTCTGCTTCGTCGTCACTAATTATAATGACTTCTTGTGCTACTGCTAGTTCATAACTTCTTTTGAGAACATTTCGTTCTTCAGTTGCAGGTTTCACCTCCATTGGTTCTTCTTCTTCTTCTTCTTCTTCTTCTTCTTTTCTGGCTCTAATTCAGGAGAGCGTGGTGTATAGCTCTCACTTGTGTCTACTTCAGGCACTGCAGGTGTATAACTGTCACTTGATTGTCCTTCAGGTACTATTTCAATCGTCTCGGATTCAACTATCCTTTGCCCGAAGATATTATCTTCAGAATCCGCCTCGTATCCAGAATCCGGTTTCCTCATATGAGCAATCACTTGGTTTTCTAATTGGCAAAACACTGTATGAAGTCCATATCGCTGGACTTTCGCGTCAAAGGAATCAGGAGTCTCTCTTCTCAACAGAGAGAGTAACGCATTATAGCATCCGGCTGACCGGATCATCTACCTAGAATCACACCGTATGAACTGGGTTACAACTTAGTATGATGCCAAAAAAAAACTTTTTATATCAAAATATCTTTGCACCCTTTTATTTTTATAAAAAAAAATTCTAAAATTTGTTTTAATAAAGACTTTTTAAAAAAAAAATTTAACAATTTCCTATATATATTTTAATTATTATTTTTTAAATAACATGGATATTTAAAAAAAACTTAATAAAAAAATATATAGAAATTACTAAATTATTTTTTTTTAAAACCTTTTAAAAAAACAAATAATAAAAATTTAAATAAAAAATAAACCTTTTTTTAAATCCCCGACGAGATTCGATCTGATGACCTCCGCCGTCTACACGGCAGTCTTAGCCGCTGCACCACGCGGCTACTGATGGTAGTACAGAACACCACGCGGCTACTGATGGTAGCACAGAACCAAAAAACAACCTTAAATCTTCATTAATCGGCGAAGGGACAAAAAAAAATAAAAAACCTTTTTTTTATACCCCGACGGGATTCGACCCCGGGTCTCTTCTCTGCAAGGCGGGGGACTTGACCGCTAGACCACCCTAGCTGGACGGGAGAATGAAGGTAACAGGAAGTACTTCTACCAGGCGGCTAAAACGTTTTTTTTTTTTTTAATTTTAGTCCCACATTCAGTGGGCGATGAGTGTTTCCAGGCTTTATCAAAGCCTACGAACACTCATTAGGTCGATTGCCTTCGGGCAATCGATCTCGCCAACCTTTTGCCCTTCCGTCGACCAAACAAACTTTGCCACGTGGCACACACCCGGATCGTCCACGTCATCCACGTCAGCACGCTTGTCCACGTCAGCTCGCGCCTCTGCCAAGTCAGCACGCTTGTCCACGTCTGCTCGCACCTCTACCATGTCAGCTCCGCTCTGCCACGTCGTCCATGTCAGCTCCTGGTCAGCCTCGATCCATGTGCTGCCAACTCCATTCCACGTCAGCAACTGCCGCCTAGCTCCGTCGCCAGTTCGACACTGCCACGTCAGCCTGCTGTCAGCGCCCAGTCAGATCCTCGGGATCCGTGCGCTCCTTGGGATTTGTGTGACAGCCTCTCCGCCGCTCCTCGAGATCCATGCGCCAATCTCTCACCAGTCGCACCTCGGGATCCGCTGCGCTCGGCTTCCGTGCCTTACCTCGGCCCTCGGGATCCGTGCCCCCTCAGCTCTGATACCAGTGTGATTCTAAGATTAAGTTAACCTTAGTTTAAAGTTAGGCCAAGGTAATAAATGACACGAAATAAACAAAGCTGAAACAATTCATTAAAATTAACCAATTTAATATTACATTAAAATAAACCTTATATAGGCTTAGAACATGTGCAATAGTAGGGAAGGGAAGGTGGAGGAAGATCGGGGAGATTAGAGAGAACGGAGGAGTAGGAAGTGGAGTGGGAGGTGGCAGCGAGCGTGGGGAGAGGAAGGGAGTGGAGTGATAAGGGAAAATGGACGGCAGGAAAGGAGGAAGGACAATGGAGGGATAAGGAGAAAATAAAGGTAAGGGAGAAAGAATATCATGCCGACCATCCGACAAGATTAGCCGACAAAAGGTAAGTGTGTTCACACTGTGCTTAGAAAAACTAGATTTTTCTAAGCCATTTCAAGCTAAGTCCTGTTCACACTTGCTACAGGTCACGGATCTGCCACAGGAAAGGATTTGGTCTATCTACGCGCCCTAGACCCACCCAACAAATTGAAAGGCCGAGAGGAAGAAATTCCTCTCGTGCCAATCTCCAGAGAAGGCTGGCTCCTTTACTACACTACACTGGGGTTTCAGATTAGGGAATAGGAAAGGAATTGGGAAATTGCTGAAAGAAACAAATAACTGAAAGAAATAGGGAAATATGACCACAGGCCAGTAGAAACAACCGGGGCAGAACAAGTAGGACAATCACTTACTCCTACTTAAACCAGCAGCAATCAATACTAAGAATGTAGCAAAAACTAATACTGAACTATTCTCTGATATGTATCCTTCAGTAATTCCAGGCTCCGCTCTTTATCACACACTTAAATCCAGGTTGCAGAATTACAGCATGCATATAAAGGAACAGAATTAACAGAAATAGAGAGAGAAGGCGTCATACGCAGAAAATAGGTCCAGAGTCAGAACCAAAAGTCTTTGTATTGATGCAAAAATTAAGTACAGCAGCTCTTTAGCAAAACGTTCCCCCCGATTACATTACATTGAGTTGGCTTTTATAGAGGGATTTACCCCTGGATTACATTAATGTTCAAACCCTAAAACTGGCGGAGCAGTTGAGATTTGACCTCTGCCAGATGACAGAGCATCCATGGAATGCGGCTCACCCGTGTTTAGAGTGGCTCCGGATAGACTTTGCAGCTCACTCGTGTTTAGAGTGGCTACGGACGGGTGTTGTAGTTGAGACAACATGTCTCATTAATACGGTTGGTGCAGCTTGCCCTCAGGAGCTTTTTCGGGACCTAATATGGTTGTCTTTATGGGATGGTTTGGAGACCCAAACTCGTGCGCCATGAAGGCGCCTTAAATTTCCACCTAACTTCTCTTTCTCGAGACGCGTGCCCTCCGGATGCAGTCTTAGAGTTAAAAAACGCTCGGCAAAACTTTACTGGAAATCGGGCTCGAAATGCAGTTTTCTGGCCGAAGTTGAGCATTCTGGCGAAGTTGGGAGCATTCTGGCGAAGTTGGGAGCGTCCTGGCCGACATAGAGCATTTTGGCCGACGTTCGTTGGATTTCGGGAGTAAACTTGAGCATGCTGGATTTCGGGAGTGAACTTGAGCATTTTGGCCGACATAGGCCGACGTTCGCATTTTGGCCGACGTTCACTGGATTTCGGGAGCGAACTTGAGCATGCTGAATTTCGGGAGCGAACTTGAGCACTTTGAGCGAACTTGAGTTTCGAGCGAACTTGAGCATTATGGGCGTGCCTTGGCCAAATTTTCAAGCCTAAAATGGGCTTTCGCTGGCTCTACTTCCCCCGGCCATAACTTTTGATCCGCTACTCCGATCGCCTATTATAATATATCATCGGAAAGCTCGCGAAAATATCTGCAATGACAAAATATCCAAAGATCATTTCATCAACTTTATAATCCTATTTTCGGGCCTGCGAAAATGCCAACACTTTTGCATGTGCTTTGCCGCTTTAAAGCTCCATACTTAGGCAAAAGTTTGTCAACAAAATTTAATGTGGCAAAAATGCCAACAGAAACAAAGGTAGGATGAGATACCTCTGGTATCCTCAAGCACTGACCTCCAACAGTGACTATGACACTTCAAAGCCTAGACTCATACACACCATGCCTCTTCCACATGAATGGTTGGCCCAAAATCACATCACAAACATCCAAGGGCCTAACATTGCACAAAACTTTGTTGTTGAAGGGTTTGATGGCATAAGAGAGAATAAATTGTTGAATGACAAAAATGTCTCTCCCTTGTTGTAGCCCTCCAACATCATACAGTTGTGTGTGTGGTGTGATAGACAAATTCAAATCCTTTACAATCTGAGCATAAATTAGATTATTTTGACTCCCACTATAAATAATGAAATGCAATAGCTCGTTGGATTTCTAAGCCTTACTACCACAGAATATCACATGTCCCAATATAAAATTGCCACAATATTAAAGATCAAAAATAATAATATAATAGTAAAATAATATATGAGCAAATTAATATGTATATCAAGACCTATTTAATAAATAAAATGACATTCACTCATATAATCAAACTATGAATGTAAATGGCCTAAGTCATTCATGAACTATGCATGAAGAAAAACTTACAATATTAATTGCTCAAAAATTGCATACAAGTTTTATTACAAACCGGATCTCTTAAACAGATTACACTTTTGTTTATCCTCATCAGATTTTCATGGAGTATTGTCTCCATAATATAGCCATAGTAATATGACTCTTCAAGTACTTGACTATTACTCTCCATATGACAAGTCTCATGACCTTTGGCTTATCATCTTGCCACTTGCATACTAGACTCTTCAAGTTCTTACATGGACACTTGACTCTAAGTCACTTGCACACATCTACATGACTTGCACTTCTACATGCACTCCTAATCTAAGACACTTGTGCACATCCTCACATTACATATTTGCACTCTTACATACATGACACTTGTGTACATTCTCTCAATCTACACTTGCACTCTAACTTACATGACACTTGTGCATTTCCTGCACACTACACTTTTACATGACACTTGTGCATTTCCTGCACATTGACACTTACATGAAAGGGAAAATATAAATCATACTTCTAAACTATAGACTCAACCCTAATCTATTACATATTTACAATTGTACCATGAAGGTACCATGGGGGTACATTAGCATGTACCAAATAATGTAATATTCCTCAACACCCCCTGTATTATATTATTTGGTTATTAAAGACTTTAGTCTTCAATCTTGATCTTCGTCTTTGTCTTCAATCTTCAAGTGACCTTGCATTGTTCATGAATCTCTATTTGAGATTCATCTTCAGTCTACCTCTTTCAGGTCTTTATCTGAATCTTCGGTATATGATTCTTCTTTGGCTTTGGATCCAGATTTTTTGTTAGCCTTCCTTGTTTGATTTCCTCTATTTTTCTTCTTTCCTCTTCTCTTCTTCATCTTTAATTGTGATGTACCTGATGATATGCCTTCTAAACATTGAGTTAGTAAATAATACATTCTTGATTTCAATGATTCCTCATTGAAGCTAACATAAGCTTCATTCAATTTGTATGTGCCATCTTTCTTTTCTTGAAATATCTCAAAGGTAAGTAATGACAAATACATCATTAAATTTCTTTTGATGAAAGTATAATGGTGTTTTGTGAATTCCACCATAAAAGTTTTTCATGAAGATAACTTATGAGTGTTGATAACTTATAAGTGTTGTGAATTTTTCCTCTTTTGCATCCTTGAGAAATAAAGATAGCTTCTCTTTTAAAACATTTGTCATTTGTTTCTTTCCATCAAAATCATCTATTAAGTTTTGAGAATAAAACTTTAGCTTGTTCACCATTTCTTCACTATATTCATTGAATGCATTCTTAATAATTTCTTCCATGATATGAATCAATTCAATGATTTATTTCCTTCGAAGTAAAAAACCTTATATCTCCCAAATTCAAAAATAACTTAAATATGAAATTTTCAAATTGTAATTTTCCAATCCTTTGATGTAAAAAACCTTTCGACTCCCTAATATTAAATTTGCATAATTTCAAATACTTGAAATAAATCAAAAAACTTCAAACTTCGAAAACTTTAAAAAACCTTTTAACTCCCAAATTCTAAATATTCTAAAGTTTTAAATACTTCAAAAACTTTTAACCTAGTTGCATTCCTTATCACTCCAAATCTTATGAATTAACTTTAACTTCAAATAAATTATTAAAGCAAATAAACCTTATAACTCCTTTCAAAGTTAATTCAAAAACTTTCCCTCCAAAAATGACTAGCACTTAAAAAGGGAAGTAACGTAAGGAATGTTACCTATATTGCATCAGCAAGAATGTTGCTCTTCGCATGCACGTCCAGGGTAAGCGTTTTCCAAACGCTTGCTAGCTCATCTGTCTGCAAAGAAAAACGTTCCCTTTGTTGTTTCTTACTCATGCAAAATTATGGCATGATATTCAACGCTCCTCTTGCTTGTTGGACGTTTACCTTAGGTGCCTTGGAAAAATGGTTCGCCTTCCTCTTGGCTTAAATATTTTTGCTTTTCCTCTTGACTTAGGCACTTCAGCTTCCTCTAGGCGCTTCAACTTTCTCTGGTTCAGGTGCAATGGCTTCCTTAAGCACTATGACTTGCTTCCAACTCAAGCGTTGTATCTTCCTTCAGCTATGACCCTTTTTGGCTCAGCTTTGTTTCTTTCTAGCTTGGGCGCTTTGCTTCCTTTTAGCTCAGACAGTATGCTTCTTTCCAGCTCGGGCGCTTTACTTGGGTGTTGTTGTTTCTTTCCAGCTCGGACATTGAACTCAAGAGTTGTGCTTTGTCTCTAGTGCTACACGTTGGCTTCTATAGCCTTCAGCTTAGAATGCTGGCTATAAAAATTCTTGTAGACTTCCTCACATACTGCATTGGCTAGTTTCTTGCTTTTCTCTTTGTTGTCTTCTTCTTGAATCAAGCTTTGTAGATTTGCTCTTTACAAAGCCGCTTTGTCTCTTTACAAGGCCGTTTAGTCTCTTTACAAGGCCGCTTGGGCTTTATCCTTTTTTAAGATTGCTTGAATCTTATTCTTTTACAAGGCCACTTGGGCTTTATCCTTATACAAGGCCACTTGATCTTTATCCTTCTACAAGGCCGCTTAGGTTAGTCTCACTAAGCTTAGTCGCTTGTTCTGTGTGGATGATGGCTCCACACTATTCTCCTTGTTGTAGATTCCACTCTGATGTTGTTCTTCTTCCTCTTTGTGCTTGCTGCTTCTTTATTGCTTCTTCTCTCTATGCTTTGTACTTGCTACTTCTCTCTTCTTACATAATCTCTATTATTTTGTTCTCTCTATGCTTTCTGATTTCTGCTCTACTTCTCTATTTCTTATAGGAATTTTGAATGCTTCTCAATACTTGTAGGAAGCTTTGAATGCTTCTCAATCCTTGTAGGAAGCTTTGAATGCTTCTCTATCTCTTTCTCAATCTTTGTAGCAATGTTGCTCCTCTATATCGTAACTCTGAAATATTCAATGTCTTAGGTCACACCTAAGAACTCAATATGATTCTCCTCCTTGCTAGAGAACCTAATATCAATGTTAGGGTGGCTCTGAATGTCCCTGAATGACCAACTTTCTCCTAAATTGGTTCTTCCTCAATCTTCAATATCTAACTTTTCTTCTGAGTTGGCTTCCTTTATCAATGTCCAACTTCTCTCCTAAGTTGGCCCTTCCTATCAATCTAGCTGAGTCCTAGTCTTCACTAGTTTTCCTTCAACCAAGTGGAAAGACCCTAGCATCTAAATCAGGGTGATTGAATCCTTGTCCCCTCAATATTCTACTCAATAAGACCTTTAAAAATTAAATTCCAAGTCTGCACTGCCTTCAAAATGGATAGACTGTAAATTAACTTTATCAAAAGTAGACAAAGTTAATTAATAATGGTGGCCCAATGAACTCTATCAAAATGAATAGAGTCAGGTGGTAGCTTTGATGCCACTGTTGGCTTTTTAAGCCTTACTACCATAGAATATCACAGGTCCCAATATAAAATAGCCATAATATTAAAGGTCCAAAATAATAATATATGAGTAGAATAATATATGAGCAAATTAATATGTATATCAAGGCCTATATAATAAAGAAAATAACATTCACTTATATAATCAAATATGAATGTAAATGGCCTAAGTCATTCATGAACTATGCATGAAGAAAAACTTACAATATTAATTGCTCAAATATTGTATACAAGTTTTATTCCAAACTGGATCTCTTAAACATATTACACTTTTGTTTCTTCTCCTTAGATTTTCATGGAGTATTGTCTCCATAATATAGCCATAGTAATGTGACTCTTCAAGTACTTGACTATTGCTCTCCATATGACAAGTATCATGACCTTTGGCTTATCATCTTGCCACTTGCATACTAGACTCTTCAAGTTCTTCTTACATGGACACTTGACTCTAAGACACTTGCACACATCTACATGACTCTTGCACTTCTACATGCACTCCTAATCTAAGACACTTGTGCACATCCTCACATTACATATTTGCACTCTTACATACATGACACTTGTGCACATTCTCTCAATCTACACTTGCACTTCAACTTACATGACACTTGTGCATTTCTTGCACATTGCACTCTTACATGACACTTGTGCATTTCCTGTAAATTGACACTTACATGAAAGGGGAAATATAAATCATACTTCTAAACTATAGACTCAACCCTAATCTATTACATATTTACAATTGTACCATGAAGATACCATGGGGTATATTAACATGTACCAAATAATGTAATATTTCCTCAACATGGCTTACCCTTGACCCACATTTGTGAGTGAAGTGTTCCTCCTCTTATGACTCCTTTGGTGCAACATGTGTGGTAGTTATGGTCACATCTGGTTCAACTTCCACAATCTACTTCCCTGTATCCTCAACCTATGGATGTGGAAGTGATGGTGCAATGGATGTAGAGGGTTGCAACTCAGCAAACAATGACTGAATCACCCGACACTCCTTTGAATGTGAGTTGCTCGTGATAATCACACCATTTGCCTGTCTTGGCCTTTAAGGGATTCTTTTCTTGACAATCTTTTTTTTGCTTCCAAATATGATTTTGGGGCTGACCCCCTTTATCTTTTTTCTTTGGAGAGTCACTCTTGAAGTTCTTTGGTTGGTACTTTGTATTCTAGTTTTTTTCATTTGCTCCTTTCTTATTTTTGTTTTTGTGCTTCTGCTCCAAATGACAAGTTTATATGCCTCTCCCAATGTCTTAAATTCAAAGAGGTCCATGTACCATTGCATCCCACTATGGTACTTGAAGATTCAATGTCTTTCGATATCTTAAATACCTAGTTTTGTTTCCATGGAATGGAAAGTATCAGTATAATCTTGTACAGACTAGTCTTTACCTTGATGCAATTGTTGCCATCAAATGTATTGTCTTCATAGGTTCCCACAAGATAATATTCTTCCTTGACAGCCCCCATGAAATAATCCCATGTGAACACTATTTCATCTTCTTTATCCTCTATAACCTTTGTTACAATATGCTTCCCGAATCATCTTCCATGAGTTAGGTGGTCACCCATATGAAAATGTGGTGATTTACCTTCCATGAGTTACAAAGTGCATATAATTGAAAATTACATACACATGACTTGTCCTTTTGTGTTTTGTCTTCTACTAATGTGTCAACATGGCTAGAGATGCATTTTGGCTATGAAAATCTAAACATAGAAAATTACTATTTTTGGTAAATATTTTGTGTTCTATTTTTAGGGTCTCTAAAGAATTTTTTTTCTACAAAGTTACCATCTGAAATTGTTGTTCTTCCTCTAATATTTCCAACTCTTCTTGAGTAGATCAAAACAAATTCCCAAGCATAAATTTATGCCCCTAACAGTGTGGTTAGGAAAAATAAATATATTTTCGTGCATTTTTGGGCATAAAGTCGTGCCCCAAAAAGGTTACTTGCCTAGATCAAAGGTGCCAACTAATAATTTTTCTCATATATAATTACGGCATACTAGTCTCTTTAGGGATGATCAATGTATCATTTTTGCATTGTAATGTCATATTATGGTTGTAGCATACATGTCAAAATGTATACTATATAGAGTTATTGCTATCAAATTGTATGAGATTGGATTGTAAATATAATCATTTTACAAAGATAATGACATACTAATGTTGGTGTTGTGAGTTATCTTGATATTGTTGTATATTCCTTTATGTTATATATTTTGTTGTTTTGTTTCATTACTCTCCATGCATGATGCTATAATACACAAAAACTTTACTACACTTGGCATTTTTGTCACATTGAATTGGGTGAGGGTTAGCAACACCAGTGGATGATTGAAAATCCACATAATATACAAGGATGAGCACATTGAACGCAGTGGCAAGAGCCCACTTGAAGGTCTAAGAAAATTGAATGACGTATCATCAATGACGAGAAACCAACACTACTAACAATGCATGGGAGGAAGCACGCCAAATATTGAGTGAACCATGACAACCCCTTCCACAGCCAAAAGGAAGGGTAGAAGGCACAACTTCTACAAAGCCCTCTCATGTTAAGGGAAGAGAGGGTCTGCAAACACCTCTACCCATTCCACTTGAACAAAGATGCATCAACTAGTGATGATGCCATCCCAACAATCCACTTAACCAAGAGAATATTATCATCACAAGTTGACCGAATGTGGCCCCCTTGAAAAGAAGAAAGTCCTCGTTCAGAAGACTTGCTTTCTAACAAGCAAAGCACATACCAAACAAATCAAGCTTGGTTAGAGACCTTGCTATTTACAATAGAAGATCAAATCAACCTAGAAGATGATGATATGAGGCATGAAAAAGGTGTGCATGGCAAAGGTGTGCATGGCAAAGGTGTGTGCAACAAGGATGTCCATGAGGATGCTATCCATAATGAAGTTGCAAGAGACGAATACAACAAACAAGAGATTGTAAAACAAATTCTAGAGCAAATGCAAGTATGGGGAGGTGTGTCCAATGGTTTAAGGGATATGAGTCCAACATGAGAGCGACCACAATGGAATGTGTGCACAAGTGCATTGAGTAGTGGTAGTCGATTAAAGCCTACACAAATGTTGTTAGCTTTTGAGGTAGATCGCAATGGGAGATGGCAATCACAGGATGCAAAAATATGAGAGAAAGTAAATTTACGAGATTGCAAAAATATGCTATAAATAGAAATTATGGAAATGAATACAATATTGCTATGGAGGAAATAGACACTCCATTAAGAAGCTACAGGACTACATTGTACTCCATCACTAATGGAGTTACACAGTAGTACTACTCCTACCTCCTCTCTTACCAATCTCTTACAATGAGGCCCTTTTATAATGGAAGATAGATTCCTTGGTCAACACTCTACCTAGTTGTACAAGAGACACCTTGCACATTTACAACTTGCACATTGACACTTGTGCATTTATTACATTGCATAAAGTAACTAGATAATTTCCCCCTAAAGTAATCTAATGTCCTAAGTATGTACCTAGAAAGGTACATTTACATGATCCAAATGATGTAATAGACTCTAACTCTAACACCCCCCTGTATTACATTATTTGGGTATTGAAGACTTTAGTCTTCAATATGGATCTTCTTGTATCAGATACTCTTTGACTTGTTCAGGTTCATCATCTTCTTCTATCCATTCTCCTGTATTGTTCTCTTTGTGAGTATCTTCATTTGGTTCTACTTCTTCCTCTAATTATTGATGGCTGAGTAGAGCATGGTGCAATTGTCCCCTCATATTTTTGATTTTGATTCTTCTGTGCTTGCCTTTATGATGTATCGGTTCTTCATTTTCTCCAAACTGTTCTTTTGGAAATGTGTTAGCATCATTTTGAAATATAACAATGTCTTGTGAGATTTCCATTGAGTCTAGGATATACGTGTTTCCATGGATTGATCCTATCGTTTCTATCTCACCTTGATTCATGATAAGACACGTATTGATGCCATTCATATATCTGAAGCTGGCCATATAGTTGTTTTCCACCAACTTACTTACTGAAATGAGGTTGAATGTTAATCCAGGAACATACAATACTTTTTGTAGCAAAATATTTGGAAATGATTTGTTTGGTATTGCACATCCATATCCATGAATAGGATCAGTTTGGCTATCTGCAATTCTTAGTTTGTAGCCTTTGATGACTTCAAGGCAGTCAAACCATTGTAGATTTCCTGTCATGTGATGACTTGCACCTGAGTCAATGTACCAAGTGTTTTCATGCTTTGCGGAGTGATTCTTGTTAGAGCAATTTTTGCACTTATTGTATGATGTTCCTTTTTCCATTTGAAGAAGTAGAAGAAAAGAGAGATAATTTTGGTAGTATACCTTATAGCTCCCAACCTTAAGGTATATGTAACCCTTTAGAACATATCAGCTTGATTTTATAAAACCTTTGTTAACTCTTAGGTTTCGTAGACTTCCTTATGTCTCCCTAATGATGAGAGTTTACAAACCTAATAAGATTTTAGGTTTTGTAGGAAGCTTACATCTATCCAATCAATTTAGAACTTGATAATTTTGATGAATGCTAATATTACCAAGTTTTGTAGAATGCCTATGACTTCCTAGGATGTTTTGGATAGGATATAAGATCAATTTAGTGCATTTTGTAAATTGTAGTTCAATTTTGAGTTGATTTTATGAAATTTTGTAAACACCAAAATCAACTTTTTATTCCCTTCTTACTCCTATTGAACTAAGCACTATTTCAGTTTTTTGAAGAGGTTTTGATGTTGGATTTATTTTCTCTTATTTAAGTGTTTTTGAGACAACACTATAAATACTCCTTTTGGTTGATTTTTAATGTTTTCTAATTTCCAATTCCTAAATTTGATGTTGTACTCCTTATAACTCCCAAATTTGGAAAGATTAGAAAAGAATATTTGCAAATAATTTCAATTTCAATAATAACCCTTACTTCTCCTTGGTAACCTTTTGCATATATTAACAATTCTAAAATATGCTTGCTTAATAAATCACTAATGCTGAATATTGCAAAAGGAGATGTAATGTACCCTTATAACTCCAAAACCTTAGGTTTGAAGCAAGCAAATAATAAAATCAACCTTTACCTTCAATGTTGAGTGATGGCCGATTAGAAGCTTTGTGGAGCGTAGCGCTCATGGGCAGTCAAAGCCCTCTTTGACCAATGCTAGTTTTCTCTTAGGCTGGCGCTTCTTCTCTTCCGCAGATGGTGCTGAAAGCTCCTTGAAATGCGCTCTGCCTATGACAGAGCTCCTCCGAATGCAAGCGTTGGTTCTCTGGTTTTATGATAGCATCTTAAATGCTTCTGTTAGACCCTTGAATGGTGTATGGCGAGCTTCAATGCTTGTTTGACTTCGTTCTAGCTTCGTTCTGCTACGTTCTGCTTCATTCCACTTTGTTCTCCAAGATAGGCGTCTTAAGTAGGATGGACTTCGTGACAAGTGTCACACGAAGCGTTACAAGGTAGGTGTCTTCAACATACCTTTGGTAATGATGAGGTTGGTGGTAACCTCCAAAGATTCTTAACTCCTTCCAAATGTATGTAACTCCCTTTTAGGTGAGCGCTTGGGTCTTCATGAACGTTGGGAAGCTTAGAGAATTTGTGCCAAGTGGTACTCAAGGCTTGTGCATGCAAGTCTTCTTTCTAACGCTTCAAAGATGAGCTTGCAACCCTAATTCTTCCTTTATCTTTGCACCCTACGTGAGCTTTCTATGTTTCTTGAGATGCAAGCTTCCTTTTGCAGCTAGCTTGGTGAGGATGACGGATGGCTACAGCTGGATTACTTCACGGTTCTATGGCACACTTTTGAACTTCCTTTTCATGGACGTTTGCTTCAATGGATGCCTTAGGTATAGCTCTTTCTTCTGCACCTATTTGCAGGTTTCGTAGCTTGTTCTAATGCCAATTTGTGCCCTTCTTCAATGCTTGAAAAATAGTGTTGTCTGTAACAACCAATAGGTAGCCCTTTTGCTTGGACTTTTACGTAGATAACCTGTCACTGAATGCTGCCCTTTTTTTTCTACGTAAGCACAAGTGATAATGCCTTCTTCCAATGGCTCCACTATTGCAGGTGACGAGCTTCTTATAGGGTTGGATTTGATGGAGGAAAACGGTGTTTTTAAACACCTCGATTCTTGGACGTGTGAGCTCTTCGGTGGCTCCTTTCTCTGGCTGGAAATCTACTGATCGTGTGAGCTCTTTGGTGGCTCCTTCCTTTTGCTGGAATGATGATCGTGTGAGCTCTTTGGTGGCTCCTTCTTCTTGCTGGAAATCTACTGGATAAAACGTCCTTATTGCCCCCCTATAAATAGTAATACTTTTGTTCTTCCAAAGGAACAAAAGAGGTGCTTTTGTAATAGATAGATCTTGCACCAAAATGAAGAATTTTTATGTAATCCTTCTTGCTTCTTCTTCTTTGGATGATAGTCAATCCAAACTAATGAAATGTTGTTTTGAATAAGGATTCTTGCACTCTGTGCTGAAAAAGAAACCCTTATATTCTCCTTGAATCTTGAGACTTCTAAGGTATTGATTTGAGGCTTCCTTCAAGGACTTCAGTGGTGTCTTTCTACTCCATATTTTTGCTTGTAATGCTGGCTTCTTTTGGCCACGAAGATGCTGCAGATTTTTATAGGTTTTGTGATTTTAACAACACAAACTAATTGAGAATAAGTAGTTAAAGAATCAACTAGTATGGTGCTTAATAGATGCACTTTTAATGGTAACGATAATTTCACCTTATTGCTCCACTAATTTCTCAAAAATGTTCTTAACAATTCCACTGCAACCTTTCAAGCATAATCTGGAATGAACTCTTGCAAATTTCACTACAAACACAGTTGTAGGATCTAGTCTTCTTTTTCTCTTCGAAATATAAGATAGGTAGTTGATTGTAACAACTCCTAATGTGCAAATGAACCTTAAAAATAATTTTTCTCTTTTGCACTTTTGAAGATTGTAATTATTTGCAACTTTTGATCCAATATAAGGTGCTTTAATAAATTTGATAAGTAATCCAATCAATGAATCTACTTGCACCAAGTGTTGCTTACCTTTTTGAAAGCTTTTGGTAGAGGATGTAGATCAAGCTTGTTACTTTAAATTTCTACAACTTTTGTTAGCTTTTCCAAAAAGCTCCTCCTTTACCAAAAAGAGGTCTCGAACTTTCTTTCATGAGCCTGGGGTTTGGTGGCTTGTTCTTCTCTAGTAATCTTCTCCTTTCTACTGTGGGTTTGGAGAAATCTTTATGCCTTCTTGTTGTGAAAGGCAATCTTCAAATCTCTCAGATTTGGCAAGCTTCTTCTGTCTTCAAGTCTTCTTGTCGAATTCTGACTTCAAGCAGGATCTTCTTCTCAAGACTTTGAATGTCTTGAGGTCTTTTGTATCTTCTTTGGCACTCCTTGCCAATTCTTCTTCTCCTTATTGGGCTTGTTGTCGGATGGCGACAATTGTCCCAATTCTTTCTCTTATCAGAAACTTTATCCTTGATGGAGAATTTCTCCAATGAGTTCTTCTAGGAACTCTTTTGATGATCTTGCTTTAGCAACAAGACTCTCCAAGCCTTTTTCCTTGAGACCTCTCCTAGGTCTTCGATTTTGCAGCTTCTTTGGTCTTCCTTGAGACCTTCTTCAACTTCTGGAATTGAAATCTCCTTCCTGGATCTCTTGATTTTGCTACTTCTGGATTTGAACAGGACTCTCCTAGTCCTTCTCGTCCTTCCAAGAATTGAATTTTCTTCAATGAGATCTTCACCTGATCTCTTCACCTTCAAGTTTTCTTCAGGTGTTGGATTGATTCTGAAGAAGATACTCTTCCTAACTTTCTTGTAGGAATTTTTCCACCTCACTGAATCTTCTTTCCCTACAACAAATTATTAGTACTGAAATCTGAATCTGCTTCTGAATCGGGTACTCTCTTCTGGAGTCTTCTTCAGGATCAAGGTTTTTGTGGCCCTTTTTTAAAATCAAGGCTTCTATGGCCTTTTTTAGGATCAAGGTTTCTGTGGCCTTTTCTGCTGTGAAGTTGATTCTATTGATGGGGATCTTTAATCTCCAGACTTCACCATGATGATTTTATCCTAGAGTCTCTTCTGTAGTATTTTTCTCTTGCAACAACTAATCTCTACACTATGAAGGCACTCCGACCTTTGGGCAACGAAGTTGAAATCTCCTAGCTTTCTGTTGTAGGAGGTGTCCCAATCATCTGAGAGTTAGTTCCCTGCAATAAAAGGAACTTCAGGCAATAGTAAACTTTTCCAGATCTCTTAGATGAGCTTCACTAGTTGATTCATCAAACTAGTGGATCAAATGTTGAGTCCTTATCTTCACGAGTTTTCCTACAACTCTATGGGAAGACTCTGATCCAAATGAATTTCACAATTTCTCTTTTTAGTCTGTTCTACCAAACAATCTTAAAGCAACAAAATTTACATGCAACAGATCCAATGGAACATCCGGTTTGCAAAAATCGAAGCTATGGTGACTGGCCCAATCAATAGTACTTTCTCGAAGCTCTCCTTACCACCTTGATTCTTCTGAAGATTTTTGCAAGAGCCTGTGCACTCTGGCGAATCAGGTTCACAAAAATTTAGGCTCAATAATAATGGTGGTTCTCCTCTCAATCTATAGTAGTTAGTTCTACTGTGACTAGATCTACCATGGCTCTAATACCACAGTTAGCTTTTGAGGTAGATTGCAATGAGAGATGGCAATCACAGGATGTAGAAATATGAGAGTAAATTTACAAGATTGCAGAAATATGGTATAAATAAAAATGATGAAAATGAATACAATATTGCTATGGAGGAAATGGACACCCCATGCAAGAAGCTACAGGACTACATTGACTCCATCACTAATGAAGTTACACAGTAGTACTACTCCTACCTACTCTCTTACCAATCTCTTACAATGAGGCCCTTTTATAATGGAAGATAGATTCCTTGGCCAACACTCTACCTAGTTGTACAAGGGACACCTTACACATTTACAACTTGCACATTAACACTTGTGCATAAAGTAACTAGATAACTTCCCCCTAAAGTAATCTAATGTCCTAAGTATGTACCTAGAAAGGTACATTTACATGATCCAAATGATGTAATAGACTATAACTCTAACAAATGTACATATGACAAAGGTCACAAAGGTTAATCATAAACTCTAGAAGGCAATCTTAGTCTTGATTTTGGGAGATCAGTCAACATGCGAAGACCATCAACTATAAACTTTAACATGTCAAGAATAATTGGAGAACTACATGCAAACACCACTAACCTTGACCAAACTACAAACAAATCAAGAAGGCTTGGAGAACAACATGCAAATACCACTTACCTTGACCAGACTACAAACAAATTAAGCCAGACTAAGCAAGAGTGAAATACAATGAACAATGGTTGTTGCAAGAGGTAAGCAAAATTGTCCCAAATTCAATGGAGATGACACAAAAGATCCAATCCAACATTGTAGAACGTACATCACCATTTCACGTGCCAATAATCAAGATGACAAGGTAGAGTGGATGCAAGCCTTCCTATAATTCTCAAAGGCATGGCAAGTGATTAGTATTTACAACTGCAAGCACCATACACTATTGTAGCATACTAAGGGAAGAAAAAAACAAACATCAAGAACAAACAAGGGCACCTACTTAACCAATGGTGGACGTAGACCTATGAATCCAATCAGGATTACAAAAAAGGAACAACAACTCTTTACTATAGAATTTTTGATAAATGATATAAAAGATATATAGCAAAGCAATTTCCCACCATTTGTAGCTAGAGGAAAGAAACACTAGTTACATTCCATACTCATATGTAATTAGGGACTTAATAATACATTAGTAACAAATATTACAAAACAGCCTTTAAACTAATGTTGCGAATAGGTACACAACAACTACCTCGACTCATCTAAAAAAGGCATTTTAGAAAGTGTTTCATGTTATACACGACGATAACATGATTGTCACTATTGGCGATTTTGCCACATTAATGTTTTTGATAAACTTTGGCCTAAGTATGGAGCTTTAAAGCGGCAAAGAGCATGTGGAGGTGTTAGGTTAAAGCGGGCCGTAAACGGAGGTGATAAAATGGATGAAATGAGCTTTGGATATTTTATCATTGCAGATCTTTTCGCTAGCTTTCCGACGATATATTATAATAGGCAATTGGATCAGCGAATCAAAAGTTATGGCCCCGGGAAGCAGAACCAGGAAGCTCAATTTCAGGCCAGAAAATTGGCTAAGTGTTGGCCGCCCGACTTCGCTGCGCCGCCCGATTTCGTTGTGCCGCCACTCGACTTCGCTGCCCCGTCCGACTTCGAAAGAAGAAAATTGCAATATTTGGCTAAGTGTTGGCTGCCCGACTTCGCTGCGCCGCCACCCGACTTCGAAAGAAGAAAAGTGCAATATTTGGCTAAGTGTTGGCCTCCCGACTTCGCTGCGCCGCCGCCCGACTTCGGAAGAAGAAAAGTGCAATATTTGGCTAAGTGGTGGCCACCCGACTTCGTTGCACCGTCCGACTTCGCTACGTCGTCGCCCGAATTCACTGCCCCGTCCGACTTCGGAAGAAGAAAAGTGCAAAATTGGCTAAGTGTTGGCCGCCCGACTTCGCTGCCCCGTCCGACTTCGGAAGAAGAAAAGTGCAAAATTGGCTAAGTGTTGGCCGCCCGACTTCGCTGCGCCGCCCGACGTCGCGCCTGTTTTTGTGCGCCATCGGACGGACAAAGAAAAAGGAAGACAGAAAGTTTCCAAGTCAAGACCCGTCCGTCGTCACTGTCTTCCTTAAGCGCCTTCCGTCATTTCCCCCTTCATCAGCGGACTTCAGATCATGGACAAGTGTGCAGTTTTGGGATGTGTGTCAAGATGTGACAGAAGATGTGCTGTCAAGGAACGGGGTAGATGAGCATTGAAGAACAAACTGTACTGCATCTACCGCATTTAACCGGACCGGAGATGTGCAGTTTTCAGAACAGCCATACCCAAAGTACAAGTACAGCCGACAAGGGTCTCGTCAGGGCAACTTTTTTCAGCTTTTACAGCTTTTGCCGGTCCTTGGGATCCGTGCATGATTGTATTTTGGGGGGAAATTCCTGCTATAAAAGGCAGTTTATTTCATTGTAAAAAGGGGGGAACATATTGCTAGAGGACTCTGCTGTGACGAACCACCTTCTACTTAATTCAAAGCATCCTTGGCTCTGCTTCTTGTCTCTGTCTTTTATGCTGCCTTCTGCTAGTATTTCTGCTTCATGTCCATTTATATTTCTGTCTGTTTGAATTCTGAATCCTGGATTTGAGCATTGGTGATTATTTGGATCTGGAATACAAAACAGAAGGATACATAGGATAGAATCGTAGTTGCAATTTCTGTTACATGCTTTGTTTTGATGGTTGTTGGTTCGGATGCAAATTTGCGATCGTGCTGCTTGTTCTTCCCCCACCTGAAACATATGATATTTACATCTCTTTCCTGTTCCCTTATCTTTTCAATCTCTTTCCAGTTCCCTTCACCTTTTTAATCTCTTTCCTGCACCCTTATCTAAAAACCCCCCAAGTAGGCTAGGAAAGGAGCTGGCCTTCTCCAGAGATCGGCACGGGAGGCATCCCTTCTTCCCGGCCTTTCAATGTTGGTCTACGGGTCTAGGGCGCATTGACACACCAAGTCCTTCCCAGGTGGCGGATCCGTGGCCAATAGTCACTAAGCATTATAACACAAAGCAAGGAAAGAATAAGAAGTAATACAATCATCGACTTAAGGTGTTGCTTCGCAAATTGAAGAAGGAACCAACATGCAGCCCAAAGAAGCAATGGCCTATTCAAGGACTTCTTCAAAGGAGTCCCACCTAAAACATACCAAGAGGAGATTGATAGACCCTTGAATATGGGAGAGCAAATCCAAAACTATGGGTGGTGGAAGTTGAAGTTGGCCAATGACTCCAACTATGACAATGAGGAGAAGGTGTCGAAAGAGGCACCGAGGAAGGATATAATGCAGATGGGTGACAAGAAAGAGAAAAACAACATATAATTCACAAATTGCAAGACAAGAGGACACAATGATGCATAATGTCCTAAGCGTACCTAGTATAATATCTATGAGGTGCATGGACACTCATTATTAGAGTGTCCATTCAATATGAAAGCAAAAAGCATCAAATCTTGGCACTTTAAAAGGACAAGAATCCCAATATGTAAAAGGGAGCACAACTACTGACAAATACATAAAAATTTGCCAAGGTAATAAGAATGGAAATCAAGGCAAAGGTATGAATAAGAACCAAGGAAATCACATAAATACAACATCAATTGGGGGCTGCTTGTTCAACATTACAAATTCCAAGAGTGAGGGCACTTTGCATGCAATTGCAAGTATGCCTATAGATATAGTCAAGAGTTTCGCAGCATAGGCCAATGGACTTGTTTGTTGATGCCAACAAAGGGTTGAGTGATAAAGACATGAATGCAGACCTAAATGTTTGTTTCACAGATGAAGAAGTGAGTGCAATCAAAGCAATTTGCACAAGTGAAGACGTATGTGCATATGTCGTTCTTGCAGGTAAAGATGCATGCACAACCAAAGAAGTTTGTGAACACAAATGTGTGTGCAGACAACATAGAAGTTCATACAAACGAACCAGTTTACATAGGGGAAGACATGCCTGTAGGACTTGCATAGGACGTTCACACAAACATGGAAGTTCACACAAGTAAAGTTGGGATGGCAAAGCACAAGTGACAACAAGTGTAACGAAGAAGAAAACACAGTTCAACAAGAAAGATTGACAACGGTTGAAACAGCTTGTATGTTACAAAGTACACATGACACGAGTCTAACAATAGAGTGAGTGTAAACCCAGAGTGAGTGGCAACAAAGTGAGTGTAGGTCTACATGTCTAGCGAGTGGAAGGATAATCAAAATCAAAACAATTATAGGTTGGCATTAACAAATAGTAAGTAATTCTTTTATTTTAAACATCTATACAACATACAATTTTTTCAATTTGTTTTTCATTTTATATATAAATATAAAACAAAATTAAAGAGGTCTAAGGTTCAAACCGCGTGGGCCAGTATGTGAGGGGTGGGTGTGTGGTGGCTTTGTGTTAAATTCCCTATTGATAAGTATAGCTCTCAACTTTAGGAGGGGTTATGGTTGGGAGGAGACTACTCAGCCCCGTAGGTTGTCATAAAGTTTCTCTCAATAACCAAATAAAAAAATATATAAAACAAAATTATATTATTTTTAATAAAAATAAAAATTATATTTTGCGTTCCAACTAAATATCTGTTCTATCATTAATCAACGAATACATATTCTGTAATTATTCAATGCAGGGTACTCAACTAATGGTTAACTAATTAGGAAGCGTGTTAGAAAAGGTACAAAATCGCTTTATTAAACTGACAGTCGTATTAAAGGATTGATGGACCTTTTCTAAAAACTTTCTTCTTCTTCGCTATTTCTCATGACTAGAATCTCGCAGAAAATACAAGAATGAAATTGACGATAAGAGTTACCTAGCATAGTCAGGGTGAGGCCAGCAATCTGCCATTTCCCTCGGATCCAGAGAAAAGCGTGGGGGCGAACCAATCCAGCAAGGCAGGCCGACGCAACCCATAACGGAAATGCTGCTAACAGAACTTCCCCCAGCTGTAGCAGCCCCTTCCTCCAACCTTCCCCTGCCTCGTTGTTAACGTTCTCCAATGCCTCGTTCTGCTCGCTTACACACCGTGGCTGCGCGACCTTCCCATATCGAATCGGAGGAAAACCCCATGATTTTCTATTGCTTAATTTCAGAGGGAAATCAGAATGGCTCAGCCCATGGTAGATTACAGGTTCTCTTCTGAGAGTTAGAAGATCCGTACGCGAGGCGGCAGATAATGGATTGATGATGGAAGATCGAGACAGAAATGGGATATTGGTCTTGTAGGGTGTTAAGGAGGAGTAGAAGTACACAGCAGCCATCAGAGAATCGATCCGACGATATGAGTGAATGAGTTGGAGGAAACAGGAGATCTGTGTTTGTGTGAGTGCAAGAGAACAGTTGGGTTTTAGGGTTTTATTCTTATGTGACAGCGTTAGAAGACGGTATTTTAATCATGGCGTGAATATTTTTTATTTTATCATGTTACGTGCTCATGTGGAATTGAGATGGGAATTAGTTGGGCGGATGGGAGAGAGTATTCGGAGCTTGGCACGATAGAAAGCGGTCTGTTGGTTCTAGTGGTCAGCAGGAATATTTCAACCTCTTAGAGGAGATGCAATGGACTCAAATGCAGCAGACAATTATTTTTTAAGGAAAAAGTAACAAAAACTTTCAATTTACAGGAAGCAATAAATACTTTCAATTTTCGTTACAAGATAGGAGATCATAGTCTACTGCGAAAACAAGATCAAGTGTTGAAGAGAAACAGGAACAAAATACACAAAGCAGATTACATAAGAGAAGCTGAAGCAAGAAGATTATATATGGTCCAAAAACTTCAGCAAAATGGATCAAGGAGTCAGGGAACAGCCTTAGCTAGATGCAGTTAATATCTCGAGGGCCCTACAAAGCTATATCCCAGGAAAACTGAGATAGAGTGTTTAAAGGCTCCGGCGGATGGTTCTCCAATAGTGAAGGTGGACATTGAGAACATCTAGAATGGAGTAAGGTGGACATTGAGAACATCTAGAATGGAGTAGAAGTCATGAATATGAGAAGGTGGACATTGAGAACATCTAGAATGGAGTAGAAGCCATGGATAGGAGAAGGCTAATATGTCAATTTATGGGGTTTAGATTGATCTTATGTACGTTTAAATTGTGGGTTGGTAGACAATGTTGAACAAAAGGTGAATTCTAGATCTTTGGTTACCCCAAGACTTATTTTATTATTATTTTTGCTATTGAAGAAGATAAAGAATGAATATTTCTAAGGGGGGCCAAGGTTTTTTTGAAAGGGCGAGTCTCACGAAACCTTGGCATACTAAATTCAAAGCGGAGGAAGAGATGCCATCTACAAGACCAGTTTGGGTGAGACTTTTTGGTCTACCAACAGAATTTTGGAATCGGACAGTATTTATAACAATTAGGAATGCCCCAAGAACGTTCATGATGATTGATGATAGTACATATAGATTTGAATAAATTATTTATGCTCGGATATGTGTCATAATAGAGTTTAATAAATCTCTTCTAAATAAATCACTTGGCGGTAGCAACACAAAGCAGACAATCAGACAAAGCAACGCAAAGCAGACAATCAGACCAAGTTATGCTCTGTAGACAATCAGACCAAGGTATCTAGGATCTCCTAGCGGTAGCAACACAAAGCAGACAATCAGACAAAGCAACGCAAAGCAGACAATCAGACCAAGTTATGCTCTGCAGACAATCAGACCAAGGTATCTAGGATCTCCTAGCGGTAGCAACACAAAGCAGACAATCAGACCAAGTTATGCTTTGCATAAATGTCTATGCACCTACTACCTTGGAGGAGAAATGGAGACAATGGAATAACATAAACTATATTATTACCCAATTTTGTGAAGCATGGGCCCTAGTAGGAGATTTTAATACCATCCTTTCCTTAGAAGAGAAGTTGGGAGGAAATAGTAGCTTAGATGGGAGCATGGACCTCATGAAGTAATACATTAGAAACCTCCACCTTGTGGATTTCATGCTAGACAATGACCTAATCACTTGGTCTAACAAGAGGTAAGGCTCTGTCTACATTCTAGAAAGATTAGATAGGTTCTTGTTATTAGACAATTTTTTTATTCATGGACACATTCCTAGGGTGAAGATCCTAAATATTACAAGCTCAGATAATTGGTCGATCATGACATAATTGTGGAAATTCAATGCCAGACACTTACCATTCAGATTCCAACTGATGTGGCTCAGAGAGCTCTTTTAGATCCAGAGTGTAGCAATGATGGTAAAAAGGTAAACCTCGACATAGAACTAAGATGTACTGCTTTGTAAGGAGGCTTTAGTATATTAGATGCAAGATAAGGACCTAGAATTGGGAAGAGTTTGGAGATGTCAAGAAGAAAGAGTTGGAAGTGAGCCCAACTCAAATATTTGAATGAAAAAATCCACATGGATGGCCTCATGGAGGGTTTGAGTATGGTAAAGATTAGACTTATATCCCAACCAAAAAAATGGGAAAAAAGGGAAGAGTAATTATAGAAGTAGAAATCTAGGATCTAATGGCTCTAGGTGGGGACTCGAACATGGGCTTCTTTAACAAATCCCTTCTAGCCCATAGATCACACAACTTCATCCCCTCCTTGAGGACAAAAACAAGAGATTTTGTCCACACATGGGAAGGTATGAGGTCTATTGCAATAAACTGTTTTGCAAAATTGTTCAGCAGAACCTCTAGATATTGAAGCCTAATAGGAAGTGTTACAAGAGATACCTACACAAATAACAGAGAACTATTCAATTTTAACTACACCAGTAACTAATAAAGAGTTACACCATGTTGTCTTCAAAATGCGTAAAGGAAAGACCCTTGGTCTAGATGGATTCCCTATTGAATTCTACCAAGAATTTTGGGATATCGTGCACGAGGACCTTCTGGATGTGGTGGAGGAAGCTAGGAAAGCTAAAGATGTGTTGAAGGAAATCAACAAAACGTATATAGGATTGATCCCAAAGGCACAAGATGCAAATCAATTATCGAGTTTAGACCAATAGCTTTATGTAATGTCTGGCTCTAAATAATCACCAAGGTAATGACGGAGAGGCTCAAACCGCTTCTGCATAAGATGATCTCATCGAAACAAGATGGTTTTGTGGAAGGCATACAAATACTGGATGAGATAGTTGAAGGGGGATGAAGTAAGCAAAATTCTTCAAATGCAATAGATTAAAATAAACTCAAACAACAAATTATTAGTATGTCAAATGTATATATTACACAAATGTAAATAGCATAAAATTTACTAAATTTTAAAAAATGTAAGGTAAGATAGAAATAAATCAAACCACATAAAAGACCCCCTATATTCACAACTATCCACAATGTCCATAGGTTTTAGGTAGGGAGACCCCCTCTCCCCATACTTATTCATCATTTTGGTTTGATGCCTAGGAAAGACAATGTTCAAAATAAGAAAAATCGAACATTAACAGGAATCACTATTGTAAATGGAGCCAAAACAATCACTCACCTTTAGTTTTTTAATGACTACTATGTTAGGGAAAACAACAATAAAGGAAGCCTCAAGAATTAAATATATCATAATTTGTTTCTCAAGAGCTATCGAGCAACGAATCAATGAGCAAAAGTCCAAAGTCATTTTTTTCCACTACTCATCCAGACAGGAAATCATGATTCTTGATAAATTATGATACTAGAAGACCTTCCCAATCACCTATTTAGGTGTTCCACTTAAAACAAGGAGACATAAGGAGGATTGGGCCTAGCTAGTGGATAGAGTAAAAAGAAAAATAGGAAATTTGACTAATCGATGGCTATCATCAGGGAGAAGAGTAACCCTAATTAAATTAGTCTTGCAGTCTACCCCTATGTCTCCATTGTTTTGGATATTTCCAAGGCAATGCTGAGAGTTGGATCAAATAAATCAATTTCTTTGGAGGGGCACTAAGGAGGAAAGGAAATGGGCACTAGTGTGGTGGGAAACTTTATGCCTACACAAACATGAAGGGGGACTAGGATTCAGATCAACAGTCAAGAACAATAAGGCACTAGTAGCTAAGTTATATTAGAGGATGTTGAACAATCCCAATGTGCTATGGGCTCAAAATCTAAGAGATAAATATGCAAAAAATAAAAGTTCGACAAACATTATCCGCTACCAACTCCCTAACAAAGGATCCCCGGTCTTGGTAGTTTTAAGAAGAGGAGAGGAGTTGACAAAGAAGAAGCTCTTTTGGATAATTCACAACGGTCAACATGTGAACTTTTGGATAAAATCTTGGAATGGGCACCAACCATTAGTGGTTCAATTTTAGAGTGGAGACTTTATATGGAGTATTACACAAAGAAATTTTTATAAAGATAGCAAAATACTATAGGCACCAAACCAAATTTTCAGAAGTTGGGAGAAATTGGGTCCCCACAACCAAATGGCCAATTCAAATCCCAAAGAGGCAAAATATGGATATCCAACAAACTCTACAAATGAGATCACTTTCATGGTCTCAAGTGGAGGATTCCCTTGGATGGGGCAACACAAGTTAAGGGGAGTATACAATAGCACAAAGATATGCAACCCTATGCCAAAGCACTCCTATCAACTTTACGACTTATTCAAACAAATATGGGCATAGAAGTTATGACCTAAGGTGAGATTCTCCATTTGGCTAATACTGCATAAAAGGGTACTAATGGGGGAACAACTTATGAAAATAGGCTGCCATGGTCCTTTTCAGTGTGAGATGTGTTGGAAGAACTCCATAACACTCTGCCACTTATTTATTGAGTGTCTTGTAGCCTTAAAGTTGTGGAAGATGATGGCTACCTTACTTGGTATTAATTGGTCTAGCTTTACCACCCTAGAGCATATGTGGAGGGAATGGACTACACAAGATGAAGAAGACCGGTATGGTGCAGGAAATATGAATAGGAACTACTCTCCTACCTTGGAACATATGGAAAGAAAGGAACAACCACATCTTCAAACAAGAGTCTTTGGACATCCACTATGTTTGGCAAAAGACTATAGCCAACATAGTGGAGACAATCTAGTATATGTTGAAGTATCCCTAAGAACCCCACCAATGGTGGGAACAGATCATGACCAAACTAAAAATTACTCCTATGGCTAGTAAACAACAAATAGTGACCATAAGTTACCCAAAAGTAGTCAAAAAAAGAAAGTGGTAGGCTCCCCCAGAGGATTAGGGAAACATTAACATGGATGGAGCCTCATGGGAGAATCTAGGAAGAGCTATTGTAGGAGGGAGAGGAAGATTGTTGAATGGGACCTTGGTCTTCACCTTCATAGAGAATCTTGACATACTTTCCAACAATCTAGCGAAGGGTTGTGGCATCCTTAGAGGGATCTAGAAAGAAGTAAAGGTAGGTTGGAAGAAGGATCGGTTAGAATCCAACTCACAAGTCATGATCAATCATCTGAGAAATCCAATGGAAAGTAGGAAGCTTGATCAAAGACTAAGGAGAATTGTAGAGAATGTTCAAATGGTATAGGGAAACTTTTTGTCAATAGAATACAATTACTTCCCTAGAGAACAGAACAAAGTTGTAGATGCAATGGCCAATTGGGCTCTAGACAAAGGCAACATCACTTGTTATGGTTAACCCCCTAAATGGTGGGCAACACATGTTAGAGAAGCTCTTCTTTCTATCCTATCTCTTGATGGTAGCAACATTAGATGATTTTAGTTATGCAATTCATTATACCAGTCTACTTCTATTATACATGGGTTACTATAACAAATCAATTGATAGATATTATAACACTAAATCATTTGTTAAATCTTAGATCAAAAGACTATTTGCCTGGAAAGGCAAGCCACGTACCTCTTTTCCTTGAATATCTTAATCTAAACTTCTTTTTGCCAAAAAAAAGAAAGAAATTGAGACAATTATTTGAGGAACAATCTTGTTTATTATGTCAAGGTGTTATGGTCCAAAGTAGGAAATTAAGTATGTAGTGCTAACACTTTAAGTATGATAGTATACAACTCAGGTGAGACAATAATAGAAATTTAAGTATGATAGTGTGAAGATTTTAAGTGTCATATTGTACAACTTAAGTAGGAAAAATTTAGAACTTCAAATATAGGTTTAAGATTCACTTTTTTAAAATGCAGGGTTATACATTATAGACATAAATACTTAAATAATATATCTTCTTATATAAATAAATACTTGCCTAATTAAATCTTCCAATATAATTTATCTAACCTATCTCTTATACATTACATCTTATTTTAAAAAAATATTTAAATAACTTTATTATCTCATACAATTTATTTAATTTATTTATTATACATAAAATTTTATTTTAGCTTATAATTTTCAGCTTAGACTAGACTGGTTACATTATCGTTATCGAGTGTGATTGTAATATTTGAAGTGCGTGATTCCAATATTTGAAGTGAAAGGTTATCATTAAAAAAACTCTTATTTTTGGTTTTTTTAAATTTGTTTATTTTATTTTTTAAAAAATTTTAATGATATATTGTTGGATTATTATTTAGGTTATCTTAACTTAAAAAATCATTTTGTAATTAATCTAATTATACCACTCCTTGTTTAGAAAACTTAAAACATAATTTTTAAGGGTCATGTTGGTATTTGTTAGTATTTGTTTTTCGAGCAAGAGTGTGTGGCATTCTGAGCTGAAGTTGGTTAACTGAGTGCTTGTGCCAGGGTGGGCACATACCATAGGCATGCCGTCGGGTTCTGATGCATTATTCTTTCCATGTGCATCTAACGTTATTGTGTGTTTACTTAAGGTCAGTTGGGAGGTGGGCATAAGGACCATGCTGCCAAGAGGGTGCAAGAGGACGTCCCTCCCTGGGCATGTTCACACTAGCCTTGTGCGTTGATGGGCGCACAGGTTGTGAAGCAGCCCAAGCTGCGTGCTGGGCAAGGGAGCGCACATGGGGACACAATAGCACGCCGCCACAAGCAGGCAAGCTGTGCAGGTCCTTGCCAAGGCAAAAGGTGCTGGAACAGGAAGAGGTCCCACATATTGGAAAGGTGTCCCAGATATGATGAAACAGGCCTGGTCTGTAAAAGCTATTTGGTTTCAATTTTATTTGGAAACTAGTTATTTTTTTATTAAAAAATTAGGTGCATATATTTGAAAACCATAGATTTTTTTAATTTAATTTTAAATTTTATATAGTTTAAACTTTTCAAAATTGTTGATGGACTACTGTGGTGTGGTTTTTAGTTGGGCTCACAAATTGCCAGGGTTGATTAATTTTTAATTATATATAGTTTAAACTTTCCAAAGTTGTTGATAGATTGTTGTGGAGTCTAACTTGGTTAGGCTGACAGATTGCAAGTGCTATGGTTAGGCTGACAGATTGCAAGTGCTAGTGTAGCTGCACTAATTTTTTTATATTAATTTTTAATTATATATAGTTTGAACTTTTCAAAGTTGTTGACAGAATGTTGTGGAGCTTGACCTGATCAGGCTAAGCCTGTGCTAGTGTAGTTATATTAATTTTATATAGTTTAAACTTTCCAAAGATGTTGATGGACTACTGTGGTCCTTGAACAAGTTGACAGATTGCTAGTGTCGTCGTAGCTGCATTACATTGCACGTGTAGTCCTTTCAAAGTTTGAGGCTTCATTGGTAGTGGTGGGTTCTCACACCATGGATTAGTAATTTGGTCCATGATCAAACCCCTCAAGTCTCAATTGTAAACTCTAGATATTGGGCCTTCATAAAATTGTTACGTTCTTAGAAGTTTCTTACTCGAAGTCAAATTCCACTCTTAGCTCTTGTCTCTTGCCTTTTGAGTCTCTCCTTTCAGCTTTCAAGCAATGTGGAAGATGCAAGAAAAAGCGTAGACATATGTCATGTGTCCGGACTCCAAATCTCTTCCACCTCCAAGGCTCCAAGTTATCAAAGGTGCGCATATTTTAACTTGTAGTTGGTGCCATTTTGTTCTGCTCCTGAGTCTGTCAATAGCTAGTTGGTGCCCTATGTGCTATTACAATATAAAACAATTGCATGCTCATTTTTGAGTTTTTGCAGTTGTTTCTCTAATTCTTCCAAGTATGAAATTTGTGCTTCAAGTTCATGTAGAAGAGTCTTGTATTCATATTCTAATTGCTCTATTTTAGTTGCTATGAAATTGCATGCCCTTTTGTAGTTATCTGCTTCTCCAAAAAGTTTGTAAATTTTCCAGCTTTGGATAGTTGTTGTCCTATGTTATTATAAAATAAATCAGATATGAGAATAATTTATTCAAACATGCAACAGTCACACAGATGGCTGAAAAATAAACAACGTAAACAACATAAGTTAAATATATTTCTGAACTTGAAATATTACAAATAAAGGAGGTTACAACTACAGCATAACACTTCTGCTCTCTTGCTGCTTTTCTAACCAACACTTTCACTGTTCTTCTCCTCCTAAGCTTGTAGTTTTTCTTCAGCAATCTATTTTCCTTCTCTTATTTTTTGTGTGTAAAACACTCTTGACCTTCTCCTTTTATCCTTGAAAAAGGTAACCCTAATCTCTCTAACCCTAAGATTAGATCTCATCTCATCTTGAGATGTAAGGTTAACAATAGAAAATCACTTAAGTGAATTACAAAATATAATCACTTAAATGAATTACAAAATAGAATCACTTAAGTGAACTTAAAAATAGAAAATCACTTAAGTGAATTTCAAATTAGAATCACTTAAGTGAATTACAAAATAAAATCACTTAAGTGAACTTAAAATTAGAAAATCACTTAAGTGAATTTCAAAATAGAATTAGAAATACCTCGAACCACTTCTAGCACGTTCATACTGAAGCTTGTGCAAGATGTTCCTGTCCGAGCTACATTTCTCAACACTCCCTCTTAGCAAGGAAGGAATGCACCAATCCAAGTTTGTCTTTGAATGCTTCAAACTTCCCTTTCACTAAGGGCTTGTTCTGAATATCAACTTCTTGCTTATTTGTGGGAATATATTGAAGCTTTACAACTCCATTTTGAAATTTATCTTGTTTGAAGTGATATTTTATGTCTATGTGTTTGGACTTGTCATGAAATACTGGATTCTCAGAGATTTTGATACAACTTTGATTATCACAGTATATCACCATGGGATCCAACTCTTGATCAATCAATACTGTAAGCAACTTGCGAAGCTAGATGGCCTCACAACTAGCAATACTGGATACCATGTATTCGGCCTCTATTGAGCTAAGTGCCACAAAAGTATACTTCCTACTGAACCAGGATATCATACCTGATCTCAATCTAAAGCGACACCCGGAGTTGCTCTTCTTGTCTGCTACATTGTCTGCCCAATCTGAGTCTATATACCCCTGCAACCTCACTTCACTATCTCCAATATATCTTAGACCATACTCCACCGTACCTATTAAGTATCTGAGCACATGTTTTGTTGATACCCAATGCTCCTGCCTTGGCTTCACCATGAACTGACTCAAGGTGTTCACTACAAAACATATATTTGGTCAAGTGTTGACCAAATACATCAAGGATCTTATTAGTTGTCTGTACAATGTAGGGTCCACAAATTTTGGATTTGAAGTTGTCACCTTCTTTAGATTAGTGATCATGGGTGTGTCCATAGGTTTGCATTCCTCCATCCGAAACCTCTTCAGGATCTCAACTGCATACTTACCCTACCCAAGGAATATCTCCCGTGGTCTCTACCAAACCTCCAAACCCAAGAAGTAATGCATCATGCTAATGTCCTTCATCTCAAACTCAGATGTCATATTTTCTTTGCACTCTGCAATGAGCTTTTTTGCACCTGTAAGAAACAAGTCATCTACATATAGCACCAAAATGAGTAGATCAGTCCCAACAAATATGTAATATAGATTAGGATCTGCATCACTTTTGGCAAATCCCACACTCTACAAGTATCCATCTATCCTGGAATACCATGATATCGATGCCTGTTTGAGTCCATATAAGGCTTTCTTCAGTCAACAAACACGGAACTCCTTCCCATTTACCTCAAAGCCTTAAGGCTTCTCTATGTACATTTCTTCCTCAATGATCCCATTAAGAAAAGTTGTCTTCACATCCATTTGATGAATCCTCCATCCCATAGATGAAGCTAAAGATATAACTGCTCTAATGGAAGTGTATCTGGCAACTAGAGCAAAAGTCTCCTCATAGTCTACTCCCTCGTTCTAGGAGAACCCTCTCACCACAAACCTTACCTTGAACTTCTCGATCCTGCCATCTGGAGCATGCTTAATTTTGTAGAGCCACTTGAAACTCACAACTGGCTTCCCCTCTGATCTTGGCACTATGTCCAAAAAATCATTCTTCATGATGGAGGTGTACTCCTCCACCATGACATCCCGCCAAACCTGCTGGTCTGTTGCCTCATAAAAACTGGAAGGTTTTGAATTGATGATGTTACTCATCAATTTCATGTAGTTTGAAAACTTCCTTGGAGGTTTTCTCTCCTTAATCATACTACTAGGAGCCTCAACATACTCCTGAGCATCCCTCAATGTCTATGTAAGCTATCGAGGTCTCCTGATAGAACTGGAAGGGGCTAATGTCTCCACCTCCTCACCTGAATATTGTTATCCTGAAATGGAAACCACTGGTGTCTTTTGTGACCCTGGCTCAACCTTCAGAGCTTCCTACTTCTCATTCTCTATCATTGGAATAGGCTAATGGGACTTCCTAGATGCAATGTCCTCCTCAAAATTTACATCCCTGCTCACTACTGTCTTCCTCTTCTCTGGAATATAAACCTTGTAAGCTTTTGAAGTCTCACTGTATCCTACAAATAAACCCTTCCTACTGGAGGGCTCCAACTTGGTCCTCTTCTCTACCAAAACATGGATATAAACTAGACATCCAAAGATGCAAAAATGACTCACCTCTAGTTTCACACTAGTGAATGCCTCCTCTAGTGTCTTGTCCTCCAAGATCTTGTAAGGACACCTGTTCTAGATGTAGACTATTGTGTTGCATGCTTCTACCCAAAGAAACATTGGCAAGCTTTGGTCATGAATCATGGACCTAACAACCCTTATGATGGATCAATTCTTTTGCTCTCCAACCCCATTCTACTGTGGGTTGTATGGAATATTCAGCCCCTCTTGATTCCTTCTTGCTTGCAGAAACCATCGAACTCCTTGGAGGTATATTCACCCCAGTGTCTGATCTCAAGATCTTGATCTTCTTCTTTGTCTGGTTCTCAACTAGATATTTGAACTCCTGAAACCTACTAAAGACTTCATCCTTGGTCTTTAAGAAGTAGATCCATGTCTTGTGAGATAAATCATCAATAAAGGAAACATAATACATGCTATCTGAAATTGATGCTACTGAAATTTGTCCATAAAAATCCGAATGTACTAGATCTAGTATCTCCTTATACCTATGCTCGTTGTTTGGGAAAAAAACCTTGGTATGCTTGCCAAGTGTGCACCCTCTGCATACTCCTTGTTGCTCAATGCTAAACTCTAGAAGACCTGTGACTATCTTCCTCATAATAGGCAACAATTTATGATGCAGGTGCCCCATCCTCTTGTGCCACAACTCACATAAGTTGTTACTGCTATGAACTAGGGCCCGAACAGGTTCACCCTACAACCTGTATAGACTGCCTTCTCTAACCCCTATTACTTGTGCTATTTCTAGGCTAGATTCTTTTGGTCTAATGAGGACATGCTGGTTTTTGAACTCCACTGCATAACCATTATCCTCCATAATCGAAACTAAAAACAAGTTATTCCTGAGACCTGAAACAAATGAAACATCATCAAAGTCTAAAGAGTTCCTTGACTGGAATAAAAAATGAATGGTACCAATTCCTGCAACTCGATATTTGGTATCATCACCAAGCTCTACCTGAACCCCTGATTCTTGCTCTTGTAGACTGGTAAAACACTATCGAGCTAATGTCATGTGTCGAGATGCCCCACTATCCACATACCAAGCATTTATTGGAATTGTGTTGGTAGAAAGGCAAGATACCAATGAGAAATACTTCTCAAATTTGGCAGCAAACTCACTCATATGAGTTTCTACAGATGCTGCTACCTATGTCTGCTGCTTCTTCCCTTTGTCCTTCTTGTCTGGACACTGTGATGCATAATGGTTGTGCTTATGACAAATGAAGCACTTGATCTTACTAGTCCTTCTTCCTTGATTGTGAGGTTGACTCCTCATTCTTCATTTTACCCTTACTGGGTCCTTTACCTTTGTCCTTCTTGGTTTATCCAAAAATAGCTAGGTTATCGTCACCACATTTCTTGTTGGTCTTTGACTCCATCCGAGTCTCCTCCTAGATGAAATCATCCCACAATTTCTCAAAGGTGGGAAGCTTCTCGTGAGCATAGATACCTTTGAAAAATGGTTCCCATGAAGTTGAGAAACCATTAAGTTCCACATTCACCAAATTTGTGTCTTTAACCTTCTCCTCTACTGCTGCTAGTTGATCATGAATCTACGTGATCTTCATCAGGTAACTATTAACGATGTCAGATCTGGTCATCTCCATACATCTAACTTTGTTCCACAATATCATCTTCCTATTAATGTTCTCACTTTGGTAGAGGCTAACCAAGGCATCGAACATCTCCTTTGCCTTAGTCTTCTTAGATATGTGAGGAATCAGGTGATCTTTCACTGCATCCAAGATCATCCATTTGGCCTTCACTTCCTTATTTTTGTGAGCTTCCAATTTTTGCAGATCTGTAGGCAGAGTCACATCATCCTTGAAAATATTCTAAAGATCATTCTCTTCCAATAAGAACATTACCCTAACTTTTCAAGGCAAGAAATTTGAGGCACCTTCCAATAGATACTCAAATCCAAGGCTAGCTGTTACCATATCTAAGATCTACTGCACAAAATTTTAGATCCGATATGAATGACAAAAAAAAAGTCCTACAAATAAGCTTAGTCCTTAAAGTAAAAAATATGAAACCCTCTAATTGCTATTTTTTTTTAATATCCAGCAGTGATCTATTGATGTAAACCCTTGAGGATCTCAATCATAGAACCTAGCTCTGATACCATGTAATTTTCCAACCCTAGATAACTATTGTCTTGTGTTATTTTAAAATAAATCAGATATGAGAATAATTTATTCAAACATGCAATAGTCACACATATGGCTAAAAAATAAACAACATGAACAACAAAAGTTAAATATATTTCTAAACCTAAAATATTACAAATAAAGGAGGCTACAACTATAACAGAACACTTCTACTCTCTTGTTGCTTTTCTAGCCAATAATTCCACTATTTTTCTCCTCCTAAGCTTGTAGTTTTCCTTCAGCAATTTGTTCTCCTTCTCTTATTTTCTGTGTAAAACACTCTTGACCTTCTCCTTTTATCCTTGAAAAAGGTAACCCTAATCTCTCTAACCCTAAGATTAGATCTCATCTTATCTTGAGATGTAAGGTTAAAAATAGAAAATCACTTAAGTGAATTTCAAAATAGAATCACTTAAGTGAATTACAAAATATAATCACTTAAATGAACTTAAAAATAGAAAATCACAAGTGAATTTCAAAATAAAATCACTTAAGTGAATTACAAAATAGAATCACTTAAGTGAACTTAAAAATAGAAAATCACTTAAGTGGATTTCAAAATAGAATTAGAAATGTCTCGAACCACTTCTAGCACGTTCGTACTGAAGCTTGTGCAAGAAGTTCCTATCTGAGCTACATTTCTCAACAAAGTTCACATAACTTTTTAGATTGTTTAAAATTGGAATCACTATTAGTTTTAGATTTTCCAAGTTCCTCTAATACTTCAGATGTGGCCAAAAGAGTTTTTTCCTTTCCCACATATTGTTTATGTGAATCAAGTTGAGTATCATGCTCTTCCAAACTAAACATTTTGCTGTAGATAACCCCTTCATCACTCTCTACATATGGGTTTCTCTTAGTTCCTAGTTGACATTGGTTTTCTGTTACTGTCACTCCATTCCCCAATTGTCTATTTTGTTCCTTTTTTAAAAATGTATTCAAATGTTTTTGCAATACTAGTTTTTCCTCCAAATTTATATTTGCATGTAAATGATGTGCAGTACATTTATTATGTTGCATCAACATTCTATTGAAGAAAAACGTGAACTTTATCCATTTAGTTTTGAATCTATTGATGCATTCCTCCAGCTTTAACATGACAAAAACCCTAGCAAAAATTACCATGTAAAAAGAAACTAGTATAGTGATGGAAATATCATCTCAATTAAATGACATTCATTTTTTAATACAGACAAATAAAAATATCTTCAAAGAGAAAGATACAAGCTACTATCAAAAAAATGTATGGATGAACTACAACAAGTTCTAATAGGAACAAATATTTTGAAGAATATGAAGGCAATCATGATAATCAAAAGAAAGAACTATGCCATGAAATTTTTGGAACTTCTTCTGATGAAGAGGAAGAAGTATATGTAGTTCATGTAAAGGGTAACAGTCATGATAAAAAAAAGTTTCACCTTGAATGGTTAGAAAAGTTTGATTGGTTTAATATTGTCAAGTACGATGATGATGATGTTATGAAATGTAAATATTGTGAAAAATATAGAATTATTGGGCCTTGGGGTATAGGAGATGGTTGTACAAATTTTCAACGTGATGCTCTTATTACTCATGAAAAGTTATTTGTGCATAAAGATGCTAAAAAAAGATGGTTTGATGCAATAGAGAGAAGGATGAAATCTATTCCAGATCACATTATACAAATTGAAGATGCCAATAAGGAAAGAGTGATTGCTACAATGAAAGTAGCTTACTTTATTTATCAAGAAGATTTATCCTTATCTAAATATGAGAAACTTTGTAATTTTCTCATAGATATGAAAACACCAAATATGCCCAAATCTCAAGACTACTCTTCATACACAAATCATAAGGCTACAAATGATTTTCTTTATTGTATCTCAGAATATCTTGAACAATACCAAACAAGATGTATGTTGGAAAGCCCATTCTTCTCATTAATGGTTCATGAAAGTACTGATCATACTTTGGGAAAATATTTTGTAGTTTATGCAACATATTTAGATTTGCAAGGTCTAGGAGCACTTATTTTACAATTTATGGAGCTCAAAGATATACCAGATGGAAAAGGAAAAATAATACGACATTGTGAATCATATAATGAATTGTAGGGGTATTTTGTTACAAAATTTGAGCAATTTCTATAGATGGAGCTTCAACAATGATTGGAAATGTAAAAGGATTTGTCTTTTTAAAAAAAAATATTCCAAACTTAATTGCAATTCATTGTGTAGCTCATCATGAGACTTTTGCAGCGGCAGATGCTTCTAAAAATGTACCAGAGTTATTGCATATTGAAAAACTTGCAAATAAAGTGTATTCATGGGTTCAAAACTCACCAAAAAGGAGTAATGAATTAAATGATTTACTTAGAGTTATGGAAATTGATGTTCTAGATGTTTTACAAATACATGCAGTTAGATGGCTATCAAGAGGAGAGGTTATCATAAGGCTTGTAAAGCTTATGTCTACTATATTAACCATGTGGAAAAATGATAAGAAATTTTCTTCATGGTATGACAAGGCATGCATATATTCTACTCAATATTAGTTGCATATGCTCGCTAACATATTAGGTGAGTTGAACAATTTGAATAAGTAATTTCAAGAAGAAAATGTAGATATTACAAGTCTTGGGTTGTCTCTTAATGTAACTATAAACATATTGACTAAATGGTTTCTAAGAGCATAAATGTTTGTAGATGGAGCAACTCATCTCTCAAAAATTTTAACTGATTCTCAATATGGATTTAATGAAATCAAAGTACAAGATAATATCATTGATAGACATGATTTATTATATAAATCTATCTTGTCTATGGAGAATGATTATTTCAATGATGTAAGGAAACAAGGTATGAAACTTTCTATTGAAGGCACACAAGAGAGTTGTCACGAGCTTACAAAAGATTATGTTGAATCTATCATTAGTTGTTTAAATGCAAGGTTTTCAGATCTTCCACTATTTAATGCAACAAATATTTTTAGCCCTTGCTATTATCTAGAAGAACGTCGAACTAGAGAAAATAATTCAGAGCGTTGGCTAGAAAAACTTCTTCAACATTTACAACATAATGTCTCAAATGGAATTGCACCTCTATTTGATGTCAAGGCTTGTAAAAGGGAGCTGCATTCTTTTGTTGATACATTAAATTTAGCTTGTGAGGGTTTCTCAATGAAGGAAGCATGGAGGACATTTCGTAATATAGAGCAATGATATAGAAATTATTCTTATATGATGAAATTGTGGCAAGTTGTACTCTCCATTCTTGCAACTACAATAGATATTGAAAGAGGATTTTCTAAACAAAACATTATCAAAGATACTAGGAAATCAAAGTTGGGGTTGGATACATTAGATGCACTCATGAGAATATCTTTGAATGGACCCACAACGACCAATATTGATTAGAATGAAATTTATGATATTTGGAGAGATGTAAAGCCAAGATGAGTTCTTGAGTTTTAGAATGAACACTTGTATTTTTTGAAAGGGTTTAAACTTTAAATGATTAAAAGTAGTTTATTATGCAATGATGCCAAAACTTTGTAACATTGTATCTTTTGAAAAAGAGATTGTTTTTTTGTAGATAAGCTTTACAATATTGTATGACTTTTATAATAAGTTCATTTTGTTCTATCCAACACTAAATGTAACTCAACACTAAATTTATTTTTTTATATGCAATAAATTCATGGTCTTGTGTTGTGAGTGGTAATTCTCTTACTGAACCATCTCTGATTCTTAACTTCAATTGTTCTTTATGATTGTAGAATGCTAGTCACTATTCAACTGTTATTTAATTCAATTGTTCTTTATGTCATTGCATGTATTAATCCTAAAAAATATTCAAATTTTTAAATACGCATTCTGCAATCCTAGTCTTTCTAGCATGCAAGAGGTGGTTAGAGTCTAGTAACTTAATTTAGATAATATTTATATTCCTAGAACTCCATAACAATGTGGAGAATCTAAGCTTATGTTTTTGAAATTAATTGTATTTTTAAAAGATTCATTATTGCTCTATAAGCTAATTTATGTTTATATTTATATATTTATTTGTTAGATTTTGATTGTATTATTCTTTCCTTCTTACTTATTTGTTCAACATATGGTGGTTTTACCATTTAAGTTGTAAACAAATTGATTCAATAAAACAAGAATGTTATGTAATGTTTAAATTATCATAATTAATAGAAAGTAATATGAAGTCCATAAATTGGAAATTTGTTTATATTTTTGAGGTTTTATACATTCAAAATATCTAATCCAAAATGCCTTGAAACTATTATTGTAAACCATTTTCAAGGATTTGGAAAAAGATAATTATTAGTGAATGAAGGATTGAAACCTCAATTAACTTCAAAGAAACTACAACTCCATCCATTCAACAGACAGTTCTAAGGAGTGCCCAAACAACATATCAATGATAATCTGATTAGAAAAACTATAGTACAAGTTTTGATTTCTAAATAAATATCTAAAAATATTATACACAACATCAATATTTTTATTGATTTAAAGATCATAAACCAACAAATGCTTGCTAGCAAAAAATTGAAAGGCAAATAAAATTTTAAACCATAGATTGAAAGTCAATAAAAAATTTTAAGTCGTAGATTGAAAGTCGATAAAAAAATTTAAGTCGTAGATTGAAAGTCGATAAAAAATTTTAACCATCATACAAATTCCTGTTGACAGGTATTTTTTTAATTCCATCCTTGAGATGAAATGAAGGATAAGACAAACATGTTAGCAAAAAACATGTGTTACTAGTATAGGCTGGGGGTCCGCTGATGCGTGTAAGGTTGGACTGACAACCCCATTTCACATTCTTAGTGTTGATGCACCATTGCATAGGGCGTCACATGTAATCTCATTTTAACAACCCCGTTTTGCTTGGGGAGCACATAACGTATTTTGACTTTTTAAAATTTTTATTGATACATAGGAAAATCAGTAACACCATTGGATGTTGCCTCTATAACCCTAAGCCTGTTGGGTAAATCAAGGTCAATAGGACCCCAACCTTCCATGGCATAGAACTAGGGTAGCCCTCCAAGGCAATGAACTAGGATAGCCAAGTGGCAAATACTCATTTGCTACCATCCAACCTATCCCTTTTGAGTATGTTGTGGTTTGAACCTTGGACTTCCCTAAAGAGAGGTCAAAAATTGAGTTTACACAGGTTTTTATGAGTAGTCCCAGTCCCCTCGTAATAGAGTTTGAAGTTGTATCTTTTCAATGAAAACCCATAGACTTACCACAATGATCTTCCTCACTACATTATCTTCTACTATTTACTTGTTGGATGGAAAGCATGCTGCTAGCATGTAAGCTATTGTGATGACTATTAAAATTCGTTGTTGTGGATTTAATCAGAGGCTTACATTGGGCTAAGAAGGAGCTCAATGTCCCCACATAAATATTAAAAACATGTGTTTTAATTTTGTACGTTGGGTGGGGATTGGCTAACTTGGGGCGTACAAGTTCGTTTGAAGGTGGAGGCCAATTTGAAGGTATTATATTAAAAAATTTACACTTAAATTTCTTGTATTGAATTGAGGGGGCAGTTCAAGAAGGGGTTGAAGTGACATTTTAAAGAGGAAAATTGCTACCTTGGGACAATATTATGACACAAAGGTGGTTTGTACCAATACCCTTAAATATTACATTATTTTTTGCTATTTAAAACAATTTGTGCATAACAAATCATCTCTGAGGAGGGAAAGAAACTGTTATGTTGGTCGAGTGAGATCATTAAAATTTTATCCATTGCAGACTAAGTTCTAACACATGAGGCTAAGGTGAAGCCTACATAAGCATAGATCCTTGCAAGAAAATTAGATTCGATACCATTTATCAACCCTAGTTTGAGCTAAAGAGGCATCATTTTAGCGAAGCAAGACTAGTTAAAGGGGAAGCAGCTAGAGGGTAGCTCAGACTATGGAAAAAATGATCGAGAGTGAGCATGACTTTGGTCAATTCTTGAAAAGAGAAGTCATTACATCAAATAAAGATATGCAGTGGGTAGTTTTTAATGAAGGAAGCTTAGGGAGACATTGAGAAAGGCCCTACAAAACTTAGGTGTTGATCAAGGAAAGGGTTTGAGTGCTAAAGGGCTAGGTCAGGCTACTTGAGGGGTGTGTGGAAAAATGCCAGGAAGTCGAGAGAGATTGCCTCCCTTCATGATGAAATAATTGAATTTAATATTGCTATGGAAGATAAATAGTGCCACGATGCAAATATAGACCTTATTAAAAAGCTAATAATGGCTTCGATGTCAATGGTGGCATCGAGTGGCTCACATTGACTTATCCCTTAGACAATGGATATCAATGTGACCTTGACTCACATTGATCCTAATAACAAATGCTAAATTTTTTAGACACACTCACAAGTAGGTTCTACCTGTCTTCACAACACTTTACAAAAGTGATGTCTTAATGATACAAAGGACCAACTCAGGCTCAACAAGCCCTCAATGCCCTTATGGCATCTTGCCTCCCCTTTCCTAGTCTAGAGGAGTTATCCCTAGATATCTTAGGCCATGAGGCCACGATCCCATGCCAATAATTTCATGGCTTGGGCCTACCCACACCTCCCTATCACCACGTGGAACTCAAACTCGTTGTAGGCCAACCGATAACTATACCTTGTGAATATAAGCCCACAAAGTGAGAACAAATTGTACTAAGACCCTAGCACCATACATACAAGTGGAGTGGTATGGATCACCCCAATTGAGAATGTTGGAAAATACCTCTCTTGCTCATTTCCTCATTAGGTACTAGAGTAGGGACTATGAACCCTATAATTAGCATCTATGCTAACTGACATATAGAAAATGCACTTGTAGCACAAGTTACCCATAATTGATCTCCACACCACTTAGGTCTCACAAGCGATCGCACCTTACCCATTCTTCCCACTCAAAATAGACAACATCCTTGGCATCTTATGGCTCATACCTTTGAATGAGAGCAACAACTCCTTGAACCATTGAGCAACTTCTCCTCGAGATATTGGCACCTCCTTAAGATGCACAAAGAACAAGTTCCTCCAACCTCCAAAGCTCTCACCTAAAGTCAAGTCCATCTAACTCATGTATAAGGTCTCGTCTACTAAATTTCTTACTCCTTATAAGCATACATCACCCTATAAGACACCTTGTCTTGACATATACTCTAAATGTCAGCCTCCTATCCTCCACACTAAGGTCATCACATGGCATGAAGTTGAGTTCTCTCAAAGCTTGTGCATCGACCTAAAAGTCCTAATAGCCATCCCTATTTTGCATGAAAGTGTTTCATTTCCCCTTGGAAAACTCCTCCACTCAAAGGCAAGCCATCCTTGGAATCGCTCAAGACTTGTTCCACTCGACTTGAGGGAGATCCAACCTCTTTATGAAGCTAGATTTTGATCACGAGTTTTCCTCAAGGAACTCCCAAATATTTTCCTTGTATTGCCACATCTTTGCATGTTCCCAACTTTTTTCTATAGGTAGCCAATTTTCCCAACTAAATTGGAATATTTTTGAACCCTATTGTCAAATCCAACTATCCACATAGCCAAAACCCTATCAACAACTTTGTCCAACTTGTCCTCAATATGTGTCAAAGCTCACATAGGCTAACTCCTGCTTGGTTTGATTGATTTCCTATAAAGGGTTACAACAAGATTATATGAAATACCAGATGGATCCACATGTGACTTGGTAACTTCAATTGATAGGTCACCTTGCCAACTCTTGTCACTATCTCATAAGGACCATCGAATAACCTGGTCAAAGTGACTTAATCCCTATGGAGGCTTGAATTGTTTTAGGTCCAGTCTCAACAGAATCTTACTTTCAACTTTATATTGCATGTATTTCTTGTTCTCATATTTCTTGTGTCCATAGTGATTTCTCTCTTACAAGATCCACTCAATTTTTCCACTACTTTAGGAACTTGATAGTCATTGGGTTACCACCAAGGTACCCATTCATCATTATGTGTGGGGTTAATGATTGATGACTTGTTACTAGATCCAATGGGGAGAACTCTTTGGGACCGACCTTATACGAGTTGTATGAGAACTAAGCCATGTCCTTTGGGAAATTTTTATGAATTATCTATATGAAGTATTGAAGATAGTCCTTTAGAATCACATTGATCTACTCTATCTTTCTATCGGTTGCCAATGATAACTAGTTGAGACTAACAATTTGGAACTCACAAGCTTGAAGAGATTCACTTAGAAGTTGCTAGTGAAATGAGCATCATGGTCTATTATGATACTTAAGAGCATCCCCCAATTCTACACAACATTCTAGAAGAAGTAGGTGACCTTATCCTCTACTTTACTAGTGCTTATATGCCACAAAGATTATGTAATTTGATAATATATCCACCACCATCATGATGGATGAAATCCCATTAACCTATGAAAATTATGTGATAAAGTCCATTGACATACTCACCCAAGGCTACATAGGTATTGATAGGAACTAGTTAAGTCTTGCCTAAACCCTCCAATATTGTTTGTCCTATTGGCAAATGAGACAAGTTTGCATAAAGTTCTTCCCTCATTCCAAGAGAGCTTGGGTACATTGGTGTCTTGGATACCCCGCACATATAGAGTCTTGACACTCTTATATCAAGTACCCATGCAAGTTGTCCTTCCCCCATGAAGGACAACTTCTTGTAATGAGGAATTTCTTGTAAAGATCAGTAGTCCTTCCCCCATGAAGAATTTACATGAGTTCTCGTCTCAAGCCCTATTGAACACCATACGGGCGTGTGGGTCCTTGATGATCCCTTCTCGAATTATCTCAATCAATGCCCCACTCGATCTAATCTATACCTCCTTATGCTTGGATATAAATATTTCTTCCATATTTGCTAGTTGTGGCTTTTTGCTCAACATCAACTATGATATTTTGCTTCTTAAAATAGTATACAATCTACACATTATATTCCACCATGAAGGCTTACTATTTTTCCAACTTGGATGTCAACTTGGGTGATGAGGATCATTAGGTATAAAATTTAACATAGATAAAGTAAGTAAATAATATAATATTTATAATATGTTTAGAATTTTGCATAAAATATTTTATTCTCTATAGCAGCTTTTTAGAGTGATAGAGTATGCAACATTTTTTTGTTAGTTTACAACTTTTTTTAAATCATGGTTTCATTCATGTGGTTTTGACCTATAAGACATTTTGTAAAGGCTTCCTTTTGCCTATATAAAAACTCAACTTGTTTGAGAGCCACATCAGTTGGTATCAAAGCCCTATTTTGATTAGAAGACTTGGGTTACTATTTTGACCCCTAGTTTGAGTGTATGCTTTGGTTTAGGTTTGTTTTGAGCTCGTAGTCTGCTTCTCTTGAGTGTCAAAATTTCAACTTTCACTCCCCTTTACATCCCTATTTAGAATGATTGGAGAAGGATCTCTTTGCAGCCTACAATGACTATTTTATTGTGCCAATCAGTAGAATGATTTTTTCGAGATCCCCTTGGAGAATGATCTTCTTATCCTACAATTTTTTGTAGTTGCTTGACGGTGCTAAGGGTACTATTGATATCCCTAAATTTGATAGGGGACCATTTGGAGGTGTTGTTGAGCAGCACATATGTGAATAAAAATAGGTTAGTGGAATTCATGGAGTTGCTAACCTTGATCACGTTTAAGGTGGTAAGAAAGAAGGAGAGCCTATGAAGCTGGTTGGAAGACCTTGAACATGTCGATATAAACCTGCCATGTGCGTACGTAACTTCACCCTCACCACACATAAGCACACATGGGTTCTTTCCTCCCTTTGCAATGTGTGTACACCATATTCCTTATGCACATCCCTTCCTCCCCTTTACAACATGTGCACACCACACACCTTGCATACATCCCTTCCCCTTGCCCCCCTTCCCCCTCTTATGAAAGCATATTTTTTGTATCTCCCATTTCCTTGCGTTGCATGCTCCATACTTTGAAACATGATATTGCACACTAAACTCTCCTCTTCCTTATGTGTGTTTGCATCTTTGTGCTTAATATGCCCCCCCAGTATACCACATGTGTACGAAATAAGATTGCATCATTTTCAATACTCAGGTAACAGAAAACCCTACCCGAGAAATTCAACATTGGTCACTTAGGAAGCAACATGTGGAAATCAACCCAGGGGTCTATGTGGAAGAATTTAGATTCAATTGGTAAAAGGTATAATTTGATTAGTTCAAAAGGGATCCTAAAACCTTAGAAGAGGTATTTTATTAAATAATTGATTCCATGATATTTTTCATGCACAATTTACATTTGTATTTACAAAATTAGTGCATGAATTCCTAAAGCCTTAAATTGCAAATCAAATTTGTACAAGCTATCCCTTTTTAAAGTTGGAAACCTAGAAAATATGCTTTCGTAAGGGGACATCTTTAAAATTTTACATTAATCTATTTTAATTACTCTACATGAATTTGGCTATATGCATCCCTATAAATGCATTTTCAAGTCTTCTTTGTATGCAAAAAAATATTGCTTAGTAGCAAAATTGTATTTATTTATTTACCCAAAGCATAATTGCCTTTGTAATCCAATTGTCCCTTTTGTAAATTTGATCAAACAATATCCCTAGCACAACCTAGTCGAGCCATGGCTGCCAATTTGGCATTGGAAAATAAGATGGTCAATATAGTTACCATAGTCAATTTTGTAGATGACAAAGTCAATAACATGCATGTCCAACCTCCACCACCTAATGCTAGAATGCACAATCTTGATAATCACTCTCATACTAAATGCAGGTCAAGATTTATGATGGTTCTAGGAATTCCAAAGTCCTCAATAGTTGGATCATAGACATGGAAACTTAGTTTACCTACAATCAAATATTTGATGATGATAGATTCCCCTTAAAGTTAAAACTTTTTGGAGTCGCTAAAGTCCTGGTTATTGAGTGATAACATGCATAAAATCCCTTCCACACTTGGGATCAGTTAGTTGTAGCCCTAAAGGTGACATTTTATCCATCTAATTATGATGATAAATTTTTAATTATATGGCTTCACCTGAGACAAGGAAGCCATATGATATTGCAAGATTACTCCACATACCAAATCTAGCACCTGATGTTATCATGAAGTTCATAAGTGAAATTCACAAGCACTTGTTCAGGGGGTTGAAATACATTTCCTTCATAAAACTTGATGCAAATTTCAATCAGGCACAACTTAGAAGATGGTAGTTCTAAGTCAAGGTTGACATTTATGCACATTCTTGCATAAACCATTTGGGACTTGGCTTTAGTTGCAAGATCGAAGGCTACAAGATCTTCGATAGCCCTAGCGATACCACAAAGAACATCCTCATTCCAGAACTAAATTGGCAATCTAGGAAGCCTAACCCAAATTGGGGCGGAGTTGATGCTCTATGTCTTAGAGTCAAATTCAAGAGACCATATTCGAAGAAAGATACTTCATCTACTGAAGAACCAAGGACCACCCAAAAGAATTTGCCTTGAATATTCGATGTTGTTTAGCTTGATGAAGGAAAACCCTCTGGGGAGGGCTACAAGTTCCATATGCCCACAAGGCTTCCATTTAGTGAAAGCCCACTTTTTGATAAAATCAATGTTGGGACGAGAACCCATAAATTTATCAATGAGAGAAAAGGAATCCTGAGAAACTACCAAGGAAGTAATCTCATAAGGGACTTTCAGTTTACCTTGGCTGGGAAGCAACTCAAAGGAGACACCTCCAAGAGGGGCTGAAGAGGAGCAAAATTTATCGATGAAATATAGACAAAGGGGAGGGTCAGGAGGACCCACCCCAATGCCCTCGCGAGGTGATGCAGAAACAAGCTCGATAGTAGACCCAGAGCCATCCAACCCTAGTGGTTGACCATCAATGCTGCTAGGTCCATATCTGCTAGCACAACCCTCACAGGAGGTCCCACCTGGACCAAATCCTTTAATCAAAAGCTCAATATTTTCAGTAGATCCCAACCCTAGTAGTTGACCATCAACGCCGCTAGGTCTAGATCCACTAGCCCAGTCCTCATAGAAGATCCTACTTTGACCAAATCTGTCAATCAGAAGCTCAGGGGTTTCAACAAACCCCAACCCTAGCAGTTGACCATCAGTGATGCTAGGTCTAGATCCGCTAGTGTAGCCCTCGCAGGAGATCCAATTTGGACCACACTTTTCTTTTTTGGACAAAACTTAAGGTTTTAAATTAATCCTAATGTTAAGGATTAACATTGGATAGTTTTTTAAAGTACGTTGAAGAGGCAGTAATACTCAAAACATGACATAGTGAAGGCCCTTACCAAGACAAATAATTCATAAAAGTTGGCTATGCTTTCCATACACTCCTAATAAGAAGAGACCCTTTTTACTATTAAAAAAAGCATATATGTGAACTCTCTTTTATGGAAATTAAGAAATTTTTAATTAATAATATGTTGGTAGTGGCTAGTGCTAGCCAAAAAATTAAAATTTATGAGATTATATTGTATTGGTTTAATTAATTATATTTTTTAATTTTTTAAGAGAACACTTAAATTAAAAAATATCAAATAAAATAGTTGTAATACCACTATGGTCATGATATAATATAGATGAGCTTCATTCAAATCTTATATAACCAAAAAAAAAAAACCTATTAAATCAAATGACATTAAGCAAACTTTTAAAATTCCTTGAATTTCAAGGGGAATACTCATGTTTGAATTTATATAATATAGATGAGCTTCATTCAAATCTTATATAACCCAAAAAAAAAAAAAACCTATTAAATCAAATGACATTAAGCAAACTTTTAAAATTCCTTGAATTTCAAGGAGAATACTCATGTTTGAATTTTATTAAATGGTATATATAATAGTCAGGTTGTAATACCACTATATAGTCACAATGTAATAAAAGTTGGGTTGTCTCAATCCCATATACCAATTAAAAAATTAATAAAATTTATTGGGTTCGACATCAAAATTGTAACTTTACAACCATTCAAATACCATTTTGTCCTTCAAAGAAGATCAAAATAAAAATAACCCTTCATCAGCCAACCAAGTGGCCTCTAGACATCCCTCGAAATGTGTGGCACCATAATGAGGATCCTGATAATTCGGGCGAAGCAACTCCTCCCACTTCGTAACACCTTGAGGTGTTAATGCTTGGTGGTTTTGGGTTTTAATGCATAATTATGAAACTGTTGATCTTGGTGCTCCCGCCTTTGGCGGTATGATGTTTTAGACTATGTTTATTTTTTGGCTTTCGGTTTTCGAACGGTTTTGTAGCTGCGGTGGCAGCCTCTTTTGTGGACAAGTGGCACTTGTTTGGTTGTCTTTTTGCAAGCGTTGAACGCTCGGGGTGTGATTCGTCCACCTAACCCTCTTTTTGTATGATATGTTTATACTTTAATACAAAGTTTTCATTTCATTCAAAAAAATAACCCTTTATACAAAATTTAAGTTGTATTTTTTAACCCTGAAATGAAGGAAGTAGTTTAACTTTTCATTTAAAAGGTAACTTAAAATTTTTACCCTAATATAATATATATATATATATATATATATATATATTTATTAATTAATTAGTTGAAAGAAGGAGATTTGAAAGGATTTTATTACAAATAGAATAACTAACACCATACTAGGAAGAGGGATGTTAGCAAGCTAAACATTACATATAATATATTTTAATAAAGTTAATAAATAAGTATTTTTTTATCGATTAAATTTCTCAACTTTAAAAGAAGAGACTCAAGTTTAAATCTTGTCAAGCAACATATATACATGATTGCCAATCTGATCTAATACCACTATGTCATCATAATGCAACACTAGTAGAAATTGTTTTAATCCCATATAACCAAGTTAAAAATAATTAAATAAATATTATTAATAAAAAATAAAAAATAAAGGACTATTAGAGTATGATATTAATATCAATGAATAAAATGATTTTTTTTTAAGATTTGGTTAGTGTGAGAAACCCCGGGCATCCCCATCCCACCATGACCTCTCATAAGGGTGAGAGTTGAGCTTATATTTTTTTGATACATAGGGGAGTTGATTGCATGAGAGAGCTTATAAATAGAGACCAAACATATAGTCATACACACACCCCCTCACACACCCGTCCATGCTACAGTTTGAACTTTGGACCTCCCGAAGAGGTTGCAGTTTGAACCTTGGACCTCCCGAAGAAGAACCAAAGTCCAAATCCTTGTGTTGTTCTCCAAGTAATGAAATGACTGCAATTAAAACAATCTCTAAGACCAAGAGTTTTAATACAATATTGGGTGTGGTGTACAACTTGAGTAGCTTAATGGTGGAAACTTTGAAACTTTGAATAAAGGTTTAAGGTTCGAATCCTGCGGGGGCTAAAGTTGTATACCATTGACCATATATTGGGTAAACAAAATCTTTTATAAGGGTTGTCTCATATGGTTAGGGTTGTACATCATACTTTTATAATCGAAGTATGGTTAATCATATATTAGTTAAACAACATTCTTTATGAAAGTTGTCTCATATGGCTTATGGTCTTGCAAATGTTACAATCTACTTTAACAAAGACAATGAAATTTGAACCTATATCCGAAGTTTCAAATTTTACTATGGCTAGAATTAAAATAAAGACAGAGATTTGAACCTTTAACGTGATGTTAGCAAAGGTCTTTCACATGTCAAGTGGGTGGATTATTATACCATACCACCGCAATTTAAACAATTAACCAATAAGAAATATAAGTCAATATGCAAGTGTAGCATAAGCCTAAATGCAATAAAAAATCATGATATCTATAAATTTTATAAAAAGTATAATTTTATTTATGCGCATGTATATTATTTAAGTGGAATTTTCAATTCCATAGATAGAGTAATATATCAAGGGAATGGGAAAATGGATTTTAATAGATGAGACTTATTTTGTATTGTGTTTATATTTATTTAAACTAAATTTTATTTAAATAAAATATTTTAAATTTAAATTAATATTTTAAAACAAAGAAAAATTAATAATATGTATAGATTAAATAATAAGACTTAAATAGTGTTAATTTTGATCTGACTTATATTATATTTTTAAATATTGTAATAATTAAATAAACATTTTTTCAGTTTATATATTAAGTTGTTGAGTTAGGAAAGTTTATCATTAGACCATACCAATTAAATTTTGAAAGAAAGAAAATATTTTATTGTAGATAACACCAAATTTTATTTTTTTATAATAGTTTTTAATATTTAGGCATCACAAGACTTAAATGTAAATTTTTAATTCTATATTTTTTATAAATGTTTTTATGTAAACAAATAATTAATATAATATTTTTTTATTATTTATGAGTTAATTATTAATTAAATCCTTAATCCTTTTAGAAAAGGATGACCAATAACTCGATTCCTTTGTTTTTAGTTATATAATTCTTATTCTTATAACTTGCTTTTAAAGGTAAAGGTAAAATTAAAATAGTTTTTAATGTCCACAAGACCATAGGTCATATGAGATGATATTAAAAGAGAATGCTATTCACCTGATATATGTTTACCAACTAAACTTTGGTTAGCAAAGTATGGCATAAAACTCTACCCCCATCCGATTCAAACCTTGAACCTCCTATTTAGAATTCAAGTCTTATCTTCTAATAAGTGTCGTCTTTCTACCCTTGAAACGTTCTACACTTTAATACCTAGTTTACCTTAGAGCACTATGTGTGAGTATATAATTCCACATTGATTCAATTCTCAAACTTGAGTGGTTTATGAGACTAACCACTTGTTAAATCTATGTCAATGGCATAGTAGGCTAGAGGTGGAAGCACTCAATTATGTTTAGGTGGATTCCTTACCCTTATGGAAGTAGTAGGTCTTTTGAATTTGAATTAGATCTATATGGTGTGGGTTACTACATGTAGCTTTTTAATAACTAAAATATAAGTATATTATTTTACTTTGATATGTTTATAAATGTTAGATAATATTCTATATAATAATACTTTCAATAATATTTTTTTTTTTGGTAATATTAAGATATGGGGGTTTTGACCAGGAATCCCCAAACCCGTTACAACAACTCTATTAGGAAGACACACACCCACCCCCTCACACACTCACCCACACCACAGTTTGAACCTTGACTTTCAATAATAAATTTAATATACATATTACACAAACTTTGTTGGAAATTTTGAGTATATTGTATTGTCATTGATGTCAAAGGATTGATGTCATAGGTTGATGTCAAAAGGTTTGAATATTATAATGAAGGACAAAAGGCTTAAGAGCTCTTTGGAATAATGGTTTAAAATGAAGGCAAGGTTCAAAAGAATTAATAATATTAATATTATTGACGACAATAATATTAATTGTGAAGGCAAGGTTCAAAAGAATTAATATTATTAATATTATTGAAGGCAATAATATTAATTGTGAAGGCAAGGTTCAAAAGGAGTAATATTATAATATTTTTATTATAATATAAAGTTTTTAAATTATAATATTTGAGCACCAAGAAATTGAAGGCAATTCGAATTATTTTCGAATGAATTTGGTCGACGTCATATGGGTGGAAAAGACAAGGTGGCACCGACGTTGGATGAAGACCAAATTAAAACTATTAATACCCATGCCTAAAGTCATTTGAAGGTGTTCAAAATTCATGCAAGTAATTCATTCGACATTCGATTCATTGCATGCGGTAGAGAAGAAGAGGGAAGAGGAGCGTAGTCCTCTATGGTGAACATGGAGGTTTTACATTCGAATTGGTGCACATTTGAACCTGTCCAACCAACTAGACCAGTTGGTGGCTGAGATGGTGCAAAGGCATTGTGAGGAGGAGGTTTCGGGTTCAAAACCCATCACGGACCATTTTGTTTTGGTTTGGCTAAGTTCATGGTAGGAGGAGATAAAGGGCGACTGGTGCCTTAGTGCTCTCACGAGCTGCGTTGGCGCAGTCGATCGTGGCCCCTTGGTTGGGCGCCTTGCTCTCACGAGGTGAGAGGTTCGAGTCGCATTGAGGGAAGAATAAAAAGAGGTATTTAAATTTTAAATTGTAATTTGATTTTTTGTGGAGTTATAAGGTTAAGTTGGCATTTAATTTTTTCTCATTTGATATAGGAGAAATAAGGTGTGAAAAGGGTCTTTTGGTGTTGAAATTTAAATCTGTTTAGAAGGAGAAATAAGGTGTGAAAAGGGTCTTTTGATATTGAAATTTAAAATCTGTTTAGAAGGAGAAATAAGGTGTGATAAGGATTCTTTCATTGTATGAGTTGATTGTGTGTGTTTTAAAAGTAGGAGTTATAAGGTGTTTCATGGTTTAATTATTGTGTGTATTTTTGCATGGTGAAGGAAAGTTTAAAGGTTTTTATTCTTTAATTAAAAGCCTTGTTTTGAGAAGGTAAAAGAGGATAGAGCAATATTTTTGTGCACAATTTTTGAGGAAAGGTTTTTGTGATTGTTTTGAAAAGAAGATTGGCTAACCTCTTAAAGTGGCAAAAAGGAAATTATTTTGGAACAGGTTTTGAGGGCACTTTTTCATCAAAGCAAGTTAAGAGGTATGTTGACATTATTACTTCTCTAAGGTGGTTGGTTGAGCAAGTATTTCAGAATTATAAGGTGGAGATAAAAGGGTTGATTAGTGTGTATTGTTGGAAATATTTGAGCTAGGTTTTAAGAACAAATTGTGCATCATTGATTAGTGAAATTGGAAACACTTGAGTTAGGGTTTTTGAGAACAAATTGTGTATTCTTATTGAAAGAATTTGTGAAGCATTTGTGCATTGGTGTGAGTGACATTGAATGTGAATGGGCAAGTGTTAGAGACCAGTTTTGTAAAGCAAGTTGTGCATTATTGTGTTTGATCATTGAGAGTAAATTTGCAAGGAATAGAGACCAGGTTTGTGAAGCAAAGTTATACACTAGTATGATTTGAGTTGAAAGGGATTTTGCAAGAGGTAGAGATTGGATTAGATGAATGCAAGATTTGTGAATGTAAAGAACATATTGGGTATTTGATAGTACATATCATTCTCTATATGTTCCAGAGGTTAAACGAATTCTAAGTAGAATATGTCTGAATTGCCTAGTTGAAGAAAGCATTTTTGAAAGAGATATAAGCATTGTTTGTATGCAATATTTGGAAATATTTGAGTAGGTTCAGTGAGCAGCATTGAGGTAGATTTGAGCAAGTCTTGTGAGAAGACTTGAAGTAGCATTAAGGCAGATTTGAGCAAGTCTTGTGAGAAGACTTGGGATAAATTTGAACATATTTGAGGGAAGACTTGAAGCAGATTTGGGTAGTAACAAAGAGCAGGTTTGAGACAGATTTGTGCTAACATTGTAACGAGATTTGGTGCAAATTTGGGTAGAGATAGAGAGCAGGTTTGAGGTAGATTTGTGCATGTAATATGTGCAGATTTGGATAGATTTGTGATCAGAGTTGGAGCAGATGTATGCTAGCCTTGTAAGGTTTGGTGCATATTTGGATAGAGTTTGTGATCAGAGTTGGAGCAGATTTGTGCTAGCCTTGTAACGAGGTTTGGTGTATATTTGAATAGAGTTTGTGATTAGAGTTGGAGCATATTTATGTTAGCCCTATAATGATATTTTGTGCAAATTTGGATAGAATTGTGATCAAAGTTGGAGAAATTTGTGCTAGCCTTGTAATGAGGTTTGGTGCATATTTGGATAGAGTTTGTGATCAAAGTTAGAGCAGATTTGTGCTAGCCTTGTAACGAGGTTTGGTGCAGATTTGAGGTAGATATTTGTGAGCAGAGTTGGAGCAGATTTGTGCTAGCCTTGTAACGAGGTTTGGTGCAGATTTGAGATAGAGTTGAGAGTAGGCTTTGGAGCAGACTAGAGTAGAGGGGATAGAGTTCTCTTATGGAGAGAGATCCACAAACTAGAGAAAAGGGGATAGAGTTCTCCTATGGATAGAGATCCACAAACCAGAGCAAATGGGATAGAGTTATCCTATGGAGAGAGATCCACAAACCAGAGCAAAGGGGATAGAGTTCTCCTATGGAAAGAGATCCACAAACTAGAGCAAAGGGGATAGAGTTCTCCTGTGGAGAGAGATCCAAAAACCAGAAAAAAGGGGATAGAGTTCTCTTGTGGAGAGAGATCCACAAACATTGTAATAGGGAATTGATTCCCAAGAGATTTATTGAGAAAATTTAGAAGAAATATTTTCTCCATGGACGTAACCCACATTGGGTGAACCACGTTAAATTTGTGTCTCTCATGTGTGTGATGATTTGTGCATTGTTTTATTATTGCTATTGATATTGCAATTGATAACATTGGATAAAATTTTTTGGAAAAAGAAAGTAAAAGTTTACCTTATACTGTTCACCTCCCCCTCTCAGTATAAACTTGTGTTCTTCAATTGGTATCAGAGTGGGTTCCCTTCAAAAAAATTTAACAGTTTGAAGGAAGATATTACAAGAACACATATGGCATCTCAGAATGGATCTTCAACAAATAAGGCTCCATTTTTTGATGGGAATAATTATGCTTTATGGAGTATGAGTATGAAGACTTACTTGATGGCACAAGGATATGAAACATGGTAATCTATTGAGGATGGGTTCACACCTACAACCACTCCTCCCACAAATAAGGATGGTAAGAAATTACATGTGAATAATGCCAAAGCTATGAATGAAATCTTAAGTGGATTACGTGAATCAAAATTTGTGAAAGTTATGCAATGCAAATCAGTAAAAGAGATATGGGACAAATTGAAGCAAACATATGAAGGAGATAGCAAGGTCAAGTTGGCAAAATTGTAAACTCACAAGGGAGGTTTGAAGAATTGAATATGGAAGATGAGGAATATATTGCTAAATACTTACTTTGTGTTGATGAAGTTGTTAATACCATGCGAGGACTTGGATTCGAAGTTGAGGACTCCAGTGTTGCTCAGAAGGTATTAATATCACTCCCTATAAGGTATGATGCAAATGTTTCAGCTATAGAAGAGATGAAGGATATTGATAAGTTGACTATGGATGAGTTACATGGAATTCTCACAGCTTATGAGATGAGAACAAAAAAATATCACAATTCCAAGAAAGAGGCAGCTTTCAAAGCTTCAAAGAAGACAAAATATAAGAAACCAAAATCAAGTGATGAGTCAAGCAGTAATGAAGAAGCTAACTATGTGAGAAGAAATAAGGACTCAAGAAAACACAAAGATATAAATACTATGAAATGCTTTAATTGTGGTGACTTTGGTCACTATGCATCTAATTGTCCATAAGATGGAAGCAGTAATAGTGAAGAGAAATATGATTATAAGAAAAAGGAAGAAAGAAAATTTAGGCATGAAAAGAAAAAGTAGGTATGGTCAAGGCAAGCATGAAAAGAAGTTCTTTCAAAGGCACAAGAAGAGTTTCTATGTTAAAAAGGCAAGCAATGCTTCAAGTGATAGTGATGAAAGACTCTCAGATAGTGAAGAAGAAGAGATTCTATTTTTGGCAATAGAAGAGGAAGAAAATGCTCCTGTTAAAGATCAAGTAGAAGAGTATGAAGATGCTCTTGAAGACCAAGAAGAAGAGAAAGATTCAGAAAAATAAGAAGGCACAATTGATCTAGAAGAAGAACTTATTGTTGCTCTCAGAGAGTTGAAAAGAGTTAGAAAGCAAAATTCAAGACTAAAGGCTCAAGTTCAAGAACATGAGGAAATAAAATAAAAGCTTCTACAAGACCTCACAAACTCAAAAGCTAAGACAAGGAGATTTAAAGAAGTCATGGTTGAAAAGTTAGAGGTAAAAGAGTTAGAATGTGAAATATTAGAACATGAAGTGGTTTCTCTAAGGATGGAAGTGAAATATTCTAAGGATAAGTTGCACATGTTTGGGAAAATTTCAAAATATTTGGATAAAATTATCAATGCACAAAGATCTTCATTTATCAAAACAGGACTAGGTTTTGAAGAAGGACAAGGGAAACAAGAAGAAGGGTCAAGCTCAAGCTCAATAGAAAAGAAAGTTTCAGAGGAAGAAATTGAAGAAGAAACTAAGACCTATGCGGATAAGTTGAAGAATGGTTGAGGCTGAGTCGATGCGAAGGCATTGCGAGGAGGAGGTTTCATGTTCGAAACCCATCATGAACCATTTTGTTTTGGTTTAGTTAAGTTCGTGGTAGGAGGAGATAAAGGGCGAATGGTGCCTTAGTGCTCTCACAAGCTGCATTGGTGCAATCGATCGTGGCCCCTTGGTTGGGCGCCTTGATCTCACGAGGTGAGTGGTTCGAGTCGCATTGAGGGAAGAATAAAAGGAGGTATTTAAATTTTAAATTATAATTTTATTTTTTGTGGAGTTATAAGGTTAAGTTGGCATTTAATTTTTTCTCATTTGATATAGGAGAAATAAGGTGTGAAAAGGGTCTTTTGGTGTTGAAATTTAAATCTGTTTAGAAGGAGAAATAAGGTGTGAAAAAGGTCTTTTGATATTGAAATTTAAAATTTGTTTAGAAGGAGAAATAAGGTGTGATAAGGATTCTTTCATTGTATGAGTTGATTGTGTGTGTTTTAAAAGTAGGAGTTATAAGGTGTTTCATGGTTTAATTATTGTGTATTTTTTGCATGGTGAAGGAATGTTTAAAGGTTTTATTCATTAATTAAAAGCCTTGTTTTGAGAAGGTAAAAGAAGATAGAGCAATATTTCTGTGCACAATTTTTGAGGAAAGATTTTGTGATTGTTTTGAAAAGAAGATTGGCTATCCTATTAAAGTGGCAAAAAGGAAATTATTTTGGAACAGGTTTTGAGGGCACTTTTTCATCAAATCAAGTTAAGAGGTATGTTGACATTATTACTTCTCTAAGGTGGTTGTTTAAGCAAGTATTTCAGAATTATAAGGTGGAGATAAAAAGGTTGATTAGTGTGTATTGTTGGAAATATTTGAGCTAGGTTTTAAAAACAAATTGTGCATAATTGATTAGTAAATTGGAAACACTTGAGTTAGGGTTTTTGAGAACAAATTGTGTATTCTTCTTGAAAACATTTGTGAAGCATTTGTGCATTGGTGTGAGTGACATTGAATGTGAATGGGCAAGTGTTAGAGACCAGTTTTGTAAAGCAAGTTGTGCATTATTGTGTTTGATCATTGAGAGTAAATTTGCAAGGAATAGAGACCAAGTTTGTGAAGCAAAGTTATACACTAGTATGATTTGAGTTGAAAGGGATTTTGCAAAAGGTAGAGATTGGATTATATGACTGCAATATTTGTGAATGTAAAGAACATATTGGGTATTTGATAGTACATATTATTCTCTATATGTTCCAGATATTAAATGAATTCTAAGTAGAATATGTCTGAATTGCCTAGTTGAAGAAAGCATTTCTGAAAGAGATATAAGCATTGTTTGTATGCAATATTTGGAAATATTTGAGCAAGTTCAGTGAGCAACATTGAGGCAGATTTGAGTAAGTCTTGTGAGAAGACTTGAAGCAACATTGAGGTATTTTTGAGCAAGTCTTGTGAGAAGACTTGGGACAGAGTTGAACAAATTTGAGGGAAGACTTGAAGCAGATTTGGGCAGTAACAAAGAGTAGGTTTGAGATAAATTTTTGCTAACCTTGTAATGAGGTTTGTTGTAAATTTGGGCAGAGATAGAGAGCAGGTTTGAGGTATATTTGTGCATGTAATGTGTGCAGATTTGGACAGAATTTGTGATAAGAGTTGGAGCAGATTTGTGCTAGCCTTGTAACGATATTTGGTGCAGATTTGGATAGAGTTTGTGATTAAAGTTGGAGCAGATTTATGCTAGACTTGTAATTAGGTTTGATGCAAATTTGGACAGAGTTTTTTATCAGAGTTGGAGCAGATTTGTGCTAGCCTTGTAATGAGGTTTTGTGCAGATTTAGACAGATTTGTGATAAGAGTTGGAGCTGATTTGTGCTAGCCTTGTAACGAGGTTTGGTGTAAATTTGTATAGAGTTTGAGATCAAAGTTGGATTATATTTATGCTAGCCTTGTAACGAGGTTTGGTGCAGATTTGAGGTAGAGATTTGTGAGCAGAGTTGGAGCATATTTGTGTTTACCTTATAACAAGATTTGGTGCAGATTTGAGATAGAGTTGAGAGTAGGCTTTAGATCAGACCAGAGTAGAGGGGATAGATTTTTCCTATGGAGAGAGATCCACAAACCAGAGCAAAATGGATAGAGTTATCTTGTGGAGAGATATCCACAAACTAGAGTAAAGGGGATAGAGTTCTATGGAGAGAGATCCACAAACCAGAGCAAAGGGGATAGAGTTCTCCTATGGAGAGAGATCCACAAACCAGAGCAAAGGGGATAGAGTTCTCCTGTGGAGAGATATCCACAAACCAAAACAAAGGGGATAGAGTTCTCCTATGGAGAGAGATCCACAAACATTGTAATAGAGAATTGATTCCCAAGAGATTTGTTGAGAAAATTTAGAAGAAATATTTTCTTCGTGGACGTAACCCACATTGGGTGAACCACATTAAATTTGTGTCTCTCATGTGTGTGATGATTTGTGCATTTTTTTGTTATTGCTATTGATATTGCAATTGATAACATTGGATAAAATTGTTTGGGAAAAGAAAGTAAAAGTTTACCTTATACTGTTCACCCCCCCTCTTAGTATAAGCTTATGTTTTTCAAACGTTGCCTATAATATTTGATGCAATTAGTTGAAAATGATATTTTTCATACCATTAACAAAGATTTTAATCCCATGAATAAACCTTAGCATTTTATCCGAGTTTGGAGCATCAGGTGGAGTGAAGAGTCTTGAACCAAGGTTCTTATCCCATGGATGAAAATTAACACTTTGATCAAATGGCATGTGTTCAATTGGTCAAATACCTTGAATTTTAGGGAGTAGACCAAGTTCTATGTCTTGTGAGCTCATACATGCATAATTGCAAAAAATGAAGTAATACCACTATGTGGCATGTGTTCAATTGATTAAATACATTGACTTTCAAGGAGTAGACCAAGGTCTATAGCTTGTGAGCTAAGACATGCATAATTACATGATGTAATATCATTATGTGATTATGATTTAAAACTAATGAGACCCATTTCAATCCTATAACCAATAATATATATATATATATATATATATATATATATATATATATATATATATATATATATATATATATATATATATATATATATATATATATAAAATAAATATATTTAGTATTATTATATTTTTATTAAGTAAATTTTATATATTAATATGTATCACAAATATTAAATGGGTTACAATTATATGGGTGTAATTTGAATTCAAGTCCTTACATTGTGTATAGTCTTGTAATAAGATGACCCATGATAGTTCAATTTTTTATTATACCATGATAAGATGATATTTGAAAAAATATATAATATGAAAGTCTGTTTCAATTCCATATAACAAGTTTAAAGCTTTCAATTATATCTAACAAGTTTAAAAGATATTTGTATGTAAAAATATAGCATGAGAAGTTTATTTTTATTTGTCATAAAAAGAGTAAAATTTTTTTGACCCTTCCCTATCGAAGGGTATTGTTAAAAACAACCTTTCAAATAAAAAGAAGAGGAGCCCTCCAATGTTAATCCTTGATTAAGGTTCCATCACACCACATGGACAAGTGCTAGATTAATATATATTTATTGAGTAGGGCTCTAGTTATTGAGACAAAATGTCTTCTACAAAGAAGGCTTAGGCTCAAGTTTTGATGAGTATAAATCTCAAGTGTGTTTGACCCCAAGTAAGTTATCTTGGTCTCAATATAACTAAAATCTGTTATAAATAACAAACAATCCATTATAGTATAATATAAAATATTTAGAATTAAATATATGTATTTTAGATCTTTAAATTAGTTTTTTTAATAAGCTTTGTGTGGTTTCAATTGGAGGCCACTCTCATTAAAATAATAACACATTACATTGTGCTTAGGGTAATTAAACTATATCAAAGTTATCTTTTTATCAAATATATTTTTCATTTACCTTTCTATCAAATATATTTGTCGTCTTCCTTAAACTATTATGTTTTTGCATTCAACTCCTTGATATAGTTTTTATTAAGAGATAAATTTTCACTTGTCTAATTACCTTCTAAAATTTGAATTTTCCAAGATGAAAATCAACACTATGAATGATTGGATTTTTTCAAGATGAAAATTAACACTACAAATGACTAAAATATTTGCTACCCCATTTTTATAGCTATAAATATGATGGCTATGACAACCTCTCAATTTTGTAATACCTTTTTTTAGGATCCTAATTCATGCCCCCAATATTCTAAGATATAATTTATCATCACTTTTTGTTTTTATTTGTTGACTTAGCCCCACTTCTTATTAAGACTTCCTATATTTGCTTTTGTTTTTCCATATCATTATTCATCTTAGTTTTCTTCTCTTTGTTTTTACTTTTTGGGTTCTTTTTTTTCATTCCCACCAACACTTTCATCTTTATTAATGTCTTTGATTTTTTACACCTACTTGTAGCGAGATTTATCATCTATCGGTTTGTCTTGCTTTGAAGGATTTGAAGTGCAAGGAATAACCTCAAAATCACTTTCTTCTTTATATTACCCTAGTAACCCTAAAGTGCAAGGATGCTCCTCCATAGCTATTTCCTTTTTATGCTACCCTAAAAAATCTAAATTGCTATGGATTTTCCCCATCCTCATTTCTTTATTATAGTGTTCTTGAAACACTAAAGTGTGATGGATAACCTCTACACTAATTTCATTTCTATTGCGAAGAAATGATTTTATACCACTTGAAGAAAATGAAGACGATTTACCTTAAAGACCTCTTCCGCCTCCTTTGTTTTAAAATTTTCCTCCACATCTTCCTTTGCACATTTAATTCCTTTTAAATTTGAACTTACATTATACTTTCTTATCCCTTGTATCCTTTTTTTTTCTTCTAATAGTTGATCCAAGAACTATGGTGGCCTTTACCATATTATGTTACAAATAGTTTTTTTTGCCTCTTCTTTTAGAGTGGAATATCCTTTATCTAATCAAACTTCTACTATAGTATGATTTCCTTGCTTCATCTTGAGGTTTCTCTCATGACCAAACTTCATCATTTTCACTTTACAATATCTTGCCATGTGTTCAGTCCCATAACAATCATGACATTGAAATAGAATATTTTCATAATCCACTTTTTAATCTCATTCTCTTTATTCAAATTTAATCTTAATGGATTATGACAAAGGTTTTGAAATATTCATAGCAACACATATCCAAGTATATATAGCATGCTTTTGCTCCTTAGTATTTGGTACCTCCTTGACAAAATCCCTTAGGAAATTTCCAATATTCTTCAAAATATCCTTATGTAAGCTACTATGGAAGTCTAAAAAGCCTAAGCCACACCAAAATATTTTTAATATTTTTTGTCTTGATGAAAAAATTCTCACTACATGGCCTTTAATAAAGGGCATCTCTCTCCCTAATCCATGGGCCACCACCTATTACTTTATCCCTAATTTCCAAACTAGAAAATATGATGAGGAAAAAACCTTTAGAAAGAAAAGCCATGCAGTAATTTGAATTAGATCCCCAATTCAACTTGACCCAATTTTGAATCTCCAAAAACCATGACTAGTATTTATAGAAATTACATATTAATCCTTTTCTTTTAAGAATCATTATATCATGCTCAATCATCTCATCATTGATAATCACTTCAAATGTAATATCTACTCCCTAGATGAAACTTGTCATATATTTGTTTTTTATCTTATCTCTAACTTGGGCATACATCTATGTAGCTAAGGCATCCTAGCTTCCAATTAGAGCTTTCAAATATGTTTTCCCTTCCATGTAACCTTGTGAGGCTCACTCTTGGCTTGCACTTACTCCCTAGATATTTAAACTAATTAAAATAGTTAAAGCCAACTTTTAAGATGTGATTATATTAATATTTAATTAATTGAAAATATTTCATAAAAATACCCTCTTTTACAATTAAAATGCATTAGAATATAATAGAAGGTTTTTAACATCCATGAGATCAAAAGTAGCCTATGGGACAAAATTCTTACAAAGAACTATGGTTGCCATTTCTGAAACTTGACCCAATCATTTTTCTTTCTATAATGTTAATATTTTGCTATTAATTTTGATGATGGGTTTTCTTACTTTCTCCTCTTTATACATCTTTTGCAATGAATCCATTACTAGTGTATCAACATAACGAGCTCGAGTATCATTATATGTCTTGCATTCCAAAACAAAATGTTTGTATATCTTAACTACCATTAATGTACACAAGTTACATATCATCTCCTCCTATTCCTCTTTTGGTCTCTTTCACTTGACTATTTCACATCTAAGTTGGTGTGAGTTGGTCCTTAGTTGAATCATAAGCATATTTGCTTGTAAATTAATGTTTGCCCTTATATAGAACTTTTGGTGGTGATAGTATGCAAGGTTAAATTCAACAAGATAATGTTCTCTTTCTTCCTAATTTATTTTCTCACATAGTTGCTCTAAATTTTTCTTTGATAAATACATTTATATCTTTGTTATTATTTGGGCATTCATCCAAGTTGATATTCTATTTGTTTATTGACTTGTAGTTTTGCTTCATCTATGTTTTATTTCTTTTGTTCACATCTTTTTTTATTACAAATTTAGGTCATCTGTTTGCATCCATCTCTTTAAATATTTTCAAATATCATAAAAGACAAATTATAATAATTGCCTTTATAAGGGAGATACATATTTCTACTAAAAAATCTCATATGAAATTGATTCTTTTAATTAGAATTTGTTTGTAATCAAACATTTTAATATCCTCTCTATTTACCTCCATTTTGAGTCTGATATGTTGCTAGCCCATACTTTACATCCATAAAGCATGACTAGCACCACTAGTAGCCCAACTAAAACCTTTATAACCTTCCAATCTCATAATTCAACCTCTTTATTTTCATTTCTACAATAAAAAAGACTTTACATCCATAAAGCATGACTAGCACCACTAGTAGCCCAACTAAGACCTTTATAACCTTCCAATCTCATAATTCAACCTCTTTATTTTCATTTCTACAATAAAAAGGACTTTACATCCATAGAGCATGACTAGCACCACTAGTAGCCCAACTAAGACCTTTATAACCTTCCAATATCATATTCAACCTCTTTATTTTCGTTTCTACAATAAAAATATATATTCTTTGTCATTCTAGTATTCTCTTCTTTCTGCATATTTTCTAACAAAGGTTAATTATTAAAGTCTATCCTAAAAAATATTTATATTCTATTACTTATAATTTTTTTTTTTGGGTACATAGGTGAATTGGTTACCATCCTAATTTGTAGTAACTGCCAAGGCAGAGTTCCAACCATCAGCCACTGCATCCAACAAACCTATCCGTCTCGATTTAATGGTAACCCGATGTGAGATGGGGACCATTGAACGCATAGAGGTCGTACTGGCGTCATCAGTCTAGGTCAACTCGCGACAGGAGATGGGGACCATCGGAAATGCAGAGAGAACGAACCGTCGTCGCCAATCGAGCGCAACACGTAGAGGATTCGAATCGAACTACTGGCTATACATGGACACACTCGTGAGATTGGAACATAGATCTCCTCTCGATAAATGACTTTTAAAAAATCCTATTCAAAATAAAATTTAATGATTTTTTTTTTACTTTTCTTTTGAAAGAGTTAGAATTCCTTTTATCTGGTTTCAAATCCCTACACATACACAACATCATAAACATAGTTATTTATAAAAGGTAATAAAAAATCTATGTGAATTCTCGAACATGAATTGCTGCTAGTCAAAAGGAATTCTAACTCTTTCAAAAGAAAAGTAAAAAAAAAATCATTAAATTTTATTTTAATCCCTACACATACACAACATCATAAACATAGTTATTTATAAAAGGTAATAAAAAATCTATGTGAATTCTCGAACATGAATTGCTGCTAGTCAATCACTAGTAGTCTATCGCTAACTTCAGTAATACAGGATGGAATATTAAAATACTTAAAGAGTAAAAAATTAAAAATAAGACTTCAAGTGGAAGTATTCAAGAAATAGGAGAGCAAGTACGAGAATAGCCGCCTCGTGTCCCATGTGGCTTAAAAAGCACGTTACTCACAACTACCTGTCACCCATTGTTTGAGTTGCCTAAGCAACCATCACTCATTTCATTTATGAAAATTACTGTCATGCAATATAAAAACATTAAAAGAAATAAACTTATTGGTAACGGTTGTTACAAGTGAGTTGTTTTGATTTGATTTTTTGAACTAACTTGTTTTATTTAACAATTTTTAAAATAAAAATTTGTTACAACATCGAGATAAACCATTTGTTTTAAGAGAGATTTTATTTTTATCACAATGCCAGAATTAGGTCCATGCTCTAAAATGGAGAAAGTAGAAAGAAAGGATCTGATTAGATTCAAAACATGGCGAGACTGAAATTGGGATCGTGAGTTTTGAGAAGGCATTGAAGGAAGAGAAGCTTTTTATAAAAAATACTGATCTTTATTAAAATATGGAAGTAGAGGAGGTAAAGTTCAACGTTTTGGTGAATTTTTCAAAGTGCGTCTCATCAATGAGATGGGGAAAGATGGGGGTTAGTTATTTAGTAGTAAAGATAGGGACAAGGAGAATCAAAAGTTCAGAGTAATAAGTAGTGTGCTGAGCTCCATGTGTAATTAATAGGGGAAAAATCAAGGCATAGGTTGCGTGAGAGTGAGCGTTAGACTATCTCAGACCAATGGGGTCAGAATTTAAGGCATCTTCTCTGTTTTTGAGGGGGCGTTGAACGTGATGGGAGACAGAAACCCAATTTAGTATGTTGATATATACAATTTATATATTACTTAAATAGGGAGATATGGATATGGATATGGATATAGAGATGGGGTATATGTATAGCCTTTGTACTCCTCTGGACGTGTGCATCCAAGAGTTGAAACGATCTCCTCCAACACAGGGGATTCAATATATTAATAGCATTGCCCTTTAAAAAAAAGCCATTTTTCCTTGTAAGCAGTCTGCATGCCGACTATGCCTGGCTGCTGGTGCGTCTCTTACCTTTTTCCTCCAAACTTAGTGAGCTCCAGGTGCCCCTAACTTGGCCTACAAATGGCAACGGTACTATAGAAAACCCAATTGACAAACATACCACTAGAAAAGCAAATGAATGAAACAACCACCACCACAAGTTTGTTGAGACATGAGATTTTGGTGAGGAATGGAGGTGAACGAGGAGATAGCTGTGGGGATTGCCAGGAAGCTTGCTCTGTGGCACACAAAGACCTTTAGGCCTATTCTGTGCCATGAGGACTTGGAGCCCATCATGGCTAGTCTGGGCTTTGTGGGCTTGCCTCCTTCCAACGAAAACTGGAGGGAATATAGGTTTGAAGGCAAGACAACCGCCACCACCACCATGGGTGGGGAGCCCCTGATCAGGCTTCCTTATCCTAGGATTGATGGCCTGCATGTCTTCACCTACAGAGCCTTTTGTGATGCTGTTGCCACATATCTTGGCTCAGGAGACATTGCTGATCATTTTCATGTCCGGTCTGTATGAATTTCCACAATCATATCAGTTTGTCATTATGCGTTTTCCTTGAATTTTGGGCTTCTGATGCCTTTTGACGTGGGTGTTCTCTCGGTATTCATTTTCTGATGTGGGTGTTCATTTCCTGACGTGGGTGTTCTCTGGGTATTCATTTCCTGACGTGGGTGTTCTCGGGACATTCATTTCCTGATGTGGGTGTTCTCTGGGAATTCCTTTCCTGATTTGGGTGTTCTTTGGGCTTTCGTTTTTTCATGAGGTGTCTCTTGTGTATTCATTTTTACTTATGGGGTTGGTTGCTTCTGATAATGAGCTTTGTGTATTCATTTACTCATGTGGGTGATTGCTTCTGATAATGATCTTTTCTCGGGTTTTGTTTTGCTAATGTTGGGTTACTTTTTTAACTTTTTCAATGTTTTTGGCAGGGGGATGCCCCTTCACCCTGTAAGAGACCGGCCACTGGACCAATTCAGGAGGCTGTATGAGGATGAAGGGCAGTATGTTTACAGAGATGGAACCATTGACCCCTCTGTGGCTTGGATAAGAGGGGTTGCTCTTCACAAGGCTTTGGAGGTAAACCTGAGAGAGCCTGCACACAACTACATGGCTTCTTCCAGCAGCTTCCAGGTCCCATTGAATGATATTGTTCTGGGCAGTGTTCTCTAGCAGAACTCTTATTAACATTGGATATATAACATGTTTCGGTTTTCAATGATTCAAATTTTAACACACCTCTGGTTGATCAATTGGACACAACCAAAGTTATAAGGAAGATACAAGGGCAAGAGAAGCAAACCTAACCTCTTCTCCTGATGGCCCTGCACATGTTCTCTGTTCTCTCATAACTCTTCCTATTCAACTTTGACAAATGTGTAACTGAAGAATTTCCTGTTATTCTTTTTGGAGAAGAGCATGCAAGTCTCAATCCACTTTCAAAGCTCCCACATGGTTTAATATACTGACGGTTTGTGCTGCCTTCCTTTTATTGTTGAAATATTCTTATGACAGGCCTGCCTTTTAAAGAAGATAATGAACCAAGTGTAAGCATAATTCCAGTCTTGTCAAATCTGTTCACATTATTATTAGCACACACAGCACTGCATTTGTATAAATAGATATACGGCTCATCAATCTGAAATAATTTGGACCACCATTAGATTCTTTGGATTTGAATTATCAAATCAACTACTTGGCTTCTGGACAGTTGTATTATTGCACAATTGCTTCTCAAAGAAATTTTATCTGGGATGGACACCATTCTAGTTGAGGGGTGGAGGTACATTGTTTGACCTATTGTGTTTGCTTTGGCATGCATTATTGGTTAAGGGACATTGGAATTACCGGGAGGGTTGAATTTGGAGTATATATATCATCATCAAACTTTCTTTCTGATCGAGTCTGTACCACCTAACACTTCAATTATTATTTTTATTTGAGGATAAGTGGTAGAACATTATTTAATTTTCTGGCTGGATTATTGATTGTTGATTCGCATGGACTATTCCCATCCGGTCGATGTGATGTAAATATATATATATATTTTCACATTCACAAGGCCATGTGATTCAATCAAATCACATGACATTAAACTTAGTTTCATCTTATCTTAAATAGAAAGTTGAATCTAAAAAATATAGGTTATATGTTATATTTTAATAATTAAAGATAGGTTAGATAAACATTTGCATCATTGCATTTCATATGGTTTCTTGGATTTTAAAAACCTATGAGCGGACCACAAAACCCCTTTCATAATTTAATCTTATTATTAGGGTTATTAATTAAATTAATAAGCATCTTTTTATAAACAAATATTAAGGACTTTATATTAGTTGAGGTTTAAATTTAAAATGAATATTTGGAGACTATGTGCTTTTAGGTCGACTTGGATGTATTATATAACATACATATTGGAATTTTATGTCTATTGGGGTCTAAACTTGGGTTTATTGTGTTTTGGCATCTAACTCAAGTACAACCATTCAACAGTGGTCAAATTGTTTCTAACATACATTAGGGTTCTATACAAACTTGGGTTTATTGTGTTTTGGCATCTAACTCAAGCACAACCACTCAACAATAGTCAAATTGTTTCCAACATACATTAGGGTTCTATACAAACTTGGGTTTATTGTGTTTTGGCATATAACTCAAGCACAACCACTCAAAAATGGTCAAATTGTTTCCAACATACATTAGGTTTCTATACCTATTGCTTTGAGGTATAACACTTCAACTAGTTTGTCCAAAAGCTTGAAGCTTTGAAGGAAGTACCTCCCCATAGACATTAGGTTGGCTTGAAGCTTTGAAGAAAGTGCCTCCTCATAGACATTAGGTTCGGTGAAGAGATTGAGGGTCCTAGTCTCATGATTGAAGATGGATCAATACAGAGGGACTACACGCCATAAATGAGTGTATGGAGGCGCCTATTAAGAGGGATGACAATGAGCCACAATTAAGAGGGTGGTTGGTGAGAATCTAACATCTCCCATTATGACCATCAATGTTCTATTATAATATGGTTCAACTAATTCATCCAAAAGCCTAAGTTATTAGGAGGTGGTCTCCCTACGAGGTTAGGTTCAATAGAGAGGTTGAGGGTCTCACCCCTACACTAAAAATAGATAAACATTTGTTAAGGCCTTTTAGGTTTTTTTAAAAACTAGCAAATATCTTTCGAATTTGGAAGAGGGTATGCATTGCCTTTTTTCAATCAATTTTTTATTTACACATATATTGGGATTCTATGCATGTTAAGATCAAAACTTAGGTTTATTGTTGAATGCTATTGGGACTTTATGCCCATTAAGGTCTAAACCTAGGTGAATTGTGTGGCGATGACATTTCTCAATTCTAACCACTCAACGATGGGTCAAATTGTTTCTAATATGGGCCTTTATGCTTGTTAAAGTTTGAACTTGGGTCTATTTAATGCTTGTTAAGGTTTGAACTTGGGTCTATTTTATAGCAGCATCCCATCTTAACCATTACCATTCAACTGCACATCAAACTCTTTATACACACACATTAGGGTCCCATGTCTCCCAATGTTATAAACTAGGTCTATTGTGTGGTAATGTCAATATGAGTTAGTCAACCACAACTTCAATACACTTTAAATACTTGAAGAACACAAGCTTATACTGAGAGGGGGGGTGAACAGTATAAGACCACTTTTAACTTTATCTTTCAAAACAGCTTTCAAATCAATAACATGCAGAATAAAGATAGCAGTAATAACAACAGTAAAATAATGCACAAAATATAATCCACAAAGAGACACAACAATTTACGTGGTTCACCCAAGGTGGGCTACTCCACGGATAAAACTTTTCTTCTAAAAGTTGTATCAAAGTCCTCTGGGAATCCTTCCCGATTACAATGTTTATGAGCCTCAGCTCAAAGGAGACACCTTCCCCTAATTTTGCTTTGGCTGGTGACCCTCTAGAAGACCTCTACCTCCTATGCCCTTAGCAAGTGGAACTCTTTCCACAGAAGACACCTGTCTTCCCTGCTCTGGCTGGAGATCTCTGTCCTCAACTCTGTCATCGCAAAGTTGGTCCTCTTATTTGCACCAAAACACAGTCCTTCGATCTGGCACAAATCTATCCTCTTCCTCTTTTCTTTTTTGTTATAGTTGCACTTGGTCGAAACCAACTTTTCACAGTCTGCGCAAACACAGCAGTACTTGATCAACTTATACTCTTCTGCGAAAACTCAGTAGCACAGATTTTGTGCATACAACAACATAGTCTTCTCGCATACAGCAGCACAGTCTTCGCATACTCCGTGCAAACACAGCAGTATCGACTTCGCGCACTCTGTGTCCTTACAGTCTCCTACACTTAGACGATTCGACGAAATGCACTCTTATACTGCAATCGATCTTCGCACTCTGCTTTTTCGATGATCGAACCTCACTGTCGCACTAAATCTGCGAACGCCACTCTTCGAACGCACACTTCGATCGATCACTAAAACTACTCAAACAACCCTCCTTTAATACTCACAATCTCAAGTTGAAACCTTGTTCTTAGTCGATTGTTTTACCCTTTGATCACGTCGGTTGCAAAACCCTGTGCTGCGTCGGCCCAGATTTAACTCTGTCGGCTTCACTACCTCCCTGTTGCTTCTGGCACGAAACTTCAACATGTCGCGATATCGCGACACCTTTGCCTGCCGTACACCTTCTATAGCTTGTTGTAGCGATATCGTGACGCTTTTGCTTTTGTCTGCTTCCTTTGCTCTTCTATCGCGAAATCGTGACACTTTTGCCTCTTGCTGACGTCATCTCACTTCTATCACGAAATCATGATGCTTTAGACTTCAAAGCCTTCTTCTCCACTTCTATCATGAAATCATGACACCTTTGCCTCTTGTTGACGTCATCAGCAACTCTGTCATGAAATCGTGATGCTTTAGACTTCAAAGCCTTCTTCTTCACTTTTGTCATGAAATCGTGACACCTTTGCCTCTTGTTGATGTCATCTACAATTTTGTAGCGAAATCATGACACTTCTTGCTTCTTCAACCTTTTCTCGGTTTGCACTAGCGAAAATGGAACATGTCACGAAATCGTGACGCTTTCGCTGCCTTAAGCTCTTTTCTGCCAAAAGCCCATGAAACTGGAACATGTCACGAAATCGTGACGCTTTCACTGCCTTAAGCACTTTTTTGCCATATGCTCGCGAAACTAGAACATGTCATGAAATCACGACGCTTTTGCCAACTGCAAGCTGCCAACTCAACCTGTCGTGAAATCGTGACACTTTCTGCATCCGTACAACTTCTTTGAAACCTGTCACGAAATCGTGACACTTTCAGCTTCTGAAAGCTTTCTCTCCTGTCGTGAAATCGCGACACTTCCTACAACTCAACACTGCCAACTCAACTTGTCGCGAAATCATGACAGTTTTGCTAGAACTTTCTCTCTCCTCAAACATGTCGCAAAATCATGACAGTTTTGCCTACTTCGTCTCTGCCTTCCAGCATGTCGCGAAATCGTGATAGTTTTGCCAAAACTTTCTCTCTCCTAAAACATGTCGTGAAATCGCGACAGTTTTTCCAACCGCCTGCAAACTTATTCTAACTTATCTTTTTTCTTGATCTTTTGCAACTGGGCTACTCTGATTTTCTTGGAGACTTACTGACCAGCTGAAACCTTCAACAAAACACATTCTTTGACATAGAAACAAATTGCTTCAAGAACTCCTTGACATCAAAGACAACAACTACCAAGAGCTCCTTTGACATCAATGACAACAACTATACTTGAGCAAAGGCAATGTACTCAAGGTACCCAAAATTGCCAACAATCTCCCCCTTTGTCATTGATGGCAAACCTTTACTAAAAACACATCTTCAAGAGCCAAAACTGAAATCAATCTCTTTGAAGTTTTGCTCCCCCTGACTTGAAGCTTTCCTCTTCACTTGAAGCTCTCCCCCTTACTCATATCTCTCCCCCTTTCTCAAATCTCTCCCCCTTTGTCATCAATGGCAAAGGGTCACCTTTGGGGCTTGGGACTAAGAATGAGTCTCTTAGCTTAGTCCCTCCCCCACCTCCTATTGAGGTGATTTAAAATAGGGTTGGGAGTGAAACTCCCATTAGACACTCATCATCATCGGTGTCTACAATTTCTTTGTCGGGCCTTTTCTTGAGCTCTTTGTCAATGTTTCTGTTCTTGGCACTTTTCTTGTTCTTGTTCTCATCTCTTTTCTTGTCCACACCTTGATCCTTGGACCTGTTTATACCACTGTTCCTGTTCCTGTACCTTGGAAGATCAGCTCTGCACTGTCTGGCTGTGTGATCTGTATTGTTGCACTTGTAACAAACAACAACATTATTTCTTTCAGGCATAGCTGTTCTTTGAATCCATCTGTTCTGACTAACCCAGTTCTTGTTATTTGCATTGCAAAAAATTGCCTTGTGCCCGAACTGATTACAAGAGTAGCAATACCCTTGAAATAAATTACGACTTCTAAAATTATTGTTAACCTTCTTCATTTGAGACATACAATGTGCAGCCATGTGTCCAAACCTGTAACACGCAAAACATCTATCGTGAAATATTCTTTTAATCGATCTCTTGGGTCCCGAGAACTTTTGCTTCACATTCAGAAATCTGTTTTCTGTTTCTGCGCATTCATCACTCATGGACTCATGATCTGAAGTACTTTCTTCATCAGAACTTTCTTCCTTTTGAAATCTCTTGCTAGATTCCCCAACCTGTTTCTTGTGCGGCTCAACAAAACCGAGACCTGTTTTATCTGTTGGATTTCTTTGATTTTTGATGAGAGACTTAACCTTCTTGGAGCTATCCTAAAATATGTAGAGCTTATCCTTGTAATATTTATTTTCTTCTTTCAAAGAAGCCATTTTCTGCTCTAACTCATTATACTCAAGAATCTTAGACTCTAACTCATCCTTGAGTTCCTGTGTTTTGGCTATAGAGAAGTCAAGACTTTCTATAAGATCGTCTCTCTCCATACAACATTCATCTAACTTAATCTTGAGTCTATCATTCTTCTTTCTTTCCTTTTTCAAAACACTGAGAGCATTATTGAGTTCACATTCAAGATCCTCTATTTGATTGCACTTTGAATTATCAAGGCCTTTTTCAGATTTCTTATCACTAGAGGTGCTACCCTTTTCAAAAACCATACATGCATCTTCCTTATCATTTTCTGAAGCATCCTCATACATACTAGCAACCAATTCATTATTTGTGCAATCATCCTCAAGGTGCCCAAAATTTCCACATCTAAAACATTTCATGACAGTGAATTTATGTTTCGGTTCTTCCTCCTTTTCTGAAATGAACATCTCATTTTCATTATCACTGGAAGAGCTTTCACTATCACTGCTAGAACACTTACTTGCTTTGTCCAGATAGAAGCTCTTCTTGTTCTTGTGTGAATACCTCTTTCCTTGATTGTTGTGCTCATCTTTGTTCTTTCTGTAATACCTGTGCTTTTCAGAATCCTTGCTCTTAACATCCTGTATATCTTCATCACTTTCATTTTTGGAAACAGTACAGTCAGTAGCATAATGACCATACTTTCCACAGTTGAAACATCTTATATTTTTCTTGCTTTTGTGCTTTCTAGAGAACTTGCCTTTCTTGCTGTAATATGCTTCTTCCTCACTAGAAGACTCATCACTCTCTTGAATCTGTTTGCCTTTTGATTTCTTGGTAGCTTTGAAAGCTGCCTCTTTCTTTACATCAACATTCACTTGAGTTCTCAGCTCAAATGTCTGCAAGAATACTATGGAGCTCATCCTTTTTCAACTTATCTAAATCTTTGGCTTCCTCAATAGCAGAAATATTTTCACTAAATCTATTAGGAAGAGATCTTAAAATCTTATCACACACATCATTTTCAGCAAGTTCAAGACCTAAGTCTTTCATAGAGTTAACAATCTCATCCATACGAAGCATGTAGTCACTAATATTTTCATCATCATTCATCTTGAGTTGTTCAAACATACCTTTAAAATGTCTCAACTTGGCCTTTCGGACATTTGCATCACCTGTATGAACAACCTGCAATTGTTTCCACATTTCACTAGCTGTCTTGCAGTGAATAACTTTGGTAAGATCAGCCTTCTATAAACCCTTCAGGATTGCATTCATGGCTTTTGAGTTGCTTGTGATGTAGGAGCCTGTCTTCTTTAGTATAAGGACCATTTGCAGGAATGGTGTACCCATCTTCAATAACTTCCCATACCTCATTACCAAGAGCCATTAGATAGACTTTCATTCTTGCACTCCACAGACCGAAATCTGATCCATCAAGAATAGGTGTTGCATTGCCACCTGAGAAATCCATTGTGTTCTTAACCAGTTCTTCCTTCCAGCTGTAAAACCTTTTCGAAGGAACCCGCTCTGATACCAATTGAAGAACACAAGCTTATACTGAGAGGGGGGGGTGAACAGTATAAGACCACTTTTAACTTTATCTTTCAAAACAACTTTCAAATCAATAACATGCAGAATAAAGATAGCAGTAATAACAGTAGTAAAACAATGCACAAAATATAATCCACAAAGAGACACAACAATTTACGTGGTTCACCCAAGGTGGGCTACTCCACGGATAAAACTTTTCTTCTAAAAGTTGTATCAAAGTCCTCTAGGAATCCTTCCCGATTACAATGTTTATGAGCCTCAGCTCAAAGGAGACACCTTCCCCTAATTCTGCTTTGGTTGGTGATCCTCTAGAAGACCTCTACCTCCTCTGCCCTTAGCAAGTGGAACTCTATCCACAGAAGACACCTGTCTTCCCTGCTCTGGCTGGAGATCTCTATCCTCAACTCTGTCACCGCAAAGCTGGTCCTCTTATCTGCACCAAAACATAGTCCTTCGATCTAGCACAAATCTGTCCTCTTCCTCTTTTCTTTTTTGTTATAGTTGCACTTGGTCGAAACCAACTTTTCACAGTCTGCGCAAACACAACAGCACTCGATCAACTTATACTCTTCTGCGAAAACTCAGCAGCACAGATTTTGCGCATATAGCAGCACAGTCTTTGCGCATACAAAATAGCATAGTCTTCGCATATACTCCTGCAAACACAGTAGTATCGACTTCGCGCACTCTGTGTCCTTATAGTCTCCTACACTTAGACGATTCGATGAAATGCACTCTTATACTGTAATCGATCTTCGCACTCTGCTTTTTCGATGATCGAACCTCACTGTCGCACTAAATCTACGAATGCCACTCTTCGAATGCACACTTCGATCGATACCAAAACTACTCAAACAGACCCTCCTTTAATACTCACAATCTCAAGATGAGAACCTTGATCTTAGTCTGCTGTTTTACCCTTTGATCACGTCGGCTGCAAAACCCTGCGCTGCATCGGCCTAGATTTAACTCTATCGGCTTCACTACCTCCCTGTTGCTTCTGGCGTGAAACTTCAACATGTCACGATATCACGACACCTTTGCCTGTCGTACACCTTCTATAGCTTGTTGTAGCGATATCGCGACACTTTTGCTTTTGTCTGCTTCCTTTGCTCTTCTATCATGAAATCGTGACACTTTTGCCTCTTGTTGACGTCATCTCACTTCTGTCATGAAATCATGACACTTTAGACTTCAAAGCCTTCTTCTCCGCTTCTGTCATGAAATCATGACACCTTTGCCTCTTGTTGACGTCATCTGCAATCCTATCATGAAATCGCGATGCTTTAGACTTCAAAGCCTTCTTCTCCACTTCTATCATGAAATCGTGACACCTTTGCCTCTTGCTGACGTCATCTGCAACTTTGTCGCGAAATCATGACACTTCTTGCTTCTTCAACCTTTTCTCGGTTTGCACCAGCAAAAATGGAACATGTCACGAAATCGTGATGCTTTCACTGCCTTAAGCTCTTTTTTGCCAAAAGCCCATGAAACTGGAACATGTCACGAAATCGCGACGCTTTCGCTGCCTTAAGCACTTTTCTGCCATATGCCCGCGAAACTGGAACATGTCACGAAATCGCGACGCTTTCGCCAACTGCAAGTTGCCAACTCAACCTGTCGTGAAATCATGACACTTTCTGCATCCGTACAACTTCTTTGAAACCTGTCACGAAATCGCGACGCTTTCAGCTTCTGAAAGCTTTCTCTCCCTGTCGCGAAATCGCGACACTTCCTGCAACTCAACACTGCCAACTCAACTTGTCGCGAAATCGCGACAGTTTTGCTAAAACTTTCTCTCTCCTCAAACATGTCGCGAAATCGTGACAGTTTTTCCTGCTTCGTCTCTGCCTTCCAGCATGTCGCGAAATCGTGACAGTTTTGCCAAAACTTTCTCTCTCCTGAAACATGTCGCGAAATCGTGACAGTTTTTCTAGTCGCCTGCAAACTTATTCTAACTTATCTTTTTTATAGATCTTTTGCAACTGGGCTACTCTGATTTTCTTGGAGACTTACTGACCAGCTTGAAACCTTCAACAAAACACATTCTTTGACATAGAAACAAATTGCTTCAAGAACTCCTTGACATCAAAGACAACAACTACCAAGAGCTCCTTTGACATCAATGACAACAACTATACTTGAGCAAAGGCAATATACTCAAGGTACCCAAAATTGCCAACAATACTAGGTTTAGTGATTAGGAATGTTTTTTAATTTATTAGTTGCTTTCTAAATATATTATGACTTGCTCTCTTTATGCATGCAAATGTCTTATAATTTTTATATATTATTTTAATAATATTCTTATAATTGAACAATAAAGACATTATAGACTATAAGGACCAAGAAGCCAATATGAGCAACCAATAATTATGAGTGTGAGCATGAGGCAAGGAACAAGTGCGACCAAAGAGTAAAGAGTGAGTGCAAGGACCGATATACAAATACGAGCATGAAGTAAGCCTCATCTTTGGACTTTGGATTTCTTCTCTATATCTTTAAATAAAATCGAATGATGGGGATTGTATTATTTAAAAAGAATCACTATTGTTCATATTGCAAATAGTGGAGAGCCTTGACCTCCCTTCATCGGATAGGGATGGACTAACCTAGTTAGTCCTTGGGTAAGATTTTGTTAAAATAGTTGGTCAGAGTACATGCCTATCCCTTTTGAGTCCTACTCTCATTTTTCATACCCTTAATGTGTTGATCTTGCCATGTAATTGTCCTTTTGGAGTCAAATTCAAATAATAAACCCTCAACCCCAAGTGGTTCTAGTTAAGTGTGATCATGTGGATCACATGGAAAATTCAATAGAAAACCAAAGACTTATGCCAATACCACTTTGGTTTCACTTAGGGTTTCCAACAAGGTATCAACAAACCTTTATATGTTTTAGCATATTAGGTGGAGCATACATGTTATTTTGATCAACTATTGTGCAAAATGATCATTAAAGGTTATTTCTCCATTGTTGACCTAGATAAGGATTCATTATTTAAATTCTATTTTTTATATCGATTTTGGCTATCATTTCATACATCTTGCAACATATGGACAATAGTATCATGTTTGAGCTCTCATTTTTAGTTGCATCATTTTGTTATATTTATTTGGCACTTGCAATCACTATTTGAATTTTGATTGTGCTATTTTGAAATCTCTCTCACTATATTCTACCTTTGGAGGATAAAAACTTGCTCTTTTGGTGTTAGCAGTGCACTTAGTCTAGTTGCTTTTGTGCCATCCATTGAAGGACGTTAAAATGCTCCATTGCACTTATTATAGTTGCTTTTGTGCCATCCATTGGAGGAGGTCAAAATGCTCCATTGGATCCACGTAGGTTGCCAAACAATCAACAAAATAAACCTTACCAAGATATCTGCTTACCCTATTCTAGTTGCTTTTGTGCCATCCATTGGAGGAGGTCAAAATGCTCCATTGGATCCATGTAGGTTGCCCAACAATCAACAAAATAAACCTTACCAGGCTATCTTGCTTACCTTAGTAGAATATTTATAGTCTCTCTCCAATTATTACAAGTATTTATTGTTGCTTAGTGAAAGTTTTACTTGAGGCATTCAAAATAGGAAAGAGAGTTGCTTGTTATTTGCATTGCTTAACAAAAAATGTACTCTAAGTTTGCTTAATATTAGTAAGATTTGTTGGTGTTTGTTGAATAACTTAGAGCTTGCAATCTGATTTTAATTATTGCATTTGTTCATTTGTAATTATGGTATTCTATTTCGATTGTGATAATTGCTCTAGTTTTTTAATTGCTTTTAAAAAGAATATCTATTAGTTTAGATGCTAGGTTTCTACTTTCTACGTCAAATTTTGATATAATAGTTGGTGAATCCGACATGAACACCATTTATTTATGCTTTTCTAAGGCACTAGGGTTTATAGTTAGGGCTCCATCTATCACTTCGTGGGGACTTTTGTGCATTTCAAAACTAGGGGCTAGTTTTTCTCTCTTTTTCGCTTATGGATAGAGCTACTTCTCAAAATTCTAGTAAGCCTATTACTATATTTAGAAAACCAATTCCTCTTGCTAAATTTATTACTTCTAAGATGAAAATTTCAAAAATACTTATGAATCTTAATTATAAATTTGAATAATAATTTGTTCACCCTTAGGGTTTGACATTAGAAGATGAGGATAGACCTTCTATATACACTCACATCCTAAACCTTGTTAAAATTAGAAGGATACATATGTGATCCTCCTCCTATAGATTTGATTGATTTTACTTTAATATTTAATGATGTTTACTCTTCTTATAATAATAATGAAGAAGTTATATTGAATTATATCAAATTTATGAGACTATATAAAATGACACAAGACTTTGAGTGTAAAGAAACAATAAAATTTGGGTCAAATTTTAGGCTATGATGCAAATATAGTTTAAAGTAGTGAATTTGTCTATTTAAATGCCACATAAACCAACTAATGTGTCAAATGCAAAACTATCATAATCCTCACTATGTCCTTTAACTTTTATTCTACATTAGGTGCAAAAAAGACTAAAAGGCATGTAAAAGCAACATGAGGCAGTCATGTAGTATATTGTATTGAATAATAGCAAAGCCCCTACTATGATGCTTATACAAATTTCTTACGCTCCTTCTATTGATTTAAATGCTCTATCCTCCTCTACCTTCACTTGGTAGGTAGGTTTCCATTTCAATAGATCCTACAATTAGAAACTATAAATGAAAAATCCTAGTTCCTATGGTGGAGGTTGTTGATTTAAAGGAGGTGATTTTGATTTTTTTCTATATTAAAGATGGAAAATCCCAATATTTTATTGATAATCATACCATTTCTTATAAGGAGTGGCTTTCTAATAAACTAACATTGTTGAAATTGTCTACTAGGCCTCTAATCAGTAGTTTTCTATACTTGTTTATATCCCTATCAAAGCACTTTATGAATAATTTTGATGTGTTTGTTAAACAATTGAAGCAAGAGTTTGATGATTACCTAACTCCTATAGAAACTATGAATGTATTTCTTAGTTTTACAAGCAAGATAGTAAGTCTATGTTGAAATATCATAAGAAGTAAGACACATTAAAAGCAACCACGAGTAATGTTGTCATAGATGAACATAATTAACCTGTATGTTTGTGAATGATTTGAAATTTTTACGTTCAAACTAAATTTCATGAGCATACCCTTTTGGGCTCCCAAATTTAGAGGAAACAATAGCCTTTGCTAAAAAATTTAAATACTAGCGGTAAAAGGTGAATCCCACTAGGGCTTCTAAGGTTAAGAATACTAATAAAAATGTTATAGTAGATGGAATGTGTAATATCAATTTGCATACTAGAGGTAGCTAGTACTCTACTTAATATGTTGACTAAGGTTAATCATATGTCTAAGGAGCCCACCCCATTATTCACTCATGAAAAATTATAGAAAATTATTCCAATCCCTAATATTAGATCTCATGTCTTTATTGAGACACCAAAATGGTATGGATTTTACTCAATTCTATTTTTGACATGTTGTGTGGGATCACCATCATAATGACTATAGTGGACTTAGACTTACATTTATGGTTAAACTTATTTTCCCTTGGAAGTACTAATAGGGGGACACTCTTTTCAAATGAATCACTCTAGTTTCAACCTTATCACAAAAAAAATATATTAAATAATAACACACATGCATATTTAGACCAATATAAAATGTCAATATATTATAATATTAGAAGTGTCCAACCACATTTACATTGTGAGGCATATGGTCTTATATATGGCTAAATACATCCCTTGGAGGCAATACATCTATTTAACTTCCTAACTACTATGTTAGGATACCTAGGGGTAGGTACTTAACAATATAATATTGTCTTTTATAGTTGGCATAAGCCACAAATAACCTAATTATATTATGTAATCAGCATAGGTTAAAAATAACATAATGTTTGTTTATGGGAATTTATATTACAACAGTGAGTTGGTTAGGAATAGGGCTATGCCGTTCTTAATAAATATGATGAATTCAATACTTAATAATGAATACAAAGTTCAAAGAACTCTCACAATATACCAGGATGCATCACATATATTCAATCCATGACTCACAAAATGAACACACACACACACACACACACACACACACACACACACACTATATTCAATGTGGATAACAAGATTACAATACTTTATAGTACAAGATAAAGTACTCAAATTCACATTATATTTATTCCTCACATGCTATCCTTATTAATAGCCTTTACAATGAGTCTCTTGACATTTCAACTTCAACTAACTCTTCATCTCCTCAAACTAGACTCTTTATAATTCATAGAAAAAATATATCGATCAATTCTCTAATAATGACAATCTAATGATTACTAAATAACAAATATTTACAAGACACTTAGATACTAAATACTTACAAAGTATTTGCAAAATACTTGTAAGGTGCCAAATAATGTAATAATCTCCAATACCCCCCTTGTATTACATTATTTGTTATAATGTCAATCTCTCATTTTGATTCTAGACCTTCAGCTTTGACATTGGCTCTTGCTTTCTAGTTTTATCTCTTTCCAAACTTTATCCTTCATATGTGCATATCTATAATTGATACTTATCATAATTTTGGCTTCATTGTTTCTTGTTACACATTCAATATCACCTATCACAACATTCCTTGTTACAAAACTGATATTAGTGTTCCCTATCACAAAATCACTCTCATCAGCTTGTCCTATAAATCCGAGGTCTTTGTATTTTGAGCTTATTTTTGATACAATAAGTTCTTTTATTCCTTGCCCTATTTCATTATATCCTAGTTTAGTACCAATTATTTTTGTGTGCCTTTCAAAATCATCTTTATCCAAATTTTTATGCAATAAGTCATCACAAAAATATTTATCACAACTTAGACCATTATTGATGAATTTTGAATGACTTATACCATCATAATCCCTATTATTATTTGAAGAATTCAAATCATTATTAACATATTACCCATCAACACTAACAATTTGGCCTACATTTTGACCAATACACTCTTCACAATCAAAGCAAACATTTTTTTGGACAAGCACTCTCATGAATACCCTTTGTTTTAAGTACCTAAAACTGTCACTATCAAACTTAGAAAGCTTCAAATCATAATTATCTTCATAATACCATTTAATGTTATTCTTGTTAACATCAATAATGCTAAATGTTAAAAAATTGGACTATCATTGTAATTAACTCTAGTAATTTGTTTTTCATCATGACCATCATAAATACTATCTTACAAATATTTTCTACATGATCAAAAAACTTTGATTCATAACCATTTTTTGTATCAACATTTTTAAGAGTATTGCTCAAACCATTAGTGTCTATTTTCTATGGAGGATCACTACATGCATCACAATTTGCATTACCATAATCATAATCAACACAAACATATTTTGCACACTCTTTGTGATCAATGCTCAAATCCCTTGTGTCACATGCTATGTTTGTTCCATAAACGAGGTTTCTTGTATCACAAAATTTGTCTACCATCATGGGATTTAGATTGCATGCATTCACATTTTTCTTTTGTTAAATATTACTAGTGTTAGGACTCATATATTTCATCTTGGGTATATTTTATTTTTGGCATTGTTCTTTGTAGGTCATCAAGTGTGGATAGAGTCATTTGAGATATATTTTCCATTGTTTTGAGCTATCCTTTGCTACCTTACAATATTAATTTATTTCTTTCATAATGTAAGTCATGTGTACTATATTGTCTCTTTGATGATTTATCCTTCTTCTTTGATATTGTATTTGTGATTTATATTTCTCTCATGGAAGTAGCTGAATTTTTTACGATAAAGTGGAGTCATATCAAGAGCAAATATTCCATTTTTGATAGAACCAATGTCTTTAAGTACTCTTTATCTTTTAATGAAATATTTTTTTATTACATTAACAACCTTGAATTCAATTGTTCTACTCTTATCCAACAATTGCAACTCTAATATTAATTATTGGCTAATCTAGGCACATACAATACATTTTCTAATATGCATTCAAGAAAATATAGGTTGAATGAAACATTTCCTACTTCTTGAACCTAGTAGATTTTATCATCTGTAATTTTGATAGGCATGTTTTATTTTACTTGAAGAGAATCAAACCAATGTAGATTACCAATCATGTGATTACTGGATCTAGAATCAATGTTGCAGGCCAAACAAGGTGAATGGTTTCCTATTTTTGTCACATGCCCGTGCATTTAATTATCAACCCAGGGAGCTTTGTAAACTTGCGAAGAGTCGAATTAGGTTACTAAAATACCACTGGAGGTGAATATGCTAATACTACGTTTTGGGGGGTGTTCTTGAAATGGTTGTCAATCATTCCCGCACTCCTCAATAAATTACGTAAGAAGAACATAATTAAATCTACATAAATAAATCATGTACATATTCTCGAAAATAAATCTACTACAAATACTGGAACTAGCAAACTAATGAACATTCTTATGAAAGCAATAGACTAATTAAAATAAATAAACAAAAAGGAATTGAGGAAGAAATACTGGCTTGGAGTGGGCCCAGGCTCCAGCAGCTTCTTCCCGATCGAACACGCGCTTAGAACTTCTGGAACTGTAATATATTTATCGACGTATTACAATCTATATTTTGTAACTCTAAATGTGTCTTTATTAATTATTTCTATATATCTCTTAGAATGATCTATGTGTGTTTATATAACACACCCGTAGAACTTCTGTTATAGAGGTAGTTACAACAGTCGATCTGTCCCAGACTAAATCAAGATAGTCTGGTAAATGCAATCAACATCTGGCATTCTATTCTAATGGCGGCATGTTCATTGTTCGATTTGTGCTTCGCCTAGCATCAGTAAGACGTTTCGATACGTTGGTGCAATCTCCAATTTAGCTCTGCATGACGCAGAGCTGGAACTGCACCAGCCGCTGTCGTCCATGTCGTTCAAATCTGGTCAACGAGAAAAGAATCAGTGGCGCATTTTGGTTGTGGGAAGGCGCTTGCCTTTTGCTAGCGCCTTCCAAATGTGGGGAGGCGCTTGTCTTTGGTTGGCGCCTTTCGGTTGCAGGGAGGCGCTCATCTTCGGTTGGCACCTTTCGACTGTAGGGAGGCGCTCGTATTCAGTTGGTGCCTTCCAACTGTAGGGAGGCGCTCGTATTCAGTTGGCGCATTTCGACTGTAGGGAGGCGCTCGTATTCAGTTGGCACCTTTCGACTGTAGGGAGGTGCTCATATTCAGTTGGCGCCTTTCGACTGCAGGGAGGCGCTGGTATTCAGTTGGCACCTTTCGACTATAGGGAGGTGCTCGTATTCAGTTGGCGCCTTTCGACTGCAGGGAGGCACTGGTATTCAGTTGGCGCCTTCCGACTGTAGGGAGGCGCTCGTATTCTCTTCATTAACCCCTAATGAAATAAAGTTCCAGGTCCATCAAAAGGACCTCGACCGTTCCAAATCTAACTAAATCAACTGCAATTCCACAAAACATACTAAAAACACACAAATTAGATAACACACATAATTATATCAAATATCTATATAATCATTCATAAAATTATGCAATCCTTATTATACAACCGCATATTGATCAAAGAAATATGTACAAAATATGAGCATTTCTGGTGCTCATCATCCCCCCATGCCTAATATGCCACGCCCTCGTGGCATCCAAGCTACAGGTAGCCCTCTGACTTTTCATCGTCGCCATCTCTTGGAGGATTTTGCTGTCCCTATGGCCCGAGTTTGTCTTTTCGTACCGAAATTTGAAGGTATGGTTCGCCTTTGCCTACGGCTGTCAATTGTCCTCTTCTTGTTCTGGCCGCTACTGGTGGTGGTCTAGCCAGCGTTGTTCCTGTCGATTGAAATGCAGCTTTGGTAGCTTGCCAGAGGTCGACGTCTGGAGGTCTGACCACTGCTAGAGGAATATCTGAGTTATGCCCTCTAGAAGGCACTACTTGGGCCTTGTATAATCCGAATGCTTCAGGGGTAAGCCTTGCATTCTCCTTTGCAATCGCAGTGACCTCCAATTGTGGGTCATATACTCCCCACCGTTCCAAGTACTTCCTCATCATGGAAGGCCGCCCTCGGGATGAACCATAGATGTCCTAAAACTGGTTGTCTTCTGTCGGATTGACGCAAATGCCAGAATCTCCTTTTACCCTCGAGGATGCCTTCCTGGCCTCCTTGGCTGCTTTCATTTCATTGCGTCGCTGCTCAAAATATTTTTGCCTTTCGACGAATGGCTGCATGTCCCATTTGTCCTCTTCGGAGTCGATGAAGGTCACTTTTGCCTTCTGTCAAGCCATCCTGGGCCTCTTTGCATTGGCTTCTACAGAAAATGCAGTGACTTGGATAGGGGTCTCTCCTTTCTCCTTCGAGGACTTCTCCTTGCTCTGAAGGATCGGTTGTGCTGCTATCTTTGGAGGTGATCCTTCGTTCGCCTGTCTACCTGGTGTCGACCCCTCAGGATCTTCTCCTTATTCAGGCCTGGGGAGGTCCTACTTATCCTCTGGTCTTATCTGTTGTTGGAGACCTTCGTCCTACTCTGTGTCACTCAGGACAATGATAGGGGGCATGGTATGACTTCTTTTCTTTTCACCCCTAAAAACAAAGGAATCCTCCCCTGCCTGCGGGCTGCTTTGTCGGGCGTCCGATCAAATCTCCCCCGAAGAGAATACTCGTTCGATGGATGTAGGAGAGTTTGTCGGCACTTCTTCTGCCCAATTAGTTTGAGTGGATGCGTCCTGTCTTGCCGTTCCTCTGTCCTGGAGCATTTGATTCTCCTCTTGCAACTGCCAGACCAGCTACTCAAGCTGAGCAATTCACCTATATCTTTCCTCCAATTCCCTTTTATGCTGGTTTTGGCAATCTTCAAGAATATGCTGTGCCATCCAAAGAATCGGTTTGCCATTCGAGTGCCTCCTCCAAGGCCGCATCGATCTAGTCGTTACTCTCAAAATTTTATTTCATGGGCTTCGATTCATTAATTCTCGGAGGGTTTGGGCGACAACGTCTATCTTTGGGTCACTCTATCCTTCCTTTATCGAGAGGAATCACCATAGATGTTTCCTCCTGGGAATTGGTTCGTCCCCACCACTAGTGAGTGGTGCTCCTTCCTCATACTCAAGCACTAGGAAATGCCCTCTATCCTCTATGTCTTCAGGCACCGGTGACTGCTCTGTTCCTCCTAGAAAATAGGGCAATGCCAATTGCCTAATGTTTGTTATCTCCTCTATAGGGGATGCTTCGTCTTGCCCTAATTCGACAACCACATTGTGTTGCTCTATTTGGCCGCCATCTCCCTCTACATCGTGGTTTTGTCCTTGTGCTTCTACATGGCGGACCAATGTCGATATCAGCCCATGGTGGGCTAAGGCGGACGGTGCCCCCTTCTGGTATCAAGTCGCTTCATCTTTCAAAGCATTCACCAGGTAGAAAGGTATGTTTAATTTCCTCCCATGCACTAGGTTATTGAGGAAGTGCACATGATTAATGTGCAGATGGGTATACTTTCCTGTGCATGTGAAAAATAGAGCAATCTGCTCGAACATCTTCTGCATATTCATGGGGAGACTATTTTTGAGTAACCCCTCCCTATCTATCTGCACATTTCCTCCTGGCAGCAGTATTTCGACGTATAGTTTTAACACTCTGCCTTTGTATGTACATTCCTCTGTGAGAGGCAATCCAGTCGCCTGTGAGATGAACTCAGGGGTGACTGGAATTTCCATCCCTCGTACTTGGGCCGCATCGCCCCTAAAAGAGGTGGCAAATTCTCTAGCTGCCTCCATGTCCTGGCCCTGACTGCCCAGGGTGCAGTATTCGAGCCACCCCTCGGCTTCGAATTGGGTCTTCACTGCCCCTCTGATCCCATCAGTATCACTGGGTTCATTCTTCTTGATCGCGTGGTTCTTGGACCTTCCTCCCATGGCACCTTTTACTACTGTATATTTTTTTCTTTCCTTCCTTCTTCAAGAAGGTGCCTTATTATAGAAAAGATGCCTAACCCTAGCAGTTATGGAAGATGCCCTATCATTGGCACGTGATTTCGGCTATGGGGGGATACGATCTCTATGACGGTGGTATCTTTTTCGGTACTGCGTATTTATAAATAATTATATAAATGATTTGATTTAGTATGCACGTACCTAATTCGTCGTTCCAGTCATCGTGGTAGCCGCTGATTTGCTAACTTGTGACATGAGGGAGGGGTATGGTCCTTTGATGCCGCTCATTCGTGCGATGCTTCGTTCCGCTTGAGGCATCCGGTAGATGTAAATGTTGCACGCGAGAGGCATTCTTTGGTACCTTTCCCATGTGGATGGTGTCCTTGTAGCACCTTTCCGATGTTGTCGGTGCTCTTCTTCAAATGAATGTGCCTTCCGATGCTACGAGGTGCCTCTGATTGGTGGGAGGCACTTTTTCCTGCATGCGTATTCCCAATGTAGGAGGTGCCTCCTTCTGGTTGGTGCCTTCCCGATGTTGGAAGGAGTTCGTCTTGATGAATGTGCCTTCCTAATGTTGGAAGGCATATTCGACTGGATGAATGCACCTTCTTGATGTTGGAAGGTGTCTCGACTGGATGAATGTGCCTTCTTGATGTTGGAAGGCGTATTCGGCTGGATGAATGCGCCTTCCTAATGTTGGAAGGCATCTCGGCTGGATGAATGCGCCTTCTTGATGTTGGAATGCGTATTCGACTGGCTCTTTTTTTTTTGACTTGGTGCCTTCTTGCCACGGAAGGCGCCTACATATGTATATATATATATATATATATATATATATATATATATATATATATATATATATATATATATATATATATTTTCTAGAACTTCTGAATGGATGGAAGGCGCTGTCTTCTGATTTAGCACCTTTCAGATGCAGTAAGTTGCCTTCTTCTGGATGGGCGCCTTTCGGGTGCGGTAAGGCGCCTTCTTGTGGACTTGGCACCTTTTTCTGGATGCAGTAAGGCACATTCTTTTGGATGGGTGCCTTTCGGGTGTAGTAAGGCGCCTTCTTCTGGATGCAGTAAGGCGCCTTCTTCTGGACTTGGCACCTTATTCTGGATGCAGTAAGGCGCCTTCTTTTGGACTTGGCACCTTCTTTTGGATGGGTAATTTGATTGGAAAAAGGGTGATTAAGCCTCCCTAGTTTTTCATGCTGCCCAAATTCTACCTATGAGCCGGTGTCGGAATGCTGAGCTGAATCAGGCCTGGTTTCCTAGATACCTATCCCTCGTGCTGTCAGGTCCTCCACCTGCAAAAATCAACTAAAAAAGAAAGGAAAATAAAGGTAGTTAGATGTGTTCCATGCCTATTAGGCCCTGGATTAGGATGCCTGCAGCTTGCATGCGGGCATCGTCCCTGCAAAAACACACATTACAAAAAAACTATATTAACTAAAAAATTTTGGGTGAGCACTTTCGTGCCCACCATTTCACCTGTGAGAGTTCGGTCTAGATCTAGCAAGATGGGGTCTCCCCCATGCCTACTCTGGATTCCACCTGTAACATTTTGGACGTATTATAGGGGCGTAGTTAGTGGCCATTGACTGTGAACATGGTGTTGCTGCCGTCAATTGTCTTAATGCGCACCACCCCATTCCTAATGAGCTCTGCCACCTCATACGGCCCCATCCACCTCTGTATAAGTTTGCCCTTCCTTTCTTGGAACCAAGAATCGTACAACAATACCCATTCCCCTACCTGGAACTTCTTCATCTTGATGTGGTTATCATGCCACTTCTTTCTCTACTTCTGTATAATCTCTGTCCTCTGCAAAGCATCCAGTCAGATTTTGTCCAACTGATATAGTCGGCGAATCCTCTGTTGTTGAGCTTCATCCAAGCTCAAATTTAATTCTGAGCCGTCCTCGAGTTTTGATTTCGAACTCGATGGGCATCATCGCATTTTTTCCATAGACCAGTTGGAAAGGTGTGCATCCTCCGGTGGATTTCCACGTGGTGTTGTATGCCCAAACTACCTCTGACAACCGTGTGGCCCAATCTTTCTTGTGTTGCTACACGGTTTTGGTCAGGATGTTTTCTATCTCCCTGTTTGTCACTTCTACTTGCCCGTTTGCGTCTGGATGGTAGGGCGTGGTTTTATTGTGCTGAACTCTATACTGCTCCATTAGATCCTCAATCAATTTAGAGGTGAATTGGGGCCCTTGGTCTGTTGTTATCTCCCGAGGAACCCCAAATCATGTGAAAATATGGGCAAATAAGAAATCAACGACCGTTCTTTCCTTTGAGTCCCTTAATGCCTGCACTTCCACCCATTTGGTGACGTAATCCGTGCAGACCAGAATAAATCTCCTTCCCATCAAAGATGGATTAAATGGTCCCACAAAGTCCTTGCCCCATTTATCGAAAGGTTCTAGGTGTACCTGGGGCTGCAGGGGCATTTCATCTCGATGGGTTGGTCTACCCATAATCTGGCACTCGTCACACTTGCTGGTATACGCTGCCGCGTCCTTGAACAGAGTGGGCCAAAAATACCCAGCCTGCAGGATTTGTAGGCGGTTCATTTCCCCGCAAAGTGTCCTCCGCATGGCTCATCATGACATGCCTTGAGCACTTTTGAAAACTCCTGTTTTGCTATGCATCTTCTTATAATTTGGTCTCGTCCTATTTTAAATAGGAGACCATCCATCCAAAGGAATGATGCGCTCTTATCTATGACCACCTACTTTTCTCGGTAGGAGAGAGCAGGTGAGGTCCTTCCAGTGGCCAAGTAATTGGCTATGTCTGCATACCACGGAGTTTGTTCACTAATAGCGAATAGATGTTGATCCGAAAATTGATCTTCCACTACTTGATGATCTGCTGGTATTAATCTGGACAAAAAATCTGCCACGACATTGTCCTTGCCCGGTTTATCGACTATAGTGATGTCAAATTCTTGCAATAGCAATAACCATCTGATAATTCTGCCACCAATGGCCAACTTACTCATCAGATAGCTGATAGCCGCATGGTCCATATGGATGAAGACCTTGTATCCCGTTATATAGTGGCAGAATTTGTTTATTGCATGGACAACTACGAGGAATTATTTTTTTGTCACTGTATAGTTGAGCTCTGCTCTCGCAAAGTTTTTACCGACATAATAGATGGCATAAATTTCTTCGTCATCTTTCTGCCCGAGGACTGCTTCGATCGCACCGTTAGATGCATCACAGTAAATATGGAATGGTATGGCCCAATTCGGTCATCTCAAGACCGATGCAGATATCAATTTTTCTTTTAGTAATTGGAACGCTTCTTCGCAATCTCCCGTCCAATTGAACTCTACGTCCTTAGAAAGTAGGGTGTGCAGTGGTTTGGCAATCTTACTAAATTTGGCGATAAATCATCGATAGTACCTGGCTGATCCAAGGAAAATTCTTACCTCCTTCTGCGTTTTGGGGCTAGGTAGGTCTCTGATGACCTCAATATTCCTCTTGTCTACTTTTATTCCTTTCGCAGAGAGGTGGTGTCCCAACACGATGCCTTCCTGCATCATCATAAAACATTTTTCATTACTTACGGACAAATGATTTTCCTTGCTCCTGTCGAGCACTCTTTCCAGATTTGTCATTGCCTCCTCTAAGGTTTCTCCATAGGCGATGAAGTCATCCATGTATACTTCCACCCCGTCTCCGATCATATCAGAGAATATGCTAAGCACCACCCTTTGAAAGGTGGTCGGTGCGTTGCACAGTCCAAAAGGCAATACCTTATAGGCAAACGTTCCCCATGGACAGGTGAACGTTGTTTTATCTTGATCTTCTTCCCCTATCTGGATCTGGTTGTAACCACTGAAACCGTCCAGAAAGGAGAAGTATTTTCTTCCTGAGAGTGTGTCCAAGACTTGATCGATGAACGAGAGCGGGAAGTGGTCTTTCTTAGTCACCTTGTTCAACTCTCGATAGTCTACACAGATCCGCCATTTCCTGTTTGTTTTGGGGACCACCACTAATGGTGATACCTATTCACTGTCAAAAATTGGATATATGAGTTCGGCAACCAGAAGTTTGTGCAGTTCTTCTCTGACAATGTCTTTCATTGTTAGGTTCATCCTTCTCTGTGGTTTTCGACTAGGAGTTGCCTGGTCATCTAAATAAATCTGATGGGTACATATTTCTAGGCTAATGACGTGCATATCTACGTAGTCCCATGCAAATGCTTGCTGGTGTTTTACCAGAAGCTCTTCCAATTTTTCTAACTGTGTGGGCGTCAACCTGCTGTTGACGTTTAATATCCTCCCTGGCCCAACGTGTATTTGTTAGATGTGTCGATATTGGGCGCCAGTCAATGGCGATCCAGGTGTGGGGGTGGACGATTCTCCATGGAGAAACTCCATGATAGCACCATCCTCGTCCTCTTCTGCCACCTCCTCCAAGGTCATCATCGACTGGATTATGGACAACTCCGTAGTTCCATGCTCGGTGATCCTGGGTTCTTCTATCGAGTCCATAGACTAAGATGGCGATGAAATGGTCAGCCTTTTGACATTTTTCCCATTGAATATGGTCATTAGCCCATCTCGAAAGCTGATGTAAGCGTCAGTTGTTGCCAGCCATGGCCTCCCCAAAATGAGCGGGTAACCGCCCAGCCTAGTCTTGGTTTGCAAAACTAAAAAATTGGCTAGATATTCCCATGCACTGACTATTACGATCACATCTTCCAGCATCCCTTTCGACGACACGGTTGATCGATCGGATAACTGTAGCACTGTCATGGTTGGCTTCAGGTTCGTGAGCTACAGCCTCTACATGGTCTCTTGAGGTATCACGTTGATGGCTGCTTCGAGGTCAACCAATGTGTTGGACATGGAATGTCCTCCAATTTTTACGGTCAGCACTGGGCTGCCTAGATCTACATACTTCGGATGACGTGTTCCACCCATCATTAGATCTGCCAGTTTACCCACGATGTTGATAGTCTGGGTAGCTTTTTGTCTCGGTCTCCTTAGACACATTTCTCTGATTGCCTTGGTGTAAATGGGGACATCTCAAATTTCTTGAAATAATGGGATTGTCATCGTGAATTTCTTCAAGCTCAACAAGATGTCGAATTCTAGCTGTGTTGTTTTTCTTTGTTCCTACAGCCGGCTAGGAAATGGAGCCTCCGCTCTCTCAAGTGCTTTTCCCTCTTCTACCAGAAGTGTCTCCTCTATTTCTTCCTCCTCTTCTACCAATGGAGGTGTCTCTACTATTTCTTCCTCCTCTTCTACCAGAGGCGGTATCTCTACTCCTAGCTGCCTACCTGATCTAAGTTGAATATTGTACATATGATACATCTCACCTTCTACGTTGAATGTCGGCTGATTTACTTTGTTGTTCGGGTTTGCTGTCGGTTATGCTGGTAGCTACGTAGGTCTCGCTACTGGCAATGCTAGTAAGTTCTGTTGGATGTGAGCAGGTGCTACACTTTGTGGAGTCTGATTCCATGCATTATGGCCTCTCCACTGCTGCCTAGGATATGGATATGGAATCCATGGCTGCTGATTCGAAAATGCTGCTGGGGGTGCATTAGTCCAGGGTGATGGTCCCCACCACCCCATATTAGGTGGTTGAGGGGGTACTTGGTGCATGTATGGCCCTCCCCCATATGATGGCATTCTGGTTAGTATATTCCCCACGGGGGGCTGTGGCCAACTCTTCCTATTGCCTATGAAGTAGGCCTCCATGCTCTCAGCCGCTTCCTAGTTACCGGGCAAGTTGTGGGCACAATCGAGTTTTATGATTCAGCCTACAAACTACGCATACTTTGACCTTGTTTTCTAGACATGCATTCTTTGCGTGCCTTCCTCTACATTTTGGGCAAAAATAGGCTAATGCTATGTCATTTTCTTGTTTCTTCTTTTCTAACAGCAACGTATCCATCTACAGTGCTAGAGATGAGAGAATTTCGCTCTTCAAATCCTCCAGCATGTTGCCTATTTCTATTTTGGTGACTAAAGAAGTCGCCTTCATGGTTCTGGCGATGATTTTGCCTCACCTTCTCGAGTATTTTCGGCATAATTTCTGGATGTCGTCCATAGCATGCTGATAGACATCACCTCCAGAGATCATGTTGAGAGCCTCCAATGACTCATTGGTAAGTTCCCTCAAGAAGATGCTTTTGAGGGACTTATCAGATAGCTTCGAGTGAGGGGACTGTTGAAGATTAAAGCTAAATCTCTCTCAAACTCCTTGAGAGACTCATATTCTCTTTGTGTCATGCTCAGGACTTCCTCCCTGGAGTCTCTTGCTCTCCTAAAATCTTGATAGTGCTCTAGAAAGAGCTTCTTCATCTGGTCCCAGGTGGTGATGTGTTTGTCTCCCAGACCGATGAATCATCGTAGAGCTGCATCGTCTAATGTAGAAGGAAATAATTTCAACTTTTGCGTGTTTGATTTGTAATCCACGGACCTACACAAAACATCAAACTTGAATAAAAATAGGTCAGGGTCCTCGACCGGGTGTCCTCTGAAGGACAAAAGGTGAGCAGGGGATATGTTTCTCATTTTGGTATCTCCTACTCCCTCCTCTATTGGGAAACTAAAGCCAGATGAGACTTCATCGTTATCTGCCATTTTTTCGAGAAATGTGGTTTCTAATGCAGCATTTATGGCCTTTCGGTCATTTAAAAATTTATGAGTCAATGCTCTAAGGTTGTCTGGCGAGATCGTCTGATCCTCCACAACCTTCCACAACAGGGCTTCCTCTAGAGGAGTCCTATTAAACAGGGGATTTATGATGATTCATTCATCCCCTTATTGATGGGATGAGGTGACACTTTGCACAAAGTGCGGTTCCTCACTCCAATGGACTGTTGGTAGGTCGGGTGAGTCTAACTCAAATCCAAAATGCTTGACTAACTCAGGTCCTGATGGATTAGTTCTTATAAAGTGGCCGTCAGGTCCTCTTCTTCTCGAAGAACTCATACAAGGTCAGATGGAAGGTTTCAAGGTATTGTAAGTAATCTAATTAAGATGCTTCCCCGGCAATGGCGCCAAAATGTTGCAGGCCAAACAAGGTGAATGGTTTCCTATTTTTGTCACATGCCCGTGCATTTAATTATCAACCCAGGGAGCTTCGTAAACTTGCAAAGATTCAGAATTAGGTTACTACAATACCACTGGAGGTGAATCTGCTAATCCTACGTTTTGGCGGGTGTTCTTGAAATGGTTGTCAATCATTCCCGCACTCCTCAATAAATTACGTAAGAAGAACAGAATTAAATCTACAAAAATAAATCATGTACATATTCCTGAAAATAAATCTACTGCAAATACTGGAACTAGCAAACTAATGAACATTCTTATGAAAGCAATAAACTAATTAAAAAAAAAAAAAAAAAGGAAATGGGGAAGAAATACTAGCTTGGAGTGGGCCCAGGCTCCAGCAGCTTCTTCCCAATCGAACACGCGCTTAGAACTTCTGGAACTGTAATATATTTATCGACGTATTACAATCTATCTTCTGTAACTCTAAATGGATCTTAATTATTTCTATATATCTCTCAGAACGATATGCGTGTGTTAATATAACACACCCGCAAAACTTCTATTACAAAGGTAGTTACAACAGTCGATCTATCCCAGACTAAATCAAGACAGTCTGGTAAATGCAATCGACATCTGGCATTTTGTTCTAATGGTGGCATGTTCATTGTTCGGTTCATGCTTTTCCTGGCATCAGTAAGACATTTCGATATGTTGGTGCAATCTCCAATTTAGCTCTGCATGACGCAGAGCTGGAACTACACCAGTCACTGTTGTCCACATCGTTCAAATCTGGTCAACAGGCAAAGAATCAGTGGCACCTTCTAGTTGTGGGGAGGTGCTTGCCTTTTGCTAGTGCCTTCCGACTGTGGGGAGGTGCTTGTCTTTGGTTGGCGCCTTTCGATTGTAGGGAGGCACTCATCTTCAGTTGGTGCCTTTTGACTGTAGGGAGGCACTCGTATTCAGTTGCGCCTTTCGACTGTAGGGAGGCGCTCGTATTAAGTTGGTGCCTTATGACTGTAGGGAGGCGCTCATATTAAATTGGCACCTTTCGACTGTAGGGAGGCGCTCGTATTCAGTTGGCACCTTTCGACTGCAGGGAGGCGCTCGTATTCAGTTGGCGCCTTTCGACTGCAGGGAGGCGCTCGTATTCAGTTGGTGCCTTCCGACTGCAGGGAGGCGCTCGTATTCTCTTCATTAACCCCCGATGAAATAAAGTGCCAGGTCCATCAAAAGGACCTCGACCGTTCCAAATCTAACTAAATCAACTGCAATTCCACAAAACATACTAAAAACACACAAATTAGATAACACGCATAATTATATCAAATATCTATATAATCATTCATAAAAGTACGCAATCCTTATTATATAGCCGCATATTGATCAAAGAAATATGTACAAAATATGAGCATTTCTGGTGCTCATCAATCAATATTCCAATAATTATCCTCTAAATTTCCAATGCCATTTGTCATTTCAAGTTTTTGTTCTAAATTTGATTTTTCATTTTTCTATTGAAAGAACGTGGTGATTTGTCCCAATTGCCCATGTTTTTATTTGTGATGAATCTTCCTTTGTTTTTTAGTTCCTCTTCTAATAAAATTTAGTTCTTCAAACAAATGAGACCTTGTGAGAGGTATTTTTGATGAAGACATAATTAGGATTCCTTGTAAAAATTTCTTTTAATTGTTTTTTTAGTATATTCCTTGAATAAAAGTATGGTAAACTTTCATAGTCCCTTTCTTTCATATTACAATTAACTCTTTCAATTTGCTTGGATGATGGGATAATAACAACTTAGAAAAATCTTTTAATTTCCAATTACAAAACCTTTTATCTCCCTAATTTTGTTCAATGTGTTTTCACAAGTTTTTATGAGGGGTCTCAGTCCCCTCATACTGAGTGGTATTTGAACCTTGAACCTCTCAAAGAGAGGACAAAACCCTTACCACTACAGTAGGCTTGTAGCTTAAATTATCCTTTATTTTTTCAATGGGTTTACATAGTTTTTTATGAAGGGTCTTGGTCCCCTCATACCAATTGGGGTTTGAACCTTGGACCTCTCAAAGAGAGTCCAAAGCCCTTACCACTGTAGTAAGCTTGCAACAATAAAAATTTTAAGTTTACACGGGTTTTTATGATGGGTCCTAGTCCCCTCTTACCAGGGTTTGAACTTAGGTCTCTTGAGTGAAAACCCAAGGACTTACCACTATGGTATCGCTCACAGGTATATTTTGTCCCCCTAATTAATTTATTATGAATTTTCTATTTCTAAGAAATTTTCCTTTCTTCCAATATAAGTTTCTTTTCAATGTTTATTTTCATTTTTTTTTGTAAATTTTCACTTTCATAATATTAAATCTCATGAACCTTCAATATTCTTTCACTATTTTCTCTTTTCTTATGCCAATCAATTGTAGAGAAAATAAGCAAAGGAAAATATGTTTCATACCTTATGGAGAATGCTTCAATAATCTAGCCTTACCTTTGAGTTTGCCTTCAACGTCTTTGCTTCGAAAAATATTCCTTCAACAATTTACTTTTCAAAAAAATTCCTATAAAAATATCCTTTACAAGTAAGTTCCATTTTATAAAAAATCATATGGAATTCAATTTATGAAAAATTCTTTCAATGAATTATCTTTTTCAAAGTGCAAACCAATATTTCCTTTGCCAATGTGTTCTTTACTTTCTTTATTTCTACCTTGACATTTGTTAAAAATATATTTTTTTATTATCAAATCTTCTTCAATTTCATTTACTAAGGTAGCACGTGTAAAATTTTTCTTTTCCCTTTTGACTTCTTTGGTCAAATGACATTTTTTATTCAACATTTATCTTCTTTTAAACTTTTCTCTTCTCAAATGTTTCGTTTTAAAATTTCATTTTCAAATATCAAACTCCCACCAAATGCTTTATAATTGGAAGTGAATAAAAAATAAATGTATGTACCTTTATGCATGGTAAAATGTTCACTTGCAACCTTTGATTCTACTTACTTTTAATTTTGCTCACTTTAATAAAATTCCTTCTAATTATTCTCACTTTAAAAAATCTTAGTCTTTGAAGAATATAAGTAACCATACCAAAAATAATTTACCTTTGCCTAATCATTGTGCCGACCCATGCAATTTTCCTTTCATGTTATCTTTTGACGGGGCATTTTCTAGATTCCTAACCACTATACATTATTATACCTTTATCTCCTAAATAAATATTTTTCCTCCTCCATTACATAAATTCTTAGTCTCCTAGCTTAATATTTCTTCTTTTCTATTATGCAAACTATCTTTCCTAACTGAATATTTTCCTCCTTTGTTACGTAGATTTTCAATCTCTCTAAGCTAGCCTTCTTTATTTAGTTGTATTTCTTTCATTCTTTTGATTTCTCTTCATTAATTATTTGTTAATTGTTCCTCTCACTCTTCTATCTTCTTTGACATGATTGTTCCTCTCTAGATATGATTTGATTTGGGTTCTCTAATAGTCGGATGAACTCACTAGATACAACTTGATGTGGGTGCTCTAATGGTTGAACTAACTCACTAGAGACAACTTGACTTGGGCACTCTAACGATTGAGAGGACTTACTTATTTTGATTGTACTTGGATGCTAGCTTTTATGTACTTTGGTCTTCCAATATTTTGCTATCTCCATCCTAGTTAATTGTTTAAATTTCTATCACCAAATTTAACATTACAATGAAATAGGTATGGGGTAATAACTATGACTTTCTTGGACACTTTCATAACTTAGGAAATGTTTTACAACTTATGGACACTTTCTTATGACATGGTTCTCATAATTGTGGTTTTGATACCGATAGACAATATGCTAAATTCAATACTCAATAATGAATACAAAGTTCAAAGAAATCTCACAATATACTAGGATGCATCACATATGATCAAATACATCCCTTGAGGTAATACATCTATTTAACTTCCTAAATACTATGTTAGGATACCTAAAGGTAGGTTAACAATATAATATTATCATATATAGTTGGAATAAGCCATAAATAACCTAATAATATTATGTATTTAGCATAGGCTAAAAATAACATAAGGTTCGTTTATGGGAATTCATATTATAATAGTGAGTTGGTTAGGAATAGGGCTATGTCATTCTTAAAAATATGATAAATTCAATACTAGATAATGAATACAAAGTTTAAATAATTCTCACAATATACCAGGATGCATCACATATATTCAATCCATAACTCACAAAATGAACACACACACTATATTCAATATGGATAACAAGATTACAATAATTTACAATACAATATAAAGTATTGCAAATTCACATTACATTTCTTCCTTACATGATATCCTTATTAATAGCCTTTACAATGAGTCTCTTAAGATTTCAACTTCAACTAACTCTTCATATCCCCAAAGTCATGGGAGATATGACTCTTCATATTTCTCATAGGAGAAATATATTTATTGATTCTCTAATAATTACTAAAGGAAAATATTTATAAGACACCTAGATACTACATTTATAAAGTATTTACAAAATACTTGCAAGGTACCAAATAATGTAATAATCTCCAACAATCATTCTAAAATAGCACTAGATGATGATTATTTAAAAAAGGGAACTGATAATTGGAAATCATCCAAGTAATCATTATTGTAACCATCTTTGCTCATAGAACAACTGTCATCTTGGGAGATATTATGGAGTGATTCCTTCTATAGGGAGTAATATTAAAGGGTATTTTCATATCTTCTCTTGTGTGAATTATTCTTTGTGGTTGATTTATTTATTATTTAGCATATTTGTGGATGTTTTTATGTTATGAGAAGCAAATATTCTTAATATCTAGTATCAAAGAAATGGTTATGGTAAAGTGGCTAATTTTTGTAGGAATTCTAGAGTTTTTCCATATGTTATATGGGATTGAAATGGACCCCACCTATATTACATCATGACCACATAGTGGTATTATAATGACTTGGCTATTATGCATGTATTTCTTAGCAATATTCAAACATTGGTATCCTTGAAAGTTGAGGAATATAAACAATTGAGCTAATGTCATTTGATATAGGATTTCTAGAGTTGTAAAAATTATTTTCAAGATTTTTAAAAATTTTAAGGGAAAAATGAATATCGTTATGTTTTTCTAGGATCCATATATTTATGCATAATTATTATTTCAAGATATTCTTGCCCATTAAGTAGTTTATTTTGAGTACTATAAAAGTGATTGATCGTTATAAAATTCTAAGCAATATTCAATGAGTTATAGTAGTTCAAAGTTTAACTATTAGAGATGATAAAGTGATGTTTTTTGAAGGTGTGAAATTCATCATAACCTTTTTGGAACCATATCTTTTTGCAGAAGCATCATATTCAAAATATTCTTGTGCATATTGTAAAATATTTTGAGTATTGAAAAAATGATTGGTCATTACCTAAATTCTTAGCAGTACTGAGGGAGCTATGACCATTTGAACTTATAATTTTAATTTTGTTTTTTGACAACACAAAAATTCATGAACTAGAGAATAAATTATCTCTCCTTTTGGATAACCAAATCAATTGTCCTTTGTTCTATTTTGAAGAAAATTGTTAGGTAATTATTTATGAAAAAATTGAGTATTTTTTGTTTGTTTGTGGAAAACACCCCAAATGGGATGCCACTTTTGGGTAAGTCCCAAGGAGGCAGAGGTATCTATTCCATCAAAAATGCCCAGGGCTCACACTTGGCTTACCCCCTTCAGCACACTCAATGAGCATGCCTAAAACAACAAAAATAATAACAAACAAACACAAAAAACACAACATCAAAAAACAAAGACAAACAAACAAAAAAAAATAAACCACAAAACAAACAAAATCAACATAAAAGCATAAATACAACAAAAAACTCAAAAAAAAAATAAAAAAAAATAATAAATAAAATAAAAAATAACAACAAAACACAAAACACATAAGAAAACCATAAAAACAACAAAACAACACACAAACACTTAAAAAAAAAACAAAAACACAAAACACAAAAAACAAAAACATGAAAAACAACAAAAACACAAAAAACAACAAAAACAACAAAAACACAAAAAACAACAAAAACAAAACAGTACAAAAAAACACACCCCTCGAAAAACTAAAAAAAACAAAAAAAACAAAACACAACTACGACCTTTTTAGGCCAAAAGACTTTTAAGGCAAGATTCAACAGAGGAAACATAAGAAAGATATGTCTAAGCTAGGGAACTAAAAAACCCTGACCAAACCAAAGAGAAGCAAAAACAAAGCAAAAAGGAACTAGGTACCTCTAGTACAGGAGCCATCCAAAGAAAGTATAAAAAGAAGAGCTTCCCTTATTTGTGAAGCCCACCATCTAGGAGGGTGGTCATAGCAAGTAAGATCACCTTTGTCCAATGCCCAATTAGCTAAAACATCAACACTCTTGTTCTATTCTCTAACCACATGATTGTAATCCACTTTCAAAAAGCCCATTTGGATTAATTGAATCTTCTCAACAATTCTTTTTATTCTCCAATCAACCTTATGATTCTTAGGAGTCTTCAGAATATTAATCATGAGTTGGGAGTCAGATTCAACCAACACCTTTTCCCATCCAACCTTAGCAGCCTCTTGAAGGCCTTTGAGGATACCATACCCCTTAGCAAGGTTATTGGAAAGGATACCCAAGTTCTCAGTAAAAGTGAAAACCAAGGAGCCATCTGAAAGTCTACCAATTCCTCCTACACTAGCTTTTCCAGGGTTCCCCTAGAGGCTCCATCGGTATTGACTTTTCCATAATCCTTAGGAGGAGGCTGCCAATTCCTTGTTCTTTCCATATTGCAATTACTCACATTCCATTTAAGTCGATTGCCCTTAGAAGATTTAATCTTCAATATTTGCATCACTTGATCCCATATTTGGTGGGAGTTTTGGGGATGATTAAGGAGTTGTTGGACTGATTCAACTAAGTTGGCAATGGTCTTTTGCTAGATATAGTGAATATCCTTTTTTTCTTGATTGAAAATTTGGTTGTTCCTTTCATTCCAGATATTCCAAGGTAGAATGGTAGAACCCATCCAAACTAACTACCTAATGAAATGATCAACACCCTCCTGTTTAGGCCAATCCCTCCAAAGTTGTTCAAAAGTAGAAAAATTGGACCATTGTAAGCCAAGTAAGATGGCCATTCTCCTCCATAGCTCAGAGGCTAAGGTACACTCAATAAAAATATGGCTAAGAGTTTCCACATTCTCTCCACACATTTCACATCTAAAAGGGCCATGAAAACCATGTTTCATAAGTTGCTCACCAGTTAGCACCCTACGATGCAATAAAAGCCAAGTAAAGAACCTCACCTTAGGCCAGAGCTTTTGAGCCCACAATTGAGAAAATATGTCATAAAATTGGTTGGGATTATTATGGCATAAGGCCAAATAACCTTGAGCAACTGAATACTCACCCTTAGTAGTGTTGTTCCATCCAAAACAATATTTATCATGGGACCAAGAGAGAGATCTCATATGCAGGATGCATTGGATGTCTTGTCTTTGAATTTCTAGAATTTGAATAGGCCAGTCCTCAATAGGGATCCAATATATACCAACATCTAAATTACCAGTATGGTATCGATAGTAATTAGCCACCTTTATCCAATTAGCTCGGTGAAGCTCCTCCATCCAAGGCCTCCAATCAGGAAACTGAGTTATCAAAGGCTAGTGACCATCCCAAGAATCTATCCAAAAATTGGCTTGCTGACCATTATGAATGATCCAAAATAAATTTTTCTTAATCAAACCCTCACCAGTCTTAAGAACCACTAAAATGGGAGAACCTTTGGTAGGCAATTGATAGTGAACAAGGTCTTCAGGACTTTTGTTCTCAACATATTTAGCATGGAGATTATTGGCCCAAAGGGCATTAGGGTTATGTAAAATCCTCCAATACAATTTAGCAGCTAAAGCTTTGATGTTATTAATAGCAGATCGGAATCCTAACCCCCCTTCATTCTTAGGAAGACATGAAGTATCCCATTTCACCAAGGCCCATTTTCTTTTCTCCTTAGTACCACTCTAGAGGAACCGATGATTAATTTGATCTAATTCTCAAAGAACAACCTTTGGGATATTCAACACGATAGAAACATAAATAGGTATAGCTTGAAGGATAGATTTTACCAAGGTAATTCTACCCCCAAAAGAAATCCATCTATTGGTCCACTTTCCAATTTTCTTCTTAACTTTGTCCAACAACCAATTCCAGTATTTATTTTTATATCTTTGAGTATTGATAGGGATGCCTAAATAAGTGATTGGAAGGGAGGTCTTATTATATCTTAATTTATCCAAGACCATGGATTCCTATCTGGTAGAGCAGTGAAAGAAAATGACTTTAGACTTATCTTCATTGATCAATTGCCCGGTAGCCTTAGAAAAATAGCTAATGATTTGCTTAATTTTAGAAGCTTCCTTAACTATAGCTTTACCTAATAGAGTAGAGTCATCAACAAATTGAATATGAGAGATAGGCCTAGCTCCATGAGCAATGGAAACTCCCTCAAGGGTTTTCTTGTCTTTATTTTTGGTTATAGTGCTACCCAAGAATTCATCAAGAATGATGAATAAATAAGGGGAGAAGGGGTCACCTTGCCTAATACCTCTAAAAGCTAGGAACAGTTGTGAAGTCCTATGACCATTGATAAGAAGTGAGTAGGATATTGAGGAGATACAACCCATAATCCAGTCCATCTAGTATTGAGAGAAACTAAGTTACCTCAAAACTTTGATAAGTAAGTGCCAATACACTCTATCATAATCTTTGGATAAGTCTACACAAATGAACATAGAAGGAGATTAACTCATTTCCATGGAATGGATGGCTTCCTAAGGAAGAACTATCTCATCCACTATTTGACACCCTTCCACATAACCTCCTTGTTTAGGGGAAATAATATTATGCAAAAGAGACTTCAACCTTTCTGCCATGATCTTAGTAATGATTTTGAGAAGAACATTACATAAAGCAATAGGTCTAAAAGCTGAGATATGGTAAGCCTATTGAGATTTTGGGATAAGAGTGATATAAGTTTTATTGATAATCTTCAAAATTTCTTTGGCTTTCTTGGCTTCTTCCACCACCTCTAATAAATTAGCATGAAGGATATCCTAGAACTCTTGGTAGAACTCAATGGGAAAACCATCAGGACTTGGGGTTTTTCCTTTTTGCATTTTAAAAAACACTTGTTGAAGCTCATTAATAGAAACATGAGCAGTCAAAATAGATTTCTCCTCAAAAGTGATAAGATAAGGGATCACTTGAAGAATATTTTGTTGAGAAGTTGAGTCAAGAGGAGTATCAGTAAAAATATTAAGTAATTCACAACAATAGAGTTCATACCATCCCAAGTGTGGAGAACATATATACAATATAAATTTAGGGAAGAAATAAAGTTGTGACATCTTCAAGCTATAAGAGATTTATAGAATATATTTGTGTTTTGATCACCTTATTTGAGCCATTGAATTCTAGATTTTTGCTTCCATAAGAGTTCTTTTTTTTCTCATTCCTCTAACTAAGCTATGAGTCTAATTTCATCTGTACTTATACTCTCTATGAGGCAATCTAAATATATTGGTTTGGATTTAATATACTGTAACATTTTGGTAAAATAAAACATCTTAGTCTCATATATTGGTTTACCTTCCTTACACCATTGTTGCACTTGAGGTCTGAAGGAACTATCTCTAAGACACATTAACTAAAATAAAAAAGGAGAGAAACTCAATTTGGTTTTCCAAACTTCCACCATGACTTGTCAGTGATTCGAACTAGTATTGTTAAGTCTTTGCTTTAGGAATGTTACCATGGATTAATAAAAGGTCAGAGAGCATGAACCTATCCAATCTCACCATGATAGAATATAAGCCTTCTGTTATACCAAGTCATAAGGCCATTATCCGGCTAGATGTCCACAAGATGAAGGTTTGCAATATAGTCATTCATGAGGTTAGTGCTCCTATCCAAATTTCTATTTCCCCTATTTTTTCATCTAGAGAGAGGATGGTGTTGAAATATCCTCCTATCAATATCCAAGATTCAGGAAAATGAGAGATAATATAAGTTATATCCTTCCACTATTTTCTCTTTCCCTCCAAAGAAGTTGAAGTATAAACAGTTATGCAAAGCATAATTTGGTTGGAATGTCTACTTTGAATAACTATAGTTAAAAGACCCCGGTAGCCAACCATATGGTGAATAACTACCTCTTTTGGGCCCCAAAGGTAACCAATACCACCAAAATTCCCCTAGGAACTGAGGGAAACAACTTTTTCAACTAGCCAGATTTTACTAGCTATTGAATCCATTTCCTCTATTGACATCTTCGTTTATTTAAAGAAAACAAGATTAGGGTAGTTTTTTTTAATCATTCTTCTAATTTCATTTTGTTTTGAAAGACTCCCTTTGAGTCCTCTAATATTCTAAGTGATGATATTCATTAATACTAGGGCTAAAATAGTTGGTAAGGGAATTAATCTTACCTTCCTCTACAAGCTTTTCACCTTCTTTTACCATATACTATTGATTGGTCTTGCAACCTACCTTTTGATTAGAATCCATCTTCAATTTTTTTCCCTATTTCTTGACTTACTCCAATTGAATCTGGGATGTCTTCTAACCTTGAAGAATGTGTGTACAAATTCAAAGTGTTGTTGGAAGGTTCAACAAAGTCTATCTTGGGACCTATACAATTTGAAGTCTTAACATTTAAAAGATTATTTTTCTTGTGTATATTTTCTCCCTTTTTTGTTGAAATTTTTTGATTTGTTGGTTTGTCTCTAAGTTATTTCTTTCATCTCTAAATTGTGTTTTTAATATTTTTCTTTCCATTCTTTCCTCTTCCTCACCTAGGATATAATTTGTGGAAATAATTTCAAACATATTAGCTGATAACTTTGATTGATCCTTCATAAATGATTTTTCAGAGTGTTCTTCTTCTTAGGCATTTTGAAACCTATTGAATTTCTATCTTCTTTCTTTTTATTTGGAATTTTATTTGGGAAAAACTAGCCAAATCATATTCATGGCAAATTCTACAACAAAAATGAATGTTCTCATAGTCCACTACTTACTCCCAAGTGTCCTTCACAAATTGTAATGTGATATTTTTAGGTAGGGGTTTGTCAAAATACATTAAAGCACAAATATGAGCATAAAATTTTATGTTTAAATTTTTTAGTACAATAAACAGTCACCATAAAAGTCCTCAAAGAGTTTCCAATTGAAGAAAAATAATTGAATTCCATAATTCAATTGGGAGGCCAAAGAGTCTAACCCACATGGGACCTATAGAAGGCATCTCTTCTTTGGATTTAAATTTAGTATGCCAGGGCTTCATAAAAAGCCCTGCCCTTCCAAAGAACCAAGGACCCCCTTGAAATGTTTTCTCTCTATCTTCATTATTAGAAAATAAAACAAGAAACTAACCATTTGGATAAATAGAGATTTGTAACTCACCTTTAGTTTTCTAGATTTTTGTAGCCCAAACTTTAAAAGTAGATAGGCTCATACGAAAACCCAAGAAATGGTAAATTAGTCATCTTTTTTCCAGATCTTCAATGCTAGTCTAAATGTCACCCATATCAAGCTTAACAATAGGAGTTCCATTAGCTACTCTAAGACATCCTAAATCAATTTTACTTGGATCAATATTAGGTATTCTTAGAGGTTTACAGGAAGCCCTAAGATTAATGTTAGCATTAGGCTAAGGTTGTCCACCATTAAGGACATCCCTAAAATTTATTTTTGGGGCCGAGTCTTGGAAATCCTTGCCCTTGAAAGGGGTTTCCATTGTGGATTTATTTTGGGGGTGCACCTTAGCACCAGATTCACTTGAGATCTAAACTATTTTTTATCAGCTACTTGAAACTTGTTTCGTGATCTCTTTAATCCATGCCCTAGACGTTGAGGAAAGGTATGCTTTTCACTTTTATTTTGTGCAACAAATTGGAAGCCATTGTTAGTCAAGTTCACAAAATTATCTACTAAACTATAAAATTCTAACCAATATTGGGTACCCTGCAACATATCCTGCTAAAATATTGAGCAAAAACCATAAAAATATTAGCCACTAGGGCCCGAAGGCCCCAAAAAACAACCTTTGGAGCTGCTTGCACTCAAGCCAGATGAAACCCTTGCACAATCGCTTGCCAAAAATCTTGTTCACACATAGGGATGTGCTAGGATCTATGTTGCTCCAAATGATCTAAAAATTGGTGGAGATATTCTAGGGTTTGTCAGGCATCTACCCTCAAAATTTTAGCTCAATCCAAGTCCAAATGAGTGAAATATGGCTAAAACAAGTTTGGTAGTTTGGGCAGTCCTGCAAAAAACGTCCCTTATATATTTTATTTATTTTTAGTTGGTTATTATTTTTCCAAAGTGGAATTTGGTGAGGATAAATTTTACTTTAATGATACCCTAGTTTTAATTAATCCTAACTTACATTGTGAAATTTTTTGGTTGAGCTCATGAAGTTGCCAATATTCACTAGGAAGGATGATGATGATGCCAAGGAATGGTGGATAAAATATATATATCTATATTGTGGTATTTTATTCTTAAGAGTTTGGTGCTCCAACTTAGCATATTTTAAAATAAGGAGCTTTTCTTTGGTGGGCACGTTTTATTATTGAAAAGAATTGTGAGTATGCTTAGGAAGAAATTGTGTTGAAATATGTATAATATGATCTTGTTTAGGCCAAGGCCAAATGAGTAATGAGGTGCTTATAAGCACTATTTATGTAGCCTATGATCATGTGATTATGTAACCCTATGGACATTCCTCATTTATGTAAGCCTATGCCCATGTTTATGTAAGCCTATGAGGCCCTTTCATATTTTACCCTTTGTGGGATTAGTTAATCCACATTTATGGATAATATTAACTTAAAATGGTATTTTATTATTATTTAATTATAAGGTTAACCTCAAGTTTAATTTTATGTCAGCCTAAGGTTAACCTCTCATTGGGGATTTGGTATCACTATAAATAACCCTTAATGAGGACCCACTTATATCATAAGTATTAATAAAATACGATATGTTGAGTTATCTATGGGCACCCATCTTATATGTCTTGTCATCTCTCTTCATTTATTTTTTGTTGCTTACTATTGCTATCTTTTATTTTTAGCATATGAATGTGGTGAATGCACGTTTTGAAAGGTTTCTAAAAAAAATTATAAATTTAAACATGGTATTAGAGTGGATTCTAAAGCAACTTCACTAGTTTTGTAAAAGAGACTCTCATTGGCGATTCTTGGCATCAAGTTTAGGTTCTTTGTAATTTTTTTAGTTTTTTTTTTACTTTAAATTAATGTTTCCTCCATTTTTTCCATACAATATACTACTTCATCCATGTGCAAGATATTCATTTGCATCTCTTGTAAAGGTCTATGCGATCCTAGCATAAGTGAGAGTATGGACACTATGGACACAATGGTATGATTGCATGTTTGATCGTGTAAGGTATCGAGTTCAAAATACCTCACATCTCAAATATCATTTCCAGATATTATGGAGTCTTCCTCTTTGTGTTATACCAAATTAAAGTGATGCAATAATAGAGGCCACCTTTTTTTGATAAAATTATGCAAGATTAAAGCCTTGAGCCATGATCACTACAAATGAGTTTGCTTGATCAATGGATATACATGCTAGGAAAATCTATCTATAGCTTTGCTCCAAGCATGGTCATTTGATGTTGTGGATCAACCTCTTAATTGCATAGGAAAGGTTTTTGTTTTGAGAGTCAACAATTTTTTCATGTCTTTAAAAAAAACAAAAATAAAGGAAGTAATTTTTTTGCTATCAATATTTCACATCCATCTGACTGGTGTAGTGGTTGGATATATTTTTCATATAAGGAAGGTAATTAGGTCAAATATCATGGGATTATAATTATTTGGATCATTCTCTCTAGTTGGATGGCTAGGTGCTAACGGGTAGGTGATATTCATAAAGCCTCAATCTACTGCATGGAATAGTGGTTGGGTTGTTTGCTTATGGGATGAAGGTATTGGGTTCAAAACCTAGTGGTGGCACTTTTTTCTATTTCAACTAAGGAATCACTTTCACAAAACTTTATTATTGTTTCATTGTGCATGCATGACATGTTGGTTGGTATCCTTGCTTGCACAGGGAGTTCTAGTTTTGAGCCCTATCGACTCAAAACTTTCATAAAAAAACTATATATATTCATATTCATATATAAATCATTGAAACAAATAACAAAATCATATTCATAGGTTCAACATCCAATATAATGATGATACATTATAGCCATTGGTTCACCAATTTTTTTTCTAAGGTTTAGGATTTAAGTTTTTCCTAATTTGAGTGCTAATTTAACCAAATATTTTGGAGGCCATAACTTTTGTACATGGAAGCATTTGGAGGCCATTTTTTTTAGATAGCATATTTTTTTTAGCTCTACACAATGGTGACATTAGTTTATAAACTTATTATAAATCTATTTAGGATTTTTGTACAAAATAGAATATAATTTGAGCTCTCCAATTTCCAAATTTTAGATTTTCAGTAATGTCAAAGACTATATATCTCACTTCAAAGCTTTGAAAAGCTAATCTAACTCATGTAAGAGGCAAGGTAAAGAGTAATGAAGAGTATGTCAAACCTATTACTTTTAATATTTCTCCCCATTTTCATACATTTGGATTGGTTCTTTACATGAATGCTATGACTATCAAAGAGCACAACTCATCTCTCTTAAAGGATATTTTAAGCTTCTAATCTATTCTGAAGTGGCAATGAAGAATTGTGGAGCTCTTTTTCATACACAAGCTCATCAAAAAAACTTTAAGTTAATGGAATCTAAGGCCTTGGTGCCTAAGGATAAGTCTAGGATTTTAAATAAGTCAAATACTTACAAGTATTATAAAAGGAAATGACTCTTACAAGATTGAAGAAGATTAAGATAGAATTCTTGAGGATTGAAAACAAGCTTTTTTATGATGAACATGAGGATGAAGGAGGAACATAAAAGAACCACTAGATCATCCATTATGGGGGTGGGGAGGTGTTACCTCTAATGCCTTCTCTCATTAAACATTTTTAGCTTAGATGATGAGAGGGTGTTGAAATATATAATAATTTTATCTCATTTAGGACACGGTCAAATGTGTGATGATGTGTTTATGAATGCCAGTTATGTAGTCTATGGGCATGTTATTGTGTAAACCTATAGGTATTTATCATTTATGTTATCCTACAAGTATGTTTATGTAATCCTACATGACCCTTTCATATTTCACCCTTAGCGGGATTAATTAAACCACTTTTATTGATAACCTTCACTTAAAGGGTAAATTATTATTAATCTATTGTAAAATTCCCTCTCAGCTCATATTATGAGGGTGTTGAAATATGTGTAATTTTATCTCATTTAGGCCAAGACCAAATGTGTGATGAGGTGATTATGAGTACCATTTATATAGCCTATAGGCATGTGATTATGTAAGCCTATGGATATTCCTCATTTATGTAATCCTATGGGCATGTTTATGTAATCCTACGGGCCCCTTTCATATTTCAACCTTAGTGGGATTGGTTAATCCATATTTATGGATAACCTTCACTTAAAAGGGTAATTTATTATTATTTTATTGTAAGGTTAACCTCAAGGTTAAGTTTATGTTGGCTTGAGGTTAACCTCTCATTGGGGATTTGGTATCACTATAAATACCCCTCAATGAGGATCCATTTGTATCATAAGTGTGAATAAAATGTGATATATTGGGGTGCCCATGGGCACCCACCTTATACTTCTTATCATCTACCTTTTTTATTTTTAATCATTTACTATTATTATATTTTTCCTATTTTCCTTTTCATCATATGAATGTGGTGAATGCTTGTTTTGAAAGGTTTGTAAAAAATATAGTAAATTCAAACAAATGGAACACATATTCTCCAACAAATAGGAACTTGAGTGAAAGTATAATAAGATAGCTAGTTTAAACGAAACCATTAAGTGCTATGAAAATGAAACCAAAAGGCTTAAGCATATAAATGAAGGAACCATAGTATTACAATTAGATAAAGAACAAAAGGGTCAAGGAAGTTAATTTCCATATTAAAAGTTTATTTCATAGGTATGGATGTATCCAAAAGAAAAAGGTTATTATATTCATAAACCCTAGTAGTAGTTACAATTTCACCATTATTGAGTTGGCAAGTCCAAGCAAAGAATATTAGTGATATACAACTTGAGGGTGAGAATGTTTAAATTTTAAAAGATTTGAAGATAAATAAGGATCAATATTTTTTCAATCATTTTTTTATGAAATAGCTATGAATGAAATGGAGATTGTTCTTGGTTATCCTTGGTTGAATTCATTATATACTATTAACATCAATGTACAAAAAAAATCACGAAGTTATGATATAGGAAAAAGAAGATAATACCACAAGATATTTCCAAACATAAGGATAAAAAATCCTAGGAAAATCAAGAAGCTATTATAGGGAATAAATTGAAGAATAAATCGAAGAATTAGAACAAAAGAGGTAATGATAGAGTCCAAGGAAGCACATTTAGAAGAGCAAAAAGACTAACCAAAACATGAGAATAAGGGATACAAGTAGAAGGAAACATTTAAAATAGAGGAACAAAAAGGTAAAGAATCACATAAAAAAAACATAGGTATAAGGTTGTAGCATATCGCCTTCCACACCATAATGAGAGAAAATAATAATAGAGATAGGGTATAAAGCAACAAAAAAACTATGATAGAACTACATGGTGTCATATGAGAAAAAACTATGGATATGTAATCGGTGTAAACTACACAAAAGTTTGGATGAAAAAAGATGATATTTATGGCTATCATAAGGATCATGGTAGCACAACCAACATATGGAATCAAAGGAGTACTAACGGATATTAAAGTGGCATAGCAAAATCTTAACATCATAGAATAACACCACCAATAAATATTTCACTTAGATGGGTGGGTGACCAAAAATTGTAGCAATTGTTCAAAGATCTTACTATTTTGTTTCATCTCATGGATGAAACATTCTTAAGGGTGATGGAATGTTAAGGAACCTAGGGGTAGCTGCCTAATAATATAATATAATATTATATAGTTGGCGTAGTCCATAAATAAGCAACTTCTATTATGATCAACATGGATTAAAAGTAACCCAAGGTCTATTTTTGGAAAAATATATTATAATAGAGAGTTGTCTAGAGATAGGGTTATACATTTTCCAAAATAAAGTAGATGACAATTATATAAAGAAGGAAGTTAGTAAGCGAAAATAATACAAGCATTTATTATAACCATATTTACTCATGAAGTGGCTCTCATCTTGAGATATTATAACACATTTCTTCCATAATTTCATGACCCTCCCTTGGCAGACTCTTTTTATTTTTGATGGAGTTCATGCTTGAGATGTTTGGTTATTTTGCTAATGGATTGTACAAACATATATTGTGGAAACATGAAATGTCTTGAATAGGATGATTGAATTTTTCATGATCAGTTTATGAAAATGCATATTTTATTAAAGAATGTGATACTACTAATAAAACTTGCACATGTGTAGGGACAAGGTTCTTGTAGGTGAGAGAAATAATAATTAAGAACCGGATGCCATGGGGAAATGATGTGATGGGATATTCATCAAAATATTTGGGGGAAAACAACAAGGATAAATACCCCTTTCTATGAAGTTGCATATCATTATTTGCTTAAAGAAACTTCATGCTCATTTGTGTTTTTGTGTATTGCTTAATAGTTTCTTTATGAAGGAAGAATTGCCAAGAAGAAAAGCATTGGTGTATGAGTGCTAATTATTTTATTGCTTCTATTGTTTCTTAAAAAAAAAATTAGCATATGAAGTATCTATTTTGTTTTGCATTACTATTGCAGTAAAAAAAAGAGGAAAGAGGAATCAAATTTATTTGAGCAAAAATAAAATAAAACTCTTATTTTTCCATTGTGTGGGATATGTTTTTGTCCTTGGCTTATTATTTTCCTTTTAAATATTATTCAATGCTTTAGTAAGAGATTATTATTTTTTTCTTAGAATTCGAAGAGTGTTGGTTTTTGAGTGAGCATCTTGTCTAGTTGTGGTTTGTTGTTACCATCGAGTGGGCGTTGGAGGTGTGTCTTTGGAAGTGTTTGCATGCCAAGAACCTCTTGGAAAAGTGGGGTAGTGGAAGCATGGTCAGTTGCTCTTCAAAGAGAACAAAGAGAAGAATATTGGAGTAGTTGAGGGTTATGTTTGGGAGAGAAAGAAGGTGCAGAAAGAGAAGGGGGACGATGTTGTTTTTTTTTGTTCTACTTTAGGACTTCTCAAAATTGATACCTAGTGAGAACTATGAATATTTGAGAGCTCAACCATCGTAAGAGTAAGTACAACTATCTTTAATATCGTTTGACTTGCAGATGTGAATAAGTTTCAAGAGTTTTGCTTGGTTATACATTTTCTAAATAGTTACTATTAGTTTTCATTATCGATGCCTGATCATTTCTTAGAGTAAATGGATACTCTCAAATTACTTTTGGGACTGTCGTGAGAAGTCTTTTAGAATACTTTCAATTCAAAGTTTGAGCTTTGCTTTGTTGTTGTTGTTCTATGGTTACTTTGGATGGTCTAGATATTAGGTCTATGTTAAACCCAAAGTTTTGTTGTGCGTGGGTTCAAAGGAGTTTTTTTGCCAATGTTGAACCATTTTGGTTACACCATATCCTTCATTGCTATGTAGTAGAAGGGGTGTTCATTTGGAATTAATAGTGTAGACACCAAAATCCAGCCACTTGCAAGTCATCTATACCTTCCTGTCAGCCACATGTCAATCATTCATCCTTCCCGCCATTATTTGGCCCAAATCCACACCTTCCCGCCATTATTTGGCCCAAATCCACACTTTCCCGCCATTATTTGGCCCAATTTCACATTTCCCACCATTTTTCATCCCCAAATTTATTTAAATTATTATTTATATATATATTTTAATATTTTAATATATATATAAATATAGTTTAAGTGATTTAATCTAAGCCGTCCATCCTTCATTTAATTTCATCCGTCCATCCATCTTAATCCGTTTCACAACCTAGATTTATTCTCTACCCTTGGATCCACTTTAATCTTAGCCACACATTCAAAGTGTCGTTAAAACCCTAAAGTGTGCCCTAAGAGTGGATTATAAATTGAGTCACTTTGATGGCTCAAACCCTATCTTCTTCTCCTATATTTGCTATCTTTGCTATCTTTTGGACCTATCTCTTCTATTTTATCTCTCTTCAGCTATCCATCGTCGCATCCTTTTCGTCGCATCCATCGCCGCATCCGTCGCCAACTTCGCCGCCATCTCTTCTACAACACTCTGCAGAATTCCACATTCTTGTCGCAAGTGCCCGCGGGCATTTACCCGCAGCCACAGACGCAGACCGGCATCTAAAACCCTGATTCAGAAGCACGCGGGCGTTCAACGAGTGCACCAGGGCACCTTCTGCAGCCGATTTGACAGCCACATTACTTCCAGGTGCCGCCTGGTCTAGCCGCGTTAACAGAGAACAGGTATAAATCAGCTTAAAGCAAGTAACTTCTTTTATTTTATTAATCTGTTGTTGAATTCTTGCATTCTATTTTTCTAGGGTTTTAAATTGTTTCTGAGGGCTCACACAGTGGAGCCCTCTTATTAATTTCTAAATCCTTGATAGTGTTGATGTGTGCAAGATTTTAATGGCAGATCTGGTGTGTTGATAGCAGCTGTTTAAGCTGGAGTGGTCCGAGCTACAGGATATAACAAAACCCACTCACTTTGTTGGGATTAAGGATACGTCTTCGAAAATGCCACCACTTTATGCCAGCTAGGGTTTCGGAGAACCCTAGCACAAACTGTAATTTATGTATCACAAAAAGGGTTACAGGCCCTGTTGTACTCAAAAGGAGTTTTTAAACTCCACTGATTAATAAAAATTGTTTGTTTTGTGCAACTTTCCTGTATTCCGTTATTGTGGTTTTATTTCTATTTGGCATTGTATTTTTAATCTACAAATAGGACTGTGTTTACATATTTTCTCCTCTTGGAATTAGCATGTAGATAGTGGAATCTATGTAATATAGTCATAGCTGATAGTTGAGCATGTTCAAAATTGACCAAACTTTACCATATAATGGGAGACCTGGAAGTACGTCTTTGATATTACCATGTTGTTCGTTGAATCTGGTTTGATTTTAATTGATAGGATGTGTTGAGTTGGTGCTCGACCATCATACTTGTTAACCTTGTTTTATTTTGCATATTTATATATTTATAGTAGTAGGGTATCATATGTTCATCCAGTAGGCATGAGTATACCTTAAACCATTGGGCTAGAAATATAGCATAGAAAGAGTGTGTTACTTAGGTGTTGACTCAAGTTTCTAGGTAGTTCTCATTGGTTGTTTGGAGTTGGAAGTGGTTGATTTAATTTTACTATTGATATTTAATTTTTTTTGGTTAGTAAGGAAAGAATCAAATGATGCTTATGTAAACAATTAGGAAGGTTTAATGAATCCCAATATTGATTGCTAGTAGATTTGCAATGTAAAATGAATTGATTGTAAATGAAATAGTGGTGTAAAATAAATTGATTGTTGGTAGATTTGCAATGTAAAATGAGTTGAATGCAAAAGGAATCACAATGCAAAATGGAATGAATGCAAATGAAATAGCAGTGTAAAAATGAATTGATTGCTAGTAGATTTGCAGTGTTGAATGAATTGAATGCTAGTAGAATTGCAGTGTAGAATGAGTTTTGTATGCAAATGATAATGCATTATAGAATTAAATTTGAAGAACACAAGCTTATACTGAGAGGAGGGGTGAACAGTATAAGACCACTTTTTACTTTTCTTTCCCAAATAATATTATGCAATATATCAATGGCAATATCAATAGCAGTAATTAAAGTAATTCACAAATAACCACACACAATAGAGACACCAATTTAACGTGGTTCACCCAATGTGGGCTATTACATGAAGAAAATATTTCACGAAAATTTTCTCAATAAATATCTTGGGAAACCTTTCCCTATTACAATGCTTATGGACCTATGTCCAAAGGAGATACCAATATCCTAATCAAGTTTGTGAATCTCTATCAACAGGATAAATCCTTTCTCCTTTGCTCTTGATGGTGATCTTCTAGAAGAACTACTACCTCCACTGCATTGGATAATGGATTTCTATCCACTGAAGACTCATGTCCTCACTTAGAAGATCTATCTTCACTGCCTTGGCTAATGGAACTCTATCCACTAGAGACTATCATCCTCTATACTCTATCACCTTCAAATATTGCTCTTAACTTTGTCTTAAATATGTACTAAATACAGTCCTTTGATCTAGCACAAATATGCTCAAACTATATCCTCAAATATGCACTAAACACAGTCCTTCGGTCTAGCACAAATCAACTCAATCTCTATCCTCAAATCTATACTAAACACAGTACTTCGATATAGCATAAATCTACTCAATCTCTATCCTAGCCTGTCAAAAACCTATCATCAAATCTGCACCAAACTATATCCTCAATTCTATCCTCAAGCCTTAAAACAAAGCTTATATTAACCATAAATCAACTCTGCTAGATCTACCCCAAAAATTAATCCAAGGTTTGAACAAATCAATCAATCAACTCTACTCTCAAGTCTTCTCAAAGACTTATCTCAAATATACCTTGTAATATTCCACAAAAGCTCACACTAATCTGTCCACAAGTCCTCACTAGAAATTTTCCAATCTGCTCAACAAGTCTTCACCAAGACTTACCTCAAATCTACTCAACAAGTCCTCACTAGAACTTGTCCAATATGATCAACAAGTCTTCACCAAGACTTACCTCAAATATGCTCAATAAGTCCTCACTAGAACTTGTCCAATCTACTCAACAAGTCTTCACCAAGACTTACCTCAAATCTGCTCAAGTCCTCACTAGAACTTATCCAATATGTTCAACAAGTCTTCACTAAGACTTACCTCAAATCTGCTCAACAAGTCCTCACCAAGACTTACCTCAAATATGTATTGTAAGCTTCCACAAAAGCTTACTCAACTCAACTCAATCTAACACAAAATCCCCTTCAATATCTCAGACAATATTCACACAGAATCTTGTTCAATATCACAAAAACATATAGAGAATTGTTAGACTCAATATGGTTCACATTCATCATAATGCTCAATCACTCTCAATCTCTAAATCAATTTAGAATTATAGAATAATTTGTTTCACAGAACTTGAACTATCAATTCAACACTTCCACTTGACTAGGCTTAATCAATTCCACTCAATCAATCACTCAATGAAATATTCCTTTCTTCCAAACCCTAGTCTAAGCATATGAACACTCACTCAAATATATCCAAAAATGCTTATCAAACAGTATTACATAATAATGATACTAATGATCTTTCATAAAATCTAGTTCAAGATAGTTCTCAACTTCACATAACAATGATACTCATGATATTGCACAAACCCTAATCATGCATATGAAGGTTCATTCAATATTTATAACAATGCTTATCAAACAAGGTTTTTATCATAAAATTCCATTCAAAAAAACTTTTAACAATTAAACTCAACAATGCTTATCAAACAATCCTTTTCTCTCCAACTTAGCATTCACAACATCCAAAAATCACTCTCAAGGATAATGTACCCTTACCTCTTGTTTGAAGATGATTTGACCTCAAACACTTGTCTCAATCACAACCATACTTTTTGCCAATACTAGGGTTAGATAGCAAATATTTGTCCTTAATAAATCCTCACAAAGATATTTCACCAAGTCAAAATATCAACATTTACTCAACCTTATTTCTCCTTTCAATACAATTAATTAACTTTATTTTCAACAAATATTTCTAACTCCTATGGCACACCTTATTACTCCTCTCAATAAGCTCAAAGCACTAAAAATATTAAACCCTAACATAAAACAATGCTTATCCTTTTATCTCCCTCACAAAAACCTTTATCACAATCAATTTCCACTTTATAACCTTTTAAAAATATTTTCTGCAAATTTCGGAACCTTCATAAATTTCAGAACCAAGCAAACTATTGCATACCTTAGTCCTTCAACAAAAATATGCCTCAACAGGTTTCGAATGCGGAACCTTTCCACAGTCGAGTGCCTTAGCAAGGCGTGCACCCACCACGTGGGCTACAAGCCTCCACACAAAGGAAAAGGCTAGCGCCTTTCCTTTGTATTCCACTGAGCATGCAAACTTTACCAAAAACCTTCCTCCGCTTCACAAAATGCAAACCCACAGGATTCGATCCCTGCACCTCATGATTGCCAATGTCTTAGTGCCTCCCTTGCTGCCAGTTGTGCTACAAAGCACCTTGGAATTTGAAACTGAAACTCCTCCTTCTTTTCTTATATTTTGCCTTGAAAAAACTTCAAAAACACACTATCGCTTCCCTTGCAATGCGTACAAAAATCACACATAACTCTTTGAGCATGGATGAATTAAATGCCTTGATTTTTACCCTTCTTTATATGCATAATGTGATATACTTAACGTTGGCGATTTTGAAATTTAAACTTTATAACCCTAACCTTAGGGTTAGTTGAATTATAATTAGATTATAATTAATTTAATACTCTACGAGTAAATTCAATTAATTTATAATAAAACTATTATTATTAATTAAATATTTGGGTCTTGTTATTTTAATATTTTTTTTTTGAAGAAAGTGAAAAGCTTATATTAATACAAAGAGTATATACAAGAGGGATCGAAAACATCCCAACCAAGAACCAGGAAGCAAGAAGCCAACACAAAGGGCAAAAGGGCAGCACTTCCCAACACAAAGCACAAGAAGAAAACCAGGCGCGAAATCGCGACATGTCGCGATATCGCGACAGTCAAGGCAGCCAAAGCCACAACCGGGCAACCGGTCGCGAAATCGCGACAGCCAAAGCCAACAACTCCTGACCACCAACATTGTCGCGATATCGCGACGGGTTCTCCTCAGAGCAGTCATCCCTCAAAAAGGTCGCGATATCGCGACACATTTTCCGTTTGCCCCCTTTACGCCAAAAGTGTCACGAAATCGCGACAAGATTATCAATCTGCAACCAGTCCTCCCAAGTGTCGCGAAATCACGACGAATTATCCTCATGATGCACAAGCTCCAAAATGGTCACGAAATCGCGACGTCTTTTCCAGAAGTCTTCAGTGCGCCAAATGTGTCGCGAAATCGCGACAGTTCTTCTATCTGGCTCCCAGGCATCAAAAACGTCGCGATATCACGACGGATTTTCCCCTTGTCTCCGAAACACAAAAACCGTCGCGATATCGCGACTATTTTCCTCCTTGTTGCCCCTGCTCTCAAAGCGTCGCGAAATCGCGACGGGAACCTTCCAAAGGCCGTGGCAACAACAATTGTCGCGATATCGCGACGGTTTTTCCCCTTGTCTCCAAAAAACAAAAACCGTCGCGATATCGCGACTGTTTTTCTCCTTGATGCCCCTGCGCTCAACGCGTCGCGAAATCGCGACAGAAACCATCCAAAGGCCGTGGCGACAAAACTTGTCGCGATATCGCGACGGTTTTTCCCCTTGTCTCCGAAACACAAAAACCGTCGCGATATCGCGACTGTTTTCCTCCTTGATGCCCCTGCGCTCAAAGCGTCGCGAAATCGCGACGAAAACCTTCCAAAGGCCGTGGCGACAAAACTTGTCGCGATATCGCGACGGTTTTTCCCCTTGTCTCCGAAACACAAAAACCGTCGCGATATCGCGACTGTTTTCCTCCTTGTTGCCCCTGCGCTCAAACTTGTCGCGATATCGCGACAATTTTTCCTTTTGTCTCCGAAACACAAAAACCGTCGCGATATCGCGACTGTTTTCCTCCTTATTGCCCCTGCTCTCAAAGCATCACGAAATCGTGACGTAAACCTTCCCAAGGCCGTGGCGACAAAACCTCGCCGCGATATCGCGACAGTTTCCTGCCAAGGGCCGCGACAAGAAAGCGTGTCGCGAAAACGCGACAAAAATCATCCTTAGTACAAAAATTTTCTCATTGATTCAAGAATTTTGCAAGTCCCCGTCGAATCTCAGCATTTTCCACAAGCATGTCACTGTGTAGCTGAACTCCAACCTCCTTTTCCGCACCCATCTTTGCAAGGAAATCAGCCACCGAATTTAAGTCACGACTCACATGGATAGGGATCACATCTTCTAATTCCTTCCAAAGGTCCTTGATTTGAGAGACTAAAATCTGTATCTTCCAAGCTTTCAAAGCAAAGTTCCTCAAACAATCAAGAGCGCCAACCAGAATTTGAGAATCTGTCTCAAGGAGTATCTTTCTGTATCCCTGCTTGACAGCCCAGATGGAAGCAATTTTGATAGCATAGGCTTCGGCTTCATTATTGGTGGCTCTTCCTGCACCCTGTAGTTCCCAGTAAAGCACAGTTCCAAAGATGATCACGGCACACAACACCAATTCCAAGCATTGCCCGGATTGCCCTTTGCAGCTCCGTCTGTGTTAATTTTAACCCAGCCTGCTGGGGGGGGCTTCCAACTGGCTATGTTCTTTCTAACCTGTGCAATAGCTCTCTCTTCCTGAGGACCCAGCTCAGCCGAAATTTCCTCATCAGCATATATGGCAACCGTCTCTGTGACTTTGCTCCAGATAACCTGCCATATTCCATCAAGCGAGGAGAAGGTCTCTCTAAAGATTCGAGCGTTTCTTTCCAGCCACACTTGCCACCAGATGAAGGAAAGACCAAGATCCCACCCCAAACGGAGGGCTTTAGATTTAAATCGCCTTTCTTCCATCTTTGCCAGATATTGTTCCGAGTCAGAGCACCATTACTCTGGAGTTTAAAAAAGGAAAACCACCGATTCCAAATCTGACCTGTGAAAGAGCACTCAAACATCAAATGATCAGCAGTCTCCTCATTCTTATGACATAAAATACACTGAGAAGGGCCAATGATTCCTCTGTTTCTGAGGAAATCGAAGGTGAGAATGCCATTGTGCATAAACTGCCAGGCAAAGAAGTTCACTTTCGGCCAACACTTGGAATGCCAAATCTTCTTCCAATATTGAACCGAAAATGAATGCGGGGGAGGCTCTGGGAGGATCTGATCATATCCAGCCTTCACAGTATAAACCCCGAGGTTCCCATGGCCCCAAGCTAACTCATCCTCTTCATCTCTGCCCGTGAGAAACCGTGCTGTCAAGATGTTGGTCAAAATGGTTGCTAGCGCCGGAGGGATTGTGACCGGCCACTCCTCCAACCGCTTAAACTTCTTGAATTTATACTCACCCAACTGGCTAGTGTTGAAATAATTCTCAATAGTGACCCATCCCTGGGATTCTATGGCTGTTTTAATTGGAAGCAATTCAGGATATTCCGCAATGATGGGTGGAAACTGGTCCCAAGAGTCAGTCCAGAAACGTGCCTTCTCCCCTCTTCCCACTTTCCATAACAATTGGTCTTTAATAACTTGAGAACCCAACTTGAGAGCTTGCCGTACTAGGGATCCATTACCATCCAAAGGGAAGCGGCTTATTTCAGAGGGGTGAACTTGGCCCAGATATTTGCTGGTTAAGATTCTACTGAATAAAGAAGATGGCTGGGAAATCCATCTCCAATACAATTTACCAGCTAAGGCTATGTTGTTGAGTTTAGAGCTTCTCAATCCCAGCCCTCCTTTTTCTTTGGGCTGCGTAACTTTATCCCAGCCAACCAAGGCCCATTTCCTCTCACCCTTTGCTCCTTCCCATAAGAATCTTCTGGCCAATTTATCCAACTCTTTCCAAATAGAAGGTGGGGCAGCCAGGATAGAGAATTTATAAATTGGCATGGCTTGGATAACTGACTGTAAGAAGGTTAATCGGCCGCCATAGCTTAACCATTTAAGAGACCAATGGTTCATTCTGTCTTTGAAGCCATCCAAAAGATCTTTCCAAATGTCAATTTTCAATTTCTTGAAGTGCAAAGGAACCCCCAAGTAGACTATAGGAAGAGAGGTTCTAGTGAAGCCCAAAATCTCCATAATTCTGTCCTGAAGCCTTTGATCAAGATTGAAAAAGACCACTTTGGATTTTCTGTCATTGATAACCTGATTGGAGGCCCTAAGGTAAACATTGAGAGAGTCTCTGATTCCCCTGGCTTCCCTGAGACTGGCCACTCCAACCAGGCCTGTATCATCCACAAATTGCAAATGAGTCAGAATTTCTGAACCAACCTTAATACCTGTTAACAGGCCTTGAAGTCTTCTTCTGAAGAAGAGTCTACCTAATCCTTCAGCCAAAATAAGGAATAGATAGGGAGAGCAGGGGTCCCCTTGTCGGAGACCGCGAGAAGCTCCAAAAGGAGGCGAGGGAAGCCCCTTAATTAGAACAGAATAAGAAGGCGTGGAAACACAGCTCATAACCCAGTCTATCCAGTCCTGGGAAAAACCAAAGGCGGCCAACATTTTTGACAGGAAGCCCCACTCCACTCTATCATAAGCCTTGGACATATCCAGTTTGATGAACATTACTTTGTTGCCAAAGTTTTGCATTGAATGAATAGCCTCTTGGGCAAGAACCACTCCATCCAAAATCTGTCTACCCTCAACAAATCCCCCTTGTTCTGAGGAGATGAGGTTATGAAGGAGAGGTTTAAGACGTTCAACTATTATCTTTGTGATAATTTTGTAAATCACATTACATAAGGCAATAGGCCTAAAATCAGAGATATGAACCCCTTCCTCCCCCTTAGGAATTAAAGTGATGAAGGTGTGATTTAGAGCCTTAAGCATTCTCTTATTGATTCTGGACTCCTCTGTAACAGCCAAAACATCTTCCTCCAAGGTATCCCAAAAGGCCTGGAAAAACTCAATAGGGAAACCGTCTGGACCGGGAGATTTGCCTGTGCTCATTCCAAAGACCACAGACCTCAATTCATCTCTATCAATGGGTCTAAGGAGAGCCAGGTTTTCTTCTTGAGTGACAATAGGGGGAATAACATCAAGAACTTCATTTTGAGCCCCCACATCTTGCTCCCTATTTTCTGCAAAAAGCTTAGAGAAATAATCCACAGAGTGGGAGTGCATACCAGGAAGAGTATCAAAGGAGTATCCATTCTCATCATGTAGAGCTGCCATGTTATTCATCTGTCTTCTAGCACAGGCTGATCGATGGAAAAATTTTGTATTTCTATCTCCTTCCAATAACCAAGAATTTCTAGCCCGCTGTTTCCAGTAAATTTCCTCTTGGTTATCAATGTCCTCAACAGCTTTGCGCAGGGTATCATCTTCAGTTTTAAGCTGTTCAGTAATTATTCCTTCCCTGAATTGTTTCTGTACCTCCTCCCAGCGGACCATCAAGGGGGCTCTTTGCAGCTGGAAATCCGACTTATTGGCGTGCCTCCACTGTTTCAGTTTACTTTTGACAAAATGAAGTTGTTTGTGGAATTTAAACATAGCTGTCCCAAAAGGTGGACGACCTTCATCCCACCATTGCGGAATTTTCTCATGAAGATCCTCCTTTTGTAGCCAAAAATTTTCAAATCTAAACGGTTTGTGGTACTGCCCTGTCTGAGTCCCACCCTCCAGCAGGATGGGGGAATGATCAGAAACAGGGCCATCCAAAATCTGGAATTTAACATTCCACTTAACAAATGCCTCCTCTGAGACCAGAAAGCGATCTAACTTTACCCTCCTACAGTGTGGCTCCCTCCTCTTGTTAGTCCAAGTGAAAAAAATTCCAGGACCTTGGATATCCACTAAGTGAAAAGCCTGGACCTGGGCAATCAGAAGCCTGTCCCCCGGGTCCAAAACAGGGGTTCCACCTTCCCAGATCCCGAGCAGATAATTTGGCATTAAAATCTCCAGCAATGATCCAGTCACAAACTTGTCTAGAGGACCTCATGTTGTGAACAACTTTCCATTGGAGCCTCTGGCCATCAAGGCTTTGAGCCCCATAGAAATTTGTAATTAAAACATGCTCAACAGTGACAATATTCCTGAAGTGAGAAGTGAGAACACCCCTCCAGGCAATATGTTCTAGAGCAGTCCATTCCAGGGGGTTCCAAAGAGTGACAATCCCCCCTGAGGCACCTTGGGCAGCCACATCCATATACCCAGCGCCCCTCCAAATCCTACTAACAGTTTTACTCATAAGATCCAACGACATTTTTGTCTCTTGGATAAGCAAAAAGTCTGTTTTATACTTCCCTAAGAGTCTTTGAACAGCAGATTGATGGGTTCTACTGTTTAAACCCCTAACGTTCCAAGATTGAATAATCATTGAAAACCTTGGGAGCAGTAAGAATCAATTGACCTCACCGATCCTCCATTGATCAGCTTATCTCCTTGTGCTGTGAGCAGTTCCTTATTGGATTTTCTTCCCGCTCCTTGAGAGTTATTGTTTTTAGATCTCTTCTCCACCTGAGTGATCCCTAAAGCTGGCCTTTCTCTATTTTTATCTGCATTTCCCATAGTAACATCTTTAATAGCCGACTGTGCTGGGGAGTGTATCACCAATGCCCCAGGGTTCTCCGGCTGCATACTCTCAGAGGGTGCAGTCACCTGATCGGCAACAGGAGTGGATGAAGGAGAATCTTGAGAGTGAGTGTTGTTAATCTCACCATTCCCATCCACTCCCTCCATGACTTGGTCTTCCAGATCCAGTAATGACTTAAAAATCTCATACCGGTTGTTTGGCTTGAGATGCATCTGCTCCTTACCATTTTTCTTTTTGTTTCTCCTTCGTTTCGGCTGTTCAAAGCCATCCTTCTGAGCATCAGGACCTGGAGAAGTGTTGGAAGGTTCATTGACAGGGGTGGGCTTACCCTCTCTAGGGCGGCTTGGCATTCCAGTCGAAGCCTCCGCCTTTGTGCTCGAGGTGTTAGGACAGAACCTTGCCAAATGTCCATGCTTATGGCAAACTCTGCACCTGAAAGGTAGGGCCTCATAGTCTAACTGCTGGATCCAGGGAACTCCTACCAACTCAAGCTCCACCTCAGTTGATAAAGGCTGGCTAATGTCCATTTCTACACATATTCCGGCAAAAATAGTCGTATTTCCCTCTATGGTGTCTCTAGAGACTCCAATATATCCGCCTAGGGAATTACCTATTATTTCTAGAACCTGCTCACCCCAAAACTCCATCGGGAGAGCGTACGACTGGATCCGGACAGGAACAGCCGTGGGTTCAATGCGAGGATCAAAGCCCACTCTCCAGGGTTGAACAAATAACCCCGCTCGGTCCGTGGTTTCTCTTTTTCGATTCAAATGCTCTGCTTTCTATCTGCTAAAGAAGAGAAACTAATAATAAAATACCCATTGCTTATTGGCCATAAAGAGTACTCACCTTGTGGCTCCCAGTTCTGTCGAACCCAGGTATGCAAAAAATTCAGAGAAGGTCGGATGCCCATGAATTTGCAGATCAAGTCATGGTTAGCTCGGTAGACAATTGTTTCCTCGACCAGCTTGGGTTCGATAACAATCTTAGGTCTGGAAGCGGATTGCGGGAGGCATCCATTAACGCGGTGAGCATTTGGGCTGTTGCCAGCATTCTTGAGTAGCGTTTGAAAAGTAGTCCTCTGAGCTTCACCAGTGGAAGACGAGGGGTTTTCTTTCAACATCTCAACATATGAACTCTTTCTCCCCGCAAGAGGGACTGGAGGAGACCCCATCGGGCCCTCCCGGAGCAACGAACAAACCTTCAGAGTAATTTAAAACCAAAACGCCAAAGTCTCTGGTAAGATCTAATGGGCCAGAAACCCTCGAGCATCGCCCGACGCCGGTTCAGAGGTTTTCCTGCCAAATCGCCAGAGCCCGAAATTTTTTTTTTCCCCAATTATCTTTAATTCGTTATTTTAATATTATTATAAAGTATTATAATATTATTTTTCTTGGGCCTTCCTTTTGCCCTTTAGACCTCATCTGACCACCTAGAAGCAATATTTCTTTTGCACTTGATTACGAAACTTGAAACCGATGCTGCCCACTAAAATCGACGCTTACTGATCCTATCTTCTTGACATCAATGACAACAAAATATGCTCATATTTTCAATAATCTTCCCATTTGTCATTGATGGTAATCCAATTACCTTTTTCCATTTCCTTAACCTTTTTTTGTTTTTCTCCCCCTGAGAAATTGCTTCCCCTAACTGAATGCTCTCCTCCTAACTAAAATCTCTCCCCTTTACTCAAATCTCTCCCCCTTTTCCATCAATGGAAAAGGGTCACCTTTAGGACTCGGGGCTAAGAATGAGACTCTTAGCTTAGCCCATCCCCCACCTCCTCTTGAGGTGGTTAATTCTAGGGTGGGAGTATCTCTACTCCCATCAAGCACTGATATTTACCTTTGTCCACTTTCCTCCTCATCTAATCCTTCTGATCTTTAACTATTCCTGTTTTTGCTTGTCTCTAGAATTTTTGCTCTACACCATCTTGTTGTATGCCCATCATTATTGCACTTATAATACTTAATGTTATTAATCCTTGGAGGTACAAATATCTTGGGATTTCTCCTGGTGAAGCCAAATATATTCTTGTCATGAACTCTGCAATTCATTGCCTTATGATCAAAATGATTACAAGAGTAGCAATACCCTTGAAAAATTTACCTATTTCTAAAGTTCCCATATTTTTGTCTTTCATGTCTCCTACGCTGTGAAGCCTTCTACCCAAACCTATGACATAAGAAGCATCGTCCATTGAAACTTCCTTGCCTTGACCTCATTGGTATTTTAGTCTCTTTTACCCTGTGCTGGTTCCTGTTCCATATGTTCCTCATTTATGCATTGTTTCTTTTCTTGTTGAACTTTCTATTGTCCAACTCATCCTCAAAAGTCTCACTTTCTCTTACACTCTCTTCTTCTGAAGTTTCTTCTTCTTCGAAACTTGAGGTTGATGTAGGTTTTTATGTCTTGATAATCTTATCCAATTTCTTTGAACTTCTTCCAAACATGTGTAACCTGTACTTAGATTCTTTTACTTCCTTCCTTAGTGAAGCTACTTCATGCTCTAACCTTTCACATTCTAAGACCTTTGCTTCTAAATTATCTTTGAACTTCCTTGTCTTAGCCATTAACTTGTTTAGATCCTCTAATAAGCTTTACTTTTTCTTCATCACATTATTGAAACTAAATCTTAAGTTGGGAGTTTTGCTTTATTACCTTATTTAATACATCAAGGTCATGAATAAGATCTCCCTCAAGATCAACTTCTCATTTATCTGATTCTTCCTCTATTTGTTTGCCTTTGAAAACATCTTCATTCTTTTTTGACTCATATTTTATAGGATCATCTCCTTCTTCTTCTAATGCCATTAGAAGATTCTCTTTTGGTCCTTCAAGTGTATCTTCATATTCATCATCACTGAAATTGAATCCATTCCTTGTACAACTATCTTCAAGATGACCAAAGTTACCACATATAAAACACTTGAGGATTATTGGTTACCTTTTCCTAACCACTTATTTGTATTTTGCCAAAAATAGAACTTCACCTTTGTCATTATCTGAGGAACTATCATCACTATCACTTGAGTACTTACTTGCATTTTCTGAATAGACACTCTTCTTATGTCTTTGGAATAACTTCTTTCCTTGCTTGCCTTGTCCATCCATGCTTTTCTTTTGGTACCTATATTTTTCTATTTCCCTATTCTTATGATCCTATTTTTCTTCATCATTGCTATTTCCAGCTTCTTGACAATCAAATGCATAGTGACCATACTTTCCACAATTAAACATCTAACATATTTTGTACCTTTAAACTTTCTTGAATCCTTGTTCTTTCTACCATAGTTTGCTTCTTCATCACTGGATAACTCATTGCTTGAATCTGAATTCTTACCCTTAGTCTTCTTGGTAGCTTTAAAGGTTGCTTATTTCTAGGGATTAGGTTCCTCTTTTGTTTTCATCTCAAAAGCTATAAGAATACCATGTAATTCGTCCCTTGTAAAAATATCACTATCTTTTGATTCTTCTATGGCTGAAATATTTTCACTAAATATTTTTTAAAGTGACCTTAAAATATTATCACAAACATCATATTATTGAACTTCAAGTCCAAGTCCTTACATGGAGTTAACAACCTCATCTACACAAGTAGATAAGCACTAATGTTTTCCTCATCCTTAATTTTTAGGTCTTCAAATATTCCCTTGAGATTTTGTAACTTTAACTTTTTGACCTTTTTATCCCCTTCATATATGCCTTGCAATTTATCCCAGATTTCCTTTGTTGATTTGTAGCACATAAACTTTATAAAATTTGTTTTATTGAAACCTCTCAAAATTGCATTCGTTGCTTTTGAATTGTAATGATGTATAAGCTTACCATATTTATCTATAGCTGGAGTATCTGGTGGTGTGTATCCATTTTCAGCTGCTTCCCATATTTTATTACCAACTGCCATTAGGTGAATATTCATTTTCATACTCCAGAATACATAATCATTCCCATCAAACAATGGTGCTAAATTATCTAAGTATCCACTCTTAGAATCCATCTGTGTTCTTGTAAGATTTTCCTTCAAGCTATTAAAATCTTTCGAAGGAACCTGCTCTTATACCAATTGAAGAACATAAGCTTATACTGAGATGGGGGTGAATAGTATAAGACCACTTTTCACTTTTTTCCCAAACAATATAATGCAATATATCAATTGTAATATCAATAGTAGTAATCAAAGCAATGCACAAATCACCACACACAATAGAGACATCAATTTAATGTGGTTCACCCAATGTGGGCTACTCCACAAAGAAAACATTTCACTAAATTTTTCTCAACAAATATCTTGGAAAACCTTTCCCTATTACAATTTTTATGGACCTCTATCCAAAGGAGACACCAATCCCCTAATCAAGTTTATGGATCTCTATCTATAGGATAACTCCTTTCTCCTCTGCTCTAGTTGGTGATCTTCTAGAAGAAATACTACCTCCACTACACTAGCTAATGGATCTCTATCCACTGAAGACTCCTACCTTCACTCAGAAGACTTGTCTTCACTACCTTGGCTAATGGACCTCTATACACTAGAGAATGTCATCCTCTATACTTTGTCACCTCCAAAGCTTTATCTCAACTCTATATCAAATATGTACTAAACACAATCCTTCGGTCTAGCACAAATCTAATCAAACTATGTCCTCAAATATGTACTAAACACAATCCTAAAGTCTAGCATAAATCAACTCAATATTTATCCTCAAATCTGTACTAAACATAGTACTTTGATCTAGCATAAATTTGCTCAATATTTGTCCTAGTCTGGCACAAACCTATCCTCAAATATGTACCAAAATATATCCTCAAGCCTTAACACAAAGCTTGACTTAATCACAAATCAACTTTGCTATATCTGCCCCAAAACTTAACCCAAGGTTTGAACAAATAAATCAATCAAATTTGCTCTCAAGTCTTCTCAAAGAATTATCTCAAATATGCCTTGTAATATTACACAAAAGCTCACACTAATCTATCCACAAGTCCTCACTAAAACTTGTCCAATCTGCTCAACAAGTCTTCACCAAGACTTACCTCAAATCTGCTCAACAAGTCCTCACTAGAACTTGTCCAATATGCTCAACAAGTCTTCAACAAGACTTACCTCAAATCTGCTCAACAAGTCCTCACCAAGACTTACCTCAAATATGTATTGTAAGCTTCCACAAAATCTTACTCAATTCAACTCAATCTAACACAAAATCCTCTTCAATAACTCAGACAAGCTTCACATAGAATCTTATTCAATCTCATGAAAACATATAGATAATTTTTAGAGACTCAATATGTTTCACATTCATCACAATGCTCAATCACTCTCAATATCTAAATCAATTTAGAATTATAGAATAATTTGTTTCATAGAACTTGAACTATCAGTTCAACACTTCCACTTGAGTAGGCTTAATCAATTCCACTCAATCAATCACTCAATGGAAAATTCCTTTCTTCCAAACCCTAGTCCAAGCACATGAACACTCACTCAAATATTTCCAACAATGCTTATCAAACAATATCACATAACAATGATACTCATGATCTTTCACAAAACCTAGTTCAAGATAGTTCTCAACTTCACATAACAATGATACTCATGATATTGCACAAACCCTAATCATGCATATGAAGGTTCATTCAATATTTCCAACAATTCTTATCAAACAAGGTTTTTATCATCAAATTTCACTCAGAAAAACCTTTAACAATCAAACTCAACAATGTTTATCAAACAATACTTTTCTATCCAACTTAGCATTCACAGCATCCAACAATCACTCTCAAGGATAATGTGTCCTTACCTCTTGTTTAAAGATGGTTTGACATCAAACACCTGTCTCAATCACAACCATACTTTTTGCCAATACTAGGGTTAAATAGAAAATATTTGTCCTTAATAAATCCTCACAAAGATATTCCACCAAGTCAAAATATCAACATTTACTCAACCTTATTTCTCCTTTCAATAAAATTAATTAACTTTATTTTCAACAAATATTTCTAACTTCTATGGCACACCTTATTACTCCGCTCAATAAGCTCAAAGCACTTAAAAAGTTAAACCCTAACATAAAACAATGCTTATCCTTTTATCTCCCTCACAAAAACCTTTATCACATTCAATTTCCACTTTATAACCTTTTAAAAAAAATTTTGCAAATTTCATAACCTCCACAAATTTTGAAACCAAGCAAACTATTGCATACCTTAGTCCTTCAACAAAAAGGTGCCTCGATGGGTTTCTAACACAAAATATTTCCACATCTAGACACCTTAGCAAGGAACGCACCCACCACGTGGGCTACAAGCCTCCACACAAAGAAAAAGGCTAGCACCTTTCCTTTGTATTCCATCGAGCATGTAAACTTTACCAAAAATCTTCCTCTGCTTTGCAAAGTGCAAACCCACGGGATTCGATCCCTGCACCTTGCAATTGCCAACATATTAGCGCCTCCCTTACTGCTAGTCGCGCTACAAAGCACCTTGGAATGTGAAACCTAAACTCCTTCTTGTCTTATCTTCTGCCTTGAAAAACCTTTGAAAACACATGATCTTTTCCCTTGCAATGCACACAAAAATCACACATAACTCTTTGATCGCGGATGAATTAAATGCCTTGGTTTTTACCCTCCTTTATATGCATAATGTGATATACTTCCACAACGTCGACGATTTTGAATATTTTAAAATTTAAACTTTATAACCCTAACCTTAGGGTTAATTAATTTATAATTAGATTATAATTAATTTAATACTCTAAGAGTAAATTAAATTAATTTATAATAAAACTATTATAATTAATTTATAATTAATTAAATCTTTGGGTCTTGTCCTTTTAATATTATAATAAAAAATTATAATATTATTTAGCTTGGGCCTTCCTTATGCCCTTTAGACCTCATCTGACCACCTGGAAGCAATCTTTCTTTTGTACTTGATTACAGAAATTGAAACTGATGCTGCCCACTAAAACTGATGCTTACTGATCCTATCTTCTTGACATAAATGACAATAAAACTTGCTCATATTTCCAACAAAAGTTGTGTGCAACTAGGAATGCATCACATAAGATTTGGGAGTCAAATTTGATCCCCATTAAAGGGTATTCTATCTCGGTGGTTCGCAAGATGAATTGGGAGCTAATGAACACTAAGTGTAGCTGGTCAGATGCTTGATTAAGGACCATTATGTTCCACTATGATAGTGCTCCAAAATGAACTGCAACATTAGTTGTACTCCTTGTACCCGAACCAAGCATAATCAATGTTGATTAGTTAGTCTATTGTATGCTATCCTCAATAGAGAAACTTGGAGGAGGTATTTAGTTAATGTAGTTGCAGAGGCATATGGTATTGATAATGTTCCATACAAACTATGTATTTCATTCCTTGTTGAATTGGAGTTGAATTCTCCCAATGTAATTGATATTTGTTTTATATAAATGGAAATTGGTTGTAATAGCAATATCGAGTATTTGTTGAAATGGTAGTCTCTCAGGTGACAGGACCACTCTTTTAATCTATGTTAGACGGTAATGAGATAGAGTAATATTTGGATTTGATTTTAGGAATAATATTAATTGATGAATAATGTATGTTAGCTAGAGAATCACTTCTATTTTATTTGGTCTAAAAATAATTAAAGCATGGTTTCAACCATTTATTTATTTGATGCATTTTTGTCTTAGTTGTCTCACCTTCTGTTAGAGCAGAATTACAAATCCACATTCTTGGTCAAACTAGAAATTGGGAAGTTCTTCCTTGCTATGAGAGCAATCCATAGATGGATGAGAGTAATTCAATTAAGTCTAAATCTTGTTTTGAGGGTGGTTTTGGGAGTGTAGTGTGTTAAATGAAGGGTGTGTGTCAGCACCCAGGTATATTAACTCCATGTTTCTACCGCTCGTTAATTCATAATTAAAGTTGAATTATGCGATGCCCTCATGAAAATAGTTATAGTTAAGGGAATTTTTGATCCATTATTACTTCATCAGTGAGAGATGTACGAACAAGATATTCATGAACATGGTCGACTAGCTCACCTGAGGGTTTGAGAAAGATAGTCAAAGCACTAGTCTCACCCACATAGAAAGATATATGTGGGGAAACAAAGTTGCAACTTGTATCCTACCTTGATATACTGAGAGAGGATTACAGATTAGTGTGCACCTTTCAAAATAATGAAAGGAGAAGCTAGCCCTTTTTATAAAAGGAGAAAGGGAATGATAACATAACCAAATAACGTGTGCACTTCCATAGAAAGAGTTATGTAAGTTATAATGATGGGGGTTATCGTGGGTTTTTCATGTTAGTTTGAAGGAAACATTAATGAAGAAGTTTACCTAGATAAAGGATCCTAATGACTTCCGTGTAGAAAAAACTCTTAGATTAATATGGGAAATTTTGGGTTGTGATACATAAGGAGTAATACTGGTGTTGCCCTACTTGAAGGGTATTTCATATCTTATCTCTTGTGTGAACTATTATTTATGGTTGGATTATTTATTATTCATCCTATTTGTGGATTCTTCTGTTATGAGAAACAATGGTTCTTAACATATTTGTTTCACTTCCTAATTACTATGGTAGCATCCAACTTGTGCTAACTAATGAAACTATGATGCCATTGTATGAAGTGGCACCAACCTATGGATTTGATGTAGGGTTGATACCAATTTACTAAGTCCCCTACTAACACTTCACCAACTTAAATTATTGGCTTTTATTGAGCCAACATCAAAGCTCTATTTCTCTAACTTGAGAAATAGGGAGATACATAAGGTCAACACTCCTTTGGATGTTATGAATTAAGGTGTTTTGACTTAAATGGAAATTGTGAATAAAGGTATCCTAAGATGAACTTACCTTCCATTTTCACTCTAACAATAAGTTTAACAAATTCATATCTTAGGTGGTTAGCCTTCGTTCTCTTCTCTATTTCTAATACAAAATTTTATGTCATTAACACTTGTGACTCTTTTCTATATTCCTACACTTTGTCCTATAATCCCTTTAAATATGGTGTCATCTTGTGTACTAACCCTTATGAGTCTTCTAGTAAGTTATCTTACCTTTTGTTCTTATTAACCCACTTGATCTATCATGATTATGATCTCTTTGTAAATATATTTGATATTAGGATCAAAGAACTTCATTAAGATCCATTTCTCCTAAAGTTGTTGAAGTTTTTAATTCTTGGTCCAGTGGCTGAGTGATTTGACTATTCTAAATTTCCATCTATACTAGGTCCCCTACATCATGGTGAATCTCATCAAAATATACCAAAACTGACACCACCTTTGATTTATCTATTGCATCAAAGAATAGATCTTATCAAATATGCTCTTTTTTCTATTTTTATATCCAATTATTATTTTTACAATACTTTTGTAGTTGATCTATAGGACACTTTGTAACTATATTTTAGGAAGAGACAAAGTTACAACATTGATATTAGGCTCAACTTATTGAATGAGTAAAATCATATTTTTAATCTAGTCATTAACCTACTAAATTTTAATGGAATCCCTTACTATATCTAAGAACTCTCTTACATCAACTTGGTAGCTAGGAAATTATCCTACATGTTCATTTTTGTAAAATATAATAAGCTATGGACCTCCCTAATTGGTGTTATTTTTCATGAAACCCAACCTAAACTGATTTTGATTTACCTAATTTTGCTAATGTGGCAAAGATAAGAGTATTAGTTTCTCATGAATAACTTTGATAAAATTGTCATCATTATTATTGGAGCAAAATATGATAGCATTTTAGACACCATAGAAACCATGGTAGTTGTTAGTGTTAATGAAGTTTCCATGCTTGCACTATAGAGCATGGGAAATATTACTTGCATAAATTTGGATAACATCCCTTTGGCCCTACCTTGGTGTCATGGTTGACATAGGTGGTCACAATGTCTATAAAGGTTGTAACTGTCACAAAATTTATAAGTTTAATTGCTATTCTAGATGTCTCTATTGTCGATATTATTTGTATCTTTGGTGCCATCACTCCTAAGATTTCCTTTTGTTTCTTTCTTGTTCATTATCCCGAGATTAGGGAACAAGTGTTTAGACAAGGGACTAACAATGGTGCCACTATCTTCCATGGGATATATACTCCCTAAAGTAGAGAGAAGATGTTTTCCCATATTAGCTTCATCATGGGGGCTTAAGTAACCCCTACCAATAAGCCTATGATTCATAATATATTTTTAGAAATTGGCACATGTAATTATGCACATGGTACACATGAAATAAATTAACATATAGTATGTGAAATATTAAATAACACACCTTATCCTGCAAACGTGTACAATATTGAATACCACATTATCTTGTAAAGGTGTACAATATTGAATAATTTCTTATTGTGTAAAGGCACAAGAGATGCCATAAAAAACCTTGCATATGGAGTAATAAAATAAACTTTTCAAAATAATAGTTGGATCAGAGATTGAAATAGCATAAGTGAATCTCTTATCATAGATCTAAGAAGCATATTGCTTCTAGACTGATGTAAAATATTTTCATTATAGAAGGATTATGGGAATCCATAGCTTTCCAACTAGATATAGCAACCAACCTAGAGAAGAGCCTTAGAAGTAGGCTAGATTGAAAGTTGTGAAAGCAAAAGGAATTCCAAGAGTCCAAATTATCTAAAAAGGACAAGGACAAAAGGATTTTCCAATAAAATATAACAACCATTCTAGAGCATAGACTCAAAAGTTGGTCAGATTGAAAGTTGGGAGAGCAAAAGAAGAGGACAAGAAACACTTGTAGTAGTAGAAGTGATTTACTTAGCAAAGTCTAAGAAGCACATTGTTTCTTGTTTGTTGTAAATCCTCCATCCTTGCTAAGTTAGAAAGAAAAAGGTTCACACCATTTTTCCCTACTGGAGTTTTACCTCATTGAGGGTTTCTCCAAGATAAATATTTTATTAATGAGTGTATAAATATATATATATATTTTCAGTATTTGTCCACTTTTACAAAATTAACTAGAACAATAATATAGAGATCTATATTTGAGGATCTCTAACAACATAGTTTTTATTTATTTATATTAAAAATAAAGGGGTTTAAAAGGGCCCCCCACCCTTTTACACGAAAAACAAGCTAGAAACCAAAGGGGTCTCAAGGTAGCAAAAACCACTAAAGGTTAAAAAAGATAGAGTCCTATTAAGATTACACGACCTGTGAATCTATGCTTGATAGTTAAGATCTAAGTTTTGTTTATGGAGCTCGAAGAGGATGCCTTGAGGAGCTTCAAACATGTATCCCTAGTATATGCATGTTGTTTTCAGGGAAATTGGATGATTGTCTTATTGATGTTGGTCTAAACAAACAACCAAGTAGACCTTCTATGGGAGAGAGTTTGGCAAAACATCACCAATATCCTTCCAATCTAAAATCCATTAGGAGTCCTTGGATCTAGAAGCTTAGATTTTGGGACTCAATGGTTGCTATTGTGGACTCATATGGAGCAATTGTGCTCCTTTGATATCCTAAGCTAATCAAGAATCTTGGTTGCAATAAGAGAATCTATTGTTGGTTTTGGCTCAAAATTGATCTCCATTGTTGGTCTATGTTTATCTATTTGGGCATAACTAGTTCAGACATATTAACTTGAAGTTGGTTAAAAATAGCCTTAAAGCTCCTTATTTTTCCTTTGAAGATATTGCTATTTATATACTTCTAGATACACCAAAGGAAGGTTAGGATTGTTAGGCTCCATATCAGTTTCTTCTCCTTGCAAGGAGGGATCCATTGACACCACCAATCGAGGATTTCCTTGGGCATGACCTAGGATACCTCTATAGTATTCATCCATTGGTTCCACACAACTTGAGCAAATGGACATTTCATGAATAGGTGATTTGTTGTCTCTTCATTTCTTTTGCAGAGATGGCATCTACTAGGGCCTAGAAAACCTCTTTTGATCAGGTTGTCCCAAGTTAGTATTTTATTTTGGAGAACCAACCATGTAAAAATTTTTATCTTTGGAATACATTTGTTTCCCCATAAGTTCCTCCAAGGTGCTTTTTGCTGAGGTAGATCTAGGATTTCATTGTATCCACTTTTAACTGTATAGTTTCTTGTTGTCAATCTAGTCCACTCTAACTGATCAGGTTCCTTTGAGTCGGGATTAAGACAATCTCCTAGTTCTGCATGGAGGAACTCCAAATCTTACCTTAAAATCCTGTTCCTAATATCTATTCTCTAAGTGTTTGTGTCATATCCTTGTCTGAATATAGATCTAAAACAGGTGTCCCATTCTTGTGTGAAGGTATTTTTTAACTCTACTAGATTTGAATCTTGGTACAAAGGTCTCGAGTCTTTCCACTTGTCTTCCAAAAAATCCAAATTTATTCCTTTACCAATATTCCATCGAGACCCTTTGTCTATGATGCTTATTCCTTCATAAATATGGTTCCAAATGGCTGAACCTCCCATTATCTAGTTGCTTTTGAGTATTGTTGTTGGCTCATTATCCTGGATATATTTGGTCCTCATTATGTTGCTATCTTTTTTTATCAGTCTTCAAACTAGTTTTGCTACTAATGCTCTATTGAGATTTTTCATGTTTCTCAAACCCAAGCCTCCATAGGATTTTGGGAGGCATACCTTCTCCCACTTCACTAGATGGTATCTATTTATTTCTTCTATACCTTTCCATAGGAAATTCCTAGTGATGGCTTCAACTAATTTTTAAGTTTTTACAAGCATTTTGAACATTGACATTATTTAGATTTGTAGGCTTTGGAGGGTGGATTAGATCAACTAAATCTTTATGGCTTGGCTAAGGAGGTTTCATTTCCATCCCTAACAACATAGTTGATGAGGGATTATAGATCATATTTTGGTATTAGAGCTTGATGTTTTTGATTCCATAATCCTTTATTATTTTTACTAGGATCTATTTTCCAACCATTTTTGTTTTTTTTTCCTTGCTATTTTTTTCAAGGACAAAAATAATCATTGTTTTCTTAACTTTTTTTAAGTGTGAGGAGAAATACTATTTTTCAAACGTGAGAAGAACTACTATTTTTCAAGCATTAGAAGAACTATTTTTCAAGCGTGATGAGAACTACTATTTTTAAACCATGAGGAGAAATTGATTCCAAAATTTTACATTTCACTAACTCAATCCCATAAAGACAAAGAGAAGAAGAGTTAGAAGAATATCAACTAGATATTGTCTGAGTTAAATGTCATTAATGTTTGAGATATGCACCAAGGGGTAAGTCAGCATGAAATTGGGAATATTCAAATGAAAGACAATAAATAACCATTAATATATAATATCTATGGTTTTAAATGGCAATGAAAAGCTTGTGGAACTAAAAATGACACAAGTCGACATTTGACATTGAGAGGGGGTTACAGGTCTAATATTTTTATGCTTGCAGTGTTCAATCCATTTTAAATTTTATTTTAATTTTAATTTTCGAATAGAATTTTAACTTATTTAAAATTTTAAGTTTAATAACATAACAAATTTTAATTTAATTTATTTTTAATTTTTAGTTTAATTTGTCTATAGATGAAATTTTGTTTTAAGTTTATAAGCAACAATTTTTAAAGTTATTTTTAATGTTAAATTTAATTTATCTTAAAATTTATAAGTGTTATTTTGTTTAATATTAATTTTAATTTAATTCACAAATAGGAATTTTTAGTTTAATTTATTTTGAATTTATAAACGGAGTTTCAAAATTCAATTTAATTTGGTTTTAAATTTTTTTAAGTGAAGTTTTCAACGGATTGTCCTTTCCTTTTTACATCAATTTAGTCACGTTTAGCTATTTGGTGCCCCCCATATTTGAACCTTGGTGTAAGCTATATCAACTATTTGTCCTAATTGTTTAACTAAGGACCCATTAGCCAACCTTATTGTTTTAATTTTAATTTTAATTGTAAGTTAAATTTAAAAAAATGATTCATTTATTTCCAAGTTGATGTTTATGGTTTATAGCCTGATTTTAATTTTTCAAGCACAATAAAAATGGATAAATAAAAATTAATCCAAAGATACCATAGATGCTAAAATTATGTCCTCCAGGAGTTAAAATATTGTTCCTCTAGTCCTTATACATGAACTAGCATGGTTATTTTGCTTTGGGATACTCTAGCAACTCATAGTTGGAAGCATTTTCCAGATCAATAAGTGAAGCTTCGTTGAAGAAACCCTCAAAATTGGTAAAATCATCATCATGGCTACTCACATCATTGGCAATGGATTGTTTCTCTTATGAGAAGATAGAGAAAGTGCTAGAGTTATGGTGGGATGAGCAAGTGGGTGATAGAGAGACAAGTTTTCATCCTATGGGTGTTGTGGGTGCCAACAATAACTAGGTATTATAGGTGCTAGGAATAATCGGGCATTGTGGGTATCAACAATAATTAAGTATTGCAGGCAGTTATGGACTATTGTTGATGGAGAGTGGGCACTGCCTATACAATGTAGAACATTAGAAATATGGTAGTGTGTATTGTAGACACAACACAAGGTATTGGGAATGCAACATAGGATATTGGGGATGCAGTGTAGGGCATTGCAGCACAAGATAACACTCAAAATAAAATGGACTTAGGTTATTAATCATTATCAAAACATAAGCATAATTATATTCATTATAAATCTCTTTTTGGTATTAATATAATAAAAGTGTTTTCATAAATTTTTATAAACAATTGTAGCAGATATAAGTATTGAAAAGGATGCTACCCTTTCTACCATGAGCACTGCAAGACTTGCAATGTTTGAATTTAAGAAAAATTATGATGTTATTGTTATAGGAATATAGGTGTATTTGTACTCTAAAAATATCTTTTCAATCTTGTTCCAACAAAGGTATTTTTATAAAATTTTATGAAGATTTACAACATATATTAATGCTTAAAAAAACCATTGCTTTCAAAGATAATAAATGCTATGAAATTGGGGATTAGAAAGGTGGATTTAGAATGTTGGTGGATAATAGTTATGGTGGACTAAAGCATGAAAATTGGGTGTCTACACTAGGATAAGTTCTTGTTTGAGGTTAAGCATGTAAAAATATACTTGCATCACATTCAAGTATGTGATATTATCCTAACTAATTTTTATGCATATAATTGTGGTAGATGTATGTTTTAGAATATTTCTAGAAAGCATTGTGAAATCCAATATCATATATGCTTAAACGAGAGGTTGTTAAAATTAATGTAAAGGATTTAAAAATACAAGTTAATCGTGGTTAGGGCCATACAATTTGATAAGTTATTAACATGATCTTGTATTGAAGTAAAACATATTAAAACATTTGATTGTTACAAAGATAACACATTCAAAACTTCAAACATTTTACAATTGGATTTGAAAATATACTTGTGATAAGTTTTAATCATGTCATTTGCATTCTAAGACACAATATTCATGTATTAGAGCTATTTAAATTCATGTCCATATTATTGAATCCTAGAAAAAACCTTGTAGTTAAAAACTATTTATTCCAACTACCTTAGTTGATTGTAAACAATAAGTATGCAACAAAACATATTAATGCTATTTATTTTAAGCATCCTAATAGGGAAAGTGTTTTCCATGTGATTAGTGTAGATACCAAATTTTAGTCATTTGCAATGGAATTTTCACAAAACCACCAAAACATCCTTCAAATCATTGCAAATTCACCAAAATCTCTAAATTGTCACAAACCGCTGTCAAGTACCTAATTTTGTCCAATTTTGCCTAAATTCCTCTAAGTCTCCTTTCTTCTAATTTCTGTAAATATTTCCATTTCTCTCTCTTTCTCTCTATAAACCAAAAATGAACACCAATACAAAGCAAAAGTACAAAAGCACAATAACACCACAAAATGCACAAAATGAATAATATTTATTGATATAGGTAGATATTTAAGTTGTACAATGAATGTGCCCCAATATGGGGTTACAAATACTTTTGATACAATGATTACAGATAATAGGGTTTCAAAACCCTATTTCAATGAACAACTGGTGTCTTCTCATTCATTCTTGATCCAAAAAAGTGTGCGGATGGGCTTGTGTATGCCTACGAGACCACCCTAGCTGCAATAGCTTCCAGAAACATGATTCCAGCACCTGCAAATAGAAAAAAACATAAAAGAGTTAATAGTACCTATGAGGGCTCCACTATGTGAGGCCCTCTGAAAGATAAAACCTATAAACCCTAGATCCTATAAAATGGAACTATAAACAAAAGTGCAAGAATATAAAATGTTGCAATGAATATTTTACCTTGTCATTGTTGATTTGTGCTGTTGTGTCTATGTTCAAGAGTCACACCGATGTTCAAAAGCATCTGAGGGCTTAAAAACTAAAAATATGCTACAAGAAATGCTTAGAGATGTTCAGTGATGGCTGTGAACACCCAGTAATATTCTAGAAATGCTCAGCAGTATTCTACGAACTTTGGGTGACATTTGGGGATTTATGGAAGTGAGGCAGAACTGGATATGGTTCACGAGGGTTTGGCGGTGATATAAACAGGATGGGCAATGGTAGTGACAAGGGACGAACATGATAGTGAAATGGCTAGGGCAATATCAAGAATCTAAACTTTTTGAGAATTTTTGTGAACCTTCTAAGACCTTGATTTATCAAAATGACTCATCTTTCATAAACTACCCTTGAACATATTAGGGTTTCAATGACACAAAATGGACGATTGAGATTAAAACATGAGGAAGGATGGAGATTAAGCTTGGGCAAGTGACATTGATTGATATGGATGGATGGATGGTTGAGATTAAGTCATGGCAGATGGCTAGGATTTATTCACATAAATATATATATTTATTATGAATATAAATATAAATATAAAATATTAATATTTATGTGTATAATAAATAAATACACATATATATACATATAAATAATGAACAACTATGATTAGAGGACACAGATGGATGATAAGTGGATAGATTTTGGTGACTACAGATGCCCCTTTTTATATCGCGTTACATGAAACACAATACGATGCAAAATATGAGACACCTAGTTTGGCATTGTGAAGCAGCTTTCTTTCCTTGGAATGCAAAGAGGATCTTGAAGAAAAAGAATTCGCTAGTGTAGCTTACCCCTTTAATTGGTGAATGAGTAAAAAATGAGTCTTAGAAGCCAATTGATAGAATTGTGGGAAATAATACAGGTGAATGGTGTAAGTGCAAGTGTATGATGTAAATGCGGATGATATGAATGATGTAAATGTGGATGATATGAATGATGTAAATTGATGTCGTTTTTGCCCCAACGGAGAAAGGGGTTGTTGTAAAATGCAAGTGGTTGATTTTATTTTTACCCCAATAGAGAAAGAGATTTTTGCCAAGCATAGATGCTATGATCATGTAATATGTATCCCACTATGGGAAATCAAAATCAAATTTGGTTACCCTAAGTTTGGGGTGATTCCATGTTGTTGAAGAAAGTACCTCGGGGCATGTTTTTGTAGGACCATGCAAAAATGCCCTTCTTCTTCTTGAGGAGAGCAATTAATTGCTCTTATTCATCTACGGATAAACTTTTGCCAAGTTTGATAATTTGAGGATTGTCTATTTCTGAACTAAGGTTCACATCGATGGTATCTTCAATGGACATATGAGAACCTTCCTCAAGCTGATGGGGCATTGGGATCAAATGAATGTCATCTATGATGTTATCAAACTCTTTTGACTCAACTTCTTCCATGTCTTCCTAGAAAACCTTAGGATCTAAAGGTGAAGGTGAAGGCAAAGGTGGAGGCAATAGAGGAATGTAGTTGGCTGAAGCCCTTAACAATTCCTTGAAAAGGATGAATTCGAAAAAGGATGGAGGTGAGGAAATCTGGTCCATATCAATAAGGCTCATGTCAATTGGAATTGGCTTTGCCAAATTATATGGATTACAGAGTGGGGTGAATAAGTCAATAGGATTCATGTTAACTTAAAGGGGAAATTGGTGGTTGGCAATATGGAGGATGGATGGATCTTATCTGCTAGAACCGATGCAAGAACTTTGGGAACCTGAACAACAACAAGCAACACAAATAAATGCAATAGGTAAAAATCCATGCACATGCAATGCAATGATGATTTATTTATTTATTTTATTTTTTGAATTATGTACATATATTACAAAATTGGTCGGTGAGGTGGATCAATGAAGTGGAGGTGGTGGTTCACTAGTTGGTTCAACTCGCTCTTATGGAAGAAGCAAGTGAAATATGGGTTGATGGATGGGGAACATTCTGAGGTAATACTCATCCTGTTTGATGAATGGAATGATGGGTGTTGATTCCTCATCAGATTCATCAGAAGCTATCGATATAACATCATATTCTTCATAGATTTCCTCCTCAAAGTCATCGGTGTGATGGGTTTCTTCTTCTGAATTCAAATGGATATTTTGAAAAGCTTGTTCAAAAGAAGAGGTGGAAGAATGAGAATGATAGCCTAAACTTGAATGGTCATGCGCTCCTTGATATGAGGTATCAATGAGCTTCATGCATTCCTTGTTCATGTCATCCTAGGCCATAGCCTTACCAATTGACTCAATGAAAGTATCGGGATGGAAAACCCGACATGTGTTGTATGTTGGCAAGAGTTGGTTGTTTGGGTTCATCTTGGGAAGATGGATTGGACGATGAATCAATCCCCCCATATACAAAATTGATATTGTTAGGCATTGAACCCATGTTGTACATCGCTCCTATGGATAAGGGTGGGTCACGTGGGTGACCATAATCCCTAGCAGTTTGGATGCTAAGTGGTGTAACAATGATGTATTGGACCACGTATTCACTAATTCCAAGACTAGTGAGGTGGACCACAACTTGGGATGATGTGGAGATGGATGTGGATGGCATCTCACAATCCATTAATTCGACTTGTGAGACATTAGTTGATGTGGATGAAGGTGGATTTGGCTGAGGTGTTTGATGAATGGGTGATGATGTGGATGGAATAATGATGGGATATGTTGGTGCTGATGATGTGGATAATGTGGATTGGGTTTGACCACATGTACATGTAGTTGATGGTGATGAGGATGGGGGCATGGAGGTGGAAGCTTGAGGTGGGGTAGTGATGGGGAGCTCCTCAGGAATAGGAAATTTGGATGAAGAGATAGATGGCATGGTTGATGGTGTGGTTGATGGAGTCAAGAAAATATGAGTAGATGGAAGAGTGGATTCATAAGGATTTGAGATGAAATTGTAATACTTAAATGGTTTGATGTCCATTGGTATGCAATGAACCTATCCCTCATGTACATATTTGAGACATTGATGGAGTATAGAGGGGACACATCTCATTTCCCTCATCCAAGGATATCCAAGGAGTACATTGTACGCCATGGATCCTTCCAAGATGTGGAACATTGTGTGCAACATTTTTACCCCCACTTCGATGGGTAAAACAATAGTGCCAACTATGGAACATAGAGCATCATTGAATGATTTCAAGGTGAAGGTGGATTTGGTGATATGAGATGGTGGAAGATTAAGATGTTGAAGAGTGGAGGTGGTGATGATATTGATGGAGGAGTCAATATCAATCAAAACTCATTTGAATGGCTTCCTATCAATTTGAGCCATGATGTGTAATGGAGGGTCCACCGATTCTGATGATATTGGTTTGATTTCAAAATCATAGAATGTGATGGAAGGCTCCATACATGTTTGGATGCTCCCCACAAAATTGTTAAAGGTATTAGCATCCTGAGATTGGAGTTCAATGGATTTTAGAATCTCCATTAATACCTCACGGTGTGGGGGATATTGTTGAATTAGCTCATAAATGGATAGTTTAGCTGAAGCCATTTTAAGGCTAGTGGTCAGCCAGCTACTCAGAGAGATTATTGGCCTTTATGGATGATTGGGAGGATGAGTGGGTGGAGATGGATGACTTGGAATATGAATGGGTTGGGAAGAATTGGTAGAGAACTGAATGGGTGATGATGAAATGGTAGGTTGAGGAGACACACTTGCCTGAGGTGCTATGGGAGGTTGAACAATCTATTGTTGTGCATTTTTTTGATTTGTGCGTTGTTGACCTTGGGTGACTGCATGAACAACACCCACAAAACCTTGGTATTGTTGCACATGGTTGACTTGATTAGGAGGAGTCTTGATGTTTGACCCTCCTATTGTTTGTTGCACCTCCTCATGATGAGGAAGTGGTGTTTGATAGATGCCAAGGTTCTAGTTTTGTTGAGCTAAGGGACTATCAACCTTGATGGCCCCTAGGTCAATTAGGTCTTGCACTATATCTTTGAATGTGAAGCAATTGTTAATGTCATGCCCATTCTATCGATGATAAGGGTAAAAAAATATTCCCTATAGCTTTTGCTATGCTTGGTAGGATCATCTAGTTTAACCTCATGCAAGGCAAGTTGATTTGTGTCATACAACCTATGAAATATGGAAGCATATGATTCGGATAAGGGTGTGTAATGATGGGTTTATCGAATAGATTATCGATGTTGGAAATTATCCATAGTTGGCATTGTGTTCTAAATTTATTGTGGTGGGGGAACTACTTGATATGCAATTTGTTGTGGTTGTTGTTGCATTGGTTGTTGTTGAGCCACTACCGACTGGATCATGACCACTTGATTCACTTGATTTGCTTGATTAGCTTGATTTGGCTTAGATTGGCCAGAATAAATTCCTTTGGATTGGCCCTTATTCTACCATTATTTCTTTTTAGGCTTTAGCACACCTTCTTGGATTTTTATTTCTTCAATTATGCTAGCTTGGGCAAGAGCTTCTTCGAATGAGTTGTATTGTTGTAATTGTAATAACCAAGAGATGGGTTTTAAGCAACTCTTGGTGAACAATCGAGTTAACTCTTCCATTGGTAGGGAGAATGGTAGTTTGGTGATAACAACCCTCCAACGGTTGCCAAAATTATAGACTGACTCATTGTCAAATTGCTTAAGATTATATAAGTCAGACAATGTGATTTTATTTCGAACATTGAGGGAGAATCTCTCGAGGAATTGGTTCACCAACTATTCAAAAGTATAAATACTATGATGAGGTAGATGGTTATACCACTCCATGACATCTCCTCCCAATGTCTGAGGAAATATTTTGAGCATTAAAGCATCTTGATTTTGGATTCTAAAACATGAGTGAATGAATGTGCTTACGTGCTCTCTAGGGTCCTCAGTCCCTTTAAATTTATCAAATTTTGGCACTATAAAATCTACTAGATATGGTAGTGATGGTACCAAAAAGTGAATGGGTTGATTGATGAGCTGTCTTAAAGTAGGCTTTTGGTTCATCATACCAGGAGTGTGTTGTATCAAGCTATCAATTTATTGTTGCAATACCTAAATTCTAGGATCTTCCCTAGGTATGTGGAAGCCTTGAATTACTTGATGATTGTGTGGAGATGAAGTGGTGAAATGTTGGGGTGTGATGATATGTTGATGGTTTGATGGATTGGATTGCATTTTATGATGTTGGACTTGATGATGGAATGATTGTGGATGATGGAATGGAGATGAGGTTTGAGGATTGTGAATGGGTTGACTTGTGGGAATTGAATGGGTGTGGATTAATGGAGGTGTGGGAATGGAAACCATAGAATATTGTGATACCCATGATGGATTTGGGGTGAAGAAGGTAGGTTGGGTTGGAGTGGATTGGGGCTTAAGATCTACCACCTATATTTGTTATTGGGAGCAAGAATGAGCATTTTGTTGAGCCATAAGCAATTTGTTGAGATGTTGCCATGCTTGTTGTATGGAAATATTTGAGGTAGATGGTGTAGGTGTGGTGGAAATGGATGAAGTGGGTGGAGGATAGGTTGCAACCAAAATTGCAACTAAATGGGAGACATTGGATGTAGTGGAAGCTGGCATTTGTGAAGCAACATTGACATGTACTTCATACAATGGATTTCCATAGGTGGTGGTATAGGAAGATGGAATGGAAGTGCTTTGGGCACATGATTGTTGTGGAAGAGACAAGTGATGGGAAGGTGCAGATGATGCCTCAAAAAGAGGGTTGGTATACACCTAGGTGAAACTGGAAGGTTGCAAGTGGGTAAGTTCTTACTAAGAAGAAGGATCATGCCTAGGTGGGCTATTTATTTGCTCTAGAACATGGTTAGTGGATCTTAGAAAAGCTCCAACTTTAGCCATATCTATGGATATGATGTTAGGATTGGTGGGAGATGATGGCTCAATTTTTGGAATGGAGGTATGGATGGCTCTATGCAACACATCAACATTTGAGGTATGCACAACGTGTGAGGGTCCCACAGATAAACCATAATAGCTTGTCTGTATCACACTGATAGGATTAACCATATAAGTGGTAGGGAAATATGTGGAACACTCCATGGATGAAGTGGCTTGGCTAATGGAGGTTTGAATCAAAATATTTGCTTGGCTTCGAGTTGAAACCATAAGCTAATGAGTCAGATGGGGATGGTGAGTTTGTGGAATGTGCAGAAAATATGCAATACAAATCACACATAATACTATGTTCTTGCAACATATTTTTTTTTTATGTGGGGTTTGTGTGTTGTTGATGTGCTAACCTAAACTATTATGCAAGGTGGATTCTAAGGTTGGATGGCAAATGAGAACCTTTCTGGTGATGAAATCCAAAAATATTACTCATGGGTGACTATGGTTTCTATGGGGTGAGATGACGGATGGAGATGAAGCCCATCGTCACCAATCTCGAACAATGGTTGGTGATGAAATCCAACTCACTGTTGTTAAATGCGTGACGTGCAAAGTGTGTGATTCATTTTAAGATTTATGTTTTCTATAGTGTTCACTCAATGTTAAAAACACCCTATTTCACTTGTCTAAGCTAGAAGCCAAGAACATTAACACTAAGCTCCTCAAAAGAACTTAGGGGTACACCACTTAAGACCCACCCTGAATCATCAAGTGATTCCAATAGTGGAGGGTTCACCCAGTTCTTCTACCCTGAATCATCAAGTGATTCCAACAATGAGAGTATACTTAGGTATTATGAACAACGAGAGTATATAGCAGGAGTCAAATGTGAACTATGGTGAATGCATCAATGCAACTCTACCCTATATGCAATCTATATGAAAAATGTAGATGCCTAAAATGGAAATGAAAATGCAACTACTTTAAAATAGAAAATGAATGTATTTTCTTTTGTTAGTTTCATTGTTAAAAAGAGAAAAATGAAAATAAAACAGAGTTAGGGTTTGAACCAGGCTTACTAGGAAGCCTACGTATTTCTTCCCCACTCTACTAAACACCACCTAGAGTCTCCTGAATGTTGTGAGGCATCTCCTGAACTCTATAGGGCATCCCTCGAACATTGCAAGGCGTTCGTGTGACCTCTATTCAAACTCTACAACTCCCAAAAACCCTAGTTTTCATGATTTTTGCACGATCAAACTTCTGGAAACCTATAAAATAGAAATAGAAACATTAATAAGTAACAAGGTAAATCAAAATGAGGAACCCTTTGGGGGTCCCACCATGATCACCATTTTTTAAACCAAAAAATGAACAACACCAATACAAAGATAAAAGTACAAAAGCACAATAACACCATAGAATGCACAAAATGAATAATATTTATTGATATAGGTAGATCTCCGAGTTGTACAATGAATGTGCCCCAATATGGGGTTACAAATGCTTTTGATACAATTATTATAGATAATAGGGTTTCGAAACCCTAGTTCAATGAATAACTGGTGTCTTCTCGTTCATCCTTGATCCAAACAAGTGTGCGGGTGGGCTTGTGTATCCCTATGGGACCACCCTAGTTGCAATAGCTTCCAAAAATGTGATTCCTACACCTACAAATAGAAAAAAACATAAAATATTTAATAGTACATGTGAGGGCTCCACTGTGTGAGGCCCTTAGAAAGATAAAACCTATAAACCCTAGATGTTGTAAAATGGAACTATAAACAAAAATACAAGAATATAAAATGATGCAATGAATATTTTACCTTGTCAATGTTGATTTGTACTTTTGTATCTATGTTCGAGAGTCGTGCGGATACCTGAAAGCATATTAGGGCTTACGAACTATAAATTTATTGTAGGAAATACCTAGAGGTATTTGGTGATGGATGTGAACACCCAGTAGCATTCTAGAAATGCTTCGTATAATTCTATGAACTCTAGATGGCATTTGAGGGTTGATGGAATTGAGGCAAAACCAAATTTAGTTTATGAGGGTTTGGCAGTGGCAAAAATGGGATGGGCGATGGCGATGGTGAGGGACAAAGATGATAGCGAAATGGCTAGGGAAATCTCAAGAATCTGAACCTTCTGAGAATTTTCATGGACCTTCTAAGACCTTGATTCATCAAAATGACTCATCTTTTATAATATTCCCTTGAACATGTTAGGGTTTTGATGACACAAAATGAGCGATCGAGATTAAAACATGAGGAAGGGTGGAGATTAAGCTTGGGCAAGTGACATGGATTGAGATGGATGGATGGTTGAGATTAAGTCATGGTGGATGGCTAGGATTTATTCACATAAATACATATATATTTATTAAATATATATAAATATAAATATAAAATATTAATATTTATGTATATATTAAATAAATACACACACACACACACACACACACACACACACACACACACACACACACACACACACACACAACACATATATAATGGATGGCTATGATTGGAGGACATATATGGATGACAAGTGGCTAGATTTTGGCATCTACACTCTCTAATTTTCCCTAATTCTTCTAAATTTCCCTTTCCCTTCTAATTCCTCTAAATTCTTTAAATTCCTCCTCTTTCTTTCTAATTTTTCCTAATTCTTCTAAATTTCCACTTTCCCTTCTAAATACTCTAAAATATTCCAATTCCCCCTCTTTCTATCTAATTTTCTTAATTTCTTCTTAACTTTTCCTAGTGTTTCTAATTCTATTTCTTCTCTCTATTTTTCCCTAAATCTTCCTAAGGTTTCCCTAAAGTTCCTATTTTCCTCTAATTTACCCTTTCCCCTAGTTTCCTAAAATTCTTGTAATTTCCTCTAGTTTCTCCCTAATTTCCTCCTACCCTGCTTGATTCCTCTAATCCATTTCTTAGTTTCCCTAATATCATAATTTATATGTAATTCCCCTCATTTATTCCTCCCTTCCCCCTCAAATTTCATATAACCTCTCTTACTTGTTTAATTTCTCCATTTATCTCCTAATTCGTTTCTCAATTCCTTCTTAAGAACTCATCCAAATCCCAAGGGATATGCACAATAATTTAAAAGTACCTCTCAAATCCCTAGGTCTTCCCATAATATCCACCTGTAACCCTCATTTATTCCACTTTGTCTCCCCATCCATATTTCCCTCCAAAGTAGGATAATTTAAAAATGCAAGAAAAGCTCCAAGTCAAAGGGAATTAATTTGGTAAATTTAATGGGTTAGTCCTCCTCACCCTCCATGTCACCCTTTTTAGCAATTAAAAATTACATGAGCATCTACCAAGGCACACATGTCCCCATGCCCCTCACTTTTCCCTAGGTCAATTTATGGCATTTGGGTGGGTGAGAGTTCACTCCATCCAAAGCCATTAAATTTGGAGGGTGCACACTCTTACAAGTGGAATCCCCTAGATTTTTCTTGGCCTTTGCACACACACATGGCTTCCACATACCCTCCACATCACCTCCATGTCACCTACCCTTCCCCTCACCAAATTTCTATGAATCCCCCCATTTCCACCATTTGCATAGAGAAAAGGAGAAAGCTGAGTGTTATGTTGCCAAAATATGGTCAAACTTCCTAGCTACCCTTAGAGACCCCGTATTTCATCAGCAAACACCTTGGAGAGCCTAGCCATGGTATCCATGGATCTTATTTAAGGATTTGACCAAGATATTTGACAACTAATCATGCTTTAACTAGCTAGCATCCTGCCATCGCACCTACACCAAGGGACATCCAGGGACCACTAGAACCCTCTAGCATGATCACCTAACCCCATCTACCACTTGGTCCCAATTGTCATATCTAGTTACATAGGCCTAATAATTGCTAATAATTAGTCAACTGTCACACCCAGCTGCACAAAACCAACCATTGCTGATAGTTACACAAACACTCACTAGATAGAGCACACACTTAGTAGGCAAATAGGTGAAGGTATACAACATTGCATTTCTTAGTTTTGTAAACTTTTACAAAGGTTTTGTGAACACCTAGGTAGGTTTTGTAATGTTTTATATTTGCTTTGGAAAGGGCCTCATGCGAGGGAGGTCCCTCAGATGTTATTGATCTTATATGGTTTGCATGTGTGTGTTGGAGTATATTACATTATTTGGTACATATTTTAGATTAGGATTTGCTTTATGTGTTGTAATAAATGCACAAGGGTGCATAATATTTAATAATGTAAATGTGCATATTTTTCCATGTGTACATGAGTCCATAGAATAGGAAGGTGAATAGTATAGAAGTGGGAAGGCCAAGAGTGCTTCATATGAAGAGTCATATTACATTATATATACATGGTAATGTGGAGATGTAAGAGACACGATTGTAATAACATTACTTGGTTCTTTTAGTGCTATCACTCCATTTTCATGAGCCTTTATTTATGGTATATTTAGGAGTAGCTATTTGAGTTATTACAATATTTTATACTTATAGAATATTTCCATTATCATATGCATTAGTTTGGTACTTTATTTCATTTATGTAATTTTTATTATCTTAAGTAATAATCCTCAAAAGTTAACAGTGGTATCAGAGCCACAAGAGACTTTGATAAGAGATAGAGAGAGCTATTGCAAGGATTGGACTTACACAATTTTTTGAAGTTGCAGAGGAGAAATCAGTGAAGGTGAGGAGACTATCTCTGGAAGGTGAAACCAGAGAAGATTGAATAATTTATATTCCAAGAACAAATTCAAAATAGAAGGATATTCTAGGTCTTGAAATAAAACCTTGATATTGCATAGATTGAGGAGAATAAGAGGCCCACGAAAGAGGTCTTATTGAAGGAATTGGTAAATTAAAGAAGACTACAAATTGTAGATTGGCTAGAGTCTTTTCACAAGATTTTGAAGACTAGGACTCAACACAAAATTGATTCCACTAGTTTTAAGAATAACTAGTGAAGTTGATTTATTTTATAATTCTAGAATTTCTAACATATTTTTTATTGCTATCTAAGTTTATGGTTACACGAAATTAACACCCAAAAATTGAGAAGCTTCCTACAAAGGATAAAGAATAATTTCACCTTCATTGCTTGAAAGTCTATGTGCTTTCCTCATGTAGGGATTATTTTTGTGTTGCAAAAAATTAGAGATTGAAGATTGGAGGAGACTCATGAAGAAAATCCCCATAGAATATTGCAGACAAGAAAGCTACAAATTGAAGAAGTTGAAGAGACCCAAAAGAGGACAATTTGAAGATATTCCAATTTTGGAATATTGAATATTGGAGATTGAAGATACCCGTGTAAAATATTCTCATCACAGATTGGATATTAGAGAATTGAAAGACCTAATAAGAGGTTCTACTATAGATTTGAGGAGCAACAAAATTTGGAGATCCAAGAAAGTGATATCATTTGAAAATTCCCATAGTTGGAATATTAAAGAAACTAGGAAAAGGTTTTAGTAAATTTTTTAGAATAAGAAGTTGAAGAGTCATGAAAAGAAGTTGAAGAGTTGTAGAACTAGAAAATCCAAGAGAGTTCGAAGGAGAAGAAGAAGGCTAGAGAAAGCCTTGTTGTAGGATTTGGAGAAGCGAAAATTGAAGGCATCTTGGAGATAGCGAGAAGTAGGAGAGTGCAAGAAGAGAGGAGATATGAAGAAATTTCATGACAAGAGATTGTGAGCAAGAAAAAGTTTTTATTTGGGATAATTATTACCATACGACAACAAGCCCAAAAGAAAGAACTGTTTGAAAAGAAGTTTGCTAAATTTTGGAGATAGAATTAGAATATCTCAAGACATTCAGATTATTGAGAAAGGAGACAACATTGGAGATCATATTTTAAGTCATAATTTGACAAGGAGATTGCAGTATAAGAGAATATTGAGGATCCCAAGGTTTTGGGAAATCTAAGGACAACCACAAAGTTTTGAAGGCTGATTTACAAGAGAAGATTGCTGGTTTTCGAGCAGATATTGAAGAGTTCCAAAAGAACAAATTGAAGGTAGCCTGGAGCTACACTATGGAAAATTTTGGGGTAGATTTTGGAGTACCTATGGATAGGATATTAAAGGTGTTTAGACAATAAAATCTAGCATTTTGAATACTCTTGTTGTAGATTTAAGCCAATGAAAGAAGGAAGGATTTGACTACAAAGTTGTAGGTTTATGAACACTAGTTTGGGCAATATTAATAGCTACTAATTTTAGAGTGTGTGAAGACAAGATTGAAGGATATTCAAATCCACAAAAACAATTTTTTTGGACAACAATGAAGGCAGATAGAGAGATGCAGTTTTGAAGAGTTTTGGAGTAGTTTTATGAAAGGTTATTTGGCAACAAATAAGGAGAAGTTGAGTAACAAGCAAGGCTACAAATTGGGTAAGATTTAGAGCAGAAAAGTGAAGTAGAATACTGGTGCAAAGTTTGAGACAACAAGTTGGGTGAATAAAATCACCAAAAAAATTGGAAAAATAGAGAAAAGAAAGGTATGCAATATTAGTGCAATCTAAGTCTATTATTCGAGTATTGAAATCAACTATACATCAAGTTTTAAGAGCACCATATTATTATTATTTGATATCCATATTGCATTATTTTGGAATCAAAAAATTAAGAACTTAAAGGAGTTCTTTAAGTTAAGGTTTTAGTAGTGTTTACATCTTAACGATATACAAAGATAAAGTAGCAATACTAAGGAGAAATACGAAGTGCATAGTATTTTTAGTGAATGCTTTGTTATTTCAGATTTATTAAAGTAAAATGAAAGCAATAATCTAAGCTAAATGATGACCGAATAAGGGTTAGAAATTCAGAAAAATTTTCTAAGTGTCAAAAGACACTAGAATAAGCTTAAGAGTCTTGGATGAGCACAAGTTTCAAGAGGTGTTGAAAGCATCATTGTAGAAGAATAATCACCACTCAAAAGAGCAAGAGGAACTACCACTCAAAAGGAGTGTTACCATTGCTCTAAGGAGGGAAAGTGATTAATCTCTACATTGTTGGAGAGACTTGGATATAATCTCCACACCATTGAAGATACATAGACAAAATATACACCATTTGATGTAATTTAAGAGACAAAAACACCTAAGAAAGAATAAATAAAAGAAGGATGTCCGCCCTTGAGAAACAAGCATACTACTGTGAAAAGTAGAGCAGAAATACGTTGACACAAATGTATTGAAGCAAGGAATGAAATGAGAATTGGAATAGTGAAGATTTAAATTGAAAGTAGCAAGCACCCTAGGAGGAATAGTTTACATGCAAGGGCCATTTTGATTAACATTGGAGAAGCATTGAAGGAGTGTTACGAGTAACACCCATTGCCACAATAATATCTCCTAGAGAAGTAAAATGTATTGCAAGGGAGGTAGAAGAGTTGGAGTGCCAAGTGGCACATACAAGACCGAAACTTGAAGAGTCTAGCACCCATTCTACCAAGTAGCAAGTAGAAACCAAAATTTCAAAGGTTAATTCATGCCTAGTGAATGAAACCTTCTCCCAAGGTGCCAAAACAATTAAAGAGTCCATTAATAAATATGGTAGATTAGTGCAGGCAAAAACATGCAAAGGATATCAATGATTGGATGCAGTAAGAGAACCTTTGGAGGTTACAAATTGCATAAGTAAAGCTAATATTTGTGTGCAGGTATATTAAAGCTAGAGTGGTAAAATTTATCTCTCGAATAAGCCAATTAATTAGGCCAAGATAGCACGCGTGAATACAATGCCATTCACAGACGTACATAGTGGAAAATTTGTAGAGAAGTCAAGCGTTGTTGATCGAAGAATACAAATCTAAGCCTAAAGTAATTTATTTCATTCAAATTACTCATAAGCTTTATTTAGGAGAAATAAGGAATTGATGCAGGAGAATATGGGGGCAACAAAAATCTTGCTTTAAAAAAAAAAAAAACCAACAACAAGGCAGAAGTTGCAGGGTCGCGATATCGTGACATGTCGCGATATCGCGACCAAAAGAGGGGCAAGCGATGCAAAAGGCAGGAAGGGTCACAAAATCGCGACGTCGCGATATCACGACAAAAGTGGGGCAAGCGGTGCCATAGGCGAAAGGGTCGCGATATCGCGACGTCGCGATATCACGACAAAAGCAGGGCAAGCGGTGCAATAGGTGGAAGGGTCACGATATCGTGACGTCGCGATATCATGACCAAAAGTGGGGCTGGCGATGCAACAGGTGGAGGGTCACGAAATCGCAACATGTCACGATTTCGTGACATGTCATAAAATCGTGACGTCGCGATATCGCAACCAAAATGCAGGGTCGACGACGCAGCAGGCAGAGGGTCACGAAATCGTGACATGTCGCGATATCGCGACTGTCACGATATCGCGACGTCGCGATATCGTGACCAATATGCAGGGCCGACGATGCAGTAGACAGAGGGTCACGATATCGTGACATGTTACATTTTCATGCATCGAAAGACGAGCCAAAGACGAAGAGTCAAAAAGTGACACGTGTCGAATATCTGGACGACGAAGCGACACGGGGAGGCAAAACGAAAGGTTCTGGAAGAGGAAACGAAGGGCCACCAGTAGGAAATGGAGCGTCACCCGAGAACCTTTAAAAAGGAGAACAAAGGCATGCACAAGGGATGGAAAAATTACTGGAACGTTAATTTTTTTTTTGTATTTCCAGATTTGAGAAACTCTAAAAAGGCAAAATTCTTCTACGACTTATATAATAATTTGTCGTGAATGTAATAATCTACTGTGAACGTACTAATCCATTGTGACTGTAATATCATGCGATGACTGTAATATTATGTTGTGACAATAATTCTTTGCTGCATTTGAATAAAATACAACTATTTTTCTTCTCTATAATTCGGCTCTCGATCAAGTGGTATCAGAGCTAGAAGTTCCTGAGTGTGCAAACAGAACGCCGAACGTGAGGCAGTTTGCACCAGGACCAGTTTGAGATTTGTGGGAGAAGTGAGCAGAATGCCTCCAAAAAGAAATCATGGTCATGGGAGAAATGTGGCGCAGGATGAAGATTTTAGAGCGTTGCAGAGGCAAGTGCAAGCCCTGCAGGAAGAGTTGCGAAAAAGGGTCGAACCAAAGGGAGAAGACCAGAGTGACGATGAAGCCTGGGAAACTGAGGATCCATCAGATGATGAAGAAGCATTGGATCCTTCTGAAGCTAGATTGTTGAAAGCTCTATCTCAGGCTAGGAAGAGACCGAAGTTTGATGTCTCCACATATTCTGGGAATCTCAACCCAGAAGAGTTGATTGACTGGATCAACGATATGGAGGAATACTTTGAGTATGAGGAGATTGCAGATCCTGATAGGATCAAATTTGCAAAAACAAAATTGAAAGGCCATGCTAGTTTATGGTGGAAAGGAGTACAACTCGAAAGAAATAAAAGTGGAAAGGAGAAAATAACCAGATGGGACCGAATGGTGGAGAAACTGAAGAGACAATTTATTCTCGTAGATTACGAGTTGGACCTATTGAGGAGGATGCAGAGTTTGAGACAGTCAGGCAAGTCTGTCCAAGAATACATAGAAGAATTCTACAAAATCTCCATCGAACCGGCCATTCAGGGGCTAATAAGGAGAAAGTAGCTAGATACATCAACGGGTTGAGAATGAACATTCAGGAAGAACTCAGCTTGATCTGAATAGCCACCATAGAAGATGCATACCAGTTGGCCTTGAAGGTAGAAGAGAAACTAAACAGAAGATTCGAAGGCAACCAGAGAGGAAGGGATCATGGTGGAAGAACCGATGGAGGAAATTACCGAGACCAGAAGAAGACTGGTGAAACAAGCAGACCCCAAGAACAGAAAAAGGAGAATACCTATCACCCACGTGATCAAAACAATGACTACCAGAGAGGAAGAGGTAGACCTGGACGTGGGTATGGAAGAGGGGTATTCCGTGGAACCTGTTTCCAGTGTGGAGAAGAGGGACACCAGTCATACGAGTGTCCTCAACACCAAGAAAGGACGGACAAGAGACCTGAGGGTCATGCCAGAGCTGCTGTGGCAGATGAAGGTGCAGAGTCAAAACACTCTAAAGAGGCAGAAGGAGGAGAAGTGTTGATGATGAGAAGAACACTGTTGAATGAGGAAAAAGAACCAGAACAGAGGAAGAGCCTGTTCCGCACAAGGTGCAAATGTGCAGGGAAGGTCTGCAATGTTATCATTGATAATGGTAGCACAGACAACTTAGTTTCAGAAGAGATGGTTACTAAGTTGAAATTGGGAAAGAGGAAGCACCCGCATCCATATCGGATTTTGTGGTTGCAGAAAGACCACAGAGCACTTGTCGCTGAACAGTGCTTGGTCGAATTTCACATTGGAAATTATCAAGATGAGGTCCTATGTGATGTTTTGCCGATGGATGCTTGCCATTTGTTGTTGGGAAGACCATGGCAATTTGATAGACGTGCAGTGCATGATGGGCATGCAAATACGTACTCTCTAACAAAGGATGGAGTACGTCACAAATTGAAGCCACTGAAGGAAGTGGATGAGAAAGTGTGCAGTAGTGCCAAAATCTGCCTGGTGGATGGAAGACAGTTTTTGGATGGCCTGAAAAGGGATTCAATGTGTTATGCATTAATCCCTACTGTTAAGAAAGAATAGTACACAGATGTTCCAACAGAGGCCGAACACCTGTTAGAAGAATTTCCAGACATCATATCAGATAATGTGCCTGAGGGTTTACCACCGATGAGGAAGATCAATCACCATATTGATTTGGTACCTGGATCTAGTTTACCCAACAAGGCAGCCCACAGAATGACTCCTGTGGAAAGTGAGGAGCCGAGCAAGGCAAGTCCATGAGTTGTTGAAAAAGGGACCGATTCGAGAAAGCTTGAGTCCATGTGCGGTACCTGCAGTACTAGCACCAAAGAAGGATGGGGAGTGGAGGATGTGTACGGACTCCCGAGCTATAAACAAGATCACCATAAAATACAGATTTCCATTACCAAGGATGGATGATATTATGGACTGTTTGAGTGGAGCCAAGTACTTCACCAAGATTGACCTGAAGAGTGGCTACCATCGATTCGGATCAGAGAAGGAGATGAGTGGAAAACTGCTTTCAAAACCAGAGAAGGTTTGTATGAGTGGTTGGTCATGCCATTTGGGCTAACCAATGCACCAAGCACATTCATGCGGTTGATGAATGAAGTGCTGAAGGAGTTCTTAGGCAAGTTTGTTATTGTCTATTTGGATGACATTTTGATATTCAGTAGAACCCTGGAAGAGCACCTGATGCATATCAGGAGGGTTTTTGAGAAGTTGAGGGAAGAACAGTTGTTGATCAACTTGAAGAAGTGCAATTTTGTGAAGAAGGAGTTGGTATACCTGGGATTTGTCATCTCAGTTGAAGGTCTGAAAATGGACCCAAAAAGGTGAGGGCTATCATTGAATGGCCTACTCCAAGAAGCACTTTTGAAGTGAGATCATTTCATGGTTTAGCCAGTTTTTACAGGAAATTCATCAAAAATTTCAGCAGTATTTGTGCACCCCTTACAGAAACAATGAGAGGGGATAGGAAAGACTTTAAGTGGACCTTGGGAGCTGACAAAAGCTTTGATATGTTGAAGAAGAAGGTCACTGAGCAACCTGTTTTAGCACTTCCAGATTTTAATAAGGTATTTCAGGTAGACTGTGATGCCAGTGGTAGTGCCATTGGAGTTGTGCTGAGTCAAGAAGGTAAGCCTGTTGCTTACTTCAGTGAGAAACTCAATGATGCCAGGAAAAAGTATTCAGTGTATGATCAAGAATTCTATGCGATAGTTCAGTCCCTAAAGAAGTGGAGACATTATTTGCTGCCAAAAGAGTTTGTGTTATATACTGATCATCAGGCCTTACAGTATATAAACAGCCAGGGAAAACTGAACTAGAGGCACTTGAAGTGGGTTGAGTTTCTCCAAAGCTATACCTTTGTGTTAAAGCACAGAAGCAAAAAATCAAACAGAGTTGCAGATGCCTTAAGTAGAAGGCAGAATTTGCTGATTGAAATGACAGTGGAAGTGGTAGGATTCAAAGAACTGAAGGGCCTGTACCCGAAGATCCCGATTTTGCAGAAGCCTGGACGGCTTGCTTGGCACCTATTACTGTGGACAGGACAAAATGGTTGGATTTTCTAATCCAAGATGGAATGTTGTTCAGAGGAAGTAAATTATGCATTCCAAGGAGTTCCATGCGGGAAAACTTAGTCAAAGAGAAACACAGCGGAGGACTGGCTGGACATTTTGGCCGGGATAAGACCATTGCCCTGGTGAGTGAGAACTATTACTGGCCGCAACTGCAGCAGGATGTGAACAAGTTTGTGCAAAGTTGCAGAATATGCCAGATGGCAAAAGGAGTGAGGCAGAACACAGGATTATATCAGCCGTTACCTGTACCTGAGAGGCCATGGGAGGACATCAGCATGGATTTCATTCTTGGGTTGCCGAGAACACAGAGGGGAAATGACTCCGTATTTGTGGTGGTTGACAGATTCTCCAAGATGGCACATTTTATTCCCTACTAGAAAACAAGTGACGCGGTTCACATTGCAGGGTTATTTTTCAAGGAAGTGGTACGACTTCATGGTCTACCAAAAAGCATAGTTTTTGACAGAGATACAAAGTTTGTTGGGTATTTCTGGAGAACATTGTGGAAGAAGTTGAAGACAGATCTGAAGTTCAGTTCTGCATACCACCCACAGACTGATGGATAGACAGAGGTGGTAAATAGAAGTCTGGGTAATTTATTAAGATGCTTGATAGCAGATAAACCCAAGGGATGGGATTTGGTTTTGCCGCAGGCGGAATTTGCATACAACAATTATGTCAACAAGAGTACAAACAAATCTCCATTCCAAGTCATATATGGAAACAGCCCAAGAAATGTTTTTGAGCTGAGGAAATTAGATAAAGGAGAAAAGTGCATAGTGTCGAGGCTGAGGAATTTGCGAAACAGATGAAAAGCCTACATGAAGAAGTAAAGAAACAAATTACAAAAATGAATACTCAGTACAAGACAAGAGCAGACCAAAAGAGGCGGTTCAAAGAGTTCGAAGTGGGAGATGAAGTCATGGTCCATCTCAGAAAAGAAAGGTTTCCAGCCAAAACTTATAACAAATTGAAGATGAAGAAATTTGGGCCATGCAGAATACTGGAAAAACGGGAGTCAAGCAATGCATATAAAGTGGAATTGCCAAGTGGGCTTGACATTTCACCTATTTTTAACATATCAAATTTAGTGAAATACCATGAAGGGGATAGTAGTGAGGCACCATGTGCAGAGTTGTGGAGTATTCCAGCATCTACTCCAACCACAGATGAGATTGAGGAAATACTGGACACTCGAGAAGGCAGAAGTACCAGAAACAGATAGTATTTTGAATATTTGGTCAAGTGGAAGGGCAGACCGGTAGAAGATGCAACTTGGTTGTCTAAAATGGAGGTTGACCACCTGGGTCTCCCTCTAACAGTTCAGAAGTGAGGATCACTTCTCAATCTACCCCGGATGTCTGATGCAGGAGCATCCGAGGGCAGCAACAATCTTGCTTTAAAAAAAAAAAACCAACAACAGGGCAGAAGTTGCAGGGTCGCGACATGTCACGATATCACGACCAAAAGAGGGGCAAGCGATGCAAAAGGCAGGAAGGGTCACGAAATCGCGACATCGCGATATCGCGACAAAAGCGGGGCAAGCGGTGCCATAGGCGGAAGGGTCGCGATATCGCGACAAAAGCAGGGCAAGCGGTGCAATAGGCGGAAGGGTCACGATATCGCGACGTCGCGATATCACGACCAAAAGTGGGGCTAGCGATGCAACAGGTGGAGGGTCACGAAATTGCGACGTCGCGATATCGCAACCAAAATGTAGGGTCGACGACGCAGCAGGTGGAGGGTCACAAAATCATGACATGTCACGATATCGCGACGTCGCGATATCGCGACCAATATGCAGGGCCGACGACGCAGCAGACGGAGGGTCGCGATATCGTGACATGTCACGATATCGCGACAGGTTACATTTTCACGTCGAAAGACGAGCCGAAGACGAAGAGTCGAAAAGTGACACGTGTCGAATATCTGGACGACGAAGCGACATGGGGAGGCGAAACGAAAGGTTCTGGAAGAGGAAACGAAGGGCCACCAGCTGGAAATGGAGCGTCACCCGAGAACCTTTAAAAAGGAGAACAAAGGCATGCACAAGGGATGGAAAAATTACTGGAACGTTAATTTTTTTTTGTATTTCCAGATTTGAGAAACTCTGAAAAGGCAAAATTCTTCTGCGACTTATATAATAATTTGCCGTGAATGTAATAATCTTCTATGAACGTACTAATCCGTTGTGACTGTAATATCATGCGATGACTGTAATATTATGCTGTGATAGTAATTCTTTGCTGCATTTGAATAAAATACAACTATTTTTCTTCTCTGTAATTCGGCTCTCGATCAAGAATTTTATAAGGATATTATTTTCGAAGGTGAAATGCAAAGGTATTTTGAGATGAATAAGTCTATATTTGAAACCTTAGATATAATAATAAATTTAAGAATTATTAAAGGAGTAATTATTTAGTAGAAGACATTGGAGATTGAAGTAGGAAAAAGTGGTGCACCTAATGAAGAGAAACAATATGTGTATCTATCCCATCTTGCACATGAGCATCAAACGGAAGCATGCATATGAAAATGAAGCAATACCAAGCAATAAAGAATGAAATGAAACGAGTGTCTTCTTTATTAATTGGGTGGATCAGATCCAAGGTTACACAGCAGTCCCCTTGAGGGCTCAAAATGTGATACAATTGTTACAATGTTTGGGGTGCCCAAGGATCAATTCCTCCAAGGAATCAGGGTGCACATCCAGTGCTTTTCCTCATACCCACAATCGAGGTGGGCGGGCCAATGCCACTGCTGCTTGTATCTTCAATATCTGATGTCTGATATTCCTTCCCAATGCCTTCTAAGAACCTGCACCTGCACACAAGGAAGCCAAAGGGGTCAAATAGCAAGGGTGTATGGTGGAAAACATGCAATCCCCACAGGGGCAAAATAACGCATATATTAAAACTAAATCAAATCAACTCAAAATGACTTGAAAATTTGTAGAGATGTCAAAGAGGATGTTTTGAGAGGATATCACCAAAAATATATCAGAAATTGCATCTGTAGACCCCTCGATTTTGCGTCGCTCGCCTGCAACCTACGAAGAAGAAGACAAGCAAATCCCGAACCTAAACATATCCAAAACTCATGAAATTTGGATAGAATGCATAAATTGACATTTCAAGACAACCCATATGGTTATATTTTCAAATTGAGGCCCAGATCCACCTGCATACAACTGGGGTGCCCGGATGGGCCCTACGAACCTGCAAAAACTTAAAAATGCTATAACTTTGTCAATTTAACTCCAAATTACATGAAATTTGAACTATAGCATCATATGATAGTCTAGAATAATATAATTAAAAAATAGTAATAAAATTGTGTAAGGATTTACCCTCATCCCGGGGGCGGTGGTGACTGCAACTAATTGGGGGGCACCCTGGGAGGGGATACCCACCAATTCTGCCCACCTTTTGCTACCAATATCACTAGGGAATGATCCTAAACACTATAGGGGGTGTTTTCATCAAATTTTGTGAAGAAATTCACCCGGATGGAAAAGTTATGCTCAAATGACCCTCTTGAAGTCACCCGGTAACCTCCTTTGCAAAAGAGAGATTTCGAGGGCAAGAAGGCACAATAAGGTGAGGGGAAATCTTGGCAGCACTCCATTGCATATCCTAGAACTCCTCTCTATGTTTTTGTGTGGATATTGTATCCATTTTATAGCCCAAAGGGGCTCATGTGCAAAAAGGCATGCAAGGGCATGCATGGCAGGAGGTGCCACTTGTCAAACGAGAGGCATGCAATGGGTGTGGAAGAGAATCTCCAATTTGGGCCTCCATTAAGAAGTGTGTCATAAGGATTCAGTGCCCTCTGACCCGCATGCTCCATATGGCATGCTAAATGGTAGTTTTTGGGTGCCAAATGTCCCAGATTTGACTTTTTTTGGGTCAAACCTGCTCACCGTCCCACCCTGGGATGATGGCTCACCACCATCCCAGGGTGGGATGGTGGGAATCTACCACCATCCCAGGGTGGGACGGTGGTGAATTTTGGGCCAAAACCTCCCAAAATTGGGCCAGTAGCCTCCAAAAACCCTTTCGGAGTGGCTAGAACCACTGTGAGCCTCCTGAGGGCTGCCCAAGGGGCCATATGATGTCAATTTGATCATTGTTTATGGATGCTTAATCGGGTTTACCATATTTTAGTGTCTACAGATGCCCCTTTTTGAGATGCGTTGTGTGCAACACAACATTGAGCAAAAATAGATGACCAAAATGTTGAATGATTAAGGTTACTCGATAACCTAACCAACTTTAGATGCCCCAATCATGAAAAGGGCGTGTGTTCTTGAATCCTTGCTTCTGACTCAGTAAAGACATTGGTCTTGGTTTCTCTTCAGCTTCCAGGTATGCTCAGGGGACTTATAACCCTAGGCGTTAGAGAAAACCAAGTATTTTGGTAACTTTTGAGGTTACCAACATGCAGGTTCATCTGCACTGTTATGTGCTTAATTGAGATATTTGCTTGTTTTCTGCCCCAAGCAGGGGCATGATTGTCTTTGTCAAAGATTCATTGGATGAATGCAACTTGCATGATTGAGTGTTTAATTGTTGATTTTTTATTATGAATTTGTTAAGCATGACTACCCCCTCAAGCGATGAGTCGATGAGGGAATGACCAATGAGAAAAGTGATGAGTCGCTTGACCCAGATGACGTTTGTTAAGGTTGCCTTCAATTGTTCTCATTGAAAAATGGCACAGTTTTGAAAGGATTTGGATGATGCTATGGAGATTTCATGGAAGAAAAGAGTTGAAAACCTCCTTCCCATGGGGCGGTCTAGCCATAATGGCCTTCTTGGGGAGTGAAGTAGTAACTTGTCCATGCATCCATGAGAAGTTTGCATTCCATCTTGACCCTGAATGAATTCCATCATATTTGACTTGTTTTGGTGGGTGTTGAACCCTTTTCTTTGGCTTTTGTGTTGTTTTGTTGTTTTTTATTTTTTGGTTTTTTATTAATATATATGTATGTATACTTGACCAATGGGCTTATTGGATGCCATTGGGGCATTTTGAGTTGACCAAAGGGTTTATGGATACCTTTGGGGCTTGTTGGGTGACCAAAGGGTTTATGGAGACCTTTGGGGCTTTTTGAGTTGACCAAAGGGTTTATGGATACCTTTGGGGCTTGTTGGGTGACCAAAGGGTTTATGGATACCTTTGGGGCTTTTTGGTTGACCAAAGGGTTTATGGATACCTTTGGGGATTTTTGAGGCTCTTTCGACTCTTTTTGGATTTTTGGATGTTTAGCATTGTGAGGTCTAAGGACCCACTTTATTGCAGCCTACGGGCAACATGATGTATCTTTTTGTCCCATACATATACACATATATATGAACTTTTTATGTGGTTTATCATCATGTGTTTATTGTTTTATGAAATGTATGCAAATGTATGCAATTTGATTTATGAGATGATGATGGATGTCTACCTTGTATGCATATTTTGTAATGTGATTTGATTTGATTTTGTACATGCATGGATGTATAGTGAGATGGATGATTTATTGATTTAGAGGATGCAATGTGTAGACTATATGACATATTATGCTAGCACCATAGATGATGTATATTGCACCAACTCATATGTAATGTTGTCATGAGACTTATATAATGGATTTGTGAATAATGTAACTGAAATGAATGAGGTGAAGTGATATGAATGACATGTTGTTTAGGGAATGCCCATTAGGTTTTCATGAGACTCAAACACTCTAGTCAACTCATCAAAAGTTGTATACTAACCATGCAGGACTTTTTGACAAGGTATGAATCTGCTAGGATGACCAAGGTACTTCATATCCCTGTGTGTGCAAGTGAGTTCATTCTTGTGAGATGCATAAGGATACCGCCAGTGCCAAGCAGGCTCTCAACCAAACTTGTACTGAGGATCACCCAATGAATGCCACCATCCTAGGTTTTGTACTAAGTATGACTAGACCACTAGGCAATCTAGGTTACCAAAGCTAGCTCATCCACATGCAAACATTGGTCTACACATACGCCCAAAAGCTAATATGGTAGACATATCATCATGCGGGAGGCTACCGCCATTGACGGATAGGCTATCCACCAAACCCGTAATGAGGATCACCTGATGGTTTTCCAAATGTTGAGAGTTCCAAGGATTCAAGTTCGACTCCCTACTTTCTTGAATTTGTATTGGGATACTTGCTCTCATATGAAGTGATAAGAATCACTGTTTATTTTTCCCTTTTTAGTGATAATAATCACTGTTTATTTTGAGTTTTTCTTTTTCTCTTGAGCAAGGGATTTGAATTTTGAGTGATGGGGATCACTGTTTCTTGTGCTTTTTGATATGTGCACTTTTTTATTTTTGTATTTTTGTACTTTGAATTTTTGCTTTGTGGGGGTTTGCAAATTTAGACTATTGCAAACATGTGAAAATGTGGGATTTTGATGACAAAAATGGGGGAAAACCACTTATTGTTGTGGGGGGAATTGGGTAGGGGAGAACTTGTCCTTTTGCCAACTCTCAACATTCTTGAACCATTCACATAGGGGGATGAGCAGGATGACCTTTTCGCTTAAGGTAACCTAGACCACTTCATGGATTTCATCTGTCTTTGTGCAAAACTTGGATTGTTAATGTTTAATTGTGTTTGGGATATGATGTACACAAGGCATAATCTATGCAAGACTCTACCTCCTAAAAATCAAGCTAGCCTTCTACAAAATCTGAGTAGAGACTAGATATGGTTGAGTGACCAAAAATCCTACTGACATTTTAAAACAAATGGCTAAGTGAAGGGAATAGACACGACTATGGAAATGTGAAAAATGTGGGTGAAAATGATAATTGCGGCATTGAACTATGAGTACTTTCACAACATTGATTTTGAGCGGTAAGTAGTGTACCATCATGGTGCTAGACATGTATGAGCAACTCTAAAATGTAAAGTGCTAATGATGAATATGCCTAAATGCAAGCGATGATAAAATGCAATGGGATGCAATGTGATGTGATGCAATATTTTTGAATTTTTGAAATTTTGATGATGTGTTTTTTTGAATTTTTGATTGATATGTATATACATGTGACCAATGGGCTTATTTGGGGGTCATTGGGGTATTTTGGGGGACCAAAGGGCTTATGGATGCCTTTGGGGCTTTTAGGGTTGACCTAGATGATCGTAGATAGTCTAGGAGATTTTTATTTGACCTAGAGGTGGAGAACTCTAGGAGCTTTTGGGTGACCTAGATGGAAACTTAAAAAGTGTCTATGATTACCTAGGGGTATTTGGTTGTGACCAAAGGGCTTATGGATGCCTTTGGGGATTTTAGGGTTGACCTAGATGATCGTAGATAGTCTAGGAGCATTTTTATTTGACCTAGATGGTGAGAACCTGCTAGGAGCCTTTTGGGTGACCTAGACGGGTGGTGACACTTAAAAAGTGTCTATGACTACCTAGGGGTATTTGGTTGTGACCAAAGGGCTTATGGATGCCTTTGGGGATTTTAGGGTTGACCTAGATGATCGTAGATAGTCTAGGAGCATTTTTATTTGACCTAGATGGGAGAAACCCGCTTAGGAGCCTTTGGGTGACCTAGGATGGGGGGACACTTAAAAGTGTCTAACTAACCTAGGGGTATTTGGCTATGACCAAAGGGCTTATGGATGCCTTTGGGGATTTTAGGGTTTGACCTAGATGATGTAGATAGTCTAGCCTGGACTGATGGTATTTTTAGGGGGTTATGGATGCCTTTTGGGATTTTAGGGTTGACCTAGATGATCGTAGATAGTCTAGGAGAATTTTATTTGACCTAGATGGATGAGAACCTCTAGGAGCATTTTGGGGTGACCTAGATGGTCACTGGACACTTAAAAGTGTCTACGACTGCCTAGAGGTATTTGGTGTGACCAATGTGTAGGATGCCTTTGGGCGACCTAGATGAATGATTTTAGCTTGAGCTTTTGGGGTGACCTAGAGCATAGTGTCTAGATACCTAGGAGCATTCTAGGTTGACCAAGTGGGATGTAGGCACCCTTGGAGCATTTTGGGGTGACCTAGATGGTTCTAGACTACCTAGGAGCATTTTAGGTTGACCAAGAGGGATGTAGGCACCCTTGGAGCATTTTGGGGTGACCTAGATGGTTCTAGACTATAGGAGTTTAGGTTGAAAGGGTGGATTTGTGATAGAGTTAGAGCCTAGGAGCATTTTAGGTTGACCAAGCGATATGTAGATACCCTTGGAGCCTTTTGTAACTTTGATTACTTTGTGTTCTTAGGAGGAAGGTGTAATACCTTGTATACCCCTAGCATTTACTGTGATTGATGCGATGTTATTGACTTGGCTAGGAGGAGCAATAGGAATTGACCCCCCTATTTTGGCAAGGAATCTTGGGTAATGCTAATGTCTTGAGGGGGTAGAATGAGTGACCCACTCATGGATAAAGCTCCCTCATCAATAATATCTTGGACCCTGTGTCTAAACATATGACAATTGCTAATGGCATGCCCTCTCATCCGATGATAGAGGCAATAATGATCCTCCCTATATTGTTTAGGTTTGGGCCCATTTGGATTGAACGGGCGTATGTATGGCAATACAATTGCCTGTGTATCTTGTAGATTGTGGAAGATGGTTGACATAGGCTCAGATAATGGAGTCCAGGTACGACGTTGATGCCTTAAACAAGGTGAACATGGCTGACTCATTTTATGAGGTGATGAGGTTGTATGTGTCTCAATCACCTATTTAGGTTGCTCTTCTTGACTACCATCTATAGGTAACAGATGTTGCACTATGTCAATTTGTTGGTTGTTGATTTGAAGATCATTCTTGTCAAACATATCCTGTACTAGGTTTTTGAATTTAAAGCACCTATGCACATCATGCCCCTTCTACCTATGGTATTTGCAGTATAGGTCTTTGTGATATCCGTAGGGCTTAGGTGCATAGGGATCGACAAGTCGACTCTCAGGTAAAGTAATTGCCTTTGCCACGTAGAGTCACTCAAATAGAGAGTCCTTGGACTCATTAATGGGCATAAATTATCGCTTAGGGTGACGTTGTTGGTTTAGCCCTTGATTTGTTTGAGACTTAACATTGGACTGTGTAGGAGTGGGTTGGTCCTGACAATCAAGGGGTTGAGGTTTTGGATGACTCAACCGTAACTCAATGCTTGTGAGCCGATCCATGATCTATTGTAAATCATTCTGTTGGTGACTCACTTGTAACTCCACATCGGCTAGCCTATCCAAGATATGTTGTGGTACTAGTGGAGGCGATGATTGGATGGCTATTGAGGGAGTTGGATGGCAACTTATATGTGGTGGAGGTGAACTAGGTGTGGGAGCTAGGAGATAATTGATCGAGGGTGGATCAAAAGTCCCTAATGTCTGAGCAGATGTGGATGCTTCATGATGATTGGAGCTAGTGATTATATCCACATGTTCTTGTTCTTGATTTAGCTCATGCTCATGTTCCAACTCAGAGTTTTCAACTGTGGTAGTTGGGTTACCCCCACTTTAGTCTAGGGAGTACACCTGTTCTTGGTTTTGTGGAGATGTTGAGTGAGATGGAGTAGGTGTGACCGAATCCATCGGTGGTATCTCCTCTTTTATGGATGGAATGTTGGATGGTGTCACAATTTGCATAGATGGATTCAGAGGGATTTGGTTCTCTGTCATCATATTGATCATTCCCACAAACTCGTGAGAAGATGCATTTGCATCTAAACGAGTCATGGCTACCTCATCAACTTGTCCAAGGTGATCTGCTTGGCCCCCCTGCTCGAGGGGTGCATCAAAAATGCTATCAATGGGTGGCAACTTGGTAGGGGGACTACCTAGATCCTTTATCGACTCAATGATAGGTGTGAATGCAACATTGGGTACTATGCACTCATCGAGTTCTAGGTAGGTGAATTGAATTGTGTCCTCAACTATGGTGGATGAAGATGGTATGATAGGATTTGATTCATCTGTATCAATAGTGGGCTCTTCCTCCTTTTTGGTAGGAGTGAAAAGATCTTCTTTAGGTGTATTGATGATAGCTATGGGAGCTTCTGTAGCTGGCTCTTCTGATTCTTCCTTGCTTGAAGAGATAGAGGATGGTACTAGCGGTGGTGAAGGTAGCTTCACGACTAACCGTGGGGTTGAATCTGGACTCTGAATAAGGTCATTGGATTTAGTGTCCAAATGCTTGGGTGACACTATAGGCCTTTGTGGATGATCCACCTGCTTATAATACTTGAAGGGGTCTGGGTCAACATGGACCACATGGACCTTACCTTCATCAATGTATTTAATGCATTGATGCACTATAGATGGAACACATTCCATGTCTCTTATCCATGGCCTTCCAAGTAGTATGTTGTACTGTCTTGCACCCTCCAAGATGTAGAACAATGTAGGCATAGTATTTTGTCCAACTTCAACAAGTAGGATTATTGTGCCCATAGTGGAGGATAAAGCATCATTGAATGCTTGTAATGTGAACTTGGATGGTGCAATGCGTGAGGATGGAAGGTTGAGATGTTTCAGTGAAGTTGTGGTAATAATGTTTATCGAGGAACCTATGTCAACCAATACTCACTTATAGGGGACCCTATTGATGCTTGCAATTATGTGCAGAGCAGGATCTGGTGAATTGGTAGGTACGGGTTTGACCTCATGATTTTGAAAGGATATAGCAGGATTCTTGTACATTTGTATGTATTCCATAAAGTTGGTGAAAGCATCAGAGTCATGATGTTGTACCTCCATGGAATCCAAGACCCTCATGAAAGGTTCCCAATATTTGGAGGACTATAGTAGAAGCTCGCTCATGGTCACTTTGGCTGATGGTGCATGCGAAACTTCGCACAGGCCTACTCTGGGTTGCTAACACTTGTTGGATGGGAGTTCTAGGTGGTGAAGACCACGATGTAGAGGGAGTGTAGACCTCCCTGCTAGGCCCTTTGGAAGGCTGATTATATCTGGTTTGTGATTGGAATCGGTGTTGGCTAACCGAATAATCCACTTGATCATGTGGGTAATCCATTGATGTTCTCTTGGTAGAGGTACTTTGGTGGTCGGGTCTTCTAAATGAGGAGTGGACCTCACGATGACTTTCAGGGTGTCATGCAGGAATGATGAGATCCTCAGGAGAATAGCAAAGGTGACTACTATCAGGGCTCCATGCAGGAGTGATGAGATCCTCATACCTATAATGATGGTGCTCAGGGCCTCTCCTAAATTTTTCTACTTCACTAGCTCATGATCGAGCTCGGCCATGCATAGTTGTCATAATGTGTTGACTAGGCAAACCTTGAAGGAAACCCACACTAAAGAAAATTTTGACTTCCAAAAAAGGCTATAAGTGTTATATATCAAAATGATCAGTGCGACGAGCTGATCATAATGGGCTAGGTCTCCAAAATTTGATTTTTGGATCAAAAATTTGTATTTTTGGAATATTTGGCCAACCGGGGCCTGTGGGGAAATGCCCACTTTTGGGGATTTTTGGGAAATTTTGAACCATGAAGAGTTAGGACTCAAAATTTCTAGGAGAGGTGCCCAAGGGGCTAACTAAGACAACAAAACAAATTTGGCAATTTTTGGAGTTGTCTAGCCCATTATATGACTATTTTAGTGCAGTTTTTCTCTATTTTCGGGTTCGAAAATAGAGTAAAAATAAAACCAAAATAACTTTTTCGTTATAGCTCCATTTTGCACGATTCTTGAAGCATTGGATGCAGAATAAAAAGTAGATTTTTTTGAAACCCTATTTTTTGAAAAATTAGGGTTAGGTTTTGTCCCAAATAACAAAGAAACACACAAAGCAGATAATATGATTATCTTTTTACTGATTAAATGTGTGTCCTAAACTAGTTTTAGTGTGTTTAGATTTGTTGTTGTTCTTTGCTCTTGTTGTGGAATTAGAATGAGGGAACTCAACCAAAGTGGTGACTAGGGACACTAGTGCCAAACATGATTTCTCAAAAGAGTCTAGGGTACACCGCTTAAATCCCAGTGGGGGGTTCGCCTAGCTCTTCCACTCTGAAACAATGTTTCCAATAGTGGGAGGCAGTTTGAACATTAGTGACCTATTCCATCTTGAGAGAGTGCCCTATTCTATCTAAGATATATATGGGCAAGCTGGTGGAAGGAGGTGAAATCCAACATCACCAGTCTGAATTGGGGGTTGGTGATGAAATCCAACCTTACCAATATTATAGTGAAACGTGCAAGTGTGTGTGGTTCCTTTTAAGCCCAAAGAAAGTAAGCAAAGAAGCATTCAATGATCATTCACTAAATGCATGCAATAGGTGTGTTTTAATTTCAAAAATCTAGGATAAAAGGAACCTACAAATGTCACTTATAGATGCAAGCCCTAAATGCTAGCTTACCCAATGGGTAAGCCACAAGCAATCAAGCCACAAAGATGCATTGCTACTTCAAATTTCTTTCGATTTTTCTTCTTCCTTTTGCTATGTGATGTTATAAGAAAAGAAAAAATGTAAATTTTAACCTTTCTATGCAAGCAAATGAAGCAAGAAAACTGATTTTTGATAGTCTCTAAAAATGTAGCAGAAAAATAGAGGGTTTAGGCACTTACTTTGTCCATTTTGAGCTCTCCAAATTCTGAATTTTTGGGCAAAAATCTCTCTGTTTCACCACCGCTCTAGGGTGGGATGATTAGAAGCCTCACCACCATCCCAGGGTGGGATGGTGAAGCCACCATCCTAGGGTGTGCTAGATAAAGGCTCTGCCACCGTTCCAGGGTGGGGAGGGGAGCACCTGCAACACAAAAAGGGCAAAAATTACAAAATTGAGGTCAGATTTTCACCCAAATCATAAGGGACAAGGGTCCCACCATGATCACCACTGAATTAGGGAAAATTGGTGCACCTAATGAAGAGAAAAAATATGTGTATCTATCCCATATCGCACATGAGCATCAAACGGAAGCATGCATATGAAAATGAAGCAATACCAAGCAATAAAGAATGAAATGAAACGAGTGTCTTCTTTATTAATTTGGTGGATCAGATCCAAGGTTACATAGCAGTCCCCTTGAGGGCTCAAAAGTGATACAATTGTTACAAATTTTGGGGTGCCCAAGGATCAATTCCTCCAAGGAATCAGGGTGCACATCCAGTGCTTTTCCTCATACCCACAATCGAGGTGGGCGGGCCAATGCCACCACTACTTGTATATTCAATATATGATGTCTGATATTCCTTCCCAATGCCTTCTAAGAACCTGCACCTACACACAAGGAAGCCAAAGGGGTCAAATAGCAAGGGTGTATGGTAAAAACATGCAATCCCCACAGGGGCAAAATAGCGCATATATTAAAACTATATCAAATCATCTCAGAATGACTTGAAAATTTTTGGAGATGTTAAATAGGATGTTTTGAGAGGATATCACTAAAAAAATATCTGAAATTACATCCGTAGACCCCTCGACTCGCCTACAACCTACGAAGACCAAGACAAGCAAATCCTGAACCTAAACATATCCAAAACTCATGAAATTTGGAAATAATGCATAAATAGACATTTCAAGACAACCCATATGATTATATTTTCAAATTGAGGCCCATATCCACCTGCATACAACTGGGGTGCCCGGATGGGCCCTACGAACCTACAAAAACTTAAAAATGCTATAACTCTGTCAATTTAACTCCAAATCACATGAAATTTAAACTATAAAATAATATGATAGTATAGAATAATATATTAAAAAAAGTAATAAAATTGTGCAATTATTTATCCTCATCCTAGGGGGCGGTGGTGACTACAACTAATTGGGGGGCACCCTAGGAGGGGATACCCACCAATTCTGCCCACATTTTGCTACCAATATCACTAGGGAATGATCCTAAACACTATAGGGGGTGTTTTCATCGAATTTTGTGAAGAAATTCACCCGGATGGAAAAGTTATGCTCAAAGGACCCTCTTGAAGTCACCCGGTAACCTCCTTCGCAAAAGAGAGATTTCGAGGGCAAGAAGGCACAATAAAGTGAGGGGAAATCTTGGCAGCACTCCATTGCATATCCTAGAACTCCTCTCTATGTTTTTGTGTGGATATTGGATCCATTTTATAGCCCAAAGGGGCTCATGTGCAAAAAGGCATGCGAGGGCATGCATGGCAGGAGGTGCCACTTGTCAAACGGGAGGCATGCAATGGGTGTGGAAGAGAATATCCAATTTGGGCCTCCATTAAGAAGTGTGTCATAAGGATTCAGTGCCCTCTGACCCGCATGCTCCATATGGCATGCTAAATGGCAGTTTTTGGGTGCCAAATGTCCCAGATTTGACTTTTTTTGGGTCAAACCTGCTCACCGTCCCACCCTGGGATGATGGCTCACCACCATCCCAGGGTGGGACGGTGGTGAATTTTGGGCCAAAACCTCCCAAAATTGGGCCAGTAGCCTCCAAAAACCCTTTCGGAGTGGCTAGAACCACTGTGAGCCTCCTGAGGGCTGCCCAAGGGGCCATATGATGTCAATTTGATCATTGTTTGTGGATGCTTAATCGGGTTTACCACATTTTAGTGTCTACAAATATATATATATATATATAGATAAGAGTTTTGTAGATATAAGATACTCTACATCAACGTAGGAATTGAGAAATTTAGAAACTTTATACTCTTGTGACTAAAAGAGTAGAAGGGTAATTAACTCAAAAGGATTAAAGTATTATTAAGAATCACAAGAAAGGATACATTAAAGGAAGCTATGGAAACATTTATTAAGTATATAGGAGTCAAAGGTTCAAAATGGTTCAAAGACATAGTTGAGTCTAAAAGTGATAAGAAGGAAAATGCAAGAGAAGAATCAGATACTAAAGAGTTATTTTCTAATGAGTTGATAAAAGGAAATAGTAATATTCCTATTAATAAATATGTTTTATAGATATGAAGAAGAAGCAAAGATAGAATAGACTAACTTGTTGGAAGTTGGTTTGATTATTTCATCAAAGAATTAGACAAACTATATTCCTTCAAAACATGTGATAAAGAAATTGGGATAGTCTCACAATGCACCTATTGCAATAAATTTGGTCATGAAAAAGCAAATTATTGGAATTTCCATCCATGCAAATATTGTGGAGGAAAAACTCATCCACCTTTCGCTTGTTATCATAAAGACAGGTACTACAAAAGATTTGAAGAAAAACTAGTGTTTAGACTAGAGTGTCTATTTCAGGTTCTCATTTTTGAAGCATCTTTTGATGATGAATTCAAGTTGGATATTTATGAGGATCAAAGAGATAGAAATTCAAAGAGCCAAAGGAAAGAGATTGGATCAATTCTGATTCACTCATGACATGTCAAATTATGAGATCCATAGTTCATCAAAGACACCTAAATTATTTCAAGGACAAAGGCAAAGAGAAGGTTATTCTATAGGAATCACCTGATAGTGAAACATCATCAAATAACTTACAAAGTGACACTACAGGAAAAGACAAGCAAGAGAAGGAAGAGCACAAGTTCCTGTAGGATTCTTAAGACTCATATTGAAGATGAGTATTTAATAACAAAATAGTGTAATACAGGGGGTATTGTAGTATATTACATTATTTGGTACATGTCTTCGATTAGTATTTACTTTATGTATTGTAATAAATGCACAAGGGTGCATAATATTTAATAATTTAAATGTGCACAATTGTCCACGTGTACATGAGTCCATAGAATAGGAAGTTGAATAGTCTAGAAGTGGGAAGACCAAGAGTGCTTCATACGAAGAGTCACATTATATTATATATGTGGAGATGTAAGAGATATGATTGTAATAACATTACTTGGTTCTTTCAGTGTTATGGCTCCTTTTTTGTGAGCCTTTATTTATGGCATATTTATGAGTAGCTATTTAAGTTATTACATTATTTAATACTTACAAAATATTTCCATTATCGTATGCATTAGTTTGGTACTTTATTTCACTTATGTAAGTTTGATTATCTTAAGTAATAAGCCTAAATTTCTAATAGTGTGTAGGTGTGAAGTGGATGGAAGAGCACTAGGGTGGTCCAAACATGCACAAAGAAAAACCACCCACAACCCGATTGTGGCATGAGAAGAGATTGCATCGAGTACATTGTTGTAAAAATGGGATTGTCCCCCTTTCATTTGGCATACATTACACATTGTTCTAAATCCCTCTAGAAAGGCTACCTTATACTCAAATACTCATTGATTTATTGATATATATATGCATTTCTTACATATTTATTTCAATATTTTACTTCTTGGTGTATTTTCATGTCTACAAAATGACACGCTTGGTGGGACCATTACCTTTGACTCATTAGGAATTATTCTTTCATGTAGGAGCATAAAAATAACAATTTTTTTTTGTTCTTAGTATTTTGTGCGTAGTGAGTTATATTTTGGGGTCTTTTATTGTTATTTTATGCCTCCATCTATCTATTTTACTAATGCCTCGTTATCTATTTTGAGTGCAGGTCATTTACAGTCACAAAAATAGTCAGGATGAGGATTTTACATCCAACCCTTAGCTCTACCCAATCATCATCGATGGTTAGAAATTAAGGTTGATGGTCCTATAGTCACAACCATTACTAATAGTCCTCAACTAGAACTGACAATTGCTCAGATAGACATCAAAGACAGAGATCAGTCTAGAAATATTATTACTTATAAGTAAGATTCTTAAAATCAGATAGAAATAGGTTCCTTGCATTTTTTCCTTCATTTTGTCTAATTCCTTTATAGTGTAGGTAAAGTTTTCTTCCTATATTTCCCTAGAATATTTCCTCTATAGTTTAGTTCTAGGTCTCCCTGTTTCTTGCAGGACATCTTCTTTGTAAAAAAAGAGAGCATATTAGGTTAGGTTTACTTTCATTTGCTTTGTTTCAAAAAAAGAGAGAAATAAAGCATGCTAGACTAGGGTTTATTTTATGCACTTTGGTTCAAAAAAATAGGAGAAAAATAAAATTTCATCTAGATTAGATTTTTTTTATTTGCTCCAATCCAAAAAAAATCTAAATATTGTTTGTTAGTGTGATTGATTTTATTTTGTTTTACCTTGTTTTGTTTTCATGGGTTTAAATATCTTAGCATATGATAGATTATTTATTTCTCATTTAGATTAGCACATTTTCCCTTTGTAGGCTAGTTTAGCTGCATTTTAGGTATATTTCTCGAGGCTTCTAAAATAAGTGGCATTCTTAGGACCCCTAGCATAGACTAGTTGCATTTATCCTAGGGTAAATTTTGTGTCTAGCATCATCCTCAAGATTAGGGTCTCCTTCCCCTATAGAATAGCTACCCTTTCAAAAAAAATTATTTTTAAAAGTTACCCTATTTTTGTACATAGACTATGTCTAGGACACATGCCCAAACGTCATTGATAATTAGGACTTTGTAACTATCACTGATGATTGCTAACTATCATTAACAGTTAGGACTATGTAACTATCATTGAAAGTTGCTAACTATCACTAACAGTTGCTAACTATCATTGACAGTTGATAACTATCAACTATGGTTGGCCTTGTGGCTTAGACCCATTTTGGGGATCCTTGGAGGGAAAGTATTTACCACAATTTTCTATAGAATAGGTACCCTCTATTCTGTTAATAGTGTACACTTGGTCCTGAAGTAGCATTTTAGGTCTTAGTTGCATATTGCACCCTAAGATAGTTGCATTTAAATTTTGAATCATTCTAGGATAGTTTCATTCATTCTAGTTGCATTTAGCCTCCTTGCATCAAAAATACAAAAAAAAGAAAACCAAACTGAAAAAAAGAGAGGTACATCACAACAAAAAATATTTTTACATACACCTTGGCACATTTTGATTATGCACTTTTTGCATATATACAGTGTGAGGAAAACCTCCTAGTGAGTTGGACTTCATACCAAACCACTAGTCGAGCCCAAGTATTGCCATAGTTAGTATGCATATCTTCTTGGACTTCATCACCAAGAAGTTGGCTACCCTTGGGGCTATCTCAGGGTAATATTTAGGTGTGATGCCCTTTAGCCATGGGGCTAAATAATTAGTGGATCATAACTATATTTTTTTTGCAAACCCAATCGAGGATGAAGTTAAATCCTAGGTAGGCCAGTAGTAGGAACTAGATAGCATGACCTCCTTTAGAAGGTACTTTTTTGTCTCCTTAGGATACCCATCACCAATCCTACATCCTAGGAAGCCACATCAGCCTTTCATGTCCTATTCCTCATAAGGGGGGTGGGTACGAATACACCCTTTTAGATTTCATTCCATCATCCACCATTTTATAGTTCCTAGGTATAGGAACATAAAACATACAAATAAAGTAAAAAATTAAAAATTAAAAATTAAAAATTAACTAAGAACATCAAAAATTTGTTTGTTTTCTTTGTTTGTTTTGATAGCATGCCATTTTGCAAATCTCATCAAAGTTGATACATTCAATCTAACAACCTTCATTTTTCCATCCCATTCCATTTCCTTTAACCCATGGTTTGGACTCACAATCAATCCCAAGCCCAAGCCCAAACCTCCATGGACCATTTCTACCAAACATCTCAGGTCTCAATCATCCCCTCGAATTATCAAGGGGATGTGTCACAAGTCCATAATGGTATCTTATCCAATGAACATCCTCTTCACATTCCATACTCACTTGAGGAGTGACATACTAGATATGATCTAGGTATGATGCATTGTGCCCTCCATACCACCATTTACAAATCCTTGAGCATGGGGACACTTTTATATCTAGCTCATCCCCTCACCACCCATGTAGATATAGATACCTTATGCAACCTTTTCACTAGCACATTTCCCTTGACTAAATCACCATGACCATCATTACCCCCTTTGCAAATATTATCTTGTACTAGTCCCTCCCTCCATAAAGAACAAACCTATACACATACATATTATTAGCCACCCACATCATATATGACCACACCACATTTTGAGATACCTATCACCTTCATCGAGGTCTCTCGACAACCATCCTACCACCAACCTCATCCTCTTACATCATCTATTGATAAAAACCCCACACCTCATGTTATAGTTCTTGAAATACTATCTAGTTTCTTTCCATTTGAGGGAACTAGCCTTATCCCCCCACAACACAACACTTGCAACAAGTCGATGGCCCTTGATCTAAATCATATTCATCCCACCATGTCCACCAATCTCAAATCCACCATGCCTCAACGTCTTCATCCTATATGGACATTGATCACAATCAATACCACTTACCTTAAGTCAATGTCACCACTCACATACCCACTTTAATTTCCTTAGCAACTTATCCCCCACCCACTACCATTCACGTTGTTGGTGCACATGTTGCATAACCCTCTACCTCCTATTCTTCTAATCCTCCTCTTGCATCTTCAATTTTAACACAACAAAATTATAAACCTCAATACCCCATCTCTCAAGGATATTCTTCTATACTACAAGTGCCCACCAATATTATTCACCAATATGCTCATCCTTCACATAACACTTACATCCCTTAATGAACACCACAAGAAACTAATCCACCCCCTCTCCTTGTGTCAAATCAAAATACATTTTTCACCCAAGCCCCATCATGGGCTTCTCGTACACCCACCATTCAGCCACAAGCCCTCCTGCTCCAAAATGCCTATCAAGGATCGTCTATTCAAGCTCAAAGTGTCAACCAGTAGCAGTATCCAAAAATACTCCCTCATCATCATCCACCACCACCTAACCAGCAATCACATCATAATGAATACCAACCCCCAATCAATCCCTTTAAGCACCTTCCACTTCCATGCAACTACCTCTTGAGTACAAGGTATATGACCAGTATCCTTTCACCTATCTGTAACAACATTCTGCCTTGTACCAAAAACCTCCACCTGATTTGTATGTATCTCATTCACAATACCAATCTTAACCACCTTCATACCAACAACCCCCTCATTCATAGTACCAAACCTCATCGAATCCCATACATTCAACCCTTGTTTACCAGCCACCTACATTCTACCAACCCTCATCTAACCCTTATCCATCCTCCCATAAACAACCAAACACATATCAAATTCAATCCCCATATGTTCAAACCCATGCACCACATTCCTACCTACCACCTCCTTACCTAAGATATTAGCCCTCATCGAAGGAATTTCAATTATTGGCCAATCATGTCGATAGCTTGGAGCTGCACTCAACTAGTAGTAAACATCTGAAGCCCACTCTCTACCAACTCATAAACCATCCCATTCACCCCTCAATACCTTCACCACCATATCCTCCTGGTTTTGAGGTGCCTAAGATTAACAAATTTAAAGGGGAAGAATACCCTCAAGAGCATGTGAGTGCTTTTATTAACATTTGTTTTGTGATCCAAGATAATGATTTTCTCATGCTCCAAATATTTTCCCAAATCCTTAGGGGAGGTGCCTTATAATGGTACAATCATTTTTTCAATCATAACATATTTACCTTTGAACAATTGGCCAATCTCTTTTTGGAATGCTTTTCACTCAATGTTAAAAAGAAGACCACATTAACAGATCTCTACAATCTTCATCAATTAGAAGATGAACATGTCTTGTATTATGGCTCTAGATGCAAAGTGGTGATAACCAAATTACCCTTCACCTTTCCCATGATCAATATAACTCATTTATTCACAAGAAGTTGATCAAAAACCATACCTTTATTGTTGCAACTTCAGTAGTATTGCATGCTCGAGGAAGATCTATCTCAAGCCAAAATTATTGAAGACATTAAGATCCAAGAAGTGATATTAAGTTCAATAAGAAAGAGTGGTCTAACAAAAATGCTAAAGGTAATTTCAATAGTTACTCCAAGCCCATTCAAATTAATCAAGTGGTGTTGACTGCACCGACCCCTTCTAGTCAAAAACCTCAATATCCACCCCCTCAAAAATAATAACAACCTCTAACACAACCATAGCACCCACCTCAAAAACCCTCATATCCACATCAACAACCCTCATATCCAACATCGAAACCAACATTTCAAGTAGTACCACCACCACCTCAAATTTAAAACCCCAATCAAGATGACAAGCGACTACCCAATCCTTGGACCCCTCATAATTTAACACCTCTCATTGTGCTACTTTCATCCATTTTTCAAGAAATTTATGAGGCACAAGTGATCTTATTATCGCAAATCAGACCAGAGGATCCAAACAGACCTAAAGGCTGATTGTACAAGGAGTGTCACTTTTATATCTTTCATCACCACAAGGGTCATGACATCAGTGAATGCTCACAATTCTTACACTTGGTACAAGATATGATTGATCGATGGACCATTATTATTGAACCCCTTCAACCCCTCCTCACTAAGGACATAACAATCATTCAAACTCCCCACCACAACATACCACCACACAATAGCATAATGGTGCCTCAACTACCACAACCCACCTAAACTAGACCAGTCACATTAACAATACCCTATTATACCAAGGTTTTGTAGGAACAATAATTCATGAGCATCAATTTTCATAATAATGCACCATCCAACATGATTTCTAGGTAAAAAATCCCCCTCCATCCACTTCAAAACCCACCATAGCACAAATTATCAAACTCACTTCCTCTTTAGATTCATCTTCCATAACACCTCCTCTAACTAAATCTTCTTCCCCTCCTATGGTTGCATCATCTTCTCAAACCACCCTATTTAGTTCCATGTCTACTTTGTCATCCCCACAACCTACACCATCATTATCATGTTCCACTTCATTTTAACTCCCATATCTTTCTATTGCTCCTTCCACTACTTCTAAGCTACCTCATTCTAAGCCTCCACACCATTTATCCAACTAATAGTCTCTTCCTATCTCCCCTTAGACAACATGTCTCAAATCTAAAGAGAATTGTTTTTATGATTTCAATCACCCCTTCAACCCCCCCTTAACTATTGATATTATCATTTCTATTGGTTCTTCCACAAACTATACCAAATTCATCTATGGGGTCTTGCTACTTACTCTAAGCCAACTATTCCCATTGAGTCTCAAGCACTAGCTTGTAGTAACATTAATTATCTATCCAAGTGTTCTTTTGCTATGAAATACTTTCAACACTTCAATTGGAAAAGGATTCAACCTTTATCGATATGAATAGGGTCCATTCTCTATTTTCAAACCCCTTTACCAACCACTAAAAGATAAATTTGGTTTAGGGTATCATAAAAATTCATCGTCCCCCCTTTGAGAATGATCCTCAATGTGTTACCATTGATTTTGAGAATAATAATTTTGGCAAATGTGTCAACACTGGCCTCAGTGATCTAATTCATCCAAAAATTTTCCAAGTTATAACCATTCATCCTCTTTCCCCTCAGACCTTGTATGCCACACAAATATCTTCCATCCCTCTTTCCCTCCAATTATCATTGTGATCAGCCTTACCACTACCTCACATTTCAAACCACATAGTTGACCCCCTTCATCCACAACAAATCTATTCTCATATACATTCTCCTTTTCTACCTTCCCTTCACCCTAGCCCCACCTCAAATGTGATACCCTCCAATTCACCCCTTAACTTTATCTTATTAGAAAAGGTTAATCTCACCCCTCTCAACCAACCAAATATGTCATACCATCACCCACTCCAACTCTAACTTCCCAAAGAGCCCTGGTGCCTTTCTCACACTAATCAATCGACCATCCTCCACCTATTATTACTATTCTCACAACCCCATTAATTCCACCTCTTATTGCACTATATTTTTCCCCTTTTATCTCATCTCCTTTCCTCTTGCAACACACCCTTTGTGTGTCCCAACCCTTGCAACCCTCTAATTCACCTCATCCTCTCAACCCTAATATACGTATGGGAAATCCCTAGCCACATGATGGTACACCCTCTCACTTTAATCTAAATTTCCAACCCCCTTTTTACCAACCTACCCAATGCAACCATCACCATTCTTCTCAACTATTCCCATCTATATTGCCCATCCCAATAGACCTGCAACAAATATCCCACTAGCTTGTGCATCTCACATTAATATCAAATTGCCAAATATCATCCACCCCACCCTTGAAAATCTCACCAAACCAACCCCTCTCCATTCCTCACCCTATTCAACTCCCTAACCACCTACCATGTGCTCCCTACCCATCTTGTTTTTGGATCCCACTCCCAAAACCAATGTGTACAATCTTTCAAAAGTTACAATATGCAAGACTAATTTTTCTACCTATCATCCATCCTATAAATCCTAATCAACCCAAGCCTAAGTGGTATAATGAAAACCATTATTGTATTTTCCATCATCAAATGGATTGTAACATTGAATATTATCAACAATTCAAGCATATAGTGCAAGACTTGCTCGATCGAGGGGAATTCATCCTTCCATATCGGTCATGCTTATCCAACCTTTAAAAGCAATTTTGATCAGGGGATATCTTCCTTTTGTCCATCCTCTATTTTTTTTCCCCTTGATCTTAAGAAGGAGGATATGTTATGCCTTCCTTCACCTCAATTATTTTGCATTTCCTCACAAACTATAATAAATTTTATCACTCATTTTTAACCCCACTCGGATTCAAAATTTAACCTATTCACTTCAAGTTTTCACTACTCAAACAGAGGTTTGGTCATCCTTTGTATTCATCCAACTCATCCCCAATGTCTTCCAAAAATATCACATTGGATGCATGAACACAAACATTGATATATATTGTAGATTAGTTGGTTGAACATGAAATATATCCATTGAATCTTGTTCTTACCACTCCATGATCGAATTACTAGCCACCTTATTTCATCGTTGTTCCTCATTTTCATCCAACCATTCCTCAGCATCTAATAGGGCAAGAATCGACCTGCAATCAGCAAGTGCATGTTCTCTGGACTACCATTCATATACTACCAAATGCTAAGGAGTGATCAGATGAAAATGTGAAACACAAATCCACTCACTTCACCCCAAAATCATAAAAAAAAAATTGATCTAAAAAAAATATTAAAATCACTCAAAAAAATGAAAAAGAAATCGATCTAAAACAAAAAAAAAACACAAAAAAAAAATAAGAAATATATATACATATATAAGGCACTAAGCATGGTAGGTCATGCTTGAATGCACCCACCTCCCATTTACATTCACTTCCCTCTCACTTCATCCGTTTTTTATCCTCTTCCTCTCTTCTCTTATTCCTAGTACATCACTTCTCGTTGTACGATCATGCTTCGAGCGACTATGTATATTGGACTAGTGTATTCTCCTTCCTCTTTATCCCTCCTTTTTTGCTCTCTTTCTTTTTCTTATTCACCCTTCATTTCTCTCCTTGTGCTTCATTTTGTACCCATCATAATCCCCTCTATGTGTTTCCTTCCAAATGCGTTGATCCTCATTTGCCTCAATTTTATTTAGTTTTATTTGGCTAGCTTTTTTATTATCTTAATCAAGGGCTTCTTCTCTATTGTAGTGGTCTGATTCATTGCAATACTATACCCAAAACATCTATTCCACCCACATTCACACATTACCATCACTACGCATATGTTTTTACCACTTATATGACACCTTGTCTTTGCAAAGTCTCTAGTCCAAAAATATCTAGGTTCTTTTAGTCACTCAACCATTTCTAGTGTTGCAATTAACCTTCAATGAATGTCAATTGATTTTTGAGTGCTATTGGTCATTCCTGGTTAACTCAAGTTCCATTTTGGACCACACACATGTTTCATACTAAATAAATTTTTGTGCTTAGAAAATATGAACTCATGAGTCGTTATCACCATAAAGCGAATGGTTTACCCTACTCACCCTATCATGCATATGATTTAACCCTAAGAATTGGCAAAGGACAAGCACAAAAGCAAAAAAATAAAAATAAAGAGTTTTAAAAAAGTGTGGAAATAAAAATCTTGAATCCTTGGAATTATTAGGTCATTAGATCATGGGTTAACCTCCATCAAGGCTATATACATCTGACTGGTAGTGGAGTATACCCTCTACATGGTGACATTTCTGTCACATTAGCAACCTTATTTTGTATAGGTCTATATACGCTCATGGTTAAGCTAGCTTATTGGTGTAATTCATAAGTGATTAGTCTAACCTCACTCAAAATTAGCACTAAACGTTCACTGCACACATAGTTGGTCCTTGAGAAACTTGATTCCCTAGGGTAGTCTTAGTATCTTTGAGGACTAGTTTGATTACTAGATGAGTTTGATTGAGGTCACTAGCATGTTTGAGTCTCTTGAAAGCACATTTAGATTCTTCATTCCTAGGACATACAAATTGACAAGTGGTCTCATTTCCACTTCACTCTATCACCCATCACATCCACATTTCACATTTTCCCTACAGTCAAGTTAGAATAGTCATGTTGATGCCCTTGATTAAGTAGTAAACAACAAGTTTATCTATGACTATCTAAGTGTTCTTTACATTGTTATCAAGTGCACATAGACATGTCCATTTTTGTCTTCCACGCATATAACTTCATGCATACCATCTATACCAATCTAATCCATACACTATAATCCTATATCATAAGTTATTACCATTTCATATCCACCACATTGTATCAATCATGCACATACATCACACATATCACTATTCACAAGCCACATATATATCCTCAAAATAAGCATACATCATTGTATCATCACCCATAGGCTACATATAGTTGAGCCCTTAGGCTCATCATCATCACACATCCAAAACCACTGCACCACCTATTACCTCCTATAATTCCCTTGCTCGTGTCACCCCTTGCTCATATAACCACTCTATTCCATCCCATTGCACTACGACTACTCGTTCATGCTCTACTGCTCCCTCGTTCTCTTATGAAAATACTCAAAATTTGATGCCTCTAAAGCTATGGGCTTCCTAACATGTGGCACTGGATACTACACTAACATCACCCTCAAAACTCCACTCCATTGAATAGACTCTACTCGTAAATTAAAGGGTCATGAAGGTATTGCTACATCTCAATCCAAAAACTAGTCCTATAGAATCTTCACATAGGCCCTCTCTCATTGAAATCAATGCTCTATCATAGTTTCTTGCTCCCACACCACTCCCACCATGTCTTGCCCTACCTATTGCTCATGAAGGTCCTTGAGATACTCTCCTAGCTCCTTTATCTCCAATTGTAGTTTATCCCTCTTCATATATCCCACATATTACTTTCATCGTATGTGATCCTTATCTATTGTCACCAAGACTATCTACTATTGTAAACTCTCTTGATTAGTAGAACCAACCATGTACTCCTCCTACATTTGATCTAGTAGACATGTTAGTCATATACAATCTACCTCTAGGCTATCTCACTCCACTTGGAGCATTTACCACTCCTCCTCACCCTACCCTTGCTATCCCTTGAGCCCCTTATCAGGCCTCTCATCCTCCCTAACCACCTCCATGATGTTGACCTCCTCCATGCCCATATCACCACCCATGGCCTCTGTCTCTACCTCCTCCTATGTCAAGGTTCCTATACCACTATCCATCCTACAATGTATTAATTATCTTAGCAGCTCCTTGGCCTATACCTCCTCCCTATCCTCAGGCTCCATCCTATCTATTACGTGCTACCTCCTCTATCCTATCTATTACGTGCTACCTCCTCCATCCTCCTAGATGGATCCCATCATTATGTTACTTACCAGGTATTGTACTTTATAGTGGTACTTGCATCATCCATGTCTAGTATATCCATCACCTCATCCACCTCCTCTACTAGGGGCATCCTATGTGGTGTTACCAAGCCCAAATCATCACCTTACCTTCTATAAATCATAGGTGGGTCTGGTACCCTCTATGTTAGCCCAAAAAATCTCTAGATCTATGTGAACTAAATAAATTCACACTCAATATGATGATGGACTACCACCCACCTTGCTCATCTCACATGAGCTAGGTGCACCCTGTACTGACCCTAAGCCTCTATCCCACACCACAACCTCCATATCACCCACTTGACCACCAGTCTAGCCCATATCTACCTTGAGTACTCTCCATATCCCTAGTGAGGCTGAATCTATCGTCCCTCCCTATCCTCCCACGATTATAGAGCATAAGGTTATCTTGTTGCCCTCTTGGACGGTAATCCTTTGGAGTGACATATACTGAAGTTCTTCCAACCCCATATCTATAGTAGAAAGTTGCACCCCAATATATTTCACCCTCATTGTTGTACCTTGTAGAGCTCATTATATATCTATGCTAGTAGTGCTGGCACCCACTCGTACACTATTGATGTCTCCACCAGGTCAAAAATGAGCCCTATCATATTCCGTGGGAACCATACCCCTAAGAATTTTGGTAAAACTATCTTGGAGATAAGAGACATCAACACTACATGTCTCAGTCTCAGTTGCTCCCTCTAGGTAGGGGATTCCTCCATGGCCTACCTCCATATCTTATCAATCCTTTCCATACACTAGGGGCATCACATCCTCCCTATATGTAGCCATGCAAATAGGTATATCCTCCACTGGAAATAAAAATATCTAGTAGATATCCTCTAGAGTCACGATAATCTCTCTCGTATGGAGGTGGAATATCCCCCTATCAGGATACCACTACTTTATGAGGGTTGATAAGTATATCACATTTGCTCAAATGATCTCTATCTAAGTTTTCTATCCAGGTTGATAGTCCTCAACCACCCCTATTCATACTCACTTATCTTGTCCCTAATATTAGGGAACTCGAGGATGAACTAGTGTCATGTCTATAACCTTCTCAACTGCACAAGAAACCACCCACCTATACCATTAGTTCACATTCCCCAAAGATCCCACCACATCCACACTCAAACATTAAAAAAACAAATTCAATTAAAAAAATAATTAAAGTACAAAAACAAAAACAAAAAAATTACAAAACAAAAACAACACAATAACAAAATAAAAAAGGTCACCCAACACACCTCCAACCGTTAGTGATGGTTGGTCAACTATCACTATGAGTTAGTCAACTATCCCTGATGGTCAAAGGACTATCACTACCACCGAAATCCACCTGCCACCCCTATTTTGTAGTCACTTCTTCACCCATTCACTCCACTGACCTTCTTATTCTTCCACTTTTTGTTAATCGACTTCCCATTATCATACATATTACCTTTCGCCTACTCATCGATTTATGGGGTAGCAAAACCTAAAATTTGGAAGTGTCATTTAACCTCCTTTGCTAGGGCAACAAACAAACAAATTCATCCATTAGATCAGGTGTCTCTTGTTTTTGTACCATATTGTGTTTTATGCAATGTGACATAAAAATGGGCATCTATAGACATCAATTTTAGTCATTTGCAATGGAATTTCTACAAAACCACCAAATCATCCATTAAATCATTGTAAATTCACCAAAATACTCAAATTGTCGCAAAACCACCACCAAGTGCCTAGTTTTGTCCAATTTTACCTAAATTCCTCTAAGTCTCCTTCCTTATAATTTCTTTGAATTATTCCAATTCCCCCTCTTTCTCTCTAATTTTACCTAATTCTTCTAAATTTCCCCTTTCCCTTCTAATTCCTCTAAATTCTTACAATTTTCTCTCTTTCTCTCTATTTTTCCCTAATTCTTTTAAATTTTTCCTTTCCCTTCTAATTCCTCTAAATTCATCCAATTCTCCCTCTTTATCTCTAATTTCCCTAATTTCTTCTAAACTTTCCCTAGCCTTTCTAATTCTATTTCTTCTCTATAATTTTCCCTAAATCTTCCTAAGGTTTTCCTTAAGTTCTTATTTTCCTCTAATTTCTCCTTTCCTCATAATTTTCTAAAATTCTTCTAATTTCTCCCTAATTTCCTCCTACCCTATTTAATTCCTCTGATTCCTTTCTTAGTTTCCCTAATTTCTAATTTCTACCTAATCCCCCTCATTTATTCCTACCTTCCCCCTCAAAATTCTCATAACCCCTCTTACTTGTTTAATTCCTCCATTTATCCCCTAATTAGTCTCTTAATTCCTTCTTAAGCACTCATCCAAATCCCAAGGGATATGCACAATAATTTAAAAATCCCCCTCAAATCCCTAGGTCTACCCACAATATCCACCTGCAGCCCTCATTTATTCCACTTTGTCTCCCCACCCATATTTCCCTCCAAAGTGGGATAATTTAAAAATGTAAGAAAAGCTCCAAGTCAAAAGGAATTAATTTGGCAAATTTAATGGGTTAGTCCTCCTCACCCTCCATGTCACCCTTTTTAGCAATTAAAAATTCCATGAGCAGCTCCTAAGGCACACATGTCCCCATGCCCCTCACTTTCTCCTAGGCCAATTTATGGTATTTGGGTGGGTGAGAGTTCACTCCACCCAAAGCCATTAAATTTGGATGGTGCACACTCTTCCAAGTGGAATCCCCTAGATTTTCCTTGGTCTTTACACACCCACATGGCTGCCACATCCTTTCCACATCACTTACATGTCACATACCCTTTCCCCTCACCAAATCCTTATAAAACCCCCCATTTCCACCATTGGCATAGAGAAAAGGAGAGAGCTTATTATTATGCTACCAAAATTTGGTTAGAATTCCTAGCTACCCTTGGAGACCCCATATACCATCACCATACACCTTGGAGAGCCTATCCATGGCAACTGTAGAGCTTGTTTGAGGAGTTGACCAAGATATTTGACCAACAACCATGCTTGGACTAGCCAACACCCTACCATCACACCTACACCAAGGGACATACAAGGACCACCATAAACCTCTAGTATGATCACCTAGTCCCATATACCACTTGGTCCCAACCATCACTTCCAGGTACATAGGTCTAACCATCACTAACGGTTAGCCAACCATTGCCCCCAGTTGCACAAAGTCAACCATCACTGATAGTTATACAAACACTCACCAAACATAGCACACACTCAGCAGATAGATAGATGAAGGTATAAAACATTATATTTCTTAGTTTTATGAACACCTAGATAGGTTTTGTAATTTTTTTTTTATATTTTATTTGGCAAGGGCCTCATGCAAGGGAGGTCCCTCAGATGTTACTGATCTGATTTGGTTTACATGTGTGCAAGTGTGAAGTGACTGGTAGAGCATCAAGGTGGTCCAAATAAGTGTAGAGAAAACCCATCCAAACCTGATTATGGCATGAGAAACGATTGCACCAAGTACATTATTGTAAAAAGGAGATTATCCCCCTTTCATTTGGTATACATTACACACTGTTCTAAAGCCCTCTGGAAGGTTTCCCTTGTACTTAAAGACTCATTGACTGATTGATATCTATATCTATATATATATACACATTGCTTGTATCTTTATTTCAATATTTTAATTACATGGTGCATTTTCATATCTACAATCAGATCCTTATATACTTCAAACACTGTGTTGATGAGGTAATTAGCAAAAACTCAAAATAAGGTTGATCTTAGTTATGGTTATTTCACTCCTCAATTACCTATAGGCAATAACAAACAAAAAATCATATAAATGCAAACACACTCCATAGATTCCACACACTTAAATACCTCCAAACTCTTTTATATGGGAATATGATGATTTGTGATTAATATTTACCACTAATACAACTCTAGTGGATCTTGATTAACAAACAAACCATAAAATCTAAATGAAGGAAAGTTAACAAACAAAGGAAATTGCTAGAAAGGAAAATTTACTCTCAAGCATTTTTATTTGAAGGGAAAATTGGAGTTAAGGTCATTCTCTTTGTACCCATTCAAGATATTCAATACTAGGAAGGATCTTATTAAAGAATTAAATTTAGGACTATTATACATGAATAAAAATATGCCCTATCGATTGGATGGAGTTTAAAATACATCTATTTTATACTTCATGGATTCTAATTTATTTTCTAATGTATTCTAATTTGTCCAAACTATGGTTTCAAATATATTTCCAATGTATGTTGATTTATTTTAGGTGCTTTATATATATATATATATATATAATTTCTTTAAGAAGGATTCAATAAAAAATAAAATCTAGCAAATAGAAAGGATAAGGGTTTCAAATTACACTACAATTCCATCCAAAAAAGCAAGTACTTCTCCAAATTAGAATATATATTATGTCTTTAAAGATATTGAAGTACCTATAAAACATACTACAGATGGTCCTCCCATGTCTTACTATAGATAAGAATCCCATCTAACTAGAATACCAAAAATGAGTTGGTGTAGGGACACAAGATTCATCCATTGTCCTCATGAATATGGTAGATGCATTAGACAAGCAAAAATACATAACTATCTACTCAAATAAACCCTCATTGAATTTGAATACAATATTTCATATGTCACTAAAAATGATGGGTATTTTATGATAATAACATTTGAGATCAATTTCTATGAAGAACTTTGCACCATGGAGCTATTCTAGCAAGCCATCTATTTGAGGGAGCGAGTAGAGGTTCTTCAAAATGATTCTATTCAAAAACCTACAGTCAATATAGAGTCTCTATGTTCCATATTTCTTTGGACTCAAGATAATGCACTACCACATGGCGAAGCACTTAGTATGATATGGCTCTTCTAAAGTAACTCCTGGATCTACCTTCTAATTTTATCATTTTCTAGGACTGATAAATAATTCCATTAGGAAAAGGAGAACTAGGAACTAAATCAATGGAATGCTTTCCTTGTAATGAAGTGGAACACCAATTGGTGATTTGAACAAGTCATAATATTTTAATATAGTCTGATCCATATACTTCTATTGTGCATATATTATAATTGATGTTGTAATAGTCTTCTTTTTCTTTGTAGCTTGATCATAAACAAAATGAATATTATATTTTTGGCTATCATATTTCTACATTATTTGGAACTAATTACAAAAATAAAGGTAGGAGGATATGCCTATGGTATCTTGAAGCATAGATATTCAAAAATGATGATGACACTTCAATCCCTAAATTCATATACACCATGCCTCTTTGACATAAATTGTTGGCCTAAAATCCCACCAAAAATATTCAAGGGCCCAATATCACACAATTTTTTTTTATTTAAAGGATATGATGGCATATGCGAGGAGAATTAGAATATGGATATATAAATAAGGTATATTTGTCATTGTAATAATCATGTATATCAATAATATAAAATCATATTTACCCATGAAGTGGCTTATGGGACTTTACCATCTCTAAGTGGTGCTCTCATCTTGGAATATCTTGTGAAGTTATTCCTTCCTTAAGGAGTATTATTGGTGTTGCCCTACCTTAAGGGTATTATCTATCTCTATCTCATTGTGTGGATTGTTATTGTGGATGAATGATTTGATATTTCTACATATTGGTGAATAGTTTATGTTAATGAAAATATAGTTCTATAACAAGTGGTATCAGAGCAACAATTCTGGCAAAGTGAGTATTGTTTTTTTATGGATTGCAGAATTAGGGCAAAATTGTTTTCCAAAAAAATATCTCATCTTTTTGGAGCTATATCTATAGGAATGTTTATCCAATTCAAATGATTCTTGGACCACTTTAAGTGGAATTTGAAGAGCTTTAAAATGTGTGGTCATATTAAGGAATCCAAGTAGTATTGGGGGAGATATGACCTTGTGAAGTCACCTATCTAAAACAAGGGCAGTGACAAATTTTTACATCATGATTTTTTTAGAAGATAAAATTTGTCTATCGAGGTAATCAAATCATCTGTTGTTGTGTATGAAGGGGATTTTTTCTTTTGAAGGTTTAGCTTCAAATCAGTAAGGAGACATATTTTTATGAAACCTTAGATTACATTATATTTAACTTGGGATGTGAACTTATGGTGTTGCAAGATTTTTGTAGAGAGGATGATATTGATGCTAGAGAACGGTGTAAAATTTGTAGCTCTCTATATTTTAATAATTCTTTTTGACAATTCTTCCTTAGTAGAAAACTTATAAGGGAATCTTGTTCTTGGTGGATAAATTTTTATAATGAAAGAAATATTAAATTCACTTGGAATGAAATAAAATATGCATTCTTGAGTAAACGGGACCCTTATAAAAATATAGCTAGTTTGAAGATCACCATCAAGGGAATTGAAGAAGAAATAAACATGCTTCAAAAATAACAAAAGGAAATAAAAAGAGAGCATGATTTTTTCAAGAAACAAAATGGAGACTCTGAAAAAGAAATAAAAATACTCAAGGAAGAGAGAGAAAAATGTTAAGGAAGATAGTGAGAAGAATATAGAAGCCACATCATTGTATTTACAAAAGCAAGAGAAGGATAAAAAGGGTCTAAATTCATATAAAAATTCTATTTTGAAAGTTCATGGAGGCATTCAAAAGGAAAAGGTTATTATTTCCATTAACCCTAGTAGCAGATATAATTTTATTAATATTTATTTGGCTAAGAGGTTGCAGGTTCAAGCAACAAAAATAAAGGACATACATCTTGAGGGTAATAATACTCAATTTTTTTAAGATTTGAAGATCACCATGGATAAATATGTTTTACATTCAGATTTTCATGCTATTGATATGGATGATGTGCATATTGTCCTTGGTTATCCTTGGTTAGATTCTTTGGGTACTATTAACATTAATGTTAAAGAAAGATTTATGAAGTTATGGTACAGAAAAAATAAGATAACACTACAAGATATTTCTCAGCTTAAGAAGAAAGGATCTAAGGAAAAACAAGTGGTAGTAAAGAAATAAATTGATAAACAAATAAAACCTAAAATAGAATCCAAGAAGGAAGTAGCAACAATAGAGTCCATAGAAGAAGAAGTGGTAGAGCCCAAGAAATATTTTATAGAAGAGCACAAGGACACACCAAACAAAGGAAACATAAAAGAATAGTGTACATAAAAATTTAAAATAGTGGATCCAAATATTGAGGAGTCAAATAAGGTAGAACATCAAGTTAAGGTTGTAGCATATCACCCTCCTCACCACCATGTGCAACAACAATCTTGTAGGTATGGCTCAAGGAAACAATATTATGGTTCTATATGGAATCAAAAGGGCACCAAGTATGGCAATTTTTGGTAGAGAAAACATAGTGATCATGGTTTTTAGAGTGGTGCATCAGCATCAAGGAACAAGTGGACCCATCATTTGAATTATCAAAATAAAGTAGCATAAGTGTGGAGCCAATAAAGTAGATTTGGATACTCAAGTGTAAAATGACATACCAACATCAACGAAGACCACCACCAATCAATGTTCCACTTGAATGGATGGATGATGTAGATTGGTATCAGTTGCTAACATTGCTTAGTAAACCAAATTATCTTGTTTCTTCATATATTTTGAGGATGAAATATTTATAAGGAGGTTAGAATGTTAGGGTACCTAGGAATAGATATATGGGAATATTATATTATATTGTATGAGGGTTGGCATGGGCCACACATAACCCAATATTATATTATTTTGGTAGTTGGTTCCCCAAACTAGAATAATAAGATGGATTTATAAATAAGGGATATTTTTCATTGTAATCATCATGGAGATCAATCACATGGAATCATTTTTGCCCACAAAGTGGCTTATGGGACTTTGCCCTCTCTAAGTGGTGCTATCATCTTGGGAGATCTTATGGAGTTATTCCTTTCTTAAGGAGTGTTATTGATGTTGCCCTACCTTAAGGGAATTATCTATCTTTGTCTCATTATTTGAATTGTTATTATGGATAATTATTTATGTATGAATGATTTGATATTTCTACATATTGGTGAATGATTTATGTTAATAAGAATAAAATTTCATAACAATTAGTCTAAAATCCCACCAAAAATATTCAAGGGTCCAACATCACACAATTTTTTCTATTTAAAAGGTTTGATGGCATACAAGTAGAGATATTATTGAGTGAGATGAATGTCTCTCTCGCATTGTAATCATCCAATATTATATATTTATGGGTGTGGTGCGATAGACATTAAAATTCTTTATATTATGGGAAAAAATAAAATTCCTTTGACTTCCATTATCAACAATGAAATGTAATAGCTTACCCTTAATCCATATCTATGAATAAAATATATCTTCCTCCTCTTTTAAATCTTCTTATAATCGCTCTTGTGTAATATGTAAGGTGGAAATGATTACATTTGGTTCAAATTTCGTGATTTTCTTTCCTATATCCTATATCTATAAATGTGGAGATGGTGTTGTAGTGGATGTATAGGGTTGTGACTCTGCCAACAATGGCTAAATTGATTTTCACTCCTCCCCCCTTGAGTATTAGTTGCTCTTGTGATAATTACACTATTTTCTAATATTGATATTTAGAGGATTCTTTTCTTGGGAGCCTTTTTTTTATTTCTATTTTTATTTTTGGGTTAAACCCTTTTATTTTTATCTTTTAGAGTGTCACTCTTGTATTTCCTTGGATGACACTTAATCTCCTAGTTCTTGTTATTTGCTTCTCTTTTTCTATTTTTTTTATGCTTCTACTTAAATTTAATAATTTTGTATGCCTTTTCCAATGTATTAAATTCAAAGTGGTCCATATCCTCTCAAATGTACCATTGTAACCCACTCTAGTACTTTAGGACTTGATGCTTTTTGATATATTGAATACCTAGTTTTGATACCATGGAATGGATAACATTGATATAATATTTAAAAAAATTGGAATTTACCTTGATGCAATTATTGTCATCGCATGTATTCGTATTCATAGACTCCCAAAAGATAATATTTATCCTTAACAATTTCCATAAAATAATCCCATGTGAACACTAGTTTGTCTTCATTCTCCTCCCTAACCCAATTGCAATATGCTTCATATAAAATTTGAATAGGTAATGAATATTTCAAGAGTGCAAAATTTATTTTCTCACTATCCATAAATTTATTTATATGGAAGTATGAATATAATTTATCCGACCAATTTCTAGGACATCAACAATTATTTTTCCTTTAAAAGTAGAAATATCAAAATTCACCTACATGTTAAATGCGTGGAGCACTAATAGTGCTAGGATAGTGAGAGGTCATATGGAGGAGGTTACAAAATATATAGCAGGGAGTCATTAAATAATTTGAGCAAATTGATCCATCTTCTTATTCCTTTGTTTCATGAGGGCTTCATTCAAGATCTCCTTGGAAGGATTGACTAAGTATTTTTTATTCTAGTTCCCATCTAAGATCATTTAGACTAATAATATAGGTAACCCAAGGGATATTGTATCTAATACCTAAATGTTCAATATCCTAATATCATGTTTGTGGATATACACTCAAAATATAGACCACTCTAATACCATTGAATCAAAACTCAAAATTTTGAATTAAGAAAGATCATGAAAGAGTGTAATTCAAAATAACAAAACACAACAATATAAGCCAAAATAAAAAAATAATTTGTTTGCTTGAAAAATAGAGTATAATGTGTACTTTTTACCTCTCGTCACCTAATTTGACTCTTCATATGTGTTTGTTTAACCTTATGTTATGGTGGCATTGATTGATTTAATTTAGTATAAATATTTGATTTTGTGGGAAAGTAGGGAAGAAGATCACAAGAGGCCTGTTGGGAAATCTACCATGACTCTCCCTCTTATCAACTCAATATTAGAAGTACTTTGTGAGATTAGAGCTTAGTGTTTTATGTATTAGTTTGAATAACACCTACATTTATTCTATGATACCTCTTTGACTAATCTTAACCTTAATCTATCCCTAATGCAACATACAAATACAATAATCAAGGGGTAAAGATAAAATAATTTTGCTTTGTGATGAGGAAGTAAATAATGATTTATTTTTAGGAGCAAGGGTACAAGAAAGATGAAACTAACAAGCCCTAGATGTAGTTATATATGATTTTTATTTAATGCTAAATCTTGAAGACTTAGTTGGCCCCCTATATAATTAAGACTAAACTAATTCCATATTTCTCTTTTGCTTATTTGTTAAATAAATAGAAACATAAACTCATTTAATTAGAAAACAAACAAGATTTAAGTCCTAAATGATAAAATAGAAATAGTTATGGAGTAGAAAACATATTTTTTCCTAGAGGTAGAAGCATTGCTAGTCCATAGAAGCATCATCGATGCTTTTGCCTATCAATGGCATTTTTGCTTTTCTATAAAATAGAAAAAATATATATAATCAATGGAAAATAGGTTTGTCTAAGCTAGTACAAAATGTTAAACTCCCTTGGACAACAATGAAACCCCCATTTAGATAGATAAGAAATATTATAGAAATTATAAATGCATAAAATAAATATTAAGTGGTAAAAGTACCAATAGGTTGGTGATAGTACCATCGATGCTTTTCCTAGATGCTAGCACTTTTGCTATGTAAACCAGAGAGCAATAATACCATTGGACCTACAATATTATGACACTTTTTCTCCTAAGAGTAGCAAAGCAAGATTAAATGCAATATAAGCTAATGGAATACTTGTAATGATAAAAAACTGTAACTAGGGAGTAGAAAGACTATCAAATAATATAAAATAGAGATTTTCTTGCTTGAAACAAATATTAAGATGATAAAAAAATATGTTAACTATACACAAGTACAATATGCAAGATTTATTAACATAAAATAAGATAAAATCTTAGAGATATAAGACAAAGTGAGTGCATAAAATAAATTAGAGGAAATATCTCAACCCAAGATACAAGATTTATTGAAAGCTTACTAGCTTGCTTGTTGAAACTTGGAAGCTTAAGCTTGGATGCGTAAGTGCATGAATTCTTGAAAATTACTTGCAGATTGCTTGAAGACTTGATTGCTCCAAGAGAGCTTAGATATTACTTAGGTGCTTACAAGAACAAGGATGACTTTCACAATATTCTGGAAATATTTTAGCACAACCTTGCCATGCAAAGTAATGAATTACTATGATTTTAGAGAGATTTTATGATTAGAAAGACCATGGATTGGGCTCTCCCAAGTACTAGTTTTATAGGAATAAATGGCTCCTTGGGGGAAAAATTGCATTAAATATGATAAGGTTGAAGATGGTAAGAATTTGAAAATATATCAAGATGCCATTAATTGAGTGGTAAATTTTGAATTTAGGATTTCTATTAGGAGCTACAATTCAAATCATAAGTATTTGATCCATTAATGGTGGGCAACTTAAAGGGTATAGAAAGTTATTTTTTTATTTTGATGCATGACAATCAAAAGTACTTGTTAGCGGATGCTAGTCAAAAATATACATAATTATAATTTAGATACACAAGAGGGTTGAGAGGGGAGGGCTTTGGTCCCTCCCCTGCTCCCCCTCCCATGGCTCCTGGTTTCTGCCCAGTCCCTGGCTCAACCCAGGTCATCCCTCCCGGGGAGTGGTTGTTTGCAGATGATCTCCTGGGGGGAGATCCTTCTCCACTATCTGCGCCCCTCTCGGTCGGCTAGGGTTTCCTTGGTTATTTTTTCGGACTGGTGCTTCCCAGGGATCCCTGTTTGGTTGGGGATCCCTTCCCTTTTTCCCTTAGGCTTCCCCCTGGGGTTTTTTGCAGGTGATTCGCGTGGATCTGGTCCCCTACGTTTCTCAATGCGGTGGAGGTGACGGTTTAGGGTTTGGACAGCTTCCCCCTTTTTCTTGTGAATCCTCGACGGGCTCTGTGCTTGGACAGGATTCTTGGTCCCTGCTGCTGGGATCCTCTTCTGTTTTCCCAGGGCGGGTTCCTTGTGGTGCAACTCTCTGGTCACTTCCTGATGGGCTGGATCCTCTCTGTGCTGGTTGTTGGCTTCCTACAGGATGGCTCTCGTTGAACTGAATGTTTTCTCGGTGGGCGGGATGGTTTCTCCATAGGGCGGGATCCGCCAAATCCGTCGGTTTTCCCGTGAGGCGGGATCCTTTCTTTTCTACTGGTTTCCCGAATGGCGGGATTTCCCTGTTGCTTCCCGCTAGGCGGGACTGTTTGTGGTGGTTTTGACTGCTTCCCACGAGGCAAGATTTTATTGTAACGGTTTTTCTTTGCTTCCTGCTGGGCGGGATCTTCTCGATGGTGGTTTTTGGCTACTCCCCGCTGAGCGGGATCTCCAAAACTACTTTTTTTCTTATTTGTTTGTTTCCCGTCGAGAGGGATTGTTTCATGCTTACTGTTACCGCTTGGCGGGATTTCTGTTTTGGTGTTCAGTTTCAAGGGATTGATGCCCTAGGCCCATTGCTTATGTAATCAGGTTTTGGGATCCTTGTTAAAACCCGCTATAAATACAAACACATAATTATCAAAAAAAAAGTACTCGTTAGCAAAAGTATTGGCATCATTTTCATGATGGCACTTTCATCATCATGACTAGTTGAGGTTAAATTTGGATAGGAATGCTTAAAATTCAAAATTTTAGAAAAAGTGTTGCCAAGTCAAGAAAGTATTGCAAACACTTTTACTCATGCCTCTTTATTTTATATCTTGGAACATTAAATGCTCCAAATTGGGCACAAGAAATATTGATTCAATTTGGCTAATCAAGAGGTTAATTGATGAGGGGATTGACATAGTTGAAGATAAGTTATACACTAAAAAAAGGGTGTATAAATTTACCCCATTTTGATGCATTTATTACATAATAAAAATTTTAAAAATTGACCTAGATGCCCCAATTTTGAGATAGAAATATTTGGTATTGCTTATTATTAGTGATGGAAGATGACTAATTCTTTGATTATTTGCTTCGAAGTGATGTTAATTTTTTTTTTACCACCATTAAATGTCTGTATGCCTTGTTTTACCCCTTTGAGTTTTTGAGAAATATAAAATTAAACTAAGGAAACTCAACTTGATTATGATCCACATGAGTATAGTGATGACAAGCTGAGGATAGATAGTGAAAAATGGTCAAGGAGGTTGTGGGTAAAAGGCCTAGGGGTTAAAAATAAATTTAAATTTACAATAAAGAGGATGAAAAAGAAGCTTTGGAGTCTTGAGAATAGTTATTTTTCAATGATCCACATGCATACCCACCATAGTGATTTGCCTTGATAAGAGCACCCATGGTAGGAGGAGTGTTAGCACCAAAAAGTACTAAATAAATTAAACCTTTAGTGCATTTTTACCTTAAAAAAATCATATCCAAAGAATGTTCTAATGCTTTTGCATTACATTGGTGATATCATATGGTGATTTTGCATATCGACAATGCTTTCACACCTAGGCAATGCTTTTGCATTGTGGTGACACTTTTGTACCTATAATATTTTTTGGTAATTTTAAGATTTTTATTACTAATTTTGTTGACTTGTGATGCTAACAAAGATTTTAGCTTGGATTGGATGTAGAAGATATTATATACTCTTGACTATAGAGAGAGGTAATGTCATTAATTAGAGACCATATAGGGGCTACTAGGGTTTGTAGATCATGCATAACTAGTAGGATTAGGATTGTCCTAATGCGCAAGGTTGAGTTTGACTAAGTGTTCTTCACAATACTAATGATGCAGTCTATACGAGGGGGTCTAATGAAAGACAACATCTTCTAGTAGTCTAAATATATCAAACTAGAAAATGAAAGACAACATCTTCTAGTAGTCTAATGAAAGACGACATCTTTCACAAACTAGAAAATGAAAAATAACAAATTACTTATGTAAAATAAAATTTGGGAGATGTTGTAGCCAACACATATGTGGAGAGCTCTTCAATTTGATTGGAGATAATCTCAAATGATTACAAGGTCATCCTTATATAGACCTATTTTTCCCAACTTGTGAGAATAAAATAAGATCTAGATAAAATATTATTTTTTTGACATGCATTACAATCTGGATAAAATATTATAAAATAAAATCCATATAGGATATAAAATTTTCCAATTCAAATGGCATTAGCTCAACTGGTTAGATTCCTCAACATTCAAGGAGGGGACCCTAGTTCGAATCTTGCCAAGTTATACATGGATAATAACCAACCTTTATTATAGTACCACTATATGGTGATGATGTAATATGGGTGAGGCTATTTCAATCCCATATAACACATTGGAAAAAAAATAATCAACATGTATTGCAATCTAGATAAAATATTATAAAATTAGATCCAGATAAATTATTATAAAATCAAATCTAGAGAATTGTTTTTGACATGCATTAAGATCTAGATAAAATATTATAAAATCAGATCTAGCTAAAATTGCAATACAAATAAAATTAGAAATTCCTTTTTATCTTTAAAATTCTCTCTTTTTTGGGGTGATGCAAAGATTGATTGTGAACATGAATGCCCCTGCATCATACATGCTAGGTAAGATAAATGTACCATGAGTTCTAGCTCATGAACATTTTGTGAATTCTAAGATTAAATTCCTACTTAGAAACTTTGGATGCACTCATTCATGTTGCTTCTTTAGTTTTTTTATTCTTCCATTTCACCAAGTATTCATTGTACTCTTTTCCTTTTGTCTTCTTAACTACTCGTGAATCTATAACCACTTCTCTCTCATCCCATTATTTATCTAACAATTATTGTACCTAATATTTCAATGAATTATATGAAGCTCTACTATATTTTCCACTAGTTAATCCCTCATAATAAGGGTACAAATCTACTACATTGAAAACTAGAGATATATATACCTCTAGAATTTCTATCTCATAAGCATTTGTTACAAAATTCTTCAAGACCTTACGAGGCCCAATATTTTTCCATTTCAGTTTATTATAAGTTCCTTATGGGAATCTTTTATTTCTTAAATGAGCTAAAACTAGTTCTCCAACTTTAAATTCTTGTTCTCTCCTCTTGAGATCAACCTTTTGTTTGTATCTCATTGTATTCCTTTCCAAATTTCCTTTCATATCTTGATGTAATTCATGCATGTACTCAAAAAAATCCTCTACTACAACACTTGGTCTTTCTAAAGTAGTTGTACTTCTCAACTCATTGACCCCTCTAGGACTATATCCATACACAATATGAAAATGAATCTTTGTTGTACTCCTATAAGCAAAATCAATATGTGTGAATGTAGAATCTCATAGTTTTGGCTTCTTTCCAACCAAACATCTTAACAAGTTTTTGAGGCTCTTATTGACAACTTCTATTTTCCTATTAGTTTTTGGATGATAGGATGAACTAAAACTCAACTTAGTGTCCAGATTTTTCCATAAGGTATGATAATGATGGCCCACAAATTTTGTATCTCTATCTAAAACAATGCTCTTTGGCAAACTATGCAATATTACCACTTCTCTAACAAATATTGTAGAAACATGAGTGGCATTACTTGACTTCTTACAAGATATAAAGTGTACCATTTTTAAAAATCTATCTAAAACAACAAAATTAGAGTTGCTACCTCATTTAGTTCTTGGTATCCCAAATATGAAATCCATACTCACACCCTCCCAAGGTCTCTTTGGTATAGACAATGGCTGACATAAACCTATATTTTGTCTCTTTCCCTTGGCATGTTGGAAAAATCTACAACCTTATATAAACTTCTTCACATTTGCACACATCCTTGGCCAATAATAACTTTCACATAGTTATGCCAATATTTTGTCCACCCCAATTTTTTTGGCTGGGCCTCCACTATGCTTCTCTCTCATCAAGTTCTCCTTTATTGAATTATGAGGTATGCAGAAATGCTGCTCCTTAAATAGAAAATCATATTGAATGAGATATTCTACCCATGGAGTTCTATCATTTTTGGTTGGGTTATTACATGCTACTCAAGGCTTCTTAAAATTCACATCATCCTCATATAACTCTCACATAGAATTAAATTTATCAACCTCTAGTCTCATTTCATTCAATAAGAGAGATCTTCTACTCAATGCATTGGCTACCCTATTTGATTTACCACTCCTATGCTTCAAAACAAATGAATAACTCTAAAGAAACTCAACCCACTTCATATGCCTTTGATTTAAATTACCTTGGTTTTTAAAGTGCTTAATGATCTATGAATAGGATAAATTGTCTTGGTATCAAATAATATCTCCACTTTTTTAGTGCTTGAGAAATCACATAAAAATCGTGGTCATATATTGAATATTTCTTCTTAGCTTCACTTAACTTCTTGTTGAAGTATGCAATGGGCATGCCTTCTTGACTGAAAAATCCATCTATTGTTATTCTACTTACATTACAATCCACTTGAAAGACCTTGTTGAAATCCAATAATTCTAGAACATGTTGCTCCATCATTTTTCCCTTAAAAGCTGAAAATACTTCTCTATTTTAACTATCTAATTGAATTCATTTCTACCATCCTTCATTGTTTCTATGATAGGTGTACAAGTGCCACTAATTTTTTTGATGAATTTCCTATAAAAATTTGATAGGTCGTGGAAACTCCTTATCTCAAACATACTTTTTTACAATGACCACTCCATATTGGCTTTCACTTTTTTGGGATCCATCTACAAACCTTCTTGGGAAATTATAAAACCCAAGTACACTAATTTATTCTTCATAAAAGTGCACTTTTTCAAATTAACCAGCAATATTTCCTCCCTTAATCTTTGCAAAACAAGATTCAAAAGCATAAAATGTTCCTCTTTACTTTTTCTAAATATCAAATTATCATCCAAGTAAACTATTATAAATTGAGCAAGAAATGGCTTCATTACTTCATTCATAAATCTCATGAATATTCTTGGTGCATTTATTAATCCAAATGACATAGCAAGCCACTCATACAACCCATCCTTTGTCTTGAGTACAGTATTCCACTCATCCCCTTCCTTGATCTAGATTTGGTGATATCTGCTTTTAAAATCTATCTTCATGAAATACTGAGATGCACTCAAGCAATCCATAAAATCATCTAATTGTGGCAATGGAAATATGCATTTTATAATTATATTTTTAATGGATCCTAAACCCATGCACATATACCATTCTCCATATTTCTTAGGTGTTAGTATGGTTGGTATTGCACATGGCCTCAAACTCTCTCTAATAAAATCCTTGTTCAACAACTCTTGGAATTGCCTCTTCATCTCCTCATTCTTCGTAGGTGTCAACCTATACACTACCTTGTTTGATAAACTTAATGCAAGAATGAAGTTCATATGGTGGATGATGCTTCTTATGGTTGGAAATCCTTTTGACAACTCCTTTGATAGGATATCATCATGCTCCTCCAACATACTTTTTACTTCATATGGAATTTCATCCACTTTATCCATTGTGCCAACTTTCGTGGGTATAGCTATGAAAGAAAAGCAACTTTTATTTTCATCCCTCCCTCTTAGAAACTATTTTGCTAAGATTCAACACACTTTGGGACTACTATCTAGTTCTTCCCCTTTGTCTTTCAATGGACTCAATGTATATATTTTTTTCATCCTTCACAATAGTGTAAGTATTCATTCTACCATCATGGACAAAATTTCTATCAAATTACCAAGGCCTTCCCAAAAAAATATGATAGGAATCCATGGACATAGTGCCACATAAGATCTCATATTTGTATAAACCAATTTGAGTATTTACCAAACATTATTCACTTACCAAGATTTGATGCCCCTTTTGTAACCATTAAACTTTGTATAGATTTGGGTGTTCAACCATCTACAATCCAAGCTTCTCTACCATATTATTAGACACAAAATTATCTATACTTTTTCTATGAATAATGACCTTGCAACATTTACCTCTTGATTTATATACAATTTTAAACAAGCTCTTTCTTTGTATCTCTCATGCTCCACCTTGGATGGCCTCAAGAACACTCTCTTCATCACGAGAGATTCTTCTTGCTCCAGTTTCTTCATGTGATTTGGTGATGTAATAATCCCTTCCTTCATTTGAGAAATATGTTTTCTCACTTTATTTCCTCTATTGTTGTCCTGCTATACTTGTGGACACTCAAATACCCTATGAACAACTTCTCCATAACTATAATAAGCTCTGGTGAATCCTTTATTTTGTTTCTTTACTATAGTAGCCTCTTCCTCTTGTATTTTGACTAAAATTACTATTTTTAGAAGTTTTGGCTTCTCCTTACATGTGCTACCCTTTACCACTATTTGATTGTCCTCTTCCCCTAGAGAACTATCCTCTTTCTTTAGAATTATTTTATTTCCTTTGAGATAACTTGTTTTTATTCAAAGCACATTGATAGGCTTCTTCTACTTACCTTAATATTATCACACTAAAATTTTCTTGAATAGATATGCAAAGTCCATTAACATACCTTGAAATTTTCTCTTCATCATCCTCTATATGGCTAGCTTGAATAGTGAGCTTGTAAAATTCCTTTATGTAGTCTTTCATATTCGTATCTTTTAATTTAAAGTTTTGTAACTTCTTAAATAGACTTATCTAATAATTTGATGGCATGAATTTGGCCTTCAATTTAGCAACCATTTTATCCCAAGATTTAAATTTACCCTTGCATTTTCTTTATCTATCCAATTATACATAATCCCACCACACGAACGCATGATCCTTTAGCCTAGTATATGAAAAATTTACCTTTTTGGGTTTTCCATTAACTCATACTCAAAGTATTTCTCCATGACCATGACCTAGTTTATAAGATCCTTAGGATTTATTCTTCCACTATAGAAAGGAGTATACAACTTTGGTTTACTACCCATATTTGAAATTACCTTTGAAAATTTGCTCTGAGGCCCTTCTATTTTATCTTCATTAGAATATTTACCTTCAAATTCTTCATCATCGCTTACATCCTCAATATGTACTCCTCTTCTTTGTGTTGTCTCTATTGCATCCAATTTGGTTGTAATACCTCTCAACATTTTAGCTATACCAATATTTCTAGGTGCCCTCAATCTTCCTCTATGCACCATATCTTCTCCTTGTTGTGCTTTGATACCAAATGATACAATCTAGATGAGGGGGTCTAATAAAATACAACCTCTTCTAGTAGTCTGAATATCTCACAACAATTTCACAAACCAAAAAATGAACAATAACAAAATAGCAAAAAAATATTCTAAGAGATGTCACAGCCAACACATCTATAGAGAGATCTTCAATTTACCTAGAGATGATCTCAAATGAGTACAAATTCATCCTTATATAGACCTATTTTTCCTCAACTTGTGAGAATAAAATTAGATTTGGATAAAAGATTATTTTTTGACATGCATTGCAATCTGTATAAAATAAATAGAATCAAATCTACATAAAATATTATAAAATTATATCTAAATAAAATATTATTTTTTTGGCATGCATTGTAATTGAGATAAAATATTATAAAATCATATCCAGATAAAATATAATAAAATTAGATCTAGATAAAATAATGTGTTCCGACATGCATTACAATCTAGATAAAATATTATAAAATCATTTGGTTAAAATTATAATCTAGATAGGGAGGAAGGTGGGAGACCTCCCGCTCTGGTGGGAGGCCACCATTCCAAACTTCCTGCTTCCTCACCTGCTCATCTAGTGGTGATCCTAGGTGGATTCTAGCTTCCTTGGAGGTGACCTCTGGTGAGCAGAAATTATGTTCTAAAAACGGTTATTTTTTCCATTTAATTATCAATCTGGTAGTTCGTAAACTTGTGAGTGCCATGCACAATATATGCTTGTAGTGTGAGGAATGAGTCCCTTTCTGCCTATCATTTTGGTGGGAGGATTTGTTTGTGTATTTTCAATTCATCTAAACCCAATAAAACTAAGTGTGGGAAAATAAATAAATAAACTACAATTTTAAAGTAACTAAAAATTAGCACGCAACTGAAATTAAGATGTTGGAAATAAACACATGACTAGAAAATAAACTACTAGAAATAAATGCACAAAGTGCAAGAAATAAATACACAACTGAAATAAATAAAATAGGAAATAAATGCAAAAAATAATAAAGCAAAAATAAAATAAATAGGGGAGGATTACTGCTTAGAGTGGGCCCAAGCTCCTATAGATGATCCGTCTAGTTGATTAAGTAAAAGTCACTCTTTTAGTCCATGTGAATGAGAACACTCAAAAAATTTATTAATAAATTATGCAGTACAAAATAAAATATTCACCAATCTATATATTTTGGATTGGTCTTCTCAGGAATGGCCTGCGTTCTTATATAGACGTAACCAATCCTATTACAAAAATAACTTGTTCTATATTTATCATGCGATGTGATTTACTATGGCTGATTCGTGCACAATTGTTATTTTCTTCTATTAAATACACGACCATATGATTTTAATCACCATAGGATAAGCACAATGCTCCTTAGGTTTATACAATAAACTATTTCTAAAAATGGTATTTTTATTAAAAACTACATGGTCAATCGATCAACAATAAATATTTAGAATATAAGCACTTATTCTATTTTAACCATAATTCATGATTTAAATTTAATATGCATAGATAAGAATGATTCTCCCTTATTTTTTGCAACAACTTCCTTAAAAATTGCATGGTCAATTGGTCAACCAATCAACATTGAATATAGCTCCTATATTCTCATTGGATGTAGGTGCTTTCTAACCTATCATGGAAAGATAGGCATAGAAAGGTAGGTTCCTGAAGATAGGCATTGGAAGATAGGTGTTTGCCTATCACTGAGATAGAGGTGCCTCTGTCATTCACTAAAGTCTTCTTCAAGATATCATCATACTTAAAAATATTATTTTCTTTGTGCATTGCTAGGATTGAATGGGACGTTGTCTCGAAAATGCCAAAGTAGTAGCAAAAACCTACATCTACACACATTTTCCACTAAAAATACCAGTCAAGCATAATACTTCATTTTATATTAATTATAAGCAAAATTTATATAAAAATACATCTCTAATTCTAATTAAACCAGTAATGATGCCCTTGCAAATGTAAATAAAATGAGAATTTTTGGTGCTCATCATATCCATGCCAAACATATGATATGTTCTCATGTCACATTCCCTTGGTACATTTTATTTGAATTGTACTTCCCTTGAGCTTGGGATTTTTTTCAAGCGATGGCTACCGCAGTGTTGTTATCTAGGAATGCAAGTGTTGTTGTTCAGATTTGCACTTTCCTTGAGTCTGGGTATTTTTTTCATGTCGGCTACCTTGAGCCTTGTCCTGAACAATCCACTTCAAAAGAATATTTCTAATAGTGGTGGTGGTGCTAGGAACAGGTGGTAAGGACATCTATCAACATGGATGAGCATTTTTTTCTTTCTTGGGCTGCGATTACTGGGTGTACTTAGATGGTTTGACCCTATTTGACCCTTTTTCTTTCTTTGTTTTGTTGTATATATATATATAATGACTATACCCTTTTTTCTCATTAATAAGCATGTTTTTGTGCTCATTATGCCCCCATGCCCAATTTGTTGACATGTCCTCATGTCACATACCCATTATACATGTGTTTTGATTGCGCTTCCTTCGAACCGAGGCACTATCCATTTTTTTTTGAGATGTGTGCCTAGGGTAGCGATATCCATTGCAATTCTTCTTATACCTGATTCATGTTATGTGGTTGAATACTAACATGGGATTTGGATAAGAGAAATGTGGGGGCACATACTAGTATTAACATAGAAATAATTTCTAGATAATGTGCATATAACTAACAGAAAACTTAGTACATACTTGGGTGAATTTCATGGAACATGATGTGTATGATGCCCAACGGTGTGAAACAAACATATGTTGCTTTAATCATGGTGTATAAAAAAATGAGGACGTTGCAGCTTCCTTCATGTGGCGTATTTCTAGAGGGTTTTTTAGTACTACACAAATGTAGATCTCGAGGTCTCATGTTGAAAAATAAAAAATATTATTTTATTTGTCATGGGATGACACATGTCCCCCTTGGAAATTGATGTGCTTCATTATTGATGTCTCAGGAGCATGCATATTTTACTGATGAAAATAAGTGAACTCTGATGGCAAAGTCAAGGAGTAAGTGGATTCCATCATAAAAAAATAGAAATCAGGCATACTCCATCTAATGGAAGTGGATACCAACACCATCCTTCTGGAAATTAGGTGCCTCTAGTTTTGGCACTGGATGTAGGTACGATGATTGATTCTGGCTATAGGAATTGCCCTCTTGGTGGGAAGGAAGAGTCGTTGCTACTATTGGATATAGGTGCCTTCCTCTTGGTAGGAAGTGGGCACCTTTACATTGGTTTGAGTGTAGGCACCGCCTTCCTAATGGGAAGTAGGTACATTTTTTGCATCATTGCACTCCTTGAAAGTGGGAAAAATACAGGGCAACATGTATTCATGCCTGATAGGCCTAGTTTGACCTGGTTGCCTACAGATTGCATCTGAATCCATGTGTCCTACAAAAATACACATAAAAATTAAAAGGAAAACAAGGATCATGGATTTGTGCCTAATAGGCCTAGTTTCCTGGATGCATACAAATCACATCTGAGTCCACATATCCCTACAAAATAAAAATAAAATAAAATGTATTCTAACATTGTTAATAAAAACAGGTTCCATGCATTTTTTCCTCGTTATTTTTTTAATTATTTTTTTTTTCTCCTTTTTTTCTTTCTTCTATGACAAACACGTGAGAATTCATCAAACTATTGGTATGGTTTTGAAAATATGGGGTCTCCCCCATGCTTGCATCTGATTCGATCTTACGAATGTGAGGTGCATGGTAAGGTTGTAAATGGTGCATGTTGATTGTTAATATTATGCCACTACCATCAATTTGAAGCTTAGAGACCTGGTCTATGCAGGTCAATAACCGTATTGTGCTTTGTTGTGTGTTGTTATTGACTCCTTTTACAAATCCCTCACTTCATGAAATCTCCATAACCAATTTTTATTCGACATGATTTTTTTTTTTGAGGAAAATAAGATGGAGCGGCACTTGCCTAATAGGCCTAGTTACCTTGGATGCCTACAGTTTACAATGATCTTCATGTTATCCTGCAAAAAATGACAAAATTAAAAGAAAAACCTAAACTAATGATGTTAACAAAAAAATAAAGTATATTTATTTTATTCTTTTTATTGAACGTTGTAATAGCACTCATAGTGTTGTTGGTGAGAATATTGAAGGTGGGATCTCCCCCATGCTTGCAATCGAGCTAGCCCTTGGAATTTGGGGCCTATGATAAGATCTTAGTATGTGTCAAAAATTTGACATGACTAAGTCTTCATTTGTCCCATCCCCTACTTCATCAAGTATCATGGTGCATTGCAGCATGGGAAGAACATCTTCCTAGATGGCCTCGAAACCATATTCTTCCAACTCATTGATAGATTGTGTAGGTAGACAAATGAATATGTTTTTTTTTATAGTTTTTTTGTTAAATGTTATTTTTCCTATTTTGCAACTAATGTCAATATTAAAATTCACCAAAGTATTGGGTAATGTTAAGCCTGCAATTTTTATTGTTAAAACTAGGCTTCTTGGATCAAGATAGGTTTTATCTAATATTAAATCAACGTGTTGACCTATCACTTTTACTATTGTTGGTTGTGGCTTCCGTATCGATTTCTTGAGGTATAATTCCCTAATGGATTCTATGTAAACATGCACATCCTTGATAGTTTAAGGAATGATTACAATAATATTGTTTAATTGTTTTATAATATAAAACTTAGGTTGTATTATTTCTCTAATTTCTTGTATCCATTTAGCATATGGTAGAAGTCCTTCATTGTTTTATTATTAAACAACATGATTTTTTCTACTTCTACACTAATATGGTACATTGGGTTCATTCCTATAACTACCTGATAAGCTGGTGAATTTAAACTGTTGTTGCTGGGATGTGGCTTTGGTTGTGTCAGCAACTATTTTGATCTTGTAATAGGTGGAACTAGTAAGTTGGGATGTTTTGATTGTTGTGTATGTGGAAGTAGATCTATGAAGTAAGTTTCCACTTCTTTTGGATCTTCTTTTGTTATTTCTAGATACAACATGGTCTCATGATCTAGATGATATATTCCACAGACTTCCACTATGTTTTCAAACATTCATTTTTTCATGGTTTTTTCTACACCTTGAGCAAAAATTACAAACATTGCTTCAATTTCTTGCTTCTTCTTTTGGAATGTGTCTGAATGTAAAGCAAGAGATAAAATATTACTCTACATACCTTCAAGCAATGTTCCTATTTATGTTTTGACTATGGAGGCTATTGTTTTTATTCCTCGTGTTGGTAGTTTTTCTTTTCTCTTGGAATAATTTCAGAATAACTATTGAATTTTACCCATTGATATTAGCTTGGTCACTAAATTATTATGTATAATGAGTTTTTGTGCTAAGGTGACTCAAGTAGAGGGGATTTTCTTTCTAATATATATTTCCAAAATATCCTAAGCTTGTGGCTCTGAGGTGTCTTTTATTATCTTAATAAATTATTCGTTGGATTTTCTAGGCCCTTTGTGGACTTATGCTTCTCAAGTAAGGGATCTACAAGTAAGGTAATCTGAACATTTTTTCAAACTAACTAACCTATGGATCATAACACTACATTTTTGACACTCCTTGGAAATGGTGCCAAAATGGTGAGCATAAATTATGTTCTAAAAATAGTTATTTTCTTTCCATTTAATTATCAATCCGGTAGTTCATAAAATTTTAGTGCCATGCATAGTATATGCCTATAGTGTGGGGAATGAGTCCCTTTGTGCCTATCGATTTGGTGGGGGGATTTGTTCATGTATTTTTAGTTCATCCAAACCCAATAAAACTAAGTGCAAGAAAATAAATAAATAAACTACAATTTTAAAATAACTGAAAATAAGCACACAACTAAAATTAAGATGTTGGAAATAAACACACGATTGGAAAATAAATTGTTGGAAATAAACACACAACTAGAAATAAAGGTGCAAGAAATAAACACACAACTAAAATAAATAAAGCATGAAATAAATGCAAAAAATAATAAAGCAAAAATAAAATAAATAGGGGAGTATTACTTCCTGGAGTGGGCCCAAGCTCTCGCAGATGGTTTTCCCGGTTGATTAAGTAAAAGTCATTCTTTTAGTCAATGTTAATGAGACCACTAATTTTTTTTACTAATAAATTATGGAGTACAAAATAAAATATTCGTCGATCTATGTATTTCAGATTGGTCTTCTCAGGAATGGATTGCGTTATTATATAGAACGCAACCAATCTCATTATAAAATAGCTTGTTCTATTTTAATCATGTGATATGATTTTCTATAGTCATATCATGCACAATTGTTATTTTCTTCTATTAAAAGCACGATCGTTTGATTTTAATCACCAAAGAATAAGCACAATTCTCCTTAGGTGTATACAATAAACTATTTATAAAAATGATGTTTTTATTAAAAACTATGTGGTCAACCAATCAATATTTATAATATAGGTGCTTATTCTATTATAACCATAATTTATGATTTAATATTAATATGCATATATAAGAATAATTCTCCCTTATTTTATGCAACAACTTCCTTAAAACTTGCATTGTCAATTGGTCAACCGATCAACATTGAATATAGCTCCTATATTTCCATTGGATGTAGGTGCTTTCCAACCTATTTTTGGAAGACAAGCACCAGAAGACAGGCATTAGAAGACAAGCACCTTCAGACCACCAGGATACAGGTGTTTACCTATCATCGGGATAGAGATGCCTCTGTCATTCACCGTAGTCTTCTTCAAGATGTCATCATACTTCAAAATATTATTTTCTTCATGCATTGTCAGGACTGAATGGGACGTTGACTCCAAAATACCAAAGTAGTAGAAAAAACCTGCATCTACGCACATTTTCCACTAAAAACACCAGTCAAGCATAATACTTCATTTTCTATTAATTATAAGCAAAATTTATATAAAAATACATCTCTAATGCTAATTAAACCAATAATGATGCCCTTGCAAATGTAAATAAAATGAGCATTTTTGGTGCTCATCAACCTCAAGTGGATTGCCTCCTTTTTCATATTTTTTTGTTGTTTTCTAGGCAAGTGTGTGAGGTTTTCTAGATGCAGACCAATAGTACCTCTTTGGTGGTTAGTTTATCCATTTCTTGCTCGATGTGCAAGGTGGTCCAGTTAGCTTCTTCACATTTTTGGGTGGTCTTTGGGGTGAGACCAGGCACTTTCTTGTCATGGAGGAGGGATTTTTTTGGATGGTCTCTATATATGGTAGAGATGGAAAAGGGTTGTGTGACCTATGTAGTCTGCTTGAGAGGCATTTTGATGGACCTATTTCTCCATGGTTATTTATGGTCTTGGATGGGGTACCAAGGGTTTTCTCATTGCCCATGGAGGAGGGGTTTCAAAGATACTCTTTTGGTTTGATAATATTGGTCCTTTACCCATTTGGCATGGAAGTCTCATTGAACCTCTATAGTTTTTTTGTCTCATTTAGGAAGACACCTTGTGCTTTTATGATGGCCACAGTTGAGGGGTTTCAATGTTGACTTCCTGGACTTACCCTTGGATGGTTGGGGCTCTTTTCATCTTTTTAAGAGGAGCATATTACTTTAAAATTTGTTCTTTTTAGATTTTTAAGGTCTTGGGAGAGGGACCTGGTGCTTTCACATTGGCTATAGAGAGGGGTTCTAGGTTTGGATTCTTGGTCACTTTGTTGGAGAGGCCTCAATGGGTGGTGGTGTTGGTGGTCTACATATTTTCAATATAATCTCTACAACCATATTTGTTTCCATATTCTTTGGTTCTTCTAGTTGGTCAAGGTTTTCCTAGGTAGGAAACCTCTTTTTAAACTCTTGATTTACTGGTAAAGGTTTCCCTAGGTGGGGAACCTCTATTCACTTTTTAGGATTACTAGCTCAGTTCCTCTGATCCAGCTAGTTGGTGAAGGTTTTCCAAGCTGGGAAACCTCTTCCCAAGTTTTTATTTGTATGTGCTGGTTTCCCAAGGTGGAAAATATTTTTCAATTTTTTCATTACTATTGTGTTTCATTTCGAGAGGGAAGCTCCTGTGTTTCAATTTTGAACAAATTTGTAATTGGTCATATGAATATCATCTCCCTACGAAGATCATCTCCCTATTTCAGATGTTCCTTGCTTGTCTCCTAGACACCATCTCTAGGAGATGGTGTCTTTTGTAAAAGGTTCGGTGGTCCTTTCAAAACCCCTTTTTCAACCAATAAAAAAAAATTATAATCTAGATAAAATAAAATATTCATTTTTAGCTACCAAATTATCTTTTTCTATGATGATAAATTTCTTGTGAACTTTAATGCTCTTGCATTAACTACAAAAGAGATGATATATGGATATGAATACCTTCTTACTATTAACAATAGATATGACCATTACACTTGAGGATGCGTGGCAGATATTGAGGATCCCTATCAGAGGGGCTAAGATTCACCTAGGGTAGGGCTAGAGAAGATGCTTGGAGAGGTTGACTAGATATGTGGACTTCTTGGTAGAGAGGTTAGGCATTTACATCAATTCCACATATATTAGGAGTTGCTTAGATAGATAAATAATTCTACTATGCACCATGGTGTCTAGAGAGTGGCTTGGTGACACCAATAACAAGGTCATCCACTACTTATATAAGGAGGTGGTGGCATAGATGTAGGATAAAAATTGGTATTTTCCTAGGGGCTCATAATACTAGCATGCCTATATAGTCCTTCCATAAGATTATATAACAAGATATAGGAGCTTGAATGGGTACACTTTGATGGGAGGTAGTATGACCAAAAGATGTAAAACAACTAATCTAAGATGAATGTAAACTAATGGCACAATAATATACATGAAATTAATAAGATGAACATCTAAAAATAACTCAAAAATATACCATTAATGAAAATTATGAAAATAGTACAATGTTATATAATGGAGGACATGAACACTCCATGTACATATATGAAAGGACTACATTATACCATACTACTAAACTATAACACACTCTCTATATTCACTTCCTCTATTAAAACACTCACTATAAGGCCTTTATATAGGAAGATAGATTCCTTGGCCCTTACTCTACCTAGGACTTATGTACATGTGGACTACATGCACATTTATAACTTGCACATTAACACTTGTGTATTTATTATAATAATTGGAGCAACTAAGTAACTTCACTCTAAAGTAAACTCCTACTCTATCTATGTACCAAAGGTGGTACATTTACATAACTTAAATGAGGTAATATACTCTAACACTAATAATGAACAAACCAAATATACTTAGATAAATCTTATGACCTGCATTTTCTAGAGTTCCTAGGATAGATGAATGTAGAAGAAACATGTGGAAAACACTAAGAAAATACCATAGAAGGAGACAAATAACTTATACCACGATAGAGGATAAAGATGATAAAATATGCACCACAAAAATGCCTAAGGTCTGAGCCTAATTCAAGTTACTTTAACCTCCCCCCATACCTTATGTTAAAATGTTTAAATCTAGGGCCAAATCATCTCATCTTCCTAAGATTTTAAGTCCTAAGTCTAGAAGCAATAAAAATTGAAATTTATTCCTAAGGCCTAAGTTCTCCTTATATCCATATGCCCCTACTATTAAATATTGTGCATCTTCCTCATATCCTATGATCTGAAATTGCATGTCCTTTGTCGAGTAATCCTTGCCATACATGTTTTTAAAAAACATTCCCATAAAAGATCTTAAGTTTTTAGCCTACTTTCACTTTTCACTCACTCCACGTGGCACCATTGGATTTACCTGACAGAAGCACAACATAATAATTCGATTGACCAAATGATAGTGTGGATCGAACTCGTCTGAGGGAAATGCATCATCATATTTTTATTGGCTAGAGAATTAATGGATAAGATTTAACCAGAGGAATTTAAGCACTACTTTCCAATTTGCTAGCAAACCTATGATGCAAATACACTCAAGTTAATCCAACGAATAAGAAAAGTCAAAATCCAATTGATAAAGTCTATGGCTCAAATTGTAGTGCTGATAAAGAAATGTGTGGTCTAGATCCATTTTTAGATATGGATAAATGAGTTGTACCATGGTGGATCATTGTAAGTCCAACTTCTAAATTTATTTTTATTTTGACTAATGCCTTAGTTTCTCATTGTGTATAGATGAACGGCCAGGATCATTATTGAGTAATCCAATGATGTAGATTCACTTGGGTGAGCTAGAGCACTGATATATGATTAGCTTACTGGCATAATATGTGTAATATGAAGACAAAGAATTTGTACCTTGATGATAGATTAAAATATTAATCAAGGCTAAGGTTTCAAAAGATAAAATTTATGGCTCATGTGGAGAAACAGAACAAAGACAAAAGTACCCTTTTCAGAGAGAAACAATAAGGTTGAAAATATTTTGGACACATACCTAAAAGCTTATAGATGGATCATATTCTATCATTAGAGATCAATGACCATAATTTAAATAAAATACAACACACTAGCCTAAGCCCTCTCATCCAATAGCAGGGTATGGACAACATGTTGTGACCATTAATACAATTGTAAATAGCAATGTGTTGAAGCTAGAATAGCAAAAATAAAAAAGTAGTTGGAGGTAATAAAATTTGGTGCATGCAACATTAACTCCAATGCTATAAATATGCATGAGAAATATTTAAACTTCACTTTTAGTAAGCATTTATAGATCCAAGTACCGAAGTACAATGGACTTACAAAGAATTTAGAATGTGAGAGAATTCATCAAGGGTTGTACAAAGCTATCAAGTTGTAGTAATGGCTTCCATGAGCGCTCCTCTTATCACCACCACAAATTTTAAATAAAATATTGCAAATTTAACTAAATATCAACCCTACCAAGTACTGTGGGGAAGGCCCATTGGAAAAGACCTAAAAATGTTTGCATCACAATCAAGGTTAAACCAAGAAATCACTCCTGCATTATAGGGGAAGTTAGAAAATATGACCATCTATAGTTATGAATCTATGAAAGAAGACAATTAGCACCACCTAGCATTATTAAAAGGGTTTTTCAAAATCATTGTTTTGGAGATGGCAGGAGCAGGAGCAAGAGCATGAGAGGGAGGAGGACTAGGGCCAGGTTCAGAGATTGGTGCAGGTTTCTGGGTGGGATCAAGATCGAGATAAGGATAGGGCACATCAGGTCCCGAGCCTGGGCCAACAAGGCCCTCGACAGGCCCAGAGGATGGCTCTACACCTGAGCTAAATGGTGGCCAAGGGGGGGATGGCATCTTGGGCCCAGGCCCCTAGCCTAGCATCGATGCAAGCACAGGCCTTAGGAAAAAGCCTCCTGATCCTGGGCAGGATTCTGTCCCGGGTAGGCCCAAACCCTCCTATTAGCAGATCTTGGCGGGCACCAGGGCCCCTTCTCGAGCCTTGGGTCTAGGACTTTCCTTCGATGGCACCCACATTTCTATTCAAGAGGAGGTCTACTCCTCCTTGGTCATTGGATCCTATACCTCCCTGGTAGGAAAATTCCTGGGAGGGCGTCCAGACATGGAAACCATTCGAAGATGGGCGGCTTCCAAATGGAAGGTTTTTGGGAATATTCAACTAGTTGCCCTTACCAGGGGCTTCTTCATCATCAAACTAAATAAAAATGAGGACGTCGACAAGATCTTGTTGAGCGGGCCCTAGTTTATGGGATGCAAAAGCCTCTTCCTCAGATGTTATGGAGCTGACTTCCACCCCAACACCCAAAGCATCAACTTTACCCCGGTATGGGTCCATCTCCTAGACCTTCCCTTCCACCTGTGGCACGAAGACATCCTAAGACTCATTGCTCAATCGATCGGGGACCTGGTGGCCTTCGACCTCGCTACCAAGGTAGGTTCTCGAATGGTGCATGCCAAATTCTGTGTCAACATAAATCTTGAATCTAAACTCCCCTCTTCGATGACCATCTCTTTAGGGTCCTTCTTTTGGTGCCAGTCTCTGATTTATGAAAATAAACCCGCTTTCTGCCCCACCTACTGTAATCAAGGTCACCTCTCCCACCAATGCTCAATATCCAAAAAGGTTGATGGCCCTATCCCCAAACACCCTTCCTGATTAGGCTGGGCCCTGTCTCGAGGGCTCCCTCATGATGACCACAGATCCCAAGCTTGGACCAACAAGGAGGCCCCCCCTTCTGCCCCAAAGGACTCTCATATGGACCCTGGTCTGGAGGTTGGTCTTCCTTAGGGTTCCCCTTCCACTACTCCCTCCCTTGGGTTGCATTTCGAGGCCCCGATCCCAGGTTCTCCCTCCCTGCCCATTTTGATTCCCTCCCCACAGGCCCCTGCTGGTGCCCCCTAGGCCTGCGAGCCGCTCGAGATCCTTTCCCTACCAACTCCCACCTCTGTCAAGGTCCCATCCTCCCTTCATCACTCCCACTATCCCCCCCTCGACCCCCTTCCACCCTTCTCAATGGCCCCTGCTGGGCTTACCCTCTTAGAGTATGGATCTGAGAGGTCAGACGAAGAGGTTGAAGGCAGTTCTCCATCCGGGCCCAATGAAGTCAGCCCCAAGATGACCCGAAGTAGGACTTTTGCCACAAAATTTGGTAGCAAACTCAAAAGAGGGCAGCCCACACTGGGCGACCAGTGGACAAGGATAACTAAAGATGACATAGCCAATGGCTCCCAGGCAACTCTCTCTGATGTTGGCACAAGATTCTCTAAGACAGACGACCTCCGATCCAAACCCCTCGCTCAGGCCTGGAAGGGGGGCAAATGAGCCCACAAGGGTACCAAATGAATCTCATCACCTAGAATATTAGGGGGCTCAATGGGTCCCCCAAGAAAAGGATCCTCAGCCAACTCTGTAGGGATCACCACCCATCCTTCATCCTTCTTCAGGAGACCAATGACGTTGATGCCCGACGTGTAGCCCAAGCTACCTTGCGCAATTGTGATTCCCTGTATACCCCTATAGCTAGCTCAGTTGGGGGTTTGATTTGCATGTGGGATCCCTAGTATTTCAAGGGGAGACTCATATCTTCGACTCCCAGAATAATCAACATTTTTGTCCATTACGTGAAGTCAAGGCACTCATGGATTCTGTCCAACGTCTACGCTCCTAACAGCCCAGTCGAGAAAGTGGCCCTCTGGAAGGAAATTAGCTCGATGCGAGAAGCCTTTTCCCCCCTACCTTGGATCTTGGTAGGGGACTTCAATAGTCTCCTATTCCTCTCTAACAAAATTGGAGGCTCAGTAGTTTTGGGAAAAAGCATGGAGGACTTTGGAGCCTTCACCGCCCTCAACAAGCTCATGGATGTCAGCCTGAAAGGAGCCAGGTTCACCTGGTCTAAAAAAAGAGTGGGAGCAAGCCATATCTAGGTCAGTTTGGATAGAGTTTTCTTGTCCAAGGATGCCCTTCCCATGTTTGCCAATGCCACCTTGTTGGCCCTCCCCAAAATTGGGTCTGATCACAACCCCCTCCTAAAAATCGATCATCGCCCCTCCCCCAAGCGGCCCTTTCGGTTTGAGTCCTTGTGTCTGCATCATCCTGACTTTCAGGCCCAAGTTGGCCACTGGTGGTCTCCCCCAGTCCCTGGATGCCCCGCTGAACAAGTCTTCCATAAGCTGAGATGCCTCAAAGATCAACTCAAGGTATGGAATAAAGAGGTATTTGGTAACATCTTTGAAAAAAAAGCGACAGTCAAGGAAAAACTCGTAGTCCTTGAGTCCAAATTTCAAGCAGGCTCCCAAGACCCGAGGCTCAGGGAAGAGGAATGCCTTGCTCTCAGTGAGTACCATAACATTTTGGCTAGGGAAGAAACATTTTAGAGGTAGAAGTCGAGAGCCCTATGGCTCCAAGAGGGTGATGCAAACACAAATTTCTTCCATACATCGATGCTCAGGAATAGGGGGTCCAACAGAATTGCTGAGCTGGTGGGCAGTGACGGTATAATTATCAAGGAAGAAGAGGATATTCAGGCTAAAGCCACTCACTTCTTCTAGGAGCTCCTAGGTGATAGCCCCCCATGTCCTCAGAAGTGGCTAATTCCCTTCTAGAACATATCCCTTATTCTATCTCGGCCATGGCAAATGAGATGCTTGTGCAACCCTTGTCTGACTCAAAAATCCATGCTACCACCTTTTCCATGAAGGTTGAGGTGGCCCCGGGCCCAAACGGGTTTCCCCCTTGATTTTTCCAATCCTTCTGGGACATCGTCTGGCAAGAAGTGTGTGTTGCCACCTAGGATATTCAGACTGTCAGCTCCATCCCCAGAGGTATCAACTCCACCTTCATAGCCCTAATCCCCAAGACCCAGGCAGCCAGATCCCTCTTGGATTTCTGTCCCATCAGCTTGTGTAATGTCCTATACAAAATCTTGACTAAATCCATGGCCTCCCACCTCAAGAATATCCTTCCCCTGATTATTTCTCCCTATCAGGGAAGCTCGATCAAATGTAGACTGATCACAAACGACATCATAATCATGCACGAGGCCATCCACTCGGTCGTCCTCTCCAAAAAGGCCTCCTTTCTGCTCAAGATGGATATGAACAAGATATTTGACAGAGTTTATTGGGATTTCCTCTCCAAGGTCCTCCTTAATTTTGGGTTCCACCCCTACTGGGTCAGGCTCATCAGCAACTGCGTGTCCTCCCCCTAGTTCTCTATCCTCATCAATGGATCCCCTATTGGGTTCTTCCCCAGTTCCAGAGGCCTCTGCCAAGGTGACCCCCTATCCCTGATCCTCTTCATTATCCTGGCTAAGGCCCTGGGGTGTACCATCTTGAGCATTGTTTCCCATGGTCTCATTTTGGGCATCAGGCCTACGTCGGGCCTACCCCCATGTCCCATCAGTAGTTCATGGACGACACCATCCTCGCCACCTCAGCTTCAATCCATCAATCCAAGGCCCTCAAGCATATCTTGACCCTATACGAGGAGGTGACTGGGCAAAAAATGAACCTTTGAAAAAGCAATATTTTCTTCATCCATACTCCCTTGGCAAGGCAAATCAGAATCAGGAAAATCTTGGGCTGCACCCCTGGATCCTTTCCCTCCTCCTACCTTGGGCTTCCCCTATTCATAGGTGCATCCTCCAAGGACCTATGGGGTGGGATGATTGAGTGGATTTATAGGAATATGGCCCCCTATAAAGGTCACCTCCTCTCGCAGGCTGGTAGAGCCACCCTGTTAGCGGCAGTCTTGCAAAGCATTTCGATATATTTCATGTCGGTCTTCAGAATCTCGGCCTCCATTGCAGCTCACATCGAACAAATTTAGAAATGCTTTCTTTGGTCGGGCAGTGAAGATAATAAGAGGATTCCCTTGGTCTCCTAGTCCCTGGTCTACCACTCCAAAGGTGAGGGATGGCTCGGGCTTAAGCGGGTGACCCTCATGAACAAGGCCCTCTTGTCCAAACATGCTTGGAAGGTGTTCATCAATACCCCTGATGAGTGGGTCAGCATCGTGTAGAGGAAATATTGTCATCATCACCCCTTCCTCAGTGATTCTTAGCCCCAAGATGGATCAGCCTTTTGGAAGTCCCTAAACTCCACCAAAGACATTATCCAAAAAGGGACCAGATGGATCCTCAGGGACGAAGCCATGATCGGCTTTTGGGAAGACAGATGGATTCATGATGAGGCCCTGACTGCTGATAAAGATCTCCTCGTCCTCAAACCAGGGCTGGTGGACAAAGGGCCCAGAGTGTCATCCTATCTTTCCCAAAACCAGGGGCGGGCTACCTAGAAACCCATCCTGAATCCCAGGCACCCGCTTTAAGCTATCAGGCTCCAACGCCTCCTCGATGTGACTGTTATCCCGTCCTCTAGAGGAAATGATAGATGTGTTTGGCATGGCACTCCCAATGGCATATTTTCTATCAAATCTACCTACAAAATTCAAAGAGTCCTAGATGATGCCCCCTTTCCAACCTGGTAGGTGTGGGCCAAGAAGCTGATCCCCAAAATTAGCCACTTCGTTTGGGAGGTTGTCCAAAACAAGATCCTGACGATCAAGAATCTAATTAGAAGGGGCTTTCAGATCTTGAATAGATGCTTCCTTTGTTGTGCTGCCTGGGAGTCCACTAATCACCTCTTTATTAGTTGTCCCTTCTCTTCTAAAGTCCAGGGCCTCATCCTTTCCCAATTCTCTATCCAGTGGCTGACCCCCAAATCCATAGCGACCAAGGTGGTGACCTTCGCCCTTGAGAATTCCTGCTCCATCCCCTTGAACGAGGCACCCCGATGGCTGGGTGAGGCCACCCTCCTATCCTCCATCAGAGTTCTACTTCCCCCCCGGTCCCCCCTCGCCCCCTCCCATTTTTCGTTGACAAGGTGGACTGCCCCCCTCGGCTGGGTCAAGCTTAACTTCGACGGTGCTTCTAAAGGAAATCTCGGGCCCTCTAGTGCAGGCGGGGTCATCCGAGACTGCCACGAGGCCCTGATCATGGCATATGTTGCCCTAATCAGCATCTAGACTAAAAATTTTGCCAAAGCAGTAGCTCTGCTCAATAGGCTGACCGCCCTCAGGGAGTCACCCTCAAAAGTCATCATCGAGGGCGATTCCCAAGTTATTATCAAAGTCACCTACAACCTGGGAAACTACTCTTGGCATATTCATAACACCATCCTGGGAGCCCTCTCCATTCTCCAGGGTGTCCCCGACCATGCCTTTTGGCATGTGTACAGAGAAAGTAACAGGGCAGCTGATTTCATGGCAAACCAAACCATCTCAGCTGATGACTTCACCACCTGGACAACGAGCTTTCCCAAAGCTCTGATCCAAATTACTACACAAGATTATTCCAACAACGATGAGGACCCTGGAGCATAGCTTGCCTCGAGTTAGGGCCCTGAAGTTTCATCATCACAGCTTTTAGTGGCCAAGGGAATCCCCCCTGTGTCACCACATTGACTGGACCCTATCCTTCTCCTACCCTCAAAGTGGTCATCCCGATCCCCCTGGTGGTGGCAAGTGTCTTTGGCCACGTCAGTCGTTCTACTCTTCCTGGCTTGGATTTATGTTGCTTCATTGGCAGTTCTGGTAGTTCTGGCAGTTCCAATACGGAGTGCACATTGGCCCCCTCTGACCTTCTCACCTTGGATGTCGCACCATCAGATCTTCATGCTGCGTCAGTTCACCTACGGCTCTATCCTATGAGGTACCCTCAAAGTGATCCCCTGCTCAATTTGTGCCACTTGGAGCACTGGTAGTGGCCCTCCTCCTTCGCCCCGCATGACAGCCGTCAGCCATGCCCCCTTAGCCCCTTCCCCCTCGTGTCAGACCTAGACCCTAGTGCTCATTCCTGACGTCGATAGCTTCCCTCCCTCATGGCCCCCTGCATGGTTTTAAATTTGTCACATGCTGAGTTCTCCTGCACTCTTGTCTGCTTTTGCCTTCCCCTGTCCCCATGTCTCTGGTCAGGTATCCCTTGTTTCCCTTGTCCCTGGGCTATCAGTTCGACCCTCATGGCTACCAAAACTATCTTCCTCGAGCCTTCCATGCTTGAATTGAGTGAGTCGGCCAGGATTTTCTCCAATGCCAAAAAATTTACCCCTTTCTTTAGCAAATTTGTAGGAGTCGACGGTGAAATTACCCAAAGCTTTCTAGATTCTTGGAACAATGGCAAGGTCACGGTGAAGGGTCTCCACTTCAAAGTGACCAAAGATTTCTTGACAGAAGTTATAGGCCTGCATCATGAGGAGAAAGGCAGAGTCATCAAGCGGGATAAGCACAATTGGGAGGAGAAGTTTTCTCGCTTCCCAAAGCAATAGTGGTACAAGGCTAATCTATTCCACTCCAACCTCCCAACCCCCTTCTATGAGGCCATCATCTCAGTGATGCAGTACATCACCTACAACGATCCAGACCAGCGGTTGTTCAGCTTTCACCTTAGCTATTTCAACCACCTCCGAGGGGCCACGTTGGTCAACACCCCTTGATTCCTACTATACTCCCTGGGCCTTTCCATCGACCATGCTCATAGAAGCCACTCTCAGCCCTCCCACCAAGGCCTCATGGTAATCCTATACAGGCATGCCCTTGCTAATCAGCTGCAGCTCCATGCATCCCTCCCCTATCCTATGTCCCCCTTAAAGTGGCTAACTCTCCTAGTGGCTCCCCTGTAATTTCTATTTCCAAGGAGACCCCCTCCCCTGAAGGCTCCCCTACCCTGAAGTGGCACAGGCCCACCTAAAAGTGTAGGACTCTAGCCCAGGGCCCAGGCGGGGCCCCGAATCTTGGTGCCTCTTGTAAAGGCCCATTCCCTGGCAGTAGCAGGGCTACTGGCAGCACCAAAAATGCCAAGGTGGAGGCCCCAAAACCCACTGAATTCAGCTCTAACTTTGGCAGTAGGCTATAGAATTTGGCCATTAGGGCCCTTCTCAACACGACAATTGGATCCCTGACAGTGTCTACCCAAGTGGCTTCCTCTGCTGCCAATGCCCTGGCCGAGCTCCGGTGTAGGCTGGGTGATGGCCTTGATAGGGAGTAAATCTGACCTAACAGGTTGGGCCCCGTTCAGGCCAGGCCCGGCCATAGGGCCCACCGGAGCAATTGCGTGCAGTTTCTTCAATTTTTGTGGTTGGTGCGTTTCGGCTTTAACTGGTTATGGTGGCCTCAGGGCAAGTTTTAATGTTATGTTTCCTAGATGATCTTTTTTTGTAGGCACCAGAGCCCGGGCCCCGGATCATTGCCCATGGGCACAGCCCCGATTTTTATTCGTATTTTCAGCCTCGGATTTTTATGTAACTAAGGTTTTGGGATCCTTCTCTAAAAAACCCGCTGTAAATATATCGTTACTTATAAAAAAAGGGTTTTTCAAAATAATATAGAGAGTTCAATATAGGACCAATCCCTTTTGCAATAGATGGACAAGTAACCTAAGAAAATTAATATGCCCTAAGGTCTACCATTATTCATACCTTCTATCATGGTTAGCGATGGCCTACGATTCCAAGACCAAAATAGTCAAGGACCATGAAAATAAAGTAGAATTTAGGTTCACACTGGATAAAATAAGAAAGGTCTTCTAGTTGAGTGTATCTACCTTGATACTAGATAAATAGGTAATCTCTATGCAATCTAACTACATGCTTGGTACGTCATTTTACACTAAATTTTTTAGTCATGACTAGCCAGTATCATATCAATTTCCCATCCATATATCTACACTTCTCCCTTGGGTTAAATATTATGTTGACATGATTAATATAGTACTAGGGACCAAGGAATTATAGTTCATTAGTAAAGAAATTATGTTTTTAGTTGTTTAGTGTAATAAGATGACATAATTGCAAATGTATAGATGGGAAAACATAATAAGTGATAATATAAATAAGGAATTAATAGAGTTAAAAAAATCCATTAGAGAGAAGAAAGAGGAATTTCCCTCTTTTTATATTATTCTTTCTTCATTCATTTAATAGTAGGGCACATGGAGCAGCCAATTATTAAGGGATTGGGAGGGGTAGTTGCCATGGATGTCCAAGATAGGATTCCATGCATTCATGAGAGTTGGTCTAGTTATGCATATTTCTTTGGTATATTCCTCCCAACCATTAATTTAAGGCTTTGTAGGCATTATTCCGATCAAATTGGGCTCTAGGATGGGCATTATAGGGAACTTCTTCTTTGCTAAGTAATTCACTTATATAAGACTGTATGGAGCTAAAATATCCCCAAAGGCATTACCCAAGCACAACCCTATGTCTATAATTACATTGAAAATAACAAGACAAGTTGTAGAAGAAGAAAAAATGAGAGTAGTAAAGAAGAAGGTAGAAAGTTCCCTAGCTTGATATTCCTTGCAGAATGGGGCATTATGTATATAAAGGTTATTTCAGTCTACTGAGGAATATTTGGAATATGGATTCATATGTTTTTTCTAAAATTACTTGGAGGTCTTATGACCCTTATGGATGTTATCAAGAATCTATCAAGAAATTGACCTATGCCCACATGACTCACAAAATAGACAATTTTTAAGATGCAATTGTAACCACCAAAAAGGCTCACACCCGATCGAAATCCTAGTGTAATAGTGCAAATAATGACAACATGCATGAAATCCAAGAAATTGACAACAAGATAAACAATAAAAGACACTTTATTCCATTATGAAGTCATTTTGGGTTACAAGTACATCCCTCTTAGGGATAATCATGTTGATACAATATTACAATAAGATTCGTGCAATTGTTTCCCTCTCAAGGGTAGGTGTGATATTTCAAATGCCTTTGTAGGGTGACACGAACTGCCTTAGGGTGGAGTTGACCCTCTTCTTCATGTTGAGGAAGGATTCGAATGTTAAGCTCCTTTGAATGTAGATCCCTGTGGTCAAGAAACAACAGAGAATGATCAAAAACATAGGCAGCCTCTCGTGATGAGGCCCTTAAAAGGAAATATACATAAAGATACCATTAAAAACATGAAATCAAGAAAGCATGTAAAAGACGTTTAAACTATGCTAAACTAACAAATATTCATGGAAATACATAAAAGAGTATAGCAATTAATATTTGCATGGTTCAATTAAAGGAAATGAAGCTTTAAAAGTCATAAAGAACCCATTAATGTCTATTTATGCTACTATACTGGAACAATCATTCTAAACACTAAATCTATTGGTCAAAAATCTCTACAACTACAATTAAACCATGCAAATGACTAATCTAATCTAATTAGATGGACATAAATGAAAATAGTAAGGTGGCGATACCTCTGTTGCAAACCGCAACACTGATGCGTGGTTCTGCACTATAAACCATGGCTGAAAGCCATGGTGAGCACTCAAGTAAGTTTACCCTCAAAATCAAGGGTAGTGGGCTTGACCTCCTTGTCCAATTGATGTTCAAGGGTCGCCTTCGGTGTCCTTCTGACAAGTTTGGTGGTTGATTCACTGTGAGGGGCCTTCGTTTGCCCGAATTAGCGTTTCTTGGCTCTTCTAGGCTCCTAGGACCTCCATGGCAAATTGACCTTTGGGTGAATAGCAAAGTGGCCTTCTCCAATGCATGAATTCAGTATGCAATTCGATAGGGCTTCGCTGCTCACTTGATCAATCAACTCTCTATATTCTCTCCCCATTTGGAGGGGGTATTTATAGGATGCCCTAGGGCTAGGGGTGGCTTCATGGAGAAGCCAAGATCAAGAAGAGGTGGTTAGGACAGTTGGAATGGAAGCCTTTGGAATATTCCATCCATTAACCACCTTCTTCTAGAACAAATGGCCGTTCAAACCAATTTGGCTCGGATGAAGGCCAACTGAACTTCAGTTAAGACCATAGGTTGTAGCTACGGTTCAGATTGTAAACCGTAGGCCTTAGCCATGGTTCAGACTGTAGACCATAGGTCTGGGCTGCGGTTCAGACTGATTAGGCCAAGGAGCCCAAATTGAGTGGTTAGAACCACTGCTCTATCTTGGAGTCTATCCAAGATCCTCCATATGGTCTTGTAGCATGTCCATATGAGTAGTCGCCCTCGACATGACGTGTTTTAGGTGTCTACAGATGCCCCTTTTGAGATGCGTTGTGAGATCGAACAACGCTGAGCAAAAATAGACCTCCTAAAATGATGTCAAAGGTTCTATGATGATCATTAGTCGGATCAACATTAGATGCCCTAGGTCCAGTAAAAGGACGTGCATCCTAGAATCATTGCTTCCAACTCGGTGAAAGGCTTACATTTTGAAAAGCTTGCACTCATCATCAGGCATTTGGGTAGCATTTGATGCTACAATAGGATTTAGGCCTATATAACCAAAAGGAGAAGAGATACAAACAAATTATCATATTTGCTATTTACCCCAAGCAAAGGGGTAAGCTTATGATAGTTGTTGACAATGATTCGTAAGGACGAACACAATTTTGACAAGATCAAGGGATCTACGATCTCAGGGATCTTCTGTTGATTTTGATTATGATTTGATATTATGACTACCCCCTCAAGCGATGAGTCGATGAGGGTAATGACAATGATTAAAGTGACGATGTCGCTTGACCACCATGGATGATCTGAACAAATTTAGATTTGAGCAAATTAATGCCTTGGCTAGGCCTAGTTCAGCTTTTGATTCCAACTATTAATAGTAATTGCACATTCCTATCCCATGGAGTAGTCGGGCTACAATAGCCATCTTAGGGAATCGAAATGAGGCAACTCCAATTAGATTTGTGTTGAATCAAGTTATCGATGATTTGCTGAAAATATGTCATAGGAGACATGACATGAAACGCCTCGTTCCCGTGGAGAAGTCCAGCCATGAAGGCCTTCTTAGGGATTGAAAAGAAGCATATCAGATCAACGATGACAATTTTTGCCCCAAATGTCCTTATGGTAATTTACTCATCTTGCCGAATTGCATGGATCGCAAGTCACTGCAACCACCAAGTGTATAGGGTAAATTACTGAATACGAGGCACATTTGGTTTTTTTAATTATTTGATTTTTTTGTTGTTAATTTTGATTTATTGATCAATCCTGGTGCTTTGAACATCACCAAATTTGCAATATTGATTGCTCTTTTTGAAATTTGATCCATTAGGAGTCATTAATTTACCTTTTTAGACCTTCCCACGATGGGTTTTTAGTGCATTTAATGCTAGCTACGAACCATGAGTATGGTCTACGGTTGAATTTTTCAATTTTTGGGAACCGTAGTTAGGGCCTACGATCGAAAAACCCTAATTTCGGGACCGCAGGTGTCAGCTATGGTCCGCAAAAATTAGGCAGACCTTTAAATAGTCATTCCCATTTGAATTTTTCATTATTTTTCTTGAAAGCAACTACATTATTGAGAGCTCTGAGAGATAGGAGACATTCACTGATCTGGAACGCTACCCAAAACTCTTCCATATACTACACTTGATACCCCGATGGTGGATCCTGATCAGCCATCGACTAGCAGAGGCCACAGAGTGGGCAAGGTAACTCGAAACCGAGTCCTCACAGTTCAATACCAATTAAAATCAACCACATTAAGTAATGCAGTAAATGAACCTCACTAAACAGTTGGTAATGAACCCCACTAGATTAGGTTAATTAGGTTTTTAATTTTTTTAGTGAGAAAGGCTAGGAAGGTACCCAAAATGGGTATTCTTCCTAGACCACAGCTGGTAGCTACGGTTCCCAATTGTCAGATTGGGGACCGCAACTATCAGCTACGGTTCACATTCAAATTACAACGGTCATATTTTGACCGCATGCGGACCATAGGGTTGACCCGCGGTTCACCAACTTTAGAAAAAAATTATTAAATTTTTGCATTTTCTAAAGTTAATTAGGCAATTAATGTCATTTAATGCAATTTTGACTTGCCTAGTGAATTTTTTTGATTTTTATGAATGCCTTGCGACATGTTTTTATCTTTTTATCATTTTTTAGATGTTTTTGATGTTTTTCTTTAAATTTTAGCTTATATACTACTTTTATTTCAGAGGTTGACCTCTAGGGCTCATGAGCCCGATCTACTTAAGATTCTCCATAGACAGCTCATTGATGGTGAGCATGCATGGTTTAGAGCCATCGGATTTAGCTATGTACTAGATCTACCCACTATTAGGGTAGATCAGACCTACTTGACTATGTTGGCCCAACGCTGGAATGCACGGACCAACACCTTTCACCTACCTACAGGTGAAATGACTATGACTTTAGAGGATATTTATCGGATCTTTAGGATCCCTATCGATGGTGAGGCCATCACCTCTTCCTCTTCTCAGAGAAAGGGGCCTATATTTGATGCTATCTTCGATGATCGAAGCAAGGAGGCTCAGGAGAAGATCGATCATGGAGGTGTCCACATTGGATACTAGTAGGGTGAGCATATTTTCTCAGTCTACACGATGATCTTCATGATCCTTGTGGTACAGGTAGTGCTTCCAGACTCCTCGGGCATGAGGATTCCCTAGAACCTCCTGGCTAGTGTCTGGAGAGTGATTCAGAGTTCCACTACTCAGCCACTACGCCTAGCTTGGGGGAGCACACTGCTATGTCAGCTCTACCAGGAGCTATACCAGATTACTAGCCGGAGCCATCAAGGGATTAGCTGCAGCCTATTGTTATAGATCTAGGGTTGGCAGCATATCCGGATCGAGCATCCCATGGACCTACCTCTCCACATCATGACCATTGATGATGCGCATCAGTGCTACACCACATGCTAGCCATGAGAGGAGGAGGGGTTCTAGAGTAGGACCCATGCTGGAGACACTGACTATTACATTGCATGATTTGCAGCGCTCGGGCCAGATGACATTGAGTGGCGCTCCTATATGGATTGCCCTGATTGGACCGAGGTAGGCGAGTGGCTATGATAGGCTCACCGGGATAGGTGGCTACTCGATCGTAAGGTCGATATTAGAGAGTATCAGTTCTTCTCTCGCGTCCTATGGTAGTTTGGCTTGGTGCAGGACATTCCAGAGATTCCTTTTGTGTACAGGCATCTCATGCTAGAGACACATCTACCATGGATTCAGCCTACAGCTCTGGGAGATGAGGTTGATGACTTCCAAGAGTTTGGGGATGACACACCTAGGACCACCCTAGCATACGACACATGGTGGTCCCTCCTATAGTGGTAGGGTTCAGGGCCTCTAGGCAGAGTAGATGACCAAGCAGAGGTAGGGGCCGATCTTGATGGGCGCAGGGTGCACCAGAGGACCGAGGGTAGATGGGGCATAGAGGCCACCATAGAGGAGGCTCCATAGGTAGAGGTAGAGGAGGAGGAGGGGTCAGAGGAGGGTGAGGTGCCTCCTGATAGTGATGTAGGGGAGCTCCTCGCTCAGGTTGTCGACTTACAGAGTCAGGTTGGCAGGTTTCAGACCCAACAACTATAGCGAGATACGACTATCACCCTTCTAGAGGTGAAGCTGGCTCATAGGGATAGATAGTTGGTAGAGGCTCAGGCATAGATTATAGCCCTCATAGCTTGGGCTATAGTAGCAGAGTCATAGGTCGGTGAGCTTACTAGTGCATGAGATGTGGCACTAGCACAACGAGGTGAGGCCATTGCAGAGAGAGAGCTACTCAGGGCATAGAGGGGGATCCTTCATCCTCCCATGCTATTATGGGACCTCCAGCTACACCATCAGCTACACTTCCAGGAGGTGGTGATCCCATGGCAGAGGTTAGGTGGCTCACTTCCCTCGTAGAGGAGGGAAATGACCTTTGCGATGTGAGGGCAACTCACATCTCCCAGCTAGAGGGCTTCATCAGATTGTGGGGCTTGGAGGTACCAGAGGATAGACATGCTACGGGGTCCTAGAGGACCAGGTCCTAGACCTTAGGATAGTCCATGATGAGCTCTAGCCAATGGATGCATAGGATAGAGAGGACACATAGGTCCTCTAGCACACATGGAGGCAGCTCTCACAGGAGTCACAAGGAGATGGGTGTGACCTCTAGTCATAGGTCTAGCTACTTAGAGATACCAGTGTCCCATGTGCTAGGCCTCTTTGGGTTAGGTGGTACATAGGGCCCTTAGTAGGGCACATAGTAGGCACTAGAGCCGACTATAGAGCAGGCTCTAGGGCATAGGGCTGAGGGAGGTGGTGAGAGCTCCAGTTCAGGGGAGCAGGCCAGAGCTAGGGCTCTACTAGATCTAGGCTATATTTTGCATATGTACCATTTTTGGTGTAAGGTCTAGGACCTACATGATTGTAGCCTACGGGTATTTTGTACTCTTGATGTACTCTTGAGACACACAAAAAAAAAAAAAAAAAAAAACAATATATATATGATATTTATCATTTATGACTCATTATATGTACTTGTATATTTTTATTTTTTTTCTTATTTGATGCATATGGATGCAATGCTTATGTTAATTTGATGCTATATGATGTGATGTATGGATGACATGCACTAGATAGCTATTTAATTTATGATGATGATGACATGCAGTGATCTAGATGCTTAGATGTGCGATGTATGTAATGCATTATTTACATGATGGTAATCTAATGTAAATGAACTTGTATGCTTTAATCACTTAAAACATAAGGAATGAATGCAATTATGTTTATCAATCTAATGGATGACACCACAGAATGTATAAAAATCATGAATGTAATTGAAAATCCTTAAGATAAGAATTTAATCAATTAATCACCCATATATGAAATGCAATGAATGCAGTTGTATGATGCGAATGATATAATGTGTCATTCTATTTTCCTTTGCAAATTTGAAAAATATGCATGATATAGTCAGTGGTCATCTAAATATTATTTCTAATATCCATCCGGTATCTATCCTATATCTTGATTGTGCTCTATATGATGATGTATCATGGACTTGATACTTTGCAATTTAATGTTTTATATGGTTTGCGATATTTGATATTTTGTTGCTATGAGAGAGATTTTTGAGGTTTTCCATGAGACTCAAACACCCTAATAGACTTATCAAAAGTTGCATACTAACCACACTAGACTTCTGAGATAAAAGGCTTTTGCTAGGATAGGCCCTAACTGTTCATTATCCCTATGTGTGCACATGATTATTTTAAGATAAGACACGAGCGTTCCCCGATGTCAGGCGGGATTCTTTCAGCCCATTGCTAAGATAGGGGTACCACAAATGTCTTATCCAATCCCAAGTTTAGATTTTAGTTGGACTAAGCCACTAGGCAATGCAGGACACCTGAAGCTAGCTCCTCCACATTCAAACATTGGTCTACCCACAAGCGAGATGCAAGTGTATCAGACATATCGTCATGCGTAAGGTACAATAGTGCCAATAATTCTAGGGATTCAGGCTCATTCCTTTCTATCCTTCAATTTTTGGGATACTTGCTCATATGTAGTGAAGCAAGGGAGTCGATTCCATATTCATTCTGAACTATCTCTGGATCTTCATTTGATCTCTCTTCGAACTGGATTTTGGATCTTCATTTGATCTCCACTCGAACTTTGATTTATGATCTTCATTTGATCTTCACTTTGAACTTGATTTGAGCCTATTTTTTGATCTTCATTTGATCTTCACTTTTTGACATTTATACTTGATAATCTTCTTCAGAAACCTTCCTTTGGGGGATTTACTTGGGAAAACTATTTTTGGTATATCGATTGAGGATATCGATCTTATGATATCAGTATGGGATATCAATCTGGGAAGTCGATCTATGATATCGATCTAGGGTATCAATCTTGAGGATTGATGTGGGATATCACTCTGGGATATTGCTCATTTTATCGTAAGCAAGGGATTCTGAATAGGGAACTAACCTATCCTTTTTCCAACTACCAACATTTCCCATACCATCCGCACAGAGGGATAAGCAAGAATAACTCTTTTCGCTTCAGGATACCCGGTCCTGCTTCACGACTTTCATCTTCCCCTAGTCCTTGTTAGGATTGTTTAATTTGTTGATTAGTGATAGGCTTCTGATATGCTAAGGGCTATACTAACTGAACCTCAGCTACAAAAGCAAAGCAAGCTTTCTATCAACTCTTGATAAGACCCCTAGGTATGGTTGAATGACCGAAAAACCCTAGTATATCTCCATAGCAACAAAATAGGTTGTGTTGAAAAACACAATTACTCACATGAATGATGGATCATGATAAATGCAGAGATGCATGATTTAGACACAAACGTGGTGTCATTTGTAAGACTAACAAACATAATCCCTCCTACTATGGAATGCAATGGATGACGAATGCCTATATGCAATGCAATAATGCAGCGGATGCATGAGTAAATGCAAAAATGACAATGCAAAATTCAAATGCAAATGCAAATGTTTTTGGATTTTATGCTTTACCAATTTTTTTTGGATTTTATTGATTTTATAATTTTTATGAGTTTTGAGCCTCATATCTGACCAAACGGTGAGTACATGCCTCTGGAGCCTTTAGATTGACCAAGCAATTTTTTAGCAAAATCCTTGGAGCTTTTTAGGATGACCGAGCGATTTTAAGCAAACCCTCGGAGCCTTTTGGGTTTGACCAAAGGGTTTATGAGCACCTTTGGGACTTTTTGGGATGACCAAGTGATATTTTAAGAATCCTTGGAGCTTTTGGGTTGACCAAGCAATTTTTTAGAAACTCTTGGTGCCTTTTGATTGACCAAACTACTCATAGACGAGCTTGGAGCCTTTTAGGATGACCGAGCGATTATAAGAAAACCCTCGGAGCCTTTGATTGACATGACCAAGTAGTTTTAGGAACCCTTGGAGCCTTTTGGGATGACCGAGTGGTTTTCAAAAAACCCTTAGAGCTTTTTGAGTTTGACCAAAGGGCTTACAGATGCCTTTGGAGCTTTTTGATTGACCAAACCACTTATGGGAGTGTTTGGAGCCTTTTAGGATGACCGAGCGGTTACAAGCAACCCTCGGAGCCTTTTACTATGCTCTTCAAGCATAAAACACCTTAATATGGATGATGTTGAGAGGTTTAGGCTCTTCAACACCTCCTAGCGATGTTAGGTGATAGGTACCCGGACCAATATTTTTAGATATGATGTAGGGTCCTAGCCAATTAGCCATGAATTTGTCTCGCATATCTGGAGGTAAATTAGAGTTCTGTTGGTTCTCTTTCAAGACAAGATCCCCAACTTCAAAGTCTCTCTGGTGGACTTTGATATTGTAAGCTCATTTTAGTCACTCTTGATAAACGTGAAGATGCTCCAGGGCATTCACGTGATGTTCATCAAGTAGCATCAGTTGATCCAATCGAGCTTGTCATGCGGTGTCATCATCGATGAACTCTTTCAATGCGACGTGCAACGTTGGAATTTCCAATTCCAAGGGCATAATGGCCTCAGTGCCATATACTAGTGAGAATGGCGTTGCCCCAGTGGGCATCCGAATACTAGTCCTATAAGCCCATAATGCAAGGGGCAACTGGATATGCCAATCTTTGTGGTTTTCTTGGACCATATTTTTCAAGATGGCCACCACTATCTTATTTGAAGCTTCAGCCTACCCGTTTGCTTATGGATAGTATGGAGTCACAAAACTATGTTTGATTCTATATTTAGATGTCAAAGCTCTCATAGTTTTGTTCTTGAAAGACGTTCCATTATCCGATATTATTTTGGATGGAATCCCAAAATGACTTATGATATGCTCTAGTATAAACTCTGCTATACGAGCTCCAATTGTCATTGTTAAGGGTATTGCTTCCACCCACTTTGTAAAATACTCAGTAGCCATGATTATAAATGTATGTCATCCCGATGATGGAGGAGAGATCTTGCCTATAAGATCTAATCCCCACTGAGAAAATGGCCAAGCCGCTTGGATGGGCTGTAAGGCCTATGATGGCAAGTGCATAAGATTAGCATGATGCTGACATTTAACGCATTTCTTGACATACACATTGCACTCCTTCTCCATAGTGGGCCAATAGTAGCCCATTCAAAGGATGCACTTGATGATGGCCATGCCGCTAAAATGGCCACCGCACGTACCATCATGAGCTTGCAAAATTGCCCATGATGCCTCTTGGGGCTCTAAGCAATGAAGGAGAACTCCATCATAGCCTCGTCGGTACAAGATGTCTCCTATTAAGACATATTTAGCCACTTTCTATTTAAATGTGCATTTCGTGGCACACAACAATCCCTCTGGGATCATACTAAGTTTTAGGAAGTCTTTAATTTGTGACATCCAGTTTTGATAAGCCTCAACTTCAACTGCTAAGACGACTTGCTCCCCTTGCGTATCTACTTTTGCAAATGCAGACTCAAAAACAACCTTGTGGTGAATGGTAGTACCACTCCCCATAGGACTCTGAGAGGTTAATGACCCCTAGGGTGCCTTCTTAAGAAAGTCTTTAGCTTTGTAGAACCATTCAACTTTTGGTTCTACACTGATCATGTTGACCGATTCTTTGTTATCATAGGTTGCACGCTCTGCTATCGAATGCGAGAGCATCTTGACATGGATGGTAGTGAAATCATGTAGACCAAATTCTGAGGGATTAAAGATCCCAAAGATGCCATGGTATCTGCAAACCTATTTGATGATCGAGGGATTGCCTCGATGTCATACCATTCAAATTTAGCCAAATATGTGGCAACTAGATCTTTATAGGCTTTCAGTATGGGACATCGACACTGAAAGAGCCCCTTAACTTGATTTACTATGAGCAAGGAGTCACCAAAGATGTTTAATATTTTAATATTCATGGCGATGGCTGTGTGGAGGCCCAATAGTAGGGCTTCGTACTCAGCATTGTTGTTGGTGCACGGAAAATCCAACTTAAATGACAAGGGCATTGGAGCTCCTTGCGGCATGAAGAACACTATTTCGGCACCACCCCCTTGCTCGCACTTCGAACCATCAAAGAATAGAGTCATATCAACATTGTTCTCTAGTTCTTCGGGTTTGAGAGCTTCAGATATGATGAAGACTGCATCATCCAGAAGCTCTATGGTTAGAGGCCTACTGTTTGATAATGGTGCCTCAACTAATTGATCCGCTATGACCTATCCCTTAATGGACTTCTGGCTTATGAATTCTAGATCAAATTTTGTCAATAGCATGATCCACTTCGTAGTACGCGTATTGTGATAAGTCTTACTCATCATGTACTGCAAAGGATTTTGTTTGGATATAACATATGTCGTATGACTTAACATATAGTGTCACAATTTCTTTGTAGCGAACACTACTGCTAAACACAATTTTTCCACATATGCATACCCGAGCTCATAGCTCACCAAGGTTCGACTAATATAATATATGGCTTGTTCTTTGCCTTGCACGTTCTTTTGGGCTAACATGGTTCCCAGTGCAAAGTCGGTTACCGATATATATAGTAGAAAAGGCACCTCTGGCCTTGGTGGAGCTAGCATTGGCGACATCGCCAAGTATTGCTTTATTTCAGTGAAGGCTGCTTGACAGTCCTCATCCCAGTTGAATGGGACCCCCTTATGTAGCAATCGATTCATGGGTCGACATTTATCCGATAATTGAGTGATGAATCACTTTATCGATGCTACCTTGCCCTGAAGGCTCCTTAACTCTTTAATATTGGTGGGAGGACGCATTTCCAAGATAGCCTTGACCTTCGCTGGGTCAACTTCGATGCCTCGCTTAGAGATGATGAATCCTAGTAGTTTTCTAGAAGTTACGCCAAATACGCACTTCTTAGGATTCAGCTTGACATTGTGCTCTATCAGGTGATCGAAGACCTTCCTTAAGACCTCTGCATGCTCTTCTCATAGCAATGACTTGGCCAACAAGTCATCGATATAATCTTCTAGAATTTTGTGCATATAGTCATGAAAAATGTATGTCATGGCCCGCTGATATGTGGCACCAACATTTTTGAGGCCAAATGGCATAACTTTGTAGCAAAATGTTCCCCATGGTGTTATAAACATGGTTTTATGCTGGTCTTCGGGTTTAATCCAAATTTGATTGTAACCAGAAAAACCATCCATTAAGGAGAGCATTTCGTGACCTGCAGTTGCATCTACGAGAGCATCAATATTGGGCAACGAAAATGAATCTTTGGGTGTTGCCTTATTTAGGTCTCTAAAATCCATGCAAATACGAATTCTTCCATCAGGTTTTCCCATGGGTACCATATTGGACACCCATTCTGGATAGTCGATGGAGATCACAAATTCCACATCCAACAACTTTTGTAGCTCATATTTCACCATTAAGGCTACTGTTGGGTGCATCTTTCTAAGCTTTTTCTTGATCGACTTCTTCGTCAGATCTAGTGAAAGGTTATGCGTAACCAATTTTGGGTCTAGACCTGGCATATCCTTGTACATCCAAGCAAATAAATTTGGTCTCTCTTTCAGTAGAGGGATGAGGGTGGCCCACTCATCTAGAGTGAGACTCTCTCCAAATTTAACCTTCTTTGCACTGGTGGGATCATTATTGATATCCACCTCAAAGGTTTCCTCTATTGACATATGCGATCCCTCCTCAAGCTGATGAGGCGTAGGAATCAAATGGATGTCATCAATCGGGTTGATAGGTTCCGTGTTGGAAGCATTTTTAGCATGATAGACATCGTATGCACAGCCTGGTACAAAATGGAAAGGTTGCAACATTTCTTCGTTAGGGAAGAAATCTTCAGGCTCAATGGGTGAATCAACATGATCCCAATCGATAGCATATTTGTTAAGATACAACGGTTTGGACGGATCTATTGGATTGCGAGGTGGAGTGGTCAAATCAATGGAGACCATATTTATGGAATGGAATTGATCTCCAGGACCACATGGACCAACTTCTACATAATCTACGTAGTCCTCATACCCACGATCTGGCTCTAATGGCACAGGCACAAAGGGGTCTTCTCTGTGAGGACTGTGAACAACTGGATCCTCCCTATGCACTGACTGCAAAATAGGATCATTTGGCTCATGGAGCTCCATGTAGGTCGACGGAAGGGGATTAACCAACCGATAAATTTGATCTAGGTTTAATCGTCTTGCTCTCAGATGAGGACCAACATGTAACTACCGATAGACCTCATCTATGTCAATGGGTTGATGATGGTAATGCAAATAAGGAGGACCAAGGTAGGCCCTCTCTACCTCATCTTATTTTTAATTGTCATAATAGAATTTGTAGACACCTAAAACACGTCATGTCGAGGGTGACTACTCATATGGACATGCTACAAGACCATATGGAAGATCTTGGATAGACTCCAAGATAGAGCAAGTGGTTCTAACCACTCAATTTGGGCTCCTTGGCCTAATCAGTCTGAACCATAGCCCAGACCTATGGTTTATAGCTGAACCATGGCTGAGACCTATGGTTTGTAGTCTAGACCACAACTGTGACCTGCGGTCTTAACTAAAGTTCAGTTGGCCTTCAATCCGAGCCAAATCGGTTGGAACGACCATTTGATCTAGAAGAAGGTGGTTAGAGGGCGGAAGCTTCCATTCCAACTATCCTAACCACCCCTTCTTGATCTTGGCTTCTCCATGAAGCCACCCCTAGCCCTAGGGACATGCTATAAATACCCCCTTCAAATGGGGAAGATATATACAGAGTTGATTGATCAAAAGAGCAATGAAGCCCTATCGAATTGCATACTGAACACGTGCATTTGAGAGCTACTTTGCCAATACTCTAAAGATCAATTAGTCATGGATGCCCTAGGTGCCTAGGAGAGTCAAGAAGTGCAAATTCGGGAAAATGAAGGCCCAATAAAATGATTCAACCACCAAATCTATCGAAAGGACATCGAAGGCGACCCTTGAACATCAATTGGACAAGGAGGTCAAGCCCACTGCCCTTGGAATTGAGGGTAAGCCTATCATAGTGCTAACCATGGCTCTCAGCCATGGTTTATAGTGCAAACCGCTCATCAAAGCTACGGTTTGCAACAGAGGTATAACCACCTTCCTATTTCCATTTCTATCCAGTTAAATAGTTTAGATTGGTTGTTTTCATGATTTTATGGCAGTTTTAGCAGATTTTTGACCATAGAATTAGGTTAGTTTAGCTTCTTTATTTTTATGCTTCAATTAGGACATTAATAAGTTCTTTATGCACTTTCATGCCTTATTTCACATATATGATCCATGCATAGAGTAGTTGTCATTTTTATTTACGCTATTGTATAAATCTTGATTCGATTTGCATAGTTTAGAAGCATCTTTTATACTTTCTTGATTGTGCATGTTTAAGGATGTTATTATGCAATTTACCTAAAAGGGCCTCATCATGAGAGGTTGCCTATATTTTTGACATTCTTGTGTTGTTTCTTGACCGTAGGGAACAGTTTCAAAGGAGAACCAACTATCAAGTTCCTTCCCAATCGCGAAGAAGAGGGCATCTCCACCCTAGAGCAGTTCGTGTCACCCTATAAAGGCACATTGAGCATCACACCTATCTTGAAGAGGATTACAATCACAAGAAACCTTATTGTAATATTGTATCAACGTGATTATCCCTAAGAGGGACGTAATTGTAACACAAATTGGACTTCATGAATAAATAAAGTGTTTATCATACATCTTGTTGTCAATTTTGTCTTTTATGCATGTTGCTTATTCATTTACTATTGCAATAACGGGATTCTTGCCTCGGGTGTGAGCCTTTCTGGTGGTTACATATGGCGATCATGATGGAACTCCACATTTTATGCCCCTGATTTTTAACCCATGTGTTTTTTTTGATATCAGGTGCAAACCGCAGATGACAGTTGCGGTCTAATTGTTGGCCCATAGCTGCAACCCATGGTTCATACTGCAGCCCATAGACCCAACCTACGGTTTACAACAGATACAGCAGACAACAAAGGGATAAATCTCCATCAGATGAGGGTCTGAGGTAGGTCCAATTTTTAGTCTCTGTCTCTGTTCTTACTGTCTGTGTTTTTCCAGAATGCATAAAATGAAATTTAATTAGGACATTTTAAGAAAAAGGAAAATGAATTAAGTCCTAGATTAGCATTCTATTTTTGCATCATTAGAAAGGCGCTGCTAGGAACATCGGATCTCTGATTGCAGTCCACCCTAGAATACAACGTGCTTGATAAATATTGTGTGTCGGTTTGCATGTTTGAGGCCCGATTAGAGGCCATTCATCATTGTAATGTGCATTGTCTGAAATAGCATCTACATTAATTTGCATTCTCTAAATTTGAAACGTTCTTTCATTTTGCATATCATATAGAGAATGAGCATGAGTGCTACATGATGCATTTATTTTTGTACAATTAAAAAGAACCACACACACCATGAAACACTTAAACGCTAGTGAGTTGGGCTTGGCATCCAACCACTAGTAGGGTTCAACGACGGTGGGCGTAACTTCCATCCGTTGGCCCAAATCCTATGAACCCTTGATATATAGACCAATACCGGATCCAAGAACCATCCGTAGCCCAAAAAATTTGCATGTACTCCTCTTCGGAGGGTATAACACTGACTGGGTGAGATTGGGTGAGGATCTGGCAGGACCTATGCTCCTTGTCTAGGTGTGGGCTTCATTACCACACACGGGGGATTTACGCGACTTGGAGTTCATAGCCAAGTTGTCGAGCTATGAGCGTATAGGTGAAATCCATTAAACCAAGAATAAAATCCAACAAGTTTTACAAAAACACGATAAGAGTTTCTACAACTGATACAACACATATTGAAAACACATCAAACAGTTTAGGACTCACTTTTAAAACTTAAAATGAGATAATCATTGTTGTATACCTTGTTTGCTTAATAATAATACATTTAGACTCTAGGTACACAATGGTGGACACACGGGGTGGTCGACAATGGTCCAAAGCCAACATCGATGACCAACCCCTAACTAGTTCACAACAATACGTGTCGAATCCTCAACCACATGAGCGAACCGAACGTCGTTCGGCTAGCATTCGAGGAGACAACTCGACATGGGGGGAGCCAGTAGAGCAAACCCCAAATAGAGGAGCTTTAGTACACTCCTCTAGGCATAGAGTAGAACAGGAAGCCTTCCAGCATGAGGGTGTTCCACTTGAGAGCCATTATCGAGACCGCAATGCACGCGCATCCACGAGGTCGGCTGAAGAGTTTATTGTGCAGGGGACCAGGTTGGTGCCCCTACGTACTAAGTCTACTGGAGGATCTATGGCTCCACCTTCTGAGTATAGAAGGACTAGAGACCCACCCATTCAGGGGTAGGCAGATAGGCTCGCAACCGAGCATAGAACTAGCCATACTCCCATGCATGGTCCAACATGCAAAATCACCATTGACATATCAAAGGTGGGAGATAATGGTACACCATCGAATGAGCGATGGTGGTCTAGGTAGTTAGAAGGTCTAGGTAGTGTTCTAGAGCAGCTAGGCTACAAGCCTTCCACTCCACCCACTCGAGCCCCGAGTGAGCATAGTGGGAGTGTCGTCCGCACTACTAGAGAACATGGGGAGGCTTCCAAGCGCCCTCATGTCATGCACCCACTATCTGCACATGGTGGTTCACAATATAGGACATAATAGGAGGCCAATGCCATCTTTACAGATAGAGGCAAAGGCACAACATATCAGTCTGATGGGTACAGAACCCACAAAGTTGCTCGTACAGAGTAGGGGTATCAAAGGCCTCCCACGACCGACCAGATCGATAGGTCACATCGACTGGCATCAGAGCAAAAATGCCAACTCCTCCAAGACCAATTGGAGGATGCTCACCTAGAGAGGCAATGTATCGAAGATGAAAATATTCAAGCACAAAGGCTCATAAGATAAAGATTATATGAGCAACGCATGCACGAGGAGCGTATCCTTGCTCAAAAGGAATGCATAGAATAGGAAGATCGGTTAGCTAGGGCTGGCCTGTATCCTCAAGAAGAGCATCGAGAGCACACGCATAGGAAGGCTTTCTCACAAGCCGAGATGCACCAAGAGCATAGAGATGCTCGTACTCATGTTACTACCAAACAAAGGGAGCGGCTACCACCGCTCAATATTCAAAGGCATAGACAACATGAAGTAGCAACGGGAGATGGATACGAACAGGAATATCCTGAAAGCTCCTGAGCTGAAGAGGAGGAAGAGCAAAGACCTCCATATCGCACAAGGAAGATAGTACCTCCTAAGCCACCTACGCATCAACTTAGGGAGGAGGACTTTCTATCTTCAGAGGCCTATAAGGCCTTGGCCGAGAAAATTAAAGCCATTGAGAGACAAGGCACGACTATTCAAAAGCCGACTCTAAGGAAAATCCATAACGAGCCTTTGGATCCTTCAGTGCCTACTCTGGCCTACCCTAAGCATTTTGACATGCCCAGGTTAGATAAGTTCAAGGGTGATGAAGACGCACAAGAACATGTAATGAGCTTTCTGGATGCTTGCTTTCAGATAGCAAGCAACGATGCCTTATTGTTGTGCACGTTCATCATGACACTTTTAGGGCCTACCCGAGAGTGGTTTAACCAGCTAAAGAAGCATAGTATAACAAGCTTTGAGCAATTAGCTGATGCCTTTCTTGAACGCTATTCCTTTGGCATCAAGAAATAGGCTAATATTTCCTATTTGGTTGTGCTAGCTCAGCGTGACGATGAGCCCATAGAACAATACGGAAAGAGGTGGAGAAGATTAATGGTGAAGTTGCCATTCCCCATTCCTACCATGGAATTAACTCGGATGTTCATGAAGAGTTGTGCCAAGCACATCTCGTTACTGCTGCAGCTGCAATAGTACGCTACATTCGAAGAGGCTTTGGTGCAAGCCAAGGTGATTGAGGATATCAAGTTGCAAGAGGGCAACTTGAAGCTCAAAAATAGGAAAGAGGGATAGAAGAAGAGTACCACGAAGCATCAAGGCAAGCAGGCCCATGTAAATCAAGTGGTATTAAATCTCCAATGGGAGGACAAGGGGCAGTAGAAGCAGAACTACCAGGTCCAGCCTCCGCCTACGTAGTATGATAAGCGCAATAACTATAAGGGCAAAAACAAAGAGCAACGCCCGCCTCGCTAGTTCACACCATTGATGGAATCATTGATGGTGATTTTTCATCAGTTATGCGAGGCCAAGGCGATCAGATTACCCGAAGTCAAGATGATAGACCCCAATCAACCTAAACCAAAGGGGTTTCAAGATGATTTATTTTACATCTTTCATAGAGTGAAAGGACATGACATCGAGGTGTGTTGGTCTTTCAAACACCTAGTGCAAAATATGATCGACAAGGGTGAGCTTGTAGTGCCTCACAATCCATAGGTGCCAGACAATCAAAATATGGGGATTTATAAGAACCCCTTACCGAATCATGAGGCACCTCGAAACAACGTTGGTCAAGTTAACCAGGTACGAGTCGAACCACCTACCCAGGGGTTCGTAGGCATGGTCAATGTTGTTACTAGGCATGGGAGATACGAACAACAAAATCAACCTCGTGCTCCTATCCAGATACAAGCCACGCCAAATCAGCATTCGACACAGAATATTCCAGGCCCACCAACAAGACCGGTGGTGACCCTAAGGAGCAGGTTGGTCCAGAACCTGCAGATAACTCCTGCGAAGTTGTCAATATATGAATTAATTCAGTAGTCCCCGAGGCACAGGGAGACTCTTATGGATATTTTAAGGTCCATTGAAGTACAGGCCCAGGATGCGCAGGCATTCACAAATTTTGTGGGACATGTACAATAGTGTTAGGAACCGATGATCCAATTTTATGATCATGAGATAAGGACGGTTTCTACAACTACGGCTGACCCACCGTTGCATATAATCACGTGTGTGAATCACATGCCATTCAAAAGGGTCTTGATTGATACTGGCTCATCGATCAACATAATAACGACCAAGGCACTGAGTCATTTGAAGCTACCTAAATCACACATTGTGCCAACTACATTTACATTGAGAGCGTTTAACGACGCACTATGTTCAACTGTCGGCACAATTATCCTACCCATACAGGTGGGTTTGAAGACCATTTCAGTAATGTGTCACGTGATAGAAGGGGCCATGCAGTACAACATTTTACTCGGTAGGCCTTGGATTCATGAAATGCGTTGTGTCCCCTCGATACTACATCAATGCATGAAATATATTCATGAGGGACTGGTTCATGTGGTGTCTTCGGATGAGGAGCCATTTAAGTTTGTGAACCTAGCAGATTTTCCTGGGGGTTTCATACTCCCATCAATGCACCTGGATGTTCGGCCATCATCACCAATAAGGAAACCAGGAGGTAAACCGGTAGTGCATGCTCAACCGATGCCATCTGTGTCACATAGATCGGAGCATACCACCGCCACTTCCTTGAAGCCATCAACATCAGTCATGCATCGGGATGATAGGAAATTAAAGGTAAATATGGGCGAGAAAGAGAAAGAGCGTGAGCCCGAGCCAATCATCGAAGACGTTCCCATTCCCATGGAAGTTGAGGAACCCCAAGACAAAGCCGAGGAGGCACCTCAACCTGCCTCGCCTGCATCTTCAGTAGGGTCATCCACACCGTGGGTGACTGTACATCTCGCTAATACCAGATTAGGTGAGTACCTTGTGCAAAATGTGACCTTCGGACCAATTTTGAAGACTATGCAAGAGATGGGCAGACCATCCGCCCATCATTATCCGATTGGATCGGTGGTTCCACTAGGAGAACCGCCTAACTAGACTAACTTCATCTATGCGGGGCTAGATCAGCTTCCAACGTGAGAGCCCATGGATGAAGATGACGAGGAACCTTTTGTGGTAAACATTCATTATTTGTCTAATCCAAAGTATGCCATGTATATTTTTGAGCTATATCACTGGCATGGGTATGACCTTGGTCTCTTTGAACAAGGATGAAGGACTCCATTGGAACCTCATTATCAGTTAGTCACTGATAGATTCGGTCTAGGGTTATAGATACATGGGCAAGATGATTTGCTCGTAGCATCCCTAGATCGTCTGTACCTCAGCATGGCGGACGATGTGGATTTTAATCCATATCATCCGGATCCCTCCAAATTCTGGAGGAATCACCCTATGATATCTGTCATCACCATTGAGCCACTCGAAGATCATCGTGAAGGGCTCCTTGAGCAGATTGAGGTAGAAATGAACCCCAAAGATCAACTGGGACACCAAACCCGTGAGGCAGTCGATGACACAGACATGCAGGGGTGCAACCCCATGACTGCAAGCGATCTCGAGTTAGGAGATATTTGTAATGAATATGGAGCGGAGTCCACCTCCGATATGAGTGGACCAGGCTATGATGCAGATGAGGATCCCTCAAATGATGATGGACCCGAGGATGAAGTCGAAGGTGCTTATATCAGGCCTTTGTATGTGCATCATTTATTGCCTATGGAATCGGTATAGGATATCAAAGAGATCCTTCCCAATGTTGATCATCCAGGGGAAGGGACCGAGATAGTTTTCTCGGTAGCATCGTACATGAGGTATAATTATCCAATTTTTTTGGATAGCGATGATAGTATGCAAGAAGTGAGATTTATGGGGCCTCACTTAGAGGAGCGCCCTCCAAGAGTGGGGGTGAATGAAGGATTCTATTATGATAGTGATGAAGAAGATGAGCTAGAGAGGGCCTACCTTGGTCCTCCTTATTTGCATCACCACCATCAACCCATCGACATCGATGAGGTCTATAGGCAGCTACATGTTGGTCCGCATCTGAGAGCAAGATGGTTAAACCTGGATCAAATCCATCGGTTGGTTAATCCCCATCCATCGACCTACATGCAGCTCCATGAGCCGAATGATCCTATTTTGCATTCAGTGCATAGGGAGGATCCAGTTATTCGTAGTCCTCATAGGGAAGACCCTTTTGTGCCTGTGCCATTAGAGCCAGATCATGGGTATGAGGACTGTGCAGATTTTGTAGAGGTCAGTCCATGTGGTCCTGGAGATCAATTCCATTCCATAAACATGGTCTCCATTGATTTGACCACTCCACTCCACAATCCAACAGATCCATCTAAACCATTGTATCTTAACAAAGATGCTATCGACTGGGATCGCACTGATTCACCCATTGAGCCTGAGGATTTCTTCCCCAATGAAGAAATGTTGCAACCTTTCCATTTTGCACTAAGTTGTGCATATGATGTTTATCATGCCAAAAATGCTTCCAACGTGGAACCACTCAACCCGGCTGATGACATTCATCTGATTCCTATGCCTCACCAGCTGGAGGAGGGATCGCATATGTCGGTAGAGGAAACCTTTGAGGTGGATATCAGTGATGATCCCACCAGCACAAAGAAAGTAAAATTTGGAGAGAGTCTCACTCTAGATGAGCGGGCCACCCTCATCCCTCTGCTGAAAGAGAGACCAAATTTATTTGCTTGGTCGTATAAGGATATGCCAGGTCTAGACCCAAAATTGGTTACTCATAACCTTTCGCTAGATTTGATGAAGAAGTCGATCAAGCAAAAGCTTAGGAAAATGCACCCAATAGTGGCCTTAATGGTGAAAGATGAGTTGTAGAAGCTGTTGGATGTGGAATTTGTGATTTCCATCGATTATCTAGAATGGGTGTCCAATATGGTACCCATGGGAAAACTCGATGGAAGAATCCATATTTGCATGGATTTCAGAGACCTAAATAAGGCAACACCCAAAGATTCATTTTCATTGCCCAATATTGATGCTCTCATAGATGCAACTGCAGGTCATGAAATGCTCTCCTTAATGGATGATTTTTTTGGTTACAATCAAATTCGGATTAAACCCGAAGACCAACACAAAACCACGTTTATAACACCATGGGGAACATTTTGCTATAAAGTTATGCCATTCGGCCTCAAAAATGCTGGTGCCACATACCAACGGGCCATGACATACATTTTTCATGACTATATGCACAAAATTCTTGAAGATTATATCGATGATTTGCTAGCCAAGTCATTGCTATGAGAAGAGCATGCAGAGGTCTTAAGGAAAGTCTTTGATCGCTTGATAGAGCACAACGTCAGGCTGAATCCTAAGAAGTGTGTATTTGGCGTAACTTCTAGAAAATTACTAGGGTTCATCATCTCCAAGAGAGGCATCGAAGTAGACCCAGCGAAGGTCAAGGCCATTTTGGAAATGCATCCTCCCACCAATATTAAGGAATTAAGGAGCCTTCAGGGCAAGGTAGCCTCGATAAAGTGATTTATCACCCAACTATCGGATAAATGTCGACCCATGAATCGACTACTACATAAGGGTGTCCCATTCAACTGGGATGAAGACTGCAAGGCAGCCTTCACTGAGATAAAGCAATACCTGGTGACATCACCAGTGCTAGCTCCACCAAGGCCAGAGGTGCCTTTTCTACTATATATATCGGCAACTGACTTTGCACTGGGAACCATGTTGGCCCAAAAGAATGTGCAAGGCAAAGAACATGCCATATATTACATTAGTCAAACTTTGGTGAGCTATGAGCTTGGGTATGCATACGTGGAAAAATTGTGTTTAGCAGTAGTGTTCGCTACCAAGAAATTATGACACTATATGTTAAGTCATACGACGTATGTTATATCCAAACAAAATCCTTTGCAGTACATGATGAGTAAGACTTATCACAATACACGTACTACAAAGTGGATCATGCTTTTGATAGAATTTGATCTGGAATTCATAAGCCATAAGTCCATTAAGGGATAGGTCATAGCAGATCAATTAGCTAAGGTGCCACTATCAAATAGTAGGCCTCTAACAATTGAGCTTTCAAACGATGCAGTCTTCATCGTATCTGAAGCTCCCAAACTCGAAGAACCAGAGAACAATGCTGATATGACTCTGTTCTTCGATGGTTCAAAGTGCGAACAAGGGGGTGGTGCTGAAATAGTGTTCTTCACACCGCAAGGAGCTCCAATGCCCTTGTCATTCAAGTTGGATTTTTTGTGCACCAACAACAATGTTGAATATGAAGCCCTACTGCTGGGCCTCCACACAGTTGTCACCATGAATATTAAGAGATTGAACATCTTCGATGATTCCTTGCTCATAGTAAATCAAGTCAAGGGGCTTTTTTAGTGTCGATGTCCCATACTAAAAGCCTATAAAGATCTAGTTGATACATATTTGGCCAAACTAGAATGGTATGACATCAAGGCAATCCCTCGATCATCAAATAGGTTTGCAGATACCATGGCTTCTTTGGGATCCTTAATCCCTTAGAATCCATCTGTTGATTTCACTACCATCCATGTCAAGATGCTCTCTCATCCAGTAGCAGAGCGTGCAACCTATGATAATAGAGAATCAGTCAACATGATCAGTGTAGAACCACAAGCTGAATGGTTCTGTAGAGCTGAAGACTTTCTTAAGAAGGCACCCTAGGGGTCATTAACCTCTCAGAGTCCCATGGGGAGTGGTACTACCATTCACCATAGGGTTGTTTTCGAGTCTGCATTTGCAAAAGTAAATACGTAGGGGGAGCAAGTCATCTTGGTAGTCGAAGTTGAGATTTATCAAAATTGGATGTCACAAATTAAAGACTTCCTAAAGCTTAGTATAATCCCAGAGGGATTGCCGTGTGCCATAAAGCACACATTTAAATAGAAAGTAGCCAAATATGTCTTAATAGGAGACATCTTGTATCGAAGAAGCTATGATGGAGTTCTCCTTCATTGCTTAGAGCCCCAAGAGGCATCATGGGAAATTTTGCAAGCCCATGATGGTACGTGTGGTGGCCATTTCAGCGGCATGGCCATCATCAAGCGCATCCTTCGAATGGGTTACTATTGGCCCACTATGGAGAAGGAGTGCAATGTGTATGTCAAGAAATGCGTTAAATGCTAGCATCACGCTAATCTCACACACTTGCCATCACAGGCCTTACAACCCATTCAAGTGGCTTGGCCATTTGCTCAGTGGGGATTGGATCTTATAGGAAAGATCTCTCCTCCGTCATCAGGCCGACATACATTCATAATCATGGCTACTAAGTATTTTACAAAGTGGGTGGAAGCAATACCCTTAACAATGACAACCGAAGCTCGTATAGCAGAGTTTATACTAGAGCATATCATAAGTCATTTTGGGATTCCATCCAAAATAATATCGGATAATGGAACGTCTTTCAAGAACAAAATTGTGAGAGCTTTGACATCTAAATATAGAATCAAACATAGTTTTGTGACTCCATACTATCCACAAGCCAATGGGTAGGCTGAAGCTTCAAATAAGATAGTGGTAGCCATCTTGAAAAATATGGTACAAGAAAACCACAAAGACTGGCACATCCAACTGCCCCTTGCGCTTTGGGCTTACAGGACTAGTATTCGGACACCCACTGGGGCAACACCGTTCTCACTAGTATATGGCACTGAGGCCATTATGCCCTTGGAATTAGAAATTCCAATGCTACGCGTCACATTGAAAGAGTTCATCAATGATGACACTGCACGGCAAGCTCGATTGGATCAACTGACGTTACTTGATGAACATCACGTGATCAGGTATCCTGAAGCGAAAAGAGTTATTCTTGTTTATCCCTCTATGCGTGACGAATTCATGGGAAATGTGGATAGGATTGGCAAAAGGATAGGTTAGTTCCCTATTTACAATCCCTTGCGTTACAATAAAATGAGCAATATACCAAAGACATATCACCATATCAAGTTCCTTATGCTTAAAGAGCCCCTAGTAAGGCCTCGATATCAGTAGCTCGACTCCCTAGAGTGATATCCCATATTGATATCTATAAGATCTTTGATAGTAACTCAATCGATATGCACCAATAGTTTTTCCAAGTAAATGCTCCCCAAAGGAAAGCCTTTACGAAGAAGAGTATCAAATTGGTTAAATGCCAAAAAGTGAAGATCGAGTGAATATCAAAAAACAGGCTTAAATCAAAGTTCAAATTGAAGGATGGTCAAGAGTTACGAGTTCATAAAGCTTGGTCAAAAGTTCGAGCGGAGATCAAATGAAGATCCAAAATTTAGTTCGAAGAGAGATCAAATGAAGATCCAAAGACAGTTCAAAAAGAAGATGGAATCGACTCCCTTGCTTCACTACATATGAGCAAGTATCCCGAAAATTGAAGGATAGAAAGGAATGAGCTTGAATCCTTGGAATTGTTAGCACTACTGTACCTTATGCATGATGATATGTCTGACGCATTAGCACCTCGCTTATGAACAAGACCAATGTTTGAATGTGGAAGAGCTAGCTTCAGGTGTCCTGCATTGCCTAGTGGCTTAGTCCAACTAAAATATAAACTTGATATTGGATAAGACATTTGTGGAACCCCTATCTTAGCAATGGGCTGAAATAATCCCGCCTGACATTGGGGAACGCTTGTGTCTTATCTTAAAATATTAATTTGCACACATAGGGATAATGAACAGTTAGGGTCTATCCTAGAAAAAGCCTTTTATCTCAGAATTCTAGTGTGGTTAGTATGCAACTTTTGATAATTTTATTAGGGTGTTTGAGTATCACGAAAAACCTCAAAATCTCTCTAAAAAGCAACAAATGCTACAAAAGCATAAACTAGTAAATGGTAAAAGTCATTACAAATCATCAAATTTCAAAGTATCCAAGAAGTGATACATCATTGCATAAAGCACAATCAAGATATAGGATAGATACTAGATAAATATCAACAATGATATTTAGACGGCCACTGACTATATCATGCATATCATTCAAAGTGCGAAAGAAAATAGAATGACATATTATCTCATTCGCATCATGCAGCTTCATACCATTACATTTCATATATGGGTGATTAATTGATTAAATTCTTATCTTAAGGATTTTTAATTATAGTCATGATTTTTACACATCCTGTGGCGTCATCCATTAAATTTTCAAATACACACTGCATTCATTCCTTATGTTTTAAGTGATTAAAGCATACATGTTCATTTACATTAGAATAACATTGTGTAAATAAAGCATTTCCATAAAATAATGCATACAATGAAGCAATATCAAATATGTGTTAAAAGAAACCATAGCATCCATATGCATTTATCATCAAAATCATATCTACGCATCTAGATCATTGCATATCATCATCATAAAATAAATAGCTATCTAATGCATGACATCACCATCGCATCATATAGTATCAACATAACATAAGCATTGCATCCATGTGCATCACATAAACATAAGATCAAAAAAAGAAATATATACACATGTACACAGAATGAGCTAGAATTATCATATCATATAAATATGTGTCCAAATGAGTACATAGGGAGTATGCAAAAATGCCCGCATGCTACAATCATGTAGGTCCTCGACCTTACACCAAAAATGATGATATATCAAAATGTAGTTTGTGCTATAAAATCCCTAGCTCTGTCTTGCTCCCCCTATACTGGAGCTCTCATCGCCTCCCTCAGTACTATGCTCAAGAGCTTGCTCTCCCTGCTGCCCTGTTGTGCCCTACTGGCCACCTTGTTGAGGGCCCTATGTGCCACCTAGCCCGAAGAGGCCTAGCACTCGTCCAACCGCCACCTGTGCAATGGGCACCTCTGTGCACCGGGACCTATGGTTGGATGTGGTAGTAGACTGCCTAGCCTCCCTAGTCCTAGTATGACTGTTGCTACTATGTGTACTAGAGGACCTGTGTGTCCTCTCGCTCTGATGGGTACGATGGCTCGAGCTAGCAGTAGATTGTACTGTAGTCCTGGTCTTGGTCTGCTGAGACTCGAGAGTGAAAGGATCCTCAGGAACCTGTAACCCATGCATCTCTATGTAACCTACCAGCTGGTCCACTCGAGCAACTCGGGATGCATGCATATCATTGGTCCTCATGACCATATCCCGTAATTTCTCAACCTCAACCATAGGATCTTGGCCACCTAGTAAAATTATTTTTGGTGCTATCGGAGGCCCCATGATAGCTTGAGGAGGTGGCATAGACCCCCTCGATGCCTTGATCAGATCTCTATCCACTACTGCCACATCCTGCTATGCTTGAGCTAGCTCCAGTGTAATCTGTAGTGTCTAAATTTGTGTCTCTACAACTTTAGCCTGTGTAGTCAGAGTCTCAATCTATTCCTGTGCCTCAATCAAGCGCCTGTCCCTATTAGTTAGTTGAGCCTGTAGAGTAGCAATCATCGTATCTCGCTCTCACTATTGAGTCTGGAACCTACCAAGCTAACTCTACAAGTCAGCCACCTATGCTAGGAGCACCCCCTCTGCGCTATCAGGAGGGACCTCACCCTCCTCGAAAGCCTCCTCATCTAGGTCAAACTTAAGAGCCTCCTCAATGGCAGCCTCTATCCCCCAGCTACCCTCTGTCCTCTAGTGCACCCTACACCCATCGAGATCCACCTCTACCTCTGCTGTTGCCTGGTCTGGCTCTCGGCCCAAAGGCCCTATCCCATACCACCTGAATAGCGACCACCATCCATCTTCTATTAATCATCAACCTCATCTCCTAGAGTTGCAAGTTGAATCCATGGTAGATCCCGCTCTAATGCCAATCGACGATACACAAATTGGATCTCAAGAATGTCTTGCACCATCCCAAACTATCATAGGACATGAGAGAAAAATTGGTACTCTTAGATCTCGGCCTTACGACCGATCAGCCATTTATCTCGATGAGCTTGTCAAAGCCTAATCACCCACCTCCGGCCATGTTAGGACAATCCATGTATGGCCACCACTGAACATAATTTGAGCCAAGTGTCGTGAATTGAGTAATATAATGTTGGACATCACCAACATGAATCCTGCTATAGGTGCCCTCCTCCTCGTGAGGCCAACAAGCGATATAGTATCGGCACTCGACTTCAATAGTAGTAATATCTAGTGGCAGATCCTTAGGACACTCTATCCTAATATGTTGCCAACCCTATATTTGCAACAATAGACTGTAGCTCATGCCCTTATGGCTCCACTCAGTAAACTGGTATAGCTCCCTATAGAGGTGGCATAATAGCATGCTACCCCAAGCTAAGTGCAATGGATACCTAGTAGAGCTCTAGATGACTCTCTAGATGCTAGCCAAGAGGTTCTAGGGAATCCTCATGCTCGAGGAGTCTGGAAGCACAATCTGTACCATGAGGATCATGAAGATAGCAATGTGGACTAAAAAGATGTGCTTACCCTCCCAGTAAGCAATGTGGACTCCTCCATGGTCAATAGCATCCTGAGCCTGTTGGCTCTAGTATCCAAATATAGCATAAAAAATGGGCTTCTTAGCCCTAGAACTAGAGGATACGATGGCCTCACCATCGATAGGGATCCTAAATATCTGATATACGTCCTCTAAGGTGATAGTCATTTCACCTATGGGAAGGTAAAATGTATTTGTTTGGGCATTCCAACGCTTGGATAATGCAGTCAAGTAAGCTTGGTTTACTTGAATAGTGGGTAAATCTAAGACATAGTCGAATCCAACGGCTCAAAACCAGTCACGCTCACCATCCATGATCCATCCGTGGAGAGTCTTAAGTAGATCTGGCTCTCTCGCCCTAGAGGTCAATGTTTGGAATAAAAGCATACTATAAGGAAAAAGCTAACTAAAAACAATAAAAACATCTAAAAAACTGATAAAATGGCAAAAACATGTCATAAGACATTCATCAAAATCAGCAAAAATACTTAGGCGATTCAAAAATGCATTAAATAAGATTAATTGCCTATTAAACTTAGAAAAAATCAAAAAATTTAGGAAAAACTTTTCTAAGGTCACGAACTGTGGGTCAACCCTATGGTCCGCACATGGTCAAAATTTGACCATTGGAATTTTGAATGCTGACCACAGCTATTAGCTATGGTCCCCAATAAATCAATTGGACACCACAACTGGTACCTATGGTCTCCATTCAAACCTCAGACGGGGCTAATTCCTCGCTCGAAAAACAAAAAAAAATTAAAAAATTAAAACCCTAATATAGCTAGCCTAATCTAAGTTTGAGGTTCATTTCCAGTAGTTTAATTGGGTTCATTTATCTCATTTCTTAGTGAGGTTAATTTTACTGGTAAAAAATATGTGGTCTAGGTATCGAATTACCTTGCCCTCGCTCCGACCTCGGTTGGATGAAGCTTCCTCCCATGTTGCCATAGTGCGATAGGTAGAATGTCGATATGATTAGGTAGGGTTTTAGAGCAGGTTTAAAGTCATCACTGTTAGAGCTCTGAAACTATAAGAGAATAATGAGGTAAAAAGTGAAAATTTGAAATTTTATATGTTTTTACTATTCCACGCGGATCATAGTTAAAACCTGCGGTCCAGGAATTAGGGTTTTGAGATCATAGATCTTAGTCATGGTTCCCAAAATTTGCAAAATGGGAACCGCACATCATGTCTACGGTTAGCAACTGGAAGAAAAACTAGTAAAATCCCACCATGGGAAGGTCTAAAAAGGTAAATCAATGACTCCCATTGGATCAAAATTTCAATAAAAGCAATCAATGTTACAAATTTGGTGATGTTCAAGCACCATGATTAAATTTAAAAAAAAAAAATTTCAAATAATTTGAAATCCAAATGCACCTCGTATTCAGCTATTTACCCTATACACTTGGCGATTGTAGCGACTTGCGATCCATGCAATCCTACAAGATGAGTAAATAACCATAAGGACATTTGGGGTAAAAATGTTCATCATTGATCTGATATGCTTCTTCTCAATCCCTAAGAAAGCCTTCACAGCTGGACTGCTCCATGGGAACGAGGTGTTTCATGTCATGTCTCCTATGACATATTTTTAGCAAATCATCGACAATTTGATTCAACATAAATCTTATTGGATTTGTACCATTTCAATTCCTTAATATGGCTATTACATCTTGACTGCTCCATGGGATAGGAATGTGTAAATCATTATTAATAGTTGGAATCAAAATCTAAAATAGGCATAGCTAAGCATTTAATATACTCAAATCTAAATGTAGATTAAAAATACACGCCAAACAAAAATAAATAAAATCACAATAATAGAGTACAGAATAGTTGCACAAAACAAACGATTTCTATTAATCGATGGATTTTAAAAACTCTTTTTTTGAATACAACTGGGCCTGTAACCCTTTATTTGTGATACAAGATTACAATTTGTGCTAGGGTTCTCTAAAACCCTAGCTGGCACAAATGGTGGCGCTTCTAAAGAATGTATCTTCAATCCCAACAGAGTGAGTGGGCTTTGTTGTATCCCTTGCTTGGACCACTCCAATCTTTGCCATCAATAAACCGTTGTGTCAACGCACACATTAACACTATCAAGGAGTTAGAAATTAATAAGAGGGCTCCCGTTTGGGGCCTCGAAAACAATCTAAACCCTAGAAAAAACGAAATGTGAATTTAATAATAGATCAATAAAAGAAAAGAAGTTACTTGCTTTAAACTAATTTATACCCGTTCTCTGTTAACGTAGCTAGACCGGGAGACACCGGAAGTAATGTGTGGCAACGGGTGGGGTGCGGTGCTCGGAATGCCCGGGTTAAGGTTTCGGGGGCGGGGGGGCGCGGGAACGCACGGCGGGGGCGCCGGGGGCACTTGGTAAAGGGGTAAATGCCCGCGGGCAACGGGGGAATTAGGATGGGGGGGAAAGGTGGCGAGGGGGAAGGAGAGATAGAGGTAGGGGGGGGGATAGCGCCTGGGGAGATAGGGTTTGAGCCATCAAGGTGACTCTATTTATAATCCACTCTTAGGGCACACTTTAGGGTTTTAACGACACTTTGAACGTGTGGGCTAAGGATTAAAGTGGTTCTAAGGGTGTGGAATAAATAAATTTAGGTTGTGAAATGGATTAAGATGGATGGACGGATGAGAAAGGATGGACGGTTCATTTTATATTTTTATATATATATTAAAATATTAAAATATATATATAAATATTAATTTAAATAAATTTGGGGATGAAAAATGACGGAGGTGAAAGATTGGGCCAAATAATGGCGGGAAGTGTGGATTTGGGCCAAATAATGGTGGGAAGGGGGGGGGGGGGGTGGTGGCACCATTTTTTCAGATCATCCATGGTGGTCAAGCGACATCGTCGCTTCATACATTGTCATTACTCTCATCGACTCATTGCTTGAGGGGGTAGTCATAATATCAAATCATAATCAAAATCAGCAGAAGATCTTAGAGATCATAGATCCCTTGATCTTGTCAAAATTATGTTCGTCCTTACGAATCATTGTAAACAGCTACCATAAGCTTACCCCTTTGCTTGGGGAAAATAGAAAATATGATAATTTGTTTATATCTCGTCTCCTTTCGGTTATATAGACCACTCTTATTGTAGCATCAAAATGCTACCCGAATGACTGATGGCGAGTGCAAGATTTTCAATATTAAGCCTCCAAAGAGTTGGAAGCAATGATTCTAGGATGCACATCCTTTTGCTGGACCTGGGGCATCTAATGTTGATCTAACTAATGATCATCATAGAACCTTTGACATCATTTTAAGAGGTCTATTTTTGCTCAACGTTGTTCGATCTTACAATGCATCTCAAAAGGGGCATCTGTAGACACCTAAAACGCGTCATATCAAGGATGACTACTCATATGGACATTCTACAAGACCATATAAAATATCTTGGATAGACTCCAAGATAGAGTAGTGGTTCTAACCACTCAATTTGGGCTCCTTGGCCTAATCAGTCTGAACCACAACCTAGACCTACAGTTTAAATTTGAACCACGATTGAGACCTACGGTTTGCAGTCTAGAGCACATCTGTGACCTACAAACTTAACTGAAGTTCATTTGGCCTTCAATCCAAGCCAAATCAGTTGAAACGACCACTGGATCTAAAATAAGGTGGTTAGAGGGAAAAAAATTCCATTCCAACTGTCCTAACCACCCCTTCTTGATCTTGGCTTCTCCATGAAGCCACCCCTAGCCCTAGGGACATGATATAAATACCCCCTTCAAATGGGGAAGAGATATACAGAGTTGATTGATCAAAAGAGCAGCGAAGCCCTGTCAAATTGCATATTGAACATGTGCATTTGAGAGCTACTTTGCCAATACTCTAAATATCAATTAGTCATGGATGCCCTAGGTGCCTAGGAGAGTCAAGAAGTGCAAATTTGAGCAAATAGAGGCCCAATAAAATGATTCAACTGCCAAATCTATTGAAAGGACATCGAAGGTGACCCTTAAACATCAATTGGATAAGGATGTCAAGCCCACTGCCCTTGGAATTGAGGGTAAGCCTATCAAAGTGCTAACCACAACTCTTAGCCGTAGTTTACAGTGTAGACCACTCATCAGAGCTACGATTTGCAATAGAGGTATAACCACCTTCCTATTTCTATTTTTGTCCGGTTAAATAGCTTAGATTGGTTGTTTTCATGATTTTATGGCAGTTTAGTAGATTTCTAACCATAGAATTAGGTTAAATTAGTTTCTTTATGCTTATGCTTCAATTAGGACATTAATAAGTTATTTATACACTTTAATGCCTTATTTCACATATCTGATCCATGCATAGAGTATATGTTCTCTTTATTTACGCTAATGTATAAATCTTGATTCGATTTGCATAGTTTAGAAGCATCTTTTATACTTTCTTGATTGTACATGTTTAAGGATGTCATTATGCAATTTACCTAAAAGGGCCTCATCATGAGAGGTTGCCTATATTTTTAACATTCTTGTGTTGTTTCTTGACCGTAGGGAACAATTTCAAAGGAGAACCAACTATCAAGTTCCTTCCCCATCATGAAGAAGAGGGCATCTCCACCCTAGAGCAGTTCATGTCATCCTATAAAGGCACATTGAGCATCACACCTATCTTGAACAAGATTACAATCACAAGAAACCTTATTGTAATATTGTATCAACGTGATTATCCCTAAGAGGGACGTAATTGTAACACAAATTGAACTTCATGAATAAATAGTGTTTATCATACATCTTATTGTCAATTTTATATTTTATGCATGTTGCTTATTCATTTACTATTGTAATAACGGGAATCTTGCCTTAGGTGTGAGCCTTTATGGTGGTTACAAAATCCTTCATTTGCCCCCACTCCTAGGGGGTGCTCTGGCAAGTGTGGTACCATGAATATGATAGCTTGGTTGCTATCATAACTATCTGGATAAACCGAATAATTATATCACAAGTGTGAAATCACCAATAAATCTAGCTCTGCTTCTTCCCCTGAATGATCAATGTTGGGAAGTATCTCTTCGGTAACCTGTACTGACTCAACAGAAAATAAATGATGCCCTACCAAGGCCTCACATAGGCACCTTCGACTTCATCCCTAGATTCATCATCGTTTTAGGATTCCTTATCTATGTCATAGCTTGGTCCACTCATATCGGAGGTGGACTCCACTTCATCTTCATTACAAAGATCTCATAGCTCGAGATCGCCTATAGTAATGGGGTTACAACCCTGCACATTTGTGTCATTGACTACATCATGAGTTTGGTGTCCCAGGTTATCTTTGGGGTTAAGTTCTATCTTAGTATGCTCAAGGAGTTGTTCATGATGATCTTCGAGTGGCTCAGCGGTGATGACAGATATCATAGGGTGATTCCTGCATAAACTGGAAGGATTAGGATTATATGGATTAAAATCCACATCGTCCGCCATACTAAGGTACAAACTATCTAGGGATGCTATGAGAAAATTATCCTACTCTCATATCTATAACCCTAAACTGAACCTATCTGTGACTAAATGATAATACGGCTCCAACGGAGTCCTACGTCCTTGTTCAAAGATACCAAGGTCATATTTGTGCCAATGATATAACTCAAAAATACGCATGGCATACTCTGGGTTGGATAGATAACAAACGTTTACTGTGAAAGGTTCGTCATCATCTTCATCCATGGGCTCTCATGTTGGAAGCTTATCTAGCCTTGCATAGATGAAATTATTCTAATTAGGTGGCTCTCCCAATGGAACCATCGATCCAATTGGGTAACGATGAGTGGATGGTCGGCCCATTTCTTGTGCAGTATTTAGAATTTGTCTGAAGGTTACATTCTACACAAGGTACTCACCTAATCCGGTGTTAGCGAGATGTACTATCACTTGTGGTGCATATGATCCTGCTAAAGATGCAGGCGAGGTAAGTTGAGGCACCTTCTCAGCTTTGTCTTGGGGTTCCTCAACTTCCCTAGGAGTGGGAACCTCCTCGATGACTGGCTCAGGCTCACGCTCCTTCTCTTTCTCGCCCATTTTTACCTTCAACTTCCTTTCATCCCGATACATGACTGATGCCAATGGTTTCAGGGAAGTGGCAGTGGTTTTCTTCGATCTGTGTGACACAGATGGCATTGGTTGAGCATGTACTACTGGTTTACCTCTTAAATTCTTTATCGATGACAATGACTGAACATCCAGGTGCATTGATGGGAGTATGAAACCCCCAGGAAAATCTGCTAGGTTCATGAACTTAAAATATTCTTCATTTGATAACACTACATGAACCTGTCCCTTGTGAATATACTTTACACACTTCATGAATGCAAGGTCTACTAAGTAGTATGTTGTATTGCATGGCCCCTTCTATCACATGACACATCATAGAGATGGTCTTCAGGCCTACCTGCATGGGTAGGATAATTATGCCAACAGTCGCACATAGTGCATCATTAAACGCTCTCAATGTAAATGTAGTGGGCACAATGTGTGACTTAGGAAGCTTCAAATGACTCAGCGCCTTGGTCATTATTATGTTGATCGATGAGCAAGTATCGATCAAGACCATTTTAAATGGCATGTGATTATATGCAATGGCGGGTCAGCCATGGTTTTAGAAATCGTCCTTATCTCATGATCATAAAATTGGATCATCGGTTCCTGACATTGTTATACATGTCCCACAAAATTAGTAAATGCTTGTGCATCCTAGGAATGTAATTCAATGGACCTCAAAATATCCATAAGAGTCTCCCTATGCCTAGGGGACTGCTGTATTAGCTCATATATTGACAACTTCATAGGATTTATCTACAGGTTTTGAACCAACCTGCTCCTTATGGTTACCATCGGTCTTGTTGGTGGGCCTGGAATATTCTGCGTCGATCACTGATTTGGCATGTCTTGTATTTGAATGGGAGCACAAGGTTGATTCAGTTTTTCATATCTACCATTTCTAGTGACAACGTTCACCATGCCTATGAACCCCTGGGTAGGTGGTTCGACTTGCACCTGGTTGCCCTGGCCAACATTGTTGTGAGGTGCCTCATGATTTGGCAAGGGATTTTTGTAAATCTCCATATTCTGATTATCGAGTTCCTATGGATTGTGCAGCACTACCAACTTGCCTTTGTCAATCATATTTTGCACCATACACTCTTAGCGCATGCTCTTAGCGCATGCGCTACTCATATAGCCTCTGTCTAATGAGCCTCTATGCTTGGAGATTTTCATCTTGACTGCACTGCATTTCTAGGCGAGCATCCTCCAATTGATCTTGGAGGATTTGGTGTTTCTACTTCGATACCAGTCGATGTGATCTATCGATCTGATCGATCGTGGGAGGCCTCTGGTATCCTTGCTCTGTACGAGCAACCTTATGGATTTTTTACCCATTGGACTGATGTGTTGCACCTTTGCCTCTATCTGTGAAGATAGCATTGACATCATGTTGTGTCCTATAATGTAAACCACCATGAACAAATAGTGGGTGTGTGACATGAGGGCGCTTAGAAGCCTCTCCATGCTCTCTAGTAGTCCTGACGATGCTTACACTGTGCTCACTTGGGGCATGAGTGGGTGGAGCGGAAGGCTTGCAACCTAAATGCTCTAAGACACTACCTAGACCCTCTAGTTGTCTAGACCGCCACCTCTCATGTGATGGTGTGCCATTAGCTCCCACCTTTGATATATCAATGGTGATCTTGCATGGTGGACCACACATGGGGGGATGGGTATACCTATGCTCAAAAGTGAGTCTGTCTACTTGCCCCTAAATGGGTGGATCTCTAGTCCTTCTATACTCAAAATGTGAAGGCATGGATCCTCTTGTGGAATTGGTATGTAGGGGCACCAACTTGGTCCCCTACATAACAAACTCTTCAGTCGATCTCATGGATGCGCATGCAATGCGATCTCGATAATGGTTTTCAAGTGGAGCACCCTCATCTTGAGAGGCTCCCTGCTATATCCTATACCTAGAGGAGTGTACTGAAGCTCCTCTATCAGGGGTATGCTATATGGGCTCCCCTCATGTCGATTTATCTCCTCTAATGCTTGTTGAACGATGTTTGATTCACTCATGTGGGTGAGGAATTGACACGTGTTGTTGTGAATTGGTTAGGGGTTGGTCATTGGCATCAAGTTTAGACCTTTGTCAACCACCATGTGTATCCACAATTTTGTATCTAGCATCTAGATTTATCTTTTATTATTAAGCAAACAAGGTATGCAATGATGATTATCTCGTATTAAATTTTGAAAGTGAGCCCTAAATTTTTTTATGTGTTTTCAATATGTGTTGTATTAGAGTAGAAACTCTTATCGTGTTTTGCAAAACTTTTTGGATTTTATTCTTAGTTTAATGTCTTTCACTTGTATGCTTGTAGCTCGATAACTTGGCTATGAACTCCAAGTCGTGTAATCCAACCTATAATGTGTGGTAATGAAACCCATACATGGTCAGGGAGCACAGGTCCTCCTAGATCCTTACCCGTTTTCCCCAATCAACATTATACCCTCTGAAGATAATACATGCAAATTTTCTAGGGTATGAAAGGTTATCAGGTCTGGTATTGGTCTAGTATCCAAAGGTTCGTAGGATTTGGGTCAACAGATGGAAGTTACACCCACCGTCGTTGAAGCCTACTAGTGGTTGGATGTCAAGCCCAACTCACTAGCATTTAAGTACCAAGTGGTGTGTGTGGTTTGTTTTAATGTACAAAAAAGAAATGCATCATATAGCACTCATGCTCAATTTCTATATGCTATGCAAATGAAAGAATGTTTCAAATTTAGAAAATGCAAGCTATTCTATTTGCTCATTTAGACAATGCACATTACAATGATAATTGGCCACTAATTGGGCCTCACACATGCAAACCAAACAAGACACTCTATCAAGAACGATGTAGCCTAGGGCGGACTACAATCATAGGTTCATTGTTCCTAGCAGTGCCTTTCTATGGAAGTAAATGCAAAAGAAAACTAGGACGATTGATTAACCCCTCTTTAATGGTTTTTCCTAATTTGCATTTGAAATTATACATGTTGTAAAAACATAGAGGGAAAAAAATGATAGAGGGCTAAAAATAGGGCCTACCTCAGGTCCTGCAATGATTGGCTCTCTAATTTTTACTGTCTGTGCTGTCAGTTGGAAACCGCAGGTTTGGTCTACGGTTCTGACTATAGATCGCGTGTTGAACTTGTGATTCAATTATTGGCCCGCAACTGATAGATGCAGTCTATACCTACAAGTCAAAAAAAACAAGAACACATAGTCATATGTTATTTACATAGAGTTCCACCCTGATCGCCTTCTGTAACCACCAAAAAGGCTCACACCTAATTAGAATCCTAGTGTAATAGTGCAAATAATGACAACATGCATGAAATCTAAGAAATTGATAACAAGATAAACAATAAAAGATACTTTATTCCATTTTGAAGTGATTTCGGGTTACAAGGACATCCCTCTTAGGGATAATCATGTTGATACAATATTACAATAAGATTCATGCAATTGTTTCACTCTCAAGGGTAGGTGTGATATTTCAAATGCCTTTGTAGGGTGACACAAACTGCCTGAGGGTGGAGTTGACCCTCTTCTTCGCGTTGAGGAAGGATTCGAATGTTAAGCTCCATTGAATGTAGATCCACATGGTCAAGAAACAACATATAATGATCAAAAACATAGGCAACCTCTCATTATGATGCCCTTAAAAGGAAAGATACATAAAGATGTCATTAAAAATATGAAATCAAGAAAGCATGTAAAAGACGTTTAAACTATGCTAAACTAACAAAGATTCATGTAAATTCATAAAAGAGTATAGCAGTTAAGATTTGCATGGTTCAATTAAAGGAAATAAAGCTTTAAAAGTCATAAATAACCCATTAACATTTATTTCATTCTACTATACTAACATCATTCTAAACCTAAATCTATCGGTCAAAAATCTCTACAATTGCAATTAAACTATGCAAATGACTAATCTAATATAATTAGATAGACATAAATGAAAATAGTAAGGTGGCAATACCTCTATTGTAAATTGTAGCACTGATGCACAGTCTGCACTGTAAACCATGGCTAAAAGCCGCGACGAGCACTCAAGTAAGTTTACCCTTAAAATCAAGGGTAGTGGGCTTGACCTCCTTTTCCAATTGATGTTCAAGGGTCGCCTTCGGTGTCCTTCTAACAATTTTAGCGGTTGATTCACTGAATAGGGCCTCTATTTTCTCGAATTAGCATTTCTTGGCTCTTCTAGGCTCCTAGGACCTCCATGGCAAATTGACCTTTGGATGAATAGCAAAGTGGCCTTCTCCAATGCATGAATTTAGTATGCAATTTGACAGGGCTTCACTGCTCGCTTGATGAATCAACTCTCTATATTCTCTCCCCATTTGGAGGGAGTACTTATAGGATGCCCTAGGGCTAGGGGTGGCTTCATGGAGAAGCCAAGATCAATAAGAGGTGGTTAGGATAGTTGGAATGGAAGCCTTTGGAATATTTCATCCATTAACCACCTTCTTCTAGAAAAATAGATGTTCAAACTGATTTGGCTCGGATGAAGGCCAAATGAACTTTAGTTAATATCGTAGGTTGTAATTACGGTTTAGACTATAAACCGCAGGCCTTAGCCATGGTTCAGACTATAGATCGTAGGTTTGGGCTATGGTTTAGACTGATTAGGCCAAGGAACCCAAATTGAGTGGTTAGAACCACTGCTCTATCTTGGAGTCTATCCAAGATCCTCCATATGGTCTTATAGCATGTCCATATGAGTAGTTGCCCTCGACATGACGTGTTTTAGGTGTCTACAACAATACAGGCAATAATCAGAAGAAGGGGATCACTAGAACATTTATGAAAGAAGAAGAGTAGACCACACACCCAAATAAAAATAGTAGGAAATTATTCAAGTGATTTGAGGGTGCTAAGGATGGGTTTAGTAGAATAATTTGCCCCACTGTCCCCTACCATACACCCTAAAGAACTGCAATATCCTATCATGGAAATTATGAGTCAAGAGCCAGAACAATTAGAAGTGTTAATGGAAGTCATCGACTCTACTGAAATAAGAACAAGAGATCCTTTAGCTATTCAGCTTACTACTAAAACTGTTGGGTAGTATGAATAAGGTAAAGATATTATCTTTTTTTCTTCTACACAAGTCCAACCAATTCTCCTAGATCTTGGTAAAGTATTAATGGCACCAAAATATAAACTTGAGGTGGCAGTAAATCTTCCTAAAGTAATACCCACAATGCTGGTAATCAATAAATAAGAAGGTAAAATATCCTTAATAGTGTTAAATAAGATTCAGGAAGCTAGAATATTGTCTAATTTGCTTAGGGATAATCAATTAAAAATTGCAATCCCTCTAAGTTATCCACCATATAAAACACCAGACATAAAGCAGCCCATTTTTTAGACACCTCCAAAAGCATCAATCTAATGAGAGTAGAAGAGGTAGTACAAATTGAATCTATTGAGGAAGAACAAATCCAATAAATAGAAGAAGGAAAACAATCCAATAAGACTCAATACACAATCAAATAGTTTGCACTTATGCCTCATCAAATGTGACTGTGACAATCCCCATGCCTAAAAATATCAAATAAGTACAAATAAATCTAAGGGAAGTAGGTGTAACAAGATATCTAGGAGCCATAATGCAATCAAGAAGTCAAATCCAACTAAAGGTTGGGATAATTTTATAAATAAAATACCAAGAGTTGGAAGCAAAAGCAAATAAATTACAATAAGAAAATGACAAGCTCAAACAACAGTCATTGCAAGTACAAACAGTTAAGTAGTTCAATAGTATTATTTTTGTCCAAAAGTACAAAGAATAACTTATCTCTGAGCTGAAGACTGAAATGGGTATAATAAAAATAAATCTTAAAGATTTGGCTAACAACACAGCTAGAATACAAAACATTAAAGTACTCTTGAAAGAGATAGATCAAAAGGTAAAATATTTGGATGACATCTTTGAAAAATGCAAAGGAGAATATGAATAGATAAGGAATCAATAGGTAACTATCTTAGGGGAAAAGAATTGTGAATTCCAAACTGAATATATGAAGTTGTCCTTGTACTTCCATGAAAGGCCATTATAGGCAAAGCTTGTTACATAAATAGAAGCTTGGACAAAAGAAATGAATAAAAAAGAAAAAAAACTAGGAACCTACTTGAAGAACTCATTGCTGCCCAAAATTTTGAGGAATTGATATCAAAGAAAATTCTAGATTTTGAATGTAATGAAGTTGATGAAGATAAGTTGGCTTAGAAGTTCATTGAATTGTCCAAAATGACTCATAGTCAATTTATCCAAAGCAAATGACTCTGAAATAAAATATTTTAAAAATAAATCATTAAGGGTGATGGACCTAATCATAGCTATTTTTTTGTGTTGAGGCTTGGATACAAATTATCGATCTACTTGGGATGAGTCAAGTCGAAAAATATAGAGTTAAAAAAGTTAGTAAGGATAAATCAGAAACAAGAAGTAGAATGGGGTCCACAACAAAAAAGGTCAAATAGCTAGAGATAAGGCTAGGAATAGGTCAATGGTAGGGCCCAAGTTTTAGATAGCTATACCTCACCATGAAAAAGAACTAAGCATTTTAGAGTGGCTAAGTGGTAATTTTTAAAATAAAAGAGCTCAGGACAGCTATAATTTTGTTGTAATGCACTCAAAATATCAAAGGCAGATATGATGCCATGTGGAGGAATCTACTAAAAATGGTTGTAATAAAATAGAGTATCTTGAGGTCATATAAGCAGTTGCAACCGGCCAATTCAACATCAAGTTTTGCATAGCCAATTTTTCTAGAGAGGTATACTTGAGTGCCCTTGCATTATGAATTGTATTCCCTTTGTTTCTTATTTTTACCTTCATCCCTCATTCTTCCCCTTGATTATGTAGGCTTTGCTCAAGAGGTATCCATTCTACTGATATCATTTCCAGTGGTTGGATTGGAAGCTAGGAGGCTCCTTGTTACATGATTTGAACTAGGAGTTATGGAGTTTTGTTGCATTATGTGAAAAAAACACCATTTGTATTTGTTGAGTGAGATCTTGGCATTCTAAGCCAAACTCCCATTGTAAAATCTTTTAATATTAATACAATCTTGCTTCCTCTTGGAGAAATTCTTTGGCATAATTGTGTATTTGTTGCATGTTTACATATTACATAATTTGAATGTGTGAATAGCATTTTTTTCATTGGTGAATTTCAATTATGTTTATTACATTATTTGAATGATCATAATTGAATCAATTTCTTCTTTATTTTCTTTCTTTCTCATTGAATGTTTAAAATCTTGCTATAATTTACCCAATGGATAAGGCACCAGTCTACTTATAGAGCATAATTAGATGGTTTTTGTGATTCTTGATCAAATTAATACTTTATATTTTCTATAATTTGGATGAGCATGAGTGTATAGTCATATTATAGGCTCACCTTAGGGGTTTCCTTACCATACTCGGTCTGTTTAGAGTCTTAGGATAATATTTTCTTGAGTTAAAGAGGTGGATCAACCAGAGTCCACAATACTGATTGGACTCAAAAATTTCTTGTGGCATGACAATCCATAAGGGATGCAAGAAATTTCTCCAATAGAGTCACATGTAACCCTAATATTTAAAAATACTACTATTATTGCTTCAACCAAAACTATTGGTAGGATTTCTTAATCCCATATCTAAAGAATTTAAACAAGGCTATCGATGTTAACATCTTGCTAAAATTAGATTAGTTCAAGATGATGTCCAGTTGGTGTTATCTGGTATTGTGGTAGTTCTTTGGGAGAAATAAGATACAAGTACCTATAAATAACATGCATCCCTCCTATGTGCTATAGGAGCCAGTTTTGAATAGCCTCAAAAGAAGTAATGTACATCGTAAAAATAAGTGCCAATTCATGCATATGTAAATATAAATACAAATAGGATGTAAATAAAAATGAAATGCAATTCTATAGTCAAACATCAAATTTTATGACATCATTATTTGATATATTTTAATTTTAATGTGCAGCTAATGTATGTGTTATGCAAATGAGAATGGGAAAGTAATTATATGTGAGGTGTCTAGGCAACAATTTTTGGTAACTTCCAACCCCCCCAAAGTTAAATAGGACCCTCAATTTGATTGTGTGGTACCATGAGACTACTATTATAGACACTATCAGAGAGGGAGTAGGAGAGAGCATCTATGCATTTTTATTCTATGTCTATATATCCATTACAACATTTTATATTTCAAGTGTAGACATTTTCTAATGTTAATGTATTATATTCAATAGTAATACAATGATGATTCATCCTTCATATCTATGTTGCATGTGATTTTTATGATACTAATGCTACTATTAGGTTGGTATATTATGGTTGTATCAAGTTCTCTATGTAGGTGTGAAGCAAAGTTGTAGCCAAGAGCATTGTACACGGAGTTGCACTCCAGAGAAGAATCGTACAAGAGTTGTCATATGAGTGGAGCAATTAGGAGTGCCATTCAAGTGGATTGCAAGATTGTTATAGAATTTATTGTCATAGAAGTCACTTACTAAACTATCATACAAGTGAGTAATTTAGTTACTATTCAAATACTTTCATATAAGTGTTTTCCATTCAAGCACTTGTCATACAAGTGGATCACTTGACTATTGTACAAGTGGAATAACATTGATTGTCATATAAGTGGGGCATTGAGTTAGTGTGATATACCATTGACTATAAACTTGTTTGGTATCTAAATCTATCATTCTATTCCTTCACCATTGGTATACTCACCACTATGATATATTTGGAATCATTGCCACTTGAAGTTCAAACCAACATGTATGTAATGTGGAGAGTAAATGACAGATTACTTATTGTAAGGATGTGGAATATGAGGTCATGGAAGAAGTCATAATCCTGTGAGGAGTCAGAGAATTTTCCAAGAACATCGTATTGAGCAAAGTGAAGATTTGATTATTGTCAACTAAGTACTATAGTTTCAAGTGATGAAATTTTGTGAAACAAAAGTAGAACATGTGTGTAGTCCTAAAGTGGAGGATAATCCAAGTGAATCACATGAAAGGTATCAGATGTTATTTTTAACAACAAAATATAAAGTATAAGGTGAAGCATAAGCAAAATAAGGTGGGACCAAGGAGAATGTTCATGCAAGAGGAGGTGACAAAATAGAAAGTGTACAAAGATATGAGGTTGAATAGCTAGTAGTATCAACATAAGAGTGAGGGAGATTATTGAGAGGTGCAAATAATGGAAGTCAAGCACAAGGGAAACCACAAGAGAGTACATGTGTGAGAAGACCAGAACCAATTATTGTATAGTTATGAAGGAGGTCATAAAGAGTGGATGCACCAAGAGCTGATCAAATATTATTTGTAACTAAAGACATGTAAGGCAAATAATTTCCAATGGAAGAATTCCAAAGTGAGGAATTGAGAAGTGAAGAAAATTAACCACTATTGGCAAACATGGTAAATATTGTAGCAACAATGGGAAAATAAAATTACCCACCATATTTGGGTGATTGGAAGGAGGATCCAAAATATCATATTGGGATATGTGTTACAATATGACAAGAAAATAGAATAGATGATGAAGGATCGTGATTGATATTGTTTTTAGCACCATTGTGAGGGATCACAATGTACTAACATTTAAAGAGAGCAAGGACAAATCCATTCACAACATGGGAAGACTTGATAACTAAATTTATTAAGGAACTTAGGTTACTCTAATATGATATATAAATTATTGGATAAATCTATTCCATAAAACAAAAGGACAAATACATCAAATCTTATAATAGAATATTGAAGAAATTGATTGATAAAATGGAAGTCACACTAGCAAATGGTCTACATAGATGATGGTTCCTATATGGATTGTAGACAAGATACAAGAATAAGATGAAGGTAGCATGACCTACTACCTATAAAGAGTATTTTTATAGAATCATTAATTTAGAAAGTGAATCAAAACAAATGACAATAGGTATAGGTCACTATAGAGATGATTTAGATAATGACAAATGAGTGGCTATCTAGTCCATTGGGAAAGACCTAGAAATAATTATGAATGATGTAAATAATGAGAAAAAAAGAATTAAAATATTTAGTGTTTGAACTACAAGGCAGAGGAATACACAAATATCAATTGTTCAAAGAATCCTCTCTATAATAATTGTAATGTGCAAGATATGTAGTTGGTGGCTACCCACTCAACTTGAGAAGTTCAAGGCACCAAAACTTTTCAATGTATAAACAAGACAAGGAAGAGAAACCTAGTACTTGCAAGAGTGTGCAAGGAGAAACAAGTGGTGGTTATAGGAATAACCATTGAGGAAAACAACCATAGAGAGTTATTCAACAATAATTAGGATAAATTTGATAATAGTATGATTTAGACGGTAGACCTATAATTTGATATCAAAGATTCCAAGTGTGGGGAAACTTTGTAAGGAATTATTAGAATCAACCAGTTGAGGAGAATTTCAAAAATAGCAATAATAATGGATTAATGTGTAGATGGTGTGGTATATGAAATCACATGGAGGCTAATTGCCTAAAGAAGATGAGTTTGAGTAACTCATAAATGTTAATTTCATTGACAATGAGGAGCCTCTAGTGGACCAAAAAAATAAAGATAAATATGTACTTGCGATTATGAGGTCTCAAGCAAAGAAAGCAAAGCGATATCCAAATCCTACTATAGAGAAAGAGATATAGAAGAAAAAATGATGAAATTCAAGAAGAATTGAGGAAGTCTAGGCAAGAATGACTCTTCAAGAGAAAATTTTAAAAAAGATAATCATTGAAGAGGAAGATATTGATGTGCATGAGCTAGAGGTGCAAGTATTAAACATAATGATCAATGTGAAGGTGTGAAGTTTACTTAGCACTATATTAGAGCTTTATGTGATCATAGGAGAAATGACATGGTCAAGACAAGCAGTGGAGCCATAATTCTAGCAGAAAGCAATCACAAGGAGGAGAGATTAATTTTTTTGACCCAACAATGTTAATGATTGATTTTGGCAAGAAGACAACATTAATTCACATCGATTTGAGAAATCATAAGTTGACACAAATATAGATAATTGAGTGTAAATGTGTTGATTGAGAAGACAAAGAGAGAGCTAGAAGAATAATTTTTATGGTATCTAAATTTCAAATTTTATGATGCAGACTAGTATGGAATTGAGATAAAAGGACTTTTGATAGCTCAAAAAGTAAATATAGTTGACCAAGATTTCATTATGGATTTTTGTGGTGATTACCATGTAGAAACTGGTTTCTGATGCATTATTGATATGAGGATGGTTAGGCATAGTGAAAGTTAATAATAATTAGGAGAAGGATTGCTTAACATTTAGGAAGGGGTAGTACACGTATATGATCAATCTAAATAATTAGTCTATAAGTGAGAATATAATATATGTGTTTCATATTTGGATGATGATAACAGATATGAGCCAAATGAAGAAGGTATGATATATTTGGAGGAATTCAAAGAGGATAAAACACATTCTAATAAAGGACTTCTCTATTGGAAGATGGAGGATTACAAAGTTTTTCTACCAATTTTGTTTTGTATTCAAGCAGAGGAATAAGGGAACCATGATGAAAGAAAAAATAGTGTGAAAGTTTGGAAAGTGTAGTAAGAAATAAAAACCCACACTAATATATGAGGAAAAGGGCAAGTAGATATTTCCAAAGAATTTTGTAAAATATAGAATTGGTGGCGCTATAATTGATGAGAAGCCAACACACCCATCAAACATGGAAAAATCAATAAGTGAACCTAATACCATAAAGTACAAGGGATCGAATATGGTTCAAGTGAACCTCGAAAAATGAATGAAGAGAAGATAATCTATTGTAGGGACAATTGGGACCCAATTTTAAAAGTAGCAACTTTGAATATTTTCATGTAGTATAAAGATATCTTTGCATGGACATATAAGGATCTGAAATGGATTCTATTAGAGCTATGTATGCATTAGATCTAATTGATATCAAGTGCACTACCAATGAGGAGAAGGCCATATAGGATGAACCCCATGTATGCAACCCTAATGAATATGGAAATATCGAAGATGTTGGATGTAGGGATAATATTCAAGGTTATAGTGAGTGAGTGGATAGCATCAGTTGTTATCACCTTGAAGGAAGAAAATCAACTATTTATTTATGTAATTTTTTGAAGTTTAAAGTTTTCAATGATCATTAGATGGCCACCAAAAAATTGTTTGACAAGAAATCTAAAGACATTGAATTCAATGAAGGATATCTAGTATTGAAATGGGATGAAGAATGACCCAAGCTAGGAAAATATTTAAAGATTGATTTTTTGGAGCATCACATACCAATTCACCAAAATGCAAGTGATAAATGCTTATAAATTGACTACATTGGAGGGACAAGTGTTACTTTTTTTGGTAAATGTGAAACACTTGAGACACATTTGACTAGTCTAAAATTGTTGTCATATTTGTATATATGTACATACATTTATTTTTCCCATTTATTTTTTTACTAAGAATATCACTTATTATTTATCTTTCTAAAAAATGCAAAAAACCAAAAAAATAAAAAGGAAAAGAAATAGAAAGTTTACCAAAAAAAAAAGAGAAAAATAGAAAAGCAAGAAAATAAAACCTCCTACATTTTTTGGATAATTTTTTTAAATGTACGTTCAAACATCCCTCTTCTTCATGTCCCTTTCTTGTAGGATCTAGTCAATTCCTTATGTAATGCTAGGAAGCCTCCTCAAATAGAATATGAATGAGTGAGTCATAATAGAAGGGGACTTTGGCTTAGCATAGATGAGAGGATTAACACATTTGATTTAGCTAGAGAATGGTTTTTCAAGAAGATAATTAGTGGATGAGAAAAACAACAATAGACAAATTTTTTGCTTTGGAATCTAAAGAGAAAATTTAGGTATTATCATCATTGCATTTAGACAAGTTAGATACTTTGCAACACTCACTAGGGTTGTCCTTAGTATTTTCTACCTCTTGGGGAAGAATTTTAGTCATGGTGAGCTTAGGTAATTGAATTACTAATATTTCACCTTTGGATATTTGATCTCATGGTAATTCTCTTTATCAAGAATTATAAGTAAGAATCATCATCAATGAACTTTGAATAAGTATATAATTTTTCCTTAACTTGCTTTATAGGTTGTTTAGGAATAACCTTAGTGTTGTATAAAATTGGTTGTACACATTTATTCATTGATGTAATAGAATGTATACAAGAAAATATTCTTAGTAACCATATTAGTTACAACTACCCTCAACTACCTACATCCATCATCAAAAATTCATAGCATTCCCCTCTTATTACATCAATATAGAATTAGACAACTATTTCAAGGACTAGATGATGAACTTGGACACACACAAAATTTCATCCAACACTCAAAAATTCATGGATTAGGGCACACACTATCCATTAATATATAGGGAGACACTTGATTATTCTTCATATGACCAAGGATAAGGACCAAACTAATTATCCATGGTCTTACATCAAATATGGATATGAATACACACACTATCCATTACCAAGGTTATAGATAGGGATGAATGCAACCATTTATATCACCTATATTATTAGGGACACACTCAACCATTCATTGATATATCTTCATCTTGTGAACCGGGACATAGAACTATTCACAGGCATAATTTTTGTTTCAATTTAAAGAACATATTTATTTCATTATCTTCATGAGGAGGGTCTTTCAAATGTATCATAAATTTATATTCTTCATCATTGCTTTTACTTTCATTAGTAACCACTATTGTCTTGTCTTTATTTACTTCCCTTATATGATATCCTTTCCTCATTGAACATAGTTCATTATAACACGATCTCTTTTTTTGCAATAAAGACGCGTGAATATGTTCTTCAAATTTTACTTTAAGTCCAAAGATAACATTAAGTTTTTTCTTCAACAATAATGTGGTTTCTTCTATAAGTGCATCTTGTTTCTTGATTTGATTTCCTTTATCAATCAATGAACAAATTATATCTTCTATTCTGCGATTAATATTATTTAGTGTAAATACATATTATCACAACTATTAAGCATGTTGTTCAAGAAAATAGGTTTGGCATCATCATTGTCCACCATAGCATTAATTCAAGCAAGCTAATTCAAAAGAGAATAAAATTTGCTTATATGTTGAACTATATTTTTGCCTTTTGTCATCTTCAATCCAAATAGTTATTGTTTAAGAACCATATTTGCACTTGATGCTTGTGATTTGAATAATGCATTGAGTACATCCCAAACTTCTTTTATAGTATTTGGGAGGTCTATTTGATGTATATAAGCATCAAAGAGTGCAATTCCAATTAGAGTCATTATTTTTTTATCTTTCATAGTCCATTTAGTTGCTTCATCAACATCCACTAGCTATGGTGAATCAATTACATACCATAGATTTTTTTGATTGGTTGGAAAAAGGGGTTTTGAAAGGGACCCTAAACCTTTTACAAAAGGATATGAAAACAAGATACAATATCTAGAGAACTATCTTCTGAATACAAACAAATATCAGGTAAACCAAGGAGACAACCTCCATAGGACCATCTACAAAGAGATCAAAATTTTGAAAAAGGTTTCTCGTACCTAAATAGGGGAAACTAGCAAGCAAAAAACCTAAAATAAGCATCTTTGAATAAGAACAAGGGACTCTAGTCCCCAATTGGAACAACACATAAATTTCAAATTTAAAACAAAATCCTGCTCAAAATGAAATAGAAATCCCCCATGAGAGAAGCAATGTAGACACAAAAATCCATACAAAGACCTAGAAGATAGATCAACAACATAAGGAGATATCTGTAGGCCATAAGATCACACTACAAAGGAGACAAAATGCACAAAATGGAGGTGAGAAAACCTAGAGAATCAAACCACCATGATGCTCCAAAATTGGAAGCAATGATCTGACATAAGGATTGCCTTTAGGAGCCCATCTTCTATAGCAAGCAATCACACATGAGGTCCCCCACCAAAGACCAAAAATAAACTATAGAAGGATCCCATCAAACAGTCACAAGCACCAAATCACTGCCTAACCTCATTGAATTTTCATTTAGAAAGAAATTCCATAGAACCCATCTATCATAGCTGCACAAGGAAGCACAGGGTCCCAACTAAGACCAAAAAAATAGACTACAGAGAAGGGTTCCACCAAAAAACCCTAAAATATACACCACTATATCTTCTCAAATATTGCAAAAGATCTTGAACCCACCAAAATAAGCCAAACCAAAAGCAAACTGAGGTCCACTCAACTACATATGCTAAAAATGTGGTCTCCCTCTCAAAGACCAAGAAAAATGCAGAAGAGGGAAACATGGGCTGCAAACACTTTTAGCAAACTAGATGCAAAACCCTCTTCTAAAATTCCAACTCAAGAGAATATAGGAGGAAGCCACCACTATGGATAGCAATGAATCATGAGGTCCCCCTTGAAAGAATAAAAAAATCTTGTAGGGAAAGGCTTCATAGCACCACCTCCCTCACCGAGCTATCCAAAAGCCAACCAATTCCAAAGGGTGCTAGGAAATAAATATTTAGGTTGTTCCAGCCAGGCAACAACATTCACATCTAAAACAGAAAAATCCTTCCTAGGAGGCCCTAGGAAGACCCCGTGAAGGTCCTGGAAATGCATCTAGCACAAGGAATATCCTAGGAAGACCTTCATGGTCGAAGATCACAGGACTGGAGCAAGGAGCGAGTAGGCAAATTGAAATGAGGGTCTCTTTCCCAGAGTGGGAGGCCTCTCGCTCTTCCCTCCAAAAGAGTATATATCCCATAAATATTTTTTAGTAACACTAATTGGACCTTCAACTGTTATGTTTGAAATTCATGTTATTTGAAATTCTTAATAAGATTTATTAACTTCATATATACTTCAAATGTTTCTCCCCTCAATCAAAATAGGTTAGCAATGTCAAGTTTGATAAGATCTTTCCAACAAGTATATATACACCTATACTCATGCAACAATCAGTGCCTTGAACTGTGAGAAATTAGTAGAGTCTCACTACGCAAACAATTAGGTGTGGGGAATTGATGTTTTTTCACTCCAAATAGATTCTTCTAGGGTATTAAGAAATGGTTTAATCTTTGTCATGTTACCTACATTCAACAATAATTAAAAATAAAAATTCTTTTATAGTCCTCAAGGACCTATTGCATGGAGTATGTTGGACTTATGCACATGTATACAATGTATAGGTTAGAGGAAATCAATCGGTCCATGTACAGTCAAAGATAAAAATTCCATCGATGATCTTTGATATGATGGCCACAACTTTCATGCAAGATGTAAAAAAAAAATTGAGTACCTCCCTTTTTATGGATGGCACATAGCACATCCAAAAACATGTAGTAAATGGATTCTTCAAGGATGATAGCTCCTTCATGCAATAGCTAATATTTTTTGGACTGGATAACGTAACTTTCAATGTCATTGCTAATAATCTTCTTGAATCTGACAATGATTTTAGCTATTGCCTCTTCTTTTAGCCAATTGTAATTTGTTTTAAAACGTCTCTTATTTTCCAAGAATGCTTGGGTAAAATTAAACACTTGACCTCATTCTTCTATGTTGCACAATAGGCATATTTTATTCCTCTTGAATGGCATATTCAAACTTTAATTTTAAGTTTTATTTATTTATTTATAATTTTAGTTAGTAACACAATTCATTCAATAGTTCTCCTACAAAAATAAAAAATAAAATAAAAGCTTGTGGCTTTTGCTTCATGCTATCTTCTCTAGATGGCAAAAATATGTGTATATTATGCAATAAATTGGGTCTCAGTCAGCCAATGAAATAAAACAAACCAACACTATCTTATTTTTAATAAACATATAAGCCTAGATGACTTTGTTACTAGATGACCCTATGGATTGAGAGCCAGTCAATAAACAATAAGGTCAAACTTCACCTTAGATGGCCATTTCTTTAGATGACAATATCTTTAGCTAGAAATTCCATATGAATATTCCAAATGTCTAATTATGTGGTGACACCAATATCTTTAGATGAAAACTCTAGATGGATCTTCTAGATGACCAATTATGTGATGGCACCAATTTCTTTAAATAGCAATGGTTTCGGTTCCCTTTCTTCACCCAAATGCCACTCTTTTGCCATCTTTTATGATGTTTTTGTTTTCTAACTTTCTAAAACAATGCTCTCTCTCTCTCTCTCTCTCTCTCTCTCTCTCTCTCTCTCTCTCTCTCTCTCTCTCTCTCTCTCTCTCTCTCTCTCTCTATGATTGGTGTTCACTAAGCTCTAAGAGGTGAATATTAGTAGTGATTTTTTATGGCTCAACAATGGGACCGGTAGGAGTGGGAGCAAGGGTATGTATAAAAAAACACATCTTTTAAGTTGATATTTTACTTTAAAATTAAAATTTGTATTAAAGCAACATATTCATAGGTTGGTGATGAATATGCTATGACATTTGTACTATTTGGCAACATATTTTCTTGGCAAGGTTTTCATTGTTGGATGGCATTTATGTTAGGTAGCATTTTAACTACTTGGCAATATTTTTTCCAAGTGGTATATTTTCTTGCACATGGCATTTTTGCTAGATGGCAATTTTGGTTGTGGGTGGTGATTTTGGTTAGAAGTAGGCTAATAGGTGGTGTACTCTACAAATATAGTATGGTACTTGGAAATGAGTATCTTTCAATTACCCATTGGGAAGATGAGCATGAAATTAGAGGATGTTTGGTAGATCCTAAGGATTCCTACCTAGGATGCACATGTATAGATAAGCCAATCTCAATCACAAGCACTCAGAAGGCTTACAGGGGATGTAATATTTCCTCTAGTGCACTATGGCATTGATATCAATGTCATGTATACAAAAGAGAGACTAGATAGGTCAATTGCTCTTTTGTGCACCATTACATATGGCCTTTTGATAGGTGACTCAAGAAAGTGAGAGATGTCATGGGTTGGCATGATATTGTCACCCTTATGAGGGATAAGTAGGTCTAGTTTTCATGGGGATCAATGATCCTATCCATACTATATTTTACATTACACCAATGGGTCTATAGGGAGGGTCGAAGGTTGGCTTATACACTTCTCCAAGCGGTGTTGGGAGTATCTTTCCTTACAATGACCTAAGGGCTTGCTTGGTAGATTCTATAAGGTAGGGGTACTAGCAATATTATGTTAGATCCACTATTTTGAAGGGGTATGCATTGGCCATTTAGAGGGACTTTAATACCAACATGTAGGGTGGTCTATGAATTGCAATCCAACTAGGGGACATGGAGGTCATGTAATAGATATTTAGGTTATCTTGAGGATGTGTTCTATCTAACAAGAGTGAGATGGGTTAGATGGTTGCTAGGCCCATAGGGAGGATAGGATCTCTACCATTATGATAGGATATTGAGGCAATTTGGTGTTAGGGAAAGGGTTTCCAAGTTTGGGGGAGATATGGTATCAATGGGTCATGAGGGAAAGGGGGTTTAAAGATGCACCAGACCTAGAATGTTTTATAGAGGAGGACACAAATGATGCTCCAATAGTTAACCTAGGATATTATGATGTAAGGTTAGTACCTAGATGTGTACAGTGGTATAGGCAAATATACCCTCAATGGTTTACACCAATGGCATGGGGTTAGAGGCACAAGTGTGGGTTGTACCTATCATTGGTAGACACTTGTAGGTGGACAAAAATAGATAAATGGAGAGGTAGGGAGAAGGGGAACCAATAGTATTCATAGTAGAACAACAAGATGTGAAGCCAAATTTGGAAATGCCCCTAGAGATAGGGGTTAGAGCAAAGGCAATATCAAGTGGGGTGCTTAGACAGACTAAGCAACTGGATTATTAGGCAGATATTACAACATTGTAGACTTGGTATGACCAAGTGGTAGCAGAGAGATCAGATAGTGGGTGAGAGTATGATTTGGTTTCCTAGGTTGAGGGTCTCTAGGTGGACTATGTGAGGCAAGTCACAGTGATGCAAGAGGAGATAAAATACCTCACTATAGAGCAAGACACATTATAGGGTAGGTTATGAGTTTGGTATTAGAGCATGGTATTTCTATATCTTAGGAATATCAGTTGGTTTGGGAGGTGGCATAGCTTAGGAGAGAGAGGGATGATGCTTGATCATAGGTAGTAGAAATCCGATCAAGAAGTAATGATGTGACGGCTAGATATTCGATGGAGTAGCTAGCTTAGGTCCAAGAAGAGGTACAAATAGATATTGATTGTATTTACTACTACCAAGGATTATATCATATCATTATCCCATTCAATCAACAATATCCATCACCTACTAGGACTAGGTCATGGACCCGTTCTAGGTCTATGATGTAGTTTCACAAAGATCAGTTTAGATGCCACCACCACCACCACCAACTGGAGGAGAGGCCCCATATTTAGTGTTAGATAGCTAAGGTATCCTAGTAGCTTTGTGTTAGTTTTACATAGGCTTTGAGAGGCCAATGAGCCTATATGGTATGATTTGTGTGCAACAATTTTGCATCTATGGTACGCCAAATTGGTATTTTTTAAGGCAATCATTGTACTATGATTTTATATTATTTCTTTGTATAGATATCAATATATATATATATATATATATATATATATATATATATATAATATATGTATTGTCTTCTTAACCTCACATGCACGTGATGATGTGGATGGTTTTGATATGATTTTGAGATATATATCAGATCATTTATTATATTGGTGTATTTGATGATTAATATTAATGTTATGTGATGATTTCATGATGGTTCAACTCAATTAGGTGATCAATTAAATTTGATAAATTAATTATGGTTAATTAATTGCTAATGTTGATGGATTCAAATGCAATGTATTGATTTTAATTTTGATTAAGATAATTAGGTTAAGTGATTCTTAATGTGGTAGATTAGTTCCAATCTGATTAGTAAATTAGTTTTAGTTTGATTAAGGACTTAATTGATTAATTAATCTTATTCATGGATTCCAATTGTGATTAACTAATTGATTTCAAATTTAATTAATATATTAACTAATGGTTCAATTGATGATTGATGGATACATATGATTGCACAAATTTGAAAGTTTTCAAGCTGGTCAAAATATTCTAATAAAGAATTCAATCCCATCTAAATAGTTAATTTGGTCAAAGTGGTTTTAATTAACTAAAATTAATTGGTGCCGACTAATTAAATCCTAAATGAAATCGAATTAATTTTAGAAGTGATTGATGCTCAATTTAATGGAGTCTATATTAAATTAGTTTTGAATCAAGTAATTAATGGTTACCATATAATGAAAAGTGATTACTTGGTTGAAATTGATTGATACCAACTAATTGGTTCTAAGTTTGATTGGTTAGTTCATTAATTGAGTGTAAATTTAATCAAATTGGTTCCACAAATAGTTGATTAAATTGGATTAATTAATTGATTAAGATTAGTTGATGAATTAGATGTCAATTTGATTGATTATTAACTATTTTAAATATTCGGTTGATTGATTATATATTTTTGAATTAATTTGATTACTGAAGAACTGAACAATGAAGTTGATTCAAGAATTATTAAGTGAATTGAATAAACTAGTGAATTAATTTGATTCAGGGATTTGAAGAAATTAAGCAAGGAAGTCATTTAGTTTGATAGGTTGAATTGATAAATTATTTTGAAGTGGGTTGCAAATTATAAAAATTATATGGAAAATATTAATTTGAGTAGTATTACTTTTAACAAATCTAATTTTAGTTAATTGTTTTTTTTTTTTTTTGGGGGGGGGGGTTATACAGGAAATCAACAACGTCTCCATCATATTATCCCTATGGGTGTGATTTCAAATCTGGAGCTACCACTATACCCCCACCCCACCTCGGTAAAATTTTACTCCAAGTGAGAGGGACCCCAGAGGGGCTTGGGATTGGAACCGCCGACCTCAAGCTAGTAAACACTCAAGTTGGAGTTAAATATTTTTAAGGGGATTAATTCAATAATGAATTAAGTGGCAAAGGCAAATTGATCAATTGGAGTTAACGAATAAGGATTCAATATTTAGTTGGATGTAATGATTGAATTTAATGAATGGATTGTAATTGAAGGATTAGTTGTTTTGCATTAATAACTAGTTTGGTTTGATGATTTAATTAATTAATGATGATTAAGTGTTGGTTGATGAATTTGGACTAACAAAGTAGAATTTATAATTCCAAATAATGTAATTTAAATATTTTAAGGCAAGGAAATAATTAAGTTGATTGAATGATTTTCAATTAAGTAATGGGTGAATAAATAGGTTAATGATTTAACAGGTAAGTTTACGTAGGAGATAATTGTTGAAGTTTAGGGAAGGGATTTGCCTAGGGTTTATGGGACTAAGTTGTTAGTAGATGGCATATAGGTGAGGTAAGATTAATGACCAATGGGAGGAGGATTTAAATAGAATAAATTATTGAAGTAGAAGGATAGTAATGATGTGATTAGGGTGATGGAAATAAGTAGAATGAAATATTTTATTCTATTAACCTAAAGGGCACTTTCTACTTCCCTGATGAGTGTACAAAAAAGCACATGAATGATTAGGCTATTCAAAGGTATGTTTGTTTTGTTTAATGTATTTACAAAACTGGTCCATTGAAGAACACATAATTGATTGACCTATTTAAAGGTGTAAAATTGCTATGTTGAAATACAAAGCAACCTATTTAAAGGTATAAAATTGTTTGATCTATATACAAAGCAATCTATTTAAATGGACCTACATGGCATGAGATATATACAAAGTGGTGTATTTAAAGGCATATAAATTGCTTGATATATGTACAAGTAGCCTATTTAAAGGCACAAAAACTATGTGATATATGCACATGGAAACCTATATAAAGACAAAAATTATGTAAGGCGGCCTATTTAAAGGCACATATGTTGCTTGAGAGAAATAGGATTATCTTCTAGGTTAGGGCCTAAAGGACACTGTTTGTTTCTAAGATTCGCCTGGGGGACTTAATCAGTTTTGGATAGCTTTACCTGGAAGACTTGGTTAGGTTTGCCTAGAGGACTTAATCAAATTTGTCTAGAGGACTTAGTTAGATTTGCCCAAAGGACTTACTTAGATTTGCCTAGAGGACTTAGATATATTTTCCTAGAGTACTTAGTTAGATTTGAAAATGTTACCTAGAGGGACTTCCATTTGCTTGATATAATATAAAAGACATACACATGATTACCCAAGGGGAATTTCATAGAAAATATTCCAGATATGTATAGTTATATACATATATGTGTAGATTGATGTGCTCTGATTTTCCATTAAGTGAAACTTCATGTTTTTAGGATTTGTGATTGACTAGTCCATTTGAAGACTCATAATTTAATTTAGCCTTCTCACTTGAAGGGTTTGTGACCAATTAGTCAATGATGAGTTGACCTATATAATGCAGTCTATTTAAAGATACATAATTGCTCAGTTTATTTATAGACCGGTCCATATAAGGACACACAATTTGGTCAATTCTTCTTGTTCAAAGGGTTTAGTTGAATGGTCCATTTAGGATTTATAACTTGATTTGGTCTATTTAGAGATACTCTTTATTGGATTGGTCTACACATCAAATTAGATTTCTCCATGTCAGTACGTTTTTTATTTGATTCAAGCACTTTTGATTTGAGACATCCCTATTTGGATTTGATAATCTACTTTGTCCATTTAAGGATGTTGTCGCTTATTAGATATGATTTTGTTATCTTTAAGTTGAAATTACCTTTAAACGAGGTGTTTAAAGGAATTATTGACCTTTAGGTGAGGATCCAAATTGTACTTTTAGATTGCTTGTAGGCAAGAAACTAAGGGGATATCTTAATTTTTGCAAAGACTTGCCTTGGGCAGAGGTCCAAAGGATATTATCATACTGGTGAATCTCTAAGCAAGGAGCTTATAATGCACTATTTTTTTAATTACACTTTATATGAGAGGGTCCAAATGATGCCTAACAACATATTTGAGTTGATTTATTGAGTTTTTATATTTAAAGAGACACCATATTTGGCATATTTAAAGGTATGCTTGTCATGATTGATCTATGTGACTGTGCATTTGATATGATTGACCTGTAATGAGGCTCTTTATGATATGACTGGTTTTTTTGGTATGTTTGGTCTATTTAAAGACTCACTTGATAGGATTGTCCTATTTAAAAAAAACTTTTGATAGTAATAATATGGTTGGCCTATTTAAAAGGCTCTTTTGATTTGGACTAGTTAAAGACACACAATAAGATTAGTGACATCAACCTAATTTTATTTACCTTTAGGCAAGGGCCTAAAAAGCACTTGAATTGCTTTTAAGTGAATGGCTTAAAAATAACCTTTAAATGAGGGACCTAAAGAGTGCAATTTGTTTAATTTTATTGATTTGAATGGTCCATGGAAAGACACGTCTTTATTGATGAATTTATTTTAAAGATAGATAATAAATTAGTCTTATTAAAGGGCTTAATATGGGCCTATTGATCCATTAGCATTTATTATTAATTGGTCTTTTCTTGACTTAAGTATGAAATAAATTTTGATACCTCCTCCAGTTGATGGGTCATGCCATAGTTTTATGAGTTGCCCCAACCATGAAAGTATTAAATTGGGAAAATAATGGGATTTTTATTGGGCAATCAAGACCACGGGTGATTGTGATATTCATGATGTATTCCTTTTGATAAAACAAAATAAAAGAGATCGATTGGGCTATAAAAACTATAGGTGATGGTGATCATCATGAAGTCTAGTGATGGAAGAAATATATAATAAGAAGGGGATTATGCCTAGTGCCTTGGTAGATACCTTTGGAAGGAAACATAGTTGTCTTATCACTTGGCATGGTGTACATATCATAATTTCTCCATCACTCTCATGCATTTACAAGATGAGGGCCTAAACAATATTTAGTTTCCTTCAAAAGGTATCCATAAGGCACTTGTGTGATGAGATTGAGATATGATAAAAATTGGATGAAGAGAGAGAAGATAAAAATTGATAGAAAGCAATGGGTTATGAGACTAGAAAATATGCTAGCATTAGTTACCTAGTGCAAGTGCAATGTAAAATTATCTATTCCTAACTAGGATCATCATTGCATCGTTGTCGAATCCCTAACTCAATATGCAATAGGAAATCCAAGTAGCAACAAGCACATGCATATATAAGTATAAAGGACAATAAGAATGCAAGCAAGAAATATGCATACAAGCAATTGAAAGAACAAGCAATGAATGCAAACTTGTATACAAATTCAAACAATATGCTTATCCAAATATGTGAATCTAGGACCTAGAAAGGTCAAAGGCTTCTTATTTGTCTTGTCCCAATCTGATCTAGTAATGGTATCATCGTAGGAGCCTAAAAGTAAAATATTGGTTTTGTTATCACTATTAGACAAATATGAACTAAAATTAGTCTCATTACTACTAGGGATGTATCCTTTCTAATAGCATTTGACACATGCTTCATATTCTAATGGGTCCTTAATGCCCATGTTTGAGAGCACTTGCTTTTGGGAGGGGATAAAAGTTCAATAAGATTCATTGTCATATATTAATTTAATAGTGTTGACACAATCAAAGGGAAAGTCTCTCATTCATATCATTTTTACCCTTCCTAGAAGGTGAACCTATGATTTGATAATATGGTGGAGGCTTGGATAGGTCCTAAGAAGCCTGATTTTTATCTTAATCATTAATGTCTAGATTGATTCATTAGCATGTTAATCTTAAAATTGATCATTTTAGTTTATGGATCTTAATGCATCATTGCTTTGAGAAGAAGTTGATAAAGATAAGTTGAAAAATAGAAGATTTATTATTTGGTTTATAGGAGGGATAAATCAAGAGGGTGAAGAGTTCCCACCATAGTCTGATTTGGAGGTGGGACATTCCTATAATGAACATGGTTTGCTATTTTTTATCATGTTTTGGCAATGGATTTTGGAAAATTCGAAGGCCTTGATTTGAGGATGGTTGGGAGTCATAGCTACTAAATATGAGTTGAACATTATCTATTAGGTCTTGAATTAGATTCCTCAGCCCCCTACATTTATTAGTTGTATGGTCATTGGTGTGATGGAAGGCACAATGTTCATCAAGATTAAATGAATGAGACTTCTCGTTTTTAGAGTCTCTAGGCTTGATAGGTGGAAGTTTCACCATATTGGCTTTAAGAAGTTGTTCGAGGATGGTAAAAGGAGGTTGATCTAATTCAATGAATTTATTCTTGGGCTTTTGCTATTTGGATAGGATAAGTTTTTCAAGGGTGGCTCTAACATTAACATTGTTACTTGGGCATGATTTGATGACCCTATCACTTATTTCATGTTTGTTCTTGTATTGTTTTTATAGCTAGAGGGGGATTTTTCCTTCCTCTTTCTTGACTTAGAGTTATATTCTCCTTAGAAGGGCAGTTTCTACATTTTTTTTCAAATCAACTTCCTCTTCAAAAGAGGATATGTTGGTTGTTTCCAATGGGTAGGCCAATTGGTCAAGTAGGTTACCTATGAAGATGTCCAAAAGATCATTTTGTAGGGTAGTGTATTGGAGTCTTCCCAATAGTGCTTGCCACTTTGTCAAGAAATTTACAAATATTTGGCTTATTCAAGTTTATATAGGTCACAAATGGGGACTTTCTTCTCAATATAGACTAAAAACTACTGCACAGATATCTCATCAAGGTCCTTAAAACTTTTAAGTGGGTGAATATTTGGTAATCCACTCAAGAGCAAGGCCACAAAAGGCTTTTGGGAAAAAAATTAATAGTAACATCTCAGCATAGGTGATATCACTACAAGCGATTCAGAAGAGTCTAAGGTGATTAATTGAGTCTTCCTTTCCCTTATATGTTTAAATTTTTGGTGTTCCAAAATTTGGGGGGAAAGGACGAATTACTACCATTGGATCTAGGTGTTGATTACATAAATAGTCATAAGAATACTTATGACTATATGAGATTGCTTGAAGAGAAGCCATTCATTGTGTTAATTGCTCTAATCAAGTGGTTAGAGTTTGAATTTTAGAATTAGATTGCATATGAGAGGTATATTTTGGAATGAAAGAACCTTGATAACTAATTGAGGATAAGATTGTGATATTGGAGCATATAATGTTGATGTTGGCATCATATGACTGATTCCCAAGTTGTTCAAAAGAAAAGGATTAATAGATTCATGATTAAAAATTTCAGGTATATAAGTTTGAGTGAAACTCATATTCATGTTGATGAAATTGGAAGAGGAAGTGTTGAAAAAAATGTTTGAAATTTGAATACTAAAGGGTATTTCTAGCGAAGGCATAGATGATGGAATATTTGATGTTTAGCCACCTATGGAAATAGCGATGGTATTCAAGTCAATATAATTAGCATTTGATACATTAAGATCTAAAGTGTTTTGATTAGTATTTTTGTTATTTGTATTTGATTGATTATTGTTTGCATTGGATTGCTTAGTATTTGTATTGGCTTTATTAGAGGATATTGAATTAGAATGAGGTTATTGGGGGTGATCCAAAAGAAAATTTTCTCTCATAGAAGTGTTTTGATTAAGGTTAGGATCCTTAATGACATTGGCTATAACGTTCATATGTTCCTTCAAGAATGTTTCCATATGTTCAATGGAATCAAATGTAATCCTTCCTAGGATTTCTTGGGGAATATTTGAGGAATGTAATTCCTTTCTATCATGACTAATGTTAGGATTTCCTAAAGACTTTTGTTCTTCAAAAGCATCTTCCAAATGGGGAATATGAGACCCACTATGAAGGTAATACCTTCTTTGGACCATTCGGTAAGGGTTGGTAGGAAAGGGAGGTCAATTAATTAAGGTTTAAAAATTTTGAGAATTGAATAAGAGAAGAAGAAGAGATTTGTTTTTCTCCTTATATCGCCTTATTTCGATATATCGATCTGATCGATATACCTTAGGGGGCCTCCCCATATACCAAACGTTTCTCTATATCCACCCTTCCTAAATACTCGTTATTACATTGAAGAAGTTATTCCTCTTGATATACATGATTGTACGTGAGAGATACTTTAAAGTATGTGAAAAAATGATACGTGGAAGTGACCTTCCCAAGTACATGACCCAAGATGGTATGTGAGAGTTAATCAAGAACTCTCCTTATGAATCCCACTATTCCACCACTATATACTTCCTATGAGGCTTAAAATATGCATGAGACCCTATGTGGGAGGTTGGCATCCCGAGCTCACAATATACCCAATATAACCTCAAGGTTTGTATGATGGTTATTCAAAGGGTTGTGAAAACCCATAATAGGACTAGTCTTTGGTTAGCTTCTTATTTCTCTCAATTAATGTGGTCTAACTAAATACACAACATTAAATTGATCTTGATTAAGAGTGTTATTAATTTTATCTTTAATTAGGATTTTTTTAAGGTGAAAGAAACTTAGGACCTGTAAGGTGTTCACATCGAGTTCACCAAAAATGTAAGAGAGCCCTTCTCAAGTAGATCCTAATTTTCCTTGCTTACTTTCAATGTGTTTATGTATGTAAATGTGAGGGGATCTAAACTAAGTTTTATGTATTAATTCACAAACACCTAGGGGTTTTTTTCCTAAAAGCTTCTTGACCTAGACCTTAAGACCTAATATTTATCAAATGCAAGGAAACAAGATAATGCAAACATACAAATTCTAGCCTATATGATGATTTGGATTTCAATGATTGCAAGAAAATATATTTACTTTTTCTTTCCAAAGGCAAGGGTTCAAGGAATATATGAAACAAACAAAAACTACTCTAAATGCAACTATGTGCCTCTTGGATTTAATGCCTAAAATAGTAAAATGAAATATTATTGCTAATGTATTAAGTTCCTTGATTTTCTTTTTGGTGTAGTAAGAAACATAAAATAGGTCTATCCTTAGTCAAACAACAAGTAGAACTAATCTATAAAGACAAAATTTAAAATTTTTGAAATTATAGCACTTGTGTTGACAACTGAGACAAAAATGTTGTCTGGCAAAAATACTACCAGCATATTTTTAGGTGGTGTTTTTGTAATTTTGACTTTTGATAGTTAAGTTCGGTGGGAGAAGTTAAACTTGAACAGGAAAAAATATTTTGCAAATTCTTGAGCAATAAATGCTCAAAAAGTGAGGCAAGAAGAATATTGGATTGATTTGGTGAGTTGATAGGCATCATGGTGGATCAATAATTTTTTAGTTTTGCAAATTTGAGTGTCTACACTAGCTTATATCTGATTACTTCTATCATCTTGGTATATTGTTGTAGAGGTAAGCATGGCTTGTTGAACAACACACTTGACCGAATATTGTAGTGGAAAACATCATTGTAGTGGAAGCACGATGACTTTCCCTTCCATGCAATTTCACTCTCCTAATGTGAGTTGTAATGTGTATCTAGCATGTTTTTCTTGCTTGTCTTCCTTCACCCCCTATCATGGCGGAAGTGCCTTGCCAAGCAATGAGTCCATCATTAGTGGTAAGGCATGAATTGGCTTTTGGACATATGCTTATGTACCAATCATGGCATAGGTTTGTATACCCTAGGTTGCCTCATAGCAATGGTTGGACATGATTGATTGCCATAGTGTCCACCTATGTCTATCTTGTGGTTTATTTTAGGATCGGGTCATATACTTGCTTTTGTACATGGTATTGGTTGGTTTCTCCCAATCTGCCTCATTGCAATGACTAGTGTTTTTGTTCGTACTTGGTACTTGATAGATACTATATGTGATCTTCCTACTTTAATGACATGTATGAGAAGCACACCACCCCATGGATGGTCATTCTTGGATGGAGGTAGCATTTGATGAGCATGTCACCAACTACACGAATATTTCACGCTCTAGATCAATAAAATTTCATAAAAGCATGTCATTGAATGCTATCCAAATCATACATGGTATCTCGTTAGACATGCCATCAAATGCTACACAAATCATATGCATATGTCATAAATGAAATAAATGCAACAATTCTAGTGAATTAAATAAAGTCATCACATAAATAGACAAAAGAGACACTACAATGTAAAGAATGATGAGTCTCTCTCATATATATATATATATATATATATATATATTTATATTTATATAAAGGTACAATATGGTACATGGGACACCAAGTGTCATCATCCTATATTTTTTAATATTTTACTATAAAATTAACTTTTTGACAAGTTTTGTAGGGATAACAAAAGGAGTTTTGGCATGTTGTGGACTCATTTGCACATTCTATTTTGGCTCATTTCATACCCAACTAGCGTTTGTCAACACTTTGGATTTTCTTATAGGTAAATTCATTTTCAGTTGATTGGGGCACGTAAACATCAATTTTCTTTTGGTCAAATTTTTTAGGGGCACGTATAGGTAAGTATCAGGTATGTTTTTTTGCACTCTCACATTTTTGGCTAAATTTATGTATATTTTTTGTTGTTTATTTCAAAAAAATACATTTTTTCATAGATAATAGATTTTAAAAATTTACAAAAGAAATATATTTTTTTTTGTAGCATAGAATTTTTATTTATAGCACTTTGGCTATCACATATTACTCTTTTTATTCTTGTTTTTATGAAGGACTCACAAGTGGCTATCCTTTGTGATATCACACAGTCCCTAGAGAGGGGCAATGTGTATTTATAAAAAGAGCACTAATAGATGACTTTATAGGTGGTCGAGAGTCTTGTCCTCCTATTTACGGGACAAGGGTGGGCTAATTTTGTTAGCCCTTGGGTAGGACGACAATGAGACATCAATCGATGGTTTTGGTTCCCTTTCTTCACCCAATTATCATTTTTCTATCATCTTTCATAATATTTTTGCATTCAAACTTTTCAAAAACCCAAAAGTAAGGATAGATTCATGAATAAGAGACCCAAAGCATGCATTTTAAAAATCAACAATGCCAATATTACCACTTTAAGTGGGGAGATTAGTCATGATTTATTTTACGGTTTTTATGCACGATCATAATGCTAGCATGTTTTTATACCTAGGGTTTGATGATGCATCATTTGGACTGAAGGTTATGATTTTATGACCCTAAAAATGGGGAAAATTAGTTTTTAGCTCCAAAGGGAGATTTATCTGCTTTGAATACCCCTTTCACCTCCTCATTTTCTCACCAAACCATTCATTCGACTATCAAAAGCAAAAATTCACTTCTTGAAAACTTACTACTATCACTGCTTTCATGCTATTTGGTTATGTTGCTTTCATATCATGCATTGTATTTCACTCTCTTTCTATCTCTCTTGTACTTGTAGGTACAACCAAAGTCATCAATTATTGGCTTGCTACCTTCCACAAAGGAGGACCAGATGCTCCACCAAAAATTATAGCTAAAGGTCATTGATTATCGTTTGAGGACTAGATTCCAAGGTAGGTCAAACCCTCTACGAACATCCTAGATGTGATCTCTTCTTGTTTACTATGGTGATATTGCAACTTGGATAGTGTACGAATGATAATATTTATTTTCTAAATGCTATGGTCCTTGATGCCCTAGGTGTTAAGTATTTTTGTTACTGTATTAAGATTAGCCCTAGCTTATTAGCATTTTTTGGTTAATTTTGGCGCAACTTATCCTCGAATATTTCATTTTATTTGCGCTTGAATTAGGATAGCTTACAACGTTTACTATTAATGTACTACTTTGTTGCCTTAGTTTTAGCATCTTGGTTTATCTTGTATTAATTTGAATAATTGTATGAGATATCCCCTTTTCCCACAAATAGATAGTTATTTCTCATGATGGTAACTCTTTTGGTATGAACAAAATGTTGTATCCTTGCACCAATTGATAACTATTTCTTGAGATGACAATTCGTCCAACATGAATATAAAGCTTCTTAGACAATTCTCCAATTATTTTGAGTTAAAACAAAATTTTTAAAACACCTACAAACATAAATAGAAATAATCAAGAAGAAATTTTCTTCTTGTCTAACAATATCTTCTTCTAGCTCAAAACTTGCATTTGCTCCTTTCTGGATTTTCCAATGGCAACACACTATTAGAAACTTCGAGAGATGTCCCCTACTCCTTAGCAACTGAATCACCTTCACAAGTCAAAGCTTTACCCTAATCTCATACCAAATGCCATAGAAAATTGGCTACACACCTTTATTCATAGATGTAATAGAATATATTCAAGAGAGGACATATGTTGTTAGTAACATATTGGTTGCAACTATCTGTACCCATCATAAAAAAAATCATAAGACTTAGGAATGTTTTGACTAACATTGTGAACACCTTGACTTTGATCTTTATTGACATTAGATGGATAGCTTATATTCTTGTGTATTGATGTATTGAACCTCTTCTTAAAATAATTTGACAAGATTTTTTCCCAAGGGGTCTTGGTCCGAATGGTATCACATAGGACCTTTGAGGATCTCAATATATTGATATGCTAGATGTTAAGGATTGTCACTTTTAACAATGTAACTTTTAGCCAAAGCATCATATCTAAGTTTTTATTTATTTTGGATAGCTTTGAAACTAAATTTTTCACCAAGTAAGGTTTCATACATGAATTTATTGAAGTTGTGACAAGCATTATAGGAAAACCAGCAAAATTTAAGCATTTTTGAAAGGTTTTAATTGATTTATCCAAATTGTTTTGTAACCTTCCAAAATGGCAAAATTCCAAAGGTAGTGTCCTGTTGAAACTAGAATTACAGACGCACAAGTCAAATATTTCTAGAATTCAATAGTAAGCCAAATAAAATCAAACGTAATAGACATCATTGTTTACTCTTGTCACTTTCAAAGTATTTTGACAGACCTTTTAGTGTTTTGATGTTTGTCCAAACTTTTCATGGTCTATGGATTGTTGCCCTATATTTTTTCATTATGTCTAGTTCTTCCATCCTCCTCTGTAGTTTACTTTTACACATTGTGTTAAAGGCCTTCTTTAAGGCAACAAAAAAACAAAATGCATCCCCTTTTACCTCCCAATTATTTTTCAGTGATAGATCTTAATGTGATCCAATGATCTATTGTTGAGTGGTTTGGACTGAAACCTACTTGTCCTTTTGCTCTCTTTCATTATTCTTCTACCCACTTGTTGATTTTACACTTAACCATAATATCGAATAAAATTGCAAATAGAGGATTAACCATTATGGTTCAGTAACTTGAAGGGTTGTCTAAATCAACACTTTTGATGAGGGATATAGCTAAACTTGTCTATATAAAGCACAAAGGAAACTTTTAGGGAAAAAAAGCCTTAAAAGAAGAAAGCCCATGACATGATGGCTTCATGGACCATAAGAGAAAGTTTTGAAAGATTTACATAAATATTAGAAGATGTAAGATTATATGTACCTATAATTACCAAATTTAATTGTTCATATGAATCTCTCTTGCCATGCTAAAATGTAAATCATTTACATGCTATTTAGGAGAATTTTTCCCTAAATGTTGGTAATTCACTTGCGTCACATAATAATGTGTATGGAAATAAAGAAAAGTATATTTATTCAGAGGTTAAGAATTTTGAATGATGGCTTTAAGATGAAAGATCACCTCTTCTGCTAAATGTGGTAGCTGATAATGCTTAAGTCCAATATGCATAGAAACTAAAATGACGACAAAATCAATAGAAAAATACATGATGCAATAGGAAGGTTGTCAAACATCTTGTGAGTGGACAAACTGCCAACATGATGCTGAAAAAATCCTCATACTAACCTCCAAATATTAAACTCCACAATTCTAAAGGTTAAATAGAGTAGATCTAGTAATGTAAAAAATGTGAAAAACTCTCTAGAATGCTAGATTGAAGGCCTCAATCATATGGAACCTAAGAGTGTTTGATTTAGTAAGGGTGATAAAAAAAGACCTCTGAGATGACTAGATTAAAGAATACATTCACTAGGTTTTAATATTGAGTGATATCAACCCACAAAATAATTCTTATATATATATATATATATATATATATACTTTCTTACCTCCAATGAGCACCCAGTCGTAAGGATGCATGGTTCCAGCTAATGGCCAAACCGCCAAAAGGACCCTTGGTAACAATCAATATAGATGAAGCCTTGTACCAACTTTTTAGCCACTCCTTCAAAAAAGGAACAGTTATACTCTGTTTCTTAAAATATACTTGGTAATTTCTTATATTCCTTCATTTCTGGTGTCATTGATGCCCATCATATTCCAAGAAAAAATCTTCATTTCTTTAATTTACCAAAAGTTTCGGCTTTGTCCAGAAGCAAATCCACCTCTGTCCAAGCTTAATGAGCCAACTCTAGAATATAGCCTTCTTTCTTGAATAAATCTGCTCTGTATTTTCTCCTGCTGATTGTCTAACTTGAATGAGCTTTCCTATCTAAGAAGGGGGCCAATTTTTCAATTTCATTGGTTCAAAAGAATCTTCTAGGGGAAAAAAAATTCTAAGAGAAGAAAGATGTATACATAGAAGCAGTGTTATCAGATTCTTAAAAAGAATGTTTAAATTTTCACAGTTTTCTAACTCACATGAGCAAATTCAACAAACATAATTGGGCAAACAATAGTAAATGACAAATATGATTTTAAATTAAAAAGTAAACCTAAAACTTGTGTTGCTTACTTCATTCAGATATCTACTTGCCTCGCTTTTACATCTACAAAAACCAAATATTGAGACGAGACAATAAAAGAAAAGGTTTAAATGATCTCAACAGAGCAAAATGAACTTAGGGCAAATAATTATGTGTATTCCATAAATTGTTAGTCGTTACGAAATGCAGTTTTAGCTTTTATCATGCAGCTGCTTCCGCAGTAGAGCCAATCTTCTTCACAACATGCACAATATCGCCCACTTTGATGACTTTTCCTAGGTGAGCTTTAGGATTCAATGATTCTTCACAAATGAGGTTCTGCCCAAAGAAAACCTGCAATTACAGGGAAAGTTATTGGCATCATCATCAAAGAGGAAAACAAACTCATTTTGGGTAACCACAAAAACAACATCAGTTACAATTATTCTCCTGATCTTTAATACTTGCTTTTGATCACACATACTCCAACCCAAAAAATGGTCAGACATGCACTTTACTTTCTGATCACTTTTTCTACATGTCTAAAAAGCTTAAATTTACTATCAAGAGTCTCCATAGGTTTTTTAATCATTTCCATAGGAATTGGATTTTCATAATCACCTTTCCTCTTGCTTCGCTTCCCAAGGACAAGATTTCACCAGCACGAAATTTCTTTAAGGTTTCAGTGGGCTCATCTCCTGCAACCCCTGTTTCTTGGTTCACAGTAGGCACCTGAGCAACAAGGAAACACTTGTTAGTTTCTTACTTGTGGAAGGGTATTTAACCTTCATCTGAGATTTGTTTAGATTTCAAACTTAATTTACATGTACTCCAGGTGTTATTGACTGGCCCTATTAACAAGCATACATTAATTGTCTTCGCAATATATATTCTTCCTGTAGGTTTATAATGGAAAATGAGGTAAAAATTAAGGCCTGAAACCCAATGATTTGAGTGGCCTCTTGCTTATTGTCATTATAGAGGTGCATGAAATACATTTAAAAATTGACCTCTCTTTCAGTCATCAATGGAGTCAGCAAACATTTTTTAAATGTCCGCCTCATTGCTGCCACTGTTTCTTCTTCTCCATTGAATGGAGAGGAGATGTGTATGCTTTCTTGGAAATCAAGAACATGTCAATTAGCTATCTTTAGAGGGGGCAAAAACTGCTATTTGGAGAATGAACATAAATCTTCAGGTGAGGATCATATGATTGTAGAGTTTTGCAGAGCTATGTGGGATACCATTGATTTGGATTTGTTTTAGGCATTAGGCCACCCTCACCAGTCTTTGGGAATGCAGACAAATGTAAGGATTATTAGATTGGCCTAGGGCCTCTCTAATAGAAATATGATTGGAGGTTCATGCCCACTGACCCTTTGGAATGTTTTGTATGAATCTGCTGTTAAGAGGCTTGCTAGAATACTGAAATAAGTTGTTGTCGGGATTGTAAATGTTGAACAACAGGATTTAAGAAAGGAATATTCATGTTGAATAATTTATTTATCTTTTGGAGGCAGTTGAATGGACTGAGGAATCAAGACATAAAGATCTCTTTTCCAATGTTGATTTTGAGAAAGATGTCTTAGGATTGATTGGAATAGGGGATTTTATTCCAGATATGATTGCTTTGACTGGGCCTTGGCTTAAAATTCAGATCTAGTGATGATGAATACTGAATATTTCTTCTTCTATTTAAGCTTTAGAGATCAATCCAACATGGATGTCCTTTGGCTTTGTTGTTGCATGTTGTCATCATGGAAGCACTAAGCTATTTGCTATTAGATACCCAAGTTTAAAATCGAAAAACAGAATTAGTTTGATGGGTGTAAGATGGTTAATATTCATGTTGTGATGACTCACTTTTAACATTGACTTTGTCATGATTCATTTCTCTTTCCTGAATTAACTTGGCAATTGGTATTGGTATACTGGAATACTTGGAGCTGTTTTCTGCCACTTGAGGTGCAGATGTCAGCAACTAAATATTGCCTTCTAGATTGCCAGTTTAAATTCCATCACATATGGATTCACCCTAACTGGAAGAGAATTCAAATGATAAAACCCTGAGATATCTAATATCTCCACTAAAATAATGTTAGACATTGTGCTTTGCCAAAATTTGAAAAGAAAACACAAATATGCTATGTAGCAAATTTCACTTGAAACAACAAAAACAAAACAGGGGAAAACACACACAGACAAAAGACAGCAAAGGCCAACGGAAGAAGTCAGCGGCAGCAAGAGAAGAGAATTAAGGGAAAAAAGGCAGCAAGGAGGAGGAGAAGAGCTTCAAAGTTCAGCCTCCATCAAAGGAGTTACTAGATTAATATTTGATTTCATGACCAAGACAAGACAACTTTTCAGAAACAACATGGCACTATCAATTCAGAGTCATGCCATCAGGGTTATGCAATGCAACTCCGACTTTCCAAGCACTGATGAATCAAGTCTGCAGTTTCTGTGAAAGATTGTGCTTGTTTTCATTTACAACATCCTAGCTTACAAGAAGTGATTAGCGGAGCATATAAAGCACTTGGACATAGTATTTGAATTTTATTCAAGAAGTTGTATGCAAAGGAATTCAAGTGTAAATTTGCTAAAACTTTATTAGTGTCTCGGACACATTATTCCTTTTGAAGGTATCTACAGAGCTCCTGCCAAAAAAAAAAGGCTCTGTGATAGGCCTATTCCAAATACCCTCAAGGAGCTTTCCAATTTCTTCGTTTTCACAGGGTTCTATAGAAGGTTTATAAGGAATTGTTCCAGAATAGCTTGTCCTCTAACTGATCTCACCAAAAGGGATGGTTTTTACTGATCAGACGAGGCACGGGAGGCATTCGATGCCCTTGAGCAGGCTCTTGTCTCTACTTTAGGATTAGCTCCTCCTAACTTCTCCAAGCCATTTGTGGTTGAGTTTGATAAATTGGAGCAGTACTCTATTAAGAAGACTATCCCATTGCCTTTGAAAGCAGGAAGATGAATGATAGAAAAAGGTGCATATCGAATTATAGGAAAGGAATACCTTCAGGATTACACAGGAGATACTAGTACAGGCCAGGTCAATCCAGACATTATTGATGGAAGAAAAGGTAAAGATTGATCCGCCAAGAATGGTACCATTTTTTACAGGGATCACATTTATTGTAGAAATTATTCACATCTCATAAGGCATTAGAGTATGGTCATGTATCCCCTTTCTCGAGGTATTTTGGTCTCTGACTTCAGCCCCCTCCAACAACAACCAAAAATAAAAAACCCAAATATGCAGACATATAAGATGCATTTTTTAATGGAAGAACATGAAGGTTGACATTTTAAAAGTTGTGGCTTAGTGTGATACTTATCAGCAGAGCATTCTGGAAAGTGTACCACCCTCGGGTTTGCTTCTGCCAAATGCTCTGCTGATAAGTATCACACTAAGCCACAACTTTTAAAATGTCAACCTTCATGTTCTTCCATTAAAAAATTCAAACTGGAAAGTGTACCACCCTTGGGTTTGCTTCAGCCAAATGCTATTCCTAGTCAAAAGTGGGTAGTGTCTATGGATATTATCTCAAGCTTAATAAGATCAGATGGTAAAGACGAAATCTGCATTTCATTGCATCTACAGAGAAAATATCCAACATTTTATTGCAATGTCTAAGGCAGATTTCATGGTCTTAAGGTTGCCAATCTATATACCAAGTAACCAAACACAACTTTAAACTACATGGCATGCCTCAACATATTATCTGTGATGGGTAAAATATTTCAAAGCAATTTTTAACAAGACCAATTTAAGCTGACAAAGCTAACATTTAACATAAGCACAACATACCATCCATGAACAGATGGATGGGCAGAGGTGGTGAATAAATATTTAGAAGGGTACCTAAGGGTGTAAACTACTAAGACTACATTAAATAAAATAAAATAAAAATACAAATTTAAAAATATCCCATTCACATAGGTGACGAGTGCTAAGTCATGTTATATTGTGTTGCCTAGAGCCATATTTTGGAAATTAGAGGTCTAGGGTCCAACTCTTGTAGGCAGACAATTTGACACATCTGGATGAATGGACATTTGCATGAACATATGAGTGTACAAACATTTGCATGTATGAATGCATACAGGTGTTGGTGATATGTGTAAATAAGAGCTATTATATGTTAGTATTGTCATGTAGTCTTGTTGCATGTGTAGGTGGCAACATATGTGTTTGTAGTAATGTTTGGGGTATTTTTATGTTTTGATCTAGAAAGGTAGTTCTATGGTAGCCGGGCAGTTGCCACCCGCTTATTTCTCCCGTAATAGTTATAACTTATAAGTACACATCTATGTGGAGGATGTTGAGAACGCTTTTTGGTAGAGTTATTCATCAAACTATGATATTGGCAAATGCTGGTCAAGGCAAGTCTGTGTGTTGTATGCTTGACTAGACCATAATGTATTGTAGATAACTAGGTTGTGTAGGATACAAGTTGTGTGTGCAGTGTATTTACATAAACCTATAAGTTATTCCCATTGTGTAACTTTGTTAATATATTTATAATGGAATTATATTGTAATGTGTTGTATTCTATTTCTACATTTTGGCATCGTTGCCTATATGAATTTGGGTGGAATTGGTGACATGGGATTGTGACGAGCATATCGCTCTTGGAGATATGCAACAATGACAATGCGAACGATATAGTCTAAGTGTGCCATTGCCCCCTTAGGAGGTGGAAAGAGTAGAGTTTGCAACCGAAATTGATGTAGACTTTTTTGTTGATGTCAATGAAGGGTCAAGTGAGGAAGGCATGTGAGCTGACACGAAGGTTCAAGAGGATCATGCAAGTGAAGATGTTTGTGCAAGTGAAGATGTGTGTGTAGACATAGAAGTTCACACATGTGAGATGAAGATGTTTGCACAAGTGATGACATGTATGCAACCTAATAAGTTCGTGAAAACATGCACACAACTAAACAATTTGTGAAGATGAGAATGCAAACAATAGAGATGTCCATGGCAAAGGCATACATGACCACATAAGTCATGTCAATGAAGGTATTAGTGCCAAAGGGTATGATGAAGGCATGCATGGCAATGCATCATGTGATGGAGATGTGCATGACAATGCAACACATAATGAAGGCATGTGTAATGAGACAACATGATGAATCATAGAGCGACGACAAGTTTGATTAAGGAAAAAATCTCGGTTCAAAAAGAAAGGTTGATAGTGGCTGAAGCAAGTTGTGCATTAGGCATTGCATACGATGAGAGTTTAGCACCGAAGCAATTGTAGGTTGGTGTGTACGATGGTGAGCAGGATGTGATTTCGACATCAAAGCAACTATAGGTCTGTGTGTGTCATGGTGAGCGGGACAAGACTTTGACATTGGAACAAATATAATATGGTGTGTCCAACAATGTGCTGAGAGGAGTTTGGCATACACAACTACAAGTTGGTGTGCTCAATGGCAAGTGGGACATGGGTCCGATATCAGAGCAACTACAAGTTGGCATGTTTCATATTGTGCGATGCGGGAGTCCCACACAAGAACAACTGCAGTGCGGTGTATCCAACAATGCGTGTGACAAGAGTAAGACCAGCAAGCAACCATCACCTATGCTAAATCAATCAATCATGATGATTATCAATTTTGGTGCGATGCATAAGTGTTCCATGTTTCATGGAGGTGGAATAGAGGACCCAACATGACATTGGAAAATATATCTTACGATGTGGCAGGCCAATGGGAAGATGAATGATGCAAAGTAGAGGAGGGTATTCCCTTTGACACTGCATGGAATCACAATGGATTGGCACATGGAATTATCAAAGGGCAAGTATGAGAATTGGGATAAGTTACAAGAAGCATCCCTGAAGGAATTTAAATTGTTCCCTAATGACGGTGAGGTTGATGCAGAAATGTAGAGGATGGAGCAAAGTGAGTCAGCTTGTTTGATCCTACAGTTGGAGGTTGAATGGGTTGTTTACCCATTTGGAGGAGGATTTGTCATGTTCATTGAAGAAAAGGTAGTTCATGGAGGGCCTTCTTCCTCTATATCAGAAGAAGATCAAGATTATCCCTCCAACATCATATCAAAAGGCCTTTGAGCAAGCCATGAACTTAGAAAGTGATGCAAAGACATAATTCAAATGCTAGGGCCACCTTAATGAGGATGAGAGTGACTCTAAAGATGAGAGCAACAACTCCAAGAGTGAGTGACACTGAGAACACATATAACGACGTAAAATTGTCACTACGAGTATATGCAGCACAAAGATAGAGTATTCCAAGAAGAGGTGCCATCATTGGTGTAGTTTGTGACAACTACCAAATCAATGGAAGACGTCAAATTGAGGATAATACTTAGGGCAGACCCATTGTGAAGTGTTGAAGATGTCATCTTGAGGGCACTTTGCATGCAAATGTAGAGTGTCGTGAGTCAAGATGAATCGTTCGAAAAGCCAAAGTAGATTCAAATCCCTAGATAGGAAGCAAAAGGCACTATGAACTTGATTGCAATTGAGAAGTTTGAGACTAAACAACCAATTGAGACTATGCAAGTGATTGAGATTGCACAATTGGTTGAGACTGCACAAGTGGTTGAGACCATGCAGAAAGATGTGACTACACAACACAAACGCAATGGACGATGGTGTTGTGGTGGACAATGCCATAATTGTGCAACTCAATTCAAATGAACATGAGCAATGCAAGCATACCTCGAAAGACAAAATTGCCAAGTGTCGGGTGTAGATGACAAAGCAAATGATTTGGAAGGAGATCGTCTAGCAATGGGTCGTCTAACACAAAGTTGTTTGGCCCATGGTCCATCATCTAGGTCCAGGCCGTCTAGCCCTAGGTCTTGGTTGTCTGGACCTAGGACCTTGTTGTCTAGCCCTAGAACCCAACTGTCTAAGGACAATTGATTGAGACTGCACAAGTGGTTGAGACCATGCAGAAAGATGTGACTACACAATACAAACGCAATGGACGATGGTGTTGTGGTGGACAATGCAATGATTGTGCAACGTCAATCTAAGGAAAATGAATGCAAAGGGTTTGTTGTGGGCATAAGCCATCCAAGGCTGGTCATACATCATTTAGGGCAAATGTTTCACCATCAAGGAGCTGCACAAAGGCAAGCGAGAGTCATACAACATAGTTGCATGCAAATAGACCATCATATGATAGCAGTACACTGTCCAGCATAGAGGAAAAGGGCAAAGCAGCTCATATGGGGTTGTCTAGACATGGAAGGGTACCATCCAAAGCATGCAGATCACCAACTGAGAATGACACACCTTCTAGGCATGGAGTAGTTGGGAAGTCCGTACAAGGGTATCTGGTAGTTGGCCGTTTAGGAATTCCATAGAGAATCATATTTATAAATTTCTCTGTTCAAATTTAGCAAATGACATGTATTAGATATGAAAGGGGAGAAAGTTTACATACCTTGCAGCGTGAACAAAGCTTAACACCATGGAATGTAAGCCCATTTATTCTAAGTGTCTTCCACAAGTCTTCAGCAAATGGTTCACAACCCTCTAGAAATATGCTGCAAAAGCACCAAGTATAAGTAAAGGTTTGTCATTTCAAAAGATCACACATGATGTAAATCGATGGAACTTCATACATCAAAATGCACCATAAAGTAGTGTACCTAATTGCAATTGAAAATTTACAGTCAAAAGGGTTATGAGAAAAATTGCATTAGCATGAATGATACAATTAATGAATTATGATGCTAATATCATACTTGGGCCTAAAGCGATTGATTGGAAGAGGCTCCTTCAAGTTCTTGTTCAAAGAATCCAAAGAGCCCTGCAAATATTTAGTTCAATATGGTTTAGTTTGATCCTTTACAAGAGTAAATTTGGTTAATACAATGAAGGATCATGGGTTTTTCACTCGGAACAAAAATGTGTGTTGGGACTCCTTACCTGAGAGATCGTAAGGAATGGGTACTCATCAGCAAACATAGTCTTATAGCCACGAGCATAATCTTTGTCTGTTGGTCTGACCTCTGATACTGCAAAATTAAGTATAAACAAAATTATGAAGTTAGTTTCAAAATGCATGTATTTGCATGTTGGACCAACACATAGATGAATGTTCGTTCTGTAACTTCCCGTAATAACTGAACTAAATCATTTTATGCACATAACTCTCTCCCAACAGCTTTTGTTCATTTCTTTCCTATTTTCCTGAACAAATGCTAGAAAAGACAACATATTGATATGCACATAATCATGAAAATAGTTCTATATTCATTTCAGATCAACCCAAAATACCAATAAGACAAACCATCAACACATAAAGCAAAAATAAACAGGATTTTATATCACAAATTCATAATCTATAAAAAAATTGGAAATATGTTTTGGACTGTAATGTTGGTTGTATAGGTCATCAATTGTGAGTAAAGTTAGAGCTCATAGATGGGACTTTTGAATTTCTCAAAGGCTCTCCTATGTGAATAGCATTAGGACCACTTTAACAACTAAAAAGCTTTTGTTGAGAACATCACAGAGAAAAGAGTGAGAGCATGCATTCAAATTATTCTGACAATATGTGTGGTTAATAACTTAATTGGAGTTTTATATAGGATGTGTACGAGTTTGCATGAGTTCCTTCTGTTTAGTTTATCAAAAAGAATTGCAAATTTTGTTAAACTATGATTACAAGAAAAAGAAATAGTTAAACATATTTTTTTAATTCCATTCCTTCTTACTTGAACCTCTGTCCTGTGTCAAGATCTGAGAGCTTCAAATGGAAGGACAAAATCTTTTAAACCAATTTATCATAAATCCAGTAAAGCTGAAAACTAAGGTTTGGTTTAGTCTAGGAATGTCCAAGACTCCAAACCCTTGAATACTTTGGTTCTTTTTGTGATGACAACTTAGAATATCCATGTAGTATAAAGGTATTCCTAATAAATAACACTGCTAGAAAAATCAAGTCACAAAAACATACACATACAAATAGATAAACAATTAATGTAACAAGCAATGTCACAAGATTCAGCAAATTGTATCAAAAAAATCGAATTTTGGAAACTTTCTACCTTAGGTGAACAAATTCGACGAATATATTTGAAAAAACAACAATCAAGGAAAAAATCATATATATATAAAACATAAAACCTTTCCTATTTCAGTATTTCCTTTGACATGTACCCAATTCCATTCTACAATTATAAAAATTACAAGTCAAAACAAAAAAATTAAAGAAAAAGTTAAAAGACAATAAAAAATGATTTTAAGGCAACTCATTCATAGAGCCATTTACAATTCAATATCATTTTGTATGTGTAGTGAAAATTTCACTACACCGAGGAGGAGTCTTGCCTTGGACAACTTTCCAAGATGGCCTCAACAAGAGGCAAACCAACGGAAGCGGAAGAAGATAGAATAAAAGCGCAACGCTGATTTTGTAATCAACAGCAGGCACTGTTTTATGCGAAGAGGATCCTCAAAAAAATATCGATGCCACGAAAACCATCCAGTCGTTGATCAATTGCAGGGGTTGATTAGAGGAGTCAAAAATTCATGAAAGTCCCCAAAGCCGTACGCACTGTCGATCTTCTAGATCTACAACAAGCACTGTTTTCCATAAAAGTAGCAGTCTGCAGAGGTAACGAAATAGCATGCATCGTCGATTTTCTAGATCATCAGCAAGCATTGTTGGCCAATAGAAGAGCCAGAAAAGGTCTTCAAAATAGTGCAATTCATCGATCTTTCAATAAATGGTGGACATTGTTTCCTAGCAACACAGTTAGAAGAGATTTCGAAGCCACGTGAGCCATTGATAGCTCATCCAATGGCTCGCACCATCCCATCAGGTTTATGAAGGAGTTTTCAGAAAAGAAACCTCACCATTAGTTGATGCTGAAGACACGTGACAAGCACACCAACAATCCGCAAAGCCTTAAATTTGGAACCTGCATCCAAAGAAGGTTCACTGTAGATCATATACAGGTGGAAAATCTAACAACCTACGGGAGATCGAAGGAGACGTGAAGCATCCACAAACACAATATTTTGCAAACCGTCAGATTTCAACGACCAACGGGCCTATGGAGTAGAATGCGGACAAAAGATAAGATCAAGAGAAGCAACACCAACCGTCCGATTGGATGAGAAGCGGACTACTCCAATGGGCAGCAACCATTTGGGCACGACATTCTAGGAAAAGGAGTTGGCACCTTAAAGACGGTAGCAGTGGAAGCTCAAGTTCTAGAGATCTCAAATTCAGTGACATTGATTGTCAAAGGATGCCAGGCTTAATTCTGGGCAATTTCCAACAAAAGTTGTTGGTAATATCGACAAAGACTCCAAATCCAGAAATCCTGAACCCTTTGACATTAATAGCTCCAGTTCTAAAGACCTTGAGCCCATTAAACATTAAATGTAGGGCCAACCTCTCGCTCAATTTTTGGGAGGAAATTTTGAATTGCTTGTACAGTTTTTAGGGAGAGAAACCCTAGTTTTGCTTATAAATAGTGGTTTCATTTTCATTGTAAGGCATTGGAAATTGCCTGCTCGTGCCTAATACCTGGCGTTGTGTGTATTTCCTTTCACGTTTTCTTCTGTGTAATAATCTGGATTCGAGCCTTGAGTCATTTTGTTAATGGTATTCGAGCCTCTTTTGATCTAGTATCTCTCAATAAAATTTTATAATATATACATGAAGCTGTGACTAATTTTGTTGTCCTAGTTCTTGTATACGTCTTCGGAATGAATGCTTGTATGTTAGTTCGAAACTGTGTTCACTTTCTAGCTGTTAGCAGATGATTCATGTCTTCATTTCATTGTGGATGCATAGGAGAAATCTTTTGATCTTGGCGCATCGCCTCTGTTAGATTAGGTTTCATTTTCTGCAATCTCTCTCTCCCTTTTCCCTTGAATGTATGCAAGTAGTTTAGGAAGGTGAGCATAAATATCACATCAAACAAGGATCCAACCTTAGCAAAATCCCGAAGGTTGCCCTGTGGGTCGCATTCCACGCCTACAAGGCTTCCGAACTGTGTTGCTCAATGCAAGGCACCAGTGTCGGGTGCACCTAACCATCACACAAGAGACCGCAACATTTTGAGCGAACAACAATATGAAGTTATTTTTACATATTTATATGTATTTTAGATATTTGCATTAATGAAACTATTTGGTTTTATTTTTAAACAACATGACAAATTTTACAGCTAATTTTTTGAATGGCATTTTTTTCCGACTTTTATCCTTGTTAAACTCAAACTCAAACCCAATGAAAACAAGTCATGAGCCTTTGTTGTATGATTCTCCAATCAGATACAACTGTGAAATCGAGGAGAAACCAAGAGACAACGCTCCCAATACAATGTTGACCAAGGTACATAAAGCAATGAAGGGAAGGCGTGGTCAAGGTTAATGATTGTACCCATATCCAAACCTCTTGTGGACAATAAAAATGTACCCCCACTAACAAACAATGTGGTATTGTGGAGTATTCCAATTAGGTATAAACAAGAACAATGCAGTAAATTAGAACACAAAATCAACTGCAATAATTATCTACTCTAAGCAAACAGAAGACAACAATGGAAATCGATCATAATCAATCATATATAGAACAACATTAGCATGTATCATTAATATCAAAATCGGAAAAAAATATCAACAATCAATCTGGTTGAGCATACATCACATCAACAATAATCTATCAACCGACTACAATATTGACAACAACTATTGCATCAACCAAGGTAGATGGAATACGTAGCTACCACAAAAAGCAATGGGTGGGTGGAAACCATCATATCCGCTCGACTACTTATATATTTGTATACTTGAAATAGTAAAAGCATCCTTTAAAACATATGACATGCCATTTTATGACATCACACTTACATCCAAACATAACATAAACACCTATGCAATATACGCAAAATTCAAAACACTAGAGACCAAACACTATGTACAATGAGTCATATGAATCACCTCTGACATGGAATATGGGATGGACCACAAGAGAGATCAACTTGACTACCTACATTTGTCCCCTCTTGTCAACTTGTCAACATCCTTGCCAAGGACACTACAGTCACTTGTTGGGATAGCAAAAGTCAAAGCAAAAAGAATAGAAGGCTGAATGAAAGTCCCAGGACCCAACCTAACCAGCTTCTAGTTGTTGAACTACGTTGGAAAGCCTCCATATATTTCTGATACATGTTTTTGCCATAGTGAAAATTCCATGTCAATTTAATCTCTGCTGCTCGTATGGATGCCTTTTGCAAATAGAACTGGAATTGCAAGTCTGCAATGCACTGTGCCTGGTTTGAAATAGTTTTTTGATCTACTGTGCTCTGGTTATGCATCCTATGAATCTCACCCTGCCCTACTTTGCCTCAGTCTGAGCTCAAACAATTGCTTTAGTCAATGTACAAAATCCTTCTTGAGGCATTGAGCTCTAAATGTATATCTTTGCCAGCTCCTGAAATTAGTGATTCTCCTTTGTACTTCACTACAAGTTGGCAAGATAACTCTGGCTTTGATAGGCAAGATAGTTGAGCTGCCAAGTGACAAACCTAACTACAATAGAATCAATGCTTGTCACATGGGAAAGCCCAACTATTACTGAATCTACCCGAGTAGAGGAAATTGTTAGCTATACCATTAGTGCATTCCAATAAAGAACAAGTGTACCATCAAGCAAAGTATCCATCTCCAATAATTCGTGAGTTTATTTTACCTGTCGTAACCCATGTGGAGACTGATCAAGGCTAGCTAGCTACCCTATCATGCACAAACATAAAGCATATTGATCTTCGATATCATGAAATGAAGGGGTCGGTGGGGTAGGCTAGACCTTCTATGATCTAGTCCATGGTAAGCGTTCCCCTTTTCAAATAGAGAGGGCCTCTCCCTCCAGCGAGCTCTCTCCGATCTAATGGAAAAGTCGCTTTTAAGACTACAGCGAAAAAAAGCGCCTACCTGCATTCTGGCAGATTCGATGTGGATTTCAGTCCTTTCTTTATCTCCCTCCCGCCAGCCATTTTAGAGACGAGACAGGTCGGCTTTTTTGGAGAGGGCGTATACTTATATAAGAGAGAGGGGACTCGGTGAAGAACCATTATATTATTAAGGCGTCTCCCACTCGCACCTAGAAGATTCATATTATGTATGTAATGATTGACTAGCATAGCCCTGTAGATTGGATGCCCCCAGTTTCGGAGTTGCATGATGGCAGGCTCCTTCTCATTTCAAGGCCAGTAGCGTTCCTTAAAGGACCGGGGTTGAAATTATAAGGTGACACACACCTTAAATGGAATACTATTCGTTCGTTCTGGGATACTGGATCTTTAAAAGGGGTGCTACTACCTATTCTCTCCAATCGACTATACGAATAGATATCGTCCAATTCCTACTATACCACTAGTTCTTCTCTGTTCACCATTCATTTCAGTCCACTTCTCCCCTGAACCTCGCTTTTAAAATAGAGGGGACCCGAGTCCTTATAGATAGAGAGGACGGGCTCCTAGGCGCAGAACTTCCGATCCGATAAGTTCTAGCCGGGATGAATGAATGGATAGGTCAATGGGTGGGATTCTTGATTGATCGGGGGTGAGCTCTATTTTAAAACATGGGGTGCTGGTCGGTCACGCCATTTAAGGTAGAATTCGGATCTGCAAAGGGTTTATGACTAGAAGAAGATTCCAAACTCTCTACTCTATGAGATCAAATCTCGAGTTATTGTAAAACGAAGGGAAAATCAATTATGGAAGTAAATATCCTCGCACTTATTGCTGTTGCATTGTTCATTTCAGTTCCTACTGCTTTTTTACTAATAATTTACGTAAAAACGATTAGTCAAAGCAATTGATTTGTATTAGAATTAAGTGATTATTGATGACTAAATTAATCCAAATTATCTAGAGCGGGTAGCCCATAGCCTCAATTGTGGCATCTTACTCACAAGGGATGTCATCGCAAGCATGACTCATCATGTCGGTGATTTGGTCAAAAAAATTCAAGGTACATTCTTCTCCATTCTACAACCACAAAAACAAAGTCATCACATGCAGACTCACTGTTGTAACTTGCAACATAAATACCATTTAGTATCTCGATGCTAGATTTCACGAACTAAGATGCCGCTGCCATAGAGGCATCCACCATTGCAACCAACACAACAAAACATTTAGTAAGTTTTGAAAGCACATCTAGTCAATGGGTGCATGCTCCTGACATTGCAAAGAGGGTCTTCCTCTACACAAGCTCCTGCATAGCCACAAGCAAGACAACATGTGCAAGGGAGACAACAACAATCAGGGGGCACACCCTTATTGTTAGCCAAGGGGAAAGAGAAGGCACATACGTAGATCCCCATCTTTGAGATTACATGGACCTTACCCATAGATGAAAAGTGTGTTAGATGGTGGAAAGAGCACCAAGATGACCATGTGCTAAAGTTAGCTTTTGGGAAAGCAACAATGCACTATGTTCTCCAGGCTCTGAATTTCGATAAGGAGTCAATCAATCCATATTTAACATAAATGTTGACGATGTATGAGACAAAGAGACACTGCAAGAAGTTTGACATGGAGCAGTATATGTTGTGAGTCACATTAACTGCACAAGATTTTATCATGTACTTGTTATACCTGGTCCACATAGACTAATGCATATAAACTAGGTAGGACAACATAGGTTGTAAAACTACTTGGCTTAGTACTTTGACATATTGTCGTCGAAGGAGTTAGCTAAACTATTACCCCATGGGAGTAGAGGGTTGAAAATGCACATATTGCACAATGAAGAGTTGCAATGTGCAATGTGCTTGATCATGTCCCACTTTCCAGGAGAGAAACAAGCCTTAAGGATGCCCATGCAAATCATACCATACATGTAGGGGGTCATGGAGGGTCGTAAGTATGACTAAGCATCATATTTGTCTAATCGCATTCACAACTTCCTAATGCATACAACAAAGAAATTTCCCATGGGTTTCCGTGTTATTGCACTGATGTTAGACGTAGCATACAGGCAAAAAGTGAGTGTGCTAGATTGGAGACAACCTCTGGTGATTATAGATGGCACTCCAAACATCTTTCATATGGGTGGACATCGCACCTATATAGAACTTCGAAGGGAGGAAGAAGAGGAAGACAATTGTCACATCACTGGGTGACAATGAGATCTAGGAGGAAGAAGAGGGTAGTGAAGAGGAGTGACAAAGAGGTCCAAAGCAACCCCTATGACACCATTTACGAACTAATAAGATCATTCCACCTACACGTCCCCAAGACCAAACCATGCAAGAAGAAATGGAACATACAATAACCACTACATAGCCAATTACGCAAGCAAATGGTGTGCACAAGATAGACACTACGCAAGTTCTAGAGATTGCGTGGGAGGAGGAAGCATTTGCTCAAGAAATGATCATGGAACAGGAAGATGTTGTGCAAGCATAGAGTAATAAGATGGGAGATGATGACATCATGCAAGAGATTGTGCATGTTGAGGTTGCAATGGCTGATGAGAGGTACGAAATTGAGTTGATGGAGCACGTTGGGCTTGATAAGAGAGAGAAGCATTCTAACATTGACAAGATGGTAAAGAGCACAATAGAAGTTATAGAAGGAGAGCACATGGAGGCCACATGTGTTGGATTTCACAGTGGTGTAGCAACATCAAGGAACAAATGGACCAATCGTTCAAATTACCAAAATAGAGCAGCAAAAGCATGGAGCCAATAGAGCAATTATGGATATTCAAGTGGCACAAGGGCAGCTTGGCATCATCGCATACCACCACCAATCAAGATTTCACTTGGATGGAGGGATGATCAAGATTGGTACCAATTGCTAACATTGCTTAGAAAATCATATTATTTAGTTTCTTCTTATTTTTCAAGGACAAAACATTTGTAAGGGGGTGAAATGTTAGGTACCTAGGGAGAGGAATATGGGAATATAATATTATATTGTGTATGGGTATTATGGATAGTTGGCATGGGCCACACATAACCCAAGGTTGGTTACATTATATTATAATAATGAGTGGGGACAAGGGCTTAGGAGGATGGGTGTATAAAGAAGAGACATTGCCATTTGTAAGCAGGCAATTCATATCAAGTATTCTTTGTAACGATCTTGGCTCGTGAAGCGAATCTAGAGTGATTTCCTTAAGTAAAATTATTAGTGTTGCCCTACCTCAAGGGTATTTTCTACATTTGTATCTCATTTTGTGGAATTGTTATTGCGGTTATTATTTTTGGATGAATGTTTGTTATTTCAATAAATGGTGGATGAGTTTTCTTGATGAGAATTGAGGTTCATAACAGTATGGTTCCAGCAACTTACACTTCTTTGGGTTCAAATAAAGTCAAGCATTCATGCATAGCCTCATGCATTCCTCCAACACCTTCAAATTCTCATCCTTTTTCTTGTACAATGACCAATCATCCAGAAACACCTTAAACTTGCTATTGACATTTGCTCAAAAATGTACAAGATGATCCTTTGAAATATGGCAAGGGAATTGCATAACCAAAGGGCATTCAATTATATGCATAAATGTTGTTCTCTACAATGAAGTTTTCTTCAATCTATCCTCGGCAATACTGATTTGATTGTAGCCTAAAAATCCATCTAGGAAGGCCTCCAAAATCAAATCAACGAATGGGATTGGCAAGGGATCCTTTACCGTCACCACATTTAAGATTTGAAAATCCATGCAAATGTGGATGTGATCGATCTCCTTCTTTAGACTGATGATGATGGGAGACACCCTGCTCACCATCACTTTGAAAATTATGACCCTATTCAGTATCTTCTCAATATTTGTGTTGACTAAGACCGCATACTTTGGCTTCATCTTGTATGGCCTTCTCCTCACAGGTTGCACACCGAGAACCAACAAAATTCGATGTATGCACAAGTTAGGTGGAAACCCTTGCAAATTCCTGTACGTACATGTGAAGACCTTATATTACAAGAAGATTTTCAGAAGTTGTCGCTTTTAAAAATGGGTCCCACTCATCCCCGCAATGGATCATCTTTTCTTCATTGCCTTCTACAAAGTCTACCCACACCATCTTCGAAGATTCGTACTTGATGGTGTCAGGTTGTTCTAACATTTTTGCCACATCAAAGGAATGTGCCGACCTCTCACCATTCTACACATCGCCGACACTATACTCGGCAAAGTTCTATGGGAAAGATATTTTTTCCTCCTCGACTCTTATGGCTGGTTTCGACATTTGATTGCTTTTGTTTACCTCACATGTACTACGAAGACCATCATCCTGGTCTTCATCCTCCATGCTTATACACATGGAACTTGGCTAGAAAACCTCATAGTCTTCCATCTGCCAATGGAGTAGTCTATTGTCTAAGTGCCCTTAATCTTCTATGCTCTCTTCCAACTCCAACACACCTTCTTTTGGTCCTTGTTTGTCCATCAGATTTTTCATCTGACGATGATTCACCAAACTCATCAAACATCGCCAACTCCTCATTAAAGAACTAGTTGTTCAAGTTGATGACATAATTGTGTTGGCTTTTCTTTAATATCAACCGGACCTTCTCCCAATCGTATTCACTTTCGCCGTGCATAACCACCTAGGTCGTAACAATGCATCTTAAGCTAGTTTTTGAATGGCGATGACTACAAAGTCCAAAATGAACATTTGTTCGATGATCTTTACCTTCTGCACAGTCAATACACCTTTCATCTTGATGTCATCCTAATTCGTGCCATACAGTCGAAAATTGGGAGATCACAACAATGGTGCCTCCATGTTTTTCCAAGTCTTCTCAAGCAATACATTCATGAACCCCTGTCTACTCTACAATCACTTGTGTCAGCTTATGATCAAGCAATTCTATATGGATCAATATTGGCTACAACCAGCATCTATCATCAACATTTCGGGTCTATGTATTGATCCTTCGCAATTTGTCTTGTTGCCAGTTGGTGATGTGCCTCCATTGTCGTCTTCGTTTGCACCAATTCCGTGTTGCTGCATAGAGCTTGAATACTACACAAAATAGATTGGACATCCTAACCACAACATTCATATCTAGTACTTGTGCCGCCAACTGTTTTACTAACATCTCCTCTTCAACTATGATAGTTCCTTCATCTTCCTCCTTTCATCACTGGTCTTGTGCATTTCCTCTTCCAATTGAACATGTGCCTCTTGCCATTTCTCCTATTCCTTAGCAGGGTTCGGGATTTGCTCCATTTTATTCGCTTGTGCCCACATCACCGCTAGCACGTGTTTCTCCTTATCCAATTGGTACATTTGAAGATCTTCAATGTCAATAAAGTTGAAATTTTGCGAGTTGTTGGTACTCGCCTTCTTTAGATTGTTTGCCTCCTTATGGTTGCGAGGTCTACACCATTGGCACATCATTCCCATATTGATCTCACTTCCGCCAGTGGGAGTGTTTTGTGCAATCATGTGCAAAGTGCCTCCTTATGCTTTCTCCTAAGAAAAACTTCAGAAAGGAACCTCAAAATGGGAGAAGCAGTTGTTATAGGCCTTATCCAGAGCAAAGGAGAAAGCAAACAAGTATGGCTTAAAAGCCATGGAACTTAGTATGTAGCAATATTAAAGGATGAACGCAAAACTCTACGATTATAGCTAGCTGATATGGGTGGAGCACCTGAGTTGGGATTGCAACAGCAGTAGCCAAGTACAAAAAAGCAGCAAGCGTCGATGAGGATGCTGACTAGTTTAAAGGGGAGGGCAGATGTAGGTGGTAAATCTGCCTCTCAAAAGAAGAAAAAGTAAATCTTTGTACAGATTGCAATTTTGACAAGTTTTGTATGGTTTTGTACAAGTTTTGAAGTTTTGTAAAGCAAAATGCAAAATGAAATTCACGTCAAATTAAAGGTAATTAGCATGAAATATAAATTAAAGTACAAAAAAAATTAGAATGGAATTAGACGAAATTAGGGAAATGCAAATGAAATTCAGTTTAATAAAAATAAAAATTAAACTTTAGAACATAAGGTTGATGCATGCAACGAATGACAATTTCGGGAGGCAGTTGTAAATAGTGTGCTGTCTAGGAACCGCTTGGAACGGCTTGGAATAGGCATTATAAGGCCCCCATTCATTTTTTAACAGATCGTTTGTTAGTATGGAAAGGTGTGCATAGAGTAATGTTGCCATGAGTATATAGTTGCAAAGTAGTATATGTTCGCCACGGTCGTAGGACCTGACATAATTTGTACTATACATTGGAGTTGCAAGTTACAGCAACCAACAATACAAGTGCAGTCACTAAAAGTTGTGTTATCTGTGCATGTGTTGGTAAATGGAGCATATTGAATTTACAATATTGTCTATGTATTGCAAATTGTGTAGGTGTGGTAGTCTGTAGGTACAAATCCCATTTCTGGAAGATTGATCAATTGCAGGTTCTGGAGGAGGATGGGCATCGTAGGCATCACACCAATAATTATGGTAGAATATGACGTAAACAAGCAAGTCCTTGGTTAAATGATCAATTCGTATGTTTTGGTTGTGAAACGTACACTAATAAAGTCCTCGGAAAGAATGATTGTTAACTGTGAGAATTTGTACAATATTAAGAGGGATTGTAAACTCGCTATTTGAGCTGAACGTTTTGCCCTATTGATCATTTTGGCAGACTGAACATTTTGCCAGATAGAACGTTCTACTAGATTGAACATTTTGGGCTTACTGTACATTTTGCAATTGAACGTTTTGCCAAACTGCACATTTTGGCAACTGTACATTTTGCAACTGAACGTTTTGACAAATTGTATGTTTTGGGCTTACTGTACATTTTGACCGCTGTACATTTTTGGCAACTGAACGTTTTTCCAAATTGAATGTTTTGGGCAAGTTGTACATATTGTGGAAACTGTACGATTGATAAGACATTGTACATTTGAGATGATAGACAATTCATTGTTCCATTCTTGAATCTGTTGCCACCTCCCTTAGTAGGAATACCGCCACTTGTGCTACATCAATTAGGTATCTCAATACATAATTCAGAGACTTATGCAATGTTAGTTTGCATATTCGTTCTAAAAACTAATTCACTAAATAGGTATCTTTGCAAAAATCTAATTTTATCTTATTTTACATAAACGTTTCTCATGTTTCAAATGAATAAGTATCCAACTATTCTTAACTATTATAGCTGCTGTTCATGTGTTGACATTTCTTTCAAGTTTTATGGCAATAGATCTTACCTTGTCCCATCTCAACTCACCCTAGCATTGTGCTTCCTAGCATGGAGGAACAAATCTCGTAGAAGCTCAGTGCACTGGCAAACATGCAAAGAAAGAAAACAAACTACATTTCCATGCACTTAAAACATTTGACTAACTTTGTAAAACCAAAGCACCAAACACTTCAAACTACATCACTATAATTCATACGTAAACACAGATATGCAATAATCTTTGACAAGGTATAGTATATAGTCACAATGCCTTTTAGTTCTAGGCTTCTAGCAAATATTAAAGGGTTCTTGCTATTAATGCCAACATAATACACCTGTCCCATTTTTATAGTCATTTTAACAACAGTATTGTTCTGCATTGGGGACCTTAAGTTGGTAAGCTTCTTGAAAGATGTTTAACTTGCCTGTATCAAACCGCACCAAACGACTAGGTTTCCCAAGGTATGTTGAAAACCAATTTGCTGCATTGTCACCTTCATCAAGTGCTGATCCAGACCATTCCCACATCGAAACATTATCTATCCTTTGACATGTATTCTGAAGAAGAGGAACTTGTAAAGGGTCCATGCCTGGTGCCTTCACAGCTGTCAAACAAAAAAACGGTAGTGAAATTATTTTCAATAAACCACCTTCCTCAAAGGAACAAGATAAATTCACACCTGCTAAAATTAGAATCAATGAGAATCATCAATCTAAAAATCAGAAAGAAGGCAAAAAAATTGATACTAACATTCCTAATATTAAAATCCAACTGAGTAACATAATAAATATAAGATTACCATCAACCCAGTTTCATATAATGAATCGATCTTTCTCATTCGTGTCTTTAATATATAATAAACCTACATAAGAAATGCCAAACCATCACTTCACACTCTCTGGAATCTTCCATGATGGCAGATATTTAACCATGCATGATGTTCTTCCATGTAACCTGATAAATACCTGTCATGGTGTACCTGAACTTATTTCCACAAACAACTAGGTTTTGTATATATAAATGTTTTTCTAAGTCACTCTGCTTGGAGAAACATAGGCTCTCCCATATATGACATTTGAGAAATTTTCCTCAGGCTTTAGACTGTAGCATACTTAAATGATTGACAAAGTTATTCAAGGATGATTAGTGTCAGTGTTAAGTAGGATTTGCATGTCTAGATCCTAAGCTCCATAAAGTGTCCACGATGTAAAAGTTACGCATTAAAATTCAAGGACAGCCTCTTGATTGGACATTGGTAGATCCACTTTAATACAATCATAACACAGCATATAATTATCAATATTAATAAGTCCGCCTTATTAATATGCAACTCAACATTAAAAATACTAATTAATTGCAAATATTAATAAGTCCACCTTATTAAATAAAATATAAATAGTGGAGTTTTTATATTTTGAAATTATTAGAATATCGGAAATTATAGGGTTTCCGCTTGTGCTTAGTTTTCTTGATTAAAGAATATAGAAAACTAAGGAAAGATAAAATATAAATAGTGGAGTATTTATATTTTGAAATTATTAGAATATCGGAAATTATAGGGTTTCCACTTGTGCTTAGTTTTCTTGATTAAAGAATATAGAAAACTAAGAAAAGATAAAATATAAATAGTGGAGTTTTTATATTTTGAAATTATTAGAATATCAGAAATTATAGAGTTTCCGCTTGTGCTTAGTTTTCTTGATTAAAGAATATAGAAAAACTAAAGAAAAATAAGATATAAATAGTGGAGTATTTATATTTTGAAATTATTAGAATATTGAAAATTATACTAAAATACTTTCTTTATTAAGGATAATTAGAAAGTATGTTTATTTGTAATGAAATATAGGGATGTATTATTGTTTTAAATATTGAAATATTATTGGTATTTTATTCTTTATTTTATAAAGGAAATATTGTGGTTTGGTTAAGAGTGGAAAGAAAGTATTATATTTGCTTTATGGAAAATTATGAATTATTAAATGAATGTGGAGTTCATTAGTGAGGGAACATTATGGGGTGTTTCTTACTTGTGTTGTTTTATAGAAAACAATTGAATATTAAATGGATGTGGAATCCATTTAATCAAGGAAATTATGGGGTTTCCTTGTTATGCTTTGAAAATAAAATAGGGTTGTTTTAAATTTTATTTATATATGGGGATGGTAGATGATGTTTGATCTTTAAATTGAATATTAAGGTTATTGGATGCGGAGTCCAATAATAATGAAATAGTATGGGATATTTCATATATGTTTTGGAATGGACGTGGAGACCATCTCTAGAAGGAAATTATGGGGTTTCCTTGCATTTCTAATTTTTAATGATATGAAAATTAGATGAATGTGTGAATTTTATGGGATGCATTTTGAAAAGAGCATATAGGTATGCATTTGTCATCAAAAGGGGTTGTCCTGATTCCTTATCATATCCAGTGTTTGGAAAAGCTCAAGGATAGTTCCTCTATGGCTCTGAGATGCATTCTATTTATGATTATTTTGTAAAGAAAGAAAGGAATTTGTTGGTAAAGGCTTAAATGAGTAGCTTTGTATTAGAAAATGACTTCTATATGGAGATAGACTTTGTAAATTGAATTTATTTGTTTACAATTCAATTTGGAAATAAGATTCTAGTTCCTTGTGCAAAATGAATGGTTGAGTTCTAAAAGAATGGTTAAGAGGAAGTTGTTATTTTGCTTTCATTGATTAAAGCTTTAGTATGGTTTATATTTCTCTCATTATGAAATGTATATTTTAAATTTTATGTACATATTTTGAAAGAGTAGATGTTATACTTTATTTTATACATGCAAATTGAAAGAATGCTAAATGTTATAATGAGAGAGAATGAGAGAGAGAGAAGGAATGAATGGTTTCATGTTTCACTTTGGGTTTAGGTTTTTGTATCTATGGGGGACATCCTTAGTTAGCCAAGCCTAGAAGAACCTAAAGGATGGATCCAAACCTGAGGTTGTTGCGGTGTAGCAACACCTAAGGGTTTTGCAATGGGCACTTCCAATAAAGGATCTTCGAAGTGGACCCAAAGACGGAGTCTTTGGGAAAGATTCAAGTGGTGTAGCTTGAATCCTCTTTTCCAACCATGGAGGTTTGGATCCCATTAGCAAATTGGATTTGGTGATGGTACCTTGAATGACCATTGGGTGTCCATGTGAGGGATATCACGCGGAGTGATAATCACCTCAATTAAACCATCGCGGAGATGGGATAATTGAGCATTGTAGTTTTACACATGGTGTAATGTGTAACTTAGAGGCTTTAAGTCTACGTACCATTATAGATGGACTTATACTAGTAAAGAAAATTCCTTTTCTCTAAAGACTGAGATAGGGTTAATCCATATGCTATGGTCAAATTATCCTACATTCGCGGAGAATGTAAGGAAATGGGGTGACCATGTGAAAGCATCCTTTAAGCCGCGGAGGTGTACAAGGTAAACCCCAAGTGATTTTATGGGAGATTGGCCACTCCTATCCACTCAAGGGATGTCTATAGCATCGTGAACTCGAAATGTGGTGAAGCCTCTATGAATATAAATCCTGAACTGGAAACATCTTGGAGAACCTTGGCAATCTCTCCTATCAAAAAAAAAATCTCTCTCCCTAGTTGGTTAGATTTGGGTTGTTATAGTTGATATCGGCTTAGAGGACGCTTTCACATGGTCACCCCATTTCATTACACTCCGTAAATGTAGGATAACTTGACTATAGCGCACGGATTAACCCTATCTTAGTAATACCATGATCATGAAAACCCTATTTATTGCTAATAAGGCACATATATATATATATAGCAATCAATTTTCTAATGTTATCTAGCAACATCAAAGTAACTAATATGGTTCGTTGTTTCTTAATGTATAAACATGAAAAAATCCTTAAACAAAAACTTGTTGTTGCCAACCCTACTTACCAATGTGCCTTTCCTTCTCATATTTGGTCTGCCATTTGCCCTCTTGCCAATGATCCCTCCATTGTCATTATACCTGCAGACAAAAACTTGGGAGTCTGTATTCTGTCAAAAGACCAGTATGTTTTTGAAGGCCTTTCACAGCTTTTAGATAGCAATGTTTATGATGAGGTAATTGAGGTTCCCTGGCAAAATATTTTTCTTTAGCTCGAAAGTCTGGTCTGTCATGTTGTTAATAGGAACCTCCTTGCTCAAAACCACAAAGATTTTATTCTTCAAGTAAAACCCTCCTTTGCCAGAGTCTGTGTTTTTTACTCGCTTCCTAAAATCCATAAACCTAGGCTTTTCGGTTGGCCTATTTGCTCTTACTGTGGTTTTATGCTCGAACCTGTGTCTAAGTGGCTTCACCATTTTCTTCTGCCAATTTTGCTAAAGCAAAAAAATCACCTCATGGATTCCATTTCTCTCATAAAGGATCTTCATGTTCGCAGATTTCCTTTTGATGTATTTATGTTTTCCTTTGATGTTGAGAGCTTGTATCCTAGCATCCCCACAATCCAAGGTTTGGCAGCCCTTCGCTACTTTCTAAGAGGTGAATGTGAAAAGGCAAAGGCAGACTTTGTTGTCAAGCTTGCAAAGATAGTTTTAACACAACATTATTTGGAATTCAATGAAAAATTTTACAGGCAGAAAAGGGGAACAACAATGGGGAGCAATTTTGCAGTAGTTTATGCCTACTTGTTTCTCTGTCATCTGGAGTCTCAATTGTTTAACACTGTTGATGTGGACAGTATTTTGTTTTTCAAGAGATACATTGATGATGCCATCGGCATTTGGCATGGCTCCAGAGAAAGCTTGGATATTTTTCTTGTTGCTTACGACTCCTACGATAGTATCAAGATTACTTCCTATGTTTCAAATTCGGAGGTCACACTTCTTGAAACAGTTTTTTTCAAGGGACAAAATTTTTATCAAACAGGAGTTCTCAGCACCAAATTATTTTATAAGTCGAGGAATGCCTACCAGTACATCCCTACATCTTCTCACCATCCGGTTCACCAGCAAAAATCATTCATTATTAGTGAACTCAAGTGGTTCTTAGTCAGATAAAGTTCTAGAGATGGTTTTATTTCTATTAAAAATAAGTTTTTTAATAGACTCCGAACCAAGAGTTATCACATCAACTTTCTCCTTACAATTTTTGATAAGGTTAAGTTTGATACTAGATCCTCTCTTCTAGCCAGAGTACTAGGAGTATTGAAACTTGCGAAGCATTGGATACATTCTCATTGATTGTAATATAAAGATTTACAAACAGTTTACAAACAGTTGAAAGCAGTTGATAACCGATGAATTGGTTAATCAACCTAACTTCCTAACTTGGAGATTGCCTACGAGCAATATTTTTAGAATAATGAAATACAATATGTCATATGCGCTAACATCCCCCCTTATTTCATTATTGGCAAATTCCAATAGTTGCTCGAAATTTCTCATATTTGATACGGCCAAGTGCTTTGGTAAAGATATCGGCAACTTGCTCATCAGTAGGAATGTAGTGGAGTTGTATATGGTGCTTTGGAACTTCATCCCGAATAAAATGACATCTGGTATCAACGTGTTTGGTACGTTCATGAAAAATTGGATTTTTTACAAGATTCAAAACACCTTGATTGTCGCAAAACAAATGAAGTGGAAGATTCTTTGGAAGGCCCATGTTTGTAAAAATGCGACTTAACCACATTATCTCGCAGACTGCTTCACTGGCTGCACGATATTCTGGCTTCGTTGAAGATAGAGCAACCACATGCTGTTTCTTATCGTGCCATGAGATTGGTCTAGACCCAAGATGAAAAACATATCCAGAAGTGGATTTACGATCATCAATAGATCCAGCATAATCCGAGTCTGTGTATCCAAGTAAGAAAAATTTATTATTCTTTCTATATTCCAGGCCATAATTTGTACTACCATGAACATAGTGAAGAACTCTTTTTGTTGCTTTCCAGTGATTCATCTTAGGCTCTTGCATGAATCTTGAAAGATATCCCACAACAAAACTGAGATCTGGCCCTGGTATTTGTCAGATATAGGAGACTCCCAATCAACTGACGATAGAGAGTTCCATCTACCTGAGGTGACTCATCATATCGAGATAACTTAAGTCCTTGCTCCATTGGAGTTGTTTTGGACTTACAATTAGTCATCCGATATTTTTCTACTAAAGTCTTGGCATATTTTTTTTGTGTTACTCGTATATGAAATTGTTCTTGAGTAAATTCTAAACCAAGACAATAGTGCAGAAGTCCTAGATCTGTCATTTCAAATGATTGCTTCAAGTCTTTTTTTACTAAGCTAATCATACTTTCTGAGCTTCCTGTAATGATCAGATCATCTACGTAGAGTACAAGAATTACTATATCAGACCCATTTTTCTTGATATAGAGATTTGCATCTGAAGGACTTCTTTCGAATCCATGCTGCACAAGGTGACTGTCTATCTTGATGTACCAAGCTCGAGGAGCTTGTTTTAGCCCATACAAGGATTTAATCAATTTACATACTTTTTGTTCTTTCCCTTTGACCACAAATCCTTCTGGTTGAGTCATGTAGACTTCTTCTTGTAAGTCACCATTCAAGAAAGCACTTTTAACATCCATCTGATGTAATTTCCACCCAAACTGAGCTGCCATGGCACAAAGTACACGAATGGTAGTCATTTTTGCAGTAGGGGCAAAAGTCTCTTCATAATCTATGCCTTCTTTCTGAGCATACCCCTTTGCAACAAGCCGGGCTTTATGCTTATCAATAGACCCATCTCGCCTTATATTTCACTTTGAACACCCATTTGTAGCCTATGGGTTTCTTCCCTTTTGCGGATCGACTAATTTCCAAGTATTATTTCTAAGGAGAGATTGATGTTCTACATCCATGGCCTCTTTCCACCGTGGTTCATCAAGTGCAGATTGAACCGTTGTGGGTTCGTTTGTATTCAATGTAGACATATAAATTTTTTCTCCATCCTTTTCTTCCTCTCTATCATTTTTTGTACCCACTGACAAATCATCAAAGTGTTGACAAAGTTCGTCAACCTCTGAAGTAGATTCTTCTGCTCTCATCTTTTGAGTCATACTGCGAGTACATGGCCTATCAAGAGATAGATCTGGAAGGGATTTCAACTTAGCATCTCTCAAAGTGCTAGTATACCATTTTGGAATTTTTTGTTTTTGCTGTGGAAGTTGGACTTCCTTCTTAGGCTCTTCTTCATCTAGGTATACAGTTGTGGATGTGTTTTTTGATGTGAGAGTTTCATCAAATATAACATCTCTACTTACATGTGTCTTCTTAGTCTTAGGATCAATCAATCGATATCCTTTTGAGTACTCATCATAACCAAGAAAGATACACTGCAGGGTTTTCTCATCCAGCTTCCTCCTTTTCTGTTTTGGAATGTGCATGAATGCTTTACACCCAAACACTTTCAGATGAGCAATGGAAGGTTTCTTATCACTCCATGCTCCTTGTGGGGTCTTCCCTTGTAGAGCTCTAGTGGGTGCTCTATTTAGAAGGTATGATGTTGTATTTACTGCTTCTGCCCAATATTGATCCTCAAGATGTGCTCCTTTTAGCATACATCGAACCATTTCCATAATGGAACGATTTCTTCTCTCTGCAACTCCATTCTGCTGAGGTGTATAGGCTGTAGTCAATTGTCTTTTGATCCCATGTTCCTTAAGAAATTCTGAAAACTCTTTAGAGGTATATTCCCCCCCTCGATCTGAGCGGAGGGTCTTGATCAAACATCCCGACTCCTTCTCAACAAGTTTCTTGAACTGTTGAAAGTAGAGAAGCGCTTCTGATTTCAACTGAAGAAAGAAAACCCACATTTTCCGTGAGTAATCATCAACGAATAGTTGAAAATATTTTTTCCCACCATAGCTGGTTGGCATAGGACCACACAGATCGGTATGGACAAGCTCTAAGGGTTTTTCAGCTCGGGAGGAGCTGGCTTCAAAAGGCACTCGATGTTGCTTCCCTGCTAAGCAATCCGAGCAAACTGGTAAGGTAGATGAGAGAGGTGGAAGACCTTTCACCAACCCATATTTGTGTAATTCAAGCAAATATCCAGAACTGAGATGACCATAACGTCGATGCCAAAGGGAGGTGGCCTCCTTTGTAGTTGCAGCCAAAGCAACATGGGGTGTGGAAATAGCATCGAGAATAAACAAGCCATGTTTGTAAGAGCCAGTTGCAACATGTTTACCACTGTTTGTGATAAAACATCTCTTCTTGCCATTGACAATGCGAAACATGACTTCCATGTTTCTATCCAACATTTGTGGAACTGATAGCAAATTATTGGCTAAGCCAGGAACATAGAGAACCTTTTCAATCTGACATTTACCATCAGGAAGAGACACAAAAATATCTCCTTCTCCTTGTACTTGATATACCTGATTGTCAGCAATCGTGACTGGCTTGCCCTCTTTCGCCACAAAAGTATCAAACCAGGATTTATCGCCAGTCATGTGTTTGCTAGCTCCTGAGTCAATATACCATACAACATCTATCTGGGAAGACGAAGTATGTGTCATGAGCACCTTGTGTGCTCTTTCAGAGTCAGAATCTGAATCAGACTCAGGAGAATTTGAGTCAGAGTTGGATTCAGCATAAGCAACATGGCCTTTAGATTGCTTATGCTTATTGTATTTTTTCTTGTGCTTGCCCTTCTTCTGTGAACCTTTGTCATTTGGTTGCTTATTTTTAAACCAACACCTGTTGGTGTCATGGTTATTCATGTCACAAATTTTGCAATATTTTGTATCTTGTTGTTGAGATTGCTTCCCTTTGCCTTTGGAAGAAGCACCTCCTTTTTGAAACTGACCTTGCTTTTTACCACTTTGTTGTGTGGATAGAGCATTATCAGGCATATCATCTTTTTGGACCTGAGTTGCCTCTTCAGTTTGAAGCAAGTTTACCAGTTCCACAAAAGAAACTTGTCTACCAGAGACATTGAGAGAAGTGATCAACATCTTGTAGGAACTTGGTAATGCTCTCAAGATAACAGAATTCAAGACATCATCATCCACAGGTTTTCCCATAGCATTCAATTTTGCTTTCAAGTCTGCTACTCTGCAAAGGAATATGTCAATCTGTTTCTCCGGAACTCATACCGAGATTATGTAGTTGAGTTTGAAGATGAAGGATAGAAGATTGATTCTTGCATTCAAAAACTCGTGAGCAGGGCATCCCAGGCTATCTTACCGGTTTTTGCATCACAAATATGAGGCTGCACCTCATCCGTAGTAGCAAGTAAGATAAATACAAAACTCTTCTTGTCTTTTTTATCCCAAGCATCTTGATCTGTTCTTGATGATGTAGGACGTGTTTCAGTGCCGACCACGACATCCCATAAATCTTCCAACTGAAGTATGGCTTTCATCTTTGTCTTCCATGGAACAAAGTTAGGACCTTTCAACAATTGTGAGTCCGAGAGATACTTATGAATGGTGGCCATTATGAAGGTTCCTTATATCACCAATTGGTCTCCCTTTCTTTATACCTGCCAGATCTCTATACTGTAACCATTCAACATATACCCGCCCTTACGTGAGGGAAACTATAGGTATATATGAACAATATACTACTCAATATGTACTCGCCCTTACGTGAGGGAGACTATAAGTACATATGAGAAGCACAATATATTGAACATAGGCGATACTGAAAGGGCATCGTGTTGTTAATGACACCTACCATAGAAAGTTTTATTCCGCATGCGTGGGGCGTAACTTCCCCTAAACACTTTGGAAAAAACTTTCGTCAGGATTTACGCCTAACAACAATCACGATGTAGGTATGAAGTGGAAAAAAAAACAAGTTTGCCTTATTTCTCCCCGACGATTTATAGAGAACAAGCTCAGACGTCGTTGTTGCAGCTATATTAGGCGGCGAATACAGTAGTCCAAAGCACGACAACATTACCTGTAAGTGTGGACCAGAGGTATCTCAAATACCGAACGCTGCTGTGCAATAAATTGCACAAATAGGGTATAAATTTGGGGTCTTATTTTTAGTTTAATTTATGATTGTGAATGCAAGAAAATAGTGTATTTAAATGCAAAAAATCATAAATGCCCACAAATTATAACTCCTATTACACATTCCCCCCTTTATCTGATAATTTTGCAAGTGAAATCAAGTCAAATCCCCCCTTCAATTTGCAAAATAGATAAGAATGTGAAAAAAAATACCTGAAAACCCCAAAAGAATGAAAAAATGGGAGTCTTCAAGACATCATTGGGTGTGAATGACACCTTGTGTGCGTCAACAGCCGTCAATTCTGTGTCACTGCCGTCATTTACCCCTTTCGGGCGTCAATTCTACCAGGCTGGCGTCATTTCGACCATTCGGGCGTCAATGCGACCATTCGGGCGTCAATGCGACCATTCGGGCGTCAAAAATAAAAATCTCCGTCAAAATTTCCCCGACGGGTTTCGAAACCATAACCTGCCGCCAAGCAAGAACCATACCAACCACAGGAGCCGGAGACCCTGATGAAAGAAATCAGGAATACGCCGGTTTTAAACTCTGGGAGGCGGATAAGTTTTTTTTTAAAACTTGATCCCACATGGCCTATGCGGCCACTGTGGGAGGGTGTAAAAACCGCGGAGAACAAACAACCTTTCGGTTGCCTTCGGGCAACCACCCCCTTCCTTTTGCCTTTGCCTCCTCAGCCGCCGTCGAAGCACCCCGATCCGCGAACCTTGGTCTCTGCACGTTCTGTTGTCCGGTTTTCTGTGTCCGCCAGTGGCTTGTCAGTGGGTAGTCAGGTCTTCTGTGTCCTCTTCTGTGTCCGCCAGTTTCTGTCTGCTGTCCAGTCCGTCCGCCGGTTGGTCCGTCCGCCCGCCGGTTGCTGTCAGTCCGTCCGGTTAGGTTAGGTCCTGTCTGCGTCGTCCAGGTTTCTGTCTGCTGTCCAGTCCGTCCGCCCGCCGGTCCGTCCGCCCGCCGGTTGCTGTCAGTCCGTCCGGTTAGGTTAGGTCCTGTCTGCGTCGTCCAGGTTTCTGCCAGTCCGCCAGTGCGACCGTGGCTCTGATGCCATATTGAAACTTGCGAAGCATTGGATACATTCTCATTGATTGTAATATAAAGATTTACAAACAGTTTACAAACAGTTGAAAGCAGTTGATAACCGATGAATTGGTTAATCAACCTAACTTCCTAACTTGGAGATTGCCTACGAGCAATATTTTTAGAATAATGAAATACAATATGTCATATGCGCTAACATAGAGAAAGCAGCATGCAGGCAAGGCATCAAGACAAAAGAAGTTCCTTTGATCCTCAAGCTGGACAACTGTGACTTTGCTAGAAATCTCCATTTTAGTTCAAACATAATTTCTCCCATGTTCGAGAAATGGAAAAAAGACAGAGAACTTAAACACATTGCTCGTGGCATTATGTGTTGGAAGAACAAAAAGCCACTAAGAGCTTATTTGTGCAAAAACAAGATTTGTTAAACATTCGTGGTTGTACTTGTACTGTGAGTGACCTCTTGGGAAGGTACCGGTGATGCACCCTTTACCCACATTGTCTTTACGCATTTTTTAATGCGTCCTTTTTTGTAAATTTTGGGTGGGTGTTTCTCTTGGGGGTTGAGCCTGGGAATTTTTAGTCTACCGTTTTGGTCTATAAACCTACAATTTTTATTGTATTTTTCTTTTGAGAATTTTTTATCCCACATGTAATACTTTACGGCTCCCCCCACTAGAGTTAGGACTTTTCAAAGAAGAGTTGTACCTCTTCCGAACTCACACTCCGCTGATGAGACCCATAGGTCAAAACGCGTTCGGAGTTTTGTAGATGTATTACACTTCTTTTTTGGAATAAAATATCTCAGCATATTTTCATTCCTTTCCTAACTCTTTCTCTCATTTATTGTTTTTTGTCTGTGATTTTATGCTTCTGGTAATATGCTCTTCACCTACACTTAGTGTGATCTGGTGAATCAGAAAAGCCATTAGCACTGGGATTATGCTCTTCACTTGCACTTAAAAGTAATCTGGTGAATCAGAAACCAGTTTTTGTTTTTATTAAGAGTACTGCTACACCATGTATCCTTTTCGCTTAAGTCCTCTAAACTTAGAGAAGGCGTCGGCACCAAATAAGTCCCACATTGTACATATTAGGCTTGCATATTTTTGCTTTTTACAAATAAGGTAAACACTTTATTATAATTTATGTATATGATTCTCAAATTGCATACAATGACTATAGTAATGAGTCCTTATGTTAGTGTCTGTGTTATGTTGGTTAGCAATTGCTCTTAACAGTCATGAATTATCACACAAACCGCCATTTCTATATCAAGACTCTCTAAATAATTTTGTCTTTCATGGTCAGCATGAGACAAACATATCTGTTGATGGAGACTATCTAGAAGATTCATACATCAACAATCAATCCTACATGGTGACCGCTTCCATGCATAGTTCAAAAACTCAGACTCATCAATTACTCAGCAATCCAAAAATTTCTCTCAGCCTCGCAACTCAAAAAAATATAAAATGCTTTTAAAAACAAATTAAAAAGGAATTTAGAGAGATTAAAAGTCGATTTACTATTTGATTTTCATGAATGTGAAATTTCAAGTTGCTCTCGGGAAAGCTCACAAGTTACTCAATCGGAAGCATGAGTTACTCTAAAGGGCACTCAACTTGCAAGTATGGATTTGTATGTGAGTTTTGAAACTATGTTTGCAAGCATGTATTTCTTTACTGGAGTGATATAAAAGCCAATATATATATTTGATCATAAGTTCTAACTTCTGTGTTTATGTCACAATGCATATGATTAGTATTTGGATGTGTTAATGTGCTTCGCAATATATTTGTTAGCACTATAAACCCTGTTAAAAGTTTGAAGCTGATTAACTGAATGTGTTGCAGCACACTCTAGCATGTCACTCTAGACTTTCACACTCCAACCTTAAATGGGAGTACCCTGCATCCCATATATAAGGCTACATTTGCATGACAATTGGCTTATAAAGTTATCAGGAATTTTACCACGTTCTTAATCCATTTGAACTAAGATCAGATTCAACAGATTGATATATCAATTATTATAAGTAAACAATCTCTGTATCCAACTCATTTCTATATTGTTAGGATCCTTTATAAACAATTCATAATTTACAAATGTGCTTTACTGGACAATTGGCTGCTTTTATTGTTATCAAACAATCCAAATACAAATATGGACCATGATGGCATTATAGTAAGTCAATTCTCTGAGGCCAATAATGTCTTCCAACCCAAATTAATACAATCCTATATAATTAATAATTATGCTTCCAACATAATTTGCCATGATTAAAACTGTCTTCTCCAGCATTAGAATGTATTAACATAGTTAGAGTCCAAAAGTTCTCAAAAATAACAGCAAGCATATTAAATGTAGAGATGGACAAATAGAAAATACTCATAAATGTATCAGTTGTTGGTTCCCAATCCTCTGAAAAAGCCTCCATTGGCAAGAATATTTCGACTAATGCAAGTTTTGGTTCCACTCTTTGCGTGTACATTCGACCCTTTGAATTTACAGTCAACCATTGTCTATCCCATTTAAACCCTACACATAACAACACATAGTAAGAAATATGTCAACCCATGCATTTTCTTTAGTCTCCATGATGCAAATTATTCAACCAACATGATCATCATAAATAGAATTCCACTAACTTGCAAAAAATAACTTGTATGCTTTCCATGCTCATTCAATATGAGAATCAATTTACATGCTACAAATCACATCAAGATGCTATATGTTCTAATATGAATCAATAAGCCCCATAATTCCAATTATCAATTACATGACACCAAATAGTAAAGGTAAGATAGAAGTGAGTTTTCTCTAGTGTTGGGTTCAGAACTTAAGGGGATAAACATTACTTCAGTTTACTAGGAATGGCACTCATAGACATTACTTCTAGAATTTTTATATAATAATAGAGATCCCTATCATTTATTGCATATTTCAAGCATTGTACAAGGCATTAAAAAATAATTTTTCAAAAAAATGTCCATTAAACATAACATTTCTAGCAAATTTTATCCTTGTATTATTATCAGTAAAAATTTCTTTGAAACATTATCCTATGTCAAAAGATTCCAAACACTGATTGCAAATTGTTGAGGTAAATGTAAATGTAAGCATACAAATTCTGTTTTATCCAAAATATATTTGATGATAATTGTAGTATAGATGTTATTCATTCTGAGTAACATATAGAGAATACTATAATAATAGTAAAAGAAACATGCACCATAAATAAAGATACAGCAATGTAAGTGGAACTCAGAATGCCAATCAATGAATGTCATTAATCTCTGCAATCATTACAATGACAATCCAATCTCTTGTGCATCAAGACAGAAATAGCTTGGCACAACACTCTTAACACTTGCTACACATACAAACACATGATGATCCTGTAGAAATGGAATACAACGCACTGCATTACAATTCCATTACCACTTAGATAAACAAAATATACAATGGGATACTTACAAATATAACTAGATATACTGTGCACACAATATGTATCCTGCACAGCAATTATCTGCAATATATCATATTCCGACAAACTAATCTACCAACAGTATACTTCAGAAAACAGAAACATGCACACACACACACACCTCTCTCTGGCACCTCCCACATAGATGCATATTTATAGACATAACGGGATTGGTAGGTGGTTGGTAACTACCCAACTACCTCCAAACTACCCGTTTACATAAAACATTAAAAATACCCCATTATTTTACATTATTACAAACACTTTGCCATGTGCACATTATTACAAACACTTTGCATGTGCACATTATTACAAACACTTGTCACTTAACACAATATGGCAATCCTCTACCATTTAACACAATATGGCAACATAATGACAAACACTTTGGGTGCACACATTCGCACATATACATAAAGGGAAAAGGTCATCTTAGTGTAGTTGGCAACTACCCCACACCCATCCACATACATACAAAATTAAAAGTACACAACTACAATAGCTGACATGCATGATTACAAACATTTTGGCTGCTAGACATGCACATGTGACAATTCATGACAACGCTTACAAACAACAAAAGTTCCTAGAACACTATGTACATAAAAAAGCTCGACAACTCATGGATGTTTTGGAGATTGAGCTAGTGTTATGTCTTTGAATCTAGAACCTACTTTTGCCTCCTAAATTTGGCTACATCAATGGAACATCTACTAGGTAGATTGAGTAGCAGGAACACATGGTTGCATGGATGCACTAGAGGCAGCAACAAAACCATTGAAACTCTCATTGTCTGAACTAAAATTTTCTCCTCGTCTATATTTTGGTGCCTTCACTCAACCCAATCAAATAGCTTCTCCCTAGCTCTGGATGACCTCTTCCTAGCTCCATATGACCTCTTCTTAGCCTCAAACAATCATGTGTTGGTCTTGACGGACATCCCTTGGCCTCAAATGGCCCTATCTTCGTCTCTAATGGACATCCCTTGGCCTCAGAGACCCTGTCTTGGTCTCTGATGGAACACCTCCTACGCTAGATGACCCTCAACCTAACCCACTTCCTAGGTAGGACAACCCAAGGGTCCTAACAGTCTCTTTTCAAGTCCAAACAACTTGAGAATTGTGTAAGGGCCAGACAACCTTCCCAGACAGTTGGAGGGGGGCCCAGATGCCCCCACAAGTCTGATGGCCCAAGGGCCATCTAGGGGCCTCTTGCCCCTTCAAGATGGCCAAAAGGTAGCCTTGATGGCCCTACCCCTTGGCTAGACGACTTGTGGGCCGTCTACGGTTGAGTCCTCTCACCTAGACAATCAAGGAGAAGCATTGATAGCCTCTCCCTTTGGTTGGGCCCTTCCAGACAACCTAAGTTGGGTTTAAACAACCCAAGTCCATATGGCCAAATAGCCCTAGCAAATAGCCAAATGTCGAGCAACCTCCCTTTTTGTTGTCTACATCAATCACTTATTTGTCTACACTCTGTTGTTTGCATCAAACTCTTGTGCAACCTCCTCTTCCTATGTAACTTCAACTATTTGCTTAATCTCTGCCTCCTCAATTGTAATCAAATTCACTTCCTTAATTGCAATGAAGTTTATCAAGTTCACCTCCTCCATTTTCGGGCTAGGATTGTGACTCTTCTTTGGCTCTTTCAACCCTCTACACATCACTGGTTTGTCTCAACTCGTACTACATTCACATTACCATGTGAAGTGCCCCCATAAATGGCATCGCCAACATTGCACAATGGGTTTGCCCTCCGTATCATACTCAATTAGACATCTTCCAATTCTTTGGTGGTTGTCATGGACCACACCATTGATGACATTCTTCTTTGGAACAATCTCCCTTTGTGTTGCACATACCTATAGAAACGATCTTGCACTCTCCAAGTCACCCTCATCCTTAGTGTCATCGCTCCTCTTAAGAGTCATTTTCTTCACTATCTTCTCGGCCCCAACACTTGGACAATGCAATACTCTCATTCCCAAAATCATCACTCTCACTGTCAGAGTCACATTCAACATCAAAGTCATTTCCATATTCAGAATCACTCTCATCCTCTTTAACATGACCCCAACATTTAAATGACATCTTTATGTCAGTTTTCAAGTTCAAAGCCTGCTCAAAGGCCTCTTTATATAATGTTGGAGGGACCACCCAAATCTTCTTCTTGTACATAGGAGGAAGTCCCTCCACAAACCATATCTTCTTCAATGTATCTAACAAATCATTCTCCATATGAGTAAACAACCCACTCAACCTCCAATTGTAGGACCGAGAAGACTCTTTCTTACCCTCTTCCATTTTGTAAATTTCAGCAATGACCTCCTTGTCATTGTAGAACAACCAAAATTCCTTCACAAATGGTTCGCACAACTCTTCCCTAGTCCAGTATTTGCCCACTAACAATCTCATGTACCAATTCATTGCAATACCACAAAATGCCACAGGGAATAACCTCCTCCAATTTGCTTCATTATTCTACACATTCGCTTTCCATATCATGAGGCAGGTTTTCTAATGCATGACTAGGTCCTCTTTTTCACCACCATGAAACATAGGACAATTATGCCAAAATTGATCGTTGCCATGATACGTTGATTCTACATTGGCAGTGGTTGTTTGCACATCTTACCCTCTTCACGTGCATCATCAGGCACAACCCACCACGATTGCTCTCCTATCGGACTCCCATCTTGCGCACCATGAAATATGCCAATCTATAGTTGCTTCGATGTCAAACTCTTGTTTCACTCACCGTAGAGCACACCAACCTATAGTTGCTCTAGTGTCGGACTCCTGTCTCATGCATTGTTGGATACGCCATCTTGCATTTGCTCTAATGTCAGACTCCCATCCTACTTATCATCGGACGCACCAACTTGCAATTGTTCTAGCGCCAAACATTTTCCACGCATTCTTTCTATCGCACAACTTGCCACAACCACTCCTAGCCTTTCTTGCCAAACCAGGTTTTCTCCTCCATCAAACTTGTTGTCTGCTTTGTCATGTCCAACTTCATCAGTGTGAACATGAACTTTCGTATCTGTGTCCATGTCTTTCCTGCACAAGCTCATCTATCTGCACACGTCTCCGCTTGCACGAATTTATCCGTTTGTGCATGTGTCTTTGTTGCATCCACATATGTTACCAAGCACTTGTTCGTCTTTGTCAACGTGCACTTCCATGTCAGCATACATATCTTCACTTGTGTAAACTTCTTCATTAGCATACACACCTCATCATCGCATCCATGTCGACACATACATTTTCATGTGCACAAACTTCTTCATCAATGCACACATTTGCCTTATGCTCGAACGCTTGCATGTCATCGTTGTGAGTAAACAATTACGCTTCTCTCTCGTGTGTGAAAAATTCTATGTTTGCAACTTTGCCATTACATATTTCGTCGTCATAGATTTCACCGTCACAGATTTTGCATTTTGCCGTCTCAAATTTTTCTATCACATATTTTGTGCACGAATGCATCTCCTTCATGAGTGTCTACTTATGCACCTAGTTAAGCATCCACTTGCATGTCTACTTTGTGCATTGGCCCTTCATTAGCATCAACAAACAATTTTTCTTCTTCTTCTATTGCAATCTCCAATATTCCCTCCTCCCAAGGGAAACTACATCATTCATCAACTGCATTGTAATCATCCCATTGTTGTTGTTGCGCACCTTCCCAAGTGATTTTCTCATCACAACTCAATGTCACAAACTTGACCCAACTTCGAACAGGCAATGCCGCCAGAATATAGAAATGGAATACAACATTCCATTACCACTCAGATAAACAAAATATACAGTGGGATTACTTACAAATAGAAATGGATACACTGTGCACCCATGTATCGTGCACACCAATTATCTGCAATGCATCATATTCTGACGAACTAATCTACCAACAATATACTTCAAACAACAGCAACATCCACACACACACACCTCTCTCTTGCATATCCCATACAAATGCGTACTTATAGACATAGCGGGATCGGTAGGCAGTTGGCAACTACCCAGCTACCTCCAAACTACCCATTTATATAAAACATTGAAAATACCCCGTTAGTTTACATTATTACAAACACTTTGCCATGTGCACATTATGACAAACATTTTGCACACGTGCATTATCATAAATACTTGTCAAATCGCAGCAAAGAAGAGAGAAGTGATGAATGCACACTAAAGAGGAGTCATTCCCTCCGAAGTATGTATAGTGTCAGTGATGCGTAGATGGATGAGAAGTTGGTACATTCTTTTGACACGATTAAGATAGTAGAAGAAACTAACCCCATATAGTATGGAGGATGACAAATGGTGCAGGTGAACCTTGGTGAAGAGAACAAAGAAAGAAATGATAAGTTTGGACAATGATTGGGATCCAATCTTGAACACAACAATATTTAAAATATTTTTGCAATATAAGGATGTATTTGCATGGACATAAAAGAACCTCCAACGGATTTCGTTTGAGTTGTGAGCATAGAATACCTTTAGTACAAGGTGCGCAATAGGTGAGGAGGAGGTTGTATCACATGAATACAAAGTATGTGGTTCTTATCAATGCAGAGATAGAAATGATGTTGGATGTGGGCATCATTTTCAAAGTGAATGTGAATGAGTAGGTGTCACCGATTGTGATCAATGTAAAGGAGAAGACATGGATTCACATTTGCATGGATTTCAAAAGTCTAAATGTAATCACAATAAAGGACCCATCTTCGATCCCATTCGCTGATTTAATTATAGAGGAGATAGTTGGGCATGATATCTATTCCTTTTTTAATCGATTCTTAGGCTACAACCAGATTAGCATCATCGAGGATAGGCTGAAGATAACATTCGTCCTAGAAAATGGAATATAAGCATATAACAGAATGCCTTTCGGTCTATGCAATGCACCTACCACTTTAGAAAGGATAATCTTGTACATTTTCGAGCAGATGTCAATAGGCAAATTCAAGGTATCTCTGAATGACTAGTTGCTCTATGGGAGGAGGAGCATCTCAAGGCATTGGAGGAATGCATGACTTTGTGTACGAATGCTCGGCTCTACTTGAACCCGAAGAAATGCAAGTTGTTGGTGCCCTATAGGAAACTGTTGGGCCACGTAGTTTGTCACAAGGCTAAAAACAAACGCCAACAATTTTCATATTATAGTGAGCATGAAGGAGCCATATGACATTAGCTCATTGAAGTCCTTCCTAAGACATGCGGTATTACACAAGATTCATCAAGAACTTTGCCCAGATGATTCACGTACTAGATGTGTTCACGTGCAAGAGTGTTCCCTTTAGGAAGACAAAGGAGCATCAACAGGCTTTGGAGCAGTTGAAGGCCAAGTTGATCAATGCACCCATTCTAGTGCTTCCAAATTAGGACGTAAAGTTTCATGTCCATTCTGATGCATCTAACTTTGGAATTGGATTTACATTGGCACAAAAGGGGCTACATGGGTTGGACCACCGCATGTACTTTACTAGTTGGCCATTGTCTTGTGCGGAGAAGAGCTACAACACAATGGAATGCAAGGCATTGAGGATGTTGTACATAGTGCAAAAGTTTCATCATTGTTTGCCCATGAATCCATTCACATTCTTTGTTGATCACCAAGCCCCCTTGTATTTGATCAACAAGTCGACAATCAATGGACGAGTTAGCAAGTGGATCGTCATGTTGCAAGAGTTTGTGTTCCGAGTGTTGGTCAAACTTAGCAAGAAGCATGTGATAGCAGACCAACTTTCACATATTCACTCAAAATAACCTATAGGAATGTCGAATGAGTTTCTCGATGCTCACTTGTTTGCAATCACGATGTTGTGCCTTGTTATGAGCAAATCTAGACATTTATCCACAAGATATTTACCAAGAGAGTCGTCGACAACAAAGTGAAGAAAAATAATGTTTAAATCAGAACCATTCCCACTAGCCCATAAGGTCTAGTGGGAGGACACACAGGGCCTAACGCGATTGTCAGCAAAGTCCTCCTAACCATGATCTGATGGCCTACCCTTTATTGTGACACAAAGGAGTTTGCAACCACATGCAATACTTGTCAATGGACAAGAAAGCTATTGCATAAGGACTTCACACCATTATACTCATCATAGTTGTAGGAGCTATTTGAAAGGTAGGGGTTGGACTTTACTGGACCCTTGAAAACTAGCCAACAAAGGAAGTGGAGGTACATTGGGTGGCAACCAAGTACCTAGAGAAGTGGGTTGAGACAAGGGCATTGCCTTACAACTTTGCGAAAAGTACAAGAAGCTTTGTGTATGAACAAATCATCACCCAATTTGGCATACCATTGCAGTTAGCAAGTGATCACAAAGAGCACTTCATGAATGAGATCATCCAAAATCTCACGACAAAGTTCCAAGTGTTATATTCACTATCAAGTTCATACTACCCAGGGGCCAACATGCAGGCAAAAGCAACAAACGAAGTGTTGGTCTCCATTTTGTACAAGACCTATGGTGTGGAAGATGTTGATTGGGAAGAATGAATACCAAGAGTCCAATGGGCATACAAGACAACATTCAAGCCAATGACAAATCACTCTCCATTTCAACTTATGTATGAGTAGGAGGTTGTCATACCAATAGACATTTTGGTCTTGAGCTTGATAGTGGCCACACAAAATCGACTTGGTGATCATGAGAGCCTAGAGAAGAAGTTGACTACATTGGTAAAGTTGGACGAGAAGTAGGTGATGGTGCAATGGGCCACAAATATTTCCAATTGCACGCGGAAATATTGACATGATAAACAACTTTAAAGTATGAAACTCAAGAGTGGAAGGCTTGTGCTAAGATTTAACAACAAAAGGGAGATCAAGCCAAGGAAGTTGAAAACCTAGTGGCTTGGGTCATTTCCAGTAGATGAGATCTTAGAGAACAACATTGTCTAAGGAGGTTGGATAGAACACAGATCCCTGATGTGGTAAATGGATCAAAGTTGAAGCCTTATAAGATCGATGCGTAGGTGAACCTTACAAATTATGAGCCATTAGAAGCAAGTTCAGATTAACTTCTAGAAGCATCCAGTCAGTCCTTAGCGTACTTTGACGAGATCACCATCTGAGAGGTCAATGATTTTAACCACTCTAATGGTGCATGGTCCAAAGAGAACTCTGATGACAGCAAGGAGTTTATGGAGAGCAGCTCACATGGTTGTTTGACCATGAGGTCACCACAAGGGAAACAAGCAATTTGTAGCAACATGGACTGATGATTGACTCGTTGGAGTTGGAGCCAAAGTACCTTGGACAAAGGAGGCTATACATGCATGTGAAATTTCCTAAAGCTAAAATCACTGAGTGCCCCGAGCACCCCCTTCATTGCATTTGTTGTAATGGAAGTAACCATATAATGACGAGGTAGGTAGAACCAAACACGCCCCCAGAAGTATGCAGCACTAAATGAGCTTTGTGAAAGAAAAAATCATAGGAGTGAGGATAGCATGACGGCAGCCATTGGTCACACACAACTGAAACATGCACAAGGAGACAAAGCAATTGTGCAAAAGGACCAAGCAGCTAAATGTGCACATAGTGGGGTTGTGCAAACAACACATGCAAGGGTTGTAGCTATTGGGCAAAGCCATGGTGATACTTGCAAGTCTAGACGTAGTGATAGGTCCAAAAGACAATGCCAACAAAGGAACAGGACAGATGAGACTTTTGAAAAAATTTGTCCATTGTCTGATGGAGGCCGAGATTTCAGAATGGAAGACGTTGCAACTCCACAAACAATTCTGGTAACATGATAATAGAGCACTGTTGTAGCATGCACTATAGTGCGTGCAATAGTCTAGATAGCAACAACTTGATCAAAAATAATAGCCTGAGCGTCTCGATTTGCAATAGCAACCGAAGCAGCGACATTGAAGATAAGTCAAGAAGAGAAAGCAGCTCGAGCTCAAACATAGGTAGTCAAATGCACAAGATAATTCTACGTAATTATCTAAGTGGTTATCATAACCGCTTAGGTTGTTACTATGCATCTAAGACTTATACCAATGAAACATTCATTGTACGCATCGAAATAGTTCACAAACAACAATTTTGGAGTATGCCAACAATGGTGTTGGCATACAATGTAGCTCGACATAGGAGAAACGAAGTGCACACACATAGTAAGAAGAAATTGAACAACTATTGTGGTTTGATAGCATACCAACCGAGGAAGAGAAGAAGAATGGTTATCCAAAATCTGGTCGTTTAACACTAGGATATTCAAGAATTGGTCGTTTGGTGATAGGTTGTTCGATTCAGGGCCATATGGGTCTAGGTCATTTGGCCCATGGCCTCAGCTATCTGGTTTACATGCCTAGCTATGTGGATATAGACCATCTAAACCATGGTCATCTAGCTGACAGCACCACTCGCCAAGTCGCTTGGTCTCCCACGAAGGTCATTTTCCAATGAGATTAAACTAAAGCCAAGTAAAAGCAAACTGTCGAGAGGTAGGAACGAACACATTGGAGTTGTGCAGAACTTGAATGGAAGAGTGAGACAACGAGGGAGAGTTTGACTGATAGGAAATCCAAGCCAACGACAAAGGGGGGGACCAAGCTTTGTCAACAAAAGACAAAGTCCAAAAAGCAGCTAAGTGCAATATCAATAGCACTAGGAGGAGCATCACACTAGCAAATGGCAAACTAGCCCCAAAGTTGTCTAGGTAGGACAATGTGTAAATAGGAATACGACTAAAGGACCATCTAATTCATCTAGTCGTTTGGTCATCTAGGTTGATCGTTTGACTGTTCGACTGACAAGCCAACCACCCAAATTGTCAAGTCCCTAGACTAGTCATTCATCGTCTAGCCATTGGCCCAAGTCAACTAGCCAATAGGACAAGCTATCTGGGAGGGTCATCTGGGCACCCACACCATTCGGCTAGGCTGACAAGCCATATGGTAGATGCGCTCTGATGGACAACTATTTGGCCTCCCAGGTAGGTCATATAAGTTAAAGTGGCAGTTGAGGCACCACCTGAGGCCACAAGTGCAACCATGCCACCAAGTGTCCTCCTTGCCCAAGAAGCTACAAAACAAATTTTTCAATCATTCCCTTGTCATTTTTGTGCATAGAGAAGAGAGCAACAATTAGTCCATTGTCACCTAGGATTTCGAGCAACCACTGTCTAAAAAACCCAATTGTTGCATAAACCCTTGTTGCCATTCAAATTTTTTATGTCAATCAGAGCAAGGGAGTAGTGTCGAGTGTTAGAGGGTACATTCCAAGATTTTGCTAGAGAAAAACCAACCATTTCAAAGAAGGGAAAATCTTTGTCAGCGTTTTGGAAGATCTCACCAAGTAGAAGGAAGAGTTGAGGCACACATTTTTGAGAAGGAGAAGAGAGCTTTCCATAACTAGTTAGGGCATGTTGTCAATTGCCACTCTATTGCTACATACAAGGAAATCCATGAAGATTGCAGATAAATGTGCGTAGCTCAATGAAAACTTCCACGCAAGTATCTAGCCACCACAAAAATTGCAGTCCACGAGTGTGCCATGTGGAAAATGGTAGTTTGTATAGTTATGGCAATCAAAAAAGTCATCCACACAACCGTGGCATTGATAGACTAAATGGCCCAAGGCCAGACAACTTGCTCCAAAACAATCATACGGATGACCCAAGGTTGGACAACTTGCTTCTGGACAAATGGAAAACGAATGTTAGGGAGACCAAGAAGGTCATCTAGAAGAGAAACTTTATCATCTAGAAGCAAGACCTACCAATCAAATAGCCTATCAAGAAGGAAGAAAGAGGATCATTTGGATTGTCGTCATCGGCCTTTAAATCAATTCATAGTTAGGTGTCATCTAGAAGGGGTTTCCTAGTAAACTTCACCTAGGGCACATTGTATAGAGGAGAGGAGTGGTTGAGTGACTGGTTCCAACCATTCCGAAAGGGGCCTAGGGAATGCACTAAGGTTTCATACTATGTGGAGAAAATTTTCCATGCTAACACCACAAAGGAAGATTTGAGAGTTGCACATATTCCCGACATTGTGCATTGGTAATAGCAACAGGGAGGAAATCACACAAAGAGAGGTTGTCGTTGTATGTATATAAGCTGAGGGAGAGTAAACAGTGTCAGTCGTTGCATAGTTATTTTGAGGGTTTTAGGGTTGTTGATGGAAGGAGTGCAATTTGACACAATGGTGATTCCTCGGGCAGGTAGTTGTAGCAATAATTACAACTACTTGTAAAGATTCACTTTATAAGTGTGCATGGAGATTTTCCAACCATGCAGGTTAGGCAGTCTACTTTTGACGAGGCAATGCAGTCACCACACATCGCCATGTCTAAGCTAGACAAAGACCCTAAGCTACAGAGAGTGCCCCCACAACACTCCGACACCACAACAAGGAGTGCAACCATAACACTCCAACACCATATCAAGGAGTGCAACCAAAAGGGAGAGACCATGCACAACAGAGCCATTTGGCACACAAAGAAGGAAAGGTGCACAAAAGGGATTCTCAATATGGGCACCATTCTAAGCTAAGCGATGACCAATCCCGATTGAGGTCATGATCGTGGACTTGTATGCTACGGTCACCACAAAGATGATCGTAGTCAAGAATGCATCAAGCGAGTAGTGAGCATGCAAACCAACCATAGCTAGGGTCCACTTCTACGCAACATCATGTGCAAGAATATATCCAACAATATGTGCCAGTGAGGCCCCAACATGTGCGAGACATGCCTTCGTCTCCAACAAGGGGAAAGGGAAGGTGCAAATCTAGTTTCCACTATCATAAATTTACTTGGACTTAAACAACAAAAGCGACATGCAAAAGATGGTCAAGCAAACATTTTGACAACACAATCTAAAGTAGGCATTTTGTCAAGTATCCATGTGTTGCATATTGTAGGCACCAAATTTTGACAATGATTTCTTTAAACCTTATCTGTTGCACATGCTAAAGATATATGACGTGGAGAGAAGATGTGGCAAGATCAACATTGGGCTATATTCACTACGAATAACATTTATTGCATAGGACTCTCAGTGAGTATTGGAGTTACTTGGGCCACCAAACCACCAAGTGCATAGAGAGCGGAAGCAATATCGCATAGGTTGCAAGATTACCTAGCTGAGTACGGCGACATGGAAAGGACAGCAAATTAGTTGGCCAAACTATCAACCCATAGGACTTGCAAGTTGAAGATGTAACATTTGCACACAGAAGAGTTGAAGTGCACCATCTATCTAGTTTTCATTGTTGTTTGGAGAGCAACAAGCCTTAGAGATGCCCACGTGGCTTGTACCATATATACAAGGGATAATTGATGGGAAGAAGTATGATAATGCATTGTACCTGTCTAAGTGGATACACAATTTTATGAAATGTATGATAAAGAAATTTTTTATGGCATTCCATGCTATCGCATTGTTGTTGGAGGTAGTGTATACATAAGGCGTTCCTCTATCAGGATTGGGACATCCCTAAGGAAACAAACAAGGCATACCAATAGCCTTTTTGCTAGATGGACGTTGCACCAATTCAACATGCTAATGAAAGGAAGAAAAGAAAGACTATTCTAGTCGCGACAATGACAAAAATAGAGGACGAAGTAGAGGACTATGAAGAGGATACCCTTAAGGAAGTTAAAGAAGAAAATGATGAGAACAACAAGGAGGAAGAGTGATAAGAATAGAATGTTTCCATGCTTTGTAGCTTTCTTTCCTTTTCCTGCTATTTAGCTTTGAAGAAAGCTAAATAGTTGACAAAATTGGAATCGGCAAGCCAAATAAATCGGAAAAAATCGAGAATTGGCAAAAAAAAATAAAATGCAATTTTTCATTAACAGAAAAAATAGTGTTGTGTTTGGTGTGGTAGCAGGTAGGCAGACCTCTCTCTCCAATTTGTAACAAGCAAAATGAGGCAAATTGAAAAAAACAAGCTATTTATGTCGATTCCTCTACCCCTGCTGCCACGACAGATTTTTTCAGCAAGGGCAGGAATCTGCAAAAATCGGGATTTTTTGCAAAATTTCTCAACTATGCTTTCTTCTTATCTTTCTAATTAGAACTTTACAGTTAGTGTTTCTCACATGTGCTTTGTTGCCTTATCTAACAAGCACATCTTTATAACAACACTTTTGGTGAATCTTTTCTCTCGTTTGCTTGTCAATCTCTGTATTTTCTGTTGTTCGAATCCAGTCAATACATGCCACAGTTATAATTCTGCTTCGTAGTTGACAAATGAAGATCATCCACGAACTTCTATAAAATCAGATTCTTTTGGCTGCGATTATCAAGGATCGACTCCACCAACTTGTCCTTCATTTGAAAATTTTGTGTGAACAAAACTTCCTGATTTTTCGTAGTATAGATGTTGACCATGACAATGAGCTGAGAATTAGAAATGTTGCGATTTGTTACCTCAACAACGGAATTGTCATGGCATGGCAGCATCTAATGATCAGCTAGAAGGGCCTTCACCTTCCTGGATCAAGACAGGACATTCTTTTGTAGAATGGCCAGTGCACTTAAGATAAGCACAAAAGTTCTTCCCGTTGCCAACATCCTTAGTAGATCCACCTTAGGGAGAACTCCCAGGCTTGACAGGATTTGAGGTGTTGGGTAAGGTAGAAGTGCTCTTTTTCTGAGATGCATGAGACAAATTGGTCTTCTTTTGCTGCCTCGCTTCCACCTTTAGAGCAAGTTGGTAAGCATGCTCCAAGGATGTAATGGTGATAAGCTCTATCTCCTCTTGAAGATGAGAAAACAATCCAGAGACAAATTTGATGCAAAGGACATCGTCAAGTTCAACCACATCTAACTTGATAGAGAGTCGATTGAACTCCTCAATGTACTGCTTGACTAACTGGCCAGATTTTTGACAAAGATGAAGCCAAACAGTCAATATTTCCTCAGCATATCCAATATAATAAAAGCATGCCTAAGAGTTGTTTGCAAAATTTTGATGTGCGATTGCCACTAAGTGAGAGCTTGATTTTCCATATGGAGCTCAGCCACCATGATCTTCTGTGCCTCTATAAGCTGGAGTTATGTCTTGAAATATGCCTCTAGACTGAGAATCCAAGCATATCCCCATCGATTGTGCCATCAAAATGAGGAATGGAGATCTTGGTGTCCAACTTGATGGCAGGTTGGGCAATAGCGAACAGTTGTCCCATGAGAAGTTGGAACATGTTTGCATTTTGATCCATGAGTTTCAGTTGAAAGTCATTTTGTTGTTGTTGCTGATCATTCAACCCTTGGGTCAAAAACTGAATTAAACCATAGTTATGTGTAGAACTGCCTGAACTAGCAATCACAATTTTGCATTTTCTGCAGAAAAAGCGAAGACTACTAAAAAGAAGTAATTCGCAAGAAACAGATGGAAAAGACTCCAAAAGAGCAAAAAGGAGAATACAGGTTTGCAGGGAAAAAAACGTAAACAGTTTAGGGCAACAAGTGCAGAAGCAGCAAACTGAACAGCAGGGGAGAGCGCAGCAACCAATCTCCACTTGAGGCTGAGCAAACTCAGCAAGAATGGATCTCAAGCAAGCAAGGATGTACTACCCTCAATAAGGATCTGATACCAAACGATATATCCCTTTAGTAAAGTTATAACAGCAGCATGTATTGACGGAAATGCAAACAGAAAAAAATACAAAGACTGAAGATATCTGCGAAAATTAATGACTTACACTTTACATCGGAATGTATTTTATAGATGTACAAGAATAAAGATTTTCTTGTTGGATAAGGCAACAATGCACATGAAAAAAAAACACTGGCTAGAAAGTTCTAATTAGTAAGATAGACAAGAAGCTAAAAGAATGAAAGCTACGAAGCAGGGAAAAACATGGATAGAAAGAAAGCTACAAAGCAGGAAAACATTCTAATCTCATCAAAGAGGAAGAAGAGTCTCAATTGCAGCATCATAAGCACCCAAATAAAGTATTCCTCAGAATCCATCTGCATGTAAAGAGGACCACTCCAAGAATGTCTCACAGACACACACCAAGCTATGCAAGGTAGTAGTGCACAGGCTAGTAGTGTGCAGAATGTACAGGGCAGCAGTTAGCAAGGTGCACAAGGAAGTAAGGCTGTGCAGAGGAGTCAAGACTGTGCAGAACCCTATGGTGGTATAGGGAGGTGAGACTGCTTAGAGGAGTGACCTATTTTGGCTGCTACACAAGTTGCTGCAACAGCACAAATGGGTGAGATTGCACAAGAAGTGCAGTAGGAGGAACAGGCTATGCATGCAACCCAACAGGGGGATTAGGCTGCAAATGTAGCAAAACAAGTTGATGACACTACGGAGGGACCTGGCAAAGCATGGCAGGAGGTTCTCACGTAGCAACAAAACAATGTTACATTCCAATAATTAATATAGCGTCGGCTATATTACAAAAGCAATTATTTAATCATTATATATAGTTAGTATCCAAGTGTTGTAAATCATCATATCTTATATTTTAATCATTTGCATATTCACACTGTTGCCCATTCGAGGCGGGGATCTGCCCTCCTTAAGAGGCGCTAAGTTGATTTATCAGAATCTGATTTACTGTTCATTCTTTCTGCTGCAATTCTGTGAAATATCAATTGGAGTTTACGTTTGATATTTGCGTTATTAAATATATTCCAATCTTGGGTTAACGGGGAAGGTGGTCCCTTCCAAGTGGTATCAGTGATCCAGCTTCCAAGCCTCGGGACTTCCATTGATGCTTATTCCCTCACACATAATCGGGCGCCAGACTACAAAACAAGGTATTTTGAAATAACTATCCATATATCGTTATATCGCGATCCAGATCAGCGAGTCCACAATTGAAAACACGTCCATCCCAGTGACGTCTTCGCGGAAGAGAAATTGGCGTTCGAATTCAAACCGGTTTTAGCGTTCCGTTTACAATCTTAACAGCGCACGACCGAAGGCATAAATTAAGGTTTTAAGAGCAATCGGCCAAATCAACCGTTCGTGTCCCATTTCGATCTCAAGCAGCGGCCAGTGAAGTCATCTCCGCCTACAAAACCTCCGAAACAGGCATACGCTAGTCGTAATCGCGTCGGCCAATCAAAAAATCGCGGAAAAATCAATTATTAATCGGTAGACTAAGGTGTGTACTTTTTAATTTTTTCTTCGCTTGGGACATATATCCCAAGCGCAGCGTGGGGACAGCAAGGTTGGGTTTATATTATACTCGACGCACATACAACACCGTGACTTCGGTCATGTACTCCCTATCTCCCTCTCGTACGCGTCCGCAAACGTGTCCAGCCTGCATAAGTGTCCTCCTACGTGTCACCCCGGTTGTTATATCACCTACGTTCCCTCTCACGATCGTTCTTCGTATGTGGGGTCCAATTGTCGTGTTCGGCTTAGTTGTCGGGTCGTCTCTATCCCTGCTCAATTGTCCGGTGGTCATTCATTGCGTCCTTCATGTCGTTCCTTCCCGCCTAGGTCCGCGTGTCGGGTTATCCTTGGTCCCTTGTTCTACCTGTCCGTCACATCCTATCTATACTATTCCACATCACGTCATCACGCATCATCAGCGTCTATCGTTCGCAACTTAAGGTCCAGGATTGTGTATTGCGTCTTAAGTGGCCAAAGTGGGTCGTATCAAGGTCGTCAAGCCTGTCGTGCAAGGCCGTCGGTGTCAAAATTACAAAGTGTCAAGTCGATCGTGTCAAGGTCGTCAATATCTGTCGTCAAGGCCGTCAAAGTCAACTTTGTGAGTCAATAGCTTGTGTCAAAACTAGTCAGTGTCAAGTCTGTCGTGTCAAGGACTGTCAAAATTTGTCGTCAAGGCCATCGAAATTAAGTATCACATTGGGTTCAAGCATCCAAAGGTCGAATGTAGCGGAGGAAACCAAGGAGCCGCCAGAGGGAGATTAAATCCGCATCGCAGTTGAAGCGGAGTACAAACAAATGTTTTGCCAAATTCACCAAAAAATTTTGTAGAAATCAAAGGCGAAATTGATAGGCAAGACTGCTTGACAAGTGTATGAGCGATCGGTGGACCAAAGGACCAAACGGACGACTATCAAGCTCGGAGAACTCCAACAAAGGAAGCTTAAAATCACCAAGAAGACCTTCTAGAAGCTAAGGTACACAAATTCTTCTTCTCCTTTAAGAATTGTTAGCTATAACCCGGGGCATCCATTGTTTAAGAAAATTGCATCCAATACCTCCCCAAACTCCTCCCATGAGAACATCACTCAAGTGGAAACAGGAAGCCCCAAGGTCACTGACGAAACCTTACTCAAATTAGTAGAGAGTATTCAGAACATGAATGCCAACATAACCCAACTACTCACCAAACAATCCCAACCAAATACCCCTAGCCCAAACCACTGGAGTACGGAGCATCAATATGAAGACTATACACACCAAAGAGGTCATAATGGTCATTCCCCAAATCTCAATGGCCAAAGAAATAATGAGGATAGAGGAAACGAAGCAGTTTTTGAGCAACAAAGGTATTTTGGTAGACCTACCCAAAATCGCCTCCAGAGACAGAGGAATAATGAGGACCAAGAGAGACACGAGGTCCTACTGGAGTCAATTTTACCACCAACCAAGAGGTCCTACTAGAGTCAATTTTCCACGCATTGATATGCCCACCTTTGAAGGTCATGATCCACGTGGGTGGATAGCCAAAATGGAAGGCATTTTAGACATATACCAATTCAGAGATTCAGAAAAAGTTCCTTTTGCGGCAACCAAATTGGGCACCAAAGCTTATCAATGGTTTTCATGGTACAAATGTGAGATGGGAAACAACATCTACTGGTAGGATTTCTCCGACGCCTTTCTTCACAGATTTGACGAAGGTCCCACAACTTCCTACACAGTGCGATTGTTGTCACTTAAACAGACAGGATGAGTGGGGGACTATATCTCGGAATTTACTAGTATGCTTCACTATGCAACAAACTTATAGCCTGATGTGGTGGTAGTGGCTTTTAGAAATGGGTTGAAACAGAATATTAAAGTCGAAGTGGACTTACAAAATCCATCCAAAATAAATGAGTGTATAAGGATTGCCAAGTTGGCAGAGAAGAAGGTGCAAATGGCAACATCCATACGACGTGATTCCTATGGTCAACCTCAATATCACAACAACTCTTTTCGCAGAAATGATCAACCATCAAGATATTTTTGCTATAAATGTCGCAATCATCATCCAAAATATCAGGCATGTGTTCCACGACAGAGCTTTCAAATTGAATATGTTGACAAGGAAGATGAAGAAATAGAGGAGAACAGCTCACCTGATAATTCCCTAGACGATGACCAAATTGAACACAAGGTGGTTGTAGATGGGGAAGATACTATGGCAATTTCAATACATGCTCTTATGGGGTCATCAGCTCACCATACAATCAAAGTAGAAGGATTCATTCAACTAAAGAAGGTAACTGTATTAATTGATTCAGGAAGTACTCACAACTTTATTGACACAAGGCTTGCCAAGGCATTAAACTTGCACATCAACTCCTCCAATCAAGATAAATTTCAAGTTAGAGCTGCAAGTGGGAGTAGCGCTCAATGTATAGGTAGAACATATTCAATTTCATTACAAATGGGAAGTTATACTTGGCAGGGTCCTCTTTTTGTTATGAATTTAGGGAATTCTAAAGTTATCTTGGGAGTTGCATGGTTAGAACAAATGGAAAACACGGTCGGTTTTAATTACAAGAAGCGCTTTGTTGAATGGAAAGAAAATGGGAAGACCATTCGCCTCCAAGGAATTCCAACACCTCCATCAAAGATAGTAAGTTTGCACAACATGGAAAAAATAGTAAGCAAAGGTAGTTATGGATTCTGCGCTCAAATTAATTGTATGGAAATGCAAGCACAAGATACGCCAGAAATCCAATCCAAAGATCTACAAAACATTGTGGCCAACTATGATAAGGTCTTCCAGGAACCAAAGGGACTACCTCCCAAAAGATCCCACGACCATGCCAGACGATGTCTCAAGAAGGTGATCGACCAGAAAGTGAAATATCAGTCAGAATTACCAATACTAGATGCAGACGAGCGTATATATCTCCATCCGGAAGCCATTCTACAAAGCAAAACACGCATCTTGCGATCTCGTCACATCCACGAATTTCTCATCAAATGGCAAGGCCTACCAGAAGAAGAGGCTACATGGGAACTTGAAAGTATTTTCCAAACATTTCCAGCTTTGAGGACAAAGCTTTCCGAGGAGGGGAGTCATGTTACATTCCAATAATTAATATAGCATCGGCTATATTACAAAAGCAATTATTTAATCATTATATATAGTTAGTATCCAAGTGTTGTAAATCATCATATCTTATGTTTTAACCATTTGCGTATTCGCACTGTTGCCCATTCGAGGCTGGGATCTGCCCTCCTTAAGAGGCGCTAAGTTGATTTATTAGAATCTGATTTACTGTTCATTCTTTCTGCTGCAATTCTGTGATATATCAATTGGAGTTTGTGTTTGATATTTGCGTTATTAAATATATTCCAATCTTGGGTTAAGGGGGAAGGTGGTCCCTTCCAAACAATAGCAGACAAGTTCCATGTGACAAGGAGCATAAGGAAGTTGAAGTGACTCAAGAAAATGCAGATGTAAATGCTGTGTTTGACATGGAGAAGTAGGACACTATGGAGATTATACAGGAGATAGACCTCGATGAGCAGGAGTGCAAGGAGAATCCTTCAATCCAATACATACAACCAAACATATAGCTGCACAGGTTGAGAGGAGACCACGTTGGTTGAATCAAGGGTTCCAACCACAGAGGATGTAGTTGCAGCAGATACAGTGGGGATAGAAGAGAGCAACAGCGGATACAGTGGGGGCAAAAGTGACCAACACTTGACCTGTTGAACTAGACACAGAAGGTCCAGAAGGATTGGAATCTCCATGGCAATAGTTTGTGGATGGAGCAGAAGCAGAATTTATGTCCTCACTTGCCTTTGAAGGTTTGACACCATTAGCAGAAGGGAATGTGTCACTTCACATAGAACTAGTCAAGGAGGAACTCGTTCGTGAGAAGACTTGTCCTCGCAAAGAAACAGTTCCATGAGAAGGCTAATCCAAACATGGAATCAGCCAAGGAGGAAGATATTCAGGTGGAAGATATTGAGCAACAAGGATAAGCAGAAAGGTAAGATTGTTGAAGGAGAATCTGACAAGGATGATGGGATGGAAACTGACAAGGAGGACGACACTGAAGAAAAGTGGGACAGTGTTTTCAATGATCATACCATGATAGAGTTTTCAAATTTGAGGTGACCACCAGCAGAGGGAGATATTATTGATGAGCAGGTTGATAATTTTTTATTGCAAATGACAGGAGTGATATCTAAAGTTCGTGAGTTCTTTAGCTCCATCGACAAAGGTGGAAGTGGTCTTTTAGATTGGGAGGTTAAGTCCCATGATTGCATAATTGGTCGTGAAGTGAATCACGGATGGTGCAATTGACAAGATTTGTAGAAACTCAAGCATGGGGGTAGGCAAGAATGAACAGACTAATCCTTTGTTTGACTTCTCAGAGTTGCAACTTGGCACTAGGATACTGTATTGCCATCCTCCTCATATATACTTGACAGAATAGCAATATGACGAGTATCCCACTATGAAGAAGTACTTGATTGCCAGTGACATTGAGGTGACTTACAATCAGCTCAATTACTTGGCATACATGTTACAGTGGTTGACATCAGGCTTGAAAACTTTCCATGATATGGCAAGAGATTTGAAGTAGTTGGCAAAAAGGGAGGAATCCCAAGTTAAGCAACTTGAGGAGGAATTGACTCTTGAGGGACAGAGTTGAAGCCGAGGCAGAACTGCAGAAACAAGAGTTGGAATTAGTGTACAAGGAACATGTGGAGCATTTGCAATAGTGTAGGAAGCAAATGGTAATTAAGGATCAAGATATTGCAACATTGCGGGCACATTAGCAGCTTTGCAAGACCAGTTGGAGCCAGCACAAGGATAAATTGCTCAACTTGAGCAAGAAAATCAAAATCAGGTTCAGCTAGAAAAGCATCATGGTGTGCAGTGGGCAAGGTATGTAGAATATGCTAAGCAGATGAAGCAATAGTACATGGATGAATGTGCTAAGGTAGAGACCCTTTGTGCTGGAAAATTTGTTCCTAGTCCTATAACAGCTCCTATGCTGGCATGACAACCTGATCCCCAAGGACCTGAGACGTAGTCAACAAGGACATCAACCAATCTACATGGGAAGGTAGATGTACTTGGTAGTTCTGGCATTGTGTCAACCCGTGCATCACCTAAGCCTTTACATGTGCATGTGTATGAATGATGAGTATACAATAAGTCTTGATTATATATAGTTTTGTGTTTGTATGTAGGGTTGTGCATGTTTGTATGTTTAAACCAAACGAGTTCGGGCAGGTAGTTATGCAGTTTGCAACTACTACTCCCTACTTGGCCACTATATAGAAAAACCCTCCATCATTGTTTCTAGCATCAGATTGTATCGTATAGTTGTGCATATACTGTGTTGATATTTCAGTCACAGAGATTGTATTGTGCATATTCTGGTAAAATAATCTCTTGTATGATATTTTATTTGCACATATGTTATGGATTGTTTCTGTTAATGTTGCATTGTCTTTGATATTTTCTGTACCTTCAATTGTGGAAATACTGAACTATAGTGCTGCACTCATCTTTTCTTTTACTTAGAACACCTCGTCTTCCATTCTGACTTTTTGAAGTCCAATACAACTTTCTTTATAAGTCTTTGTGAGACTGCCATCCATAGGCACACAACAACACAACTGCTCTATTTTTTTAATCTTCCGCAAAGCAGCTTTTTTTGTTCCAACCTAAATTTTCATATCTCACAACAGATTCTTATGGCCTCACAGCAGTTTGCAATAAACAGGGGACAAGAGCAGCTTCCTTTGCTCTTCTCTGACTTTCTGCACCTCATCATATGTTTTCTTTTAGCAGCCTTTCACATGCATTCTTTGATCCTCTCCTTGACCTTCTAAAGGCCAAAGCAGATGTCTATAACCTTTTGCAAGTTATCTGCCTTTTGAGTATAACACTTCAGCAAGCAGTTATAAGCTGCAAGGGCCTTAGATCTTTGCAGAACTCGGTGGCTTCTCACACAGCCTTTTGCAGGCATCTTCAATTAGAAATACAGCTAATTACTACAACCTTATTTTTGAACTTTTGCATACCAACAATTCTTGGCTTCTCACACAGCCTTTTGCAGGCATCTTCAATTAGCAATACAGCTAATTACTACAACCTTATTTTTGAACTTTTGCATACCAACAATTCTTTCACAAGCATGCTCCCCTCTTTCGGATGCTCTTTAGATCACAGCAGAATTTCAAGAAAATAACTGTTGCACATCGTTCTCCCATTAAGATTTATCTTCTCTTGGCATCCTTCTTTAATACCTTGATGAAATAGTTAGCCTGAATCTATAGACACGAGAAAGAGAGCATCTGAAAGAGACTTTATATTATAAAGGTGATAGAACACCTTCCAGGATGCCAAGCATCCAACTCATACACTCCTACACCATGTCTCCTTGATTTACATTAAAGAATCTCTTTAGATAGATTTAAAGATTGAGTTTCAAACCCGTATAGCTGGAGGGCTTTCTAAAACACCTTTTATAGCTTCAACTGTCAACCACCATATCTGCACCTATAGGTTATCTGTTAACTCTGCCAACAACTCTCAGTCTCCGTGAAATAAACTTCATATCACCAATAGATAGTTATTTGTTTATGTACTGCTGTTTTTTTTTTCGATATCTGAGCACTGATATTTTGAGAAGATAATTGCAGCCAGTTTCTCAAGATTAGGAAAGAAGATGCTGTTAAATGACTTTAGAAAGCCATAACAAACTTACATTGAAAATTGTGTGAAGCATTTTAACTGAATATTCAATTTCTAATGACAATAAAAAAAATTTAAGAAGAAAAAAAAATTACTGAAAATTTGGAAAAAAATTATGTTTGCAATTATTTTCCGACATTTATATAGAGAAGGCAGCATATTTCCGCCCTATCTCCTATCCCTGACCAAGGAATTCCGGCAACAAAGGAAATGTTTAAAACATTACGAACTAGATTTTAATAAATGAAAACAATATTAAAGTTACATAATTACATTACATTATAATAGCAGTGTTATATTAATTTGCAAAATGTAATTGTTAGAAAACGTTGATATTATGTGGAACCTTCTCTTTTTAGATCCTTTGCAACATTTGCATATCTCAGAGCAGATTAAATCAAAGTATCACTGCCGCACAGCATACTAAAATAAAATAAGCAGCCATTTCTTGAAAGTGCCTCTATCTCCGACCTCATTTGGGCTGTACATTGACAAGTTAGAAGAATGGATAAACAAATTTGGGGGAGAGGGTGCGCATTTAGCCAAATATGTGGTAAAACTCCTCATGTATGCAGATGATGTAATTCTTGTGGCCAAAACAGCCAAAGATCTAGAAGATAACATTCAAGCTCTAGAACTCTTTTGTAAAGAAGTTGGGATGCAGGTGAACACGAGCAAAACAAAAATTATGATTTTTTCAAAAAAAAAGAAGAAGCAACAACTCAAATTTCAGTTTGCAGGAGAACCGCTTGATGTAGTGGTAGAATACAAATACCTGGGCATAGACTTTCATGACAAACTTAATTGGAATACATGTAGGATGAAAAGAACTCAAAGTAGTCGGAGAGCACTATATGCACTTTAAAACAGGTGTAGGAATGCCGAGGGACCTGGAAGACCACCAAGGTCTTATTTGGCCTACTTGTTACACCGGTTCTGTTGTATGGTTGCGAGGTGTGGGCTAGTGGCACAACAAATGCAAAATGGAGGCAAATAGAAAGGATTCAAAAATATCTAATCACAAACTTTCTCAAAATTAAGGCCACAACCCCTTATGAAATTATTCTAGCTGAAACTGGAATGTTCCCTTTAGAAGCAATTGCTATGAACAAGCTGTTATGTTACTTGAAAAAAACAGAAAACATGACAAATGATAGATGGCCTAGGGCAGCTAGGGACAAAGAGTTGCATAGACGAAAGAATACGTGGATGAAACAAAATCAGAAATGGATGAAACGTTGGGAAATCAACATAAATGAATGCCCAAATGTCAACAAAGACATAAAAAATTATGTGAATGAAAAGTTCAGAAGTGGAATGTGGAAAAATGCAAGCAGGAAAATACAATATTATATTGCAAATTTTAACCCGACGTATGACCACAAGGAAAAAGCGTATATAGGCGTTGAAATCAAGTGGAAGGAAAAAATACTCATTGCTCAGATAAGGACTAGCTCTCATAGGCTTAGATGTGAAACAGGGAGACGGACAACGCCCAAAGAACAATGGGAAAAAAGGATATGTACTCTATGTAGCACAGGGGCAGTAGAGACAAAGGAACACTTCATCTATAAATGCAGGAGTTTTTCAGATATCCGTGACAAATACAAAGAAGCACTTGGGAACAAGTTGGGAACGAGTTTATGACAGATTTATTTGAAGACATTAAAATAAAAAAGTTGGAGAATTGCTAACACAAATCAGTAGGAGAAGGAACAACCTTCTCAAAGATATTAAAGATCATATGATATGATTTGAGTAATTGTACTTCCATATTTGAGGTCCCATAGACCATATTTGGGTCTCGCGGACGTAATTAAAATATTTCATTCATTCATAGAAATCTAAAAATCTAAAAAGAATATTAAGGAACTTTAGGGAACTTAAGGGAAAAATTAAAAAAAAACGATTAAGACCGTATCCAAACTGACGGCAACGAAATGATATGGGTTTCAATCCAAATTTTACTTCGCATAGTAAAATATCACCACTTCAAAAACATGCCGTGTTACTTAACATAAAAAAAAATTGAGACCTATTGGCTGTTTTATTTTATTGCGATAAGTCAGCATATCACTACCAATTTAATATATATATATATAGTGGAGTTGAGAGCAGTTAGCGACCGTATTTAGGATATACCTTACTTTAAAGATAAATAAAGGCCAACTATAAAGAAATCACAGACATTACTCACAAAACAAATAAACTAAAACAAATTAAGGTGAAGGTGCAGAATACCTGTGGGGGAAACGCAGGCCTGAGGCACGGAGACCCCTCGGCAAGCTTTGATGGGATAAATATATATCTCTTTGATTTTAGCGGCCTCCTCCACTTCTCCTCCCCTGCCAAATATGGAACCGATGATCGCCCCTGCTCTCTCCATGCTTGCTACTCCAATTCTCCTCCTCCAAGTTAGCGCTTTCACTCGTATACCTCTCTATTTTATATAAAAACAGAAGCAGCTCAGCTCATTCCCTTCCTCAGTAACTGTTATTTGACTGGGAATGGGGGCTTCGCTTCACATTTTGGTCTTTAACATGTTTTTAGCAATGGCAATAATTCTGTGCCAACGAATTTGAAAAAAAATAGATTTTTTTGAAGGGGAAGTATAACAGATAGTATAATTGGAGCACCATATTTTTTTGAGGTACAATCGGATCTGATTTGGATAATGAAGATAACAGTTCAACAACATACGATTAAACAGAAAATTACAGATTCAATAATAAATTAAATAGTAGCTGACTTTTAATTGATAACTTTATGAAAATTTATAGTAAGAATAAGTTTAAATATTTTTTCCCTTTTTAAGATTTGTTAAGTGTGAGAAATAGTTTTCCATCCATTGTACCATGATTTTTCATAAAAGGAAGAGTTTATCAAAAAAGAATTATACAACCACACAATTTTAAACCTCAACCTGAATCATTAAACTATCCTAAAACTTAAACCACAAATTTTTTTATTAAATTATAAAAATAAAATATCAAATATATAAATATTAAAATAAGTAGACCAATTATCCCATATGTGTATCACAACTCCACGTTAACAGAAAAGCTCGCCAGTTCGACGTCCCAAAAAACAATGTAAAAGATTCGAGACCCAAAATAAACCAAGACCTATCTGCACAGGGCTTGTAATCGTTGACTAGTCATTCGCCTCCCGAAATGGTCCACTTTATTCTCGTGAACAAGTTTTCTTGTACAATGTCAGCATTGAATTTTGCCAATAAGAAGCTGAGATAAACTATGGATGGATTGCAGATGATGCTCAATTTCAGGTGTGCCTGCTATACGTATATTTAATATTTGTTTTCCCACCTTGGTTTTATTTTTTATGATACGAGAGCACAATGATTCATTTCGCTGAATCGATTTGTAGAAGTGGCTTTTGGCTTCATGGGCGTTAAAACCCTTCTAAGTTATTAATTAAAAAGATTGTGGACAAATTCTTTTAATACAAAAATAGTTTGTTCTTACTTGAATGGTACGGCCATTTTTTTTCAAAAGATTGTGGAGAAATACATATGTGAAAGGTAAGAATGGTTATTTTGTTTTCTTTACAAAATTATTTATGTTTAGTCTTTTAATTAATTTAAGTATATATATTTTAAAATTATTATTTTAATTAGTTATATAGGATTGAAGTAGGTTCTACTTATATTATAGTATATCTATACAATGGTATTATAAAAATTTAGTTATAAACTTGGTTATTATGAGTGTATAGCTTGATAAAATTTTAACCTAGCCTTCTACTTAAATGTGAAAGAATTTGACAAGTTAAACTAATTCCATTTGGCAATTATATCTTAAAAGCATTAGCTATGTGTTTTTTATAGTATTAATTAGTTAATATAATAGGAATACTATCAAATAGCATGAGTTTAATTGACTAAATTCCTCTACTTTCAAAGAAGAGATCCATATTCAAAACTTTTCAAGCCATATATGTATAATTGTCAAGTTGTTGTAATGTCATTATGTGGTTATGTTGTATTGCAAGTGGGTTCATTTCAATTTTGTATAACTAATTAGAAAAAAAAAAACTTGAATACTATATATATATAGAGAGGAGAGTTGGTTACAACCATGTTATTTTTAATAACTGTCAAGTGCAGGGTTTAAACCACCAGGGCTGCCCCCAACAAGTCTATTCCACTTCGTTATTTTATAACATAGCATGAAGAGGACCACTGGTTGCTCGGGATTTGTACCATCATCATCGGTCTGACGTGCACTCAAAGGATTTGGAGCAGACTACTACCTTTGAATACTATGAATATTATTACCATTGTGTGAGTTGGATGCCAATCTCTTTTTTTGTTGTTTTAAAAAGTGTTGCGAGCAAGGAGCAAGCCTTACCTTTTATCTTTCCAAATCTTTGAGGGAATAAAAAAAATAGATTCTTATAAGAAGAGGCTAAGCTTCTTCTTTCAAATCTTTGGTGAATCAAAAAATAAAGGATTCTTATGAGGAAAAGCTAGGTGGTATGAGAAAAGGTCATTTTTGAAAGTCCTAACTAAAAGTAAAGGTGCCCTAATTGCAAGTATGGATGTTTTAATTGGGAATAAGAGAAAGGTTGAATCTATGCAAAATCATATCCAAATAGAAGATGTTACACCAAAAATCATTATCAAAGTTGACATGATCGAGCATGACATAACAGTTTTTAAAAGTAGAGGGTTAATATGTAAGTTCCACGAATACTAGACATGTTTTTCAAATATTAAAAATTGAATCACAAGGAAGTGCAAATTGAATTGAAATTACTCCATGAATTCTCATCCAAAAGGATTTTTTTCTCATCATCTTCTCTAGTTCAAAAATCATGATAAAATAATGGATGGTGGCCCATGTTTTAAGGGAAAAGATGCATTATATTTAAGACCATGGAGTGAGAAGTTTTCTATGAAGACAATAACAACATAATAGTAGAAGCAACAACAATTCCAATATTGTGCAACAATACCTATTCCATAGTAACAATTCATATCTAATGGCCAAAAAATCAAATATGTAATAACCAAATCCCAGATTTAAATCAATCCAAACCCTTAGCCACTTAGAGAAGGCAAAGTCTCATAGCCACTTGCATAGAGTGAAGTCTCATATGCATAGCAAACGTGACTTAAATCCAAATATGAAAGATAAATCCAATTATCACATAATTCTTCCTATTTATAAATTAAATAAATATTAACCCTAACCCTAATGCTCAAAGTGCGGCTGACTAAAGCTTAGGCCCAAGCTATTAAAAGTAAATATAGCCAACATGACTATATTGGAACCGTTACATAGCTCCCCCCTAGAAATCTTTGTCCTCAAAGCTTGAAAAGGCTTGAAAATGCTCTCAAGCTTCCACATAGCATCTTCTTCTAGAAGGTCTTGCCACTTGATGAGGAACTCCTTAGTTTGTCAAGATTGAAGATGACAAACTCTGAACTACAATATTGCTTTAGGTTGAAGAGTGATTCAACCTTCTTCATCAAGTATTAGAAGAGGTGGATCTGAAAACTTAACCACCATGCAATTGACTTGGGCAAAGAATCCCCAACCATCCTTCTTAAATATATTTTCCATGCAGTGAGCTAACCACCTTGGAAGGAGGGGGTTGGATTCCTTGGAGACAAATGACTCTTCCATTCTCTATCTACTTGACATATAATTTTTGTAGATTAATAGTAACATCATTGAGCTAAGATAGTCATTGTGCTCCCAATATGATATTTGAACTTCTTAGGTTCATGGCAAAAATTTTTCCCACTCATGTATAATCTCCAATTCGAATGTTAACTTTGGTCATACAACCCACACAATAAGCAGTACCCCCATTTGCAATTAAGACTTGGAAATTATCACAATTAGAAGTATTAATATACAACCCCAAGGACTTTGTTGTCTCACTATCTATAAAGTTGTGAGTACTACTTGAATCAATCAACACATTGACACATTGTCCTTTAATAAATTCCTATACCTTGATAGTGTGGTGAGCTTGGAACCCCATAACTTCAGTGTGTGAGCAAGTATCATCCTCTTATTCGATTTCATCTACTTTTTTTGGTTGCTCCTACTATATTGAATCTTTATCTTCAAATATTATTATTTTGTCACCTTCCCATTGAAAGTTACGAAGTTCCTCATAAGCCTGATCTTGGAGATGGTGAGAATAACATTTGAAACAAAAAATTCCTAGGAATGCTCACTATTGCGATAAGGACGACAATAGTTGAAGTCACATGGATAGGGGACTTGAATATTGGAGCTTTTGTTTTATTGTCAAAGCTACATGTTGTACATCATATATAGTATAGGGATTATGTATGCTAACTTCCTTTCAAATATTATCCTTAAGACCATAGTGAAAGGTTGAAACCACCATTGTAGGATCCAATTCATGATGGCTATAAGTGAGCAGACTTATGAACTCAAAGCAATACTCCTCCACTATACCTGTTTGCTTAGTTTACACAAGACGTACCACATATGATGTGGATGATCCCTTGCCAAAAATTTGGAGAAACTATTCTTTGAAATCAAGCCATAAAAGAGGGCCACCCTATTGGCAAATCTACCACAACAACCATTGATAAGCTTGGGTACCCAACTTAGAAGTTGCTAATACGACATGACCTACTTCAAGAACATGGTACAAATGGATAAGGCCTTCCATTTTGGCCAACCATCCTCAAATATCGATACCTTCAAAAGTGGGCATGTCAATGAGAGTAATAGGAATGTCATGAGGCCATTAAAAGAAATAAGAAACGTCTCCTACCGTGGAATCCAAATTAGAATCAAAGCCTAGGTCGTAAGGACTAATAATTAAAGAATTATGACTACGTGGTGGTTGTGGAAGAATACTAGTGTTTGGTACTTGATGTATGGTCAAAGGTTGTTGTCTAACTATTTGTAAAGACCCCCTTGGAGCAGCAGAGATGTAGGGATGGATATTTTTAGGAGTCTTAATTTTATTCAAGGACTTCACTCTCCCAAAAGGGTATTGCAACACTCAATACTTCACTCTTTATTTATTTTATTTTTTTGTTTTAATTTAAAATTAATATAATTGTTAAAACGACTAATAGAAAAATAATACTTGCTTTTATTTTAAGAGAAAATTAATTCTAGTTGATTAACTCTCTTCTCCATATCTTTGTTGCAAATTCCCAGCCTTAAATAGGTTTTCCTGATCGCTTAAAAACATTTGTTTGTTTTAAAATAAAGGAAATATTATCTTTGAAAAGATGATCAATGTAATAATGGGAAAGAAAAAAGAAAGGGGCTCTTTGCTAATATTAATCACAGGTGCAATTAGAACCCTAAGAAGAGTTTCGATAGTCGAGCTAGCATACAAAGGTCACATTGTTATTGGTTGTATTCACTCCAAAGGACTTGCCACTTTGCACACAACTTTGCCAAGGACCCTTCAAAGCACCTCTTGACATGATGAGCTCAGCTTGGATCGACTACAACAAAATCAAGTGGGTTTATTTGTTGAGATACCAGATAATATTTCCAACAAGATGTTTTGAAGTTTATGCTGCAACAAAATCAGCTCAAAACAATAGGTTTTGCACCTCGATGGAAACTTTTTTTTGCTCTAGTAGCACCTCCACACTAGATTCAACTCCACTCCACACTTGTTAAGTCGTCTAACAACATATAACAATAATAACAACTAGCTAAGATTTCTCAATTGTGCAAAATAATTATTTGATAATAAAGAATTGCAAGTTTTGGTTGAAACTTCATTAGGCGAAGCTAAACTCCCTTTGTTGCACTACAATCAACCTAGGGAACCTGAGGTTGAAGAAGAATTCATATTAGAGAAGTTACACTTTTACGAGATCATGGAAATATGATGGCTCAAATACGAGTAGTTGTTTTTGCAAATTTGCTATGCAGTAAATTGAAGATCAAGACTTTAGGGTAAATTTTTTTGCCAAATACTACAATCCAAAAACATTCCCACTTTGCCATAATAATTTCTCTGATACCACTTGTTAAGGAATAACTTTAAAATGATAGTAAAATAGTAGAAGCACTAATAATTCTAATAATGTGCAAGTAACAATACCTAGTTGATAATAACAATTCATATCCAATAGCTAGAAAATCAAATATGTAATAATCAAATCCTAGATTCAAACCAAGGCAAATCCTTAGGCACTTAGAGAGAAAACTCTTGTGGCTACTTGTAGAGGGTGAAGTCTCATGTGCACAACAAACGTGACTTAAATCAAAATATGAAAGATAAATCCAATTCTCACATGATACTTCCTATTTATCAATCAAATCAATATTAACCCTAACCCTCATGCTTAATGGTCTACTAACTAACCCAAGGGCCCGAGCTATTAAAATAGCTAACATGGCTATATTGAAACCATTAAATTATTAAAATGCTTCCAGTGTGGATTAGGCACTTTAGATTTCCATATCAGCTTATCAATACAGAGGTTTTGAAGCATATTAGCAATACTCTAGAGGAGTTCATCCAACTAGGATCAACTATTAAGGAGTGAAGGCATTTTGTATATATGTGTTGCCATAGAATTTCAAAACCTCTACCACATTCCATTGAATCGAGAGAATGGGATAAAGAAATGGATTATGAAAGGATTGCATTTAAATGTCACAAATATCATGAAACTAGACACATGGTAAGAGATTGCAAAGTGAAAATGATGGAGAAATAGATGATTTTTTTTTACCATGAGACAAACTTCAATATGGAGCAAGGATATCATACCACTATAAAAGTTGTACCAAATCAAGGATTTTCTACTCCCAAGAAGGTGGTAAAGAAATACCCTCTATATTATTAAATGAGAAGGCCATTATGGTTTACTTAGATCATCCATTAGGTGAAATAAAGGAGGACACAATGGATGCAAAAGTATAGTGCACAAATCCAAACTCAAAAGGAATTAAAGGTGCAAAGGAAGAGTGGGAGGTAAACTTTAAAGCACTCTAATAGTTGTTGGCTGAAGTTCTATATTATTTTAAGTAAGTGAGGATAACTTTACCTTCATTATCATAAAAGACAACACCTTTGCCAACTTTCCTCAAATTTCTTCTGGAAGTAACATCAAATTATTTCTTATGAACCCAACTTTGGATATTTCCATTTTACCATAAATCAAAGCGAATTATTTGTTTTAACTTTATTGTCATAAATAATTGTCATAAATAACCTTGCATGTATACTTGAATTATGTAACCAATAGGCTAGCACCTATTTTCCACACTTCAAACTTCCCATGATGAGTAGCATGCCTATAAACATTCTATAAGAGAGGCAATAATATGATTATAAAGTTGGGCATTGTAGTATGAGGTGCTACCTTTAACACACGTCGAGCGGCTTGATAGTGGTCATCATATAAGAAAATCATGGTGCTTGAGGATGAACAAGGTAGGAGTCAACAACTTTTACTATTTTGAGGTAAAATTGCAACAAGAAATGACTAAGTAATGAAGTTAGTGATTCATTGAACTATGGTTATTCAAGCTCTAATTCATTAATATTTCAGTGAGTCAACAACACAAGCAGATCTCGATTGACAATGATGTTTTTTGTCCTCTTTTTGCAATTTGTACATGTAAAGTATTTTCACCTAAAGTGAATAGGGTGAATTTCTTATTATGAATACAATCCTAGGGCTTATTGTAAATACCTTTTGGCTACTTGAGGAAAGGTTAGAGCTATGCTCTTTGAATATAATATTTCATTTTTTAATTAATGAAAAATCATGCTTAGCCTTCATACAGGACTGTGTCCTGATTGGATAAACCTCTCTTTGTATGCATGTGTGAGTGGTGATGCCCTACATTTGCTTTTTAGTACTCTTTTCCATTTTGAGCTTGTATTTAGGATCGATTCATCTTGTTGTTATTCAACCTTTCTAATTTAGTTTGATTAATCACACACTATCCTCACCATGGTTGCTAACCATTTTTCCTTTTTATGCATTTACTTTTCTCTCTCACTCTTATTCCAAATGTTTCATTTACTTTCTTTTATTAGTGTAGGATTATATTAGATTGGCATAGGGTAGTGGGGAGCTAAACCAAATTTGAAGGTCAATGAGACTGACAACCCTTTTTTTCATAACCTTGAATGTAGAGCATTGGTACAAGCATGATTTAATGATCAACCTATTATGTGCATTAATAGTTCAAACTAGCACATAAAATGGGACACGTCCCATAATCATCCCAAGATATTCAATCCTAGATCTATGTCATTATGAGTTAAAAAATGTTGGCTAGAAAGTTCTAATTAGAAAGATAGAAAAGAAACTTAAAGAATGAGAGCTAGCATGAAAAACATGGATAGAATGAAAGCTACAAAGCAATAAAGCATTCTAATCTCATCAAAGAGGAAGAGGAGTCTAAATTATAGCATTATAAGCACCCAATTAAAGTATTTCTCCTAAAAATCCATCTACGTGTGAAGAGGGTCACTATGAGAATGTATCACAAACAGACACCAACCTATGTAAGGTAGTATTGCACAGGCTAGTAGTGTGTAGAATATACAAGATAACAGTAAGCAAGGTGCACAAGGAAGTGAGGCTACGCAAAGGAGTTATACTGTGCATAACCCTATGGTGGTGTAGGAAAGTGAGACTACGTAGAGGAGTGACTTATTTTGACTACTGTACAAGTTGTTGCAACAACATAAATGGGTAAGATTGTGCAATATGTGTAGTAGGAGGAATAGACAATGAATGCAACCCAACAAAAGGATTAGGCTACACATGTAGCAAAAAAATTTGATGACACTACGCAGGGACCTTGCAATGCATGGTAGGAGGTTGTCATGTAGTAACACAATAATACCATACAAGTTCCATGTGACAAGGAGCATAAGGAAGATGAAGTGACTCAAGAAAATGCATTTGTAAACATCGTGTTTGACATGGCCATGTAGGACGCTATGGAGATTATATAGGAGATACACCTAGATGAGCATGAACGCGAATAGAATCTAATACATACAACCAAACATATAGCTATAAAATTTTAGAGGAGATCAAGTTAATTGAATCAAGGGTTCCAACCACACCAGATGTAGTTGCAACAGATATAGTGGGGGCAAATGGGACCAACACGACCTATTCAACTAGACACAAAAGGTCTATAAGGATTGGAATCTCCATGGCAAGAGTTATTGTATGGAGCAAAAATAGAATTTATGTCCTCACTTGCCTTTGAAGGGTTGACACCATTAGGCAAAGGGGATGCAGCTTCATATAGAACTAGTCAAGGAGAAACTTCATTCATGAGAAGACTTGTCCTAGCAAAGAACTAGTTAATGAAAAGGTTGATCCAAACATGGAATCAACCTAGGATAAAGACATTTAGGTGGAAGATATTGAGCAACAACCACTTTGAAGGGATAAGTAGATAGACAAGGGTGTTGAAGGAGAATCTGACAAGAATGAGGATATGGGAGCTGACAAGGAGGGCTTTGAAGAAAAGTGGGACAACGATTTCAATGGCCATACCATGATAGAATTTTCAAATGTGAGGCAACCACCAACTAAGGGAGATATTTTTGATGAGCAAATTGATAATTTTTTATTGCAAATGATAGGAGTGATATCCAAAGTGCACGAGGAGTTCTTTAGCTCCATTGACAAAGGTGGATGTGGTCTTTTAGATTGGCAAGTGAAGCCCCATGATTGCATAACTAGTCATGAAGTGAATCACATATGGTGCAATTAGAAATATTTATAGAAAATTAAGCATGGGGGTAGGCAAGAATGAGCAAAGTAATCCTTTTTTTGATTTGTTAGAGTTGCCACTTGGAACTAGGATATTGTATTGCCATCCTCCTTGTATATACTTGATAGAATAACAATATGAAAAGTATCCCACTGCTCCCACTATGAAGAAGTACTTGATTTCTAGTGACATTGATGTGGCTTACAATCAACTCAATTACTTGGCATACATGATAAACTGGTTGACATCAGGCTTGAAAAATTTCCATGATATGGTAAGCGATTCAAAGTAGTTGGCAAAAAGGGAGGAAGCCCAAGTTAAGCAACTTGAGGAGGAATTGACTCTTGAGAGGAAGAGTCGGAGCCAAGGCAATTTTGTTGAAACAAGAGTTGGAATGAGTTGCAAGGAACATGAGGAGCATTTGCAATAGTGTAGGAAGCGAATGATGATTAAGGATCAAGAAATTGCAACATTGCGGGCACATTGGCAGCTTTGCAAGACCAATTATGGCTAGCATAAGGATAAATTGCTCAAGTTGAGCAAGCAAATCAAAATTAGGTTCAGCTAGCAAAGCATCATGGTGTACAGTGGACAGGGTATGTAGAATATGCGTATCATATGAAACATTAGTACCTGGATGAATGTGCTAAGGTAGAGATCCTTTGTGCAAGAAAATTTGTTCCTAGTTCTATGACAGCTCCTATTTTGGCATGACAACTTGATCCCAAGGACCTTAGACGTAGTTGACAAGGACATCACCCGATCTACATGGAAGGGTAGATGTACTTGGTAGTTTTGACTTTGTGTCAACACATGTACCACCTAAGCCTTGACATGTGCATGTGTACAAATGATGAGTATGCAATAAGTCTTGATTGTATATAGTTTTGTGTTTGTATGTAGGGTTGTTCATGTTTATATGTTTAAGCCAAACCAGATAGGTAATTATGCAGTTTGCAACTACTTCTCCCTACTCGACCATTATAGAAAACCCCTCCTTCATTGTTTGTAGCATCACATTGTATTATATAGTTGTGCATATCCTGTGTTGATATTTTAGTCTCAAAGATCGTTTTGTGCATATTTTGGTAATCTAGTTTCTCTTGTATGATATTTTATTTGCACATATATTATTGATTGTTTTTATTTGCACATATATTATGGATTGTTTTTGTTAATGTTACATTGTCTTTGATATTTTATATTTTATGTACCTTCAATTGTGGGAATATTGAACTATTGTATTGCACTCATATATTCTTTTACTTAGAACAACTCTTATCTTTTGTTTTTTTGTTCTAACTTTTTAAAGTTCAATACAACTTTCTTTTTTAAGTCTATGTGAGACTACCATCCATAGGCACACAACAACACAACTACTCTATTTTCTAATCTTCTGCAAAGCAGCGTTTTTTTGTTCCAACCTAAATTTTCATATCTCACAACAAATTTTTATGGCCTCACAGCAGTTTGCGTCGATAAACAGGGACAAAAGGAGCTTCCTTTGCTCTTCTCTGACTTTCTGCACCTCATCATATGTTTTCTTTTAGCAGCCTTTCACATGCATTCTTTGCTCCTCTCCTTGACCTTCTAAAGGCCAAAGCAGATGTCTATAACCTTTTGCAAGTTGTATGTCTTTTGAGAATAGCACTTCAGCAAGCAGTTCTAAGCTAAAAGGGCCGTAGATCTTTGCAGAACTTGGTGGCTTCTCACGCAGCCTTTTGCAGGCATCTTAAATCAGCAATATAGCTAATTACTACAACCTTATTTTGGACCTTTTGCATACCAACAATTCTTTCACAAGCATGCTCCCCTCCTTCGGATGCTCTTTAGATCGCAGCATATTTTCAAGAAAATAACCGTTGCACATCATTCTCCCATTAAGATTTATCTTCTCTTGGCATCCTTCTTTGATACCTTGATGAAATTGTTAGCCTGGATCTATAGACACGAGAAAGAGAGCATCTGAAGGAGACTTTATATTATAAAGGTGATAGAACACCTTCCAGGATGCCAAGCATCCAACTCATACACTCCTACGCCATATCTCCTTGATTTACATTGAAGAATCTCATTAGATAGATTTATAGACAGGTTTAATGATATTGGGTTATCATTCCAAATTCAACTTCGCAATCAAAAGTTATCAATAAGATCAATATAGTAAAATATCAGCACATTCTGTGTTACATAACAAAAGTATTTTGGGTCCTACAGGCTGTTCTATTTTATTGCAATAAGACAACATATCTCTACCAATTTAACAAATAAATATATATATATATATAGTGGAGTTGAGAGAAGTTAGCGACCCTATTGGGCTTAACCTTAATTTATAGGTAAATCGAGGTCAAATACAAAGAAATCACAGACGTTACTCACAAAACCAATAAACTAAAGCAAAATTAAGGTGAAGGTGCAGAATACCTGTGGGGGAAACGCAGGCCTGAGGCACGGCGATCCCTCGGCAAGCTTTGATGGGATAAATATACATCTCTTTGATTTTAGCGGCCTCCTCCGCTTCTCCTCCCCTGCCAAATATGGAACCGATGATCGCCGCTGCTCTCTCCATGCTTGCTACTCCAATTCACCTCCTTCAAGTTAGCGCTTTCTCTCTTATACCTCTCTATTTTATATAAAAACAGAAGCAGCTCATTCCCTTCCTCAATAACTGTTATTGATTGGAATGGGGGCTTTGCTTCACATTTTCATTTTGGTCTTTAACATGTTTTTGGCAATGGCAATAAATCTGTGCCATGTTTTTGGCAATGGCAATAAATCTGTGCCAACGTCAATTCTTCGGATTTGACAGACAAGTGCGGATTCAAAAGACGAGAATAAACAAAATCGTTGCCAGTTTTGACAGTGGGGCTTTTAATTGATAACTCAATGAAAATTTATGACTGACAGACAGTATTAATATATTACATTAAAACCACAATAATTAAGAAAACCAATTATCCCATCTAATTTTTATTAAAATAAAAATAACAATTTTTATTATTTTTATTATTTATAAAAGGTATGGTTACTATTTTTTAACAACTGGTTATAGGGTTAACTCACGTGACAAAGCGGCATTGCTTCTATCTCGGAAAATCCCAGTGACAGCAAATTTGAGGCCCAATGCAAAAGCAAGACCTATCTGCACAGGGCTTGTAATGGTCCACGTTTTTCTCGTGAGCAAATTTTCCTGTACAATGTCAGAATCGTCTGTCTCTCAAATACACGGCAAAGTTTAATACAAATGCATCGTCTGGATGGATTGTAGATGATGCTAAATTTCAGGTGTGACACTGCCTGCTATACGTGTATTTAATAATTGTTTTGAGGTTTCCTAGACATATTCTTCTGGTATGGGGCCAACAACGGAAGGGAACTGATTCCCGTGCCACCTTTGTGTTATCTTTTTACGATACGGGAGCGCAATGATTGTTTTCGCTGGATCGATTTGAAGAGGTGGCTTTTGGCTTCGTGGGCGTTAAAACGCTTCTACGTTCTTAACTGAATGGTACGCACAGTATTTTTAAAAAGATTGTGGACTAACTATTCTAATAAAATATAGTTGTTTTATTATTAAATGTATGAATGGTTATTTAAATTATTTATGTTAGCTCTCTAATTAATTTTTAGGCAAGTATGCATATTTTAAAATTATTTTGAAATTTGTTATATGGCAATGAAATAGGTCTCATACCATGGTATTCCAACCAATCTAGCTATAAATTTGGCTATTTATATCTTGATAAGATTGGAACCTAGTCTTCGTCTTATACTTGGAAGTTGAGGAATATCACTAATTGAACTAGTGCTACTTGATAATTATATCTTAAAATCATTATCCATATGTTTTTAATAATATTAATTAATTGTTATAGTATAAATAACCTTCTTGCAATCAAGCTTAATTAATTAAATTTTTCGATGAGGAGATCCATATTTTAAATTTGCCTAACAATACATATATAATTGTTAATTTGTAATATAATTGTGTGGTCATGGTGTAATATAGGTGAACTCATTTTAATTTCATATAACCAATTTAAAAATAAATAAATAAAATTGAATACAATGAATATTTTTTATTTTTATTTTATTTTATTTTTGGTTGATGTGAGAAACCCCTACAACCAACGTTTAGGACTAAGCATTTTCATCTCAACCATGACTTCTCGTAAGGTCGAGAGATAAACTTATCAACAGAGGATTAACACACAACCACACTGGTTTAAACCTTGGAACTCGTGAAAAGAGCCAAACCCCGAAAAGTTACATTGTCCCACCCAAAACCGATACTATGAATATTATTATTATTATGTGAGTCTTATTTTTTCTTGTTTTAAGTGTTGCAAGTACAAGCAAGGAGCAAGCCTTACTTTTTCTTGTTACAAATATATGAAGGAATAAAAAAATAAAGGATTCTTAAAAGGAAAAGTTAATTTTTTTTTTTGTTTCAAATCTATGAAAATAAAAAACTTAAGGATTCTTATGTGTGAAAGTTAGGTGGTATAGGAAAAAGTCATTTTTAAAAGTCCTAACTAGAAGTAAGGATGTCTTGGCTAGAAGTATGAATGCTTTAATTGAGAACAAGAGAAAGGTTGAATCTATGAAAAATCTTATCCAAGTAGAAGTCGTTTAACTAAAATTATTATCAAAGATGAGATCATCAAGCATGACATAATGGTTTTTAAAAGTAGAGGGTTAATATGTAAGTTCCACAAATATTAGTTATGTTTTTCAAAGATTCAAAATTGAATCACATGGAAGTGGGGATTGAATTCAAATTACTCCATGACTTTTCATCCAAAAGGACTTATTTTCTTTTTCTCTAGTTCAAAAATCATGATAAAATAATGGGTGATGTCCCATGTTTTAAGAGAAGAGATGCTTTATATTTAAGACCGTGGAGTGAGAATTTTTCTATGAAAACAAAAATTATTATTTACTTCCAATGTGGATTAGACATTTTTGACTTCCATATCAACTTATCAATAAGGAGGCTTTGTAGCATTTTGGCAATACTCTGAAGAAGTTCATCTGAGAGGGATCAACTATTAAGAAGTGAAGACATTTTGTATATACTTGTATATATTTTTCCATAGAATTTCAAAATGTATGTCATATTCCATTAATATTCTGAATCAAGAGAATGGGACCAACAAGTGGATTATAAAAATGTTGTCACAAAATTTCATGAAACTAGATACATGGTAAGAGATTACAAAGTGAAAATGATGGAAAAATAGACAAAAAAGTTTGGGAATGAGATAAACTTTAATATGGAGCAAGGATATCACACCATTATGAAAGTTGGACAAGATCAAAGGTTTTCCACTCCTAATAAGGTGGTAAATAAATCTCTTCTACATTATTAAATGGCAAAGGTCATTATGGTTTACTCAGATCAACCATTAGATGAAACAAAGGAGGACACAGGGGATGCTAGAGTACAATGCACAAATTCAAATTCCAAAGGAATTATAGATGTGAAGGAAGATGGGGAGGTAAATTTTAAATAAGTGAGGAGAACTTTACCTTCATTATTTTAAAAGACAACACCTTCGCCAACTTTTCCTAAATTTCCTTTAGAAATACTATTAGAATTATTCTCTATGAACCCAACTTTAGACATTTCTATTTTACCATAAATTGAAGCAAATTATTTGTTTTAACTCTATTGTTATAAATAACCTTACATGTATACTCAAATCCTGTAACTAAGAGGCTAGCACCTCTTTTCCCACGCTTCAAACTTCCAAAGATGAGTAGCATGCCTATAAAAATTGTACAAGAGAGGTCCTAATATGATTCTAGAATTGGGCATTATAGTATGAGGTACTACCTTTAACACACAACAAGTGACTTGATAGTGGTCATTAGACAAAGAAACTATGGTGCCCGAGGATGAACAAGGGAGGATTTAACAACTTTTGCTATTTTGAAGTAAAATTGCAATAAGAAATGACTAAGTCATGAAGTCAATGATTTGTCAAATTATTTTTTTTTAAGCTCTGATTCATTGATATTTTAGTGAATCGATGACACAAGTATCCTTCCCAAGCGGACTTAGATTAACAATGACATTTTTGTCCTCTCGTTGTAATTCGTACATGTAAAGTAACAGCAACAGCTGCAGTTGTAGTTGTTACTTCCCCCACCCCCACCCTCAACCACCCTCACAGTAATAGCTGCAGTTGCAGTTGTTACTTCCCCTACCCCCACCCTAAACTATAATAGCTGCAATTGCAGTTGTTACTTCCCCCACCCCCACCCTAAGTTGAGGGTGGGGGTGGGGAAGTAATAACTCGCAATCGCAGCTAGCATTACCACCCTAGGTTGAGGGTGGGGGTGGAGGAAGTAACAACTGCAACTGCAGCTATTATAGTTGAGGGTGGGGGTGAGGGAGGGGAAGTAACTAACCGCAACTCGCACTATTATGGCTGAGGGTGGGGGTGGGGGAATTAACAATCGCAACGCTAGCTTGTTATTGTATACTGGTAGCGATTGCAGAATAACCGTAACTCGCTATACGGTTGAGGGTGGGGGTGGGGGAAGTAACAATTGCAACTGTAGCTGTTATTGAGGGTGGGGGTGGGGGAAGTAACAACTACAACTGCAGCTGTTATTGAGGGTAGGGGTGGGGGAAGTAACAACTGTCCCGGGGAGGGGGTGACTTGCTGACTCTTGCATTCTATGATTCAATAGGAGGCCCGGCCCCTACCATTATGATAAGGGTGGGCGGGATAGGAGGATTAGAAAACAGTCGCTCGCTCATAGACAGAAATCTCGAGCAACTCAAGCATCGAGATCAACTAGCTCGGATGCTGGTGGTGGAGGATCAATGGCCCGGTCTTCCGTGTGAGGTTGTGTCGGCCCTACCAATCCTCATTAATTAAGATCTCACAGGCTGATGGAAGCTATGAAGCCCCAACTGCCGCCTACCCCTACTATTGATTAAAGGCAAGTAGCTGATGGTCGGGACTCTCTATATTACTGCTTTCGAGCTCTGTAATCGAGACGAAATGCTCATCTGATTTGACTCATCTTGTCTCGATAGCCAGCGTCCAGAGCTTTCTTTCGCTCTAGTCAATCCAATTCTTCTCGAACGTGTTTTCGGGTGGCCCTACCCTCTCCATCTTCAACGGTAGGCAAGGATTGCATCCCGCGCATATTAATTATTGGTATCCCGATCGCACTAGGGAGAATGGGCAAATTTGACATTCGTCGCCGAGGCACCATTCATTGCTCAGATCTATAACCCCAACCTTGCTTTCGAACAAAATATCGATCCAGAAGGCTACCACTATTCTCCACTGAGAGGAAGCATGGCTCCAACTATTATCACTCTTCTCCGACGGCAAGACTCAGTTCGTATTGGCCTCCGAAGGGCCCCTCCAAGGGAAACTACCCTTCGAACTCGCCCCAACCTGCCCTCAACTATTCGCTCTGCTCGAGTCGTTGAACCAGTCCCGCTTCTCAGACTGAAATAGAGCCCCCGGAACTTAGAGAAAGATGGGGCTCCGAGAAATCGAGAAACTCACAGGTTGCCAAAAAAAATGATCATAGAAATGATCGACAAAAGAGCGATAAATCATAAATCGATAATCGAGATTGTTAATACATAAAACTTCCTTGGTCAACCTGGGGCATGGATATGCATCTGCAGGCGAAGGAGCGTGGCATCAGCAGAATCCAAGGGTTGGGGAAACATCCATAGCCAGGTATAGTTATTGATAAGGGAGGGGCCCCTCTAGCTCATTTCACTTCGTTTAAGGTCTGCTTGGCTTATTGTCAATGCTTCCAAAATGCTGCGCCATTGAATTCAACATGCACCTGAGTTCAGATTTCATGGCCACAAACTCGATGGTCAATCTTTTGCAAACAAAGTCTATTTCATTCTTCGGCTCGACCCTGCCCTGTAGATTGGTTCCTCCCCATGCCCTCTCCCTCTAGAATCAATTGATAATGCATAAATCTGGTCGCGTTGAACCGAAGAATTGGGAGAACTCGATTCTTATTCCAGGTTTTTAATACAACTACAACTGTTACTTCCCCCACCCCCAGAGTGGGGGTGGGGGAGTGGGGAAGTAACAGCTGCAGTTTGGGGGTGGGGGAAGTAACAACCGCAACTGCAGCTGTTACTGTGCAATTGTTACTTCCACCACGCCCACCCTCACACCCCCACCCTCAACTTGAGGGTGGGAGTGGGGGAAGTAACAACTACAACTGCAATTGTTACAGAGGGTGGGGGAAGTAACAACTACAACTGCAGCTGTTACAAAGGGTGGGGGAAGTAACAACTACAACTGCAGCTATTACTGTAACAGCTGTAGTTGCAGTTGTTACACTTGAGTGAGGGTGGGGTGGGGAAGTAACAACCGCAACTGCAATGCATTGCAGAGGGTGGGGGTGGAGGAAGTAACAACCGCAACTGCAGCTATTACTATGGGGGTGGGGGAGTAACAATCGCAATCGCAATCTGTTACGAGGGTGGGGGTGGAGGAAACTACAACTGCACTTGCTATCGTAATCGTCGCAGCTTGCGGCTTGTTACTCCCCCACCCCCCACCCTCAATCGTAACATGTTGCGGCTGCGGTTGTTACTCCCCCACGCCCACCCTCAACCGTAACGACTACGATTGCAGCTTGTTACTTCCCCTACCCCCACCCACCCTCACTTACTCCCCCACCCCCACCCTCAACTGTAACAGCTGCAGTTGCAGTTGTTACTCCCCCACGCCCACCCTCAACCGTACATGACTACGATTGCAGTTGTTACTTCCCCCACCCCCACCCACCCTCACTTGAGGACTGTAACAACTGTAGTTGCAGTTGTTACTTGAGGGTGAGGGTGGGGCTGAAGGAAGTAACGGCAGTTACTTCCCCACCCCACCGTCACTTCTTTTCACCCAAAGTGGATAGTGTGAATTTATTATTATAAATAAGAACCAAAGGCTTATTATAGATATATTTTGGCCATTTGAGGAAAGGATAGAGTTATGCTCTTTGAATGTAATCTTTCATTTTTTTTAATTACAGCAAATTCGTGGGCATTCATAACTGTTGCACATCATTCATAACTGCAATTCAATACGCTTTCCCAAAGGTCTGAATATCCAATATCGGAGGGCTACGTTCAAGCTCTACAATATCGGGCGCTCAGATCTATAACCCATGTTGTTATGTTTTACTTGATTATTGTTCAGCTTGCTGGAATTATATCGATGATTATTTACTTAAAAGCAAATCCCGAGGCACAGGAACCGTTAAAAGAGGGGCATCAATACAATCTATTTCTCTGTATTTACAACCGTCTCTGTTTTCGCCAATTGCGGGTTCGTGTTTCTGAACGACGCCATGGTGCCCTTCCAGAAATTTCCTGGGCTTTTGTGGATCTTGTTTTTTCAGATGGTCATCGGCAATGTCATGTTCTGGCCGTGTATGAGATGCTTTATATGGGCCCTACGCCGGTTGTCCAACGGTTCAGCCGACGGAAACCCGTTTCATTATTTGTTGAATAACGGTGAGAAATTTAAGCCAATGTTGGTGCTTGGGTTTAAGCACACGATCTGGATTGCCATGGTGGAGTGTGCTTGGGTTTAAGCACAGTTTACATGTTTGGGTGCTCTACAGTGGAACACACTGGTTTTTGAGGGCCGGTCTGGAAGACTAAAATTATCTGTCGATGCTTTCCAGGCGTTTTCCACTCGCACCACCGGCCTTGGTAAGATTGAACCTAGTTTCTATCAGGAGCTCCTTGGAACTTAAGAGACTAGGTTCCATAATTATCTGTCGATGCTTTCCAGACGTTTTCAACTTCCATGTAAGAGACTAGGTTCCTACTAGTTATAAATTTGGCTATTATGTATTTATACCTTGATAAGATTGGAACCTAGTCTCTTACTTGGAAGTTGAGGAATACGGGGAGGAGTTGAATTAGTGCCACTTGACAATTATATCTTAAAATCATTATCCATATGTTTTTAATAATATTAATTAATTGTTATAGTATAAATAACCTTCTTGCTATCAAGTTTAATTAATTAAATTTTTTTATGAAGAGATCTATATTCAAAACTTGCCTAACAATACATATATAATTGTTAAGTTGTAATATAATTGTGTGGTCGTGTAATATAGGTGAGCTCATTTCAATTTCATATAACCAATTTAAAAATAAATAAATAAAATTGAATATTATGAATATTTATTTATTTGATTAGGTTATTGTGAGAAACCCTTATGACCGACGTACACGGCTGAGCAGTCTCCTCCCAAACATGATCCCTCGTAAAGTCGAGAGCTATACTTATCAATAGGAAATTTAACACAAAGCCACCACACACCCACCCCTCACACACTTGCCCATGCCATGACTCCTCGTAAGGTCGAAAGATAAACTTATCAATAAAGGAATAACACACAACCACACACATGTGGTTTAAACCTTGAACCTCGTGAAAAAGAGCCAAACCCCGAAACGTTACATTGTCCCGACCAGAACCGATACTATGAATATTATTATTATTATTATGTGAGTTTAAAGTGAGTCTCATTTTTTTTTTGTTTAAGTGTTGCAAGTACAAGCAAGGAGCAAGCCTTACTTTTTTTTGGTTACAAATATGTGAAGGAATAAAAAAATAAAGGATTCTTAAAAGGAAAAGCTAGGTTTTTTTTGTTTAAAGTATATGAAAATAAAAAACTTAAGGATTCTTATGTGTCAAAATTAGGTGGTATAGGAAAAAGTCATTTTTAAAAGTCCTAACTAGAAGTAAGGATGCCTTGGCTAGAAGTATGAATGCTTTAATTGAGAACAAGAGAAAGGTTGAATCTATGAAAAATCTTATTCAAGTAGAAGTTGTCAGAACACCACCACCACCATCGACCAGGGGAGGGGAGCCCCCCTAGGCCAGGATTGAGACAACTAATTATCCCCATCAGATCCATCTTTGAGCCTGCGCCGAATTGCCTTGAAGATACGCATCAAGGTTGATGCTGCATTGGTGGCCGACGTAAGGGAATTGATCACCATGTCTAGAAGGATGCGAAGGGGGAAGGTCCCCAGATTGTCTTCAGAGTCCGAAATTACCTCTGTGGTGGGTTTCGTCTTCGAATTCTTGAGGCAACTGGACGATATGTTCCTACGAGGGGTGTCAGGGCCACCAGGGGTCTGGACACCTAGGGCAGGGGAGCCGTCGGGAGCTGGAGCGCTAGGGACGTTGCTGTCACCAAGGGCCAGAGTCGGTGCTCGTCTCTTCGGGGTGGGTCTGCGCTTCTTGGGAGGGGGAGATATGTCAGCATCGCTGGGGCTTTCCTCCTTGGATTTATGCTCAAAATTGGAAGCGATCGGGGAGGTGGTGGGGGGATTGGTGGAGAGGGGAGAGATGCACTGGGCAGGGGGCTAGTTGGCGAGGGCGTGGCAGTAGAGAACATCCATGAGTCCCTGATGAGAGGGATGGGTGTGAGCTTTCTGGGATTTCTTGATCGAGATGGTTAGGGAGTAAAGCAGGTAGCGGGGGTACACAGGAGGATAACTCCATGCAAGTAATTGACAAAACTAAGGTGGAAGTTGTAGAGCTTCTGATCGAAATCGTCATAGGTTACAAATTGCATGATGGGCACAAGGGCCTCATCGTAGGATTTAGGCATGTGTTTCCTGTACAGAGCGGTCTTGTCTTAGGAGTGGTCTGAGAAATGAACGAGCTCCTCCTCCCAATTATGTTTGTCACGATGGATGTATTTCCCTTTCTCTTCATGGTGGAGCCCGGTGACATCGAACATGAGCTCCTTGGTCACTTTGAAGTGAACCCCTTTCATGACCACCTTGCCACCGTCCTAGGTGTCGAGGAACGCCTACGTAATTTCTTCATCCGGACCTGCAAACTTGAGGAGGAACTGGGTGAGGGACCTAGCGTCCATGAAAACTTTAGCCAAAGCAGTGAGAACGGGAGACGAGGACTCAATGTAGGGGAGTTTTCCAGAAGGCATGGTGGGGGCAAAGGCCAGCGATAGAGGGACGAGGTAGAGGAAGCTAGGGACCACCAAGGAGCACTCTAGTAGGGGATGAACAATAGAAAAGGGAATGAAGAGGGAGTGGTCTAGCATGCTCAATGGGGAAGAAATAGGCAAAAGGGGACCTGAGAGGACTCTAAAGAGTCGCATGCATTGGCACTCAAAAATAGAGGGTACTGACAACATGCGTGAAGGGTGGCAAAGGTGGGGAAAAGGGTGATGGGTCAGACAAAGCATATGAGGCGTGATCGGATTGGGCCAGGTGGGCGGTATGCACGGGGCACCCGAATTGACAAGAAGGGCCGCATAAAGGAAATGGGCGATGAGATTGGAGAACTTGGGTGGCGGTTGGTTGGACTAAGCAGCATTGGGAAGGCCAGCGCAGAGGTAGAGGGGTCTGACGGGATCTGACGTGGCACTGAGGTGGCTACTGCAGAAAGGGCCAGTTGAAGTGGTGATCTCAGGAATCCTCGGGCTTAAGTCAATGCCCACAAAAAAACCAGAAGGGTCCCTGTATCTCCAGGTCGACGTGGTGCTGCGATCAAGCAATTTAGATTTTAGTGCCAACATCATGGATCAGGAGGCAATATTGGGACGCATCGTCTTGAAGGGCATCAAGAAAGGTATCATGCCATATATGAAGGTCTGTAGACGCCATCGCTAAGTTGGCCATGAGGTCCACGAGCTTATTACCTTCTCGGTAGACATGGCAAATGGACGCTTGAGGGAATTCATGGATGATGGCACAGGCTTCTTGGACAATGTTGGAAATACGCCATGATAACTCTCCTTGGTTGGTCATAACATTAATGATGTTGAGGGAGTCACCCTCGATGATCACCCTTCCTGGGGAATCCTGAAGAACTCTAAGTCCACGGAGGAGGGCCGAAGCTTTCGCAAAGTTGTTGGTTTGGAAGCCCAGGGGCTTTGCATAAGTAAGAATCAAGTGACCAGAGTGATCCCGGATGACCTCGCCCATGCTTGAGGGGCCGGGATTCCCTTTAGACGTCCCATCAAAGTTCAATTTAAGCCACCCATGGGGGCCAACCATCTGGCTAAGGCTCTAGGCAAGGGGGGAGGGGGTGAGGGGGAGCGTCTGCACTCCGAGGGGGTTGAGGAGGGTTAGCTCGCTAGCTCACAATAGGGGGGACAGGGGGAGGGAGCAGGAATTCTCAAATGCAATGGCGAGCACTTTGGCTGCCATTATCAAAGAGTCCCAGGGCGGGGAAGAAAAGGCTATGCTATTACGCTCAAGATAGAGCTGCCAGAGCAGGCGGGGGAGGCAGTAGGCCCAAAGGGAGCAGAGGGTGGGGTGGGAAAAGGGATTGGGCCATTGGATGAGGAGGTCCGGGATGGATCCGGGAGGGGCCCACTGGATGGAGAACTAGGTAAGGAGATGCCCAAGGGCATCGAAGGAGAAAGGGCACCTAAAAAAAGGTGGGAGATCGATTCCCAATCTTTGCAGAACAAGTAGCATCTATTTGGAATAAGGAAGCCTCTCTTTTCCAGGTTGTCGATGGTGATAATCTTGGATTGGGTGGCTGTCTAGATGAAAAAGCTAATATTGGGGATCAGGTTTTTGAGCCACACCTGCTTGATAAAAAAATGGCCTACCTAGGGATCCCTTAGGAGGGCATAGGCAAATTTGACCATGAAGGAGCCACTACTGGTACCTTTCCAGACACACCTGTCCTCTCTTACCCGTGAGGGAATGATAGTTGTGCGAAGCAAGTTCGAGAGGCTGCCAGCTTGGTGAGGGAAACAAGGGGCTTCGATGGGCCCCCAACCTACTCTGTCTTGTTCCCTAATGATGTAATTTGCCACCTTGGGCCCTCGGGGAGGCTCCAAGTGATGTCTCAAATTCCAGAAATCAGGATCTAATCTTAGGGCCTCATCCCGGAGCCATCTGTCATTCCAAAAGTCAATGTTGGTCCCATCCCCAAGGATACACCTGGTCCCTTTCTGGATGAGGTCCTTAGTGAGTATCAAGGATTTCTAGAAGGCAAATCCATCCCGGGTCTGGTGATGACTGAGGAAAGGGTGGTTCTAGAGATATTTCCTTTTAACGATGGTCACCCATTCAGTCAGGAAATTAGAGAAAACTTTCCAGGCATGCTTGGCCACAAGGGCCTTATTCATCAGGGAAACCCAATGAAGGCTAATTTTGCCCTCGACCCTGGGGCGACACACCAGGGACCAAGCGACCAGAGGGATTCTTGTCTTCTATTCACTACTGAACCACAAGAAACGATTTTGGATCTGCTCGATGCGAGCACATATCGAGGTCGAGATTCTGAAGACGAACATGAAGTACACTGAGATGCTTTGGAGGCAGGCGGAAGTAAGGGTGGCTTTGCTACCTTGGGAGAGGAGGTGACCTTTCCAAGAGGCTAGCTTTTTTTGAATTCTCTTGACCAGGGAGCTCCACAGGGCCTTGGAGGAAAAACCCACAAATAGGGGGAGCCCTAAGTAGGTGGTGGGAAGGGTGTTGGGGGAGCATCTCAGAATCTAGGCTATCGCAGTGGAGGTGGTTAGGATAGTGTCATCCACAAACTAGTGATGGGACACCGGGGCCAGGTCTGAAGCAGGTTTAATGCCAAAGATGAGTTTGCTTCTGGTTACACTCGATATGGTGCGACCCAAGGCCTCTTCCAAGATGATGAATAGGATAGGGGATAGAGGGTCGCCCTACCGGAGCCCTCTGGCACTAGGAAAATACTCGACCAGGGATCCATTGACCAAGACAGAGAACCATGGGGATGACACGCATTGGTGGATGAGACCAACCCAAGAGGGATGAAAGCTGAACTTGAGGAGGACCTCGACAAGGAACTTCCAACTAATGCAGTCAAAATCTTTGTTCATGTCCAAATTGAGGAGGAAGGTTGGTTTTTTGGCTAGGGTGGCAGAGTGGAGGACCTCATGAATTAGGACTATTCTATCTGTGATCACCCTCCCTTTGACAGAGATTCCCTGGGAGGAGGTAATGATAAGAGGTAGAATGTCTTTGAGCCTATTAGCTAGGAATTTGGTGAGGACCTTGTAGAGGATATTGCAGAGACTGATGGGGCAAAAGTTAGAAAGGTATTTGGCTTTCAGGTACTTGGGGATCAGAGCGATAAAAGTGGATTTGATACCTCTAGGGATGGATTTGGCGCTCTAGAGGTCACGAACAATAGCACACACCTCTTGGCCGACAAGGTCCCAAAAGGTTTGGAAGAAGCTGGTTGGGGGAAGCCATCGGGGCCAAGGGCCACATCAGCCTTCATAGAGAAGAGGGTCAATTTTATCTCCTTATCAGTGAGAGGGCTGAGGAGTGCCTTGTTGGCTTAGGGGGATATGGAAGGGGGAATATGGTCAAGGAGGGATGCGACGGCTTGGGGGTAGGATGGGGCTAAGTTCCAAGGAGCTCCTGATAGAAACTAGTTGCCTCCAGCCTGATTTCTTCCTCATCCATTGTTAACTTGCCATTGCTGCAAATGAGCTCAGGGATGCGATTAGTGCTCCGATTTTTTAGGGTGGAGGTATGAAAGAATTTGGTGTTGGCATCTCCCTCTTTGAGCTAGAGGGCTCTCGAATTTTACCTCCAAAATGTCTCTTCTCTGGCTAAAACGTTATGATATTCAAATAGGAGCCTTTGTTCCTCTTCCCTCCAAATGGGATCAGTTGTTCCCTCATGGATGTTGGTCTATATGTCTTCCAGATTTTTCTTCAGGATTTCCTTGCTCTCGAAAATGTTTCCGAATACCTCTATGTTTCAGGTCTTAAGGTTGTCCTTCAACATCCTTAACTTCTGGTGAAGAAGGGAGGCAGGGAATTCTAATGCAGGGAGGCTCCACCATCTTCCCACTTGTTCCTTGAAGTCGGGGTGGTGGAACCACATGGACTCGAATCAAAAAGGTCGTTTGTGGGGGGTGCATACCAGCTTCAAAAAGAAGGGGATTGTGATCCGACGTAATGTGAGGGAGGGCCAAGAGGATGGCATCCGCAAACAGGGGAATGGCCTCCCTAGAGAGGAAGACCCTATCGAGTTTGACCTGAATGAGGTTAGTCCCCGCTCGTTTGTTGTTCCACGTGAACTTGGCACCTTTCAGGGGGACGTCCATGAGCTCGTTGTCCTCAGTTAATTCGTCGAAATCCTTCATGCTTCTAGCGATCATGACTAATCCTCCATGTTTTTTTGAGGAGAAGAGGGGGTTGTTGAAGTCAGCCGCCAGGATCCAGGGGAGGGGGGCAAAAGCTTCTCTCATGAGGCTGACTTCATTCCATAGAGAGGCCCTGTCAACCGAAATGTTAGGTGCATAAATGTTGGAGAGGATCCAATTTTACTCAGACTCCAGACTATGGAACATGACGTTGATGATTTTGGAGGAGGACGAGATCAATCTACCTTTGACCATGCTAGGATCCCACAGGCACATCAACCCCCCAGTGGAGCTGAGGGTTGGGGTGGAGAGGGATTCACCATTGTTCCAGATTTATCTAGCGATCTTGGGGGATGAAGTTTTGTCCAACTTAGTTGCTTGAAGCAGCAAAATTGAGGGTTTGTGATCCCTGCGTAACTGGGCTATGGCGCATCTTGTGGGGGCTCCATTAAGCCCTCTAGCATTCCAAGTGATGATCTTCATTTGAAACCCTTGGGGGGTCGCTTGCCTCCCTTCCCATTTTGGGAGGGAGGTTTGGGTTTGACGAATTATTCTAGCAAGAAACTGAGGGCATCACCTAGGAGGGTCGACTATAGGTCATTGGCGATCTCGTCCTCTGCTTGCTTGATCTGCTATTCATTGAGCATGGGTCGGCCTATCTTCTTATTGCTTCTAAAATTTGTTGTAAATTTTTTGATGTGGTTTCGTTTGGGGCTGAAACCCTCGGGGGTGGACTGGAAGAAGGTAGGGATGCCATCTCCATCTCCCTCTAATGCCTCAGAACCAACCTCAGAGTAGGCCTGGGTGGGAAGGATTAGGATCAGGGGTGGTAGGGGTTCACTAGGAGGTGGAAGGTCAATGGAGGGGGGGCGAGGGGAGCCCCAAGAGACTATTTGGGATAGAGGTCGAGACTGGGGGAACCTCCTCACGGGGATGGGATGGGGGGGATCGACCAAGGAGGTCATCTGGGAAGGGGAGGATTGGGAGGGCTTGCATGATTCAGGGGGGAAGGCTTGGGACCTCATGAAGATGTAGAAGGAGCTTCTGGGATGGGATCAGGGATGATGCATACCTGGTGTTGCTAGTCTATCGAGATGGGATCTGCCTTCTGCTTTCCTTTATCTGTTGGATGGCCACACCACTCTTGGGATGGGTAGCCATGGTGGGTCTCCCTCCTCGGGGGGCCCCATGAAAGGGCCCCTTTCATGATACGATGCCTTACAGGGAGGACCCTCGATGGCAAGAGCTTCTGTCTTCTTGGATAGGGGGCACTGATTGGGGAGGTGACCTTGGGAGTTGCAAAGGGTGCAGAACGCTTTTTTTTGTAAATAAGGGTTTGGCACCAAAAATAAGGCCCTAACGAGATGGTGACCGAGGAGGGGAGCTCTATCTCTAGGTTAGCAGCAACACATATCCTGGCATGGACCATGCGGGATCCCGCCTTGGTGGCCGAATCAAAAGCAACGAGTTCACCTTTGGCCTGAGTAATGAGTCTAATCACCCCCTCCTACCAGAGATGGAAGGGGAGGTCAGGAAGTCTGACCCAGATCGGGGCAACATTTATGCTTTGAGTATTGGGGTTGAATTCGATGGCCCAAAACCAGAGGAAGAGGCTTCTACGATCCAAGAACTAGGTCTTTCTTGTGAGAATCTTAATGGTGTCCTCTTTATTGTTCAGCTTGATGAGGAAGAAGCCCTTTGATAGGGCAACAATCTGCATGTTACCTGAGGTCTTCCACTTGGAGAAATCCCACCGATAAATGGTTTCCATGTCTGGACGGCCCCCGATGAATTTACCTACTAGGGAGAAGGAAGAAGCTGAGACAAAGGATGAAAACACGTCATCCTTGATGGAGATGTGTGTCCCTGCTAAGGAGATCCTCGAGGATGGGGCTCGGGGGTGGTTGGGTTCTCCCACAAGGATTTGCACATACGAGGGTTTGTTGGGCCCCTCGATGGCAGATTGCCCAACATCCTTGTTGGGGGGCTCCTTGTGGGAGGAGCCCCCAGGGGTACCAATGACCCCATCATATCCTGGGCCTGAAGGCGGATGGGTCCCAATGCCAGGGCCCCCCTGGTTCGTGTTCGTCCTTGGATCAACCCCTACTCCAGATCCTGTAGTAGCGCTCCCTACTGGACCATAGCCCATGGCAAACCCTGTTGTAATTCTTGTTGTTGTCCTTGCTATCGCTGTTGCTCCCACTCCTGCTCCCATCATCACCATGCCTCGTACATGTAAATTCTTTTCACCCAAAGTGGATAGTGTGAATATATTATTATAAATAAGAACCAAAGGCTTATTATAAATATATTTTGGTCATTTGAGGAAAGGATAGAATTATGCTCTTTGAATGTAATATTTCATTTTTAATTAATAAAAAATGTAAAATTATGCGTAGCCTTCATATAGGATTGTGTCCAGATTGGTCATACCTCTCTTTGTATGAATGTGTGAGTGGTGATGCCCTATATTTGCTTGTTAGTCCTCTTTTCCATTTTGAGCTTGGCATTATTCATCCTTACTAATTTATTTTGATTGATCACACACTATCCTTGCTATGGTCGCTAGCCATATTTCCTTTTTGTGCATTTACTTTAAATCCCTTTCACTCTTATCCTAAATGTTTACATTTTGCATTTACTTTCCTATATTAATTTAGGATTAGATTAGATTGGTGTAGGGTAGTGGATATTCAAACCAAATTTAAAGGTCAAGGGGATTGACAATGTCCTTTTTCTAGAATTTTGAATGTAGAGCATTGGTACATGTGCAATTGAATGATCAACCTACTCAATGCATCAACAATTCAAACTAACAAGCCCAAATGTGACACATCCCACAATCATTCCAAGACATTCAATCCTAGATTTATACTATTCTAAGTTAAATCTCATTAGATCCCTTAAAGGGTTTATTCCACCCATTGTGATGTATCAAAATTCGTCTTCCATTTAGAATATCACCTCATTTTGTGGTATAGATTTAAATTTTTTCTATCACCTAGACCTAAAGAATTTATTGCGTATTTGATGAATTTGGAAAATTACAACTCTATAAAAAAACAAACCCAACACAAATTTTACTAAGTCTAGATTTTGATAATTTGCTAGAGCATTCTAGCAATTTGTCGAGAAAGCCCTTCATTGCCACCTTGAAGAGACACTTTGTTGAACAATACTATCTAGTAATTTGTTGAACAATACTATTGATGCAACTATGACATCATCATGCTATTTGAGACCATGGAAGTTAAGTGTTCACTCTAGCAATTCATTGTATTTTATCCAACTAATCAAAGTGAGTCAATGATTCACATAAAATCTTCTATTGTATTTTTACTATGGTGTTGATACATTGTCCCAATTTTGTATCCCAATTCATCTTATGAATACAAGATCTAAAGAATGAGATGAAGTCAAAGATCCAAAACAAGTGGAGTGGATCAAGTACGAGCACAAAGGGGATAAAGGGAAGAAATCATCTCATTTTGTTTGGATATAAGGCTTAGAAGAGGACCACAAAGAACATATTAAACAAAATTCCATATCCATTTTCTTAGCCCCTAAGATTATAGTTCCATCTACAAATTGAAAATAATTACCTCTCCTTGATCATCAATATATGGGACACCAATACTATGTGTCTAGCAACTAGCAAGTTTGGGCTACGACTCTTCCTTCAATCTTAAACATCATCGACAATCCTTTGTTCAATATAAGTTATATACATCAATTTTTTTAATGAAATGAACAATTTGTTACCCAATTCTTATCTCACAATATCTCAAGACAATATTGCTACTTCAATTCCCACCACATACATGATAAACTCATTGGTGTCACAATTAAATCAAAACTTACAAGTTGGGTCTAGTAAAATAAATATTAACCCATTGTAAGTTGGTGCTAGCAATATGTCAAGTGTGGGCTCGTAGTATATAATCCCCTTCATGTTAGATTTTATAGTAGTTTACAAATATGAGTGAAATCAACACATAACCCAATATTTTTTAAAAGACATATACATAAAGCAAATAACACAAAAGTGTTGGTGCCCATGGACACCAAATAATATCATTATTGAAGAATAGAATTACACTCCAACCAATAACAAAATGGTTGGTATGATGGGGTATTTATACCTAAATCCAAGTTATCTTTAAGTCAAAGTTGTGAGACTGGCCTTTAGGAATAAAATAATAAAATATTATAAATATACATTTTTCATTGTTTACAAGATGAATAATAAAATGCAAAAGTTAGTCATGGTCTTAAGAGAAGCTTAACCACCACATATTATAACATCCCCTCTTAGACTAAATGGGGAACATGGAGAGATACTCTTAATTTTCATCCCCCTTAAGGGACACTCTCTTACTCCAAGTAGCTACTGCATGCATACAAAGGTGACCTCAAGCATTATCTTGGTCAAAATATCCATTGTCTATTTTGATAAAGGCACAAAAGTTGGATGAAGCATCCCATGTGTATGAATCCATCTCATAAGTGCACCCAAATATCTATGTGCTTCATCCATTGACAAAACACTAGATTATGGATAACTTGGATGGTGTTATGATTATTATAACAAAAAATAACTAGAAAACTCATAGGAATGTCAATATCTTTCAAAATAATGAGTATCCACCAAATATGCCTAGTTGCCTCATTGGAACAATATTATTTAGCTTCTAGAAAACCAAGAAACTAGGTTAAGTACCAAATAGAACACAAAGCCTATGGTGGATTATCGCTCACCCAATGTACCAACCTAATTAGCATATAAAAATCCTATCAAAATTATAGGGGATCCAATAGAGAAGTGAATGCCCATCTAATAAGTCCCTCAGATGAACTTGAGAATCCTCTTAGCCACTGTTTAATGACTCTCTTGGGATGTTTGTATGTTCCTGGAATAATAATTGATAACAAAAGCTATATCGGGTCTAGTGTGAGTAAGATATAGAATTCCACCCACTAGATATTGATACAACATAGCATCCACCAAAGGAGTGGTACAATAAATCCTAGGCTTCAATATTGAAGCCAAAGGAGTCTAAGAATACTTGTAATACTCCATCCTGAAAATGCTAAATAAGATATCGAGCATACTTGGCCTATGAAATGGTGATGCCAAAATTTGTTTGCTCAATATGAATCCCCAAAAAGTAATGTAGAAGTCTCAAATATATCATCTCAAAGGTGAATGAATTCATGACTCCATATCATGTATCAAAGTGGGAGAGCTGCTAATGATGATAAAATCAACAACATACAAAACAATCTCCAAATTTTTCTCATCCTGATGTTTGATATAAACATCTTTGGCCTCACATCGTCAAAATTCTAAACTAAGGAAGAATGAATGAATCTTATCATACCATGAACAAGAGCCTACTTAATTTTATATAAGGGCCTAGTTAGACAACAAATCAAAGGAGTTGGGCCCTCAAGCTCAAAGTCAAGGGTTGTATGTAGATCTCCTCCTAAATTTTTCCATGTAGGAAGGCACTCTTGACATCCATATGGTAAATATTCCATCCATATGAGGCAATAATAGAGAGGATACTCTTGACCGAGTCCATCCTAACAATAGGTTCAAATGTCTTTGAATAGTCCACTACCTCCTATTGAGATAATCCTTTAGTAACAAGGCATGACTTGTGCTTCTACACCTAATTATAAGTATACTTGGTCCTATAGACCCATTTGCAAGCAACTATATTATTTCCTTTTAGAATAGGAACCAAATCTAAGTCATGTTATTCATCAAAGCCTCATATTTTGCCAACATAGTATCTTCCCATTTGATTCAGCCCATTTCTTAAGAATATGTAAGAGGATCTTGAGAATGAGTAGCTTTGAGGGCAAAGCTCGAGGAGGAGTTTTTAGATGTTGTTCTTGAGATAAAACTAGTTAAATTTTTTTTAGAAGAATCTTAATCCATTTGGATGTTGGATGAATGGAATAATCATGTGCACTCTGTAATAAAGCAATGCCATAAACTAAATTTAAAGTATCCAACTCAAAACCATCACTCACCTCATCATCGAAAGTTGAAACATTCTAATATGATGTTTCCTAATAAACATACCCCAAATCTAGACAAGAAGGTACTATTAACAATATTTCCCTACACAAGGTCAAATTAGTAGGCAATGGACCTCCACTTGAATATGAATATGGAGAAGAAGCTCTAATAGGAATAAAGTCTACCAAAATCTCTAAATAAACAACATTATCTAAAATAGTCAAATGGTAAAAAGCTTCATCCACCAAAAGCTCAGGTGGTGGACTAGAAGGAGCACTTGGAAGGACCTCATAAAATAGCATCTCTTTGAATAAGTATCTCACACCTATGAGGGTCATAAAGTTGATATACCTTTGAGGTATTTGAATACCCCACAAAGATGAACCTGTGACTCTTTGGTGCCTCCTCATTTGAAGATCTTTAGGTTTGTGATCCCATGAATTAAAATACATCATGCTTATCTCTTGTCAACCTTTCAATAGTTGTCATACCCTAAATAGCCTTGGTGGGAACCCTATTGATGATATGTGATACATAAGTAAAAACCTTATCCTAGAATGTATGCTCCATCCCCTTGGCATGAATCATGCATCATGCCAACTCCATGATCATCATGTTCTTCCTTTCAACCACACCATTCTACTTAGGATTATAGTGAAGAGTAATCTAATATGTGATCCCATGAGAAGACAAAAAATCATGAAAGGCATGACTGATGTATTCACCTCCTCCATCTATCCATCGACATCTGATTTTTCTATCCAATTGATTCTCAAAAAGAGCCTTGAAGATCATGAATTTATCAAATATGAGAAAATAATATACAACCGCATATATCTAGAAAAACCATCGATGAAATTGATGAAGTACCTATTTCTTGAAAGAGATGGTATATCTCTAGGTCCATAAATATCACTATGTATGATCTCTAAGGGGTGATAGGTTTGTCTTGCAATCCCTTTTGGAAAAAGTCTCCCTATGATGCTTTCCTAGAATTAATCAGTCACATGCACCACTTGGAGGGGATATATGCAAAAGTCCAATGGCCATATATTAGCGACTCATGTATCTCAATGATCCATAATTGAGATGCCCAATTCTATGATGTCAATTCTGACTTTAGTTATCTTTGTGCAACCATAAAAACAAAATTTATCTTCCTAAAAGAGGAAATAAAATAGGTTTGCTTCTCTCCAATGCAATTTGAATAAAGGGATCAAAATGTTTTTGTATGTTAATTTTATGGCCCTTGAAATTTTAACCATAAAATTGCACAAATTACCTCCAAATAAACTCTTAAAATTTAATTTTTCTATACCTGCAATGCATGAGTGTCTAGGGGGTGCCAAGCGTGTATTGACTAGATAACATGTTGATGAATCATTTATGCCACTTGTCATGATCAAGGGATTTCCACCTATGTGTTTACTATGTAAGCCATTGGATAGGGTAACAATGAACAAATAATGCATCAATTGTCATGCACTAATTAGTTGCTTGATCTACGAACCACACTATACCACTTGTCACATCCAAATTCACTCTAAGATTCATGCTTTGCCAAGTCTATTTTTGACTATGCAAACAACTTATCAAGTTCAATGACATGACAAAATATGATTGGTTAATGTTGTATTTATATGCACCAAGTAGTTTACAACATACCAATCACCCATCGTACAACCTACTATGTTGGCCCTCTATCCATTTGCCATATCAACATCTGCATCATCAATCATGCATTGTGCCACATCACTCATCATGTCAACTATATAGATTGCTACGCTAGTTGTGTGGATGACCACCTAACCTACCACATGTTGCATTGCTTGACCTACATATCAGTTGTACAAATTTCATGTTAGATGTGTGTATCACCATGTATTGTGCCATATCATTTACAACATCAACTATACACATTATACAAAACACCATGTCATTAGGAGCCATGTTATCAAGTGCCATATAAATATGTGCCATGATAGCATGTGTGATTTGAAAAAGGGTGATGTCATCAAGTGTCATGTCATCACATAAGGTGACATCATCAAGTGACACATTATCACTTTGTGTCATGCTTACATCATCATGCTTGCCTCATCGATTCTCAAAAGGAAATGGTGTCGGGGGGTTTGAACCAAGGACCTCCCTCATGAAAAGTCTTGAGATGGAATTTTCTAGCCATCATCCCTAAGGTTTCCTTGGGGATATAAATGGAAACCAACAAAAATAAATTAATCCCTATAAAAAATACCTCTAACAACATGCATGTGAGGTTAGCGTACATTTACAAGATTTTTTTATCATACCCTCCATAAAATATTCCACCATTTGAGTTCAAAATTTTGCATTTTGGATGGAAAATGCACAAAACTTTGACACATAAAAATAATACTTGGAGGTAATTTGGGAAAAAGTGTTGAACTAGGACCCCTCTTGAAAGTTCATAAAAAATCCAAAAATGCTAACAATTCATTCACTTCTATCAAGGTTTTCCATACACAACCTTTTTGTTGAATGCAATAAATTAGGACATCCTCTCATACCTATGCAAAAAAAAAATTATTAGACCATTTAAGCAACTTTTTCAAGTAGCTTGGAGGTTTTTACTAAGCATAGAATCCTTCTTGTGGCTTCTCTAGCACCAAGGGTTTGTATAAAAAAATTAGCCTCTTCTTTTATTTTTTTCATAGTGGCCAAGCAATATGCTCTCTCTTCTGTGTTGCTACTAAACAAAATAAGACAAAAGAGAAAAGGAAATGGAATTTTTGAAAACATTTCTAAAAGACAAATGATGTTTTCAAAAAAACTTGAAAAAATCAAGCTATCCATAAGTTAGAAACCAAAAGAAAAATTATTTGAGTGCCAATGAGAGGAACAAAGAAACTTGTAAATGAATATTTTCCATCGAGAAAATATGTTGAATCTAGTGAGATCCTTGTGGTCCAAGTCCGCCTAGGGTTTCTATAAAAACATTTTTCAAATCCCACCATCAACTTTACACAAACATCTTCTTCACTACTCTAAGCACAATTTCCCTTAAGAGAATTCATAGAAGCAAAATTGTTGACAACTAACAATTGAGTAATGATGATTCACACTTGCTTTAATACCATATTAAATTTCATAGGTATTTCTAGAAACAAATGGAATCAGCACATTATCCAATATTGTTGAAAAGAAATACACACAAAGCGAAGAACATAAAATATATGGAGGTTTCTATGGATACTAAATAATCTCACTATCAAAGAATATAAATACACTCCAACCGATAACAAAATGGTTGGTATGATGGAGTATTTATACCCAAATATAAGTTACCTTTAGGTCAAGGTTGTGAAGTTGACCTTTAGGAATAAAATAATAAAATATTATAAAAATACATTTCTCAAGGTTTACAAGGGCCTAAAGAGCTAATATGAATAATACAAAGAAAAATTCATCTATGGCCTTAGATAAGCTTAACCACCATATATTCCAACACTCCCGTTAGATGACTACCCCTCTTGTAGTAACGACTTAGTATGCAAGTGGTACCATCGAGCCTTTTGTTCATATCCTAGCCAATAAAGGATCATAAAGCCTTCCTAATATTTCTTATCAATAGTCCCTACAAAACTCGCTAAATCAAAATGTACCTATAAGTAAATAGAATCTACTAGTGCTAAATATCTTTCTTAATCCAAATAGTTCCCAACATCAATTGTACACAAAATTATAGGCAGGATCCCAAAACCTTCTTTATTTTCAAGAGGTCTTCCCACTCAATATTTTCCACCTCCTCTGGTAGCTTATAGCTTCACCAACTAATTCCAAGGGGTATGAATTATCAAATCCCATCCAATCAAACCCCAATTTAAAATTCAAATCCTTACAACTAGGGTATTCCTAATACTCCAATAATAAATTAAAATCAACTGTAGTTTTTTCACAAAAATAAATAGTCTCCTCTAGGTTCTAGTTCTAACTTGCCACCTCAACAAAAGAAAAGTCAAAAATAAAATATGCATGGATGTCATATACACATATAATAAGTTTTGTAATTTTGGATAAAAGTTGTACATTGGAATAATGCATGTATTAATGACTTAAGTGGAGATATGTATGAAGTGAGTCATGCAAAAATATTTAGTACTAGTTTATCTTGTAATTAGAAGATGAGACATCAAGGTTGGTAGTTGCTTGTAACTACCTTTCCGCTAGTTTAAATAAGACCCCCCTCATTCATTTCACAAAACAAAGGAAGATTTTGTACATGAAAGAGAAGGTAGACACATACCTAAGGTACACGATACAAGAAGAGATATAAGGGATATATAACACATCGAGGAGATATACTGAGATATACTTACATTGTGTATGCCAAGAAAGATTATGTGCATTGGAGATATTCTACACAAGATTAGATACTATAATTGTAGAAGATGTCGTATGCATTTCACCATATAGGCTATCATTAATGCAATATCTATTCATACTCATTCATCATTTGCTATTGCCATTGTGTGTTATTTCCATGTACTATTTTTTATGATTATTGTAGTAGATTAGATTCAATCTTTTATTTGTATTATTTTCCATGTTTTGGCATACAAGGTCATCTACGTAATTGATAGGCTATCCAACCTAGTGCTAAGTCGTATAAATAAATTGTCAAGTCATATGATGAAGTTGTTGGGATTGTATAGTGAAGATCATAGGTTGTCAAGATTGAAAGCAAGTTGTTTAGCTAGTGACAACCATCTAAAAAATAATAGGTCATCCTATTTTTATACTAGGTCATTTAAGGATAGAAGTAAAGTAGTCAGAGGAAAGGATATGATGCGGTCCATACAACCTCGTAATTACAAGTTTAAATATTGAATTTGTAAATATGAATTGTTCCTCTATGGGTGGAATACCACCACTATGCAATATTTGGTACCATTATAGTTTGAAGTTTGAACTAGCACTATGAAATTTGGAGAGGTGGATGATAGATAACTTATCGCAATGACATGGAAGACATGTATTTGGAAGAATAGGAGATCAACTAGTATGCAAAAGTCTAAGGATTGTACTGTACATAGAAAATTAACCCACTTTAGTGGGCAATCTTCCTTGAACCCTCTAAGAGGCCTCCAACACTTGCCTAAGGTATGGGATATGCCCCTTTCCCTTTGTTTTAAATTTTTTCTTCCTCTATGTGAAATCATGCTCGATTAAGACGGGGCACGACTTCACATAGGCGAAATCACAGTCGACCGATACGACACACGATTTTGCCTTATTAGGGTTTTTTTCGCTCTTTTTACCTTTAAACTCGCTATAAAAGGAGGGTTTTGATCTCACATTTTAGGAGACGATTTTCATGATTCATATATGCGATTATTATAACATGCTCACAATTATTTTTCTATCTGATTCCTGTTCTTTTGCAAGCAAGCTAACACTTAAGTGCAAATTTTATCTTCTCCTACATTCATTTGATTTTCTATTCACTCTGGTGGATTCCTGTCGTAGCCCAAAGGAGATATTAACTACTTGGAGGTCTTAACCCTTCTACTTGCTTCTGCGCCATTCACCAGGTGTTTTTATTTGGTTTAAAACATCTGCATTGCATTTCACATTCTACTTCTATTTTTCTCGCGTCTCAGGTGAAGTCACGTAAGGTATTACTAGGGTGCAACCTCATAAGCCCGAACTTAAGGCTTATTTTCTGCAAAGGTGAATCACACCCAGTATAAATGGGGCACGAATTTGACTCATGCGTTATCGCGCCAGCTCTCTTAGGAGTGCAACTTTGCCCAAAGTCAATATGTGGGTAATCTGATATTTCTAACTACATGATGACATTTTAGACTACATTTTGATCATATTTGCACACTCTATATTCTATTTGTATTATTTTGCACTGTTGTTTTATGATTAATATCCAAAGTTCAATTTTTGCTTCTGTTCTTAAAGGTCATCTGAAAGGACATAGGGTGCTTGATTGCTGTGCCTCCAAGCATTATTGTACAGTGGCCTAAGTAGGCTCCCTAACACTAATTCCATTTTTAGGTGTTTCTTAAGTTATCTTGTAGGAACAATAATTGTTGATATCATTGGATAAGAGGATGAAAGCTTGGATCAACCCCCAATTAAGATAAGTGTTCCAATTAAACTATAGGTTGTTTGTTGAGTGCTTTATAATTTTGTTTCAAACCCTAGATCTGATTTTATGGAAATATATTAAATTAAGTTCTACGCATTAAAAGATAACAACATATCGCAATGACATGGAAGACATGTATTTGGAAGAATAGGAGATCGACTAGTATGCAAAATTCTAAGGATTGTACTGTACATAGAAAATTAACCCACTTTAGTGGGCAATCTTCCTTGAACCCTCTAAGAGGCCTCCAACACTTGCCTAAGGTATGGGATATGCCCCTTTCCATTTGTTTTTAATTTTTTCTTCCTCTATGTGAAATCATGCTCGATTAAGACGGGGCACGACTTCACATAGGCGAAATCACAGTCGATTGATACGACACACGATTTTGCCTTATTAGGGTTTTTTTCGCTCTTTTTACCTTTAAAATCGCTATAAAAGGAGGGTTTTGATCTCACATTTTAGGAGACGATTTTCATGATTCATATATGGGATTATTATAACATGCTCGCAATTATTTTTCTATCTGCTTCCTGTTCTTTTGCAAGCAAGCTAACACTTAAGTGCAAATTTTATCTTCTCCTACATTCATTTGATTTTCTATTCACTCTGGTGGATTCCTGTCATAGCCCAAAGGAGATATTAACTACTTGGAGGTCTCAACCCTTCTACTTGCTTCTGTGCCATTCACCAGGTGTTTTTATTTGGTTTAAAACATCTGCATTGCATTTCACATTCTACTTCTATTTTTCTTGCGTCTCAGGTGAAGTCACGTCAGGTATTACTAGGGTGCAACATCATAAGCCTGAACTTAAGGCTTATTTTTTGCAAAGGTGAATCGCACCCAGTATAAATGGGGCACGAATTTGACTTATGCGTTATCGCGCCAGCTCTCTTAGGAGTGCAACTTTGCCCAAAGTCAATATGTGGGTAATATGATATTTCTAACTACATGATGACATTTTAGACTACATTTTGATCATATTTGCACACTCTATATTCTATTTGTATTCTTTTGCACTGTTGTTTTATGATTAATATCCAAAGTTCAATTTCTTCTTATGTTCTTAAAGGTCATCTGAAAGGACCTAGGGGGCTTGACTGCTGCGCCTCCAAGCATTATTGTACAGTGGCCTAAGTAGGCTCCCTAACACTAATTCCATTTTTAGGTGTTTCTTAAGTTATCTTGTAGGAACAATAATTGTTGATATCATTGGATAAGAGGATGAAAGCTTGGATCAACCCCCAATTAAGATAAGTGTTCCAATTAAACTATAGGTTGTTTTTTGAGTGCTTTATAATTTTGTTTCAAACCCTAGATCTGATTTTATGGAAATATATTAAATTAAGTTCTAGGCATTAAAAGATAACAACATATAGTGTGCATCTAGGAGTAATTATGTTTGTGCATTCTTTCTTGAGCCCTTGCTTAAATATTATTTATTTAAAGCCCTAGGTTAGAAAACATTCAAAGAAATAATCATTCTAGGGTTAGCTCTTATATTCTTGCATTCTGTATTTTTGCATTGTCCTTTATCTTTCATAACATAGATCTAGAAAGTCCAAATTTAGGTGATTGATTTTAACTAAACACATCAAACATTCTTGAAATTATAGAGGACTTGGAGTGAGTCCTTAAACCATTCCTAGTGAACCCTTCCCCCTAGCACCAAGTGTAGAGAACAACACAACCCCTATGGTTCACCCCAAAGGCTTCTCTCTTGTGGGTCCAACCTTTTGGGAATTGTACGCAGTAGGGCATTTTCTCCCTTTACATATTTGGTGAACTTGACGTGAACACCTCCTTTTAAAAATTTAATCAAGATCATTAATTTTTCTTGTGTGTGACTGATAACCTTTAATAACATTATTAAAACCCATGTATTAGTTTTTTTCTCCATTCGTATTCACTCCTTCTACTGACTCCTTTCCTTAGAAGTTAACAGAGACAGTTGGAATCTGATTATGTTCCTCTAGAAGATGATCAGATTGATAGGGAAGACCCTAATAAATATCCAGAAGAGCAAAATAATATGAATATGAAAACTGCTAAAAAAATTAATCCTTATGAAGGACCACATGGTGGGTTTGTCTTTTCATCATTTGATCATATTTGGGATTTCATGAAATTTAATAAGGATAAGTTTTTGGAATATATAGAACGAGAATCTCATATTAAAAAAGAGGATGCTCCTCATTGTCCTCCAATTAGGTCTCCTTTGCTTAATCAGGATAACCTTACATTCCAATAAATGCATTTTGATAATCTAAAAAATCAAGTGACTAGTATTGTTCCTACAACCGCCAACATTGGAAGGAATCTACAAGTCCCTTCAATTAGTAATGACACCTAGAATTATCTTCAATTTCCTTCTCAATCTCCAAATGTCAACACTTTTGCTTTTGTCCCACCAAATGTTAGTCATCCATTCTTACAAAGCATCATAAATAATAAACGTATCCAAATCCTCAACTTAAATCCTCAATGTACATACATTCCTCCTTTAGGAAATATGGGAAACACATATAGCATAAATCTAAAAGTGCAAAATTTTGAAAATATGGTAAAATAGTTGGCTTCAAAGATGGAAACGATTCAGCCTTCAGGTTTCACTTATAGTTATAAAGAAATGTGTAATTAGCCATTGGATCCCATTGTTTCTGCTAGACCTTATCCTAAGAATTTTCCCATGCCAGTGTTACTAATTTACAAAGGGATAGAAGATCCGATAGAGCATTAAGAAGGTTTAGAACAACTTGCCATGTTTATGATGATATGTTATTATTGAAAAATTTTACAAAGAATCTTGCTGGCACGACATTAGAATGGTACTATTAGTTGCCTAATTATTATTTGAATAATTTTGGAGAGACTGTAGAATTATTTTTTCATCAGTTTAGTACATATATTTAAAAATAAGTATGAATGAAAGATATTTATAATTTAAAGCAAAATAAAAAAGAAAGTTTTTCAAAAAAATTAGCTCGTTGGAGGAGTTTAGTGGGTCGATTAAAACATGTTGTACCTCAAAATAATATGCTTGACATATTTATTGGTAATCTACAAGAACATTTATCTTATGCACTAGAGACTACTATTGTCACATCTCTTGATCAAGCAATTGAGTTAGCTAAAAAAGTGGAACAAACCCTTATTAAAAGAGGTCAACTTAAGGTTAAAGAAGAGAAACCCACTAAATATCAGCATAAGAATAAGTATATAGGAGGTGATAGTGATAGTAGGCCTATTAATAATGTCACTGATAGCCTACAACTGTAACAACCCAGGTCTACTCACCTGGTTGTCAAAAACACAAGTTCAAAATTTTGACAAAAATAAATCACAAATGATGCAAGTACACCCAACATTGTATTAGTACTTTGGCATAAAGATTCACACTTCAAGATGTCAACCGCTACAGACGACATCTCAAGTGATAAGGACCGACCAACTTCCTGTGGTAGGTTACCTATTTACAAGATCCTATGACTCCTTTATTGAGTTCTCTGATCTTGGCATGGGGTTGTCTTTCCAGGGCCCATAACACCTAGAAATGTGGATGCACTAATTCCCCATTTCAAGCATGGAGGACTTGGATTACAATCCCACTGTTATCCTTATTGATCCACTGACCTGTTAATACCATACTTTGAGTTAGCATAGCTATGCCATTGCCTGATCATTGACCTTCATCTAAGGTTTAATCAGGGTCCACAAACACTTTGGCATTTGGACCAGATGTCTCAAACCAAGCTCCAGTTGATGGTACCATCTACCATTGGACCTTCCAACCTCAAATATTCCCTTCAGGCTTGATTTTTATTGGCAATTCCACAATCAGAGTAGGCTCGTGAGCATCCTCATGTACTACTCGTATGGTAACTTGGAACAACGTCTTATACCATCATTCATTACTCTCTATAGCATAGGATCCCTATCCCTTCTTTGTTTGCTAGAGAATGGTTACCTTCGATTCACAATAGTCGCCACTACGAACTATTGGTGTTGGGTGGGTGCTATCCATCCTGATGAGCACCATATAAAATCAATATTTTTTATACTAGATACTCCCTTCTTGAAGAATGAAGCATATTTAGATTTTGGCTTCAACAACTGAAATCTTGTTTGTAAGCTCTTAAACAAGAAAATTCCTTCAGGGGGTTTATTTTGGTTTATTTTAGAATATCTTCATGGTAAGTTGAAGATTATTAGTTTGGATATTTATATATATATAATTTAAAGAAAAACATGCTTTCATAGAATAAGAGTAAATTAAAAATGCCATATAAACAAATGCTTTTTAGATTATAGTATACCCTTTTCTCAAGCAATTTTTGAACATGATGTTAAACTCAAGCATCTAACTTCGCTATTATCCACTATTAAAATGCTTATAATTTAATCTATAATATAAGCAATATATATAAAAATGAGCCTTACTATAAATACATTCTACCGTTTATAAATTATACCTATTATTTATCTAAGGAGTTAATAAAAGATTCTAATAGTTCTAACTATCCACTTATCAAACTAAGTAAATTATTCAGTATTGTAAATAAATTTCCCTACAATGCCATGGTTTATAATTGTATTATAATATTACCTGATCGAATTGAAATAAACCCAAATTTTCAAATTATATATATTAAATATAATGTTACCTTCAACCTAAAGCTTTTATTTACACCACATTGTTGGATGAAACACATTCTTTCTAATTTCAATAGTTTATACTATATATAAAAACAATATTAAGAGACCAACATATGAGGCATTTCACTCTTGATTAGAGCAGACAATAAGGACAATGAGGATGCTTGCTACCAGACGACCAGTCCAATCAGATTTACTCCCTAAGTTTTGACGTCTTACAACGTACTCTACTACGTTATGACGACGTCGAAATTTGAAAAATCAAATATTTACCTTTAGAAAAGTTTGTCTATATAAATGTTTACATTTCTTTGCTATAATCTCAAGGCTTTCGAGACCTATCTTTTTAATACCGAGCATATCCCTTAAATTGGTAACCACCTGATGAACATAAGCATGGAACTTATTTAAAAAAAAAATTGATGTACTCGGAGACTTTCCTAAACTGACGTGACCTTACGTTTAAGAAAAAAAGGCTTACCTTTGGTAGCTATATATGTTTATCATGATACTCTATGCCTCATTTCCAACATCTGCAGTGTCTATCATACACCAACTATGTTATGAAGAAACTACATTTTTTACAAGACGATATAGCAACACTTAGCAAAATTCTAATTTTAATAAATCAAAAAGAAATTTCATTTGAAACAGGCTTACAACTCCAACAATTTCTAATTAACATTTCTACCAAACTCTCTCTGGCTTAAATTTTATAAAGCTCTTCCACTTTACTATACAGTCACTCACTTCGCTCATCATTAACATTTCCTCATCAAAGCTTGAATTTAAGATAAACAACATTAAGCAAGGTAGCCTATCTATTTCATTTGCTACAACAAAGAATGGAAGCCAATTTGTTCCTAAATAAAATCTGAGTGAAGCATGCCATATAAACTATCAAATTACTTTCAATGGCATCAACTATTATGTAGTCTCTATCACGACACACAACACAACCTTGGAGCTAATTATCATAATGGGATTACTTTTGAGCTTATCACAGCCTACCTTGTTGGTTCCATTATCAACTTGACACAGTACCTTATATATATATATATATATATATATATTTGTTAACCTAGAATTCTATTTTATTCCTTAAAAATTTAAAAGCGTTATGATTCCATGCATATCAAATAAAAAATATGGGAATACAATATTTTCTTTAACAAAGGAGTTGAATTTTTTTTACAGCACTTGAATTTCACTCTTTGGCTACTATTTGATTTACATAGGCTTCCACTCAATCCTCAAAAAAAAAAAACATATACAGCCATAACGTTTTTTTACATAATATTTACTATGCTTTCAAAAATAAACAAAAATATTATTAAAATTTGCTTGTTACGCATATACATATGGACATTTAACAACTAAATTGCTAGCAACATCGTAAAAGTCATATTGATTACACCATCACAGCCTTTACAAGCTCTTATAAGTGAAGGCTTTCCATCACACAGACTTTATCTCAGTCAGTGCGCTTCTCAGAGAGATAAAATTATTAAAATCTCCTTGGCCCACTACAAGCTATCCATAAGTAAGTTGAGCAGGAAACATTACCCAGACCCATATGGCAAGAGAAGATGGGAGAGCATATATTGGGTCGGCCTGGCTCTAATGAATGCATTCTATATGAGTACAATAGACAATGCAAGAGAGATTTCACAAAAATAAAAGCACTGCTTAAACTCAAACAAACCATTAAGTATTCCCAGATTATAGATGTTAGATTTTCACATAGTGGACATAATTTGAGATCTACCACCTATAAATTAATCATTTAATCACCTATTTTAGGTACCAATAAACACCTTCCATGCAATACATTCAATTACAACATCCAACAACTCAGATTGTCAAACACACACACACAGACAATCTTAGCGAATCCAACCTATTTTTTTTTATGAAAAATTTTCCTATCCGTATCTCCTCTTCACAACATTCACCCAAAATGATCCCTTCACCTCCTCAAAGGTTCTTATTTAAAATATTTGTGTGCCATAATAAGAAGACACATAAGCTTCTTTTGTATACATATGTCATGTTTGTTGTCCGTCGAATGGAAGAGCATCCATTCAAGCGAACGAAGAATTCCTTTAAAAGAGATCTATATATATTATTATATATTATATATTAATATATATATATATATATATATATATATATATATATATATATATATATATATAATATATAAATTATTATTGTTATTATTATATGCCGTTTAATATTATTTAATTTTACAATTTACTATTCTCTCTTTTAAATATATACGTATTTTATATATTATTACTATTTATTATTTTTTTAATATATATATATATATATATATATATATATATATATATTTATATATATACAGACATTCAGCAAACAAAATGCATTTTATATGAGCAGGCATAATGCAAGTTCAAACAACATGTCCTATATGATATATTTAGTGGGTTTCCATGTACCCACGAGCCACGGTGCCATAGGCACAACATCATATCCCACCTTACCTGACGCTTCCAACCACTGTCTCTGCCAAGGGTGGGTATTTGCCTTATCTGGTTCACATGCCATGGAGTGGAAACCTACACCTACAACCACAAACGCTTACAATAGTATCACATTCTTTCAATAAAATAGTTATCAAATAGTGGGGTTATAACATTCTCCCTCTCTAGAGTTCAACACAGTCCCTATGTTAGTCATTTATTTTGTAAATTTCAAACTAAGTATTTGAACATTCAAATGCATTTAATTATCCAAAAATTATGCATCATATTAAATAGTTGCATTCATGAAATTATTAATATAGCATAACATGATATACAAATCCAATATATATAAGCAGTATCATATCAAAGTTTTAAATGTCCATATAAAATTCAGTTTTCAAACAAATAAGGAAATTATTTTTTCATTTTTGCCACATCATCCCAGGTGGCATTCTTTTCTGAGTAGAGGTCCCACTGGACCCTACATTTATCAACTATTATTTTTCTTAATTGTTTAGTTCTATACCCCAGAATTTTGACAGGTCGTACCTCAATGAGCTGCGGGTCTGATGTCTACAAATGTAAAACATTCAACACATGAGATGGGTCAATGACATATTTGTCGAGGAGAGGCACATGAAAAATATTGTGAATCTTAGATAAATTTGGTGGTAGAGCGAGCTTATAGGCAACAAGGCTTATTTTGGCAATGATTTCAAATGGACCGACAAAATCTAGGGCTTAGTTTGGTAGATTTAATAGAGATTTTGGTTGGTTTGACTCTGAGGAAGACTTTATATCCAATGATAAACTCTCTAGGTTTTCGTTTATGGTTAGCATAGCTCTTCTGACGGTCTACGACTTCACGAAGTCATTGGCGGATTTCTTTTAATTATATCTTCTTTTTATTAACAACATCAGGATCGATTACTTCTCGATCATCCAAATTATCCCACAATAATAGTGTCCTGCACCTTCATCCGTATAGGGCCTCAAAATGAGCCATGCCCAATGTGCTATGATAGCTATTGTTGTACGCAAATTCCACCAGGAAGAGATAATCTTCCCACTTACTTTGGTGGTCCATACAATACATGCGTAACATATCCTCTAACACCTGATTGACCCTCTCGGTCTACCCACTCATCTCGGTATGATAGGTTGTGTTGATGTTTAGCTTTGTGCCCCATGCTCAATGCAAAGCTTGCCAAATTTAGATGTGAATCTCGAATCTCTATCCGAGATAATTATTTTAGGGAAACCATGCAAACTCATGATCTCTCAAGCAAACATTTGTGCTATTGTAGAGGTATCATCATTATTCGGTATAAAATGCGCCACTTTAGTCAACTTATCCATAATTACAAAAATTGCATCATACTGGAACCGATTCTTGGGAAGACCAACTATAAAATCCATGGAAATAACTTGCCATTTATGTTTTGGTACATCAAAAAGGTGTAGTTGTCCCCCAGGATGTTGATGTTCAAATTTGACTTTCTGACATTCGAGAAACCTTGCAATAAATTGTATCATATCCTTCTTCATTTTGGGCCAAAAAAAGTCCTTTTTCAAAGTTTCTCTCATTTTTGTCACACCTGGATGAGAAGAATATGGAGCATAATGGGCTTCTTGTAAGATAGTTATTTTTATCCCTTCATCATCAGGTACTATTATCTGATTTTAAAAATACACCAAATTTTATTTGATACTAAAATCTGTATGCCGATCTAGTTCTTTCTCGACCTTAGTATGAAATTGGTTGCAAAATTCATCAATTTTCTACATTTCCTTAATTTGCTCCTTTAGTCCATATTGACATTTTGTGAGAGCAGCTATGTGTCTTATTTGAATGAGGGTATCTGCCATTTTATTTTCCTTCCCTTTTATGTATTAAATTCTTAAATCATATTCGACCAGGAATTCCATCCATCGTCGTTGCCTGGCATTTAGTAGAGGCTGAGTGAAAATATATCTCAAACTTTGATGATAAGTTTTTAGCTCAAATTGTTTTCCCAACAAGTAGTGTCACCAAATCTTAAGAGCATGGACTACAACAGCCAACTCTAAATCATGAGTAGCATAATTTATTTTATGTTTCTTAAGTTTTCTAGATTTGTATGCTACAACTACCTCATCTTGCAATAAGATACCACCTAGTCCTTCTAGAGAGGCATCGGTACAAACTATAAATGGTTTGTTGGGGTCAGGTATTTGAAGTATAGGTGCAGTTGTCAAATTTTCTTTAAGGATTCTAAAAGCATCCTCACACTGGGCTATCTTGTTTGCTATAAAATCGGTCTAGATATATATTTTATAAGTCTACAATGCCCTGGACCCGCTGCCAAGCATTGAATGGCTAAATGAAAGAAATTTCCTCCATGCCAATTTCCAATGGGGTTGGTTCCAAATATAAAAATGGGCTTTTTGAGCTAAGGGTTGGAGAAGATACAAAAAGAGAGGGAAAAAACTGAAAGGAATGGGAAAAGAGATTGAAAGCCTACAATATGAGGGTTATGGACATGAAGCACGATACACAACTTTCACTCAAACCAAAAATAATCAAAACAATAAACTTTTAACAAAAACTAGCACTAAATTCTCTCACCTGCATAACCTCTAGGGGTACTCCAAAATTAATCCTTCACCAACAACTAAATCCAGAAATAGAATTCAAGTCGTATAACATAGTGATTAACTTAACAAAAATAACATGATAGAAGGCATACACAAAGAAGATTTAAAACCAAAACTAGAAGTTTGTGTTTCAGAAGCAGATTTCAAGATAAACAGTTGCTTTTCTAGCAGAGATTTTCCATCCTTAGTTACAGAGAAAATTCTATTCTTTATAGATGATTTCACCTCTCAAAACATTAATGCCCAACCACTTCTGTGATGGTGGCAGATAGATTTGATTCGAAACTGACTTAACAACATAAACCTAATTTTGTATATAACTTAGCATTGAATGTGAAAGGTTCCCCCGATCTACCATGATCGGATGACTCAGAGCGCATCTTTGAGGTCAATCAAGCAGTTAATGATGGTTCTGTGCAGATTTCACTGTGTTTGGGGTCCGCCTGGAGTTTTGCTCCACAACTAGAGCGAAAGCACTTTCGCTCCAGAGGTGGAGCAAAAGCATCCTTTTGCTTGCTTAGAGCCTTCTTTACTTTCTGGCCATCTTTCACTCCATAAGTGGAGTGAAGATGCTTTCGCTCCACAAGTGGAGTGAAAGCACCCTTGGCCTCACACTTAGATGATTGTGCCTTTTATTTATTTTCGCTCCATTTGTGGAGTGAAAGGGATTTTTTCTCCACTGGTGGAGCGAAAGAGATTTTTGCTCCAATGGTAGAGTGACAGGACCTTTGACCATGACTTTGACTTTCCTATGTTTTTGATTTTTGAGGCTTTTAAGAAGGAGCTTTCACTCCCTAAGTGGAGTGAAAGTCTTTGGTCTGCACAGACTTAATTCTATGGATGGCTTTCACTCCACATGGAGCGAAAGCACTTTGTGCCTTAACCAAAACTCAGTCAATTGCTTCTCCCTCCTCTGATAGGAAACTTTCACTCCATAACTGGGAGCGAAAATATTGGTGGAGCGAAAGTGCCCCTTACTTGCGTTCAAAAGGGAAATGCTTAGAAAATTATCTAAGTCACAAAAACTATCATCATATGCATAGAGTGGAATGAAATTGCAGGAATCATATCTTAAGGTGAAAATACATCCACGACCTTGCCCCATGCTAAAACATTCACAATTTTGCATGCGAAATGACAAGAATTGCACAAAAAAACCAGAGAAACCATAGGATTTGAAAGAAAATAGTTTTGATTAAAAGGAGATAGCTGGTGAAAACACAACAAATAAAACAACATCTTAATCATTTTTGATGGAAAAATAGAAGTTTTACAATGATGTACTCCCAAAAATGCATACAACTTAGATTTTACAAAATTTGGTAGAAAGGTCAACATCTATGGTGACTCATAGGGTATTGAGCCTACCTCAATGCAAGATCCCAGGTCTTATCCTTGGGTTGTAGAGTCATCTTTACTTTCAGCATCCTTAGACTGCTCATCATTGTTGTCTGGTAGCTCTTTAAGTCTATCCTCCTCTTCATATTCTTGTTCACCTTCTACTTCATCCTATTTTTCTTGCTTGTCTTCTGTCTCTTTCTTGGGATCTAGCTCACATGGATGGGGGAGAAATATTTCCATAGAGCTCTTAAACACATCCTCGTATACCATAGAAGCATTGACCCAATGGTCGAGGCAAAAGGTTGGTTGTTTCTAGAGCTCCTCGATCAAGTAGCAAAAAATCTCAATTCACTTAATATCAGCAAGATCCAGCCTCCGATCGAACTCCTACAAGCAAGACTCGATAGTGGCATACTTGGCCATAAAAGGCATCACCTATGAATCTAAAATTTGATCTTCCCAAACATCAATGTCTGAGGCACTACAGACGAATGCCACCCATATCAACCTTAACTCCTCGAGTGGTGGAATGTCTCCCTCATTTTATGTGAAGCTAGGAATATCGATTTGCGTGAGGGCATTCAAATATTGCAACAAAGCATATTTCTCCTGCTTAAGGGTATCTGAGAGCCTACGAGCTTCTTTGGTCAGCTCGAGCTTTGTGAAGAAAGAGTGCAGGGTTATCTTCATTGTTACCCAGGATTGAGCCAAGGGGCTCATGGGAGTAAGGTGGGAATCCATGTTTTTGATTTTTTGGAAGCTACTCAGGCAGACGTTGGATGGCTCTGAACTCGAAGTGCATAGGACATGTGTGCTTATTTCCCCTACATTTCCTGTATGACTCATTGGTGAAGTCGCATTGTTGGGCGACCTCCAAGGCAAACAGGTATGACGTGGCGTAGTAGGGCAACAGGAAAGGTTTCTTTATGAATCCAAAAATTCTAATTACCAAACCTTGGGTGAGCAGGAAAACATATCCCAACTTCCTATCCACTACTTTGTCTATCAGCTCTGTGAGAACTGACTCATAGTGGCCATAGATCAGCTTCAGCATCGGCCCTAAGAAAACTCAGTTAAAATTATAGTACGACTCATCCCTAGATAAGCTTTGCATCCAGAGATAGATCAAAAATGCCTCACTTCCTTTGGTAGACTGATTCTTGGGGATGAAGGGGAAGCGCTCATGTAGGTGGTAGAAGAAATACCATGTGAGGGAGGAGCAATGCTTGAACTGATCATCTTTACGACTCTACAAGTAGGATAATGAGAGGTGCATCTATTGTGCCACCCCCTCTGCCCAGTCGAAGAAAACTAACATGGTATTCGATTGCATATTAGACGAGATATAGATTTCATTATGAAAAATGGACTCCGCCATGGACACCTTCCAATAGTAGACTATGGCATCAATAGAGAGCCCCATCACCCATGCCAAAATTGAATGAATACCATGATGTACAAATTCTGTTAGGCACCTAGGTAATTCAGGAGGCTCCCAAAATGATGGCACTCCTCCCAATTGCTCCCCCATGAACCGTCACATCTAAGGCATGGGCTGATACCTCTCAGCCTATTCAGAACTGGTGATCTTCCTAAGGAGGAAATTGGTCCAGTGTTTCCCTCTATAGGAAAAATCCTCTCAAACAATATCAGCCATAATGGGGAATAGCCTATTCCCACTGGAATCCCACACTATTCTTGTTTGGGCATCATAAAATTATGAAATCGCCCAGACCAGCTTCAGGCACGTATGTACAAGCATGCACATGTAAAAGAACAGGTGTGAGTGATGAACTACAGCAAACATATTTCTAGTTGAGTTTTCCTTGAATGCCCTCTTTATGTCCTAGTGTAGTTCTTCAATGTATTTATGCATCATTAGACAGTTCTAAAGTTTGAAGAGGGTGTATTTTGGTGGTGTCTAATTTACTAGCTTTTTTACATATTTTTGCAGCTTCTTTGAGCTGCTCTCCTTCAAGGATGTCATCTTGTTCTTAGGTGACTTCTGACCATGTTCCCCACTCTGCTTGCCCATTTTGGACAAAAAATGCTCTAATGCAAACTGTTGCATAGACAAACACTCGAGAACTACAATGATGCAAGCACTACACAAAAATGTGACTGCGATGGAGTGATTGGCACAAAATGTCTCTGGTAACACTTCTCCTTATAGCGCTTTGATTGGATCTACCACTATAAATGCCAATGCCATAAGTTAATGTAGGTGGAAATCGTGCATAGAATCATGCACCTCTGATTTGCCCTTGTGTTGGTAGATCACTCTCGTAAATGATGAATAATGACAACAAATAAGAAAATCCTCCTTAGAGCATGTGCTTCTCGAGAGGCATCCTCACTTGGACTTGCCATGGGGAGGCACGTTTCGGGGTGTTATGAAGCGAAAGCACTTTGATTGGATAAAGACGTCTAGCACCTTTATAACATTTGCTAGGTGAGGGTACACTTTTCAAGCTTATCTCCTCTTGACATATGGCACCTTCTGGATGGACGACCTCAAAAGGAATTAAAATAATAGAGGAAAAAAAAATAAAGGGGGGAGACTTTCACTCCACTAGTGAAGCGAAAGTGAATTATTAACATTTTTTTTTCAAAATGGGGAACGGGGAAGTATTCACTCCATAAGTGGAACAAAAAAGGTGTTACTCGGGATCCCTTCTCTTTTTTTTAGAGCTTCGCTCCATAAATAGAGCGACAACGCTTTCGCTCCAAAAGTGGAGCAAAAACACACTATACACACACACACACACACACACACACACACATATATATATATATATATATATATATATATATAAATAAATATATATATATATATATATATATATATATATATTTATTTTACACACAAGATCGCACCTGAAAACTCATCGAACCTTCTCAGAATTTTATTGGTGATAAGCCTTCAAAAGAAAGTCGTTCACTAAAATCAGGAGAGTAAAACCCTCCATGTCCTGCAAGATGAAAGAATTGATCTGATTGATGTCGAAGATCCAAAATGGACCTTCCCAGAAGGCATCAAATTTATCATGGTTCCCCAACTTAGAATTGTTTTCATACCATTTCAAGAGCAAGTCTCCAACACTAAAGGCTCTATTAGATAGATTTTTAGCGAACCAACCTTCTATGGATTTGGTATGCTTTGTGAAAGTTTCATAATCCTTCTCTTTTTATTCTTCTAGCTACAGTAGCTGGGCTAACCTTACCTCCATCAGGTCGAATTCGCCCTCTTCACCATCGAGCCACTTGAGTAACTGCAATACGGGTAGCTCTATGTGTGTGGGAAAGACTGCCTCTTTCCCATACACTAGCGAATAGGGAGGTGTTTTGATTGAGCACTTGATTGAAATATGATCGGCCCAAAGTGACTGGTCTAAGAGTAGATTCCAGCTTTGCTTATTCTCCTCCAGGGACATTTTCATAATCCACAGTAGGTTTTTGTTCGTAGACTCCACCAGTACATTGCCCTACGGATAATAGTTAGACGAGGTTTTCAAATAAATCCCATACCTAACTATGAACTTGTAGATTCTTGCATATATGAAAGGAGAGTCGTTATCAAATATGATCACCTTAGACACACCAAAATGAGTGATTAACCCTTGAAGGAAAGAGATAACCATGTCTTGGTTGGCCTTCTTGGTTGGCACTGCCTCCGACCACCGAGTAAAATAGTTCGTAGCGATAAAAATGTATTTGTGGTTGGTGGAGAAGTTGGGGTTAATGATCCCAATGAAATGCAAGCCCCATTTCTAGAATGGATCTTATGCTTGAATGGGGTGTAGACATAAAAACGAAGCGCTTCAAGTTCTACCCGAGTAGCACTAGCATTTGTCACACCATTGACTAACCTTGAAAGCGTCAGAGAAGAGGGTGGGCTCGAAGCAACATGCCTTGATGATCTTCAAGGCCATTGGCCTACCCGTGAAATGACCTCCCAAAATCCCAGAGTGAAACTCTTCAAGAATATTTGATTTCTCTGACCCTTTAATGCACCTTAAGAGGACTCCATCGATATTTTGATAGAACAGTCCATTGGATGTCAGAATGTATCGGTCTGCTTGCAAGAGAAATATTCTTCTTTGCAAAGCATTGAAGTGAGATGGACATTTTTTTGTGTCGAAGAACTCAACAAGGTCATCCGTCCAATCTAGACTGCTATTCGATAGGTTGGCGAGGTTTATTTTAGGTGCAACACTTCTGGCTAGTTCCTGACAGAGTGCTTGACCTTGAACTAACTTGATAGGGTGCACTTCAATATCAAATTCTTAAATCTTAGAGACCCATCTAGCCCTCCTAATGCTAAGCTCTCCCTAAATAATGAAACTCCTAATGTCGGGGTGTACTACGTACACTATTTTCTTACTCTAGGAGACCAAATGTTTGCATTTATGGAGTGATTTCATCATCGCATGTACTTGTATTTTGATAAAATTGTATATTTCTTTGTGCGGTTGGATGATCTAGCTTAGGAACGCTATCGGGTGCTCATCTCCATCTTCCCCATTTTGGGTCAGATTAGCTGTGTAGCTTTCTGGTTTCCTAACGGTGTACATGATAAAGTATTTTGCGTAGTTAGGATTTATGAGAACTAGAGTTTGAGCAATATGCTCCTTGATTTATTAGAATATCTGCTTCCTTACATCAATCCACTTGAACTTGACATACTTATTCAGAAGCTCGGCCATCGACTTCACCAGTTGGACGAAGTCGGATATGAACTTCCCAAAGAATTTGATTTATCTGAAAAAGGACTATAGGGTTTTCTTTTTCGATGGTAGTGGAAGTTGAAGGAGTGCTTCAGCTCGGGCAGGGTCGATAGTTAACCCATTCTCAAAGATTAGATGCCCGAGAAGTTTGCCTTCACTACAAAAAAATTATTTTTAGGGGCTGATGGAGACCCCAAACTCCCAGTATTTCTCAAAGACTTGCCATAAATGTAGGTCATGTTCCTCCCTCTTATGGCAAAATATTGTCATATCATCCAAGTAGATCACGATGACATGATTTAACAGTTCTCCAAAAGCGAGGTCCATCACCCTTTGGGAAGTCACTTTTGTATTCGAGAGGTCAAAGGGCATACACTGATAGGCGAAGGTTCCCCACTTGATGGTGAACGTAGTCTTATGTTGGTCTTCGTCCTTGACCCATATCTTGTTGTAGCTAGAGAAGCCATACAACAAAGAGAACCTCTGCACTTCTGCCACTACATGAAGAATCTAGTCAATCTGAGGTAGCGGGTAGTGGTCCTTTAGTGACGCTTGGTTAAGATTTCATAAATCAATACACAAGTGAATATCTCTGTTCTTTCATATCAGGACTAGGTTGGCCACCCAGGATGAGTGCTTGATTGGGTAGATGATATTCGCTTTAAGCATCTTTAGAAGCTCAGATCTCATCAACATCTCTGTCTTTGGGTTGATGGGCCTCTATTTCTACCCGAAGGGTTTAATATCCTCTTCCCACTTAATTGTGTGCTGGATGACCTCCTTGTCATACCCCTTTAGATATTGATAGCACCAAGAGATGATATCTGGGTACTCCTTGCATAGGGCATGAATTTGTTGGAGCTCCTTGGCTGTGCAATCGACCCCTACTTTGATAACTTTTCCCAGTTCTAATTCTAGGTCTACGAACTCTCTACTTTCTACTTTGATCTTGTGGGCGATAGACCTGTCGTTCCAATAAAATAGACTTTCTAATGTGATCAGACCCTTGGGGATATGATTTTTTTCAATTGGATTAATCCCTTGTAGTATTCTTCGTCCAGAGTTTGATTCTCAATTGAGGATGCTTTGTTAACCAAAAAATTGAGAAGTTGTTTGTTGTTGTCGAAAACTTTCTAGTGGATCTTCTTATTAGGTACATAAGGCTTGTATATCAGCCTCACCATTTTTGGCTTATGTATCAAATTGTTCATCGATGAGAACTGGGCACCAATGGATGCCAAGATGTCGGTAATATTATTTTGCTCTTGTGAAATCAACTTGATTCTTAATGCGATAAAGGATCCAAGCAAATACCACACCTTGTTGTGGTACACCTTTAGATAGTACTGCTTGGAGGAGCACTTGTTGGTGACTTGGTTACAGATCAATTCGAAATCCTTGAATATCTGCAACTACTTGATGTCAAGTTTCTTAGATTTTTTGAGTCCGAGGCACAAAGCCTCATACTCTATTGCATTATTTGTACAACTCCATGCAATCCTGTACATGTAAGTCTTTTGTTCATCGGATGGAGAGATAAAAGCGACACCAGCCCCGACATAATTTTTGCTTCACGTGCCATCGAAGAAGAGTTTCCATAGCTAATCGAATATTAGGGGCTTTTCTTCGGGTGATTTTATTTCAGCCTTTTCAAGATTTATGAGTAGCACCCTAAATCTGTCCCGATGTTGGCATTAAAATTGGTCATAGAAAACTCATATTCAACTCGGAGTTCATCGAGAGATTCTTCCATCAGGTTCACTTCTTGCATTTCTTCTATCATCAGGTTGATAGAGTCCAAGCATTTCTCCCTGTATTCAAGTTTTTTGACATGAAAACTAGTAGGCTTGTCATTGAAGAGCTTAAATTTATTCCCCTTGAAAGGGATTTCTAAATGCGAGTAGTCGAGGGAGAGGTAGCCTCCCAACTTGGCCATGAATTATCTTGAGAGGCACATACCGAAATATGGCTCAATGGCGACCACCATGATATTTTGAATGATCGTGACTTACGATATTTTGTGGAGGAGGATTGAAACATCTTTGATCACTCCCACCATATTTATGGGTGTCCTATATAGTTGCAGCACACCAGGGCTTCTTCGAGTATACTCCATGTTCATGATGTCACACACTGCTTTGGGCATGACGGTCATCGCAATGCTAGAGTCGATCATGCAATTATGCACAATCCATCCTTCCATTTGAAGGGAAAGGTAGAATGACAAGGGCCTATTCTTACCTGTGGTCAAAGTCATCAGCGGTTGAGCAAACATCGTTTGCATCAACCTACTCTTCTTGTCCTTGGTAGACTTGAGATATTCCTACAAGAGGTCTACTTGAACAGGAAGTTGGAGGGTGTCATAAAGACTTGCCTTGGTGGGTGTCCTTTTCATCTCTTCGACTATGTTGTACGCTGAAGTGCCAAATTCTCTTATTCCTTTTGCAAACTCGTAGGTATTTAGATATTGTTGCATGGAATCCACCCTCTAATGCTTGGTCAATGAGGGGTATCAAAGCTTCTCCCTGGCTTGATATTGTGTCTCAGCTTGTGGCTGAGAAGTCAAAGCTTTGGGTTGGAAACCCCTTCCTCTAGATCATGGGGGTAGGAAGACCTTCATTAAATCAAAATTCTTTGAGGTCGTCGTTGGATTAGGAGCTTTCATTGGCGACTAGACCTTTTTTCTCCATGGATTGGGTGCAACAAGCACATTTAGCGAGTCCATCTGGGTTGTATATACCTTAATAGGCTTCTTCCTAGCCTTGGTGAGGAGTGAGACCTGCTCGATGGAAGGCATCATGAGATTATGACCAGATTCTTTGATCATGTTCATTTGCCCATCCTAAGCACCACCGAAAAACGTCTAGATATAGTTGAGGTCCACCATGCAGGTTTCTTCACTGTGTGGGTCATTGCATATGGTGCACCAATAATTTCTTCCAGATGAACCAGCTTCTTTACTTTCCAGCACTGTTGTGTTTCTCTCAGGAGCCTTGTTGGTGGAAGCGGCTTGCTCCCTAGTGATCGAAGGAGGGAATATTATTGGCTAGAAGCTTTGATCATTTTGCCTTTATCACATGACAGTCATATCATTGGACATTATCTTCATTGATGCTCACAAATTCTACAACTCTTTGGATTGGTCTACATTTAAGGCTATCTGAGGCACAGGTAATGGCAACGATGCCAACGATGCATGCAATATCAAATATTGGATAGGAGCTGGGAGCTGAGGAATTATGGGAGCTTGATACTGTGACCACCAAGGAAGCTCACACCCGCTCTAACTATCACAATCGAAGGGAAACACACAAATAGGCATGCATAATTTGATAACAAGAAATAGTGAATATAAGGAATTCTTTATTATTTTTGATGAAATAAAATTACAGATTTGTCCCTCTTAGGGATACCCATTTGACACGTTAATTACAATAGTTTTTAATCCCTATCAAGGGTAGGTGTGATCGAAATACCCCTTAGGGTGACACGAACTGCTCTAGGGTGTCTATGACCCTCTTCTTCGCAATGGGGAAGGGGTTGGATGCTTTATCTCTCCTTTAGAACTGTTTCCTGCGGTCAAGAAACAACAAGAATGTCAAAAAGATAGGCAACCTCTCGTGATGAGGCATTTTTAGGTAAAATGTATAATGACACCATAAACATGCATAATCAAGAAAGCATAAATAAAGTTTCTAAACTATGCAAAGTGAATCAAGATTCATGTAATAGCATAAAGTAAAATAACATCTACACTATGCATGGATCAAATATAGGAAATGAAGCATAAACATGCATAAAGAAAGTATTCTAATCCTAATTGAAACATAAGCATAAAATGTGAATCTAGCCTAGTTCTACGGTCATAAGTCTTCTAAAATGCTATTAAATCAACAAAATGGCTAATCTAACCTAACTAGCTGGACATAAAAGAAAAGAGTAAGGTGATCTATCACCTGTTGCAAATCATAGCTCTGGTGAGCGGTTTGCACTGTGAACCATGGTTGACAGCCACGGTTTGACCTCTGATGAGTTTACCCTCAAAATCAGGGGCAGTGGGCTCAATATCCTTGTCCAAATTGATGTTCAAGGGTCGCCTTCATTGTCCTCAGACTAATTTGGCGGTCAATTCGATGTGAAGTGCCTTTGTTTTCCTAGATTTGCATTTTTTGATCCTCCTAAGCACCTAGGGCATCCATAATGCAATTAATCATGAATGGTGTCAAAAGGATTGGGAATTAAGTGCAATAGCTCTATCTCTTAGTATGCTCAGTTTGAGTATACAATTCGCTAGGGCTTCGCTACTCAAATATCCAATGCTTGCTCCCTCTTTCTCCCCATTTGGGGGGTATTTATAGCATGCCCCTAGGGCTAGGGGTGGCTTCATGGACAAGCCAAGGCCAAGAAGGTTGGTTAGGATAGTTGGGATGGAAGCCTCTAGAATATTTCATCCTTCAACTGCCTCCTTCTAGATCTCTTGGTCATTCCAACCGATTTGGCTCGGATGGAAGGCCTAACTGAACTTCAGTTAAGACCGTAGGTCACAGTTGTGGTATTAATCACGGTTTAGACTGGAGATCATAGGTTTGAGTTGCAGTTCATACCGCTTAGGCCAAAATGCCTAAATTGAGTGGTTAGAACCACTGCTTTATCTTGGAGTCTGTCCAAGATCCTCCATATGGTCTTGTAGCATATCCATATGAGTAGTCGCCCTCGACATGATGCATTTTAGGTGTCTACAGATGCCCCTTTTGAGATGCATTGTGAGATAGAACAATGCTGAGAAAAAATAGACCTCCTAAAATGATATCGAAGGTTCTATGATGATCATTAGTCAGATCAAAATTTGATGCCCCAGGTCCAACAAAAGGACGCGCATCTTGGAATCATTGCTTCCATCTTGTGAAAGGCTTACATTTTGACAAGTCTACCCTCATCATCAAACGTTCGGATAGCTCCAATGCCAAGTATGGGTATCTTATGAACCATAAATCTGAAATATGAGAGTTGCACACCAATTATCATATTTGCTATTCACCCCAAGCAAAGGGGGAAGCTTATGATAGCTGTTGACAATGATTCGCAAGAACGAACGTAATTTTGACAAGATCAAGGGATCTACTATCTCAGGGATATTTTGTTGACTTTGATTATGATTATGAAATTATGACTACCCCCTCAAGCGATGAGTTGATGAGGGTAATGACAATGTATGAAGCGACGAAATCACTTGACCATAATGAATGATCCTAAAAAAATTAAGATTCAAGCCTTTTAATGCCTTGGCTAGGCCTAGTTCAGCTTATGATTGCAACTCTTAGTAGTATTGGCACATTTCTATCCCTTGGAGCAATCAGGCTACAATAGTCGTCTTAAGGAATCAAAATGATACAAATGCAATTAGACTTGTGTTGAATCATATTTGTCGATGATTTGCTGAAAGATGTCATAAAAGAAATGACAAATTTGCTCGAAATGTCCTTATGGTGATTTACTCATGTTGTCGGATTGCATGGATCACAACTCACTGCAACCGCAAAGTGTATAGGATAATTCACTGAATACGAGGCGCATTTGGTTTTTTAATTATTTGATTTTTTTTCTTTTGTTTTAATTTTGCATTTATTTGATTGATCCTGGTGCTTTTAACATCACCAAATTTGTAATTTTAATCATTGATTTTGAATTTTTGTCTAGTGGAAGTCAATAATTTGCTCTTTTAAACCTTCCCACAGTGGGTTTTGAGTGTATTTAATGCTAGTTGCGGACCGTAGGTACGGTCTGCAATTTATATTTCCAAATTTTGGGAACCATGGGTCAGACCTACAGGCAAAAAACCCTAGTTCTAGAACAGGAGGAGCAGCCTAGACTTGGGCTCTACTAGATGTAGACTATATTTTTGCTATGTTGTACTAATTTTGAGTGTAAGGTCGAGGACCTACATGCTTTGTAGCCTGTAGGCATATTGATGCACTACCTATGTACTCTGTTTGACACACACACACACACACACACACACACACACACACACACACACACATATATATATATATATATGACTTGATCATTTTGGCTCATTATGCATATCTGATGTTTAATTTTTGATTTTATGTTTATTTGATGCACATGGATGCAATGCTTATGTGATGCTATGTTGATATGATGCAATGTATGGATGACATGCACTAGATAGCTATCTGTTTTATGATGATGATGTTATGCAATGATCTATATGATTAGATGTGCTATATATACTGGATGCAAATGGATGTAGTATTTATTTTGAACGCATATTTATTTTTGCTTTGTGGGCATGCGTTTATTTTTATGAAGTTATGGCATGTTATGCAATGTATGGTAATGCATTATGTACATAATCGTAATCTAATGGGAATGAACCTGTATGCTTTAATCACTTAAAACATAAAGAATGAATGTAATTGTGTATATCAATTTTAAACTACGACACCACAGAATGTATGACAATCATGCAAGATAATTGATAATTCTCATTACAAGAACTTAATCAATTAATCACCCATATATGAAATGTAGTGAAATGGATTGGTATAATGCTAATGAATGAATATGCCATTCTGTATATTTCTTTGCTACACTATATAGTCAGTGGCCGTCTAAACATCATTTTTGATATTCATGTGGTATCTATCCTATATGTTTGATTGTGCTTTGTAAAATGCATTCTGATGAATGAATGACTAGTATTTTTGATGTTTAATGATATTTGGTATCTTGTTGCTATTGGAGATTTTTTTTTTAATTTTTCCATGAGACTCAAACACCCTAGTAGACCTCTCCAAAAATCACATACTAACTATACAAGGCTTTTATTGGACAAGGCTTTTGTCGTGATAGATCCAACTATTCATCATCCCTGTATGTGCATGTGAGTATTTTTAGATAGATCATAAGCATACCCCGTATGTCAGTCGAGACTCTTTCAACCCATATGTGAGATAGGGTTCCTCATACGATCGTACCATCCTTGTTTCAGCTTTGATTAGACTTATACGACTCGACAATCCTAGGTACCTAGAGCTAGCTCATCTTGCAAATTAATTAGGGCTACCCCTACAAATGCAGGCAGGACTCTTTCAACCCATTTCTACGTTTGGGGATCACCCAATAGAACTACCCCTCTGATTGTAGACGTGACTCTTCCAACCCATTGCTACGATCGGGGATCACTCTGGCTTTCAAAAGGTGGACAATCTAGGAATTCAAGTTCTCATCCTTCTTACTTGCTCATATGTAGTGATGAAAATCACTATTAGTCCATGTGTTACCGTTTTCTTTGAGCAAGGGATTTTTATAGTGCTTTTAATTCACTATGTCACTTTACATTTTGAACTTGAAATATATACTTTTGCACTTTGTAACTTGGGATTTAAACTTTGTGACCTTTGAATTTATAGGGGAAATTATTGTCCTTTTGCCAAAGTACATATTTCTAAACCGACTATTTGTAAGATAAGCAGGTCGTGAAACCCATCTCTCTAAATACCTAAGATTGCTTTTGTAGATTTCATCATCTCTTGTCTTAGCAGGATTTTATATTGTTTTTCTTAGTGACAGGATTCTGATATGTTGAAGCACTATCCCAACTAATGACCTTGTCTATAACATCAAAACAAGATTTCTACAATATTTGAAGAACCCACTAGGTATGGCTGACTGGAAAACTTAATATACATACATGTTTCTCCGCAATAGGTATCCTGTATGAATGCAATGAATTATGATAAATGCAAGGGTGCATGATTGAAATAGAAACGTGCGATCGTTTATAAGATTTTGATAGACACACTACACTCTACTATGGAATGAAATGGATGATAAATGCCTAAATGCAATATGATGAGGTGAATGCATGTATGAAAATGTAAATTGCAAAAGCAAATGTTTTTGGATTTTATGCTTTACCAATTTTTTTGGAATTTTATATATTTTCAAATTTTTATACATTTTTGAGCTTTCATATTTGACCAAACGACGAGTATATATGCCTTTGGATCTTTTTTGGGTTGACCAAACGATTTTTAGAAATCCTTGGATCATTTTGAATTGACCAAAGGTCTTACAGCCACCTTTGGAACCTTTTAGTTGAACAAACTCTCAACAAGAGGGCTTGGAGCCTTTTAGGATGACCAAGAAGCTATAGGAACTCTCGGAGCCTTTGGGTTGACCAAGCAATTTTTAGAAATCCTTGGTGCCTTTTGGGATGACCGAGTGGCTTTAAGCAGCCCTCGGAGCCTTTGGGTTGACCAAGAAATTTTTAGAAATCCTTGGTGCCTTTTGGGATGATCGAGTGGCTTTAAGCAACCCTTAGAGCCTTTGGGTTGACCAAGCGATTTTTAGAAATCCTTAGTGCCTTTTTAGGATGATCAAGTGGCTTTAAGCAGCCCCTTGGAGCCTTTGGGTTGACCAAGCGATTTTTAGAAATTCTTGGTGCCTTTTGGGATGACCAAGTGGCTTTAAGCAGCCCTCGGAGCCTTTGGGTTGACAAGGCAATTTTTAGAAATCCTTGGTGCCTTTTGGGATGACCGAGTGGCTTTAAGCAGCCCTTGGAACCTTTGGGTTGACCAAGTGATTTTTAGAAATCCTTGATGCCTTTTTGGGATAACCGAGTGGCTTGAAGCAGCCCTCGGAGCCTTTGGGTTGACAAAGCAATTTTTAGAAAGCCTTGGAGCCTTTTGACTGACCAAAGGACTTACAGATGCCTTTGGAGTTTTTCTGCTATGCTCTCTAAGTATAGAATGCCTTAATATGGATGATGTTTAGAGGCTTAGGCTCTTCAACACCCCCTAGCGACGTCAAGCGATAGGTACTTGGACCAATCTTTTTAGATATGATATAGGATCCTAACCAATTAGCCGTAAATTTGTCTCGCATATCGAGTGACAAATTCGAGTTCTGTTGGTTTTATTTTAGCACAAGATCCCCAACTTTAAAGTCTCTCTGGTGAACTTTGATATTGTAAGCTCATTTTATTCGCTCTTGATAAACGTGGATATGCTCAAGGGCATTCACGCAACGTTCATCGAGAAATGTCAGTTGATCTAGGCGAGCTTGTCGTGCGGTGTCGTCATCAATGAATTCTTTCAATGTGACACGCATTGTTGGAATTTCAAACTCTAAGGGCATAATGGCCTCAACGCCATATACTAGTGAAAATGAATTTGCCCCAGTGGGAGTCCGAATGCTAGTTCTATAAACCCATAATGCAAGGGGTAGTTGTGTATGCCAATCCTTGTGGTGTTCTTGCACTGTCTTTTTCAAGATGGCTACCACAGTCTTGTTTAAGGCCTTAGCTTGCCCATTTTCCTGCGAAAAATATGGAGATGGAAAACTATGTTTGATGTGGTACTTAGAAGTTAAGGCTTGCATAGTTTTGTTCTTAAAAGAAGTTCCATTATTTGAAACTATTTTGGATGGTACCCCGAAATGACTTATGATATGCTCCATTATGAACTCAGCTATGCGAGCTCCCATGGTCATTGTTAAGGGAATGGCTTCCACCCACTTTGTAAAATACTTAGTAGCCGTAATGATGAATGTATGTCGACCTGATGATGGAGGAGAGATCTTGCAAATTAGATCAAACCCCCACTGAGCAAATGGCCAAGCCGCTTGGATGGGTTGTAAGGCCTGTGATGGCAGGTGCATAAGATTAGCATGATGTTGACATTTGACGTACTTCCTGACATGCACATCGCAATCCTTCTCCATAGTGGGCCAATAATAACCCATTCAAAGGATGCACTTGACAATGGCCATGCCGCTAAAATGGCCACCGCGCGTACCGTCATGATCTTTTGAAATTGCCCAAGATGATTCTTGGGGCTCAAGACAACGAAGGAGAACTCCATCGTAACTTCGACGATACAAAATGTCTCCCATCAAGACAAATTTAGTTGCTTTATGTTTAAATGTGTGTCTTGTGACACGCGACAGTCCCTCCGAGACAAAACCAAGTGGTAGGAACCTAGGGTTCCTAGCACAAATATTGATAAATAAATAATAAATAACCTAAATATAAAAGAATCGCCTTTTGATATTGTTGGAAGTCCCTTCAATAAATTATATTATATTTTATATTCATGGATGATTTGAATGATAAGTTCTTACAATGTTTTATACCCACTCTAGGGTTATAGGTGAAAGGTTGCAATGCTTCCTAACCCTAATCTTATAATAATATAATAATTAATATAATTAATTATTATATTATTTTATTATTATAACCTTAAGATAAAATATATTATTATTATTAATTAATGTTAGGATAGGATCCTAACATGCCACCCCTCCTTAAAATAGCTTTGTCCTCAAAGCTAGGAAGATTGAAAAATATGTTTTAGCATCTATATGGTTCATGAAGGTATTCATTAGCATTGATTATTTCCTCTTTATTTGAATCTAACTTCACATTAGGAACACTTTTCACATAGAACACATGGTTGTTTTAGCTTTCATAGGGTCTATATTTTAGGTTAAGAACCTTCAATGTGCAAAGGGTATTATAAAGACCTTCGCCTCTGGGGTACGCTATTTGTAGGTAGAGACCTCGATTAACCTCAAGGTGACGGGACCCACATCAAAGAGTTTACGTGATGTCATGTTGCATATAACAACCTCATATAAATCGTCCCTTTATTTTTTTATTTCAAGGTCTTCAAACATAAGCAGACCCCTTCTCCGTATTAAGAAATTTGTGGCATGATTTTATGAGACACGGCCCCAAAAGGTTGTATAAGCCCTTAAATCAGTTACGATGCTCTTGGATGTTGTATCCATGTGAAGTGAGAAATCACCAATACAATATGGCAGTTGATGACCCATATGATACATGTGTACATTATACCTCCAATGTTTGAGGAGTCGGAGGTCTCACCTCCAGTGCTTCAACTAATATATTATGAATGTTTTATCCAAGAGAATATTCAATGACTTTACATCACGGTGGAATACAAGCTAAGATACCATAGAATGCAAAAACAACAGAGCTTCGGTTATCTTCATGGCAACCCACAGATGAGACTCCCAATCCAAAGACTCCTCACCCGAGTGCAAATACTAAAACAATGTCTTATTAGGGATAATTTGTATACCATCAATGGAAATTGAGTTTTGAAGCAGCAACCATGCAATTTCACAATGTTTTTGTGAATAATTTGAGACAGAATGATGAGTTTGTTGATAAATTGATCATCTTCCTGTGGATCATAAATCTCCTTGCACCTTTTGATTTCTACATCTGTGCCATCTAAAAGAATTCCTTTAAATACCATTTGGTAGGAACCTCTTCCCAGTATCATATCGCTTAAAATTTTTTTGAGGCCTTTGCAAGCTTTGTTGTAGAATATATGTTCAAGTTTTCTGGTCTACCCATGGAAGCAATGTATTTATGCAACTGGATACCAACATTTTGTTGGAAAAATTTGGCCTTCACAACTTTCTTGTGTCATTTCTTCAGCCACCAAAATAGTACTGTTGCTGCCAAAGATACTCCAATGAATGAAGAAACAAGACCTATGGTTGCAGGAATGACGTATTTGTTTGACCTGACGAACTTGCATCCACTACTATTTTGAAGGCCATCTCCTACATAATCCTTTGAGCATGAACAATTGTAATGTCCAGGAAGATGATAACATGAGCCTTTGGGTGATTCAACGCACTAATTTTTTACTTCTGCATTTGTTAATATTTATGCAATCAGTGTTGTTACGGTAACCAGTTCCTTCAAATCCAAGAAGACATGCACATACGTGGCCCTACCTTGTTGAGGAGTTGCTACAATGGGCCTCCTCTGTGTAGGAGTAATTTGATAGTACTTTAGTTGCTGGGCAATTCATATCACCCATACCCCAATCAAGGCATAAAGCATAACGACCTATCCGAAGCATTCCTATTTCTTTCTTGGATATGTTAAAGGTAGTTGGATCTAGTATTGCCAAGAACCCACACAAGTTGCAAGAGTTCACATATTTAATTCCTCCATCGGTGAAAATTTTTACCACTTCATGTTTCCATGAATGCTAGCCTCACAACAACCATAATAATTTTTAGTATTGTGGATCGTATTGATTTAGACATGCTGCTTTACAACTCCCTCTGATCCCTTTCTCGTTAACAAAAGAACCACTTGAATTGCAGCCCTACAAGCCTACTGAAAGAAGAACAATGAAAGGGCCATCTGGGCAAAGACTAAACACCATGTATGCATCATCCATGTAGTATTTTAATGGAATATGGTTGAAGTATTAATGTCAAGTGACCTTTTTAGACCACCTTCGCAATAGGGACTTATCACATACATGCGGATTTGCACTCTAAAATGGAAAAATATTGTGTGTTTGCTAGTTTGGGACGAATGGCACCCATCCTCCTAAGCATGTACAACCTCAAGTATCCGCTCCACAGTTGATCAATGATAAGTCAGGATGTAATGAAGCATACTGCAACTTCCAACGTGAGACTAGGGTTGTTTCTAGAAAGCTTTGATTTTTTTTTTTAAATAATTATGCATGGCCGAGCTACAGAAATACTGATGTTCTAGCTTCTATTGTCTAAATAAGTGCTCATTTCTTGGACGAAACTTATTTTCGTACATGTTTCTTATATTCTTATTACCAAGATTATAAGATATAAAGAAGACTACACCATTCACACCTAGTATGTGTACGTATGTTCTTATGTTGTATGGTCTTATACTTTTCTATGAGCACTTCAATAGACAATGATGGGGCTTCTTAAGGTGTAATTTCCACTACTCCAGGTTAATGCTCCCCATAGGAAAGTATACTTTGCTATAATTTTTAATTTAGTTGTTACATTATACAACAATTTATGCTTGATGACGGTGAAAGAGAGTGTATCTGGTTCCACCGTCACATTTACTCTAGAAGGTATTTTCACTATGGCCTTATATGTGGATTTGGCAGACCTTCGACATCCTTCGTGGAAATATAGAAGATAAAAGATTGTCTATCAATTTAATGATGCAACAACATCTAATTTCTAGGCACAACAACAGTAACAACAGTCTGTAACCTCTCCAAATATCAATGTTGCTCTTTATTTTGATCAATATTAAGCAAGCAAATGTTTTGAATGAAGTTTGAATTTACATAATTGTAGAAAACTATAGACTCTAGAATTCATGTCCACATTTATTTACGTCTTTATTAATATGTCCTCCTTACCAACAAAGGCAAGCATTATTTTCTTTGACAACTACAAAGTATATTGTGCAACTATAAAGTATTTTCTTTGACTGTATATTTTAGTCTTCTCTCCTTATTGTAGTCTTCTCTACATTTCTTTTTAACATGATGTTTGGAAATTTATATTATTTTCATCAAAAGTAATATTATGAATTGATTTCATCTTGGGAAACTGTTATGCTTGGAAGCATGCTGGTAATTTGGTAACCAACCAACTCAACTTTTTATTCAACATATCCATTTTTCTTTCAATTTTTTAGTTTTTTTTTTTTACAAATCACTCTGCCTTGCAGTGAATCATCACCTTGTAGTTTCGCAATTTCTAGTTAGTCAGTTGTTAGTCGGGGAGAATTGCATTATAAAATATGGTGGTGGCCATGGTGGAGGGTGACTGTCGATTTGTAACATAATAGGTGATAAACAACATGTCCCATATTTGCATTTTGAATTTCCTATGAATAACAGTTTGAAAACAATGTGACTTGCTGCCTTGGCCACTTCTGCAGTTTTACAATCAAAACTCACTTTTCCTTGTTCGTCTTGAAACTTCATAATAGGAGAATCAAATTTCAAAAGAAAAATCTGAAACAACTCGGGTAGATAGGTATCATCAAATTCTTTCACTATTGGATATAAGGTTGGGCAGACATAATTCTTGTCGATCCAAGCCTTCTCATTAAAACTTGGATAAACCCTATATTCTATTTTTTCGGAATTATTTACCTCTTCCTTGTGGTACACTTTTGTAATGGGAAAATTTGCATTTTTAGGGTTTACTAATTTTTCTCCTTCCAAAAATGCATTATATACCATTTGAAAATCTTTGCCTTCTACCTTTTTGAAAGAAATTTTTTTTCAAGGGTTTTGATTTATTTCTTTCTTCTCGGAAGATGAAATGGATACCATCTGAGATTCAATTATTATGGGGTCCTCCTCTACCTGGGCTTCCATGGCTATGGGTTCCTCCTTGGTATGAAACTAAATAGTGCGGGAAGCAGGATCATTTTTTATATTGAATCGCTTTTTGATTGTAAGGTAGAAAACCCACAATAGACTTAATTTATATATTTGTTCGATGATGCCTTATTATCATATTTGGATTGCATTTAAATAACTAGTCTAATAGTTGTAAGAGTGAAGGGTTGTGACCCTAGAATATAATTAATAAATAATATAAGTATTAGGACATGTTAGGAGGGTCCTAACATGCCACCCCCCTTAAAGGAGCTTTGTCCTCAAAGCTGGAAATTTGGAAATTGCTGCTGGATATCTTGAAAATTTTCCCAGGTTACGTTTTCTAAAGGTAGACCTTTCCAATGGATTAAAAATTTTGTGATATCGTGAGTACGAAGGTGATGAGAGCGATGATCCAAGATATCTTCTAGCTTGAATAGAAGTACTCCATCATCGAAGAATTCAGGGAGAGTGGTTTGTGTCGTGATATGGGCTCCAACTGCGAGCTTAAGGCAAGATACATGAAATACGGGTTGAAGTTTGGAAGAGGGAGGAAGCTTTAGTTTATAAGCAACGGTCCCAATACGTTGGAGAAATTTATATGTCCCATAAAATTTGGGTGCTAACTTCTGAGAACCTTTTTTTTTAAGAGAGGATTGATGGTAAGGTTGGAGACATAAGAAAACCATATCACCCTCGTGGAAACTACATTCGCTTCTATGTTGATCATCTTGTTGCTTCATGCGATGTTGGGCGGTGTGTAGGTTCTCTTTTAGGATCCGTAGTATGTCATCTCTATTATCAAGTTCCGTTTCCACTGCATGGACTTTTGTAGTCCCTGGAATATAAGAAGTGAGGGATGGTGGTGTTTGACCATATAATGCTTCATAAGGAATCATTTTGATGGACATATGGTATGAAGTGTTATACCACCATTTCGCTAGTGAAAGCCACTTTACCCAATGGAGTGGTTTAGTAGAAACAAAACATCGAAGGTATGTTTCCAAGCATTTATTTACAACTTTTGTTTGGCCATCGGTTTGAGGATGGTAAGCGGAGCTCATACGAAGTTGAGTACCTTGTAATTTGAACAATTCCTTCCAAAAGGTGCTAGTGAAAGTTGGGTCGCGGTCACTAACAATTATGGAGGGCATACCATGTAATTTAAAGATGTTATCTAGGAAGAGGTGGGCTATAGTGCTAGCGGTATAAGGATGAGCCACAAAACAAAAATGGGCATATTTAGATAAACGATCAACGACTACGAAAATGGTTGTTTTTCCTCCTGATTTTGGTAATCCTTCAATAAAGTCCATAGAAATATCTGCCCATGTTTTGGTGGGTATAGGAAGAGGTTGAAGTAATCCCGGAATAGCGAGGGTCTCCCCCTTTTGTCTTTGGCAAACTTCACATTCTTTTACAAAGTTTTTGATGTAATTTTTCATTCCTACCCAATAGAAGGAGGTAGTGGCTCTTTTATAGGTTTTTAAGAACCCTGAGTGGCCTACAATGGGTGAGGTATGTAACTCATGAAGAAGTTTTTCATGATAAGTTGAATTGGGGGTGAGGACCATCCTCCCTTTGTATCTTAATATATTGTCCTTCCAAGTGTATGGAGGTTTGCTATTAGGATTATGTTGAAGTTGTTGAATTAAGGCGTGGATAGTAGGATCATTTATCCATTCTTCATGCACCTCATCTACCCATTTAGGAATAAGGGAGGAAAGAGCATGGACTTGAGGCATATCTTCAAATTTTCTAGAAAGTGCATCGGCTGCCATGTTGTCCTTTCCCTTTTTATATGTAATTTCATAATCATAGCCAAGAAGTTTAGTAACCCATTTTTTTTTTTTCGGGGTATTAGTCCTTTGTTCCAAAAAATACTTCAAGCTAGGATGGTCAGTGCATATAATAAAATTTTGGCCAATAAGGTAAGGCCTCCAATGTTGAATAGCATGGACAATCGCCAACATCTCTTTTTCATACGTAGAGCGAGCTGAATTCTTAGGAGAAAATGCTTTGCTTATAAAAGCTAGAGGCCTTTCATCCTACATGAGTGCGGCTCCCATTCCTATTCCTGAAGCGTCACTTTCAATGACGAACGGTTTAAAAAAGTTGGACATGGCTAGAACAGGGGTGGTACACATTACAGTTTTCAAGGTGATATAGGCCTCATCCGCTTTAGACGACCATTTGAAAGCATTTTTCTTAAGTAATGTTGTTAGAGGAGCAGCGATTTTACTATAATTTTGGAAAAATTTTCTATAATATCCCGTTAGTCCAAGAAACCCACGTAGAGCTTTTAAGGTTTTTGGAATAGGCCAATTTTTCACCTCCTTGATTTTGGAAGGATCTACCATAACTCCTTCCTTTGAGACAATATGCCCTAAGTATTCAATTTCTTGTTTTCCAAAAGAACACTTTGATATTTTTGCATAAAGTTGATTTTCCTTCAAGATTTGGAACGCTTGTCTAACATGGTCCAAATGTTCTTCCCATGTTTTGCTATAAATCAAAATGTCATCAAAGAAAACTAATATAAATTTATGAAGAAAAGGGTGAAATACCTTATTCATTAGACTTTGAAAGGTAGAAGGAGCGTTGGTCAAGCCAAATGGCATCACCAAGAATTCGTAGTGCCCTTCGTGAGTGCGAAAGACCGTCTTAGGAATATCCTTTTCATTGACTCGTATTTGGTGGTAGCCTGACCGTAAGTCTAACTCGGAAAAGTAAGCTGCCCTATGGAGTTCATCTAATAGCTCGTCTATGACCGGAATAGGAAATTTATCTTTGATGGTCATTTTATTAAGTGCTCAAAAATTGACACATAAACGCCACAAGCCATCCTTTTTTCTAACTAAAATAATTGGAGAGGAGTAAGGGCTTTTGCTAGGTCTAATGACTCTTGCCTTAAGAAGCTCTTGTACTAATTTCTCTATTTCGGTCTTTTGGAGGTATGGATAACGATAAGGTCTAATATTAGGAGGTTGATGCCCTGGAAATAGTGGAATAGTGTGATCGTGACTTCGTTGTTGAGGTAGTCCCTTTGGTTCATTGAATACCGCCTTATGGTGGTCTAAAATCTTTTGTAACTCTGGTGTCTCGTCTTCTTTGTGACTAGGTTGAATTGAAAATAATTGGGCGACCATCCTTTTGTTTCCTTTTCGGATAATTTTCTCCATTCTATGCGAGCTGACGATTTGGGAAGGTCCTAATTTTAGGCCTTGGATAATATAGGTTTGGTTCTTTGTTGTGAATTTCATCCATAGTTCATCAAATTCCCATTGGACTACGTCCAAGGTTCGTAACCATTGTACACCTAGGACAATGTTGCACCCACCTAGGGGTAGGACGTACATGTCGCCTTTCATGTTATAAACCCCCATAGTTTTATATTTTTGCATTTTCCTTTGCATGCAATTTTTCTGCCGTTTTCAATCATCACTTTGAAGTTATTGCAAGGGTATATAAAACAATTTGCTTGTTTAGCCACCTTTGGATCGATAAAATTGTGTGTGCTACCAGAATCTAGGAGCACGGTAAGGTTTTGTTTCTTAAAATACCCTTTTACTCGCATTGTTTGAGGGGAAAAAAATTTGGCAAGGGCATTGAAGGAAACCTTTGGTGCATTTTCTTCGTCACTTTCAAGTGTGTTGGATAATACCTCTACTTTGAGTTCAGGTTCCTCTTCAATAGAATTCCCTTCCTCTGTGGCATCTAGAATATATAATTTCCATGAGGCACATTTATGATTTCTGTCAAATTTCTCATCGCAATGGTAGCAAAGACCCTTAGCTTGTCTTTCCTTCATTTCCTCGAAACTCAGACGCTTAATTGGTAGAGCGGGGTTAGTTTTGGGGCTGTGTAGGAGTTTTGGGTTCGTCCATTTTGCATTGGTTTGGGGTTGGTATAAGTGTTTGATGGTTTCCCCCAAGTTGGTTTTGTGAACCAATTTCGTGCCTTGATTTTTTCCTCCGCTAATTTCGCCAAGTCGATGGTCTCTAACATGTTTGTAGGGTTATACATTTGCACCTCTATTCGAATTTCTTCTTTTAATCTGCTGATAAAACATTCTTGAAAGAAGGCAGCATCTAATTCGGATGTTCGATTAGCTAGCCTTTCAAATTCTGCTTGGTATCTGCTTATCGAAGTGGTTTGGCATAATTTAGTGACGGCCCCTATAAAGCTTTGAAACTTGCTAGGGCCGAATCGCACTAATAGATTCTGTGTAAAGGTTGACCACGTCGAGTGTCGTTAGTTTTCTCGAACCATTGGTACCATTGGATGGCGTCGTTTTCCAAGTGGAAGGAGGCGATATGCACTTTTTGCATTTTCAAAATTTGATTTAGTGAGAAATATTGCTCTGCTCGGTAGATCCAGTTTGTAGGGTCTCCTCCTTCAAATTTTGGGAAGTCTAATTTGGTCATCCGTGGTAGAATGGAAGTTTGTGGACCTCCTAACATTGCTCGATTTGATGACCCATGGTTGGGTGAATTTGCATGTGTTGTTGCCTGATTTTTACTAATGGCATCAAGTTTAACATCCATTGCAAATATTTTCTCGAAGAGTTCTCTTGTGTTACGGGTATTCTCCTCTCTTTCTTGTTGAACTTCTTCAACGAGCCTTTCGTGTTTCTCATGAATGGAATCTAGTGATCATCGTCCTTCAGCCATTGTGGTTGGTGTAGGTAACGATCAATATGACTTGGTACAGGTGAGCAAAAAATAAAAAAAATAATTTTAAATTTTTTCCTTTGCGTTTCGAACGTCAAAAACCTTGATGTTGCGTTGAAGATTTTAGCTTTTTCAAAACAGCCACCAGTCACCATGTGAAAGGTCGAGCAATTTGGGTGTAAGAAAACTTAATTCGTACCTTAGGAGAAGGTTTAATTTTTTGCAAGGATTTTTACATGGATCCGTGAAGCGTGAATGTTGTTTGCGTCCTCGTGAATGTGGACTGGCTGAAATGTGCGATGGGAAAATTTTTAATGGTGAATTTGCTCCTTGATCTAGCTCTGATCCAGATGGTATGAAACTAAATAGTGCGGGAAGCAGGATCATTTTTTATATTGAATCGCTTTTTTATTGTAAGGTAGAAAACCCACAATAGACTTAATTTATATATTTGTTCGATGATGCCTTATTATCATATTTGGATTGCATTTAAATACCTAGTCTAATAGTTGTAAGAGTGAAGGGTTGTGACCCTATAATATAATTAATAAATAATATAAGTATTAGGACATGTTAGGAGGGTCCTAACACTCCTCTACATGGGATTCCATGGCTAGGGTCTCCTCTTGCATTTCCATTAAATATTGTATAATACGATCAAAACGTTCCATTTGTTTTTTTTATTTTTGTTCAATCATTCTTCTAATTTTTGCAATGCCATTTTTCATTTCCTTGACCAATATGGTTGGATCCATAAGGCTCTGATACCAAATGGTAGGAACCTAGGGTTCCTAGCACAAATATTGATAAATAAATAATAAATAACCTAAATATAAAAGAATCGCCTTTTGATATTGTCGGGAAGTCCCTTCAATAAATTATATTATATTTTATATTCATGGATGATTTGAATGATAAGTTCTTACAATGTTTTATACCCACTCTAGGGTTATAGGTGAAAGGTTGCAATGCTTCCTAACCCTAATATTATAATAATATAATAATTAATATAATTAATTATTATATTATTTTCTATTATAACCTTAAGATAAAATATATTATTATTATTAATTAATGTTAGGATAGGATCCTAACACCAAGTCTTAGGAAGTCTTGAATCTTTGACATCCAATTCTGATAAGCCTCAGCTTCAATCGCTAAGACAACCTGTACCCCCTACGTATTTATTTTTACAAATGTAGACTAGGAGACAACCTTATGGTGAATGGTGGTGCCACTCCCCGCAGGACTCTAGGAGGTCAAAGACCCCCAGGGTGCTTTCTTGAGAAAATCTTCAGCTTTGCAGAACCAATCAAATTTTGGTTCCATACTAATCATGTTGACTGATGCTTTGTTATCAAAGGCTACACGCTCTACTGTAGGATGCGAGAGCATCTTAACATAGATGGTAGTGAAGTCAACAGATGGATTCTAAGGGATTAAAGATCCCAAAGAAGCCATGGTGTTCGCAAATCTATTTGATGAACGAGGGATTACCTCGATGTTGTACCATTCTAGTTTAGCCAGATATGTGGCAACAAGATCTTTATAGGCTTTCAGTACTGAACATCAACATTGAAATAGTTCCTTCACTTGGTTAATTATGAGCAAGGAATCACCAATGTTTAGTCTCTTGATATTCATGGCGACGACTGTATGAAGGCCCAAAAGTAGGGCTTTATATTCAACATTATTGTTGGTGCACGGGAAGTCTAGTTTGAATGACAAGGACATTGGAGCTCCTTATGGCGTGAAAAACACTATCCCTATGCCAAATCCTTGCTTGCACTTCGAACCATAAAAGAACATAATCATATTAGCATTGTTCTCTAGTTCTTCAGGTTCGGGAGCTTTGGATATTACAAAAACTGCATCATCCGAAAGCTCGTTTGTCAGAGGCCTACTGTTGGACAGTGGCACCTCAACTAACTGATCTGTTATGACCTATCCCTTAATAGAATTTTGGCTTACAAATTCCAAGTCTAATTCTGTCAATAACATTATCCACTTTGTAGTATGTGTATTATGATATGTCTTGCTCATCATATACTGCAGAGGATTTTGTTTTGATATCACATATGTCGTGTGACTTAATATGTAGTGCCGCAATTTCTTGGTAGCGAACACTACTGCTAAACATAGCTTTTCCACATATGCATATCCTAGCTCATAACTCACCAAGGTTTGGCCAATGTAATATATGGTTTGTTCTTTGCCTTGTACGTTCTTTGGGCCAACATGGTCCCCAACACAAAGGTTGTCGATATATATAGCAGAAAAGGCTCTTCTGGCCTTGGTGGAGCTAACACTAGCGGCGTTGCCAGGTATTGCTTTATATCAGTGAAGGCTGCCTTGCAGTCCTCGTCCTAGTTGAATGGGACACCCTTATGTAGCAGTCGATTCATGGGTCGACATTTATCCGATAGTTGGGTGATAAATCACTTTATCGAAGCTACCTTGCCTTGAAGGCTCCGTAATTCCTTAATATTGGTGGAAGGATGCATTTCTAAAATGGCCTTGACCTTTGCTGGGTCTACTTAGATGCCTCTCTTGGAGAAAATGAACCCTAACAACTTTCTAGAAGTTATGCCAAAGATGCATTTCTTAGGATTCAACCTGACGTTGTGCTCTATCAGGCGATCGAAGACTTTTCTCAAGACCTCTACATGCTCTTCTTGTAGCAACGACTTGGCTAGCAAATCATTGATATAATCTTCCAGAATTTTGTGCATATAGTCATGAAAAATGTATGTCATGGCCCGTTGGTATGTAGCACCAGCATTTTTGAGACCAAATAGCATAACTTTATAGCAAAATGTTCCCCATGGTGTTATAAACGCAGTTTTATGCTGGTCTTCGGGCTTAATTTGAATTTTATTATAACCAGAAAAACTGTCCATTAGGGAGAGAATTTTGTGACCAGTAATAGAATCTACTAGAGCATCGATATTGGGCAAGGAAAATGAATCTTTGGGTGTTGCCTTGTTGAGATATCTAAAATCCGTACAAATACGGATCCTTCCATCTAGTTTTTGATGAGTGTCGTCAATCACATCATTTAACCATTAAAATTTTCAATCCAAGGTGGTGTCCAAGGCTATATATGAAAGGAGATATAGGCAGCTTGAAAATCAGCTCATTCAGAAAAATAGGCTTTATTGATGAGACAAGTCAGTTTTGGGGGTTTCTAGTGTCACCACTAGTATTATGAACTGAATTAGAATCTTAATTACATTTGCTGAAGAAGAAGTGCAGAAATGGAAAGGTTGCAAAAAACTAAAACTAATTACCCTTGCAAAATCTAAAATAACAGGAATAAAACCTATTTACGCTTTGCAAAATGAAAATGACAGAAATAACAACTTTGCAAAAATTTAATTCTAATGGCACTAGCAGAATGGAAATAACATAAATGAAAAGAATTGCAGAATTGAAATGCACACTCAACTAATTAATCACACAATGGAGAATATCAAAATGCTGGAAATAACTGATGAAAACAGGAAAAAAACTTATGCTAGGTGGTCAGTTGCCATGCACACACATCTACTACTAAAAATATGACTTGCATTTACTAAAACATAGTTAAGAACAAAAAATAAAATATGACAAGTCTCTGCTTAATTTACTACAACAAAAGTTGCAGAAAAACCTGTCACCAATAAGTCTTCTTCTAAACCTGGAAGTGGCCCTTGCTCCCTTGTTCCAGAAGAAGGTAGAAAAACTCTCTCTTAACTACTTAAACACTCAGAAATTTAATGGGACAAAAGATGAATGTGAAATCCTACACTTTATTTAGTCTCAAGCAACATTACAATATTTGCAGGAAAACCTGCTAAAAATTGCAATTTGCCACAGATCTACTTTCTTACCACAAGTCCTATCCTTATTCTCTACTTCTCTACTTCTCTACCTCTCTACCTCTCTACCTCTCTACCTGGCTCAACCAACATGGGAGCCTATTATTTATAACATTCTATTACATATGCCAATCCATTATGTTGCTGCCTTTCAGGGATTTAGCAACTGTTCTAAAGAAGTCTTCCTGAAATGCAGCAAACTGTTATGTTGTAGCATATCCATTTTCCTTTTTGTGTGTCATCCATTAGGAGAAATGCATTGGAAGGGGTGAGAAGACTCCTCATATAGCTAGATCCATCTTCATCTCGCCATTTGCCACCTTTTTGACCATTTTGTTTAAAGTTTTGACCAAAACTGGTCCTGTTCTGCTCATTTCGAAGCTGCTCCGGAATATCAGGTAGTGTAACAGTTTTGCACTTATCCATGCATCAGATGTGTAAGAAAGTGGTTTTAACTGACTAAACAGTATTCCTTCGTTCCTAGAAGACCAATTCTATAGATTTTATATGCTGGAATTGACAAATTCCAAGCCATGCTATTTATTGATAGTTGGCTAGAATTTGTGTGACTGTTTCCAAATTTCCTGCAATTCAATATTTTGACTGGTTGCTCCTATTTGGATCATGTGGAAGTGTTGGCAAGTGGAGAAAGAGTCACTCCTAGCCTCCCTCATATGTTTCCAAGTGTTTCCTGCATATTTAATTGACAAATTCCATGCCTTCCTTCATAGTGACAGGTGGCTGGAATTTGTATGGACTGTCACCTTTTTTTTTACAGCAGTCAAAACATGCCCAGTTGCCCTTTTGGAGTGCTTATAACTTTTACCTCATAACTCCAATGTACACAAAATTTTACCCACATGTTCTTGGCTATATGAATTACATATGGTTCAATTTTTAGCTCTTCACTCCTCACAAATTACTCCCAACATTGCTGTCAAGTTGGCATCTAACACAGATTTTTACCAGAATTTCCAGCAGTCAAAAAGTGTGAAACTGTCATTTTGTGGGCCCCATAATTTCCAGATTATTTGTCCATATGCCTTCAAATTTTGGTCATGTGTTCTCTCCATTATGACATATAATTGGTATGAATTTGGTTCCTTAAATTGCTTTGGATAATTCCTAGTAGATCCGCCAATATGCCCCTTAACGCATATTTGCACCTGTTAACAACAGAAAAAAAACTAAGGCATGAGCTCCAAAATGATGTAACCTCCATAACTTTTTATGTACAACTCGGATTGACTTGTTTAAAAAAGCAAAGTTGTAGTTATCGATGATAGGAATCTATCCATGCCATGAGAATGTAATTTTATGATAGTATGACATCATAATTGACATAATACTCATTTTTGACCTTTTACAAGTAAAATGCTTAAAATAGTCAAAATAGGGGTATAATGTTTCTAACATAAAATCATGTAAACAATTAACAATTAATATATTCTAATCAACTATTTGGCAATTTAACTTTGTATATTTAATAATATGGTAGTTTTTATATGTTAACCATAGTGCAAAATGAGGCATTTCCAGGCCTCATCAGTTTTCCTACAAGCACCATGTTGGATACCCATTCTAGATAGTCGATGGAAATGACAAATTCTACATCCAAAAATTTTTGCAATTCATATTTCACCATTAAGGCTACTGTTGGATGCATCTTTTTGAGCTTCTGCTTGACGGGCTTCTTGGACGGGCCTAGCAAAAGGTTATGAGTAACGAACTTTGGGTCTAAACTAGGCATATCTTTGTATGTCCAAGCAAAAAGGTCAGGTCTCTCTTTCAATAGAGGGATGATGCTAGCATGCTCATCTGGAGTGAGACTCATTCCAAATTTGATCTTCTTTGTATTGGTGGGGTCGTTACCGATATCCACTTCGAAGGTTTCCTCTATTGACATATGGGATCCCTCCTCAAGCTGATGAGGCATAGGGATCAAATGGATGTCATCAGATGGATTTATAGGTTCTTCGTTGGAAGTATTTTTAGTGTGATAGACATCATAAGCATAGCCTGGTCCAAAATGAAATGGTTGCAGCATCTCTTCGTTCGGGAAGAAATATTTAGGCTCTACTGGCGAATCAACGCGATTCCAATCGATAACATCCATGTTTAGATGCAATGGCTTGGATGGATCTGCTGGATTGCGGAGTGGAGTGGTCAAATCAATGGAGACCATGTTTATGGAATGAAATTGATCTCCAGGACCACACAGACTAAACTCTACATCATATGTGTAGCTTTTATACCCAATATCTGGCTTGGATGACACGGGGATGAAAGGGTCCTCCCTGTGGGATTCTCGGACAACTGGATCCTCTTTGTGCATTGACTACAAAATGGGATCTCTCGGCTCAAGCAGCTCAACATAAGTAGGTGGCTGGGAAAAGAGCCTTTGATATTCCTCTTCCAAATTTATTCTTTCCTTGAGGTGGCACTGGAGATTTATCTCTCGATGCAAACCCACAGTTGTAACAGGTGGTGGAACCCAAGGTGGATTTCGATTACGCAGGTGATGAGGTCCCCAATAGGCCATCTCCAATGAATTCTCATCATCACTATAAAGATATAATATTTCACTTCCCTCCATATGCAAGGGAAAATCTGCCAGATGTGGCCCCATATACCTGATTCTACGGTCGCTATCATCACTATCTGGATAGATTAGATAAAATGATCTTATATATGACACCGATGTAAAAATTGGTTATGCTTACTCTTTAGAGCGATCTATGTTAGGAGTACCCTCTTATGTAACATACTCTGACTCCACAGGTAATAGATGTAGCGGATATACTAGCCTCGGATCGATCATCTCAACCTCATCGCTATGATTGCTACTATGAGTAGGGCACTCTATCGTGTCCATGAATATTGGGAGATTGGCTGGACAAGGCCTTAAGTAGGTCTGCTTTGTCTCATCTTCATAGTCACTATCGACCATGAAATTCTCTTGTATCTCATATAATTGCTCTCTAGGCAGCAAATGGCATAGAAATACCGAAACCATGAAGGCCGGTCAATTCCCTCTTCGGATTGATCATCATTTGAGGACTCACCATCTACATCATAACTTGGTATGCTCATTTTGAAGGTGGAATCCTCTACATCTTCACTACAAAGATCTCCTAAATCAAGATCGCCTAGAATGATGGGGTTGTGCCCTTGCATACCGGTATCATCGGCTGTGATATGGTTTTGATGACCTAGACTACCTCTGGGGTTCTTCTTCGAGAAATCTTCATGTTTAATATCTGGTCTCTCAATGGTGATGACTGACACCATTGGGTTGTTGCCCCGAAGGCTAGACATGTTAGGATGATACAGATTAAAATCCACATCGTCCCCTAGACCCAGGTACAAATGATCCAATGACACAGCGAGTAAATCATCTTGTTCTTGAATTTGCAATCCCAATCCAAACCTATCAGTTGCTAACTGATAACGTGGTTCAAGAGGGGTTCTTCGTCCTTGTTCAAAAATACCAAGGCCGTATCCATTCCAATGATAAAGCTTAAAAATGTGTATGGCATACTCTGGATTGGACAAATACCGAATGTTCATCGTGAACTGTTCATCGTCATCCAACTCCATGGGTGCCCGCGTTGGACCTTGATCCAACCCGGTATAAATAAAGTTTGTTTGGTTGGGTGGCTCACTCAATGGTACTATGGATCCAACTGGGTATCGATGTGCTATCGATCGGCCCATGTCTCGTGCAATCTCTAAAATAGGACCAAAGGTCACATTTTGCACAAGATATTCACCCAGACCGGTGCTGGCTAGGTGAACTTGGGGTGCAGATGATCCTACTGACGAAGCAGGCAAAGCAGGCTGAGGTGCCTCCTCGACTTGATCCTGGGCTTCCTCCACCTCCATGGGAGTGGTTGCCTCAATGGCGACTAGTTCGGGTGCATTCTTTGCTTCTTTCCTGCCCAATTTCACCTTTAATTTCTTGTCATTCCAACGCATTGTCGATGCAATCGATCTCAGAAAAGTGGTATTGGTATGTTTAGATCTGTTTGATACAGATACCAATGGTTTAAAATGCGCTACATGTTTACCTCTTGGAACCCTCACCGACGACATGGGTTGTATGTCCAAGTGCATTGACGGGATCACAAAAACCCCTGGAAAATCTTCTAAGTTCATGAACTTGAATGGTTCTTCATATGATGCAACCACATGAACTTGTCCCTCATGTACATACTTGACACACTGATGCAATATCAAGGGAACACAACGCATTTCACGAATCCAAGGCCTCCCTAGCAGGATGTTATACTGCAAGGTGCCCTCTATCATGTGACACATTACGGGAATGGTATTTAGTCCCTAGGTAGGACAATCATGCCAACCATAGAGTATAGTGCATCGTTAAACGCTCATAATGTAAAGGTGGTTGGTACGATGAGTGATTTAGGAAATTTCAAATGGTGCAGTGCCTTAGTCGTGATTATATTGATCGACGAACCAGTGTCAATCAAGACCCTTTTGAACGACACATGGTTAACACATGCAATGATATGTAGTGGTGGGTCAGCCACACTTGCAAAAACCACGTTTACTTCGTGATCGTAGAATTGGATCATTGGTTCTTGACACTATTGTACATGCCCCACGAAGTTCGTGAATGCCTGTGCGTCTTGGGACTGTAACTCAATGGACCTCAGAATGTTCATAAGAGTCTCCCTGTGCATAGGGGACTGTTGTATAAGCTCATATATCAAAAAATTCACAGGATTCGTCTGTATGTTTTGAACCAACCTGCTCCTAATGGTCACCATCGGTCTCGTTGGTGGGCTTGGAATATTTTGTGCCTGTCGCTGCTGGGGTGTGGCCTATATTTGAATGGGAGCACGAGGTTGATTCGGCCGTTCGTACCTCCCATGTCTGGTAACAACATTGACCATTTCGATAAACCCCTGAGTAGGTGGTTCAACTAGTACTTGATTGACTTGGCCAACGTGGTTACGGGGTGCCTCTTGGTTTGGTAACGGATTTTTGAGAATCCCCATGTTTTGGTTGTCTGGTGCCTAGGGATTGCTTGGTACTACAAGCTCTCCCTTGTCTATCATATTTTGTACAATGTGTTTGAAGGACCAACACACCTTGATGTCATGGCCTTTTGCTTTATGAAATATGCAAAACAACTCTTCTTAATAGTCTTTGGGCTTGGGATGATTTGGATCAACCATTTTGACTTGGGGCAATCTTATTGCCCTGGCCCCGCAGAGCTGACGAAAGATCGATGTCATTGATTCCATAAATGACATAAATATACGAGGTGGGTGTTGCTCTTTGTTCTTGCCCTTGTAATTATTTTTGTGCTAGTCGTATTGCGCAGGAGGGGGTGGGCTTGATAAGTCTATTTCTTTTACCCCTTATCCTCATTTTGGAGATTTAGTACCCACTTGATTCACATGGGCCTGCTTGCCCTCTTGCTTTGAGGTACTTTTCTTATATCCTTCTTTCCTGGTTTTTAGCTTCAAGTTGCCTTCCCACAACTTGATATCCTCAATTACCTTGGCTTGCGCCCAAGCTTCTTCGAATGTGGTGGACTGTTGTAGTTGCAACAGTAGCAAGATGTGCTTGGCACAACTCTTTGTAAACATTCGAGTTAATTATGTGGCAAGGATAAGGAATGGCAACTTTGCCATTAATCTCCTCCACCTCTTACCGTACTGTTATATTGGCTCGTCATCGCGTTGAGCTAGCGCAGCCAAATCGAAAAGGTTGGCCTATTTCTTGACATCGAAGAAATAGCGTTCAAGAAAGGCATAAGCTAATTGCTCAAAATTTGTTATGTTGTGCTTCTTTAGCTGATTAAACCACTCTCGGGTTGGCCCAAAGAGTGTCATGATAAACATACACAATAACAGTGCATCGTTGTTCTCTATCTGGAAGCAAGCATCTAGAAAGCCTGTGACATGTTCTTACACCTCTTCATCACCCTTAAATTTGTCCAACATGGGCATCTCAAAATGCTTCGGGTATGGGGACATAGGTACCGAGGGATCTAAAGGTTCATTGTGAATTTTCCTTAGTGCCAGCTTTTGGACAGCCGCGCCCTGTCTCTCAATTGCCTTGACCTTCTCAGCCAAAGCTTTGTAAGCCTCAGAAGACATAAATTCCTACTCCCTAAGTCGACACGGAGACGGTCTAGAAGGTACATTCCTCTCCTACCAAGGTGGAGGGAGTTGCTCTTCCTCCTCCTCAGGTTGATAACTCTTAGGATACTCTTGGTTGCATATGTTCCCCTCTTGATCCTCATAATGTTGCTACCTCTAATTTTTGACCGAGGGCGGTTGCTCTCTATGATGGGCAGTGATATGAGTATGAATGCTTGCACGCTCATGGTACATGTCAAATTATGAAAAAGCCTTCCTATGCACTTGCTCTCTGTGCTCATCTTGAGAGTATAGGCTAGCCCTAGACAACCTATCTTCTTGCTCTACACGCTCCTTTTGGATGAGGATGCGCTCCTTGCGCAAGTGCTGCTCATACAACCTTTGTCTAGTAAGCCTCTACGCCTGAAGATCTTCATCTTCGATACGTTGCCTCTCTAGATGAGCATCCTCCAATTGATATTGGAGGAGTTGGCATTTTTGCTCAGAGGCCAGTCGATATGATCTTTCAACTTGGTCAGTCGTTAGAGGCCTTTGATATGCTTGCTATGTACGAGCAACCTTGTGGGTTCTGTACCCATTGGATTGATGTGCTGTGCTTTTGCCTCTATCTGTGAAGATGGCATCAACGTGCTGTGTCCTGTGTTGCGTGCCACCATGCATGGATGGTGGATACGAGACATGAGGGTGCTTAAAAGCCTCTCCATGCTCTCTAGTAGTTCTAATGGTGCTCCCACTATGCTCACTCAGAGCACGAGTGGGCGAAGTCAAAGGCTTACAGCCTAGCTGCTCTAGAACACTACCTAGACTATCTAGTTGTCTATACCTCCACCTCTCATGGGGTGGTGTTCCATTAGCTCCCACCTTCGATATATCGATGGTGATATTGCATGCTATAGTACGTGTGGGAGTATGGGTAGACTTACACTCAGCATGGAGCCCATCTACTTGCCCCTAAATGGGCGAACATCTATTCCTTCTATACTTAGAAGGTGGGGGTATAGTACACCCTGTAGACTTAGTGTGGATGGGTACCAATCTGGTCCCCTACACAACATACTCTTTGACCGATCTCGTGGACGTGCATGCATTGATGTCTCGGTAATGGCTTTCGAATGGAGCAACCTCAAGCTTATAAGTCCCATGCTCTAATCTATGTCTAAAAGTATGCACTTATGCTAGTCTATCAGGGGTACGCTCAATGGGATCCTCTCATGTCGAGTTGTCTCCTCTAATGCTCGTTGAACATCGTTTGGTTTGCTCATGTGGTTGAGGACTAGACACGTGTAATTGTGAATCAATTGGGGCTTGGTCATCGACCTCAGGCTAGCGCATTTGCTGACCACCCCGTGTATCCACCATAGTGTACCTAACATCTAGATGTATCTTTTATTATCAAACAAGGTATACAATGATGTTTATCTTATTTTTAAATTTTATAATGCACCCTAAACTATTTGATGTTGTTACAAGATGTGTTGTATCAGTATGAGAAACTCTCGCGTGTTTTACAAAATCATTGGATTTTATTCTTAGTTTAATTGGCTTTCACCTATATACTCGCACAAGCTGAATATGGTAATGAAGTTCATACTCAAAGAAGTAGCATAGGTACTACCAACCCTCACCCAACACACCGTGCACATCGATACACCCTTTCGAAGATGAGTGGGTGCTATTTTGCACGGATAGGACAGTTCTTGGGCCGGCCTTGGCAACGAGCAGGTCCTGATAATACAATTTCAAATGAACCAACCAAGCGATAATGACATCCACTATTGGTCTCAATAAAATGGGTTGGATGTGAGAGCCCAACGCCACTGATGTTTACAATGAAACGTGGTGTGTGTGGTTCGTTTTACTTTGCATAAAGACAAATGCATAAAAGAGCATTCATATGATCATTCCTACATGTTATACATAAGAAGGAACGTTTCAAATTCACAAAGGTATGCATGCTATGTCCTACATGATTTTATGACAATGCAATTACGATGACATGGCCTCTTATTGGACCTCACGCATGCAAACGACCACACAATTTTTATCAAGGTCACTGTATTCTAGGGCGGACTGCAATTAGAGGTCTGTTGTTCCTAGCAGCGCCTTTCTAATGGAAAGAATGCGAAAGAAAATTAGGACTTGTTCATTGATCCTTTTCCTTTAATGTTCCTAATTTGCCATTGATTTGCCACTTACTATAAGAATACATAGGAGAAAATACAGAACAAAGGATGGAAATAGGACCTACCTCAACTCTTGTTCTGCTGCCAAGTGGTTTCTCTGTTGTCTGCTACTTCTACTATAAACTGCATATCTGGTCAGCGGGCTATAGTGTAAACTGCAGGTGCCAGTCGCGAGCCAAAAATTAACTGCAACTGTTAGCTGTGGTTAGTACCTGAGATGAAAAAACCAAAAATATCAGTACTCAAGGGCTAGAAATACAGAGTTTCACCGTGATCGCCATCTGTGACCACCAAGGAAGCTCACACCCGCTCTAACTATCGCAATTGAAGGGAAACACACAAATAGGCATGCATAATTTGATAACAAGAAATAAAGTGAATATAAGGAATTCTTTATTATTTTTTATGAAATCAAATTACAGATTCGTCCCTCTTAGGGATACCCATTTGATATGTTAATTACAATAGTGTTTAATCCCTATCAAGGGTAGGTGTGATCAAAATACCCCTTAGGGTGACATGAACTGCTCTAGGGTGTCGATGACCCTCTTCTTCGTAATGGGGAAGGGGTTAGATGCTTTATCTCTCCTTTAGAACTGTTTCCTACGGTCAAGAAAAAATAAGAATATAAAAAAGATAGGCAACCTCTCGTGATGAGGCCTTTTTAGGTAAAATGTATAATAACACCATTAACATGCATAATCAAGAAAGCATAAAGAAAGCTGCTAAACTATGCAAAGCGAATCAAGATTCATGTAATAGCATAAAGTAAAATAACATCTACACTATGCATGGATCAAATATAGGAAATGAAGCATAAACATGCATAAAGAAAGCATTCTAATCCTAATTGAAACATAAGCATAAAATGTGAATCTAGCCTAGTTCTACGGTTAGAAGTCTTCTAAAATGCTATTAAATCAACAAAATGGCTAATCTAACCTAACTAGCTGGACAGAAAAGAAAAGAGTAAGGTGATATGTCACCTATTGCAAACCGTAGCTCTGGTGAGCGGTCTGCACTGTGAACCACGACTGATAGCCACGGTTTGACCTCTGATGAGTTTACCCTCAAAATCAGGGGTAGTGAGCTCAATCTCCTTGTCCAAATTGATGTTCAAGGGTCGCCTTCATTGTCCTCAGATTGATTTGGCGGTCAATTTGATGTGAAGGGCCTTCGTTTGCTAGGATTTACATTTCTTGATCCTCCTAAGCACCTAGGGCATCCATAATGTAATTCATCATGAATGGTGGCAAAAGGGTTGGGAATTAAGTGCAATAGCTCTATCTCTTAGTATGCTCAGTTTGAGTATACAATTTTCCAGGGCTTCGCTGCTCAAATCTCCAATGCTTGCTCCATATTTCTCCCCATTTGGAGGGGGTATTTATAGCATACCCCTAGGGCTAGGGGTGGCTTCATGGAGAAGCCAAGACCAAGAAGGTTGGTTAGGACAGTTGGTATGGAAGCCTCTGGAATATTTTATCCTTCAACTACCTCCTTCTAGATCTCTTGGCCGTTCCAACCGATTTGGCTCGGATGGAAGGCCTAACTAAACTTCAGTTAATACCATAGGTCACAGTTGCGGTCCAGACTGCAGACCGCAGGTGTCAACCATGGTTTAGATTGGAGATCATAGGTCTGAGCTGCGGTTCATATTGCTTAGGCAAAAATGCCTAAATTGAGTGGTTAGAACCACTACTCTATCTTGGAGTCTGTCCAAGATCCTCCATATGGTCTTGTAGCATGTCCATATGAGTAGTCACCCTCGACATGACACGTTTTAGGTGTCTACAGATACTACAAAGTGGGTACCACTTGATTTTGAGGGATTGTATTCCATGATTTATTAGGGTACATCGAGGGTGAAGGCAAGGACTAAGGAGATGCACTGGGATATATATTCTGGGGAAAGTTTGGATAAATCGGTATAGTCACCATCAGAGGTAACTTTTTTATAGCTATCAAGTTAGACTCGGCCTTCTGGGCCTACTCATACAAGGCAGGGAATGTATTGATATTATCATGCTAGATGCTCATGCTTATATTCGAATGAAAAGCTCTCAAGTAGTAGAACGCTACTTGCTTCGGGGTGGGCAGAAGGTCGATAATGACTCTTTACCAGGTTTGAGAAAACTTGATGTTAAAGTCGGCTACCTCATCTTGAGGATGCCTCTGGATGGTGGTAAACTGATGCAACAAAGAGAAGGGGTTTGCCTGTTCATTGAAGCCCCTTATCAATTGTTATGCCAATTGGTCCCATGTAGCAATGGTGTCGGTCGAGAGCAATCGATACAAGTAGAGGAGCTTACCTCTCAACGTAAGCACCAGTAGCCTCACCATGATATCTTCTTCGATGATGTGGTGAATGTTTGCTAGTGCAACAATGTTATAGATGTGTGCGTATGCCATATTACCTGTACCATCGTATGTAGGTAAAGCCTTCAATGTTGCAGGTGGTACTTGGTTTTGAGCTATCAAAGTTAGGGGCCTCGAATGATTCCATGCGGGGAACTGCCTGGGGGCAGCTTGCTGCGCCATCTGTATTGGAGGAGCTGGTTGAATTGGAAGAGTTGGTAGAACTGGTTGGATCAGAACGTTTGAAACATTTAGCTAAACAAAAGGATTCGATTGAACTGGAGAATTTTATGGATTTGGGGGCAATCTAGTTGTTGTGCTGGTAGGAGTTGGAGTCCGTGAAGCAACAACAACTACTTGTGAATATGTCCTGTCTAATGGGATATTTGATCGGACCACTCTAGGATGTTCTCCCAAAGTGTCGATGTTGAGCTCAAAGAACTCAACTTCTTATTCTGTATTTTTAGTCTATCATTTCATGAACATGAAGGTGTAGGCTTTTAAACTGGTCTTCGAGATTCGGAGGCATCTGAGTTTAGCTAAGTTGCTAGATGTTTGAATTTGATAGTAGCAAGATGAACATCAACTTCTTGATACTGCTTTTAACATGGTACGTTTACATCCCATGGGGCATGCCAAAAATTGTTGGTAATCAAATCGACCTAGATAAATATTTTCTAAGTCTACAGTGACCTAGACCCGTTTCTAAGCATTGAATGGCCAAAGGAAATAAATGTCCTCCGTGCCAATCTCTAGTAGGGTTGGTTCCAAAAATAAAAATGGGCTTTTTGAGATAAGGGTTGGAGAAGATACGAAAAGAGAGGGAAAATACTGAAAGAAATGGAAAAAGAGGCTAAAATCCTGAAATACAAGGGTGATGGACAGGAAGCACGATACACAACTTTCACTCGAACCAACAACAATAAAAAAAATAAACTTTTAACTGAAATCGAAACTAATTCCTCTCATCTGCATAACCTCCAAGGGTACTCCAGAATTAATCCTTCACCAACAACTAAATCCATAAATAAAATTTAAGTCGTATAACAAAGTGACTAACTTAACAAAAATAACATGATAGAGGACATACACAAAGACAAAAGATATAAGACCGAAACCAGAAGTCCATGTTTTAGAAGCAGATTTCGAGATATACAATTTCTTTTCTAGCAGATATTATACATCCTTAGTTACAGATAAAATTCTAGTTTTTATAGAGGATTCCACCTCTCAAAAAATTAATGCCCAACCACTTCTATAATGGTAGCAGATAGATTTGATCAAGAACTGACTTAACAGCATAAATTTGATTTTGCAGATTACTTAGCATTGAATACAGAAGGTTCCCTCGATCTACAATGATCGAATGGCTCAGAGAATAGCTTCGGGGTCGATCGAGTAGTGAATGATGGTTCTAGATAGCTTTCGCTATGTTTGGTGCCCTCCTGGAGTTTTTATCCACAACTAGAGTGAAAGCACTTTTGCTCGTAAGGTGGAGTGAAAGCATCCATTTGCTTGCTTAGAGACTTCTTTACTTTCTGGTCAGCTTTCATTCCATAAATGGAGCAAATATTCTTTCACTCCACAAGTGGAGTGAAATAATCCTTGGCCTCACACTTAGACGATTGTACCTTTTATTTATTTTTGCTCCACTGGTGGAGCGATAGGGAATTTCAATCCACTGGTGGAGAAAAATGGATTTTTGCTCCATTGGTGGAGCGACAGGACCTTTGACCATGACTTTGACTTTCTTGCGCTTTTGACTTTTGAGGCTTTTAAGAAGGAGCTTTCACTCCCTAAGTGGAGCGAAAGTCTTTGGTCAGCGCACACTTAATTCTATGGATGGCTTTCGCTCCACATGGAGCAAAAGCACTTTGTGCCTTAGCCAAAACTCAGTCAATTGCTTCTCCCTCCTCTGATAGGAAACTTTCACTCCATGACTGGGAGCGAAAACACTTTCACTCCACCAGTGGAGTGAAAGTTCCCTTACTTGCGTTCAAAAGGGAAATGCTTTGAAAATTATCTAAGTCCCAAAAACTGTCATCATATGCGCAGAGTGGAACGAACTTGCAAAAATCATATCTTAAGCAGAAAATACATCCACGACCTCACCCCATGCTAAAACATTCACAATTTTGCATGCAAAACGATAGGAATTGCACAGAAAAACCAGAGAAACCATAGGATTTGAAAGAAAATAGTTTTGAGTAAAAGGAGACAACTAGTGAAAACACAACAAATATAACATCTTAACCATTTTTGATGAAAAAAGAGAAGTTTTACAATGATTAACTCTCAAAACTGCATACAACTTAGATTTTATAAAATGTGGCAGAAAGGCCAACATGTCCATTTGAATGCTTTTCCCTTTCTTTGCAGATTGGTAATAGGCAAAGCTATTTTTGAAAATTCTTTAACAAATCCCCGATAATATCCGGCCATTCCCATAAAAATTCTTACCTCAAAAATATTGGTAGGGGCTGGCCAATCTATTATGGCTTCAATATTTTTAGGGTCAACAACTATTCCTTTGGCTGAGACAATATGCCCTAAATACTGAACTTGTGGAGTATAAAACTCACACTTGGACAATTTTCCATATAATTGATTTTTTTGAGTATTTCAAGAACTATTCTCATGTAATGGTCATGTTCTTCTTTGTTTTGAGAGTAGATCAAAATATCATCCAAAAATATCAGCACAAACATATCTAACTATTCCCATAAGACACTATTCATCAAGTTCATAAAAGCAGCTGGTGCATTTGTTAACCCAAAAGGTAACATTGTGAACTCATAATGCCCATAACGAGTTATGAAAGCAATTTTATAGGTATCCGCTTCCCTGATTCTTAGTTGATGATAGCCTGACCTAAGATCGATCTTGGAAAATATTGTAGCTCATCTTAATTGATCAAACAGATCATCAATCCTATGTAAAGGATACTTGTTATTAACTATAATTTTATTAAGCATTCTATAATCAATACAGAGTCTTAGAGATCCATATTTATTTTTCACAAATAGAATTGACGCTCCCCATGGTGAGACACTAGGCTTAATGTGTCCTTTTTCTAATAGATCCTATAACTGGGTCTTGAGTTCTTGTAACTCAAGGGGTGTCATTCGATAAGGGATTTTGACTATAGGAGATGCTCCTAGCAAGAGATCAATAGAAAAGTCAAATTCTCTTTTTGGAGGCAACCCAGGCAGATCTTTAGGAAAAACATCCCTAAATTCATTCAAAGTTGGATACTATTTAAATAGAGGGGAGCTAGACTCAGTTTCTTCTTTCTTATTAAGTTTGACCACATAAAGTCTACACCCTTTTCTTAAAGCTCTTTTGACTTGCATTGCAGTCATCAAGTGGGGTTCAAAAGATGCTCTATTATAATGGAAACAACTTTGCTGGTTAGAATCATCTGTGAAATCCAACCACCTTTCTTCAAAATTCAACAGGGCTTTGTGGGCTTTTAACTAGTCTACTCTTGGGACTATATCAAAGGCATGTAAGGGAGCTACATATAGGTTCCAATTAATCTTTCCCTGGGGTATATCTATTTGAGGATCAAATAAACATAGGTTAACCATATAGGTATGTCCTGAGCCAAACTCGACCTGCCACTCGTTTTCCATGATCCTAGGTTTAATCGGTATATTATTCAATATACTAGTTGAAATACATCTGTTAGTTGCACCACTATCTATCAAAATATGAACATATTTCTTACCTAATTTTTCTTTAATGAGAAATGGAGTAGCTTGACCTAAGAGGTTTGATTTACATGTAGTGACATAGATCCTATGTGGAGCCTCTTCTATCAGAGTCCTCTTATCAGCTCGCTACAAAAATTGGTTTGCATAATGATCTAGAGATCCATACACAAAACATACATTGGATCCTTTGTTAATTTTTTTGTCTCCTTCTCTATTCTAGTTACCATTCTTACCCTTGTCTTGGTTATTATTCTTCTTTTCTTGATAATTTCTTCTGTCTGCCTACCCCTTATTTCCCTAGAAATTTCCCATGCTTCCGGTATCACTTCTATAATGACAACCATATCTAAATTTCTTATGTTGATCCTTGCTCTTTTATGGCTCTGGCTATCTCCTCTTCTTAGGATCCTCCTTTTCAAATTTTTGATAATAAACCTTTACACAACATCATAAGCAACTATCAAAGTTTTAGGTATTTTTCTTCCAATAGGTCTTCCATATTTGGGATGTAGTCCCATTACAAATTTTTGAGCTTTGAATCCTTCATGCTTATCATATTTTGGAGTATACATCAAAAGTTGCACAAATATTTGATAGTATTCAATTACAGTCATGTTATCTTGACGTAAATTGGTGAATTCAATGTATTTCTCAATATAAAACTATGGCGTAAGGAAATGATCCTTAAATTCCCTTTCAAATTCTTCCCAAGGAATGTCAATAGCCTCTTTCTAAGTTACTTTCTTATAGATGGTCCACCAATCCCTGGTTGGACCCACTAGATGCACCACTGCCCAAGTTGTTTTAGACTCTGCACAAAGGGGTTGGATTGAGAAATACCGTTCAGCTTCACTCAACCAATTGATGACTATTTCACCATCTCCCTTTTTGTCAAATTTGAAAATATCTATTTTTTTTAATTTATTTTTGTAACTCAACATCGACTTTTCTCCTTGAATACCATTCAAGAAACTCACTTACTTTTCCAGTTTCCTTACTCCAGTCAAACTTTCAATAACCTTTTGTTACTGACTAATGATCTCCTATTACTGAGCCATTTATGCCCTTTGTTGATCCATGTGCTCACTCATTTGAGCCCTCTAGATCTCCTTTTGTTCTCGTTGTTGATTCAATTGTTCCTGCATCAACTGAATCATATTTACTATATTTTCATCATTTTATGTAGCTATCGCAACTATTGGCTCTTTCTCTTTTCTAACTACACGTCGAGGCAATTCAACTGCTTGTACTCTCTCTAAATTCCTCATGAGTCATATTAGCCCCTTCCTTGGGACTTCTGCAACTTCCTCTTGTAGATTAACATTTTCTCTTCTCGAGTTCTCTACCACACCTGACGATAAAAGAGTTATGTTAAAACAATAATTCATATTTTACAACCTAGGATTTTGCAACCTAGGCTCTGATACCAATTGTAACAACCCAGGTCTACTGACATGGTTGTCAAAAACACAAGTTCAAAATTTCAACAAAAATAAATCACAAATGATGCAAGTAAACCTAACATTGTATTAGTACTTTGGCATAAATATTCACATTTCAAAATGTCAACCACTACAAACAACATCTCAAGTGATTGAGACCGACCAAATTCCCGTGGTAGGTTACCTATTTATAAGATCCTCGAACTCCTTTCTCAAGTTCTCTGATCTTAGCATGGGGTTGTCTTTCTAGGACCCATAACACCTGGAAAAGTGGACGCACTAGTTCCCCATCTCAAGCATGGAGGACTTGGATTACAATTCCACTCTTGTCCTTATTGATCCACTAACCCGTTAATACCATACTTTAAGTTAGCGTAGCTATTCTAGTTCCTGATCATTGACCTTCATCTAAGGTTTAATCAGGGTCTTCCAACACTTTGTCATTCAGACCAGGCGTCTTATACCAAGCTCCAGTTGATGGTAATGTTGCCCATACCATCTACCGCTGGACCTTCCAACCCTAAATATGCCCTTCAGAATTGAGTTTTGTTGGCAATAAAAGTAGACTCATGAGCATCCTCATGTACTACTCGTATGGTAACCTGGAACGACATCCCATATCATCGTTCGTTACTCTCTATAGCATAGGACCCTTGTCTCTTCTTTGTTTGTTGGAGAACGATTACCTTTGATTCACAATAGTCGCCACTGCAAACTATTGGTGTTGGGTGGGTGCTATCCATCCTGATGAGCACCATATAAAATCAATCTTTTTCAGACTAGATACTCCCTTCTCAGAGAATGAGGCATATTTAGATTTTGGCTTCAACAACTGAAATCTTATTTGAAAGCTCTTAAACAAGAAAATTCCTTCAGGGGGTTTATTTTAGAATATATTCATTGTAATTTGAATATTATTAGTTTGTATATATATATATAATTTAAAGAAAAACATGCTTTCATAAAATAAGAGTAAATTAAAAATGCCATATAAACAAATGCTTTTTAGAATATAGTATACCCTTTTCTCAAGCAATTTTTGAACATGATGTTAAACTCAAGAATCTAACTTACTTCGCTATTCTCCACTATTAAAATGCTTATACTTTAATCTATAATATAAGCAATATATATAAAAACGAGCCTTACTATCAATACATTCTACCGTTTATAAATTATACATATTCTTTATCTAAGGAGTTAATAAAATATTCTAATAGTTCTAACTATCCACTTATCAAACTAAGTTAATTTTTTAGTATTGTAAATAAATTTCCCTACAATGCCATGGTTTATGATTGTATTATAATATTACTTGATTGAAAAACCCAAACTTTTGAATTATATCTATTAAATATATTATTACCTTCAACCTAAATCTTTTATTTATGCTACACACTGTCGGACGGAACACATTCTTTCTAATTTCAATATTTTATAATATATATATAAAATAAGATTAAGAGACCAAAATATGAGGCATTTCACTCTTGATCAAAGTAGATAATAAGGACAACGAGGATGCTTGCTACCAGACGACCAGTCCAATCAAATTTACTCCCTAATTTTTGACGTCTTACAGCGTACTCTGCTACATTATGACAACGTTGGAATTTGAACAATCAAATATTTACCTTCATAAGAGTTTGTCTATATAAATATTTACATTGCTTTGCTATAATCTCAAGGCTTTTGAGACCTATCTTTTCAATACCGAGCATATCCCTTAAATTGGTAACTATCTAATGAACATAAGTAGGGAACTTATTTAAAAAAATTTTGACGTACTCGAAAACTTCCCTAAACTAACGTGACCTTACATTTAAGAAAAATAGGCTTGCCTATGGTAGTTGTATATTTTTATCACGACACTCTATGCCTCATTTCCAACATCTACAGTGTCTATCATACACCAACTATGTTATGAAGAAACTACATTTTATATAATACGACATAGCAAGACTTACCAAAATTCTAATTTTAATAAATCAAAAATAAATTTCATTTGAAACATGGCTTACGACTCCAATGGTTTCTAATTAAAGTTTCTACCAAACTCTCTCTGGCTTAAATTTTATAAAGCTCTTCCACTTTACTATACAGTCACTCACTTCGCTCATCATTAACATTTCCTCATCAAAGCTTGGATTTAAGATAAACAACATTAAGCAAGGTAGCCTATCGATTTCATTTGCTACAACAAAGAATGGAAGCCAATTTTTTCCTAAATTAAATATGAGTGAAGCATGCCATATAAAGTGTCAAATTACTTCCAATGACATCAACTATTATGTAGTCTCTATCACGACACAACCTTGGAGCTAATTCTCATAATGGGATTACTGTTGAGCTTATAACAGTCTACCTTGTTGGTTCCATTATCAACTTGACACAGTACCTTAAATATATATTTTTGTTAACCCATAATTCTATTTTAATCCTCAAAATTTTAAAAGCGTTATGATTCCATGCATATCAAATAAAACATATGGGAATACAGTATTTTATTTAACAAAGGAGTTGCTTATTTTTTACAACACATTTTGCTCTTTGGCTACTATTTTATTTACATAGGCTTCCACTCAATCCTCAAGAAAAAAAACATATACAACCATAATGTTTTTTTACATAATATTTACTATGCTTTCAAACATAAACAAAAATATCATTAAGCTTTACCTGTTACGCATATACAGATGGACATTTAACAACTAAACTGCCAGCAACATTGTAAAAGTCATATTGATTACACCATCACAATCTTTACAAGATATTCTAAGTGAAGGCTTTCCATCACATAGACTTTATCTCGGTCAGTGTGCTTCTCAGAGATACAAAATTGTTAAAATATCCTTGGCCCACTACAAGCTATCCATAAGTAAGCTGAGCAGGAAACATTACATCGGACCCGTATGGCAAGAGAATATGGTAGAGCGTATATTGGGTTAGAATAGCTCGAATGAACGCATTCTATATGAGTACAATAGACAATTCAAGAGAGATTTCACAAAAATAAAATCACCGCTTAAACTCAAATAAACCATTAAGTATTCCCAAATTATAGATGTAAGATTTTCATACAATGGACATAATTTGAGATCTACCACCTATAAATTAATCATTTAACCATCTATTTTAGGTACTAATAAACACCTTCCATGCAATACATTCAATTAGAACATCCAACAACTCAGATTTTCAAACACACACACAGGCAGTCTTAGCAAACCAACCTATTTTTTTATGAATAATTTTCCTACGATTCCTTTGTCGTATCTCCTCTTCACAACATTCAACTGTGATGATCCCTTCACCTCCTCAGAAGGTTCTTATTTAAAATATTGGTGTGCCATAAAAAGAAGACACATAAGCTTCTTTTGTATACAGATTTCATGTTTGTTTTCCGTCGGATGGAAGAGCATCCATTCAAGAAAATGGAGAATTCCTTTAAAATAGATCTATATATATATATTATTATATATTTTATATTAATATATAGATATATATTAATTATTATTGTTATTATTACATGACATTTAATATTATTTAATTTTACAATTTAGTATTCTCTCTTTTAAATACATATGTATTTTATATATTATTATTTATTATTTTTTTAATATATATAAATTGTTTATTTATATATATACATACATTCAGCAGACAAAATGCATTTTATGCAAGCAGACATAATGCAAATTCAAGCAACATGTCCTATATGATATTTTTAGTGGGCTTCCATGTACCCACGAGCCATGGTGCCATAGGCACAACATCATATCCCACCTTACTTGATGCTTCCAACCATTGTCTCTGCCAGGGGTGGGTATTTACCTTATATGGATCACCTGCCACGGTGTAGCTTGCAACCACAAATGCTTACAACAATATCACATTATTTCAATAAAAATAATTATCAAATAGTGGGGTTATGACAACAACAAAATATAATACTTCATAAACCTCCTCAAAGGAATTTTATAAGACTTAACATGACTATGGAAGCAATTTTGAAATAACTTTTAGAAGCTAAGGAAATTGAATTACCTCTTGTAAGACAACCGGATACTACAAATCACTGGTATAAAGTAGGTCAATATTGTGCATATCACAAAGTAGGACATTGGAAGAATTCTTGTAAAAAATAAAGCATGTGGTTTAGGATTTGATTGATGCAGGATGTATTGATTTAAGGAATACTCAAACAATGAACAATCAGATTCCCACTCAACAAGCTCCAACTACTAATCAATACATGGGAATATTCAAAGATCCATTGCCAAAACATAACCAACAAATGGAAAACCAGGTGGCTCACCATGATGAGCCCCCATGCCATAATAATGTGGTCAACATGGTTGGAATAACCACAAGGAAACAAGCTTAGAATCAACAAAATCAGCAAGGACAAAGTTTAGTGTCACATCCCAAATCAATTTTAAAGGAAAATCAGAAGAAGGATTCAACCACAAGGATTCCACCTTTAGTGTTGAAACCACAACCCAAGATTTCGTTTGATCTTCAGACATAGCTAATAATCCAACAAAGATGTCAGTTTTATAACTTTTGCAGACCTATCCTGGTCATAGAAATGCTTTGATGGAATTTTTAAAGCAACAATTGGTTCCTCCAAATATTTTCCCTGATGCCATGGTTGATGTCGTAGGTTCTTTTGGGATACATCATGTTTCATTCTCAGATGATGATAAACCTTCCTCAAACTTCCATGGAGATTCTTCACTTTACATCACTACACTTATTGGGGATACCCTTATAAAACGAGTCTTGATTGATAATGGCTCCTCCCTCAATTTGTGTACATATCAATTCTTTCAAAAATTTGGTTTAAGAGAGGAAGATTTAACAAAAATTGATATCATCATAAAATATTTCAACAACGAGTCCCAAGAGGCCTGCGTGTCATTTCTCTTCCCCTAAAATTTGGAATCCAAATATTGGATATTTTATTCTAAGTGGTGCATTGTATTGCATATTTTAATCTTCGTCTTGGGCGTCCTTGGATCCATGCAATGAAGGCCCTCCCTTCTACTTTTCATCAATGTCTCAAATTTGAATATAATAATCAAGTCGTCACAATTCCTAACGATCCTCGATAATTTAAATTTTGTTTAAATATAGAGTTAGCTCAATCTGAAGTCAATTCATGTCCTTCTATTTCTCCAACAATTTTACCATGTTCCTCATATCAAATCTCAGAATATTTTCCAAGTTGAAAGGTGAGTGAGGAATGTATCTCCAATTTTTCATCTATGGATAATGATAATCAGTCTCTTCAAGAACCTCTTATGGATCTGGCCAAGCTACCACCTTCACCAAGAACCATGGGCTTGCCCCATAAGAAAGGTGATATTGTACACTTTGGCATGTGTACCTTTGTCTTCATAGGAACTACCTTCGAGGATAAGATACGTGGTAGCAATCCCTCTCCTAGTGAGTGTTCTTTTGCTCAATGTTACCTCACTAATAATTACCCTCTTCCTAAGCATATTCTATCTAGTATGGGATATCTAGGTAAAGGTTTTGGGCCACAACATAAGGACATTCAAGAACCCTTGGATGTCGAGATTTGGCCTAGAAGATGTGGCATAGGTTTCATACCTAATAAAAACAAACCTTTACCATTTGAGGATGATGACCATCTTATAACTTATGCAAAATATATAGATTATCAGAATTCAACAAAGAATAAAAATAAAATTAAAAATGATGCTTCTCCTTTTTCTTCAAAAATATTGTTTTGTAATATGGTTGGTTCTATTCATTCTAACAATAAACCTGCTCCTGTAAAACAAAATCATGATTTGGTATATTAAAAAGAATGGTGTTGTTCAAAAATGTAATGACTACTGTGCCATGACTATCAAAAGAGAAGCCTTAGAGGAATTCCTCTGTAGTTTTTATTACCGAAAGGACATCCTTTCTAGGGATCTCCTCAATCTGATAGATCATGGCATACTTATTCATTATAATAAGATAAATGGTGCATTTAGATTTTAAATTGAGTATAATTTTGCTCACTCTAAAAAAATAAAAAAATAAAATAAATAAAAAATTAAAAACATCATTTAGTTGCATTTGCATCCACCTCCTTGCTCATATTGCATTGTTACATGTCATACTTGCATGATTGCTTGAGATCTAAAATAACTTGCATGATTGAGTGGCATATAATTGCATAATTGATTGTTCATGACTTCATGATCATGTAGATTTTCTAGGATCTGGTGATAATGGCACGTGATGATACCTAGTTAGTTCGTAGCTCACATGCATTGCACTACCACTAGGACTCTGATGCCTAGCTAGATCCCCACCTAGGGATTCTTCTTCCATCTTCTCTTTGGTGCTGCTTCTTTCCCCTTATTTCTTCTTGCTCTTGTAAAGACACAACTTTATTTTATTCTTCTCTTCGACCTCTTTTTCACATTAGCACACACTCATAGTGTCCTCTGTATTCTCAAAACCCCTATCTGGGATAGCACTTGCAAAAATTTCATACTACACCCCACATGGGATACTTGTACATCCTAGTGGGTATTACATCGTCTATGATCTTCTATTGGGTCATACTCTCTTTTGACTCAGTAGGCTCAACACCCCATTACAGGATAAGCTCCTTGGTCGGTATCAGTAGACCTCGGCATACATCCTAGCGGGTAATCACCTCACAGTAGTCAATAAGGGAGCAACCACCCATAGTGGATCATACTCTAATCATTTTTACACCACAAGTAAGTGCTAGGCCCATAGCGGGTTTAGCCCTTCTTTTTTGGTATGATCCATAGTATCTAACTACACTAATTTCTTGCAACCTATGCTTGTTCTATACTATGAATCGCTCATCCTTCTCTATCTTAGATGGTTTACCTTTTGATCTTCTTCCTTTTTCTCCTTATTCTTCCTTCTTCTTCCTTAATTTTTTTCTTTTCCTTCTTCTTCCTTCTTTTTCTTCTTCTTCTTTCTCCTCCTTCTTCTTCTTCCTCCTTCTTCCTTCTCCTTCTTCTCTCTTCTTTGTTTTTTTTTCTTCTTTTCATCCATGCATTTCATGTAGTTTTACATTTAGATAGTTTTTGCATACATAAAACATGAAATATAAAGTAATAATTAAAATAAATTAAACCATCATACATGTATAACACATAAAATAGAGTAAAGGAGTAGCTTTGTATTACTCGAGATAAAAAAGAGATACACCTTAGTGTCTGGTTCATGTACCACAATACAAAACATGGTACACTCAACCTAGGGATGCACACCACAATTAAAAATTAGTGCATCATCCCGATCCCTAGCCCTAGCTCTGGGAGTCTGCTCCGTTTGACTTGTCCTAATAAGGAGGTAGCAGAGGTTGCTGCATGCCCATGGATTATGTATTTGACATTGTCCAAGACTGATATCATGACATACTAGCCAATTGGAGGGATAGAGGGAGTGGCATCCTCTGCTCCATTGGGACCGTTGTATAGTACACCATGTCAAAAATGTAGCCCACTAAATAGCTACCTCCATCCTCTCTCCTGTCCTTTGCAACTCTAGTTGTAAGAGCTGGGTTTCATCGCCTACATGGCTACTTCTGATGACAACCATCCCCTCAACCCTGGACCTATGATTCTCCCCATACAGATAGGTCACCTCACCTCAAAGTAGGTCAACCTTCATTCAAGTTGCATCCCTCTCTATCTCTGTGGCACTAAATGATCTCCATAGTACCTCTAGCCTCCTGGCCCTATCCTCCTAGATCTAGGTCATATACCCTTATAGAGTCGCTACCTATGCTTGTAGCTCCTCTATCTCTCCTCATCCCTGGTCCTGGCCAACCGCTACTATAGATATCAAGGCCTCTCCAAGATCTCCATCCTATAGCCTCCTTGGCATCTGTGGGGGTAACTCTCATTTTCCTTACCTCCCTGACTCCTATAGAGTTGGTGGTCTCCACCACCAACATAATCTGGGTACGCGTCTGCCTCTACCTCAGGTATATAGGACCCTCCTATGCCCTCTACATGGCTTAGTGAAGAAACCTCTCAAAAAGCTTGTTGCATGCCTAGACTCATGATCTGGCACCTCTATATCGGGATAGGTGAGGAGACCCTCTAGGGCACAACTCCTCTATACCACCACCTATACCCGACAACCACTCCCATGTCGTCTACCCTTGGGTCAATATAATAAGGATATCCAAGTCCTCCTCAACCCACTTGATGAGGTCTAGCTCACCTCCAACCCTTGCTAGGTCTCGATATACCCTCCGATACTAGTAGTCCCCTAGGTTTGGGACTCCATGTAAAATCTTAAACTACCTCAGGAATCTATCGAAGAAGAATACCTATGGCTCTCCCTTCTCTATCATCAACCATCTCATCCTCCTCACCCTGGCTAGCTCCACCCTATCCTCAACCCATCTAGGGTGAAGATACCATGATCACCAAATGATCTTCACCTCCTGAATCTCATCGATCACCTACCTAGCTAGTGGTAGGTTCCTAACATAGGCCCTCATGGACCTCTCAAGGGACCTTGACCACCTGTATGTTGTTGGTCGCTCCGGGCTGGGTAGTGGACCTAGTAGTACATGTGGCATCTAAACTACTATGTTCTCCCAACACCACACCTAGAGAAAAGTTATACAAACTAACCCTATACGCCGCTTGCACACGATGTTGTACAAACATCTTGTACAAATGGGCCAATACATATGGGCCCCATGCGAACCCTACTCCGTGGTATCACATGTCTGCCACTACTCCTACCATATCCCATGGTAGATATCACCGACTAGTATGGTACATCAGTAGCCCCACCACCACCTCGCAGAGCATGGTCATCAGTGGATTTGCCCCATATCTACCCACCAAATCATCGATTACAATGGTGCTCTCTCACACCTGGTGGGCCCAACCTCCTAAAAATAATTGAAGAGTGGCTGGCCATCCTCATTCCCTATAAAATAATGATCCCTTGATGGGAATGCGTAAAATCTACCATACATCCTCAAGTGTGACAGTCAGCTCCCCTGTCGATAGCCGAAAGGTAGACAACTTCGGGTACCATCTCTTTGCTAGGGCTATTAGCAAAGCCCTGTCTATCTCAATGCGAGGCATCCTCGCTAGGTGGTCTAGCCCCACCACCTCTAGTTGAGCCATCTCCTATGGTCGCAATACATCTAGCTTTACCTCCAATGATCCTTCTCACCACTCTTGAATCTTGAGTACACTAAGATACATCCGCAAAATAAATAAAATATATCAGTTTCATAAATTTAAATAAATAAAAAATCTTTTAATAATAATGATAGTCAATTTTTTTTCTTTTCTTGTTTTTGTGGGGGGGGAGGAGTAAAAAATAAATGGGGGGGGGGGGGGGGGGGGGGGGGGGGGGAAAGGGTGGGGGGGGGGGGTTGGGGGGGGATGGGGAAAAATTTTGGGGGCCCGAAAAAGCAACAAAACCCCCCCCTTTTTTGGGGGGCTTGGGTTCCCACCATGTAAATTTAAAATAAAATAAAATAATGACAATCAATTAAAATTGAGTATTCTATACTTCATTTAGCTTGCTTGCCTTTCCCTCTTCTTCTTATTTGTTTTCTTTTTTCCTTTTTTCTCTTTCCTTTCCCTTCCTTCTCTTCGGTGAAATTACACCCGATTTTTCGGGTGCACGATTTCACCGGAGCGAAATCGTGCCTCTTGTTTAGGAGACGTGATTTCGTGAAATCGTGACCCGATTGTCTTCGAGCGTGATTTTACAATGCATTTCAACCAAGGCAGAAATCGTGGTCGAGCCACAAATTTGTGCCCCGATCGAGCACGAAAATCATCGCCCTTCACGGTGATGAATTTCTAAAAAGCCCTAAATCTAGAAAAATACGAAAGAAAATCTGCATAAAGATGATGGTTTTCGAGTCTAACTAGTGCTCGGTCCACCTCTGCACTAGCATTACCTCTCGCAATCATAGAATGATGCACTGGTAGCACCATAGTTGTTTTTTCCTATAGCTCTCTTTTTCTCCCTTTGCACGGTGAAAATGAATTAGGGTTTTACCCTTTTTCACTTTTAACCCTGCTTCTTTTGCCTCCTTTTTCTTTGTTTTTCATTTTCTCTCTCTCTCTCTCTTCTTCTGTGTCTACCTTTTCGAGTTTTGTAGGAGGCTTTTCTCCCTCACAAAAATCGAGGGGGCACCCCGACCTATAGAGGCATTAAAGTCCCTAATGCCTCGATTTACATGCAAAACAAGAAAGTGTCCAAAATGACACCATTTTTGCACCATCCCTTTCTTCTAAAATAGCTACCCCATTTCCACTTGTTTTTTATTTTTTAGTGTGTGTTTACATCTCTTCTTTGACACATTTATTAGGCCATAAATGCACCAAAGAGGGGCCAAAATGTAGACATGAAAAATTGACCCACTTTAGTGGGTAATATTTCTTGAACCCTCTAAGAGGCCTCCAACACTTGCCTAAGGCATGGGATAGGCCCCTTTCCCTTTATTTTTCCTTTTTCTTCCTCTAAGAAAAATCGTGCTTGGTTAAGACAGGGCGCGACTTCACATAGGTGAAATCATAGTTGACCGAGATGGGGTACGATTTCACCTTCTTAGGGTTTCTCCCACGAAAACCCTAATTCTTCCAGTTGGCATATTTTGGCATCGGCCTTCCTGTGTTTTTCCCCCTCTTTTCACCTTCAAACTCGCTATAAAAGGAGGGTTTGATCTCACATTTTAGAGACATGATTTTCATGATTCATATATGCGATTATTCTAACACACTCACAATTGTTTTCTATCTGCTTCTTGTTCTTCTACAAGCAAGCTAAAACTTAAGTGCAAATTTTTTCTTCTACTGCATTGATTTGATTTGTTTTTCACTCTGGTGGATTCGTGTCATAGCCTAAAGGAGAGATTAACTACTCGAAGGTCTCGACCCTTCTGCCTACTTTTGCACCATTCACCAAGTGTTTTTATTTGGTTTAATATGTCTACATTGCATTTCACATTCTACTTATATTTTTCTTGCATCTCAAGTGAATTCGCACTAGGTATTACCGGGGTGCAACCTCTCTAGCCCAAAGTTAGAGATTATTTTTTGTAGAGGAAAAACCATGCTTAGTCCAAATGGGGCATGACTTTGACTTTTGCATTTTTGCACCAACTCTTTGAGGAGTGTGACTTCACCCAGAGTCAATCTGGAGGAAATATGATATTTCTAACTGCATGATAGCATTTTAGACTACATTTTGATCATATTTGAATACTCTATATTCTATTTATATTTAGTTGCACTATTATTTTATGATTAATATCCAAAGGTCAATTTTTGCTTCTGTTCTTAAAGGTCATCTAAAAGGACCTAGGGGGCTTGATTGCTGCACCTCCAAGCATTATTGTACAATGACCTAAGTAGGCCCCCTAACACTAATTCCATTTTCAAGTGTTTCTTAAGTTATCTTGCAGGAACAAGAATTGTTGATATCATTGGATAAGAGGATGAAAGCTTGGATCAACCACCGGTTAAGATAAGTGTTCCCATTAAACTATAGGTTGTTTGTTGAGTGCTTTATAATTCTGTTTCAAACCCTAGATTTGATTTTATAGAAATATATTTAATTAAGTTCTAGGCATTAAAATATAACAATATATAGTGTGCATCTAGGGTTAATTATGTTTGTGCATTCTTTCTTGAGCCCTTGCTTAAATATTATTTATTTAAAACCCTAGGTTAGAAAGCATTCAAAGAAAGAATCATTCTAGGGTTAGCTCTTGTATTCTTGCATTATGTATTTTTGCATTGTCCTTTATATTTCATAGCATAGATCTAGAAAGGCTAAATTCAGGTGATTGCTTTTAACTGAACACATCAAATATTCCCAAAATTTTAGAGGACTTGGAGCAAGTCCTTAAACCATTCCTGGTGAACCCTTCCCCCTAGCACCAAGTGTAGAGAACAACACAACCCCCGTGGTTCACCCCATAAGGCTTTCTTCTCTCTTGTAGATCCAACCTTTTGGGAATTGTACATGATAGGGCAATTTTTCCCCTCTACATGTACAAAAACAAGCATGCGAATAATGTGGGTGTGGTAAGCACAACAAAGACTTACATGTTTCTAACAAAGGACTACACAAAAGAAGAATACTAATAAAACTTGTTTATGAAGATATACAAATACCAAATGTTGAACAAGTTTGGAATCCTTAATTGGAGGATAGTTCAAATGAGGAACATGAGAGATGATAATTATTGTTTTTAATCATAGAAGAAGAAGCACAACTAGAGGTACAACAAGCAAAAAATATTTGGGCCAAGGAGAATGTTCATGCCTGTTGTGAAGAAGGCATAAACATGGAGCATGCATAAGATAAGACAGAGTGACTGATGATACAAGCACAAGTGCAAGGGAGAGTGCCTAGAGATGTATAAGGTAGGATTCAAGTACAAAGGCAACCACAAGAGAGTGTGCTCAAGATGCTAGATCCAATGCTTATGTATTCATGGAGGCCATGAAGTGTGGGAGTGCAAGGTAGTGGTTGAAGACTATTCACAAATAAAGTATCATCAAGTAAGGACAAATAGATACCAATGGCTAATACTATTACATCTATAGGCAAGTAGAAGTACCCAAAGTTTATAGGTGAAGGAAAACCCAAAATACCATATCAAAATATGTGACATTATATGGATATCCAATGGTGTAGATGATAAAATATAATATCTACAATTATTTTCAACCATATTACATGGAATAGCAATGGATTGGCACTTAAAATGAGGATAATCCTTTATAATATGGGATGAGTTGAGGACTGATTTTAGTAAAGAATTTAGATTTCTTTAAGATGATACATAGATCATTGGAGATATCTACTCAATGAAATAATAGAATGATGAGAACATCAAGTCATACAATCATTGACTAAAGGAACTTATCAATAAAATAGAAGTGAAACCAATAAATGAACTACACAAACAATGGTTTCTAGATGGATTGCTACTATGATATAAGAAGAAAATTAAGGTAGTTCCACTAACTACCTATCAAGAAACATGTGTTAGAGCGTTGAATTTGGAAAGTGAAACGAAGACAACCACGACATGTGGAGGAAACATAATCCATGATTGAGATGATGATTCAGATAGTGATCAATATTACTTGAGCACAATAATTTAGGCCATGAGAAAGTACTTGAAATGCATGATCAATAATATGAAGGTAGAGAAGAAAAATAAAAAGGGTATTTGGTATTCTGATTGTAAATCAAATGGACACACCAATGCCAAATTTCTGAATAAAGCATTTTGCAACATTTGTGAAGTTGTGGAGCATACTATTATTGATTTTTCATTCAATCTCAAAAGTGCTAAACAACAAATATTGATGGTGTAGAAGGAGAGTAAAGAAGAAAAATCTAAGCACTTCAAAGAGTGGATAAGGAGCAACAAATGGTGGCCATTGAAATAACTTCCAAATAAGAAGGTAACCACAACAAAAAAATCATCCACAAGAGGAGAGGATCGGTTGTAATATGATTTAGATGGGAGGCCAATCATTCAATGCCAAATATGTCAAGGATGGGGAAACTTTGCATGCAACTATCACAATGCCCTAGCAGGAGAAGTAGTGGAAACAACACTATAATTATGTGTAGATGGTGTGGAATTGGTAATCATAGGGAGGAAAATTGGCCAAAGAAAGAAAGTATGAGCAAATCCTAAAATATCAATCTTATTGGCATTGAGGAACCAACATAGGACCAGCATAAGAATGAAAAATATATGCTAGCAATAACTCAAGCATAGGTAAATAAAGTAGAATAATACTTGAACCTTGCTAGAGAAAAGGAGAGATGGCAAGAAGCATGTGTTTAAATTGAATAAGAAATGGAGAAGACCATTCAAGAGAGACTTCTCTAAAAGAAAAATTTGAAAAAACCCATCATGATTGAAGAGGTGCATGTAGTAATGAACCAGTTGGCTACATGAGTATTGGATACAAGTGTTGAAGTAAACATATCCAATTTACTTGGTGCAGTACCGAAGCTAATTGCAATGGTAGGATATTTTTTGTGGGACAAGAAGAGTAGAAAATCCATAATGCCAACTAGAAGCAATAAAAATAAGAAAGGATTAATATATTGACTCAACAGTCTTGATGATAGATGCTAGGAAGAAACCAACATTGATTCATATCAAGTTGTTGAATCACAAGTTAACCTAGGTAATCATTGATGGGGGCTCAAGTGTAAATTATTTGCCTAAAAAGACATGGAAATATTTGGGGGTACCATTTTTATAGTCTCCATATTTAGACTATATGATATAGACCAGTATGAGATAAAGATGAGGGATGTACTGACTACATGAAAGTGAATATTGGTAATCAAATATTCATTATGTATTTTATGGTAATTGCTACACAAAAACCATCCTATGATGTGTTGTTTGGATGTGGGTGACTACACATCACAAAGGTGAACCATAATTGGGAGAACAAATTGAAATTCAAGAAAGGCTAGCACAAGTATGTGACTAACTTGAGGATTCATTTCATAAGTGAAGGAATTGGTAACATCTGATGAGTCTAGGAGTTCATCATTAGAGGATAAAAATAGACATCCAAATGAATAAGGTGTGCTAGAATTGGAAGAATGCATAAAGGATTAGGAGCATTCTGACAAAAACTTCTCCATTGGTAAATGAAGGATTATGAAGTCTTACAGCCAAATTGCGTGTATTAATATAGAATATGAAGACTAAAATTAACTGGTATGAATTGTATACGAGATTGGTGAATGCACTCAAAATACAAAGTATATGACCAAATTTGATAAGGAGAAGTGGAGCTTTCCATAAAATTTGTAAAGCACAACATTGACAATGCATTGATTGATGAAAAACTACCACACTCATTCAATGTGAATAAAGTGTTAAAATAACCTAAAGCCATACAATATAAAGGACCAAAGATTTTGCAAGTCAACCTCAATGAAAAATATGATCTATTGTCAGTATGATAGTGATCCAGATTTGAAAGTAGTAACTTTCAAAATATTCCTGTAGTATAAGGATGTCTTTGCATGGACGTATAAGGACTTGAAGGGGATTTTCCTTGAATTGTGTGTGTAGTGAATTCCATTGATTTTGAGTGCTCAACCAGTACAAAGAAGGTCATCCAAATGAATCCAAAGCACATATCCTTAGTCAATGTAAAAATTGAAAAGATGTTGGATGCTAGAATAATTTTTAAGATGATTATAAGTGAGTGGGTGTCACCAATTATGATTAGTTTGAAGAAAGAGAGTAGTTGGATCTACATTTGTGTTGATTTCAAGATTTTCAATGTTATAACCATTAAAGATCCCTTTTTTATTCCTTTTACTAATTCAATCTTAGAAGAGGTTGTCAGACACAATATCTATTCATTTTTGGATGGATTCTTGGGTTATAATAAAATCAATATGGTCAAGGAGGATAGGTTGAAGACTACTTTTGTAGTAGAGAATGGAATCCATGCATATTATCAAATGCCTTTCACTTTATGCAATGCCCTTACCACATTTTAGAGGATAATTTTGGTATATTTTTGAATAAATATCCATAGGAAAATTCAAAGTGTTCTTGGATGATTGGTCATTGTACAAGAAGGAGGAGGAACATTTAGAAGCATTGGAAGAATGTATGAATTTGTGTATGAATGTGAGGTTATCCTTGAACCTAAAAAAGTGCAAATTGTTGATACCATATGGGAATTTTCTTAGACATGTTCTATGTAAGAAGGGTTTGAAGACCACTATTGATAAGATACAGGTTGTGATGAGCATGGAGGAGCCATACGACATGATTTTGTTGAATATTGTTTTGAGAAATGTCAGGTATTATTGATGCTTCATGAAAAACTTTACAAAAGTATCACACCCTCTAGATGTGTTGACACACAAGAATATTACTTTTCAATGGATGAATGAGCATCGAGTTGAAGGTAAATTTGGCTTGTGCACCCATTTTGGTATTTATAGAGTGGGAAAAGGAGTTCCATGTCCATGTTGATGCATCCAATTTTTCAATTAGACGTGGGTTGGCCTAGGAGGGACAATATAGGTTGGATCAACCCATATTATTTTCCAATTGATTATTATCTCATGTAGAGAAAAATTATAGCACTACAGAGTAGGAAGCCTTGGGGATGGTGTATGCTATACAAAAGTTTAGATATTATCTACTCATAAATCCTTCTGCCTTCTATGCAGACCATCGTGCATTGCTATATTTAATCAACAAGCTAACTATTCATAGATGAGTTAGCAGCTGGCTCATCACATTATAAGAATTCATGTTTTGAGTGGTAGTCAAACTAGGTAAGAAACACATGATAGCATATCAGTTGTCAAGGATTCACTTAGGAGAGACTTTAGAAAGAGTGTTGGATTCTCATATGTTTTCAATCACTACACCTATCATGGTACAAGTATGTAGGAGAATACTTGTCGATGGAAAAATTACTACATGAGTTTATGATAGTAGAGAAGAATATAATTGTGAAATCAACACCTTTTTAGTTGATAGTTGGATTGATGTACAATATCATACTTGATGGTGTGTTGGAGAGATGTGTGATGGATGAGTAAGTGAATGCAAAACTAAAGGAATATCATGAAGGATTGGTAGGAGGGCATATGGGACTGAATATGACCATAAGGAAGGTGCTTCTAGTATGGCTATAGTGGACCACCCTCTATCATGATGCGAAGGATTTTGTGACTACATGTGATACATGTTTGAGAGATGGAAAGCCGCTAAGGAGGAACTTCATACCATTGTACTTATCATAGCCACAAGAATTATTGAGATATGAGGTCTGGATTTAGTTGGACCCTTGAAGACCAACAAAAGATGATGTAGATACGTTATGGTAGCTACTAAATATTTGACAAAGTGGTTCAAGGCAAGGGCATTGCTTGATAATTTAATGAAGAGTATTATGTGTTTCTTGGATGAGTAGGTTATTACAAGATTTGACATACCTATTTAGTTGACAAGTGATCATGGAGAACACTTCATCAATGATATTATTTAAAATATGACCACAAAATTTAAGATATTGTATTTGTTGTCTATTTCATATTACCCTAGATCAAATGGGTAAGCAAAATTCAATGAATAAGATATTAGAATCAATGATGTACAAGACATATGCAATTGAAATAATTTTTGGGAGGAGATATTTCTAGAAACCCTATGGGTACAAGACTACATTCAATCCAATAATGAATCACACTTTATTCCAACTGATGTATGGTCATGAGGTAAGTTGTGCCAGTGGAACTTTTGATACCAATTTTGAGTGATAGTACAAAACTATTTAGATGACCAAGAGAGCATGGAAGAGAGGCTAATGACACTCATTCAATTATATGAGAGGAGAATGATGGCTCATTGGTCCATAGAGATTGCCTACTGTCATAGGAAGTTATGGCAAGACAAACATCTAGAGAATATGGATTTGAATCTAGGTGACTTAGCCCTAAAATATAATGGCAAGAGAGAAATCAAGCTAGATAATTTGAATACCTTATGACTTGGACCTTTCCAAGTAGATGAAGGAATGGCTAATGGTCCAATAAGATTTAAAAAACTAAATGGAACATTGTTACCCAAAACAATTAATGGTTCAAAATTAAAATTATTTAAGATGAAAGCATAACTAAACTTGGTAAATTTTGAACCAATTGAAAAAGGAATGAGTACAAGAAGACTAACAGTGGCACCAATTTAGTCTTTTAAACCTTTTGAGGGAATCTCAAATCAAGAAGTTGGGGAATTGAGTCAGACTAAGGAGGAATATTGTGTAGAAGAAATTAGTGACTAAAACAATGAACTTGTAGAGCTACTAGCTTGGTTATATGAAGGGGGGAATGCAATCAGAGAAGAAGATATGCAACCCATGATTTTATAAGAGGATTTTCTACTTCATTCTGTGAATCGTAGACAAATTTGTATGCATGTTAGATTTCCACATATAGAAGAAGAATGATTGAGATCACTAAATTTAGAAAACCTACAATAGATAGTGGTGATGTATGTTGGGAATGGAGAACAAAAAAAATAAGAGACTCATAGTAAGGGCAGTGAGTACAAAGGCATGATTTTGCTTATAATCAATGGTCATGCATAGTAGTGAACGAGAGAAGAAATGCAATAGTTGCGAGAGTAGAGTGAGCAACTAAATAGAAGAATGGAAGAACTAAGGAGACAACATGCATAATAATTGAGAAGATTGTAGCAGGATATTTAAGCATTGGGTATGAGAAATTTTTCTAGAAACAAAACAAGTTTAAAAGAAACTCTAGGAGTGCAACAAACTAGTAAGAATTGAAAAATGCTTATGGCCATATGAAGAAAGCTAAATTTTTGGAGAGGACTTGTTGTAAATAAAGAAACATGGAAGGATGTACATGAAGTACCTTTTCCAAGGAGAGAGGGAGAAGTTGAAAATTTGAGGCAAGATTCAAGTCGTGTATCCTTGATATTTCAAGTAGTAACAAAGAAGATTTGAGTAGTGATAGTTTAGAATTAGAATTTATGAATAGAGAAAGAAGGATGACACCACGAAGACACCCAAATGATTAAACTAGAGGTAAGGAACAACAACAAGCAAGTCAAATCTAAAATGCCTTTGAGGCAAGAAGGAATATGAGTTAGAGAATTTTAGATCCACCAAACCTGAATAGTTCCTTAGGAAGTAGAAGTACTCTACAAAGACTACTATAGGATCCAAGGTATGCATACAACTTAGAAAATTCAAGTAGTTTGGGAAGGTTGTTAGGTCCCTTGGGCCATCTAGATCTACTCAAACAAGGTAGCAGTTTGGTTGGCTTCATTTCTAGCATTTTGAGGGGAAGTTTTTTTCTCTTAGACTACCCTTAGGCCATATAGACAATAGAGTGGGTCATCTAATTCAATCCTTGATCATCTAGGAAAGATAAGGAGATCCTAAATAAGCCTCAAACCATATGAAGTGAGGACCGAGCTACTAGGAAGTGTTGGAGGTAGAAGAAGAAATGAAAGATTAAATAAAATTAAGCCAAACCAAAGAGATTTTCAATCAAGGCCATCTGACAAAAATGCAAGTGAATGGAGCAATGTCAAACATAAACAAGGGGAATGCTAGTTGATAAAAAAATAATAGAGTTGAACCTAAAATGGGAAGACCATCAAGGGGAAATCAGAGTTAGAGAAGATATTCTAAAAGAATTGGTCAATAGTCAAATCAACCAAGTTGTATGGAACAAAAGAGGAGGTCTCAATAGCAAATAGTTAGACAGGGTTTTCTGAGACAAGGCCACCCGAACAAGGGAGTCGTTAGGAGATGTCGTTAGCACAAGACGAGTTGTCTGGATGTCTTAGCCTTATGGAGAAAAATAAAAAGCAATTTAAGCATGGCCGCACAAGGGATAAAGTGCATAATAAACATGCATTAGGTGAAAAATATAAAGTTAAAAATAAACATGCACAAGATGACAAGGATAAGATAAAAAATATAATGTCAAATTAAAGTAGTTAAAGGTGGAGAAGTGGTAATTGATAAATAGTTTCCGCATGTAAGACAATTATTCCCCTACCACCTCCATATTATAAATACACAATGGGATATGGTCATGAGACACTCAAAAACTTAGCATTAGAAGGAGCCATATGAGTTGGACTAGTTGAAGATGAACCAATCAGAGTGTGAGGACAGATAAAAAAATTATAGATTGGATAGGCTATATGGATAAAATATTTGTATCTAGTATAAATTGTTTGGACAAAGGAAGTGAGAATTATGTATATTGTATGGTTGAGAAGGGCATTGTAAGGATAAATTATGTGAAAGAGGTACTAAACCAAAGCAAGAGAATGTAAGGCCTAAAGTAGGATAAAACATTATGGAGAAAAATTACCCTAGAGGAGCATTGGAAGGGGGTTTGGTAGAAAATCCCTCCCAATGTTGGAAGAGAGTGAATTTCATTTGTAGGTAGTATAGTGACTCCTCACTACTAATTTGTGCTGAAGGAAATTTTTTGAGGGAAATAAAACTTTTGACTAGAGGCAGTCATAATTTTTTGGAGAATGTAAGCAAAGAAGACATGACTAAATTCTAAAAGCACGTGAGATATTTGTAAAGTAGGAATTCAAGATGAATATCAATAATTGGAAGTTCTGGGAAGCCTATAAAATAGAGATAGAAATATTAAAAAACGTAATGATGACGAAACTAGAAAAGCTTCCTCTTGGATGACCTCGATATCAAAAGTTTTGCAAAATCCAATGAAGGCCAATGGCAAGAATTTTTGACCAGCAAACAAATATCTTGGATTAAAGAATATTAAGGGCGTGCCAAAGGATTGGAAGCCATTTTAGACAGGCTAAAATGCATAGAATCCCAATAAAGGTAGATGAGATGAATTAATGTGCTCTTATTGAAAGGAATGAAGGATACCTACCAATGTCACCTCAGTTGAGAAACTCAAGAACATATTAAAAGTGGACATGAAAATTACAATCCCACATCTAACAACCATTATGGTTGAGGGCACATCTTTCAATTTTCAAAATCCCCAGAAGAAGTAGTTAAAATTGTTAGAGCCACTTGCAATTTTTCAAGGAAAATGCTCCCCATTGTAATCCATAAATAGTAGTAGTTTAGGTTATGTAAAGGATAGACAAGTTTGCATTTGCAAGTGTTGTATGATTTCCTTTCATTTATTCCCATATAGCAATTAGCAAAATCCTACATGACTTGTGGGTAATCGAATCCCCACTTTTGGCATAATCCTTGTAAATTTGTTTGCATATATATAAGAGGCCTATGCATCTATTTTAGATAGCCTTCTATGGTTCTCATGCTTTGATCCATATCTGTATGTATGTGTGTGTTTATAGTCTTTACTTGTTTTTGAGTTTTATATGCAGTGTGTATATGGGAGGCCTATGCATCTAATTTGAGTAGCCATATATGGTTCTCTTGCTTTGACCTATGCGTGTGTATGTTTGTGACTCTCATTTTGGATTATCTATGTCAAGGAGAGGAAGTGTTTACCAGTGGCACATAGCATTCAGGCATGTTGTATAGGGAGATCTTATTTGATCTTTTGTGCATCACCACCTTGTTTAGCTTAGGTTTTTACATTTTTTTAGTTGTTTTTATTGTTTCTTTGGAATCTCTTTTCCTCCTGAGTTCAAAGTGTGTCTAAAAATAAAATCTCAACAAGGAGCTAACCTTGTAAAAAACTCTCAAAGGCCCTTGATTGAGTCAAACCTCATTCTCTCAAGAGAGGCCCTATTATGTCACTCTACATGATACATGATCATCCTAAATATCTTCCCTAGGAAAATTATAGAGGACAACAATTTAATGGCATGCTTGATGGGACCCTGGTTATAGATCATTGGTCTTGTAATCACAAGTTAGGTTCAGACTCGATGAGGGCATTTGCCTATTTTTTCCTGTTGAACTGCCTTTCACTCACCTAGTGACTCTCCTCCAAAATGAACATCCAAAAGAAGTTATCGTTGAAGGACATTAGATTGAGGTTATGGTGAAGGCCCCAGTCTATATGCTTCCAAACCAAAACCTACATTCACCTGGCATCTCCATTCAAAAAATGGACCCAAAAAAGTCCTAACGAAAGACCTGCTATTAAGTTCTATGCCAAAAATGTTGACAAGAGTTGCTACCACCATCCACCACCATTATATGAAGAATATTATCCACAATCCATAATATGGCTACCCCACCACCACCACCTAAAACATTCTCTACCTAGAATGAAAGAGGTTCGTTATCACTTCCTACTCCAAATGAAGTATGGGAGGAGATACCCTTGCTCTAAAATCCTTCACATATTTCACTAGGAGGATCTCACTACCCCAATTGAACATATAAACCATGTGATAATTTTATGCATGATTCATAATATATCATAGCAAAATATGGCTCTAAGATTTTTGGTAACCTCTTTCAAGGGAAAGACCCAAGAGTGGTATCTTACACTCCAATCTAGTTCGATAGCCAACTAGGATCAAATCAAAACTATATTTATTGAAAGATTCGAAGAGAAGGTAAATGGGGTGTCAATCCTGGAACAATTGTCAACAATAAAAAGAGCTCCCCATAGAGTCGGTGGAAGATTTCAACTTCATATTTCACAAATATTAGCATAAAATACTTGAAGAATTTTACCCCCCCAGGTTTGGCAGTGATATTTTATTTTAAAGCTTTAGATCCTGAGATATCCATGGTGATAAAAGCAAAAGGAGGAAACTCTCTACTAGAAGTATACAAGATAGTTATCACAACCAAAAATGAATTAATACAAATAGAAAAACATCCTTCCATACCACTACATCCTTTTTCACAATATCATCCTTGTTGCCAAATGATATATCCACAACTAGTAATGCCTATGTTCATTACTTCTGATTCATTTGCTAAAATGTCTAATAATACAATAAATAATTTATTAAAATCTTAGGAGAATATCAAAAGGAGCCTAGATATTTGATAGGTGTTTTAGCAAGAGCTTGAAACTGTTGATAACTGTATGCAAATGAGATGCCTCTGAGAAAATATTGATATCTCAAGAAGAGATAGTAGTATCAAGGATATTTGCTAAAAGGGGAATAATATAAACTCGGATACATGAATTTCACATGGCTAAAAGAAGGGAAGGAATAGTCAAAGAAAAAGGGTATAATATGTAGACACATATTGTAGCCCCCAAACGAACTCCAACAATCATGAATGAGCCCATACCGGAGTATCACTAGCAATCAATAGCAAGGAAATATGAAATCCTAAGAATTCAAAATTCTTCTACATAAAACCCTTCAACATAGTAGAGTAACTCAAGAAATCCATTGTAGTTGTACCACTTTACGAGATAATAACTATTTTTTTTTGGTAGATAAGATACTACGAGATAATAACTATGACATAGCAAGAACAACATCTAAAAGAAGCACTTAAGGATGCACAACAAGAAAAAAATCCAAGTTAAGATAAGGGAAATTGATAAAAAATTACATCAAGATGCTAGAGAAAAATAGATAAATCAATAGGTTGGTATATAGAGACATGGATCTTATGCTAATTATAGGCAAACAGGGATGGGACCATATATGATTCAAGAAGAAGACATCATCATCCCAAGAATTTCCAAAGAAGAGGAAGGATCAACTAGGTTATGGAATCTATACTTTGATAGTGTTAGAAGATGAATAGGGGCTAGCACATGGTTGCGCTTAATTTCTCTAGAAGGATCTAAATTTTTTGAGGTGTATAGACTGCAATTCTCTTGTTCTAACATTAAGGTAGAATATGAGGCTTTTGCTTTGGGACTCAAAATGGTTGAAATAAGAGGAATTAAAATGCTTCAGATTTTTGGTGATACTAAGTTGATAACTAGACAGGTAAGAGCTCAATGTCAAGCAAAAAATAGGCTAATAAAATTTTATCGACATAGGATTTCAAACCTAATGGAGTATTTTGATGTTGTCAACATAAAAGTGATTCCAAGAGGTCAAAATGTATATGCATATAGAATGGCAACTATTGGCTCACAATTTAACCTAGTCAGTGATATATGAAAAAATCATCAATTAATAAAAAAGATAATAAGGCCAATAGTACATGATAATGATAAGAATTGACAAGTATTTAAAAATGATGAAAAAATTGTTTGATTCCTACAAATAGATGTATATCCAAAAGAAATCTCTCCAAAAATAGAGGAAGCATATGAAGATCAAATCATCCAACTGAGTTCAAACAAAATGCCAAAAGGACCAATCACCCTAGAATCCCTCTTCATACCAGATGATGGATTCAAAGGAAAGAAGGGATTTACTACTAAAAATAATATTACCAAGAAATAGAAGTAGCCTCAGGAAAGACATTGAAAATAGGAAAGATAGCCATGCAAGAGGAAAAGAAATCACTTGTTAAATTATGCCAAAAACACAAATAAGTGATGGCCTAGACTTATGAAGACCTTAAGAGATATGATAAGGATATTATCCAACACACAATTGAATTCGATCTTTAAGCAAAGGTTATTAGACAACAATAGAGGCCAGTCAAATTGAAAAATCAAACCCCTTAAAAAAGGAATTGAATAAAAAATCATATACCCAATCAAACACACCACATGGATCTCTAACTTAGTACCTATAAGAAAGAAGAAAGGGGAAATCAAATTATGTGTAGATTTCAAGGACTTGCATAGAGCTTCTCTAAAATATCATTATCCCTTTCCATCCATGGAGCAGATTATCCAAACAGTAGTTGGTTCTGAAAGAATTTCTCTAGTAGACAGGTTCTCTAGTTTTAATTAGGTAAGGGTAAAAGATGAATATCAACACAAGATAACCTTTACCACAAAGTGGGAACTTTTGCATATCAACAAATTCCTTTTGGATTATCCAATGTTGGAGCAACCTTCCATAGAACCATGGATATTTCCTTCTATGGCTTGATAAATAAAATAATATTGATATATTTGGATGATCTCACAATATTCTCAAAAATAAAGGAAGATCATTTGGAGCATCTAGAAAAAATATTCTAATAATTCCAAGAATTTAGGGTGTGCCTCAATCCAAAGAAATATGTCTTTTGTATACCACAAGGAAAATTACTAGCGCATGTTGTATCTACGGACAATATTGCCATAGATCTAGAAAAAATTCAAGCTATCGTAAATCTTTGGCTACTTAGGCACAAAAAGGGGCTACAATCCTTTTTCAAGAAAATTATATTTGTCAAAAAATGTGTCCCATGACACTCATGTTAAAAAGGAACCACCATTTTTTATGGATAAAGGAAGGAAAATAAGCTTTTGAAAAGATAAAAGAAGCTATTGTAGATGCTTCAATACTGGTCAACCTAAATTTTTAGCAAGGATTTCATCATCTTTGCATTTGGAGGAGAGATTAGTATAGCAGCTTTAATGACGCAAATGGATGAAAACCAAAAAGAGTGCCCAATGGCATTTTTTAGTCAGATTTTGAAGGGATATGAGGAAAAATATAATTTTGTTGAGATGTAGGTATATTATCTACTAGAGGATTAAAGCACTTCAAACACATATTCTCGAACAATAAGATCATTACTTATGTCATACATTCCAGTGTTAGAGAATACATAATGGGCAGAGAAATGAGCGAAAAAGGAGTCTGATGGATTACTAAGATTTTAGAGTATGATGTGGAAATAAAACCTACATAACTAATTAGAGGAAGAACAATTTTTCAATAGATGGTCGAATATGTAGTAAAAGGGGAAGCTAATTTAGAGGAGGATAATGAGGAAACAGATCCAGAGAAATGCTTAATAAATAAAGAAGAGGAGGAACTAGATTGAGTAGAACAAAGGATTGAATACATATGAATGAAAGGATACCCCCCAAATTTGAATAAATATTAAAGAAGAGCGTTTTGTTTGTAAAATATTCACTATACAATAATTGGTGGAATCCTATTCCAAAGAAACTTTTATGGGATACTTCTTCGTTGTGTAAAAGGGAAGCAAGCACAATCTATACTACAATAATTCCATCAAGGATTGGCTGGTGGACACTTTTTAGCTCAAATAACTACCAACAAAATTATGAAGGTGAGATACTAGTAGAACATGTTCACAGATGCTTGTCAATGGGTTAGGAACTGTGACATATGTAAGTTTTTTGCAAGAAGAAAGAGAAATGCCCCCATGCATTTAAGGCCTATAGTAATAGATGATTATTTTATATGATGGATTGGATTTTATCATAATGATCAACCCACCATCTAGTGAAGGGCATAAATGGATCTTAACAACCACAAATTACTTTATCAGATGGTTTGAAGTGGTTCCTTTGAAAGAAGCCACTGAAAATGTGATCATAGAACTTTTGGAATACATCATAACCATATTTGGTGTCTGTAATACAATAATAACAAACAACACCAAGGCATTTATAGGTTCAAATATTACTCAATTTACATTTCAACATGGTATATATTTAAAATCCTCTTCAAATTATTATCCCCAAGGTAATGGTTTGGTTGAATCTACAAATAAAAACTTACTAAGAATTTTAAAAAGAATTGGATCAAAAAATTAGTGTGCACAATGGGGACTGGATTTTATTAGAATGATCAACCCACCATCTAGTGAAGGGCACAAATGGATCCTAACAACTACAAATTACTTCACCAAATGGGTTGAAGTGATTCCTTTGAAAGAAGCCACTAAAAATGTGATCATAGAACTTTTGGAATACATCATAACCAAATTTGGTGTCCCCAATACAATAATAACAAACAACACCAACACATTTATAGGTTCAAAGATTACTCAATTTACATTTCAACATGGTATATATTTAAAATACTCTTCACGAGTTCTTCTTCAACCCAGTGGAAATAATTGAATTATGTGTTGAGTCCTATTCTTCACGAGTTCTTATTCAACCCAGTGGAAAGACTCTATCCAACTTGCAATCTAGAATCTCCTTCAATCTATCAAACTCTCCAATAGGACCTCTTTCTTGGGTCTCTTAATCTCCTCAATGTCAAGGTCTATCTTCAAGACCTGAAATCTCCTTCTATTCCGAATTTGTTCTTGGAATAGGTAAATCTTCAAACTTCTTTGGTTTTTCTTTATAGAGGTAACTCCTTAACTTCACTGGTTTCTCCTTAACCAGTTGGAATCTCCTTTGCAACTTTAAAACTTGTGCAAGTCAAAACCTTGTGGCTCTGACACCACTGTTAGCTTTTGAAACTAAATACTTAAGATAAAATTCACCAAAAAAACAATAATAAAGTTGCTATATATGATAATGGCAATATTCTAGAATTATAAAACTCAGAAATAACTTCAACAATCACTAATAAATTGTTGTGACTAGCAGTTGAGCAAGCACATGGATGAAAGAAAATCACACAAAAAACAAAAACAACATTAAATATCATACATGCAAAGACAAGAGAGCACAAAACATTTAACGTGGTTCGGCTATGCCTACTCCACAAACAGGAATTATTTTTCTATTATGGTGCTGGAATTTTTGTCAAACACTTCACAATTACAAATGAGGCACAACAGCTCACTAATCTCATTGCCCATCGTCCTATGATAAATCTGCCTCTGCTTCATCTCTCACATAGAAACAACATCATGCTTCCAGCTCTATTTGCATAGCCACACGGTGAACAAATACTTACATGCAATAGCTCTGTTCACATCTTCTCACAATCAGCAGAGGAGAAGGATCACACCTGAGCAAATAGTAGAGAACATAGCTCATCACAGTTTGTCTCACACCCAACTTCAAATCCTGAGCAAGGCACCAAACTTTCCCCTATGTCTGCAGATCTCTCTAGATGCAAATAAAACACCAATCCTCCTATACGCATAAACCAAAGGTCAATCCAGACTCAGTTCTTAAGCACCTATTGGGTGAGAACGACCTTCCCCTGTTTTGATCGACAACTACAAGATCCCACTAAAACCGGTTTCCCCGGGTAAGTGTAGTCACCAATCAGTCATAAAGACAACTGTCCATACACCTACAAATAGCACTCCGACCAATCTCCAATGCACCAACCAATTGGCAAACCGGGCAGTTTGAACTGACAATCATTAATGAGCAACCAGCTACCTTGTTTTGACTCTACAAAACTTAACATAAACTTGCCATTAACAAATGCTCACGAAAATAGTACAATGGCTTTGAAAGTATCAAGTGTCAAGTCATGTCACGTCATGTCAAGTCACTTTACATATACACATACACTACATATATAATGTAATGTGACTCTTCATATGGAGCACTCTTGGTCTTCACTCTTCTAGAGACTCTTCCACTTCCTATTCTATGGACTCGTGCACATGGACAACTATGCACATTTACAATACCAAAATACTTTGCACATTTTAATAATACTTGTGCATTTGTTACATTGCATAAAGTAAACCATAAATTCTAATCTAGATCACTCTTTCCTAATCTAAGGATGTACCCAAGGTGGTACATTAGCATGTACCGAATAATGTAATATATTCCAACAAACCAATGAGAGTAGATTGGAAAACAACAAACAATACATAAAATTTATCCCAAAAAATGAGGGTAGTCTGAGTGGGATAAGATCTAACATTGCTAGGGAATTAAAAAAGACACCAACTAAAGTGAGTATGCTATATGCACTAGCTTACTAGGAAAAAAGGATCTGATCGAGAAGGTGCTAAAAAAGCAAGAGCAAAGTTATGTTAAAGGGAAAAACCCTATTGCTAACAATCATCCTAGTGCCTCTATGAAACAAAACCTGATGGTACAAGATCTTGAAGATATACACTTAAATGTCACAGATGTGCTCAATGCTCCATAACCAAAGACGATAAAGCCAACTCCATTCTATATCACCCTAAAAATTTAAAACTATATTTTGAGGTATTGCATTATAGATTCAATGGTGACAATTATTGTCATACTAAAGGCTGGTTGTGAAGGGATGAAATTACCATATACAAATAACTAGTAGGCCTATTCAAATGGATGGAATGCAAATTAATGTCATAGGTGTGCTGAAGGACCTTGTAATGACTATGGCAGGGTACCTGAGGTTGATAATTGTTTAAGAAGTAATCATGGTTGACCTCCCTCCTTATATTGAAATGTTATTATCATAAGAATGGACCAAGAAGCTATCTAAGAATGGTTATATCGTGACGAATTACACCCATTTGAAGGTCCCTCAATATGGCAATACGATCCAAATAAAAAAGAGCCTCCAATTAATTATCTCCTACATAAGTTGAATTATGATAGGGTGGTCAATTGGACCCAACTCCTAGAGTTCATAGATAAAGGATTTATTGAGGTGGATAAAACTTATGAAATAGATATAATCATTGGGATACTACAAGACAAAGGTGAGAAGAATTGAAGAATTTTATGAAGAAAGGGACTTGGAAAATTATTTAGTTTTGAAGGGACCTGCCAAGGTCCCTGCCTTGACTTGTCAATATTCTTAGAAGATATGTTAGACATGGACCATTTATTTTCATGGAGCTAGTGCTAGGAATAGAGTAGGAGCCAAAATTTAAATTTTTAGCCCATAAAGTGAAGTAAAAAACTATACATGTTGTCTACTACTCAATTGCACCAATAATGTGGCTGAATACAAAGCTTTATGCAAAGTCAACAAAAAGTTGAAAAGTTAGAAGCTAAGAAGTTGAAAATTCTTGGCGATTTTGAATCGGTTGTCAACTAGATCAACTTGGCCTACATTGCCAAAAATCTATAACTAAAGTACTAACAACATAGGGTTTAGGACTTGCTAGAAATTTTCTACTCTTATGAAATCATTACTATACCAAGAGAAGCAAACACCAAAGCAGATGTATTGTCTGCATTGGTAACAAAATTTGACCCTATAGAAGACTTGTGGGATAGGCCTAAAGAACTAGAAATTGTATTTTGGCCTATAGTTCTAGATAATTTAGATCACTTACAAGAGTTCAACAAAGATGAGAAAATTATGGAATTTATAAACAGAGAAGGATTTATCCAACTTAAAACTAATCACTTGCCAAGGGGTTAATCATAATGAGCATGGAGATGACATCAAAGATGGATTGATCCAACTTAAAACTAATCACTTGCCAAGGGGTTAATCATGTTGGAAAGCCTATTCAACCTTGATGATAGTGCTAGGAAGGCTAGCATCAAAGTAAAGCCCTCATCATACCAAATTTAAGCATTTTTGAAAGATTTTAATTGACTTATCCAAATTGTTTTGTAACATTCCTAAATGGAAAAATTCCCAAGGTAATGACTTGTTGAAACTGGAATTGCAAGTGCATGAGGAGTTAGGCATTTCTAGAATTCAACAATAAGCGAAATAAAATCGGAGAGAATATACATCATTGTTTAACTCCAATGTCACTTTCAAAGCATTCTGATAGACCTTTTGGTGTTTTAATTTTTGTCTGCACATTTCATACAGGCTATGGATTGTTGCCCTAGATTTTTTTTTGTCTAGTTCTTCCATCCTACTCCATAGTTTACTTCTACACATTGTGTTAAAGGCCTTCTTTAAGGCAACAAAACAACAGAATGCATCCCCTTTTACCTCCCAAATTTTTTAAATGATAGATCTTAATGTGATCCAATGATCTATTGTTGAATGTTTTGGCCTAAAACCTACTTGTCCTTTTGCTCTCTTTCATTATTATTCTACCCACTTGTTGATTTTGCACTCAACCATAAAATCGAAAAAAAAATGCAGATAGAGGATTAACCATTATGGTTCAGTAACTTGAAGGGTTATCTTCATCAACACTTTTGATGAGGGGTATAGCTAAAATTGTTTGTATAGAGTACAAAGGAAACTTTTAGGGAAAAAGAGCCTTAAAATAAGAAAGCCCATGACATGACGGCTTCATGGACCAAAATTGAAAGTTTTGAAATATTTACATAAATATTAGAAGATATACAATTACTATATGTACCTATAATTACCAAAATTGATTGTTCATATGAATCTCTCTTACCATGCTAATATGTTTCATCATTTACATGCTATTTAGAAGAAATTTTCCCTAAATGTTGGTAATTCACTTGTATCACATAATAATGTGTATGGAAATAAAGAAAAGTATATTTTTTCAAAGGAGGTTAAGAATTTAGAATGATGGCTTTAAGATGAAAGACCACCTCTTCTGCTAAATGTGGTAGCTGATAAAGCTTAAGTCCAATATGCATAGAAACTAAAATAACGACAAAATCAATAGACAAATCCATGATGCAATAGGAAGGTTGTAAAACAACTTGTGAGTGCACAAACTGTCAACATGATGCTGAAAAAATCCTCATACTAACCTCGAAATATTTAACTCTGCAAATCTAAAGCTTAAATGGAGTAGATCAAGTATAGAATGTGAAAAACTCTCTAGAATACTAGATTGAAGGCCTTGTTCATAAGACACCTAAGAGTGTTTGATTTAGTAAGGGTAATAAATAAAGACCTCTGAGATGACTAGATTAAAAAATACATTCACTAGGTTTTAATATTGAGTGATATCAACCCACAAAATAATTGTTATTTCTTACCTCCAATGAGCACCCAGTCTAAGGATGCATGGTTCCAACTAATGGCCAAACTGCCAAAAGGACCCTTGGTAACAATCAATATAGATTTAGCCTTGTACCAATCTTTTTAGCGACTCCTTCAAAGAAGCAAGAGTTATACTCTGATTCTTCAAATATACCTGGTGATTTCTTATATTCCTTCATTTCTGGTGTCATTGATGCCCATCACATTCCAAGAAAAAATATTCAGTTCTTTAATTTACCAAAAGTTTTGGCTTTGTCCAAGGGTAAAGCCACCTCTGTCCAAGCTTAATGAGCCAACTCTAGAATCTAGCCTTCTTTCCTGGATAAATCTGCTCTGTATTTTCTCCTGCCAATTGTCTAACTTGAATGAGTTTTCCTATCTAAAAAGAGGGTCAATTTTTCAATTTCATTGGTTCAAAAGAAGCTTCTAGGGGGAAAAATTTCTAAGAGAAGAAAGATGAATACATGGAAGCAGTGTTATCAGATTCATTAAAAGAATGTTTGAATTTTGACAATTTTCTGACTCACATGAACAAATTCAACAAACACAATTGGGAAAACAATAGTCAACGAGAAATATGATTTTAAATTAAAAAGTAAACCTAAAAGTTATGTTGCTTACTTCATTCACACATCTACTTGCCTCCCTTTTACATCTACAAAAACCAAAGATTGAGACAAGACAATAAAAGAAAAGGTTTAAATGATCTCAACAGAGCACAATGAACTTAGGACAACTCATTTATAGACTCGTCACTCATCTATAACTCACTTTCATTTTAGACATTTGAATTAATAAAATTATTTTTTCTTTTAATTTTTTGAACTTGATGGACCATTTTTGAACTTGTTGAAGCCAAACCTGGTAACTTAGCATGTAAGCTTCATAGAGACATATGCAAGACATTTACAAATATATTGTCAAATGCTTCTATGATCATTGAATTTAAAGGTCCACAAGTTTAGAAGTCCTACGAATGAAAGCATATGTATCCTCTTGACCTCACATTTTTTGTATCAGATATTAATAAATATGTGTATTCCATAAATTGTTAGTCGTTATGAAATGCAGTTTTACTTTTTATCATGCAGCTGCTTCAGCAGTAGAGCCAATCTTCTTGACAACATGCACAATATCACCCACTTTGATGACTTTTCCTAGGTGAGCTTTAGGATTCAATGATTCTTCACAAATGAGGTTCTGCCCGAAGAAAACCTGCAAATACAGGGAAAATGATTGGCATCATCATCAAAGAGGAAACCAAGCTCATTTTGGGTAACCATGAAAACATCAGTTAAAATTATTTTCCTGATATTTTATACTTTCTCGTTTCAACCACGCATACTTCAACCCAAAAATGGTCAGACATGTAATTTACTTTCTGATCACTTTTTCTACATGTTTAAAAAGCTTAAATTTACTATCAAGAATCTCCATAGGGTTTTTAATCATTTCCATAGGAATTGGATTTTCATAATCACCTTTCCTCTTCCTTTGCTTCCCAAGGACAAGATTTCACCAGTGCGAAATTTCTTTAAGGTTTCAGTGGGCTCATCTCCTGCAACCCCTGTTTCTTGGTTCACAGTAGGCACCTGAGCAACAAGGAAACACTTGTTAGTTTCTTACTTTTGGAAGGGTATTTAACCTTCATCCGAGATTTGTTTAAATTTCAAACATAATTTACATGTACTCCAGGTGTTATTGACTGGCCCTATTAACAAGCATACATTAATTGTCTTCACAAAATATATTCTTCCTGTTGGATTATAATGGAAAGTGAGGTAAAAATTAAGGCCTGAAACCCAATGATTTGAGTGACCTCTTGCTTATTGTCATTACAGCAGTGCATAAAATAGATTAAAAATTTGACCTCTCTTTCAGTCATCAATGGAGTCAGCAAACATTTTTTAAACGAAAGAATTGTTCGCCTCATAGCTGCCACTGTTTCTTCTTCTCCATTCAATGGAGAGGAGATGTGTATGCTTTCTTGGAAATCAAGACCATGTCAATTAGCTATCCTTAGAGGAGGTAAGAACTGCTATTTGGAAAATGAACATAAATCTTCAGGCGAGGATCATATGATTGTAGAGTTTTTGCAGAGCTATGTGGGATACCATTGATTGGATTTGTTTTATGCATTAGGCCACCCTCACCACAGAGTCTTTGGGAATGGAGAAAAATGTAAGGATTATTAGATTGGCTTAGGACTTCTCTAATAGAAATATGATTGGAGGTTCATGCCCACTTACCCTTTGGAATGTTTTGCATAAATATACTGTTAAGATTCTTGCTAGAATACTGAAATAAGTTGCTGTCAGGATTGTAAATGCTGGACAACAGGATTTAATAAAGGTATATTCATGTTGAATAATTTATTTCTCTTTTGGAGGCAGTTGAATGGACCAAGGAATCAAGACATAAAGATCTCTTTTTGAATGTTGATTTTGAGAAAGATGTCTTAGGATTGATTGGAATAAGGGATTTTATTCCAGATATGTTGCTTTGACTGGGCTTTCGCTTAAATTTCAGATCTAGTGATGGTGAATATTTCTTCTTCTATTTCAGCTTTAGAGATCTATCCAACATGGATGTTCTTTGGCTTAGTTGTTGCATGTTGTCATCATGGAAGCACTAGGCTATTTGCTATTAGATACCCAGGTTTAGAATTAAAAAACAGAATTAGTTTGATAGGTGTAAGATGGTTAATATTCACGTTGTGATGACTCACTATTAACATTGACTTTGTAATGATTCATTTCTCTTTCCTGATTTAACTAGGCAGTTGGTATTGGTATGCTGGAATACTTGGAAGTGTTTTCTGCCACTTGAGGTGCAGATGTCAGCGACTAAAGATTGACTTCTAGAATGCCAGTTTAAATTCCATCACATATGGATTCACCCTAACTAGAAGAGATTTCAAATGGTAAAACCCTGAGATATCTAATGTCACCACTAATGTTAGACATTGTGCTTGCAAGAATTGAAAAGAAAACACAAACATGGTATGGAGCAAATTTCACTTGACATAACAAAAACAAAATAGGGAAAAACACACACAAAGACAAAAGACAGCAAAGGCCAATGGAAGAAGTCAGCGGCAGCAATAGAAGAGAGGAAATGGAAAAAAGGCAGCAAGGAGTAGGAGAAGAACTTCAAAGTTCAGCCTCCATCAAAGGAATTACTAGATTAATATTTGATTTCGTGACTAAGACAAGACAACTTTTCAGACACAACAGTGCACTATCAGTTCAGAGTCATGCCATCAGGGTTATGCAATGCAACTCCAACTTTCCAAGCACTTATGAATCAAGTCTGCAGTATCTCTGAAAGATTGTGCTTGTTTTCATTTATGACATCCTAGCTTACAAGAAGTCATTAGCGGAGCACATAAAGCACTTGGACATAGTACTTGAATTTTATTCAAGAAGAAGTTGTATGCAAAGGAATTCGAGTATAAATTTGCTAAAACTTCATTAGAGTGTCTTGGACACATTATCTATTGAAGGTATCTACAGAGCTCCTGCCAAAAAAAAAAGGCTATCTATGATGGGCCTATTCCAAAGACCCTCAAGAAGGTTTGCAATTTCTTCATTTTAGTAGGGTTCCACAGAAGGTTTATAAGGAATTTTTCCAGAATAGTGTGTCCTCTAACTGATTTCACCAAGAGGGATGCTTTTTGCTGATTAGACGAGGCACAGAAGGCATTTGATGCCATTGACCAGGCTCTTGTCTCTGCTTTAGGATTAGCCCCTCCTAACTTCTCCAAGCCATTTGTGGTTGAGTTTGATAAATTTTGTTTTGGAATTGGAGCAGTACTCTCTTAAGAAGACTATCCCATTGCTCTTGAAAGCAGGAAGATGAAAGATAGAAAAAGGTGCATATCGACTAATAGGAAAGGGATACCTTCTTGTCTTTGCTTTAGGATTAGCCCCTCCTAATTTCTCCAAGCCATTTGTGGTTGAGTTTGATAAATTTGGGTTTGGAATTGGAGCAGTACTCTCTTAAGAAGACTATCCCATTGCCTTTGAAAGCAGAAAGATGAATAATAGAAAAAGGTGCATATTGACTTATAGGAAAGGGATACCTTCAGGATTTACACAGGTAATACTAGTACAAGCCAGGTCAATGAAGACATTATTGATGGAAGAAAAGGTAAAGGTTGATCTGTCAAGAATGGTACCATTTTATATGGGGATCGCATTTATTGTAGAAATTATTCACATCTAATAAGGCATTAGAGTATGGTCATGTATCCCCTTTCTCAAGGTATTTTGGTCTCTTCGACTTCACCCCCCCTCCAACAACAACCCCAAAAACAAAAACCCAAATATGTAGGTCATATAAGATGCATCTTTTATTGGAAGAACATGAAGGTTGACATTTTAAAAGTTGTGGCTGTGTGATACTTATCAGCAAAGCAACTGGAAAGTGTACCACCCTTGGGGTTTCTTCAGCCAAATGCTATTCCTAGTCAAACGTGGGTAGTTTCTATGGATTTTATCTCACGCTTACCATGATCAGATGGTAAAGATGAAATCTGCATTGCATTGCATCTACAGGGAAAATATGCAACATTTAATTGCAATGTCCAAGGCAGATTTCATAGTCTTAAGGTTGCCAATCTATATACCAAACACAACTTTAAACTTCATGGCATGCCTCAACATATTATTTGTGATGGGTAAAATATTTCAAAGAAATTTTTAACAAGACGAATTTAAGCTGACAAAGGCAACATTTTACATAAGCACAACATACCATCCATGAACAGATGGATGGGCAGAGGTGGTGAATAAATATCTGGAAGGGTACCTAAGGATGTAAAATACTAAGACTCCATAAAATAAAATAAAATTAAAATTAAAATTAAAAAATCTCCCATTTGCATAGGTGACTTGTGCTAAGTCATGTTATATATTGTGTTGCCTAGAGCTATATTTTGGAATATAGAGGTCTAGGGTTCAACTCTTGTAAGCAAACAATTTGACACATCTGCATGAGTGGACATTTGCATGTATGAATGCATACACACTTGTTGGTGATATTTGTAAATAAGAGCTATTATATGTAAGTGTTGTTGCATGTGTAGGTGGCAATGTATGTGTTTGTAGTAAGGTTTGGGGTATTTTTATGTTTTATGTAGACGGGTAGTTCTATGGTAGTTGGGCAGTTGCCACCCGCTTATTTCTTCCGTAATAATTATAAGTTCATTTCTATGTGGAAGATGTCGAGAATGCTTGTTGGTAGAGTTATTCATCGAACTATGATATTGGTAAATGCTGGTCAAGGCAAGTCTGTGTGTTGTATGCTTGACTGGATCATAATGTATTATAGATAACTAGATTGTGTAGGATACAAGTTGTGTGTGTAGTGCATCCACATGAATCTGTAAGTTATTCCCATTGTGTAACTTTGTTAATATATTTATAATGGAATTATATTGTAATGTGTTGTATTCTATTTCTACATTTTGGCATCGTTGCCTATACAAATTTGGATGGAATTAGTGACATGAAATTGTGACAAGGATATCGCTTTTGGAGGTATGCAACAATGACACTGTGAATGATGTAGTCTAAGTGTGTCATTGCCCCCTTGGGAGGAGGAAAGATTGGAGTTTGCAACCGAAATTGATGTAGATTTTTTGATGATGTCAATGAAGGGTCAAGTGATGAAGGCATGTGAGCCGACAGGAAGGTTCAAGAAGATCATGCAACTGAAGAAGTTTGTGCAAGTTAAGATGTGTGTGTAGACATAGAAGTTCACACATGTGAGACGAAGAAGTTTGCACAAGTGAAGACATGTATGCAACCAAATAAGTTTGTGAAAACGTGCACACAAGACGAGAATGCAAACAATAGAGATGTCTATGGCAAAGACATACATGATCACATAGGTGAAGGTGTTCGTGATGAAGGGTATGAAAACGTGCACACAACTGAAAATTCCATGAAGACGAGAATGCAAACAATAGAGATGTCTATGGCAAAGGCATACATGATCACATAGGTGAAGGTGTTCGTGATGAAGGGTATGATGAAGGCATGCATGGCAATGCATCATGTGATGGGGGCGTGCATGACAACACAAATCATGACAAAGACATGTGTAATGACACATGACATGATGGATCATTGAGTGACAACAAGTTTGATGAAGGAGAAAATCTCGGTTCAACAAGAAATGTTGATAGTGGCTGACGCAAGTTGTGCATTAGAAATTGCATTCGATGAGAGTTTAGCATTGAAGCAATTGTAGGTTGATGTGTAGGATGGTGAGCAGGATGCGATTTTGACATCAGAGCAACCGCATGTTTGTGTGTCATGGTGAGCGAGACAAGACTTCGACATCGAAGCAAATATAAGATGGTGTGTCCAACAATGCGTTGAGGGGAGTCTGGCATACACAACTACAAGTTAGTGTTCTCAATGGCAAGTGGAATGGGAGTTCGATATCAGAGCAACTACAAGTTGGCATGTTTCATAGTGTACATGCGGGAGTCCCACATGAGAACAATTGCAGTGCGGTGTATCCAACAATGCATGTGATGAGAGTAAGAACAAGCAACCATCACCTATGCTAAATCAATCAATCATGATGATTATCAATTTTGGTGCGATGCATAAGTGTTCCATGTTTCATGGAGGTGGAATAGAGGACCCAACATGACATTGGAAAATCTATCTTACAATGTGGCAGGCTAATGGGAAGATGAATGATGCAAAGTAGAGGAGGGTATTCCCTTTGACACTTCATGGAATCACAGTGGATTGGTACAAAGAATTATCAAAGGGCAAGTATGAGAATTAGGAGAAGTTACGAGAAGCATTCCTGAAGGAATTTAAATTGTTCCCTAATGATGGTGAAGTCAATGTAGAAAAGTATAAGATGGAGCAAAGTGAGACAGCTTGTTTGATCCTACAATTGGAGGTTGAATGGGTTATTTACCCATTTGGAGGAGGATCCGTCATGTGCATTGAAGAAAAGGTAGTTCATGGAGGGACTTATTCCTCTGTATCGAAAGAAGATCAAGATGACTCCAACGTCATATCAAGAGGCCTTTGAGCAAGCCATGAACTCAAAAAGTGATGCAAAGACATCCTTCAATTGCTAGGATCACCTTAATGAGGATGAGTGTGACATTGATGAAGAGAGTGACTCTAAAGATGAGAGCAACAACTCCAAGAATGAGTGTGACACCGAGAACGCATGTAACGACGTAAAATTATCACTACAAGTATATGCAACACAATGATAGAGTATTCCAAGAAGAGGTGCCATCATTGGTGCGGTTTGTGACAGCTGCCAAAGCAATGGAAGACGTCAAATTGAGTATAATACTTAGGGCAGACCCATTGTGTAGTGTTGAAGATGTCATCTTGGGGGCATTTTGCATGCAAATGTAGAGTGTTGTGACTCAAGATGAATCGTTTGAAAAGACAAAGAAGAGTCAAATCCTTAGATAGGAAGCAAAGGGCACTATGAACTTGATTGCAATCGAGGAGTTTGAGACTAAACAACCAATTGAGACTATGCAAGTGGTTGAGATTGCACAACCGGTTGAGACTGCACAAGCGGTTGAGAATATGCAGAAAGATGAGGCTGCACAACACAAACATGGTGGACAATGACATTGTGGTGGATAATGCAAGTCGATTCGAATGAACATAAACGATGCAAGCATACCTCAAAAGACAAAATAAATGATTTGGAAGGAGATCGTTTGACATTGGGTCGTTTGTTTGGCACTATGTCGTTTGGCCCATGGTCCTAGTCATATAGGTCCAGGCCGTCTAGCCCCAGGTCTTGGTTGTTTGGCCCTAGGACCTTGTTGTCTAGCCCTAGAACCCAACTATCTAGGGCACAACGAAGGTCATTTATGTCAAGCCATAAACCGCCTAGATAGACCAAGGGAGTGTGCAAGAATGAAAACAGCCATCAAAGGCAAAGGAATGGTCTTCAATGATCAGGAGGTACCTATTCATTAAATTTTGTTAGTGTTAGAAGTCGTTACAACACAAACCTACAGACGGGTCATCCATGTGACAGAGGAGGTCGTTTGGCATGTGTAAGACAAAGCCAAGGATGAGAAGAAAAATGCCTGTGCTAGATTGCGCAAGGATGTGTTTGGTCATCTAGCCGTCTAGACTCCCAATGTTATCCAAACAAGTGGTAAGCAAGGGCGTGCCACTTGTCAATGCGAATGCATGCGTGCCACCAAGTGTCTTCCACAGTCTGAATGGATATAGAAGTTAGAAAATTTTCTTATTCACTCAACCATTTTCACATGCTTTGACAAGGGAAAAGTTGTCGTCGAGGAAGAAATTGGTCGAGAAGAACAAGAGCTAGGGTTTGGAATTGTCATCCGAGAAGAATTTTTTTTATGCCCTCCAACCAAAAAAAACCCTTGTCGTATAGGAAGGCAAAAAACAAGAAAGTGTTGTAGGAGTCAAGTTAGGGTTTTGTGGAGACAAAACTAGCCAAAGAATTTCTCAAGTCATTCCAAGGAAAATGAATGCAAAGGGTTTGTTGTGGGCATAAGTCATCTAGGGCTGGTCATACATCATTTAGGGCAAATGTTTCGTCGTCAAGGAGCTGCACAAAGGCAATATAGAGTCATACGACATAGTTGCGTGCTAATAGACCATCATATGATAGCAGTAAACTGTCCAGCATAGAGGAAATAGGGCAAAGCAGCTCATATGGGGTTGTCTGGACATGGAAGGGAACCATCCAAAGCATGTAGATCGCCAATTGAGAATGGCACACCATCTAGGGCATGGAATAGTTGGGAAGTCTGTACAAGGTCATCTCATAGTTGGTCGTTTAGGAGGTCCATAGAGCATCATGTTTATAAATTTCTCTGTTCAAATTTAGCAAATTGCACGTATTAGATATGAAAGGGGAGAAAGTTTACATACCTTGCAGCGTGCACAAAGCTTAACACCATGGAATGTCAGCCCATTTATTCTAAGTGTTTTCCACAAGTCTTCAGCAAATGGTTCACAACCCTCTAGAAATATGCTGCAAAAGCACCAAGTATAAGTAAAACTTTGTCATTTCAAAATATTACACATGATGTAAATCGATGGAACTTCATACATCAAAATGCACCATAAAGTAGTGTACCTAATTGCAATTGAAAATTTTCAGTCAAAAGGGTTATGAGAAAAATTGCATTAGCATGAATGATACAATAAATGAATTATGGTGCTAATATCATACTTGGGCCTAAAGCGATTGATTGGAAGAGGCTCCTTCAAGTTCTTGTTCAAAGCATCCAACGAGCCCTGCAAATATTTAGTTCAATATGGTTTAGTCCGATCCTTTACATGGGTAAATTTGGTTAATAGAATGAAGGATCATGGTTTTTTCACTTGGAACAAACATGTGTGTTGGGACTACCCCTTACCTGAGAGATCATAAGGAATGGGTAGCCATCAGCAAACCCAGTCTTATAGCCACGAGCATAATCCTTGTCTGTTGGTCTGACCTCTGATACTGCAAAATTAAGTATAAAGGAAATTATAAAATTAGTTTCGAAATTCATGTATCCACATATTGGACCAACACATAGATGAATGTTCGTACATAAAAAGAAAATTCCTGTGACTTCCCATAATAACTGAACTAAATATTTGTATTCACACCTTTCTCCCAACAGATTTTGTACATTTCTTTCCTATTTTCCTGAACAAATGCTAGGAAAGACAACGTATTGATATGCACATAATCATGAAAATAGTTCTATATTCATTTCAAGTCGACCCAAATTACTGATAAGACAAACCATCAACACATAAAATAAAAATAAACAGAATTTTATATCACATAAAAATATTAGAAATATGTTTTGGACTGTAATGTTGGTCGTACAGGTCATCAATTGTGAGTGAAGTTAGAGCTCATAAATGGAAATTTTGAATTTCTCAAAGGCTCTCCTATGTGAATAGCATTAGGACCACTTTAACAACTAAAAAGTTTTTGTTGAGAACATCACTGAGAAAAGAGTGAGAGCATGCATTCAAAGTACCCTGACAATATGTGTGGTTGATTGGAGTTTTATATAGGATGTGTACGAGTTTGCATGAGTTCCTTTTGTTTAGTTTATCAGGAAGAATTGCAAATGTTGTTAAATTATGATTACAAGAAAAAGAAATAACATTTTTTTTTTAATTCCATTCCTTCTTACTTGAACCTCTGTCCTGTTTCAAGATCTGAGAGCTTCAAATGGAAGGACAAAATCTTTCAAACCAATTTATCATAAATCCTAGTAAAGCTGAAAACTAAGGTTTGGTTTAGTCTAGGAATGTCCAAACCCTTGAATACTTTGGTTCTTTTTGTGATAACAACTTAGAATGTCCATGTAGTGTGAAAGTATTCCTAATAAAGAACACTGCTAGGAAAATTAAGTCACAAAAACAGACACATACAAATAGATAAAAAATGAATGTAACAAGCAGTGTCACAAGATTCAGCAAATTTTATCAAAAAATTCGAATTTTGGCAACTTTCTACCTTAGGTGAACAAACTCGAAGAATATATTTGAACAAACAACAATCAAGGAAAAAATAATATATACATATAACCTAAAACTTTTCCTATATCAGTCTTTCATTTGACATCTACCTAATTCCATTCTACAATTATAAAAAGTAAAAGTTGAAACAAAAAAATTAAAGAAAAAGTTAAAAGACAAGAAAAAATGATTTTAAGGCAACTCCTTCATAGAGCCATTTACAAGTGAACATCATTTTGTATGTTGTTAGGATCCCATCCTAACATTACTATGTAATGACCCCCTTTCTAATGATATTATGTAATGTTTTGTAACTTGTATGTGGCACTTGAGACGCCTAGACAAGTGGGGCCATTTAATGTAACCGTTAAAAAGAATGTAATTGTTTCTTTAGAAGATTCTAGCTCGGGTCTCCACTTGCATGTGAAGCCGACCCTTGAGCATTAGGGTTAAGGTTATGAAGACTCTTAAAAAGGCAAGGGGGCATACATGGATGTATCTCCTTTTGCATATTGAATCAAAGTTTTGTTTAGGAGGTTGTCCCCCTCGAAGAGGCCTGCAATTCTATATTGTGATTCTGTTGTGATTAATATAGTTGCTGCATTTTCATTTTGTAAGCAATATTTATGTTGTTTCATGATTTACTGTCTTTATTGCAATATTTATGTGGATGTGCTTATTTTAATTGGAAGGTTCCTAAAAGTGGTATTAGAACACTTTCCAGGGCCGTGTCTTGTTGCGACTGCAACCATACCTATCCTGCCTTTCTAACTAGTTAGGTATAATATTCCTTCATTTTATTTACTATAATGACTTTGCAAAAAAGAAAAAGAAAATTGAACCGTATTTTTTCCTGTTCTAGTATAATAGGTTAGAAACCTTGTGACAGGGGTTTTAAAATATTACGAAGTACTTGTCGTTATTGGCTAAGCTAGATTGCCCATAAAGCGTGTAGTGAAGTGAGGGGTGATTAGACTCCAATACCTATGATAAGGTTCACTTAGGGCTTTATTTATTTATTTATTATCCTAGGCATAAATGTGAGCTTAAACCTTCGCTCACGTGGGTTTTCTAGAAACCTGTGTTAATTTTAGGCTTGTTGGAGCCAAAATAGACTCAACATCTAAAACCCCCAATTTTAAATTTTTGGTTTCAATAAATTAGCAAATGTTGTTGGCCCTCGTTGCATTCTCATCTGAGAAAATTGACCTTCAATATTTGGCCATTATTGGATTTGCTTTTATAAAGGTTGTTTCATCCTAAAAGACTTAAGTCAAAATTAAATAAACCTCCACTACAAAGGTCAAACCATTAAAATATCCGACTTTTTAAAGTAAGGTTTATGATCCATGAATTTAATGTGAGCCCTCATTTTAAAAATAATCATAACTTGCGGGCCTAAGTCTAAGGAATAAACCGAAAAAATGTGTGGAACAAATTTGCTTGGACGAAATGTAACTTGTGTGGAACAAATTTGCTTGGACGAAATGTAACTTCTTTCTCTGGCTGGTAGCTCGTAATAAATGCCTCACTTGGGATAACGTGAGGAAGAGGGGATTTCGAGGTCCCTCTTTTTGTGTCCTTTGCAGTAAGAATGAGGATGACTCTTATCATTTATTTTTCCAATGCTCCTTTGCCAGAGACATTTGGAACCATTGGTGGAGCGCTTGGAACCATCCATATTTTCATGTGCTGTCCCTGGTGGAGTTTTGGAGTAGTCTAGGCAGACCTCCGGCCAAGGCCCCCTTCCTTCGGGTGGATTGGAATTTGGGCCCTTCTTGCATCATCTGGCAGATTTGGCTTGAACGGAACCATTGCATCTTTCAGGGCAGTCATTTTGCTGTTCAACAAATTTGGCAAAGGATCTTGTGTATGGTTCAGGAAACCATCCATAGCAAATGTGATGTGGACCCTCTAATGGATTCTAGGAAGGAGAAGGTACAGTAGGCCCTTGGTCTCTTTGGGGATGGTGTGAACTCTTCTAGCCCTAGCAGGGTTCCTCAGCTCAACAAGAAGGTTAGGAGAGATGGTAGGTAGAGGCCACCCCCTAGAGGAGTTTTAAAAATTAATACTGATGGATCGTCTAAGGGTAATCCTGGACATGCTGGCATTGGTGGTGTTGGGAGAGATTCTGCTGGTGGTGTTAGTTTTTTCTTTTCCATTTATAAAGGTGTTCACTCCAACAATTTTATGGAAGCTCTTGCAATTCTTGAGGCCTTGCAGAGGGGTTTTCTCTTGGTCGGCATAGTATTATCTGCAAGTTCGACTCTCAAATTGTGGTTAATATTTCAAACAAGTAAAAGGATGGAGGAAGTTAATTGGCGGTTGGCCTCTGTAGCCGTTCAGATTCTCGGAATGAGTGAAGAGTTCGAATTTATATCCTTTGTGCACATTCCAAGGGAATGGAATGTGGTTGCTGATTACTTGGCCAAAAGGGCTTCTGAGCTATTGGATCCTTGGATTATCGATCACTGGGAGAGTCTCCTGTCTGGGGACTCTCAACGCCTGTGGGAGTTGATCCACAAGGATGTTCAAACTTAATGTGATTTTTTCTTGTTGTCTTCTTCAGGTGTCAATCTAGTCTAGTGGTTTTAGCCTGTTTGGCTATTTATTTGAGTCCTGGTTGGAAGCTCAGTTGTCCTCTATAATCCAGACTTTTTATCAATAAATTTTTACCCCTTAATTTAAAAAAAAAAGGTCTAAGGAATAAACCCCTAAGTCCCAAGGTATCTAAAAGTATTATTAAAACATTTGTACCCGAGGTCAGCTCTAGCCTAAGTAAAGTTTTAATAAAATCATTTAATGGGCAAGGTAAACGCCATGGTCTAAAGTTTGAAAGCCTAAGCACAATGATAAATTGCTTTAAATAAATAGCAGGCTATTTCAAGAGATCCAAGGGCATCACTTGATTACGATTTAATAGGATGACCGCGCCCTCTTAAAAGTTCATAAAGTCGCCATCAAAAGGGTTAAAGGCCGAAAGATTAATTAGAGCTGCTAAGTGAGATTACTAAGGGTCTAACGCGTTAGCTAATTCCCCCTTTTTTTCGCTAAATCAAAGGTTAAAAATAGGTGCCCCTTGGTAATTAACCCCGTAGGTTGGAAAAAATCAACGGTTGTGTCAATCCTCATCAAGATCTGACAGCAGCGCTCGAGTCAAAGTCCAAGCAATGGAATGGTAAAAGTATCGGGTAACATGGAGGTAAATATAGAATTAATCATGCATTAGCGAGGGCCTTAATACGTTATTAATTACCCTCCTTTCGGATTAATCAAAGATTATCGAAATAAAATAATGCACCCCTTTTCCGATTATCAAACTTGCAGGTTACAGAAGATCGACGGACGCGCTTCATCGAAGAGAAATCGGACAGATGTGCTCAATTTAATAAGTCGAATCTTAAAGCACTATGGTCTAAAGTTCGAAAGCCTAAGTACAGTGGTCACGGAAGATCCACGGCTACGCTTGATTGAGAATTGATCCAACGGATGTGCTTTTACCACAAATTACCAAGGATAGCCGAAGGATTAAAATAAGATTATGTTTAAAGTACACATAGATCCGAAGGAGATCAATGGATGCACTCTCTCTCGAGATGATCAGACGGTAGCGCTCGCTTCAAATAAACGAAGGTAAATCTATTGGTAAGACAAAGTCAACACTTGATTAGTCAAATTAATCATATTTAGCAAGGGCCCTAACACGTTACTAATTATCCCCCATTCGCTTAATCAAGGTTAATAAAAATAAAAAGCATGCGCCTTTCAGCTACTAACCTTGCAGGTCAAATTCAATCGACGGTTGCGATCAATAATCTATACCCAATCCAACGACAGTGCTTAAAGTGATTCGTCTAGCCAATCAGAAGTCCACGACTGAGTTGAACCAAGCTATCTCTCACAATCGGCAGATCAACGGTAGCGCTCAAACCCGATCAGATCTGACGGTCGCGCTTCAAGCAGAAGAATCAAAAGAATATAAAGCGTACACCATAGGTTAATCCGACGGTGGTGCTTAAGCCCTCTTAGATCCGACGACCGCGTTTTCCCGAAAATGATCAACATTTAACAGGGTGGTCACCAATATAATGATGGTCAAAATAAATCAACGGCGGTGCTCGAACTAGCCTAGATCCAACGGCAGCGCTCTTTCAAAGGCAATTACAAACCAAAGGGAGATCAACGACGGTGCTTCGATCTGCCAAAATCTAACGGTCGTGAGTTAATGAAGGTCGCATAAAAGACATTAGCGCACACAGGTCAAATCCAACGGTAGCATTTTAATCCGCCTGATCCGACGGTAGCGCTTTCACTCAAATATATTAAGAAACATGGAGCATCCATCAACGGCCACGTATGATCTCACCAAAGATCCAACGGCGGCGCTTTATCGGAGCTATTGCCCATTAAAAAGGGTGCGATCTTATCAAATCAGACGACCGTGCTCTAACCTACCGGATCTGATGGTGGCGTTTGAATTAAAGAAGACGAAAGATGACAAAATGGTCGATTGACTAAGTAATATTTGACCTCAGATCGGATGGTCGTGCCTATCCCCGATTTAATCCAACGATTGCGCTTATTCATGACTATCGAAGGAAAATAAAGTCCAATAAAAAGAGTATAGCTCTACCAGATCTAACGACAACGGTGAGCCCCGACCAGATCCGATGGTCGCGCACGATCAAGTCACCTGAAGGTTAAGAGACATGGTTTATTTCGCTAGCGGAAAATCAATTAAGGTTAAGAAAGGGTCTAAACACGTTGATAATGACCCCCTCTCTTCAATAAACGATGGTACAGGTCTGTACAATCGAATGAACGTGCAAGATCATGTTTGATCGGACGATGAGCCACTAGCAAGGTAAGCAAGTCATTAAGGGATAAGCATTAACCAAAGGTTAGTAATTTTTCTAATCGCTGCGATCATCCTTTAATAAATCAATATTCGACGAAGGATAAAAGCCCTAATTCAATGATTATCATTAGAGTATGAAATTGACTAACCAATAAAATGTTAGGATATCTTCTATAATGTGCATGACCACCATTGACATATGTCTTCCATATTATAGAGCTAACGTTCTTGCAGGTCCAAAAGTATCAAATGCAGGTATACAATGTGAATCCCATCCAACGGTCATCATGAGTTGATGGATCCGATGGGCACACACCTCAATAACCAAATCTGACGATAGATCCCCAAAATAATCACCACCTTGTTAACGGTGTAACTATTTTCGAAGCTAAATCTCTTTCAAGACCAAAAAGGCAGAACACTTTCTCACGAAAAGCCACCACCGCCACGTTTGTATTTCCACGTCAGAGGGAAGATCAGTTTGGTAACCAATAGGGAAGCTGTGAATGATTATGAGTACACAGATCAAAGTCCCTCCAGACGTGCAAGACGAGGAAAGCCACCTACCATAATTGTTTGACATTAGAAAGTGACACTTTGGAAAATCTCCATTGGCGAATTTGAAGAGGCAGTTGGTGACACTATATTAATGACAAGTTATGCGAGGAAAGTAAGCCCACTTCGCCATCAAGTATTTAAACTCACAATATTAAACGACCTTACCACCCTAGTAATCTTGAGCAAAGAACTGGTTTGAAAGAGCAGAGAGTAAGCAGAAACCCGAGAGTTCCGTTTCGGTGAGCTAGAATAGTTACCACAAGCGAGATAGCGACTTGGGGAAGTGCTTTCATGCCCAAGGACACTGAAGAAGCGGTAAAATTTGTCACGAACCAATCACCATATGCTGAACTCCTTGGACCAATTGTGCCTAGGAGCACGATGTACGATTTCGCCCAGAAGAGCAGGGCCGACAAAAAGCTTACTCCCGCGCAGCAGTATGAAATTGAGAATACTTGCATCCGAAGTTTTGCTCGCACAATGGAGAATGATCACAGAGCCCCTTGGTTGCTAGCAGACCTATTTCACAAAGTGAGGAGACTGCAACATAAGGGTTTTCCCAAGAGTACTAGGTGGACCAGTAATCTGGGAAAGTTGATATGTCCAAGGGTATACTACTCCTCTGACCTACTGGCCTGGTTAGCTGTGGCGTACAACGAGAAAACCAGGACATTCCGAGACAATAGAGACCGACCAGTGTTCAGTATCGCGGCTAGATACATCAAGCAAGTCTTCAATCTGGCACCTTCCAATACTCAGCTGATTCAAAAGGTAATTGAAAGGCAGTCTCGAATGTTAACAAATTTAGATATTTTTAAATCATTTTTTGAAGAGCATGAGAAAATAGTTTCTGAGTTTCCCATCAGAAAAACTGCTTTCAAACCATGGGTCCGGGATTTCTGTGACATGGCTAATATCATTTTAGGGGTACAAGACCTCAGTGTAGTGGGTAGAAAAGTGTTGTATTTAGTAGCACAGAGTAACCGGGCAATAAACACCTCAATTTACGCTTGGGAGCAAGAATTGAGTGATCAAATGCACTCACAGTTGTCAGAATTAAAAGAGGCTATTTTGAAACAAAGACAAGAGATGCCTGATTTTTCTCACTACTCCATCCTCATACACCTGCTAGCGGGACAATTAGGAGAGGAAAGCTGAAAGAGGGTTGGGGCCGTTGAGAGTCCCTACGTCCAGACCAGTTTTTGGAGGATACACGAAGGTCGTACTCACATGGGTTGGTTTTGTGACATTTTCATGATTGAAATTCACTGGATTCTAGTTGGTTTCCTCCCTGAGAGACTGGGGCCTGGGGTAAGAGCTTTCATAAAGGAAAAAGACATAGGGGATTATTTCTTCTCTGAGGGGTTTACATACATTCGGCTCTATGGAGCTAAATTTTCCCCTAAAATGTTACCTATGTATTGTCCGTTATTGCTCGCTGCCCTAGAGTTGTGCAGACAGGTGGCCGAAGAGGCTAAAATGAGACTGGTGAAGAAGCACGACAGAGTTCCGTGGCTCAACGTTCCTTGTAAATTTGGAAGTTATATATTTATAGGATATCCAGCTTTACTCAAGGGGATGTATGATTTGGATCTCATGGATATTGAAGAGATAACTTGGAGACCTTACGATCCAGATAAAAAGTACGAGAGGTTACTGAAAAATCGTGATTACGCCTGGGTCGAGCATAGGAGAGATGCTTACGAAGAAGAATTATTAGATGCTATAGAAAAGAGGAAATATTTGAAGACTGTATGGGATAAGTTTCCCTTTGAAAAAAGAGGCAATTCGCAAGTTCAAAAAGCCTATGATTACCCCCCGGAATTGATTTCAGTCAGAAGAGTTTCAGTGGAATCTGCGGCCCCCTCTTACCAGAAGCCACCCAGGCAATCATAGAAGACCCCCTATTAGAATTGATAGAAGATCAGGGTATTGATTAGATGGAAGTCACTGTGAGCTCTGTAGATGTTGTAGAAGAAGAAGTCCGAGCCCCTGATGATACTTGCCTCAGAATAGAGGCAACACCCAACACTTCCCAAGAAGTCTTTGAAAGCCTGAGGACAACAAAGGGAAAGCAAGTTGTTGATGCACCTGCTGAGGAGCTAACATATCCCAAGTAGGCTATCGTTCCCATTTCTAGAAAGCTATTAGCAGTGACCAGTGTGAGGAAGTTAGCTCCCAGAGCCATTCCCAACTCTTTGAAGATAAAAGCCAAGGAGATAATAATTCCATCAGTAATACAGATGAACATGAGAAGAGCCGATGGATTTGGAGGTGTTGGTTACGGATCCGCCACAGGAAAGGATTCGGTCTATTTATGCGCCCTAGACCCGCCCAACAGATTGAAAGGCCGGAAGGAAGAGATGCCTTCCTTGCCAATATTCGGAGAAGGGCGGCTCCTATACTACACTACATTGGGGTTTAAGATAAGGGAACTGGAAAGAGATTGGGAAATTACTGAAAGAATAAATAACTGAAAGAAATGCAGATAATTGCAAGGGGAAGAACAGGCAGCACGATTACTAACTAATACTTGAAATAGCAACAATCAATACAAAGAATAAAGCAGAAACTAACACTATATTTCCTCCTCTATGTATCCTCTAGGAAAATTCCAGGGTTCCGTTCTCAATCGCACACTTAAATCCAGATTGCAGAATTACTGTATGCAAATGAAGAAACAAAATTAACAAAAATAATCACAAAGGCATCATACAAAGAAGGAATAGAGTCAGAGCTAGGAGTTCTTAGTATTGATGCAAAAATCAGAGTACAACAACTTTCAAGCAAATGTTCCCCCCCTTTTACAATGCGCTCAATGCCCTTTTATAGAAGAAATTTCCCCCCATTACATTAATGCTCAAATTTTAAAAGTCAGTTGGGACAGCTGGCATTTGTCCTTTTGTCAGGTGACAGTATACCGGAGAAATACGGCACACTCGTGCTTGCAGTTCTGAGGTACGGCTCCGGACGAGTTGTACCGATGGAATTAACTGTCACATTATTGCGGTAGGTGGGGGGTCTGTTTCCTCAACTCAGCAGCGCCTTCTAGACAGAATGGGGGCCTTTAAACTATCTTTTCCTTTGCTGGAGTGCTCTTATAACTGACCATGATGAAGTTCGCCCAAACCCTACTGAAGTTCGGCCAAATTTGGTCCAAAGACGGTGTTCGCTGAGGGCTGGGGCCGAACTCAGGGTTCGCAGGAGATGTGAGCGAACTTCAAGCAAGAGTGAACTGCAGTTCGTTGAACCCGGGGGCGAACCTGAGGTTCGCTGAAAATGCAAGCAAACTTGAGAGAAGATTGCCTTAGCTGTTTTTCGAACGCATTATGTCCTTTGGCTGAGGTTCGCAGTCGTTGAGGTCCGAACCTGAGGTTTTCCTGAAATTCGGGCGAACTTGGGAAAAATGCTGCTGGAGTTCGCCACTGGAGGGATCCGAACCTGGGGTTCACCGGTCATTCGGGTGAACTCAAGGCATCTTTGCCTTAGATTTTTAGGTTTTCAAAATAATAATTCTTTAATCGCCGAATGACCTGCTTTTTTGCTCCGAAGCTGGTCTGAGAGGAGAGAAAGAGAGGAGAGAGGAGTGCTAAGTGTAAAAAACAAAGCGGATTTTCAAAATTTTACCCCTTAGGCAAAATGTGACAACATTCCTGGTGGCTCGCGGGGTATTGAGCTCGCCTCAATGCAAGGACCCATGCCTTTATCCTTTGGGCTCGGAGTCACCCCCCGTTCCCTCTTCTGATTCTCCGCTGCTTTCTAAGGATTCTTCCTCCTCTTTCTCCTCTTCCGTCTCCTTCTCCCTCTTGTTCGGGCTCTTGATCAGGTGCTGGTGTGGCGATGCGGTCACGAATGAGTTCGAAGGTAGCCTTAACCTGAGTCCAGGCTTCCTCCTGGAAAGGCTCACGATCTTGGAGGTCCTTCACCAAGCGCTTGAAACTTTCAATCTGATGCATATCAGCTTGGCCAATCCTCTGACTCAGATCGGCTAGGCAAGCATTGATCTGACAGAACCTGGATAGCAGTTGGATCACCTGCGTTTCCAGGATAGGGTCTGCCCAACCATCAATTTCAGAGGTGTCTTCCTTGAAGGCACTCCATGTGAGCTTCAGTTCTTCTCTGGGTAGGCAGTTTCCATTGTCATCGGTGAAGCTGGGAAAGCCGAGCTGTGTGAGGCTTTGGAAATGCGCCAGGCAGATGTCCTTTTCCTGCTCAAATGCGTCTAGTAGTCTTCTAGCAGCTCTGACCTTTTGCAATTTTTCAAAGAAGGTGTGCAGAGTAGACCTTGTGATGGCCCATTCTCGGGCAGTCCGGGTCATTGGAGGCACTCGGAGGTCCTTACGCTCATAAGCTTCGACCTCTATGGCTAGACTAAGCCAACGCTCTACTTCACGTTCTACCTCCTCCACAATAGGCCTGCCCTGAGCGGACGCTTGCTTGGCCTCGCAGACAAACAGGAGAACGGATAAGGACCTCGAGGTTCTAGTACGGAAATTTTTTAACATGCCGGCGCGAGCCTCCTTCACTCGGTCCCTGGTGAAGACTTCCACCTGCACTTCTCTTTTCTCCAGCTGCTGCTGGACTTCCTGGACTTGTGCTTCCAGCTTGCTCATCTTGCCCTCTGTTTCCTCACTTGCCTTGAGGTGGCGCTCAATGACTTCTTTATGTTCTGTCACTTCCTGCTCCAATGCCGCCACTCGCTATCTCAGCTGCTCTGCTTCAGCCTTTGATTTCTCTAGCTGGGACCGTACTCGTGCCAAGTCTTCCTCCAGCTTCATGTTCTGATTTTCTACCTCAAAGCAACGCTCTTTTATGTGCTCATGGTGCATGTGGATTGTGCTTGCCCTGAGCTGAATATCTCCCACCTCATTCCCCACATCGACTGTCTTCAAATCTTTGATGACGCGTTGGTAGGTGTAGTCTTCGGGCTTCATCTCCTCCAGAGGTTTTTGCACCTTCGGGATCTTCTTTAGCTTGTGCAGTTCCATCCTTTGGGGGTCAAACACGGCACGTTTCTCGATTCCAGCGGGGGCTTTTGCTTTTCTCTTTCTGACCTCTTTGAGCCATTGGAACGAGCTCTGCTGCGCCCGGATTAGGCTCTCCATTGTAGGGCGATCTTCTATCATCTCCAGTTATTCCTCCAAAGGCTCCATCTCTCCAAACATAGGCGTGAGCAAAAACAAATCTTGTTGCGGGAGGGACTCTGCGAACAGGTCAGGAATGGAGGAAACTGGGACTTCGGCAACTGAAGGGGGCGCTGTTGTTTGGACGGCAGCGGGCGGGTTATCAAGGTTCGGCGGCGGGTTCCCAGCTAGGGTTTCGGTAGGCGTGGGATCTGGGAGCGATGGTGGGCCTTGACTGGAAGTACCTAGCTGGAGGGAAGCGGATGCTTCAAATGCGTTGGGAACAGAGGCATACTAGCCAAATGCTGCAGATAAAAGTTGGGGGGAGGTAACGGGTCGAACCTCTTCAATTAATGGATTGGATACTACTAGGGTTTGGGCAGACACAACTTTACTGCTTAAGGGCAAGGTAGTGCTAGGGTTTCAACACTTGGGGGTGCTGCAGCTGGTGGTTCAGAAGAAAGATGAGAGAGAAGAGAGTGCGTACCTGCGTGCTCCACGGCGAGAGCGGACGTGGTGAAAAGCTGCGTTATAGGGCTTTGTCCTGCCCACTCCTCTTCCTCAGGCGGGGTATCTTCTTCGACGTTGATAACTTCTTTTAGGTGGACTACAGGTGCAACCTCTTGCTGCAACACGACCTTCTGCTGTGGGACTATGGTGGGAGCAGTTGCGCTTGTGCCTAAGTCAACAAGCTCCTTTGAAGAAGATTTGGAAGATTTATGTTTTAAAACGACCCGGGGCTTTTTCTTCTCAGGAGGTGACACCTGTGTGTCCTCGGCTGGTCTTTTTGGAGGCCTGTCTTATTTCTCAGCTGATGGCTGTGCACTTTGCTCAACACGCTGACCCCTTTTATCAGTGTCGCTGGGCCCCGCACCTTGCTTGGGTGGCAGCTCCTGCCGTTCTGGTAGGTCTTCTACTTTTCCAGGACTTGCGCCTCGGGGTACGAGATTCTTGAATTGGATGGGCTGCCACGTGTCAAAATATTCATCGAACAACGTGGAGAACTGGTCGTCACCCACGAGGGTTTTGTCAGATGTCTCTTTCCGGGTATGAACCCTCATGACCCACCATGCTGAGATTTTTTCTGGGGTCCAACCTTTATCCTTCAGCTTGCTCTCCATCTTTCTGAAGACTTTGGAGCCATGACCATGCGCCGGGTTCTGTGACGGATTATATTCTGCTTCTATGGGGTAGAAGTCGTGCCACGGCGGAAGAGACTGCATCTTCTCCACTTGCCACTCGAGGTCAAGCCCTGTCGGATTGTTACGTTGTTCCATGACCTCTGGACGTGGGCAAACGTGAAAGTTCTTTAACCCCATGAAATTTCTGATTTTGTCCAAGGGGTCGTATTTCCATCGTTGGGGCAGTTCGATTAGACCAAAATCATTGAGCTTGGCAGCAAGGAATACATTTTGTCCGGTGGCATTGACTTCAACGTCACCCCACTTGAACGGGGAACCAAATATGTGCCCCCATTTTCTTCCATGGCCATAAGCTTCATCCACATAATCACACTGCCGAGCAACCTCCAGGGAGAACAAATACCCTGTGGTGTAATACGGTAATAGAAACGGTTTGCCGTCAAACCCAAAAATGCGGATGACAAAACCCTGAGTGAGCTGAAAGGTGTCACCCCACTCGCGCCGCACCACTTCATTTCTCATCGAGGGGAAAACGCGAGGGCAAGAGCCATGAATGAGTTCCAAGGCAGGGTCGAGGAACATCTGATTAAAAACATAGTAGGACTCCTTCCTGGACAGAACTTGAGTCCACTGGTATACAGGCAGTGGTTTCCCCTTTTCGTCGGTGCGTCTGGTGGGAATCATATTGAATCTGTCGTGCATATGGTAGAAAAGTAACCAGGCCAGGAAAGAGCATTGCCTGAAAGACTGGGATTTCCCTTTCCTCATATCTAGCAGCCGAGAATGCATGTTGCGTGCTATCTAGTCCGCCCAGTGAAAGAATACTGGCTTTGTGTTCGGGTTCATTTCATTGGGAGTGTAGAACTCCCCGTGCGTTATACACTCTGCCAGGGCAACCTGGTACGGCTGTACACTAGTGTCTGTGGCGAGCCCAAATACCCATGTCAACATCGAGGTGATGTCGGGGCTTTTGAAGTGCCTCAAGGACAGGGGCAACTTTGGCCAGCGGTTTACTAACAATGGCTCCCTCAATTGAGATTCCATGAACCTCCGCATCTGTGGAGTAGCCTGGTATCTGTTATTTTTCTCCTCTATATTAATTATTTTGAAGGTGTAATCCTTGCGCGGCAGCTGCCCCGGAGCAAAGGCGCTCTGGACATTATCAGCAAATAGTTCGAATAGAACATTCCCCTCTCTATCCTGGACCTGTCTGGTCAGTGGATTGTAATACTTGGCGACGACGCACACTAGCTCTGGACAATTGTGTACGAGAGGGCATAAGAACCAGTATAGGTTGGAGCAGGATGCCACAATTCTTGCGTTGTCAGAAGAAACCTTCGCCAGCCTCTCTTCAATTGTCCGCCGCAGTTGCCCGATGCTCTTAGAGAGAGTGCCATCCCTCATTTTTGCCAAATTGTCAACTGGTGGGGGAATTACTTTTTTTACTTGTTCTGATTCCTTCACTGGCTCGCCTGCATCATCTGGTTGAGGGTGTTGTTCCTTCTGTTTCTTTTCCCTTTTTTCTTTCTTTTTCTTTTCACCTTCTGTTCTATGTTTCTTACCACCTTATTCTTTGGGCGCCTTTGCCCTTTCCTCAACAATTTTTCTGCCCATGGCGAACTGTGGGTACACCCAGGTGCGTTGCTCGTCGTGGGTGAGTAATTCTGCTCAGAAATTTCAACACAGCGCAGGGCGAATGTCAGATAATAAAATGAATGAGTGAACCAGAACATAGCCCTTTTTATGGCTCCGGGAGGTAACCACTCCATTAATGGCGCATGCTTGGAGTAAATGCTTGAAGCCAAAGGTACAGTTTTTGTTTATGGGTGACCGTGTCCTTTTTATGAATTTGGGAGCCTTCATAGGACAAAATCCTCCTTAAAGACAAACGCCTTGAACCCTGATCTAGAGGCGCTGTCCTCTTTTCCTAACAGATGGTCTTGGAACGCGTGCTGCAGGCTCTATTTGAAACATGCGCTGTGAAATGAGTGTCGCCGCCTTTCGCGTGCCCCAATGCACCTTTTCCTCTGGTTCATGGTTCGCGAAATTCTCCTTGCGAGAACAAGGTTTGGGGCGTAGGTATGCGAATTGGAGCCTTGCTTGAAACGGCACCAGAATCTTGTCATGTTTCCCTTGTTTGCCATAACTTCATGTGATCCTCTCTTTTGCATTAATCATCCCTCGAACTTTGGCTTGCCCTGAAAAATGAGCGAACTTTCGCTTCCCTTTTTTGCCTGCTTTTCTTGAACGAACCTCCGGTTTGCTTCACAAGTTACCTGATCCTTAGGTTCGCTATTGCTACTGCCCGAACCTTAGCAAAGTTTTAGAAACAAGGGAACCTTGGTCCGTTTCTTGCCTTAGTGAAATTTCCATCATTATAACTTCGGGTTTCTCATATGTTTGTTTTCCTCGAACGATCTTTGGTTCGCTTGGAGAGTCACCCGAACCTTAGGTTCGCCTTGAAATCGGGCGAACCATATCTTTACAGTGCCTTAGGAAAACTTTGGTCGCTTTTTCTTTTTTGCAAACTCACGCCTTTGCCTCGCTTTGACCCTGGGCAAACCTGGTGTTCGCGTTAAATGACACCCGAACCACAGGTTCGCTGTGCAATAGGGCGAACCACATTTTGGGGCGATGCCTTAGAAAAGTTTCCATCCTTTCCCCCTACACTGTCGTGCCTTTATCTCGTTTTTCGTCCCAAATTTGGTGATGTTTTTAAATTGGAGCAAGCTCCATATGCTTACTGTGCTTTGCCTTGAACTTGTGCAAACCTAGGTTTCGCCCTGAGAGCGGCCCAAATTCCAGCTCTGCCTTTTAACAAGCGAACCGCAACCCTAGGTAATGCCTTAGCGAAAAATTTAACATATTGTCTCTGCATCTCGCTCGCGCTTTGCCCGAATTTTGATTTTGCCTCCTGTGTTTCGGCGTAACTCCATGCAAACCTCGAGTTTGCACCGCGATTCGAATGAACTTTAGGTTTGCTTCAAAATCGGGCGAACTTCGGCCTGATTTTTGCCTTAGCGAAATTTATGCTCCTTTACCCTCTTGTTCTTTATGCTTTGTTTTTCCCGAATGAACCCTGGGTTCGCATTATCGGGTGAACCACTGCTTGCAGCGAACCTGGATTGGACCTGGCCCCTTCCTTGAAAATCAATGATATTTGTTCTCTGCTCGAGGGGTCCGAGGTTCGCTTCAGAAAGGGGAAAGGTTGGTACTTGCTAAGGCAAATGAGAGAACTCAAACTCTGTCCACGGACTTTGTCAAAAGAAATGCTTTCTTCCTGCCAAGAAACCTGGATCTGCTCTGGCTAAACTCCGGAGACACAAAAATGCTCAGCTATAGAGCGCAAACCTTACTTTAAAGCAAAAACATATTTACATTCGAAAACATAAACAAATTAACAGAAATAAAACTATGTACACAGGAAACTTCTCGGATGCTTTTTACTGATGATAAGCCTTCAGGTGAAGGCCATTGACAGGGATGGGCAGAGTATGGCCCTCCATGTCTTGCAGAGTGAAAGTGTTTGCCTGGTTAACTCGGGAAATCTGAAAGGGGCCTTCCCAGAAGGCATCAAATTTATCATGATTCCCCGGCTTCGCTTTCCACGCATTCCATTTTAGCACGAGGTCTCCAACTTGGAAGGCGCGGGCGGTGGCTCTTTTCTTGAACCAGCTCTTAGTGCTCTCGGTATGCTTCATGAAAGCTTCGTAAGCTTTCTCCCTGTCTTCTTCTAGCTGCAGCAACTGAGCCAGCCTAGCCTCCATAGGATCAAACTCTCCCTTTTCATCATCCAACATCCAAAGCGCCGGCATCTCAACATGTGTAGGCAAAACTGCCTCTTTCCCGTACACCAACGCATATGGCGTCATTTTGATGGATTTTTTTATGGAAACGCGATCAGCCCACAATGCCTGGTCTAGAAGCAGGTGCCACGTCCTCTTGTTCCTTTCCAGGAGCCTTTTCAAGATTCTCATTAGGTTTTTGTTTGTTGACTCAGCTAAGCCGTTGCCCTGCGGGTAGTAGTTAGATGAGGCTTTTAAATAAATCCCATACCTGCAGGCGAACTCACTAAGCTTGGCGCCTATGAACCCTGGGCCATTATCGGTCACTATTGCCTCTGGGACCCCGAAACGGGTTATCAAACTTTCCAAGAAGGCAATGACTGTCTCTTGGTCGGCGTGCTTTGTCGGGATGGCTTCGGCCCATCGGGTGAAGTAATCGGTGGCAGTCAGTATGAACTTATGCCCCGCAGAAGAGTTTGGTGATATCACTCCGATGAAATCTAAACTCCACTGCTGAAAAGGTGCTTCAACCTGGATCGGATGCAGGGGCATAGGGGCATTCTTGTTGCGGCCAGCATACCTTTGACATTTTTCACACCTCCGGCAAACTGCAAAAGCATCTGCGAAAATTGTGGGCCAGTAGTAGCCCGCTCTGATTATCTTCAAGGCCGTAGGCCTTCCTGCGAAGTGGCCCCCCGATATTCCGAAATGGAATTCATCGAGGATTTTCTCTTTCTCGGAACTCCTGACACATCTCAGGAGAACACCATCAATATTTCTGAAAAATAGCCCCTCTGGGCGCAACACATATCTGCGAGACTGCATTCTAAACCTTCTCCTCTGAGAGGCGTTAAAGCGGTCAGGGCATCTCCCGGTATTAAAGTACTGAATTATGTCATCTGTCCAATCCTCATCGTCCACAGGCCGATTAGCAAAGTTCCCTTCCAACACCGGGTCCTCCCACTGACAGGCTGTCACTTCGACGACGACACTCCTTGCAAGTTCTTGGCATAAGGCACGGCCGCGGATCAGCTTGGTGGGCCGCACCTCAATGTCAAATTCCTGAATTTTGTTGACCCAACCAGCCCTCTTGTTACCCATCTCTCCTTGGATAATGAAATTTCTCACGTCCGGGTGGATAACGTATACCGTCGTTTTGCTCTGGGAGACAAAGTGTCAGAACTTTCTTAGAGACCTCATGACTGCGTGCACCTGACGCTCAATGAAGTTGTATTTTTCTTCATGTGGCTGGATTACCTGGCTCAAGAAAGCTATCGGGCGTTCTTCGCCGTCTTCTCCCTTTTGTGTGAGCACTGCCGCGTAGCTCACGTTCGCCGACTGCATAAAGTATAAAATCCTTGGAGTAGTCGGGATTAACCAGCACAGGTGCTTGAGCAATTCGAGCCTTGATTTCCTCAAATGCCTTCCTCCTTTCATCTGTCCAAGTGAACTCGGCGTCTTTCTTCAGGAGTTCGGTCATCGGCTTGACAACCTGAGCGAAGTCGGGCACAAATTTTCTTACGAAGTTGATCTGGCCAAAGAAAGACTGCAGGCCTTTCTTGTTGGTTGGCAGTGGAAGCTTGAGGAGAGCCTCGGCTCTATCGGGATCTACGACAAGCCCTTTTTCTGAGATAACATGGCCAAGCAATTTCCCTTCCTTTACCGCGAAGACAGACTTCTTCGGGTTTATAGATATGCCGAACTCCCGACATCTCTCGAACACTTGCTGCAGGTGCGAGGCATGCTCTTCTCTTTTATGTGAAAACACAGTCATGTCGTCCAAGTAGATGACAATAATTTTATTCAACAATTCGCCGAACGCCAGGTCCATGGCTCTCTGGAAGGTGGCCCCCGCATTTGAGAGGCCAAAGGGCATACGCTGATAGGCGAATGTCCCCCATTTTGTGGTGAACGCCATCTTATGTTGATCTTCATCTCTCACCCAAATCTGATTATACCCAGAGAAGCCATCCAAGAGGGAGAAACGCTGTGCCCCTGCCACTACGTGTAGGATCTGGTCAATCTGCGGGAGAGGGTAATGATCCTTTAAAGAGGCCTGGTTTAGATTTCGGAAATCCACACACAAGCGAATGTCCCCGTTTTTCTTTCTGACCGGGACCAGGTTGGCGACCCAAGAAGAGTGCTTGATGGGGTAAATAATTTTTGCTTCAAGCATCTTGAGGAGCTCTGCCCTCATCAACACTTCAATCTTCGGGTTGACAGGCCTCTGTTTCTGCCTGCAGGGTTTGACCCCTTCTTCCAGTTCTATGGTGTGTTGTATGATCTCTTTGTTGTACCCCTTCAGGTCTTGATAACACCAAGCAACAATATCAGGGTACCTTTTGCAGAGGGCTCGAATCTGCTCCAGTTCTTCAGGAGTGCAGTCTATCCCAACCTTAATCACCTTTCCAGGTTCTAGCTCAAGGTCCTTGTATTGCTTTGCGTCCACTTTGATCCTGTGAGCGATGGCCCTGTCATTCTGATCAAACAAACTTTCCAAAGTAATTAGTCCCCTCGGGACATGGTTATTTTTTAACTGTATCAACCCCTCGTATTCCTCGTCATCAGGGTCTCTACCTTCAATTGTGGCTGCTTCTTGAACTAAAAAGTTGACGATTTGCTCGTCGTTGTCGAACACCTGCCAGTGGGTGTCCTTATCAGGCACAGAAGGCCTGTAGATGGTTCTTACCGCCTTAGGCTTCTGCATCATGTCATCAGCCGGGGAGTATCTGGCTCCGATAGACGCTAAGACGTCTGCGTGCTTATTCTTCTCTCGTGAGATAGCTTGGACATTCAATGCCTCAAAAGACTCCATCAGGTCCCATACTCTATTGCGGTAAGCCTTAAGATAGTGCTTCTTTGAGACGCACTTGTTGGTAATATGCTTACAGACCAGCTCTGAGTCCCCAAAAATTTGCAACTGCTTGATCCCCAACCTCTCGGCCTTCTTCAATCCTAAGCACAAGGCTTCGTATTCCGCCGCGTTGTTGGTGCAACTCCATGCGAGTCTGTAACAGTAGTCTTTCTGCTCTCCAGAGGGCGAAACCAAAAGAACACCTGCCCCAACACCGTTTTTACATCGGGCACCATCAAAGAAAAGCTTCCACAGCTCGTCCGGGGCAGGGTTTTTGCTCTCCTGCACTGTCACTTTTGCTTTCTCGGGCTTGACGATGGAATAACACCCTATCTCAGACTCAATCATGGCATTGAAATCAGTTAGGGAGAACTCATCTTCTGTCCGCAACTCCTCCAAGGATTCCTCTATCAGGTCTGCCGCTTCCAGCTCTTCTGTCATCAGGTGGACAGATCCATCAGATTGCTCCTCTTCGGCTATTTTCTCAATGTGATAACTGGAGGGTTTCTCATTATAAATCTATATTTTTCTCCCTTTGAACGGAACTTCAAGATGAGAGTAGTCCAAAGAGAGATAACCTCCCAACTTTGCAGTGAACTCCCGCGAGAGGCACATGCTAAAATACGGCTCCAGATCGACGACCACGACCTCTTGGATTACCACTATCTGAGGCGCCTTATGCAGCTGAATAGGAATATCCTTGATAACCCCCACTGTTTTCACTGGAGTCCCATCGAGTTGGAGAACGCCCGGGCTGCTTCGTGTATACTCCATGCCCATTGCTTCGCACACGGCTTTGGGCATGACAGTAGTCGCTGCACCCGAATCGATCATGCAATTGTGTACAATCCATCCTTCCATCTGAAGGGACAGATAGAATGGGGGCGGCCTGTTCTTGCCAGTAGCTGAGGTGGTCAGAGGTTGAGCCAGCACGGTCGGAGTAGGCTTCTCTCCTTTGGTGGATTTAAGAGACTCGCGCAACAAGTCCAGCTGCCCAGGAAGTTGCAAGGCGTCATAGAGGCTCATTCTGGCAGGGGCCTTCTTCAACTCCTCGACTATATTGTACGTTGAGATGGCGGTCACAACTGGTTCCTTTGCTGGTTCATATTTGGCGCGGTATTGTTGTGTAACTTCCACCCTTTGCCTCTTTGTCAGCGACGGATATTTAAGCTTCTCCCTAGCTTGCTCCTTAGTTTCGCCTGCCGGTTGTGGTGTTGGCGCAGTTACAGGTGGAGGTCCTCCTTTCACAGGCGAGGGCAAGGAATCTTTATCTGGAGCTTTTGCCGGCTGCTGCCCCTTCTCGCGGCGAGTGTACACCTTCAGAGGCTCCATCTGAGCTGCATCTACTTCAATGGGCTTTTTCCCATTCCTTGTCAGAATTGAAACTTGCTCCTCGGCATGGGCCGTAAGATTGCAGTTCGCCTCCCTTATCATGTTGACTTGTTCGTTGGGGAGGGTGCCCGCCAACGTCTGGACATAATTTTGATGGACCATGCACGTGTCTTCTCCATGCGGATCATTGCAAGTAGAACACCAAAACGCGTGGGCTGATGTACTCGCATATTCTTGATTCAGCACCGCCGCATTCCTCGCAGGAGGCCTCGCAGCCGAAGGGAGTTGATCTCTTGTAATCGTCGGGGGAGGATACATCCTCCTTGGCTGGAACTGTTCAGCCTGCCTCCTCTTCATGATGGTCATATCATTTGACATCGTTCGGAAGGCAAAGTTGAGGGACTGCACCTCTTGCAATAACTTGGTTTGCACATCAACAGCTGCAGGTGCCGGTGCCGGCAATGGTGCTATTGGCGGAGGCGGAGGCAATGCGGGATATTGCGGAGGCGGAGGCAACGCTGGGTACTGTGGAGGTGCTGGAAGTTGCGGCACTTGAGGAGCGGGGAATGGCACTTGTGGAGCAGGAAATTGAGAGGCAGCCGGTGCGGGATTCGGATTCCAGGAAGGAATCGGGTATGTGGAAGATGCAGAAGGCGGTGGAGCAGCGGCACTAGGATACTACGACTGAGGAAAATCGGGGAAGATTGGCATCGACGCTTTTGGCGGGAGCTTGCCAATGGCGATCAGGTCGGTCTCCGCCTTTTGTGCTTGCTCGTACAGCTCAGGAAAGGTGGTGACATTAGAAAACCTAATGATCATGCTGATATCTGAATTGAAGGCCCTGAGATAGTAATATGTTGCTTGCTCAGCGGTTGGTCGGAGGCCGGCCGGTACCCTTTGCCAGGTCCGAGCGAACCTGACGTTGAAATCGGATATCTCCTCTTGCGGATGTCTCTGAATGGTCGTGAACTGATGAAGCAAAGAGGACGGATCCGCAGATTCATTGAACCCTCTCATTAGCTGTCCCGCTAACTGATCCCATCCAGTGATGGTACCGACCGGCAAGGACCTATACCAGTAGAGGAGTTTTCCTCGAAGGGACAGAAATAGTAGACGGACCATGACGTTTTCTTCTGTGATACTGTGGAGTGCGGCCAGGGAAGCGATGTCCTGAATATGCTCATAGGCCGTTTTCCCAGTACCATCGTACGTGGGTATAGACTTCAAAGCAGCAGGTGGGATTTGGGCTTGCCCTGCTAGGTTCAAAGGTCCTGCGAGTTCCAAGCTGGGAACAGCCTAGGGGCAGCCTGTTGTTGTTGCTGTTGCTGATGTGGTGGTGGTTGAGCCATATGTGCTTGTAGAGCAATCAACAACGGCTGGTTCTGTTGTATCGGCGGGGCTTGCGGGATCGGACCACCTGGAGCACTTGAAGCTCCTGTCAGAAACTCTGGAGGTTTCCAAGAGTTCTGATGATCTGGTGAGTTCGGAGGATTTGGCGGCAAGCTGGTTGCGGTGCTGTCTGGAGTCGGAGTTTGTGAGCCAACTACCGCTGCTTGCGATGAAGTTCCGACTAATGGGGCTCTTGGCGGAACTACTCTGGGGTGCTCTCCCAGAGCATTGATATCAAGTTCAAAGAACTCAGCTTCTTCTTCTGCGTTCCTAACTCTCCATCTCGTACGCATGAAGGCGTGGATTTTCTAGTACTGGTCTTCGAGACTTGGAGGTGTCTGAGTTCAACAGAGTCGCCAGATGTTCAGATTTTACAGTACAGAGATGAACATCGACTCTCAGTACCATTTACAAGGTGGAACGGTTAGGTCCCACCGGGCGTGCCAGAAAAACTGTTGGTTACGGATCCGCCACAGGAAAGGATTTGGTCTATTTATGCGCCCTAGACCCGCCCAACAGATTGAAAGGCCGGAAGGAAGAGATGCCTTCCGTGCCAATCTCCGGAGAAGGCCGGCTCCTATACTACACTACACTGGGGTTTAAGATTAGGGAACAGGAAAGAAATTGGGAAATTGCTGAAAGAAATAAATAACTGAAAGAAATGCAGATAATTTCAAGGGGAAGAACAGGCAACACGATTACTAACTTATACTTTGAAATAGCAGCAATCAATACAAAGAATAAAGCAGAAACTAACACTATATTTCCTCCTCTATGTATCCTCCAAGGAAAATTCCAGGGTTCCGTTCTCAATCACACACTTAAATCCAGATTGCAGAATTACTGTATGCAAATGAAGAAACAGAATTAACAGAAATAATCACAGAAGGCATCATACAAAGAAGGAATAGAGTCAGAGCCAGGAGTTCTTAGTATTGATGCAAAAATCAGAGTACAACAACTTTCAAGCAAATGTTCCCCCCCTTTTACAATGCGCTCAGCGCCCTTTTATAGAAGAAATTTCCCCCCATTACATTAATGCTCAAATTTTAAAAGTCAGCTGGGACAGCTGGCATTTGTCCTTTTGTCAGGTGACAGTACATCGGAGGAATACGACACACTCGTGCTTGCAGTTCTGAGGTACGGCTCCGGACGAGTTGTACCGATGGAATTAACTGTCACATTATTGCGGTAGGTGGGGGTTTGTTTCCTCAGCTTAGCAACGCCTTCTAGACGAGAATGGGGGCCTTTAAACTATCCTTTTCCCTTGTTGGAGTGCTCTTATAACTGACCATGATGAAGTTCGCCCGAACCCTATCGAAGTTCGGCCAAATTTGGTCCGAAGACAGTGTTCGCTGAGGGCTGGGGCCGAACTTAGGGTTTGCACGAGATGTGAGCGAACTTCAAGCAGGAGTGAACTGCAGTTCGTTGAACCCGGGGGCGAACCTGAGGTTCGCTGAAAATGCAAGCGAACTTGAGAGAAGACTGCCTTAGTTGTTTTTCGAACGCATTATGTCCTTTGGCTGAGGTTCGCATTCGTTGAGGTCCGAACCTGAGGTTCACCTGAAATTCGAGCGAACTTGGGAAAAATGCTGCTGGAGTTCGCCGCTGGAGGGATCCGAACCTAGGGTTCGCCGGTCATTCGGGCGAACTCAAGGCATCTTTGCCTTAGCAGATTTTTAGGTTTTCAAAATAATTTTTTAATCGCCGCATGACCTGCTTTTTTGCTCCGAAGCTGGTCTGAGAGGAGAGAAAGAGAGGAGAGAGGAGTGCTAAGAGTAAAAAACAAAGCGGATCTTCAAAAATTTACCCCTTAGGCAAAATGTGACAACAGGAGGTATCTTCAGAGATCACGGAGTTAAGATGCAAACAGTTTTATCTACCCCAGAAACAAATAAACCCAAGCTGTCACTGCCCTCCACGAAAGTTGTGTTAGAGAGATCCGAAGAACAAACAGTTTTTAGTGCTGCCGAGAAGCATGAGCTACAAGTGGTAGCAGGAATGAGAGACAGGGGAGACAATTCTGCAGCTGGAGTAGAGATAGAGACTCCCAAATCGGATATGGCAGAAGTACACATACCTGCCCTACAAGAGCTTGTTGTTCTCAAAATCGATGAGATAACAAGAGGAATTTTAGTACATGGAAAAGAGGGCGATATGGTCAGAGTAGCCAAAGCAGTACAAGAGCAAACTATGGACCAGCTTCATCAAAGTAATACAGAATTGAGGAGCCAACTTGAAACAAGTGATAAAGAAAAAGCAGAGATGCAAGCCTTAATAAATAAACTGAAGGAAGAGTTGGTGCAAAAGAACACCCCAGTAGCACAGGCCCCCTTGGTGGTAAGAATCCTCAATTATACGTACTATTTGAATACAATAAAAAGGGAGATGTCAATTAAAATTCGAGACAACATCAAGGGGATCATGAAGATGTTCAGGCATATTAGGGTGATTCGAGTTACTGCTCAAGAAATGGAAAGCCTGATTTGTCAGAGGGAAGAAGACTTTGAGATCATTCGCCCTACCCTCGACTTAATGTCAAAATATTTCGAGGAGATGCAGAACAAAGAAGTGTTGTTAAATGATGGTACTGAAATCAAGTGTAATATTGAATTCATGAAGGCAGCTATGTTTGGATCAAACAGAGAAAGATGGCTCAATAATGTTGCAGAAATGTTTACTCTGTTGGATGACATAACAGAGAAATTGGCAGATATTGGGTTATCATTGGAGGAATTCTTAGAAACTACCAATATAGAGGATCTCCTTAAAGATAAAATAGAAGACTTTGATTGTGAGCCGGATGACGAACCAGAAATGACCAGACAAACCACCTTCTTAGTAAATACTGTGGAGATGCTGATCACCCAATATGAAAAAAGTAAAAGTTATATTAGCATACAGAAAAACAAGATTCTACAAGAGATGAATATGTTAAGATTTTCTGTGACCTTTAACACTGATGCTTGGAGGATGATTGGAAAACAGATCAGATGGCTGCAACAGGGCAAAAAGGGAAAAGAAATTAACATATGTAGTTTACAACTAGAAATGAGCTCACCCCCTAGATATGAAGAGCAAGTTGTTCAGAAAGGGGAAACATCCAGAGCAGAAAGTTGATCAGATAGCCGAGGAGAAACAAAAAAAGGAGAAACCGAAGATGGAGGAAAAACAGAGGGAGACCCTCAGGGCACTGATATCACCGGCTAAACAAGTTAAAACAAAATAAGCCAAAGAAAGGTGTATAGTATGAATAAAAAAGAGATAATGGAAGCCAACTGTACCAGTTTTGAAGAACAGATCAGATGGTGACAAGTGTAAGGCCAAGATCAGGACAAAAATAACAGATTCAAGAACCAGAAGCTATAAAAGGAAGCATCCAGAGTAAGAATATGCATCAAGCATCTAGAGATAGCATTTTTGCTAAGAGGTATTCTTGAGTGCCCTTTTGAGTTGTGTTGCTGTATTCCCATTGTGTCTATTTTCTCTGGCATCCCTCATTCTTCCCTTTGCTATGCAGGCTTTGGTAATGCTGCGTTCGGAGAGCTGAGAATATTTCCAGTCTTTCCGAGCCTGAAGTCCATAGATTCTCCTTGCTAACATTTTAGAAAGAAGATTGACGAAGTCTTGTTACATCATTTGAACAAGGCTTTCTCATTGTATTAAATCTTTGAAAACAGATTTTAATGGCATTCTGCCAACTCTGCATGTAATCATTATTGTTGAAATTAATACAATTATGGGTTTCAGTTTTATCATTTCCTTGTCTTCAGTTCTGTGTGTTTCCTCATAATAAGTTACGATATTCGAACGTATTGTGAGCGTTTCTTTCATCAGTTAATCCTTCGAATGAGTTTAATACAGCCGATTCTTCTCTTCCCCGTTCTTTCTATTCATATTTTGAATGTTGTTAAATTGCTATAACATCCCAATTGGATAGGCACCGATCTACATAAGGCATAGTAATTAATTTGTCTTTGCTTGGTCAATTTTATATAGATAATGTATAACTAAATCTGGAGCGTGTAATACTTGTAAAATCATAAGTTTACCATTGGGGTTTCCTTACCCATTCTGTATATTTCTTTTAGCAATATTTCATTAATCATTATAAAGAGGCAGGTTGACCAGAGCCTGTAATAGCTCGTTGGTTTCAAACGATTTCTTGTAGCGTGACAATCGAATCCTATGGATGCAAGAAATGGTTCCAAAAAGGCTATTTGCTTAAGTTAGTTGTTAGCTTAAGTTGATATATGCTTAAGTTAGCTTTAGTTACGGTATTGTTTCAAGATGCAATTTGATCTTCCAAATTGGAAGATATTGTGATTATTGTAATTTAGGCATTACTATGGCTATATAAGCTTGTAAATTCAATAAAGTGATCAATTGGGTTTGAATCCCTTACATTGGTATCAAAGCCCATTATGTCACTGGATGTCTCTTATAGCAGCTCCTTACATGGTGGACATGGTGTAATGGTGAAAGTGTAATCATTGCCATCTATGAGTTGCACAGAGTAACGGGTTGTTTACCTGACGTTATCTTAGTCAAGTTAGATGCCGAAACAGATAGACTCACGCTGTTGTTTCGTGAATATGGCTGTGTCAATGTGAATGTGGAACACTGCATTTTGTCCTATGTTGTGGTCTATCTTGACGCTATTGGGAACATCGTCGAAGACCCATTCAGGCACCCATCAACGTAAGCACACTATCATTTAGCCACAGGCAATCGCCATATTCCAGCATCGACGAACTCATGCGAGGCCGTAGTCCTCCGTTTTCCAATGGTCCCTGTTTTTGCGATCACCCGGATCATCAAGTTCTAACTGTTGAATTGGCCCAAAGGCAGTTGCGTTTCATTTCCGACTAACTCCCCTCTTCTCGGCTTCACTCATTTTTCCCACTATGTGAACCAGACATGGCCTATCGTCGACTAGTGTGACGATGCCTAAAGATCAGTCCGATTAGCTGGACTGTAGTAGTCTGGTTATTTTTCGCAGGATCCTTGTAACGTTTCGCCATATTTTGAATGTTTCTGTGAATATCGTGACGTTGGCTTTTTGGCCGACAGAGGCACCCAGCTACTAGAGGAGTAACAGAGCATGGTGAACAACTGAAGTTTTCGTTCTCTTCTCGTTCCACATCGTTTGACCATAATACCTAAAAAATCAATTTGATGCTTGTACCGGAATCAACGTTGACTCATAATGGGATAATCTCCTGATCTCAAGGTAGAATTGCACCTTGACATCAAAGTGGCCTTTGGGAGATCGTGGTTGGACGATTGATAAGACGTTGTCTGTAGCTGGATTGTTAAACGATTAGCTAAAATTGATTAGTGGTTCGAAAAATTCATGAGCGCGCGGTTGTTGCTGGGTGCTATTGACGTTGGAAACAAAATTGCGCTGCTTGAACCATTAAAGTTTGGTTGCATCCTCCGGCGAACTTCAATGATGACACAACAAAACTGACACTTGTCATGGAGAAGGGACGAAGAACATTGCTGCAAAAAGCCAAGTGGGAGTAGAGGTGGGAAACAACATTTAGGCTTCTTTAGCCATTATCCCACATGCGTGGGACGATGAACATTTCACCCTTCAAAAGGAAACTTGAGTGGATATCGACGTGGCCAGCCCAGGCGGTTGGCGAGGCAAGTGCGGTGGTCTGTGCACTATTAACTGTGACAGTTGTTGACTTTCTTTGGTGGTTTATGCATTGTTGACTACGACAGAGCACACTCAGGATAGGTGAATAATACTTATTTTGGTTCATTAGGGGCATGTGTTAAATTAATTATTTAATTTTATTTTTTTCAACTAATTAAATTATTTATTTAATTAATTGAAAATTTAAAGAATCATTTCTTTTTTACCCCTTTTGAGGTACAATTTTATTTTTTCAACTAATTAAATTATTTATTTAATTAATTGAAAATTTAAAATCTCATTTCTTTTTGTACCCCTTTGGAAAAACTATTGTAATTGCCTAACAAGGTAAAATTTTGTAATTCTTTGGGATGATTTGGTAGCCACTCCTGGATTATACCCATTCCCAAATGGCTTCGGATTTAGCAGATCAAATGACTACTTTAGCCCAAATAGTGGGCCTATTAACCAATAAGGTCCAAGACATCACAGTCCAAGGTGCCCCTGATGTAAAGATCTATCATAATGACCCAAGGACAAAGGCAAAATGTGAAGTCAAAACCTTTGATGGATCTTGGGATCCAAATGTCCTAGGTAGTTGGATCATGGACATGGAGATGTGGGTCTCCTATACAAGTGCTCTTGCTAGAGAGAAAGTTCCCTTTGCGAAGTTCAAGTTGACAGGGTTAGCAAAACTTGTCGTTATGGAAAGACAAGAGGGTCAAAACCCAATCACCACTTGGGATGGTTTGATCCAAGCCTTGAAGGATACATTTTATCCTTTGGATTATGAACATGACTTAATGGTCAAATGGTATAGGTTAAGACAAACCTATAATATGCTTGTTCAATATTATGTCTTTCAATTTAACAGATTGAGAATTTTTCTTTGTGTGAAGGATCCAGTAGAAGCCCTTATCATCAAATTCACAAGTGGGCTCCTTGAACCTTTGTATTGAGAGTTGAAATATACTTCCTTAAAAACTTTGGATGTAGCATTTAATCATGAACAATTGGCAAAAGAGAAGCTTGTGGCTCGGTCCAAGGGAGCTTTTAGACCTCCAAATCAGCACCAGTCAACTAAGGCAAAGATGCCTTCTTCTTCTTCTTCTTCGTCTTCTTCTTCTTCTACTTCTCCTTCACCTTCTTCCCCTTCTCCTCCTTATTATGATAAGAAATTTTGCAATCATTGTAAACAAAGAGGACATAGGGTATTTGAATGTTTCAGGAAGAGGAAGAACCTCATTGTAAAATCTCAACAGGAGGAACCTCAAATTGTTCGATGGATGTTGTAGGTGAAGATAAAGAATATGAAGACTTAAAGGGTAAATTGAATAATGTTACCCTAATGCATCATAATGGTGGTCATGACATTTTGTTTGTCACGAAAGCCCACTTCACACACAAATTTTCTATGAATTGTATTATTGACAACGGATCACAAACCAATTTGATTGCAAAATCCATAGTAGGTAGGCTAAATCTCCATGTAGAACCACATTCTTGTCCATATTCACTTGGATGGAAGGATACTGGTTTTGCCTCCTACATCACAGAAACTTGCATTGTGTCCTTTGCTTTGGGCCCTCACTTTGTGGATCGAGTCACTATGGATTATTGTGGTCTCATTCTTGGCCAGCCCTATCAATACAATAAAAGGGCTCAATATGATGCATTTAACCCAACCTACACCATGCATCATGCGAATAAGACATTTCTTTTTCATAGCCTTCCACAATCCACATTTTTGCGTTGCTCACATCGGTCTCAAAAGATTGCATGTCTTTAATAGGCCTCAGGACACCCTTGCTTCCACAACACCATCTTCTCACAAGGAGGGAATCCTCCTTCTTCTGTACCTCCTGCTTTTGAGCGGCCTTCTTCCTTGCCACCTTCGTAGGTTCCTGTTGTGCAACAAACTCCGCAGCAAGCTATTACTCCTCGTCGATTTTCTTCACAGATTGGCACAAGCATTGTGACCAGACATTATATTTCAGCACCGGTATCTCGAGGCATCTTCAATCTTGTTCCGACTGGCAGATATGTGGCTTCTCGGCTTTCGTTTCATCCTATCCATGGATATGTGTTCAGCGTTTGGTGACTCACCCTCCTTCTATTGTAAAAGCATTGGAGTCCAATGCTTCTTAAGTGGGGATGTATGATGTGGACATCTCTTTATTTTCCTAGGTTTATTTTTAAGAGTTCTAGGTTTATATTTTATTTTGGCTAATAACAAACATGAGCCTTCATTCTCATGTGAGCTTCTAGATAGCTTAAGTTAGTGGTTAGTTGGCTAGGCTTAGTTTAGTTCAGACTTAGTTTAGCTATTGGTTGTTGATCTACATCTATCACCATCTTGTAATTTGGGTATGTTATTACCTATTTAAACTTGTATTTAATAAAAATCTTCACTTGAGTTTGATACCTCAACATTGGTATCAGAGTAGTAGATTCTGCTCCTGTCTGGTTAGGGCACCATGTTGCCTGTCTAGGATATCTCTCTCGAAGAGATCTCTCAATGAGCCAAAGCGCTCTCTGTAAAAGCCAATAGATCCGAGCTGCCATGCTGGTAAAAATGGCAGCAGAAGAAATGGCATCTGCTAAAGAATAAATTCTTCCTGCTGAAATGGAAGAAATTGCTGAAGAAAATCATGTAGCAACACTTGGAATCGAACCAAGGTCAATGGGTGAGAAGCCCATCGTCCTCCAACTGGACCATGTTGCTATTGATGAAAACAAATCTGAAGGTCTCTCTGAAGAAGACGACTTTGTTGCTATTGGAGCAATGAAATTTTTTGAAGTTGAACATGAAGATCCTCGTGATGATGAGGAAGAAATTACTTTTTGGTCCAATGATGGAGGTAACATCATCGAACTTGCCCTTTAATTTTTCTATCACGTAGGGTGAGATGTTGTACTGCCCGATGCCGTTAATCCATGACATGTTGATCATTGCCCTGGGCCTGCAGTTCTTCCAACAAGCATCAAGAATCGATGTGGCGATCTATTATAGCCCTGTCACATTCAAGAAGGCCGAAATTACGAGCCGAACGCCCTCCTCAGGGCCACCATGACCATGGGCTTCAACAAGGAAGCTACCATTGTCATCGTCGCCAGCAGGTAGGTCAACATGATATCCTTGGCCGCCTCTTCATTTCCAACCTCGATCACCGACCGCCCCCGTGGCCACCATCGGATTAGTCCTTGCTCTATTGCGTGTTGCCCGCTTTCTTGCTTTGCCTCCACCTGCTCAAGAAACCAGCCATCGTCCTAATGTCCTTCGTCTTGGCGGAGCCTTGCTGTGGAAACGATCCAGCAATTTGGACAAATTTAGGCACGATAGAAGGCCCTCATGGAGATTTCCTAGGGTCTATTCTGCTTGCATGTGGCACAATTCGAGGAGGAAAGGTGAACGTGTTTGTTTTCTGGACTCTAGGTGGCACCAGGACAGTTGATGCAATGGAAAAATTATTACGCGTCCAAAATTCGGCATGCATAGACCGTTTCAATGGACATGTGCTATCATTTGCGTCATTGCCTACATCAGCCATCTTGCCAAGCTCGACCTCCCCTTTGGCCTACGCGCATCCACCCATGCATGGTAGGATGGGCACGCTCCACGTGCGGCATGCCAACACGCATTGCATGCTAGCACATGCGTGCTCCAAGCACCGCACAGGCACCACGCTCACCTCGACATGTTGCATGCTAGTGCGAACTCCTCGCTCGCCAAACGCGCACCACATGCAGCCTGCGCGTTCTCCACACACCGCGCAAGGGCCACATGCACCCCGACATGCGCGGCTAGTGCGCCTTGACCGGGCGTGCCATTCTCCTTGCAGGGACAGATTTATATTACAAAAAAAAAAACTCTTGAGAATATTCTTCAAGTAATGGGCTTTTAGCCTCTATCTTTTGCTATTTGAGGAGTATCTCTTTTTCCACCAAGAGATGCGCCATCCGTCCGCAAGCATAGGAGTATTTATAGTCGTTGGAAAGCTCTTTCCGAGCCCGACCTAGTGGAAACACTCTTTTTACAGTTTGTGAAGACTTGCTCTAGCTCTTGCAATGACAAAGTTCGGCTCACCGGTCTTCCAACTTTTGTGCTTTCCATCTCTTTCTCCACGTTTGTACGCATTGGATTCCAATGCTTCTATAGTGGGGAGGAATGATAAGGTTCACTTAGGGATTTATTTATTATCCTAGGCATAAATGTGAGCTTGAACTTTAGCTCACATGGGTTTTCTAGAAACCTATGTTAGTTTTAGGTTATTAGCTTAAGTTGAATATGCTTTAGATAGCTGTAGTTATGCTATTGTTTCAAGATGCAATCTGATCTTCCAAATTGGAAGATATTGTGATTATTGTAATTTAGGCATTACTATGCCTATATAAACTTGTAAATTCAATAAAGTGATCAATTGGGTTTGAATCCCTTTCAACCTAGGCCTCAAACAACACCCATATACAAACATGAGCTCCCACATATCTTCGAGTATATAAGGAGACCCCCCTAAGATTAGGAGAAACCTTTAGTCATAGGAAGCTTTTCGACCATGCATTTATCCATAGTGCACCGAGCATAGCACTTGGGAAGATTACCATTCCGTACTGTTAGAGAGGTGTATAGTGCGCTCAAGGGTATGTGTGGAATCCTCCTTGAGTAGTGGCCTAAAATATTAGTCCGAGCATTATCGTTTGTCATTGCAGTATAACAGAGTGTTATGGACATTGCGCACACCTTCGCCTAGAGTTACCATGTTTTCTGTTGTATCTTTGCAAACATCTAATATCGTTTATCTTATTTTACATAAACACTTCTCATGTTTCAAATGAATAAGTATCCTACTATTCTTAGCTATTATAGATTTTGTTCATGTGTTGATGTTTCTTTCAAATTATATGGCAATAGATCTTCCCTTGTCCCATATCAACTCACCCTAGCATTATGCTTCCTAGCATGGAGGAACAAATCTCGTAGGTGCTCAATGCAATGTCAAACATGCAAAGAAAGAAAACAAACTACGTTTCCATGCACTTAAAACATTTGAATAACCTTGTAAAACCAAAGCACCAAACACTTCAAGCTACATCACTATAATTCATATGTAAACACAGATATGCAATAATATTTGACAAGCTACAGTATATAATCACAATGCCTTTTAGTTCTAGGCTTCTAGAAAATATTAAAATGTTCTTGCTATTAATGCCAATATAATACACCTGTCCCATTTTTATAGTCATTTTAACAACAGTATTGTTCTGCATTGAGGACCTTAACTTGTTAAGATTCCTGAAAGATGTTTAACTTGCCTGTATCAAACCGCACCAAACGACTAGGTTTCCCAAGGTATGATGAAAACCAATTTGCTGCATTATCACCTTCATCAAGTGCTGAGCCAGACCATTCCCAGATTGAAACATTATCTATCCTTTGACATGTATTCTGAAGAAGAGGAACTTGTAAAGGGTCCATGCCTGGTGCCTTCACAGCTGCCAAACAAAGTAACGGTTGCGAAATTATTTTCAACGAACCACCTTCTTTGAAGAAACAAGATAAATTCACACCTACTAAATTAGAATCAATGAGAATCATCAATCTTAAGATCAAAAAGGAGGCGACAAAATTGATACTAACATTCCTATTATTAAAATGCAACTGAGTAACATAATAAATATAGGATTGCCATCAACCCAGTTTCATATAATGCATTGATCTTTCTCATTGGTGTCTTTAATATATAATAAACCTACGTAAGAAATTCCAAACCATCACTTTAAACTCTCTAGAATCTCCCATGATGGCAGATATTTGACCATGCATGATGTTCTTCCATGTAACCTGACAAATACCTGTCATGGTGTACCTGAACTTATTTCCACAAGTAACTAGGTTTTGTATATATAAATGCTTTTCTAAGTCACTCTGCTTGGAAAAACATAGGCCCCTCCCATATACGACATTTGAAAAAAAATTGTCAGGCTTTAGACTGTAAGCATACTTAAATGATTTGACAGAGTTATTCAAGGATAATTAGTGTCAGTGTTAGTAGGATTTGCATGTCTAGATCCTAAGCTCCATAAAGTGTCCACCATTTAAAAATTATGCATTAAAATTCAAAGACAGCCTCTTGATTGGACATTGGTAGATCCACTTTTATACAATCATAAAACAACTAAAAGGTCCCTTTAACAAGGCAGCAGCTCTTGCTACAATAAATTTGATGTAACCAGAAAGTCCTTAATATACAACCCAATCAACTCTATAGACACATAATCTGTCAATAAGCCTAAAGATGCAATCCACCTAAGAAATCGGAATGTTCTTAAATCAAGCCATATCAGGGCGCATAATGGAGGGTATGATTTTATAGCATGTAGTTCATGTTCCTCTCATGAATATCCTTGTAGGGTGATTGCAGTGTCTAAATCCTTAGAGGCTGTTAGGAACAAGTTCATAATTAACTCACTAATGGCCATGTCTAAAGTCCATAAATAAGTAGCCTGCCTTGCTTAGGATTGCAAATATGCTAAACAAATCATATTTATCATATAAAAGTTTTAATTAAGTGTAAAAGTTAAAACCTGCTACCATTTGTATTGTTATCATAGTCATGGTAATATTTCTTTTGACAATTAAGAAGCAAGCAAAAAAATTCTTGTAGAAGGAATTATAAAGCAATTTCAAACAAGAAAATTGAATAAGATTACATGGCACCTAACAAACTTCAGTCTACCGAATTCCTATGAAACTGAAATAAAGTCATCAATGTAAATTTAGAATTAAATTTAAGCCCTATATTGAACATGGAAAGTATCTAATATATGACAGATAGTGCTTCAATTAAGCCTGAACAAGGACCAAGGAAAAAAATGACCACTTGGAAAAATAATATTTAAATAATTAAAAATGTATGCTCCTCAACAAATTAAAATAAGGGTAATAGACAGTGCAATATAACTTAAGCTATCTTCATCAAGCCAAGACAACCAAATTTTAGAAAACTTGTTAAGTCATGTTTAACATGCTATTGCAATTGTACATGCATCGACTTATCAAGGGCTTAAATCTCATAACTGAGCAAACTATTGTAGAAATGGAATACAACACTGCAATACAATTCCATTACCACTTATATAAACAAAATACAAAATGGGAATACTTACAAATATAAATGGATACATGACACACAACATGTATCCTACACAACTATCTACAATACATCATACTCCGACAAACAATCTACCAACAACACACTTCAAACAACAACATGCACATACCTCTCCCTTGCATCTCTCACATAGATGCCTACTTATAGACATAACGGGGTCAGTAGGTGGTTGGCAACTGCCCATTTACATAAAACATAAAATAGACCCTGTTAGTATTAGTATTTGGATGTGTTAATGTGATTCACAATATATTGTTAGCACTATAAACCCTGTTAGAAGTTTGGAGCTGATTAACTGAATGTGTGGCAGCACATTCTAGCATGTCACTCTAGACTTTCACACTCCAACCTTTAATGGGAGTACCCTGCGTCCCATATATAAGGCTACATTTGCATGACAATTGGCTTGTAAAGTTATCAGGAACTTTACCACATTCTTAATCTATTTGAACTAAGATCAGATTCAACAGATTGATACATCAATTATTATAAGTGAACAACCTCTGTATCCAACTCATTTCTATATTGTTAGGCTTCTTTAGAAACAATTCATAATTTACGAATGTGTTTAACTGGACAATTGGCTGCCTTCATTGTTATCAAACAATCCAAATACAAATCTGGCCCATGATGGCATTAAAGTAAGTCAGCTCTCTAAGGCCAATAATGTCTTCCAACCCAGATTAATATGATTCTATATAATTATCCTTCCAACATAATTTGCCATGATTAGAACTGTCTTCTCCAGCATTACAATGTATTAACATAGTTAGGGTTCAAAAGTTCTCAAAAATAACAGCAAGCATATTAATGTAGAGATGGAAAAATAGAAAATACTCATAAATATATCAGTTGTTGGTTCCCAATCTTCTGAAACAGCCTCCATTGGCAAGAATATTTCAACTAATGCAAGTTTTGGTTCCACTCTTTGTGTGCACATTCGACCCTTTGAATTTACAATCAACCATTGTCTATCCCATTTAAACCCTACACATAACAACACATAGTAAGAAAGATGTCAACCCATGCATTTTCTTTAGTCTCCATGATGCAAATTATTCAACCAACATGATCATCATAAATAGAATTCCACTAACTTGCAAAAAATAACTTGTATGCTTTCCATGCTCATTCAACATGAGAATCAATTTACATGCTACAAATGACATTAAGATGCTATATGTTCTAATATGAATCAATAAGCCCCATGATTCCAAATTCCAATTATCAATTACATGACACCAAATAGTAAAGGTAAGACAGAAGTGAGTTTTCTCTAGTGTTGGGTTCAGAACTTCAGGGGATAAACATTACTTCAATTTACTAGGAATGGCACTCATAAACATTACTTCTAGAATTTTTATATAATAATAGAGATCCCTAGCATTTATTGCATATTTCAAGCATTGTACAAGGCATTACAAAATAATTTTTCAAAAAAATGTCTATTAAACATAACATTTCTATCAAATTTTATCCTTGTAGTATGATCAATAGAAATTTCTTCGAAACATTATCCTATGTCAGAAGATTCCCAAACACTAATTGCAAATTGTTGAGGTAAATGCAAATGTAAGCATACAAATTCTGTTTTATTCAAATATATTTGATGATAATTGTAGTATATATGTTATTCATTTTGAGTTACATATAGAGAATACTAGAACTATAGTAAAAGAAACATGCACCATAAATAAAGACACAACAATGTAAGTGGAACTCACAATGACAATCAATGTATGTCATTAATCTATGTCAATGCACCTCTTCTGCTCGTGCCAATATTCCACCTCAAATCTTTAGCACAACATTGATCTGAGATAAGAAATTCAATTCCAAGGATAACATAACCATGATTCATAGAATATTAATGAAAGCAACATTCATTTCGATAACAAGAACATACATCCATGAAACATAAGAACATAAATTGCAGGAATTCGGAATGAGAAATGTTATTATCACAGGTCTCTTTGAGGGGGCAACCTCCTTACAAAAAATATGCAAATTCTTCTCTAACCCGTGAGGGTTACATCTTTCTCATTTTATACATTTGCAAGAATATTTCCTAACATATTATGACAATATTCTATGACATCCTGCTATGACAGTATTCTATGACAATATTCCTGACTCACCTAATTTATAGCAGTTACATTCATAATACCAACGGTTACATTCATAATTGACAGTTACATTCATAATTCTATGACAACAAAGAGATTCTATGATTCTATGACAACAAACTCTCCTAACTTAAAACGTGGCCCATTTCTAAGTAGATACATGGTCCACCTTATTACAATAACATATACCCCAATGTATTACAAGTGTCGGGTATATAACATGCCACCCTCCGTAAAGAAGCTTTGTCCTCAAAGTTGAAAGGTGGGAAATTGCTGCTGAAAGTCTTGCAATGGCTCCCATGTGGCATCTTCTGGTGGTAGCCCTTGCCACTGCACTAGCACCTCAATGATATCCCGTGAGCGGAGATGCAAGGTTTGGCAATCTAGAATGGTTGCAGGCTGCAAAAGAATGGATCCCTCTTCATCCAATTCAAGGACAGTCTGTACTTGAGTATGTGTGCCTACCACCTTCTTCAAGCAAGATACATGGAAAATTGGGTGAATTTTAGATGTGGTTGGTAGTTCCAACTTGTAAGCAACCTCCCCTATCCGACGCAGTATCTTGTAGGGCCCATAAAAATTTGGTGCCACCTTATTATAGATAGCAGTTCGAAGCAGAAATAATTCCCGAACTGTTTGACAGAATGTCTACTAAAGAATTGCAATTTTGACTATGTACAACAATTTTGATAATGTACGAGTCATTTAATGTAATGTTTTGCAATGTAAAATCAGCCGATCTAATGAATGCGGACTGATTAGTTTAACTGCACAAAAGGACAAACGTAGCCATCATTTGCTTAGACGTCCTGATTAGTTAGATGTCTAGATTAGTTACAAACATCTAGGATTAGTTAGACGTCTAGACTAGCTGTGTTAGACGTCTAAGACAGGTTGTTACGCCTGAAACATAATTGTTAAGCATAGGGCAGTTGGGACGGTTGACTCAGGTTGGTTGCAGTAACCACTTGGACTTACCTATAAATACCCCCTATTTCATTTTGTAATCTATCCATACTTGTCCATAAATGCAAATATGTTGTGCAGCAAAAGCTATTTTGGAATGCATGTGTCATGTGTGATTGCATTGTGAGCATATCGTTGTGTTGCAGGTATTGATCAATGCTTGGTACGAGATAAAGGATTTCCGGTTGTGTTGTGTTTGTGCAAACCAGTGCGCAGGAGGAGTTACAGGCTGAAGAATGAACGCGACTGCAGACGTCTAGGCCCACCCATCTAAGCCTATCTGTTATACGTCTGAGCCTAGCCGTCCAAACTTGTTGGCAAACCCATCATAGACGTCTATAACATTGTCCTAGACATCTACCCTGTCATCCTAGACGTCTGTTGTCCAAACGTCTCCCCTGTTGTGTTCTAGATGTCTCCTGTCTAGATGTCTACACCGATGCCCTAGACGTCTACTACCTAGACTTCTATCCTGTTGTCGTAGACGTGTATTGTCTAGACGTCTACTTTGTTGTTATCCGAGACGTCTACTATCTAGACGTCTACTTGTTGTCCTAGACGTCTGCTGTTTAAACATCTACCTTGTTGTTGCCTTAGACGTCTATTGCCTAGACGTCTGCATTGTTGTCATAGACGTCTACCCCGTTCGTCCTAGACATCTACTATTCTAGACGTCTACCGAATTCTACTTGTCCAAGGCTAAACACCATGCCAAGTTTTACATTAAGAGCAATCAATCCTTCCTCAATTCTTGTCATTCCCTTGTCCCGGGAACGTACTCACCCTTGTCTAAATTTGGCGTCGTTGCCTAAATCAAACTTTGGGTCACAAGACATATGTGATAAGGCAACAAGGTGAATGACACAAGGTGCAAGAGGAAGGAGTGCGATACCACTAAGAAGAAGTGTGCGACTGGCGAATCAAAGGACACACAACCAGGAGGGAGTTTCACAACCCGAAGTGGAGAGAGTGCGGAACCCCGTGGAAGAAGAAAGTTTGAGAATAGAGACGCTGTTGGTGACAACATAAGGCGAAGAGCAAATAGTAGAGGAAGTGCTTGTTATTGGAGACGAGGAGTGGACGGTAACACCCGAACCAGCGGAGAGGAGTTGGCCGACGGATACAGAAGAAGGAGACTTTGTACCGCAACAACCACGTGTAGGTTCGTGGGGAGGAAGACCAGAACCACATCTCGTTTACTTGTGAAGGAGGTTGCGAAGTAGAGGCTTAGGAAGAAGGCTATTTGATCCAAATTTCGCACCATCAACAACATATAGGGAGTCAAATAGAACTACACCCAGGTCACCACCAAGAAGACCGCCTAGTGGGATAGTCCCAATGGCGAACACTGTTAACCGAGTGGGCAAACAAAAATGCCCACCCTTCACCGGGGAAGGAAAAGAAGACCCGACACGTCATATAGGAACTTGCATAACCATTTGGGTATCAAATGGGGTAACGCAAGATACGGAGTGGTTGCAGTTGTTTCCGGCCACCTTGCGAGGAATGGCCATGGATTGGTATTTGAAACAACAAAATACGCAACCATTCACACAGTGGACCACCCTGAAAGACACATTTATAGAAGAATTCCGACCATTGAGGGACGACATGGAGATGATTACTGAAATCTTCGCAACGAAGCAAAAACCATATGAAGACGTTAAAAGTTATAATAGGAGATTAAAGCAGCTGACAGACAAAATGGAGATGCCACCTACCGATGGAATGATAAAACACTGGTTTTTGGATGTATTATTGCATAAATACCGGAAAAAGATGCTAGACGCTCTTAAGCGTAAGGGTGTTCCTTTCCAGTGGGCAGAGGAGCACCAGGAAGCTTTTGAGGGCTTAAAAGTGCACTTGGTGAAGGCACCTATCCTAATTTTTCCATACTGGGAGAAGGAATTCCATGTGCACATAGGCGCCTCAAACTTCACCATTGGTTGTGCATTGGCTCAGGAAGGCCAATTTGGGTTGGATCAGCCCATCTGTTTCGCAAGTCGGTTGTTTGTAGAAATGAAATTTCACATGCTCACAACAGTTCCATTTCCACTTAAATAATCTACAGATCAGCAATCATTATAGTATAGCAATAATAATGCACTGAAAACCTGCAACAACAATACTAACAGCAACAATGATAGCAATAGGAACAATAGCAGCAGCAATGGTAGATAACAGTAAATACAACAGTTTATATTAACAATGGCATTTATGATACAGCATTATAGTTTCAGCATTACAATACAGCCTGCAAACCCTAGGCTGATTATCCTTCATGGCTGCATACAACAATGGACTGCATCAATCACCCTGCATTACTCTCCTTACTGCCTGCACATCTTCTATGGGTGAACCACCGTGCATGAACAACTTGAATGAATGAGGGGGTCTTATTTATACACCCAAAAGTAGTTATGTTCTCCAACTACCTCATAACTTCCCTCAAATTACATTTCATGTGCATTTGCTCTTGCATTACATGACATTTGCACTACAGGACGAAATAGCTTATAATTCTAATTTAGCCGACATATTTGACTTATATGACTTTATTTTCACGTACAATATTAAATTGCACTTTACAACATAATAATTAAATATATGCACGCGCATTTTGTCAAACACTTTGCGTACATTTACAATACCAAAACTGATTCAGCAAATAAGGACGTATCAATTTGCCTGTCTACATCTATCCCCTCCTCTAAATTGGTCGTTGTCCTCAACGACACGAGCTAAATACTGGGAATAGAAGTACTGAATAATGTAACAGGATCTCTTGTCACGCTCCTTCCTCTTTCTCCTATTCCATACATCTTTGGCAATAGACTTCACTTGAAACTGCTCACAACACCTTATTCTCTGATTGTGCACTTCTTCTGTTGCAAGCAATTGTAACATCAACATGATCAACATTCTTTGAATAGGCACTTCACTTTGAGCAATTAACCATATAGGTCGACTAGTCCACGAATTGGGCCGCAAGGACCATCTGTGGACATGGTCCAAGTCAGCCCATCGCTACATGTTCCTGAGGACAGACTCTTGGGTCTACCTCAGTGAGCTCGTAGGACCCTAGGACGTCGTCAAGAACGTTCGAGGGACCGAACGAATCTTAGGCAGTTGGGAGTGCGGCAGCCCAACGTTAGGGAGATTCGATCGACAAGGGGAAGAGGACGAGTTGCACAGACTTGAGGAAGACATGGGACCCAAAGTAGGGATCCCAATCAAAACCAAATAGACCAAGGATGGGCAGTCGTCCATCGATAGATCAATAGTCTTCAAGGCAGAGGCCAGGGGATAGGAAGGATCTATCAAAACATTAGACAAAGGGGAAGTCATCGATGACTCATCGTCAGGAGCAAGAAGGGACTGTGTTTCATTATCTAGATGACTGCATGAAAATCCAACGGAGTGACGGAAGAACTAAGCGAGTTCATCTCGAGAATGAGCCTACCCGTCTGGATGAGGAGGCAACACATCCGAGCACTGGCAGAACCTGTCTGAATGATGCAGTTACACGTCTAGACGAAGGGACCCGTCTGACAGACGTCTAGATGGAACGAACCCATCTTGCAGCTAATACAGCCCGTCTGGAAGGTCAAGATGACGTCAACAGAAGAAGATGTCAAGCTGAAAATTACCAGACGACAGGACAGGGGACACATCATCAGCCAGAAGAAGATGAGCGGGCAGATTGGCGTATCATCCCACGAAGAACTGCAAGGCGTGAGGAACAGCCTCAGATGGAAACCCCCCACAGACACGGTAATCGCCGAAGCCAACAGGCTGAAGCACAGGAAGACGGTGATGATTTCCGCAGTTATGGAACTGGTAGTGGTCACCAAGAGGAGAACACATCGGATACCTTCGAAGTACGCATTGGCATTGCCATGCGCTTCACTCGACGACGTTAAAAAGAAAAACACAGTTTTGAAAAATAATAAAAGAAAATAAAAAGAAAAAGAAAATTAGAAAAAGACAAAAATAAAGAAAAAGACAAAACTGGGAAAAGGCAAAGTAAGAAAAAGATGTTAGATGTCTTGTGTATGCAAAAATTGACCAGGTGGCATGCATGCAGATGACAAGGCGTTAGGTGGCTGTTACACAAGCAATTGCATGGGCAACAAACCTTCTATAAATTGGAAGCGCTTGGGCATTTTTGCTCATTCGCTTTCGAATTGTTGCAGGTGAAACGCAAGAGGAGCGCAAGGGATTTGGAGTTGAGATAGGGTTGCCGGTGCACCACATTTTTTTCGGGACGAAGCTAGATGCCATAACACTGAAAGAATCAAATGCTTCGTGGAGATTTTCAGCATTTTCTATGCAAGTGCAAGCATTCTATCTCCTCGATTTGCAGACAGACGAACCATACACGTAAGAGAAGTCGCGCACAAATTTTGCTTGCGACACGTCCAGATATGAAGATGTATAGTGGCAACAATTGTAGATTAGATGTCTTAGGGCAACCGTCTGAAACTGCTACCCGTCTAGTGAATCACCCATCCGCCGATAAGTACCCGTCAAAAGTTTGCATAGGTTAGGCGGAAGAAGACATCTGGTAGGATAGACATTTGGTAGACTAGACGCCCGAAAGAGGAAGACGTTTGGTAGAATAGACGTTCAGAGGAAGAAGACGTCTGGTAGGATAGACTTCTGGAGAAATTACACGTTTTATAGAAAACTAAAGTCTGAAGGAGACAGATGTCTGGCAGATTGAGACGTCTGAGAAAGTAGACGCCTAAGGGAAAAGAGATGTCTGAAAGGAAGACGTCTACTAAATATGAAAATCTAGAAAGCAAGACATGGTCCACCCCGATCCGAAGCGGTACCCGAGTCAGTTGTTGCTAAACGACTCCGTCACCAGCAAGAGCATGGAGAAATGATGCGTGGACAGGTACCGAGCCCAAACCAGGGGCAAACTCGAGGTAGACGTGAGGTTGTGCAAGCAGAAGTACCTGCTCGAAGAACCAAAGAAGCTCAAACCGACAAGGTCCCAATCAAGGAAATCACCTGGATTTGCCCAACGGGAGAATTTTTCCGGCAATGGTGGGCAGAGACACCAGCATAGGATCCGGTATAGACAAAGATCAAGGTCGCACGAATCTTATTTTGCAAATCCAAAGTTTCGAGAAATACTTTTTCAAGGAGTATCTGGTGCAAATGTTGCAAACATATGATTCGCTGCATCATACTAGCACAGTCCGCGTTGGTGACCGGTACGTGGTAGTTGAGTTTTCTCTTGAAGCATTCTAACGTACATTTGGACTTCCAAAGAAGGGCCAACCAGTGGTGAATGAGCAGGTCGATCCCAAGCAAACCCCACAGTTGATTAAGATTATCACCACTCTGACAGATGAAGAAGTTGATGCCATGCTCGCAACTCACGGTAACCGGGGAGTCAAGCTGCCACATCTAAAGACTAAGGACTACAATGCATAATGAATGTCTTGATGGCCAGATTCTCCGAAGAACAGCGGAGTTCAGACCTCCCTATTTGTTTGATTCCATACTTCCAAGGGATTGCATAAGGAGTGGTGTATGATTGGGCAACTCATTTGGCACTTTGCATTCAAAATTTTTTGATGCGAACCACCAAGAATTTTTTGATGGTATTTCATGCCATTGGACTATTCTTGGATGCAGCCTACCGTGCAGGAGTGCAGATTCCCAATTTTGACCCACCTCAACAGATACCGGACTTAGCCCCGACAATCTTGTGGTGGAGGGATGCCAAGCCGCAAGTAAAGAAACAGACACCGGTCAAGAAGCCACGGGTGAAGCAGATCTCCCATAAGCCATCACACAAAGAAGGGCGAGTGCCCTATTCAGAAGGGGAGGATACGACACCACCACTAGTTGAGAAGAAATGGCAAGCAAAACAAGTTGTTGCACCCCTACCAGAAATCCCTAAGCCAACCAGGAAGAGACGGCGATTTGAGTCACCCCCACAATCACCATCCCCAGATTTGGTGCAGGGTATTGCAGCGGAGAAGATTGCCTGTAGTCAAGAAATAGCTTGAAACCTTGAGCAGCAGTTGAACTTGCATGCGACGAAAGTTGATTTTGAAATCCCCTCAGTTTTGCAGGATGTCCTAGTGGAACTAGTACGATCGGACAAGTTCGATATACAGAATATTTGGCAGAAGCTCAATTTCGGGCTCGTGCGACTTCACCAGAATCACCCCCTGAATCCCTATTTGCAACAACTTCATTCGCTGCCTCCCTGCGGGCTTTTTCCTTTGAGGATATTCTCACAGCAAACGCAACCAAAGCAGCACGAATAGCGACAAATACGGACATCCTAGCAGAATCCATGACAACAATGGTAGAGGAGAGCCAACCACCCTCGAGTGTTGCAAATCCGACACTTGGGACAGAACATCCCATAACAGTCGACGAAGAGGTCTCATTAGGACATGAGACCAAAATGGAGAAAGGAGAGAAGCCTCCACAAACGGATGAATCTCAACAGTTACTTGGGATAGAAATAGGTAGTAGCCAAGAGCAACCACCTGAGGAGAAGCCAAGGCTTACAGAGGGCAAAGCAGCTAAAAATCCCATAGATATTTCAGGAAAGGGGAAGCAGTTGATGTATGAGTCGGAGGAAGAACCAACCAAAGATATGTGGGCCGAACGCTTCATACTGGAAATGCCAAATTTTGTTAACCCACCAGAATGGGGAGCCCATGTAGATCAGCAAGCGGTCGACTGTTTTTCTAAGTTGACCCGAGCAATGGAAAATATTCGGCTACAGTTTGATGCAGCATGTGTTGGTCGATGGAAGAAATGGCAGTTGATGGCCGAGGAGTTGAACAAAGTGGTGAAATGGGCCACAAAGGGATCTTGGCGTGTTGACATTTCGACCATTTATCAAGAACAACCTTGGTCTTTGCCTACGACACATCTAATGACTATGGAGGGAGCAAAGAAACTACCTGATAAGACTCCTACTCCTAGCACAAGTATACGTTGGCAACCCTTCTTCTCACACCCTATAGAAACAAGCTTACAGGTGGAACCGGAACCTAAATTGCAGCCTATGTTCAGTCAACTTAACTTCATAGCCCACTTGCTGTGTTGGCTAGCAGCAGGACTTAAGCACTTGAATCAGGCTAGGAAGCAATAAGATAAGGATATGTAGGCAACACAGGTAGAATTGCAAGAGAAGGAGCGCCTGCTATCATAAGGGATGGCTCAGATGGATGATGCATTGAAAAACATTCAGGAAAAACAACAACAACTGGCATACCTTAGCGATCAGCTTCATGAAAGGAGCCAGACAATCATCAAGATTGCGGCTGAAATGTTGTAGCACAAACAGGCTAAGGAGTTGTTGGTTAAGCAGGTTTCTGACCTGGCCGTCCAGAAGAGTCAATAAGAAACATCTTGGCAGAAGGAGATGGCACAATGCGAAGAGGCTTGGTAGAAGGAGCGGGAAGCATTGCGGGAGGAGTTGCTCCAAGCACAATAGCACAAGGCCGCTCTCAAAACTAAAGTGGCACAGAAGGCCTCCTCTTCCTCCATAGTGCCCACACAACGGATGAAGGAGATTTTTCTACAGCGGGAAGCTGAACTGTTGTCTAGGCTCCAGGAAACGGAAGAGCGTGCCAATAAGTTGGGTGTAGAATGGGCCAAGTATTTCAACTATGCCAAGCGGGTTCGGGATGAACGCGAAGCTCTTCAGTTGCAAGTGCAGGAATTGGAAGAAGCACTACAGGTTGCCGAAACCAAGGATGTTGAGACACCCCAAAGCCAACGAAGAAATTCGCTGAGGACATCGACTTATTCGAAGGGGAGGATAGATATAGACAACAATTCAAAGCAGAAATAATTCTCGAACTATTTGACAGAATGTCTAATAAAGAATTGCTTTTTTGACTATGTACAACAATTTTAATGTATGAGTCATTTAATGTAATGTTTTGCAATGTAAAATCAGCCGATCTAATGAATACGGACTGATTAGTTTAAATGCACAAAAGGACAAACGTAGCCATCATTTGCTTAGACGTCCTGATTAGTTAGACGTCTGGATTAGTTATAGATGTCTAGGATTAGTTAGATGTCTAGATTGGTTGTGTTAGACGTCTAAGATAGGTTGTTATGCATGAAACAAAATTGTTAAGCATAGGGTAGTTGGGACGGTTGAGTCAGGTTGGTTGCAGTAACCACCTAGACTTACCTATAAATACCCCCTATTTCATTTTGTAATCTATCCATACTTGTCCATAAATGCAGATCTGTTGTGCAGCAAAAGCTATTCTGGAATGCATGTGTCATGTGTGATTGCATTGTGAGCATATTGTTGTGTTGCAAGTATTGATCAATGCTTGGTACGAGATAGAGGATCGTCGGTTGTGTTGTGTTGTGTCTATGCAGTTGCAAGAACCAGCGTGCAGGAGTTACATGCTGAAGAATGAATACGCGAACTGCAGACGTCTAGGCCCACTCGTCTAAGCCTATTAGCTAGACGTCTAAGCCTAGTTGTCCAGACTTCTTGGCAAACCTGTCATAGATGTCCACTGTCTAGACGTCTACCCCGCTGTTAAAGACGTCTCCTGTCTAGACGTCTACAACATTGTCCTAAACGTCTAATGTCTAGACGTCTACCCTATCATCCTAGACGTTTGTTGTCCAGACGTCTACCCTGTTGTGTCCTAGACGTGTCCTGTATAGACATCTACACCGATGCCCTAGACATCTACTGCCTAGATGTTTATCCTGTTGTCCTAGACGTCTACTTTGCTGTAGTTCGAGATGTCTATTGTCTAGATGTTTACTTTCTATTGTCCTAGACGTCTGTTGTTTAGACATCTACCTTGTTGTTGCCTTAGACGTCTACTGCCTAGACGTTTGCATTGCCGTCATAGACGTCTACCCTGTTCGTCTTAGACGTCTACTATTCTAGACGTCTACCGAATTCTACTTGTCCAAGGCTAAGCACCATGCCAAGTTTTACAGTAAGAACAATCAATCCTTCCTAAGTTCTTGTCATTCCCTTGTCCCGAGAACGTACTTACCCCTGTCTACACTTATGTCGACCCTTTTGTTTGAGGGACAATTGTTTATAAGGTTGAACATAAAGGAAAACATGTCGCCTTCTACAAACTCCCTCTCAGTTTTGTGTTTGTTTGCTTGTTGTTTCATGTAGTTCTAGGCGATGGCCAAATTCTACTTAAGAATTGCTAAGACTTCCTACCTGCAACTAAAGACTATGTCCATTGCCTCTACCTTCAAACTGCTTGGCAAGTACGAGGTGAGTGTTAGGGGTGGTTGACCATACACAAATTCAAATGGTGTCATCCTCGTGGCAATGTGAAAAGTGGTGTTATACCACTATTCAGCTAAGGGAAGACATTGACTCCACTTGGATTAATTGTCTAAAACAAAACAACGGAGATAGGTCTTAAAACATTTATTCACCACCTCTATTTGTCCATCTTTCTAGGGGTGATATGATGTGCTTCTTTTCAACTGGGTCCCTTGAATGCGATGGAGCTCCTCCCAAAATTTACTAGTGAATATCTTATCACGAGTCACATAGGGATGACAAAGGAGCAAAAAATGAGCATATTTGGTCAATCGATCCATGATTACCATTATGACTGATTTTCCTCCTGAGAGAGGAAGGCCTTCAATGAAATCCATGGAGATATCAGTCCACGGGGATTTCAAAATGGGTAAAGGTTGAAGTAATCTTAGTGTATTAACTGTTTTCCCCTTTTGGCATTGACAAGTGTCACAACTATCAACAAACTGCTTGATATCTGATTTCAACCTTGGCCAATAAAAACTACACTCTACCTGTTCATAGGTTTGTAAGAAACTTGTGTGTCCCCCTATCGAAGAAGAATGGATCTCTTGGAGAATCTAAGATTTAATTTGGGAGGAGGGTGGAACAACAATCCGATGCTTATAGAGTAGCTCCCCTTGTTTCCAAGAATAATTGGGATGATCCCTAGCTGCTGTCTGTAAATCCTGAATAATCTTTGCAAGTGTGGGGTCTACTTGCAATTCAGACTTAAGTGTATCTAACCAAGCAACCTTAATGATTGATACTGCATATAGGCTATCCTATGTTTCAGGCAACCTAGAAAGAGCATTAGCGGCGACATTTTCCTTCCTTTTGCGATAGACTATCTCATAATCATATCCCAAGAGCTTAGTGATCCATTTCTACTGCTCAGGGGAAAATATTTTCCACTCCAAGAGATACTTTAGGCTGCGATGATTGGTCTTGATGATGAAGTGTCGCCCCAATAAGTATGGTTGCCAATGGAGGATGATGAAGACAATGGCCATCATCTCCTTCTCATAAGTTGATTTGGCAACGTTTTGCCCTAAGAGGGCCTTGCTTATGAAAGCAAGTGGCCAACCTTCTTGCATAAGTACTGCCCCCAATCCAACTCCTGAGGCATCACTTTCAATGACAAATGTTTTTGAAAAATCCAATATAGCTAAGACTAGAGTACGACACATGGCATCCTTCAAAGTCAGAAAAGCTTGCTTAGCTACTGTTCCATGTGAAGGCATCCTTCTTAAGCATAGTTGTTAAAGGAGCTCCTATCTTCCCATTGTCCTTGACAAACATCCGATAATATCCTGTAAGGCCAAGAAATCCCCGAAGGCTCTTCAATGTTTTGGGCTTGGGCCATTCCTTCATTGCCTCAATTTTACTTGGATCTACTCGGACACCATCTCTGGCCACAACATGCCCCAAATATTCTACTTCAATTGCCCCAAAGGTGCATTTAGATTTCTTGACATACAATTGGTTCTGCTATAGGAGCTTCAAAACCTGATCGACATGTTGTATGTGCTCTTTCCAGGTTTTATTGTAGATCAGTATGTCATCAAAAAAGACCAATGCAAATTTTTAGAGGTAAGGTTTTAAAACCCAATTCATCAAGCTTTGGAAAGTTGATGGTGCATTGGTGAGGCTAAAAGGCATGACCAAGAACTCATAATCCCCCTCATAGGTTCTGAAAGTTGTTTTAGGGATGTCATTCTTGTGAACCTGAATTTGGTGATAGCCCGATCTGAGGTCCAACTTAGTGAAATACTGAGCACCATGTAACTCATCCAACAAGTCATCAATCACTGGAATGGGAAACTTGTCCTTGATGGTGATATGATTGAGTTCTCGAAAGTCTACACACATTCGCCATAGCCCGTCCTTGTTCTTGACCAGTAAAACTGGAGCTAAAAATGGGCTTGTGCTTGGATGGATGAATCTTGCATGCAATAATTCCTTTACCAATTGCTCAATCCTCATTCTTTTGGTGATAGATGTACCTATATGGTGGAATGTTTGAAGGCTAATTCCCAGGAATTAAATTGATTTTGTGATCTTCCTGTTGACTGGGTGGTAGCTGTTTGGGTTCAAGGAAGACTTGCTAATTCTTAATTAGGATCGTTGACAATTTGTAGGACACCTGCTCATCCTGAATAGCACACAACTGCATCTGACAAAATCTTCCCATAACTGGTTGATGGCCCTCTCTTAATTAGTCATTGCATCTGGTGGGATGTTATAAGTTTGGGATTGCTAGTTTTCACACCCTGAATGGTATGGGTTCTATTATTAACAGTGAACTGCTTCCAAAATTCTGAAAAATTCCAGGACATTGTTCCCAATGTTTGTAACCAAGGGCACCCCAATATCATATTGACTCCACCCAATGGGACTGCATAGAGATCAATCTGACAGTGATAGTCCCCAATGGATAGGTGAGTATTTCGAAACTTCCTAGTACAAGTCATGATGTTCCGTTTGGCAATTTTCACTTGGACTCGTTCACGACCATAAAGGAAGCAATCAGCCCATTTTGCGACAGTTGGATCAATGAAATTATTAGTGCTACCCGAGTCCAAAAGGATCAAAACCTTATGCCCCTTGAGAAATCCTTGGACTATCATACACTGTGGAGTGGATATTCCAACAATGGCATTTAGAGAAACAGTGGGAATTTCTTCTTCCTGACCGTCGGTTAAAGGTTCTACATCCACGGAATCTAGGTGTTCTTTTGCTAAATCCACAAAGCCTTCCCCTGTGTCTATAGAATAATTTGAAGGATTGCTCATGTCCAAGAGGTAGAGGCGTTGGGTTTGCATTTGTGTCACAAGGCCCATTTTTCATCATAATTATAGCAAAGTCCCTTGGCTCTACGATTGGCCATCTCCTCTTGTGTTAACCTCTTAACCACTGGAGCTTTTGGAGCATTGTTATTGTTGGATGCAAAAGTTCTATTTTGAAATGTAGGGGGTTGGGAAGCCTTCCTTTGAGCATGTCATTTGTTCTCTGCAAGTTTGGTTAGTCTGGTGGCCGTCATATAAGTGGCTAGTTTAAGCATTTGCACCTCAGTCCTTATCTCTTCCTTAAGACCACTAATAAAACAACTCTTGAAAAATTCATTGGGAAGGGCTTTAGTTCTGCGGAGGCATTTACTAAAAAAAGAAATGTTATTTTTAGCAGTTACTATTTTTAGTAAGGGTTCCAAAATAGTGTATGGGTGCTATATACCAACACGATTAGCTCAATGAGACGATCATAATGGGCTATATCCCAAAATGACAATTGTTTTGGCAACCTAGACTACTATTTTTAGTAAGGATCCGAAAAGTGTTTAGGTGTTATTGTTGGCCACGGATCCGCCACCTGGGAAGGACTTGGTATATCAATGCGCCCTAGACCCGGACCAACATTGAAAGGTCGGGAGGAAGGGATGCCTCCCGGGCCAATCTCCGGAGAAGGCCGACTCCTTTTCTAATCTACCTTGGGGGTTTAGAGAAGAGTGCAGGAAAGAGATTAAAAAAAAGCTAAGGGAATAGGGAAGAGATTGAAAATGCAGAAAGAGATGTAAATGTCAGGCAATAATGGTGGGGAAGAACAAGCAGCACGATTACTAACTAATACCCAAACTAACAACAATAAAAAAAAAGCATGTAACAGAAACTAACACCGCGATTCTTCCCTATGTATCCTTCAGCTAGGATTCCAGATTCACTTACTGTCCAATGCCCTAATCCAGAGTGCAAAATTACAGCAAGCAGAAAGATAAGTGAGCATGAAGCATAAATACTTGCAGAAGGCAGCATAAAAGAATGAGACATGAGTCAGAGCCAAGGATGCTTTGTATTGATGCAAACATTTGGTTACAACAGCTCTCTAGCAATATGTTCCCCCCTTTTACAATGAAAGCACACTGCTATTTATACCAGGAATTTCCCCCCAAATTACAATTGAGCACGAAACCTGAGGCTCGGCAAAAGCTGCCAGGATTAGACCCCTTTCGGCTGTAGTTGTACTTGCAATATGGCTCTTCTGACATCTCCGGACAGATTTGATAGGTGAGATGTTAGGTCTGATAAATGCAGTAGGTTCGGTACAGTTTGTCATTCAATGTTTACCTACATTGTCCTTGAAGTACATCTTCTCTTCACTGAGACTGGTCCAAATCCTGAAAATTTGCCTGTTTTCATCTTGAGTATGGGAGAGGCACACTCGCTTAGCAGTCACAGAAATGGAGGGGAATCCGGCTTTACTTGCATTAAAACTCCTTACTGATCTCTGCCGGAGGTCGCTGAAAAATGAAGCGATGCCGGGAATCTCCAAAAAGTTCAGCGACGCCGGGAATCTCTCATCAGCGACAGCGATCGCGGGCTAGCTGACATTTAGCCATTTTTTGAGCAGCGACGCCGGGAATCTCCGAAAATTTTAGTGACGCCGGGAATCTCTCATCAGCGACAACGATCGCGGGCGAGCTGACACTTAGCCATTTTTTGAGCAGCGACGTCGGGAATCTCCGAAAAGTTTAGCGACGCCGGGAATCTCTCATCAGCGACAGCGATCGCGGGCGAGCCGACACTTAGCCATTTTTTGAGCAGCGACGCTGGGAATCTCTCATCAGCGACAGCGATCGTGGGCGAGCTGACACTTAGCCTTTTTTGAGCTCCAAGCCAGTGATATTTGGCGACCTGACACTTAGTCATTTTTTGAGCAGCAACGCCGGGAATCTCCCAAAAGTTCAGCGACGCCGGGAATCTCTCATCAGCGACAGCGATCGTGGGCGAGCTGACACTTAGCCATTTTTTGAGCTCCAAGCCAGCGATCTCTGGCGACCTGACACTTAGCCATTTTTTGAGCAGCGACGCCAGGAATCTCCGAAAAGTTTAGCGACGCCGGGAATCTCTCATCAGCGACAGCGATCGCGGGCAAGCTGACACTTAGCCATTTTTTGAGAAGTGATTCCGGGAATCTTCGAAAAGTTTAGCGACGTCGGGGATCTCTCATCAGCGACAACAATCGCGGGCAAGCTGATACTTAGCCATTTTTTGAGCAGCGACGCCGGAATCTTCGAAAGTTCAGCGATGCCGAGAATCTCTCATCAGCGACAACGATCGCGGGCGAGCTGACAGTCAGCCATTTTTTGAGCTCCAAGCCAGCGAACTCTGGCGACCTGACACTTAGTCATTTTTTGCACTTTTTCCTCCCGGACTTCGCTCAAAACTTGCTGGAGTTCGCTTTTGAAGGGGAGTGATTCTGACTTTGCCTTGAGGAATTTTACAGCCCGAAATGGGCTTTCGCTGGCCCTGCCTCCCGGGGTCATAACTTTGGATCCTCTGACCCAATCACCTATTATAATATATCGCCGGAAAGCTTGCAAAAGGATCTGCAATGATAACATATTCAGAGCTCATTTCATCCATTTTATCATCCCCGTTTAGGGCCTGCGAAAACCTAACACCTCTGCATGCTCTTTGTCGCTTTAAAATTCCACACTTAGGTAAAATTTTATCGAAAAAATTTAATGTGGCAAAAATGCCAATATTCCTGGCGGCTCGCGGGGCATTGAGCTCGCCTCAATGTGAGGACCCAGGCCTTTATCCATTGGGCAACAGAGTGACCCTCGTTGTCCTCCTCTGAGTGTTCACTGACGGCGGCAAACTCTTTCTCCAACTCCTCTCCTTTTGCTTCTGACTAGGGGCTTTTTCTCCTTGGCGCTCAAAAAAAGCACGAACTAAAAAAAAATACAATTGAAACTTTACATATTAGCCGGCCTATTTACACAAGTTTGTGACATGATTGGCATGCCGCCACCACAAACCTAGCTTCGGGTGTCTATCCGGTGAATCTGCAGTGTCTGGACTAGATCTGATTGTACTTTGGTCGATCTTTGAAGTCCAGCTGGCCCCCCAAAGTTTTCCAGGTTGCAAACATGGTGCAACGTGGCAGGTTATCATTGATGTCGGTACCCATACAATTGATGAACAATGTGGCAAGGAGATTTGCCACACGAGAGCCCTCTTCGGGTACCGGTTGCTGTGATGGTTGGAGCCAATACCACCATTTTAGAGAGTCCACTGCCTATGGGCTCTCGAGCACGGGTTCCTCCAACTCCTTGATGCGATAGCAAGACTTTTCCGGTGATAGGCCTTCTGCCGGGGTATCCTCAGGATCAGCCTCCTGGTGAGGCATGCTTATTGGGCTTTGGCAAAATGCTTGCGTGCTATGCCCTGGGACACAAAAAGGGTGCAAAAGTGTGCCCTCTTTGCTCTCAGGTTCTGCCACTGGATCCTGTTCCTCTTCTTGGCCCGTCTCCCGATGGAAACTGCAAGCAACCATATAATTAATCGCTTGGGCGGTGCTTGCATATTCCCACTGTTGGCTTTGGACGAGATCTGCCTCTCGAGCTCCACACAACTGCATTTCGGGTCTCTGCACAGTATGAGGGATTTGCCATGGATACTGTGCGGGATAGACAGGAGCTGGAGCAGCAACTATCGGAGAAAGTGATGGAGTTTCTCCCCACTGCCATTTTCCTGAAAGGAGCAAAAGCCGCTCCGCACGTACTGCTTCCTCAAATATTTGAGGGAATCTCCGTTCTCCTGATTGCAGTAGGAGGCTTATGTCCGGGTGCAAAGCCCGAACGTAGAAGAGGTGGGCCTGGGCGGGTGTTGGCTGGATCTCCCCTGGAATTCTCTTCCAACTCCTCCAGAATCGGACATTGAAGTCTGTGATGTCCTCCAGAGGTGCTTTTGTGATGGTGGAGAGGTGCATCAAGAGCTGGAAGGGATCCTGAGAGCCGTCAAATGTGTTGATGAGCGCTCCCGCTAAGTCGCCCCATGAGCAGATGCTCTTACGCCCGAGTAGTCTGTACCACTGCAGCGCCCTTCCTTCCAGAGACGAGACCAGAAGTCTGATCATGACATCTTCGTGGGTTATGCCATGGAAGTTTGCTAGAGCAGCAACATCTTCAAGGTGCTCTCGGGCCATTCCCTTAGTGCCATTGTATTTTGTCAGGGTCTTCCGGGCACTTTTGGGAATCTCGTGCCAACTTTGGAGATTCAGAGGGCCATGATCATCCCAGCTGGGATAGCATATCCCTGCCATTATAGCAGCGGTCTGCAGAGATCGCGGTTCTCGCCACTAAGTCGGAGTCGCCAGGTGAACATTCTTTTCTCCGCTTGTGAGGTCAAGGCTGCTCACCAAAACTTGATTCCTCCGGGGTGTCTTCTTTCAGCTTTAAAAGGCGCCTACGATCAAGAAATCTAGATCTTCAGCTCAGTCAGAGTCGCCAGGGGAATTTGCCAGATGAAGGCAAGCCAAATATTCACCAAACTCGGGCTTCCTTAAAATATGGAGGGGGCGTGCCAGAAACTGTTGGCCACGGATCCGCCACCTGGGAAGGACTTGGTATATCAATGCGCCCTAGACCCGGAACAACATTGAAAGGCCAAGAGGAAGGGATGCCTCTCGGGCCAATCTCCGGAGAAAGTCGGCTCCTTTTCTAATCTACCTTGGGGTTTAGATAAGAGTGCAGGAAAGAGATTAAAAAAAGCTAAGGGAACAGGAAAGAGATTGAAAATGCAGAAAGAGATGTAAATGTCAGGCAATAATGGTGGGGAAGAACAAGCAGCACGATTACTAACTAATACCCAAACTAACAACAATCAAAACAAAGCATGTAACATAAACTAACACCGCGATTCTTCCCTATGTATCCTTCAGCTAGGATTCCAGATTCACTTACTGTCCAATGCCCTAATCCAGAGTGCAGAATTACAGCAAGCAGAAAGATAAGTGAACATGAAGTAGAAATACTTGCAGAAGGCAACATAAAAGAAAGAGACATGAGTCAGAGCCAAGGATGCTTTGTATTGATGCAAACATCTGATTACAGCAGCTCTCTAGCAATATATTACCCCCTTTTACAATGAAAGCACACTGTTATTTATAGCAGGAATTTCCCCCCAAATTACAATTGAGCACGGAACCCGAGGCCTGGCAAAAGCTGCAAAAAGCTGCCAGGATTGTCGGCTGTAGTTGTACTTGCAATATGGCTCTTCTGACATCTCCGGACGGTAGGTGAGATGTCAGGTCTGATAAATGCGGTAGGTTCGGTACAGTTTGTCATTCAATGTTCACCTACCCTGTCCTTGAAGTACATCTTCATCTTCACCGAGACTGGTCCAAATCCCGAAAATTTGCCTGTTTTCATCTTAAGTATGGGGAGAGTAGCGACCTTGGGAGAGGCACACTCGCTTAGCAGTCACAGAAATGGAGGGGAATCCGGCTTTACCTGCATTAAAACTCCTTACCGATCTCTGCCGGAGGTCGCTGAAAAATGAAGCGATGCCGGGAATCTCCGAAAATTTCAGTGATGCCGGGAATCTCTCATCAGCGACAGTGATCACGGGCGAGTTGACACTTAGCCATTTTTTGAGTAGCGACGCCAAGAATCTCCGAAAAGTTTAGTGACACCGGGAATCTCTCATCAACGACAGTGATCGCGGGCGAGCTGACACTTAGCCATTTTTTGAGCAGCAACGCCAGGAATCTCCGAAAAGTTTAGCAACACCGAGAATCTCTCATCAGCAACAGTGATCGCGGACGAGCTAAAACTTAGCCATATTTTGAGCAGCGACGTCGGGAATCTCCGAAAAGTTCAGCGACACCAGGAATCTCTCATCAGCAACAGCGATCACGGGCGAGCTGACACTTAACCATTTTTTGAGCTCCAAGCCAGCGATCTCTGGCGACCTGACACTTAGTCATTTTTTGCACTTTTTCCTCCCGGACTTCGCCCAAAACTTGCTGGAGTTCGCTGCTGAAGGGGAGTGATTCTGACTTTGCCTTGAGGAATTTTACAGCCCAAAATGGGCTTTCGCTGGCCCTGCCTCCCGGGGTCATAACTTTGGATCCGCTGACCCGATCACCTATTATAATATATCGCCGGAAAGCTTGCGAAAATATCTGCAATGATAAAATATCTAGAGCTCATTTCATCCATTTTATCATCCCCATTTAGGGCCCGCGAAAACCTAACACCTTTGCATGCTCTTTGCCGCTTTAAAATTCCACACAAGTAAACTTTTATCGAAAAAATTTAATGTGGCAAAATTGCCAACAGTTATATATCAAAACAATCAACTTAGTGAGAAAATCGTAATGAACTATATCCCAAAATGATGTTTTTCAGTAATCTATACTTTTTTTGTAAGGGTTTTCAAGTGGCGTATTTGCTCTCAAAATTTTTGAATTTCACTTTTTTCATCTTGTAAGCTTTGCTACTGTTATGGTGAGCAGGGAAGGGATAGATTCTAGGTTAGGGTTTTTGTAATCTCCATAGCCCTCTATTTTACCATAGTGACGAACGAGAGGGCTTGGACCAATATTACAAGTCACTACCCAAGGAGGATTCCACACATACCCTTGGTTGCACTACTCGCCTCTTTGACAATACGGGAGGGTAATCTTGCCGAGTGTTGTGCTCGATGCACTATGGATTTACATAGCCGACTGGTTTCCTATATATGAAGGTATGGCTACGGGTTCCTAAAGGGGTCTCTCGAGATACCCGAAGATACATGGGAGCTCAAATCCATGTACACGTGTTGTCTGAGGCCTAGGTATTAGAGCCTGATCGCCCCTCACTTCACTAGACGTTTTATGGGCAATCTAGCTTAGCCAATAACGACAGCTCCTCCGTATTTTTTTAAAACGGCTGGAACACCGTTTCTGACCTAGAGACCTAGGATAAACAGGAAAAAAAAAATTTGCTCACAGCAGAAGCTTACGAAGCCCCGAAAAGGGCTATGATACCACTTGCAATGTACCTCTTTTGCTCATGCCAATATTTCACCTCAAATCCTTAGCGTAGCGCTGAACTAAGATAAGAAATTCAATGCCAAGGATAACATAACCATGATTCACAGAATATTAATGAAAGCAACATTCATTTCGATAGCAAGAACATACATGCATGAAACACAAGAACATAAATTGCAAGAATTTGGAATGAGAAATGTTACTATCGCAGGCCTCTTCAAAGGGGCAACCTCCTTAAAAAAAAAATGCAAATTCTTCTCTAACTCGTGAGAGTTACATCTTTCTCATTTTATAACATTTGCAAGAATATTTCCTGACATCTTATGACAATATTCTATGACATCCTGCTATGATAGTATTCCTGACTCACCTAATTTATAGCAGTTACATTCATAATACCAGCGATTACATTCATAATTCTATGACAACAAAGAGATTCTATGACAAAGTAGTTATATACAAGATTCTATGACAACACACTCCTAGATTAACACGTGACCCATTTCTAACTAGATACATGGTCTACCTTATTACAATAACATATACGCCAATGTATTACAAGTGTCGGGTATATAACACTGCAATCAGTGACAATCCAATCTCTTGTGCATCAAGACAGAAATAGCTTGGCACAACACTCTTAACACGTGCTACACATACAAACACATGATGATCCTATAGAAATGGAATACAACACACTTAAATACAATTCCATTACCACTTAGATAAACAAATTATACACTGGGAATATTTACAAACATAGATAGATACGTTGCACACACAATATGTACCCTGCACATCAATTATCTACAATAGATCATATTCCAACAAATTAATTTACCAACAATATACTTCAAACAACAACATGCACACACACCCCTCTCTCTCTTGCATCTCCCACATAGATGCATACTTATAGACATAACCATATTGGTAGGTGGTTGGCAACTACCCAATTACCTATAAACTACTTGTTTACGTAAAACATTAAAAATACCCCATTATTTTACATTATTACAAACACTTTGCTTATGCACATTATTACAAACACTTGTCACTTAACACAATATGGCAATCCTTCGCCATTTAACACAATATGGCAATCCTCTACCATTTAACACAATATGGCAACATAATGACAAACACTTTGTGTGCACACATTCGCACAGATACATAAAGGGAAAAGGGTATCTCAATGTAGTTGGCAACTACCCCACACCCATGCACATATATACAAAAAAATACACCACTACTATAGTTGACATGCATGATTACAAACATTTTTGGCTGCTAGACATGCACAAGTGACAACTCAGGACAACTACAAACGACAAAATCTCCTACAACACTATGTACGTAAAAAAGCTCGACAATTCATGGATGTTTTGGTGATTGAGCTAGTGTTATGTTTTTGAATGTAGTACCTAATTTTGCTGCCTCCTAGATTTGGTTGCATAAATGGAACATCTACTAGGCAGATTGAGTAACAGGAACACATGGCTCAATGGATGCACTAAAGGCATCATCGAAATCATTGAAACCTCTTCTTAGCCTCAAACAACCCTATCTTGGTCTTTGACGAACATCCGTTCGCCTCAGACGGTCCTATCTTGGTCTCTAACGGACATCCCTTGGCCTCAGAGACCCTACCTTGGTCTTTGATGGACCACCTCCTAGGCTAGACGACCCTAGGCCTAACAACTCACTTCCTAGGCAAGACAACCCAAGGGTCCTAAAGGCCTCCTTTGAAGTCCACACAACTTGAGGGTTGTCTAAGGACTAGACAACCTTCCCAGATGGTTGGGGCAGGGCCCAAACATCCCCATAATCCTGACGGCCCAAGGGCTATCAAGGGTCCTCTTGCCCCTTCAATATGGCAAGGGGGTGGCCTTGATGGCCCTACCCCTTGGCTAGATGACCTGTGGGCCGTCTAGGGTTGAGTACTCTCCCCTAGACGATTAATGAGAAGCCTTGATAGCCTCCTCCCTTGGTTGGGCCCTTCCAAACAGCCTAAGTTGGGTTTCAACCATAGTAGCAAAACTCGGACTCGGCTCGGACTCGGAAAAGTCAACTCGGGAGTCGGACTCGGGACTCGGCAAAAAAACTCGACAAGACTCGGAAAAAAGAAAAAATGAAAAAAAAAAACAATTTTTTATTGAAAAATAAGTTTTTTCATGCATATTACTTATTAGTATATTCTAACACACTTACTCAACATTCAACATTATACAAATAAGAAATTAACAAGAGGAAGGGGCATATTCTTTCTTGTATTCATCAAAATGTTTATAGTACAAAATGTGCTCATGAGCCATGACAAAATACAAAATCAAATAGCAGTAGCACTAAGCAAATACAATCTCTCAAGAGTCAAACTATTTATGAACTGATTTGCCCCTTGACCTAGAATAAGCTCTAAGTTCCTTTTGTTGTGCAGATCCCTGTGCCTCCTCTCGTGCCCTTTGCTCTTCCTGTTCCCTCGCCACTAACTCCTCTGCTAGGTTTTCAAGTTCCTGCAAGGGGATGGTAGGATCTTCTAGAGGCTGCACCTCCTCCTCTACGATCCATTCAGAGGATGGATCAATCTGATCTAGGTCAATGGCCTCATAATCAAACCTGCTATTTTTTTGTGGTGGAGGAGTAGATTGTAATGGACAAACACAAGATCATTCAATTTCTCTTGTGTTAATCTATTCCTCTTCTTGGAGTGTATGTGCTCAAAAACACTCCAGTTGCGCTCACAACTTGAAGCGTTGCATGGCTGAGATAAAATGCGGATTGCAAATTGCTGCAGGTTGGGCGTATATGTCCCAAAGTCCTCCCACCATAAATCTGAAAAAAGCCAAGAAAAAGAGAATTAATACTTCACAAGTTCACATGTAAAATGTGAAATTGAGATTAAAAGATAAAATAACTTACGTGGCAACAAAGTTGAACTTTGTTTGGTGCATTCAGGGGATGTTAGAAGGATGCCCTCGCCTTTCTTATAAGCTTGAAGCTCACCCTGTATCTTTGAACGCACTTCTGGATCAACCACTAAGCGGTCAATACATATCCTTAAGCCCGCCATCACCTCATAGTCAGTACAAACTATTCTCCCAAAAAAGAATTGGGGATTAAGGAAGTATGTTGCTGCATGAAGAGGGCTATGAAGCTGGGCTGTCCAACGCCGATCAATGATTTCCCAAATGGGTCTGTATTTGTGTGGCAGATGTTTATAAAAAGAGGCAATTGCCTCTTTGGCCCTTTCCATAGCCTCATATACATAACCCATTGGTGGTTTTTCCCCATCAACAAGACGAAGAACTCTCACCAAAGGCTCTGATACCTGAAAAAAACATTATTAGCAAATGCCTCGTCTAATAAACATGTAAAATCATCCAATAAACAAAAAATAAAAATAAAAAGTTTAATCTTGTAAGTTGTACCTTGATGGCCTCCTCCATGGCCATCCAAAAGGGCTCCTCAAATATGATGTCATACACTCTCTTCCATTCAGCGGTGTGTTTGTACCTAGTTCCATGCTCTGTGCTCCACTCATCGCCAACAAACATTTTCTTCAATGCCCCTTGTGCATTGAAGAGACTCTGCAATGTAATAAAATTAGTGGCGAATCGTGTCACGCCAGGTCGTACTATCTCCCTCCCGCTAGTGTACTGCCTCATCACATTTAACACCCATGTATGATTGTAAATATACTTTGTCACTGTCCTCGCCTTTTGCACAACCTCCATCACCCAAGGCAATCTCCCAAGGTCTTCCAACAACAAATCGAGACAATGGGCTGCACATGGGGTCCAAATCAACGTGGGAAATCTCTCCTCCAATAGCTTCCCAGCTGCCACATAAGCTGAAGCATTGTCCGTGATGACCTGGACAACATTTTCAGCTCCCACCTCCTCCACTACATCACCCAACAACTGTGCAAGAAGAGTTGCATTCTTCACATGGGCTGATGCATCTATTGATTTAAGGAAAACAATGCCATCTGATGAAGCAACCAAAAAATTGAGCAACGTCCTGCTCCTCCCATCCGTCCACCCATCTGACATAATAGTGCAGCCCTTTAACCTCCAAATTTCACGTTGCTTCTCAAGCAAAGTCTGAATATCTTGCACAGACTCCTGAAGGAGAGGGCCCCTAAGGTCAGCATAGGTGGGCGGCCTAAATCTTGAGCCGCATGCTGCAACGGCATCTAGCATGCCTCGCCAATATGGAGACCTTGCCACATTGAATGGCAAGTCTGAAAAATACCAAAAGGAGGCTATTGCCTTCCTAGCTGCTCTGTGTCTCTCCTCGTTCCACGTGGCCATACCCTGCAGCGTGGGTTGTGCCCCTGGCGTGGAACGTGCTACAAAAAAGGAGTCATTGGTGCCACTCCCAGGGTGTGCAACTGAGGGGCTGCCGCTAGAGACACTATGTTGTCTACTGCTGCCAAATGGCGATGGCCCAAATGTGCTACCTTTGTCTGTTGCACAAGGGGTGGATGCCATGGCCTCACTCTGTTTCCTTTTCAGCCCCTTCTTCTCACTATAATCAGCAAGATTTGCATTGCATTCTCGCTGAACTTCAGCGGGCACCTTGTCACAAGCTCTAACATTGTTGTTCTTTACCTTAGCTAAGTGATACTTGAGGCGGTTTATGCCTCCATGCAACTTCTTCTGACAAAAATTGCAAGTTACGTCCCCCTTTGTGGACCCTTCTGTTCCATATCTCCAAATAGGATCCGTTTTTCCTGTGCTTGCCATTATCCTACACATGGAATCATGGATACATAAATTATTAAATAGTAAATACCTAAGTTTTGTGGATATGGAAACCAAAAGCTAATAGTTTTGTTTTATAAATAAATAAATAAATAATATAATTATAAAATAAAATTTAATATACAAAGTTTAAAAACAATATTAAAATTTTACATAACATTAAATATTAATAAACTCTACTAATTTCATTTTTATCTATCTTAAAATAAAAATAATAATAATAAAACTTTTATTTTTATTTCCAACTTAAATAAACTTATTATCAAAACATTATTAAAATTTTACAAAACATTAAATAATAATAATACTTTTATTTTTATTTATATCTAAGTTTATTATTTTATTTATAATTTAAATAAGTTTATTATCAAAATTCAAAACATTATTAAAATTTTACAAAACATTATATAAAAATAAACTTTAATGTATCTTAAAATAATTACATAATTTTATAAAACATAAATAATAATAAATTTTACTAGTTTCATATACTAAAATAATTACATAAGTAAAACTCAATAAAAATAGTGTATTTAAGGTGAAGAAATTATAAAAAATAAGTGTTCGTAAATATTTAATATGAAGTTGTTAGTATTTTATTTTTGTAAACTGAATTACAAGGATAGAGGCTCTCTCTTGACTAGACGGAATTGCTCTGCTAGGGTTTGATGAGGAAAGCTGCTTTGCTGGAATTTTTTTGAGACCTATCTGGTGGGCTCTGCGGGGATGGCAGCAGTTTACGGAGGAGGTATGAACAACTGGAGGAATGTAGTGATGGCATCAGGTCCGTCACAGAGCATGCATTCTAGGGCTGGTATTTCTTTTAAAAATGATTGGAAGGAACGAGGATTTCCCATTGCATGCCGAGGAATCGCTTGTTAAAGAACAATGGATGTTTGGAACGATGTGAAGCCGGGCCGGTTCTAGTGGTTCAACCGGACTCGGTGGCAGAAGATGTGGAGTATTTAACCAAACATGCGCTTATTGGTAAATTTATGGGCATCCGAATTTCTCTTCCCTTTGTGGAGGCTTGGGTTAGGAAGACTTGGAACCCTGAAGGTGATGTGGAGGTGATGCTGAGTGCAAACAGCTATTTTATGGTGGTTTTTCTTGTCTTGCGGATCGTAACAAAGCATTTGAAGGAGGTCCCTATTTTTGTAACCAAGCGGGACTCTTTCTTAAACCCTGGCATGTGGGTTTCAACCCATCAGAGGAGCGGCCGTCACGGGTTCCGGTGTGGGTTCGGCTTTCGTGGCTCCCATTGGAATTTTGGAGAAATGACATCTTGCATATGATTGCCCTTCTACTTGGGAAGCCGGTTGGGCCGTCACGACAGACGCTGGATAAAAAGGTAATCTCTGTTGCCCGTATCTGTGTTGAAATTGATTTAAACAATCCTATTCCAGATTCTATTGAAATACAGTTCGGATCAACCACATGGGTTCAAAAACTTGACTATGAAGCTCTTCCATTTCGTTGCCGGATTTGCCATGAATATGGCCACTTACAAAGAAAATGCCCTAAGTTTGTCCTGGCTGTGGCTTCAAATCCTGGGCCCTCTCGAGTTGTACAAAATATGGATAAAGGAAAAGCCCCGATAAAGGAGGGGGATCAGGATAAGGAAGGCTTTGTTACGGTAAAACCTCGGAACAAAGGAAGAAAGGCAAAAAGAGACATTAAGGATAACCAGCCGGATGCTCAGCTCAACCGTTTTGAAATTCTAGAGAATCTTGATCAGTGCGTGGAGATACCTGAAACATCGCTACATGTTATAGATATAACAGGACCAAATCAGTTGTCTCTTCATGAGGTGGAACCAAGGGAACCAGATATAGGGGGTTTAAATGAAGAACAGAGGGCTTTGGTTTCGAGTATAGGTGATATGGTTGGCCCTAGCCCTGGAAGTGAAGTTATCTTAGAAAATGGCACAGATTTAGATATGCCCTCTCCTACCCAGGCACTGATGCAGTCATCCATGGACTGTAAAACTCCTACGGTCTTGGGATTGCAGCATAAAATAATTAAAAAAAATGCTTCAGATAAGAATATGAAGGTGGGTCGGAAGAAAGACAAGGATAAAATTAAGTTAATGGGGGAGACTTTGGTAGAGTCAGGTTTGGTGAGAACATTGGACTCCCATTTTTATAACCCCCAAAAATGATTATACTTTCATGGAATGTAAGGGGGTTGAACAGCATCCCCAGACAAAAAGTTGTTCGTGATTTGATTCGTGTTCATTCTCCGGATGTGGTTTTTATTCAGGAGACTAAATTAGCTATTGATAGTTTGTTCAATATTGCTCCCAAGTTGTGGAGAAAGGGGCAATGTCAGTGTATTGGTGCATGTGGATATGCTGGTGGCCTTGCTTGTTTATGGGATCCGGTTAAGATCTCTCCTCTTACCTGGATTTCCAGCAGGTGGTCTATTTCGATGATCGGGCATGATAATGAATCCGGTGAGACCATCCTACTTACAAACGTGTATGCTCCTATTGATTACAATGGTAAAGTGAATTTATGGGAGCACATTGGCTTTGTGAGAAGTCTGGCTCCCCTGTACCCATGGATTTTGGCTGGAGACTTCAATTCTATCACTTGTCTGGAGGAAAAACGTGGTGGGATTGATCGTCTTGAGCCTTTTTCTTCTGTCTTCAATGCTCATATCCGGGCCTTGAACTTGGTTGACATCAAGCCGGATAATGGGATATTTACCTAGCATAATAGAAGATGTGGGGAATATTCCATTTCGAGAGACTGGATAGGTTTCTGATCTCTAGTTTTTGGATTGGCAATAATAGAAGCGCTAGTTACGTGATTATGGAGGGTAGAGGATCTGATCATTGGCCTATCAAACTCTCTGCTCTGGAGTTAGGGCTAAAAAAGAATCCCTCATTTAAGTTTCAACTTATGTGGCTGCGAGATCCTAAGCTTCATGATTTCATGCGAGGCTGGTGGACTAATGGCAAACCTCCTCATGGCACCGCTATGTACTCCTTTATGAAGCGGCTTCAATTTGTTAAGCATAAATTGAAGAGATGGAATAGACTAAATTTTGGGAACCTTTCCTTGGCTAAGCTGGCAGCTCTTAGGAGGGTGGAAGAAGCCTCAAGGAAGATTAGAGATCAGGGACTCACGGGAGGAGCTTCTTGTTGAGGAATCCGAGGTTGTAAAAGACCTTGCTTGAATGGGAGCGAGGGAAGAAATTTTTTGGAAACAAAAAGCTCGAGTAGATTGGCTTCGGGAAGGGGATAGGAACACAACCTTCTTTTATAACCCTGTTAAGGCTCGTCGTAATGGTAACTTGATTACCTCTCTTGTTAATTCTCAGGGTGCCCTGCTTTCTTCTTTCAGGGATATTTCAGAAGAGACTAAGAGGTATTTTTCCTCTCTCTTCAAGGAGGATGCCCTCTCAGATGATGAGGAAGAAAAACTTATTCTAAAGCTGTATTCCCTCGATTGTTTCTAGAGAGATGAATGAGCACTTGATGGGTCCAATTTCCCTTGAGGAGCTGAAAAGTGTTGTATTCAAGATGAAAAAGGGGAAAGGCCCGGGTCCGGATGGATTCCCGATTGAGTTTTATCAAGAGTTTTGGGAGTTAATCAAATTTGACCTTTTGGAGGTGGTCCGTGAGTCCCAAAAGAACAAACAGATGCTAAGGGCCCTAAATGCTACCTTTGTGGTGCTTATTCCCAAGAAAGAGGGAGCGAATTCCCTGGATATGTTCAGGCCTATTGCTCTCTGTAATGTTGTATATAAGATCATCACAAAAATTATTTTTGAGAGGCTGAAGATATGGTTGAGCAAAATCATCTCTGAGGAGCAAGGTGGGTTTGTTGCTGGCCGACAAATCATGGATGGGGTTGTTATTGCTACGAAGCTATTCACTCAATGGAAACTTCTAAGGAGAAAACTATGTTCATTAAGTTGGACATGGCAAAAGCCTATGACAGAGTTAGATGGTCCTTTCTTCAAAAAGTTCTTGCTGCTTTTGGCTTTGAGGAGGAATGGATTAGATGGGTGATGAGCTGTATTTCTTCTTCCTCATTCTCTGTTCTTGTTAATAACGAGACATCGGAGCTGTTTGAGGCCTCAAGGGGATTGAGGCAAGGAGATCCTCTATCTCCTTATTTGTTTATCATTATGGCAGAAGGGTTGGGCAGATTACTCAAGTCTCAGGTCAGGCATGGTCTCATTCAGGGGTGGAAGTGGGATAACGGTTTGCCACCTCTTTCCCACCTTCAATTTGTTGATGATCTTGCTTTGTTGGGAGTTGCCACTATCAAGGAAGGCTGGAAACATTAGACAGTATCTTGACATATATCTTGGTGCTTACGGACGGGTGATTAATGAGGACAAGTCCTTTATTTTCTTCTTCAATACCCCCCCTCTTATTCAAGCCAGGATTGCTCGCATTCTAAGATTCCAGGTCGGGACTCCCCCCTTCATTTATCTTGGGATCCCGATTTCATCTCATCCTCTGCCTAGATCTTCTTGGCAGTCTATACTTGATAAGTTTAGAAGGAAGGTAAATCACTTGGATATCAGATGGCTATCCTCTGCAGGTAGAGTATTGCTTTTAAAATCTGTTATTCAAGCTTTACCCATTTACAGATGTTTTGTGCAAACAGCTCCTTCTCGTTTCATCAAGGACATGGATGCTTTGTCAAGACAGTTTTTGTGGTCTGGCAAACTTGATCAATCTAAATGGAGTTTGGTTAGATGGGATTCCATTTGTAGGCCAGTTCAAGAGGGAGGCCTTGGGTTGCGACAGGCAACTCTTTACGGGCGAGCTTTGGCTGCGAAACTTTATTGGAGATGGTGTACCTCTCAAGATCAGATTTGGGCTAAAATATTATCTTATAAATACTTGAGAGGTATTTATGAGGCAGATATCCCTAGAGCCAGTTTGGTTGGGAAAGGTTACATTATCTGGGACACTCTGAAAAGAGGAGCTAATTTAATTAAGCAGGGTTTGTTATGGATTTGCAATCGGGGATCAGATGTTCTTTTTTGGGAGGATTCTTGGGATGGCCACCCTCCTATCTTGACTCAATATCCCAGGTTACATTCCCTAAGCATTTGTTTCTTGGAAGCGGGCTGGTCTCATGTGGAGGACTTTAAAAAAATCTAGTATTTTGGAAATATGGAGATGTACAGATGGAAAGATCCACAGGAATGGCCCCAAGGGGGATTGGCCGAGGATAGAGATGTGCTTGCTCTTATTCTTGCGGGGAGGTCTTGTTCTTCATTGAGGGATAAAGACATTCTGGCTTGGAACCCTAATCCCAAGGGAACCTACTATGTAGCCTATGGTTATCAAGTTCTTGATAAGCAAAAGTTTGGGAGTCTCCTTGTCACATGGTGGAAAAAGGTGTGGAATAGATTTGCTTGGCCGAAATGTAACTTTTTTCTCTGGTTGGTAGCTCGTAATAAATGCCTCACTTGGGATAACTTGAGGAAGAGGGGATTTCAGGGTCCCTCTTTATGTGTCCTTTGTGGTAAGAATGAGGATGACTCTTCTCATTTATTTTTCCAATGCTCCCTTGCCAGAGACATTTGGCACTGTTGGTGGAGTGCCTGGAACCATCCTTGTTTTCATGTGCTCTCCCTGGTGGAGTTTTGGAGTAGTCTAGGCAGACCTCCAGCCAAGGCCCCCTTCCTCCAAGTGGCTTGGAATTTGGGCCCTTCTTGCATCATCTGGCAGATTTGGCTCGAACGAAACCGTCGCATTTTTGAGGGAAGTCATTTGGCTGTTCAACAGATCTGGCAAAGGATCCTGTGTATGGTTCAAGAAACTATCCATAGTAAATGTGATGTGGACCCTCATTTGGACTCTAGGGAGGAGAAGGTACGACAGGCCCTTGGTTTGTTTGGGGTTGGTGTGAATTCTTCTAGCCCTAGTAGGATTCCTCGGCTTAGCAAGAAGGTTAGGAGAGAGGGTAGATGGAGACTGCCCCCTAGAGGAGTTTTAAAAATTAATGCGATGGGTCGTCCGGGGGCAATCCTGGACATGTTGGAATTGGTGGTGTTGGGAGATATTCTGTTGGCATGGTTAGTTTTTCTTTTCCATTTATAAAGGTGTTCACTCCAACAATCTTATGGAAGCTCCGGCGATACTTGAGGCCTTGCAAAGGGGTTTTCTCTTGGGTGGCGCGAGGATTCTTTGCGAGTCTGACTCTCAAATTTTGGTTAATCTTTTAAACAGCAAAAGAGTGGAGGATGTTAATTGGCAGTTGGCCTCTGTGACCATTCAGATTCTCAGAATGAGTGAAGAGTTCGAATTTATATCCTTTGTGCACATTCCAAGGGAATGGAATGGGGTTGTTGATTACCTGGCCAAAAGGGCTTCTGAGCTATTGGATACTCAGAGTATTGATAACTGGGAGAGTCTCCCGTCTGGGGATTCTCAACACCTACGGGAGTTGATCCATAAGGATGTTCAGACTTAATGTGGTTTGTTTTTTTTGGTTTTCTTTGGGAGTTGACCTTGTCTGGTGATTTAGTTTGTCTTGTTGCTTATTTGAGTTCTGGTGGGGGCTCAGTTGTACTTTGTAATCCGGACTTTTTATCAATAAATTTTTACCCCTTTATTTAAAAAAATATTTAATATATCTATAAATTCATAGAAAAATAAAAGTGAAGAACAATATTAAATAGAAGTGTCGGCTAGCTTTGGAGTTTGGAGTAAAAATTATTTAATATAAAAGAAAAAAAAAAAAACTATATTTGAAAATAAAGTTGGGCCATCTATTAGCGTGCTGGAAGGGATATCAAGTTATTAACGCGTGGACATAAGCAAGTTCTCCCTATAATTTAATTTAATAAATTAAAAATATTATTATAATGCAATGTGTAGTATTGAATATAAGTGTCGGCTGAGTTCGTAAATATTTAATATATCTCTAGATTCATAGAAAAACAAATATATCTAGGTAAAAAACATTATTAAATACAAATGTGGCTGACTCTATAATTTAATTTAATAAATTAAAAATATTATTATAATGCAATGTGTAGTATGACTATAATTTAATTTAATTAATTAAAAATATTATTATAATGCAATGTGTAGTATTGAATATAAGTGTTTATAAGTGTTGGATGTGTTCGTAAATATTTAATATATCTCTAGATTCATAGAAAAACAAATATATCTAGGTAAACAACATTATTAAATACAATAACTCTATAATTTAATTTAATAAATTAAAAGTATTATTATAATGCAATGTGTAGTATTATTAAATATTATTATAATGCAATGTGTAGTATTGAATATATGTGTCCGCTGATTGTTTGTAAATATTTAATATATCTCTAGATTTATAGAAAAACAAATATATTTTGGTAAATAACATTATTAAATACAACTCTCGGCTGACTTTAGAGTTCGGAATAAAAATAATTTTCAATAACCACATTATAATTATTGATAATGTTTTTTAGAAGACTTATTGAAAAAATAAAAAAAGTCTCAACTGGCCTTATTGAATAAATGCCTAACCGGGCATATATTACTAATCAACGTAACCCTATCAAACACGTGCCGAACATTATTGGATAAACACAGATTTTATGGGGATTTTCTTGTATGGTGTATGACTTCAAGGAGGTTAAAACTTACCTTTTCAACTTTATTTATTGGATAAATACATCTTTTATAGGGATTTTTTTGTATGGTGTATGATTTCTGGAGGTTAAAACTTACTTTTTCAACTTTATTTTAAGGTAGTGTTTTTCATTCAGGGTAAAGAATCGATGACTACTTAAGTTGGAGAAATTTTTAATATTTATAAGATTAAAATAATGAATGAAACAATAAAATTCAATAATGATTATATGATAATATTTTTTTTAAGATTCAATAAGTCAATAATGATTAGATGATAATATTTTTTAAAGATTCAATAAGTCTTCTAAAGGTATTGATAATTTAAGGTACTGATAATTTAATATAAGATAAAAATTCTCAACAATCACATTATTAGCAGTGTTTAGCTATTTTTTTTAGAGGTCTAAGGGTGATGTGTGGGAGTGTATGACCTTAGAAAAAATTATGACCGAAATAAAAATGGTTTAACTGTTAGCTTTGATGGTAAAGGTCTCACCACTATTCCAATAAAAAATAAAAAATAACAAAAAAATAAAACTAAACAAAAAATTCTCAACAATCACATTATTAGCAGTGTTTAGCTATTTTTTTTAGAGGTCTAAGGGTGATGTGTGGGAGTGTATGACCTTAGAAAAAATTATGACCGAAATAAAAATGGTTTAACTGTTAGCTTTGATGGTAAAGGTCTCACCACTATTCCAATAAAAAATAAAAAATAACAAAAAAATGAAACTAAGGCCAACTACTTTAAGTATATATGGCGACCTGGAAAAGCTTCATCCGAGCCAGAATTAATTCAACACGAAGTAAAGACAAAGCATGTTTTGCAACATAGCCATTGATTTGCTAAAGGTGTTAGCATGTCATTTTTTATGAATCGTGGAAGGAAAGCGCCGAGGGGAAAAAATAATGGAGCTGACAGGTTAAATCATGGGATATAAAATTATAATACACCCAAAATAAATTAGGTGTTAGACCTTGGATGCCGCTTTATTGTTACTTTTTCTTTTCTTTTATATGAACTGCTCTCAGAAATTTCCAAGATGATAGCAGGCGGAGGGTTATGGGCCTCTTTTGAATTGTTCGGGATTTTGCTTTTCACTTTGGGTTTAAATTTTTTAAGGGTGGTGGGCCTAAAGGTGAGGGAAATGCAACGTGGTGTAGCTTGGGCTGAGGTGGAGCTCGGTGGAGGAGCACCGTTGTCTCCAAATTCGGTTGAATGGTGGGGTTACAACTATGGTTAGAATAATGATCAGATATAAGGCTTGTGGTTCCCGTTCTTGGTACAAATTCAGTTAAATATTTTTTTATTAGTATTGTGCCTTTTAAAAAAATAACATAAATTGCTTTAAGGCAGAGAGTTCCACAGATAAGGCGGAGAGTTCGACAGTGCTCAACTAGGCAAATTCAACTAATTCACTGAACCAGTTGTCTCTGAAGATGGAGGAATACAACTGGCGGAGCTTTTGAATAGAAATGGGAATCGCTTTAAGGGTAAGATTGGAGGAAAAAAAAATTCTTCAATAGAATATGACTGTGCATAGTATTGGTCATTAAAAAAAAGGTAAAATTGGAGGAAAAAAAAAATTCTTCGACTGTGCATAGTATAGTAGTTAGGGGAACTTCTGTTACATACCTGATATATGTTGTATGAAGTTGAAAGTCTAGTCGTGCACTGACAATTCTTCTTCTGCAACCTTTCTGCACCTTCTGCTAAATTCTTCTACAAACCTCTCTGCACCCTCTGCTAAATTCTTCTGCAACCTCTCTGCACCCTCTGCTAAAGCTTCTGCAATAGCTATTAACCTTAGACTGCAGCTTTATAGAATTATACAGCGCGCGAAAATAAAATAAGGCGCCAAGGGAGAAGCCATGAAGCGTGCCAAATTAAGTTGCAGTCAGAGAGACGTCGATGTACAGTTGTGGTAGATGTACTCCTGTCATCTTCTCGCTCGCGTAAAACATGTCAGCAGAAACATTGCCCCCGACAGAACTTTTACATTACAAAAATCCTAGTTTTTTTTTTTTTTTTAATTAAACTTTAATGTTTTTTTTAATTAAAATTTAATTTTGTTGGGCCGAGTCCCGACATCGGGACTCGGGAGTCCAGGTTAGACTCGGACTCGGCCGGACTCGACCGAGTCCAGAAAAAAAAGGAGTCCGAGTGGGCTCGGCTCGGTTGAGCCCACTCGGAATCGGACTCGGCCGAGTACTCGGGAGTCCGGCCGAGTCTGACTACTATGGTTTCAACGTCCCAAGTCCATATGGCCAAATAGCCCTAGCAGACGGCCAAACACCGAGCAACCTCCCTTTTCATCGTCTACATCATTCACTTCTTTGTATGCATCACTCCATTGTCTGCATTAAAAACTTGTGCAACCTCCTCTTCCTATGCAACTTCAACTATCCGTTCAATATCTGCCTCCTCGATTGTAATCATATTCACCTCCTCAATTGCAATGAAGTTTATCAAGTTCAACTCCTCCATTTCCTGGCTAGGACTATGACTCCTCTCTAGCCCTTTCAACCCTCTACACATCACTGGTTTGTCTCAACTTGTACTACTTTCACATTACCATGTGAAATTCCCCCATAAATCGCATTGCCGACATTGCACAATGGGTCTACCCTCCACATCATACTCAATTCGATATCTTCCAATTCTTTGGTGGTTGTCATGGACCACAATGCCAATGACATTCTTCTTTGGAACAATCTCCCTTTGTGTTGCATATACCTATAGCAACGATCTTGCACTCTTCGAGTCACATTGATCCTTGGTGTCATCATTCCTCTTAAGAGTCATTTTCTTCACTAACTTCTCGACCCCAACACTTGGACGATGCAATACTCTCATTCCCAAAATCATCACTCTTACTATCAGAGTCACATTCAACATCGAAGTCACTTCCATCTTCAAAATCGCTCTCATCCTCTTTAACATGACCTCAACATTTAAATGACATCTTTGCATCAGTTTCCAAGTTCAAAGCCTGCTCAAAGGTCTCTTGATATAATGTCGGAGGGACCACCCTGATCTTCTTCTTGTACATAGTAGGAAGTCCCTCCACCAACCACCTCTTCTTCAATGCATTTGATGGATCATTCTCCAGATGGGTAAACAGCCCACTCAACCTCCAATTCTAGGACCTAGCAGACTCTTTCTCACCCTGGTCCATTCTATAAATTTCAATAATGACCTCGTCATTGTGGAACAACTGAAATTCCTTTACAAATGGTTCGCACAACTCTTCCCAAGTCCGATACTTGCCCACTAGAAATCTCATGTACCAATTCATTGCAATTCCACAAAATGCCACAGTGAATAACCCCCTCCAATCTGTTTCATTCTTCTACACATTCGCTTTCCACATCATGAGGCAGGTTTTGCAATGTTTGACTAGGTCCTCTTTTTCACCACCATGAATCATGGGACAATTATGCCAAAATTGATCTTTGCCATGATACATTGATTCTACATTGGTAGTGGTTGTTCACGCATCTTACCCTCTTTACGTGCATCATTAGGCGCAACCCACCACAATTGCTCTCCTGTTGGATTCCCATCCTATGCACCATGAAATGTGCCAACCTACAGTTGCTTCGATGTCAGACTCTTGTTTCGCTCACCATAGAGCACACCAACCTATAGTTGCTCTAGCGTAGGACTCTTGTCTCATGCACTATTGGACACGCCACCTTACATTTGCTTCGATGTTAGACTCCCATCCCGATTATCATCAGATGCACCAACTTGCAATTGCTCCAACACCAAACATTTGTCATGAATTCTTTCTATCGCACAACTTGCTACAACCACTTCTAGCCTTTCTTACCAAACCAGGTTTTATCCTCCATTAAACTTGTTGTCTACCAAGTCACCTCCAACTTCATCGGTGTGAACAAGAACATCTATATTTGTGTCCATGTCTTTGCCTGTGCAAGTCCGTCTATCTACACGTCTCCGCTTGCACAAACTCGTCCGTCTATGCACATGTCCTTGTTGCATCCACATATGTTACCGTACACTTGTTCATCTTTGTCAACATGCACTTCCATGTCGGCATGCATATCTTTACTTGTGCAAACTTCTTCATTAGGATACACACGATCATTGCATCCATGTTGACACATACATCTTCATGTGCACAAACTTCTTCGTTGATACACACATTTACCTTATGCTCGAAAAACTAGCATGTCATCGTCATGCGCAAACACTTGCGCCTCTCCCTCACGCGTGAATAATTGTATGTTTGCAACTTTGCCATCACATATTTCATCATCACAGATTTCACCGTCACATTTTGTCGTCTCAAATTTTGATGTCACGTATTTCGCACACGAATGCATCTCCTTCATGTGTGTCCGCTTATGCATCTAGTTGTGCATCCACTTGCATGTCTACTTTGTGCACTAGCCCTTCATTAGCATCGACAAACAAGTTTGCATCTTCTTCTATTGCAACCTCCTATCTTCCCTCCTCCCAAGGGAAACTACGTCGTTCATTAGTTGCATTGTAATCATCCTATTGTTGTCGTTGTGCACCTTCCCAAGTGATTTGCTCATCACAAATCCATGTCACAAACTTGACCCAACTTTGAACAGGTTGCACTGTCGAAATGTAGCAATGGAATACAACATTCCATTACCACTTAGATAAACAAAATATACAATGGGAATACTTACAAATACAAATGGATACACTACGCACACATGTAACCTGCACAACAATTATTTACAATACATCATATTCTGACAAACTAATCTACCAACAATATACTTTAGACAATAGCAACATACACACACACACCTCTCTCCTGCATCTCCCACACAAATGCATACTTATAGACATAGCAGGATCGGTAAGTGGTTGGCAACTACCCACCTAACTCCGAACTATCCGTTTACATAAAACATTGAAAATACCCCATTAGTTTACATTATTACAAACACTTTTCCATGTGCACATTATGACAAACACTTTGCACATGTGCATTATCATAGAGACTTGTCAAATCATAACAAAGAAAAGAGAAGTGATGAATGCATGTTGAAGAGAAGAAGGTGTCATTCCCTCCAAACTATGCAAAGTATAGTGTCCATGATGTGTAGATTGATGAGAAGCTGGTACATTCCTTTGACATGTTTAAGATAGTAGAAGAAACTATGAAGCTGGTACATTCCTAGTCCTATGACAGCTCCTATTCTGGCATGACAACCTCTTCCCCAAAGACATTGACCAATCTACATGGAACGGTAGATGTATTTGGTAGGTTTGACATGGTGTCAACACATACGCCACCTAAGCCTTGACATGTGCATGTGTACAAATGATTTCAATACAACTTTTTAAATCTCAATACAACTTTCTTTTTTAAGTCTTTGTGAGACTGCCATCCATAGGCACACAACAACACAACTGCTCTATTTTCTAATCTTCTGCAAAGCAGCATTTTTTGTACCAACTTAATTTTTTGTATCTCACATCATATTTTTATGGCCTTACAGAAGTTTGCAATACATGGGGACAAGAGCAGCTTCCTTTGCTCTTCTCTGACTTTCTGCACCTTATCATATGTTTTCTTTTAGCAGCCTTTTACATACATTCTTTGCTCCTCTCCTTGACCTTCTAAAGGCCAAAGCAGATGTCTATAACCTTTTGCAAGCTATCTGTCTTTTGAGAATAGCACTTCAGCAAGCTGTTCTAAGCTGCAAGGGCCTTAGATCTTTGCAGAACTTGATGGCTTCTCACACAGCCTTTTGCAGGCATCTTCAATGAGCAATACAGCTAATTACTACAACCTAATTTTTGACCTTTTGCATACCAGAAATTCTTTCACAAGCATGCTCCACTCTTTGGATGCTCTTTAGATCAAAGCAGACTTTCAAGAAAATAACTATTGCCCATCATTCCCATTAAGATTTGTCTTCTCTTGGTATCCTTCTTTGATAACTTGATGAAATTGTTTGCCTGAATATATAGACACAAGAAAGAGAGCATCTGAACAAGACTTTATATTATAAAGGTGATAAAACACATTTCGGGAGGCCAAGCATGATGACCATAGTTGAGAAAATCTGCAAAAAATCCCGATTTTTGCCGATTCCTGCCCTTGCCGATAAAATCCCAATTTTTTGCCGAAAAAATCTGCCGTGGCAGCATGGGTAGAGGAAACGACATAAATAGCTTGTTTTTTTCATTTTGCCTCATTTTTTGCCACTTTCATGTGTAGTTTAAGCTTGTATCACTTACATTATTAATATTTGATTTGTATAATGTTAATTCATTGTGATATGCATGAAAAAAATCTAATTGTCAATGAAAATTTGCATTTTCTCCTATTCCCCTTTTTTTTCCTATTCTTTTGCCTTGCTGATTCCAATTTTTCTCAACTAAGATCCAACTCATACACTGTTACGCCGTATCTCCTTGATTTAGATTGAAGAATCTCTTTAGATATATTAAAAAGATTGAGTTTCAAACTCATATAGCTGGAGTGTTTTCCTAAAATACCTTTAATAGCTTCAATTGTCAACCACCATATCTGCACCTATAGTTTAGCTGTTAACACTGCCCACAACTCTCACTCGGTGAAATAAACATCATATCACCAATAGATAGTTGTTTGTTTATGTACTGCTGTTTTTTTTTTTTTTTGAGATCTGAGCACTGATATTTTGAGAAGATAATTGCAAGCCAGTTCCTCAAGGTTAAGAAAGCCATAACAAACTTACATTGAAAATTGTGTGGAAATTTTTTTAACTGAACATACAATATCTTACGACAGTTAAAACTTTTTTAGGAGAAAAAAAAAATTACTGAAAATTTGGAAACAATTATGGTTGCAATTATTTTCCGAAATTTATATAAGGAAGGCAACATATTTCCGCCCATCTCCTATCCCTAACCAAGGAATTCCGGCAACAAAGGAAATGTTTTAAACATTACGAACTAGATTTTAATAAATAAAATCAATACGAAAGTTACATTACATTATAATAGCAGCGTTATATCAATTTGCAAAATGTAATTGTCAGAAAACGTTGATCTTATGGGGAACCTTCTCTTTAGATCTTTTGCGGAATTGCATATCGCAGAGCAGATTAAATCAAAGTATCACTGCCGCACAGAATACTAAAATAAAACAAGTATTCATTTACTGAAAGTGCTTCAGAAGCTATTTTCAAAGAAATCTAAAATTTTAAAAAGAATATTAAGAAAAAAAAAAAAAAAACGATTAAGACCGTATCCAATCAGACGGCAACGTAATTATTTTGGGTTTCAATCCAAATTCAACTTCGCAAGAAAATTTTATCAATAAGATCAATATAATGTTTTTTGGGTCCTATAGACTGTTCTATTTTATTGCAATTAGACAGCATATCACTACCAATTTAATATATATATATATATATATATATATATAAAGTGGAGTTGAGAGAAGCTAGCGACCGTATTTAGGCTTTACCTTCATTTAAAGATAAATCGAGGCTAAACATAAAGAAATCAGACATTACTCACAAAACCAATAAACTAAAACAAATGAAGGTGAAGGTGCAGAATACCTGTGGGGGAAATCCAGGCCTGAGGCACGGAGACCCCTCGGCAAGCTTTGATAGGATAAAAATATATCTCTTTGATTTTAGCGGCCTCCTCCGCTTCTCCTTCCCTGCCAAATATGTAACTGATGATCGCCCCTGCCCTCTCCATGCTTGCTAACTCCAATTCTCCTCCTTCAAGTTAGCGCTTTCTCTCGTATATCTCTCTATTTTAGATAAAGACAGATGCAGCTCATTCCCTTCCTTAGTAACTGTTATTTGACTTGAAATCCAGGCTTCGCTTCGCATTTATGTTTTTAGCCAGGCTTCGCTTCGCATTTATGTTTTTAGCCATGGCAATAATTCTGTGCCGACAATTCTTTGGATTTGGACAGAAAAATGCGGATTCAAAAGACGAAAATAAATTAAATCGTCGCCAGTTTTGACTGTGGCTTTTAATTGGTAACTTTGTGAAAAATTTATAGTAAGAATTTGTTACATGGAAACGACTATAATTTAATTAAAATATTAGAATAAGAAAACCAATTATCCCACATATATATAGCACGACTCCAGAGAAAACCTCGCCAAGGTAGTTCCACGTCCCAAAAAGACACTGTAAAGTATTCGAGGCCCACGCGAAAGCAAAGACCTATCTGCACAGGGCTTGTGATGGTTGCCTAAATATTCGCCTCCCGAAATGGTCCACGTTATTTTCGTGAACAAATTTTACTGTACATTGTCAGCACCGTCTGACAGTCAAATGCACGGCAGATTTTGCCAATAAGAAGCTACCATTAACTGTGGATGGATTGCAGATGATGCTAAATTTCAGGTGTGCCTTCTATACGTATATTTAATAATTGTTTTGGGATTTCCTAGACATACCTGTCCAGCTTTATTCTTCTGGTGTTGGGCCAAGAACTAATACCATTTAGCAATTATATTTCAAAATCATTATTATATGTGGTTTTAATAATATTAACTAATTATTATAGTATTAATAAACTTTTTGAATACTATCAAATGGTAGAAGAGATTTATATTCAAAACTTGTTAAGCAATGTGTGCATAATTGTTAATTATTGTAATATCATTAAATGTTGTAATACAAGTGAGCTCATTTCAATTTTGTATAATTAATTTAAAAATATTTATCTTGAATACTATAAATATTATTACCTTAAAAGCGAGACTCATTTTTTCTTGTTTTAGAAAGCAAGTCTTACAAATGCGAGCAAGGAGCAAGCCTTATCTCTTTCTTTTTTTCCAAGTAAATAAATAAAAAAAAGATTCTTATAAAGAAAAGATAGGTTTCTTATTTCATTTTTTTATTAGAAAATAAAATATTTTTATGAGGAAAAGCTAGGTGATATGGAAAAAAGTCATTTTTAAAAGTGCTAACTAAAAGTAAGGATACCTATATAGAAGTATGTTACACCAAAAATTATTATCAAAGATGAAAAAATCAAACATGACATAGCGATTTTTAAAAGTAGAGGATTAATATGTAAGTTCCACACATGTTTCTTGAAGATTCAAAATTGAATCATGTGGTCTCTACGGGGATACTCCAACGGTATGTTGTTAGTGTTTTATCTTGGTGACCTCAGTTTGAATCATGGGGAAGGAGGCCTCCTATTGTTATGTTCGTGGGGAGTGTGGCCCCCAATTATGCCACCCGTAATACTTCGCATTACAAATGAATCACATGGAAGTGGAGATTAAATTTAAATTACTTCATGACTTCTCATCCACAAGGATTTTTTTTTCTCATCATCTTCTCTAGTTTAGAAATCATAATAATATAATGGGTGATGGCTCATGCTTTAAGGGGAGAGATGCATTATATTTAAGACCATGGAGTGATCACTTTTATATGAAGACAATAACAACAAATATTAGAAGCAACAACAGTTTTAATAATGTGCAAGTAATAATGCCTAGTTGATAGTAAAAATTCAGATCCAATAGCTAAAATATAAAAAATGTAATAATCAAATCCTATATTTAAATCAATGAAAATCCCTAGCCACTTAGAGAGGGCAACGTTTCATAGCCACTTGGAGAGAATGAAGTCTTATATGCACAATAGACGCAACTTAAATCAAAGATGAAAGATAAATCCAACTATCAAATAGTTTTTCCTATTTATAGATTAAATCAACATTCATCCTAACCCTAATGCTCAAGGGATGACTAACTAAACCTAAGGCCCAAGATATTAAAAATTAATATAGCCAACAATGCTATATTGGAACCATTACATGGCTTCCCCCCTCAAAAAGCTTTGTTCTCAAAGCTTGAAAGTATTGGAAAATGCTCTCATGCTTCCACATAACATCTTCTTTTGGAAGGTCCTACCATTTGAATAGGAACTCTTGAATTTGTCAAGTCTGAAGATCACAAACTCTGGACCACAATACTGCTTCAAGATTAAGAGTGGTTCGACCTTCTTCATCAAGTACTAGAAGAGACGGATTCAAGAACTGAACCACCATGCAATTGACTTGGACAAAGAATTCCCAACTACCTTTCTTCAATATCTTTTTCATGCAATGAGCTAACCACCTTGGAGGGAGGGTGTTGGATTCCTTGGAGACAAATGAATCTTCAATTCTCTATCTACTTGATAAATATTTTGTAGATCAATAGTAACATCATCGAGCTAAGATAACCATTGTGCTCCTAATATGATATCTAAAGTTCCTAGGTTCATGGCAAAGAGAGTTCCCACCCAAGTATAATCTCCCATTTGGATGTTAACTTTGGTCGTACAACCAACGTAATGGTAGTACTCCTATTTGCAATTAAGACTTGAAATTTATCATAATTTGAAGTATTGATATACAAACCCAATGACTTTGTTGTCTTACTATCTATAAAGTTGTGGGTACTACCTGAATCAATAAGCACATTGACACGTTGTCCTTTAATAAATCCTTGTACCTTGATAGTGTGGTGATCTTGGAGCCCCATAAGTATGTGAGTAGAGAGAACCATGGTATCATCCTCCTATTCTTCTTCATCTACTTTTGCTAGTTGCTACTACTATCTTAAATATTCATCTTCAAATATTGTTGTATCATCACCTTCCAATTGAAAGTTATGAAGTTCTTCACAAGTCTGGTCTCGGGGATGGTGAAAATGATCTTTGAAAAAGGAAAATCCCTTGGAATGCTCACTATTACGGTAAGTATGACGAGATTTGAAGTCATGTGTATATGGGGGACCCGAATCTTAGAGCTTCTATTCTATTGCCAAAGCTACATGTTGTACATCATATAGAGTATATGGATCACACATGTCAACTTCCTTCCAGATTGTATCCTTAAGACCATAGCAAAAGGTTGGGACCACAACAAAAGGATTCAATTAATGGGTATAGGTGAGCAAAATTGTGACGTAATAGCAATACTCCTTCATTGTACTTGTTTGTATAGTTTGCAAAAGACGTACCACATATGGTGTGGAAGATCCCTTGTCAAAATTTGGAGAAATTGTTCTTTAAATTCAGGCCATAAAAGAGGGCTACCATGTTGGTAGAGCTGCTACACCCACCATTGATAAGCTTGGGTACCAAACTTAGAAGTTGCTAATGCAACAAGACTTACTTTAGTAACATGTTATAGACAAATAAGGCCTTCCCTTTTGGTCAATCATCCTCAAATATTGATACCTTCAAATGTGGGCATGTCGATGTGAGGAACAAGAACACCATGAGGCCATTGAAGGAAATTAGAAACACCTCCTACCGTGGAATCCAAATCAAAAGAAAACCCTAGGTTGTAAGGACCAAAAATTGGAGAATTATGACTAGGTGGTGGTTGTGGAAGAATAATAATATTTGGTACTTGATGAATAGTCATAGGTTGTTGCTCGACTATTTGTAAATGCCCTTGGAGCAGTGGAGGTATAGGAATAGATATTTGTAAGTCTTTTAATGTTATTCAAGGACTTGGTCATGGAAGTAATAATTTCTTCTTGATGCAAAAGATATTCATGCATACCAGGGCCAATAGTAATAGGAAGAAGATTACTTGTAACAACCCTCCTTGGTGGAATTTTCTCTGGTTGAGTTTTCGAGCTCTGGCGATTTGGCGGGAAACCTTCTGTGCAGGCACTGGGCGAAGCTCCAGGGTCTCTGGGTGGAAGTTTCTTCCAGATCCTCCTGTGGATTGATTCTACACCTCTTTGAAGGATCGTGCGTTGCCTTGGGAGGGCCCAATGGGGTCTCCTCCAGGATCTTTCGATGGGCAGAAAAGCTCATATGCTGATAAATTAAAAGAAAACCCTGCATCTTCCTCCGATGAAGCTCAACGCAGTGCTTATCAAATGCTTTTTAAGAATGCTGGAAAGGGTTTACCTGCAAACAGAGTTAACGGCTGCCTTCCACAATCTGCGTCCAGGCCTAAGATTGTCATAGAACCAAAGCTGGTTGAGGATACGATTATATACCGTGCTACCCATGATCTGATCTGCAAATTCATGGGTATTCGGCCCACTCTGAACTTTCTACACACCTGGGTGAGACAGAACTGGGAGCCCATTGGTGAGTACTCTCTATGGCCTATAAGCAATGGGTATTTTATTATTAGTTTCTCTTCTCTAGCAGATAGAAACAGAGCATTTGAATCAGAGAAGAGGAGCCACGGCCCGGCAGGATTATTTGTCCAACCGTGGAGAGTGGGTTTTGATCCCCGCATTGAGCCCACGGCTGTCTCGGTCTGGATACGGCTGTATGCTCTCCCAATGAAGTTTTGGGGTGAGCAGATCCTTGAGTTGATTGGTAATTCTCTAGGTAGATTTTTGGGAGTTTCAAGAGATACCATGGAAGGAAATACTTGTTGTCTTTGCTAGAATATGTGTAGAAATGGACATTAGCCAACCACTTCCAGCCGAGGTGGAATTGGATTTGGCAGGACTAACCTGGATACAGTAGCTAGACTATGAAGCCTTACCTTTTAGATGCAGAGTTTGCCATAAGCATGGCCATTTGGCTAGGTTCTGCCCAAACAGCCTGACCACAAAAGCGAAAGCTCCGTTGGGAGCGTCAAATCGCCCCAGAGAGGGTAAGTTCACTTCGGTCAAAGAACCCCTCAATATCCCCCAGGGTTCCGATGCCCGAGAAGATGGCTTTGAACAGCGAGAGCGGAGGAAAAACAAAAAGAGAAATGGCAAAGAGCAGGCCCAAACCAAGCCAACCAATCGATATGAAATCTTCAAATCCCTTGTAGACCAAGAAGACCAAGTCAGGAGTGGATGGGAATGCTGAGGATACTAAAACCCACTCTCATGCTCCTCTATCATCTACTCCTGTCTTAGAACAGGTGATTGAAACCCCTGAGACTTTGTAGCCAGAGAACCTAGGGGCCATGGTAATTCATTCCCCTGCACAACCAGTTATTAAGGATGTCCACATGGGAAGTGCAAAAAAGAACAGAGAAAGACCAGCGTTGGGGATTACCCAGGTGGAAAAGAGGTCTAAGAATAGTAATTCCCAAGGAGATGGTAGAAAATCCAATAAGGATCTAATAGTAGCGCAAGGGGACAAGCTGATCAATGGAGGATCGGTGAGAACAATTGACTCGTATTGCTCCCAAGGTTTCCAATGATTATACAATCCTAGAATGTAAGGGGTTTAAACAGTAGAACCCATCAATCTGCTGTTCAAAGACTTTTAGGAAGACACAAAACAGACTTTTTGCTCCTTCAAGAAACAAAAATGTCTTTAGATCTTATGTGTAAAATTGCTAGTAGAATATGGAGGGGCGCTGGATATATGGATGTGGCGGCCCAAGGAGCTTCGAGGGGAATTGTTACTCTTTGGAATCCTCTGGTGTGGATAGCAATAGAACATACAGCTTGGAGGGGTGTTCTCACATCTCTCTTTAAGAATATTGTTACAGCTGAACAGGTTTTAATTACAAACTTCTATGGGGCTCAAAGCATTGATGGCCAACGGCTTCAATGGAATACTGTTCATTCAATGAGATCCTCCCGGGAAGATTGCGATTGGATTGTTGCTGGGGATTTTAATGCTAAATTATCTGCCAGGTATCAGGAAGGCGGTTTCCCAGTTTTGGATCCAGGGGATAGGCTACTGATTGCTCAAGTCTAGGCCTTTCACCTTGTTGATATCAAAGGTCCTGGTACTTATTTTACGTGGACTAATAAGAGAAGAGAGCCACACAGTAGGAAGGTAAAACTAGACCGGTTTCTGGTCTCGGAGGAAGCATTTGTGAAATGGAATATTAAATTTCAGATTTTGGAAGGCCCGATTTGAGACCACTTTCCCATTTCTATCGGAGGGAGGGGCTATGACAGGGCAGTACCATAAACCTTTTAAATTTGAAAATTTTTGGTTGCAAAAAGAAGACCTCCGAAGAAAAATTCCTCAGTGGTGGGAAGATGGTCGCACACCTTTTGGGACTGCAATGTTCAAATTTCACAAACAGCTTCAATTTGTCAAGTGTAAATTGAAACAGTGGAGGCAAACTAACAAATCAGACTTCCAGCCCTAACGGGCCCCCTTGTTGGCCGGATGGGATGAGGTGCAAAAACATTTCGGGGAAGGAAACATTTTCGAGCACCTTAAATCCGAGGATGATGCTTTGCGCAAAGCGGTTGAGGATATTGATAATCAAGAAGAGATTTACTTGGAAACAGAGAGCAAGAAATACTTGGTTATTAGAAGGAGACGAAATACAAAATTTTTTCAGCGCTCTGCCTGTGCTAGGAGACAAATGAATAATATGGATTTCCTTCAAGATGAGAATGGATACTCTTTTGACACTCTTCCTGGTATGCACTCCCACTCAATGGAGTATTTCTCAAATCTCTTTAAGGAAAGTATGGAGCAAGATGGGGCAGCCCAAGATGAAGTTATTCTTGTCATTCCTTCTATAATCTCTCCTGAAGAGAACTAGGCTCTTCTCAGACCTATAGATAAATATGAACTTAAGAAGGTGGTCTTTGGGATGAGTTTTGGTAAATCGCCTGGTCCTGATGGCTTCCCTATTGAGTTCTTCCAGGCCTTTTGGGATACCCTGGAGGAAGATGTTCTGGCTGTCACCGAGGAGTCCAGAACCAATAAAAGAATGCTCAAGGCTCTAAATCATACCTTCATTACTTTAATTCCAAAAGGAGCAGGGGGGTTCATTTATCTGATTTTAGACCTATTGCCTTATGCAATGTGATCTATAAAATAATTACTAAGATTATGGCTGAAAGGTTAAAACCTATCCTGCATAATATAATTTCCCCAGAGCAAGGGGGTTTTGTTGAAGGAAGGCAAATTTTGGATGGAGTGATTCTTGCTTAGGAGGCTATCCATACAATGCACCAATCTGGGAACAAAGGAATGTTCATTAAACTGGATATGTCCAAGGCTTATGACAGGGTGGAGTGGGGCTTCTTGGCAAAGTTGTTGACTGCCTTTGGTTTCTCTCAGGACTGGACAGACTGGGTCATGAGTTGTATTTCTACGCCTTCATACTCTGTTCTTATCAAGGGACTTCCCTCGCCTCCTTTTGGTGCCTCTCGTGGATTGCGGCAAGGATACCCTTGCTCTCCTTATCTCTTCCTCATCTTGGCTGAAGGATTGGGTAGACTCTTTCTGAGAAGAAGACTTCAAGGTCGGATAACGGGTTTTAAGGTCGGGCTGAAGTTTTACTCATTTACGGTTTGTAGATGATCTTTGGATTGGTGGGAGTGGCCGACCTTAGGGAAGCAAGAAGAATCGGAGATACTCTAAATGTCTACCTTCGGGCCTCTAATCAAGTCATCAATGACAATAAATCCAAAGTGATCTTCTTCAATATTGATCAATGGTTACGGGACGAGTTATTGAGATTTTAGGTTTCACTCGGACCTCTCTCCCGATAGTCTACACGGGGGTCCCTCTCCATTTCAAAAAACTGAAAATAGATGTTTGGAAGGACCTTTTGGATGGCATCAAAGATAGAATGAACCATTGGTCTAATAGATGGTTAAGTTATGGGGGTCGTCTAACTTTTCTGCAGTCAATTATTCAGGCCATGCCAATTTATAAATTCTTCGTCCTGGCTGCTCCCCAGTCTATTTGGAAAGAGCTGGATAAAATGGCTAGAATATTTCTATGGGAAGGTGCCAAGGGAGAGAGGAAATGGGCCTTGGTTGGTTGGGACAAGGTTACCCAACCCAAGGAAAAAGGGGGGTTGGGACTAAGAAGCTCCAAGTTTAACAACAAGGCTTTGGTCGGCAAACTGTACTGGAGGTGGATTTCTCAGCCAACATCCCTCTTCGACAGAATTCTCTCTAGCAAATACTTGGGTTCTGTCCATCCTAATGATGTGGGCCGCTTTCCTTTGGAAGGTTTTGGATCACCAGTGTGGCAAGCGCTCAAGCTTGGAGCTCAACTCATCAAAGATCAACTATTTTGGAAAGTGGGGAGAGGGGATAAGGCTCGGTTACGGATCGATTCTCGGGACCGAGAATCCTCCCATTATTGCTTGTGTTTCCTGAATTGCAACCGATAAAATCTGCTTTAGAAGATAAGGGATGGATCCATATTGAGAGCTACTTTAACACTAGTCAATTGGGGGACTACAAGATCATAAAGTTTAAGCGGCTGGATGAGTGGCCAATACCAATCCCTCCGGAGTTGGTACCTATTTTGGGAAAAATCTTGGCAGAACGGTTTCTTACTGGGAGAGATGAGGAGGATGAACTGGCCTGGGGCTATGGGAGCCTTGGGGTTTATACTATGAAAGAGGGATATGGTGAGATCCTCCCAGAGCCCCCTCCACCCTTTTTTTTGGTTCATGACTGGAGAAAGATATGGCATCCCCAGGGCTGGCCGAAAGTGAACTTCTTCGCTCGGCGAGTTTTTGCATAATGGAATTCTCACCTATGACAATCTCGGACTCGGAGGCATCATTGGCCCTTCCCAATGTGTGTTATGCCACAAGCGGGGAGGAAACGGCGGATCATCTAATGTTTGAATGTTCTTTCACACGACAGATCTGGAAGCGCTGGTTCTCCCACTTTAAACTTCAGGCTAATGGGGTCTTGTCTCGAAACAACATATGGGAAAGTCTGGAAGAAAGGTAGATTTAAATCCAAAGCTCTTCGAATTGGTCGGGAGCTTGGTTTATTTTTTATCTGGTGGCGAGGTTTGGTTGGAGAGAAATGCCCGTATTTTTCGTGAAACCTTCTCCCCTCTAGAAGGAATATGGCAAGTCATTTGGAGCAAAGTGGCGAAAACGGTTGCCATTCATACCGAGGGGGAAATTCAATCTGCTTCTGAGCCTTTGGATGAGGGAGCCGTTTTTCAACAAAGGCAGGTGAGTGGTAGTTGGAAACCTCCTCCTGAAGGATGGATCAAAATCAATACTGATGGAGCGGCTAAAGGCAATCCGGGAAGTGTTGGAATTGGAGTTGTGTGCCGCGATCATGCTGGGTCTTTGCTCTATTGGGAGCTGCAGGGTCTGGGATGTGCCACAAACAATGAAGCCGAGGCCTTTGCTATTAAATCCGCCTCCTTCTGGGCTGCCAAACAGGGACACATGAAGATTATTATTGAGTCTGACTCCCAAATCTTGGTGGGTGCTCTTGATTGTATGAGAAACTTTGTCTCGAAAGCTTGGAGGTTGCGGATCTTAGTTTCCCAAATCAAAGAGCTTTGGAGGGAATTAGATGATGTGATACCTGTCTATGTGAATCGAGATCTCAATAAGGCGGCCGATTTCCTTGCTAAGATGGGTGCTAAAAGGGAGGTTGGGATGCAGCTGCACAGTGACATGCACGTGGAGGATGCAGAGATCCGACAAGGCCTTGAACGTTTTCTGAAATGATGTGCAGTGTTTTTATGCTAAGGAAGGTTTCTGTCGCGATATCGCGACATGTCGCGATATCGTGACAGGTTGCGCCCTTTCGGCCTTTGGCGGGTTTTTGTCGCGATATCGCGACATGTCGCGATATCGTGACAGGTTGCGCCCTCTCGGCCTTTGGCGGGTTTTTGTCGCGATTTCGTGACATGTCGCGCCATCGCGGCCCTCGGGGAAGGCGCTTGGTTAAGTTGTCACGATTTCGCGACAGTTTTGGCAATTTGGGGCTAACTGGCAAAATTGTCGCGATATCGCGACACTTTGGCAGATGGAGAGCAAAGTGGAAAATTCGTCGCGATATCGCGACAGTTTTGAGAATTGGGCGCCGTGAGGATAACTCGTCGCGATATCGCGACAGTTTTGAGAACTGGGCGCCGAAAGGAAAAATCGTCGCGATATCGCGACACTTTTGGCGGTCTGGTGTCTTAGGGAAAACCCGTCGCGAAATCGCGACAATTTTGGCTTTCCAGCGGAATGGCGAAAACTATCGCGATTTCGCGACGCTTTTGCGTTCTGGATGCCTTAAGGAGAATTCGTCGCGATTCCGCGACACTTTTGTCGAAGGGTTGCTGGTGGGTGCTGTCGTCGCGACTTTGTGACATGTCGCGTTTTCGCGACTGTTGGCACCGCAGTGGGGGAGCCGGGGTTGACTGTCGCGATCTCGTGACATGTCGCGATTTCGCGACATGTCGCTGGTTCGTGCCCAGTTGACTTCTTTGCTTTGTGTTGTGCTGGGTTGCCTTTGTGCTCTTCTCTGGTAGTGCTGTTTGCTTTGTTCTTGGTTGGGATGTGTTCTCTCCCGCTTGTAATTGCTCTTTGTATTTATACAAGTTTTTCATTTTTTTCAAAAAAAAAACAACCCTCCTTGGAAAAACTTTTATGGACAATAAACTATGTATTATTGTGAATGTTTAATGGCAAAGTTTCTTTAAATGATGTTTATATAATATAACGATTGCATTCTTTTAAGCTTGGAATATGGTATTGATGATGTAATTGTGGATTTAGGATCATGTTCTCTCTCTCTCATTGGTGGGATCATAAGGGTGAACCACCTACCAAGAGAGATATTTGGGTAAATTATGATGATGACTTGTTCATCAACAACTTAGGGTAACAAGGAAAACTACCCTTCATGTAGATGCATTGCATTTTGCTTGTTTTTGTGTTCACACCATTGGGTCAAGAAGTTGCCTATGCAATGAGTCTCCTTAATGGGTTAGTGCATTAGACTATCTTAAAGGAGACCGCCTATTTAAAGATAAAAAATGGTGTGAGATCATTGATTTCGCTAGAATCTTTGGTTGCTCATGGTTTGCAAGTTTTGGAGTTATTAAATAATATCATTATTGCTTTCGAGTTCTTAAGCTAATGGGTAGCATTACTATTGCTACCATTGAAAATAAGAAAAATTATAAAACCATCATAAAATATAACTTAATAAAAGGATTGTTTATGGTTTTTGATGTATAAATTATTGCTTTGTTGGCCCTCTCCCTTATCGCACATGGGTGGTGCTTAAAACACCCAAGCATGGAAATTATGGAGGTAACACTTCTTGAAAAGAATGTTACCCTAGCCATGCGGATGGGTGCTTTAATTCCTTGGTTAAGGTGAAAGGGGTTGTTGTTGTTTCACTTTGGAAGGAGCACACCGAGCTTGGGGAAAAGACAACATGACAATGGATGTCGACCAAACATGTGGCAGGTAGCTCCTTAGTGTTTTTTGATAACTACTTAGTGCCTTTGCTTATGCTTTGATCTATGTTTGCTTGGGCTTTGTTGTTCATGCTTTTAAGTTGAAACCATTTCAGCTTTGGTAGCTTTTGTTATTCTTCCTGGTTGGAGTCTTTCTTTAGCTTGTTTGCATGTGCGTTGATCCATAGCGCTCGGTCACTCATGCATGTGAGTTGGTGAGAATTTGTTGGGGCATGACAACCTGTTTGTGTTTTCCTTTCCTTTTGCAATGCTCATTGGATTAGAGTTTGGATGATTTGGTTTTGGTTCTCTTGAGGAAGAGTGGCGTGTTCATCCCCTGTGAGTGCCTTTGTGGTCTTCACCTATGCTATATTTTCTTTGTTTTCTTCTTAATTTTGTTGCACCTTGTGAAACCTTCTATCATCGCTCTTCGAGGGCATTTCAGGTGTAACCCTATAAGATCTATGTTGGTTGTGAGTGTAGTGTGTTGGTTGAAGTCTAATTCATCATCCTGGATCTGCGCTTTGTCCTGCTAGATCACCTTTGTTTTTCGAGTGTCATTGGTTCTTTAATATTTTTAAAGATTACACCTTAGTCTTTTGATGCATGGTAATTATTTTGTGTCTATCTTTCTGCTTTAGTATCTCATAGAGTACTTTTAATAAAGAGCACGATTAAGGTTTTCTTTTGCCTTTGATGTTAAGGTTTAGAATTTTTCGAGTTGCTTATTTAAGTTAAGGTGCTTTGGTTATTAATTATTTAATAAGTACCTTTGTTAGTATTTGATTTACTAAGTTAGTTTGTTTAGTAATGGTTTAATATAAGTGCTTTGATGTTAGAGTTTGATTATCTATTGCTAAATAAAGTGCTTGATTATATATTATGTAATAAAGTGCTTTGATTATGCATTGATTATATTGGGTTTAATAAGGTACTTTTAATCATAATTGATTAAATTCAAATGCTTTGATTATGTTTGTTTTAATAGAGTATTTTAATTGTATTTCGATAAAATTAAGATGCTTTTATTATAATTGATTGAATAAAGTATTATGATTATAATTGATTTAATGAAGTACTTTGTTTATATTTTTTATTTAATAAAGTTCTTTGATTATAGGATGATTAATAAAGTACTTTTCTAGTTTTGAAAAAGAAACTACATAATTATTCTTGAGACTCTTGTAAGTTAAGGGATCATTAAGAAGAGAAGTATGGGATTCTCTTTTATTTTATGTTGTGTACGATGGTTATGCAAGATAAATTAATATAATGATTCTTAAGACTTTTATGAGTTAGGGGATCATTATAAATATAAGTATGGGATTCTCTTCTTGTAGCTTGCTTTTTATTTGAGTTTTATGCATGGTGGCTTGCATAATAGAAAAATGTATGATTAAATTGCATTGCATCTAGAGTTTTCCTGATCCCTAAGTATCCTCATGAATTGCGGCTGGTTTCTTCTTTTACAATAGACTTGTAGATACCTGGATGGCTTAGAGATCATTGGTGAATGGTTTCATAGGCTCTAGAAATGTTTAGCTGATGAAAAAGAATCAAAGGCTATGTAAAGAAATACTATGTTCAAATAGTTTTGTAAACTTGATTATTGTACAAAATTAAAGATTATGTTGTTTTATTGATGCTATGGATTTTGTACTTTAACATGTGTTCAACAATCTTAGCCTTGGATGGTTAGAAAAGGGATTATTTCCATTGCTCTATAATGCTTCATTATAATATTTGGATATCTTATGTTAAAGTATGCAAATAGATCCTTACAGTTTTATGATAGGCATTAATATTATGTGTAATTTGGTTTTGTTTTATGATGAATCAATATTATCAATTGCAGCATGGTGGATCATGTAGTTTTTATAAATGCATTTATATTTAATGTTTGATTAGGAAGTTATGTTTTCAATGCAAGATATTTATTTACCTTGGGAAGGGGTGGATAAGATCTCTATTGAAAACTAAAACATAATCTAATCTTGGGAGGAGTTGTGAGGATGCAATAACTAGGTAAATATGAGTCTTAGAAGGAGTTGTAAGGAGGCAATAGCTAAGAACTCACAAACCTGGAAGGAGTTGTGTGGATACAATAGCCAAGTATCTTGTGAATCTTTACACCTTGAACGAGTAGGATCGGGTGTATCCCAACTAGGAGTTGAGGAAATATTTACAAGTCAGCAATGGTGATACCTCGATCGTGTAGGATTAGGTGATCATGATTAGTTGTCATCAAAGTAGTAATGACCTTAGTTACCCCATGGAGGTGTGGTAACTAAGCACCAAGGCTATACACTTGAATAACATACCTAGATGGACTTAGAGTTAGGTTAGAGAATAGGCATCCCCCTTTAAGTGTTATGGGACTTAAAGGGTAATCCCTACACCATGGTCACGTGGTCCTATGCTAATGACAATGTAGTAAAGGTGAGGAGACCACTATCGACGTCCTTCTAAACAAGTAGGTTTAGTAAGGTGAACCTTAGAAAACATGGGAGTTGACCACTCATATCCACTAAGTGTCATCTATAGCGATTTGGAACTCAATGTGGTGAAGCCTTGTATGTTGAGATAAATAAAATAAGGGTATATCCCTTGTGAGCTTATATTTGTAATATTTCTTTTAAACAAATTTGGGTTGGTAGTTTTGGGTTATGACATTACTAATTGGAAGGGTATCAAGAGAAGTGACTGGGGGAGGGTTATTGGAAGGAGGAGAGGAAGAACCTAAGGTGTTGGGTGGAGGCAAAGCCATGGTATTCAAGGAAGAAAGAAGGCATTGATCAAAACTATTGATATTAGGGGGAGTGTTGTGATGCTTACAAATATTTTTGAGTTGGCACTTCTTTATGCTCATACACACATCCTCTTAAAGAACAATATGCTATAATCGACCATTGAATCATGCTCAACCAATAGAGGTAGCAGATTCACTCATGCATAAGGGGCTATTGAACAACTCAAACCAATACTTGGAATACTACTTAAAAAAAAAGTGTTGTCAAAAATACCTCTTATTTTGATGAGCTTGAAAATTCAATCACAATGTGATAGGTCTCCTGCAAGGGTTCGATGAAACTAAATACTTCACTCTTTATTTATTATTTTTTAATTCAAAATTAATAAAATTGTCAATACGATTAACAAAAAATATGACTTACTATTATTTTAAGAGAAAATTAACGTTAGTTGATTAACACTCTTCTTTTTTGCAAACACCCAACCTTAAATTGGTTTTCCGTATCACTTAAAAACTTTTACTCACTTTGGAAGCAAGGAAATATTATCTTTTGAAAAGATTATCAATGTAATAATTGGAAAGAAAAAGAAAGGGGCTCTTGGATGATATTAATCATGGGTGTAAGTAGAGGCTTAGGAAGAGTTTTGGAAACTGAACTGGCATACAAAGGTCACACAATTATTGATTGTGCTCGCTCCAAAGGACTTTCCACTCTTCACACACATCTTTGCACTAAGGACCCTTCAAATCACCTCTTTCAGATAGTTGACATGATGAGCTCAGTTTGGATTGGCTACAACAAAATCAGGTGGGTTTATTTGTTGTGTCACCAAATAATATTTCCAGTAGAATATTTTGAAGTTTATGTTACAATTAGGCAAAGCTACAATTATGCTATAATAAAGAATTGTAGGTTTTGGATGAAACTTCATTAGGCAAAGCTGGACTCACTTAAACACACTATAATCGACCTAGGGAACATGAGGTTGAAGAAGAAGAAGTTAGACCAAAGAAGTTGCACTTTTACAAAATTATGGAAATACGATGGCTTAGAGATGAGCAATTGTTTATGCGAGAAAAAAAATCACCAAATACTGCAATCCAAAAACAATCCCACTTTGTTGGAATATTTGCTCGGATACCACTTATTAAGGAACAACTTTAAAATGACAATGGAATAGTAGAAGGAAAAGTAATTCTAATAATGTGCAAGTGACAATAACTAGTTGATAGTAATATTTCAGATCCAATAGCTAGAAAATCAAATATGTGATAGTGAAATCGTAGATTCAAATCAATGCAAATCCTTAGCTACTTAGAGAGGGAAAATCTCATAGCCACTTGGAGAGGGTAAAGTCCCATATACGCAATAGATGCAATTTAAATCCAACTATCATATAATTCTTCTTATTTATTAATTAAAATAGCATTAACCCTAACCCTCATGCTTGAGGTCTAACTAACTAAACCTAGAGCCCGAGCTATTAAAAATAAAGATAATCAACATGACTATATTGGAACCATTACATTATAAAATTCTTACAGCGTGGATTAGACATTTTGGACTGCCTTATCAACTTATCAATATGAAGGTTTTGAAGCATATTGGCAATACTCTAGAGGAGTTCATCCAACATGTATCAACTATTGAGGAGTGAGGGCATTTTGTATATATGTGTTGCCATAGAATTTCATAAGGTATGCCATATATTATTAATATTTTGAATCAAGAGAATGGGATCAACAAATGGTTTATGAAAACATTGCATTTCAATGTCACACATGTCATGAAAATAGACACATGGTAAGAAACTGGAAAGTTAAAATGAGGGAGAAATAGACAAAAAAAGTTGGCCATGAGACAAACTTCAATATGGAGTAAGGATATCACACCATTATAAAAGTTAGACCTGATCAAGTATTTTCCACTCACAAAAATATGGTAAATAAATTCCCTCTACATCATTAAAAGGCAGAGGCCATTATGGTTTACTCAAATTACCCATTATATGAAACAAAGGAGGACATAAGGGATGAGGAAGTACAATGCACAAATACAAACTCAAAAGGAATTAAAGGTGCAAAGGAATATGGGGGATACATTTTAAAGCACTTCAATAGTTGTTGGTTGAAGTTCTATATGATTTTAAGTGAGGATAACTTTACCTTCATTATTGTAAAAGACAACACCTTTGCCAACTTTCCTCAAATTTCCTCTAAAAGTACCATCAAAACTATTTTTTATGAACCCAGCTTTGGACATTTCCATTTTATTATAGATCAAAGACTCTATTCTCATAAATAATCTTGCATGTATACTTGAATTCTATAACCAAGATGCTAGCACCTCTTTTACCATGCTTCAAACTTCCCATGATGAGTAGTATTTCTATAAATATTTAACAAGAGGTAATATTATGATTCTAAAGTTGGTCATTGTAGTATGAGGTACTACCTTTAACGCACAAGAAGCAGCTTGATAATGATCACCATACAAGGAAAGTGTGATGCCTCAGGATGAACAAGGGAGGAGTCAACAACTTTTGTTATTTTGAGGTAAAATTGCAATAAAAAATAGCTTAGTCATGAAGTTAGTGATTCGTTAAACTATGGTTCTTCAATCTCTAATTCATCAATATTTTAGTGAGTTGACAACACAAGCAACCTCCCCAAGCAGACCTTTATTGGCAGTGACGTTTTTGTCCTCTTGCTATAATTTGTGCATGTAAATTCTTTTCACCCAAAGTGACCAGGGTGAATTTCTTATTATAAATAAAATCCTAGGCTTATTGTAAATATCTTTTGTCTATTTGAGGAAAGGCTAGATTTATGCTCTTTGAATGTAATATTTCAATTTTCAATTAACAAAAAATCATGCTTAGCCTTCATATAGGACTGTGTCCCAATTGGTCAAACCTATCTTTGTATGCATGTGTGAGTGGTGATGCCCTACATTTTCTTGTAAGTACTCTTTTCCATTTTGATATTGATTCTAGGATTGATTCAAAATGTTGTTATTCAACCTTTCTAATTTAGTTTGATTAATCACACACTATCCTCACTATGATTAGTAGCCATTTTTTCTTTTTATGCATTTAATTTTAATCTATCTCACTCTTATCCTGAATGTTTACATTTTGCATTTATGTTTCTATATTAATGTAGGACTAGATTAGATTAGCGTAGGGCAATAGGGAGCCAAACCAAATTCAGGTCAATAGGATGATAACCTCCTTTTCTAGAATATTGAATGTAGAGCATCGATACAAGTGTGATTTAATGATCAACCTGTTATGTGAATCAAAAGTTCAAACTAGCATACCCAATGGGACACATCCCAAAATCATCCCAAGACATTCAATCCTAGATCTATATCATTCAGAGTTAAACACTAGCTAGAAAGTTCTAATTGGAAAGATAGAAAAGACGTTAAAAAAAAGAAAGCTACACAACAAGGAAAACATGGATAAAACAAAAGCTACAAAGTAGGAAAACATTTTTATCTCATCAAAGAGGAAGACAAGTTTCAATTACAGCATTGTAAGCACCCAATTAAAGTATTCCTCCTCAAAATTGATCTATGTATGAAGAGGACCGCTTCGATAATGCTTCACAAATACACTAAACTATACAAGGTAGTAGTGCATAGGCTAGTAGTGTGCAAAATGTACAAGGTAGCAGTAATCAAGGTGCACAAGGAAGTGAGGCTACGCACATGAGCCAAACTGTGCAAAACCCTATGGTGGTATAGGAAGGTGAGACTACATAGAGGAGTAACTTGTTTTGATTGTTGCACAAGTTGTTGTAACAACACAAATGGGTGATATTACACAATAAGTGCAGTAGGAGGAATAGGCTATGCATGCAACCTAGGTTTATGCGTAAGTGGTTGGCCCCAAAATATATTTATAAAAATTTGGTGAATCAGTTTCGAAATCCAGGCAAATAGTGTCTAAACACATGTAGAAGGTTCACTATTATTAGGGGTAAATTTGGAAATTTAAACTTAAAATGGTCAAATTATTATAAAATTGAGGCGAATCGACCCAAAAAAAATTTCACCCAATTTTTTTTGGCTAATGAGCCCTGGTCAAGGGTCCCAAATATTAGCCAATTCCAAATTTCAAAAATCCTAATTTTAGCCAATTTGGTGATAAATAGCCACTATGCATAACCTTGATGCAACCCAATAGGAGTATTAGGCTGCACATGTAGCGAAACAAGTTGATGACACTACATAGGGACTTGAAAAAGCATGGCAAGAGGTTGTCAATCAATAAAAGAACAATATGAGACAAGTTCCATGTGACAAGGAGCATAAGGAAGATGAAGTGACTCAAGGAAATGAACATGTAAATGTTATGTTTGATATGATCATGTACGACACTATGGAGATTATATAGGAGATACACCTAGATGAGCATGAGCATAACTTGAATCCAATACATACAACCAAAAATATAGTTGCATAAGTTGAGAGGAAACCAAGTTGGTTGAATCAAGGGTTCCAACCACACAAGATGTAGTTGTAATAGATATAGCAGAGACAAAAGGGACCAACACTTGACATATTCAACTAGACACAAAATGTCTAGAAGGATTGGAATCTCCATGGCAAGAGTTTTTGGATGGAGTAGCAGTAGAATTTATATCCTCAAACGCCTTTGAAGGGTTGATACAATTAGAAGGAGGGAATGTGTCACTTCATATAGAATTAGTCAAGGAGGAACTCGTTCATGAGAAGACTTGCCTTAGAAAAGAACTAGTTCATGAGAAGGCTAATCCAAACATGGAATCAACCCAATAGGAAGATGTTTAGGTGGAATATATTGGGCAACACCTTTGAAGGGATAAGCAAATAGACAATGATGTCGAAGGAGAATATGACAAGAATGAGGAGACAAGAGTTGCCAAGGAGGACACTAAAGAAAAGTGGGACAAATATTTCAATGACCATACCATGATAGAGTTCTCAAATTTGAGGCGACCACAAGCAAAGGGAGATATTATTGACGAGTAGATTGATAATTTATTATTGCAAATGATACGAGTGATATGTAAAGTTTGTGACTTCTTTAGCTACATTGCCAAAGGTGGATGCCATCTTTTATATTGGCAAGTGAAGTCCCATGATTGTAAAATTGGTCATGAAGTGAATCGCAAATGGTACAATTAGCAATATTTGTAGAAATTTAAGCATGGGGGTAGGTGAAAATGAACAGATTAATCCCTTGTATGACTTGTTAGAATAGCCACTTGGAACTAGGATATTTTATTTCCATCCTCCTCGTATATACTTGTAGAATAAAAATATGAGGGGTATCCCACTGCTCCCACTATGAAGAAGTACTTGATTGCCAGTGGCATTCATGATAAAATAGTTGACATTAGGCTTGAAAATTTTCCATGATATGGTAAGAGATTTCAATTAGTTGGCAAAAAGGGAGGAAGCCCAAGTTAAGCGACTTGAGAAGGAATTGACTCTTGAGGGAAAGAGTCAAAGCTGAGGCAGAACTGTAGAAACAAGAGTTAGAATTAGTATGTAAGGAACATTTGCAACAGTGTAGGAAGCAAATGGTAATTAAGGATCAAGATATTGCAACATTACGGGTACATTGACAGCTTTGCAAGACCAGTTGGGGCCAACACAAGGATAAATTGCTCAACTTGAGCAAGTAAATAAAAAGCAAGTTCAACTAGCAAAGCATCACGGTGTGTAGTGGGCAAGGCATGTAGAATATGCTAAGTAGATGAAGCATTAGTACCTAGATGAATGTGCTAAGGTAGAGATCCTTTGTATAGGAAATTTGTTCCTAGTCCTATGACAACTCCTATTCTAGCATGACAACCTCATCCCCAACGATATCGACCAATCTACATGGAATGGTAGATGTATTTGGTAGCTGTGACATGGTGTCAACACATGCGCCACCTAAGCCTTGACATGTGCATGTGTACAAATACAACTTTTTAAAGTTCAATACAACTTTCTTTTTTAAGTCTTTTTGAGACTGCCATCCATATGCACACAACAACACAATTGCTCTATTTTCTAATCTTTTGCAAAGCAGCGTTTTTTGTTCCAACTTAAATTTTTGTATCTCACAACAAATTTTATGGTCTCACTGAGGACAAGAGCAGCTTCCTTTTCTCTTCTCTGAATTTCTGCACCTCATATGTTTTCTTTTAGCAGCCTTTTACATGCATTCTTTACTCCTCTCCTGACCTTCAAAAGGCCAAAGCAAATGTCTATAACCTTTTGCAAGTTATCTTCTCTTCTCTTGGTATCTTTCTTTGATACCTTGATGAAATTGTTAGCCTGAATCTATAGACACGAGAAAGAGAGCATCTGAAAGATACTTTATATTATAAAGGTGTAGAACACCTTCGAGGATGCCAGGCATCCAACTCATACACTCTTATGAGAAGATAATTGCAGGCAGTTTATCAAGATTAGGAAAGAAGGTGCTGCTAAATGAGCGTAGAAAGCCATAACAAACTTACATTGAAAATTGTGTGGAACATTTATTGACCGAATATGCAATTTCAAACGACATATTAAAAACTTTTAAAGGAGAAAAAAAAAAGAAATTACTGAAAATTTGGAAACCATTATGGTTGCAATTATTTTCAGACATTTATATAGAGAAGGCAACATATTTCCGCCCATCTCCTATCCCTAACCAAGGAATTCCGGCAACAAAGGAAATGTTTTAAACATTACAAACTAGATTTAAAAAAATGAAAACAATACTAAAGTTACATTACGTTATAATAGCAGCGTTATAATTTGCAAAATGTAATTGTTAGAAAAAGTACAGCGTTATATTAATTTGCAAAATGTAATTGTTAGCTCTTTATATCTTTTGCAACATTCGTATATCTTAGAGCAGATTTAATCAAAGTATCACTGCCACAGATTATACTAAAATAAAATAAGTAGTCATTTTCTGAAAGTGCCTCAGAAGCTATTTTCAAAGAAATATAAAATTCTAAAAAGAATATTAAGAAACTTTAGGGAAAAAAAAAACAATTAATACCGTTTCCAAACTGTGGCATCGTAACGATATTGGGTTTCAATCCAAATTCAACTTCGCAAGAAAAAATTATCAATAAGATCAATTTAGTAAAATATCGACACTTCAAAAACATACTGTGTTACATAACAATTTTTTTTGGGTCGTATAAGCTGTTCTATTTTATTGTAATAAGTCTGCATATCACTACCAATTATATATATATAAAATGGAGTTGAGAGAAGTTGGCGATCCTATTTAGGCTTTACCTTAATTTAAAGATAAATCGAGGCCAAACATAAAGAAATCACAGACATTACTCACAAAACCAATAAACTAAAACAAATTAAGGTTAAGGTGCAGAATACCTGTGGGGGAAACGCAGGCCTGAGGCACGGAGACCCCTCAGCAAGCTTTGATGGGATAAATATATATCTCTTTCATTTTGGCGGCCTCCTCCACTTCTCCTCCCCTGCCAAATATGGAACCGATGATCGCCCCTGCTCTCTCCATGCTTGCTACTCCAATTCTCCTCCTTCAAGTTAGCATTTTCTCTCGTATACTTCTCTATTTTATATAAAGACAGAAGCAGCTCATTCCCTTGCTCAGTAACTGTTATTTGACTGGAAATAGAGGCTGCGCTTCACGTTTTGGTCTTTAACATGTTTTTAGCGATGGCAATCATTCCGTGCCAACCACAATTCTTTGGATTTGGACAGGAAAATGCGGATTCAAAAGACGAAAATAAATTAAATCGTAATTCTTTGAATTTGGACGGGAAAAGTGCGGATTCTAAAAACGGAAATAGATCAAATCCTCGCCAGTTTTGACTATGGCTTTTAATTGATAACTTCATGAAAATTCATAGCAAGAATATGTTACATGGAAACCACAGTAATTTTTATTAAAAAATTAAAATAAGAAGACTAATTATCCGCTATATATATATCACTAACTCCACGTTAGAGCAAACCTCGCCAAATTAGTTTGACGTACCAAAAAACAATGGAGAAGATTCGAGGCCCACGCGAAAGCAAGACCTATCTGCACAGGGCTTGTAATGGTTGCCTAGATATTCGTCTCCCGAAATGGATCACGTTATTCTGGTCAACAAATGTTATTCTCTTCAACAAAACAAATTTTCCTGTACAATGTCAGCATCGTACACGGCAAATTTTGCGAATGAGAAACTGTAGATGGAAATTCGTTCCACAAAAATACCTACTCCTCTCGTCAGGTGTGCCTGCCATACGTATATTTAATAATTGTTTTGGGATTTGGTAGAAATATCTCTCCAGTTTTATTCTTCTGGTGTGGGGCCAAGAAATGGAAGGGGATTGATTCCCGTGCCACCTTTGCTTTATCTTTTCAAAAGCAAAATGATTGTTTTCGCTGGATCAATTTGCAGAAGTGGCTTTTGGCTTCCAGGGCGTTTTTTTGTGTGTGGAAAACACTTCTTTCGGCTTCCAGGGCGTTTTTTGTGTGTGGAAAACACTTCTTTCGCAATGCCACATTCACGTCAGATCCAAGGAGGCTATGCCAAAATCGTCCACGGTTCGCTTTGGCTTGCTCCTTTTCGTTCACTTAATAGCATACTTAAAATAATAAAAACACAAATACCAATCAACATAAAAACAATAATTAACTTATAGATATAAAAGATATATTGGAGAGTTATTAATTTCGAAGCATCTTATAGTATTATAAATATTTTAAATGTTTTTATTAATTTCAACTTTTTAATAAAAAAATTGTTTACTGCCACCTCTTTACCTCCCTGTCTGTCATTATAAGAATATAAAAAAAATAAAATTTAAAAATATCAATATAAAAACACGTTAAAAATAAAAAATATGTTTCACCATTAAAAATCAAAGAACATATCTAACCAAAGTAAATCAATCAATAAAGTATGTATGTATTGACAACAAACCAAATACTCAAGGCTGTAAATTACAGCATCATAAGGCTTTGGAGCGTTAAAACACTCTATGTTCATATTTAAAAAAGATTGAGGACTAATTCTTTTCATAAGAAATAGTTGTTTTATTGTTATTTAATTTTTTAATTAAAATATTTAGGTTAGATTTTTAATTAATTTTTATGTAAGTATATACATTTTAATTAATTTGTTAATTTGTTATGTCAGATTGAAATAGGTCTCATTTATTACATCATAATTATACTTTAGTATTAAACATTTTAGTTATAAATTTGGTTATTATGTATTTATAGCTTGATAAGATTTGAACCTAGTCTCCTATTTGAAAGTTGAGAAATTTTATTACTTGAACTAATAACATTTGACAATGATATCTTGAAATGATTATCTATGTGTTTTTAATAATATGAATTAGTATAAATAACCTTCTTAATACTATCAATGAGTTCAATTGACTAAATTCCTTGACTTTTACGGAGGAAATTCATATTTAAAACTTGTCAAACAATATATGTATAATTGTCAAGTTGTTGCAATACCATTATGTGATCATGATGCAATACAAATAGACTCGTTTCAATTTAATTAAAATATTAATAACTTATATATATATATATATATATATAATTTGGTTAATGTGAGAAACCCTTACAACCAATGCACAGGACTAAGCGAGTCTCCTCCCAACCATGACCCCTCGTAAAGTTGAGAGCTATGCTTATCAATAGGGAATTTAACACACAACCACCATACACTAACCCCCTCACACACTAGCCCATATATATATATATATATATATATTTATTTATTTATTTGGTTAATGTGAGAAACCCTTACAACCAAAGCACAGGGTGAGCAGTCTCCTCCCAACCATGACCCCTCGTAAAGTTGAGAGCTATGCTTATCAATAGGGAATTTAACACACAACCACCATACACTCACCCCCTCACACACTAGCCCACACCCCACACATCGGTTTGAACCTTGGACCTCCTGTTAAATAGTATGAATATTATTATCATTATGTGAGTTGGAAGTGAGTCTCATCTTTTTGTTTTATAGAAGTGTTGCAAGTCTAATCAAAGAGCAAGCCTTACTTTGTCTTGTTACAAATCTTTTAAATCTTATAAGGAATAAAAATTTAAGGATTCTTATAAGAAAAAGCTAGATTTTTTGTTTTAAATCTTTGGGAAATCATATAATTAAAAAAACTCTTATGAATAAAGGCTAGGCGACATGAAAAAGTTATTTTTAAAAGTCTTAACTAAAATTAAGGATGCTCTAGTTAGAAATATGGATGCTTTAGTTAGGAACAAGAGAAATGTTGAATCTATGGAAAATCCTATCCAAGTAGAAGATGTTATACATCAAAGTTGAGATGATCAAGCATGACATGATAGCTTTTAAAAGTAGAGGGTTATCATATAAGTTCCAAAAATATTAACCATATTTTTGGAAGATTCAAAATTGAAACACATGGAAGTGGAGATTGAAGTCAAATTACTTTGACTTTTCATGCAAAAGAATTTTTTTCTCGTCTTCTCTAGTTTAGAAATCATGATAAAATAATGGATGGTGTCCCATGTTTCAAGGGGGAGATGCATTATATTTAAGACCGTGGAGTGAGAATTTTTCTATAATTTTTTTTTTATTAAAATGCTTCCAATGTGGATTAGGTATTTTGGACTTCCATATCAACTTATCAATAATGATGCTTTGATATGGGACCCCTCGTAAAAACTCATAAACTTAATTTTTTTAGTTGTGAGAGATATCATAGTGATAAGTGCTTCGGTTTTCATACAAGAGACCTAAGTTCAAACCCCGGTAAGAGGGGATTGGGACCCCTCATAAAATCTCATGGAAACTCAATTTCTTTGTCCGATAAGGATATCATAGTGGTTAGGGCTTTGGCCTCTATTTAGGGAGGTCCAAGTTTCAAACCATGATGTACCCAGAAGGGGATAAGTTGGATGGTAGCATCTAAGTGTTTGTTGATTAGTTGTCCCATTTTGATTCCCTAGGGCGTCGAGGGTCTCGTTGTCTTCGTCTAACCCAACGAGCTAGGATTTATAGCGACAAAACCCAATGGTGTTATTGATTCCTCTATGTATTAAAAAAATAAATAATTAAGGAGGCTTTGAAGGATATTGGCAATACTATAGAGGAGTTCATCCAAGAGGAATCAACTATAAAAAAGAGAAGGAATTTTGTACACACTTGTATATATGTTGTCATATAATTTCAAAACTTGTCATATTCCATTAATATTTTGAATCAAGAGAATAAGATCAAAAAATGGATTATAAAAACATTGCATTTTGATGTCACAAAATGTCATGAAAGTAGACATATGGTAAGAGATTGAAAAGTGGAAATGATGGAAAAATAGACAAAAAAAATTGGGCATGAGACAAAATTTAATATGGAACAAGGATATCATACCATTATAAAAGTTGGACCAAATCAAAGATTTTCTACTATAAGAAGGTAAAGAAAAGGCCATTATGATTTACTTAGATCAACCATTAGATGAAACAAAGGAGGACATAAGGGATGTGAGAGTACAATACACAAATTCAAATTCAAAAGGAATTAAAGGTGTGAAGGAAGATGGAGAGGTAAATTTTAAAGCACTTCATTAGTTTTTGGGTGAAGCTTTTTATGATTTAAGTAAGTGAGGAGAACTTTGCCTTCATTAATTTAAAAGATAACACCTTTGTAACTTTTCTAAAAAAATTTTAGAAGTACTATTGGAATTATTTTTTATGAACCCAACTTTGTACATTTTCATTTTACCATCAATTGAAGCAAATTGTTGTTTTAACTCTATTGTCATAAATAATCTTGCATGTATACTTGAATCCTATAAATAAGAGGCTAGCACCTCTTTTACCACACTTCAAAATTTCCATGATGAGTAGCATGCCTATAAACATTCAACAAGAGAAGCAATAATATTATTCTAAAGTTGGTCGTTGTAGTATGAGACACTACCTTTAACATATAGCAAGTGGCTTGATAGTGGTCATCATACAATGAAACCATGCTGCCCAAGGATGAACAAGGGAGGAGCTAACAACTTTTTCTATTTTGAGTAAAATTGCAATAAGAAATGGCTAAGTCATGAAGCTATTGATTTGTCTAACTATGGTTCCTCAAGCTTTGATTCATCTATATTTCAGTGAATCAATGACATAAGCAACCTTCCCAAGTGGACATGGATTGGCAATGACATTTTTGTCCTCTTGTTGTGATTTGTACATGTAAAGTCTTTTCAACCAAAGTGAACAAGGTAAAATTCTTATTATAAATAAGAACCAAAGGCTTATTATAAATATCTTTTGGCCATTTGAGGAAATACTAGAGCTATGCTCTTTGAAAAATAATCTTTAATTTTTAATTAACAAAAAATGTATTTTTGTGCTTAGCCTTCATACAAGACTATCTCCCAATTGGTTAGACCTATTTTTGTATGCATGTGTGAGTGGTGATGCTCTATATTTGCTTGTTTGTCCTATTTTCTATTTTGATCTTGTATCTAGGAATGATTTAGATTGTCGTTATTCATATTTTATAATTTAGTTTGATTGATCACACATTATCCTTGCTATTATCGCTAGCCATATTTCCTTTTATGCATATACTTTATATCTCTCTTTCTTATCGTAAATGTTTACATTTTGTATTTGATTTCCATATATATATATATATATATATTTAAGCGAAAAACGCCTTGAGGATCCGCATTGGTCTTAGAGACCATGAACATGGGGTTCTACACCATCAAAGTCACCCGAGAGTCGCACTCGACCCTACCCACACCAACATTATCAATTGGATTTTGGATGCCCAATTCAAATTTTTGGTAGGGTGGAGATTTGAACCTAGGACCTCCCTTGGAGGATTGCCCTCTCCTCTCCAACTCACCTACAACACCTGGGTATTTGATTTCCTATATTAATGTAGGATTATATTAGATTATATTAGTGTAGGGTAATGGAGAGCTTAACCAAATTTGAAGGTCAAGGGAATTGAAAAACTCCTTTTTCCAAAACGTTGAATGTAGAGCATTGGTTCATGTGCAATTAAATGATTAACCTACTCTATGCATCAACATTTCAAACTAGTAATCCCAAATGGGACACATCCCATAATAATTCCAAGACATTAAATCCTAGATCTATGCCATTTGGAGTGAAATCCCATCAAATCCCTTAAAGGTATTATTCCATCCATTATGATCTATCAAAACCCATCTTCCATTTAGTAGATCACCTCATTTTGTGGTCTAGATTTTCTATCACCTAGACCTAAAAATTTTTGTTGAGTATTTGATGAATAAGGAAAATGGCTACTTCTCTTTAAAAAACAAACCCAACACAAATTTTACTATGTCTAGGTTTTTATAATTTGCTAAGCATTCTAGCAATTCGTTGAGAAAACCCTTCATTGCCACCTTGAAGAATCACTTTCAAGTCTAAGCCTAAGGCTTTGCAATTCACTATAAAGCAATACAATAGTTCATTGAAAATAGGTCGTTTATCACAATTCATGATATCTGGTTCCAAACATTTATTGACCACACCTTTGGACTATGTCCTAGAATTAATAATTCACCAAATCTACGTGGCGATTCATTGAAAAATACTACTGACACAAATATATCATCATCATTCTATTTGAGATCCTAGAAGTTAGGTGTTTGCTCCAACAATTCATTGTATCTTATCCAACTAATAAAAGTGAGTCAACGATTCACAAAAATAAACTATTTTATTTCTACAATGGTGTTGATACCTTTCCCCAGTTTTGTATCCCATTTCATCTTATGAATACAAGATTTAAAGCATGAGACGAAATCAAATATTCAAAACAAGTGAAGTGGATCGAGTACAAGCACAAAGAAAATAAAGGGAAGAAACCATCCCATGTTGTTTAGATATAAGACTTAGAAGAGGACCACAAAGAACATATTGAACAAAATTCCATGTCCATTTTCTTAGCCTCTAATATTATAGTTTCATATACAACTTTGAAAGAACTACCTCTCCCCAATCATCAACCTATGGGACACCAATACTATGTGTCTAGCAACTAGCAAGTTTGGGCTACAACTCTTCCTTCAGTCTCAAACCTCATTAACAATCCTTTGTTCAATATGAGCCATATACATCAAACTTTTTTAACAATCTACTGTCCAATCCTTATCTCACGATGTCTCAAGGCAATTTTGCTACTTCTGCTTCCATCACATACATTATACACTCATAGGTCTCACAATTAAACCAAAACTTACAAGCTAGGTCTAGTAGCAAAATAAATACTAACCCATTGCAAGTTGGCACTAGCAATATGTCAAGTGTGGGCTAGTAATTGGTAATCCCCTCCATGTTATATTTTACAATAATTTCCAAAAATGAATGGAATCAACACATTACCCAATATTGTTGGAAATAAATACATGCAAAGCAAAGAGCACAAAAGATATGTGGGTACCCATGGACATCAAATAATATCATTATCAAATAATAGAGTTACACTCCAACCAATCCAAGATTGGTATGATGGCATATTTATACCCAAATCCAAGTTACCTTTAGGTCAAAGTTGTGACATTTATCTTTAGGAATAAAATAATATAAAAATACCATTTTCAAGTTTTACAAGGGCCCAAAGAGCTAATATGAATAATATAATGCAAAAGTTAGTCATGGCCTTAAGAGAAGCCTAACCACCACATATTTCAACATCCTCTCTTAATATAAATGGGGGACATGGAGAGATACCCTCAATTGTCATCTCCCTTAAGGGACACTCTCCTACTCTAAGTAGCTATTGCATGCATACAAAAGTAATCTCAGGTATTATCTTGGTCAAGATGTCCATTGCCTGCTTTAATAAAGGCACAAAATTTGGATGAAACATCCCATGTGTATGAACCCATCTCACAAAGTACACCCAAATATCTATGTGCTTCATCCATTGACAAAATAATAGGTTACAGATAAGCTAGATGGTGTTATGATTATCACAACAAAGAATAATTAGAAACCTAGAGGAATGCCATTCTCCTTCAAAATCATGAGCATCCAACAAAGTTGCTTAGTTGCTCATTAGAATCACATAATTTAGCTTCCAAAAAACCAAGAAACCAGGTCAAACACCAAATAGAACAAAAATCCTATGGTGGATCATCGCTCATCCAAATCACCAACCTAATTAGAACCTTAAAAACTTGTTAACTATCCATCTAATAAATCCCTCAGATGTATCTGAGAATCTTCTTAATCATTGTTTAATTACTGGGGTGTTTGCATGTACCTAGAACAATAGTTGACAACAAAAGCTATATTGGGTCTTGTATGAGTAAGATATAGAAGTCCACCCACAAGAGACTGATACAACATAGCATCCACCAAAGGAGTGGTATAATCAACCCTAAGCTTCAATCTTGAAGTGAAAGGAGTTTGAGCAGACTTGATATCCCCCATCCTGAAATGCTAAAGAAGATCTAGAGCATACTTGGGATATGAACTGGTGATGCCAAAATTTGTCTTATCAATATGAATCCCTAGAAATTAATGTAGAAGTCTCAAATCTATCATCTCGAAAGTAAACAAAATCATGACTCCATATCTTAGATCAAAGTGGGAGAGCTTTTAGTGATGAGAAGATCAACAACATACAAAACAATCACCAAATCTTCCTCATCTTGATGTTTGATATAAATATCTTTTGTCTCACATCACCAAAATTCACAGCTAGGAAGAATGAATGAATCTTCTCATACCATGCACAAGAGGCTAATTAAGTTTATACAAGGACCTAGTTAGACAAAAAACCAAAGGAGTAGGACCCTCAAGCTCAAAGTCAAGGGTTGTTGCATGTAGATCTCCTCCTAAAGCTCTCCATGTAGGAAGGCACTCTTCACATCCATATGGTGAACCTTCCATCCATATGAGACAATAATAGAGAGGATCATCTTGACTGAGTTCATCTATAGACATGGAAAATTGACCGACCTAAATGAGTCATTTTTTCCTAGAACCCCTAAGAAGTCCCTTAAACTAATCAAGTGCAAGTTTGAGCTTCTCTCCCCCTTATTGCTTTTTTTCATAGTTTAACCGAATTCACGATCACCCAATACAAATTTTTGGGTCCTATAGACTATTCTCTTGTATCGCAATTAGACAACATATCACTACCAATTTAATATATATATATATATATATATATATATATATATATGTGGAGTTGAGAGAAGTTAGCAACTGTATTTAGGCTTTTCCTTAATTTAAAGATAAATTGACGTCCAACATAAAGAAATCACATACATTACTCACAAAACCAATAAACTAAAAATTAAGGTGAAGGTGAAGGTGCAAAATACTTGTGGGGGAAACGCAGGTTTGAGGCACAAAGACGCCTCGACAAGATTTTATGGGATAAATATATATCTCTTTCATTTTAGCAGCTTCCTACGCTTCTCCTCCCCTACCAAATATGGAATTGATGATCACCCTTGCTCTCTCCATGCTTGCTAACTCCAATTATCCTCCTCCAAGTTAGCGCTTTCTCTCATATATCTCTTTATTTTATCCTCTATTTTATATAAAACAGAAGCGATTCATTCCCTTCCTCAGTAACTATTATTTGACTAGAAATCGAGGCTTCGCTTCACATTCATGTTTTTAGCATTGGCAATAATTATGTTCCAAAAAACAATTCTTACGACAATCCTTTGGATTTGTATAGAAAAGTGTGGATTCAAAAGATGAAAATAAATTAAATCTTGCTAGTTTTGACTATGGCTTTTAATTGATAACTTTATGAAAAATTTATAGTAAGAATATGTTACATGGACCCCCAAGGACTAGGTGGATTGGTAAGTGCATATCTGGCTAGGCACTTACCAAGAAGAGACTTAGGTTCAAACCTTGGGGGGAAGTCTATTGCAAAGTTAGTAGTTTGATCCGAATCCTTTGAGTGCATGTCAAAATGATGATGAATCTTGAGAACCTGGTGGTCCATTTCATGTTAGGATATAAAACAACGAGGTGGAATAGATCTGGTGGATGCAACCCCTGTGGTTTGAACCCTACACTTGTCAACTACTAAAAATAGTGTGGTTGTAACCAACTCTCCTATCAAGCAAAAAAAAATAATATGTTACATGGAGAAAACCAATTTTCCCCTATATATATATATATATATATCATGACCCCATGTTAAGAGAAAACCTCACCAAAAATCTATGTAAAGGATTCGAGACCCATGCGAAACCAAGACCTATCTGCACAGGGCTTGTAATGGTTGCCTAAATATCTGCCTCCTAGTCCATGTTATTCTTTTTTGAAAATCTGACAAGAATGAGGAGACAAGAGTTGACAAGGAGGACAGTGAGAAAAGTGGGACAACGATTTCAATGACCATACCATGATAGAGTTCTCAAATTTGAGGTGACCACCAATGAAGGGAGGTAATATTAATGAGCAGGTTGATAATTTCTTATTGCAAATACTATGAGTGATATCTAAAGTATGTGAGTTCTTTAGCTCCATTGCCAAAGGTGTATGCATATTTTAGATTGGCAAGTGAAGTCCCATGATTGCATAATTGGTCATGAAGTGAATCATAGATGGTGTAATTGGCAAGATTTGTAGAAATTTAAGCATGGGGGTAGGCGAGAATGAACAGATTAATTCTTTGTTTGACTTGTTAGAGTAGCCACTTGGAACTAGGATACTGTATTGCCATCCTTCTCATATATACTTGATAGAATATCAATATGAGAAGTATCCCATTGCCCCCACTATGAAGAAGTACTTGATTGCCAATGACATTGAGGTGAATTACAATCAACTCAATTACTTGGCATACATGATAAAGTGGTTGACATTAGGCTTGAAAACTTTCCACGATATGGCAAGAGATTCCAAGTAGTTGGCTTTAAGGGAGGAAGCCCAAGTTAAGCAACTTGACGAGAAATTGACTCTTGAGGGAAAGAGTCGAAGCCGAGGCAAAACTATAGAAACGAGTTGGAATTAGTGTGCAAGGAACATGAGGAGCATTTGCAATAGTGTAGGAAGCAAATGGTAATTAAGGATCAAGATATTACAACCTTGCAGGCACATTGGCAATGGAGCTAAAGACTAGTTGGGACCAACACAAGGATAAATTGCTCAACTTGAGCAAGAAAATCAAAAGTAGGTTCAACTTGCAAAGCATCATGGTGTGCAATGGGCAAGGCATGTAGAATATGCTAAGCAGATGAAGCATTATTACCTAGATGAATGTGCTAAGGTAAAGACCCTTCGTGCAGGAAAATTTGTTTCTAGTCCTATGACAACTCCTATTTTTGCATGACAACCTCTTTCCCAAAGACATCGACCAATATACATGGAACGATAGATGTATTTGGTAGTTCTAACATGGTGTCAACACATGTGCCACCTAAGCCTTGACATGTGCATGTGTACAGATACAACTTTTTAAAGTTCAATACAACTTTCTTTTTTAAGTCTTTGTGAAACTGCCATCCATAGGCACACAACATCACAACTGCTCTATTTTCTAATCTTCTTTAAAGCAACATTTTTTTGTTCCAACTTAAATTTTTGTATCTCACAACAAATTTTTATGGCCTCACAACAGTTTGCAACAAATGGGGACAAGAGCAGCTTCCTTTGCTCTTCTTTTACTTTTTGCACCTCATCATATGTTTTATTTTAGCAGCCTTTTACATGCATTCTGTGCTCCTCTCCTTGACCTTCTAAAGGCCAAAGCAGATGTCTATGACCTTTTGCAAGTTATCTGTCTTTTGAGAATAGCACTTCAGCAAGCAGTTCTAAGCTGCAAGGGCCTTAGATCTTTGCAGAACTTAGTGGTTTCTCGCAGAGCCTATTGCAAGCATCTTCAATGAGCAATACAGCTAATTACTACAACCTTATTGCAAGCATCTTCAATGAGCAATACAGCTAATTACTACAACCTTATTTTTGACCTTTTGCATACCAACAATTCTTTCACAAGTATGCTGCCCTCTTTTGGATGGTCTTTAGATCACAACAAACTTTCAAGGAAATAACCATTGCACATCATTCTCCCATTAAGATTTATCTTCTCTTGTTATCTTTTTTTGATACCTTGATGAAATTGTTAGCCTGAATCTATAGACACGAGAAAGAGAGCATCTCAAAGAGACTTTATATTATAAAGGTGATAGAACACCTTCCAGGATGCCAAGCATCCAACTCATACACTCTTACGCCATGTCCCCTTGATTTACATTGAAAAATCTCTTTAGATAGATTAAAAGATTGAGTTTCAAACTCATATAGCTGGAGTGTTTTCCTAAAACATCTTTAATAGCTTCAATTGTCAACCACCATATCTGCACCTACAGGTTAGCTGTTAACTCTGCCCACAACTCTCACTCTGGGTGAAATAAACATCATATCACCAATAGATAGTTGTTTGTTTATGAACTGTTCTTTTGGGCGGATCTGAGCACTGATATTTTGAGAAGATAATTGCAGGCAGTCTCTCAAGATTAGGAAAGAAGATGCAGCTGAATGACCCTAGAGAGCCATAACAAACTTACATTGAAAATTGTGTGTAACATTTTATAACAGAATATACAATTTCAAACGACAATATTAAAAACTTAACTTTTAAAGGAGAAAAAAAGAAATTACTGAAAATTTGGAAACAATTATGGTTGCAATTATTTTCCGACATTTATATAGAGAAGACAACATATTTCCGCCCATCTGCTATCCCTAGCCAAGGAAATCTTTTAAACATTACGAACTAGATTTTAATAAATGAAAACAATACTAAAGTTACATTACATTATAACAGCAGCGTTATAGTAATTTGCAAAATGTTTTTGTTAGAAAAAGTTGATCTTATGTGGAATCTTTTCTTTAGATCATTTGCAATATTTGCATATCTCAGAGCAGATTAAATCAAAGTATCACTGCCGCACAGCATACTAAAATAAAATAAGTAGTCATTTTCTGAAAGTGCCTCAGAAGCTATTTTCAAAGAAATCTAAAATTCTAAAAAGAATATTAAGAAACTTTAGGGCTAAAAAAAAACAATTAGGACCGTATCCAAACTGACGGCATGGAGTTTCAATCCAAATTCAACTGCTTAAGAGAATTTATCAATAAGATCAATTTAGTATAATATCGGCACTTCAAAAACATACTGTGTTACATAACAATTTTTTTTTTTGGGTATGTTCTATTTTATTGCAATAAGTCAGCTATCACTACCAATTTAATATATGTATAGAAGTTAGCGAACGTATTTAGGCTTTACCTTAATTTAAATTTAAAGATCAATCGAGGCCAAACATAAAGAAATCACAGACATTACTCACAAAACCAATAAACTAAAACAAATTAAGGTGAAGGTGCAGAATACCTGTGGGGGAAACGCAGGCCCGAGGCACGGAGATCCCTCGGCAACCTTTGATGGGATAAATATATATCTCTTTGATTTTAGCGGCCTTCTCCGCTTCTCCTCCCCTGCCAAATATGTAACCGATGATCGCCTCTTCTCTCCCCATTCTTGCTACTCTAAATCTCCTCCTTCAAGTTAGCGTTTTCTCTCGTACACCTCTCTATTTTATATAAAGACAGAAGCAGCTCATTCCCTTCCTCAGTAACTGTTATTTGACTGGAAATAGAGGGCTTCGGTTCACGTTTTGCTCTTTAACATGTTTTTAGCGATGGCAATAATTCTGTGCCAACGACAATTCTTTGGATTTGGACAGGAAAGTGCGGGTTCAAAAGACGAAAATATACTAAATTGTCGCCACACAATTCTTTGGATTTGGACGGAAAACCTCGCCAAGGTAGTTCCACATCCCAAAAAAACAATGTAAAAGATTCGAGGCCCACGCGAAAGCAAGACCTATCTGCACAGGGCTTGTAATGGTTGCCTAAATATTCGCCTCCCGAATTGGTCCACATTATTCTCCTGAACAAATGTTATTCTCTTGAAAAAAACAAATTTTCCTGTACAATGTCAGCATCGTCTGGCTCTCAAATTCACGGCAAATTTTGCTAATAAGAGGCTGAGATAAACTGTGGATGGATTGCAGATGATGCTCAATTTCAGGTGTGCCTGCCATACGTATATTTAATAATTGTTTTGGGATTTGGTAGAAATATCTGTCCAGCTTTATTCTTCTGGTATGGGGCCAAGAAATGGAAGGGGATTGATTCCCGTGCCTCCTTTGCTTTATCTTTTTAAGATACGAAAGCACAATGATTGTTTCAGCTGGATCAATTTGCAGAAGTGGTCTTTGGCTTATGGGGCGTTAAAACGCTTCTACGCTCGTACTTGAATGGTAATGGTAAGCACAATATTTTTAAAAAGATTGTGGACTAATTCTTTTAATAAAAAATAATTGTTTTATCATTAAATGTAGGGATAGTTATTTAATTTTTAACCAATTTTTTATGTTAGCTCTCTAATTAATTTTTAGGCAAGTATGCATATTTTAAAATTGTTTTTTAATTTGTTATATGGTTTTGAATCTTTGATAATTATATCTTGAAATCATTACTATGTGTTTTTAATAATATTAATTAATTATTATAGTATGAATAACCTTCTTACTCTAATGGTAAGGACTTTGGTCTCTCTTTGAGAAGTCCAGTTCAAATCCCACTCACCATAAGGGGATTAGGACCCCTCATAAAAACATGTATAAACGCATTTAAAAAAGCTTCTTGAATATTATCAAAATGACATGGATTCAATTGACTAAATTCCTTGACTTTTAAGGAGGAGATCCATAATCAAAACTTGTCAAATAATATAAAATATGTATAATTGTGTGGTCAGGATGCAACACAAGTGGGCTCATTTCAATTTCGTATAATCAATTTAAAAAAAAAATATCTTGAATAGTATGAATATTATTATCATTATGTGAGTTGGAAGAGAGTTTATTTTTTCTTACTTTAGAAAGCAAGTGTTGCTAGTGCAAGCCAGGAGCAAGCCTTACTTTTCTTGTTACAAATATTTTAGGAAATTAAAAAATTAAGGATTCTTATAAGGAAAAGTTAGTTTTTTTTTTTTGTTTCAAATATTTGGAAAGTCAATGAATAAAAAGGTTTTTATGAATAAAAGCTAGGTGACATTAAAAATGTCATTTTAAAAAATCTTAACTAAAAGTATGGATGCTCGGGCTAGAAGTATAGATGCATTAGTTAAGAAGAAGAGAAAGTTTGAATCTATGGAAAATCCTATCTAGGTAGAAGATGTTATATTGGAAATTATTATCAAAGATGAGATGATCAAGCATGAGATAATAATTTTTAAAAGTAGACGGTTAACATGTAAGTTCCACAAATATTAGCCATGTTTCTCAGATATTTAAAATTAAGACACATGGAAGTGGGGACTGAATTCAAATTACTCCATGAATTTGCATTCAAAAGGATTTTTTCTCATCTTCTCTAGTTTAAATATCATGATAAAATAATGGGTGGTGTCCCATGTTTTAAGGGGATAGATACGTTATATTTAAGACCATGGAGAGAGAATTATTCTATGAAAAAAAAAATGATTAAAATGCTTCTAGTGTGGATTAGGTATTTTGGACTTCTATATTAGCTTATCAATGAGGCTTTGAGATGAGACCCTTTATTAAAACTTGTAAAATTAGATTTTTTTGCTTGCGAGGGATATCGTAGTGGTAAGTCCTTGGGTTTTCATCCAAGAGACCCAATTTCAAACCTCGATAAGAGGGGACTGGGACCCCTCATAAAAAATCGTGTAAAATCAATTTTTTTTTTTCTGATAAGGATAGTATAGTGGTTAGGGCTTTGGCTTCTCTTTGGGGAGGTCCAAGTTTCAAACCATAGTGTATTCAGAAGGGGATAGGTTGAATGGTAGCATATGAGTGTTTGTTGATTAGTTGCCCTAGTTTCATGCCCTAGGGGGTTAGGGGTTATTGACTTAATTTAAACCAACAAACTAGGGTTTATAGCGACAACACCCAATGGTGTTATCAATTCCCTATGTATTAAAACTAAAAAATAAAAAATAAGGAGACTTTGAAGCATACTGACAATGTTGTTGAGGAGTTCATCCAAGGAGGATCAACTATTAAGAAGTGAAGGAATTTTGTACATACTTGTATATATGTTGCCATATAATTTCGAAACTTATGCCACATTCCATTATTATTTATAATAAAGTGAACGAAATCAACAAATGAATTATGAAAACATTGCATTTTGATGTCACAAAATATCATGAAACTAGACACATGGTAAGAGATTGCAAAATGGAAATGATAGAAAAATAGGCAAAAAGAATTGGGCATGAGACAAACTTTATTATGGATCAAGTATATCATACCATTATAAAATTTTGATCACATCAAATATTTTCCACTCTAAAAAGGTGATAGAGAAATCCCTCCATCATTAAATGGAAAAGGCCATTATGGTTTACTTAGATCAACCATTAGATAAAATAGAGGACACAAGGGATGCAAGAGTACAATGCATAAATTCAAATTCAAAAGGAATTAAATATGTGAAGGAAGATGGGGAGATAAATTTTAAATCACTTCATTAGTTTTTGGTTGAAGTTTTTTATGATTTTAAGTAAGTGAGGAGAACTTTACCTTCATTATTTTAAAAGACAACACCTTTGTCAAATTTTCTCAAATTTCCTTTAGAAGTACTACCAGAATTATTTTTTTATGAACCCAAATTTTCTTTAGAAGTACTATTGGAATTATTTTGTTATGAACCCAACTTTGTACATTTCCATTTTACCATAAATTGAAGCAAATTGTTTGTTTTAACTTTATATTCATAAATAACCTTGCATGTATACTTGACTCTTGTAACTAAGAGGCTAGCACCTCTTTTCCCACACTTCAAAATTCCCATGATGAGTAGCATGCCTATAGACATTCTACAAGTGAGGCAATAATATTATTTTAAGGTTGGTCGTTGTAGTATGATGTACTACCTTTAACACATAGCAAGCAAATTGATAGTGGCCATCATACAAGGAAACCATGGTGCCCGAGGATGAACAAGGGAGCAGTTAATAACTTTTATTATTTTGATGTAAAATTGTAATAAGAAATGGCTAAGTCATGAATCCATTAATTTATCGAACTATGGTTCTTCAAGCTTTAATTCGACAATATTTCAGTGAATCAACGACACAAGTAACCTTCCCAAGTGGACTTGGATTGACAATGATGTTTTTGTCCTCTTGTTGTAATTCATACATGTAAAGTATTTTAAACCAAAGTGAACAGGGTGAATTTCTTATTATAAATAAGAACCAAATGCTTATTATAAATATCTTTTGGTCATTTGAGGAAAGGCTAGATCTATGCTCTTTGAATGTAATATTTAATTTTTTAATTAATGAAAATGCATTTTTGTGCTTAGATTTCATACATGATTGTGTTTTATTGGTCACACCTCTCTTTGTATGCATGTGTGAGTGGTGATGCCCTACATTTGCTTATTTGTCATCTTTTTTATTTTGATATTGTATCTAGGAATGATTCAAATTATCATTATTCATCCTTTCTAATTTAGTTTGATTAATCGCTATCCTTGCTATTGTCGCTAGCCATTTTTCCTTTATATGCATTTACTTTAAATCTCTCTCACTCTTATCCTAAATGTTTACATTTTATATTTACTTTTCTATATTAATGTAGGATTATATTAGATCAGATTAGTGTAGGGTAATGAAGAGTTGAACCAAATTTGAAGGTCAAGGTTATTGAAAACATCCTTTTTTCAAAATTTTGAATGTAGAACATTTAGTACATGTTCAGTTGAATGATAAACCTACTCTATGCATCACCAATTCAAACTGGCAAGCCCAAATGGGATACATCCCACAATTATTCCAAGATATTCAATCCTAGATCTATGCCATTTCGAGTTAAATCTCATAAATCCCTTTAAGGGTTTATTCCATCTATTATGATCTATCAAAATCCATATTCCATTTAGTAGATCACCTTATTTTATATCTAGATTTTATATCACCTAGACCTAAAAATGTTTGCTAAGTATTTGATAAATTAGGAAAATAGCTACTTCTCTTAAAAAACAAACCCAACACAAATTTTACTAAGTCTAGGTTTTGATAATTTGCTAAAGCATTCTAGCAATTCATCAATAAAACCCTTCATTGCCACCTTGAAGAATCACTTTCAAGTCTAAGCCTAAGGCTTTGCAATTCACTATAAATCAAGATAACAATTCATTGAAAATAGTTTGTTGATCACAATTCATGATATATGGCTCCAAACATTTGTTGACCACCTTTGGACTAAGTCCCAAAATTAATGATTCACCAAATCTATCTAGAAATTCATTGAATAATACTACTGATGCAACTATGACATCATCATTCTATTTGAGATCCTAAAAGTTAAGTGTTCACTCCAATGATTCAATGTATCTTATCCAACTAATCAAAGTGAGTCAACGATTTAAAAGAATATTCTGTTTTCTTTCTACTATGGAATTGATACCTTTTCCTAGCGTCGTATCCCAGTTCATATTATGAATACAAGATTTAAAGTATGAGACAAAGGCAAGTATCCAGAACAAGTGGAGTGGATCGACTACAAGCACAAAGGAAATAAAGGGAAGAAACCACCCCATGTTGTTTCGATACAAGGCTTAGAAGAGGACCAAAAAGAACATATTGAACAAAATTCCATGTCCATTTTCTTAGCCCTTGATATTATAGTTTTGTCTACAACTTGGAAATAATTACCTCTCCCCAATCATCAACTATGTGTCTAGCAACTAGCAAGTTTGAGCTACAACTCTTCCTTCAATCTCAAACATCATTAACAATCATTGTTCAACATGAGCCATATACATCAAACATTTTTTAAATGAAATGAACAATCTATTGCCCAATTTTTATCTCATGATATCTCAAGCCAATATTACTACTTTTGCTCCCACCACATACATGATAAACTCATAGGTCTCACAATAAAACAAAAACTTACAAGCTGGATCTAGTAGCAAAATAAATATCAACCCATTGCAAGTTGGCACTATAAATATGTCAAGTGTGGACAAGTAGTAGGTAATCCCCTCCATGTTATATTTTACAACAATTTCCAAAAATGGATGGAATCAACACATTACCCAATATTGTTGAAAAAAAATATATGCAAAGCAAAGAACACAAAATATATGGGGGTGTCTATGGACACCAAATAATCTCATTATAGAAGAATAGAGTTACACTCCAACCACTAATAAAATGGTTGATATGATGGGGTATTTATACCCAAATACAAGTTACCTTTAGGTCAAAGTTTTGAGACTAATATTTAGGAATAAAATAATAAAATATTATAAAAATACCTTTTTCAAGGTTTACAAGGGCCCAAAGAGCTAATATGAATAATATAATGCAAAAGTTAGTCATGGCCTTAAGATAATATTAACCACTACATATTCCAACATCCCCTCTTGAGCTAAATGGGGGACATTGAGAGATACCCTTAATTGTCACACCCCTTAAGGGACACTCTCCTACTCCAAGTAGCTACCATATATATACAAAAGTGACCTCAAACATTATCTTGGTTAAAATATCCATTACCTACTATGATAAAAGCATAAAATTTGGATGAAGCATCCCATGTGTATGAACCCATCTCACGAATTGCACCTAAATATCTATGTGCTTCATCTATTGATGAAACAATAGATTACGGATAAGCTAGATGGTGCTATGATTATCACAACAAAGAATAACTAGACAACTTAGAGGATTTCCAATATCTTTCAAAATCATGAGCACCCACAAAAAATTCTTAGTTGCCTCATTGGAAACACATTATATAGCTTCTATAAAACCAAGAAACCAGGTAAAACACCAAATAGAACAAAAAGCCTATAGTGGATCATCGATCATCCAAATCACCAACCTAATTAGCATCTAAAAATCTTGTTAAAATATTTGGGGATCCAATAGAGTAGTGAATATCCATATAATAAGTCTCTCAGACGTATTTGAGAATCCTCTTAGCCATTGTTTAATGACTCTCTTGTGGTGTTTGCATGTACCTAGAACAATAGTTGACAACAAAATCTATATTGGGTCTAGTGTGAGTAAGATATCGAAGTCCACCCACAAGATACTGATACAAAATATCATCTACCAAAGGAGTGGTACAATCAACCCTAAGCTTCAATCTTGAAGCGAAAGGAGCCTTAGAAGACTTGATATCCTCCATATTGAAGTGCCAAAGAAGATCTAGAGCATACTTGGGATATGAAATGGTGATGTCAAAATTTGTCTGATCAATATGAATTTCCAAAAAGTAATGTAGAAGTATCAAATCTATCATCTCAAAGGTGAACAAAATCATGACTCCATATAGTGGATCAAAGTGGGAGAGATTCTAATGATGAGAATATTAGCAACATACAAAACAATCACCAAATGTTTCTCATATTGATGTTTGATATAAATATCTTTGGCCTCACATAACCAAAATTCACAACTAATAAAGAAAGAATGAATCTTCTCATACCATGCACAAGAGTCTACTTAGGTTTATTTAAGGACCTAGTTTATACAAGAGCTTACTTAAGTTTATACAAGAACCTAGTTAGAAAACAAACCAAAGAAGTAGGGCCTTCAAGCTCAAAGTTAGGGGTTTTTGCATGTAGATCTCTTCCTAAATATCGCCATGTAGGAATGCACTCTTCACATCCATATGGTGAACCTTTAATCTATATGAGGAAATAATAGAGAGGATCATCTTGACTGAGTCCATCCTAGCAACAAGTGCAAATATCTTCGAATAGTTTACTACCTCCTATTGAGATAATATTTTAGCAACAAGGCATGTCTTGTGCTTATCCACCTAACTATAAGTATAATTGGTCATGTAGACCCATTTACAACCAACTATATTCTTTCCTTCTAAAATAGGAACCGACTCTAAGTCATGTTCTTAGTCAAAGCCTCATATTTTTCCAACTTAGTATCTTCTCATTCTAGTTAGTCCTTTGCTTAAGCATATGTAAGACAATCCTAATAATGAATACCTTTTAGATAAAAACTCAAGAAGGAGCTTTCAAATGTTTCTCTTGAAGCAAAATTGGTTGAACATCTTCCAGAAGCATCCTAACCCATTTGGATGTTGGACAAATGGGAGAGTCATGTGCACTCTACAAAGCAACATTAGAAACTAAATTTAAAAAATACAACTCAAAATCACCACTCACATCATCATGCAAAGTTGAAACACTCTAATATGATGTGTCTTGATCAACATGCCCTAGTACTATTGATGATGCTTCCCTAGACAAGGTCAAAATAGTAGGCAATGGACCTTTGCTTGAAGATGAATATGAATAAGATGTTCTAATGGAATAGAATCTACCAAAAAAAGGGGAATAAATAATCTAAAATAGTCAAAGGGTCAAAAACTTCATCCACCAAAAGCTTAGGTGGTGGACTGGAAGAAGCACTTGGAAGGACCTCATAAAATGACTTCTCTCTAAATCATAATCTCACATCTCTAAGGGTCATAAAGGTGATATAGCTTTGAGGTATTTGAATACCCCACAAAGATACACCTGTGACTCTTTGGTGCCTCTTCTTCTAAAGATATTTAGGGTTGTGACCCCATGAATTAGAATACATCATGCTTATCTCTTAATATCTCAATATTTGTCATGCCCTAAATAGCCTTGGTAGGAACCCTATTGATGATGTATGTTGCACAAGTGATAACCTTACCCTAGAATTTATGTTTCATCCCCTTGGCATGAATCATACATCATGTCATCTCCATTATTACCATGTTCTTCCTTTCAATCACACCATTCTACTCAGTATTATAGTGAAGAGTACTCTAATATGTGATCCCATGAGAAGCCAAAAATTATGAAAGGTATGACTGATGTATTCACCTCATCCATCTATTCATAGACATTTGATATTTCTATCCAATTGATTCTCAACAAAAGCCTTGAAGATCTTGAATTTCTCAAATATCTCATCCTTTATGCAAATAATATACAACCACATATATCTAGAAAAATCATCGATGAAAATGAAGTACTTGTTTCCTGAAAGAGATGGCATTCCCATAGGTCCATAAATATCACTATGTATGATCTCTAACGGGTGATAGGCTTGTATTGTAATCCCTTTTAGAAAATTATGTTAAGCTATATCCTAAGTTGTTACCAGGATATTAGGATATTTATTGTGTGGTTGAGATCAACTCAGTTTGTTATGATCCAATGGATCATATTGTACACCTTTGCTATTTAAGCAAGGTCTCTTTCATTGAATAATAAGAAGTTATTCATTCTCAACATGGTATCATAGTAGGCTTTCCCTGCCCTATGAACCTGAGGGGGATTTCCCTAATGGAAATTCCCCTTCATTTTTTCCCATTTTTTTCCTTCAAATTAGGGAGTATGCTCTCCATATTTTGATAGATCAGAAACTAGACATTTGATGGAAAAATCCATGGCTGAATTTTTTTAGAGTTTTTTTTGGTGTAGTTTCTGTTTTGGGGTTAACAAGAGCATTTTTTTTTGCTTTGCTCCATAGGGTTCATTTGGCCTGTTACTACTACATTTGATGTCCATTTGGAAATATTTCAACATCCATTTTCTCTTCAAATTTTCTTCCAGTCATATGAGTTGCACGAATGGTATTTGAAGCGTGAGAAGGGAAGTATGCATTTTCATGTGAGAGGCCTCCATGGGAATCGAACCTGAGCCCCTACTAGATTTCTTTTTTATTGTTTGAAAAGCGATGGATGGTAATGACAAGGATGAAATCAACCCAGATTTCATGCTGTCAAGAGGCTTTATTGAATTTTTTAAAGTTCTTGTTGGACGTACAACCTCTTCACGTTGTTTCTCCATTTCTAAGATCTGGCAACAATACCAAAAAGCATTCAGATTTTTAGCTTAATTTTTGAAGCATCCAGGATCTGATCTAGCGATACATAAGGAAATTTTACACCACAGATATGCTTGATGCCAAGAGATAGGGATTCTATGTGAGATAAAAAGGTGTCTTTGTATATGCGATCCATCTGGGCCAAGATCCACCATGGAACCATTTATGTCGATGTTGCCACAGTGTAGCATCCCTTGTTACTTCCATTGTTTAGAATATGGTTGTGGGTACCAGATATTCTGATAGTGATGGCAACGGTGAATTTCATCTCTTCAATGGCACACAACGTGGTGGTCGAGGTTGCAGCCTTTAGCTTCTCAATTTTTATCCCCTATGCAAGGTGGATCAACGAGTTGAGAGGGTGAAAGCAGTGCATGAAGAAGGCACATAATTTTTTTGATGGCATGGACAAAAAATATCATTGTCCGACATGGTTTATGGTATTCATCCTGGATCCTTTGTGTGACACCAATATCGTGATCGAAGGGGGCAGGTATTTCTCGTTGTTGTCCCTGAGGAGGTACAGATGAAGCAAGGATCCTGTGATGGGTAAAATGAAGATTTTGAATCTACAAAGTAGCAAGACATGCTTGAGCAAGTCCAAAGCACTAGGGAAGGTGTTCATTTGCCTAATATTTCTCCATGCAACCTCTTGCAGACTCAAGTGTAATTGGTCATTCATGAGGTGGGTGTATGCGCACGGGCACTCGAGGATGATGATGGATAAGGTGTAGAAGATGATATTCATCACCTCGCACGCTAGGCTAGAGCACAAATATTTGAAATTAGTACACTTCATCTTATTGGTATTTTGAGTTATGGTAGTGTACACTCACGAATAGATCAATTACAATTGCTTTTGAAAGGTTCTACGAAAAATGGTGCAAAACGTATCCGAGTGCATATCCTCACTGACGATCATGATTGTCTTGATGGGTCTAGTATTCATTTTGTTGAGATGTTAGAGAATTATCTTACTGAGTTATTCAAACAAGGTGTTGATGCATAGATTACCTCTGGTGGAATCCGTATCTACACTTTTTGTGGTCATGATCAAAATATGTCTACTATAGATCTTTGATGCGATAAATTTTTGTTTTGGTGCGTCATTGCAGTTTTCAAACGCGATGATGGTAGAGCACATGCTGGCAATGCCCATCATCATTTGGTGTTAATAAATTTGTTTAGCATGCAACTACTGCAAAAGCCCAAGTGTTCATCCTTTCACTAGGTCGCAAAGCCCCTCTTACTTTGCGACAATTCGTGCGAAGTCCTCTAAAGACATCAATCCAACCAAAATCGCTGCTAATTTGGTGGCCCTTTCGGCAACGATGAGAAGGCTAGCAAGGTGGAACCGGATTTAATGGAGTTCGAGTCCTAGTTTTTGTCAAGTGCTGGTGTAGAACCTATTCGTTTGGTGCATAAAGCTCTGTCGCTTCTTCTTTTCTAAAGTGTACCTGTTGGCATCATCTTTTTGGCATTTTTTAATCAATTACCATCGACATGGAGTCATGAGGAGTTCAAGGTTCGGTATCTCGGCACCAAGTTTGAGGTGAGCTGACATTTCAAGAAATGGAAGGCTTTGTGGTCTTCAAGTAGCTATTAATGTGATCCTCAAGATCGCTAACTTCAAGGGAGGGTCCAGTGCGAGGTTTCATGACTGGTAGTTGTGATAGTTGTGGGTGGGATCCATGCATTTTTTTTTCATCCGTTGAAATCATGAATAAGGGGGGAATATTTTTTGGAGGCCTAAATTTTTGCTTTAAAAAGTTTTTTTTGGCATCATGTAATATTTTTTTTATAATAGCTGCTTAAAAAAAAAATTGGGCATTTTTTAAAAGTAGAAGGGGACCACTTTAATCCTTTGCATTGTAAGGTGAAAGTGTTATAGTGGGGGATATTATGCTTTCAAAGCATGGGAGCACTCATTTTTTTAAATAATTTTTTCCACTTGGGAAGTGGAAGGGCTCTGTAATTTCTCTTGCGAGAGAAATTTTTAAAAAACCATGATTTTTTCCAAAATATTTCAGAAGATTCCCTTGCAAGAGAAAGGAGAATATTGTTGTTTTTCTTGCAGATGAAGGCCACATTGAAATATGATCATAGGGGTGTTTCTAGTCATCAAAAAGGTTTTTACAGATCAAACACATTGGTGGTGTCCAATTTCTATTTTGAGGCTCGAATATTGTTGTATCATGGAGTGCACTCTCGGTTGAACCCAATACTCCCAATGTATTTGTATGTAATCCTAGTATCTAGTCACCTTCTCTATATCACCTTGCGGATGTAGCGGCTAGCTACCCATGAATTTTGGTAGGATGAGGATGTCACCATAAAGACATGTTCGACAGCCACATTGGTGCCCTTTCATTTTTTATTCCCTTGTTTTAGTTGTTTATGGACACAGTTTGGACCTTGTTATCATCCCATTGTGTTCGTATAGGTGGACACCACATATTTGTGCTTGTGAAGTCAATTTCGGACTATCCTTGCCAATGTGGTGCTTCTTTTTCCACACTATCTTCACACTCTCCTTTTGTGAGACACTTTGGTTTCAGGGGGATTTCTTTGGTGACTTTTTCATGGTTCGCAACCTTGTTCATTGTCACAAGCACCAGATTTATTTTAGTTTGACGATGAGGCTTCTCTACTTTTTTGAGACATCTCATGGATCCTTTGCAGGCCATTATTGATGGAAGTTGTCCTAGGGGGTTGAAGAGGACATCTTCCTCTCCATCCTCCTTCCACATCTTCCTTCTTCTTCTTTTCTGGCATATGGTTTTCTCACTTGTGTTTTTTTATCATCTTTCAGTATATTTTTATTATGGATATATTGTACATGAGTACCTTAAAAGGCCTTGTTGTCGGGACTCATAAATATGGATATACCACTTGTATGGTTTTGTTGTTTTTTACTATCTCCTAGTACCACTTAAGGGGGGTGTTAGAGTATATCCTAAGTTGTTACTAGGATATTAGGATATTTATTGTGTGGCTAAGATCAACTCAGTTTTTTATGATCCAATGGATCATATTATACACCTTTGCTATTTAAGCAAGGTATTTTTCATTGAATAATAAGAAGTTATTTTATTTCTCAACAAATTCTCCCCTTGATGCTTCCCTAGAATACATTTATCGCATGCACCACTTGGAGGGGTTACATGCAAAAATATAATGGCCATATGTTGGCAATTTGTGTATCTCAATGATCCATAACTGATATGCCCAATCCTATGATGACACTTTTTACTTTAATTATCTATACGTGTAACCATAGAAACAAAATTTGTCTTCCTAAAAGAGAAAATAAATTAGGTTGACTTCTTTCCTAACTTACATATTTAATAAGACTCATCATAGTAGCTAGAGGTAGTAGTTTTAAACCCATTGTCTATATCCTTAATTAATTAATGATTAGGTCAAAATTCAACCTTTTATTTTATGAGTAATGTTAAAAATAGATAAAAGGTTAGGGCCAATATTATGAACATGAAGTACCTCATCAAAAGAAGAAGATCCAATGCTATTTTTTCTATATTATACAACTTGTAATGAAGAGTCATATCCAATTATAACACACTTCCTTGGATGTAATTTGTTGTATCCCTATAGGATATGCTTGTGCTTTGTTGTGTGCCTATTTACCCCTAAATCTACAATCCACTCATTCAAAACAGTGAATTTCCAGTATTTTGAATGAACAACTACATATGATTGTGAGGTTTCTCCATAAAATCTATTCTCATCTTGTCCATAGAAGAGAGCAACATCAACACCCACCTTTCTTGTTGCTTTCTCAATATTATTTATGTGAATCCAAACAAATTATGCTTTGTAATCTTCTTACAAAAATCACATGTAGGATTTTTGAAGGGTTTCTTGGGATTTTTCTCATTCTATTTTGGCTTTTTATCGTGTTAGCTTTTCCAATAGCTTCCTTTAGGTGGGATTGATTAAAAATAAAATTGTCCTTATGCTTTTATCTTCTAGCCTGATGATGTAGAAGTAACTTAAATAGATCATCAATTGATGGTGCAAGTGAGTTTGGAAAGTACACATGAAGCATTTAAAATACAACAACAATTATCTCATATGTCTTTAAAGCACTTTTGAAGACAATAATCAATAGGTCAACATTCTTTTCCTTTTTCAAATCTTTTTATCATTCTCCTTGCTTCTTAGGTAATATTCATGTAGTCCACATATCTTCTTGTAGCTTCTTGAAGGGACTAATGTAATTATCAACAATGTCAAATGAGTCCATAGATAAATTTGCAAGTTCAACCTCCAACCTATTGATTTGTGTAGAATCAATATGATAGCACATTCCCTAAAATTTTTCAAGCAACACTTTAGGGTCCATGGTGTTGTTGACATTTGTGTTATAGACGTTGTCAACATGAAGAGATATAACCCCATGAGCCTCATCCTTATTATCCTTATAGATTTTATTTATTTCTTTAGTATCAATAGCATGAGTTTGCTTGTTCACATACTTCACTCAACAAGAGCACATTATATTCCATGACTATCCTAGCAAAAATTTTACATGTAGTTATGACAAGAAATCCCACCACCAATGTAGAGATCTCCAAACACTATGCAATTTTAAAAAGGGATCAAAACACTTTCGTATACAAATTTTATGGCACCCAAAAGTTTAACCCTAAAATTGAACAAATTACCTTCAAAAAATTTGAAATTTTAGTTTTTTAATACCTACAGTGCATTAGTGTCTACGGGTGTCAAGTGTGTGTTGACTAGATAACATGTCGATGAATCATTAATGCCACTTGTCATGATCAATAGATTTCCACCTATTCATTTACTATGTAGGCCATTGGATAGGGTAAAAATGAACCAAAAATGCACCACTTGTCATGTTCTAATTAGTTACTTGATCTATGAATCATATTGTTCCACTTGTCACATTCTAACTCACTCTAAGATTCATGCTTTTCCAAGTCTATTGTTAACTATGTGAACAACTTATCATGTTTGATCAGGTGGTAAAATATGATTGATCAATGTTATATTTATATGCACCAAGTGGCATACAATGTGCCAATCACCCATCGTATGACCTACTATGTTGCCCCTCTATCCATTTTTCATATCAACATTTGAATCATCCATCACACATTGTGCCACCTCACTTACCATGTGACCTATATGGTTTGCTATGTTAGTTGTGTAGATGACCACCTAACCTACCACATGTTGCATTGCTTGATCTACATGTCAGTTGTACAAACTTCCATGTTAGATGTTTGGATCACCATGTATCATGCCATATCATTTATAACATCAACTATACACATTGTACAAAACACAATATCATTAAGTTCCATATTAGCATGTGCCATGTTAGCATGTGTGATTTGAAAAGGGGTGATGTCATTAGAAGCCATGTCATCACATAAGGTGATGTTGTCAAGTGACACATCATCACATTGTGTCATGCTTACATCATCATTGTACATCATGCTTGCCTCATTAGTTCTCAAAAGGAAATGGTGTTGAGGGAGTTTGAACCAAGGACCTCCCTCATGCAAAGTCTTGAGATGGGATTTTCTAGCCATCATCCCCATGGCTCCCCTTGGAAGATAAATGACAAGCAACATAAATAAATTAATCCCTTCAAACAAATGCCTCTAACCACATGTACATGAGATTAGCGTACATTTGAATGCTTTTTTTATCATGCCCTCCATAAAGTATTCCACCATTTGAATTTAAAATTTTGTATTTAAAATGTAAAATGCACAAATTTTATACACTAAAAACAAATACTTTGAGGTAATTTCGTAAAAGTGTTGAATTTGGACCCCTCTTTAAATTTCACAAAGAATCCAAATATGGTAATAGTTAATTCACATATATCATGGTTTTCCCTACACAACCTTTCTGTTGAATGCAATGAATTAGGACATCCTCTCACACATATGCAACAAAAATTTTGCAAGACCATTTTATCAACTTTTTCAAATAGCTCAGAGCTTTTTACTAAGCATAGAAGACTTCTTGTGTCTTCTATAGCACTAGGGGTTTGTATAAATAAATTTAGCCTCTTCTTTTTTCATAGTGGTCAATCAATATGCCCTATCATCTATGATACTAAACAAAAGAAGACAAAAGAGAAAACGAAATTGATTTTTAAAAAAATCTCTAAAAGACGAATGAGGTTTTCAAAAAATCTTGAAAATATCAAGGTATCCATATGTTTAGAAACCAAAAGAAAAACAACTTGAGTGCTAATAAGAGGGATAAAGGAACTTATCGGTGAATATTTTCTATTGAGCAAATATGTTGAATCCAATGAGATCCTCATGGTCCAAGTCCACCCAAGGTTTCTATAAAAAAACAACTCTTTAATTCCTACTATTAGATTTATACAAAACATATTCTTCACTACTCTAAACACAATTTCCCTTGAGAGAAGTCGTAGAAGCAAAATTGCTAACAATCAATAATTGAGTAATGATGATTCACACTTGCTTTAATACCATATTGGATTTCACAACTATTTCTAGAAAGAAATGGAATCAACACATTATCTAATATTGTTGAAAATAAATACACACAAAGCAAAGAATGGGATGTTTATGGACACTAAATAATTTCAATATCAAAGAATATAATTACACTCCAACTTATAATAAAATGATTGGTATGATAGGGTATTTATACCCAAATATGAGTTACCTTTAGGTCAAGGTTGTGAGGTTGACCTTCAAGAATAAGATAATAAAATATTACAAAAAATACCTTTTTCAAGGTTTACAAGGGCCCATAGAATCTTAACCACCATATATTCCAACACTCTAGTTAGATGACTACCCCTCTTGTAGTAACAACTTAATATCCAAGTTGGACCACCTAGTATTTTGTTCATATACTAACCACTCAAGGATCATAAAGCCTCCCTAATATTTCTTATCGATAGTCCCTACAAAACTCGCTAAATCCAAATGTACCTATAGGTAGATAGAATCTACTGGTGCTAAATCCCCTATATAATCTAAATATTTCCCAAAACCAGTTGAACACAAACCTATAAGAAGGAGCCTAAAAACTTCCTTGATTCTCAAGAGGTCTTCCCATTCAATATTTTCCACCTTCTCTTAGTAACTTGTAGCTTCACTAGCAAATTTCAAGGGGTATCAGTTATCAAATCCCACCCAATCAACACCCACCTTAAAATTTAAATCCTTACAACTAGGGTATACCTAATCCTCCTCCAATAATAAATAAAATAGTCCCCTCTAGGTGCTAGTTCTAAATTTTCACCTCAACAAAAGAAAAGTCAAAAATAAAATATGCATGGATGTCATATACACATAATAAGTTTTGTGATTTTGAATAAAATTTGTACTTTGGAATAATGTATGTATTAATGACTTAAGTGGAGATATGTAGGAAGTGAGTCATGATTATTACATTAGATTAGATTCAATCTATTATTTGTAATATTTTCCATGTTTTATCATACAAGGTCATGTAGGTAATTGATAGACTATCCATCCTAGTGCTAAGTCATATAAAGCAGTTTTCAAGTCATACATGGAAGTTATTGGGCTTGTACAGTGAATATTGCAAGCCATCAAGATTGAAAGCAATTCATCTAGCTAGTGGCAACCATTTGGAAAAGGACATGTCATCCTATTCTTAGACTAGGTCATATAAGGTAGGAAGTAATGTAGTCAAAGGCAAGGATATGATGTAGGCCATAGAACCTCATCATTACAAGTTTTAACATTGAATATTTCAATCAAAAGTGTTCCTCCATGGGTGGAATACCACCACTATGCTACATTTGGCACCATTATAGTTTGAAGTTTGAACCTGCACTATGTGAAGTTTGGAGATGTGGATGATATATAACTTATTGTTAGGATATAGGAGACGTGGATGTGGAAGAATGAGAGATCAACCAATATGTAAAATTCAAAGGATTTTACAACATGCATGGAAAGAATGTGGGAGTGTTGAGAACAACAAAGATTTTCATGTTGCTAACAAAGGAATGCACAAAAGAAGAATACTAATAAAACTTATTGGTGAAGAGATACACATACCAAAAGTTGAACAAGTTTGGAATCCTTAATTGGAGGATAGTTTAGATAAGGAATAAGAGAGATGGAAAGCATTATTTTTAATAATGGAAAAAGAACCATGACTAGAGGTGCAACAAACAAATAAGGTTTGGGTCAAGGAGAATGTTCATGCAAGTTGTGAAGAAGGCACAAAAATGGAGCATACACAAGATGAGATAAAGTGACTAGTGATACTAGCACAAGTTAACGGGAGGGTGCCTAGAGATGTAGAGGATGGGATTCAAGCACAAAGGAAACCGCAAGAGAGTGTGCACAAGAGACCAGATCCAATTCCTATGTATTCATAGAGTTCATGAAGTGTGGGAGCACAAGGTAGCATTCAAATACTATTCACAAATAAAGGATCATCAAGTGAGGACAAATAACCACCAAAAGTAGTTGTAGGTAAGCAAAAGTACCCAGATTTTATGGGTGATGGGAAGGAAGACCCAAGATTCCATATCAAAACATGTGAAATTATGTGGAGAGCCAATAACATATATGATGAAGGATCATGGCTATGAACCAAGAGAGATATTTTTTTTCACAAGTATGGTTCGCAAAGAAGTCCCAATATTTTTTTAGCATTTATAAGGCATAACCATGTTTTGAGTTCAATGTTGTTGTAGACGACACTCAAGTGGATAGAAGTGGCCAAAAACCCATACTTCTAGGGTTCATTTTATAAACCTCAACATTTAAAAAAGACTCCAATAGTGGTCTCCCCACTTTTCCTATACCCTCATCGGTATAAGACAACATGACCACGATGTAGGGATTATCCTTTAAAGCCCATAAAACTTAAAGGTGGACACATTTTCCCTAACCTTACATAAGTCTATCTATGTAGGATTATTTTGGTGTAATGCCTTAGTAATTAGTTACCACATCTCTGCAGGCTAAGGCCATTACCACTCACTTGGTAATGAGCATGATCACTCGATCCTCACCATTCAAGATACCACCACTATACTATCTTATGAACTCCAAAATCCTCACTGCTTTGGAACACCCAAAAATCACCATTCAAGGTGTATCATTCACAATTATCTGGGTATTGCATCATCACAACTCCTAGATTTGAAAATACCTGGTTATTGCATCACCACAACTCCTTCTAAGATTCACAACTACCTGGTTATTGCATCATCGCAACTCCTCCCAGGATTGGGTTATCTTCTTGAATCAAGGGTTTATCTAATATGGCTCTAGATTCATGCCCCAAAAACCCCAAGAGTCATATATTTAACAAAATAATAACATCTCTCAAAAGGAAATAAAGTGCTATTACATTCATAAATTCAACCTAGCACATTGCTAAACTAGTAATTTCAAATACTTTTCAATTCATAATACTAGCATTTAGCAATTCCTTTACTAATAATGGAAATAAAGTAACATCTAAAAGTATTATAACCATAATCTAGGAATTACATTCCATCATTATTTTTGATAACATAACTTTCCATTTTACACATAATAATCATATCAAGATCTTACATAAAGAATAATAACATAAAATCAATCATTCTTGAATAAGTCTTGAAATACTAAAACAAGTATAATTACAATACATCCCTTTTTCCTCGTCATATCGTAATACAAAAAAAAATCATATATAATTATTTTCTTTAAAACAATGCTACATATCAATACAATGATCCATGTCTTCGTGTGCTCTTTGAGGTCAATATTTGATAACTCTTTCCCATGAACTTGATTTAAAATTTAGGGATTAGGATAACTCATGAAAATGCATATGCAAGTCTAACATGCACACATAACAATGCAATAATAAATCAAGCAAATTCCATTGCAAAATAATGAGAGAATATTATACTTCTCCCAATACATGGATGAACTACCCAAGTCTCATCCATCTAACTTTTCAATAATATCTACTTTCCATATATTGCTCAATTCTTAATCTATACCAACCCTTATTTATTTAAAAAACCTTTCACTATTAATTCATAAAGTAACCATTTTTCCTAAGTTTTATAATTTCCATATATTATTTTATTCCTAAGAACCAATCTCATTGATTATAAATCCAAAACCTAATTAACATTTTATGCAATATAGAAATAATCAATCAATACTAGCATGATAAGGACTCCAAAATAATAATAGTTTCTTTCCTCTTAACCAAATAACTATAGATTAATGAACAATAAAAAAATTAAAAGAAAAGCTTCACAAGCTTACCCTTTAAATTATACCATAATATTCTCATGGATAAGTAGCATAAATGCATTAATTAAATTAAAACTTACGCATAACACATAAGCTATCTAGAAAAACTTCAACCATAGGTTACCATAAGGAGCTTAAAACAAGCGCTCCAAAAGTATATGACATAAACAACGAGGATACACCTGTGCCTCTATCCTAGATCCACACAAATACATAAACACACAACATGATCACAAAACCAAAGCAAGGCTTACTTCCTTGATTCAAAACTTGGCTCAAGCAAACTGACTTAGGACTCTCCCTCAACCTTGGGAATGAAGAAACTAGATAAAAAACGAAGTTGAATTTGACCCTGCATAGCACTGTCCTACAGTTGAAAGAAATTATACTACATTAAAATGCCCTCCAACAACAACATAATGTGACAATGCCAAAATAACAAGAAAAACCATGCACCAAAAAACACACTAACACAATAATGAAAGCTTAATAAAATGTGTTAGGTGATTAAAACAAGAAAACCATTAAAACATTGAGCAACACAACCAAGCGATTGATATCAAAACTCGTGTATACCAAAAGGTTTTTCAAACAGAACACAAGAACCATATGAAACTATGGTTCATTGAGAATCCATAGGCTCGATTTCTTATAAGAACAAGCCATAACCTAGTCTTCATAGAGAACGATATCTCAATGATATCCAAAACAATAACAATAAAAACAACTATGAATATTTAAGCAATAAACACATATCACAAGCATATAGAAAGCAACATTCAAAGATAAACCAAGAGGATAAATACCTCTGCACAATCTAATTTCGATATTATTTCTTCCTCAAAATTTTATTTTCAGATCTTGTTTTCATCCTCTTTCCAAAGCTTTAGTTCCTCATTTTTCCTTCCTTTGCTAGCATTTTTCTCAAAGCCCTCGAAAACCCTTAAAGTTTCTAAGTAGGTCATGGTTAGAAATAACTTATTTTCTCTCCAAGCCTACTGACCACCCCATCCAACTAAGGCATTTTTTGTTGGCTTCATCTCAAGGAGCCGACCCTCCTCAGGGTCCTCAAATTAGGGATAATGTTGTAGATTTTAATGAGAATGTATTATAAGCTGAAACCACAGAAGCTAAAATTAATCAGTTTGTGTTAAAATATTTGAAGGAATTGAATGAATGGGAACATCGAGCAAAGGTCCTATTAAGGGAAATCAATAATCGATATAAAAATTATGGAAAAAGAGATTCTCTTTATTCTTTGGTTCAATATGAACTAGAAAATTTTGATGGCCTTTTAAAACAGGCCACATCAGGATCTATTCAGTCTGATTTTATTTATGATTATGATGTTTTGAATGTTATTGTTAGTAGATTGGAGAGCATTAATGCCTAATCCCAAGCATTTTATAACCATTGGGCTTCTAATAAGGACAAAGTTGCAGTTGTTGAGGCTGCAAGGGATATGGCTGAGGTAAGAAAACTTTTAATGTTTCAATTTTGTATTGCAGTGAAATTTTTATATTTCTTGAAAATATTAAATAATTTCAATATAACCATTTTGAATTATGTTCTCAATTTGTTTTTGCAGTCAAATTTTGAACACTTGAAAACACAGGTTAAGAGCATGGATGTCAATATTAAATGGGCGAAGACATTGTTGACTCGTGCAATGGAAATGAAAAATAAAATGCAATCAAAAAATTTAGAAAATAATCGATTAAAAAATACATCAAGGAGAAGCTCAAAGAAGATCCAGAAATGGTGCTTGAGAAAACAAAGGAAATGCTTCCAACAATACTTGAAGATCCAAATAAAGAAGAAGTGCAATTGGTGTTAAGTATTGTGAAAGTACATGATAACCTAGTGAGATTTGGAGCATTGCCAGAAGAGAGTGACACAGATGTCGACAAAGGAAAAGAAATGACAACTCCAACAAATATTGAAGCAACCAAGCACCAATCAAATGTTTAACTTTGAAATTTAAAAATGTAATATGCTCTTAAGTTGACTGTAGTCAACAATTTTGTACAATGTAATATGTTTCTTTTTGAACTAATGATAATGACATTATCTCAATTTGTGTTTTCTATCATTCATATTTTGATTGCATTTATAAATATGTGTTGCAATTTTAGTTTATTTATGGTTAATATTGTTCACTATGGTCATCTCAACAACAAAAGCATTATAAATAACATTACATATCAACATTAATATACCAATAATAAAATTTAAAACATGAAACATAGAGATTTATCAATGAAGAGAGTTGATACATCATGACATAAACATACAATTGTAAAAACTGCAAAAAGATATGAGACATGTAATTTTTGAAACACTAATGTGATATAAAACAATAATTCTATAAAATCTTATAAATCTTGAACAATATTGTGAAATATTCTATGAAATTTGTGAAATCAAAACACTATTATGTTTATCAATGTCAATGAAATCATGGAAAATTATCATTATGGAAGCTGAAACATTTTAGCTTGTCCAGAATCATTATGAAGCATAGCAAAAATTTGTGTCTCCACCATCTGATAACTGAAAGCATCATCATTGTAGTTATCGATCGTATTCGACTTTCCTCTTCTATCTACGAGGGAACTCCAATGTGCCAAAGCTCTGTCATACAAAAATGTATCCAACTGATATGAAGACACATAAATTCTTAAACAATTTTCTAAATTTTTATCGAGTCTATTGCGGAGTTTAGATTTAACAAAAGAAAGTGCACTGAAAACTCTTTCATCTTTGACTGAACCCAAAATTATTGTTTCACATAACTCATATAAACGAAAGCATTCACTTATTGTATCTTGTAATATTGTTCTTGGATACAATTTTTGCCACAAACGTGCAGTGGAACCAATCTCATGGACACCTATCATAAGTGATGTTTGCACAACCATTGTTCTTCCAAAATGTGATGATTGTTCTTTCAAAAGATCATTTTTGAGTAAACTTTTTATTTCAACACCATTGACTTCCACACTCTTACTAAAATGGTCAATGAGGTTACCCATATATTTAATAAACAACTCATTTGCATAATTGTATAAAGTACAAGGTCCCCAAAACATGGGGTTAACCACACCCATGGCCTCGAGCAACTCATCTCTCTGAAACCGATATCTTATCTCACTTGTCAAATATTTTGCTATTTTTTACAAATTACACTTTGTTTTTTGTATAATAACATGAAATCTACTGTGTGTTACAGGAAATTCTTTAAAATCTTCTACAACAATACTTGATTGCCTTTCAAAACAATAAACAAGTACCATATTTTCGTGAACATTAATACAAAGGTGATCATTGATGTTAAAATTCAAGAATCTTTTTGAATTGTTCATGTTTGTCAATGTATTCCAACTATCAAACAAAGTTTCTATAAAATCTGCTTTAGACACATATAATGTATCTATAAGCACGCATATTTGTTTTCTCATCCTCATAAAATCAATGATATAGATGGATATCTTGTGCAAGATTAATTAATTTGTTCATTTATTTTAACATTGTAAGAATACCACATAAGGTCAAAAGTGTTTCCAAGTCAGTCAAATAGAATAGCATATATTTTGCCTTATCAACTATCTTGCAATTTGCATGCATAAACCCTGTAAATGATTGATATTCTGCAAAAACTCTCTAAGCAGGTTGATATAGTGAAATCCATCTTGTATCCACATATTTTAACAATTTTTTCCCTTTTGTAACTCCTAGTGCAAACTGTTGAAACTTTGCAAACCTTTTTGGACTTAATGAGAAATAATAATGAATTTCACGAATAAGGTTTTCCACTTTAGCAACATTTGAACATGTGCTCACAATTTTATATGTAATATTTACTCTATGAGCCATACAATAAATGGGAATCATATATGGGGCAACTGTGGTTTGGAGTTGAACACAAAGACGAGATCTGTGACCTTTCATAATAGCAGCTCCATCAGCTCCAACACAAATTAATTTTGTTGCTATGACTATATCATTCATTCCCACAATATTCTTTAAACTATTTACAACAACATTATAAATGTTTTCGGCATTTGAACTTTCCAAAATCTTATGTATTCCCAACAAAATAGGCCTTATAATATGGTTTTGAAATGTGTACACATGCATGCAAATCCAAGATGTGTTTTCCACAACTATTACCTTATCAATTGAAAGTGAAATGAATCTGGAAAGTTTTACTTGCTCCCTTAGGTCTTCTTTCTCAACCAAAGATAAACATTTTGCCATTTTCCAATCACTTCAGTCTGACCAATAAGAACTAGGAAAGTTTTGCATATTAAATAGATGTAATAGCTACTTATAATCAATAAAATCATACATTGGTCTACCTTTCTTGATAATATTGTAAACAACGGCAAACTGCATACTTTTTGAAGCTAAAATGGTCTTCTGTATTTTATGAAATTGGGCTGCAATTGTTCCACCTTTCTCAACAAGAGATTGTTGTTGCTTTAAGTTATTTTTATATTCTATAGTATATCTTAAATGCAAACATTTTGATGCACCCTTCCACTTAAATTCTTTACTAACTTCACCATTACTTTTTATAACTTTTACATAAGCTTTTCCATCATGTTTTTCAATTGTATCAATCGTGTTTTGAAGCCTAAAATCCTTACCAAGTCTCCAACTACAAATTTTGCATCTACATTATTTTTCATCGATTTGGTTATCCTTAGTCATGACAGGCTCAAGCCAAGGAAATATTTCTGCCTATTCATTTCTAAATCCCCTTCCAAGTATCCAATTAGATGCTTTTCTTTTTTAGAATTTTTGCTTGAAGATTCAAATGAAGCTTGTAATGATTTTGATTTATCACTTTAATTTTCAATTGTGATGTCATTTTAAGTGTTGTCTTCAAGTGTTTTTTGGATGTCATTTTCAAGGGGATTTCATTTTTTTTGGTAGATAAGATACTATAGCATTAATACCAGGTTTTACAGGTTGACCCAAAACCTTTTACAAAAATCAGCCCAGGGCTATTGATGAACATGTCCTTACTAAGGATCCTATATATGTAAAATATACATGCCACAAAATCCATTACATCTAGTAAGGCATGTAGCCTGTTATCAAAAATAAACACACGGATCCCTTCCTTGAAACAATGGAGAAACAAAAAGTTGCAGACACACATAGTAGAGTACTAAAAAAAACTCCCACAAGCTCTGTATTGACAGTTACTCTTAATAATTATTTGGTAATTGCTTTATTCCATATATGACATGCTTTGGGACCACATCCCATATTGGCCAATCAACCTTGGAGAAGTGAACATGCTGGCTAGATTTATGGTGATGGCTATCTGGTGGTCCACGTGGCTCTAGTTTGAAGTCTTATATTATCGTTTCTTTCCTACCCTATGATTATCAACCAACCTCAAATTACTAATACAACTAGGAGCCATGTTATCTGACATGTGAATGTCCCCATTAGTCTTTGTGGTATTTCCAAGCAGCATCCACCAAGACTGAAAGCTCGAATAATTTTTATTGTGAGTCCATTTCAAAAAGAGACAGGAATACTCATAGCCTTCGAACTTATAGTGCCTTCCCTGTTGGTAAATTTGACTATCATTCTTGGAATTCTTATTGAATAAGCTCCTCTACTTCACTCAGGACACCGTGTTCCCATTTGAAAAGTCTGTCACCATCGACACCCAAATTGGCTAGCTTATTAGCAACTTTGTTAGCTTCCCGAAAGACATGTTGGACTTTTATGTCCTATCTTCCCTGGAAAAGGATCCTAGCCTATTTAACAATAATTTTAATCCTCCAAGGAGGTGTTTTCCAATTATTGAGGAGATTTATAACATGTATAGATTCTCCTTCTATGATCAAATTACCTTCTAAGTCTTGATTCATTTGAAGACATCTCCACATAGCTCTAGCTTCAACTTCGTTGTTCGTCCTTGTTCTCAAATATTCAAAAAATGCAAGCATCATATTCCCATTATGATCTCGCACAATGTCGCTAGCGCCTGCTCTACCAGGATTGTTCTTAGCTGCTCTATCAAAATTAAGCTTAAACCAACCCGTAGGAGGTGGGGACCACTTAACATTGGCTTTGAGGTTGACTACCCTAGGCATAGACTCATCTAACAAGGTTAAGCTTAAATATTGAGTAATCGTGATCTCCTGCAGATGAGGTTTACGGCTATCAAAAAGGATAAGGTTCACATTCTCGTTGGCAAAGGATAGAATCCTGGCAATGATAGTTTGATGATCATGGATAGACTCATTAAAGACTCTATGGTTCCTTTCTAACCACACCTGCCAAAGATAGTGATTGAGACAAATTTTCCACATGTATATAAGTTTTTGATTTGAAAAGGGGTAAGGCCACTGGATGAACAAATCAAGTATGGTGGTTGTTTTAACCCAAGAAATATTGAAGGCTTGAAAAACCCCACTTAGGACATTCAAGGAAAAAGTGCACTCAAGGAAAATGTGATAAATGGTCTCCCAATTAGCCTTGCACAGATAACATCGATTAGTGATACAAATACCTTTACACATCATATTATCAATGGTTAGAATTCTTCCTTGGATAACCAGCCATGAAAAGACTACAATTTTTTGAATTAATTTTTTTATCCAAACTAAGTCCTTTTGGAGGACAAAATCCTCGTCATCAAGTAGAAACTTGTAAGTTGATTTAACAGTGAACTGCCCATTTTCCGTAGGAGCCTAGGTCACTTGATCTTCCTTGGGTCTCATGGGGATAAACTATTTCCCGAGAATATTACAAAGATCATTTGATTTTTCTTGAAATCCCTGAATCCTTATTTGTTTCCAATTCATTCTGCATTTATCCTCTACCATATAATCAGAGACTTTTCTGTTAATGAGTTCTTTCGTGATATCTCTAATTCGGGCTAAGTTATGATATTGCGTCAGTGGTTCATCCTTAGCCCACCTGTCATTCCAACAATTTATCCTCTCACCATTGCCTAAAACCCATCTTAAACATTTTTTGATGATTTTCTTACAATTGAGTATTGCTTTCCAAAAAGCAGAACCTCTGATTGGAACTGAGTCACTTAGAAATTCCATATTTTGAAGATACTTTCGTTTTATGACAAGGATATTTTCATTAAAAGGCATCTCATGTTAGGGAATATCTTCAAGTGGAGGCATATCAGGATCGACAGGGTATTCTACATAGTAGCATACCATAATATTTTTATCATTCTTGCATAAAAAAATTTACAAAAAAATATTCAAATCGCCAATCAAGAAGATACTGGGAAGTCAAAAATCATTTGTACCTTGAATTTGCATGGATGTCGTTGGCTCGTTGCATTTTGAATTTTGGCTAAAATATTTGAGGGTACTCTTTTCAGCAGGAGATTTGGTGTCCTTTCCATCACTGGGTAACATTTAACTTATTATGAAAAATATTTTCAATTTAGAAGAGTAATAAAATGTTGAAAATGATGTACTTTTTGGAGGCCTTAAGATAATATTGTAAATACAATAAAAAAATATTTGGGTGGTAGATTATACATACTTTTTTCCTGCCATTCTTTATTGTGATTTTATTATTTTATGCCACTGGTTCATTTTTAGGTGAAAGCACTTTAACTGACAAGAGAACAAAGATAATTAACATTTGAATTGAAATCAATTTAAGAAAAATATTCTTTAAGCATAAAATAATTGGTGATACGTACGTAAAAAAATATCATTTTATAGCACAAAATGGTCTAGAAATAGAGAATCAAAATGTGTTCGAACAAACAGAGCATCAATATGTCTTTAGAGAACCAAAGCATTTACTCATGTATAATCTTAGCAAGGGAAAAAAGATCTGAATTGAAACTAAGAATCAAAGGTTTCTAAAACATTCATAATAGGGTAAAACAGAGAAAACATGGGAACATAGCAATGACCATCTTGATGCAGAAGAGGACTTGGATATAATATTTAGCAGAAAGAGAGAAAATAGGGGATAACATGCAAAACATGGCAAAATAGAGAAAAACATGGCAAGTAGAGCAGTGACAGAGAACTTCATGTAGAAAGAGATCCGGTGTGGAACAAGATTCGGTCAAAAATATTTTGGTGTTAGAAATGGATCCGACCAAATTCAGAACATGTTCCACTTGCAAAATTGATTTGTACGGTTGCAAAATATGGCCCAATTGCAAAAGTGGTTCTACCCGGTTGCACAATAGGTTCCAGTTGTAGAATTTTTTTAGGATGGTTGTAGAGTAGGATTTGGTTGCAGAAGTGGTTATGTCTAGTTGCACAAGAGGTTCCAGTTGTAGAAGTGGTTCAAGATGGTTGTAGAACAGGGTTCAGTTGTAGAAGTGGTTATGTTCGGTTGTACAAGAGGTTCTAGCTGCAAAAGTGGTTTAGGATGATTGTAGAACAGGGTCTGGCTACATAAGTAGTTATGTCCGATTGCAGAAGAGGTTCCTGCATAATAGGTTCTAGACGGTTGCAGAATAGATTTTGAACAGTTGCAGAATAGGTTTTGGACGGTTGCAAAAGAGGTTCCATCCGAATGTAAAATTGGTGGTAGTCGATTGCAAAAAAGATTTCGATCTTATGCAAAACTATGTCGGAATATTCGTCGGGTATAGAACACGTTCCAAAAATAAAAATGTATCCCTGGGGTGTTAATTATATATAGAGGTATACTTGGCGAGTTGGGCAGGATAATTTAGAAATTTTAAAATTTTAGGGCAAAAAGGGTACTTTATTTAGGAAGGATGGCTTGCAAATTTTTAAAAATAACCATGATACTCTTATCAAAGCACGGTGAACCGACTCCTAAAATTTATTTGTTTTGAAAATTTTTGGCTAAATGGCCGATGTCCGAGTCCCCCAAATTTTGCAAATTTGAATTTTCAAAAATTGTACTTTTCGCCCAAATGGCGAAGTTTCACTGCTATGCATAACCTTGAGGCTAACAATCAATTTAGTTCATGATACTATCAGGATACCCATGTTAGACCTATCAATGGATTACCTCTTCCAAATGATGCAATTAACAAAATATTTTCAACAAGTAATGAATATCATATTTTATAGGCAACTACCAAAATATAAATATATAGGAAACATATCCAAGACGATATATAAACATTGAATATACTAATAGAAGAAAAGCAAAATCAAGTGATATATTTGTAGCAAAAGCTAAAGGTATTGAAAAATTAAATCAAATATCTAGGATGATATGTAGCAGGGAAGGAATACATGGAGAACTAGTTGGCTAAATTGAAGTGACAACTAGTAGATGAGCAAGATCAATTGAAGCAGCATTTTGAAAAGAAGAATCAACACTTACAACTTCAACTAGATTAATTAAAGGTAATAGTGTAAGGAAAAGATGAGGATATATCCAAATTGAAAAAGATAAATAAAAAATTGAATGAAAATATCAAAATTTTGAAATTCAATGCATTAGTAGTTTAATAAATTAAGTCCTTATAGGACTAATCATATGCTAAAATCATGCACATGAAAGTATATTTTGCATATCGCAATGAATGTGAAGCCTTTCCTAATCAAACTACAATTATACTCAAGTGGATAGAGAATGAATTAACAACCAAACCAAGGTATAGCAAAGTGCTCCTACAATTATATAAAACATCCAATGAGTAGGTAAAGCAAATGGTTATCATGGATAAGAAGTCAATAATCATGCAATAAAATAACATACCTGACAATAAAAGGAGGCTCAAAGGATTCAAATCTACTTGAAATTATCTCAAAATAACCATTTAGGAAATAAGAAAGGATAAATAGTAGTTGTTAAATGGATTTTCCAAGATAATATTTGAAAAAGGAAAGCTCCTCATGTTAGAACAAATTGCCAAGGCCATTGATGAAGAGAAATGCCAAATTTGACATGCACATAGATGAAGTTGTGCTTGATACATTAAATAAGATCACCAGATTGTAAATCCTATTGGGGAAGTGAAAAGTATAGTTGATCAAGAGGATGACTTTCCAAGCGACTTGTATATGTTTGAATTCATAATACTTTTCAGAGATAATCTAAAATTGATGCAGGAGCATCCAATGGTGTAAGGGCAATCTTGCATCACCAAAAAGAAATAAATTGCATTTTCTCTTTTGGTTGTAAGTTTCTTTAGTTGTTTTGGAGTCCATGATGACACTTGGGAGGTATAAGTCAGTCAGAAGTCCAAAAAGGTGAAAAATAGTCATCGGCTATTTTTAGTAAGTCAGCCTAAATGGACACATGTGGATTTGAAAATTTACCCCAAGGAGCGAGATTGAAAAATATATCCGGTGGTGAAAGAATCACCCCAATAGCCTGAACGGTTTGAGAGATATTAAAGTTTTCATCTCGAGAAATCTCTCCAAGAAGGTTTAAAAATAAAATTTGAAGACCTTAGAAGCCCTGAAGAAGGATGAAAAATCACCTCAATTACCTTTAGGTAATTGAGGTATTGTATATCTCTTCATAAGCTTTCCAATGATATCTTATAATAGCCAATCGGACACTCGAGTCAAAAGTTACGGTTTCGAGAAGTTGTGCCACCGAAATTCAAATTTGAATATCTTTTTGGGCAGAAAATGAAAATTCAAATTTCAGATGAATATCTTCTTGGGCGGGAAAAGGGGAGTTACACTTTCCAGAATGTTCTATGGGAGTTATTAAAGGGGGAAGAGGGATCACCAAAAGGCAGTCCGAGGGAAGACAGATCGTGGCTCCAACTTGCAGATTTCGAGTCGATTTTCTTTGTGATAAAATCGGCCTTGTGGTCGTAGCATTGTAACTTTGATTTTGTAATTTCTATTTTATTGAAATAATATCATGTTGTGTTTCTTCTAAATTTTTCTATGATTTGAGTATTGTGTGTGTGTTGGGTGGAGTAGCCCTTCATCAAGTGGTATCAGAGTAGGAGTTCCTGAGTGTGTAAATAGATCACCGAACGTGAGGTAGTTTGCACTAGGACCTAGGGTTGAGGTTGTGAGAAAAGTGATCAGAATACCTCCATGAAGAAATACTATTGTGGTTATAGGAGAGGGTTTTAGAGCCCTACAGAGACAAGTTCAAGCACTGCAAGAGGAGCTACGTAGAGGGTTTGAGCCAAGAAGAGAAGAGGAAAGTGAAGATGAAGCTGAGAAGAAGAATCTCAGCTCGAAGAAGAATAGGAGGTCATAGATCCTACGCAAGCCAGATTATTTAAGGCCATCTCCAAGATTGGAAAAAGGCCGAAGATTGATGTTTCTACATTTTCTGGGAATCTTAACCCAGAAGAGTTGATCGATTGGATCAATGATATGGAGGAGTACTTTGAGTATGAGGAAGTGGAAGATCCTGAGAGGGTCAAATTTGCAAAGACCAAGCTAAAGGGTCACGCTAATATCTGGTGGAGGGAAGTACAACTAGATAGAAATAGAAGAGGAAAAGAAAGAATAACAATATGGGATCGGATGGTGGAAAAGTTGAAGAGATAGTTCATTCCAGTTGATTACGAGTTAGATCTACTAAAGAAAATGCAAGGTTTGAGGTAGGCAGGTAAATCTGTCAAAGAGTATACATAAGAGTTCTACAAGGTCATGATCATAACAGGCCATTCTGAGGCTAACAAGGAGAAGGTAGCCCATTATATAAATGGATTGAAGCCAAGTATTCAAGATGAGCTAAGTTTGGTCAGAATGACTACCATAGAAGATGCTTATCAGTTTGCCCTGAAGGTAGAAGAGAAGTTGAATAGAAGGTTTGAAAGCAAGTAGAGAGAAAGAGGTCATGGTGGAAGGACTAGTGGAAGACCATATGGAGGACGAAATGAAGACCAAAAGAAGAATGAAGAAGTTAGCAGCAGTCAAAACCAGAAAGGGGATAATGCCTACCACCCCTGTGAGCAAAATAATGGTGACCAAAGAGGAAGAGGAAGGTTTGGATGAGGACCTGGAAGAGGAGGATTTCGTGGAACCTGTTTCCAATGTGGAGAAGAAGGACATCGAGCATACGAGTGTCCACAACATCAAGGAAGGACGAATAAGAGACCTGAAGGTAATGCACGAGCTGCCTATGTAGATGAAGATGAAGATGTTGAATCTGACCATTCTAAAGAGGTAGAAGGAGGAGAAGTTCTTGTCACAAGGAGAGCCTTGCTAAATGAGGAGAAAGATCCAGTTCAGAGGAAGATTTTATTTCGCACAAGGTGCAAATGTGAAGGTAATGTTTGTAATGTTATCATTGATAATGGTAGCACTGATAATCTAGTTTTAGAGGGGATGGTTAATAAATTATAGTTGGAGAGAAGGAGACATCCGCATCCATATCGGATTGCATGGCTGCAGAAGGACCATAGAGCTTTGGTCAATGAGCAATGTTTAGTGAAGTTCAAAATTGGGAATTACCATGATGAGGTACTGTGTGACATCCTGCCTATGGATGCTTGTCATGTGCTATTGGGGAGGCCATGGCAATTTGATCGATGTGTAGTACATGATGGACATGCCAACACTTATTCCCTGACAAAGGATGGAGTTCACCACAAGTTGAAGCCCTTGAAGGAGGTGGACGAAAAGGTATGTAGTAGTGCAAGAATTTTTTAGTTGATGGTAGGAATTTTTTGGATGGTATGAAGCTTACATTATCATGAGCTATACATTGAGATTTACATGGTTAATAGAGTAATAAAGAGAACATAGAGATATATTGATAGTATTGATCATTGTAATGGGATATTACAGATAATGTAAAAGGAAGATTACTCACAGATGTGGATTTGATACCATGGGCCAGTTTACCAAATAAGGCAACCCATAGAATGACTCCTACAAAGAATGAGGAGCTGAATAGACAAGTTCAAGAGCTATTGAAGAAAGGATTGATTCGGGAGAGTCTGAGTCCATGTGCAGTACCTACAGTACTAGCACCAAAGAAATATGGAGAATGGAGAATGTGTACAGACTCTCAAGCCATTAACAATATTACAATCAAATACATATTTCCATTGCCAAGGATGGATGACCTTATGGATTGTTTGAGTGGAGCCAAGTACTTCACAAAGATTGACCTAAAGAGTGGGTATCATCAGATCCGTATCAGAGAAGGAGATGAGTGGAAGACAACCTTCAAGACTAAAGAGGGCTTGTACGAGTGGTTAGTCATGCCATTTGGGCTAACCAATGCACCAAGCACATTTATGCGGCTCATGAATGAGGTATTGAAAGAATTTTTGGGAAATTTGTTATTGTTTATTTGGATGACATTTTGATTTTCAGTAAGACATTGGAGGAGCACCTGATGCATATTCGAAGAGTTTTTGAGAAGCTAAGGGAGGAGAAATTGTTGATTAATCTGAAGAAATGCAGTTTTGTGAAGAAAGAGTTGGTGTATCTGGGATTTGTTATCTCAGCTGAAGGTCTTAAAATGGACCCAAAAAAGTGAAGGCTATCATTGAATGGCCTACACCGAGGAGTATTACAGAGGTAAGATCATTCCATGGTCTAGCAAGTTTTTACAGAAATTTTATTAAGAATTTTAGTAGTATTTGTACACCCCTAACGGAGACAATGAGAGGGGATAGAAAGGAGTTTAAGTGGACTACAAGAGCAACTAGGAGTTTTGATATGTTGAAGAAGAAAGTCATAGAGCAACCTATTTTGGCACTTCCATATTTCAATAAGGTATTTCAGGTAGATTGTGATGCTAGTGGTAGCGCCATAGGAGCTATTTTGAGTCAAGAAGGTAAGCTCATTGCCTATTTTAGTGAGAAGCTTAATGATGCCAGGAAAAAGTATTATATCTATGATCAGGAGTTTTATGCCATAGTTCAAGCTTTGAAGAAATGGAGACACTATTTGTTGCCAAAAGAGTTTGTTTTATATACTGATCATCAAGCCTTGTAGTATATTAATAGTCAAGGAAAGTTAAATCAAAGGCACTTAAAATGGGTTGAGTTTTTGTAGAGTTATACTTTTGTGTTGAAGCATAGGAGTGGAAAGTCAAACAGAGTTGCAGATGCCTTAAGTAGAAGGTAAAATTTGTTGATAGAGATGAAGGTGGAGGTTGTTGGGTTTGACGAACTCAAGAGTTTGTACCTTGAAGATCTAGATTTTGCAGAAGCTTGGAGAGCTTGCTTGGAACCTGTTACTTTGGATAGAATGAAATGGTTGGATTTCTTAATCCAATATGGGATGTTGTTTAGAAGAAACCAGTTGTGCATTCCAAGGAGTTCCATGAGAGAGAACCTGATCAAGGAGAAGCATAGTGGAGGATTGGTTGGACACTTTGGTCAGGATAAGACCATTGCTCTTGTTAGTGAGAACTATTATTGGCCATAGTTACAACAGGATGTGAAGAAGTTTGTACAAATTTGTAGAGTATGCCAGATGGCCAAAGGTGTAAGATAGAACACCGGGCTATATCAGCCATTACCTATACCAGAGAAACCATGGGAAGATATTAGCATGGATTTTGTTCTTGGCTTACCAAGGACATAGAGAGGACATGACTCAATATTTGTGGTGGTTGATAGGTTTTCTAAGATGGCACATTTCATTCCTTGCCATAAAACTAGTGATGCAGTGCACATTGCAAAGTTGTTTTTTAGAGAGGTGGTATGACTACATGGTCTACCAAAGAGTATAGTTTTAGATAGAGATACCAAATTTGTTGGTTATTTTTGGAGGACCTTATGGAAGAAGCTGAAGATAGATTTGAAGTTCAGTTCTGCACACCATCCACAGACTGATGGACAAATAGAGGTGGTGAATAGGAGTTTGGGCAACCTGTTGAGATGCTTAGTAGGAGATAAGCCCAAGGGATGGGATTTGATTTTACCATAGGTAGAATTTTCTTACAACAATTCTATCAATAGGAGTACTGGTAAATCCCCATTCTAGATTGTATATGGGAGCAGCCCAAGGAATGCTTCTGAGTTGAGGTAGATGGACAAAGGAGAAAAGAGTAGTGCCAAAGTTGAGGACTTTGTAGAGCACCTAAAGAACTTGCATGAAGAGGTAAGGAAGCATATTAATAAGATGAATACTCAATACAAGGTAAAGGTAGACCAGAAGTGGAGGTTTAAGGAATTCTAGGTTGGAGATGAAGTTATGGTTCACCTGAGAAAAGAAATATTTCCTATTAAGACATATAACAAGTTGAAAATGAAGAAGTTTGGACCATGTAGGATCATAAAGAAACATGATTCAAGAAATGCATATGAGGTGGAATTACCAAGTGAAATTAACATATCACCTATGTTTAACATTTTTGACTTGATAGAGTATCATGAAGGGGACAATGAGGATGGACCAGTAGAAGAACGATGGAACATTCCAACATCTACTCTAGAGAAAGAAGAGATAGAAGAAATCTTGGATAGTCATCTGGGAAGAAGTACAAGAAATAGGTAGTATGAAGAATATCTGGTTAAGTGGAAAGGAAGGCCAATTGAAGATTCCTCATGGCTTTCTAAGGCAGAGGTTGACCATCTCAGTTTTCCTCCAACACTAGAGAAGTGAAGGTCACTTCTCAATTTACCCTGGGTGTCTGATGCAGGAGCATCCAATGGTGTAAGGGCAATCTTGCATCACCAAAAAAAAAAAATTGCATTTTCTCTTTCGGTTGTAAGTTTCTTTAGTTGTTTTGGAGTCCATGATGACACTTGGGAGGTATAAGTCAGTCAAAAGTCCAAAAAGGTAAAAAATAGTCATCGGCTATTTTTAGTAAGTCAGCCTAAATGGACACATATGGATTTGAAAATTTATCCCAAGGAGTGAAATTGAAAAATGTATTCGGTGGTGAAAGAATCACCCCAATATCCTAAATGGTTTGAGAGATATTAAAGTTTTCATCCTGAGAAATCTCACCAATAAGGTTTAAAAATAAAATTTGAAGACCTTAGAGGCCTGAAAAAGGATGAAATTTGATAAATTATTTAGTTTTTGTATATCTCTTCGTAATCTTTCCAATGATATATTATAATAGCCAATCAGACACCCGAGTCAAAAGTTAGGTTTGGGAGTGTGCACGAAATTCAAATTTGAATATCTTTTTGGGCAGAAAATGAAAATTTAAATTTTAGATGAATATCTTCTTGGGTGGGAAAAGGGAGTTACGCTTTCTAGAATGTTCTATGGAAGTTATTAAAGGGGGAAGAGGGATCACCAAAAGGTAGTTCGGGATGATAGATCATGGCTCTAGCTTGTAGATTTTGAGTAGATTTTCTTTGTGATAAAATCGGCCTTGTGGTCGTAGCATTGTAATTTTGATTCTGTAATTTCATTTCATTGAAATAATATCATATGTTGTGTTTCTTTTAAATTTTTTGTGATTTGAGTATTGTGTGAGTGTTGGGTGGAGTAGCCCTTCATCAAGTGGTATCAGAGCGGGAGTTCTTGAGTGTGTAAATAGATCATTGAATGTGAGGTAGTTTGCACTAGGACTTAGGGTTGAGGGTTGTGAGAAAAGTGATCAGAATACCTCCATGAAGAAAATGTGTGGAGAAATATTATGGTTATAGAGAGGGTTTTAGAGCCCTACAGAGACAAGTTCAAGCACTGCAAGAGGAGCTGCATAGAGGGTTTGAGCCAAGAAGAGAAGATGAAAGTGAAGATAAAGTTGAAGAAGAATCCCAACTCGAAGAAGAATAGGAGGTCATAGATCCTGAGCAAGTCATATTATTTAAGGCCATCTCCAAGATTGGAAAAAGGCTAAAGATTGATGTTTCTACATTTTCTAGGAATCTTAACCTAGAAGAGTTGATCGATTGGATCAATGATATGGAGGAGTACTTTGAGTATGAGGAAGTGGAAGATCCTGAGAGGGTCAAATTTGCGAAGACCAAGCTGAAGGGTCACACTAATATCTGGTGGAAGGAAGTACAACTAGATAGAAATAGAAGAGGAAAAGAAAGAATAACAAGATGGGATCGGATGGTGGAAAAGTTGAAGAGATAGTTCATTCTAGTTGATTACGAGTTAGATCTGCTGAAGAAAATGCAAGGTTTGAGGTAGGTAGGTAAATCTATCAAAGAGTATACAGAAGAGTTCTACAAGGTCATGATCAAAATAGGCCATTCTGAGGCTAACAAGGAGAAGGTAGCCCATTATATAAATGGATTGAAGCCAAGTATTCAAGATGAGCTAAGTTTGGTCAGAATGACTACCATAGAAGATGCTTATCAGTTTGCCCTGAAGGTAGAAGAGAAGCTGAATAGAAGATTTGAAAGCAAGTAGAGAGAAAGAGGTCATGGTGGAAGGACTGGTGGAAGACCATATGGAGGATGAAATGAAGACCAAAAGAAGAATGAAGAAGTTAGCAACAATCAAAACCAGAAAGGGGATAATGCCTACCACCCCCGTGAGAAAAATAATGGTGACCAAAGAGGAAGAGGAAGGTTTGGATGAGGACCTAGAAGAGGAGGATTTCATGGAACCTATTTCCAATGTGGAGAAGGACATCGAGCATACGAGTGTCCACAACATCAAGGAAGGATGAATAAGAGACCTGAAGGTAATGCACGAGCTGCCTATGTAGATGAAGATGTTGAATCTGACCATTCTGAAGAGGTAGAAGGAGGAGAAGTTCTTGTCACAAGGAGAGCCTTGCTAAATGAGGAGAAAGATCTAGTTTAGAGGAAGAGTTTATTTTGCACAAGGTGCAAATGTGAAGGTAAAGTTTGTAATGTTATCATTGATAATGGTAGCACTGATAATCTAGTTTTAGAGGGGATGGTTAATAAATTACAGTTGGAGAGAAGGAGACATCCACATCCATATCGGATTGCATGGTTGCAGAAGGACCATAGAGCTTTGGTCAATGAGCAATGTTTAGTGAAGTTCAAAATTGGGAATTACCATGATGAGGTATTGTGTGACATCCTGCCTATGGATGCTTGTCATGTGCTATTGGGGAGGTCATGGCAATTTGATCGATGTGCAGTACATGATGGACATGCCAACACTTATTCCTTGACAAAGGATGGAGTTCACCACAAGTTGAAGCCCCTGAAGGAGGTGGATGAAAAGGTATGTAGTAGTGCAAGAATTTGTTTAGTTGATGGTAGAAATTTTTTGGATGGTATGAAGCATGAGCATATGTGCTATGCATTGATTCCTAGAGTTAATAAAGAAGAATGTGAAGATATACCAGTAGAAGTCTCAGATCTATTGGGAGAATTCGAAGATATTGTATCAGATAATGTACCTGAAGGTTTACCACCAGTGAGGAAGATTAGTCACCAGATGGATTTGATACCAGGAGCCAGTTTACCAAATAAGGCAGCCCATAGAATGACTCCTATAGAGAATGAGGAGCTGAATAGACAAGTTCAAGAGCTATTGAAGAAAGGATTGATTCGAGAGAGTTTGAGTCCATGTGCAGTACCTACAGTACTAGCACCAAAGAAATATGGAGAATGGAGAATGTGTATAGACTCTCGAGCCATTAACAAGATTACAATCAAATACAGATTTCCATTGCCAAGGATGGATGACCTTATGGATTGTTTGAGTGGAGCCAAGTACTTCACGAAGATTGACCTAAAGAGTGGGTATCATCAGATCCATATCAGAGAAGGAGATGAGTGGAAGACAACCTTCAAGACTAAAGAGGGCTTGTACGAGTGGTTAGTCATGCCATTTGGGCTAACCAATGCACCAAGCACATTTATGCGACTTATGAATGAGGTATTGAAAGAATTTTTGGGAAAATTTGTTATTGTTTATTTGGATGACATTTTGATTTTTAGTAAGACATTGGAGGAGCACCTGATGCATATTCGAAGAGTTTTTGAGAAGCTAAGGGAGGAGAAATTGCTGATTAATCTGAAGAAATGCAGTTTTGTGAAGAAAGAGTTGGTGTATCTAGGATTTGTTATCTCAATTGAAGGTCTTAAAATGGACCCAAAAAAGTGAAGGCTATCATTGAATGGCCTACATCGAGGAGTATTATAGAGGTAAGATCATTCCATGGTCTAGCAAGTTTTTACAAAAAGTTTATTAATAATTTTAGTAGTATTTGTACACCCCTAACGGAGACAATGAGAGGGGATAGAAAGGAGTTTAAGTGGACTACAAGAGCAGCCAGGAGTTTTGATATGTTGAAGAAGAAAGTCATAGAGCAACCTATTTTGGCACTTCCAGATTTCAATAAGGTATTTCAGGTAGATTGTGATGCTAGTGGTAGCGCCATAGGAGTTGTTTTGAGTCAAGAAGGTAAGCCCATTGCCTATTTTAGTGAGAAGCTTAATGATGCTAGGAAAAAGTATTCTGTCTATGATCAGGAGTTTTATGCCATAGTTCAGGCTTTGAAGAAATGGAGACACTATTTGTTGCCAAAAGAGTTTGTTTTATATACTGATCATTAGGCCTTGCAGTATATTAATAGTCAAGGAAAGTTAAATCAAAGGCACTTAAAATGGGTTGAGTTTTTGCAGAGTTATACTTTTGTGTTGAAGCATAGGAGTGGAAAGTCAAACAGAGTTGCAGATGCCTTAAGTAGAAGGTAAAATTTGTTGATAGAGATGAAGGTGGAGGTTGTTGGGTTTGATGAACTCAAGAGTTTGTACCCTGAAGATCCAGATTTTGTAGAAGCTTGGAGAGCCTGCTTGGAACCTGTTACTTTGGATAGAATGAAATGGTTGGATTTCTTAATCCAAGATGGGATGTTGTTTAGAAGAAACCAGTTGTGCATTCCAAGGAGTTCTATGAGAGAGAACTTGATCAAGGAGAAGCATAGTGGAGGATTGGCTGGACACTTTGGTCGAGATAAGACCATTGCTCTTGTTAGTGAGAACTATTATTGGCCATAGTTACAACAAGATGTGAAGAAGTTTGTACAAATTTGTAGAGTATGCCAGATGGCCAAAGGTGTAAGACAGAACATCGGGCTATATCAGCCATTACCTGTACCAGAGAAACCATGGGAAGATATTAGCATGGATTTTGTTCTTGGCTTACCAAGGACACAGAGAGGACATGACTCAATATTTGTGGTGGTTGATAGGTTTTCTAAGATGGCACATTTCATTCCTTACCATAAAACTAGTGATGCAGTGCACATTGCAGAGTTGTTTTTCAGAGAGGTGGTATGACTACATGGTCTACCAAAGAGTATAGTTTTAGATAGAGATACCAAATTTGTTGGTTATTTTTAGAGGACCTTATGGAAGAAGTTGAAGATAGATTTGAAGTTCAGTTCTACACACCATCCACAGATTGATGGACAAATAGAGGTGGTGAATAGGAGTTTGGGCAACTTGTTGAGATGCTTAGTAGGAGATAAGCCCAAGGGATGGGATTTGATTTTACCATAGGCATAATTTGCTTACAATAATTCTATCAATAGGAGTACTGGTAAATCCCCATTCCAGATTGTATATGGGAGCAGCCCAAGGAATGCTTCTGAGTTGAGGAAGATGGACAAAGGAGAAAAGAGTAGTGTCGATGTTGAGGACTTTGTAGAGCACCTGAAGAACTTGCATGAAGAGGTAAGGAAGCATATTAATAAGATGAATACTCAGTACAAGGTAAAGGTAGACCATAAGTGAAGGTTTAAGGAATTCTAGGTTGGAGATGAAGTTATGGTTCACCTGAGAAAAGAAATATTTCCTGTTAAGACATATAACAAGTTGAAAATGAAGAAGTTTGGACCATGCAGGATCATAAAGAAACATGATTCAGGAAATGCATATGAGGTGGAATTACCAAGTGAAATTAACATATCACCTATGTTTAACATTTTTGACTTGACAGAGTATCATGAAGGGGACAATGAGGATGGACCAGTAGAAGAACGGTGGAATATTCCAACATCTACTCTAGAGAAATAAGAGATAGAAGAAATCTTGGATAGTCATTTGGGTAGAAGTACAAGAAATAGGTAGTATGAAGAATATCTGGTTAAGTGGAAAGGAAGGCCTATTGAAGATTCCTCATGGTTGTCTAAGGTAGAGGTTGACCATCTTGGTTTTCCTCCAACACTAGAGAAGTGAAGGTCACTTCTCAATTTACCCTGGGTGTCTGATGCAGGAGCATCCAGTGGTGTAAGGGTAATCTTGCATCACCAAAAAAAAAAATTGCATTTTCTCTTTTGGTTGTAAGTTTCTTTAGTTGTTTTGGAGTCCATGATGACACTTGGGAGGTATAAGTCAGTCAAAAGTCCAAAAAGGTAAAAAATAGTCATTGACTATTTTTAGTAAGTCAGCCTAAATGGACATATATGGATTTGAAAATTTACCCCAAGGAGCGGAATTGAAAAATGTATCCGGTGGTGAAAGAATCACCCCAATATCTTAAATGGTTTGAGAGATATTAAAGTTTTCGTCTCAAGAAATCTCACCAATAAGGTTTAAAAATAAAATTTGAAGACCTTAGAGGCCTCAAAAAGGATGAAAATTTGATGAAATTATCTTTATATATTTCATTGTTGTATATCTCTTCGTAATATTTCCAATGATATATTATAATAGCCAATCGGACACCCGAGTCAAAAGTTATGGTTTCGGGAAGTTGTGCCATCGAAATTCAAATTTGAATATCTTTTTGGGTGGGAAAATGAAAAATTCAAATTTTAGATGAATATCTTCTTGGGTGGGAAAAGGGGAGTTACGCTTTCCAGAATGTTCTATGGAAGTTATTAAAGGGGGAAGAGGGATCACCAAAAGGTAGTTTGAGATGATAGATCGTGGCTCCAACTTGCAGATTTCTAGTCGATTTTCTTTGTGATAAAATCGGCCTTGTGGTCGTAGCATTGTAATTTCTAATTTTGTAATTTCATTTCATTGAAATAATATCAGATGTTGTGTTTCTTCTAAATTTTTCTATGATTTGAGTATTGTGTGAGTGTTGGGTGGAGTAGCCCTTCATCAAGTGGTATCAGAGTAGGAGTTCCTGAGTGTGTAAATAGATCATTGAACATGAGGTAGTTTGCACCAGGACCTAGGGTTGAGGTTGTGAGAAAAGTGATCAGAATGCCTCCACGAAGAAATATTGTGGTTACAAGAGAGGGTTTTAGAGCCCTACAGAGACAAGTTCAAGCATTGCAAGAGGAGCTGCGTAGAGGGTTTGAGCCAAGAAGAGAAGAGGAAAGTGAAGATGAAGCTGAAGGAGAATATCAAATCGAAGAAGAACAGGAGGTCGTAGATCCTACGCAAGCCAGATTATTTAAGGCCATATCCAAGATTGGAAAAATGCCGAAGATTGATGTTTCTACATTTTCTAGGAATCTTAACCCAGAAGAGTTGATCGATTGGATCAATGATATGGAGGAGTACTTTGAGTATGAGGAAGTGGAAGATCCTGAGAGGGTCAAATTTGCGAAGACCAAGCTGAAGGGTCACGCTAATATCTGGTGGAGGGGAGTACAACTAGATAGAAATAGAAGAGGAAAAGAAAGAATAACAAGATGGGATCGGATGGTGGAAAAGTTGAGGAGATATTCTTTCCAGTTGACTATGAGTTAGATATGCTAAAGAAAATGTAGGGTTTGAGGTAGATAGGTAAATCTATCAAAGAGTATATAGAAGAGTTCTACAAGATCATGATTAGAATAGGCCATTCTGAGGCTAACAAGGAGAAGGTAGCCCGTTATATAAATGGATTGAAGCCAAGTATTCAAGATGAGCTAAGTTTGGTCAGAATGACTACCATAGAAGATGCTTATCAGTTTGCCCTGAAGGTAGAAGAGAAGCTGAATAGAAGGTTTGAAAGCAAGCAGAGAGAAAGAGGTCGTGGTGGAAGGACTAGTGGAAGACCATATGGAGGATGAAATGAAGACCAAAAGAAGAATGAAGAAGTTAGCAGCAACCAAAACTAGAAAGGGGATAATGCCTACCACCCTCGTGAGAAAAATAATGGTGACCAAAGAGGAAGAGGAAGGTTTGGATGAGGACCTGGAAGAGGAGGATTTCATGGAACTTGTTTCCAATGTGGAGAAGAAGGACATCGAGCATACGAGTGTCCACAACATCAAGGAAGGATGAATAAGAGACCTGAAGGTAATGCATGAGCTGCCTATGTATATGAAGATGTTGAATCTGACCATTCTGAAGAGGTAGAAGGAGGAGAAGTTCTTGTCACAAGGAGAGCCTTGCTAAATGAGGAGAAAGATCCAGTTTAGAGGAAGAGTTTATTTTGCACAAGGTGCAAATGTGAAGGTAAAGTTTGTAATGTTATCATTGATAATGGTAGCACTGATAATCTAGTTTCAGAGGGGATGGTTAATAAATTACAGTTGGAGAGAAGGAGACATCCACATCCATATCAGATTGCATGGTTGCAGAAGGACCATAGAGCTTTGGTCAATGAGCAATGTTTAGTGAAGTTCAAAATTGGGAATTACCATGATGAGGTACTGTGTGACATCCTGCCTATGGATGTGTAGTGAACCCAATAGAGAAAGATTGATTATAATGCTAGAATAATAAAATGAATCACTTTTATTAAGGAATCATTGTTGTATTGTATGGGGAACCCAAAAATTAATTAATAATTATATTCTTCGATGCCTCAACTATACCAAATGAAATGACTATTTCTACGAGTGTGAAGGTGTGATCAAAGGTCACAACCTTTGTGAAAGAGAGAGTGATTAAATAATTAACTAATAATGTGATTAGTATGGTGGTTAGGAGTAGAATCCTAACATGCCACCTTCCTTAAAAGAGCTTTGTACTCAAAGCTCAAAGTAAGGAGCTTCGTTGCTTGTTTTCCTAGTTGAATTTGTGCAAGTTCTTGTACTATTTTAATGTCACTTTTTCGAAGGCAAGGATATATTGAAGGTCGAAGCATTAGTGGGGGGTTGCTAGAAAGAATAGTAGAATCTTCCTTAGGAGAATTGTGATGACGGTAGGCTTCCGCTTTAGCCGATTCTTCCTGTGTAGAATGAAGGGAAAATAAAGGTGCACTCACTCTTTTGCCTCCTTTCCGAATCGAGTCGCCTATACGATGAGAACTCACTATTGGCGATGAACTTGTGTGTAGTTCTTTAAGAGTGTATGTCTTGCCTTCATTATTTACTGCATGGATATCTACCTCATCTTTTCATGGTGCTTCGAGCACTTCTTGCACATCGACCTCATTTCCTTCATTGTTATGATCAGGTGCTTTGGTCATGTCGTGCACATCTTCCTCACCTTCTTCCTCTATGGAGTGACAGGGATCAACTATATTCAATAAATACAATTTTTGTGTAGCACAATAATGAAGGGGCCCAAATTGCTCATCACAAGTATAGCAGAGGTTGTTCGCTCGTTGCTCCTCCATTTCTTGTAGGCTAAGGTACTTAACTGGCAAGGGTTTGTGTTTTGGAATAGTGTACGTGAATGTCAATTTATCAATAGGTTGCTCCCCATGTTGACGTTGAACATTGAATGTATCATCGACTAACAAGGCTAATCCAATGGCTTCCTATAGGGTACGAGGAGTGTACATCATGATCTTCACTCTAATTTCTTCTTTCAATCCATTGATGAACCCATTTATGAGGACTGATTCGTCCAACCCTGTGATGTGATTGGTGATATCCTGGAACTGAATTTTATATACACTCACTGATGTGATTTGACGTAGGTGGGCAATATTAAGTAGAAAAAGTAGGTTAGGGTCGTGAGATATTCTTCCATCGGCCATTTGCATAGTCGTTTGGCAAAAAGGTGTCGCAAAAAGTGTTGAAAGTCGTTAAAAAATTTCTTGAAAAATTATCGTAAAAAATTGCATAAAAGTCATCCTTCGACCATTGTGGTTAGGTTTTGGAGATTTTATAACCTTCGTAAGTGGCAGAATTAGCGAGAATTTTCAATGCCTTGACAAATTCTAAGATGTTTTTGTAATGTATTTATGACGCCATCTGGACGGATTGATGAGCGTTTTTTTTTTTTTTGCTCTGTTATTATGCCTGCGTCTGCGCTGTTATTTGGCAGTCGCTCTGGCGTGATATGTCGCTAGTTGCTCCTACTATAAGGACTCTCACCTGTTGGCTTCTATACGTCCTCGCCTCGCTATCGATGGTGAGCACTGCATCGGATATGAAGAGCCTTATTTGGAAGTCGCTCTGGCTGGTTGCTCCTTGGATGTGTTTCGCTAATTTTGAATTGGTTGTAATCGTTTGGCGGCATCACCAGGCTTGTATTCAGAGAACAATAAAAAGGAAAAAAAAAATTCCTTCCGAACTTGGCTCTGATACTAGATGTAGTGAACCCAATAGAGAAAGATTGATTATAATGCTAGAATAATAAAAGGAATCGCTTTTATTAAGGAATCGTTGTTGTATTGTATGGGGAACCCAACAATTAATTAATAATTATATTCTTCGATGCCTCAACTATACCAAATGAAATGCCTATTTCTACGTGTGATCAAAGGTCACAACCTTTGTGAAAGAGAGTGATTAAATAATTAACTAATAATGTGATTAGTATGGTGGTTATGAGTAGAATCCTAACAGGATGCTTGTCATATGCTATTGGGGAGGTTGTGGCAATTTGATTGATGTGCAGCACATGATGGACATGCCAACACTTATTCGCTGACAAAGGATGGATTTCACCACAATATGAAGCCCCTAAAGGAGGTGGAAGAAAAGGTATGTAGTAGTGCATGAATTTGTTTAGTTGATGTAGAAAATTTTTGGATGGTATGAATCATGAGCATATGTGCTATGCATTAATTCATAGAGTTAATAAATAAAAATGTGAAGATATACCAGTAGAATTCTAAGATCTATTAGGAGAATTCTAATATATTGTATCAGATAATGTACCTGAAGGTTTACCATCAGTGAGGAATATTAGTCACCAAATGGATTTGATACCAGGAACCAGTTTACCAAATAAGGCAGCCCATAGAATGACTCCTACAGAGAATGAGGAGTTGAACATACAAGTTTAGGGGCTATTGAAGAAATGATTGATTCGAGAGAGTTTGATTCCATGTGTAGTACCTGCAGTACTAGCATCAAATAAATATGTAGAATGGAGAATGTGTACAGAATATTGAGCCATTAACAATATTACAATAAAAAATATACTTCCATTGCCAAGGATGGACGATCTTATGGATTTTTTAAGTGGATCCAAGTACTGAAGATTGACCTGAAGAGTGGGTATCACCAGATTTGTATCAGAGAAGATGATTGGAAGACATCCTTCAAGACTAAATAGGTCTTGTACAAGTGGTTATTCATGCCATTTGGGCTAACCAATGCACCAAGCACATTTATGCAGCTTATGAATGAGGTATTGAAAGAATTTTTGGGAAATTCTTTATTTGGACAAAATTTTGATTTTTAGTAATACATTGGAGGAGCTCTTGATGCATATTCGAAGAGTTTTTGAGAAGTTAAGGGATGAGAAGTTGCTGATTAATCTAAAGAAATGCAGTTTTGTGAAGAAAGAGTTGGTGTATCTAGAATTTGTTATCTCAGCTTAAGGTCTTAAAATGGACCCAGAAAAAGTGAGGTCTATCATTGAATGGTCTACATCGAGGAGTATTATAGAGGTAAGATCATTCCATGGTCTAGCAAGTTTTTACAGAAATTTTATTAAGATTTTAGTAGTATTTGTGCATCCCTAATAGAGACAATGATATGGGATAGGAAGGAGTTTAAGTGGACTATATTAGCAGGCAATAGTTTTCATATGTTGAAGAAGAAAGTCACAGAGGAAGCTATTTTGGCACTTTTATATTTTAATAAGGTATTTCAGGTAAATTGTGATGCTAGTGGTAGTGCCATAGGAGCTATTTTGAGTCAAAAAGGTAAGCTCATTGCCTATTTTAGTGAGAAGCTTAATGATACAAAAAAAAAGTATTTTGTCTATGATCAAGAGTTTTATGTTATAGTTTAGGCTTTGAAGAAATAGAGACACTATTTGTTGCCAAAATAGTTTGTTTTTTATACTGATAATCAGGCCTTGCAGTATCTTAATAGTCAAGGAAATTTAAATCAAAGGCACTTAAAATAGGTTGAGTTTTTGCAAGGTTATACTTTTGTGTTGAAGCACATGAGTGGAAAGTCAAACAGAGTTGTAGATGCCTTAAGTATAAGAAAAATTTGTTAATAGAGATTAAGGTGGAGGTTGTTGGGTTTGATGAACTCAAGATTTTATACTCTGAATATCCAAATTTTGTAGAAGATTAGAGAGATTTCTTGGAACCTATTACTTTGGATAGACCAAAATGGTTGGATTTCTTAATCCAATATGGGATGTTGTTTAGAAGAAACCAGTTGTGCATTTCAAGGAGTTCTATGAGAGAGAACCTAATCAAGGAGAAGCATATTGGAGTGTTAGTTGGACACTTTGGTCAAGATAAGATCATTTCCCTTGTTAGTGAGAACTATTATTGGCCATAGTTATAGCAAGATGTGAAGAAGTTTGTACAAATTTTTAGAGTATGCCAGATGACCAAAGGTGTAAGATAGAATACCGAGCTATATCAACCATTACCTGTACCAGAGAAACAATGGAAAGATATTAGCATGGATTTTATTCTTGGTTTACGAAGGACATAGAGAGGATATGACTCAATATTTGTGTTGGTTGATAGGTTTTCTAGGATGGCACATTTCATTCCCTGCCAAAAAACTAGTGATGCAGTTCACATTGCAGTGTTATTTTTCAAAGAGGTGGTACAACTACATGGTCTACCAAAGAGTATAGTTTCAAATAGAGATTCTAAATTTGTTGGTTATTTTTGGAGGACCTTATGGAAGAAGCTAAAGATAAATTTGAAGTTCAATTTTTCACACCATCCGCAGACTGGTGGACAAACAGAGGTGGTCAATAGGATTTTGGGCAACCTTATGATATGCTTAGTAGGAGATAATACCATGGGATGGGATTTTATTTTACCACAGGAAATATTTTCTTACAATAATTATGTCAATAGAAGTAATGGTAAATCCCCATTCTAGATTATATATGGGAGAAACCCAAGGAATGCTTCTAAGTTGAGGAATATGGACAAAGGATAAAAGAGTAGTGATGATGGCAAGGACTTTGTAGAGAACCTAAATAACTTGCATGAATAAGTAAGGAAGCATATTAATAAGATGAATAATCATTACAAGGAAAATGCAGACCAGAAGCGGAGGTTTAATGAATTCCATGTTGGAGATGAAGTTATGGTTCACTTGAGAAAATAAATATTTTCTGTTAAGACATATAACAAGTTGAAAATGAAGAATTTTGGGCCGTACATGATCATAAAGAAACATGATTCAATAAATGCATATGAGTTGGAATTACCAAGTGGAATTAACATATCACCTGTGTTTAACATTTTTGACTTGATAGAGTATCATGAAGGAGACAATGAGGAAGGACCAGTAGAAGAACAGTGGAATATTCCAACATCTACTCTAGAGAAGGAAGATATAGAAGAAATATTGGATAGCTATATGGGTAAAATTTCAAGAAATATATGGTATGAATAATATCTGGTTAAGTGGAAAGGAAGGCCTATTAAAGATTCATCATGGTTGTCTAAGACAGAGGTTGACCATCTTGGTTTTTCTCCAACACTAGAGAAGTGAAGGTCACTTCTCAATTTACCCTGGGTGTCTGATGCAAGAGCATCCAGTGGTGTAAGGGCAATATTGCATCACCAAAAAAGAAAAAATTGCATTTTATCTTTTAGTTATAGGTTTTGTTAGTTGTTTTGGAGTCCATGATGACACTTGAGAGATGTAAGTCAGTCTAAAGTCCAAAAAGGTGAAAAATAGTCACTGGCTATTTTAGTAAGTTTACCTAAATGGGCACATATGCATTTGAAAATTTACCCCAAGGAGAAGAATAGAAATATGTATCTAGTGGTGAAAGAATCACCCCAATATCCTGAACGGTTTGAGAGATATTAAAGTTTTCATCCCGAGAAATCTCGCCAATAAGGTTTAAAAATAAAATTTGAAGACCTTAGAGTCCCCAAAAAAGGATGGTAATTTTATGAAATAATCTTTAGATATTTCTCCATTGTAGATCCCTTCGCAAGATTTCCAATGATATATTATAATAGCCAATAGGACACCCGAGTCAAAATTTATGGTTCCAGGAAGCTGTGCCACTGAAATCCAAATTTGAATATCTTTTTGGGGGAGAAAATGAAAATTCAAATTTCATATGAATATCTTCCTGGGAAAAAAAAGAGGATATATGCTTTCCAATAATGTCCTATGGAATTTATTAAAGAGGGAATAGGGATCCCCAAAAGGTAGTCCGGTATGACAGGTCGAGGCTCCCGCTTGCAGACTTCCAGTCAATTTTCTTTGTAATCAAATCGGCCCTATGGTCGCAACATTGTTATTTCTGATTTTGTAATTTCATTTCATTGAAGAATATTAGAATTTGGATTTCTTTTGAAATTTTGTGTTATTTAGTATTGTGTGAGTGGAGTAGCCCTTAACCAAAAACATACACCCACCATGATCATATATAGAAAAGCAACAAGAGAAAATTAATGATGGCAATAATAAATGAAGTATAGAGAGATAAACGACATTATTTAGAAGATGAAATAAAAGGTTGGCACCCATGGGTACCCCAATATTTCATATTGTATTCACACTTATGATGCAAATGATCAATCATTGAGATGTATTTATATTAATACCAATAAAACCCAGTGAGTACCTAACCTCAATTCGACATTGACTTGACCTTGATATTAACTTACAATAACAAGATAATAAGAATAAATTGTATCCTTTAATCAATATTATCTATAAATGTGGTTTAACCAATATTACTAAGGATGAAATTTTAAAGGTTCCCTTAGTCTTACATGAGCATGCTCTTAATATTACATAAATGATGCCCAAAGGCTTTACATGAAGAATATTCACAGGCTTCCATCTACACTTGTTGTAGGCTACATTAATACTGATCATAATAAATTTTTCCACACTTTTGGTCTTGTCCTAAAAATATCATATTACACATATTTCAAAAACCCCTATAATCTAAACTAAGGGGTGAACAAAAGGAGGCATTATATGTAACACCTACCTCTATAATGGATGCTTTGGTGGATATCTACTTTACCATATTTATCATTAGAAATCTTTTGTTTTACTCTCAAGAATTCTATCTCAATATTATTCAATATTGTAATATAATTTTTTATGGAATGTCCTTCCCTTTTTTAATACTTGCAAGTATTTGACTTCTTTGAAACCTTAAACTTACCCTTAGTAAACGTTGCCTTAGATTCTATTGATTTAAATTCCCTTGGATGAGATCTTCATCACCTTTTATCTTGCCTCATGTCATTGTAAAGTCATATTTTAAGACTTCGAAGTGAGATATGTAGTCTTCGACACTACTAAAATATAAAATTTTGAGATTGCAAAGCTTTGTCTGTATTCTATTAACTTCAATAGCACTTACTTTTCCATATATATTTTTCAAATTAGTCCATACATCAATAGCATTAGTTTTCTCTCTATTGTGGAAAAGTACATTTGGTTCAACTAACATAAAAAGGAGTCCAAGGGATTCCTCCTTCTTCTTACCAAGTTCATGGTCATTGAGACCTAATTCATCATTGAAAATGAACAAGATATTTTTTATTTTGATTAATCTTGTCATTTGAACTCACTAAGTGCTATAAATTTATCACCTTTAAACGAATAACATACCCTAAGGAATATATTTTATACACAAATACCATGCAAAACTATAGCAAATTTATAAAGTGATATCACCACTCTGCAATGCTCAAAAGCCCATGCAATCTAGAAGAAAAAGGTGTCCAAACACTTTCATATGCAAAAATTATGGCCTCTAGAAGTTTTTGTATATTAGCACTTAAATCAATAAAAATCAAACTAAAATTCGACCATTTTGTGTAATTAGACAAGAGACTACCTTCTTTTACTGGTGAATCAAATATTGACAAGTTGATTGATATGATTGGTTGTAGATACTCATGCATATACTACATTTTTGATAGGTTCAAAGTTGATAGGGCTTGAACCCACAACCTTCCCCATTCAAATCAATGAATAGATCAATTTTAAACATGTGCCAATGGAGAATAGATAGAAGGAGGATAGTGAAAATGGCATTGAATGTAGCTTACCTTAAAATAAAATAAAATAGGGCTAGTCAATATTTGATCTTGGATGAGAGGAGATTGAAAAAATAGCATCCATAGCTCCCTTTGCAACTGCGAGCAAGATTCCCAAAGCCCCTTCTGGGGATATGGAGCAAGGCGAGATCCCTCCCTCGGAGGATGCTCCTACAAACCCTGACCCGAACTTGGGCGGGACAACTTACCTGGAGAAGGTATTAAGGATGGCTAAACCTAACCCCTTTGGTAACCCTAACCATCCCCCCGTGATCACCAATGGGGAAAATATGGTCCTCCCAGTCTCTCTCATGGAAGACAAACTCTCTTCAGAATCCCTCTCCCTGGTTGGCAAGTTTGTGGGAGGGAGACCTGACATGGAATCCATAATAAGATGGGCCAGATTCAAATGGTGCACAGTAGGGAACCTTCATATTGTGACCCTCTCGTGGGGTTTCTTCCTAATATGCTTAAACAATCAGAATGACTATGCCCGAATCCTCATCGAGGTTCCCTAGTTTTATGGGAGGAAAAGTCTATTTATGACAAAATGGAAGCGAGATTTCAATCCCCAGACCCAGGATATCAATATTTTTCCAATCTGGGTTCGCCTCCCTGATCTCCCCATCCATTTTTTCCACAAAGATATCCTAGGGTGGATTGGAACATACATTGGGGACATGGTCGCTCTTGACCCTATAACTAAATCTAGGTCCCGCATAGCCTATGCTCGAATATGTGTCAATGCCAACCTTGCTTCATAGCTTCCAACCCATCTAAACCTCATCTATGGGTATTTTCACTGGTGCCAAGCTATCGAGTATGAAAATAAACCAGTATTTTGCATTGAATGCGAGACCCAAGGACACCTACAAGCTCAGTGCCCATCCCTCAAGCCCCAGTAGGAAGCACCAAGCTCTAAGGGTCCCCTCCTCCCTAGAAAAACCATATGGGAGAATGCTTTGACCAATCCAAAGGACCTGGTAATCGCATACCGACCAACAGTAAAGGAAAGCAAGCCGCTATCCAGGACCTTTCGTCCACCAAACCCTCTTCAGTTGTAGGTCAGGTATGTTCCATGTTCGCCTTTCCCAATATATTTGGGCCCTTAAGTGGCTCTTATGATGAAGTTCTTCCCTCTGTTTCCCTCCTTGAGCTCCAACCCTCCACCATTCCCCACCCTCATCCCTCTCCCTCCAGGTCTGGGCCTTCCATCCCCTTTTCCTCCCCACCACCCCCATCCTAGGCTGATCCCCTCCCGGACCCCTTGTTGTAGATCAACCCTCCCCCCATTCTACAACTGGTTTCCCCTCAAAAGAACCTCTTTCCCCTTCTGAATCCAACCTCGACTCTCAGGAGGATGCTTTCTATCCCACTCAGTCTAGGATAGATATTAGCTCTATCATCATCAGAAGTAGGAAAGGCCCCATTGATATAAGGGGTGAAATAAAAATAGGTCGACCCACCACCTATGAGCAAATCAAGAAGGACACGGATGACCATGTTTCCAATTGAGTATAGCTAACCCTAAGTTCAGCCTTGTTCACGCAGACAAAGGATGAAACAAAAAATCCCAAACCTCTCTCCATTTCCACCAAGGGAGGCAAGAAACTTGCAAAAGTTTCTAAATGAAGATCCTCTCCTAGAACATCAGATGGCTTAACAACATGAGCAAACAAAGGTTAGCTCAAACCTCCAGGAAAGAGTACAAACCCTCTATACTCATCCTTCAAGAAACGAAAATTGACATTGACAAAACTCACAGTGTAGTCCAAAAAATTTGGAAGACTGGACCATGGGCTTCATCCCCAGCAGAGGGATCTATAGGAGGTTTTTTGTGTCTATGGGACCCTGAGAAGATCAAAGGTAAAGTCATCTCCAGCTCCAGCAGAACCTTAAACATAATTTTTTATTGCAAATAAAATAAATTCACTTGGGTGCTATCCAACATCTACGTCCCAAATAATCCTATGGAGAGATTCAACATGTGTAAGTCATTGTCCCTCATGAAGGATGCCTTCTCCCAACTCCCATGGATGATTGTAGGAGACTTCAATTCTTCTATCTTCCATTCTGACAATAAATGGGGAGCTTCCTCCCTATATAAAATCATTGTGGACTATTAGGCCTTTGTCATTGAAAATTAACTCATGGATATTCAAATCCGTGGCCACCAATTCACTTGGAATAATAAAAGAGTGGGCGCAGAGCATATTCAGGTTAAGCTGGACTAATTTTTTATCTCTCAACAAGCCATTCCCTTGTTTGGAGACACATCCCTGATCCCCCTTCCTAGGATTGGCTCTGATCACTCCCCCCTCCTAATGGATTCAAATAAGGCTTCATCCTTCCCAACTCTGTTCATGTTTGAGAATATGTGGATCCAACAACTGGACTTGATACAAAGGATTGAATATTGATGGATGACTCCTATCCCTAGTTCAACTATGTTCAGAGTATCTCACAAATTTAAGATCATAAACGATAACCTAAAAACCTAGAACAAGGAAGTCTTCGGGGACATTTTTTATCTCAAGGCAAAAATTTTAAGCAAACTCAAAGATCTAGAGCAGTAAACTCAACATGATCAATGGACCCACCAGCTCAGGGAAGAATAAAATCAGCTGCTCATCGATTATCATAACATCCTAGCCAAGGAGGAGACCTTCTGGCACCAAAAATCCTGAGCACTGTGGCTCAAAGAGGGAGATGCCAATACCAGGTTCTTCCACGCTTCCACTCTGCATAATAAAATCACTAACAAGATAAGATAACTTACCTTGAGGGATGGCTCTGTCACTCAAGACATCATCCGGATCCAAGAAGAAGTCGCCACCTTCTTTAGAAACATCATGGGCTCTAAAAATTTGTCCAATATTGCATCCCAGGATGCCCTGCTTGAAAATATTCTCCCCTTGGTCACCCCTGAGATGAAAAAATCCCTGATTCAACCCCTCTCTAAGAAATAAATCAAATGTGATTTATTCTCCATGAAAGCTGACAAGACTCCTGGGTCGGATGGGTTTCCCCCTAGGTTTTTCCAAAGTTTTTGGGACATAGTTTGGAAGGATGTGAGTGACGCCATCAAGCATCTCCAGAAAACCAAAACCACCCCCTGAGGAACTAACTCCATATTCATCGCCTTGGTTCCCAAAAACCCTTAATGCAAATCCATGAATGACTTCAGACCTATCAGCCTCTACAACATCTTGTACAAGATCCTAGCCAAATCCCTAGCTCTTAGGCTCAAAAATATTCTTCCCTTCATTATTGATCCATGCCAGGGAAGCTCTGTCGAAGGCAGATCAATCATCGACAACATCATATCTCTCCATGAAACCCTCCATTCATCTAAGTGCAACAAGAAAGTGGTCATGTTTTTGAAACTGGACATTAGAAAGGCTTTTGATAGGGTGGATAGGACTTTTCTTCTCAAAGCACTAGCTCATTTTGACTTCCACTCAGATTGGGTTCACCTCATAAAGGGATGCATCACCTCTCCTTTGTTCTCAGTTCTATTCAACGGGTCTGCTACAGGTTATTTCCCTAGCCTCAAAGGGATCAGACAGGGAGATCCCCTGCCCCCCTTCCTCTTCATCATTTTGGATGAATCCCTGGGTAGAGCTTTCAAATAATTCATGGCTTCGAGAGGCATGTCAGGTATCAAAGCTTCTTCCAACTCTCCCCCCTTGTCTCACCAATAGTTCGTGGATGATACTATTGTTGCAACTTCAACCTCCGTTGTCCAAGCTAAATCCATCAAAGGAATCCTTGATACCTACGCTTCTACTACAGGGCAAGATATCAACTATCTCAAGAGTAAGTGTTACTTCCTAAACACTCTAGGTAATAGACAGAGGAAAATTACTTGTATCCTCCAGTGTTGTATCGCTACCTTCCCCACCTCCTACCTGGGTTTCCCTTTGTTCAGAATGAACCCGAAGGAATCGATGTGGGACATTGTCATTGAAAGGATCAACCGTAAGCTTACTTATTGGAAAGGCTCCCTCCTATCCCAAGTAGCCAAAGCAACCATCATTATGGTAGTCCTCCAAAGCATCCAGGTCTACTTCATGTCAGTATTCAAAGTTCCTACCTCAGTTCATTCCAAAATTGAGCAAATGCAAAAAAGGTTTCTATGGGCCGACCCAGAAAATTCAAATAAATTCCACCTTGTCAGTTGGAACAAAGTATGCCAACCCAGGAACTTAGGGGGAATTGGCATGAGAAGATCAACAAACATAAACATTTCCCTACTAGCAAAACAGGCATGGAAGTTGTTCATCAACTACAAAGCAGAATGGGTCACCATTTTCCAAAGCACATATCTCAAAAACTTAACCCTTATGTAAAATAGCATCCCTACAAATGGATCAACCTTCTGGTAGGGTGTTATCCAAATGAAACCTCTTATCGTGAGAGGGACACGGTGGTAGCTAGGCTTAGGTGCTTCCATAGACTTTTGGTAAGACACGTGTCTGAAAGACAAACCCCTCAAGGATCTGCCTGAGGTGTCCAAAATTAGACCAAGTCTTGAAAGGAGATGGGGAAGCAAAGTGATGCATTACATAGATAGGGGCACATGGAATATTATCCCTAAGGATAGCGAGCACCTCTTGCGGGCCAGTAAGACTTTTTCTAAGATGTTGAGAACCACCATCATCCCTACCATAGTCTCCCAAGACTACCCCATCTATGCAGGAACTGATAGTGGGGATTTCACGGTCAAGTCTTACCACTCCATGTTAGTCAAATCTCGGGTCCCCACCATTCCGTTCAAGTTAGTTTGGGTTAAATGCCTCATCCCAAAAATTGGTTTCTTTGCATGGAAAACCATTCAAAACAAGGTCCTCACCACAAATAATCTTATGAAAAGAGGGATCCCTGTCCCTAATAGATGCCACCTCTGTTTGTCCAACTAGGAATCCGTTGACCACCTCCTTTTAGAGTGTGTGTTCTCTAGGGAGGGCTTAGACCAGTTGTTCACCACCTTTCAAATCCACTGGGCCCGCCCCAACTCCCTATTGGACATGTTCATCCAATGGCCTGCTCCCTTCAGAAACCCCAAAGTAGCTTTCTTGTGGAAAATTTGTCTCCACCATTTTATTTGGAAAGTTTGGCTCGAACGCAACCACAGGGTCTTATCTTCCACCTGTTACAACTCCACCTCCTTAGCCACCAAAGCCATATCATTCGCCTCTGAAAACTCCCATCTCATCCCCTGGTCCAGCTCCCCATTAAGCAAGACTGAGGCTGACATCATTAATTCCCTCAACATCCCCATGCCCACCTTACTCCCTCCCTCGATCCATCCCATAACCAAAGCTTGCTGGCATACCCCTCCTGAGGGATGGATAAAATTAAACTTCGATGGCACATAATCCTTCTCGCCAGATGTCCTTCAAATTGTGATGTTGGATAGCCATGGCAGGTACTCCAAATCCATCCACGCTAACCAATGATTTATTATTTCTATAATGTGTAATATTTTCATTGGGTGTCCCATCCTAGAGCCTCATGATGTGTGCTCCAACACCCACTGATTATTAGCTGCCCCACTAGTTCTCATCGTACAAAGTCTAAGTGCGATTTTCCATCCACGGTGTCCCAACACTCTCTGCCAGCGACCTCTACCACATTTCCAACCGCACCCCCTTTCCCCTCCATGTTTCTTCCCATGTCTACAAACCTCACCCAATTTTTCACCTCCACCTATGCGGATATGGTCCCTAGGATGACCCTTAATCCTTTCCATTCCCGATGTGGCATCCCCTCGTCCACCTGTAACCCATTTGTAAGGCTCGGCATGATCTGTTCACCTCCCCCAACCTATTTAATTCACCTTTTCAGCTTAGCCTACGACACTCCCTTTTGCAAGTCTATCCTGTGGGCCTCATCCACCACTGCTCTTCCTGTCCCCACCTCTACCACCATGGCCTACCTTGAACCGAGCTCTCTCTAGCTGGACAACATTGTGTCTGCTTACCTACAAGGCACCCAACTCACCACCCTATTATTGAAATTCCATGGAGCTAAGGATGACATCACGAAGGACTTTGTTTGCATGTGGTCGAACGACCATGTTTGTGTTAGGAACCTATGCTTCAAGGTCACTCTAGAGATGATTGGCGAGATTGCAGAGCTATCGGTTGGAGGGCGTCTTGTTTGATGAGACAAATATTGTTGGGAACCTAAGTTGGAAGGCTTCCCCAACTACCAAAACTTCTCTTGGGATGGCCATGCGCTAGATCATCAATCCCTTCCCCCAATTCCTAATTGTTGCCATTCCACTCATTCAGTACTTAGCCTACAATGATCCCAACAAGCCTATGGCAAGCTTCCACCTTGCCCTTGTCAACCATATCCGGGGTTACAGACCCATGAACATTCCAGGGTTTCTTTACCGGTCTATGCATCTCTTTGTAGTCGTTGCTCACAAGAAAGGTACCCCCTACCCACTAGGGGCTTTTTGTCGTTATCTTCTATCATGTTTTGGCTAATCCCCCCATTGTGGCTACCCCTTTGCAAGCTTCCCCCCTTTTCCCAAGCCCCCCAAAGCCCTACTCATTCCATCTCGAGTGATCTTATGGCCAACGATGGAGTTCCCAGCACCTCGGCCTCCAAGAAAGGCATTGTTGTTGCTTCCCCATCCATTCCATCTTCATCCCCTTCCAAACCCATCCCCTCTTCCCCACCCCCACTCCCTCCCTAATCCAACCCCTTCCCCTTCCAAACCCACCCTGCCCCCGTCCAAAACCACCCCCCACTAGCAAGAAGCCTTCGGTGGGAAAACGTAAAGCTAAAATCGAAGAAGCGGCAACCCCTGTCCGTAGGTCCTCCAGGGCAAAGAAGTCCAAAATGGAATCCAGCCAGAATTCTCCTCTGGAAATTGAAGACCTCAATGGGGACTCTACCCCCACTTCTGGCATCTCCAACCGTCTCACTCGGATGTTTCTTCGAAGTTTCATCATCGCCTTTGAAAGTTCCAGTGCCGCTCTAAAGCATGCCCTCCAGCAGAGTGTCGACCATCCTAAAGAGGACATCACAGAGATTGGCCCTTGAGTTGTTGCAAGTCTATGGGTTTTTGCATTGTTTTGAGGTTTTTTGGGGATTTTGATGCAATGTTTAGCGATGTTTGGTCTAGTGTTGGGCTAACCACCTGGTTGGGTCTCTATGTGTCATCCCCTGCGAGGGCTCTAGTGAATATCTATGGATTATTTTTGGTTTGCTTCAGTACCCCCTACGAGGGCAAGCACCACCTGATTATCGGCTTCTACATCCCCTATGAGGGAATTTTGGCAAACATATCCCCTGCACGGGATTGGTTAGACTATTGTAGATTGATCCCTCCTAGGCAGAGGATTATGCAACATGAATGTACTTTCAATATGATGAAGTTTTTGTATATCTGGGAGTGGGACCCAGTTAAAACCCTCTGAAATACAACTACAACTTACCAAAAAAAAATATTTGATCTTGGATCTATCTGTCATAAGCATCTTTACCAACCAATATGCCAAGAGTACTATTGGGTATGGAAGAAGGATCTTCTACCTCATGTTTGCATGTATTCCATCCATCATATGGCAAAGTACTTTCTTCAAAAAAATTACTTGCAGGGAATAAATTGTCAATCCATACACAACAAGAAATTCATCCAACCACTGCACCAATAAGTCAGTTAAATATGAGGAGAGAATGATCTTATCTTGATATACCTTAAGAAAATACATTGCATGGAAAAATATGTTTGGATTTAAATTAACAATTTCAAGCCAACAAGGAAGATATCCAGCCACTACACAATAGGATCAAGCTAGAGGAAAACCTACAAGATCCATATTTTAAGCTAAAATAATGAAGAGATCATATATGCCAAGTTCATCGTAAAAAATTTTTGGCTTGCAATGGTCAAATTATGAATTTTGGAACCTACATCTACCTTAAAATATAATGTTTTTGTCATCATGCTACTATCTCCAATGTAGATGGGGACTAGAAAAATCACTCAAAATGGAATATGACAATGAACCAAAGAAGAGAAAAAAATGACATGAGTGATATTTGAAACCATGACCTTACAATTGGTTCTGAGCACCTCTACCACTATATTATCCCTATAGGCAAGTTCACTCTTGTGATCCCAAATTTATGGAAGATCATGGGAGAGTTATCATGCCACACATGTGAAATTAAACATATAAGGGTGCCAAATATTGGCAAAAAACTTGATTCCAAGACAAATTCATTTTTTTTAATTTTAAAAAATAGAATTAGAACTTACAAATTGAATCTTGGAGACTAATCTGATTTCGAAACAATATCTTCAATCACTCAAAAATGAGTTCTTCTTTGCTGACAAGCGGTACCTATTCAATCCTTCTTCTAATATCATGTTTGAATTCACAATACTTTCTAGAAACATTCTAAAATATACATCCACCATGATCATATGTTGAAAAGAAGGAGCAAATTAAAGATAGAAATAATAAATGAAGAAGAGAGTGAGAGAGATAAATAACACTATTTCGAAGACAAAATAGAAATTGGGTGCTTGCGGACACCCCAATATTTCACATTATATTTACACTTATGGTGTAAATAATTACTCATTGAGGGGTATTTATAGTGATACTAAAAAACCCCAATTAGTAGTTAACCTCAAGCTAACATTGACTTGACTTTGAGGTTAACTTATAATAATAAATTGTACCCTTTAATAAAGATTATCCATATAGGTGGATTAACCAATATCACTAAGGGTAAAATATGAAAGGTGCCCTTAGGCTTACATAAACATGCCCATAGGCTTACATAAATGATGTCTAAGGCTTTACATGAAGAATGCTCATAGGCTTACATATACATTTGCTCGTAGGCTACATGAATAATGCTCATAGGCATTTATTCAACACTTTTGACCTTGGCCTAACAATATCATATTATAAACATTTCAATAGTATGATAGGTTTGTATTGGGTGCTAGGATGTAAGATTCCTTGGATGTACCACCAAAAATAGGTGGTAGGTATTTATGAACCTACTACCCCAAAACTGAATAGAGAGGAACCATAAATATGTAGTTTTGATATGAGTTGATGCTAGTTTTGAAAAAACTATGCCTAAGGAGAAAGATAGAACATGGGATCTCTTGCCAATCGAGTTGGTAACCCTATGAGTTTTCCAAAAATATAGTAGATTTGCTACTACCATTATGTTCCAACAAAAAAATAGTCATGGAGGATAATTGTAATAAAATGTTGCAACCCCATGAGTAGTAATGTAGAGAGAAAATGGAAAAAAATTTAAGATTTTGACTAAATCTTCAAAGTGTGATTCATTCAAAGGGGAAATTTTCTCAATTCACAAGAGTCAATCATGATTTTAGCGAAAGAGCAAATCTCATCTTGAAAATAATGAAATCTTATATAATGCATGATATTAAAATAGAGTGCATAGGATCTAATAAAATGGCATGTATGTAAATTTATGTTCTTATATGATTTCAATAAAGAGTTAGAATATACTAAAGTCACTTACTATCAATTTGGAGGTAAATAAATTTAGTAATGCATAAACTTTGTTGAAGATGCTACTAAATTAGAGGATTTACTAGGAGTATAAAAATTTACCTCAAATTATTCTTAGGTGAAGAATTTACTATTAATAATAGTTAGAGATCCATTATAAGCATTGTTTGGTTATTTTTTATAATTAGTGCTATAGTTTATGAGACTCAATTGTGTTTATGAACTCATTTCAAATGATAGAAAGACTATGCATGACATTCATGGATCAATTGTGTCATTTGACCTTTTGATTTGCAGGTGAATAGTGGTTGTGGTACCACCTCAATTTTTGTTAGTCCTTTCTTCTATTATTGCATATTATTTGCAGGTTGGATGACAATCATGTTATTCAATTCCCTCCAAATATGTGGATTAATCAAAACTAACATTTCTATGATCAAGGTCATATTTCTTTTACTATATTTGCTTTATTTTCTCACACCCTTTTATTTCTAAATTTACTTTTATGCATTAGATTAGTTTATATTATCTAGATTAGTGGGGATTTGGCCTAAATCTAGAGGTTCATAAGGATATATAATTTATTTTCAATTGTTGAAATGCAACTCTGAGGATGCATACCTTTAAGTGGATTCAACAAAGGTAAGTACACATTGATTTTATTGTTGGAGTATATTACATTATTTGGTACATGCTAATGTACCCCCATGGTACCTTCATGGTACATTTATAAATAATATATTAGGGTTGAGTCATAGTTTAGAGTGTGAGTTATATTTCCTTTTATATAAGTGTGAATGTGCAGGATATGCACAAGTGTCATGTAAAGTTGTAATGTGTAGGAAATGCATAAGTGTCATGTGAGTTAGTGTGCAAGTGTCAATTGAGTCTATGTGCACAAGTGTCTTATATATATAAGAACAATATATAATATAAATATGTGCATAAGTTTCTTAGGTTAGAGTGTGCAAGTTATGGAAGTGTATGAGTCATTTATATGTGTGCATACAATATAGAGTCAAGTTTTTATCAAGTATGCAATTTTCAAGTAGAGAATCCAAGAGTCAGGAGACTTGGCATATGAAAAGGAATAGTCAAGCATCCAAAGAGTCATTCTACTATAGGTATATACTCCATATATTGAATGAAAGTGATATCACATTACAGAGAAAATATAACATCATTATCATATTTGTAAAAGGAAAAGGAGTAATCATGATTACATACATTTTGAGAATTATTGTAAGTTGTTCTTCATGCATAGTACATGAATTATTCAAGTTATTTACATTCATATTGCTGATTTATTTTGAATTGATTGAAAGAAGGGGTCTTGAAAGGATCCCCTAACCTTTTACAACAATAAAACAACAAACGAGATAATCTCCAGAAGACCATCTCTTGGAGATAAATCGGGAACAACTAAGATAGGGAAACAACCTCTGCAGGACCAACAACAAAGAGACCTGAAAATAGAAAAATATTTTCTACCTAACTCGAGAAAACCAATGAGCAACAACAAATATCTAAAATTCGAAAAGAATTCTCTCACCCATGGAAACCTTCACCAGCAAGCCAGTCTAGAGGAACTACACCAGTAATTCAAAAAAATGAATAGATATTTTCCACCCAAGGAAACCTTTACCAGCAACTCTAAATATCAAACAGATATTTACTGCCCATGGAAACCTTCACCAACAAAAGGAATTTGCACTTAGGAACCATATTGCTAATTATTATTGATGTTATTTGATATATTATTAACCTTGACATACATATATTCTACTCATATAATTATCTTGACCTTATTATATTGTGGCTATATTATATTTGATCCTATGATATTTGTAGTAGTATTAAGGCTTAAAAAATCATCAATTCTATTAGAGCTACATCCAGATTGATAGATTTTACTAGCCACTTACAAAAATCAATTTTGTCTAGATTGATAAAGTTGATTAATATTCTATCCACTTTGAAGGTAGTGATACTCAAACTCTATTTGAAGGTCATAGTGATTATACAGGCTAGGGTCTTTCTGCAATTGAAGAATAACTAGTGAAGACTATGACTCAACTATATTAGTTAAAAGGTAAATCAATTTTGAGATAGTTGATCATCAAGGACATAGCCAACCCTTGACACTGGTAGAGAATTCAAGGAACATTGATATCCCTTGATATTTATTTTATAAATTTGAGGATTTAGGGAACATAGATATCCCTTTATATTGATTTTATAAAGTTGAAGATACAGGGATATTCAGAGTCACCTTGATATTAATAGAATATACAGGGACATTCAAAGTCACCTTGACATTGATAGAGGAATCAAGGAGATTTAAATCATATTGACATATATAGATGAATCAAGGGCATTTAGGTCACCTTGACATTGATAGATGAGTCAAGTACATCTAAGTCACCTTAACATTGATAAACATTAAGCAACAGAAAGAAGATTTAGATCACAAAATAAATTGACTTTGACATTGAAGCTAGTATAGAGGAAGAGATAGAGATTAAGCTACAAAAGTGTGAGAAGCTTTCTATAAAGGATATATAAGAGTTTTAGCTTCTAATTGTAGAGAAAGAAGATTCAAATCATAGATAAATTAACCTTGACATTGGTCTAAGAAACCGATAAATAAGAATTAGATAATAGCAGTGGATTGAGAAGTATTCAAAGCTTCCTAAGAGAATACAGAAAGAAAGAGAGTAGAACAAAGATATATAGAAGATTCAAATTTAAGGAATAGGTCTAAGAGACCAATATTGAAGAATAGATAGAGGTTCTAATAGTGAATAGAAGAGTTATGTGTAGAGAATAGAGTAAAGAGGCCTTACAGAGAAGAGAAAATTATTTTATAGAGAAGGAAAAGAGGTTTGAATATAGAGGTCTAATAGATTATATAATAAGAGAAATAAATCTACCATAGAAAAGAAATAAGATGTATACATAGCATACAAAATTCAAGGCTTGCAAAAAAGAAATTGAACCCATGATAGAAAAACAAAAAGGTCTATGATATGAAGAAATAGAAAGTAGAAATAACCTTGTTATAAGATAAGCATAAAGTTCCATGATAAGCAAAAATTCCATGAGAGAAGGCGGTCTAAGCTAAGAACAATGGTTCATATGTTTCTTCAATTCCAAATAAATAAGAGCCCACAAGCCAGTGGTCGTCACCTACAACACTAAAAGGAGACTAAGCGAGCTAACATAATAATCTAGAAGTCGAGGTCTATAGTTTGTATATGCCAATACTATTAAGTGAATGTAGGAAATAAAAAGGCCATCTACCCAACATACATTGATAATAAAACATTCAAGCAAAGCTAACAGGGCAAATTATGTCTACAAAGGAGTTTATGCAGCACAACATCTAAGCAATAGAGAAGTATTGAACATCTAAGCACAACATCTAAGAAACTAAAGCATATAAGCATCTAAGAAGATAGACTAAAGTATCTAAGAATCATAGAAGGAATGCTAAGTAGAACAACTAAAGCTCCAAAGAAGTTATGGTAAACATCTAAGTGCAAACTAGATCATTTTAGTAGTAATCTAAGCATGAAATAAGAAATACCAAAACATCTAATCACACCATCACATGAACAACCAAAGCTTGAAATGAGAAACCAAAACATCTAACTGGAATTCTAATCATCTAAGAGGTATAGCACCAAGAGAAGTTGTCTAACACCAAGGAAAAGTTTTGAGCATCAGTATAACAAAATGTAATGCCTAAGAAGAGCCTATATGTTGAAGAGTACCATAGGGTAATTTTTGAGCATGTTGTAATGCCCAAGAAGAGCCTGTATGTTGAAGAGTGTCATATGGAAAGTTCTAAGCATGTTGTAATGCTCAAGAAGAACCTAAGCATTGAAAAGTTTCATAGAAGAAGGGTTGAGTAAGTTGTAATATCCAATGAGAGGTTTGAGCATTGAAGAGAGTAGTATGTAACGTCCGAGGGAGAAGAAATTCCTCCATGCACATGGAATATTAGTTTCCAATGCTCTTATGAAAGACCATTGAAGGTCTCACATGAGCAAGGTAAAATAACGAGCAGCCAGGACAAAGAGCATTCAAGATAACAAGCAGCAAAATCATGCAAAAATCTTTGGTGAGAAGTTAATGTTATTTTAGGGTTTGAATTTGATAATTTAAATTTTATAATAGGAGAGATAAGGTATTTGGTTAGTTAAATTTTTTCAAGGTTTATAATTTAGTTTTTGAAAATAGGAGAAATAAGGAATGTTTATGGTTATTTATTTTTAGGAGTGATAAGTTTATAAGTTAAGAGTTTTTTAAAGTTGAAGTTATTTAGATATGGAGTAATAAGGATGCCTACTTTATTTTTTGGTTAGTAGAATTATTAATGTATCTAGAAGGTTGGAGTAATAAGTTTTTTCAACTAGGTTATTTAATTTTGTAAAGTTTTTCAAATTTGAGGTTTTTTTGAAATTCAATTTGGTTTCATACTTAGAAAAACAAAAAATGGAAATTATTTACAAATTTATCTATTTGGGAGATAAAAGGATTTCAACATCAAAATACTAGGAAAACATAAATTTGCAAATTTATTCTTAGTTTCTAAAACTAGGGAGACAAGGTTTTCTACTCCATAGGAATTAGAAACTTTGATTTATCTAAACTTAGGAGATATAAGGTTGTCTACTTAGAAAGAAAAATTGCATATCATGGAAGACATTACTAAAAATGCATTCAATGATAATAGTGAAGAAATGATGAACAAATTTAAGTTTTATTCTCAAAATTTGATAGATAACTTTGATGGAAAGAAACAAATGACTAATGATTTAAAAGGAAAATTATCTTTGTTTCTCAAGGATGCAAAAGAAGAAAGTTTTACAACACTTATAAGTTATCTTCATGAAAAAAATTTTATAACATGGTGGAATTCACAAAACACCATTATACTTTCTTTAGAAGAATGCTTAATGATGTATTTATCATTAATTAGTTTTGATATTTTCCAAGGAAAAAGCAAGACAAGAAAAATGATACATATAATTTAAATGAAACTTATGTTAGCTTCAATGAGGAATCATTGAAATCAAGGTTGCATTATTGTGATGATTTACTAACTCAATGCTTAGAAGGTATATCACAAATTAAGGTGCAGATATAGAGAAGAAGAAAGAAGAAGAGCAGAAATAACATTAGGAAGGTTAATAGGAAATCTAAATTCAAATACAAAGAGAAATCTCATATTGCAAGTTTAGATATTGATCTAAAAGAGGTGGATTGAAGATGAAGACGAAGACCATGATTGAAGACTAAAGTCTTCAATAACCAAATAATATAATACAGGGGGGTGTTGGAGTATATTACATTATTTGGTACATGCTAATGTACCCCCATGGTACCTTCATGGTATATTTGTAAATAATAGAATAGGGTTGAGTCATAGTTTAGAGTGTGTTATATTTCCCTTTATGTAATTTTGAATGTGCAGGATATGCACAAGTGTCATATAAATTTGTAATGTGCAAGAAATGCACAAGTGTCATGTGAGTTAGTGTGCAAGTGTAAATTGAGTCTATGTGCACAAGTGTCTTATATGTATGAGAACAATATGTAATGTAAATATGTGTACAAGTATCTTAGGTTAGAGTGTGCAAGTTATAAAATTATAAAAGTCATCTATAGATGTGCATACAATATAGAATCAAGTGTTCATCAAGTATGCAAGTATCAAGTAGAGAAGCCAAGAGTCATGATACTTGGGATACGAAGAGGAATAGTCAAGTATCCAAATATTCATTCTACTATGGATATATACTCCATAGATTGAAGGAATGTCATATCACATTACAAAGAAAAGAGAACATCACTATCATATTTGTAAGAGGAAAAGGAGTAATAAAGATTACATACATTTTGAGCAATTAATATTGTAAGTTGTTCTTCATGCATAGTACATGAATGATTCAGGCTATTTACATTGATATTGTTTATTATTATTGAATTTTATTTGATATATTATTAGCCTTGATATACATATTAATTTGCTCATATTATTCTATTCATATAATTATCTTGACCCTATTATATTATGGCTACATTATATTTAATCATGTGATATTTGTGGTAGTATTAAGGCTTAAAAAGCTATAATTTATTAGCACTTCCATTAGCAATTTATTTTAGCATGTGTTTTTACTCAATAAGTACATGATCATGAAGACAAAAGAAAAATGATTCTAGTTACTTTAACTTTCATACACATACATATAGACAATGGGTAATCTAATCTATTCAACCTTATGAATAGTTTCCATCCTCTTTCTCTTGCCTTCATAACATAGGAGTAATGATGATACATCTTCATTACTTCCACCATCTAGTTATTATTCGTTTAGTTCCCCTACCTCAACACCTTTATATTTCACCTTGATGTTATCCTTTTTGATCCTACTCTATCATTGATCTTTACTTTGGGTATTTGATTTTTTTATTTTGATATCCTTAAAATCATGGAATTTATCCTCTATATATTTTACATTTTTATCATGATTTATTATTCAATATGTTGAGAAATTGTTCCCCATGAATCATTTGATCAAAGTACTATTATTTACAATGATATAGGATTTTAGTTTTAAGAACCTATTTTATCATTAAGAGAAATCATTCACCAATTTACGAAAAAATTAATTAAATTAGACAGTAATTAATCCACACAAGACAAGATATGAAAATACCCTTCAGGTAGTAAAACACCAATAATACTCCTTAAGGAAGGAATCACTCCATAATATATCCAAGCTCCATGAGCCAAGACTGTTACAAAGAATACTTTATATGAATACTTCTACAATGAAAATATCCCTTCTTTATATGCCCATCTTCCTAAGCCCTTCATCTTCCTCATTATTATAATATAACCAACCTTGGATTATGTGTGGGCCTATGCCAAAAATACAATATTATATTCCCATATTCCTATCCCTAGGTACCTAAAATTCCACCCCCTTACAAATGTTTCATCCTTGAAACATAAGAAGAAACTAAATAATATGATTTTCTAATCATGGCAAATAATTGGTACCATTCTTGATCACCCAACCACCCAAGTGGAATCTTGATTGGTGGTGGTCTTTGTTGATGTCAAGCTTTTGTTGTGCCATTCTGACATCTATAGTTTTTGTTGCTATGGTTCCATGTATGACATTTTAGTCCTTTTGTTGGTATATGTCCTATCTCCATGGTTGTAGCCTCCCATGATGGTGTGGATGGTGATATGCTACAACCTTAGCTTATTGTTCTACTTTCTTTGACTCTTCAATATTGTGTACCTCTATTTTATGCTCTTCTCTCTTGCTCCCATATTTTGATTCGTCCTTGAATTTTGCTTTTGCTTCTTCTTTGATATTTCTATTGCCTCCTCCTTGGACTCTATTTTAGGTTCTGCTTGTTCTTTATTTTATTTTCCTACAATAGCTTCCTATTTTTCCTTAGATCCTTTCCTCTTACACTGATAAATGTCTTGTATTGTTTTTGTTTTCTATACCAAAACTTCATGAACTTTTTTTGCACATTAATGTTAATAGTAACTAAATAATCCAACCAAGAATAACCCAAAATAATATTCTCATCAGCCTTATCAATAGCATAAAAATAAAAATGTAAAACATATTTATCCATGGTGATCTTCAAATATTAAAATTTTTGAACATTCTTACCCTCAAGCTTTGTGTCCTTAATTTTTGTTGTTTGAACCTATAACCTTTTAATCACAACACTATTAATAAAATTATATAGGTTGCTAGGATTAATGGAAATAATAACCTTTTTCTTTTGAATGCAATCATGAACCTACAAAATAGAAATTTTAATATTGAACAAATCCCTCTAATCACTCTTTGACTTATCAAACATCAATGATGTGGTTCCTTTAGCTTACACATTGTTATTTGTATTTTTCTTTCAATCATGTCCCCTTTTTTTATTTCTTATACATAGTCTTTGTGTGTGAATCTAAACTTAGTGAGGACTCTAGTGAAATATTCAAAAACAAATTGTAACTCCATGATCTCAACCCAAAAGAAATTTTTAAAGTAACTAGGGTTTAATAAACTAGAATTTCTTCCAAAAATAAAATTTCTCAAATCTCATCTATTTCTTTATTTAAACAATTAAATTTTAAAGTTTCTTCAAAATAAAATAAACTAAAACTAATTTACTTACCCCAACTGACAGATATCTTCAAATATCCTTTTCTAGGAAAAAACACAATTTGAAAAAGTGTTACTACCCTTGTTTCAAGTCTCTCAATACAACTTGGATTCCTTCATATGACCACTCATTCTAAAGCTCTTAAAATTCTAAATGAAATGGCACAAGAATCATCTAAATCCAACTACCAGACTAAGGGATATGAATTTTTTTATTTTTACAAGTTCTTGCACAGCCAAAAAATAACATTGATGTCCTAACTTTAAACAACCATAACTCCTTCAATATTGATTAAAATTTAATATATCACCAATAATTTTTTTAGTACTCAAAACAATCTACATTATGGTGAAAGAATATTCTAAATGTGACTAATGGAAAAATGATATAACTCTTGCAAGATGAGAAATTTACCGAAAAAGAATTGTCCAATATTGCAATTTATAAAAAACACAATCCCCACTTTGGAAGAATCACTGCTCTGATACCAAATGTTAAGAACATTTTCTTGATAGAAATATTTCACTAATATGCAAAAATATTAAATAATTAGCCACAATAATTAATCCACACAAGACAAGATATGAAAATACACTTTAGGTAGGGCAACACTAATAATACTCCATAAGGAACCAATCCATAATATCTCCAAGCTCCATAAGCCAAGATTGTTGCAAAGAATATTTGATATGATTATTTTTACAATGAAAATATCCCTTATTTATATGCCCATTATCTTAAGGTCTTCATCTTATTAAACCCTTCATCTTCCTTATTATTATAATATAACCAACCTTGGGTTATGTGTGGGTCTATGCCAACAATTAGCATGAAGTATATTTCTTTCACAAGCCACTCTATTCTTGTTGTACTAGATCGTGAAATGAGCACATTGGAAAGGAAATATGTATACTATGAATTTACACAATCATAATATATATTTTTTATCAAATAACTCTAATAGATGGAAGAGGTATGACCTTGAGGTTAATTAACCTTAAAACCCCTAGGATTCCTTCTATAGCTTAACCTTGGATGCCTATATTTCTCTCTTATCATAATTGTAACAACAACCCTACATTTTAAGTTGCAAGCTTACTATAGTGGTAAGGGCTTTGGCCTCTCTTTGGGAGGTCCAAGGTTCAAATCCCACTCAGTATGAGGGGACCAAGACCCCTCATAAAAACCTATGTAAATTGATAAAAAATAAATATTATTGTAGTGGTAAGAGTTTTGGCCTCTTTTTGAGAGGTCCAAGGTTCAAACCCCACTTAATATAAGGGGACAAAGACCCCTCATAAAAACATGTGTAAACTCATTGAAAAGAGTTGCAAGCTTACTATAGTGGTAAGGTATTTGACCTCTCTTTGAGAGGTCCAAGGTTAAAACCTCACTCAATATGAGGGGACTAGGACCCTTCATAAAAACCCTATGTAAACTCATTGAAAAAATAATAACCCTACATTTTGATTAGAACAATGGTTATCAATTGATAACACCTCTTTATAGTGTCAACAAATCCAATAAAATATCTTACAGAGGAACTCTTACAAAATTAGAGTTAAAATGACCCACTACTTTAGAAATTGGATCTTCTCGTCCAAAATATCCAATTTGTTATTGTTATTTTTATCTAACATGAATACCTATAGTTGATCAATGTTTTCAATAAGGCAATTTCAAACAACAAATGTGTATAAATAGAGAGTCATTTGAGGTTATTTAACAACTCCAACTCATATTAGCTCAAAATTCCAAATGAATTAGGTATATAATACATAGAGGATTTACTCTACTAAAATAACTATTTTTTCCATGTGATTATTTTATCTTTCAATCTTCTACATCATACTTGACACTTGGATTCTTATACAAATCCCATTTGCTTATATACAAGCATATTTACTTTCACTAGTTTCCCACATATCTCAAGGTCAAAGTAAAAATCAACACCAAGCATCAAAAGGAAGCTTAATTAAAATATCATTAAAAGTATTCAAGGAATAAAGTATTCGAATAAATTCCAAGGCAAGAATCTTTATCAACACAAGAATCAACAAAGTTAGCACTTCTCTCTCTTTCTCTCTATTTTTTATTGTATCTAAGTATTTCCTTTATTATATAAATGTATATTTTTTCCTAGTAGTTAGATTATGTTTGTATTGTTCCCATCTACTTAGATTATATATATACATTTACCTATATCTAATTCCAATATAGCCTTCTCTACTTCTTACTCTCTCATTGGAGTTTTGTCTTAGTTTGGATTTGAGCTAGTTTTTCCTTTACTTATGAGATGTAGTGTCCTCCTAGGCTTGTCCAAATTTGGGCTAAGAATAACACAAACTAATTCTTTTGAGTAGGTCTATTTATTTCATACATAATTTGTATCTATCCTTAATGGATTCCAACATCTATACAAACAACCTATTTATCAACAATCCATTTATCGATAATTAATTTTCCATCCACGAAAACCAAAATGGTTTTTAGAATAATGTTTTTGATTTTACATGGTTGAAAAGGGAATATTGGAAACTAGAAATGACCATGATAAGAAAAATAAGAATAATAAAGAAGAAAATATTAAAGATATGGCTAATCCAAAAGAGGAAAGATGAGAGCAACAAAGAAAATGATGACAAACATCCCAAAATGAGGGGATATACAATCTCATTTTCCCTTGTAAAACCATGCTTGAACTAATAAAATAACAACCTAATTTATGATGATAGCATATATCTATTGTATAAAAAGTGTCTCAACAAATGATTCAATATGACCAACATGATATAAACTTCAACCAACAATACTTTGACCAAGGAATAAAAACTTTAAAAGTTAACAAAGTAACACATCCCAATTGAAGGAACTAGGAGTAACTAAGAATATAGATGAGTTGATGAGGCAAAAAATATGGATGGCTTGTTTTTCAAGAAATATCCAAGAGGAAATGCTACAAGAACTACATCAAAATAAAATAGAGGTTACTAATACCATAGAAGAGATGATATAACTAAATCCTATCTTTACCTACTTCTCAAAACAACAATGAGAAAATATATTACAAAAATTACAAGTTCAAAAACCAAAGAAGAAAGGTTTTGACACTATAGATAAAATGTGACAAGGAAATCCTACACTTGAATATCTTGCAAGGAAATAATAATTACACGTTAGAACTTCAAGAAGGGTTGAAAAATAGATGGTATTTAATACCAAATTCTAATAATAATAATAGAGTTGCTACTGAAGTTGGATTTATAGATCTTAATATTCTTTCATAATATGAGTGGCTAATTCTAATGGACAAAAGGAGAACCATACTATTCATTTTATGAAAGAAGCTCAAAAGTAACAAGGATAGAAATCACAAGTGAATCAATGTGCTTTTTATGAGGTGCTACCAGTGAGTGTGGAACAAATTATAAAAGCAATGTCTATATAAAAAATAAGCCAATCATATTCACCAAAGAGGAACTAATGCATAAATTTTCAGTGTTCATTTTTATTTTGGCATGGAATTATTGAACATGACTTTAACAATTTTAGGTGGTTTAAGAAGTCCAAACATGCTATTTTTTTGGAGAAAACTATTACTTTGATGTCCTTCAAAAAGGATAAAAGAAAAATATATTGCTTTACTTGTAAATTACATGACTAAAAGTGATAATTCCCATTTATTGACTAATCAAATACTTGATATATATATATATATATATATATATATATATATATATATATATATATATATATATATATATATATATCACTTTCTTGGCCATCAAAACATCCAAAATGCATTTTTAGACATTAATGACATCAGTTTCTTTAATGAGGAATCATAATACATCATTGGTTGCATCTGCATAATGTATTTTTCTACTATAGACAAAGGTCAATGACATAGTATTAACACCATTAGTAATAAAATCCCTCCTAAGCTTGATACACATGAATCTTCTAGAGCATAAAAAAAATAACTTAATCTAAGCTTGTTGATGATGAAACCTATACGAAGCTCTCAAAAACATAGAAAAAAGGTTATCATAAATGCAAAATAGAAATCCATGATGAACTTGGTATCCAAAAACCTATGTACACCATAAAAGACTAAATAATGTTCTTAGTCTCAAAAATTTATAGTTCAAATGGTTACTTTAAGATGGATCATATGAAAATTTTAAAAGATCAAAATATCAATGCAAAGATTCCAATGATCCAATATCTTAACTTGCTTCTGAAGTCTAAGATTTTTCAAGTGGATTTTCTCTTTATCTAACCATCCTCTACCCATCTATTTATTAGAAACATCAAATGTTGTAATTTCTCCATATAACATGATATGAGAAAATTAAAAATGATATGAACAATTCCTATATACTTATCCAAATACAATTACTATTCAAGATTGATGTTAGAAGAACCTTAATTTATTCATATCAAAGTCAATAATTATTCATAATTGTAAACTATAAAATCTTTCAAGGGCTTCAAATGGCCTTATCTCCTTTTGAAAATAGGGGTGATTATCCTTAATGTCTTAGATCAATGGAGGATTTTTCTTCCTTTGTCAATTTAAATGGTATTTGGGGTGATATTTTTTAAAAGTTTCAATATTCAAGGGATAAAAGGAGCTTTGGAAGATGTCATGTGATAGAAATATTAAACTATTATTTGTTACTCCAAAAGTAGTTCATATAAGAGTGTTAAGTGGATCTTGAGGGAACCTGGGAAGACTGTTTGGGAGAGGATCATAATATCAAACATCATTTAGCATAGTTTAAGGTTTTTCTCCCCTAGGTTGGACCCTATGGCATCCAAAGGGGGTTTAGGAGAAGACCTGTCTAATGTTAAGGAAAAATCAAGGCAGATATCTTATGTAAACAAACTGAGAGGCAATGAAGGAGTGGATAATTTGAAGGCTCAAGCTCATAGAATAATAGAGGAAATGAATAGCCAAAGAAGGTGGTACATTTGACCAACCGAGTCAATGGTTTTTTAAGATAATATAAGGATATTTCTATGCTCAAAATAGTAGAGGAGTTGTTGGCTCAAGATATAGTCTACAAATCATAGCACAACCTATTAGGTAAGTCCATTGCTTTCAAACCTGCTTTAAATTTCTTTACTCCTAAGTAGGCAATCACTGGAACCCACAAGGAGACTTTGAAATTCTCCTCTTATCCAATGGTTGCTTTTTTTAGAGTTCACTCTAATAGTAGATATACAAAGAATATTTTAAGGGGAGCCTTATCATTATGGTCCAGCATGTCTCTTCTTACAACCATGGAAAGTAGGATTCGATCCTAGGGGGGACCCCATAGTAGTCCCCATCTAGGTGAGACTCTTTGCTCTTCCTTTAGAATTTTGGAAGGAAGAAATCTTAATAGCACTAAGCAACCTTGTAAATAGATACCTGGGGAGATCTAGTGAGACATACATGGGGGGATCAACCACTTATATCTGCATTGTGTGTATATGGACCTTACCAAACCCCTTCCCCTAAAAATAGATCTTAATATAAGTTATTTCATCTGGAGGTAATCCTTGAGCTATGAAGCCATACCCTTTAGATGCAAGATATGTCATGAGCATGGTCATTTGGCAAATCATTGTAACAAATCTCAAAGTTATGCACCAATAAAGAGGGATAGAGTGGATTCAACCAAGAAGAAAGAAGACCCACATACCATCCTTAAAAAATAAACCTAACTCTCTAAGAGACCAAGAAGGATTACAAAATTTCATAAGGAGAAACAATAGAAGGAAGAGCAAGAGCAAGCCAAAACAAAGAACTAGGAAAAAAAGAAGCTCTAATAGATACAAAAATTTTAGGCAGTTAGGAGACATGGAAACAGAAGGAGACCAAACACAGATAGTGGAGGAGGAAGAAATAGAAGATAATCCTCAATAACCAGAAAGTGGGAGAAATAAAACTTAGGATAGTAGTGAAAGGATTATCCATCACTCACCCCATGGGATTGAAGTGCTTAATGATACACCAAACCATATTAATGGTGACCTTCAATCTCAGAGTGTTCACATAGAAATATAGAAAGAGAGTGAGGTAGTATCACTTAGTGAGGATATTGAAATGAAGGAAGGGCATAAGAATAAATAAATTCCAACCTTAGGAATCCAAAAATAGGAAAAAAGCAAAGAGGATCAAATTCAAATTTGGGATGGAATCTAATAGAAATAAAATGGAGGAACAAGGCAAATCCCTAAGCCAGGCATATATGGTGAAATCGATGCTAACCTTCTACACTATAGACTACCAATATTAGTAGTAACATGGAATGTGAGGGGATTAGGTAGTTGCCCCAAATAATTAGTTGTTAAAAATATTATTCAAAAAATGAGAATGAATGTTCTTCTACAATAAAAAATACAAATAGAATATTTAAGATTGGTCATCGAATTTAGAAACTAGGGGATATGCAAGCAGAATCAGCCCAAGGGAGATCAGAAGGCCTAGCCACCTTTTAGTTTTATCAAAGTTTTTAGGAAGAGGATTCAGCTTTGACTAATGGAGTACTATTGGTTAGACTTAGAAATAGGGAAAATGGATAAATTTGGATGATTTTGAATTTCTACGGTGCTCAAAAAATGGCTATGCAAAGAGTATAGTGGAAATCCATTCAAGATCTATGAGAAAGGTACCCAAATGACTTCTAGTTAGTAGGTGGAGACTTGAATGCAAAACTCATATTGGAGGAATAGATAGGAGGCAACCCACAATTAGAGAAAAAGGATAGGCATTTCCAATTGTATATTTCAAAGTATGGACCTAGTGGATGTCAAAACTTGGGATGGTTTGATAACATGGACCAATAGGAGGAAAGGGGAAGACACAATTAAATCCTGCCTAGACCATTTTTTGATAAAGTTAAACATGATCCAACATTGGTAATGTCAATCTAAGGTTTTAAATAGACTAGCGTCTAATCACTTTCCAAATATTTTGGCGATCTCTGAACCAATAACTCAAAGAAGCAAGGATTTCAAATTTGAAATATGGTGGCTAAAGAAAGACACTCTCCAAGAATCCATATAGGAATGGTGGGAAGAAGGCAAACCACATCATAAAACTACCTAATATTTCCTCCACAAACAACTAAAATAGATTAAATAGCACCTAAAGAAATGGAGCAAAAATAAGATCACTAGTTTGCAAAAACAAAAAATAACTAAAATTCTAGAATGAAGAAGTAGCAAAAATTATCATAACATGGGCAATTATTGAGGGTCTCTTTATTCATGAGGTGAAACTTCTCCAAAAGGAGGAAGAACTAGCCATGAAGAAGGAAATATTCTGGAAACAATAGGCAATAATTACGTGGTTAAAGGAAGGTGATAAGAACATAGTCTTCTCCCATAAAATGATTCAAAATAAAATATGGACAAATAAAATCTACAACCTCGAGGATGTGGAAGGAATACTCCATGAAACTGAATTGGGTATGATATTTGCATCTAGTGAATACTTTAAAATCTTATTTTAGGATCACTCTAAATTATCAATCCCCCACCAAACAGAAATTCTAGATAGTATTTCTGCAAAGATCACCCCAATTCAAAATGAATAGTTGTTAAGACCTATCACTATGGAAGAGGTGAAAAGGGTGGTTGATAAAATATAAAAAGCAAAGGCTCCTGGTCCTGATGGCTTTCCTATAGAGTTCTTCCAATCCTTTTGGCCAATCATAGGATAATCAGTGTTGGAAACCTTAGAGGAGGTTAGGGATAACAAATTAGTTTTAAAAGCCCTGAATCATGCCTTCATTGCACTTATTTCCAAAGGATCGATAGGTGATGAAAAATCCAATTATTGTCCCGTAGCCCTTTGCAATGTAGTGTATAATATTTTGACCAAAATGATGGTTGAAATACTAAAGGATATCCTCCCTAAGATCATTTTGGAAGAACGAGGGGGTTTTTTTAAGAGAAGACAAATCCTAGATGGGATAGTGATTGCTCAAGAGGCTATTCATTCTATGAGTAAACAAAATCTTCCAGGAATTTTATTAAGTATATCTCTCTAAATCCTATGATAGGGTAAGTTGGACCTTTTTAAAAGAAATATTATGTAATATGGGCTTTGTTGATGAGTGGACAGATTGGATAATGGATTGTATCCAATCAATCTCATTTTTAGTTCATGTTAATGGCACTTTATCAGCCCCTTTTGAGGCAGGAAGAGGAATTTGAAAGGGTGACCCTTTATCTCCCTATCTCTTCATTCTCTATGTAGAAGCCTTGGGCAGACTTCTGAAGAACATAAGCTTATACTGAGAGGGGGGTGAATGATATAAGATAAAACGTTTTACTTTTCAATCCAAATGATAACAGCAATAATATCAATGTAGTAATGAAATAATGTATAAATCATCACACGTATGAGATACACAGATTTAATGTGGTTCACCCAATATGGGCTACATCCATGGAGAAATATTGCTTATAATTTCTCAACAAATTTTGTGGGCACCAACCCACAAGAGACACCAATCCCCTATTACAATATTTATGGACACCAATCCATAGGAGACACCAATCCCCTCTCAATTTTTTGGACACCAATCGCCTATACTCTAGTTTGTGGACACCAATCCCCTTACTCAAGAACCTGCTCAATTATGCTCAAAAGCCTGCTTACAAACACTGCTCAAATCTACTTCAAATGGTCACAAAACCTGCTCAAATATGCTCCAAAAATTGCTCACAAAACCTTCTCAAATTTGCTTCAAAACCAGCTCACAAAACCTACTCAAATCTACTCCAAAACCTGCTCACAAAACCTGCTCAAATTTATTTCAAAACCTACTAACAAAATCTACTCCAAAACCTGCTCACAAAACTTGCTCAAATCTGCTCTATAAGCCTTGCCCATTTACTTTCAATTTCAAGCAAAATAATGCACATCCAATAATTCCTTATACCTCCCACTATATGATAACAAAAATATTTTCCTCAAACAAAACCACTTTGAGAAAGGAATTAAATCACCATACCTCTAAATCTGCCTCAATGATGATGATCTTCTTTTGTATGAGCTTTCCAAACTTGTCTTGACAAAAATAATTTTCCTTTTGTTTGTCCCTTCAAAATTTGGTTAGCAATTCTCTTTTTCTTTCTTGATTAAATATCAAATCAATCACTTTAAAATCCCTTATCAAAAACATACACAATAAAGCTTAAAAATTAACTCCTTATATCTCCCTTTTTGAAACTCACAATGTAAAGCTTTATTGACAACTAAAACCCTTATATCTCCTTTTATTAATTTTCATAAATGAAACCTTATACCAGCATCACAACTCTTATATCACCCCTTTATTTAATATGAAAAAATATAATTCTACACTAGCACCATAACCCGTGTTTCTCCCTTAATTAAATTTGATAAAGTAAAACTTTAAATACCTTACACAACCACGACAGGACTCGATCCCCTGTCCTCTTAAGAATGATATATATATCATTATTAATTTTGCCTTCACTCTTCAACAAAACGGCGTCGACCAGATTCGACCTCTTAACCTCCTACACAGCAACGCTCCATGCAAGCAAGGCATCCGTTTGGGCTACCCTAGTGGATGGAATCAAGGGGGCAAAATTGATATTTATCCTTGTATTTCGCTGCCCAATTTTTCGCTGCTCTTCTCCTCTCTCTTCCACTCACACTCACCACGAGGATCGATCAATTACTTCACCATTGCAAAGGTGAAATTATGCCCTATATTTATGCATTTCCCATTGTCTTTGATAAGGAGGTCAACTCTTATTTTTTTTTACCTTTGACTTTCTATATTCTCCAAATATGTCGACGCATTAATTTTTTCAAACACTTTAAGTTATAATATTTAAACCTATGATTTAAATGTTCTAATATTCAATTTGTTAAACTCTTATATGTTTAAATCCTTTGATTTAAATATGTCAAACCTTTGTCCCAACCTTTGTCCTTCTCTTTCCTTGGATTATTTTTCGTTGTTTGCTATTTATCAAATCCATATCTGACATTATCGATATATTTTCCAACCTTATAAACTTATCATTCTTGAAGAATATTTTTGCCTTGAATACCATGCACCTTTGACATCAATGACAACTTAGTATTTCTAACAATCTCCCCCTTCGTCATTGATGGAAACCCTACAAAAAATTTCTCTTACTGCAACTGGATTCATAATCTGCTCCCCCTGATAAGTTGCTCCCCCTTACTAAAAACTCTCCCCCTTTGAAATTAATGGCAAAGGGCTCCTTTGGGGCTAAAAATAAGACACTTAACATAGCTCCCTTCCTCCTTGCTCTTACTTGAGACTTCAATTATGATATGGGAGTAAAACTCCCAACTTACTTCTAAGATACTCAAAGGTCTCCTTTGGAAGTGGCTTGGTAAAGATGTCAGCAATTTGTTCCTTTGTGGCAATGTATTCCAACTTAACTTGCTGATCAGCTACTTGCTCTCTCAAAAAATGATATTTGATTGAAATATGCTTGGTTCTTGAATATATCACCAAATTCTTGGTAATATTGATGGCACTTGTATTATCAAAGAATGCATTTCTAAAGCATGGTTCTCAATTGGTTAATGGAACAATTGCTGGTTACTTTCAAAGTTGTAGAGGAATTCGGTAGGGGGACCCTATCAGCCCCATGTTATTCATCATTATGGCAGAATCTTTAGGCAGAACCATCAAAAATGCTTGCAGTTCAAGGCTAATATCGGGAATCAAGACAACATCTCTCACTAGGGTTGTTTGTCACCAACAATTCGTCGATGATACCCTTCTATTGACTAAGGCGTCGATGGTTGAGGCCAAAAGAATTAAATATATCCTGCAACTCTACGAGGACACTGATGGTCAGAAAGTTAATTTCAGTAAAAGCAATTTATATTTCATGAACACCCCCATTCAGAGGCAAAGTAGGATTGCAAAAATTTTAGGGTGTGATATAGCAAACCTCCCCACTTTGTATCTTGGTCTCCCTCTTTTCATTGGTTCTTCGAGAGAGTCAATGTGGGACAGGGTTATTGAAAGAATTCAAAATAAAATTATTGGATGGAAAGGTCATCTTCTATCTCAAGCAGGAAAGTTGACCCCCACTAAGGCCTCTTTTCAGAGAATTCCAGTCTATTTCCTCTTCATTTTCAAAGCCCCTATGAAGGTTTTCCAGAAAATTGAGAAACTCCAAAAAAAAAATTAATGGACTGGATCAAAGGAGAAAAAAAGGATACACCTTGTAGGATGGACCTGGTAGGAACCTAGGGTTCCTAGCACATAAAATGATAAATAAATAATAAATAACCTAAAACTAAAAGAATCGCTTTTGGATTGTTGGGAAGTCCCTTCAATGTTTTAATAAATGTTTTATATAATATTTCATATTCATGGATATCTCTTATGATAGAATAGTATGGTGTTTTATACCCACTTACGGTTATAGGTGAAAGGTTGCAATGCTTCCTAACCCTAACCTTATAATAATATAATAATTAATATAATTAATTATTATATTATTTTATTATTATAACCATAGGATAAAATATATTATTATTGTTATTATTATTAATTAATGTTAGGATACTATCCTAACATGCCATCCCTCTTTGAAGAACTTTGTCCTCAAAGCTAGAAAAATTTGGAAATATGCTTTTATGAAGTTTGCCAATCCCAACATCACAAGCTTCTTGTAGTTAAGTTTGTGTTTAGGGAAAAACTCAATTGTCACACTATAATGCACATTAACATCGGTCACTTCTCGTCTATTCACAACTTTTTTTGCTAGATAGTTGGTTAATTAAACCTTTGAAAATCCTTAATGAGACAAATACCTTATTTCTCTAGGCTGTAAATTAAACACTAATAACTTAGATGATGTTTTCACCACACAATTGTATAACTCATTGTCCAAATATATATTGCCTTTATTGCATGCTCCCTTGCATACTTTGCTCCTCTTGCTTATGTTTGTGTGAATGCACCAAATTTCTTACATAACAATGATGTAACCGTGTTATGTTTCCCACGTGTCATATTGCCATTGACAAAGAGTTTGATGTTATTTTGTCCTCGTAATATATATATATATATATATATATATATATATATATATATAACTGGATGATTATTTTTAAAGTTTGTATTTTCAGTATCGTCTATATGATATTAATAATCATAGTGTAGCCATGAATCTCATTCTGCCAATGATGCTGCGGTGTTTCTACGATGGATAGCAAAGTTGAGAGCTTGGCCGAAGTATTGCAATGGAGTGTAAAGACCATCCCTTGTCTCTTAAAATAGTTGCCAATATTGAACAAGCATAGTTGGAATACATTCTCAACTAGCTGAAGTCGTTCAATCTCAATTTTTACCGCATCCATGAAGAGCTTAATGAAAATTTGTTCATTCCCTTGAGATATAGCTACGATGCTCTTGACAACCAAATCTCGGCCACCCAATGCCAGATTTCTTATGTCTATTTCGATATAATTTCGTTCTTCTACTCTTGGCAAATTCGAATACCACCCATACTCTTTATTATATTTTATTTCTCGTGAGAGGTCAGAATTGTCCATTTTTCTACGGAGTTATTTCAATATCTGAAATAAATTACAGATTCCAATTGTCGAATTGAAAATTGTGTTTTCTGACTTTGTGATAAAAACGTCTCACTGCGATGATTTGCAGGGAATTTCTCTGAATACATTTTTAATGGAACAACCATGGTTGCAGAAGATATGGGTTTAGGTTTTAAAAACATAGATCCCTGAGTATTCCTAGCTAGATCATTTAATTGTATTATATTATTCCCAAAATCAATTCCAACATGAAACTGTTTCATTTTTTAATATAACGGATTTCTTGGACCAGATTGTTGAGTCCTCTTTGGGTGATGAAATCTGCAAAATGCACCCAATGTACAATATCTATTTTTTAAATAATGTGGACATTCTTGGTGGCTAGGTCTTTCCAGAGATCCCTCTCTCTCCATAACAGTCACCGTAGGTTGAAATCAAAAAGGTATTGATCCAAGAGCTGAGATGCTTGTGCACCATTTGAAGATGGAACATTTTTTGTGTATTCATTAGACTAATATCTAGGGGATACTTTTTTACTTCCAAAGATGACAATGGATTTAAACAACTTTGCTCGTTGTTGCTCCAAGCTGACATTGGTGTCATAGCATGCATGTAAATTCCATGTTCCTATGGAATGAATATTTGAATCATAGGGAGCTCTTGATAAGACCATGATGGATGTATTGTAGAATATGAATTTTATGATGAAGATGGTAAAGAATGTATTGCAGTAGCATGCACTGGATAATTTAATATAGATATAGTTGTTGCTTCTGATGAAGGTTCCGGATGATGAAATTTACAGGTAACACCATATTTGCAAGATCCTGTGTGTTTGTAATATGAACATTTTTTTTCTCCCTGATGAATAAGAAGTCCCAAGAATTTAAACTGTGTCTGTCCACATTCTTCCTTCTAATTTGAATGTTCAAATTTGCACATTGTACCATACCTACAGGTTCCCTTTAAGTAAAACTGGCATTCAGCTTGTCCAGCCTTCTGAGTTGGCTCTCCAGTTGGGGCAACCTATTTTTGCTCCAAAAATGAATTTTCATTTTGAATTTCTTTAATATCCATTGCATTTGGGAAGCTATTGCGAGTTTTCTCAGCATAGTATCTCAACTCAACCATTTCTAGTTGCATATGCTCCATAATTTTTTTTGGAAGAAAAAAGATATCAAAGGTTGGTCGAGGCAACAAACTGGAACAATGGTAACATTGAGCTATTGTTCAAGATGATCGTAATCAATCCAGGATTGAATGTTGTGTCCCACATTGAGAAGTAATATTTCAAACTGATCGTCAATCCCATAGTTGGTAGGCTCAAATATTATCGAGTGAAGGTCATTGAGATCAACACTGACGTGATTGTTGTTGATCAATAATGATGTGATTGGGAGGAAACATGGTGAATACAAAAGTGGTGCTAAATGAGAAAGCTAGATTGCCATCTTTGATTTGATGAGCATTGGTTAGTAAAAAGTGTGACCAACAAGTAATTCGGATTGGGCAGTGAGGCGGATGGTGTTGGTGTTTTTTTTTTTTTTTTGGTCCTATTTTTTTAACCAAAGAATTATTAGCTTTACACCAATTGAAATCCCTTCGGTGTGAGTTATATTCTCCTCCAGGAAGCCTAGACAATTTAATGCAAGTACTATCTCATTAAAAATAAAAGGACAAGAAACAAAGGACCCTATTACACACATGGCGTTGACCGCATCTAATGAATATGGGTGAGCAAAAGAGGAGGTGGCCATGGTGGAGGGCGCATGTGAGGAGGAAATTGAAATTTTGTTCCAGTATTCACATTGTTACTAGTCCAAGGATTTGAGAGCAAGATTTTATCTGATGCCAATAGTCTATGGTTTTTAAAAATCTGAGTGCAGTAATTGTTGTTTATTTTTATGTGAGGGAGTATATTTTCTATTAATTTTATATTTAATTCCATATTTTTCATGTCAAAGTGCATTGGGAGATAATAGAGAGGATCATCAAACTTCTCCACTATTGGATAAACCCTACAATTTGTTTCCTTGGAAATATTTGCCTCTTTTAAATTTAAATTTTTAAGGTTTTCATTTTCTTTCTTGGGGAGTGCAATGGGTACCACTCGTGATTCCATGGCTATGGGCTCCTCCTCCACCTCGGATTCCATGGCTATGGGATCTTCCTCCACCTGGGATTCCATGGCTATGGGTTCTTCCTCCTCTACATGAGATTCCATGGCTAGGGTCTCCTCTTGCATTTCCATTAAATATTGTATAATATGATCAGAACATTCCATTTGTTTTTTTTGTTTTTGTTCAATCATTCTTCTAATTTTTGCAATGTCATTTTTCATTTCCTTGACCAATATGGTTGGATCCATAAGGCTCTGATACTAGATGGTAGGAACCTAGGGTTCCTAGCACATAAAATGATAAATAAATAATAAATAACCTAAAACTAAAAGAATCGCTTTTGGATTGTCGGGAAGTCCCTTCAATGTTTTAATAAATGTTTTATATAATATTTTCATGGATATTTCTCTTATGATAAGATAGTATGATGTTTTATACCCACTCTAGGGTTATAGGTGAAAGGTTGCAATGCTTCCTAACCCTAATTTTATAATAATATAATAATTAATATAATTAATTATTATATTATTTTATTATTATAACCATAGGATAAAATATATTATTATTATTATTAATTAATGTTAGGATAGTATCCTAACAAAAAAAAAACACCCCCCGCGGGGGGGGGGGGGGGGGGGGGGGGGGGGGAAAAAAAAAAAAAAAAAAAAAAGAGGAGGGGGGGGGGGGGGGGGGGGGGGAGGAAAAAAAAAAAAAAAAAAAAAAAAAAAAAAAAGGGCAAGGGGGGGGGGGGGGGGGGGGGAAAAGAAAAGAGGGGGGGGAGGGAAACCCCACCCACCCCGCCCCCCGGCTCCCTCTGTTTTTGTGGGCGGGGGGGGGGGGGGGGGGGGGGGGGGGGGGGGGAAAAAAAAAAAAAAAAAAGGGGGGGGGGGGGAGGGCGTCTATCTCAAGGGGGGGAAGGGAGGACACGCACGCAGGGGGGGTGGGGGGGGGGCGGCGGTTTTCTTCTTCTTTTTAAAAAACCCGAGGGGGGGTTTTGGGAAAATTAGAAAAACTAAAAAAAAATTTTTAAAGGGGGGGAAAAAAGGGAAAAAAAAGATGCACCTTGTAGGATGGACCAAAGTGTGCGGAACCAGGGAAAATGGGGGCTTAGGTCTGAGGAGAATTGCTCATATGAATTTAGCTTTACTAGCTAAGCAGGCGTGGTGCCTCATTTTTGGTGAAGAAAATGAATGGAAAGCTATCATCAAATGAAAGTATCTTCAAAATATGGAATTTCTAAGTGACTCAGTTCCAATCAGAGGTTCTACTTTTTGGAAAGAAATTCTCAATTGTAAGGAAATCATCAAAAAAGGTTTAAGATGGGTTTTAGGCAATGGTGAGAGGATAATTTTTTGGAATGACAGGTGGGCTAAGGACAAACCACTAATGCAATATCCTAACTTAGCCCAAATCAGAGATATCATGAAAGAACTCATTGGCAAAAAATTCTTTGATTATATGGTTGAGGATAGAGGTAGAATGAAGTGGAAACAAATAAGGATTCAAGGATTTCAAGCGGAATCAAATGATATTTGTAACATTCTCGGGAAATAGTTTATCCCCATGAGACCCAAGGAAGATCAAGTGACCTGGGCTCCTACGGAAAATGGGCAGTTCACTATTAAATCATCTTACAAGCTTTTGCTTGATGATGAGGATTTTGTCCTCCAAAAGGACTTAGTTTGGATAAAAAATTTAATTTCAAAAATTTCAGTCTTTTCATGGATGGTTATCCAAGGAAGAATTCTAACCATTGATAATATGATGTGTAAAGGTATTTGTATCACTAATCATTGTTATCTGTTTAGGGCTAATTGGGAGACCATTTATCACATTTTCCTTGAGTGCCTTTTTTCCTTGACTATCCTAAGTGGGGTTTTTTAGGCCTTCAATATTTCCTAGGTTAAACCAGCCATCGTACTTGATTTGTTCATCTAGTGGCCTTGCCCATTTTCAATCCAAAGACTTAGATACATGTGGAAAATTTATCTCAATCACTATCTTTGGTAGGTGTGGTTAGAAAGGAACCATAGAGTCTTTAATGAGTCTATCAATGATCATCAAACTATCATTTCTAGGATCCTATCCTTTGCCAACAAGAATTTGAACCTTATCCCTTTTTATAGCCATAAACCTCATCTATAGGAGACCACGATTTCTCAATATTTAAGCTTAACCTTGTTAGATGAGTCTGTTCCTAGGTTAGTCAACCCCAGAGCCAATGTTAAGTGGTCCCCACCTCCTACGGGTTGGTTTAAGATTAATTTTGATGGAGTGGCTAAGGAAAATCTTGGAAGATCAGGCATTGGCGGCATTGTAAGAGATCATAATGGGAATATGATGCTTGCATTTTTTGAATATTTGGGAACAAGGACAAACAATGAAGCTAAAGCTAGAGCTATGTGGAGAGGCCTTCAAATGACTCAAGACTTAGAAGGCAATTTTATCATAGAAGGAGACTCTATGCATGTTATAAATCTCCTCAATAATTGGAAAGCACCTCCTTGGAGGATTAAAACAATTGTTGAAGAGGCTAGGATCCTTTTCCAGGGAAGACAGGACAGAAAATCCCAACATGTCTTTCGAGAAGCTAACAAAGTTGTTGATAAGCTAGCCAATTTGGGTGTCGATGGTGACAGACTTTTCAAATGGGAACACGGTGTCCCGAGCAAAGTAGAGGAGCTTATTCAATAAGAATTCCAAGAATGATAGTCGAATTTACCAATAGGGAAGGCATTATAAGTTTGAAGGCTATGAGTATTCCTGTCTCTTTTTTGAAATGGACTCACAATAAAAATTATTCGATTTGTTAGACTTGGTGGATGTTGCTTGGAAATACCACAAAGACTAATGGGGACAGTCACATGTTAGATAACATGGCTCCTAGTCATCTTAGTAATTTGAGGTTGGTTGATAATCATAGGGTAGGAAAGAAATGACAATATAATACTTCAAACCAGAGCCACGTGGACCACCAAATAGCCATTGCCATAAATCTAGCTAGCAGGTTCACTTCTCCAAGGTTGATTGTCCAAGACAGGATGTGGTCCCAAAGCATTTTATATATGAAAGAAAGCAATTACCAAAGAATTATTAAGAGTAAATGTCAATACAAAGCTTGTGGGAGTTTTTTAGTACTCTGCTATGTGTGTCTACAACTTTTTTTTCTCCATTGTTTCAAGGAAGGGATTTGTGTTTGTTTATTTTTTTGTAATTATGATGCATGTGTGTTTTCTTGGGGTATACCCAAAATATTGTATGGGAAGTTTCTTTTTGATAATAGGCTATGTGCCTTACCGGATGTAATGGCTTTGGTGACATGTAGATTTTACATATATAGGATCCTTAGTAAGGACATGTTCATCAACAGCCCTAGGCTGATTTTTGTAAAAGGTTTTGGGTCAACCTGTAAAACCCGGTATTAATGCTATAGTATCTTATCTACCCAAAAAAAAGTATGGATATCGGATGCTCATGCTTAATTTTGAAATCACTTAAAGTTTGTTTTATCCATAAAACCTGTGTGCAACCGGTAACTGCTACAATATACTCTGCCTCTGTAGTAGATAAGGATATTGATGTTTTTTTATTACTTAGCCAAGAGACCAAACAATCTCCAAGAAAACATGCTCCTCCACTTGTGCTTTTTTTTTCATCAATATTGCCTGCCCAATTTGCATCTGTATATGTAGTGAGAGTGAAATTATTGCATCTAGGATACCATAGTCCAAAGTCCATAATTCCTTTCAAATACTTAAATATTCTTTTTACTGCCTGTACGTGTGTTTATTTTGGTACAACTTGAAATCTTGCCACCAATCCGACTGTGTGCATTATATCTGGCCTTGTAGTTGTGACATACAGTAAAATTCCAATCATGGATCTATACAATGTTTGATTTGCCTCAGGAGACTCATCATATTTATTTAAATTACATCCTTTAATCATGGGGGTACTCACAGGATTGCAATCCTCCATCCTAATTTTTTTCAACATTTCTTTTACATACTTGGTCTGAGAGAGAAATATACCTTTATCTGATTGTGAAATATGCAAACCAAGAAAGAAAGACAACTCACCAAGCATTGAAATCTCAAATTCATTTTGCATACACTTTGCAAATTTTTGACACATCTTGTCATTATTACCTCCAAAAATAATATCATCCACATAGACCACTACAATCAACAAATCATTTCCTTCATTTTTGATGTACAAATTGTTATCTGCTACACCTTTTCTGAAACCCTGTCCTTGAAGATATTTGTCCACCCTTGAGTACCAAGCCCTAGGGGCTTGCTTTAGTCCATAGAGAGTAGTCCAGCTTATTTTTCAGGCGAAAACCATTTGGTTGCTCAATGTAGACCTCTTCCTCTAAGTAACCATTAAGAAATGTTGATTTTACATCCATTTGGTACACTTTGAAGTTTCTAAAACTTGAGAAAGCCAAGAACATTCTTATGGCCTCAAGACATGCAATAGGAGCAAATGTCTCTTCAAATTCAATCCCCTTAAATTTTGCATAGCCTTTTCACATAAGTATTGCCTTGTTTCTGACAACCTGGTCATCTTCATTCAACTTATTTCTGTAGACCCATTTAGTGCTAATTACATTCTTGTCTTTTGGACGTGGAACAAATTCCCAAGTCTCACTCTTTTTTATTTGGTCCCAATATTTATCTTCACTTGCTTCATTGAAATTATTGGGATCAACTTTAGATAGCAAAGAAAAAATTACATGTTCACATGCTCCTATTATCTTCCTCCTTGTATGTCTCTCATCTAGATTCCCAATAATAAGTTCTCTTGGATGGTTCTTTTGCACATACTTGGATGGTGTCTTAGATGATACCTTTCTTGATATTGTCTCATCTTCTTCAGTTTATTCACCTTCTTCTTCTTTGCAACTTGAGTGATACAATCTCTTGAGTTGGTCCTCTTGGATCTATTTCTTCATCAACTCTTATATTTTCACTTTCCACAATTGTATGTTATATTTTATTGTAGCATCTATAGGCTTTGCTCTTAGTGGAGTATCCAAGGAGGATACCCTCATCACACCTAGAATCAAACTTACCCAAATTTTTCTCTTCTCGTCTAATGTAGCATTTACTTCCAAAATTTTTGAAGTACTTTACAATAGTTGGTCTTCCCTTCCAAAGCTCATACAAGATTTTGTGGTGATTTACTCTTATTTGAGCTCTATTGATGATATAAATAGCTGTATAAATTGCCTCTCTCCAAAAAGCATAAAAAATATTAGACTCGTTTAGCATAGCCCTGGACATACCCTGAACAATTATGTTTTCTCTTTCAACTACTCTATTCTATTATGGAGTTCTTGCTTCTAAGTATTGTCTCTTGATTCCATGTTGTTCTTAAAATTCTATAAATTCACCTAAAGTGAATTCACCTCCTCTGTCTGATCTTAGATACTTGATATTTTTGCTTGTTTTATTTTCTGCAAGTGCCTTAAACATCTTCAACTTTTCAAATGCTTCTGATTTTTCTTTTAAGAATTTTACCCAAGTCATTCTAGAGAAATCATCAATAAATAACATGAAGTAATTTTCACCTTGTAAACTCTTTGTCCTTGTAGGACCACATAGATCGGTGTGAACTAGATCCAAAGGCTTGGATGAAGAAAACTCCTTTTATTTGAAACTTGATCTTATTTGCTTACCATGTTGGCATTGTGCACAAATCATGCTTGGGGGTTTTTCTATTCTGGGTAAATATTTGATTGTTTGTTTGTTGCTTAGCTTCACCATGTTGTCAAAGTTCAGGTGATCCATTCTTCTATGCCATAACCAACTCTCATCCTCTTGTGATAAAAAAAAATCTCGCTTAATTTCTCTCAACATGTAGAGATTATTTGCAGTTCTACTGGCATATGCAATAATCTTTCCTATCTTGGATTTCTTGATCTCACATCCATTTGGGTGAAATGTGAGTGTATGCCCTTGATCACATAGTTGACTTACACTTAGTAGATTGTGCTCCAATCCTTCAACATATAATATATTTTATATCCTTGATCTTCCATTATCCAAACTCAAAGTCCCTTTTCCAACAACTTTGGCAGCAGCATTATCACCAAATTTCACTATTCCTCCATTTATTTCCTTGAAAGAGAAAAAAAAATTATCATCTGTCATATGGATTGAACAATCACTATCAATGTACCACTGATTTCTTTCATTTTGCACATGAAGAGTCATTTGTAATAACATGGATTTTTACTTTTCTTGTTCGTTTTTCTTTTTCTAAACTTTTGAGTACATCTCTTTCTAGATTATTTGACCTTCCTCCTTCTTGATTGATTTAGGATGTTCAGGAAACACTGTTCTACATCATTTAGCTTTGTGCCCAAAATTATCACATTTATAACAAATGATATTGTCATCCATGTGTAACATCCCCATTATTTTCTTATATTTTATTTAAGGATGACATCTACCCAGCTTCCAAAGACTCACAGATGGTGATCATTGTGATTCAAAGATAACCATTCAGTGGGTTTTGTGCTATTGAGTATATTTAATCTATGAAAGTTTGATTTTAAATTGTGCTTAACAAGATGGACAACACCTACCCAGCTCCAATAGCTTGCGATGGCAGCTATTGTTATTCAGAGATAATTGTTCTCCAACAACCTAAAGGAGATAGTGGTCCTATGCTGTAGAGAGTAAAGGACAATGGAATAGGATGTCAGCCCAGGTTATCATACGAGTAGTATGTGAGGATTCTCATGAGCCTACTATGATTGTAGAATTACCAATAAGACTTATGGACAAAGAGCTGGTCTATGAAGTTGGAAGGTCCAACAGTAGATGGTATTGGCAGCATTACCGTCAACTCTAGTTTGGTTTGAGATATCTGGTCCTAAAACCATGTGATGGCGACCCCTAGTTAAACCTTAGTTGTAGGTCAATGATTAGGCATTGGCATAGATATGCAAACCCAAAGCATGAATCTTTAGGAATCAATAGGTCATAGACCAACAAGGACAAAAATAGGATTGATAATCCAAGTCCACCATGCTTTGAAATAGGGAATTAGTGTGTCCACCCTTCCAGGTATTATGGACCTGTTGGAACAAAATCTGCCTTCGGTTAATAGTGTTGCACCTTAGACTTTGCCAACATTGAATAGACAGATCTTGCTTGAGATCATCTGTCTAGTCTCCAGAGAAGGTTGGTTCCTTTGAGTTTTTTAGAGAAAATGGGAACAAGAGATAAGGGAAATATAGCCTAAGCTAGAACTTTTCTCATGGTACATATTGGACAACAACAAACATTGATGATGCAGATTACTACTTTCAGAGTTTTCTTTATATCTTCTTTATAGAAAACACGAATTCTCGAGTGTGACTTTTAGATGTTCGTCTAAAAGCATGTAAATATCTTTTAATGTTCAACTCTAGAAACAAGATTTATACGTGCACGATCCAGATTTCAGAATAGATACATTATAAAACTTAGAATGAATAAAAGTTAAAACACCGGATACATACACTTGCACACAGAAGTTTCGGAAGCCAGAAGAAGAAATATTTTATTGCTTGTAATCCAATACATGTACATCAAGCTTGTAAACGTCCAAGAGCCGACCCTTTTTCTGGAGTCGCTCACCCCTATATATACCCTAAAAGAGTATCTTTTTCTAAGTACATCTTACTATTTTACAAGCAATCATCTGCAGTTTCTAATAATACACAAGTCTTCTATGAATTAGATATCTTCTCTGCAGATTAGATTCTAAACGAGCCTGTCACATTTTCAATAATCTGGTAAGCCTTATCTATCCTAGATTTCTGATAATCATGTCAAAAATCACTTCTTGGTGTCAGTGCATGCCTTTGATTGCCAAAAATACATTTTATTCCTTTACAATTGGCGTGTCGCGAAATCACGACATTCTTTCCTTGCTTTGCTCTTTTGCCGTCTCCAGCCACGAAAATGAGACATGTCATCGCAACATTCTTTCCTTGCTTTGCTCTTCTGTCACTTCCATCCGCGAAAATGAGACATGTCACGAAATCGTGACATTCTTTCCTTGCTTTGCTCTTTTGCCGCTTCCAGCCGCGAAAATGAGACATGTCATGAAATCGCGACATTCGTCTCTTGCTTTGCTCTTCTGCCGCTTCCAGCCACGAAAATGAGACATGTCATGAAATCGCGACATTCGTCTCTTGCTTTGCTCTTTTGTCGCTTCTCGCCACGAAAATGAGACATGTCACGAAATTGCGACATTTCTATGTCTTCTTATTTTTCAAAATGTGACATGTCATGATATCGTGACACTTATCCTCTTTGTTCTCTTTTGTCACTTTTGACCACGAAAATGCAACATGTCGTGATATCGTGACACTTTTCCTTCTTGCTCTTTTTTCTCTTAGCCGCGAAAATGCAACATGTCGCGATATCGTGACACTTTTGCCTCCTTGCTCCCTTTTGTTGCTCTTAGAAAAAATGTCTTTTACTATATCGGAACACTTTTTCCTCCTTGCTCCTTTTGTTGCTCTTAGCCGCGAAAATACAACATGTCACGATATCGCGACACTTTTACCTCCTTGCTCCTTTTTGTTGCTCTTAGCCACGAAAATGCAACATGTCGCGATATCACGACACTTTTGCCTCCTTGCTCCCTTTTGTTGCTCTTAGCCACGAAAATGCAACATGTCGCGATATCGCGACACTTTTGCCTCCTTGCTCCTTTTTTGCTCTTAGCCACGAAAATGCAACATGTCGCGATATCGCGACACTTTTGCCTCCTTGCTCCCTTTTGTTGCTCTTAGCCATGAAAATACAACATGTCACGATATCGCGACACTTTTACCTCCTTGCTCTTTCTCTTTGCTTTGTCCCACGAAAATGCAACATGTCGCGATATCGCGACACTTTTATCTCCTTGCGGTGTTTTGCTTTTTCTTTGATCTTTAGCATATGGGCCACTTCGGTCTTCTTGGAAAATATGCAAAAAGGTGCATCAGCTATTTTTCTGTAGTTAGTCACTTTTTGACTAACATTCTTGGCGCCTTTCGAGGGAATTTTTGCTCGCAAAAATAGAGACCAAGCCTTCATCCATTGGGAAACGGAGTCACCAACGACAGTTGTAAAAAGTAAACTTTCGAGCGAAAAAACAAAGATAAAAGAAAAAGAATGCACTTTGGAATATAAGTGAACTTTACCTTATCAGAACCTCTCTTTTACCGCTTAGGTATTTACTTTTCAAGAACACAAAAATTTAATTGGAGTGGTCCAGTGTTGGATTTCTTTGACTAAGTCCCTTTTTAATTTAAAAAACTTGATGAGTGCAGTTCTTCTTATTGTCCTCTGGAAATATTAGGCCGTAAAAAGGGAAATATTTACAAAACTTCAAACTTGTATTATACTCGTACATATAATGGTGATCTCGTAGCTTTTACTAGAAATATAACTTTAGGTGAAATGCATTCACCGTGATGGGAAGAACCAATCCATCTTGATCTTTCAACTGGAAGGCATTGAATTGCTTTTCTGAAACAATTTCGAATGGCCCCTCCTAGAATGCATCAAACTTGTCATGGTGTCCTGGCTTTGCTTTCTTGACATTCCATTTTAATACCAGGTCACCTGTTTTAAATTTCTTGAAAGTGGTTTTCTTATCGAACCACCCGGCTATTTTTACCATATGCTTTTGATGATGATCGTAGGCCTGTTCCCTAGATTCTTCAAGCTGCAGAAGTTGCATCAGTCGAGCATCCATTGGATGACCTTCATCTTCGTTAACTTGGTTTAGCATCCTCAACGTGGGTATCTCCATATGAATCGGCAGAACAACTTCTTTGCCATAAACCAAAGCATATGGCGATGTATTGATTGATTTTTTGATTGAGATTCTGTCAGCCCACAGGGCTTGATTCAGGAGTGAGTGCTTGATTGGGTATATTATCTTAGCCTACAGGAGTTTTAACAACTCCTGTTTCATTAAGGCTTCAATTTTAGGATTCACAGGCCTCTGCCTCTGCCTAAAAGGTTTAGCTCCTTCCTCTAGTTCGATGGTATGCTGAATGACCTCTTTCCTGTACACTTTCAGATCACTATAAGTCCAGGCTATTATATCCGGATATTCTCTACATAACTATTTTATTTGTTCTAGTTCTACCACTGTACAATCGGTCCCCACTTTGATCATTTTTCCCGGTTCTAGTTCTATTTCCTTATACCGACGTTCATCTACCTTGATCCTTCGACCTACAGCTCTGTCGCTATTGTCGAAAAGGCTCTCCAGGGTGATCAGTCCCCTGGGGATATGATTATTTCTCAGTTGAATAAGGCTCTCTTCGTCCTCTTCTTGTAACGCTCTTTCTATAGAGCAATTCATCTCATGAATCAAAAAATCTAGGATCTGCTCGTCGTTTTCAAATACCTACCAAAAAATGTCCTTGTCGGGCACAGAAGGCCTGTATATAAGTCTAACTATTTTAGACTTCTGAATAACATTGTTGATCGGGCAAAAATTTGATCCTACCGATGCTAACAGGTCTGCATGTGTGTTTTTCTCTCTGGAAATGGATTTCATGTTTAGTGCTTCAAAATTTTCCAATAGATCTAACACTTTGTTTTTGTAAGCTCTTAGGTAATGTTGCTTACAAACGCATTTGCCAGTAACCTGTTTAACAATCAGCTCTAAATCTCCATAGATCAGCAATTGTTTTGCACCCAGTTTTTTAGCTTTCCTGAGTCCCAAACACAAGGCTTCGTATTCAGCTGCGTTATTGGTGCAACTCCATGTCAACCTATATGAAAAGACTTTTTCTTTTCCAGTAGGTGAAATCAGAACGATTCCAGCTCCTGCTCCATTTTTGCACCTTGACCCATCAAAGTACAATTTCCATAACTGGTTGGCCGAATCATCTGTTTTAGGGACAGGAATAGGGAGCTTTTTTGGTTTCTCAATGGAATAGCTTCCCATTTCTGTCTCTATCATAGCATTGAAGTCTTTCATTGAAAACTGATCCTCAGATTGTAGTTCCTCCAGGGTTTCTTCCATTAAATCGATATTTTCTAATTCTTCAGACATCATGTTGATGGTAGTTGTTTCCTCCAGTATTTCTACGTGGAAAGTAGATGGTTTTTCATTGTAGATCTTGACTCTTTTACCTTTGAAAGGTACCTCCAAATGAGAATAATCTAGAGATAGATAACCGCCCATTTTGGCCATGAATTCTCTGGATAAACACATACCGAAATATGGTTCTAAGTCTACAACGACTACTTCTTGTATGACGACTGCTTCTGGCATTCTGTGGAGTTGAATAGGGATATCTTTGATCACCCCGATAGTTTTTACTGGAGTACCATCTAATTGCAACACACCAGGATGACTTCGAGTATATTCCATCCCCATTATGTCACATACGGCTTTCGGCATCACCGTAGTTGCGGCCCCTGAATCAATCATACAATTGTGAACTATCCATCCCTCCATTTGCAAGGATAGATAGAATGGGGGTGGTCTATTTTTCCCAGAGGTTGACATAACATTTGAGGAAGAGGTATCATTCTTTAAATTTAGGGATTCTTGGAGGAGGTCGATCTGACCAGGAATTTGCAGCGCATCATACATGCTTATTTTGGAAGGAGTCCTCTTCATTTCTTCTGCAATGTTGAACGAAAGGGTTGCAGCTGGGGATACCTCAACACTCTTTTCCCTTCCACTAGTAGATGCGTCGTATCTGTCTCTATAGACCTGCGTGGCTTCTGTTCTTTGCCTTTTTGTCAATGAAGGAAATCTGAGTCTTTCCTTCGCTTGCTCTTGAGCCTCGCTCCCTTTTCTAGGGGGAAATTTTTTTCTTGGTGTAGTCGCAGAAGTCTGAGGAGGGTCAGAACGTCTTTTCTCACTGGACTGGTTCTTCTGCGGAGTTGCCCTGGGGGCAGGAGGAAAACCTAGTGGTTGGAGTTCCTTAGGGTCAACTTGTAATGAATTTTTTCCCGATCTTGTCAGGACCGATACTTGCTCCACTGATGGCATTGCCAAATTGTGGTGCACCTCTCTGATTATGTTCACCTGTCCCTTGCCGGTTTCTTTGGCTCTTTCATTAATAACCGCTTGCACATGATGTTGATGAATCATGCATGAATCTTCTCCATGAGGATCATTGCAAGTGGTACACCAGTAATCAGAATTAGCGGGTTCTCCATTATCTCCTGTCTCATTTGCATACACCACATTTTTTCTCTCTTGTACCCTTCCACTTGTCGAAGCACCTTCCTTTTGTATCTATGGAAATATTCTTGCTTGGATATTCCGTTCAGCCTCTCTCTTTTTCATGGATGCCATTTCATTTGACAATGTCTTCATTGTATCAATTATGGTCGTGTATTGATCATTGGGGGGAGCTGATGCAAGGGGTGTAGTTGGTAATGCAAGGAATGTAGGAGGTGCGGCTATAGATGGGAGAGCCTATGTTGATGGGAGTACAGGCAGTTTAGAAATTGATGCTTGGGAAAGCTCTGGTACAATTGGCAATAGACTCTTTGATGGATATCTTTTTGTAGCGATGAGATCAGCTTCGCCCTTTGTTGCCTCTAAATAGATCCCAGGAAAAGTGGTTACACGGGATTGCCTTATTATCATACTGAGATCTGAATCAAAAGCCCTTAAGTAATAGCATATAGCTTGTTCTTCCATGGGTTTTAGGCCCTGCGGTACTCTACCACGAGTTCTGGTAAATCTGATGTTGAAATCTTGGATTTCTTCTTGTGGATGCCTCTCAATGACAGTGAATTGATTCAACAATGTGAAAGGATCCGCATGTATATTAAATTCATCGACCATACGACCGACAAGTACTGCCCAAGAAGTAATGGATCCAACGGGAAGTGCTCTGTACCAATAGAGCATCTTTCCTTTCAAAGATATAACCAACAATCTGACCATTACATCTTCCTGAGTGATGTTGTAAATAGATGCTAGCGATGATACATCTAAACAATGCTCATCTACTATTTTTCCTATTTCGTCAAAGGTCGGTAATGCTTTTAGTGCAGCTTGTGGAATTTGGTGGTGTGCTCCCAAGTTCAAAGGGCCAGTTTGATTCCACACAAGATGGGCTCAGGCAGGGGCGGCTGCCATGATTGCTAAAGGAGTTACAACTACTATAGGATTGCTTGCAGATGCTCCTACAATGGGTGTTAAAGAGGTGCTAATGGTGTCGGGCGGATTTGATCGTGCGGCTAGCACAGGGTGTGCTTTTAGGCTTTCGAGATGTAGTTCAAAGAACTCGATAGGTTCTTCGGAGTTTCTAGCTCGGGATCTGGTTATCATATGGCTATATAACCGGAAGGTTTCTAGACAAGGTCTTTCTTTTATGGTCTAAATTGCAACGGAGTCGCCAGGTGGTTTTTTCTTGAGATTTTCAAACAAAAAGGCTCTTAAGGTAAAACACCAAAACTTATACAATACTGTGGGATTGTTGGTCCCACCGGGCGTGCCAAAAACTATTGGAACAAAATCTGCCTTCGGTTAATAGTGTTGCGCCTTAGACTTTGCCAACATTGAATAGACAGATCTTGCTTGAGATCATCTGTCTAGTCTCCAGAGAAGGTTGGTTCCTTTAAGTTTTTTAGAGAAAAGGGGAACAAGAGATAAGGGAAATATAGCCTAAGCTAGAACTTTTCTCATGGTACAGATTGGACAACAACAAACATTGATGATGCAGATTACTACTTTCGGAGTTTTCTTTATATCTTCTTTATAGAAAACATGAATTCTTGAGTGTGACTTTTAGATGTTCGTCTAAAAGCATGTAAATATATTTTAATGTTCAACTCTAGAAACAAGATTTATACGTGCACAGTCCAGATTTTAGAATAGATACATTATAAAACTTAGAATGAATAAAAGTTAAAACACCAGATACATACACTTGCACACAGAAGTTTCGGAAGCCAGAAGAAGAAATATTTTATTGCTTGTAATCCAGTACATGTACATCAAGCTTGTAAACGTCCAAGAGCCGACCCTTTTTTTGGAGTCGCTCACCCCTATATATACCCTAAAAGAGTATCTTTTTCTAAGTACATCTTACTATTTTACAAGTAATCATCTGCAGTTTCTAATAATACACAAGTCTTCTATGAATTAGATATCTTCTCTATAGATTAGATTCTAAATGAGCCTGTCACATTTTCAATCATCTGGCAAGCCTGCTCTATCCTAGATTTCTAATAATCATGTCAAAAATCACTTCTTGGTGTCGGTGCATGCCTTTGATTGCCAAAAATACATTTTATTCCTTTACAGTGGCGTGTCGCGAAATCACGACATTCTTTCCTTGCTTTGCTCTTTTGCCGTCTCCAAAAATGAGACATGTCATGAAATCATGACATTCTTTCCTTGCTTTGCTCTTCTTCTGCTTCCAAAAATGAGACATGTCACGAAATCGCGACATTCTTTCCTTGCTTTGCTTTTCTGCCGCTTCCAGCCACGAAAATGAGACATGTCACGAAATCGTGACATTCGTCTCTTGCTTTGCTCTTCTGCCGCTTCCAACCATGAAAATGAGACATGTCACGAAATCGTGACATTCGTCTCTTGCTTTGCTCTTTTGCTGCCTCCTCCCACGAAAATGAGACATGTCACGAAATCGCGACATTTCTATGTCTTCAGCTTTGTTCTTCTTCTTGCATCGCAAAAATGCGACATGTCACGAAATCGCGACACTTCTGCCTCTTTGCTCTCTTTTTTCGCTTTTGGCCACGAAAATGCAACATGTCGCGATATCGCGACACTTTTTCCTCCTTGCTCCTTTCTCTTGCTCTTTAGCCGCGAAAATGCAACATGTCGCGATATCGCGACACTTTTGCCTCCTTGCTCCCTTTTGTTGCTCTTAGCCACGAAAATGCAACATGTCACGATATCGCGACACTTTTGCCTCCTTGCTCCCTTTTGTTGCTCTTAGCCACAAAAATGCAACATGTCGCGATATCACGACACTTTTGCCTCCTTGCTCCCTTTTGTTGCTCTTAGCCGCGAAAATGCAACATGTCGCGATATCGCGACACTTTTGCCTCCTTGCTCCCTTTTGTTGCTCTTAGCCACGAAAATGCAACATGTCGCGATATCGCGACACTTTTCCTCCTTGCTCCCTTTTGTTGCTCTTAGCCACGAAAATGCAACATGTCACGATATCGCGACACTTTTTCCTCCTTGCTCCTTTTTGTTGCTCTTAGCCGCGAAAATGCAACATGTCGCGATATCGCGACACTTTTGCCTCCTTGCTCCTTTTCTTTGCTCTTAGCCACGAAAATGCAACATGTCGCGATATCGCGACACTTTTGCCTCCTTGCTCCCTTTTGTTGCTCTTAGCCTCAAAAATACAACATGTCGCGATATCGCGACACTTTTGCCTCCTTGCTCCCTTTTGTTGCTCTTAGCCGCGAAAATACATGTCGCGATATCGCGACACTTTTACCTCCTTGCTCTTTCTCTTTGCTTTTTCCCGCGAAAATGCAACATGTCGCGATATCGCGACACTTTTATCTCCTTGCGGTATTTTGCTTTTTCTTTGATCTTTAGCATATGGGCCACTTCGGTCTTCTTGGAAAATATGCAAAAAAGGTGCATCAGCTATTTTTCTGTAGTTAGTCACTTTTTGACTAACAGGACCTGGAAGGGCAACCCCATGCCAAGATCGAGAAAACTTGAGAAAGGGGTTAGAATATTTTTATGGTAACCTATCACAAAAATTTGGCCGATCTCGGGCACTTAAGATACCTTCTGCAGTGGTAAATAATCTTGAAGTGTGATTCTCTATGTCAAAGTACTAATATCAAGTTGGTTATATCTGCGTAAATGTGTGACATTTATGTTTGTATTTAGAAAAATTTTGAATTTGTATTTTTGACAAACAAATGAGTAGACCTAGGTTGTGACAGTAGAAGGATGACATCTACCCAGCTTTCAACGACTCACATATGGTGATCGTTGTGATTAAAAGATAATTATTCAGTGGGTTTTGTGTTATTGAGTGTATTTAGTCTATGAAAGTTTGAAGTTTGATTATCTATGCCAAAGTACTAATGTCAAATTGGGTATATCTACTTAAATGTGTGACATTTATGTTTGTATTTAGCAAAATTTTGAATTTATATTTTTGACAAACAGCTGAGTAGACCTGGGTTGTGATAGTTGGTATCAGAGCCTAGGTTGCAAAACCCTAGACCACATGTTTGAAAAGTGGCATAGCTCTTTTTATTCATGGCGGACTCCCTCAAGAAAATTAATATCATTTCCTTTTATATAACAGATGGAGGATCTTGCATCAAAGCTGGAAATATTCCAATACCAGATGGACCAGATATCATCATTGATGAAACTACTTGTGGATAGAATGGGAATTCAGAAAGAAATCATGGAACTTTTCATAAGGCAACAAAATAAGAGAACCAAGCAGAGGATAAAAGTGAAATCCGCTAGAAAAGGCAAAACTGCAAAAAGGGACCTTAAGTACATCAATGAACCTAGTCAGGAAGGGAGAACTAGAGCACCAATAATAGGATGTTTTACCTATGGAGAGTCCCACTATGCAATAAGGTACCCGTTAAGAGTTAACCGAAAGAAAACAGGTTGCTTCACCTGTGAAGGGGCACATTATGCCAAAAATTGCCCATTAAGAGTAAATCATGAGAAAACACCCGACAATCAACCTCATATGATAGTTGAAGATCTGCACCAAGATAAATAGGTCATGATTGGAAATTTTGAAAACAAAAGGGTAACCCAAGAATGAAGATACAGAATGGGAATCCGTCCAAGTATGGGCTTTTGCTAAACATACTAAGAAGTGTTGTTAGCAGATAAGTGATTTTAGCTGTATTTGAACTAATGATACTAGTTTTTGGAAGAAACATGTTACATATCTCATTTTTTTTAATATAAACTTAAGAACTTTTGATAATTTTATGACATGCTAATATTTATATTGAAAGGTTGCTAATAGTATGATCATTAGTTACTTCGCACAAACTAATGACAAATAGACATATGTAGAACAAAAAGTGTAATCCTGAGTTAAGATGGCTATAACAATTAAGTAAGGACCTGATGAGAATAATATAAACGTGTACAATACTGCATCATTAAAGCAAGCTGATACTCTTTATGCTTTGATAATGTCTTGAGTATAGTCTGATTTTAATTTGGAAACTGAATGATAAACCAAAGGGTCAATTAATATGTTGTAGATTGTTAGACCGACCAAGCAAGGATCTAGACCAACCTGATAATTCAACCAATAATTGCTCCAGCATATAACTCCTGAAAACTTAAGAAGCATGAAATAAATTATGCTACTCATGATTTAGAGCTAGTTGTTGTAGTCCTTGTTCATAAGATTTGGCGACACCATATATTGGGAAAACCACATGAGTTAAAAATTGATCATCACAGTTTAAGGTATATTCTCATCTAGCCTCTGCTAAATGTTGGACAACGAAGATAGAAGAAACTCTTAGCCAAATATGATTTTGGAATTTATTATATCACAAGAAAGGAAATGAAACTGCCATATGACCTTAATCTAAAAAGATATATAGTTACTCTCACAAATGTCAGTATGGCCTAATAGCAAAATAGAAATATACAAAAAAATTGATGGGTTTGCAATCTATGCCGAGCTAAGGTCGAGCAAGAACCAGATCAGCATACATATTAAAGTATCAAACAAGATCTGATGTATTTTCAAAAATGGATAATAGTACCTAATGAGGAAGGAATGATAAGAATTATCTTGCAAGAGGCACATTATGCTCCACATTCTTTTCACTTAGGAAAAATTAAAATGAGAGACACTTTGAGAAAGGACTTTTACCAGCCCGGAATGAAGTAGGATATGGTTCAATCTTTTGTGAGTAGTCTGGAATTTTAGAAAGTAAAACTGAATACCAACATCCTACACCTATTTGATGTTCCAGAACAGAGATGGTAAGTGATTTCCATGGATTTCATAATTGATCTCCCTAAGAATCGGTTCCAGCATGATGCAATTTTTGTAGTTGTGGATAAGTTGATTAAGGAAGCAAATTTTCTACCAAGCAATGTCCATGATGATGTCTCCTTAATAGCACACAAGTACGCTCAAGAAATCGTAAGATTGCATGGTTTTCCCTGAAATTATTATCTTGAATAGAGATTCGAGATACACTTTTGAATTCTAGCAAGCTTTACACCGAGTACAGGGCACAAAGCTTAGCACAGCCTATCATCCTGAGACGGATGGGTAAACCGAGAGGGATAATCAAGTGCTGGAAGATATGTTACGCAAGTATTGTATGGACTACCAAAGTAAGTGAAAAAATTATCTCTTCCTGATGATATTTGCATATAACAATAGCTATCATACCGCATCGTGCATAGCCCTTTTGAGGCCCTGTACAAGCATAGGTGTAGGACACCATTAACGTAGAAAAATTTGGACAATCAAGAAGTGATCGGTCATGATATTGTTATGACAATGAAGGTCCAATTATAGAAATTTGTCAGCGGTTTGTGAAGCTACAGACTGTCAAAAGAGCTATGCAGATTTTAAACGAACACCTTGAAAATTTGCTATTAGCAATAGGGCTTTTCTCAAAATCAAACCAACCAAAAAATCTATTTAGTCTACCAAACTGAGCCCCAGATTTGTTGGTCCATTTGACATAATTGCCAAAATAATCTCTATTGCCTACAAGCTTGTCCGACCACCAAATTTACAGTATTTTCTATGTGTCTCTTCTTCGCAAATACATAGATGACCTATCCCATATTTTGGATGTTTCTCACTTGCAGATGTCAAACCCGAAGCTCATTGAGGTTCAACTAGTCAAAATTTTGGGATTTAGAACTAAAAAACTAAGGAAAAAGGGCAGATGAGCAATGTAGGTCCAGTGGGATCACTGCTCAGAGAGAGATGCTACATGAAAGGATGTAACAAGAATAAAAAGACAATCCTCTTTCTTGTTTAAAAATTGTTAAACAAAAAGAACAACTTGGATATTGTTATAATTATATTTGTATGTACTTTGATACATATTTGAAAATGAATGTTATAATCCTAATTGTGACTTTTGTAATGTTGTGTAATCTATGGTTGTTTGCTTATGAGTGTATGCTCAATTATTTTAACACCTGCATTATTATGTTATCTAACATGGGGATTGTGTTGAATTTTGATGGAGAAGAATTTAACATCCCCATTATTTGCTTATATTTTATTTGAAAGAATGTGATACTGCTGCAAGAATTTGTGTATGCACGTACAACTTTTTACCCGAAGCGGACATGTCGAACAAGAAAAAAAACCTATCTCTGGTAGAGACAGTGGTTGAGAGTGTCAAGTAAGGTGGGGATATCATGTTGTGCCTCGTGCACCTTGGTCTGTGGGTACATGGAAACCCACTAAAAACTTGCATTTAGGTCATCCTCATTTGTGATGCACATAGGTGATTGAGTTTTGGATATGTTTGATTGAGTATTTCTTTTGTTTGAAAATGGAAATTGTTTTTGTATAAATTATTTCAAATTTAAAAAAATATATTTCAATAACATTATTGTCTTACTAAGTTGAAATATAAAAAATATATATTTAAATGTTATAAGTAAACTAAAATAAAATAAAATGAATAAAATTAAAAACATAATTTAAAATTAAAAATGAATAAACAACAATATTAATATATAAAGGCTAAGTCTAAGTTTCTTTTCTTCGGAATAAAGGAGAAAAATCTAACACCATTTGGCAGTAAGATAGGCAGCTTAATGCATGAAAATATGTTAGGTGTCACTCTAAGAAAAATATAAATTTCTTTTAAAGCACGCTATAGTTACTGTATGAAAGCTTGCTGCTCGATTATTTCCCAGATCAACATTTTGTTTCGTCTTCACGGCAGTATTCCAAAAAAACAGTGAACTTTTCTTGTTTTAATTTAGCTCTTCCATGTATGGATTCTATTTTATAGAAGATATAATAACAAATAAAAACTAATTATAAGTAAAATGAACTTGCGCTGTGACGACATTGGTTGCTTGTTTATATAATTTTATGATAAGTGTGCATGCTCAAGATGGTTTTGAATGGATGATAGTCTGATGAATTGATAATTTGAGAGCTTATGATGGCTCTCGAAGTTGATTAAAACGGGTTTGAAGAGTGTTTCATATACCCTATGAGGGCTATATTGTTTAGAAAATAATACATAGGAAGATATCTTACTGTAATATCGGTTGTAAGGTAGGCTAATTTTTTTTAAAATATTAAAAGAACTCGGATAAAAATATTTGTGAATTTGCCATAAAAAAACTCTTCAAAAAGATTGGGAAAAAAAAAAAAATTCTTTTCTTGTTGATGCATTGTGATTTTCAATAGAAATATGTTCATACAACCTGTCTCTGCCCGCTTGTGAACCTTCGAACGCGCCTACAAAGAAGCTAGCTCATGTCACCGCCATTATAATCTCACTCCGAAGATAAATCGAAAGGCTCATGTAGGAGTTGAAACAAAAACAGCAGTATCCCCAACTATGGGATTTCATAGTGCCTTGGTTGGTAGTATATATATATTTATTTCAATCTGTAAAAAAAACTTACTTAAGAGGATAGGCCTCTCACAAAATCAATTTGAATTTGGTAACAACGAAAGCACACTCGATCTTGATAAATTTTTGTTTATACAAATCAGTTGTCCTTTATATTAGAAAGCAAATCAAGCTCTTTTGCAATTCGTATAAATTGTCCTCAATATTAGGTTTTCACCAAGCTCCAAGACTTAGGACTGTATGTAGTGGAAATAAAGAGAGTTGTATTCCTACTTTGGATTATTCAAGAAATATTTAATTTAAAAAAAAAAAAACTATTTCTTAGATAGAAGAACTTCAAATATTGTTTATTAATATTTAATTGGTATAAATAAGGACATATATTTATTAAAGTATGATGTATTATTGTTCAGATTCATCTACTTTATGCTTTTAGTTGGAAATATTACTTTGTATAACTTTGTAATGCTTCTTTAAAATAAGGAATGATAAAAGGAAATTTATTATCATATTATTAATGCTTTATAGTATCTAAAATAATGGTATTATTATTATTTTGTTTTAGGGAGTTTCCCTTTTTGAGCTTCTTTTTGCATAGTTTGGTATAGTCAAATGATACAAGCCCATTCTCTAGATTTGGCTAAACCAGCTTTGAAATTAATAATATTAGATTGTTTCTTAATATATATATATATAAAAAGAAAACGAATAGCTTGGTAGAGAATAAGAATATTTAGAAAACTTTTAAATTTTTATTTTATACAAGAATTTTAATAAGTCTTGGTTATTGTCATTTATTTTAAGAAGTCTTGGTTATTGTCATTTATTTATATACAACCTTTCTTCAGTTAAGAAGTTCAATAGGTAGTTTTTAAATGATTTTAAAAGTATTTTAATGATAGTTTTCTTAAAATAAGTGTTATAATATTTTTAAGTGCAATAGTTCCATTTGTTTAAAATATAGTTTATTATTTAATAAAATGTTTTCTTTAATAAAGTGAGAAATAGCGAATATTATTTTATTATTTTTATGGTATTATTTGATTAAAGAAATTTATATTGGATTATATACACCAATCAAGTCTAGAATTCTTTAATTTATAAATGGTACTATTAAAGTTCTAAATATTCTTTAGAGGAGGGAAAAGGTTTAATCTATATTCTAAACCTATAGAGGAGTGTGAAAGGTGTCTTGAAGGGGTTTTTTATCAGGAGAATTTTTATTTACTAAACCCTCAGTATCTAAATTGAACAAAACAAATTTGGAGAATGACTAGAGATCATCATGAGTGTTTCGTTGCCATCGAGAAGGATGATATCTATCCATATTCCAACAACTCACAGATGGTGATCGTTGTGATTCAAAGACAACTATTCAGTGGGTTTTATGCTATTGAGTGTATTTTGTCTATGAAAGTTTAATTTTAAATGGTGCTTAACAATATGGACAGCACCCACCCAGCTCCAATAGCTGACGACGGAATGGGACGTTGACCCAAGTTATCATACGAGTAGTACGTGAGGATGCTCACGAGCCTACTCCGGTTGCGAAATTTCCAACAAGACTCATGGTCAAAGAGTTGGTTCATGAAGTTGGAAGGTCTAGTGGTAGATGGTATGGGCAGCATTCCCGTCAACTAGAGTTTGGTCTGAGACATATGATCCAAAAACCATGCGATGGCGGGCCCTGGTTAAACCTTAGTTGTAGGTCAATGATCAAGTACTAGCATATCTACGCTAACCCAAATCATGAATCTTTAGGAATTAATAGGTCATAGACTAGCAAGGACAAGAATAGGATTGAGAATCCAAGTCCACCATGCTTTGAAACAGGGAATTAGTGTGGCCATCCTTCTAGGTATTATGGGCCCTAGAAGGGCAACCCCATGTCAAGATCGAGAAAACTTGAGAAAGGAGTTAGGATCTTTTTATGGCAACCTATCGCGGGAAGTTGGTCAGTCCCGAGCACTTAAGATACCATCTGCAGTGGTAAATAATCTTGAAGTGTGATTCTCTATGCCAAAGTACTAATATCAAGTTGGGTATATCTGCGTAAATGTGTGACATTTATGTTTGTATTTAGAAAAAAATTGAATTTGTATTTTTGATAAACAGGTGAGTAGACCTAGGTTGTGACACCATGAGAGGTGCAAATGAATTGAAATTTCTTTTGGTGAAATCATAACCATTCGTAGCATGGACCCTATAATTTACAGTTTTATGACCAAATTGATTGCATGAAAAAAAATAACCAGGAAGAAATATTGAAACCTGTTTGATTGCCTTAGAGGATATGGTCGCATGGTTCTCTCATTGTTGTTTCTATGATTGACTTTGGTCCATGATGAATATTTTTTTTCTATGATGGTCTATGTTTCTTTATGGTACATTGTTTTCTTTGTCATTGATGCTTCCACTTTTTAACATATTAGTATAGGTCTTGGATTCTTCTTCAATTACTTTCTTTGATTCTTCTATTTATTTTGAGCTTGACTCTCCCTGTTGTTTCTCTTGACCTTATTCAAAACCAAGTCCAGTCTTCATGAAAGGATATCTTTGTGCTTTGATAATATCATCCAAGTTTTTTAATATTTTCCTAAATTGATATATCTTATCATTAACTTTTTCAAGTCCCTTCCTTAGAATGACAGCTTCATGTTCTAGTCTTTCACACTTTAGTTCTTTTACCTTTAACTGGTCAACCATACCTTCCTCAACTTGCCTTGCCTCTTTGATTTTAACTTTCAGGTCAATGAGCTCTTGTGTCAACTTTACCTTTGTCTTCTCGTCCTCTTGTACTTGAGCCTTCAATCTTGAGTTCTTCTTTCTAACTTTCTTCAACTCTTCAAGAGAAAAAACAAGTTCCTCTTCAATCTTAACCATGGCTTCTTCTTAATTTTCTAAATATTTCTAGGATCTTCTTTCTCTTCTATTCTTATTATCACTTCTTTTTCATTTTTTGGATTTTTCTCCTTTTTTTGGATTTCAACAATAGGATTATTTTCTTTCACCTCCATGGCCATGTGTGTTCTTCTAAGATCTTCCTTCAAGGTTTTAGGATTTTCATGAAGGAACCTGCTCTGATACCAATTGAAGAACACAAGCCTATACTAAGAGGGGGGATGAACAGTATAAGATAAAACTTTTAATTTTCAATCCAAATGATAACAACAATAATATCAATGCAATAATGAAAAAATGCATAAATCATCACATATATGAGAGACACATATTTAATGTGGTTCACCCAATATGGGCTACATCCACAAAGAAATATTGTTTATAAATTTCTCGACACATTTCGTAGGCACCAACCCATAAGAGACACCAATCACCTATTAAAATGTTCATGGACACCAATCCACAGGAGACACCAATCCCCTCTCAAATTCATGGACAGAAATCCATATGAGACACCAATCCCCTCTACTCTAGTTCGTGGACACTAATACCCTTGCTCAAGCACCTACTAAATTTTGCTCAAAAACCTGCTTACAAACACTGCTCAAATCTGCTTTAAAACCTTCTCACAAAACCTGCTCAATTCTACTCCAAAACTTGCTCACAAAACCTGCTCAAATCTACTTCAAAACTTGCTCACAAAACCTGCTCAAATTTGTTCTAAAACCTTCTCACAAAATCTACTCAAATCCGCTCCAAAATTTGCTCACAAAACCTGCTCAAATATGCTCTATAACCCTTGCCCATTTACTTCCAATTTCAAGCAAAATAATGCACATCTAATAATTTCTTATACCTCCCACTATATTATAACAAAAATATTTTCCTCAAACAAAACCACTTTGAGAAAGGAATTAAATCATCGTACCTCTAAATCCTCAATGATGATGATCTTCTTTTGTATGAGCTTTCCAAACCTGTCTCGACAAAAATAGTTTTCCTTTTGTTTGTCCCTTTAAAATCTGGTTAGCAATGCTCTTTTTCTTTCTTGATTAAATATCAAATCAATCACTTTAAAATCCTTTATCAAAAACATACATAATAAATCTTGAAAAATAACTCCTTATATCTCCCTTTTTGAAACTCACAATGTAAATATTTATTGACAACTAAAATCCTTATATATCCTTTTATTAATTTTCAAAAATGAAACCTTATACCAACATCACAACCCTTATATCTCCCCTTCATTTAATACGCAAAAATATAATTCTACACTAGCACCATAACCCTTATTTCTCCCTTAATTAAATTTGATAAAGTAAAACTTTAAATACCTTGCACAGTCGCGATGGGATTCAATCCCCTGTCCTCTCGAAGCGTAGCGATCTTACAGGCACTCGCGACCAGTTGTGCTACCATAGCACATGAAACCTAAAAGGGCGTCTGAATATTTATCCTTATCATTTCGCTCCCTCAAAAATTAAAACCACAACAAAACATTGTCGAAGGGATTCAATCCCTTACCCTCCTGCACAGTAGCGCTTCCACACAAGCTAGGTGACCATCTGGGCCATCCCTAAGGATGGAACCAAAAGTGCAAAAATGATATATATCCTTCTTAATTTTGCCTTCACTCTTCAACAAAATGACATCGACCAAATTTGACCTCTTAACCTCCTACACAGCAATGCTCCACGCAAGCAAGGCATCTGTCTGGGCTACCCCAGAGGATGGAATCAAGGGGGCAAAATTGATATTTATCCTTGTATTTTGTTGTTAAAATTTTCGTTGCTCTTCTCCTCTCTCTATCGCTCGCACTCACCATGAGGATCAATCGATTACTTACCCATTGCAAAGGTGAAATGATGCCCTATATTTATACGTTTCCCATTGTCTTCGATAAGGAGTTTGGCTCTATTTTTTTTTGCCTTCAACTTTCTATCTTCTCCAAAGATGTCGTCGCTTTAATTTTTTCAAACACTTTAGGTTATAATATTTAAATCTATGATTTAAATGTTATAATATTTAATTTTTTAAACTCTTATATATTTAAATCCTTTGATTTAAATATTTCAAACCTTTGTCCCAACCTTTGTCCTTCTCTTTCCTTGGATGATTTTCCACTGTTTGCTATTTATCAAGTCCATCTCTGACATTATTGATATATTTTCCCACCTTATAAACTTATCATTCTTGAAGAATATTTCTACCTTGAATACCATGCACCTTTGACATCAATGACAACTTAGTATTTCTAATAACTTCTAGTCAAAAGGAAATGGGAGGGGAGGATTCAAGGGATTAACTTAGGTTCCCAGTTAATTTTAACACATCTACAATTTTTAGATGATACAGTCATTATTGGTCAGGCTTGTATAAGAGAAGCACAAGCTATAAGGCAAGCCTTGGAGTACTACATTCAATCTACAGGTCAAAATCTAAATGAAATAAAATCTCAAGTGGTCTTTCCAATATGGGCAGGCGATTGAAGGAGCAAATTATTCATATTTTCTTCTCGGAGGCTACTCTACTCATAAACTACCTAGGAATTCCTTTGAAAGACATGAAACTCAAGAATCAAGAGTGGAAATGCCTTCTAGATAAATCCAAATAAAAATTAGCAAATTGGACCTACAAATGGTTAAGTTTGGGGAGAATGGTGACTCTAATCAAAGGGGTGCTACTGTCTCTACCTATTTACAAGTTCTTAGTCCTCACTGCTCCTAAAAGTTTCTTAAAATATAGATAAAATTATTGGGAAGTTCTTATGGTCAGGAACCAAAGATAAGATAAAATTAGCCCTTGTAAGCTGAAACAAGATTTATCAACTATAGACCAAGGGCGGTCTAGGTATACATTCAACACAAATCAATATTAGGGATTTGGCTAGCAAACTCTAGTGGAGATGGATGGGCTATCTGAATGCCTTGTGGAGTACATTTTTGCAATGTAATAAGCCTAAGAGCCTAGAGAGATCCTCTCAATTATGACAATAAGCAAGGAAGGATCCCTAATATGAAAAAATATGAAGCAGGGGCTAAAGATCATACAACTGCTCCTATATGGCACATTGGAAATGGGTGGAGGTCCAAATATTGGTATGACTCATGGGATCAAGCACCCCTATCAGCAAATAATTTTTTAATATGGAGAACATTCATAAGGAATTTCTTGGGCATGACTGGAGGGAGGTTCACCATTACCTAAAACCATGGTGCACTTAGGGACCGACACTCCTTTAGTAGAAGAGGCCAAATGAATGGCCCATTTTGGGCTCGAAACATTTAAAAGATAAACTTTGGCAGTACCTCCAATATTTTCCATGCTATAATGGGGATAAGAATGATGAGTTGGGATAGGGTAAAAATGGAGGGGGATATTATACAGTCAAAGAAATATATTGAATGTTCATTCCTCCAAAAGAACTAGCAAGTTCTATACCATAGAATTTCATTTGGAAAAATGAGATTTGGCCCCAAATATTAATATGTTTATGTAGTTGGTTAACCATGGTAGGTGTCTAACCTTTGATAGGTTACAAAATAAAGGCTTTCAAGTCCCGTCTAAATATATTCTATATGGCAAAGCATCAAAAACTTTGGATCACATACTATTTTCCTATGACTTTGCTCAAGGGGTTTGGAGCAGGTGGTTTGAACTATTCAGAAGGTTGATGGACCATTTCCAAAATATTGAATCCTTATATAACATTTAGAAGAAGTTCATATTCAAAGGCAATCTACTAATTTTGGCATAGGGATTGTGCCCAAGTTTTGTGGGATGGAAAATCTATTTGGAAAGGAATGTCCATATTTTTAAGGAGAGTCATCCCTTAGAAAGTGTTTGGGAGATCACTATGAGAAAAATTATGGAGACTCTAAAGAAAAAAGATTAAAAAAATTAATATGAAGTCGTTGAGGAGGAGGCCACCATATTTTCAAATGTAGGCTTATAGCTCCAGGTGACACACACAACTAAAGAGAAGATGTAGATCATTTGGAGTCCCTCCCTTCGCATCACATAGCCAAGCTATAGGGATGTTTTCAGTGTATAACATTTGTAGTCTACAAAATAAAAATGGAATTATAGTAGAAGGGAAATATGCGTAGGCTCCTAAGTCTATGCAGCGTTCATCACTATTTGTTGTTTGTAATATTGTAGTACTTGTGAACTATTAATATGACTTTTTACCTTTTTCAAAAAAATAGGTGGTTCATATAGAGTATACAATAATTTTAGAGAATTTGTTGCAAGTAGTATTAGATAAAAAATTAATTCTCTTGAGATATGATCTACTCAATAATTGTAGTGCCCCACCTCAGACATTAAAAACCACTACTAAATTTTTTTATTAACATAGCAATACAACAACTAAATTCGGTCTATCATGCATTATCACATAGTTGATGATTAATACTAAGCAACTTATCTAGTAACACCATGAACATAAAACTACAAACTCAATTTACAATACACACTTCACAATTCCAAGTTACCATAAGTCAACAACAATACCAAAGCTTAAGGAGGCTAAAACTAGGAATGCACTATACCCAAGCCCTAAAACTAGGAATGCACTTCATCTAGTTAGCTAAACATCTAATGTTAATATTCCTAAGGTTCCAAGACTAGATCGATTCGAAAAACTAAGACACTTTACTCTCTACATCCACTACATCAAAGCTAACTAAATATGGTTGCTCAGTGCCCAACAAGGCCTTTCAACCAAGGGTTAGTACTAAAATGAATTATGGCACACCATCCAATTATAGAACCCACTCTACCCTTGATTCCCAACAACTTCAATACCAAGAATTGTCACTTATGATGTCAGCTATGCCTACCCTACTTTGGCACTAAATTGCTTTAGTATCAAAGTGTTATTAGTCCTAATGTCAATAGCATCTTGGATCCAAACTCACATTAGAACATAATAAATTTTTAGTCCTTAGTTTGAACTACCTATAATCATAGTATCTCATTATCCTTTTTAAATCCTATTATGTATTGGCACCAATACTAGTCAATAGGCAACATGCTCCAAGCATGGTGTAACCTCAACAGTCTTGATGAAAACATTTGTAGGCCATGGTGGCTCTTTCATCCTTAAGGACCAATCCTAATTAATTAAGGAACTCACTTTACACTTCAAGCACTAACATCTCATTCCTTCATTGGAGCTAGCACTGATTGGTTTGAGCGACACTCCTAAGCTTCGTACCTTCTTCCTTAGACCTATTGCTAACCAATGTAGCTTTGCACCACCATCAATTGGTCATAGCATTAATCATATTTTGGCATCAATATCAATATTGTGTTCAACACCAATTTCCATATTGACACCATTGTCATTAATGAGGCGACACTCTCAAGCTTAGCACCAAACTTCAATAGTCTTAGTGTCAATTTATCGTGTGATAAGATGGTATCTTTATTTATGGTGCCACTTATATATCATAATGACAATGAAATTAGCACTAAATAAATTAAGAAGAATCACTAATTACTTTATTCAATGTTATATTCCTTCATTATAGGAGTATAAATGACAAAGTATCCACCGATTAACCCCATAACACCTCAATCCATTCAACAATGATTCAACTACACACTAGCAACCATCCACCCAACATAGATGGAGATACAAATATTCCCTCTAACACAAATATGGTCAAATGATAATACCAAACCCATTTTGAATCTCAAGGATTCTAGAAAGGTATATAGTATCAGGCACCTCTTTATGATGGAGTCATCTAAAGACACACCCCTAAATATGGGTGTTACAGAAAATCGTTGTACTAGATGCATTAGTCTTGGAGCCACTAGTTAATGTTTATATCCCAACAAATGACCAGATCCTAGTTTCCTTCTAAGAGGGTACCTCAACTAAAAATCAATAAGATCATGAATATATCCAAAGCATACATAATCTCATTTTCATTCATTTACTAATACAATATGCAAAATACATAGAGAGCCAACTAACACCCTTGTCATATCATTGTGATTTCTTAAGCAAGAAGTATAACATAATTGTATTCTATGTAGTTAATCATAAATAATGATTTCCTCTAACAAGATATGGTATATTTCTTTTTCAATACATTCAATCAGTCATTACGATCGTATATATAATACAATTCATTTATCAAAGTATACACAATACCCACATAATTACAACTATATAAATAAATGACACTTTCATAGAGTAGGTTTTGTAGTTATATCATTGGCATCAATACAAGTGTAGCCTGAACACGGTCATCACTGCCTTTGCAAGGCATGATCAATTAATTTCTAGCAATATTACTTGGTGTCACTTGCACCTATTCAAAAAGTATCTGACACCATCGTGCCTATAGCAACATGATGGGAACCAACCATCCCTAGAGAAAAATGGATGATTGATGCCTCTCATGCCTATATCCATCCAGGATAGACCACAATTGAGACATGGATTTACCACTCTACCTCCCTCTAAGCCCCACAAGCAAAATACAAGTAGGACAATATAGGGTATCTTATTACCAACATATTATATTAGAGCATAACCATTAATAGGACTTGATTCTTCTACATGATCACACAAGGAACACAACACAACCACATAGGTGTCAATAAGCATGGATACCTATATTTAGCCATGTGCACAATGGGGTTGGAGCCTATGGTCATTGTCCCCTAGGCCAACATACATCCATATATAGACCATGGCATGATCATCATAGCCATAAAACTAAACCATAGTGTATCAATCCAAGAATATGATTCTCATAGTACAATTATAACATGAATGTGCATACAACATAAATCATGTATCCAAGACTGTCATCCTTATATTTTGATTTAAATACATGTATTGAATCCATCTTTGGAGCATTCACTCTAACTCTAACTATTTTCAATTCTAGGGATCACATCCCTATTCGGAGAAATCTCACTCCCTCTAGTCATTTCCAAATTAGGGAATCTCACCCCTCTTCAGAGAAGTCAAACTTGCTTCATCTTAAATACATGATGGCATCAACAAAATAAAAAACATACAACATAGTTGCTATGCCATTTGAGCTCCTAACAACCTGACAAGTTAGTTTAGTCAATATGCATCACATCAATATATAGATATCACCATGTTGGTAGTCCCTACTACCCTGATCCCTTGTTTGAAACCTAAATGACTTCCACATATTTTTATCACACACAATAATTATAACCTGACAAGTGAGGGGACCCAAAAGTTTAGTTGTGTCTTCAGTGGTCCACTACTTCAAAAACAACACACAAAACTATAGGTTGACAAGCGATGAGGCCAATAAGTTCTACTATGTATTCAACAACTTGCTAGTTTAAAAACAATGCACAAAAACTAAGGGTAGGCTAACAAGAAGGCTAGAAAGGTCAATCATGCATTCAAGAACTTACTAGTTTAAAAGCAATGCTCCATAACATGTCAACAATTCAATATGACATACCAATATTAATTAAACCACAACATCAAAATTTTCAAGACAACTCTGTTAGGATCCTCAATCCTAACATTATTAGTTAGTATTAGTTAGTATTATTAATTATTTAATTATTATATTATTAACTTATAAAGTGAACCATCACAAGCCTTCATAACGTGAACCATCACGTCTCTTCATACGTGAACCATCATGTCTCTTCACCAACATAGCTTTAGGGTAGATATATATATTAGGTTGGCCATCCATATAAAATCATCCAAGAAGAAGAATAAGAATATAGATTCTAAAGGAGGGAGCCCCCTATAGTGGCAAAGTGATTACAAGGGAGCCCCCTTTGAGTGGCCTGCGATTACATTTACATTAATTTATTAATATTTTTATAGTAATGCCTTGGGGTCTTACCATTTGGTATCAGAGCCATGTGGGACCCAATCATGTGGGAATTGCTCAAAGATCTTCATCAAATCACTTTTGTGCGTGAGTATCAAACTCGGTTTGAGGATATCACCAAACACAACACAAGATTGGATGAATTAATTCTCATCAATGGCTTCATTAGGGGATTAAAAGAGGAAATTAGAATGGAGGTGACAAGGTTCAATCCCTATACCATGATGCAGACCTATGGATTGGCAAAATTAGCTGAAGATAAAATCAATGCACAACAACGATTAGGGAAACCACTTATGGAAAAATCGTCGACCACTTACATCACTCCCAAACATATGCATAATGGAAGGGCACAAAGCACTTACACAACCCCTAAATCTAATCGAACTTTACAAATTAAACATCTTAGCTTTGAGGAGATGAAGGAACAACGAGCAAAATGACTTTGTGATAATTGTGATGAACAATTTGGACCCCACCATAAATGTGCTACACTAACATTGTATTTATTGAAGGAAGTTGATCCTTGTCTCTCCATAGAGCAAGTAGATGAGGTAGTTGTGTCCGAAGTGACCAGTGCACCTACTCACCGCAATGAAGACAATGAGGTCGATGTGCAAGAAGTGATTGATGTACCAAGCAAGGATGAGGTAGACATACCCAAAGTGATCAATGCTAGCCAAACATGCACTCTACAAGAGCTACACATACCTTCCTCACCAATAGTGAGTTCTTGCCATATGACCAAACCTATTCGTAACCAACGTAGAGTGACTACACACTCCTCTGTTGGCTCTACCAAGGAACCAAAGAAGGATATGAAATCATTACCATCACTTTTGATGCATCATTCTGAAGTATTTGAGGAACCCCACGGGTTGCCCTACCATCCTCATCATTATTTTCCTAAGGAAGATTCTACAATTGTTCTTGGCAACCCCCCGCTAATGCTTCATCCTTCTCGATATCCCTGCCTACGAAAGGATGCCATTAAAAGAGTCCAAGAACTTACACAAATCCTTCTTGGAAAACAAAGGACAAAGCTCTTTTTAAGGAGGGTGGCATGTTAGGATCCTCAATCCTAACATTATTAGTTAGTATTAGTTAGTATTATTAATTATTTAATTATTATATTATTAACTTATAAAGTGAACTATCACAACCCTTCATAGCGTGAACCATCACGTCTCTTCATAGGTGAACCATCATGTCTCTTCACCAACGTAGCTTTAGGGTAGATATATATATTAGGTTGGCCATCCATATCAAATCATCCAAGAAGAAGAATAAGAATATAGATTCTAAAGGAGGGAGCCCCCTATAGTGGCAAAGCAATTACAAGGGAGCCCCCTTTGAGTGGCTTGCGATTACATTTACATTAATTTATTAATATTTTTATAGTAAGACCTTGGGGTCTTACCAAACTCACACTACCAACCCATCTATCTTGGTTGAGAACATCAATATACTAAACTCAATATATTCACACAACACAAAGATTTGGATAAGGAGAGAAACTTAAAGTTTGACCCATTAGATTTTTGTAGTCCTTTTCGTGCTAGTAGTAAAATATTAATATATTTTGTTGAGAGTTTGCCTTGGCATCTTGTTACTCTGGTTGTAGGGGTTGTCCTTACCAAAGGTGGTTCAACCTAGAGACTCCCATTCTTCCCATTGTTTTCCTTTTTTTTGTCATGTCTTCCCCCTTCCATCATTGCTCCTCTCTTTACTATGTTGTTCTTTTTTTCTCTCCTCTCTTTTTCTCTCTTGGCTCCCTCAAGGTTCTCGCACCACACAATAATTGTTTGCATGTCCCTTTTCGAAAGCAAACATGTTATCCCTTCTCTAGACTTTTATGCAAGCTTGGTTTCATTTCTAAGCGATGGATCAAAGAGGGGCAGTGACTATTTTTAACATTGAGCATAAGTGGGCAAAAGTTAGGGTTCCTTCGTATTGATCTCAAGATGTTATCTTTAATGTCTCATAGGTTTTAAATTTTCCAAAATTGTTTAATAACCCCATTATTTAAGTGGTCTTTTAATTATCCATTTCAAATATCTTAGAATTATCCTCTTCTTGGCATGGCAAGGTATATTTAGACACCCTAACCTTTACCTACAATAAAGGGCGGTTTCACATCATATTTTAGTCAGGACTGACAAAATGAGACAATGGTAATATAGAAACCATATATTATTTATTTGCTTTATCCTACATCAATCATGGCCTTCAACACCTGCACAACACAAGGACGCTTCCTTTTCCACTTATTTAATATATTCTATAAAGTATTCATAATAAAATCTAATTTGTAAATGTTATTCGTTGAAGCAAAACATGAATTCATGACAAAAATCATCACATACAATCTATCATAATATTATTAAGGGACATCATATCAAGCATGCCTTATTCATTCATTGTTTACTCATGCAAATCATACATTACTACAATTCACATTAGTCTAACATTCATCCACAAGTCTCATCTTGTCAAGGGGTCAAGGGGGCATAATAATAATGGTCATCCAAAGCCATTTTGTGTTCTATCTATGTGGTTTCAAGAGCCTAATTTTTTGAAAGAGATATTGTGGTGAGATAAAGCAAAGTTTGAAGGATCATGTATGTAAATATTTGTTCAAAGAGAGTATATGAAGGGGTAGATGAAGATTTAGAATATTAAATCATTTCATAACATGTTTATAAGGCGGAAATTAAATCCAAACTCAAGAATCGTCAAGAGATGATAGAAATCAATGAAATGGACAAACATATTATTTTGAAATAAATATTTCATGATTATTATAAAATATTACAAAAGGAGTTTTATTAGCCCCAAAAATCTCAAGAGACAGATTAAGAGACATGATAAAAATACCAAAAAATCCATAATATAGTCAAAATAAATTTATACTTTTGTTGAATGAAATGTATTTAACTGCACATTAAGAAAGAAGAGAAGGAATCAATTAATTATTTCAATTATATTCAATCAAAATTTTCAACAAATTAAAGAGGCTTGGGTAAAATTTTGTAAAACAATTCATCAATTATATAGAAATAGATCTCGATGAGGAAGATCTCAATGTAGATGCTACAAGAGGTAATTTTCTTCTTCCACCTAGATGAGGCATCTAGGTTTGATAGATTTTTTATAACATTTAGGATATACTGAGGAATAATATGTTGGCTATGAAAGAAGAGGATAGGAAAAATAAGATAATAATAAGAGAGATCAATGTCACTTTTATCAGGTTAGTTCCGATAAATGTGAGAGAATATTTCAATAGTTTGTTAGATACCTAGGGATAGGAATTTGGAGATTTGATATTATGTGTGGGTATTATGGATAGTTAGCATGAGCCACACATAATCCAAGGTTGATTATATTATAATATTATATAATAATGAGTGGGCTAAGAGTTTAGGAAGATGGGTATATAAAGAAATGATATTGTCATCGTAATCAAGCAATTATATCAACAATTCTCTTGTAACATTCTTGGTTTGTGGAGGTGATCTAGAGTAATTCCTTCAGTAAAATTGGTGTTGTCTATCATAAGGGTATTATCTATATATGTGTCTCTTTGTGTGGATTGTTATTGTGGATATTATTTGTGGATAGATGTTTTGATATTTCTGCATATTGGAAAAGGATTTTTGTTAATGAGAATAAAGGACAATAACAAGTGGTATCAGAGCAAGAATTTTTGCAAAGTGAGGATTTTTTTATGGATTGCAAAATTAGGGCAATTTTTTTCTAGAAAATGTCATATTTTTTGGGAATCATATCTTTGTGTAGAGTTGTGTAATTCAAACAATTCTTATATCATTTTGTTCAGAATTTGAAGAGCTTTATAATGTGTGGTCATGTGAAGGAATCTGAGCAATATTGAGGAAGATATGACCCTATGAAGTCAAACTTCTAAAACAAAAGCAATATTGGGGCAATTTTTTTCAGACAAAGTCTCATAATTCAAGAGTGATAACTTTGTGTCAAGTTGTTTGGTTCAGAAAATTATTGCACCATTTTGTTTGGAATTTAAAGAGCTTTAAAATGAGTGGTCATAAGGAGGAATATAAGCAGTAATAAAGGAGATACAACCCTATGAAGTCAACCGTCCAAAACAAAGGTAAGACTATTTTTCAAATCGCAATTTTTTTCAAAAAATGAACTTTGAGATATCTATCAGTTGGGATAAGCAAATCATATGTTGTTTTGGGGTCTAATTGTTTATGTGGATTTTTAAGTTCAAATTTAGTGGAAAAGTATATATTTTTGCAAAACCTTAGATTGCATTATCATTTATGTGGATGTGAACTCCACTTCAAAAGTTCTTTGGAACAAGGGCTAGTAATGCTAGAAAATGGTGGACAAATTGTACATTTCTATATTTTGTTATTACTTTTGGAAAAGGAAAAGGTAACACTAACTATTGAAATTAAAATCTGATTCATAGTCAAAGCCAATACAGTATAATGTAATTCTTTCTTATTCGAACCATAAATACAAGGGGTAATACCTAGGACAAAATTATGAATAGATCTTTGAAAATCTGGTCTAGCACTAAGCTAAAGAGTTATTGACGCCATTGCCTTTACATATGAATCAAGATCTCCTCAGAAATTATGATGGTTTTGGGTCCAATGGGATTATACACATAGCTGTTAAAAGTAGGCTGCCCTAGCAGAAAATTGCATATTGTTCATGGTCAAAGCGAAGACGATCTAAGATATATTATCATCATAAACGCATGAAACTCATTGGCAAACCGGATTGGCATGGGCTCTAAGACGTTAATTTAACATTCAATCACTATATGCATGTTTAAGCACGTCCGCTTTATCTAGGCCGCACATTTGCATTTGGAGGTTGCCAATCCAATCTTTCCACTTCAATATTTTTAATTCCTTTTTCACATTTGCATTTGGAGGTTGCCAATCCAATCTTTCCACTTCAATATTTTTTATTCCTTTTTCCAAGGTGGGAAACCTTGTATTCCCATCTATTTTTGGATTTATTTTATTAAAATTTATAATTATTTTTTATTGTTTTTTATAAAAATAAAAATATTTTTTTCCTAAAAGATATTTTTAACAATTTATAAGTTTCATGCATTCAGGGCTGAACATCCCATCCCAACCATGACCTTTAAAAATAACAACATATTGCAATTTTGAACATATTTTGAAATGTAAGTTTCTGTTTACTTTATACATATATTTAACATTTGTTTTGTATATTGGTAATGACATGAAACTATTGAATGCAGCATCTCCAATAGCAGCTATTTAACAGGTGTAGGAGATGTTTTCAAATGGAAAAGCTTTTCAATGCATTCTTTTCAATGCATTGTGGTAAATTCTCTGGAACTCTAAGTTCTATAAGCTGCAGTGCTTAAGGGTCATCTAGGTGCCATTAGTTAGGGTGGTAAATTTATATGCATAGTTGAGCCAACTAACGTAATACATTTCACATATGATCAACTACTCCTATTTATAATCCCACCTGTTCCTACTACATATTACTATGCTCCAGATGGGACAGCCACACAGCCTCTTGTTGACTTCTTGTCCCGTAATTTCCACATGAATATTCTGAAGGATGAAAACGCTAGATTATTTGCTGCTACTAGTTAACACAAATTCGCAATTGGTTCCATGATATAATTATATGGGTATTTTATTGATCTTATTGCCTTAATGATTATCACTGCACATTAACATTTTCTGACTATGTAGCCTTATAAGCTATATTCAAATAATACAAACTAAAAATCACACATTTCCAATTAATTTTGTAAAATCTACATAAAGTGCAAACTCCAACAAGATTCACACCAGTACATCAAATTAACATAAACTTAGAGAACTGCAACACTTCCAACTATAAAAAATGTGCGTAACAATATTAGCAGACCTTAAAACCTCTGCAGATACCCATGAAAAAGCGAAACATACTTTTAAAGTTTGTTATAATACCACACGTTGGTTTTTGAAATGATGTGATATGGCTGGAGTCTGTTTCACCCCATATAACCAGTTAAAAGCGGCATAGATAGGAATGAATTGGAGATGCAGTGGCCCTCAAATATAGCCTCACGGATTTTTTCAACAGAAAATGAAAAAAATTTAATATCAAGAAATTTGAAATAATTGTATAGAATGAGAGGAATCACCAGCAAAAGTAAATTCATGTACAAACTAGTGGATTCCTTTTAAAGAGCTTTTATGAGTTCTTATTAGAAGTGGATGTTATAGACATTACCTCTTACAAATTTACAGAAGTTGATTAAGCAATTTGATTCATAATGTAAGGCAACATCCATTTGAAGTCATTTGAGGAAATCATTAACATCCAAAATCAAAAGGACAACATTAGGTCTCACTCATAGTTGAAAATGGGTTTTTTAAAACCTGATGAAAACTATGAATTGAGTGTTCTTTGTGAATATTGGACACTTAACTTTTAAAAAGAATCTGTACATACAAACGCTATTCAATATGTTCTCATTGCTCTGTACACCAACTATGAAAAGGTCAGTTAAATTTGGTCAAAATTGTATACATGTTACAACATGTAGATCACAAAAATTGATCATTAACATAGGAGCTAAAATGTGGAGAGATGCATAAACTTCTCCACAAATTAGAATGCTAATTTTTATACTTAACAGGGAATCTGCAGAATACAATACTCTCAAATCCTTCAAGCAACATAGAAACAAGCTGCACTTCATATAGAGAGGAACCCTTGAAATAAATTGCGAGCACTCTCATTTATTGCATGTAACATCACCTTCTTAATATTTCAACTCTTCAGCCTCACTTGGATTATGAGGTGTACAGTCCTCTTTAACAATGTTCTTAACTCTTCATTTGCTGCCATTCCAATCTCCCTGATTTGATGACAAAATCTATAGTTAGACGTCTATATATATCTATATCTATATCATGTGTATATATATATGGCATGAACCTAAAATTAATGCAAACCACACAGCCAATATCAGAAGGATTTAGCTTCAACAAGAAATTACATAAACTGCAGATAAAGCACAAGCACATCCAAAACACAAAATTGTTGCATAATGAAGACAACTACCATCGAGAACCTTTTTCCACATTAGATCCCATTATCTAAGCAGTAAAAAATTGCAATGATGTTTCAATTATGCATCCAAATGCATATGTCAACCATAGCAAAGCTCATGTTTGATGCATCAAATCAAAATAGCGTGGGAACCATAGAAAAGAAAGATAAAAAAAAAAAAAACAGTAAACAAAACTTCTCAAAATCCTCAGTATTAAGAGAGCAATAAATGGAATAAAACTTTCCAGCCAAAAATCTTAAAAAAAAATCTTCTTTGTCAGCTTAAATATCATGCAGCATGTTTTTGCCCATAAAATAGCTAATTATATTACTGAAAAAAATTATCCAGACAGATACATATTAGATCTAACATCCTCCCATAAGCAGATAGCAGTCACGAAGTTCAAGAAACCATAAATACAAGTTAGCTTTAAAGATCAAAAAATTCCTCAAAATTCCTGAAACTGGTACCAAATTTCAGCAGAAAAAGGATCTACCCCGACCCTTGGGAAATAACACTACCTGTCCTATCATGTCTTAATACAGATAAAACTAAATAATCATAGCAGCTTTAACTTTATATAGAAATTCCTCAGAGATGGGGCTAAGTTTCAGCTTAGCTACTGTGGCTGTAAGGTATCCCTTCCATCAAGTTCCCGGACAACTTGCAGTTGGCCACATCTGATGGAGTATGTCACCTAGACTTGAAGCAGTAGTTTACCTGAATGATACAATACTTTACAATTCCACCTTACATTTCCACATCACATTTCTCAGTTCCCATGTCACCTGGGAATTGAACCTGGGTCTTCACTTTGGAGCCCACATAATTTGACCACTTCAGATCATCCCATTTGATACAATGATAAAGCTATAGACTATATCATACTGAGAAGTACTGAAAAACAACAGATAAATTATGAATATTACTGTGAACAATAGAAACAAACTGGAAAATTCTATTCACAAAAAGCAAAATTCTGCCACAAGAATGTTTTTTATTATCTTCAACACATGTTTTGTATTAACCAAAATATCCTGATATAAACCCCTCAAAACAGGAATGATTATATCCTACTTAATACTGTGTGAAGGACCAGGGATAGCATGACAAGACACTCCACCACCATGCAAAAAAAAAAATCCACCAGAGAATTAAGATGGCATCACCATCCATAGCTTTCAGTCAATTGATAAGGCGCTATCAACAGTTCCAACCCCACCTCCAATCCCCTAGTTCCAATTATTCTCCGTCACAGAACAGCCTTGATTGCATGCTTATCTCCACCTTCTAGCTTATCAAGAGTTCACAGTTTCAACAACTTGCTAAGCTTATCAACTTATTCTTTAATAGGTTTAGTGAGAATGCATTCAACCAGTGTTTCTCACCCCTTCCAACTGTGTTTCAAAGCCTGCATTTTATCACTTTGCACACAGTTTTCCTCCACCATTTCCTTCAGCAGCAGGCCAAAAGGGAATTCAACCTCTAATAATTCCTAAATTGTACACACTTTGAACAGTATTCTTCTTCTAACCTCTCCATTTTCTTGACTAGAAGCCAGTTTTATATTATCCTTCCCACTAATTCCAGACTTACTAGGTTTACAATTGATAGGGAATACAACAATATCACATATTTGGATATATATTCACAGGCGAACCGAGAGTAAGAGAAGAAGCAGATAATATCACTGTTCCCTGTGCACATTGCTTGAAGCCTCAGTGGCCCCATGCCCTCCCCAGTGATTGATGGGACCCCAATACAGGTACAAGAGATCTGCCCAACAGCCCGCCCTCAGAATCCCATGGGTCTGCCCTGCCCAAGACTTCCCATGGCATGAGAACTGTCCCTAATACACCCCTCGTTGGGGACACAATTTCATAATTCAATGCAATAGAATGTTCAAAGATGTAGATCCTTCAAAAGTTCAAATGTGTAATGTTCCACACCACTTTTGCCTCTGGTAGACATCCAACAACTAGTAAAATTGCAATGGTTGTCAAATATTTGTCAACTGCACCTGTCTTTCACAGTAAGTCCATGGTAATGAGAGCAGTTGATTAAAATGAAAGCATAACTTTTTCAATGATGGCTAAAAGGTTTGGTCGGACCAAACCAAACTGGTTTGGATCAGACTGGACTAGGCTCAGATGAACCTGGTAAGTATGATTTTAACAATAAATGTATATATGTACACCTGTATGTTGTGCCCAAAAATAGGTCAAACACTATTCATCTTGAAAACATTTTCTGCAGTACTGCATTGTCCTTATGTCAGAAACTTCATGAACAAAGGCTAATATTTAGCTCTTTTGCACCTTGTGGTGAGAAGCTGCAGCCACTGCAGACAACAAAGAAGAAATTCCACTGTTACTTACGAAGTCGTGCTCTCCAATCTGCACAACTGGCCCCATGAACAACTTCAATTTTTCAAAATATAATCACAATTGTCTGAGAAGTGATTATCCCTCTACATTCCACACAATCACCCGACATTTCAATAGCCCCCACCAAATCCTGGGGGTGCTCTTTAATTTTGTTGTAGATATATGCCTATTCATTCCCAATCCAATGGTTTTTACAATCTCACTTGCATCTTTAGCCATCTGAAATACATTGTTGCAGGCCTTATGCGAGCCAAGCTCGTCAAATTGAACACACCTCAGCTGGATAACTGACAAATCTTTGATATCAACCATTGAATCCTTACTTCCATTTTTGTGTCTTGCATTCCTACAGTTGTCATTCATCAAACCTTCCAACCTCCTCTTTTCACTACTGAACGACGTGTTCTCTGATAAACTTCTTCCTTTTACAGCCCACTGCCATTCCCCCTCATCCCCCCCACCTTCACCTGGCCAAACCACTCATAGGCATTAAGAAAAAATACAATACTGATCCCAGGACCCCAATAAACTTCCAAGCTGCCACCTCCCAACAACTCCTACTAGACACATCTGAATAAAATCTCAGAAAGGGACAAAAAGCAAAGATTAAACAGTTAAAAGCACATCTGTAAATTTCCCCTCATTTCTATAATTCTTCACATTCCTTGTGTACAAGGGAATCCTGCTCAAGGAAGTGAATTGACAGCAAAATTATTACCACTAAACACCAGATCATTACACCTCACACCAAGAGTGAGTCCACTTCAAACAATAGCCTGCTTTAGGTTGCTGTCAAATCATGAAACCCAATTAATTTTTTAAAAAAGTAACAAAAATAAAGAAATGCTTCTTCCCATTTATTGCATTAGGATTAGCATGTCTCCAGCTTAAAGGGGTTAAATTGGTGAGGCCCCAGTGTGGAACCCTTTGACAATTCTCATGGGATGCAACCTTTACTTAAGAAATAGGATAACAGAAAAATGATCACCACTAAACACTAGACCATTACACCTCACACCAAAAGTGAGTCCTCTATCTACACCATTTCAAATGATGGCCTGCTTTATGTTGTAAGTAATGTAAGAATAAAAAATATCAAAGAAGTGTTTTCCATTTCTCACTTTAGAATTAGCATGTCTGCAGCTTCAACTTGTACACATTACCAATACTCAAAAGAGTTGGTTTCCTTATCAAGTATCCACTTCCTCAATGGAATAGCAGTTGCCAATGTTGCCAAAAATCTGTCATTTTATTATGCTGTTTACAAATATCAGTATTCTTTTCTTAAAACCTCAACATCTAACTGCCTCCTTTCCAACACTAGATTTAAAAGACGCCAACTCTTTCTGGTCTTATCACTCTACAGTTCCCCAATGTATTGTTCAGGCTGAGTTTGGCATTTAATCCTCTTCACCTTGAGAGCATCTTCAGAATTAATTTTCGGCATCATTGTCTTAGATCCATGGGTGAATGCATCTCAAGCCAAAAGAGATACCCATATTTGGCATTCTACTCCTCAAAAAGATTACCTCTAGGATCACTTCTGGTCGTCATCATGGATAGTACATGTAAGATATTTCTCTTCTTCAGTCAGTTGGCCATCTCCATAGATTGAATACCTCCATTCAAATACTCTTTAAGCGTTCCTCATTGCTGTCTTCCTGATAAGAGGGTGATTAACAAGCAGTCAAAGATGACGTTTATCAGCAATATATTCCAATCACTAGGGTCACACCATCTCAGCCTCTTAGTCCTAAGTTGGCCTTCTACACTAGACATTTCATGAGGATTGAGTATGGCCTTATTACCCGTCCTAATTATGTTGAAAATATTGGATGCACAGCCTCAGTGTTCCTCTCAGTCGGCTCAGAGTGTGTTCACAACAGTTGCAAGTGGAGACATACCACCATATTCCTTGGGAAGATAGGGTATGTCACCTTTGCTCTCTTCGTGAAGCAGAAATTAAAGAACATTTCATCTTTAGGTGTACTTTTTATTATGAGTTTCAAGAGAGGTACTATTGCTTGCATAGAGACTCAGGTGGATCGGTCGTCAATTTTTTGAGCTATCCTGACCAATGATGCTTGGCTTTGTACCTTAGGGAAGCTATCACTCTTCGATGTCAGTTATTACAGGGGAGATCAACTACTACTCAACTAATGACCTCATTATTTCACTCTATCTCTACAGTAGAGAGTAACAAGCATTCATCTGAGGCTGCAGTTCTCCAGAATTTAAATAACAGATTTGTGTGCCCTTGTCTGTGCATATAAGAGTGGCCACTAGGGCTTTGGTTATTTCTTTTTCTTGCATGTGATGGGATTAGATGACACTATATTACCTAGCAAGATTTGAACCTAGGCCTCCATATTTAAAGACAACATTTTTAACTACTTGAGCTAATGCCATTTGATTACCATAAGTATATGTTACAGGGGCACGTCCGTGATAAGACTTACATTAGTGCATAAATAACTTCCATGGGAAATTTTTTCTTTTTTCCTTTTTTGAGGGGTTGCGGGACAGATGACGTTTCCCTACTTTGGATAATCTTCCACATGTAATTATATATGCTTGGACTTGTGCATACTCCACTTGTGCTTCTGCATGTCTTATGAGATCTTCCATATGTATCCTTCCATGCTTCTACTTGTGCATGCCTAAACATGCTTTGAAGAACCTTCTGTTTCACATGACTATCAAAACTTCAACATTATGCAATGGTTGAGCACGCTACTGCTCCTGCTTGGTTTATGTAATCTTCCGTTTGTAATCTGCATGGTTATCAAAGCCTCCACTTGTGAATCTAATGCAAATTTATAAATTGAAAGCTTTTGCTCTCATAACGTCCTCAATGCCGGTCATTTGAGATATCAATGTTGCCTCACATTTGCCTAAAAATGTGATCAAGAAAATCAAAAATAGAATTTAAAAAGAATATATAACTTACAGAAGAGAGAAGATGTCCACATCCGGGTAGGAGCCACAACCATTTGAGAGAGAAGATCCACCACCACTTGGGGAAGTGGAAATCAAAATTGAAAAAACATAAAAGCAACCACCTCAATAAGCCTTGAAAACAAGTCCTTAGAAATTCCATTTATGGTAAGCATCAATGTGACTATCAAGAAAGCATGCAAGAACTACAAAAAGGTACAGTAATTTTACACCAATAGAAACTTCTTTGTCCTCAGTCATTCACATAACATGTGCAGCAATTCTGCACCTTAGCTTCCTTTTCAATGCAGCATAAGCAGGAATAATTTTAAGTTTTGCATAAAGATGAGCTATTGCAAATTCATCATCTCTATGCTGGCCAGATTTAGTTGTCAAAAAGTAGCATACACACAGAGCTAGACAGGAAATGAAACTGACAAAAAACTGAAAATTTACAATGCTATATGTGGTTTGGAATTAAATCAGATCACCTGCCCTCAGTATTATCCAATTTTGCTGTGAACAATTTAAATGCAGTATCTGTCACTTATTTGTTGCCCTCAACAGTAACCAATTTCTTTCTTGCCTATCAAGAATGAAAATCCATTTAACTGATCATGCAAATCTCTCAACAGACAGAGTTACCAGGCATCTGAATCACTCCTAAGAAAGCAGTGACAAAAATATCAAGTAGTCAGGAAACTGCCCCTACCTTATTTTAGATCCATTCTTCCCAATAATAATCCTCCGATGAGTATGTTTATGCACAATGAAATGTTGCTCAATTCGTAGAGACCCATCTTCCATTTCTTTCCAATCAATCATGCGATGATCAATCTTATATGGTATTTCCTACAGACATAAATTGTTCACTAAAGTCAATATAGATACATACATAAATGGCCAGTCCAGACGAACAACACTACCAAAAGTTTGAGCAGAATGACAAGCACTGGAATGAAATAAATGTTCACCTGATGAATATAGTGCAACAACTTTTCTCGTACAACTTCAAGAGCCGTGGACTTTAAAAAATCTTCATCTAAGGCCATAGGATCTTCATCCCACGGTCTTCTAACTGCCTAAAAAGATATAAACAAATAACAAAATGTCAAACTTTACAAGAGTGGCATCCTACATTTGTGCAGTAGGAAAGGGTAAATTGCCCTAATCATATTACTACCCACGTTAGGAGCAACAAGAAACATGAATGATGCATAACAAAATTGGTTTTTGTCCAAAATCAACCTCAATTTAGCCTAGACCATGAAGACCCGAAGTACTTAATAAAATACATGATAATTGAACATATAAAATATTCTCAAGACCAATAACCAATGCCCATTTCATGTTTCATATGCTAGTTCATTTAATTGCACAGCAGAATGAGTACTACTGAACTGCACATGTAAATTATAATTCATAACACAAGCCACCCTACAAATAGAACCTCCAAGGGTAAGCTCTTGCAAAACATGGATAGTCATTAGTATAGAGTTTGCACTTTATAAAAGCATGCAAGTCCTCGACGCCCTGCCATTACCAGTAGGCAGTTCCAAACTTAGAGTTGCTTCAGGCTGTGCATTACCAGTACAACTTGAATGGGCCTAACGGTGAAGGCTTTGGAACTCCAAAAAGAAGGTCCAGTGTTCGAAAACAAAAGGGGTTAGAGGTATACACCATACTCTAGTAACCAGAGCATGGTTGGAAAAACATATTTGGGTAAACAACATCCTCCATAAGCAAAGTCCCATATGACCTACGGCCTCATGGATGTTAAAAACTACTTTACCTTTACCTTTTAATGTAATCAATAACTACACAAAGGATAAAATGTTCCTTCTATATCTCACTTGAGTCTAAATATTATAGTGCACAAATGAGCAAAATAACGTTGAAAATTATAATGTTAACAAACTCTTACCAGAACAGAATAAAATAGGCATTAGGTACTTCATACAAAGTCATTGGACAAACAGTTGTTGAAATAATTCAATTGCAAGAAACAATAGCATTATTGCCCTAGAATTGAACTGGTAACATCTTACTCATGAATATAAATTGGATCCTTGACCAAAAACACATATTGAAACTTTGGCAAGGTATCCACTTTCCAAATTAAGCATACTCAAACAAAGACACCCAACAATAGTTTGTAAATAGACTTGCTACAGCATAGCATCAACAAGGTTTACTGAAAACCTAACTATTAACCTTGTACTCATGGATGTGGATCCTTAACCAAAAGCCCAACTGTTGCAAAAAATCAAGCAGTGCTCCACTAGTAGTATAGTCTTATGTCTCTAAGATATAGAGGCAGGCAAACACTGCGAAAGGAAAATATAGCACTGCTTTAGTATATAATATTCACATAGAACAGGCAAGCAAATAACAAATTCAACTTACGAATAATCAATAAAAAAAATGCTGGGTATCTATGGGGTTTAGAGCAATTGGTAGGGAGTGAAGAGTTTCACACTCTAAACCAAGGTTCAAATCTCAAGAGTGAACCTTAACATTTAACTAATGGGATGAGCTCAACCAGTTAAATTCCTCCACTTTCAAGGAGGAGACCCAGGTTAGAATCTTGACAAGTGATAGATGCATAATTGCCAAGCTGTTGTAATCATTATTTGGTCACAATATCATACAGTTGGGGCCTGTTTCAATCCCATATAACCAATTTAAAAAAAAAAAGAAATGCTGGGCATCCAAGCAGAGATCCACAGATGGAAACTCTTTAAAAAGAAAAAAAAAAAAAAAAGGCATATTTGATGCATCACTCTGTTACAAGATAAAGCTCATTATAACAGGACAAACTATTAATGTTAGCTACATACTCCATCAATACTCATGCACTTGCTATTCCAAATTAAATATGATTTTAAATTGTTTTTAATCCATATATAGCATTCCTTCCCATCTGAAGATGCTCTATCCTACTGGTGGTATAGCAACTAACATATTTCACAGGGATGTATCTCTGGGGATAGAAGACACATCTCCAAAATTATGTAAAGGAGATACAAGAGCACATGCATTTCCAACATATGGAAAGCAAGAGAGAGACAACGATGCAAACATCCTGAGTCATCCTAATTTACAAGGAAATGCAAGGGACTTGTTTGTTTTCCATTATATTCTCAGCCCAATCCACAGACATCTCATAATTTTCATGGAACATCAAGTTTTTCCCCTCCATTGTATCAAGAACATAAAAACCAATAAAATTCTACTTGTGTTCGGACATAAATAAGAATGAAAGGACATTTTTTTATTCTTCTTGCTTGAAAGTTGTGTGACCAACTTGAAGAGTGTCTATTATCTGGAAATACAAAGATAAACAGACAAAGCCAAGTCTCTATTGTATATGGTTCTTCATTTGCATCTTGATGCAACAGAATGCAGGAAACTAAAAGCAGCCTTCTGCTGCTGATAGATATTTTGTAGAGTAGCATATGTATGAATGGCATAGTGAGAGAAAAGATTGGTGAAGGGATATATCAGAACAGAGAGAGTAATGATATAGTCGTACATTGCTTCAAAATAAGCTTTGTAAGTCCAAAATACCATTTTCAACCCAAATAGATACAAAGTTTTTAAAAAAAATCAAGTCCACATTCCCATATATCTTCTAGTTTTGCAACTTTAGTTTGGAAAGTTAAAAAGTCATTCAACCAGTTTCCATCATTCAAAGCTAATGCAATTTTTTACTGACAGTTTATTTATAATAAAACCTATACCAGGTTCTATGCTCAGACATTAGAGAGCCAAAATTGTCCTGTCTAAATTTCCAAAAGTTCCAATAATATTTACTCGATAGAAACAACCAACTTTAAATCCCATCCATCCAGTTCTTACTTTCCTGTTTAAGGTCTACACTTGACCCTTAAACACATACATGGTTTCTAAAATAAATTGTATAGTTGGCTCAGGCAATGATAATTATTTCATAAAAATGGCCACTTAAACAGAAAATATTAGAGAAAAAGGAGAATACAAGCTATGCGTAACTACCTGTTCCATTAAATACTTTACAAGATCCTTAAAACCAGAACCTTTCATTCCAGATATCATGTAAAACCTGCAGAAATGATCACCATGAGAATAAATCAAAATAACAACACAACCTGCAAGGAGTGGTAAAATAAGGAAAGTGAAAGAAAAACAACTCAAATCAACAATGGAATAAGATTATGGAGATATATGGAAGATACATAGCAAAACTAAAGCTATATCAGATCCAGAGAAAATTACTTATCATATCCGGGTAGGTGACCAAACTAACTATAGAATAAGATTATATGGAAGATGCATGGCAAAATTAAAGCTATATCAGATCAAGAGAACATTACTTATCATATCCAGGCAGGTGACCAAACTCACTAGCAACTTTTAACAAGTCTTTCTTCTCTTTCACTAAGTCAACTTTGTTCAAACATAAAATTCGCTTCTGTCTGGGATGTGATTCTTTTCCCAGATAATTTACAAGCCTAACCACTCTTGGATCAGACCTGCAATGAACAAAAGAAAACCAAATGATATCCCCCACCAATATACTTTGCTGAAAACCTTTGCTTTCTTCAACTTTGAATTGATTGTTCCTTGTTAGCACTATAATTTCAACATCAAAAAAAAAAAAAATTAAAGACCAGATTTCTCATGCATAAAAAATGCTTATGTATCAAGCAATGGGGATTCAAATCCCGTGAGTTTATAAACATCCATTGACAAAAAGGTAAAGCAAAAAAATAAACAGCAAGAAATGTATTTGGACCAGATATGTACCAAAACATAAGAAAGAGAATGCAAATCCCTGCTGATTACAATCTACATAGTGCATGTATGTTATATATTTGCTTCATCTGTGCTTCTCAGCTGTATAACTTTCAACAAGTCCATCACATTTTCCCTGACAACTCACATGTAATGGAGATGGAAGATAGTTGAATTTCCCAACTAAACCTCACCAAATTCTGATAATAGGAAAACTCTCCCAAACAAGATAATACCACATACTGCAATCTCAATTAGGTACTTTTTCTTTTCTCAGATCCTGCTTCATGTGATACAAAGTATCATCTTCAACCAGAATTCTCTACTGCAGCTGACAATTTTCCACTCCAATAGGGAGGGAAGATAGCTATAATTTCCAACAAGAAGAATCTTACAAAAGTTGCCCATACCACCACAAATCCTTGGTACTATGTGATAGCATACATTTTTATATCAATTAACAACATTTTCTTTTTTGAACTCCTGCTTCCCGAAATACAAGATTTTTCAAGCAATGTATATAGTATTGGGTCCCCCAATTTACAAATGGCTGGAGAAACATAGAACTCAAGATTTACTGGAAATAATTTTCTATTCAACTCTCAACTTCGAATCACTTATTGAATGAGATAAACCTGCTTGAATGATTATCTGGTCCACAATGTTGAATTGTACCTCATGACCAGGTATACACTTACTATTTTACAGGGGTGAAATGGACAATAATCTTCAAAATGCTAGAGTACAGGAAAAACAAAATTGATTCGATATGAGAGTCAGAGAACAAATCTAAATTTAATAACCAGAATGTAGCAAGAGAACAGAGCAAGAATTTTGCAAATTTTAGACTGGTTGGTGTGCACCTGAGCTTGGTAACTGTTGGTTACGAATCTGCCATGAGGAAAGGACTTGTCGTCAATGCGCCCAGATTCGCCCACCAAATTGAAAGGCCGGAAGGAAGGAATGCCTTCCGAGCCAATCTTCGGAGAAGGCCGGCTCCTATGGGGGTTGGATTGAGATAAGAGTGCAGGAAAGAGATAAAATGAGATAAGAGTGCGGGAAAGAGATAAAATGAGATAAGAGTGCGGGAAAGAGATAAAAGTGCAGAAAGAGATTTCAAATGGGATTGGAGTTGGGTGGGGGGAATAAGCAAAGACGGCAACGAATCAATCACCACTACTAACAGCATTCATCTACAGACATACATTGAAACTACAGCTATCAACGATCCCATGTATCCTCTATCTATGCATTCCAGGAATACCTGGCCATCAAATGCTGGAGTCCAGAGTTCAGTACAACAGCGAGCAATGACACAAGAAACATGAGGCAGAAATGACAAGGAGAGGCAGCATGCAAGATAAAAGACAGTAAGCAGAGCCAAGTATATGTCTGTATTTGAGGCAAACGCACAGCTACAATTGTTCCCTAGCAATATATTCCCCTTCCACCACCTTACAATGGAAAAGTGGTGGGTATTTATAGCCCAATTTCCCCCCGATTACATTCATGGGCGCGGAGTCCCAAACAAAACAGTAGCTGACACGAGCGGCTAAGGAGCTGCTGATGCTGACTTCTATCGAGCAGGACTGTCCTTGCAGCATGGTGTCCCTGAAGGTGGTACAACTACGTGGCAGCGCGTTGGGTCAAGTCTTCGGTCAGCAGGAATGCGGATAGGTGCGGCAGATGGCACTTCACATCGGCTTTAAATGTTGACAACTGGTGCCGGTAATGTAGCCCATACCTTGTCCTTGCGCGGTCAAGTCTTGGCTCGAATCCCGAAGGTGGATACTTGTCGGATGCTGAAGCGTGACACGTGTCTACCTTGAAAGGCAGCTTATCCAACTTCGCCAGGAATTCGGGCGCCATCGGGTTGCGCAGGAGGAAGACAACGCAGTTGGAAGGCCTTCTTGCCTTAGCAAATTCCTGAGTTGACTTTACCCAATCACGCACCGGTCAGAGGCGCAACCCGACTTCGCTGCGAAGTCGGGTTGCGCACCGGTGCTTGGCTGTCTCCATCCGCTGTTCGGACTGCGCACTGGAAAAGGGGCGCACTCCGACTTCGTTGCGAAGTCGGGTTGCGCCCCAGCACTTAGCCATTTTTCTGCCAGGCCATTCCCCTAGTGCGCCCAAGAATAGCTGCGAAGTCGGGTTGCGCCCCAGCACTTAGCCATTTTTCTGCCAGGCCATTCCCCTAGTGCGCCCAAGAAGAAGGGCACACTCCGACTTCACTGCGAAGTCGGGTGTCGCCCCTGACACTTAGTCAGATTTTGCATTAAGCCCTCCTGTCTGCGCACTTCGGGTTCCCCACTGCGCTCCAACTGAGGGCGCACTCCGACTTCGCTGCGAAGTCGGGTGTCGCCCCAACACTTAGAATTTTCAGAGCACCTGTGCTGGAAACTTACTGGGGGAAGAAAGGGGGAAAGAAGAAGAGGGAATGAAGCTGCGAGGAAGAGGAAGAAAGGGAGAGAAGAAGACAGGGAAAATGAGGAGAAGGAGAAGGAAAAGAGCAGCTCACTTGCAGAAACTAAAAACATGGCACCCCTGTGCAAAATGTGGCAACAGTAACCTTATCCTTGAAGATTAAGTGCTTCTGCTTTCCTTCTTGCACTCTCCCAAGAATGCTTTTCAACAGAGGCTGTGATATGTTCCACCTGGTAACTCTTGCAGCCAAGTGATAATTGAAATTTTAGGCTGATTGGTCTGCACTTGAGCTTGGTAATAATATCCTTGAAGATTCTTTGTTACTGCTTTTCTTCCTGCATTCTCCCAAAAATGCTTTTCAACAGAGGCTGTGATATGTTCCACCTGGTGACTCTTGCAGCCAAGTGATAACTGGATTCAGTTCTGAATTTTTCCTTGCATTTAAGAATGGAGGATGCATGCTAGAAATACTTAAGAGAGATTTGGAATGAATATGCCTTATAAAAAATAAGTAATTGTAAAGATGAGTATGTATGCTTAGTGAATCTCACAGAGTGAAATTGCAACATAGTGTGCTCCAAGATTTACATTGACCTGAAACTCTACAAGCTCCTAATTTGGTAAACAATGAACACACAATCGAAATCCTACCAAGGCTCCTACAGGGTAAACATTTTCTTGCTTTTCCTCAGGAGATTTAGACTTATAGTTGCTCAAACCATAAAACTTAAAAGTATTCTATTCCTTTTCAATATAGCACTTGCAATGCTTGGTCTGTAACTTCCAATAATGTTACAAGGAAATACAGATGATTTGGATAAATCAAAGAAAACTTTTAAAGGATAGAAGAAGAAGAAAAGGAAAATTATTTGTTTCTTTCATTACAAGGATAGATCCTTCCTAGGGTGGCAAGAAAACATCTTAACAGAGAGCACTCAGGGGATTGACTTCCTTGCCCTTCTAATGCTTTTGTTTTTATCCCAGTGAGAAGACAAAGACTGCCAAAATTACTATAGTAATACTGAGTCGCCCTTGTTAGTTGTGGAAGAGATGTTAATAGTACACGCAGAGAGAGGGTTAATTTGATAATTTAGTACTAAAGTTGAAGTGTAATTCAAGGACAATGTCCTTTCTTCATTCACTGCAAGCCAGGTTGTGAGAGTTTATTCATGTGTTGTCAGTGCCTCGTACCCTTTTTTTTTCTCACTGCCCTCTGTCTTCTTTTACCATATTTTATTTATGGATGTCACCACAGATTTTATAGGAAACAAATATAACCAACCCTCACAAAACGTGATTTGCAATCACCTCACTCATAACAATCTATCTATTCAAGATTCTGAAGAATATTGCTTAAAAGCAATTATTTTTTACAACTTAGTTTTCTTCAACACGGACATTACAGACACCATTCTACTCAGCACATTTATAAAGCAGTATATGAACACAGTCTGAAAAAACAATAATGTTTTCATGTTTGTTTTATTTACATATCAAGGTCAAAGGTTCTCAAGAATGGGAGACTGTATATAACCCTTGTAGATAACTCACTCCAAAATATAGATCTAGCTGAGTGGTCATAAGATAAATCAAGCTGCTGACAAAATGGCAATACGCCAATTCATTGATCAGAGATGAACAATGCGATCTAACAATTTAAGCTCGGCCTCCACAGGTGTAGATCAGAGTAACCATATCTAACAATCCTCTTGCTTGAAAACTTGTATCCATGTATCAGATACAGATATTACCTCTTGGATAACCTATCTAGACGTATCCAAATATAAGGGTACTGTATCCTAACGCATCCAAAAGCATGCCCTTATTTGGTCCATATCCTAATACATCCAAATATAGCCCAGGTACATCTATAGTTATATCTATGACATGGGATTAATAAAAGAGTAAACAATTTTTATAAAATATAATTTAAATTTAAAAAACAATGAGAATCCTCTTCTTAATCAATGAAAGATTCTTATTTAAAACTTATATTTGCGTAAACATTTTTGTTTAATATGTTTTTTATAATATATAAAATATATATGCTTTTTATAATGTCGTATCCAGTCATATTAGGGGATCTCGAAAATTTGGTGTATCCATATCCAATATCATTTTCCATATCGGACACCATATCGGTTTGCGGGCAACATAGGTGTGGATGTTGAGTTACAATTTGTCATCCAATATTTTTTTCAGAAGTGTGCTGGCATACTTGCTTTGTGATAAAAATGGCATGATCAAGTTGCCAGAATTCTGCACCTAAATCTGTCATGTCAAAAGCTGAACATAGATCAGATTTAACCTTTTGAATCAAGTTGGCTCCACTACAAAGATGGCAATATCATCAATATAAATAATGAGGATTGCAATATCATCACTTACAGATTTAATATAGAGATTAGGATCAGTGAAAATCTGTTTGAATCATAAGTCTCTAAAATGTTCGTCAATTTGATGTAACACACTTAAAAACTAGCTTAAGTCCGTACAAGGACTCAATCAACCTACAAACCAGATGTTCTTTTCTTGTCATCTGAAATCTCTGTGGTTGAACCACTTAAACCTCTTCTTCGAAGTCTCCATTTAGGAAGGCACTTTTAGAATCCATATGATATACCTTCCATCAAAATTGTACTGGAGTAGAAGGAACTAATTGGAAAGTCACCATCTTCATAGTTGAGGCTAATACCTCCGCATAGTCCATCCATTCCTGTTGTGAAAAAACTTTGGCAACTAGGCATGTTTTGAACTTGTCAAACAAGCTATCTGATTCATATGTCAACTTAAAAATCTATTTATGGTTGATGGATTTTTTGTTGTGGGGTACCTTAGACAATTCCCACATTATATTCTTCATCAAAGAATCAAATTTTGCCATAATGACAAGCTCTCATTTAGGTTTGCCTTTGGCCTCTTCATATGTGCTCTATTCATAAATATGTAAAAACAAAGCAATATTTGCTTGCTTAAAACCTTGCAAAGGCTCTTTTTCTACTCTGTTGGATCATCTAGCCATTGCTTTTTCTTCTTCTATGACATCCTAAGGGCCTACAGAGACAGTCGGATGCTCTTGCTCACTTCTGTGACTTAAAACAGCTAGCAGTCCATCTTAGCAAGGCTACAATGATGATCTTCAACACATCAAAAAGTACCCTATCTAAGTTTCCATTCTTCTATAAGGGCTGTCGATTGAGATCACCATTGCTTGCACCTACTTGGAGGTTCTAATTAGAGGTCCTTTCCTTAATCTCTGGCCAGCTTCAGAGTCATGGCTTTCCAAGGGATACACATCTCTCTCTTTTCTTAGAACACCAATGTTTCCATAGTCTTTTATGGATATGAGATTTGGGTTCCAAGTCTAGTATGTGTTGATTGGGCTCACATTGAGAGTGTCCAGACTATTTTGCTTCAACGATTTATCTGATGTAAGAGAACAGTTCTCCAATGTATCATTCAAGCTGAGTTTGACAATCATCTTCTTTGCCTTCAAAGCATCTTTAGAATTATTTTTCAGCTTCATCGCCTTAGATCCATGCATGATTGCGCCTCAAACCCAAGGAGATGCCTATATTTGGTGCTCTGCTCCTCAGAATGGATTACCTCCAAAAGAACTTTTGGTCATCGTCAATGGTGCTCATGAGTTATTTCTCTTCTTCAGTTAGTCGGCATTTCCATACATTGACTAGCTCCATTCATATACTCTTTAAATTCTCCCCACGTTCTTCCTGATAAGAGCTTTAAATTTTCTATTTTTAAAATTAGGCAACACCCTCTTGAATTTTGAAGAGGATACTTAACTGCTTTCAACATTTCAAATGTGACAAGTGTCTCTGGGTCTCAAAACATGGTCTCCCTACAACCGAGGCAAAGCTCACAACCACACGAGCTAACACTATGGGATAACTAATCAAGCAATCAATAATGATTTTTATCAACAATATATTCAGATCACTTGGGTCGCTCCATCATCATCTTAGTCCTAAGTTGGCCTTATACACTAAACATTTCATGAGGATTGAGAATGACATTATTACCCATTCTAATTGTGTCCAATGACGTTGGACACAAAACCTTAGGATTCCTCTTGGTCAACTCAAAATGTGGTCACATTAGTTGCGAGTGGAGACAAACCACCATATTCCTTGAGAGAATAGGGTATGGTGTCTTTGTTCTATTCAGGAGGTAAAGGCTAAAGAACATTTCGTCTTCAAGTGTCCTAATTATTATGAGATTTGAGGGAGGTACTATTGCTTGTATAGAGACTCAGGTGGATCACTTGCCACTTTTTTGAGCTATGCTGACCAATGTTGCTTGGCCCTATACCTCCGGGAAGCTATCACTCTTCAACAGTTATTAAAAGGGAGATCGACTATTACTGAACTAATCACCTCACTATTTCCCGCTCTCTGTAGTTGATGATAAGAAGTGTTCATTTGAAGCTACATCTCTCTAGAATGTTAATAATAGACTTGTGCAGCCTTGTCTGCATACAAGAGTGGCTACTAGAGCTTTAGTTCTTTCTTTTTCTGGCATGCAATGGGAAAGGACTACAGTTCTTCAGTGTCGAGCTCCCCTCACGTACCAAGTTGTAGACAAAAACAACTTACAAGTTTCCTATCCTCTTCTATTGGTACCATGGGAATGGAGCATTGAGGAGTTGAACTCCATGTCGTCCCAAGATTATCCAACCAGGCCCTCTTTCTCGTGGCCATTCTCTTGGAAGCATCATTAGATGCCGTGTCGACCCTTTTGGAATAGTTGGTGATAATGAAGATTGTGCTTCTACTTTACATCCCACTATAGATTAGTTTTAGACCTTTTGGGATAGTTGGTGATGATGAAGATTGTACTTGTACTTGACATCCCACTACAGATTAATTATGGCAATTGGATCCATTGAAGCTCTTTTCTATCTTTATTTGACCTTGAATTTTGGCTCTCCTTTCTATATTTGTTAATGATCGACTTGTGCAACCTTATCTACATACAAGAGTGGCTACCAAAGCTTTAGTTCTTTCTTCTTCTTGCATGCAAAGGGAAAGGACTACAGCTCTTTCACATCAGGTTCCCCTCATGTACAAAGCTGTGAACAAACAACTTACAAGTTTTCTATCCTCTTCTATTGATTCCACAGGCTTGGATACTAGAAAAGCCTTGAGAGGTCAAACTCCATGTCCTCCCAATATTATCCAACCAGGCCCTCTTTCTCCTGGCCATTCTTTGGGAAGCATCATTAGATCCTTTTGGGATAGTTGGTGATGACGATGATTGTGCTTCTACTTTACCTCCAACTACAGCTTAGTTTTTTAGCCCTTTTGGGATGGTTGGTGATGATGAAGATTGTGCTTCTACTTTACATCCCACTACAAATTAGTGTTGGCACTTGGATCCACTAGAGCTCCTTTCTATCTTTGTTTTACCTTGACTTTTGGCTCTCTCTTCATTATTAATTTTAGCATGTTAGGTTTATCCATTTTGGGTAACCCTCGAGGCTGTAATTTTATGCCATACAGTTGTTCCACTTCAATGTAGTTTACACTAGATTCTTTACTCTAGTTTAGCTTATTTTCATAGTACTTTTTGGTTACTACAGTGCATTGTAACAACTCTTTTCAATGAGTCCCATTGGCCTACTTTGGCCATCTGTGGACATTAATAGAATTATCTTATCTTATCATATCTTCATAGTTTGTTCATACAATTTCAGTCACCACTGTGCATCATAAGGACGGACCTCCATGCCACTTTATTGTTTGATAAGCTTCACTTGGACAGAGACCTATATCTTGCATTGTTGTCCAAGGCCATCCCGAAGTGAGTAAAAAATATACCAATATGATTCAGCCTAGAAACAGCTGGAAATAAATATGAAAGAAATCTGATTGACAAAAAGTTATATTGTTCTTACAGTTTGCCCAATACTGTATTTTCTCTCAAGTTCATCCTAGAAACAAAGGTTCTTTTGGGACCTCAAGGTGTATTCTATGTAGGAACGCTCAAGAAGATAACTGTTTTGGATAGCACATGAACATGATTGTATGGAGACACTCTTAAATGATGATTTGCAAGCAAATTGTTAAAAAAAATGAATGCATTAAGGATGTTGAGAACGGTTATCTAATAAATATTTTAAAGAGAAAAATGCATGAAAGCCCTTGCGAACTGGTCATTGAATAAATATACAAATTTTAAAAGGATGTACAACTAAATTCCACTATATGCTCAGACAGTTTATGATCTGTAGCAACAAAACAAGCGATACATCAAAAGTGAAAGACATGTAGGATCCATGGAGGTAGCACATAGAAAACAATGAAAAGAAGAACAAATCAATGTGAAAAGGAGAATGCCTAAAGGCTTCATCTCTATTCTCATAATATCCAAATACATTTTACAGAACAAAACTAGATATGCAAATTGAAAATATATGCATGCTTCATGTATAGGCTAATGGAAAGGAGAAAAAACTATAGAGCAAAGACTTACTTTATAAGATGTCGATGAGCATCAATAATGACTATGAGTAAATCATAGAGTTCAATTGATGTCCATGCACTTTCAACACGTTGTCTAACATCTGTCTTATAAGGATGAAAAGCATTATTCAGCCCGACACCTGGCGTATCAAAAAATAACTGTAAACACACAATTAGCAAGTCCATCTATGTAAATCTTCGTTAACACCCAAAAAATACAAAGCCAAAAGATATCCTCAGCACTTTACACCCAACAACCATTATAGCATAAGTTTCGCAGTCATGCAAATAAATTTAACTAAGGCCCATTGAGTCTGCAAAGGCCAAAAAACTAAAACATTATTCTATAAATAAACATATAATTATATTGCATACATTCTCCACAGCTTCTCCAGAGAAATTCATGATCCAATTCAAATCACATCCATGAGTCTGTCTGTTGTATAATATTTTGGAAAGAGCTTTACAATTCAATTAGTAAAATAAAAAGAGAAAACCAAAGAGCACAGAGAAGAAAATATTTACAAAAATGCTTTTGCTATGATAATGATAAATCCACAATCACTTGAACTCACCCTAATTAAGTTCACTTGTGGCTTATACATCAAGGACACATAGCTCCACACTTTAAAACAAGAGAATAATATTCACTTTATCATCGCTCTTAATATTGATTTGTCGTGCAATGATCATGACTTGTATGTAGCATTACTAGGCATACCCCTAATTTGGTTAGTAGGTGAAGTCAATATCCAGATCTCCAATGTTCTTCAGCAGCAAGGTGTATGGTGGTGCAGTTACAGTCTCATCTCCATGCGCTGTTCGTATGCACTTGGCGCGCTGAGCGGGGTCGCAGGGGGGGAACCGGCTAGGTCCCACCCTGCCCAAGGGTTCGGAGGCTCCGCCCCGACGCAAATTTTTTGGCATCCGTACAACCATAATTCTGGGTGTCCGTACATCCATAATGCTTTTGGGCGTCCGTACGTTGTGAGAGGCAGCGAACAGTTTTCTGGAAACAAACAGTTTTCGGAAGAGGAAGCGAACTGTTTTTTTGGTGTTTTCCTTTTTCGAAAAGGAAACAAACAGTTTTTGTTTTTCTATAAAAGGGGAATGACCCCTTGCATGTAGATGTTGAGTGAATGTAATTTTTCCGAAATCAATAAAAGACCAAGCTGCCATTGCCCAGTGGTTTTTCCTGCACATTGCAGGTTTTCCACGTAAAATCTGTGTTACTATTTTTTCTGCGTTATTGTGTTTTCTGCTTGCACATAATTTTGATATTTTCTAACAAATTTTGATAGGAGCTGAATGACACTAAGATGTTCACCACAGGCATAATTTGATGTGTCCTGATTACTCTGCAATATGATATTGTATAGTTCACCTTCTTATTCAATTATAGAGGACACATATGTATAATGAACAAGTCATCATCCCGATCTTAATTTGCTTTATAACTATTTATGCCCTTTCCTATAGACAGCTAAACACAAAAGAAAATTACAAATACTTGCCATGCTTTACTAAAATTTAAGGAAAGACAGACATTTAGTGCAAGGAATAACCATCACAAAATCATGTTCTTTATCATTAAGGATCAATAGGGGAAAGGACCCTATAGTTGTGCACCGTATGCTTACACGTTTTGCAAAAGCATATGGTGCCATGTCAGATCATGAAAATTTAACGAAGCTTATTTGTTATCTTATAATGTTACATATTTTATTTCATCTTCATTATACGTTAGATGCATTTTTATATTGATTTTTTCATTCTTTTGCTTACAAGTAAAAAAATAGAAAAGCCTTTCTTAACAATTACATCTCCTAATACTTACGTGTTTTTAATTAAAATTGAATAACTCCATGTAGACACTATGTTGCCACTCCAAAATTTACCTCTAGGTAGAGTGCAGCATACCTATGTTATAATTCATTTTTGAAACTTTTGCAACATACATATTGTACGGTATTTTTTTTTTAAATATATTTCATGCTAAAACATATAAATAACAATCCTTGTTTAAGATATTGGAGTTTTTATGTTCAACTATTGGTTAAGTGTGATCAAAATATAGTCTTGAATGAATCAAATACCATCACAAGCACTGGTACCCCGTTCAGGTACTGGGTCCTTTCCCATAGCATGGGACTCCAGCCATTTACTCTCTCCAAGTGCCATCAGTTCTAGAAACAGACATTAAAAGGTTATATCAGTGCCAAAGAGGATAGTATGGCCAAACGGCTGTAATTCACGAACACAAGATATCATCTTAGGTGATTGAACAACAGCTTTGATCCTTGATTCTACCCCTTAACAGGGCTTCATCCCAAGATAAGTGTAAAAAAAAGTACATCTTGACCTTGACCAATAAGAGGGCTGTATTTTGAGCAAATAACAAATTTGGTCCACAAACTTGACAAGAAAAACTTTCAGTCCCAAGCCAGAACAACAATAAAATATTCAAGTTGACCTTCTAATAACAAGGCTGCCTGCTGAGCAAAGAGTAACTTCAATGATCGGTCCTTGGCCTTACACAATAAAAAGGCCTTGTCCCATGCTTTGGTCCTCAAACTCCTCCATTCACAGTGCTTCGTCTAAGTTGGATTCTTTACAAATCCTATTTGAGGACTTTGTAAAAAGGACTCTTTACTTACAACTATGGAAGACTCTTATACTTCAACTTTGAAACAAAAAGCTTTGGATACAACCCATCTTGTAAGCTTGAGGCTTTTCATCCATTCTTATTGTACAATGCAGTACACAAATCAACACAAAGATCATTTTCTAAGGCTGTAGCCTAGCCATTCACAAATTCTTTGATCACAACTAGTGGATTTTGTTGAAGAAAGAAAAGTCCTGCATGCGATCATTTTAGCAGAAGAAAATATTTGTTTACCCACATCCACTCTCAAGACTCAAAGTCAATAAAACTGGATATGACAAGCTTTTGATAAAAAAATATGGTGTTTTATCTTCTTTTTTTTTAATTAAATTTGGGTCTCTGAGTGCTCAACCTAAGTAAGAAACTAATGTTTAACATTTTGTAAACAGCTTTACACTGCTTAGACAAGGCGATTTGCTCTCGCTATATCTTGTTATAGGAAGCTTTTAGGGTGGCCCTTGCTGCAGTAGAAATACAACTTTTTGGCATATGCTTTTTATACTTTTACACCTTTTATACTTTTAGATTAATGTTATTTGGTAAACTGGCATGTGATGAGAATCTCAACAGATTTTCATATATTTCAGAAATCAACCATAACAAATCATGCATATCTCCAAGACGAGTCAGAAGGCCTCACATAACTAATTCCTGCTAGAAGGTCCACGAGAGACCACCAAACCATATAGACTGACACTTCACCATACATGCTCTGAATGGTACAAACTGAGTTTGAGGATAGAATTTATTGACAGGATTCAACACCTACAAACAGCACCTGATGAGATTCAAAAAGGACCACTCTTCTCTCAGTGTAGACAATAAGTTAATACTAAAATGAAGGAAGCTCGGCTTGTGGACAGCAAATATGCATACCTCCGTTCAATGATTCAAGCTTGATGCTCTAATAAAAACTATGAGAGAGAAGAATACAATTATGTGTATCGATTTGTAACCAACTTTTGTCTGTTAACACTACCCCCTCAGCTATTTTTAAATGGAACAATATTAGAGAGGCTTATGGCATAGCTTCCTTGGCTGACCACCAACTGAGAAGCTCTTGGGTGGTTGTCACCAGTTAAGATGTTCTTGGCTGAAGCAACCTCTTATTGACATGATTATCAACCTGCAGACAGTTGCCTTGGTTGATACAAACAGATAAATTCCCAACTACAAACAGCAAAAAAGTCCAAAGTCTTTGCAAATATCTGAATCTTTGTGAAAATTGTAAACTCACCCTAGGAAGTGTTCAAATGATCAAGCCAAGATGAAGCCTAAGCTAATTCATGCCAGATAAACAATATGAGGTCATTTTTAACAGAACAACGTATATGTGTTTTACACTTGGGCAATTAAAACAAAACACATAGTGCTTGAAAAGTAAGCTTTGCTTCCCATTATATTCCAATTAGGTATGTGATTGCAATACAGATAAGTTAAAAGTTTATTATCATAGGTAACTCCTACTATATTATTTATCCATCTCATTTTCTTGCAAGCACTGCATGAACTTTTCGTTATTGCAAGGGCAGGGACCAGAAGGTAGCATGTTCGACAAATTGTGTAAAATTCTAAATCACTATCCAAAATCACCCAATAGTGCAGATATTTAATTTCAACAAAAGAAGTGATCTGGTAAGCATACAATTTGGGTGTCGCCTCTTGTCAACACTCCAAGAATCTCATGAGTTGTTGTGTTTGTCTTTCTAGAAACTGCAGCAACCTTTGACCCAACCTGGACCATGTAAAACACAGATGATTAATACTGCTAATATAAAGAAGGCACGTAATTCATCAATAAGATAATTCTGTTAGGATGACATAAAGTAAGAAACTAAATGAACAAAGAGATGCTACCCAGGATATTGCTTAGGCACAATATCTTTATTAGTATCCCAAACAATGACAAAGTAAGCTGCTTACTAAAGGTGTGCAAATGTTGGACTTGCAAAACAAATAGAAGATATCTTCAGTCAACAAAATATTCCTCCAAGAGCTGAGGTTGAGAGGGAAGACAGTACATTTTCATTGGCTTGCAAAGGACTCCTATTAAGTTCTTTAACCTATTCAGATATGTCTTCTATTGATTGATGTAAATCTCTAGCACTGCACAAATAGCTCATTATCCTCTAAAAAGTGCATTAAAAGATCGGTAGTACAAGAGCGGTTCTTCATAAAGAAAGAATGATGGTTCAACCTTAATCTTTCACATGTTTTCTTTTAAAAGAACCCGAGAACATATTGTATTTGATATGTACGTTAGGTCGGATTCATGGACATTAAAAGCTTTCTATTATATTATATTCTATTCCATATAAATGGTGGTAGAGTTACTTTTCAATATTGGAAAAGAGCTATGTAAACAGTAGGATTGCATTAGGGGATTGCCTAAATAGAATAGAGAAATCATGGGGATTGTCTCATATAACCTGAGTGGACTTAAGGACGAAAGGTTGAGCATCTCATATAGAAAGTTCAAGGTTCGTATTTAATGGATAGGGGTTCGGTAGAGAAATCATGGGGATTGTCTCATATAACCTGAGTGGACTTAAGGACGAAGGGTTGAGCATCTCATATAGAAAGTTCAAGGTTCGTATTTAATGGATAGGGGTTCGGTATGTATGACCTATAGGCAGATAATACAACTCAAATGGGAGGTTGAAAAAATATATATATATGCCCTGTAGGCGGATAACAAAACTCAAGTGTCTCCTCCCCGCAAAGCCAGAGGAGGTAGGCGTAATGCTTGTGGCCCACCTCTCCAAGCCTTAAAGACTAAAAATAAAAATGAAAAGAAGAAAAGGACGTACCATGTAATTTGTCAAGGTCGATTTCCCAGCATTAGGAGGTCCAATAATCCCCACTGAGAGAGACTTCTGATGCTCCTTCCTCACTTGTCCTTCTTCCTCCTCACGTTCGTCGTCTGGTCGTTCCAGTGACGCCTCGAGCAAAGCCTTGGCCAACTTGGACGACCTCCACTCCTTCTCCTGCGGACTCAACTGCGGAAACCAATCATCACTCGCCTTATCACTCTGTTGCATCTCCTCTTCCTCCTCCTCTTCAAATTCATTCGCAATACTCACCTTTACCCTCTCAATGTTCTCCTTTTCCTTTGCAAATTTATTCTGCTTCCCTTTAGCCTTCCTCGAACTTGCCTTGGAAGAACTCTCAGAAATATTATTTTCATCGGGGAATTTTAATGACGCCAGAGCCTTGGCCACCTCCGAAGCCCTCCACGCTCTCTCTTCAGCACTATACTGCGGAAGCAAATCATCAATATTACCACTCACCGGCATTTCACCTACTATTTCATCTTCCTCCTCCTCCCCAACATCATCCTCCACTTCACTCGCTATTTTTTCAAAATCTTCTCTTTCCCTCGCAAATTTCCCCTTTTCCTTCCCAATTCTCCCCTTCTTCGCAAACGGCTCATTGTGCTTGTTAGACTTCACTTTTTCTTTCGCAAATTTATCATTTTTAGACTTCACCTTTTCTTTCGCAGATTTATCATTATTCCCCTCGGCCCCCTTCTGCTTCCGTTTCACTGCACCGGACTCGAAACGTGGACCTCTTTTAACCTTTTCCATGCTTCTCGAAACCTCGGAGATATGTTCATTATATTTCTTATAGGACTCCTGTTCGACGCCGAACACAACCTTGTCGACCTTAGCTCTGTAAGCCGTATTCCACAAAGGCTCTTTGGGGTCCTCGGCCTCTTCCTCGCCATGAATTGAACTCGTGACCGAGGTGTACCCCTCGCAATCTTCGTCATGGTGGGGATCTGCGCTAGAAGAGCTCGCCAAACCCCGACTGAAATAGAGTATTTTGCCTCTTTCAAATATGGGAAGGGTTTTATCGTGGAAGGATCGGATCACAGTGGCAAAAATGCCATTTTTGTCGGAGAAGAAGCCCTGTGGTCGAAGGACGCTTTGAATTGATGGGTGTTGTTGGCGTTTGATTGGAAGCCTTTTGCAGCGACGCGCAGCCCCCGCTAAGGTGTTTCTGGCATGCATTTCATCAGCGCCGTCTGCTAATTCACTCCTGACTGCAATGAAGCTGCGAGGGGGTTTAGGGTTTTAGCTGAGGTTTAAGAGTTTCTGATGATATTTTTCAACCGTTGTGTGTCTTTTTTAAAGGGAAATCGAACGGGTTAATTTACTACGTTTCAAATAATGCACGCAGTTGCTCGGGTCTAATATTAATTTTTTTAAATTATTAATTAATAATATTATACTTTTAAGTGTAAGAAGGTTTTTAATCCAACCAACGGGTAAAACAAGATAAAATAAAAACAAGACCAAATAAAAAAAATAAGAATTGATTTACTTAGGGAAGCATGAATCAAAAAAAATTTTGGAAGGAATTAAGTGTGAAAATGATGCAAACTGAAAATAACATAACAGTTAATCAGTGGTTGGAATATTCAAAATAATTGTATCAGCGTAGAAAAACATCCAGCAGGAGACACCCCCTACTATCATTGTCAAGAAAGAACTTTTCACAATTGAAGACATTATTCAAGGGATAAAAAAGTCAGCAACTGGTAAAGCCCATGACATAGACAATCTTCAAGCATAGCATATAAAATGGGGGGTAGATATCCTGGCACTACCAGCAGGAGATACTCCCTACTATCATTGTCAACATTGTCAAGAAAGATCTTTTCACAATTGAAGACATTATTCAAGGGATAAAAAAGTTAGCAACTGGTAAAGCTCGTGACATAGACAATCTTCAAGCAGAGCATATAAAATGGGGGTAGATATCCTGGCACCGCAGATCAAAAAAATTTTCAATGAGGTCATACAAAATGGCTTCCCTACTGAGTGGACAACTAGCTTGACCATTCCTTTGTTTAAAAGTGGAGATGTAAATAATCCCTCAAACTATCGAACTATCATGATCAACCCTCTCTTTGCAAAGTTGTTTGGGAGTATGATAGAGCGGAGGATCAACATATGGGCAGAAGAAAAGGGAAAGAGAGCAAAGGGGCAAGCAGGTTTTAGGCCCAAGCACTCAACTATTGATCAATGTATCACGCTCAGACACATAGTGAACAAAATATGGGACAAAAAAGAGGAGGCTTTTTGTTGTTTTGTAGACTTCAAAAAGGCATTTGACACAGTGCCAAGGAAAAAATTATGGAGCAAAATGGAAGAGCTAGAGGTTTCAATTCACTACAAGGCAGCAGTTCACAGACTATATGAGCATGTAAAGGCTAGAATCAGAACATAGAAAGGGTTATCTGAATGTTTTGGTAGTGATATAGGTGTCAAACAAGGTTGTCCTCTATCTTCGACCTTATTTGGGTTGTACATTGACAAGTTAGAAGAATGGATAAACAAATTTGGGGGAAAGGGTGTGCATTTAGCCAAATATGTGGTAAAACTCATGTATGCAGATGATGTAATTCTTATGGCCAAAACAGCCAAAGATCTAGAAGATCGCCTTCAAGCTCTAAAACTCTTTTGTAAAGAATTTGGGATGCAAGTGAACACGAGCAAAACAAAAATTATGATTTTTCAGCAAAAAAGAAGAAGCAACAACTCGAATTTCAGTTTGCAAGAGAACCGCTTGATGTAGTAGTAGAATACAAATACCTGGGCATAGAATTTCATGACAAACTTAATTGGAATACATGTAGGATGAAAAGAACTCAAAGTGGTTGGAGAGCACTATATGCACTTTAAAATAGGTGTAGGAATGCCGAGTTGTGGGACTGGAAGACCACCAAGGTCTTATTTGGCCTACTTGTTACACCGGTTCTGTTGTATGGTTGCGAGGTGTGGGCTAATGGCACAACAAATGCAAAATGGAGGTAAATAGAAAGGATTCAAAAATATCTAATCACAATTTTTCTCAAAATTAAGGCCACAACCCCTTATGAAATTATTCTAGTCGAAACTGGAATGTTCCCTTTAGAAGCAATTGCTATGACCAAGTTGTTATGTTACTTGAAAAAAAAAAAAACATGAAAGATGATAGATGGCCTAGGGCAACTAGGGACGAAGAGTTGCATAGGCGAAAGAATACATGGATGAAACAAAATCAGAAATGGATGAAACACTGGGAAATCAACATAAATGAATGCCCAAATGTCAACAAAGACAAAAAATTATGTGAATGAAAAGTTTAGAAGTGGAATGTGGAAAAATGCAAGCAGGAAAAGACAATATTATATTACAAATTTTAACCCAACGTATGACCAAAGGAAAAAGCATATATAGGCACTGAAATCAAGTGGAAGGAAAAAATACTCATTGCTCAGATAAGGACTAGCTCTCATAGGCTTAGATGTGAAACAGGGAGATGGACAACGCCCAAAGAACAATGGGAAGAAAATATATGTACTATATGCAGCACAAGGGCAATAAAGACAGAGGAACACTTCATCTATAAATGCTTGAGTTTTTCAAATATCAAATATAAAGAAACACTTGAGAACGAGTTTATGGTAGATTTATTTGAAGACAGTAAAATAAAAAAAGTCAGGAAATTGCTAACACAAATCAGCAGGAGAAGGAACAACCTTCTCAAAGATATTAAAGATCATATGATATGATTTGAGTAATTGTACTTTCATCTTTGAGGTCCCATAGACCATATTTGGGTCTCGCGGACGTAATTAAAATCTTTCATATATTCACAACAAGTTTCAAATCTTATTAATTTTTTTGGTGGTCGGTAAAGGGAACCTCTTCCCTTGGTAAAAACGAAGTCAACGAACCCAACTTTCCAAGGAATCGAACTATGGTTCCTACTGACTTTAATTGAAGGGGTCTTGGTTTCTTTTAATGAGGTTTGAACTTGAATATCTGATGAAAATCCAAAGACATACTGCCACGGTATTCCTACACAAAAATGTTTTGAATTAGAATGGTTGAGATAGATAGTCTTTCACAAAGAAAATTCATGTTTAAACTTTAATGGATAATGAGTCCAAATCAAAAATATATATATAGATAATGAGTTTTTTATTTTAAAATAAATTGTTTAAACTTTATTATAAATTAAATTTTAAGATAGACCATTAAATAATGAAGGTATTTTTTCCTTTATTTTTCTTTTTTAAAGTGAAAAGCCCTTTGCGGGGTCACCTTGGTCTGAGAGACCACGACCAAGGGGTTCTACACCATCAAAGTCACTCGAAAGTCGCACCTGGTCTTGCTTGTACCAATATTATCAATTGGATTTTGGGTATCCAATTTAACTTTTTGGTAGGGTGAAGATTCAAACATGGGACCTCCCTTGGAGGATTCTCTCTCCTCTTCAACTCACCTACAATAGCTGGTTTTTTTTCCTTTATCAAGTGGTATTAGTTCAACCAATTAGATTCCTCAACGTTTAAGGAGAGACCAAGGTTCAAATATTGTCAAGCAATATATGGATAATATTCAAGCTTTATTGTAATACCACTATGTAGTGATGATGTACTACGGGTGGGGTCATTTCAATCCCATATAACCAATTAAAAAAAATAAGATTTTTTTCCTTGGAAAAAAGTTATAATTAGAAATTGATTAAATATGAAACTATTGTCTGCCTTTGTAGCACAAGTGGAGAAGGCAAGCTTGACCCGTCGAGAGGTTAACAGTTCAAACATTTACAATGCGAAGGGGGACACAAAAAAGTCTCTTGTGGCTTTCCTCTAAATAGTGGTATACTCGGATGGGACAACACTATCAACCACCTAAGAGCGGCTTTGGAGCTTTCTTTCTAACCTAAAAAGTGTTTGCCTTTGTAGCGCAAGTGGAGAAGGTGAGCCTGGTCCCGTTGAATGAGAGGTCCACAGTTCGAACCTTTGCGATGTGAAGGGGGACATAAAGAAATTCTTTTGGCTTCCTTCTAGATGGTGGTATACCCAGATGGGATGATATTGTCAGCCACCTAAGAGCGGCTCTCGAGGTTTCTTTCTAACCTAAAAGTTTGGAGTTGCAAGATTGATGTAGTGGTAAGGGCTTTGGCCTCTCTTTGAGAGGTACAAGGTTCAATCCCCACTCAATTTGAGGGGATTGAGACCCCTCATAAAACCCTGTGTAAACTCGTAGAAAAAATAATAATTTGGCCTCTAAGGGCTAGGTGGATTGGTAATTGTTTGTCTAGCCAGACACTTACCAAGAAGAGATCTAGGTTCAAACCCTAGGGACCTATCTATTGCAAAGATAGTAGTCTAATCTAAATCCTTTGAGCGCGCGCTAGACTGATGACGGTGATACGAATCTCGAGCAACCAGTGATCCCCCTCATGGTGGATCTTCAAAAAATGAGGTTGTATAGGCTTGTTGGGAGCAACCCCTGTGGTTTGAACCCTACACTTGGCAATTACTAAAAATAGTGTGGATATAACCAACTCCCCTATGTATCCAAAAAATATATATGAAATTACATTCTTCAATGCCTTTTTGGCATTTCTTCAGAGCTTCAATAATGACCTAAAGATTAGAACACTTATACATTATAACTAACTATCTCTATTAGGCTAAGTTATATCCTTACATACCTCTTCAATGCCTTTTTGGCATTTCTTCATAGCTTCAATAATGACCTAAATATTAGAACACTTATACATCATAACTAACTATCTCTATTAGGCTAAGTTCTATCCTTACATACCTTTTCAATTTGTCAAACAGTATCTTTTAAAACATTGACTTTGAGTTTTTTGAAAAAGTTGTTTGAATTGTGCTTTCTTTAACTACAGTGAATTAATCCCCTCAAATAGAGATATGGACTAGTTGTAGTGCATTGCCCTCACTATATTCTTGAGCTAAGCATGTACTTGTTTCAATTTGAAGCACCTTCTTTGAGAGTTCACATGCTTCTTTATTTAGTTCTCTATAAATATGCAAGTTTAGCGACATATTCCATGATTGGAATTTTGTTCCACGTTAATGCATGTTTGTCTATAAATATGCCAAAAAGTAAAAGCTTCACTTCAATCCACGACTTCTTTTATTTGAGAGAAGATGGGTTGTAGAATCATGTTTTCCATCCTAAAAACACCAAACATCCAATTCATTACCACCTATGAGTCTTCGTAAATTTGGATTTTTTTGTATTCCTTTTGATTTTGATAATTGAACCAACAATTTGAGTGCAATAATTATTAGAACTTTCTCTCAATTCAACCTTGAATTTAAAATTATGAGAGTCAAAAATATATTGTAAGTATCTTGCTCCACAAACTCGAAGGACCCCTTGTTTAACCCCATCAAAAAAGCCCTAAGCCCCTAATTTAATGACCTTTGGAGGGATTATTTGTTTTTTTACCTTTGTTGTTTCCAAAACCTTATTGAAACTTTTGATGACTTGGGAGAATATGTGTCAAGTAGACTTTTGATCTTGAATTTTTTTTTCATTCCTAGATAACCATAATCCCCATGACACAAACAACAAGATAGCTATAAAAAGTGCATTAAATAACAAGAGTTACATGCTGATGTTAAATTTACATTATATTTTTTAATTAAAATAAATTATTATAAAGTTGTGAGTCAAGGACGAGCCTCATATTTTTGTAATAACCTTATTTAGAAAGACATGATCTTGATCATTAATCTATATATTGATGTGTGGATTTCTAATGCATAATATTATTTATATTGTCAAGATGGGTTAGTGGTTGCATTCTATGCTTTGATTGTATATTTTTGGAATATGGTCCTGCCAATGGAATTTGTGGTTCCAAGACCAATTACTCTCATAGGTGGATTAGTATGGGATAACCACTGAGTTGAGAGCAAAAGGAAAATAATGGATGACATTCTCATCGACAACTCAAGGGTAAAAAAATGCTCTCATGTAGATGCATTGCATATATGGTTGTTTGAATTGTATGTATATTTGGCAAAGAGATTGTTATTACAAAAGAGCCCATTTGTATTAGGTAGGTGATAACGTTTTAGTTATCTTAAAATAGACCTACACAAGGAAATTTATTTGTGAATCTTAGACTAGTATTTGTTATGTTGATGCATTCATGCTTGAGGTATGGAAAAATTGTTTGATTAGTATAATTAATGATGGGTATATTTTAATGTCAACATTAATAGTTAATATTAATACTTTGTATTAATTGATTAAGAAATTATTTTTGTTTGTTGTTATTACATTAACAACATTAGAAAATAATGATATTATATTATGAAAATGGCAAAAGAAATAATTATCAATTTTTATTGGCAATTTTGGGTATGTTGCCTAGCTTCATGTTTGTGAGTTGTCATTGATGTCAAAAGGAGTTTATGTTGATGTCAAAAGGAATTTGTGTTGATGTCAAAAAGAGTTTGGTGCCAAAAAGATCTTGAAAGTTCCATGATGTTTGTTTAAGGGTTTTTATTAAAACCATGGTGACAAGGTTAAAGGTTTTTCTTAAAACCATCTGGACTCATTAAGGGTTTTTATTAAAACCATCTTGGCTTAATGAAAAGGTTTTGCTCCTTGAAAAAACCTTAAAAGTCCATTTTGATTATTAATAAATAAATTAACTCAAACCTTTGAAAAGGTTTTAAGTTAAGTTTATTATTAATAAAATAATAATTATTAAATTAATAATTATTATTGAAAGGGTTTCTAAACCCTTAGCGGCGCTCATGTAAAAGACTTACCTCGTCGACGTCAACTTGCATGGGATGAAAGACTATTAAAGGGCATTAATTCCTAAGGTTTTAAGCACCTCCGATTTGCGTGATTACCTTCGAATTTGTATTGCTCTGTGACCTTCGATTTCGGATTGCTCTATGATTTTTGAGTTTCGTATTGCTCTGTGTTTAAGTTTCGATTTCGTACGCCTGTGAGGAAGACAAATTTGTTTGTCTTTAATCTCTGCGAGCAAAGGGAAGGTAAAACGATGAGTGGTGCTTGAGAGTTTCGTTGGGCACTTGTGCTCCAACGACGGAGGCAGTGGAGCGAAGGCACTCGCTAGGTAGAGGTGTCGAGATCGATGTTTCATTTTTGGTCACGGATTATTGTGCATGTGGTAAAGTAGTTGGTTTGGGCCACGAGTTAGTGCTTTGGCACTTATGTTGGTGTCTCCACACTTCTCCTAAGGTTGGAGAATTGATTTTTGGCCAAGGTAAATCTTTTGTTGATAATGTAGAATATTTGATTTGACTTGGCAACTATTGTTGGTAATTGGATGGAGGTATAATGTTAAATAGAAATATTGCTTTGACATTGTTATTATTGATGCTTAATGTTTATATGGTAAATGCATTTAGAAGTAAATGTATTTTAGGAGTTATAAGGGTTTAAGGAATAATTGTGCTTAATGTCATATTAGGGTTAGAAAGCCTTTGGAGTTATTGAGTGGATATTCTCTTGTAATTATTTTTGAGGTTGAAGTTATTTTGTGATATATTAAGTAGGAGTTATAAGGTGTAAAGGAATATTGTTGATATGTATATTTGTGAGTTTTGATTATTGATGAGTTGGAGTGATAAGGTGTTATTAGGACTCTTATCATTGTGCATTATTCCATTGTTGCTAACTCTAATTTGTGGCAAATTGAGAGTTAGTGTTGTGACAGATTTTGAGTTCTCCTTCTTCATCAAAGTAAAGGTATGGGCACATTCTTCCATGGTTATTATTGATTGATGGTTTTCTGAAAATAAGTTTGGAGTGAAAAGGATTAAATTAAGTTTCCTTATTTGGAGTGGATCTTATTTTCTGAAAGTGGAAGTATTGATTATGCATTATGAGATCATGATGAGTTTATGAGTTATTGCATAATTCTGGTTTATGAGAGTGGAAGCATTTGAAGTTTGCTTTAGGGTTTTTGAGTGAGAAGCTTATGCCATTGCTATAAGTTGTTGAAACCCTAATTGAGTTATTTGGTTGTTGAGAGTTTGGTTTTGAGATTGCTTCCATTGAGATTGAGTTGATCAAGTTATGCTTTACTTGATACATGAGTTGGGCTTGCTCCTTTGAGATTTGATTTTATAAAGTTGTACTTTGCTTGATAAACTTGGTTGTGTGGTTAAGTTGAGCATTCCCATTTGAGAGAAGTTGGAAATATCTTGAACCCCTTTTTGATGCTTAGAGAGAGATTGCTTTGAGTTCTTGAAAACTAACTTGGCTAGGGTTTGATAGCAAGTTATGGTTCTATATTGGAGGAGTTGATTCCTTGATATTGCATTATTGACAATTGTTGGGTCGTGGTTCAAGATCTTGTGAAAGTATACTACTTCTATCTTTATTTTGATTTGAGAAAGAGTTTGTTTTTGAGTTGAAGGATAGAACATATTGAGTCTCTAACAATTCTCTTTATGCTCCTATGAGATTGATTTGAGTTGAGATTGAGAGTTGAAGGATAGAACATATTGAGTCTCTAACAATTCTCTTTATGCTTCTATGAGATTGATTTGAGTTGAGATTGAAAGTTGAAGGATAGAACATATTGAGTCTCTAACAATTCTCTTTATGCTTCTATGAGATTAATTTGATATGATTGGATGAAACACATTGAGTCTCTAACAATTCTCTTTGTGTGTTCACATTGGGTAAGTTTCTTGGTAAAATTGCTTGAGATGATTTGGGCAAGTTCTTGGTGAGCTTGCTAGGACAGATTTGAACAAGTTCTTGTGGAGAACTTGTGGACTGATTTGGACATGTTCTTGTTGAAGAACTTGTGGACAGATTTGATGAAGTCTTGGTGAAGACTTGTGAGTAGTTGTGATTGATTTGTTCAAGCTTTTGGCTTAATCTTGGGACAGATCTGACAAAGATTTGAGAGCAGATTTGTGTTGGACTAGAGGACTAAGTTTGGTGCATATTTGTGATAGAGTTTGAGAGGACTTGTGATGGACCGACTGATTGTGTTTAGTACAAGTGTTGATGAGCAACTATGGAGGTGATCAGTGAGGACATAAGTCTCTAGATCCAGAGTAAGGAGGATAGGATGTCTTCTATGGAAAGGAGTTACACCTGCTAGCGGTAGAAGAGGCAGTGATCTTCTAAAGTATCATTTCCAGAGCTTTGGGGGATAGGACATCTCCTTTGGGCAGGAGGATCATAAATACTTCTTTGGGGGATAGGACATCTCCTTTGGGCAGGAGGCTCATAAATATTTGATTAGGGGAAGGATTCTCCTTTGTATAAGAAGTCCATAAACATTGTAATTGGGAAGGATTCCCAAAGGATTTGATTGAGAAAATTTAGTTAAAAAATTTCTCTGTGGAGTAGCCCACCTTGGGTGAACCGCATTATATTGGTGTCTCAATTGTGTGATGACTTGTACACTAGTTTTATTACTGCTTTGATTTTGCTATTGATTCATTGCATTGCTTTTTGAAGTAAAAGGAAAAAGTTAAAAAGTGGTCTTATACTGTTCACCCCCCCTCTCAGTATAAGCTTGTGTTCTTCATTTAAACCATGGTTATAATATACATATAAAGCCAAATCATGGAAAGATCAAATTGGTAATTATTTATGGATAATATTTATGGGTTATGTTATCTTCTTGTAATGGGTGCATGGTGTCACTAAAAGAAGGACCAACGTGGAAACTAAAGAATGTTTCCAACCTTTAATCTTCCATGCTTTATGGTTTATATCTGGCAGGATTTTGCCAAGGATGGTTGGATCATGGTAGGAACCTAAGGTTCCTAGCACATAAAATGATAAATAAATAATAAATAACTTAAATCTAAAAGAATATAAATTATATTATATTTTATATTCATCCATATATTAAATGATAGAATAACATAGTGTCTTATACCCCTTTAGGGTTATGAGTGAAGAGTCACCATGCTTCCTAACCCTAACCCTAATCTTATAATAATATAATAATTAATATAATTAATTATTATATTATTTATTATATTATTTTATTAATATAACCATAGGATAACATGTATTATTATTATTATTAATTAATTAATGTTAGGATAGTATCCTAACATGCCATCCCTCTTTGAAGAGCTTTGTCCTCAAAGCTGAAAAAGGCTGAAAATTATTCTCCTGTGGTTTGAAATTATTCTTCCGTGATTTTTGAACTGACATATGGTGGTAAAACATTCATTCGAATTTCCTCCTTCAACAATTCACCAGTGAATAAAAAGAAATATTGCAAAGGTACAATATTGACATTGCTTATGACCATCCGTGATGAGATGAGGAGCCACACTTAAGCTTTTGAGCATCTCTCCCTAACTTATTATAAAGCAGTTTCTACCATATTAAATTCACTCGAATGAACAACTGACATGTACTAATTTTTTTTATGGTAAGACCCCAACGTCTTACTATAAAATTATTAACAAATTAATGTAAATGTAATCGCATGCCACTCAAAGGGGGCTCCCTTGTAATCGCTTTGTCACTATAGGGGGCTCCCTCCTTAGAATCTATGCTTATTATTCTTCTTCTTGGATGCTTCAACACGACACAAAATTTCTCATAAGTGCTGCTTTTGTGGTCTTAAAATAGATTGTCCAATCTTAATATGCTTTAGACCTTCTAGTCAAGGGACCTCCTAAATTCATTCTCTGGTATTAAGGTCTATGCTTTTCCATGCTCTAAAATTTTAATGGGAATAATATCAATTACCACATGAGTGACCAAAAGTAGGTAGAATGCTGAGACCTCTTCCTATCAGATGTTGTAGTATTGTTTACCTGACACACTCTTGCACATAGTTTGAAAAATAAATCTTTCTAATTCACCTTTTTAATTTCAATTTTTTTTTTTTTTAACATCTGTTCAACAAGAACTTTAGAGAGCCGCTATGCATAATTTTATGTTTTGAACTTGATTATTATTATTTTTCTTTAAATTTCCTCTGCTGGTTTATAAACTGCTTTCTTGTCTCAGGTGATATTGTTAAATGCTTTAGCACAGTCGCAGGTGCTTATTGCTTCAATACTTTTTTGGTTTTCAACTCAATATAATGTGCACTAGAATTCACTCCTCAATCAATACTTCTCATGTTTCAAGCAACTTTTTTTTTTTTTTCTATTCACTTACTCTATGCACCTTGGAACTAATAAGCTCAAGTGACTCAAGAAGGTGGCTCTGATATGTACTATTTAAAATCGTATATCAAAAATTTACGGCTTGTCCTATTGATGTTATTCTAAGGTTTGATCCATAACACCTATCAGTTGGGCTTTCTACAATTGTTTTGGATATCTCCGCTGGTTCCAGTCAGAGGCTTAATATTTCCCATATTCACCATGGCTACTGCACAATCACTGAAGGTGTTCTGGTTACTTTTGTAGCCATTAACCTGAGAATTGATAGAGCCTCCGTTAATAATTGTTGATCGGAGTGCATAAGTCCCCTCAAAGGCAATAGGAGTTTGAAGATCCAAAGGTGAGATGTTGTTATCACCGCCACTGCTGGGATAGTTTCCTTTTAAGGAATAAGAATACGTCATAACAATGTTGGATTCATTGTAGATACGAGCTCTGAAATTGGTGCATCGCGCTTGGCCAATAGTATGACCACATGAAAGTGCAACCATGTCCTTTGTTAAAAATCCATGTGTTTGGAACATCTACTTTATTTTTAATTTTTTAATTTTTTTTGCTTGCGTCAGCTATCCGTAGAAGGCATATTCTAGGGTGATTTATCCCAAATTCCATAGATATGAAGTTTCACAGCGCTTCCCCAACAATCCATATGAAACGTAAGATCACCACAGTCATTTTTTTTCATCCGAAAGGATAATCGAAGATTCAATATCAGAACCTTTACAGCTGAAGTTTATTCAGATTAACTTTGTTTCTTTACCAGATTTCAGTTCAGGTTTAATCAAATTTGCAAATTTGTGTGGATGGATATGAATATGGCTCGTTAACAAAATATGATCATTCCTGCACAATATTGTCCTATAGTCACCAACATTTACTACAAAGAGTTTGTTTTCTAAAACCAATGCTACTGCAGCATTACAACCTGGGTGCCAATCCTTGCGTGTACCTCTTGCTGAATGTTGCACCTCCATTTTGAAGGGAACATTGATGTTGTGAATGGGTGAGTAGATGCATTAAGCACAATAGATCCACTTTTACAACATTTTTTTTTTTTTTTTGGAAAGGTGCAATGCCATTCCATATTTTCCACTTTTCCTGTACATACGATTCTTCCTCTTCCTCACGATTCTATATAAAACATGATGTAGAAAAGTTGTCATCTTCTTCACAGTAATGAAAATTGCCTTATTATTACTGGTTGGGTTTTCCTGGGTGAGCGAAAGAGGAGGTGGCCATGGAGGAGGCCATACAAAACATCTTAGGTATTGCAGATTGTGGAAACCATGTGTAACATCAAAACCTGGGAAAACTATGAAGGCACTCAACATTGGCAGACATTAGTTCCCATATACTGGAGTTTGGAATCTAAATGAGCCTATGGTTTTGAGGAAATAGCTCTTATACACCTCCTTTCCATTGAAGGAGTTTTGTAGTAATTGTTGCACTTTTTGGGATGATCGAGAGAGTTTCTCTCTGGTTGCATTTTCTTTTATAATTATTTTTTTATTTTTAGAGTTTTCATAAAAAAATTCTTCTTTTTTCTTCGGAAGAACATAATGTACCCTTTGAAATTTTATGGTTTTGGGCTCTTTCGAGAATAAAAATTTAGGGTTTGAATTATCTTCTTCATTCGGACGAAGTGCAATAGGTATTTCTGAAAGTTCTTTGGTTATGGGCTCATCCAAAGAAACAATTAATTTAGGGTTTGGAGCAATATGTTCAGTTGCATTTTTTTCTTTCTTGGGAAGAGCAATGGGTACCACCTAAGATTCGTCGGCTATGGGTTCTTCCTCCTCTACCTGAGATTCCATGGCTATGGGTTCTTCCTCCTCTACCTGAGATTCCATGGCTAGGGTCTCCTCTTGCATTTCCATTAAATATTGTATAATACGATCAGAACGTTCCATTTGTTTTTTTTGTTTTTGTTCAATCATTCTTCTAATTTTTGCAATGTCATTTTCCATTTCCTTGACCAATATGGTTGGATCCATAAGGCTCTGATACCGGATGGTAGGAACCTAGGGTTCCTAGCACATAAAATGATAAATAAATAATAAATAACCTAAATCTAAAAGAATCACCTTTTGATATTGTCGGGAAGTCCCTTCAATAAATTATATTATATTTTATATTCATCCATATATTAAATGATAGAATAACATAGTGTCTTATACCCCTTTAGGGTTATGAGTGAAGAGTCACCATGCTTCCTAACCCTAACCCTAATCTTATAATAATATAATAATTAATTATTATATTATTTATTATATTATTTGATTAATATAACCATAGGATAACTTGTATTATTATTATTATTATTAATTAATTAATGTTAGGATAGTATCCTAACAGATCACCAATGAAGGAAGTGTTTTGGAAGGTTACATTGGAAGGAGAAAAGAGGATTTGGAAGCTTTGCAAAAGAGGTAATCTTCACTCGTTTTTGCTTGGATGATTTTTCTAAGCAATCTAGAATATGTTATGCTAGGTTTTGAGCTTGTACGAATACATTTTTGCTTGCATTAGACATTGGGATCTCTAGTTTTCTAAGTTTTTTACTGTGTAACCTTTTGACTTGAGTGATGGATCTTCTTTTTTTCTTATGCTTGTTTAATCAAAGGTTGTTTTAGCATTGGTTATGAATGTTCATTTTATGTTGCCTTGCTTTCTTTTGGAGTGATGTTGCTTTGGGTTAGCAACTGCAGTAGCTTCTTATCCTATACTCGGGTTGTGCTCTAATGTTATTTTCGAACTGATATTTTCTTTTGATTTTGAGGTTGCCTATGATCCGTACGTTTTTAGGAAGCCGAGTTGTGGGAAAACCTTTGTCCTTTCCTTCTAGATGATTGATTGCTTTGCTCACTGTCTCTATGCTAAAGGTTTGGGTTGAATAATCATGCAGAGGTAACCTTTGAACCTTAGAGATGCTTTAAGAGTCAAGCGTGTGTTGGTTGTTGTCTTGAGTTGGGTATTTGGGTGTTAAGCATGTGGATTGTTGTGTCTTTTATCTTAAAGTTATCTTTGTTTGTATGACCATGGTGTATATTCTCTTCATATTATCTGGTTGTTGTCTAATCATTGGATTTGCTTGGTGTCTTATTATTATCTTTGAATATCGTTTCCACTGTTTGCAAGGCATTTCTTTAAGAATAGTCATGTTTTTTAGATAATATGTTGTAGTTTTTACCATATGTTGATGCATTTATACTTTGGTTTTACTACTTTTAGTGGGTGTTAATTATAATAGTAGGAAAGTTAATGTGTTTCCGGTTGGTTATGGTTTTAACAATAGATTTTGGAATGCTTAATGAATTAAAAGCATTATGGTGGAAGACGTTATTCAAAGTGTTTTATTTCTTAATATTAATAAAATAAGAGAAGGTTAGGTAAATAAATATGTTTTATTAAGTTGGTGAATTGTTATTGAATTGAGGTTTTATTTGAAAGTTCAAATATAGTTGGATTTTTTTGGTGAAGTTCCTTGTTTTGAATTAATGAAGATTTGTTTATTTTTGGGATTAAGAAATAGAGTTTTGTGGATGCATTATATAATGGTTTTCTAAGGCTTATGTAGATAAGGATTCCATTATAGAGAGAAGTATGAGATTCTATCATTATTGTTGCATGGTGTTCTTGTGTTATGGCATGCATATTGCATGGATGTTGATGTTTATGCATGAAGCATGTTAAGTTGCATATGCATATAAGAGTTGTCATGATCCCTAGCCTTATTTTCGGTTCATGGGCAAATATCGTACAAGGGAGAACTTTGGATCTTTAATATAACTATATAGTAATGTTATTGAAAAGTAAATGCTTGTTAAGCATTGTATTGAAACTTTTGTTGAAGGAAAGATGTTTTGTATAGAAATATTACATGATTATTATTCTTTATGTAAGCATGAATTATCTGGCTAGATGCAAATGAAGAATTAGGTTCAATGTATGGATTATGAAAAATGATGAGTTATGGTAATCGTAAAAATGTTATTATTGCTTTAAGGATATTTTAGTTTTTATATGTGTTTATGATATAATTATTAAATTATCACTTTATTTGAAGCTTTGGTATTGCTTTATATTATTTTGGGAGAGATGTTTATTTTCCTTAAGATGGTTAGACTTTTTGGGATTTTAGAGTTCTTTGGGCAAAATTTAGAGACTATTAGAACTCTTGAGTCGAGAAGATAACCCAATTATGGAAGGAGTTGCGATGATGCAATAACCAAGTATATATCTGGAAGAAGTTGTGATGATGCAATAGCCAAATATTTATGAGTGAAACACCTTGAATGGTGAGCCTTGGGTGTACCCAAAGTAGTGAGATTTTTAGAAATCACTCACTAGAAGTAGCATTTTGGAATAAAGGAATAAAATTCTAGATACATTTTTATTAAAATTTCCATAGTAAATAGGCATTCGAAATGCCCAATTATAAGAAGATGTTTAAACAACTAAACAATCCTAACAAATTGCTAAAATAGCCTAACAACTAACAAACCAAGAATAACATAACAAAAGCTATTATTGGCACAAACGTGAGTTAAATATATGCTCATGTGTTTCCTATGATATCCTTATCACTCCTCCCCACTATAGAAGCATTGGACTCCAATGCTTTTACAAGAAAGTGGGAGAGAACAATGTCTTAGTGATTAGTTATTATGTAGAGATGTGAGTTCTTAAGTGATGTCGATCTAATGGAAGAAATTCGGTGCTAGCTAAAATCTTCAAGATGGATGTTGCATGGGAGGCAGAGATTGGTCGACCTCCAATGCCAATCTTCACCAAGCCCAAAAACTATAATGAAATACGATGGTTCCCAGTCAAGTAACACCCTCATTACAAGAATATGTTTAAACAGCTAAGCAATCCTAATGAATTACTAAAATAGCCTTAACAACTAACAAACCAAGAATAACATAACAGATTGCTATAAAATTCTAGATAATTCTACTAGTCATATTAATAACTAAGCACTAAGACATTATGCCAAAATAATTCTACATAGATGGACTTATGTAGGTTTGGGAAAGCGCATCCCCTTTAAGTGTTATGGACCTTAAAGGATAATCCCTATGTCATGGTCAAGTTGTCCTATATCAATGAGGGTTTAAGAAAGGTGGGGGACCACTATTGGCATTCTTACTAAACGATGAAGTTTAGAAGGTGATCCCAAAGAATACAAGATGTTGGCCACTCTTGTCCACTTGAGTGTCATTTGCAGCGACATTGAACTTAAAATGTGGTTATGCCTTATAATACTGAAAAAAATATTGGGACTTCTTTATGAATCTTAAAAAAAATGTCTCTCTCTTGGGTTGGTTTTGGTGGGTTGTTACAATTGGTATCAAAGCTTTAGGTCATAGGACTAGAAGCTTCCATGGAGTGAACGTAGGATAAGCCTTGACTTGGTACACTACTTTGGGGAGACTTAATCTATTAGGGACCTTAACATGATCTAGGATAAGACAAGTATTGCAAATCGTTTGGACCAATCAAACCAAGGAGTAAAAATTCTAGAGAGTATAGTTTCTTATTAGGAATGACACCTTGTAGTGAGGCAAGTGTAACCATGATATTTATCAAGTGAGTGATAATGGTTTGATCTAGTTTATGGGGAAATGAAAATAACTAATCGTAAGTACAATTAGGAGGAATTATAACTTATCCAAATCCTTTTTATGGATAGATGACACCTGTTTTAAGAGGAGTATCATCCAAGAAGATGGGGTAGATTATGCAAAAGAAAGTTGCATTTTATCTCCCAAAGAAGTCTGGAAGAACAATGAACTCCAATAAGAAAACTAGAAGAACAATTGACTCTAATAAGAAAATTGGAAGACTTGTGGATCCTAGTAAGAAGTATGGAAGAACAATGTATTCTAGCATGAAATTTGGGAGAACAAAGGATCTCATCAGGAGAATGACAAACGTTACTTCCCTAGTTGAGTTTGTACAAGAGGAAATAAAGCAACTTACATCCTTAGTTAGGTCATTGTGGGACCATATGGAATAACAATGATTAATGCTGGAGATGATTATTGAACGATAATATAAAAATATTAAAGACAAAGAAAAGTCAAGAGAGAGATCTAAGATAAAAAATAAAAAATAACAAATCAAAACCCCAACCTCGTAAGTAGGATGATTCATCTTAGAAAGAGGGAACAAAGGAGAAAAGGCAGGAAAGATCTCAGGCACCTAGGACAGGTTGCTTCATTTTTGGGGGTCCTCATTATGCCAATAAGTGTCCCCAACGACCAGAGTTAAGTAACAGAGCAAAGGAGCAACCATAGGGAGTTAGAACCTAGATAGACAAGCGATTCCTATGTTACAAAATGGTAATTTATTAAATAAGAATGCTAAAGTTTTAATTGATAGTGGAACTACAAATAGTTTTATTTCCACTTGTATTATCGAGGATATGTTAAAAAGACCTATATTTTTTACACAAGGGTGGAAAGTCGAGTATGGGTTTAGACATACTTACTAAGTGGATCAATGTTTACCTATAGCAAAAATCACCTTACCCAATGGATCCACTATACGACACTTATATGTAATGCCACTACATGCCTTTGATATTATCCTAAGGATGGATGGGTTAAAGGCTTATGGAGTCTTAATAAACTTCCAAGAAATATTGATAGTCTATACTAATAAGGATAAGAAGAGAGTAAGAATTCAAAGTAGGCAAGGGCCTTTTTTATTTCATTTTTTGTCGGCTATGCAATTAAAGAAAAAAATCAAAAGAGGTGGTATGTTATATGTAGTTAAGATAAACGATAAGATAGACAATAATGGGGATGAGGAAATATTTAAGAAACATCCAATTCTACATGAAATTAGGGATGTATTTCTAGAAGATCTTCTAGGCCTACCACCTCGATGTGAATTTGACTTCACTATTGAACTAATGCTTGAAGCAAAACCCATCACAAGAACACCTTATAAAATGAACCTTATTGACTTGAAAGAGTTAAAGGTGCAACTTCAAGATTTGTTGAAAAAATGTTTGATCAAACCTAGTGTGTCACCCTAGGGTGCTCCGATACTATTTGTGAAAAGAAGGATGTTTCCTTGAGGTTGTGCATCAATTATAGGAAGTTGAATAAGGTGACCATAAAAAATAGGTATCTATTTCCAAGGATTGATGATCTCTTTGATTAGCTAAAGTATGCCACTATATTTTCAAATATTTATTTGAGATATAGATATCATCTGTTGCGAATTCGCGAGGAGGATACTCACAAAAAAACCTTTAAGACTAGATATGGACATTATGAGTTCATAGTGTTGCTATTTAGGCTGACAAATGTTCTAATAACTCTTATGAATCTGATGAACAATGTGTTTAGGAAATATTTGGATCGGTTCATTTTGATATTTTTATATGATATCCTGATTTGTACTCACACCATAGAGGAACATGACCAACATTTGAGGCTAGTGTTAGAGGTGTTGAGGAAAAACCAACTTTATGGGAAGTTATCTAAGTGTGAGTTTTATGCCTCATAAGTTCGGTATTTGGGGCATATCATATCTACAGAATGGATTGTTGTAAACCCCAAGAATATTGAGGTCATATTGAGTTGGTAGGCACATACTAATGTGTCAGAAGTTAGAAGCTTCATGGGGATCACGTGTTATTATAGTGTTTTGTGAAGGACTATTCAAAAATTATCTACTCTATAACTGACCTTTAGAGAAAAGGAAAATAGTTCAAATAAACAGATAAATGTGAAACTACCTTTGAAAATTTGAAGAATAAGTTGACTACAATACCAATTCTTAGGCTAATGATTTCTCTTGGGAATTTTACAGTATGTACAAATGCTTCCTTAGAAGGATTGGGTGGGGTGTTATCCTAGAATGAAGCTACAATAGCTTATGAGTCTAGGAAACTCATGAAGCATGAGTTGAATTATGCTACACATGGCCTATAATTGGAAGTAGTTGTGCATGAAATAAAGATCCGAAGGCATTATTTTTTGGGGAAACCATTTGAGCTAAGGACAAATCACCAAATTCTAAGGTATATCTTTACCCAACCTATGTTGAATGTGAGATAAAGAATGTGGATAATGTTCTTAGCCGAATATGACTTTGGTATCAAGTATATTAAAGGAAAAGAAAATAAGGTTGTTGATGCCTTGAGTAGGAGAAGATATATAACAACATTGAACCGAATTCATATAGACTTGATGGACAAAGGCAGGGAATTACAACTATAGGATCAATATTTATTTGAAACCAAGACAAAAATTAAGAGAAATCTTGAAGAAAATAATTTTTTTAACATAAAATATGGACTTTTATGCTTCAAGGATAGGGTTGTTATACCTAAAACTAGTGATTTAAGGAGAATGATTATGCAAGAGGCGCATAGTTGTAACAACCCAAGTCTAACTCACTTGGTTGTCCAACCTAGTCTTGCTCACTAGATTCATAAAGTGAAATTTTCAGTAAGGAACATGATTGGACAAGGCTCAAGGAAACATTTTTGAGGTAGAAAATCAAATGATCACCCAATGTTTTATTAATACGAGGTACAATAAGTCTACTTTTTGGAATACTGATCGCTGTAGATGGTCTCCCAAGTGGACGAGATTGGCCAAATCTCGTAGAAGATGCCTTTTTATGAACCAATTTTCTCCTTCATGAGAGTGCACGTTCACGGCTGGTGTTATCCTCTAGGGCCCATAACACCTGGAGGGTGGATGCATGCTTTTCCCATCCCTCAGCATGAAGGACTTAGGTTCACTTGACCTAATGTTTGTCCCGTATTTTAAACATGCAAAGGGTTAGCATATTATGACTTGTGCCTAGTTGAGAGTCCTACTTATCTAGAGTCAATTAGGGCCTCAAAATTCTTAAATTCATTCTTTAACATCTAACATAGTCAATTTTTACTTTATAATGTAAGACTTATAAGCTACATAAAGCATTACACAATATTAAAGTTTTCATTCTTAGAAATCCTTTTAACTTTCACATAAACAAAGTATCTAAAACAATACCCTAAATATTTTAATATTACAAAGATACCACAAATGAAATCTTTGAGAAAGGAAAGATATTTCCTATTTAATTATAACTTCCTACTTCTATAATTTCCTTATGCCAAAACATTAATAAAAGTGGTGATTAAATTAGAGAGCAATCTAATTAAACTATGACATTATATACATTTAAAGATATCTTTGGGCCATCTTATAATTTATGAAAGACTATGGCCGAGCTTCTAAGGATTTGGATTCACCTACTATAATTGACAAAGACAAACAATACAGTAAATAAATCTAAGTTTTCCTAAAAAAACGACTTATACTGGTTTGATTCATAAGGCCTTTGTTTGTCTAGCTTTAAGGTACAATGACATTGAAGATGAATCATTAAATTTCTATTTGCTTTCGAGGAGCATTGAATTTTAGTCAACCGACTTTGATTTTAAGTTATGAATAGGGTATATGGTGCCTACTTAAAATCAAAAATCCGAACATAAAGAAATACATACAAGTGTTCCTCCTTTTATTTATCTTGGTTTTACACATGTAACCACATAAATATTTGGCTTGGGTTGGCTGGTTATAAGGATGCACACACTATGGTTCTCTAAGCATCATTTGGGCCAATTATCTCTTTCACTTTAGGTGCTATAAAATCAATAAATTAATCAAGCAAATATCCATGGAGAGCAACATTATTTTAATAATACCAAGAATTTTAGCATTGTCCGACTTGCAGGTAGGATGCAACTCAGAAACTCATTCAGCTTAACATACTAATAAATTCAAGTTCAACATAAACTCTAATAGCACTTTTCATCTTAATTAAATCAAATATTCATTTACATTTAAGGAATTATTATTGAAATACACTAGCTACATTCAAAGATGAATTGAACTTATAATCAATCAACACGTACAATGCATACCAAATGCAGTTAAAAATGCTACATGACTAAAGGTATAAATAATAATTAAATTCTCCAATAGAACCATCAAGTTATGTTCTGGACATAAGCTATAATGTCTTTCAAAATAAATACATAAGTCATGTAGATGAGCTCCAAATGCTTGTTCACTTTCATAAAATAGAATTATTATAGCCTCAGTTGTAACCAAATTCAATTGGGGATGATTTAAAGGCTTAAGAGAGCTGCGCCACCAGAGGAAAACCTTTCTATGGCATTGGTTGAATTTTTTGCAAACTGCGTCCCCAAGTTTGATGATCAAGAGAAGGTTAGGAAGCAGGATCAGAATGGCTCAATGTGTTTATGTAGATTCAATTCTATATGCAAGTCTTACATAAATGTAGCAATAGAACAACAACAATACATAGGCACTTCCAATACAAGACATCAATAAATCATTAGCGCTTTCAAAACAAGACAACATGTTAGGATTCTACTCCTAACCACCATACTAATCACATTATTAGTTAATTATTTAATCACTCTCTCTTTCACAAAGGTTGTGACCTTTTATCACACCTTCACACTCATAGAAATAGGCCTTTCATTTGGTATAGTTGAGGCATCGAAGAATATAATTATTAATTAATTTTTGGGTTCCCCATACAATACAACAACGATTCCTTAATAAAAGCGATAACTTTTTATTATTCTAGCATTATAATCAATATTTCTCTATTGGGTTCACTACATCTGGTATCAGAGCCAAGTTCGAAGGAATTTTTTTTTCCTTTTTCTCGTTCTCCGAATACAAGCCTGGGGACGCTGCCAAACGATTACAACCAATTCAAAATTAGCGAAACACGTCCAAGGAGCAACCAGCCAGAGCGACTTCCAAATAAGGCTCTTCATATCCGACGCAGTGCTCACCACCGATAGCGAGGCGAGGACGTATAGAAGCCAGCAGGTGAGAGTCCTTATAGTAGGAGCAACTAGCGGCATATCACGCCAGAGCGACTGCCAAATAACAGCGCAGACACAGGCATAATAACAGAGCAAAAAAAAAAAATGCTCATCAATCCGTCCAGACGGCGTCATAAATACATTACAAAAACATCTTAGAATTTGTCAAGGCATTGAAAATTCTCGCTAATTCTGCCACTTACGAAGGTTATAAAATCTCCAAAACCTAACCGCAATGGCCGAAGGATGACTTTTATGCAATTTTTTACGATAATTTTTCAAGAAATTTTTTGATGACTTTCAACACTTTTTGCGACACCTTTTTGCCAAACGACTATGCAAATGGCCGATGGAAGAATATCTCATGACCCTAACCTACTTTTGCTACTTAATCTTGCCCACCTACGTCAAATCACATCAGTGAGTGTATATAAAATTCAGTTCTAGGATATCACCAATCGCATCACAGGGTTGGACGAATCAGTCCTCATAAATGGGTTCATCAATGGATTGAAAGAAGAAATTAGAGTGAAGATCATGATGTACACTCCTCGCACCCTACAGGAAGCCATTGGATTAGCCTTGTTAGCCGATGATACATTCAATGTTCAACGTCAACATGGGGAGCAACCTATTGATAAATCGACATTCACGCACACTATTCCAAAACACAAACCCTTGCCAATTAAGTACCTTAGCCTACAAGAAATGGAGGAGCGACGAGCGAACGACCTCTGCTATACTTGTGATGAGCAATTTGGGCCCCTTCATTGTTGTGCTACACAAACATTGTATTTATTGAATATAGTTGATCCCTGTCACTCCATAGAGGAAGAAGGTGAGGAAGATGTGCACGACATGACCAAAGCACTTGATCATAACAATGAAGGAAATGAGGTCGATGTGCAAGAAGTGCTTGATGCACCACAAAAAGATGAGGTAGACATCCATGTAGTAAACAATGAAGGCAAGACATACACTCAAAGAACTACACACAAGTTCATCGCCAATAGTGAGTTCTCGTCGTATAGGCAGCCTGATTCAGAAAGGAGGCAAAAGAGTGAGTGCACCTTTATTTTCCCTTCATTCTACACAAGAAGAATCGGCTAAAGCGAAAGCCTACCGTCATCACAATTCTCCTAAGGAAGATTCTACTATTCTTTCTAGCAACCCCCCACTAATGCTTCGACCTTCAATATATCCTTGCCTTCGAAAAAGTGACATTAAAATAGTACAAGAACTTGCACAAATTCAACTGGGAAAACAAGCAACGAAGCTCCTTACTTTGAGCTTTGAGGACAAAGCTCTTTTTAAGGAAGGTGGCATGTTAGGATTCTACTCCTAACCACCATACTAATCACATTATTAGTTAATTATTTAATCACTCTCTCTTTCACAAAGGTTGTGACCTTTGATCACACCTTCACTCTCGTAGAAATAGGCCTTTCATTTGGTATAGTTGAGGCATCGAAGAATATAATTATTAATTAATTGTTGGGTTCCCCATACAATACAACAAGGATTCCTTAATAAAAGTGATTTCTTTTTATTATTCTAGAATTATAATCAATATTTCTCTATTGGGTTCACTACACAACAATAAGGTATTGGCACTCCCAATACAAAATAGTAGTGAGTTATTTCACAGCCTAAAAGCTAATTTTTATTTTTGGTTTCACATACACAAAAAGCAACATTTCGACTCACAGAAGCACATCTATTCTAACCATAAAAGATTCATGTGCTTTATCCATGGATTCAACATATCATTTTATCAACATAGCATTTCTTATATGCGCTAAGGTGCTCAACCAACATCCAAATCACTCTCGGATTTTCTATAATTTAAGTATGTAAATCTTTAATTAACCATAATATTGTCTAATTTAGAGACATACATAAACATACATTTCATTCACAATAAGATGCAAGCCATTTATCAATTAAATTTAAAAGAAAGTCATTAAAATCAATTTCACACAAAACATTGCTCTACTTCATCGCACATCATTTCAAATTCTAGAAAACTCTAATCTGATAAGACTGAAACCTCGACAACACCTCTATTTGTAAGCCCTTCCAACTGGATGTATTGCATCAAGCATAACATATAATAACACCACCAAACAAGCCAACCCCCCATTTTCAATCCTCTCAAGTCTTTATAAAGGATTTGTAATGAAAAGTGGCTTAGACACATGGATTAGCATGCAAATCCCCACCCAAATTTCCTATATTCTGCCAGATGGAGGCAATCTCATACTCACGATAAAAGGGGTCTTTAGAAAATGTTTTATAATTTACACTATGCTTTTGTATAAATAAAGAAATATTTATATATTATTTTTAATATTATATTTATTTATTTAAATAATAATTTATACAACCAAACATAAAATAATTAAAATATTCATTTTTCTCAAAAACAAGGAAAGTATAGCACATAGTTCAATCAATGAAGCACATGTATAATGTAGTCAAATAGTCAGAATGCTCCTATATGAAATGCAAATGTGAGCTTCCATATAATCACGAACCATGGTGCTTTTTCACACCTCCATCATATCTCTCCTTACCTCTCATGGTCGCCTCTTGACTACTGCCTAGAATAGGGGTAGCTAATCCTGCATCCACAAAATTCATTAGCAATACCATATTCCAGAAGCAGATAGCAAGTATAGATTATCAATTTCTTTGTAATTAATAGTTAGACTAGTAGGGTTGTTACATTCTTCCCCATTAGAAATAAACACAGTTCTTGTGTTTTAAAGCATTTTCAACAATGAACAAATTATGCATTCATTCATAAATCTACATCAGATAAATCTATATAGTACTAAAATATATTAATGTTCATTCAAACATATAAGAAAAATGTTTCTCCATATTAGACATATTTTCCCATGTTGCATTCTTCTAAGAGTATTGGTCCCACTAGACCTTACATTGATCACTTTTTCTTTTTCTTAAGTGTTTAGTTTTAAATCCAAGAATTTTAACTGATCGGACCTCAATGTGATGGGAATTTGACATCTGCAAATGGGAAACGTTCCAAATATGAGAGGGGTCAACAATATATCTCCTAAGGAGGGACACATGGAAAACGTCATGAATCTTTGATAGATTGGGTAGTAAGGCCAACTTATAGGCAACAAGACTGATTTTGCCAATAATTTCAAAAGGTCCCACAAATCTAGGGTCAAACTTGGAAGATTTAATAAAGCTTTTAGAAGGTTTAACCCTTAAGAAAAATTTATCTCCCATAGAGAATTCCCTCGGTGTCCTCTTAAGATCAACATAGCTCTTTTGGTGGTCTAAGGATTCCTTAAGCCTTTGAAAATTTTTCTTCAATTGTTCCTTCATCTACTTAACATTGTTCAGTCTGATCACTACATGATCTTTCGTATTGTCCCATGATAGAGGAGTCCTGCACCTTCTCTTGTACAAGGCTTCAAATGGAGCAATGCCCAACGCAACATGATAATTGTTATTATAAGAAAACTCTACCAAGTAGAGGTAGTCTTCCCACTTAGTCTGATGATCCATGCAATACATATGTAGCATATCTTCTAAGACATGATTGAACCTTTTTGTTTGCCCATCTATCTCGGGATGATATGCAGAGATAATATTAAGCTTTACTCGGATGTAAATCAAGAATCCATATCAAAGATGATAACCTCTAGAAAACCATGTAACTGAACCACCTCTGGAAAATTTGTTTGCTATGGCAGGTGTATCATCTTACACATTACTAGGAATAAAGTTTTCTACCTTAGTTTATCTACTACCACAAGTATTATGTCATGATGGAATCTGGTCCTAGGTAGGCCAACCACAAAGTCCATAGAAACAACCTATCATTTTTGGGTAGGAATGTCATATGGGTACAAATGACCAACTGGATGTAAGTGCTATGCTTTGACTTTCTAGCATTCCAAACACCTTGCCACAAAGTTTATAATATATTTTTTCGTGTTTGGCCAGTAAAAGTCTTTCATCATATTCTCGCACATCTTCGCCCCTCCTAGGTGCGTGAAATAAAGAGCGTAATATGCCTCCTTTAAAATGGTGTCCTTGAGTTCTTTTTTATTTGGAATGACCAATCTGTCTCTGAAATATAACAAGTTAGCCTTGATTGCAAAATATTTGTCCTTGTTAGGCCCTTGCTTGACCTAAGCTCGATATTTCATGCAAAAATTATCTTTCTATTGTAACTCTCTTACTTGGTCGAAAAAATCATATTGACACTGGGATATAGTAGTTATATGCCCTCTTCGACTCAAGGCATCCACTATCTTATTTTCTTTTCCCTTAATATATACTATGCCAAAGTTATATTCTTCTAGAAATTCCATCCATCGATATTGTCTAGCATTTAGTAGGGGTTGGGTAAAGATATACGTGAGACTTTGGTGGTTTGTTTTCAATTCAAAAGGTTTTCCAAGTAGATAATGCCTCCAGACCTTGAGGGCATGTACAACTACTGCTAATTCCAAATCATGGGTGGCATAGTTTACTTCATGATTTTTCAAATTTTATGATGCATAAGCTATAATAACTTCATAATGCATAAGGACTCCTCCTGGCCCTTTGATAGAAGCGTTTATACAAATTGTAAATTTCTTAGAGGGATATAGTATTTTAAGAATGGGAGTAGTCGTTAATTTTTCTTTAAGAGTTTTGAAGGTCTCTCCACATTGATCTATCAATTTGAAAGCCTTTCCCTTCATTTGGAGATTTGTTATTGGGTGAGCAATCCTTGAAAATCCTTTTACAAAACATCTATAATAGCCTTGTTAGGATAATATTTCCTTATTTGGGAAATATCATCTAATCCATGTAGCAGATCGTTATTTTGTTATAACAATTCGCCTATTGCGTAGGTTAGTGATATGGCTAAGTTTAGCCAATTATGATGTACATATACTTAATGGTATATTTGAATTAATTAATGATTATGGTTTGATTACATTGGTATCAGAGCAGGATTTTTGGCCTCACTTTGATTCGCTTCGATTTGCTAGACGATCATGCACAAATTTCAATGGATGAGGTTTGGTGAACGGGCCTTGTATAGATCTAGTGGCTGACCTCTCTGAGAGCTGATCTGGTGGCCAACCTCTCAGACCTGAGAGACCCAACTCTAATCGTCGACAAGATTTGATTGAAAAACATCAGATTGAGCGTAGATCCTAAAAAACGGTATCAAAAATCACGCAGATCCTAACAAACTATGACATGAATCGCCCTGACTTGCCAATGTGGATTACGTGGTAGGGGTTGTTAGAAGACTCTTCGTGCTCCTGAAACCTATCGTAGACTGCTTGCGATTTTGATCCAACATAAATGGACCTGATATCAATGCTCGTACCTATGGAAAAGATGTGGTGACCCAATCTAATTTATCTTGATGTGGAGCTGACGAATGATGTGGATAACTTAGGCATACCATCCTGTAAACATGTGGCAAGGGAGGTCGACATTGGTACCTGAAGGGACAACTGACTATGATGTGGGAGACATAATTTTAGGACTAGTACGTGATCAGGCTGACATGTAGATGCCTACGTGGACCTAACATGTGAACCTCCAGACACCTACGTGGATATTTACGACCTAAGTGGCTAATGTACAAAAACTTTCCATGTTGGTGGTGGAAAATCGTGCATGATTGCATTGATGGATGAAAGTCAAAACGTGTGGGTGTAGAGACTACCCGAAGGTAGTCGATATCATGTTTAAGGGTTTGTTTTTTTAAACCTTCATTATCGTGCCTGTGTCCCAAATATGGGACTAAAGGTGCAAGTTGTTTTTGACCATCCGAAGGTTACAGACAACCAGGACTTTTGGACGATCACATCATTCCAGTCGAGCTTGTTGCAATAATATTTTTTTTGCAACGTCAGTCTGGTGATTTTTCTTCATTTTGAACGTCGCACAAATTTGTAGCTAAAATCAAGTGGAATTATACCTAGCATGCTCATTGATGGAAGAGAAACAATTGTGATAAATTTAGATTTTGCGTTGTTGGAGAGATTGCAGACGAACGATGTAGATATAATCTAGGTATTTTGCACAATTTTCAGAGGCCGCAAGAGGATATCCATTTTGGAGGTATTACATAAGATCCAGTGGAGGATTCCTGTCCAAAAAAATCACCATGGAGATTCGTATTAAAAATGCAACGCATTTAAAAAAAAAAAACTTCTGGTGCATTTTTTATTCTTAGAAATGAATAACGATGATATTCGTTGCTCCTTCCTTGATTGCAGAATCATCCTACTTCAACTGTTTTAATCGTGCGTGTAGACGTTCTGTTGACTACACATCACAATTGACATTTTTTTTATTTGTAGAAAGATTACCGAGGTGAGTGATGCAATTTTTTGGGATTTGTAGGCTCATTCCAGTGAAGATCTAGAAGTAAATGATTCTTTGAAGTTTATCGACAAGCATCGTGCAGGCAATTGCAGACAAAGGAGACATCAAATAAGTTGTTTTGTGTGATTTATTCTGTCAAGCTATCTAGCTCAGACGGTCGACACCGCAAGCGTAAGACTGCGCAGTAACATACATCGAGTTTGAATCTTGTCGAGGCAGATAATTTTTCTTGGAGCAGAATATTTTTTCGCCAGTTTGCAAAGTGGTAAATTAAATAAGAGATCCTACACTCATATTTTTGCTAAGGCGTGTAGCATAGTTGGTTACTGGCCTGGAGCTAAGGTGTCACCCCCTTGAGGTGCCGAGTTCAAATCCTAGCAGCATCCTTTTGCTACAAAGAAAAACATGAAATGTTTTTTTTTAGTTTTGATTTTTTTTTAAGTTAATTAATTTAATAATTTTTTGTTTTGTTAATCAATTATTATTTTTTAATTGATTATTTAAGGTATTTAATTATTAAATTAGATTAATTTTTTTTAATACAAAAGAGGGAGGAACTAGAATTTTCAACACAAATTGTTGCTTTGCACAAATCTTCAACTCTTAGTGCATCAACCTTGTTTATTTTGCAAACAAAGGGGGACAAAACTTTGTATTTTTTTTAATTTCAACATAAGGGCAAAGTGTCTTTGCAAAATTTTGTACATCACTCCAAGCAGAAACAATGATTTTTGAAAATTATCTCGGAGGCACCATTGTAAACCTCTTTTTAGGCTTCATAACAACAAATTTTTGCTTGAAGTACTTGCAATAAGGGGGGATTTTTTGGTGATTTTTTTGATAATTTTCCTAGGAGGTAAAGTTTTGTAAAGCAACCATTTTTTTTCTGCAGTGCTTGAAATTAGGGGGGATAAATTATTTCTTCCATGACAACATATTTTACAAAAATGGGGGAAACCTTGTAAAGGTGCATTTTCGGAAGTGACCAACACCTTAGCCACCTTATCAATTTTTTTGTAAAATCACATTGTAAAAGGTGTATTCTTGGTGGAGACTGACACATTAAAAAAATGGGTAAATCAAAGAAAAAGAATGTCCCAAAACCAACTAAATGTGCAAAATCAGTTAAAGGTCCTTACTTTCCAGTAGAGATGGAAGGGACAAATTTTTATGAGGATGGAAAATTTCTCACACTACGCAGTGGTGTAAGATCCATTATCAAAGATTCTGAAGCTTCTAAAGACCTTTAGATGAATGGTGCTCTAATCCCTATTAAAGTTGTAAATGCAGTTTACATGTAATTAGTTTCACTTGACATTACCCAGAGTAAAAAGAAAAGAGAAATAAGTGAGGAATCAAAGGTCATGCTCCTAATGGTCGATGCTTGTTGTGACACAAGTGATCTTCAACCCATGGTGGCAAATGCTTGTTGTGACACAAGTGACTTTGAGCCCATGATGGCCAATGTTTATTGTCATATAGGCGACCTCATGCGTATAATGGTAGATATTAGTTGTAGCACAAGTGATCTCATCACAAGAGAAAATTTTACTTGTGACACTAGTGACTTAAAATCTGAACATCCTCAAAATGAGCTCCATAATCTCATCAATTGTGACAAATACCATATTGTTAAAAACATTGATGAAGATGAAGAATTTGGGTGTTTTGAAAAACACACCAAAGGCATTGGATCCAAACTGATGAACAAAATGGGATTCAATGGTAAAGGATTAGGTAAACATGGGCAAGGCATTAACACTCGTATAATGCCTAATGTCAGGCCAAAGAATGAAGGCCTTCACTATGATGGACAACAATTACCAATAAAACCATGTTTGTAAAACCTAAATCTCCTATAACTCCTACAAAGCATTATTACAGTCATTGTGGCAAGAACAAGACATGTAGCAGCTAGGTGTTGGAAACTACATCCTTGTGACTCATGTGGATGTACAAATCACTCCTCTATAAATTGTTGGTACAAAGTGAAAATGGCCAACAAGGTTCATATTGATTGTGGATGGACAGATCTCACACAATGGACCAAAATGAAAGAAATATTGTATGGCTTCTATAGAAAAGGTAAAACCTATGGTAGACCCAGAGGCAGATCCAATGACAGACTAAGTGGTAGTCCTAGAGATAATGATCTAGTGACAGACCTAAAGACAGATCCAACGACAAATCTAAAGGCAGATCCAATGACAATGATCCAAAGGCAGACCTATAGACAGATCTAGAGGCAATGATCTAGAGGTAAATCCACAGGCATATCCAATGGCAGTTCTAGAGTTACTATTCCAGAGGTAACCTTAGAGACAAAGCCAACACAAAAACATCTTTCATTTTTCTTTACTTCACATTACTTCACATTAAGGGGGGAGTTATATATGGTATCCCAAATAATGTAATAAGGGGAGATGTTAAGATAATATTCCCTTATTTGGAAAATATCATCTAATCCACGTAGCATATCATTATTTTGTTATAATGATCCGCCTATTGTGTAGGTTAGTGATATGGCTAAGTTTAGCCAATTATGATGTATATATACTTAATGGTATATTTGAATTAATTAATGATTATGGTTTGATTACAAGCCTGCCATACCCATAAAACTTCATATTTCAGTGATATTTGTGGGTGCAAGTCAATCTATTATGGCTTCAATTTTCTTGGGGTCTACAATAATCCCGTCAAAAAAGATAATATGCCCCAAATACTATACTTGAGGTGTATAAAACTCACACTTAGACAACTTCCCATACAACTAATTTTTCTTGAGAATTTCAAGTACAATCCTCATGTGTTGATCATGCTCATCTTTGTTTTAGGAGTAGATTAAAATATCATCAAGAAACACAAGCACAAAATGATCTAACTATTCCCGAAACACACTGTTCATGAGGTTCATAAATGCAGCTGGGACATTTTTTAAGCCAAACAGTAGAACTGTGAACTCATAATGGTCGTATCTAGTTTTGAATATTGTTTTATGGGTATCCTCTTCTTGAATTCTTAACTGGTGATATCCGAATTTGAGGTCAATTTTGAAGAAGATTGTGGCCCCTTTCAATTGGTCAAAAATATTGTCACTTCTAGGAAAAGAATATATATTCTTAACAATCACATTTTTAAGCATTCAGTAATCTATACACAACCTCAATGATATGTCTTTCTTATTAAAAAAAAGTATAGGAGCACCCCATGAAGAGACACTAGGCTTAATGAGTCAATTTTCCAGCAGATCTTGAAGTTGAGTTTTGAGCTCTTGTAACTCAATGGGGGTCATTCTATACGATGACCTTGCAATTGATACTACTCCTGTTAAAAGTTCTATGGAGAAGTCAAATTCTCTTTGGGGTAGAAGACCCAAAAAATATTCAAGGAATACATCCCTAAACTCATTTAACACGAGGTACTTTTGAAAAATGCCTAAGTTAGACTTAGTTTCTTTCTTTTTATTTAGTTTGACTACATATATTATACCACCCCTTCTCATAACTTTCTTAACTTGCATGACTGATAGAAGATGTGGCCTAAATGAGTCACGATCATGGTGGATTCGAATACATTGATTAGATTCATATGTGAAATCTAACCATATTTTCTTAAAGTTTAAAAGGGCTCTATGAGTTTTGAGCCAATCTACACCCAAGATGATGTCAAAGACATGTAGAGGAACTTCATATAAATGCCAACTGGTTTTTCCTTGAGGTAGGATGATTTTTGGATCAAATAGACATTGGTTGACTATGTGGGTTTACCCTGATCCATATTTGACCTTCCACCCATTAGCCAAAAATCCTAGCCTTTCCAATATGTCCCTCAAAATACTAGTAGAAATAAAACTATCTATAGCTCCACTATCAATTAAAATGCATATATTTATTCCATAGATTTTTCCATTCAAAAGAAAAGGTGTTGTTTGTCCATCAAGTGTAAGATTACCTATTGCAACAAATATTTGGTGAGTAGATTCTTCAGGTGTCTTCTTGTGGTTTGGTCTTTGTAGGCATTGATTTGCATAAGTATCACCACATACGTAATATCCATCCAGTGGAACTCTATCCTTCCTATTACCTTCATTTCTAATTTGAGATGTTGATTCTTTCCCCTATATTAGTGGTCTTTGCTCATTCCTTCCTGTAAAGTTCTTTCTATGTCATCTGTCTCTGCAACCCTAAAACCTATTCCTATTTCTGCTATCTAACCTGGTCTTATCTCCTTCCTTAATTATTTTATTTTGATCCTTTTCCCACCTTACCAAGCTTACATTCTTTCTTTTCCTTAGTTATTCTTTATCCTTTTTAGAAGTTTTTTGAGAATTAAAATATGCTTTTCTAGAAATCTGATTTGTCTCCTCCAATAGAGCCAAATCGTAGGGTTTTGAAATATCTTCAAGATTAATTAGACCGACTATGGATCTAATTTTTGGGTGCAGTCTCAAAATAAACTTATGTACCTTAATTTCTTCATTATTATCATATTCAGGTACATACTTTAGCAGTTGTACAAATTTTTGGTGGTACTCATGAACGGACAAGTTTTTTTGCTGCAAGTTGGAGGATTCACCAAATTTTTCTATATAAAATTGCTTGGTCAAAAACCTCTTTATGAATTCTTCTAAAAATATCTCCCACTTGAGATCAACAACTTCAATGTTCTTACTCTTCTTGTAGGTAGTCCACCAATCTAATGCTAGTCCGACTAGGTGGATAACTACCCATGATGTTTTAGATTCTGATGAAAGGGGTTTCATAGAGTAGTATGTTTCAACCTCATTTAGCCAATTTTTAGCTGCATCCCCATCACCTTTACCATAAAATTTGGATATCTTATTTTTCATATCCTTGGCCAACTCGACCCCTACTTGTTTTCTGCTAGTCCCCTCTGATTCCATGGGTGCCTCTTCTTGCCTAAATAATTTATCTTCACTCTTAGTTAAATTTTATATTAGCCTCTATTGTTAAATAATCAACTCATGTTGTTGAGTCATTTGGGCTCTCTATTATTCCATGTGTTCTCTTTATTGGTCCATCTGACTCTAAAGTAGATGAATTATTCTAGTCAAGTTCCTGTCCTCCCTGACAGGTTCACTAACTCGTGGTTCATTGACCTCTTTTATTAATCTTTCCTTTTGGGATCTATAAATAACATCCTCACCCCTAACTTCTTTTCCAAATTTTTCTTACTACTTTACGGAGTCTATTTATTGGACTAACAACTTTCCCTTCCCGCTGAGTTGTTACGGGGTTCTTTGAAGAACTTCCCCTTAGTTTTAGAGCCATTTTCCTTATATTCAAAAGAGCTATGTTAATTGTTTGGTTTAGGTTCTTCCAAGCTTTCAAAGTTAACATAAGGCTTTCTACAACATAAGGATTTTGAAGCCTAGGGTTTTGCAACATAGCACTTTGATACCAATTGTAACAACCCAAGTCTAACTCATCCTCGTTGTCCAACCTAGTATTGCTCATTGGATTCATAAAGTGAAAATTTCGGTAAGGAACATGACTGGATAGGGCTGAAAGAATTTTTTTTGAGGTAAAATATTAAATGATCACCCAATGTTTTATTAGTACGAGGTATAGCAAGCTTAATTTTGAGAATATTGATTGTTGCAGACGGTCTCCCAAGTGGATGAGATTGGCCAAATCCCATAGAAGATGTCTTTTTGTGAACCTATATTCTCTTTCACGAGAGTGCAGGTTCACGACCAGGGTTTTTTTTCTAGGGCCCATAACACCTAGAGGGTGGATGTATACTTTACTCATCTATTAGCATGAAGGACTTAGGTTCCCTTGACCTAATTTTTATTTTATATTTTAAACATGCAAAGGGTTAGCATATTATGTTTTGTACCTAGTTGAGAGTTCTACTTCTCTAGAGTCAACTAGGTCCTTACCACTACCCTGGCTCAAGATCTGGTATCTCTTATCATAACACAATTAATGAGTTATCCCATACCAACTCATAGCTGAGTATACTAGCTTTGATATCTTGCTAGCTATCTTTTTACCATACCGTGAACAAGGAACCCATCATCGTACTACTCGTTCAACAACCTAGAGGCGACATCTCATACTGTCCCTTGTTACCTTCTCGTCTTGACCTTACTCATCAAGAGTACATTATTTTCTGAATCATAGTGATCACCTCTCTCATGATCACCGATATTGGGTGTTAGAGTTTCTACCATCCTCCACGATGGTTAGAGTTCTACCACCAGTCTCAATGGTTTAAGTTATATCATCCTTCCCAATGGTTAAAGTTTTATCATCCTTCCCTATGGTTAAAGTTTATAGGTGGTTTACTAAGGATATCATCAAACCTTCTCCTCATATTTATTAAAGGTAAAACATCTTTATAGAATTTTGAAGTTTACATGACATTTTAGTTAATTCTTTAATTATACATAGGACTCTTCTAATTAACAAAACAACTGAAATAAATATTGTACATATTTTTACTTGCTATCTTAATTTAAAAGATAATCAAACCATCTCAAAATTCTTAAATTCATTCTTTAAAATCCAACATAGTCAATTTTTACTTTATAATGTAAGACTTATAAGCTACATAAAGCATTACACAATATTAAAGTTTTCATTCTTATAAATCCTTTTAACTTTCACATAAAAAAAGTAACTAAAATAATACTCTAAATATTTTAATATTACAAAGATACCACAAACGAAATATTCGAGAAAGGGAAGACATTTCCTATTTAATTGTAACTTCCTGCTTCTATAATTTCCTTATGCCAAAATATTAACAAAAGTGATGATTAAATTAGAGAGCAATCTAATTAAACGATGACACTACATACATTTAAAGATATTGTTGTGCCATCTTATAATTTATGAAAGACTATGGCTGAGCTTCTAAGGGTTTGGATTCACCTACTATAATCGACGGAGACAAACAATACAATAAATAAATCCAAGCTTCCCTAAAATAAAGGCTTATATTGGTTTGATTCATAAGGCCTTTGCTTGTCTAGTTTTAAGGTACACCAACATTGAAGATGAATCATTAAATTTTTATTTGCTTTTGAGGAGCACTAAATTTTAGTCACTCGACTTTGGTTTTAAGTTATGAACAGGGTATATGGTGCCTACTTAAAACCAATAATTTTAACATAAAGAAATACATACAAGTGTTCCTCCTTTTAATTATCTAGGTTTTATACTGGTAACCACATAATTATTCAGTTTGGGCTTGTTGGTTATAAGGACGCACACACTATGGCGCTCTAAGCATCATTTGGGCCAATTATCTTTTTACTTTAGGTGCTATAAAATCAGCAAATTAATCAAGCAAAGGTCCATGGAGAGCAACATTATTTTAATAATACCAATAATTTTAGCATCGCCCCACTCGCAACTAGGATGCAACTCGAAAACTCATTGAGCTTAACATACTAATAAATTCAAGTTCAACATAAACTCTAATAGCACTTTTCATTTTAATTCAATCAAATATTCATTTATATTTAAAGAATTAATATTAAAATACACTAGGTACATTCAAAGGTGAATTGAACTTATAATCAATCAATGCGTGATGAGCATCAAAAATACTCACATTTTTGTATGGACTTATAATATATAGTGTGGCATTATTTTGATAAGATGTACTTTTTAATGAAAGTTTTATATATATTTAATAGAAATTGGGTATATTCTCTAATATGTGTTTTTAGTGTGATTTATGTGTAGATTCAATGATTTTGCTATATTTTTTGCATATTTACATCAAGGTCCCATGTGGACCTGACACTTCATGTTTTATGGTGGAAACATAAGGACAACAGTGACCGCAACAAAGGATACGTACGCTGAGTTAAAGCACTTGACTCTCAACTTTGGGATCAAAGGCGCCTAACTCCCGTATTTAGGATTAAATGCGCCTGACTCCCAGCTTCAAGGTTAAAGGTACCTGACTCTCGAATTTAGGACTAAAGGTGCATGACTTCCAGCTTCAGGGTTGACGGTGCCTAACTCCTAACTTCGAAGTCAACAGTGCCTGATTCCTAGTGATAGGTTGGATGACACCTGACTTCCATCGAGCATAAGTATAACAAGAACAATATTTTCAGAAGAAACAAAATGATAGTTTCCAACGATATATGCGGATGAAAGACAATAGTATGAATCGAAATAAATTATCCATTTCTTATTAATGGCTAAAAAAACATGTAAATAGAGCAAACACACAAATTGATTATATTGATATCGATTTGCGATATAATTATAGGTATATTTTGTCAATAAATAGACCGCACCTAATTTATCCTATGAAGGATAAAATTAGTGCGCGTTCATTGTCTATGATTATTTTGTGCATGTTTGTTGTAACCACAAGTCTGAAATAGACTTGCTTGAGCTTGTAATCGGGGATGGTCGTGCACTATATAAATGCACAGACCACCCCTAAAAAGGATCTCGAATTATCTATGTAATTTTTTTGAAGCTACAATACAATATAATTCATTTGAGTGTTTTATTAGTCTCAAACTAGCATCCGGTGAATGAATTGATTTGGGAGGAATCTACTGGAAGCTTGGGCCCACTCTCAATAGTATTCCTCCCATATTTTTCTTGATTTTCTATAATTTTATTTATTTTCTTTTTTCTATGTTTTCTGCAAATTAGTTTAGTTTTGTAGCTTACCCCTAATTTTTGTACTTTTCCAACAAGTGTGTGTTTTACTTTTATAGTTTATTTCAGTCATGTCTTTAATAATATAAAATAGATTTATGGTTTGAATAAAGAAAAATAATTCCACTGCAACAACACCCCCTTCAAACCATAGAATATAGAGGACTCATCTCATTAGGAATTACAGGTTTACATTGTGCACAACCTTTCACAAGTTTACGATTTGTCTCGGGTTGAAAATTAAATGGAGGCAATGAATTAAATCGTAGGAATTAACCAATATTTTATCCAACATTTTGGTATCGTTGTTGGGTAAAAGCCAACTGTAATACCCAATTATGAAGAAAGCACATCTAAATTAGTTTAGGTTACTTTCTACATAACTATTCTATTTTTATTTTTGTATGAGTCCACCTAAAAACAGAGGACCGGATGGTCATTTCCTCAAGAGCAAAAATATTATTTTTCAAGATGTCTCTATTTTAATTGTGCCAAATATTGACATTGATATCTCCCCATCACTGTCTCCACCTATGCATTGGAGTCAACATCCACTTTTTGCATAAGATCCTTCTAAACCATACCAAAAAAGTCCTAAGGAAGGATCAGTGGTAGGAAGAATTCAATATGAGGAAGATTTGCTAAACATTCAACGTTGGCAACTAGTTAAAGACGAAACTATTTCAAACACTAATTTAGGAATCCTTCTAGAAGATAAAAGAAACGAGTTAGAAGCCTTGAAAGCTACCCTGGAAGCAGCAGGTGTTGAAACCCTGTATTTAGAAAAGATGGTTGAAGTAGAAGAGACATCCACTAGTTTTAACTTCCCAATCGAGGAGGCAAGAGGAGATACAAAGATGAAACATATCTCTCCTACCCACCTTCCAATCTTCAGAGGATTTCAAACAGAAGATCTTGAACTATTTCTTTTCAAGTTTGACATACTATGCAGGTTAGTATATTATAAAATCGATGCTCATAAATTAAAATTGTTTCCATCAACTCTAGATGATTCAGCCCTACGCTAGTTCATGATTTTAGAAAATAAATAGATCACTAACTAGGAAGACATGAAAAACTCTTCCTAGATCAATATCAAGACTTTGGCAGAGCACGGCTAGATATGAATTATAAGTAAGGTGAGTCATTAGAAGAATGTTGGGATAGATTTAGCTTTAACCTGCAAAGATCTCCCCATGCAAAACTAGGTGATAGGTCCTTTAAAAGTATTTTTCTGAAGGGGTTTACTAATGAATCTCTTGAAGTACTAAATATAATTTTTGTAGGAGACATTTATCAACATCAAATGTCTGATATATGACAGTTATGCTGGAACTCTTCAAGAAGTAAGGGTAAATTAACCTCTAGAAATATCAAACAATCAGCCACAATCACTAAAATAGAGATAGGAAATATGCTAGAATACCTTAAGAGTGAGATGATGTCATATCTTGAACTTCAAATGGACACTCATCTACTTCAAATAAAGAAGCAGAAGAATGAGGTAACATTAGCCTATTTTTATCCTAAATGTAGAGGAAAGCACCCCAAAAATGAATATCCAGAGAACAAAGTTAGAGTATGCATTGTGTATCAAAACAATCATAAGATAAAATTGTGCTTGTAATTACCAAAATCTAGATAATATCCTAAAGTAATAGAAGCATACTTCATGGGAAATAGGAGAAAATGACAACAATCTCCTATGGGAAACAACATGCCAAAAGAAATGCCATCTTATGGGGAAATAATTATCAAAATCAAGGTCAAGTTCAACCACCCAATATGGGTTGGTGGGGATAACCACCTTGGGCATATACCCCCCAAGGAGACAATCCTTATAATATCTACCCATGGATGCCACATCAACATCATGTACCACAATGGAGAGATCACAATGCTTGGAGCCCAACTCCATAACATGCAACATAAGTCCCACTACAATGGAGTTTGCCATCTCCCCCTACTTTGAGATCTGCTCAACTTCTAACACAAACCATATCTAATCCAAACAACAAAACACAACCAACATGCCAAATGAAAAATGATATGTACCCCATGTATAATATCAAAGTAGATTGTAGTCCTGTACAGTTGAGGTAAGGTAAACAAGTAGGTGTAGAAATAGCTCATTTATTAGAAGAGGAGGAAAAATAGTTTTAAAAAAAGAGGAATCACCTCTTATAGAGGAAGTAGAAGATGAACTAGTAGTTGTAAATACCAGAGAAGAGGTTCCACATTTTCCAAAAAGGTTGTAGGAACCCAGAAAGCCAGGACAATCAGAATTCGATATTCTTTCCAGTTTGAAAAATTTACAGTCACAATCCATATTTTTCAGGCCATAAGAGACATTCCAATCTATATAAAGACTATAATAGAATTGTGTCTAAGAAAACCAAGAAAAAAACCAACAAAGGCAATCAATTTGGTAGGTCAATTAGTTGATTTGATACTGGGAAACACCTACAGCCAAAAATATTCAGATCCAGGAAACCCTATTTTAACTGTAAAAATTGGAGGCCATGTCTTATCCAACACATTAGTAGATATGAGGGCTACCATTAATGTCATACCCAAGGATACCATGTAGAAACTTAGACTGACCAATCTAAAGCCAACCCAAACTATCCTTTAGTTGGCTGATAGGTCTACAATACTCCTTGAGGGAATGCTAGAAGATATAACAGTCACAATGGATGCATGGGAATACCCAATAGATTTTCTAGTGATATAATTCAAATTTGATTTGGGTGGTTATCCACTCATCTTAGGTAGACCTTGGTTGGCAACAAATGATGCCTACATAAGTTGCAGGAATGGACAAAATACCATTTCTAATGGTCAGAATGTGAAAAATTTGACTATCCATCCACCTGCACAATCTGTAGACCTATGTCTAATCCAAAAAATAGAACACAACCAACATACCAAATGGAAAATGAGATGTACACCATGTATAATATCAAAGTAGATTGTAGTTCTGTACAGTTGAGGTCTGGTAAACAAGTAGGTGTAGAAATAGCTCATTTATTACAAGAGGAGAAAAAATAGTTTTAGGAAAAGAGGAATCACCTCTTATAGAGGAAGTAGAAGATGAACTAGTAGCTGTAAATACCAGAGAAGAGGTTCCACGTTTTCCAAAAAGGTTGTAGGAACCCATAAAGCCAGTACAATTAGAATTCGATATTCTTTCCAGTTTGAAAAATTTTACAGTCACAATCCATATTTTTTAGGCCATAAGAGACATTCCAATATATATAAAGGCTATAAGAGAATTGTGTCTAAGAAAAACAGGAAAAAAGCCAACAAACACAATCAATTTGGTAGGTCAATTAGTTGATTTGATGCTAGGAACACCTATAGCCAGAAATATTTAGACATAGGAAGCCCTATTTTAACTGTAAAAATTGGAGGCCATGTCTTACCCAACACATTAGTAGATTTGAGGGCTGCCATTAATGTCATGCCCAAGGATACCATGCAAAAAATTAGACTGACCAATCTAAAGCCAACCAAAACTATCCTTCAGTTGGTTGATAGGTCTATAGTGCTCCTTGAGGGAATGCTAGAAGATATAATAGTCACAATGGATGCATGGGAATACCCAAAAAATTTTCTAGTGTTACAATCCAAATTTGAGTTGGGTGGTTATCCACTCATCTTAGGTAGACATTGGTTGCCAACAACTAATGCCTACATAAGTTGCAAGAATGGATAAAAGACCATTTCTAATGGTCAAAGTGTGAAAAATATGACTATCCATCCACCTGCACAATATGTAGACTTGTTGGGAGAACCTAATTATGAAAACTAGAATATTGGTAATTTATTAATGATTCAATCCATCATGGCATTTGATGAGTTGAAGGACGAGAGTGATGAGGAAAGAGTTATATCAAAATTTTCCAAGGGGAATCCTCCTATCCTCCTCCAGAGCTGCCATTTGTTGGAGGTAAAAATCACCATATCAAACAAATTGAGATTACACCTAGGAGGGTATTGAATATAGATGATGGGTTGACATTTGATTAGCGGATCAAAATAAAAGAAATATTAGTCAAAAATCAACATGCTTTTGCTTGAGAATATTCAAACTGAGAGGAATTGCTCTAGAAACCTGTACTCATCGCATATATTTGGAAGAACGAATAAAATCGATAAGACAACCACAATACAAGATGAATCCAACTATGACGAATATTTTTAAAGCTGAATTGCAAAAACTCCTCATATTTGGGTTTATCTACCCTATCTCAAATAGTGAGTGGGTATCACCTTTGGTGGTGGTGCCCAAGAAAAATGGAAAGTGGTGTATCTATGTTGACTATAGATCGCTCAACAAGGCAACAAAGAAAGACCACTTCCCCTTACCTTTCATAGATTAGGTCCTTGATACCTTAGCAGGAAAGAAATAATTTTATTTTCTGGATGGGTTTAGTGGATACAATTAGATTCATATTGGGGAAGAGGATCAAGATAAGACCACATTCACTTGTCCATGGGGAACCTTTGCTTACCGAGTTTACCCTTTGGTTTGTGCAATGCACCTACCACATTTCAAAGCGCAGTATTGAGCATCTTATATTATATGATTGGAGAAACTATGGAGGTATATATGGATGATTTTACCATTTATGGTGAGACTTTTGATGAAGCCACAATAAATTTGGAAAGAACACTTCAATAGTGTGAGGAAACTAATTTGTCTCTGAGTAATGAAAATATTTTATGTTAATGCAGGAGGGAATAGTATTGGGACATCATATTTTTGCAAATGGGATAAAATTAGATAAAAAGAAGATAGAAGTAATTCAAAATCTACCCACTCCTAAAACTTAGAAGGATATCCGAAGTTTCCTTGGTTTAGCTGGTTACTAAAGGAGGTTTATAACAAACTTTAGAAAAACTGCTAAATCCCTAAGCACATTGTTATCAAACGATGTAGAGTTTGTCTAGAAAGATGAATGTGAACAAGCATTTAACACTTTTAAAGAAAAACTGACCACTACTCCAGTACTAAGAGGTCCAGATTGGACCATTCCCTTTCACATCTATACGGGTGCATCCAATAATGTGATAGGGTCAGTACTGGGACAAAAATATGGTGATGAATTCTATGCCATTTATTATGTCAGTAAACATCTTACAGGTGATGAGTTCAATTATACTGCCACAGAAAAAGAATTTCTTGTAGTCATACATGCTCTTAACAAAATTTTCCACTATATTATAGTTAATAGGTTTTTGTGCAAACTGATCATTCAACCATCAAGTACCTGACAAATAAACCTGAAATTAGTGGAAGAATTATCATATTGCTATTACTTCTATAGGAATTTTATGTGACAATTGTAGACAAACTAGGTAAGGACAATGTGGTTGCAGATTTTCTTTCTATATTGACACCACCAAATCATACATCCATAGAAGATCAGTTTCTAGATGAGCATTTTTTTACTCTAAATGAACAGATACCATGGTACGCAGATATGGCTAATTATTTAGCCACTAGTAAAGTACCCCCTATAGTTTCACCATACGAGAAACAAATATTAATAGAGAAAAGTGCAGACTTCTCATGGATTGAGGGATGCTTGCTTAAAACAGAGCCTGATCAAATCATGATAAGATGTGTTGCTGATAATAAAATTATAGAAATACTAAAAGCTTACCATAATGAACCTAGTGGTGGTCATTTTGGAGGAAAAAGAACTACATTCAAAGTATTGTAGGCTGGATACTTATGGCCTTCACTATTTAAAGATGCAACCAAACATGTGAGCTAATGTGATCAATGTCAGAGGATGGGCATACCAACTCTTAGAGATGAAATGCCACTCCAACCACATGTGCACATTGAGCCATTTGACAAATGGGGGATGGATTTTGTAAGACCCATTAATCCACAATTATTAGTTAAGAGATATATATCTTAGTTTGCAGTGACTATGTGACCAAGTGGGCTGAAGAGTAGGTATTATGTGATTCTAAAGAGAAAACTATAGCAGATTTATTGTTTTCATCTATATTTACAATATTTGGGGTTCCAAGGGGATCACTACTGATCAAGGGCCTCATTTTACTTCAAATATGATTTAGGAAATAATGCTGCAGTACAATATTAGGCACACCAAAACCACTCCTTACCATCCATAAGAAAATGGGCAAGTAGAGGTCACTAACCATGAATTAGAGAACATTCTCATAAATACGATCCAACAACATAGAAAATATTGGGCGATACGATTACCAAAAGAAGTGTGGGCTTATAGAACCACCTGGAAAACTACCACTGGTTTTACACCATTCTACTTAGTATATGGGAAGACTGCTATGATGCCCACAGAGTTTGAAATTAAGACTCAAAACTACAATAGATTTATATTTTAATCTAGATGAGGCACAAAAGGAATGGATTCAACAACTTAACCGGCTGGATGAATACTGATGTGATGCTCTACATCAAACAGAGGTCATCCAAAAATAAAGGGCCAGGTGGCATGATCGTCACGCCAGGAAAAAGAAGTTCAAAGTGGGATAATGGACATTATTGTATGACTCCTAATTCCAAGAAAGGAAAGAAAAACTTATGCAGCGTTGGATGGGACCATATGAACTGATTGAAATCATTAACAATGGAGTTGTGCAAGTCAGAACAATTGATGATAGTAACATCACATTAACAATCAATGGTCACCTACTGCGACTATATCATGTGTCTAAGACTTATATGATGAATTCCAAAATAGGCAGGGGAGAGACCCCATTTGAATCATTTTTTGTTTTTCCACATGACCTAAAAACAATTTATTCTTTTATAAGTCCTACATTTTTCTTTCTTTAGTTGTGTTTTTATTTTGTAGGAATGATGCCTTGAATGCAATCTATAGGCAGTCTGGTAAACCTAGGCCTATCAGACACAAGATCCATGAACCTACACATTTTTAGCTTTCTAAGACGTTAATTCTAGCAGTACACTCATATTCATCAAAATGAGGATAACCATACTTGGACGGGTATGCGGGATTTTTGTCTTCATAGAGAAAAGTTCCCAAATGCTAGTTCACATAGCGGATGACGATGTTGTCCTTGAACGATGAACACTGACAGTCTGATCAATCAAAAGTGCTCAACTACAGACACACTAGTTAACATTGACTATTCAAATGATGGAAAGGTGCTTGACTCCCACATATCACAAAGGTGCCTGACTCTCGTTATTGAAAAAATTTCATTAAAAAAAGGAGGCGCCTGATTTCTAGCGAGAAGGTGCCTATATTATGTTCTAAAAAGGCACCTAATTTCTAGCGAGAAGGCACTTGTATTTTGTTCAAGAAGGTACCTATTTTTTGCTTTGGCAGGCACTTGATTTCCAGCAAAAGGGCACCTAACTTCAGTTCTAGTTGGTATCTGTATCTCGTATAGGAGTAAGGTGTTTGATTTCCAGTAAAAAGGTGCCTAAATCCCATTCTAATAGGCCCTTGTGTTTAGTATATTAAAGTAAGGCACCTAATTTCCATTAAAAGGCGCCTGACTTTTGTTCTAATAAGCATCTGATTTCTAGTTTATGAAATAAACCTTTTGCATCAGAAAGCAGCTACAACCACATCAACATTTTATCCACATGATCAAAAGTCAAATTTCTCACAGATAAAAACACTTTTTTTTTTGGAGATTTGTGCACATTCTAAGACAACCAGCAAAATGACTTCTAAGGAGGGATGTGTGTCGTCCCACAGGAGAATATTAATTTAATATTTTTCTTGCATTGTTTTGTAATGAAATAATTTGCAGCATCCAAGAATGAATTGTTTAAAAAAATATTTCCTCACATGGGAAATATGCATGCTATTGCTTTTCCAGTAATCATAGTCATCATGCAATAACCAATCCGTCTATGCCATGAGTGTCTACATATCATGCATGCACAAAATACTAATTAGGTATGTACTTAATTTTTTGTTTTATATGTATATAATTTTCATTAGAAAAACATTCTTGTCAATAGTGTCATCATATTATTTGAAAAATATCCATCCAAATCGTCATACTCAACTCTGCACTTGTCCACGTGCCACCAAGCAATTGGGTAAAAAGTTATAACAATCACCCATTAGAAATTTGGAACACGATTTTATGATGTTCACACCAATCACCATAATTATTTCTAATTATGGTTTAAGGGTACCTGATTGCATAGATATGGTTGCATTGAAACGATATGTTTTAAGAACCTGTAAAACCAGGATAAGTTGCAAAAAAAACCAAAAAAATTGTAAATAAAAATAGAGAGTAATTTTCCATGGGAGGGAAGTCCACAAATCATCTACTAAAAAAGAATGAGCCTTAAGATCTCTTAGGGATTAATGAAAATGTTTAGAGGTAATTTGAAGCAGTCGGATGGATGGATTACTGCTGACTGGTTAGTCAGAACCAGGATGTTGAGGCTGCCAAGAAATTTGTAGTATTTAAAGGATGAGGTTGCCCGGATGTGTGGACTAGAGATTCTGGTCACGAAGACTCATATTGTAGCAATTATCAATCTTCATTAGATAGGGGACCATGTAAACAAATACGACAACCCTACAGATTGTGCAAAAATATTTTTTGGGTAACCAACGACATATGTGACGTATTCTAGATTATCAAGACATCTCTCGGATATTTGGAACCAAGTTTTAGAGAAGATAGCCAAATTATTCACATGTACTGGTAGGTACTCATAGCTCAATGTAAACCATTTCCATTTTTTGAATCATTTGTTACATGGGGACCAAATCAATGTCCCCATATTACCTAGCATGCACCCTAAAGGATGAGGCTAGGTGATACCAGACAGGTATAACTAATGCTCTAGCACACCATGGGTTGATTTCAACCCTGATAATTCATGCAAAGGCACATAAAGAGGCATCAATTGAAGAAGGCACCACTATTACAAAACAATAAGAGATAACAGAGGTGCTTGAGTCCCGTGGTGAATCGACTGCAGGAGCATTAGGGCCAATAGAGTCGGTATTTACCTTCCATCAAGATCAACCAACATGGGAGATAGGGAAAAATCCATCCCATGTGTTTAAGGAAATAGAACAGAGCGTGTCAAGCCCTATTCATGTGTCGAAATACCCAAGGACCAGAAGCAAGACAAGAAAAACATCCTTGGCCATCCCTAATTTGTCCAATGATGAAGATATCATTGGCATAACTGAGGACGAATTTGCTACCTAGGTGTTGCAGAACATGGCTAGCAATGAGCCTTCTAAGACAACAGTCTATGAAGAGGACCTACAAAAACAAGTGCAAATATTGAAGGGGCATGCTTTCATTTGGAAAAGAAAATACAAGGTGAAGGAGACCCTTATTGAGGTGTCCAGAAAGGTAGCTGTAGAGAAACAATTGGAGATGTATAACACCATTCGCCAGTTATAGAATACTGTGCAATAATTACAATCATAGGATCAGTGAACAGAGGTTGGTTATCCAACCAAAATTGATGTTGTGGTTCAAATAGATTGGGCAATGGAGGTGCCTATGACTTCTCTATATTTAGAAGAAAAGATTGCTTCTTATGGTTAGTTTCGATCTGATGCCAGAATAGAAGCCAACCTAACAGCTAAAGTAGAGGACCTTCCTAAAACCTCTCCTAGAGAAAACTATGAAGAACATGAGGGCTCAATTCCATAAAAGAGCCCCTTGTAGTAGATATTGAAGATAGTGAAGGGAAAGAGTCAGCCAAAATGTCTGATGCTACCTAGTCAGATGGTTAGCTACCAAATGATTAACCAAAAGTGGCACAGTCAGCTGGGGAAGCTAAAGTATCATTGGGTGCCACTCAATCAACTAATGATGCACACACAGTTGACCCTACTATCTATATAGAAGCAGGACAAGGGTAGGGATATGGAAAGGATCACTTTCAGGAGTCAGCTAGTCCCACAAAGAATGCACAATCAACTGGTTAGCCATTGGTTGGTCAAACCAAGGTTGAACAGCTGGATGACCAGATTGGATCTAAACCAACTAGAGACACACTATGGGACAAAGAAAATTAGGAAGCAAAGTCCTCTAATATCTAGGAAGAATCATCCCTATAGAAGGAAGAACAATTTGGTACTTCAGCACCCACAGCTAAAGCAGCAACACCTGAACGATCAAAGAAGTTGTGGCCCCAGAGGAAAGCAAAAAGGGCACCATAAAAGAGATAGAAGATAAAGGCCAGAGCAAAAAAATAGCCAAAGCAGAAGGTCACACAATGAAAATTGAAGATGCAACCAGACCCAAACTTAGATGACAAATGGGTTGCATCCATGAAAGCCTTTGCTAGCCAGAAGGGGCAGTTCCAAGAGCTCCAAAAGAACTTAAAGAAGGCCAAAAAGGAGTGGAAGGCTTATAAGAAAACAACTCGAGATCCAGGTATCTCTGTTACCCCTACACAACCAAAATAGTTTTGGAGTTTATATGGTTCACAATATGGTAATCCCTCAAGAATAAGGGAATATCTAGACAAAATGGGCATATTCGACAAAGAGCCAATGATGCCACCACTAGAGAGAGTATCTAAATATCTACCCCCTGAAGATGCAAAAGACAATGTTGCAGAGGAAAATGATGAAGAGAAGAACATCGTAGAGGATGCAATGCTTGATTCTAAAGAGGTAAAATTGCCAAAAATCCAAGTGCATGATACGTTCCATTATCTACCATGGGATAAACCTAATTTTCCAGTGGTAGTCCAACTACCTCCGAACCATCAGTACTTGGAAGTAGGCTGAGCATGCATTCCAGAAGGATGCCACTACATTTACAGGTTTTTACGTAGATGAAGCAACAGGTAGAAAGAAGTGGAGCAGAACAAGGCCGCACATTGAAGTAGGACCTAGTTGACCCCTATGGTGCAGTCCACAATAGAAGGCACCCAAAATAAAAGCAGGTCCCAATCAACCAAAAAAGGGAGGTAAACAAAAATGTGACAAGGAACGAGATAAAGCCACCACCCAAAAAAGAAAACAAAGAAATAGGGTATACTAGAAGGTTGTTGATAGAATAGGAGATTACCAGCAGAAGGTTCCACGAGGGTGTGGCAACATCTAAGCATGGGGGGATGATGAGCACAAAAAATGCTCATATTTTTGTATGGATTTATAATATATAGTGCAACATTATTTTGATAAGATGTACTTTTTTAATGAAAGTTATATATATATTTAATAGAAATTGGGTATATTCTCTAATATGTGTTTTTAGAGTGATTTGTGTGTAGATTCAGTGATTTTGCTACATTTTTTTGCATATTTACGTCAAGATCCTATGTGGACTTGGCACATCATGTTTTATGGTGGCAACATAAGGACAAAGGTGACTGCTTGACCTTTTCCTTTGGGATCAAAGGCACTTGACTCTCGACTTCGGGATCAAAGGCGCTTGACTCCCAGCTTTAGGGTCAAAGGCACCTAACTCCCGACTTTGGGACCAAAGGTGCTTGACTTCCAAATTCGAGATCGATAGTGTCTAACTCTCGAATTCAAAGTCAACAACGCTTGATTCCCAGTGAGATGCTGGACAAAGTATGACTCTCGTCGAGCAAAAGTATAATAAGAACCATGTTTTTAGAAGAAACAAAATGGCGGTTTCTAGCGATATATGTGGATGAAAGACAACAGTATGAACCGAAATAAATTATCTATTTCTCATTAATGGCTAAACAAACATGTAAATAGAGCAAACACGTAAATTGATTATATTGATATCAATTTGCGGTATAATTATAGGTATATTTTGTCAATAAATAGAACACGCCTAATTTATCCTGTGAAGGATAAAATTAGCGCACGTTCATTGTGTTAGGATTCTACTCCTAACCACCATACTAATCACATTATTAGTTAATTATTTAATCACTCTCTCTTTCACAAAGGTTGTGACCTTTGATCACACCTTCACACTCGTAGAAATAGGCATTTCATTTGGTATAGTTGAGGCATCGAAGAATATAATTATTAAATAATTGTTGGGTTCCCCATACAATACAACAACGATTCCTTAATAAAAGTGATTCCTTTTTATTATTCTAGCATTATAATCAATCTTTCTCTATTGGGTTCACTACATTTGGTATCAGAGCCGTGATCCAAAAGGACATATTTATCATTTTTTACCAAGTTTTTTTTACCACATTCAACCATTGTCATACACTGCTAAGACTCAAAGGTATTATTAACAATCGGTACAGCGAGTAATAGCATGCCAAGCACAGGGTTAAAAATAGTCTCAGAGATAAATATAAGTGGTCACTATCCTTAATCTACACCAACCATTCATATTACTCACCGGCGATCTGCGACTAACACCTGCATCGACGAGAATTTTCCATAGCAGCAACATCATATCCATAGCGATCAACCTCGATGACAAAGCAGGGCATCTGAATAAATAACGACGACCTATACACCATCACCAGTACACCGGTGAAAACTCCTACCCACTCTACAATCAAGCAAGAACATACAAGCCTTGCAGTTTCTTACGACTCCGAGGCAACGAGAAGAAAAAAAAAATATATTTTATAAAGTTTACAAGGTTTAAGAACTAATTTCCGGCCATCGGGAACGAAATTTTCAGCGATTACATGTAAAGTTTAATTCTTTTCTGAAATTATTGCTAAAAGTTGTCAAGGCATTGAAAATTCTCGCTAATTTTGCCACTTACGAAGGTTATAAAATCTCCAAAACCTAACCGCAATGGTCGAAGGATGACTTTTATGCAATTTTTAACGATAATTTTCAAGAAATTTTTGTGACGACTTTCAACACTTTTTGCGACACCTTTTCACCGGCCAAAGAACCAAAGAGAAACAAAGTTTACCAATTTTACAATAAACATCCTAATATTATAGACTCTGCACCCAAAGATAAAGATAAAATTTGGAAATCTATGTCAATCAAGATTGGTGTTTTATGAAGTCATTATAAATGTAGTATATAAACACTACCATTTACAAATTTTGCATATTTTAGAAGCAACTATAAACAAATAGAAACCAAATGGCAAGAAAATTCTTTAAAATCCAAAATTTTACTCATTTTTGGAAACTTTATTATTCACTTGCAAACTCTGTTGATTGGCGTAGACAATTGATTCACTTAACAAAGGTGTCAATTTGCTAAAGGAGAAATTCATTCTACAATGATGCATAATTTACTTTCTAGCTTAAGTGAATCACTTGACATATCCAAGTGAATTGCTTGGACAAGGTGAAAAAGTAAAAATCAGCATGAATTTTAAGGAAAATATCTCAAAAAGTGATATTTTTGGTATTTTATGGTGCAATAAGTATTTTTGGAGCCTTCTAAGCCTCTTAGAGGTATGTAACATTAGGAGGTACAAAATTTTGCTAAAGTTTCCTCCAAATATGTACTTTTACTAGGAGTAATTATTTTTCACCCCAATTAACTCAAGGGTAAAATTTTACTATAAATAGGGGCTAAGGCCCTCATTGTATTGTTTTTTTGGCCATGAGATTCATAGCTCTACTTTGTGAAACCAACATTGTGTTTTTTTACTGATTAAGTTCCAAGAAATTGGCAAGTCCTTGTGTATCCCATTAGAGACATCGTCCTCATGGTTTTTCAAGTGTGTGATAGTTGGGTAGGCCCTTCTAGCCTATATTTTCATTCTCTTAACAATTTTATCATCAAATGAATGGATGGAAAATAATGATATTCAACTTCTCATGTGTTGGTTTATTGTATGATACCCTCACTAGCTATGGTGTAATGGTTATATTTTCTTTCATTTCTTGCACTCTAAATTTCATGAATTTACTTTTCACACTTTATAAATGTAGACACCCAAAAATATCACATTTATCCTTGTTCAGTGCTAACGGTCTATTAATTTGCAAAACCCATAAAATTTGCATAATTTCCAAAAAATCACTATTCATCCCACTTAAGCCCCCTTGTCCACTTAGGCCATTTCCCTACTTTTAACCACTGGTCACCATATGACCACCTCTTTGGCCTAACTTATGGACACCTCATCCTAGTCTACCCTTTGACTAGTCTACCTTCTACCTAAGCCTAGCTCACCATAGCCTAATCTTGGTTAAATTCCACAACACAGTCAAACTCAAACTCAAGGTCATCCTAATGATGGTCAACCTAACCCATGGTCAACCCTAGTTTAGCCTAGCCTCCATCTCACCTTGGTCAACCCTAAACCCATGGTTAACCCAACTATGGTTAGACCTTAACTCTTGCTCCCCTCCACATCCCCATGTGCATTCAATTTCATAAATAACATTTGAATACCTTTTGCATTAAGGCATTCAAGGCATTGAAAGCATGGATGAGTCATCCTCCACCATGCCATAATAGGGAGAAGACTTTCATGCCTCACCCATACCCATTTATTGCATATGGATGGGTGAGTATTTCTCTCACCCAAATCCATTTATGAGGTATGGAATCCCATGCCACCTTAGGGAAAACCTCATAGGACACCTACACCCCCCTAGCCTTGGATAATTCTATAAATGGAAGGCCATTTCTACCATTTCTAAAAGAATCAGACATCCACATACCCAAACTTTGTAGAAATCACTCTAGACACTAAGTGCACTCAACCATCACTCACCATTAACCACCATGAATACCCACATGTGCTCATGATATTCCCTCTTTTTTTGTAAGCTGTCCCAAATTACATGTATAGAAGGTCATCCAACGTAGGAAAGAGCTCCAAAAATACTAGAAGGACCTCTATATCACAATTTCCTTTTGTCTGGATAATATAGAGCCAATCGTATGGACAACTACGATCAAAAGGATCGTACCCAGGGGTATGATCCCATTTAAGGGTATATTTCAATCCAAAACCCTACAACATATTGCCAAGCCAAGTAAGTAGCACTCTTTTACTATTTTATGCCATTTTCATCATGTAATAGGCTAGTTTCATTTGGTCTTTTGTCTTCTATCACAAGGGGTCTAATTGAGATAGGCCCCCAAATGTTACTAACCATTTTTGTAGGGTTGTGTAAGTTTAGAGGATCGTTTAAAACTAATAGTGGCTCACACACAATAAATCCATTCCTTTTGAGGATCCTATGGAAGACCCGTGGTGTTGTTGAACCGTTCACTAGAATAGGGCTCCCTTCTTGGGAGACGAATTTTGTTTCCCATAGGACAATCTTATAAAAATGGCCAATTTTGTAACCCTTTTACTTGTTAATGCAAACAACACATTTTCCATATCATTCATTCTAGAGATCATGGTGGGACCACCCACTTTTTCATGTTTTTATTATTCTAGCTAACATATTTGTCACTCTTATGTGTTATAGGTGCCACAAAACTAGCATAAAACCCTCAAGTCCAAGGTAAAAGCCTTTCTAGTTTGTGAGCCAAGATCATATGGAGGGGTACAATCAAAGCAATCGTATGGGCCCATACAATTGAATAAAGCACTCTAAAATATAGGTCCCTAACATCCATGTACCAATTTCTATACAGTCTATAGCAACTCCACTATTTTAGGTAAATTAGGGGATAGATTTTCCCCATAGAGATTGCTATTTAACTTGCCCTCTCCCCTTCTTAGGCTAAATCACCTTACAAAATGATGCCTCCAAGGTGAAATTGTTCATCTCCCATCTATATTTACCTATCTCAAATTTTGGTTGTATACCATCTTGTGATTATTGGCTTTTAACGTAGGTTATCACCTATTTACATACAAATTTTTACATAAATTTTGACTTTCTACCTTTCTCTGTTGCAGCTAACTTTTCAAAAGCCAATTGTATAGCATACAGACTAAAAATGATAGCAAAATTTTCAAAATATCACCCCTACTTCAAATAATAGGGATAGGTGTGATCAATCCAAATAGAAGAAAGGGTACAATCCAATTTGAGATATTATTCAAACCCTGGTAGTCATCCAGAAAATATTCTAGAGGCTAGAGACCATAGGTAAGCACAAAAAAGACTCGTGACTTTGCTTAGAACTGCAATTTTTTTTTAAATTAGAGGTTTGCTATCAATTTCAGTATTATTGTTTTACTAAAAAACACCCCAAATTGCTTTAGGTATTTAAAAAAAACATATTCCTTTTGCTTTAGTGTTTTACAAAACATATTATTTTTACTTTAGTGTTTTACAAAACACATTCTTTTTGCTTTAGTGTTTTACAAGATGCATCCCTTTTTCTTTAATGCTTTATAAAATGCACCAAAATGACTTTAGTTGCTTATTTAATAGTCTTTTAGAAGTTTACGTTTACAAATAGTGTTTTATAGGTGTATTTTAATTAATTTAGCATAAACACATTTGCATAAGGCACAAAGAAAGCCTCTAAATTTCTTTATCTTTTTGAGCTAAGAACAAATTTTGATCTATCTCGTACGTAAATCTCTTACAAGACATCTGGTCATAGCCTTAACCAATCTATCTTGTCCAGTGTAGATAGATTTGTGACAAAGCAAATATTAGCTTACATATTGCTCAAAATGAGCTTTTGTTCTTTGCGTGCTCCTAGCATATATCTCATTTTTCTTTTAGCATCTTTTTTAGCTCTTGCTTAACTTAGATTTCTTTTCAAAAGGTAAATTTCATTTCAATCAAGTTAAAAGTATTTTCCCTTCATACCTTAGTTTTATTTTTACACTTTGTTTTCTAAAATGGAAATTCAACCACACAGACTAGTACATCTCTCACACATTGGTTTAGTTGGATTTCATCACCAACCACCAATTGAGACCAATGAAATTGTCTTTCATCTCCAACTATTGGCTCACCCCCTAGACACCATAGCAGCCACCACGAGTAGTTTTTTGGGATTCATCACTAGAAACTCCACACCCTTGAGAGCTCCTTAAGGTAGGTTAGGATTAAATTCCCCTACTCATAGGGCTACATATAATTAGTGAGTAAGTAACTATCATTTTTTACTAAGCCTACCCGAGGGTGAAGCAAAATCTTGTTTTGCCTACATAGGTCTTAGACAATGCTACCTCTTGCATAAGAGGCCTATATTCCCCCTTTAGTTACCCCAAGACATATCCATCATTAGCATCTATTCATCTATTTTTACATAGTTACCCCTTTCCATGCCTTTGGGTGTTGTAGGGAAACATGCATCGACATACCTTCATACAGTACATCCATCACCCATTTTCTTTACTTGAGGATTTTCAAAATCATAAATAAAAAAACAAAAACAAAAACAAAAACATTACAAAAATTGACAAATTGTAAAATGACAAAGAAATCATTTGTCAACTATACAAGTAGTCAACATCACAACCACAACAACACCCACAAACACACTCAAAAATTTACTTGCTATTTGCGACATTATTGGTTTTATTAGTTAAAATTTTTATTACCAAAATGTTACAAAAATAGACTCACACAAAGTCCAAAACCTTCCTCTATCTATTTTTTCCACTTTTTTTGCCTATGTTGCCTATTTTGCATAGGATTGTATGGGTAGGTATATTTTATTGCACTATAACAAAAACATATCTAGTAACATAAAAAAAACATAGGCAAATACCCCTATTGGCAAAATTGTCTTGTCAACCCAATATCATAGTATTTCACCATTCACCATGATCCTCACTTAAATCCAAGCTCACAAACAAGAATAGCACATCATGTACCATTCCAAGGTAACTTTATCTTATTCAACCAACTCTTTAGAGTGCTTAGATTAAACCACCTCCACTCATCCTCAAGGTCAATGTGTATCTTCTAACTATTTGTCCTTGCATATCACATCGTAGCATGGAATTTCATCTTATGATCAAATCCTAAGATACCATACCACTCGATTGGCTCCATACTTGATCCCTCATGAAGATACTAATTCTTCCTACTCACACCAATCTACACCTTATCAACCACCCTCTTTCCAAATATCGATGCCACATCTTCTTTTGTCACCTTATTTTTCATTCCTAATGTCCCAATCGATTGGAATTTTGTAGCCTCCTTGCCCCTCTTTCCTTCCTCTATATTACACATATTTATATATCTACCCATATCAATCAATCCCTTCCCATAATTTCAACTATGTCAACCCCACCCCAACATTACTAGCACCTCCTTCAATAACCATGTGATATATCCTAGAACACCTCAACCATATTGAGTTGTAGTTGCACAATTGTAGGTGTCAAACACCCACTGATAATATAGTCATGAGGAGTCCTACAATTATACCATCATAAAAAATTATCACCCTCAATGATGGAGTTATCCAAAACCTAGGTAAGTAATCACCCCAATTCCACCTATCCAACCTTACACAAAACCTCAACATCCTCACCATCCATTTCATACCATGATACCTATTTTTGAACCATTAGCCAATCTCTTTCAAAAGCTACATGATGTTAGGGACATCATTTTCCTAAAATTAGATTAGTTGATCCTACTAGACCAAAACCAAAAGGGTATAATAAGCATCAATTTGTTTCTCTCATCACCAGCAAGGGTATGAAATTAATAATTGTCACTTCTTCAAGCAACTAGTATACAACCTAATTGATCAAGGGATCATATAATCAGATAATCTCATCATTCATTATTTCTTTTTAAACCTTCTATTATTTCTCTTTCATAAGTTTCATATCATTACTGTACAATCACACATGAGCAGCTACCTACCCATGACTAGTTCAATTCTTCTTTCTCTTTCTCCTCCTCTTTGTCTATAAATATTCTTCCTCCATCCTCACATTTTGTTTGCCTTCCTCCTGGATCATCACCTTCTCACAACCCCACTACCAATGTTCCTATCCTTCCTTCTCCTCCCACTTTCTCTCCTAATATGCAATCCTTTCTAGGACCCCTTAGTCCTCATCCTCATCTATCTAATACTTCACCTACATCACAATTCCCATACACCACTCATACCATCTTGCCTACTCCTAGATAATGTCATTCGTGGGAGCGATGTGCCACATTATATGACTCTCAAATTACTAGGAATTCTCCATCCATTTTCTCTCCTCCTATTAATCTAACCCAAGACTCCTAACCCTCATCCTCCACTTCTTTCTCTTCATATTAAGGGTTATCACAACAAGAGCATTAAGGGACATCCCATGTATCAATATTTATGACCAATTCTACTTCGAAGGAGTATAATATACATAATTTTTTACCTCCCCTCCTAATGTAAAGTCCATTAGATACTTTGGCCATCCTTGCAATGCACCTCTAACTATAGGTGTTATTATTCCCCTCAGTACACCCACAAATCAAATAATTTTTTTTACGAAGGTACCGATACCTCCTCATGAAACCTCGAGTCCAAAGCCTTAAAACAAAAAGTTTGTGATAACTTAGATTACATGTCCAATTCATATTTTGTCTTACACTCTTTTTAGTGCTTCAATTAGCATAGGTTTGGTCTTAGATATTATGACCAAGGACCTAGGTCCCTTATTGACCCACCTTGCCAATAACCAAAAGATAAATCTAGCATAGGTTATAATTGCAATCACATTGACATTTTGGAGGATGAGCTCCAACACCTAACCCTCGATACAATAGAGGATAATTTTGACATAGATCCTAAGCACGAGGTACATAGTGACTATCTCTCTCATCAATCCATGGTGGACATTCCATATAGATTTTTCCAAACCCCCTCAATCCATCTCGCTTCCCCTAACACTTTTAAGGACAATCTTGTTGAACACGTCAACTCTCTCACCTACATCTACTAAATTTAAAGATATATCTTTCTGCATTCTTTCATTACCCATGAATGTACACAATCCTCTCACACATCACAATATACCTTGTTAAACCTCACATCAACCACGTTCTTCCACATTCATTCTATGATAATTCCTACACCAACTAATTCCCTCATCACCATCGGATACTTCCTTCGATGACTCTACCATTGTTGAAAATTTTGAATAATAAGGTTGTCATTGATGTCAAGTGTTTGGTGCAAGGCAAATTCCATTTTGGTACAAGCAAAGTAGTAAAAGAACTGGTTATAATATTTTATATTATAAGCCAAAAAGGTTGGCTAACATGGTTGAAGACAAAAGATTATGCCCACGGTTTTAAAGAGAAAGGGAGATATTATAATTTTTTAAATATTATAATAATTAAGCTAGGCGGGCTTAGTAAAAAGAAGAAATTTTTTTTATGAAAACCCCATGCAAAAGTATTATTTAATACTAGATTAAATAATATAATATTTAACCTAAAGTTAAATATTATATTAATAAAATAATTAAATTTTGAATTTGGCTAAGGTGCCAAAAATTCAAATTTAATATTGGAGGCATATATTTCCACCGACACTAATAACACTACCTCGGAGCATATAAAAAGAGGTAATAAAAATTAAATTTGATGGATACTAATGCTTTGTGATAGAAGTGCATGTGAAAAAAATCAAATGCTAAGTATGGAAGTGTATCGAACAGAGGAGAGAGAAGAAATGTGGGAGTTTCTCATTTGTTGATTGAGCACAAAGGAAAAAAGAAAGGGCGGTGAGTGCTTTTGTGCACCAAGGGCTGGTAGCCCAAGAAGCAGGTGGGTCCTGTGTTGGTCATTGGCAGAAGGGAGGTGTTGAGTGGTATTTTCACCCAATTATGAAAGTACACTCTCCCTTAGGATTTGGGTTCCAAATCCCCTCTTGCAAAGAAGTTAAACAAACAACTTCTCCAAGGTCTCCGCTATATTAGCATTTGCATATGTGTATTAGTAATCTCAAATAAAGATATTCAATTTAAATGCTTGGAACACCTTAGTGATTGCAAGTAACTGTAAACAAGGGGCAATGTTGGTTTATTTTACCATGAAACTTTAGTGATTGTTCATTGAACCAAAATAGAGCAAATGTGAGTTGGCCCTCATATGACCACGATGTAGTGCTCAAATTACCCCTCTTTCGTAAAATTAGAATTTTTATGAAGAGGGTAATTTTAGGCTCAAAAAATGGAAATTTGTGAAATGCCATAAAACATAACTCCTTCAATGAAATTGGAATTTTCATGAAGGGAATGTCATCATAGGATTATGAATGAAACATGAAGCTGAAAAATAAAATTCGGTCAAAAAATGGAAATTTTCTATTTTCGGAATTTTCAAAATCTGTAATAAAACAACAACTTCAATGAATTTTTAAAAATACTAAACAACTCCGAAAATGAAATTTCAAAGTGCGTATTGGAAGTATGAAGCATAACCTATGCAATGGTGAAATTATTTTTGGATTTTGATTTTTTTTAATGTTTATTTTAATGCCTGAAAATTAAAAAAAGTTAAAATTTATGGAAAATAAAATGCAGAAAAAGTTGAAAGAAAATGCAAAAAACTCAAAATAAAATGCATTCAGTATGATGCTATCCTATTTCGACAAAACCGAAGATGTGAGGTTTCCATGCATGCAACCTAACCTATTGGACTTGCAAAACAAGCACAATCCGGATAAGCTAAGTGTTGGCTCCTAGGGTTTTAAATGAGGTTTTCGGATTTAAACATTCGCATGAAGCAACCAAGAAAACTTGCATAAACGCCATTTACAAGCCTAAAATCTGAAAAGGGGAAAAATAGACATTTAATCTTGCATGTAGAAAATGACTCATTTTTTGTCCATAAGATGCAACTTTCTGAAATTTTCTGTATTAAAAATTTGTCATTTTACAATAATAGAAATTTCTGGTTTTCCCAAACTAGTCAATGGAAGAAAACAACTCGAACAGGTCCAGAATGACCCTCTTGCCTTCAAATCTGCAACTCTGCTCATAGCGGTTTCCAACCCCTTTTGGCCTCTTTGAATGGCGTATTTAAACTTTTGAAAAAAAATTGTTTCTCCGTCCATGAATGTTCGTTTCATTTTCCAATGGCTATTCGTTTCACCTTCCCTGACTGTTCATTTCATTTTCCAATGGCTGTTCATTTCACCTTCCCTTGTGAATGCATGTGTTTTGGTTTTCGAAGAAAAAAACTTTTCGTTTCTATTTTGTGGCCCTTCGTCGCGAAAATGTAACATGTCGCGATATCGCGACACTTTTGCTTCCTTGCTCTCTTTTGTTGCTTTTAGTTGCAAAAATGTAACATGTCGCGATATTGCGACACTTTTTCTTTCTTCTGTTTTGGCCGCGAAAATGCAACATGTCGCGATATCGCGACACTTTTTCCTCCTTTGGCCACGACGATGCAACATGTCGCGATATCACGACACTTTTTCTCTTTTGGCCGCGACGATGCAACATGTCGTGATATCGCGACACTTTTTCTCTTTTGGCCGCGATGATGCAACATGTCGCGATATTGCGACACTTTTTCCTCCTTTGGCCGCGATGATGCAACATGTCGCGATATCGCAATACTTTTTCTCTTTTGGTCGCGACGATGCAACATGTCGCGATATCGCGACACTTTTTCTATTTTGGCCGTGACGATGCAACATGTCGCGATATCGCGAAACTTTTTCTCTTTTGGCCGTGACGATGCAACATGTCACGATATCACGACACTTTTTCCTCCTTTGGCCATGACGATGCAACATGTCGCGATATCGCGACACTTTTTCCTCCTTGCTCTCTCCCTTTGCTTTGGACCGCGAAAATGCAACATGTCGCGAAATTGCGACACTTTTTCTCCGCTTGTGGTGTTTTGCTTTTTCTTTGATCTTTAGCATATGGGCCACTTCGGTCTTCTTGGAAAACATACAAAAAATGTGGGTCCCCAATTTTGGGGTACGTTGTGGAGCAGCCACAACAGGAGGTATAAGATTCAATTTCCCCCAGTGCCAGTTGGAGGTTTTATTTTTAAAATTTGTGGAGGCAACAAGTATATAGTGGACGAGGCTAAAGCTTAGCCTCAACCTCTTGGCTAGCGCAAGCGATCAAGCATTGCGCTTGGTGGATTGAGGTTGAAGGGTCGATTCCCGTCCATGACAAAGCAAAGAAATTTTTTTTTAAGGTATGTACCTTGGTTTGGTTTATAAGGTATGCGCTGCATTATTGATTGTTGGCTATAGTATATTTGGCGGATGTTAATTTGACCTATAGTTGAAACTTAGGAGATATAAGGAGAAATATTTTTGCATTATTTTAAAGGTTGAATGGCATTTATTTTATGAGATTGGAGTGATAAGTGTGTAGTTGGTTTATGTATCATTGTAATTCTTTTATCTTTGAAAATAAATTGGAGTGAAAATTATTTTGAAAGAGTGGAGATAAAAGGTGTAAGAGTTTTGTCATTTGATTGTAATTCTTGTTTTTACAAAAGAGAGAAATTGTTGAGAGAGTTTTTACATTGTTCATGAAAACTAAAGAAGAATTCTAGAATGTTATTTTCAGAATTATTTGAGCATCTTGTTGAGGAAATATCCATGTGGAGGTTTTGAGATAGACTATTATTATCTAACCTTGGTGTGGCACAAAAGGAATTGGTTGTGAGTAAGACAGGTTTTGAAGACATATCTCCATCAAAGCAAAAAGGTATGGGCACATCATATTTTGTTTGAAGTGTTTGTTGGATTGAATATTGTGAAACATAAGGTGGAGTGAAAAGGATTGTTTGATAAGCATTGTTGGAAATATTTGAGTGAGTTCTATATGCTTCATTGTTGAATGTTTAGAGAACATTTGAGATAGAGATTATGAATTATTTGAGTTAGGGTTTGAGATCTACATTGTGCTATTTGTTGAAATAAGTGTGAAACATTTGGTTAAAGCTATATGCAAGTTGTGCTTCATTATTTGAATGATTGTATGAAACTTTTGAGTATTGGTTTGAGTGTGTTAGCAAGTAGTAAGAAGACTTGAGGATAGGTTTTGAGACAAGTTTTGAGATAGGGTTTGAGACAGGGTTTGAGATAAATTTTGAGTAGAGTTTGAGATAGAGTTTGGTGTAGATTTGAGATAGAGTTGAGAGTAGGCTTTGGAGGTGATAAAGTAGAGGATAGTAGTCTCTAGTGGATAGAGATCCATTAGCCAGGGTAGTGAGGATAGAGGTCTTCTATGGAGAGAGATCCACAAGCCATAGTAGTGGGGGTAGAAGTCTTCTAGAAGAGCACCAGCTAGAGTAGAGGGGAAATATTTCTCCTATGGATAGAGATCCATGAACCAGAACAAGGGGATTGGTGTCTCCTTTGGGCAGAGGTCCATAAACATTGTAATAGGGAATTGATTCCCAAAAGAATTCATTGAGAAAATTTATAAGGAATATTTTCTCCATGGAGTAGCCCACATTGGGTGAACCACGTTAAATCATGTCTCTCATGTGTGTGATGATTTATGCAATGTTTATTGCTTTGATATTGTTGATGCTATCATATGGAATGAAAAGTAAAAATTTTTATCTTATATTGTTCACCCCCCTCTCAGTATAATCTTATGTTCTTCAAATGGTATCAGAGTGGGTTCCTTCGTGAAAAGCCTAACATCTTGAAGGAAGATCCCACAAGAACATATATGACCTCAAAAAATGGAGAAGAGGTCATGCTCGACATAAAAGAGGAATTCTTTGCTGCTCTTAGAAACTTGGAAAAGGTTAGAAAGAAGAACTCAAGTTTGAAGGATCAAATTCAAGAGGATGAGGAAGCAAGGATGGAACTTCTACAAAATCTCACAGAACTCAAGATAAAAGTTGAAGAGGGAAAGAAAATTGAACAAGATATGATAGAACTATTAAAGGCAAGAGAGGTAGAATGTGAAATATTGGAATCAAAAATTGTCTCTCTAAGGAAGGAAGTTGAAAAGACTAAGGGTAAATTACAACAAGACATAAGGTTAGGGAAACAGAAAGAGGAGTCAAGCTTCCAAGAAACAAAGACATCAAAAGAAGAAGAACCAGTGACTTATGCCAATGCACTAAAAGGAAAAAGCATCAAGAAAGAAAAGGGCAAAGAAGATCTATGGACAAAATTCAATTACAAGAACAACAAAAGAAGAAGCACATGACCATATTATTCAAGGGACTCAAACATGTTACAAAATTTCTTCCATGGCTATTGTTTTTCATGTAACAAATATGGTCATAGAGTTGTACATTGCACTAGTTATGTGAAAGATAATGTTGATAGAAATTTCAATTCTTTTGCACCTCTTATGAATGACAATATCATATGTTACAAATGCAATAATTTTGGGCACAAGGCAAAATGGTGTAAAATGGTATTTCCTGAACCAAGCAAAAATAATACAACTTCAATAGTTAGGAGAGAAAGAAAAGAGCAAGAGAAAGTTAAGTCAATGTTAGTACAAACAACCCTTCATGTACAAGATAAAGGAAAATAATGGTTCCTTGATAGTGGTTGTTCTAGTCATATGATAGGAGATAAAAGTAAATTTCTTGTACTTAAAGAAATCAATGGAGGGTCAGTTAAATTTGGTGACAATGGTTCAACAAAAATCTATGGGAAAGGAACTTTAAGTTTAGATAATGGAAAAACAAGGATAGAGAATGTATTGTATGTCAAGGGATTGAGGCACAATTTACTAAGTGTAAGCCAACTCTATGATCAGGGACACACGGTTACCTTTCATCCCAATAGATGTGAGATCAAAAAATCTAAAACTAGAAAGCTCATTGTAGATGCAAATAGAACTACAAACAATCTCTACATGCTAAGCGAGATTAAGGGAGAAAAGTGCTTCTTATCACAAGAAGATGAGAGTTGGTTGTGGCATAGAAGAATGGGTCATTTGAACTTTGAAAACATAGTAAAAATAAGCAACAAGCAGGCAGTCAGAGATTTACCCAAGATAAAAAGGCCACAAAACACAATTTGTGCACAATGTCAACATGGGAAGCAAACTAGAACAAGTTTCAAGTCAAAAGGATTTATGTCATCTGAGCCATTGAAACTAGTGCACACTGACCTATGTGGTCCTACAAGGACAAAGAGTCTACAAGGTGAAAGCTACTTTATATTATTTATAGATGATTACTCCAGAATGATTTGGGTAGCCTTCTTGAAAGAAAATTTAGAAGCTCTTGAGAAGTTTAAAGCTTTTAAATAATTAGTAGAAAATAAAATAGGTAGAAGGATTAAGGGTTTAAGATCAGATAGAGGAGGAGAATTTACCTCAAATGAATTCATAGACTTTTGTGAACAACATGGGATCAAAAGAGAATATTCAGCAACAAGAACTCCTCAACAAAATGGGGTAGTTGAAAGGAAAAACATGACTATTGAAAATATGGCCAGAGCCATGTTAAATGAGTCTAAGATTTCAGATGGTTTTTGGAAAGAGGCAGTACATACAATAGTGTATATCATCAATAGAGCTCAAATAAGAGTAAATCACCACAAAACCCCATATGAGCTCTAGAAAGGGAGACCAACCACAGTAAAATATTTTAAAATATTTGGAAGCAAATGTTACATAAGACGAGAAGAGAAAAATTTGGGTAAGTTTGACTCAAGATGTGATGAAGGTATTTTCCTTGGCTATTCCACTAAGAGCAAAGCCTATAGATGCTATAACAAGAGGACACATACAATTATAGAAAGTATAAATGTGACAGTTGATGAGCAAACTGGATCAAAAGAACCAGCTCAAGAAATTGTATATGAAGAAGAAGAAAGTTGCCAAGAAGAGTTAGGTGAAGAATCAGAAGAAGAAGAAACACAAAGACTGCTACCTAAAACTCCATCTAGGTATGTGCAAAAAAATCATCCAAGAGATCTAATAATTGGAAATCCAGATGAGAGACAGACAAGAAGGAAGATAATAGGAACGAGTGAGCATGCAAATTTTTCTTTGTTATCTAAAATTGAGCCCAAGAATTTCAATGAGGCAAGAGAAGATAAGTTTTGGGTCAAGGCAATGAATGAGGAACTGAATCAAATAGAAAAAAATGAAACTTGGGAACTTGTCCCATGACCAAAGGATAAGAATGTAATTGGCACTAAATGGGTTTTTAGAAATAAGTTAAATGAAGATGGTCAGGTAGTCAGAAATAAAGCAAGGTTAGTATGCAAAGGTTATGCACAGGTTGAAGGGATTGATTTTGATGAAACATTTGCTCCAGTTGCACGACTTGAGGCCATAAGGATATTTTTAGCTTTCTCAAGCTTCAAAAACTTCAAAGTATATCAAATGGATGTTAAATCAGCCTTTCTCAATGGTGTCTTGGAAGAAGAGGTTTACATTGAGCAACCTGAGGGATTCAACCTAACTGATAAACCAGACTATGTATGCAGATTAAAGAAGGCACTTTATGGACTAAAGCAAGCTCCTAGAGCTTGGTATTCAAGATTGGATAAGTATCTTCAGGAATAGGGTTTCAGGAAAGGAATAGTGGACAATAACTTATACATAAAAAATGAAGGAAATGACTTACTAATTGTGGTTGTTTATGTGGATGATATCATTTTTGGAGGCAACAATGATAAGATGTGTCAAAAATTTACAAAGAGCATGCAGAATGAATTTGAAATGTCAATGCTTGGTGAGTTGTCCTTCTTTCTTGGACTTCAGATTTCACAATCAGAGAAAGGTGTATTTCTCTCACAAACCAAGTATATAAAAGAGATGCTAAAGAAATTCAAGTTAGAATATTGCAAACCAGTAAGTACCCCCATGATTACAGGATGCAAGTTAAGTAAAGATGATGAATCTCCTGAGGCAAATCAAAAATTGTATAGATCTATGATTGGCAACTTACTATATGTCACAACTACAAGACCAGATATAATGCAGGCAGTGGGACTAGTGGCAAGGTTTCAAGCAGCACCAAAGGAAACACATGTAATGGCAGTAAAAAGGATTCTCAGGTATTTAAAAGGGACTATGGATTTTGGGCTCTGGTATCCCAAAAGTGATAATTTCACTCTCATAGCATATACAGATGCAGATTGGGCTGGCAACATTGATGATAAAAAAAGCACAAGTGGAGGAGCATTCTTTCTTGGAGATTGTTTAGTCTCTTGGCTAAGCAAGAAACATGCATCAATATCCTTATCCATAGTAGAGGTAGAGTATATTGCAGTGGTTTCTTGTTGTACACAAGTGTTATGGATGAAGCGAACTTTAAAGGACTTTAAGATAGAGCATGATCATCCTATCTCCATACTATGTGATAATACAAGTGCTATAAACATTTCAAAGAATCCAGTGATGCACTCCAGGACCAAGCACATTTCGATTAAATATCATTTTTTGAGAGAGCAGGTGATAGATAAGCAAGTCATATTGGAATATGTTACTACAAAGGAGCATATTGCGGACATCTTCACTAAGCCACTTCCAAAAGAGACTTTTGAGTATCTTAGAGGAAAATTGGGAGTAGTTCTACTCCCACCCCAAAATTAATCACCTCAAGGAGAGGAGGTGGGGAGGGGGCTGAGCTAAGAGTCTTATATTTAGCCCCAAAGGAGTCCCTTTGCCATTGATGACAAAGGGGGAGAGATTTGAGTTAGGGGGAGAGCATTCAGTCAGGGGAGCAGTTTCTCAGGGGGAGCAGAATTGAAAAAGGAAAAAGGAATGATTAAAAAAATGGGTTGCCATCAATGACAAAGGGGGAGATTGTTGGAAATTTTGAGTAATAAGGTTGTCATTGATGTCAAGTGTTTGGTGCAAGGCAAAGTCCATTTTGGTACAAGCAAAGTGGTTTATATTATAAGCCAAAAAGGTTGGCTAACATGGTTGAAGACAAAGGATTATGCCCATGGTTCTAGAGAGAAAAGGAGATATTATAATATTTTAAATATTATAATAATTAAGCCAGGAGGGCTTAATAAAAGGAAGAAAAATAATTGGTGAAAATCCCATGCAAAAGTATTATTTAATACTAGATTAAATAATATAATATTTAACCTAAGGTTAAAATATTATATTAATAAAATAATTAAATTTTGAATTTGGCTAAGGCGCCAAAAATTCAAATTTAATATTGGAGGCATATATTTCCACCGATGTTAATAACACTACCTTGGAGCATATAAAAGGAGGTAACAAAAATCAAATTTAATTGATACTAATGCTTTGTGATAGAAGTGCATGCAAACAAAATCGAATGCTAAGTGTGGAAGCACATCAAACGGAGGAGAGAGGAGAAACATGGGAATTTCTCATTTGTTGATTGAGTGCAAAGTAACAAAGAAAGGGCGGTGAGTGCTTTCGTGCACCAAGGTCTAGTAGCATAAGTGGTAGGTGGGTCCTACGTTTGTCATTTGCAGAAGGGAGGTACAGGGTTCAATTCCCCCTAGCGCCAGTTGAAGGTTTTGTTTTTAAAATTTGTGGAGGCAACAAGTATATAGTGGATGAGGCTAAATCTTAGCCTCAACCACTTGGCTAGCACAAAAAGTCAAGCATTGCACTTGGTGGACTGAGGTTGAAGTGTTGATTCCCATCCATGACAAAGAAAAGGAAATATTTTTTAAGGTATGCACCTTGGTTTGGTTTATAAGGTATGCATTGCATTATTGATTGTTGGCTATGGTATATATTGGCGGATGATTAATTTGGCCTATGGTTTGAAAACTTAGGAGATATAAGGTGAAATATTTTTTCTATAATTTTTAGGTTTAAATATCATTTATTTTATGATAATTGGAGTGATAAGTTTGTGAGATGGTTTATGATCATTGTAACTCTTTTATATTTGAAAATAAATTGGAGTGAAAAACTATTTTGAAAGAGTGGAGATAAAAGGTGTAAAGAGTTTTTTCATTTTATTGTAATTCTTGTTTTTACAAAAGAGAGAAATTATTGAGAGAATTTTTACATTAGTGTCTTTGAAAACTAAGGAAGATCTCTAGAGTATTATTTTCAGAAATCTTTGAGCATCTTTGAGGAAATATCCATGAGGATATTTTGAAATAGAAAATTTCTATCTAAATTGTGAAGTGGCACATAAAGAGTGGTTGGTTAGTAAGACAGGTTTTGAAGATATATCTCCATCAAAGCAAAAAGGTATGGGCACATCATCTTTTGTTTGAAGTGTTTGTTGGATTGAATATTGTGAAACATAAGGTGGAGTGAAAAGGATTGTTTGATGAGCATTGTTGGAAATATTTGAGTGAGTTCTATATGCTTCATTGTTGAATATTTTGAGAACAGTTGAGATAGAGAATATGAATCATTTGAGTTAGGGTTTGAGATCTACATTGTGCTATTTGTTGAAAGAAGTGTGAAACATTTGGTTAAAGTTGTATGCAAGTTGTGCTTCATTATTTGAATGATTGTTTGAGTATGTTAGCAAGTCGTAAGAAGACTTGAGGATAGGTTTTGAGATAGGTTTTGAGATAGGGTTTGAGATAAGTTTTGAGACAGATTTTGAGATAGAGTTAGAGATAGATTTTGGTGCAGATTTGAGATAGAGTTGAGAGCAGACTTTGGAGGTGAAAAAGTAGAGGATAGTAGTCTCCAGTGGATAGAGATCCATTAGCCAGGGGTAGTGAGGATAAAGGTCTTCTATGGAGAGAGATCCACAAGCCAGAGTAGTGGGGGTAGAAGTCTTCTAGAAGAGCACCATCCAGAGTAGAGGGGAAAGAGTTCTCCTATGGATAGAGATCCATGAACCAGAACAAGGGGATTGGTGTCTCCTTTGGGCAGAGGTCCATAAACATTGTAATAGGGAATTGATTCCCAAAAGAATTCATTGAGAAAATTTATAAGGAATATTTTCTCCGTGGAGTAGCCCACATTGGGTGAACCACGTTAAATCATGTCTCTCATGTGTGTGATGATTTGTGCAATGTTTACTACTTTGATATTGTTGATGCTATCATATGGATTGAAAAGTAAAAAGTTTTATCTTATACTGTTCACCCCCCTCTCAGTATAATCTTATGTTCTTCAACCATCTCATCTCATTTAAACTCATCAATGAATATGATTTATGCTGATATATTTAATCCACTCTATTAATTCATCCATCTTGATAGAAACCTCAGTGTCGATCCAAACTATATCAACTTTGATCAACTTCCTTCTTATCTTTCCCCATGTGACTTTCTTCCATTATAACACGTGCTACATCAAGCTAACGTTTACCTTCTACCATATTTCTCTAGCATCCTTTTGTTAACCATGTATAAGTCACCCATGATAATGAGGTTCTTGTTGAGAATTCAAATGATGACTTGCATCTCATCCCTATTACCACCTAACTCCAATATGGGTTCCACATGCTTGTGGAAGACACCATCAACATTGATATCAACAATGATCCTATCGATCCCCATATTATAAAACTTAGAAAAAGTTTATCCAATGAAGAGTGAGATAACTTCACCTCACTCCTTAAGCAATACAATAAATTCTTCACTTGGTCCTACATCAACATGTCAGGTCTTGATCCATTTCTAGTGGTCCATAATCTTACACTTGATAATAGCAAAAAACCAGTTAAAAAAAAACTTAGGAATATGCACTCGACAATCGTTTCAATGGTCAGAGGAGTTACAAAAACTCCTATATGTGGTATTTATTCAATCGATCGACTACCCTGAGTGGGTATCCAATATGGTACCTATTGGAAATTCAAAAGGGGAATATGAGTCTGCATCGATTTTTGAGACATCAATAAAGCATACCTTAAAGACAATTTTCCCTTTCCCAACATCGATACATTGGTCAATTGCACCATTGGTCATGAGATGTTATTCCTCATGGATGAATTTTCAAGGTACAACCAAATTTGGGTTAACCCTAATGATCAACATAAAACATCCTTCATCACTCCATGGGGGACATACTACTACAAGTTCATGCCCTTTGGCCTCAAAAAATGCAGACACTACATATCAGTATGTCATGACCTACATTTTTTATTATTACATGCATCAAATCATGGAAGACTATAGGGATGACCTACTAGATAAATCTATAAATTACCACCAACATATTGATGTTCAACACAAAATCTATGATCGCTTATTTAAGCATAACATACGATTAAATCCAAAAAAGTGTGTCTTTATCGTAACCTCAAGAAAACTTCTAGGATTCGTTTTCTCCCAATGGAAAATTGAAGTGGATCCCCAAAAGGTCAAATATATCATGGAAATACCTCCCCCTATGAATTTAAAGCAATTTCATAGCTTACAAAGGAAAATTAAAGCAATTCATCACTTTATAGCCCAACTATTAGACAAGTGTAAGTCATTTATCCATTTGTTACAAAAAAGGGTCACATTTGAATGGGACCAAGAATGTCAACCTGCCTTCGATGCAATAAATACATACCTTATATCACCACTAGTTTTATTCCCACCTTGACTGGGATTCCCTTTCCATTTGTATATATCAACCACTAATTTTGCTTTAGGTACCATGTTGGCTCAAAAGAACAAAGTCAATCAAGAGTAGGTTATATACTATATCAGGAGAACCTTAGTTAGCTATGAAATGTGTTATGAATATATAGAGAAGTTATGCTTGGCAGTAGTTTTTTCCACCAATAAAATTCACCATTATATGCTAAACCATAAAACCTATGTCATTGCTCAAGAAAACCCTTACAATTCATGATAAGTAAGCAAAATTATCAAATGGATCATGCTATTAACATAATTTGACCTATAATTCATCAATAAAAAATCCATTAAGTGCCAAGTCATCACAAACCAACTTGCCAAAGCTCTTATCGATGATAAAAAATTATTGCTTATCAAGATTCTTAATGACTTAGTGTTCAATACTACTGAAATCAAACAATACGTTGAACTGAGACCAATGTTGACCTGACACTCTTATTTGATAGTTTTAAAAGTGAACAAGGGGAAGGTACCAAAATAGTCTTCTTCATGTCACAAAGGGCTCTACTTCCCTTTTCATTCAAAGTAGACTTCTCCTACACAAATAACAATGTTGAATATCCTTGACATCAAAATTGCCCTTGCAATGCACATCGAGAAACTACAAATTTTTTGTGATTCCCTTCTTATTGTTAACCAAGTGAAAGGAATCTATCAATGTCAATGCCCAATTCTTAAACAATATAAATAATTTGTAGGACAATTGTTGTCCCAACTCAAGTGGTATGATATGGATGCTTCTTCACGATCAAAAAATTGATTCACAGATACTATGGTCTCTCTTGGCTCACTCATTTCACAAAATTTACATGTTAGGATAATCCATTTCTATGTACAAAACCTCCACAAGTATTCTATTTCTATAAAGGCATCTCCTGACGATGTGGACATCAATTTTGCCCAAGAAGAGCCTTGCAATCCTTGGTTTTCCTAAATCAAGGACTACATCAAGCTAGGTAACCTTCCCACAGATCTGTCTAAAGCCAATAAATGCAACTTCAAATAGAAAGTTGTTAGATACACTTTACTAGGGGATATAATCTACAAGCACATCTATGATGGAATTCTCCTTTGTTGCTTAGAGACACATGAGACCAATCATGTTATCTTGAAAGTCCATAGTGGGACATGTGGTGGTCACTTTAGTGGAATGACCATCACTAAGTGCATTCTGCACATGGGTTACTATTGGCCCATCATGGAATGCGATTATTGTACTTACAAAAATAAATGCTTCAAATGCTAGCAACATGCCAAACTAACCCATCTACCATCCCAAGCATTGTAGCCCATTCAATCAATATGGTCATTCTCCCAATGGGATTTGTATCTTATAGGTAAAATCATCGTCGTATCATCGGGTGAGGACAAATTCATCATTACCACCATAGAGTACTTACTTCACAAAATGGATCAAAAATATTCCTCTCATCCAAATTAAAGGCCCTAAAATTGTTTATTTTGTCATGCAACATATTATATGTCATTTTTTCATTCCTTCTTGAATTATTTTTTACAATGGCACACTATTCAAAAATAAGGATGTTAGATCCATGTGCAAAAAATACAACATATAGCATAGGTTCTTAGCTCCCTATTATCCTCAAGGTAATGGCCAAGTTGAGGCAACTAATAAAACCATTTACGCCATTCTTCGTAAAATTACTACAAAATCCCATTGCAATTGGCATAACCAAATTTCCTTGGCACTTTAGGCATACAAAACAAGTAGCAAAACACCTACTAGGGCAACCCCATTCTTCTTAGTTTATGGTGCTAAGGCCATCATGCCCTTAGAGCTGGAAATCCTTCTTTGATAATTTTGCTACAAGAATTCATCAATGACAACACCGCTCACCAAGCACGATTCGACCAGCCTATACTTCTTAATGAACGTCGCATAAATATTACCAAGCATATCTATATTTACCAAGATCATGTTCGATGTGCATACAATAACAAATTTCACCAACATGGATTTCAAATTAGGAATCTTGTGCTAAAGGAAAACCAATAGAACCCAAATCAACCACGTCACTTGTATGATAAGTTCACCCCAAAATAGTTGGGCCCATACATTATCAACCAAAAATTTAGTTTTAGGGCCTATCGAATTGCTAATCTTGAAGGAATTGTGAAACCTAAATCCCTCAATATCATCCATATCCATACTTTCCACACTTGATATTAACACCCAAATAGCTCACATTCTTGCACATTCAATATCTAAAACAACAAAAATAAAAAAAATAATAAAAACAAAAAAAATGCATTCAATAGTAATGCTCTATTTCATTCATTCACTTTCCTAATTCTTTATTCAGCCACTTAATGCAAATGGCTCATGAATTCGCCTATTCAATTCATCCCTTTTCCATTTTTATTTTTCCTCCAACTTTCTCTCCTTCCTCTTTCATTTTCTTATTTCTTCTATTGGATTTCTGTCAATGTTGTATGGTCACACACCAATAGCTACATACCTTTGACTGATCCTATTTTTCATCCCTTTTTCTTTCTTTCTACCCATTATTTCATTCTTTATTCAATTCCTTTCTTTCTTCCTCTTTTCTAATTGGGTCACCTACCAATAATGTATGGTCACGTATAAGTGGCTACATACCTTTGATTGGTTTTTTTCTTCTTTTTCTTTCACCCTTTCTCCTTTATTTCTTCCTTCTTATTCTTTTATCCTACTTTCTTTCATCTCTCAATGCTTCTTTTGTGAACATTCACATTTTCCATTAATTATTTATTCATGTTGATACCACCAAATATTTATATTTACTTCATTCATTTTATTCATCCATGAATCAAGCAAATCCTCTTAATATGTTGATTGAGTTAAACTATCGGATTCATGCTTACACATTAACATACATCATATGCATTACTTAATTAATGACACATTGGCTGCATATGTTGATCCATGTACATGTGCATTTTTTTGTCATATCACATCATCATGCACATCATTATACTACATTACTCTTTGTCACATTGTCATGTCAATTAGCTTATACCTATACACCCATCATCCTACATACAACAACAACAATATAACAAAAATCACAAAAACAAAAAGAAGAGAAGATATTCACACACTAGTTAATGCAACTATAGTGATATCCAACCCTATTCTTAGATGACTTGGTACAAAGAAATATCTTTTATCATTCAAAATTTTTTAGTTGAATATTGAATGTTGCCAAATTCTAAAGCATTTTAAACACTTTTACTGGCTAACTTGAGTTCCTTCATGAACCAAGTGCACAAAAAACACTAAGTAAAATTTGAGTTTAAGGAGGACAACACCTTGCATACTCTTGACACAAAGCAAATGGTTTCCCATGCTCATCCCATCATTTACATGATAAAAATCTAAGGATCTAAAACATAACAAGTTGTCAAAAAAAATGAGAAAAGAAGTAAAGCAAAAGAGCACCACAAAAAAAATCAAAAGAAAAAGCATGAAAAGAGAACTATCAAAATAGCTTGTTCTCAATATCCTCAGGCATTTTAAAATATCTCCATCAAGGCTATAGACACATGTTTGGCAGTGGAGCAACATTGGTGGATCATGGGGATAACCTCCATCGGGGCTATAGATGCTTGTATGGCAATAACGTATGCCTTACGAGTGGCAACATGTTTGTCACATTAGAAACATTATTTTGTACAAACCACTACATGCCCATGGATGATCTAGCTTATACTGGCTAATTTTACAATTGGTTAGTTCAACCTCATTCAAAATGGATAAATAAACATCACTATATACATACCGGTTCATGATAAACTTAATCCTAGTTAGGATAGTCGATCTTTGTCAAACATTGGCTGACAATTAAATGAGTTTGAATTCTCCAACTATGGTGTTTGAATTTCTATAAATTATTCTAACATCCAAAGTCACTTGGAATAAGGAACAAACAACATCATGGCTAGTTTCACCAAACAACAAGTGTTTTCTTCACATCATTAGTATATTGTACAATGCATAAGTCATTAGCATCATCATACATAGTTATTTAATGTATATTCACACTAGAATTTGCATAGTCTACCTACATCTATTATTAGCTCGACATTCATTCTACACATTGCATGTTTGCTTGTCTCATATTAGGTTGTTATGTCTATACAAATTTTACCATATCCTTGATTAATTCAACCATTTGAGATTATCAATACCAATGCATGCATCCAAAAGAATGACTACATAAGAACACACCATATGTACATATGATACATTTTTCAAATACATGTGTTATCATTTCTAAATATCAACAAATAACAAAGGAATATTATATCTCATACACTATCCATAAAATTAATATACACCACTACATGATAATATCTACAACTATACATAATACACAATAAATACACATAAAATCATCAAAGAAATATCATAAATGCTCATCATATATATCATAAATCAAAATTATATGTACATAATAAAAATTTCTTGTAGGATACATCACCCACCACACTATACATATCATCCCAATTGCATACATGTACTGTACAAAATATACAAAATCCACCCTACTACCCACCAGGGTTCTCTTGACTCCCCTCATGCACCCTTAGAGTCTCTTCAATGCTCATTTGCATCCCCTCTCCACCATGTACTCAAGAAGATCCCTCTACCTTTGATCATGTAGCCTCCATAACTCAATGCAATACTAGAACAATTGACTGTGTGCTCCTCCAACTCCATCATGAATGCTCACCAACTCCAACTCTAAAACTATTATTTTGGTATTCCCTCAAACATAGAGAGCCTTGGCATCATATCATTCTCACTGTAAATCCTCCATCTTGGAAACTTGTGCCCTCAACTACCCCACCTCCTCTCAAAGCCTATCCATATCTTTCATGGTTGCATCTCACTCACTTTGCAAGTATTGCATCATTTTTATGACCCTGTTCGATGTTGTTATCATTGCAATTGCTGTCTCTACAAATTATCCATATCTACTTAAGCCCTCTTATAATCATCCATTAATGATGATAATTGTACCTTAAGTTCCTCTCTCCTTATGATCATTGTATCCCTCTTCACTACCACATCCATCCTATCTAAGGTCCAAGTAATCTCTCTATCATCCTTTTGTGCCTCCACCTATCGCACCTTGGATCTCAACATATTAGCCTCATCCATAACATCTAGCATATCCTACAACCAAATTTTATCATCAATTTTTGATCCCCCAAAATTTGGTACTGATAACCCCTCTCTTGGAACCTGTACTACCTCCCCTATTGCCCTAAATGGGCTCGCTCCACTATCCATCCATTGATGCAATTATTATGTACATGGCAACTCCTCCTCCTCCTCCTCATCATCACCACTAACATTTTCCATAGCCTATAGGTCACCTTCTACTATCCTTGAACTACCAACCCCTATCGTTATCCCTACACTACTAGCCATTATCATAGTTCCACTCACAACCCACTCTAATATATCAATTGTTTTTGCCCCTACATTGCTCACATCATCCACCACTCCTACTCCAGGCTCCCATATATAGGTCACCCACCACACATCATACTCTGGCATGGTCACTATATCATCCATATCTAATATGCTAATGTCCTCATCTAGTCCTACATCAAAGAGTTCCACTTATGACCTCATCCCATAATCTCCCTTGACCCTCTATATTACCAGTGGTAGGTCAAGCAATTTTTGTCATAAACCAAAACATCACAACACTTGCAAAAATAAAAAGAAATCTATATGGCTCTGATATCAGACAACAACCCATCTACATCACCTAACTTGGATGAGCTCCTCCACATCCTCTACCTACATTGGTGCTCCTCTCCATGGATGCCACATAATATCTTATGAAACCAAGCTTTTAAACTCACCTCAATAATATATCACATCACCCTCATATGGCCTCTTCACCCACTTTCCCATATCTATCTACCTCCTCAAGGTATACAACACATCCTCTCCCATCATGCTATACACCCGATATGGTAATCCCACTGGTCTCATCACAACTATATACTTCCATACCCATAATTGTACCAACAAACTATAGCCCAACCCTGACTATCACATTATCCTCACTCCATGCAACTCTTTGTAGATCTACTCTAACAAGTTTGGCACCCATGTATATTGTATCTCCTTCTCTACCATATCACAGATGATACCAATCATATTCGAGGGTAACCTCACCCCTGAAGATATTGGCAACACATAGCTAAAAATAAAGACCATCATAAAATTGTGTCTCACTGAAAATATTGGATCTTCTAATAATCCTCATACAAGACACCCCCACCATTCTCTACTACTTGTCACCTATCATTGAAGTCTCTCTGCCAACTCCCTCTTGTAACCATAATTGTAACTCCCTCCATGGGTATCCTATAAATCTTGTATACATCCTCTGGAGTGATAATCATTTCACCCATTGAGAAATGGAAAGTGTTCCTATCTAGATCCCAACGCTTGCATAGCACCAATATATAAGAATGGTCATATTGGATGATTGTTAGTTGCACCACTCCATAAAACCCTATCTTTCACAATCAATATCGATCACCTATCATCCACACATTCCTCAATTCATCTAATAATGGCAAAAATTGATGTCTTGGTCGCACATCCTTGACCTAACATCATTCACCAATACCACATTTAAATCAAACAAATATAAAAAATTTAGTGCATATGTTCATACAAATCCATATAATTCGTATAATTGTATGACTCCATACAATTGGATCAACAAGGGTAGATTTGGCTACCCATTTATCCAAAACACATCCCCCTTTTAGTAAATAGCCCAATCCAACCCAAAAATATGTAAAACATGGACACACATCAAGTACACATGCATATCAAAAAATATGTGACACCAACAAATAAAAACACACAACACATGTGCAGGTGTCCCCACCCCAAACCCATTTTCCATTTACCCCATGCAACGCTAACTAGACTACCATTTGTATCTAGTTTTGTTTCACTAAATAATGGGATCTAGGGTTCATATTATTTCTAAAATTCACACACATGGGAAAAATTCAACTAACCAAAACTACACACCCTCCAATGCCAGCCCTCATTGCACCCTTGGCCATCTCATTAATTTGTGTCCTTTATTTAGTAGTGCTCCACTTCACAAATTCACCCTCACAACTCTCCTCTCAATTCTCCTCACTCGCTCGATGCAAATGAGGATCACACCCTACAAATGCATCTTTATAGGTGCATGCCACCAAATTATATGGAGAGTTGTGCTCATTTTGCTTTATTCCCCTCAGTACAATCCAACAATTTGACCCTATAATTTGCACCATATATCCAAATTTTGATCCTTATCTATTTCTCACATCAATTTTTAACTCTTCATCAATGATCACTTTATCAAGTGTTTTCATCATTGTTTTTCACTTCACCCATCAACTAACCACTTGAGGGGGTAGACATCATATACAAAAGTTACCTTGTGCATGATCAATAATAAAACACTCAATCTTGGAAATTACATTTGTCCAAGAACCTTTGCCAAAGACCATATCATGCCATCATTTGATGGGGAAAAAACAAGCAAAATTTCTCTTATCAATCAAAACTCTAATTTAAAACAAACATTTGGTACACCCCATGTTTGAGACTATATGGATAATCATGAATTCTCTTCATTGAAGTGGCAAGCGTTAGACCACTGGAAATAGAAGCATCATGAAAAAACCTACTAAGGATTGGATAGTTTACCAAATAAATCAAATTATCTCATAAATTTGTCAAAGGTACAGTTTCAAGGATACTTGTCCCTTCCACAATTGGGATCTCTTACATTGATCAATTACACTAGGAAATCTTACATCTAAGCCCTCAACAATCATCATAGCATGAAAAAGGCCATAATCAGTCACAAATCATCAAGTTATTTCTCTCACAATCAACCACCAATTCAGTGTCAAGTTTTTGCATTGCATCACGTATTCACACAATGTAGTACAAAAAGGGGTAAATGTCGACACCCAAAATGTCATGTTTATCCTTTTGCAATGCTAATGATCAATTAATTTGCAAAACCCACAAAATTTGCATAATTTCCCAAAAATCACTATTCATCCCACTTAAGCCCCCTTGGCCACTTAAGCCCTTTCCTATGCTTAGCCCCTGGTCATCATATGACCACCCTTTTGGCCTAACTTAGGGACACCTCATCCTAGTCTACCCTTTTACTAGTCTACCTTCCACCTAAGCCTAGCTCACCCTAGCCTAACCTTGGTTAACTCTCAACCTTGGTCAAGCATCACATCATAGTTAAACTTGAACTCAGGGTCATCCTAATGATGGTCAGCCTAACCCATGGTCAATCCTAATTTAGCCTAGCCTCTACCTAAGCCTAGCCTCCACCTCACCTTGGTCAACCCTAAACCCATGGTTAACCTAACTATGGTTAGACCTTAACTCTTGCTCCCCTCCACATCCCCATGTGCATTCAATGTCATAAATGATATTTGAAGACCTTTTGCATTAAGGCATTCAAGGCATTGAAAGCATGGATGAGTCATCCTCCACCATTTTATATGGAGGATAAGACTTGCATGCCTTACCCATGCCCATTTATTGCATATGGATGGGTAAGGGCTTCTCTCATCCAAATCCATTTATGAGCCATGGCACCCCATGCCACCTTAGGGAACACCTCATAGGACACCTAAGCCCCTTAGCCTTGGACAATTCTATAAATAGAAGGCCAATTCTACCATTTTTAAAATAATCAGACATCCACAGAGGTATGATCAAAATTTTCATACCTAGGGGTACAATCCCCTTCAAGGGTATATTTTAGTCCAAAATCCTATAGTAGACCACCAAGTTAGGTAAGTAGCACTCTTTTACTATTTTATGTCACTTTCATCATGCAATAGGCTAGTTTCATTTGGTATTTTATCTTCTATCACAAGAGGTCTGATTGAGATAGGTCTCCAAATGGTGACACCCTAGGTTTGATCGTCCTCTTAGATAGATCTTTAAGTTATGTTTTCAACTCAAACATCTCACTTGTGGCCATTCTACTTGAGCTTGTGATTGTGGTTTTACCCCTAGTAAAATATTTATTGAAAAGTTAAACTTTCATTGAGGGAGTAGTCCCTAAAGATACTCAACAAACACATATTAATATTTATTTAAGAAAGGATAATCACCAAATGTGAGTGCTTTTTCATATTGTATTCCATTTATGTGTAAAGCATACACCAAATATTCCTTTGTTTTAGGCCTTATTTAATATCATGGTAGAAATCTACCTCACTTGATGGGCTTTAAAATCCCCTATGTGATGACATTATACCCACCATCATTAAGATATTTCACTATCTTAGCAAAGTAGTCAACTTTGGCCTCACATTGCCAAATCTAATGAATACCTATGATGAAATCATAGGATCCTAAGAGATCCATATAGAGGTTTACTTTAGTGGTGAAATTAGAAAATTCTAACTTAGCCATGCTAATACATTGCTTTATTCTACTAATTGTGAAGACTTTAAAACTTTAATATAGAGGTCCAAGGTTTGAATCTTGTGGTGGGCAGATTTGTACACCATGCTTTGGTAACTAGAGTATGGTTGGATAACCATATATTATATGAACAACATCCTCATTGGAGATCATTGCATATGGCTTATGACCTCATGGATGTTAAAAACTACTTTATTTTTATCTTTATATTGAATAGTCTAATATTCAAATATATTTATAGTTTTTCTATTTATTTTATTTAAATCATGTGGAAAGACAAAGCTTTAAGTCAAAATTGTATCAATCAATGTAGAAATAGGGCTTTCATACAACCTACCTAATTTTTGAATGGGAACATTCTAATATTTAGTTTGTCCATTATCCACTACTATGTGGATTCAAATGGTTATTATGTGGGTTGAGGAAGTGATTTGATACTTTATCCATTACTTCTTTTAGGATATTGGCTTGCATTATGTTCCTTGCCATATGTAAAGCACCCATACTTGGGCCCCTTCCATTTTTCTCTATCATTCTTATATTTATGTGGCCTAGTATATTAAGACTACTATTGGTTCCAGTTTTCATTCTTAAATTTTTTCTTTTCCATTTTTTCTTTCTTACCCTTATAGGGTTTACTTTTAATAAATGTCTTCTTGAAATATAGAGTAGGTTGCTAATGAATCGTTTTATGTTTTTCCTTTAGTTATTTACTATAGGTAAATATGGATTGTATTTTTTGTTCCTATTTAATGACCTTTTCAAATAGTTATTCCATAGTTAAAGGGCTATGCAATTCCATATTAGTCCTTATCTATGGGGTCAATCCCATAAAAAAAATTATTATAAACTTCTCATCCTATTGATACTATGAGATATATATATATATATATATATATATATATATATATATATATATATATATATATATTTTTTTTTTTTAAAGTTTCCTAATATTGGATCACTAATAAATTTTCCTAACTCAGACTAAAATTCTATCATATTTTGACCAGTGTATAGTTGGGGTAATCATAAATACAAAAGGAAGTTATAACCTGCTCCTAGGCGATATAATCTAATTGAAAACATGTAGAGGAAAAAACTACCATACCACATATGATTCTCGACTAGATCCGCTAAGAGCCGAGGTGACCATGGGGGTATGTTATAACTCTACACTCGATGGGAAAAGGGGAAGGGTTCACCAGGAATGGTTTTAGGACTCACTCCAAGTTTTGGGTGGAATGTATTTTAATATGTCAATTAAGCATGCACCTATGTTTGTCATTTATACAAGTAAACTATAAAATGAAAAAGCAATGCAAGACACACAAGACACATGAAGACAATCACTAATCCTAGAATGATTCTTTGATTGAATGATCACTAACCCTAAGATTGCAAAACAAAGCCTTTGAGCAAGGGTCCAAGATAAATGCACAAACAAGGTTAAACCCCTAGATGCACACTACATGCTTTTATTCTTTCAAATGTCTATAAATTTGATCAAATACACTTTTACTTGTGATCTAGGTTTTAAATAGAAATAAATAGAAAGTAAACATCAAAAAACCTAAAGATTTTTTAGGGTACTTATCTGATTCGATGGTTGTTCCTAGCTTTATCTTACATCCAACAATATCCCACAGCTTCAATCCTGCAAAATAACTTTACAAAAACCTTAAAAAAATATGATCAGCATTAGGGGGCATGCTTAAGCTACTATATAACTATGCTTAAAGGTGCAGCAATCAAGCTCCCTAGGTCCTTTTAACTGGCCTTAAGAATACAAAAGTGAAAATTGATCTTTTTGGAAAATGAACAAACAAAATGTAATGCAACAGAATAGTATGATGAACAAAGGGCAAATTATGCTATTATGCTCTAAATATAATATGAAATGCAAATCTAGGATTTGGAGGTGAAATTTTGCCCCCAAGATTGACACAAACAAAATTGTGCCCTATACAGGGTAGCCATGATTTTGTTGTTTATAAAAGCATGCTATGTAATTACGAGGCACAATTTTGCAATAGAAATTAAGAGAAAAAAATCAATGCGAATGAACTAATGAAAGATGTGAATTTAATAGTATATTAATGCACATGAGAAAAAACAACCTGGTGGTAGAAAAATAGTAGATAAAAGGATGAAGACCTCCAAGATAGTAGACTCCTCCTTAGGGCTTCAACACTTATCCACCAAGGGCAAAAACACACAATCAATGCAATAAAAGAGAACTCCATGAAGGTTAAAAAGCTTCAACAGATCACTTGGTACTTTAGCAATTAGACACTTCTTGCTTGTATTATGACTCTTTTAGAACTTCTATTAAAACTTATTTTAGGAGAAAAGAAGGCTTCAAACCCTCTATTTTATGGGGGATTTGAAACAAGTATGGGTGGGAAAAACTAAGTGTAACCAATGTCAAAAGGTCGATTTGAAAAAAATAGGTTTTCTAAGAGAAAACCCTAGCTAGGAAAAATTGTGCCTTGTAAGGACCGACAACAATTTCACTAAAAATAGAAAAAAAGGAAGGAAAGGAAGGAGGAAAGAGGCCTAAACTTTATTTGGGAAATTTGGAGGGTCTCTCTAAGGATATAAGTAAAATGACTCACTCGAGTGGGTCAAATTTTTGCATATACATTTTACCCCCTCTTTAATGCATTTATGGCCTAATAAATGCATCAAAGAAAAATGTAGACACATAGGAGCAAAGAACAACAAATAGAAAAGGAGTTGTTGGTTTAGAAGAAAGGAGTGATGCAAAAATAGTGTCATTCTAGATAGTTTCTTGTTTTTGCATGCAAATCAAGGCACTAGGAGCATAAGTACCTCTCAAGATAGGGTGCCCCCTCAAGTTTTGGAAGGAATGCAAAATTCTTGTGAAACTCTAAATGGTAGATGCAAAATAAAGAAGAGAGAAAGGAACAAAAAAGAGAGAAGAGAGAGAAAATAAAAGCATAAAACAAGAACAAGAAAGCAATAATGGGAAAACAAACATGAGTGTGTGCTCATGTGTGATTGCTTTTATTATTATTTTATGTTTAATTAATGATGAATGATGAGTACAAATATATGGATGCAATGCATGATGGACTTAACTAAATGGAATGAATGAATGAATATAATGCCTAAAATACAAGCTAACATGAAAGTGAGATTTAAATGAAAAATAAAATGCAATGGATGAGTGGGGTGACGAGACATAACAAGGTGAAGCGAACACAATGGAAGAGAAAGTGAAAGCAAAGAAACAAAACTTCAAAGAGACCAAGGAAGAATAAAATACAAAGGATGAAAAATCAACAAGGATATATGCTCGTAAATGAATGATATGGAGGTTGCTCCTCACATGTGGTCATGAAGCTATCCTGTAGGAGTTGCAAATATGGACAAGGGTGGAACTATACTCATTATGGGTGTAGTGCTCGCTAAGATAAAAAATAGGAAGAGATACCTGCTAGGATGTATGCTTGGAAATGATTGAGATGGAGGTTTCCCCTTGTGCATGGCCATGAAGCTATTCTATATGGGGTGTGTTGTGTGTGAGTGATAAATTAGCAAGTACTACTCGATAGGGGTGTGATGTGTGAAAAATATTTATGGACAAGGTCAATGGAGCAAAACAAGAACTATATCCCTTGACTTAGAGAGATGGAAGCAGTGAAAAATTTTAAAGTCAAGGGATATAAAATGACATGAGTAAATGCAATGATGGAAATGCATAAATGTGGGCCCTAGGTTGGAAACTCACTAAGCATCAAAACCCTAGTGAGAGTGCAATGCAGGTGAGCTATGACCTAACTAGGTGTCATCACTTACCATTATCATGGATCCCCAAAAATCTACATGATCAAGCAGCCATGAACAAGAAACAATGCAATTATGATAGGTAGAGATGTAAGTGAAATAAAATGTTAGGAAAATCATACAAAATATGATAGGCGAGCATGTAGTATGAATAGAAAAATGAATGTAATGAATAAAAATGCAAAAGTATAACTAATTAGTGGTTTATTATTTTATTTTTAGTTTGTTAATACAAGTGAGTAGAATGATAGTCGACACATAGTTTGATTGTGCCTTCTATCTTAAAAAAAATAACAAGTGTACAAGGGAATAATCCATAAAATAAAAATATAGAATGGGGATCATCTGGATGATAAAAATCACAAGGAATCTCCTTCCTAGATTTTTCTTCAATAACCTTTGCATGAAAATCTTCACAAACTCTTATTGAACCATCTTTCTTAATAAAATGAGGGGTGATCCTTAATTTTATAAGATCTTTATAAGATAGTGAAGCAGGGTATCCTTGATAATCACAAGAATTACCATCAAAATACATAAAATTTACCATATTATAAAACAAAATGTTAGATGGATAAGGAGGACCCTCGTCCTCATCACTCCACTCCAATATTTGATGATATAAATATTCAGCATAAATTTTTAGGTGATCATCATTATCAAATGGTAAAGGTTGGTTTTTGTTAGGGATATAGCCTATGCCACACCTCCCAAGCCAAAATTCAATACCCAAAGGCTCTTGAACACCTTTCTATTGGGGTTCTAAACATTTACCAACATATCCCATGCTAGAGAGGATCTATTTAGGGAGTGGGTAATCATTGGATAAGTAATAGTGGGCAAAATAACACTCCACAAGAGAAGGGTTGCTACCATGGATATTTTCTTTGAAGGTCATACCTATGAATATAAAGGTACACGTGCCAATGTGTACAACTTCACCCTTCTTACAAGGTAAACCCATAGTCCTCGGTGAAGGTGGTAGCTTGGCAAGATCTAGAAGAGGTTCTTGAATAAAATAATTAACTTGATCCCATGATAAAATTTTTATTTAATGTTCCTCACTCACTTTTAGACTTTTGAGTTGCTCAGATACTTGAGATGAGGAACTTGGAGGAGCAAATGATGAAACTAAAGGATAGATGTTGAGACCAAACTGATATTTCTCAACCATCGAATAATATTCGAATGGATGAGGGTCTCCCAGAACAGTGACAACCTGATCCTTAAATTCAAATTTTAAACACTGATAAAACGTAGAAGGGATAGCCTTCATTGCATGGATCCAAGGAATTTTGAGAAGAAGATTGAAATATGTTGGGTAAGGTACCACATAGAACAAGGTATCTAAGATCTAATGTTCAATCCTAAGGGGGAGAGATACAATGCCACAAGCCTCTTGGGACTCATTGTTGAAAGCATTGAAGATAATATCAAATTTGGTTAGGTCTTCCTCTTTTAATCCAAAATTTTAGAAAAATTATAAGTGCATAAATTAAGGGAAGAACCATTTTCAATCAATATTTTCTTGATAAAAGTTCTCCCAATAAATGCTATGATGTAAAGGGAAGAATCCTCTCGCAAGTCTGAGGAAGGCATATCATCATCCAAAAATGTGATGTGATGTATCCCAAGAGAACCTATGACATTAGCTACAGTACTAGGGAAAATATATTACTATTATCTTAGAAGTTCCAACAAAGCTTCCTTAAGAATAGGAGAATTTTGCAAGAGTTCTAAGATAGAGATCTTGGTTGGGGTACTAGCTAATTGTTGTTGAATGTCAAAGGAAACTGTAGGTTATGTCTTCGATACTAAATATAGGGTTTTAAATCTTATGCTCCTTTTTTTGGTATTATTCAAAACTAAGGTTGGTTTCAAAGGTGGGTTGGATGAAGTAATCGTCTCATGCAAAAAAATATTGAGTTTATTGATTCTATGCTTGTTTCCTTGTCATTGTTGCTATCATACCAACCACATTATCATAGGGAGGTGGAAAATTCTTATAGGACACTTGATTTGTTGCTTTTTGACCATGCTTAGGGAGAAGATATTGGAAAATCCCCATGTCTTTATTTTTTGTGGGTGTTTGTTGTGTAGGAGGTTGATTTTTTGTTGGAGGATTGGATTGAGAACCTTCTATGACAAGTCATCCTTCATAAATTGGGTCCTAAACCACATGTTTCAACCTCTTACAAAAGTTCATCTAGTGTCCCTCCACTTTATGATACTCATAGTGTTGACCAGACTTATACCAATTATTTGTGGTATCAGGTTGCCTTATGAGATGCAACTCAATCATATTAGCTTCTAAAATTTGCTTTAGGACCACTATCGTAGGCATGTTGAGTTTTGTGAAATTCATTTGTGGAGGTTTTGAAGGTTGGCTAAGCACCATATTTTGCAGGTTGTTAACAATACTATTAATAGACCAACTATCTGTGAGTCCATCACCTACCACATATTTGTTCTTATACTGAGTTTTAGTGATCCTATATTATTTCACTTTAAGTTTTCATCTTATGATAAGATCTTGTTCTACCTTTCTTGCTAGGTCAATTGCTTGATCAAAATATGTGATAGTTGTTTCCAATGCATAAGATAGTTGCTCTTGAAAATTTCCAATAAATATTTCAAGCATGTCTCAAGGAGGTAAGGTATATCTCAAGCATCCAACTAGACTCCTCCAATGAGATAGAAATTCTGAAAAAATTTCCTCTTTACCTTGTTTTAACATGTAAACATCTTTCAAGACCACATTCTTTTTAACATAAGCACCAAACTGTTGAACAAATAATTCAGTTGTCTCTTCAAAATTCCTCAAAGAATGGTTGGGCAATTGATAATACCACTCTAATTCCATGCCACTAAGACTCTTGGGGAATGTATTTAGCAACAACATGTCATCATATATGATATCATGACAAGCTATTTTAAACATTCTTAAATGCTCAATTGGATCTTCTATTCCTTTATAGATAGGTAAAATTGACATGGGAAAATTCTTAGGATAGTGCCTAGCGGTGATGATAGGGTCTAAGGACTGATTGCACATTTCTCTATAGTTGTAGGTAGAAGTTTGAATCATATTCACTCTTGAAACCAATTTTTTAACCATTTTATTAAAATTTGCTTCTTAGGATTGTTGTTGTGCAATACCCCTAGATTCCCTAAGGGAGGGTATAGGTAAGTTGTTGAAATGGTACTTGGTCTATGTTGGAGTAATTGACATTGTTATGGTATGGGTTATGATATGTGGTATCTTGCTGGAGATGATAACTAACAGTTGGTGGAACAAAAGCAAGAATGTTCAGTTTAGTATAATGAGGAGAAAATTGAAAACAATATTGAGTGGCACTACTGGTTGGAAGGACTTGTGAACTCCTTCCAACATTGGTGGTTGTAGTAGTAACATAGGTTAGTTGATGGACAAGATTACCATGATTCAAATATTTGGTCAAGAAGTTGTTATGAACATCTCAAGGGAAAATAGCATGATGATGAGATGTGTTAACTTCCTTGAGTCAGGTTTCCTCTTCCATAGCTTTATCCAAGGTATCCTTATATGCTTGTATAAATTCAAAACATATTCAAATGATTTAAATATAAGTTTCCCATTAAGTCCCTTAGTAGGATCAAGGTCATTCCTGGTTTCTTCATTTTTCTCTTCTTCTAGATTATGATATTCTTTATCAATTTTATCATATTCTTGAAAAATCTCATCAAATCCTAAAAGCCTTCATTCACTCCTAAGGTTGAGAGCCATCAAGAGAGAGAAAAAGGATAGAGTGAAAAAGGAATAATTTTAAAGACCAGTAAAAACAAACAAAATATTTTTAAAGCGTTTTTAAAATGTTTTCTAATCTAAACAAACAAAATTAGTGGTCTTTTTTTAAAGTTTTCAAAAGAAAAGCAAACAACAAAAGGCTTCCTAAGTTGGTCACTAAGATGTGTCATTCATGTCGGCTTCACTAAAGATGTAGAGGGGGAAAACATCCATACCATGTACAATTCTCGATTGGATCTTTTGGGAGACGAGGTGATCATGGAGGTATGTTATAACTCTACACTCAATGGGCAAAGGGGAAGGGTTCACCAGGAACGGTTTTAGGACTCGCTTCAAGTCCAAGGTGGAATGTATTTGAATTTGTCAATTAAGCATGCGCCTATGTTTGGAATTTCTAAAACTAAACTATAAAATGAAAAATTAATGCAAGACACACAAGATGTAGGAAGATAATCACTAATACTAGAACAATTATTTGATTGAATTACCACTAACCCTAATATTGCAAAACAAAGTTTTCGAGCAAGGGTCCAATAGAAATGCATAAACAAGGTTAAAACCCTAGATGCACACTATGTGCTTTTATTCTTTCAAATACCTAGAAATTTGATCAAATTATTTTAATTACTTGTGATCTAGGTTTTGAACATAAATTAATAGAAAGAAAACATCAAACAACCTAAATATCTATTAAGGTACTTATCTAATTTGGTGGTTGTTCCTAGATTTATCTTGCATCTAGCAATGTACCACAACTTCAATCCTACAAAATAACTTCACAAAACCTTAAAAAATATGATCAGTGTTAGGGGGCTTGCTTAAGTCCCTATATAATTGTGCTTGGAGGCACAACAATCAAGCCCCCTAGGTTCTTTTAGTTGAACTTTAGAATACAAAAGCGAAAATTGACCTTTTTAGAAAATGAACAAACAGAATGTAATGCAACATAATAGTATGATGAACAGAGGGCAAATTACGCTATTATGATCTAAATATAACATGAAATGCAAATCTAGGGTTTTGAGGTAAACTTCTACCCCAAGATTGACATAGTTGAAATTGTTCTATGCATGGGGCAGCTACAATTTTATTGTTGATGAAATCATGCCCTATAATTATGAGGTATGATTTTGCAATAGAAAGTAAGAGCAACAAATCATTGTGAATGAACTAATGAAATATGTGAAATTAATAGTATATGAATACACATGAGCGAAAACAACCCTGTGGTACCAAAAAAGAAAACAAAAGGATGAAGACCTCCAAGATAGTAGACTCCTCCTTAGGGCTCCAACACTTATCCACCAAGGGAAGCAACACACAATAAATGCAGTAGAAGATAACTCCACAAATATTAAAGAGCTTCAATAGATCACTTGGCACTATAGAAATTAGGCACTTCTTGCTTGTATTATGACTCTTTTAGAACTTATGTTAAAACTTGTTATGGGGGAAAAGAAGGCTTCAAAAATTCTATTTATAAGGTATTTGAAACAAGTATGGGCAGGAAAAACTAAATGGAACCAACATTAACGAGGTTGATTTGAAAAAATAGGGTTTTCTAAGAGAAAACCTAGATAGACAAAATCGTGCCCTGTAAGGGCCAACCACGATTTCACCAAAACTAGGAAAAAATGAGGAAAAGGAAGGATGAGAGAGGCCCAAAATTGCTCTGGGAAATTTGGAGGGTCTCTCTAAGGATCTAAGGAAAATGAATCAGTCGAGTGGATCAAATTTTTGTGTCTACATTTGAAAACCCTTCTCCACCTTCAAGTTATCCAAGTAAGATGTTGCTTCACCGCTATACTGGTATGCCACCCAAACAACATTAGTTCTCTCTACAAAAAATTATAGTTTAAAATACTTGGTCATCTAGATAATCCAATATTTAGATCCATCCCTAATGGTTTTCTAATTATAATTTAGTAGAGTGGTCTTCTTTAAATCCTTGGACATTAATGTCTTAAACTGAGCCTTTTTGGATACATGGTACTCGTCTTGGCCTTCTTCCACTTGTGTGGATCCTAGTTTATCCCTTCTATAATCCAAATTTTAGAAGGTTTCACATCCTAGTATTGAGAATTTTTTCCCTCTCTATTCCATCATGATCTTTGTTTTCTAATAGGGCTATCCTTTCCAGCATCTCATTCATGAGGATTAAAAGTTGATATATTTTTCATTTATTTTATTGGTACTGATTGATGGATCTACTTCAATCATTTTCTTGGTAGATCAACAATTAATTTAATTTAGTGTTAGTTAACCCATTAGGCCCTAGCTTTTTATCCAAGGTCTAATATCATGTGTAAAATCCCAATTTTCATAGATTCCAGAAATAGCAATATAAAAAAACCTTTCTTTTATACTATTATCTAAGGTAACATTGCAATTATTTTTAAAATTTTGAGCCAAATAACTTTTAGTACATTATTTTTTTCATGCATTATTCTATGCTCAAAATCACCCAACAATAGTGCAACTCTTTATGATGACCCCACTTCTAATTATTTACTGTGTCTATTTTCCTTTACTCACTTTCATGTCCTTATGAGAACCATGAGCCCATTTTTTTCAACTTCTTATGAACCAAAGAGCTCATGAATCTAAATAATTTCTATCCTCTTTATTGAACCACCACCTTCTATATCCTAAGTATTGCTGGGTGGTTGGGTTCATCCTTGATGATTTTTCGAAATTTCATTTCATTTTTCTACCTTCCATGTGTTGATAAGATTGTGGTACATTATCCTTCATTTACATGTCCATTAAGGACCAATGAAATTAGGGTTATTTCAAAACCTCTGCATTTTCTATGTCTAATTCATAAATAAGGAAATCTATTTATCCACCTTTAAGATCCAAACTAGGATCGATATATTCCACTTCCATCCATGTCCTTCCTAGAATAGGGAGTTATGTTTTCACCTTTGATATTTGAAAAACTAGACTAGTGAGTTTCTTTTTTATTGGGGAGGGTAGGGAGGGTCTCCTCTACTCCTTCCATAGGACTAAGATCCATTCTTACCTTTTCTATATTTCCTTCTTTTAATAGTGGTAATATCAAATGTTACTTCCTTTAATGTCTTTCACTAAAACTTGAGATTTGTTTGATCTATTTTCAAGATGCATCTATAATGTTCTATTTTAGTATTTTTAATTAGCTTCAATAGATTTTGATACTTTTAGTACCTCAATAATACCTTGTAAATTTTACATGAATAAAAATGTGATAAAAAAGACAAGTAGGAAAGGTATTCCAAAAATTCTCAAAATCTGACTATGAATAGGGATAAATATGCTAATAAAACTAACTAACTAGCTTCAAGTACTGATTTTCTAAAAAAAAAAGAACCAATTGGCTTGAGGGAGTGATTCACTTAGCAAATATTGTTGATTCACTTGTAAATATGATTGATTTGCTCACAAAACTAGAGTGAATTGATCAAAGAGTCATAAAGGTAAGTTAAACGCATGGATCCCAAGGGAAATATTTTAGAAAGTAATATTTTTGTATGTAGTGGTACACTAAGTCATCTTGGAAGCCTTATAATACTATTAAAGATATGATTGGAGATATGTAACATTTGATGGTGTAACATTTTGCTAAATTCTCCTCCATACTTTTACTAGTAGTAATTGTTTCTCACCCTAGGTAACTTAAGGGTTACTATAAATAAAGGCCTATGGTCCTTATTGTATTTATATTTTAGCCATGAGAATTAAGAGCTACACTCCATGAAATCCACATTGTGCTTTGTCCTTGTGATATTTTAATAAATTGGTAAGTCTGTAGGTATTCCATTAGTGGTATTGCCCTTTTGGTTTGTTGAGTATGCAATGGTTGTGTCATGAACCTTCTAGCCAATCTTGTCATTTGCTTATCAATTTTATAATACAATGAATGAATGTACATTGATGTTATTTAAATTATCATGTGCTAATCGATCACATACTTCCCTCACTTTAGTTCAAAAAGTGTATTTGTTTAAATCTCTCGCACCCTTAAACTTTCAAGCATTTTATTTTTGCACTTTACTTTTTTGCATTTTACTTTTAATGTAAGTTAGTTTAGATTAATGTAGGAGCATTTCTATGAGGATAGTGAGGAGCCAACCTAAATTCAAATATTAGGATAAGTTATTGGAAATCCCTTCCAACTTTATTGAAATTCAAATTGGAGGTACAAAATCTCAAGTAGAAGTCAAGATAATTCTTTGATTCAACATAGTTTTTGGCATACCCAATGGGATCAGCCCTCTTTTATTTTTAAATTTGCACTTAATGCCTCAATTTTTGTGCCAAAATTACATCCATCATTGATGCAATTATTGGATCTTAATTGATAAAAAAATTACTATGTCAAATTTTAGAAGTGATTCACTCAAAAATTTGGGGCAATTCGCTCCCTTTTGATCTAAATGCCAATTTTTTTACTAAGTTCATTCAATGAGCAATTCACTTGGAATTTGCAAGTGGTTCACTCTATTTCAATGAGCAATTTACTTTAAAAAATCTACAATTTTATAGGTCAAATCTAGAGTGATTAACTGAGGCCAAGAACTTGATTTTTTATTTCTAATCTCAAATCGACTTTGAAATTGATCAAATTTTTGTTATTTGTGCTTGAATTTTGCAAGTATTTTACAAATGGAAACTCTAGCATGAATTCAAAATTTTGATATTTTTATAAATATGACAACTTATATAGCATACAAGCATCATAAAAATGTATATCTAACCTCATGAATGCATCTATCACTAAGAGAAATTATTTTAAGTAGATTCTAAGTCATTTTGTCAAAGATCAAATCAACAAGTGATTTGCTCAAAATAAACAAGTGATTCACTCCAAGTCAAATCCAATGAGCAATTTGCTCTAAATTTGAGAAATGCTTTGCTTGGAAAGATAAGTTTCTTCCTCCCTCCCTTATGGAAAGGAAATTAGCTTTGATTTTAAAGATAATTCATTCCAAGTGCTGCTTGGGACCCTTATTGAAAACTTTTAAAAGTATAAAATTAGCAAGCAAATTGCTCTAAGAAAATTATCTATATTTTTGAAGCAAAGCACTATGCATGCAAAATATTAAAAATCACTTTATACTAGCAACTCACCCTAAAATTGTGAGCAAATCACTCCATATGCAAATTTGTAAACTTTTACAATTCTTGACCATAAAACTCTATCCTTATAGGTATGTACATGCAAGCTTATAAATACACTATCAAAGTCTCATAAAATAAATAAATATCATCAAATGGTAGACATAATTGCATACCATCAAATAAATACAAAGGAAAAGAGAAAAAAACACACTATTGTGTGGGTGCATCATGAGGAGGAATTCAAAGAGATTTTTGTGATTAATCTTACTCTAGGCCAATCTAGTTACTCAATGATTCATGCCACACAAATCAATTACTTGAACCAACACATAAGTTATTCAATTACTCTAGAAAATTAGGCTTCAACCTTGACTTATACTAATCCTCTCTATAATATCACGAATAACCCACTTTTTGCAAGTCAATTATATACTAGTAACTAGTCACAAACACCTATTATGCAAAACATCCTTCCTATGAATGTTTCTTCAACAAAAATTCCACCTAGATACAATTCATCAAATACATCTAACATTCCTCTAGGTCAATATTTTGCTCCAATATGGGGTCATCAGGCTTAAATCTAAACAATGGTGATTGCAAAAATAGGGTCGTAGTATCCCAAGGAAAAACCTAGCAAATAACATTATCTCCCACTATTCACACATAGTATAATGTGCAAGGTCCACCTCCCCAAAACTAGTAAAACTTTTAAATAGGTCTAAATTGTCCTCTATCACAATCAAATATTCAACTACCTCTAAAATAGCAATGGTTCTAACAAAAATTTCCACCTTATTGCCCTCCACATTATTATCCTCCAATTCTATATCTTCTATAACCTTATTACATATCTCATGGGTATGAAATGTACTATCCTCCTCAACATCAATGTGGTCAACCTCCTCCTCAACAAAACAATCAAGGAGCACCTATTAGGCCATAAAATTAACTCCCAAATTGAATCTATCATGGGCCACTAAAATTTTAAGCCTATTTTACCATTCCCTAATGGCTATGAAAGCATTATCTACATTCAATAGGAATGGGGATAAGACAATGCCAAATCATCTCAAAAAATTTTTGATGCTCAAATCAATTTATATCATCTACTAGGACATAATGGTATGCTTTCTAATCTACTTTCATCATGATAAGGCTACTCTATGTTATAGGGTATTATTATCTCCCACTATTTAAACATAGTAGAATGTGCAAGGTCCACCTCCTTAAAACTAGTAAAACATATAAATAGGTCTAAATTATCCTATGTCACAAAAAAATATTCAACCACCTCTAAACTAGACATGGGTCTAACACAATATGCCACCTCATTACCCTCCACCTTATTATCCCTCAAATATATATCTTTTATATTCTCCGTACATATCTCATGGGTATGAAATGTACTATCCTCCTCAACATCAATGTGGTCAACCTCCTCCTCAACAAAACAATCGAGGATAACCTCTTAGGCCATAAAATCAACTTCCCAATTGAATCTATCAAGGATCACTAAGTTTTATAGTCTATTTTCCCATTCCCTAATGGCTATGAAAGCATTATATACAGGAATGGGGATAAGACAACACCATATCGTCTCAAAATTTTTTTGATACTTAAATCATTTCACCTCATCTAATAGGACTTAATTGTACACTCGCTAATCTACTTTCATCATAATAAGGTTACTCTATGGTATAGGGGATTATTGGATACTTTAGTTACAAGTTGGGCATCGCTAATGGAACCATTCATGTATGTATTTGGTAGCATGGGTAATGGTTACTCAATTTTATTTCAATAAAATACAATGCAAAGACATCCCTAAGAAAATATACATGCTTTTAATGCTAGACACTTGAGAACCTTGAACTTAATCCTATACAATGATAGGTTAAACAAATAATAGGCATTTCCATTTTACATCAAAGATTTTTTATCTAACTTAGCTTTAATGGTTTGTAATGCTAATCATCATAAGCTAGCTATATTTAAAGAATCGGCTAGAGGATAGGATGTCCTCATTAGAGGGGAAAATACCCCTTGCTCCACCAACAGTCTATGTAGCCCAAAATACCTAAAATATGCCTATACCTAGTTCCTCAACCAACACGTCACTTATTCCTAATACCCAATCAAATGCTTCCATTCATCCTTCTACATGAGGTACAAGTTCCAACCCTCTGTACTTCATCCAACTCAAGTAATGAGCCTAACAATAACTTTACAATGAGCAAAATGTTGAACATGATCAAAATATTGATAAATTAGAATAATACTAGAAAGTAGTATTAGTAAAAATCACATAATTGGTAATCCTAAAAATATTTATACCTTACAAGAGATCACATGATTTGACAAGGCGCTAATCAAGATGAAGAGCAAAAAGACCTTGATAACTAAATCTAAAAAAGTAGTAAATACAAAATCAAAGGAAAAAATAAGAAGATAACAGATACACACATAACATAGTATTTCACCTGGGAAATCCTTAAAGGAAAAAAACCCAACACAATAATATATCCTTATTGTATAAACTTAACTATCTCCATTACAATAATGTTCATCTTTCATCTCTCTACAAACCATGATGCAAGTGCAATTAAAAAACAACAGTATAAGAATGGGTTTTTATAATACCATGGGTGAAAAACCATGGGTTCAAATATTTAACCCTAAATAGCTCATATGGTCTAAAAATAGCTTAAGAAACCCTAAAAATTTCATCGGGGGATGCATCCCCTAGACCCCCACTATTCAAGGGCTGCCACCCCCGAACCCCGATAAGGATACAAGAGAGTTTCCAGTATATTTTAGAGTTAATCCTGCCAAAATAACATGGAAAATATTCAACATATTTCCAAAAAATTTCCACTTGTTGAATACTTTCCATAGGGGCCAAAAACTAACATTGTCAATTATCAAGGGCAACCATGCCCATAGATCTTCTACACCAAGAATTTTTTTGAGTAGGTACAACCTTTGTTAATGAATGAATAATATTATTCTTTATATCAACTTTCTCCAACATCACCAGATTTTCTTCAACCATCTCTCTCACAAAATGGTACTTAATATCAATATGTTCTAACCAATCATGAAAACCAGGATTGTTGGCCAAAATTATTGCACTTTGACTGACACTGTCAATTGCCACAACCTTCTACTTAAGACCAAATGTTGATCACAACCTCTATAGCCACACTACTTCTTTATAGGCATGTGTTGCTACAATGTATTTTGCCTCTGTTGTGGACAAAACAATCACTGATTGCTTTTTACTCATCCAACTTACTAGCCCTACAAATTGTCTAAACATATAAGCACTCATGGATATTTTTTTGTCCATATCTTTAGCCCATTCAGCATCCATAAAACCTTGTAGATTTATAATATTACTATCTCTAGATTTTCCTTGGTAACCTATACCAAAGTCTGAAGTTCCATGCAAGTATCTAAATATCCTCTTCATATAAATCCAATGTTCCTTTCTTGGATTGGACATATATCTACCAAATACTCCCACTAAATGTGCAATATCAGGTCTAGTGTAGACCATTGCATATATCACGTTACCAACAATGCTAGCATAAGGAACATGATGCATTTCTTCAATTTCCTCATATGTTTTAGGACATTGTTTAGCAAATAAATTTTGACCAATAGGATATGGAGTACATACTAGTTTACAATCATGCATCCTAAATCTCTATAGTATCAAAACAATATATTTCCTTTGATTTACCATAAATTTCTATTTGCACAATCTCTTATTATTTCTATAATAAAAATAAATTTTACAACACCCAAATCCTTCATGTCAAATTCAAAAGATATTTGAGATTTTAGCAACTTTATCATCTTCTTATTGTTATCAATTAACATGTCATCCACATACAAAACAATGATAATAATATTTCTACCTTCTTTATCAAAATAAACACATGGATCTACTTTGCTTTTTCCAAGATAAAGTGTCAAAAAAAACCTATCAAATTTTTGGTTCCACATTCTTGGAGATTGCTTCAAGCTGTAAAGATATTTTTTCAACTTGCATTCAAAATCCTCCTTACCTTTTACCCTAAAGCATTATGGTTGTGACATATATATATGCCTTCACCAAGTTCTCCACGTAGAAATATTGTCTTTACATCCATATACTTTATTTCAAGATCAAAATCAATAGAAATAGCCAATAGAAATCTAATTGAAGTTAGTTTAGCCACAAGAGAAAAAATATCACCAAAGTCAATTCCCTCAACTTGAGAAATTCATTTTGCTACTAGGTGAGAATTGTACTTCTCCAAATTTCCTTATGCATTGTACTTCTTCTTGAATACCCACTTTCAAGCAACCAATTTTCTTCTAGGGGGTAATCTCACCAAGTATCACATCTTATTTTTATCCAAGGACTCCATTTATTTCTCCATAGCCCTTTTCCAAGACTTATCACTTGAATGAAGTGCCTACTTTACATTCTTGGGTTCTTCATCAATAATATATATTAAATGTATTTTTTAGATTTATAGTCTAGCTTAGTCCTTTTCTATTTTTGGACATACATATAAGCATCATTGTAACAATACCTCCCATTATTAATTGAAATAAACCACTATTAATACTTAATTCCATTGATAGACTAATTTTTTTAAAACAACATAATATTAAGTGCAGAAATCATAAGAAAAGGTTGCACAAGTAAGATTCATAAATAAGACCATTTCACATTTCAAGTTTATTAGATAAAGTTTACATATATAAATTATCCACACTAGGTATAATTAAATGTATTCCAATTCTCTTTTCAACCCTAGGCATACCACAACTGAGACTAGTCATTGTAGATGACACTCAAGTGGTCAGGATGTGGCCACATCCTGTAGTGACTTATGAAACCAAGTATAATTCCTGGAAGCCTAGATATCTCCACCTCCATGGTGAGCTATCTAGTGCTTGGTGCTTAATTACTAAAATAGCTAATTAAGGTATTTATCACTCCACGTGATAAATAGCTTGGCCACCCGATCCTCCCCATTCAAGGTGCCAACACCAAACTTGCATAGATACTCCATACCTTTAAGGTAGGATATCAAGTCCAAGCATGCACGCTTAGGACCTTTCCAAAGTCTACCTACCATTGGAAGCTCTCTAGGTTACACCACCTAGAGTATGCAAGGAGACTTGAGTGTTACATACTCAAGTAATGGAATCATTATTAATATATTTTTAATTAAAACTAATGCATTAAGATTCTCTACTCCTAATGATAACTCATGAGAAATCTATCATTTTATGAAACCATTGCAATAGACAAATATCATTGACTATAGCATATAAAATGAATATAAAGCATTCCATCAACAAAGCATGATTCCATTCATATTCTAATCTAGCATATCATAATTAAAATTTCATTGAAGAGCATACATTGAACTAAAGCAGTAGATACAAAATTTAAAGATAACACCACATATATCCTGGGAAAACCTGAAGGTAAAAACCCAGCCTCAATAAATCCATATTATATTATCATAAAAGTATTCCAATACAATCGTTTTATGGAAATTCCACAATTTATATTTTTCAAAGCATCCATATAATGCACAAGAATATCCACAATTCTTTGAAGAAAACACCAATTTTTCCAAATATTCTTTAGTAACAACCTTTTTCATCAATCTAGGAATTATGCTACCAACATTCATATTGTATAAAATAAATATCAAGGAGGGACCCTATAATCCCTCTACGTTTATATCATATCGTATAAAATAGGTTCATAAAAGAGATCTTATAATTCTTTCAAGAATGAACTTTATGTTCATTATTTTTCCTAAGTTTATTTAATCCAAAATATAGAACTTCCACAGTTCTAGAATGAACTCCACATTCATCTCATCAACTTAGAACTTCCACAGTTCTATCATCGAATTATAAGTTCCCTAGTTCTAACCATGAATGATTATGAAAGAAAATATATTATTATATGAATTATCTTTATAATCAAGCTATGAAGTCCTATCAATTTCTCCCTACATTTGACCTAGGATATATTCACTTTTTCTCTAATTATTCCAATTAAAAGGAATTAGTCCATTTAGTCTCAATTTATAGTAAACGAAGGGATTAAACTTCTTAGTCCCTAATTGCTCTAAAAGGAAAGATTAATCCATTTAATCTCTAATAATACATTTAGAAAATATGAGTCCATTTAATCATAAATTATAGCAAGATAGGATTAAACTCCTTAATCCTTAATTATTTCCAAAAGGATGATTAAATTTGTTTTATTAAAAAGGTGGGTTTAGTTTGAAGTTTAACTACTCAACCTCCTCAACATTTCTAATAGTCATATACCAAATTTTTAATCAAATTTACCCAATGGTTAAACTTCTTAATCCTTAATTATTTCCAAAAGGATGATTAAATTTGTTTAATTAAAAATGTGGGTTTAATTTTAAGTTTAACTACTCAACCTCCTCAACATTTCTAACAGTCATATACCGAATTTTTAATCAAATTTACCCAATGGTTAAAATATGTTTTTCAACGGTCACTACGAGATTAGTAATAATCCAACGGTCACTGCAAGATTAGTTAAAATATATTTTTCAATGGGCACTACGAGATTAGTAATAATCCAAAAGTCACTGCAAGATTAGTAATAATCCAACGATAACAAACACATATGCAATAATCCAATAGTAACAAACATATTTATAATAATCCAATGATCAAAGGTAGAACTGAATTCCACAGAGGCCTCCACTTGGTCATGCACCAACAACGGGTGCCCTAGTCTGCATGACTAGGTTGACCACCTCCATGTGGTCAAAGTGCCACCAAACGATGCTAGATATCGCCACTTAGTGACCACCATGACCATCGAGTGGTGGTCACTTTTCAATGGGATGTTATTCCCATTATAAACCCCTCGTTTGCATCCACACCATGAATGTGGTACAAACCTCATGACAATTTAAAAATATGCTCCCATAGAGCGCATCCAATCAACACAAAATCCACTAACTACCACATGCCATCAATCAGTGGTCTACACTAGATTACATGTAAAGATAACTAACTAATAGTCAACACATGGATTCATCTTAAGGTGATGATTCGTACCACCAATTTGCACTACTGAACACCATGTGGTTTGTCCCAATACCATCACTTGGTGGTCAAAAATACATGGGAGATTTACTCCCTTTGAAGGGTGTTAATGCCCTAGTATGTCCCAGGTGGAACAATGTTGGCAGAAGACTTTACAAAGGCTTTCGCTTGAGAAGGGTCGAGCATGGCTCTAGCACTCTAACCATTCAAGAGTCGACTCACAGGTCTCCTAAAATACCACAAAAGATTCCCAAACAAGCCTAGATTCTAAGCATGGTTATTTAAGAGGTCTACTCGATGGATTATATATACCATCACCGGTATATGCAGAAAAAGATGTCTAAATTTAAACGACTGCAATAGGGATTAACAAAATATATCAGGGAGGCTATTCAAGGTGTTCACAATGGCCTAAGACTTTATTTATGACTTCCCTAGCATCGTTAAAGGGGTCTAACATCATAATAAGCTTTCTCATGGCATAAGCTAAAGTTTTTTCATCACTTGTTAATTGTTCACAGCGATGTAGAGCAAGGAAGACGTCGTAATAGAGCAACATTGTAAATATATTTAAAGACATCATAATGAATGTGTGTGGCTGATTAGGCTTGGCTTATGATGTCCAAAACCTCCTTTGACTCAAACATGACCAAGGGAAAGCAAAAGGATTTGAATATATGATTCGATTCTTAGTAAAAATACAATGGCATTTGATCGGATACGTTTTGGAAATTTGGTGTTATAGAAAGTTGCAGTTAAAGAAAAACTCAAGCATTTGAATTTGACCCATTTAATCCCTATTGCATGCATTTCAGATTACTCCTAGAGAAATTAAATCAGAATCATATAATCTTAACAATATTTGGCCATTACTTTATTGATTATAAAATGAATGCATAAGAGTACATTTAAATATTGAAGCCAAACTACACGATGATACATTAGCAAGAGTTTAAAAAATCATATACAGACTCATTCCATATAAGCAAACCTAGTCTATTAATTATGCATTGAGATTGAGGTAACATAAGGTCAATTAAATTCCTACTTAATCAAAATTTAAAACCAGCAAGAAGAGAAAATGGAGGCCTTGACCTAGAGCTTTCGTGAAATTCTCCAAGTGTCCTCTATCTTGACCCTTGTTCCACTAGATTTCCTCTTTCTTCCTCCTTCATTTCCTAAAGTTCGTAACTCATTGTCCATTTTTCTAAAACTAAGGTCCCCTTTTATATTAAAACTCCTAGAGTTTTAATATAATTCAACCACTTCCACCTTGCGGAGTAGAGTCCTAATCCAAATGAAGGTGGCTAATTATTATAATAATATAAAGATACCACTTTAATCCCTTCATTCTCCTCCTTCCATTTGGAGGTGTCCAAATCTACAAGGTCATTCCCAATTTTGATCCTTTGCTAAATTTAAAAGGAGTACTATTCAAATAGTAAAATACCTTTAATTTAATCAATTTAAATTGCCTATTATAGAGATGCCAATCCTCCTCCTTCCATTTGGAAGATGAGTCAATTTGACAAATTTTTATTTAATTGCAATAGAAAAGATACTCCTTCTCCTCCTTTTGTTTGGAAGAGGTTTCTAGTCACCCAATTTCCAATTTAATTGGGTTTGGAAGGGGTTCCTAGTCACCCAATTTCCAACTTAATTTCCTATTTTATAAAATAGGCTTAAATAGTCAAATTATCTAATTAAAGCTAATCATAATTAATTACATAAACCTGTAATTAATATTAACTCTAATTATAATCATTATGGATTTTCATCCATATTTACTTCTTCTTCATCCTTAGTGGCAACTTCCTCATCCACTTTATCCAAAGGATACTTGCTCCTGCAACCATGCAAACTTATGCAAACTATCAGTAATATCATATTCTCAAATAAACCAATCATATATGTCAAATGATCAAGGATAATGCCATTTAGTCTATCTTCAAAACAACATAATAATTCATTAGTTCATCATATAGAAAATCTTGTCAAGGGAGGGTCATGACAATCGCAACCAAAAATCCTTATATGACTGAGAGAGGGTTTGTTACCAGTCTACACTTCCTGTGGATTCTTGTCCATCAAAGTTGAGGTAGGAGATCTATTAATGAGGTAAAAAGTAGTTAACATAACTTTTTTCTAGAATTTCCTTTCTAACCTTGCAACACTTAGCATGCTTCTGGTCTTATCCATCAAAGTTTTTTTCATTCATTCTGCAACTCCATTCTATTATGGAGTATACAGAGTTAATTTCTATCTTTCTATTTCACAATCCTTGCAAAACTGCTCAAATTCATTAGAGCAATACTCACCACCATTGTTACTTCTCAAAACCTTTATCTTTTTCTCTGTATTATTTTCTACAAGAGCCTTAAACTCTTTAAATTTATTGAAAACATCATATTTGTTTTATAAAAAATATACCTAGGTATTTCTTGAAAAGTCATCTATAAATGTAATAAAATAGATATATTTACCTTACGATGGTACTTTTGCAGGTCCAAACACATCACTGTGAACTAGATAAAAATTCCTTCAGATCTTGTTGCACTACTAGGAAACTTGACTCGAGTTTGCTTTACAAAAACACAATGCTTACAAAAATCAAAAGTTAATGGGAAATCAAAAATTCCTTCAGTCATACCTTTCATTTTTTAATGTTTGAAGGCCTTTCTCACCGATATACCCCATTCATTGATGCCATAATATTATCTTGGCTACAGGAATACTCAAAGTCACTTCTACTATTTTATTATCCTCTACAATGGAAGAGTTATTGCAATCAATACTTACAGTGCTAGCCTCAAGTATGAATAGAGTTCTTGTATGAAATCCCCTTGCCAACACCAAGACTCCACAAAACATCTTGCAACTATCCTTATTGAATACCATAATCACACTTGTGTCATTCATCTTACTCATGGATATTAGATTCCTTTCCAAACTTGGAATATGTAACACACCAAGAAGGGTTTTAATTCTTCCATATTTTAACCTCAACTTGACTCTTCCTTGACCTATTATTTTACATGTTGAATTGTCTCCCAATAATACTTCACCTCCATTTATATTTTTATATTCATAGGACCCCTCCTTACGAGGATTCATATGAAAGGAAACAACTGAGTCAATCAGCCATGAGGATTCATAGGACCCCTCCTTTGGGATAAGTTGAAAGGTATATATGAAGGATACAAAAAGGTCAAAAGGGAAAAGTTGTAAAATTACAAGAGAAGATTTGAAGACCTAAAAATGAAGGATGAGGAAAACATTGTTGCATACTTACTTCGTGTGGATGAGGTTGTTAACTCCATGCAAGGACTTGGGCTTAAGATTGAAGAAACAAATTTTTGTAATAATATTTTGAGGTCACTCCCAAAAAGGTATAGTGAAAATATTTCAGCTATAGAAGAGTCAAAAGATATTGAACTTTTGACAAAGGATGAATTACATGGAATTCTCACAACTTTTGAGATGAGAATAAAAAGGAACCTATTCCCCCAAAAAAATCAGCCTTCAAAGTTACTAAGAAGACAAAGGGTAAGAAGTCATATTCAAGCAATGAGTTATCTCGTGACGAAGAAGCAAATTATGGCAGAAGGAACAAGGACTCAAGAAAGTATAAAGGTACAAAATCAGTTAGATTTTTTAATTGTGGTAAATATGGTCACTATGCAACTGATTTTCCAAAAGCTATAAATGATAGTGAAGATGAAGAAAAATAAGATCATAAGAACAGGGAAATAGAAAAACACAAGTACCAAAAGAAAAATAGGGATGGACAAGGAAAGCAAGGAAATAAGTTTTTCCAAAGGTATAAGAAGAGTTTTTATGCATACAAGGCATGTAAAAGTACTAGTGATAGTGATGAAAGTTCCTCAAATAATTATGAAGAAGAAATCCTATTTCTAGTAGAAGAAAAATAAGTGGTTAGAAAAAGGTCGTCAATAATTCTCAAGTGATTTATATGTGGTAACTTTGGTCATATTGAATATAGTTGTACAAGGAATGGATTCAATTTCAGTGAAGATGAATATGATGATGCTCTTGAAGGACCAGAAGAAAGTCTTCTTATGGCAATAGAAGAAGAAGGAAATGGTCCTATTGATGATGAATTAGAAAGCAATAAATATGATCCTAAAGGTAAAAGAATAGAGGAAGAATCAGAGGAAGAAGAAGTTGATCTTGAGGGTGAGCTTATTTTTGCCCTTGATGTGTTAAGAAAGGTAAGAAAGCAGAACTCGAAACTCAAGCTTCAATTTCAAGAATGTGATGAAGAGAAATAAAAGCTTATAGAAGATCTAACAAACTCAATAGCCAAGACAAGTAAATTTAAATAAAGGTTAGAGGCTAAGGTTTTAGAATGTGAAAGGTTTAAGCATGAAGTAGCTTTGCTAAGGAAGAAAGTAAAATATTCTAAAGATAAGCTACACAGGTTTGGAAGAAATAAATTGGATAATATTATCAAGGTACAAAGATCTTCATCAAACAAGATAGGACTTGGTTTTGAACAGGAACAAAAAGAACAAGGAGAGGAGTCAATCTCAAGCTTTGAAGAAGAAGAAACTTCAGAAGAGGAGAATGTAAGAGAAATATAGACTTCTAAGGATGAGTTGAACAATAAAAATTTCAATAAGGAAAGGACAAATGTACAAATGAGAAACATATGGAACATGAAGCAACACAAGGTAAAAGAGACTAAGAGACCAATGGGGTCAAGGCAAGGTAATTTCAATAGACGATGCTTCTCATGTCACAGGTTTTGGTATAAGGCTACACAATGCAAGAAACATGAAAGACAAGAATATGGGAATTTTAGAAACAAATATAAGGGTATTTCTACTCTTGTAATTAGTTTGGTCACAAGGTAGTTAATTGCAGGGTTCATGACAGGAATGGATATGGCTTCACCAGGAGAAACCCCAAGATATTTGCACCTTTAAGGAATAACAATATTAAGTGTTATAAGTGCAATAATGTTGGGCATATAGCCAAGTGGTGTAGAGCAGAACTTCTAGAGACAAGTAGGAACAGAAGTAATCAGAGAAATCAGAAGGATCAGTTGAGGAAGAAGGTGGACAAAGGCAAAGATTGGTGTATGCTGGGAGTAGAGATACTACCACACCAAAATTAACCACCTCAATATAAGAGTTGGGGGAGGGGATAAGATAAGAGTCTCATTCTTAGCCCCAAGCCCCAAAGGTCACCCTTTGGCATTGATGTCAAAGGGGGAGAGATTTGAGCTAGGGGGAGAGCATTCAATCAGGGGGAGTAGAACAGAAAGAGGTAAAGGAAATGGTAAAAGGTAAATGGGTTGCCATTAATGACAAAGGGGGAGATTTTTTGAAATATGAGCAAGTTTTGTTGTCATTGATATCAAGAGTCATTTTTAGTGAGCAGTACAAAAGGAAGGATGTCAAGAGTCAGTTTCAGTAAGCAGTGCAAGAGAAATATTGCTTCTAGGTCTAAGGGAAATAATATTATAATATCTCTTATTATAATATTCAATGTGGTCAGATAAGGTCTAAAGGAGCAATAGGAAGGCCCAAGAAAAATAATATTATAATATTAAAGGTCTAATGTTAAGACCTAAAGTTATTAAATTAATTATAATAATTTCATTATAAATTAATTTATAATTTAATTTAATTAACCCTAAGGTTAGGGTTATAAGGGCAAAAGGTTTAATTTAAAGTGTCAACATCAAAAGTATTTTTCCCCTCCATAGACGTCCAAAGGGAGATGGCACAATGGTATAAATTCCATGTGCATTTGGTTGACTAAGTCTAACCTTTGATCAAATAACATTGTGAGTGCCTACAAATTTTTGTGATCTATGTGCAAGAAAAAGGATAAATTTTTTATTATTCGGTGGTCATCGAAGGGATAAAAGAAGGGAGGCTTAAAGCCTCATTACCAACCTGGTGGTTGGGCTAGTGGTAAGCGTTGTGCATTGAAGCATTGACAAGCGGGAGGTCCCACGATCGAATCCCGACGGCAGGCCTAGGATTTGGTGGGTGGTTGGTGGGTGTGGGTGGTTTTAGTCCACGGTATTGTGCCCATTGTATTCTAATACCCCATAGTGTTTTAGGGTTAAAATATTTTCCTTTATATTTATTGTAATATCCCATTTTGGGTAAGAAGGTGAATAATAATATCAAGGAGGTGTGGCTCTTGTTTTACTAGAGTAGCCCATATTGGGTGAACCAGGGTAAATCTCATGTGTTATATGTGCATTGTGTGGTGTCATTTCTTCTAAGTTGTTGATTTTCTACTTTATGTTTGGAATAATTTTTCTGTAGATCTCTTCAAATTTGAGATAGATATTGAGCATATCTGTGCTAAACTAAATGACTATGTTTAGTGTATATTTGAGACAAAGATTGAGCAAATTTGTGCTAGACCAAAGGATTGTGTTTAGTGCATATTTGAGACAGAGATTGAGCAGATTTATGCTAGACCGAAGGACTATGTTTAGTATAAATTTGAGATAGATATTGAGTAGATTTGTACTAGACTAAAGGATTGTGTTTAGTGCAGATTTGAGATAGAGTCGAGAGTAAGCTTTGGAGGTGATAGAGCAGATGACAGTAGTCTCTAGTGGATAGAGATCCATTAGCTAGGGCAGTGAGGATAGAGATATTTTGAGTGAGGAAATATTATTCTATGGAGAGAGATCCACAAGCCAGTGTAGTGGAGGCAGTAGTCTTCTAGAGGATCACTAGCCAAAGTAGAGGAGAAGGAGTTCTCCTATGGATATAGATCCATGAACCAGCTGAGGGGATTGGTGTCTCCTATGGATAGAGATCCATGATATTGATTAGGGTATTGGTATCTCCTTTGGACATAGGTCCATAAATATTGTAATAGGGAAGGATTCCCAAGATATTTGTTGAGAAAATTTTAGTAAAATATTTTCTTCGTGGAGTAGCCCACATTGGGTGAACAACTTTAAATTGGTGTCTCTATTGTGTGTGGTTATTTATGCATTGCTTTAAAAACTATTGTTGATATTACCATTAATATATTGGATAATATTGTTTAAAAAAAGTAAAGTAAAAATTGGTCTTATACTGTTCACCCCCCTCTCAGTATAAGCTTGTGTTCTTCAGTAATCAGCCAAAATGCACTTCAACTAATATATAAGATCAACATAAATTTATGATAAAGCATCCAATAGATATCCAATTTTAAAGATGTACAAAATGTGACCCTCAAATTTGAAAATAATATACTTAAAAGTTACATAGTTTATTTAGGTGTAGCAACTATAGTTGAGAGGGGTTCAGGATTGGAATCGTCCACTTCAAGCTAGCAAACACTCACCAAGATAGGCTAGTGGAAAAAATATCTATATATTAAAATAAATAGGGACTGCATACTTTGGGTGAGGTTTATTAAATGACACTACAGTGGTAAGAGCTTTAGTATACGGTGGCAGCAAGCAATAGCAGTGGTCAAAAATTCTACTCGGACCTAGTTGATAGGAGTAGTAGGCAAGGTGAATAACCAGTAAGGGATCAAAACCTAAAAATATAAATAAAGGAAAACCTTGAAAACAAGGTTTTCAATTATTTTCAACCTATAAATGGGTTTTCGAGTTAAAAAATGAAACGGGTGGAAAAAAGAGTGGATGGACCAAGGTTTGGAGTGACCAGAGATGGACGAGAAGCAATTGGCATAGGAATCAGAGTAGGGTAGGGCTAGACTAGGGTATTGGAAGGTACATCAATAGATGGAGCCTTGGATGAATATATAGAAAGAAAAATACAAGAACCTCCCAAAAAAGTAGTCCCAAAGGAGCAAGATGAATCAAAGGCAAACAGTAGTCAAGAGAATCGAGTCCTAAAAGTGGGACAAAAATGATCTTGGGCCCAAGTGGTACATGGTTCTAAACTTACTACTAATATTCCTCTATTGGTAAACCACTTAAACTTGAGATTTCAAAATGGTATTCTCAACATTCCCTCAGAGATAATTTTGAACATGAAGGTGGAAGGGGAACACAATTCGATGGGTAAGTTTTTAGAGCAAGGCTACATATAGACACTATTCAAAGGTGTGCCTTCGCTATATGGAAACCAATAGGATGCATGGAGATTGTGGTGCTCCTAAATGGTTTCTTCATGATCAAAATTGAGGTAAGTTACATGCAAAAAAATCTAGGTGGAGGACCATGGTCGATGGGTAAACGTAGCTTGTTTCTCAAAAAATGGGATGTGGATTTTAATCCTCACACCCAAAGTCTCAAAACAACTATTTTTTGGGTAATATTACCTCACCTTCCATTTCAATATTGGCACAATAAAGTTTTAATAGCTATTGAAAATAGTATTGGTACCTTTGTTACCATTGATAGGGTAACCAGGATGAAGTCTCGTATGGTGTTTGCCCAAATTTGTGTTAATGTTGATTTGGATAGCAAGCTTATAGAAATAATAGACCTAATGTCCCCAGTGGATACCTAGACTTAGATGTTGGAGTATGAAATTATTCTACCCATTTGTGATCTTTGTAAAGAGAGAGTTCATATCTCAAGTGTTAGTCTCACAATGACACTGAGAGGGGGGGTGAATCAGTGTAGCTCTTTAGAACTTAAATCTTCAACTCTTAAAGCCGAAACAATGAAAACTTAAAACCAAATAAAAAAGTATAACAAGAGAACATCACACAACACAAGATGTACCGAGGTTCACCGATTTGGCTACATCCTCAAAATGACTGTTTGGACTCCCATCCAAATCCAGCCTTTGCAAAGCACCAACTTTACAATCAATTTACCAGCACCCACTGGAAGGAGCACCAACCCCTGATTTATCTTCACCAATAGAAAGGAGCACCAACCCCTGATTTATCTGCACCAACAGAAAGGAGCACCAACCCCTCTACCAAGCATCCACTTGATTTTGATATTGATAATAAAATGACATATATGAATCTTCTCTTCTCACAAAAAATTGACCGTTATCTTAGCTCATTTTGTCAAATGCTAAACGCTTTCTGGGTATTGTGCAGAACTCTGTCTATGACCTCCTCTCAAAATTTCATCCAAAACTGATATTGTATGAGAAAGTTATGCCCAAAATACTAAAGTGACTTTTTTCACCTTTTTCCCAAAAACACGGATTTTCACTCTTTATTTTTCTCCACACACTCTTCTCACTTCACAAAATAAAATCCCCCAACTAAAATTCTCCAAGCAACACTCCTTTTATATCTATCTTTTCTCTTTGTAACTCCTTTTGTAACTTCCATATTCTCACATGCTACCTATCAATTGTAACTCCTTTTGTAACTCCTTTATGACACAATATTCTCCTATGCCACTTGTCAATTGTAACTCCCTTTTTATATTTTCAACCTAGTCCATATTTTCTACAGTCACTTCTGGTCACATCTTACTTTCAACTGTTCAAATCTGGAGAAGACATTTCGTCAAACACTTCACGGCCAACTACAGTGCACCTTACTCAAACTCATACTTCGGGACCACGTGACAACTCAAACCAAAAACAAAAGATGATCTATTTGATGCCTTGAAGGTGTAACAACACTGAAACTGAAACTCTGGCGACTCTTCAAGGTCGAAACGGCCAACTAAAGGATTTTGCACAAGTGGCACAAATTGACATAAAAGAGACCTGTAACGTTTTTGCAAAAATCATAACTCTCACCTCGTAACTCGGTTTTCTCTGAAATTTGAAACGTAGAATCTTTGCAACACTGACTATGTCCAAACCAAAACTCACTGCCTAACTCCTTCCATGACTATTCATTTTCTCCTTCCATGACTGTTCGTTTTCTCCTTCCATGACTGTTCATTTCTATTTTGTGGCCCTTCATTTCCTTTTCTCCACATGGGCATGCATCCACTTCTTTCCATGTGTAACGACCATCTTAAATGATTTCAAATCATTAAAGATTCCTTATGTAACATTTTGTCTTATTCATTGAATTTTGTCCTTATGTGACAAATTACCTTATTCAATCTTCGATTTATTCCTTATAGGTCCACGTCACTATGGAGTCTTCAGTTTCACTATCCTGGTGTTCATCACTAATATCAGACGCACTGTCAACTACTCTGTTCCTTTGGCGAAAATGCAACATGTCGTGATATCGTGACACTTTTGTTTCTCTGCTCCTGCCCTTTTTGAGTCACGAAAATGCGACATGTCGCGATATCGTGACACTTTTGTTTCTCCTCCCTTTTGAGAAACATGTGCGATATCACACTTTTCTTCCTTTTGGCAAATGGACATGTCGCGATATCGTGACACTTTTTCCTTCTTGCTCTTTCTCTTTGCTTTGGACTGCAAAAATGCAACATGTCACGATATCGTGACACTTTTTTCTCCTTGCTCTTTCTCTTTGCTTTGGCCCGCAAAAATGCAACATGTCGCGATATCACGACACTTTTTTCTCCTTGCTCTTTCTCTTTGCTTTGGACCGTGAAAATGCAACATGTCGTGATATCGTGACACTTTTTCTTTCTTGCTCTTTCTCTTCTCTTTTGGTAACATAACGACACTTTTTCTTCTCTTTAACCGAAAATGCAACATGTCACGATATCGCGACACTTTTTCTCTTGTTCTTTCTCTTCTCTTTTGGCCATGAAAATGCAACATGTCGCGATATCGCGACACTTTTTCTTTCTTGTTCTTTCTCTTCTCTTTTGGCCATGAAAATGCAACATGTCGCGATATCGCGACACTTTTTCTCCTTGCGGTGTTTTGCTTTTTCTTTGATCTTTAGCATATGGGCCACTTCGGTCTTCTTGGAAAATATGCAAAAAGGTGGGTCCCCAATTTTGGGGTATGTGGAGAACCACAACATGAGGATTTTTTCAACTTTGCACAAACAACCTATAACAACTTCACCCAAACATCAAAAACATCCTCATAAGCATTTAACATCACTGTACATACTCCGAATAACCTCTGAACTCCTCGTCCACTCTGCATCAACCGATCTATCTGATTGTGTTGACAACAATGACAATACTGTCGTTGCACCTTGCTCAACAATCTCCCCCTTTGGAATTGTTGGCAACACACGTGCAATTTCCTGTAACTCTTCTCCCCCTTTGACAACAATACCAAAGGGTTGCTGCAAACTCCCCCTGAGTCCATGCACAACATTCTCAGGCAAAAATTATTACACTTAGCAAAAATCACAAACATGAGCAAAAAGATAAACAAATACACAAATGCTCCCCCTAAGAATGTGGTCTCGATAGCTAGTCAATTCTTGGGAAGCGTGACCACTCCCAATTTATTGCGAAGGTACTCAAAGACTTCCTTGGGCAACGGTTTTGTGAAGATATCCGCTACTTGCTCTGTTGTTGGAACAAAATCCAACTTAACCTCACCTTCCGCAACTTTCTCCTTCAAAAAGTGATACTGGATAGCAATATGTTTTGTGCGAGAATGCATAACCGGATTCTTTGAGATGTTAATGGCATTGGTGTTATCACACTTAACTAAAATTGGCTCACTGAAGTTAATACCAAGATCTTTCAAGGTTTGTTTCATCCATAATACCTACGTACAACACGTTGTCACTGCAATATATTCTGCCTCTGTTGTGGATAAGGAGACTGACTCTTGTTTCTTACTGTGCCACACGACCAACCTGTCTCCAAGATAGAATGCACCTCCACTGGTACTCTTTCTATCATCTACACATCCTACCCAATCTGCATCTGAATATGCAATAAGGGTGAAGTCCTTACCTTTCGGATACCATAACCCATACTCCATAGTACCCTTGAGGTACCGAAGAATCCTCTTCACTGTTGTCACATGAGTCTCCTTGGGACTAGCCTAAAATTTTCATCATTAGTGATGATGAAGAGGAGGTGGCTAAGACCAACTATGAACCTGAAGAACCTGCCTTCATTGTCATCAGTGATGATAGTGACAATGGCTATGAACCTGCTTCATACAAATCAAAAGAAATCGGATACCCGGATATTGGTGACCCGATGGCGATTGAACAAAACATTACACACGTAGTTGAGAAAATGTGTAACGATCAAATGTGGATCGATCTGAATTTGTCTCCCTGAATATTTGTACTCAATTTGTATTGATGTAACTTCCTGCTCATGTAGGCACCTTGAATGCAATAATAAAATGTGAGCTTTCTGATTTTGCACACGAATTAAATATTTTCACCAAAGCATCATAATAGATCTAACAATCTTCACATCAATGTGCAACACAAATACACACTGCTTTTATCAAAACACATCTATGTAGCTAGGGCAACATTCTTTCACTAAACCAAATTATCTGAACTGTTATAATCCATAACTTTGAACCATGGCAGTAAGAACCATCAAAAGTACAACACTGACATATAGCAATACTACCAATGGTGACAAGTCTCAACTTAATCACCACCCTTCATGGCACCTCCACAAACAACTACATGAACTAAAACACACTTTGACAACTATACGACAACTCCCCCTGACTACTTGCCTTTCATCCTCAGATAACCAAACAACATAGGAGCATTAAAATAAAACTTTAAGATTGCTCCCCCTGAGGATGTGCTACCTGGAGCTGCTTAGTGCAATAGAGGAGTAGTCTCCTTCAGTCCAAGGAGACACGATTTCCTCTCTTCTTTCTTTCTCCAAACTTTCTTGAACTTGGGCTTGAGTTTTTCAACTGCATCCCTATTTTGAACCTTTTCGTGAACTTGAACATTTCTCTTGGGTGGTTGTCTCTTGTGCATCCTTGATGGATGATTATTTTCCTTTCTTTGATGCACATGATTTCTTCCCTGTCTGTGTTGCATTCTTTGTGTCTGATGAAATCTACTATCTTGCCTTAGATTAGATACAAAATTTCTTGGACAAAACCTTGCTATGTGCCCATGACCATTACATTTAAAACATTGCACATGGTGTTCAATCGAAAAAATAGATGTATTTCTACTAGCATAACTCTTTGATCTATTATTCAATCCACAATAAATTGCCTTGTGACCATAATGGTTGCATCTAAAACAATAGCCATTAAAAGCATTATTATGAATAAAGTGAGAGTGATAGAACCTCTTTTGTTGTGGTTGCTTTGTTGTAGATCTCCTTTGAGATTTTCTTCCTTTTGAAGTTTCAGCTTCAAAATTTTCTTGCTTTGATCCTTCGATAGTGGACTTCTTCTTCTCTATAGATTTAGAAGATGAAGGTTGTTCAACTTCACATCCAAGACCAAGCTTAGCCATGGAGCTTCTTTGTTGCCTTATCATTTCATCTAGCAACTCTGTGCTCTTCTCAAATTTGAGATTTGTATTGGCCTCTTCTAGTTGTTTCCTCAATAAAACAATCTCCTCTTCTTGTTTGCAGCAAACAATCTCTTTCTCATTGATCTGTGACTTGAGAGTTTCTTCAATCCTTTTGGACTCTTCTACTTGCAGCTTTAGATCACTAATAACTTTGTTAGATTCCTCTTCACGTTTGCTACATACATCGCCTTTATCATCCAGGTGTGACTTCAAGGCTTCTTCTATTTTCTTGGCTTTATGAATTTGTAAGAAGAGATCTTCAATATTATCCCCATATTCTTCCAACTTCTTGGACAGTATTTTGTTCTTTTTCCTTTCTATATCCAACTCTTCAAGTGCAGCGATCAACTCACCTTCTAGATCTACTTCAACCTCAAGGTTTTCATCACATACTTCAGAATTCACTCCTATCTTTTCTAGTTCAATTTTCTCTTCCACAGGAACTGAAACTGACTGAGATGCCTTATTGGAGGAGGATCTATTCTTCTTACCCATTGCATACTAATCCAAGATCAACCCTAGCTGATTTAGCCTGACAAGGGAAACTGGCTCTGATACCAATTGTTAGTCTCACAATGACACTGAGAGGGGGGGTGAATCAGTGTAGCTCTTTTAAACTTAAATCTTCAACTCTTAAAGCCGAAACAATGAAAACTTAAAACCAAATAAAAAAGTATAACAAGAGAACATCACACAACACAAGATGTACCGAGGTTCACCGATTTGGCTACATCCTCAAAATGATTGTTTGGACTCCCATCCAAATCCAGCCTTTGCAAAGCACCAACTTTACAATCAATTTACCAACACCCACTGGAAGGAGCACCAACCCCTGATTTATCTGCACCAATAGAAAGGAGCACCAACCCCTGATTTATCTACACCAACATAAAGGAGCACCAACCCCTCTACCAAGCATCCACTTGATTTTGATATTGATAATAAAATGACATATATGAATCTTCTCTTCTCACAAAAAATTGACCGTTCTCTTAGCTCATTTTATCAAATGCTAAACGCTTTCTAGGTATTGTGCATAACTCTATCTATGACCTCCTCTCAAAATTTCAGCCAAAAATGATATCGTATGAGAAAGTTATGCCCAAAATACTAAAGTGACATTTTTCACCTTTTTCCCAAAAACACGGATTTTCACTCTTTATTTTTCTCCACACACTCTTCTCACTTCACAAAATAAAATCCCCCAACTAAAATTCTCCAAGCAACACTCCTTTTATATCTATCTTTTCTCTTTGTAACTCCTTTTGTAACTTCCATATTCTCACATGCTACCTATCAATTGTAACTCCTTCTTTTGTAACTCCTTTATGACACAATATTCTCCTATGCCACTTGTCAATTGTAACTCCCTTTTTATATTTTCAACCTAGTCCATATTTTCTACAGTCACTGCTGGTCACATCTTACTTTCAACTATTCAAATCTGGAGAAGACATTTCGTCAAACACTTCACGGCCAACTACAGTGCACCTTACTCAAACTCATACTTCGGGACCACGTGACAACTCAAACCAAAAACAAAAGATGATCTATTTGATGCCTTGAAGGTGTAACAACACTGAAACTGAAACTTTGGCGACTCTTCAAGGTCGAAACGGCCAACTAAAGGATTTTGCACAAGTGGCACAAATTGACATAAAAGAGACCTGTAACATTTTTGCAAAAATCATAACTCTCACCTCGTAACTCGATTTTCTCTAAAATTTGAAACGTAGAATCTTTGCAACACTGACTATGTCCAAACCAAAACTCACTACCTAACTCCTTCCATGACTATTCATTTTCTCCTTCCATGACTGTTCATTTTCTCCTTCCATGACTGTTCGTTTCTATTTTGTGGCCCTTCGTTTCCTTTTCTCCACATGGGCATGCGTCCGCTTCTTTCCATGTGTAACGACCATCTTAAATGATTTCAAATCATTAAATATTCCTTATGTAACGTTTTGTCTTATTCATTGAATTTTGTCCTTATGTGACAAATTACCTTATTCAATCTTCGATTTATTCCTTATAGGTCCACGTCACTATGCAGTCTTCAGTTTCACTATCCTGGTGTTCATCACTAATATCAGATGCACTGTCAACTACTCTGTTCCTTTGGCGAAAATGCAACATGTCGCGATATCGTGACACTTTTGTTTCTCTGCCTGCCTGCCCTTTTTGAGTCACGAAAATGCGACATGTCACGATATCGCGACACTTTTGTTTCTTTGCTTGCCTGCCCTTTTTGAGTCACGAAAATGCGACATGTCGCGATATCATGACACTTTTGTTTCTCTTCCTGCCCTTTTTGAGTCACAAAAATGTGACATGTCGTGATATCGCGACACTTTTTCTCTTGCTCGTCTCCTTTTTGAGTCACGAAAATGTGACATGTCGCGATATCGTGACACTTTTTTTCTCTGCCTTTCTCCTTTTTGAGTCATGAAAATGCGACATGTCGCGATATCATGACACTTTTTCCTTCTTGCTCTTTCTCTTTGCTTTGGATCACGAAAATGCAACATGTCGCGATATCACGACACTTTTTTCTCCTTGCTCTTTCTCTTTGCTTTGGCCCGTGAAAATGCAACATGTCGCGATATCGCGACACTTTTTTCTCCTTGCTCTTTCTCTTTGCTTTGGACCACGAAAATGCAACATGTCGCGATATCGTGACACTTTTTCTTTCTTGTTCTTTCTCTTCTCTTTTGGCCGCGAAAATGCAACATGTCGCGATATCGCGACACTTTTTCTCTCTTCTCTTTTGGCTGCGAAAATGCAACATGTCACGATATCGTGACACTTTTTCCTCCTTGCTTTTTTCTTTGTCGCAAAAATGCAACATGTCGCGATATCACGACACTTTTTCTCCTTGTTCTTTCTCTTCTCTTTTGGCCATGAAAATGCAACATGTCGTGATATCGCGACACTTTTTCTCCTTGCTCTTTCTCTTCTCTTTTGGCCGTGAAAATGCAACATGTCGCGATATCGCGACACTTTTTTCTCCTTGCGACGTTTTGCTTTTTCTTTGATCTTTAGCATATGGGCCACTTTGGTCTTCTTGGAAAATATGCAAAAATGTGGGTAAAAATCCTCATAAGCATTTAACATCATTGTACATACTCTGAATAACCTCTGAACTCCTGTCCACTACATCAACCGATCTATCTGACTGTGTTGACAACAATGACAATACTGTCACTCCACCTTGCTCAACATCAAGCTTGTGCTCGAAGAAGAAGAAAGCTCCCAATAAGAAAGTCTGGTAGAGGAAGGAGAGTAAAGATGCAGAGTAGGGTAAAGGCATAGATATCATGGTGGATAATAAAAAGGAAGCAAGTACCCCACACTAGTTAGTTGTGGTGGTTGAGGGAGAACACATGAAAGATTCCTCTTATGGAGTTGTGGTAGTCCAGCCCCCTTGGAGTTGTGGAACCCATTGAATTTGCTTACCCTAACTCTTTTTCTTACTTGAGAGGAGCTGAAGAGGATTGTTGGTCACAAATCTACCACAGGAAAGGATTTTATACGAAATGTGCCCTAGACCCGACCAACATTGAAATGCTGGAAGAAAGAAATGTCTCCTACACCAATCTCCAGAGAGGGCTGGTTCCCTTACTAAACCTAAGATTGATGAAGACTAGAGTTGCAGGAAAGAAATGGGAAATATGCAAAAAGAGATGGGAAATGTAGCCACAGGCTAAATTTGTCAGATCAGAAAAGATTAGCAGCAGATAACTTTAAGCACACTAACAACATATAACAAAATATAGTGACGTAATTCACTTACAACCTTGCGCAGATAACCTCCAAAATCACATTTCAGAACTCACTTCCTCACTAGCAATATTTAAACTCAAATGCAGAATTTGAATTAAGCAGCAGATTAGAAAGACGAGCATAATCGAGAAATGCATGAAATAGAAGGAAATCACACAAAAAATTGCTTGCAAAACCAGAGGCCAAATATCTTTCACTCATGCAAAGAACTTGAAAAGCTTCTCAGCAAAAGTCTCTCTCTCAATGTCTCTTTCTAAGATATACATTGATATTTATAGAGGTCTTGCATCTTTGTAGCATTTAAAATATGAAACGAACCTCCTCAAGATGTACAAAATGTGCAACAGAAATAAGGAAATGATCCCCTTAAACCAGCCTCAGAGAAATAAAAAATTAAACGAAACAAAGAACCAGTCGTCTTCATTAAATGGTCATCCTCAAAGCATGCTTGGACCATTAGAAAACCACAAACAGAAGCTTTGAATAATGGAGGGGTCTTCAATTCTGGTGCTTTGCTATAGGCCTGGGCACGTTCTTCTACCTTGCACACATCAGAAAGCAGCAAAACATTCAATTCTGGAGTGGCTTTAATCCTTGGAAATCACAATATTTCATTGGGCCATTGAACTGCTTTTCTGGCGTGAAACTGTGACGGGTCGTGAAAAAGTGACATATTTCTCCTCCGTACGCTTTTGCTATTTTGTATCGCGAAAACCAACCATGTCGCAAAATTGTGACGTATTCGGCTCTTTGTTCTCTATTTTCACCTTAGGTCGTGAAAACGTGATGCATCATGAAATCACGATGTTTCGTACTATTCTGCTCCTTCTCTGCCTTGTTCTCGTGAAATTATGACCTGTTGCGAAATCGTGACATCTTCTACTTTCTGTGACTTTCTCTTCTGTCTAATCGCGAAACTGCAACATGTCACGAAATCGTGATAGTTTTCTCTTTCGTGGCCTTCATCCTCTTGCAGGTAGCAAAAATGGAACATGTCGTGAAATCGTGACATTCTATACCATTTTGTTCTTTTTGAGCTTTCACATTGCGAAAACAAGACATGTCATGAAATCGTGACACTTCTTGTCTATTTAGCTTCTTCTCCACAATATGTCACGAAATCACGACGTTTCCTTGCTTTCTCGACTGTTGCCACTTTTTGTCGTGAAATCACGACGTCTTGCTCTTGCTTGGTCTCATCTTCAAAAATGTCGTGAAATCGCGACGTCTTTCATGCCTTATGCTTTCTCTTCAACTTGACCGCGATAACGGGACATGTCACGATATCACGACGTCTTTCACATTTTGCCCCTTGGTTACTTTTCTGTCATGATATCACGATGAGTTTCATTGCCATTACCCTTTGCTCAATTATGTCATAATTTCATCACATTGTTTGTCACTCTGCTCCATTACCATCGCAAGTCGCGAAAACGTGACATGTCGCGAAATCGCGACAATTTCACTGCTCTGCCTTAGTTGACCATTTTGATCGCAATTTTGGAACACGTCGTGATATCATGACATTCTCCGACTTTGGCTTCTCTCTCCTCAAAAGACCCGCGATAACGCGACATGTCGCGATATCGCGATGGTTTTGAACCTGTGCTCTACATGCTGTTTTTGGTCGCGATATCGCGACAGTCTTCAGAATTAGCTGTTTTGGCACCAAAACTCGTAGAAACACAGAGAAGTGAGCATTTTACATTTATGCATGAATAATCAACAATCAAAACAATTTGGCAAAAATGCCAACAAGGATAAAATGGGAGAACCATTTGAAGTTGTGGAATTTGTGGAGGACACACAATAGGTGAATCATGATGGGGTACAACATGAGAGTGTAAAATCTCCAGAAGTGGATGTAGAGGTTAACCCTATTGACACAATTATTACAAATCGGCATAGGTAGGATGAAGCTATAAAAGTGTTAAGGGAAGATACGTAGATCCTAAAAAATATAGAGATGAAGTCTGTAGCTCCAATACAAGAGGATTTCAGTTTAGAGGAGATTATGACGATGCCCTCAAAGGTGAATAGAAATTAAGAAAAGAGAACTCCCATGGATGTTGAAAAGGAACACACTGTAGGTAGACCCCCTTTAAAGGAGGTAAGGAAGAGGGAAATAGTAGCATAGATAGCAAGATGAAGATAAACCATCATCAATCTGGGCAGGGGAGGAAAGAAATTAGCTAAAATTAAAAAATGAATGTTTTTTCATGGAATGTATGAGGTCTCAATGGACTATAAGACATAGATCAATATAAACATTGATAAGAGATAATCACATAGAAATTTTGCTATTACAAGAGACAAAGGTGGTAGAAGTAAACTTAGCAATGGTTAAAGATAATATTTGGAGAGGAGCAGACTTTTTTGCTCAACCCTCAATGAGCTCCTCATGAGGAATGATGTGTATTTGGGACCCAAATAAATTGGAGGGACAAAAAATTATCTCAAATGATAGATTTTGTGCTATCCATTTTTTTTGAAGGAGGATAATTCCCATTGGATCATTACAAATGTCTATACACCCACTATTGTGGCTGGAAGACAAAGGTTGTGGAGGGATTTGAGTGAACTCAGTCATGTCTTTGTAGGCATCCTATGGATCATTGTAGAGGACTTCAATAACCCTTTATATCCATCTGATAAGAACAAAGGCGTTGAAGGATATTTAGAGAGTATGACTAAGTTTGGTGATTTTAAAAATTCAAATGCGTTGATGGACTTAGAGCTAAGACAAGCAAATTTTACCTAGACTAATAGATAATTGGGGATTCAATTAATTCAGATCATAATAGATAGGGTTATGATTTCTCAGGAGAGCTTAGTGTTGTTTGGGGACACTACTCTCATGACCCTCATAAAAACTATCTAAGACCATAATCCTTTGATTTGGGAAACAACAGATAGGAGAAGTCTCTTTGCTAAAGATGTGGATCCTTCATTCTTATTTAGAGAGAAGGATTCAATCTTGGTGGCAACAACATTTTTTCAAGGATAGATTAACTCAAGTAGCAAAGAAACTGAGATTTGTTAAGCGAAACTTAAAATTGTGGAATAAAGAGGTGTTTGGAGACATTATGGTTAAAAAGGCAACTTTACAACAATAGCTCATGGAGTTATGAAAATATTTACATTTGGGGGAGTATTCAGAGGAAGTTTGGACTAGAGAAAATAAACTTCTATGTGATTGGCACAATACTATGGCATGTGAGGAGGATTTTTGGTGGCATAAATCAAGAGCTTTATGGTTAAAGGAAGGGGACATGAATATGAGGTTATTCCATGTTTCAACTCTCAGGAACAGAAGTTATAATAAAATCCAAGAGATCATGATTGTTGATGGTTCTTCTACAAGGGATCCTTTTCAAATTAGAGGGGAAGTTGTTTGATTTTTCCAAGATATGTTAGGAGTGGATTCATATCTAGATGAAGAGGCAATGAACCTATTTTTAGGCCATATTCTCTTAAAGATTACAAACTGGATAAATGACTATCTCCTCAGCCCCTTTACGAATGATAAAATTAAAGAGGGGATCTTCTCCATTAAGGGAGACAAATATCTTGGCCCACATCATTAGCAATGAGGTCACTTTGGTAGTTAAGGAGTTTCAGACATCTAAAAGGATCCCTTCTAATGTGAACTGTACATTTTTAACCCTCATATCAAAGATTGTAGGTGCTAAATATTTTGTATATTACCGTCTAATTAGCCTATGTAATACTCTACAAAATTATGTCCAAATTCCTTGTAAACCAACTGAAGATGGATCTCTCTTTTATCATTGATAAACACCAAAGGTATTTTGTTCATGGACAACATATTCTTGATGGATTTGATCCATGAGATCCTGCACTCTATCTATAAATAAAAAAGGAAGGTATGTTTCTTAAATTGGATATGAATAAAGTGTATGATAGATTTTCTTGGGATTTCTTGATCAAAGTGCTCCAAAATTTTGGTTTTCATGAGGATTGGATCTCTATGATGAAAAATTGCATCTGCATAGTGATGATCTCCATCTTAGTTAATGGGTTTGCAATGGGTTATTTTCCTATCAAGAGGGAGTTGAGACAAGGGGACCCCCTTTCCCCTTATCTCTTTATAATTTTAGGTGAAGCTATTGGTAGATCCTTCACAGCAACCTCAAATAGAGGATACATAGAAGGTATCAGGCCAGCTTCCACTCTGGAACCAGTCTCTTTTTAATAGTTTATGGATGATACTCTAATTTCGATAAGATCATCTCTTCCACAAGAAAGACATATTAAGATGATTTTGCATTTTATGAGATTGCAGTAGGCCAAAAGGTAAATTTTAATAAAAGTAAGTTTTTTCCTAAATACTTCTAGAGCTCTCCAACTGTCGATAGCAAGAATATTCAACTGTGGCATAGGTGATTTTCCAGCAATCTATCTAGGGATGTCTTTATTCTATGGAGTATGAAGGAAGCCTTGTGGGATCCGATTATTGAACATGATACAAAGAAACTGTCTTCCTATAAAGGCTCTCTTCTTAGTCATGCAGGAGAGGCCCAACTTGTGAAATCCTACCTTTATAGTATACCTATTTACTTCATGTCAAAATTTAAAAAGCTAGTATCGATTTGCAAAAGTATTGAACAAATCCAAAGGATTTTCTGTGGTCTGGGGCTAAGTAAAAGAAGAGGATACTTTTAATTGCTTGGAAAAGTATGTACCTCTAAACAATATGGGGGATTGGTGAAAGAGCATAGGCAAACATTAGAAATAATTGATATTGCTTAGGGATTAAATAGTACAACATAGGCTAAGAATAGCCTTAGGAATATTAACAAAATAATATCCCCCTAAAGTGCTAACTAATGCGCTTAGGAACTAACCACTAACCTAACAATGTAGTCAAATTGACTATGATGACTAACTTACTAACCCCAAGATATTCCATAGTGAATATCTTCTAGGTAATTAGTAAAAGTAACATAGTAATTTATATCTACTATGCGGTAAATAAAATCTACCTAGGAGAATATTACAAATTACCAAATGAGATAATAATTATAGTTACTTTAGCATAGTAACTCTAACATCCCTCCTTATTACATTATTTGGGTAATGTATATAACTACCCTAATATAGTGAAAATGATGTTGATATGTTGGCTCTTGCTCTGGCTCAGGCTCTATCATAGTGCTCTAGCTGCTCTAAGCAAAAAATGGGTCATTCCTCATTTTTTTTTCACATCAACAAATGTCCTTATTGTAATCTTGTCATCTAAACAAATTGTATGGGTAACCAATCATTGCAAAATATAGGTGTACTAGAGTAGATCACTATATACGAGGTTCATTCTGTTACAATATGAATTTTATAAAAGTTTTGATAAGGTAGCTAAGGTGTTGGTCGTTGCTGAAAATGCACCCTTATAAGTCTTCCTCCTTTTTAGAAAAAATTTTCTGTGAGGTAGGAAAGAAATGTTGATCCCCCCTTAAGTGCAAAAGATATGCAACTCATGAAGCTTTTTAAGGCTTTTACAAAGATTACCTCCTAGGCAAATTTCAAAAATTACACCAGAAAATCCCTCTTTTGTTACAAGTACTTCAAACAAAAAGATTTTGTTATTTATGAAGCCTAAAAAGAGGTACAATCGCCCCTTTATTGCAAGTAATTAAAACAAAAAAACATTTGCTATTATTATGAAGCCTAAAAAGAGGTTTGTAATGGTGCTTGCCTAGGGTGACAAATTTGTTTCCCTTACAAAGTTGTATGGGCCATGAGCACCTTGTGTGCTCTTTCTGAACCAGAATCAAAATTAGAATCAAAATCAAAATCAGACACTTCACTAGCAACATGACCTCTTTGTTGTCTATTTTACCTTTGTGATGTGCCTTTGCCATTTTTGTTTTGCTTGTTTTTAAACCAACATCGATTGGTGTCATGGTTGTCCTTTTTACAATTTATGCAAAAAAAATTGATTGAGGTTGCTTGCACTTATCTATTGAAGATCATCCTCCCTTCTGAAAGTTACCTTTCTTCTTTCCACCCTATTTGTTTGAGTAAAGTGCATTGTTTGAGACTTCATCGCTTTGGAGCTGATTTGCTTCCTTAGTTTGAATAAAATTGACTAACTCCACAAAGGTTACTATTCTTTGAGATACATGAAGGGATGTTATTAACATCTTGTAGGATTCTGGAAGAGCCTTCAATATTACTGAAGTCAAGATAGTATCTTCTACTTTTGCTCCTAAAGAATTCAGCTTTGACTTCAGTTTTACCACTATGCAAAGGAATAGCTCTACTATTTCTCCTGACTTCATATGGAGTGTATGAAGTTGATTTTGAAGTTTTAGAATAGTCGATTGATTCTTGCCTTCAAAAATGGTACTGAATGTATCCCATGCATCTTTACCATGTTTAGCTTCACTTATGTGAGGTTGGATTTCATTAGTAGTAGCTAGGAGAATTAGCATGAGAAGGCGGTTGTCATTTTTATCCCATGCATTATAATATTCTCTTGGTGTAGTGGGTCTTTTAACAGTTCCATCCACTATATCCCACATTTCCTCGATAGTAAGAATGGCCTTCATATTGGTTTTCCATGATGAATAGTTAGACCCTCTAAGCAATTGTGTATCATTTAGGTATTTGTTGATAGTTTCCATGATGAAAGTTCTAGAATTGCACCAAGATGGTATTTCTTTAACTCTAATTGATATTTAATGGCACCTTCCTGAAAATATCTCTTTGAAGAAAGATGATCAATTTGAGGAAATTTAAGCCAAAAAAATAAGAAATAAAAGAGAATTCACTCTAATTGATATTTAATGGCACCTTCCTGAAAATCCTCATAAAGAAGGATAATTAGTTTGAGGAAATTGAGCTAAACAAATAAGAGTGAATTTAGGGTTGTATGGAGATAATATCAATTTTAAAAAATAGCTTTTTCTTGTGCAATGAATTACACAAGTGAGTGTGAAATTTGGGGTTTTGAGTGCTCTTGATTTTGATGACTTATAATTGCATAAATTAAGAAAGTAAATGCAATAATCAATCAAAGAGTGCCCACAAATTTGTATCACTTAAGTGTCGGATGCAACCGAAAATGTACCTAATTTATCAAATGACAATTTGAAATAAAGGTGTCAAGTAATATTGAAAATGCACCTTATTACTAATTTTTGCAACAAAATTTTGATTTGTGTTGTGCAAAAAAATTGATATTCAAAGTCTCCTATTGTTTTACAATTTTGTAAAGAATGTGGCAAAAAAAATTACCTTTCCTTTTTGTGTTGCAAAATAAACAAGTTTTAATTTTTAAGTGCCCCCCTTTGTGTTACAATTTTGCAAAGAAATACAATTTCTTGTCTTCCCCCCTTTGATTTGCAAAATTAACAAAGTAGCACTCCTTTCAAGTCAAGTCGACACATGACCCGCATTTGAAAGGCTTTTCAGAACCAGTCGACACACGACATGGTTTTAGTGGACCCAAGGTATTTAATCTCTTCTTGTTGCGAGTTTGTTCACGGTAGCTCAATGGTTTTGCAAAAAATAAAATGTGTAATTTCTTGTGTTATATCCCTCCTTGGAGAAAACAAATGCACAAATTTTAACTTTGGATTTTGCAAATTTGGTGTCTCCTTGTGTTACAATTTTGCAAGAAAGAATCAATTTTCTTGATTTTGTCCTCCTCTGGTTTTGCAAAATTAACAAGGTTTTGAGAAGATTTTAGGGCTCCCTAATTTTGCAAAAGAAATGATACTCTTCTTTGTCTTACATCTCCCTTTGTGGAGAAAACAAAAGCTCTCTTTTGTTGTGAAATTTACAAAAAAATAGGTCCCCTTTTATTTGATTTTAATTTGCAAAATTTAAATAAAAGTTTAATTAAAATAATTTAATCAAATAATAAAAATATAATTGTGTTTCAAAAATCAATTTAAATTTAAAAAAAAATTGATTTAAAACAAAATTTAATATTTAAATTATTAAAAATATATATTAAAAATAAACTTTAAATATAAATGCAAAATAAAAAAGGTTTTACCTTGGAAAATCATGGGCTTCGCATTTTCATTAAAAAAATGTTTTAGAGCCCGCGAGGTTTGATCCCTTGACCTCGTGGGTCAAAGAGCTCTACCACTCAGAGCTCTACCATCTCAGTTCTAGGGCTGGATGGATTTGAAAAGGTACTTATGTGCCTTTGTTTCCTTTGTCCACTTCAAAGTGGATTAAAAAAGGAAACTCATGGACTTTTGTCCTATATCTGCCTTGTAGATGGATTTTGCCTACATAAAACATGAATCACACCCTTTATGAAGTGATTGCCTTCGGAAAATCCGCTCATCATATTTTTGCTACACACATGAAATGATAAAATGTCATGTCACACTTGCAATCCACATTAGTATATGTTTCAATGAACCACAGTGTGCCACCTGTCATGCCTAGTCGCATCCCCACATCAGCAGTCTAGGTGTTCACCAGGTGTTTACATGCAATATCAGCTCAATGTGCCTCATCAGCAGTCCAGGTGTTTGCTAGGTGTCTACCTCTTCCAGGTGTCTACGTGCCACATCAACACTCGAAGGTCACCAAGTGGCCCTTAGGTTGCATGCCAGTTAGAAAGTCAAGTGATGGGATCCATACCTCATTGTTAGCATGATGAAGTTTGCATTGTCAAGGATCTCGAGATTGTGTTTTACGTTCGCTACAATCATCGATGTGATGTGGTCAAATTCTATGAGATTCAGGTAGCTCTAGTTGGAGTTCTCTGGTGTCACCCACCTGGTCTACCATTGTCACATCAGTATACATCTAGGTGTCTGCATCATAGTCACATCTAGGTGTTTGTGTAGGTAGGGCGATAGTCATCTAGGGTGAAGCGGGTCTATTAGGGCCTGCAGAGTCCCACATGTGCAATCCATCAATCTAGGTCTAGACCACGCCATCCACATGGGTTCAAGTTCATGTTGTAGTGGTTGTGCTTGCCATGCCCACATTCAAAGCATAGGTGGTCCGTCTTCAGCCACAAAATTGTTCAACCACAAATGGCTAACAATATTAGCAGTCTTTGGTAATAAAATTGTTCAACAACAATTGCTAGTAAAATTGCTCAACAACAACAATCACGCATATGGATCAATTTTTGTGAAAGATAATTTCAAAGATATTCCCATCACAGGATGAGAACCTCTCTACTCCCAAAATAAACAAAGCTCTAATGGGAAAGTTGGGTTGGAAGCTAGTGAAGGAAGAAGACACTCCCTAGGTCAAATTTGTAAAAGCTAAGTATTTACATAATTCTTCCTTCCTAGAAAACCTCAACCCCCTAAGGGGTCTAGTTTCTAGAATAACATTCAACAGGTAAGACCTCTAATCCAGTAGGGTTGTAGATGGTATATTGGATATGGTGCTAACATGAGATTTTGGTAGGATACTTGGCTCTTTAACTCTCCCCTTTGTGATATCCCAAGGTTTGCAAACTTAAGAACAATCCTGACTCCTATTTATGGACTATTGGTTCAAGATTATATGGTGGAAGAAAATGGCATCAAGAGGTGGAAGTGGCTTTATGCTAAGAACATCAATGAGGACTTGCATCCACACCTAGAAAGTCTTAATATATGTCTTAATGCCTACATCCTCAGCCATTGGTGATCGAATAATATATTTATTTGGATGAAAATGAAGAGTGGAGATTATTCTGTGAAGTCTGGTTATAACTTGGCTGAAGGTGTAGGGGTAGTGTGGCCCCATGTAAAGGTTTGAGATAAAGATATCATCCCCAAGATTACTATTTTTTAGTGGTTGGCTATGCATAGTAAATTTATGACCCAGGATAATTTGAAAAAACATGGTTTCTCCTTACCAACTAGATGTGTTTTGTGTGAAAAAGAGGAGGAAAGCATTGATCATCTACTTCTTAAGTTCTCCTTTACCAAACAAAATTTGATCAGCTCTGTAGTGAATTCCAAGTTTAGTGGGTTTTACTTAGAACTATATTAGACTTGAACTTGCAATGGGAGACTCCATTTAAAGGTTGAAGAATCAGGAAGTTGTTGCTTCTAAGCCTTCCATATATCTGGTGGAGAGTTTGAAATGAAAGAAACCACGAAATATTTGAGGACTTGAAGATGGACTGGGAATGGTTTGGAATCAAGCAAGAAGTCTCCTGATGAAGAATTTTAACATTATTCGCTTAAAGGAGGGATGGGAATCAGAGCAGGAAAGTCGAATATTGGAATATTGGGAGTTAGAGAGAAATTACCAATGCCTCAAGTTCATCCCATAACTCATGCAAAATGGATACCACCACCGGTTGGATGGTTCAAATTAAATTTTTATGGGACCTTGAAAGGTAATCCTAGGCTGGTGGGAGCTAGAGGGGTGATCCAATATCATCTGGGTAAGGTAATCAAAGCCTTTGTTGAACCACCAGAAGAATAGACAAGTCATTTTACTGAATCATAAGTAGCTTATGTAGGAATTTCTTTGGCTATCAATTACAATCTAGATAAGCTCATAGTTGAAGGAGAATCACAAAATATTGTGATCATTTTAAAGAGAGGACAACCAAACACCTAGACTATTGACTTAATTATGGTAGAAGCTCGAGCACTTTTGGATAGACTTGAGAATGTGTTTATCAATCATATTTATAGAGAATCCAACAAGGTAGCAGATGGTATTGTTAAAGGAGTTATGGTAGATGCCATAAAGGAATAGGGGAATGTTATCCCAGTGCACATAAATAATTTAGTTGATAATGATAATGCCATATGAATTGACAATGGGGATCAGTAGGAAGAAGTTGCCAAGAAAGCATAGAGTATATGATATATAGATATGTAAGGTGTATGCTGGTTTTCTAGTTTTGGATGTGGTTAGTGAAGTGTGTTTGTTGTTACACGATTGGTATAGGCTTTATGCTAGTTGGAAATACTTCTTGGTGAAATGGATATTGATTGGCCTTATTTGTTGATGTAAAAGGTTAGCATTCCTTTTAAAAATGTACTTTTTCCAACTTAAAAAAATGCAACTATAGTTATACCTAAAGTTATTTGTACGTAAATAGGTCTTCCTTTCACCAAGATAGCAAGAAACCCAATCCAAATTGATGGTATAAGGGTCAACATAGTTGGGATACTCAAATACTTGTTCATGACTATAGTCAAACATCCAAAGTTCATAGTAGTGTAGGAAGTGATAGTCATGGACCTACCTTCATACTTTGGTATGTTGTTAAATAGTGGGTATGTTAGTTGTTAGGAGATGGTTACCTAGCAATGGACCATACTCATATGAAGGTGCCCTAGGATAGGAAAGTAATCAAGATTAAAAATATACTACCTTGCAATGGTCTTCTACATAAGATTGATGATGAAAGTATTATCAACTAGAATGAGCTCCCAAAATCTGTATATGATGATGAATATCTTGAAGGAAACTAGGATCCAGAAGTTGACATGATAATTATTATATTTCATGATGATGGTGATCTTGAGCCTAAATATGAAGAGACTAAATTAGGAAACTATCTCATCACTTATATGTCTTCCAATATTTCATCCCTGACAAGTTAAGAGGTAGATAAGATGTGAATTATATACTTCAATGGCATCAAAACAAGGAATAGAGCAGGTGTTGGTATTTATTTCATTGACCCACAAGGTGCACATACTTATTTTGCTTAAAGGTTATTATTCAATTGTACCAATAATGTGTTAAAATATGAGGCACTTAGTATCAATTTAGAAAAGGCAAAAAATATGGGAATCAAAGGATTAAGAATATATGTCAAATATAAACTAATTATACATTGGGTCAATTCCAAGTGTACCATAAAAAACATACACCTTAATACTTACAAATATTGAGTCTGTGACTTATTGGAAAGTTTTAATACACACAAAATCAAAACAATCCCTAGAGAGTTGAACACTCATGTAGATTAGTTGGTAGGAATGGTAGCTCAATTTGACCCCACTAATGATATGTGGGATAAACATAAATAATAAAAGGTAGTCTTTAGACTAGTATTCCTTGATAATTTTGGTCATTGATAGGTATTTATAATGAAAGAGGCTTTGTATATCAAATAAAAGAATAAGTATGAGGATGATATAAAAAACAAAGTCATTCAATTCAAGTCAAATCAAATACCCAAAGGTATTGTCACTATAGAAAGTCTATTTAATCCTGATGATAGTATAAGAAAGACAAGTCTCAAGGTGAAATATTCTTCATATAATCTAGATGAGGTAGTTGAAGGGAAAAATCTATTCCTTGGAAAATACTATACTCAGGAATAAAAGGACCTTTTCAAAGAGGTCTGTAGTATGGAGATATTATTGATTGGTCTATGACCAAAAAATCATAAAGCATACTATAAAATTAGAGCATGCTACTAAGCCTTTTAGATAGAAATAGTGATTGTTAAATCCAAATAGAATTTATCATGAAAAAGAGTTGTTGAAGCTTCTATAGACCCAAATTATATTTTTAATCAAGCACTCCATTTGGGTTGCCAACCTGGTACTAGTATGTCAAAAATATGGATATAAGGCTATGTATTGACTTTAGGAACTTGAACAAGACCTATTTAAAAAATCGCTATTAATTGTTGGATGTTGAAAAGATATTGTAGAAGGTAGCTAGGTTATAGATGTCATCTCTCCTTGATGGCTTCTCAAGATACAATCGGATTTGGATGAAAGATAAAGATTGACATAAAATAACTATTACCACCAAGTGAAGAACCTTTATATATCAATAAATGTTTTTCGTTATATCAAACACAAGGGAAACCTTCCAAAGGGCTATGGACATAACTTTTTTTGGGCTTGTATGTAGGACCATTCTCATATATCTTTATGATTTAACTATATTTTCTAAAGTTGGTAGTAAGAATAGTGATCATCTCAATTTAATCTTCTAGAGGTGTAGGAGATTTGGTTTTATGTCCAAGAAGGCAAATATCTATGTCATGTAGCATCAAAAATAGGTTTACATATAGACATTGATCAAGTAAAATCCATCCAAGACCTACCATTTCCAATGTTAGTCAAAGGGATTAGGTCATTCCTAGGGAAAAGTCAGATTATTAGTAAGTTTCTTATAAATATTTTCCAAATAATTAGACCCATAACCATGATGTTAAAAAAGTATGTTTCCCTTAAGTGGAGTGATGAAGGAAATAAATCCTTCCAAGATGTCAAAGAGGCCATCATCAAAGCTCTAGTCTTGATCAACCTAGATTTATCCAAATATTTTAGGTTGTTTGTGTTTGATACAAATGAAAGCATCATAGTTATCCTAACTCAAAAAAATGAAAAGGATGAGGAACATCCCATCTCCTTCATGAGTCAATCCCTTCACAACTATAAATAGAAATACATCCTTATTGAAAAGTAGGTTTTTTCCATCATCAAGGCTCTTACAAAGTTTATATATTACCTATCATAAAGCAATACTATGATTTTTATAATACACCTCAATGTATGATCTAATATATTGCACAGTGTATTAGGAGAAAAGAGGTCTAGGTGGATCAATAGAATTCAATAATTTGATATTGAGATCAAACCCACCAAACTAATAAGGGGGAGCTTTATGTTAAATATTAGCAAGGACAATCTCTAAAGATCAAATCGCTATAGTAGAAGAGATAGATTTGGATGGAAAAACTAGATGGATAAGTAACATGTGTAGATCTATGGTTATAAAAAAAGTACTAAAAACATTTATAGATAAGTAAATAACTTGATTTAAACAAAAATAATAGATTATCACTGGCTAGATGGTGTATTATTTACGAAAGGATATGATGATATCTTAAATCATTGTATAGAAGAATAAAATAAGGTGGTCTTAATAAAGTAATACCATGATGAAGAAGATAAATTCTCCATGTCCATGATATCTCTTAAGGTCATAAGAGTTGGCCCAACATTTTTTTATTACAACTAGTGAATAAAAAATTGTAAACTATGTTGCATGTTCTAGGGAAGAAAAAAGAGCTTTGATGCCCCTAAATCCTATCATTGTGATAACACCTTTTTAGCAATGGGACCTAGATTTCATAGAAAAAATCAACCCATTATCAAGTGTAGGATATGGATGGATCCTTACTGCTCTAGATTATTTCACCAAATCCTAGCCAAATCAACTAATCTAGAAATGGTAGTTCAATTGCTAGAAGATATTATCACTAGATTCAAGACACCAACCATGATACATAGACTTTTATGGGCAAGAAATATATGATTTATTAATACAAAGCCAAATAATTTTATTGATATTTGTGAATATAAATATTACAATAAATAGGCACAATTTGAATAGATGTGCCTTTTTACAATATAACTTTTCATAAAGTTATATTAATTATAATTAATAATAATTAATTATTAACTAATAATTAATTAAAATTTTAATTTAATTAATATTTAATTGAATATTAATTAAATTTTTAATTTAATTTATATTTAAGTGAGAGAAATTTTATTCCTCATCATTCCTTCAAACAATATGTGTATTTATTCCTAATGCGTTCAAAATAGGAGGAAGAAAAGATCTAGAGGATGAGGAGGTGGCCATGGAGGAGGTCAATGATGTGGCATTGAGTGCATGAAGGGGTCATGTAGAAAAGGTTCTTTGAAGCATATTAATGGATTCTCTTCCTAGGAATATAGATACTTTATAGTGATGGATTCAACTTCTAAAATAATAGAATTAGGTGCACCAATAGGTAACTTTTGTTGGATAAGACTTCCATCCAAGAATATGTTCTTTGACTTTGGATCTCAATAACAATATTGCATAGAGTCATCATATCCCACTCTTGTTATAATTTGTTGATCAAATAAATGAGTCTCATCCTCAACGAGCTCACCTTTAGATGCATTTTTCAAATTGATATCAAGCTTTTGTTCCATTGAGCCAGTAATGATGGACATGTCTTGAGCAGGGTTGGAAATATAGTCTTCCACAATGTACACTAGAGGAGCTAGAGGAGGCCTCTCGACTCGAAGGTGCCTTGTTAAACATTTCCAAAGAAAAAGGTTTATAGGGCTTGACTATGCCCTTTTGGAGCCATGGAATATTATATAATACTTTTGTCACTTTCTTTGTGTTCATGCTCATAGTGGCCCTTGTCTATAAGGCCTCTATAAATTGAGAAATAATCTCAATATTATTCCCCAGATTGGTCTAATAATGCCAATCCTACTATCCAAGATGCTAAGGTTTGTGGCTAAAAGAACAAGGCTAGAATGATTTTTGATATCCAACTTGGAGTCCAACAAATTGGTGGTCTTTTTAGTACATCGGATTAGGAATGTCTTGCCTTCATGTTTTAGGGTATAGGGATTATCACACCCATCATACTAGGATTTCCTATCATATTTATAGGGTCTTCCTAATAACAGACCATAATAGTCCATCGGGGTTATGTCATAAGTAACCTTATCAATGAACTTAGGCCCAAAGGAAAAGGATATCGTACAAGTATGTATAAATGGTGAAGTTGAGTTACCATACTTCCATCCTAGCATGTAAGGCTAGGTATGGGAGCTTACTAGAATATATAACTTATCGATGGTGGCTTTTAAGATTAGCTTCTTTTGTGAACCTTTATCAATAATATAGTGCATAAAAAAATGATGAGTTAAGTGAGAGTGAGTGACAAATAAGTTGTCGCGTTATCTTATAGAATCCTAATAAATCATCAAGGTAATGTTATTAAGTTTACTTTTTAATTCTTCATGTGTCTTATCTTCCCCTTATGCCTCAATGGAGGTACTTTCCTCTTCCTAGGATTGTGTAATTAGGTTATTATTTTTCTTAATCTTAAGATACTTAAGAATTGTGTGTCCGTATTTCTTGCAGTATTTAAAAATTTCATTAGAGGATGAAGAATTTGAATAATAATTATAACAAGAGAGCTAAATTAAAGGAATATGAAGAATTTTATAGAACTTGGTCTTTGATTTAGGTTATTGAACTTTCTCCTTAGATGACTCAAAAGCTCTTGAGAATGATCGTGTCTAGGCAAAAAGTTTCTCTTCTACAATTTGTGTGATTAAACACTTCTTCCAATTTTGAGAGGGGTATGTATTTAATTTCCCTAAATAAGTGTTCTTGAAGTCCATTTTTTAATTTAATGATAAGGGTTACTGCTTCCTCTATCACGCCAAGTAGGATTCTCAAATTTTTGAATTATAATATATAATCTTATACGAATATTTTTTTCCCTTGTCATTGATGGCTTTTTAAGCCTTAATACTACCACAAATATCATATGTTAAATATAATAGGAACGAATATAATATAGCCACAACACAATATGGTCAAAAATAATTATATGAGTAGACTAATATGAGAAAATTAATATGTTTATCAAGGCTAATATATATCAAATAACGTTCAATAATAAGTAGCAATATGAATGTAAATTACCTGAATCATACATGTATCAAGCATGTAGAACAACTTACAATATTAATTGCTCAAAATGTATGCAATTTTTATTAATCTACTTTCTCTTACAAATATGATAAGGGCTTGCTATTTTCTCTATAATGTGATATGATATGTTCTTATCCTTATGGATTATATCTATTCTAGTATGAATTTTTAGATATTTGATAGTTCCTTTCCATATGCCAAGTCTTATGACTCTTGGCTTATCTACTTGACACTTGTATACTTGATGAACACTTGACTCTATAATGTATGCACACCTATACATGACTCCTACACTTCTATAACTTGCACACTCTAACCTAAGATACTTGTGCACATAAATCCAACTTACACTTGCACAGTAACTCACATGACATTTATGCATTTCGTACACATTATAACTTTACATGACACTTGTGCATATCCTGCACATTCACACTTACATAAAGGAAAAAATTACTCACACTCTAAACTATGACTCAACCCTAATCTATTATTTACAAATGTACCATGAAGGTACCATGGGGGTACATTAGCATGTACCAAATAATGTAATATACTCTAACACTCCCCTGTATTACATTATTTAGTTATTGAAGACTTTAGTCTTCAATCATGGTCTTTATCTTCATCTTCAATTTTTAAGTGACCTTGCAATATATTTGATCTTCTACTTGAGCTTCATAAAGTTTATATTCTTGCTTGAATTCTACTTTGAGTTCATATTCTTTCTTGAATTCTACTTTGAGTTCATCTTTAGTTTCTTTGGATTCAGCTTCATGTTCTTCCATCTTTTTAGATTCAAGATTACAAATTTCTTGAACTCTCTCATTGTCATCATATTCTTGCATAATAATATTTTCTTTGTCTTTATCCTTATAATCATATGATTATTTATTATCATGTATAGTAACTTGTGAACATTCACTTAGAGCATCATAATAGATACCTGAGTTAGATGAACTTGGAATATCAATACTACATGATTAATTAAATATATTTTCTAGGAATGATTCATCTACTTTCGCTTTCTTCTTAAAATATTCAATCAATTCCTTTTGTGTCAATGTCTCATCCTTTGAAGCTTAAGTGAAAGCAATGTCATGTACATTATGCTACCTATATCTATAGGTATCATAATATTATCCTTTTCATCATCAATTGCTTCAATAAGTCTTGCATGTAAATAGTATTCAAAAGTTTTAAAATTTTCTTTTAAGGCTTCACTATAGATTAATTTTGAAACTATGTCTATCTTTCCTTCAAATTTTTAATCCCAAATTTTATGACATCTACTTTTTCTTTTCTAATCATAGACTCTATATTGATATCCATAAAATTTGTAGATTTTGATTCCTTTGAAGTAGACAACCTTATATCTCCTAAGTTTAAAAATAAATCAAAGTTTCTAATTTAAATTCCGATTGAGAAGTAAACCTTATGTCTCCCTAGTTTTAGAAACTAGGAATAAATTTTGAAAATTTATGTTTTTCCTAAATTTGATGTTGAAATCCTTTTGTCTCCAAAATAAATAAATTTGCAAAAATTCATAAACTTCTAATTTCAAATTTCCTTTTTTCTTCAAAAAAATAATAGCAAATCAAACTAGAAAACTTCAAATTTAAAACTTCAAACTCACAAAATTAACTTATCACTCCAAATATTTTATAAAACCTTATTACTCCTAAATAATACTTTCAAATAAACCTTATTACTCATAAAACTTAAAAAAACTCATTAGTCCTGATTAAAAAAACTTGTAATTATCTAAAATTCTTATCACTTCAAAAAGATTTAAAAAATTAAACTATTTGAAGTCCTTATCTCTCTAATAAATAACTTTAAAAACCTTACAATACTTAAACAACCTTAATAAACACTACTTATCACTCCAAAACCCTAATAATTTAAATAAACCAAATATTTCCTATTTATCCTTATAACTCCAAATATAAAAACTTTAATATAAAACTTTGGTTTATTAAAACCCTAAAATTTTTAATACCTTTGCTACTAGCTTGGATTCCAATGGACACTAGTTGTGATTCTCCTCTATTGTGTTTCTCAGACTCATGCAAATTACTTCCACCTTCTAATAGGTAGTGTTCCATTACAACATGTGGTTCTGCATGGTAGTCATTCCACTTCTTATTGCACTGCTCTATTTCACTTCTCATTGCACCACTTCCAACAACATTCCAATTGAGTTCAACCTTACGTAATATTTGTGCTTGAAGTAATACTTTGCTCTTGGTGCCTATGCTTCTAATATTTTATTTTCATACCCTTTGTAAATGAATCAACTCCCACTCAGCTTGTTGTTATGTGATCTTTGGTTATCCTTCTTCCTCAGGATGTTGGCAAATATTTTTTATTGTTGTACAGTGACCTTTGGTTATCCTCCTTCTCAAGACATTGATGGATGCTAACTTTGTTGTACATAGACTTTGGTTATCCTCCTTTATCATGGTGTTGATTAATGCTAACATTATTGTTCTAAAGCTAGCTAAAGACGTGGATGGTTGTTGGATAGCTGAATATGTAGCTCCCTATCTTGTTAGATTCACTAGCATAGACTAAAGGATGATATGGAATGAGTCGGATGGATCTCTATTCATTAATTTTCTCTAGTATGAGCTAAATGGCTATAATTCTTGTTGTGAGCCAAATGGCTCTTCTCCTTCTTGTTATGAGTTGAATGGATCTCTTACTATGCTAGAATATGCCTAATAGCTTCTCCCTTTCCTACACTAATGTGAACCACTAGGATTCACTTTTATTATTGTTGTTATAGCCAATAGTTTGTTGTTGTGATCATTATCTACTATGGTCGATAGGTTTCTCTTCTTTTGTTGTTGGTTTTTCTACTACTTCAACCAATAGACTTGACTTATTATACTTAAAATAATATAGGCCAAATACTTTACTTTGGCCTTTGTTACAATATGAATCTTTCTTCTTTAACATAGACCTTGGTCCTTCACTTCTAGAACTTGGGCCTTTTATCATTTGTTCTAAAAATGCTTAACCAATAGTCTCTATCTCCTTATAGACTGCCTCTATTTTTAATGACTTCCAAAATAGAAAACCTTGATCTTCTGTCACTAATTTCTCAACTCTGCTACTTGCTATTGCTACTTGTTATTTCTTCTTTCTTCAATATCAAGGTTTTTGAAAACCTAAAACTTTAATTTCAAGGTCTATAGAACTTAAAACTTTTTCTTATCAAGGTCAAACTCTCTATGACCTAAAAACTTTACCTTGTGTAAATGTCTATCTCCAAGACCTAAAACTTATCCTTATGTCAAGATCTATCTCCAATACCTAAAACTTATCCTATATCTGCACTTAGAAGCAGAAACTCTTCTCTATCTATCGTAGGAAGCTTCTCACATATTTGCTGCTCAATCTCTTAATCTCTACTACAAATGTATTCTTCTATAGATGTCTACAATATCTAGGTCAATTTTTTGTGACCTTAATCTCTTTTCTCTGCACTTAAAAGCTAAAATTATTCTCTATCCTCTGTAGGAAGCTTCTCACACTTCTGTTGCAAATCTTTTAATATTTTATCAAGGTGAATTTGTATGTCCTTGAATCCTTCTTAATGTCAAGGGTTAGCAATGACCCAAAATTCTCTCTTGATATCAAGGTGAATGTAAATGTCTCTGATTCCTCTATCAATGTCAAGGTGATGTTCAATGTCCTTGTATCTTGTATCAATGTCAAGGTGATGTTGAATGTACCTATTCCTTATTTCAACTTCCTATGTCAAGGGATATATTTGTCCCTAAATATTTAACTATCTCTAAAAACAATGTTAAGGGATGTTTATGTTCTAAATTCTTCAACTATCTTCAAAATCAATGTCAAGGGTTGGCTATCCTTGAATGATCAACTATCTTAAAGTTGATACATATTTAAATCTAGTTGAGCCTGAGTCTTCACTGGTTATTCTTGAACCATGGAAATACCCTAGTCTATCTACTCACTATGACATTATAATAGAGTCTAAGTCTCACTACCTTCAATGTGGACAAACTCCAAATATATTTTATAGAACTTGACAAAATCGATTTATGTAAGTGGTTAATAAACCCTATCAATATTGACAAATTCTGGTGATAGTTTTGATACCACTGATGGATTTTTAAGCCTTAATACTACCACAAATATTATAGTTTAAATATCACAAGAACAAATATAATGTAGCCACAATTTAATAAGGTAAAATATAATGATATGAGTAGAGTAATATGAGCAAATTAATATGTATATCAAGGTTAATAATATATCAAATAACATTCAATAATAAGTAGTAATATGAATGTAAATATCCTGAATCATACATGTATCAAGCATGTAGAACAACTTACAATATTAATTGCTCAAAATGTATGTAATCTTTATTACTCCACTTTCTTTTACAAATATGATAAGAACTTGCTCTTTTCTCTGTAATGTGATATGATATGTTCTTATCCTTATGGAGTATATATCCATAGTAGTATGACTCTTTGGATACTTGACTATTCATTTCCATATGCCAAGTCTCATGACTTTTGGCTTATCTACTTGACACTTGCATACTTAACAAACACTTGACTCTATAATGTATGCACACCTATACATGACTCTTGCACTTCTATAACTTGCACAATCTAACCTAAGACACTTGTGCACATATTTATATTACATATTTGCACACTTACATATAATACACTTATGCACATAAACTCAACTTACACTTGCACACTAACTCACATGGCACTTGTGCATTTCCTGCACATTACAACTTTACATGACACTTGTGCATATCCTGCACATTCGCACTTACATAAAGAAAAATATTACTCATAATTTAAACTATGACTCAACCCTAATCTATTATTTACAAATATACCATGAAGGTATCATGAGGGTACATTAGCATGTACTAAATTATGTAATATACTCTAACAGTTGCAAGCGAAACAATTTAATAATGAGATATTGTGCATATTTAGAGAGATTAAATATCCCTTTTAGTGCCTTAAAAAGTTGTTCCCAATTAGTTAGAGGGTTTTGGGAAGCTTGTTGGTTTGTGATCGGTACTTTGGTGACACTCGAGAGCTTTAGTTTAACAAAAGGCATCTTCTCTTTAGTGAGAGTAGAACTAGGTTTCCATGTCCAAAATCTAGTTGTTTAGGACTTCTAGGTATTTGGATCCATTATATATCTTTGTATCACACTTTACCTTTGGATGTGTAATATTCTTGGAATTCTTGATGATATTTACTTCTGCATCAATGTTACTGACTTTGTCAATCAAATAGCTAATCGTATTTGTCAATCGTAACATTTCTTTTGCCACATCGGAGGTCATGGCTCCGTGAGTATAAGCCATGAGTAGTCTTGAAAAAGGTCAAAGGTCACAAGTTTAATCACAAAATGTTCCCCCCTTGATTTATTATTTTTCTCCTCAAAGTAAACAATTAATTACTTAAAAGTGGTAATTAAATTAATTTAATTTTTACAATGAATAATTAAATTAATAATTAATTTATTTTTTTAATTAATTATTAATTTTAATAAAGGTGAGGGACAATATGCACGTGCATTGTGATTTTTAATTTTTTTAAGGGAGGAAAATAATTTTTAATGTAATTAAAAGTTTTCCTACATGAGCTCACATTTTAGGAAGAGGGATAGGGAAGGGTGGGAAGAAGGGAGCACAGGGCACATGTGGCACCTAGCACACCACATGTAAGGAGGGGGGAGGGGTCAGGGATGGGTATGCGGATGGTCAAGGAAGAAAGGTTCCCCCCTAGGCATGAGGAAAGGGGTGAGGGTTCCCCTATCTTTTAGTGCTCTAGAAAGTGTGTAGGCCTACCATGTGCTACCATGCACACAAAACTATGTGTAGAAGATATGTACATTTTAGTGTTTTAAGTAAAACTGTGCATTGTTCACATAAAAATTTATATATATTTTTAAATTTTAATTTTAAAATTTATATTTTTGCAAGAAAAGAACAAGTTTCACTAGGTAGCACATCAACACATTGAAGAACATGCAAAAGATGTCCACAAGGAAGGCAAGAAGCATGTTACCCTAAAAAACTTACCTCCAAAATGTAAATATTCTTTGATGTCTAAATGATCTAGAACTTCATATAGTTGTATGAAACAAAAAAGGGTAGAATCCAGGTTATGGAGCTAATGATCCACAAGCGGATCGGTATGCTCTGATACTAACTGATACATAGACTTTTATGGGCAAGGAAGATATGATTTATTGATACAAAGCCAAATAATTTTATTGATATTTGAATTTAAATATTATAATGAATGGACATGATTTGAATAGACATGTATTTTTACAATATAACTTTTCATAAAGTTATATTAACAATTAATTATTAACTAATAATTAATTAACTTTTTTATTTAATTAATATTTAAGCGAATGAGGAATTTTATTCCTTGTCAAACCACCATAATGATAATAAATACCACCTACTTTAAGGGGAATAAAGTGTTGAGATTTACCCTAGAGTATGGAATATTGCTCGAGACATCATCCAATTACTACCCTCAAGGCAATCACTTGCCTAAATTGACTAATAAGAACATCATGATAATCTTGAAAATAACCATCTTAAATTCATAAATGGATTGGCATACCGAGATGCATAAGGCCTTATGGGTAGATAGAATGATACAAAAAGTATCCACAAGATCATATCCTTGCAAGATGGTCTATGTTAAGGAAGTTATATTGCCAATCAACTTAGAGCTTCCTTCCCTCTAAATGTCACAACAACTTGAATTAGAATATTAGCAAAATTTTACTATGGTTCATAAATATCATCAATGGTCAATAATCAAGCATATATCAAATGAAAAATAATTTCACATAAAACATGCTAAATTCTTTATCAAAAAACTCAAGCAATGCATAAAGCAAAGCTTCTTCGAGTTACATATTACATGGATTTTTCTTCAATATAAAGATACATGAGACTCTTCACATTACATGAATCTTGACCTTTGCTCTCCTCAAAGTCACAAGAGATCTTAACTCTTCATATTCCTCTCTTACATAATAAATCTCACATATTACATAAATAAGTCTCTCATGATTGCACATAACTCACTACGTCTAAACTTGATGCTTTCACACTTGCTAACTAGACACTTCACACAATTGCATGACACATGTTCACACCTAATAAGTTGACAATACTATAGACATAAATAATAAAAACACACCCTAATCTAAATATTTACAATGGGACCATATATTATAATACCTCCAACATCCCCTTGTATTACATTATTTGGTATGAAGACCTATTGTCTTAAATCTCTAATTCTTGTCTTCATTCTTCTACTCTAGCTTTCGTACTATTTGAGTTTATGGCATTGTTCTATAAACCTATTCCCTATAATGCTTGTTAGACTTTCTTTCTTCTCGTAAAAACATTTTAACATGTCCATGATTTTGTTCCATTCTAATTTACTAATCCATCCATAATGTATTTTGATTTTATTTTTTTGACATGTCTTTGGTTTGATCTTTTCATAGATCTTACAATTCTAAAGCATCCTTCATTTTGGTTCATGCCTTTTATTTTTTTCTTTTGTCCCTTTTTCAACAACTCCTTTTTTATCAAAAACATCAGTGCCATTAGAAATTTTTGAATGGTTTGTATTATCATGTTTCTCAATTTGGTCCATACTTTTATTGTCTATAATTTATCCCATAAGGGCTCTTATTTCATTCTCTTCCTCATTTTCTATTTCTTGAACCAATTTTTCTTTTTTTTTTCTCTTTTTTAAATATTTTTGTTGCACTAATGGGTATCGAGACTAATATTGTCTTGTCTAGAATCTTTGAAAAGGTTTATTCATTTGATTCCATTGGTTTAGAGAATTGTATCTACAATAGCTTGTGGTATGTCCTTCCTTATTGCATATGTGATAATATATTTTCCTCCATTTAGGTTGAGATTGAGATGATACACCAATATTATTTGATACTTGTTTCTTTGACATTAGAGCATTATTTGTCATTTCATCTCAAACTAAATTTTATATTTCATATTCTTGGAGTATGTTGACTAATTCATCAAAGGATATGGTTTTGTTTAGCACTTGAAGAGAAGTGACTAAAGTTTTGAATGTATCTAGAAGTGCTCTTAATGTCACTTGAACAAGAAACTTTTCTTCTACTTTTTCTCTATAGTTTGTAATTTGGCTTTTAATTTTGCTACTCTTCAAAGAAAGTGTTCTACACTCTCTCCATACTTAATCTTTCAAGAATACAATTGTGATTGCAAGTGTAAAATGGTTGCTTCATTCCTTCCCTCAAATATTGTGCATAATTTTTCCCATGCATTTTTTTAAGTTTTTGCTTCACTTATATGTGCCTAAATTTTATCAAATATACCAAACGTAATTAACATAAGAGCTTTAGCATCCTTGTATTTAAATTTTAGTTTTTCAATTTCATAATCTTCTAGAACATCTATTTTTCTATTTACCACATCCCAAAGTTTTTCAACAATGAGTATTGATTTCATTTTGTTTTTCCATGGAGTAAAATTTTGTCCTTTTAGAAGTTGTTATTCAAAAAGGAAAATTTTAGTATTTGCCATAATTATTCAACTTCAAATTAATTTTAAATTCTTTCTTCTTATAACTCCTTTCAATTTATATTTCCTCAATTCAATCAATTTTAAATATCAAATTCTCAATTTCAAATTTCAAATTCATATTTCAAGCAATTCATTTAATTTCATATATCAAATCAATTTCAAAACTTCTCCCTTTCATTTAAAATAATTTAATTCTTATACCTCTATTTTTAATTCAATCATCAATTTAATTCTTATACCTCTATTTTTAATTCAATCATCAATTTAATTCTTCTTATGTCCCTTCCAAAAAAAATTAATAAGTTGTGTGGCTTCTATTGGGGGCCACTCCTATTACAAAAATAAAACATTACATTGCTCTCATTACATTTGTAAAAAGTTAATTAAAGCATACCCAACTTTACCTTTCTATCAAAGATATTCTTCATTTTCATTTCTATCAACAATATTCTCCATCTTCCTCAAACTGCTAAGTTTCCATAATCAACTCCTTTTATATCAAATGCCTTCCAATATTTAAATTCTATCAAGATGAAATTCAACACTATGAATGGCTAAAATATTTATTGCCTAGCTTCTATATCTATAAATATATTTTCTATAACAACCTCACAATTTCTTAATACCTTTTTTAGGGTTCTTATTCACTCCCCTAATATTCCAAAATATTATTTTCATTGTTAATTTTGTTTTTATTTGTGGGTTTAGCCCCACTTCTTGTTAGCACTTGTGATATTTTCTTTGTTTTCCCATATCAATATCCATCTAGGTTGCTTTTTCTCTTTGTTGTTGTTTCTTGGGTCATCCTCTTTTTTTTTTTCATTCTAAGCAATACTTTCATCTTCATCAATCTCTTCAATATTATCACACTGCTCATAGTAATACTTACCATATTTAGGTTTACCTTGTTCTAAATGATCTAAAGTGCAAGGAATAACATCAAAAGTACAATCTTCTTTGTGTTGCCCTAAGAACCCTAAAGTGCAAGGATGCTATTTTGTAGCAATTACCTTCTTTTTCTTACCTAAGAAACCTAAATTGTTATGGGTTTCCTCCATCCTCATATCTTTATTATGTTGCTCTTGAAACCTTAAAATGCAAGGGATAACATCTTCACCCCTTTCACTTTAATACCTAGAGAGGATTTTATACTACTTGAGGAAAATGAATATGATTTACCTGGAATAAACTTGACCTCTTTTGTCATATTTATTTTAGAATTTCTCTCCACATATTTTGCAGCTTTAATTCCTTCTAAATTTGTCAAATGATATTGTAGATAGGCTTTCTTTTCCTTCTTCTTTCAGAGTGGAATATCATTGATCTGATCTAGCTTCTATTAGTGTATGATTTTCTTGATTCATCTTGCTTTATAGTTTTCGCTCTGTAAACTCTTTCCCTGTGCCCAATCTCATAACATTTATGGCAATGAAATGTGATATTCTCATAATCTAATTGTTGATATCATTCTCTTGATTCAAATTTAATCTTAATGGATTATGGAAAAGGCCTTGAAATTTCCATAGCAACACGTATTCGAGTATATATAACATGCTTTTGCTTCTTATTAGTTATTCCTTCCTTGATGAATTCCCCTAGGGTATTTCCAATATTCTTCAAAATGTCCTTATTTATAAGTTGATATGGAAGTCCAAAAATCCTAACCCATACTAGAAGCTTCTTAATAGTTTTTGTCTCAATAGAAAAAAATTCATTCCATGGTCTCAAATAAAGTGCATCTCTTCCCCTAAACCATGGGCCACCAACCATTATTTTATCCCTAATTTTTGAACTGGAAAATATGATGAGGAAAAAATATTTAGGAAGAAAATTCATAAAGTAATTTGAATTTAATCCCCACTTCCACTTGATCCAATTTTGAATCTCCAAAAACCCTGGCCATGATCTATGGAACTTACATATCAACCCTCTACTTTTAAGAACCATTATATCATGCTAAATCATCTCATTATTGATACTTACTTTTGGTGTAACATCTACTACCTGGATCGAACTTACCATGTATTTGCTCTTATGCTTATCTCCAACTTGGACCTCCATACTTCCAACTAAGGCATCCTACCTTCCCATTAGGGCTTTCAAATATGACTTTCCTTTCATACTATCTAATGGGTCTCACTCTTGACTTGCACTCCCTCTTGGCTCACACTCCCTCTCAGCTTGCACTCACTCTCAACTTACACTCTCTCATGCCTCACACTCGCTCCTGGCTTACACTTCCTCTTGTCTCACAATAGCCCCTGTCTCTTCTTTTTCCCAATGTTCCTTTGCTTCAATATTTTTTGGGAAATAGTGCTAAATGCATTCATGGTAAGAATTTGAAGCTTTTATGCAATATAGATAAACCCATTGTTTTTCTACCACAACTGAATCTTGGCTCGCACTCCCTCTTAGCTCACACTTCCTCTTGGCTTGCACTCCCTATTGGCTCTCACTTCCTCTCAGCTCTCACCTCCTCTTGGCTTGCACTCCCTCTTAGCTCATACTTCCTCCTAAATAACACTCCCTGTTGGATCACACTCCCTAAGATGTTATTAATTATATCCCTTCCAATTCAATTTCTCAAAAATTTAAATTTTAAATATTCTACTCCCTTTAAACTTAATCAATTCAATTTCTCAATTTAATAATTCAATCATTCATCAAATAAATTTTCCAAACATCAATTTCATAATCATCAATTCAATTTTCTTCAATTACTTCTCCAAATTTAATTTCTTCCAATCAATTAATTTCTTTAAATTTTTAATTAACTTTCTTCTTATATCTCCCAATCATTTCATTATATAATTTATTTTTATAACTCCACATATTCAATAAATTTTCTTATATCTCCTAATAATCAAATTAATGTACTTTCAAGTAAATGTGCACCTAAATATCCAAATAGATTAAAGATTAGTTGTTTTACCTTCAATAATGATGCATCCTTCATAGATGTTTTATCTAGCCACCTCTCCTTCTAAAATTAACTTTGGTGCAAATGTTATGTTAAAAGTTCGATGCAATAAGTCAAGGCATTATACCACATTATGTTCCTCCACCATAAAAAACATCTATGGTGCTTCCTTTCAACTCCTATGCATAAAGTCTTTTCTCTTAGGAAATATACTCTTGAACTCTACAGGTTTCTTTAGTGTTGTACCTAATAGGTTGTTATACTCTTTTTATATGGACTATCCAGGTTGCTTTGCTTTCATTGTATGGACTATTATATTGCCACAACTCACAAGTTCCTTTGCACTCATTTTATAGATTCATCCACTTTCTTGCTTCTAATCCTCACACATTTCATTCTTCTAGCCTAGTGCTTCTCAAACCTTAATGTCTTGAACTAGTCATAATCTATCTTCACATGTCTCCTCCAAATAACATATTTCCTTCAAACGTGTAATCATTCACTTATATTCTACTATATTCTTCCTCCAAACTCAATAATGTTTCTCCTCCAATCTTGTAATCATTTCTTGTCATGACCCGTTACCCTCCTACCTTATTTAAAGAATATTAATTGATCTTGGGGGATCAATTAATGCCTAATATAAGGGGCATGACCCTAAAGAATCCTACAAAAATTATAATAAAAGAATTTTATAAGGATAAGGAAATATTAATTATTTAAAGGCTATTTATGAGGTCTAGTAAAAGATAAATTTAAAGAATTATCTTTTACAAAAATTATAACCATATAATAAATCATGTGCAGATTTAGTGGACCCAAGGTGGATGGGGCCTAGAAAGAACTAAGGAATTTTTAAATAACTTAAGGATCATCCTACCTTTTGGAAAGTACACATGTGGATGTCTGATATTGGTGAAGTATCTCATAGCTTATCAACAATAGTTCTACACTTGAAACTATCTTATGTCTCAACATTAGGAACTTTAACATTCACCTCATCCCTAGAGAACCCTTGAAGGGCATGATGAAGTCATAATGGTCCTAGGCATATTTTTAATATTATTATAATGTGGCCACTATTTGGCCATTTGTGGAGAATTTACCTATAAATAGAAGTCATTTTGGGAGGAAATGACTATCTAATATATAGGCTCTAGGAATCTTAATGGTCCAGGGAGTATGCTCTTCACCCATAGAGGTGAATCAGAAACCATAAGGCTTGGAAAATTTCTAGTTTTAGGGGAATTAAAGGACTTTAGGAGGCCATGGGAGAAGACTAAGGAGAGAGAGAGCACTTGGAAGTACAAAATAAGATAGATCAGATTGGATCTTTCTAATTTGATTATCTTTTAATTAATAATTGTTTGCCTTATTTAAATGAAGATAGAAGCTTCGTATAACTTCATTGGCTATTGATTAAATAGGGTTATAGTTTCCGATTAAGCTGTTTTGGAGCCTTTTGTATAAACTGCTTTTCTCATAAATGCACCTGTAGCTTTATTCAGCTAGTAATGGATTTTGTTTTACCCCGTTTATAAGCTTATCAAATATTGTTGACAAAAATGTAGTCTTCTAACTACTCATATATCAAAAAGACCATGACTCATATTCTAAAATATTTAGCTCCATTGGGTAGATCGTAAAAGGGGGAAACCTTAACTGAGTAAAGGGTATATTGGATTATAAAGAGGGTCCTTGAAGGGAGATTATCAAGCCTTTTTAATGGTGAAAAAAAAAACCATCTGAAGCATCTTAGTCTCATATATAAAGAGATTCCCTAAATTCGTAAGGCTGAGACCATTTATCAATTGATGTACCATCTCCAATTTAGTCTTTAAAACAAAGAAAAAATAAATTTCGTAGAAGATCGACCCTCCGACCTCTTACAAAATAAGATACTAAGTATAGAGCTAGTACCAACTTAGCTACAATATTAGTGAAACAAAGGATGGGAGAAAATAAACCTATTCTGAGGACAAAACCCACGATGAGAGTCGATCTGCGACTGATCATGAAGGTAATTAGCAACGTCGGTGTATGTAACTTGATATGGGATCTATCCCATCGAACTCTTAACCCAATCATTCGTTCTATTGTCAAAACTATTATTTGCTTTGAAACCTCTCGGTACCCTGGTCTTGAAGGGACCTGTGCTTTACGATAAAAATTTGTGGTTCTAGATGTGAGCAATAGATGCTAGAGGCTCTACATTCCAAAGTGAAATTAGGAGGTTGAAGACCTTAGAGTGAGATATTTGCCCCTTTGTGACGAGGTATGGGCATCCCTGTGCATGTCAGTCGAAAGGACTTATGTGGTTCAATCTATGATGTTATTGTAACTAGAGGATAGAAGCCTACCATTCAGGGAAATGCTACTTTTCATGCCATCCCACATTTAACTATTGGGCGACCGACATACGCTTGGATAGAATTTTTGTAGTCACTAGGTAAGACTTGGGAAACCGGGTGAAGTCTCCACAACAACTGCATTGCATTCATAATCTGCAACATCCACCTGTGTCCCACATGCATAACATGATGGTACATTAGTTAAATATGGGGTATTAGGCACTTAATGGATAATAGCCAAGCACATAGACCTAACACAAGCTCACTAGATTGTGGATTTTGCAATGCATGTATTGTTCTCCCTTTGATGGCTCATGATCTTCTTGCTATGTTGCCACATGTATCCTGTTATGATGTGTCTCGTGCTACCTTGTGCAATGCATCACCAACATTTTGTTGAAGGTACATAATTAGGCGGGTGTGAGGGAAGAAAATAAATGTACTTGGTTCAGAGGTTGTATATGGGTATTGGGTATGTTCTAAATTACAAGAAGAGGCTCAATTACGAGGTAAGCCTTTGATTTTAGTGGTTAAAGGTAAACCACGCAGCTGCGCTCAATAGGTAGGGTAACTATAACTTAGACCATTTAGTGAATGATTAAATTTAAATTAGAAGATCTTATCTAAAGTGTTAATAAGATTATAATAATATTACTTAGTATTTGATATAGATGAATTAGGACTAAAGAGACTAAAGTGGCTATAGGGTAATGATACATAAAATAAAGATAAGATAATTTTAGTTAAGTTGTAAGATCTTGAAACCCTTGGAGTAACATATCTTAAATTAGAATGTTAGACATAAAATAGTGGATTCCTTGGACTGAGGTTTAAATAATCTAGGTAATAGTTTATTCCAAGGTTTTGTTGAACTTAATTGATTGAATGGAATGAAAAGTAGGAACTCAAAATTCAAAGGACTGAATGTGATTTAATCGATTGGAGTAAATATAGGATCCATTCTTAAGGAATGGTTAATGATGGATTTAAAGTTATGGGACTTTAAATCCATTACTCAAGGGAGTAATTATAAATCACTAATGAAGAGTGAATTTGGAAATTCATTCTTGAGGGAACTTATAGGGATCCCTCAAAATACGATATCTCCAAAATATAATCCAATGACTTTTCATGAACAATGTAAGATGTTAAATGTCTTAGGAACTAGAGGTTCCTTAATGTTATTGTGAATTTGATATTATTTTCATAGAATAAGGGATTGGGTGATCCCTTAATTGCATCAGTAGGTCAAAAAGGAATTGTGTATACCTCGACCTATATTTGGGAAGATAAGGGTTGGTAGATGCTCTGCTATTGTTGTAAAATTACCATTTAAGTTTATGAAAAAGAGGAAGAAATATTTTGGAGGCTGGGTTTTTCCCGTAAGGGTTTCCCAGGATAAATCTTGGTGTTACTTTAATTTTGTGGTTTGATTTATTATATTTTGTGAATGTTGTTTTTATGTTCAAATGAAAATGATTTAAGATGTAATGTGTATTTTATGCACTGTGATATATGTTAAATTTTCATTGGGTTAAATATGCTTGGATGCTAGAAAGTATGCTCAAATTCCATTATGTTGATAATTTAATGTAATGCAATGGTCTCATTCTTTTTGTAATAATGATTTATTTTAGTAGAACAATCTCATGTGATGGATGGATGATATTTAGATGTGTTAATGTTCAATGGCATTTGTCTAATTTTCACTATAACATTGAGGGGTAATTAATGATATGCAACACCATTTATATTCTTGTTGTAGAAACTAAATCTTAAGGGAAAATTTGGATTTACGCATTATATCCTTATTCTTGTATGGAACACAAATCCGACTAAAAAAAGGTTTTGTATAATGCTCTAAACCTAAGGACAAGATGTAATGAATCTTACTTCATGGATTAAATGCATTTAAAATGGCCTATTTGAGATCATGTTGTGGAATGAAACTCTTGAGATGACACTTTGATCTTGATTTACGAATCAGGATACATCCTCCACTCTACACTGAAGAATTAAATTTACATGGTACTAGTATTTCCCATTTAAAAGAAATTCAATGGAGGTATTACCTAGTCAAGGGTGTAATAATGTGTAAGGAGGATTAAATATAGATGTTCCATGGATACTTATCATGATAGTGATATAGTAGTCTTAGAACTCCTTTCCAGATGGATTGGATCGGAGCTAAGACTTATGGATAACCATAGGTGAGGTTAATCCATCTATGATGGTTTACCATTGGTGTGGTTCACCATCTTCAAGGCATTCACCTAGTCTGGGTGGACCATTTGGTGATTCCCTCCTCTAATGAGGTTGAAACTAGTATGCTTGGCCAGCATACTCATACCAAGTGAGGTATGAGGGTTTCGTAGAAGCTGATCACTTCTACTTAAAGAGACTTTGATCAAGTCTCTATAGCTCTTGAAGATATATGCCTTGAAATATACAATCCAAATGGAATATGCCTATCCTAGGTTATGGATTAGGTCGTTGCCACATGAATATGAACACACAAAAAAAAACTATGGATAAGAAGGGGTAACAAATGGGGTTCGTTACATTTCTCCTCCAATATTTGTAATTATATCTTCCTATAGATATTTCACTGAAGGTAGCTATCATGAAATACACTCAATGTGGCTCTGAGGGGGCCCTATAAAACTGCCAACACCGTGATCCCAAATGCCTACAGACTTACCTTTATAGAAGGAGTGATGCTACCTATTTCTATAAACAAACATATCTATTAAATTTAGTGATAAGAATTATGACCAAAGGAGTATGTAAGTATGTACATAGTAGTAGCTATTATATTAACAAATACCTTTTTCTCTTTTTCCTTTTCTCTGATAATTTCTCTAATTATATTCCAGATTTTATTTTTCTCCCTATCATTATTTTTTGATGTTCAAAAAGAAATACAAGTGATTTTTGTTCATTCACTTTGACAAGTGAGGTGCTCATTGCCAAAGTTGGCATAAGCCAAATAATTGGGTCAACAAATTGGCCCCTCATGGCTCGATCACCTATTAAAGGAGCATCTATGCATGGCATGGAAAAATATGAGCATCTTAAGCCTAGATAGGTTGAGGGGATATAAAACCCCACACTACCATTCATGCCTCATATTGAAAATAAAGCATGTGAATTCACCCCTTTTGCTACATGGATGACTATCTCCCAAACCCAAGCCATACAAGCAACTTACTCAATGTAGTCAATCTATGTACCTTCTAAGGAGGCTAAGGTCAAGCTTCATTGAAACTCCCTTGCCATATCCATAAAAAATCTTTTACTGAGACAAATTCCCTTCAAATGATGAGTGAACCACTCAATCTAAACCTATAAACCCTTGCCAATCCAAAATATAAAAAAAAACTATCTATTTCATGAGTAAATCACTCAACTTTAGAAAGCAAATCACTTGGTTTTAGCAACAGAATCACCTAAAACTTATTAGTTTTCCTAAGCTTTTGAGAGAGCAAATCGCTCAACTTTTGTGAGTGACTCACTTGGTTTTTCTAAGCAAATTTCTCCCCTCTCACAAACTCTTTCAAGCATATAAAATAAGGAAAGCACTCTTTATTGCAAATGAATTACTCCAAAATCATGAACGAAAAACTCATCCTCAAAAACAAATAAATTGACCCCTTCTACTAATTTTTTATTATTTCATCCTTTTTTCCATACTTTTTTCACCATGGACACCACTTCCGTGTCCACCAGCCTCTCATTACCTTAAGCACAACTAGTCTTACCATCTTCATCATTGTTGCTCCACACATTGTTGTTACACTTTTGCTTATTCTTGTGATATTAATTAAAGCTAAACCATTAGAGAGACAAGTATAGAGAAATAAATGGGGGAAGAGGAAGAGATAGTGAGTCCCTCCTCCAAAGATACTAGAGGAGTACTATGATGACCCATATAAAAGGGTGGAGGATGGTAATTACACTCATCCAATAATGCAACTAAGGAAGGATGCCCTTTAAAGATTTAACCCAGGGCCACAAACTAACTCCTAGAATATTAGTAGAATATAGATGTTGGGGTCGGTAATGAATTTTTTTACCCAACTCTAGATTTTTTCTAAGTTGATAAATATAGTGGCAAAAAATTATAACCCCACCACCAAGAGTTTCAAGCTACTATAACAGATAGAGGATGCATATTACATAAGGAAAGAAGCTATAATGAGCATGTTAAAAGTTGGCAATGACCTATATATGTGGTATCCTATATCCCAAGAACACAAAAGAACTTTTACTATATGCACTAAATACTTACTAAAGGGGTTTTCTAATATCTTACCTAAAGAAGTCAAATTTACCATCCAACTTTTGTATCATGTTGAAGTTAAGCCTACTCAAATTAGATGTGCAGGTGGTGTTGTCAAGGGTAACCATAGTCCTAGGAGAAAAAAGTTACCAAAATATCTACAAAGAATACATAGCCCTACTACACATACATAATGACACTCTCAAATGATTAACTATGCCAAATACATCTTAGACCATATGGAGGTTCAACTAAAGGACTTCAAGGAGGAGAGGAAGTTCAACTACATCTACCTAGTTTAGCTAATATTAAACTAGAATAAAAACTAGTTTTCCACCCTCCAATTATACCAAGTAAGAGTTGATGGAAAATGTTTGTTAGTTATGAAGTGCACAAGTGTACCTTTCCAAGACGTAGGAAAGATCACCAATCGCTTATATGATGAGGTGTATGAATTTATTTTGAAAAAATTTAGGGAGAAGGTATCTAGACTATCATATGATGTATGGTAGCTACTGAGCAATGGAAAATAGCCAAGTAGGGATTTCTATTTGAGGACCAGTTCATTCATATACCTCTATGGCTTTTCAACCATACCCTTCAAGTTGCCTACATGTGTACCCTAATCATATGATCAACTTAGAACATGTGTGGATACTCAATTATGTAGACATGAACTACTTTAAGGGATAGAAGAAGACCACCTTCTACTCACTCAAGTAGCCAATAATGAATATTATCCAAAGTTATTTCACTTTGTGGCAAAAGTATGATTAATAAATTGGCCTAGAATAGCTAAGATATTGTTGGTGTTATGAGGTTTCGAGAAAAAACTAAGAGATAATAAGTTAAATACCTTCTTCACTAATGAGAAAATGTACAAATTTTAGCAAGAGATCAATCTAGATAAAAAACCCTTGCCACTCTAGATATAAAGTTAAAATTCATAGTTGGTACATCATCCCACTAGAGTGGCATACCTTCAATGCAAAGGTGAAATATAACTTCAACCTTGATATAAATTTAATTCATTAGAGGTTGGGGACACTAAGAAAGTGGGATACATAGACCAAAAATTCCTCACATAGCAGAGGATGATGTATGAGATAGGCATGATTACTAAGTCTACTAGAGATGGCTTGTTTGATGTTATATTATTTATTTCTTGGTATATAAGGTATACAAAGAGCATAAAGAGGATCAAAGTGATTAGTTAAGTAATAGCCAATAACTCAACCCCTAAAAATTTGAATTCCAAAAACATAATAGCATCAAAGATGACCATTTTTGCTACAACAACAATCCTGGTGATAGTGAGTTCAACGACTAGACAAATGACCATTAAGGGTTAGAAATGATTTGAAATATACATACCAATGTTTACAAAGGTAGAGATAGCCAAAGTGTAGCAAGAGCAATAGCAAATAGCTCAGGTTGAGGGGAAATCCCTCGAGTATTCCCTCCTAAATTGGGAATGGCCAATCATGTGGCTACTATTGCATCTATTTCCACATCCCTCACACCATCCACTACTTCCCCTTCTCTTCCTATCCTTTCTTATTTTGTTCCGTTTTCCATCCTATCCCATTCTTTTTCTACACTTATCTTATATTCCACCAGTGTAGCCTATAGTTATCCAAGGGGAACACCACCTCCAATGGTCATTGTCATGGTAGGACCAACCCTATTACATATTTTCCATCTCTAACCATCCAAATCTCCACCTTGCAACCACTAGTCGCCTAAACTATATTGCCTCCATTAGTTTTACCATTTACAACCATGTCATATCTTGTTGATACCCTAGTAAAGTTGGCATCATACCCACTCCTACCATTTCCACTATATTTATCATAATCACCACATAATTTTTTTTGTAACTCTACCATCCACATCCACATGCCCAACAAGTCGACCATCATAGACAAGGTAACTCCTCCTACAACCGATAATATCAATCATATCAATCCAAGGAGCTAAGTATATAAGAGCTCCCCCATAAACTAGAATAATTGGTAGGCCAAGATTGGGCTTCACATGGAAATCTAGAGATACAAACATCATCAAGGCATTTAATGTCCTCATCATTGAGGGGAAGATGTAGAAATAAGAATATAAGGCTCAGTGAAAGGGTCTTCAAGGCTTCAGTGCTTATATAGTTGCAACTATAAAGGAATAAAAATAAAGTGTACATGGCTAAGGCCACAAAAAGTAACCCCTCTAAGATAGTAATGAATCTTGCTAACTTAACTACTAGAGTTTTTGAACTAAGATCTACACAAGATGAGCCCATATAAAATGGTCCAATTGATAAATCAACTTACACTTGGCATGGCTATGAAATTTGGTCACCTCATAGTTGAGGATGAAGCATGGGAAATCAAAAAGAGAGAGCTTGAGGTATAAATGGCTTAACTAAATGCATAAAGGGATCAACTCCAATAAGAAAATGAGAGTCTTAAGAAATATGCCTTGTAGAAATATCAACTAAAGAAGTAAATTGAAAACCTTAAATCTTAACTTGTTGAAGCTAAGAAAAGCAAATAAGGACTTGAAGACCTCGTACAATAACTGATAGGAGAGCAAAGTTGACTCAAAGAGAGCCTAAATGCAAAGGACCAACAAATTATAGAGTTGATCACATCAAATACAACATAAAAAATTATGGACCTAAGGGCATATTAGGACATCCCGAATATCAAGTCCCTCTAGGATAAGATTAGAGAGGAAGTGAAAATTCCTGAGTACATCTAATTGATCTCCTTCATAGAAGAGAGCCTAGAACAAATTGATAAAATAATCAAAGGTGTGTAAAGGAAGCTATCTAGAAGGAGTGAATATCAAGAGGTCCTCAAACTCCTTGTCTCGATGTTGATAATGCAAGCATAATAGTATAGGTAGACTATAGGGACCTAGTTAGAAAACTAAGGACAATTTAAGATGTCTAGAGGAACCTCTAGACATGAAAAGATAACTTGGCATCATTGAGAACCCAAGTTCAAGATATGTATAATAAGATCCAAGGGTTAATTATTGCAAGGATGCATGTTATTTTTTATGAAGAGAAGCACATTCTTAACAATGACATCATAAATTTATGAATGACTAGAGCCAAGTCGGTCAAGGGGATGTAGCTAAATCTATGAATGGCTAGAGAAATATATGTCAATCTATAAGAGCTAGTTGTTAAATAGGAAGAGTTATTAGAAAATTATTTTGAAGAACTCATGGGGAAGGTAGAAGACCTTACATCTATACAACTACTAGGTGATGTTAAGTGGAAAAAGCTATTAGTATTGCTCTCATAAAAGACCAAATAAGGAGAACCAATAATATTGATAGTTTTGTTGTGAATGTCCCAATTTTGTAGACTTTATGCCCAAAGGTAAGTGTAGGATCTAGGATGTTATGCCAATTGATATTTACATCCCATGAAGTCACCATAAATGTATCACCTTGGAACTACTTTATAAATTTCACAAATTTTGAAGGATAATACAATAGAGAAAATTAAGGAGTAGAGGCATCCCAAAATTCTCAAAATTCAACTAGATATAGATAAGGACTAATTTGCTAGTAAAAATTGATTGATTGGATCCAAGCACTCGTTCTCTAGCTGAAGAGGATAAATTTTCTCAAGGGAGTGATGCATTTGGAAATGGTTGTCAATTTACTTTTAAATTGAGTGATTCACTCACCAAACCAAAGCAAACAATTCAAACGGTGACAAATATAAATTGTAGACACAATTCCTTAGGAGAATATTCTATAAAGTAATATTTTGGTATGTAGTAACACACTAAATAATTTTGGAAGCCTTATAAGCTTGTTAGAGGTATAATTGCAAGTATGCAACATTTGGTATTATAACATTTTGCTAAAGTTACCCCCAAATATTTACTTTTGGTAGGAGTAATTGTTTCTCACCCTAGATAACACAAGGGTAAACTTTAACTATAAATAGGGGCCTATGACCTCATTGTATCCATATTTTAGCCATGTGAATTCAGAGATACACTATGAGAAACCCATATTATACTTTATCCTCATGAGGTTGTAAGAAATTTGCAAGTCCTTAGGCATTCCATTAGTGGAACTATCCTTCTGGTCTATTAAATGCATGATGGTTGTGGCATGGCAATACTAGCCCATATTGTCATTCACCTATCATTTTCTTAATATAAATGGGTGGACACTAATGTTATTCAAGATTTTTGCATTGATTATTCAAAATTTTCTTGATATAGTTTAAATTCCATATTTACTTAAATCTCTCACACCCTTAAACTTTTAAACATTTTATTTGCATGGTTACTTTTCCACATTTTCCTTTCTACACTTTATTTTTAATGCAAGTTAGTTTAGATTAGTGTAGGAGGACTTCTATGATGACAATGGGGATCCAACCTAAATACATAGATTGGGAGAAGCCATTAATAATACCTTCCAACTTTGTTGAAACTTGAATTGGAGGCATAAAATCTCAATTAGAAGTTAGGACAATTCCTTGGTTCAATACTACTATTTTAGGTAAAATTCAATTATTATAGCCTCCTATCTAAATCTTGGATGACCCTATTGAGATATGCTAACACTTATTAACAATATTTTAAAGTTCCGCATATTTTATTTAGAAATCTAGGCAAAAGAAAGATAGTCTATTTATTAACAGATTTGTTTCATTGTTGTAGCTATATATTTCATGTCTTATGATATTATAATCACTTAATGTATCTATTAGAAATTTAGCATATGCTAACATATGATACATATAGTCTAATTCAATTTTTTTAGTGATCAAGTTTACCATAACAATATAATATTAAGAACCAAGTAACAAGAACTGATCTTTTTTATAACTCTAACTTTCAAACTTATTAATTAAGGACTAAGCATGATTAAAACTTTCCTTCATTACTCTATTACTTATAACATAAAAACATATTATTTTAAGATTTATATGTAGATATCATTAGTATTAAAATACCATAACAAGTTTGTGCAAGTCAATATGGACCCATTTCATGAATAATTCCCTTTTTCAAGGTTACCAGATAACCATATCAAAGGTACAAATCTTCTTCTTAATTTACACAACTCAATTATCTTTATAAATAAAAAAATGCTTTAACAAGTTTAGGAATAGTAGCATCAATTTATACAGTAATAATACAATGAGATAATTTGTACCATTAGTTTTTAAAATACAAAAATAAAAAACAACTCTCTTGTTCTCAATTTGTTTTCTTGTTGTCAAATTTTGGAATTCTAAAAGGAACATATCACTAGAGTGTTTTACCATCCAACCAAGTGGAATTCAACTAAACACCACTATCTCAACTTCACTTATGTAGTTTCAATGCTTCATAATAGAATAAATACATGGAACTGATCCAGTTAGGGAGGCATATTAGTGTAACCTACTAATGCATCATACATACTTGTAGCTAATTCTAATATGAATATAAATTCACAACTAGATCTAGTTCTAGTGCAACAATAAACTTATTCTTAGGTAATACATATGCTATGTATTTATAATAACATTCAATAATTTTACATCTTAACATGCATCTAATATTCCATAATAAATACAGTTTTCTATGAATGTACAAATCAACATATTATCCCTAGTTCATGGTGCACAATTCATAATATTGGACCTACTCTTTATCAAACTAGGATGCTTTGAACTTTCAAAGGAAATATTATTTTATCCACAATGATTCACACTTGTTTTATATATGTGCTACCCATAACAATTAAATATATTTTAATGTAATTGATGCATGCATAACCAAAGCAAGGTATAATGCTTCCTATTTATTTATAAGGAAAACTCCTATATTGCAATCATCTTATTTACATATACAATCAATATATGTTTATGTTGATCTAAATAGATTTACACTATTATTTTCTTATTCCATGAGGATGTACCTAACCCTATTGTAGCAGTGTACACATGGAACATATAATTATATAGTAGTCCTCACATGGACTCGAGTAATGAGACAAACACCTAAATAGACATTCCATGCTTATGTAATCAGGCGAACACTTTAATATACAATTCAACTCAAGCCATACATCATGATTCTTTCAATCATGTAATGCATCAACCATGGATAAGCTACAATAATTCTTCTAGAACACATTCAATGCAGTGTTTAAAAAATTTTATTCAACCAATAATTGCTTAGTAAAAAATATTCCAACCAATCCTCTTACATACAACCCATATAAATTAATAATGTTTAGGCATAAAGAAGCTACAACTATCCACCTAACACATAGAAACCAAGGTAGTCAAAGCTATAACTATTATTTGAAACTTGAGCATACTAAGTAGTCAAAATTTTGTCAAAAGCTACAATCATTATTTAACATTCATGCATGCAAGCATTGAATTATTTAGCATAGAGAGACTACAACCATTTCTCTAGCTACAACCATTCATATTTATAAGAAATCTATACTTTCTCACAGAGAAAATATAGTCTCCTTTCTAGCTTTCTTGCATACATTTAAATCAATGCTCTATCACAATAAATATATAATCATCAATGCTCTATCATAGATAAGTTATAGTCATACTTTAGAATTCTTGCATTCAATAAATCAATGCTTTATCATAGAGAAGCTACCAACATGCTTGTATACAAGGGTGAATCTAATTTGTATTTTTCCATCCTTCGTTTTAACAAGGTATCTCTTATATGTCGACAAAAATGGCTCTACACCTTCATTTAAGATAAAAATATCAAGTCAATCTATTATAACATAAAGGTACCCACTAATTCCCTAGTATAGCATACATTTTTCCTACTTATTCTTGGAATACAATGTCATAAAGTTTTTTTAATCATGATTTAACCAATCTCAAACATCAAGGACAACATAAAACAAGGTACTCTATTTTTGGCTTTCCCCTCTATAACGTAATAAGGATCTAACACAAGCATCTAGTTGGGGTATGCATGCATAACAAGGAAGTTATAAAATTATTTTTTCTACAATTTTCCTTTAATATTAGCAACCATAGTTTGACATAAAACATTTAAACTTCGACAAGTATAAATTATGCTCAAGTAAACAAGCCCTATAGAATGAATAACCAAATACCCTTTATAAATTTTCATAACAAAAAAATATTTTTCATATATAAAAAAGGTATATGCCATATTGCCTTCATTCAAGAAAAACAAAATAGTGCAAAAGGGATATAACCTAGCAATGGTTCCAGAAAAATTTCCTATGCTCTATTTTGCTGCTCCATGTGCTCCCCTCCTATTCAATAGTATAGAATGTCCATAAATTCCTTCTCCATGACAATCCAAATACATTTTTTCTAAATTTTATTAAGGTTTGAAGGTCATTAATTAAGGAGAATCCAAGAGAATTCTAATTTTTAGTCATACAAACACCCATATGAGTGGGGAAATCAAAACCACATGCTATAACTTAGTCTTCCCTGGAACCCTATTGTCTCCTCTCATCCAAGAAAACAAAAAAAAATATGGTAGATGCTTTGAAAGGGGATTTACATATTCAAAAGGAAGGGGTTTATTTCCTTTGGCACCAATGGGAGGAAAGCAAAATTTTAATTCCTTTTCAAAATTTAGTAACCTAAAAGAAATAAACAATGGTATTGAAGACTATAACCAAGGTATTTCTTCTACCAAGCATTTTGAAAACTAATATTCACCCTGACTCTAAACACAAACAAGGAGGAGGACACATGCCTTTTAAAACTCATTTATCATTCTTATCGCATTCGACAACATGTTATTTATGAGCACTTTCCTCTACCATTTTAGATGAATAATTAAAATACATTATCATTATTGAACCAACATGTAACCATGTGATTTTTAATACCATGATATATGCATACAATTGTTTTGCTAAAGGTGGTGTGTGTCAAATTATCTATCTAAATTGTTCAATTCACATCACCTTCTCCCTAGTGATACCTTCCCTCTTTTTGCTCCATGGAGGGTGACCTATCAATACTTGTAGCAAAAAAAGGAAGTTAGTCTATTATAGTCACCATGACCATTTTTATCCAAAAATTCAATATAGATTAAAGTTTTAAAAACTAACTTAGAAATGCCACATCATCCAAATTTATAAAAATAATTAATCTTTTAGAGTTAGCGAATTTGGGATGTGACATAAACTCAATATATGGAATAGAAATAAGGCAACCATTGGTTCAAAACTACCACAAACTACAACCGCAGTTATAAAATGAGTTTGATTCAAAACTCAATATTTCCATTTTGAAATTGTCCAAAATTATACAACCCTAGTTTTAAAAATATGATTTTGGTTTAAAGATTGTAATACATATATTAAATTTTATCTTGAAATTTCAAACCCTGGTTTGAATAAGCAACATAAGATCTTGACAAAATCAAATTCACATAAATTTACATAAGAAAATCCCTTCCTATATGTGTTTGGTTTAAACCCACTTCTACAACTTCTAACAAACAAATTATACAAGTTTCAACAACTTCTATAATTTATAAATTCAAATTTTACCAACTAGAAAGAGGAACACAATGATTCATTTTCACAAACAAGGTAAATAATTTTTTTTTCTATTTTTGGATAGTACAAACCAAATTGTTCTCATGAGGAAGCAACAAAATATAGAATAAACATAAAATACTTGGTAAATTAATGAATCTTAAAATTTTTGATAATAAAAATCCTAATATTCTATGAAAAACCCTAACATGTCTTTGGCCAAATTCTATCCCTACATTTGAAAGTTCAAATTCACTTTCTACATGAGAAAATACTCTAATAAATATCCCAACATTGTAAACCATGTGTGCAAGTGTCCATTCTCCATGTGTGTTCATTGTTGAGCAAAATTGAGGGTTTTTATAACTTATCCCAAGCATAATCTATCTCAAAATGATGCAATTATAAAATAGGTTTCAAAATTTAAAATAAAAATGGACAATTGATACAACCATTCAACAACAATTCCATTATCGAATAAGAACTTTTAAATAACACTCTTCAACAAGTTCACCTTACATCTATTCACTACATGTCCATATGAGAGCTAATCTAAAGTTGGACTGACATCCAAGAATCTCTTTTCCTTCCAAATAAGGTAAGAGAAATAATAAAATAAGATGTAATTTTTTCATTGTTTATTTTTAAGTTTAATTTTAATTTTTTTATACCAAGGCATTTACTAGGTGATCTAAACTCGAGTAAGAGAAATGGTTTCACAAAGTGTTGCAGGGAAGACTTTAATCCACTTATTCCTTCATGTCCTTGTGTTTCCATAAACTTTTTCTCGAAGGGTTTTTTTGGCATGCTTTAAAGGTATTGTTTTAATCATTTAATATTTATGCAAAAACTACACTCTTGATATAGCCACTAAATTCTTTTTAAATTTTTACTAAAATGTATTTATAATGTGAAATTTATGGAAAGAAATCATATGCACTCGAATAAAATTTTATTTTTCATAATAGCAAACAATCACTCACCCCATTCCTATCATGTGATATAATTAAAGTGTGTGCATGACATCCCTCTTTAGAATGTTATTGACGTGCATTTATAATTTCTTCCCTTTATGATACCCTCCCTTATAAACTGAGTTGAGCAACCCCTATCACACATCAAACCAAGTCACAATAGTTAGTTTTGTTAAGAGAAAATCATAAAATCACATTACATAATCAAATGAAATAATATTTTTATCAAACATACACTCATCGTAAATAAATAAAAAAATCACATATTATAATTAAAATCAGTCAATGTCCACTTAACATTACCATGTGCCATATCAATTTCATCACGTGTTAAAAAACATTGGCTATGAAATTAGTACCAATATCGATAAGACCCATCCTCCTTTTGTCTCGAGTTATTGCACTATGCCTAGGAAATAGGTGGCATCACAATAAGACATCCCATGTTTTTTTATAAAAAATTTGACCATTCTTATGAGTTGTCATGGTATTATGCATAGTAGTATGCATGATATTACTATGTTTTTCTAAAAAAAATTTATTTACATGATAGTATGCATAGTATATTTCACATTCAAATAATTATATAGGTCATTAGCTTTCCAAGATAGTAGCTATGATGCATGATGAGCTCTTACTTAAAGCTCAAATATTTTTTGCAACATAATATCATAGATACAATATTATCAAAATATTTTGAATTTGAAACATAAATTTTTTTTAGACTAGTTTTTCTGCTTGAAAAAAAGAGGTTATACGTGGGTCCCCGTCCTTGATAAATAACAACTCTCTTTTGTAAGCTTGAGATTTTACAAACATATTCAATTCTTATCTCAATTGAGATGCTATACCTAGATACCTACATCTTTTTTACAAAAAGTCTTGAGTTTTTTATATTCATTTTTTGGATCTTCTTCAAAACAAATTGTAAATACAGATATTTAACATCCTCTTTCTTGACAACTTCCAATCTTGTTCATCCATACATCCAAGTAAAATCTTGATTAGCGGTGGTCTTTGATGATGCCAAGTCATCATTGTGCCACTTGAATATCCATAATTGCTTTGCTGGCTCCATATTTCTGTTGTTTTGCTCTAATATTTCAAACAGTTGGTCCTATTGTTCCTTATTGTTGTTGCACCCTTTTGAAATCTAGAAATATTATGCCTTTTTTTTCAAACATTGTCATACTTTATGCCTTTCTAAATCCATGTAGATCTAAAATACTGATGCCTTAATCCATACATCCAAGATTACTGTCACTCAGGGTGGTGTGGGTGTCTAATTGCTACAACCTTAACTTGATATTTTGTTTCCTTTGATTTTTCAACAAATTATTTTTTATTGTAAATTATTCTTCACAATCTCCTCTCTTATACCTTTCTTTTGGTGCATCCTTGTGCGCTTTTGACAAGAATTCCTTGGACTTTGTTGCTAATTATTCTATGGACTCTATTGTTGTTGCTACTATAAATTTAACTTTTGAGTTTTTTAATATTTCTTCAACTTGTTCCCTTGCCATAGTTGCTTCTTACTTCTCCTTGGATTATTTATTCTTAAACATTTTCTTTTAAATATGACCATGAACTTACACATTATCATTTGTATTATTTAATTATATTATATCCTCATTATTCATTTCTTTTAGTTTCCTCTAAGGGCTTTTTATTCTTCTTCATACCCTTTGATAATGACCTTCAAACTAGATATTTTTTTATATGGGTTCCACTGACTCAAAAATGCATGCTCTATTTCATCCTAGGTGAAATTCCTTAGGAATATTTTCCCATCAATCATAAGCTTCCTCTTTTAAAAAATAGAAAAGTTTGCATGTCCAAAAATGATCACTAGAATATAGATATCTAAACTTCATCCACCATTCTCGAGCATCAATGTCATCCTTTCCAGTGAAAATTGGTAACTCCATGATCTCAACCCAAAAAATTTCCAAAAGTAGCTAGGGTTTTGGAAAAAAGCTAAAAAAAAATATAAAAAATTAATCTCCTCTGATCCTTGTTATCACTGGCATGATAATTTAAATGTAAAATAATTGACATAAAAAAGAAATGCAATTGTCCATTACTACTTTGCATTAATATTTTACCAAGCTTCTCCTCCAAAGGATTCATTATTGTTGCACAGACTGTTGTTACTGTTGTGAAGAAGCATGGATGACTTTGATGGTGGCATGGTTATTCTTGATGGCGATGGCCAATAAACAAGATATTGTGTTTAAAACTCAAATCACTTCTCTTTGTTGGTAATCTTCAATTTGCTTCTCTTTGCTGGTAATCTTTTCGGTAGTCTTCTCTTTTGGTAGTCTTCTCTTTTGGTAATATCCTCTTTTGCAAATCTCATCTTCTACAAATCTCATCTTCTAAAATCTTCTCTTTCATTTAAAGGAGTAAAGACATATATTCTCTCTATTTTTGTTTTTAGACTAGTTATATTCTATTGACGGTTACTTTTCAAGTTTTACTATATGTAACAATTTTGCAAACAATCTAAGGACTAAAGGGACCTAAATTGCAAAATCTAGCATTGTAAGATTTTAACTACTAATAAAATACTTAGCCAAAGATGAAATTGAATTTTTATGGGATAAAGTTCCATTACATAATGTTGTATTGTTTAAATCAACAATCTAAATATTTTTGGAGTTTTTATTTGGATCTTGCTCAAAATAGCTTACCTTAATCCTAACGTGCTATAAATGTAATGGATTAGATGTTATATGTTATGAATCCATTCCACCTTGTTTTTTTATTGAGGAAAAAAAACTTACCTTAAACTTTCTCATTATTAGGAGTTCATCTATTCTTATGTATAATTACCACTACAATCCACCTGTTGGAATAAACTAATGACTTAGAGTGATGGATAAATTGAAGCAATCTACTTGTTAAAGAATGAATAAATCATCATTCTAAAGTGATTTTCATTTTCATTTGATTAATATTTGATCCCAAACTTAAACATGGATTAAGGCTATAATATAATAAATTTTGTATTGAACAAAAATATCATCAATTTAACTGTAACAAAATAATCCAATGCTTAGCTACACAAAATCATTTTTTTATACTTTAAATAAATTGCACTCAGTGTTGCATCATCAAATTCACAATTTTATGGCATGGACTAGTATACAACCCTTGGTGTGGTCTAGCAAATACACAACCTTTTTTTTAATTGATTATATGGGATTGAAATGAGTCCCATGTTGGAATTCACAATATTTTTGAGAAATGCATAAAATCATCCACTCAAATATTATGCAAAAAGTAAAAGAAAGGATAAAAAAGAGAGATATGATGGTCACCCATAGGGACCACAAATAATCACTATATTTGTAGATAATATTACACAACAATCTGAGAATTAAATAAGTGTGGGGTATTTATAGCAATACCAGAAACCCCTAAATTATATTATAAATTTTAATCTAAGTCGACATAAAAAGAGGGATTTAGGTTAATTACAAGTTATAAATAGGGTTAACCATAAAAAGGTTAACTACTACCCATAGGGCTTACATAATAAAATATCATAAAATAATTAATACATTGTACAATGAAATGCCCTTAGGCCTATCCAATACATTGCACAATGTTGACTCTTAGCCATGAATCATATTACAATTTGAACATCCCCTATAATTTGAATTAAGGGGATAAGGAGATAAGACCTTAATGACAATAATATCCCCCCTAATGGCTACTCTAGTGGGACTCTATAGTTGAAGTAGACTCATCTAGATCCTCCCCATCATCTGAAATCTATTCTTATAATAATATTTCCTACACAAGAGTCTCCTTAGGCTTAACCGTAATCACCACTATCACTATTAGACACCCTTGGAAATATCCAAAGGATAATTTGCTAAGACACCAAATGAAGAAGAAAAGTTAAAATAACCACCTCTTTTAAAGATAAACTCTTTTAATCTTTCATTATCACATAAGGTATGTCTTGAAGGTACAAATTTCTCATTCATAACATTTATTACCCTATTTGAATATTTATTCTTGTTCCTGGGTCACCTTATTTTAGTCACCAAAAGAGACTTTGCATGAACCTACTTAAGAGAAGAGTTGTAACAAAATTCCAAGAGTACTTGGACAAATAATAAAAGAAGGAAGAAATCTTGAAAGATTAGATCTTCATAAGTTGAATTAATCACACAGAGGAAGAGAGATTAATTAAAGCACATCTTGAATGTTATATACTAATTACATCATTTGATAATTATTATTATATTATTACACATCATGGGATATTGAGAGAAGATGATTAGTTACACCTCACAAGATATTGAGAGAAGATGAATAGTTACACCTCATAATCGGTTGAGAGAAGTTGAATAGTTTGAGAAAAAGGTGAAGAACCAAAAGTATCTTGATATACCAAGAGATATTCCATTATATATACAAATATTTGTGTGCACATATAAAAAAATGATTGTGTGAAATAATAATCTTTTTTTCATATTTTTTGTATTAGATTGTGTTCTTCCTATAAAACTTCCTTCAAGTATATGAGAAGCTCCAAAACTCTCCTACCATTTAAACTCTCCTGCCATTTTATGTCCTTGCCCATGATTTTTCATTCTATGCTTGTCCATGCATTATCATTTTGTGCTAGCCTCTCTCAAGTCCAATAGGAAATATTATACCTATATTATAGCCAATTATGGTGATGTTGAACTTCTCTCTTTTGTATTTGTGTGCAAACCTTATGATCTCAAACATTCGATGATGGAAAAAATTGCTACTTTGTGGTTCTTCAAATTTAAGTACAGTAGCATATAACATGCCATAAACTACAATGTATGCCATTGGAGATTGTAACTTCCTTAGTGTGCATAATGTCTCTTCCAAGCAAAAGAAGAGATGCAAGGTTACTCTTTACCAAAGACACACATGTCATTAGAATTTAACCCCATGATTAAATGGAAGGAGCAATTTTGTTTTACATCCCTTTGATTTTTTAGGTGGAGATCTATAACTATATCAATGACATCATTGTATCTACAATGTGTCTGTTTGAGCTCTAAAATTGGAGGATACATAGAAGTCACCTTGCAACTAGTTGAGGGTGTTCCATGCAATGCATGCAATACATGGGAAATTAACTAGGGGCCTCCTAGCATATTGATATTTTGTGCATACATATATTGTCCCCTAAAATAATTCTTAGGAACATTAGGCATTCTAGTCCATTCAGAGTTGATTGGTGGTGCACTATGCTACTCGTATTAGTTTAAAGGTAACAATTTTTTTTTTCTTGGCAGCTAGGGACCATTGTAGAATGGAAGTTGAAAAGGCATTAGAAAAAAGTTTGGATCTATTGTATTTGTATGTCATGCAAATATCTGCAAACAAAACCATTTTGTCAACCATACCTTTCATTTAAACCTATCACTAAAAAGACAGTCTAGCCTGAGGCTGACATAATTTTATATTAGTTTCTTAAATTTATTTTGAAAAATAGAAGTGTAAGACACCATTAATCAAGAGGGTGCATCGATGATAAGCACTCACTCTTTTGTGTTGTGGGAATGACATAGATATAATTTAGTGAAAATATAAAGGTGAACATATTGTTCAGCTTTGTTTATGATAATAACTTTATTTTTATTTTTAAATATCATAGTTGAGATAATTTAATTAAAATATCAAGGTGAACATATTTTTCAGCTTTTTTTATGATAATAACTTTTTTTTTGTTTTTAAATATCATAGTTGGGAGAAGAGATCCATCCCATGTTAGATTTTGATCATCCTTAAAGAAAGAGATATTTGCAAAGTGAGAGAGCTTCCATACCACATAAAGTTGGCTAGAAAAGCTGGAAAAGGTTGAAATATTTTGACTTGGAGGTCTTAGATTCAACTCCAGTCCTTATTTTTAAAATTTTATTCTAAAAAAGAATTTTCTAGACAAAAACAAAAATTATATATATTCCAAAAGGGGTGTTTTTCACAAACTATATATATATATATATATATATATATATATATATATATATATATATATATATATATATTTTTATATAATTAATTAAATTAAAATAAAAAGAGAAAAAGGTCCATGTTTTTTAGTCAAGTATCTTCAAGAGGGCATATGAGCAAGAGTTTTTTATGAGTAAAAAAAAATTCAAAAATAATATATTTAAGTTAAATTATGTCAAGTTGAGTTATAAGGTGTGAATTATCTTTTTATAGAATGTGTGTTTTTCATAAACATCAAGGTGAGTTCAAGACTCATATTGCAAGACTAGTGTCCAATGATATATTGTAAATATAAAGTTATTATATTTAGTATTTTTTATCTAAATGTGAAGAGAGTGTGGTGAGGAGTCATTGTATTTTAGGTGTCAAAATAGTAATTTTAAAATGTTGGTTTATGGTCACGAAACACATGTTTTAGCACACTCACAGTGTTTAATGTAAATGACACCTCTATCTTGTGTTTAAAAGTAAAGTTATCACATTAAAATATTATGTCTATAGTCTAATATAGTTTCTATAACAATGTCTTGGCATTGACCCTATAAATCATCGAGGAGAAATAAGGATATCATTTTGTTGTGATTATTTCACTCATTTTTTATCCTATTTGTTACTATTGTTAGATGTAAATCATAAAATAAAAAAAATCCAAGTATATAGGGAAGTTACACCTACGTACAAAGATTTATCCTGAAGTAGGTGTCATTGATAGGGAGAATCCCTTTCCATAGTATCTTGGTACCACGTATCATTCTCTTTCACGTACCTTAAGGTCTATCTCACATACAATTGCATATATCAAGATGAATAGATTTATCCACGTACTAACATGTATATAGAAAGGGTTGGTATGTAGAAAGGTTCAATATACTAGACTAGTGGTATATTAAAAGGGGGACCATTCGGGATACATAAATAACCCTCACCATTGTGTGGAAGAAAACAAATTCTAAGTATTCATATTACTTGAACAAAATGGAAAAGATAAAGAGGAAACAAGCCAAGAAGTAAGTTGAAGTTCATAAGTGTGTGACATCAAATAATGATATTTATTCTCGAGAAGTTATTGAAGGTGGAGAGAAGCAAGATAAAGTTCAAAAGTGTGTGACACCAGATAAAGATCTTTATTTCTCCAAAGTTAAATATCTTTATGAAGATGAAAAATTCTTAACACTAAGGAGTTGCTTGTGAATAATTCTCAAAGAAGTTGATGCTTGTGAAGATAATTTTGAAAATGATGTTGCATTATCTACAGATGTTGTGATGACAGTATGCATGACATTAATCACTTTTGACATATTTAAGTGCCAAAAACAAGGTAAAATAAATTAAATATTGAAGGATAAACCTATGATGGCAAATTTTTGTTGTTACACAAACAATCTTAAACTTATTATGGTAAATGTTTGTTATGATACAAGTGATCTTATCAAAAGGACATATTCTAGTTAGGATACAAATGATTGAATATTATTGGTGATAATGGTATTGAGCACAAGCCTATGATAGAAATGTTTTTTGTAACACAAACAACCTTATTCAAAGGATAAATTTTGCTTGTGATACTGATGATTTGAATATTGTTGATAATAGTGGTGTTTGTGTTGAAGATGAGCATCATGATATCATGCTCAATATTTTTGATTGCATTGACCATGAAAAATACCATGTTACTAAAGACCATAGTGATGATGGGAGCTTGAACATTATTGATGAAAGTAATGTTGACCATGTTGCTAAATATCATAGCAATAATGAATATATTGGGTGTTTTTAAAAGCACACCAAAGGTATTGGTTTAAAATTAATGAAAAGAATAGGTTACAATGGAAAAGTACTAGGAAGGAATGGACAAGGTATAAGAAATACCATAAATCAAAACATAAGGCCTAAGAATGAATTCCTTAATTTTTTGATCAAATAGGAAGTGGTAAGACTAAGTTTTTAAAAAGAGAAACCTATGCAAAGAATGAAACTTCTAGAATAAATTTTTGCAGTCATTGTCGATGATTTGGGCATATGATAGCTAGGTGTTCAAATCTACATCCTTACAAGATTTGTGGAGGTAATAATCACTTTTAAAACATTGTTGGAACAAAGGTAAAATAGCCAACAAAGTACATGTTGATTATGGATGGAAAAATGTGATAGAATGGGATAGAATGAAAGAAATGTTAAATGGATTTTACAAGAGAAGGTTTTATCCTCATAAGATAGCAAGGATAAGATGAAGTTTGGTGGTTAAGAGAGACCACAATATTTCCATGGAGCAATGCAATATTGGGATTCTTTATGAGGATTAAAAATAAGAGATGCATGCATTTTGCATCAAAATTTATAGATGTGGCCCAAGATATACTTAGAAATCTTGTAGTAATAGAGTCTATGGTAAAACATCATGTGGAAGATTCTAAATAATTAGTAAAAGAGTGGTGGAATAAGCCAGAGCCCAAGATAAATCTAGAGCTAGAGTAGAAACTAGAGCCAGAGCTAGAGCCCAAGCCAGATCCAAAGTAAAAGCTAGCACCAGAGCTAAAACTTCAAGCAAGAGCCAACACTAGAGCCAGAGTTAGACCACGATTTTATTTTACTACCCTAAAAGTAAAAAATCAAGGGGGTAGTAATTTTTTGTAAAAGTTGCATTTTAAGCCATGTTTGACACCTTCAAATATTTACTATACCAAATAATGTAATAAGGGGGATGCTAGATACTTATTACATTATTGGATAATTATCATTATATTACTACACATCATGGGAGGTTGAGAGAAAATGAATAGTTACACCTCACAAAATGTTGAGAGAAGTTGAATTTTGAGAAGGTGAAGCACCAAGAGTCTCTTAAGATACCAAGAGATATTTCATTATACGTACAAATATTTGTGTACATATCTAAAAAAATGATTTTATGTAGACTTTGTTTCATATTCTAACATTAAATCATTATCTTGCAAGCCTTTAAAAGATTCAAAATCTACTACAATTATCACAAATCCATTTATATCTCCCAAAAACCTAGGCCAAATATTTTGAGTTGACCAAATACTATAATTTCACTCATTAAGACATGTAACTAGGTCTTTCTAGTCCATATTACACAATCTAACCCCTAACACCATAGCAAGTCAATGAATTTATGCCACCAATGCATAGAACTCAAAAAATCACATGAGTTGAAAAAAATAAGCTCAAAATACCTATATATACAAATGTCATGGCCTCCATAATATTTACCCTAATGAACCACAAAATAATAAAAAATTAAATCCCCAAGCCTTAGTGTAGAAGAACCCAATTTCTTGATCCACTTGGTGTAGAATGATTTGTTAGTGTTCCCCATTTATAATATTCCATCTCAATGTCCTTACTCTAATAAAATCATAAAAAATGGTGCATATGGATTTGCACAAATGATGTATAAATACAAAAAATATTTATCCATGGCACACTGGGGTGCCAAGTTGGCCACCATATCAACCTTGAATTTTTTGCATTGAATACCCTTTCAAAAATCTACTTGTGAGGTTTGAACCCTCAATGTCTTCAACCAAAAAGCATTGTTGTATCCCATGCTCCTTTATTTCCTGTGGAGGGAAATATTTTAATAAGAGTAACATGTCTTCCACACCTAGACAAAAGTAGAGATAAAAATAATCCTCATCTAGACTCAGGCCAAGGTCTAAAGAGATACCAGTACCTTAGTAAAGGTACACTCACAAATAAGACAAGATTTCTGAACTGACAAGAAAGCCTTAGGGCTTCATAAATCCCTATGAGCACAATGCTAATCTAGAGTTCCTTATCTCTAATGCATAGACCATCCTCCTATTCTCTATCTCCATTTATAAAAGTACATTGTAAAGATTTCAAATGTGTGACCCCTCCCATAAGCCTTAATTCCATACTACATAACCACCAAAGTCCTACCATTGGTCATTCCTCTCCTTCGAGGGTCATAACATCAAATAATACCTATGACATTAGTTCTAAATATGAACAATGGGAGTGAGCATGCAAAAACAAAAGCACACATGTCGATGCATAATTTTAATTTAAATTATTTGGCATTGAATCCAAGAGTATCTAATAAACATGAAATTAATAGTAGACAATGGATTATGTCTTGAAACATTTTTAGTAAGAATATTTTTTCTAAAACAACAAACCATAATTCATGAAATATATTTTCCTCATCCTCTTTTACAAAAAAAACTTGTGAATACTTGAGGAATAATTCATCCCAAAACTTGAAATAAGAATCAGAGGTACCAAGTTATCTTTTTGTGTGATCAAATGATGCTATTCCAAACCCACTTTGATACCATGTTAGAATTCACAATATCTTTTTAGAAGCAAATCATCCACTAAAATATTATGTAGATAATGAAAGAAAGAATGAAAAAGAGAGAGATATCGTAGGTGCCCATAAGCAACATAAATAATCAATATATCTATAGATAATATTACACAACACTTTGATAATCAAATGAGTGTGAGGTGGGTATCCATAACAATACCAAAAAACCCTAAAATACATCATAAGTTTTAGCTTAAGTCGACATAACAAGAGGGCTTTAGGTTAATTACAAGTTATAAAGAGGGTTTAACCATAACAAGGTTAATTGCAGCCCATAAGGCTTACATAATAAAATATTACAAATAATTAATACATTGTACAATGAAATGTCCTTAGGCCTATCCAATACATGGAAAAATGTCAACTATTGGCCATGAACCAAATTACAATCTCAACATCCCACTTGCATTACACCATGACAATATAGTGGTATTATAACAACTTGATAATTATGCATGTATTGGTTGGCAAGATGTCTTCTCCTTGAAAGTTGATAAATTTAACCAATTGAGCTAATGTTGTTTGATAGTATGAAACCTTTTTGTTTAATAAGCTATTTGTGGCTTCATTTTGAGGCCACTCCTATTAAAATAATAAAATATTATATTTTTTTATTACATTGCTCAAATGTTAATTTTTTCAATGAGATTACACATGTTTTTATGAGGGGTCATGGTCTCGCTCGCAAGTTAATTAAACCATAGGCAAGTTGTATTTTTATCAAAGATATTGTCCATTTGCCTTCTACCAAAAATATTATTCATATTCCTCAAAATACTAAGTTTTTTGCAATCAACTCCCTGATATCATTTGTGTTAAGAGATAAAATCTCACTTGATGAGTTGCCTTCTAAAATTTAAGTTTTCCTAGGACAAATATTGAACTCTAAATGGATAAAACCTTTGTTATCTGGTTTCCTTTTCTATAAATATATTGGTTATAATAGCTTATCAATTCTCTAATATTTATTTTTTTAGGGGTCTTATTCATGCCCCTAATATTCCAAGATACAATTTTCATCATCACTTTTTTTAATTTGTTGTATTAGCCCCTCTTCTTATTAACACTTCTAATATTTACTTTTATTTTACCATGTCGATATCCCTCTAAGTTTTCTTTTCTCTTTGTTTTTGCTTCTTGGGTCTTCTTCTCTTTTTTTCATTCCCACCAACACTTTAATCTTCATCAATCTCTTCAATTTTTTGATATTGTTCACGATGAGACTTATCGTCTACAAGTTTGTCTTACTCCAAAGGATTTGAAGTGTAAGAAATAACCTCAAAAGCACTGTCTTCTTTATGTTTCCCTAGAAACCCTAAAGTGCAAGGATGTTCCTCCTTATTAAAAATCCCCTTGTGTTACCCAAAAAATCCTAAATTAATATGAATATCCTTCATAGTCATTTATTTATTATGCTACTCTTGAAACCCTAAAGTGCAAGGGATAACCTCTACATTACTTTCATATATTGCAAGGAGAGGATCTTATGCTTCTTGATAAAAATAAAGGCAATTTAATTGTAATAAACTTGACCTTTTCTACCTCCTTTGTTTTAAAATTTTCCTCCGTAATTTTCTTTGTAGCTTTACTTGCTTATTAACTTGAACTTGCATATTGTACTTTCTCATCCCTTGTATCCCTTGTTTCTTCCAACGGTTGATCCATGTGAACTATGATGACCTTTATTGAATGATATTGCAGATATTTTTTCTTTGTCTTTTTCTGGGGAATGGAATATCCTTGATATAATACAACTTCTTCTACAGTATAATCTTCTTACTTCATATTGAAGTTTATCTCATGACCAATTTTTTTGTCTCCTTCTCTATCATTTTATTTTGAAAACTTTTTTCATGTATCCAATCTCATAATATTTGTTACATCAAAATGTAATGTTTTCATAATCCACTTACTGATCCCATTCTCTTGATTTGGATTTAATTTAAGGGATTGTGGAAAAGGTTTTGAAACATCCATGGAAACACATATCTAGATATATATAACATTATTTCTCTCCTTAGTAATTGGTCACTCCTAGATGAATTTCCCTAGGTTATTTCTAATATTCTTCAAAATATTCTTAAGGATAAAGTGATATGGAATTCCAAAATCCTAACCCACATTGGAAGGTTTTTAATGGTTTTTGTGTTAACAAAAAAATCAATGTCTCTCTTGATAGAAAAATTCTCTCTCCATGGTCTTACATATAGAGCATCTCTCCCTCTAAAAAATGGGCCACCACCTATTATTTTATCCCTAATTTTTTAAATTTAGATGATGATGAGGAAAAAACCTTTAGGAAGAAACATCATGGAGTTCTTTGAATTTAAGCCCTACTTCTACTTAATTCAATTTTGAATCTTTGAAAATTTTACCTATTATCCATGGAACTTACATACTAACCCTCTACTTTTAAAACCTATTATATCATGCCATGTCATCTCATCTTTGGTAATCACTTCTAGTATAACATCTGCTTCCTAGACCAAACTTGCCATATATTCACTCTTTGTTCTTATCTTCAACGTGGGCATTGTTACTTCCCATTAGAGATTTCAAATATGAATTTCCTTCCATTTTATGTAGTATTTCCTAATATGAGTCCTTTATTTTTTTAATTGTCCCCAAAATCTAGAGCAAGAAAATATGAGTCCTTACACTTCCTATTCACACACCCCTTACTCTTTACTAAATATATATAAAATAAAATATGAGGATCTCTCTTGGGCCCTTGGCTCACACTCACTTATTTTATATCATGTACTCTCTTATTGCATAGATAACAAAGTACAAATATTATCATGTTACTGATATTACCATAGTTGTAATAATATCATGTAGCATTTTACTAATCTTGAGAGGACTTGAAGAGCTTTAAAATAAGTGGTCATATGAAGGAATCCAAGCAATATTGAGGGAGATAGAACCCTATGAAGAGAGCTTAAAGGATATAGTACAATAGGATCAAAATATTAACAAATAACCATCTATTCAGTATGATCATGCTTTAGGGAAGAACATTCCCGATGAACCTAAGGAATGTGTCTCATAATATTTTGAAGACTCTCTTGAAGTACCATGCACCATTCAGGAGAAGAAAATAGGTAGAGAAAATGTAGTGTTAGATGCTAATGCCTATACCATTAATAAGGAAATACCAAAAAATGAGTAGGACAAGACAAAAGCTTTTGTAGTAGACCTAGGAGAGGATAGATCTAATGAAAAATAAAATTATAAAATAATTGAGGAATAGAATAATAAAACCTACTTATGATACAGGTAACGCAAAAAGAGTAAAACCCTCAAATTATCAAGCGAGATCCAGGGAAGCAAAAGTAAACATAGAGAAATGAACACAAACTAAGTTGGTTGAACTTCTCTTTACCAAAAAAAAAATTATATTGGTAATTTGCAGACGAAGCCAGTAGCCTCTAATGAGATATGATTATTGTAACAAGGAATATAAGGGATGTTAATGTCCCCTCAAATCAGAGGTGTATCAAGGACATGTTTAAGTAAGAAGCTTGATATTATTTGTATCTAGGGAACTAAAATGACAAAGAAAGAAGTTTCCAAAACTATGAAAGTAGTATGGGCAAGATATGAATGGGATGTTGTAGATTCTAAAGGAGTGACAAGGGAAATTCTAATATGTTGTAATCCTATTAGAACATCTTATGTAACCATTCATTAAAATAGACATTGAATAACCTCTTTGGTTACATGCTACACTGAAAATATTTTTTTTTTATCCTTATCAATGTCTATGGACCTATAGCTCAGTTAGGTAGATTAAAAGTATGGAGTAGGATTGAAGCATTTATGAGAAGTAAAGACCAAGAAACTTGATTCATGATCATAGGATATTTTAATGCCATAACCAAGATAGATGAAAATTTAGGGGGAATTAGGAAATTAACCTAAATTATGAGAGATTTCTTAAATTTTATTCAAAAAAATAATCTATGGAAGGTTGAGTTTGAAGAAGACAACTATACATGGACCAAAAACAAAAGAGACTAGAACCTAATAGCAAAATAATTAGATAGGTGCATTCTCTTATATCATTGACTAGATGAAGGAACTTGTGCTAAAATTAATACCTTGACAAGGATTGGTTTATATCACTCACCAATAAGAGTTAAAATTATGGTAAGTTAAATAAAAAAATATCATATTTTAAATATGAGCAAATGTGCAAAAACCATCTTCAATCTGTTGATATAATAGGACAAACATAGAATTTTTCAAGAAACAATGGGTTGTATACACTTCCAAAACAAATTAAATCAATGAATTCTAGATTAAAATAATGGAACAAAAACAATTTTGGTAACATTTTTTAGAAGAAAGAAGAACTAAAAGATAAATTTTCAAAATTTCAAAAATATGATCATAATAATCCAAGCGCGAAGGAAAGGGAGTTGCTTAGTGAATATCATAATATTTTAAGGAAGAAAGAAAATTTTTGGAGATTAAATTTTTTTTTTTCCCATAGAATGGCAATAGTATAGAGATCAACATTTAGAATTAGTAGAATTAAATCAGTAGAAGGGGTTTGGTTTGAGTACCAAAGTGAAATCATAAAAGAGGTAAGGTTTTTTTATCAGAATATTCTAAGATCAGAGGAGTTTTAAGTTCTTAATGATAAAATCTTACAAGAAGTACCTTCGATTATAACATATGAAGACAATAGGAAACTAATGGAGCCTATTACTCTAGAAGAAGTTCATTTAGCTCTTTTTTATTTTGATAAGGATAAATCCTTAGGTATGGATGGGCTTTCTACAATATTCTATCAACATAACTGGTATATAGTGAAGAATTATTTATTGGTGGCAGTGGAATAGTGTAGGGTAAAATAATATATACCTAATAAAATAAATGCAACATATCTTACCTTCATTCCAAAAAAAAGACACAAAATAGTTTGATTCATTTAGGCTCGTAAGCCTGTGTAATATGGAATATAAGATTATCTCTAAAGTGATGGCTTATTGGTTAAGGCCTCTGTTAGACAAAATTATTTCAAAATAGCAAGGGGGATTTGTAAAAGGGGGACATATTCTATATGGGATCATAGTATATCATGAATTTATGCATTTAGAAACTTCAAGAAAAGAGAGAGCAATGATATTAAAACTTGATATGAATAAATCCTATGATAGGGTTAAATGGTATTTTCTTTTTGCAATATTAGAAAAGTTTGGATTTGGGAAGAAATGGATTAGATGGTTTAAAACTTGTGTCTCTACAATTTCATATTTCATGTTGGTCAATCGGTTAGTAACAGAAAAAATTAAGTTAAGAGAGGTCTAAGACAAGGAGATCCTCTATCACCATATGTGTTCATTATTATGGAAGAGGTATTGGGTAGGAACTTGAAGAAGGCTACAAGATAGGCTAATAAGTGGACTTAGGGCTAGTAATAACATCGAAAACATCACCCATCAACAATTTGTAGATGATACAACCCTTTTGGGAGGGCAAGGATAAATGAGTCCAAGGCTTGGAATAACTTATTAAAGGGAATACGAAAAAGCATTAGGCCAGAAAGAAAAAATTTAAAATTTACTTTCTAAACACCCTAGTTATAATTAAAGTATGGATATATAGGTTACTTCAAATGGAGGAAGCAAATTTACCAGAAACTTGTCTAGGGATGCCCTTATTTGAGGGGAGAATGAGGATAGAATTATGCAATCCAATTATAAGTAAATTTTAGAATAAACTAGCAGCATGGAAAGGTAGATAGTTATCATTAGTAGGAAGAGTGCAGCAAATTAAATTAGTCTTATAGGCCATTCCAACATATTATACGTCCAAGGTTCGAGGTGTAGATCAATTCGTTCGACCAAACCTCGTAAAGGGGGCAAAAGTCCAAGGTTCAAATATTAGGCCTCATTGAACTAAATGCGTGTCCCTTTCCTGGTGCTTTCAATGATGTAAAATGTTTAAAATGATTGTGGCATGGTGGTTATAGGGGTAAAATGCATGAAGAACTATGTGGCGGCTTCTAAGGTGGACATCGTAGAATACTATGGCAGCCATAAAAGTTGGACAGCCTTCCTGGATTCATGGTGGCTACCGATTCCACCATGTAAATTAAAAAAAAACATATTATATGTCCTTGTATACTATGCCAAAATTGATAGAAAAAATTTTAATCTATATTATGCGATCATTTTTATGGTCAATATTACATGATAAAAGGAAATTTCCTTTGGTGAAATGAAGCAAGGTGTGTGATGATAAAACTAGGAGAGGTTTTGGTTTAAGAGTTCTTATATATGCAAACTTAGCTCTTAGGAAAAAAAGTAATTTGGAGATTGTACAATGAGAGTCAAAGACAATGGGTAAGAATTCTTCTAAGCAAATATGTTTAGCCTAATAACCTAAGCTTAATATTTACTACATTCTCATTACCAATAGTTCTTCTCTATGGAATGGTTTAAAGAAATAAATTTATTTAGTGATTAAAGGTCTAATATGGGTGGTGGAAACTGGAGAAAAAATTTCTATTTGAATGGATACTTGGTGTGATAAAAAACCACTCAATCTAGATCCAATTTTGAAACCATGGATGATATTACTTCAAGATAAATATGGTAATAGGGTTCCAAACATTATGTACAAGGATCAAGAATGGAAAGAAGATTTGTTTACAAGTATACAAGACATTGATGGTAGGAGGCAGTTGAGCAGAAAGATAACAACAATGATTATTTTGAGGGGAGCCTAGGATAAGTTGATTTTGGAGTTGGATAGCTCAGAATAATACACAAAAAGAAGTGGATATAATGTAAAGCACCAATAAAATAGGAATATCAAAAGAATATGGAGAGATATTTGGAATATCCCAATCATTCCTAAAGTCAAAATGTTTATTTGGCTAGTAGATAATTGAAGAATTTTGTATTGGGATAACCTTATGAAAATGGATTTTCATGGTCCCTCACAATGTGTTCCTCGAGAGTATAAACCATCTCCTGGGACACTGCTTAATAGTCTTGAAACTTTGGCAATAATTCTTAACATGTTTGTTAAATTCATGGTAATATATGGTATAATTGAAGAATGGTTAAAGAAATGAAATGATTTTAAAAGTTAGGATTTACAAACAATCTAGGATATATCAAAAGATACAATAATTTGGATTTTATAGCTAGAAAGGAATAGAAGAATATTTAAAGAAAAGGAAAGCAGTTTAGAGGTAATAAAAAGGAAGATTTTTTTAGCCATAAAGGAGTCTAAACCAATCCTATCAACTCACCCAATCTCTAATCTAAAATAAAAGAGTCTTGATATATGGACTCAATTCATCAAATGGAATTATGATGTTGGGTAAAGGAGAAACAAAAATAAGGCAAAGAATATAAAGTGGAAGCCACTAGATATGGAGTTGGTCAAGTTGAATTTTTATGGAGCCTCTAAAGAAAATCCAGCACTAGAAGGCAAAATGATTAAAAATAATATGTTAGGACCCTCCTAACATGTCCTAATTACTTATATTATTTATTCATTATATTCTAGGGTCACAACCCTTCACTCTTACAACTATTAGACTAGGTATTTAAATGCAATCCACATATGATAATAAGGCATCATCGAAAAAATATATAAATTAAGTCTATTATGGGTTTTCTACCTTACAATCAAAAAGTGATTCAATATAAAAATGATCTTGCTTCCCGCACCATTTAGTTTCATACCATCTGGATCAGAGCTAGATCAAGGAGCAAATTCACCATTAAATTTTTTTTCCCATCACACATTTCAGCCAGTCCACATTCGCGAGGATGCAAACAACATTCACGCTTCACGGATCCATGTCAAAATCCTTGTAGAAAATTAAGCCTTCTCCTAAGATACAAAATAAGTTGTCTTACACCCAAATTGCTTGAAATTTCGCATGGTGACCAGTGGATGTTTTGAAAAAGCTAAAATCTTCAACGCAACATCAAGGTTTTCGGTGTCCGAAACGCAAAGGAAAAAAAATATTTTTTTTTTTAATTTTTTGCTCACCTGTACCAAGTCATATTGATCGTTACCTAAACCAACCACAATGGCTGAAGGATGATGATCACTGGATTCCATTCATGAGAAAAACGAAAGGCTCGCTGAAGAAGTTCAACAGGAAAGAGAGGAGAATACCCGTACCACAAGAGAACTCTTCGAGAAAATATTTGCAATGGATGTTAAACTTGATGCCATCAATCAAATCAAAATCAGGCAACAACACATGCAAATTCACCCAACCACGGGTCATCAAACCGAGCAATGTTAGGAGGTCCACAAACTTCCATTCTACCATGGACGACCAAATTAGACTTCCCAAAATTTGAAGGAGGAGACCCTACAAATTGGATCTACCGAGCAGAGCAATATTTCTCACTAAATCAAATTTCAAAAATGCAAAAAGTGCATATCACCTCCTTCCACTTGGAAAATGATGCCATCCAATGGTACCAATGGTTTGAGAAAACTAACGGCACTCCAATGTGGTCAACCTTTACACAGAATCTATTAGTGCGATTCGGCCCTAGCAAGTTTCAAAGCTTTACAGGGGCACTCACTAAATTATGCCAAACCACTTCGGTAAGCGAATACCAAGCAGAATTTGAAAGGCTAGCTAATCGAACATCCGGATTAGATGCTGCCTTCTTTCAAGAATGTTTTGTCAGTGGATTAAAAGAAGAAATTCGAATAGAGGTGCAAATGTATAACCCTACAAACATGTTAGAGACCATTGGATTGACGAAATTAGCGAAGGATAAAATAAAGGCATGAAATCGGTTTACAAAACCAACTTGGGGGAAACCATCAAACACTTATACCAACCCCAAACCAATGCAAAATGGACGAACCCAAAATTCCTACACAGCCCCCAAAATTAACCCTGCTCTACCAATTAAGTGTCTGAGTTTCTAGGAAATGAAGGAAAGACAAGCTAAGGGTCTTTGCTACCATTGCGATGAGAAATTTGACAGAAATCATAAATGTGCCTCACGAAAATTATATATTCTAGATGCCACAGAGGAAGGGAATTATACTGAAGAGGAACCTAAAATTGAAGTAGAGGTATTATCCAACACACTTAACAGTGACGAAGAAAATGCACCAAAGGTTTCCTTCAATGCCCTTGTCGGATTTTTTGCCCCTCAAACAATGCGAGTAAAAGGGTATTTTAAGAAACAAAACCTTATCGTGCTCCTAGATTCTGGTAGCATGAACAATTTTATTGATCCAAATGTGGCTAAACAAGCAAATTTTTTTATATACCCTTGCAATAACTTCAAAGTGATGATTGGAAACGACAAAAAAATTGCATGCAAAGGAAAATGCATAAATATAAAACTAACTATGGGGGTTTATAACATGAAAGGCGACATGTACGTCCTACCCCTAGGTGGGTGCGACATTGTACTAGGCATACAATGGTTATGAACCTTGGGTGTAGTCCAATGGGAATTTGATGAACTATGGATGAAATTCACAACAAAGAACCAAACCTATATTATCCAAGGCTCGAAATCAGGACCCTCCCAAATCGTCAGCTCGCATAGAATGGAGAAAATTATCCGAAAAGGAAACAAAGGAATGGTTGCCCAATTATTTTCAATTCAATCTAGTCACAAAGAAGACGAGACACCAGAGTTACAAAATATTTTAGACCACCATAAGGCGGTATTCAATGAACCAAAAGGCCTACCTCCACAACGAAGTCATGATCACACTATTCCACTATTTCCAGGGCATCAACCTCCTAATATTAGACCTTATCGTTATCCATACCTCCAAAATACTGAAATAGAGAAATTAGTACAAGAGCTTCTTAAGGCAGGAGTCATTAGACCTAGCAAAAGCCCTTACTCCTCTCCAATTATTTCGTGGCGTTTATGTGTCGATTTTAGAGCGCTTAATAAAATGACCATCAAAGATAAATTTCTTATTTCGGTCATAGACGAGCTATTAGATGAACTCCATGGGGCAGCTTATTTTTCCAAGTTAGACTTACGGTCAGGATACCACCAAATACAAGTCAATGAAAAGTATATTCCTAATACGGCCTTTCGCACTCACGAAGGGCACTACAAATTCTTGGTGATGCCATTTGGCCTGACCAATGCTCCTTCTACCTTTCAAAGTCTAATGAATAAGGTATTTCACCCTTTTCTTCATAAATTTATATTAGTTTTCTTTGATGACATTTTGATTTATAGCAAAACATGGGAAGAACATTTGGACCATGTTAGACAAGCGTTCCAAATCTTGGAGGAAAATCAACTTCATGCAAAAAGATCAAAGTGTTCCTTTGGAAAACAAGAAATTGAATACTTAGGGCATATTGTCTCAAAGGAAGGAGTTATAATAGATCCTTCCAAAATCGAGGAGGTGAAAAATTGGCCTATTCCAAAAACATTAAAAGCTCTACGTGGGTTTCTTGGACTAACGGGATATTATAGAAAATTTGTCCAAAATTATAGTAAAATCGCTGCTCCTCTAACAACATTACTTAAGAAAAATGCTTTCAAATGGTCGTCTAAAGCGGATGAGGCCTTTATCACCTTGAAAACTATAATGTGTACCACCCCTGTTCTAGCCATGCCCAACTTTTCTAAACCGTTCGTCATTGAAAGTGACGCTTCAAGAATAGGAATGGGAGCCGTACTCATGTAGGATGAAAGGCCTGTATCTTTTATAAGCAAAGCATTTTCTCTTAAGAATTCAGCTCACTCTACGTATGAAAAAGAGATGTTGGCGATTGTCCATGCTATTCAACATTGGAGGCCTTACCTTATTGGCCAACATTTCATTATACGCACTGACCATCATAGCTTGAAGTATTTTTTGGAACAAAGGACTAATACCCCGAAACAACAAAAATGGGTTACTAAACTTCTTGGCTATGACTATGAAATTACATATAAAAAGGGAAAGGACAACATGACAACCGATGCACTTTCTAGAAAATTTGAAGATATGCCTCAAGTCCATGCTCTTTCCTCCCTTATTCCTAAATGGGTAGATGAGGTGCATGAAGAATGGATAAATGATCCTACTATCCATGCCTTAATTCCTCAACTTCAACATAACCCTAGTAGCAAAACTCCACACACTTGGAAGGACAATATATTAAGATACAAAGGGAGGATGGTCCTCACCCCCAATTCAACTTATCGTGAAAAAATTCTTCATGAGTTACACACCTCACCCACTGCAGGCCACTCAGGGTTCTTAAAAACCTATAAAAGAGCCACTACCTCCTTCTATTGGGTAGGAATGAAAAATTACATCAAAAACTTTGTAAAAGAATATGAAGTTTGCCAAAGACAAAAGGGGGAGACCCTCGCTATTCTAGTATTACGTCAAACTCGTCCTATAACCACCAAAACATGGGCAGATATTTCTATGGACTTTATTGAAGGATTACCAAAATCAGGAGGAAAAACAACCATTTTCGTAGTCGTTGATCGTTTATCTAAATATGCCCATTTTTGTTCCGTGGCTCATCCTTATACTGCTAGAACTATAGCCCACCTATTCCTAGATAACATCTTTAAATTACATGGTATGCCCTCCACAATTGTTAGTGACCGCAACCCAACTTTCACTAGCACATTTTGGAAGGAATTGTTCAAATTACAAGGTACTCAACTTCGTATGATCTCCGCTTACCATCCTAAAATCGATGGCCAAACAAAAGTTGTAAATAAATGCTTGGAAACATACCTTCGATGTTTTGTTTCTACTCAACCACTCCATTGGGTAAAGTGGCTTTCACTAGCGGAATGGTGGTATAACACTTCATACCATACGTCCATCAAAATGACTCCTTATGAAGCACTATATGGTCAAACACCACCATCCCTCACTTCCTATATTCCAGGGACTACAAAAGTCCATGTGGTGGAAACAAAACTTGCTAATAGAGATGACATACTACGGATCCTAAAAGAGAACCTACACACCGCCCAACATCGCATGAAGTAGCAAGCTGATCAACATAGAAGCAAACATAGTTTCCACGAGGGTGATATGGTTTTCTTACATCTCCAACCTTACCGTCAATCCTCTCTTAAACAAAAAGGTTCTCAAAAGTTAGCACCCAAATTTTATAGGCCATATAAAGTTCTCCAATGTATTGGGACCGTTGCTTACAAACTAGAGCTTCCTTCCTCTTCCAAACTTCACCTCGTATTTCATGTATCTTGCCTTAAGCTCGCAGTGGGAGCCCATATCACGACACAACCCACTCTTCCTAAATTCTCTGATGATGGAGTACTTCTAGTTGAGCCAGAAGCTATCTTGGATCGCTGCTCTCGTCACCTTCATACTCGCAATATCACAAAATTTTTAATCCATTGGAAAGGTCTACCTTTAGAAGATGCAACGTGGGAAAATTTTCAAGATATCCAACAACAATTTCCAAATTTCCAGCTTTGAGGACAAAGCTCCTTTAAGGGGGGTGGCATGTTAGGACCCTCCTAACATGTCCTAATTACTTATATTATTTATTCATTATATTCTAGGGTCACAACCCTTCACTCTTACAACTATAAGACTAGGTATTTAAATGCAATCCACATATGATAATAAGGCATCATCGAACAAATATATAAATTAAGTCTATTGTGGGTTTTCTACCTTACAATCAAAAAGTGATTCAATATAAAAATGATCCTGCTTCTCGCACCATTTAGTTTCATACCATAATAGAAGAGAGATTTTATTGCATTATGCTTTCAATAGTGGATTTAAGACAAATAATTAAGTTGAAGCTTGGGTGGCTTTGGAATGGTTAAAAATATGAAAACAAATAAAATGGAATAGAGTATGGATGGAAGGTGATTCACTTATAGTAATAAATGCAATTTTGAAGAAAGAAAGGTCTCCATGGAACATACAAGAGATAATTGTGGAAATTCAAGACCTTGTTGTAGAGTTGTGAAGAAATTAGATTTACACATACATTAAGGGAAGGAAACAAATATGCAGGTAGGCTAGCCAATAGAGGGGTTTTAATTGAGGATCATGAAATTAAATTCTCTTCTCCATAGTTAGAGGAAGCAATAAGTTTAGCTAAATCTGACAAGAAAATGATGACTACCTAGTTTAAATAATGATTAAGGTTTACTTTAATATTTCCATTAGTTGAAAGGAGGTAATGACTATTTCAGCAGAAGCATGGAGGATTTCAGAGATTTTGTCAATACCAATGAGCTCATGGATGTTAAGATCAAGGGGTCCTATTTCACTTGGAGCAACAGGAGGATTGATAGCGGGCTCATCCAGGTGAAGTTGGATAGGTTCCTCATATCTCAAGAAGCTATCCCTCTATTTGGTGATGCCACCTTGTTGGCCTTACCTCAGATCAGATCAAACCACAGTCCCATCCTCCTTGAAATTGGTAGGCCTCCCTCCTTCAAAACTCCTTTCCATTTTGAAGCCATGTGGACTCTCCACAAGGATTTCAAAGATCAAGTGTCCTCATGGTGGCATCAAAAGTTTGGAGGATCCGCCACTTCTCAGCTGGCTCAAAAACTGAATATGGTCAAAGAAAACTTGAAAATCTGGAACAAGGAGGTTTTTGGCAACCTTTTCACCAGTAAAAAAGCCATTACTAAGAAAATTTAGGATATGGAAAGGAGAATCGAAGCTGGGGACCATATTAGCCCCACTAGGGAGGAGGAAAGGAACCTCCTAGTAGAGTTCCATAACATCCTGGCTAGAGAGGAAACCTTATGGATGCAGAAGTCAAGAGACCTATGGGTCAAGGAAGGCGATGCTAACACCAGGTTCTTTCATGCCTCCACTATGTGGCACAAGGTATCCAACAAGACCAGGGATATTATGTGCAACAATGGATCATCCACCAAGGACATAGTTGAGATCAGGGCTGAAGTGGTGTCCTTTTTCTAGAACCTCTTGGGAAGTGCCCTAGAGGATGACATCCAAGCTCAGGATAATCTCCTATCAAAAATTCCTTGCATAATTCCTCAAGATGTGAACCTCAAATGCGTGGAACCTTTCTCCCACGATGAGATTAAGGAGGTCTTGTTTTCAATACAACCTGATAAAGCCCCTAGGCTAGATGGTTTCTCTTTGAGGTTTTTCCAAACCCTATGGGATGTGGTGGGGAACAATATCTGTGAGGCCATTAGAGAGATCCAGTCAACCAAATTTGTCCCTCGTAGTTTCAACTTCATCTTCTTGGCCTTCATCTTGAAAGCCTCTAACTACAAATCTATCTTTGATTGTAGGTCTATCAGTCTATGCAACTTCATCTACAAAGTGTTGACCAAGGTTATGGCCAATAGGCTAAAGCCCATTCTCCCCATTATCATTGATCAGTCTTAAGGTAGTTTGGTAAAAGGGAGGAACATCCTGGATGGGGTCATCTCGATCCATGAAATCCTGCATTCTGCCTCAATGACCAAGAAGGCTGCCCTTTTCCTCAAGCTTGATATGAACAAGACCTTAAATAGGGTTGACAAAGGTTTCCTTCGAGATATCCTCCTCAAGTTTGGCTTCCATCCCCTATGGGTTGACCTCATCCAGGGTTGCATTTCCTCCTCCTGGTTCTTTGTCCTAGTCAATGGCTCTCCTGTTGGTTTATTTTAGAGCTTAAGAGGTCTTCATCAAGGGGATCCTCTGTCCCCCATACTTTTCATCATCCTCATAGAAGCTTTGGGAAGAGCCCTCAAGGATGCCCAACAACGGAAGAAGGTGACCAACATCCTCCCTACCTCGGGGATTGAGGCAATCACCCATTAGCAGTTTGTGGATGACACACTCTTGTCCACCATAGCATCATTAGCTCAAGCCAGATCCATCAAATGAATCCTAGGACTCTATGAGAGTGTTGCCGATCAAAAATTTAACTACATCAAAAGCAAGATATTTTTTCTCAACACCCCATAGTAGACCAGACTGGTTCACCTTAAAACTTTTCTTGATAACAACTTTGGGTAGAGGGTGGCCAATTTCATTGAATGGAGAAATGGCTCCCTATAGTGGAAATTCATTGATTCAAAGGGGCTAGAGACTGAGGCTGACTTCTTGTCCTTCATCCTTAAGGACATCATCATACCCACTAGTAGAGGTCCAGATAAAATTATTTGGAGGGGGATCTATGATGGTGGATTCTCTGTCAAATCTGCCTATGAATTCTAATGCAAATGGCTAAAATCAAACTTTCCTTGCAACGTGGTCTAGAGGAAATGTTTGATACCAAAGGTAAATTTATTCTTGTGGATTGCCTTTTAGAATAAATCTCTCACAATTGAAAATCTTCACAAGAGAGGGTTTGTTATTCCCAATAGGTGCTATCTATGTGAGTCTGCCTGTGAGTCCTCTGACCACCTATTCCTACACTATGTTTTCACTGGGCCGGTCCTTGGCTCCATCCTTTCTACCTTTTAGATCCAATGGATTCAACCCAAGACCATTAAGGAGGCTTTCTTCCAATTGCCCAATACTTTTAAAAATTCCAAGCTCCGTTTCTTGTGGAATGCTTGCTTCCACAATTTTTTGTGGCAGATATGGTTGGAACACAATGGTCAGGTCTTCAATAATACTCCCAGGGATCCTACCTCAGTTTCTCATAGGGCCATCACCTTTTCCATTGAGAACTCCAAGATTATCCCTAGCCCATGACCCAAGTATGTGTTTGAAGAGGGTTTGTTCAAATCCTTGAAGTTATCAAGGGAGATCAAGGAGCAGGAGGATCCGCGGTCATCCAAGAAGGACGTTAGGTGGGTCAAGCCTCCTCAAGGATGGTTGAAGTTAAATTTTGATGGGGCCTCTCGGGGCAACCCAAGGGCAACCACTGCAGGTGGATCAGTTAGAGACCATAATGGATAGATTGTTCTGGCTTTCTATAAAAACTTAGGGTTTCAAAAAAATCATGTTGTGGAGGCCAGAGGACTTTTGATAGGACTCGAGCTCATTGCAGAGGATCCTCAACCCTTGGTAGTTGAAGAGGACTCACTGAACATCATTAACTACTTGATGTATTCCTAGGATCCAACGTGGAAGGTTTTAAATGTCATTTTTAAGGCCATGAACCTCCTCCTTTGAAGGAACCTGGTCCAAGTCAAGCACACCTTCAGGGAGGGCAATGGTTTAGCTGACCACTTGGAAAATGAGGTATTACTATACACATGTCTTGTGGTGTGGCAGCAGTTATTTTCTATGGACGTTGAGAAGGTCGCCATCCAAGATATCACTAATGATTCCACATAAGAAAGAAGACAGGATCGGTCTTATGTGGATAGGCACAGGGAGTGTCTGGTATGAAACTAAATGGTGTGGGAAGCAGGATCGTTTTTATATTGAATCACTTTTTTATTGTAAGGTAGAAAACCCACAATAGACTTAATTTATATATTTGTTCGATGATGCCTTATTATCATATTTGGATTGCATTTAAATACCTAGTCTAATAGTTGTAAGAGTGAAGGGTTGTGACCCTAGAATATAATTAATAAATAATATAAGTGTTAGGACATGTTAGGAGGGTCCTAACATGCCACCCCCCTTAAAGGAGCTTTGTACTCAAAGCTGGAAATTTGGAAATTGTTGCTGGATATCTTGAAAATTTTCCCATGTTGCGTCTTCTAAAGGTAGACCTTTCCAATGGATTAAAACTTTCATGATATCGCGAGTACGAATGTGACGAGAGCGGCGATCCAAGATAGGACTAGAAGTACTTCGTCATCGGAGAATTCAGGGAGAATGGGTTGTGTCATGATATGGGCTCCAACTGTGAGCTTAAGGCAAGATACATGAAATACGAGGTGAAGTTTGGAAGAGGGAGGAAGCTCTAGTTTATAAGCAATGGTCCCAATATGTTGGAGAACTTTATACAGCCCGTAAAATTTGGGTTCTAACTTTTGAGAACCCTTTTGTTTAAGATAGGATTGATGGTAAGGTTGGAGATGTAAGAAAACCATATCACCCTCGTGGAAACTACGTTCACTTCTATGTTGATTGGCTTGCTGCTTCATGCGATGCTGGGCGGTGTGTAGGTTCTCTTTTAGGATCCGTAGTATGTTGGTAGGAACCTAGGGTTCCTAGCACATAAAATGATAAATAAATAATAACCTAAATCTAAAAGAATTGCTTTTGAATTATTGAAAAGTCCCTTCAATGATTTAATAAATCATATATTATATATTTCATGGATATTGGAATGATAAGTTCTTACAATATTTTATACCCACTCTAGGGTTATAGGTGAAAGGTTGCAATGCTTCCTAACCCTAATATTATAATAATAATATAATAATTAATTATATTAATTATTATATTATTTATTATTATATTATTTTATTATTATAACTATAGGATATGAAATACATTATTACTATTATTATTATTAATTAATGTTATGATAGGACCCTAACATTCCACCCTCCTTAAAACAAGATTTGTCCTCAAAGCTTGGAATTGTAGTGTGTAAGTATATGCTCTTCAAATATTCCACCTCCTTGGGAAGCTTATTAATCTTGCGATGTTTGAACTCCGCATATGTTTTGGTATTGAAGCGGAAAGGATTCTCTTCATTCACCATTCCTTTCATGAGAGTGATGACTTTATCTACAGGGGAAATGCAGAATATCGGCCATGACATTCTCACTTTGTCCTTGCTCACCAAACTCAGTGTAGAACGCTCTTGTACTTGTTGTTACTCAATATCTCAAGCTGGTCTCTGGACGATGATGGCGTTTGCAATGTAATCGACAGAAACCCAACAACCATCCTTGAAAACTTGGAGTCCTGGCACTTCGTTGGGTACCAGAAGAGTCAAAGTGCTCATGTCGATGTGGGCTTCCACCCTGAGAGCGAGCTTCGACTGTGGATAAGGTGGGTAGTAATTTATTTTCATTTCCATTTCCATATCTTCATTGTCGAGTGCTTCCTTCATCGTCGACTTTGCCAACCCCAGATTTATGGAAAGAGTCGATAAAAGCATATTCACTACCCCCACAAGTGCTCGTGCATATTCATCATTCACTTCTATGTAAGAGGCAGGGTGTTTGAGCCAGTTGTTCAAATCTTGAGAGAAAGGAGGCCATAGCATATAGAAATAGTAATCAATCCACTCTAGCTTTTCATCAATCTGGTGAGCCAACTTGGTGTCGTAACCCTCCATAACTCTCGTTGCCATGTTGTTGGCGTAGGCCTCCTTTTCCTCTTGTGGAAGTTCGAAAAACTCTCTACCCATGACCTGTAGGCGTTGGATGAGATCAATGGAGATTTCGTGATTAATAATTTGGAAAAGCCATCTGGTAAGCCAGCCACTTGCATTATCGGTTATGTGACCCGGGTTCAATCCCCATGGTGGGTATGTATATGTATAAGAATTATTTGAATTTGGAAAAGCCCCATTACTGGGCTATCATTGCCAATTCTGCTCAGCATAAAAAAAAATTGGTCCTTTCATTTTGTCTCACATGAATTAACAGTTTTCATTTATTTATTTTCTTATTTGAAGGAATATCATTAGGGGCTGAAGAGTCTCTGTCTCCAACTTTTCTCATGTCAAATATTTGCTTTAAGTACTGAAGAAACTTGGTTCAAAACACACACTTGAAGGTCAGTAACCTGTTGATAGACGCATCAAATCCTTATGCTTTGGAATACTGCCAATACAATCCATCAACAATATCAACAATGTTCTGTTCAATATGATCTAATTCATGCTTGATGTCTCTCTTCAATTCATGCTTTAATAAAGGGTAATTTCATTAAACCATTGCAGTATGATCTAATTTGTGCTTGATGTCTCTGTTCAATTCATGCTCTAACTCTAATAAAGGGTAAGTACATTACACCATTGCAGTAAAATGTACTCAGTATCAAAGAGTAATCACCATTGAGATAATTTAGCTTTACCAAACGAGAAAATTCTTTGTGTTATGATATCTTCTGAAGCTTAAAGTAAAGAGTTCAAATGACGAGGAGACCATGGCCATGAACTATAATTTGTGCACCGAAAACACTATGATGTTGAAAGTTTTCTGGTAAGGGATACGTCTTGCCCTTTAACAGACCGCAATTTTATTTTTTATTTTTTTGTACGGAGAAAGCAAAAATAGTTTCACGAACTATATTTGACAATGCAGATTCTGGATAGGTGCAACCCTTTCCTTTCCAGGCATCCTAGTATCTCAAATAAGTATGTTGGAGACAAGTCTCACATTGTTGGAGTGCACAATTTTTTATGTGCCTTGTATTAAAATAATAATAATATTTGGTTGATCCCCTGTAAACTATGTTCTGAACTCATGCTATTTTCCATTCTCCTGTTGTGCTTACGAATGGAAAAATAACAAAATTATCTTCCAGCTGGGAAGTATTTAAAATTCTTTCGTAATTTGTTTAAAATAGCCTGTTTCATCAGCATGAATATGCTAAGGTTTTTGTTCAAAAATAGTGCCATATGATATCAGGTCTGGTCAAGTTGGGAAAAAAAATTTGCCATTAGGATCATAAATATTGTCACATAGCCTGATGTTCATAAGTCTGCACTTTAGGATTGCCTTTGACAAAACCAATTTCTATCGTCATTCTTCGAGTTGCTACTTATTGGTGGAGGCTTTTGATTTTTGGGAATCTATGATTACTTCTACATCAGTTCATGTGTACCCAGGTACAACCATTAAACAAGAGACATGACAGTACATGGTAGGAACCTAGATTCAACCAAAAATTGCTGGTAGGAACCTAGATTCAATATCTCAGTATCTTATGGAGATTAAATAATAAAAATTGTAGGTGTACTAGCTATTGGGAAGGGCATATCTTGATAGCTTATTTGAACAATGGTGGTGGCCAAGGTGGGGGTCTTTAAAGACTCATATTGTTCAATACATTCAGTAGATAATCAAAATTTTGGATTTCTTTTATGATGGTTTTATTTTCATGGTTCTTAGCATCGTCTATATTAATATCAAATGCACCAAGGTCAACACAAATTATATCTCCAATTTTGGCAATATAAACATCCAGTGCAAGTTTATGAATCTTAATTTCCGTCTCTATAAAAAAATTTGCATGTTTAGGGTTTCGATTTTTTTTTGGAAATTCAATAAGTACTTTTTGAAGTTCTATGGTTTTGGTTTCTTTCGAGAAAAAAAATTTAGGGTTTGAATTATCTTCTTCCTTTGAAAGTGCAATGGGTATTTCTGAAAGTTCTTTGGTTATGGGTTCTTCCTCCTCTACCTGAGATTCCATGGCTAGGGTCTCCTCTTGCATTTCCATTAAATATTGTATAATACGATCAGAACGTTCCATTTGTTTATTTTGTTTTTGTTCAATCATTCTTCTAATTTTTGCAATGTCATTTTTTATTCTTTTGATAATTATGTCCCATATGGTTGGATCCATACGGCTCTGATACCAGATGGTAGGAACCTAGGGTTCCTAGCATATAAAATGATAAATAAATAAGAACCTAAATCTAAAAGAATCGCTTTTGAATTGTCCGAAATTCCCTTCAATGATTTAATAAATCATATATTGTATATTTCATGGATATTGGAATGATAAGTTCTTACAATATTTTATACCCACTCTAGGGTTATAGGTGAAAGGTTGTAATGCTTCCTAACCCTAATATTATAATAATAATATAATAATTAATTATATTAATTATTATATTATTTATTATTATATTATTTTATTATTATAACTATAGGATATGAAATACATTATTACTATTATTATTATTAATTAATTTTAGGATAGGACCCTAACATATGTCATCTCTATTAGCAAGTTATGTTTCCACCGCATGGACTTTTGTAGTCCCTGGAATATAGGAAGTGAGGGATGGTGGTGTTTGACCATATAGTGCTTCATAAGGAGTCATTTTGATGGACGTATGGTATGAAGTGTTATACCACCATTCCGCTAGTGAAAGCCACTTTACCCAATGGAGTGGTTGAGTAGAAACAAAACATCGAAGGTATGTTTCCAAGCATTTATTTACAACTTCTGTTTGGCCATCGGTTTGAGGATGGTAAGCGGAGCTCATACAAAGTTGAGTACCTTGTAATTTGAACAATTCCTTCCAAAAGGTGCTAGTGAAAGTTGGGTCGCGGTCACTAACAATTGTGGAGGGCATACCATGTAATTTAAATATGTTATCTAGGAAGAGGTGGGCTATAGTGCTAGCGGTATAAGGATGAGCCACAAAACAAAAATGGGTATATTTAGATAAACGATCAACGACTACGAAAAATGGTTGTTTTTCCTCCTGATTTTGGTAATCCTTCAATAAAGTCCATAGAAATATCTACCCATGTTTTTGTGGGTATAGGAAGAGGTTGAAGTAATCCTGGAATAGCGAGGGTCTCCCCCTTTTGTCTTTGGAAAACTTCACATTCTTTTACAAAGTTTTTGATGTAATTTTTCATTCCTACCCAATAGAAGGAGGTAGTGGCTCTTTTATAGGTTTTTAAGAACCCTGAGTGGCTTGCAGTGGGTGAGGTATGTAACTCATGAAGAAGTTTTTCATGATAAGTTTAATTGGGGGTGAGGACCATCCTCCCTTTGTATCTTAATATATTGTCCTTCCAAGTGTATGGAGGTTTGCTACTAGGATTATGTTGAAGTTGTTGAATTAAGGTGTGGATAGTAGGATCATTTATCCATTCTTCATGCACCTCATCTACCCATTTAGGAATAAGGGAGGAAAGAGCATGGACTTGAGGCATATCTTCAAATTTTCTAGAAAGTGCATCGGCTGCCATGTTGTCCTTTCCATTTTTATATGTAATTTCATAATCATAGCCAAGAATTTTAGTAACCCATTTTTGTTGGTTCGGGGTATTAGTCCTTTGTTCCAAAAAATACTTCAAGCTATGATGGTCAATGCGTATAATGAAATGTTGGCCAATAAGGTAAGGCCTCCAATGTTGAATAGCATGGACAATCGCCAACATCTCTTTTTCATATGTAGAGCGAGCTAAATTCTTAGGAGAAAATGCTTTGCTTATAAAATCTAGAGGCCTTTCATCCTACATGAGTATGGCTCCCATTCCTATTCCTGAAGCGTCACTTTCAATGACAAACGATTTAGAAAAGTTGGGCATGGCTAGAATAAGGGTGGTACACATTGCAGTTTTCAAGGTGATAAAGGCCTCATCCACTTTAGACGACCATTTGAAAGTGTTTTTATTAAGTAATGCTATTAGAGGAGCAGTGATTTTACTATAATTTTGGACAAATTTTCTATAAGATCCCGTTAGTCCAAGAAACCCACGTAGAGCTTTTAAGGTTTTTGGAATAGGCCAATTTTTCACCTCCTCGATTTTGGAAGGATCTACCATAACTCCTTCCTTTGAGACAATATGCGCTAAGTATTCAATTTCTTGTTTTCCAAAGGAACACTTTGATCTTTTTGCATAAAGTTGATTTTCCTCCAAGATTTGGAACGCTTGTCTAACATGGTCCAAATGTTCTTCCCATGTTTTGCTATAAATCAAAATGTCATCAAAGAAAACTAATATAAATTTATGAAGAAAAGGGTGAAATACCTTATTCATTAGACTTTGAAAGGTAGAAGGAGCGCTGGTTAGGCCAAATGGCATCACCAAGAATTCGTAGTGTCCTTCGTGAGTGCGAAAATTCATCTTAGGAATATCCTTTTCATTGACTCGTATTTGGTGGTAGCCTGACCGTAAGTCTAACTTGGAAAAATAAGCTGCCCCATGGAGTTCATCTAATAACTCATCTATGACCGGAATAGGAAATTTATCTTTGATGGTAATTTTATTAAGCGCTCGAAAATCAACACATAAATGCCACGAGCCATCCTTTTTTCTAACTAAAATAATTGGAGAGGAGTAAGGGCTTTTGCTAGGTCTAATGACTCTTGCCTTAAGAAGCTCTTGTATTAATTTCTCTATTTCGGTCTTTTGGAGGTATGGATAACGATAAGGTCTAATATTAGGAGGTTGATGCCCTAGAAATAGTGGAATAGTGTGATTGTGACTTCGTTGTGGAGGTAGTCTTTTTGGTTCATTGAATACCGCCTTATGGTGGTCTAAAATCTTTTGTAACTCTGGTGTCTCATCTTCTTTGTGACTAGGTTGAATTAAAAATAATTGGGTGACCTTTCCTTTGTTTCCTTTTCAAATAATTTTCTCAATTCTATGCGAGCTGACTATTTGGGAAGGTCCTGATTTCAAGCCTTGGATAATATAGGTTTGGTTCTTTGCTTGTGAATTTCATCCATAGTTCATCAAATTCCCATTGGACTACGCCCAAGGTTCGTAACCATTGTACGCCTAGTACAATGTCGCACCCACCTAGGGGTAGGACGTACATGTCGCCTTTCATGTTATAAACCCCCATAGTTAGTTTTATATTTTTGCATTTTCCTTTGCATGCAATTTTTTCGTCGTTTCCAATCATCACTTCGAAGTTATTGCAAGGGTATATAAAACAATTTGCTTGTTTAGCCACCTTTGGATCGATAAAATTGTGCATGCTACCAGAATTAGGAGCACGGTAAGGTTTTGTTTCTTAAAATACCCTTTTACTCGCATTTTTTGAGGGGCAAAAAATTCGGCAAGGGCGTTGAAGGAAACCTTTGGTGCATTTTCTTTGTCACTTTCAAGTGTGTTGGATAATACCTCAACTTCAAGTTCAGGTTCCTCTTCAGTACAATTCCCTTCCTCTGTGGCATCTAGAATATATTATTTTTGTGAGGCACATTTATGATTTCTATCAAATTTCTCATCGCAATGGTAGCAAAGACTCTTAGCTTGTCTTTCCTTCATTTCCTCGAAACTCAGAAGCTTAATTAGTAGAGCGGGGTTAATTTTAGGGGCTGTGTAGGAGTTTTGGGTTCATCCATTTTGCATTGGTTTGGGGTTGGTATAAGTGTTTGATGGTTTCCCCCAAGTTGGTTTTGTGAACCGATTTCGTGCCTTGATTTTGTCCTCCACTAATTTTGCCAAGCCGATGGTCTCTAACATGTTTGTAGGGTTATACATTTGCACCTCTATTCGAATTTCTTCTTTTAATCCACTGACAAAACATTCTTGAAATAAGGCAACATCTAATTTGGATGTTCGATTAGCTAGCCTTTCAAATTCTGCTTGGTATTCGCTTACCGAAGTGGTTTGGCATAATTTAGTGAGGGCCCCTGTAAAGCTTTGAAACTTGCTAGGGCTGACTCGCACTAATAGATTCTGTGTAAAGGTTGACCATGTCAGAGTGCCTTTAGTTTTCTTGAACCATTGGTACCATTGGATGGCATCATTTTCCAAGTGGAAGGAGGCGATATGCACTTTTTGCATTTTTGGAATTTGATTTAGTGAGAAATATTGCTCTGCTTGGTAGATCCAGTTTGTAGGGTCTCCTCCTTCAAATTTTGGGAAGTCTAATTTGGTCATCCATGGTAGAATGGAAGTTTGTGGACCTCCTAACATTGCTCGGTTTGATGACCCATGGTTGGGTGAATTTGCATGTGTTGTTGCCTGATTTTGACTGATGGCATCAAGTTTAACATCCATTGCAAATATTTTCTCGAAGAGTTCTCTTGTGTTACGGGTATTCTCCTCTCTTTCCTGTTGAACTTCTTCAGCAAGCCTTTCATTTTTCTCATGAATGGAATCTAGTTATCGTCATCCTTAAGCCATTGCGGTTGGTGTAGGTAACGATCAATATGACTTGGTACAGGTGAGCAAAAAATTAAAAAAAATAATTTTAAATTTTTTTTCCTTTGCATTTCGGACGTCGAAAACCTTGATGTTGCGTTGAAGATTTTAGCTTTTTCAAAATAGCCACCAGTCACCATGTGAAAGGTCGAGCAATTTGGGTGTAATACAACTTAATTCGTACCTTAGGAGAAGGCTTAATTTTTTGCGAGGATTTTGACACGGATCCATGAAGTGTGAATGCTATTTGCATCCTCGCGAATGTGGACTGGCTGAAATGTGCAGTAGAATTTTTTTTTTTATGGTGAATTTGCTCCTTGATCTAGCTCTGATCCAGATGGTATGAAACTAAATGGTTCCAGAAGCAGGATCATTTTTATATTGAATCGCTTTTTGATTGTAAGGTAGAAAACCCACAATAGACTTAATTTATATATTTGTTCGATGATGCCTTATTATCATATTTGGATTGCATTTAAATACCTAGTCTAATAGTTGTAAGAGTGAAGGGTTGTGACCCTAGAATATAATTAATAAATAATATAAGTGTTAGGACATGTTAGGAGGGTCCTAACAATGTTGCGTTGTCGGAGGCAGCGGTTGTCATAATGGATGCATATGTTTTTTTTTGTTGTTTTTCAGCATGTTTTACCTCCAGTTTGAGGTTTCTGATGTAGCCCTCCTAGGCATTACTATGTTTTTTTTGGTAAGGTTTACTATGGTTTCTATTGTACTAGCCCAAGGGGCTCCTTTTGTTACTAAGGTTTGTGGCCTCTCATGTTATAAGGTTTTGGGATCCTCTTAAAAAACCCATTTTGTATATAAAATATCTACTTACCAAAAAAAAAAAATTTCCATTAGTAATATCTAATTTATTTGATAGCATTAATGTGCTTTCATATAGACTATTTATTACAATTTTTGTGGTTGCACTTATGTTTCAGGAAGAAAACTAGTAATCAAGATTTGGTAAAGTGGATTATGATAGTGCGATGTTTTGGAAATATTACTCTACTAAAATGCAATGCATAGATAGTAGAGGTGTACTTTTGGTATTATGAAGGTTGATGTAGGAAAATATCAAGAAGAAGGATGTTGAATTCTGGAATATTTGTATTCACATAAAGAATTGAAGAAGATCTAAAAAATGAAAATCAAGAATTTAGAAATTTTATAAAAATTGATATAGATATCTAGTTATAACAACTCAATTGAGATGAGAATTTAATCTATTTGTAAACTCTTAAACTCTAAAGGAGATATTTTTGATTTTTCAAGTGTGGGAGACCCAAGTACAATCCCTTGTTCTCAAGTAAAAATAACAATAGGGATTATAATAAGTGAATGCATGACATTAGATAATATCATGATATGTGAGCATGAATACTATTATGCAACATTATTTAAGAACCATTGTATCATGCTAGATCATTTAGACTTTGATAAACAGTTTTTGTTAGGATCCTCCATCCTAATATTATTAATTAGTGATATTTAATATTATTAATCATTTAATTATTATATTATTAACTCAAAGTGAAACAGCACATCTCTTCATAATGTGAACCATCACATCTCTTCATAACGTGAACCATCATGTCTCTTCACCAACGTAGCTTTAGGGTAGATATATATATTATGTTGGCCATTCACATAAATCATCTAAGAAGAAAAATAAAAAGGATAGATTCTACAAAGGGAGCCCCCTATAAGTGGCAAGGAGGGAACCCCCTATAGCGGCAAAGTGATTACAAGGGAGCCCCCTTTAAGTGGCATGTGATTACATTTTATATTAAATTATTTATCAAATTTACACAAGAACATCAGGGTTCTTGCATTTGGTATCAGAGCCATGTGGGACCCAATCATGTGGGAATTTCTCAAAGATCTTCATCAAATCACTTTCGTGCATGAGTATCAAACTTAGTTTGAGGATATCACCAAACACAACACAGGGTTGGATGAATCAATTCTCATCAATAGCTTCATTAGTGGATTGAAAGAGAAAATTAGAATGGAGGTGAAAATTTTCAATCCCTATACCATGATGCAGACCTATGGATTGGCCAAATTAGCCGAAGACAAATTCAATACTCAACATCGATTAGGAAAAACACCTATTGGGAAAGCACAAACCACTTACGATGCCCCAAAAGCTAATTGACCCTTGCAGGTTGAGTACCTCATCCTTAAGGAAGTGAAGGAACGACGAGCAAAAGACCTTTGTGATAATTTTAAAGAGCAATTTGGATCCCATCAAAAATGTGTTACACTAACGTTGTATTTATTGAAGGAAGTTGATCCTTTTCAATCTCTAAAAGGCGAATATGAGGTAGTTGTGTCCGAAGTGCCTAGCGCACCTACTCACAATAATAAATACAATGAGGTTGATATGCTAGAAGTGATCGATGCATTAGATAAGGATGAGGTAGACATTCTTTAATTTATTATGGCCAAACATGCACTCTACAAGAACTACACTCAATTTCCTCTCCAATAGTGAGTTATCACCACAGGGTCAAACCTATTAAAAAACAAGGTAGAAAGGTGACTGCACACTCCTCCATTGCCTCTCCCAGGGAACAATAAGAGAATGTAGAAGTTTTACCACCTCTTTTTATGTATCATTTTAAGGCATTTGAAGAACCCCAAGGGTTGCCCTTCCCTCATCATCACACATTTACTAATTTTTTTGGCAACCCCCCCTAACGCTTCATCCTTCTCGATATCCTGCCTACGAAAGGATAACATTAAAAGAGTCCAAGAACTTGCACAAATCCTTCTTGGAAAACAATGGAAAAAACTCCTCACTTTGAGATTTGAGGACAAAGCTCTTTTTAAGGAGGGTGGCATGTTAGGATCCCCCATCCTAAAATTATTAATTAGTAATATTTAATATTATTAATCATTTAATTATTATATTATTAACTCATAAAGTGAACCATCACATCTCTTCATAACGTGAACCATCACATCTCTTCATAACATGAACCATCACGTCTCTTCACCAACGTAGCTTTAGGGTAGATATATATATTAGGTTGGCCATTCACACAAATCATCCAAGAAGAAGAATAAGAAGCATAGATTCTAAAGAGGGAGCCCCTATAAGTGGCAAGGAGGGATCCCCCTATAGCGGCAAAGCGATTACAAGGAAGCCCCATTTAAGTGGCATGTGATTACATTTTATATTAAATTATTTATCAAATTTACACAAGAACGCCAGGGTTCTTGCAATTTTGGTACACCATTTTCTTCCTAGATTAGACTTACCATATATTCACTCTTCTTCTTGTCTCCAACTTGGTCATCCATACTTCCAACTAGGGTGTCGTTACTTCCTATTAGAACTTCCAAATATGATTTTCCTTCCATGTTACGATAGTAGCTAGACTACTACCTTCTTTTTCCAATAAAATAAACAAAATTTTGGATTTTGAAAACCCAAGAACAACATTGCAAAAACAATAAAAGTCTACAAAAATGACAAAATTTGGCAAAGTTTCCAAGATGAACCAATTTGTGCAAGTGTTGATTCTTTCATAAGTGTCAATTGGTTTAGAAGCAATTTTCTAGCAAAGTGACCTAATTGGCTTGTAGGAGATATTTGCTACCAAATGCTGGTGAGTTGCTAGGAGATGCTCGTGAATTGGTAGTGAAGTGGAGTGATTCACTCACTTCTTATAGCAAATCACTTGCAAGCCTACAAATGGGTAAAACTAAAGGCATAGGTCCCAAGGAAAATATTTTAAAATTGATATTTTGGTATGTAATGATGTCATAACTCATTTTAGAATTCTTTAAGATGCATAATTAGAGGTATGTGACATTTTGAGGTGCATCATTTGGTTAGAGATACCCACAAAGTTTTACTTTTACTAGCAGTAACAATTTCTCATCCCAAGTAATTCAAGGGTAAACTCCAACTATAAATAGGATCCATGGGATTCGTTGTAAACATCTTTTGGCCATAATAATTATGAGATATACTCTATAAAACCCACATTGTGCTTTGTATCTTATGATTTTGTTAATAAATTGGTACATCCTTTGCATGCCATCAATGATATTGCCCTTATATAATGTTAAGTGCATGGTGCTTGAGGCATTGCCCCTTTGCTAATCTTATCATTCACTTAGCAATTTTTATACTTGATGAATGGAAAATGTTAACGTTATTCAAATTACCATGTGTTGATTGACCACACACTTCCTTGCTACCATTACGATTGTATTCTATTTTGAATCTCCTGGACCCTTAAACTTTTCATGTATTTTAATTTTCACACTTTACTTTTATATAATTAATGTAGGTTAGTGTAGGATATTTCAAAGGGATAGTTGGGACTCAACCTTAATCTAAAGGTTTGGAGGAATTATTGGCCCTTCCTTCCAACTTGATTGAAACTAAAATTGGGGTGCATCATTAAAATAGAAGTCAAACAATTCCCTAGTTCAACATTATTTCTAGCATGTCTGATGGGATGGATCCCCATCATTCATCCTATGTTTAGCATTTTGGCTCATAATGTGGCTAAATTTCTTTATTTTGGCACCAAATTTGCATTCACCATGGGTCGAATAATTAGCCTAAGATTAAAGGAATTTTTTCCAATTCTAAACACAAGTACCAAATCCTCCTTGCTCTTCTGAAATAATTTTTTTCTAATTCTATGATCCCATCCATAATTAGTTTCCCTTATACAAATCCTCCTTGCTTTTCTGAAATAATTTTTTTTCTAATAGTGGTCTTAATCGATTCGCAATAAATTTGGAGATAATATTATATGCCATATTACATAGGCTTATGGGGCTAAATGAATCAAACAATTCTGCATCCTTCTTTTTTAGAATCAAAGTAAGATATGTTGCATTTATTTTATAAGGTATGTATTATTTTACCCTACATTGTTCCACTACCATCAGTAAATATTCCTTCACTATATCCTAATTATGTTGATAGAATATTGTAGAGAGCCCATCTGGACCTGAGGATTTATCATTATTAAAAGATAAAAGAGCTAAATGAACTTTTAGAGTAATAGGCTCCATTAGTTTCCTATTGTCTTCATCTATTATAATTGAAGGTACTTCTTTTAGAAGATTATCATTAAGAACTTCAAACTCCTTTGGTCCTAGAATATTATGATAAAAAGACCTATTGATTTGTTGTACTAATTTTAGATGTTGATCTTTGTACTATCACCATCCTTTAGAAAAACTTTGTATTTTTATCTCATTTTAACCAAGTTTATCTCGATTTTAATATCCAAAATTTCTCTTCCTTACTCAAAATATTATGATATTCACTAAGAAACTCCCTTTCCTTTGATCTTGGATTATTATGATCACCTTTTTGGAATTTTGAAAGTTTATCTTTTAGTTCTTTCTTCTAAAAAATATTTCCAAAAGTGATCTTGTTCCATTCTTTTAATTTAGATGTCATTGGTTTAATTTATTTTGGAAGTGTATACAAGCCACCGTTTCCTGAAGAATTTCATGTTTGTGCTATCATATCAACAAATTGAGGATGGTCTTCCCACATCTGCTCATATTTAAAATATAATTTTTTTAATTCACTTACCATCATTTTAACTCTTATTGGCTAGTGATTTGAACCAATCCTTGTCAAGGTATTAATTTTAGCACAAGTTCCATCATCTAGCCAGTGATTTAAGAGTATGCAAGTGTCTTATTTTTTTTGCTATTAGGTTCTAGAATCTCCTATTATTAGTCCATGTATAGTTGTATTATTCAAACTCAATCTCCCATAGATTATTGTTTTGAATAAAAGATAATAAATTTCTCATACTTTAGGTTAACTTTCTAATTCCCCCAATTTTTTCATCCAACTTGGGTATGGCATTAAAATATTCTATGATCATGAATCATGTTTCTTGATCTTTACTTCTCATAAAGGCTTCAATACCACTCCAAAATTCTAATATTCCTGACTAGGTTGTAGGTCCATAGACATTGATAAGAATGAAATGAATATCTAAAGTAGCATGTTACTAAAGAGGCTATTTAATGCCTAGTTTTATAAATGGTTACATAGGAGATTCTAATAGGATTCCAAAAAGTTAGAATTCCCCCTGTCACTCATTCAAAATCCATACCATCCCATTCATATCTTGCCCATACTACTTTCATAGTTTTTTAAACTTCTACTTTTGTCATTTTAGTTTGTTGGATAACAAAAATATCAGGCTTATTACTTAAATAAAGATCCTTGATACACCTCTACTTTGAGGAGGATTTAGCACCCCTTATATTCCATGAGATTATAATCATGTCTCATTAGGGGCTACTAGCCCTACCTGCGAATTACCAATATTATTTTGTTGTTTTATAAAGAGAAGTTCAACCAACTTAGTTTGTGTTCCTTTCTCTATGTCTGCTATTGCTTCCCTATATCTTGCCTAATAATTTAAGGGTTTTCCTCTTTTTTCCTTGCATGTATCAGGAGTAGACCTTATTATCATATTCCTCAATATTATTTCACAACTTTCTTTTTCATTAGATTTATCTTCTCTTGACTCTACTACAAAAGCTTTTGACTTGTCCTACTCATTTTCTAGTATTTCCTTGTTAATGGTAGAGGTATTAAAATCTAACACTACAATTTATTTACCAATTTTCTCTCTTGAATGGTGCATGGTTCTTCAAGAGAGTCTTTGAAATATGATGATACATTCATTAAGTTCATCAAGAATGTTTATCCCTAATGGTTCCTTGTTAATATGTTGGACCTATTGTACTATTAACTCTAAGCTTTGATCTATTTTTTCTTCATAGGCTAAAGCCTCAAAATATTTGGTATTTTATAATATCCTTCCTTATTGGTCTCCTTTATTTAATTGCTTTCATTTATCTAGATCTATTTTTTAGAATTTGAAAACCATCCTCATCCATATTTATTTGTAAGTTTCTCTTGCAATTTTCTACATATTATTTTGTTGAACTTTTCTTAAGGTATGATCTCTCAATAGGTACCCCCTCATGATATATTATACATTTAAAATATATTTTTTCATAATCTATTGTTTGGGTCCACATATTATCCCCATACTTAAGAATGATTGATTCTGGTAAAGCTTTACTTATATCAATCATGACCAATATCCAAGCATAATTAGCTAAGAATCCATATTTTGTAGTTTCTAAAATCTTAAGGAATTCTCCTAGAGTGTTGCCTATTGCTTCAAAGGAATACATATCCTAAAATTCAATGGGCAACCCATACATCCTAACCCAAATTGGGATTAGAGATAGATTTACATTTTCAAGTGAAAAACCTTCATACTAGAGGTTAAGGAAGAGTCTTGCTCTTTCCATAAACCAAGGACCCCCTTTTAGGATTCTATCTCTTTCTTCCCTAGAACAAAAAAATATCTAGGAAGAAAACTTTGGGAAGAAAGGATAGAATCACTCTTGGAGACTTCCAACTCCTATCAATCCATTTTCTCAAGGCTAAAGCCCCTGGCTAATACCCATTAAATTTACCAAAAAACTACCTATCTATGAGCAACAAGGATTGATCCTCTATGATGTTCTCACTAACCTCTACTATTAGAGATGATTCTAAGGATTTTGCTATAAATTAGTCTATGGGAAAAAAACTAAAATTCAAAATCTACTATAATTTTTAGGATATCCTATAGCGAATATAATATTTTGCATGCAAAATTTCTAAGATAAAGAAGGGCAAAAATATTTAACTTAAAAAATTATATGCCCAAATAGAATCTCTTGGCTCACTGAAGCCCTAGCCCTCCATTATTCCTCCCATCATCTGAACCCTGGCTGAAAAATATTTACAATTTCGTCTTTTGCAACTTGAAAAATCATCACTACCCTTGTTTTGTATGGCTAAATTCATAGGGTCGTATCTCCTCAATATTGCTTGGATTCCTTCATATGACCACTCATGTTAAAACTCTTCAAATTCTTTTTTTTTGCTAAAAAAAAAAAAAAAGAGGAATCATACGAGCTTCGCTCCTGTATTCAACATATTCGAGCTTCAAGTAGCATTATGGCAACTCAACTACATGGAAATACTTAGATGTCACAACGTATATCATGGTATCAAAGTCCTCAAATATCCCACTACATGACATTTCCTTAAATCAATAACAATTTCTATAAAATCTACAACCAAATATGTCAGCCCATTAGAAAATATAGAATTCTATGCCATAACAAGTGTAATGGAGCCAATAAACAATGCAATATTTCATGCAACAATAGGTGGTGGCACCAAATTACCAAGTTGCACAAAATCAACAATGGATCCAATATCCTCAACAACAACCAACATATGCTCCAATAGGATAACCTACACACCAAATATTGTATGGATATATGTATATAGGAATGCACCTCAATAATAAAATTTGATGGTGTTTGCATAACCTTTGGACTACTTGTACCCTAATTCAATGTAGCAAAAGAGCACCTAATATGAGTGGTTATTTCCTCCCTACCCAAAGTATGGTAGTGAGAAATCCTCCAGAGTGTCCTTAGCCTACTTCCAAAGAAATACACCCCTTCAAACAAAAAATAACCTAAAATGATCAGGGAAGTTTTAGGTAACAATGGATCAACAATTAATATGGAGGAATCCCCTACTTTTCCATTAAGAGGGATTCCTTATATGGTCTGAGGAAAGCCTTGGGATTAAAAACAAAGATTTCAAAGGTAAATAAATGAAGGTTGAAGAAGATTGTAAATTATTTTATCCTTTCTAAAATGAAGAATATAGTCCATAGAATAATATGAAGTGTATAGTTTTCTCTAGAAGAAGAGAAGTTCACAATGAGAGCAAAAATTGATTAAAAATACAAGGAATTTAGGTTCTTCTTTAGGTTGTCTTTCTTGTGAAGACAAAAAAGGCAAATATCCAATCATATTAGCAAACATCGATGCCCCCGTAAAATAATGAATTTTAGCATATAAAAGGAACAAAAATAGGAATTGGGCCAGAATATGAAGAAGGAAGCACTATAAATTTTGAATTATTTACATGTGAATCTCCTTTTGTGAAGGCATTTTACTTCTTTCGAGGAGAAAATTTTAATAGAAAATTATCAAGTTCCTAAGACACTTAGGTTACCAAGTCTCATATTCATTTTTGATATGTCGTCATGTGTGATCCTTGCAAATCATTGAAGGAAGGTAAAATATAGCTTGACTAGAACATTATTAGAGTTGGTATCAATACTAGAGGTTGAGGATGAAACAAAGGAAGAAAATGAGCTAGGATATGAAACGTACAACTTCATTTTCAATAAAGAAAAGTTCACAAAAATTGGAGAAATCTCATAGGATCCCTTTTTTGAAGGAGTGCTTCTCTTTAAATATGAAAGCCTAAAAGTAGATATTATTCAACAAATGAAGAAGGATTCACCTATAGCTCTTGATATTGTTCAAGTGATTCAGATATATGGGTTACGTTGAGTAATAGAGAAGCCATGATTTAACAAGTGGGATATTTTCCAATAATATTAGGCAGTACAACTAGAGTTAAATTTATATTCTAACAATCTAATGCTCTCAAAGATGACATAAGGTTGGTTGAAGAAGAACAAAAAAAGGGACCATTATACATTAAGGAATATCTTGTTGCTGGTTGTATAAAGGTAGTTTCCTGAATCAATAATTGCCATTAAAATTCATCATGGAATGAGCTCAATATTTGAGAGGCTATTACAATTGTAGAAACTCCAATACCCATTCATGCTTCCCACCACTCCAAAATTAAAGAAAGGTATCATTTTTAAAATAATTAGCATCACGAGGCAGATCATTAGAGAATGATAAGGTAAAAATTTATTTCAACTTCTTAGCCCATGATCCCACTTAGAGTTTTGATTATTTTTGTTGAAGAATTTTTGAGACCTGCTAGTAAATTCCCCTCATATGCACCATTAATGTTATTTGACTTACTATGTTTACATAGGTGTTGGAAAATCTTGAGTTGGAACATCGACATCAAAAGGGTGGGCAATTATTTTCTTGAGCATGTGAATGGAAATATATTTTGTTTGTTTTGGTAAATCTCCTCTTCTCATTTCCCCTTATTTAAAAAACTAAGAGAAAAAAAATAAGAAATAAAAAAGAGACCTCCAATTCACATAGACAACAATCTCGTAAGAGATACTTGGGTCAATATTTCTTTCCACCCCTTCCCTCCACAATGGTTGAAGATATCTTTATGATCAAAAATTTCTTTTCTAAATATGATAGGATGAATTTCCAACCTAGGAATATGATGATAACAAGACAATGTCCGATATCCATATAATTTTTAGGGAGGCAAGAGTTTGTTTTCTTCTAATTCGATGGCCTAATGGATGGGATGGTCTAATATAGAACTTGTTAATAATATAGTCATGAAATTACTATCAATATAAAAGCTTGTAAAATGAATTGGTCCATGAGACCTTTGATGATTTAGGGAAATTAATATAAAATAATAAAAATATGATAGACAATCTTAAAGAGAAGGAATTTGAAAGAAAATAAAATTTACATATAAGGAAGAGAGTGGTAGGAATGGAAGCTGCTAATATAGGAGCAAAAATTTCTTCCAAAATATTTTCCACGTCCATATTCACTTCACTTTCGCTCCTTATTTCTTCTACTTTCATATTTATTCTCTCTTTCCTCTTCATTTATTCTACTCTTGCTTCGCTGATCCCCTAACTTCTTTTAGTATGCCCATCCCTAGCATACCTCAAGTCTTAAGGTCATCAACAAGTTTACCTATTCAAAGCATAAGGTCATCCCACACACCATCTCCACTTCAATTTGTCCTATCGTAATTTGCATCATCACCAACTATTCCACTCCCCCTACACTTATCCTTTAGTCCTCCCACACCATAATCATCATCTCAACCCCCCTCACTACTAACCACCATCCCATCCACACAATCATCCATGTCATTATGTCAAATTGAAATCCTTTTTTCATTGATCCATGTCACCATAAGTATGAATATACTCTCCCCTCTAAAAGCATCAAAATTATCCAAGTTGATCCTCACTATGAAGTAGCACCTCCTTGATGTCCATAAGTCATTGTCTCACTTGGAAAAAAATGGGCCTTTGAGAGAAAATATCAGACATAATGTAAGAGGTAAGAAAGCACATTTATCAAGTGAACACCAATGGAAAGAGTATCAATATTTTCTACGTTCATGATCCATAAATCATGGAAAATGAAATAAAAAATGGAGTTAGTTGTTCTCAAGGCACTTTCAATACATAAGATAAAAGTCGAGCTCAAGCCCAACCTCTTTGGGACCAAGTGTACTAAGGCGCATACCACACATTTAAATAAGTGAGAGATCTTATTATTCAAATACAATCCAACAAGTAAAATATGAGCTAACATCCAAGGTAGAGTACACCAAAAAACACCCTATCCAATAAACAAATGAAATAGATGGGTAGGTTGGATAAGAAGACGATAATCATGCAACTGAAGGACACATCCTACAATCAAGGGAAACTTTGGTGGTGAATGTTGCCTATGATGCTCTCAATATGATTGTTGAGAAATTGAGATAGGAGATGTATAAACTTCTAAATAAGGGATTACTTGGGGTATTCTCCAATCATGGAAAACTCTATATGCCAAAATATTTTGTCAATATCATTGGAGAGAAATCCAAAGTGGAGGTGCCCATAGATAATGTTACCTAAGACTTCAAAGACCATTGAATTGGAAAGCATTTTTAAGAAGTCAAGAAACTAAATAATATCAAGGGTATAGCCTCTTGTAGGAGAAATACAAGAATTTTAATGTTTGATATGTACCCTCTTGCACTAGTTGACAGGAAATTTTGAACATTTTACCCTAGGGCTAAACAAAAGTGACTTGTAATAGCAACAATAATTTCAATTTTGAAGAATTTATTCCCAAGGATAAAGGTAATATTTGGGACATCTTACCAGTTGAGCTTGGCACACCAAGAAGTCACAAAAAATGTAGTAGTTAGTCTACTACCTTCTAATTCCTATAAATTAGCTAGAGAAAATTAGATTTTGCAAACATAGGAATAACATTACAAAAACAACAAAACTTTGAAAAATTAAAAAAAATGGTTGTCTCCAAGATGGACCAATTTCCTCAAGCATCAATTCACTCATAAGTATCGATTGGTTCAATATTGATCCACTAACAAAGTGACTCAATTGGATTGTAAGAGTGATTTGCTAGAAAATACTATTGAATCACTAGCAAAGTGGAATGACTTAATTCTTGGAGTGAATTATTCATAGGCCTATGGAGGGATAACTAAGCAATCCTAAGCAAAGTCTTTGGAAAGTGATATATTGGCATGTAGTGTTGCCATAACTAATTCTACAAACATTCTAAGCCTTTTAGAGACATAATTAGAGATATTTGACAAATGAAGGTTCATCGTTTTATTAGAGATGCTCCTAAAAGTTTACTTTTACTAGGAGTAACAAATTCTCACCCTAGGTAACTCAGGGGTGAAATCCAACTACAAAAAGTAGCAATGGGCTCCATTATAAACATATTTTGACCATGAGAATTTAAAGCTATACTTTGTAAAACCCATATTGTCCTTTATATCTTATGAAATCATTGAGAAATTGGCAAGTCCTTTGCATCTCACTAGTGACACTATCCTCCTAGATTGTTAAGTGCACTATGATTGATGCATTACCACTTTTTTCATCTTTTCATTCACTTACCAGTTTTCATACTTGATGAATGGGAAAACTTGATGTTATTTTAACTCTCATGTGTTGATTGATTACACACTTCCTTGCTATGGATATTATTTTAACTCACTTGTGTTGATTTATCACACACTTGCTATGGTTATGACCTATTCTTAATTTGAATCTCTCACACCCTTCAAATTTTCTCTTTTTTATTTTCTACACTTTACTTTTATACAATCAGTGTAGGTTAGAATAGGAGAATTAAATGGGGTTAATGGGGAGTTAAATTTAATCTAGGGGTTGGAAGGAGCTATTAACCCTTCCTCCAAACTATGTTGAAACTAGAATTGAGGTACATCATTAAAATAAAAGTAACATAATTCCTTGATTCAATAATTACTTAGCTTTTCCTAATATAATTCCTATATTTTTTAATTTCCAACAAGAAAAGAATAACAACCCAAGAGAGAATTTCTTTTTTTTCAACTAAAGTTCACAAAGAAATCCCAATAATTTTTTCAATATTATAAAGAATAACCACATTTTGAGTTCAATGTCATTGTAGATGACACTCAATTGGATAGGAGTGGCCAACATCTTGAATTATTGGGGTTCACCTTCTAAACTTCATCATTTAGTAAGGGAACCAATAGTGGTCCCCCCATATTTCCTACACCCTCACCAATATAGGATAACTTGACCATGACATAGGGATTATCCTTTAAGGCCCATAGCATTTAAAGGGGGTGCATGTTCCCAAACCTACATAAGTCCATCTATGTAGAATTATTCTTGCATAATGCCTTAGTGCTTAGTTATCACGCCTTCATAGGCTAACTAAGTTCATTACCACTCACCTAGAAATGAGCATGGTCACCTAATCCTCACCATTCAAGGTGCCATCACTAATGCTAGTGAGTGATTTTCAAAGCCTCACTACTTTGGGTACACCCGATCCTCACCATTCAAGGTGTCTCACTCAAATATTTGACTATTGCCTCATTGCAACTCCTTCCAGATATATACATGGTTATTGCATCATCTCAAATCCTCCCAAAATTGGGTTATCTTCTCTACTCAAAAGTTCTAATAGTCTCTAGATTTTTCCCAAGGAATCCCAAAAACCGAAGAGTCTAACCATCTTAAGGAAAGTAAATATCTCTCCCAAAAGAATATAAAGCAATGCCAAAGCTTCAAATAAAGTGCTATAATTTAACAATTGCATCGTAAACACATAAAAACTAAAATATCCTTGAAGCAATAATAACATTTCCATAATTACCATGAATCATCATTTTTCATAATCCATACATTGAACCTAATTCTTCATTTGCATCTAGCCAAATAATTCATGAACTTACATAAAGAATACTAATCATGTAATCTTTCTATACAAAACATATTTCCTTCAACAAAAGTTTCAATACAATGCTTAACAAGCATTTCCTTTTCAATAATATTGCTACATAGTTATATCATAGATCCAAAGTTCCATCTTTCATCCAAAGTTCTCCCTTATACGATATTTTCCCATGAACCAAAAATAAGTCTAGGGATCAGGAAAACTCTTATATGCATATGCAACTTAACATACTTCATGCATAAACACCAACACCCATGCAATATGCATACCATATTACAAGAACACCATGCAACAATAATGATACTTCTCTCTATAATGGAATTCTTGTCTACATAAGCCTTGGGAAACCATTATATAATGCATCCACAAAACTCTATTTCTTAATCCCAAAAACAAACAAATCTTTGTTAATTCAAAACAAGGAACTTCACCAAAATTATCCAACTATATTTGAAATTTCAACTAAAACCTCAATTAAATAACAATTCACCAACTTAATAAAACATATTTATTTACCTAATAGTATTAAGAAATAAAACACTTTGAATAACGTCTTCCACCATAATGCTTTTTTTAGATTGTACAAAAGATCTAACACCTACAGAATTATAATGTAATCAAATTGCAAGTAACATTATGTAACCATCATAAAGCATGAAAGATAAAAGAAATGGTGCCCTTCTTTATTCATATTTGAAACTTGTCTTTACAAAACGGTTACAAAGATATCCATCTTAGGAATAGATACCCATTTGATACAAAGTTACATCAAGAACCAAAAGGTAGGTATCTTCATGAGATCTTTGTAATCTCAAAACTGATTATATAGGGTTTCTTTGCGACTTTTGCATTGATGGGATAAATATTGTGGAATATTTATGTTAAAGAGCTCCTATTGAGACTTGAAACCTACACACATAAGCACATACAAGATATTAATAGTAAATATAGAACCTCTCAAGATGAGGTCCATTTTCCATGAAATGCAAATGAAAATAAAATGCTAAAAACAGTAAATATATGCATGAAAACTTGAAATAAACTATGCTAAAATAGAAATGAAATACTGCTAATCTATTGTAATTAGAAAAACACAGAAAAACAAACTTCATAGAGATACCTTCATGAGTCATATCAGCCTGACCTGCTGACCATCATCAGCTCTGAAGACTCTACCTACGATCCATCTCGGGATGAGACGACCACTAAACAGTGAATCATTTCTTCGAATTCGATGTGTGACAATGTCTGATCAGTATATTGGATTGATTATTCAAGGATCGCTAGATCAAAGTGTAACTAAATCACAAGAATTAGCTCGAATTTGGGATGATTGATGATGCACAATGGTTGAATTTGATCTTCAAGCTCCTATGGACTTCATTGATGCAATTGCAAGCTTCATGGTTGTATTTTGACAGCACCTTGTTGCTTATGAGAGATTGTTCTCTCTGTTAGGGAAACTGACAATACTTCATTCCATTAGATTTTGATATTTTTCATGAAGGAAAGGTGCATTTTTATAATATTTCCAAATGACAATATTGGTTTGCAAAGGAAGCCAAGAACCAAGACTTGGTTAGGATCTAGGCAATCTAAATTTCACCTTCTAGAACCTTCCCATGATTAGTCATTAAGCTCAACTTCCTTGTAACAGATTTGGCTCGGCTTAGGGAGCCTGAGTTTGTTATAGGCATGAAAATTAGAGAGTATGATGATAAGGATCGTGGGTCACTATCAATCTCATAGACCATTGCAGGGTCATCGTGAGCCACCGTGATTGCTAGGGAGCCATCAAGGGAAACCACGGCCTAGAGTATAAAAGGAAAATTTTCTCCTATTTGAGTGTTTAGAACCACTATTAGTTCTTGGGAAGGCCCAAGATGAGTCATATGGCCTAAAAAAGGTGTCCATATATGTAGCCTCCTCAACATGACGTGTTTTAGGTGTCTACAAATGACCCTTTTTGGGATGCATTATGTGAAAGCATGACACTAAGTAAAAATAGACAACCTAACATCATATTGGAAATTTGATTGATGTTCATTGATCTGGTTAATATTAGATACCCCAATTACAAAAGAGCATGCATCTTTGAATCATTACCTCCAACAAATTGGTGGGATTAATTTGTGTAAAACTTTGACGAATGTAAAGACAATCAGGTAGTATTGTAAAACTACATGTTATGTTAGTTCAAACTGACAAAGGTTTAGTTTAGCATTTTTTTTTTTTCCTGAGCAAGTAGGAAATCTTGTGATAGTTGTTAGAAATTATTCATGGATGAACACAATTTGAATAATTGAGTGTTTAATTTTTTATTTTTATTATGAATTCTTTGATTATGACTACCCCCTCAAGCGATGAATCGATAAGTAAATGGTAAGTGATGAAAGCGATGAGTCACTTTACCAAGATGACTTGTTGGAGCAGTGCAAGATGATAACAAATATGGAGGAAGAAATCCTATTATAGCTATGATTTCAACCATTATTGATAATTGTACATCTCTATCCTATGGAGCAGTAGCCACATGGCTTTCTTAGGGAATCAAGATGATAGCAATTCATTTTAAGCTTGAGGTGAATCACTATGTTCAATTATTTTATGAAAACTTCATAGAAGAATGAAATGTATGCCTCATTCCCATGGAGAAGTCTGGTCACATGGCCTTATTGGGGATTGAAGTGAAGACATTTCGATTCGTCGATGAATGACTTGGGGATTTAAGTGTCCTTATGATCATTTACTCATCTTATCAGATTGCATGGATAGTAAGACGCTGCAACCACCAAGTGTATAGGGTAAATTATTGGGTACGAGGTGCACTTAATATATTTTTTTATTGATTTTTTTGTTATTTGTGAATTTTTTGATGAAAGTGGACCATTAGATGTTAGATGTCCAAATTAAAGCTCAAGATGCTCACTAGATGTAGGTATTTAAATTCATTAAGAGGTCATTTTGGGGTACGATGATGGTACTTTGCAAATTATAGGGCCATCATAGGATATAATGGCTGCATCGAAATGCGGCCACCCTTTAGGAGAACAACTGTCAATTTTTAAAAATATAAAAACAATTTTGGTCAATTTTTAAGTTATTTTTCCAGCTGGCAATGAGAGAAAAGTGAATAGTGAGGTAGAGGAGATAAAAACTAACAAGAAACACTACTAAACTTGTGAGAGACAACCATGACATACCAGGCAAAGGCTTCAACGAGCAGAGGAGGTGGAGATACTAAGGTAGAAATCTCAATCCCTCTCTCGGTAAATTTTGCAAATTAAAATGAACCTCACTAAGTAATAATAAAAATGAACCCCACTAAACCGTTGGCAAAGAACCGCAAAAATAGCTTAGGAATGTGTAGGTTAGGCTAGATTAAGGGTAGGTTAACTATTTTTTTAATGCATTTTTAGGATGGGTACAAACCCCACGTAGATGCCATTGCAAGACCGTCCTAGGTAGGAGTGGGTCCCCTTTGGTGGAATGGGGGTCATCATGGCTCATGGCATCCATGGTTGAATTCCAAAGTTTGAAAATTTTACACTTGGGATGGCCTTTGTGGGGTACAATGACTCGTTGGTCGGTCGTCGAGGCTTAAAATGGCTACAAAATTTTTTATTTTTATGATTTTTGTGATGTTTTTACCTATTGTTTTGGATTTTTGTGCATTGTGTATTGATTTTTGTGTGACTATTGGGTGTCAAATTTTGATGGCTTGTAGTAGGGAACCCACTTTGCTAGTTGAGTTGTGAGGCCAGTTGACTGATGAGTATTGGAAGTGTTTTGGGATGATTGACCTCAAATAGGTGGTGCACCTTCCTACAGTTATATTGAATCAAGCATATCTGATGGACCTAGCTCATCGATGGGATAGCAGGACCAAAACCTTCCATCTCCCAATTGGTGAGATGATAGTTACACTAGAGGATGTATACCGGATCTTTAAGATCCCTATTGATGGGTGTGCCATCACTTCTACTCCCATTCGAGATCATTTGAGAGTAAGGATCTTTAGCAAGAGGGTGGAAGAGGCTTTGACAAAGATGTATCATGATGGTGTTCTGGTCAACGTGTGGTATGTGTTAGCATATAGTAACATATAGTGCTAAGGTTATTACATATTTTATTAGCATTATGTTCATGTCTTGCTAATCAAATAAGGCGGTTGTATTCTGGTTAGGGTAGTTGGGTGGTTTCACCAACTTACACGAACTACCAAGTTCATTGTATTTGCATTTGTTATATTGCACCTTATTCTAGAATACAAACTAATGCTCGATTATCTAATTTGGTATCAGAATGAATGATCTAGGGCAAGGTGATTGTGATTAGTTCCTTTGAGCAATGTGGTTACATCAATCACTCCAAACCTAACCATCACTCTAAGATCAAAAGACTCCCACAATATACGCACATACTTTGAAGATATTTTGATGCATGCAGAATTGGACGCACACTATAGAACATGACATATTGTGGCAGATCACTCCAATATTGGTGCAAAATTTGTGAATCAACTTGTAGACTGACTATTGCATAGATCGTTGGTGGAGTTTGAGTGGTAATATGATCGCATACTCTATATCTTAAAAAAACCTGTTGTCCAAAAGAACATAGTTTGATGCACTCTTATACTTGATTGGTGATCTCTGACATACACAGAGACATTATATCCCTTACAAAATTTTTGACTACTATATGACAAACTCTTTGTCAAAAGCTTGCACGTCTTCTAAAAATCCTATTGATGACCTCATCATATTGCTATCCCAATAAGAATATTTGGTAGGCAAAATCTAAAATGTGGGAACAATCTCTAACATACCAGAGACCTCATTTACTAAGACACAATACACACAAATTTTAGACCTTCTGACGTACATGCAATCAGAATACTGCACATGGAGGTTTGATGTTGAACGTTTGGGCTTGTGTTCGATTGGGTGGTCATAGACCTTCCCATCCTTGATATTGCTTTTTTAAATTATTGTTAGCCCTGATGAACTAAAAGGTACACCATGCCTTATTCATTCCATACACACCTATCGTGGAGATGGTCGAACCTTGACCTCTAAGGTGCTAAATAGTGAACGAGGGTTCGAATCATGGAGCGCATACTTTTTTTGGCTTTGAAGGCTTTATAAGGTACTCTTTTTTATTTTTTTTATTCTTTTATCAAATCAAAATCCCAAAGCAAAACAAGAATTTGAATGGAGGGATAAGAAACCATTTGCACTTAGTTTCTTTTGAAAATTGAAAGTATCCATACTCCTTGTTTATTTTGCATCTAAAAAGGGGGGGATAAAACAAAGCATTGCATTTTTTCTTTTGCAAAATTCCAAGACAAGGGGGGGAAATTATGGCATTGAATATCATTTTTGGAAACAAAACTCTCAATTATTTTTTGCAAAAACCGTTGTAAAAAAATATGCATTTTTGGTGGATACCAACATCTTAAACAACAAATTGTAAATAGGTGCATTTTCAGTGGAAACCGACATTAAAATTTGTGGGTACTTGTGATTGTTTTTGCATTTAATTTCTTATTTTTTGCATTTCAATCATAAGTTAAAATTAAAAAGCAAGCAAAGAAAAGACCCCAAAATTTACACCTATTTGTGTAATTTATTGCAATGTTCGGTATAAATGGTACCTCTGGCCCACACTTACAGGTAATGTTGTCGTGCTTTGGGCTACTGTATCTAACGCCTAACATAGCTACAACAATTCTAAGCTATTGTTCTCTATACATTATTTAGGGAGAAATAAGGAAAGCTAGTTTTAATATTCACTCCATTTTATACCCTAATTCATTATTATTGTTTGGATTAAACTCCTCCAACTCATTATCCTTTTTTGGAAGGGTCTTGAGGTAGGTGTCATTAATTTGATTGCATTACCTTTCACGCACGCTTTGTAAGTATAAATAAAGGGGGACCATTTGGTGATATAAGGAACCTTCACAATGGACACTGTTCACAAATATTTTTTAGATTCACAGTTGTTCAAAGATTCGAATTTTACACCATGGAAAACAAAGATAGTTATTCTTCAAGTTGAGGATTTGTGGGATGTAGTGACTAGCACTACAAAACGTCCTACTTCACTAGGGCTATATCAAGAGGCATTTGATAAGAAGGATAGTTCTCTAATGTTTATTCTTCTTGCTACTACATATGAGGTACAACCTCATATTTGTGATGCTACAACTGGTAAACAAGCTTGGGATGCTTTAATCACCATCTATGAAGGGAAGAATCAGTCCACTATTCTTAACCTTCAATCTCAACTTCATACACTCAGTATGAAATCTGGTGAATTAGTTGAACTATTATTATGTAGAGTGGCAGAATTGAAAGCCAAATTTAATGCTATGGGAGAAGCAGTGGTAGATTCTCTATTGACTTCAATTATTTTGAGAGCTTTTCTAGAATCCTACAAGGTGTTGATCACATCTCTTCAAGTATCTGGTAGACAAGTTACTTTTGTGAAGTTGGTAAATTTATTTCAAACTAAAGAGGCAAATTAGTTTCAAAGAGATGAAGTGATAGATAATGCACTTTACTCACAACAAGAGGAAATAAGCAAGGTAAATTTTAGAAGGGAGGATCTTCATCCAAACTAAAAGGGAAAAAAACTCAATAAAAATAGAATAAGTATTGCAAAATCTGTGATGTGGATAACCATGACACCAATAGGTGTTGGTTCAAGAATAAACAATTCAATGACCAATATCACAAGAAAAAGGGAAAGGGAAAATATGTTAGGACACTATCCTAACATTTTTTTTTTTTAATTTGTGGAAAACATCCCAAAAGGGATGCCACTTTCGGGTAAGACCCAAGGAGGCAGGGGTATCCATTCCGCCAAAAATGCCCAGGACTCGGACCTGGCCTACCACCTTTGACATACTCAAGGAGAAAAAAAACACACAAAACCAAATTTAAAAAAGTAAATAACAACAAAAATAATAAAATAAAATAAAAAACATGCTCCTTGAGTGTGTCAAAACCAAAAGCACAACCAAACACGCACAATAATATAAAAGAAACCACAACACAAACCACATAGAAAAACACAAGAACCACATAACAAAACACAAACAAGAAAAAAACAACAAAACACTACAAAGACATAACCCAAAAAAACATGAAAAATAAACACAACCAAAACCTAAAAAATAAAATAAATAAAATAAAAATAAAAACAACCAACAACAGACAATAAACAAAAACAAAAAACATAGAAAACACTCACTTTTAAAAAAATGGAATAACACAAACAAAGAGAAACCCAAGAACAAGAATGAAAAAAACACAAGAACAATAACAAAAAACATAAAAAAAAAACAAAACAACAAAAACACAAGAACAACAAAAAACAACACAAAGAACACAAAAACAAAACAAAACAAAAGAACCCACCCACCTTAAAAAACTAAACAAAAAAACAAAGAAGACAAAAGGAAAAAAAAAATGAACAAAACAATGACCTATCTAGACCAGAAGACTATTAATGCAAGAATCAACAAAGGAAACAAAATAAAGAATAGAATGAGCTATGGAACTAAAAAAACTGAATGAACCAAAGGGAAACAAAAAAAAAACAAGAAGAAACTAGGTACCTTCAGAACTGGAGCCATCCAAAGAAATGATAGAAAGAAGAGCTTCCCTAATTTGAGAAGCCCACCATATAGGAGGGTGGACATAACAAGTGAAACCACCTTTGTCCAAAGCACAATTAGCTAAAGCATCAGCACTCTTGTTTTGATCTCTGACCACATGATTGTAATCAACTTTCAAAAATACCATCTGGATTAACTGAATCTTCTCAATAATTCTTTTTATTCTCCAATCCACCTTATGATTCTTAGAAGGAGTCTTCAAGAGATTAATCATAAGTTGAGAGTCAGACTCAACTAACACCTTTTCCCATCCAACCTTAGTAGCCTCCTGAAGGCCTCTAAGGATACCATACCCCTCAGCAAGGTTATTGGAAAGAATACCCAAATTCTCAACAAAAGTAAAAACCGGGGAGCCATCTGAAAGTCTACCAATTCCTCCCACACTAGCTTTTCTAGGGTTCCCTCTAGAGGCTCCATCAGTATTGACTTTTCCAAAATCCTTAGGAGGAGGTTGCCAATTTCTAGTCCTATCCATCTTACTAATACTCACATTCCCTTTAAGTTGGTTTCCCTTAGAAGGTTTAATATTCAATCTTTGCATCACTTGATCCCATATTTGGTGGGAGTTTTGGGGGTGATTAAGGATTTGATGGACTGATTCAACTAAGTTGGCTATGGTCTTTTGCCAAATATAGTGAATATCCTTCCTATCTTGATTAAAAATTTGGTTGTTCCTTTCATTCCAAATATTCCAAAGAAGAATGGTAGAACCCATCCAAACTAATTGCCTAATAAAATGATCAACACCCTCTTGATTAGGCCAATCCCTCCAAAGCTGTTCAAAAGTGAAAAAATTGGACCACTGTAAGCCAAGTAAATTTGCCATTCTCCTTCATAGCTCAAAGGCTAAAGTACACTCAATAAAAATATGGTTGATATTTTCTACATTCTCTTCACACATTTCACATCTAAAAGGGCCATGAAAACCATGCTTCATAAGTTGCTCACCAGTAAGCACCCTACGATGCAATAAAAGCCAATTAAAGAACCTCACCTTAGGCCAGATATTTTGAGCCCACAATTGAGAAAATATGTTAGAAGAATTGTTGGGATTATTATGGCATAAGGTCAAATAACCTTGAGCAACTGAATACTCACCCTTAGTAGTGTTGTTCCATCCAAAACAATCTTTTTCATGGGACCAAGAGAGGGATCTCATATGAAGGATGCCTTGGATATCTTGTCTTTGCCTTTCTAGGATTTGAATAGGCCAGTCCTCAATAGGGATCCAATATCTACCAACCTTTGAATTACTAGTATGGTACCGACAGTAATTAGCCACCTTTATCCAATTAGCTTGGTGAAGCTCCTCCATCCAAGGCCTCCAATCGAGAAACTGAGTTATCAAAGGCTTGTGACCATCTTAAGAATCTGTCCAAAAATTTGCATGTTGACCATTATGAATGATCCAAAATAATTTTTTCTTTATCAAATCCTCACCAGTCTTAAGAACTGCTAAAATGGGAGAACCTTTGGTAGGAAGTTGATAGCGAACAAGGTCTTCAGGACTTTTGTTCTCAGCATATTTAGCATGGAGATTATTGGCCCAAAGAGAATTGGGGTTATGCAACATCCTCCAATATAATTTAGCAGCTAAAGATTTGTTGTTATTAATTGAAGACCGGAATCCTAACCCCCCTTCACTCTTAGGAAGACATAAAGTATCCCATTTCACCAAGGCCCATTTTCTTTTCTCCTTAGTACCACTCCAAAGGAAACGATGATTGATTTGATCCAATTCTTGAAGAACAACCTTTGGGATATTCAAAACGAAAGAAACATAAATAGGAATAGCTTGAAGTACTAATTTTACCAAGGTGATTCTACCCCCAAAAGAAAGCCACTTGTTGGTCCACTTTCCAATTTTCTTCTTGACTTTGTCCAACAACCAATTCCAATCTTTATTTTTCTGCCTTTGAATATTTATGGGAATACCTAAATAAGTGATTGGAAGAGAGGTCTTCTTATATATTAATTTATCCAAGACCATGGATTCCTGTCTAGAAGAGCAGTGAAAGAAAATAACTTTAGATTTGTCTTCATTGATCAACTACCCAGTAGCCTTAGAAAAATAGCTAATGATTTGCTTAATATTAGAAGCTTCCTTAACTATAGCTTTACCTAAAAGGGTAGATTCATCCACAAATTGAAGATGAGAGATAGGTCTAGCTCCATGAGCAATGGTAACTCCCTCAAGGGTTTTGTTTTCCCTCTTTTTGGTTATAGTCCTACCCAAGCATTCAACAAGAATGATGAATAAATAAGGGGATAGCAGGTCACCTTGCCTAATACCTATGGAAGCTGGGAAAGACTGAGAAGGCCTGCCATTGATAAGAACTAAGTAGAAAATTGAAGAGATACATCCCATAATCCAATCCATCCAATCCTTAGAGAAACCAAATTGCCTCAAAACTTTGATAAGGAAGTGCCAATCCACTCTGTCATAAGCTTTGGATAAGTCTAACTGGATGAACATAGAAGGAGAATTTTGCATATCCATGGAATGGATGGCTTCCTGAGCAAGAACTATCTCATCTACTATTTGAAATCCTTCCACATATCCCCCTTGCTCGGGGAAATAATCTTATGCAAAAGAGGCTTCAACCTTTCTGCCATGATTTTAGTAATAATATTGAGAAGAACATTACATAAAGCAATAGGTCTAAAAGCTGAGATATGATCAACCTCTTGAGCTTTTGGAACAAGAGTAATATAAGTTTTATTGATAACATTCAAAATTTCTTTGGATTTCCTGGCTTCTTCCACCACCTCTAATAAATCAACATGAAGGATATCCCAGAACTCTTGGTAGAACTCAATAGGAAAACCATCAGGACCTGGGGTTTTCCCTTTTTGCATTTTAAAAACTACTTGTTGAAGCTCATTGATAGTAATAGGAGCAAGTCAAAATAGAGTTCTCCTCGAAGTGATAAGAGAAGGGATTGCTTGAAGAACATTTTGTTGTGAAGTCGAGTCAAGAGGAGTAGCAAGCAAAAATATTGGAAAAGTAATCAACAACAATAGAGTTCATGCCATCCCAAGTATAAAAAACATCTCCGGAATCTGATTTTAAGGAAGAAATAAAGTTGTGAGATCTTCGAGCTAGAAGAGATTTGTGGAAGAAATTTGTGTTTCGATCTCCTTCTTTGAGCCATTGAATTCTAGAGTTTTGCTTCCATAAGATTTCTTCTCTTTTTTCCCATTCCTCTAACTGAGTTGTGAGATTAATTTCATCTGCACTTCTCTTATCTATGAGGCCATCTAAACGGATTTTCTTATTCAAATTTTCAAGATGAGCAATAACTTTATGTTTTTGTTTATGAAAATACCCAAACTATTTCCAGTTCCAAGTCTTGATTTTGGATTTAATGTATTGCAGTCTTTTGGCAAAACAGAAAATCTTAGTCCCATGCCTAGGTTTACCTTCCTTCCACCATTGTTGCACATGAGGTCTGAAGGAAATGTATCTAAGCCACATTAATTGAAAATTAAAAGGAGAGAAACTCACATTGGTTTTCCACATTTCCACCATGACTGGCCAATGATCCGAACCAACATTATTAAGAGTCTTCACTTTAGGAATGTGACCATGGATTAAGAAATTTCTAGAGAGCAAAAACCTATCCAATCTCTCCATCATACAAGATAAGCCTTGCCTTCTGTTAGACCAAGTCATAAGGCCATTATCTGGTTGGATATCCACAAGATGGAGGTTTGCAATATATTCGCTCATGAGGTCAGTACTTTTGTCCAAATTTCTATTTCCCCCCTTTTTCTCATCCAGAGAGAGGATGGTATTGAAATCTTCTTTGATCAAGATCCAAGCTTTAGGAAAATGAGAGATAATATGAGTAATATCCTTCCACTGTATTCATTTTTCCTCCAAAGAAGTCGGGGCATAAACAGTAATGCAGAGCATATCTAGTTGGAATGTCTACTTTGAATAGCTATAGCCAACAAACCCCAAGTGCCAACCATATGGTGAATAACTACCTCTTTTGGGTCCCAAAGACAAGCAATGCCACCCAAAGTCCCTTGGGAACTGAGGGAAACCACTTTTCCAGCTAGCCAAATTTTACTGGAAATTAAGTCCATATCCTCCATTGACATCTTTGTTTCTTGAAGGAAAACAAGATGTGGATGATTTATCTGAATCATTCTTCTAATTTCATTTTGTTTTGAAAGACTCCCTTTGAGTCCTCTAATATTCCAAGTGATGATCTTCATTAATACCAAGGCTAAAAATTTTGGGAAGGGCATTAATATTACCTTCCTCTACAAGATTTTCACCTTCTTTTACCATATGATATTGATTGGTCTTGCGACCTACTTTTTGATTAGAATCCATCTTCAATTTTTTTTCCCCTGTTTCTTGACTTATTCCAATTGAATCTGAGATGGCTTCTAACCTTGAAGAATGCTCATACACAACAAAAATTTTACTAGATGGTTCAATGAAGTCTATATTGGGACCTGCATTATTTGAAGTTTTGAAGTTTGAAATATTGTTTTTCTTGTGTAAATTTTCTCCTTTTTTTTCTATTGAAAACCTTTGATTTGTTGGTTTTTCTCTGAGTTCTTTCCTTCATATTTAAATTGTGTTTCTAAGATTTCAGTTTCCATTATTTCCTCTTCCTCACTTGGGACATCATTTGTGGAAAGGATTTCAAACATATTAGCAAATGACTTTGATTGATCCTTCATTACTGGTTTTTTTTTAGTGTTCTTCTTCTTAGGTATTTGGAAACCTACTGAGTTTATATCTTCTTTATTTTGATCAAGAATTTTATTTGTGCAAGCATTGGTTAAATGACCATATTCATGGCAAATTCTACAATGAAAAGGAATGTTCTCATAGTCCACTACTTGCTCCCAAGTGTCTTCCCCAAATTGTAATGTGATCTTTTTAGGTATGGGTTTGTCAAAATCCTTTAAAACACAAATTTGAGCATAAATAATATGTTCAAAATTTTGCGTACAATCAGCAGTCATCATAAAAGTTCCTAAAGAGTTTCCAATTGAAGAAAAAATAGTAGGATTCCAAAATTCAATAGGAAGGCCAAAGAGTCTAACCCACACGGGAGCTATAGAAGGCATCTCTTCTTTGACTTTAAATTTAGTATGTCAGGGCTTCATGAAAAGCCCTGCCCTTCCAAAAAACCAAGGACCCCTTAAAAAGTTTTCTCTCTATCTTCATTATTAGCAAATAAAACAAGAAAATAACCATTTGGATAAATAGAGATTTGTAACTCACCTTTATTTTTCCAGCTTTTTGCAGCCCAAAATTTGAAAGCAGATAGACTTGGATGAAAACCCACGAACCGAAAAATTAGTCCTCTTTTTTCCAAATCTTCAATGCCAGTCTGAATGTTACCCATATCAAGCTTAAAAATAGGAGTTCCATCAATTGCTTTAAGACATCCTGACTCCATTTTCCTGAGATCAATCTTAGGTATTCTTAGAGGTTTATGAGAAGCCCTAATACTGATATTAGCATTGGGATGAGGCTATTCACCACGAAGGGCATCCCTAAAATTCATTTTTGGGATTGAGTCTTCAAAATTCTTATCCTTGACAGGGGTTTTCACAGTAGAATTATTTTGTGGGTGCACCTTAGCACTAGATTCACTTGAGATATGAGCCATTTTTTGATCAACTACTTGAAACTTATTTCGTGGTCTCTTTAATCCTTGCCCTAGACGTCGTGGAAAGGTATGGTTTTCACTTTTCTTTTGTGGAGCAAATTGGAAGCCGTGGTCACTCAAGTTCACAGTATGATCTATTGAAAGACAAATTTCTAACCCATATTGTATCCCCTGCAACATTTCTTGCTAAAATATTGAGCATAAACCACAAAAATATTGGTCGCTAGGGCCTAAAGGCCTTAAAAACCAACCTCTGGAGCTGCTTGCACTCAACCCAGATGAAACCCTCGCATAGCCGCTTGCCAAATATATCGTTCACACATAGGGATGCGCTAGGATTTGTGTTGCTCAAAATGATATGAAAATTGGTGGAGACGTTCTAGGGTTTTTCAGACATCTACCCTCAAAATTTCAGCTCAATCCGAGTTCGGATGAGTGAGATATGGCCGAAACGAGTTCGGCAGTTTGGGCAGTCCTGCGAAAAACGTCTCCTCTTTTTGTTCTTCTTCTATCATGTAAATATCTTGTATCCATGAATATGAGGACCCTTGACTAGTGCTCATTCACTCAAAATTTTTGGGTGCAATTATTTTTTTGGTCGGCTCATCCCCACACTATCCTAACATTAATTAATAATAATAATAATATATGTTATCCTATGGTTATATTAATAAAATAATATAATAAATAATATAATAATTAATTATATTAATTATTATATTATTATAAGATTAAGGTTAGGGTTAGGAAGCATGGTGACTCTTCACTCATAACCCTAAAGGGGTATAAAACACTATGTGATTCTATCATTTAATATATCTATGAATATGAAATATAATACAATTTATTGAAGGGACTTACCGACAATACAAAAGGCGATTCTTTTAGTTTTAGGTCTATTTATTATTTATTTATCAATTTATGTGCTAGGAACCCTAGGTTATGGATCCAACCATATTGGTCAAGGAAATGAAAAATGACATTGCAAAAATTAGAAGAATGATTGAACAAAAAAAAAATGGAACGTTCTGATTGTATTATACAATATTTAATGGAAATGCGAGAGAAGACCCTAGCCATGGAATCCCAGGAAGAAGAGGAGCCCATAGCCATGGAATATGAGGAGGAAGAACCCATAGCCAACGAATCTCAGGTGGTAAAAAATGCAACTGAACATATTGCTCCAAACCCTAAACCTAATTTTTTTACCATAGAACTTCAAAAAATACCTATTGAACTTCTAAAAAAAAATTGAAACCCTAAACATGCAAATTTTTTGATAGAGGCAGAAAGTAAGATTCATAAACTTGCACTCGATGTTTATATTGCCAAAATTGGAGATATAATTTGTACTGATCTTGGTGCAATTGATATTAATATAGAAGCTGGTAAGAACCACAAAAATAAAACCACCATAAAGGAAATCCAAAAGTTTTATTATCTGCCATATGTATTGAACATTACGAGTCTTTCATCTACAAGACCCCCACCATGGCCACCTCCTCTTCCATTATTAATTGACGTTATATAGAGTAAGATTTTATTTGTCTCACCATATTTGATCCATTCTCAACGACAAATGGCAATGGCAAAAACCTTTCTGGGAGACACCGACATCCAAACATACTTCTAGACAATGTGACTACCAAAAATTTATACCTAGCATTTAAAAAAAAAAAAAAAAATCTAATGGTAACCATTCTAGTCCCAAATTTTTTCAAAAGTGTCGCCCACTAAAGTTTTCCGTATGTAAGAGGCCATTCAAAATCATCTTTAATTGAAAGAGAATATATATATACAGTACCCAAAATATTAAAAGATGTGTGGCTTCTGGAACTATTACACATGTACCCAATACTTATATAGTTGAGCAACAAAAATCTTGGCATATTTACATGTGATCGTATTCATCCGGTCCATCTGGAAATCTATAATTATGAGTCAAAATACCTTATGAATTTTTTATGTCTCGAGCTGGGCATATGATATTCGTTCATAATCCAACTTGTCATTTTACCTTTTTGTGCTTTTCCTCTAAAATACAAGGATTTTCTTCAAGCCAATGCAACAAGAATAATCATTACTGATCATCCGATCAACACAGATAGCCTTTAAAAAAAAAAAAAACCACCATTTCAGTGAGGCTATCACTCGGTTTGGCCTATCTCCATTTCTATACTTTCTATCCCGCAAAAACTCAAATAAAAATAAAAATAAAAAATCCACTTTTTTTTTCTTCGATTGCCACCAAAGCTATGCTCGATCAGTCCACAACAGTCATTGCAAAACATAACTGTCAGACAAAAAAAATCGTAGCCATTAAAGAGGTGGCTACTTACAAGGTAGAGGATGAAAAAAGGTACTTAAACGACTTACACCATTCCAATATTATAAAGCTCCATGAAGTGCATAACAACCATGGAAGTCTTCATATACAAAAATAAATTGATTATCTTGTCTTAGAATGTATGGATATAGATTTACAGAACCCCATCCGAAGGAATTCTTTCTCAGAGACTAAAATACATGAACTGTCTACATATACTCAAGGCTCTTGCATATATGCATGGCATGGGTATTTCCATTGTGATTTAAAACCATAAAATCTTCTGGTGAGTAGAAATATTATAAAATTTGGAGATAATAAAATTGTGAATAGGATGGATTTAGATTTCAATGGCGAGGTGCTCTCAGATTTTGGTTTGTCTCTAGATAATGAATGATCTTTTGACGGTGATATCTTCACCCAAGAGAATGGATATACAGAGGAGTTGCTAATTTTTGGTCCAAAACCGACGGGATAGCCCTTCTTGAACGATGTGAATGAATTATTAGGTAAGGGTTCTGGATCAAACTTTACTTCGATTTAAGAGGATTTAACACAGGAAAATGTAAAGCTGGCATATGAGCGTATATCAAGCAAGACCTTTGATGAATCAACTAATGTCTTAATAAATCCATGTAGCAAGGATACAATAGAATACAGGGGGTTGCACCTTGTACATATTTTAGTGGCATGTGCCAGTGCAATATATGATGCAATATCTTATGGGTTCCATGATCTTTCTCAGGTCATACTTTGCAGGTTGGACAAATTGTTAAGTCCAATAAGCTCCACCATGGAGAGAGTGGCTTACTATCTATTCCAATATTTACAGCAGCACCATAATATCTCAGCCTATGGTCACCTTGAGGCGCTCTCAATTCAAGCCTAGGATTCAAAGCTATGAAATTTCATTATTTGGCCTATTGTTCTACTAAACGAAGTTTATCCTCATGTAAGGATAGCCCATTTTATTTCCAACCAAAGCAATTTGGAAGCAATAATTACCAATGAGGGACACACGAAGACCCATATTATTGACCTTGACATCATGGAGGGTATGCAGTGGCCACCCTTGATGGAAGCCCTGAGAAGCCAAGAATGCAAAGTTACCAACCTCAAAATTATAGCAATTAAATGGGATAAAGACGTCGAAGACTATGGTAAAGTGTTCTAGCGATTCCCAACATGGAGATTGAAAATATTAGTTTTTGAAATAAACCTGAATAAATAGTAAAACAAGCCTGAGAACGATCCCTTCCATTGAACATGGTGAATGCATAGCTGAAATGAATTGATATAATATTACTGTGAGCAATCTGATAGCATATTTTTCAGCTATGTACAGATTTAAAAAGCACAGGAGGGCTCCTTATGGAAGCATCCAGGGGTCTATGTGGATGATGACCCAACATTGTGTTTCATGTGATGCATTTGCTACTCATTCCAAGATCACTATTTTGGATGCAAAATAATTTAGGGAGGTGGAGTGATTAAAATACGTGAACACATAAAATAGCCTGACTACCATAAGCTTAAGTGTTGAGCAGTTGTAGATCAAAAAAATGCCAAAGACTAGCTGGCAAATGAAAATGAATAAAATAGAAAGCATCTATCTTACTCTGGTGTTAACCAAAAAATAAATTCCTCCCATTGCGAAAAGCACACCTACTTTTCCTTTTTGAGGACTTTTAATATTCTTATGGAATGTTGAACGAGACTTAAAGGGATTATACTATGATTTATGTGCTATTGCTCTCATTTTTGTCTGTCATTTATTTTTTGAAAATGGGATGTTCATCATCGCCAGCAAGTGAAGTGCTTAAGTTTTTGGCCATGTCAACAGGCCTCGTTCACGTTAATATCTATCTATTGGGATCATATTATTTGATGTGTGGAGGTCATTGTAAAGGAAAATATGCATGCACTGGATCCCAAAAAAAGAGTTGATTTTTAGTGTTTTGACTCTTCAAATCCTTAGCTATGTCGACAACAAGAATATCAATATTCAACATGAGCTCGAATATGATAAAGTGATGAAGTTTCTTAGTAATCAGTTGGTGCTTGATAGTGGAAGGCTTGTAATGGTGTGTTCATTGGGTATATGTTGCCTCTAATAATGATAATGATTGGGTCTGCATCTGCAACGTAGTGGGATAATACTTGAGTGTTATTATACAAAATATTATTGCAATCAAATTATTGGAACCCATAAAGGCAAAGTGTAAAATATTAGAGTCGAAAGGCGTATGAGGCCCTATTAATCGAGAAAAATTCAACACCCTATTTTATCGTAAAATAAAGGGAATGAAAATTGAAGCCGCATTGATTGGACATATGAGGACCAACTACCAGCCTAGGACCAAGCTTGAGGATTAGTAAATTTCATAAGGTAATATTTGGGCAATGAGTTATACAATTGTGTGGTGAAAACATAATCTAGGTTTTTTAGCATTTAATTTAAAGCTTAGGAGAAATAAGGCATTTGCCTCGTTAAGGATTTTCAAAGGTCTAATTAACCAACTATTTAGAAAAAGAAGTTGTGAATAGACGAGAAGTGGCCGATGTTAATGTGCATTATAGTGTGACAATTGAGTTTTTTCTAAATACAAACTTAACTACAAGAAGCCTGTGATGTTGGGATTGGCGAACTTTGTAGAAGCATATTTCCAAATTTTTCTAGCTTTGAGGACAAAGCTCTTCAAAGAGGGATGGCATGTTAGGACACTATTGTAACATTAATTAATAATAATAATAATAATAATATATGTTATCCTATGGTTATATTAATAAAATAATATAATAATTAATTATATTAATTATTATATTATTATAATATTAGGGTTAGGGTTAGGAAGCATGGTGACTCTTCACTCATAACCCTAAAGGGGTATAAAACACTATGTGATTCTATCATTTAATATATCCATGAATATGAAATATAATACAATTTATTGAAGGGACTTCCTGACAATACAAAAGGAGATTATTTTAGTTTTAGGTCTATTTATTATTTATTTATCAATTTATGTGCTAGGAACCCTAGGTTCCTACCAAAATACAAACCATAGAAGAAGCATAAACAACCCAAGGGACATTTTTTTTATGAGGAATCAGACTCAGACTCTGAGAGAGCACACAAAGTGCTCATGACCCACACATCTTCTTAGCATAAGGATCTTATGTGGTATATTGATTCCAGTGCTAGTAAACACATGACTGGTGATAGATCATGGTTTGAGACTTTTGAGGCAAAGGAAGGCAAACCAGTAATAATTATTGATGATAAGACATACTGAGTTCAAGATGAAGGAGATGTTTAAGTTACTCTTCTATATGGATATTGCCAGATTGAGAAAGATCTCTATGTTCCTGGATTGGCAAACAACTTGTTGTCAGTCCCTCAGATCTTGGATAAAAATATGGCTGTTGATTTTAGAGTTGAGGATGGCAGGAAGAGAGGCTTCATCACCCGAAAGGAAACATATGTAGCAATAGGTTCTACAAGCATGGCTTGTTTATATTAGATGCCATTTCTACACCTCATGTTGCCATGGCAGCAAAAACAAAGGAGGACCCTTCTCTTTGGCAAAAGAGATATGGCTATATGAGTTTAGGATATTTGCTCGAGTTGAGTAAATATGAGATGGTGAAAGGCCTTCCCAACCTTTCATCCAATTTTCCAATTTGCTCGGATTGATTAGCAAGGAAGCAACACCGAGTACCATTTGAGGTGAGCTCTTCATGAGCTAAGAAATCTTTGGAGTTGGTACACACCGATTTGTGTGGTCCTATGCCAAATAGTTATGGTGGAAAGAGGTATTTTCAATTGTTTGTTGATGATTACTCACGAAAGATGTGGGTTTTATTTTTATAATTAAAATCAAAGGTATTTATGTACTTTCAGTAGTTCAAGAAGAGTGTTGAGGAGTCAGGATGTTTTATAAAGAATCTCTTCTCAAATCGAGGAGAGGAATATACCTCCAAATAATTTTCGTCATTTTTTAATTCACATGGGATTAAGAGACAACTGACAACCTATAATCCACAAAAAAATGGAGTTTCTGAGAGGAGGAATCATTCCATCATGGAAATGGTTTACTGTATGCTTAAGGGGGTACACCTTGAGCAGTAGAATTGGGTAGAAGCAATCAATACATTGATGTACCTCCTGAATAGAGCACCCACAAAAGCTCTATAGGGGATGACTCCACAAGAAGTATGGAGTGGTAGGAAACCCTCCATTTCTATTATAAGTATTTTTGGGTGTAAAGCATTCATGCACATTTCAAAATAGAAGAGAAATAAGTTATATGAGAAAACCTTGCAGTGTATTTTTCTTGGTTATGATGAGCATTCAAAAGGATATCGGTTGATAGATCCTAAAACCAAGAAAACTCACATAAGTAGAGATGTGGTATTTGATGAAGCTTTCACATCATATTACACATATTTAGTTGTATACCTGGATGAAGAGGAGCCTAAGAAAGAGACTCCACCTCCATAGAAAAAGGTTCCAAAATGGTATACTAGAACATTGAGAGATTCAAAGTTGACTTCACTTCCAGATCTAACTCTAGATCAACCTTGTACTCGCAACATGACTCAGAAAATGAGAGCAGAGGCATCAACTTCAAAGTTTGATGAGCTTTACCAATAATTTGATGAGTTCTCTATAGATGCAGAGGAAGATAGAGAAGCATATATGGATGATGAAAGGGTTTATATGTCTGCATTGGAAGATAATGAACCCACAACATTTCAAGATGCACTTAGTGAGCCTCAGTGGAAGGCTATTATGGATGTTGAACATACATCTCTCATGAAAAATAACACATGGAAGCTAGTTGATCTACATTTCAAAACAAAACCCATTGGCTACAAATGGGTTTTCAAATTGAAGTATAAGGTAGATGGAACTATTGATAAGCATAAGTTCTGTCTTATTTCAAAGGGCTATGCTCAAAAAGAAGGAATTGATTATGAAGATACTTTGGCACCCACAGAAATAATGACTACCATTCAAGTACTTTGTGTCATGGTATCTCAATTCAGGTGGAAGTTACATCATATGGATGTCAAAAGTGCCTTCTTGAATGGTGACTTGCAAGAAGTGTATATGACCCAACTAGAAGGATTTGTGATTAAAGGCCAAGAGCAAAAATTTTGCAAGTTGGTTAAATCCTTGTATGGATTAAAATAATCTCCACGAGCTTGGTACATCAATATGGACAGTCACTTATTGCAGCATGGATTCAAAAGAAGCCCTTCAGATCCTAATCTCTATATCAAGAATAATGTTTTTGACATAGTGATTCTAGTACTCTATATGGATGATCTGATCATCACTAGAAGTTCAGAGAAAATGATAGATGCATTTAAATATGAATTGAAACAATAATTTGAGATGACAGATCTAGGACTTCTTCACTATTGTCTAAGTTTAGAAGTAGCTCAAAAAAAAATCATATCAGAGTGACACAATATTTTTTTTCTAAGAAATTGATTGAAAAATATCGCATGACTGATTACAAGCCAAAAGCAACTCCAATGGAACCAGGGATTCAGTTATCACGATATGATACTTCTCCATAGGTAGATGGTACTCTTTATCACCAAATTATTGGGAGTCTCATATATCTGATCAACACCAGGCCAGATATTAGTTTTGTTGTGGGTTATCTTTCAAGGTTCATATAGGAACCTAAGGTGAGTCATGGGAAAGTAGCAAAATGGATTCTTCATTATATTCATGGCAGTACACAATATGGCCTGGAGTACAAGAAGAATGACAATTTTTTCTTACAGGGATACACGAACTTAGACTATGTTGGATCCATTGATGATTGAAAATTAACTTTTGGATATATTTTTCATCTTGGATCTGGACCTATCTCTTGGCATAGTAAGAAGCAGTAGGTAGATGATTTATCTTTAACAAAGGCAGAATATCATGTAGCATGTAGAGCTATCTGCAAGGTGATATGGTTGAGTCACATTCTTTCAAGTATGGATCTTCCAAAGAAACTTCCAATTCACTTGTTTTGTGACAACCAAGGTGTTTTGAAGCTTGTCAAGAATCCAGTGTTTCATGAACGTACCAAACACATTGACACTCAATGTCATTTCATTCAATATGAAGTTCCAAGACACAAGATACAGCTCCAGTACATTCCCATTGATGAAAAGGTTGCAGATATTTTCACTAAGGCACTTGCACGTGTCAAATTTGAATTGTTTTACAACTCTTTGTATATCCAAATAATGTAATAAGGGGGGGATGTTAGCATATAGTAACATATAGTGCTAAGGTTATTACATATTTGATTATATTTTATTAGTGCTATGTTCATGCCTTGCTAATCAAATAAGGCAGTTGCATTCTGGTTAGGGTAGTTGGGTGGTTTCACCAACTTACACGAAGTACCAAGTTCATTGTTTTTCCATTTGTTATATTCCACCTTATTCTAGATTACAAACTAATGCTCGATTCTCTAATTATGAGAATGTCTTCTCACAGTGGCAGGTAGTGGTGATGCACACCATCTCCAACATCCTACTACTAGAATATTTAGGCACGAGGTTCTTGTGGAACCTCCTCGACATGGTCCAAGACCTTCTTGAGTGTGACCTTGAGTAGTCGATCATCATGGCATGGGGTAGCACATTGTTGGCTCATTTGTATGATGATTTGTATGAGATTCAGCACATGAGGTACACTGGGTTAGGGTGTAGTTTGTTGATATAGATATGGGGATGGGAGCACATATGTGTGGATTGGCCAGTAGGATTACTAGTGCCTTGAGCTGATCTTGAGGATACAGATATTGGCTATGCAACTCAGTGGCCTCAAGATAAAGAGATTAGGTATATTTGACCAGAGTGGGGTGGACTAGCACATTATGCAGGTTCACTACATATGCTTTAGTGTGATCAAATCATATGGATGTCTTACTTATATTGTCCCTATTTATCAAAGGTGACACAATATCTATCTTGGGTGAGGTGAGGGAGGTGGCTTATTGGGCGACATGGGACTGAGTGAGAGTATTTCCACTACTCTCAAGTTACATGATAGTTTGGCATCTATTAGGATGTCCTAGAGGAGCCAGTCCTCTATCATCATTGAGGTGATGAGATACATCTAGAGGTGCCTCGAGTAGAGGCTTTCATAGAGGAGGAGGATTCAGTAGTGGTAAAGATCGGATTAGATTATCTAGGGACCAACATAGAGTATGATGCCTAGTGGGTTACCCGACTATGACAAGGAGGTAATCTGAGCGATAGGCCTACAATGACAATAGTGGAGGAAGGTGGAGATGGATATGAACAATGAGTGCATCACATGATAGAGGAGAAGTTGGGATAAGCTAGCGAGTAGGTAGAGGGACCCTGGGCTAAGGAGAGTGAGGAGGATACCCTGACTAATGAGGTGGCACAACTGTGAGCACAATTGCAAATTGCATAGGAGTGGTTGGTAGAGTGAAATATGACTCTTGCTATTATTCAAAGCTAGCTTAGTAGTGGATAATAATAGTGGTGGGGTTATTCTAAGGATATATATCTCCTCAAGACCCAGGTGGCCTCATCTTAGGCATAGACTAACAGGGTTATGGTTGAGAGGGATACTCTATGGATACAGCTGGCTGCCAGGACCACAGAGAGGGATGCTTGGATAGCTTAACGAGATGCTATGTAGGTTTAATTGGTGGTTGTGACTGTAGGTCAGGGTACACCTTCCACTATAGCCATTCAAGGGCTAGTAGCATCAGGTGGACATACAAAGATCAACAGAATGTAGAACCTCTTAGAGGAGGTTGTGGCCCAACATAGATCTGATGCAGCCTACATTATTGATTTAGAGACTTGGGTTAGGTTATATAGGAGCAATATTCCTGAGAGATCTATAGTAGGGGGGTATCAATAGAGCAGGCACAATGAGTCTAGGTAATAATTAGTGTGATCCAACCATCGATCATCAGCTTGATCAGAGATATCAGAAGCTAGTGGTTCCAGGCAGCCTCGTAGAGATGAGTTTGAGGGTGGAGGCGACTTTGGGGGTGCAGACCTCGCTTAATGTATTATCATGTACTTAGAATTAATTTTGAGTGTAAGGTCTAAGGACCTACATAGTTGTAGCCTACGGGAAATTTTTGTACCATGATGTACTTTATATTCCCATATATAGATGAGATATTTTATGACTCATCATGTGTTATGGTTTTTATTTTATGTTTATGCTTGCACTGATGGATGTAATAAGTTTATGATGATGTATTGTTCTATAAATGTGATGTACTAATGACATGTAATGATTATATAATGGATGTATGATTATATTCTTTAATCTAGATGTATGGATGTAGTACTATCTGTGTATATGGATGCAGTATTTGATGTTAAATGCATGTTCTTAAATTTGTTTGATTGATTATGCATTTAAATTTTGTTGCATGATGTGGTGGATGTAATGCATTAATTTTATGTGGATGTTCTAATGCAAATGTAAATGTATGATTTAATTATTTAAAAAATTATGAATTAATATAATTTGTGTTTAACAAACTAATGGCAGACACCACAAAATGTATAAAAATCATGAATCCAAATGTTAACTTTATCATAAGATTTATACATTATATATGCATATGTGAGATGAAATTATGTCAATTGTAGGGGCTTTCCCTATAAGCTTTTGTGAACTAAAATGTATGCATAAAATACTCAATGGCCATCTAAATATCATTGTTGACATTCATCCAGTATCTATCCTATCTTATGAAAACCCCTTAATAAGCAAAACCTCATAAGAAAAACTGTGATTGTTGATGAGATGATTTGTTGCTATTAGAGGATGCTTTTGAGGTTTTCCATGGGAATCAAACACCCTATTTGATTGATCAAAATTTGTATATTGACTACACACGATTTCTAAAAGATACAATCTTGTTAAGAAGACCTAGATTTTCATCATCCCTTGTGTGCAAAGTGAATATATTAGACGAGGCATTAAGACTACCTCATTGCTAGGTGGGTTTCATTCAACCCATTGTTGTAATGAGGATCACCATATGGTCATCCTAATCCTGAGTTTGGACGTAGTTAGACTAGACTACTAGGCAATACAAACTGCTAAAAGCTAGCTCAATCGTAAGCTAAAATTGGTCTGTACAAAAGAAGGGTGCTAATGTCACAGACATATTGCCATGTGTAAGGCTACTCCATTGCCAAGTGGATTTCATTCAATCCACTACTATAATGGAGATCACCCCATGATGTTTGAATATTGAGAATTCTAGGGATTGAATTTTGTTACCCCCTTATTTTCTTTTTATTATTTGGGATACTTGCTTATGTATAGTGGTGAAAGCCACTATTTTTTTAGGAAGGGATTTGCTTAGTGATGAAAATCATTATTTATTATATTATGCTTTGGGACTTTTCTCATTTTTTGGAAGAGCAAGGGATTGTTTGGGTGAGGGGGGCTTTTCCTTTTGTCAATTCTCAGCATTCTAGACCATGTGCATAATAATATGATCAGGGAAAACCTTTCGCTTAGGGTGACAAGGACCACTTTGTAGTGTCAATTTTCCTTGCCCAAAACTGGATTGTTAATGTTTAATTTTGTGTTGGTATTTTGAGATATGCAAGGTGCTATCAAAGCTAGACATTACCTTCTAAAAGGCAAGTTAGTTTTCTAAAAAATATGAAAAGAAAACTAGGGATGGCTGAATGACCAAAACCCTAGTATATACCCTATAGAAACTCATTTATTGTGTTGAAAAACATAGTTTCTCAAAGATATGTTAATGATAATGATGTGTGGATTCATGATTGGCATACAAACATGGTGTCATTCATAAGAATGTAAACACAAATTTTCTTAGTGCAAATGCAATGGATGAAGATGCCTAATGCAATGCAACTAATTAATGCATACAATGAAATGCATGATAACATAATACAAATGTTTTTGTATTTTGATGTTTTGTACTGTTTTTGTGTTTTTATGTTTTCTGATTTGTTTTTTATTTTTGATCATTTTTTGTTTTTATTGTTTTATGATTTATGTATAAAATATCTGTAAATGAAGAATTTTGAGAGGCACAAGCTCCTCAAAACCTTCTAGAAAAGTTAATCGATAGTTTTTTGGCCCTATATTCTTTGTTACGATGAAGGGACCTAACCAATTGGCCACAAATTTATCTCTTAAATGAGATGGCAAGTTTGAGTTCTGTTGGTTCTCTTTGAGCACAAGATCCCCAACCTTAAATTCTATTGTATGGACTTTAGTATTATAAGATCATTTAAGATGATCTTAATAAACGTGGAGATGCTCAAGAGCATTCACTCATCGTTCATCAAGAAGGGTCAATTGGTCGAGGTAAGCTTATCACGATGTATCATATCGATCAACTCTTTCAATGAGATGTGCAACGATGGAATTTCTAATTCCAAGGGCATAATGGCCTTAGCACCATGCACTAGCAAAAATGGAGTTGCCCTAGTGGGTGTATGAATGCTAGTTTGATAAGCCCATAATGATAGAGGCAATTGAAGGTGCCAAATCCTTATGACTCTCCTTTACGATTTTCTTCAAAATGGAAACTACAATTTTATTAGAGGCCTCTACCTGCTTATTTACTTACAGATAATATGATGTTACAAAGCTGTGTTGAAATTTGTATTTGGACCTTAAAGCCCACACATATATTTTTAATGATATTCCATTATTCAATATTATTTTGGATGGAATACCAAAATAACATATAATTATGGAGAACTTCGTAATGCAAACTCTAGTCATAGTGGTCAAAGGGATTACTTCCACCCATTTGGTAAAATACTTTATAGCCATTATAATAAATGTGTTATAGCCTGAAGATGGAGGAGAGATCTTCCTAATCATATCAAATTGCCACTGAGCAAAATATCACACTGATTGGATTAGCTATAAGGCCTATGATGGCAGGTGTAAGATACTAGCATGATGTTGATACTTTACACATTTTATTACATACACACAACAATATTTCTCCATTGTGGATCAATAATAACCCATTTGAAGGATGTGCTTAATGATAGTCATGCTGCTAAAATGGCCACTGCAAGTACCATTGTGAGCTTGCAAGATTACCTAAGCATATTCTTGGGATTTGAGACAACAAAGGAGGATTCCATACTAGCTCCGATGATACAAAATGTCTCCTAACAAGACATACCTAGTTGTTTTATGTTTAAATTCTCATTTTGCAGCATGTGATGATACCTGAGGGATATTACCAAGTTTTAGGTAATATTTTAATTGGATTAGCCAATCTTGATAAGTTTGAGCTTCAACTGACTGAACAAATTATTCCTATTGTGATTATTTATGCATAAATGCGAATTGGAAAATAACCTTATGATAAATGGTTGTACCATTAGCTAAAGGACCCTACAAGATCAAGCACCCACAGGATACTTATTTTAGAAAGTCTTGTGCCTCATAGAACCACTCCTGATTTGGTTCTATCTAAATATTGTGAACTACTTCTTTCTTATCTGAAGCCTCATACAACATTGCTGATTGTGAGAGCAATTTAACATAGATGGTTATAAAATCATTGAAAAAAAATTGAGGGATTAAGGATCCCAGAGATGCCATTATGTTCGCAAAGCGATTAGATGTACGAGGGACTACCTCGATGTCATATCATTCTAGTCTAGCTAGCAGTGTGTCCACAAGCTCTTTGTAATCTTTTAAGATTGGGCATTTACATTGATAAATACCTTTAACTTAGTTTATGATGAGCAAGGATTCACCAAAGATGTTAAGCTTTTTAATCTTCATGGTGATAGCTATTTGGAGACCCAAGATTAGAGCTTCGTATTCAACATTATTTTTGGTGCAAGGGAAATCAAGTTTAAAATACAAGGGCATAGGAGCTCCTTGTAGTGTGAAAAATATTATCATTGCACCACCCCTTTTCTCATATTTGGAACCATCGAAGAACAAATTCATGTTTGCTTTGTTTTTTGGTTCTTTGGGTTTGAGTGATATCGATAATTGGAATACGATATCATCGGGTAATTCAATAACAAGAGGCTTGTCATCCTGAAGAGGTGCCTCTGCTAATTAATCAACTATAACCTGATATTTGATGAATTTTTGACTAATGAATTCAAGATCGAATTTTGTCAATAGGATGATCCACTTTATGGTTCATGTATTATGATATGTGTGACTCATCATGTATTGCAAAGGATTTTCTTTTGATACTACATACATTGTATGACTCAACATGTAGTGCCAAAGCATTTTGGTAGCAAACACTACTTCTAAGCAGAGCTTTTCAATGTATGAATACTTTAGCTCGTAATTGACCAAGGTGCAACTAATGTAATAGATAGCCTGTTCTTTATGTTCTTTGTTCTTTTGGGCTAACATGGTTCCTAGAGTAAAATTTGTGGCTAAAATATACAGCAAGAAAGGCACAGCTGGTCAAGGTGGATCTAACACTGGTGATGTTCCCAAGTACTATTTAATCTTAGTAATGACCTTCTAGCATTCCTCGTCCTAATTGAATGGGACCCCCTTGTGTAGCAGTCAATTTATGGGTCGATATCTATCCAACAACTGTGCTATGAAGCATTTGATGGATGCTACTCTCCCTTGAAATCTTAAAAGCTCTTTAATGTTCATGGGAGGAAGTATTTTTAAGATAGATTTTATCTTTGTAGGATCTACTTCAATCCCTCTTTTAGATACTATGAATCCCAAGAGTTTTCCTGATGTAACACTCAAAACACATTTCTTAGGATTTAGCCTGACATTATGCTCTATCAATTGATCAAAGACTTTTTGTAGGACGTCTACGTGATCTTCACGCAAGAGTTATTTGGTGAGCAAATCATCTATATAATATTCTAGTATATTATGCATGTAGTCATGGAAAATATATGTCATGGCTTGCTGATAGGTTGCACCATCATTTTTAAGGCTTAATGGCATAACTTTATAGCAAAATGTTACCCATGGTGTGGTAAAGGTTGTTTTGTGTTGGTCTTCAGGTTTGAATTTGATTATAGCTTGAAAATCCATCCATAAGGGGTAACATCTCATGACCAGTAGTTGCATCTACTGGAGCATTGATGTTTAGTAAAGGAAATTCATCCTTGGTTGTTGCTTTGTTCAAGTCTCTAAAATGTGTGCAAATACGGATCCTCCCATCAGGTTTTCCTACAGGTACCATGTTTAATATCCATTCTAGATAGTTGATGGGATGGATAAATTCTACATCCAATATTTTTTTAACTTGTCCTTAACCATTAAGGTGATGGTTGTATGCATCTTTCTGAGCTTTTGCTTGATCGGCTTCACCTTAGGGTCTAAAGTAATATTATGTGTAACCAACTTAGGATCAAGAATCGACATGTCCTTGTATGACCAAGCAAATATGTCAGACTTCTATATCAAAAGAGGTATGAGGATGGCACACTCTTCAAGATATAGACTCTTTTTAAATTTAAATTTCTTAGGATTGTTAGGATCGTTGCCAATATCATGTTGAAAGTCTCCTCAATTGACATATGGGATCCCTCCTCGAGTTGATGAGGTGTAGGGATTAGGTGGATGTCGTTGGTTGGATTCGAATGATGTATGATATTAAATTCAACCTTAGCATTATTGAAATCATGAGTAGGGCCTTTATTGAAGTGAAATGATTGTAGCATTTCCTCACAGGGGAATAAATCCTCAGGTGATGGGGGTGATGCGACGTGATCAAAGTCAATGGCCTTAATATTGAGGTGCAACGGCTTTGAAAGGTTGCTAGGATTATAGAGTGACATGGTTAAGTCAATGGAAATTATGTTGATGTATGGATGATGATTTCCATTACCACTCGGGTAGGACCTATCGATTATTGATTGATTTAGATGTACCATATGTGGCTTACGAGGAAATGGTATCTCAAGGTTTGCTCTAGGAGTAGATAGGATAATTGGGTCCTTAGGTGGGAGTAACTACCTCCAATTATATGGGGGAGAAAACACTTTGTGATAGATGTCATCTATGTTAATAGGGAGTCTCATAGGCTTAGTATATCCTTTATAGTTATTGAGTTGACATAGGTGGCAAGGATATAAGTATGCAACTTTAGTTTCATCCTCATAATCATCCTCTTTGTCGATTCGATTATTTCCAAGATGATCGTCGAGTTCAAATTCCTCTTGTTGAATGGTCTCTATGGTGACCATTGTGACTGGATGATTATCCTTCCATAAATAAGAAGGGTTGGGGTCAATGTATGGATTAGTGTTAATATCCTCCCAAAATCCTAGGCTTAGGCGATGTAGGGAGTTGATCAAAATATCATTTGACATGCGAATGTAATACCCTAAACCAAATCTATTAGTAGGTAATTGATATTACAATTGATAGGGTGTCCTATGACCCTTCTCATACAAACCTAAACCATTATTGTTCCAATTGCAACAATTAAAATATCTTAGGGTAAAATAAAGATTAGACATATGGTATATGTTACTTGAAAATGGTTCATTATTGTGATTAATAATAGGTGATTGATTTGAAGCTTGGTCGAAACTCCCATATATGAAATTTATCTAGTTGGGTGGTATGCCTAGGGGAATGACCATTCTAGTGGGTAAGGAAGGAACACGAGGTCTCCCCATGTCTTGGGTGGACTCAATAATTGATGTAAAAGTGATTTTTTGTATCAAAAATTTGACGAGTCTGGGGTTGAATAAGTGAATAGTCACTTGAGGTGTATATGATCCCATCGATGATGCAAGGGATGTAGGTTGAGGTACATCCTCCATTATGTCAGGTGACTCTTCCTCTTCCATGGGTATAAGAATTTCAGCCATAGAGATGTTAGGATGATCTTTGGAGGCTCTACCATGGGCACCTTCAACTTTTGTTTGATCCGAGGATCAGATGATGATGAAGGTTTATCAAAAGTAGCCACTGTCTTGGGTGAATGTGGTGGTGCTAAAGTGGATGGATCAATAGATGTTGATTTAGGTTTGTGCTCTGGACGTTTAATGGGATAACTAGGTCTAATATCTAGATGCATTGAGGGTAAGATAAATTCCCTAGGATTTTTGACCTTATTGATGTATTTAAAGGGTTCATCATCCAACAGGACAATATGAACATTTTCTTCATGCACGTATTTGATAGATTGATGAAGAATAGAAGGAACACATTTCATGTCCCAGATCCAGGGATGACCAAGCAATATTCTATATTGCAAAGGTCCTTCCAACACATGGTATAATATGGAAATGGTTTTTAATTCCACTTGAATAGGCAATACTATAGTACCAACCGTTGAGCATAATGCATCATTGAATGCTTGTAATGTGAAATTAGATGCCACTATGTGCTATGTTGGAAGACTTAGGTGTTCTAAAGCTATCATTATTATTATGTTGATCAATGAGATCATATCAATCAACACTAGATTGTATGGTATCTGGTTGATAAAAGCAATAATGTGTAATGAAGGATCCACTATGTTTGTAGGCACCTATTTGATTTTATGGTCATAGAAGGTTACCACTGGCTATTTACACTTATGTACATGCCCTACACAATTGATAAATGAAATAGGGTCTTAGGTCTACAACTCGATGGATTTTAGAATTTCCATGAGTGCTTCCCTATGTTGAGGAGACTATTGAATAAGCTCATAAATGGAGAGCTTAGTTGAGGCCATCTGAAGGCTCTAGGTAAGCCTATTTCTAATGGTAATAATCGGTTGAGATGATGGACTTGGTAACGGGTTTTAGACTGGCCCTTACTGGGGCGTAGAAGGTATTCTAATGGAAGCTACAGGCGTCTTGACTTGATTGTACCTTCTATTTATCTTTATGATATTTATCATACCTACAAACCCTTTTATGGGTGGATCTATATGTATCTGGTTGACCTATCCCATTTTATTTCCCTTATCCTCATGGGTGGGTAAGGGATCTTTGAAAATACGCATTTTTTATTATCTAGGGTGAGAGGGTTATCAATCTGTAATTGATTCTTGTCCAGCATATTTTGTACTAGGTTTTTGAAACCATAGCACGATTGTATATCATGTCCATTTTGACGATGATACAGATTATAAATCCTCTATGTTCCTTTTAGGTTTTGGATGGGTAGGATATATCAAATAGATTTCAGATAAGGTAATCATCTTAGCCTCGCATAATCTATTAAACAGGGATGCCAAAGACTTAGACAGTGGCATATATATGTGATGAGGACGATGTTGCTTGTCCTATGCTTGTTTTATTTGGCCCTGATTGTTGTACTGTGTTGGGAGAGGTTGAGCCTGATAATTAGGCTGTTGTGGCACTTTTTCCACTTTTGGAACATTCAACACAATTTGATTAATGAAACCGGTTTTGTTTGATTATAATTGTTTTGAGGATTTTTGTTCCCCTCCCTTTTGTGTAGTTTTAAGTCTCCCTCTTGGACCTTGATGTCCTTAATAACTTTGGATTACACCAAAGCCTCTTCAAATGTTTGATATTGCTGCAACTATAGAAGTAGCAAGATATGTTTTGTGCAGCTTTTTGTAAAAATTTGGGTTAGTTCTTAAATAGGTACTATAAAAGGTAGTTTTGACATTATTTTGCACCAACTATTTCCATAGTCCATTACTGGCTCATAGTTGAACTAACGTAAGTTTTATAAGTTAGATAGGTTTACCCTCTTTTTAAATTCAAAGGAGAATAATTCTATAAAGGTATTTGCTAGCTATTCAAATCTATAGATGTTGTGTCACAGTAATTTATTGAACCACTCTAAAGTTGAGCCAGAGAGTGTTATCAAGAATGTCCTTAGCAACAAAGCATCATCATCTTGTAATTGGAAACACAAGTTCATGAAACTTGTGACATGCTCTTGAGTGTCCTCATCTCCTTTGAATTTATCAAGTTTAGGCATTTCAAAATACTCTTGATAAGCAAGACAAAGAACTGATGGATGAAGGGGTTTATTGCATAGTTTTCTCAACGTAGGATTTTGGTAGCCTTTTCCTTGCTTCTCTAGTGATTTTATCCTATCCATAAGTACCTTGTATTCTTGATATGAAATAATATCATTTTCTAAAATTGGTCTCCTAGGAGGAGGATAAAGTTTTCGGTTAGACCGAGGTGGTAGAATGTAGTCTTCAGCCACATCTTCACTAAGCGACTCAGGATATGCTTGATCCTAGACCTCATGTTCTATCTCTTTGTATGCATCATATTCCTATAGGTTTAGTTCTTGAATTTGTCTTGGATGATACTAATGAATAGAGGTGGGAGGAGGACGATTATTGGTTGGCCTAGAAGGTAACTCTTGATGTTGCGCAGTTCATCTTATGTTGAGTTGTTGCCTATATGTGTTAGGCATCAAGATTTCATCATAGGCTACCCTATTGGATTGCTCCTCACATAATATTTGCTCTAGAATTATTTCCTCACGTAGCCTATACTCATACATCCATTGGTAGTGTAGGTATTGTTGCTCTACATGTTCATGATCTATATGGTCTCTTTCCTTATGCAAATCATTCAATTGGGATTGGAGGAATAGCTCTCTTTGACTAGTTTTTGGTCAAGGTAGATGATTTATTCGATCAATTATTTGAGATCTATTAGTTCTCATCTCAATACGAGGGATTTTAGCTATTCTAGTGCACATAGCAGGGATGGCTATCCTCTTCGCTTGATCAATCAAAGATGCATTGAATCTATGTTCAACCCTAGGGGTATGTTCCTCATGTAAATATGATGCAGGAGTATGACGTGTTTGTGTAGAACACTCTCCATGTATATGTGTAGGGCCCAATAAATATTCATCATGCCCATCCTCATAATGGGTATGAATGGAATAATGTGCCCTACGAGTGGTATTAGGGTAGTACCTATCTAGGTGATATAGCTTCTGACTCAAGTAAGGATGATCAGGAGTATATTACCCATATCACCCAATCAAAGGCATGTATTATACTCCATGATCGGATGGGTTTGTGGATCTATTAGGGGCATGAATTCATTCTATACCTCTACTTGATCCTTCAATGGGTGGATCTTGTATAGAAGTAACATGATATGGATGAGGTCTAAGAAGATTCCTTTCTTGGTCATGCGGAGGTCCCATAGATGTCCTCCTATTAGGGGTATCTCGATGATTGAATCCCCTATGAGTAGAATTGTCTCTGTAATGATTTCTAAGCCATCATTCGGGTATGAGTAAATCAGTTGGGCTATAATTAATGTATTTTATACCTCCTTGTGTATTATATATAGCCTCATTTTGTGGTTGGTCATGGTTGTGTGGTGACCATTTTATGTTTATTATGCATATAGTAAAGGAAAAAGACAAAGTATATAGGATGATTATCTCTTTTAAAGATTCTTTGTAATTCCTAAACTGGTTTGTGTGTTTTGATTCATTGATTTATTGCTTTTATCTTATTCGAGTTTGATATTATTGATGAAATACTTTTGTTAAATGGATTTCACCTATATCCTATCATACATAGGCCTGGTGATGAAGTCCAGGTCATGAAACCCACCAAGATTTGGTGATGAAGCCCAAATTCAATGAGGGAGTCCAGGTCCTACAAATTCCTCACCTAGTTCACCTCGGTCAGTGATACACCTCTTCGAAAAGATATACGTGTTATATTCCTTGGCCGTGATAGTTCTTGGAACTAACCTTGGCCAAAATGGGATGTGAAGAACCACAAGAAAGCTAACAAAGTGGTGATGAAGGTCATCATTATTAATCTTGATCAGCAGTTGGGTATGAATTCTAACTTGTTGATGTTTAATGTGAAACATGGTGTGTGTGGGTTCTTTTTACTTTATGCAAAAGTAAAATGTAACATATAGTAATTAATGATTTTTTGCTAATGCATAAAGTACGTTTCAAATTTCCAAATTTTTAAATAAAAACATTTTAGTTTCAAAAAATTTGATTTTGTAAACCTTAAATAATATTAGCCTTTAATCATGCAGTAAGCATGCAAATCCAATAGACAATAAAATAAAGGTCATATCTGTGTAAAATTGTCTTCAGTAGAGGTTGTCAAACACATATTCGATAAAAATTAAGGATCATTATACCCAATAGTGATGAGCAGCAAAGGTCGTTGGACCCTAGGATGGCTACTAGTAGAGAACTTGAAATTTAAAAATTTCTCTAAATTTCTCAATTAAACTTGCAATTCTATATTTTTCTATAAAACTAGGAAAAATCAGGTGCAGAGGAACTTACAGGTGAAGCCTATATTTGGTGAAGTTGTTGTCCTTGTGATTTTTGAATTCTGCTTTGAGGCCATTAGGGTGTAGAACAACAAGGCCTGCAAGATGTCATAGGGTCTGACGGTTTCGTCTGTAGGTTGTTTCAACTTAGAACGACAGTACCCATAGTTCAATAAAATAGCAAGTTAGTGACAAATTAGGAGATTGTGGGAAGAGTCCCATGAGTGATTGCCACTGTAGATTGTACAAAATACCTAACACCTATAGAATTACAATGTAATTAAATTGCAAGTAACATAATGTAACCATCATAAAGCATGCAAGATAAAAGAAATTGTGCCCTTCTTTATTCGTATTTGAAACTTGTCTTTACAAAATGGTTATAAAGATATCTCTCTTAGGGAGAGATACCCTTTTGATACAAAATTATATCAAGAACCAAAAGGTATTTATCTTCATGAGATCTTTGTAATCTCAAAACTAATTATAGAGGATTTCTTTGTGACCTCTACATTGATGAGATAAATATTGAGGAATCTTTATGTTGAAGATATCCTATTGAGATCTAAAACCTACATACATGAGCACTTACAAGAAATTATTAGCAAATATAGAACCTCTCAATATGAGGCCCATTTCCCATGATATGCAAATGAAAATAAAATTCTCAAAAAAATAAAGAAATGCATGCAAACTTGAAATAAACTATGCTAAAATAGAAATGAAATACTGCTAATATACTGTAACTAGAAAAACATAGAGAAAACATATTTCATAAAGAGATTGTCATGAGTCATATTGGCCTGACCTATTGACTGTTATTAGCTCTAACGACTCCGCCTGCAGGCTATCTCAGGGTGAGACAACCACTAAATAGCGAATCATTTCTTCAAATTTGATGTGTGATGATGTTTTATTAGTCTGCTGGATTGATTGTTCAAGAGTTTCTCAATCAAAGAGTAACTAAATCATAATAATTAGCTCAAATTTAGGATGATTGATGATGCACAGTGGTTTAATTTGATCTTCAAGATCCTATGGACTCCATTGATGCAATTGCAAGCTTCATGGTTGGATTTTGACAGCATCTTGTCGCTTATGAGGGATTGTTCTCTCTGTTAGGTAAACTGACAACACTTCTTTGCATTATATTTCAATATTTTTCATGAAGGCAAGGCATATTTTTATAAGGATTCCAAATGGTAATCTTGGCTTACAAAGGAAGCCAAGAACTAATATTTGGTTAGGATCTAGGCAACCCAAATGTTACCTTCTAGAACCTTCCCATGATTAGTCTTTAAGCTAAACTACCTTGTAACAAATTCGGCTCAGATCGGGGAGCCTAAGTTTATTACAGGCATGGCCATCAGAGATTATGACAATAAGGATTACAGGTCGCTATCGATCGCATCGACCGCTACGGGGCTATTGTGGGCCACTACAGCTGCTAGGGAGTCATCAAGGGAAACCACGACCTAGGTTGTAAAAGGTAAAGTTACCCCTATTTAAGTGGTTAGAACCACTATTAGGTCTTGAAAAGTCCCAAAGTGAGTCATATGGCCTAAAAAGGTGTCCATATAGGTAGCCTCCTCAACATGATGTGTTTTAGGTGTCTACACTTTTAATCCATTAAACATTCAAAAATCTATTGTTAAAACCATAACCAACTGAAAACATATTAACTTTCCTACTATTATAATTAACATCTATTAAAATTAGTAACACCAAAGTATAAATGCATTAACATATGTTAAAAATAACAACATAAGATTATCTAAAGAAACATGACTCTTCTTAAAGAAATGTCTTGCAAATAGTGGAAACGACATTTAGAAAATAACACCAAGCAAATCCAATGATTGGACAACAACAAAATAATATGAAGAGAACAAACACCATGGCCATGTAGACAAAGATAGCTTTAATATAAAAATACACAACAATCCACATGCTCAACACTCGAACACCCGACTCAGGGTAGAAACCAACACACGCTTGACTCTTGAAGCATCTTGAAGGTTCAAAGGCTACCTCCACATAATTAATTAACCCAAACCTTAAGCATAGATACAACAAGCAAAGCGACCGATCATCTAGAAGTAAAGGATAAAGGTTTTCCCACAACCTAACTTCCTAAAAATGTACGAATCATAGGTAGTCTCAAAACCAAAAGAAAATATTAGTTCAAAAATAACATTAGAGCACAACTCAAGTGTAGGATAAGAAGCTACTATAATTTCTAATTAAAATCAATAACACTTCAGAGGAAAGCAAGGCAATATAAAAATATATTCATAACCAATGCTAAAACAACCTCTAATTAATCAGTTAGAAGAAAAAAGGAATGCCCATCACTCAAGTCAAAAGGTTACACAGGGAAGAAATTAATGAAAACCAAAGACCTCAACATCTAATGCAAGCAAAAAGGTATTCATACAAGCTCAAAACATAGCATAACATATTATGTATTGCTTATAAAAATCATCCAAGAAAAAATAAGTGAAGGTTACCTCTTCTACAAAGATTCCAAATCCTCTTTCTCCTTCCAATGTAACCTTCCAAAACTCTTCCTCCATTATCAATCAAACCATCCTTTTAAAAATCTTGCCATATTTAAACCATAATGCATGGAATATTGAAGGTTGGAAACATTCTCTTGTTTCCATGTTGGTCCTTCTTCTGATGACACCATGCACCCATTACAAAAAGATAACATAACCCATAGACTTTATCCAACAAATAATTACCAATTTTATCTTTCCACAATTTGATTTTATATGTATATTTTAACCATGGCTTAAATTGATAATTATTTCTTTTACCCTTTTCATAAGATAATATCATTATTTTCTAATGTTGCTAATGTAATAACAACAAGCAAAAATAATTACTTAATCAATTAATTCAATTAATACCATGTATTAATATTAACTATTAATATTGACTTAGATCATTGAGAATTAATCAAGGGATGTTTTTGTAAAAATGAGTGATTGTGCAAGGTTTTTATCTGTGTGGAGTGCAAGCAGCTCTAGAGGTTATTTTTTGGGGCCTTTGGGCCCTAGCGACCAATATTTTTGAGGTTTCAACTCAATATTTTAGCAAGATATGTTGTAGGGGACCTAATATGGGTTAGAAATATATCTTTCAATAAATATTCATGATGTGAAGTTGATTGATAATGGCTTCCAATTTTTTGCACAGAATAAAAGTGAAAATCATACCTTTTCTCGACGTCCAAGGCATGGTTTTAAGAGATCTTGAAATAAGTTTTAAGTAGTTAATCAAAAAATGGTTCAGATCTCAAGTGAATCTGGAACTAAGGAGCACTCCCAAAAAAATCCTTTGTGAAACCCCTTTCAAGGGCAATATTTTCAAAGACTCAGCCCCAAAAATAAATTTTAGGGATGCCCTCTATGGTGGACAACCTCAACCTAATGCTAACATTAATCTTAGGGCTTCCCATAAACCTCTAAGAATGTCTAAGATTGATCCTAGGAAAATTGAGTCGGGATGTCTTAGGGCAATTGATGGAACTCCAATTGTTAAGCTAGATATGGGCATCATTCAAACTAGCATAGAAGATCTAGAAAAAAAGACTAATTTATCATTTCTTAGGCTTTTATCTGAGCCTATCCACTTTCAAAGTTTGGGCTGCAAAAAACTGGAATATAAAAGGTGAGTTACAAATCCTTGCTTATCCAAATGGTTATTTTCTTGTTTATTTGATAATAATGAAGATAGAGAGAAAATATTTCAAGGGGGTCCCTGGTTCTTTGGAAGGGTAGAGCTTTTCAGCCTTGGCATACTAAAATTAAATTTGAAGAAGAGATGCCTTCTAGAGGTCCTGTGTGGGTTAGACTCATTGGCCTCCCAATTGAATTCTAGAGTTTGACTAGTTTTTTATCAATTGGAAACTCTTTCGAAACTTTAATGATGATTGTTGATTGTACTAAAAATTTTGAACCTATTATTTATGCTCAAAATTGTGTTTTAGTGGATTTTGACAAACCCCTACCTAAAAATATCTCATTACAATTTGGGGAGGATACTTTGGAGCAAGTGGTGGACTATGAGAACATTCCTTTTCAATGTAAAATTTACATGACTATGGTAATTTGGCTAGTGTCTGCCCAAATTAAATTGTAAATTAAAAGAAAGAATATACAAACTTAGTAGGTTTCCAAATTCCTAAGAAGAAGAACACTAAGAAAAATCCAGTTATGAAGGATCAATCGAAGTTATTAGCTAATATATTTTAAATTATTTCCACATATGATGTCCCATGTGAGGAAGAGGAAATAATGGAGACATAAATCTTAGAAACACAATTTAAATATGTAGGAAAGGACTTAAAGACAAACCAACAAATTAAAGGTTTTCAATAGGAAAAAAGGAGGAAATATACACAAGAAAAAAAATCTTTTAAATGTTGAGACTTCAAATAATATAGGTCCCAAGATAGACTCTATTGAACCTTCCAGTAACACTTTGGCTTTGTACATGCATTTATTTTAGGTTAGAAGCCATCCCATATTCAATTGGGATAAGTCAAGAAATAGGGAGAAAAACTAAATATGGATTCCAACCAAAAGGTAATTTGCAATACCAATCAACTTAATATGGTAAAAGAAGGTGAAAACCTTGTAGAGGAAGGTAATATTAATGCCCTTACTAATTTATTTAGCCCTGGTATTAATGAAGATCATCACTTAGAATATTAGAGGACTCAAAGGGATTCTTTCAAAATAAAATGAAATAAGAATAATGATTCATACAAACCATCCACATCTTGTTTTCCTTTAGGAAACAAAGATGTCAATAGAAGAAATGGATTCAATTGCTAGAAGTTTCTTCCCTCAGTTCCCAGGGGATTTCTAGTGGCATTGCTTATCTTTGAGACCCAAAAGAGGTAGTTATTCACCATATGGTTGGTAGCTAGGGTATTTTAGCTATAGCTATTAAAAGTAGATATTCTAACCAAATTATGTTTTGCATCATTGTTTATGCTTTAGCTACTTTAGAGGAAAAGAGAAGATAGTGGAAGGATATAACTTAATTATCTCTCATTTTCCTGAAGCTTGGATCTTGATCGGAGGAAATTTCAATATCATCCTCTCTATATATGATAAAATGGAGGGAAATAGAAATTTGGACAAAAGCATTGATCTCATGAGTGAATATATTGCAAACCTTCATCTTATGGACATCCAACCAGATAATGGCCTTATGACTTGGTCTCATATAAGGTAAGGCTTAGCTTATATCATGGATATATTGAATAGGTTCTTGTTCTCTGATAATTTCTTAATCCATGATCACATTCCTAAGGTGAAGACTCTTAACAATGTTGGTTTGGATCACTAGCCAGTCATGATGGAAATTTGGAAAACCAATGTGAGTTTCTCATATTCCAATTTTAGTTAATGTGGCTTAGAGACAGTTCCTTTAGACTTCATGTGCAACAATTGTGAAAGGAAGGTAAGCCAAGGTATGGGACTCAGATGTTTTGTTTTACCAAAATTTTGTAATACATTAAATACAAAATCAATATTTGGAATTGGAAGGAGTATAAGTACAAATAAAATTAGACTCATAGCTCAGTTAGAGGAATGGAAAAAAAGAGAACTCTTATGGAAGCAAAAATATAAGATCCATGGCTCAAAGAAGGAGATCAAAACACGGATTTATTTCATAAATCTCTTCTAGCTCAAAGATATCATAACTTTATTTCTTCCCTAAAATATGATTCTAGAGACTTTATCTACACTTGGGATGGCATGAACTCTGTTGTTGTCAATTGCTTTTTCAATCTATTTGATGTTGTACCTCTTGAATCAAATTATCAATAGAATATTCTTCAAGCGATCCCTACTCTTATCACTTCTGAGAAGAACTCTGTTTTGACTACTCCAGTTACTATCAATGATCTTCAACAGGTTTTTAAAATACAAAAAGAAAAAACCCTAGTTCCTGATGGTTTTCCTATTGAGTTCTATCAAGAGTTTTAGGATATCCTTCATGCTGATTTATTAGAGATGGTGGAAGAAGCCAGGAAAGCCAAAGAAATTTTGAAGGTTATAAATAAAACTTATATAGATTTTGTCTCAAAATTTCAAGAGTCAGATCATATATTAGCTTTTAGACCTATAGCTTTATGTAATGTTCTTCTCAAAATCATTACAAATATCATGGCAGAAAGGTTGAAGTATCTTTTGTGTAAGATTATTTTCCCTAAACAAGGGGGTTATGTGGAAGGGCATCAAATAGTGGATGAGATAGTTCTTTCTCAGGAAGCCATCCATTCCATGGAAATGCAAAAATATCCATCTATAGCCATTCATTTAGACTTATCCAAAGCTTATGACAAAGTGGATTGGCAATTCCTTGTCAAATTTTTGAGGCAATTTGGCTTATCTCAGAATTGGATGGACTGGATTATGGGATGTATCTCTTCAATGTCCTTATTAGTTGTTCCCTACTTCCAAAGGTATTAGGCAAGGTGACCCCCTCTCCTCTTATTGTTTATCATTCTTGTTGAATGCTTGGGCAGGACTATAACCAAAAACAGAGAAAACAAAACCTTTAAGATAGTTACCATTGCTTGTGGAGCTAGACCTCTTTTTCATCTTCAAATTTTTTATGACTCTGCTCTGTTAGGTAAAGCTACAATTAAGTAAGCTTCTAAAATTAAGCAAATCATTAGTTATTTTTCTAATGCTACCGAGCAATTGATCAACGAAGACAAATCTAGATTCATTTTCTTTCACTGCTCTCCCAAAAAGGAATTCATGGTCTTGGATAAATTAGGATATAAGAAGACCTTCCTTATTATCACTTTTTTAGGCATTCCTATCAATATTAAAAGACAAAAAAATATTGGAATTGGTTATTGGATAGATTTAAGAAGAAAATTGGAAAGTGGACCAATAGGTGGCTTTCATTTGGGGGTAGAATTACCTTGGTAAAATCAATCCTTCAAGCTATACCTATTTATGTTTCTACTATGTTGAATATCCCAAAGGCAGTTCTTCATGAATTGGATCAAATCAATCATCATGTTAGGACCCTTCTAACATGTCCTAATACTTATATTATTTATTAATTATATTCTAGGGTCACAACCCTTCACTCTTACAACTATTAGACTAGGTATTTAAATGCAATCCAAATATGATAATAAGGCATCATCGACCAAATATATAAATTAAGTCTATTGTGGGTTTTCTACCTTACAATCAAAAAGCGATTCAATATAAAAATGATCCTACTTCTTGCACCATTTAGTTTCATACCATCTGGATCAGAGCTAGATCAAGGAGCAAATTCACCATTAAATTTTTTTTCTCACCACACATTTTAGCCAGTCCACATTCACGAGGATGCAAACAGCATTCACGCTTCACGGATCTGTGTCAAAATCCTCACAAAAAATTAAACCTTCTCCTAAGGTACGAAATAAGTTGTCTTACACCCAAATTGCTCGACTTTTTGCATGGTGACCGGTGGCTATTTTGAAAAATCTAAAACCTTCAACGCAGCATCAAGGTTTTCAAAGTCCGAAACGCAAAGGAAAAAAAAAAATTAAATTATTTTTTTATTTTTTGCTCACCTGTACCAAGTCATATTGATCGTTACCTACACCAACCGCAATGGCTAAAGGACGACGATCACTAGATTCCATTCATGAGAAAAATGAAAGGCTCGTTGAAGGAGTTCAATAGGATAGAGAGGAGAATACCCGTAACACAAGAGAACTCTTCCAGAAAATATTTGCAATGGATGTTAAACTTGATGCCATCAGTCAAAATCAGGCAACAACACATGCAAATTCACCCAACCATGGGTCATCAAACCAAGCAATGTTATGAGGTCCAAAAACTTCCATTCTACCACGGAAGACCAAATTAGACTTCCCAAAATTTGAAAGAGGAGACCCTACAAACTAGATCTACCGAGCAGAGCAATATTTCTCACTAAATCAAATTCCAAAAATGCAAAAAGTGCATATCGCCTCCTTCCACTTGGAAAATGATGCCATCCAATGGTACCAATGGTTCAAGAAAACTAAGGGCACTCCGATGTGGTCAACCTTTACACAGAATATATTAGTGTGATTCGGCCCTAGAAAGTTTCAAATATTTACAGGGGCCCTCACTAAATTATGCCAAACCACTTCGATAAGTGAATACCAAGAAAAATTTGAAAGGCTAGCTAATCGAACATCCGGATTAGACGCTGCCTTCTTTCAAGAATGTTTTGTCAACGGATTAAAAGAAGAAATTTGAATAGAGGTGCAAATGTATAACCCTAAAAACATGTTAGAGACCATCGGCTTGGCGAAATTAGCGGAGGACAAAATCAAGGCACGAAATCGATTCACAAAACCAACTTGGGGGAAACCATCAAACACTTATACCAACCCCAAACCAATGCAAAATGGACAAACCCAAAACTCCTACACATCCCCAAAAATTAACCTTGCTCTACCAATTAAGCATCTGAGTTTCAAGGAAATGAAGGAAAGACAAGCTAAGGGTCTTTGCTACCATTGCGATGAGAAATTTGACAGAAATCATAAATGTGCCTCACAAAAATTATATATTCTAAATGCCACAGAGGAATGGAATTCTACTGAAGAGGAACTTGAACTCGAAGTAGAGGTATTATCCAACACACTTGAAAGTGATGAAGAAAATGCACGAAAGGTTTCCTTCAATGCCCTTGCCGGATTTTTTGCCCCTCAAACAATGCGAGTAAAAGAGTATTTTAAGAAACAAAACCTTATTGTGCTCCTAGATTTTGGTAGCATGCACAATTTTATCGATCCAAAGGTGGCTAAACAAGCAAATTGTTTTATATACCCTTGCAATAACTTTGAAGTGATGATTGGAAACAACAAAAAAATTGCATGCAAAGGAAAATGCAAAAATATAAAACTATGGGGGTTTATAACATGAAAGGCGACATGTACATCCTACCCCTAGGTGGTTGCGATATTGTACTAGGTGTACAATGGTTATGAACCTTGGGCGTAGTCCAATGGGAATTTGATGAACTATGGATGAAATTCATAGCAAAGAACCAAACCTATATTATCCAAGGCCTAAAATCAGGACCTTCCCAAATTGTCAGCTCGCATAGAATGGAGAAAATTATCCGAAAAGGAAACAAAGAAATGGTCGCCCAATTATTTTCAATTCAACCTAGTCACAAAGAAGACGAGACACCAGAGTTACAAAATATTTTAGACCACCATAAGGCGGTATTCAATGAACCTATTGGTCACAAATCTGCCACAGGAAAGGATTTTACAAGTGCGCCCTAGACCCGGCCAACATTGAAAGGCTGGAAGCAAGAAATGGCTCCCAGACCAATCTCCAGAGTGGGCTGGTTCCCTCTACTATTCTAAAATTGGTTTAAGATAAGGGTTGCTGGAAAGAGATTTAAAAGTTGCAAAAAGAAATGGGAAATATGGCCATAGGCCGGAGTGATGGGATTAGAAAAACAACAGCAGGAAACTACAAACGCAACAACAGCAAGTAACATAAGAAATTAGCTTAATATTTGCATAATCACATGCAGCAAATCCCTCCAAACCCACATTCCAGGAATCGTACCCTGACCGCAATATTTAAATCCAGTATACATAATTTAAATGTAACAGCAATGCAGGAGTATGAATGCTATTAGAAATGCAAAAAAACAGAAAAGAAATTCATCCATGCAATGCTTGAAAAATTAGAAGTCGATCCTCTTATTCCCACAAATACAATTCCAGTTTCTAGCAGCAAGTTTTTCCAACCTTTGTAAATGAAAATTACATTGGTTTTTATAGAGGGCCGTCCTCTTTGCAACATTTAATATTTGAAACCGACCTTCTTGAGATCTACAATTATGCGAAGGAAATGAGGAACATGATCCCCTTAATCACAGCGTTAAAGAAGCAAAAATTAAATGCGATGAAACGTTCGCGGTCCTTCATTAAATTTGAGCTTTCGAACATGTGCATGAAAACCATTGAATTAATCCACGAACAGCAGCTTTGAATAAATAAAACTTTAATTTTGGTGGCCTGGGTGCTTCTTCGACCTTGAATGCCTTGGAAATCCACAAAATATTTAATTCGGGTCAGTATTAAATACTCGAAAATCGAGAAAAACCTCTCGGGCCGTTCATACTGCACTTTGGCGGGAAACAGTCGCAGGTCGCGAAAACGCGACGGGTCACGAAATCGTGACATATTTTTATGTCGTACACCTTTGGCTGTTGGAAACCGTGAAAATCCTCCCTGTCGCGATATCGCTGCATCTTTGGCTTCAATGTCTCCATCGCTAGCTTGTTCCGCGAAAACGGAACATGTAGCGATTTCGCTACGTCTTTTTGTCGTTGGCTCTTCCCTGCGCTCTGCCCCGTGAAAACGGAACATGTAGCGATATCGCTACATGTTTCGGGCACCTTGTACGGCCTTATGGATGGGTCGCAAAAATGGAACACTTCTTGCCCTTTGAAGCCAATCACCACGCGATTTTAAGACGTGCAGCGCATCGCTGCACTTTTTGCTTTGAACTCTCCTTCGCTCGAACACGCAGCGTGTCGCTGCAAGTTTTGGCACTTAAGCTCTTCTTCGACCAATATGCAGCGAATCGCTGCACTTCCTATGCCTTTTGTCTTTCTGGTCAAAACCCCACAACTTCGCTACGGGTAGTGATATCTCTATGCATTTCTTTCTCCATACCATTTGCCATTTTTCGTTGCGATGCGCAGCATCTTTGCCTTGCAGGAACCCTTCCTAAAAAAGTGCAGCGATGCACTGCAACTTTTTCCTTAGACTCTTCTCTGCTCGAACATGCAGTGAATCGCTGCAAGTTTTGGCACTTGCCCCTTCGAAGCCGCCGACGTCGCGATTCTGGAACATGTTAGCGATGCGCTGCAAGTTTTCAACTTGAGTCTTTGAAGCCGACCGACCCGCGATTCTGGAACACGTCGCGATATCGCGACGGTTCCGCCCAACCTGCCTGCATTGACCGCGATTTCGCGACATGTCAGCGAATTGCTGCAGTTTTTAGACTTAGCCATTTTCTACTCAATTTCGCTCCTTTTTTGCTTCAAAGCCGCATCAAAGCCTGTATAAACGTTAGATTTGCAATAATGTATACATTAATACTTCAATGAAAATCAATGTGGCAAAAATGCCAACATTCTTGGCGGCTCGTGGGGTATACAGCTCGCTGTATGCAAGAATCCAGGCCTTAGTCCATTGGGCACAGAGTCATATTAGACAAGGAAGCGGGCTGCTGCAATACATGTTCTGCTGAAAAATTGAAACTGGAAAAACCTGCATATAACTGATTATGAAACGACTAATGGAACGTGATGATGGAGTGAGCTCTTGCGATTGCGCAAGCGGTGACTGCAATGGAATGATGAAATGAAAATGAACGAAGTTATGGAGTGGGAATAAAAGTAGGAAAGCTGTGAAATGAAATGAACTAGACTATGAAATAAATGCATAAAATACTGAACTTAGAGGAAAGGGATAAGAAGGGACGGGGAAAAATAGAAAAAGGGAAAAGAAACAACAGCCGTGGCTTATTTTTATTACTATAGAAGAAAAAGGAGGAAGAAAATGAAGAAAGGAAAGAGAGGAAAAGGGAAAGGGAAAAGAAGAATTTTTTGAAAGCCATCAACTGTTGGGAAAGGAGGAGACAAAAGGAAAAAAACAAGCACCTACAGCTCGCAGACAACAAAAGAGCTGAGATGAACAGTAATAACCATACCTCTTTTTTTTTTTTTTTTTTTCTTCTCTTTTCTATTTTTTTGTTTTTTCAAAATACTATATACAATAGTTCACGACATGATTGGCATGTCGCCACCAGAAACCCAGTCTCAGGAGTTATCCGGTAAATCTGCAATGTCCCGACCAGATCTGATCATACTTAAGTCGGTCCTTGAAATTGGGCTGGCTCCTTCCCCGAAGTTCTCCATGGTGCGAATAGGATGCAATGCGGCAGATTATCCTTCTTACTAGTACCCATATGGAGGACTTCTTCAGGTATCGGATGTAGTGGTTGGAACCAACACCACCACTTTGCGAGACTTTACTAGGCGTGGTCCGAGTACGAGCTCCTCTAACTCCTTGATGTGATCACGGGGCTCTTCAAGTGAGAAATTTGATTCTGGGATCTCCTCAGGTTTCGGAATTTGAACTTGTTCTTCTACTTGGCCCATCTCTTGATGAAAACTGCAAGCAACCATATTGTTCATTGCTGGAAAAGTTCTTGCATGTTCCAATCCTTGACTTTGGACGAGATCTGTCCCTTGAACTCCACATGACTGCATCTCAGGTTTTTACTCAGTATAAGGGATCTGGCATGAAAAGTACTGTGCAGGGTAGACAGGAGCAGCAACCATCAAAGAAGGTAATGGAGTTTCTCCCCATGGTAACTTTCTCGATAAGAGCAAAAGCTATTCCGCTCGCACTGCTTCCTCAAAGATTTGTGGGAACCGTTGTTCACCTGACTGCAGCAAAAAGAGACCTATGTCAGAATTAAAAGCTCGAACATAAAAGAGGTGGGCTTGGGTGGGTGATGGACGGATCTTCTCTGGAATTCTCTTCCAACTTATCAAGAATCGGACATTGAAGTCCGTGATGCTTTCTTGAGGTGCTCTCTTGATGTACATGAAAAAATGGTAGAGATCCAAAGAACTATAGAAAGGATCTTCGTCAAATATTTTGATCAGTGCCCCCGCTAGATCATCCCATGAGCTGATGCTTTGACGCTTGAGCAATCTGTACCACTGCAATGCTCTTCCTTCCAAAGACTGAACCAGAAGTCGGATCATGACATCTTCATGTTCTATGACATGGATCATGGACAGAGTAGCAATGTCTTCAACATGTGCCAGAGCCATGCCTTCGGTACCATCATATTTTGCCAAGTTCTTCAGGGCACCTTCGGGAATTTCATGCTGGACTTGGAGATTCAGAGGGCCAGGATCATCCCATCTAGAAAAAACCCTCACCTTTGTGGCAGTGGTCTGCGGAATCACGGCCATCGCCATTAAGTCAGAGTCACCAAAAAAAACATTCTTTGAACTTTAAAAAAAATAGGCGTCCACGAACAGATCTTCAACTCAGCAAAGTCGCCAGATGAACTTACAAATCTCCGCTGTGAGGCCAAGATAGCTCATCAAATCTTGAGACCTCCGGGTGTTAAAATAAATGTGGATTTTTGTGAGACAGAAGAAGTCTGTCCCACCGAGCGTGCCAAAAATTGTTGGCACCGGTGGGGTTATCACTTTGGAAAATTATGCTTATCCCACCGATTATGAATTCTTGGAGACAAAACTTGTCTGTCCCACCGGGCGTGCCAAAAACTGTTGGTCACGAATCTGCCATAGGAAAGGATTTTACAAGTGCGCCCTAGACCCGGCCAACATTGAAAGGCTAGAAGCAAGAAATGGCTCCCAGACCAATCTCCAGAGTGGGCTGGTTCCCTCTACTATTCTAAAATTGGTTTAAGATAAGGGTTGCTGGAAAGAGATTTAAAAGTTGCAGAAAGAAATGGGAAATATGGCCACAGGCCGGAGTGATGGGATCGAAAAACAACAGCAGGAAACTACAAACGCAACAACAGCAAGTAACATAAGAAATCAGCTTAATCTTCGCACAATCACATGCAGCAAATCCCTCCAAACCCACATTCTAGGAATCGTACCCTGATCGCAATATTTAAATCTAGTATACAGAATTTAAATGTAACAGCAATGCAGGAGTATGAATGCTATTAGAAATGCAGAAAAATAGAAAAGAAATTCATCCATGCAATGCTTGAAAAATTAGAAGTTGATCCTTTTATTCTCGCAAATACAATTCCAGTCTCTAGCAGCAAGTTTTTCCAACCTTTGTAAATGAAAATTACATTGGTTTTTATAGAGGGCCGTCCTCTTTGCAGCATTTAATATTTGAAACTGACCTTGATATCTACAATTATGCGAAGGAAACGAGGAACATGATCCCCTTAATCACAGCGTTAAAGAAGCAAAAATTAAATGCGATGAAACGTTCGCGGTCGCCTTCATTAAATTTGATCTTTCGAACATGTGCATGAAAACCGTTGAATTAATCCACGAACAACAGCTTTGAATAAATAAAACTTTAATTTTGGTGGCCTGGGTGCTTCTTCGACCTTGACTGCCTTGGAAATCCACAAAATATTTAATTCGGGTCAGTATTAAATACTCGAAAATCGAGAAAAACCTCTCGGGCCGTTCATACTGCACTTTGGCGGGAAACAGTCGCAGGTCGCGAAAACGCGACGGGTCACGAAATCGTGACATATTTTTATGCCGTACACCTTTGGCTGTTGGAAACCGCAAAAATCCTCCCTGTCGCGATATCGCTGCATCTTTGGCTTCAATGTCTCCATCGCTAGCTTGTTCCGCGAAAACGGAACATGTAGCGATTTCGCTACGTCTTTTTGTCGTTGGCTCTTCCCTGCGCTCTGCCCCGCGAAAACGAAACATGTAGCGATATCGCTACATGTTTCGGGCACCTTGTACGGCCTTATGGATGGGTCACAAAAATGGAACACTTCTTGCCCTTTGAAGCCAATCATCGCACAATTTTAAGACGTGCAGCGCATCGCTGCACTTTTTGCTTTGAACTCTCCTTCGCTCGAACACGCAGCGCGTCGCTGCAAGTTTTGGCACTTAAGCTCTTCTTCGACCAATATGCAACGAATCGCTACACTTCCTATGCCTTTTGTCTTTCTGGTCAAAACCCCGCGACTTCGCTACGGGTAGCGATATCGCTACGCATTTCTTTCTCCGTACCATTTGCCATTTTCCATCGCGATGCGCTGCATCTTTGCCTTGCAGGAACCCTTCCTAAAAAAGTGCAGCGATGCGCTGCAACTTTTTCCTTAGACTCTTCTCTGCTCGAACATGCAGCGAATCGCTGCAAGTTTTAGCACTTGCCCCTTCAAAGCCGCCAGCGTCGTGATTCTGGAACATGTTAGTGACGCGTTGCAAGTTTTCAACTTGAGTCTTTGAAGCCGACCGACCCACGATTCTGGAACACGTCACGATATCGCGACGGTTCCGCCCAACCTGCCTGCGTTGACCGTGATTTCGCGACATGTCAGCGAATCGCTGCAATTTTTAGACTTAGCCATTTTTTACTCAATTTCGCTCCTTTTTTGCTTCAAAGCCGCATTAAAGCCTGTATAAACGTTAGATTTGCAATAATGTATACATTAATACTTCAATGAAAATCAATGTGGCAAAAATGCCAACAGAACCAAAATGCCTACCTCCACAACAAAGTCACGATCACAGTATTCCACTATTTCTAGGGCATCAACCTCCTAATATTAGACCTTATCATTATCCATACCTCCAAAAGACCAAAATATAGAAATTAGTACAAGAGCTTCTTAAGGCAAGAGTCATTAGACCTAGCAAAAGCCCTTGCTCCTCTCCAATTATTTTAGTTAGAAAAAAAGATGGCTCGTGGCGTTTATGTGTCGATTTTTGAGCGCTTAATAAAATGACCATCAAAGATAAATTTCCTATTCTGGTCATAGACAAGCTATTAGATGAACTACACAGGGAAGCTTATTTTTCCAAGTGAGACTTATGATCAGGCTACCACAAAATACGAGTCAATGAAAAGGATATTCCTAAGATGGACTTTTGCACTCACGAAGGGCACTACAAATTCTTGGTGATGCCATTTGTCCTAACCAATGCTCCTTCTACCTTTCAAAGTCTAATGAATAAGGTATTTCACCATTTTCTTCGTAAATTTATATTAGTTTTCTTTGATGACATTTTTATTTATAGCAAAACATGGGAAGAACATTTGGACCATGTTAGACAAGCGTTCCAAATCTTGGATGAAAATCAACTTTATGCAAAAATATCAAAGTGTTCCTTTGGAAAACAAGAAATTGAATACTTAGGGCATATTGTCTCAAAGGAAGGAGTTCTGGTAGATCCTTCAAAAATCAAGGAAGTGAAAAATTGGCCTATTCCAAAAACCTTAAAAGCTCTACGTGGGTTTCTTGGACTAATGGGATATTATAGAAAATTTGTCCAAAATTATAGTAAAATCGTTGCTCCTCTAACAACATTACTTAAGAAAAATGCTTTCAAATGGTCGTCTAAAGCGGATGAGGCCTTTATCACCTTGAAAACTACAATGTGTACCACCCCTATTCTAGCCATGCCCAACTTTTCTAAACCGTTCATCATTGAAAGTGATGCTTCAAGAATAGGAATGGGAGTCGTACTCATGCAGGATGAAATGCCTCTATATTTTATAAGCAAAGCATTTTCTCCTAAGAATTCAGCTCGCTCTACGTATGAAAAAGAGATGTTAGCGATTTTCCATGCTATTCAACATTGGAGGCCTTACCTTATTGGCTAACATTTCATTATATGCACTGACCATCATAGCTTGAAGTATTTTTTGGAACAAAGGACTAATACCCCAGAACAACAAAAATGGGTTACTAAAATTCTTGGCTATGATTATGAAATTACATATAAAAAGGGAAAGGACAACATGGCAGCCGATGCACTTTCTAGAAAATTTGAAGATATGCCTCAAGTCCATGCTCTTTCCTCCCTTATTCCTAAATGGGTAGATGAGGTGCATGAAGAATGGATAAATGATCCTACTATCCACACCTTAATTCAACAACTTCAACATAATCCTAGTAGCAAACCTCCATACACTTGGAAGGACAATATATTAAGATACAAAGGGAGGATGGTCCTCACCCCCAATTCAACTTATCATGAAAAACTTCTTCATGAGTTACATACCTCACCCACTGCAAGCCACTTAGGGTTCTTAAAAACCTATAAAAGAGCCACTACCTCCTTCTACTGGGTAGGAATGAAAAATTACATCAAAAACTTTGTAAAAGAATGTGAATTTTGCCAAAGACAAAATGGGGAGACCCTCACTATTCCATGATTACTTCAACCTCTTCCTATACCCACCAAAACATGGGCAGATATTTCTATGGACTTTATTGAAGGATTACCAAAATTAGGAGGAAAAACAACCATTTTTGTAGTCGTTGATCGTTTATCTAAATATGCCCATTTTTTTTCCGTGGCTCATCCTTATACCACTAGCACTATAGCCCACCTCTTCCTAGATAACATCTTTAAATTACATGGTATGCCCTTCACAATTGTTAGTGATCGCGACCCAACTTTCACTAGCACCTTTTGGAAGGAATTGTTCAAATTACAAGGAACTCAACTTCGTATGAGCTCCGCTTACCATCCTCAAACCGATGGCCAAACAGAAGTTGTAAATAAATGCTTGGAAACATACCTTTGATGTTTTGTTTCTACTCAACCACTCCATTGGGTAAAGTGGATTTCACTAGCGAAATGGTGGTATAACACTTCATACCATATGTCCATCAAAATGACTCCTTATGAAGCACTATATGGTCAAACACCACCATCCCTCACTTCCTATATTCCAGGGACTACAAAAGTCCATGCGGTGGAAACGAAACTTGCTAATAGAGATGACATACTACGGATCCTAAAAGAGAACCTACACACCACCCAACATCGCATGAAGCAACAAGCCGATCAACATAGAAGTGAACATAGTTTCCACGAGGGTGATATGGTTTTCTTATGTCTCCAATCTTACTGTCAATCCTCTCTTAAACAAAAATGTTCTCAGAAGTTAGCACCCAAATTTTACGGGCCGTATAAAGTTCTCCAACGTATTGGGACCATTGCTTATAAACCAGAGCTTCCTCCCTCTTCCAAAATTCACCCCGTATTTCATGTATCTTGCCTTAAGATCGCATTTGGAGCCCATATCATGACACAAACCACTCTCCCTAAATTCTCTGATGACGGAGTACTTCTAGTCAAGACAGAAGCTATCTTGGATCACTGCTATCGTCACCTTCGTACTCACGATATCACGAAAGTTTTAATCCATTGGAAAGGTCTACCTTTAGAAGACGCAACGTGGGAAAATTTTCAAGATATCTAGCAGCAATTTCCAAATTTCCAGCTTTGAGGACAAAGCTCCTTTAAGGGGGGTGGCATGTTAGGACCCTCCTAACATGTCCTAATACTTATATTATTTATTAATTATGAAGAACACAAGCTTATACTGAGAGGGGAGGGGTGAACAGTATAAGACCTCTTTTTTACTTATTCCTTTATACTTCAAAATAGTAAAGCAATATACCCAAAGCAATATCAAAACAATGCACAATATCATCCACAAAGTGACACCAATTTTAACGTGGTTCACCTAGAAAGCCTGGGCTATGTCCACAAAAATTTTCTCTAAAAGTTATCTCAAAGTTCTTTGGGAAACCTTCCCAATTACAATGTTTATGAGCCTCGGCTCAAAGGAGACACCTTCTCCCAATCTAAATTTATGAGCATCTACTCAAAGGAGATACCTTCCCCTCTGCTCTGGAAATGATCCCTTAGAAGATCAACTACCTCTACCTCTTGCCAGCACATGGAACTCCTTTCCATCGAAGACCTCCTGTCCTTAATGCTTAGCCTAAGATACCTCTGCCTTCTATGATCACATCCACAGCAGCTCAGTTACCTGTACCAAACACAGTCAATCTTTCTAGTACAAGTCTTCCTCTGTCTGTCAGATCTGTCCAACTCTTTGAAAAAATCAATCCTCTACCCACAAGCCTTCTCAAAGACTTGCCAAATCTGTCCTCAGGTTCTTCTCAAAGAACCAAAGCACCTCTTTCCTCAAGTTCTCTGATAGAACTCTCAAAACTCAGCTCACAAGTCCTCTGCTAGGACCTGTCCAAATCTGCTCACAAGTCCCCACTAGAACCTGTCCAAAACCTGCTCACAAGTCCCCATCGGAACCTGTCCAAAACCTCAGCAAGCTCACCAAGAAAAACTTGCTTAGCATGAAACCACAAAGAGAATTGTTAGAGACCCAATGTGATTCATAAACCTCATAGAAGCATAAAGAGAATTGTTAGAGACTCAATATGTTCTATACTTAACTCCCAATCTCAATCTCAAATATCATAGAAACATAAAGAGAATTGTTAGAGACCCAATATGTTCTATACTTAACTCCTAATCTCAATCTCAAATCTCATAGAAACATAAAGAGAATTGTTAGAGACCCAATATGTTCTATACTTAACTCCCAATCTCAATCTCAACTCAATCTCAAACTCAAAAGAATAAGATAGATGTAGTATGCTTTTCTCAAGAATATGAAACACAACCCAACAATTGCCAACCATGAAATATCTCATATAACAATGATACTTATATTCTTTTCACCAACAACTAGGGTTTCATCATCTCAAAGCAAGTAGCAAGACTTACTAACATAAACCCTATTGCAAAAATGCTTCCTCTTCCTCAACCAGAATTATGCATTCACCCAAAAATTCAACAATAACTTTAATGCATAAACAATATTCAATATCCAGAAAATAAGATTCACACCAAAGAATACCTAGTAGACAACCTTTTCACTCCAAACTCAATCTCAAAAAATATACCATAAACAAAATACATGGAAAATGTTGCCCATACCTTTACTTTGATGAAGAAGGAGAACTCAAAATCTGTCACAACACTAACTCTCAATTTGCCACTAATTAGAGTTAGCAACTATACAATAATACACAATAATAAAGATCCAAAATAACACCTTATTTCTCCAACTTAGTAAAAACCACCAAAGTACAATATATATACAAAGTAAAACCTCTTTACACCTTATTACTCCATATAAACATTAAACATCAATAAAACAATGTCAAAACAAATATGATACCTTAACCTTATACCTCCCACGCATTCACAACCACTATCCTTTGCACACGACGACCAAAAGAAAAAATCCAACGAAGAGAATCGAACTCAGCACCCCTGCCTTCTAGTGCTTTCGCTTAAATGCCACCGTTGTTGGGTCACAAGTGCCCAATGAAATACTACAGTGCTGCCCTCTCTTTTATCTTCCTTTGACGCCAAGAATCTGGAAAACGTAAACGTCTTCCACAAACCACATGCAAACTGGTGAGCGCTGTCCAAGACGTAAGTCACTGAATGCTTGCATTAGTCATCTCACAGCACAATCTAAAAAATGCAGTTCAGGAGCAATTGCCAATCCACTACCGTCACCCAAAAAGTAAGGATGCAGCCCAAGCTCAAATCCGAGTATGCCAAGCACGCTTTCAAAGACGTCAATCAAAGATTCGAAGACACAGAGCAAGCTCAACTCGAAGACACCAAGCGCTGTTCGAAAGGTAAGGAGCAAATGCAAATTGCAGATGCCAAGCGCAAATCGAACAAAACAAAGCAAGTGCAAATTGCAGATGCCAAGTGCAAATCAAACGAAACAGAGCAAGTGCAAATCGCAGACGCCAAGCGCAAATCGAACGAAACAGAGCAAGTGCAAATCGTAGACACCAAGTGCAAATCAAACGAAACAGAGCAAGTGCAAATCGTAGATGCCAAGCGCAAATAAAAAATACAGAGTAACCACAAATCGCAGATATCAATAATAATCAGAGGTGCTCACTTTAGAAAAACATCCCCACTTATATAGCCATTCTTCCTTAACTGTTTGACGTCGGCGCTCCTCCAACGATGGCAACATATCGGCGAAAGAATTCTTTTTTCTTTCGTCGCTTAAGGGTTGAAAGACCCTTTAATAATAATTAAAATAATTATTATTATTTTATTAATAATAAATTAAACTTGGACCTTTGACAAAGGTTTGAGTTAATTTAATTATTAATAATAAACATGGACCTTTGCATTAAGTTAAGCTTGGTTTTAATAAAAACCCTTAATGAGTCCAAATGGTTTTAAGAAAAACCTTTAGCCTTGTCACAATGGTTTTAATAAAAACCCTTTAACATAAAGAAGCTTCTCAAGATATTCTTGACATCACACTCTTTTGATATCAACAAAAATGCCTTTTGACATCAATGACAACTTATACATTTGAGCAAAGGCAATGTACCCAAAGTGCCCAAAATTTCCAACAAATTATATTCTAGGGTCACAACCCTTCACTCTTACAACTATTAGACTAGGTATTTAAATGCAATCCAAATATGATAATAAGGCATCATCGAACAAATATATAAATTAAGTCTATTGTGGGTTTTCTACCTTACAATAAAAAAGTGATTCAATATAAAAACGATCCTGCTTCCCGCACCATTTAGTTTCATACCACATCAGTTCCTCTGGAGTGGTACTAAGGAGAAAACAAAATGGACCTTGCTGAAATGGGATACTTTATGCCTTCCCAAGAATCAAGCGGGGTTAGGATTTTGATTTTCTATTAATAAAAACAAGGCTTTAACTACTAAACTATATTATAGGATTTTGCATAACCCCAATGCTCTTTGGACCAAGAATATTTGTACTAAATATGTTGAGAAAAAAAGTCTTGAAGACCTTGTTTGATATCAATTGCCTACCAAATGTTCTTCCATTTTAGCAATTCTTAAGACTGGTAAGGATTTGACTAAGCAAAAATTATTTTGGATCATTCGTAATGGTCAACAGGTAAATTTTTGGACAGATTCATGGGATGGTCACCAACCTTTGATAACTCAGTTTCCTAATTGGAGGCCTTGGATGGAGGAGCTTCATCAAGCTAACTGGATAAAGGTTTCTAATTACTATCGGTACCATACTAATAATTCATAGGTTGGTAGATATTGGATCCTTATTGAGGACTAGCCTATTCAAATACCAAAAATATAAATAAAATATATCCAAAGAATCCTTCATATAAGATCTCTCTCTTGGTCCCATGACAAAGATTGTTTTGGATGGAACAACACTCCTAAGGGTGAGTATTCAGTTGCTCAATATTATTTGGCCTTATGCCATAATAATCCCAACCAATCATATGCCATATTTACTTAGTTGTGGGCTCAAAATACCTAGCCAAATGTGAGGCTCTATACATAGCTTTTATTGCATCTTAGGGTTCTTACTAGTGAGCAACTTATAAAACATGGTTTTCATGGCCCGTTTAGATGTGAATTGTGTGGAGAGAATGTGGAAACTCTCAACCATATTTTTATTGAGTGTACCTTAGCCTATGAGCTATGGAGGAGAATGGCCATCTTACTTGGATTATAATGGTCCTTTTTTTTGTTTGAAAAACTTTGAAGGGATTGGCTTTATCAGGATGGTGTTGATCATTTTATTAGGCAACTAGTTTGGATAGTTTCTACCATTCTACATTGGAATATCTAGAAGGAAAGAAACAACTAGATTTTCAATAAAGAAAGGAAGGACATTCACTATATCTGGTAAAATACCACTGTCAACTTAGTTGGATAAGTCTAACAAATCCTTAAACACCCCTAGAACTCCCACCAAATATGGGATCAAGTGATGCAAAGATTGAAGATTAACTCTTTTAAGGGCAACCAACTTAAAGGGAATATGAGTAATCGAAGTATGGATGGAACAAGGAATTGGCAGCCTCCTCTTAAGGATTTTGGAAAATTCAATACTAATGGAGCCTCTAGGGAGAACCCTAGAAGTTTTGGTGAAGGGGGGATTGGTAAACTTTTAGATGGTTCCCTAGTTTTCACTTTTGTTGAATATCTAGGTATACTTTCTAATAACCTTGTTGAGGGGTATGGTATCCTTAGATGCCTTAGAGAGGCTGCTAAAGTAATATGGAAAAAGGTGTTGGTTGAATTTAACTCTCAAGTCATGATTAATTTGTTAAATACTCCTAAGAATCATAAGGTTGATTAGAGAATAAAAAGAATTGTTGAGAAGATTTAATTAATCTAGATGGGCTTTTTGAAAGTTAAATACAATCATGTGGTCAGAGAACAAAACATGAGTGTTGATGCTTTAGCTAATTGGACATTGGAAAAATGTGATCTTACTTACTATGGCCACTATCTTAGATGGTGGGATTTGCAAATAAGGGAAGCTTTTCTTTCTATCCTTTCTTTGGATGGCTCCACATACTAGAAGTACTTATTTTATTTTTTCTTTGTTTTTGCTTTTCTTTGGTTTGGTTAGGGTATTTTAGTTACCTTGATCAGATTCATCATTCTTATGCTTTCTTTGTTGAATATTACTTGAATAGCCTTTTGGTCTAGAAAGGCCAAAGTTGTATTATATTTTTTTCTTCTCTTTAGTTTTTCGGTGTGTGTATTGTTTTGTATTGTTTTTGTGTTTTTGTGTTGTTTTTTATGTTTTTGTATTTTTTTTTTTGTGTTTTGTGTTTTTTTTGTGTTTTTGTTTTTTTTTTGTGTTTTGTGTTTTGTTGTTATTTGTTGTTTTTTTGCCTTTTTTGTTGTTTTTGTGTTTTTTGTTGTTTTTTGTTGTCTTTTGTTGTCTTTTGTTGTTTTTGTGTTTTTATATTTTTTGTGGGGGGTTTGTTTTTTGTTGTTGTTTTTGTGTTTTTTATGTTTTTTTGTTTGTTTGTGTCTTTGTTATTTTCAGCATGCTCTTTGAGTGTGCCAAATAGGGTTGGCCAAGTGCGATTCTTGGGCAATTTTGGCGAAATAGATACCCTTGCCTCCTTGGGACTTACCCAAAAGTGGCATCCCAATTGGGGTGTTTTGCACAAATAAAAAAAATTATTAATATTGATATTAAAATATACCCATAATTAATTATATTAACCAAACAATTTTTCCATACCTCAAGCATGAATGCATCAACGTAACAAATACTAGTCTAAGATGCACAAAAAAATTTCCTTGAGTAGGAGGTCTCTTTTAAGATAACTAAAATGTTATCACCTACCTACTAAGGATGGCTCTTTTGCAATAGCAACCTCCTTACCAAATATACATACAATTAAAACAACCATATATGCAAAGCATATACATGAAGGGTATTCCTTTACCCTTGAGTTGTCAATGAGAATGTCATCCATAATTTATCTTTTTTCTCAACTCGGTGGTTGTCTCCTACCAATCCACCTGTGAGAGTACCTATTATTGTAACCACGAATTCTATTAGCAGTACCATAATCTAAAAATATATAATCAAAGCATAAAACACAACCATTAACCCCATATTGACAATATCAATAAGATTATACATTAAAAAACCACACATTAATATATAAATCAATTATGAAGATAATGTCCTACCAAGGAGATATGTTACATACTCCCCCTTGGACTAAACACAGTCCTCTATGTTTCCTAAAAATAAAGCATGCATATTTCATTCAAATAAATATGAGAATTGCTTCCTCATTTCCTCAACATCTTCCCAAGTTGCACAATTTTTAGAATATTGGTCCCACTAGACCTTACATTGATCTAGGATTTGTTTCCTCAACATATTGAAACGAAACCCTAGAATTCTTATTGGTCGCACTTCAATGGTTGAGGAATCTAACGTCTATAATTTTGAAACATTCCAATGTGAGAAGGATCAACAACATACTTTCTAAGCAGGGATATGTGGAAATTATCATGGATCTTTGACAAGTTGGGTGGTAAGGTGAGCCTATAGGCTATTAGACTTATCTTATTAATGAGCTCAAAAGGCCCAACATAATGAGGATCCAACTTAGTTGACTTGATGATACTTTTCATCAATATTACCCTCAAGAAGACTTTATCTCTCACAAAGAATTATCTTGGTGATCTTTTCATATTAGCATAGCTCTTTTGACAATTGGCAACTTCCTTGAGCCTTTACCAAATTACTTTGAGTTGCTTCTCGATCTCTTTGACAATGGTCGGTTCGATCACCATCTGATCTTTTTAATTATCCCATGATAGAGGTGTTTTGCATATTCTACCATACAAAGCCTCAAATGGAGCCATTCCAAAGTATGTAGGGTATCCATTATTATATGCAAATTTAACTAGATGTAAAAAGTCTTCCCACTTAGACTTTTGATCCATGAAGTACATGTGAAGCATGTCCTTTAGCACTTGGTTCACCCTCTCCATTTGTCCATCTATTTTTGAATGGTATGCATAATTGATATTCAACTTTATACCCACTGCACAATGAAGAGCTTGCTAGAGTTTTGATGTAAACCTATAATATTTGTTTGATATGATCACCTCAAGAAAACCATGTAATCTAAATATTCCCTTGGTAAACCTATTTGCCACAATAAGTGCATCATACTTGATGTTTCTCAATGTAAATTGTGCAACCTTGGTTAACTTATCGACCACCCCAAGTATTATATCATTCTAGTACCTAGTATTATGTAAACCCACAATAAAATCCATAGATATAACTTTCCACTTCTAAGTAGGTATATCATGTGGGTATAATTTCCCTACTAGGTGTTGATGCTCTGCCTTAACCTTCTAACACTCCAAGCATCTAGCAATAAAACTAGTGATATCATGTTTCATTCCTAACCAATAGAAGGTTTTTTCATGTTTTCTTTGATTTTTACACCTCTTGGATGAGTAGAATATGGAGAACTATTGTAATAGCCCTACTAGTATAGCTATTAATTACAAATAAATTGATAATATATACTTGCTCTCTACTTTTGGAATATGGTACTATTAATGACTTTTGTGGATGTAGGATTAGGTACCCCTTCTCCACACGGTAGTCAAGGAGCGATCGTGAGAGGTGAGGGATAAGATGGAGGTGTGAAAAAACACCATGGATCATGAGTACATTGAATATCATAATTACATTTCATATAGGAGCATTATGACTATTTGATTGCATTATGCATGTGCTTCGTTGATTGAACTATGTGCCATGCTTTCCTTATTTTTGAGAAAAATGAATATTTTTGTAAGCTAAAAAGAAATACACCCAAACAATAAAATGTTGAAACAAGTGTTTGCAATGAATGATATAAAATTTGCATTAAATTTGGGAGCCTTGATCTCCTCTTTTTACAATATTTACCCTTTTTTTATATGGGTTACAAAAGAATGCTTGTTTCATATTACAATAGGCCCAAAGAATGATGGAAATCATCTTGGGTAGCTCAAATTGGAAATGGGTGTCTCGAATATCCTGCTATAATCAATTAGTGGATGGGCTTAAACTATCCTTGTGGACCATCTATTGCTACAACAACATCCAATGACCTATAACCTGTAATTTGCATACATGAATTTGCAAACACGTGGGGTTAGTAGCACCTATTGATACGAATGAAAGAAAGCTACCAAAATTGAAATCCTAATGTTTGCAAACTATAAAATGAAATGTAAAAAATATAAATAATGAAATAAAAACTACCTTGTTGATACCTAATTTTATCTATCTTTCAGGGCTAAAAAATATCGATGAGTAGACACGGGGTCACATTTGGAAACTGGCTAAACGTAGTCTTGCATCTCTGTAGACGTAGAGCCACATCTGGGACTATGTAGATGCCTTGTCATGTCTGGATCTGAGTTGCAGAATTTATGGGAATCAATTCAAGGCCTCGATATCTCGATCTCCAAACTTTGGTTAGGGTTATTCTTGTGATTTCAAAAAAGTGTTGTTACAAATTTTTGAGGTATCTTATGGTCTCTTATTCACAAAAGTGAACGAGGTTTTATAACCTTTTGGAGGGTTTTGGTTAGGATTTTGAGGTGGTGAGCTATCATTTCCAAATGTCAAGATAGTTTTAGGGTTTGGGTAGTGGATAAGATTCAAAAATAATATATATAGAGTGAATGACTAGGGTTTTGTGTCTACAGATGCTCCATTTTATATCGTGTTGTGTAGAACACAATGCGATATAAAAACAAGAGATACCTGGATGGATAAATGGAATATTTTTTTTTGGTATATGAGATACTATAGCATTAATACAGGGTTTTACAGGTTGATCCAAAATATTTTACAAAAATCAGCCCAGGGTTGTTGATGAACATGTACTTACTAAGGATCCTATATATGTAAAATCTACATGTCTCCAAAGCCATTACATCTAGTAAGGCATAGCCTATTATCAAAAATAAACTTCCCATACAACATTTTGGGTATACCCCGAGAAAACACACCTGCATCATAATTACAAAAAACTAAACAGACACAAATCCCTTCCTTGAAATATTGGAGAAACAAAAAGTTGCATACACACATAGCAGAGTACTAAAAAAAACTCCCACAAGCTCTGTATTGACAGTTACTCTTAATAATTATTTGGTAATTGCTTTCTTCTATATATGACATGCTTTGGGACCACATCCCATCTTGGCCAATCAGCCTTGGAGAAGTGAACCTTTTGGCTAGATTTATGGCGGTGGCTATCTGGTGGTCCATGTGGCTCTGGTTCGAAGTCTTATATTGTTGTTTCTTTCCTACCCTGTGATTATCAACCAGACTCAAATTACTAAGACAACTAGGAGCCATGTTATCTGACATGTGATTGTCCTTATTAGTCTTTGTGGTATTTCCAAGCAGCATCCACCAAGACTGACAGCTCAGATAATTTTTATTGTGAGTCCATTTCAAAAAAGAGATGACAATACTCATAGCCTTCGAACTTATAGTGCCTTCCCTGTTGGTAAATTCTACTATCATTTTTGGCATTCTTTTTGAATAATCTCCTTTACTTCACTCGGGACACCTAGCCTCTTCAAAAAGGATCCTAGCCTCTTCAAAAATTGTTTTAATCCTCCAAGGAGGTTGTTGAGAAGCAACACACCCCCACTGAAAAAAATGAAATTCCATCCTTTGAAAATATTTAGCTTTCATTTTGCCGTAGGGACCCTCTTGATGTTTTTTAGGTTTTTATTCCAAATTGTGCTTGCCTCCTTCTTCTTCAAGTTTTGCATATACCAAAGTATCTAAGTGGGCTTGCATATGGCTTTGATTTCAATTTAGAATTCATTTGTTTAAAATGTTAGAGTCATTCTGAGTAAAGAAGATCTTTCACTAATATGTAAAAAATGCAGAATACAGATGAACAAAATCATTGGAGTCAACCTACAATTTCTAGAGAATTGGCAAAGTGGAAATCACTTGGGAACGTCACGATTTCGTGACATATTCCATTTTTGGAAACGTCACGATATCGCGACATTTTCCATTTTCGGAAACGTCGCGATATCGCGACATATTTTGGTAGAAAGGGCCAAGCGATGAAAACGTCACGATTTCATGACATTTTTGGTTGGAAAGGCCGAGGGATGAAAACGCAACGATTTCGCGACGTGTTTTGGTAAAAAGAGCCGCGAAAGGGAAACGTCGCGATATCACGACATATTCTGGTGAAAGCCAAACTTGAAGAGAACGTTCCATTTTCGCGACGTGTTTCATTTGAAAGAGCTAAGTAAAGAAAGCGTCATGATTTCATGACAAGTTTTAGTTGAAAGCGAAGCTTGTAGAAAACGTCGCGATATCGCGACAGGTTTGGATCAGAAGCAAAGCTTGTAGAAAACATCGCGATATTGTGACATGTCATGTTTTCATGACATATTTGGACTAAAGGAACCAAGTGATGAGAATGTCATGATTTCGTGACACATTTTGGTAAAGAGAGCCAAGCAACAGAAACGTCACGATTTCATGATGCATTTGGTAGAAAGTGTCGAGTGATTAGAAATGTCGCGAAATCATGATGCTAGTTTTGGAAGTGTCACAAAATCATGACAAGTGTTAAGTGGAAACAAAACACGATGAAAACATCGTGAAATCATGACACGAAATTGCAATGCAAGTTTTGGAAACGTCGTGAAATCGTGACAAGTGTTAAGTGGAAACAAAAAGCGATGGAGACGTCGTGAAATCATGACGCATTTGGTTGAAAGACCCAAGCGATGGAAACGTCGTGAAATCACGACACATTTGGTTGAAGGACCCAAGCGATGGAAACATCGTGAAATCATGATGCATTTGGTTGAAGGACCTAAGCGATGAGAACGTCACGATTTCGCGACAGGTTTTTGGAAAAGGCAAAGGTGAAGGGAGACATCACGATTTCGCAACACGTCGTGATTTTGCGACAGGTTTTTGGAAAAAGCAAAGGTGAAGGGAGACGTCACGATTTCATGACACGTCACGATTTTGCGACAAAGAAGCCAAGAAAGAAGAGAAGGAAGGAAAACGTCACGATATCGCGACATGTCCCATTTTTGGACCTGTCTCGATTTCGCGACGCCATGAGCTGGGAAGAAGGAACCAAGCCGACAAGGTAATAAAAATTAGGGTTTAATTTAATAATATTAAAATGCTAATCCTGGTTTTGTCTTTTGCAGAAAGCCATCTAGCAGTTGCATACTAGCGGAAGTAATGGCGAAAAAGACAAAATAAGCACGGATCAAGCGAAGGCCGTCAGATGGAAATGTGAGATGCCGAGAATTTTTGGTCCATCCAGATTTTACAGATCTGGCCGCAAGGAGACTTTACGGTGACTAAGCAGCTGCCTCATTTAATGGAATATGTCGGCAATTGACCGAAAAATGAAAATATCTACACACAGTTACCGAAATTTGCCGATGGACGCATTTAACAGGAGAATTTATGGTGAAAGTAATGGCGTGCAGAGAATTTCAACTCAGAGGCGGCTCTGCAAAGATAAAATGTTAGAGAAACCAGTGACTCATTTCGAATTTCTCTGAGGAATTAATGAGACGCTCCCGGCAGATGCACCAGAAAGATGAAGATACCTTCACACGCAGTGCCCATTTATGGAATATATCGACGACCAACCAGAAAATGAAGATATTTACTTGCAGTTACAGATGGATGAGAATAATATCAGATCATGCCTTCTCCATTTATGGCAAGTAACTGCACTAAGATTTGCAGAATGGTTAGGTTTTATCGAAACTCTATTTTAAAAGGCCTTATATTGTAAAACCTGGGTAGTAGAGTTTAAGTGATAAGATTTAGGGTTTTGGAAGAAGATATTTTTGAAAAGATCAGGGTTTGTCCTGAGTCTATATATACTTCTTCCGGATGTAAACTGAGGAGGTGGAAACTTAGAATAAAAGCTATTGAAGCAATTTCTTGCAAATCTTGTTGAATGCTTTGTTCTGGACTTGGAGTTGGTGTGATTTTCGTTTTCTATGATAGCGTGGCCAGGAGCCTAATCTCTTTCGGATTGCGATAAGTTCATCTTCTTTTGTTTTCGTCTCATTAAGGTTTATTTAATTTATGTTGTAGATCTGTGTTATCAAGATTGGATATGCTACTAGGCTTCATTCTTTTTATTGTATGCTAGGGAAAATTATAGATTTAAGGTTCAGGCTTGTTCTAATTGCTCTGTCCTCACTGTGCGAGCTAGGCTGCTGGTGAGAGATACCAATTTCAACCGACTTCCCTTCTGTTTGTGATTTTCTTTCAGATCTGTTTCATCTCTGTCTTATGCTCTTAGTAGAAGGTGATCTTAGAAAGTTGGACACTTTCCTCTTTGATTTGTTCTATTGTGAAGCTAACTAGTATAACTAAAATTGGTAGTTTTGGTTTTGCAGCTAAGTTAGATAAACTTCTCTTTTCTACCTCACCCTACTCTCTCTGTTCTACTGATAAATGATCCATTTTTATTTTCTTTAAAATTTGTCTTTTATTTAATATGCTAAAACATAAAGAGCTAGATCAAAGAACTGATTGTAAATCTGAGTGTCCACAAAGATAACAACTTCTAAAACATTACTGAACGAAGGTCGAGCCCATTGTAAGGTAATATACAGTCCACTTGAAACTATTCCAAAAGCGAAAAAGAGTGAATAGACATTCGACCCAACTCACGTAACTCACACCTTGGATATCCAAGCAAGATCCTAAAGTGAGTGGGATTTATCCCTTATAAGTGTTATCGGTATTTCATGCTCATTCTTCATAGGGTGTGTATAAAAGTCGAACCAACATTTAAAATTGGCGCTAGAAGGAGGGCCTGAAGTTCAGTAGTTTGTTAAGGATTGTAAGGTTGTAAGTGCTGGTGAAAAATCTAGATTCTAATTATAGAGTAACAAGGTCCCACTCCAGAGCTGGAGAGCTCCTTGTGCCTGAGTTAGAAACCCCAAGAAGAAGCAGCCTCAAAAGGGCCAAGTCCTTGTCTGAAATAGTTTTATCACCACTTGTAGTTACTCCAACTACAACTAAAAGTATCATCGTCAATCAAGTAGTAATGGCAAACTGGTTGGGTTCCACTGCCTTAAATATCCCTGGTGTAGCCCATGATCTGCCCAAAAATCTTGAGAGGTATCTTCCTAGATACAAGCATGATGGGACTAGAACAGCAGAAGAACACCTAGTAGCATTCAAGAATGCTCTAAAATTGTTAAATGTACAACATGAAGATGTGGCTTGCAGATTGTTCCCGTTCACTCTCCAGGAGGGAGCATACGACTGGTTTTTGAATCTCACTAATGATTCTATTACTAGTTGGAATGACTTGGAAAAGGTTTTTGTATCACAGTTTGGTGAAGTGATAGATCCAAGTGTATTATATCAGCAATTTTTTGGTATTAAAAGAGAAACTAATGAATCTATCAGATCTTACAATATCAGGTTTCAAAAGGCTTATGGCAGATTGACAGGTTATTATGTGCCAAATGCAGATCTGGCATTAGAAATTTTTAGGAATTCTCTAGATCCAATGACTTCTGTTTTCTTGAAAAGAGATGCCTCTATTACTAATCTAACAGAGGCTTATAAAGAAGCTTTGGTTCTTGAAAGGCAACTGGGACCTCAACCTCTGAATGCTCATCAAACTCCTTTGGTCACACAAGGTACCCCTATCTTCAATCCCATACCACATCAGATGATGTTGCCTACACATCAAGCCCCACCGATAAGCAATTCATTGGCTATAACACCTGTCGAAAATGTACAGAATCCGAAGAAATAATATGATAACACAAGAGTTGAGGAAGTTTCAAGGGTGGTCCAAAAGTTGGCAAATGACTTTTTGACTTTCAAAAGGCAAGTGTCCATCGACGAAAACCCAAACAGATTTCCTTATCAACAAAACAGATTCACTAGGCCACCATATGAACCCAACAAAGATTATAAGGGTAAGGGGCATGAAGTAAATATTTGTGACTTAGCTTTGCCCAACTGGTGCAGGATTCATGGAACATCTCAGCACGGGGAATTGGATTGTTTGGAGTTCTGTAATGCCTTTGAAGCTCTATCTGGTGAGTTGGTTTCTCCTGAACATCAAAGAACTGTGGATGCTCCAAGTTCATCCAAACATAGTGCAGCTATGGTGTTAGATTCTTTCACTTTCCCAGAAGAATCAGAGAATGTTGTGGAGATACCCATGGATGAAGTGCAAGCCTTTCAACAGTACAGGAGGGATAACTACAACCTCAGGAACAGAAATCTAGAGCCTAATACTGTGTCTACACCTCCAGATCCATCTTCAAATGATAACCCACCTCCGCCCAAGGGAGGAAATCCGAGAGGACCAGATGCATTTGTCCCTCCACTCAATAAGGGATATAATATAGTGGAGGACATGAAGAAGATCAAAGCCAACATCACTCTTCATGAGTTGGCCCAAATTTCTGAACAAAGGGATAACCTGATCAAAACATACTCTGAACCTACTGCCAAAACTCTGGAAAAAGGGAAGAAGATAGCTAATGCGAATATGGCTATGTACAAAGAAAAGACTGAAGTTCCACCTTTCCTACTGACTATCCGTATATTTGGGAAAAATTTACACAACTGTCAGGTAGATTCTGGTGCTTCAGCCAATGTCATGCCTCTAGCCATCTGTCAGCAGTTGGGTTTGACCCCCATGAACTCCGAGATGAGAGTCATCCAATTGGATAAGTCTGAGGTTAAAGTGGTAGGTGAACTTCAGAATATACACATCCAGCTAGCATCTGAGCCGAGAGCGCAACACAAAATTGACATTCAGGTGGTGGATATTCCTGTAGGATACGAAATGCTTCTGAGCAGGGATTGGTCAAAATCCTTGAATGGGTACTTGGCTACTGATTTTTCGCATATGTGGTTACCCTGGAATGGTTTTGCAAATCAATTAAGAATCGACAGAGAACCAAGATATAAACTCATGATCACGAGTATAATGCCAAGAATGAGACTGTTAATCTTGTTGAGGGTTGTTATATCGGGGTTTATAATTTGACAACTACCCAAAAGGAGAAACCGGTTAAAGCTCACCAAGATCATGATAATGAAGTTGGAATGCTTCATATTGATGGAGCTAAATCTAAGCAAGGTTCTGGTACAGGGGCTGTTCTTAAAGGACCAAAAAATCAAACCGGTTTTATGTCTTATCGCTTGCAGTTTCCCTGCACGAATAATTTGGCGAGAATATGAAGCATTAGTACCAGGATTAAAATTTGCTTTACATTACTTTGATCATGCGAGATATGAAAGCTCGTGTGTTGGACTTGGTTGGTTTGTAGGGTGGACGACTTCAAGCCGTAGAGCATTTTAGTCGACACCAAGAGACGATCAAGTGTCGGCTTGACGAAAAGGCCAGGGTGAGCACCTTCAATCGTGCAGACCTGGTGTTTCTATGGGACAAAGCCCATGAAAAGAAGCGTAAACACACCGAGCTGCAACCTCTGTGGATAGGGCCATACCAGATTGTCGAGATCCTAGGTAATAATGCATTTCGCCTACAGGACCTCGAGGGTAATTTTTTGAACCTTCCTATTAATGGTCAATACCTAAAGCATTATTTCTCAGCTGTTCCATCAAATACATCGTTGGAATAAATCACAAAGACGTTGTAACATGTGTATATATTGTAAATAAGCTTTGAAGTAGTTTGTTTTTATTTTATTTTGTTTGATTTTAAAGTTCTGTGTTTTATCCTTTGGGGTCTATACAAATTTCTTTTAGCTTTTAAGTTTTAGTTTCTTTTAGCTTTTAAATTTTGTTTTTTTAAGTTTTGCCTGGGCAGCAAAGAAAGAATCAACCTTTAAAAAATGTTTTATTCTGAGTTCAAAATCCTGTGTTCATTTTGTTTTATTCTAATTAAGAGATAGTCTGCTTAAATTGAATAGTGGAACTATTTTGTTATTCAGAACAACAGTAGAAAGATAATTGGATTTTGTGTCTTGCTTGCCACAATTATTTTAATTATAAAGAAACTACTATATTGTTGGGTTGAAGAACTCCCAGGGAATCCAAGAAAAGTTGGTCGTAAGAGGGGACTCTGATTTGTGAAATTATTTAAGTGTCCAAAGAGGCTATCGGTACCCAGGCTTTCCAGATCGATGAAATATAAAAAATTGTTTTTAGCAAGGCTTTCCAGATTTCGGTATGTTTCAAAGGAAAGAGAGAGAAGGTGAAAGTTGAGCAAGGCAACATAAAACTGGCACTCTTTTATATCCCACAAAAAAAAAAAAAGGGAAAGAAGAAGTTATGTAATGAAAGAGATAGCCAAGGCTCCAGAAGATGTTTTCTTTTACCAAGTTGTAGATACCACCTCATAGTTGTGGATCAGGGTCGTGAAAATCTAAAGAGTAACTCTGTCGGGGCTGTAAAAGGCTAAACTAGTAAACAGAGCCCTACTCGGTTTCCCCTTCACAATCTAGAAAAGCTGATCAATCCGAAGTAAAACATTCGAAGGCCCAGTCATCCTTGAAGAAAGTTATACGCTTATAATTGCACATCAAAAATCTTCCTTAAGTGATTCAACCTAGTATGTCCTTGGGAAATTTTAACAACTATCAGGTAGTAGTTAAATTATTTTGAAGAATATTTGTGGCAAGGCATGGTACATGGTCTATATTGTTTTGAAACTAGAGTCCTGGATTCTAAAATAGTGCTACTATTTTCCCCGCAGATATCGCCATTTGTTGAGAAGCAACACACCCCCACTGAAAAAAATGAAATTCCATCCTTTGAAAATATTTAGCTTTCATTTTGCCGTAGGGACCCTCTTGATGTTTTTTAGGTTTTTATTCCAAATTGTGCTTGCCTCCTTCTTCTTCAAGTTTTGCATATACCAAAGTATCTAAGTGGGCTTGCATATGGCTTTGATTTCAATTTAGAATTCATTTGTTTAAAATGTTAGAGTCATTCTGAGTAAAGAAGATCTTTCACTAATATGTAAAAAATGCAGAATACAGATGAACAAAATCATTGGAGTCAACCTACAATTTCTGGAGAATTGGCAAAGTGGAAATCACTTGGGAACGTCGCGATTTCGTGACATATTCCATTTTTGGAAACGTCACGATATCGCGACATTTTCCATTTTTAAAACGTCGCGATATCGCGACATATTTTGGTAGAAAAGGCCAAGCGATGAAAACGTCACGATTTCATGACATTTTTGGTTGGAAAGGCCGAGGGATGAAAACGCAGCGATTTCGCGACATGTTTTGGTAAAAAGAGCCGCGAAAGGGAAACGTCGCGATATCGCGACATATTCTGGTCAGAAAGCCAAACTTGAAGAGAACGTTCCATTTTCGTGACGTGTTTCATTTGAAAGAGCTAAGTAAAGAAAGCGTCATGATTTTGCGACAAGTTTTAGTTGAAAGCGAAGCTTGTAGAAAACGTCGCGATATCGCGACAGGTTTGGATCAGAAGCAAAGCTTGTAGAAAACGTCACGATATCACGACATCGCAACATATTTGGACTAAAGGAACCAAGTGATGAGAACGTCATGATTTCGTGACACATTTTGGTAAAGAGAGCCAAGCAACAGAAAAGTCACGATTTCATGATTGGTAGAAAGTGCGAAAGTAGAAAGGTGGAAATCATGACATGTTTAGTGGAAAGAAAAAGATGAGAAAGTCATGAAATTGAAGAGAGTTTGAGAAACGTCACGAAATCGCGACAAGTGTTAAGTGGAAAAAAGGATGGAGACGTCGTGAAATCATGACGATGGTTGAAAGACCAAGTTGGAAACGTTGTGAAATCACGACACATATGGTTGAAGGACCCAAGCAATGGAAACGTCGTGAAATCATGACGCATTTGGTTGAAGGACCCAAGCGATGAGAACGTCATCATTTCATGACAGGTTTTTGGAAAAGGCAAAGGTGAAGGGAGACGTCGTGATTTCGTGACACGTCGTGATTTCGTGACAGGTTTTTGGAATAGGCAAAGGTGAAGGGAGACGTCACGATTTTGTGACATGTCGTGATTTCACGATAGGTGAAGCCAAGAAAGAAGAGAAGGAAGGAAAACGTCGCGATATCGCGACATGTCCCATTTTTGGACCTGTCTCGATTTCATGACGCCATGAGCTGGGAAGAAGGAACCAAGCCGACAAGGTAATAAAAATTAGGGTTTAATTTAATAATATTAAAATGCTAATCCTGGTTTTGTCTTTTGCAGAAAGCCATCTGGCAGTTGCATACTAGCGAAAGTAATGGCGAAAAAGACAAAATAAGCGCGGATCAAGCGAAGGCCGTCAGATGGAAATGTGAGATGCCGAGAATTTTTGGTCCATCCAGATTTTACAGATCTGGCCACAAAGAGACTTTACGGTGACTAAGCGACTACCTCATTTAATGGAATATGTCGGCAATTGACCGAAAAATGAAAATATCTACACATAGTTATCGAAATTTGCCGATGGACGCATTTAACAGGAGAATTTATGGTGAAAGTAATGGCGTGCAGAGAATTTCAACTCAGAGGTGGCTCTGCGAAGATAAAATGTCAGAGAAACCAGTGACTCATCCGAATTTCTCTGAGGAATTAATGAGACGCTCCTAGCAGATGCACCAGAAAGATGAAGATACCTTCACACGCAGTGCCCATTTATGGAATATATCGACGACCAGCCAGAAAATGAAGATATTTACTTACAGTTACAGATGGATGAGAATAATATCAGATCATGCCTTCTCCATTTATGGCAAGTAATTGCACTAAGATTTGCAGAATGGTTAGGTTTTATCGAAACTCTATTTTAAAAGGCCTTATATTGTAAAACCTGGGTAGTAGAGTTTAAGTGATAAGATTTAGGGTTTTGGAAGAAGATATTTTTGAAAAGATCAGGGTTTGTCCTGAGTCTATATATACTTCTTTCGGATGTAAACTCCAGAGGTGGAAACTTAGAATAAAAGCTATTGGAGCAATTTCCTGCAAATCTTGTTTGAATGCTTTGTTCTGGACTTGGAGTTGGTGTGATTTTCGTTTTCTATGATAGCATGGCCAGGAGCCTAATCTCTTTCGAATTACGATAAGTTCATCTTCTTTTGTTTTCGTCTCATTAAGGTTTATTTAATTTATGTTGTAGATCTGTGTTATCAAGATTGGATATGCTGCTAGGCTTCATTCTTTTTATTGTATGCTAGGGAAAATTATAGATTTAAGGTTCAAGCCTGTTCTAATTGCTCTGTCCTCACTGTGCGAGCTAGGCTGCTGGTGAGAGATACCAATTTCAACCGACTTCCCTTCTGTTTGTGATTTTCTTTTAGATCTGTTTCATCTCTGTCTTATGCTCTTAGTGGAAGGTGATCTTAGAAAGCTGGACACTTTCCTCTTTGATTTGTTCTATTGTGAAGCTAATAGTATAACTAAAATTGGTAGTTTTGGTTTTGCAGCTAAGTTAGATAAACTTCTCTTTTCTACCCTACCCTACTCTCTCTGTTCCACCGATTGAATGATCCATTTTTATTTTCTTTAAAATTTGTCTTTTATTTAAATCTGCTAAAGCATAAAGAGCTAGATCAAAGAACTGATTGTAAATCTGAGTGTCCACAAAGATAACCAATTCCAAAAACATTACTGAACTAAAGTCGAGCCCGTTGTAAGGTAATAGACAGTCCACTTGAAACTATTCCAGAAGCGAAAAAGAGTGAATAGACATTCGACCCAACTCTATAACTCACACCTTGGATATCCAGCAAGATCCTAAAGTGAGTGGGATTTATCCCTTATAAGTGTTATCGGTATTTCATGCTCATTCTTCACAGGGTGTGTATAAAAGTCGAACCAACAGAGGTGGTTTTCAATTATTGAGGAGATTTATAATATGCAGATTCTCCTTCTATAATCAAATTGTCTTCTAAGTCTTGAGTCATTTGAAGGCCTCTCCGCATAGCTCCAGCTTCAACTTCATTGTTTGTCCTTGTTTCCAAATATTCAAAAAATGCAAGCATCATATTCCCATTATGATCTCGCACAATGCCGCCAGCACCTGCTCTGCCAAGATTGTCCTTAGTCACTCCATCAAAATTAAGCTTAAACCAACCCGTAGGAGGTGGGGACCACTTAACATTGGCTCTAGGATTGACTACCCTAGGCACAGACTCATCTAACAAGGTTAAGCTTAAATATTGAGAAATCATGGTCTTTTGTAGATGAGGTTTACGGCTATCAAAATGGATAATGTTCACATTCTTGTTGGCAAAAGATAGGATCCTAGCAATGATAGTTTGATGATCATGGATAGACTCATTAAAGACTCTATGGTTCCTTTCTAAACACACCTACCAAAGATAGTGATTGAGACAAATTTTCCACATGTATCTAAGTCTTTGTCTTGAAAAGGGGTAAGGCAACTGGACGAACAAATCAAGTACGATGGCTGGTTTAACCCAATAAATATTAAAGGCCTGAAAAACCCCACTTAGGATAGTCAAGGAAAAAGGGCACTCAAGGAAAATGTGATAAATGGTCTCCCAATTAGCCCTGCATAGATAATAGTGATTAGTGATACAAATACCTTTACGCATCATATTATCAATGGTTATAATTATTCCTTGGATAACCAGACAAGAAAAGACTACAATTTTTGGAATTAAATTTTTTATCCAAACTAAGTCCTTTTGGAAGACAAAATCCTCGTCATCAAGAAAAATCTTGTAAGCTAATTTAACAGTGAACTACCCGTTTTCCATAGGAGCCTAGGTCACTTGATATTCCTTGGGTCTCATGGGGATAAACTATTGCCCGAGAATGTTACAAAGATCATTTGATTCCACTTGAAATCCTTGAATCCTTATTTATTTCCACTTCATTCTTCCTTTGTCCTCAACCATATAATCGGAGACTTTTCTACCAATGAGTTCTTCCGTGATATCTCTGATTCGGGCTAAGTTAGGATATTGCGTCAGTGGATCATCCTTAGCCCACCTATCATTCCAAAAATTTATCCCCCACCATTGCCTAAAACCCATCTTAAACATTTTTTGATGATTTCCTTACAATTGAGAATTGCTTTCCAAAAATCAGAACCTCTGATTGGAACTAAGTCACTTAGAAATTCCATATTTTGAAGATACTTTCATTTGATGATAGTTGTCCATTCATTTTCTTCATCAAAAATGAGGTGCCACGCCTGCTTAGCTAGTAAAGCTAAATTCATATGAGAAATTCTCCTTAGACCTAAGCCCCCATTTTCCCTAGTTCTGCCCACTTTGGTCCATCCTACAAGGTGTATCCTTTTTTTCTCCTCTGATCCAGTCCATAAAAATTTGTTTTGGAGTTTCTCAATTTTCTGTAAAACCTTCATAGGGGCTTTGAAAACGAAGAGGAAATAGACTGGAATGCTCTAAAGAGAGGCCTTAGTGAGGGTCAGCTTTCCTGCTTGAGATAGAAGATGACCTTTCCATCTAGCAAGTTTTTTTAATTCTTTCAATAATCATGTCCCACATTGACTCTCTCGGAGAACCAATGAAAAGAGGGAAACCAAGATACGAAGTGGGGAGGTTTGCTATATCACACCCTAAAATTTTTACAATCCTTCCTTACCTCTGAATGTGGGTGTTCAATAAATATAACTTGCTTTTACTAAAATTAAATTTTTGACCAACAGCGTCCTTGTAGAGTTGCAGGATGTATTTAATTCTTTTGGCCTCAACCATCGATGCCTTAGTCAATAGAAGGGTATCATCGATGAATTGTTGGTGAGAAACAACCCTAGTGAGAGATGTTGCCTTGATTCCCGATATTAGCCTTGAACTGCAAGCATTTTTTATGGTTCTGCCTAAATATTCTACCACAATGATGAATAACATGGGGCTGATAGGGTCCCCCTGCCAAATTCCTCTGTGACTTTGAAAGTAACCAACAGTTGTTCCATTAACCAGAATCGAAAACCATGCTTTAGAAATGCATTCTTTGATCAAATTAACCCATTGGTGCTAAAAACCAAACTTAAGAAGGACAACAATCAAAAAGTCCCAATTTAGCCTATCAAATGCTTTATTCATATCAAGTTTGAGGGCAAAAATAGGCCTGTTAGTCTTATGGGTAGAGTGCAGAGGTTCATGAACTGTGATAACTCCATCCAAGATTGACCTGCCCTGGACAGAGCTTCCCTGGCATAGATCTATGATGTGGGACAGAACATCTCTCATTCTATTTGCAATGGCTTTAGTTAGTATCTTGTAAGAAACATTGCACAGACTGATTGGCCTGAAGTCAGCCATAGATTTAGGGGTTTGCTTCTTAGGAATTAGAGAAATAAAAGTAGATTTGAGACCTTTCGAGATATGATTGCTTGCTTGGAACTCTCTGATAGAAGAAATTACATCCTCACTTATGATGTCCCAAAAATATTGATAGAAATGAGGGGGAAAGCCATTGGGTCCCGGGGCTTTGTTTGGCTCCATGCTAAACAAGGCTTCCTTAATTTCCTCATCAAAAAAGGGAGATAGAATATTAAGGTTTATATCCTCATTTATTATTCTAGGAATGGATTGCAAGAGAATATCTTTGGCCTCCTCATTGCACTGTGATTCCTGACCAAGGATAGAATTGAAATAAGTTACTGCCTCCTTTCTGATTTCTGTTAAGTCCTGAGTAATAGAACCATCTGCTTTTTTTTTAATTTTTATCTTGTTATTGCTTTTGTTTCTAAGTGTGGTGACGTGAAAAAACTTAGAATTTGAATCTCCATATTTCAACCAAAGAGCCCTTGATTTTTGCCTCCAATAGATTTCCTCATAGGCCAAAATGTTATGAAACTCTGCTAGTTTTGTTCGTTCCTCCTGCCTAGTAGTTTCATCAGCATCACCATGTTGAATCCTTTGATCAATTATCTTTAAAATTTCAACAACCTATTTTTTATTTTCAAAGAGATTTCCAAAGACCTCTTTGTTCCAAGTTCGAAGATTTTCCTTAACAAACTTTAATTTGCCAGCAATTTTAAAAGTTGCACTACCCCTGATAGGCTGCTACCACCACTGAATTAAGTTATCTTTGAAACTGGAATGTTTAATCCACATAGATTGAAATTTGAAAGGTTTTTTTAATTACAGAGAGTTAGGGATCTCCAAAAAATAGGATTATGATCAGAGGCAATTTTAGGAAGGGCTTGCAGGGTAGAATCATTGAACAGAGTTGTAGCCTCCTTTGATAGAAAAAACCTGTCAAACCTTTCTTGAATGAGATGACACCCTATCCGCCGATTTCTCTAGGTATAATTCGATCCTCTAAGTTTTAGATCCATCAAAATTTTGGAGTTCACAAAGTAATTGAACTCATCCATGCTCCTGATAGGTGGTCCATTTCCACCCATTTTGTCTGAAGGGTAAAGAGGAGTGTTAAAATCCCCAGCCAAAATCTAGGGGACATTATGGAAGATTTCACTCAGATTTCCTAAGTACTCCCACAGTAGAGCTCTCCCTTGAATTGAATTCGGGGCATAAATATTTGAAAGGATCCATGACCTATTGTTGTTTATTTCCTTAAATAAAACACTAAGAACCTTGTAATCTTTCTGAATAATGGTGCCTTCTACTATCCGAGGATCCCACAAAGTCATAAGGCCTCCAGATGCTCCTCTGGATGATTTGCAAACCATATCCCCTTGATTCCAAATTGTTTTTGCTACTTTTTTGATTGAATCTCATCAGTTTTTATTTCTTGCAATATGATAATAGTTGGATTCACTTTATTTCTTATTGCACTAACTTCCCTGTGTTTGGGTAGGCCATTGAGGCCTCTCACGTTCCATAAGAGGAACTTCATTTAGATTGTTTGGTATTTCTTCTCTCCCCCTCCCTTAAGGGGGTTTTCCTAATTTGTTGTCTTCAGAACCCGAAATAACCTGTTGAAACAAGGTTCTTTGTTTTCCATTGGCAATGTCATTATCAGTTTTAATTTTTTGATGCTCAGCATTTGATATTCTTCATCTTCTTTTTCACTACCAAAATCTATAGGAGACTTCACAGTGCTCCTGGTTTGCTTAGGACTAAACTGAGAGGAGGCAATTTGTTGCAAAACTGGACTACCATATTCCTCAGTCTAAAAATTTTCACATATCTCCACCCCTACATCTCCTTTTTTCTATATTCCCTTGGTCTGTGGGATGGCTCCTCAGTAGGATTCACCTGGCTCCTAGTGATGATGTTAGGGAGATGACATTTTTTATTTTCCAATGCCGCAAATTTCTTCCTAAGTTTTTTAGCATTAGGGTTTGGATTTGGGATGCCCAGTGGGCTTGAAGCATTTTCAGCATTGGGGTTTAAGGATCCTGACTTGGATGTGGATTCTAGAGATCGAGCATTCGGGTTTTGCTTTGTGATACCCATGGGGCTTATAGTAATTTTAACATTAGGGTTTGAGGATCCTGACTTGGATGGGGATTCTAGAGAGTCATAAAGGTTAGCCTGAAGGTTCTGGGCTTCCATGTATTCCAATAATCCTCCTACTCCCATATTGGATAGAATTGAAAATTTATTTGAAACTAGAGGATTGGAACTTACTTGAGTATTTTGGTTGCCAACAACTTGTTGTTTTCCTTTGTCTTGTTGGTACCCTGCACCCTCTCTTTTCTTTTTTTGGTAGACATAGTTTGCCTGATTGAAATTGCCTCTACCAGGGAAAATCCTCAAATTTCCTCTATCTAGCATTCCCTACTTTTGCTTTTCTCTATTCATTGCTAGGTTAGGGCACTGATTGCATAGATGTCCTTGATTTTTGCATTCTACACAAAATGTCGGTCTGTTCTCGTATTCTATTGTTTTTTTCGATAGTATTCTCCATACTCTTTCCTCAACACACAAGAATAATAATTTTGAAATTTTTGATCTTAGCTTACCCCCTTAATTGACAAATGGGTAAATAATGAAACCCACGAGTCAATTGATAAATGGATCAACCGCACCTATAATGGTTGGTCCATCTATTACATCGAATTGCACCTAATGCTACCAAAGGAAAAATTTTGACAACACAGATATACCCCAAATTGCAAATGAGTGGCAAAGGTAAGCTCTTTTAGCCTTCTCATTTATTTTTTTGCATTTTTTTTCCAATTTTTTGTTTTAATTTTGAAGTTTTATATTCTACATTTTGTGTTTTTTTTTTAATAAAATGGATGGAAATTGAAATGTGTTATTCTTACACATGGATGATATACTAATGTGTATTTATTTATTTTTGTGCTGTAGTTGAATATTTTGGAGGCTCGAAACAAATTTTCACCTATCCTGCCTGGGGTGAAAAAGGCATTGAAGGAGGTCGACTGGGAGTGGTTAGGGAAAGTGGGATTGTATAGGTGTGCACGAGTTGAGGTGGTGAGGGCAAATGAGAGGTACCTATATACCTTAGCAAAGATGTGGGATCTAGACAAGGGGACCTTCCAGCTCTTGATAGGGGAGATGATGGTGACACTCAAGGATATCTACCACATCTTCCATGTACCTGTAGAGGGATTGTGTGTTTGGGTTGGACAAGATAATGGGTACGAGATCAATCATATTTATGGCAATGCCTAGGTGAACATAAATATTGAGCGACATATTATATTTAAATATGTACTCGAAAGAGTTGGAGGTTTACCAACCTATGTGATGTTCATTTTGGCCAATATGTTATTGCCAAATAACATAAGATGCAGGTTCCCTTGGAATTTGATTAATTTGGTGTATGACATAATTGATGAGCCTTGGGTATACGCTTGGGCACTTGCCTTACTAGCTCAAGTGTATATGGAGTTGTACAAGGTAAAGAGGTGAGGGTAAAAAGGATTGGGGTGCAGTCTACTTCTTCAAATTTTAGGTTGGGAGTACTTCAGTGTAGCTTATCATATGGGCTTACCTTACAAGTGGGATAGAGAACATCCCTTTGCACTCAATGGAACATACCACCAAGCATCCTAATATGACCCTCTAGTAAGCCACATCAGATCAAAATCAAACCAAATACTCCTCTAACAAGCTCTATAATATGCCAATCTTACCTTTTCCACCTGATGTTGCCTACCCCTAAGTCACGATCATAGTAGTCAGCAATTCTTGTAGTCTAGCTACCTCTATCTGTAACCCTACCATATCCACTATAGCTTGAGTTACCTAAGTCATTATTGTAGCATGCCCATGTCTTGCAGTTATAACTACCAACTAAACCTACAAAGCATCATGTTATACTATCCTAGTGTCTCTCTTTGTTGTATGCTTAGCCATCTATGTACATAGAGTATCATGCTCTATGTTCACCCTATCAATCTCTGCCTAGTTACTGTATACCTAGGTCTTGAGGAGATCCATATCCTTATATAATCCCCTCCAATACTGCTACCCCCTACTGAGCTGACTCTATACTACTATGAGAGTAGTGTCTTGCTTCACCAACTATCCTTGTAGGATCTGCACTTGTGCTCTCAACTAGGCCATCTCATCCTGAGGATCCTCCTCATCCTCCCCTCCTCCTATGGATCTTATACATGGGCTAGCCCACTCTCCCTCCATCTGACGATGCAATCATCACCCTCCACCTTCGACCTCATATCCAAAGCCCTCACCTACATCAGCTCCAACTAGCATACCCATTGGCCCACCTCCTTGCCATAATCGAGTCATCCACCAGGTGTCATACTATATCGTAGTACTTGGGTCCTCCAAACTTGAAGATGCCAATGGCTCATCCTCCTCATCCTCTAGGGGCACAACTTGAGGTAGCTCCAAATGTATCTCTACCCTTGATGACGGTATAAAATGAGCTCCTCAAGAATACCCTGGTATATTTTGAATTGTCATGTGATGCAAGAATATTGGAAGTACTCCTACTCTATGCCATGTCACCTTACCATTATTTTTATCTCACGCACCCTAGCTATGTTGATCCATCTATCTAATGAGAACAATCCATGTTTGGCCTCCAAACCATCTGACCTAGTCTTAGTCCCTCAAGTGACCCTACATAATGGGATAGCTTACCTGCATGACATCAACTATGAGCCACATATCCTATATCAACATCCTCCATGTCTACTCATGACACTTGCAGCCCCTCTGGTTTGTCTACTTGAATGTACTCTCATCTCCAAACCTAAAGGAGGAGGCTGCAACCCAATCCACATCGACCTTAGTGCTGGATCTCATATAACTCATCATATAGATGAGCAAGTAAGGTGCTACCCCATGCCATGATCAATGGTTGCTGGATATCACACTCTATCAAGTCTTGAAACATATCAAGGAGATTCCATGGGAACCTCACTCTTGAAGAGTTGGGTAGTATGATGTTCGATATGATGCACATCAAAATGACATACCTCCAACCGAACACCCTGGTTGCATACCAAGCCCGAATAAGCAATCCCCCGTTGTCCATGCTCTGACTCACAACCATGGCCTCTGCCCCAAACACCCTCTACAATACTCTCTCCTACTCCAAAATGGTAGTAGATGTAATCAAACATTCCTCAATGGGAATGTGGAATATTCGTTATACATCCTCCAATATAACCATCATATCACCAATCGAGAGATGGAATGTGTTTGTCCAACTATCCCAACGATCATCCAACACTGTCAGATAGGCCTGATCTAACCTCACAGTCGGTATACAAATAACCTGCTTAGGCCAATTACCTCAAACCACTTCCACTCCTCCCTAGTGATCTCATCTTGCACTAACTCAAAATATTTGGGGACTCTATGGTGGGCCTTCAACAGTTGAAGCCCAACAAGCACAAAAATAAATAAAAAATTACAACAAATTTCAAAATTTTCAACAATCTACATAATAATTTTACCATCTTGGGCTAAGATGGCTTATAGGTGAGATTGTCCTACCTTGGTACAGTCACCCCAACGGTCAAAAACATGACCATTTATTTTTAAACCTGACCATCCCACCCAAGGATGGCCCCCAAAATCCAGAAGGGGAACCGTCCCTACCCAGGACAACCCTGAAACAAAAAAAAAGGTATAAAAACATCAAAAAAAAATTCTAAGCTAGCTTAAACTACATTTTCTAATCTAAACTGGGTTAATTACCTTAATTTTTCAAGTGAGTTTCATTTACCACATTACTTAATGAGGTTCATTTTAAAAATTACAAATTAACAAGAGTGAAGTTGAGTATTTACCCACCTCTCTCTGGCTCCTCCACTTGTAGAAGCCTCGAGCTGATCCATGGTGGTAGTCAGTCAGATTTTCAATAGTTCTTCACATCAAAAAATATTCCCCTCCTCATCATTTCTTCGAGGGATGGTCGTAGAAAATTTGAAAAATATAAAAAACAAAATTTCCAATGGTTGACGTCATTTCGATGCAACTATCCTACCCTGAGACAACCCCACAATTTGCAGAAAGCCACCATATCACCTTGGAATGGCTTTAAAAACACAAAAATCAATAAACATCAAAACATAAAAACAATATAAAATTTCAAAAACACCTAAAAACCATCAAATCAATCAAAAATATCAAGTGATACTCATAACTAGTGATTTTCCTTATATACCTAGTGATCACAGTGACTAATTCTCCATGCAATCTGATCGGATGGGTCAGTTACCATAAGGCCACTTGAACCAAAAATAGTTCCAATCAGAATTGAAATGTTATCCTCTTAATTCCCTAAGAAAGCCACACGATTGAACTACTCCAATGGATAGTAGTATATATTTCATTCTTCCATTCAATTTTAGTGATTTCCCTTTGAAATAAATTGAATTTTTATCATTTCAATTCTCTAAGAAAGACATATGGTTGGACTGCTCTATAGGATAGAGATGTACAATTACCAATTATGGTCAAAATCATAGTTGTAACAAGATTTTCCCTTTCTACATTTATAAAAGTCCTACAAAACCCCAACAAGTCATATTGGTCAAGCGACTCGTTGCTTTCATCACTTTCCATCTCCTCATTGACTCGTTGCTTGAGGGGGTAGTCATATAATCACAAAATTCATAATCAACATCAATAATTAAACACTCAATCATGCAAATTGTGTTTGCCCAAGAATAATTGCCAAAGACAATCATGCCTTTTTTGCTTGGGATAAATAATAAGCAAAAATTTAAACAAACAAACATTTGGTAAGACTGAAGCCTCCGTTGATAGACTACTAGCTTGATAAGAAAATCTGCTCTAACCACGGTCAAAATGTTTGCTAAAAACTGCTATCTTCAATGCATCATAAGTAATGATTCAAGGATGCATGCTCTTTCCATGATTGGGACATCTAATGTTGATCAGATCAATGAACACCATTAACCCTTAACTTAATTTTAGGTCATCTATTTTTTATCTGCGTTGTGCTTTCATAGAATACATGCCAAAAAGGGGTATCTATAGATACTTAAAACACGTCATTTTGAGGAGACTACCCATATGGACGTCATTTAAGGCTATATAACCCACCTCGTATAGCCTCAAGGCTTAAAAGTGATTTTTATCACTCTAACAGTGAGGATTTTCCCTTTGTATCCTAGACTATCCCACCAAGGGATGACCTCTAGAGGTCATCCTACCCCAAGGTGATCGACAGTCATGATCACTCCACCCCGGCATGACCATGCTTGTAACAAGTTCAAATCCAGCACCACAGGAAAAATGGTTTCATTAGCCAATCCGAGCCTAACAGAATTTGCCATCAATTACAGGAAGCTTTTATAATGGGTAGTTGCATTTCTTGATCCTAACCATTTATTGGCTTCTCTTACAAGCCTTGGAATCCCATTGGAAATTTTATATAATGACTCCTAGCCATCATTAAACTATCTTGCAATTTTACATAACAAAGTGTTGTCAGATTGAATACCAGAGAGATCTCACTCTCATAAGCAATGAAGTGCTACCAAAATCTGATCAAGAAGTCTCAAAGCATGATAATGAGTCAATTAAAATGTTGAAGATCAAATTGCATCCTTTTCATCATCAAACATTCTTGTTTCGTGTCAAATTTCACCATCAAATCGTTCTTCATGAGCGTACCCTTGAACATCAATCCCACAAATCAAGCTCGACGTCACCTCGCATCGATTACAAGGATTTCATTCGTAGATCAACAATCGTCTCTCCTCGAGACGGCTCGCAGGTGCCACCGTCCTGCTCAAGGATGGCTAGTATACCAGATTTCTCTACAGAAGGATGACCTCTTGGCAAGATTGATGTAGATGGTTCTACCTCTAAATAATTGCATATATTATTTATTTTCTTAGTAGTATTTCTATCAAAATCTCTCTCATATTTAATGACATAAGAGAATCTTCTGGGTTGATACCTCTTAGCCTCTTTTCTTTTAATAGTTGTCATCTTGTTGCTCAAATTTTTTAGTGTAGTCAACACTTCTTGCATCATTGGAGATTATTTTGGCTCCAAGGTAGGTAATGTTGGTAAGGTTGGTATTGGAGGCAATGCCTTAAGAGTGGGAATTGGATCTATTGAAAGCAAATGTGTGATTGTGATAAAATTTTCTCTCTGTTGAGTGGGATGGACAATTTCAAAAAATATGCATAACCATCCTATGGGAGGTTTTTCCATAGAAATTAAGGTACTCTCAACATTCACAATGACCTAATAGATTTTAGGGAAGTTCATCACATTATATTTTCTAATCTAAAGGTCTAGATCAAAATCAAAAACAAAAATATAATATATATATATGTCCAAGGGCCATGTGGTGGAATTCTAGGGGAATTCTCTTCCAAGTTTGACTAAACTTGATATTGAAGTCAATGATGGCTTCCTAAGGATGTGTTGAGCATGATGTCAAAATTTACCCATAATTATTAAATTAGTGGTATGTTTTTTTAAGATATTTTATTCTTGTCTAAAATTAGTTAATAAGTTAACTTATATCAAATTGGATAGTTATATTGAGTTAAAGTCAAGTTCTAGATTTATTCCTAGAAAATAGGGCCAACAGGGAGTTAATTTCTAGGCAAGTTATCTTCATGAAGAGGGCACCTCAAATCAAGGCCAGTTAAGTGAGTTGTAACTGAAATAAAGCACATGCAAAAATATCTCAAATTGGGTGCTTTATTTTATGCCATTTAATAATTTTAATTAACTAGAAAAAACACCATGCAAGGTGGCCATGACAAAAGATTTTTTTTTATAAACTTGAGTTGCTTTAGTTTTTTTATTGATCAATGTTGATTGATCATTATATACATTGTAACTGGAATCATTTTTAATATAGAAGAATCAACATTTTTCGGAGCACAAATTGGGTGCACTATTGTGGACCCTTTTTAAAGTTTTTTTTGTGCGCTTTTTTCAATTCTAGATCTAATTTTCTGGTTTGGACCAACAACATAGTTTGTTGATATTGGAGCTTTTGTTAAGGATATTTCATCATTTTATATTTATAATTGGTTTATCTTAATCAATAAGCACTCCTAGACCATTTTTGGGTGATATCAATGCTCCATTAATGTTCATTTTGTCTTAGATCAAAATTGTTTTATTACTATTTTTTGGATCTCTCCACTTCAAGAACTTTCATTTAGTATCATAGTAGAGTTTTGCGTGTGATTTAAGTATTTGTATGTGAAGCTATGACAAGAGAGGGTGAATATTTTAATTCCTAATATTCTTTACAAGATTTTGGATCAGAAATACTTGTGGCTATTTGTTTGCTATCATGGCAACAAATAGTGCATCCTTAAATATACCTACATTCAAAGGAGATAACTTTGAGTACTAGAGAGGTTAAATGAGGAGGAAAATTGTTGGAAGAGGTTTTGGAAAAGTATAGTTCATCCATATACTCCTCTTGATGATTGGAGTGTTCTTCCCCAAGATCAAAAGAAGGCATTGGAAGAAGTAGAAAATAATGATGTTCCAGCTTTCTTCTACTTGTAGAGTGTAATAGATCCAAGCATCTATCCAAGGATAGTTGGTTGTAAAAATGCTCATGAGGCATGTACAACCTTGGATACATCATATCGAGTTTCAGAAAAGGTAATATCAGCAAAGCTATCCACATTAAGAATAAATTTTGAAAATATGAAAATGCATGATGATGAGAATGTTGGAGACTATTGTATTAGAGTAAATGATATAGTGCATAGAATGAGAATGTATGGTTAAGACATGGAAGATATGGTAGTAGTAAGAAATATTTTGAGATATCTATCCCAAAAATGGCTCCATATTGTCATTACACTTGAGGAGTGTAAAGATATGGACCAAATTGAGGTTGAAGAGTTAGTGGATTGATTTCTTGGTCATCCAAGAAGCAAAGCACAATGGCTTTGTCTTCCTCCAAATCCAAATATGCAACCCTTAATTTACCTTGTACACAAGGGTTTTGGATGAGAAGAATGTTAAAGGATTTTTGTGAGACTCAACATTATCCTACCAAAATATTTTATGATAACATTGGGGCAATACAATTGTCTAAAAATCCAATTTTCCATGCAAAGACCAAACACAAGAGTTGAAGCACCATTTTGTCAAAATTTTGGTACATGATAAATATTTTGTCATTGAGTATGTTAAGAGTGAGGATCAAGTTGATGATATACTTACAAAGGAGCTACTGAAGGTGAATCATGGCCTTTGACATCAAAGGGGGGATTGTTGAGGGTGATGTCAAAAGTCATCCATAATTATTAAATTAGTGTTATGTTATATAAGAGATATTTTTTTGTCTAGAATAATTTAATAAGTCAATCTATATCATATTGGATAGATAGATAGAGTTCAAGTCAAGTTTTAGATTTATTCCTAGAAAATAGGGCCAATAAGGAGTTAATTTCTAGGCAAGTTATCTTTATGAAGAAAGCGCCTCAAATCAAGGTCAATTAAGTGATTTGTAACTAAAATAAAGCACATGCAAAAATATCTCAAATTGGGTGCTTTATTTTATGCCAATTAATAATTTCAATTAATTGGAAAAAACACCATGCAAGGTGGCCATGATAAAAGCTAGTTTTTTTAGAAACTTGAGTTGTTTTAGCTTTTTTGATTGATCAAGGCTGATTGATCATTATATACATTGTAATTGGACTCATTTTGAATATAGAAGAATCAACATTTTTCAAAGCACATATTGGGTGCACTATTGTGGAGCCTTTCTTAATTTTTTGTGTGCTTTTTTCAATTCTAGATCTAATTTTCTGGTTTTTTTTTTTTTTTTTTAAAGCGAAAAACCCCTTGCGGAGCTGCCTTGGTCTGAGAGACCATGAACAGGGGGTTCTACACCGTCAAAGTCACCCGGGGGTCGCACCCGACCTTGCCCACACCAACATTATCAATTGGATTTTGGATACCCAATTTAGCTTTTTGGTAGGGTGGAGATTTGAACCTGGGACCTCCCTTGGAGGATTGCCCTCTCCTCTCCAACTCACCTACAACACCTGGGTAATTTTTTGGTTTGGACTAGCAACATAGTTTGCTAATATTGGAGTTTTTTGTTAAGGATATTTTATCATTTGATATTCATAATTGGTTTAGCTTAATCACTAAACACTCCTAGACCATTTTTGGGTGATATCCATGCTCCATTAATGTTCATTTTGTCTTAGATCATAATTGTTTTATTGTTATTTTTTGGATCTCTCCACCTTGAGAATTTTTAGGATGTATTTTAATGGCAATAAATTATGTGAGTAATGAGAAGGGATTGTCTAACTCATTGAATTCTTTGAAAATTGGTATAACTAGGTTGTCCTGTGATTGAATACTTCCATATTCAAGAGTATGGTACCAATGTGATATATTTCCTCTAAAATACAAAGCGAGGAGTCACACCATGACATCTTCTTCATGGATGTTATGTATGGCAGCCATAGAAACCACATATTGATAGTTCTCATGTATTGTCTTTCTTATACCATCATAAATGGGTAAGGCTTTAAGTATCATTTGGGGAATTTCATTGAGGTATGCTAAGCTAAGTGGTCTAGTAGTATTACATTTGGGGAAATTCTGAGGAGGTTGTTGAGCTTTTTGAGCCATAGTCTCTAAAATAGGAGCATCAAGAAATTCTTGGGAACTAAAATACATAAAATCTATGCTTTCTATAACAAATAATATCTTAGAAGGTAAATATTTGGTTCATATAAACCTATAAGGTGGCAACTCAAGAAATGGTAATGGATTTTCAAGCTTCTTGGTTGTGGATATTTCAAACATAAAAAAAATTAGAATAAAGTGGCAACTAGGTGTCTATTAGTCAATTATATCGCAATAGAGTCACCAAGTGAATGATTGAATTATCTTAGAGAATAAACTTTCACCAAAGTTCTACTCAATCAAGTAGGTGGGTGAATAGATAAAATTTATCCCACTGAGCATACTAGAAAATGTTGGTCCACAATTTACCTAGTTAGTAATATGTGCCCTAGATTTTTGCCAACATTGGATGATTGGGATTTCTTCCAAGTTCAACCTCTAGAGTAGGTCAACTTATTGTAACATTATGAAATTGAAATAGGGGTTTAAAACAAAATAAATAAATGGAAGGGTCAAGAAGAAGTAAGGGTTAAGAGAATTGCTAAAGGATGGAAGGGATATAACATAAAAACAATTAATATGCACATCATAAAAGTCTTACACAATTCATTCTTAGTGAAACTTAATAGACCAACCATCATCAAATGCATCGCAGAGTTTGTTCAATTCTAGTATATATTTTAACCACTTCAAATACTTATGAAAAGCAATCCGATAGTGATCCAAAGAGCATAATTTTCTTTAATAGAATAAACTAATCATAAATTATAATATAAATGAACCAAAACATAACATTTATTCATAAAAACCTACAAATACAATCCCAATTGAGGCTAAAAAACTTTAACTTTTTATTAATTAGAAATAGTAGTTATACAACACATACTCAAGCAAATGCTATAGAGTTGACCCTCATTGTGAGGTGCATTGAGCTATTTATAAGTTTCTTGTGAATATTGCAACAAAATATTTAAAAAATTGTTACAAGCCTGTTAGAAGAACAACCTCACAAAGAGCACTCTTGGGAGAAAATATCACTTTCATATTATGCCAATTTAGTTGCTTTTATTTCTAATGTGGTCGATCTAGATTTCACCTTGCATCAATCTGCTCTATGGATCTCCAACTATCTTTTGCTACAAATGGTTGACCTATTTCAATAGTATATTAGGGATGTTATTTTAAAATTCAATGGCTTTGTATTAAATAGTTAGAAAGCACTGAGGTGGTTATAGCCCTGAAAGAGATGTTCTCAAGCAGACACATGCCAATGTTAAAATTTGTGATGATATTGGGTCCTTGGGTTACTTAGAAGATCTATTGAATCAAACTTATAATTTTCTAGGGTTTTGATGATATCATTTCTTAGAAAAGTTTGATTTTATGTATTCTATACTGGTGCTTTGATCTTATGGTTTTATGTATTTTAAGCCTCCATGGTACTTTTACTCTAAAAACTTAGCTTTGTTCCACTTTGGCATCTTTTACTTATTTTTAGACTTTATAATGGGGTTGCTGACATTATTGCTTGGAGAAGTTTAAAAAAAAATTATTCAAGCTTTGATCTAAGAGAGCTTTCTTTGATTTATGTTGAGGTTGCACTACTCTGACTTTTTGAAAATACAACTATATTACACTTAGGCAATTTGGCATGTTTTTGGACTTTTCGAATGCTTTGTTGATGTCATTGTTTGGAAAAGCCCAAAATTATTCAACTTTGAATTTGTGCATTTTAGCAATCTTCTTTAGGACATAGTTGATTTTCTCAATGGTGCCTAACCACCTTGGAGTGTAGTTTTATACCGAGGCATCAAGGATTTCTTTATCTATGTTGCTTGAGTGTTCATTTCAACTTCAAAATATTTTCCCTCAATAATATTTGAGCAATATATTTAGCAAAAGGGTTTATGAATGAGGGCATAAATTTGACCTGAAAAAAGGACATATGAAAGAAGAGCATGAGAAATAATTTAAAATAGAGGAACAAAATATTGAAGAATCAAATGAAGTAGAATATTATAGTAAGGTTGCAACATATCACCACCCACACCACCATGAACAACAACAATCTTTGAGGCATGGATTAGGGCATAAATATTATTATGGACGTATATGGATTCAAAAAGGTGTAAAGTATTGGAGTAATTCTATATTTGAGATTGGTATAGTAGCATCATGGAATAACAAGACCAAACATTCAAAAGATAATAGTAGAGAAGTATAAGCATGAAACTAATAGAGTAGTTATAGATATTCAAGTGGCACAATGGCAACTTGGTATCATAGAAGACCACACAAATCAAGATTTTACATGGATGGATGGATGGTCAAGATTACTAGGAGTTGTCAACATTGTTTAGAAGATCATATTATTTAGTTTCTTCTCTTGTTTTGACGATGAAACGGTGGAATGATATGGTACCTAAAGATAGTTATATGGGGATATGATATTATTTTGTATAAGGGTACTATGGATAGTTGGCATGGGCCACATATAATACAATGTTAATTATATTATTATATTATATTATAATAATGAGTGGTATGAGGGTTTAGTAGCCAACTCCCCAAAGTAGAACTAGATGATGGGTATATAAAGAGGAGATATTGTTATTGTAAGGATCATCCATATCAAGTATTATCTTTTAATAATATTTTCCCATAGAGTGGTGTCTCATCTTAGGATATATTATGGATTTATTCATTCCTTAAAGATAATTATTGGTATTGTCCTACATTAAGGGTATTATCTATCTATCTCACTGTGTAGATTACTACTGTGGATAGATGATTTTTTATTTCAATATATGGTGAATGATTTATGCTAATGAGAATAAATTTTCATTAAGTTTTATGACTAAAAAATAATGGATACACTTGAGGAGAAATGGAGCATACATTATTAAGTTATTGGGATCCATAGAAAAATATAGCTAGTTTGAAGGATACCCTCAAAGGCTATGTAAAAAAACTAAACAAGCTTCAAAAAAATACATACATACATACATAATATATATATATATATATATATATATATATATATATTAAAAAGAGATCTAGAAGATTTCAAGTGGTAGAAAGGAAAAAATATGTCAATCTATAGATTAAGATAACCACACCTTTAATGGAAAATAAGCAAAAAAGTGGACAAAGGGATTTTTATTTGAATCTAAAAATTCTATTTTGTAGGTTCATGGTTGCATTAAAAAAGAAAATGTTATTATTTCCTTTAAATCTAATATAAAATATAATTTTATTATTATTGCTTTGGCTAAGAGGTTGCAAGTTCAAGCAAATTAAGGCTATACAAATTAAGAGTGATAATGTTAATATTTTTTAGCACTTGAAGATCACCATAGATAAATATGTTTTACATTCAAATTTTCATGATATTGGGATGGATAACATGAATATTGTTCTTGGTTTTCTTTGGTTGGATTATTTGGGTATCATTAACATTAATTTATAAAAAAAATTATGAAGTTATGGTATAGAAAAATGAAGATAACATTGCAGGATATTTCTCAGCTTATGAAGCAAGGATCCAAGGAGAAGCAAGAAGTAGTTATGGAAGGGGAACAAGTCAAGGAACAAATAGAGGAATCAAAATATGAGTCTACAATAGAATTAGTAGAGGAGTACATGGAATAAGTAACAACAAAATTCTAAGGTAGATCTATTAGAATAGCATAAGGATGTGCCAAAATAAGGGAATGAAATAAGAGCATGAGAAATAATTTACAATAGAGAACCAAAATTTTAAAGAATCAAAAGAAGTAGAATGTTGGGTCAAGGTTGCACCATCTCACCACCCACACCATAATGAACAATAACAATCTTGGAGGTATGGATTAGGACATCAATATTATTATGGACCCACATGAAGTCAAAAAGATATTAACTATGGTAATGTTTGGTAGAAAAAATATAGTAACTTTTAGATTTCAAAATTGTATAGCAACATCATGGAATGATAGTATCAGTCATTCTAAATATCATATTAAAGTAGCAAAATCATGAAGCTAATAGATCAGTTATGGATACTCAAATGGCACAACGGTAGCTTGGCATCATCGAAGAACATACCAATCAAAATCTCATGTGGATGGATGTATGATCAAGATTGGTACTTGTAGTGGATTCTTAATACAATCTAAACAATGAAGGGCAATTACATCTAAAGCTAACTTGAAACCTTGTGTAGAATGAAATTCCCTCAAACCATTGACAACCATGAGGAATCCCATGCTAGAAGATCACTAGGAAGATATCTCTAAGGTTGAAAATTGATGTAAAAACCCTTAGGCTATGTGGCCAAGATAATCATCGAGATATGACATATAATTTCCCACAATAGTGTTGCACAAACTTTTCAATTATATTTTAGCCAAACCCTATCATTGATAACAACTAATGAGCCTTTTTATGATAACTAATGTAGCTCTATTATTGGAAGTGGTTCAACCCAAATAACAAGCACGAACGAGCTAACAAGATTCGCTATCATCCATATTTGTTTGGGTTTGTGTCTCCTAACCCCTCACCCATCATCTCTCCACCACATGTATAATACACATTTATTGGGGAGGGACATTTGAGGGATGACAACAACTATGGAGAATGAAGGACCCATAAGAGCTAATTGTTAGAGCTCCTAAAAAACATTCATTCTATCATATTCAATTAAATATGTTACCTATTGAAGCTTCTCTACACCAATAACTCCTCCAAGAGGAGGCCAATGCTTAACGATAGTAGAGTTGTAGGCACAAGGGAGTATCATTGGAGATCCTATGTATTGAATAAATTTCATCATGTGTGGTTTGCATCTCAAATGATTTTTGACTTTGCCTTAAACGAACTTGGGAGAAGATTAAGAGTTAGAAGGCAAAACTGGTAAGAGGACAAATGGTAATAAAATATTTAATTAAGGATGCATTGTTTAAGTTTCAAAATACAAATATGATAAAATTCTAAAAGGCATAGACAAAAAATAATACCAAAAGGTCAAAAGTTTTGAAAATACCCAACTAATGTAAAAAGAAATTTTCCAAAGATGCAGCCTCAGAGGGAGAAAGTGGCAAAGAGAGATAAAGGGAAAATGTTTGATGATCAAAAGTTTTAAAAGAATTAGAACAATGAATGATATAATTTTTTGACAAAAAGGATTGTAAAGACAAAAATTTAGAGCATGAAACATCAAAATGTTCGATGGAAATATAGAAGAGAGGATGTCACCTAAGCATCTAGATCAAGCTTGAAAGTTTAAGAATTCCAATGAGGAGAAAATATCAACAAGTAGTCAATCACTTTGAAGAATTAAATAATATGCACAAAATCCTAGGAGAGGTAGATAAGCCATATGAATGCATCATTACTAAGGGATGACAAGGGTTACCTACAAGGGTTACTTTAGCTACGCAATCCAAGAAAAGTAGGTGATTTATTAAATATGAAGGTATGGTGCCTACATAAATTGCAATATTAAAACTAACAAGATTAATGGTAGAATATGTTCTATTCAATTCTCAAGGATCCCTATGAAAGAGTGGTTGGGATTGTTAGACATTCCTACAAATTTTGGAAGGAAATTCTCCCCATTTTATAATATAGAAATTGTACTAGTTTTAGCATTGTAAAGGATCGATGGGTTGTATAAATTTCCCTTCATTTTTTAGGTATAACAACACCTAAACCCTGGGTCATTTACAAATACTTTTTGAAACCCCTACTTTTGGCATAACTTGTAATTTTCATATTCATATATGAATACTAGAGGTTATGACTATTTGGTTCCAAGTGTTTGGTTATCCCTATCTCATTTTTTTTTTGCATGTGTTTTTATCTACACTTTATTATGCTAATAGAAGGAAGAGTTACTTGAGAATTGTTCATGGCAATTCATGCATATGAGTGTATTGTTGTTATGCAGTTGAATCTTATTTGATCTTTGGCATATCACCTTTGTCATCTTAGATTTTTTCCTTTTTGCTATCTTTGTTTTTTGGCTTTCCAATCCTTTCTCCCAAAAACTTCTAGAATAGGATAGAGTAGGAAAAGGAGCATTGAACATCACATATTTACAAGGATATAGCCTTGTAAAAAAAAATTAGAAGCCATTGATAGAGCTAAACCCCATGATCTTAGGACTTTCCCTATTGTGTCACTCCACACAATTCATGACAGCCCCAACCGTCGTTTGGACTCAAAAAACCCTAACTAATAGCCTGGGATAATCAAAAAGGAAAATAATACCAATTTTTAGTAATACTTATAAGATCATATTATTTAGTTCCTTATCATGTTTTGAGGATGAAACATCGTTAATGAGGGGAAAATGCTATGGCACCTAAAGATAGTTATATGGGGATATGATATTATTTTGTATAAGGGTATTATGGATAGTTGACCTTGACCACACAGCCCAATATTGATTATTATATTATATTAATGATTGGGATGAGGGTTTAGTAGTCGGATTCCCAAAGTAGAATTAAAATATGGGTATATAAAGAAGGGATATTGTCATTGTAATGATCATCATTCATATCAAGTATTATCTTCTAATCATGTTTTCCCATAGAGTGGCCTCCCATATTGGGAGATCTTGTGGAGTTATACCTTCCTTAAGGAGTATTATTGGTGTTTCCCTACCTTAAGGGCATCATCCATATTTGTCTCATTGCATGGATTGTTACTATGGTTTTTTTTTTAATAATTTATATGTGGCTTCTATTTGGGGTGACTCCCATCAAAATATCAAAATATTACATTTGTTGTTAGGTCAATCAAACCATATCTAGCATCCCTTTTTATCACAAATATTTTTATTTATTTTTCTATTAAATATATTTTTCAACTTCCTTGAAGTGCTATGTTTCCAAAATGATCTACTTGACCATTTTGATTAAGATATAAAATCTCACTTGGCTAGTTGCCTTCTAAAATTTGAATTTCACCAATATGAAGATCAACACTGCAATTGGCTAAATTATTTGCTAACCAATTTCCTTCTCTATAAATATGCTCATGTTTCCAAGAGATAGCCTCCAATTATAGGTGATGAACATTAGCAATAACATTTTTTTTTACTCAATACCCACATCCATTTTTATTGATAGTATTTATAATAATTTGTGAATCCCCCTCAATTGAAATATGTTTCCATCCTTTTTCTATTGCAATTTTAATCCATGTAAGAAGTGTCATAGCCTTTGCATAGTTGTTAGTTGAAGTTACATATGATTCTGAGTAAGTGAGGAAAAATTTTCCTTCATCATTTATAAAAACACAACCTCCATCAACTTTTTTTAGATTTCCTTTAGAAGCATTGTCAAAATTGATTTTGATAAATCTAGTTTTTTGATATTTCTATTTTACCCTGGATTGAAGTAGATCCTTTGTTTTAATTCCATCATCACAGATGACCCTTCCATGTATGTTCAAATCCTATAACCAAGTTGTTACCACCTCTTTTTTTGCACTTGAAACTTCCCATAATGAGCACCATATTTGTAAATATTTTGCAAGAGAAGCAATAATATGGTTCCAAACTTGGGCATGATTTTGAGATTTATTTTTAAAAATTCTATTATTCCTTTCATGTGATGGTACATTTTTCTTCACAATATATCTAGCTTTACAAGCTAGGACTCTTACAATTAATACTTTCATATGAATTTCTTTTATAGCTTAAGGTACATCTTTCTTTATACAAGAATGTGATGGTTCACCTTCCATGAGTTAGAAGGTCACCCATGTGGTGATTCACCTTCCATGAGTTACAAAGTGCATAATATTATAATATGGTACTATGTTATATATTATTATAATTTTATGTGTGACCCATGCCATAATACAATATTATATTATATCCCCATATTCATATACTTAGGTACCTAACATTCCATCCCCCTTACAAAAATATTTTGTCCTTAAAACATAGGAAGAAACTAAATAATATGATCTTCTAAGTAATGTTGATAATTAGTACCAATCTTGATTATCCTTCCATCCAAGTGAAATCTTGATTAGTGGTAGTCTATAAGGATGCCAATATGCCCTTGGGCCATTTGAATACCCATTGTTTTTTCTCTTCGGGTTCCATGTTTGTCCCTCATATTTATTTTATAGCTTTAAATCCTATTTCCATGATTGTTGCCTCTCATGGTGATGTAGATGGTGATATGGTCCAATTTTTTGTGCCTCTATTTTGTGCTCTTCTATCTTACTCCCCTCTTTTGGCCCATTCATGGACTTTGCTTTAGCTTCTTCTTTGATATTTACCACTACCTTCTCCTTATATTCTATTTCTTGGTTTTCCCTTGATCCTTACTTTCTAAGCTAAGAAATATCTTGCAAAGCTAACTTTTTTACACCATGATTTTATAAATTTCTTTTACACATTTATGTTAGCAGTGCCCAAAGAATGCAACCAAGGATAACCAAGAATAATATCTACGTCATTCATCTCAATAGCATAAAAATCTAAATGTACAACATATTTATCCATGGTGATCTTCAAAATTTTGAACATTCTCACCCTCAAGTTGTATGTTTTTTATTTTCTTTGCCTAAACATGCAACCCCTTAGCCAAAATAATATTAATAAAATTATATTTGCTACTAAGGCTAATGGAAACAATAGAATTTTTATTTTGAATGCAACCATAAATGTCTAAAATATAATTTTTAGATTCAAACAATTATTTCTAACCATTATTTGACACAAAAGGTGTGGTTTCCTTAGCTTGCATATTATTATCCTTTTCCTCCAATCCCCATTTGCTTAAAAATGCAACTTTAAATTCTTCCCATGTGTATGAAAAATCATGGTCACATCTAAAGCCTATATACCAATTTACAACTTCCCCTTTAAAAAATCACCAGTTTTATATTTCTATTCCTTATTAGAAAAAAATTAAAAATTAAAAAAAATCCACTTCCTCAACCATCCCCTAGCATCAATATCATATTTTCTAGTAAATATTGGCAACTCCATGACCTCAACTCAAAATAAGTTTTTTTCAAAGTAGCTAGGGTTTTTAAATAACAAAAAAAAATCTCAAATCTCATCTATTTCCTTCTCTAAACAGTTAAATTTGTATATTTTATTCAATACAAAACAAACAATAATTGATCTACTTACCCATATTGGGAGTTATGATTTTTTTCCCTTTGCATGAATTTTCTATGCAACCCAAAAACAACATCAATATTCCAACTTCAAACAATTATAACTCCCTCAATACTTATCAGAATTTAATAAGTGACTAATCATTTTTGTAGTATTCAAGAATATATATACAATGATGGAAAAATATTCTAAAAATGATAGCTAAAATTTTGATAAATTCATGTAGACAAAAAACAACATACATATCCACACTTCAAACTATAATTTTCTCAATACTAATCAAAATTTAACAAATGAGCATTTATTTTTGTAGTACTCAAAAAGATCTACACAAGGGTGCAAAAATATTTTGAAAATGATTAACCAAAAAAATATATGGCTCCTACAAGATGAGACATTTTTTCTGAAAAAATGTGCCCTCTACAAAACAAACCCCACTTTTCTAGAATCATTGTTGTGATACCAATTGTTATGAACCTCTTTTCTCATTAACAATAAATCATTCGCCACTATGCAAAAATATCAAACATACATCTACAAATAAAATTCCACAATAACAATCCACACAATAAAATAGAGATAGATAATACCCTTGAGGTAAGGCACACCGAGAATACTCCTTAAGAATGAAATCACTCCACAAAATCTCCAAATCTATGAGCCAAGACTCTTACAAACACTACTTTCATATGATTTTTTTTTTAACAATTGGGGGATACATATTTCTTTATACAAGAATGTGATGGTTCACCTTCCATGAGTTAGACGGTCACCCATGTGGTAATTCACCTTCCATGAGTTATAAAGTGCATAATATTATAATATGGCACTATGTTATATTTTATTATAATTTTATGTGACTCATGCCATAATACAATATTATATTATATCTCCACATTCATATACTTAGGTATCTAACAAAATAAAATTATTCATTCTAGATTCAAAAGTACACTAGAAATGTCAAGAAAACCTTGGATGACAACGTAGAAATTGATGTAGGCAAGAAATATCCAAAAATGTGGAAAAAAAATGCATAGAAAAGTGGAATCACATCCCTACTTCTTATGGCAAAGATCCTTATGAAACAATGAGAAAAATGTTGCCCTAAAATTCAAAAGAAAAATTGGAGGCTTTGAATAGTCTTTTGGATGACCAAGCAATGCCACTTCATACCCGCTTTAATACCATGTTGGAATTCACAATATTTTCTAGAAATGAAAAAAAACATTTCATTCACTCAAATATTATACAAATGTCACAACCCAAAAATTACACATCAAAATTTTTTGGCTTGTACATATTTACTACTACACAATTTTGCTTTTTAACCCAACTCAATGTTAGCTTAGGCATATTTATTCCACACTTCAAGACTAATTACCACTACAGCTGGTGTCTTAAGTGCTCGAGACCGACCAACTTCCCGCAAGAGTGTGCCTTATAGGATCTTAACTCCTCTCACGAGTTTATTCGGATCTTGGCATGGGGTTGTCCTTTTAGGGCCCATAGACCTGAAAGGATGGATGTTGTAATCCCCTGTATTACCGTCATATTTCCTTGTTACAATTTGATGATTTTTTCATGTTTCTCAATTTAAAATTGTTCAGTAAGAAAGCGGTTTTTGAATTCTCTTTTGAATTCTTCCCAGGGTATATCTGCTTCTTCTTTCTAAGTAATTTTTTTACGTGGTCCACAAGTCCCTTGCAACACCCTCTAAATGTGCTACTACCCAAGTAGTTTTAGATTTGGAACAAAGTGGTTGAATTGCAAAATACCCCTCAGCTTCACTCAACCAATTAACAACTATTTCGCCATCACCACTTCCATCAAATTTAGATATATCCAATTTCTTTATCTCTTTTTATAACTCTTCACCCACCTTCCTCCTCAAGGAACCTTTCAAAAATTTACTTAAATTCCCAGTTGCCTTCTTCTAAGTTAAGTTTTCAATAACTTTTTGTTGTTGGGTGATCAGTTCCTACTGTTGGGCCATCTGTGCCCATTGTTGATCCATATGCTCACTCATTTGAGCTCTTTGGATCTCCATTTGCTCACGATATTGGTTCAATTAATCTTGCATGAGATTAATCATACAATACATGTTCTCATCATCCTGGGTAGCTCTCGTAGTTATAGGATCCTTTTCTTTTCTTACCACTTGTCATGGTATTTCAGTAGCTTTCACCCTTTCAGACTCCTTCACGAGTCGTCTTGGTCCCTTCATTAGAACCTCTGCAATCTCCTCTTACAGATTTACACTAGTCCTCTGTGAGGTACCTGCCATATCTGGAATCAAAGAATTTTTTGTCAAAACAACTATGTTAGCCAGGGTTTCATAAACCTAGGCTCTGATACCAACTGTCACAACCCAAAAATTACACATCAAAAAATTTTGCCTTGTGCATATTTACTACTACACAATTTTGCTTTTTAACCCAACTCGATGTTAGCTTAGGCATATTTATTCCACACTTCAAGACTAATTACCACTACAACTGGTGTCTTAAGTACTCGATACTGGCTAGCTTCTTGCAAGAGTGTGCCTCATAGAATCTTAACTCCTCTCACAAGTTTATTTGATCCGTGGGGTTGTACTTTCAGGGCCCACACACCTGAAAGTATGGATGTTGTAATCCCCTGTCCAAATCACAAGGATTCTCAATCCTTGATCGCATTGGTTCTCTGACCCATTTGCTTTGGAACCAGCATTATTATGCCAATGCTAGTCATTGACCCTCTACTACAGTTTGACTAGAGTTTGCCATCGCATGGCTTTATGGACTAGGTATTCAAGATCCATCTCTGGTTGATGATAATGCTACCCATACCATCTACCATTGGATCTTCCACCAGCATTACTAGCTCTCTAACCATGCCCTTTGTTGGCTACTCCTCAACCGAAGCATACTAATGAGCACCCTCACTTGCTAACCGACTACCATCCTGGAGCGACGTCCCATACCATCGCTCTTTACTCTCAACAACTTGGACCACTACCCATCATGGTTGGAGATGCGGATAACACAGTCATACATAAGTCACCTTATAGCTTATGTGGTTGGATGGGTACTATCCTTGCTCGACATACCTCGTTGCAAATTATTTTTTGTACCCTTCTTAGTTTTTCAGATATGTTTGGCTAAATTGTATCAATTTATAGGATTTCTATGATGTGTTGATAACTTGTTTAAAATGCTTTGTATACATAGTTAAAAGGGTTGAATACTGTACAAGTATAAACCACATCCATAATTATTTAGTAATTTTCAACAAAAGAAGAAATTACTCTAATACAAATAAGATATTGTACATTGTTTCATCTTCAATGGAGAGAAACCATTAAAGTAAAAAAAAATTTAACATTATTATTTTAAGGCAATGATATTTGAGTTTTTACCTTTTTTAAAAAAATAGAGAGTAAAACCTATAACTTAGCCATTTAAATTGAAATCTACAATTAAATTTTTAAAATAGAATCCTTACAAGTAAAAGAAACTTCATTAAGCATAGCTATTCAAAATTATTTAAACTTTCAAGAATTAAAGTATTAAAACTACTTTATTTCTATACCTTTAAAATAAAGCAAAATGTTCTAATCACCAATTAAATACATATAAAATGAATAGTAGTGAAACCCTTTTATCATTTGAAAGGTAAGGGTTTATGAGGAACACCATATTACTTACTCAACTCATAAACATATAATCATAATTCTTTTAAATCTCTTAACCAAGTAACCATACTTCATTTATACACCAACTAAACTATTGGTAGCTAATAAAACTTTAATCGTAAATAAGTAAAAGCTTCTTCTCTTAATATGGCTATAGAAAATGTTGAAACATCCATAAAATGCAATCCATAAGGCCACTAGAAAATGAACATCACTATATTACCCATTGGCCCTACTTATTTCCTGTCTATTCTAAATGTAAAACCTGAATTTTGTCTTTACAAAAACCTCGATCCCACACATGGAAATTAAATAAAAGAAGATAAATATTTATAAAATATTAGCAAACCTCCTTATTACATTGATAATAAACCCATACATCACTTAAACTTTTTAAAATATCACTAATTAAACAAAGTCTCATTGCTCAATTAATAAATCCATATTTAAATCTCATAAATTAAGATCTGCTTTGTTCCTAATCTTTCATATACTAAATGAATTTTCTTACGTTTTTCAAAATATACTAAAACCTTCTCTAAATAATATTTACACATATACTTTAGAAACAGTTTCTTTACCCTAATTGAGAGATACATTGTCACACTTTTATGGTTTTCTAAATTCATACTTCCATAAACTCTCTATGTTTTCCAACCTAAGGTGAGTGTATTGACATCTAATCTTCACACAACACTCATAAACAGTTCAATCAACATAGTACACATTGCACACAACATTCTTATTGCAAGCGAAGAAGGCTATTTCTAAGCTTCAGGGTATACTTTACATCCAACACGACAATTTCAAAATTTGCACGACAATTCCACCCTTGGGAACGACAGTTCCACGGCAATGTAAGAACATTTTTTTTTTAAATAAGTACAAATATTAAAATCTAAAACTCATGTTTGTAATAACATTTAGGTATGCTTTTAGTAACAGCTAAAACTTGTCAACTCACGGTATTCAGCATTTCCTGATTGCATTATGAGATATCACACAATTTACAGTTTATCTCCCAAATTCTCAAAAGCAGTATTGAAAACTCAGTTCCAAGTAATTCATTATGATGGATTTACAGCTCCATCACATGATCCATTGAGAAATTTCCTTAGCTTTCCGCCCATGTGCACATCCATGGTGGGAGATAGTGAAGGGTTGCGTATATGGGTCAGCGAGGCTCAATGAAAAACAATGCAAACTATATGCAAACAACAATGCAATTTTTTTTTATTTAATTCCTTTAGATTTATAATTTCTTTGACAAGAATTAATATGTCTCTCTTCTAAAGGATTCATCATATTTTCTATTCTAAATATGTTCTATTATGAGTTATCCTAAAAGAAAAATCAAGCATTTCATTATTTACAAATTCCAAAGCAAACAGGATAACCAAATTCAAATTAATATTGTAATACGCATGCAAGCAAGACATATTTATTAGAACTCACAACACATATATAATAAAAGGACACCACTTATTTAATTCAAACAACACATAACACAATATGACATATTTTAGTTAACCTAAGAAGCCAACCTTACTTCCTCTGGCGATGCGTTTCTCTAGAGTCGACCGACGTCTTAACTCTGAGCTCCTTGTAGACCCATTTTTTTTCCACTAATCGAACACACCCCTCGTCTTATGCATTAGGTTCTTTTTTTAACGATTTTTTAGAGTTCCTCCTATGAGACACAGAAGGCCCTTCCTCCTAGCCAGATGTCATATCCCTTAATTTCCATTTGGTGTAACTTCCACTCCACCGAGTGGAGAGTTTGAATGAATACTTTTTTTTATATTATTTTTTTAATTATATTTATTTTAAATATATTTATATATGTGCTATAGAATGCATCTACTTTTTGTATTCTAATTTACACTTCGTAATTTAGTTGACACTTTTCATAACATGATTATTATATGTATTTATTATTATTTTTTTAATAATAAATTTTTTAACTAAATTTATTATTTTATTATTAACTTTAATTTACAAACAAATATTTTATATTTTATTATATATATATATATATATATATATATATATATATTTTTTTTTTTTTTTTTTTTTTTCTTTTTTCTAATTCAATCAACAAGCAAAATGCATGATGTGCAGGCAGACGTAATGCAATTACAAGCAGTGACCTATATGATATTTTTTTATGCGGGCTTAAATGTACCAACGAGCCTCGATGCCTAAGCACGACATCATATCCCACCTTACCTGACACTCATGATCACTATCTTCACCAGGGATGGGTGAGCTCTCTTGCCTCCGCACTTATGCCTGTACCTGCACCATAGAACTCATCGCAGAATCACATTCTTCCAAATAAAATAATGACAAATGGTAGGGATGTTACATACTCCCCCACTAAGAATTAACACAGTACCTGTGTTAGCTAAAGAAATAAATATATATATATGCTAGTTTCATAACACCTTATCATATTCATATAAGTCAATAGTTACATGCAAGTTACTACTATCACAACAAGTATCATTAAGTCAAAATTTACATTTCAAACACATATAGCATATTGTCTTTTGTTTTTCAAATTTCAAACTAGTATGGAAATTGATTTTTCATGGCAGTAGTATCCTCCTAGGTGGCATTTTTCTCATAATACTGGTCCCACTGGACCCTACACTGCTCCATAGTCTTTTTTCTCAGTTGTTTGGTTTTGTACCCCAAAATATTAATTGGTCGAACCTCAATGAGTTGTGGGTACGACATTTACAAATGAGACACATCCAGGATATAATATGGGTCAACTATATATTTACGAAGAAGGGATATATGAAAAACATTATGGATTTTTGACAAGTTTGGTGGTAGTGAGAGTTTATAGGCTACAAGATTGATTTTGGCAATTATGTCAAAAGGACCAATAAATCAAGGATTTAATTTAGTGGATTTAATGGAAATTTTTGTTGGCTTGACTCTAAGGAAGACCTTGTCACCAACAATAAATTCTCAAGGTGTTATTTTAAGGTCAACATAACTTTTCTGATGATCAACGACTTCACGAAGTCGCTAGCAAATTTTTTAAGTTGGTTCTCCATTCGCTTTTTACATCTTCAGGACCGATCACTTCTTGATCTTCTAAAATATCCCATGTTAATGGTGTCTTGCATCTTCACCCATATAGGGCCTCAAAAGGGGCCTTGTCCAATGTGGTATGATAGTTTTTATTATAAGCAAATTATACCAGGAAAAGATAATATTCCTATTTGCTCTGGAAGTCCATACAATAAATGTGTAGCATGTCTTCAAGCACTTGATTGACCCGCTCGGTTTGTCCATCTATCTCTGGATGATAAGCAGTGTTGATATTAATATTTTTTCCCCAAGATCGGTGTAAAGCCTGCCAAAACTCAAAAGTGAATCTCGAATCTCTATCTGAGATCATGATTTTGGGAAAACCATGTAGCCTCACAATTTCCTATGCAAAATTTTGTGCTATAGTAGAGGCATCAACTTTTACACTGCCTGGTATAAAATGTGCTACTTTGGTTAACTTATCCACCACTATAAATATTACATCATGCTGGAATCGAGTCTTAGGAAGACCCACAATAAAATCCATGGATATCACTTGCCACTTTTGTTCTAGTACTTCGAATAGATGTAACATTCCACCAGGATGCTAACATTCTGCTTTAACTTTTTGATATTCTAGACATCTTGCAATAAATTGCACTATATATTTCTTCATCTCGGGCCATTAATAGTCTTTCTTCAAGTTTTCCCTCATCTTAATTACCCCTCGATGTGCAGAGTATGGGGCATAATGAGCTTCTTTTAGGATAGTTTTTCTAAGTCCTTCAACATTGGGTACCACTATTCTATCCCAAAAATACACCAGGTTTTGCTTGATACCATAATCTCTATGTCGATTTGGTTCATGCTCAACCTTGTTATAATATTTCTTGTAAAACTCATCACTCTTTTGCATCTCCATGATTTGATCTTTTAACCCATACTGGCATTTTGTAAGAGCTGCTATATGCCTTCTCCTATTGAGAGCATCCACCAATTTGTTTTCTTTTCCTTTGATATATTCAATACCAAAGTCATATTTAGCCAAAAACTCCATCCATCTTCGTTGTCGGGCATTTAGCAAAGGCTGAGTAAATATATATCTCAAACTTTGATGATCTGTTTTAAGTTTGAAAGACCTCCCTAGTAGATAATACCTCCAAATTTTAAGAGCATGAACCTGTCGCCAGCTCTAAATCATGTGTAGCATAATAAATCTCATGTTTCTTGATTTTTCTAGATTCATATGCTACTACAGCCTCATCTTGCATCAACACACCACCTAATACCTCCAATGAGGCATCAGTCCAAACTGTAAATGATTTGTTTAGGTCAGGTATTTTCAATATTGGTGCAGTTGTCAATTTTTTCTTAAGATTTTTGAAGGCTTCTTCACACTGAGCTATCCATATAAATATTTTTCCTTTCCTTTGCAGGTTGGTAATGGGAAATGCAACTTTTGAAAACCCCTTAACAAATCGCCGATATAACCAACCATTCCCATAAAACTTCTTACTTCTAATACATTGGTTGGAGCTGTTCAATCTATCATAGCCTCAATATTTTTAGGATCTATTGTTATTCCTTTGATCGAGATAATGTGCCCTAAGTATTGAACTTGTGATGTGTAGAACTCACATTTGGATAAATTGCCATATAATTGGTTTTTCTAAGAACTTCTAACACTATTCTCATGTGTTCATCATGTTCTTCTCTATTTCGAAAGTAAATCAAAATATCATCCAATAATATTAGCACAAATCGGTCTAACTGTTCCCAGAACACATTGTTCATGAAATGCATAAATGCATATGGTGCATTGGTTAACCCAAATGGTAATACTGTGAACTCATAATAACCATATCGAGTTTGAAATGCAATCTTATAAGTATATTCTTCCCGAATTCTCAGTTGGTGGTATCCCGACCTAAGGTCAATCTTAGAAAATATTGTAGCTCCCTTTAGATGATCAAACAAGTCATCAATTCTAGGCAAGGGATACTTATTCTTGACAATCATCTTGTTAAGCATCCTATAGTCGATGCATAATCTTAGGGAACCATCCTTTTTCTTGAAAAATAAGACCGGTGCTCCTCATGGTGACACACTAGGTTTAATGTGCCCCTTTTCCAATAAATCCTGAAGTTGAGTTTTAAGTTCCTACAACTCAAGTGGTGTCATACAATAAGGGGTTTGAACTACTGGAGTTGCTCCCGATATAATCTCAATTGAAAAATCAAACTCCCTTTTTGGAGGTAATCTAGACAAGTCTTCAGTAAATACATCCCTAAACTTGTTTAACACTAGGTATTATTGAAATAATGCGAAACTCGAGTCAGTTTCCTCCATTTTGTTCATTTTAATGACATACAATTTACATCCTTTCCTCATAGCTCTTTTGACCTGCATGGTGGTCATTAAATTGGGCTCAAGATATGTTCGATTACAGTGGATATGGATTCATTGATTAGCATCATCTGTATAATCCAAACGTCTCTCCTCAAAGTTCAGCAAGGCCTTATGAGCTTTTAGCCAATCCACTCCTAGGACTATGTCAAATGCATGCAAAGGTGCCACATACATGTGCCAGTTGATTTTTCCTTGAGGTATATCTATTTTTGGGTCAAATAGACACTGGTTGACTAAGTATGTTTATCTTGAGCCATACTCGACATGCCACCCTTTTGCCATACCCCCAGGTTTAACAGGTATCTCCTTCAAAATACTATTTGAAATGAAACTATCTGTAGCACCACTATCAATTAAAATATTTACATATTTTTTGCCTAATTTTCCTTTAACCAAAAATGAAGTAGTTTACCCTAAAATGTTAGGGTTATCTATGGCAACAAAAAATCTGTGCAGTGCTTCCTCAGTGGTATTTCTACGATCTGCTCTATTTGGGCATTGTCTGGAAAAATGGTCTAGTGCCCCATATACAAAGCAGGCATTTGGTCTATCATTCTTTTTCTTATCTTTTTCCTTGTTTTGATTGTTATTTTTGCCCTATTCTCTATTGTTGTTTTTCTTCTCTTGAAAATTCCTTCGATCTGGCTGCCCTTTGTACCCCTGGTATTTACCCTTGTTCCTATTGTCATTTTTATTACACCCTCCATATCTGAATCTCCTATATTATTCTTTGCCTCTATTCTTCTTGGGATACCTTCTCTTTCTTGAATTATCTCTTTCAACTTTCTTATAATATGCCTTCACCTCTTTTTGGCTTGATTTCTCATATCGGGTAGCATCATAGGTAATTGATAGTGTTTGAGATACTTTCCTTCCTACTAGTTGGCTATACTTCGAGTGTAGCCCCATAACAAACTTATGTGCTTTGCACTTTTCCTGTCCATCAAATTATGGGGCATACTTAAGGAGTTGCACAAACATATGGTAGTATTTAATTATCGTCATATTGTCTTGTCGTAAGTTGGTGAACTCTCCATGTTTCTCAATATAGAATTGTTCCGTAAGAAAGTGGATTTTGAATTCTCTTTGAAATTCTTCCTAGGGTATATATGTTGCTTCCTTCTAAGTAATTTTCTTGTACGTGGTCCACGAGTCCCTTGCAACACCCTCTAAATGTGCTACTACCCAAGTGGTTTTAGATTCAGAGAAAAGGGGTTGAATTGCAAAATATCCCTTGGCTTCACTTAGCCAATTAATGATGGTTTCACCATCACCACTTCCATAAAATTTAGAGATATCCAATTTCTTTATCTCCTTTTGTAACTCTTCACCCACCTTCCTCCTCGAGGAACCTTTCAGAAATTCACTTACATTTCTAGTTGCCTTCTTTTGAGTTAAGTTTTCAATAACTTTCTATTGTTGGGTGATTAGTTCCTATTGCTGGGCCATTAGTGCCCGTTGCTGATCCATATGCTCACTCATCTGAGCTCTTTGGATCTCCATTTGCTCATGCTATTGGTTCAATTGATCTTGCATGAGCTGAATAATACAAGCCATGTTCTCATAATTCTAGGTAGCTCTTGCAACTACAGACTCCTTTTCTTTTCTTACCACTCACCGTGGTATTTCAGCAGCTTGCACCCTTTCAGACTCCTTCACGAGTCATCTTGGTCCCTTCCTTGGAACCTCTGCAATCTCCTCTTGCAAATTTACACTAGTCCTCTGCGAGGTACCTACCATATCTGGCATCAAATAATTTTCTATCAGAACAACTATGTTAGCCAAGGTTTCACAAACCTAGGCTCTAATACCAACTGTCACAACCCAAAAATTACAAATCAAAATTTTTTGCCTTGTGCATATTTACTACTACACAATTTTGCTTTTTAACCCAACTCGATGTTAGCTTAGGAATATTTAAGCCACACTTCAAGACTAATTACCACTACAACTGTTGTCTTAAGTACTTGAGACTGGCCAACTTCCTGCAAGAGTGTGCCTCATAGGATCTTAACTCCTCTCACGAGTTTATTCAAATCTTGGCATGGGGTTGTCCTTTCAAGGCCCATACACCTAAAAGTATGAATGATGTAATCCCCTGTCCAAAGCACAAGGATTCTCAATCCTTTCTTGCATTGGTTCTCTGACCCATTTGCTTTAGAACTAGCATTATTATGCCAATGCTAGTCATTGACCCTCTGCTATAGTTTGACTAGAGTTTGCCATCATATGGCTTTATCGACTAGGTGTTCAAGATCCATCTTCGGTTTATGATAATGCTACCCATACCATCTACCATTAGATCTTCCACCAGCATGACTAGCTCTCTAACCATGCCCATTTTTGGCTACACCTCAACCGAAGCAGACTAATGAGCACCCTCACTTGCTAACCGACTGCCATCCTGGAGTGATGTCCCATACCGTCGCTCTTTACTCTCAATAGCTTGGACCACTGACCATCATGGTTGGAGATGCGGATAGCACAATCATACATAAGTCGCCTCGTAGCTTATGTGGTTGGGTGGGTACTGTCCTTGCTCGACATACCCTATTGCAAATTATTTTTTGTATCCTTCTCATTTTTTTGGATATGTTTGGCTAAATTGTATCAATCTATAGGATTTCTATGATGTGTTGATAACTTGTTTAAAATTCTTTGTATACATAGTTAAAAGTTTGAATATTGTACAAGTATAAACCACATCCATAATTATTTACTAATTTTCAACAAAATAAGAAACTACTCTAATACAAATAAGATATTGAAGATATTGTACATTATTTCATCTTCAATGGAGAGAAACCATTAAAGTAATTTTTTTTAACATTATTCTTTTAAGGCAATGATATTTGAGTTTTTACCTTTTTACAAAAAAAAAGGGAGTAAAACCTATAACTTAGTCATTTAAAATGAAATCTACAATTAAATTTTTAAAATAGAATCCTTACAAGTAAAAGAAACTTCATTAAGCATAGTTTAAACTTTCAAGAATTAAAGTATTAAAACTACTTTGTTTCTATACCTTTAAAATAAATCAAAATGTTCTAATCACCAATTAAATACATATAAGGGTTTATGAGGAACACCCTATTACTTAGTCAACTCATAAACATATAATCATAGTTCTTTTAAATATCTTAACCAAGTAACCATACTTCATTTATACACCAACTAAACTATTGGAAGCTAATAAAACTTTAATCGTAAATAAGTAAAAGCTTCTTATCTTAATATGGCTATAGAAAATGCTGAAACATACATAAAACGCAATCCATAAGGCCATTAGAAAATGAACATCACTATATTACCCATTGGCCCTACTTATTTCCTATCTATTCTAAATGCAAAACTTGAATTTTGTTTTTACAAAAACCTTGAGCCCACACATGGAAATTAAATAAAAGAAGATAAATATTTAGAAACTATTAGCAAACAACCTGATTACATTGATAATAAACCCATACATCACTTAAATTTTTTAAAATATCACTAATTAAACAAAGTCTCGTTGCTCAATTAATAAATCCATATTTAAATCTCATAAATTAAGATCTGTTTTGTTCCTAATATTTCATATGCTGAACGAATTTTCTTACGTTTTTAAAACTATACTAAAACCTTCTCTAAATAATATTTACACATGTACTTTAGAAACAGTTTCTTTACCCTAATTGAGAGATACACTATCACACTTTTATGGTTTTCTGAATTCATACTTCCATAAACTCTCTATGTTTTCCAACCTAAGGTGAGTGTATTGACATCTAATCTTCACACAACACTCATAAATAGTTCAATCAACATAGTACACATTGCACACAATATTCTTATTGCAAGCGAAGAAGGCTAGTTTGACCAACAACATTTTTTTTTTATTTCTAAGCTTCAGGGTATACTTTTCATCCAACACGGCAATTTCAGAATTTGCACGATAGTTCCACCCTTGGGAATGACAGTTCTATGGCAATGTCCGAACATTTAAAAAAAAGTACAAATATTAAAATCTAAAACTCGTGTTTGTAATAACATTTATGCATGCCTTTACTAACAGCTAAAACTTCTCAACTCATGGTTTTCAGCATTTCCTGATTGCATTATGAGACATCACACAATTTATAATTCATCTCCCAAATTCTCAAAAGCCATCTTCAAAACTCAGTTCCAAGTAATTCATTATGACAGATTTACAACTCCATCATGTGATCCATTGAGCAATTTCCTCAGCTTTTCGCCCATATGCACATCCACAGCGGGAGATAGTGAAGGGTTGTGTATATGGGTCAGTGAGGCTCAATGAAAAACAATGCAAACTATATGCAAAAAGCAATGCAAATTTTTTTTTATTTAATTTCTTTCGATTAATAATTTCTTTGACAAGAATGAAGATGTCTCTTTTCTAAAGCATTTATCATATTTTCTATTCTAAATACGTTCTATTATCAATTATCCTAAAAGGAAAATCGAGCATTTCATTATTTACAAATTCCAAAGCAAACAGGATAACCAAATACAAATTAATCTTGTAATACTCATGCAAGCAAGACATCTTCATTAGAACTCACAATACATATACAATAAAAGGACATCACTTATTTAACTCAAACAACACATAACACAAGACGACATCTTTTAGTTAACCCAAGAAGCCAACCTTACTTCCTCTGGCGATGCGTTTCTCTACAGTCGTTCGACGTCTTAACTCTGTGCTCCTTGCAGACCCTTTTTTTTCCACTAATCGAACACACCCCCCGCCTTATGCATTAGGTTCTTGTTTTAAAGAGTTTTTAAAGTTCTTCCTATGAGACACATAAGGCCCTTCCTCTTGACCAGATGTCATATCCCTTAATTTCTATTTGGTGTAACTTCCACTCCACCAAGTGGAGAGTTTGAATGAATTTTTTTTATTATTATTAATTTTTTAATTATATTTATTTCAAATATATTTATTACGCCAATAGGCATCCTATAATGGCAGCCAGGAAGGTCAGCCACATTGTAAACAATATTAATATTTTATTAAAAAAGTCGACATTAAGAAAATTATCAAAATATCTATCACACCCCCAAGAAATGAGATAGACGCCTCGAGATTGATAACTCTCGGTATTTATAGATATATATTTTATATATCTAAGCTAGTATATGTGTTATATAATGCATTTACTTTTTGTATTCTAATTTACACTTCATAATTTAGTTGACACTTTTCATAACATGATTATTATATGTATCTGTTATTATTTTTTTTATTAATAATTTTTTTAAACTAATTTTACTATTTTACTCGTTAATTTTAATTTACTAACAAATATTTTATATTTTATTATATATATATATATATATATATATATATATATATATATATAGTATGTATTTATATATATATATATATATATATATATATATATATATATATATATGTATGTATTTATATATATATATATGTATGTATATATATGTATATATATATATATATATATATATATATATATATATATAGTATTTTTATATATACATATATATTTTATTTTTATTTTTTTCTTTTTCTAATTCAATCAACAAGCAGAATGCATGATGTGCAGGCAAACATAATGTAATTACAAGCAGTGACCTATATGATATTTTTTTAGTGGGCTTCCATGTACCCACGAGCCTTGGTGCCTAAGCATGACATCATATCCCACCTAAGCCTGACGATCATGATCACTATCTCCGCCAGGGGTGGGTGAGCTCTCTCGCCTCCGCACTTATGCCTGTACCTGCACCATAGAACTCGTTGTATAATCACATTCTTCCAAATAAAATAATGACCAGTGGTAGGGATGTTATATACTCCCCCACTAATAATTAACATAGTCCCTGTGTTAGCTAAAGAAATAAATATATATATGCATGTTTCATAACACCATATCATATTCATATAAGTCAATAGTTACATGCAAGTTACTACTATCATAGCAAGTATCATTAAACCAAAATTTACATTTCAAACACATATAGCATATTGTCTTTTGGTTTTCAATTTTCAAACAAGTATGGAAATTGGTTTCTCATGGCAGTAACATCCTCCCAGGTGGCATTTTTCTCAGAGTAATGGTCCCACTGGACCCTACACTGCTCCATAGTCCTTTTCCTCAGTTGTTTGGTTCTATAGCCCAAAATCTTAATTGGTCGAACCTCAATGAGTTGCGGGTCCAACATCTACAAATGAGACACATCCAAGATATGAGATGGGTCAGCTATATATTTACGAAGAAGGGATACATGAAAAACATTATGGATTTTTGATAAGTTTGGTGGCAGTGCGAGTTTGTAGGCAACAAGATTGATTTTGGCAATTATGTCAAAAGGACCAATAAACCTAGGACTTAATTTGGTGGATTTAATGGAACTTTTGGTTGGCTTGACTCTAAGGAAGACCTTGTCACCAACGAAAAATTCTCGGGGTGTTCTTTTAAGGTCAACATAACTTTTTTGATGATCAACGACTTCATGAAGTCGCTAGCAAATTTCTTTAAGTTGGTTCTCCATTCGCTTTTTACATCTTCAGGACCGATCACTTCTCGATCATCCAAATTATCCCACGTTAATGGTGTCTTGCACCTTCACCCATATAGGGCCTCAAAAGGGGCCATGCCCAACGTGGTATGATAGTTGTTATTATAAGCAAATTCCACCAAGAAGAGATAATCTTCCCATTTTCTCTGGTGGTCCATACAATACATGCGTAGCATGTCTTCAAGCACTTGATTGACCCACTCGGTCTATCCATCCATCTCTCGAGATGATAAGCAGTGCTAATATTGAGCTTTGTTCCCCAAGCTCGATGCAAAGCTTGCCAAAACTCAAAATTGAATCTTGAATCTCTATCCGAGATAATAATTTCAGGAAAACCATGTAGCCTCACAATTTCTCGTGCGAATTTCTATGCTATAGTAGGGGCATCATCTCGTACATTGCCTGGTATAAAATGTGCTACTTTGGTTAACTTATCCACCACTACAAATATTACATCATGTTGGAATTGAGTCTTAGGAAGACCCACAATAAAATCCATGGATATCACTTGCCACTTTTGTTCTGGTACTTCAAACAAATGCAACTTTCCACCAGGATGTTGATGTTCTGCTTTGACCTTCTGACATTCAAGACATCTTGCAACAAATTGCACTATATCTTTCTTCATCCCGGGCCAATAATAGTCTTTCTTCAAGTTTTCCCTCATCTTAATTACCCCTGGATGAGCAGAGTATGGAGCATAATGAGCTTCCTATAGGATAGTTCTTTTAAGTCCTTCATCATTGGGTACTACTATTCTATCCCAAAAATACACCAGATTTTGCTTGATACCATAATCTCTATGCCGATTTGGTTCTTGCTCAACCTTGTTATGGCATTGTTTGCAAAACTCATCACTCTTTTGCATCTCCATGATTTGCTCTTTCAGCCCATACTGACATTTTGTAAGAGCTGCTATATGCCTTCTCCTACTGAGAGCATCTGCCAATTTATTTTCTTTTCCTTTGATATATTCAATACCAAAGTCATATTCAGCCAAAAACTCCATCCATCTACATTGTCGAGCATTTAGCAAAGGTTGAGTAAATATATATCTCAAACTTTGATGATCTATTTTAAGTTCAAAGGGCTTCCCTAATAGATAATGCCTCCAAATTTTAAGAGCATGAACAACTGCCGCCAGCTCTAAATCATGTGTAGCATAATTAATCTCATGTTTCTTGAGTTTTCTGGATTCATATGCTACTACGACCTCATATTGCATCAACACACCACCTAATCCCTCCAATGAGGCATCGGTGCAAACTATAAATGATTTGTTTAGGTCAGGTATTTTCAGTATTGGTGCAGTTGTCAATTTTTCCTTAAGGGTTCTGAAGGCTTCTTCACACTGAGTTGTCCATCTAAATGCTTTTCCTTTCCTTTGCAGGTTGGTAATGGGAAATGCAACTTTTGAAAACCCCTTAACAAATCATCGATAGTAACCAGCCATTCCCATAAAACTTCTTACTTCTGATACATTGGTTGGAGTTGGCCAATCTATTATAGCCTCAATATTTTTAGGATCTACTACTATTCCTTTAGTCGAGACAATGTGTCCCAAGTATTGAACTTGTGGTGTATAAAACTCACATTTGGATAACTTACCATATAATTGATTTTTTTGAAGAACTTCTAACACTATCCTCATGTGCTCATCGTGTTCTTCTCTATTTTAGGAGTAAATCAAAATATCATCCAAAAATATTAGCACAAATCGGTCTAACTATTCTCGAAACACGTTGTTCATCAAATTCATAAATGCAATTGGTGCATTGGTTAACCCAAATGGTAAGACCGTGAACTCATAATGACCATATCGAGTTTGAAAGGTAGTCTTATAAGTATCTTCTTCCCGAATTCTCAATTGATGGTATCCCGACCTAAGGTCAATCTTAGAAAATATTGTAGCTCCCTTTAGCTGATCAAACAGGTCATCAATTCTGGGCAAAGGATACTTATTCTTGATAGTCATCTTGTTAAGCATCCTATAGTCAATGCATAATCTCAAGGAACCATATTTTTTCTTGACAAATAAGACCGGTGCTCCCCATGGTGACACACTGGGTTTAATGTGCCCTTTTTCCAATAAATCTTGAAGTTGAGTTTTAAGTTCCTGCAACTCAAGTGGTGTCATACGATAAGGGGTTCGAACTACTGGAGTTTCTCCTGGCATAAGCTCAATTGAAAAATCAAACTCCCTTTTTGGAGGTAGTCTAGGCAAGTCTTCAGGAAAGACATCCCTAAACTCATTTAACACTGGATATTGTTGAAATAATGCGGAACTTGAGTCTGTTTCCTCCTTTTTGTTCATTTTAACCACATACAATTTACATCCTTTCCTCATAGCTCTTTTGACCTGCATGGTGGTCATTAAATGGGGCTCAAGAGATGTTCGATTGCAGTGGATATGGATTCACCGATTAGCATCATCCGTATAATCCAACCATCTTTCCTCAAATTTTAGCAAGGCCTTATGAGCTTTTAGCCAATCTACTCCTAAGACTATGTCAAATGCATGCAAAGGTGCCACATACAGGTGCCAGTTGATTTTTCCCTGAGGTATCTCTATTTGTGGGTCAAATAGACATTGGTTGACTAAGTAAGTTTATCCCGAGCCATACTCGACATGCCACCCTTTTGCCATAACCCCAGGTTTAACAGGTATCTCCTTCAAAATACTATTTGAAATGAAACTATCTGTAGCACCACTATCAATTAAAATATTTACATCTCTTTTGCCTAATTTTCCTTTAATAAAAAATGGAGTAGTTTACCCCAAAAGGTTAGGGTTACCTATGGCAGCAAAAATTATGTGCGGTGCTTCCTCAGTGGGATTCCTATGATCTACTCTATTTGGGCATTGTCTGGAAAAATGGTCTAGTGCCCCACATGCAAAGCATGCATTTGGTCCATCATTCTTTTGCTTATCATTTTCCTTGTTCTGATTGCCATTTTTACCCTGTTCTCTATTGTTGTTTTTCTTCTCTTGAAAATTCCTTCGGTCTGGCTGCCCTTTGTGCCCTTGGTATTTACCCTTGTTCCTATTGTCATTTTTGTTATGCCCTCCATATCTAAATCTCCTGTACTATTCTTTACCTCTATTCTACTCGGGATACCTTCTCTTCCTTGAATTATCTCTTTCAACTTGTTGATAATATGCCTTTACCTCTTTTTGGCTTGATTCCTCATATCGGGCGGCATCATAGGCAATTGACAATGTTTGAGGTACTTTCCTTCCTACCGGTTGGCTATACTTTGGGTGTAGCCCCATAACAAACTTATGTGCTTTGAAATTTTCCTATCCATAAAATTTTGGGGCATACTTAAGGAGTTGCACAAACCTGTGGTAGTATTCTATTACTGTCATATTGCCTTGTCACAAGTTGGTGAACTCTCCATGTTTCTCAATATAAAATTGTTCAGTAAGGAAGCGGTTTTTGAATTCTCTTTCAAATTCTTCCCAGGGTATATATGTTGCTTCTTTCTGAGTAATTTTCTTGTATGTGGTCCACCAGTCCCTTGCAGCACCCTCTAAATGTGCTACTACCCAAGTAGTTTTTGATTCAGAGCAAAGGGGTTGAATGGCAAAATACCCCTTGGCTTCACTCAACCAATTAATAGTGGTTTCACCATCACCACTTCCATAAAATTTAGAGATATCCAACTTCTTTATCTCCTTTTGCAATTCTTCACCCACCTTCCTCCTCGAGGAACCTTTCGAAAATTCACTTATATTTCTAGTTGCCTTCTTCTGAGTTAAGTTTTCAATAACTTTCTGTTGTTGGGTGATCAGTTCCTGTTGTTGGGCCATCTATGTGCCCATTGTTGATCCATATGCTCACTCATTTGAGCTTTTTGGATCTCCATTTGCTCACATTGTTGGTTCAATTGATCTTGCATGAGCTGAATCATACGAGCCATGTTCTCATCATTCTGGGTAGCTCTCATGGCTATAGGCTCCTTTTCTTTTCTTACCACCCATCGTGGTATTTCAGTAGCTTGCACCCTTTCAGACTCCTTCACGAGTCATCTTGGTCCCTTCCTTGGAACCTCTGCAATCTCCTCTTGCAGATTTACACTAGTCCTCCATGAGGTACCTGCCATATCTGGCATCAAATAATTTTATCAGAACAACTATGTTAGCCAGGGTTTCACAAACCTAGGCTCTGATACCAACTGTCACAACCCAAAAATTACACATTAAAAATTTTTGCCTTGTGCATATTTACTACTACACAATTTTGCTTTTTTAACCCAACTTGATGTTAGCTTAGGCATAATTATTCCACACTTCAAGACTAATTACCACTGTAGTTGGTGTCTTAAGTGCTCGGGACCGGCCAACTTCCCACAAGAGTTTGCCTTATAGGATCTTAACTCCTCTCTCGAGTGTATGGATCCTGGTGTGGGGTTGTCCTTTCAGGGCCCATACACCTGAAAGGATGGACGTTGTAATCCCCTATCCAAAGCACAAGGATTCTCAATCCTTGATTGCATTGGTCCTCTAACCCATTTTCTTTGGAACCAGTGTTATTATGCCAGTGCTAGTCATTGACCCTCTACTAAGGTTTGACTAGAGTCCGCCATCACATGGCTTATGGACTAGGTGTTCAAGATCCATCTCCGGTTGACGGTAATGCTGCCCATACCATCTATCACTAGATCTTCCAACAACATGATTAGCTCTCTAACCATACCCTTTGTTGGCTACTCCTCAACCGAAGTGGACTAATGATCACCCTCACTTGCTAATCGACTTCCATCCTGGAGCGACATCCCATACCGTCGCTCTTTACTTTTAACAACTTGGACCACTACCCATCATGGTTGGAGATGCGGATAGCATAGTCATACATAAGTCACCTTGTGGTTTATGTGGTTGGGTGGGTATTGTCCTTGCTCGACATACCCCGTTGCAAATTATTTTTCGTACCCTTCTCAGTTTTTCAGATATGTTTGGTTAAATTGTACCAATCTATAGGATTTCTATGATGTGTTGATAACTTGTTTAAAATGCTTTGTATACATAGTTAAAAGGGTTGAATATTGTACAAGTATAAACCACATCCATAATTATTTAATAATTTTCAACAAAAGAAGAAATTACTCTAATACAAATAAGATATTGTACATTATTTCATATTCAATGGAGAGAAACCATTAAAGTAAAAAAAAATTAACATTATTCTTTTAAGGCAATGATATTTGAGTTTTTACATTTTTTAAAAAAATAGGGAGTAAAACCTATAACTTAGCCATTTAAACTGAAATCTACAATTAAATTTTTAAAATAGAATCCTTAAAAGAAAAAGAAACTTCATTAAGTATAGCTATTCAAAATTATTTAAACTTTCAAGAATTAAAGTATTAAAACTACTTTGTTTCTATACCTTTAAAATAAAGCAAAATGTTTTAATCACCAATTAAATACATATAAAACGAACAGTAGCGAAACCCTTTTATCATTTGAAAGGTAAGGGTTTATGAGGAACACCATATTACTTACTCAACTCATAAACATATAATCATAGTTCTTTTAAATCTCTTAACCAAGTAACCATACTTCATTTATACACCAACTAAACTATTGGTAGCTAATAAAACTTTAATCGTAAATAAGTAAAAGCTTCTTCTCTTAATATAGCTATAGAAAATGTTGAAACATCCATAAAATGCAATCCATAAGGCCACCAAAAAATGAACATCACTATATTACCCATTGGCCCTACTTATTTCCTATCTATTCTAAATGCAAAACCTGAATTTTGTCTTTACAAAAACCTCGATCCCACACATGGAAATTAAATAAAAGAAGATAAATATTTATAAAATATTAGCAAACCTCCTGATTACATTGATATAAACCCATACATCACTTAAACTTTTTAAAATATCACTAATTAAACAAAGTCTCATTGCTCAATTAATAAATCTATATTTAAATCTCATAAATTAAGATTTGTTTTGTTCCTAATCTTTCATATGCTAAACGAATTTTCTTACATTTTTCGAACTGTACTAAAACCTTCTCTAAATAATATTTACACATGTACTTTAGAAACAGTTTCTTTACCCTAATTGAGAGATACGCTGTCACACTTTTATGGCTTTCTGAATTCATACTTCCATAAACTCTATGTTTTCCAACCTAAGGTGAGTGTATTGACATCTAATATTCACACAACACTCATAAACAGTTCAATCAACATAGTGCACATTGCACACATCATTCTTATTGCAAGCGAAGAAGGCTAGTTTGATCAACGACATTTTTTTTTTTTTTCTAAGCTTTAGGGTATACTTTTCATCCAACACAATAATTTCATATTTTCAATGACAGTTCCACCCTTGGAAATGACAGTTCCACGACAATGTCCAAACATTTTTTTTTTTAAAAGAAGTACAAATATTAAAATCTAAAACTCATGTTTGTAATAACATTTAGATATGCTTTTACTAATAGCTAATACTTTTCAACTCACGTTTTTCAGCATTGCCTGATTGCATTATGAGATATCACACAATTTACATTTCATCTCCCAAATTCTCAAAAACAGTCTTGAAAACTCAGTTTCAAGTAATTCATTATGATGGATTTACAGCTCCATCACGCGATCCATTGAGTAATTTCCTCAGATTTTTGTCCATGTTTACATCCATGGTGGGAGATAGTGAAGGGTTGCGTATATGGGTTAGCGAAACTCAATGAAAAACAATGCAAACTATATGCAAACAGCAATGCAACTTTTTTTTTATTTAATTCCTTTTGATTAATAATTTCTTTTACAAGAATGAATTTGTCTCTCTTCTAAAGGATTCATCAGATTTTCTATTCTAAATTTGTTCTATTATGAGTTATCCTAAAAGGAAAATCGAGCATTTTATAATTTACAAATTCCAAAGAAAACAGGATAACCAAATACAAATTAATCTTGTAATACTCATGCTAGCAAGACATCTTCATTAGAACTCACAACACATATACAATAAAAGGACATCACTTATTTAATTCAAACAACACATATACAATAAAAGGACATCACTTATTTAATTCAAACAACACATAACACAAGAGGACATCATTTAGTTAACCCAGGAAGCCAACCTTACTTCCTTTGGTGATGCGTTTCTCTATAGTCGACCGACGTCTTAACTCTGAGCTCCTTGCAGACCCTTTTATATTTCCACTAATCGAACACACCCCCTGCCTTATGCATTAGGTTCTTGTTTTAAAGAGTTTTTAAATTTCCTCCTATGAGACACATAAGGCCCTTCCTCTTGGCCAGATGTCATATCCCTTAATTTCCATTTGGTGTAACTTCCACTCCACCGAGTGGAGAGTTTGAATGAATACTTTTTTTTATATTATTTTTTTAATTATATTTATTTTAAATATATTTATATATGTGCTATAGAATGCATCTGCTTTTTGTATTCTAATTTACACTTCATAATTTAGTTGACACTTTCCATAATATGATTATTATATGTATCTATTATTATTATTTTTAATAATAATTTTTTAACTAATTTTACTATTTTATTGTTAATTTTAATTTACTAACCAATATTTTATATTTTATTATATATATATATATATATATATATATATATATATATATATATATATATATATGTATTTTTATATAAACATATATATTTTATTTTTATTTTTTTTCTTTTTCTAATTCGATCAACAAGTTGAATGCATGATGTGCAGGAAGACGTAATGCAATTACAAGCAGTGACCTATATGACATTTTTTAGGTGGACTTCCATGTACCCACAAGCCTCGGTTCCTAAGCACGACATCATATCCCACCTTACCTGACGCTCACGATCATTATCTCCACCAGGGGTGGGTGAGCTCTCTCGCCTCCGCACTTACGCCTGTACCTGCACCACAAAACTCATCGCAGAATCACATTCTTCCAAATAAAATAATGACCAGTGGCAGGGATGTTACAATAAAAAATAAAAAAGTATGAAAAGGAGAGATATGGTGGGCACCCATATGCACTATAAATAATCACTATATCCATAGAAAAAATTACATTATACTTTGATAAATAAATGAGTGGAAACAACGTATTTATACCAATACTAAAACCTCAATTACATAGTAAAGTTTAACCTAAGCTAACATAACATAAAGACTTAAGGTCAATTACAAGTTATAAAGTGGGTTTAACCGTAATAAGGTTAATCGTAGACCATAAGGCTTACATAATAAAATATTACAATTAACTAATAAATTGTATATTGAAATGCTCTTAGGCCTATCCAATACATCATATATTGTTGGCCTTGGCCATGAATCAACTTACAATTTCAATAGGGGTCTTCTTGGGTCTCTTGCACTCCCACTTGTCTAAACAACACTTAAAAAATTTTGAGCAAAGCCCTAGCTCTAATTAGGAAAGAATTATCCTAGAGATCCTACATTTGGAGGTACAGGTTTCCCGGGAGGAAGATTGGGTATGTTAGACAAGCTAGATCTAGGTAGACTTCAAGTTGAATTCATACTTATAGAGGGCATGATTTGGGCATTAGATGTTGGAGGTTGCTTTGCAATAATTTCATTATTATAGGTCATAAAATAAGGGCTATTCATGGAATTATTTACATCAAAGGACATATCATAAAGGGGATTTGTGTGAGTCAAGGTAGAACCAATGTTTGCCTAAGTTTAGTTTGCAAGAATCGATAAATAACTCATTTAATTGCCAACAAAACCAATTTCTTGGGAAGCAAGGCTTTGACTAACAAGATTGACCACATGACTTTTGGCTTTTAAAAAAATTGAATTATACATTGAGATCTCCTCAACCTTGTCGTCTTGATGCACCCATACAATGATTTGTTCCTTTTTATGTTCTTTCAATTGTATGCAATTAGCTTCGTTGAAAGGTGTTATTTTCTTAACTTTTATGTCTTAGAGCACGTATTCATAAGCTTGCATATAGGTTTTTCCACGAATAGAGTTTCAAGGTCAAAATGTGAAAATTTATAAATTTAGTCTATGGAGTAAATCACTAGCAAACTTGAGCAATTCACTAGTGTTGAGTGAAAATTATGCCCAATTGCAATGTTTTCACCACAGTCAGGATTTTAGAACAAAATCCTTTCTTGCAAAGGAGTTTAGGACAACTTCTCCAAGGTTCCTTTTAGCTTGAAAGCATGCGCAAATATATTTGGAATAAATAAATGAAATACCAAGTGCTAGAACACCTTAGTGGTTTGCAAGTGATTGTAAACAAGGGGCCTATGGTGTGATTGATTTATGATTACCTTACTTGAATCATTTGAATGCATTGAAATGCAAGTACTCTTATTTATTATCTTTGCTTAATCTGACATACCCTGAATCCCTATTAGTGTGTTCATTTTATCTTCATATTGTAGTTGCAAAGTTAGAAAGTGTTGTGGATTGTCCACTTCATTTTAAGCATTCGTGCCTTTAATGTGAGATTGAAATTAGTGATTGTCATTAGTAGGTTCAATTTTATCGTCAGATTAAATGACCTACTGACTACAATGTTAGAAATTTAAAATGTTATAAAGTTAGAATGTTAGAAAGTTAGAATGTTAGACAGTTAGCATTCCTTCATTTTATCTGCACTTAATCTGATATTGAGGGTTAGTGGAGTCAAAAATTATTTTTATCTCAATTAGAAATCAAAATATGAAGTTAGGAAGTGTTGTGGATTGTCCACTTCATTTTTATCTTGACTTATATGCAATTTGTAGGTTAGTAACCCTCCCTCCTAGGTTAATTTTATCTTCTTATGCAAATGAAATTTTGTGCATAAAATAGAAAGCAACTGAGCTAAACAAAAAGGAAAACTAGAACATTAATGCAAAAAAACCTAGCATAATGCTACCCTACATAGCAAAACCATAGATAATGAGAAATTTCAAAAAAGGGTAACCCAACCTAATCAAACCTGCAAAAGCACAATTTGAGTTAGATCAAGTGCTAGCCTCTAAGGAAAATAAATAGAATCTACACCCCATAGATCTTCACGTAGTGCAACCTTTTTACAACATTAAACACTAGATAGAAATCCAGGAAAGCGTAGAGAAAGATAGATAGTAAAACACTACCCTATGAAATTATCTCCTCTAGTCTTGCTCACAAAGTGCAAGTTTTTGGATTTGTTTGCATTAAATAGAATAATGGTCTCTTTTTGTTACAAAAATTCCAGCCCCTTGCGACAATGGGGTCCATGGGTATTTAAAACCTTTAGGAATCCTTTTTGTTTCCACTTCCTTTACCAAAAAAAAAAGTGCAACAAAAAGGTGGACCAAAATACAAAAATATGACCTTTCAAATCCTTAAAGAATTCCTGAATTTAAAAATCTAACCCAAACTATTTTATTCCTCCTTATATCTCCTTCTTGATTTGAGCTTCCTTTTTCCCTATTCATACATATTTCAATGTTAGAAATTGACCCTATGAAGGACCACATATTAATTAACCTTAGAAATAGGGAAAATGAGCATAAAAAACTATGACACCTTAGGTATTCATAGAATATCCATAAAAATATAATACCAATAAAACTTTGGGTGGCCAATTTAAACAAAACAAAATAAAATCCCCCCTTTTCTTCCTTCGGGTGGCACCGATGCGACTCAAACCAAGGTCTATAGGGTGCAAGCCTTATCTAGCTTACCCCTACTACAACGCCTAAGGCTTGGGTTGAAACCAAGCTTCGATGACCCCGCATTTATCTTTCTCTCCTTGCGGTGAGCTCCTATCGCGTACAGCATCGTCCTCCAAAACCTACAACGAGATCATAGCATGGTCACTCTCAACATATCGCACCATTTGATCCTCACTTTTATGACTACGTTCGGCCTTCAAAGACACTCCGGGACTCCACTGTGTTTGATGCTTCAACCCTTTCCTACTCTCTGGCGCTTGGCAATATAAATAGTGTGTATGAGGTTTAGGGTTTCCAAGCAACAAATGAAGGTCAGTCATAGCTCCCTCTATCACATCAAGCCCTTCTATGTTGCAGATCTGCAACCGAAATGCCTTTGTCACCCCTTCCACTCGCTATCATCTGACATTCGTTAGGTGGGGGTGTTATCCCATATTTTTATTGTAACGGGTCTTGGCGTGCCCCAAATTGGATATCGTCACATTTTCCTATCATGGTTAGTGTTTATCATGGAACCTACCCTACATATCTAGACCGTTGGTATGCCACGTGTGAGCGCTCGATGGGTAGATGATTTTTCTTTGATGTGGGGAAATCCGTTATCCCACATTTGTGGTGTTTCACTCCTCGAGCGCCTTATAAAATCTATCACACATTAACTTAGTTGACTACCTTCAGGTGGTCTCTCCTATTTGCCATGCACTACATAGCTCCACCCTATGATATACCACATTTTTATTTGTCATTCCGTCACCTTGTGGTGCCACATCCTCGTAATAGGTCTGTCATCCTACCTTGTGGTGCCACATCCTCATCCTCGGATCGTCACCTTACCTTGTGGTGCCACATCCTCATCATAGGTCCATTGTCTTACCTTGTGGTGCCACATCCATGTCCTCATCCTACCTTGTGGTGCCACATCCTCCTTTTTAGAGCCCTGTGACAACATTAGGAAACATAAAGAAACAACAAAGCAAAACTAACGAAGAAAAACAGAGAACACATTAACAATAAAATCAACAAAACCTAAAACATAAAATAAATTGACAATTAACTCACATAACCTAAACATAAAACAAATTAACAATTAAATCACATAACCTAAAATTAAATCAACATAACCTAAAGCATAAAATAAATTAACAATTAAATCAACATATTTGAGCAATAGCAACAATCCTTTTGCTAGCTAGAATAGCAACAAAACATTAAGCAATAACATGTAACCTAACTGCTAGCAAAATGGCCCCCATTGGTATTATATTAAAAAAAAAATCAAGGGACATTTAGGGAAAAAAAGGAAGAACCCAATTGCTCAATAATATCCCATTAGTTCAATTTTCTATAAATTTCAAGTGGGTCCCCAATATTGGGGTTAGTTGTGAGATAGTCACAACAAATGGTGACTCTATTGGGAAATGCTCCTGAGCATTTTGGATGAAGAACCCAATTCTGAAATGAGAACACAAAATATTAGAGAAATATAAATTATTTAATGAAGGCCCGAGAAGGTGGGGGTAAACAACTTTGAATAAAAACAACTAATCCATCTGCCTTTGCTTAGTGTGTGAAAAGTATTTTTGTTTTGCATTCTTGAAAACCTATCCAGATTCCATCACATGACTTGCATTTAGGCTATAGAAATGTTGCTCATAAAAAGCACTTTTATAGATAGAGCCCTACTTCCAGTCAGGCGTCTATAGCCCCGATAGAGTTTATCTAAATTACCCTTTGTGTTTGATTGATATTTTGTAAAGCTTTTCCTTTTGATCAAGTTGTGTCTAGACAGAGCCCTACTGCCAATCAGGCATCTATAGCCCCGGTAGAGTTTATCTAGACTTGGTGACTGATTTTAGCATGTTTTCCTTTGCTTGCCTTCTTCTTTTTTATAGCTTTGCAAAAATTTATGCATCACATGGGTATTTGAAGCTAGATATGGAGCATATTGGATTTTTGCCTTAATTTGCAAATCAAAATGACTTCATCTTTCAAGACTTCAAGGAATACCCTTTAACATGTGAGTTATATGTGGAGATTTGGTGCAATATTTCATTGTTCCACTCTCCACCATTTTAGTCCCAAAATTTGAGCATGATCACAAAATAACTCCACCTCCCTTTTCTCAATTTCACCTATTTTCAGATTAGATATTCCAACCTACTTAACAAAGGAATGCAAAAATGGACAAGAGGCCATAAGTTAGTAGCTATCACAAAACATCACCGCAAAACAAGGGAACAAACCCAAAACACAAAATTCTAAAACAAAAGCAACCTTAACCTAATGAAAACTGACAAGAAAGCAAACATAAAATCAAAATCAAAAGCACACCTATGTACACATGATACACGATCTCACACATTTCAAGGATTAAAATAATGCTTTAAATTAATCCCATTAATAGGTACAGATAATTCCTTTCCATCCAAGGTTTTTAATCTAAAATTACTTTCACCTAGGATTTCAGAAATCTGGTAAGGACCTAACCACAAGCAATCGAATTTGTCATGATCCCCCTTTTTTTGTGTTTCTTGTCCCACAATAAAACCAGGTCAAAAATCTTGAATGTTTTAATTGTAGCTCTCCTATCAAACCACCTCTTTACTACATCTTGATGTTTACTAAAGTGAAGCATGGCTTCCTCTCTCTTCTCATCAAGATGCATCAAGTGGGTTAATCGAGCTTCAATATGATTATCCATTCCAAGATATTCTTTCATAAAATGAAGAGTTTACAATTTTAGATTAGTGGGAAAAATGGGGTCCTACCCATAGACTAGATGATACGGAGATGTCCCAATTGATTATTTTATTCTAGTTCTATCAACCCAAAGAGCAAACTTTAACTTACCATGCCAATCTCTAGGATTCTTTTCAAGCAATTTTTTTATGATAGACAACAAGTTTTTGTTAGAATATTATGCCAAACCATTACCTTGTGGATAATAATTGGAAGAAAATTTCAAGCTTACCTTGTTATCATATGCCCAATCTACAAATTGAATAGAAGAAAATGTAGAACCATTATCACTTACTATTGCATCAGGCATTCCAAAATGAGTTACAATGCAATCCTCTAAAAACTTAATGACAACATTAGTAGTAGCATGTTTTGTAGGGATTGCTTTCATCCACCTAGTGCAGTAATCTGTAGTTGTGAGTATGAATTTATGAGAATCAAAAGAGTTGGGATTGATAACCCCAATAAAATCCAACCCCCATTGTGCAAAAGGCCTCATCTCCACTACAGGTTGTAATGGCATGGTTGTGTTTCTCTCTCTATTGGCCGCCACCTGACATGTATGGCAAGATCGCACATGAGCATGTGCATTTTTAAAAATATGAGGCCAATAGTATCTAGCTCTGAGAATCTGGTGTGTTGTTGCATTGGCTGACCCATGTCCGGTTCCATACTTACCATGGAAGTCATTGAGCACTTGGGTTGCTTCTTCTTGGTTCACACAACAAAGGTAAATCCCTTCGTGGTTCTGCCTATACAAAACACCATATTTAATCAAAAAGTTTGCAGATTTTAGACGTAAAGCTCTTCTTTGTGTAGAAGTGAGATGTGATGGACACTTACCATTCAACAAAAAATATACAATATCTACATACCAATCATATTTAGTAATATCTTCTATAGTATAATGTTGGCATGAGATTAGAGGATCAATTTCAGCAATTGATTTTACCAATCCTTGTCCATGAACTAACTTCATAGGTTGGATTTCAAGATCAAATTCTTGGAGTGTAGAAATCCATTTTTCTCTTCTCTCACCTAGTTCATTCTATAGAAACATAGTTTTGATAGTAGGGTCAGGCACAATAGCAAAAACCCTACTATGTACAATGTAATGTCTAAATTTTTTTATAGTTTTAAAAAGTGCATACATTTGCTTGTCTAAAATAGAATACCTCAACTTCGCATCTTTCAAAGGAGAACTTAGAAAAGTGATGGGATTTTCAACATTACCTTCACCCTTTTGAGTTAGGACACTTGCGAATGAGTGTTCTGAAGCAAACGTATAAATGTAAAAGGGATTTGAGTAGTCTGGACTTACCAAAATAGGTGCCCTAGAAATAGCATCCTTAATGCTCTAGAAAGCATCCTTACTCTCATTTGTCCATTTAATTTCAACATCCTTTTTTAGCATATCATTCAATGGTTTGGCAATCTCAGCAAATCCAACAATGAATTTCCTTACAAAATTGATTTTTCCAAAGAATGATCTTAATTCCTTCTTGCTATGGGGAGGTGGGATTTCTTGGATAGCTTCTATTCTTTCAGGATCAATAGAAATTCCTTATTTTGAAATAATGTGACCCAAAAGCTTACCCTCTGTCACTCCAAAAATGCATTTTCTTGGATTTAGGGAGATCCCATGTTCCCTACACCTTTGGAGGACTTTTCTCAAATCCTTAACATGGTCTTCTCTCTTCTTAGAGAAGATAGGAATATCATCCACATAAACAATAATGCACTTGCCTATGAGCCCCTTAAATGCGTAATCCATGGCGCGTTGGAAAGTTGCACCTGCATTCAATAATCCAAAGGGCATTCTCCTATAAGCAAATGTTCCCCATTTGGTTGTAAAGGTTGTTTTCATCCTATCACTTGAGTGAATGATAATTTGATTGTACCCAGAGTAACCATCTAAAAATGACATCATTTTTGATCCATTTACCATTTGGAGTATCTCATCAATGGAAGGCAATGGGTAATTGTCCTTTTGAGATGCTTTGTTCAGATTCCTAAAATCTATGCACAACCTTATTTCTCCATTTTCTTTCTTACAAGAACTAGGTTGGCGACCCATGTAGAGTGCCTAACAGGAAAGATGATCTTTGCATCTAGCAATCTCTTCACTTATTTCTCTATTAAGGGCTCTAACAGTGGATTGATAGGTTGTTGTCTTTGTCTAAAGGGATTGGAATCAGGCCTCAATGGAATCATGTGCATTATAACATTCTGATCATACGTTTTCAACTCCTTGTAACTCCAAGCTATACAATCCATGTATTCCTTTAGTGCATGAGTGATAGATTATTTTTCTTGACTTGTACATGCCTTGGTAATGAATACCTCTTGTGGATTTTTTGTACTCCCTAAGTTGATTACCTCACACGCTTCTTTAGGGAGTGGTACATTTTTACCTCTTTTTGCTTGATATTCAATATCAAATAATTTTTCTAGTGAAATAACTTTTTTTTGTATCTTGTTCATTTTTTGAGCTACCTCACTATCCTGATATGTTTCTTCTTGCCACCTTTGATCTTCATCTATCACCTGATTTTCAAAAATACCAGAGTTAGTAACAAAATTAAAAATGTGCCTGTCACTCTCAAACACCTACATATTTGTGATATTATCTGGTATTGAAGGATAGGAAACTAGCTCAATCAAGAATTTTTTGTATTTTTTATGGTCAACCAGTTTGAGCATGCTTGTTGCAATAGCTAAAGAATTGACCATCCTATTACCTTTTCTAGAGATAAGGGAAATGTTAAATGCAACAAATTCATTTATCAAATCCATAACTCTAATCCTATAATGGCTTAATATTTTATCACGACAAGCATATTGTCCTTTGACTTGTTTAAATACTAGCTCGGAGTCTCCTAAGACCTTGAGACACCTAACTTTCCTACTCAGAGCTAGTCGTAATACAATAATGAGCACTTCGTACTCCACCACATTGTTGGTGCACAAAAAATGTAATCTACAGGTAGCAAGCAAAGGCTTGATTCCTAGACATTTAAGTTCAATACCCGCTCTAGCACCTTGTCTTGATTTGGATCCATCAAATCTAAGAATCCAAACTAGATTATCCTTTTCAGGAGGGCTACAAGAAAGGATTTATTTTTGAGGTTCTTCGGTAGCCTCCTCTATGTCCAAGTTATAGACCCCTAAATCAGATTCTGCAAATTGGATTTCATTGGGCTTATTATATTCAATGATCATTTCCTTAAGTCTTGGCTCACTATCCACCCGAATTTGGTTTGCTAATCCCCTCCAAGGTAGCCACATGTGGGAAGAATCAATAATGATGTAACCATTCAGGTTCTTACTCCAATCCCTACCCAACACCATGCCATATTTGATGGGAATATTGACCACAAGAATATCAACATGATGTTGAATCCTGGATTCTGCATTAATTTGAATTCGAACATCATAAAGAGTTCCTACCACGTCTACTATAGTTTTGTCCAGTTGTATCACTTTGCTCTTTGAAGGAATTGGCTTTAAACCTAGCCTTTGGCAAATCTCAAGGGGCATGATATTTCCCGAGGCACCTGAGTCCACTAAACAATTATGCAAGTTTTTCCCTATGATCCTAATTATCAAAAGAAAAGGAGGCACTTCTCATTTCTCCTTTCATAAAACTAATTGGGGCTCAACACCTTTGACCTCATGGGTTTGGCTTGGTGGATATAATTCCTTTATCAAGGCCTCCTTATAACCTAGCAATCTAGTAGCCTCTAAGAAAGAGACGTTAGCTTTAGTCCTTTTCAGGTCTTCCACTATGTCATAGGTAGGCTTCTCAAAATTTTGTACTTTTTGCGTAGGTTTGGATGACTCAATAGCAGGTGGGGGAGGAGGATTGTTATCAAATTTGGTATCAGGAGGAAGAAGGGGATTGTTCGATGGAGTGGAGGAAGTTTTGGGGGTCTTGGATTTACTTCTGGTGTAATAACCATGGTTCCCTCTCCCAAACTACCTAATGGCTTGAACTTCCTCTTCTATGATTCCATCATCATCCTCTTCTAATATTTCATTATCCTCTTCTTCTTCCTCACTTTCTTGATAGTGAACTATTTCAGCTACTAAAGCAGCTTCCTTTCCCTTAGAAAAGTAAGGTGGACCCTCGGTCGACACTATCTCTAAGTCATCAACTTGAGCTTGCAAGCAGTTTGTATATCTGGAAGTTTTTGGACATTCCTTCTCACTATGGTCCTTGGTGTTATGCAACCTACATCCCTTATCCCAAGCAAAATCTGAAATATTGATAATGGAATCAGATCTACTAGGGCTTGCAAAAGTGTCAGCTTGGTTGGCTATGGGGTTAGGTACACCCCCATTGTTAGGCTTGGTATTCCATGACCTCCTATGATTATTGAAATTTTGATTAGAATGAGGAGTTTGGGAATTGTGCTTTTGCATTTGGACAATGTCATTACTCAACTTGAGACACATTTTCTTTACCTCCTCAACTTCAAAATTAGATTCTTTTGGCTGAGGTGTTATGGTATTAGGTCCAAAAGGATTTCCAACACTAGAATCATCTTGACCTGGCATCAAGGTTTGATTCTGAATACTTTGGCTGGAAAAGGGTTCACACTCTGAAGTGGTGTGGGCATTGGAAATGCTAACAAAGCCTGAGCATTGGTCGCATTGACTCCTTGTGTAGCCATCTGATTATCTGAGCACAAGGGTGTGGTAGATGAAATGGATGTATTTGGATAGGTGGGAATGGATGGATAAGTGGGCATGAAGGGATAATATTGGTGGTATGGTAGGACATTCATCATTGGCATTTGAGGTGCCATGACTTGATTCATCATAGCAAACTAACTATAAGGACCAAACTATCCTATCATAGGTGGTTGAGGCATCCCAACACCTTGGGGTGTCATTTGTTGTTCTATGACCATGGCTTCCTCGTAGGCTTGGGCTAAAGTAGTAACTTGAGGATTTCTCCTAGTGAACATGGTAGTCATGGGATCTAATGCCCCAAAGTATATTTGCAATGCAAAGGCAGCATCTATGTTAAAATAGCGAGTCGATCTAGAATAAAGTTTCTAAAATATCTTATTAAACATTCTAATCGTCTCATTAGGTGCCTTTTTGGAAGTCACAAATTGATGGTAGATGATAGTGGGATTCAAAGGTGACCTAAACTGATTGACAAAAGTATTTTCAAGTTGAACCCATGAAGTAATGGATCTAGCGAGTAAATTGATGTACCATTCATAAGATATTTGATCCAGACTCATAGGAAAGAGTCTACAAGTGACATCTTCATGTTCTACTTGTAGTCTAATTAAAACATCCTTGTAAGCTTGAATATGCTCTTCGGCTTGTCAAATCACCATTGTGTTTAAACTTGGGTAGGGATTTCTCGATGTTTCTGGGTATCTCATGAGCAACCCCGACTATGTTTAGGGTAATATTACGTACTCCATACTAGGGAGTTGGTGGTGGTTGGGCCATGATGTTTAATGGTGGTGGCCCTATAGGAGTAGTAGAGATAGTTGAGGTAATGGGTGTAGATACACTAGATGTACCCACAATAATAGAGATAATAGGTGTGGATACACTAGATGTACTTGACACCAAAGGTAACTTTAGATCAAGTATACTAGGTGGGATTTCAACCTCTTGAGTCTTGTTCCTTGGTTTCCTAGAATTAGGAGAAAGGCTTTGAAATATGGTTTCCCTAGTGGTTTTAGACCTAGTAGTGATATACTCAGGTTGGGCCAGCTTGGGAAGACACTTGCTCTAAAAGACCTCTCACAACTCCCAACAACTCAGACAATAACAAAGAAAAACAAAAACCTGCAAAACAAAATTCCTGCAACAAAGCATGGTGGAAACATAACTTCACATGTTAGTTGTCAGAAAACAAAAGGCTTCTGCAACTAAAATTATCGTTAGATGAAAATGATCTTAAGCAAATAAATCACAAAAGCTATGAAATGAAGGGCCCTCCTTCTAGCACCATTTTTGTTGAGTGAAAATTATGCCCAATTGCAAAGTTTTCACCACAATCAGGATTTTAGAACAAAATCCTCTCTTGCAAAGAAGTTAGGACAACTTCTCCAAGGTTCCTTTTAGCTTGAAAGCATGCACAAATATATTTGAAACAGATAAATGAAATACCAAGTGCTAGAACACCTTAGTGGTTTGCAAGTGATTGTAAACAAGGGGCCTGTGGTGTGATTGATTTGTGATTACCTTACTTGAATTATTTGAATGCGTTGAAATGCAAGTACTCTTCTTTATTATCTTTTCTTAATCTGACATACCCTGAATCCCTATTAGTGTGTTCATTTTATCTTCATATTGTAGTTGCAAAGTTAGAAAGTGTTGTGGATTGTCCACTTCATTTTAAGCATCCGTGCCTTTAATGTGAGATTGAAATTAGTGATTGTCATTAGTAGGTTCAATTTTATCTTCATATTAAATGACCTATTGACTACAATGTTAGAAAGTTAAAATGTTATAAATTTAGAATGTTAGAAAGTTAGAATGTTAGACAGTTAGCATTCCTTCATTTTATCTACACTTAATCTGAGATTGAGGGTTAGTGGAGTCAACAATTCCTTTTATCTCAATTAGAAATCAAAATATGAAGTTAGGAAGTGTTGTGGATTGTCCACTTCATTTTTTATCTTGACTTATCTACAATTTGTAGGTTAGTAACCCTCCCTCCTAGGTTAATTTTATCTTCTTATGCAAATGAAATTTTTTGCATAAAACAGAAAGCAACTGAGCTAAACAAAAAGGAAAACTGGAACATTAATGCAAAAAACCTAGCATAATGCTACCCTACATAGCAAAACCAGAGATAATGAGAAATTTCAAAAAAGGGTAACCCAACCTAATCAAACCTACAAAAGCACAATTTGAGTTAGATCAAGTGCTAGCCTCTAAGGAAAATAAATAGAATCTACACCCCATGGATCTTCACATAGTGCAACCTTTTTACAACATTAAACACTAGATAGAAATCCAAGAAAGCATAGAGAAAGATAGACAGTAAAACACTACCCTCTGAAATTATCTCCTCTAGTCTTGCTCACAAAGTGCAAGTTTCTAGATTTGTTTGCATTAAATAAAATAATGGTCTCTTTTTGTTACAAAAATTCCAGCTCCCTGTGACAATGGGGTCCATGGGTATTTAAAACCTTCAGGAATCCTTTTCGTTTCCACTTCCTTTACCCAAAAAAAAAAGTGCAACAAAAAGGTGGACCAAAATACAAAAATATGACCTTTCAAATTCTTAAAGAATTCCTAAATTTAAATATTTAACCCAAACTATTTTATTCCTCCTTATATCTCCTTCTTGATTTGAGCTCCCCTTTGTCCCTATTCACACATATTTCAATGTTAAAAATTGATCCTATGAAGGACCACATATTAATTAACCTTAGCAATAGGGAAAATGAGCATAAAAAACTATGACACCCTAGGTATTCATAGAATACCCATAAAAACATAATACCAATAAAACTTTGGGCGACCGATTTAAACAAAACAAAAAAAATCCTCCTTTTCTTCCTTTGGGTGGCATTGACGTGACTCAAACCAAGGTTGATAGGGTGTAAGCCTTATCTGGCTTGCCCCTACCACAACACCCAAGGCTTGGGTTGAAACCAAGCTTCAATGACCCCACATTTATCTTTCTCTCCTTTCAGTGAGCTCCTATCGCGTAGAGCATCGTCCTCCAAAACCTGCAACGAGATCATAGCATGGTCACTCTAAACATCTTGCACCATCTGCTCCTCCATTTTGTGACTATGTTTAACCTTAGAAGACACTCTGGGACTCCACTACGTTTTATGCTTCAACCCTTTCTTCCTCTCTGGCGCTCGGTAATATAAACAATGCGTATGAGATTTATTGTTTCCAAGCAAAAAATGAAGGTTAGTCATAGCTCCCTTTGTCATGTTGAATCCTCCTATGTTGCAGACCTGTAATTGAAACACATTTATTGTCCCTGCCACTTGCTATCATCTGGCATTCGTTAGGTGGGGGTGTTATCCTATATTTTTTTAAGAACACAAGCTTATACTGAGAGGGGGGTGAACAGTATAAGACCACTTTTTACTTTTCTTTCCCAATCAATATTATGCAATGTAAATATAGCAATACCAATAGCAGTAATCAAAGCAATGTACAAATCACCACACAAAATAGAGACACCACAATTTACGTGGTTCACCCAATGTGGGCTACTCCACGGAGAAAATATTTCACTAAAATTTTCTCAATCAATCTCTTGGGAATCCTTTCCCTATTACAATGTTTATGGACCTCTGTCCAAAGGAGATACCAATCCCCTAAATCAAGTTTGTGGATCTCTATCCATAGGAGACACCAATCTCCTAATCTCTGCTCTAGCTGGTGATCTTCTAGAAGAACTGCTGCCTCTACTGCACTGGCTAATGGATCTCTATCCACTGAAGACTCTTGTCCTCACTTAGAAGACCTATCCTCACTACCCTGGCTAATGGATCTCTATCCACTAGAGACTATCATCTTCTATACTCTGTCACCTCCAAAGCTTACACTCAACTCTATCTCAAATATATACTAAACACAGTCCTTCGGTCTAGCACAAATCTATCTTCAATATCTATCTCTGGTCTAGCACAAACCTATCCTCAAATCTACACCAAACTCTATCCTCAATTTTTGTCCTTTGATCTGTACTAAACATAGTCCTTCGGTCTAGCACAAATATTCTCAATCTCTATCTTCAAGCCTTTACTCAAAGCTTGACTCAATCTCAAATTAACTCTGTTAGATCTACTCCAAACCTTAACTCAAGGTTTGAACAAATCAATCAACTCTGCTCTCAAGTCTTCTCAAAGACTTATCTCAAATCTGCTTTGTAAGCTTCCACAAAATCTCACACTAATCTGTCCTCAAGTCCTCTCTAGAACTTGTCCAATTCTGCTCAATAAGTCCTCTCAAGAACTTAACCAAATCTGCTCAATAATCTGTATTGTAAGCTTCCACAAAAGCTTACCCAAATCTATCCACAAGTCTTCTCAAAGACTTACCTCAAATCTTCTCAACAAGTCCACACTAGAACTTGTCCAATCTCATAGAAACATAAAGAGAATTGTTAGAGACTCAATATGCTCTATACTCAACACAATGCTCAATCACTTTCAATCACTCTTTCAAAAACATACAGAGAATTGTTAGAGACTCAATATGCTTCAACTCAATCACTTTCTCAAATCAATTCAGAATATAGAATAGTTTGTTTTATGGAACTTGAACAATCACTTCACACATCCACTTGACTAGGCTCAACCAACTCTACTCAACCAATCTCTCAATGAAATAATCCTTGCTCACAAACCCTAGTCCAAGCATATGATACTTCACTCAAAATATTTCCAACAATGCTCAACAACCAATCTCACATAACAATGATACTCATGTTCTTTTCACACCCTAGTTCAAGTTCTTCACACAACTCACTTCAACAACAATGCTTATGAAACAACTCTCACATAACAATGATACTCATGTTCTTTTCAAACCCTAGTTCTTTGCTCAACCAATGGCTTCAACAACAATGCTTATAAAACAAGGTTTTAATAATAACTCTTTATTCCAAAAAACCTTGAAGCATTAACTCAAACACACTCAATAAGGAAGCCCTAATCAAATCCTTTTCACTCCAAACTTATTTTCAGAAATACACTCACATTCATCATTTTTACACATGGAAGAATTTGCCCATACCTTTTTCTTGATTGGAGAAAGTCCTCTCAAAATTGCCTTCAAACAATGCCTTCTTATTTGCCAAGTACCAAGGGTTAGATAACAAGTGTTATACTTCACAAATACAAGGATAACTCAATTTCATGATACACCTTATATCTCCATCTCAATAGCAATATTCAACAATAATATTTTCACAAAATAACCCTTTCAAAATACACCTTCAATTTCTCAATATTACAAAAATTGATATCACAAATCAATTTCAATCTCCTAAGGTAAAAATAACATTTACCCTAGTAAAACTCTTATTTACCACCTAGGTAAATAATCCCACTATTTTTCCTTATATCTCCCTAACCTTAGCAAGGTAAGAAAATAATAAAATTTGCATTTACAACCCTTATACCTCCTAAACCTTAGCACATATAAAAATTAAAAATTAAATTCATAAAAACCTTGGCAAAGTCCCCTTCCACAAATTTTAGGGATTCGACCTTGCATCCTCTCCTTGGCTAGCACCTTGGTCGTGGCTAGCTAGTCGTGTGAGCCAAGCGCTCCACGTGCTTTATGAAGGCGCCTTGTGTGCTTTGTCTTCTCACGAAGACCTTAGAGCCTTTGGCTCTCACCTCCGCTTGCCATGTGCTTTACCACACGATGCGCTCCCTTCTTCCCTTCACTGCCTTGACTTTCGTTGACCTCGAGAATTATGCAAATCACATTCGATTTATTTATTTTTCTAAGGTTTGCATTTAGTGGGGTTTAAATACCCTTTTTCCTCTTTGTTCTTCACGTCGATGGATGCAATGAGATGTGACGTCGACACTTTTAATTTATCCTTTATAATTTATAAAATATTTAAATTCTAAAAGAATTTAAATTTTATAAATTATATTTATAAACCTTTGACTTTAATAAAAATTAAAGCCTCCTTGTATAAGTAATATTTATTTATAAAATTTAAATTCAAATTGAATTTAAATATTTTATAAAGTAAATATTAAAACCTCCTTTAGATTTTAAAAAGCTTCCTTGGGTTTTTATGAAAAACCTTTTAATTTTCTCATCCATGGTTTTAATAAAAACCCACCTTCATTTGCTTCCACATAATATTAAAAATATTATGAAGCTCTTTTGCCATTAACCTTTGCATTGTTCTTCTTGACATCAATGATGACTTTATTCCTTGACATCAATGACAACTTAACTCAAAATGTCCAACAATCTCCCCCTTTGTCATTGATGGCAACCCAAATTATTTTTACCAAAAACTTGACCTTTCCTTTGTTCTGCTCCCCCTGGGACATTGCTCCCCCTGGCTCAATGCTCTCTCCTCTTTACTCAAATACCAAATCTCTCCCCCTTACTCAAATCTCTCCCCCTTTGACATCAATGGCAAAGGGTCACCTTTGGGGCTCGAGGCTAAGAATGAGCCTCTTAGCTTAGCCCCTCCCCCACCTCCTCTTGAGGTGGTTAATTCTGGGGTGGGAGTATTTCTACTCCTAGAAAACACTGTTCTTTACCTTTATCCTCTTTTCTTCTTATCTGATCCTTCTGATTCCTTTGACTATTTCTTTCCATGTCCATGTTCCTGTCCATGTCCATTTTCTTGTTCCTGTTCCTGTTCTTGTTCCTATCCATGTTCATGTTCATATCCATGTTTTTGTTTTTGTTCCCGTTCCTTGATTCTGGAATGTCTGCTCTACACCACTTTGTTGTGTGACCATTATTATTGCACTTATAACACTTAATGTTATTATTCCTTGGAGGTGCAAATGTCTTAGGATTTCTCCTAGTGAAGCCATATCCTCTTCTGTCATGAACCCCGCAATTCATTGCCTTGTGACCAAACTGATTACATGAGTAGCAATACCCATGGAAAAGTTGTTTGTTCCCATATTCTTGTCTTTCATGTGTCCTACACTGTGAAGCCATGTGCCCAAACCTGTGACATGAAAAACATCTTCCATTGAAGTTTCCTTGTCTTGACCTCATTGGTCTCTTAGTCTCTCTTGACCTATTCTGATTGTTGTTCCATCTGTATCTTCTTTGTGCATTGTTCCTGTTCTTGTTGAACTTTCTGTTGTCCAACTCATCCTCAGATGTCTCACTTTATTTTACACTATCTTCTTCTAAAGTGTCTTCATCTGAAGTTTCTTCTCCTCTAGAACTTGAGATTGACTTTCCTTCCCATTTCTTCTGAACCTGTTCAAATCCAAGACCTATTTTGCTTGATGTAGGCTTTTGTATCTTGATGAACTTATCCAAGTTCTTTGAGCTATTTTTGAACCCTTTTAGCTTGACTTTGGAGTCTTCTAAATATTCTCTTAGTAGAGCCATTTCTTGTGCTAACTTTTCACATTCTAAGATCTTTGCTTCTAACTTATCCTTGAACTTCTTTGTCTTAGCCTTTGATTTTTCTAGATCCTCTATAAGCATCCTTCTCTCTTCATCACATTCTTGAAACTGAATTTCAAGTTTAGAGTTTTGCTTTCTTACCTTCTTCACTGTGTCAAGGGCATAGATAAGTTCTCCCTTGAGATCATATCCATATTTCTCTGAATATTCCTCTATTTGTTTACCTTTGTCCATATCTTTATTTTCTATTGGCTTGTCTTCTATAGGATCATCTTCTCCTTCTTCTAGTGCCATTAGAATATTCTCTTCTGGTCCTTCAAGTGTATCTTCATATTCATCATCACTGAAACTATAACCATTCCTTGTACAACTATCTTCAAGATGTCCAAAGTTACCACATCTAAAACACTTGAGAATTACTAGTCCTTTTCTTAACTTGTTCTTTTTCTTCAATCATAAATAGGACTTCATCTCTATCATTATCTAAAAAACTAGCATCACTATCACTTGAGTACTTACTTGCCTTATCCGCATAGTAGCTCCTCTTTTTGTCTTTGAAAGAACTTCTTTCCTTGTCTGCTTTGTCCATCCTTGCTTTTCTTTTGGTGCCTGTATCTTTCTGATTCCATGTTCCTGTGATCCTGTTTTTCTTCACCATTGTTATTCTTAGCTTCTTGAAAATCTGTTGCATAATGACCATACTTTCCACAATTGAAACATTTAATAGATTTTAGATCTTTAGATCTTCTAGAATCCTTATCCCTTCTACCATAATTAGCTTCTTCATCATTGGATGACTCATTGCTTGATTCTGACTTCTTACCCTTTGTCTTCTTGATTGCTTTGAATGTTGCTTCTTTCTAGGGATTAGGTTCCTCTTTTGTTCTCATCTCAAATGTTGTAAGAATACCAAGAAACATATCTCTTGTCAAAGAATCACCATATTTTGACTCTTCTATAGCAAAAACCTTTTCACTGAATCTTTTTGGAAGAGTTCTTAAGACCTTATCACAAACATCCGATTCATCAACCTTCATTCCAAGTCCTTGCATATCATTAACAACCTCATCAATTCGAAGTAGATAAGTACTAATATTTTCCTCATCCTTCATTCTTAATGCTTCAAATTGTCCTTTGAGATTTCGTATCTTTGCTTTCTTAACACTTTTATCTCCTTCATATATATTTTGCAGTTTATCCCACATTTCTTTTGCAGTTTGACAATGCATAACTTTCATGGACTCTGTTCTATGCAAACCTCTCAAAAGTGCATTCATTGCTTTTGAATTGTAATGTTGTAGGAGCTTACCTTCCTTATCTGTAGGTGGATTGACTAAGGGATCGTATCCAATTTCAACTGCTTCCCAAATTTCATTGCCAAGTGCCATCAGGTAAATCTTCATTCTCATACTCCAATATATATAGTCACTTCCATAAAATACTAGTGCTGAATTATCTGAGGACACATTCTTAGAATCCATTGTGTTCTTGTTATCTTTTCCTTCAAGCTGTTAAACTCTTTCGAAGGAACCCGCTCTGATACCAATTGAAGAACACAAGCTTATACTTAGAGGGGGGTGAACAATATAAGACCACTTTTTACTTTTCTTTCCCAATCAATATTATGCAATGTAAAGATAGCAATACCAATAGAAGTAATCAAAGCAATGTATAAATCACCACACAAAATAGAGACACCACAATTTACGTGGTTCACCCAATGTGGGCTACTCCACGGAGAAAATATTTCACTAAAATTTTCTCAATCAATATCTTGGGAATCCTTTCCCTATTACAATGTTTATGGACCTCTGTCCAAAGGAGATACCAATCCCCTAAATCAAGTTTATGGATCTCTATCCATAGGAGACACCAATCTCCTAATCTCTGCTCTAGTTGGTGATCTTCTAGAAGAACTATTGCCTCTACTACACTGGCTAATGGATCTCTATCCACTGAAGACTCTTGTCCTCACTCAGAAGACCTATCCTCACTACCCTAGCTAATGGATCTCTATCCACTAGAGACTATCATCTTCTATACTCTGTCACCTCCAAAGCTTACACTCAACTCTATCTCAAATCTGTACTAAACATAGTCCTTCGATCTAGCACAAATCTATCTTCAATATTTATCTCTGGTCTAGCACAAACCTATCCTCAAATCTACACCAAAATTTATCCTCAATTTTTTGTCTAGCACAAATATGCTCAATCTCTATCTTCAAGCCTTAACTCAAAGATTGACTCAATCTCAAATTAACTCTATTGGATCTGCTCCAAACCTTAACTCAAGGTTTGAACAAATCAATCAACTCTACTCTCAAGTCTTCTCAAAGACTTGTCTCAAATATGCTTTGTAAGCTTCCATAAAATCTCACACTAATCTATCCTCAAGTCCTCTCTAGAACTTGTCCAATTTGCTCAATAAGTCCTCTCAAGAACTTATCCAAATATGCTCAATAATTTGTATTGTAAGCTTCCACAAAAGCTTACCCAAATCTATCCACAAGTCTTCTCAAAGACTTACCTCAAATCTGCTCAACAAGTCCACACTAGAACTTGTCCAATCTCATAGAAACATAAAGAGAATTGTTAGAGACTCAATATGCTCTATACTCAACACAATGCTCAATCACTTTCAATCACTCTTTCAGAAACATATAGAGAATTGTTAGAGACTCAATATGCTTCTTACACCTCAATGCAACACTTTCTCAATTCAATTCAGAATATAGAATAGTTTGTTTTATGGAACTTGAACAATCACTTCACACATCCACTTGACTAGGCTCAACCAACTCTACTCAACCAATCACTCAATGAAATAATCCTTGCTCACAAACCCTAGTCCAAACATATGATCATTCACTCAAAATATTTCCAACAATGCTCAACAACCAATCTCACATAACAATGATACTCATGTTCTTTTCAAACCCTAGTTCAAGTTCTTCACACAACTCACTTCAACAACAATGCTTATGAAACAACTCTCACATAACAATGATACTCATGTTCTTTTCAAACCCTAGTTCATGCTCAACCAATGGCTTCAACAACAATGCTTATAAAACAAGGTTTTAATAATAACTCTTTATTCCAGAAAACCTTGAAGCATTAACTCAAACACACTCAATAAGGAAGCCCTAATCAAATCCTTTTCACTCCAAACTTATTTTCATAAATACACTCACATTCATCATTTTTACACATGGAAGAATTTGCCCATACCTTTTTCTTGATTGGAGAAAGTCCTCTCAAAATTGCCTTCAAACAATGCCTTCTTGTTTTCCAAGTACCAAGGGTTAGATAACAAGTGTTATACTTCACAAATACAAGGATAGCTCAATTTCATGATACACCTTATATCTCCATCTCAATAGCAATATTCAACAATAATATTTTCACAAAATAACCCTTTCAAAATACACCTTCAATTTCTCAATATCACAAAAATTGATATCACAAATCAATTTCAATCTCCTAAGGTAAAAATAACATTTACCCTAGTAAAACTCTTATTTACCACCTAGGTAAATAATCCAACTACCTTTCCCTTATATCTCCCTAAACTTAGCAAAGTAAGAAAGATAATCAAATTTGATTTTACAACCCTTATACCTCCTAAACCTTAGCACATATAAAAATTAAAAATTAAATTCATAAAAACCTTGGCAAAGTCTCCTTTCAAAAATTTTGGGGATTCGACCCTACGTCCTCTCCTTGGCTAGCGCCTTGGCCGTGGCTAGCTAGCCGTGTGAGCCAAGCGCTCCACATGCTCTTTGAAGGTGCCTTGTGCGCTTTGTCTTCTCACGAAGACCTTAGAGCCTTTGGCTCTCACCTTCGCTTGTCACGTGCTTTACCACACGATGTGTTCCCTTATTCCCTTTGTTACCTTGACTTTCGTTGACCTCAAGGATTGCGTAAATCACATTCGATTTATTTCTTTCTTCTAAGGTTTGCATTTAGTGGGGTTTAAATACCCTTTTCCCTATTTGTTTTTCACGTTGGCGGATGATATGAGATGTGACATCGACGCTTTTATATTTATCCTTTATAATTTATAAATTATTTAAATTCTAAAAGAATTTAAATTTTATAAATTATATTTATAAGTAAGTAATATTTATTTATAAAATTTAAATTCAAATTGAATTTAAATATTTTATAAAGTAAATATTAAAACCTCCTTTAGCTTTTAAAAAGCTTCCTTGGGTTTTTATGAAAAACCTTTTAATTTGCTCATCCATGGTTTTAATAAAAACCCGCCTTCATTTGCTTCCACATAATATTAAAAATATTATGAAGCTCTTTTGCCATTAACCTTTGCATTGTTCTTCTTGACATCAATGATGACTTCATTCCTTGACATCAATGACAACTTAACTCAAAATGTCCAATATTTTTGTTGCAACGGGTGTCTACGCACCCCAAATTGGATATCGTCGCATTTCCTTGTTGTGGTCATTGTTTATCGTGGAACCTACCCTGCAGATCTGGATCGTTGGTATGCCATGTATAAGCAGTTAATGGTTGGAGTTTTTTCTTTTATGTGGGGAAATCTGTTATCCCACATTTGTGGTGTTTCTCTCCTCGAGCACCTTATAACGTTTGTCATGCATTAACTTTGTTAACTGCCTTCGAGCAATCTCTCCTCTTTGCCATGCACTACGTAGCTCCACCCTGTGACATACCACATTTTTGTTCGTCAATCTGTCACCTTGTGGTACCACATCCTCATCATATGTCTATCGTCCTACCTTGTGGTGCCACATCCTAATCCTCGGTTCATCGCCTTGTCTTGTGGTGCCACGTCCTTGTCATAGGTCCATCATCTTGCCTTGTGGTGTCACGTCCACATCCTCGTCTTGCCTTGTGGTGCCACATCCTTTTTAGAGCCCTATGAAAGCATTAGGAAACATAAATAAACAACAACAAAAAAACAGACAATGTAGTAACAATAAAATCAATAAAACCTAAAACATAAAATAAATTGACAATTAACTCACATAACCTAAAAATAAAACAAAGTAACAATTAAAATCATATAACCTAAAATTAAATCAACATAACCTAAAGCATAAAATAAATTAATAATTAATATATTTGAGCAATAGCAATAATCCTTTTGCTAGCCAGAATAGCAACAAAATATTAAGCAATAACATGTAATCTAACTGCTAGCAAAATGACCCCCATTGGTATTATATTAAAAAAAAATCAAGGGACATTTAGGGAAAAAAAGGAAAAACCCAACTGCTCAATAATATCTTTGAAATATGCAAAAATTTAATCACATGTGCTAAAAAAAAAACAACATTCACCTTCAAAATATCTTTGTCGCATCTATCATGACGTTTGCCCCTTTTACCTGAGTGTAAGGGTGAAAACCATTTAAAAATTGTCATCGCCCAAACTTTATCTCTCCATGCCATTTACCTTTAAAAATAATGAACGGATCCATCGTGAATACTTTAAAGCGACCATGATGCATATTGAAATCATGTTCACCCAAATGAGGGGCGAACACCCACTTAAGGGGTGAACACAATGTGTTCCTTTTATTCTCCTTTTTGTTTGGTGCATTCCTAATTTTGGGGCGCGTTTGCCTTTTCAATGGGCGAACGTAACGTTCGCCCCTCCAATGAGGCGAACGCATTTGCATTTTTCACTGAGCCAATTTTCTTTTGTCTCAAAGCCTTCAATTTCTTACTGTCGCTTCGCCTCTGAAGTGAAATCATTTTTATCTTTTGATTGTTGTTTTGGATAATTTGACGAAGTGAGTTCGAAGCAGATTTCCAAGTCACAATTTGGGGTTAATTTGTTTATTTTCAGAATGAAAATTACATAAAAACTGAAATGACTACAATATTTTTAAACATTCTGAGCAAAATGTGAATTACATTACAATCAATGATTTATTTAAAACCAATGTGGCATGGTGTAAAACTGCCAATATTTTTTGCGGCTCTCGGGGTATCCAACACGCATGGATGCAAGCGATCCCAGGCCTTAATCCATTGGGCGATTTTGAGTCTTCTTCCCAACCTTCTTGGATGATGCTTTTGATGTAGATGCTTGATGATGCTCCTCTTCATTTGCTTTCTCAGCGGATTCTGCTTCCTTTTTTGCCTCTGCTTGTTCTTTGAGAGTCTCAGAAGTAACCTCATAAACTGCGATCGTGGAATCCCATGCCTGTGCGGTAAACAAAGGAGTTCTCAGGGACTCATATACGAAGCGCAAATTTTGAATATCTTTCAAACTCAGGCGCCTTGCTCGCTGGGATAACTCAAAAAGATAAATCTCCATACAAGTATACTTTTGCATGAATGGTAAGACCTGAACATCTGTGATTGGCTCCTCCCACGCATCAATCTTCGAAGAATCTTCCATGAACTGCTTCCATGCTGCTTCTAATTGTGCTTGTGGAAGAGGTTCACCCTGTTCATCAATAAATTTTGGAAAACCCATGTCATGTAGAGCGTTAAGATGAGTCATTGAAATAGTATGTTCTCGCTCTATAACATTGAGAATTTTCTAACCTTCTCGCATTAGATCCATCTGCTGAAAATAACTACGTAGTGTGACTTTTGCAGCTGACTAGGAATGATCCATTGTGCTCAAAGGTTTCACATACATGGTGGAATTTGCCAAGGCCTATATTTTTACTATCGTCTCTAGATGTGGCAACAATAACTCCTCCATGTTATCAATTATTTGTTGTCCCATTTGTATGTGTAGATGAGCCGCCCATAGATAGTGCAACACTTGAACTGCTTCAGGAGCTAGTTTCTCACAACTGTGTGCAGAGCAAAGGCGTATTTCCTTGATGTTATTACGAGAAAAACCTACAGCCTGCGTAGCTTTCTCTGCCAACTGACTCTATACAGCTTCAAGCGTCTAGTGAAGATTGTGCATCTCAATGCATGCTACATCTCTCTCTTTCAGGTGCACTCCAACCTGTCGCTTCAAATGCTCATTTTCTGTAGCATTTTTTTCCTCTTGTGCTTTACTTTTAGCCAAGGCGATCTCGAGTTCAATGATCCTATCGACATGATCAAAGTATTTTTATTTGTAATGCTCACCATGCAGGTAAACTGAACTCATGTCCACTTGAATATTGCCCATCTTTTCCACAGGATCAATCTTTGTCAGGTCTTTAGTGATGGTCTCAAAAATAAGTTCGTCTGGCAACAATTCTCCTTGCGGTTTCTGAACCAATGGAGTAATCTTGGTGATATGAGCCTCCATTGTAACAGGATCAAAAGCGACCCTCTTTAGCGGACGTGCTGGTTCAAGAGCTTCCTTTCGTCGCCTACTTTTCAGCCATTAGGATGAACTCAAATGTGCTCAGTTGATTTTATCTACATCTGACTACTTGGATGCCACCTGAATGTTAGGCAAAGATTGTAATTCCAAAAACGGGGTGAAGGGAATGAGGGATTCAGAGCGGTTAGGCTATGAAACTAACGTGGTGGTTAGAAGTGGTGGAATAGAAATGGTGGAATGGACGAGTAAACTAGTTTTAAGAGCAGTTACGCTTACCCGAGAAGGAGTTTGCGTACTTACAACTTTGGTAGAAATGGTAGAAGTGATATATGGGGATGAACACAAAAATGGATTCGATCCTGACGCATATGAACTAAAAGAAATGGAGGACAAAGAAAAGGGAACAGAAGAAGGAGCAGTAGTGACTTCGGGAACGATGGATGAAGAAAGTGGAAGGGATATGGAGGGCATACTGAAGGGTGGAGAAATGGACATAGAAACTAACGGAAGTGAAACTGACATAGTCACTACTTGCTCCAAAAGAGAAGAAGAAGAAGGGAGAGAAGACGTACCTTCGGGCGCAAGCACCGTGTGATGTGGTGATAGAAAGGGCTACGCAAAATCCTCCTCTTGTTGCTCCAGTGCTACCTCTATTGGAACCTCAGTCACCATGGGAGCACTAACAACTATCATCGAAACGACAGAAGTTACAACAGTCATATTAACTACAACATCACTTGAAGAAATAGTGATGGCACCAGTCCTTGGTTTCTTAGCCACCTTCGAAAATAGTGGCACCTGTTGCACATCACACTTTTTTGGCTTTGGTACTTCCTCTATCTTTTGCTTTGCCCGCTGAGGTCTTCGTTGAAACGCATATTGTGGTTCCTCTTCCTCAGGAGTTTCTTCTATGATCAATGGATGGTGTTCTTCTATCTCGCTTTCACCACTTTCTGACTGTTGAAAACTGTATGGCAAAATATTGGCAAAAGCAACTGGCTGGTAGGAATCCACATATTTATCATAAACCGTTGAAAAGGCATCATCAATTTTGAGCCCGTAAGCAATTGTAGATTTTCCACGGTGAACTCTCATTATCCACCAATTCATTATCTTCTCTTCGGACCATTCGGGCTTACTGGCTTTTACTTGGTCAAACAAACCCGACGGAGGAGTTTGAGACATGTACTCTACTTCTTGCTCATAGCAGTCATGCCAAGGGGGAAGTGTAGCTATTTTCTCAATATGCCAGTTCATGTCTGGCCCATTAAAATTTTTCCAATTACGCTCAATGTTCGTTCGAGGACAACAATGAAATGATTTCATTTTGACAAAGTCTTTAAACTTATCTAAAGGATCATACCTCCATCGCTGTGGTAACTCAATCAGCCCCAGATCTTGCAATGCAATGGTAAGAAAATGATTATGTCCAACTTAACTTACCGTTATGCCACCAAACTGAAATGGCATATTGCATGTAGTCTTGCTTTCGCGCACAGCTCCATATATGCCATTCACGTAATCTGACTGGCGCACTACTTCCATAGCAAAAACATGCTCTGTAGCAAAATATGGCAGTAGGAACGGCTTACCCATGAAACCAAAAATTCTCACGACCACGCCTTGGGTAAGCAGAAAAATGTCACCCTTTTCTTGAGTAACCATTATATCTTTCAATTCTCGCGGTACTCTTTCACAGGTACCGCAAAGCAACTCAATTTTCGGTCCCAGAAATAAACTATTAAAGCTATAACATGATTCTTTTTTCAATAAAACAGAAGTCCGTTGGTAAACCGATGAAGGCTCATCCTTTTCATTTGTAGTCGAAACAACAATAAAAGGAAAACGACACTACAGTTGGAAGAAGAAAAACCATACCAAAAATGAAGTATGCTTGAAAGATTTATCTGCTCTAGTCTGCAAGCTCTCCAGTTGTGAATTTAATCTCCATGAAATATAATCAACCCAATCAAAGAAAATTAGATTGGTGCCATGTTTCATGGCTGAAGGAGAATAAAATTCTACACAACAAATGCATCGTGCCACAGCCGCTTGTCATTTGTGAACTATATCATCTGAGGGCAAACCCACAACCCATGCTAGCATGGAATAAATATCCAAGCTTTTAAAATCTTTCAGTGGTCTAGGCCGGTTCGGAAGCTGTCCCATTGGTGGATCTTTAATCAACTGAGTCTCCATAAACTGACGCATTACCACAGTGGAGACATATTTGTCTTCTTGCTCATAAATATGCAGCTTCTTATGGACTCCATAGTTGGGAGGCCGTAACCCATAGGCAAAAGCTTCTCGGACTTCATCGGGAGTAATGGTAAAAAGAATTTCCCTCTTCGCATTCCTAACAACCCTGGTTGAAGGATCATAATATCTGGGAACAAGCAACACAAGCTCGGTACAAGGATGTACTGGAGGGCATAAATACCAAAAACGCAGTGAGTGATAAGTTACTATTAACCAACTTCCCGATGTCAATCCTTGCTACACTACAAATTCGACATTTTGCTGTAATTTTTCTACTCTGTGAGTGATGACGCAATCACTGATTCCAGCCATCGAATCTTCATACAGGTCCAAATCAACATAATCATTTTTCGAGCCTTCTTGGACCTCGTAGTCGTTTCTCTTCTTTTTGACTTCTTCGGATCTAAAGATTCTGAAACTTCTTGAGGCTCCTTGCCACGCCTTCCCATTTTTATTAAAAAATCTTCGAGCAAATTTCTCGCACACTTTATGAGCACTTCTGCAATAATCCCTTGAAACACACGGTAGCAGGAAAAATTAAGAAGAATAACTGCAAGGGTTACCTTGTCTTGTTTAAATAGACCCCTTTTCGACCACCACAATAAATACTGAGTTACTTGGTCGGCTTCGAAAAAACGTCTTCCTTGGCCGCATAACTGTGTTGTAGACCGTGCCCCGGCTGCAGAAGTTGCTTTGAAAAAAATAAATAAATAAATAAATTGGCCACTTGAACCAATTAAATGTTCCTTGTGCTTCCCCGAAAAAGAAAACTTTTGTTGGTCTGCATGCTTTCCAATAAACGCCACGTCCTGAAAGGGGCAATATGTTCGCACTAAATCTCGAAAATCAAAAGGAATATTTGCTCGTTGAAATCTGCTTCTCTTTCAAAACACTTTCAATCTGATTGATAAATTGGGATGAAAACTCTCTTTTTATAAAATTTCATTCCTCGCTTTTTTTTTTTTTTAAACCGCTTTAAAAATTTAAAGCATGTTTTTTTAGTTTTATTAATAGATTTTTATTACTTTTTAATATTTTATTATAACTTTTATTTTTTATTTTTTATATTATTATTTTTATTATTTTTATTATTTTTTAATTAATTATTTATTTTTTTATTTATTTTAAATTTAATTAGCTTTAATTAATTTTGTAAAGTTTAAAAACTTTCAATGGGAAGCCAAGGCATGGACGCTCCCTTGTTTTGTTTTTTTACATAGTTAAAGTTTTTATTTTTATAAATATTTTATATTTTTTTTAGGTTTTAATTTTTTTTTCTTTTTGGGTGCCCCCACCATTAATTAAAAGGAAGAGGGAAGGTGTGGGCGAACGCATGTTCGCCCACCGTTGGGGTGCACGCCCACCAAGGTGGGGGCGAACTTACCTTGGGGTGCTCCCATTTATTTTGGGAGTTTGCCCATGGTGGGGGACGAACTTAACGTTCGCCCTACCTTAGGGTGAAATGCTTTTTTATTGTATTTAATTTTTTTTTTAAATTTACTTTTTTGTTTTTGTTTTTGTTTTTATTTTTAATGTGTTCGCTCAGGGTGGGGGCGAACGCAAAAAATTTGTTTTTTTTTTTTATATAAATGTGTTCGCCCCAATGGAGGGGTGAACATGAATTTTTTTTTTTTTTTTAAAAACGTTTTGTTTTGTTTTTTTTTTTAAGTTTTTTTTGTTTTTTATATGGACGTGGGCCACCATGGGGTGAACGTGATTTTGATTATGTTTTTTTTTTTAACTTAATTTTTTTTGTTTTTTTTTTCTCTATATGTTAAATGGGTGAACGTAGTTTTTTTTTAACTTTTAAAAGGTTTTTTTTATTTTAATTAAAAATTTTAAAGGTTTTTTAATTATTATATTTTTGTTTGTTTAACGGATGTTCGCTCATGGTGGGGCGAACATGATGTTCGCCCTCACTATGGGGCGAACGTTTTTTTTATTTATATTTATTTTTGTTTTTTAAATTTTGAAATAATTTTTTTTTGTTTTATGTGTTTGCCCATAATTTTCGCCCCTACCATGAGGCGAAAAAAAAAATTCTCTTTATTTTTTATTGTTGTAAATTTGTCCAAGGAAATAGACGAATTTTTTTTTTTTAATGAATAAACTTAACAACGAATATATACATATTTACAAAGGTACCTCATTACGATTCCGTCATTGGATATAAGTTTTTAATTGAAGGTCGTTCACTGGAATTGGAAGCTCCTAACCCTTCATATCTTGTAGATGGTAAGCGTTGACGGAATTCACAGTCGAGATTTGGGAAGGACTCTCCCAAATAGCATCGAACTTATGATGATCTCCGGGCTTGGCCTTTTTTGCAGTCCACTTGAGGACCAAATCTCCGACTTGAAAACTGTGTTCGGTCGACTTCTTTCCGAACCATTTCTGCATCTTCTTGTTATGTTCGATAAACTCCTGGTAGGACCTTTCTCTATCCTCTTCCAACTGAATCAACTATGCTAATCGTGCACTCATGGGATCAAACTCTTCGTCTTCTTCCTGAAATAGCTGCAATGTTTGAAGGACCAAAAGCTCAATATGAGCAGGCAGAATTGCTTCTTTCCTATACACCAAGGCATACGACAAAGTTTTAATGGACTTTTTAACTGAAATGCAAAATGCCAAAAGTGCTTGATTCAACAGCAAATGCCAGCGCCGTTTGTTGTCTCCTAGTGTCCTTTTTAGAATTCGCAACAAATTCTTATTAGTAGATTCGGCCAAGCCATTCCCTTGCGGATAGTAATTGGACGAAGTCTTGAGATAAATCTCGTATTTGCTAGCGAACTCAGTAATCTTGGCCTCAATAAATGGAGTCCCATTTTATGTTATAATTGAGTCCGAGACACCGAAGCGAATGATGATTCCCTCTAGGAAAGAGATTACAGTTGCCTTTGCCCATCGGGTAAAGTAATCAGTTGCCTTCAAAATGATGTTCTACAAAAGAATGTGGATCAATAACTCCCACAAAATCAAGACCCCGCTACTAAAAAGGAGCTTCTACTTGAATCGGGCGAAGAGGCAATGCCCCTTTCTTGATTTTGCCAACATATCGTTGACAACTATTCAACGTGTACTTAGCTTATGTGCATCGACAAACAGAGTAGGCCAAAAGTAGCCTGCTCGAGTAATTTTTAAGGCCATAGGCCTTCCTGCGTAATGACCTCCCGATAGTCCAGAATGAAGTTCATCTAAAAAAAATTCTTTTTCGAAGTCCCTCACACACCTGAGAAGAACTCCATCAATGTTCTTATGAAATAACCCCTCGGGCAAAAGAGTATATCTGAGAGCTTGCAACCTAAATCTCCGACGTTGCGAAGCATCAAGGCGAGATGGACATCTGCCTGAGATAAAATAATCAATTATCTCTTCAGTCCAATCAAGATCGTTGGCAGTATGATTTGTGCAAATGCTTTCGCCCAGGTTGTTCTCATGCACCACATCAAATGATTCGAAGGCTGTACTTTTGGCTAGCTCCTGGCATAGAGCTCTCCCATGAACCAACTTCGTTGGTCGGATCTCCACATCATATTCTTGAAGTTTTGTGACCCAACCTGCTCTCTTATCTCCTAATTCTCCTTGGAGAATAAAATTTCGTACATCAGGGTGTATGACATACACAATCGTTTTACTCTGAGAAACAAAGTGTCAAAATTTCTTCAATGCTTTCATTATTGCATATACTTGTTTCTCAATAAAATTATATTTCTCTTGATGAGGAGCAATAACCTGACTCAAGAAAACAATTGGCTTCTCATCTCCATCCTCTTGCTGTTGTGTCAAAATTATAGCATAACTCTCTTGTTCGCCTATGGCATAGAGAATGAAATCTTTAGAATAATCAAGATTAATCAATATCGGAGCTTGAGTAATCCTCTCCTTGATTTCCTTAAAAACCAGTCTCCTTGTCTCAGTCCATTTAAACTCAGCATTTTTCTTCAAAAGCTCAGTCATGGGTTTCACCACCTGAGCGAAATTAGAAATAAATTTACGGATGAAATTAATTTGGCCAAAGAAAGATTGCAAATATTTTTTATTAGCAGGCAATGGTAACTTCATTAGAGCTTCCACTTTTGCAGGATCGATTGACGATCCTTCTTGTGAGATTACATGGCCCAACAACTTCCCTTGATAGCAAAATTTGACTTCTTCGGATTAATAGAAATTCTTAACTCACGACACTTCTCAAATACCTGCCTTAGATGAGCAATGTGGTCTTCTCTGCGATGTGAAAACATAGTCAGATCATCAAGATATATCACAATAATCATATTCAATAACTCACCAAAAGCAATGTCCATGGCCCTCTGAAAAGTAGCATCGGTGTTTGACAGTCCAAATGGCATCCGCTGGTAGGCAAAAGTTCCCCACTTAGTGGTGAATGTTGTTTTATATTGATCCTCATCTTTCACCCAAATTTGATTATACCCAGAGAAACCATCAAGAAATGAGAATCTCTAAACGCCAGCTACTACATGAAGGATTTGATCGATCTGTAGTAGAGGGTAATGGTCCTTAAGTGATGCCTGGTTCAGGTTGCAAAAATCTACACACAACCGAATGTCACCGTTCTTTTTTCGTACTAGAACCAGGTTAGCCACCCATGTTGAATGCTTAATTGGATAGATTATCTTGGCCTCCAACATCTTCAATAGTTCGGCTTTCATGAGGACTTCAATCTTGGGATTGACAGGTCGTTATTTCTGACGAAAAGGTTTTACCCCTTCCTAGAGTTCTATAGTATGATGGATCACATTCTTATTGTAACCCCTCAAATCATGGTAGCTCTAGGCAACAATATCTGGATACTCGTAACACAATTTCTTGATATCTTCCAGTTCTTCTAGGGTGCCATCTATTCCAACCTTGATGATTTTCTCAGGCTCCAAATGCAATTCTTTATACTCCTTTGCATCTACTTTGATCCTGTGCTTCTCAACTTGATCACTCTGGTCGAATAGACTTTCAAGTGTAATCAGTCCCCTAGGGATATGGTTATTTTTCAGTAGAATTATCCTTTCTCTCTCTTCTTCGGCAAGAACTCTATCATTAGCACTTGTAGCTTCTTTAAGTAGGAAGTTGACTATATGCTCATCATTGTCAAACACTTGCCAATGGATATTTTTGTTGGGAACTGAGGGTCTATAAATTACCCTAACTATCTTAGGCTTTCTAACTACTTGCTCCACAGGAGAGTAGTTAGCACCAAGAGAGGCCAGAATATCTCGCATGTTTATTTAGCTCTCTCGAAATCGCTCTGAACATTTAAAGCGGTGAAAGACTCAAACAAGTTCCAGACTCTCTTGCAGTAGGCCTTCAAGTAGTGTTGCTTTGACACACACTTGTTAGTGATCTGATTAATTTTGAGTTCAGAGTCACCAAAAATCTGCAACTGCTTGATTCCCAACTTTTCAGCCTTCTTCAATCCAAGGCATAGTGCCTCATATTCAGCTACGTTATTTGTGCAACCCCAACTTAACCTGTAAGAATAGGTTTTTTGCAACCCTTCAGGAGAGATCAACACAATACCGGCTCCTACACCATTCTTGCACCTGGCACCATCAAAATACATTCTCCATAACTGATCTACAACAGGATTGGGATAATCAGGAACCTTCTCTTCAATTTGCTTTGGCTTAGTTATAGTATAGCAACCAATGTTTGTTCCAACCATCGCATTGAAATCCATGAGTGAAAACTCATCCTCGAGGTGAAGCTCACCCAGCACCTCCTCCATTAAATCAACCTCTTCTTACCCCTCAGTCAACATGTTAACTGCTCTTGGAGATTCTTCTTCCTCTAGCTTCTCAATGTGAAAAGGCGAGGGCTTCTCATTATGAATGTGAATCCTCTTTCCCTTGAATGGTATCTCTAAATGCGAGTAGTCTAAGGAAAGATATCTTCCCAGCTTAGCTGTGAACTCCCTTGAGAGGCACAAGCTAAAGTATGGTTCCAGGTCAACCACTACCACTTCCTGGATGACTATAATTTACGATATACTGTGGAGGACAATGGGAATATCCTTAATTACTCCCATCGTCTTGACCGGAGTTCCATCCAGCTGCAACACTCATGGGCTACTCCTTGTATATTCCATTCCCATCACTTCGTATACTGCCTTTGGCATGACAGTAGTTGCAGCTCTAGAGTCGATCATACAGTTGTGTACAATCCACCCTTCCATTCTGAGTGATAAATAAAATGAGGGAGGTCTATTTTTTCCCGTAGCTGAAGTTGGAAGCGTTTGCACCAAGACTTTTTAAGAAGGATTTTTCTTTTAATCTTTAGCAGTCTTCAAAGATTCTTGCAACAGGTCAACCTGTCCTGGCAATTGAAGTGCATCATACAAACTTACTTTTGTAGGAATATTTTTCATCTCTTCCACAATATTATAATTTGAAACAGTCAGAGCCTTCTCTTCTACAACCCGCTCATACTTGTCTTGATACTGTTGGGTAGCTTCCATCCTTTGTCGCTTGGTCAAAGACGGGCACTTGAGTCGCTCTTTGGCTTGTTCTCTCATTTCATCTTGTGTTTGAGTAGTTGTCACAGGTTGTGAGGAAGATGCTCTCGTTTGTGTCCTTCCCTAAGTTTGCTTAGGCATCAAATCTTTCAACTTGATGGAATATTGCTCTTTAGCTACCCCTATGGGCACTTTTATTGGAGCTTGTTGTTTTTCATCCTGCACCTTTGGTTCTGCTGGCACATTTAAGGTGTAGTGAACCCAATAGAGAAAGATTGATTATAATGCTAGAATAATAAAAAGGAATCGCTTTTATTAAGGAATCGTTGTTGTATTGTATGGGGAACCCAACAATTAATTAATAATTATATTCTTCGATGCCTCAACTATACCAATTGAAATACCTATTTCTACGAGTGTGAAGGTGTGATCAAAGGTCACAACCTTTGTGAAAAAGAGAGTGATTAAATAATTAACTAATAATATGATTAGTATGGTGGTTAGGAGTAGAATCCTAACATGCCACCTTCCTTAAAAAGAGCTTTGTCCTCAAATCTCAAAGTAAGGAGCTTCATTGCTTGTTTTCCTAGTTGAATTTGTGCAAGTTCTTGTACTATTTTAATGTCACTTTTTCGAAGGCAAGGATATATTGAAGGTCGAAGCATTAGTGGGGGGTTGCTAGAAAGAATAGTAGAATATTCCTTAGGAGAATTGTGATGACGGTAGGCTTCCGCTTTAGCCGATTCTTCCTGTGTAGAATGAAGAGAAAATAAAGGTGCACTCACTCTTTTGCCTCCTTTCTGAATCAGGCTGCCTATATGATGAGAACTCACTATTGGCGATGAACTTGTGTGTAGTTCTTTGAGAGTGTGTCTTGCCTTCATTGTTTACTGCATGGATGTCTACCTCATCTTTTCTTGGTGCATCGAGCACTTCTTGCACATCGACCTCATTTCCTTCATTGTTATGATCAGGTGCTTTGGTCATGTCATGCACATCTCCCTCACCTTCTTCCTCTATGGAGTGACAGGGATCAACTATATTCAATAAATACAATGTTTGTGTAGCACAACAATGAAGGGGCCCAAATTGCTCATCACAAGTATAGCAGAGGTCTGTCACTCGTCGTTCCTCCATTTCTTGTAGGCTAAGGTACTTAACTGGCAAGGGTTTGTGTTTTGGAATAGTGTGCGTGAATGTCGATTTATCAATAGGTTGCTCCCCATGTTGACGTTGAACATTGAATGTATCGTCGGCTAACAAGGCTAATCCAATGGCTTTCTGTAGGGTGCGAAGAGTGTACATCATGATCTTCACTCTAATTTCTTCTTTCAATCCATTGATGAACCCACTTATGAGGACTGATTCGTCCAACCCTGTGATGTGATTGGCGATATCCTGGAACTGAATTTTATATACACTCACTAATGTGATTTGATGTAGGTGGGTAAGATTAAGTAGCAAAAGTAGGTTGGGGTCGTGAGATATTATTCCATCGGCCATTTGCATAGTCGTTTGGCGAAAAGGTGTCGCAAAAAGTGTTGAAAATCGTCACAAAAATTTCTTGAAAAATTATCGTTAAAAATTGCATAAAAGTTATCCTTCGGCCATTGCGGTTAGGTTTTGGAGATTTTATAACCTTCGTAAGTGGCAGAATTAGAGAGAATTTTCAATGCCTTGACAACTTTTAGCAAGAATTTGCAATAGTAACAAGTCTTACAGGGTTGTGATACAGTGGATCGCGTGAGTGTGGAACGTCTAGCAAGATGCAGGCTTGGTTTGGTGTTTTAATTGGTTGTTTGCATATGGTTGTGAACAAAAATGGTTGTGTTTTTGTTGTTCAATCGGTTGTTTTCCTTCGGTCTATGAAATTCACGGTGGGTTTTAGTTTACCTAACTGCCCTGTTTTTTCACCTATGCTCGTTGGTGGTTCTCTGTTTGTTGTAGGGGCTCGTTGTTTGTTGCAGGTGAGGTCCTAGTTAATACATGGACATTGAATAAACGTAGTGTCGGTGTTTAGGATACTGAGTTTTGTCGGTGACTAAGTCTTGGTATTCTGGAGCAGGGAAAGGAGACGAAGACGTTGTGATGCCGTATTTTGCTTGAAAAATTCGATATTAATTTTTGATGCCCTTTTTTAAACTTCCTTCTCTTCGCTGTCTACGACGTCGGCAAACCTTTCTCGACGATCAAAAATTTAGATAACCTTAGTCAGAACTTTGATAAAATAAAATAAAAATTCACCAGTTTCTTAGGCTCCATCGGAAAACGATGCTCACGCAGAAAAACTTCTAAACGGTGATGACAAAAGATTTAACGGTGATTGGAAACAAATTTATGATGCTAGAATTATTTAAACCTTAGGTTATTTAATTTTTCCTTTCACCGATTTTCGAATGCGCTTGCCAGAAACGCAGGGTGAGCGACTGGTTGGAATTTTTTTTTTTCAGTGAGCAGCGACTTGTGAATCCGATTAACCGTATAGTAGTTCTTTTCGATTTGTGGCAGGTATTTTAGATGTTTTTAGTAAAAAATGGATGCCTGAAAACCGTTGGTTTCTTCTACTCACCGGGCTATCACGTATGTAGGGGATTCATGATGCTGTGAATTGTATATTTGTGCCAAAAAATTGCAATCAACACCACGCGATAAAACGAAGAAGGGAAAAAAAATTGTTTGATTATTTCTTCCCCTTTGACGAGGCTCTGATACCAGATGTAGTGAACCCAATAGAGAAAGATTGATTATAATGCTAGAATAATAAAAAGGAATCACTTTTATTAAGGAATCGTTGTTGTATTGTATGGGGAACCCAACAATTAATTAATAATTATATTCTTCGATGCCTCAACTATACCAATTGAAATGCCTATTTCTACGAGTGTGAAGGTGTGATCAAAGGTCACAACCTTTGTGAAAGAGAGAGTGATTAAATAATTAACTAATAATATGATTAGTATGGTGGTTAGGAGTAGAATCCTAACATAAGGGTTCAAGCTCAGTAGGATCTACTATTACTGATTTCTTTCCAGACCGTGTGAGAACCGAAACTTGCTCTACAGACGACATCATGAAATTGTGATTAGCTTCCCTGATCATATTGACTTATCCTCTAGTTGAAATCTCTTCTAGCATTTGTACATAATTCATATGCACCATACACATTTCTTCTCCACGAGGATCATTGCATGTTGAGCACCAATACGCCCTTTTTGTTGTGCTAATTTATTCATTTGCTTGCACCGTTGTGCTCTTTTCAGGGCCTCTACTAGTAGATGCTTGCTCTCGAGTGATCTGTGGAGTTTGGAATCTTCGTGATCGAAATTCAGCCTCCGCTTGCTTCTTCCTTACTATTGTAAGTTCATTTTATATTGTCCTTAAGGTTGTGTTATTAGATTTCACCTCTTGCAACAACAACGTGAAAGGATCAAGATTAGAAGATGCGGGGGGTGCAGGTAGAGGCAAAGGTGCTGGAGGCGCAGGCAATGGTAATGGAATTGGTGGTGTTGGCAGCGCAGGAGCGAGAATAGAAATGGGCAATTGTGGAAGTGATTGATTAGATAATTGTGGGAAGCTTGGATTCGTATGTCATGGAGTAGGAATAGGTGCAATATGAGGCTGGCCCGAGCTCCACGAGGGAACTGGGTACATGGAAGGCATAGGCTGCAAAAATGAACTGGAATATAAATAGTGTAGAAGATCAGGAACAATGGGCATAGTCATCTTCGGGGAAGTCTACCTACAATAATCAGATCAGATTCGGCCTTCTATGCCTGCGTATACAGGTCTGGAAATGTAGTCACATTGGCTTGACACGCAACCATACCGATTTTGATGTTAAATGCCCTGAGATAGTAGAAAGTAGCTTGCTCATGTGTGGGTCGTAGACCATCGGGAACTCTTTGCCAGCTTCGGGTGAATCTGACATTAAAATCGACTATCTCCTCTTGTGGGTGTCTTTGAATCGTTGTGAACTGGTGCAACAAGGAGTATGGATCAGCTTGTTCATGAAAATTCTTAATCAACAACTCCGCTAACTAATCCCATGATGTAATAGTACCCGGTTGCAATGATCGGTACCAATATAGCAATTTCCCTCTCAACGATAATACCAATAATTTTATCATCATATCTTCATCTATTATATCATGGATGGTCACCAATGAAGCTACATCTTGGATATGCTCATACGCAATTTTTCCAATACCGTCATAGGTCGAAAAAGCCTTCAAAGCAGCTTGGGGCACTGGATTTTATGCTTGTAATTTCAAAGCCCCTGAGCTATTCCATGCTAGGAACTGCTTGGGTGGTGGATTTTGAGCCATGTGGACTGGTATATGAGGTGGAGCTCGAGGAATACCAGCAGTCATGTGGGGCGAAGGTTGAGGAAGACTAGTGGCAGTACTACATGGGCTTGCAGGAGCAGAAAATACACTAGCTAGTCGTGATGATGTGACAGACGGCATATGGGATATATGAGGTAATGAAGATGTACGACGAAAAGTGGCTAATTGAGGATGTTCCCCTAGCCTTTGGATATCAAGTTTGTAGAACTCAATTTGGTGATCTAGATTTTTGGTCTTCGATCTTGTATTCATGAGACACATCTTTCGTTGTACTCACGTGTGGAGATTTGAGTATAATCAAGTCACCAAATGTTCTAATTCTACAACACGAAGGCAAACATCAAACCTTAATGTTGTTTAAAGTGGAAATTTTGAAGTCCCAAAAAACTATTGGCACCGGTGGGTTTGTCAACTTGGGATAATACTTGTTCCACCGACTATGGATCTTATTGGGACATAAACTGTCTGTCCCATCGGGCATGCCAAAAACTGTTGGTCAAATATCTGCCTAATCATACAAAACTACGTTTGTGCACCCTAGACACGGCCAACATTAAAAGATCGAAGGAAAGAGATGTCCTCCGTGTCAATCTCCAGAGAGGGTTGGTTCCCTTACTAATTCTAAAATGGTTGAAGACTAAGGATGCAGGAAAGAAATAAAAAAATACGTAAAGAAATGGGAAATATGACCACAGGCCGACTGTGTAGGATGGGAATAGATTGATAGTAGGAATTCACACCAAGTTGAAAATAGCATGCAAATAGATGGTCAAACAACAGAATTTTCGTACAACTTCGCACATGTAATCTTCAAATCAATACTCCAGCACTCACTCTCTCACTTGCAATATTTAAATCCAACTTACAGAATTTAAATCTAACAACAAATAATAAAGTTAACTGTGTAAAAGAAGTGCGTAATATAGAAGACCACAATATACCAAGTCATTTGCAAATACAACTATTTTGAATTCACTATTACTGTAGAGAACTTGAAGTGTTTTCTCACAGGAATATTTATTTTTTCCAACCCCTTACAATGAAATTTCTCTTAGTATTTATAGAGGTTTGCACCTCTTTCATTGAATACATCAAATGAGTCATCATTTCTTGGAAATCTTCTATCGGTAGACATGATACTGAAAACAATTTGAGATGATAGCATTCAGACACCGTAGCATTAAATTTGAGTCACCTCCATCTTCTTGGAAATCAAACACGAGCTTCAACAATTTACTCCATATTCAATTTGCTTTGGAGAGGGAGTAAAACCTTCGAGAAGATGTTCTTGAAAATGACAAAAATGCTTCCACTTTGTCACCAACATTAAATTGCAGCAGTTACTCGAAGCAAATATTCAACTAGAAAAATCAAGCTCTAAAATTGTTGAAGATGATGGCAATTAATAATTAAAATTTACCCCATTTAATTCTACTCATGCCTCTGGAGAAATTTAATCACATGTGCTAAAAAAACAAACAACATTCGCCTTCAAAATATCTTCGCCGCATCTATCATGACATTCGTCCCTTTTACCTGAGTGTAAGGGTGAAAACCATTTAAAAATTATCGCTGCCCAAACTTTATCTCTCCATGCCATTCGCCTTTAAAAATAACGAACGGATCCATCGTGAATACTTTAAAGTGACCATGACGCATATTGAAATCATGTTCGCCCAAATGAGGGGCGAACACCCACTTAAGGGGCGAACACAATGTGTTCCTTTTATTCTTATTTTTTTTGGTGCATTCCTACTTTTGGGGCGCGTTCTCCTTTTCAATGGGCAAATGTGACGTTTGTCGCTCCAATGAGGCGAACGCATTTGCATTTTTCACTGAGCCAATTTTTTTTTATCTCAAAGCCTTCAATTTATTACTATCGCTTCGCCTCTGAAGTGAAATCATTTTTATCTTTTGATTGTTGTTGTGGATAATTTGACGAAGTGAATTCAAAGTGGATTTCCAAGTCACAATTTGGGGTTAAATTGTTTATTTTTAGAATGAAAAATTACATAAAAACTAAAATGACTACAATGTTTTTAAACATTCTGAGCAAAATATGAATTACATTACAATCAATCATTTATTTAAAACCAATGTGGCTTGGTGCAAAACTGCCAACAGAGTTATAAGGAGAAGTCATAAAGTTAATTCATTAGGAGGAATAAGGAGCATTGATATTTATAGGGTTTGATTTAATTAATCTAAAGCATTATAGATTAATTAATAGCAACAAATCTTGGATATTATTCATGTATCATTTGGTAAGGGCTTGGCTAGCTTGTAGAAGGATAGAAGAATGAATGTGACTATATTGCAATTTTGATATCCAAGTGCATTAGCAAGTTGAAGAAAGCAAACTCAATAAAAAGGAAGAATTTAAAGAATAAAAGCAAGGTATAGCAGGGATTATAATGAGCAAGAATTGATGTTTTTAAATTTGAAGTTTGGAGACCTGAGCAGAGTTATTGATAAGATTTTGGAGCAAACCTGGGCAGAATTATTGATTAGTTTTTGAAGCAGATTTGAGCAGAGATTTGATCATATTTTGGAGCAGAGATACACTGCAGCGTAGAGGTTATTTGTTCCACTATCATCAAGTCTTGCTAGACTAGGGCTACCTTTAAAATATAATAAATGTGAGACATGTGAAAGCAATAGACTTAATAAATGTGAGATATGTGGAAGCAAGAGACTATGAATGTGAAGGACATTTTAGCCATTTGAAGCTTCCAACACCAGTATATCATTCTCTGCTTGTTAATCAAGGTTGGTGCCTTCAAATATGGAGTTGGTTCCTCAAGGAGTTGGGTTTCTCTTATGGGTTGGTGCCCACGAACTTATAATAAGGGGATTGGTGTCTCATGTGGTTTGGTGCCCACGAACTTGTATAAGGGGATTGGTGTCTCCTGTGGGTTGGTGCCCATGAACTTGTATAAGGGGATTGATGTCTCCTGTGGTTTGGTGCCCACGAACTTGTAATAAGGGGATTGGTGTCCTGTGGGTTGGTGCCCACAAACTTGAAAAAGGGGATTGGTGTCTCCTATGGGTTGGTACCCACGAAATTTATTGAAGAAATAAAAACAATATTTTGCCATGGTTTTCTCCCAAAAGGGTGTTTCCACGTAAAACTCTTGTCTCTTATGTGTATGGAAATTGTGCATTGATTTATTATTGCATTCATAATATTGCAGTTATTGTTTTGGAAGGAAAATTTTTATCTTATACTGTTCACCCCCCTCTCAGTATAAGCGTGTGTTTCTTCACAAATTGCTCCATATTGTGTTAGAAAGAGTATTACATCATAAGAATAATATTTAGAGTTGTTATAGTTGTTTGTTTTAGTCTATTCATGGGTTTCCAACGTGTTTGTTATTCCAAGTAATAGTTTGAGGACAACCAAGTTGGTTGTGAATAACAAATTATGTAATGTATACAACTCCTATACATGGATAAAGTATAGTAGCATTACATTTTCCAACATGGTATCAGAGCCATGGATATTTGTGCTTTCTTGTTAGATCTAAAAAGTGTAAGGTTTAATATTCTTTCAAAGGGTCCTATTGTGTCTTCATCAGAGGCTTCTTCTCTCACAGCAGTGAATGTTCCATCTTCTTTGTGTGCATTGGCTCCTTTAGTGGAATCCATGGCTCCCTCAAGCAGTTGGTAGGTGCCCTAGACTTGACATTGATGATTACTACCATGGGACCTACCTTGTAGGCAAGACATTTAAATCCTACTAAGTTAGGGATCCAATTGATGACATTATTTACCATATTGGGGACTCCTGGAATGTATTGAGTTTTTCGAAGTTGCAGCAGTTAAAATCCTAGACTTGTTTCTATTTTAGCTCTGCAAGTCTACAGCCACATCAATCCATTGAAATTAGAAATTCAATGTGTAGAGCTTGTTATGTTTGTTGCAGGCTTTGGGATCGTGGGCACTTCTATTAGTTTGTGACATGTTGATGGGTTTTTTTTTGTTTCTATATAGTTTACCTATTAGGTTTCTATATAGTTTGTGAATACATCAATACTCCTTGTGGGGTGTGCTTATTTTTTTTAGATTTTTAGGGAACTAGAGAAACACCTTGTATTGCCAAGATAATCTTAGGTATGAGTGGACAAACCTTTAAAGAATAAATAGTTAGTCTAGTTATAGTTAGAAGAGTTAATGTGTCAAGTCATTATTTTTTCTTATTGAATTCAAGTCATTCTATTAGTGTTAAAATTGAGTTATAAAGGTGCATTATCAATGGTACCCGACACCTTTATAGATTATTTAGATCAAGAGGGGATAACCCTAACACTCAATGGTGATTTTGAAGCAATAGAGATGAAGCAACTCAAATTCCAAGAGGTCCATTTTGAATGCAATTCCTCTTCATCCATATATTATAGTCTAAATGGGTTGGAAATGGAGGTCAACAAGGATCAAAAGTCCTCGCATGAGGCACTCAACATTTGATTGCATTCATCAATGGCACATCACATTGCTAAACAAAGGAAGCATGAGTACATCATTTATCATAGGCAATGGCTCATTCAGATGAAAAAGATCAATATGCACACGAGAAAGTGGGAGGTGATTGACCTCACCTCAACAAGCGATGTGCAAGTCAAGAAATTGCAACAGGCTATTGAGATCGCCAACTGAGGATGTATGGCAACATATATCAAAGACGCTTCCCACGAGGAAAGCGAGTATCTCTTCTAAACAAAATCCAAGACATGTGCTTGTGAATAGTTGTGTTTGTCCCTATTCACAAATTGATGTTGTATTTGTGATTGGTTGATCACAAAATTGTTGTGAATAGTAGAGTGTGTCCCTATTTGCAAATGTTCTTGTGAATGGTTGTGTATGTCCAATATTCACAAGAGGTATGTTGTACTTGTGACTAGTTGTGTACATCCCTAGTCATGAGGATGTGAATAGTTGAGTGTATCTCTATTCACATATTGAATGTGTCTAGTTGTTGGTCACTAGTCACATAATGTTGAAGATAATGTGTTTGTCGATGTTTGTTGGTTTGATGGGTAAAGTGTATATCCCTATCTGAATTGGTTGTAAAATCATGAATAATTGAGTTTGTCTTTATCTTTGATTGAGAATTCAGCAAGTTGTGAGCAATTGTGTTTGTCTATGTTCACATCAATAAAAGTTATGAATCATAGATTGTCCTTTTCTTTGATTCTTATGTACTGGTGAAGTTTTGAGTTTGTCATAGTTCATCAAGTTGTTATTTTGAACTTTTGTGTTTATCCTACCAGCTAATGGTATTTATGTTCATGTTAGGAAATTGATGTAATAAAGGGGGATGTTAGAAATAGTATTACATCATAGGAATAATGTTTAGAGTTGTTATAGTTGTTTGTTTGAGTCTATTCATGGGTGTCCAATGTGAGTGTTTGTTATTCCAAGTAATAGCTTGAAGACAACCAAGTTGGTTGTGAATAACAAATTATGTAATGTATAAATACTCTTATACACGGATAAAAAGTATAGTCGCATTTCGATTTCCAACAAATTCAAGTTATGCAAACATGATAGATTAAAAGTGAATTGCTAGCAGTATGGAGCATATCACTCCCCAAGGCAAACTTAGACTAATCGTTAGGTGATTGGCTTAACTAGATCAAATCGCTCCAAATTCAAAGGGAATCGCAATCTGAGAAGAATCTTGGCAAAAATTTCTTCTATTTGGACCAATCACTTTGTTTGTAATGAATACAAATTTGGTGCCAAAATAAAATAAAAATAACCAAATTATAGGACTAGGGTCCCATTGGGCCATGCTAAAAGGAACTACATTGAATCATGGAATGATCCTAACTTTTGATTTAATTAATAATGTATCCAAATTCTAACAGTTCATTGGATAAAAGGGTTTGTGGCTCCCTCTTAACCTCTGAATTTAGGGTAGCTCCCCATTGTCCTTGCTAATTCCTACTCTAATTACATGAAAATTTAAATTAAAATGCATGAAAGAAAAATTTGAAGTTTAGACGTATGAAAGAGAAATTAAAATATGAACATAACTATAGCAAGCGTGTGATTAGTCAACACATGAATGTGAATAACGTTTCTCATTCAACAAGTATGAAATTGTGGAGTGAATGACAAGATGGAAAAAAGGACCATACCTCAATCATCATGCATTCTACAATCTAGGAGGGTATAGGCACTGATGGCAAGCAAAAGACTTGCCAATTTCTCACCAATTTCATGAGATACAAAGCACAATGTGGGTTTTACAAAGTCTAGCTCTGAACTGTCATGGCCAAAAGATGTTTACAATGGATCCCATGTCTTCTATTTATAGTGAGAGTTACCCCTAAGTGACTTGGATGAGAAACACTTACTCCTAATAAAAGTAAAATTTTGAAAACATCTCTAACAATTGATGCACCTCTAAATGTTACATGCCTATAACAAGCTCAGAAGGCTTCTAAAATGAGTTAAGGCTACATGTCAAAATATCACTTTCTAACTATTCTCCTCAGGATTCACACCTTTATATTTACCCCTCCCTAGGCTAGCGAGAGATTCACTCCAACTGGTAAACGAATCGCTTGACATTACTAGCTTACCTTGAGCATTTTGCCACCACAAGCCAATACGTCTATTGTACAAGCAAATTGCTTTTGAGCCACTCAACACCTTTCTCAAACTTAGCCAATATTTTAGGAATTTTGAAAGGCATTAGCAAGCTGATTTCCTTGTTTTGCATCCTTTCACAATGGTGAATTCCAAGGTAGTGACTAGTCTACAATTACACTTTACAAGAACACTAAAAATTATTTGTACTTAATCCATCATCCATACTTTAGTACATATTAAAGTAATTTATCTTAATAATGGTTTGTTTTTCATTTCTTTTTTTTTTACATTATATCAACTTCTTAAAAAAATCATTACTACTAAATATTTAAATAAAAAAAAACAATAAAACTAATGATCAATACAAAAGTAAGACCTATAACATGTATTAAGTACTTTTTGACTAACCTTCAAAACCCATACTTAATGGACCACAATACATGACAACCATTTTACAAATTTAGTCTTTAACAACTAATATCATATAGACATTTCTTAGCTATTAAAATAAAAAACAAGCTTTGATAATATTTTAACTTTGGTTTTTTCCCGTTGCTGAACATTATGAAAGGTTTTATGCTCAAACAATCAATTTTTTAAATCAATTATTTGTTCACTTTGGTTATTCAACCTTTAGAAAAGATATAGACATTGTTAGAATAAAACCTTACGCTTGTTACAAAGTTCATAAGGTAACAAGTCTAAATAATCATGTCAAATAAAATATCTTCAATTTCCTTTGTAATAAGTATTTACCAGACACAAGCATGCAATTTCATAAATTCTATAAAATACAAACATGATTAAGTAGTATGCATATGAATAATTATAATGAAATAAAACCTAAATCAATATTTAATAATTATTACATATTATATAATTCACACATTAATCTCTTTGATCATACATTTAGTTTAATGGAATGTGTAATATTGCATATTAATGCTTATTCTAGCATTTTAATCTTGAAGCACATTGAGTCATTACTCAAAATAACTATATTGTATATAAAATTTATAAGTTTCAATAATGTCATCTGTATGTTCTTAACACCTTTGCTCCACAAATTGTTGGACATACATTTTCCTGCAATGATAAAGAATAAGAAAATTATGTTAAGCCATTACACATTGTTTTTGAAAAAGACTAACATTTTCATTGATTAAACATACAATCCAAACCTAAGAAAAAAATGTTAAATATAAACTATCATATACTAACATAGTAGAGCAAAAATCAAATTATGCATTCCATAAAATTTCCTCTTCAAGTTAATAAAAAGTACAACTAATAATAGAAATAAAACAAGATAAATTATAAAAATATTGTTAATAATAAAGACAATGCTTTTGAGCATGGCAACATGATTTATAATCATTGATAGTGAGTTGCATCCTAAGGATACAACATGAAAATAGTTGAAAAAAATACATAACTTCTTAAATCTTTTTTATACTATTTTGATAAATATTGGTGGGTAACTCAAACACAATAAAGCATTTAAAAGGCAAAAGATAATATAGTTTTTAACATCCACGAGACCATAGGCCATATGAGACGAAAATAGAAGATCGATCATGTTTTCCATGCAAGTATTATTTGGCAAGATTGGTACTTTGAACCTTAGTTTAAGGTGTAAAAGTATTCACTCCAACCTTATTTAATAGATGCACATATAGTCTCAACCTTAATTTCAATTACTCTCTTACAAGATATAATTAATTAGTTGTTTAGATTAAATATCGTATATCTTGGATTCCTTTTAAACTCATCATGAAAATGTTGGGCCTTATATTCTTGATTTATTTCAACGTGAAACAATTATTTGTAGGTGCTTCACGTCCCCAAACTAGAACTTTGTGAAAAATGGAGGAAAAGTACTCATGAATCTAGATCCTACATGAACCTATATGCTTAACTCCTTAGGTAGAGATATTTCATTCTTTCATCTTAGTTTTTGGACAAGAAACACTTTGCTATAGGTTCTCCTTCATATCAAACATATGGACAAGGATGAAAATATTTGCATGGCCCTAAGCAACCAATATAGCTACCCACAATCCAACATAGATTCATTTTTGGATGTTCTTCAACTAGAATTTCATATTCCACCATACTGATTTCTTCTCTATTAGAAGCTTCATCAACTAAATCTAAAGAAGCTAATATTTTGTACAATACATACCCTTCCAAATGCAAGCTACCAACATAGCCACCCACAACCCAACCTAATTTCATATTTAGTGTATTCTTCCAACTAGACTTCCCTATTCTAGCATAGGGACGACTTCTCTATTGGAAGCTTCCTCAACTAAATCTACTAAATCCAAAGAGACTAACATTTCACACAATATATGCCCTTCTAAATATGTAACAAACTTTTTCCTAAATGCTTGATTTTTGGTCAATTACTCAACCTTATAATCGTTAACCAACTTCATCCAAGCAAGATGACATATGCTAGTTTGCACATGAAAATAACACGCAAATAATTATGAATGCATTTGTATCGATTATCACCTACAAGGTTGTCATAGGGTGCCATGTCATATTAGTTTACTCCTTACAACTTAAAAAGTGGCCACAATACGGACTTACAAGACTATTACTATTGCTTGGACTCCTTTGGAAGCATATTCATGTTTAATTTTGCATTTATTTTCACATCCATTGGTGCTGCCCCATGATTTACATATGAATGATGACAAGTCCATTACCTTTTATCATCAAAGCTTTAGAATCAACACTCAAGAATCTATATTCAAGAAGCAAAATCATATTCCCCAAACTCTAATATGATTTTGAAATGCTTTGCAATAAGTTGGTCATCCTAATCAACATTGACGTCCAAAAATATTGCACTATTATGACTTTTATCCAACTAAAACTAATGTAACCTTTGGCTCCTAAGATTATTTTTGGCTTTATTTCTTACTACCACATAGCCTTCCAAATTTCCCTGTGTGCCTCCCTCATCTCTTATTTTTCTAGGGTTGGGTCATCATATTGTAATTTTTTCACATATTGTAGGAGTTTCTTCAACTTGGACCAAATTGACATTAGTTCCTCTTTATTTCAAGCAATTATTATCACCAAGGTTCCTTAGTCAACACCTCTTGCTGATTTCTTATTGTTATATTGATTGTTAGGTATACATATGCCCAATAATGACCTCACTCATTGCACTTCATACATTGGATGATGCATCCATTGATCGGGTATACATAATGTATTTTCACCATGTTGATTATTGTGTATGTCAACATTGTTCCCTTACTTGAGATTCTCATAACCACCACTATTTGTTCCTCCCAAAATGATCCCTTGTGCATGCAATACTTTTGTCACCCCCTTTTTAGCAACCTACATTTCTTCTCCATGATTTATTCCAAATCCTTTCGTTCATGAGAATGGCCCCTTGTGCTCTATATATACCAAACAATCAGCATCCCAAGGTAATTGGAAATTATCACAAATAATGCATTAGTTTGAACATTTGTTATTAAGAAGATCAAGCAAGTTTTGCAATATCTAATAAGATCTTGATTATCATTAACATGCAATTAGTTAATTTCAACCTACTTGACAGTTGTTTTTCTTATGATAAACTTGGCATGATAGCAAATTAAAAACTACTCTTTTGGTCAATCTGAACCTACAAGATCCTTCTTTATAGAATAGTATTGATTGCTTATATGCCATCAATAAATTGTACAAAGCCTTAAGCAATCCTTACAACTTGCTTACCATATCTTTTGTCATTCATAGATGCATTTTTCCTTATCACCATCCACATTACCATCCATGCTCCTCTTCTTTTCCATGTAACTATTCAATTGTTCTATTTTCTTGTGATAGACAATTTAGTCTCACTTTTGTTTAGGGCTTACCTCAAATAAGAATATTTGTAGTTCCTTTTCAATAAAGGAGCTATGCCTACCCCTTTAACCATATATGGCTTTTATTGAAGGTCACTCTTGTCACAATATCAAAATATTACATTTGTTATCAAGTCAATTAGACTATATCTAGCTTGCCTTTCCATTAAAGATATTTTTCATCACGCTTCAACCACTAGTTTTCTTCTATCAAATCATTAATATCATTTCCATTAAGAGATAATCTTCCTTGACTCATTACCTTCTAAAATTTTAATTTCACAAAGACAAAGATCAATATTATGACTAACTAAATTTTTAAGTTGTTATATGGGATTGAAACGTGTCCCACCTGTATAACATCGTGACCAAAGTGTATTACAAAGAACTTGGCAATTATGCATGTATCACTTGGCAAGATTTGAACCTAAGTCTCCACCTTGAAAGTTATAAAATATAATCAATTGAACTAATGTCATTTGATGACTAAATTATTTGTCATTATATTTCTTTCTCTATAAATATAATTGCAATTTCAAAATACTACCAACAATAATTGATAGACATAAAAAACAATGTTATTTTTTTTCAATGAGTTTACACGGATTTTTATGAGGGGTCTTGGTCCCCTCATACTAACTGGGGTTTGTAAAAACAATGCTAATGTTGATCCAATACTCTCATCCTTTTTTTTTAATAGCATTAACAATAATATGTGAACCCCTCTCAATTGAAATATATCTCTATCCTTTTTAAATGGTAATGTTGATCCATGTAAGTGCCCTAGCCTTTGTATATTTGTTTGTTGAAGTTTCGTAAACTTATGAGTAGTTAAGAAGGTATGCTCTTCTTTTGTCTTAAAGGGATTTTTCACTTCTTTCAATTATGGGGTCATTTCTTAATTGTAATCTTTGTGCAACTTTTGCTTTCTTGTTGACTATGTGAGTTAATGAAACAAACAAAAAACTATTGTTAAAATCCATGTTTATTATAATTTAGGCATAAAAGTTTTCAATCAAAAAATATAAGTACAATGAGATAGATGTGTATTAAAAATATTTGTAGTGGTTTAATCTTCACTTAGAAGCCACAATCAACCCTTTTATAATGTATTAACTTGTATAGCCCTAGGGGCCTTCTTCCACAATGTAATGAATTTGATGTAATATTCCATTAATAAACCTTATATTAAGGTCAATTATTTAACCTTGACCTAAGGTCACTTGTAATTTGAGTATTTATACCCCATGATACCATTCATTTGATCATAAGTGTAATTCTAACTTCATTCTTCTAGTGATATTATTTTAGTGTCTACATACACCTTTCATATCATCTACTTTCTATGATATATTCTTTCCTTCTAGGTAATGTGTTGATTTCATTCATTTTTTAAAAGTATTGCTAAATCTAACAATGACTAGGAAAAATATTGAAAATGGCAAACATCAAATCTATCAAACAAAATCTTTAAGCCATGCAACTTTTGCAATATGGTATACTTAAGTGGTTCCCTTAATCACAATGACACCATAAAAATGGAACAAATACATTTCCTTTTATTGTTATATCATTTATCTTATCATAAATATCTCATACAATAGAAAGCACACTTTCACTTATTGTTCTACAAGGAACGTCGTTAAATTGGTTGTTCCACTAAAGACATGATTACTCAAAATAGATTCAAACTCCTTCAATCATAGAAAATTTGTGATTAAACTAATTCTTTTCATTTTATATAGTTTAGGATGTTGAAGCATAAACGTGAGATGAGTAATATTCTGATAATGCTCATGTCAATATTCACAACTCATGTTACAAGCCAAACACTTACATGGACCCTCTAATTTTCTTACAATCTCGATTTATTCCCATCATCTTGCCATTAGTAAAAGTTATTAATTATGCTCTCCCTTAGAAATCCATGTCTAAATCTAATATTTCTTAGAGCCTTGCTACTGCTTGTATTATAATCTATTTATAAATGATCATTAATTAATTTAGCAACCAACTAGCATACTTTTGTTAGTTCTAGCTTAAAAAGGAAAAAGAAAAAAATATATATACAAGGATAATAACCAAAAAAATGAATTTGACAAAGCACTATCAAGGTTGTTCACAAGGTGATAAGACTAGTTAAGCCCTTACCTTGCAGGGTGTTCATCAAAGGGGCGATTATATGCTGTCCACACTGGCTCACCTTGGAAAAGCCTCATAACCTGCAATAAAAGTTAAAGAAAATCTCTATTAACCATAATTTATTACTTTATACATCAAGAAGTGTCTTATGTATAATTCTCAAGGAAGAATTAGAAAATATGTACCTTGATGTAGTTATTCGTGTCAAGGGTAAATCGGTGATAGATTCCTCCAGGTAAGACAATCATGTCTCCCTCCTTAACCCATATTCGTATCCATCGATCATCCTTATCCCTTACATCAAAATAACCTACAAAAAGATCATTGAATTTAAGTGTTTTGGGGACTTTTCTAATGTTTTCTTAACTAAAACTAAGCTTATGGCTAGACTATCATTTTGTAACTCATATTAATTAGTGAAATATTAAGAGGCTTACAAGCCTGAAGATACATCTGTTTATTTGAGCAAAATAAAGTAGAATTAATGGTCAATGCCAATTTACTATGCAAGTCTTTAATAGGTAGGAAGAGTGCAAAATTTCGATCCATGTGATTTACTTTTGACAAATTTAAATTGCACAACAAATAGTTATTAACCCATTATATTCATGCTATGTTGCAAAGAAAAAATCAAAATCTTAGCCCATTTACCAAAAGTTCATCCCAAAAACTTTATTTTTTTATTAGGGTAAAAACGGGATTTTGAAAGGGCCCGAACCCTTTTACAACACAAAGTCAGCCCATCAACTGCACAACTGCCAAGGGCAAGTAGCCAAAAATCCCTTGGATGCAAGACAAACAGTATCCATCCTAGACCCCAATTAGTTGCAATCCTCCCTCGTGAACTTTTCTAAGTCCTCATGGACCACCCCTGGGGGATCCATCTCCTATCCTCTTCTTTAATGGCACCAAAGTTCGCCAACCAGTCTGCTGGTTTGTTACCTTCTCTAAAGACATGAACAAAGTCAACTTCTTCAAAATGCTTTACAATCTCTCTAATATCTTGCACAATGTAATCAATTTGCCAATTAGCTTCTCCCTCCTTTTTCAAAATATTGATAATATTCAAGGAGTCTCCTTCAAAGATAACTTTTTTAGCACCTAGATCCTTAGCTAGCTCTGCACCCAGATGTAAAGCATTAACTTCAGCTTTATGACTAGTAGTAATTCCCAAAAACTTGCAGGCTGCCCCCACCAATCTGCCCTGATTGTCCCTCAAAATTGCTCCTGCTCCGGCCTTACCTGGGTTACCTTTGGATGCCCCATCAAAATTTAACTTCAACCATTCATCTCGGGGTGGTTGTCATTTTACATCAGTTCTAACCTGAGCATTTGCCTCTCCACCACTAATGGGTTCCAAATTCCATGCCTTAGCTATCATAGTCTCTTCAGTATTCTCTGGCTTGATAGGGTACTTGATAGATTTAACATTCTCCTCTAAAAAATGGGTGATACTTCCAAAACTTCTCATTGCTGACCTTTTTTCCCCTCTAAAAATTCTCCTGTTCCTCTCTAACCATACTCCCCACACAAAATGAAATGGAATCAGGTTCCAAATTACATTAAGACGAGGACTGAAAAAGGGGTTCTCCCATTGTTGTAACCACAAAACCATATTAGAAGGCATCACCCAAGAGATGCCCATCCTGTTGATGAGGAGCTGGAAAATGTTTAGAGCATAGGGACATTCCAAGAAGATGTGTTCCATTGATTCTTCTGCCTTTTCACATAAACTGCATCTATTAGGTAACTGAAAACCTCTCTTCTTAAGATTATCCACCGTTAGGATCTTATTCTGGACTACTTCCCAAAGAAAAATCTCCAGTTTAGGAATAGCTCTCTTACCCCAAATTCTATTCCAAGGGAAACCATTATCTACAGCAGGATCCAAAAGATCATAGGTTGTCTTCACGCTGAATTCACCATTCTCAGTTCTGCTCCAAACCACAGAGTCTCTTTGCCTGACAACACCTAAGTAATAAGCCTTTAGTTTAGCTTTAAGGAGGTTTAAAGCCTCCAAATTCTCAGGGCCTGCCTCTAAATCTTTCCAGCTCAACTGGTTATCCAATAAAGTCATGTAGTCACAAACCTTTTTACCATATCTATCTTCTAGATCCTCTTTCAGATTAGAGAAAATATCATTGTTGGCTAAAGGGTTGTCATCTAACCAGGCATCTTCCCAGAAACTTATAGAGGCCCCATCTCCAACACGCCATTTCACACCCTTCCACAAGGCCTCCCTAGCCTCCACCAAGTGGTTCCATAAAGAAGAGCCACGACAGGGGTCTTGAATTGTGAGAAATCTGGTATCCTCCTGGCTGTCAAGATATTTTTCTTTAAGAATCCTTGCCCAAAGAGTCTGACCATCCCTTAGAACTCTCCATCCCACCTTGGCTGCCATAGCACTATTAACTAGGCTGAGTCTCCTCAGACCAAGACCACCATGCTTCTTTTGATGGCATATTTTTTCCCAAGCTACAAGAGGAATCCTCCTCCTCTCTTCAGATCCTGACCATAAGAACTGTTTTTGAATTCCTTCTATGATTTTGGAAACTTTAGCAGGGATCTTAAAAAGGGAGAGAAGATAAATGGGGACAGCCTGCAGAACACTCTTAACCAACAACACTTTACCTGCTTGAGACAAGAGATTACCTTTCCATCCTGCAAGTTTGGATTGAAACCTGTCAACCAAACCATTCCAAAGAGGTGCCTTGCAAGTTCCCACGAACATAGGCATTCCAAGGTAAGAAGAAGGCAAGGTTGACACAGGACACCCTATCACTCTAGCCACCCTTCTCTGGAGAGCAACTTTAGTGTTAATGAAGAAGATCTCGCTCTTGTCCAAATTGATCTTTTGGTGAGAGGCACACTCATAGAGGTCTAAGATTCTTTTAAATTCAATTGCCTCTACCACAGTAGGATTACCAAGTAAAATGGTATCATCCACAAACTGAAAATGAGTAATACCCTCAAGATTATGAGTTGGTTTAACGATTGCTTGGCAAACTTAATGGAGTAGGCACACTAGTGGGTTGTTCACCACCAACAGTACCATTACTAACATTGATGGTCTTACCAACTTGGCCTCTTTGATGACCATATACTCCCCCTTCATTAAAAATCACATCTCTAAAAACCACCACTTTTTTAGTCTTTGGATTGTAGAGCCTATAAGATTTGTTATTTTCACAATATCCAACAAAAATGCAAGGCTCGCTTTTTGGATCAAGCTGCTTTGTTTTCTCATCAGCAACGTGAACATAGGCTAAACAACCAAATACTTTAAAATGATTAACATTGGGTTTCTTCTCATACCATGCTTCATAAGGAGTCATCTTGTCAAGAGCACTTGTGGGACTCCTATTAAGAATGTATACTACTATAGCAACCGCATCAACCCAAAAAGAATTGCTCAGCCCCTTAGTTTAAAGCATGCTTCGTGCCATTTCAACTATACTCCCATTATTTCTTTCAACCACCCCATTTTGTTGAGTGTAGGCAGTTGTGGGTTGCCTCTTGATTCCATTTTTATCACAAAATTGTGTGAACAACCTTGAATAATACTCAACATTGTGATTAGTCCTTAAACACTTAATTCTATACCCAATTTATTTTAAGAGGCTTTCAAGCTCTTGAAACCATCTAAAGCCTCATTTTTATTTTTCAAGAGATATACCCAACACTTTCTAGAAAAATCATCAATAAAGGTAATAAAATAAGATGACTTACCCAAGCATTTTATTTGCATTAGGCTACAAATATCATAACGAACTAATTGGAGGGGATGTTGGGCCCTCCAAGATTTTCCTCGTGGACACCATTCTCTACCATGCTTGACTTTGGCACATCCCTCACAAAATTATTTGTGATCTTCAACTTTGGGCAAACCAAAAACCAACTCTTGAGAAGTCAACAACTTCAAACTTTGAAATTTTAAGTGGCCATACCTCAAATGCCACAACCAACTCTTATCTTCAATAACAACATTTGACAAGTTGCTTCCATTACCTCCAAACTTCAAAGGAAACATTCGATTGCTTGACATAGGAACAATAGTGACAACTTTGTTCCCATGGTTCTTGTCATGTATGATACATTGCTTATCATCAAAAACAAATTTGTAATTCTTTTCACAAAGTTGTCCAACACTCTAACAAATTATGCTTAAGATCAAGAGTGTAATGTAAAACATGAATTTGCTTTTTACCTTCCGTCATATTGGCATCCATTACGCCTTTTGTTGCCACCTCTAAAAACTTGTTATCTCCAAGCTTGATCTTGGTCTTGAATTTCTCATCCATAGTAGCAAACAACTTCTTGTTGCTTGTCATGTGGTTGGAACAGCCAGAATCAAGATACCAAGTCTCTTGAAGAGTCTTTTCAACCTTGTCATAGGATAAGAACAAGTTGCTTGAAACTTCCTTAATCTCATTTGCATAATTTATTATTTTTCCTTCATTTGTAGCTTTTACTTGACATTCTTTCTCAAAATGTCCATACCTTTTGCAATAGTAGCATTGGAAATTTCTTGTCCTCCTCTTCCTCTAGCAACAGGTCCGCCTCTTCTTCCTCCTCTTCCTCTTGAAAATTTATAATTATGCCCTCTACTTGTCCTTGGTTTCTTGTACTAGATCAAGGTGATCAATCTCCAATGTTGTCAAATCTTTACTCTCTTCAATAATGATGGCAACATGGTTCCATCTTGTTATTATTGTTCTTTGCACTTTCTTCACAACAACTTCATTCTCCATTGCTTCTCCAAGAGTGGTCATTTTATTAACCATATATTTTACTCTAACACAATTTTCACTTACATCTTCAGATTCTTGCATCCTTAAGTTCTCAAACTCTCTCTTCAAGGTCAATTTGACCACTTTCACTTGGTCACTGCCTTGGCAAGACTCTTGTAGAGCCTTACAAGCATCATTGGCTAATTTTGCATCTACAATCCTTGGAAACAAGGTCTTATATAGGGCTAACTGAATGTGGTACAATGCCAAAGAATTCTTCTTCTTGGCCTCCTTTGCTTCATGCAATTATGTGGGATAATAGACCAATTTGTTGGCTCATCATAACTAGCCTCAACAATATCCCAAAGATCTTTCCCAGTCAACAATGTCCTCATCTTAATGCTCCAATAGTCATAATCTTGCCCACTAAACTTTAGAATAGGAAGGGAGTTATTATTGGCCATGATCAATGGCTAGAAACATCAGGTACTCAAACTCACTCCAACCCAAGATCAGCAATTGCTCTGATACCAAATGTGAAATATGCTCTTTTACTTAGCACATTTTTTTTTCTTAAGCCAAACACACACATATGATGTTGTCATTACTATATTTTTTGGTGAATATGCATAGCCACATTTTTTGCTTCCCTTCAGTTACAAATTCCACTACCTAACTAACATGACTGAGTATGCACAATTACAGTTACAAACTAAATTGACCTTTGTCCACGAAGCTTTCGCTCGACATCAGTTAATATGCACAACTCAGTTTTTGCTCAACACCACATTTTCAACATCGAAAAGGTGGTGACAAAACAACAACAATAGATAACTCAACTCAAGGACAGAGAAATCCCTAAGGAACTCTTCCTGAGTTGGGAATAGCCAGAGTAATGGCCACTACTACATTGCATTTGATTCCCTTCCATCTTTATCGCTCTTGCTTCTTTCTCCACTTTCATTTCTATTACCATTTCTCACTCATCTCCATCCCTTCTTTTGTTGCACGTCCCTAGCCATATGACAGTGTAGCTCACGGTTCTCTTGGAAGCACTCCACCTCTGACTACCACCTTAATTGCTACCACCACACCTATCACCATCCATGTCCTCCATGCAACCACTAGTACCATATGCATCACCCTTTGCCATTGGTCTCTCTGCTAGCAAAAACATTAGTACAACCGACATCAAGACGTTCAACCCCTTCCATGTCCACACCATTCACGCTCATATCCACTCAACTCACTCTATCCATTGTTTCATCCCAATCATGTCATCTACCATAATGAGTCGCGTTACTCCTATTGTAGGCAACATGGCCCACGCCACCCAAGATCACAGAGTCTGCAAGAGCACCCCAGAGTCCAATTCAACCATAGGGTCAATTCAGGCTTTGTGTGGAAAATTGTGTATGGGCCCCAAGAAACAGACACCCGAAAGGCATTTGACGTTCTCATGGCAAAGGAAAGGAAGTTAAAGAAGGAACAAAAGCGATTAAGGGAAAAAACCCTCCCAGGCTCCAATACTATTGTAGTCATAATCGATATTTAGGGAAAACAAAATCCTCATCATAGAAGCAATTAAAGTGACCCAACCAAGGCTACAACATCCCTTATTGACTTCACTGCTATGGTATTTGGGCTGGATTTGAGCCAAACAGATCCTTATCAAATGATTCAGCTTGCAAACCATATCTCAATTGGTGTGACCATGCAATTTGGCCAACAATCAGTGAGGGGTGTGACATTGAAAAATAAAAATAAGGAGCTTGAAGCAAAAGCGACATAGTTGAAGGCAGAAAACAAGCAATGCCAATAAGAAAACAAAGCCTTGAAAGGGGATAGCACCGATAAAGATCAACTAAAGAAGCAACTTGGGGACCTCAAATCCTAGATTGATGAGACTGAAAAAAGAGGCACAACTGGAGGATCTCTCATAAAAGCTTGCGTAGCAGCAAGAATAGTTGAGAAAATAGAATGAACAACAAAAAAACCCAACTAGAAGACTAAGTGAAACTACTTCAAGATGCCTAGAAAAAGAAAGATCACAAGATTGATCAGCTCCATAAAGAACTAACATCATTGAAGAGGAGAGAAAACTACAGATAAATAAAGGGCATTTGATATCTAACAGGTGAAGTCCCTCTAAGACAAGATCAAGGCAGAAGTGATGAACGTACAAGGGTACTTCTACATTGTAGCATATGCAGAACAGAGCCTGAGTCAAGTGACAGAAACCATTAAAGAGGTTGAGGAGCAATTACCTGCAAATGAAAGATTCCAAAAAACATTGAAGCTATTGTCTACAATATTGATGTCGCATACAAAACAATTAGAGAAAGACCAAAAGGATATAGTAAAGAAGACCAAGAAAATGCCTAATGCTCAAAGAGACCTACAAGCTTGTGAGGATATATTAACCTCTCTGAAGGCCTCGATGTAAGAGATGATAAAAGAAATTCAAGGGCTTCTCATTACTGGACTGCCAAACATATTCAACCCACCAATGAAGCTCCTCAATGAATATATCATTGATGCAATATTTGAAGAGGAGAAAGACCAAGTTGATTTTAGAGATGTAGTTGAAGTGTACAAAAAGCTAAAGCCACTTTATGCCAAGTTGCAAGAGCTAAAAGAGACGTAGGAAGGCTTATCAGAAAACCCGTATAAGAATTTGACAGAAGCGAAGGACCTGGCCACCATTCAACTGCCAACAGATGAATTGCAGAAGCTATTAGGGTTGTAACGTGAATGACAAAAGGGAGAACCAATATTTCGAAATTTTGTAGCAAGGATTTCAATTTTGAAGACTCTATGCCCAAGGACAAAGGCAGGTTCTAAGATCTCTCATCAATCGAGAATGGCGCCCCGTGAAGTCACTAGACTCACATTTCCATTTTGGCAACCTTGTCTGTTTTCAGGTTTCATGCAACTTAAAAGCTATCTTAACGGCTTAACCAGTGTTGCCTTGAAATGGATAAATATCTGATATAAATACAGTATCAGACACAAAGTTTCAATAACCCAAGACACAGATATGTCTAGCTATTACATTTATGAAAATAAATGTGTATTACATAGACAAGTTTACAGAAGTAAAAGTTGTAAATAGGATATTTTCATCAACTAAGAGTTAGATTCCGTTGTTTTAAAATTTTAAAAATTTAAAATTTAAAAATCTGATGTTTTTCAAAATGTATTAGATTTGGGCCAGATAGGAGCATGTGTTAAGATATGAATGGAAAGGATATCCATATATTCAAATATGTACAGGTATAATATATCCATATGTGATATGCAGAATCACATGTCTAGGCAATAGTGTTGGATAAAATAATCATGCAACTAAACAAGGTTGAATCACCAATGTTAAGAAATCATGATCAGCAATGTTTTGACAATGCCCGAAAAATAATTAGATTGGGAATCTATAGGCAATTAATTGAAAAAATGCAGCAAAATTTTAATAATAAAATTATTATTATTATTTTAAAAAGAAATTAACATAATTTTTAAAAACAAAATCTGATTTTTTCCAGTTTTTACAATTTTCATTCATTTTTACTATTTTTTGAACAAAAATCACCAAGGTTTAAGAAAAACTATGATTTTTGCAGCTCTCGTGACTTTTTCCCAATTTGTGCAACATTGACATGTATATACAAGGCTCTTTTACCCAATCAAAGTTAATTTATTGTACGAATGCATCTTTGATTGTATTAGTGATCTCAAGGTTTATAATGCAGTGTAATTAGTCAATTGAAGGCATTGTCAATGCAACACATTCATTCCAAAATTTAACCAAATAATGCTGAATTCATTACACACAAGCAATAGTCTAAATTAAAATACATACCACTACCCTCTAAGCAATAGCGGATCTCTTCGTCTGTGTGCAAATGCTCCTCATAGAAGTTTTTAATCTTCTCTTGGTAATTTGGAAGCTTCTCAGGGCAAATTGTTAGCATATCCTGCAAATCCATAAGAAAGTAAGGAAAATCTTTTTGATAGCTTTGTCTAAATAACATGGAGCTAACAACTATTGTTTTTAATGGGTTTATCAAAATAGCATAGAGCCAACAAGTAAATGGGTTAAAATTTTGAGACTATCATGATGATTATTATCATCAATTTACTTGTAGAATTATATCCACAAACATTGTCCAGACCAATCAGTGATTTTGTAATAGCTTCAACTAATACCTTTTATACTTTTTAAAACTCTCTAGTTCGACATCTGAATACTTGCAATAGAAAATTTGTTGCAGACATCAACTCTTGATCATAATAACAAGTCCTCTTAGATAGGCACACTTCAAATTTTCATACAGCTTTTACCAGCCTCATCTGGATAAGTATATGGATCTCTTCCTTTAGGTAACCGGAAGGACAACATTATTCTGGGCTAAACTAAGTAATATTATTCAAGGGAAAATACCCAGCAAAAATCATGATTTTACACATTTGCCATGATACACATCAAGTAATATGGTTATAATATATTACTAGGTTTGCAGACTAATCTGAGTAATGTTCATGGAGATTCTCATACTTTCCTAAAGTCTGTTCAGTGTTTATTTGATTCTTCCACATTGTATTTGGCGTTTCTCTTTTAATCCCTTCGTAAACAGCCTCTTCATTAGAAAACATTAGGAAATATAGTCATAATAGATTACTAGGTTTGCAGAAACTGAATAATGTCCACGGATATTCTCATGATTTCCTACAATCTGTTCAGTGTTTGTTTGATTCTTCCACATTGCATTTGGTGTTTTTAATCCTTGTGTAAACAGCCTCTTCATTAAAATATTGTTTATCGAGAGGATACAAATGCACCACATAACAGATGTTCAACAACTGTGCCATGATTTTTTTCTATTCATCTTTCATTTTGAAAAGGATTTTATCATAAGCCTTGAGCTTCTAATAGTCAACTAAGTTCTATTTGCTAACATAATTGTAAGGTCACCATAATATTAATAATGTCAACAGAGATTCTCATGTTGTTCTATGATCAGTCCCATATTTATTTTGACGAACTTCTACAATATATTTGGTGAGTTCTGTTTTAATCCTCATATAAAGAGCTCATGCCTTATTTATTATATCTAGAATTGTGTAGAAAGATGATACCTAACACATGGTAATACAACCCTACTAAGATTTTTTCTTATTTATCTTTCATTTTGTAAAGGAATTTGGCATAGATCTCTTCCTTCTAATATCTTATCCTTGCTGAAATTTATCTTTTGGTATAGCTGATACAACTCTTATTATATTTCTCGTGGTACAAAATGGTTTCATGTTTAATCCTTATCTTATTTGTCTAGTTTTTGGTAAAGGCAAAACACTTCCAAGACATCATATGCTACACTCTCTTTCAGAAGAATTGAGCTTGTACCAGATAACTGAGGCATGTAATGGGAGTGTACATACGCTTCTTACCAAAGTTTGAAGAGAGAGATAAACGAGTTAGTCGAAATAATCGTCACATTCAATGACTGACAAAAATAACAATAAGAGCTTTATATAGAGTTGATGCATTAAATGCTTTGACAGAAAGAATAAAGATAAAGTGAATAGAGTTTATTCCACCTCTGTGAAGCAAACAACCTACCATATAGTTATATCCTCTGGCCTTTCGAATATGCTGCAGTTCGGGGTCGGTCTCAAAATTAACTGCATCCAGCTTCCAGTAAAGAACTCCCAAATCTACAGTGGAAAAAAAAAAGCCAAGAAGTCAATAATTAGTAGCCATATTGCTTATAGTTATGCATGATGAAAGGAAGAAGGGCCAAATTAAAGACATCAATGAACAAAAGCAACATTTCATTATAACTTAAGCAAAGATGTTTATTTTATCCCTAGACATTTTACAAATTATGTTAACATGTTTCATACACTGTAAGTCTCCAAAAGCAGTCAAAAATTGCATCGAATTCATCAATATTTCAATATGACCCATCTTTTATTTTATATCTAAGATCTACACAACTATGGGGGTTATCTTGAACCAGCCCCCACTCCAAAATACTGATCCTCAAACCTAGAATAATATCCCTCCCCCGCAGATCTCCATTCCTACCCAACCTGGGCCTCAAGGACGTGGAGCTCGAAATCCGAATATCAGAGACCCTGTTCGCCCTATTGTAAGCAAGAGGCAACGTTTTAACCCTCCTCCCAAAAATTCCTATGCCCCGAAACCCTCTCACAGGGGAGCTGGTCCCTTTGATGGGAACCCTCAAGCTCAACCTGCTCCTAAGATGATACAGCAAGCCTCAGAGCCAAATCACAAAGGAAAGAACCCCATAGATCAACGCCCTGGGGCAAGTAAGTTTGATTGGGTGATACAGGAGGCCTATGGAGGCTCGGTGGAAGTGGTCCCATGTACTGCAGAGGAATTTATGGGAAGAAATTCCAAGGAGATCAACATCCCAGTGGAGAACAGTTTTGATGCATTAAATCATTTGAAGGGAGATCAGATGGACAGCCAAGAAGTGGAATCTGAGGTAGAGGAGACTCAAGAGAAGGATTTAGAGGAGAAAAATCATAGGAAGGAGCAGGAAACTAATAATACAGGCAAGGATACTCAGGAGGAAGAGGTGAACCACCAAGATCAGTGTAACCCCAAAGCAGGGAAAAAAGAATCTACTAATCAAGAAGCTAAGAGCACGGAATCATCTCCACTGTCAAAAAGACCGGCTTAACCCGGAAAGCCAGATTGTTACCCCAAAGACCAAGACTGACCTACCCAAGATGGTTACTAGAAGCCAAGTGAATCCCAAGGAACTTCAACCTAGAGCGGATGTATGGGGATATGGTTCGGTAGGAAGAGGGAAACCTAGCAATGCTGCCTTAAGGCAGAAAGAAGCAGAGCGAGGAGTGGCTGATGGCACTCAAGCAGTATTGCTCTTTGGGGCGAAGGCTCGAGGATCCAAAGCCCATAAATGAAGATTCTTTCATGGAATATTCGTGGGAGTAATCCTGCAAAAATAAGAGCTTTGTATGCTCTTAGACAAGAACACAAATCGGATATGATTTTATCGCAAGAAACTAAAATGGAGGAGAGTAGAGTTATTCCTTTTAAGAATAGGACTTGGCGAGAAGCTGAAGTAGTAGGCCAAGAGGCCACTGGAACAGCAGGAGGGTTACTGGTTATGTGGAACAAAAATGTGATTGATAGTAGAGTGATTCTGATGTCTAGTTGGTTTATTTGTCTCTTATGTGTGGATAAAACCACGCAGGAAGAGTGGATCTTAACGAATGTATATGCTCCAGTTAGACGAGGATCGAGAAGGGTTCTTTGGAGTCAACTAGCTGAATTGAGGGAGACGGTCCCCAACTACCCTTGGATTGTGGCGGGGGATTTCAATTGCTACCTTAATCCCGTAGATAAATTGGGGGGCTCTCAAAGAATAACTGCTGATATCTACGAGTTTAGAGATTTTGTTGAGCAACATGAGTTGATGGATGTGGACCTGCGTAGATTCTCCTATACATGGTCTAACAAAAGATTGAAGGAAAACCAAATTCAGATAAGATTAGATAGGTTTCTTCTTTCTCAAGAATGCCTGGAGAGGTTTGGGGACTCTTCATTAACGACACTCCCAAGAATCGGGTCTGATCACAACCCAATTCTGTGGGAAACAGGGGAGGACTCTAAGAAAAGATACATCAGACCCTTTCGATTCGAACTTATGTGGTTCCAATATCAGGATCTCAAGGATCTGGTTGCCCAATGGTGGGACAAAAAGTATAATGGTTCGAAACTGGCCCAAGTGGCATGTAAACTAAGGAATGTGAAGGCTAACATTAGAGAGTGGAACAAAACTTCCTTTGGCAATATTTTTGTTAAAAATGCAGAACTAAAAGACAAGATCAATGAACTACAGGGAGAAGCTAAAGTCAGAGCAACTTACGGAGGATCCGAGAAACCAGGAGAGGGAGTTGTTAGCCGAATACCACACGATGCTAGGATTTGAAGAAACCTTTTGGAGGCAGAAATCCAGACTGCGTTGGTTAAAGGAGGGTGACAGAAATACAAAGTTCTTCCATGTCTCTACTCTTCGCCACAGGAGTACTAACAAAATTAAGGAGATCAAGATGGCCGATGGGTCTAACACCAAAGATATGGAAGACATAAGGAGGGAAGCGGTTGAGTACTTTAAATCGTTGCTAGAAGATGTAAATCCGACTATTGAAGAAGAGGACTCTCTGTTGGCAGCCATTCCACCCCTCGTAACTGATAATCTTAATGGATTCTTACTTAGTCCTTTCACAAAGGAGGAAATCAAGAAGGTCGTTTTTGACATGGATGGTAACAGCTCCCCAGGACCGGATGGCTTCCCTATGCCTTTCTTCCGAAGTTTTGGGATATCCTAGGCATTGATGTAGTGGAAGCTATAATTGAGGCTCAAAAGGACATGGAAATCCCGAAGGAGTTAATGCTACTTTTTTAGTCCTCATCCCTAAACTAGTGGGAGCAATGGAATTTTCCACTTTTCGCCCTATCAGTTTATGTAACACTCTGATGAAGATTCTCACAAAAACAATCGCCAATAGGCTGAAGGTTATCCTTCCTTTCATCATTGATATGAACCAAGGTGGCTTTGTGAAAGGGCGACAAATATTGGATGGTATCATCACAATTCATGAGGTTATTCATTCAATGGTGACTAGTAAGGTATGTTACTAAAGCTTGATATGAATAAAGCCTACGACCGGGTCTCATGGCGGTTCCTCACCAAGATTTTGGGTAAGTTTGGTTTCTGTCCCCAGTGGATTAAGTTGATTTTTAGTTGTATCTCTACTACAAGATTTTCCATCATGGTGAATGGGTCACCCTCCGGTTACTTTAAGAGTGAAAGGGGGTTGCGACAAGGAGATCCTTTGTCTCCATACTTGTTTATTATTTTAGCGGAAGCATTGGGTAGGAACATTTCAGCAGCGGTGGCGGATGGTCAATTGGAAGGTTTTAAACCAGCCTCAACAAGAGAGCGATGTCTCACCAACGGTTTGTGGATGATACAATCATTGTGTCCAAAGCCTCGGTGCCTCAAGCTAGGAAGTTGAAGAGAATTCTAACCAAGTATGAGACGAGCAGGACGAAGACATAAACTATAAGAAGAGTAGCATCTATTTCTTTAACACGCCCGGTGGGAGGGAGGAAAGAATAGCTAACCTCTTCGGTTGTGGAAAGGAGCTTCTACCAAAAACTTATCTAGGCATGCCTATGTTCGAAGGAAGAATGAAGGCTACTTTGTGGAACTCGATCATTGACAGGATCTCCAAAAAGTTAGCAGGGTGGAAGGGCAGCCTTCTCGACTCCGCAGAAAAGCCTTATTAGTTCAAACTACTTTACAGAGCATTCCAATTTCATCGCATGTCTCTATTTAGAATGCCCGCAAAGGTCCGAGCTACATTGGAGCTAATTCAACGCAACTTCTTGTGGTCGGGTTCGGAGGAGAGAAAGAGAATTTCGTTGGTAGCATGGAATCGGTGTGTGCAAGCAAGGATCGGGGGGCCTCGGGGTTAAAGAGAATGAAAGAAATGAATCAAGCTCTGATTGGCAAACAGGTATGGAGATTTATCAATAATGATCAATTGGGATGGGTAAAACTTCTTAAGGCAAAATATATCAGAAATAATCAGGACTTCCTGAAAGCTGATAATCTTCCTAGAGGATCCTATTTTTGGAATTGTTTGCTCGAATGTCGGGAGGTAGTCAGGAAAGGCATCATATGGAGAATTGGTAATGGAAGACAAGTGGACTTTTGGAAAGACCCGTGGTTGGAAGAGGCCCCTCTGAAAGATAACTTAGACCTTCAGGTCCTCCAACATAAACTTTCGAAGGAAATGGGAGGAAAAGTAGGGGATTTTATTGCTGTAGCACGGGAAACTTCTTCTTGGAAGAAAATCACAGTTCATAATCTGTCAGAGCAAGAGAAGGTGGCCCTAACCAAACTCAATGATGCTTTAAGGGTGTTCCCGATCATTCCTGGGTGAGGAAGAGACAAGGCGATTTGGGGCAAAACTACAAGTGGGATCTATTCAGTAGAAAACTGCCTATAAGTTAATCCACTCAGGATTCAATGGCTGGACTCCGACTTCGTTATTTGGTTAAATAATTTAACCCCAAAAATAGCTTTCTTCTTTTGGTTGGCAGTTCAAAATAAGATCCTGACAACAGATAATCTGCAAAGGAGAGGTTTCCAATTCATCAATCGATGTATCTTGTGTGAGAAAGCAATAGAATTTGTAAGTCATATATTTCTAACTTGTGATTTTTCTTGTACAGTCTTCCAAATGATCCTGTCCAAATTTCATATAGATTGGGTCTGTCCAAATAGCATGTCTGACTTCTGCATACAGTGGGCTTCCCCCTTCCGGGCAAAGCTTTTGACTTGGCTTACCCCATTTTTTATGGGGGATATGGAATGAGAGAAATAAGAGAGTATTTAAAGGACGTAAGAAAGATCCCAAGTTATGTGGTAATAAAATAATCGAGCTTTGAAAGAAAACTGGAAAACTTTCTTCTTCAAAAATGAGACCATGTCTCTAAGGGAAAGGAGGATTTTGCGGAACTGGGGAGAGGAACTTCCAGACCTAGACATTACAACCAACCCACGGGATGGTGTCAAGTGGATACCCCCCACACAAAAGTGGGTTAAGTTTAATTTTGATGGGGCAGCTAAAGGAAATCCGGGGGCTGCAGGAGCAGGAGGAGTTTTGAGAAATGAGGAAGGAAAAGTGGTCCTTGCCTTTGCAGAGCCTTTGGGAACTCAAACAAATCATTTTGCAGAAGCCCGAGCCTGCATGCAGGCAATGAGAATTGCCAGACTTGAGGGTTATAAGGAAGTTATCTTTGAAGGGGATTCGCTTAATATAATCAAGGCAATTAAGGAGGATAAAGACCCCAACTGGACCATATTGGAGCTTATCCTAGAAGCAAAGATTCATAAATCTCATTTGGTTAATGCCCGAATCCAACACACCTTCAGAGAAGGGAACCAGGCGGCGGATCTAATGGCAAATATTGCAATTTCTGTTGGGGAGATGCAAATTTGGAAGGATAACTTCCCTCAAGAACTATTGGTGTTGGCTGCTAGAGAAGAGCTAAGATCAAACCTGTTAGAGCATCAGGAGATCAGAGGGGTCGATGATGAGTAATCCGACGGATGGAATTAGGCAGAAAAGGCATCCCATTTGTCGGGGCCCGGGAGGTGACAAGTGTACGATACAGACAACCTAGTGTTAGTAAGTGCTAGGTGTTGTTTGGTTTTTGTTTTATCCTGAATAGTCAAGCGACAAGTATAGGACTGTGGACTCTAAGTATGGCTTAATGTGAGTCTTAGAAAAATCCATTTTGTATTTTGATTATACGGGCTTGATGCTAGAACTAGCCCATTTTGACTTTGTAAAAGGTTTGTGGACCTTATAACCACCTCTACCTTATACCAAAAAAAAACTATGGGGGTTATCTTTCAATCCATTTTGAACTCAGTTCTAGCTGTTAAAGTGTTAAAATTTAAAATAGCACCAACTTGGACAATTCACAGATTGTCGACATCCTCAAACTATGTACAAGATAACACTTCTATTAAATGGATGTGTTTATGTTTCATGTTTAAAATCCCATTCATTCACATTGAAATTTTTAACATAGTAAAAATAATTACAACTTGACAAAAATTTGGCACTCCACTTTTGAAGAATTTCTTGGCAACTCGGCAAAACTTGGCCAAAAAGGGAAAATAAAATAAATAGATAATTAAAAAAAAAGACATTCAAAAAAAAAAATTAGAGAGCTAGAAAGTTGATTTTCTATTAGATTTTCATAAAAAAGAGTTCAATTACAATTCATGATCATGAATGATCATCAAAAACCAACAAAATACAACATACTAAATATAAAGCAGTTTTAAACTACTCTTTGCTTTCCCTTCCTTCCCCTCAAACTAGAGGCTCCTCAAGCATAGGGTCATCATTGTAGATTTGATCCCATGCTCAAGTATGTTGGCCTCTAAAAAGTTTCTGATCTGAGCAAGAGAAAGGAAAAAATGTGAAAATGAGGGTTTTCCCCTTTTTGAAGGCATTTTCGATTTCTAGTTTGTGCACGCGAGTTTTGCCAAGTTTATGCCAAGAAATCAACAAGAATTTGACAATTTTCTTGCAGATTTCTTTGCACTGAGGAAATTGAATTAAAAAAAAAAAAAACTCACTAAGCCGGAAATCTTGCAAGAAAATTAAGTTCTAGTGAGAACTCGACGAATTTCCCTACTATGATTTATACTTTGAGAAATACATAAGTAAATAGGCAGCAAAAAATTAAACAAAATGTGATGAATAATGTGATGAAAAGAGTTTACTAACACAAAACAACTCTAGCTTCGAAAATGAAAACTCACTCCTAGAGTGTACAAATAAGAGACTTAAGCTCAAGCAAGAGAAAGATATGGCAATCATGAATGAGTATGCAGCAACAACTCAATATCGTTATAATATCTTGCAATCATTAACATTAGTGTAACAAACTCCTAATAATGGGATTCATGAAAAAGGTTTTCATCGATCATTGGTAAGAAGGAGATGTCCAAGAAACGTATTCCCATGGGACAACAATTCGCCAGTTCTACCTCTTCAGTCGTCCAAATTGCCCAACCTATGTTTAAGTTGGACACCAAGATATCCATTCCTCATTTTGATAGGGAAAATGTGGGTGCTTGGATTCGTAGTCTACAAGTGCATTTCGTAATGCAAACAATGCTCATGGAGACCTAAAATATCATGGTTGTCAAGGCCCATGTGGACAATCAAGCCCTCACTTGGTGGAAGTCCCATGTCAAGCTTCTAAAAGCAACAAAGCAGCTAGCAATTGACACATGGATAGAGTTCAAAACAATCCTTCATGCACATTTTTATCCTCTTGGAAATCTTGAGGAGTAATTCGTTGTTTAGATTCATCTTTGTCAAAGATCTGGCCAATCAATCAAGCAGTACATTGAGGAAATCAATTGACTCTCTGTCAAGTTGGACGTCATTTAACTTGACAATGTACTTTCTATTAAATTTGTCTTTCGATTTTCTATCATCTTCCAAAGAAGATAGAGCTTATCCCTATTACTTCTTTAGCTCATACCAACTTGCTCTAAAGGTGGATGCAAGGTAGCAAAATAAGAACACCAATGATTATTTTGCCTCTCATCAAAAGAGCACTACTCCATCCAACACCTCAAACCCTGCCCGCCTATCCAAGAATGGCGTTCTTCTCATGGTGGATTGACTAAGGGTTTTCGCTATGGGAAGAAGAACTTTTGTGCTTATCAACATTGGGCATTCTACAAAAGAATGCCATGTCTTGCAACCAAAGAAGGCCAAGGCCCTTCTAGTCGAGCTGCAGTTACAGTTGTAGCCACAACATGAAGATGCAAGGATTGAGGCAACCAATCCCAACACCACAATCCTCAACTCGTTCTCATGGTCAATAATTATGATGCAAAAATTCGAGAAGTTTTGTTCTCTTAGAAATTTTCAATCAAAGATAGATTCATGGAGTTGATCCTTGATAATGGTAGTCAAAAGCACCCGATTTCTCAGCAATTGGTGGATTAACTTCATTTTCCAACTACAAAGCATCCATGCCCATACCCATTAGGATGAGTCAAGAAGGAAGGGCAGCCTACTATTGTCACTCCCTAGTGCTCTATGGCATTTTCCATTGAGCCATTCCAAGAGGTACGGGTATGAGATGTCACTCAGTTAGACTACTACAATTTGCTACTTTGAGAAATGTAGTTCGGACGAGAACTTCTTGCACAGGCTTTAGTATGAACGTACTAGAAGTGGTTTGAGACATTTCTAATTCTATTTAGAAATTCACTTAAGTGATTTTCTATTTTTAAGTTCACTCAAGTAATTCTATTTTGTAATTCACTTAAGTGACTCTATTTTGTAATTCACTTAAGTGATTTTCTATTTTTAAGTTCACTTAAGTGATTCTATTTTGTAATTCATTTAAGTGATTCTATTTTGTAATTCACTTAAGTCATTTTCTATTTTTAACCTTACATCTCAAGATGAGATGAGATCTAATCTTAGGGTTAGAGATATTAGGGTTACCTTTTTCAAGGATAAAAGGAGAAGGTCAAGAGGGTTTTACACACAGAAAAGAAGAGGAGGAGAACAGATTGCTGAAGGAAAACTACAAGCTTAGGAGAAGAACAGTGATTGTTGGCTAGAAAAGCAGCAAGAGAGCAGAAGTGTTCTGTTGTAGCTGTAGCCTCTTTTATTTGTAATATTTCAGGTTCAGAAATATATTTAACTTCTGTTGTTCACGTTGTTTATTTTTCCAGCCATCTGTGTGACTGTTGCATGTTTGAATAAATTATTCTCAGATCTGAATTATTTTAAAATAACATAGGACAGCAGTTATCTAGGGTTTGGAAAATTTATAGAAGCACCACACCAATATGATCGTGAGGTTGTTTTTTTACACCTTTTACAAAACCTAAATACTGCCAAAGGATGGTAAAGTGTATAATTTTCTTCTTCTATTAATCCTTTGCTTTCTAGTAAAACTACAATGAAAAAAGTCAATTTGCACAAAAATCGTACTCTTTGTATCATTAGAGAAGATACTTCTTACATTTCTCCTTTGCTTGGTCCCCTTGAGCTACAACAATTGTTCATCCTTGAAACAAGTACTTCTCAATATGCCATTTAAGGAAGGAGGACATCCAGTGAGTAATGGCTTGCAACACTTGGCCCCTCTTCTAGGAGCTCTTCCAACTCCACATTTGTCCCACAAGCAATAGGAGCACAACAAAGCTCCTTCCTTTGTATAGAATTTGTCAAAGCTTCACACCAAAGTTTAGCATATTCTCTGGCATCCACAAACCACATTCAAGGCAATTAATGATCGACTTCAAGAACCTCATTGTTTGGCTTCATTTGGACACATCCAAGTCTCCAGGTATGTCACATGGAGGAGGCAGTTTCAGTCACACCCAAGATCATATTCCAGATTTTCAACAACCCTTATTGGATGATACTTTGCTTGATATTTATACTCGTATCAACTAAAAGAAGCAAACCACTACTTGGTGACCTGCAAAGGTGCTTTGCCAATGCAAGCCACATGGTTCTCATTGTTAGCTCTTGCAGCAAATTTTCCTCATCTATTATAGAAGTTGAAGACAATTTCTACTAAGCACAAAGGAAATGATGTGATTTACAATGATCTCTATTCTTAATAGTTGCCTTCTTCCTTGTAATTATCTCCTTCGTCCTTGGAATCACCTCAGTTGGTAACTAGAGTCCTGGTTTGCATGTCCAGCTCATCTTGATTACTAGCTCATGTCTCAGTTTGCATATCCAGTTCATCTCGATTAGACCGAAAAAGGTGTCCACACAGGTGTATAGATCACTAACTGCATGTCAGTTAGACTAACTGAGATCTCTATGCATACCTAGTTCATGGGCAGTCTGCAACCCATCAACCTCATCTCTGTAACTCCATTTACACCCCACTAACAAAGAATATATATCATTAGTTTGGTGGCCCTCTTCTCCAATTTGTTCCTCAAATCTGTGTTTTCTGCTATTTACATTTCAGTTACTGCATTCTGCTATAATTTTACTGCAGGCCCATATCATTTAATATCAGAGCCTCATTGAGGTCTCCAAATACATCCTTGCTCGATAGGGATCTATCCTTGCTGAGTACCATTTTGCTAAGCCTCAAGTTGAGATTGGTTGTGACACCTTACCCCTTTGACCTGCTATCAGCCTATTAACAATAGTTGTTTCTGTGGTTGGTGCCCCAAGCTGCTGTAATATTTTTTACCTACGAACCAACATTCTCATTTTTGTTGGTCTTTTTTCCTGGAAAGAAAATCATATGCATTATGGTGTGTAATTTTGAACAGCTATTCAGTTTGTTGTTCCAGGTTTGGCATCTATAGCAGCAACATTGTTCTCGTGTCACTCAAAGCAGATGAGCTGAATTAAGGAAAAAACAAATTCCATTAGTTTCCTGAAAATTACTAATTATAAGGAGTCTTTGCTTTTTCTGCCCTTTGTTTCTAGTAAATTTTATCTCACATTCTTATTAGCTTTCACCAAAAAAATCAAATTTTTTTCTTTGTGATGACTAGTACAGGTAGGTCTACATCAAACTCCACCTTGATTCAGTTTTTGACCCAAGAACTAAAATATCAATGACAATAATAGAATGGTTCGGTTGAAACTCATGGATCAAATGGCACATATGTCATGGGAAAGCAATCCACCAGTTCTACCTCTTCAGCCATCCAGATTGCCCAGCCTGCACTTAAGTTGCACTTCAAGATATCCATTCCTCATTTTGATGGCACAATCAATAGGGATAAAGTGGATGCTTGGATTTGCTGTTTGGAGGCATGTTTGGCAATGTAACCCTTGATGGATGATACTTTTCTCAATGTTTGTAATTGTACCAACTCCAACACTCAAACCACTACTTAGTGGGCTGCAAAGGCACTTTGCCAACACAGGCCACATGGTTCTCCCTGTCAACTCTTGCACCGAAATTTCCTCATCTATTGTAGAAGTTGGAGACAACTTCCATTAAACAGGGAGGAAATGATGAGATTTATAATGATCTCTATTCATCATCGCCTTAGTCCTTGAAATTATTTCCTTCTTCCTTAGAATTATCCCAGATACTGACCCGAGTGTAGTTTGTATGTCCATATCATCTCAGTTACTAGCTAGAGTCTTAGTTTGCATGTCCAGTTCATCTCAGTTAGACTGAATGAGGTGTCCATGCACATGTACAGATCACTAACTGCATGTAAGTTAGACTAATTAAGATGTCTATGCATGCTTAATTCAAGGGCAGTTTGCAACCCATCAACCTCATCTCTCTATATCTACTTACACCTCACTAATGAAGAGTGTACATCATCAGTTTGGTGGCTATCTTCTCACATTTGCTCCTCAAATTTGAGTTTTCTATTATTTACATTTCCATTAGTGCATTCTGCTGTTATAGTTTCACTGCAGCTTCATAGTGACCTGTGTCTTTTTCACATATGCTGACTGCAATATGATAATCATAACTACTGTCGGAAATAACTAGACTGTCCGAATAGGATTTCACTTGTATGAAATTTCTAAAGAACTCATTCAGAATTTGACAGTAGTCTTGCACCACATGGCTATAAATTCATTTTGCTCACAACATGACAAACTACTCTCTCGATAGCTCTTCTCTAAGAAAAAAGCCATTTTCCTGCAATGCATTCCCTTTTTCAGGTATATAAACTGTATCATAGCATTATCATGGACTGACTAGAGGCAAGGAAGCATTAAGCTGGTTTGCGTTTCATCTTAAACAATGCACTTCTCTAAAGTCTAAATAAAAATGACAGTGAAAAGTGGTTGACCTCAAACCACATTATCTAGGGAGACTCCCATTGCAGGTTAAAATAGCTCGAAATGAGAATAATAGTTCCGTGGCCCCTCATGGCAATTAACTGTTTTTTTTGGGGGAGAGGGGGGTTTGCAATGGCTGCATTTCGGCTGTGCTTTCAGGTTGTTTTGGCCTAGAAAATCATTTAAAACCAAAAAATTATTTAAAGGCAAATAGGGAACATTTTGGATATGCTGTTGGGAGTCCATTTTGGGCTGCTTTGAGGCCTTTTAAGACAGTTATCTATTAAAAAAAATTTAACAATCATATATATCTATACATATGCAAAAACATCCGTTGCTTAGGCGCAACCTCTGCCAACCGTCTTTCTTGTCACATTGTCGTTGCTGTCATTTTTCTCATCTCTTGCAATATAACCCCTAGGTGGTTGATGTTCTAGTGCATCCACAATTTGGTAGGGCTGAGCGCTGAAGTTCTAACAACATTATTTGTCACAGATTAGAAAACCATTCAGCGAGTCGTAGAAAATAAGCAAAGAAACCTTTCCTAGCAGTGAATTTCACTCTTCCAAAATTTATTTTTCACTGTTGTAATCAATCGGTCAACCTCCCACTACAAGCATATAGCCATATCACCTCTCTCAGGATTTGAGCCCCTGCATCGGCTAAGATGACAAATTTTCTTGAACACTTTCAAAATGGGGGACTACCTGATCTTCTTTTCACACAGGTCACTTTGCTTCAGTTTGTTGTATTTGAATCTTGGCTTCAGACACAAAATGCAGAACGATTTGAAGTTTGAAATATAGAGTACCATTCAGTACATATCCACATATGTGTCTAGTTTTTCACATTTAGTAACTAATAGTTCTTAATTCAACACAGAAGAGGTTAGATCCTACTTTTTATTGGGAAAAGAGGTAGTTGTCTAATTACTATTGACCTCTTTGGTCACAACATACAGAGAATAAGGAGGTATAGAATAATGCAAGTATAGAATCTAGAGCTCCCCTTCTACTCATGTTTCCATGAAACCCATGTAATAGGACATCTATTATCCAGAGAAACTCACTACAACTATATGCAGACTTTTGGTCTCCCACTGGCAACGCTGAAATTAAAAACAACTGATGAAAATAAAACCAACTCCAAGGGTTAACGCACTTGAATATACACCCTTTTCAGTTTGGAACATCAGTTTAGGGGGAAGAAAATTTAGTTGAAGGAGCATTAATTTCTCCTTTAACATAATCTTCAAGGCATCTAATCTATTTGGATAAGTATATATCCCTAACTTCAAAAGTTTACCATTATAGGTAGCAGGAATTGTATTTTAGTGTAAATTCAAGAGTAAATGCCTTAATTGTCCTTTCTAAGTTCAATTCTTACTCGAGAATTCACTAACCCTTTTAGGAGTATAGTCCCAAGTTTAATTCCCCTAGAGGGTACCCCTTCAATTCAATTCAGCTACAGGATAGCTTCTAACACAGATTTACCAGAGCTGAAGACAGGCAGTAGAAAGAAAACTACCTGCTAACTTTTCCAATGAGACATATTCTGGAGGATTTGTAAGATGTGGCAACCTTTGTTCTTCTGCTGAATCATCCATGTACCAGACTTCCATAGGATGAAGCTTTGCCTGTAACACAATGAGTCCAATACAGATTGGTAAACATGGGTTAAATGCAGTTAAAATGTCTAGACATGCTCATGATGGCTTGACAAAAACTATTTGATATAAGCCCACTATTCTTCTTTGATGTCCCATTTCGAAAATCAGAGTGTATATATAAATTACAAAATGGAACTAAATTTCACATCAACTCCAGGCTATTATGTTTTTAATTTCTCTGGCATTGAGCATCTTACAAACCAACTTGTAACTGACAGAAAAGTTTCAACCACAAGGATAAATTCCTCTGACAGACAAATATGGTGCTTATTATAAAAGTTGATTGACTATGAAGGACCATTGAATTAAAGATAAAGCAAATCCACAAATAACCAAAAAGCTCTCAGTGCATCTTCAGTGAAAATAGAGGTAATAATTGTACAAAAGGAGAAAAATGAGTTCTATGTCAAGCAGAAAATGAGAGCTGAATGTAAACATCACACACAAGATACAGGGGTCCAAACAGAAACACTCAGGAGGATGCATTATCATTCAAATATTTCTGAATTTCTGCCATTAGCCATGCACCTTCTTACCATTGACAGGACCAAAAAATAAATAAACAATGACAGGTCTCTAGTACACTTATTGGATGGTGTCTTGATGGTATACAGCTCATAAAATTATTTGCAGCCAGCACCATCGTTAGGGTGTAATTAGAATGTCTTTCAAGCATTTCTTCATTAATATCTCTCTCTAAGGCACCTCTTTCCATTATGTAAAATTTCACAAAGGAATATAGCTAGTCATCTTTCATTGCCATATCTAATGGAAGTACTTAGAACTATGAGAGTCCCTGGACAAGCAATAAAATTTATCATGAATCTCATAGTAAATAGCCATCAAAAGATGCAAAACTCCTCAGATTTGATTCCAAGAAAATTTTTGCAGATATTATATTCTCTTCAAAGATGACGGTTTCTCTCTTTACAATGCCAGCTGATGTGAAAAAAAGTTTAAAACCCAAAGTTGGACCAAATGGGAATAGCAACAAATTGGGCAGGCATCTTATGGATCTTGAAAATGGAGTTCACCAAATATGTGAAGGAATTTTAACATAAAGGGCTCCTTCAAATCACTCCTTTTTGCTGTTAAAATATGCTCATAAATCTCGTTATGGATGCCTATATTTATATCTTTCTTGGCAGGATCAGAAGCAGAACCATATTTATGAAACTTTATGAATCTTTTTTACTTACCAAACCCCAAGGGAGTCACCCTCATCGAGTTTTTTTAGACTAACTCGCAAAGATTCCTTTTCTCATTTTTCCAAGATTTTCACCAAAAAAAAATTTAAAATTGTTAAAGTTGCCAGTCATTTTCGAAACCAAGGGGGTTTGCATCTTTTTAAGTTTTCTTATCTGTCAAGTTTTTCTTGAGTCCCAAGTAAAAAATTGTGTTGCCAACTACACATTTCTCTACTATAGTTATGACTTTCATTAATCAACTTTTGCAAGCAAGGTCAAGTGATATTGAAACTTTTTTTTGACATTAACGTCATTATCTTCATCTTACCAATATCAACTTGTACAATGTGGTCATCACAAAATAAGCTAAGAGCATCAAGCTGCCTTTGGAGGCCTCCTGCTGTATGAGATAGAAGAATGATGTAATAAGCAAAAACCAAGAGAGCAATAATGAAATCAAGAAGAGTTCTACCATATGATGAAATCCTCTAACATAACATAAAGGCCAAATTTGTGAGCAGAAGTGAAGCCTTGTTTTCATCCTACATTATTTTAGATATCATCCATGGTGCAATATATTGGGCAAGAGTAGACAACTCATTTTATTCCCATTGGTTGAGAAAGCCATAAAAGATTAAGGGAACTGTTGTTAAAGCAAAGGTATCCATAATACAGCTCCTGATACAATAAAGCCACTAATAAAACCACAGTTAATGTATTTTTTAAGCTCTAAATATTTTATCAAGCTTTCCCAGTTCCACAGCTACTCTTTGCAAAAATTTTAGTATTATTAAGGACTCTTCTGTGTTTTTCCACTACCAGTTTTAACATAACCAACTTCTCTAAGGCTCTAGTTATCACTGTATTTACAATCCATATTAAGTGATTACACTACAAGAATAAGTTACTATGGCTTAATTGTGGTTGGTACGTCTTGTAACACAAAACCATAGTAACATCTTGTGCAAGTCTATGGGATGCAAAATGATACATGAACATGTGGATGTGATTTATAGACAAATGAACATATGGATCTTGCAAGTATTATGCATTCATATATGAGATAGAACATGAATCCCAAGGGTGAATTAGTTATTATAATAGCATTGATTATTCTTCCATCTTAATTGATTAGTCTTCCACCTTCACCCTCTCGTATCTTAGGGTCTCTACCAAAGTAGAGTCTCTAGTTTTTAGGTTTCTTCTCTACAAACCCTAGGAATTCTTATTGCTTTTGTAGACCTCCCCCACCCTTTGGCACCATCAACAATAAACGACATTGCATTACTTGTGGTAAGTACAACGATTCCATGCGGATCATAAACCAAAAACCAAACACACACCTCGTTCACCCCTACTTTACAAGGTAAAACGCTTCTGTTACAAGTGGAAAGCAAAAGCGTTTTTAAGGTCATTTAGCAACTTGAAAGGCCTAGGGCAACCTGTCCTACACAAGTATGCCTTGGTTGAATCTTTTTAATGCAATGTAATCCACAAATTTGTGGCTGAATTTTATCATTGATTTCAATGCCACTGAGAACTGATCTTTACATATGCACTCTTCCCACGACAATCAATAACAAATTGCACAAGCAAAACAAAAAATATAAAAGGACACCTTCAAGATCATTGATTGATTGCCACTCATCTTTGACAGGTTCAGTGTCTTATTCATTGATTGATTGGACACTCATCTTTAGGGTCTTTGATAGGTTCAGTGTCTTATTCATTTTGGTTATGAGAAATCATGAATTTTTCTTTTTCATTTTTTAAATTTGTTGTATGGGGTTGAAACAGACCCACATGTATTACATCATTATCATGGCATTTAAATGAACCGCATTATCATGGTATTACAACAAACCGTATTATCATGGGCCACCTTACTAAGGAAGTGTCCATCACAATGCATGGATGCGGATTCAGGTTGAACTCATATGATTGAATCCCATTTACCATTAATCCATAATGCCTTGGCCATATTTGACACCATTGTTTAGTAAGTTCGTTACATGCGGTTGAGACGGGCCTCAACAAATCATGAAATATTTACCCCAAGCATAAAAACTATTTTTTCATAAATTTTGCAAATCAAATTTAAGAAATCCTATCCAAATGACATGTACATTGGTTTTGCCCAAGGATAACATGGGAAAGATGCCATCCTTAACTAATAGAAATCTAGATGATTAGTAGGAATTTGGTTAGTCCTAAATTTTTGGGTTGTAAATTCTTAACCATTTCCACCGAGTGTATGATGTAAAGTTTAATACAAATTGACCATGGCATTATAAGATCTTAAATCATATGTAAATTTTTTGTGTGAAAAAAAATATAAAATGACATAAGACACAAGCAATAACATGTACAAAATTTAGCAGATAAGCAAAAAGGAACATTTGGTATTGACATTTTAAGAAGTGCCTATGATGAACATTTGGTTCCCAAAAATGTACATAGATTGGTTCAATTGTCAACAAAAGATATTCCCTAGAGCTACTTAGATATAATTTTAGAAATATGAGATATTGCAAAGCATTATTGCATGGTAATTTGCAAAGCATTGCCAACAAATGAGATTTCAATCTATCTTAAAATAGTTGCTTTCTCTCATTAACAAGAGGAGCAAGATAAGTCTTGTTTTATTAAAATTTCGGCTACAGTTCATGCATAGGTGCATAATATTATTGAAGACTCAAAGACACATACAAAGAACTTGGTGATTCAAATTTAGTTTCTCCAAATTTTCATATTGAAGATTTTGCCATTACTCCATTAAACAGAGGTTTATATCAAAATAATATCATAGAATCAAGTCTATTTGCTACAAATTTTCTACCATTCTGCAACAGCTTGGGAAAAAAATGCTTTTCAACCAGATCTTCCTTCTCAGCTCGGCATACATAATGTAATGTGAACCAATTTAAGTCCTGTGCTTTTGGAAGAAGACATTTTCTCTCAAATCCCTAGGACAAATTGTTAATGTTTACTTTGAGGCCTCACTTTAATATGCCCAATGCACTTTATGTTATTATGTGACGCATAGGTACATGATATTTTTGAAGACTCGATATACATACAAAAAACTCATGATTCAAATTGAGTTCCCCCAGAATTTCAGATTGGAGATAAAGTTTGGCTTTAGTTGATTAAACAATGATTTAAAATAAAGTTTGGCTTTAGTTGATTAAACAATGATTTAAATCAAATCAACATCATAGGCTCAAGTCTATTTGGTACAAGTTTTCAACCATTCTGCAACAGCTCCAAAAAAAATGCTTTTCAACTAGATCTTCCGTCTCAGCTTGGCATACATAATGTGAATGTGAATAAATTTAGTTCTCTAAGCCATTGCCTTTGGAAGAAGATATTTCCTCTCAGATCCCAAGGACCAATTTTTAATGTTTACTTTAGGGTCTCGCTTTATTATGCCTAATGCACTTTATGTTATTATGATACTAGGATGGTCACAAGGGCAATAACTTTATGTTTTACCACCTAAAGATAAGTGACTTTTATTGAGAGTCACAAGGGTCATAATGTTATAAGTGAAATTATAAATACTATATTGTAAAGATCACAACATAATGTTGTAACACTTGGTCAGTTAATAAGTGTATGTTATCCCACTAGATTGCACATGAGACTTGTCCAATGTGATTGTCCTTGTATGCACATGTGAGAAGTGTTCAACATGTAGAGACTCCAGTGTTCTATAAATTCATGTAATAGCTTATTGTACAGGACAGAAAAACTCAAGGAAAATGGATGCAATGATAGAATAAATCTACTAGATTTTCTGTCTTGTGTGATTATCTTGGATACTCGGCTCAAGCGAAGCCAACATCTGGTATCAGAGATGAAAGGCAGTGCTCCTAGGCTACATATTTTCATAGTTTAACACTGTAAGCACTGGAAAATCCTTTATTTATTCTTCACATTCAGTTTGTTCTCCTGTCTGTATGTTCCTTTGAAGCCAATACCAAAAATCATTGTTGGAAATCCCTACTGTCAATGAATTAGTGCGCTGTTGTTTGAGAGCTGACAGTCCAGATTCATTGTTGTTCAAGAGTTAACAGTTCAGCTCTGCTGCTGTTAGAAAGCTAACAGTCCAAATTGCTACTGCTAAAGAATCAGTTCTACTGTGAGTCTTTCTTTCTTCATCAATCATGAAAGTATTAGTTAAAATTTTAAATATTCTATCTGAAAAAATAATAGGTCTTGAAAATTATGAAACATGGATATGCCAAATGAAAAAATTGCTAGTATTTTATAAAGTCATGCCATATTACAGCTCAAATTCACTTTGATGCTAAAGCCCACATTGCTGTAGCGCTCATTAACTTATCAATTGGAGATAGTGTGATTGAGAATGTGCAAGATGCAAGATACCCGAGTAAAGCCTGAAAGGCCATAACTGATTTATATGAGCAGAAGAATGATGTTCAATTGTTGATGCTGTGCAATCAACTTTATAGTTTGAAGTTGGCAGACAGTATGCCTGATCACATGCAAAAAATCAAGGGCATCAAAAACCAACTCACAAATATGGTAGAGACAGTGGAAGACGAAGAACTTGTGTCGACAACACTCAAGAAGAATCTCCTAAATCAATAAGATCAAAAAATTCAAGTTCAATGAGCTGGATAGAATGCTGCTAGAGCAAGAACAGACAATCACTTCTCATGATGAAGCTAAAGCTAAGTTACCGATTCGTTTTGGGTTCGGGTTCGGGTTCGAAGAACCCGGTTCGCCGATACAACAATTTTTTTTTTTGTCTTGGGTTCGTTTTGGGTTCGACCGTATAAAAATTAACTAAAAAAATATGAATTTTTCAAACCCAAAACGAACCGGTAACTTAGTCAAATTGATATTTTATTTACTTATTTTTTTAAATTATAGATATCATCTTAGTCAAATTGATATTTTATTTATTTTTTTTTTTAAATTATAGATATCATATTAGATGCTTATCTTGTTTAAAGAAACATTTTAAAATAATTTCAAACAAGACTATAAAATTTTTAATAAGATATTATACTCATTAAATATTGTATACCAAAATAAATATAACATAATTATAAGAATCAGATACAAGAAAAACGGACTTATTATACTATAAAGAGGAGGTCCATTATACTTCCCATTCGTTACCCAGATCTAGCATTGGTGGCCAAGCTCTCTGTATAGGCAAAGAGTTAACTAAAACTATTATTTTATTCATTCATTTAACTAACATTATTATTTTATTCATTCACTTATAGACCAAGAGTGCTTTTCTAATACGAGTATAGGCATGAGTTAACTAAAATTATTATTTTAATTATTCACTTGCTTTTCTAATATAAAGTTAACTAAAATTATTTTTTTAATCATTCTCTTAAAAGACCAAGAGTGTTTTTTTAATACATGTAGGCATGATATGTGAAAGTTAACTAAAATTATTATTTTAATCATTCATTTACTTTTCTAATATAAAGTTAACTAAAATTATTTTTTTAATCGTTCACTTACTTTTCTTATATAAAGTTAACTAAAATTACTTTTTTAATCATTCACTTAAAGACAAGAGTGCTTTTCGTGTAGGCATGTTAGGTGAAAAGGCAATATTAAAACATTTTAATTTTTAAGACTTAAATGAAAAACCCGACGCCTTAAGGTCTTCAAAGTAAAATTTAAAATTTTTCTGTGTTTATACTTTATATTTTTAATTTTACGCTCCGCCTGGTCTATTGTATTTGTTTTAATAAAATACTAATACGCACACACAACATACGATATTTCAAAATGTTTTGAAATGAAATGAAAGATTTTAATTACGTCCGCGAGACCCAAATATGGTCTATGGGACCTCAAATATGGAAGTACAATTACTCAAATCATATCATATGATCTTTAATATCTTTGAGAAGGTTGTTCCTTCTCCTGCTGATTTGTTTTAGCAATTCTCCAACTTTTTTTATTTTATTGTCTTCAAATAAATCTGTAATAAACTCGTTCCCAAGTGTTTCTTTGTATTTTTCATGGATATCCGAAAAACTCGGGCATTTATAGATGAAGTGTTCCTCTTGTCTCTACTGCCCCTGTGCTGCATAGAGTACATATCCTTTCTTCCCATTGTTCTTTGGGCGTTGTCCATCTCCCCTGTTTCACATCTAAGCCTATGAGAGCTAGTCCTTATCTGAGCAATGAGTATTTTTTCCTTCCACTTGATTTCAGCGCCTATATACGTTTTTTCCTTGTGGTCATACATTGGGTTAAAATTTGCAATATAATATTGTCTTTTCCTGCTTGCATTTTTCCACATTCCACTTCTGAACTTTTCATTCACATAATTTTTTATGTCTTTGTTGACATTTGGGCATTCATCTATGTTGATTTCCCAACGTTTCATCCATTTCTGATTTTGTTTCATCCACGTATTCTTTCGCCTATGCAACTCTTCGTCCCTAGCTGCTCTAGGCCATCTATCATTTGTCATGTTTTCTGTTTTTTCAAGTAACATAACAGCTTGGTCATAGCAATTGCTTTTAAAGGGAACATTCCAGTTTCAGCTAGAACAATTTCATAAGGGGTTGTGGCCTTAATTTTGAGAAAGTTTGTGATTAGATATTTTTGAATCCTTTCTATTTGCCTCCATTTTGAAAACATATTAAACAATTTATCTTTAATTTAATAGAATAAAATAATTTTTTTAATAGAAAACGTGTTGCCTTTGCGGTAGGACACGTGATAATCATAATTTTTAATTAAAAAATTATCAACATGAAAGAAATCACTTTTTTTTTCAGGCGGACGAAGAAGAGTACCAAAGTGAAATTAAATTTGAACATAAGAATATGTCATTGAAAATAAACAGCTTATGTGGGAATTGTATCCCTGAATCGATTTTAGAAAGCAAGAGGACTAACTACCCACACTTAAACCTATAAAAACATGGAAAAAATCTATATTTTATTTATTTCTTTTAATTATAGATATCATAGATCTCGTATTAGATGTTTAGATGTTTATTTTCTTTATAGAAATCTTTTTAAATAATTTTAGGGAAAGAAGACTTAAAATTTTTAATAAGATACTAACTAGATGGAAAATCTTTAGCGGTAATTATTTCAGGTTAGAGCGTGCATCAAATGCTACAAGGATCCTCGAAACTGGAAACTAAGCAGGAAAACCTGGAAACTAAGCGCCATCACTGCATTCGCGAATTAAAAAACTAAAAAAATTAACGTTTCTTTTGGAAATAATGCCCTCGGATCCGTCCAAGCATTTGGATGGAGAACCTGGATACGTCCGAGTCCGTCCAATGACAGATCCGGACGTATCCAGGTCCCCCAGGTAGAACCCTGGACGGACCCGAGAGCGTACCGGACCCGATCCGTACCGGATTCGTGCCGTATCAGGATTCGAGGTCCTAGCTTGCCGAACCGGTAACATACAGCTAAAGTAAGTCATGCTTATACAGGGGAGAAGCCTAATCAGTCAAAGTTCGTTCTCCAAAACGGTACATTTGATCCACAAAGGTATAAACAAGAGGATGATAAAGGAAAGAAGAAGCTAACATACAATTATTGTTGCAAGCCTTGTTGCATGCAGAAAGATTATCCTGAAGGGGAAAAGACAAATTCAAAAAGGCAATCAGGTCAAATTGCCCCCAAAAAAGAGGATCAGGCATTCATTACTCTACAATCAAAACATGTGGAAGACTGTTAGGAACCTTCCAATTAAAATAAGCACATCCACATAAATATTGCAATAAATATAGAAAATCATGAAAGAACAGAAATATTGCAATACGAAATGGAAATGCAACAACTATATTAATCACAACAGAATCACAATACAGAATCATGGGCCTCTTTGAGGGGGCAACCTCCTAAACAGAACTTTGATACAATATGCAAAAAGAGATACATCCATCTATGCCCCCTTGCCTTTTTAAAGACTCTTCATAACCCTAACCCTAACGCTCAAGGGTCGGCTTCACATGCAAGTGGAGACCCAAGCTAGAATCTTCTACTAAAGAAACAATTACATTCTTTATAATGATTACATTAAATGGCCCCACTTGTCTAGGCGCCTCAAGTGCCACATACACGTTACAAAACATTACATAATATCATTAGGATGGGGTCCCCACGTTAGAAAGGGGGTCATTACATAGTAATGTTAGGATGGGGTCCTAACATGCCCTTCCCCTTCAAAAAGCTTTGTCCTCAAAGCTGGAGATGAGGAAACTATTGTTGTAGTTGTTGGAGCCTGGAGTGACTCCCATGTGGCATCTTCAAGTTATAATCTCCACCATTGCACAAGAACATTAGTGATGACACGATTGCGAAGGGTGCGTGATCTCCAGTCCAAAATTCGTTTAGGCTTGAGAATGAAGGATACTTCTTCATCCAGTTCTGGTAGTGAGGATTAAACATGTACCTTGTTGCCAAAAACCTTCTTCAAGGAGGAGACATGAAAGACTAGATGGATCTTGGAGGTGGGCGGAAGGGCCAATTTGTAGGCGGTTGAACCGATCTATTGTAACACCTAGTAGGGACCATAGAATTTTGTTGCAAGTTTTTGGCACCCGCGGAGCTAGAGTGATGATTGTTTGTAGGGATGCAGACGGAGAAAGACCATATCCCCCACTTCAAAGTTGCACTCAGAACGGTGTTGATCAGCTTGTTGACACATGATTTTGGGCCAATTCAAGATTCGCCTTAAGTTGTCGGAGGATGGTTGCATGTTGATGGAGAGTGGTATCTACGGCTTGAACCTTGGAGCTTCCTAGAATGTATGAGGAGGGTGTTGGTGGAGGACGACCATATATTGCTTCAAATGGTGTAACCTTGGTAGCGGTGTGATATGAAGTATTATACCACCATTTGGCCAGAGGGAGCCATTTAGCCCATTGTGTAGGATGTTCTGATGCAAAGCAACGAAGGTATATTTCCAAGCACTTGTTGACAATTTATGTTTGGCCATCAGTCTAAGGGTGATAGGCCGAACTCATTTTGAGGTGAGTGCCCTGCAACTTAAACAGTTCCTGCCAAAAGTGATTGGTAAAAGTAGGGTCCCTATCTGACACAATAGATTTGGGCATTCCATGAAGGCGAAAGATGGAGTCTAAAAAGATTTGAGCAACTACGGAGGTTGTGTAGGGATGGGGTAAGGAACAAAAATGAGCATACTTTGTGAGACGATCCACTACCACTAGAATGATTGATTTTCCTCCATATTTTGGTAACCCTTCAATGAAATCCATAGAAATGTTTGTCCACACCTATTCCAGAATTGGCAAGGGCTGAAGGGTTCCTGATGTACAAACAATTTTGCCTTTCATCCTTTGGCACCTATCACATTCTTCCACAAAATCTTGAATATCCCTTTTCATTCCCTTCCAAAAGAAAGTGTGTTTGGCCCTTTCATAGGTTTTAAGAAACCCGGAATGTCTCGTCGTTGGTGATGCATGCATTTCTTGTAAGATGAATTCCCGCATTTGTGAATTTTGAGGGACAACAAGTCGATCATGATATCTCAAGTCTTGACCATCCCAGACATATCCAAGGCATGAGTTGGGTTCTGCTTGGAGTTTGTGGATCAAGGTTTGCAAACTGGAATCCTTAGCCGTTTCCTCTCTAAGTTGATTGGTCCATTGAGGAAGTGGTGTGGATATAGCATTTAGCATACCTTGATCTTCATATTGTTGGGATAGTGCATCCGCCACTATATTCTCCTTTCCTTTTTTATATGTGATTTCATAATCATAGCCCAACAATTTAGATACCCATCACTATTGTTCGGGTGTGGCTACCCGTTGTTCCAAGAAATACTTAAGACTTTGATGGTCTATTTTGATTGAAAAGTGACGCCCAATGAGATATGGCCACCAATGATTAACAACATGTAATATGGCTAGCATCTCCTTTTCATAAGTGGATTTGCCCAAATTCTTGCCCGACAATGCTCTATTGGTGAAAGCCAATGGTCTTCCTTCTTGCATCAAAACTGCCCCAATTCCATTGCCAGAAGCATCACTTTCAATTACAAAAGGTTTAGAAAAATCGGGCATTGCTAACACCGGTGTGGTTGTCATAGCTTGTTTTAATTCCCTGAAAGCTTGTTCCGCTGGTTCTGACCAAATAAATGAATTCTTTCTCAACATAGTTGTTAAAGGGGCCGCTATCTTTCCATAGTTTTGCACAAACTTTCGGTAATACCCAGTGAGTCCCAAAAATCCTCGAAGTCCCTTGAGGGTTTGAGGCTTTGGCCATTCTTGAACAACTTGAATCTTTTTAGGATCCACTTTAACTCCATCTTTGGAGACAATGTGACCCAAGTACTCTACTTCTTGCATGTCGAAAGAACACTTTGATCGCTTGGCATAAAGTTGATTCTCAGACAAAAGTTGCAAGGCCTGATCCAAATGTTGGAGATGCTCCTCCCAAGTGCGACTATAAATCAGAATATCATCAAAGAAGACTAGAATAAATTTGCGGAGGAAGGGCCGAAAAATGGCATTCATCAAACTCTAAAAAGTGGAAGGTGCATTGGTCAAACCAAATGGCATAACCAAAAATTCGTAATGCCCTTCGTGAGTCCTAAAGGTAGTTTTAGGAATGTTGTCTTCCTTGATTTGAATCTGATGGTATCCAGATCGCAAATCCAATTTTGAGCACCATGCAACTCATCCAACAACTCATCAATTATAGGTTCTTACATCCATGACCATTCCGAATAGGAAATTTGTCCTTAAATTTTATTTTCTCTAAATCCACACACAAACACCAAGACCCATCTTTTTTCTGTACCAACAACACTGGGGAAGAATAGGGACTAATGATGGGCCAAATAACCTCTGCGATGAGCAGTTCCTGCACCATCTTCTCAATTTCTTATTTTTGGACATATGGATACCTGTAAGGGCGGACATTTGGAGGAAGACTACCTGGAATAAGTTGGATTGCATGATCATGAGTACAATGAGGGGGTAGTCCTTTGGGTTCCTCAAAAATTGTGGCATGTCTTTGCAATAAAAGTTGTAATTCCTCCTGGGGGTCCTTGTCCTCGTCAAATGGAGCTTGTATAGCAAATAGTTGGGCCACAACTCCATGGGATGACTTTTTTAACAGTTTCTCCATCCTATGAGATGAAACAAGTTGAGTAGCCCCAGCCTTCATTCCCCGTAGAGTGTACTCAGTTCCTTGTTGGCTGAATTTCATCCATAGCTCAAAAAAATCCCACAATACTGGGCCCAACGTTCTAAGCCACTGTGCTCCCAATACCACATCACACCCACCTAGGGGTAGGGAAAACATATCAACCTTAAGATTATATTCCCCTATTTGTACCTTGACATTTCAACACTTTCCCTTACAAGGCAAAGTTCCTCCATTGGCAATCATGACTTCAAAGGAATTACAAGTATTTATATAACAATTTCCTTGTTTTGCCACTCTAGGGTCAATAAAGTTATGTGTGCTTCCGGAGTCAATGAGAATTATTACTTATTGTCCTTTGAAGTGCCCTAACACCTTCATGGTTTGGGGAGTTGATATTCTTTCCAAGGCATGCACCAAGATTTCCGATCGGGGTTCTTCTAGGGCTTCTAGTTGTTTTGTCTATTCCTCTTCCTGATGATCCTCTTCCACCTCTTGAGATTTGGTGGTTGTCGTCTCATCCACATCAAGCAAATACAATTTCTATTGCACACATTTATGTCCTAGGGAATACTTCTCATCACAGTTATAACATAGCCCTTGGGCTCTTCTAGCTTCCATCTCTTCTCGAGTCAACTTTTTGATGGTAGGTGATTTGTTGGCAGGATTTGATGTTGGCTTGGATGAAAAAGGTGGTCGGGCTTGTGAAAACTTGGAGGTGCGTCCTTGAGCCTTAAATTTATCTTCTACCAATCTAGCCAATCCTATTGCCTACTGTAATGTTTGTGGCTTAAACATTTTAACTTCAGCTTTAATATCATCCTTCAAACCACTCACAAAACAACTTTGGAAGAATTCTTCATTCAAGCCAATGGTACGGTTGGCCAATTTTTCAAATTGAGCTTGATAGTCTCGAACAGTTGAATTTTGTTTGAGTTTAGTAAGGGCTCTTGTAAAATCCTCATACTCACTAGGGCCAAATCGAGTGAGTAGTTGTTTCTCAAATTCATCCCAAGTAAGATTGGGGTGCACTTTTTTGAGCCATTGATACCATTGCAGGGCATCCGATTCAAGATTAAAAGATGCAACTATGAGGCATATATGTTGTGGGACATTATGAAGACTGAAATACTGTTCTGCTCACCACCATCCATCTGAATCCTTCCCATCAAATTTTGGAAAGTCTAATTTGGGTAGTTTGTATGTATTATTATTGTGTCTCCCATTCCTGATTACTCAACCCTTTGCCCTTATGGTCAAAAGAACCATATCAGCCATATGTGTGGGTGCTACTGCTTAAACAACCTTCCAATTCTGCAAATCGTTCATTTACTCCCTCCTTCATCTCCTTTTGTTCCCTTATCACATAGGTTATGGAGTCATGTAAAGTTTTGATTTCAACCCTTAACTGGTTTAGACCATCAGATAATTGATTTCCCAAATGCTCCCCCCATTGAGTCACTTGTGCGGTGATTTTTTGATCCATCTGTTGTTCCATTTGTTGTCCCCTAGTGCTTGTAGCAATACACTGATTTATTTTGGCAGTTACTATTTTTAGTAATGGTCCCAAAAAAGTGTTTGGGTGCTATATATCAAAATGATCACCTCGAAAAGATGATCACAATGGACTAGGTCTCAAGATGACGTTTTTTGACACCCCAGACCTTTTTTTTAGTCGTGTCGTTTTTCAACACCTAGAAAAATGACTTTCTTCTCTATTTCTAACAACTGTCTTGTCTACTACTGTTGATCTGACAACTACCCTAGTAGGCTTTGTCTTGTCCGTTACTGACAACTAATGTCACTGACAACTGTCTTGGCAGACTCTGTTTTGACTGTTCTTGACAATTGCCCTATCTGATATTGTTCCCAATTGTGACTAACGATTGCCTTGGTAGACTCCGTCTTGATTGTTACTGACTCCCAACAGTTACCTTCGTCTATTACAGTATAGTCAATTCTATGGTAAGTGTAGTCTCCTCAGTATGCTCAATTCCATGGTTAGGGTTTTGATGGTCGGTGTTAGGGTTTGACATATGACAAAAACAAGGTAACTCTAGGCCAAGGTGTGTGCACTGTCCATAGCCCTCTATTATACCGCAGCAACGAACGATAATGCTCGGACCAATATTTCAAGCCACTACTCAAGGAGGATTCCACACATACCCTTGAGCACACTATCCGCCTCTCTGATAGTACGGGAGGGTAATCTTTCGAGTGGTGTGCTTGGTGCACTATGGATAGATACACGGTTGAAAAGGTTGATTATATCATGATATTATATTATAATAATGAGTGTGTAATAGTCAGCTCCCCAAAATAGAATTTGAAGTTGGGTATATAAATTAGGAATATTGTCATTGCAATGATCATTAATATTGAGTATTCTCTTGTAATCGTCTTTGCCCGCAAAGTGGCCTCTCATCTTGGGAGATCTTGTGGAGTTATTCCCTAAGCAATACCATTGGTGTTGCCCTACCTGAAGGGTACTATCACATCTTGTCTTGTGTGGATTAATTATTGTGGTTGATTTATTTAATATTTAGCATATTGTGGATGCCTTTATATTTATGAGAAGCAAAGGTTCATAACAAGTGGTATTAGAGTAACAATTCTAGCAAAGTGGGAATTGTTTTGTGGATTACAGATTTTTGGCAATTTTTTTCTAGAAAACACCTTATTTTTTAGAGCCATATCTTATGCAAAGTTGTCCAATTCAAACAATTCTTACACCATTTTGTTCAAAATTTGAAAATCTTCAAATCAAGTGGGTCATATGAAGGAATCCGAGTAATATTGACAAAGATACGACTCTGTGAAGTCAACTGTCTGGAACAAGGCAATGACGTTTTTTCAAATCACGTTCTTTTCCCAAAAAATGAAATTTGATATATCTTTTAATGAGGTAAGCAAATCATTTGTCAATGTGTTTAAAGGAGAATTTTTTGTTGTGTTTGAAGGATAATTTTTTAGAAGTTTAACTTCAAATCACTAGGGAGATATATATTTTTATGAAACCCTAGTTTGCATTATCTTTTTGTTGGGGTGTGAACTTATGGAGCTACAAAAGTTTTCTAGAGAAGATATTGATGTTAGAGAATGGTGAAAACAATTTAAATCCTTGTATTCTACTGATTATTGTTGGAGCATTAGGCTTAATTTTTATTTTGGAGGAGAAGCTCTCTCTTGGTTTCAAAGTTTTCTTATGGCCCATAATTATGAACTGACTTGGGAAGAAACAAAGCAAGCATTCTTGAGTCAATGGAACCCATATAAAAAGATAGCTAGGCTCCAGGATGAACAAAAGGAATTAAAAAGAGAGTTGGAAAAATTCCAAGAAATTGGCAGAAGGAAAAGATAAGGATGATAGTGTGCAAGCTAAGGGAACCCTCGCTTTGGTGTTAGATAGACCAAACAATGATCAAAAGGATTTGTTTGAACCTAAAAATTCTATTTTGCAGGGTTCATGGCTAGATTCTGAGGAAAAAGGTTATTATTTCCATAAATCCTAACAGTAGGTACGATTTCATTATTAATGCTTTGGCCAAGAGGTTGCAGGTTCAAGCAACAAAAATTAAAGACACAAATTGAGGGTGTGAATGTTCAAATTTTTAAGATTTGAAGATTACCATGGAGAAAATTGTTTAACATTCAGATTTCATGCTATTAAGATGGATAGTGTGGATTTTATTCTAAGTTATCCTTGGCTGGATTCTTTGGGTACTATTAACATTAATGTGCAAAAGAAGTTCATGAAGTTATGGTACAAAAAAAAAAAATAACACTGCAAGATATTTCTCGCCTTAAGAAGCAAGGGTCCAAAGAGAAACTAGAAGCAATTATGGCAAGGGAACAAGTTAAGGAACCAATAAATAAATCAAAAGCGAAGTGTACAACAAAGGCAATAACAAAGTCCCATGAAGAAGAAGCAACAAAATCTAAGGAAGCTCTGTTAGAAGAGCACATAATGCACCAAAAGAAGGGCACATGAGATAAGAGCTTGAGAAAGAATTTAAAACAATAAACCAAAATGTTGAAGAATCAAAGGAAACAGAACGTCAAGTTAAGGTTACAGTATATCGCCATCCACACCACCATGAGTGGCAACAATATTGGAGGCAAGGCTTAGGGTATCAATATTATTATGGATCTACATGGAGTCAGAAAGGCATCAAGTATGGTAATGTTTGGTAGAAAAAGCATAGTAATTCTAAATTTCAGTGTGGTGCAACAACATCATGGAACAATAGGACCAATCATTCAAAATATTAGAGTAGAGCAAAAAAAGTATGTAGCCAACAAAGCAGTTATGGATATTCAAGTGGTACAATGGCAACTTGGCATCATTGTAGACCACCACCAATCAAGATTTCACTTAGATGGAGGGATGTTCAAGATTGGTACCAGTTGTCAACATTGCTTAGCAAATCATATTATCTAGTTTCTTCTCATGTTTTGAGGACAAAACATTTGTAAGGAAGGTGGAATGTTATGGTACCTAGGAATAGGAATACGGGGATATGATATTATATTGTGTATGGGTATTATGAATAGTTGGCATAGGCCACACATAACCCAAGGTTTATTATATTATAATATTATATTATAATAATGAGTGGGATAAGGGTTTACAAGTCAGCTCTGCAAAGTAGCATTAGAGAATGGGTATATAAAGAAGGGGTATTGTCATTGTAATAATCAATCATTTATATCGAGTATACTCTTGTCATTGTCATAGCCTGTAGAGGGGCTTCTCATTTTGGAAGATCTTGTGGAGTTATTCCTTCCTTAAGGAGCATTATTGGTGTTGCCCTACCTTACGGGTATTATCTATCTCTGTCTCATTGTGTGGATTGTTAATGTGGATTGTTATTTATGGATGGATATTTTGTTATTTCAGTATATGGTGAATGATCTATATTAATGAGAATAAATTTACCTAACAAGCTTACTCAAAGGCAAAAATGGAAGGAGAACTAAAAGGTATTTATGTTGCAACAAATGGTCCCTACAAATCTCATCTCCAATTTGTTCATGACACTTTTTCTTTTGGGTCATCCCTCAGTCGGTGAGGCCATAGAGATTAAATCATTATTATCATGCTATTAGAAGGTTGTTGGACAGTTGGTTAATACTATAAAATCCATAATCTTTTTCATTGCAATTGCCCTAGATTGACAACAGATTGTTATGAACATTTTAGGGTTTAAAATTGGAAAATTCCCATCAACATATTTGGGTATTCTTTTCTCATAAAGGAAAGGAGCTTTAGGACCCAATTTTGGATTGAGTCAAATCTTGTTTGGCAAGTTGGAAAGACAAGTTCTTGACCATGGTTGGAAGGCTACAACTCAAAAAGACTACATTGCAAAATCATCCCCATATATATAACATCACTTTCAAGATTGTCAGCAAGAATAGCTTCCTTCAAAGAGATTTTATTTGTAATGGATGAGGAAAAATTTAGGTTTCCTCTTTGTAAGTGGGATAGGATTTGCAAAGGAAAGAATATTGGAAGGCCAAGATTGAGGAATTGCAGACTTACAATTTTGGCCTTAGGGGCACAACTTGGTTGGAGATTGTTCAAAGATCAAGGAAAGAGTTGGGCAAAAATGTTACTTCAAAAATATGTAGGTTCTCTTGCTGCAGTGAAATTATTCAAGAAGCAAACCCTACCTAGAGAATCGCCAACATGGAACTTCATATTAGATAGTTTGTGATTGATCAAGAAACATATTTGATGGTCAATCAATGAGAGGAATTTTGCAAATTTTTGGACCGATGCTTCGTTGAAGTCTTATCCTCTTATTTCTGGTTCAAAATGGCACCCACTAGCTAAAACATGTCTAGCTTGTAAAGGTCCAAATGTTAGATATTATATTAATGTGAGCAACAACTCTAGATCGTGGATTTCTATTAGTAACCTGATTGAAGAAGAGGAACTCAAACATAGAGCAGATTGTTAGAGTAATATTCCATTCTTTGGGATATTTACCCTTTTACTCCACTAGGTAAAATAGGTAGTATATTGCATTATACTACATAGATTATTACATTTACTTTTTACCACTTACCATGTAGATATTTACTATTTCAAATATCTAATGGTAAACTATGGTTAGTCCTAAATATCCTAGGGTAACTATTCTAGTTTATCGCTCCATCCTTTGAGCGCGTTAGTTAGCATAGGAATAGCCAAAGTTGGTTTTATTTCTATTTTGTATTCTATATGAACTTAGCTTCCTAAAGCTAATGTTAATGAATAATTATTATTTTCTTCCTATTGTTTCTAACATTGGTATCAGAGCAGGAGGGAACTGAGGGAGGAAGCGCATCGGACACCTTCGTTTCGCTGGAGAAGGAGAAGGCTCATCTTCGTTCCGCTGGAGAAGGCGAAGGCGATTTGGTGACTTTCATTTATTTTCCCTCAGTTCCTAAGATCCTATAGTTTGCTAAGTTGATTTATTATTTTCATTCAATTTCTCTAAGCTCGAAGGCAGAGGAGGTGGACAACTGGATTTTTTTTTCCAGGCCACCTCAACCCCACCTCCCAAGCTCAGGTTGTGGGGAGGGCCCGTAGGTCAACCCACAGGAACCGGCCCGCAGGTCAGCCCGCTGGAGCCGGCCCGTAGGCAGATAACCGGCCAGGTCAAACCCCCGATGATCTCAGGCTACCGCCTTCGATCGACCGGGCAGTTTATCTATCGGTGATCGCCCTGTGGCGGCCTGAGCAGGAGCCTTACTAAGGCTCCCGCCACCAGGGCTAACACCCCCGCGACAAGCCAGCGGGAGCGCTTCAAGGGTAGGAGCGCCCTCACGCTCCCACGTGGCTTCTCCTGATCGGGAGTGCCACGAGGGCAGGAGCACCCTCTCACTCCCGACGGAGTTGACAGACACAGACGACCGTGCATCCAGACACAGGCGACCATAAGATCGACACACTTGGCGGCCCTAGATCATGACACGTGGCGCAACCTAAACCTGGTCGACATTCTAAGACACCTAAGCCTTTGACTCAACACACCCGTGGCATAATTTTTGAGGTGACACGTGGCAACGGAATGGAGGTGACACGTGGCGAGGCCGGATTGGGTGGAGGACTGACATGTGTACGACGCGAAAACTTTTTGTCTGGGCATCAAGCTACCACGTGGCAAGGAGGCATTGGTTTTCCAAGTGACAAGTGGCAGAGGGGGCGTCGCGCGATTGGTAGGCGATTGCCCGCAGGCAATCGAGCTCTTAATCGAGCATTGAGGGTTTTAAACACCCTCGCATCCCTTTACGGGATGCATGTGGGATTATTCCCATGAAAATGCAATAACATCTTTGCCTTTCTTTAAATAACTGCACGCGGGGCTTCCTTGCAAAGCCGCCCCAAGCAGTGCAATGGTCAGGGGGATCCTTGACGAGCGCGAGGTCGTCGGATCGACCCCCGCGCGATGACATTTTTGGAAAAGAGCGCATAATGGTAAGAAATTTGGTCAAATTTTTTAATAATTTTTTATTTTAATTGCTTAAATTATTTTTTAGATTAATTTTTTATAATTTTATATAGTTTCAAGCTTTATTTAATCATTTTTTTTCAAAATTTGATTCTTTTAAGGCATAAAACTATTTTAATTATTCAAAATTATATCTCTAAATTTTTTTTTGCATTTAAATTAGAAATACTTAAAGACCAAATTTTCTTTTGCAACTATAACAAATAGATTTCTTTTTTTTCCAAATCTTGGAAAATAGAAGACAAGAAACAAAACATATTTTTGTTGCAAACCATATTCTATTGGGCAAATTAGAAAACCTTCCATTTTTCTCAAACACTTGTTAAATTTGCAAACATAAAAGGAGCCAAAATCAAATTCCCTTGATTCTTTACTTGCAAATTTTGGAAAACAAGGAGATTCAAAATTAACATTTTGCAAAACATCAAAAGACAAACTGTGCATTTGTTTTCTCCATAGGGGGATATAAGACATAAAATTGCACATTCTTTTTGCCAAATTTGAGAAGCATTTGAAGTTTTGAATCTATAAAAACTAAGTCGTTTGTCGACTAGTTCTGGAAGCCTTTCAAACGCGGGTCGTGTGTCGACTTGTCTTGAAAGGAGTGCTCGAATTGTTAATTTTGCAAAATAAAGGGGGGAAGACAACATTGTACTTCTTTTGCAAAATTGTAAAACAAAGTAGGAGACATAAAAATATCAATTTTTTGCACATCACACATTAATATTTTGTTGCAAAAATTAAAAAGGTGCATTTTCGATTTTACTCGACACCTTCATTGGCAAATTAGGTGCATTTTCGGTTGCATCCGACACCTAGGTGATAAGAATTTTGTGGGCATTCTTGTTTGATTATTGCATTATTTCTTTTTGCAATTATAAGTCATAGAATCAAGAACACACTAAACCCCAAAATTTCACAAATTTGTGTAAATCCTTGCACAGATTTAAAGCCAAAATTCACTTGATATTCTCTCCTAAATCAACAAAACCCCTAATTCACTCTTATTTGTTTGGCTTAATTTCCTCAAACTTTTCATCCTTCTTGAAGGGTGTTGAGGCAGGCGCCATTAAATATCTGTTTGAGTGAATTATCTTTTGGTACTCTTTTAGGGTATATCAAAAGAAAGAACAAGTTTTTTGAAAATAAGGAACCTTAAAAGTTGCAATCCTTTGCACTAAGGGGGGATAATTCCTTTCTTCCTTCAAACACAAATTTTGACAAGAGGGAGATAAAACTTGTAAAGGCAATCACAAAAGTAGAAGTCATCAAAATTATACTTTTTCTTTTAGGCTTCATAATAGCAACCATGCTTGAAGTACTTGCAATAAGGAAGGATGATTTGGTGAACTTTTTTTGATAAAATTGCCTAGAAAACATAGTTTTGCACAACTTGTAAAAATGACAACCAAGACACCATTCAGTGTTGGTTTCAAAACAAGCAAAACTAAAAATGGCTAAGGCACATCACAGAAGCCATGTTTCTAGTGAAGTGTCTCATTCTCATTCTGATTCTAGTTCAAAGAGAGCACACAGAGTGCTCATTGCTAAAATAGTATTGTAGAGGAAAAACACATGTGTCACCTTGAGCAAAACACCATTTCCTCTCTCTTTTTTTTAGGCTTCATAAATAGCATAAGTTTTTGTTTGAAGTACTTGCAATAAGGGGTGATTGTACCTCTTTTAGGCTTCATAAATAGCAAACTCTCAATGTTTGAAGTACTTGTAACAAAAGGAGGGAATTTTCTGGTGTAAAATTGCCTAGGAGGCAATATTTGTAAAATCCTTCACAAAGCTTCTTGAGTTGCACATATTTTTGCAATTAAGGGGGATATACATTTCTTTTCTTCACAATTTTTTGTAAAAAGGGAAGAAGACTTATAAGGGTGCATTTTCGGCAGTGACCGACACCTTAGTCATACTTCTTTCAGAAATTAATTACAACATGTTTTGCAACAAGAAGGGGGAACTTATAAGGGTGCATTTTCGGCAGTGACCGACACCTTAGCTACCTTATCTTTTGCAAACTCATATTGTAAATGAATGAACCTCGTATGAAGTGATCTATTCTACTACACCTAGCGATTGCAGCGGTTGGTTACCCATGCAATTCGGTTGGATGACGTGATTACTATAAGGACATTCATTGGTGTGAAGACAAAGTGAGGAATGACCCACTTTTTGCTTAGGAGCAGCCAGAGCACTGTGACAGAGCAAGAACCAGCAGATCGACATCTTTTTTACTGTATTGGGACAGTTATATACATTACCCAAATAATGTAATAAGGGGGGATGTTAGAGTAATATTCCATTCTTTGGGATATTTACCCTTTTACTCCACTAGGTAAAATAGGTAGTATATTGCATTATACTACATAGATTATTACATTTACTTTTTACCACTTACCATGTAGATATTTACTGTTTCAAATATCTAATGGTAAACTATGGTTAGTCCTAAATATCCTAGGGTAACTATTCTAGTTTATCGCTCCATCCTTTGAGCGCGTTAGTTAGCATAGGAATAGCCAAAGTTGGTTTTATTTCTATTTTGTATTCTATATGAACTTAGCTTCCTAAAGCTAATGTTAATGAATAATTATTATTTGCTCCTATTGTTTCTAACACAGATGAGCTTCAAAAGATGTTTCAAGCATTCTATTTGCCTATTTTTAGGCAAAAGGATGAGTTGGTTTGGAATCTATCAAAAGATCGTGGATACTCGGTCAAGTTGGGATATGAGGATTTAGAGCAATTAGAATTTCCTACTCCCAATGATTTCCCTTGGATGAATGTTTGGTCACAAGAGGTTCTCCCTAAGGCCTTGCATTCTTTTGGCTTGCAATCCAAAGCAAGATTCTTACATGATAAAGTCTACATAGAAGACTATATCATGGACCTTTTAGGTGTACCTTATCTGAGAAGGATCCAGAAACATTAGATCATTTGCTGCTTCATTGTCCCTTTGCTTACACCATTTGGGTCTGCATTTTACAGAATATGAAGATGTATTGGGTAGCTCCATCAACATTGAAAGAATCAATGAAATTTTGTACTAATTATTTCAAAGTGAAAGCATTATGTATTTCATGGGGGATCAACCCTACCATTATTTGTTGGAATTTGTGGCTTGAAAGGAATAATAGAATTTTTTAAAATAAAACCATATTATTGACTCTCTTGTAGAATGCTTACAGACATGGTGCTCATCATAGGAAGTCTAAGTGCAGAAAAAAAATGTGCTAGAATTTTGGTTACAAGATTGAATATACATACAAGATCCATCTACGACAATGGTGTTAACACAAAGGATTTGCTTCGAACTACAGTAAAATAGAAATGTCCACAAATCGAGTTTATCAAAATTAATTTTGATAGTGCTTCCAAAGGAAATCTAGGAAAAGAGGGTGAAGGTGGTGTTTTTTGAAATAATGAAGGCAAAATTCTTCTCACTCACTTAAAAACATATGGAACTTCAACTAACAACTATGCAAAGTCTAGGGCACTTCTTACAAGGATCAAAATTACAAGTGAAAAAGGACAAATATATTTCAATTGATGGGGATTCACAAATTATCATTAATGCTATCAACAAAATGGATATATGAATCGCATGAAAAATTACATTATTGCTAATGTCTATCAACTATTGTTAGACACAATCTTTTAGAAATGTGAGCATATCTATCAACAAGGAAATCAAATAGAAAATAATTTAGCCAATCGCAGTGTTGATCTTCGTCTTGGTGAAATTCAAATTTTTGAAGGCAACTGGCTGAGTGAGATTTTATCTCTTAATGAAAATGAAGTCAAACAGTTAAATTGCAGAAACATAGTAGTTTGAGGAAGATGAATATATTTGATAGAAAAGGAAATGAAGAATATCTTTGATAAAAAGGCAAGTTGGATATGGTTTAATTGACCTGAAAGCAAATGTAATATTTTGTTATTTTGATGGGAGTGACCTCCAATAAAGCCACAAATAGCTTATTAAAAACAAATTGACCTGTAAAAATTGTTGGCCAATTCCAAGGAAAATTAAGCCCTTATATTTGATATCTTACAAAACATCAATTATGGCATAAGAGAATGGCCCATTTGAAGTACCTCTCTTTGGAGTTGACAAGTAAATTGAATATGGTACATGGACTTCCTAAAATCAAGATAATAAACGTTAACATGAAGCATGTATTATTGGCCAACAATACTAGAAAGCACCTTGAAAAAGATAAATCCTAGCAAGCATGGGAGAAGTTGAAGCTACAACATTCTGACATTTATGGGCCTATGAAGACATACTCAATAGGAATTGTGTACTACATCAATTTTATTGATGATGTCTAACAAAAGGTGTGGATAAATATTCTAAAAAACAAGATTCAAGCACCTGATGCCCTAAAAAAATTTAAGGTTGTTGTTGAAAATGAGTCTGAAAACAAAAAGAAGATTCTCTTGATAAATAAAGGGGGAGAGCAGACACAAATTCTTTCAACTAATTTTGCAAGTTGTGAGCCATGAAAAGACAATTCACAACTCCATATACTTTGCAACAAGTCAAAATAATTGAAATGAGAGAATAGGACATTGGATCCACAATGAATAAGTGAGATCTTGCTTGAATAACAGAAGTCCAACCCAATTTGTTTGAAACGTAACTCCTAAGGAAGATTGGTCATATGTTAAGCCCATTGTAAGCTACATTTCCATTTTCCAATAGACTGCCTACATGCATTTGATCAAACCAAACTCAATAGAAGCTTAATGGCAACAACAAACAATACATCTTCTTAGGTTAAGGCTTATTCGGTGTATGCCTCTAAGGCAAGCAAGGTGCACATTTTGCGATATCATGTTTGCTAAAGGGACACTAGTGGATATCATGTTCATTGAGTCGCCAAAATTTAATCCAGCCAAAAAAGAGAACCAAAGTACTAGGGCTACCCATATTAAAGAAACTTAGGAAAACAATCAAGAAAATGAAATCCAAGATGCAGATGACTTTAACGTTGATGACCTACAAATGATTCCTTCACAAAAGAAAAAATTGCCTAAGTATATTATAAAGACCATCTCTATAGCAAAGTCATCTAATTAGACAAGCAAGAGAAAATCCAAGATAAAAGCACAAGTAACTTATCTTGCTTGTGTATCAAATGGCATCAGCTCAACAGGGTAAATGCCTTGAATTTCAAGGAAGAGATCAAGGTTCGAATCTTGCCAAGTGATACATGCATAATTGCCATGCTATTGTAATACCACTATGTGGTCATGATGTAATACAGGTGGTGCCCATTTCAATCCCATATAACCCATTTAAAAAAATTTAAAAAAAATAACAAAACTGATCTTGCTTGTGCATTGATAGCTGAGGTTCTTGATAAGCCATTTGATTTTGAAGAAGCCAACAAAGAATCCAAGTAGTAAGAAGCAATGGATGTAGAAATAGAAGCCATTGGGAATAACCATAAATTTGGAAATTATTCCACTGCCATAGGGGAAAAAACCAATTGGATGTAGATGTGTCTACAAAACCAAGTAAAATGAAAATGGGTCAATTGATATGCATAAAACAACACTTGTGGACGACTACACCTAGAAGGAATAAATTGATCATGAAAAGACCTTTGCACCTGCAGCAAAGATGACCTCCATAAGAGTTGTGCTTGCATTGGCTGTCCACTTCAAGTGGAAGATCAATCAGTTGGATGTGAAGAGTGCATTCTTGAATAAAGACCTCGCAAAAGTATATATGGAACAAATGCTTGGATATGCAAATGAGAACACTTGGATTGTAGACTAAAGATAGCCATTTATGGCCTAAAGCACTTTCAATGCTTCATAAATCATAACTTCATTAGATTGTCAACAAACTCAAATCTATATCTGCAGTTCAAAGACGGTAAAATTGTCACATTAATTTCAGTCTATGTAAAAGACTTGATTGTAACTAGGACTGAGATGGGATAAGTAAAAAATCGAGGGTAGAGATGAAAGGAAATTTTCGATGTGGCAATTCTAGGCCCACACCATTACTTTCCTGGAGCACTAAGTGCAGCAAGAATTGAGAAGAATCTACATCCCCCAAGCATAATGTACTCAAGAAATCTTGAAAACGTTAAGGCTGGAGAGTTGCAAATCAGCTTCCACACCCATGGTGACAGGAACTAGGTTCACTATAGAAGAAGTCGGTAATCCTTGTGATGAAACTTTATAAAAAAATGATTGGGAATTCGATTTACCTAACCACTACCTGCCTAGATATTTTATATGCAGTGGTAAAGCTTTACAGATTTATGAACAATCAAAAGCAATATTATTGGAAAGCAAAAAAAAGGACAATACTTGCAGGGCACCATGGTTTTACTTTAGAACTTTGGATTATGTTCATAATGACAATTTTAGACTTGAAGGATTTATAGATTTAGATTGGGTTGGTTGTCAAGAGTCAAGAAAGCCCAACCTCAGGATGTTGTTTCAACTTAGGATTTGCAACAACATCATGGAGCAATAAGTAGTCCATGGTTGCCTTATCATCCACAAAGGCTGAGTATAAGTTTGTTGCAAGTGTCATATGTGAACTTATCTAGCTCAAATGACTCTTTAATGATATTGGAATTCAATAGAATGTCCAACCTATATTGTCATCAAATAAATTGAGAAATTTTCAAAAATCGATGATCTTTTATGGTCCCGAAGCAAGTTTGCCGAACAAAAATAAATTCAAGTTCTAAATTTCATGATGCATGTGAGTGGCCTAGCATGTGACTCCAACAAAGACCTATGCTTCTGAGAACAGATGGAATCAAAACATCTATTACAAAACCCAAGGGCTTGGCTCTCCAAATTCATATAGATGCTCATCTTCATTCTGAAAGAAATTCTACAACCACTTTGGATTTATTAATAGAAAGCATACCTTACCCTAGATTTCAAAGTAGATCCATTTGTGATGCAAATACAAATGAGGTTTACAAAACAACTCATCATAGAGGGCCCTCTCCAAAAGATAGAGAGGGAGTGCATAGTAGAGAACAGATCAATGGAAACAAGGAAAATCAAACCACTTTGGATTTTTTAACAGAAAGCATACCTTACCCCAGGTTTCAAAGTAGATTCATTTGTGACGCAAATACAAATGAGGTTTACAAAACAACTCATCATAGAGGGCCCTCTCCTAAAGATAGAAAGGGGGTGCACAGCAAAGAACAAATAAATGGAAACCAGGAAAATTAATATGACTCAAACTCGGCAAGGCCAACTCGGCCTCAAACTCGACGAGTTTTTTAAAAACTCGCCAAGTTTCGTAACTATGGTGTATAGTATACCTTTACATTGAATGTGAGACAAGTGTCTAACATGCATGGTCCTTGAATGCATATGCTAAAAGTACCTAACATGTAAGACTCAGGTTTTCTAGAAAACCATGCAATGGCTTATTGTTTTGTAGTAGCTTAGCTACTACCTTCTAATTCCATGGAGTAAGCCATAAAAAATGGATTTTGAAAACCCAAGGACAACATTGCTAAATAGAAAAAGTTAGCAAAATTGACAAAATTTGGCTAAGTCTCCAAGCTGGGACAATTTGCTCAAGTGTTAATTCGCTCGTGAGTGTCAAATGGCTAGGAAACAATTTGCTTGCAAAATGGACCGATTGGCTTACAAGAGTGATTTGCTCGCAAATGCTAGCAGATCATGAGGAGAATCTTTGGAAAGTGACATTTTGGCATGTGGTGGCACCATAACTAATTTTAGAAGCCTTTTAAGCCTATTAGAGGTATATTTAGAGGCATGTAACATTTTGAGGTGCATCATTTTGTTAGAGATGTCCCTAAATATTTACTTTTACTAAGAGTAATAGTTTCTCACCCTAGGTAACTCAAGGGTAAACTCCAACTATAAATAGGAGCCATGGGCTCCATTGTAAACATCTTTTGGTCATGAGAATTCAAAGCTACACTCTATGAAACCCACATTGTGCTTTGATCTCATGAGATTGTTGAGAAATTGGCAAGTCCTTAGGCATTCCATCAATGGCACCACCCTCCGAGTTTGCTAAGTGCGTGGTGATTGAAGCATTTGCCCTTTTGCCCATCTTGCCATTTGCTTGACAATTTCATACTTAATGAATGGAAGAACATTAATGTTATTCAAATTCTCATGTGTTGATTGATCACACACACTTTCTCACTATGGTTAAAACCCATATTCCCTTAACGTTTTATGTATGTTTCTTTTCTGCACTTTACTTTTCATGCAATTAGTGTAGGTTAGCCTAGGAGCATTTCGCAAGGATAGTGGGGAGTCAGCCTCAATCCAAAGGTTGGGAGGAGCCATAGGCACTTCCTACCAACTTTGTTGAAACTAGAATTGGGGCACATCATTAAATTAGGAGTTAGGACATTTTCCCGATTCAATATAGTTCCTAGCATGCCCGATGGGACAAATCCTTATTATTCATCCTTCATTAATCATCTTGTTTCATTATTTGGCTGAATTTCCCGATTTTGGTGCCAAATCTACATTTCACCATGGTTGGAGTGATTGGCCTGAAATTGAAGAAATTTTTTCCAAGTTTGATTCACTCCAAATTTGGAGCAATTTGCTCTGGTCGAGCCAATCACTTGAAAATATTTCGAAGTCCATTTCAAGGAGAGATTTGCTTTATACTACTAGCAATTCGCTTCAAATATGTCAAATTTGCACAAGTTGAATCTAGAGCGATTTGCTAAGGCCAAGGACTTGATTGATCAAACCCAATTTCAAACTAACCTTGAAATTCACATCTTTTCGTTATTTGTCTGATTTTTGTAGGTGCTTTGCATATGGTATATCTGTTACAAACCTCAGAATCATAAAGTTTTCGCAAAGCAAGCAAGTGAGACAATACCAAAAAATGACAAATTTTCTCAATTTTAATTCCAAATTTGCATCTGCCATAGGCAAAAAGCAATCAAGATGAGTTTGAGAAGAATTTTCCAAGTCCTCACTCAAGAAACGATTTGCTCCATTTGAGGCCAACCACTCAAAAAAGGTCTAAAATTTGGCAAAGTCCAAGTCATCTAACAATTTGCTTCAATCAACTGGCGATTCGCTCCACAACAATGAAATTTCTCCAAGTGAAGATGGTTGTGGGAAAGATGGTGGAAGAATGCAAAGAGTATACTTTTCCCCTGGAAGAAAGCAAAGTCAAAATGCAACAGATTCAGGTTCCTCTTTGAGGATGTCCTTCTTGCAGGAATAACAAAAGAAAATATATAATCAAATCATCAAGCATTAATGCCTCCATCAAAGGATGAATTGGACCATACAAGAACAACAAAATGAGGAATTAGGATGTGAAGGAGAAGGAAACACTAGAAATATTGAAGAATTGACTAGTGAATCCCCTTTCATGTAGGCATTTTACTTTCTCAATGAAGAAATATCAAAAGAAAATGATAAAGTTCCTAAGATTCCATGTGAGGTTCAATTCATTGCGACACCTGAGTCACCTAAGGTTGTTGAATGTTATCTTCCTATCCAAGATGTCATCATGTGAGATCCTCATATATCATCAGAGGAAGATGAAATGTTTACTCTCCCAAAATTTGAGGCATTTGGTTTCTCTTAAGAGGAAGAGGATCCTATAGAAGTAGAGTTGAGTCTGCAACCAAAATAAGAAGTCTTTTTATTAGAGCTAAAATTGATAGTGGAAGATAGAGGACGAAATAGAGGAAGAAACTAAGCCAAAATATGAAGCAAACAATTTCATCTTGAAGAAAGCTATTCTTGCTGAAATTTCAAGGGGGCCTTTCTGTGAAGAAATATTCCTCTTTGAGGATGAAATCCTAGAAGCAGACACTATTCAACAAATGGAGAAGGATTCACTTGTGATTCCCAAGATTATTCAAGTGATTCTAGATAATAGGGCTACACAAAGTAATAGAGAAGCTATGACTCTAGAAACAAGTTCCTACGATATTGGGGAGTATAGCCAAGACAAAATTTGCATCCCAACAATCTGAAGCTTTGAAGGACGACATTGGGATGGTCGAGGAACAACAGCAAAAGGAGCCATTATTGTTGCACGATGTTGTGTTGCCTGGTTACTTAAAGGTAGTGGCCCAAACCAATAATAAACATCAAAATCAATCAGGGAATGAGATAAAAAACGTGGAAACTATCACAGTTGTAGAAGTTCCATTACCCACCAATACTTCACACCACTTCAGAGTTAAAGGAAAGTATCGTTTTTGAGATAGTTAGCATCAAGAGGCAAATCATGAGGGAATGATATGAGAAAACATTGTTCCAACTTCCTAGACCATGACACCCACTGAAAGTTCTAATTGTTTTGGTGAAGAAATGTATTATCTCCTAGAATACATCCATGAAGCTCTGAATTGGGGAAGCCCCCTTGGCAAAGGCCCTCCATATGCACCATTAATGTTATATGACTTGCCATGTTTAAATAGGTGTTGGAAAAGACTGAGCTAGAACATTGGCACCACAATGGCAGGCAACTATTTTCCTAAGCCTGTGAATGGGACTGTATTTCATTTGTTTCTGTAAATTTCCTCTTCTCATTTCCCCTTCTTCGAAAAATAGGTTGCTTTTTTGTTTCCCAAAAAAAAAAAAGGAAGAAAGAAAAAAAAGAGAAAATCCCCATCTCATCGAGTGAAAATCTCACAAGAGACACTCAAGTTCCCATTTCTTTACATCCCTTTCTTGTAACATTGATTGAAGATATCTCTAAGATCAATGGTTTCTTTCCTAAAGATGATAAGATGAGATGCCAACCTAGGAATATAATGATAGCAAGGCAATGCCTGAGATCTAGATTATTTTAGGGTAGGTAGGATTTTTCTTTTAACTCCGTCGCCCAATGGATGAGGCAGAGTCTAAGATAGACCTGATTGTCAACATGAGGGTTGGTAAAAATAGCTCGGTCTATGAGAACTTTAATCACTCAGGTAAATGAAGGATAAAAGAATAGAGAGAAATGATAGACAAGCCTAAAGAGAAGGGATCTCAAAGAAAATAAGTTCTACGAATAAGGAAACAAATGGAAAAAATGGAAGCCACCAATCTAGGAGCATAAATTTCTTCCACCATCTTTCCCACAACCATCTTCACTTCACTTCCACCCCTTGTTTCTTCTACTCCCATCTTTATTCCTCTTTTCTTCTTATTTCTTCTACTTCCGCTTCTCTAATTCCCCTAGCTTCTTTTGTTGCACCCATCCCACATCAATTAAGCACAACCCAAGTCTTAGGGTCACTAACATATTTGCTTGTTCAAAATGTAAGGTCATCCCACACACCTTCTTCATGCCAGTTTGTCCTATCATCATTCACGCCATCATCACCAACTTTTCCATCCCCCTGGACCCATCCTTTGGTCCCCCCCACACCACAAGAGTCATTCTATCACCCCATGTGTCATCATGCCAATCCTTCTCATCATCCATTGCCACCCGATCCACATCATATTCCATGTCCTTGCGTCGAACTAGTATCCTCATCTTCTTGGTCCATTAGTCACTATAGATAAAATGATACTCTTCCCTCTAATAGCGTCAAAGCTATCCAAGGTAATTCACACTATGAAGGAGCACTGCACCCTTGATGTCTATCAATCATGCCCTCACTTGGTGAAAAGGAACCCTTGAGATAAAATACAGAGAGGAAATAACAAGCACCATACACGAGACAAGAAGGCATACTAATCAAGAGAACACTAGTGGAAAGAGCATCAACATTTGCTACATTCATAATCCACCAATCCTGGCCAATGAAAGGAAGAATGAAGTTATTGGTGATTAAGGCACTTTCAATATAGAATATGAGAGTCAAGAGCTCAATGGGGGGACAAGTCGAGTCCCTTTGGGACCAAGTGTGCTAAGGCACACCCAATAAAACTCCATAAGTGTCAAACCTTGCTCTTTAAATGCAACCATGCAAGTGGAAGAGGAACTAACATCCAAGGCGAGGCACTCTAAACTAATGAACAAGTGAAGTAGATGGGTCGGTTAGATAAGAGGATGGTAATCACATAGTTGAAGGACATATCCTACAAGCAAGGGATACTCTAGGGGTGCAAGCTACCTATGGTGCTCTTGGAATGACAATTGAAGAATTGAGAAAGGAAATACAAGAACTGCTAAAAAAGGGATTGCTTGAGGTACTCTTTTGTCACGGATAACACCATAGATGTTGTCAATGCCATCAATGAAGAGAAAGCAAAAGTGGAGGTACCGAGAGATCCTGTTGCCTGATGTTTTAGAGAAAATCGTGGAACTAGGAAGCCTACTGGGAAAGTCAAGAAATCAAACAGAATCAAAGGGAAAGAGCTCCCAAAGGATCAGTATGAGGGGTAGTGTCAGCCGCAAAAATGTGGATGATCAAGATGTCCCCTCGCGCACTAATTGGTAGGCAATTTTGAACCTGTTACCTCAGACCCAAACAAAGGTGACCCACAATTTTACAATTTTGTACCAAGGATCCCAATTTGGAAGACTCCATGCCCAAGTATAAAGGCAATATCTAAGATCTCTCACTAATCAAGCTTGGAGCCCTATAAAGTCGACAAAAATGTAGTAGCTCAAATACTACCTTCTAATTCCAAGGAATTAGCCATAGAAAAATGGATTTTGCAAACCAAAGGACAACACTAAAAAATAGCAAAATTTTGCAAAATTGACAATATTTGGCTAAGTCTTCAAGGTGGGCCAATTTGCTCATGTGTCGATTTGCTGAAGTTTGATTCGCTCATAAGCGTCAATTGTCTCAAAAGCAATCTGCTTGCAAAACAGACTGATTGGATTGCAAGAGCAATTCACTCGCAAATGCTACCAGATGAGATATTAATATGGAATGGGAACAAAAACAAAGGCATGGATCCCAAGGAGAATCTTTGGAAAGGACATTTTCGCATGCATTGGTACTATAACTTATTTTAGAAGCCTATTAGAGGCATGCAACATTTGGAGGTGCATCATTTTGTTAGAGATGTTCCTAAATATTTACATTTACTAGGAGTAATTGTTTCTCACCCCAGGTAACTCGGGGGGTAAACTCCAACTATAAATAGGAGCCATGGGTCCATTGTAAACATATTTTGGCCATGAGAATTCAAAGCTACACTTTGTGAAACCCACATTGTGCTTTGATCTCGTGAGATTGTTGATAAATTGGCAAATCCTTAGGCATTCCATCAATGGCACCACCCTCTTGGTTTGCTAAGTGTGTGGTGATTGAGGCATTGCCCTTTTGCCCATCTTGTCAATTGCTTGGCATACTTAATGAATGGAATAACAATGATGTTATTCAAATTCCTATGTGTTGATTGATCACGCACACCTCCTCGCTATGGTTAAAAATCTTATTTAATTTGAATTCCTCGCACCCTCAATCTTTTATGCATGTTTTTTTTGCACTTTACTTTATGCAATTAGTGTAGGTTAGCGTATGAGTATTTTGTAAGGATTGTGGGGAGCTGGCATCAATTCGGAGGTTGGGAGGAGCTATTGGCACTCCCTTCCAACTTTGTTAAAACTAAAATTGGGGCGTATCATTAAATTAGAAGTCAGGACAGTTCCTCGGTTGAACATGTACAAAAGAAAAAAAAAAATGAGGCAATTGAATGAAACGGTAGACTTATTCTACCAAAATTTCACTGTGTATTACATAATTGTTTTTGTACTCGACTCAAATTAAGTCAACACAAATTCCAAATTCTCATCCTACTTTGCATGAAAATACTCCTCTTGATGTTCACACAAGATCTTCTTGGCAGAATTCAACTCCCACTTAATAAAAAATGCTCATTGCTAACTCAAGCTAAGCGCATGTCTCAATCAGCATTTACACGACACTTTGCACACCTAAAGCAAATATTGGCAACGACTTCCTCAAGAAGCAAAGACAAGAAATATTTATATGGCTTAATTCTACTCATGTAGCCTTGTTAAGGTGTACATCTTGTCATATATTTTGACATAAATCCCCAAAGAAATTCTTTTTCCAAAGCTTCCATGCACATTTTTCTCCTCTTAGAAGCATCCTTTCTATAGAAGCTTCTTTGTATATCCTTTATACTCTTTATATACATAATATGAGTGTACAACATTTACAATTATAGCTATCTCTATGTGTCAATACCATTCACTCTTATAATTGCTTTTCCTTTAAGAAATGACTTGCTTTTATTTGTCAAAATAAGAATTTTTAAAAATCAATCATTTCTACACAATCTTGACATCATGTTGATGTTTGTAGCATATTTGGTTTCTACTTGACAAATCTCTAGTATAGAGTTCAATTAAGCCTCCTACAATGGCCTTTGTCAAACAAGGTTTGAACGTTGCAAACATTATAATTGAGTTGGTCTAAAAATGTTTGCCAATGTCATCAATATTTTTAATGATATAGGCAAATCACCTAATCATTCAGATCACACCTCCCTAATGGAGAGGGTTGTCTTCCCCAAAAAACTCACATGGTAAGAAGATGAGGTAGAAATCCCCCACCTTTTGAATCCACCTTGCCTTACTTGAGGTCAGTCCTTTCGAACAAATCATCCAATACTCTTGGTTTGCATGCAAGTCTAACCTTCTAAACAGTGGTATCCTCCTCCATCTTTTCATTTCAATCAGGTGACAAATCTTCCAATGATGTAAAAATGTGTTCTTGCTATTCATTCAACATCAAAAGCTCAAACAACTTCAAATTTTCAATGTTAAGAATACAATGAATAGATATGCATGTATGAAGGTAATTTCTTGATCGTATTCCCACTTGCTTATTTTATGATCGCAAATAGATCATATCTTTTGGGTTTTAAGTTATTGTCTTGCTCACCAAGGCCTTCTTTGATCAAGTAGATCCAAACCAATTCATCAGCTTGGAGCTTCAAATCCCTTCTATGTTGATCATGTCTAGCCTTGCATTTGAGTTGAGACTTCTTCACTCTCTCTTGGACCTTTGATAGAGTTGCCATATCCTTTAATGAAATTGTTTGATTTGTTTGTTTCTTATGGTCTTCTTCTTCTTTGCTTGGATGCTTATGTGCCAAACCAAATGATTATTGAGGCAGGAAACCATGAATACCCCAAATCCTGATAAACTATAAGCATGAACAGACCTATTGTTTGCATGTTGTATGTATGCCAATTTTCATCCAAAGATTTGGACCCTAACTATTGTAACCTTTTGACAAAAGAATCGAAGTGATATTTTTCAGTTTAGTTTGTAATATATTTGTCGATCAAAAGTAGACCTTTTGAATTAAGTATCCACCTTCCACAAAACTCAGAACTCAAAACTCTTGTTGAAAGATTCAGGCAAAACCACAGTGAACACAAACATTGAAAAATAATTTGTGAGCTGACTCTTGTCTATTTGTAATTTTCATGCATGGAATCAAAACACATTTTCTAAATCTATCCACAACAAGAAAATAACTCGCCAATGTTCCTTGTTTTGGGTATGCCAGCATGAAAAAGCATCTCCATCTTGGCAAAATTCAAATTCTACAATGCAACTGGCCAAGGGAGATTCTTTCTCTCAATGGAAACAATACCAAGGATTTGACAATAAAAAAGTAGCAGCTCAAAAAGAAGAAGCGAGACTTGGGAAATATCTTCAATTGAAAGGAGTGTTGGAAAAGGTTCATAGAAACTTTGCTTGGACATGGTCTACTTGACCTAATTGCACATGCAATGTTTTGATATTTTTATAGAAGTGGCCCTCAATAGAAGACACACTTAACTTATTAAAAATACATTCTGCACTAAAAATACATTCTGCACGCTGCAATCCATAGCCAGAACATAGTGTAGGAATCAAAGCAGATATCTATAAGAAAACAATTAATGCTAGTCAACATAGACATCCCAAAAGATTAAACCCACAGGGTTGAAGTCCGACTGCTGAGAATATTTAGTTCACAGAGATCCCAGCAAGGTTCAATTCCCATGGATGCTATGATAATATAATTTGTTGTAACACCACGACAATGTGATTTGTTAAAATACTTAGATAATGTGATCATTGATGTAATATGGATGAAGCCCATTGAAATCTCATACAACTTTTTATTTTTTAAATCCCAAAAACTTTTATAAACATTTGCGACAACAATTTGCACTGCTTAGGAACTGGGGCTGTGATTGGATAGGATGACTTTTAACATCGTTTAAGCTAAATTGATTTGCTAGATCTATAAAGCTGTTGCTTAGAGCATTGCTCCTATCGACATTCAATTTTAAACAAAGCTCTCCAACATTGCTAAATTATTTGACGCGAGTCTTACAAATATATATAGTTCTTTGTAATATCATTACATATCAGGCAATTTAAACATCATCTCTAAGTCAGTCAAATTACACCCCACAAATCCTCTGGCATTTGGGATGTCAAAGTTTCACAGAATAGCACGGCAGTGTCAGTTCATGTGAGTTGGTTTTTCAAAGCGTGCATGAAAATAAAATCTTGCAAGAGCGGGAAAGGGGAAAAAATGTTGCTGGGGACTAATTCAAAAAAAAGTTTTTATTTATTAAAAGTAATGTAAACGAAAAACTCAAACCCAAACTAATAACATGCCATTTCCAGCTTTAAAAGCAAAACGTGCCAAAGTATTTCCTGCAAATTAAAATGATTAAACTCCCCTGAAAAGACAAAATGGACAGACAGAAGAAGGAAAAGAAATTTCTTCCGAATTCAGATGAATTAGACCAAGAATTTCCTAAAGAGGTGAAGCCGATTTTTCAGATCCGATACAGAAAAATCACAATGCTAAGTACAACAAAAATTCACATTAATCCTTGATTTCCGCAGAAAACCTCGAAATTACATTAGAAAATCATCTTTGCTAGCCGAACGAATACAATTAAGCAGTTCGATTTGGAAAAACAAATATACCAGCTAAGAAATATCTCCTCTGACTTATGATTGCCCCAGTTTTGCACAGAAAACAAGGAATTATAATCCTAATTCAACCATAAACATCCCTAATTGACGTTAAAGATTTTGACTGCTTCCATATGATCTTAGAAAACGGGCATGCCGTAGAAAGGAATTTTGCGCAATCAATGCTGAAGTCCAAATTAAGCACCTCAATTTCAACAAAAACAAAATCTCAAATATGAATCGGAATTCACGGGTCGAAATACAGGGATTAAATCTACTAACCTCGACGCCCATGGCCGGAGTTGGAGATTTTCTATTACAGGGGGATTTTCTGTCGATACGGAAAAACCTTTCCCGTTGCTCGAATTCACGGCCTAAGTAGATTTCCTTTATTATGAAAATGGAGGAGATTCCAATCGTCGAAGGAATAGGCTTCCAACTGTCGAGATTCAAGATGCTTCTTCAGGATCGATGGTCCCGACACGTGTATGAATACAGTGTATTTTTAATTTGAAGCCAAAGATGATTGGCGGCCTGGGACTGTGGCCCTCATTGGTTGCCCGGAGATAACAATTTACTCCGTGAGGTCCGCACGTTTTTGTATTGTCGCGTCCAACCTTTACAAACCAACAATACTTTTTGAAAAAATAATTAAAAGATGATAAGGAATTTTTTTTTTTTTTTTTTTAAATAAGGTGAAGGGTAAGCAAAGGGAGCTAGGTGGATTGGTAAGTGTTTGTTTGGTTCGGCATTTATTAAGAAGATATATAAATTCAAACCTTGAGGGCAGCTTGTTTGCAAAGGTAGTAGTTTAATCTGAATCCTATGGGTGTGCGTCAGATCGATGATTACGGTATGAATCCTGAGCGACCGGTGGTCCCCTTCACATCGGATCAACAATAACTAAATGGAATAGGTTTGGTGGAAGCAAAAATAGTGTGGTTGTGACCAACTCTTCTATGTAACCGAGAAAAAAAAAAAGTGTAAGTGATGGCACAACTGGGGTCACATTTTCCAAGGGCATAAGAGAGGTCTTCCTCCCCATGTTTGAACTTGGGTAGCCTGGATAACAGTCCAACAACATACCACTACGGTGTTTTTTTGTCTTTTCACAAGTTCATATATTAGGTTCGTTATTTGAACCTAGGTTTTTCGAAAAAGGGCCTAAAGTCCTAATTACTATATTATCCCAGAGAAACTAGATGATCAGAGTAATAAGTAAGGTTTCTCGGCAGTAACAAGTACGGTTCGGATAATACCTCATAGTCTTATCAAACCATAATAGTCTCGTCTCATTTTAACTTGTTGAAATCCTATTAAAACCTCCTATGTAACCATTCATAAAACTAGGCATTGGATAGCTCTTTAGTCACATGCTACTTTGCAAATATTTGTTTCATCCTTATCAATGTCTATGGACCTATAACTCAGTCAAGCAAATTAGGAGTTTGAAGTGGGACTGAAGTCTTTATGAGAAGTAAAGACCAAAAACTTGATTTATGATCATAGGAGATCTTAATGCTATAGCCAAGCTAGATGAAAATTTTGTGGTAATTAGACAATTAACCCAAAGTATAAGAGATTTCTTAGCTTTTATTCAAAAGAATAATCTATGGAAAGTTGAATTTGAAGAATAAACTATACATGGACCAATAATAGGAGAGGCCAAAACCTAATAGCAGAAAATATAGACAATTGTATACTCTCTAATCATTGGCTAGATGAAGGGACTTGTGCTAAAATTAATACTTGATAAAAATTGGTTCATATCACTGGGCAACAAGAGTTAAAATGGTAGTAAGTGAATTCAAAAATAATTATATTTTAAATATGAGCAGATGTGGGAAGACCATCCTCAATTTGTTGATATGACAGCACAAACATGGAATTCTTCTAGAAAGGGTGGGTTGTGTACACTTCCAAAACAAATTAAATCAATGACATCTAGATTAAAAGAATGGAACAAGAACACTTTTGGAAACATTTTTAAGAAGGAACTAAAAGATAAACTTTCAAAATTTCAAAAAGGTGATCATAATAATCCGAGCTCAGAGGAAAGGGAGTTGCTTAGTGAATATCATAATATTTTGAATAAGGAAGAGAAAATTTGGAGATTAAAATTGAAACAAATTTGGTTAAAAGAAGATAAATTTTTTTTTTTTTTTTCATAAGATGGCTATAGTACAAATATCAGCATCCAAAATTAGTAGAATCAAATCAGTAGAAGGAGTTTGGATTAAATACCAAAGTGAAATAAAAAAGAATGCAAGGTCTTTTTATCATAATATTCTAGGATCAGAGGAGTTTGAAGTTCTTAATGATAAATTTCTATAAAATGTACCTTTAGTTATAATAGATGAAGACAATAGGAAACTAATGGAGCCTATTACTTTAGAAGAAGTTCATTTAGCTCTTTTATCTTTTAATAAAGATAAATCCCCAGGTCCAAATGGGCTTCCTACAACATTCTATCAACATAATTGGAATATAGTGAAGGATTCTTTATTAGTGGCAATGGAACAATCTAAGGTAAAACAATACATACCTTATAAAATAAATGCAACATATCTTACCCCGATTCTAAAAAGGAAGGATGCAAAAGTGTTTGATTCATTTAGACCCATAAGCCTATGTTATATGACATATAAGATTATCTTCAAAGTAATGGTAAATCAATTAAGACTACTATTAGACAAAATTATTTTAGAATAGCACGGAGGATTTGTGAAAGAGAGACAAATTATGGACGGGGTCATAGTAGCTCATGAAGTTATGCATTTAGCAACTTCAAGAAAAGAGAAAGCAGTGATCTTAAAACTTATAAAGAGTAAAGCCTATGATAGGGTTAAATGAGATTTTCTTTTTGCAGTATTAGAAAAGTTTGGATTTAGTAAAAAATGTTAGATGGACTAAAGCTTATGTCTCTACGGTTTCATATTTAGCGTTGGTCAATGGGTTAGTAATAGAATCATTTAAAGAATAGAGGTCTTAAATAGGGAGATTCTCTATCACCATATTTGTTAATTATTATAGCAAAGGTTTTGGGTAGGAACTTGAAGAAGGCTAACAAATATGGGCTTATAAGTGGACTTAAGGCTAGTAATAACATCGACAACATCACCCATAAATAGTTTGTAGATGATACAACCCTTTTGGGAGGGCAAGGATAAATGAGGCCAAAGCTTTGAATAAATTATTAAAGGAATATGAAAGAGCATCAAGGCAAAAAGTTAATAGGACAAAATTCAAAATTTACTTCCTAAACACCTTAGCTAAAATCAAAGCAGGGATATGCAAGTTACTTCAAATGGAGGAGGCAAATTTACCAACAACTTATCTAGATGTGCCCTCATTTGTGGGGAGAATGAGGATGAATTTATGGAATCCAATGATAAGTAAAGTTCATAATGAACTTACGACATGGAAAGGTAGACGGTTATCGCTAGTAGGAAGAGTGCAGCTAATTAAGTTAGTCTTATAGGCTATTCCAACATACTATATATCCTTGTATACTATGCCAAAACTGATAAAAAAAGTTTAATATATATTATGTGATCATTTTGTGGTCAGAAATACATGATAAAAGGAAATTTCCTTTGGTGAAATGGAGTAAGGTGTGTGATGATAAAACTAGGGAAGGTCTCAATTTAAGAGTTCTTATGGATGCAAACTTAGCTCTTAGGGAAAAAGTAATTTGAATATTGTACAAAGAGAGTCAAAGACAATGGGCAAGAATTCTTCTAAGTATGTTGAGCCCAATGACCCAAGCTTAATATTACTACATTCTCTCTACCAAATGGTTCTACACTATGGAACGGTTTAAAAAAATCAATTGATCTAGCGATTAAAGGTTTAAGATGGGTGGTGGGAATTCGAGAAAAATATATATTTTGATGGATACTTGGTGTGATCAAAAATCACTCAATATTAGATCCAATTTTGAAACCATGGATGAGATTACTTCAAGAAATATGGTGACAGGGTTTCAAACATTTTGTACAAGGATCGGGAAGGAAGATGCAAATGGAAAAAAGCTTTTTTTACAAGTATACAAGACATTGATGCTAGGATGCAGTTGAGTAAAAAGATAATAACAATGATTATTTCAAGGGGAGCCAAGGATAAGTTGATTTGGGAGTTGAATAGCACAGGAGAATACACAACAAGAAGTGGATATAATGTAAAGCACCAATAAAATAGGAATATCGCAAGAATATGGAGAGATATTTGGGATAACCTAGTCATTCCTAAAGTCAAAATGTTTGTTTGGCTAATAGGTCATAGAAGAATTTTATCCTGGGATAACCTTATGAAAAGGGGTTTTCATGGCCCCTTACAATGTGTTCTTTGTAAAAAGGAGGAGAGTATAAACCATCTCTTGGGACACTGCTCAATAGTCTAGAAACTATGGCAATGGATTCTTAATATGTTTGGTAAATGCAAGGTGATAAATGGCAGAATTGAAGAATGGTTAAAGAAACATCTGAGCACTTTTAAAAGTGAGGCTTTACAGTGAATTTGGGATATATCAAAACATACAATACTTTGGGCCGTATGGGTATAAATAAATAGAATAATATTTGAAGGAAAGGAAAATAGTTTAAAGGTAATGAAAAGGAAGATTTGTTTAGCCATATAGGATTCTAAACCAACCCTATCAACTCACCCAATCCCTAAGTTGAAAGCAGAGAGGCTTGATAGATGGAGTCAAGTCATCAAATGGAATTATAAAGTTGGATGTAGAAAAAACAAAAAGAAGGTAAAGAATATAAAGTGGAAACCACCAGATGTGGAGTTGGTCAAATTGAATTTTAATGGAGCATCTAAAGGAAATCTAGGACCAACAAGAGGAGGAGGAGTAATTAAAAATAATAGAGGAGAAATTTTGTCTCGTTACGCTTTCAATAGTGGATTTTAGAAAAATAATGAAACTGAAGCTTAGATAGCTTTAGAAGGGTTAAAAATATGCAAATAAATGAAATGGAATAAAGTATGGATGGAAGGTGTTTCACTCATAGTAATAAATGCAATTTTAAGTAAAGCAAAGACTCCACGGAACATACAAGAGATAATTGTGGAAATTCAAGACCTTGCTATAGAGTTTAAAGAAATAAAGTTTACACATACGTTAAGGGAAGGAAACAAATGTGCAGATAGGCTAGCCAATAGAGGGGTTTTAATTGAGGATCGTGAAGTTAAATTCTTTTCCATAGTTAGAGGATGTAGTAAATTTAGTTGAAGCTAACAAGAAAATGTTGATTGTCTAATTGAAATAATTATTAAGATTTACTTTAATGTTTTCCATTGGTAATATTTTCTTTATTTTATAACATCAATGTGTCTTCATATAAACTATTTACTATAATTTTTGTGGTTGCACTTATGTTTCAGAAAGGAAATTAGCAATCTAGCTCTGGTAAAGTGGACTATGATAGTACAATGTTTTGGAAATATTACTCTACTAAGATGTAATGCATAGATAGTAAAGGTGAAGTTTTGGTATTGTGAAGGTTGTTTTAGGAAAAAGTCAAGAAGGATGCTAAATTATGGAATATTTGTATTCACACAGAAATTTGAAAAAGATTCAAAAAATGAAAATCAAGAATTCATATATTTTATATAAAATGATGTAAGTTTCTAGCTATAGCAACTCAATTTAGATGAGAATTGAATTTGTTTGTAAACTCTCAAGCTCTAAAGAAGAGAGTTGTGATTTGTCAAGAGTGGGGGACCTAAGTACAACCCCTTCTTCTCTTGCAAAAAATAATAATAATCTCACCTCCTAATGTGTGTAAGTAAAACCTATAACCTATATTAATGTTTTTATTCTAACAAGTGTGGCTAGTTTGGGGGATATACAAGTGATCATATTTTTTTTGTTGTTTTTTTAATTAGTTATATGGGACTGAGTTGGGTCTTATTTGTTTATTATTATTATTTTGTGGTATTATAACAATACAAATATAAGATTAAAACTTGGATCAACTTCGATTTCCTCTTTAAAAGTTAACTATTTGAACTAATATCATTTCATAACTTTATATCATTATTTATTACTAGTTTATTGTTCAAATTTAGTTGTTATTAGTATAATTCCTACTTACTCTCTAATACTATAATTTTTTCAAGGGTTACATAGAGAATTGTAGTAAATTTCTATCACTGAACATTGTTTCACATCAATCTTCATGTTTTATTTTGAGTGTTTTTTTTATTATACTAGAGGAATTGGTAACTCGTTACAATTTTCTACGCCTCTTCGTGGGTTTGGATCTCGCTCCTTGTCGCCACTATAACCTCTAGTTGCATCGGGTAAACCTTTTACATAGTCGGCTATGTTGATGCAACACACCCACCGGTACTATAGGGCCCGAGGGATTGGAACCCTGGTCTCTGCACTCCTGCAGAAGTGTTTTGACCGTTGAACCAAGCCCTCAAACCCTATGTTTTATTTTGAGTGTTACCATTATAATATTTATTATTTTTTATTATTGCTTATTATAAGTTGTGAGGTGGATCGTGGATCTTGAACACTCTACAAATGAGACTTATTATTTTTTATTGAAAGTAGTTTTTAAGGTCTAATAGGTCATGGGGAACCTCTATAAACCCTAGTCTATTGGATAAAGATAAAGTCAATGGAACCTGACCGTTCAAGGAATAGAATCGAGGGAGCCCATCGACTAGCATTCAACTGCTACCAACCAGCCTATCCTTTTGGGTTAAAATTTTAGGGTAAATCACCCTATTTTTTCATCCTCATATAAGATGTTATTTATCTAATACATAGTTGTCTAACCATAAAGACATAGTTATCTAAGGATACTTCAGTTTTTGAAGTATAGTGTACAACCTTCTTCCTATAGATTTAATCCTTGGACCTATATTTAGAATTTCAAAGTGTCTTAGTTGTTAAGCCCACTAAGGTTGAAGGATGAGATAAAATTTTTTTGTAATAAGCTATGTGTGAATTCTATTGGGGGCCACTCCCATTACGAAAACAAAACATTACATTGCTCTCATTACATTTCTAAAATGTTAATTAAAGCATATCCAAATTTATCTTTCTATCAAAAATATTCTTCATTTACCCTTATATCAAAGGTATTCTTCATCTTCCTCAAACTGCTAAGTTTCTACGATCAACTCCTTTTATATCAAATGCCTTCAAAAAAATAAATTTTGTCAAGATGAAATTCAACATTACGAATGGTTAATAAAAAACAAAAAGCCACGAAAAAGCTCTGGCGATTTGGCGGGAAAATTTTTGTGACGGCGTCTGGTGTTGCTCGAGGGATTCTGGCCCGAAGATCTTGCCTGGGGCTTTGGGGGGTTGATTTTGAATTCATCTGAAGGTTCATTCGTGGTCCCGGGAGGGCCCGATGGGGTCTCCTCCAGTTTCTCCTGCGGGGAGAAAGACTTCATATGCTGAGAAGTTGAAAGATAACCCCTCGCCTTCCACTGATGGAGCTCAGCGGAATGCTTTTCAAACGATACTCAAGAATGTTGGCAATGGCCCAAATGCTCACCGCGTTAATGGATGCCTCCCGCAATCCACTTCCATGCCTAAGATTGTTATAGAACCAATGCCGGTCGAAGATACAATCGTCTACCGAGCTAATCACGACTTGATCTGCAAATTCATGGGCATCCGGCCCACACTGAATTTTTTGCATACCTGGGTTCGCCATAACTGGGAGCCACACGGTGAGTACTCTTTATGGCCTATAAGCAATGGGTATTTCATCATTAGTTTCTCTTCTTTAGCAGATAGAAACAGAGCATTTGAATCAGAAAAGAGAAACCACGGACCAATAGGGTTATTTGTCCAACCCTGGAGAGTGGGTTTCGACCCCCGCATCGAACCCACGGCCGTCCCGGTCTGGATTCGGCTGTACGCTCTCCCGATGGAGTTTTGGGGTGAGCAGGTGTTGGAACTAATAGGTAATTCCCTAGGCAGATTTTTGGGAGTCTCCAAAGATACCATAGAGGGAAATACTGCTGTCTTTGCTAGAATATGTGTAGAGATGGACATTAGTCAGCCTCTACCAGCTGAGGCGGAACTTGAGCTAGCAGGAGTACCCTGGATCCAGCAGCTAGACTATGAGGCCCTACCTTTCAGGTGCCGAGTATGCCATAAGCATGGACATTTGGCAAGGTTCTGCCCAAACATATTGAGCACAAAAACGGAGGCTCCGAGCGGAATGTCAAACCGCCCTAGAGAGGGTAAGTCCAGTCCTGTCAATGAACCTTCTAGCAATTCTCCAGGTCCTGATGCTCAGCAGGATGGCTTTGAACAGGTGAAACGAAAGAGAAACAAAAAGAAAAATGGCAAGGAGCAGGTGCAGCTCAAGCCAAACAATCGGTATGAAATTTTTAAGTCATTAGTGGATCAGGAGGACCAATCTATGGAGGGAGTGGATGGGAATGGTGTGAATGACAACACTCCACCTCTTGTTTCTCCTTCCTTCACTCCTGTAGTAGAACAGGTGACTGTGCCAGCTGAGAATCTGCAGTCAGAGAATCCAGGGGCATTGGTTATACACTCCCCAACACAGCCGGCTATCAAAGATGTCACCATGGGAAATGCAGATAAAAACAGAGAAAGGCCTGCTTTAGGGATTACCCAGGTGGAGAAGAGATCTAGAAACAATAACTCTCAAGGAGCGGGAAGAAAATCCAATAAGGAACTACTAACAACGCAAGGAGATAAGCTAATCAATGGAGGATTGGTGAGGACCATTGATTCTTACTGCTCTCAAGGTTTTCAATGATTATTCAATCTTGGAATGTTAGGGGTTTAAACAATAGAACCCATCAATCTGTTGTTCAAAGACTCTTAGAAAACCGTAAAACAGACTTTTTGCTTCTTCAGGAGACCAAAATGTCTTTAGATATTATGAGTAAAACCGCTACTAAAATCAGCGGGAGTCGGGCATATGGATGTGGCCGCCCAAGGAGCTTCAGTGGAATTGTTACCCTTTGGAACCCTCTCGGTCCGGACTCGCTTTAGAACATATAGCTTGCGGGGTGTTCTTACTTCTCTCTTCGTAAATAACTTCAATTCTGAGCAGGTCCTAATCACTAACTTTTATGGGGCCCAAGACCTAGATGGCCATAGGCTCCAATGGGACGTCGTTCACAACATGAGGGCATACAGGGAGTGTTATGACTGGATTATTGCAGGGGATTTTAATGCAAAATTATCTGTTCGTGACCAGGAAGGTGGCACCCCTGTTTTGGATCCAGGGGACCGGCTTCTGATTGCCCAAGTTCATGCCTTTCATTTAGTGGACGTTCAAGGCCCTGGTGTTTTTTTCACTTGGACAAACAAGAGAAAGGAGCCACATAGCAGGAAGGTCAAGTTAGATCGCTTTTTGGTCTCGGAGGAGGCTTTTGTTAAATGGACTTTTAAGTTCCAGATTTTGGAGGGCCCTATTTCGGATCATTTTCCCATTTTGCTAGAGGGAGGGACTTCGAGAGGGCAGCACCATAGGCCTTTTAAATTTGAGAATTTTTGGTTACAAAAGGAGGACCTTCGACAGAAAATTACTCAATGGTGGATAGAAGGCCGTCCACCTTTTGGGACAAGCAATGTTCAAATTTCATAAACAGCTTCAATTTGTCAAAATTCAATTGAAACAATGGAGGAAAGAAAACAAGTCGGATTTCCAGTCCCAAAGGGCCCCCTTGGTGGCTAGATGGGAGGAGGTTCAAAAACTTTTTAGGGAAGGATCAATTACTGAGCAACTCAAATTTGAAGATGATGAACTGCGTAAAGCGGTTGAGGACATTGACAACCAAGAGGAGATATACTGGAAACAGAGGGCTAGGAATACTTGGTTATTAGAGGGGGACAGAAATACCAAATTTTTTCATCGGTCAGCTTGTGCTAGGAGACAGATGAACAATATGGAAGTTCTTAAAGATGAACATGGAAATGTCTTCGATACTCTTCCTGGCATGCATTCCCATGCTATCGATTACTTTTCTAAACTTTTTAAGGAAAGTATGAAGCAAGATGTTGAGGCTCAGAACGAAGTTCTTAATGTTATTCCTTCTATTATCTTCGAAGAATACAATCAGGCCTTGCTTAGACCCATTGAAAGGGATGAACTGAGAAATGTGGTCTTTGGTATGAGTACTCGGAAAATCTCCCGGTCCGGATGGCTTTCCTATTGAATTTTTTTAGGCTTTCTGGGACACCTTGGGGGAGGATGTTTTGGTTGTTATCGAGGAATCCAGATCCAATCGAAGAATGCTCAGGGCGATCAATCACACCTTCATAGCTTTAATTCCAAAAGGAGAAGCGGGGACTCATATCTCTCGATTTCAGTGCCTATTGCTTTATGCAATGTGATTTACAAAATCATCACTAAGATAATGGTCGAGAGGCTTAAACCCCTTCTTCACAACATCATTTCTCCTGAACAAGGGGGCTTTGTTGAGGGAAGACAAATCTTGGATGGGGTGGTTTTGGCCCAGGAGGCCATCCATTCAATGCAAACTTCGGGCAACAAAGGAATGTTCATTAAACCGGATATGTCCAAGGCTTATGACCGGGTGGAGTGGTGCTTCTTGTCGAAAATGATGGCCGCCTTTGGCTTTTCTCAGAATGGATTGATTGGGTTATGAGTTGTGTTTCTTCTCCCTCTTTTTCCGTTCTCATCAAGGGCCTTCCCTCGCATCCTTTCGGTGCCACTCGTGAGTCTCCGCCGTGGAGACCCTTGTTCTCCCTATCTCTTCCTTCTCTTGGCTGAAGGTTTGGGCAGACTGTTTCTGAGGAGAAGGCAACAAGGTCTGCTATCCGGTATCAAGGTTGGGGAGGAAACTCTGACTCACTTGCAATTTGTGGACGATACTGGCCTGGTTGGTGCGGCCACTCTTCGGGAAGCTAGAGGAATCAGAGATACTTTGAATTTCTACCTAAGGGCTTCAAATCAGGTTCTAAATGACAGGAAGTCCAAAGTGGTCTTTTTCAATCTTGACCAACGGCTACAGGAGCGTGTTATTGAGATCCTGGGCTTCACAAGGACTTCTCTTCCAATTGTTTACCTGGGCGTTCCCCTTCATTTCAAAAAGTTAAAAATTGACATCTGGAAGAATCATGCTAGGTGCATCAAAGACAGAATGAATCATTGGGCCCATAAATGGCTAAGCTACGTGGGTAGATTAACCTTCCCGAAGTCGGCTTATACAGGCTTTGCCGATCTATAAATTCTCAATACCGGTTGCCCCTCATACCATCTGGAAAGAGCTGGACAAAATGGCTAGAAGATTTTTATGGGAAGGCGCAAAAGGGAAGAAAAGATGGGCCTTGGTTGGGTGGGACAAAGTTACCCAGCCTAAGGACAAAGGAGGGCTGGGCTTGAGAAGTTCTAAGCTTAATAACAGAGCATTGGCTGGAAAACTGTATTGGAGGTGGATTTCTCAGCCAACCTCCCTCTTCAGCAGAATTCTTTCCAAGAAATATTTGGGGCATGTTCATCCCAATGAGGTGGGTCGCTTTCCCTTGGAAGGTACTGGATCCTTAGTGTGGCAGACTCTCAAGCTTGGGTCCCAGATTATCAAAGATCAATTATTCTGGAAAGTGGGGAGAGGAGACAAGGCTCGTTTCTGGACTGACTCTTGGGACCAACATCCGCCCATTATTGTCATGTTCCCTGAGCTACAACCAATCATGACCGCCTTAGAAGCCTAGGGCTGGATCCATATTGATAATTATCTACTTACCACCAATTGGGGGGGTATAAATTTAAAAATTTTAATCGGTGGGAGGAGTGGCCAATTACCGTCTCTCCGGAGTTGGCGCCCATCCCGCAAAAAAAATCTTGTCGTAAAGGTTCCTCACGGGGAGGGATGAGGAAGATGAATTAGCCCGGGGCTATGGAAGCCTTGGGGTCTACTCGGCTTAAGGCTGGATATGAAGAGATCCTCCCTGAGCCTCCCCCACACTCTTTTTCGGTTCAACATTGGAGAAGGATTTGGCATTCAAAGGGTTGGCCGAAAGTGAATTTCTTTGCTTGGCAACTTATGCATAATGGTCTTCTCACCTTTGACAATCTCAGACGTAGGGGTTTCAATGGCCCCTCTCAATGTGCTTTATGCCTCCAACATGAGGAAACTGTAGATCATTTGTTTTTTGAGTGCCCTTTTACTCATCAGATTTGGGAACGCCGGTTCTCTCAATTTAAACTCCTGTGCTAATGGTGTTTTCAATCGTACCAATATTTGGGAAAAATGGAAAAGGGGCAAGTTCAATTCCATAGCTCTCCGAACTGGCTGGCAGCTAGGCTTTCTCTTCATTTGGTGGCAAGTTTGGTTGGAGAGAAACGCCCGGATCTTTAGAAACACTTTCTCCTCGATTGACGGCGTTTGGCAGGTCATCTGGAGCAAAGTCACAGAAACTGTTGCTATTTATGTTGATGAAGAGAATCAGGCTGCTCTTGGGCATCTTGAAGAGGGGGTTGAGGGACATGAGAGGCAAGGCAGAGCATGCTGGAAACCTCCCCCTATTGGTTGGATCAAGATCAATACTGATGGGGCTGCAAAAGGCAACCCGGGCAGCGCAGGAATTGGTGTTGTATGTCGGGATCACTCGAGTGCGGTTCTTTACTGGGAATTGCAGGGATTGGGCAGAGCCACGAACAATGAAGCCGAAGCCTTTGCCATTAAGTCAGCGTCTATCTGGGTTGTTAAGCAGGGTTACCGGAGGATAATTCTTGAATCGATTCTCAAGTCCCGATCGGCGCTCTGGATTGCTTGCAGAATTTCTCATTAAAAGCCCGGAGACTCGCGGATTTTGATATCCCAAATCAAGGAGTTATGGAGGGAGTTAGATGATGTTATCCCCGTGTATGTGAGTAGAAATTTGAACACGGTAGCCGACTTCCTTGCGAAGATGGGTGCCGAGAAAGAGGTAGGTGTTCAACCGCACGATGATATGCCTATGATAGATGAAGAGATTCGGAGTGGTCTGGAACGATCCCTGCATCCATGAGCTCAAAAATGGCTAAGGTTAGTTTTTGTCGCGATATCGCGACATATTGCGCCGTCGCGACCTTGTTTGGAAATCTGTCGCGATTTCGCGACATGTTGCTCTGTCGCGACCTTTCCTGGACAACTGTAGCGATTTCGCTACCCTTTTTGTTGCCGCGGCCTTGGGAGGAAAATTGTAGCGATTTCGCGACTTGTTGCGTCGTCGCGGTCTTTGATGAGAAGGTGTCGCGATTTCGTGACCTTTTTTGTTGGTTCTGCTGCTGGAGGAAAAGCGTCGCGATATCGCGACGCTTTGAGAAAAATTGCGTGAAGGGGAAAAACCGTCGCGATATCGCGACATTTTTTGTGAAAAGCTACTCAAAGGAAAATTTGTCGCGATTTCGTGCCTTTTTTGAGGAAAGGACGCAAAGGGGCAAACCTGTAGCGATTTCGCGAAAATTCTGGAGAACAAGCTTCATGAAGGATAAACGTCGTGATTTCGCGACTAGTTTGAGAAAAGGGCACCATGGGGAGAACATGTCGCGATTTCGCGACCTTTTTTGTCGGTTCCGCTGTTGGAGGAAAGTTGTCGCGATTTCGCGACGCTTTGAGCAAAATTGCGTTAAGTGGAAAAACCGTCGCGATATCGCGACATTTTTTGTGAAAAGCTTCTCAAAGGATAATCTGTCGCGATTTCGCGACATTTTTAAGGAAAGGAAGCAAAGGGGCAAACTTGTAGCGATTTCGCGACAGTTCTGGAGAACAAACTGCATGAAGGATAAACGTCGCGATTTCGCGACTAGTTTAAGAAAAGGGCACCATGGGGGAGAACATGTCGCGATTTCGCGACACTTTTGCGGAAGGGGCGCCCATTGGAATTCTTGTCGCGATTTCGCTACACTTCCGGCCAACTGGGGCTTTAAGGAAAAGCCGTCGCGATATCGCGACACTTTCTCAAAGTTGTTGTTTAAAGGAGAACTCGTCGCGATTTCGCGACAATTTTGGGGAGCAGGTGCCTTCTGGCTTTCTCGTCGCGATTTCGCGACGTTTTTGGCGTTTGGGTGCTTTGGTGCTGTGCTGTCGCGATTTCGCGACATTTTTTGAGTGGTGTGGCCTCGGCGCTGTTTTGTCGCGATGTCGCGACATGTCGCGATTTCGCGACATGTCGCGTTTTCGCGACCGGTTGTCGTGGCGCGGCGGTTGTTAGGTTTGGTGTCGCGATTTCGCGACTTGTCGCGTTTTCGCGCCCTTTGTTCTTCTGGTCTCTTTGCTCTTGGTTGGGATGCCCTTTCTCCCTCTTGTAACTGTAATTTGTTTTAATGCAAGCTTTTTTCAATTTTTTCAAAAAAAAAAAACATTACGAATGGTTAAAATATTTGCTAGCCAACTTCTATATCCAAAAATATCTTGTCTATAACCTCACAATTTTTTAATACATTTTTTTAAGGTTTTTATTCATTCCCCTAATATTCCAAGATATTATTTTCATTGTTATTTTTTTATTTTATTTGTGGGTTTACCCCACTTCTTGTTAAATTTGTGATATTTGCTTTTGTTTTCTCATATCAATATCCCTTTGTGTTTCTTTTTCTCTTTGTTTTTGCTTCTTGGGTCTTCCTCTTTTTTTCATTCTCAACAATACTTTCAACTTCATCAACCTCTTCAATTTTCTCACAGTGCTCATAGTAAGACTTATCATCTTTGGGTTTGCCTTGTTTTGAAGGATCTGATGTGCAAGGAATAACCTCAAAAGTACAATCTTATTTATATTTCCCTAAAGACCCTAAAGTGAAAAGATGCTCTTCTATAGCAATACTTTTTTTATTCTTCCCTAAATACCCTAAATTGTTATGGGTTTCCTCCAACCTCATTTCCATATTATTTTGCTCTTGAAACCTTAAAGTGCAAAGGATAACATCTTCACCACTTTCACTTTTATTACTTGAAGAGGATTCTTTACTACTTGAGGAAAATAAAGATGATTTACCTAGAACAAACTTGACATTTTTTGTTGTCTTTGTTTTGTGTTTTATCTCCACATCTTCTTTTGTACCTTTAATTCCTTCTAAACTTACCAATTGATATTTCCAATAGGATTTATTTGCCTCTTCTTTTGGAGTGGAATATCCTTGATATGATCTAAGATTATATTATTGAATGATTTTCTTGCTCTGTATTGAAGTTTATCTCATGGCTAGAATTTTTTCTCTTTCTTCATAATTTTTATTTTGCAAACTCTTTCCATGTGTCCAATCTCAAAATAATTGTGGCAAAGAAATACGATATTTTCATAATCTACTTGTTGATCTCATTCTCTTGATTCAAATTTAATTTTAATGGATTGTGGCAAAGGTTTTGAAATATTCATAGCAACACATATTTGAGTATACAGAGCATGTTAGTGGTTGGTCCTTCCTTGATGAATTTCCCTAGGGTATTTTCAATATTTTTTATAACATCCTTATTTATAACCTGATATGGAAGTCCAAAAAGCCTAACCCACACAGGAAGCTTCTTAATGATTTTTTACTAAATGGAAAAATTTGTGTTCCATGGTCTTAAATAAAGTGCATCTCTTACCCTAAACCATGGGCCACCAACCATTATTTTATCCCTAATAGTTTTTGACTCAATGGAAAAAATTTCATTCCATGGTCTTAAATAAAATGCATCTCTTCCCCTCTCGTAAACCATGGGTCACCAACCATTGTTTTATCCCTAATTTGTGAAGTAGAAAAGATGATGAGGAGAAAACCTTTATGAAGAAAAATCACGGAATAATTTGAATTCAATCCTCACTTCCACTTGATCCAATTTTGAATCTCCAAAAACCCTGGTCATGATCTATGGAACTTACATATTAGCCCTCTACTTTTAAGAACCATTATATCATGCTCAATCATCTTATCCTTGATACTTACTTTTGGTGTACTATCTGCTACTTGGATCGAACTTGCCATGTATTCGCTCTTTCGCTTATCTCCAGCTTGGGAATTCATACTTCTAACTAGGACATTTTGATTTCTAGCTAGGGCATCCTGACTTCCCATTAGGACTTTCAAAAATGAATTTCCTTCCAAAATAGCTAATGGAGCTTGCTCATGGCTTGCACTACCTCTCGGTTGGCACTCCCTCTCTACTCGCACTTGCTCTTGCTTCCAACTTACACTGATATCTCTTGCCTCACACTTGCTCCCAGCTTGCACTCCCTCCTGGCTCACAATTGCCCATGTCTCTTCTTTTTATCGACGTTCTTTCGCTTCAACAATTTTTTGGAAACAATGTTTCACGCATTCGTGGTAAGGGTTTGAAGCATTGATGCACTCTGGATGAACCTACCACTCTTTTGCCATGATTGAATCCCGACTTGCACTCCCTTTTGGTTCGCACTCTCTCTTACCTCGCACTCACTCCTAGCTTGCACTCCCTCTTGGCTCACAATTGCCCTTGTATCTTCTTTTTCTCGGTGTTCCTTGGCTTCAACAATTTTTTGGAAACAATGTTCCACACATTCATGGTAAGGGTTTGAAGCATTGATGCACTTCGGATGAACCTGTCGCTCTTCTACCATGACTAAATTTTGGCTCTCACTCCCTCTTGGTTCACACTCCCTCTCTGATCTCATTCGTTCTCGGCTTGCACACTCACTCCTAGATCGCATTCGCACTTATTGCTACACTTACTCTCTCACGCTGCACTTACTCCCGGCTCGCGCTCGTCGCTACTGCACTTACTCCAGCACGTTGATTTGCAAAGATAAACTATTAATTATGATGTATATAGACCAACATTTTATTAAAGGATGAGATAACTTTTGAATTAAATGTTTTTTTTTATATTTTGTTTTTATTAGAAGTCTTAGTTAATTTTTATTTTTTAAAATAATTAATTAATTTTTAATATAGTTAAAAGTTAAGGTACAAGTAAATATTAGTAAAACCAATATGGTTTATACCTACAAAAAGAAAGTAAAATAAATAAGCTTTTAATTTGAAGGGATATTTTTAAGAAAAAGCTATAAATATTTTGGTGTGGATTTTAATAATAATTTTAGTTGGACAACATGCAGATTGAAAATAATAACAAAATTTTAGAGAATTTTTTTATATTGTAATATAAATGTAGAAAGGTAGAATTATGAGACTAGAATGACTTTGGCTCTTATTTATATTATTGGTAGTTCCAGTTATACTTGAAGTATAGGTCAATAATATATCAAGCTTGAAAGCAAAGCGCATAGAGAGGATACAAAAGCATTTGATAAAAAGTAGATTTAAAATAAAAGTTTTCATCTTATATAAAATATCTTGAGTAGAAATTGACACTTTTCTCATAAAAATAGTCACAATGACTTGTCTTTTACGATATTTAAAAAAGACCGAACAAATGGATGTAAATAAATGGCATAAGGTTATAATAGGACATGACTTACAAAAAAAAAAAAAGCACTTACATAAATAAAAATGTCAAATTTTGGTTTCGCTTGAGTGTTTGTCAACTTGAGGTTGCGGTTCCAATCCTGGCCAAGTCTCCCTCACTCAAAGTAAACATTTAAAAATGTGAGGCAAGGGGTTATTTCCCTATAAAAAATCAAAATATCAAATAAATGAGTTGAATAAATAAGATATTTTGTTTAATAGAATACTCAAACAACAAGCATATAAAAGTCTGCAATTTTTTTTTTAGGACAATAATATGGAGAAAAGAGCTACGAAGAAAGAATGTGAAGAAAGAAGGTTTACCACGTTACCTCAGAAATGAGCATCATCATAGAACATCTATAGATGCAAATATTTGATAAAAGCAAAGATGTTTATAATCCAATTGAGGACTAGCTTATACTGAGGTTGAGGTAGATGTTAGAAAAGTAGATGGAAGAAACTTAAAGAGATATAAAAAAGGAATATGTACTTATTTCATCAACTTATTTATTTATTTATTTTATATAGTGGAATAACCCCTTGTCCCATCTCTTTAAATTTTTACTCCGATTGAGGGGGACCTGGAGGGGCTCAGGATTGGAACCGCCAACCTCAAGTTGGCAAACACTTAGGCGAAAACTTATTGCACCAGCTTATTATGATATTAACAAACTATGAGGATAATAAATTCTTAACTTTCTCCACTTATTATATCATAGTTTAAAGTTTTTTTTGGAGAAAAAATATTGAAATGACTCAAACTTAACATGAACTTAAAAAAATATTGAAATGACTTAAACTTAACATGTGCAAGTAACTTGGTGAAGATGTATGGAGATTGTTTCTATGTAAGATAAAATTTAAACTAAGGCAAGCATTGTCCTAAGACCCCCTCCAGGTAATATAAACATAAAAAACTTTATCTTGGAATGCAAAACTCATAATAATATTCGAAATATGATGTTGATATGGATTCTATGTTTAAATTATTTGAAGAAACAAGAAGAAAGAAACAATTAGAAATCAATTTTTCAAAAAAGAAGAATAATCACTAATTTTGATTTTTTTATATAAAATATTTTCTATTAAAAGAATGAAAAAAATATATTATATTTGATATAAAAACTTTGTTGTCCTTTAAATTATTTTGGCCTCATGAATGCAATTTTTTTTCTCTTTTAAAAATAAATTTATGAAATAAAATTTGTTTGTTAAAACTTTTATATATATAAAAAAATAATTTTGAAAACATTGTATTAAAACAAGATTATTTACAAGTTGGGATGAGATTCCTCCCAGCCTTAGCCAAAGAGAACTCAAGAAGATCTGCATTACAGCCAAATCTCTTAAACATTATTTCTACAATGGTTGTCCAAATTAGCTAAACACGGATTTGTTCACCAACCTTCTTAATCTTCTCATCCTCAATATCCATGTCATTGTGCCACTGAACCCGTACCTCCTTCTCAGTACCCATCTTAGTCAGGAAGTTTGCCACTTTATTGTGATCTCTACTCATATAATCTGGAATCACATCATCTAATTCCCTCCACAATTCTTTAATTTGGATGACAAGAATCATCAACCTCCATGCCTTCAAAGCAAAGTTTCTCATGCAATCCAAAGCTCCTACTAATATTTTAGAATTTGATTCTAAGATTATGCTCCTGTAACCTTGTCTTACCGCCCAAATACAAGTAAGACTTATGCTTCATTGTCTGTGGCCCTTCTCAGGCCTTGCAGTTTCCAATAGAGCATTGTCCCAACATGATTCCTACAGACCACTCCAATTCCAGCTCTATCAGGATTATCTTTTGCAGCTCCATCAGTATTAATTGTAATCCAAGCTTCTAGGGTGGTTTCCAACTAGCTTTGTCCTACCCCTCTTGTGTTTTAACTTCCTTCTCCATCATCCCTGTATCAGCTTGAATTTCCTCTTTAACATACACTCCCACAGTTTCTGTGACTTTGCTCCAAATGACCTGCCACATACCATCTAAAGATGAAAATATTTCTCTCCAACCACACTTGCCACCAAATAAAGTTTAATCCGAGCTTTAGATTTAAATCTACCCCTCTTCCATCTTTTACAAATATTCATCCGATTCAAGTCATCATTGACTCGAATTTTATAAGATAAAAACCATCGCTCCCAAATTTAACGAGTGAATAGACACTCAAACATCAAGTAGTCAATATTTCTTCACGCTTATAACATAAAACACAGTGAAATGTGGACCAACGATTCCTGCATCTTAAATAAACTTTAAATTTTTATTTTATTTTAATAAGTTTAAATATATAAACTTTAACACTTTTGTTTAATATTATTTATAAACTTACATATAATGTTTGGAGAACCATTTTATATTAATTTAAAAAAAAATTACATATAATATTTTTCATAAATAAGTTTATTTATTTAAATAATAACCACGGATGCTTGCCGTGTAATTTTAAAGGGAAGTTTGCTTAAAACCACAAAGACGTTTAGTATATATCTATCAATGGCGGGGATGGGCCCACCATGTTTCTGGAAAATGTAATAGCCCATGTTTTAAGATTTGGACGGTAAGAATGCGGTGTAGTTCGAAAACAGAAAAAATGTCTTAGAAAAGACAGTATTTTTCTTGGCATCACATCTTTTCCAAGTATAAGCTCTTATTTTTTAAAAGATTGTTTTCTATTAAAAATTAATAGATGAACTTTAAAATTTTAAAAATGTCAAAGTTTGATTAATGAAAGCGCCATTAACTAATTATAAGGAAAGGACCAGTTGAATATTACATTATCATAGGGAATAATAACATATTTAAATTATTGTTTTTTTAATTGGTTAAATGGTTTTGAAATAGAATTTATTTGTATTATATTATGATTATATAGTAATATTATAATATCTTAATAATTATATATGTGATGTTTGATAAAATTAGAACTTGAGTCTTATATTGTGTCACGGCTACCTAGTGATATTATAACATCTTGGTAATTATGCGTGTAAATTTTTTTTTTGGATTCGGATAGTGATAAATCTCTACGACTGACACATAGGCCCTATGAGGACCCTCGACATCGGTCCATTCGCCTAAAATTTTCAAGACCAATGTTTTTCTTAAGGTCAATTTGTCACAATATATATCCAAACATAGGCATATTTGTATTCGTTGGAAAGCTCTTTTTGAGCCTGATCTAATGGTGTTATTCTTATGAAGTTATAAGGTGATTTAATAGGTCAAAAGTTATCCCAAATATGACCTTAATGTTTAGGGCTTCAAATGCCCCAAATTTTGGTGTGAAGATGATTGATTTGATTTTTTTTGGATTCGCCATGATTCACCTTGATTTTAATTAGGATTTACCATTTTTTTACAAGTATATTTTGAGTCCAACCCCTTCTGCATAACCCTGGCATAGGGCTAAGCAGTCTCCTTCCAACCATGACCCCTTGTAAGAGCTAAGCAATCTCCTCCTAACCATGATACCTCGTAAGGTTGAGAGCTACACTTATCAATACGGGATTAGCATACATCCACACACATGTCGCAATTTGAACCTTTAACCTTTTGAAGAAGAGCCAAACCCCAAACCGTTGGTAATTATGCATGTATTATTTGACAAGATTTGAACCTAAAAGTTAAAGAATTTGATCACTTGAGCAATATCATTTGATGAAATGTTGATATTTGCCTATTGTAACGTACCACTACACCAAAAGGTTAGCCTAGTTGTGTTGGCCCCTATCTAAGATCATAACACTCCACAATGCTTTTATAGTTTGGGCTCCGACTCAAAAGATCCCAACAGACCCGCTTGGCTCTCGATAGACCCCTAACAGACCTCCTTGTGAGCCCTCTCACAACCCGAACATGAGTGGTTGCTCTAATACTAATGTAATGTACTACTACATCAAAAGGTCAACCTAGTAGTATCAGCATTTACCCAAGATCATAACACCTATAAAATTGGAACCTTGGTTTATAATGTGAAACACGTCACTTCTTACCAATTGTTCTAAACCCCTTAAGAATTAGGAGATATTTTTTAATACATTCAATTAAATGAATTTAATTAGTCCACAAGACAATAAAAGGTCACACTAAAAAAACAATAAACACTAAAGGATGATACCAAAAGCTATAATATGCTTCCTTGTGAATACTCTTTTGAAATTGATTTTGACCATCCTATGCCTTCCACATGGTAAGTCTTCTCAAAGCCTTCCACCGTTCCTTCCCTATAAACAACACTTAAAGATTTTGCCATCACAAATAGTATTGCTTTGTTATGTATTTGTTTTGTTGGTTTAAAAAAAAAGTTAAGCAGTTTTAACATATGGGATGATTCACATGGAGGATGTTGTTTACACAATACACGGTTATCTAACCATCCTCTAATTACTGAACCATGGTGCATAACTTTACCCTTTATAAGATTTGAACCTTGGTGTTGGTCAAATATCTGCCTAATCAACAAAATTGTGTTTGTGCACCTTAGACATGGCCAACATTGAATGACCAGAGGAAAGAAATGTCCTCTGTGTCAATCTCTAGAGAGGGTTGGCTCCCGAGATAAATCCTACACTAGTTGAAGACTAGAGTTGCAGGAAAGAAATTAGAAATTGCAGAAAGAAATAGGAAATATGGCCACATGCTGAAGGTGTACGATTCGGGCAGACTATTAGCAGAAAATTTACCCAAGCATGAAATAGCATATAACAAAATAATGGCAGCATAATTTACTTATAAACTTGTAATAACCACCTCCAAAGTAATACTCCAGCACTCACCCCCTCATTAGCAACATTTAAATTCATATACATAATTCAAATCTAACAGCAAATAAGGCATATGAATATGAAACAAAAGTGCACGAACACAGAAGGAAATTGCACACAAGATCACTTGCAAATTCAGAAGCCTGGTGTCTTTTGTTGATACATAGAACTTGTTGAGTTTTCTTGCAAAGTATCTAACCTCCTTTTTTTACAATGAGAATTGAGTAGTATTTATAGAGTATTTTGCCTCTTTCATTAAATGCACCTAGAGACAAAATGATCGCAGATCAGCAACCATAGTGAGAAAATTCATCCTTGAAAATTTTCAAAGCTTGTTGTCTTGAAACATTGATCTGGTTTATAAAGAAACTTCTTCATGAAATCTGCTCTTCTGGATTCGGTGCACAGAAAATTAAGATACATTTGATACCTTGAAAATGTGCTCCTACTTAGAAAATCATGAAAATCCCCTTGTATTTTTAATACGACTTTCTTCTTTGCTCAGGATCCATATTTAAGCTACCCCCAGCCTCCATTATTTAATGTTACCTGTGATCTACTTCGAGCGCCTTTGAAAATCTGGATATTAATGACAAATACACTTCTTATTGACTTTCTTTATTTTTTGACCATGGCGACAACAATTCCTTTTATGCTTGGCAAAATTACTTAACAGTCGCATCGCTTGCCTTTTAAAAATCGCGTTCGCCCCCAAAAGGGGTGTCAAAGACAGTCGCCCTCCCTTTGGGGCAAACGCGATGTTGACTATTCAACGTCGCCACAACCCATTCAATGCATTTGTTCAATCTTTGCACCCGCCAGCGCTTTCACGTGACTTTGTTCATGGGTGGACGTTACCCCTCAACCTGGACGAATGCGATGTTGACCATTTGGTTGCACGCGTGTCGTTGACTTTCCTTTTTCCATCGCACTTCATATTACGTTCGCCCCAAAGTGGGGCGAATAGATCTTTTGCCCCACATTTGGGATGAACACATTCTTTTGTCGAAATAATCTCTTAAAGATGGGTGGGTGCGTGTTAATTCAAATCTAGAAAGACGGGTGAACGGAGTCTTCGCCCCAACTTTGGGGCGAACGCAATTTTTAAAACTTCTCCTTAGGTGTTTTTACTTCTTTCAATTATTTTGTCATTTTTAATTTTTTCTCCTTTTCCTTTGTCTGTGTGCAGGGTCGAACGTGTTTCCCATTTGCAGTGAGCTTTTGCATAACACAACTTGAATTTTCAATATCATTTTCAACTTCTCCCTTTAAACATTCATCACTTCCAAGCTAAAAGAGTATATATAGAAATAAAATAGAAAAATGAAATAACTGCAACATATAAAATCGGCCCATAATATTATATTAGGAATAATGTATGTTGTTGTATTACAATCAAAATGTTCCATTAAAATAAAATTAAAATTCCAATGTTGCAAAGTGCAAAATTGCCAACATTTTTGATGACTCACGGGGTATCCAGCTTCCAAACGTATGACTCATCTCATCCTTAAAAATCACTTTTCGTGACCTGGATAGTTTTTTCCATAGATTCAACCTTCATCTTGTCCCCAATTAGGGCATCCATACTTTTAGTTAGGACATCCTCACTTTTAATTAGGACTTTTAAAAATAAATTTCCTGCCATACTACCTAGTTTTTCCTTATAAGAAGCATTTATTTTTTAATTTCTCCAAAATCTAGAACAAGAAAAAATGAGGATTGCTCTTTGTTTGCACTTTATTCCTATCATACGTGCTTCCTACTTACACTTAGAATGCTTGCTTGCTTTCTAAAATAGGGTAAGGTGAGGGTCAATACCTGCTCACACTTAAATAATCTTTCTATATTAACGGTACTTATTTACTATTATTTTTTTAATGGGTTATATGGGATTGAAATAAGCCCCCACTAGTATTACATCATGACCATATAGTGGTACTATAACAACTTGACAATTATGCATATATCACTTTGCAAGATTTAAACTTGGATCTTCTGCTTGAAAGGAGAGGCATTTAACCAATGAGCTAATGATATTTGATTACTTTCTATTATAATTATTTTTATTTATAATGGTTTTATTGAAGAGAATATTATCATTTCTTACTTTTAAGTTTATTTTACTAGTTTAGAGCAGGGTTATGCATAAGGGGTAGTAATGAAAAAGTAATTATAAAATTGAGGTGAATCTAGGCGAATCATGTATAAACTTCAAGGTGAATTTTTTAGAATTTTGCAAAGAATTTATCAAAGTATGGTCAATTTTCAAAAATTTTGCATAAAAATTATCAAAAATTTTAAATGGTGAGTGGTAGAAGACGACTGACACAAGGTGACTGGTAGAAGACGAGTGGTAGAAGGTGAGTGGTAGATGGCAAGTTACAAAAGGTGATTTGCAGAAGGTAAGTAGCAGATGGTGATTGACACAAGGTGAGTAGCAGATGGTGAGTGTCAGATGGCGATTGACACAAGGTGACTCGTACAAGACGACTGGCACAAGGCGACTAGCATAAGACAATTAGCATAAGGTGACTGGTAGAAGACCACTAGCACAAGGTGAGTGGTATATGGCAAGTGTCAAATGGTAAGTGGTACAAGGCAACTAGCACAAGATGACTAGTGGAAGGCAAATGGCAGGTGGTGAGCGATAAAATGTGACTGGTAGATGGCGACTGGCCGTTGGCGATTGGAAAATAATGACCACCAAAGGTCATCAATAAGATGTTGCCACGTACCCTATCATTTGCCATGTGTTGCGCATCCGTAGACTTCAGCCTTCCAGACTTCTATAAATAGAAATGTAGGATCATTTGTTGCCTTTCCTAGAACATTTTCTAGAGTTTTTTTAGAGTATTTTCTAGCATTTTTAGACCATTTTCCATAGCAGTTTTAGAGCATTTTTAGACATTTTTTTGAGCATTTTCAGAGGGTTTTCAAACCGTTTTCAGTGCAAATTCGTAGAAATGACTAGCTCTTCCTCTCCTCTGCCTTTGAAAGTATCATTCAAGAACTACTATTGCCCAAACATTAAGAACATTTTCTGTACTCTTGGAAGAGATTCGAAATGAGTTTACACCTCTGGAGTTGCAGGAGTAATCAAGATACCATAATTTAACACGAAAGTCTCCTTGATGCATAGGATAGTTATTTGTTACAACCATGATGAGTCCATTATTCAGATCAAAGTGGATAACAAGGATATTATTTTTTGTGGAACCCTCAGATGTGCAACGACTAATAGGGTTGCCATTTACGTATGGTCACCTGGTAAACAACCAGTATGTCTTGACCGAATATGACAAACATGTTCTACCATCCAAGTTCGATGTCCATTTAGATAATTTGAAAGGTATATTTTTAAATTTTAGTTTTTATTTTTCTTTATTTTTGATGAATTGTAGTTTATGTTCTCTAATAATATTCTCCTTATTGTAATTTATGTTTTCTAATAATATTCTCCCTTTTTTTAGTTAATTCTTCTAAGTCGAAAAGGGGTTTAAACATTTACAATGTTGGCAACAAATTTCTTCATGCTTGCTTTGAATTTTTCCAGGCAAGACTTATTTTGCAGGGGTGACCTACATAAATTCCATTTTGGGCATTGTCCTCATTAATTCGATGTATTTATGGCGACAAATTTGATTGGTCCACACACATTTCCAACCGCCTTAAGCAGGACCTTTTGAGTGCCCAAAAAATTCAATCTTCTTATGTAGTAACAACCAACAACTTTATTCTTTCTCTTTTTCATGAAGCATATTTCAATATTCAAAATAGCCCTCCTCCAACTACATTGCACCCAAGCTTGTTGGCTATCAGTATGATGCAAAATGGAATAGAGGTAAAATTATTTTTTGGAATAATATCTATTTTCTTTCTTTTCAGTCAATCTTGTTATTTTCTAATTTTCTTTTGAAAGCAGAAAAAAAGCTCAATCTTCCAGTAAAAGGGATGTTGCATTTAGGATTCAAGAAGCAACTGCCAATTCTAACATGTAGTTGCAATCATCACTAGTAACTCCCTCTAAACATGCGAGGTCTCCTAGTGATTAGCATACAATTACACGTACGACTCCTGTTACTTTTGGATGTGTTGCAGTCGACGTTGAAGAAGTAACCTCTAGTTCACAAGGTAACCTTATTATTCAAAAGTATTATTTTAATTGATGTATTTTAATGATTTAAAATTATATTTAGTTTGAGGAAATATTTTAAATGTTTTCAGATCAAGGGTAAATGGTTGTATCATCAACGGGTGCAGAGTCTGAGTCTGGTATGTTTGGTTAAAATTAATCTCTTTTTATGACATTATTTTTTACACTAGTTTTAATTTATATTTTTATGTAAAATTTTGCAGATGCACTGACTACATTAAAAAGACTAAAGAAAAATATACCTCCACCATCTGCACACCCACAAACACACCAACAAAAAGTGCCACAACAAGTTCGTCCACAACAGGTACTACCGATGAGGAACCAATCTCGCATTCGTGGGAAACAGTTCCTCACACCATCGCCTACGTGAACCAAAAGTATTTTCCAAACACACACTGTATCTCAGTCTAATGTTCAGTGTTCCTAATTTTAACCCTCGAGAATTTCTCAAATGTAGAGAGTGCATCTCAAATGTCCTCTAGGAATCTCGATGATGATTTTCTTTATCAGGATATAAATCCTGAAAATTTCCCATTAAAGGTAAGTGATGTGCTTTAGGGTCTACAGAGCCATGATGAAGAAAAATAAAATGTTAAGGCAGATGTTGCCAGAGTTTCCTCTTTCCCCCAGCAATTCGTCGCCCATCATCATATGAACGATGATGATAAAGCAAATTTTCCACAAACTATTTTATTAGCCAATAGATGTAAAGCTACAGTTAATAATAGTCTACTTGTAGTAGGGTTATGTGTAAGGGGTCGACCCCAAAATATATTTATATAATTTTTGTAAATCAGTTTCAAAATCCAGGTGAATAGTTTCCAAATGCATATAGAAGGTTCACTATTATTAAGGGCAATGTTGGAAATTTAAACTTAAAATGGTCAAATTATTATAAAATTGGGGTGAATCGACCCATAAAAAAATTTGCACCCAAACTTTTTTGGCTAATGGACCCTGGTCAAGGGTCTCAAATATTAGCCAAATCCAATATTTGAAAATCCCAATTTTATCCAATTTGGCGAATAGCCACTATGCATAACCCTGAATTGTAGATATTGATAGATTAAAATATTGGAAATATCGGGACAAGGTTTTGATAAAAACAATAAATGCTCGATACAAGAATTTTTCAAATAGAAAGGAGTTGTTTTCAAATGTGGAGAATGAGCCGCAAAATCTTTATGCTTTGTTACGTAAAGCTAAATCTAGCACCGTGCAGACTGAGTCTACATACAATGATGAAGTTCTAGCAATTATGCTAGATCGATTAGAAAACCTCAATGTCGAGGTCCAGTAATATTTCAATGAATCGACACTAGATAAGAAAAAAGTAGCAGTTGCAGAAACTGCAAGACTTACCACTGATGTAAGTTTTACATATAATTTTTTTTGAAAAAAATGAAAAACTTGTATTAAAACAAAGAATAGTTACAAATGGGAGTAAACACATCCCAACCAAGAGCAAAGAAACAAGATTACAAGCGCAGAGCTTAAAAAGTCAACACTTTCCACCGCAAAGCGCAAAAGTCAACAGGGCGCGAAAACGCGACATGTCGCGAAATCGTGACATGTCGCGATATCGCGACAATCAAACCCGCCTCGGCCGCGCCAGAGCCACAAGTCGCGAAATCGCGACATGTCGCGATATCGCGACAGCCAGAGCCCGCGACGCCCGATCACCAAAAGTGTCACGAAATCGCGACGGCTGCTCCCCGTGGCGCCCCATCACCAAAGGTGTCGCGATATCGCGACGAGTTTTCCAAATGGCGCCTGATCTCCAAAAGTGTCACGAAATCGCGACGAGTTTTCTCCTCAGCGCCCAACCCGCAAAAGTGTCGCGATATCGCGACGAGTTTTCCACTTGGCGCCCAGTCTTCAAAAGTGTCGCGATATCGCGACGATTTTTCCCCAAGACTCCTATTCGCCAAAAGTGTCACGAAATCGCGACGAGTTTTCCTTTCGACGCCCAATCCTCAAAAGTGTCGCGATATCGCGACGAGTTTTCCACTTTGCGCCCAGTCTTCAAAAGTGTCGCGATATCGCGACGAGTTTTCCCCATGGCGCCTGTTCGCCAAAAGTGTCACGAAATCGCGACGAGTTTTCCTTTCGGCGCCCGATCCTCAAAAGTGTCGCGATATCGCGACGAGTTTTCCACTTTGCGCCCAGTCTTCAAAAGTGTCGCGATATCGCGACGAGTTTTCCCCATGGCGCCTGTTCACCAAAAGTGTCGCGATATCGCGACGAGTTTTCTCCTTGGCGCCCAATCTTCAAAAGTGTCGCGATATCGCGACAAGTTATCCCCTTGGTGCCCGTTCTTCAAAAGTGTCGCGATATCGCGACGGTTTTTCCCCTTAGTGCCAATTGTCCAAAACTGTCGCGAAATCGCGACGATTTTTCCTTGTGGCTCCCAATCTTCAAAAATGTCACGAAATCGCGACGGATTTTCCTCTTGGCTCCAATTCACCAAAATTGTCGCGATATCGCGACGATTATCCTCCTTGGCGCCCCTGCTCCAAAAGCGTCGCGAAATCGCTGTAGCTTCCAGCCAAAGGCCGCGATGGCGCAACAGGTCACGAAATCGCGACAGCTTCCCACTAAAGGCCGCGACAGCGCAACAGGTCACGAAATCGCGACAGCATCTCTCCAAGGGCCGCGACAAAGACGACATGTCGTGATATCATGACAGGTTCCCTCCAAAGGCCGTGACGGCGCTACAGGTCACGATATCATGACAAAAACCTCCCTTAGCATAAACTTTGCTCATTGTCTCAAGGATCGTTCAAGACCTTGCCTAATCACCGCATCCTCCACAGGCATGTCACTGTGCAGCTGCACCCCTACCTCTTTCTCAACACCCATCTTTGCAAGGAAATCGACCGCCTTATTTAAATCTCTACTCACATAGACGGGGATCACATCATCTAATTCCCTCCATAGTTCCTTGATTTGAGAGACCAGAATCCGCAACCTCCAAGCTTTCGAGGCAAAGTTCCTCATGCAGTCTAGAGCACCAACCAGAATTTGGGAATCAGACTCGAGAATTATCTTCCTGTGTCCCTGATTAACAGCCCAGATGGAAGCAGATTTAATAGCAAAGGCTTCTGCTTCATTGTTTGTGGCTCGTCCCAGACCTTGCATTTCCCAATAGAGCACAGACCCAGCATGATCCCGACACACTACTCCAATTCCAGCACTACCCGGATTGCCTTTTGCAGCTCCATCAGTATTGATTTTGATCCAACCTTCTGGGGGAGGTTTCCAGCTATCTCTAACCTATCTCTCTTGCTCTACAGCTCCCTCTTCCAATGGCCCAGGACCAACCTAATTTTCCTCCTCATTATAGATGGCAACCGTTTTCGCGACTTTGCTCCGGATGACTTGCCAAATTCCATCTAGCGAGGAGAAGGTTTCTCTAAAAATACGAGCATTTCTCTCCAACCACACCTGCCACCAGATGAAAAGTAAGCCAAGCTCCCAACCAATTCGAAGAGCTTTAGATTTAAATCTACCTCTCTTCCATATTTCCCAAATATTGGTCCGAGTCAGATCACCATTAGCCTGGATTTTATAGTGAGAGAACCAACGCTTCCAAATCTGAAGCGTGAAGGGGCACTCAAACATCAGATGATCAGCTATTTCCTCATTCTTGTGGCATAAAACACACTGAGATGGACCGATGATTCCTCTATTTCTGAGATTGTCAAAGGTGAGAATTCCATTGTGCATAAACTGCCAAGCAAAGAAATTCACTTTCGGCCGACCCTTGGAATGCCATATCTTCCTCCAATCTTGAACCAAAAATAAATGTGGGGGAGGCTCTGGGAGGATCTTATCGTATCCATCCTTCACTGTATATACCCCAAGGTTCCCATAGCCCCAAGCTAGTTCATCCTCCTCATCTCTCCCCGTGAGAAACCTTTCTGTCAAAATTTTGGTCAAGATGGGTGCCAGCTCCGGAGGGATTGTAATTGGCCACTCTTCCAACCGCTTAAACTTCTTGAACTTGTACTCCCCCAATTGGCTGGTGTTGAAATAACTCTCAATATGAACCCAGCCCTTGGCTTCTATGGCGGATTTAATTGGTTGCAATTCGGGAAACTCAGCAATGATGGGTGGGTACTGGTCCCATGAATCAATCCAAAAACGTGCCTTCTCCCCTCTCCCCACTTTCCAAAACAATTGGTCTTTGATAACCTGAGATCCAAGCTTGAGAGCCTACCACACTAAGGATCCATTACCATCCAGAGGGAAACGGCCCACTTCATTGGGGTGAACATGACCCAAGTATTTACTCGGTTAGGATTCTACTGAATAAGGATGTTGGTCGGGAAATCCACCTCCAATATAGGTTTTCCAGCCAAAGCTTTGTTGTTAAGCTTGGAGCTTCTCAGTCCCAGCCCTCCTTTTTCCTTGGGCTGGGTAACTTTATCCCAACCAACCAAGGCCCATTTCTTCTCCCCTTTTGCTCCTTCCCATAAAAATCTTCTAGCCATTTTGTCCAGCTCTTTCCAAATAGAATGTGGGGCAGCCAGGATAGAGAATTTATAGATTGGCATGGCCTGAATAAATGACCGTAAGAAAGTTAATCGGCCCCCATAGCTTAACCATTTATGAGACCAATGGTTCATTCTATCTTTGATGCCATCCAAAAGATCCTTCCAGATATCTATTTTTAATTTTTTGAAATGCAAAGGAACCCCCAAGTAAACTACCGGAAGAGAGGTCCTAGTGAATCCCAAGATCTCTATAACTCTGTCCCGTAGCCTTTGGTCAAGATTGAAGAAGACCACTTTGGATTTTTTATCATTGATGACTTGGTTTGAGGCCCTGAGGTAGACATTTAGAGTATCTCTGATTCCTCTTGCTTCCCTGAGACTGGCCACTCCAACCAATCCTCGTATCATCCACAAACCGTAAGTGAGTCAAAACTTCCTCACCCACCTTGATACCTATTATCAGGCCTTGATGTCTTCTCCTCAAGAAGAGTCTACCTAATCCTTCAGCCAAGATGAGGAAGAGATAGGGAGAGCAAGGGTCCCCTTGACGAAGACCCCGTGTGGCTCCAAAAGGTGGCGAGGGAAGCCCCTTGATTAGAACAGAATAAGAAGGCGTAGAAACACAACTCATAACCCAATCTATCCAAATCCTGAGAGAAACCAAAGGCTGCCAACATCTTTGACAGGAAGCCCCACTCCACCCTATCATAAGCCTTGGACATATCCAGTTTAATGAACATTCCTTTGTTACCATATTTTTGCATTGTATGGATTGCCTCCTGGGCGAGGACCACCCCATCCAAGATCTGTCTACCCTCTACAAAACCCCCTTGCTCTGAGGAAATGATATTATGAAGGAGAGGTTTTAGCCGTTCAGCCATTATCTTTGTGATTATTTTATAAATCACGTTGCATAAGGCAATAGGTCTGAAATCAGAGATATGAACCCCCTCCTCCCCTTTTGGAATTAAAGTGATGAAGGTGTGATTTAGTGCCTTGAGCATTCTTTTATTAGTTCTGGACTCCTCTCGTGACGACCAAAACATCCTCCTCCAAGGTATCCCAAAAGGCCTAAAAAAACTCAATAGGAAAGTCGTCTGGACCTGGATATTTGTCGGTGCTCATTCCAAAGACCACATTCTTCAGTTCATCTCTATCAATGGGTCTAAGAAGGGCCTGATTCTCTTCTTGAGAGATAATAGAGGGTATGACATCAATAACTTCATTTTGAGCCTCCACATCTTGCTCCATACTTTCCTTAAAAAGTTTAGAAAAATAATCCATTGAGTGGGAATGCATACCAGGAAGAGTATCAAAGGAGTGTCCATTCTCATCTTGAAGGACTTCCATGTTATTCATCTGTCTCCTAGCACAGGCTGATCGATGGAAAAATTTTGTATTTCTATCTCCTTCTAATAACCAAGTGTTTCTTGCTCTCTGTTTCCAATAAGTCTCCTCTTGGTTATCAATGTCCTCAACCGCTTTGCGCAAGGCATCATCCTCGGTTTTAAGTCTGCTCGCGAATTGTTCCTTCCCCCGAAGTGTTTTTGCACCTCTTCCCATCCGGCCACCAAGGGAGCTCTTTGGAGCTGGAAATCCGACTTATTAGTTTGCCTCCACTGTTTCAATTTAACTTTGACAAAATGAAGTCGTTTGTGGAATTTAAACATTGTTGTCCCAAAAGGTAGGCGACCTTCTTCCCACCACTGTAGAATTTTCTTTCGGAGATCCTCCTTTTGCAACCAAAAATTCTCAAATTTAAACGGTTTGTGGTGCTGCCCTATCATAGTCCCTCCCTCCAACAAAATGGGAAAGTGATCTGAAACTGGGCCCTCCAAAATCTGGAATTTAATATTCCACTTAACAAATGCCTCCTCGGAGACCGAAAAACGGTCTAGCTTTACCTTCCCCGCTGTGTGGCTCCCTCCTCTTGTTAGTCCAAGTAAAGTAGGTTCCGGTGGCCTTTGATATCCACTAGGTGAAAGGCCTGGACTTGGGCAATCGTAAGCCGGTCCCCCGGATCCAAAACTGGGTACCACCTTCCCGATCTCGAGCAGATAATTTGGCATTAAAATCCCCAAGCAATAATCCAGCCTAAATCTTCCCGTGAGGACCTCATGTTGTGTACAACTTTCCATTGGAGCCTCTGGCCATCAATGCTTTGAGCCCCATAAAAATTTGTAATTAAAACATGTTCAACTGTGACATTATTCCTAAAATGAGATGTGAGAACACCCCTCCAAGCTATATGTTCTATTGCTGTCCATTCTAGAGGGTTCCAAAGAGTAACAATCCCCCTAGAGGCACCTTGAGCAGCCACATCCATATAACCAGCGCCCCTCCATATTCTACTAACTATTTTACACATAAGATCTAAAGACATTTTTGTCTCCTGGATGAGCAAAAAGTTTGTTTTACACTTTCCTAAGAGTCTTTGAACAACAGATTGATGGGTTCTACTGTTTAAACCCCTAACATTCCAAGATTGAATAATCATTGAAAACCTTGGGAGCAGTAAGAATCAATTGTCCTCACCGATCCTCCATTGATCAGCTTGTCTCCTTGCAATCGCTAGTAGATCCTTATTGGACTTTCTCGCCCGCTCCTTGAGAGTTACCATTTTTGGATCTCTTCTCCACCTGAGTAATCCCTAGGGCTGGCCTTTCTCTCGTTCTTTTCTCGCACTTCCCATGCCGACATCCTTAATTACCGGTTGTGCTTGGGAGTGTATTATCAATGCCCCTGGGTTCTCTGGTTGCAATATCTCAGTGGACTCAATCACCTGTTCTAAGACAGGAGGAGATGAAGGAGAAGCATGAGTGTGGATGTTATTATCCTCAGTATTCCCATCCACTCCTTCCATGACTTGGTCCTCTTGATCCACTAGTGACTTAAAGATTTCATACCTATTGGCTGGCTTGAGTTGTGCCTGCTCCTTGCCATTTTTCTTTTGCTTTCTCCTTCTTTTAGGTTGTTCAAAGCCATCTTTCCGAACATCATTACCCTGAGGAGTATTGGATGGTTCTTTGACAAGAGTAGACTTACCCTCTCTGGGGCGATTTGGCATTCCAAGCGGAGCCTCCGCTTTTGTGTTCAAAATATTTGGACAAAACCTTGCCAAATGGCCATGCTTATGGCAGACTCTGCATCTAAAGGGCAGGGCCTCATAATCTAACTGTTGGATCCAGGATAGTCCTGCCAACTCAAGTTCCACCTCTACCGATAGAGGTTGGCTAATATCCATTTCTACGCAAATTCTTGCAAAGACAGCTGTGTTACCCTCTATGGTGTCCTTGGAGACGCCCAAATGTCTACCGAGGGAATTACCAATCATTTCCATAACCTGCTCACCCCAAAACTCCATCGGGAGAGCGTACAACCGGATCCAAACCGGGACAGCCGTGGGTTCAATACGAGGATCGAAACCCACTCTCCAGGGTTGAACAAATAACCCTGTCGGTCCGTGGTTCCTCTTCTCTCGATTCAAATGCTCTGTTTCTATCGGCTAAAGAAGAGAAACTAATAATGAAATACCCATTGCTTATATGCCATAAGGAGTACTCACCGTGTGGCTCCCGGCTCTGTCTGACCCAAGTATGCAAAAAATTCAGGGTAGGTCGGATACCCATGAATTTACAAATCGGATCATGGTTAGCACGGTAGATGATTGTGTCTTCGACCATCTTTGGTTCGATGACAATCTTAGGTCTGGAGGCGGATTGCGGGAGGCATCCATTAACTCGGTGTGCAGTTGAGCCCTTGCCAACATTCTTGAAGAGCGTTTGAAAAGCATTTCGCTGAGCTTCATCATTGGAAGACGAAGCATTTTCTTTTAGCATCTCAGCATATGAGCTCTTTCTCCCAGAGAGAGGATCTGGAGGAGACCCCATTGGGCCCTCCCGGGGCAGCAGACGATCCTTCAGAGTAGCACTATGTCAACCCACCAAAGTCCCTGGATTTTCCTTCACACCAGAAACCCTAGAACATCGCCTGTCGCCTGCTCAAAAATTTTCTCGCCAAATCGCCAGAGCTCCGTTTCAACTTCTCAGGGAGCAAGTTTTACATATAATTGAAAACCATTTTTTTCTTAAATATATTTTGTTTATAAATATTAACCTTTTTCTCTTCTATTTTGCAGTTTAATTATCAGTACTTAAAGCAGCAAGTCAGTGTCATTCAAACGTTGATTAAGACTGCAAAAATTAGTGTGACTAATGCTATTGAAGTGAAGAAAATATTACAATACACTATTAGAGAAAATAATTGGTTGAAGAATTTTATCAAAGATAAGGGCCTGGATGTGGAGGTTGGATTAAAATAAAAGGAGAAAGAACTGAATGCACCTTTTAGAGAATATACAATAAAGGAAGAAGGTTTATTGCTATCAAGGATAAACACTACAACTAAAATTTTGGGTTGGTGTATTGGAAGCAAAGGATACTGAGCAAGATGCAACTGAAACTTCAGGCACCATGGAGAAAGAAAAGTAGAATACTATTCCTTTTTCATTTGAGGAGAAACCAAAAATGTTGCATAACTTTTTTGTAAATTATAAAAGAGACAATTTTCTAAAATTTTGTATTATCTATTTGAAATTTTGTTTTAAATATTGTGATGTTTTGATTAGTTGTGTGGATGCAATGAATAATTTTAAATTATGTGGATGCAATAAAAGTTCTTTTATGTTTTATGAAATAATTTGAATTGACTAAAATGCAGCACAAATATTTACTTTGCCATAAATGATTTATACAATACAAATCTACTAAATAGTTTGAATATCATAGACTAATAATCCAATAACAAGGCTTAAATAACATGATATACAAAAATAATCCAGTGTTCCATAATCAACATATTTGTAATCAAATAATCCAATTTCATCCAAATATACATAATCAAATTAGAGGTATATGATATAAAAAATATCCAATAGCACGTTTAATCTCCTATTATATAATTAATGACATCAAAAAATATGTCTCAAATTATGATCAAATCTCAATATTTTGTTGAAAACTGATAACATAATATGTGAAATCAAATCAAATGAAAGAATCCTTGCATCATAATGTTGGAAGCTGTAACAAACTCTTTTCAGATTGTACAAAATCTTTTGTACTTATATCCAAAAATTTGGTCATCATAGTCTAATTAGTGTTACCATTATTTTCATCATCCTAAGTATTCGTGACACCTCTTCTCTTTGCCAGAGATTTCCAATATGCCAAAGCTCTTTCACAAGGAAACTTCTCCACTTCATACGTCGACACATACTCTAAAACAATTTTCCAAATTTTTGTTCAACCTTTTTCGAACTTTAGATTTTACATATGATAATGCACTAAATACCCTTCATCTTCCACAAATTCTAAAATCATCGTTTGCCATAATTCATATAAATGAAAATATTCACTCATAGTATGTTGTAAGATACTACTAGGATGTAATATTTTCCACAAACGTGAAATAGAAGCTGTTTCATGATGGTTAGTGAGTTGTGAAACTTGAGCAAATGTTATTCCAAAACAGTGTGGTTATTTTGTCAAAAGATCTTTGTTGAGAATGTCATTGATTTCAATACCATTGACTACCACATTTCTAATAAAATGGCTAGCAAGAGTACCTATGTATGTGAGAAACAAATCATTTATAGTCTAGTATTCATTACAAGGATCCCAAAACATCGGGTTAACCACACCCATAGCCTTAAGCAATTCATCTCTTTGAAAAATGTCTCTAATTTCTTTTGTCAATGATTCTACTATTTGTTTCAATTTGATTTTTGTATCATGTACAACTACATGAAATCTTTTGTATGTTATGAGCATTTGTTCAACTTCATTTGTAGCTATATCCATTCGCTAACCAAAACAATATAAAGGTATTTTCTTTCCATGGACATTAATACATAAATGATCATTAATGTTGAACTTCAAAAAGTTCTGAGGATCATTCACGTTTGTTAATGCTCTCCCAATATCAAACATGGGATCCATAAAATTTTGACCAGATGCATACATCGTATCAATATGTATGCAAATTTTTTTTCTCACCCCGATGAAATTCACAATATAAATCAATCTTTCTTGTGTAATTTTAATCAAAGTATTCATTTCTTCCAACATTGGAAGAATACCATTCAATGTGAGAAGTGTTTCAAAATAACTCATTCAAAATAGCAAATATTTAGCCTTATCAACTGCCTTACGATTTACATACATAAACCCTGCCAAGGATTGATATTCTTTGAAAAATCTATTTGCCAGTTGATACATCAAAATCCACCTAGTATCTACATTTTTTACGAGTTTTTTACCTTCTTTAACTCCTAGTGCAAACTGTTGAAACTCTAAAAATATTTTTGGACTGCATAAAAAATCATCATGAATTTCACGGACAAGCTCTTCCACTCCCACTACATTTGTAAATGTATCCACAATTTTGTATGTAATATTCATTCTATGAGCAGGGATCAAATATGGAGCAACAAATATTTGTAGTCAAACACAAAGACCATTCCTATGTCCTTGCATTGTAGTAGCACCATCAACTCCAACACATATTAACTTAGTGGCTATTTCCATTTCATTCTTACAATTTCCTTTAAACTAGTTACAACAACATTGTAAATGTTTTCTGCATTGCAAATTTCCACCATCTTGCATACTCTAAGTAAATGAGGTTGCCTTAAATTATTTTTCAATGTGTAAACATGCATGCAAATCCAAGATGTGTTTTCAACAACAATCACCTCATCAATTAAAAGTGAAATTAATTTGGATTTTTTTACTTTCTCTTTGAGGTCATCCTGCTCAACCAATGAGAGACATTTTGCCGTTTCCAAACCACTTCGATCTTACCAATGGGTGTTGGGTAAGTTCTGCACATCAACTAGTTGAAATAGAGATTTATAATCAATGAAATCAAACATTGGTCTACCCTTTTAAAGAATAGTGAGTACAATAACAAACTGTAAACTTTTTGAAGCTAAAGTGAACTTATTTATTTTTCAAAATTGGGCTTGAATCGTTGCACCTTTCTCAACCAAAGTTTGGTTTTGTTTCATTTCTTTATCATATTCTTGTGCATATCTCATATGTGCGTACTATGATGCATCCTTCCACCTATAATTTTTCTGTATTGGTCCATCACTTTATTTTATTTTTTATATAAACCTTTGCATAATGTTTTTCTACTGTATCTTTTTTAACTTGCAATCTATGATCCTTTTTGTGTTTCCAACTACAAACTACGCATCTCAATTATGTTATTTTCTTACTACTATTATCTGGCAGCACTAGCTCAATAAATAGAAATTTTGATACCCAATCTGATTGAAATAATTTGTTAATTATCCACCTAGATAACCTTGCATGTTTATGTTTTTAGAATAATATTCTCCAGAAGTAGGGACTGCATAAGAACTACTATTTCTTTTCCATTTAGTGTGTTAGTTTCAGGAATCTCTTCATGTTGTTGTTTTATTTCTTTAAGAAAATTTTCATCTTTGGACTTTTCATTATTGTAGATATGTGGAAGTGGAAGCATACCAGGGTCAATAGTGTTTTCTGTAGAGAACTTTTTTGCATATCATTATTGCATTGAAAATCATACCTTCTGTTAAAAATACAGATAAACAATGGACAAAGCCATCAACCAAAAAACACCTTTCTTAATGAATGAAGACATTATATATAAAATTTACAATGTACAAATATTAATTGGTTAGTAAGTAAAGGCATTCGTACCTTCAATTTGTGTAGATGTTGATGGCTGATTAGATTTTAAAATATTATGAAAGTATTTAAGGATAGTCCTTTTATCGAAAGACTAGCCTCCCTTATTTCCACTGCCAGTAGGTGACATTTTACTTGTATAAACAAAAGAGTAACATGAACATCATTTTTTAAAATAAAAATAAATGATAAAAGAGAATTATTGTTCAAGACAACATGATGTCTGATCCAAGTAGGCTTGATATTGGTGCCCAAATAATAGGAAAACCTCCTTATTGAGTGTCCATGAATAAAATGTTTAAAAAATAAAATTAATGGTAAAAAAAACATATCGATAAATGGTTATCACTGTATGTCAGTCGCCTTCTGATAGTCACCTTCTACAAATCACCTTATGCCAATCACCTTCTACTAGTCTCCTTCTGCTAGTCACCTTATTCCAGTCACCTTCTACCAATCATCTTTTGCCAGTCACCTTTTGCTAGTCACCTTGTGCGAGTCACCTTCTGCTAGTCACCTTTTGCTAATCACCTTGTGTCAACCGCCTTCTACCAATCGCCTTAATCCATTTGCTTAATGTGAGTCATATTTTGCCACTCACCTTATGCTAGTCACCTTATGCCAGTTACGTTTTGTCAATCGTGTTGTGTCATTCACCTGCTTTGTATCGCTTGCTATCGAAGAAAATTAATGAGTTAATTATCTGAGTGTCATTGTCATGTTAGCTATATATAATGGGGCACAAGAGGTGAATTTTGTGGGATAATTTTTTTATTTAATAATTTGAAGGCAAGAATTAGGTAGGAAACTGTATGATAGCGGGGTGAATTTACCCTAGAAATAATTTGTTCCCAAAATTTTCGGGTGAATAGGTTGAACTCTAGGGTCCCAAAATTCGCAAAATTTAAATTGTGAAAATCTGAATATTCGTGCTAATTTGTAAAATTCGCCCCTGTGCATAACCTGGATTTATAAAAATAAATAATAATATCCACATTTGAATTTTTAGTAAATGTAAATCTACTTTATATTATAATGTATATGTGCATAGCAGCGAGTAAGTGCAACATCGAGTGCGAGTGTGAGCTAAGAGTAAGTGCAACAACAAGTGCGAGAACGATTTGAGAGTAAGTGCAACAACAAGTGTGAGTAAGTACAACCAAATGTAAGTGCAAGTGAATGCATCCAAAAGTGAGTGCAAGCACAAGCCATGAGTAAGTACAGTATTGAGTGCGAGCGCAAGCTGGGAGTGAGTGTGCAAGCCAAGAGTGAATGAGATCAGAGAGGGAGTGTGAAACAAGAGGGAGTGCAAGCTAAAATTTAGTCATGGCAAAAGAGTGATATGTTCATGTAGAGTGCATCAATACTTCAAACCCTTACCATGATTGTGTAGAACATTGTTTCCAAGAAATTGTTGAAACCAAGGAATACCAAGAAAAAGAAGAGACAAGGCCAATTGTGAGCCAAGAGGGAGTGCAAGCTGGGAGTGAGCGTGAGGTAGAAGAGAGTACAAACCAAAAGGGAGTGCAAGCCAAGAGGGAGTGCAAGCCAAGTGTCAATCATGGTAAAAGAGTAACAGGTTCATCTAGAGTGCGTCAATGCTTCAAACCCTTACCACGAATTCATGAAATATTGTTTCCAAAAAATTGTTGAAGTGAAGGAATGTCAAGAAAAAGAAGAGACACGAGCAATTGTGATGCAAGAGAGAGTGCAAGCCAGGAGCAAATGTGAGGCAATAGAGAATGAAATTTGGGAGTAAGAGTAAGTCCAAGCAGAGAGGGAGTACGAACCAAGAGGGAGTGCAAGCTAAGAGCAAACCCCATTAGCTATTGTGGAAGGAAAGTCATTTTTGAAAGCCCTAATGGGAACTCATGATGTCCTAGATAGAAATCAAAATACCCTAATTGGAAGATGAAGGCCCAAGCGGGAGATAAGCGAAAGAGCGAATATATGGTAAGTTCGATCCATGTAGCAGATGGTACACCAAAAGTAAGTATCAAGGATGAGATGATTGAATGATATTATGGTTCTTAAAAGTAGAGGGCTAATATGTAAGTTCCACTAGATCATGGCCAGGATTTTTGGAGATTCAAAATTAGATCAAGTGGAAGTGGGAATTGAATTCAAATTATTTTGTGACTTTTCTTCCTAAAGGTTTTTTCCTTGTCATCTTTTCCAGTTCAAAAATTAGAGATAAAATAATGGTTGGTGGCCCATGGTTTAGGGGAAGAGATGCACTTTATTTGAGACCATGAAACAAGTTTTTTTTGTTGAGTTAGAAACTATTAAGAAGCTTCTAGTTTGGGTTAGGATTTTTGGACTTCCATATCATCTTATAAATAAGGATGTTTTGAAAATATTGGAAATACCCTAGGGAAATTCATCAAGGAAGGACCAACAACTAAGGAGCAAAAGCATGCTATATATACTCAAATATGTGTTGCTATGGATATTTTAAAACCTTTGCCACAATCCATTAATATTAAATCTGAATCAAGAGAATGAGATCAACAAGTAGATTATGAAAATATTGTATTTTATTACCACAATTATTTTGAGATTGGACACATGACAAGAGTTTGCAAAGTAAAAACTATGAAGAAAGAGACAAAAAATTCTAGCCATGAGATAAACTTCAAGACGAAGCAAGGAAATTATTCAATAATAGAAGCTAGATCATATCAAGGATATTCCACTCCAAAATAAGAGGCAAATAAATCCTATCGACAATATCAATTGGCAAGTTTAGAAGGAATTAAAGATGCAAAAGAAGATGTGGAGATAAAACCCAAAACAAAGACAATAAAAAAGGTCAAGTTTATTCTAGGTAAATCATCTTCATTTTCCTCAAGTAGTAAAGAATCCTCTTCAAGTAATAAAAGTGAAAGTGGTGAAGATGTTATCTCTTGCACTTTAAGGTTTCAAGAGCAGAATGATATAGAAATGAGGTTGGAGGAAACCCATAACAATTTAGGGTATTTAGGGCAGAATAAGAAGGTAATTGCTATAGAAGAGCATCTTTGCACTTTAGGGTATTTAGGGAAAAATAAAGAAGATTGTGCTTTTGAGGTTATTCCTTGCACTTCATATCCTTCAAAACAAGGTAAACCTAAAGATGATAAGTCTTACTATGAGCAGTGTGAGAATATTGAAGAGGTTGATTAAGATGAAAGTATTACTAAGAATGAAAAAATAAAGGAAGACCCAAGAAGCAAAAACAAAGAAAAAAGAAAAAAACACAAAGGGATATTGATATGAGAAAACAAAAGCAAATATCACAAGTTTTAACAAGAAGTGGAGCTAAACCCACAAATAAAATAAAAAATAACAATGAAAATATTATCTTAGAATATTAGGGGAATAAATAAGAACCTTAAAAAAGTATTAAGAAATTGTATGAATAAGAACCCTAAAAAAAGACATGAAGAAATTGTGAGGTTGTTATAGACGAGATATTTTTGGATATAGAAGCTGGGCAACAAATATTTTATCCATTTGCATTGTTGAATTTCATCTTTAACACAATTTAAATTTTTGAAGGCATTTGATATAAAAGAAGTTAATAGTGCAAACTTAGCAGTTTGAGGAAGAAAAAGAAGAATATCTTTGATAGAAGAGTAAATGAAAAATATCTTCGATAAAAAAATAAAGTTGGATATGCTTTAATTAACTTGTTATAAATGTAATCAGAGCAATGTAATGCTTTGTTTTCGTAATGGGAGTGCCCCCAATAGAAGCCACACATAGTTTATAAAAAAAATGTTTGTGGTTATTATTATTTTCTATTTTTTATTTTTATCTATTAAGGAAAGTCCTTTATTGAAATTTAGATTTTTCTTAATTGTTTAATAATTATAATTTCGTTAGTTATAAACAATTATATTTTAATATTGATGTATTAAAAAAATCCCACTTTTTATTATTTATTATTTCTATTATAAAAAAACTATGATATTTATTTAAATTAAAAATAAATAAAATATTATCAAATGGCATGAGCTGAACAATTTAAATTTCTTAAGACCTAAGGAGAGACCTGAGTTTATCTTGTCAAACCATATATGCATAATTGCAAAGCTATTATAATACTATTATATGATCATAATGTAATCCTAATGCGACTAATTTCAATTATATATATATATATATATATATATATATAATAATATTATAATAGCATCTGGGGTGCAGCAACGGTTCGAGCTTTGGCTCTTTTTTGGAAGGTCCAAGGTTCAAACCGTGGTGTGGGTGAGGGGGTTGGTGTGCGGTGACTTTGTATTAAATTCTCTATTGATAAGTATAGCTCTCGTATTTACGAGGGATCATGGTTGAAGGACTACTCAAGCCTGCACATCGGTCATAGGGGTTTCTCACAATAACCAAATTAAAAAAAAAAATTATTATAATAGTTTATAACATATTTAAGTAGAATAAATATCATACATAAAACTTGTAGAATAATATAAAATTAAAGGGTCAAATTTTAAAGGTCATACTTCCTTAATGCTTATCAAAATATTTAATATGATCACTCATTTTTGTAGTACTATAACAACCCTTATACTTGAGTTGGTTAAAAATAACCTAATTTTTTAATTTAATTAAATTTTTACCTTAAATGGAAGTAATATATTTAATTGGTACTTGGTATAATTCAGTCTACTAAGTAAAGCATATCACAATTAACTTATAAATGCATCCATCTCACATTTCCTAAAGTATTCACCAATCCCGTCTTTTTTATTTTCATCTAACTAATGCAATTGGCCTAGATATAGTTTGCTCAATCACCTAGTTTCACTAATCTTTAAACATTCTAGATCTAATAACTTTAAAGCATTCATGTATGCCCATATGCAGATACACTCTTTAGCTATTCATTAGACTAGTGTTAAACTTTCACATGACTATGCTAAATTCATTTTTCATTTTAATGTGATTCTTTAAGACTGAGAGATAACTCAACTCAGTCTCATATGATCATAGTTGAGACTATTTAACATAAGACCTTTTAACTAGGTTTGTACTTAGGCATGTTTGTATATTTCATGTATTTGCATGTCTAAAGTTTATAAAACAACATAAGGTTCACATCTAGTAGTTACAAGATTACTCATATCTATGAAGCAAATGGTTTCCTCTTTATGATCAAATTTAGGCTTAACCAAAAGAATATGGTCAATTTAAAAACCCACCATTTCAAGGACACATTTTATCCTTTCTTAGTTTGTAGAATATTGTGATAATGTAATTGATTTGTGCCAACCAAAGTAATTATCATAAAATACATTCAGTCCATTCCTTAATTTCTTTTTTATTTGGATGCATCTTTTTCTAGTTTATGTCAACATATTAGGATCACTAGCACTACAATTATTCTTCTATGATCTCAACTAAAATGAAATAATCGTTTGCTAGTTTTTGTGAGAGATAACACATGGTTTGATCATTCACATTGTACACATAAATCACAATATAATGACCCTGTGGAACTAAGACTTATACATTATACTTATAACAAGGGAATATTTCACACTTTAGTAAATATACATACATGCAGTTGATTTTCATAGGTGATACAAGACTATGTTCCAAGAAAGAACAATTTTATTTATTTTTAATTTCAACATGTTGTTCAAGTGCTAGTTCTTTATCAAAAGGAATGTGATATCAAAACAAGACTATATATAGCTTGAGCAAGGACTCCACCTTAAAATGAGTCTTCACTCATTTCACTTTTCCTTAACAACTTCAATGGTGATTCTCCAATAAACAACAATGTTGTCACATATAACTAGTTTAAGTATGCTCAAAACAATCGGTACAAAGACATCAATCATTGATCAAACTAGAGACTCTATCCTCAATATGAACTCACACAAATCAACCCAATTATATCAACTCATCATAACAAAATTGTAACAAGTCTCACTCAAACCTCCTAAAGGTTGGTCCAAGGCCCATATAGATATCTATACAAAGTCAGATTTCATACAAATTTTTACACAAGAATGCATTGAACATATATGCCATGTTGTTCTAGAATATCATGCAATCTTAGTGCTATCATCAACTAATCTAATAATAAATTACACCATACTTTTTTATTTTCATGACTTTTTTCAATTGGTTATATGGGATTGAAACAGGCCCCACCCATATTAGATCATCACCACATAGTGGTATTACAACAAAGCTTGGATATTATCCATGTATCACTTGGCAAGAATTGAACCTTGGTCTCCTTGTTAAATGTTGAGGAATCTAACCGATTGAACTAATGCCACTTGGTGATTTTTGACTTTTGTTATAGCAACTTTTTCAAATTGTACAACTTTTATCATAACAACTTTTTCAAGTTTTACAACTTTTGCCACAATAACTTTTTTAGTTTTTACAACTTTTGTCATAGCATTTTTTTTTAATTTTTACATCTTTTGTAAGCAAATTTATCATCATTTTTCAACTTTTGTTTTTTACTTTTACAACTCCTATTATTAACTTTTTTAATATTTACAATTTTTTTTTCTTTTTTTTGGATGAAAAAAACATTATATTAAAATGGCTTAATCATACAAAAAAAGGGTGGGTGGAATTAGCACACCCCAAGCACACAACCAACACACTAAATGTGTGCTAAACAACTAGCAAAGCTACCAAAATAACTTACAGAAGTTCACAAGAAAACCAAACAGAGAACTGCATAAAAAAACCAACTAATAAACTATGCATCATTGTTGTGTAGGGGCTGCAGGAACATGATTCACTGCACAAGGAGCATTACCCCAATGATCAATAAGGTCCCGTAAGTGATGAAGCTCTATATTCACTTTTTCTGCTTGCACTAAAATTTGTAGCCAACAATCATAGAAAACCTGATACTTATCAGCAAGAGAAAAAGTAGAAGGCTCCTGCTTGCTAAAAATCACTCTGTTGCGAGTTTTACACAAATGAAAAAGAATCCCCACTCTAAAGATATGCCACACAGGAACAAGCTTCTCAGAAAACTCAAGTGGATCCCCTAACAAAATATTCACCCAAGAACAGGGACCTATCATATAGTGGTTTAAAAAAAGAGAAAATCCAATACCAAGCCTCTTGAGCTATCACACAAGACCAAAATAGATGATGCACATCCTCCTTTGCTCCACAAGATCTGTAGGAAATATCATTCACACCCAAATATCTAAGCCACTGACCAATAGGAAGCCCTTGAAACAATAAACTCCAAGCAAAAAAAGGCTTGCTTAGGTTCAAGATACTTTGCCTAGAGTGTATTAAATCTGAGACTCCATCTAGACTGAAGAGATACTACATCCCACCTAGAATTAAGCTTCTCAGCCGTAGGCACAACAGGGGAAAGCCAAGAGTATCCCAAATGAGGTTTATACTTGGTGAGAGAAACATCTTTGGGCCAAGACCAATCAATCCACCAAGGTTTTTGATAATATTGAAAACTTTACCCCAAACAAATAAAGGAGTGGAATCAATAACAACCTCATAAGTAGTCTTATCAGCAGAAGATAAACAAAAAAAATTCATAGAAATTTCCCAAGGTATCCAAGACCTTGAATGAAAATCCATGAAATCAGATAACCAAGCAATACCTTGTTTATAAAATTTCTGAGCATGTATCCACTAGACTTGAGCAAGGGGAGTCCCCTGCAAAGTGATGCCCGAAGACCACCAAACATTAAGCAAAGGTATTGAAGCCCCCAGCTTCCCCTTCCCATTCCTCCAATTTTTTTAGGAAGACAACAAATATCCTAAGCTACCCTATGAAATCCCTTCTTACCAACAACATTGGACCACAGAAAATCTCAAAGCAACTTCTCCAATTTGGCATAACAAGTTTTGGAAAGGACCCAGCAAGAAGAGTAATACACATGAGTAGAGACCAATACCTTGGAACAAATCTGAAAGTTGCCAGCTAAGGATAATTTTTTGGTACACCAGTACAAAATCTTCTTCTCAACCTTTTGAAAAACATAATCCCACAAACGGGCAGGAGAACCCAAAAAAACAAAAGGATACCCAAAAATTTAAAGGGTTCCCCAGGTTGAATCCTCTTCCAAGGCTTATTAGCTAACCAGGTAGGCATATATTTTCTAGACTGTTTATAGCAAGAAGTTTTTCTCCATTGAAGGAAGGGAGATAAATTCCCTTGATCAATCCTTGAGCAGATCTATGAGGTAGAAGATAACCAAAGACCTCAACAGCAAGAATAAACAAAGAAGGCGCCAATAGACAACCTTGTTTGATAGAACGAGCTAATTGAATATTCTGAGATTGTATCTTGTTCAAAGTTAACACAACAGAGGCATCTTTGAATAACATAAGTACAGCCCTGATAAAATAAGGACCAAACCCCAGAGCCTTTAGCATAGAAGTAATAAAGAACCATTCTATTCTATCATAAGCCTTCTCAAAATCAATCTTAAGGAAAAGAACATCCTGACCAGAGGATCTAGCCCATTCCATCCCTTTGTCATAACAACTTTTTCAATTTTTACAACTTGTATCTTAACAACTATTTTAATTTTTACAACTTTTATCACAACTCTTTTAATTTTTCCAACAAGATTAGTTCAATCATTTTCAAAATTATAAGAAGGATCACAGTGGTTTTTATAAATTTTTCATGTTTGGTTTTATTGGCAACATTCATCAAAGGACTTTGTTATTCCCACATTATGACCACTACACCCAAGATTACCATGGGAGTGATAGCTGTCAACTGAGGTGATCAAAGGAAGAAAACATCTTGAACTGCTACAACTAAAGAGGGAGAGTATCACTAGGGTAATTTATCGCCCAACCACAAAATTCCCTTAACTCTTCTTTCTACTTAGAAGAACTAATCCTTCTGCAAGAAAGACATACATTAGGCACTAACATGATAGAAAGAAATTATATAGAAAGTAGCAATATATCTACATGAAGTCTACTTAAAATCATTACATCATTGATCACATGAGAAATTTATTCCTTCTATATAGAATCAACATAATTCATGCAGTCTAATGAACATAATAAGTATTTAAATCATAGCTTGGCTAAGAATTCATTTGTATAGTCTTCCTAATCCATAATGGGTGTAAATAATTTTTAATTAGCATAAAGATGGATCAACACTAAATATTTTAGTATGTCTCCTCTATGCTTATCCTCTTTTGGCTTGTAAGGTATGTCTTTCTATCATGCATCTATGTCACTCTCTTTTGTGTCTCAACCTTTTTATTTATATATTTAACCTATTCAGCTAGGTATACCATAAGAATAGGCTTAAACATAATCAAACAAGCATGTTACTAGCTCATATGTAGCCAAACTTCCTAATTTACTAAACATAATCAAACAAGAATAGGTACATATAGTTAACAACCATGGGTAAGTTTGTAAACAAGTTCAAGTTGATATTTTGGGACATATATTTGTATCAACACCTTCACCCATGTTCACATATGGTTACGCGGTTATGCAGCGGTGTTCATAGATGGGTATATACCACCTTCATCAGATTATATATAAAGGGAAAACATTATTTATTTATGCAGTGGTGTTCATAGATGGGTATATACCACCTTCATCAGGGAAAATTTTATTTATTGTATCATGTTCCAGCAATTGTAAACTTCTATTATACAAAAACAGTTCTATAAATTTGAATGTAAGGATTCTTGAACAAGAATAAATGAATTCTATCATCCATGTATTTTTAACACGTAGATAAAATTATATCTTTAGTTCAAAAATATCACATATATCTGGTGATGTGGGGAGTTGAAGGAAGTGGTTGCCTAAAACTTCTAGGCAAAGGGAGGTTCCAGGTTCAAATCTCTCCCCCTCACATGCATACGGATATGTAACTCTGGGATATGTTAATCCCATCTACCCAGTCATAAAATAAATACCACATATTGTAACCTTAGTTTTAAAATGAGATTTTTGTTTAAAATTTAAAATACCCATTTTGAAATTTTATGAAATTGTAAACCCTAGGTAAAATATTATGATTTTGGTTTTAAAAAGTATCCATTTGAAAGCATAGTTTAGCAATCATCATTTGAGTCTGAAAAAATTGAATCCATATAAACCTATAGAAGGAAAACCCTTTCTAATTTCATGTTTTGGCCTGAAATCACTTCTCCAATTTTCAACTAACAATTCATACAAGGAGGATTACACTCCTTTATCAGTCAAGCCCGAACATCCTTTGTCGGTCAAGCCCAAACATTGCAGAAAGTTCATACTACTCACCCTATCCCCTACTGAAGGAACCTCCCTCACTATCACTCCTGAGGTTATACTCCAACGAAGTTTCAACAATATTCAGTGTTTATAAAATCATATTTTACCAATAAGAAAGAGCACAACCATTCATATTCACAAACGCGGTAAATAATTTTATTTTATCTTTTTACAACACAAATCATATTGTTCTTGGGAGGAAACAGGGAAAAACCCTAAAAATTTTGATAGAGAAAATCCTAATATTCTTCTAAAATCCCTAGCATGCCTTTAACCAAACTCTATCCCTATTTTCCCAAGTTCAAATTCATTCTCTATGTGAGCGCAAGGACTCCGATGGATATTCCAACACTCTTAAATTGTGAGTGTAAGCGTTCATTCTTTATATTTTTCCATTGTAGAGTGAGGGTTTTTATAACTTATCCCGGGTACAATTCATCTTAAAACGACACAATCTGAAAATAGGTTTCTCAAAATACTTCCTCTCAGAATAGTTTAAATTTAAAAAATGGATGAACAATTGACACAACCATTCATTAGTGATTCTATTGTCAAATAAGAACTTCCAAGTAACACTCTTCAACCAATTGGAAAACGGTACTTGGGTGCCAAAACCCAAAAACAATCTTATATAAACACTCCAATTTTAGAACACCTCATTTGACCATGTAGAAAATAAAGGTAAGAAAAATATTAAAATAAAATAAACATTTTATTTTTTTTAATGCCAGGGGATCTTTTCACATATGTCCTCCTAGGTGATCTGAACTCAGAAATTGTTTCACAAAGTGTCCCAAGGAAGAATTAACTCAACTTATTCCTTCGTGTCCTTGTGTTTCCATCAAATCTTTCTTAAAGGGTCTTTTGGCATAGTTTAAATGTATTATTTTAATCAGCAAAAATCACTCATGTAGCAATCACTAACTTTTTACAAAATTTCATAGGAATGCATTTATAATGAAAAATATATGCAAGGCATTCATATGCAACCAAATGAAATTTCACCTTTTATGACAACAAACAATTACTCATGCTTATTAAAGTGTGTATGTGTGCACGATATCCCTCTCTAGCATGTTATTGTTGAACATCTATGATCCTCTCTTGAAAATACTCTTTCTTGTGAACTAGATTAAGGGTAATTCCTACCACACGTTTGAACCAAGTCACTATAGTTAGTCTTTTTACAAGAAAAGCATAAAATCATTTTATGTAATAAAATGAAATCATCTTTCCATCATACATGCATTCATCATAAATTTGGAAAATAAATCACAAATTATAATTCATATCACTTGGTAATCTAGGAAACCTATAGGGATATTAATTTGATAAACTAGAAATATATATCACGAGTGTTATAAAAAGTGAGGATAATCCCACAAATAAGAATTAAAAAATTATAATGAAGATGATATCTTGGAATATTCGAGGTATGAATATGGCCCCCAAACAAAAGAGTTATCAATGAATTAATATATTGTTATAATCCTAATTTTATCTTAATGTAGAAACAATATAGCTGGTGAAGATTGTAAGAAAGCATTTAAAAAGATTTGGAAGATGGGGGATTATCTAATGATTTATGCTATGTGATCTTCATAAGGTATTGCAATGGTCTAGCACAATATCAAATGGGAATCATGATTGTGAGAAGTAAGAAGTCATTAGGTTACTAGTACATTTTGTAGGAAAGAGGAAGCTATGAAAATTATAGTCATCAGTGTATGTGCTTCAAATATAGTCAATGTTCGAGATACATAGAAAGATATTATTTTATTCATGTCAAATTGAATGATTGATTATAATATTTAGCTTATTGGATAGGCCTTCGACATGATTTTATATTCTTCAAAAAAGAAGAGTGGTAGTCTTGGTTGGTCTAGATCAATGGAGGATTTGGCTTTCTTTTTCAAGTTAAATGGATTTTTGTATGTTGTTCCTTCCATATGCTTGTGATAAACATATTGTACAATCTCATGTCAGAAAAAGATTGTACAAGTTTTTGATATCCAATAGTCGACTACAAATGAAGTATTCAATCTCTTTAAATATTTTGTTGTGAATGGGATTAGATCAAAAAGTATTTAGATGTCATATACTGAATAATGGTCATCCAAAGCCATTTAGTTTTCAATCCAAGTGCCTCCAAGACCTTGGATTTCTTCCAAACGATTATGTCATGATGGGATGAAGCAAATTTGAAGGGTTGTGCATGTATATATTTCTTCAAAAGATGAAATTTCTAAAAGGATATATGAAGATCTAGAATATTAAATCCTTTAGTAACATAATTAAAAGGAGGAAATTAAATCCAAAATCAACCTTCTACAAAAGATATTAGAAATCAAAATATATTAGAAATCAAGGGAATGGATCAAGACGCTTATGTGCAAGAAAAATGGTTCCTTTTTTATTACCATAGAATGTTGCAAAACAAAGATTCATATTGGTCTAAAAATCCAAAGAGAGACATGAAAAGGTGATAAAAATACTCATGCTACCACCAAAATAATTTTTTCCTTTCACTAGATTAAAATTATTTCAATTCTAGATGGAAAAATTATTGACAAAGAAGAGATCAAGAAGGAAGCAAAAGATTATCCAAATATATTTTATTAGAAGTGGGGTAGTATAATGACTCTCAAGGTGATCTTTGGTAAGATAACTTGTCATTTATTACACAAAGATAGAATAAAACCTTGATGAGAAAGATCTTGATAGAGGATCTACAAGAGGTAATTTTCTCTTTTCATCCTAACAAGAATCTAACCTCGATGGATTTACTACAATTTTCCTTCAAAAAATTGGGATGTGTTGAAGTGAAATCAATATTGGTTGTGGTTGAAAAGGCTAGAAACAATAAAATTATAATAAGTGAAATCAATATTTGTTTCTTACATTGGTTCCCAATAAAGGTATGATAAAATATTTTGATGATTTTTATCGCATGAGCCTTTATAACATGATTTATAATATAATTTTAAAAATTATGGAAAATAAATCAAAAAGCATTCTTTGTTATGTTATCTCAAAGGAACAAGGTGATCTCTTCATGGCTAGCAAATTATTGATGGTTGGATACTTTGAATCATCCTATAGTCTCCGCCACTCTCCTTATCTTTTCTTTATTCTTATTGAGGCTTTGGGAATAGCTCTCTGAAAGGCAAACTAAAAGGTAAAATCAAAGGCATTCAAGTCGTGACAAATGGTCCCTTCAATTTCTCTCCAATTTCTTGATGAAACTTGTATATAGTCCATCCTTTAATTAGTGAGATCACAAAATTTAAATCAATACATCAAGCTATGAGAAAATTATTGGATAGTTGGGACAATTGGTTGACAAAATTTAGGATCTTATTAATTAACAATGCCCTTGATTTACAATAGATTATAAAAGAGATTGAGGGCTTAGAGTTGGAAAATTACCATCATCATATCTATGTATTTTCTTGTCTATTAAAAAAGAAAATAGAGCTTTGAGATCCAATTTTGGATAGAATGAAATCTTTTTTGGCTAGTTGGAAATGTAAGTTCCTAATCGTTACTAGAAATCTACCCCTACCTATATGATGTCACTTTCAAGGTTAAGGTTTATAGGGGAAAAAATATTGGAGGATTAGGCTTGTGTAATTGTAGATTTATAAGTCTAGTATTAGAGATAAAAGTTGGACAGAGATTATTCAAAGATCAAGAAAAGAGTAGGGTAAAAATTTTATTTCAAAAATATATAGGTTCTCTAGATACAATAAAATTGTTAAGGAAGCAAACCTTGCCTATGGTTTGACAACATAGAACTTTTATTTTTTTAATGGCTATGCGAGATTGAAACACACCCCATCTATATTACATCATAACCACATTGTGGTATTATAATAACTTGGCAATTATGCATGTATCACTTGGTAAGATTTAAACCTAGGTCTCTCTTTGAAAGTTGAGGAATTTAACCATTGAGTTCATGCCATTTAATTTGATAACATAGAACTTCAATGACGAAAGTTGTACATTCTTTTGGTTTGATGTTTGGTTGAAGCATTATCTTATATTTAATCCAAAATGATAACCATTGGTTTGGTTTTGTTTAGCTTGTCAAGGTTCAAAAGTCAAAAACTATAATAATGTGAGCAACAAATCTAAATTTGGGATTCCTATTAGTAAGTTGGTTCGGGAAGAGGGCCTCAAACAAGTTACCAATGAACTTCAAAAGATGCTTCAAAATTTTATTTACTCATTTTTCTAAAAAAGATGAATCAATTTGAATATCTATCAAAATATGGTGGATGCTCTATCAAGTTGGGATGTAGGACTTTAGAGCAATCAAAATTCCCTAATCCCAAGGACTTTGTTTGGAATAGTGTTTGGTCAATTGAAGCCCTCTCTAAGACCTCAACATTCTTTTCGATAGCAATTCCAAACAAAAATCCTATAGGTGACAATTTGCAAAGAAGAGGATATCATGGACCTTTAGGTGTATCTTATGTAAGAAGGTGTTAGTAACTTCAAATCATCTACTTTTTCATTATTTATTTGCTTCCATCATTTGGGGATGCTTCTTAAAAATCGAGAATCTATTAGGTTGCTCCATTGACATTAGAAGAGATAATGAAATATCTGACATGTTGTTTTAAAGCTAAAGCCTTAAGCATTCTATAAAGGTCTTGCCTTGCCATTATTTGTTGGAATATGTGGCTTGAAAGGAATAATCAAATTTTCAAAAGTAAATCTTAAAATCATAGCCAAGTTTGGATTTGTATTGTTGCCTTTCTTGTAAAATGTTTCATCCATGGTGCTCATCATTGGAAGTATCAAGTGTGGAAAATGATGTGTTAGTCACTTGGTTATAGGATTTAAAGATACATGAATGGTGATTTGTAATGATAAATTTAAGGCTAAGAATCTACATTGACTTATGACAAAATAATAGTTTCTAAAAGTTGGCAAATCAAACTTAATTTGATGGTGCTTTCAAAGCATGCTTTTAAAATTCTTGTGAAAGTAGCAATTTTTAAAATAATGAAAGCAAAATTCTCCTCACTTACTCAAAATCATATGGAACTTCAATAGACAACTCTGAAAAGGTTAAGAGAGGCTAGGGTACTTCTTACAGGGATCCAGATGACAATGGAAAAAGAATGGAGATGTATTTCAATTAAGAGGGATTCACATTATTATTAATGTTATAAAAAAAGATGTGAAGATTGGATCAATAATAGAATTATTTAAAAAGTTCATCAATAAGTGATGGAGGCAGTATCTTAGAAATTGTTATGATATTTTATTACATTATTTTATTAGATCATGCATTTTTATCTGAGAGATTATTTTAATACTTCTTGCACGTAATGATCTCCTAATCAAGAGTATTGATCTTCCAGTTTGTAACCCTAACACATGTATTAAATAGGCTCTTATATCAATGAATGAATAACTTTTTGTCATCATTGGTATCATAGTAGAGTAATATAAGAATGCTCTAAATCTGTAGCATTAAGTTGATCTGGTTTATTTAAAAAGAATCCTTGGCTCAATAGCACTTGTTGGGAGAGTGTGTGAAATTTAAAAGAAACAACAATCATCATCATCCCATGACATACCCTTACTTGTTTAATATTTACAGGTTTTCATTCCAAGATCTGACTTTGACGAGGACTTCCTCAAATCAAACATGACATACCCTTACTTGTTTAATAACAATCATCATCATCCCATGACATACCCTTACTTGTTTAATATTTACAGGTTTTCATTCCAAGATCTGACTTTGATGAGGACTTCCTCAAATCAAACATGACATACCCTTACTTGTTTAATAACAATCATCATCATCCCATGACATACCCTTACTTGTTTAATATTTACAGGTTTTCATTCCAATATCTTACTTTGACGAGGACTTCCTCAAATCAAACAGTTTTGAAGCTCGATTCAAGTCAAATCTAATAAAGTTGAAGTCAATGGAAACGTGTAAAAGGCTTCCTCATCCATCCCATAAACAACATCGCTCTCAACACAAAATCCCCCAAATCCACTCCAACATTAAGAAAGAACTCGACAAGGGCCAATGAGAGATTTGTCGTGTACGTGGTGAAGCCCATGTGGCCTAAGGTGACACCCAAGGGGGAGAAGGTGCAGGCGATCTTGCACTGGAACCGAAACGCCATGGAGATGATGTATCCCATGATTGCCAAGGCATTGGTGACAGTGGGGGCCAATGCCAGTCTCACGGATTACTTGAATTTCTACTTGGGAAATAGAGAGATCGAGTGGTCGGAGGTAGTACGTGGCTCTTGAGGCTCCAAAAGTGCACCACCATTGAAGCGCTATCAACGAATGGGTGGCGGTGCTACAGCAGCACCCTAGAGATGGCGTCAGATCAACAGACGAAGCTTTTGTTCGTGGGGACATCATGAAGAAGGTGACCGAGGTCTCGAAAGATGATCTTTGGATGCTATGATTCTAGTTTGCACAAGACGAAACTCTTTGATTGGATCCTTGCAAGAGGGACAAAACCATTTCGCCTTGCAAACGAAAATGCACCTGTGATCATATTCATTGTGGCACGCGTGCGGCACTGGATGACAACAACAATGATTTGGCTAGTTTTCCCACAGTCTATTTATGGGAATCCAATTGAAATTCAGTTTGAAGTTTCAAAGCCAAAATGATGCACGCTGATTATCAAGTTTGGTAAATTTTGAACTTTATGATTTAAATTAATGAATCTTATTACACAACCCTTGCGTATGCAAGAAACCCAGGTATAACAATTAACTTCCTAACGGTCAGGCTAGAGCAAGAAACGAAGGTATGTCAATTAACTAAGTGAAAGCTAGAGCACTACTAAGAGAAGTCAGCCAAGACTGAAATTTTTTGACATTTAATTAACTTAACAAAAGCTAGAGCAAAAAGTCAATCTAGATATGGTGTGAAAATAATTTTGATATTTGAATTAACAAAAGATAGAACACTAATAGGAGAAGTCCATCTAGACATTGTGTGAAAATCATTTTGACAATCGACTTGAAAGAGAGTTGATAGGTTTATTAAAATGATCAACTCCAAAGGTAAGCTAAAGAAGTGACAAGTTAACACCATAATTCAGGATACCCGTCCTCTTGAAAAAAAAAACTCCACAAATAATTCTCCATTAGTTATAACTATGAGAAGCAAATAGGTTAATAGATTTAATGGCTAGCGTTTGAGGTAAACAAACAACATAATGAGAAACTGATCCCAACAAAGGTTCCATATAAGAAATGGATTTGCATATAATATGGGTGTATACACTATTCTTTAGACCAAAAAACAAATATTTAACAAGTAATCACAAGACATGGATTTATATATAACATGAGTGTGTATATATATATATATATATATATAATCACAAATCAATAAATTCATATTGCCCCTATATTGGTTTTTGAGTTGGAGGCACATGGGAGGTTCTTACTTGACACTTTCTAATGCTGCATAGAAAAGGTCAGGCATCCATGATTATATATGGTCCTTTGCAATATTGAACTAAAAATGACTACGGTTTGATTACAATATTCATCAGAACAAACTGTTGGTGATGGAAATTTCTGTGGTGTTGGTGTTGCAAATGCTGAAAATGTAAAACTCTTCTTCCTCGTCACTTTTCTGGGAACATAGGTGACAAGGACACTCACAAATTACAATAACTATAATGACACCATCATTGCATGACCGATGTCATTGCTTAAAATGTTGAGAAAACTTAAAATAAATATAATCTTCCTCTGAAGAAAAAGGTTAGCACATTAAAGACGCCAAATGTGGCCCTGGTTGCTTTTCTTGCAACATAGGTACCACATAAAAACCTCTGTTGCTTTCCTTAAGTGAAAATTTCATGAAACTTATCGATAGGCACAAGTATTGCATTAAACTGTTAGAAGCTGCATTATTTGATAGGATAAAGACACATTTTTGTTTCATTGCTAAATGTTGATATTTTTCAACTAAAAGAAAATAAACTAAAAACGCGGATGGCTTCCCGTCTTATCCTATGAAATTCTGAAATGTATGAAGCATATATTGCTTTTGAAATATTGTATAATGCAAGTAAAGCATGGAACCCGATAGTAGGAAGACAACTGCTGTTACAGCTACTTGTTTGCTATAACAAGTCTGGCTCTGCAATATATGCAGCCATAATTGTGGATGTGAATGGCAACAGATCAGTATTGAGAGTGTTTTTTGCGTAAATAGTTGATCTCTCCTTTTGAGCCCTTTGTTTCTTTTTCTTGCAACCATCCCTAAATTGTTAGCAAGGATAATGGAAGTTAAGAGTTGGTATTTGGGCTAGAATTGGAATTCTAGCCTCACGGTTGCTGATGCTACTGATGCTACCATCAAAAGGCAGCTCTGTTCCTGCTTCGAATTGTTTTTTCTTTGCCAATCACAGGCTTCAATCAAGACCATGCAGAGCCCTATTTATAGGATAATTCAATGTTATCCCTCAAGGGAAATGTTATATTAGCAAATGAAGTAAAACATAGGTGGAAGATGGAGAAATGCCATAATTTATACATATTTGTTTTGTTGTTTTCTGGTATGGAACACCACTGCAGCTGTTGTCAATCATGCTTTTCTATTAAGGGGGAAAATAGAAACTTAAATTTTGGCCTTAGTATGTGTTAATGCCGGGCTCATCCCAAAAATTTTAACCTTTGTGTAAGGAAAAGAATGTGTCAAATCATATATTTAATTCCTTTAAAGAAACCATGACAATCATACTTATCATATTAGACAAAAGTTTTCTTGTGGGGGAATGCTTTTATTTTGTCAGGTATGGCCACTTAATAAATGCTCCTGTACAAATATGTTGCTAATATATGCAATCTAAAAGTTGAGGTTGTTTAAATCCATTCTATCATCAAAATAAAAGTGACACTTTATGATTCTTTTTGTCCAAGAATATCGATGCCTGTATTGTCCACAACGGTGGAAAACAAGACTAACCTGCTACATATCTGTGGAGAGACACATGAAAAAGTAAAATTGAACATCAAGGACAACATTCAAAAACTCCTCATATAATCAACCTGCCATGGAATATTAGAGATGATGCAACCTCATGTGTATGTGTGCCCTTAATCAAACCTGTCTTCCAATTTCAACAAACTGCTCTCAAGACTCCCAACACCACCGCTGCTTCACCTGCTTCAAAAGCTCTCATCTCCTGTCCAAAACTCATCTAAACAAAAACTCTAACCATGCTAAAAGTGAATGTTTGAACAACAAAAAATTGTAAAGTAAGTTGGGGAAAAACCGCAGATAGGAGAACTGCCCTATCCACTAAGAATTTATGATTTCCGACATGAGAAATCAACTTGCCTACTTTCCAAGAGATTTTGAAGACATTATGAGAAGGCAAGGCCACGTAAAATGCCTGTATGTGCCAATTTTTGGCCAGTAGTTTCATGAGTTCTCTCTCTGTTGTATTTTCCATTAAATGCTTCACTACAAGATGATGTTGTCGATAAGACATGAGGTCATAAGATGTCATTGATACGACATGTGGCCATGTATTATGCATATTTCTACTGATGATTTAATTAAGGTTTATGCAGGAATTATTTGAGATCCACTTGTCTTCTCTGGGATTTTTTTTCTTTTTTCTAACGCTTAAAGTTCCCATGCCGACTCGTTTTCCTCATGTTTCATCCAACCCAACTCATCCTTCATCATGTTATGACCACCTACTGTACTATATCCGCATCTGTTTTCTCTGGCACTTTGCACAACTTCAATATTTTTAGAGATAGTAAGGAAATTTCAAACATATTCATACCTCAGGAATTAAACTAGTCTTTGCTATCTAAAATTTAAATTATTACGTGTTTTTAGGAGGCAAATTTGGAGCCTGGACTCTTATGAAGAGTCATCTTATGCTTCATAATATATGCCTACAGGATTCCAAATAGAAATAGAAAAAATTACATGCCAAGTTTAAGAAAACCCATCGCATAGTGGAAATTGAAGAGTCCTAACATAGAAAAGGCATTGATTACGAAACTTCACGAGCCTGGCATATTGTAAAGAATTAATAGATATGCTTATAAATAATATAAAACAAACTGTGCATATGTGAGGTGAACATGCATCACTACCTCGGTGTGAAGCTCTGCCATATGCTGTCTTCAGTCCTTTCTATGTGACAGGTACTTTTAAATCAAAGGACCAATGACATTCTATTTTATTCCCTTTCCATCTTACAGATCAAGATAGCACTATGACAAGCACGTTTGCTCCTTAAAGAAATGTGCAGCACTCTGGAATTATGAGGCAAAGCATACTTCATGTTGCCTGTAAGCCTTGCAACTAAATGAAAAGAAAATGGCAGGAGGATTTTCACAATATGAATTAGATAATTGAAGAATACTGTCATATGCCATACTATGCTGAAATTGAGCTTTCACCTTTGATTGCATTTCTTATTAATTAAGTTTCACACCATTGGATGGTCAACTTTACAGCATACTAGAAACATATTGCATATATTAGAATCATCTCTTTGACACCAATATTGGAAACGATAATAAAAAGAATGAATACAGATTTCATTAGAATTTTTTGCATTTTAGTGGAAATTACAATCCCAAAAGAATTATAGGGTTACAGGAATAAGAGAATACAACTTCCAACTCAATGAATGGTAAAGGTCAAGTGAATGATTTTCACCGCCCAAATCAGATAGAAACAGCAAATGCATGCTGTCACCTACAATGTTTTTTTCTAAATCTTTTAAACATTGACCTTGAATCATAGGTCTCATTAGTCAGATAGATTATGTATGACTAACTCTCTGACTTATGGATTTATTCGACTGGTAAGCAAATTTGCTAAAATCACCTTCCAAAATGCTCATCTTATTAAGATCCCTGCAATTCAGTAACCATCAATTAAAGCTTTTTTGCAAAACCATCTGTGGCCATTAAAATTCTGCTTGAACTACAAAACTGAAACATATGAACTGCTATCTTTCATTGAAAATAATCAATAAGCATGTATAGCTTTATTGACTTAAAAGTCCATTCAATGAGTTTCTTCTTACCCTACTGATTTTGAAGCTGTTGCAGACTTCTGAGGAGGTCGAAGACCACTAGCACGAGCACGGCCTGTAATGCATTGGAAAGAAGATAATGTAGAGGCAAATCTTTCCATTGACTGTTCTGCTATGTCAGAATATTGCTCAATGTGAGAGAGGTTACAAGCAAACTTTTCCTGTTGTACGCTTTTACTGATTAAGTCACTTCTGAAAGTGGGAACATGTTTTCCTGTTTGACAAAAGCACCATGCATTGTCAGGCTTATATGAGGACATATTTGTAAATGCATCTTGTGATGAAGTGGCAGTATTACTTTCATATCAGAGATCCCATCACTTCGGTCTTTTACATAGAAATTTTATTATATAATAGTTAGCTATTAAGAAAAGAAAATAGAATATTGTTCAACATATAGCCATCACACATTCAAGACAGGAAGTCTATAGCTAGGCTATAAGTCACTTACTTCTCCAAGCAATCAAATAAAAAGATATTCTTCAAGTGTTTTTGCATTTACTGCTAAAAGCACATAAATTCTATCGGAAAAAAGAAAAAAACAGGAAAGCCTCTGTTGATACAACAAATACAATGAGATTATGTTAGACAGAATTGCTAGAAGACCACACATCCTTCATGCATGTTTCTTAGACTTGCACACAAAGTAAAATCTACTGGAATCACTCATTTGGCATATAGATCTCTTATTTGCATTAAAGATGAAAACATATTGGTTTTCAAATAAATAGAAAGATAAATACATGATATAAGACTTGTAGATCTATTATGGACCACCTTCCTTATACCTGTATACTGACAGGAATCATGAAATCCTGCCTATATTATTAGCATGCAGTGCAATCCTTAAAGCAATATAAGATAGAGGTGGCTAATCATCCTACCGAACCCTTGGGGTGTGTAAAAGGCTATGACTACCACCAAATGTACTTGTGGACATGTAATGATGGGTACCTTTTTATCACCCTTTTGAGAATTGGACTCACAAATTCATGGCTACAACCAACTTGCCTCACCTGCCCACCCTCAAATAATGAAAATATCATGAGCATTTCTTCCAAAGATAGTCTACACATGATGCAGAACATTTTCCTGAGTTTAGTGGAACTCCAAACCATAACTGCACATCACTAAACTTCCTTTGTGGGACGAAGCTGCACACACCACCAATTGAGCTCATAAACAGTTGCCATGTCATTGACATTCTCCTAAAAGTAAACAGAGAAAAGAGGGCATTATCAGCAAAGTATCAACCACCACCCTCGAGCCAATGTTTAGGGTTCCATGATAAAATAATTGTTTACCTTGATCATAGTTTGTGTCCACACTGGATTTGTCATTAACAAGAAGACTTCAGCCCTACTTGCAACTGGAATACTTATTAATGAAGGCCCTTGATCATGTGGGCAAGCCCATTGCTAGCTCCTACTGCCTCAAACTCCAACTCTACATGGTGCTAAAAGCTTTTACCGTTGAATGATTCTGCCAACTTCAACAATAGACTTGCCTCAATAAAGATCTTGACATGGCCTTGGCAACAATCAAATGATGTCACATGCATTTGGGAACAACCAGTGACAGCCACCATAGCTATAATGTCTCCACACCAAAGTCTCATGATGCTATCCTTAAATGATCATCAACAACCACTATGGTACAGAAAAGACGTAACCAACAAAAAAATAGTATTGAAACAATTTAAGAAATGAATCGTGTAGTCATATGTATCATGTCAAAATACACTTCTTTATGGCTTCATGATGCTTTTCACAGTTCTAGAACCCATGCATACTTTTTATTCCTCAAAGACGTAAAGTACATTAATATTTCAAATTGTAGAGCATACTGCCCAATTTTATCAGGCCTTTTGCAATTATTAACATTTTTCTAAATTCTCTCATCATGAAATAAAGATCCTTAAATATAAGTCCAAATAGCAAAAGTATATCTAAAATGAATTGAAATTATTAACTGGTATTGGATAGTTATAGGCTTTACACCTATGTTTCCTGGGGACACACTTTGGGATTTCCAAGTCAAATAAATATATCTAAAATGAAATGAAATTCTTAACAGTTAATGGATGACTATAGCCTTCTCACGTATGTTCCATGGGGATGCATTCTGGGCTTTAGGAGTTGTCCTAGAGATGCATCCCACTGTCTCCAAAATGAGTGTCATCGTCCCAATGTCATCCATCCCACTTGTCTCACCATCCCAAAGACACGTTCCAACACCATCCCCATGTCAGAAACTTCATGAAACATAACTTCTCATTGAGGCAGGGGTCCCATGCAAGGGACTACAGCTCTAAAAATAACTGCATGCAGGATCCCATGAAATGAAAAGCAAATATGCTATAGGAAAATTTAGAATATTTCCCTCAAATGCAGAGTGTCCAAAGTTCAGAGAGGACACCTTCCGCAGGTGCTCGAGAGGGGTGCTGGATATTTAGAGCACCCATAGAGACATTCTTATGCCACTTGGCACTCCACATGGGTTTCCTAAGTTTTCTGCAACCCATTGCCAAAGGAAAACATTTTAGAAAAACGGGTCCCTGCCTAAGATAAAAGACAAGTTAAGATTAAACAACAAAAGCACATCAAGCTTTGTGCATAGATGCAAGATTTGCATTTGAAGCAGCAAGATCTGCAACTCCAGGATCAAGATTTGTATCTGAGCATTAGGCATGGAGACATCCCACTTATTAAAAGATGGCCAAGTCCACTAGTTCTATTTCATGGGTTTAGTCTGACTTGATTGTTGGACTGTCAGTATTTTCAATTATTTTAAATAATCTATGTTTTGCACTTTCTTCTCATTTACTTCTTTTTAACTAGAAAGTATTCCCGATTCCACTGGTAGAAATTTCTCAATGGGTTTCAAGCTAATGTGGTGGGGATTGAGTTTTTGTTTTCTTTGCATGCAATACTAAGAACTTTTGAAGTGTAGAATCTTTCCAAATAAAATTTGTAAATTTGAAATTGTGAGGGCGTAATACTAAGCACTTTCATTCCTTTTTGTAGTATTGATCCTTCTAATATCTGAGGCCCTAACATTCTCAAAATTATATTTATCACATTTGGTCCAATGTTTTTCATAGTTTTTTCAGAACTTTACTTTTTGAAAGCTAGTACTACGTATTCTTATACTCAATGCTATGGAGTTTTCATAAGGTGTTTAAGGCCTCCTGGGTATCTACAAGTAGTGTTTGCATTCTTCCCTCCAGGCCTCTAAGCTATCACTTCAAGGTTGAAATTCCTTATCCATTGCATTCCTAAGTTTCGACTAGAAGCACAAAGCTCTCCTTACTAATTTCTGCAATATGTTGTATTCCTGATATAAAAAGTGGCATAAGACCTTAATTCTATCATCAATAGAACTAACATTAATGTTCTCCTAAGGCGAGCCATTCATAGCTCAAAAATCTTGTTAGTTCAGTTTGCCGTTTACCACAATTTGGTGAATTAGTGAGAAAACATTTTACTGACTATGATAGTACTATTATGAGTTGTTCCACTAGAATACTTGCACAAAACAATAATACGCAAAATAAGTACCCTAGCTTCAGTAGCACATGCATATGAGGGGGCCCAATGGTGAAGGCTTTGGAACTCCAAAAAAGAGGCCCAAGGTTCGAATCTGAAAGGATTGTACACCATGCCCTAATAACCTGAGTATGGTTGGATAAACATATATTTGGTAAACAACATCCTCCATAAGGATAGTTCCATATGGCCTGTGGCCTCATGGACATTAAAAACTACTTTACTTTTACCTTTATAAATAATCCAAGACATTATTCAAACCCAATAAATGTTAGTCAAAGGAAAACATCAAACCAAAAAACAAGCACCCATTAGTATTTGTTTTCATGAAGCATCAGTAATCTGGGACTCCAACAGACTTCATCTTCTACCTAGCATAAAAATCTAAAAAATTTATAAAAGAACAAATTTAATTTTTAATTAAATTTACTGATCATTCAAACATCAATTTGATGGCTCGTGTCCATGCTCAACTAAGGCTAATCCATCAAGGGGTGCATGAGTAACCCTAACTCAACCCTTCAATCAACATATAGAAGAAAGTAATCTGTTGCCACATTTTGCACGGGGTGCAATGTTTTCAATTTTGTAGCAGTGCTGCTCTTCCTTTTCCCTCTTCCTCTATTTTCCTTTCTTCTTCTCTCCCTTTCTCTCTCTTTCCTACATTCTCTTTTTCCCCCCTTTCTTGGAGCCCCTCAGTTGGATCTCAAATTTGACAGCAGTTGCCCTGAAAAATGGCTAAGTGTTGGTGCGAAGTTCGCACTTCGCCCAGTTTTGGTGCGAAGTCCGCACTTCGCCCAGTTTTGGTGCGAAGTCCGACTTCGCCCCTTTCTCTGGGCGCACCTTGTAGCAGGCTGGCAGGTTGGCAGAAAAATGACTAAGTGCTGGGGCGAGGTCCGTACGGCGGCAGGAATCAGCTTTCACCTGTGCGCAGTCCGACTTCGCAGCGAAGTCGGAGTGCGCCCTTGACAGGTGCGCAATAGGGAAACAAACTCGGAAATGCACCCAAGGCATGAAGGCCTTCCCGACTGCGCTGTTTTCTGCCTGCGCAACCCGATGGCGCTCTGATCCCAGGCGAAGTTGGATAAACTGCCTTTCAAGGCAGACACGTGTCAAACAGCATCATCCATCATCTGACAAGTGTCCAGCTTCGGGATTTGAGCCAAGACGTGCCGAGCAAAAGGACGAGCATGGGCTGCACTACCTATGCCAGTGGCCTCATTTAAAGCTGATTGGAGGTTCTACCTGCTCCAGCTGCCCGCATTCCTGCCGAGAAGAAGTTCTACACAACACGCTGCCACGTAGCTGTCCAGCCTTCCAGAAGACCATGCTACGGGTACAGTCCGGTCCGACAAAGGTTAGCATTTGCAGCTCCTTCGCCGCTTTTGTCAGCTAGTGTTTGATTGGGACTTTGTGCCCATTAATGTAACGGGAGGGACTCGGGCTATAAAAACCCACCATGTTTTCATTGTAAAGGGGGGAAGGGGAATGTCTGTTAGGGAACCATTGTAACCGTGCTTCTGCTTATAAATATAAATTATATGCCTGGTTCTGTTCTACTGCTTCTATTCTTTATGCTGCCTCTCATTTACATTTATGCTTTACGCTTTCCTGTGTCACGGCTCGTTGATTCATTTCAGCATTTGGTGGTCAGGTGCCTTTAGCATTGCTTGTGCCATGGCTTGTTGATTCATTTCAGCATTTGGTGGTCAAGTACTTTTGAACTTCATAGATTAGAGGATACATAGAATAGATGTGGTAGCAGTTCCATCAGTTGTGTGTTACGTTGCTGTCCGTAGTGGTGATTGATGCGTTGTCGTGCTGTTAGTTCTCCTTGTAGGGAGAATGTTTGCTAGGGGACCATTGTAGCTGTGCGTATAAATTCTCTGCATAACACATATACCTGGCTCTGATATCTCTTGGTTGCTTTCTGTTTATGTGACTGTACGTAGTGGTGATTGATGCATTGCCGTGCTGTTAGTTCTCCTTGTAGGGAGAATGTTTGCTAGGGGACCATTGTAGCTGTGCGTACATTGCTTAATACAGAAAGTATACTTAGGTTTTGCAGTTCCTGGTCATGCTTTGTATTTATGATGCAATAAGTAATGGTGATTGATGTGTTGTCGTACTGTTAGTTCCCTCCACCCAACTCCAATCACATTTGTAAATTCTTTCCGTTCCTTTATCTCTTTCCCCGCACTCTTAGCTTAAACCATAAAACCCCCCAAAGGAGCCGGCCTTCTCCGGAGATTGGCACGGAAGGCATCTCTTCCTTCCGGCCTTTCATGTCGGTGGGCGAATCTGGGCGCATTCACCCAAAATCCTTTCCTCATGGCAGATTCGTAACCAACAGTTTCTCTGGCACACCCGATGGGACCAGGGTCCCACATTTGAAGAGAGATTTTCTGATCAGTCTCCACCTGGCGTTGACAGTGGTTTTTGAGCACTTGGTGGGACAAGGAAGTTTTTCACCCCCAACAGAATCGAAGCACCGATGCTCGCTTCATTGCTGTTCAAAATCTGAGCACCTGGTGACTCTGCACGAACAAATCCTCTGAGTCTGAAAGACCGGTCCTAGCACCTTCATGCAAACAAGAAGGTGGCGAGCAAGGGATCCGAGAAGCCCGCCTGACTTTTACGAACTGGACATCAACGCTCGAGGCGAAATTGCCAGGCTGGCTGATCCGCAAGCTCGTGTCGACGAAGCCGAGGCTGAAATTCAAGAAGAAGCCGAAGCCGAGGTCGGCGGAGCTGAGTACGAAATAGAAGAGGCCGAGGAAGAAGAGGCATCTGCATCCTCGGAAAGTACCGACACTGAGTACACAACCGACGACGGAGAAGAAGAAGAAGAAATGGCTGCCCAACAGCAAAATGATGATGATCTCTTCCCGACGGTGGACTCTACAGGGCCCTTGGCCCTGGTCGGACAGCAAGCTGTGCCCCCTGCTGCTTTAAAGTCCATCCCTACATACGACGGCTACGGCAAGACGGCGTACGAGCACATCCAGGACATCCTTGCCCTAGCCGCATTACATTCCATTACTGATGAGAGTGTGAAGACCCGTCTGCTGGCCCTTTCCCTGAGGGGAAAGCTTCTCTACTGGTGGAGATCGCTGCCAGAGGGATCCATCACAGGGTGGCCCCAGCTTGCCAGAAGGCTCGTGAAAGGATGCAACGAGTCTGCTGACCCTACTTCTCTGCTGCATCAGTTCCAAAGTATCCAGAGACACCCTCAAGAGGAGGTGTCTGACTTCAACATCAGGTTTGCGAGATCCTGGAAACGGGTACCTCGCGAACTTCGGCCTTCAGCTAGCATGGCTGCTCACTACTATCTGAGATCCTTCAACTCATACATATGCCTCCTGCTGAAGATTGCCAGAATAGACGAGTTTCCTGCTCTGTACGAGGCTGCCCAGCAAGCCGAAGCTGACATTATTTCTATCGGCAGACTCCCGTCCAGGGTGCAGGAACCCATTCATCCTGACTTCCCTGCATCCCGCATCCTCCCCGCTTCGGTGGTGCGCCGTCCACATCGAGGCAGCAACCCCAAGCAACGAGTGGAATCCGGCGCCGGTCGTAACTCCTTACGGCCCGCCTCAATTGCATTATCCTCACCCGCCTCCTCCCGCTCCGCATTTTCCAACACTTCCCGCTCCCCCTCGCACGCACCTTATTCCAACCCTCCTCCATTAGCCGCATTGCCTCCACCGGCACAGCTTGCCGCCTCCTGACGATAGCATTCGTAATACAATCCTCCAGGAGGTGCGGGCTTTGGCCTCGGGATATCATGCCATGTCCAATGACATGACCGCTCTGAAGAAGAAGCAGGCCCAGATGGACCTCGCTCCTAGGAGGCCATATGCGCCCCCGGCGCTGACAAAAGACAAGCCCCCAGAGCACCAGTTGCAGAGGCGTCCGCCTCCGAGAAATGCTGCTATAGAAGACCCGCCTGGTCCTTCCGACCAGGTTAACTGGTGCACTACGTGCAATGACCCGCATTCGGAGGAAGACTGCACATTGCACCAGCACTACATCCAGACCTTGGCCGGCAGCGCCATAGAGGACGATGAACTCTACATGATCCTGGACGGCGAAGCCAACTTTGCCCTCCCAGAGGAGAATTTAGTGCCGCCCGCCAAGGAAGAAAAGAAAACCGCAGATGCTGCCAAGCCTTTGCAAGTTTATGCCAAAAGAGAAAAACCGCAGCCCGGTGGGCTGCCACCGTACAAACGGCTGTGGCCCTACACAGCCCAGGAGAAGGCATCCAAAGATAAAGCTCCAGCCAAGCCTCCTCCGGCAAAGGCTGCCCCTGTTCCAGCCAAGCCTCCTATAGCAAAAGCTCCAGTTCCGGCTAAGGCTCCCGTACTCTCACCTCTCCACCTGAAACCAAAGAACAAGCCCAGGAGAAGTCGAAGTACCCGTCTCCGACCAAGAGACAGCGAGTTGAGGCTACCCAACGATACCGGACGAAGTATGAGCCGGCAAAAGAAGCAGAAGGAGCTAGCACCTCGAGCTACAAAGATAGTAGACGAGTTGAAAAGAACACCCGCTAGAATCAACATGTATGATGCTCTTCTGCTCCCGTGCCAAGTGGATCTGCTGCAAGAATCTCTGAAGAACATGAAGAGCGGCAAGCAGATACAGCCCGCTGTCCTGGTTCAACCTCTGACAGTCTCAGCCACTGGGAAGAACAGACCGCCTCCCTTCTATCTGTCTTTACGGATGCAAGGGCACATAGTTCACAACTGCATGGTGGATTCTGGTGCTTCCACGACTGTGATGCCGAAAGCCGTCTGCGATGAGATCGGGATGGAGTACACACGAAGCAGCCAAGGCATGCTGCAATTAGACGGCACCCCTGTCAAGACAGTTGGTGTCATAAAGGACATCCCTATCCGGTTGCACAAGGCTCTCGACATCGTGGTCATCCAAGAGGTCGTGGTTGTTGACCTGGCTCCCTACTTCGGCATGTGTCTCTCCCGGGAGTTCACTGCGAAGTTGGGCGGGTACCTGTCTCTAGACTACTCACACATGGAAGTGCCCTTCAAAGGAAGGAGACTGAAAATTTTCAATGAGAAGCCTTCCACCTTCCTAGTAGAGAAGATACCCGGAGGAGAGTTGGACTGCATGGTTCAACTTGTCGGAGGAAGAGCTGGTGACAGTAGAGCTGACTGAGCAAGCCTTCGAAGTGCTACAGCTTGAAGATGAGTTCTCTTTGCGGGACTTCAACGCCGTAATTGAGACAGAGCAGGGCTGTTACTCCATCGTACAGCCCGAGAGGCTTGACAAGTCAGCTGCAAAGGAAGTAGGACCTGCACCTGAGAAGCTGTGGAAGCTTTTCTTTGACGGCGCGCGATGCAAAAATGGCGCCGGTGCAGGGGTGCTTCTGGTTTCTCCGACCGGGGTCCAGAAGGACTATACCTACAAAGTTGGCCTCGGAGCCGCACTAACAACTCGGCGGAGTACGAAGCCCCGTGCTTGGGTTTGCGAAAGGCGGAGAGGTCGGGGATTAAACACCCGCAGATCTTTGGAGATTCGGAGCCGGTGTGTCACCAGGTTACGAACAAGTGCGCCTCCAAACAAGCACTATCTTAGGGCGTACCGCAACCGGGTGTGGGACCCGATGGAGTCGTTCGACTCGTTGAATGTCAAGGCGATATCGCGTGAGAAAAACAAACACGCCGACATTCCGGCGTCCTTTGGAGCCAGTGCACGTTCCGGCCGATGACGTTGTCCGTAAACCGAAGCCGGTTCGCACTATTTACGTGCCTTCGTGCTTGATAAGGACACCCACTGGCAGGTGTTCGGCTGTGACGAGGAGATCGTCACATTTTTGGTTAACGAAGTTGGTTCAATCGAAGGTAGAGACCCTGATGACGAGCAATATGAGGGGTTGATACAGCTTAAAAAATAATCATGTCCCAAAAGGACTGATTACATTGGAGAGTCTGTTTGATCAGAATGACAGAGCAATATCTCACAGGATCAAAGTAGACCCGAAGCAGTATGCCGACCTGGAACTCGAACCTGGTAAAACTATCAAGGTCGGAACAGACTGCACCTCGGAGGAACTTGAGCAGATCAGATCACTGTGCCAGGAGTTCCCCGACATCGTGGCCTGGTGCTACGAGGATTTGAGGGGGTATGACAGAAATGTCATCCAGCATACCATTGAGCTAGAGGATGGCGCCAAGCCATTCCGACAGAAGCAGAGGGCCGTAAATCCGAAGATTGAGGCCATGATGAAAGCCGAGCTCTTGAAGATGCTGGAGGCCAAAATCATCTACCCCATCAAACATTCATCCCGGGTCGCGAATTTGGTGCCCGTGAGGAAAAAGAATGGCGACATTCGTCTCTCGTGTCGACTTCGAAACCCGAATCAGGCTTCCCTCGGGGACCACTATCCGCTTCCCCAAATCGACCGTATTCTACATATCGTTGTCGGAGCCCGGAGATTCTCACTTTTAGATGGATTTTCCGGCCACAACCAGATTTGGGTCAAAGATGAGGACCAGCATAAGACGGCGTTCACCACCAAGTGGGGGACGTTCGCCTATCAGCGCATGCCTTTTGGCTTATCCAATGCTGGTGCCACATTCCAAAGGGCCATGGACCTGGCCTTCCGAGAGCTGCTCAATAAGATCATTGTTATCTACCTTGATGACATGACCGTTTTCTCTCACCAAAGAGGGGATCATGTTTCCCACCTGCGGCAAATATTTGAGAGGTGTCGAGAATTCGGCATTTCTATAAACCCGAAGAAGTCTCTCTTCGCGGTAAAAGAAGGAAAGCTGCTGGGACATGTCATCTCCGAGAAAGGCCTCGCCATTGACCCTGACAGAGCAGAAGCCCTCCTCCGCTTGCCAGCCCCCATCGATAAAAAAGGGCTGCAGTCCTTCTTCGGTCAGATTAACTTCGTGCGGAAGTTCATTCCGGACTTCGCACAGGTGATCAAGCCTATGGCCGAACCGCTGAAAAAAGATACAACTTACGAATGGACCGATGAGAGAGAGCAAGCCTTCGAGGAAATCAAGGCTCGAATTGCGCAAGCTTCGGTGTTGATAAACCCGGACTACTCCAAGGACTTCATCCTTTATGCAATGGGGAGAACCCGAAAGTTACGCTGCAGTCCTAACTCGTAAGGGAGACGATGGCGAGGAGCGCCCCATAGCGTTCCTGAGCCAAGTGATTCAGCCGCATGAGGAAAAGTACAACTTTATAGAGCGGCAGGTTCATGCTGTTATGAAATCCCTCCGAAAGTTCATGCATTTTGTCTCCCAGAGCAAAACGAACCGGGTCACAAGAGAGCAGGATGGATTGCAAAAATCCAGGAGTTCGACATCGAAGTGCGGCCCACCAAGCTTATCAAGGGCCGAGCCTTGTGTCAGGAATTGGCCCGAAGCGCTGTAGCCGGCATCTCCGCCTGTAAGTGGGAGGACACAACGACACGCATCTACCTAGCCAACTCCTTATCGGAGGGGAGTGATTGGACAGATGAACCGGTGAGATATTTCTGCACCGGAAGATGTCCGGATCACCCGAACGCCTCACAACGAAGGAGATTTCGGCTAGGTGCACTTAAGTACACTCTTCGCCCCGAGGGGCTTTACTTCAAAAACATCGACGGCATCCTGTTGCGGTGCGTCAGAAAATCAGACCAGCCCAGGGTCCTCGGAGATTTTCATTCCGGGATGCCTGGGGGTCATCATTCCGCAAGGCCTACGGCCTTAAAAATAATCAGAGCTGGGTACTATTGGCCCACTCTATTTACAGACGCTTATGCGGTCTGTTCCAAGTGTGATCAATGCCGGAGGTTTGCCGGCAGAAACAGAAAAGCACCCCTGCCCCTTCAACTGATTCAGAGCCGAGACTCTGTTCCAGCAATGGGGTCTAGACTTCATTGGGGTGATTTCGCCTAGTTCCTCTCGCTCGGACACAAGTTTATTCTTACAACCACCGATTACTTCACACGGTGGGCAGAGGCAATCCCGACCAAGAACGCAGACCAAGAAACGGTCATCAGGTTCCTTGAGAGCCTGATTACCCGCTTCGGGGTTCCAGAGTCAATTGTGACAGACAATGGTCCGGGATTCGTAGGCGCTGTACTCACGGAGTACACTGGCAAACTTGGCATCTATCACAAGATGTCTTCTAATTACTACCCGCAGGGGAATGGCCTTGCCGAGTCTACTAACAAGAACCTCCTGAAAATCATCCGGAGGACCATTGACGAAACAAGCGGACTTGGCATTTACTCCCGAACCGGGCGCCGTGGGCGGACAGTAGTTTCATTCAAGAAATCCATCATAACGTCCCCCTATGCGCTCGTCTATGGCAAAGAGGCCGTCATGCCATCCCACATTGAAATCCCCGCCCTATGGATGTTGGACGAAGACAGGAGCAATTGGAGACCCGGTGGACGACAGACTGTGCCAACTCCTGCAGTTGGAAGAAGACAGAGAAAAAGCATACCAGGCCTTCACTAATCATATTGCAGCCACTCAAGGCTGGTTTGCAAAAGGCACCACTGCCCGAGTTTTTAAAATCGGGGACCTGGTGCTGAAGTGGGACTCATATAAGGCGAAGCCGGGCAACCACGGGAAGTTTGATGCTCTCTGGGAGGGCCCTTATCAGATTGCCCGGGTGAACCAGTTCAATGCCTATGTACTTCGGGATATGGAGGGTCAGCTCCTACCTATCCCTGTTAACGGGTTCCACTTAAAAATTTACCGCTGCTGAAGGTGCCCGAGTGGCCCTTCTTTGTAAAAATTTCCCTTATGCATTTTTGTTTTCCAGCATGTACAGTTTCCAGCTTTCAGTTTTTTATTTTGTTTGAGCCGAACTGCGACATGGGAGAGAATACAGACTTCGCAGCGAAGTCTGTTGTCGCCCCTCAGAAGGGGCGAAGTTCGTGAAGGGGCTGCTTGAGTGAAGAAGAAAGCAAAAAACGTCTAAGTGTTGGCCGCTACCCGACTTCGCAGCGAAGTCGGGCTGCGCGCCAGCAAAAGAGCGAAGTTTGAAGGGAGAAAAACTGCAAGGTCACAAGTGATCGGACTGCGCTCAGTTTTGAGCGAAGTCCGACTTCGCGCGCGAAGTCCGACTTCGGCCGGCTTGCGCGCGAAGTACGAACTGCGCGCAGCTCGCGCGCGAAGTGCAAACTTCGCGCGAAGTTCGAACTTCGCCCGAACTTCGGGCGAAGTCCGAACGCGCTCTATTTTCTTAGCGCAGCTCGTGCACCCGGTCCCAAGAGGCAATCAAACTCTACTCGCCAATTCTTCCAAAGTTTGCAAAGGGCCAGACTGCGCTCAATCCTTGGGCGCGGTAAGAAAAGAAAAGAGAAACAGTCTCAATGCAAGTCGCAGTTCGGACTGCGCCCAGTTTTGGGCGAAGTCCGACTGCGCTGGCGAAGTCGGATCGCGCCCAACTTTGGGCGAAGTCCGATTGCGCCTTGTTTTCTGGGCCAGCTTGGACAGTTTTTTTTTAAAAAAAAAATGAATAAAATATTCTAAAAAGTTCCAAGCCTGGGCCCAAGGCGCATTGCGACGGTTTGAGATGGGTTTCCGCTCCAAGGGGTTTTTTCTTGAGCAGTGTGCCCAGATTGCGGCAGTGACGTCAGCCATGGCGCAGCGTTCAAGATAAATTTAATGATTGCACAGTCCTCAATGAAAGTGCAATCAAAAAAGCATGGCACGGCAGCCGGGATACCTTTTTCAAAACATTCTCCTGCGCAGCCACCCAAGAAACATAACTCCTTCACTTGCCAGCCGACCTACCCCCTCCTGCGCGACATTAATGACGCTGTCATTATCTAGAAAAGGGGGTCAGATGCATCCAGACATGCCAAACTGTGCAGATTATTCCTGTGACTGCGAAATCTGCTGCAGACGCCCTGAATTTGTAATTATTGTTGTTTCGGAGAGATGGACAGAGGAAAGATGCCAATGCCAGCGCAATCCAGCGAAGGGTGCGAACCCGAGGATTTACCGCGGCCAGGTGTTTTCAGAAGTGAAACACCGCCGGAGCGAAAGTCAAAGTCCCGGCCAAAGAAAGTACAGCGTGGGCAAGCCCCACCACCTCCGGTAAATTACCTGGCGGGATACAAGGACGGCTCGTTTTCTATGAGCCTGACTAAGCTGCGGACAAATGTGGAGAGTTGGGCTGACAAGGTTTCGCCCTCTCACCATTTCGGAGCGGCGTACAAGTCAAACCTTTTCCGGTTCTTGTGCCCTCCTGTCCATCAATGCCCGGAGCTGGTAGACCTGATTGTCAGACATTACAGACCAGCTACCCGGCAGATTTGCAGCTCCAGCGGTAAACCCTTGTTCGCGCTGCGCAAGGAGACTGTCCAGCCAGCTTTCGCCCCAGGGTTGGAGTATGACTCCAACACAATCGTCAGAAAGATAAATCTGGGCGAGCAAGCGGGACGCTTCATGCATACAAAAAGGATGAGGGATTTCCTCAATTCAGAGCTGAACGCCCCGCTTGCAGCTGGACAATGGCCAACCGGCCCCATGCCCTTGGCGAGGTTTCAGAGCAAATATTTATACACCATTCTGGCATGGATCCTCGGCTGCGACTCTGATGAGCTGGTACAGCCATACCAGCTAGCACTGGCAGAATGTCTCCTGTGTGGAGAATCCTACGAACCAGCAGCGCAGAGAAGTGGAAAGCGCCCCATCTTTTTCGATCGGGCGGATTGGCTTGCATACGCCATCCACTCCGACTCGGTGAAGCTCCGTAAGAAGCGATCCACCGAATTTCGGTTCAGCTCTGTCCTAGCTTGGCTATGTTTGTATCATTTGCACTCCCGGATGCCGATCCCGAACCTGAAGAAGGTCAACGAGAAGGGAGAGCCACAACCCGTCTACGACTGGACGGATGACCTATACCGGAAAGGGTCTTACTACAAGTTTAACTTCAACTTTCTGGGGTTGGTCATGTCAGTCTTCAGCGATGGCGAGATCCCTCGCCCCCCGCGGGAAATGACGAACTCTTTGCTGAGTCAGAAGCTCGGGGACGTTTTTAGACTGACGCAGGGGATTGTGGTCAGAATCTACGGATTCAAGGGCAAACCTCATCTGCTGCCCTACTGGTGCACGGATCATCAGTTTGGGATGGAGGTTGCCCGTCAGATGGATTACGTTGAGGAGGAGTTCGGCCTGGGAAAGAAAAGGGGTCAGATCTTTCAATATCCTCTTTCCTGGGCGAACGTTGAGATTTCCGAGGTAGGACAGCATGTCTATCTCGAGCGGGAGCTTTTTGACATTGGTCTGATTCTGCTGCCGCAGCCACTGAAGTACGACCCGTATGGGATAAGGGGAAAGTTCACGCATCTCTGCCCCCGGGCGGATATAATCGAAGACAGATGCGATGTGGTCCATGTTGACCTTGACTGGGAAATTGACTTGATGGAAGCTTCGCCTCCATGGCAGGATTTTTACTGCGAGGAGGTAGCATATGACCCCAAGCGAAACCCGGACCACAAGTTCTCTTCTCCAGGGTTTAAAAAATTCATCTCCAAGATAGCAGGCCTTAACTGGCCAAAAGAAAAGATTATTGAATGCTGGAAGATGAGGTGCCGCACGCAGCACGACAAATCCACCAGGAGAAATCTGGCCGTTGATGACGACTTTTCAGCTCTATATGACCAGCACCATGACAGCTGGCGGCCATTCGCATATCAAGATTACGTTCCCCGAGGTCCCTTTGAGGGTTATAAAGGAGGGTCTTCCTCCCAACAGTTGTACACTTCGGCAACTGCCAGCGCGGGCCCAGCAGACATCCAAGTGGACCCAATGCAGCCCGTGGCTTCCAAGGCGGCGCCTGAAAAGGCGGAGAAATTAATCAAGGTAACGCCCGAGGTGATTCCTCAGGCACAAAAGACGCCAGCGCCGCCAGAGAGCAGACCGGTTGCGGCAGACCTTCTGCAAGTCAAACCCCGGTACAAGTTTACCGTGGGAACATCAGCGCCTGCTGCACCTGCTTCATCTCCTTCCCCCGATCCAGCCATCGCTCCGGAAAATAAAAAGAGGAAGAGAGTTGAAAAAATCAGGCGACCTAGTCTGACCGTGCAGCAGCCAGTCGCAGAGCCGCAGCCGCATTCAGCCGCTCCAGAGCGTGTTTCTCTGGGCAGTCCCGAGCCAGCCGCCGGAACCAGAATCGCAGACATCCATCCAGAGATCGGCTCAGGCGGAGCTCGCAGGTACGTTTGCTGCCCCACTCTCTCGGGTCTCATCTAGCCCTACTCCTACTCCATCTCCCGCTCAATCCGAGCAAGCCGTGGCCGCATCTTCCTCCCCATCTCCACACCCTTCTAGCGGCCCCCATTCTTTCGACCAGTTTGCTCAGAACCCCAACGTTTCCCTATCTCTGAGTCAAACCCCAAACCCTTCGCCTGAGGTTAGTGTTGAAGCCGTGCATTCACCGTTACATCCACCGCCTCAGCCGCTTGAAACCCTTTCAGCATCAGCCGCTCCCATCTCCACTCCCCGGTCGCCCTCAGAAGCGGCCGATCCTTCCAAAGTCCGTCCGGTTCCTCCTGATTCCATTCCCGCAGGAGAGACGTCTCAGCAGAACCCTAGGCTGGGGGAACCAGACTTCATGGACGACCTCCAGAATACGGACGATTTGCCTCTGGCAACAAGAGCTGTAGAGTACCCTATCTCTTTCCTCCAAAACCTGAAGCGGAGGAGACCTGAAGAGATAGCCGCCCCGGTAAAGCGCACCAAGTTTAACTTCGAGAGGAGAGTGCTTACAACAGAGAAGATAATCCCGAAAGTGAAGAAGCCTCTCCGGGAAATGACCAGGGCGGACTACGAGCTCCAGACAAAGGAGAAGAGCTTTGACGATATCAACAAGCAATACGAGATTCAGGGAATCATTCGTAAAGCGGATAATCTCCTTGTCAAGAGTCTGGAGGAACAGGAAGAGCTTTTCGGGTTGCAGGATAAGACAAGACAGCTTGAAGAGGACTCGTCCGTGTCCACCGAGCAGCTGGAAGCGGCGCAGCGAGAAATAGATGAACTAAAAGCCCAGCTGGCCGCTTCCCAGCAACAAGCCGCAACGGAAAAGCAGGCAGCCTTGGAGCAGATTTCTCAGCTCCAGGAGTCTTTGAAACAGGCGCAGTCGCAATTTGCAGAGAGAGCATCTCAAGCGACGGTCTTTTCGAAGAGCAAAGTTAAGGGGATGCGGGCTGATCTGCTGCGGGGATGCAAGCCCCACACGTATAAGGCTATGTCAGTTCTGGATTTCGCATCCAGAATTCAAGAAGTTTCTGCCCAGGGAAAGCCTGTGGTAGAGGAGGCCGAACGCCAGGCGAAGCAATGGCTGGACCTGGCAATAAATCTTCAAGAACGCGAGCGCGATGGCCTCCAATTCTCCCCCATGTCCTCATTCGCTGCAGAATGGGCAGATGCAAGGGTAACCTTGCATAAATATTTTAAGAAAGTAGAAGAGGTGAGAGTTGCCAGACGAATGCTGGACGCATTTGAACATGAAAGAGACATTTGTATGGCTCCCTTTCACGCTCTTTCCGAACTAGGGTGCCCGGGCTTTGTTGAGAATGGTGAGTTTCTCACCCTTGAACAGGTGAAAAAGAATTGGCGGTCCTTTGAGGCAGATACAACTGAGATTGATGGCTGGACCGAGCCAATTCAGAAAGTCGAGTCACCCGGATGGTGTCCAAATGTTGCAAGATCAGCTCCTACTTCCAGGAGCTAGGAAAAAGATACCTCACCATCGACCTGCACGCGGTCGCTGCTTTCCACGCAGCATTAGAAGAAGTTGCTGACCGCCGGCCATTCGAAGCAGAAGCCTGGGGCCAAGCCCAGGCCGCATACAACCGCATCTGCGAGGCAGAAGCAAAAGCTGGAGAGCCTTCGGAAGATGGTTCTGAGGGGGCAACTGACGAAGGTGAATCTGAAGAACAGTTGCCGCGAGGAGAACAGCTAGAGCAGCAAAAGGCAGGGGAAGCAAGTTCCTCCGCACCCAATGGATGAAGGCATGGATTCTTTGCGCCGAGGCGAGCTCGACACCCCGCGAGCCGCCGTAAATGTTGCCACATTTTGCACGGGGTGCAATGTTTTCAATTTTGTAGCAAGTTGCTGCTCTTCCTTTTCCCTCTTCCTCTATTTTCCTTTCTTCTTCTCTCCCTTTCTCTCTCTTTCCTACATTCTCTTTTTCCCCCCTTTCTTGGAGCCCCTCAGTTGGATCTCAAATTTGACAGCAGTTGCCCTGAAAAATGGCTAAGTGTTGGTGCGAAGTTCGCACTTCGCCCAGTTTTGGTGCGAAGTCCGCACTTCGCCCAGTTTTGGTGCGAAGTCCGCACTTCGCCCCTTTTCTGGGCGCACCTTGTAGCAGGCTGGCAGGTTGGCAGAAAAATGACTAAGTGCTGGGGCGAGGTCCGTACGGCGGCAGGAATCAGCTTTCACCTGTGCGCAGTCCGACTTCGCAGCGAAGTCGGAGTGCGCCCTTGACAGGTGCGCAGTAGGGAAACAAACTCGGAAATGCACCCAAGGCATGAAGGCCTTCCCGACTGCGCTGTTTTCTGCCCGCGCAACCCGATGGCGCTCTGATCCCAGGCGAAGTTGGATAAACTGCCTTTCAAGGCAGACACGTGTCAAACAACATCATCCATCATCTGACAAGTGTCCAGCTTCGGGATTTGAGCCAAGACGTGCCGAGCAAAAGGACGAGCATGGGCTGCACTACCTATGCCAGTGGCCTCATTTAAAGCTGATTGGAGGTTCTACCTGCTCCAGCTGCCCGCATTCCTGCCGAGAAGAAGTTCTACACAACACGCTGCCACGTAGCTGTCCAGCTTCCAGGAAGACCATGCTACGGGTACAGTCCGGTCCGACAAAGGTTAGCATTTGCAGCTCCTTCGCCGCTTTTGTCAGCTAGTGTTTGACTGGGACTTTGTGCCCATTAATGTAACGGGAGGGACTCGGGCTATAAAAACCCACCATGTTTTCATTGTAAAGGGGGAAGGGGAATGTCTGTTAGGGAACCATTGTAACCGTGCTTCTGCTTATAAATATAAATTATATGCCTGGTTCTGTTCTACTGCTTTTATTTCTTTATGCTGCCTCTCCTTTATATTTATGCTTTACGCTTTCCTGTGTCACGGCTCGTTGATTCATTTCAGCATTTGGTGGTCAGGTGCCTTTAGCATTGCTTGTGCCATGGCTTGTTGATTCATTTCAGCATTTGGTGGTCAAGTACTTTTGAACTTCATAGATTAGAGGATACATAGAATAGATGTGGTAGCAGCTCCATCGCCTGTGTGTTACGTTGCTGTCCGTAGTGGTGATTGATGCGTTGTCGTGTCGTTAGTTCTCCTTGTAGGGAGAATGTTTGCTAGGGGACCATTGTAGCTGTGCGTATAAATTCTCTGCATAACACATATACCTGGCTCTGATATCTCTTGGTTGCTTTCTGTTTATGTGACTGTACGTAGTGGTGATTGATGCATTGTCGTGCTGTTAGTTCTCCTTGTAGGGAGAATGTTTGCTAGGGGACCATTGTAGCTGTGCGTACACTGCTTAATACAGAAAGTATACTTAGGTTTTGCAGTTCCTGGTCATGCTTTGTATTTATGATGCAGTAAGTAATGGTGATTGATGTGTTGCCGTCATCGTTAGTTCCCCCCACCCAACTCCAAGCACATTTGTAAATTCTTTCCGTTTCTTTATCTCTTTCCCGCACTCTTAGCTTGGACCATAAAACCCCCCAAAGGAGCCGGCCTTCTCCGGAGATTGGCACGGAAGGCATCTCTTCCTTCCGGCCTTTCATGCTGGTGGGCGAATCTGGGCGCATTCACACAAAATCCTTTCCTCATGGCAGATTCGTAACCAACAGTAACCTCTACTGGATTTGATTGTATATCGATGAAACATAAGAAACATCAACTGAACCTCATAATCAAACCAATCGGTACGAAGCATAAGCAAACTATCCTCAGCCCTTCTTGATAAACCATTCTTAGTTCAAAGTCTTCTAAATTCAGTTTGGTTTTAGCCATAATGTGGTGGGTGAGTGAGAAAACATTTTACTATCTATGATAGTAACATTATGAATTGTTCCACTAGAATACTTGCACCCAAAAAAAAAATGTAATAGTAAATTATAAAGTAAATACTCTATACTTCAATGAAACATGTACATAAATAATCCAAGACATTATTCAAACCAAATAAATACTAGTCAAAGGAGTAAATCAACCATATCCAAAAGAACACACAATATTATTCACTTCCATGAGGCGTCACTGACTTGAAACTCCAACCAACTCAATCTTCTATTGTGCCCAAAAATTTTAAAAAATAAAATAAAATAAAACAATAAATTAATCTAATATCAATTAAATTTAGTAATTATTTCAATGTCAGCTGATGGCTCATGTCCATGCTTAACTAAGCCTAAACCATCATTGGGTATGTAAGCAACCCCAACTCAACCCTTCAATCAACATATAGAAGATAAGTAACCTCGACTGAACTGGATCATATATCAAAGGGAACAGGAAACATCAACTAGACCTCATAATCAAACCAATCAATAGGAAGCATAAGCAAAATGAACCCCAATATCATGCATCTCTTATGACTTAAAATATGCCTTCATTTAAAAATAAATAAAAATAAAAACAATAATCCATTACACCTTCAAAGAGATGAAAAATAATCTGAGAACAAAAGACACGGAGAACATCCAACTGAAAAGACAAAGAAAGAGGAAAACATGATAATGACATTATTTTTTATCACATTATAGAGGAAAACATGATAATGACATTATTTTTTATCACATTATTTATCCATTTATAACCGTAGGTCCTCAGTCATTTATGACAATGTTATTATTAATGATTAATGTAATTAACCATTCTATGTTGGGTCCACAGCATGACAGCTTTTTTCGAGTAAGTCGCAAGGAGGCAAGGGTATTTGTTCTGCCAAAATCGCCCAAGGCTTGCACCTGGCCTGCCCCCTTCGGCACACTCAAAGAACATGCCTAGCCCAAAGTAAATCAGCCAACAAACTGCACATGTACCAGCCAAAAAGTTCGACAAAAAACCAATTACTCAAGGCTCATGCAGATTGCAGCAGTCGTAAGGCTTTCTCCAGCCTGATTTCACCATGACTAGCGCTAGCAACACCCTCATTATCTTTATTGATCAGAGAAATAATTCTACGCTTGTTGCCCTCAAAGCGTCCATGTCAATAAACTAATTGATCCAGGTGATCTCTCAGACCTCTATCCACTCCCCAATTTTTTTATTTCTTTTTGAAAAACACACCAAAAAATTAAATTGATGGGAAAAACAGATTACATCTTTGGCCTTTCCAGGCCAAAAGGCCTTTTAGCCAAGATTCAACAAAGGAAACATAAGAATGATCTTTTTGAGCTGGGGAACTAGAATACCTTGATTGAACCAAAAAGAAGCTCATACAAAGTAAAACGGAACTAGGTACCTCTAGTACTGGAGTCATCCGAAGAAAGGATAGATAGAAGAGCATCCCTGATTTGTGAAGCCCACCATCTGGGAGGGTGGCCGTAGCAAGTAAGATCACCTTTGGTCAAAGCCCAATTAGCTAAAGCATCAACAATCCTTTGTATTCAAATTTCAAAAAGCCCATCTAGATTAATTGAATCTTCTCAACAATTCTTTTTATTCTCCAATCAACCTTATGATTCTTAGGAGTCTTCAATATATTAATCATGACTTGGGAGTCAGATTCAACCAGCACCTTTTGCCATCCAACCTTAGCAGCCTCTCGAAGGCCTCTAAGGATACCATACCCCTCAACAAGGTTATTGGAAAGGATACCCAAATTCTCAGCAAAAGTGAAAAGTAGGGAACCATCTGAAAGTCTACCAATTACTCCCACACTAGCTTTTCCAGGGTTCCCCCTAAAGGCTCCATCCATATTGACTTTTCCAAAATCCTTAGGCGGAGGTTGCCAATTCCTTGTTCTATCCATCTTTCGATTACTCATATTCCCTTTAAGTTGGTTGCCAATAGTAGAGTGAATCTTCTATCTTTGCATTACTTGTTCCCATTGTTGGTGGGAACCCTGGGAGTGATTAAGGAGTTGTTGGACCGATTCAGCTAAGTTGGCAATGGTCTTTTGCCAAATATAGTGAATATCCTTCCTTTCCTATTTGAAAATCTAGTTGTTTCTTTCCTTCCAAATATTCCAAGGCAGGATGGTTGTTCCCATCCAAACTAACTGCCTAACAAAATGATCAACAACCTCCTATTTAGGCCAATCCCTCCATAGTTGTTCAAGAGTAGAAAAATTGGACCACTGTAAACCGAGTAAGATAGCCATTCTCCTCCACAACTCAGAAACTAAGGGACACTCAATAAAAATATGACTAAGAGTTTCCACATTCTTTCCACACATTTCACATCTAAACGGGCCATGAAAGCCACGTTTCATAAGTTGCTCACCAGTGAGCACCCTTCGATGCAATAAAATCCAAATAAAAAACCTCACCTTAGGCCAGAGCTTCTGAGCCCACAATTGTGCAAATATGTGATAGGATTGGTGGAGATTATTATGGCATAAGGCCAAATAACCTTGAGCAACTGTATACTCACACTTAATAGTGTTGTTCCATCCAAAACAATCCTTATCATGGGACCAAGAGAGAGATCTCATATGAAGGGTGCGTTGGATATCTTTCCTTTGCCTTTTTGGAATTTGAATAGGCTAGTCCTCAACAAAGGATCCAAAATCTACCAACCTCTAGATTACCAGTGTGGTACTGACTGTAATTAGCTACTTTTATCCAATTATCTTGGTGTAGCTCCCCCATCCAAGGCCTCCAATCAAGGAACTGAGTTATCAAAGGTTGGTGACCGTCCTAAGAATCTGTCCAAAAATTTGCCTATTGACCATTATGAATGATCCAAAATAACTTCTTCTTTATCAAATCCTCACCAGTCCTAAGAACCGCCAAAATGGGAGAACCTCTGGTAGGCAATTGATAGCGAACAAGGTCTTCAAGACTTGTTTTCAGCATATTTAGCACAAAAAAAATTGGCCCATAGAGCATTGGGGTTATTCAAAATCCTCCAATACAACTTTGCAACTAAAGCCTTATTGTTTTTAATAGCAGATCGGAATCCTAACCCCCCTTCATGCTTGGGAAGGCATAAAGTATCCCATTTCACCAAAGCCCATTTTTTGTTCTCCTTAGTACCACTCCAAAGGAACCAATGATTGATTTCATCCAGTTCTTGAAGATCTGCCTTTGGGATATTCAACACAGCAAAAACATAAATAAGTATAGCTTGAAGGACCGGTTTTACCAAGGTAATTCTGCCCCTAGATGAAAGCCACCTATTGGTCCACTTCCCAATTTTCCCCTTTACTCTATCCATCAACCAATTCCAATATTTTTTTTGTTTCTAGATATTGATACGAGTGGCTAAATAAGTGATCGGAAGGGAGGCCTTCTTATATCTTAATTTATCTAGAACCATGGATTCCTGTCTAGGAGAGCAGTGAAAGAAAATGACTTTTGATTTGTCTTCATTGATCAATTGCCCCGTAGCATTAGAGAAACAACTAATGATTTGTTTAATTATAGAGGCTTCCTTAATCGTAGCTTTACCTAATAGAGCAGAGTCATCAACAAACTGAATGAGAGATAGACCTGGCTCCATGAGCAATGGTAACTCCCTCAAAGGTTTTGTTTTCTCTGTTTTTGGTCATAGACCTGCCCAAGCATTCAACAAGAATGATGAATAAATAATGGGAGAGGGGGTCGCCCTGCCTAATACCTCTGGAAGTTGGGAACAGCTGTCAAGGGCAGCCATTGATAAGAACTGAGCAGGACACCGAAGAGATACATGCCATAATCCAACCTATCCAATCCTTAGAGAAGCCAAATTACCTCATTAATTTGACGAGGAAGTGCCAATCCACTCTGTCATAAGCTTTGGATAAGTCTAAACGGATGAACATAGATGGAGACTTTCGCGCTTTCATGGAATGCATGGCTTCTTGAGCAAGAACTATCTCATCCACATAACCTTCTTGAGCAAGACCCAATATTCAAGAAAATGGGAGATAATATAAGTTATATCCTTCCATTGTCTCCACTTTTCCTCCAAAGTAATCGAAGTGTAAACAATCAAGCAGAGCATAATTTGGTTAGATTGTCTACTTTGTGCAGCCACAACCAAGAGACCCCAACTACCAACCATATGGTGAATAACAATCTCTTTTGGGTCCCAAAGGCAAGCAATGTCATCAAAAGCCCCATGGGAGCTGACAGAAGCCACTTTTCCAACCAACTAAATTTTACTTGCAATTGACTCTATTTCCTCTATTGACATCTTCGTTGTTAGAGTTATTACCTTATTTGGTAATACCCCTAGGTAGTTGGTTAGTTTACTATCCTAGGTTAGTTGTTATACCGAAATTTCTATTGTCGGTAAATATTAGTATGTTAGCATCTTTTAGTTGTTAGCGAGATTTATTGAGTTGATTTGTTAGGATATTATCTAAGGCTATCTTTAGTCTTAATATTTGTATTTAGCAGGCACTATGATCAATATATTTTTCATCATCGCTTCTTCGCCAATATAGTATCAGATACCGTATTTGTCGAGGCTCGTTCGTAGCCCGACAATCAAGGCAAAGGTTGAACTCACCTCGGGCACAATTTCTAAGGCACCTAGCTGGGACCCTGTAGAAACTAGATCTGACCATAAGCAGACGAGCTAGCAGCTAGCTGACTGTTGAGCCACCACGGACTACAGATCTGGATCTGCACCTCGTGGCGAGGGTAGCGGATCAACTCCAGACGCGCGGATCGGGACAACTGATGAGGACATCTGCGTGACCTAAGGGACCCAGGACGCACACGATCTGACACAGCCTAAGTTGGACTCCCTAAGCTAGCTAATCCGCAAGTAGAGACAGCCTACACCTACGTGGACGTGGCATCTACGACGTGGTGGACACGATTAACAAGCACGGGTGGCGATCTAAGCACGGGTGGTACACGGTGGTTGTGGACAAAACGCCAAGGAGAGGGTCGGCCACCGAGAGGTGGTCATAGATGTTTTTGTGAATTGTTGTTTTTAAAATAATTCAATTCCATAGCTTGTCGCATGTGGGATTTGTCCCACTGTGTTTAACATCCAACGAGTTCTCCCTCCAGCCAATAGAGGATCCAACGCCGCCCATTTCACGGATTTGCAGCCTGAAAGACGCATTTCAGCATTGTTGCTGGGAGGATCGAGCCACTGCACCAGTTTATGTGCATGGATTCGAGCAGAATGTGGTGATATTGGCGTAGGAGTTGTCTTTGTTTTGAGACAATGACACCGGTTTCATTTGTTGTACACAACCCAATACCCAGGCAAATCAATACACCATAGCCACACGAATTTGCGTGTCACCAAAAGAGGCTACCCCTGTCGAGCATCCATTCCTTTGGAACTCAAATTATTTTGATGATCGCTGTTGAAATGACAATCGCTTAAGGTTTTATTAATTTTGTCGACCTTAGCGGAAGCAGCTATTTCATTTGCAACCGCAGGCAGACGAGAATTTACAGGTACATTGTGATTGTTTTCAGACGATATGACGGTGTTTTTCTGCAGATCTGCAGACTGGTACGCATTGAAGGCTATACACCGCGATTTGCGTGCAGCAGCAAAGCGCATAGGTCATTCACACTCACAGTAACGCCGATCGCCGAAGATCTGTAAATATCACAACCTGATCCAGACGATTGCCAATGGAGCCAAACGATTGCAAAATTGCAAACAGAGGATGTTTGCCATATCGCTTAAGCGTTAAGGAGAAGTTGATTCAGTTAGCAGCGTTTTCTGTTGCAGGGAGCAGAAGACAAAGACGTCTTCCTACAACTCCAGAGGACCGAGAAAGACTAAATAATCACATTATTTTGCAAAAGCTCCATTTAATTCTAGATCGAGGCAATGGTGGCGATTGTATTAATATTGTTGTTGATGTTCCCTTGCTGATCACGGACGAAAATTTAAAAAAAATTTAAAGTCATCGTCGCTTGCAGAGGAGCCACGGCGGAGCAGAGGCGACGAGGACGCCTCACGACGAGACCCAACGTTGCCGGCGCGTAGCCCCTCGCAACACAAAGCAGACGCCGACGAGACTTCATTGCTTCGCATTCGAAGCAATAAGGGGGGTACCTTCCCTCCATACCCGGCCAACGAGCTAGCTAGGCCGGTTGGAGGCCCCACCTTGCTAAGGCACAAAGGACCCAAGGGTTGGGAGTTCGAAAATCACCGATCCAAACCGAAAAGGTATGACTAATTTTTTTTAAGTTTGATTAACTTTTTTTATGATTTCAAAAGCATTAGTTTAATTAAATATTTCATTAAATTTTTTCTTAAATTATTTTTTTATAAAATATTTTTAAGAAAAATTGATATTTAATTATTTTCAATGTTTTTGCTTCATTTAAAATAGTTTTCAACTTGAAATTAAACATACCTTTTGAAAACAAATTTTTTCCAACCAAGGGGATATAATTTTGCAACAAGGGGGGTTACTCATTTTTTTTCCTCCAAGCTCATTTTGTTAAAAAAAAAAAAGGGGGGAATCATTTGTAAAGGTGCATTTTCGACAATGACCGACACCTTAGTCAAATTATTTTGCAAAATTTCATTATAAAGGTGCATTTTCGGCAGAGACCGACACCTTCAAGAATGGGCATATCAAAGAAGAAAACTACCCCAAAATCAACTGATGTTGCTAAATCAGTTACAAGGCCCATACTTTTCCCCATACATGGGCGGGATAGATTTTTATGAAGATGGCACATTTCTCACACTACGGAGTGGTGTAGATGCCATACTCGATGATTTTGTGTCTTGTGAAGACATTCAGAAAAATGGTGTTCTAATCCCTATTGGTGTTGTAAGGGCAATATACATGTCATTGGTTGCACTTGACATTGCTCAACATAAAGTGAAAAGGGACATAAATGAGGAAAAAGAGGTCCTAATGGTCGACACTTGTTGTGACACAAGTGATCTTCAGCCCATTGTGGCGAATGCTTGTTGTGACACATGTGACCTTGAGCCCATGATGGCCAATGCTTGTTGTGATACAGGCGACCTCCTACCTTCAATGGTAGATATCAGTTGTAGCACAGGTGATCTCATCTCAGTAGCAGATTTTTCTTGTGACACCAGTGACTTAAAAACTGAAACTCCTCAAAAAGAGCTCCATAATCTCATCAATACTGACAAATGCCATATTGTTAAAAGCATTGATGAAGATGATGAAATTGGGTGTTTTGAAAAACACACCAAAGGATATGGATCCAAACTGATGAATAAAATGGGATTCAATGGTGAGAGATTAGGTAAACAGGAACAAGGCATTAAAACTCCAATAATGCTAAATGTCAGGGCAAAGAATGAAGGCCTTGGCTATTCTAGACATGCAAGTACCAATAATACCATGATTTCAAAACCTAAGTCTCCTACAACTCCTAAAAAGCATTGTCATTGTGGTAGAACAGGACATGTAGCAGCTAAATGTTGGAAATTACATCCTTGTGATTCATGTGGATGTACAAATCACTCTTCTTCAAATTGTTGGTACAAAATGAAACTGGCCAACAAGGTTCATATAGATTGTGGATGGACAGATCACACACAATGGACCATGATGAAAGAAATGTTGTATGGCTTCCACCGAAAAGGTAAAACCTATGGCCGACCCCAAGGCAAATCCAGTGACAGACAAAGTGGCAGTCCCAAAGAAAATGACCCAAAGACAAACCTAGAGACAGACCCAAAGGCAGTTTCAGAGGCAGATCTACAAGCAGATCCAGAGGCAATGATCCAAAGGCAAATTCACAAGCAGATCCTGAGATAGACCCAAAGGTACAAATCCAAAGGTACGCTTAGAGCCATGAGCCAGAGACAAAGCAAGAACCAGCATTCTTTCATTTCTCTTCTTCACTGTATTGGGACAGTTATATTATTACCCAAATAATGTAATAAGGGGGGATGTTAGATTTATTACCTTATTTGGTAATACCCCTAGGTAGTTGGTTAGTTTACTATCCTAGGTTAGTTGTTATACCAACATTTCTATTGTCGGTAGATATTAGTATGTTAGCATCTTTTAGTTGTTAGCGAGATTTATTGAGTTGATTTGTTAGGATATTTTCTAAGGCTATCTTTAGCCTTAATATTTGTGTTTAGCAGGCACTATGATCAATATATTTTTCATCATCGCTTCTTCGCCAATATTCGTTTCCTAAGGAAAAGTCTGAATCATTCTTCTAATTTCTTTTTGTTTTGAAAGACTCCCTTTAAGTCCTCTAATATTCCAAGCGATAATCTTCATTATTAATGGGGCTAAATATGTTGGTAAGGGCATTAATCTTAACTTCCTCTACAAGCTTTTCACCTTCTTTTACCATATGATGTTGATTAGTCTTGCGACTTGCCTTTTTATTACTATCCATATTTTTTTTTGCCTGTTTCTTGTCTTACCGCAAGTGAATCTAGGATAGCTTCTAACCCTGAAGTATGCATATACGAAACCAAAGGGTTATTGGAAGGTTCAACAAAGTCTGTCTTGGGGTTTGAATTATTTGAAATTTTAGCATTTAAAAGATTGTTCTTCTTGTGTATGTTTTCTCCCTTATTTTTTCTATTGAAAACCTTTGATTTGTTGGTTTGTCTGTGAGTGTTTCCCTGCATATTTAAATTGTGTTTTACCATTGAATTAACACCTTTTTAAAATAGAGAGGACCCAAGAGGGCAAAAAATAAGACCTATATAAAGCAACCTATGGATAGATATATATATATCTATATAAGCTAATCAATTATTCTTTTTTCATGAAACCTATATAGCTATATATATATATATAGCTATATATATATATAGATATATAAGCTAATCAGTTATGTTTTTCATGGCTCTAAGCAGGCCGATATTATGATCGATAGTACGTAAATGTAACTCACTATTCAAACGAATATTCAAAGTTCCTAGAGCTCTTTGGACAGCTTGGCAAGTGTTGTCGAACTATTCAAACTAGATCGAATAAATCCCTCTTCTGCAACTTTATAGTTGTCTGAGATCCCTAGTGTCCGATGGTTTCCTCAAAATACGGGTGCGAAGACGTGACGTTGCAGACCCACCAAAGATCTGTAGTACTACCGAAGAACGTCAATCGCAAGCCATAGCTATCTCAAGATTCAGGAGGTTGGCTTATAAAAACAACCACTACCGTATCGGATCTTCACTCAAATCAATGCACGGAATTCCTTGGCTCCATGAACCTCGCACCAATCTACGAAACGGTTAGACAAAGGGGGTGGATTCCATTTATCTGGTAGTAAAAGCGAATGTCAATGACTGACTGATAGAAAATTATCCGCACCCGTATCTAATTATGTCCTCTTCCTCACCCAAGAGGTTATTTGTGGAAAACATTCCAAACATATTAGTTAACATCGCTTGATCCTTCGTAACTAGTTTTTTTTAATGTTCTTCTTCTTAGGCATTTGGAAACCTACTAAGTTCATGTCCTCTTTTCTTTTGATCTGTTATCTTATTTGGACATACACCAGCCAAATGACCATATTTATGGCAAATTCTACAACGAAAAGGAATGTTCTCATAGTCCACCACCTGCTCCCAAGTCCTCCCCAAATTGTAATGAGATCTTTTCTAGAAGGTGTTTGTCAAAATCCATTAAGACAAATTCGAGCATAAAAAATGTGTTCAAATTTGTGTGTATAGTAAACAATCATCATAAAAGTTCCAAGGGAGTTTCCGATTGTAAAAAATACAACCGGATTCCAAAATTCAACCGAGAGGCCAAAGAGTCTAACCCACACAAGTCTAGTAGAAGGCATCTCGTCTTCGGATTTAAATTTAGTGTTCCAAGGCTTCATGAAAAGCCACACCCTTCCAAAGAACCAAGGACCCCCTTGAAATATTTTCTCTTTGTCTTCATCATTAGCAAAAATAACAAGAAAATAACCATTGGGATAAACAGAGATTTGTGTCTCACCTTTTGTTTTCCAATATTTTGCAACCCACACTTTGAAAGCAGATAGGCTCGAACAAAAACCCATGAAACGGCAAATCAGTCCTCTTTTCTCCAAATCTTCTATGCCATCCTGAATGTCGCCCATTTTTAGCTTAACTATTGGGGTTCCATCAGCTGCTCTTAGACATCTTGACTCAGTTTTTCTAGGATCAATCTTAGGCATTCTTAGAGGTCTACGAGAAGCCTTAATATTAATGTTAGCATTAGGCTGGGACTGTCCACCACGGAGGACATCCCTAAAATTCATTTTTGGGGCCGAATCCCCAAAATCCTTACCCTTGAAAAGGGTTTCCATAGTGGATTTGTTTTGGAGGTGTTCCTTAGCATCAGGATTGCTTGAGTTCTGAACCATTTTTTCTTTTCCTAAGGAGGCTTCTCTTATTTGGTTTGTAGCTTGAAACTTGTTTCTGGGTCTCTTTAATCCATGCCTTGAATGCCAAGGAAAGGTGTGATTTTCGCTTTTTTTTTTGGGCACCAAATTGGAAGCAGTTTTCAATCAAGTCCGTAGCATGAAGATTTGCTAAATGACAGATTCCTAACCCATCGCAGGTCTCCTACAACATATCCCGTGTTTATCTTGAGCAGAAACAACAAAACAACTGGCCCCTAGGGCCCACAGGCCCCGAAATACAGCCTCTGCTGCCGCATGCTCTCAACACACAGACAAAACCCTCGCAGTCACCTTCAAAACCCTAGCTTCAGCCTCGGGTCCATAGCATGACATCAACATACTTAATCTTGCAATAATTATTATTTATGAGATAAAGAAAAAAATGCAATTGTCAAACAAGAACTATTTCAGAGAATCAATAAGTGTTGATCTCACTTTCTGCAGTATTTGAATTTAAGTGAAATTAGTTGTTGTTATTGTTCGATTTCTGCTCATGAGTTTCAGATTGGCTGAGGACTAACTTTGTGCAGTCCCTATGTTTGACTTGCTGAACCAAGTTTGACTAAAATTCTGCAACTTTGACTGGCATTAGCTATCTATAACAAATAGTTTGACCAAGTAAAACTTCAGTCTGTTATTGCTTAGATATTTTGACTTTTCAGTGAAATTCGTTGAAAGGTAAACAATTCCATGCATTTAGTTTGAATAGTCACTATATTTACTCTTCAAGTGAAAATATCTAATCTTGTCCTTGCTGAATTAACATTACTGAAAATTATTATGAAAATTATTAAGTACTTTGTTATCCAAAGGGGAAAATAATAGGTAAAACCCATAAATGCTCATGATAACCCTGGAATACCCAAGATATTGGGTAACTGAATACAACTAATAAGAATGTCAGACATTGTAAACTTTGTATTTGTGTGTTTTGGAAGGTCACATAACAAATTAAAAAAAAAAAACAATTACCAGGATGTCACTGATTCATATCAATTATTATCATGTCATTTGAGAACATGACAAGTTGATGTCAAGGAAGAAACAGTTAAGTGACAGTGACCCGCAAGCATTCAAAATAGATAGCATCATATTTTTGTCGTAACTCCTTTAAATGAGGTCAGATTTCAACAAAATTCCAAAAGGATATTCATAACATCAAGAAGAATGCTCGAAATGCATCATCTAACCCAAACATTTATTTTAAAAAGAAAAAGGAAAAAAAAGAGGAAAGAATGATCAAGTCCACTAAGTAGTATTTTAGGCAGAAGTCAACCAAATCAAATCCAAATTGGGTGATTCTTTTTGCAGGTGAAATAAGGCTTAGAGGGCCATGTATGGTATGTTTTTTTTACCAAATACATCCATTTGACTATTCAAAATGGCAAAACTCAGTCTGTTGTACAGTCCTATTTTCTCTCCCCTGAGAGCTCTATATGAGACAAAAATTCTAATGAAGGTTCTCGACATTGTTGCACAGTTGCCTACCAAAATTCACCTCGATACTCCTCCGCTTGAATCTTCAAGAGGCTAAAATAACAGCCTGTCCAACAAGCTGGCAGGGGATGGGCTGAGTTGGCATGTGCAAGGTGGCCTAAAACTGATTTGGGCAAGTGTCAAGAGGAACATGTGCAGGGGAAAGCATGGCACATCATATCCACACATGTTTTATACTTGGAAATTCAAAATGGGAAAACTCAGTCGGTTGTATAGACTTATTTTCTCTCTCCTGGGAACTCTATATGAGACAAAGTTTCTACTGAAGGTTCTTGACAACGCTATATGAGACAAAGTTTCTACTGAAGGTTCTTGACAACGTTGCACAAGTGCCTACTAAATTTCACCTCAAAACTCATCTGCTTGGATCTTCAAAAGGCGAAGAAACAGCCCACCCAACAAACTGGCAGGGGATGGGCTGAGTTGGCGTGTACAAGGTGGCCTAAAACTGTTTTGGAAAGTGTCAAGAGGAACATGTGTAGGGGAAAGCAGGACACATCATCTTCATGCATAATTTACACTTGGAAGAATCTCAACAATCAAAAAACATCAGTTGCACTCCCAGATTTGAAAGAGAAGACTAGATGAGGCTACTTTGGGCCAATATCAGCAAGGAGAAGGAGACTTGGAGAGCCTAGAACAGAAGCAAACCATTTCTAGCAGTTAGAGAGCAAGGGTACCACCAAAAGGCACTATATGAAGCTGCAAACAAGGGCATGATGGTTGTAATCTCTCTATTTTGCATGGAATATGAAGCCTGAATGATTCATTAGGAGATTTTTTTTCCTGAAAGGATTTCCCACATTAAATCACCATGTTATTTGTTGTTGTATGTTTGTTTTTGATTCTATGGAATTTTAACAGTTTATATGCTTTCCATGCTTGGATACTAACTAATTTGGCCTAGGATTGAACAGTAGTTTGGTGCAGCAGTTAAGGGTTAGTTCTTCATATTGCATCGGTCTCTTTATAAACTGTCCATATTCTTGTTATTTTCTTACATGAGTACGGTTGAGCATGAAAGAGTAGTTTTGATGCAAGATTAAGGGTTTCATTAGTGACTAGTTTCACAAGAGCCCAAGTGAAACTAAGCCAAAGAGCATTACAATCCTTTGAAAAATATCTGTTTAAGGTTTCATTGGTGGGAATTACAAATCATTCACAAAATAAAGTTAAGAGTTGTCCAACTAAAGCACATAATCGCCTTAGACTTCAGAGCTAAATTTATGTAGAAGTATGTTGCCGTTTGGTTTTAGCAGCTATATACCTATCTGTGATCTTGTACATTACTCCATTTTATAATATTAAAACATTTTGTTTTTTATTATTAAAAGAAAGGCTTTGGAAGTGCATAAATCATAAAACTACATAAAAGCGTCCTGTAATTAATTATAGGAAAGCATTACTGATGAATGCAACCTCAATATTGGTACAGAGATTCCTTGAAATTTAGACAGATTAAAATCCAAACTTCTGCCTACATGCTGCACAAACACACAGGATACTTGCTCTAGAAATCAAGTGGCATACTAAGGATCGAGGAATCTGGCATTCCACAAATGTTTGGTGACTCTGGTTGTTAATGGAAACAAAAAAGCAATACTTATGAATGCGACCTCAAGAATGGTAGAGAGATTCTTTGAAATCTGGACAGAATAAAAACCAAACTTCAGCCCACATGCTGCATGAACACAGAAGATACCTGCTCTAGAAATTAAGTGGTACAATAAGGATTTCAAAGTATCTGCATTCATGATTATTTGGTAACTGGTTGTTAATGGAAACCAAAACACAATGCAAATTGACTTGTTCAAACAAAACTAGAATACTAAAACTGAATTTCGGCACATCTAATGCTACGGGGCAGTGTTGTCAAAGAAATAGAAAACCATTAAAATGAGATCCTATAGAGAGTAGCAGTGAATAGAAGAGTTTGAAGACACCATGAATTTTAGGGTAGATAAGTACCACTTCTCACTTAAAGAGCAAGATTTGACTTACCATCGTAATTCTGTGGCTCTGCCTATAAGGTTCTAGAACACTGAAAAATGATGGCCTATAATGCTTAATGGTTGTGGAAATTGTTGAAACAAAACTATGGTTCTAGTTGAGATACTAAACCAAAATCAGGCTTCCAAAGAGAGAAAAGTTCAAATATTGCAAAGAATTGAGGTAACTCCAAATGTTCTAAAAGGCATGTATTAATCAAATGGCATGAGCTCAAGTGGTTAAAAATATGGACTTTCAAGACAGATCTTGGTTTAAATCATGCCACGTAATATATCCATAATTGCCAAATGATTTGTTGAAATACAGTGTTAACACAGTTATGTATGGCTGGAGCACATTTCAATCCCATACAACCAATTAAAGAATATGAGCCATAAAGAGGATCTTCACAAATATTTGGAAACATAAATAGCCATCTATCTTTACTAATTTTACCTTTCCCACTTATGATAGCATCATGCAATCTGATTCGCTTCCGATCATCTGTTACTGCAGAATCCTGGCAGTCAATACATTAGTGTCAGAAAGCCATTGGCAATAACAATGCCAGAAAAGATGATTAACAAAAGTTTACCCATACCTGTTGAGGTTGCTGTCCATTGCTAACATTCCTTGTAATATATGATGCTTTCTCACCATGATGACTGACATCAATTGTTTTCTGCAGCTTGTCCATGTCCCATGTCATGTCACACATGTCTTCTTTATTAGTAAGGATGGCTTCTTTATCATCCAGATCAACAATGTCAGATACTTTAGAGGGGAAATAGCGACTCCTTAGAATAGTCTCTCTCTTTAATCCTGTGCTTACTTTAACAACTGGGATATCAGATGGCTGTCTACTGTTGATAATTTTTCTAGCAGGTACTGATGGTCTGGATGTACTTGGGCCTATCCCTTGAAAGGTAATATCAGATGCAGAAGAGGGTGAAATCTCCAGTCCACTGGACTCTCTTGTCATGATATTTTTGCCTTAGAACAAAAAAAATGAGTATCAGAAATTCCATGCATAACTGAGACATGGCACACCAGCAGCCATAAAAAATAAAAAATTACCTTTTCCCCAAATCCCCCTATATTCATATGCATTGCCAATATTTCGCCCCTCCTATCAAAAATAAAGGCATCAGAAACTGTTTACCAGTTACTTCAAATATACAGTCCGAGTAATAAGACAGTCTAGCAAATATAACACTAAAGGATAACTGGTGATTCGGTGAACAAGTAAAATAGAACCCAAATAGAGAATAACAGTAGTGAAGGTATTTTACAGTTTACAATGCAAAAATCTAAGTCTAGACATCTCTATCAACACTTACTATTGCACAATGATCGGATGTGCATGACAGACAGGCAAGCATTTCCAAAAATACCATTCCTAAAATAGAAAAATTTTATAAGGAACAATAGGTCATATATTTAGTGTTTAATGATCTTAAACTTTCGTCGGACAGATTTGTAGACCATAAAACAATTTTGAAACACAGTGTAGAAGTTTTTAGATGACATTTTGGCTCTAAGTTCTAGAGCCCTCATCAGATCAAATTCAATAGAGAAATATGGATCTCAAACTGTATAAATATACAACATTGTTATAGAGAAAAAGAAATGAAAAGAACAAACTGCCTAAGAAACAATAAAAATATTATTAACAATATAAGGCAAAAAGACATGACAAACCCTAATAACTCTTAATATACAAGTAAACCAAACTATTTATAAAAAAAAAAGGATAGAGACAACTTTAAATAATTAAAAATGATCATAACAATAAAACCCTAAGAAGTATTGCAACATGAATTTTAGTGTTTGGCATACAATAGAACCCAATGCATAGTCTAATTTTATATGAAAATAAAAGACTGACTCCTTTCAGTGACAAAGCAGCAAACAAAGAACCTTCTTGTCATTCTCAAGATGATCAGATAAAAAAATTTTGGAAAAGGTGGGCACTCTGTCCAATGACCCTGACGTTGATGTCCTTAATCTAGCTGGTGATTCTTGAAGCATTTCCTCAAAATCAAAATCACAAGTGAATGGCAGTTCTTTATTCTGTTCCTGTCCTCCAGGAATGATTCTTGGAGCTCTGAATTGCTGTTTTGCTTCAGTAGATGATACACCTGTAAATTGGTTAAGGATAAAAGAAATTGCCGTATATACATGTAATGGAACAAGGAAACTCCCTTAATAAGCAAAAACATTCATATGGCATACATATGTTTGACCAATATCAATCTCAATTGCTCAGCAGAAACCATTCCCTAAACATGCAATGTTATTGGACTCTTAATATAACAACTCCAATACAAATTGTGGCATGAGTTAACCATTATGCAACTAGTCTTTCAACATGATAATATTTTACTAGGAAAAAGTAAAATAGGATTTTCCTTTCTCATATCACATCAAGGCAAACAAAGGTTCTCCCTCATAGAAAGAAACAGCAAAGAAATCATTCACTGCAACTGGAAATCATTAATATCATCATATCGCTATAAGAAGGGTGAGTCCCTTGCCTATACTAGAAATCTTAAAACACATGCTTCAACATAAAGCCAGGCACATATAATTGTATTCGAATTCATTTTGAATCCTAGCATGCAGCATCAAAGGAATGAGAAATCAAACATACAGCATAAACTCAAGCATAAGTTTACAGACCTTAATTTGGGAATTCCTAAATTTAGACACGGCTCTAAAACTCTCATTTTCTCACACACATAACATTGTGGATAGATCCCAAAATTAAATGCTGATTTATGGCATTCTTCTCAAATATCTCCCACAATATTGAGGATGAAAACCAACCTGCAATTTTATTCAAATGGTAAGGTTTATATAGGCCTCAATTGCCCAAAATACAATAACAATACGCCCATATCTCGCACGAGGACGAATAGGAAGGTAATAATTAAAAGATGCAAACTAAACCTAACCATTAGCTAACTAATAGCTAACTAATAACTAATTATCCAACTAAGAGCATCTAACATCCTATGTGAAGGATCACGTGGATTATTTGCAATTAAATAAATATTAACCTAGGAACTTATAGAAATGGATTATTTGCAATTAAATAAATATTAACCTAGGAACTTATAGAAATAAACCTATGCCTAAGAAGATGAACGTGATGCCCTCATCATACAATAAAACCAGCCTCTCACAGCAAGAATACGTCTATAATAGCCAAGCACTTCTGGGATGAACTTTTGGCATCAACATTGTGTGTTGCTAGCTTCTAGTCATATTATATTGATTCTTGTAGGTTGTCTCACCATTCATTTCAGAATTTTCTATATATATATATATATATATATATACACCCCTTATGTTTTGTTCCTCACAAAATCTCATTTAGGATTTGCATGCCAAGTAGGAGTTAAGAATGTTGAATACATAGATTTGAACCTCTATAGAAAGAAAACAATATGATTTGTAGAAGTAATTATTGTATATATAGCTATAGTCCTCACAATTACTTTCAACTTCCATACTCTTTGCCAATGGGGTAGCAGGCTTAAAGGTGCAAGTCCTTGGTCCCACTTTGTGGGATTCCTCACCCCTATTAACATCGAGTTTGGGCATGTGTGTGGGACTGGCCCTCTTGCTTTCTAACCGGTTAATGTGATGATGCAAGTCTAGTGGCATATTCCATGATTGGAATTTCATCCACGTTAATACCTGTCTGTCTGTCTACAAATGATTGTCATGGAAGAGGGTCTCCAGAGAATGCTCCAAGTTTCCAACCATGACAAATGACCATTCTCCATTGCATGTGTGAAGCTGGTTACAGAACAGTGAATCAAGAAGCATAAATTTCATTTACAGTGAATATTCTTGAAAATTTGTTTCTAATACGTGCAGAGTCAGAGCCAGATAGAGGCTTAATCTAATGAACAAATAAATATTAAAAATCATAGCACGAATACATGAGCACATACCCATGTTAGGAGAAAGACTGACTTAAAGAATACATGTAAAAGCATCTAAAGAAGTTCATAATAAGTGTTACGGTGAGCATTTTCCAACAGGCTAAAACTTTTTTCTAAAAATTACCTTGATACCCAGCATCCAAACCTCTATAGGGCATTTTTCACAAATATGCCTTTGCTTTACCTTTAAAATTAAGGTAACAACTTGAACAGTCCCACATATTTGTCCTATTAATGAATTCCCAGATGAACAAAATCAAGGTCGGTGCCCATTTGAGCATAAGATTGATTTTGTCCCAAATATAATAGCAGGGACAATACTTTAGAAATTGCTTCAAAATCAATCTGATTTCAAGTTGATATAATTTTTACCAGGCTCTTGAAATTAATACATGGTTTTCATAGAATCAAGAGTTATTCTTTCAGCTCAAAGTATTACTTGTGTGAACAATGGGGCATAAGTGGACCAGATTAGATTCCAAGCATCCCTGCTGTGGACTCTGCATATGCTTTCAAATTGTCCACGCTAAAAGTTACTTAGCTGAGAGGATGATGATAATTATGGTTGAAGTGCATCAGACATTCATAAAGCATACTTTTGTAGTAGTAAGGCAACTCACAGTAATCATGTGTAAGGCAAATTGTGCAACAGACTTTAAATGTAATGCAGATTAATTTAACTGAATGCATTAATGGACCCTTGAATTATTTGCGATTCATGTTTCCCTGAAATGGTAATGAGATATGATCTGCAAAGCTTACAACATACTAGCATAAGCTTGAATTGGATACAGAAATAATTAGTCAAGACATTTTTCTGAGCAGGCAATTCCAAAACTCGCTTCTGTTTTTCTCGATGGAATCCACTGGCATTGTAATTTGTTTCCGTTAAGTTCTTGAAGGCTGAAGTGTCCTGTCAAACACATATTGCAAGTTAAGAAAACAGCAATGCATTGCAGGATGCACAAGATATAATTGTTGCTATTTGATCATGCCATCCATCTTAAATGAACATGTTATCTGGGCATCTCATACGATAAAGTTTATGCATAATGTCCATGATGCTCCCCTTATAGGGTGATATTTTTCTAGAGATGCAGAACCTTTTATCATGCAAAACAATGGCAGAGATTATTTACCAGTGACACCACAATTATACTCCTAAGGAAAAATGGAGAATTCAGAGATGTTCTATGGATAGACATGAGGAATTCTGTATAAACTTAGTAGACAACGGACAAATATTTCTTCTGCTTTAATTATGCTTCTAATAGGAGCTGTCAACTAGATCAACTTCATGTCCAGAATTTTCAGCATGAGTCTAACTTCAGTTACAAGGCCTTCAACACAATTCTAAAAACAGCATCACATTTGAGCAGGAATACAATATGCAAAAGAAGGTCATCCTTGGCTCTGATACCATCCCAATCTTGAACTGGTAGGGCAAAGCATAAAACATAACTACATTTTGTGGGGAAAGTGGCAATTATGAAAAGCATGTACAAATAGTTTTAATCCCATGCAACTGATGTATCCTAGTAGGTGCTCAGAGTGTACATATACAGCATATGGCTTAGAATCAAAATGTGAATTATTTAATGTAATTTATCTGCATACCTAGTACTATATACCTTGACAAGCTGAATATAAGAATCAATCTACAAGATTAAGCCATGATATGAGCATAAAACAGAGCAACATGTGATGATATGGGGCACTAACAGAGCCTGTTTCTATGTTAAAATATCTCAATGAAATATATATACAAGTTTTCAAAATATATGAAGGGGGAGCAAATAAAATTGATTCAATCATTTGTCATTTGGTATTTCTGCCTCGTGATATTTGGTTGCCACACACCAAGTCAGTGTTGAGCCATGGGTCACAGACCTGCTAGACTGCAGCAAACCTCTACTTTGCATGTGGCAGGTTCCATGTGCAGCATTCTATCCACAAGAAGAGTTCTTCCCAAGTCAAGAGTGTTAAGACTTAAGATTTGTCACGATGCTTCCTTGCACACAAAAGAGAGATTTGCACAATTTGACAGATATGAAACAGCATACTTTCCTACAAATTTTTTTATGTTAACAGATATGAAAATGCATACTTGCATACCAAAGTTTTTATGTTACCAGAGACACATGGGTGAGGGAAGGCTTTGCAGTTTCCAAGCTTATAACATATTCTTATCAATGCAAGTTTGCAAATTGCAAAAGGATGTTTGTATCAAAATTACAATTTGATGAATTATCAAAGCATATTAGTAAATGAACTACATATTTTCAGGTTAAACCTTTAAAATATGGATTTGGATGTTTCTGTCTGCATAAAGATGATGAGGAAAAGGAGAAGAATCTAGCATACAACATCAAAGCAATCAACACCAAAGGTTTCCCTGGCAATTGTTACAAGAATCATATAACCTAAAGTGTCAGGTTCAGAGGATGCATGCAAATATAAATAAATAAAGATTACGATAGAAATAGTCTCCATAAGTCACAATTTCATGGACACTAACAATGAGTAGGCTACAATCAAATGGCATTAGCTCAACCAGTTATATTCCTCAATTTTCAAGAAGGAGACAAAGGTTCAAATCTTGCCAAAACGATACAAGCATGATTGCCAAACTGTTGTAATACCACTATGTGGTCATGATATAATACGGGCAAGACCCGTTTCAATCCCATATACCCAATTAAAAAAATGAGTGAGCTACAAAGTCTCTCAGGTTGATCTGAAATCTCCACTAATAGAACCCCAATCAGATCCTTCTATAACATTTTAAGTGTTCTTTGGCTTTGTCTCACTAAGACTATTGTTAAATTAGTCACTAGTAAAACCCTTTATTTTGCATCAAACTTACTTTTTCATGCCCCAAAATCCTCTTCTATGATAACAGTGTAGTATGAACAATCCACAAAGAGCCTGATACAAATATTAATGAAGCATACAATATCCCATAATGGAATAATATGCTACTATGTCAAACTAGTGTCTACTTCTAGATCAAACTTGCAAGTTTCCAAGCAGGAAAACCACATGACACTGCAAAAAGCCATGGGACAATGTGAAATGCAAATGAACTACTGAAATTTCTTCTTTCCTTTGTATTTCCTCACATGCTTCTTGGACTTGAGCTGGCAAAATCCCCATGAATGCCAACGTCTCTTCCACTTGGTCCACTACCTATATATGCTTGTCTTCTACATGTGCTATGCTCTCATAAGCAAGGCTACAAGGCTACCCAACTTGTGCCATGAAGTTTCCAAGGCAGGAATGGTGTGAGATTCTGGGACCGTGAGATAGCATGACATGATTCTGGGACAGCGGGACAATAGGATTCATCTTTGGGACCTCAAGCCCAAGGTGCATACCCATGAAAAAGTACACTTTATCTAACATGCTTTGCAACCATGGTCAAGAGCTCTCTTTGCTCTTGGAGATTCATTTGCAGCTTTTTATTTTTTTTGCTCTCGGTTTGGGAATCTCCTTGGGTTGTTGCTGGTTTTTTTCCAACAACTCTTGGACCTCGATTTTCTCCTCTTGGAACTTGAGTTGGCCAGCTTTGCTAAATTTCCCCATGTGGAAGTTCTGGTGTGTTGACCATATGCCAAGAAAATGTTGCTCTAATACCAACAGATCTGAAATTCTCACTATTAGAGCCTAAATAAAGTCCTTTTACAACATCTGAAGTGCTCTTTGGCCTAGTCTCACTTGTATGCTTGGTGAAACTAGTCACAAGTAAAACCTTGTATTGTGCATTCAACTTACTCTTTCATGCTGAAAAATCCTTTTGTATGGACAGCCCATAAAGAGTTTGATACAAATACCAACAGATCACATGATATGCAATAATGGAATAATACGCTACCATATCAAAGTTGTGTCCATTTGTAGCTCAAATTTGACAGTTTCCAAGCATGACAACCATATGAGCTATACAAATACCATAGAAGCTTAGGTTGAAAGAAACTTTGAAACGGCTATAGTTTCCAAAACATAAATGCCTTCGAAAAATTGAGTCCTCACACTCTTTGAAAATGTGGAAATAACAAAGGAAATGCCTAACTAAAAAATAAGAAAATAATCTTTTTAAAATTTATAGACAAATTTGAATTAAAGGGATCACAAATGGATTATAAACACATTTATTTTATGAATCTCTTATACAGAACAATGCTTAATATCTAAGGTCAACCTTCATAGAATAAGACTATACATGACATGCAAAACGAAACTACATGAGATACACTATAAACCAGGTTCTTAATCTTCAAAGTCATAAAATCCATATAAAAACTGGAAAAAGTCCTAACTTCTGTGGCTTCAACAGCAGGTGAATGAAAAGAACTTTTATCATCCTCAAGACGAGGTGCAGTCATGGAAATACTTAGGATTTTTAAGATCCAAATCCCAACTTGTTTTTGCCCTCTATTGTTCCTTTTTGGCAAGGTACAGGACAAAGATAAGAATGCAAAAAAAATAGATCCTCTCCCTTTTTTTGGAGCCCAACTTGTTTTGCTTCACCGAGTGAACTTGTACGTGGTTCATTCCTCTTTGTTGTTGATGAACTTGCCATGTGTTCTAGATCTACAACTACTATGCACTTGTTTATAGGATCACATGGTGCCTCTCTATGGTTCTGTTGCATTGTGTTCAATAATAATGACTCTGTCCCTGTTCATGCCTCCAAAATTGCCCTTCCTCCTTCCTAGTCTTGGCCACGAAGGCCCCGTCTTATTCCCTCCTCTTCCAACTCTGGGAGTAACTGATGCTTCTATTGGTGTGGAAGGGAGGAATATCAACAGTCAGGTCAACCTTTGCTCCCTTGCTAGAAATCGATTTCAATATCATCCAGAGTGTTGTTTTTAGTCTGGTTTTATTCTAGGATTTTTGTTGCAACTTTGCTTTTCTCATGTTATCCAAGGAGGAGGTTGATGTTTATCTTGTAACCTTGGATAACTTAATTCTGTAACAGGGTTGGGGCCCCTCCAAAACCCTTTTTTTTCACCACTACCAAAAATATATATATATATATATATGTTTTTTTGTCAAACTTAATGTTGAATTCAATAGCCCTAACTTTTTGTGACAAAGAGATAATAGAATATGTATTATATTATATCATATAATATAATGTATATTACGTCATATGATATATTATATATATTTAGATTATATAAAACAATATATTATATTATTCTACAAGTATATAAATAAAATATGTATTTCTGTTTGTCGAACTTTATGCCAAATTTAATAATCCTATTTTTAGTGGCAAAGAGTTTTTCAGATTTTATCTCTGCTTAGTTAGGATAAGGGTATGACAACCATATATATAGACAAAACTATATGATCCCTTGCTCAAATAAGGATAGTGCAAATAAATGAAAATCATTGGTCAAGACTTGTGGAGATGAATCCACGACTACAAAACATTCTCAAGCAATGCTGGCATTATATTTAGGGGATCATATATGATGTGCATGGACAGTCTTCTAAGAATGGTTGAAACAAAGAGTTGCCATGCAAAAGAACCAGGTTCAAACCTCAACAGACATATAGTGCTGACAATTGGACAGAGGAGCAAGAAACTATTGGAAGCTTGAGCCTTGACCCACCAAATGGAGTTATGTAGCCTCTCAAAATTCAAAATAAGATTGCTGAGTCATACGGGAAAAAAAAAAGGACAAATAGAGTAAAAAAGAGAATATAGGCAAGGTAAGCCAAGCTAAATCATGTAAAGCATTGGCCAGCAGTGGATCTATAAGCTTGTGACACCAAAGGCCCTAATATGTGTAAAAGAATTGGCATCTATACGTTCAGTCAATTTAGCACAATTATCTGTCTTTTAAGATCTAGAGACATTACGAAAAGCATAAACCCAGGCAAAAGATAACTATCAGTTAGCATAAATGTCTATCTAATACATTCTCACATAATGTCAGCAAAACAATTCAGGAAAAAAATTCAACAGATTCATATTCAACTTACTTTTAATAAAGAAAGGCAAGCAAAAGCTCTTCCTGTGTCAAAGGAAGGATTTTACATGTATCAGTTTCTTGTCTTCTTGAAGATCTAAAACTGAATAAACATAGAATAATAATTTCAACAGGTTGCACATGGACATAATCAGGATTCTCCATAATACAAGGGATTTATAATGTCATTTTGGAAACAATTTAGTGGAACAATACTTAAATATTATTACTTATACATAGTAAATATCCAATGTGTAAAAGGGATAAATGTTAGTCAATATACAGAAAGTTCATAACACGTTAATATCATCTTCAAATATACACCCAATGTTACAATCAAAAATAAATAAAAACTGTGGAATAATATAAGATGTGAAATTTTAGTTTCATCAAATAGAACTAGCCCATGAAAAGTTATCACAATAAAGGAAATAACCTTCATCCACACATTCATAATTGAACCAAGCTCACCTGAAATGGTTCCTTAGTAATGGGGTCGACTTCGCCTCTAGCAATAGCTCTGGCCAGATTCTGGGGCATTGGTGTTTCTACAGTAAAGGATCTGAAAAATTGAATCTCCTTAAAATAAATATTGCCAGTCTGTCTATTATACAAAAAATCCTAAGAAGAAAGTACAATATATCAAAGGATATGGGCCAAAGAAATCCATGTCATAGTGAAGATTGCATGGTAACTCCGTGAGGTGAACAATGTCCTCAAGCACAGGATCATAGACGCATTGATGACGAAATGTTAATATTGCTTTTTTGAATGTTTCTTCATATAATGGCGGAATTGAAATACCACTGTATCTAAGATGCTTGATGATCTGAGCAAACACATAAAATCTTTTATTAAAGGGTTGCCAAATCAGTAGCATTCTATAAAAATGAATAGCTACAGAACTTACTAGAGTCATCCCATTTAGCACCTATTTAGTATTACCTATGAAGATGAGATCTTTGAAATGTAGGCACAGAAGAATATAGTCAAATCAGAAAGTGAACTGCAGCTTATGCAACCCTAACTCTGGAATATTATTACAAGATCATGCAGACATACACCTTATCAATACAGTAAAGTTTTCATAAACTATAGTACTTATGATATTAAAGACATTCAACTGCAAGATTGCTTACTGCAAATTGACTTACTGTAGTTCAACATGCCAGATGAACCATTTCAGAGAGAAGGAAATATAAGATTAGACTACTTTGCTCCAAAGATAAATTTCCAGCCACCGTCATCTATATATGGAACCATCTCCACTATCACATGTTTTGCATCTCTGAAATGCCTTTTGCAGTTGATAGCATTTTTTCCATCATGCATGCCAATCTTCAATAAACAATAGTTTTCAAGCTTTCCATGGGGTTCCACATAGGATATGAAAGAATGTGTGGGTGGTCCATTATTCGTCAACCTCTTTGCCAATTTACAACCATAAAGTTTGTGCTTAGTGCATTCTACAGCACTTCAGCAATAACCTGCAAAATTAGCTGGATTGTGGGAAACAACCCAACATGTGTGGTACGCTAAGGTTCATAATCCACTGCTTGCCACATCATTAATAGTTTTGGGAGTACCATGTCATAATGACTCCATTTAAAGCTCATTATTTCATATGCATTGCATATGAACACATTTTTCAAGTTTGTAGATGGTGGCTTGGAGCACTTCTGCTCAAAGCACCCTTTGTAATGCACCTAGTGCACCATTCAGTCTTACAATCCTTTCATTTAACCGCCTTGTGTTCCTTGAAGATATTTATCAGTTTTTATTAAGGCAACAACTGAACAATGATCTTCCTCGTCTTCATTAATACCACCTCTTAGTATAGAGTCTATTTATCTTCTGTTTTTCCAAATTTAAAATGCAGCGACAATGGCATTGAATTGCAAATTGAACAAGTTTTAGTTTTATTTCTTGTATGAAGACAGTATCTACAAGTTGGGCCTTAATCACTGTTAATGCTTTAAACCTTCTATTTTTCCATATAAACTGATTTTCCCTTCTCAATTCTCAAATTGACTATTTATTTTACGATTTGCTGGCCTTTTAAGATGTTATGATTCAGACTTAAACCCATATACAAGATCTTCTTCTTCTTCTTCTTCTTCTCTCATCAAAATGGCCTGGTTGAAATTCATTATACCAGTAATTAGCAGCATAATATACAACAGCAAGAAAGAATGCAGACATAGCCTTTCTTTAGTTTGTCCATCCACACTCCAGATGGTTCACATAGGCTAAAATGACTAGAGGGATCTTGCTTGCCCTTAGCACCGAAAGTTGATTACCTCACTTATATCCCTCAGTACACATGGGCTTGACAATGTAAATATTCATTGTTCTCGTTCAGGAGTTAAATGCCATGACATTTCTTCAATTTCTCTATTCACATTACAGATGGTTTCACATACTTTACAACACCTGAAGGATCCTTCCATGTCATTCGCAACAGAAACTGGACAATCTAATCTATCCATCAGTAAAACTTGAGCTTGCAAATGTGTAAGTTTATTTTCTTCTCCTTTAATGGAAAGTAATATTGTTATCATTCAAACACTCCAAACACCCTAGTCTTTGCTTTATGTGCTATGATTCTCTCCAGAATTTTCTGACTAATGGTGGTAACCCCAACTATATCCTCCGCGATTGTCTTCCTTACTACTTTCTACCATATTCCACACAACACTAAGACAACCACTTGATGGCTCATATGCAGTTAGCGAAATAACGCTACTTAATCCCTGAGAACTCAACAAGTTTATTGCATGCCCCATGGTTGTTTTAGAGGCAATTTGTCTGTGTTCCATTAAGTTTTCAAGACGGGGATACTGCAAGACAGTGGGATGCATCTCCGAGATGACAAGTTTTTGAGATGATAATACACATTTCGAAGATGTTAGGATGCATCTCTAGGACGGCAGGACAATTTTTGGTGCAAGTGTCAAGACAATAATACTCATTTCTAAGATAGTGGGACGTGTCTCCAAAACAGCTCTTAAATCCCATCACAGTCCCAAGGAACAAAGCAATTTGTTGGCAACTATGTATAGAAGCTTATGCCATATTCCCATTATGTACAATGTTAGAATCACAAAATAGAGTAGTAAAATTCTCAGATAACAAACCTGCATTTAGATCATTTGACTTCTAGAATCATCTCTGAAATGACATGAAACATACTAACATCCCCCTACTAAAACTGTGTGCTACATGGGAAGCACTGATTGCTAATCTACTAATTACATTAATCACCCAATGCACTATTATCATCCTGAACCCATAAAAACCTACAGATATTGTATATAAAAACACCAGAAAGAATTTGTTACAGCCCTAAAGGATCATGACAACAAGATCAACATCCAACTCAAAAACCTGAACTCCAAAACTAAAAACCAAATCGAACTATGGTAATAAAAGAGCTACATAGTCAAAGCACGATCCAATTTTCAAGAGATTTCCAACAATATATAGCACACCGATACTTTGCTTACTTTGTTTGCAATGTTGACATCAAGATGCCTACAAGCGGGTATCTTTTAACATCTATATATTTGTCAAATCCACGTTATTTAATCATCTTCAAGCACAATTGTGGCATTTGTGGTGTAATCCAAAAATTGCTAAAGCTAATGTCAATATCACTGTGTGATGTCACTGTGACATCAACATCTTGAAAAGGTATATATGTTTGGATTTAATGCTCTTGCATAACTATGGAAAAGAGGACTACAGCAAAGAAGTTTTATGATATCAGCATGATGTCAGCATTCTCTAAGTGTGGTTTTGTGATCTGTAAAGGATTATTACTCATTAAATTTAAAGTTTGAAGGCCCAAGAAAGGCTTTAGGTAAAGGGTAAAGGGACAAGCTTCTACCTCAAGGTGGGTAAGAAACAAGCAAGTTATGATTTTACCAAAGGTACTATACTCAAAATCAAAGCTAGTGAAAATAGAAGAACTGTTTACATCAATCCATTACAATGTCATTGGAGAACTACAACAGCAGTTTAAGACCAGGATCATAACAAGGAGGTCATCAATCATATTATAACTGTGTACATATTACACAATTAGCAGTGCACTGCCATATACAAAAATTAAAAGAATGAATCAGGAGGCATCCAGTATTAAAAACAGTTTATTTTATAGAAAAAACTGATATATCAAGCCTAAGCAGCACCAGTTGAACGTCTATTGGATAACTAGGAAAATATGGTAGCATACAAAAGGGGACTCTAACATCAGCAATGGCCCTTCAAACTGCAGTTTAATCAGAAAGAATAGAACACCTGCACATCAAAATGTAAATCTCTATGCAGTTTAATCACCAACTGCAATAGAGAACTTTACGAACAATGAAACCCTCTTAAAACATAATAAATAATTCATAGCTATAACATCTAGAAAACATAAAAGGACATGCAAGCAATTAAAGCAGACCTTTTCATAGCTTTTGAATCTACTAATTAGACCATAAGCCTTCTTGATTCCCATCCCCTGCAAAGACTGAAGATAATCGCAGCCACTTAAAATGCACATCTCAAGTACCATTTGCTTTGTAAAGCAGGTAAAGTTCAAATCTTTGTTTCTTGCGAGTTCTGCATATTGAAATTCAACACCATTGCCATATTTGTCCATTTTGAATATAATCTGCTTGCAAGGATCCACAATTGCTAGCATAAGAATAAAAAACAGATTGCCCTATAATATTTAATTGGCATCATTGTCTAGATATATGTTAGAATTCTCACATGTATTGTATGAAACACATGCAACAGCTTTCCAAAAGGAAAACAAAATAATAATAACAATAATTCCATCTCACCCTCACACAGCCAAATGGAATTAGGTCAGAATCTTCTGTAATCACAGCCTCTACATGCTTTTTGATGGATAAATAAGCCATTTGAGCATCTGCTTCATAAGGTGCAACAATATACTCAACATTCTCCTTGCGTAAAACCTTCTGACAGTAACCCCAAAAAAAAACATTCAAGGTGAAAAATAGATAAATAATTGGTTAAAGCTCAAATGGCAAGACAAGCATCACTAGAAGTGCCATACACACTAAAGACAGCAAACGCTTGGTTTCCAGATGATTGGAACGATAAGTAAACACCATTGCAATACAAAGCACATCAACCTATCAAACAAATAACTTTAACCACCGCTAAGCATGATTTACCGACCTCAATGAGTTGAAAAGCTATTAAAGGTGATATGTCTACAGCTTTTTGATAGCACTCATAAGCAGCAGCATTGTTGCCACATGATTCATGTTCAGTGGCACGTTCCAGATTTTCTTTCCTTGCCCTGCAACAACAATTACCTAACAAGTTGATTTTACAATGTTTTGGACACTTTTTTAAGCTATACATGCATATAAAAGAGAGATTGCATGTGTTAACAGTAAAAACCATTGATGCTTCAGTATTAGATAAAGGTTACTGTAAGAAAAAGAACTAGGATCTTTGGACAAAGACTTACTGGATTTTAATGCTGAATACCAAATGAAGATAAATATTTATGTAAAGTGAACAGACCAGAAATATCTTGCCTTTCGAACGAATAATTATTAGGCACTCAAACAATAGGAAGAAGGATAACCATTAGAATTTGTCAGGACCCTAGATCCTGAATTTTTGAATATTCACAAACGTAAATCATTTCCAAGCACAATAATACTTCCCATATCTCACCGCATTGTTAGATTAGATGCTTAACAAAATAATACAACAGATATGACTATTATATAGCCATCATCCGACCACAAAGCACCTTGGACATGAAATCATGTCTCATTACCAGGCAACCATTCATCAATCTTAAGGGAACTATATGCAATGGTATGTCAAGGCATATAGACATTCCCCCATCCATAAAATTGAGGAACAAGGTTTATTTTATCATTATATACATATGACATCAAAGACCCTCAGCAAATGCTGATCATGAAACAATGTATAACTGATGCACTCAAAGTAAACTTGGAATTATATGAGTTAATTCACAAGGTGACATAAGCACTGTCTATTACATGTGGACAAGTATGAATCAGGGAATAAAAAAAGATAGCTCCTGTATCACATATATTTGTTGTAAGCCACATACATATTACACGCACAAATTCATTCTAAGCCACTTACAAATAACTGCTTGAGAACACAACCGTAGGGGGATTGCTAATCCCCCAAACATATGTGATCTAAGCCAAGAAGGGGTTGCTCATAGACCCAAGGAAGATTACATCTGAGCACTTTCAGCTTGCAAGCCTTGGCACCTATTTGGACTTCTTTGCCAAACAAGCTAGCACCATAACTTCTTGCCATTTCAGACTTTATCATAGCACCAACTCGACTTGTGGCATTATGACCTCTATGGCGTCAACCCCAATGGCACCAACACTCAAAGACAAATAACCCAATGGTGCCAACTCCAGGTGTCACTGTCAGATGTCAGGATGCACAGAAAATCTTCCAGTGCCAAGTGCCAAGGACACATCTGCACACATCTAGTCTTGCCACTTGACATTCCATGGACTGGAACCAGCTCCTGAGGAAGCAAAAACGGAAGTTTTGTAACTGTTTATGAAATTGCTTCTTGATTAGTTGGAAGGGGAACCATTTTACCTTCCAACTACCTTGTATCTATTGTACATATTGTATAGAACTTAAAATGAACTCTTCTCTTTTTCTTCTTATTCTTCTGTTCCACCCCATATCTCCTTTCTTTTCGTTTCTCACCCTACAGACACAGGTTGTTTCTGCTGCCTAAGCTTTTGTTTTGCTACTTATTTCAATGCATTGGAACAAAGTGCCCTACACCTTGCTTCACTTAATATATGGGCCTTAAATTCTGTAGTGTATCTGCATTTGCATCATCTGTAAATAAAGTTGTATTCTTGTGTGAGAAAGATTTTTGTTGTGCCCTGCTTTCTGCTGCACAATTTTAAAGCATAGCTTTCAAGCTCCAGAAGCTGGTTCTAGGAGTTGTCGTCCATACCACCACATCCTCGAACCCATAGTGCGGACCAATATGTCTCCAAAATATTGCTAGCCAAGAGAATCAACTCATGAAATAAATCTATATTCTTCCAAGATTTGGAGTATCCAACATGCTGCATCTGACTGGTTAACTTTCAAGCACCACAAAATGGTTCTAGGAGTTGTCCTCCCTGCCACCACATCCCGGGCCCTGTAGTGCAGATCAACGTCTCCAAATTGCTAACTAAGAGAATCAACTCATGAAGTACATGGTCTATTATCTTCCAAGACGTGGAGTACCCAACATGCTGCATCTGATTGGTGAAGGTGCTTTCTCTATTGACAATTCATGGCAAGAGTTGCTTTTAAATCAGATAGAATGTATATAATTATGTTTCAGGAGTAATGTCCATTTTACATTTATGAGTTCATAAAATATTTATCGTGTATTTGTTTAGGATTCCATGTTAAATTACTTATTAATGGACACACATACATATATAGATAGATAGATAGATAGATAGATATGAAAATTTGGAAAATTGTGCCAAAGAAATAAAGAACAGATGGGTAAAAACTAAACAATATGCCATGAGGCAGTGAATTGTATATTCGAGGTCCATGATACCTGATATGAATTTTTATTTCATTCACACACTTTCAAAGTTTTTGATTTAAACTATTCAACTATTTTCAGATCTCATTTATTTTCAATGCTAACAACAAACCCCGATTAAACAAGATAAATGTAGGGTTACACCAATGCTATCAAACTTGAAGGGATAATTTCTCAACAATAGATATAAATATATTGCCTTCATACATTCAATCGTGATTGGAAAAGTAACCACATCACTATAGAGGTACAATTAATCTTTTCAAAGAAGATTTTTGTTCTATTGCCAGGAAAATTCCTATTGACAGTTTAGGGGAGGCGACATGTGCATATCAAAGACCGGTGAAAGAGATTTCAATCAACTATCCTACAAGTCTCCTAAAAGCCAAACAAAACAGAAAATCCTAAATGCTGGCAAGGTCATTTTCAGTGGTTATACTTGTAACTTCAATTTATGAGAGAACTCTTACTATTGACTGCTATTTATACACGTTTCCCAGTTATTGAACTCACTGGTTGCATTGGTTGAATCTGAGTTGGTCATTGCATGAGCCTTTATTTTTGGCACGTTATCTTCTACAACTTCTATAATTACAATGCAATTATATTGGTGAATTTTAGTGTTCCCTGTCTCATATCTAAGGATACATTTGAGTTCTCATCCTCACTGAGCAAATTGATCCTCATAATGAATTTCAGAGGCTAAGGAAGCCTATGGGCAAGGTTATATGAGTGAAATGCAGGAGAATGCAACGTACAAGTATTAAAGCATGTGGTGCAGACCCCCGGAAAATATACATGGGTGTGAGGGTGTACCCCTTTACTATAAGTTAATATATATACAAGTCACATATCCACATATCAAATGTCACATATCACTGCAGTAAAGGATGGTGCATGTTAAGTGTCGAGGCATTGTCCAAACATACCACATGCATTGAGGTGCCTAGTTAGGTGTGTCATTGGGTATGAAGAACATATTGGGAGTGGGTATTGGTACATCTTGGAAGAAGCCAAAAACTATTCGCTATGTGCACCCATGCAACACTGCATATGGGTAATACTTATGCATACATGTTATATTTGGCAAAATACTGAGAGTCAAGGGCTCATGACAGTGAAGCTTGATGATCCATGGATTGATCAAGCAAGAGCAGTAATCTCCTTATAATTATAGATTTAAATTTAAATTGTAGATGATTATTATGAAGGGGCTTGAAATTTTGCATATTTCGTGTCGGTTTTTTAATAGACAGCACCCCGACCAATGTGGTGTTATTACATTAAAGCTCACAGTATATAAATATATATGCTATCTAAACGGAAATCCCGTGCATGTTCAAATGGAGATGTGACATCTAAAACACAGCGCAAAATATCAATGAGCATGCAAATCAGCATATATATATTATTATATATATATAAAGATCTTTTCCAATTCAAAAAACCATTTGGCAACCATACCAAAAAGTAAGTGAATGAATTATTAGAAATATTTAAATGTTTTAGCGCTAATAAACTGAATATGAAAAGCAAAACTCTAATGACATGTGTAACAAAAGCAATTCAAATATGGAAGATCCTTAGATATCTATGTCAATAGTATATCTAATAAACTAAAAGATCATTAGATGTCTACATGAATACAAAACTAAAAGATTGTAGACATCTAAGTCAGCCCTATAATTGCTTGAAATTTAAAGAGAATGAATTCAGTATATATAATTTGGAGGGATAATTCAAACTGAGTTTTACCTATACCAAAACAACAATTAAAAAGCTTCTGATAAATCGTTTAGGCATAGTAATTCAGTATGCAAACAAATAGAATAGTGACTTTGTTTACTTATTTGCTAGGACATCTGTTTTCTTACTTGCTAGGATAGGTATACATTTCTGCAAATTCTCATAAAGCACCTAAGTGTGTTAATAACATCTACCTCGCACGCTTAGTTTCTTGTTCAGCTTTCATTGGAAGAAATCCCCCATCAAAAATAAGAATAGGTTTAACACCATGATGCCGCAAAAGATTTACCCTGTGCATACAATATTCAATGTGCCTGCCATTAATTTGCAAAGGTAAAAGCATTAGAATTGTTAGGCAATATTAAAATAATCAAAACTTACTCATCTAACAACATGGAGGTATCAATAAAAGAGACATATTTACACCAATCATTTTGAAAATATTTTAGTTCTTGCAAGCAAAAGGGAATAATTAAAACATTTACATTCTTATCTGTCTAATTTTCAACAAAGAATAAATCTTAATATGGTTTTTACACACAGTACCTAAGCAGTAGATACATCAACACTTCTATAAAGAATAATTCAGAGATAATACTAATGTAAAAATAAGAACTACAGATCTTAATATAGTGTGTTTACTTACTTTCATGCACTTATAATGTGACTCTATCAAGTTTGTTTTTTCCCTTGTAGGCTTGTATCTCAACTTATGATCCCACATTTGCATCCACAAACACTGGTATATGCTCATGCATATGGGTTCTTAACCAAAAACCAAGCCAAGGGTTTTTGGAAAGGTTCCTACTTTCGAAGATTGATTCAAAAAACTATCAATAAAGTCAAAAGATTAATAAACAAATAAAAATACAAAACCAAAAGAGAGAGAGAGGGGTGGGGGGGAGGTTGGGATGTTACTAACTTCCAGGAGGAACCGACCCTTCGCCAACAAGAAAGAAAAGTTGGTTGTACAGTTCAATACCCAGCCAATGAAACAAAGTATAAAAGCATCACTTTTAGAGGGTGCAAGAAGAGAAAAATTCTGGATTTGAGGGTTTCTAGCTATAGAAGACAATACAAAAGTTCTTGAACAGGATGCAAAGTGCAAGGGAATTCTCCCACCCATATAGGGTAATTTTTCCAGTTATATTTGCCACATACATAGCCTTTTCCAAGCAACAGAAGTCTTTTTCTATGTAGATCAATGGTGATGTTTGCCATACTAGATTTTAGACCATGTTAAATCAATTCCTCAAACCTATTGTGTGTGATTGTCTCTCATTTTGTTTTGCTTTTTCTCATGAATTCTTGCAAATCAAGTTGTATCAGACCCAAAAACGTCTCATTACAGCAGTCAAAAAGAGGTGAAGGAGAGCTTGAACCAGAACAACCAGGAATTGGTAATTAGAAGTGTCAACAAGTGAGATGCAGAGCCAACATTCTCAAAATTAGAGGACACCATAGAGAAACTAGCTGGTATGATGAAGATGCTAGTGTTTCAAAAAGGTGAGAAGTTCTTGCCTCATCAAGATTGCCAAGAGAAAGCTGAGTAATCTTCAACTAACAAGAATCCTCCTTCCATTAAACCTGATAACGAATTTGTTGTCAGCCCCTTTGAAGGAGAGATTAATAAGAAGTTGAGTAGATGGTTGAGGCAGTTGGAAGTTTATTTTGAATCCTTTGATTATGATGAGATGGGAGAATCCAATATCCAAAAGCAAGAATGGTTGGTCGTGTACTCGCTTGAGGAATAGCCATAAAACCACTCCAAAGATTTTGGGTGACCCTCTATCTGAACTTGGAATGCAATGAAGTTTGTTCTCAAGATGAGATTCTACACATATGACTATCAAGAGGACCAAAGGATGAAGTGTCAGGGAATACAAAAAATGAAAGGATAAACTGTAAAACAATATAAAAGTGAGTTTCAAAAATAGCAAACTAAATTTGGAAGGTCTATTGCAACTGTAGAAGCACCCTCCGTGTTTATAAGTAAGCTACACCACCACCTGAAGAATTATCTCTAAGAAATACTTGAAGATACTTGGACCACGTTGTATATAGTGAAGAATTAAAAATAGATTCAAGCAAAATAAAAGCCTTTGTGAATAGGCCAAAGACACAACAATGGACATGACATAAGGGACTTTGTAAGGAAGTCCAAAATATGAGAAATTTTGTTCCTTCTCCAAAATTGCCTCTTCTCTCCATGCCTTTAACATGTTCTAACAAAGCATTCCAACAGGAAAAGAACAACATTCTTTTGATGAATTTAAGAAGAAAATCAGCCAAGCACCAATCTTGCCATTGCCCAGCATAAGGCACCGTTTTGAAACTGAGGTAGATACCTCAAACTATGCAATGTGTGCTGTTGTCAAACAAGAAGATAAACCAATTTGCTACCATCCTGAAATGTTACCCTCTAATGTTTTAAATTAATGCACATATGACATAGACTTGAGTGATTTGCTTAGGCAATTAAAAAATGAAAGCACTACATCAAGATGAAAGAGAAGAATGTGCAATCAATCATCAACAATTGCACTATTTGGAAGCTCAAACCAAAATCATAAGGCACTACAAGTGGGTGGGATTCTTGCAACGATTCCATCTTGTTATCAAATTTGAAGGAAGTTCCAATAAAATCATTGATATGTTCTCTACACTATCACAAACTCAAATTTTAGTATTGGGCACCCTCATGAAGGTGGAAACCTTGTTTGCATATGATTATTCAAGATGTGTGTTCTTGATCTTGATTTTGCAGGTATGTTGCAATGATTACATGAATGCAAAATTAGTGAAAAAGACCAAAAGAGAGGGTTTCCTGTTCCATTAAGAATGGGTTGTTGTTTAATAAAGAGCAAATCTGGTACACCAAAACAGGGCAACCAGGTACAATTGTTGAAAGAAACGATCTTCATGGTTGTAGGACACTTTGGTTAGAAGATAACATTAGCCAGCTTCAAAAGATATGTGTATTGCCCAACTGTGTAAAAAGATGTACCCAAGTTCATAAATGGACATTTCTTGTGCTCCTTAAGAAACCAAGCACAACGAAGAGATGCACATTTTTTTATAAATGCTAACAAGACCATGGGAAGCAATTCCATGAATTTCATTGGTGGTCTTCCAAAGACAAATAAAAATAAGGATTACTTGCTAGTCATTGTCAACAGATTAACTAAAATGTGCAATCTGATTCAATGCAATACAATCAATGTCCATGGTATCACATCCTAGTTTTTCAAGCATGGGGGAAAGCATTACAGTTTGCCCAAGTCTAATGCTTTGGATTGAGACATAATATTTTGAGTTTGTTTTCAAAATGTTTGTGAAATATACTTCACACCTCATTGTGTAGGTCTACCTCTTTCCATCCTCAAGGCAAGTCACAAACTAAAGTGGTGAATAGAACGATTGTCCAATTGTCCAGAGAACACAACCACAAACCTCCTGAGTTGTGGAATGAAAGTATTCCTTACATACAGCATTCTTTCAACAAAGTAATCCATTTCACTTCAAATACAAGCCCATTTGAAGCCTGCAAAGTTTTCCTCTCATCCTCACTACTCAATTTTGCAAGCGGGAAGCCGAGAGAAGTAGCAGTAAACAATAAAGAAGACAAATCCATCCAATTCTTGAAAATGATAAGCCAAATACATGAGATCCACCACCAATTGGAAAGAAGTTATCTGAGATAGAAACAAATATTATCAGCATAACAGAGATCGCAAATTGCAGCTTGGTCACATGGTTTGGCTTCACCTAACCAATAAGAGATTGCACAGTGAAAGAACAAACTTAAGTCAATTTGCTATGGTCTTTTTGAGATCATAGAACACATGGGAACAAATGTTTTCAAACTGACTTTGCCTTCATTCATGATTGTGCACGCATGCATGTTGTTAGATGTGCATGAGCGTGGCAGGGGGCTACATTTCAATCCTATATAACAAATTTTAAAAAACGAAAAAATAGTACAAAATTTATTTATACCCAAAAGGATCCTTCATCTAACAACATGGAAGTAGAGGAGTTGGTTGTTCATTTTAAATACCCATCTATAAAAACATGACTTTTGATGGGTGCAAGAAGAGAAAATGTTTTATCAAATGGCATTAGCTCAGGTGATTAAAAATGTGGGCTTCCAATGGGGAGACCCATATCCAACTCTTGCCAAGTGATATAATGCCAACATGTGATTTGTAAAAATACCTTGGCAACATGGGTATGATGTAATACAAGTGAAGCCTGTTTTAATCCCATATAACCAATTAAAAAAGAAAGAAATTTTTTGGATTTGAGGGATTCTAGTTGTAGAAGATGGTAAAAAAATTCTCATGCAGCATATAGTCATGTGCCATTGAGTTCTCATACCTGCGTAATATCATAATCCATATGTATTTACTATGTACATGGCCTTTTCTGAGTTGCTCCTTGGTGATGTTTCTGAAACTAAGTTTTATGCCATATTAAATTAGTCTCTCAAGTCTATGGTATGTGATCATCTCTCATTTTTGTTATATCTTTCTCCTATTAATTATGTTAAAACAAAGTTGTTTATAAACACCTAACAATAGCTTGTAAATAGACTTGCTATGTTGTAGCTATACAAAGATTTAATGGGAAATCAAACTAATACAAGCAAAGTGACTGTGAACTTTGCTAAACTTATTGTAATACCTACAAGTTAGTGGCAACATTATGCAAATCACAGTTAATCATAAAATATGATAACGCATAAATATGGTACAAAACCTCCCTAATTTTAGGCAAGGTTTGTCCCCTTACCATTACAAAGAAGCAAAACCTATTGTTACATAACAAAACATATAATAAAAAATAATCATGTAATATATGTGGCCTAAAAATGCATACTTGACTTGGTTGAATACCAAAAAAGTGCAAGAAAGCACAAGGAGAAAAAAGAGAAAACTCGTATCAATAGAAAACCCTCCTTAAGAATGATGGTAGCCAGGAAAGGGGCCACATAACCAACCACAAGAGTGACCTGAAAGGCAGCCATAAGTAGGCATAGGTAGCCAGGCAAGTGATCACCAAAGTAAGCCATTTTTAAACCCTAATCAAGTCGCATAGTTTTGCCATATATTTATACCAAGACTCTATTGTATGACAATGACATGCAATTTTGTCATGTCACATACTTGAACACCATGTAGTAACCAAAGATATGACTCACCAATATATAATCCAAAAGTCTTACGTATGTGGTTGTATGTATAGTCATACCCTTTATGTAACAAGTGATCAAGTAAATGATATAATTTTGCAGTGAATCTGTTGGTAAGGAATCGCTCCTAATTATCACTCTCAACCAATGGAGTTCAGCACTTCTAGTCTATAAAAGGTTACCTACTCATTCATATGTTTCCATGGTCAAAAATACATAAAGATCATTATAACGTAGAAAAGACAAAAGACTCGTTAATTGGGACCCACTTTGTGATTGATTCTCATGTCTTTCCATCATTTAGCATATATCATCTCATTATATATTTCAATTGAGTATTTACATTTGTTTAAAAGTGGATATGTAAAAAATCCCTCAAACTATCGAACTATCATGATCAACCCTCTCTTTGCAAAGTTGTTCAGGAGTATGATAGAGCGTAGGATCAGCATATGGGCAGATGAAAAGGGAAAAGGAGCAAAGGGGCAAGCAGGTTTTAGGCCCAAGCACTCAACTATTGATCAATGTATCACGCTCAGACACATAGTGGAAAAAATATGGGACAAAAAAGAAGAGGCTTTTTGTTGTTTTGTAGACTTCAAAAAGGCATTTGACACAGTGCCAAGGAAAAAATTATGGAGCAAAATGGAAGAGCTAGAGGTTCCAATTCACTACAGGGCAACAGTTCACAAACTATATGAGCATGTAAAGGCTAGAATCAGAACACATGAAGGGTTATCTGAATGTTTTGGTAGTGACATAGGTGTCAAACAAGGTTGCCCTCTATCTCCAACCTTATTTGGGTTGTACATTGACAAGTTAGAAGAATGGATAAACAAATTTGGGGGAGAGGGTATGCACTTAGCCAAATATGTGGTAAAACTCCTCATGTATGCAGACGATGTAATTCTTGTGGCCAAAACAGCCAAAGATCTAGAAGATCACCTTCGAGCCCTAGAACTCTTTTGTAAGGAAGTTGGGATGCAGGTGAACACGAGCAAAACAAAAATTATGATTTTTTCAGCAAAAAAAAAGAAGCAACGGCTCGAATTTCAGTTTGCAAGAGAACCGCTTGAGGTAGTAGTAGAATACAAATACTTGGGCATAGACTTTCATGACAAACTTAATTGGAATACATGTAGGATGAAAATAACTCAAAGTGGTTGGAGAGCACTATATGCACTTCAAAACAGGTGTAGGAATGCTGAGTTGTGGGACTGGAAGACCACCAAGGTCTTATTTGGCCTACTTGTTACACCGGTTTTGTTGTATGGTTGTGAGGTGTGGGCTAGTGGCACAACAAATGCAAAATGGAGGCAAATAGAAATGATTCAAAAATATCTAATCACAAATTTTCTCAAAATTAAGGCCACAACCCCTTATGAAATTATTTTAGCTGAAACTGGAATGTTCGTTTTAGAAGCAATTGTTATTACCAAGCTGTTATGTTACTTGAAAAAAACATAAAACATGAAAAACAACAGATGGCCTATGGCAGCTAGGGGCAAAGAGTTGCATAGGCGGAAGAATACATGGATGAAACAAAATCATAAATGGATGAAACGTTGGGAAATCAACATAAATGAATGCCCAAATGTCAACAAAGACATACAAAATTATGTGAATGAAAAGTTTAGAAGTGGAATGTGGAAAAATGCAAGCAGGAAAAGACTATTATATTGCAAAGTTTAACCCAACGTATGACCACAAGGAAAAAGCGTATATAGGCGCTGAAATCAAGTGGAAGGAAAAAATCCTCATTACTAAGATAAGGACTAGCTCTCATAGGCTTAGATGTGAAACAGGGAGATGGACAACGCCCAAAGAACAATGGGAAGAAAGGATATGTACTCTATGCAGCACAGGGACAGTAGAGACAGAGGAACACTTCATTTATAAATGCCCGAGTTTTTCAGATATCCGTGGCAAATACAAAGAAACACTTGGAAACGGGTTTATGGCAGAGTTATTTGAAGACAGTAAAATAAAAAATGTTGGGGAATTGCTAACCCAAATCAGCAGGGAGAAGGAACAACCTTCTCAAAGATATTAAAGATCATATAATATGATTTGAGTAGTTGTACTTCCATATTTGAGGTCCCATAGACCATATTTGGGTCTCACGGACGTAATTAAAATCTTTCATTTCATTTCTCAAAATGTTTCTCTTCATTACCAACATTGCCAAACTTGAATCTCAAGAAGGGTTAACATTTTGGCATCTTCTGGGTAAGTTCAATGGTCATTGGTAACCATGGGCGTAAAAAGTATCGGATAAATTGCTAAAAAATTGGCAAAAAACCTGAACCTGCAATTGGATTTCCTCCCCCTATCTAAACATGATGAAGAGAAATGTTTTCTCCTGATTTAAATAACAATGAGAATATTGAGGAGAAAGGGGAGCAACAGTTGGGAAAGGGCAAGATCGTAATTAGTGTGACTCAAGGAATAAAAGAAGGGAGTGGGGAGAAGTTGACCTTTGGTGATAGGTAGGAATTCAATTCTAATATTCAAAGCATAGTTAGAAAATTCACCAAGAACCTGCAATTTCTCACAAAACTTGCAAGAAATCATGGCACATGATTTTTTTTTAAATTTCGCGACATTGAGAAACTTGTCAACTCATGACGATATTTCTAGCAAAAACTCAGCACAAAAGTAGACGAGAAACTCAAAAAAAAAAAAAATTTAAAACCTATTTCTTCTCATTTGCCCCTTTTTTTCCTCTTCAACTGTGTGGAAATTCTTCTCAAAAGTGAAAACAATAATATTAAACCACTTTTCTAGATTGCATCTAAGATTGGACACTAGTTCAAGGAGATATGAGACTATTTCTATAAATTTTTCTGAGGTAGTCCCCACCCAAAAAAAAAAATAGGGATTTGTTAAGGTTTATTTCAAAAAAAAAAAATGGGTTCTTTTCAAGCATGTAGGCTAGGCCCTTTATTTTTGTTTGTTCCCTCTCCCCCCCAAAAAAAAATATATATATGTTTCTTTTTTCAAATTTTTTGGTTCTTTTCAAGCATGTAGGCTAGGCACTAATTATTTTTGTTTGTTTTTTTCAAGCATGTAGGCTAGGGCATCTGATTAATTAATTATTTTTTATTTTTCCCTCCTATTAGGAAATATAGATGGATTCTTCAAGTGAGGTCCCTAGCACTGTCGTGGGAAACAATGATCCTCCGTCCAGTGGAACCCAACAGACTCCTTCATTTGCAAGCCCAACTCCAAGCCTAGGAAGAGACCCAAAGTGGAAGCGTGGGGTTAAGGGAAACTTGCCAAATCAATTGTTTTGTAAACATTGCAGCAAGGACATGTGAGGAGGCATCCATCACCTAAAAGCCCATCTGCTTGGGCAATGGAGGCATGATGTGGACCCCTGCCCTAGAGCAGATGATATGATTAGAAATGAGGTGAAGGCTTGGTTGTGCAGCAAAGATGCCAAAAAAATCAAGCATTAAAGGACAAAGGTTGTAGTGGGACATGGAGTGGGGCCATGGGGCTCTTTCATGGGGATGAGGTCAAACCTGCAAGATGTCAATGCCACGGCCAAAAAAATTGTTCTTAGCGCTCGCATTGATGAGGTAGTGCTAGTGGGAGTGGGAGAAGTGCGAGACAAGGCTCCAACACAAGACAAACCACAATTCATAATACCACATGGGGGAGGGACAAGGCGAAGGATGTAAGGACAGCTACAACCAATTTTTGGTAAAACTGTAACATTCCTTTCAATTGTGTGAACAACTGTTGTTGGGATGCCTTAGTGACAGCATTGAGTGAGTCTAGAAAAGGAGTTAAGACACTTTTGGCAAAATATTTAAGTGGACTACGGAGTGTGTCATCAACACATGTGCTCTTGTAGAAGAGAAAAGGAATACATGAAGGAAAAAGTGTTGCAACATTCTTTCTTATGGATGGACGGATGCAAGAAACTACACACTCTTGAACTTCATGGTGGCTTCAAGTGGATCCATGGTCTTCCTGAAGTCAATTGATGCCTCACGAGAGGTAAAGAATGCACAATTGTTATTCAATTTGTTGGAGGAGGTCATGCTAGAAATAAGAGTGGAGAATGTTGTCCAAGTAGTGATGGAAAATGCGGCAACATATTTATATGCAAGTAGACTTCTCGAGGAGAAGTACCTCTCTATTTTTTGGATCCCATGTGTTGCCCATTGCATTAATCTCATGCTTGAGGACATTGGCAAAATGTCATGGGTGAAGACCGTGATAGAAGAGGCGAAGAACATTACATGGTTTATCTATAACCACAAATGGGTTATTAGCTTGATGAGAGAGCACAATGACAGGAGGGGCATTCTTGGACCAAGGTTCACTCGATTTGCCTTAAATTTCATCACCTTGCATAGCCTTCTAACAACATCATCCGCTTTGAAGCGAATGTTTGTGAGCAAGGAATGGTATGCCTCACCGTTTCATTCAAATGAGGCGGGGCTGCGGATTTGGAGGCAAGTGTTTAATGATTCATTCTAGGTGAGCGTTTAGGAAATTCTCGAGGTACTTGCAATTTGCTTATTGAATTCAAATTTAAATTTTAAATCTTATTTTATACTTGAGTATTACTTTTCCCAAATTTTCAATATTTACTATTTAATTGCAGATGACAGAACCCTTGGTAAGGGTTCTTCGCCTTGTAGATGGTGAAAAATTGGCAATGGGCTATCTATATAAGGCAATGGATAGAGACAAAGAGGCCATTGTACATTATTACAATGGCAACCAGTGCAATTTTGAACCAGTTTAGCGCATTATTGATAGGAGATGGACAGGCAACTCCATCAACCTATTCATACCGCAAGGTGCTTCTTGAACCCCAAATTCTTTTACACTAATAGTCCTAGCAGTGATGAAGAGGTCCAAGCAAGGTTCTATACTTGCGCAAAGAGGATGATAGATAACCCTATCAAACATCGTGTTATCCCTGTTGAGTTACAACCATATAAGGTCGTGAGAGGGAGCTTGTTTACATCCTCCTTCGCTAAAGTAGCAAGGTCAAGCTTATGATCAAGCAAAGCATTTAAACTTTTAAAGTTTAACATTTTTTAAAATTATTTATATAGTTTACATTCTTGTAGTTTATGAATGTAAATTAATACTTTGAAAATTATCTATTTTTGTAGATTTATGGTGGGATGACTATGGTTCCAAAACACCTACTCTACATAGGATCGTTGTCTGCATCTTGAGTCAGCCTTGTAACACTTTAGAATATGAGCACAATTGGTCTCTATTTGAGGTCATACACACCAAGAATCGCAATAGGTTGACTCAGGAGTGCCCCAATGACCTTGTATTTGTGCAATACAATCTTAGGCTTCGCACAAGACAAGTGGAGGCCATTGAGGAGTGCAATACAATCTTAGGCTTCGCAATAGGTTGACTCAGGAGTGCCCCAATGACCTATGAGACAATTGAATTGGATGAGCTAGATCCACTATGTGATTGGATTTTCAAGAGTCCTATGGATACAAAGTTTAAAATAGAGGACATTGAGGCACTTGAGGAGGAAGTCAAACATTAAAGAGAATTGGAGGAGCTATACGATGATGATACTGCACCTGAGGAGCCTCCAATTCGTCCACCAATTCAAAGCCAAGGCCAACCATCTAGTGCAAGGGGAAGAAAGGGAAAACAAAAAACAGTTTTAAAACTGCTTCATATTTTGAAATGTTGCATTTCTATGATTGGATTTGTTGATTCATAAACTGTAATTTTACTCTTTTTAATGAATATCTAATATAAAATCAACTTTTTGGCTCTCCAATTGTTGTTTAAAATGTTTTTTTTTCTTTTTATTGAAAAAAGTTCTTTGATTTAGTTTTTGCCGAGTTTTTCTGAGTTGCCAATAAAATCTCCAAAATTGAGCTGTCAACTTTATCATGAGTTGTGAGTTTTCCAACTATGATACAAAGAATAAAGCATCTACACAAGAGAAATGCTTGACAATAGACAACTTAACTGCAAACAAAGTAACAAGACATGAAAAATAGCATGAAATTAACACACAAAAAATATCTTGTAGATCGTGTTTTTAAGCTGTTACCAAAGAATAAAAACAAGGAAAGAATATTAGTGCGCTAGGTGTGTTAAGGAATGGGAAATTTATTTAGATAAGGAGCTTGTTTTCAAAAATACTATAAGGAATAGTCTCTCTTTTATTCTTGGACATCATATACTATACTGAATACAAGAGAACAAGTTATTGATAGTACCATCTGAAAATACAAGCTTCGCAAAAGATACATGCATGAGACTTACCCAATACTTAGGTGTAGGTTCAGAATATGGCCACCATCATTCCATTATAAGACAAGCATTCCTAGGACTCATTAATTTTGGTCCAACACAACATATCTATCCCCCTTGCTAAGGATAATAGAGGCTATATTTACACCAACATGTTAAGTTTCCCCTTGTAATTATCACTGGCCTACATCAAAGCATGTTTGTCCAACTGTTTTCCTAGTGGATGGAAACATAGATTGCTTTAGGTCCATGTTAATAAGATGACCTAACTCAACCTGTCAAATGCAACATAAAATTTTTTCCTTCCAAAGGAAAATAAATAATGAATCCCATGCTAACGAACTGCCACTTATAATCAGAAATGTCATTCACATGGTAAGTCTCATGTGATAAAACAAAAGCATTTGGTCTTTTTAAATCCATTTCCAAAACAATTATCAGTTATGTAATGAGTCTTCAATAAGTCGGTACGAACAACAAAAGGAAAAGAATGGCATATGACCAACAAAAGGAAAAAATAGCATAATATTAATGGCCCTCGTTTTCAACTATCAATAGCCAATGCACATGCAAAATGAACCAGCCTTCTTCCTTAGCAAGACTCCTAAATATGCAAAAGTAGTTTGTTGAGTACCATATAGAAAGATAGAAGGTAATTTCTAGGTCCCAGCTAGCTAGCATGCTCAATTAACATATGAGATCCAATTGAGATAGAAAGCAACTTTTCACTTTACTTTATATATGTATTGTTCCAAATTCTGTAACTCCTTGGGTTTCAACCCTTTAACAAAGCTTTAGGTAAGATGGGCAATGCCATACGTTTAAGCTCAAGGCATAGGTTTTCTTTCATTTTTATGACTGGACAATCAATGCCTTCATGTGTTGAAAATAGAAAAGTGATTGAGGAGGATTGTCATGCATCTATGATTAGTAAAGTTGGCCCTTGCACATTCTACAAAAAGTTTCAAACCATATTTGTCAGGACAATGCCCTATTATCTAAATAAACCAAATTTTGTAATCATTTGACATCCTAAAGACATGCTAGTTAAGAACAATCAAAGTGAGTATGCAAATTATATCATTTTTTATTTTGAAGACCAATTTAACTATAATGGTGTTAAAAATTCATTACATATATCATAGGCCTGACATGGAGAGAAGAAACATTTGCTAAGATGAAAGAGCTACTGCCGTACTACAAAAACCAAAATGGAACATTCATACCGTTTCAAGTAATCTAGCTTTTATAAGAAACATATATCTTATATTTAAATCTAAAATTAGAAAAAACAAGGGGATCACATTAGCCTTTTTATAATCTGTTAAAACATAAGGTCTAAATTTTATGCAAAGGGTTAAATAATGTTGAAGAACTTTCTTTATACAAAACTTGCCAAAGGAATAAAACAATAAGAACTTGAGAAATCCAAGTCTGTTCTAGCCTTTCCCATTCCCAATCAAAAATGAGAATCCATTTAGCATGAAACTCTATCTATGTAAGCCACCAAAATTGACAAAGCTTTAAAAATTATCAAAGATTTTATGCAGCATATACATAAGTTTCAATGAATTCCCAAATTCCCAAAGAGTGTTTGTTGTTAGTGGCCCGGATCAATTTTTATCTTCAAAAAACTCAGAGAGACTTGAGACAGTTTAACCAATTTGATTTATTTGGATAACTTGACTGAAGATTCGAAGAGTCTAAACACTATCATTATCTCCCTCAAAAAAATATACAGAAAAGGATTGTTAAACAAATGTTTATAGGGGTGCCTGAGAAATTATGCTGCATATCAATAAACCTCATGGCAAAAATACTTGCATTTGGCAAAAAATTGGTACAATGCAGCATATCATACAATGATTAGGATGTCAATACTTGAGGCATTCTATGGTTATGACCCTCCTGTGTTGTCTGATTGCTCCATGGAAAACACTCTACTACTAGATGTGCATGATTTCCTTGAATAAAACCAATAGATTTTTAAACAACTAAGGGGAAACCTTAAAGCAACCCAGGAGAGAAAAGAAATCTCAACGGGACAAGCGTTAAAGTTATAAAATATTGGCATAGATTATTGGGTTTTCTTAAAGTGACAGTCCTATAAACAAAAAAGAAAAAGGAACAGAGAAACTTGGACCTTAATGCTAGGGGCCTTACAAGGTAATTTCACTGGGACAATTTGCATCCCCTCTTGAGCTGCCAGCAAAGAAAATCATTGCATATTACCTCTCATATCCCATGCTTGAAAGAGTTTGACAGAACTTGGAAGAGTCAATTGTACTTTTCTGTTGATTAAGAATGTTCTGTGTTAAAAATAACTATCCCACAAGCATAAAAGAATTACAATTAGGCCTTTAGATTTTAAAATATATATATATATATATATATATATTTAAAAAAAATAATGATAATAACAAGTTCTTATGCCTAAAAGTGAGATTATATTTTGGTAAAGGCATAATCCCTACTATTTCTGATCTATAATTTATAGTAATATTTTGTCCTTTCTAGTTTTATGGAAAAATTAAGTGAATAAATTAAAGTAGTTTGCAGTTAGATTTTCCAATCACGCACATATTAATATATTTTTCTTTATTGTAGTTGCAGAATTTTATTTCAAATTTTGTTTCAAGCAATTCCAATTTCAATTGAAAGTACAAACAACGGTTTTCAAATCTCACTTTAGATTTATGCTTTCAAACAGATGATAGGATCTGTCTTAAGTTCTACAGTAGTGCAGATTTTCTCTCAATCTCTTTCATACTTTTAACACTTCTTACATTTTTCCAACACTTACAAGCTATTGCACTTTTATAGCAGGAAGTTGGGACCATGATAATAATAATAATGACCAAAACACTTTCGAGAGAAAGAAGTCCAGATACAATTTAAACAACTCCGAGCGCATACCCACATGGTCCGTATTTTCAACCTTCCAACTCTCTAGACATACAATGTTAATTTAGACACTAGAGTCCTCATTCTCAAACATGGCATATTAAGGGGGAAAAGACAGTGTAGAAAAAAGTAAACTTAACTTTCTGTGGGAAGTCAGATATCTCAGCGGAAGCATTTCAGCTAATAAAAATATTCTTATCTTGTCGAAAAATCTGAATCGGCTAGTGTTTAGGGAGGAGATTTCTAGTGGCTACTGCAGAGGTATGGATGTTTACAATACCTTTGAAAGAGATCTTTAGTGGGGTCCAATGGAGGGGCCTATTTCTCCAGGCATTTAATATGCACCCCATCCTATTACTATCTTCGACTAAAAATTCCGTTGCATATATTTTCTGGACAGAATACTTTTTACAAGCGGTGTAAAAAAGGTAAGGGCGTCTAAGTCCTTCAAAAAAAAAAAGTAAGGACGGGCTTTGGTTAAGATCTGTTTTGACAAGTGGCAATGGTAGAAAAAGGTAAGGGCGTGCTTTGGTTAATATCCCATTTTGACAAGTGGCAGCTATATGAATTTCTTATAATTCAAGTAACCACGAGGTTAGCCTCATAATCTTCGATTTTATCTGTACTTTGCATCACAATATTCAGAGGTCATGACCTCAAAAGGCTAACGATACTAAGGAAGCCCCTTCAACATGAAAAGGCGAAAAGTCCCCGAATTCAAACTGTGGAACCTTAATTAGCGCGTCCAATACCAAGATGACAACGGCTCGAATCTCCGAGGCAGCATATTCGCTACGTAACCCAAATATTTCGCTCTGCTTGCATATAATTGGGAGAAGGAAAAAATTAACTAAAAAATAGAAGCAAATAATATTCATCGGCTGATGAAAGATATATTTATTACAGACCTGCGAGTAGGGAGGCCGAGAGAGAGGTCTCTGCTGCAGGAGAAGGCGCCCTTGTGGAGCCACGAATAAGTGTCCACCGCCACACATTTTCCGGCGAGCTCTTTGATGTGAATGGGGCTCATCACGGATTTAAGCACCGGCAGAAGCCCTTGGATCCCCATTTCTTCTGCAATGCCAATGCCAATGCAATGGCCCCCGGTACAGTTAGGAAGAGACTCACCTCGACTTTAAAGCCACTCATTGCACAGCAGCGCAAGGAGAAGCCATTGTGGTGCCGTCTTCTCTTCTGCTGCTGCCGCCGTCGTCTTCGTGGGTTGACTGTTCGAATCCCTGTGAGAGTATAACGCAGGAATTGAGGGAAAATTTTATTCCAGCAATGGCGCCAAATCTTGTTTACGCCTCGCGGAATTTAAGTTGACGGAGCTAACGGGTTGAAAATTAAAATAAATAGGGATTCGTTTTCTACATTTCAAAGTCAAAACAAAGAAAAACATAGCTATTAGTGTCAACGTTGCATCCGAATCACCGAATCATATTATCGGGCGTTCTCATCTCGAATTCATATTGGCTAAATACTTCAAAATAATAAAGGTAAGTTTGACATCCCTCAATCAACATGTTCTTTGGAATGACTAATTAAAGTCATACCAGTGTGATCTTTATGTGATATTGTGGATCCATTTTAATGATATATGATTTATTTAGAAAAATTTTCAAGTAAAAGATTTAGGTTTGAATTTTACTATACAATATATTTTTCAATCTTATATGATTTATTAAGGAAAAATTCTAAGTAAAAGATTTAGGTTTGAATTTTACCATACAATATCATACAATATATGTATAGTTTTTAAGTTGTAATATTACTAAGACTTAGTTTTGAATCTTAGTCAAACAAACTATAATATTTTTACATAGGTTAATATCATGTGATATGACTCAACACATCTAATGGAAAAAATTTCGAAAATCATCTTTCAAAAGTTATATTTTTGCATAGAGTTGTCTAATTCGGATGATTCTTACGTCATATTGTGCAAAATTTGAAAAACTTTGGAATTAGTGGTTATTCAAAATAATAGAGGTAGTATTAAGGGAGATATGACTATATGAAGACAATAGTTTGAAATTAGGGCAAATTTTTCTTAAAAAAAATCTCATCTTTTAGAAGTCATTTTTTTGCAAAGGGTTGTCTAATTCAGATGCTTCTTGGATCAATTTGAGCAAAATTTGAAGAGCTTTAAAATGAGTGGTCATATGAAAGAATATGGGTGGTATTAAGGGAGGTACAACCCTATGAAGTCAGTCATTCAAAATAAGGGTAGTGACGATTTTTCAAGTCGCAAAAAATGAAATTATAGATATTTGTGAACCGAGGTTCGAATGATGGGAGGAGCAACAGAGAACTAGGGCATCAGTGAGGTAGGACATTTTGTCTAGGCATAGAAGTTTTTAGCTAAGTTTCTTTTTCCCCTTCATTATTTTAGAAGTTTTGCATGCAAATTATTATAGGTTTATTTTCAAATAATATAATCGCTATAGGATATACTAGTAAATTCCAGTATATTTTGAGTTATAGTTTCTTTCCCATGAAACGATTTACAACTAAATCCTTATAATCATCCCTAGTAGTAGAGGTTAGAAGGACCTCACAAAGCAACAATCCTTGATATAGGATATACTAGTAAATTCCAGTAGATTTTGAGTTATAGTTTCTTTCCCACAAAACGATTTACAACTAAATCCTTATAATCATCCCTAGTAGTAGAGGTTAGAAGGACCTCACAAAGCAACAATCATTGTTGCTCAAAGATAAGGCATTTTTTGTAAATTTAATAGGTCTTGACCAAGGTCTTCAACCTTGAAAAAATGGATTGATAGAAGTTGGAAGTATCGAGAAGTGAGTCTATCCTTTCTTCCCAAAGGTTTCTTCCTGGCCATTTTTTGTTCAAGGGAGGAAAGTGATAGAATCTTAAAAAGGGGTTCTTAGTTTATGGGAAGAGCAAGATATTTCCTTACCTGCTGGTATGAAGGCTTTGCACCTGAAAACGTAAATTTATCCCTAGTACCAGTTTGGGTTAGGATGTATGGGTTGTCCATTGAATTTTGGAAAATAGATACCTTCAAGGCAATAGGCAACACTCTCCCAAAATTCCTTGAGATTTCATGAACTACAAAAGATGGATTTCTGGCTATTTATGCTCGAATATTGGTCATTATTAATATAAGTATACCTTTACCAGAATCAATCATTCTTAAGTATGGGGGTAAGTTGTGGATCCAAACCATTGATTATAAAATATATCTTTTAGCTATAGAATATGTCATGAGGTGGGGCATATTGAGAGATCATGCTTTAAGAAGAGTCTAGTAGAAACATATGTAGAAAATGGCAAGAAAAACTTTCAAGCAAAAGACCTAGGTTCTAAACTGTAGCAGTCGCCACTGTAGCAGCCCGTGCACTATAGCGGCCGCAAAAATTTTGGCCCTAAAAAAAAAAAAAAATGGCAGATTTTGGAGGCAGCAAGTTGTGACGGATGGAGCAGCAAGGAGGAGCGGGAGGTCTAGGGGCAACAAACCCTAGGTGTGGGGATTCGGAGGGCAGATCAGCGGACGCGGTAGGTGGGGGCTCTGGTGAGATAGCAGGCCCCCAGGCGGAGGATGTGGACAAGGAAGTTCTATTGGAACCGGTCCAAGGGCGTTGGGCGGATGCGGTTGAAGATATCTCTGAGGGGGACCAGGACTCTGTGCGTCAGGATCAAAGGAAGACCCAGGAAGGAGACAAAGAGAAACCTAGCAACTGGAGACCTTCATATCTTAATGCTCTTCGCGATAAGCAAAAATTATCCGACTCTTGTTTTAATCTAAAATCTGTCAATGGTAGGTTGCACGTCCCGGATACCTTAGCTCAACATGTGGCTATGGAGGGCAGAACATCTCTGGTGGCAAAATTTATGGGGGTGAGGCCGGACTTGGAAGTCATAAGGAGATGGGCCGTCCAAAAATGGTAGCCAAGGGCCGGTATGATGATTAAGGCTTTACCCAAGAGTTTTCTTTTGGTGACATTTCAATGTGAACAGGACATGGAAAGGACTCTCCAAGGAGGTCCTTGGTTTTTTGGGAAAAGGGGCTTGTATCTGAAGTGTTGGTCCCCCGATTTCAACCCCCAGACTCAGGTGTTGGATTTGGCTCCTATTTGGGTTAAGATGCCGGGATTACCTTTGCTTTTTTGGAATGAACAAATCTTGGCTGGGATAGCTACAGAGATTAGAGAACTAATAGTTATTGATCCTGCAACCTTGATCAAAACAAGACTCCTTTCTACTCGCATGTGTGTTTTGGCGGACCTGAGTAAAGAGCTCCCTAAATCCATTATATTGTCGTCTATGTTTGGCCTTCATACTCAGGTCTTTGAATATGAAAATATGTCTTTTAAGTGTAGTGTTTGCAGGAAGGTAGGGCACCAAGGTATCCACTGCATTTCCAAGAACTAGCCCCCACTCCAAAATACTGCTCCTCAAACCCAGAATAATATCCCTCCCCCGCAAATCTCCATTCCTACCCAACATGGGCCTCAAGGACATGGAGCTCGAAACCCGAATATCAGAGACCCTGTTCGCCCTTTTGTAAGCAAGAGGCAATGTTATAACCCTCCTCCCAATAATACCTATGCCCCGAAACCCTCTCACAGGGGAGCTGGTCCCTTTGATGGGAACCCTCAAGCTCAACCTGCTCCTAAGATGATACAGCAAGCCTCAGAGCCAAATCACAAAGGAAAGAACCCCATAGATCAACGCCCCGGGGCAAGTAAGTTTGATTGGGTAATACGGGAGGCCTATGGAGGCTCGGTGGAAGTGGTCCCATGTATTGTAGAGGAATTTATGGGAAGAAATTCCAAGGAGATCAACATCCAAGTGGAGAACAGTTTTGATGCATTAAATCATCTGAAGGGAGATCAGATGGATAGCCAAGAAGTGGAATCTGAGGTAGAGGAGACTCGAGAGAAGGATTTAGAGGAGAAAAATCAGAGGAAGGAGCAGGAAACTAATTATACATGCAAGGATACTCAGGAGGAAGAGGTGAACCACCAAGATCAGTGTAACCCCAAAGCAGGGGAAAAAGAATCTACTAATCAAGAAGCTAAGAGCACGGAATCTTCTCCACTGTCAGAAAGACCAGTTAACCTGGAAAGCCAGATTGTTACCCCAAAGACCAAGACTGACCTATCCAATATGGTTACTAGAAGCCAAGTGAATCCCAAGGAACCCTAGCCTAGAGCGGATGTATGGGGATATGGTTCGGTAGGAAGAGGGAAACCTAGCAATGCTGCCTTAAGGCAGAAAGAAGTAGAGCGAGGAGTGGTTGATGGCACTCAAGCAGTATTGCTCTTTGGGGTGAAGGCTCGAGGATCCAAAGCCCATAAATGAAGATTCTTTCATGGAATATTTGCGGGAGTAATCCTGCAAAAATAAGAGCTTTGTATGCTCTTAGACAAGAACACAAACCGGATATGATTTTACTACAAGAAACTAAAATGGAGGAGAGTAGAGTTATTCCTTTTAAGAATAGGACTTGGCGAGAAGTTGAAGTAGTAGGCCAAGAGGCCACTGGAACAACAAGAGGGTTGTTTGGTTATGTGGAACAAGAATGTGATTGATAGTAGAGTGATTCTGATGTCTAGTTGGTTTATTTGTCTCTTATGTGTGGATAAAACCACGCAGGAAGAGTGGATCTTAACGAATGTATATGCTCCAGTTAGACAGGGACTAAGAAGGGTTCTTTGGAGTCAGCTAGCTGAATTGAGGGAGACGGTCCCCAACTACCCTTGGATTGTGGCGGGGGATTTCAATTGCTACCTTAATCCTGCAGATAAATTGGGGGGCTCTCAAAGAATAACTGCTGATATCTACGAGTTTAGAGATTTTGTTGAGCAACATGAGTTGATGGATGTGGACCTGCGTAGATTCTCCTATACATGGTCTAACAAAATATTGAAGGAAAACCAAATTCAGATCATATTATATAGGTTTCTTCTTTCTCAAGAATGCCTAGAGAGGTTTGGGGACTCTTCATTAACGACACTCCCAAGAATCAGGTCTAATCACAACCCAATTCTATGGGAAAAAGGGGAGGACTCTAAGAAAAGATACATCAGACCCTTTCAATTCGAACTTATGTGGTTCCAACATCAAGATCTCAAGGATCTAGTTGCCCAATGGTGGGATAAAAAGTATAATGGTTCAAAACTGGCCCAAGTGGCATGTAAACTAAGGAATGTGAAGGCTAACATTAGAGAGTGGAACAAAACTTCCTTTGGCAATATTTTTGTTAAAAAGGCAGAACTAAAAGACAAGATCAATGAACTACAGGAGAAGCTAAAGTCAGAGCAACTTACAGAGGATCTGAGAAACCAGGAGAGGGAGCCGTTAGCCGAATACCACACGATGCTAGGATTTGAAGAAACCTTTTGGAGGCAGAAATCCAGACTGCGTTGGTTAAAGGAGGGTGACAGAAATACAAAGTTCTTCCATGTCTCTACTCTTCACCATAGGAGTACTAACAAAATTAAGGAGATCAAGATGGCCGATGGGTCTAACACCAAAGATATGGAAGACATAAGGAGGGAAGCGGTTGAGTACTTTAAATCGTTGCTAGAAGATGTAAATCCAACTATTGAAGAAGAGGACTCTCTGTTGGCAGCCATTCCACCCCTCGTAACTGAGAATCTTAATGGATTCTTACTTAGTCCTTTCACAAAGGAGGAAATCAAGAAGGTGGTTTTTGACATGGATGGTAACAGCTCCCCAGGACCGGATGGCTTCCTCGCAGCTTTCTTCCAAAAGTTTTGGGATATCCTAGGCAATGATGTAGTGGAAGCTATAATTGAGGCTCAAAAGGACATGGAAATCCCAAAAGGAGTTAATGCTACATTTTTAGTCCTCATCCCTAAACTAGTGGGAGCAATGGAATTTTCTAGTTTTTGCCCTATCAGTTTATGTAACACTCTGATGAAGATTCTCACAAAAACAATCACCAATAGGCTGAAGGTTATCCTTCCTTTCATCATTGATATGAACCAAGGAGGCTTTGTGAAAGGGCGACAAATACTGGATGGTATCATCACAATTCATGAGGTTATTCATTCAATGTTGGCTAGTAAGGAAGCAGGTATGTTACTAAAGCTTGATATGAATAAAGCCTATGATCGGGTCTCATGGCGGTTCCTCACCAAGATTTTGGGTAAGTTTGGTTTCTGTCCCTAGTGGATTAAGTTGATTTTTAGTTGTATCTCTACTACAAGATTTTTTGTCATGGTGAATGGATCACCCTCCGGTTACTTTAAGAGTGAAAGGGGGTTGCGACAAGGAGATCCTTTGTCTCCATACTTGTTTATTATTTTAGCGGAAGCATTGGGTAGGAACATTTCAGCAGCGATGGCAGATGGTCGTTTGGAAGGTTTCAAACCAGCCTCAATAGCAGAGCCAGTGTCTCACCAACATTTTGTGGATGATACAATCATTGTGTCCAAAGCCTCGGTGCCTCAGGCTAGGAAGCTGAAGAGAATTCTAACCAAGTATGAGACGAAATCAAGACAGTACATAAACTATAAGAAGAGTAGCATCTATTTCTTTAACACGCCTAGTGGGAGGGAGGAAATAATAGCTAACCTCTTCGGTTGTGGAAAGGAGCTTCTACCAGCAACTTATCTAGGCATGCCTATGTTCGAAGGAAGAATGAAGGCTACATTGTGGAACTCAGTCATTGACAGGATCTCCAAAAAGTTAGCAGGGTGGAAGGGCAGCCTTCTCAGCTCTGTAGGAAAAGCCTTATTAGTTCAAACTACTTTACAGAGCATTCCAATTTATGCATGTCTCTATTTAGAATGCCTGTAAAGGTCCGAGCTACATTGGAGCAAATTCAACGCAACTTCTTGTGGTCAAGTTCAGAGGAGAGAAAGAGAATTTCATTGGTAGCATGGAATCAGGTGTGTGCAAGCAAGGATCGGGGGGCCTGGGGCTAAAGAGAATGAAAGAAATGAATCAAGCTCTGATTGGCAAACAGGTATGGATATTTATCAATAATGATCAATTGGGATGGGTAAAACTTCTTAAGGCAAAATATATCGAAATAATCGGGACTTCTCGAAAGCTGATAATCTCCCTAGAGGATCTTATTTCTGGAATTGTTTGCTCGAATGTCGGGAGGTAGTCAGGAAAGGCATCATATGGAGAATTGGTAATGGAAAACAAGTGGACTTTTGGCAAGACCCATGGTTGGAAGAGGCCCCTCTGAAAGATAACTTAGACCTTCAGGTCCTCCAACATAAACTTTCGGAGGAAATGGGAGGAAAAGTAGGGGATTTTATTGTTGTAGCACAGGAAACTTCCTCTTGGAAGAAAATCACAGTTCATGATTTGTCAGAGCAAGAGAAGGTGGCCCTAACCAAACTCAATGATGCTTTAAGGGTGTTCCCGATCATTCATGGGGAAGGAAGAGACAAGGCGATTTGGGGCAAAACTACAAGTGGGATCTATTCAGTAAAAACTGCCTATAAGTTAATCCACTCGAGGCTACAATGGTCGGACTCGACTTCTATTATTTGGTTAAATAATTTAACCCCAAAAATATCTTTCTTCTTTTGGTTGGCAGTTCAAAATAAGATTCTGACAACAGATAATCTGCAAAGGAGAGGTTTCCAATTCATCAATCGATGTATCTTGTGTGAGAAAGCGTTAGAATCTGTAAGTCATATATTTCTAACTTGTGAATTTTCTTGTACAGTCTTCCAAATGATCTTGTCCAAATTTCATATAGATTGGGTCTGTCCAAATAGCATGTCTGACTTCTGCATACAGTGGGCTTCCCCCTTCCGAGCGAAACTTTTGACTTGGCTCTAGAAGCTCAGCTTACCCCATTTTTTATGGGGGATATGGAATGAGAGAAATAAGAGAGTATTTAAAGGACGTAAGAAAGATCCTAGGTTATGTGGTAATAAAATAATCAGAGCTTTGAAAGAAAACTGGAAAACTTTCTTCTTCAAAAATGAGACCATGTCTCTAAGGGAAAGGAGGATTTTGCGAAACTGGGGAGAGGAACTTCTAGACCTAGACATTACAACCAATCCACGGGATGGTGTCAAGTGGATACCCCCCACAAAAAAGTGGGTTAAGTTTAATTTTGACAGGGCAGCTAAAGGAAATCCGGGGGCTGCAGGAGCAGGAGGAGTTCTGATAAATTAGGAAGGAAAAGTGGTCCTTGCCTTTGCAGAGCCTTTGGGAACTCAAACAAATCATTTTGCAGAAGCCCAAGCCTGCATGCAGGCAATGAGAATTGCCAAACTTGAGGGTTATAAGGAAGTTATCTTTGAAGGGGATTCGCTTAATATAATCAAGGCAATTAAGGAGGATAAAGACCCCAACTGGACCATCTTGGAGCTTATCCTAGAAGCAAAGATTCATAAATCTCATTTGGTTAATGCCCGAATCCAACACACCTTCAGAGAAGGGAACCAGGCAGCGGATCTAATGGCAAATATTACAGTTTCTGTTGGGGAGATGCAAATTTGGAAGGATAACTTCCCTCAAGAACTATTGGTGTTGGCTTCTAGAGAAGAGCTAAGATCAAACCTGTTAGAGCATCAGGAGATCAGAGGGGTTGATGATGAGTAATCCGACAGATGGAATTAGGCAGAAAAGGCATCCCATTTGTTGGGGCCTGGGAGGTGACAAGTGTACAGTACAACAACCTAGTGGTATTAGTAAGTGCTAGGTGTTGTTTGGTTTTTGTTTTATCCTGAATAGTCAAGCGATAAGTATAGGACTGTGGAATCTAAGTATGGCTTAATGTGGGTCTTAGAAAGATCTATTTTGTATTTTGATTATACGGGCTTGAAGCTAGAACCAACCCATTTTGACTATGTTAAAGGTTTGTGGACCTTATAACCACCTCTACCTTATACCAAAAAAAAAAAAGACCTAGGTTCTAATCTTACCATACAATATATGTATAATTTTTAAGTTGTTATAATATTACTAAAACTTAGTTTTGAATCTTTTCAAACAAACTATAGTATTCTTACATATAATTAATTGAGTTAATATCATTTGATATGACTCGACAGGGCTAAGAGAAAAAAAATTGAAAATCATCTTTCAATAGCCATATCTTTGCATAGGGTTGTCTAATTTAGATGACTCTTGTGTCATATTGTACAAAATTTGAAAAACTTTAGAATTAGTGGTCATTCAAAATAAGGCAAGCGGTATTAAGAGAGATATGACTATGTGAAGAAAGTCATTTGAAATTAGGGCAATGTTAGGGCAAATTTTTCCTAAAAAACATCTCATATTTTAGAATTTATTCCTTTGCAAAGGGTTGTCTAATTCAAATGCTTATTGATCAATTTGTGCAAAATTTTAAGAGCTTTGAAATGAGTGGTCATATGAAGGAATCTGAGTAGTATTAAGGGAGATACAACCCTATGAAGTCAGTCATTCAGAATAAGGGTAGTGACTATTTTTCAAGTCGTAAAAAATGAAATTATAGATATTTGTCAACCAGGGTTCGAATAATGGGAGGAGCAATAGAGGACTAGGGCATCAGTGAGGTAGGATATTTTGTCTAGGCATAGAAGTTTTCAGCTAAGTTTCTTTTTCCCCTTCATTATCTTAGAAGTTTTGCATGCAAATTATTATAGGTTTATTTTCAAATAATATAATCGCTATAGGATATACTAGTAAATTCTAGTAGATTTTGAGTTATAGTTTCCTTCCCATGAAATGATTAACAACTAAATCCTTGTAATCATCCCTAGTAGTAGATGTTAGAAGGACCTCACAAAGCAACAATCCTTGTTACTCAAAGATAGGGTACTTTTTGGTAAAATTTAAGGGTCTTAACCAAGGGCTTCAACCTTGAAAAAATGGATTGATAGGATTTGGAAGTATCAAGGAGTGAGTCTATCCTTTATTCCCAAAGGTTTCTTCCTGGCCAATTTTTTTCAAGGTAGGAAAGTGATAGAATCTTAAAAAGGGGTCCTTAGTTTATGGGAAGAGCAAGACACTTCCTTAACTGCTGGTATGAAAGCTTTGCACCTGAAAACGTAAATTTATCCCTAGTACCAGTTTGGGTTAGGATGTATGGGTTGCCCATTGAATTTTGGAAAATAGATACCTTCAAGGCAATAGGCAACACTCTCTCAAAATTCCTTGAGATTTCATGAACTACAAAAGATGGTTTCCTGTTCTATTTATGCTCGGATATTGGTCATTATTGATATAAGTATACCTTTACCAGAATCAATCATTCTCAAGTATAGGGGTAAGTTGTGGACCTAAACCATCGATTATGAAAAGCTATAGAAAATGTCATGATGTGGGGCATATTTAGAGATCATGCCCTAAGAAGAGTCTAGTAGAAACATATGTAGAAAATGGCAAGAGAAACTTACAAATGAATATGTATAAGTATGGTTTTTGATTTCCAAAATATAGGTTCGAATAGATGAAAGTAAATAAAAAGTGGAGATCAGTGAGGAAGGATATTGGAAGAAATACCAATTCTTTTGAGGCTTTAGCCTGTGAAGAAAAAACAGATCAAAGTTTAGAGAACATGATACAATAGGATCAAAATATTAACAAGGAACCGTTTATTAAGTATGATCTTGATTTGGGGATGAAAATTCTCATTGAACCTAAGGAATGTACCTCATCATATTTTTTAGACTCTCTTGAAGTGTCATGCACCATTTAAGAGAAGAAAAGTGGTAGAGAAAATGCAGTGTTATATGTTAATACCTCTACTATTAATAAGGAAATACAAAAAAATGAGTAGGACAAGTCAAAAGCTTCCGTAGCAAAGCCAAGAGAGGATAAATCTAATGAAAAATAAAGTTGTGAAAGAATATTAAGAAATATAATAATAAGACCTACTCCTAATACAAGAAAGGAAAAAAGAGGAAAACCCTCAATTTATCAAGCAAGAGTCAAGGAAGCAATAACAAACATAGAGAAAGGAACACAATCTAAGTTGTTTGAACTTCTTTTTACCAAACAACAAAATGATATTGGTAATTCACAAGCAGGGCCAATAGTCCCTAATGAGACATGAAATATAAGGGGTGCTAATGCCCCCTCAAAGTTGAGGTGTATTAGGGACCTTTGTTTAACTAATAAGCCTAATATTCTTTATATATATGAAACTAAAATAACAAAGGAAGAAGTTTCCAAAACTATGAAAGTAGTATGCGCAAGATGTGAATGGGATGTTATGGATTTGAAGGAGCGACAGGGTGAATTCTAACATGTTGAAATCCTATTAGAACCTCTGATGCAACCATTCATAAAACTAGACATTTGATAGCCTCATTGGTCACTTGATACTTTGTAAATATATGTTTCATCCTTATCAATGTCTATGGACCTACAACTTAGTCAGGTAGTTTAGAAGTATAGAGTGGGATTAAAGCCTTTATGAGAAATAAAGACCAAGAAACCTGATTCATTATCATAGTATATTTTAATTCCATAACCAAGATGGATGAAATTTTTTGGAGAATTAGAAAAATAACCCAAACTATGAAAATTTTCTCATCTTTTATTCAAAACAATAATCTATGGGAGGTTGAGTTTGAAGAGGACAATTATACTTGGACCAATAATAGGAGAGGCCAAAACCTAATAACAAAAAAACTAGACAAATACATTCTCTCATATCATGGGCTAGATGAATTAAAGCATATCCAACTTGCCCTTTTATTAAAGATATTCTTCGTGTCCTTTTCTATCAAACATGTTCATCTTCCTCAAACTATTGTGTTTTTACAATTAGCTCCTTGACATCATTTTTATTAAGAGATAAATCTCACTTGGTTAATTGCCTTCTAAAATTTGAATTTCACGAAGATAAAGATCAACACCACAATTAGGTAAATTATCTCTTGATATTTTTCTCTATATATATGCTCACATTTCCAAGAGATTACCTCCAACAATATTTGATGCACATAAGTAAGAATGTTAGTTTTTATCCAATCCTCCCATCCATTTTTATTGATAACATTAACAATAATTTGTGAATTCCCCTTAATTGAAATATATTTTCATCCTTTTTTTAATTATAATTTTGATCTCTGTAAGAAGTGCCCTAGCTTCTACATAGTTTTTTTAATAAGCTATGTGTGGCTTCTATTAGGGGTCACTCCCATTGCAAAAACAAAACATTACATTTCTAACAAGTTAATTAAAACATATCCAACTTTACCTTTCTATCAAATATATTCTTCATTTACCTTTCTATCAAAGATATTCTTCATTTGCCTTTCTATCAAAGATATTATCTATTTTCCTTAAACTGACAAGTTTTCACAATCAACTCCTTTCATATTAGATGCCTTCCAAAATATAACTTATATCAAGATCAAATTCAACACTATTAATGGTTAAAATATTTGTTGCCAAACTTCTATATCTATAAATATCTTGTCTATAACAACCTCACAATTTCTTAATACCTTTTTTTAGGGTTCTTATTCATTCCTCTAATATTCCAAGATATTATTTTCATTGTTATTTTTTGTTTTTATTTATGGGTTTAGCCCCACTTCTTGTTAGCACTTGTGATATTTGCTTTTGTTTTCTCGTATCAATATCCCTTTAGGTTTTTTTTTCTCTTTGTTTTTGCTTCTTAGGTATTTTTTTTTCTTCATTCCCAATAATACTTTCATCTTCATCAATTTCTTCAATCTTCTCAAACTGCTAATAGTAAGACTTATCATCTTTAGGTATGCCTTGTTCTGAAGGATTTGAAGTGCAAGGAATAACCTCAAAAATACTTTCTTCTTTCTGTTGCCCTAAAAACCCTAAAGTGCAAGGATGCTATTCTATAGCAATTACCTTCTTATTTTGCTCTAAAAAACCTAAATTATTATGGGTTTCCTTCATCCTCATTTTTTTGTTATGTTGCTTTTGAAACTTTAAAGTGCAAGGGATAACATCTTCGTCCCTTTCACTCTTATTACTTGGAGAGGATTCTATACTATTTGAGTAAAATGAAGATGATTTACCTAGAATAAACTTGACCTCTTTTTTATCTTTGTTTTAGGATTTCTCTCCACATCTTCTTTTGCACCTTTAATTCCTTTTAAACTTGCCAAATGATATTGTAGATAGGTTTTCTTTGACTCTTCTTTTGGAGTGGAATATCCTTGATCCGATCTAGCTTCTATTATTGTATGATTTTCGTACTTCGTCTTGAAGTTTATTTCATGGCTATAATTTTTTCTCTTTATTCATAGTTTTCACTTTGCAAACTCTTGCCATGTGTCCAATCTCATAAAAATTATGGCAACAAAATGCAATATTTTCATAATCTACTTGCTCTCGTTCTCTTGATTCAAATTTGATCTTAATGGATTGTGGAAAAGGTTTTGAAATATCCATAACAATACATATTCAAGTATATATATCATGCTTTCGCTCCTTAGTAGTTAGTCCTTCCTTGATGAATTCCCCTAGGGTATTTCCAACATTCTTCAGAACATCCTTACTCATAAGCTTATATGGAAGTCCAAAAATCCTAACATATACTGGAAGCTTCTTAATAGTTTATGTCTCAACAAAAAAAATTTAATTCTATGGTCTCAAATAAAGTGAATCTCTTCCTCTAAACCATGGGCCACCAACCATTATTTTATCCTAAATTTTTGAACTGGAAAAGACAATGAAGAAAAAACCTTTAGGAAGAAAAGTCATAGAGTAATTTGAATTTAATCCCCACTTCCACTCGATCCAATGAATCTTGAAAAACATTGGTTGTGATCTATGGAACTTACATATTAACCCTCTACTTTTAAGAATCATTATATCATGCTCAATCATCTCATCCTTGATACTCACTTTTGGTGTAACATCTACTACCTGGATCGAACTTGCCATGTATTCGTTGTTTTCTTTATATCAAACTTGGGTCTCGATACTTTCAACTAGGGCATCCTAACTTCCCATTAGAGCTTTCAAATATGACTTTCCTTCCATACTAGCTAATGGAGCTTGCTCTTAGCTTACACTCCCTCTTGACTCACATTCCCTCTCAGCTTGCACTCTCTCCTGCCTCACACTCGCTCTCGGCTTGCACTCCCTCTTGGCTCGCAATAACCCTTATCTCTTCTTTTCTTGATGTTCCTTTGCTTCAACAATTTTTTTGAAATAATATTTCATGTATTTGTGGTAAGGGTTTGAAACATTGATGCACTTTGTATGAACATACTACTCTTCTACCATGATTGAATCTCGGCTTGCATTGGATTTTCTTCAATTGGATCGCACTTTATTTTCTCCTTCTTGTTGATACTTCCTCCTCGCTCTCAACTCGCACTCGCTTCTAACTACACTCACTCTCATCTCACACTCACTTTTGCTTCTAGCTACACTCACTTTTTGCTCACACTCACACTCACTTTCGGCTGCACTCACTCTCGGCTCACTCTCGCTTCTTGATGTTAAAATTTTAGAATTTAGCTCCTACATAGTTGTTAGCTAAATTTTCATATATTTTTAAATAAGTGAGAAGAAATTTACCTTCATTATTTTTAGAAAACATCACCTCCACCAATTTCTCTTAAATTTCCTTTAGAAGCATCATCAAAATTAATTTTGATAAACCCTTTTTTTGGACATTTCCATTTTACCATAGATCAAAGCAAATTCTTTATGTTAACTTCATTATCATAGATGAACCATCTATGTATATTCAAATCTTGTAACCAATAGGCTAGCAACACTTTTTCTACACTTAAGACTTTCCATGATGAACAACAGGTATGTAATCATTCTACAAGAGAGGCAATAATTCAATTTCAAATTTGGCATAATTTTGAGATTTATTTTTTAAAATTATATTGTTCCTTTCAAGTCATAAATTCTAATAAATAATAGTAGGACCAAATACTCCATAGAATACATAATGCTTTAGCCTTGAAATAATTAATCCAATATTTCATCAACTTTTTCAATGTTTATGAAGCTACCCAATATATTCTCATATTTAAAAAAAAAAACTATTTGTTATAAGCAAAGGGATAATGAAGTAAATGGTTTGATGTTTCTAGATCCTTCTCATACAAAGCACACTTGAAAGGTCCATGATGTACTCTTCTTTGTAGACTCTCTCTTGTAAGAATCTTGCTTTGGACTACTAACCAAAGGAATGTTGAGGCCTTAGGGAGATCCTGTAGTGACCAAACATATTTTTCAAGGAAAATCACTAGTAGGAAATTCTTATTGCTCTAAATCCTCATATCCCAATTTGATTGAATATACACTATCTTTTGATAAATTCCAAACCAAGTTCTCCAACAAAATTAAGATTTATTATAGCAATTGTTATAAAATATAAAACTATCAAAGTAAAATGTTTACCACATCCCATTGAAAGTAATTTTGAATCAAGAGAATGTGATCAATAAGTGAATTACTCAAAGATAAAAGAAATATTTGGGAAAAAAATACTTTATAAATTTATAGGTTCTATTGGTGTAATAAAATTATTCAAGAAACAAACCCTACCTAAAGGCTCGACAAAATGCAAATTTATATTTATTGGTTTGTAATTGATCGAAAAACATGTTATATGATCAATAAATGAAGTGGATTCTAAGAACATTTTATCTAATGCTTGGTTAAGTTCTTATCCTCTTATTTCTAATAAAATATGGTAACCATTGGATGAAACATGTTTAGCTTATAAAGATCTAGGGTTCATAAATTATATTAATGTAAGCAATAACTCCAAATCATGGACTTCTATTAGCAACCTAGTTGAAGGAGTAAACTTAAACAAGCGATGAATGAGCTTCAAAGCACATTTCAAGAGTTATATTGCCTAGTTTTATGCAAAAGGATGAGTTGGTTTGAAATCCATCAGAGGATGGTGGATACTCGATCAAGTTGGGATATAAGGTAAAAAATAAATCTTCATTTCCTACTCCTAAAGACTTTCCTTGGAAGGATGTTTGGTCACCCGAAGTCTCCCTAAGGTCTTAGCATTCATTTAGTTAGTAGTCTGAGACAAGAAACTTATAGGTGAGAGTCTACAAAAAGAGAATATCATGGAAATTTAAAGTGTGCATTGTATAATAAGGGTTTAGAAACATTAGGTCATTTCCTTCTCAAATTTCTCTTTGCTTACACTAATTGAGGTCATGTTTTCAAAAATATAAAAATATATTGGATATCTCTATCAACATTGAAAGTGTTTTTTTGCTTGAGAAAAAAGGTTGTACTCGGGTCCCCCACCTTTGAAAAATAACAACTCTCTTCTTTAGAGTTTGAGATTTTACAAATAGATTCAATTCTCATATGAATTGAGTTGTTATAGCTACATACTTACATCCCTTTTCATAAAAAGTTTGAATTATTGATTTTAATTTTCTAGATCTTCTTTAATTTTCTTTAAAAATATAAATGTTCCAAAATTCAGCATCGTTCTTCTTAACATTTTCTTGTAGCAACCTTCATAATACCAAAACTTTAGCTCTACTATCTACGCACTATATCTTAGTAGAGTAATATTTCCAAAACTTTGCGCTATCATAGTTTGCTTTACCAGATCTAGACTATTAGTTTCCTTCCTAAAGTACAAGTGCAACCACAATAACTATAATAAATATAGTTTATATGAAAACACACTAATGTTATAAAATACAATAAATATTATCAATCGAAAACATTAAAGTAAATCTTAATCATGATTTGATTTAGATAGTCAATATTTTCTTGTTAGTTTTAGCTAAACTTATTACTTCCTCTAACCATGGAAAAGAGAATTTAACTTCATAATCCTCCATTAGAACCCCTCTATTGGCTAGCCTATATCCACATTTGTTTCCTTCCCTTAATGCATGTGTAAACCTAATTTTTTTAAACTTTATAGCAAGGCCTTGTATTACCATAACAATCTCTTGTATGTTCCATGGACCCTTTGCTTTCCTCAAAATTGCATTTATTATTATTAGATAATCACCTTCCATCCATACTTTGTAACATTTCATTTGTTTGAATATTTTTAACCCTTCTAAAGTCGCCCAAGCTTTAGCTTCATTATTTGTCTTAAATCCACTATTGAAAGAGTAATGTAACAAAATATTACCCCTATTATTTCTAATTATTCTCCCTTCTGTTGGTCCTAGATTTATTTTAGATGCTCCATCAAAATTTAACTTGACCAACTCCACTTTTAGTGGTTTCCATTTTATATTCTTTGCTTTCATTTTGTTTCTCTTGTACCCAATATCATAATTCTATTTGATGACTTGACACTATCTATAAAGGCTCTTTGCTTCAAGATTAGGAATTAGGTGAGTTGATAAGTTTGGTTTAGAATCCTATATGGCTAAAGAAATCTTCCTTCTTTTCATTACCTCTAAAATGATTTCCTTTCTTTTAAATATTCTTTTGTTCCTTTCCAATCATACAATCCAAAGTATTGTATCTCTATCCCAAGTTGTCTATAAAGCCTCACTTTTAAAAGTGCTCTGCCACTGCTTTAACCATTTTTCAATTTTACCATTCATCACCATGTATTTACCAAACATATTAAGAATTCATTGTCATAGTTCCTAGACTATTAAACAATGTCCCAGGAAATGGTCTATATTATCCTCTTCGTTTTTACATAGAACACATTGTGAGGGGCCATGAAAACCCCTTTATATGAGGTTATCCTAGGATAAAACTTTCCTATGACCTACTAGCCATACAAACATTTTAACTTTTGGAAAGCTTGGGCTATCCTAAATAGCTCTCCATATTCTTGCAGTGTTCTTATTTTGTTGGTGCTTCACATTATATTTGTTTCTTGCTATGCATTCTCTTGAGCTATTCAACTCCTAAATCAACTTATCCTTGGCTTCCCTTTGAATAATCATTGTTGTTATATTTTTGCTCAACTACCTCCTAGCAACAATATCTGGTATAGTTGTAAAAAATATTCTCTTCATTTGTATCTTCCTTCTTGATCCTTGTACATAATGTATGAAACCCTATCAATGTATTTAACTTGAATTAATCTCATTCATGGTTTTGAAATTGGATCTAGAATGAGTGGTTTTCTATCACACCAAGTATCCATCCAAATATGTTTTTTCTCTAATTCCCACTACCCATCTTAGACCTTTAATCACTAGATCAATTTTTTTTAAATCGTCCCATAGTGTAGAATCATTTGGTAGTGAGAATGCAATAAAGATCAAGCTTGGGTCATTGGGCTCAATGTACTTAGAAGAATTCTTGCCCATTGTCTCTGATTCTATTTGTATAATCTCCAAATTACCTTTTCCCTTACATCTAAGTTTGCATTCGTAATAACTCTTAAATTGAGACCTCCCATAGTTTTATCATCATACACCTTGCTCCATTTCACCAAAGAAAATTTCCTTTTATCATGTAAACTGGACCATAAAAATGACCGCATAATATAGAAGAAGTTTACTCCTACTAATTTTGACATAATATATAAAAACATAATATGTTGGTATGGCTTGTAAGATTGTTTCAATTAACTTCACTCTTCTTGCCAAAGATAACCATCTACCTTTCCATGTTGATAGTTTATTCTAAACTTTACTTATAATTGGATTTCATAATTCCATCTTCATTATCCCCTCAAATATGGGCATACCTAGATATGTTACAAGTAAATTTACCTCCTCTATTTGAAGTAACTTGCTTATCCCTCCAAAACCTCTACCATAATAATGAACAAATATGGTGACAGAGGATCTCCTTGTCTAAGACCTCTCTTGGTTTTAAAATATTATATTACTAGCCCATTGACCAACATTGAATATGATATTGTAAAGACACAAGCTTTAATCCATCTAACCCATTTCTTTCCAAATCCAAACTTTTCTAATGTTGTAAAAGAAAATCCCATTTAACCCTATCATAAACTTTATTCATATTAGGTTTTAATATCATTGTTCTCTATTTTCTAGAAACTATTGAATGCATTGCTTCATGAGCTACTATGATCTCATACAAAATTTATCTCCCTTTCACAAATCCTCCTTGTTCTTCTAAAATATTTTTTTCTAATAATGGTCTTAATTAATTTGCAATCACTTTGAAGATTATCTTATAAGACATATTACATAGGCCTATGAGCCTAAATGAATCGAATAATTTTTCATTCTTCATTTTTGAAATTAGGGTAAGATATGTTGCATTTATTTTATAAGGTATGTATTATTTTACTTTAGACTGCTCCATTGCAACCAATAAATAATCCTTCACTATTTCTAAGTTTTGTTGATAGAATGTTGTAGAGAGTCCATATAGACCTAGGGATTTATCCTTATCAAAAGAGAAAAGAGTTGAATGATTTTCTTCCATACTAATAGGCTCCATTAGTTTTCTATTACCTTCATCTATTATAATTAAAGATACTTCTTGCAATAGTTTATCATTAAGAACTTCAATCTCCTCTGGTCTTGGAATATTTTGGTAAAAAAGCCTTGTCTCCTTTTTGATTTTGCTCTAGTATTCAATCCAAACCCATTCTATTGATTTAATTCTACTAATTTTTGTATTATTACCATCCTATAAAAAAATTTGTATTTTGATCTCCTTCTTTTAACCAAGTCTGTCTCGATTTTAATCTCCAAAATTTCTCCTTTTTTTTTGTTTGTGGAAAATACCCCAAATGGGATGCCACTTTTGGGTAAGTACCAAGGAGGTAGAGGTATCTATTATGCCAAAAACGCCTAGGGCTTACACCTAGATTACCCCCTTTGGCACACTCAACTAGCATGCTTAAAAAAACAAAAACAAAAACAAACAAACACAAAAACATAAAAAACACAATAACATAAAAAAACAAAGACAACAAAAAAAACACAAAACAACATAAAAGCATAAAAACAACAAAAACTCAAAAAATAACAAAACAACACACACACACACACAAAAACACATAACACATAACACAAAAACATAAAAAACATAAAAAACACAAAAAACACAAAAAAAAACAAAAACATAAAAAACAACAAAAACACAAAAAAGACAACAAAATCACAAAAATAAAACAAAATAAAACACACACACACACACACCTCAAAAAAAAAGAAAAAAATAGAACACAACTACAACCTTTCTAAGCCAAAAGACTATTAAGGCAAGATTCAATAGAGGAAACATAAGAAAGATATGTCTGAGCTAGGAAACTAAAATACCCTGATCAAACAAAAAAGAAGCAAAAAGGAACTAGGTACCTCTAGTACTATAACCATCCAAAGAAAGGATAGAAAGAAGAGCTTCCCTTATTTGCGAATCCTACCATATGGGAGGGTGGCCATACCAAGTAAGATCACCTTTGTTCAATGCCCAATTAGCTAAAGCATCAACACTCATGTTTTGTTCTTTGACCATATGATTGTAATCAACTTTCAAAAAGCCCATCTAGATTAATTGAATATTCTCAACAATTTTTTTAATTCTCCAATCAACCTTATGACTCTTAGAAGGAGTCTTCACAATATTAATCATGAGTTGAGAGTCAGATTCAACCAACACCTTTTACCATCCAACTTTTGCAGCCTCTTGAAGGCCCTTGAGGATACCATACCTCTCAACAAGGTTATTGGAAAGTATACCCAAATTCTTAGCAAAAGTGAAAACTAGGGAGCCGTATGAAACTCTACCAATTCCTCATGCACTAGATTTTCTAGGGTTCCCCCTAGAAACTCCATTGGTATTGACTTTTCCAAAATCCTTAGGAAGAGGCTGCCAATTCCTTGTTCTATCCATCTTATAATTACTCACATTCCCTTTAAGTCAGTTGCCTTTAGAGGAGTTAATATTCAATATTTGCATCACTTGATCCCATATTTGGTGGGAGTTTTGGGGATGATTAAGGAGTTGGACTAATTCAACTATGTTGGCAATGGTCTTTTTCCAGATATAGTGAATATCCTTCTTTTCTTGATTGAAAATCCAGTTGTTCCTTTCATTCCATATATTCCAAGGTAGAATGGTAGAACCCATCCAAACTAATTGCCTAATGAAATGATCAACACCCTCCTGTTTAGGCCAATCCCTCTAAATTTGATCAAAAGTAAAAAAATGGACCACTGTAATCCAAGTAAGATGGCCATTCTCCTCCATAGCTTAGAGGCTAAGGTACACTCAATAAAAATATGGCTAAGAGTTACCACATTCTTTTGTTAGATTTTGAGAATATTTGTAGTGGGAGAGATCTAACACAGGTCCTAATAAGATGCAGTAAATATGAGAGAGTGATTCTGCAATATGACTGAAATATACTATAATAGAAAGTGATAAAAATACAATGTAGTATGGAGGTAATGGTCACTCCTTTAATATAAGCTAAAGAACTAAATTGTAATCCATATAAGAGTTCTACTATTATCTATTACAATGCACTTGATTTTTGATATGTCTCTATGAGGCCCTTTATATAGGAAGATAGATTCCTTGGCCAACACTCTACCTAGTTGTACAAGGGGACACCTTGCACATTATAACTTGCACATTGACACTTGTGCATTTATTACATTTCTTGAAGTAACTAGCTAACTTCCCCCTAAAGTAATCTCCTACTCTAACTATGTACCAAAGGTGGTACATTTACATTACCCAGATGATGTAATATGCTCTAAATTTAACACCCCCCTATGTTACATTATTTGGATATTGGAGATTTCAATCTTCAATATGGATCTTCTTCTATTGGGTACTGGAACTTGTATCCTTCTTCATTGCTTACTCTAGTTTGATCAAGCAGGTAATGAGTGTCTTTATATGATGCAAAGAGATTTGTAGCTGAGGGTTCTTCAATATTTTGAAGATGTTTGTCTGGTTTAATATTTATGGTTTCTTTGTTATTCAAGTCTTATTTGCTATGATCTTTTTTAGCATGTCTTTTCTTCCTTTTTTGCATGTCTTTTCTTCCTTTTTATTCTTCTTCTCATGCGATTTTGCATTGATACTAGTGGAATTTTTGCTTCATGAGGAGTTAGTCTATCATCATAATAATATGGATTTGTATTTCTAGCTTGATTATGTGTTGAGTGAGTACAAACACAATCAATGATAGGTAAATCATCAAACATTCCTCAGATGTGAATGTAACTATCTTTTACGAATTCCACCATTCCTTGAAGAGGTTTTGATGAAGATAACCAATTAATGTTTCAAAACCAACCTCTTTTGATTCTTTAAGAAATAAGGAGAATATCTCCTTATCATTAGTTGATAGATTCTCATATTCTTCAAGGGTATCTATCAAGTTCTGAGAATACAATTCCATTTCATGAAACAATTTTTTATTAATATAGGCATTTCTTATTATTTCATCCATATTCCTATTTGAGATAGTGTTTCTTGCTATTCCTTAGGGTTATATAACCTTTGTAGTATTCTACCTTATAAATCCCTACTTTGAGTTATATATATGGGCCAATTTGATAAAACCTTTTGTAGAACTTAGGTTTTGTAGGCTTCCTTATGTCTCCCTAGTTAAGAGATAAAATTCTTGTAGAATTTAAGTTTTGTAGAGACCTTATGATTCCCAAATGGATTGAGTACTTGATAAAATTTGATGAATGCTTTTATTATCAAGTTTTATAGAATTCCTTATGTCTCCCTAGTAATTTTGGATATGTTGTATGAGTGATAAAGTGCTTTTTGTGAATAGTAGTTCAATTTTAGGTTGATTTTGTAAAGTTTTGTAAATACAAAAATCAACTTTTATTACTCCTTATTTATCCTATTTAACTAAGCACTTTCTAATTTGATAAGATTCTAATGGTTGGATTACTTTTTTCCCTTTAATTTGATTTTGAGACAAGTATACCAATTAATTTCCAACTCTTGATATTCCTTAATGAACCTTCCTTTATAGCTTTTGATATTTAATGTTTCTAAATTCCAAAATCCTACTTAGGTATAGTATTCCTTATAACTCCCTAACTTGGAATATTAGAAAACAATAATATTTGAAATAATGGAATTTTAATTTTTCCAAGTAGAAATCCTTATTTCTTCTATGTTTAATTTGCAAATATTAAGTTATAATTCTCCTTTAATTTTTGCTTTCAAATATGGTTGATTTCCCTATAGTTTTCAACCTTGTATATACCCTTATTACTCCTATTAATGAAAGCAAATTAGAATAAGGTAAATTCTTACCTTTGTAATGTTCCAAACCTCTACGTGTTAAGTGTTGATTTTTAGACATAGATGACAACCTCTTAGTGTACCTTCTAACCATTATCTCCAACGTATGGGCATAGATGAGATCGGTAGGCTTTAATGCTTATCTTGAACTCGAATGACGACTGAATTTTGATTCTCTTTTACTGTAATATTTGGATAGTGAATGTCTCATGTCTGACCATTATTTATTTAGAGCTTTAAATGCTCTCTTTTTGCTGCTATTGAATGGTGCTACAAATTCTAATGTTTCTCTAAAGTTTGCTACGAACTCAGCTACGAATGCTGCTACAAATTTGGTATGAATTTTGCTACCTCCTTAGTCTTTGATGCCTCAAATAAGAACTGAGTCTTGTAGTGGGTGACAAGTGTCACCTCCATTTCTCTTTAATGCCTAAGAGAGTTGATGCTTGGACTCTTATACAAAATGAGTGTTACGCTCATATTCCTCCTCCTTTGTAACGACTTCTTGGACCTTCCTTCAAGCATGCAAAGGGTGAGCACTCATGTGGGAGACGTTAGGGTTTACTTCAATGTGATAAGTGTCACCTTACTTCTTTGCATGAACCTTTTCTTCTTAACATATTTCAACGTATACTTTACAAGGTTCTTTTATCAACATATTGTGGGCAACTTCTCCTTTTTTGTATGCTTTCGATGGCACTTGATTTGAATTGTTTTCAACTGTAGTAGTGAGCAACGCTTTGGTGGCTATGAGCTAGGATTGTGAGTAACTCCTTTGGTAGCTATGGTTAGTGATTTGGTGGAGCTTTGAGATACTCCAATGATGCCCTTGAGTGCTCCTTGTGGATGTACATCTAGTTGGTATAGCCTTTTAGCTTTGTTTTTCCTCCTTTCAACCTGCAATGTATTTGCCTTTGTAATAATATTTCTCCTCCCTTGCATTATGTTGTATTTGCTTACAGGTACCTTGATAATTTTGTACAAAACCATGGATGATATGAGCTCTTTGATAGGCTCTTTTACCTTTCTTGGAGGATGCTTTTACACGATCGCTTTGAGCTGATTTCTCCTTGTGAAGAATATGCCTTTGTGGCACTTAAACCCTATCCTTCTTTCTACGTAGGATAAATTGGTATGGTGCAATATAATGTAAATAAACTTGTAAATAGAATACCTTCTTTTTGCACCTCCTTTTGCACTTTATTCTTCTAGTTTTAATGGTGGCTTTCTTGTAGGCAAGGGCTGATTTGACATTGTCTCCTTTGCTAGACAACTCTCTCCTTTGCTTGGTTACTTTGGTAATAAATCCAAGCTAATAATCACATAGATAGAAGCTTTTGTAGAGGTATTTTTTGCACTAATTTTTTTCCTGTAAATAACCTTTAGTGCACGTTGAATTTGAGACTCACCAAGTCTCAATTAGTAGTTTCTTCTACTATTTTTGTTGATGGCTTTCTTCTCCACTCCTTGGAGGAATCTGATTTGATTTTGGTGGCTTCTTTGGGCCATGAAATGTTGTAGGTTCTGTGCACCAAATAGTGTCTCTAGACACTTTGATAATCTGTTGGTTTTGTGTCCCTGACCTTTAACAATCAACAAACACAAACTAACCCTTTTGGGAGTAACTAGTTAAAGATCAACTAGTATAGTGCTAATGGATTAATAATGCACTTTTAATGGTAACAATAATATCACCTTATTTCTCCTGTAAATAAACTCTCAAAATAATTTCAAATGCACTTAATAATATTTGCAACTTCTAAGAGTAATCTGTAAATAAACCTTAATGAATATTCTGCAATTTTTCACTACAATCAATATTGTAGGATGTAGTCTTCTTGCTTTCTAGATAGATAATAGGTAGGTGATAATTTTTTTTCTTTCAAAAAATATCCAACTCCTATTTAATGTGCAAATATATCTTAAAATGAACTCTCCTTTTTGCATTTTCTTGAAGACTATAATATAAGCCCTTTTCCTTTGCAACTCTAATCTAAATATGGTGCTTAATGGAATTTGATAATGAACCCTAATTTGAAGTTCAACTGATTGCACCCAAGTTGCTTACCTTTAATGGCTTTTGAAGTAGATGTAGATCTTGGCGTTTGATTCACCGAGTTGCTACCTTTTAATGGATGAATTCGCATATCATAAATGAATGAAATAAGTGTGAAGCATATATTTTATTATGTTAGTAATGAATATTTATACAAGGAATCTGGGCAGTCCAAGGGACGTACCCTTACATCTATTAATTAACATTTAATCAAACATTAACTAATGTATTATTCTAACATTCCCCCCATAATACATTAGGTCTTCAGAGAACAAGAGAGGATGCTCCGAAAGTATTCAAACTTTCCACGATCCAGAGATTTGGTGAAAACATTAGCAACTTGCTCTTTCATGGAAATGTACTAGAGCTGAATATTGTGCAATGAAACATGGTCGCGAATGAAGTGCACTTACATCTCAATGTGTTTGGTGTGCTCATGAAAAACAAGATTGCGAATCAATTTCAAAACACCTTTATTGTTGTAGTGTAGAACTGTAGGCTGACTCTATGGAATCCCAATGTCTGTCAAAATGTGACGTAACCATATTGCCTCACAAATAACATCTACAACAATGCGATACTCCGACCCTGTGGTATAATTTTATGTGATACTCTATTTCTTGCTACCCCAAGAAATTGGTCCAAATCCAAGGAAGAACACATATCCTATCATCGATCTCCTATCATCCAAGGATCCTCCATAATCTGCATCCGTGTATCCAGTCAAGAAGAATTTATCATTATTTTTGTACTCCAGGCCATAACTATCAGTACCATGGATGTATCTCAACACATGCTTAGTCGTTGTCCAATGAGCTTTCTTAGGTTCATGCATAAACCTAGACATATAACTAACGACATAACAAATATTTGGCCTTGTATATGTCAGGTAAATTAACCCTCCAATCAACTAACGATAGAGAGTTGCATCTACCTGTGGAGAGCTATCATGGTGAGATAGATGTAGACCAGGTTTAATTGGAGTGGGCATGGATAAACACTCTATCATTCTGAATCTCTCCAACAAAGTCTTGGTGTACTTCATCTGAGAAACAAATATTCGATCCTACATCTGCTAGACCTCCAATCCAAGGCAATAGTGAAGTAAACCAAGGTCAGTCATGTCGAATGATTTTTTGAGATCATCCTTGCAAGATAAAGTCAAATCCTCAACACTTCCATGATGATCAAATCATAGAAATAAACTACAACAATGGTTGTCTCCCCCTTATGTTGTCGAAGGTAGATATTAGGATCATACATACTCCTAACAAAACCATGTTGTAAGAGGTGTTCATCAATTTTGATGTACTAGGCTCTTGGATCTTGTTTTAAACCATATAGAGATTTAATAAATCGACACACTTTCCCTTTGCTTGGATCAATGACAAATCCCTTAGGCTACTTCATGTAGACTTCTTCTGCTAAGTCTCCATTTAGGAATGCACTCTTGACATCCATATGATGTACCTTCCAACCAAACTGTGCTGCCATTGCAAAAACAATACGAATGGTCTTGATCTTGGTTGTAGGTGCAAATGTCTCTTCATAGTCGATGCCTTCCTCCTGTGCATACCCTTTTGCAACTAAATGAGCCTTGTGCTTATCGAGTGTTCCGTTAACTTTATACTTTGTTTTAAACACCCATTTGCATCCTATGGCCTTTTTCCCTGGTGGAAGATCAACTAGCTCCCATGTGCCATTCTTCATCAATGAATTATACTCAACCTCCATGGTTGACTTCCAATGTGGTAGCTCAAGAGCTTCACGAACCATTTTAGGTTTAGGGCTATTCACCACGGTGCTCATCAATGCCAAATTCACTTCCTCATGAGCCATGCTCTATGTCCTTGGTTTGGAGGTAGAAGTGTTAGGTGGAGTACTCAGATGGGAATCTTGTAGTGTCTTTTTGTACCATAACGGTCGACTCGAATGATGTGGAGGCAAACTCGCAATAGGAGTAGCTCCTCTACTATTATCTTCATCATCATGGATGATTCTCGGACCACTGTCAGGATCAGGTGGTGCTGCAGATGGATTGGTTGGAGGGTCACCAATTTCATCAAATATAACATCTTTACTAATATAAATCTTTCGAGTAGTAGGGTCCATGAGTCTATAGCCTTTAGATTCACTACTATACCCGAGAAGAATACACCTCAAGGACTTCTCTTCAATTTTATTTTGTTTCTCTTTGGGAATGTGCATGTAGGTAGTACAACCAAACACTCAAAGATGAGAGATGGATGGTTTCTCTCTTGACCATGCTTCTTGAGGAGTCATTCCCTGAAGAGCCTTTGTAGGTGCTCTATTCAAAAAATATACTACAATGTTCACTACCTCATCCTAAAATGAAAGATTTAATTGTGCATCTTTCAGCATACTTCTTACCATTTCCATGATGGTACGATTGCACCTTTCACAAACTCCATTTTGTTGTGGCGTGTATGATGTGGTCAACTACCGTCGAATCCCATTCTCCTTTAGGAATGCAAAAAATTCTTTTGATGTGTACTCTCCCCCTCGATCTAAGTGAAGTACATGAATATGATGGCTAGTGGTATTCTCCACAAGAGCTTTGAACTCCTTGAAATACTAAAAGGTTTCATCCTTTGATCTCAAGCAATACACCCACATTTTTTTGGAGTAGTCATCAATAAATAGCAAAACAAATCTGAGGTCAGTGTGGCTAGCCTATATGGGTTCGCACAGATCGATGTGAATCACATCAAGAGGGCCTTTAGCATGATGTATGCTAGCCTCAAACAAAATTCTGTGTTGTTTGCATACTATACAAGTAGAACAAATGTTAGAAGGAAAATCAAGGGAGGGAAGACCATATACCAAATCTTGCTTTTGCAAGGTAATCAAGTAGTGGGGATTCATGTGTCCATATCATCGATGCCAAAGGGTAGTGATATTTGCAACATGAATAGTGAGCGTCTGATTGTTGGAAGCCACACAATCAAGTAGGAACATCTTCCCAACTCCTAATGCTCTAGCAACGATGTGAGAATCTTTGGCTTTGTCTCGAATGAGACAACATTTTTCTCCATCCATAGTATCAAAATCCACTCACAAATTGTTATCCAACATCGAATTGACAAATAAGAGGTTCTTCATGAGTTTGGGTACATACATGACCTTTTTTATCTGACAATGATACTTTCCAAACCGGATTTGCACATATCCCATTCCTTCAATGTCATAGGGTGTGTCATCCCCTAAATGTACCTAACCTGGATAAGACTTCTCATCCAACAAGACAAACCAATTCTTTTGGCAAATCATGTGTTTGGAAGCAGTTGAATCAACATACCAAGTGGTAGTGGTGGATGGTTGCTCTCTATGAGCAAGAGAAAAATCCTCAGTCTTCACCTTGTCTTCAGTATTGGCAACATTCCCTTGTTGTTGTATTTGTGGTCTTCGTTGGTTCCACTCCCCCTTGTTCTTAGGAGGTGGTCCTCTTTGCTTAGTATTCTTGTTACTCGAATCTCCCTGAGTAAAATAATTGAACCAACATTCATGCAAGTCATGTCCCTTCTTACCACAAATCAAACAACTTTTTTGCGGCTTGTTGGGATTTTGTTTGCCTTGTCCTTTCTGGTGGAATGACTTCTTGCCCTTCTGATTCATCATCATGGCATGCTCTTCTTCATTTGAGTTCTCATGGAATGCTTCCTCTTGTTGCAATAGATTTACTAACTCTTCAAAAATCGGCTTCTGCTTTAGGATGTTCAAGGATGTCACAAAGGTGTGATACAACTCCGAGAGCGCTCTCAGGATAATGGGTACGAGGATCTTAAGTTCCATAGTATCTCCTAGTGCTTGCAGGGAGGCACAGAGCATCACAACGCGATGAAGAAATGATTCCAACTTCTTACCACCTTTCAACAATAGAGTGTGCAATTGTCCTTGAAGATGAAGAATTTGATTTTGGTTCTTTGACTCATACACTTGTTGCAACTTCATCCATACAATAGTAGAAGTCTTAGCATCCCAAACATGAGGTTGGACATCGTCCGAGATACCAAGTAAAAGGATAATATGAGCCTTGCGGTTTCGTTGATCAAACGCCTCCTGATATTTGCCAGTTGTCCGTGGACGTTGCTCAGTCCTAGTAACAATCTTTCATAAGTTTTCAAAGTCAAGAATGCCTTGTATCTTCATTTTCTAGGTTGCATAATTGTCACCTTTGAGGATGTGAGAATCGAAAAATAAAATTTTTAGAGCAGTCAATTGCGCAATCTCACTTGGGCAAAAAAATATTCATCTTAATTATTTTTTTACTTTTTTTTATTGTTTAAAAAAAACCTTTTGTTTTTTTTAATATAATTATTTTTAAAAATTATATATATATTTTAAATATAATATAAAAGTGTCCCTGCTGTCTGAAAACACTGTTAAAATTCCTTATGCAAAAACATACCCATTTCGGGGTAGAACGTGTGCGTCCCATGTTAACTCGTAGTAACAATAAATTTTGAGTGGAAGACGATCATCGTCAATGATGACTATGTCATTTTAGATATCCACCGGTGTAATTGCAGGTATAAATTTTGTGCCAAACAAAGTTTCTTTGAAAACACAAACTGGTTTGCGCTCTATCTCACAGAGATTGGCCGAACAATTTTCGTCGATACACAGCGGTCTACCAACCATGCGATGGTGGTTGACAAGTTTCTACAAAGGTTGTGATTCCAAGAATGATGGATCAATAAAAAAACCCACCTATACGTCCTTCTAAGGAGCGCATGGGTCTATGCTTTCACACACCCAGATTACAACCAGCGGCTCAACGAATCCATCAATGCCAATATTGTGTTGGTTGCTGGGGCTTAACCTATTTGAGCCTTACAAAGTCTGAAACACAAATGACAATGCGAAAATATGCCTCCGTGATTCCAATGTTGATTTTAATGAGGAACACACCCACTGCTTAACACATTATTATTTATGTTTAATGTAGTAAGCGATCTGAACTAGGTCGCAGTCCTTGATAACCTTGCTTTGATACCATATCAGAAATGAATGAAAGAAGTGTGAAGCATGTATTTTATTATGTCAGTAATGAATATTTATACAAGAAATCCAGGTAATCCATGGTACGTACCCTTACATCTATTAATAACCAACATTTAATCAAACATTAACTAATGTATTATTCTAACATCGCAACTTCTTATTGGCTATCTTGAATAACTTCTTGCTTCACCAAACTATGGTCTTGAACTTTCTATCTTGAGCCTAGGGTTTGGCGGCCCGATCCTTCCAGTGATCTTCTATCTTCTACTGTAGATTCATAGAACTCTTATCTCTAATTTATGCCTTCTTGTTATAAGAGGTAATCTCTCGAACTCTTGGATTTGGTAGGCTTCTTCTATTTGGATCTTCCTTCAATATCCTTGCTAAATTTTATCTTCAAACAGGTTCTTCTTATTCTCAATATTTTGAATGTCTTGAGGTCTTCACTAGATTCTTCTTCGAGATTTGGTACTCTTTACCAAATTCTTCTTCTCTTGGGCTTGTTTTCGGATGGCAACAATTGTCCCAAGTCCTTCACTATCAGGATCTTCTCCTTGGTAGTGGATTTCTCCAATGAGTTCTCCTAGGAACTCTTTTGATATGCTTCTACAAGCTCTATAAAAAGGCTCTTCAAGCCTTCTTCTTTTTTCTCCTTGAGACCTCTCCAAGGTCTTCTATATTGTAACCTCTCTAGTATTCTAGTTGAGACCTTTTCTTCGACCTTCTACTTTTGGAAGTGTTTGTGATTATATCTTATTCTCATATCTCTAAAATATTTTGCTTCTGGATTCTAGAATGGGACTTTGTTGATCCTTCTTTTCTTATGCAATTTATAGGATTTAATGGAGATCACCAATCTTCTATTTCATGGACTCTTTAGAGTCTTATTTTGGAAATATTCTCTGGAGTCTTATTTTAAATTAGGAAATCTTTTCTAATGTCTTCTTCAAAATTAATGCTTTTATGCCTTTTTTCTTTTGCACTCTGTAGGTATTGATCTTGAATGGAGATCACCAATCTCCTATCTCTTCCTTGACCCGTCTTCTGGAGTCTCTTATTCCTTGAGTTTGTTATAAGACTAATGTTACCTTTTCTTTACTTATGCAATCTGCAAGATTTACAGCTCTTGTAAGGGGACCTTTTTTTTAAAGGTTTTTGTAATCTTCAACATTCTTCTTGTTACTTGTTGAGTGAATATTTTGTCCTTTTACGCAACTAGAGTCTTTGACAGGAAACTCTTTCTTGCAAAGAAAATTTGTTATTTTAATTTCTCCAAGTTTCTTGTGAACAAACATTCATATGCATATAACCAATTAAGACCTAATGCAAATAAATGAATGTAATCTAGAATAACTTAAATCCTGCAAGTAATCGTTAACAAGGGGCCTTTAATGATTCACAGCAAACTTTGTAACCCTAATTTGTTAAAATAACCAACCGCGTAAAGCAAAAGAAAGAACAAAAATCCCTTTCTTCTTTTATGCTCTTGAAATTAATGAAACCCTCCCGAAAATAAATTAGCAACCTCTTTTATCTTCTGGCTTAAAGAAAGATTTTAAATGAGAAAATGCGTGGTATGGGCCACTTCATTTTAAGCTCCGTGCCTTTAGCATGAGGTTCATTTTACAGTTAATTGGTTCATTTTATCTTTGTTTAAGTGTTCTACTATTTCTACGTTAGCTTTTGGTGTTAATAAAATTTTGCAAAGTATTCTAGAATGTACCAGAATCCGAGACTCAGATTTCAAATAAGATTAAAAATATATTAGAAATTGAAACAAAAATGTTCTTTATGAGAATCAGCTAGAAACACTGAAGAAGGACGTTAATCTGGTTAGCAATCTCCTCCCTGCAAAACCCCAAGTTATGAGATGAAGCTCTAAAACAACCTGACCTAACAAACCTGCAATAAAACATAGTCGAATCATATCAGATGCAAGACTCTAAGGAAATAAATAATTGCAACATTCTATCATTCACCTATTGTAACCCAGATTATGGTGTAAACGAATAGATACAAGAAAGAATAATGCAAGTGAAAGATCTACAAAAATAACAGTAGTCTTAGCCTTCAATCTCCTTTTGGTTTCACACACAAAAGTTACTCCTGCCAAATAAACTCCTTTTTATTCACAAAAATAATGCTTTTTGTCTTACAATTTCCAGCCCTTGTATCTACATTCGCTTATGCTTTTAAACTTTTTGTTGCAGCTCTTGGTTTCCCTCTGCGATGCTTCGTTTCATTTCTTGCTTCTTTGATGTTTTGACCTTTCGCTCGAACCTGAAACGTTTGGTCTTCTCTGCTAACTGTAACTGTCGATCTGAAGCGTTACCATGACCCTCATGCCTTTCTGCCATGTGTTCAGTGCTTTTCTGTATGTTTTGTAATGGCCCTATGTAAATCGTGACATTTTTATGCATGCAGCTTTGCTTCCTTGCTTTCATCGCGAAAACAAGACATGTCGCGATATCGCAACATTTTTCTGCCAGCAGCCTTGCCAATGCAACCTGTCGTGAAATCGCAACGTTTTTCATTTTCGTACGCTTTGGCCGCAACTTGTCGTGAAATCGCTACCATTTCTCTGTTTCATACCACTTTGCTGCAACCTGTCACGAAATCGCTACCATTTTCTGTTTCGGGCCGTCTCGCTGCAACCTGTCGCGAAATCGCTACCATTTCTTCGTTTCGTACCACTTTGCTGCAACTTATCGCGAAATCGTGACTTCTTTGTCTGGCTGGAACGTTTTCTTAAAAGTCACGCGATATCGCTACGCCTTTGTGCCTTAGACTCTTTTCATTCACACGCGTCGCGAAAACGTGACGCATCGCGATTTCGCAACACCTTTCGACTTATGCGCTTTGTCTCAGTTTTCGTTGCGATTTTGCTACACTGCTGGGCCTTATAATTTATGCCTTCTGCCTGTTTGCTAGCCACGAAAATCAAACACGTCACGATTTCGTGATGGCTCTGCCCACCTGCTGCCGTTGACTGCGTTGACCGCGATCTTACGACATGTCGCGATTTCGCTACGCTTTTCTGCTTCGTGCCCCGTTTGACTGTCTTGACCGTGATTTTGCGACATGTCACGATTTCGCTACAATTTTCCATTCTGCCTTTCTCTCTCCTCTCTGGGCCGCGACGGAGCAACATGTCACGATTTTGCTACACTTTTTCGTTTTCAGCCGCGACGGAGCAACATGTCGCGATATCACGACACTTTTTCATTTCGGCAGCGACGGAGCGACATGTCGCGATATCGTGACAACTTTCGACCACGACAGAGCGACATGTCGCGATATCGCGACAACTTTTCTCCTTAGTGAAATTTTTGCCTTTTTCTTTGATTTTCTTAGCATCTGGGTCACTTTTTTCTTCTTTGAAAGCATGCAAAAAATGCGGGCCCCCAATTTTGGGGTGTGTTGTGGATTAGCCACAACATTACTGCAAGTTCTAGAATGAATATAAGAAGATATTCTTCCTAACTCTCTTGTAGGAAGCTTCCCAACCTTTTTCCTGAATCTCCTTTTCCTGTAATAAGTAGTTAGAAAGTGGAACACAAGAATTTATAATTCCAGATCAAGGATTCTATGGCCTTCTTCTAGATAAAGGCTTCTATGGCCTTTCTTCTGGATCAAGGCTTCTATGGTCTTTCTTCTAGATCAAGAATTCTACGACATTTCTTCTGGATCAAGGCTTTTATGGCCTTTCTTCTAGATCAAGGCTTCTATGGCCTTTTTGCAATGTGAAGTTTTCCAATCTAGCAATGAAGATCTCCAATATCTAAACTTCACCAAGACTCTACTCCTGGAGTCTCTTCCGCAATGTCTATTTTTCTACAACATAAAACTTGAGATAATGGTTAGCATGAAAATATCCAGATCCTTAAATAGTCTTCACTAGTTGATCTGTCAAACTAGTGGAACGAATGCTGAGTCATAGTCTTCACGAGTTTTCCTGCAACTCTACGAAAAGACTCTAGCTAAATATAATCTCAATTTTTTTGTAGCTAAGATTTATTTCATTCCTTTCAATTTTTCTTGTGACTCTCTCTTATCCTACTGATCTATTGTGGCTCTTTCTATCAATTTATTCCTAATAGCAACTTTTGCATGCAGTGACACAAAGATAGATCCGGTTTGCAAAGATGTAGGTCCACAATAGCAATGGTGACTCTTCCTAATTCTATCTCGATTCACCGTGGTTGTGATACCATTGTTAGCTTTTGAGGATATATGCAATGTGAGAGATCTAACACAGGTCCTAATAAGATGCAGTAAATATGAGAGAGTGATTCTACAATATGACTAAAATATACTATAAATAGAAAGTGACAAAAATACAATGCAATATGGAGGTAATCGACACTCCATTAATATAAGCTAAAGAACTACATTGTACTCCATACAAGAGTTCTACTACTCTCTACTACAATGCACTTAATATTTTATGTCTCTATGAGGCCCTTTATATAGGAAGATAGATTCCTTGGCCAATACTCTACCTAGTTGTACAAGGGGACACCTTGCACATTGACACTTGTGCATTTATTACATTGCTTGAAGTAACTAGCTAACTTCTCCCTAAAGTAATCTCCTACTCTAACTATATACCAAAGGTGGTACATTTACATTACCCAAATGATATAATATGCTCTAACTCTAACATCTCTCCACACATTTCACATCTAAAAGGGCCATGAAAACCTTGTTTCATAAGTTGCTCACCAATTAGCACCCTACGATGTAATAAAAACCAAGTAAAGAACCTCACCTTAGGCCAAATGTTTTGAGCCCATAACTGAGAAAATATATCATATGATTGGTTGGGATTATTATGGCATAAGGTCAAATAACCTTGAGCAACTGAATACTCAACCTTAGTAGTGTTGTCTTATCCAAAACAATCTTTATCATGGGACCAAGAGAGAGATCTCATATGAAGGATGCATTGGAAGTCTTGTCTTTACGTTTCTGGATTTTGAATAGGCCAGTCCTTAATAGGGATACAATATCTACAAACCTTTGAATTACCAGTATGGTACCGATAGTAATTAGCCACCTTTATCCAGTTCACTCGGTAAAGCTCCTCCATCCAAGGCCTCCAATCGGGAAACTGAGTTATCAAAGGCCAATGACCATCTCAATAATCTATCCAAAAATTTACCTATTGACCATTATGAATGATCCAAAATAACTTTTTATTTATCAAATCCTCACCAGTATTAAGAATTTCTTAAATGGGAGAACCTTTGTTAGGCAATTAATAGCGAACAAGGTCTTCAAGACTTTTATTCTCAACATATTTAGCACAAAGATTTTGGCCCAAAGAGCATTGGGGTTATGTGAAATCCTCTAATACAATTTAGCAACTAAAGCTTTGTTGTTATTAATAGTAGACCAAAATCCTAACCCCCCTTCATTCTTAGGAAGACATAAAGTGTCCCATTTCACCAAGGCCATTTTATTTTCTCCTTAGTACCACTCCAGAGGAACCGATGATTGATTTGATCCAATTCTCGAAGAACAACCTTTGGGATATTCAACACAATAGAAACATAAATAGGTATAGCTTGAAGGACTAATTTTACCAAGGTAATTTTACCCCTAAAAGAAATCCATCTATTGGTCCACTTTCCAATTTTCTTCTTAACTCTGTCCAACAACCAATTCCAATATTTTTTTTCTATCTTTGAATATTTATAGGAATACCTAAATAAGTGATTAAAAGGGAGGTATTCTTATATCTTAATTTATCCAAGACCATGGATTCCTATATGGAAGAGCAATGAAAGAAAATGACTTTAGATTTATCTTCATTGATCAATTGCATGATAGCCTTAGAAAAATAGCTAATGATTTGCTTAATTTTAGAAGCTTCCTTAACTGTAGCTTTACCTAACAGAGTAGAGTCATCAACAAATTGAATATGAGAGATAGGCCTAGCTCCATGAGCAATCGTAACTCTCTCAAGGGTTTTGTTTTCTTTATTTTTGGTTATAGTCACGCCTAAGCATTCAACAAGAATGATGAATAAATAATAGGAGAGGGAGTCACCTTTCCTAATACCTCTAGAAGGAAGAAATAGTTGTAAAGGCCTATCATTCATAAGAACTGAGTAGGATACTGAAGAGATACAACCCATAATCCAATTCATCCAATCCTGAGAGAAACTAAATTACCTCAAAATATTGATAAGGAAGTGTCAATCCACTCTATCATAAGCTTTGGATAAGTCTAAACGAATTAATATATAAGAAGATTTCTCCATTTCCATGAAATAAATGGCTTCTTGAGCAAGAACTATCTCATCCACTATTTGAAGCCCTTCCAAATAACCCCCTTGTTCAGAGGAAATAATCTTATCAAAAGAGGCTTCAATATTTCTCCCATGATCTTAGTTTTGATTTTGAGAAGAACATTACATAAAGTACTAGGTTTAAAAGCTGAGATATGTTCAGCCTCTTGAGATTTTGGGACATGAGTTCTATAAGTTTTATTGATAACCTTCAAAATTTCTTTGGCTTTCCTGGGTTCTTCCACTACCTCTAATAAATCAACATGAAGGATATCCCAGAACTCTTGGTAGAACTCAATGGGAAAACCATAAGGACTTGGGGTTTTCCATTTTTGCATTTTAAAAACCACCTATTGAAGCTCATTGATAGTAATAGGAGCAATCAAAATAAAATTCTCCTCAGAAGTTATATGAGAAGGGATCGCTTGAAGAACATTCTATTGAGAAGCCGAGTCAAGAGGAGTAGAAGCAAAAAGATTGGAAAAGTAATTGACAACAATAGAGTTCATGCCATCCTAAGTGTAGACAACATCTCCAAAATATAATTTCAACAAAAAAATAAAGTTGCGAGATCTTCGAGCTAGAAGATATATGTGGAAGAAATTTGTGTTTCGATCTCCTTCTTTGAGCCATTGAATTCTAGATTTTTGCTTCCATAAGAGTTCTTATATTTTTTTCCATTCCTCTAACTGAGCTGTGAGTCTAATTTCATTTGTACTTCTACTCTCCGTGAGGCCATTTAAATGGATTTTCTTATTCAAATTTTAAAGTTGAGCAATAACTTCATCTTTTTTTTTTGAACATCCCTAAACTCCTTCCAGTTCCAAGTCTTGATTTTTGATTTAATGTATTGCAACCTTTTGCAAAATAGAACATCTTAGTCCCATACCTTGGTTTACCTTCCTTCCACCATTGTTGCACTCAAGGTATGAATGAAATGTCTTTAAGCCATATTAATTGAAATAAAAAAGGAGAGAAACTCACATTGGTTTTTCACATTTCCACCATGACTGGCCAATGATCCAAATCAACATTGTTAAGAGTCTTCACTTTAGGAATGTGACCATGGATTAAAAAATGGTTAAAGAGCATGAACCTATCCAAACTCTCCATGATACAAGCTAAGCCTTGCCTTATTTTAGACCAAGTCATAAGGCCATTATCTGGCTGGATGTCCACTGGATGTCCACAAGATGAAGGTTTACAATATATTCACTCATGAGGTCAGTGCTCCTGTTCAATTTCTATTTCTCCCTATTTTCTCATGTAGAGAAAGGATGGTATTGAAATATCCTTCGATCAATATCCAAGCTTAAGGAAAATAAGAGATAATATAAGTTATATCCCTCCACTATCTTCTCTTTTCCTCCAAAGTAGTCAGAGCATAAACGGTTATGTAGAGCATAATTTGGTTAGAATGTCTACTTTGAATAACTATAGCCAAAAGACCCCAAATTCCAACCATATGGTGAATAACTACCTCTTTTGGGTCCCAAAGGCAAGCAATGCCACCAAAAGTCCCTTGGGAACTAAGGAAAACAACTTTTCCAGTTGGCCAAATTTTACTAGCAATTGATTCCATTTCCTCTATTGACATCTTTGTTTCTTGAAGGAAAACAAGATGTGGATGGTTTATCTGAATCATTCTTCTAATTTCATTTTGTTTTGAAAGACTCTCTTTGAGTCCTCTAATATTCCAAGTGATGATCTTCATTAATACCAGGGCTAAAAAAGTTGGTAAGGGCATTAATATTACCTTTCTCTACAAGATTTTCACCTTCTTTTACCATATGATGTTGATTGGTATTACGACTTACCTTTTGATTATAATCCATATTTAGTTTTTTTCCTTGTTTCTTGACTTAATCTAATTGAATCTAGGGTGTCTTCTAAAAGAATGCATGTACAAAGCCAAAGTGTTACTGGAAGGTTCAACATTGTCTATCTTGGGACCTGTATTATTTGAAGTCTCAACATTTAAAAGATTATTTTCTGTGTATATTTTCTCCCTTTTTTTTTGTTGAAAACCTTTGATTTGTTGGTTTATCTCTGAGTTCTTCCCTTCATCTTAATTTTTTTTTTCTAAGATTTTTGTTTCCATTATTTCCTCTTCCTTAACTAAGACATCATTTGTGAAAAGAATTATAAACATATTAGCTGATAACTTCGATTGATCCTTCATAACTAGTTCTTTTGAGTGTTCTTCTTCTTAGGCAATTGGAAACTTGTTGAGTTTGTATCTTCTTTTTTTTAATATGGAATTTTATTTGGGTAAACACTAGCAAAATGACCATATTCATGGTAAATTCTACAAAGAAAAGGAATGTTCTCATAGTCCACTACTTGCTCCCAAGTGTCCTCCCCAAATTGTAATGAGATCTTTTTAGGTAGGGGTTTGTCAAAATCTATTAAAACACAAATTCGAGCATAAATAATATGTTCAAAATTTTTAGTACAATCAACGATTATCATAAAAGTTCCCAAAGAGTTTCCAATTGAAGAAAAAACAACCAAATTCCATAATTCAATTGGGAGGCCAAAGAGTCTAAGCCACACGGGACATGTAGAAGGCATCTCTTCTTTGACTTTAAATTTAGTATGCCAGGGCTTCATAAAAAACCCTGCCCTTCCAAAGAACCAGGGACCCCCTTGAAATATTTTCTCTCTATATTCATTATTAGAAAATAAAACAAGAAAATAACCATTTGGATAAATAGAGATTTGTAATTCACCTTTAGTTTTCCAGTTTTTTGCAACCCAAAATTTGAAAGCATATAGGCTCGAACGAAAATCCAAGAAATGAAAAACTAGTCCTCTTTTTCCATATCTTCAATGCTAGTATGAATGTAGCCCATATCAAGCTTAATAATAGGAGTTCCATCAACTACCCTAAGACATCCGAATTAGTTTTCCTAGGATCAATCTTAGTAATTCTTAGAGGTTTATGGGAATCCCTAAGATTAATGTTAGTATTAGGTTGAGGTTGTCCACCATGGAGGGCATCCCTAAAATTTATTTTTGGGGTCAAGTCTTGGAAATCCTTACCCTTGAAAGGGTTTCTATAGTGGATTTATTTTAGGGGTGCACCTTACCACCGAATTTGCTTAATATTTGAACCATTTTTTGATCAGCTTCTTGAAAATTATTTCATGATATTTTTAATCCATGCCTTGGATGTCGAGGAAAGGTATGATTTTCACTTTTATTTTGTGCAACAAATTGGAAGCCATTGTCAATCAAGTTCACAACATGAAGATATATTGAAAGATACATTTCTAACCCATCTTGGATCCCCTACAACATATCCCGCTAAAATCTTGAGTAGAAACCACAAAAATATTGGTCGCTAGGGCTCGAAGGCCCCGAAAAACAACCTTTGGAGCTGCTTGCACTCAACCCAGATGAAACCCTCGTACAATCGCTTGCTTCTTCTGCTTTTCATTTCTCTAACTATCAATAATTTATGTTCCTTACTCAAAATATTATGATATTCATTAAGCAACTTCCTTTCCTCTAAGTTTGGATTATTGTGCACACCTTTTTGAAATTTTAAAAGTTTCTCTTTTAGATATTTTTTCTCAAATATGTTTTCAAAAGTGTTCTTGTTCCATTCTTTTAATATAGATGTCATTGATTTAATTTTTTTTGGAAGTGTATACAACCCATTGTTTCTTAAAGAATTCCATTTCTATGTATCATATCAACAAATTGAGGATGGTCTTACCACATCTACTCATATTTAAAATATGTTCTTATTTGAATTCACTTATCACCATTTAAACTCTTATTGGCCAATGATATTGACCAATCTTTATCAAGCCAATGATATGAGAGTATGCATCTATTTAATTTTTTGCTATTAGGTTTTGGCCTATCCTGTTGTTAGTCCATGTATAGTTATCCTCTTCAAATTCAACCTCCCATAGATTATGTTTTGAATAAAAGTTGAAAAATCTCTCATACTTTGGGTTATCTTACTAGTTTCCCTATATTTTTTATTCCACTTGGTTATGACATTAAAATCTCCTATGATCATGAATGGTGTTTCTTGGTCTTTACTTTTCATAAAGGCTTCAATCCCAATGCATAATTTTGATATGCCTAACTAAGTTGTAGGTCCATAGACATTGATAAGAATGAAATGAATATTTGTAAAGTAGCATGTGACTAATGAGACTATACAATGCCTAGTTTTATGAATGGTTTCATAGGAGGTTCTAACAATATTTCAACATGTTAGATTCCCTTTGTCGCTCCTTTTGAATCCACAACATCCCATTCTCATCTTGCCCATACTACTTTCATAGTTCTAGAAACTTCTTTCTTTGTCATTTTTTTAAGCTAAAAACCCCTTGCGGGGCTTCCTTGGTCTGAGAGACCACGACCAGGGGGTTCTACACCATTAAAGTCACACGAGAGTCGTGCTCGGCCCTGCTCGCACCAACATTATCAATTGGATTTTGGGTACCCAATTCAACTTTTTGGTAGGATGGAGATTTGAATCTGGGACCTACCTTGGAGGATTGCTCTCTCCTCTCCAACTCACCTACAACACCTGGGTCTTCCTTTGTTGTTTTGAATACCAAGCTATTAGGCTTATTACTTAAACACATGTCCCTAGTTCTTGATACACCTCTACTTTGAGAGGACATTAAAACCCCTTATATTCTATGATATGGTAATCATGTCTCATTAGGCGTTGTTAGCCTCTCTTGGGAATTACCAATATCATTTTGTTGTTTTCTAAAGAGAAGTTCAACCAACTTAGATTTTGTTCCTTTATCTATGTTTGCTCTTGCTTCCTTGGCTCTCGCTTGATAATTTGAAGGTTTTCCTTTTTTTCTTGCTTGTATTGGGAGTAGGCATTATTATTTTATTCCTCTATATTCTTGCATAACTTTATTTTCATTAGATTTATCCTCTCTTAGTTCTGTTAAGGAAGCTTTTGACTTACCCTACTTATTTTTTGGTTTTACCTTATTAACGGTAGAGGTGTTAACATCTAACACTGCATTTTTTCTACCATTTTCCTTATCTTGAATGGTGCATGGTACTTCAAGTGAGTCTTCAAATCTAATGAGACATGCTCTTTAGGTTTAGTAGGAATGTTCATGCCTAAATCAAGATAATATTGAGTAAATGGTTCCTTTTTAATATTCTAATCATGTTTTATCATGTCCTCTAAGCTCTTATTTACTTTTTCTTCATAGGCTAAAGCCTTAAAACAATTGGTATTCTTCCAAAATCCTTACTTATTCGTCTCCACTATTTATTTACTTTTATTTGTCTAGACTTATTTCTTAGAAATTGAAAACGATCCTCATCCATATCCATTTGTAAGTTTCTCTTAAGGTTTTCTACATATATTTTTGTTGGAATATTCTTAGGGCATGATATCTCAATATGCCCCACCTCATGACATATTCTATATATGAAATATTTATTTTCATAATCCATGGTTAGGGTCCACAACTTACCCCCATACTTTAAGAATGATTGATTCTAGTAAGTTTTATTTATATAAATAATGACCAATATTCAGGCATAAATAACCAATATTTTGTCTTTTGTAGTTTATGAAATATCAATGAATTATCAAAGAGTGTTTCTTATTGCCTTGAAGGTATCAATTTCTAAAAATTTAATAGGAAACCCATACATCCTAATCTAAACTAGTACCAAGAATAGATTTACGTTTTTAGGTGCAAAGCCTTCATACCAACAAGTAAGGAAGAGTCATGCTCTTACCATAAACCAAGTACCCCCTTTTAGGATTGTAGACATCTAAATATAACCACTTGTCCTCCATCCATGCTTTCCCGCCATCTCCACCACCAAAACCTAGTCATTTTCCCTCCATCCTAGATTTCCCACCATTTTCGCCTATTTTTTTATATATTTATTATATATATATATATATATTATATATTTAAATAATAATATTTTATATATTTTTAATAAATATATATTTATATAAATAAATCAATCCCAACCATCCAATTTCATTTAATCTTATCTATCCATTCACATTAATCCATGCCACACCCTAAATTTAATATCTACCCTTAGATGTGCTTTAATCTCAACAACACGATTAGTGTCGTTGAAACCCTAGCATGCCCTAGGTTGGATTATAAATAGGAGCCATTTTGATGGCTCAACCCCGAAGTTTTAAATTCCCTAAGTAATTTGCATTCGGAGTTCCCTAAGTGCCTAAGTTTTTGAATTCTTTGAATTCTTGAGTTCTTAGAATTTTTCTAAGTTCTTGAGAGTTCTAACCCAACCTTTGTACCCTAGCCCCATTCCATCCATTATATTCGTTGTTTCCTTGCTCTCCATAACCATCGCCACATCCCTCACCTCCACAAGATGTTATTTTGCATAATCCTCCCTCATTCGCTAAGCACCTTCGACCATTTTTTGTCAACACCAGGCACCCATAGGCACCTCCCTACCAGTCCCAAGTGCCCACGGGTATTTTTTGCAGCTATGAGGTGCCCGTGGGCATTTTACGTAAGCCTTTTTGAAAGCCTCCTACCTTCGAGCGATGCTAGGGCACACCTTCACCATTGACCTACAATAGATCCAATCATCAAAGGACAATTAGTAAGTATCAAGGTAAATCAAATATCTATTTTATTTCATTTCAATATCTTTAGATTTGCATGCAATTTCATTTATCAATAGCTAGGATTTTATTGATATCTAAGGGTCTCATGTAGTGGAGCCCTCATAGTTATTACTAACTTCCTATTATTATATTTATGTGTGCAAATTTGGAGATTCATCAACATTGGACAACTGTCTAAGCTGGAGTGGCCCGACATCGGATATAAAGAAGCCCACTCAACTCTATTGGGAGTGAAACACAACTGAAGACACCACCATTTCTTGTAGCTAGGGTTTTGGAGAACCCTAGCAAGATTTGTGATAACTGTATCAAAAGGGATTCTTACATCCACTATTGGTAACAACATAGTTTTTAAGCTCCCCTCCCATTTAATATAAATCTCATTTGTTGTGCAATACATGGTTATTTGAATTCTATTTATTTAGCATTGCTTGGTATTGTGTTTTTATCTCTACAAATGGTGATCACTATGGGACCCCCCTAAGGGTTTCATTCTCTGATTTATCTTGAGTTCTAACTTGTTGTTTGTTGACCTATTTTACAAATTTTTAAAAGTGTGAATCACGTGTTTTTCGCTGGATCTAGGGTTTATGAAAGTTTGCAGAAGTTACAGACAGAGCACAAAATGCTCAACAATGATCTAAGGCATTCAAAAATGCCCAATCGTCTCTCGGAGGTCATCCAAAAGTGCCCTAGGGCATTCCAGAAGCACCCATATGTGTTTTTTGATGATTTGGAGCAAATACGTAGGCTGTATAGTAAGTCTACTGTCTAAAACCCTAGTCTTCATTTTTACGTATTTTGGGTTATCTGCTATATTTTTTAGATTTTAAACATAAAATGAACCATCATTAAGTAATCTAGAAAATAATCCATTTTAGTTTACATTTTTAGGTCTGCATTCATTCACATATTCTGATTAGGGTTTCTGTTTTCTTGATGTATTTACAAATACAAAGTGTTGCATTTTGTTTGCATTTGAACTGAGAAATTGCATAACATAGTGTTGCATTTTAGGGTTAGAAACACTTTATTTCATTTATCTAAGTAGGAACACCATTAGAGTGCCAAAATTATTCCTGCCATTGGGTGATTCTAGGCAGAGAGGTGGATGAACCCTCCGGTTGTTATTTAGATATGGGGTCTTAAGCGATGTACTTCACACCCTTTGGAGAAATTGGCATTCTCTTGTTGGCTTCTAATTTAGATTTATGAAATTAGTTGTTTCTAACATTGTTTGTACACATTAGTAAATAGAAACTTTAAAAATAATTCACACACAACATGTTTCACTCAAAATAGTAGTGGTTGGATTTCATCACCAACCATTGCTTGAGATTTGGTGACGGTGGCATTCATCTCCATCCACCAATATCTGCCCATAGAAACCATAGGATACCCTCGAGCAAACTTGTTGGATTTCATCACCAACAAGAATCTCGTTGCCCTATCTTCACCATAGTTTTTACCTTTTTTTATTAAGCAAGATTAGAACATCAAAACACACAAGATTGACACCTAAAATGAATACACATTAAAAAGGAGATAATCAATGAACAAGGTAAGCCACATTGGTTGAAACTTAGCATTAGTTGTTTGTTTCCTTTTTTCTTTTAAAATATTTGATTTTTGTGTTACATTTGATAAGTTTAATATGTATCTTGATTTATTTTTCTTATGGTATTAACTAGAAATAAAAAGAAAGCTATAAGTCAAGATAACTTAATGGAACCTTCATCCACCTTCTCCACCACTTCTGTGGTAGATTCCCTGAATATGACATAGGTAGATTTATCTGTAGGTCCCTCACATTCCTTGCCATCCACAACCTATCATATGGCCATGCCCCAAGAGGAGTCAACCTCCCCTACCATTGACTATCACATTACCCATATAGACATGGCAAAAGTAGAAGCTCTCATGAAGTCTTCTAATTATGTCTTAGAGTCTATCCCCAACTCACCTAGACATGATCCTTCTTTACAATAGGAAATTATCTCACCCCAGCCCTCGACCCTCCCTTGGTATGAAGCACAAGTCAATGTTGCTTCACAAGCACCCATTTCATCCAATCAAGTTGCAATTTCCATTGCCACTTGTCCCCCATCCACATCAACTGTTCCATCTTCCTCCATGCCCTCCATTGATGATATGGAAATTATTGAAGCATGGGAACATTTGAACAAATTGCTCAAGAAGTGACAGACAACTCAATAACAAGTTCAAGTGAACCCTATGCCTCAACCTATTTCCACTCAACCCTCATTTATCACCCAAATCCCTTCTTGGGTACAACAATATTTGGTGGTTTCCATTCCAACACCTCCATCTACCCATACCTATTCCATTCCCATGAGTCAACCCATCCATAGTCCTCATACATCATATCCTTTTCTTCATTCACAATCATTTCTTCACCAACCTCACCATCATCAAATTCACTCCATGCCCCCCAATTCATCACACCTCCAGCAACACACTCAATCTCATCCATTCATAAATCCATTCATCACCTCTCAATTCACTCAACAAGCCAACCAAGGCTTACAAACAGATTGTCAACACACTAAAATGTTACAACAAATTTTAACTCGACTCACTAACATTGAGTTACAATTGAGTCATCATCAGTGTCAACAACCACAATAGTTGAAACATCCAATTTCACAATCCACATCTCAGGTTTTGATACCTGTACCAAAAATTCAACATCCAACACAATTGGACAAATGCACCAAGCATCCTACAAAGCCCCCTCTCAAATACACAATGCTTTCAGAATCTTATTCAACCATTTTTCGAAGGCTTTATGAAGCACAAGAGATTGTACTTCCAGAAATCAAATCAAGTGATCTTAACAAGCCACATGGAAAGAATTATAAGAAGCACTTGTATTGTCCTTATCATCAACAAGTGGGCCATGACATCAACCATTGTTATGCATTTAAAGATGTTGTCCAAGATCTTATTGATATAAAGGTCTTTTCCACAAAAGGTCCATCCAACCTATCTAATCAGGACAATGGTACCAACTCAATCATCAAGCATACTGGGGATTCTCAGGATATCACATCACTCACATCACCAATTGAAAAGATCCAAAGATACCTAATCCCTTTGGTCACATTTTAACATGGCTTCCCAACAACCATTCCATATTAACATGGCTTCAACAACCATTCCACCATTAACATGGCTTCAACATCCATTCCATCATTAACATGGCTTCATATTAGCCATTCCACCATTAAAATGGCTTCAACAACCATTCCATATTAACATGGCTACACAACAACCATTCCATATTAACATTTTTGCACAACATCCATTCCACATTAGCATGGCTTCATCTTAGCCATTTCATCATTAACATGAATCTAAAACAACCATTCCATCATTAACATGGCTTCATCTTAGCCATTCCAACATTAACATAGCTTCATCTTAGCCATTCCATCATTAACATAGCTTCATCTTAGCTATTCTAATATTAACATGGCTTCATATTAGCCATCCATCATTAACATGGCTTCAAAAGCCATTCCATCATTAACATGGCTTCATATTAGCCATTCCAAACATTAACATGGCTCCACAACAACTATTCCACCATTAACATGACTATACAACAACCATCCCATCATTAACATGGCTTCATATCAGCCATTCCACATTAACATGGCTCCACAACAACCATTACATTATTAACATGGCTTCATATCAACCATTCCACCATTAACATGGCTACACAACAACCATTCCATTATTAACATGGCTTCATCTCAACCATTCCACCATTAACATGGCTTTATTTCAACCATTCCACCATTAACATGGCTTCATTCTAGCCATTCCACATTAACATAGCTTCATCTTAGCCATTCCACTATTAACATGGTTTCAACAACCATTCCATCATTAACATGGCTACACAACAACCATTCCATATTAACATGCTTGCACAACAGTCATTCCATATTAACATGGCTTCAACAACCATTCCATCATTAACATGGCTTCACAATAGCTATTCCACCATTAACATGGCTTCATATCAGCCATTCCATATTGTAATGGCTCCACAAAAACCATTTCATCATTAACATGGCTTCATCTCAGCCATTCCACCATTAACATGGCTACACAACAACCATTCCATCATTAACATGGCTTCATATCAGCCATTCCATCATTAACATCATTTTATTTCAGCCATTCCATATTAACATGGCTTCATATCAGCCATTCCATCATTAATATGGCTTCATCTCAGCCATTCCACCATTAACATGGCTTCATCTAAGCTATTCCACATTAACATGGCTTCATCTCAACCATTTTATCATTAACATGGCTTCACAATAGCCATTCCATGATTATCATGACTTCATCTTAGCCATTCCACCATTAACATGGCTTCATCTCAACTATTCCACATTAACATGGTTGCACAACATCCATTTCATCATTAACATGACTTCATCTCAGCCATTTTATCATTAACATGGCTTCACAACAGCCATTCCACATTAATATGGCTTCATCTTAGCTATTCCATCATTAACATGGCTTCATCTCAGCCATTCCACCATTAACATGGTTTCAACAACTATTCCACCATTAACATGGCTTCAACAACCATTCCACCATTAACATGTATTCAACAACCATTCCACCATTAACATGGCTTCATCTTAGCCATTCCATAATTAACATGGCCTCATATCAACCATTCCACCATTAACATAGCTCCAAAATAACCATTTCCACCATTAAAATGGTTTCATACCATACCATCCCCTCTTTCTGTTGAGGCAAAAATAGAACTCATCACTTGAATTTTCATAATTACTCCATCATTCATTACCATGACATATTCACATACACCATTACATTTCCACAATCAGTTCATCACAATCACATTCACTTTCATCCATAATCATTTCATTCTCCAAATCAAAACCCTTCTCTGTTAGGGTAAAAATAGAACCAATCCTTGGATTACTCTAAAAATCCTTGCATTGCATTCCCATTATTTTATCATCTTGCATTTTCACATGTTGGTTGTTTGCCTTACAAGCTTGCTAGGCTGGGGGAGTAAAAGAATTCAAAACCTTTGAACACCACCCCCCTCGAGAGTAGTCTATGCTTAATCAGGGGCACCTTCACAATGTCATCCACACAAGACCACCAAGTCAAATTGATATTTACACAAACCACATTTCCATAAATCCTAGGTATTTTTGGTCACTCAGCCACTCCTAGTGTTTTAAGCAAAATCCAAAATACATGTTTAGTTTCTTTGAGGACCATTGCAGATATACACTAAGAAAATCTTTATTTTTGGGAATTGACTCCAAAATATTCTTGAACCAAACAAAATTCCACATCTTAAAAACATCTTGTGTCAAAGAGGGATAACACCATACTTGGTATGAACCTCGAAGTAAAAAGGGTCATCCTTGCTAGTCCCATTACACAACATAGTCCATAAAAACAATTGTTTTCACCACTATCACAATTCCAAAAATAAAAGAAAAAGTAGGGAAAAATCCCTAACAAAAACTCTAAATCTTTTACATCACACACCACTGATCAATTGGGTTGTAAGGATTGTACTGCATTTCTAGTCAGATGGTTAGGTAGTCATACCCAAAACTTAATAGATCAAAAACACAAATCATGGACTATGGAGTTAGCCTCCACCAGAGCTATAGACGCTTGACTGGTAGTGGAGTACGCTCATACATGGCGACATGTCTCTTTTAAAGAGACCTTTGATCGCACATAAGGACAATCTAGCTTCTTGGTATCATCCATAACATGTTTACCCAATTTACTCAAGATGAGTTAATGAACTCACTTGCACACACATTGGTTCTTGATTACCTCGAGTCATTACCATGCTCTTGATTCGGTAAATGAATTCACTTCACACACATTTGATCCTATAAGGATTAGGAAATTTTAGTGAGTTTGTTTGATGCCACTAGGATGTTTGAGTCTCTACAAAATAGGTAGTTTTCCATATCAACATCCATATCTTCTTCCATATCAACATCCATATCTTCTTCCATGTCAACATCCATGTCACTTCATGAGTTATTCATCACATAAGCCACCAAGTTTGGTGCCCCTGATTAATCAACAATGTTAAACATGGCCAAGAAAATTCTAAGCTAGAAATGATTATTAGAACACTTGCATTTCATACCTTGCATTAATCACCCATAACACATGGCAAATGCATTCATCAATAATATAAACATGCATCCACAACAACCATTCATATAAAAACATAAAAGTAAAAACCATGTATATATATATATACCTATATATAGCTCGCATATGCAAAGATCACTAGAAAGTTCAAACAAACATCAAAACTTGGGAGTGTTCAAGGTTTCACACCTTTTCCCACAATAAAGCAAAAAATATCACAACTTGGAGGTGTTCAAGGGAACACACCTTCCTCCCTAATCAGGAAAACAAGCACACAACTTTGGGATGTTAAAGGTATCACACCTTCCCCACCAATTCAACAAACAATTCAGTCACTCAATCCCATCACATCATTAACACATCAATTGCTGGGTTCAAATGGTTGCATCCTTTTGTCAAAAGTTGCACCCTTTGCCTTGCATTCACATCATTCACATCAATTGCTAGGTTTAAAAGATTGCATTATTTTGTCAAAGGTTACGCCCTTTACCTTGCATTTACACCATCCACATTTGCAAAAATTCCTTTTCTATTAGGGCAAAAACAGAACCATTTCATTGCATCACAACTTATAAAAATTCTCTTTTTCTGTTAGGGCAAAAATAAAATGCATCAATTACATCTCCACATTCACTCAATTTGACAGCCTTACTCGTTGGCTAAAAATACAGAGTTTCCTAGCCTTACCTGTCGATCAAAAATATGAAGTTTCCTAGCCTTACCCGTCGGCCAAAAATACGGATTTTCCTAGCCTTACTCGTTGGCTAAAAACACAAAGTTTTCTAGCCTTACCCGTCGGCCAAAAATACGAAGTTTCCTAGCCTTACTCGTCGGCTAAAAACACAGAGTTTCCTAGCCTTACCCGTCGGCCAAAAACACAGAGTTTCCTAGCCTTACCCGTCGACCAAAAACATGGAGTTTCCTAGCCTCACTTGTCGGCTAAAAACACAAAATTTTTCATTTTTCCCATTTCATAAAACCCTTCATCTATTAGGGCAAAGAACAAACACAATTATTTCATCGTATTTTCCTCATTTCAAAAACCCTTCATCTGTTGGGGCAAAGAACAGACACAAGTACAAGTGAATCTTGTATTTAGTGGTTTATCCTTTTGAACCTGGTGGTTGTAGCGACTAGTTATCCATACAATCCGGTAGGATGGGTAAATCACCATAAGGACACTTTTATTATAAAAAATCCTTCATCTTTTGGGGCAAGGAATAGATGCAATCACTTCATTTTTCAAAAACCCTTCATCTGTTAGGGCAAAGAACAGACATAAGTACAAGTGAACCTTGTATTTAGTGGTTTATCCTAGTCACCTAGCGGTTGCAACGACTGGTTATCCATGCAATCCGATAGGATGGACAAATTACCATAAGGACACTTGCATATCAAAAACCCCTTCATCTGTTAGGGCAAATAATAGACACAATCATTCATCATATTCTCCCATTGTTAAAAACCCCTTCATTTCTTAGGGTAAAGAACAAACACATTTCATCATTTCATAAAACCCTTCATCTGTTAGGGCAAAGAATAGATACAAGTACAAGTGAACCTTGTATTTAGTGGTTTATCCTATTTAACCTGATGGTTGCTGCGATTGGTTATCCATGTAATATGGTAGGATGGATATATCACCATAATGACACTTACATCATCAAAATCCTTCATCTGTTGGGGCAAAGAACAAACACAATCATTGCATTTTTCACAGTTATTACATTATACACATGTCAAAAACCCCTTTCATCTGTTGGGGCACAAACAGACTCAGTCACTTTCATACATAGATCCAAAAAGGTACCTTACCTCCACAAAATCACTCCACATTGCATCCATCAATACATTTATCATCATCACATCTTCATGTCAACATCATTTCCATTCATCCATCATTACATTTTCACATTTGCCAAGTTCAACTACAATTTCAAGTGAACCTCGTATCTAGTGGTCTATTCTATCTCCTTGGTGATTGCAGCGATTGGCTATCCATGCAATTCATTAAGATGAATAAATCACCATAAGGACACTTAGCCATTTTCATCATTCACTATCTCCTTGTTCGAAAATAAAATCAATTTTGATATCTCATCTTTAGAGTGAAAATATTTCAAGATAAATTTGCTCAAAAGCTATCATTGATGCCCTTGTTCGTGGGGCTTGAAACACGAAAAAAATCATAACTTTTCATCATCTCCTTTTACACCAGTCTCCGAGGATGCAGGCTAGGTAAAGTGATTGAGCAACTATTTAGGGATTCCTTGTAGGAATTTCTACAATCATGAGTGGCCTCGAGGATAGACTATTTTTATTTTCTTTTTGCATTTGCATACTTGCATTTCAATGACGTCGGAAGGCAAATTCTTCAATAGCATCGAATCACCCCAAAGTTGGGGCAACCACATTTGGTTTTGACTTTCCCATAATAGGATACATCTTACATGATCATGGCATCTACACTTGGAAAATATCCCTTCATCTGTTGGGGTAAAAACATACACATTCTCCATCACACATTTTCACAAATCCCTTCATCTGTTGGGGCAAAAATAGACACATTTTCCATCACATATTTTCACAAAACTCTTCATCTATTAGGGAAAAAATAGACACCATCATTTCATATTTTTCAATAATCCCCTTCCTACCGTGGGGGCAAAAACGATATTACATTTTACATCATTCATATTGTCCACATTATATTTGCACATATTTTTTAATTGGCTCATGAGATTCATCCACAACCTCATTCGCCAATTGAGGGGGTAAGCTACATAAAACACAAAAATATTTTATTCTTTTATCTCCAAGCTCATGTTCCACATCCCAAGAGAAGCTGCTTTTGCACCTGGCCAAAATAGGTGTCTTGTGTTTTTACATTACCTTGTGTTTCACACAATGTAATACAAAAAGGGATATTTGTAGACACCTAAATCTAGGCACTTGTCCTCCATCCATTCTTTTCTGCCATCTCCACCACCAAAACCTAGTCATTTGCCCTCCATCCTAGCTTTCTCACCATTTTTGCCTATTTTTTACATATATTTATATATTTATTATATATATTTAAATAATAATATTTTATATATTATATTATATATATATTCAATAATTATATATTTATTTATATAAATCAATCCCAACCATCCAATTTTATTTAATCTCATCCGTCCATTCACATTAATCAATGCCACACCCTAAATTTAATATCTACCCTTAGATATGCTTTAATCTCAGCCACACGATTAGTGTGGTTGATATGCTTTAATCTCAACCACAAGATTAGGTAAATCAAATATCTCTTTTATTTAATTTTAATATCTTTAGATTTGCATGCATTTTTATTTATCAATAGCTAGGGTTTTATTGATATTTGAGGGTCTCATACAGTGGAGCCCTCATAGTTATTACTAACTTCCTGCTATTATCTTTATGTGTGAAGATCTGGAGATTCATTAACATTGGACAATTGTTTAAGTTGGAGTGGCCCGACATTGGATATAAAGAAGCCCACTCAACTCTATTGGGAGCGAAACACAACTGAAGACACCACCATTTGTTGTAGCTAGGGTTTCAGATAACCCTATAAAGATTTGTAATAATTGTATCACAAGGGATTATTACATCCAATATTGTAACAATGGAGTTTTTAATCTCCCCCCATTTAATATAAATCTTATTTGTTGTGCAATACATAGTTATTTGAATTATGTTTATTTAACATTGCTTGGTGTCATGTTTTTAGCTCTACAAGGATTATATCTCTTTCCTCCCTAAAAAAAAAATGGCTAGGAATAAACCTTTGGGAAGAAAGGATAGACTCACTCCTAAAGACTTCCATCTCCTATCATTTCATTTTCTTAGAGTCGAATCCCCTGGCCAAGACCCATTAAATTTGTCAATGATTTGTTGGAAATTTTGAGTATATTGTTGTCATTGATGTCAAAGGATTGATGTCATAGGTTGATGTCATAGGTTGATGATATTGGTTGTCATTGATGTCAAAGATATTTTGGCATGGCAAAAATATAAGGTTTATAAGTTGGTTAATTATGCAAGGCAAAGTTCATCATAATGCAAGAAAATTGATAAAAAGGAAAAGGTTATAATATTTACTTTAAAATATTATAAGCCAAAGAGGTTTGGGACAAAGCTCTAAGTGTTTGGTTAAAAGGTTGAAGACCCTTGTTTAAAGACCATGTAGAAAGCAAGTGACTAAGGCTTAATAAGGATTATAATATTATAATATTAAGGACAAAAGTTTGAAGCCAAAGGTTTAAATAATAAAAATTTTATAATAATATTTTATATTATAATTTAAACCCAAGATGGTTTTGACGCCTACATTTTCAAAGGTTTCAAATAAAACTTATAATAAACGTAGACGTCAAGAAAGGGGGATAAAATCCATATAAATATGGATTAAATTTATGCACTATGGTATGGTTTTTTAATTGTAATGGTATTCGATTTCCTTTGTGCGTAATCATGAGAAAAAGAAAAGAAAAGATGAATTAGAAAAAGGATACAGGACTGTTGAATAAAGAGAGCATCGTGGGAGTTAGTTCTCAAGCGGGTGGCTGGCCTAGTGACAGTCTAGGCAGCGCTAAGGCACAGGGCAAGCAATAGGTCTTAGGGTTGAAACTCGGCAGTGACTTTGTTTTATCAAGGAGGATTAGCAGAGTTAAGCACAAGGGCGAATTTCATAATTTATAGCGAATTTTAGGTTTTTAACATTTTTATTTTGCTATTTTTGGGACCCTAGAGGTCGACCCATTCGCCCGAGAATTACGATAATTATTTTTTTAGGGTAAAATCGCCCCTATGCAATATGTATTCCCGCCTAATATTCACCCTAAAATTATTTGAGAAAAAAATTATTTTGCCAAAATCACCTCTTGTACCCCACTATATATAGGTAACCTTGGAGGCTAGGAGCAACACTCCTAGTCTCAACTTGACAAGGCGACCGTAAAAAAGTGACTGGAAGAAGCGAGGGACAAAAGACTATTGGTAGAAGCAACAGACACACAACGACTATCACCACATGACTGACATGGTGCGATCGACATCGCACGACTGGCAAGTGCGACTAGCAAAGCATGACTGGCACTACACGATTGACACCCCATGATCACCATGCCATGACTGATAGATCATGACTGACAGACCACGACTGACAAATCGTGACTGACTGGTCGTGACTGACAAATCGTGACTGACTGGTCGTGACTGACAAATCACGACTGACAGTCCATGACTGTCGTGGTGTGAATGCCAAGCTACAACTGTCACAATGCGACTGACAGGCCATGACTACCACAACGCGACCGTCACACTACGACTGTACCAGGGTGACTAACATAGAGGGCCAACCATTTTTTGGTAAGTTTTTATTATCAATTTTGTTTCTTTTTTATACATTTGTGTTCATTGACGCTCAATAAGGAGGTTTGTGATGTGTTAGATATTGTGATGTCTTGAATAGTAGTTCTCTCTTTAACCAGTTATTTCTATTTTTCAAAATGATTTTCTTGTTACTCTTCTTTTTATATAGGTAAAATGTCACCTATTGGCAATGGAAATAAAGGAGGCCATTCTTCCAGTTTCGATAAAAGGAGTATCCTCAAATACTTTTGTAACATTTCAAATTTTAGTCAGCCACCAACATCTGCACAAATTGAAGGTATGAACGCCTTTACTTACTAACCAGTTATTTTTTGTTCAATGTTTATTTCATATATAATGCCTTCATTCATTAAGAAGGGTGATTTTTGGTGTATGGCTTTGTCCATTGTTTATCTGAATTTTTCAAAAGAAGATATGCTTTTAACAAGATGTATGCTTTTAAAAAGAATAATGATAATGACCCTGTTATTTAGTATTGACCCTAGTATTATCTCTTCAGAAAACAATGTTGACCCTCGTATGAATCCACTTCCACATGACTACGATATTGAAAAGTCCACAGATGAAAATTTTCTTAAAGAAATGGAACAACAACATGAAGAGATTCCTGAAACAAACATGCAAAATGAAAAACAAAGTAATAGTTCTTATGCAGTACCCACTTTCGAAGAATCTTCTTCTAAAAAACATAAACATGCTAGGTCATCTAGATGGACAATTAACAGATCATTTCAGCCTGATTGGGTTTCAGATTTTCCATTTGTTGAGCCAGTGCTTCCAGAGAATAGTAATGAGGTAATAACATAATTGAGATGCATAATTTACAGCTAGAAACACGAAAAAGATCACAAATTGCAAGTTAAAAAAGATACAGTAGAAAAACATTGCAAAAAAGTTTATATAAAAACAAAAGAAAGTGATGGACCAATACAAAATAATTATAGGTGGAAGGATGCATCAGAGTGTGCCCATATCAGATATGCACAAGAATATGATAAAGCGATGAAATAAAAACAAACTTTTGTTGAGAAAGGTGCAACGATTCAAGCCCAATTTCAAAAAATGCAAAATTTCACTTTAGCTTCAAAAAGTTTACAGTTTGCTATTGTACTCACTATTCTTAAAAAGGGTAGACCTATGTCAGATTTCACAGATTATAAATCTCTATTTCGACTAGCTGATGTGCAGAATTTACCCAACGGCCATTGGTCAGATCGAAGTGGTTGGGAAATTACAAAATGTTTGTCATTGGTTGAGCATGATGACCTCAAAGAGAAAATTAAAAAGGTCAAATTCATATCACTTTAAATTGATGAGGTGACTATTGTTGACAACACATCTTGGATTTGCATGCATGTTTACACATTGGAAAATCATTTAAGGTAACCTCATTTACTTGGACTATGTAAGATGGTGGAAAATTGCAATGCAAAAACATTTACAATGTTGTTATTTCTAGTTTAAAGAAAATAACAGGAATGAATGAAATGGAAATAGTCACTAAGTTAATATGTGTCGAAGCTAATGGTGCTGCTACAATGCAAGGACATGAGAATGGTCTTTGTGTTAGACTATAAAAATTTGTTACCCTATATTTGATCCCTATTCATTGCATGGCTCATAGAATTAATCTTGCATATGAAATTATGGATACATTTATAAATGTAGCTAGAGTGGAAGACCTTGTCCATGAAATTCATGATTATTTTTTGCACAGTTCAAAAATATTTTTAGATTTTCAACAATTTGCACTTGGAGTTACTGATGGTAAAAAACTCTTAAAATACGTGGATACTAGATGGATTTCAATGTATTAACCGATATATAGAGTTTTCAAAGAATATCAGTCCTTGGCAGGGTTTATGTATGTAAACCATAGGGCAGTTGATAAGGCTAAGGATTTGCTATTACGAATGACTAAATTTGAAACACTTCTCACATTGTGTGGTATTCTTCCAATGTTGGAAGAAATGAATACTTTGATCAAAATTGCACAAGAAAGATCGATTTATATTGTGAATTTCATCAGGGCAAGAAAACAAATTTTCTTACATATTGATACGATGTATGCATCTGGTGAAAGTCTTATGGATCTCATGTTTGAGAGTTGGAGAGCATTGACAAACATCCATGATCCTCAAAACTTTTTGAAGTTCAATATGAACGATCATCTTTGTATTAATGTCCACGAAAAGGAAATTCCTCTATATTGTTTTTGTCAATGAATGGATATTACTACAAATGAAGTTGAACAAATACCCGTAACATAGAACATATTTCATGTGAACAACTCCATAGTGAACAACTCCATTTACCTTAAAAAAAAATGCCAGGACACCACATTATTCTTATTAATCCCCTAATGAAGCCATTAATGAGAATTGATTCATTCAATATTGTGTTGTGTTTGGTGATATCCTCAAACCGAGTTTGATACTCACGCACATAAGTGATTTGATGAAGATATTTGAGAAATTCCCACATGATTGGGTCCCACATGGCTCTGATACCAAATGGTAAGACCCCAAGGTCTTACTGCAAAATTAATAAATAATTTAATATAAATGTAATCGCAGGCCACTCAAAGGGGGCTCCCTCCTTAGAATCTATGCTTATTATTCTTCTTCTTGGATGATTTGATATGGATGGCCAACCTAATATATATATATCTACCCTAAAGCTACGTTGGTGAAGAGACGTGATGGTTCACGTTATAAGTTAATAATATAATAATTAAATGATTAATAATACTAACTAATACTAACTAATAATGTTAGGATTGAGGATCCTAACAAGTTGTAACAGATACAAAAATTAAACTGAAACACATAGCAGAATCATTGATAAAAGAGATCAGAGACCGTTTTCAGAGAGATGAATTGCTTGAGGCTATGGCTGTGGTTAACCTAATTTTTTGGAATCCTTGTAATGAATACCAGAATATAAGTGCTTTGTTGCAAAAATACATGGGTAATCTTGCTAGCCATTTCACTAAACCTATGGTATTCAATGGTATTGAAATCAATGGCATTCGCAACAAAGATATTTTGACAAGCCAATTAAATTGTTTTGGAACAACAATGTCTGCTCAAGTTTCACAATTTTCTAATCACCATGAGAGGGGTTCTATTTCACATTTATGGAAATATTTATATCCCAGTAGTATCCTGCAAGATAGTATGAGTGAATATTTTAATTTGTATGAATTATGCCAAACGATGATTTTAGGATCTGTTGAGGATGAAAGGGTATTTAGTGCATTATCATATGTAAAATCTAAAGTTCGGAATAGATTGGACAAAAATTTGGAAAATTGTTTGAGATTATATGTGTCGATCTATGAGGTTGATAAGTTTCCTTATGAAAGAGCTTTGTCATATTGTAAATCTTTGGTAGAGAGAAGAGGTGTCATGAATACTCTGGATGATGAGGATAATGGTAACATTGATGACACTATGATGACATAATTTTATGGAATGAGTGCAGAAGAATTTGCACAATCTAAAAAGGGGTTGTTCCAATTTTCACCATTATGATGCAAATATGCTTTCATTTCCCAATATTATATTGGGATTTAATTCATTTATTTGATTTGATATCAAATATGGATATTTGATTATATTTTGAGATAGGTTTCATGTATTTTGGAACAGAATATTGATTACTGCATCATATATATTACTGTTTTTTACATGTATTCTGATTTCATATATTATGCTATCAATTGTCAACAAAATATGTGTATATTATGATTTCATGTATTTTGAAAAGTCCATGTTTTGAAAACTATGTATGGCAAACCATGTATTGAATAAACCATGTATTGAAAATAATGTATGGCAAACAATGTATTGAATAAACTATTTATGACAAACAATGTATTGAATATACAATTTATCGAAAACAATGTTTGGCAAACCATCTATTGAGAACAATGTATGGCAAATAATGTATTGAATATTAAATTTGTTGAAACCATGTATTGAATATCAAATTGGTTTTTAACCATGTATTGAAAACAATGTACGACAAACAATGTATTGAATATCAAATTGATTGAAACCATTTAAACAAACCATGTATTGAAACCATTTATACAAAAAACCATGTACTGAAACCATGTATAAAAACCATTTATAGCAAACAATGTATTGAATAAACCATTTATGGTAAACTATGTATTGAATAAGAAATTGACTGAAACCATGTATTAAAATCATGTATACAATTTAGTGAAAACAATGTATGACAAACCATGAATTGAAAACAATGTATAGCAAACAACGTATTGAATATCAAATTGACTGAAATCATATATTGAAACTATTTAAACAAACCATGTATTGAAAACATGTATACAACAAACCATGTATACAAACCATTTATGGCAAAAAATGTATTGAATAAACCATTTATGGCAAACAATGTATTGAATATACAATTTATCGAAAACAATGTTTGGCAAACCATCTATTGAGAACAATGTATGGCAAATAATGTATTGAATATCAAATTGGTTGAAACCATGTATTGAAATCATGTATACAATTTACTAAAAACAATGTATGACAAACAATGTATTGAATATAAAATTGACTGAAACCATATATTGAAACCATTTAAACAAACCATGTATTGAAACCATGTATACAACAAACCATGTATACAAACCGTGTATTGAAAACAATGTATGGCAAACCATGTATAATAAAATATTTATAGCAAACTAGATATTGGTGCTCCATTATTGCATCCACATAATTCAAAATTATTTATTGCATCCACACAACTGATCAAACCATTACAGTATTGAAAGAAAAACTAAAAATTAATATAACATTTATATAATATCAAATATTATGTTTAAAAATATGTTAAAATATGAGTCTTTGAAACCATTTTTTCACCACAATGCCACATTCCTGAATCATCAAATTAAGAAACAACAGTTCTACTTTTCTATGTTTTCTTGCTGGAATGTGCTTGAAGTGTCAGTTGCATCTACCTCAATATCCTTTGCTTCCAATGCACCGGACCATACCAAACTTTCAGTTGTAGTGTTTATCCCTGATAGCATTCAACCTTCTTCCTTCGTAGAATCTTCCTTAAACGGTGCATTCAACTCTTTCTCATTTTCTTTTATTGAATCATCCACATCCAGGCCCTTTTCTTTGATAAGCCTCTTCAGCCAATTATTTTGTCGAATAGTGTGTTGTAGTCTCTTTTTCAATTCAATAGCATTAGTCACATTGATTTTTGTAGTTTTGATCCAGGTTTTCATGGCTGACACCTGCTGCTTTAAATGCTGATGATTAGACTGCAAAATACAAAAGAAAAAGATTAATATTAATTAAAAAGTATATTAAAGAAAAAAATGATTTTCAGATATGTGTAAAACTTACATCTATTGTAAGTCTTGCAGTTTCTGCCACATCTACTTTCTTCTTGGATAGTTCCCATTCATTAAAATATGCGTAGGCTTGATGGGGGACGGAAAAATCACACACAGTCACACTCACGCAATTCCCAAATTTTCATGCATTAATCTGAAAAATCTTTACAATAACAGCCCGCAGGCTTTACAACAGCTAGCGCTCGGCTTAGCTTTCAACTCACACTTCTGTGTGCGATCTCCGATCCACCACCACCTTCTATTACAGAAACTAGGTTTTTATAGAGGTCCCGACCCTCTGAAACACCTTTCAAAAAATTGGTCCACCAACCCGATTTATGACTCCACTCCGCACGGCCCCTGTCACTGTCGCTTCTTGTCAGGATACTCTGCGTGACCCATCCTCTTCGTTTCCCGTGCTTCTTGGTACTCGTCTGCCTGTACTGCACCTTGTGCCATGTGTCGTCCATAACAATCCTTGAAAATACCACCTATCGCGGTTTCGCGCCATCTCCTTCTTCTTCCTCGCCTTCTTCTCTTCCTGTCGCGATATCGCGACATGTCGCGATATCGCGACATTTTGGCTTTCCTGCGCTTCCTTTCCCTTTTGGTCATGATATCACGACGTTTTCTTTCACCGCTGCCTTTCTTGCCTTTGGGTCACGATATCGCGACATGTTGCGATATCGTGACATTTCTCCTTTCTACCTCCTTTCTCGCCTTCGTGTCGCGATATCGCAACAGGTCGCGATATTGCGACATCTTCCTTCGAACGCCTCCACTTCTCTGCCTCGATCACGATTTTGTGACATGTCGTGAAATCACGACATTCTTTACTTCACGCCTTCCGCTCCTCGTCTGTGTCGCGAGTTCGCGATCCTCCTTCTCTTCACCACCTGCCTTGCTTTTTAGTCGTGATATCGTGATTTCGCGACCTTCCGTCTGCCGTAACTACTTTCGGCTGCCCTACGTCGTGATTTCACGATGGTCATGATTTCGTGACATGTCACAAAATCGAGACACTCTCGACTGCTCCCTCTTCTCGCTGCACTTTGTCGTGATTTCGTGACTGTCACGATTTCGTGATATGTCACGAAATCGCAACACTCTCGACTACTCCCTCCTCTTGCTGCACTTTGTCGTGATTTCGCGACTGTCACGATTTCGCGACATGTCGCAAAATCGTGACACTCTCGACTGCTCCTTCCTTCTGGCTGCACCTTGTCGCGATTTTGTGACATGTCGCGAAATCGCGACATTTTTGGCCTGCACCTTCTCTCTCCTCTTCTCCTTTTTCTGTCATGATTTCATGACACGTCGTGAAATCATGACGTTTTTTCTCCTTAGCCAACTTTTCAAAAGTGGCCCTCCTGCCACTGGATGCCTCTGCATCAGGTGCCACTGGATGCTCCTGCATCAGACACCCGAGGTTGGTGGAGAAGTGATCTTCACTTCTGAGTTGTCTGGTTGCTGCCTCCTGCAACACCTCCAAACATTTCTCTGCCTCAGCAGCCTGCTCCAACCCCCTCTCCTGGCCCAAACAACTTCTGCCTTCCTCTAGATAGATTCTCCCACTGCTGCACACTTCCTCATCTATAGCCTGCTTATACTCCTTCTCTTGGCCAATTAAATTTTTGTCTTCTTCCAGGCAGATCCTGGCACTACTGCACACCTCTTTGCATGCAACCTTCAATGGCTTCATCTTCTGATGAACTCCATCTTCTCTCTTTCTTTGTTTTTCCTCACGCTATCTATGCAGCTCCCTTTGCAGGGCTTTCACTTGCCTCTGCAAATCTCTTTTGAGCAGTTCCTCTTGCAGGGCTTGCACTTGCCTCTGCAAAGCTTTAAAATCTTTCATTGTCATCATATCCACTCTGAGATCCTAAACTCTCTTTTCTCTCTCTCTCAAAACCCTACCACAGATCCTAGCGCAAACTGCCTCACGATCGACGATCTGCTTGCGCACTCAGGAAATTTCGGCTCTGATACCACTGATGGGGGATGGGAAAATCACACACAGTCACACTCATGCAATTCCCAAATTTTCATGCATTAATCTGAAAAATATTTACAATAACAGCTCGAGGCTTTACAACAGCTAGCGCTCGGCTTAGCTTTCAACTCACACTTTTGCGTGCGATCTTCGATCCACCACCCCCTTCTATTACAGAAACTAGGTTTTTATAGAGGCCCCGACCCTCTGAAACACCTTTCAAAAAATTGGTCCACCAACCCAATTTATGACTCCACTCCGCACGGCCCCTGTCATTGCCACTTCCTGTCAGGATACTCTGCACGACCCATCCTCTTCGTTTCCCGCGCTTCTTGGTACTCATTCGCCTGTACTGCACCTTGTGCCACGTGTCATCCGTAACAATCCTTGAAAATACCGCCTGTCGCGGTTTTGTGCCATCTCCTTCTTCTTCTTCGCCTTCTTCTCTTCCTGTCGCGATATCGTGACATTCTGGCTTTCCTGCGCTTCCTTTCCCTTTTGGTCGTGATATCGCGACATGTCGCGATATCATGACGTTTTCTTTCATCGCTGCCTTTCTTGCCTTTGGGTCGCGATATCGCGACATTTCTCCTTTCTGCCTCCTTTCTCGCCTTTGTGTCACGATATCGTGACATGTCACGATATTGCAACATCTTCCTTCGAACGCCTCCGCTTCTCTGCCTCGATCGCGATTTTGCAACATGTCGCAAAATCGTGACATTCTTTACTTCACGCCTTCCGCTCCTCATCTGTGTCGCGATTTTGCAATCCTCCTTCTCTGCACCGCCTGCCTTGCTTTTTGGTCACGATATTGCGACGTCGTGATTTTGTGACCTTTCGTCTGTCGTAACTACTTCCAGATGCCCTGCATCATGATTTCGTGACGGTCACGATTTTGCGACATGTCACAAAATCACAACACTCTCGACTGCTCCCTCTTCTCGCTGCACTTTGTCGCGATTTTGCGACTGTCACGATTTCGCGACATGTCACGAAATCATGATACTCTCGACTGCTCCCTCCTCTCGTTGCACTTTGTCTCGAAATCGTGACACTCTCGACTGCTCCTTCCTTCTGGCTGCACCTTGTCGCGATTTCATGACTATCGCAATTTTGTGACATGTCGCGAAATCGCGACATTCTCGATGGCTCCCCCCTTTTGGCTGCACTTTGTCACGATTTCGCGACATGCCGCGAAATCGTGACATTTTCGGCCCGCACCTTCTCTCTCCTCTTCTCATTTTTCTGTCGTGATTTCGCGACACGTCGTGAAATCATGAAGTTTTTTCTCCTTAGCCAACTTTTTAGAAGTGGCCCTCCCGCTACTGGATGCCTCTGCATCAGGTGCCACTGGATGCTCCTGCATCAAGGCTTCAACATTCAGGTTCTCTAATCGGTCAAGTATAATGGCCAAAACTTCATCACTGCTTGTAGCATTGACATTGACATTGCTAGATTGGGCTTTTAGTAACAGAGCATCGAGCTTTTGTGGCTCATTCTCTACCTTAAAAAACAACTCCTTTTTATGCCCGAAGTTCTTGTATCGACCATTTATTGCTTTGATCATAACCTTGGCCCGATATTTCCATTGTCGTAATATATCAATGTCAACAAGAAGATTATTAGTAACATTAGATCTACAAACATTTGCTATTACAATATTTTCAAAAAAGTTTCTTTTATCATCATCGATGGCATGATTATCGGTATCGACATGCTGGTGGGGGGAAGTGGAAACTTTGGCAGTATCTCATTCAACATTCTCCTGTGCTTCATCACCTAACCCTAGACCATGAAGCAAATCACATGTTTTTAAGGGCATATTCAAATTATTCATATCTTGATACATAAAATCATCTTCTAGATTGGCATCTGGAGGGGGCATCTTAGAAGCGCTCTCTACATTTGATAAATTATCAAGTATTAAAAGAGGGAACCCCGTCCCTAAAACAATAAATTGAGTCTGAGTTTGAATAGGCTGACGCGGTGGTGTGAGGAACAGTTTCCCACGCATGCGAGATTGGTTCCTCACAGGTGGTGCTTGTTGTGGTGATTATTGGACTTGTCGTGGATGAACTTGGCGTTGGACTTGCTGTGGTGATTGTTGTGCACCCGATAGAGGCATCTATTTTTTGAGTCTTGTAAATCGAGCTGGTACCTCTACAAAATTCAATATGAAAATTATAAATTAAAACTAGTTTTTAAAAACAATGCCATTAAAATATAACAATTTTAACTAAAAATACCCAACTCAGACTCTGCAGCCGTTGTCATTGCTGCTGCAACGGTTGGCCTTTGCTCTTCCTATGAAACCAGTTAAATTTTTTCTCAAAGTAAATATAATTTAATATTGTTAAAATACATTATAAAAATTAGAAATTTTAAAAAATATGTTTACCTTGTGAGGTGGAGGTTTCATCTTCAATGTTCACTGTAGCAGATGCATGTCCAGAAGTATGAGGAGTAGGACATGTATGTTGTCCATCAAGAGACCTCCTACGTTTACAGGTGGAAGGTTTCGGTGACGATTGCGACTGCGAGTCAGAATCGCCAGACACTTCTTGAATCCTAATGGCGACATCTCTTTTACTGGATGAGTGAGCTGCTCTTCTCTGTTTTCAAAAGAAAATTAAAAATAACAAGATTGATTGAAATTTGAAAAGACAAAAAAAAGAGACTATTTCAATATATAATTTTACCTGTATTTCATTGTCACTTAACCCAATATGCAACAAATCCGAGTGCAATGCAGTTGGAGGAATTTTTGTTTGAAGATTGTAATAAGCTTCATAAAAAAGATAAAGAATATAGTTGCTGGAGGTTACCGTAAACGTAGATTGAATTTTCTGTGCAAAAAGGAGGTCCTATTTTATACGGTTAGAAATTAAAGTGGACCAATCATATTTCCCTCTATTAATACAACGAATAAACAATGACAAAGCCCAAAAGGGCATATATGTAGGTTGGCCCTGCAGAATAAGCATTCTCAAGAATAATTCAACACAACCATAAAGACATTTATCTAAAATGTTTGAAATATTTAGACCCCTTTTTGATTTTGAAGAATTAACTGAAAAATAAAGAGAACATTATTAGAGAATGGACATTGAAAACAACAATACATCAAAATAAAAGATAAATAAAAACAATTTTTTAAAAAATGTACCTTTCAAATGGTTTGGATTCACGACATATTTGGATGCCAGCGTTGATTTGTCAGAATCAGTTAATGCGTACTGGTTGTTAACCAGGAGACCATCTGAAAATGGTAGTCCTATTAATCGCTGGACATCCGAGAGGTTCACAGTAAAAATAACTTCCTTGTTGTCAAATAGGATCTATACAGTGGACACATCGTGGTCATAGCAACTAACAATACGTTGCATGAGGGAGACGCTGACATCCAACTGTGGCATCTTTGTGACTACAAGTCTGAATGTGTAGAGCTAGTCAAAATATTTCCCTAGAACGTTAAAAAGGTTCTTCACGTTCGGGCAATAGCAACTCTTGAATGATACCTTGGTTGGGAGAGGAGAGGAACCACTAGCCATTTCTAAAAATGCAGGGAAAATATTGGAAAATGATCAAAAAAAGCTTAGAAAATGACTTGAAAAAGGTCTAAAAATGCCCTGAAAACGACCTGAAAATGATCTAAAAATGCCCTAAAAATGGCTTGAAAACGATCTAAAAATGCCCTAAAAATGACCTGAAAATGATCTAAAAATGCTAAGAAAAATGTTTGGAAAAGGTCTGAAATTGGTTTGGAAATCATCATGCGAAAGGTAAAAATGACGCTGCTACTCTATTTATAGAAGTCTGTATGCCTAAAGTCAATGGATGCGTGACACGTGGCAAACGGGAGGACACATGATAACATCTTATTGATGGTAATTAGCGACCGATGATTGTGTGGCATGTGGCATACGAGAGGGTGCGTCTTGACAGTCGCAACATGTGAGGCATAATATGGCAGTCGCCTCTTGCTAGTTACCTCTTAACAGGTGCACCTTGGCAGGCACATGGTACCATCTGCACCTTAAAAACTGCCTCTTGGTAGTCGCCTCTTGCCAGTTGTCTCTTGGCAGTTGCACCTAGCTAGTCTCATAATACCAATCGCATGTCACCAGTCGCACTTTAACAGGTGCCACTTGACAGTCGCATCATGGCAGTTGCCTATTATCAGTCACGTCATGCCAGTCGTATCTTTCCAGTTGCTATTTGTTAGCCATACCTTTTCGATCATAGCTTGCCAGTCGCATCTTTCTAGTGTCTACTTGCCAGTCACTCCATTCCAGTCATCACCTATCAATCACAGTCTAACAGTTACCACTTGCCAGTCGCCTCTTCTCAAACGTCCCTTGTTAGTCGCTTCTTGCCAGTCATCTCTTGCCATCCATATCTTGCCAGTTGTATCTTACCATATGCCTCTTGGCAGTTGCCTATTATCAGTTGCGTCATGCTAATCACATCTTTCCAGTCGTTGTTTGTTAACCTCACCTTTCTGATTACTGCTTGTCATTCGCATCTTTCCAGTCGCTACTTTCCAATCGCTCCATTCCAGTCACCACTTGTCAATCGTAGTCTGACAGTCGCCACTTAACAGTCACCACTTACCAGTTTCCTCTTGTCAAATACCCCTTGTTAGTCACTTCTTGCCAGTCGTCTCTTGCCATTCGCCTCTTGTCAGTCACCTCTTGTCAATCGCCACTTGTCAATCGCCATTTATCAATCATCACTTATCAGTCATCGCTTTTCAGTCGCCACTTGACAGTCATCGCTTGTCAGTCGCCACTTGACCGCTGCCACTGTCTTATCGCTTCTGTCATTCACATTATATCAATCGCTTCTATCATTCACATTGTGTCAGTCACTTATGTCATTCGTGTTGTGTCAGTCGCTTCTGTCCGTCTCTTTGTGCTTGTCGCTTTTGTTAGTCTCTATTTTAAAGGTTGAAGAATTTGTTGCACGGTTTTCAAAAAATCTCCACAATTTGATATTTTTTCTACAAAAAATGAAAAATTTGCCCTAATGTCTATACACCTTAGCACTAGATTCACATCGATTTTATAAATACACTTTGGGACCGACCCTTTATGCATAACCCTGAGGATTAGAAAAGTTTTTAATTTATAGAACATGCATCTTTGGTTCTGTGTGGGTGGTTGACCTAGTGGCAGCCCAAGCGACGCTAGCGTGTTGACAAGCAGGAGGTGCCGTGGTCGATTCCCACCTACGGTAGTTGTGGTAAGAGAAATATTTTTGTGTTGTGACTAAGGTTGAATTTTAAGGGCCTAAGTTGTGCTTGATTATTGTGCACACTATTGGAATTAGGGAGTTATAAGGGAAATAAATTTTTTATTTTGGCCATTGTTTTAGAAGGAAATAAAAGGGGGAAATTGCAATTAATTTTTGAAGTATTATTTTGTGGAGTAATAAGGTGTAATTAGTGGTTAATCAATTTGTGTTTGTATTGTTTGAAATATTGAAGTGGGAGATAAAAGGTGTATAATATGCTTTTATTGTTTGTAATACTTGCTTTAATATTGAAGGGCTTGGTTCATGATTTGATGTTTTATTTTGAGAAACCAAGAGAGTTATAGAGCATTAGTTTGAAACATAATTGTGCACACATTTTGAGAAGGTTTTTCAATATAAATAGGTGTTGTACTAATCCATTTTAAAGTTGCAAAGATATCATTTTTGAGATAGGTATTTGAGGGCACATCTTCATCAAGCATTTTGAGGTATGGTGGTTCAACTTTTTATCTAGGTGGATATGTTTTGAAAAAGTAATTTTGAGGTGGAGTTAAAAGGGTTGATTGGTGTGCATTGTTGGAAATATTTGAGCTAGAGTTTGTGAAACAAATTATGCATTATTGATTGATGAAATTGGAAATAATTGTATTAGGGTTTGAGACCTACATGTGCTTCATTGTTGAAAGAAAGTGGAAATAATTGTATTAGGGTTTGAGACCTACATGTGCTTCATTGTTGAAATAAAGTGGAAAAAATTGTATTAGGGTTTGAGACCTACATGTGCTTTATTGTTGAAAGAAATCTGAAATACTTGTGCTAGGTTGAGACCAAGTTTATAAATCATTGTGAAACATTTTGAGCAATGGTTTGAAAGACATTGAAAGTAATTTTGAAGTGTTTGAGATCAATATTATGAAGGAAATTTGTGCATTATTGTGTTTGATCCTTAAGAGTAAATTTGCAAGAAAGATAGACCAGTTTTGTGAAGCAAAGTTATAAACTAGTTTGATTTGAATTGAAAGGGTTTTTTCAAGAGGTAGAGATTGGATTAGTTGAATGCAAATATGAATTTGATAGTGCATATCATTCTCTATATGTTCCAGAGGTTAAACAAATTCTGAGTATAATATGTTTGAATTACCTAGTTGAAGAAAGAATTTATGAAAGAGATATAAGCATTGGTTGTATGCAAGATTTGGAAATATTTGAGTCGGTTCTGTAAGCAATAGTGTTGCAGATTTGAGCAAGTCTTGTGAGACGACTTGAAGCAACATTAAGACAAATTTGAGCAAGTATTGTAAGAAGACTTGAAACAACATTAAGGTAGATTTGAGCAAGTCTTGTGAGAAGACTTGAAGCAACTTTGAGATAGATTTGAGCAAGTCTTGTGAGAAGACTTGAAGTAGCTTTGAGATGATTTGAGCAAGTCTTATGAGAAGACTTGAAGTAGCTTTGAGGTAGATTTGAGCAAGTCTTGTGAGAAGACTTGAAGCAACATTGAGGTAGATTTGAGTAAGTATTGTGAAGACTTGAAACAACATTGAGATAAATTTGTGATCAGAGTTAGAGCAGATTTGTGCTAGCCTTGTGACGAGGTTTGGTGCATATTTGAGATAGAGTTGAGAGCAAAATTTGGAGTAGACCAAAGCAGAGGGGATAGAGTTCTCCTATGGAGAGATATCTATAAACTAGAGAAAGAGGGTATAGAGTTATCCTATGGAGATATATCCACAAACCAAAGCAAGAGGGGATAGAGTTTTCCTATGAAGAGATATCCACAAACTAGATCAAGAGGGGATAGAGTTCTCCTGTGGAGAGAGATCCACAAACCAGAGCAAGAGGGGATAAAGTTATCCTATGGAGATAGATCCACAAACCAGATAAAGAGAGGATAAAGTTCTCCTATAGAGAGATCCATAAACCAGAGTATCGAGGATTGAGATCTCCTTTGGACAGAGGTCCATAAATATTGTAATAGGGAATTCATTCCCAAGAGTTTTGTTGGGAAAATTTAGAAGAAATATTTTCTTCGTGGACGTAACCCATATTGGGTGAACCACGTTAAATTTGTGTCTCTCATGTGTGTGATGATTTGTGCATTTCTTTAATTACTACTATTGATATTGTAATTGATAACTTTGGATAATATTTTTTGGGAAAGAAAAATAAAAGTTGATCTTATATTGCTCACCCCCCTCAGTATAAGCTTGTGTTCTTCATGATTATCTTGTCTTTGAGCAATGAGGATCACTACTTCATGAGTTTCTTTGTAACCTATACTATTTGGGATGATTCTAAATATTTAGCTATAAATCGATCCATAGGAAGAAAATTATAACTCGATATCTTCTAAAATTTACTAGTATATATTATAGCGATTATATTATTAAAAAATAAACCTAAAATAATATGTATGTAGAATTTCTAAGATAATGAAGGGATAAATGAAACTTAGCTAAAAATTTCTATGCCAAGATAAAATGTATCGACTCGTTGATGCTCTAGTATTCTATTGCTCCTCCCATCATCTGAATCTTAGTTGATAAATATCTATAATTTAATTTTCTTGTTTCAGATGGCTAAATTCATAGGGTTGTCTCTCCTTCATTTCTTCTTATATTCCTTCATATGACCACTCATTTTAAAGCTCTTCAATTTTTTCATAAATTTGTCTAAGAATCATCTGAATCAGAGAACCATCGTAAAGATATAGCTCTTGAAATATGAGATAATTTTTTAAAAAAATTCCCTAACCTTACCCTTGTTCCTAATGTTTGTCTTAACATGGTATTATCTCCCTCAATACTACTTGGATTCTTTCTTATGACCACTAATTTTAAATCTCTTCAATTTCCACATAAAATGGTATAATAATCATCTAAATCGAAAAATGTTATGCAAAGATATGGCTCTTGAAAGATGAATAATTTTTTGGAAAAAACTTGCCCTAGCTCTACCAATTCATAATTTAATTCTAATTAGGAGATTTTTACCAAGATTGAAAATGTTAATAAAATATTTGACTAATTATTTCAAATTTAAAGCATTATGCATTCTACGTAGGATTGGTCCTATTATTTTCAAACATTTATGGTTAGAAAAAATAAGAAAATAAAAAAAAATAAATCATAAAATCATGCCCAAGTTTAGAATTATATTATCACCTATCTTGTAGAATGTTTATAAACATGGTGCTATTCATATAAAGTCTCAAGTACAAAAAATAAAGGTTCTAGCCTCTTGCTTACAAGATTTAAATATACATGCAAGGATTGTATGTGATAATGGAGTTAACACAAAGGATCTACGTTTGTCTATGGTAAAATAGAAATGTCCAAAAGTTAAGGGATATATGTTTTGATCGAGGGGGTTCACAAACTATTATTAATGCTATCAAGAAAATAGATTTGGGAATTAGATCAAATGTAACATTTTTTGCTATGGTAAATGAATGGGTTTTGAAAGAGCCCAAAACCTTTTACATTTGTAGAGGAGAAAAATCACTTTCAACAACTATATATTATAAAATTTGGACTAAAAAGGAGCATGTTGCATACTTAGATATAATAATTTTTATTTAACTCTATCCCATGGGGATTCAATATTTCTTAAATTTAATCCATCTGGTTTCTTTAGAACCTTTAGGAGCTTTAATCATTTCTCTATTGGCTTCAGATCAGATCTCCAATTTTGTATTTCTTGAGATCTATGAAAGATTTCACTTAGTCTTCATTCAGTATGCAACCTTCTTTATTTAGCTCCCGAATCTCATTTTAGTTTCCTTGAAAACTGGTCCCATGCTAATAGATCTTTTGTAGTGATCAATTCCCCTAAGGCTTTGAAACTTCTAACTCAGGAAAAACAAGAGCATTTTCCTCTTTCAAAGTTATAATCATTAAAGCCTTTGGGAAAACACCATTTCATACCTTGGATCTATCCATATGAAATCCCATTTTTGCCATAACATCAACCACAATATTACCTTCCCTATAGATGTCATGGACCAACAATGACTCCATGATTGATAGTATATTCACTGCATCCTTAATAATATTTTCAATGCTCCAACTAGCAGTTTGCTTAGCATTCAAACTATTAATGATATTCATAGAATCCCCTTCCACTATGAGTTTCTTATTGCAAGCCTTATTCCTGTAATCATGTCTCTCACATTTGCTACATGGTTTTATGTGTGGCAAAAGTTCACTACATAACAAGATATCACTACCCCTGAGCTAGATTTTAGAACCCCTCCCCCTTTAGCCTTCCTTGGATTACCTTTAGAGATCAAACGTAACATTATTCTAATGTCCATAAACTATTATTCAAGGTAATATCTTAGAAATGTTAGCATATTTGTAGAGAAGGAAACTGGATAGCAAATAGTCTATTCAATCACAGTATTGATCTTTATCTTAGCAAAGATAAAATTTATAAAGGTAGTTGGCCAAGTCAAATTTTACCCCTTAATGAAAATGATATCAAGGAGTTGAAAGGTGCAAAAACATAGCAATTTGAGGAAGATCAAGAATATTTTTGATAGAAAGGCAAATGATTTTTTTTTTTCTAGTTGACCTAATATCTTGATAAGAATGACCCCAATAGAAGCCACAAATTGTTTATCTTTAAAAAATCAATGTTAATATCTTTGCATTGAAACAAAAATCTAACATAATAACACATAAACATACTACCCTAAAATTTTATTAGCATACATGACCATGCCATTGTAGCTACATATTTGTAACTGTAGGATATTCAATTACTCACCTAGTCTTTATGGCTTCATCTATATGAAAAGTACATGTGTTGCATGAATAGGGTATATAACTCATTTTCATATTAATATTGATGTGGCTTATGCATATTATATTTATTTTAATAATTTAATATAGTTGTCCATTAACTAATTATCACCATAATTAAACATGAAAAATAGAGAAGAATAAATTCAAAAATATTAATTAGCATTAATATATTTATTTGACACAAACTATACATTATTTACAGTGTCGCTGAAGCCACACTTGTTACTAAATAAAATTCCTACACTATTGGATACTTCCTTATCAATTACTTCTATAGTCCCCTTGATATCACAAATGGCTACCTGCAACAAACCAAAGAAACTTGATCATGATCAAACTTAAGTTTCACATACATTTAGCCTTTTCATTTCTATTGAGCCATCTATATAATATGGGCACTTGTCCTTGATACCATTGTGTCTAGTTGGAATATAGTTGTACTTCTTATAGTAATCATTAAAGTATTTCAAGTAACAATTATGGTGAGATTGAACTTTGTCACAACTATAATTAAATTTATCCATTTTCCCTTATAGTTTAAAAGTTAATAAAACTAAATACTTACTTATATCATTGCCTAAAGATATTTTATCTTGTTACATTGTCAATAATGAATTTAATACAAATAATGAAGTTGAAGGTTGGGAGACTTTGGAAGGGTTAAAAATGTACAAACAAATGAAATGTAACAAAGTATGGATGGAAGGTGATTCACTCATAGTAATAAATGCACTTTTGAGGAAAAAAAGGCTTCATGGAATATACAAGAGATAATTGTGAAAATTCAAGACATTGCTATAGAGTTTGAAGAAATCAAGTTTACACATACATTAAGGGAAGGGAACAAATGTGTAGATAAGCTAGCCAATAGAGGGGTTTTAATTGAAGATCGTAAAATTAAATTTTATTTTCTTTGGTTAGAGGAAGTAGTAAGTTTAGTTGAAGGTGACAATAAAATGTTGATTGCCTGAATCAAATAATGATTAAGATTTACTTTAATATTTTCCATTGGTAATATCTACTTTATTTTATAACATTAATGTGCTTTCATATAAACTATTTATTACAATTTTTGTGGTTGCACTTGTGCTTCAGGAAGGAAACTAGCAATCCAAATTTGATAAAGCGGGTGATGATAATGCAATGTTTTGGAAATATTACTCTACTAAGATGCAATGAATATATAGTAGAAGGTGAATTTTTGGTATTATGAAGGCTGAATATCAAGAAGGATGCTGAAATCTAGAATATTTGTATTCACATAGAAAATTGAAAAAGTTATAGAAAATGAAAATCAAGAATTCAAACATTTGATGTAAAATGATATAGGTTTTTAGCTATAGAAACTCAATTGAGATGAGAATTGAATATGTTTGTAAGCTCTCATGCTCTAAAGAAGAGATTTGTGATTTGTCAAGGGTGGGGAACCTGAGCACAACCCCTTGTTCTCCAACCAAAAATAAATATATTGCCCTTCTAACTAAAATAACACCATAGGAAAATATTTACTAATATTACTTATCGTTGTTGGTTTTAGTATTTATGATGCCATAGGCCATATGGGAAAATGTGCTTATCCAAGTTTTTATTCACCCATACTAGAGTATGGTATATAACCCTATCCCCTTTTGGATTTGAACCTTGGACCTCGTAATTGAAGATTTAAAATCTTATCAATTAGGCCCACTTAAAGTTATATTGTGTAAGAAACCTCTATAATCTCTATCCCATTGAATAAAGACAAAGTCAACGAGACCCTTGATTTCCTATAGAATTGAACCGAGGAGCCTACCATAAGCACTCAAATTCTATCTACTAGCCTATCCCTTTTGTATGTACAAATTATTTTGTTATTTTATATAATTATTTATATACATAAAATAATACATAATAAGTACAACAACAAAATGCTATCTACTAGACTATCCCTTTTGGATGTACAAATTATTTTGTTATTTTATATAATTATTCATGTACATAAGATAATGCATAAGAAGTACAACAACAAAATATGTCTAAAATAAGATAACAAATAATATAACATGTATGATGCAAAGAAATAATCCTCTCTCCATCATCATGGCTAAACATATCATAAATGCTTTTCTTAAAATAAATTATCATAGATCAAACTACTACCTCTTTCATCTTAGTTACGATGGGTGGGCTAAGGGCTATGGTTTTGGGTATTTATAGATTTATTTTTAAAGAAAGCATCACAGAGGAAGATGGTGGCCAACAAAACTAAGAAAGTATCCTCCTATGAATAAATGCCAATTAAATATTTTTATATTAAAGTGTAAAAGTGATAGTACATGGTTAAAGTTATTAGTCCCTATATAGTAGAGGACTATAATTTTCATGCAAAGCACACCTCTAAAAAAAACCTACATCTTGTCGAATTAATTAAAATGAAAGATCTTTTACTTATCAAGTGCTAAAAATTTAGTTTATGTTATGTTAATTTATTTTTAATTGTTAAATAAAATACTATGGAAAAGATAAGATGTTAAAGACTATTGCTAAGGTTATTAGTTTGGAAACCTTATCATTTTAACATTATCTTGTGCTAAAATATTAACTTTACTTTTTTTTTTTAAAGTTATACATTATAACATAAGTTTAGAAAAATAATTTGCTTAACCAATAATATTTTTCAATATTTTAATGAATTTATTCCTAATAAATGTTAGATAAATAATATTTTCAATGAGACAAGATATTTATAGATATAGAAGCTAGGCAATAAATATTTTAACCATTCGTAGTGTTAAATTTCATCTTGACGGACACATTGAAAAAAAAAGAATTTCATCTTGATAGAATTTAAATTTCGGAAGGCATCTAATATAAAAGGAGTTGATTGTGGAAACTTAGCAATTTGAGGAAGATGAAGAATATCTTTGATAAAAAAACAAATGAAGAATATCTTTGATAAAAAAACAAATGAAGAATATCTTTGATAAAAAGGTAAAGTTAGATATGCTTTAATTAACCTGTTAAAAATATAATGAGAGAAATGTAATGTTTTATTTTTGTAATGAGAGTGCCCCTCAATATAAGCCACACATATCTTATTTAAAAACAATAATATTGTCAATGAGTAATAGCTGTAAACTTACTATCAAATGGTATTAGCTCAACCTATTTAATTCCTCAATATTAACAAAGAAGACTAAGGTTCAAATCTTGCCAAATGATACATGGATAATATCCAAGCTTTGTTGTAATACTACTATGTGGTGATAATGTAATTCAGGTGGAGCCATTTCAATTCCATATAATCAATTTAAAAAAATATAACTGCAAGCTTATTGTAGTGGTAAAGGCTTTGGCCTCTCTTTGAGAGGTCCAAGGTTCAAACCCCATTCAATACGAGGGGACCAAGACCCCTCATAAAAACTTGTGTAAACTGATTGAGAGTTGAAAGCAGTGGTAAGGACTTTAACCTCTCTTTGAGAGGTTCAAGGTTCAAACCCTACTCAGTATGAAGGGATCGAGACCCCTCATAAAAACCTGTGTAAACTCATTGGAAAAAAAATTAAGCTGCAAGCTTATTACAATGGTAAGGGCTTTGGCCTCTCTTTGGGAGGTCTAAGGTTCCCTTAGTGTGAGGAGATCGGGACCCCTGATAAAAACCCGTGTAAACTCATTGAAATTTGTAAGCTTATTGTAGTGGTAAGAGATTTTACCCCTCATAAAAACTTGTGTAAACTTATTAAAAGCTTCAAACTTAGTGCAGTGGTAAGGGATTTGGTCTCTCTTTGAGAAGTCCAAAGTTCAAACCCCACTTAGTGTGAGGGGATCGAGACCCCTCGTAAAAACCTATGTAAACTCATTAAAAATAATAATCTTGTCAATAAGTAATATCCTAATGTGAAACAAATATCAAGATAAACTTCGAATAAATGTACATTTTTTTTTGTACACAAGCTCATTAACACACACACACACACCCCCATGGTGGTTTGAACTTGGGTCTCCCAAAAGAAAGCCCAAAGCCCTAACCACATGGGTGTTGGAAACCCATGTGGTTAGGGCTTTGGGATTTCTTTTGGGAGACCCAACACCCATGTGGTTAGGGATTTGGGCTTTCTTTTGGGAGACCTAGGTTCAAACCACCATGGGGGTGTGTGTGCGTGTGTTAATGAGCTTGTGTACAAAAAAAATGTACAAATATTTAATCTAACAAAATGGATCCTAGTAAGAGAAAGTAACCTTTAGTAATATGTAAAATTCATTTCCTTATAACATCACAAGTTAACATTTTTATTAACCTTCAAAAAATAGCTTAAATCACATACTCTAAAATATTTTCACATATGTAAAGTGAAGTTGACATTGACCTTTAAAGATATTGTAGTTACAATATTAATTTGATTATATGTAAGATATAGCGATAAGCTAAAGTGTCAAAAGAGTCATGATACTATAACTACATTAGAGCAACAAATCAACCTCCAATATATATTAAAATAATAAAAATAATTTAATTAGAAGCATAGACAAATTGTGTGAATCTAAAATTATTCATTTCTATAGTGTAAAATTGACAACCTTTGATATTTTAAACCACCTATCTCACATGTCAAAATAATTGTAATCTAAGCAATCGATAACTTTTAAAGTTTATGACATTCATTGAATACTACTTTTACAATTTATGATACAAATATATAATTCACATTTATAGAAGGAAACAACCTCAAATTTTATTTCCACCATATTTTTTTAAGAGATATTTTTAGAAATAACCTATAAATGTTTAAAACCATAACTATTATCCCCCATCATAACTAATAGAAGTGGAAAAGAGATAATTTAATATTATATAATTTGTTTATGCAAAAAGCATTTGTGATATATTCAATGAAGAGAGCATTATTTACCTTCCTCTCTGAAAGAAATCCCAAAGCCCTAACCACATGGGTGTCCCCATGGGACACCCATGTGGTTAGGGCTTTGGGATTTCTTTTGGGAGACCCAGGTTCAAACCACCGTGGGGGTGTGTGTGCGTGTGTTAATGAGCTTGTGTACACAAAATGTACAAATATTAAATCTAACAAAATGGATCCTAGTAAGAGAAAGTAACCTTTAGTAATATGCAAACTTCATTTCCTTATAACATCACAAGTTAACATTTTTATTAACCTTCAAAAATAGGTTAAATCACATACTCTAAAATATTTTCACTTATGTAAAGTGAAGTTTACAATGACCTTCAAAGATATTGTAGTTACATTATTAATTTGATTATATGTAAGATATAGTGATAAGCTAAAGTGTGAAAAGAGTCATGATACTATAACTAAATTAGAGCAACAAATCAACCTCCAATATATATTAAAATAATAAAAACAATTTAATTAGAAGCATAGACAAATTGTGTGAATCTAAAATTATTTATTTCTATAGTGTAAAATTGACAATATTTGATATTTTAAACCACCTATCTCATATGTCAAAATAATTGTAAGACCTAGGTGTTGTAGGTGAATTGGAGAAAAGAGGGCAATCCTCCAAGGGAGGTCCCAGGTTCGAATCTCCACCCTACCAAAAAGCTGAATTGGGTACCCAAAATCCAATTGATTATGTTGGTGCGAGGCAGGGTTGGGTGCGACTCTCGGGTGACTTTGACGGTATAGAACCTCATGTTCGTGGTCTCTCAGACCAAGGCGGCCCCGCAAGGGGTTTTTCGCTTAAATAAAAAAAAAAATTGTAATCTAAGTAATCGAAAACTTTTATAGTTTATGGCACTCATTGAATACTACTTTTAAAATTTATGATACAAATATATAATTCACATTTATAGAAGGAAACAACCTCAAATTTGATTTCCACCATCTTTTTCTAAGATATATTTTTAGAAATAACCTATAAATGTCCAAAACCATAACTATTAGCCCCCATCATAACTAATAGAAGTGGAAAAGAGATAATTTGATATTATATAATTTGTTTATGCAAAAAGCATTTGTGATATATTCAATGAAGAGAGCATTATTTACCTTCCTCTTCCTCACTATGTCATTTTTTATCTCATGCTATACCTCTTTTGCTTCTTATGCACTACATTTTATACAGGGATGGTCATAAAACTAATAGAATTATTTGTATCAATTATATATATAAGTGACAACAATCACAATCATGATTGAAGAATAAAAATAGGTAACATTTAGTAGATATTTAATTATGATATTACTTTAGTTTATAAGGTAGCAATAAATATAATAACTTAATTTTTGTTGTTTTTTAAGGCTATAAGATCAAAAGGTGTGAAAAATTTCAATCTCACCAAAACAAATGCTTGAAATACTATAATGATTGTTTAAAGAAGTGTAACTGCATTCCATTTGGGCACTATGGTAACAAGGATGAGTGCTCATATTACAAAGACAAACTCAACAATAAAGTAAAGCCTAGATGCCCATGAAACTTAAAAACTAGAGTTTGATAATAATCCAATTTCACTTTTCTTTAGTCTTGCTTTAGGTAGCCATCAATGGTAGTCAACAATATAGTGTCTTTAGTTAGTAATAAATATGCTACCATAGCACTTGAATTTATATATAATTGTTAATGGTATAGTGTTTATAGTAAGTAATAAGTGTTTATGCTCAGCCTTAAGCATTGGTCGTAGGGGTTTCTCACACTATCCAAATAAAAAAAAATGGCTACCCTGATACTTGAAGTTATGTATAGTCAATTTGGTGCTAATATATATTCATGGATCTATTCTTTGATTTAAGCATTTAATTTAGCGATAAGGAAAATATCTTATTATTATTTAAAATATATTGTATTTACTATTATTATTTTTAATTAATTATTTGGGATATTTTTTTAACTCTCTTGTATTACATCATGATCATATAATAGTATTATAATACTTTGGCAATTATAGATGTATCACTTGGTAAGATTCAAACTTGGGTCTCCTCCTCGGTATTACATCATGATCACACAATGGTATTACAATACTTTGACAATTATACATGTATCATTTGGTAAGATTCAAGCTTGAGTCGCCTTGAAATTTGAGGAATATAATCCATTGAGCTAATGCCATTTGATAAATTTTTTATCACATTAAACTAATATTTTTCAAAATAATTATGTATAATACATAAAAATCTTTTTTTTCAATGAGTTTACACAAGTTTTTATGAGGGATCCCAGTCCCCTCATACTAAGTGGGGTTTGAACCTTTGACCTCTCAAAGAGAGACCAGAGCCCTTACCACTGTAGGCTTGCAACTTACATAAAAATCCTTTTTTTTATTTAAGGTTAAAAAATTAGTATTTTTAAACAACATAAATGAAGATTTGATATTAGGAGTGTATATTTTATCATATGTATCAAATATGCATGGATTCATTAAATAATTTTTTATATGTATAAAATATTTAACTATATACATCAAATGATATTAGCTCAATAAATTAAATTCCTCAACTTTAAAGAGGACACCAAGGTTACAATACATGCATAATTACTAAGCTCTTATAATATTACTATGTAATCATGATTTAATATGAGTGGAGCTCCTTTCAATCCTATCCCTATATATAGATACAATTATAAGAATTAACCACTACACAATACTTTTGTTAGAGTATATTACATCATTTGGGTCATGTAAATGTACCACCTTTGGTACATAACTAGAGTAGGAGTTTACTTTAGAGTAAAGTTAGTTAGTTACTTCAAGTATTGTAATAAATGCACAAGTGTCAAAGGTGCATGTTGTAAATGTACAAGGAGTCCACTTGTACATCAGTTAGATAGGTAGAGTAAGGGGTAAGTAATCTATCTTCCTATATAAAGGCCTCATAGTGAGTGTTTTAGAAGAGCATATGTAGTAGTAGTATAGGGGATCATATGTAGTAGTAGTATAGAGAGTGTGTGGTACAATGTAGTCCTTCATATCCTCTCATGGAGTGTTCATGTCCTCCATTATATAGCATTGTACTATTTTTATCACTTTCATTAATGGCATATTTTTGAGTTATTTGTAGATGTTCATCTTATTATTTTCCTGCATATTATTGTGCCATTAGTTTATAGTTATCTCAGATTAGTTATCTTGCATCTTGTGGTTGCATTCCCTACACTACCATGTCATCAAAAGCTAACAATGGTATCAGAGCACATGGTAGATCAGTTAGGATCTAGTAAGAGTCCCATGGTAGATCAATCAAAAAATAGGGAGAGCCACATGTGAGATTGAGAGAAATCCAAAAATATCATTTACAAAATTTTTGAGATTACATTTGGCTAGAGTCTTTCCACAGGGTTGCAAAAAAACTCGTGAAGACTAGGACTCAACATAAATTCCACTAGATTGACAAATCAACTAGTGAAGATTCATCATCTCTAGATTTAATAGATTCTTCCATTCCAGTTTCTAACATCTTGTTGTAGGAAAAGGAGATTCAGAGAAAGTTGGGAAGCTTCCTACATAGAGCTAGGAAGAATATCTTCATCAAAATCATTCCAACACTTGCAACAACAAGTAGAAGACTGAATATTTTAGAAGACCTAAGAAAAGGTCTCATTACTAGAGATTGCAGACCTGCAGAGTGTAGAAGAAGAAAAGGCCATAGCAGCCTTACTACTGATTCAAGAGACTCTAGAGAAGAGTCCAGAAGAAGATTGGAGGTTGGTGATCTCCATTAAAGACTACAAATAGCAGACTAAAAAATTAGCCTAAAGAAGTTGAAGAGACTCCAGAGAAGAGTCCAGAAGAATATTGGAGGTTGGTGATCTCCATTAAAGCCTGTAGATTGTAGAAGTGAAGAAGGACCAGCAAAGGTCCTGTTCCAGATTCCAACAGTAGCAGATTTTAGAGATCTAGAAAGAAGATCTCACTACCAACACTTCCACAGTAGAAGGTTGAAGGAAAGGTCTCATTTGGAAGACCAAAGAAGCTATGAGATTGAAGACCTTGGTGAGGTCTCAAGGAGAAATAAGGAGAAGGCTTGGAGAGCCTTATTCAGAGAAGGCCATTAAAGGAGTTCTTAGAAGAACTCATTGGAGAAATTTACTACCAAGGAGAAGTTCTTGATAGTAAAAGAACTTGGGACAATTATCACCATCCGACAACAAGCCCAAGAGAGAAATATTTGGCAAGGAATTAGCCAAACTTTAGAATACCTCAAGACTTTCAGATTCTTGAGAAGAAGGCCTAGATTAAAGTCAGAATTTGACAAGGAGACTGAAGGAGAAAGGAGCCAAACATTACTACCAAATCCAAGAGATTTGAAGACTGCCTTAGAAGGCTAGAAGGCTCATTCGGAGATAGGGGTTTGTTGAATCTTCAACAAAATACTGAAGGGTTCTTGAAGGAAAACTCAGCTACGATTTGGGGGAATTCCCTACCAAATTTTTGAGTTTCAAGAACAACATTTTAGTGCAGATATTGACTATGAAAGAGGCAGCAATCAAGGCAACATTACTAGCTGCAAAAACTTCAGAAGTTATGGGTTACTATAGTTTAAGGGCAGCAAGTTAGAGGGTTTTTGGAGCTGCAAAAAGGTGAGTTAAAGAGTTATTTCAGACAGCCAAGAAGAGCTGCAAGTTCATCTAGTTAAAGGCAGCAATAAGGTGAGTCTAATCACCTAGCAATCCTTCATCTACAGAGATCATTAAGGTAAGCAACTTGGGTGCAAATAGGTTCATTAGTTGAACTTTAATTTGGGTTATTATCTAGTTCCATTAAGCACCATTTTAAGTTCTTTAAAAGTTGCAAAGAGAAGGTTGCATATTATAGTCTTCAAAGGGAGTGCAGAAGGAAGTTCTTTTAAGGTTTATACCTACACATTAAAATAGGAGTTAGATACATATCATCTTCCTATTATTTAGTTACAACAAAGAAGACTACATTAAGTTACAAAAATTATAGTGCATTTAGGAGCAATTACTAGTGCATGATTTAAGGTTCATTTGAAGGAGTAATAAGGTGAGATCAATATTGCACTATACTAGTTGTTCTTAAAGAGTTTTTTAAGATGCACTAAATATATTAAGTTACAGATATTCAAGGTGCACTAAGTATTTTAAGTTACAATGAAAATTAGTGCATATTACGGTTTACTTTGAGGGTTCATCTACAGGAGTAATAAGGAGAAACTATTACTGCACTATATTAGTTATTCAAAGTTCACTAAGGATTCTTAGTTAAGGTGAACATTAGTGCAAAGTTAAACCTCTAAAAATTAGTTGCATGGTTAAGAGCTTGGATTCATTGGTGTTAAAATTATCCAAGTTAGAGGTTAGTGTTGTCTGAGAAGAAAGGCAACAATACATTGCTCTCAAGGATTAGAGCAAGCAATCACCATATCTAAGAAGCAAAAGAAAAGCTTCAAAAATATATCTTCATTTTTCCTCAAGCTATACAATGAGGAGCTACCATATCAAAGGAGAAGAATAGCATAAAAGGGAGACAAAGAACTCTCAAAACTTTGGTGCAAAATAAGGTATCTTATTTATGTTACAATGATGCACCATATCCCTCCTAAAGAGGATGTAATATAGAGTGTCCCAAGACACTAAAGGCAGCAAGCATCCTACGTCCACGATCGATTGAAACGTAGAAGATAGAGAAGGTGAGCCAACCTAGGGTACACAAGCATCGGTTTGGGGTGTCTAAAGACACCATCTTCAACATCTTATCTAGCACCCATGATTGCATCAACCTGTAGCACAAGTACCTACGTAAGGATAAAGGCAAGGGCAACGAATAACAAGTGGTATATCGAGGAGAAAAATGAAGGTGCAATACCCAGTAAGGAGGCCAAGTGAAAGCACCACATTCTACCACTGAAGCTCCATAGAACCGCCACTCCATCACCCTTGGTACCTCATAACTAGAGCCAACCACCATCCTCGAGTAGAACAACTTGCAAGAAGGAAATCATTCATTGTAAAAAGAGCGAAGCAAGCTTGCAAATGGTTGGAATGAATAGGTAGTGAGAAGGTCTTAAGCATAATTTTTGATACGTTGAAGAGAGCATGCATGCAAAGGAGATATCTACACTTGTCTTGAAAGAGGAAGGAATATTGTACCACTTGGCACAAAGGGCTCATTACCCTCTTATCTCCAATGCTCAAGAAAGGCACTCATTCATATAATACTTCTCATCATTGTCCTAACATCCAAGGAACTTCAACGCCCAACAAGGAGAAGCTAATCTAGTGCCACACAATTTAAAATGCTCCACAAGGTCCAAAGAATCTCGAGGAAGAGACTTAAGTAATGCCTACCACCACTTAGCACCCACTTCAAGAAGTAGAAGCTTACATATAGCCACTAGACAAGAAGCACATAGTGTGCGAGCGAATGAGCAAGCGAGCAAATGAATGAAGGAAGCAAATTCGTAGCAAGCATTAAGTGAAGCGCATTCGAAGCCTGAATTCAAGGAGTCAAAGGTGCATTTAAGACTATCATAAGAGAATGTCCATCGAGTCTATCATAAACTAGCAAGACACCAACGCTCACAATCAATGCTCAGATTCAATACCAGTCAACACGAATTCAAAGGTATATTTGCACTTACTTGCTTTCATTAAAGTTTAAAAGGGAGGTATAAGGAAACATATATTACTAAGGTTTAAATAATTGGAGTAGATATAACCTTAGAGAAAGCAATCAGATCAATAGTGCATAATCTTAAGGGATAATTCAAGGAAGTATTATATTTGCAAATAATTAAGTAGGAGAAATAAGGGTTTCTACTTAGACATTTAGAAATTATATTGCAAATATTATTAATTTCTAATATTCCAAAAATTAGGGAGTTATAAGGTATACTACATCAAACATAAATAATTGGAATTTAGAAATATTGGATATTAAGGGATATAAAAGGAAGTTCATTATTTACTTAAGGAGTTGGAATTATATATTTACATTTGTCTCATATTCATACTAAAGGGACAAAAGAAATCCAACCATAGAACTTCAAATTAAGTGCATAGTTCATTAGGAGAGATAAGGTGAAATAGAAGTTGATTATTGTTACAAAACATTACAAAATCAACTCAAAAGGTGAACTATTACTTACTAAGCACTTTATTAAGCTTATAGCTTATTCTAATCACTAGGGAGACATAAGGAGTTCTACAAAACCTAAGTCTGGAAAGGTTTTATCAAAGTGGTTCATATACTCTAAGGAGCTATAAGGATGTCTACTCCAAAGAACACATTAAATAATGTAATTAGAAAAGGAGCAAGGAAAATACCAATATGGCTTAAAATCATGATTGATGATTCAAAAAACTCAATGGATAACAAAGAAGATGCAAATGGAGGAGAAGAATCAATAGAATTTAAAAACTCACAAACTAATAGCTTTGTGAAAGTAGATTCTTTGGATATATCTTCTAAAAAGGGAGTTGATGATAATACTAAAGATCAAATTTAAAAGGAATAAAAAAATATTATACAGATCTATGAACAGAGTAAAGATAGAATAGCTTCAATTGTACACACATGGTTCAACTATTTCATCAAAGAAATAGATAAACATGATATTCCTAAAATAAATAAAAATATATCGGGATATCTTTACTATGTACCTACTACAGTAAATTTGGTCATGAAAAGGCTAACTAATGGAGTTTTCATCCATGTAAATATTATGGAGGAAAATATCATCCATATTACTGCTATTACAAAAAAGACAAATACTATGAAAGATTCAAGGAGGAACTAATATTTAGATTAGACTGTTTCTTCCAAGCTCTTATTTTAGAAACATCCACTAACAATGAATTCAAGCTTGACTTTTGTGAAGATCAAGGAAACATGTCATACAGGAAACCAATGAATAGAAAAGGAAGTAGTTATGATCCACTTATGACTTGCAAAATCATGAGATCACTAGTTCATAAAAGATACCTAGAAGACTACAAGGTTAAAGATTCTTCCAAAATCTTAGAAACAACAAAAGAGAGTGGAATGAAAAAGATAAGAAGAAATAACATTAAAACGGAAGCAGAATAAGAAGAGGAACTAGATCAAGAAGACATACAATGCAAGGTAAACCAAAGATAATACAAAGGACCAAATCAAGTTGAAGAACATCTAAATATAGAAGATCCATATTGAAGACTAAAGTCTTCAATACCCAAATAATGTAATACAAGGGGGTGTTAGAGTATATTACATCATTTGGGTCATGTAAATGTACCACCTTTGGTACATAACTAGAGTAGGAGTTTACTTTAGAGTAAAGTTAGTAAGTTACTTCAAGTATTGTAATAAATGCACAAGTGTCAAAGGTGCATGTTGTAAATATACAAGGAGTCCACTTGTACATTAGTTAGATAGGTAGAGTAAGGGGCAAGTAATCTATATTCCTATATAAAGGCCTCATAGTGAGTGTTTTAGAAGAGAATATGTAGTAGCAGTATAGGTGGTGAGAAGAAAATGGTGTTTCTGAAAATAGTTAATTTACCTCCATTTAATTTTATCAATCCGAGAGTTCGTAAACTTGTTGAGTACTTATGCACAATATATGCATGTAGTAATTGGGAGATGAATCCTATGTGTCACTTGGTTTCGGGGGTGCGTAGTGTTTATTCATGTAGTTCACTTTATCCAAACCATTAAAACTGAATACAAAAAAATTTAAAACATACTACTGAAAGAAAGTGTAGGAAATAAAATACTGAAATTAAACTATCATTATCAAACACATGATTGAAAGGAAAATTACAGAAAGTAAACATACAAACTGAAATGAAATTGCAAAAAAGAAACACACTTGCTAAATTAAATAAAACAGGAAAGAAACACACAAAATAAATAAATAAATGTAGAATTAAAATAACAGGGGAGGATTACTGCCTAGAGTGGGTCCAAGCTCTCACAAACATCCCTCCAACGAGTTACGCAATGGTTAGTCTAAAAAGACTACCTTGAAAGATAGCAAAGTTTTTATGTTTTGAAACCAGCATTTCATTTTTTGAGACATAAGGAGCAAAAAGACTAAGGCATGGGAGGTGATTTCATGATATGATAGGTTTTCATGAGCAAGCAACCCAGAGGAGCCAAAGTACGAGGGAATGTCATGATTTCATGACATGTCATATTTTCATGAGCAAGCAGCCAAGAAGAGCCAAAGTATCAAGGAATGTCATGATTTTGCGACATGACATATTTTCATGAGTAGGCAGCCAAGAGAAGCCAAAGGACAAAGGAATGTCATGATTTCGTGACATGTCATATTTTTGCGAGCGAGGAGTTTTTCACGGGACAAAGATATAAGTAGAAATAAATAAACATACCTCCAAAAGCTTGTGTCGGCAAGTGATGATGACAAAGTGAAAGAAGCATCAAATCCTAGATTTTTGCTATCATATTTTGTTTATTATTAGAAACCATGCAAAACATATTGAAGCATTGTTATAGCCTGATTGCTTGTAATTGATTTTATGTCAGAATATACTAGTTGTAAAGATACTCACCATAGGGTATATATAATAGTAAACGCACCCTGAAAAGAGGTCGACTCTTAGGCGTTTACAAGACTGGATGTATGTACTCTGAATACAAGCAATAAAATTATGCTTCTATTGGCTTCTGGTTCATAGTGTGCAAGTGTATGTATTAACATTTTTTGCTTCTATTCACATTATTGAGTTGTATATTGTATTTGTTCTAAAATATGGACTTATACATAATATAAATCATATTGTTGGAGTTAGAATTCAATACATATGTGTGTTAGATAAATATCTAAATCACATTTGAAGACTATGATTTCTACGTGAAGATATAATAAATGCTTGAACAGAAAGAGTATATGCATTTATCTTAGTTTTTGTTTAATATGTACCATGAGAAAAGCTCTAGCTATGGCTATATTTCCCTCTCTTTCAGTAATTCTCTTTTCCCTTTTCTCATAAAAACCATTAAGGAACCAGCCTCCTCTGGAGATTAGATGGAAGATCCCAAGACTAAGTCCGTCTATTCAATGTTGACAAAGTCATAGGCGCAAATAACAACCATAGGCCGATTTTGTTCCAACAGTTTTTGGCATGCCCGGTGGGACCCTAAATCCCACAGTATTCTATAAGGTTTGGTGTTTGTCTTTGACCTTTTTAAAATCTAAATCAAATCACCTGGCGACTCCATCCGAAGGTATAGACCTAAGAAATACCTTATCTATTTATCTGGTTAGAACTTATGATTGTTTACCTATATGATAACCAGATCTAAAGCAAGAAACTCTGAAGAACCCATTGAGTTCTTCGAGTTACATCTTGGTAGCCTAAGAGTGCATCCAGTTTTATCTGCTAGATCAAACCCACCTGCTACCAGTATTACTACCCTTGTACCTACTATTTTGTCTAGACTCACTATCAATACATCTTCAAATATAACTACCAGTAGTTCTATAGTGTAGACAAGTACAATCACTACAATGGCCGCTCCTCCACCAACTTATCTTACATGGAACCACACTGGTCCATTGAACCTAGTGGCTCAGAATCTGATTCCTGCTGCAGCTTTGAAGGCATTGCCTTCATATGATGGAATAGGTAAAATGACGTATGAACATTGCTTAGATGTTGCCTCCTTGGTAGCAATTTACAACATCACTCAAGAAGATGTAATGATCAGGTTGTTGGTCATTTCATTAAAAGGAAAAATGCTCTATTGGTACAGAGCACTTCCCCCTCAATCCATCACAACTTGGGCAGAACTCGCTGGTAGGCTGGTAGATGAATTTAATCAGCATGCAGATCCATTCTCCCTACTTAGCCAGTTCAACATTATCAAAAAACATCCTCAAGAGGAAATTATTGATTTCAATATCCGATTCAGCCGCACCTGGGAAAGAGTGCCCACTAGATTGAAACCAACCATAGAACAAGCGATGTATTATTATTTAAGAGCTTTTGATTTCGATATCAGTATGATAATATGATAATCATGAATATTCACCTTCCCTACTATTTACCAAGAAGCATCTAAAGTAGAGAGAGATCTCATTGCCACTGGGAGATATCCACCAAAAGCAATAATGCCAATTTTTCTAGATATTCCCCAAGCTTCCAATACTAGTTCTTCAAGCTCTTCCCATTTTTCAAGTATAGATCTTCCAAAATGGAATGGGAAACCATCCATTCCTGCAATATATATGCCTCAAAATCTCTTGGCATTACCTCCTATTCCTGTTGTTCTCGCATTACCTGCACCACCTCCTCAACCAACCCAAGAAAATCATCTCTCTATTATATTAGACATGGTAAAAACTTTGGTGAATGATATGATATCAATGAAGAGAAGAGAGGTTGAGAGAAACTTTCAACCAAGAAGGTTTCCTCAAATAACAAGGGATGTGGCTCCATCAAGCAATAGAGGGTAGGAAAGATCAAATGTCATTTATGCAAATGAAGTCGAGGAAGCTTTAACTCCTCCTACAAATTTTGATTACTGGTGCACCACATGTAATGATCCACATGGAGAAAGTTCATGTATGATTCATCAACATTATGTACAAAATGTAGCTATTGAGAAAGCAAAGAAAAACATGAAAGGTCATGTAAGTATGATTAGAGAAACTGATCACAATTTTATGATGCCTTTAGTTGAACAAGTTGCAGTCTTAACTAGATCAGGTAAAAAACCTCTGCAAGTGGATCCTCAAGAGCTTCAACCTCTAAGTTTTCCCCCAGCTCCTAAAGCAATACCTAAAAGAGATTCTTCCTATGAAAAAGGACCTCAGGTTCCTACCCAAAGCTCTAGGATAGAAATACGTAAAGAGTTCACTCCACGAAAGGAAACTGAGACTCAAGATCAAGCTAAGGAGAGGTTAAGATTTCCTTCATTAACTAAGAGATAAAGAATGAAAGCAACTCAGGGATACAAAAATAGATATGACACTTTTTCCAAGGAGAGAGAAAAGAGTGTTGAATCATCTTCATTCAACATAGTGGAAGAAATGAAAAAGACTCCCTCAAAGGCAAGCATGTATGATGCTCTTCAGTTCCCTGGTCAGATTGACCTCCTGCAGGAATATTTAAAGATAATGAAAAATAAAGGTAAGAACACATCTTATTCAAATATAGTCCAAGAAAATCTAACATCTACCACTGGAAAAAATAGACCACCTCCCTTCTATTTATCTCTTCAAATGGAAGGGTGGGTTGTACACAACTGCATGATAGATTCAGGTGTTGCTACTACAGTGATACCCAAAGTAGTGTGTGACATTATGGGGATGGAGTATACTAGGAGCAATCCAGGAGTCCTACAGTTGGATGGTACTCTAGTTAAAATTGTAGGAGTAATTAAAGACATTCCCATACAACTCCATAGGATGCCTCAAATGGTGGTCATACAAGAAGTGGTAGTTGTAGATTTAGCACCATACTTTGGTATGTGTTTATCTAGAGAATTCATAGCAAATATAGGAGGATACCTATCTCTGGACTACTCACATTTAGAAATACCTTTCAAAGGTAGGAGGATCAAGATATTTAATGAGAAACCATCTACTTTTCATGTAGAAAAGATAGGGGAGGCTGACACTGTAAATATGATGACTGAGGAAATCGAAGATTTGGATCTAATGGAGGAGACCTTAGAGGAAATTCAAGTAGAAGATCAGTTCTCTCTGAAGAATTTCAATGCCATGATAGAAATAGAAATGGGAAGTTATTCCATTGAAAAACCAAAAAAGTAATTGGCACCCGCTCCCAAAGAAAATGATTCTACTAGTCAACTTTGGAAGCTATTCTTCGATGGAGCTAGGTGTAAGAATGGAGCTGGTGCTGGAATAGTTTTGATTTCCCCTATAGGGAAAGAAATAATTTTCTCTTATAGGTTGACGTGGAGTTGCACCAATAAGTACGAATACTCATGCAGATTTGTTGGCATCGATGGGAGCAAATTTTTGCCCCATCAACAACGTTATCTAGAAATCTAAGATGGTTAGACTCATATATAGACCCTCCATGCTAGAAAAAAATATCTTCTGGCAAGTTTTTTAAAATGATGAGAAAATATTAGATTTTTTAATCTATGAGATGAACTGCTCGAGCGATAGAACGTTGTAAGATGAAGAAGAAGAAGGATTGATTCAATTAAAGAATAATCATATCCCCAAGGGACTTATCACCCTTGAGAGTCTTTTTGATAATAATTATAGGGCAGTAGGCCATAAAATAAAATTTGATAAGCGTCGATATAAAGAAGTTGAGCTAGAACTAGGAAAAATGATTAAAGTCGAAGTTAGTTGTATAGTAGAAGAGTTAAACCAAATTAGGGAATTATGCAAGAAATTTCTAGATATTATAGCTTGGGTGTATAGTGATCTAAAAGTGTACAAGAAAGAGATTATCCAACACACCATTGAATTAGAGGAAGGAGCCAAGCCTTTCAGGCAAAAGCAAAGGCCTGTGAATCCAAAGATAGAAGCTCTGATGAAGCAAGAATTGTTAAAACTCCTTCAAGCTAAGATAGTGTATCCTATTAAACATTCTACCTGGGTGGTGAACTTAGTTCTAGTCAGGAAGAAAAATGGAGATATTATATTATGTATCGATTTCAGAAATTTGAATAGAGCCTCACTCAAGGATCATTATCCTCTTCCGTAGATTGACCAAATTTTACACATAGTTGTAGGAGCAGAGAGATTCTCTTTGCTAGATGGTTTTTCTGGGTATAATCAGGTATGGGTCAGAGATGAAGATCAATATAAGACTACCTTTACCACAAAATGGGGAATATTTACCTATCAAAGGATACCTTTCGGTTTGTCTAACGTTGGAGCAACCTTCCAAAGGGCAATGGATGTAGCTTTCGGTGAGCTTGCTAACAAGATCATAGTCATCTATTTAGATGATATGATAGTTTTTTCTCATCATAAAGAAGATCATATAACACACCTTGAGTAGGTGTTTGAAAAATGTAGGGAATTTGGAATATCTTTGAACCCAAAGAAATCCATATTCATTGTAGAAGAAGGTATCCTACTTGGTCATGTCATCTCTAAAGTTGGATTAGCCATAGATCCTGATAGAGTGAAAGCACTCTTAGAACTTCCCTTACCAGAAAACAAGAGAGGCTTGCAATATTTCTTTGGATAAATAAATTTTATGCATAAATTTATTGCAGATTTTGCACAGATTGTTAAACCAATGACTGAATTATTGAAGAAAGATGCACCTTTCAAATGGATAGATCCAAGGAAGAATGCTTTCAAAAATATTCTAGAAGAAATAGCTCAAGCACCTATGTTGGTTAATCCTGACTACTCCCGAGGTTTCATCCTATATGTTGTTGGTGAACAAGAAAGTTATGTTGCAGTCCTCACACAGAAGGGAGCAGACAATGAAGAAAGACCCATAGCTTTTCTGAGTTCCACCATGCATGATCATGAAGAAAGATACAACTTTATTGAGAAACAAGTGTATGTTGTCATGAAGTATTTGAATAAATTTAAACATTTTCTATCATAGAGTAGGATCATTGTTTATGTGATCCATCTTGATGTCAGGAATTTTATAATACAAGGGGAACTTGGCGAAAAGAGAGTTGGTTGGGTGACTAAAATATAGGAATATGATGTAGAAATACACCCAATAAAAATAGTAAGGGGTAGAGCCCTATGCCAAGAATTAGCCAAGCAGGCTGCAAATGATCATGTAGAGCACCAAAGTGTAATGGTAAACATAGAATCAGATCAAAATCTAGAAAAGATTGATTGGATTGATGATCTTGTGAAGTACTTTCAGATTGGAATGTGTCCTGATAATCTGAATGCTTCACAAATAAGAAGGTATAGAGCACAAGCATTGAAGTACACCCTTCAATCAGAAGGGTTGTACAAAAAGAATATAGATGGTGTACTATTGAAGTGTATAGGAGAGGATAAGAAACAAAAAGTGTTGAAAGAGTTTCATGGAGGTCTCTCTAGCGGACATTATTTAGGAAGATCCACTGCTTTGAAGATACTCAGAGCAGGTTGTTATTGGCCTTCTATTTTTTTGACACTTACAAAGTAACTAAGAGTTGTGAGCAATGCTAGAGATATGTAGGGAGGAACATAAATGCCCCTATGCCCTTAAAGTCTATCCAAGTTGAAGAACCTTTCCAATAGTGGGGGTTAGATTTTATTGGGATAATAGAACCTAATTCATCAGCTGGCCACAAGTATATACTTACTACCATAGACTATTTTACTAAGTGGGCTGAAGCAATCCCCACTAAGAAAGTTGATCAAGAAGTTGTAATCGAGTTTGTAGAAAGCTTGATTACAAGGTTTGGTGTACCAGATTCACTAGTTATAGATAATGGATCAACTTTCATCGGAGCTAAAATGATTGAGTTTACTAGCAGATATGGTATATATTTGAAGACCTCTTCCAATTACTATCCACAGGGAAATGGCCTAGTTGAGTCTACAAATAAAAACCTCCTCAGAATCCTAAAAAGAATGCTAGAAGATAACAAGAGAAGTTGGCATTCTTTAATCAACCAAGCGCTATGGGCTGATAGAATTTCAATTAAGAAATCTATTAATACATCACCCTATTCTTTGGTCTATGGTAAAGAGGCTATTCTACCTATACATATGGAGATACCAACATTAAAGTTACTTAATCATATGGATGAAGAAGGAGGTCAACCAATGGATGCCCGATTGATGCAACTTTTACAACTAGAAGAACAGAGAGAACATGCCTATGATCACCATCAGAAGCATATGGCAGACACAGAAGGATGGTTCAATAAGAAAACCACTTTCAAAAAATTTAAAGTGGGGGACTTGGTTTTGAAATGGAATGTGAAAAAAGCTAAGCCAGGTAACCATGACAAATTTGATGCCTTTTGGGAAGGCCCTTTTGAAATAATTGTTGAAAAGCAATTTAATTCTTTTCAACTGAAAGATCAGCAGGGTATGATTTTACCCATAATAGTGAATGCTTTTCACTTAAATCTCTACTTCAATTAAAGAAAAAAGGAGAATTTTATGTATAGTATGTATATTATAATAGGTTTGTAAATATTTCCCTAAGTTTTTTCTGACTTATAAAAGAGTTTTTGTCATCATTCCATGGCCAACCAGAGTTTACCAACAAGAAGATAAAATCAAAAAGTGCTATATTGTCGGGTATAATGGTTTAAATTTGAAATCGCCACGTAGTTTTCTGATGATTGGTGAGAAAGAACCACTTTCGAGAATAAAAGAAGCCTTGAGAAGCATTATTTTTCATTTAATAAGGTTGCTAGCCAACCATCGAAAGAAATTCAAAATTTGCCATGTGGCTTTTCGATGATTGGAAAATAGGAACCACCTTTGCAAATAGAAGAAGCTTTGGTAAGCGTAATATTTATTTTAATGCAGTTGATAGCCATTGGCTGAATTTTCAAAACATTCAAAAGGGTGATAAAAACAAGGCATAGAGGGATTCGAGAAAATCTAGCCCACCAACCACAATTAATGCAATCATGCATGTCTTTTCTAATTGACGTAAAAAACCCTAATTTCACTCTTGAGTAAGTTCCGTTGCACCACTTTCTATTCTTATTTTTGAATCCAAGTTCAGTTCAGACAAACTCAGTGTGATAGTCTCTCATGGCTCCAAAGAAGAATAATCAGAAAACAACAATGGTGGCTTCATCTTCTACACCTTCAATAGTGAGACGTGAAGAGGAAATGGGTGAGAAATTTGTTGATAGAGATGCTAGAATTGGTGACACAGTAGTAACATGGAAATATCTAGGAAGGATTCAAAGAGATATTGAAGATAGAATGGCTACTGGTATCACTGCATCTTCCCCTACTACTTTTGCTTTCCATTCATTACTCTATTGGTATGTTTACATTCCTGTGCACCCTTGTCCTGAATTGGTCAAAGCAATTATAAATTTTTATGATGAAAAGAAGAAAGTTGTTAGATATTTTAGAGGGAGATTTCTTTTTACTCTAAGTACAGATGCATTTATTGTTGCTTTCACCATTGGTTATGTACCTACCCTTGAACCTAAGGCTTTTAACCCTACTAAACAAGCAAAATATTTTGTGCCTTTTGAAAAGATGAAGAATTTCCTCATTATGCAGTTAAAAAACCCACCTACTGGAGGAAATATGCCTGAAACCCCTATCCACTTAATAAATTTTAAAAATTTAAAGCTTTTCTCTATATTGGCTATGGTGGCTGGACTGAAGACTGATGAGAAAGTTTATGGGTGGCAGATTGCCTTAGTGAATTGTCTATCAAACCCAAAGAATTATGACTCTTCAGTCATGGATAAAAATGTTAGGCCTTTATTTTTTGATTGGTCGGGGTATCTCTTTCGAGAAATTCATGAAGGTTTGTCTGCAATGAAAAGGGGGTCTCAGTTTTCTTTCCATTTTTCTTCATACTTAGTATGGATATTCTTCTATTTTATGGCTAAGGAGCTAGCTTTTATTTCTATAAATGATAAAGATGAAAAGGGAAGGACATTGCTAGTATATGAGTGGACCAATGTATTGCATAAAACAGAATCATATTATGATTTTAATAGGGAATTTTTGGGTCCAGCTCTAAAGATAATGTATGGGGAAATTAGAAGGTTAACCCCAAAAGCTGAGAAAGTTCTACAGAACAAACATGTTGAAGAGGGTGACTGGTTCATTCTCACTCAAGGGGTTGTCATTAGGTTATACGGGTTTACTGGGAAACCTTTCTTACTTCCCCATTATGTTATTGATAAGTTATTTGCTTTGGAATATGTCAGACAAACTGAACAAATAAATTTCAAATATGGTATGGGTATAGGTAAAATTGGTACCTGTACTATGCCTTTTCAGTTTGAGGGTATTATTATTTCTAGGAAGGGTCAACATGAACAAATTACCCAAGCTCTGAGAGAATTGGGGTTAATAGAAATACCTCAGAGATGGAAATATGACCCTATAAATAGATTTGTAGAAAGATAGGCTATTTTAAATAGAACCCCAATGAAGAACTATCATGCATCCATTAGACCAGATATTGAAGCTTGTAGAAATAATAATGAAGATGATGCACTAGAATGGCATGTAGAAAGGATGCAACCGTTGCCCCCTTGGCATGATTTTTATGAACATGTAATGTATTATGATCCTAAGAATAATTCTAAACATGTGTTGGATGAAAATACCATTTCTAGAATGCAGAAGAAAGGGGTATATTGGATGGTGGGAAAAATTCATGAATGGTGGACCATGAGAGTACAAAAAAATATGATTGATTCGAGGTACCCTATGAAAAATGACCTTGAATTTTCAGTTCGTTATGACCATTATCAAGATTCTTGGTCAGGGGATTTTCCTATAAAAGTACCTCCTAGCATTGGTGGTAGCAAGGCAGCAAGTCCTGAAGCTACGAAAAAATAGAATATTGACCAAAGTAAAGGAAAGAAAGTTGCAGTTGAGCAGCCATTAGCTCAAGCACAAACCAGGCTTAGAACTTCCAAGAAAAGGTCTACTGAAGACATCTTCACAAAAGAACAAGGAAAAGTGTATGGAAAAGCTGCTCAGATGATGTTGAAGATGGGATATGAAGGCAAAGGACTAGGTAAAGAAGGGCAAGGGATCACTGAACCCTTACAGGTAGAAAGGAGAGGAAAATGCCTGGCACTAGGTGTTGATTCATCAAAAGGTAAAACTACAACCTCTAAAACTTTGAAGTTTGTCCCCCCTTCAAACTCAACTACAGAATCTGATGAAGAACCTCTTTGCATTAAGAGGAGGAGGCTAAAGTCTATAGCAGAAACTCAAGAAAAAGAGAAACAAGATATTGAAAAAGTCCCAAATAATGAGCAAGTTGCTCAAGATAATGATGATCGACACATAGAGGTTACTCAAGCTACTCGAGATGGTGATGTTGAAAATATTGGAACTGCTCTAGAAGGTGAGCAAATTATTTAAAATGATGAAGATAATATTCTAGATACAGATATTACTGAAAATCCTACTAGACAGGAAGATGTTCAAAGTGGAACAATTGATGATACAAATGACCTTGCTCAAGAAGGTCAAAATGTAGCTATTTTTAAAGAAATTGTTGTAAAAAAAGAGAATGTTGAACATAGAAGAGGACAGCATGGGGAAATTCCCCTAAATGTTGAAATAATAAATCTTGAAGAAGATACAGGTGATGAAAATAGAGCTGATGAAAGAGAAAATGTAGAAGAAATTTCTACACCAAATGAAGTTCAGGATTCTATTATGAATGAAAGCAATAAAGATCATGAGGAAGAAGATGGAAATCAACAAGTGCTTCAGATAGAAATAGGTATGGCTTCCCTATTCTCTCACTCTTTTTCTTCTACTCATTCCCGAACCAAATCTCCTTCCATTTCTAGTTCGAAGAAAGATATAATGTTTCCTTTGAAACCATGGTTTTCTTCCCTAGAACCAACATTATATTTACAACTCCAATCTGAGGCTAATGTTGCATTGGTTCCAAATCCATTTCTTCCTAGTGTTTGTATTCCAACTATTAAATCCATATCCACTACATATGTTGAGAGTCATCCGACTCTTTCAAAACTAAAATATTTGAGAAAGGTAAACAAAAATACCTTAGACTGGTGGACATCTCATTCTGTTGGAGATTCCAAAACTCTAGCCTATGCTCAAGAGATAATAGCTCTTGATCCCACCACCATGCAATAAAAAAAGGTAAAATTGACACCAATATCAAAGAAGTCTAAAGGAGAAATGACCATTGAAGATTATCAGGTAGAAGATACAACTGAAGACATTACCCAACTTCATATGCCAGATGAATGGGGAAGGGCTCAGGCCCATTTAGGAACCATTTACTTGCATGGAGAATATTTCAAGGAGAAATTTGTCAAAGAATAGGGGGCCAGGAAAGAATTGGAGTCAGTCCTATAAGAACAAAAATTAATAGAAAAGGCTCTGAAGCTGGAGGTAAAGAAATGGGAAGATAAATTTGGTGAAGCTGCTAGTGAAGCAACCAAATATAAAGAAAAATTGAAGAGGTAGATGCACAGATTCAATCTCTGAATCTACAGGTTCAACAACTTCAGCAATAGATCCTAGAAAAGCAGAACGCACCATCTGGCCTCTCGAAGGAAAGAGTCAAAGTAGTAAGAAAAGAAATGTTCGAAGATATATTGTCACTAAGCCTTAGAGCAAGGCCTATGTTGTTGTACCTAGCCAAAGTAAAGGAAGTAATTGAAGTGGTCAGTGATGAGTTAAAAGCTTCGGTGAGATTTCTACAAGAAATATCAGATGCAACAACAAAAATTCAAGTCTTGTCTGAGAAAATGCTAGAGAGTGTCGTTGCTAAGATCCGAAGTGAAGCTTGGTCTCAGGCCAAGATTACGGCCAAAAGTTTCTTTAGAAGGTTTAAACTTGTAACTCAAGGTGAAAAACTCCTTCAAGAGTTAGAAGCTGAAGCTAAGGGACTAGTGAAGCATTTAAATCTGGAAAACAAATGTGGACTTCCATATTTGTGGGATGAAAATTCAAAAGTTTTAAGTGAAGATGCACTAACAATGTCCCTAAAATATTTTATGGAGGATGAATCTGAGATAGAGATTTGGGAAGAACCTGTAGAGGAAGCACAAATATTTGCTATGGTGCAAAACCTCACACAGATTAAGTCCTGTTTACAGGAGTTGATTTTAAGGAATAAAATAGTGTCTCATGACAAAGTGGAAGAATTACAGTATGTATATCAGTTGTTCATGGATTCTTCAGACCTCGAGGATGAAGATTGGAAATAGGTTTGCCTCACTTACAATGAAGTCGTCACTATGATAGAAAAGCTGAAGAAATCCAAGCAGGTTAACCAAAGGCAGTTGATAGAAGGTGGGACCAGTGGTCAGCAGTAAAACAAGTTTGAAGTTATTAAGGTGTTAATGTAATTTTAGTAAAGTATGCATAAGTTGTAAGAGGTATTTTGGAAAGGTAATGCTTTACTTGTTTAAATGCATTTTTATTGATTATTTTCTTCCACAATCTCCTCTTCCATATTGTTTTGACTCCGTTTCCCAATGGATGAAGGTCCTGGATTCTAATATTTTTGCTAGCAAAATTCCTCGAAAGGTGCCAAGAATGTTAGTCTAAAAAGACTACCTTGAAAGATAGCAAAGTTTTTGCATTTTGAAACCAATGTTTCATTTTTTGAGACATAAAGAGCAAAAATGACTAAGGCATAAGAAGGGTCATGATTTCATGACATGACAAAGTTTCATGGGTTCGAAGAGTAGAAGAGAGTTGAAGCGCCAGGATGTCAGATTTCATGACATAACAGGTTTTCACGAGCGAGCAGCCCAAAAGAGCCAAAGTGTGAAGGAATGTCACGATTTCGTGACATGATAGGTTTTCACGAGCAAGTAGCCCAAAAGAGCCAAAGTGTGAAGAAATGTCGTGATTTCATGACATGACAAATTTTCACGAGCAAGTAGCCCAAAGAAGCCAAAGTGTCAAAGAATGTCACGATTTCGTGACATGAATTTTCAGCGATTTTTCGTAGGACAAAGATATAAGTAGAAATAAATAAACATGCCTTCAAAAGCTTGTGTCGACAACTGATGACAGACAGTGAAAGAAGCATCAAATCCCAGATTTTTGCTATCAAATTTTGTTTATTATTAGAAGCCATGCAAAACATATTGAAGCATTTTTATAGCCTGATTTCTTGTAATTGATTTTATGTCAGAATATACTAGCTGTAAAAGATGCTCACCATAGGGTATATATAATAGTAAACACACCCTGAATAGAGGTCGGCTCTTAGGCATTTACAAGACTGGATGTATGTACTCTGAATACAAGCAATAAAATTATGCTTCTATTGGCTTCTGGTTCACAGTGTGCAAGTGTATGTATTAACATTTTATGCTTCTATTCACATTATTGAGTTGTATATTGTATCTGTTCTAGAATATGGACTTATACATGATATAAATCATATTTTTGGAGTTAGAATTCAATACATATGTGTGTTAGATAAATATCTAAATCACATTTGAAGACTATGATTTCTGCGTGAAGATATAATAAATGCTTGAACAGAAAGAGTATATGCATTTATCTTAGTTTTTGTTTAATCTGTACCATGAGAAAAGCTCTAGCTACGGCTATATTTCCCTCTCTTTCAGTAATTCTCTTTTCCCTTTTCTCATAAAAACCATTAAGGAACCAACCTCCTCTGGAGATTAGATGGAAGATCCCAAGACTAAGTCCGTCTATTCAATGTTGACAAGGTCGTAGGCGCAAATAACAACCATAGGCCGATTTTGTTCCAACAACAGCACACACTCTTCTGAAATCACGTAATTGAAGAACACTCGAACTTTTATTAATAATGCTGTACATAATAACAAGACTTTGTACATAAAATTTGGGATCTCCTGCTTTAGGGGTGGCTTGCATTTCATACAAAACATGACCATCCCTTGTTACAAAAATAGACTATCCTATTTTAATCACTCAATGTGATTTGCCTCGGTTGGTGCACGCATAGTTATAATCAGTGTCTAATAAAAGAGCGACCATGTATAATTTTACATTGTGAAAGATAAACATAGCACTCCCTAAGTTTATAATAATTTATTTCTATTATTCACGTGATATTTCGGTCAATTGATCAACACCCAAAATAAAAGTATTTTTATTCCCATCAGATATAGGCACCTATCAACTTATCATCAGGATATAGGCACCTTTTGATCTATTTCCAGGATAAAGCCACCGAATATAGGCATTTTTTTTTTGGTAGGTAAAGTAAAATTTATTTACTTACGGGTTGAAGGGACCCACCCCTATTTACAAGAAGATCATCTGCATTCAAAATGCAAGCCAAAAACACCAATTTACAATAGTTCATTTGCATTCGTAATGCAGGGCAAAAACACCATCACCACAGTCGAAAACCAACAAAAAATAATAGCCGAGCTAAACCAAAACAAACTGACCGATGGTGTTGAAGAGACACCTTTTAGGTGGTTAGAACCACCGATAAAATTTGGCCACTGATGATTGACCTTTGCAAACATTCTAACAACGTTAGAGAAGAGGCACCCTCCTGCTTTGGCAGAGCTAAGTGTTTTATCTTTTGTCATTATCCAAGTTGACTTTCTCGATGACTTCCATGGGAAAGTTGTCTTCCCAAATGGTGAGGGAGCTCTCTTTGATTTCTCTGTTTTCCAAGGTGTCGACCACTTGATTGGCCTCCCTGAACACATGCTTGATCTGGGATTGCTCGCTGTTGTAAAGGCCTAGCTAGCATTCCTGGATAATGTTCTCTATATTTTTCCCCACCCTTTCTATTTATTTGGATGAGTTTGACAATGATCTCCGAGTCCCCTTCGCATATGACAAGGGCTGCCAGGTTTTTGGAAATGTCAATACATCTCCAGAGGGCCCTGGCTTCCATGAAGTTGTTGGTCTGGAACCCCAGATTTTCAACAAAGGCCTTAAGGATTTTTCCACTATGATCTCTGAAGACCCCTCCTGCTCCCGCTTTGCCTGGGTTCCCTTTGGAGGCACCATCGAAGTTAGCTTTGATCCAACCTTGGGGGGAGGGACCCAAGTGACCTGAGATATATCTTTTCTGGGTTTTGAGACTTACTACAATTCTAGGGAATCTTGAGGGTGGAACAGAGCAATTCTTCAATCCTCGAAGTAGGGCTGGCCTGACAAGGGATGAGTTCAAATTTTTTGATGGCGTAAGCAAGGGCTCTGGCAGCTACGGCTTCGCGGGTTCTGGTGCCTTTGTTGAAAACTTGCATGTTGCGCTCCAACCAGAGCTGCCAGAATATGTGATGGATGAGTACTTCTCACAAAAATCTTAGCCTGGGATGCTTGAAGGGCTTAGGCCATTGGCAAATGAACTTTTTGAAAGATTTTGGCCAGGTCCAACTAACCTGAAAGCTTTGGGTGGCTAGGGAGAAAAAACTTTTGGAGTAGGGGCAATCCATAAAGATGTGGTGAACAAGATCCTAGACCTAGAGGCATAGGAAACATCTATTCAACACCATGATCCCTCGTCGCATGAGATTGTCCCCAGTAAGGATTTTGTTGTGGATGGCTGTCCAGTAGAAGTGCGCAATTTTGGGAATGAGGGATTTGATCCACACCTTGTTAGAGACCATATTCTTGCAGCTGGGGGTGCCCTAGGAACCCTTCTTCTCAATAAGCTGGGCCGCGGTCTTGATAGAGAAATTCTCATCATTGGTGCCTTTCCAACACCGCTCATCTCTCTTGTTGACACGGGGAAGGAAAGTTGATCATTGGATCTCCTGAATCCCTTTCACGATTTTCTTGATGGGTTAATTTATTATTCTAAAATTGATCTTCTTCCACTCTTGGGATTTTGGGCTGGAGGAAATGAAGTCTGCAACCTCGAGCCCGAATCTACTGTCAGTCAAATTCCTGGCAGGGATCAAAATTGGATTGCTAATGAGGGGGGAATTCCCGACCCAGGTATCTTCCCAGAAGTTGATGTTGGCTCCATTCCCCAACTTCCAGGAAGACCCTTCGAGGATAATGTTCTGGGTATGAGTGATGGATTTCCAAAAAATGGAACCGTTGCACAGGGGAGGTGCTTAGAGGAAGGTCTAGTGCTGAAGGTACTTTATTTTCACGATGTTTACCCATTCAATATTGACCTTAGTCACTACTCTCCAAGCCTGATTGGCTAGGAGAGTTAGGTTGGCAACTGAGATTCGGCATAGACCAAGACCTCCCTGATCTTTGGGGAGCAAACTTTATCCTAAGCTACTAGGTGGATCTTTCTTGAGGCCTCTGATCTAGATCAAAGGAACTTCTTTTGAATTTTTTCAATGGTTTCTCCCACCGAGGCTGGGATTTTGAACACATACATGAAATATGTGGGGATGCTCTACAAGACGGATTTGACCAAAGTTGCCTTCCCTACACCGGTGAGCAGGGACCCTTTCCACCCAACTAATTTGTTATGGATCTTGTCCACCACATTTGCCCACATGGTTGGTCGGGCCCTACCATGGAACATGAGGAGCCCGAGGTAAATGGTCGGGAACTCAGAAATGGAACATCCTAGGATTCTTGCGATCTTGCACTGTCTTTTGGCTGGGGTATGGATGAAGAACAAATTGATTTTAGTGTAATTGATTTTATGGCCAACAACTTCCTCGAAGTGGTTGAGAATATCCTTGATCACCTTGGCATCTTCTACTGAAGCCTTAGTAGCCATCAACGTGTCATATACAAACTACTGGTGAGTGGTGGGGGGAAGCCCGAACGCTGCCCTGATCTCGGAAAGCTGACTGTAGGAGCAGGCATCCTTGATAGTTATCCCCAAACTCTCTGCCAGGATGATGAACAGAATGGGGGACAAAGGGTCACCCTGCCTCAGTCCCTGAGAACTTGGGAAGTAACCCATAGCAGAACCATTTACCATGATAGAGAACCAAGAAGAGGAAATGCAGTTGTAGATCAGGTTTACCCAGGACTCATGGAACCTGAAATTGAGAAGGATTTGGCTGAGGAATTCCTTGTTGACTCTATCAAAGACCTTGTTCATGTCCAACTTTAGGAAGAATGCAGTCGTGTCTGAAACCTGGGCTGAATGGATCAATTCTTGGATGGTGATGATCCCATCGAGAATATTACATCCTTTGACTGTGCTCCCCTGATATGGTTCAATGATGGATGGAATAATGTTGAATATCCTGGATGCTAGGGATTTGGTGAGGATTTTGTAAATGACATTGTACAGGCTAATGGACCGATAATCAAAGAGTGATCGAGAATTGACCCCTTTAGGGATAAGAGCTAAGAAGGTGGAATTCACATCTCTGGGAATGGACCTGGAGATTTGCATTTCCCTAATGGTATTAGAAATATCCTACCCCATAATGTCCTAGAAGATTTGGAAAAACCTGGACGAGAACCTATCTAGCCCAAGGGCTTTGTCGGGCTTCATGGAAAAGAGGGCCTAGTGAACTTCATCCTGGGAGATGGGGCTGAGGAGAAAATAATTTGATTTTTGGGAGATGATGGTGGGGATGATGGCCAGGAGGGATTCCATGGCCTCGGGGGCTTGGGATGGGCTGGAACCTAGGAGGCTTCTAAAATGATTGATGGCTTCTTCTCTAATTGCATGGATATCCGAAATGGCTGCCCCATCTTGCAAGACAAGGCTTTTGATCTTATTGGCACTCCTATGCCTCAAGGTTGAGATGTGGAAGAAGTTGGTATTGGCATCACCTTCCTTGAGCCAATGCTATCTTGACTTCTGGCACTAGAAAGTTTCCTCCTTGGTGAGGATGTTGTGGTACTCAGACAACAAGGCACTCTCCTCATCCCTAAGACTGTCACTGCCTTCGCCTTTCTGAAAGACCTCCTCAATCTGGATGATTCAGGATTTGACCTGCTGTTTATCTTTGAAGATGTTCTCGAAGGTTTCCTTATTCCACTTTTTCAAGTTCCCTTTGATGAACCTGAGTTTTTGGGTTACCTGGTTAATAGCAGACCCCAAGAATTTTTGACTCCACCATGACTGTATCAAACCCTTGAGATCCTTGTGGTGAATCCACATTGCTTCAAACCTGAAAGGGGCCTTGAAATGCCATCTAGAATATGATTCGAGGATGAGGGGACTGTGATTAGAGCCTATATTTGGGAGGGATCACAAACTAGCATCCCCAAAGTAGAGGAGGGCTTCTTGGGAAAGCAAAAATCTATCTAGGTGCTCTTGGATCAGATTGGTGCCTTTCCTTCTGTTGCTCCAAGTGAACAGGGACCCCTGAAGCTGGACATCCATTAGAGCATTGGAATTAATGAAGTTTCTTAGGTTTGCAGTATCTTTATGAGTGATGATGTTCCCTCATTTTTTGTCCTTAAGGTGCAAAGGAGAATTGAAGTCCCCTGCCAGGATCCAGGGAGTTCCTTCAAAGACCTGCCTCATTGAAGTGAGTATTTTCCATAGAGATTCTCTACCCATAGAGGTGTTCGGGGCATAGACATTTGACATCACCCAAGAATTTTGGGATTCAGTATCCTAGAATAGGATGTTGCTTACCCTATCGTGGCCCGAAATAAGGTTTACCTAGAGCTTGGCAGGATTCCAGAGACACAGGAGCCCTCCCGACGTCCTAGAAGCCAGGGAATGAATGAAATTACAGTTTTGCCAAATATTTCTAGCAATGTTAGGGGACCATTGATCATCCAATTTTGTTTCCTAAATGAGAAAAATGGTTGGATTATGTTCTATCCTCATGGCTGTAGCCAGTATTTGTTTGGCTGCCCCATTTAGGCCTCTCGCATTATAGGAGAGGACTTTCATTTCAAACTCTTGGAAATTCTCTTGACCCCTTTTCCTTGCTGAGTAGGGGGTTTGGATCTACGACTTTCATCTTTGGAATTATTTACTGTTTCCTGAAATAGTGTTCTTTGGGTTCCATTGGCTATATATTTAGCCGTATTTTTGTTTCTTATATCCGAATAAGAGGGTCTTCCTCTCTTTTTTCCTCCTCCTACATTCATCATGGATTTATGGGAGCTCCGAGTTATCCTATGACTACTTTACTCAGGGGATGAATGGTCCTCGGCTTCATCATCAGCAGAGATAGAGTCTGAGTACATAGGAGAGGTTGGGTCTTCAAGACCCGGGCAGGGGGACGAAGGAGGAGAGAGGGGAGGCGGGCCTTGAGGGATTCTCGAGGAAGTGGGGGCATTGAGGATGGGGGGAGTATTATGGATGGGGGTGGTAGGGGGGTAGACTAGGGGAGTTCGAAAGGGTGAGAGGATGGCCATTGGTTCATAGGTGACCGGGATCTCACCTTACTCATAATCCTCACTGATAACAAAACTAAGCAAAGGATTGAATTTATTGGTTAGAGGAATATAGGTACTTGCCTTACAATTGAGCGGGCCCAGAGGGAGTCTAGAAATAGCTTTGTTGGCCACCGATAAGATAGGTAGGGGTTGATGCTGCATATTATTTGACTGGTCCCTGGCGGGTTTTGACTATGGCGGGATTCGAAGTTTAGGGCACTACGACTAAATATGGCCCTGGGATTGGCACTCAGGGCAAAAAGCTAGCTTGTTTTCATAGAAGAGTGGCTGCTTCCTTTTGAAGTTGCCATAGATGAGGTTTAGGTGGTCTGGAAGCTGACTTTCCAGGTTCATATTCATGCAAATGCGGGCCTAGGTTAGCCGGGTTCTTTCTTGGGTGGTCGGGTCGATAGCCATGAGCTCGTCGATCGCCTTAGAAAGACCAAGCAAGGCATCTTCATAGAAGAAGTGGGCTAGGAGATTTGGAAGTCTAACCCATATGGGGGCGAAATTGATGTTCTGGGAGCTGGGGTTGAAGTTTGGTTGCCATTTTTTGAGGAATAAACTTTGCCTTCCATAGAACCAGGGCCCTCCGAATAATATGTGCTTTGTGTCTTCATGGGAATTGAGTTGAATCATGAAAAAACCCCTTGTCATTACCGAGATCTCCAAGTTGCCTAGGGTTTTCCATTTTGAAGCCACCCATCTATGAATAGCATCTAAGTCAGGTCGCCCGTCGATGAATTTGCCTACCAAGGAGTTGGTATCCCAGGATTCATAGTTTTCCATGAGGGATTTAGGGCATAGAACATTATTCCCTTGCATGATGAATTCGCTGGCCATAGACGACATAGTAATTCATTTTTTTTGGAGCAAGTCAGCAAAGGATGTCTTACCACCTGCTGTTGGAACCTCACCTGGGATATGGGGCCCTTGCGTGGCCATGGTTCCAGGCTTGATAGAGCCCTCGACATATCTATTGCAACAATCAGGATCTAAGTGCGTCGCCATGGGGAGTGCCTATGAGAATCATTTCTTTGGCACGACCCAATTTTGGGAGTCAGGGAAGGTGCTCGGCTAGCACTAGGAAGCGATGAGAGGATGGGCGGAGGGCAGGAAACAATCTGCTAAGGAAAAATGTGGAATCAAAAATCGGATAGGAGGGAAACGGACGGTCAAACACCAAACCCCCATAGAAAATTCCGAAAGCCGCCAGGAGGTAGACTTTGCTTGCTGCTACGTGGACCTTCGATCGCCGTCCAATCAATATAGGCGCTTTTTGACTTGCTAAAAATTGGTCACTTTTTCATCACTGGAAGTCAATTGCTTATTCTATCGTCAAAATATATGCACCTTCCAAATTGTTGTTGGGATATAGGTGCTTGTTCTATAGTCGAAAGATAGGTGATTTTCTAGCATCGAAAGATAGATGCTTTATGGCATCGAAAGATATGTGTCTTTTGGTCTGTTATCGGGATACAAGCATCGTACCTTAGCAAAATTAGACACCTACTTCTAGCATCACTATATCCATCAAGTTGTACATCATTCCTTAAGCGCATTAAAAGTGTTGTCCAATGCCAGGTCCATGTGGGACCTTGACTAAAAGGTGCAAAAAAGCAACAAAAGACTACATCTACACACATTTTCCACTACAAACACCAGTCAAGCATAATACATCAATTTCTATTAAATATATGTAATAATTACATAAAAAGACAATTCTAATGTTAATAATGCCACACAAAACCCCATTAAAACATGCACAAAAATGAGCAATTCTGGTGCTCATCATCCCCCCATGCCTAAGTATTGCCACATCCTTGTGGTACTTGCTGTTAGTAATCCCCTGTTTCAACAACAACCTTCCAATATGCCCTGTTCTAGTGTCTCCTTTCCTGAGTTTTGGGATTATATTTCTCTTTGTCTCATTTATGTTTGCCATGCTCTTTGGGTTGGTTGGTACATTTGTTTTTGGTTTTCTCTTGCGCTAACCACTTTTACTTGTGTCCTCCATTTTCAACCTTGTGAATGTAACGACACTGTGTTCAAGGACTGGTTCTGCTTGCTTCTAGAAGAAATAATTTGTAGGTAGCCGCTCTACCATTTCAATTATGGGTGTGTCCCATGATGGAAACTATGACTTATAAAATACTTAAGCTTTCAAAAATCGTGCTACCTATGGATCAAATATTGCCTCATTTGTATCATCCTATTTGTTATCAGTTGACATAGGTTGAGGTACTCTAACCAGTGATGGCATCATGGGCTCGTTACCAAATATCCCCATCCATTGAAAATATTTCATAATCTATAATGGACATCTACCAATAGAATCATACAAGGCCCAAAATTATGCAGGATGTGTAGGTCTAACATTGATACGTGGTTTCTTGACCATCCGCTTGTGTTCCCATCGCTCTTTCTTGCTCTTCTTTAGATCCTCCTTAATATTTACAAAATTTTATCGATAGTTGGAAAAATCTTCCAGTGATGCAACTCACTCCATTAGAGTTGGGTTTTTGTTGTGCCTTTGTTCTTCTTTGTGGTGGCCTCTTGGCCTCCTCTATGGTGGTCGCTTTACCTTAGCCTTTAGCCAGAGTTTCTTTGAGGGGCATGGGGATTCTACATCCGATAGTGGCACCTTGAGACCAAGCACCGCTTTCCTCCTTGGAGGTGGTATTTCGTGTATATCTGATGACTCTATTTTTGGCATGCCTTGGTACAATGGTGCGTCAACATGAGTATCAACCTATGGTTGGTCGTCGGATTGGCCAACCATAGTTTGGTTAATTGGTGGATGACTAGCTGGCTGTGCAACTATTGAGAGATTAAATGACTTCTTTGATTGGCCCATGCCATTCTACTTCTCTAGCTCCTCAATTGACTGGACAAGTGTATCTTGTGTGGGCAATTCCCCAACTAACTGGGTAATGTCCACATGTGCTATAGACTCTCCAAATTATTGGGCAAATTTTGAATATTCAACTTCAAGTTGACCTATTGATTAGGTAGCCATAGAGTTATTGGATGAATCATCAACCTCGTTGTCTATGATTTCAACCATAGGGGTCCCACTCTACAAAATAGGGCTCCCTTGTTCCTAGGAAGCATCCACCACAAGGGCTTATGATTGGTCCCCTACATCAGACATATGGGCATTTAATACCCTCCTGGTATCAAAATGCTACACCCCACAGTTGGGTTAACCAAAATGTATATTTGGAAATCTCACACCATGCAGGGTGACTTAACCTTGAGTCTCTTTCTAAAGGAGGCCTAAAATTTTATTTCACACGAGTAGGCTCTACCTCCAGGTTTAGGTTTATATTGCTATATTTATATTCAAGTTCAAGAGGTGTTTTATAATTTAACTAACAAAAACCTAAGTTTTTATCTCTAACAAACCTTTTAAGATAAAATTTACCAAACTTAAACAAAATGAACACTAAATTTGTGAGCTAGATGCAATCAATCAAGAATGCAAGAAAATAAGGCTCCTAGCCTAGAATGCTTTTTAAATTTTAATGATTAAATCAACTAAATAGAGTTTTTATTTTCCAAAGCAAAAAAGGAATGATGCAACAAACTAGTTAGCCTATAATTTAGCTATATGATTTTGGATTTCTTGCCTAATTGCCTTTTGAAATGAGAAATTTTAACTATCCTAAGGGTTTTTTAATTTTACAAAGTAGACTTGATTTGAAGAAAAAATTATAGAAAATAAGCATAGCATATAAAATAGTAAAATAATAGTAAACAAATAATTTTAGTTTAAAAATAACCTATTTTTGAAAGGCTAATCAAAAGCACCACTATTTCAAAAGTGCCACTGAACCTTGGTGGTGGATTTGCCAACCTGCAATTAAGGGGAAAAATAGTTTTGTGTCTAATTTAGGGGGTTTATCAAAGTGAAAATAGATTATAAACTATCTTCCATAGTTTATCATACCCCCTACCTTTGATAAAAAAATAAAATTTTCCTTGATGTTGGAAGGAAATTGCACTTTGGCAAAAGAACCACTATACTTCAGTGGTAGATTTGGTCTATGTAAAATAGTGAGTCAAAAGCACCACTTTATGGGTTGAGTGGTCCTTTTGAACCTGAAACTATAAATAAGAGTTATTTGGGGTGAAATTTGGGGGTAAATGGAGTCTAAATATTGTGAAATTTGTCGAGGAGGTAAAATCCCTAATTTCTCAGGCCTACAAGTTGATAGTTTCAAAAAAACTTACCAAATGGATTCCAAATTAAAAAAATATTTAATTATTTGATTATGGACAATAATATTAATAAATTATAGTTGGGAGTTTGAAATGGCTCAAATAAAAGCTCTAGGATATATAAAATGATGAGAAAATACACTAAAATGACTATGAAATGGAGTAAAGAGTTTACAAAACCTAACTGAAATTAAAATATCACAAATTGGATGTTAAGAGATAATTATTATATGCTAACTAAGAATATATAAAACTGTTATAACCAAATGGATTCCTACAACAAGGATTATAGATGTTTTTGATGCTCAAGAATAGCTAAGAACAAGCAAAATGAGATGCAATATTCCAACAAAGATGATTAGGATGATATTATACCTGAAATAAATATTCATGTTAGTTAAAAACAAGTATATAGACCTAATAATAATAACATAAATATATGGCTGATATTAAATGATCCAAGCATGAAAGAAGTAAAAACTAGCTTATAAAATGATGCATACACTAGTAAAAGAGGTGTTAAAGAGCATATAAGATTATTGGAACATTAAAAAATAAATGTGAAAAATATTATGTTATAAAAATAGAGCATATATGACTATAAATGAAAATGAATCAAGTAGATGGATGGAAATTACATAAATAAGAAGAAAACATTGAGTTAGTGAGCAAAATGAAGCAAATAACCCTACACAAAGTGATTAGAAATGCAAGTAAATAAGAAATGATTCTAATAAAATTAAGAGGTATAAGAAAAATTATTACAATGCTAAAAAAACAAATATTAGATGCATAAACAAGAAGAAATATAGAGATAAGTGGTTGCAACAAGAAAAATCCAAGTATTAGCAAGGTCAAATAAAGAGGAAATCCATAAAGTCAAAACAAAGGAGATAAAAAGAAAGAGGAGCTAGGATTTTTACTTCCTATAAAGACCTCATATTGCACCTAAATGGTATCCTTTCCCAAATGCACATTTTACTTGATCTACTTGCTCCAAATACTTGATGGAAGAGCTCCAAATGCAATAGAAGAGAGAAATGAGAATGAGAAAAAATGAGCTAGAAATTTTGTAGTTTATTACTATTACCAATCATGTTATGAAATTACCATCCCAAGGCATTTATTTAAATATTTTTGGATGGATGATCCTTGGAGGGAAGGAGGGTCAAATATGACATTAGGAAAAAGACCAAATTTGAATTTTGTATGCCTAAGGAGTGGTCTGAGCATGTGTAATTAGATAAGGGAGTAGGATTAAGGAATTTGTGTGATTCTAGTTCATGCCAAGAGATTATATTCATGTTGAAAATTTCCACGAAGGTTAACTGGTGGATTTTCTTGAGTGGCATTTTTGACAAAAGGTCAAGTTGACCGATCAAAATGCCAAAATTCATTGTTTTACAAAAGTGCCACTATGGCATTTTTCATAGGGGGCTAAATTTGATGTCGTGGTTGCTTGGGTTAAGATGATTGACTATAAATATGATGTATGGTGTCTTTGCCTAGAGTTAAGGATCATTAGGTGTGTCAAAATTGGGTGTCTACAAGAGTGATGTAAAATGACAATGGCTTCATCATTTTTAGATTTGTAATCTTAAGATATTTGTAGTGTTTACTTGTATTTATATGATTTCTTTGGTCATTATATTTTTTGGTCTTATTGATTAAATTGCATCATGGATTCATTTTATTATGTTGGTTTTGACATAGCATAAACCTATTCTTATTATTTAAGAGCTTTCCATAATACATCATATCAACCTAACAATGATAAACCTTCTAACATGTTTACCCTTGTGAGGCTCTTTTTCAACTCCTCAACCTATTTTCTATTATATTTCCTTTATTTTGGGTTGTAAACATTCTAAACTACCTAGCATTAACCTATCATTTTTTCTAGTAAATAATGGGTACTTCAAGTTACTTTTATAGGTCTTTGTTTTATTTTTTCTATTGTCAAGAGGATTTTGATCTCAATTTGGCACCATGGTAGCTTTTACTTTATCTTGCTAGTTTTTTTATTCTTATTTAAGATGGTATGGGTGTTATAGTTTGAACTTGAAGTTGTAATTGAACAATTTATGAAAATATTCCTTAAAGATGCAGAGGCAATCATCCTCTCTTCAAAATCATAGAGTTTGGTCTTGAGTTAGATTGTTTTCATGGATTAAATTGAGAAATAATCTATTGAGGTTATTATTTTATCAATATTATCTTTCTTTTTATCATGCCCTATTATCATTATTCGTAAACTACCCCATCTTTGAAGAGATAACCCTTTATTTGATTGGTGTTTTAAAATTGTCCAAAAATTAATTATTACAACTCATTATCACATTATATGTAAGTGTTATTGGTTGAATTGCTATTATATTATTGGTTGTTAATTGATTAGCTATGACAAGTGTTGGATTTCATAATAGTTTCTATAAATTAATGGAATCAACACATTACCCAGTATTGTTGAAAATTAAATACACACAAATTAATTTACAAAATATATTAGGGTGTCATGGACACCAAATTATCTCACTAAAGAAAAATAGAATACACTCCAACCAGTAATTAAGTGGTTGGTATGATTGGATATTTATACCCAAATACAAGTTATTTTTAGTTCAAGGTTAAGTAAATAATATTTAGGTTTAAAATAATTAAATATTACAAAAATACATTTTTCAAGGTTTACAAGGGACCAAAAAACTTATGTATACAGTACAACATAAATTTGGTCATGGAATCAAGTGAAGCTTAATCACCACATATTTCAAAATATCCCCTTAATCTTAATGGAGGACATGGAGAGAGACCCTTATTTGTCATACCCCCTTCAAGGACACTTCCCCAAATCAAGTAGCTACTACATATGCATAAAAGAAACCTTGGGAATTACCTTAGGATATTTATTACCTACTCTTCTAATGGAATGAAAATAAGATCAAACATCCTATAAAAACAAATCCATCTCACATAATGCATCTAAAACTCAAAATGCTTGGTCCATTGATAAAATAATAGATTACAAACAAGCTAGATTGTGCTCTAATCATCACACTAAATAAATGGATGTTTAAGTAATTTTCGCTTGCTCCAAAATCATGAGCATCCATCAAAGGTTCTTAGTTACCTTATTAGAAACACAATACTCAACTTCCATGGAATATTGAAATATAATAGGACTATCATTTGGAGCACCATAAAATAAGATAAAAACCCAAGTAGAACATAAAGCTTATAGTGGATATTTTCTCATCCAAATAATTAATCAAATTAGCATTTGAAAATCCTATTAGAATAAAATATGAACCAACTAAATAATGAATAGCCATACCCAGGTGTTGTAGGTGAGTTGGAGAGGAGAGGGTAATCCTCCAAGGGAGGTCCCAGGTTCAAATCTCCACCCTACCAAAAAAGCTAAATTGGGTATCCAAAATCCAATTGATAATGTTGGTGCGAGCAGGGTCGGGTGCGACTCCCGGGTGACTTTGACTATGTAGAACCTCCTGTTCGTGGTCTCTCAGACCAAGGCGGCCCCGTAAGGGGTTTTTCGCTTTAAAAAAAATAAAATAATGAATATCCATATGATAAATACATTTGATATATTTGATAATCCTCTTGGTTTTGGTCTAGCGAGGGGCATGCATGTACTTGGATCAATAGTTGACGATAAAGGTTATATTAGATTATGTGTGGGTAAGGTAAAAGAGATATCCCATAATATATCGATATAAAGTGGCATCCTTACAATCAACTTAAAGCTTCAATTTTGAAGCACAAGGAGTCTAAAAAACTTATAGTTATCCATATTGAAGCATTGAAGAAGATCCAATGCATACTTGATTTGTAAAATAGTGATCCAAGAATATATTATAACAATATAAGTCCCTAATAGATAGTGTAGGATCCCCAAATATATCATCTCAAAGGAAGCATGAAGTTGTAACTTCATATCCTACATCAAGGCGGGAGAGTTATCTATAATGAAATGATCATGCACATAGAGAACCACCACCAAGGTCTCCTCATCCTAATTTTTGATATAAATTCATGTTTGTGATCACATAATTGAAACCCATAACTAATAAAGAAAGAGTAGGTCTACTTATACCAAGCATGGACTATTTGATTAAGTCCATACAAGGACCTACTAAACTAAAAAACCAAGGGGGTGGGACCCTTAAGCTAAAAACTAGGTGGTTGCAACATATATATCTCATCCCAAATATTTCCAAGTAGGAATCCACTTTCTACATCCATTTTATGTACATTTCAACCAAATGAGGCTACTATAGAAATAATCATACTAACAAAAATCATCATAGCAATTGGAATAAATGCCCTTGAATACTCAAGTTCTTCCTACTAAGATAATTTCTTTGAAACAAGGAATACCTTGTGATTTTCCACCTAATCATCAAAAGTATACTTGACCTTATAGACCCATTTTTTTCTAACCACATTCTTCCCTTCTAGAAGAGGAATAAACTCCCATGTCCTATTCTTCATCAAGAACTCATACTTGACAAGCATAGCACCTTCCCACTTTAGTCAACCGTTAACATGAGAATATTTATTTATTTATTTTTATTTTTTTATTTGTGGAAAACATCCCAAAAGGGATGCCACTTTTGGGTAAGACCCAAGGATGCCGGGATATCCATTCCGCCAAAAACACCCAGGACTCGGACCTGGCCTACCACCTTTGACATACTCAAGGAGCAAACAAACACACAAAACCAATTTAAAAATAAGTAAATAAAATAAAACAAAAATAATAAAATAAAATAAAAAACATGCTCCTTGAGTGTGTCAAAAACAAAAGCACAACCAAACACACACACAATAAGATAAAAGAAACCACAACACGAACCACATAGAAAAACACAAGAACCACATAACAAAACACAAACAAGACAAAAACAACAGAACACTACAAAGACATAACCCAAAAAAAACATGAAAAATAAACACAACCAAAACCTAAAATATTAAAAAAATAAAATAAAAATAAAAATAAAAAACAACCAACAACAGACAATAAACAAAAACAAAAAACATAGAAAACACTCACACAAAAAAACATGAATTAACACAAACAAAGAGAAACACAAGAACAAGAATGACAAAAACACAAGAACAATAACAAAAAACATAAAAAAACACAAAACAACAAAAACACAAGAACAACAAAAAACAACACAAAGAACACAAAAACAAAACAAAACAAAAGAACACACACACCTTAAAAAACTAAACAAAAAAAAAAAAAGAAAAAAAAAAAAATTGAACATAACAATGACCTATCTAGACCAGAAGACTATTAAGGCAAGAAACAACAAAGGAAACAAAAGAAAGAATAGATTGAGCTAGGGAACTAAAAAAACCTGAATGAACCAAAGAGAAGCAAAAAAAAACAAGAAGAAACTAGGTACCTTCAAAACTGGAGCCATCCAAAGAAATGATAGAAAGAAGAGCTTCCCTAATTTGCGAAGCCCACCATCTAGGAGGGTGGCCATAACAAGTAAGATCACCTTTGTCCAAAGCCCAATTAGCTAAAGCATCAACACTCTTGTTTTGATCTCTGACCACATGATTGTAATCAACTTTCAAAAATCCCATCTGGATTAATTGAATCTTCTCAATAATTATTTTTATTCTCCAATCAACCTTATGATTCTTAGAAGGAGTCTTCAAAAGATTAATCATAAGTTGAGAGTCAGACTCAACTAACACCTTTTCCCATCCAACCTTAGTAGCCTCTTGAAGGCCTCTGAGGATACCATACCCCTCAGCAAGGTTATTGGAAAGAATACCCAAATTCTCAGCAAAAGTAAAAACCAGGGAGCCATCTGAAAGTCTACCAATTCCTCCCACACTGGCTTTTCCAGGGTTCCCTCTAGAGGCTCCATCGGTATTGACTTTTCCAAAATCCTTAGGAGGAGGTTGCCAATTTCTTGTCCTATCCATCTTACTAATACTCACATTCCCTTTAAGTTGGTTGCCCTTAGAAGATTTAATCTTCAATATTTGCATCACTTGATCCCATCTTTGGTGGGAGTTTTGGGGGTGATTAAGGAGTTGATGGACTGATTCAACTAAGTTGGCTATGGTATTTTGCCAAATATAGTGAATATCCTTCCTATCTTGATTAAAAATTTGGTTGTTCCTTTCATTCCAAATATTCCAAAGAAGAATGGTAGAACCCATCCAAACTAACTGCCTAATAAAATGATCAACACCCTCTTGATTAGGCCAATCCCTCCAAAGTTGTTCAAAAGTAAAAAAATTGGACCATTGTAAGCCAAGTAAAGTGGCCATTCTCCTCCATAGCTCAGAGGCTAAAGTACACTCAATAAAAATATGGTTGAGAGTTTCTACATTCTCTTCACACATTTCACATCTAAAAGGGCCATGAAAACCATGCTTCATAAGTTGCTCACCAGTAAGCACCCTACGATGCAATAAAAGCCAATTAAAGAACCTCACCTTAGGCCAGAGATTTTGAGCCCACAATTGAGAAAATATGTCAGAAGAATGGTTGGGATTATTATGGCATAAGGTCAAATAACCTTGAGCAACTGAATACTCACCCTTAGTAGTGTTGTTCCATCCAAAACAATCTTTTTCATGGGACCAAGAGAGAGATCTCATATGAAGGATGCCTTGGATATCTTGTCTTTGCCTTTCTAGGATTTGAATAGGCCAGTCCTCAATAGGGATCCAATATCTACCAACCTTTGAATTACCAGTATGGTACCAATAGTAATTAGCCACCTTTATCCAGTTAGCTCGGTGAAGCTCCTCCATCCAAGGCCTCCAATCGGGAAACTGAGTTATCAAAGGCTTGTGACCATCCCAAGAATCTATCCAAAAATTTACTTGTTGACCATTATGAATGATCCAAAATAAATTTTTCTTTATCAAATCCTCACCAGTCTTAAGAACTGCTAAAATGGGAGAACCTTTGGTAGGAAGTTGATAGCGAACAAGGTCTTCAAGGACTTTTGTTCTCAACATATTTAGCACGAAGATTATTGGCCCAAAGAGCATTGGGGTTATGCAACATCCTCCAATATAATTTAGCAGCTAAAGCTTTGTTGTTATTAATAGAAGACCGGAATCCTAACCCCCCTTCATTCTTAGGAAGACATAAAGTGTCCCATTTCACCAAGGCCCATTTTCTTTTCTCCTTAGTACCACTCCAAAGGAAACGATGACTGATTTGATCCAGTTCTCGAAGAACAACCTTTGGGATATTCAACATGGAAGATACATAAATAGGAATAGCTTGAAGGACTGATTTTACCAAGGTGATTCTACCCCGAGAAGAAAGCCACCTGTTGGTCCACTTTCCAATTTTCTTCTTGACTTTGTCCAACAACCAATTCCAATATTTATTTTTTTGCCTTTGAATATTTATGGGAATACCTAAATAAGTGATTGGAAGGGAGGTCTTCTTATATCTTAATTTATCCAAGACCATGGATTCCTGTCTAGCAGAGCAGTGAAAGAAAATAACTTTAGATTTGTCTTCATTGATCAACTGCCCGATAGCCTTAGAAAAACAGCTAATGATTTGCTTAATATTAGAAGCTTCCTTAACTGTAGCTTTACCTAAAAGAGTAGAGTCATCCACAAATTGAAGATGAGAGATAGGTCTAGCTCCATGAGCAATGGTAACTCCCTCAAGGGTTTTGTTTTCCCTCTTTTTGGTTATAGTCCTACCCAAGCATTCAACAAGAATGATGAATAAATAAGGGGATAGCGGGTCACCTTGCCTAATACCTCTAGAAGCTGGGAATGACTGAGAAGGCCTGCCATTGATAAGAACTAAGTAGGAAACTGAAGAGATACATCCCATAATCCAATCCATCCAATCCTTAGAGAAACCAAATTGCCTCAAAACTTTGATAAGGAAGTGCCAATCCACTCTGTCATAAGCTTTGGATAAGTCTAACCGAATGAACATGGAAGGAGATTTTTGCATATCCATGGAATGGATGGCTTCCTGAGCAAGAACTATCTCATCTACTATTTGACGCCCTTCCACATAACCCCCTTGCTCGTGGGAAATAATCTTATGCAAAAGAGGCTTCAACCTTTCTGCCATGATTTTAGTAATGATTTTGAGAAGAACATTACATAAAGCAATAGGTCTAAAAGCTGAGATATGATCAACCTCTTGAGCTTTTGGAACAAGAGTAATATAAGTTTTATTGATAACCTTCAAAATTTCTTTGGCTTTCCTGGCTTCTTCCACCACCTCTAATAAATCAACATGAAGGATATCCCAGAACTCTTGGTAGAACTCAATGGGAAAACCATCAGGACCTGGGGTTTTCCCTTTTTGCATTTTAAAAACTACTTGTTGAAGCTCATTGATAGTAATAGGAGCAGTCAAAATAGAGTTCTCCTCAGAAGTGATAAGAGAAGGGATTGCTTGAAGAACATTTTGTTGAGAAGCTGAGTCAAGAGGAGTAGCAACAAAAATATTGGAAAAGTAATCAACAACAATAGAGTTCATGCCATCCCAAGTATAAACAACATCTCCAGAATCTGATTTCAGGGAAGAAATAAAGTTGTGAGATCTTCGAGCTAGAAGAGATTTGTGGAAGAAATTTGTGTTTCGATCTCCTTCTTTGAGCCATTGAATTCTAGATTTTTGCTTCCATAAGATTTCTTCTCTTTTTTCCCATTCCTCTAAGCCGAGTTGTGAGTTTAATTTCATCTGCACTTCTCTTCTCTGTGAGGCCATCTAAATGGATTTTCTTATTCAAATTTTCAAGATGAGCAATAACTTCATGTTTTTTTATGAACATCCCCAAACTCTTTCCAGTTCCAAGTCTTGATTTTGGATTTAATGTATTGCAGTATTTTGGCAAAATAGAACATCTTAGTCCCATGCCTAGGTTTACCTTCCTTCCACCATTGTTGCACACGAGGTCTAAAGGAAATGTCTCTAAGCCACATTAATTGAAAATGAAAAGGAGAGAAACTCACATTGGTTTTCCACATTTCCACCATGACTGGCCAATGATCCGAACCAACATTATTAAGAGTCTTCACTTTAGGAATGTGACCATGGATTAAGAAATTTTTAGAGAGCAAAAACCTATCCAATCTCTCCATTATACAAGCTAAGCCTTGCCTTCTGTTAGACCAAGTCATAAGGCCATTATCTGGTTGGATGTCCACAAGATGGAGGTTTGCAATATATTCGCTCATGAGGTCAGTGCTTTTGTCCAAATTTCTATTTCCCCCCTTTTCTCATCCAGAGAGAGGATGGTATTGAAATCTCCTCCGATCAAGATCCAAGCTTCAGGAAAATGAGAGATAATATGAGTTATATCCTTCCATTGTCTTCTTTTTTCCTCCAAAGCAGTCGGAGCATAAACAGTAATGCAGAGCATAATTTGGTTGGAATGTCTACTTTGAATAGCTATAGCCAACAGACCCCAACTGCCAACCATATGGTGAATAACTACCTCTTTTGGGTCCCAAAGACAAGCAATGCCACCAGAAGTCCCTTGGGAACTGAGGGAAACCACTTTTCTAGCTGGCCAAATTTTACTGGCAATTGAGTCCATATCCTCCATTGACATCTTTGTTTCTTGAAGGAAAACAAGATGTGGATGATTTATCTGAATCATTCTTCTAATTTCATTTTGTTTTGAAAGACTCCCTTTGAGTCCTCTAATATTCCAAGTGATGATCTTCATTAATACCAGGGCTAAAAAAGTTGGGAAGGGCATTAATCTTACCTTCCTCTACAAGCTTTTCACCTTCTTTTACCATATGATATTGATTGGTCTTGCGACCTGCTTTTTGATTAGAATCCATCTTCAGTTTTTTTCCCTGTTTCTTGACTTATTCCAATTGAATCTGAGATGGCTTCTAACCTTGAAGAATGCTCGTACACAGCCAAAATTTTACTAGAGGGTTCAACGGAGTCTATATTGGGACCTGTATTATTTGAAGTTTTGACATTTAAAAGATTGTTTTTCTTGTGTAAATTTTCTCCTTTTTTTTTGTTGAAAACCTTTGATTTGTTGGTTTGTCTCTGAGTTCTTCCCTTCATATTTAAATTGTGTTTCTAAGATTTATGTTTCCATTATTTCCTCTTCCTCACTTGGGACATCATTTGTGGAAAGGATTTCAAACATATTAGCAGATGACTTTGATTGATCCTTCATAACTGGTTTTTTTAGTGTTCTTCTTCTTAGGCATTTGGAAACTTCTTGAGTTTATATCTTCTTTCTTTTGATCAGGAATTTTATTTGGGCAAGCCTTGGCCAAATGACCATATTCATGGCAAATTCTACAATGAAAAGGAATGTTCTCATAGTCCACTACTTGCTCCCAAGTGTCTTCCCCAAATTGTAATGTGATATTTTTAGGTAGGGGTTTGTCAAAATCCATTAAAACACAAATCCGAGCATAAATAATATGTTCAAAATTTTGAGTACAATCAGCAGTCATCATAAAAGTTCCTAAAGAGTTTCCAATTGAAGAAAAAATAGTAGGATTCCAAAATTCAATAGGGAGGCCAAAGAGTCTAACCCACACGGGAGCTATAGAAGGCATCTCTTCTTCGGATTTAAATTTAGTATGCCAGGGCTTCATGAAAAGCCCTACCCTTCCAAAAAACCAAGGACCCCCTTGAAAAGTTTTCTCTCTATCTTCATTATTAGCAAATAAAACAAGAAAATAACCATTTGGATAAATAGAGATTTGTAACTCACCTTTAGTTTTCCAGATTTTTGCAGCCCAGACTTTGAAAGCAGATAGGCTCGGATGAAAACCCATGAACCGACAAATTAGTCCTCTTTTTTCCAAATCTTCAATGCCAGTCTGAATGTTACCCATATCAAGCTTAACAATAGGAGTTCCATCATCTGCTTTAAGACATCCTGACTCCATTTTCCTGGGATCAATATTAGGCATTCTTAGAGGTTTATGGGAAGCCCTAAGATTGATATTAGCATTGGGCTGAGGCTGTCCACCATGGAGGGCATCCCTAAAATTCATTTTTGGGGCTGAGTCTTCGAAATTCTTACCCTTGATAGGGGTTTTCATAGTAGAATTATTTTGTGGGTGCACCTTAGCACCAGATTCACTTGAGATATGAGCCATTTTTTGATCAACTACTTGAAACTTGTTTCGTGATCTCTTTAATCCTTGCCCTAGACGTCGTGGAAAGGTATGGTTTTCACTTTTCTTTTGTGCAACAAATTGGAAGCCATTGTCACTCAAGTTCACAGTATGATCTATTGAAAGATAAATTTCTAACCCATATTGGATCCCTTGCAACATTTCCTACTAAAATATTGAGCATAAACCACAAAAATATTGGTCGCTAGGGCCCGAAGGCCCTAAAAACCAACCTCTGGAGCTGCTTGCACTCAACCCAGATGAAACCCTCGCATAGCCACTTGCCAAAAATCTCGTTCACACATAGGGATGCGCTAGGATCTGTGTTGCTCCAAATGATATGAAAATTGGTGGAGACGTTCTAGGGTTTTTTAGGCATCTACCCTCAAAATTTTAGCTCAATCCGAGTCCGGATGAGTGAGATATGGCCGAAACAAGTTCGATAGTTTGGGCAGTCCTACGAAAAACGTCCCTCCTCTAAAGCAAATTTTTGTTATATGGCTCTTTTTCCAATTATTATTAACATGAGAATATATTAAAGGATATCTAGAATAATCAATCTTCGAGACTAACTATTGAGAAGTATTATTTCAGTCTTTTTCTAAATATATAATAGGTTGACCATCCTAAAAAAGTGCCTAAATCCACTTGGATGTTGGATGAATAGAAGAAGAACTAGGTACACTCTATGGTAAAGCAACATTAGAAGCCAAACCTAAATAATCCAAATAGAACCCACCACTCACATCAACATGTAATGCTTAATCACTCATAAATATGAAGAAAGTACTCTAATAGGAATAGGACTATCACTCAAGGATGAAGAAAGTAATCTAATAGGAATAGATCCTAAAATAATATATGAATAATATATTATATTAGTCTAATAAATAGCAATATATTTCACCAAAATTTCAAGTGGTAGGCTAGATAAGCCCCTAGAGGAACCTCATAAAAAATAACATCTCCTTGAATAAGAATCTCACTCCTTTTAGGATCATAAATATGATATTCCCTATAGGTATCCAAATACCCAAAAAATATGTATTTTTTACTCTTTTATGCCTCATTTTTTAAAATATATTTAGTTATGTGGGATAATATTGAATACCAAAAATATGTAATCAAGACACATCTAGCATATCAACTATTAACCTCTCAAGAGTCAGCATGTCTTGAACAACTATAATGGGAACCCTATTGATGATGTATGTTGCACAAGTAATAGCCTCACCCCATAATTTGTGCTTCATCCCCTTAGCATAAGTCATAAAATATGCCATATCCATGATTACCTTATTCTTCTTTTCATCAAATCCATTCTATTGATGGATATAGTGAATAGTCCTCCAATATTGTATCCCATTAAGAGTCAAAAAATTATGAAAGGTATTGCTCAAATGTTCACCTTCTCTATCAAAATTAAGATAATTGATCTGCTTGTCTAGTTGATTCTACAAGAGCATTGATTCTTTGAATATCTTAATGGCCTCATAATTTGTATGAATAGTATAAAAGCACATGTATGAAATCATCAATAAAAAATTATGTACCTATTTCTAGAACAAGAGGGTATATCCATATGTCTACATATATGAATATGTATGATATCGAAGGGGTGAGTAGCATGTATTATTATCCCTTTATAAAGGTCTCCCTATGATGCTTCTCAAGAATGCATCCCACACATGCACCACTCATAGGTAAAATATGAGGAAGTCAAATGGTCATTTGATAATGACTTATGTATCTCAAGGATCCATAATTGAGATGCCCAAGCCTATGATTCTATCACTAACTCTCTTCATCTACATAATCCTGTAGACACCAAAATAACACCAATTCGATTATGTGACAATAAGCACTGATCGCACTAACACACACAGCCCCCAGGGCAGCCCCCAGAGGTTAAACAGTGGTTCTAACCACTCACACAGTAGTTTTGCAAGTCAGGGATCAATTTGGCACCTTTTAGACACTTTATTGCTTATTCGTCCCACCCAGGGACGAGTGCGGATTTGTACTCGTCCTACCCAGGGACGAGTGCGGATTGATACTCGTCTCACCCAGAGACGATTACCAGTGCTCGCTCTAGGGTGGGACGAATGCCAGGTTTGACCAACAAAAAGTCAGATCTCGACGCATGACAACTCAGAACTGCCACTTAGCTTTCCTTGCATGGCATAGGAGTGCAAGTGAGTTCTTTTGACAACTCATATCTACCAATTGACTCTCCCTTCACTGCATGGGAATGAGAGTGAGCTTTTTAAGACAACTCAGATTTGCCACTTAGCTATCCCTTCATTGCATGGGAGTGCGAGTGAGCTTTTCTAAACATACAAAGACATGCACGAGAGGCGAGTTAAGAAGCCCTTGATCAAGAAGAAGTCTTCTCTTCACACAAAAAGCATTCATGCAAAGAAACACTTTTGCATGTTAATTCAAAGAGACCCCTTGGGTCTATAAAATGGTGAGTTTCCTCACCCAAAAGATATACAGAGAAGGAGCATTTTGAGCGACGAAGTGCTGCTAATTCATTTACTTGCGATTTGTGTTTTCAACATCCATAATATCTTAATCAAAAGAGAGGTTATTGGGTGACTTTTGAAGGCACGAATCAAGAACCAACCCCGATTTTTCTGACCACAATATCCTACCAATTTGTCGACAACACATCACATCAGGTTTTGGACCCATCCTAAGCGGATTGGTGTCGAAGCAAAGTTTCACCCGTGGGTGGTTTGCCTTCGGGCACCCCCCCGCTTTATTGCTTTTAGTGACTATTTCTTTTGTAGTATTTAGCTAGTTTCATGTTTATGCTTTTGTCAAGTTTTCATTTTATTTAGATTCATTTTAACCATCGTTAGATTTATCTTTTATTTTTCATACACATGTGCTACTGATTCTTTGTTTGTTTCTTTGAACGTAGATTTGCAGCATTAGAGGAGCAGCGAGGAATCGACCTTTACCAAAGCAAGCGACGACAACGTTTTGGTTCACCCATCTTATATGTGGGCACGCGAAAGAAGGAATTCTAAAACAAGTTGTAAAAGACCAACATTTAACGCTCCTATCCCCTAAAAAGGAAGGAGACGCATTGTAACACAAATTTGAAAAGCATATCAATAAAAGGGCCGATTTTTATATTGCTTTAATATCTTGTGTTCATGTTCTTCCTTTTTACGCATTTTTCAATAACATAGGGTTTAAGCGTTATTTTAGTTTCGTTTACATTGCATTTTTAGTTTATCCTTTTTGTTTTCGGAATCTCATGTTTTCAATGGCGATCAGGGAATACGCAATAGAAACCTGCCGTGGTCAATCAAGTTGCTATCAATGCCCCTACGCCTGCCCAAGCAACACAGCCTCCAAAGGCTAATTATCAGGCGGTGCCTCACAATAATTATGAGAAAGATAACAAAAAGTAGGATCAAAATTAGCAGCGTCACCCTAAGCGACAATTTACACCATACACTGAGTCTAGGGACTCCTTGTTTGACCGTTTGTCAGCGGCAAACTTGATTAATCTGCCAGATATTCCAACAATTGATCCTAATGCGCCAAAGCCTAAGGGCTACAGAGAGGATCTTTTCTGTAGATTCCATAGAAGGAAAGGGCATGACCTTAATGTCTGTTGGACGTTTAAAGGTTTAGTGCAAGATCTCATTGATAATCACACATTGGTAGTGGATAACCCCATCGCACCCAACAACCAACAAATGGGTGTTTTCAAAGATCCTTTACCCACACATGATGCACAAACAAAACCTCTGCATGTCAATGAAGTGCAACGAGTTGCCCCATGGAGGGGTATGTTGGGATGATTAGCATTGTGACAAGAAACAAGAGACACCCAAGAGTTGCCCCGCGATATCCACCAGGGAAGTTCCATCCACGTCACAACATCAACCGAATCCTACATAGTTGCCCCCGCCTAGACCAGTGGCCACGATTCGAACTAGACTTACTCAAAGTCTATGGACCACATCGGCTAGGCTCTCCATTTATGAGCTTATTCAACAATCGGCGCCCCATCGGGAAGCTCTTATGGAGATATTAAAGGCAATTGAATTGCAACCCCACGAAGCGGATTCGTTCAACAATTTTGTGGGGCATGTCAAACAAGTGTCTTGAACCGAGTCATTACCTTCAGGGAAGATGAGCTAAAAATGGTGATTGGAGATGTAGCGGATCCACCCCTGCACGTTATTGCGCGGGTCAACGGGACTCCGTACAAGCGGGTGTTGGTAGACACTGGTTCGTCCAGTAACATTATTACAACTGCTACATTGAAACATTTGAAACTGCCAACCTCTCACATTGCACCTTCCACTTATACCCTTCGAGCATTTAATGATGCGATATGCTCGACAATTGGCACAATTGTCCTGCCCATACAAGTGGGACAAAAGACCATTCATACGTTGTGCCACATTTTAGAAGGTGAGATGGCTTACAATATCTTGCTTGGGCGGCCTTGGATCCGGGATATGAAGTGTGTCCCTTCAATTGCTCATCAATGTCTGAAGTATACATTTGAAGGACAAGTGCACGTGGTCCCCACAGATTTGGAACCTTTTAAATATTGCAACTCAGTGCAAATCATGCCGCGATCGACCCTTCCTTCAACGCATGTGGATTTCCGAGTTAAATCCATCTAAGAGGGGTCCGACTAAGCAAGAATCTCCATTACCAAATCAATCAAATTCCCAGGCGGGTTCATCTTCTTCATCCAGTCCTCCCACAACGACGCCACCTACGGTGGCCACTCCAACGGACAAAGGAAAGAAGCCCCTGGAAGCGGAACCACCTTTAGTCTCCAACATCTCTATAGAAGAGACGCCTAATAGAATGGAAGTTGAGACGCCTAGTTCACCCCACATGGAGTGGACTCAAGGAGAACTCCCATTCGCTTCCCCTCAATCGCCAACGATTACTTGTTGAGATGTCTAACACGGGCATGGGGGAGTATATAGTGCGCAATGTTGTTGCAACGCCCACACTTCAGTCTATGCAAGACATGGGAAGACCTCGACTCCCCATAGGCTCCGTGGTTCCTTTAGGCTACCCACCTAATCAGACAAATTTTATTTTTGGGGGCCTGGATCATGGCGTTGAACCTTCCCGACAAGAAGAGGAAGATGAAGATCCCTTTGTGGAAGATGTCAACTATCTGGCTAACCCGGGACTTCGCATTACGATATCTTAGCCAATGCAATTGGCATGGATACGGAGTTAGGCAGGTATGAACAAGGAATGCATGTTTTGTGCCAACCAAGATACCAAATGCCTTATGACAAGTTGGGAGTAGGGTTTAATCACCCTTTGCCCCTCGACATCTTGGTCGAAAACATGCAAAGCCTAGGGATAGGCAACAAGGATGGGTTGGCATCGGATCCATATGCCAATCCAAATACAACTTATACATTGGGGGATTATTTCCCATTACAAACAAATAACCTTGTTGACCTCAACAACCCTTTCCCTATGGCCGAACAAGGAGAAACCTCATGGACTCACCCACAAGGGGAAGATGGACAAGACCACGAAGGGTCTTCTGAAGATGAGTCGGAGTACGATCATTCGCATGAATATCCAATGAATGACGATCAGGATAGCTTCTCGATGATGTTCCCATTGAATGATCCCAGTGAGCATAGGCTACCTCAACAACAACAAAATCCTTTGGACATAGATGACATGTTTGAACACTTACACATAGGTCCAAGACATAGGCGGCATTTCAACCTGGCGCAGTTATAGCAATTACTGCACCCGCCACTCCAGGCATATTGAGAGCATTTTCCGCTTGGAGACCCTATCAAACCATCAGTGCCTAGGGCAGACCCTGTTTGCAGGTCCACGCATAGGGCTGATCCCTTTGTGCCAGTGCCTACAGAGCCAGATCCAAAGCACCAAGAGCATCCAGAATGTCGAGTTGTCACATTTGCGGTAATGGAGATTACAATCATTTCATCAACATGGTCTCCATTGACTTGACCACCCCCATCCATGATCCAGCCAATCCAACATGATTATTGCATCTAGACATAGAGGCTATTGATTGGGATCACGCTGACACACCACCATCTCCATCGAGTATTGGCCTTGCGGTGGGATGTTTCATTTCACTCCGGGACAGACTCGGGATGTCTTCCATGCTGAAGAGGAACTTGACGTTCCTAATGATGATCTTAATTCAGCAAACGATATCCATCTGATCCCAATTCCACACCAGTTGGAAGACGGATCCCATATGTCGGTTGAAGCAACGGCTGATGTAGACATCGGCACGGATCCAATGAATCCATGGATTCTCAAGCTAGGGGTAAGTCTTTCCCCTGAAGAGCGAGCCGATTATGTTACCCTTCTTAAGGAAAAGAAGGAGGTTTTTGCATGGTCATACAAGGATATGCCGGGACTAGACCCACAGCTAGTCACGCACAATTTAACGCTTGATCCGACAATCAAGCCAGTCAAGCAAAAACTATGCAAGATGCATCCAACGGTGGCCTTAATGGTAAAATATGAGTTACAAAAGTTGTTGGATGCCCGGTTTGTCATCTGTGTGGATTATCCGCCATGGTTGTCTAACATGGTTCCTGTCAAGAAGCCCGACGGGAGGATTCGCATATGCATCGATTTTTGAGATCTTAACAAAGCGAGTCCTAAGGATGATTTTCCCTTGCCGAGCATCGACGCGTTGGTAGACGCTATAGCGGGCCACGAAATGCTTTCCCTTATGGATGGTTTCTCAGGATACAATCAGATTCGTATCAATCCCGAGGACCAACTAAAAATGGCATTCACAACGCCTTGGGGGACATTTTGCTATAAGGTCATGCCTTTTGGCCTTAAAAATGTCGGAGCCACCTACCAACGTGCCATGACGTACATCTTTCATGATTACATGCACAAAACTTTGGAAGATTACATGGATGATTTGTTGGCCAAATCTCTTTTGCGCCCGAGATCACATCGGTGACTTGAGTAAGGTCCTTGATCGCCTCATTGAGCATAAAGTCAGACTAAACCCCAAGAAGTGCGTCTTTGGCGTCACCTCTGGAAAGCTCTTGGGTTTCATAGTCTCCAAACGAGGAATTGAGGTTGATCCAAACAAAGTCAAGGCAATCCTTGAAATGCGTCCCCCAACCACCATCAAGCAGCTCAGGAGTCTGCGGGGAAAGGTTGCGTCGATCAAGCGCTTCATAGCGCAGTTATCTGACAAATGTCGACCCATGAATAAATTATTGCATAAGGGGGTCACATTTCATTGGGATGACGAGTGCCAGTCAGCCTTTGATGACATTAAATAGTACTTGGCTTCATCGCCAGTATTGGCACCACCTAGACCAGGAGTGCCATTCTATTTATACATCTCAGCCATTGAGGTGGCACTTGGGCGCCATGCTGTCCCAGAAAAATGAACTTCACAAAGAACAGGCTACATACTATCTTAGCCGCACCCTGGTCAGTTATGAACTTAACTATGCATACGTTGAAAAGCTCTGCTTGGCAGTGGTGTTTGCTACCAAAAAGCTATGCCACTACATGCTTAGTAATAAGACGTATGTTGTGTCTAAGGAGAATCCATTGCGATACATGATGAGTCGTACTTATCATAGTAGCCGCACGGCGAAATGGATCATGTTGTTGATGGAGTTTGACATAGAGTTCATTGGACAAAAATCTATAAAAGGTCAAGTCATCGCCGATCAACTAGCTGAGGCTCCTCTTGAAGATGATCAGCCTCTAACTTTTGAACTACTCGATGATGGGGTCTTCCATGTTTCGAGTCGCCGGATTCTGATGAGCCCGAGTCACGGTGACATAACCCTATTCTTCGATGGTTCTAAATGTGAGCAAGGGGGTGGTGCGGGAATTGTATTCTTCACTCCGCAAGGCGCTCCAATGCCCTTGTCATTTAAATTAGACTTCCCGTGCACCAACAACAATGCAGAATACGAAGCCTTGCTCATAGGTCTTTAGACAACAATCACCATGAACATTAAACGATTGAACATCTTTGGTGATTCGTTGTTAATTGTCAATCAAGTAAAGGGGATATTCCAATGTAAATGTCCAGTTTTGCGGGCCTATAAAGCCCTTGTGGACAAATTCCTGGCACAACTTGAATGGTATGACATCGAGGCACTCCCTCGATCATCAAATCATTTTGCGGATACTATGGCCTCCTTGGGGTCACTCATCCCGCAAGACCCTTCCGAGTGAAATGACAACCATTCGAGGTTAAAACATTATCGCAATCTGCGATGGAGCGTGCAAGTTCTGATCTGACGCCGAGGAATCCACATGATCCAGATTGAACCATCTCCGGATAAGTTCTCTCGAATTCGAGATTGTTTGACTCAAGCCAACTGGGGGTCCTTGTTCTCCCCGACCCCTCTTACTAGCAACACCACGTTGTTTTTACAAGTTCTTTCTGCTCGGCTTTTGTTCGGTATAAACTTCAAGAGGGATTGGCCGTTCATACTATCGAGGTTTATGATCAACAAGATTGGTACACACCCATTCGGGATTACCTCAAGCTAGGTAATCTCCCACTTGGATTGACACAAGCCACGAAAAGATCATTCAAATAGAAAGCGGCAAAGCATGTCTTGTTAGGAGACATTTTGTATCGTCAAAATTATGAAGGAATCCTCCTTCGTTGTTTGGACCAGCAAGAGTCCGCTTGGGCGATCACCCAAGCTCACGATGGTACATGTGGTGGCCACTTCGAGCGGTATGGCCATCGCAAAGCGCATTCTTCGCATGGGTTATTATTGGCCATCTTTAGAGCGAGATTGTTGCACATATGTGAAGAAGTGCGTGAAGTGTCAGCACCATGCTAATTTGACACACGTACCTTCTCGGGCCTTGCAGTCGATTCAATCGGTTTGGCCTTTTTCGTAGTGGGGCTTTGATCTAATTGGAAAGATCTCCCCTGCGTCCTCTGGTCGTCACACGTTTATTTTAACGGCCACAGAGTACTTTACCAAATGGGTGGAAGCAATTTCGCTGACCACTACGATTGGAGCCCGCATTGCGGAGTTTATTTTGCATAACATCATATGTCATTTTGGTATTCCATCCAAGATCCTGTCAGATAATGGGACACCATTCAAGAATAAAGATGTGCGTGCTTTGACCACAAAGTACAAGATTCAACACAGCTTTTCAACACCCTATTATCCGCAGGCAAATGGGCAAGCAGAGGCGTCAAACAAAATGCTAGTCGCCATTCTCAAAAAGATAGTTGCAGACAATCATAAAGACTGGCACATTCAGATCCCGCTTGCCCTATGGGCTTATCGCACCAGCATTCGAACGCCCACTGGGGCAACTCCATTTTCGTTGGTGTATGGCTCCGAGGCAGTCATGCCTTTTGAGTTGGAAATTCCTTCCCTGCGCATTTCAATGCAAGAGTTCATCGATGATGACACTGCACGGCAGGCCCGGTTAGATCAACTGACGTTGCTCGATGAACGACGCGTTAATGCTCTCGAGCATTTGCGTATCTATCAAGAGCGACTTAAGAAAGCATACAACATGAAAGTCCACCTTAGGGAATTTCAGGTTGGTGACTTGGTCTTAAAAGAGAACCAACAGAATTCTAATTTGCCGTCCCATCTACGGGACAAGTTCACGGCAAACTGGTTAGGTCCTTACATCATTGACAGTAAAATAGGACCTGGAACATACCGGCTTGCCTCTCTTGAAGGAATCAAGGAAACAGAACCCTTGAACATCATTCATTTGAGGCCATTCCACATCTAGAGAGCCATAGTCCAACAAAAAGCTCCAAGGATTACCACAATCGCTTGGTCAACCCAAAAGCTCCAAGGATTACCATAATCGCTTGGTCAACCCAAAAGCTCCAAGGATTATCATAATCGCTTGGTCAACCCTAAATGCCCCAAAGGTATCTATAAACCCTTTGGTCAACACCAAAAGCTCCAAGCGTTACCATAACTGCTTGGTCAACATAAATATTCAAAAATCAACAAAAAAAAACAAAAATCAAAATCACAAAAACAATTGCATTTCAATTCCATGCATACTCATAAAAACAATCAAAATCACAAAAACAATTGCATTTCAATTCCATGCATTCTCATAAAAAATCAAAATCACAAAAACAATTGCATTCCAATTCCATGCATTCTCATAAAAATCAAAATACAAAAATATAGGTTACATTAAGCATTGCATCCATACATTGCATACTTCGATAGGTCATACAAGTCAAAAGCACCATAGGCTGTCATTACTTGGCAATTCCATCATTTCCACATCAAATCCATTTTCATAAACGCCTACATCCAGCATATCACCCTTTTATTTTAGCATAGTCAGTTGTCTCCTAATGTATATAGGGTTTTCGTCATTCAGATGTCTTTAAATTTCTAGCCAAAACTGTACATAGTTAAGCAGATTTTACACGGGAAAGTTTTACTTGGATCACACCTTGTTACGTAGCATCCCAACACAAATTAACACACATTTAAAAATTCCTAAGTTGTGTGAACGAAAGATGAAACCTGCACCGTAATCCGGGTTACCATAAGCGAAACGGCTATCTTGCTTATCCCCCTGTGCGAATGACCCTAGGAATGCTGAGAGTTGGCAAAAGGACAAGCATCCTCCCTACCCAATTCCCCATGAATCCCAAGTTCTCAAAAGTTGCAAAAACATCAAAAATTTGCAAAACGTCAAAACATTACAAATTTGACATCCTACAGTGCACACATCAAAAGGCACAAACAATAGTGATTCTCGTCACTCCATATTCAAATCCCTTGCTCAAAAAAAAAAAAAAAAACAAATAAAACAAAAATAAACAGTGATTTTATCACTATAAAGAGCAAGTATCCCAATACAATTGAAGAAAAGAAGGGAGTCGAACTTGAATCCCTGGAACTCTCGACATTTCGACGGGTCATGAGGCAAGCTTCGATGCCGGTTTGGTTGATAGCCTATCGGTCACTTGGCGGTAAACCTCCCGCATGACGATATATCTGTCACATTAACTTGTGTGCGAGATCAATGTTTGCATGTGGATGAGCTAGCTTATGGTATCCTAGATAACATCGTAGATTAATCCGACTAAATACAATAAAGGAGTTAGTGGAGCTAATTAGGTGATCCTCGGTACGAGGTTCGGTTGAAAGCCCATCTGGCACTGGCGGTATCCTGAAAAATACCACATAAACAAACTCAATTGCACACACGGGGATGTGAAATAACTTGGTTAAATTCAAGTCGAATTTAGACCTTGTTCAAAAAGTCTTGCGAGATAAATGTACAGTCTTGGCTAGTTAGTTAAAATATCTGCATCTCAGAAAAGCTTAACTCCATTTTCAAACAACCGGTACATTTCATTCCATACATCACCATCAGAAACTAGACAAAATACAAAAACAAAGTTTTCACATGCACAAGCATTCCACAAATTAATCCCATTACTCTAGCAAGTCCAATCCAAATCTTGTACAGTCTATGGTGCCTTGACAAATCATCAACAATTCATTGCATTCATTCCATATGCATACATCATACAAATTAGAATCATCGCATTCATAATCGCATATGCATACATCAATGTAAAAACATGTACATAAAAATAAATCATGAAAAATGTATAAACACCAAAAAGAGTCATCTGTATATATATATCATAACAAAATTGCCCACAGGCTACAATACACTGGTCCTCGGACCTCGCTCCCATCATCCAAAATCTCAAAAACCCCCAGCCTAGGGCGTCGACCACCATGATCACGCAGGATCGGTGCGACGAGAGCTACCCCCTACAGTATCAGTCCTCTGAGATCTCTCAGGGCGACTGCTCGCCCCTGCATCCCGACCACTAGCGCCTCCCTCATCTCGTCGTCGACGACGGGATGATGCTGACTGCTCTGTCCCACTATCTCTCATCCGGTACGACGAGCCACTCGTCGGAGGCTCTGGTATTCGCCCACCAAGGCGGATAATCTCGCCCTCCATCTCTCGTCGATGCTGACTCCACTCTGCCTCCCGCCTACGGTAGTACGCGATGGCATCATCGCGCTGTGCTAGCTGCACCCGCAGGAGATCCCTCTCCCGTGCAGCATCCGTATCACCACCTGCTGGCGAGACGCAGCCCTGCGCTCTCTCGCCCTGCCAACTATGTCCGTAGGAGATCCCTCTCCTACGTCATCTCCCCAAGCTCTCCATCTCGCCTCTGCAATAACCCCGTCAATCGCGCTACCTCAGCGCGCAACCCCGCCTCTGTATCCCCCGACCCGGCCGGCTGCCTCGGCCTCTCTGGAGCATCGGCCTACTCCGGAGCATCCTGCATCTCTGGTTGCTCCTCCTCATCAAAGTCCTCTCCCGCATCTGCCACCTCCACCATGTCCACATCCGCAGGAGCTCCCCAACCCTCTCCTGGTGCCTCTGCACCCTCTCCGCCTCCCGCTGCCTCATCTCCTCCCAATGGCCCCTCACCTCGCCACTATCGAAGCGTCCACCACTCCTGGTACTCGGCAGTCACTCCGACGTCATCTACGTCCGGAATGTCCAGTACTGTATCCGACTCCTCCCCCAATGGCTCGAGGATCGGCGTAGCTAGGGTCCTCTCATCACTCCGACGTCGATAGACTACGGGTTCCCCAGGCAACCCCTGGCGTACCCCAAACTGTCGTGTCACTCGGAGGTAGTGGAAGTACTCTTGCTCTGTCCCATGTCGCCCAATCACCCATCTCCCCCTTCGGACCCGCCGAAGCCACTCATCAGCCTCTGGCCATGCGGGACAATCCCGATATGGCCTCCATACCACATCTCCGGGAGTCAGTCATGCCAATGCATCTCTGTAATGGTCTACGTCTCCCGCAAACCGCCGACTCTGCCCCCGCTCCTCAGACCGATACCATAGAGCACCATAACCAATATCCCTGTCCACCATGTCCGCCCGTGTAGTCCAGGGTAGCCCTCGTGGTCGCTCTACGGCTATATGCTGCCATGCCCAGCACTGCAACAAGAAACTACAGCCAATCCCCTTTCGCCTCCGACAGCGGACCTCATACAACTCATCATACAACTGAGCCAAAAGCGTCTGGCCCCATCTCATAATCATCGGCTCTGTCATCGGACAATCCACTAACTGCCACACCACCTCCAATAGGTTCCATGGGAACCTCGCTCCTGACGAGTCTGGCAGGAGCATGTTGGAAATGAGGCTCATGAGTAGTGCATGCCTCACTCCCAACATTCCCCTCGCATACCAATATCGTACCAGAATCCCACCAATCTGGCAATCCAGCTCCGCCCTCTCCAACGAGGTCATCCCATCCTCATCCTCTCCGTGTCCAAAATACCGCGTCAGTACAGCCGTCCTCTGGCCTCGTGGTGTCGTCCGAATGGGAACCCCGTCTATCGAAATCCGGAGAATCCGATACACGTCCTCTAAGGTGACAGTCATCTCCCCTGTCGAAAGATGGAAGGTGTTCGTCCGAACATCCCATAGGCCGATCAAAGCTGTAATGTATGCCCGATCCGCCACAACTGCATCCAACCGAGCCACATGCTTGAGCCCTAGGGCATCAAGCCAATCCCAGTCCTCAGCTGTCAACGCCTCGCGGGCATTAGAAAAAATAGTCGGCACCCGATGTCGACTCTTCACCACCTGCACATCACAGAAAACAACACACATCAAAAACATGTATCAAATCACCATTACATGTACAAAAATGCATAACTGTACAGTAACATCTTTCATTCACATGTACATCCAAAAAAAAAAAAAAAAAAATTGACATGGTTTACCTACGGTTTTACCTAAGTTTACCATTTCAAAACAAAAAAATTCATTCAGTTTTCATTTTACATTTCATCAAAAACAACAAAAATTTGACATGGTTTACCTACGGTTTTACCTAAGTTTACCATTTCAAAACAAAAAAATTCATTCAGTTTTCATTGTACATTTCATCAAAAAAAAAAAAATTTGACATGGTTTACCTACGGTTTTACCTAAGTTTACCATTTCAAAACAAAAAAATTCATTCAGTTTTCATATTACATTTCATCAAAAACAACAAAAATTTGACATGGTTTACCTACGGTTTTGACCTAAGTTTACCATTTCAAAACAAAAAATTCATCCATTTTTCATTTTACATTTCATCAAAAACAACAAAAATTTGACATGGTTTACCTACGGTTTCGACCTAAGTTTACCATTTCAACAAAAAAATTCATCAATTTTTCATTTTTAAATTTCATCAAAAAAAAAAAATTTGACATGGTTTACCTATGGTTTCGACCTAAGTTTACCATTTCAACAAAAAAATTCATCCATTTTTCATTTTTAATTTCATCAAAAAACGACAAAAATTTGACATGGTTTACCTATGGTTTTGACCTAAGTTTACCATTTCAAAAAAAAAATTCATCCATTTTTCATTTTTAAATTTCATCAAAAAAAAAAAATTTGACATGGTTTACCTATGGTTTCGACCTAAGTTTACCATTTCAACAAAAAAATTCATCCATTTTTCATTTTTTAATTCCATAAAAAAAAAAAAAAAAATGGGCATGGTTTACCTACGGTTTCGACCTAAGTTTTACCATTCACATCAAAAACAAACATTTTTATAACCATGGTTACCCTAAAGTGTTACTCTAAGTTTCATTTTGGGTTTATCCTACGGTTTTCCATCTAAGTTTCCATCGGTTTGCATCCACGTTTCATTTGGTTTCATTCATTCACCTTTTAATTTAATTAATTAGGGTTTCATGTTTTAAACAAACGAAAAACATAATAAAAACACATTTGCATTTTTCAAATTCAAACTCGAGGAGATAGTGCACTTACTGGTCTCGCCTCGGCTCCGCCGCTCGACGACCCGGTCTGTGCACTCATGGTGGCTGGAAAATCCGGCAGCGCTTCGCGTCAGAAAATCTACCTCCTCCTCCCCAGAGCTCCAAATCGCAATCGCTGAACAGTGCAAATGAGCCAAATCCGTCATTTTCGCATATTTATACTTTTTGCTTGCTGGTAATCGTCCCTGACTGGAACGAGCGCTTTTTCCTCAGAGGCGCGCTCGTCCCACCCCAGGACGAGCACTACCATGAGGCGCGCTCGTCCCACCCCGGGACGAGTACCATCATGGCGTTCGTCCCCCCCCGGGACGAATATAAAAAAAAAAAAAAAACAATAAAAAATAACCAAAACATAAAAATGACAAATGCCAACAAAACCACTAAAAATTGCCGGACAAAAGTGCTCTTGCACTTAACCTCTTGGCATAAGAAAACTGATGTCGGGGTCTACCTTGTCGTTATCCTACTCCCTAAGAAGGCTACCATAGCCGGACCGCTCCACGGGAAGACGGATTTTCGCCAATGTTAACCCCAAATGGCATCCCAAAATGGGTTCACACCCACCAAAAATAGGTCAAAACAATCGAGAAACTGCTCGAGCATGCATCGGATAACATCTGAAGGCACCCTCACTTAAGTCATCTTGGGTCAAGCGACTCGTCGCTTTTCTCATGTCGGTCATTCCCTCATCGATTCGTCGCTTGAGGGGGTAGTCACACTTAGTTGCCAATCAACACCAATATACCCGGTCTTGGAAATGACACGCATTCAAAGGATCATTGCAAAAGACAATCGCGCCCCTGCTTGGGGCAGCAAACAAGCAATTATCACAAACCGATCATATACTTGGCATTCGTGAATCATGAACTCAAGGTTCCCACAGACAAAAGGTTGCGCCCTTTGCCTCTTCATGACTGATCAATGTCTAAGTTCAAGTAATACCTCACCGAACCAGGTTAATGCTTGATTTAAGTTCCTTAGCTCGTCAGAAGCAAGGATTCAAGAATGCGTGCCCTTTCCATACTTGGGGCATCAAGAGTTGGTTAGGTTATTGAGAAACCCTAATCATTAGTGCTTTGGTTATCTATTTTTGCTCAGCATTGCACCATGTGCAGCGCTTTCCAAAAAGGGGCATCTGTAGACACCAAAACAGCACCAATCCGATTATGTGACAACAAGCACTGATCGCACTAACACACACAGCCCCAGGGCAGCCCTCAGAGGTTAAATAGTGGTTCTAACCACTCACACAACAATTTTTGCAAGTCAAGAATCAATTTGGCACCTTTTAGACACTTTATTTCTTATTCGTCCCACCCGGGGACGAGTGTGGGTTTTTACTCGTTCTACCCGGGGACGAGTGTGGACTGATACTCATCTCACCCGGAGACGATTACCAGCGCTCGCTTCGGGGTGGGACGAACGCCAGGTTTGACCGACAAAAAGTTAGATCTCGGCGTATGACAACTCAGAACTGCCACTTAGCTTTTCTTGCATGGCATAGGAGTGCGAGTGAGTTCTTTTGACAACTCATATCTGCCAATTGACTTTCCCTTCATTGCATGGGAATGAGAGTGAGCTTTTTAAGACAACTCGGATTTGCCACTTAGCTATCCCTTCATTGCATGGGAGTGCAAGTGAGCTTTTCTAAAACATACAAAGACATGCACGAGAGGCGGTTAAGAAGCCCTTGATCAAGAAGAAGTCTTCTCTTCACACAAAAAGCATTCATGCAAAGAAACACTTTTGCATGTTAATTCAAAGAGACCCCTTGGGTCTATAAAATGGTGAGTTTCCTCACCCAAAAGATATACGAGAGAAGGAGCATTTTGAGCGACGAAGTGCTTGCTAATTCATTTACTTGCGATTTGTGTTTTCAACATCCATAATCTCTTAATCGAAAGAGAGGTTATTGGGTGACTTTTGAAGGCACGAATCAAGAACCAACCCCGATTTTTCTGACCACAATATCCTACCAATTTGCCGACAACACATCACATCAGGTTTCGGACCCATCCTAAGCGGATTGGTGTCGAAGCAAAGTTTCACCCGCGGGTGGTTTGCCTTCGGGCACCCCCGCTTTATTGCTTTTGGTGACTATTTCTTTTGTAGTATTTAGCTAGTTTCATGTTTATGCTTTTGTCAAGTTTTCAGTTTATTTAGATTCATTTTAACCATCGTTAGATTTATCTTTTATTTTTCATACACAGGTGCTACTGATTCTTTGTTTGTTTCTTTGAACGCAGATTTGTAGCATTAGAGGAGCAACGAGGAATCGACCTTTACCAACGCAAGCGGCGACAACGTTTTGGTTCGCCCATCTTACATGTGGGCACGCGGAAGAAGGAATTCTGAAACAAGTTGTAAAAGACCAACATTTAACGCTCCTATCCCCTAAAAAGGAAGGAGACGCATTGTAACACAAATTTGAAAAGCATATCAATAAAAGGGCCGATTTTTATATTGCTTTAATATCTTGTGTTCATGTTCTTTCTTTTTACGCATTTTTCAATAACATAGGGTTTAAGCGTTATTTTAGTTTCATTTACATTGCATTTTTAGTTTATCCTTTTTGTTTCCGGAATCTCGTGTTTTCAAATCCATCATAACCACAATATCTTTCTTATGAGAGGAAGAAAATAGGAGTTGACCTTTATTCCAACTTATACATTTGATATAACTCATCATAATAACCATAAGAAATTATGTTAAATCTATTGTTTGTATCCTTAATTTTCCAATGATCAATCCAAAAAATTTACCCTTTTATATGTATGGTTAATATGATAAATAGATAAAATATAGGGTCCAACACTAGGAACATGAAGTACTTAATCAAAAGAAGAAGATTCAAAACTAACCTCTCTACATGCTACTACCTATGAAGAAGATTCATCTCTAATATCACCAAGCTCCCCTAAATGTGATTTGTTGTACACCTATAGGAGATGTTTATGCTTATTCAAGTTCATTGTTGCCCCTAAATATGTAATCTACTCATTAGAAGAAGTGGACATACATTATGATGAATGAATAACTATGTGCGTCCTTGATGTTTTTCCATTAAAATTATCCTCACCCTATGCATAGAAGATAGCATCATCAACACACCTTTTTTGTTGCTTCCTTAGTATTCTTGATGCAAATCTAGAAAAAATTGATTTATGACCTTCTTACAAAACTCACATTTTTAATTTTTGAATGGATTCTTGGGATTCTTTTCATTCCACTTTATCTTATTATAATTTTGAGCTTTGACAACCACTTCATTTGGATGGGCATCATTGATAAAAGATTTAACATTATGCATATGAATTCTAGCCTAATATTGAAGAAAGTACTTGAATATATCATCAATTGGTGGTGTAGGAAAATCAAGAAAGCAAACACAAAGAATATTTAACATAGCCACAACTATCTCACATATCTTTGAAATATTCTTAAAGATAATATTGAGTAGTTCAACATCCTTCTCCTTGTTTATAACTTCTTAAAATTTTCCTATTAACTTTTAAATTCCTTTTGTGGTTTGAATATCATCTTGCAATTTTTGAATCAACTAATATACTCATCAATAGTATCAAAATATTCCATACTCAAGATAGCTCGATCAACCTTCAACCTACTAATTTATGTTGAATCAATGCAATCACACAATCTCTAAAACTTACCAAGGAATTATTTGGGGTCCATGGTGTTGCTAACATGAGTGTCATAGATCTTGTCAATATGAAGAGTTGTCATACCAAGCTACTTATCCTTCTTGTCCTTGTAGCTCTACTTCCTTTTTTCAAAATTAGTATTATGAGATTCCTCATTCACATATTTGAGTAACCCCTTACTCTAGAGAAAATATTCAATCTTAATTTTCTAGGTAGCATAGTTTAGAACATTTAACAAGAGCACACATTGATCCATAACTATCCTTCCAAAATATCAAATTCTACATGTAGTTATGACTAGAAATAACACCAATGGAAATATCTAAAAAAAACTTATACTCTGAAAAAAAGGGGTTGAAAATGCTTTCATATGAAAATTTATGGTCCCTAGAAGTTTGGACCAAAAATCATACAAAATATCTCAAAAACCTTTTAAACAAATTAGTCCCTATAGAAAATGGGAGGTTTCCACATCTCACTATGTAAGTGACTAAGGAGTGCCAACTATGTGCTAACTAGACAACAAACTAATGAGTGAGGAAATGCCACTTGTCATGATATAAAATAGGAAACTTCCAATTGTGCACTACCTATGTAGGTCATTGAGCACTATACTAGCTAACCAGATTATGTTATTTATCATGCTTTGATTTGCTCTACAATCTATGAATCGTGTTATACGACTTGACACTTTTAGTTCACTCTAAAATTTATGCAATTGTGTGATCACTGACTTTGATGACTTGGTATAATATGATTAGATGAACCTATATTTATAACCATCAAGTGGTGATATGCTTACCACATTGACTAACATGTTGGCCCCTATATATGTTAAACTACAATAACATTTTTTTATTCATTTTATATAGTTCTAAATTCTATTTTCTCCTCCATTCTATATCAAGTTATTTGAAATGTCAGACTATCATGTCAAGAGTTATTTAGTTAGAAGTTCCTATTATCACAATAATTTATATGTGATTCTTCTGAATAGGATCATTATGTAAGCAATACTTTATATGTGCTTATGTATTCTTGAATGATGCATCAATTTAAATATGAATAATAGTATTTCTATAGTTTCACCTTGAATTCGACATGTGGTATCAAAGTGGAAGATCCTGAGCCATGACTAGAGAGGATAAATTTTAAATATTTTAATGTGGTTGATTTTTTTTGGATATCTAGGAAAAGTGTTTTCTAGAAATTCTCACAAATACTCAAAGATGTAAAGTCACTACGATTCAAAAGTTCTCACACAGGCCCAAATAGAGGAGAAATGTGAATATTGTGTCATCTTGGAAGAGGTATACGACACATTTTTTATTTAAAAGTTTTGCTATGCTAGAAAGATGAGCCCAATAAGGGAAATCATAGCATAAAGAAGCAATTGGTATTGCTTTAATGTTGGACACATTTTTTAATTAAGGTTTTGTTATGCTAAAAAAATAAAGGACATTGAAGTGAAAAGAAGCAATTAATGTTTTTTAATGCAAGAAATTACTTTAATACTAGAAGAAGAATTCAAAAAAGAGACATCTGAGTCAAAGCAATTTATTTTTCCTAAAAGTATTAAAAAATTTGAACAAATAATGATTATTTTAAATCCAATTTAATTTTTTGAAGAACATTGTCTTTGCTTTTGATTGGATGTTGGATCCAATCATCATACTAAATTCTAGATGTCTTTGAATATGAAAATAATGCTTTGTGAGAAATATTAGAGAAGATTATGATGTGCACAAGTTTTAGAGAGAATGCAGTAAATAATGGGGCCCAAATTTCATATAGAATGCAATGCCCAAGTTTAAGAGAGAATGCAATTAATGATGCACCCAAGTTTTAGATAGAATGGAGTAAATAATTTGTTCGAGTTTCAAGTTAAATGTAGAGAAAGTCATCTTTGTAGAATATGAGAACGATGAATTTTGAAAAGGATGAGGTTCCATCCAACATACCTAAGGCTTCTAAGTTACCTTTTTCTTAAGTATTTTAAAATACTTTTAGTACTTCTAGTATTTTAAAACTTTAATTTATAGAATTATTTTTGAAATATTTTTTCTATAGTTGAACCTTAGAAACTATAGAAATATATTTAAATATGTTTTCTATAGTCAAACATTTAAACTATAAAATATTTTGAAATATGTTTTTATAATTAAACCTTTAAACTCTAGAAATATATTGAAATATTTTTTCTATAGCTAAACCTTTAATCTATAGAAAGAAGTTTTTTTTTTTTTTAACTTTTAAAAAGATCATATGTGCATTTCAAGTTAACATAGGGAGTCATAAGGAAAATTTGTTATAATTGAAAGGTCCTAGAGAAATATTTTGAAAGGAAACTTTTACAATTTCAAGATTACATTGGAAACTATAAGGAAGCATTAAAAGTTTTTTTTTAAGATTCTACTTAGGGAGCCATAAGGATATCGAAGTTGAAAGGTTATTTCAAAAACCATACTTACACTTTTCAATAAGGGAGTTATAGAATAATATGACTACTTCTAAACTGCTTCTCTTAGAGTCATGACAATTAAAATGTCTGAACTTAATTCTATGGAAGAACAAAATGAGGTCCATCCTTGTAGTAGAAAGACTATGGGATATTGTGTCATTGGATGAAACTTGTCTTAAAGAACTAGTTGCATAATAAATTTTGAGAAAAAAGATAATAGGGCCAAATTAGTCATTTTGCTAGGTATAACAGATGAAATTTAGTCTCATATTAGTGAAGTTAATACTTCAAAATAGGCTTGGGACATCTTGTGCATAATCTTTAAAAGTAAAAATTGAGCAACTATTCAACACTTATAGTATTAATTATACAAATTAAAAATGCAAGATAATTAAAGTTTAGAAAATTTTCTCTAAAAGATAGCCTAATTAAAGGGTAAATTAAACACTTTGTGAGAAAAATTGATGATGGTATGTTAGTTTCAATTTTACTACCTAATTCATACAATATTTTGGTAACTTCTTTGCAAATATCTAACCATAAATTTCTATTTGAAGAATTAATCAAAATTCTACAACATAAAATTGAACTTCAATTACAAGATGATTCTTCAAACAATGCTCTCATGTCTAGAAAGAGATATCAAAGAAATACTATAACTGCTACTAATCCATCCTCATCTTCTTCATAAAACCAAACAAAATGGAGAAGAAGATATTGTCACATATGTGAAAGAGAAGGAGGTCATGATACTATATTATATAAATATAATGCTCTAAATAGGAGGAATCAATCATGAATTCCTTCTCAAACAAGGTCACAAGAACCATATCAATATGGAAATCAAAATAATCTACCCATACAAAATCAGTGGTATAGCTCAACTTCTCAACAAGGGAATTGGGTACAAGAAGTAGCATAGGAAGAATCTAAATCAAATCATGATTATGAACCAAAAATAGCCTATAAGGTATTAATGACACACAAGGTTATGCATAGGGGAAAATTTCACAATTTAACATGAATATTCAGATTTTCACAATTTTAATTTTGCGAATTTTGGGACCCTAAAGGTCAGCCCATTCGCCCAAAAATTTCAGAATCAATTTTTTAGGGTAAATTCACCCTGGTACCATAAGGTTTCCCACCTAAAATTTGCCTTAAAATTAATATAAAAAAATTCTCTTGTCCAATTTACCTCTTGTACCCCATTATATATAGGTAACCCTGACAACAACACTCATACAATTAAAACATTAATTTTCCTCGATAGCGAACGATACAAAGTAGGTGATTGATAGAAGATGACTGACACAAGCGACTAGAAAAATATGACCGATAGAAGGTGATTGACACAAATAACTGGTAGAATGTGACTGACACAAGATGACTGGCATAAGGTGACTGGCACAAGGCGACTGGTATAAGGCGACTGGTATAAGGCGACTGACATAAGGCAACTGACACAAGGTGATTGGCACAAGGCGACTGGCGGAAGGCTACTAGCACAAGGCGACTAGCACAAGGTAATTGGCACAAGATGACTGGCACAAGGTAATTGACACAAGATGACTGGCACAAGGTGACTAGCACAAGGCGACTAGCCTAAGGTGACTAGCAGAAGCCATTTACTGGTAAGTTTCTTATACCATTAATGCTTATTTTTAAAATATTTTTGTTCATGGACACTCAATAAGGAGGTTTTCCTATTATTGGACACTAATCTCAAGCATGTTTGGGTCATATATTCTATTGTCTTGAATAGTAGTTCTCTCTTTTACCAAATATTTTCATTTTTCAAGATGATGTTCATGTTACTCTTCTATTTATATATGTAAAATATCACCTGATGGAAGTGGAAAGAAGGGAGGTCAGTATTTCGATAAAAGGAGTATCCTCAAATACTTTCATAATATTTCAAAATCTAGTCAATCATCAACATCTGCACAAATTGAAGGTATGAACGTCTTTACTTACTAACTAGTTAATTTTTGTACATTGTTAATTATATATATAATATCTTCATTCATTAAGAAGGGTGCTTTTTGGTTGATGGCTTTATCTAGTATTTATATATACATTTTAACAGAAGGTATGCTTTTAAATGGAATAATCATAATGACCTTGGTATTGACCCTAGTATTATCTCTACAAAAAACACTGTTGACCCTAGTATACCTCCACTTCCACATATCTACGGTAATGAAAATTCCACAGATGCAAATTTTATTAATGAAATGGAACAACAACATGAAGAGATTCTTGAAACTAACACACAAAATGGAAAATAAAATTGCAGTTCTTATGCAGTCCCTACTTCCGAAGAATCTTCTTCTAAAAAACAAAAACGTGCAAGGTTATCTAGATGGACAATTAACAGATCATTTCAGCCTAATTGGGTTTCAAAATTTTCATTTATTGAGCCAGTGCTGCCAGGGAATAGTAATGAGGTAATAACAGAATTGAGATGCATAATTTATAGTTGAAAACATGAAAATGATCATATATTACAAGTTAAGAAAGATACAGTAGAAAAACATATTGGAAAGGTTTATATAAAAATAAAAGAGAGTGATGGTGATGGATAAAAACCGAAAAATTATAGGTGGAAGGATGCATAAGAGTGTGCACATATTAGATATGTACATGAATATGATGAAGAAATAAAATAAAAGTAAACTTTGGTTGAGAAAGGTGCAACGATTCAAGCCCAATTTCAAAAAATGAATAAGTGCACTTTAGCTTCAAAAAGTTTAGAATTTATTGTTGTAATCACTATTCTAAAAAAGGGTAGATCTATGTATGATTTCATTGATTATAAATCTCTATTTTGTCTAGTTGATGTGCAAAACTTACCCAACGCCCATTGGTTAGATCAAAGTGGTTGGAAAATGGTAAAATATCTATCATTGGTTGAGTAGGATGACCTCAAAGAGAAAGTAAAAAAGGCCAAATTCATTTCACTTTCAATTGATGAGGTGACTACTATTGACAACACATCTTGAATTTGCATGCATGTTTATACATTAGAAAATAATTTAAGGAAAACTCATTTACTTGGATTATACAAAATGGTGGAAAATTGTAATGCAGAAAACATTTACAATGTTGTTGTATCTAGTTTAAAGGAAATAATAGGAATGAATGGAATGAAAATAGTCACTAAGTTAACTTTGTGTCGGAGTTGATGGTGCTGCTACAATGAAAGGACATATAAATGGTCTTTGTGTTAGACTAAAAACATATGTTGCCCTATATTTCATCTCTATTCATTGCATGGCTCATAGAATGAATATTGCATACAAAATTGTGAACACATTTATAAATGTAGTGAGAGTGGAAGATCTTGTCCGTGAAATTCATGATTATTTTTTGTGCAGTCCAAAAATATTTTTAGAGTTTCAACAGTTTACAGTAGGAGTTAGTGAAGGTAGAACTCTTAAAATATGTAGATACTAGGTGGATTTTGATGTATCGATCAGTATATAGAGTTTTCAAAGAATATCAATCCTTGGCAAGGTTTATGTATGCAAATCGTAGGGTAGTTGATAAGGCTAAAGATTTGCTATTTTGAATGAGTGACTTTGAAACACTTCTCACATTATGTGGTATTATTCCAATGTTGGAAGAAATGAATACTTTGATCAAAATTGCACAAGAAAGATTGATTTATATTATGGATTTCATCAGGGTGAGAAAACAAATTTGTCTACATATTGTTACGATGTACGCATTTGGTCAAAGTTTTATGTATCCCATGTTTTCGAGTTGGAGAGCATTGAAAAACGTGAATGATCCTCAAAATTTTTTGAAGTTCAATATAAATGATCATCTATGTCTTAATGTCCATAGAAAGGAAATTTCTTTATATTATTTTGGTCAACGAATGGATATGGCTACAAATGAAGTTGAACAAATGCCCATAACATACAAAATATTTCATGTAGTTGTAACAAATACAAAAATTAAACTGAAACAAATAGCAGAATCATTGACAAAAAAAATTAAAGACCATTTTCAAAGAGATGAATTGCTTGAGGCTATGGGTGTGGTTAACCCTATGTTTTGGGATCTTTGTAATTAATACCAAATTATAAATGGTTTGTTTCTCAAATACATGGGCACTCTTGCTATCCATTTCACTAAATATGTCGTAGTCAATGGTATTGAAATCAATGACATTCTTAACAAATATCTTTTGACAAAATAATCAAACTATTTTGGAACAACAATGTCTGCTCAAGTTTTACAACTCACTAACCGTCATGAAATAGGTTCTATTTCACGTTTGTAGAAATAATTACATCCCAGTAGTATCTTACAACATATTATGAGTGAATATTTTAGTTTATATGAATTATGTCAAATGATAATTTTAGGATCTGTGGAAGATGAAAGGGTATTTAGTGCATTATCATATGTAAAATCGATAATTTGAAATAGGTTGGACAAAAAATTGGAAAATTGTTTGAGATTATATGTGTCGACCTATGAGGTAGAGATTTGTCATATTAAAAATCTCTAGCAGAGAGAAGAGGTGTCACGAATACTCAATATGATGAGAATAATGGTACACTGATCAGACTGTTGTGATAAAAGTTTTGGGTATGAGTGCAAAATCGATAGATGCTTCTTGAATCCTAATGGTGACATCCCTTTTACAGGAAGAATGAGCTGCTCTTCTCTATTTTCAAAAGAAAATTAGAAAATAAGAATATTTATTGAAAATAAATAAAAGAGAGATTATTCCAATAAATAATTTTAATTGTATTTAATTCTCAGTCATACCAATAGCCAACAAACTTGGGTGCAATGCAGTTGGAGGATTACATTTTTGAATACTGAAGTATGTTTCATTAAAAAGACAAAGAAAAAAGTTATTGGTTGTTACTGTATATGCAAATTAAATTTTTTGCGCACTAGAAGGTCCTATTTCAGGCGGTTGGAAATGTGCATGGACCAATCATATATGCTTCCATAAATACATCGAATCAATAATGACAATGCCCAAAATGATATTTCTATAGGTCACCCCTGCAAAATAAGCCTTACCAAGAAAAATTCAATGCAGGCATAAAGAAATTTATCTGCAACGTTGGAAATGTTTAAACCACTTTTTGACTTAGAAGAATTAACTAAAAAAAGAGAGAACATTATTAGAAAATAAAAATTACAACAGGGAGAACATTATTAGAGAATGAAAACTACAATACATCAAAATTTAAGATAAATAAAAACTAAATTTTAAAAACGTATATTTCAAATGGTCTGAATTCATAACATATTTGGATGCTAGTGTTGATTTATCATCCTCGATCAAGGCGTACTGGTTGTTTACTAGGTGACCATTCGAAAATGGTAGCCCTATTAGTCGTTGCACATTCGAGGGATTCACAGTAAAAATAATATCCTCGTTATCCACTTTGATATGAACATTGGATACATCATGGTTATAACAACTAACTATCCGTTGCATCAAGGGGACATTGATGTTCAACTGTGGTATATTCATTACTCCAACAACTCCAAAGGTGTAAAGCTAGCCAAAATCTCTTCCAAGAGTGCTAAAAATATTCATGATGTTGGGGCAATAGTAGTTCTTGAAAATCACTTTGGAAGGCAAAGGAGAGGAAGAGCTAGCCATTTTTGCACTAAAACGATCTAAAAAACCTTTGAAAATAGTCTTTAATAGTTTGGAAATACCTTAGAAAATGCTCTAAAATACCTTGGAAAATGCTTTGAAATGCCCTGGAAAATGCTTTGAAATACCCTGGAAAACGTTATGAAATGTCCTAGAAAATGCTCTAAAAACTGTCTAAAAACACTAGGGAAACCCTCTAAAAACATTGTGAAAACCCTCTGAAAATGCTTTGAAAACCATTTGAAAAGGCTCTGAAACTGCTATAAAAATACTCTAAAAATGTTGGAAAATGCTCTAAAATTGCTTTGGAAAACGCTGTGTGAAAGGTGAAAATGATCATGCATTTTTATTTGTAGAAGTCTACATGGCTGAATTCAATGGATGCATGACACATGGCAGAGGTGAGCACATGTGGTAACATCTTATTGATGATATTTGACGAACGCCTTATGCTAGCTGCCATCTACCAATCACACTATACCACTCGACATTTACTAGTTACCATCTACCAATCACCATATTCTAGTCATCTTTTGCTAGTCACCATCTACCAGTCGCACTTTACCACTCAGCATTTACTAGTCATCATCTGCCAGTCACCATATTCCATTTGCCATCTATCATCCACCATCTGTTAATCACCATCTACTAGTTGCCATATGCTAGTTGCCTTGTGATAGTCACCTTGTGACAGTCACCATCTGCCAATCACCATATGCCAACCTCCTTATGCCAGTAATCTTGTGATAATCACCATCTACCAGTTGCCATATGCTAGTCGCCTTATGACAGTCACCTTTTACCATTCACCATATGTCGATTGCCTTATGATAGTCATATTTTACCATTCACCATATGTCGATTGCCTTGTGACAGTCGCCTTATGCTAGTCGCCTTATGCTAGTTGCCTTGTACCAGTCGCTTCTGCCAGTCGCCTTGTACCAGTCGCTTCTGCCAATCGCCTTGTGACAATTTATATTTAAAAATTTTGTCCATATTTTGATAAGTTTTTTGTAAAATTTTGAAAAATTCACCTTGATATTTATACACGGTTATGTTGAGCAAGGTGCAACGACAATATTGTCATTGTTGTCAACACACTAAAATTGATAGGTTGATGTAGTGGACAACTGTTCGAAGGTTGTTCGGAGTATGTAAAATGGTGTTCAATGCTTATGAGGATGTTTTTGATGTTCAGGTGAAGTTGTTATAGGTTGTTCGTGCAAATTTGCAAAAGTTACAAAAATAATTAAGAAGTTGTCAAAGTAGCAAAAGTTGTCAAAAAGGTGCGCTCCTTGCTTGCAGTGCATGTTCGAACAGGTCGAAGCATGTTGGCATGCTGGGAAACATGTTAGAATAGTGTTGGAAGTGTCAACTCGATGTTTGGATTGATCATTTGCATCACCGGTACTTGGATAATTTTGCACTTAGTTGGACAGTTGTAAAATCTGCGTTAAAGACCACTTTGCAGGAGGAATATTGAGAAATTCATGAGGAGTTAGACCTTAAAATTTTTACTGGAGGTATTCTGATGTACAGAGAGCTTATGTTTTAAATTTCAGCCCTAACGGAGACCCGAGGAAGAAACTACAGTAGTTGCAAAATGCCTCTGCAACACTTTTTCCAATTTATGTGACATGTAAAATCTGCGTCAGAGGTCACTTTACGGGAGGAATATTAAGCAATACATGAGGAAATAGACATAAAAGTTTTTACTGGAGGTAGCTGGATATACTGGGAGCTTAAGTTTTAAATTTCAGCCCAAATGGAGTCCGGAAGAAGAAACAATGAGCGTCGCAAAATGGCTCTGGAGCACTTTTTTCAGTTTATGTGATAGGTGTGAAATCAGCGTCAGAGGCCACTTTGTCGGAGGTACTGCGAATAATCCGTGAAGAGTTAAAATATGAAACTTAAACTGAAGGTATTCGGTTTATCCAAGAATATATGTTTCAATTTTTAGCCCATTTGGAAATTTGAGGAGGAAGTTATGACTGTTACAAAAAGCCCTATAAGCTCTTTTTGGCAGTTTCTAAGAATGTAACGGTTGAGTGGTACTTTTGCGTAACTGAAAAAAAGAGCTGCATTTTTTTAATGTGAAGAATATATATGTTTTAAAAGAAAAGGGAGAAGGGGGTTTTTTGAAGAAAGGACTGCCGGTGCATGTTGTGAAGAATTTTTTTCTTTGGCATTTTGATTGAAAAATGTGCAAGGTGTGAGATAATAAATGTGCAGAGTTGAGAAGATTGAAAAGGTTAGACAAAAGATTTTAGAGGAGAATATTTGTGAGCTAGACCACTCAGGGTCTTTTGATGAGATTTAATACTTTTATCAGAGCTTTTTAAATTTGTCGGGTCGGTGCCTAGTAACAGAGGTCGATGCTCCTTGCAGTTGGTGCTGCTAAAGTCCGGGTTGGTTGGTGCCAATCCCTGAAGTTGGTGCTACAAAAATATTGTAAAGATCAAATATTTTCGAGGCTAGATTTGGATGGGAGTCCAAATAGTTCATTGGCACAATGGTTTTCCCACATTGGGTTTCCACTATAAATCTGGTGTTATGTGATGCATGTTTGTGTGATTGCTTGTTTTGATTTGATTTCGTAGTTGGATTAAATTTTTAATATACATTGATTCACCCCCCCTCTCAGTGTCACACTTAGTTCAACATGTTAGACTAGATTCACCCTGAATTTATAATTAGTTTTTCGGTAGTACCCCTTATGCATAACTCTGATGACACACAAAAAGAAAAACATCAACGCCGATAACTAGTATATAAACTCTATTGCTAGTAATCATATTATAAAAACATACACTAGTTTGATAGTTTCAAGAAATACATGGATGGTCATTGACAATGGTAGATAACACAAGTTACCATATAGAAGGAATAAGAATGATTCCCTCAAATTATCTTTTATAGAATGCATCATTATCAATGTGCTATATATTCCAAAAATTGATAACAACTTACTTTATGTTTCTCAAATGATGTATAGAGGAGTTTCTATTGATTTTTGAGTTATTAATGAATATAGAAGATGATTTATCTCATGAAAATAAAAACTAGAAGGTACAAAATCCTATAAAAATGAACAGTTTTCCTTATATGCCATTACGCCTACACCCCTATTTTGAGAAATATAGATATCATCTCAAAAATACAAAAAAGAGGATAGAGATCTAATGGTCAAAAATGGAAAAAGAAAATGATGAATCAAAATAGTTTAGAAAAACAATAAAGAAACAAAGTGAATATCTTATGCTTGATACACAAGAAGATGATGATATATAGTGCTTAAAAATTGGTTACAAATTATTGCCAAATAAGATGATGATCCAAAATATTTACAATCAATCTTCCAAGAGGATAATAATGATACATTCACTACACTCAAGCCTTATAAGTCTTCATCTTGATAAAGTAGTTGAGTATGGGAAAAAGATATTACATTTCCTACTGATTTAGTCAAGATCATGTATATGTCATTTCTTACACTTGATATGTATAAAGAGAAGTATACAAATCAAGAAGTAATTGCATAGATAAAGAACAACCCATTAATAAAAAATGTTATGTGTGATACATTGATATTATCAAACATAAATATATTATTTGTAATACACTTAACTTGATGAAAAATATCTCATGTGGTACAAGTGCTCTTATCATAAAGAAAGAAATTATTTGTAATATAAGTAATACTCAAACAAAGGAAATAAATCCCAAACAACATAAATGCAGTTCCTCTCATGGAACGCGAGAGGCCTCAATGGCCTACCCAAACACAGGGAAGTCAGTGCAATAAGAAATCAAGTGAATCCAACTATTATCATGTTGCAAGAAACAAAAACTGAAGAGATTCAGTAAAAAAAAGTAGCAAAAAAAATCTAGAATCAAGGGGAGATGGTTTGTAAATCAGCCAGAGGAGCATCTAGAGGCCTTATGACTTTGCGGGATCCCCGGATAGTAGAAGACACCATTATTCAAAAACATTACAGGGTTCTTAGTGTTTTATTTAAGGAAATAAACAGTAACAGGTTGTGGATCCTTTCAAATATTTATGCCCCGACTTCAATTCAAGGGAGAGATCTACTATGTGAGTACTTAGGCAATCTGAGTGAAATCTTCCATAATGTCCCTTGGATTCTGGTTGGGGATTTTAACACTCATATTTACCCTTCAGATAAAATGGGTGGAAATGGACCACCTATTAGGAGCATGGATGAGTTCAATAACTTTGTGAACTCCAACATGTTGATGGATGTAAAACTTAGAGGAGCGAATTATACCTGGAGCAATCGGTGGATAGGGTGTCATCTCATTCAAGAAAGTCTTGACAGATTTTTTCTATCAAAGGAGGCTACAACTCTGTTCGATGATTCTACCCTGCAAGTCCTTCCAAAAATTGCCTCTGATCATAATCCCATTTTGTTGGAGATCCCTAACTCTCTATCCTTCAAGAAACCTTTTATATTTCAATCTATGTGGATCAAACATTCCAGTTTCAAAGATAACTTAATTCAGTGGTGGCAACAACTTGTCAGGGGTAGTGCAACTTTTAAACTTGCTGGCAAATTAAAGTTTGTTAAGGAAAAGCTTCGAACTTAGAACAAAGAGGTCTTTGGAAACCTCTTTGAAAATAAAAAATAGGTTGTTGAAAGTTTGAAGATATTTGATCATAGGATTCAACATAGTGATGCTGATGAAACTACTAGGCAGGAGGAACGAACAAAACTAGCAGAGTTTCATAACATTTTGGCCTATGAGGAAATCTATTGGAGGCAAAAATCAAGGGCTCTTTGGTTGAAATATGGAGATTCAAATTCCAAGTTTTTTCACGTCACCACGCTTAGAAACAGAAGCAATAACAAGATAAAAAAAAATAGATGGTTCTATTACTCAGGACTTAACAAAAATCAGAAAGGAGGCAGTAACTTATTTCAATTCTATCCTTGGTCAGGAATCGCAGTGAAATGAGGAGGCCAAAGATATTCTCTTGCAATCCATTCCTAGCATAATAAATAAGGATATAAACCTTAAGCTTCTACCTCCCTTTTCTAATGAGGAAATTAAGGAAGCCTTGTTTAGCATGGAGCCAGAAAAAGCCCCGGGACCCGATGGCTTTCCCCCTTGTTTCTATCAAGCTTTTTAGGACATCATAAGTGAGGATGTAATTTTTGTTGTTAGATAATTCTAAGCAAGTAATCATATCCCAAAAGGTCTCAAATCTACTTTATTTCTCTAATTCTTAAGAAGAAAACCCCTGAATCTACGATTGACTTTAGGCAAATTAGTCTGTGCAATGTTTCTAACAAGATCCTAACTAAAGCCATTGCAAATCGAATAAGAGATATTCTGCCCCGCATCATAGATCCGTGCCAGGGAAGCTCTGTCCAGGGCAGGTCAGTATTGGATGGAGTTATCACAGTTCATGAAGCTCTGCACTCTGCTCATAAGACTAATAGGTCTATTTTTACCCTCAAGCTTGACATGAACAAAGCATTTGATAGGCTAAATTGGGACTTTTTGATTGTTGTCCTCCTTAAGTTTAGTTTTCACCACCAATGGGTTAATTTGATCAAAGAATGCATTTCTAAAGCATAGTTCTCGATTCTGGTTAATGGAACAACTACTGGTTACTTTCAAAGTCGCAGAGGAATTCGGCAGGGGGACCCTATCAGCCCCATGTTATTCATCATTGTGGCAGAAGCTTTAGGCAGAACCATAAAAAATTCCTACAGTTCAAAGCTTATATCAGGAATCAAGGTAACATCTCTCACTAGGGCTATTTCTCACAAACAATTTGTCGATGATACCCTTCTATTGACTAAGGTGTCGGTGGTTGAGGCCAAAAGAATTAAATACATCCTGCAACTCTATGAGGATGCTGTTGGTCAGAAAGTTAATTTCAATAAAAGCAAGTTATATTTCTTGAACACCCCCATTCAAAGGTAAGGAAGGATTGCATAAATTTTAGGGTGTGATATAGCAAACCTCTCCACTTCGTATCTTGGTCTCCCTCTTTTCATTGGTTCTCCGAGAGAGTCAATATAGGACAGGGTTATTGAAAGAATTCAAAAAAAACTTGCTAGATGGAAAGGTCATCTTCTATCTCAAGAAGGAAAGCTGATCCTCACTAAGACCTCTCTTCAGAGCATTCCAATTTATTTTCTCTCAATTTTCAAAGCCCCTGTGAAGGTTTTCCAGAAAATTGAGAAACTCCAAAAAGAATTTTTATGGACTGGATCAAAGGAGAAAAAAAGGATACACCTTGTAGGATGGACCAAAGCGTGCAGACCCAGGGAAAATGGGGGCTTAGGTCTGAGGATAATTTCTCATATGAATTTAGCTTTACTAGCTAAGCAGGCGTGGCGCCTCATTTTTGGTGAAGAAAATGAATGGACAACTATCATCAAACGAAACTATCTTCAAAATATGGAATTTCTAAGTAACTCAGTTCCAATTAGAGGTTCTGCTTTTTGGAAAGTAATTCTCAATTGTAAGGAAATCATAAAAAAAGGTTTACGATGGGTTTTAGGCAATGGTGAGAGGATAAATTACTAGAATGACAGGTGGGCTAAGGATGAACCACTGACGCAATATCCTAACTTATCCCGAATCAGAGATATCATGGAAGAAATCATTGGCAAAAAAGTCTCCGATTATATGGTTGAGGACAGAGGCAGAATGAAGTAGAAACAAATAAGGATTTAGGGATTTCAAGCGAAATCAAATGATCTTTGTAACATTCTTGGGCAACAACTTATCCCCATGAGACCCAAGGAAGATCAAGTGACCTGGGCTCCTACGAAAAACGGGCAGTTCACTGTTAAATCAGCTTACAAGCTTCTGCTGATGATGAGGATTTTGTCCTCCAAAAGGACTTAGTTTGGATAAAAAATTTAATTCCAAAAATTGTAGTCTTTTCATGGCTAGTTATCCAAGGAAGAATTCTAACCATTGATAATATGATGCGTAAAGGTAGGGCAAATTGGGAGACCATTTATAACATTTTACTTGAGTGCCCTTTTTCCTTGATTGTCCTAAGTGGGGTTTTTCAAGCCTTCAATATTTCCTAGGTTAAACCAACCACCGTACTTGATTTATTCGTCCAGTGGCCTTCCCCCTTTTCAAGCCAAAGACTTAGATACATGTAGAAAATTTGTCTCAATCACTATCTTTGGTAGGTGTGGTTAGAAAGGAACCATAAAGTCTTTAATGAGTCTATCCATGATCATCAAACTATCATTGCCAGGATCCTATCCTTTGCCAATGAGAATGTGAATCTTATCCCTTTTGATAGTCGTAAACCTCATCTGTAGGAGACCATGATTGCTCAATATTTAAGATTAACCTTGTTAGATGAGTCTATGCCTAGGGTAGTCAACCCCAGAGCCAATGTTAAGTGGTCCCCACCTCCTACGGGTTGGTTTAAACTTAATTTTTATGGAGCGACTAAGGAAAATCCTGGTAGAGCAGGCATTGGCGACATTGTGCGAGATCATAATGGGAATATGATGCTTGCATTTTTTGAATATTTGGGAACAAGGACGAACAATGAAGCTGAAGCTAGAGCTATGTGGAGAGGCCTTCAAATGACTCAAGAATTAGAAGGAAATTTTATCGTAGAAGGAGACTCTATGCATGTTATAAATATCCTCAATAATTGGAAAACACCTCCTTGGAGGATTAAAACAATTGTTGAAGAGGCTAGGATCCTTTTCCAGGGAAGATAGGACAAAAAAGCCCAACATGTATTTCGGGAAGCTAACAAAGTTGCTGATAAGCTGGCCAATTTGGGTTTCGATGGTGATGGACTTTTAAAATGGGAACACGGTGTCCCGAGTGAAGTAGAGGAGCTTATTCAACAAGAATGCCAAGAATGATAGTCAAATTTACCAACAAGGAAGGCACTGTAAGTTCAAAGGCTATGAGTATTCCCGTCTCTTTTTTGAAATGGACTCACAATAAAAATTATCCGAGCTATCAATTTTGGTGGATGCTGCTTAGAAATACCACAAAGACTAATGGGGACAATCACATGTCAGATAACATGGCTCTTAGTCATCTTAGTAATTTGAGGTTGGTTGATAATCACAAGGCAGGAAAGAAACGACAATATAAGACTTCGAACTAGAGCCACATGGACCACCAGATAGCCACCGCCATAAATCTAGCCAGCAGGTTCACTTCTCCAAGGCTGATTGGCCAAGACGGGATGTGGTCCCAAAGTATATCATATACGAAAGAAAGTAATTACCAAAGAATTATTAAGAGTAACTGTCAATACAGAGCTTGTAGGAGTTTTTTTCAGTACTCTGCTATGTGTGTCTGCAACTTTTTGTTTCTCCACTGTTTCAAGGAAGGGATATGTGTCTGTTTATTTTTTGGTAATTATGATGTAGATGTGTTTTCTCGAGGTATACCCAAAATGTTGTATGGAAAGTTTCTTTTTGATAAAAGGCTATGTGACTTACCGGATGTAATGGCTTTGGCGACATGTAGATTTTACATATATAAGATCCTTAGTAAGGACATGTTCATCAACAACCCTGGGCTGATTTTTGTAAAAGGTTTTGGGTCAACCTGTAAAACCCGATATTAATGCTATAGTATCTTATCTACCAAAAAAAATACTCAAACAAAGGACATTAGTTGTGATACTAATGACTTGGAGATTATTAAAAAATATAACACTAATGCAAAAAATAGCTCTATAGAGATTGATATTGGGTATAATAAATAGGAAAAAATAATATCTTACATATTGATCTCACAACATAATCTTCCCTGAGAAACAGTTGTACATATTATCATAAATTTAGTTATACATCCAAGAGATATTGGAACACTCAAGGTAACTACATCAAAATCCAATTGAATTATGGTTGGTTGGATATTATAGAATGAAATCATATGAAAAAGAAGTTTTATGTGCATTATAAAAGAAAATATAGCATTTTGTCAATTCAAAAGTAATCCAGTTAAAAGTAGCCCATCGAGCCTAAAATTTGACTAAGGCAAGAAATTTTGACCACTCTAGGGCCTAGCTAGTCCAGAACAAAGTGGCCAAGACAATTAAAAGTAATGTCAGTCCAAGTCTATAGATGCCCCAACCACCTAGATTGGAAAAGCATGAGTGACTAGGTATAAAAGTGGTCAAGTACGAGATGGTTAGATGCCTTGGTTGCCAAAGGTTAGGGTGACTAGAATTTTCATGTGGCAAGGAGTTCCAAGTACATGAAGGGTATAGAAAATATCATCAAGGACTCATAACAACCCTCACTAGGTCCCTAACATATTGATCATAATGAGAAGACTACAACAAATAACAAAAAAAGAGGAGGGTTCCCTAGACATGTCTATTTTAAGAGATATTATGTTTTAGAGGATTCGAACACTTCTTAGACATCAAGGGTAAATTAGTTATAGGAAAGCGATAGCTAATCTCCTAAAATATACAACAACATCAACCACCACTAATCATAAGTAGAGGGTCCTAAAAATTTGATAGTTGACACAATAATAAGGTATAGTGGGAGAAGTCAAGCATGCTCAAAAGGCATAAATCTACTAAGGACACATGGCTACTAAATATTATAAATGGTGTTGGATATAAATAGCATAATTTATCTTAGTATGAGGGTTGACAATTTGAATATTTTCTTGTTGTATAATATGTAATTCTACTCTATAATTTTAATGAATCAACTTATTGTTTGATCTTTGCTAGCATTTTGTTATGGAATTATTTCATTTTGGAATGCTCTGAAGGCCCTAGATACTTTTATAAAATATTTTTGGGTGGTTTATTCTGTTAGGCCTAATTTTTTGTTTGGATTATCACTCTAAGCTATTAGAATATTAGGGATGCTTAAAATTTTTCATGTGGTTTTACTTTATTTTAGAAATTTCTTTCTTAGGGTGCTAAGGGCTATTGGAGTAGTGAATGGCATGATGTGAGCTTAATTTACATTCTGCAATGCCTTGCTTAGTTATTAGTATGTTAGGAATTGTATGTAGTTTAGTTGTAGTGTATTTTGCATAGTATGCGGTAATGTTGTTAGCCAAATATCATCATATTTTAAATCGTATTTCTCTCCCTTCTCTTCTTAACCCTCCATTTATCACTTTAGGCTTCCCTCATTTATTTTATTTTTTGATTTACTATAAGGAACCGACCTTCTCAAAATATTGGCTAGGGAGAAATCCTAAACCATCCAATCATGGACCCTATTGTCTATGGAAAACTTCCATCCACTAGGTAGACCATAGACCAAGACTTACCATCTCATTCATCATGTTAGTTGTATAGATTACCACATTCATTATACAGACTAACATGTTAATTATCATGTTGTTTGTATGTACAATCACATCAGCTATGTAGAATGCCACATCATTAGGTATCATGTCACTAAGTGTCACGCCATCAATTTTCATGTTATCAAGTACCATGTCATCAGATGTCATGTCAACATAGGTGGATAAAGAATTTGTGACATCATCAACTACCACATCATCAACTGCCACATCATCACTACATATCATACTAACATTATCCAATGTCATCAAAGAAATTGGTAGAAAAGTTTAAACCATGAATCTCTAAGGCTTAAAGCCTTAACAAATCCCTTGCTAGATACAAGAGCAAAAATACCTTTAAGAATATAAGACACTTTCCTTTGTTTTAGGGTTTGCCTCCCATTCAAAAGTATTATTTCCTTTACACATGCATTATGTTAGTGCGTGTCATGATGACATGCATACGTATTTTTCCTATTTATTCCAAGAAATACTGCTTAAATTTAAATTTGAATTTGAATTTTTATATCTTTAAGAAAAAAAGAGTAAAGTTTCAAAGTAGAATTATGGTATCTATAGAAAATATGAGAAAAAGTATTGAATTGGGATCCCTCCTAAAATATTTTAAAGAATCCAAAAATACTTATGGTTTTTCTATCTATCACGATTTTCCCTGCACAAACTTTCTATTAAATTCAACCAATTAGGACACCTTATCATCCTTATGTAGAAAAAAAATTGTCATAGCATTTTAGGAACTTTATCAAGTGGCTTTGAGGTCTTTGTTATACATGGAATCCTACCAATAACTTCTCTAGTAACAAGGGTCTATTAAAAGATGTCTAGCCTCTTCTTTTCTTCTTTCATGGTAGCCAAACAATTTGTCCTCTTATTTCTACTGATATTGAACACAAAATGCTAAAAGATAAAAGAAACTAAATTTATTGAAAAATTGGTAAAAGATAAATGAGGTTTTTAAAAAAATCAATCTTAAAACTAGAGCATCCATCTGTTCAGAAATAAAAAATAAAAAAGGATTAAGTGATATTGGGAGGAATAAAAGAACATATCTCGTGGACTATAATTGCTAAATTTAATGAGATCCTTGTAATCCAATCCACCTAGGGTTAATCAAAAAGCTCCTTTTTCAATTTTATCATCAACTTACAAAAAAGTTTGTAGTTTCTCCAAACATTGTAGAAGTTTATTTATCAACATACATCAATCTAGTAAAACGGTTTCACATATGCTCAAATACTATATTGGGTTTCATATCAGTTTCCAAAAATGAATGGAATCAACACATTACCCAATATTGATGAAAAATACACACAAAGCAATATATATTGTATATGGTGGTGTCCTTAGGAACCAAATAAATACACTAAAGAAAAATGAAATACACTCCATCCAATCATAAAGTGGTTGGTATGATGGGGTATTTAAATCCAAATACAAGTTACCTCTAAGTCAAGGTTAAGTTATTGACTTTTAGGTTTAAAATAATACAATATTATATAAATACCCTTTTCAAGGTTTACAAGAACCCAAAAGGCTTATACATACAATACAAAAGTCATCATGACTTTAAGTAAAGATTAATCACCATATATTTCAACAATAAATTGATTATCTTATAATAATTTATATAATTAATTAATTTTATTAAGTGTATACTATTACTTAATCCCTTTGTATATTTAGAATATGACCCATCAGATCATCATGGGGCTCATTATATGAAAAACACCAAATCATGCTTGGTTCCTCATTCACATTCATTATCACATCTACAATATAATTCTAAGTTTGATTGGTTCCATTCACATTATATGTTCTCCATATATCAGGTATTATTGATTCTCCAATGGGACGGTCACACCTTTGTAGGCACTAATAATACTGATTAGAATCATCTTTATAATTTTTATAGTTTTTTTTTTAATTTAACTGTTGCAACGAAAACCAAATATGATATTATTATATATCTAAAGATAAAGATAGATAATTGTCCACAGTAATTCCCAACAGTGGAGTAATGTTGTGGTTTAGATTTATTAGGATTAGACGACCGACATCTAATCTGCTTCTCCTCCATATTTTATATACAACACAACCTCCGTGTCAATTCTCACACCACATGATAGGACTGCATATCGAGATGGTGGAGGGTCCATACTTTCGAGTGCCTGTACATGTCAATGAGCATTAGTAACGTCTAAGAAATCATCTATTCTCCAATATCAAAACCTTTGAAGAAGTCAAAAACGGCGGATAATGCACGAAAGTGGCCTAAGATCGTAATTCAGCAATATATTTGTGTAACACAACGTAAGCAAACGAAGATGGTGATGCCGATCTTCTCGAACCTGTTGTTCATTGGTGATATTGTCATTCATTCAAGTTAGTTACGTGTTTGAGCAATATATTTGTACAACATAACGTAAGCAAACCAAGATGGTAATCTGGATTTCCTCGAACACTGTTGTTCATAGCTGATATTGTCATTTCTTGAAGTTACGTGTTTGAGCAGGAGTGAAAGTGGTATATACCTCCCCGCGTGCAGGGATGAATGTGGCCGCATAAACCCATTTAAGAAGTTGTACACCATCTCCATCTCTCATCTCTCTCACTCGATCAGCTTTTATTTCTAAAAAAAATTGTGGAGGCGGCTAAGCTGGTGTTCCCGGCACCACATCTTCCCTCTATAAAACCTCAACTCGCCATTACAAACGACGTACAAGATTGGAATACAGACCTACATTGAGAGAAAGCTGAAGAAGAAGAAGAAGAAGATGATGAGGACAACTTGGACAACATTGTTGAAATGGGCATCAAGGCTCTCCGTCGTCTTGTCTGTGATCTGCATCTGCGGAGGAGTTGCAATCAGCGCACAGTTGACGACTAATTATTACGAAAAATCGTGTCCTAGAGTTGAGAACATTGTGCGTGGGATTGTAAGGGAAGCAATCATCAACGAAACGAGAATGGCCGCCTCTCTCCTTCGATTGCACTTCCACGACTGCTTCGTCAACGTAATCTTAAACTTGATTACATTAGTAGACACCTCTGTTATCTAGGTAGTGAAATTACTCAATTTGGCGTATATTTTCATTGCAGGGCTGCGACGGTTCGATTCTGCTGGATGACACGGCGACGTTGACGGGAGAGAAGACAGCAGCACCAAATAACAATTCAGTGCGAGGATTTGAGGTCATCGACGCAGCCAAGACTGCCTTGGAAAACGCGTGCAATCAAACCGTTTCGTGCGCCGATATCGTAGCCATCGCAGCTCGCGACGCCGTGCTTTTTGTAATTTCTCCTTTTGCTCCTCTCACCGAAAGATATTTGATTTTTAACGAGCATAGCAATATATCTAACAAGATTTGTCATGAGTGGAGATTTTTTTACGTTTGTAATTTTGCAGAGCGGAGGCCCATCCTGGCACGTTCTTTTGGGTAGAAGGGATAGTTTAACTGCAAGCCAGAGTGCACCCAACTCCGATATTCCAGCCCCAAGCGACCCCCTTGAGACCATCATCTCTAAATTTGAAGCTGTCGGCCTCAATATCACGGACGTCGTAGTTCTATCAGGTGTTTTTCTTATTTGAATTATATACCACCTCCTCAACAAAGTTCATCAAACTCCATTTGTTTGTCAGGGGTAGTTTATTGTAAATAGTTCTTTGGATTTGTTAGGGTAGTTTATTGTAAATAGTTCTTTGGATTGGCAAGTGTTTATTTGGTTTCTAGTTTAACGAGATTTAGGTTTAAACTTTGGGTATCATTTAACAAAGGTAGTAGTTTGAATCTTCTGAGTACATGACAAGATAACAGTGTTTCTATCTTAAATCAGTTCAACAACAACGAATAAAAATTATAGGATAGAAAAAGACACTAGGGATATAACCCATTCCCTATAAAATAAATAATATATATATGTTTGGTACTGTTTGCTTAGAATGATTATGGTGTATGCAGGAGCTCATACTATTGGACGGGCCAGATGTGTGAATTTCAATAGCCGATTATTCGACTTCAATAACACGGGGAGCCCGGACTCCACGATCGAAGCGACGGTGTTGACGAGTCTTCAGGCTCTTTGCCCGCCAGATGGAGACAACAATACGCTGGCGCCTCTTGATCGTACATCGAAAGACTGGTTTGACAATGCCTACTTCAAAAATCTGCAGAAGAATTGGGGACTTCTGCAATCCGATGAAGAACTGTACTCGAGTGCGAACGCAACAACCGTGTCTCTGATAGACGCCTACAGCAACAATTCCTTCTCCTTCTTTACGGATTTTGTTACATCCATGATCAAAATGGGAAACATAAGCCCGCTTACTGGCACCGATGGTGAGATTCGCATCAACTGTAGATCTGTTAACTGAGAACGAGTGCAAGTTAAAAATAAATAAACAACGAAGTTTGATAAATGTACCAGATACTAAATTAAATAGAAGCTACTTTGCTTTGCCGAGTACCCGGCATTAAATTTCTAATGCTCTTAAATTTCCTCCTCTAATGACATTACAATATTCCACATGGTATTCTTAGATGAATGAGGCAACATGTGCTCCTCCTTATTCTTACTTCGATCAATGGCTCAAGTGAGTGATGTTATGCTTTCAGCATTATCAGGTGAACATGTAGACTTCTCTCTTTTCCTCTCCCTTTTCTTCATTGTGTGTCAATCAACTCTTCTCATTGGTTGGTTGACATTAAGATGATACGGCCTTCCTATCCACTAAATGGATCACGTAACAATAGATTGGTCAAGTGAATCATGTGTCATGAATTAGCTATTTTTATGATTTTTACCTTTTTGTTAGTAAATTAGCTAGGAACCCAACGAATTGGTGACCGATGAGCAGATTGGGTAGCAACAGATTAAGTCACTTATGATTTAGACAAATTTTGTCATTTCTTGCTCTTCTTTGTCTCTAAGTATTGACTTCTTGAATTTGTGTCAACTTATCTTAATTTTTTCACCTGGGTCATGTGAAGCTTTATTGCATTGATTCATATTCATTTTTCCTATGTGGATTTGAAATTTATAATGCAATGAGACTACTGGAACTGCTTGTTAAATGATGGAAATGTCTGATTTCTTATTTACTTACAATTATAGTTTCAATAAAATTAAATAGAAGAGTTTAAGGCTTCTTGAATCTCCATATTTAGGTTGGTTTTCTACTTTGCTAAATTTAATTAATTTACTATCTTTGCTAAATTTAATTAATTTAATACAACTACATAAAATAAATGCAAGAAAGTAAATGAAAAATTAAAATATATGAAAGCAGATTATGAAGTTTAGGGTGCAAGAGATTGAAAGAAAATATGACCAAAACTATAGCAAGGAGAGTGCATGATCAATCAATGCAATAACAATAATGTATTCCTATTCAAATGAGTTAAAATTATGAGAGAAATAATAATATGAGCAAAGTGTTGTTCCATAATCACCATGCATTTTGTGATCTAGGAGGGTAGTGCCATTGATGGAAGTAAAATACATCAATTTCTCATCAATTTTATGAAGTACAAAAGCACAATGTGGGATTCACAAAGTGTAGCCCTGCATTCCTCAAGGCCAAAAGATGTGGAGCCCATGGCTTCTATTTATAGAAAGAATTTACCCTTGGGATAAAAACTCTTAATCCTAGTAAAATTAAATATTTAGGGGCATCCCTAACAAAATGATGTACCTTCAAGTGTTACATACCTCTAATTATATCCTTAAAGGGATTAGAAATATTCTAAAATTATTAAAGGTGCCACTTCAGGTCAAAATATCACTTTCTAAATATTTTTCTTTAGATGCAAGCTTCTCTTTTTACCCTTTCACTTGTCCATGAATGATTTGCTCTAGGAGGTGAATGAATTGCTCCAGTATGCTAGTACTTTATCATAATTTTCTAGTGCTTCCTACCTCAAATCCAATTGCTTCATCTTGTCAATAAATTGCTCTTGTGTCAAATCAATCCTTTTCCTTAGCAAACTTGAGGGGTTTTGAAAAGTTTTAATTGACTGATTCAAACTACTTTGTAAACTTCCAAATTGGTAAAATTCCCAAGGTAGTGACTTGTCACTACACTACTATACTAAAATTTGAATTTTATTTTAATCTTAATATAATTTTCAAGTGTATATTGGTTACCCCTCCTTGTCTCTTAATTTACAATCAATATCTAAACTTTGTACCCATAAAATTTAAATTATTAGCACTCAAAATAAATATCAACGATAAAATATCACAACGAATTAAACCTAACCAACCTTAAAAACCCATGAAAACCACTTGACGATAAATAAAAAGTTGAAAAAAAAATTGCTGTCCAACATAGGATCAAACCATATGTTCAAACTTTTGTCACTTGCATGGTAGGGTTGGTGGAGTCATAAATAGCTAAAAAGGTGTTTATGACTAGTAATAGACATGTTTAAAGTAAAATTCAAAAGACCCATCCTACAATGAAGAAGTCTTAGAATGGAATAATAAGACTAGTCCACCATCTAATAAGTTCCCCACTTAGGAAGACGACCATGGCCAAATTTAACTTCCAACTTTAAATAAACTTATAACTTATTAAATTGCAATGACAATTGTGAAAGAGCAAGGGTTTAGTATTCTACTTTCCTAAATTTCTTAGAGTAACTTACCTCAAAATGGCTTGCATCAACAATGTTAGTTTTTTCTATAAATGTAGAATAAACATGGACTGATAATGTGGTCCACTTGCTTTGATTGAGATGAAAAATTTAGGTAGGCATGTGTCAAACTTTACAGAACTTGATAGTTTCATTATGAGCATGACACCAAAGTTAAATTAAATAATACATTCTCACAACATAAAATTATCTCTACGCCTAGTTGAACTAATAGTTAAAAGATAATCCATAGTCAATAAATTTAGAATGAGTTGGATATAATTATTGGGAGGGTATATTAGCTCAATATTACACATATCTCAGGCTCTTGAGAAGCCTTTTGCCTTTCTCTAAAACATCTAGTAACATTACGATAGTCAAAGGACATGTGTGCTTCCTATTTTGAAGGTCTTCAAAATACCCATAATGCACTTCATACAATCTTCATCTCTTGTAAGAAATATCATATATGATTGTCTAAAATAGCCCCCATGAAGGTTGATGATCCATAAACCATGTCAAAGGAAACCTCTAGTGTAATATTTACATTAGAAAAAAAACTCAAGTCCTTAATATACAATAATGAGATATTTGAAGGGAGTAAGGAAAATAATTAAAAAAATTAAAATTGAATTCAATAACCTAAGGTAAATTTTATTTAGCCTAGGTCGATGATAGAATCCCCAAGCTCTTTGTGGTAGGGTTATATAAATTTTGTTGAACTTCTTAATGAGCTCAAAACAATTTTATATTTAATATCTTAAGAGTTAACTATAAAATTTTATTTTTTAACCTATTAGAGATTGAAAGGTTCCTAATCCTTTTTAATTGTTGTTTTTGACTATGCCCAAGAGTAGAATTTTTATTAAGTAAAACTAAGTAAAATATTTGTGGTAACTATGGATTTGACAACAAATGTATCATGTAGAAATAATTTTGTGTCCCCCACACACAAAAAAGTTGGCATGAAAGTATTATTCTGTTGCCCTTTTTAAAGGAAATTAAATACTCTTTTTAAACTGAATTGAAGACCTAGAATGGTAATATGCAGACATGCTCGATATGGCATTGTATGTACAAATAAATTGAATCCTCTAAAGACTTAAATTACAAGTCTAAAGGATGAATGAAACATAAACAAGCCAAACTAATTATAGCAACAAATAAGTTGTAAATTTTAGATATACAAATCACACAAATAATATATTACTTAAGATTCTTTTAAGTATAAATATTACACATTAAAATATAAGAGTGTGAATATTTTTTTCATTAAAAAGTTATAGACATTGAAATATAAAAATATAAAATTTGAACATGTAAAGTTTAAACCCTTAAAAAAATTACTTAACACCATATTACTAGAATTGATAATAACATAAAACATTAAGCATCCTTGACTTCAACCAGAATAATCAGGTATCATTGGTTCTCCATATATAATGGGAGGATCATCACACCACCGCTATTTGTAGGCACTAATAATAATGGTTAGAATCATCTTTGAAATATAAAATTAAGTATTTTTTTTAAGATTTTCATATATATGTAAAGATGGACAAATGCACGAAGAACACTGATTGTCCACTTAGAGTTAAATAATTCCGAACATTGCATTAATGTTGTCGTTTAGGATTATTAGATTTAGACGACCCACATCTAATATGCCTCTCCTCCATATTTTATTTATGTACAACACAACCTCCTTGTCAATCCTCACATTACAGGTAAGACTGCATATCGAGATGGTGGAGGGTCCATACTTTCGAGTGCCTGTACATGTCAATTAGCATTCGTAACATCTAAGAAATCATCTATATGCTCCAATATCAAAACCTGCGAAGAAGTCAAAAACGGCAGATAATGCACGAACGTGGCATAAGATTTTAATTCAGCAATATATTTGTACAACATAACGTAAGCAAACCAAGATGGTGATCTGGATTTCCTCGAACACTGTTGTTCATAGCTGATATTGTCATTTCTAGATTTTAATTTTAAATGTGTTTTTTATTTTGAAATGATTAATTATAACTTAAAGAAAAGTTTGGTGACAAAAAAAAATAGAGAATGATAGATATTATAAGGAACATTAGAGTAAGTGAGGCAATGTTATCATTAAATTTTATTATTTTGATTATTATTTTTAATGTGTATTTATATTAAAGTTATGTAAGTTTAATACATGTTAAATTGTAAGAGTTTAGTATTGAGGGAGATATGACCATGTAAAGACAATTAATTGTCCCTAGCAAGGATAACTTTAGGGTAATATTTTTTATAAAATTGTCTCCTCTTTCGAAAACCATATCATTGTGAAGGGTTGTTCAATTCAAATTATTCTTGAACCAATGTGTATGATATTTGAAGAGATTTAAATGAGTGTTCACATTAAGGAATCTAATTAGTACTAATGAAAATACGATCCTATGGAGTCAATAATTCAAAACAAGGATAATGGTGATTTATCATATCATGGGAAATAAAATTACAAATATCTATCACCTAGGGTTCGAATGATGGAGAAGCATGATGGCTTTTTAAGCCTTAATACTACCACATATCACAATATCATAGAATCAAATATAATATAGTCACAATACTCTAAGGTCAAGATAACAATGTGAGCGAAGTAAAATGACCAAATTTAAATGTTAATCAAGGCTAATAATATATCAACTAACATTTAATAATAAGCAACAATATGAATGTAAATAACCTAAACCATACATGTACTAAGCATGTAAAACAACTTACAATATTAATTGTTCAAAATGTATGCAACCTTTATTACTCCACTTTCTCTTACAAATATGATGAGAACTTGCTCTTCTCTATGTAATGTGATATCTGTGATACAATATATGGAGTAATATATCCATAGTAGAATGACTCTTTGGATACTTGACTATTCCTTTCCATGTGCCAAGTCTTATGACTCTTGGATTTTGATGGAGAGCCAAAATTACTCCTCCAAATTCTCATTCAACAACTTGGAAAGATTTACAAAAATGACATCAATCTGCCAAAAAAACTCCTTTATTCCGAAAGACAGTTTAATTTTTTCTTTTCTTACAGCATTTTCTGCCCTGGAAGAAAAACAACCCAAACAGGTCCAGAATGGCCCTCTTACCTTTGAATCTGCAACTTTGTCTCAACAGTTTCTGACCCCTTGTGCATACCTTTGCTTCCCCTTTTAAAATATCTGGCGTGACTCTCCGTTTTCCTTTTTTGGCCCTTCATTTCATTTCCCGTGCCTCTTCGTTGTCTTGGCTTTCGAAACATTTATCTTTCCGACTCTTGGTCTTCGTCTGCTTTCATTGCACCTTGGTGCCACGTGTTGTTCAATGCTTCCACTGTAGACTCTGTCCGCTTGTCAACCCATGATGACATTCGGTATACCCACCGCTCGATAATTTCCTCTGTAACGGCCCCTATAACCGCTTGCCCTTTTTGAGTCGCGATAATGCGACATGTCATGATATCGTGACACTTTTTCTTCTTTGCCGACATGTCATGATATCGCGACACTTTTTCCCTCTTACTCTTTCTCTTCTCTTTTAGTCGCGATAATGCGACATGTCGCGATATCGCGACACCTTTTCCCTTATTTCTCTTCTCTTTTGGTCGTGAAAATGCGACATGTCGCGATATCGTGACACTTTTTCTCTCTTGCGCCTCCTCTCGTCTTTTGGTCGCAAAATGCGATATGTCGCGATATCGCGAAACTTTTTCTCTCTTGCGCCTCCTCTCGTCTTTTGGTCGCGAAAATGCGACATGTCGCGATATCGCGACACTTTTTCTCTCCCTTGCATCTTCTCTCGTATTTTGGTCACGAAAATGCGACATGTCACGATATCGCGACACTTTTTCTCCCTTGTGCCTTCTCTCATATTTTGGTCGCGATAATGCAACATGTCGCGATATCGCGACACTTTTTCTCCCTTGCACTTTCTCTCGTCTTTTGGTCGCGATAATGCGACATGTCGCAATATCGCGACACTTTTCTCCCTTGCGCCTTCTCTTGTCTTTTGGTCGCGATAATGCGACATGTCGCAATATCGTGACACTTTTCTCTCTTGCGCCTTCTCTCGTATTTTGGTCGCAAAAATGTGACATGCCGCGATATCACGACACTTTTCCTCTCTGTGCCTTCTCTTATCTTTTGGTCGCGAAAATGTGACATGTCGCGATATCGCGACACATTTTCTCTCTGCGCCTTCTCATGTCTTTTGGTCGTGATAATGCGACATGTTACGATATCGCGACACTATTTCTTCTTTGCCCACATGTCGCGATATCGCGACACTTTTTTTTCTTTGCCAACATGTCACGATATCGTGACATTTTTTCTTCTTTGTGGTATTTTGCTTTTTGTTGGATGCTCCTACATCAGACAACCGGGGTGGATTGAGAAGTGACCTTCACTTATGTACTGTTCTGTCACCTTCTTTTTCAACATCTCAAAACTTGCAAAATCTTCAGCCTCAACATTGCTCTTTTCTCCTTTATCCATCGTTCTCAACTTAGAAGCATTCCTTGGACTACTCCCACATACAATCTGGTATGGTGATTTACCAGTATTCCTGTTGATAGTCTTATCCAGAGTAACTGGGGCTGTATAAGCTCTCCAAGCTTCAACAAAATTTGGGTCTTCAAGGTACAAACCCTTAAGTTCTTCAAACCCCACAACTTCCATTCTCATTGTTGTCAGCAAACTATTTTCATCCATCTCCTTCAATGGCTTTAGTTTATGGCGCACTCCTTCGTTTGTTAGGGAATAAGTGTTGGCATGTCCATCATGGACTACACGACGATCAAACTGCCATGGTATTCCTAACAGCATATGATAGGCATCCATAGGTAGGATATCACATAGGACCTCATCTTGGTATCTCCCAATATTAAACTTGACTAAGGACTGTTCACTGACCAATGCCCTATGGTCCTTCCATAACCACGCAATCTGGTATGGATGCGGGTGTCTCCTTCTCTCTAGCTGTAACTTAGTAACCATTTCTTCAGAGACCAAGTTATCAGTACTACCATTATCTATAATAACATTACAGACCTTACCTGAACATTTGCACCTTGTGCGAAATAGGCTCCTTCTCTGGTCTGGTTCTTTCTCCTCATTCAACAAGATTATCCTTGTGACCATAACTTCTCCTCTCTCTACCTCCTCAGAATGTTCTGATTCAGCACCTTCATCTGCTACCGCAGCTTTGGCATGACCCTCAGGTCTCTTATTCGTCCTCCCTTGGTTTTGGGGACACTCATATGCCCAATGTCCCTCTTCCCCACAATGGAAAAAGGTTCCACAAAATCCTCCTCTTCCATACCCATGTCCAGATCTACCTCTTCCTCTTTGGTAACCATTGTTATGATTACGAGATCTGTAATCATTATCTCCCTTCTGATCCTAACTGCTGCTAGCTTCTTCTTTCTTCTCATCTCGTCCTCCATCTATTCTTCCACTAGTTCTTTCTCCATGACCTCTTCCTTTCTGCTTACCCTCAAACCTTATGTTCAGCTTCTCTTCAACTTTTAGAGCAAAAAGGTAAGTATCCTCAATGGTGCTCATCCTAACCAGACTCAACTCTTCTTGAATACTGATTCTCAATCCATTGATGTAACGGGCCACCTTCTCCTTGTTAGCCTCAGAATGGCCAGTTTTGATTGAGATGTTGTAAAAATCCTCTATATATTCTTTGATAGATTTGCTTGACTGTCTCAAACTCTGCATTTTTCTCAACAGATCCAATTTGTAATCTGTAAGAATAAACTGTCTCTTCAACTTCTCTACCATTCGATCCCATTTGGTTATATTTTCCTTTCCACTTCTATTTATTTCTAGCTGCACTTCTTTCCACCATATGCTAGCATGGCCTTTCAACTTTGTTTTTGCAAACTTGATCTAATATGGATCTATAACCTCCTCATACTCAAAATATTCCTCCATATCATTGATCCAATCAATTAACTCCTCTGGATTGAGATTCCCAGAATATGTGGAGACATCAAAATTTGGCTTCTTCCCGATCCGAGACATGGCCTTAAATAATCTAGCTTTTGTAGGATCCATTGCTTCTTCTTCATCTGATGGATCATCAACCTCCCAAGCTTCATCTTCACTATGGTCTTCTCTCTTTGGCTCAACCCCTCTTCGCAACTCCTCTTGTAGGGCTTGCACTTGCCTTTGTAAAGCTCTGAAATCTCCTTCTGGTACCACATTTCTCCCACCACCATGATTTCTTCGTGGAGGCATTCTTCCTTGCTCTTCTACATATCCTGGTGCAAACTACCTCACTTTTGACGATCTGCTCACACACTCAGGAACCCTAAGCTCTTCCACAGATCTTGGTGCAAACTACCTCACTTTAGACGATCTGCTCACACACTCATGAACCCTAAGCTCTTCCACAGATCTTGGTGCAAACTGCCTCACTTTCGGCAATCTACTCACACACTCAAGAACCCTAAGCTCTTCCACAGATCCTGGTGTAAATTTTCTCACTTTCAGCGATCTGTTTACACACTCAGGAACTCTAAGCTCTTCCACAGATCCTGGTGCAAACTGCCTCACTTTTGGTGATCTGTTTACACACTTAGGAACTCCCACTCTGATACCACTTGATGGAGAGCCAAAATTACTCCTCCAAATTCTCATTCAACAACTTGGAAAGATTTACAAAAATGGCATCAATCTGCCAAACAAACTCCTTTATTCCGAAAGATAGTTTAATTTTTTTTTCTTACAGCATTTTCTACCCTGGAAGAAAAATAGCCCAAACAGGTCCAGAATGGCCCTCTTGCCTTTGAATCTGCAACTCTATCTTAGAAGTTTTCGACCCCTTGTGCATACCTTTGCTTCCCCTTTTAAAATCTCTGGCGTGACTCTCCGTTTCCCTTTTTTGGCCCTTCGTTTCATTTCCCATGCCTCTTCGTTGTCTTGGATTTCGAAACGTTTATCTTTTTGACTCTTGGTCTTCGTATGCTTTCATTGCACCTTGGTACCACGTGTTGTTCAGTGCTGCCACTGTAGACTCTGTCTGCCTGTAAACCCATGATGACGTTCGGTATACCCACCACTCAATAATTTCCTCTGTAATGGCCCCTATAACCGCCTGCCCTTTTTGATTCACGATAATGCGACATGTCGCGATATCGTGACACTTTTTCTTCTTTGCCGACATGTCGCAATATCATGACACTTTTTCCCTCTTACTCTTTCTCTTCTCTTTTAGTCACGATAATGTGACATGTCGCGATATCGCGACACCTTTTCCCTCTTGCTCTTTCTCTTCTCTTTTGGTCTCAAAAATGCGACATGTCGCGATATCGCGACACTTTTTCTCTCTTGCACATCCTCTCGTCTTTTGGTCGTGAAAATGCGACATGTTGCGATATCGCGACACTTTTTCTCTCTTGCGCCTCTCGTATTTTGGTCATGAAAATGTGACATGTGATATCGCAACACTTTTTCTCCCTTGCGCCTTCTCTCGTATTTTGGTTGCAAAAATGTGACATGTCGCGATATCGTGACACTTTTTCTCCCTTGCGCCTTCTCTCGTATTTGGGTCGTGAAAATGCGACATGTCATGATATCGCGACACTTTTCTCCATTGCGCCTTCTCTCGTATTTTGGTTTCAAAAATGTGACATGTTGCGATATCGCAACACTTTTCTCCCTTGCGTCTTCTATCGTCTTTTGGTCGCGATAATGCGACATGTGGCAATATCACGACACTTTTCTCCCTTGCGCCTTATCTTGTCTTTTGGTCGTGATAATGCGACATGTCGTGATATGGCAACACTTTTCTCTCTTACGCCTTCTCTCGTATTTTGGTCACGAAAATGCGACATGTCGCGACATCGCGACACTTTTCCTCTCTACGCCTTCTCTTATCTTTTGGTCATGAAAATGCGAAATGTCGCGATATCGCGACACATTTTCTCTCTGCGCCTTCTCGTGTCTTTTGGTCACGATAATGCGACATGTCACGATATCGCAACACTTTTTCTTCTTTGCCGACATGTCGCGATATCGCGACACTTTTTCTTCTTTGCCAACATGTCACGATATCGCGACACTTTTTCTTCTTTGCAGTATTTTGCTTTTTGTTAGATGCTCCTGCATCAGATTCTCTACTTGACACTTGCATATTTGATGAACACATGGCTCTATTATGTATGCACACCTATACTTGACTCATACACTTCCATAACTTGCACATTCTAACCTAAGGTACTTGTGCACATATTTATATTACATATTTGATCTCTTACATATAAAACACTTGTGCACATAGACTCAACTTACACTTGCACACTAACTCACATGACACTTGTGCATTTCTTGCACATTACAACTTTACATGACACTTGTGCATATCTTGCACATTCACACTTACATAAAGGGGAAATATAACTCACACTCTAAACTATGACTCAACCCTAATCTATTATTTATAACTATACCATGAAGGTACATGGTATTTACAATCAATGCATAGTTGATGACTAGTTATTACAAAAATTCATGTCCTACAGTTGAGAACATTATTCATGGTTTCGTAAAGGAAGCAATCATCAACGAAATGAGAATGGTCGCACTTCTACAACTAATTTTTTTTTTAAAGCAAAAAACCTCTTGTGAAGCTGCCTTGGTCTGAGAGACCACAAACATGGGGTTCTACACCGTCAAAGTCACTCGGGGGTCACACCCGACCCTGACCGCACCAACATTATCAATTGGATTTTAGATACCCAATTTAGCTTTTTGGTAGGGTGGAGATTTGAACCTGGGACCTCCCTTGGAGGATTACCCTCTCCTCTCCAACTCACCTACAACACCTGGGTACTTCTACAACTACTTTGTCAACGTAAATTTAACTTCATTACATTAGTAGACACGATATTTATGTAGTAAAATTACTCAATCTGATTTATGTTTTCATTGCAGGGCTACGATGGATCCATTCTATTCTACATTTTCATCTCTTTTGCGTTTATTAGATTCCTTTTGTGATTCAATAACTTTGAGTGGATTTCGAACCTCAGCCAACTAATAACTAAATTTTGGGTTAGCTAGATTTTCAATTTTTCTATGGATAGAAGAAATATCTTTTCTGCTCCTACATTGAGCTTTCATACATATATTCCTATATTGTCCAGAAGATAATATTTGCAATGCTTGAGGTAGTTCTTTGATATCAAATTCATTAGATGTAGATAGGCTGTCCCTTCACCATCCTTTGGATACTATTTCCATTGTCATATCCATTGTAAAACGTAAAGGAAAAGAAAAGAAAAAAACAGAAAAATAAAATGTAGTGGAGTTTCAAATATTAATGTAAACTAAGAGGACAAATTTTAAAGGATATAGTAACAATGTAGTAAGATAAATATATTGACGAGAATGAAACTTACAGTCTTAACAAGAGAAACATAATGTGTAGAATTTTATTATGTAAATAACTTGTACAACAAAATTATGGAGTTTTGTCATAATTTATCTTTACAAAATGATCTTTGGTCTTCTTATCTTAGCACCTCTTTGTAAAGGTCTTTGGTATTCTTATCTTAGCACCTATCTAAGAGACTGTTGATCTTATCATATACAAAATAATGTAATATACTCTAACACCTTTGTATTATATTATTTTATGTGAATTTCTCTTGATCTGCATAGATGATCTCTAAATATCTGAAACTTGTTTTGACCCAGAGCCTTTGTGAAAATATCTGCAATATGTTCTTTCATAGGAATATGTTTCAACTTAATATGATGACTTTGAAAATGATCTCTAATAAAATGACATTGAGCTTCAATATGTTTGATTTATTCATATATGATTGGATTTTTAATCAAATTGTTCTTTTGATTCCTATGTTTGACAGTATGTATTATAATCATAATGCTTCACAAATTGCATTCTTTGCTACACGATACTCTGCTTTGGTAGATGAAAGTTTTATTGCATGCTGTTTTTACTGTACCATGACATTGATCTTGAAACAAGATAAAAAATGTATCCTAATGTTGATTTTTTATCATCAATGAATACAACATAATCAAAATTTGAATATCCTTGTAGACAAAAATTCTAGTTATCATTTTTATATGTTAATACATATTCTATAGTCATGTTGATCTATTGTAATATTATTTTTCTAGTTTTCCAATGACTTTCTCTAGGTTATTGCATAAATTTTGAGAGATAATTTAGAGCAAAAACTATATTTGGTCATGTATTTGTTAAATATAAGACTTCCAATCAATTGACGATAGGTTGTTGCTGAAATAAAAGGTGTTTCATCATATCTAGATAATTGTAGTCCTTGTTCTATAGGTGTATTTTTGGGCTTACAATTGTTCATTCTATATTTATCAAGTAATTTTTTTGTATACTTTGTCTGTCATAGTAATATTATCTTCATTTTGATGAATTTCTTAACCAAGATAATAATGCATACATCCCAAATCAATCATTTCAAAAAAAAATTCAAGATCTTTTTTAACTTCATATATTAAACCCTTTGAGCTCCCTATTATCACTATATCATCAACATATACTATAATAATAATTATATCATTTCCAACCCTCTTTGTATAGAGATTTGGATGTTGTAATAAGTTATTATTGATTTTTATATACCATAAGAATTTATTTTAATTATAAACTTTGTGTTCTTGTTGCTTAATTACAAATCTCTCTTGTTATGATATATAAACTTCAAGATCACCATTAAGAAATGTGCTTTTACCATCCATTTTATGAATTTTCCATCCATGATGTGCTAGCAAAGCACACATTATTTTGATAATAGTCATTCTTGTTGTTAGTGAAAAAGTTCCTTCATAATAAATTACTTCTATTTGTGTATATCCTTTTGCTACTAGTCGAGCCTTAAACTTGTCAAGTGAACCATCCAATTTGTATTTGACCTTATAAACCCATTTGCAACCAACTATTTTCTTTCTTGGAGGTATTTCAACTAGATTTCATGTTTTATTTTTCAGCAATGATGCATATTTTGATTCCATAAATGTTCTATTTTAGATGATTTAAATATTGAAGTGTTATTGTAGGTTCTACCATGGTGCTTAAAAATCCTTTGTTTATTCGAGTTAGATTATGAGTTTGAGATCTTGTAGTAGTAAGATCTAGCATTTGCTCAAGATTTAAACCTCTAAGTGTATTTCTAAGCCATATAGGTTCTTTTCTCTATGAATTTGTAGAAATTTTTGTACTTTCACTCTGTTCATCTTGAAATTCTGATTTTGTATCTTCATTTGATGAATTTTCTTCTAAGATTTGATTTTTTTTTTTAACTCCATCTCTAATTTTTCATCAAAGAATACATCACTACTTATATAGATTTATTTGTTGTTGGATCAATTATTCTATATCCTATAAATTTATTATCATAATCAAGAAATATATCACATATACTATTTTCTTCTAATTTTATCCTTTTTTTGTTTTGAAATATGCATATAAGCCTTACATCCAAAAAAAATTAATTGTTCTATATTTTGATTTCATCCTGACCATACTTCTAGTCTAACATTCTTGAATATTCTTATAGGTAATCTATTATGTAAATATACAGTTGTTTTAACTATCTTTTCCCAATACTAATGATCAATATGAGATTCCTTTATCATACATCTAACCATTTCTATGATAGATATGTTTCTTCTTTATGGAATACCATTTTGTTGTGGTGAATATGTTATAGTAAGTTGTCTTTTTATTTCATTCTCATCTAAAAATATATTGAATTCTTTTGAAAAAAATTCACCTCCTCTATCTAAACAAAGATTCTTGATAGTTTTATCTGATTCTTTTTCAACTAGAATTTTGAACTGTTTAAAACAACCAAATGCTTCATATTTTTATGTCATTGCTACATTCTTACTGTATTTCTTCTTCTCATGTTTGGTTGCTGCACTGCATATTGTTGCTTATGCTTATGTTGCTCCTTTTTGTAGGCTAGATGGTTCTCATGGTCACCTTAGCTCTTCATTTGATGGTGGATGTTGTACATTCTTCAAAAGAACGTATTGAACTAATGGATTTTGAAGAGTGCATTCTTCATTTGGCATTGGATCCACATTTTTTTTTTGCTCTTTCATGTTGATGTAGGTAGAATAATGCTACCCTAAAAATCTATCCTTGGGCATCCAAAAACTTTATCCTTTACACCTTGAGCATCTTTTCCAAGCTAGTACCTTGAGCTTCTACTCTTTCTTCTAATGATCACTTATTGACTGTTGCTATACTTACGATAATCTAGAGCCTCTTCATAATCAAACTTCTACTTTTATTAATAATTATTTAGGTCTTATTTCTTCAATAGAAGTTCTATTTGATGGTTCCTCTTATCAATCCACAATATCAAGGTCTATAACCTAAAACTTACTATATCTTTTCTTTTGTCATGGTCTATCTTCAAGACCATAATCTTCTCATAGACCATCTCTATTCCAAATAGAATTCTAGAATAAATAACCTCGATCTATTGTTGTTTTCTATATTTGTCAAGGTCTGTATGACCTAAGTCTTCAATATATTTAAAAATTCTTTAAGTCAAGGTATCACTTCAAGACATAAAATCTCCTTCAAGGAAGATAGACTCTAAACTAATTTTGTGAATCTTGAAAAATTTGATTTTATATGCACCTAAGTAAATTCAACTTGTGCAATGAACTACATGGTGTAGCCCTGATATCATTGATGGCTTTTCAAGCCCTAATATTAATGTAAAACCATAGGATAAATTTCATAGGATCAAATATAAGATAGCCACAATGTAGTAAGATCAAGATAATGATAAGAATGAAACTTATAGTCTTAACAAGAGAAACACAATCTTTAGAATTCTATTATGTAAAGAACTTGTACAAAAAAATTATGGAGTTTTGTGTCCATAATATATCTTTACAAAATGACCTTTGATCTTCTTATCTTGGCACCTATCTAAGAGACTCTTGACCTTCTCATATATCAAATAATGTAATATACTCTAACAATAATAACAAAAATGTACTTTTTAAAATTTTAATTGTTTTTATTAATTATGTTACGTAAATGGGAAATAAATCAATGAGTTTTAAAATTTTAACTATTTTTATATATATGTAAGATTTTAATTTTAATATAATTGCTATATAATATACTCATAAATTTAAGTAGATATTGATTTATAGTATCCTTTGTATATATTGATTTACAGATAAATCCTTAGAATTATCCCTATTAGTAAGAGAGGACCTCATATAGCAGTGATCCTCTTTGCTCAAAGGTAAGGCAGCCAATGGTAAATTTAATGGCTCTTGGCTAGGGACTTTGACTATGTGAAAATGAATTGATAGGAGATGGAAAAATCTATGAGCGAGTCTATCCTTTTATTAAAATGGTTTTTTCTTATCCATTTTCTATTATAGAAAGGAAATATATAGAATCCTAAAAGAGGTCCTTATTTTGTAGGAAGAGTATGACTCTTTCCTATCAATTAGTATGAAGGCTTTGCACATAAAAATGTATATTTATCCCTAGTACCAGTCTAGATCATGATGTATGGGTTTCCCATTGAATTATGGGAAATGGGTACCTTCTAGGCAATAGACAACACTTTGGGATAATTCTTTAGGATTTTATAAACTATAAAAGATAGATTCTTCAATATTTATGCCAAACTATTGGTCATGATTGATATCAATAAACCTTTATTAGAATCAACCATTATTAAGTATGGGGGTAAGTTTTGAATCTAAATAATGGATTATTAAAACATGTCCTTCAAATGTAGATGTTATGAGGTTGAGAGATCATGCCCTAAGAAGAGTCCAATAAGAATAAATGTAAATATATATATAAAAGAAACATAAAATTGAATATCAATGAGGATGGTTTTCAACATCCAAAAAATAGGTTTAGATAAATGAATATAAATAAATAATGGATACTAATAAGTAAGGATATTGGAATAAATGCCATTTCTTTTGAGGCTTTAACCTATAAAAAAGTAGATCAAAGCTTAGATGGCATGGTACAATAGGATCATAATATTAAAAAGGACCATCTACTTAGTATGATATTGATTTAGGGATAAACAATCCAAATAAATGTGCTTCATTAGGTTTTGATAACTCTCTTAAAGTACCATACATCATTTAGGAGAATAAATATGTAGATACTAAAATCTTGTCAATCTGATTGTGCTACCATGAACAGTGGCTTTGCGACACACCAGAGCCCCTAGGGCCACCATAAGGAGGCATACAATGGTTATAACCACTTGGCATAGGATTTTGAAAGGTTCTAGGCCACTTTTGGTACCTTTTGGACACCCTACTACTATTCGTTCCAACGGTTACTTTTCTGGTTCCTAACGACCAAAAAGTCATTGCACGTAGCATCTTAATGCTATAGCCCATGAGGGAGGAAAAATTGGGATATTCTCTTCTCCCTCTAGCGCATGTCACCCTGATGGCCAAGTGGTGCCCCTCGCCTTGCATGCCCTCGCATGCCTTTTAACCCATGAAGCCTCCTTGGGCTATAAAGTGGATAAATTTAATGGAGAGGAGATTTTTTGAGGACAAAGTAACAAAGTGCTACTAATATTTCCTTCCACCCTTTTGTGCCCATTTTCCCTCGGAATCTCTACCTAGTGAAGGAGGTTTGCGAGTGAGTTAGGAGGTGTAATCTGTTAACAAACCGAACCAATTGAGTGATTTCCCTCATAAAATTTGATGAAAACACATCCCATAGGATTTTACACCATTCCAAAGTGGAATTGGTGGTGTTGTGGCTGATCTACAATGTACCCCAAAATTGGGGACCCACCTTTTTTTTGCATGTTTTCCAAGAAGACCGAAGTGGCCCATATGCTAAATATCAAAGAAAAAGTGTCGCGATATCGCGACATGTTGCATTTTTGCGGTCCAAAGCAAAGGGGAAAAGCAAGGATGAAAAAGTGTCGTGATATCATGACATGTTGCATTTTTGCGGCCAGAACAGAAGAAAGAAAAAGTGTCGTGATATCGCAACATGTTGCATCATCGCAGCCAAAAGAGAAAAAGTGTCGCGATATCACGACATGTTGCATCATCGCGGCCAAAAGAGAAAAAGTGTCGCGATATCGTGACATGTTGCATCGTCGCGGCCAAAGGAAGAAAAAGTGTCGTGATATCGTGACATGTTGCATCGTCGCGGCAAAAGGAAGAAAAAGTGTCGCGATATCGCGACATGTTGCATCATCGCGGCCAAAAGAGAAAAAGTGTCGCGATATCGCGACATGTTGCATCATCGCGGCCAAAAGAGAAAAAGTGTCGCGATATCGCGACATGTTGCATCGTCGCGGCAAAAGGAGTAAAAAGTGTCGCGATATCGCGACATGTTGCATCATCGTGGCCAAAGGAGAAAAAGTGTCGCGATATAGTGACATGTTGCATTGTCGCGGCCAAAGGAGAAAAAGTGTCACAATATCGTGACATGTTGCATCGTTGCGGCCAAAAGAGAAAAAGTTTCACGATATCGTGACATGTTGCAACATCGCGGCCAAAGGAGAAAAAGTGTCGCGATATCGCGACATGTTGCATCGTCGCGACCAAAAGAGAAAAAGTGTCGCGATATCGCGACATGTTGCATCGTCGCGGCCAAAGGAGGAAAAAGTGTCATGATATCGCGACATGTTATATTTTTGCGGCGAAGGGCCACAAAATGAAACGTACAGTCAGGGAAGGTGAAACGAACAACCATTGGAAAATGAAACGAATAGTCAGGGAAGGTGAAACGAACAACCATTGGAAAATGAAACGAACAGTCATGGAAGGACAAAAAACATTTTTTCAGAAGTTTAAATACACCATTCAAAGAGGCCAGAAGGGGTTGGAAACTGTTGCAAATAACATTGCAGCTTTGAAGGCAAGATAGCCATTCTAGACCTGTTTGGGCTGTTTTTCTTCCATAGACTGGTTTTTCTTCTTCATGGACACAAGTGCGAAATTGCTACGAGCAGAGTTGCAAATTTGAAGGCAAGAGGGCCATTATGGACCTATTTGAGTCATTTTTCTTCCATGGACTGGTTTTGGAAAACCATAATTTTTGTTATTGTAAAATGACAAATTTTTAATACATAAAATTTCAGAAAGTTGCATCTTATGGACAAGAAAGGCGGAGTCATTTTCTGCATGCAAGATTAAATGTCTATTTTTTCCCTTTTCAGATTTTAGGCTTGTAAATGGAGTTTATGCAAGTTTTCTTGGTTGCTTCATGCGAATGTTTAAATCTAAAAAACCTCATTTAAAACCCTAGGAGCCAACACTTAGCTTATCCGGATTGTGCTTGTTTTGCAGGTCCAATAGGTTAGGTTGCATGCATGGAAACCTCGCATATTCAGTTTTTTCGGAATAGGATAGCATCATACTGACTGCATTTTATTTTCAGTTTTCTGTATTTCATTTTTATTTTTCTGCACTTTATTTTTTCCAAAAATTTTAACTAATTTTCAGGCATTAAAATAAACATTTAGAAAATTTCAAAATCCAAAAAAACAATGAACAATCACTAAAGTTTCATGGTGAAATAAACCAACATTGCCCCTTGTTTACAGTTACTTGCAATCACTAAGGTGTTCCAAGCATTTAAATTGAATATCTTTATTTGAGATTACTAATACACATATGCAAATGCTAATACAGTGGAGACCTTGGAGAAGTTGTTTATTTAAATTATTTGCAAGAGGGAATTTGGAACCCAAATCCTAAAGGAGAGTGTACTTTCACAACTAGGTGAAAATACCACTCAATAGATTGGCGCTAGAAGGAGGGCCTGAACTGGTTTATTTCAGTGTGATTTAAATGCTATAGGGATTTAAATTTTGAATATTTCATGCCATATTGATTATTATCTTCAGCCCTCTTTTAACAATACAACCTTGTAGTGTTAAAAGGAGGACATGAATTGCTATGCATTGTTCTAACGCTTTTGATTGTTCATACAGGAATAATGTGTTTTGATTTGTTTTTGAATTTTTTTTTTTTTTTTGGTCTTGACTAATGAGGTTGTCTCCATGCAATTACTCTCATTTAATTTTAATGGATATATCTCTTGGTTGATGCTGACATTATTATTAATACATTACATGTTTGATATTTGCTAGTTAATTTCATGCTTATTTGTAAGGAATTATTTTTGGTCTAAAATGTATTTGTTGTCGGTATTATGCTCTTCACTTGCGTGTAATGCGATCTTGTGAATTAGAAAGCCTACAACACTAGGAGTATGCTCTTCACTTGCGCATATGCGATCTGGTGAATCAGAAACTTACAATTTTAGAATACTGCTTTGTCATGGTTCCTTCTTTCATTCACGACTAACAAATCGATTTTTTTTTAATTTCATTAATTGCAGGATTTTCTTTGTGTCGCAGGTTTTCTTTGAGGTATTGAGAGTTTTGTCAGGTTTTTGTAGGGTAGTTTCATTTACAAGCTGGACCCACTGCATCACATCGCAACTAGGTCCAATACAACCGAGGAAACCATATTCCAAATCCTCTCACTCACTCATAGGAATCCAAGGAATAAAATCGAGCAAATTGTGGTCCCACCAGATATTCTTGTTACAGAAGATCCTTCTGTTTCAGGCGCATCTAGTAGACTTGCACCGGTGGTGTCATTTGCCACTAGTGTACCAATTATTAGTACCATTTACATGGTTCTTGTAGGGTTATCATCATCAATTTTGAATCAAATGGCCCAACCTCAACCAACTCCTTGGTACAGAGCCCATAACATTCCTTTGAATATTGTAGGGGATATTCACGAGATCCCTAAGAATATAGAGATATTTTTGCCCAAATAAAAATTGGATGGCCCAAGGACTGTAGAAGAACATATTCAGGCCTATAGAGATGTTTTGATAAGATTGCAAGTTCAACATGAAGATGTGGCTTGTAGACTCTTCCCCATGAGCCTAGACCAAGTGGCTTACGAATGGTATATTTTCTTACCTACTGGTTCCATTACGTCATGGATGCAAATGAAGGATGCTTTTGTCAACCAATTCAAGTCACCATTAGATCCCACAATCATCTATAATCAGTTCATTACATGCAAAAGAGGCCAGGGTGAGCCAATCCAAGCTTTTAATCAGAGATTTTAGAAGTGCTATAATAGAGCAATTCGACATTTTACCATTGATCCCGCAGTAGCTTTGCAAATATATTTTGGGGCATTGGATCCTATGACGACAATTTTTGCAAGGCAAAATCCTTAAGTTACCATGCTTGCTCTAGCCTACAATGAAGCTATGACCATTGAACAACAAACGACACCACAGGGTTATGGGTTATCCCAGATGCCTATGGTAGGACAATATGGTCCATATGGTCAAGCTCCTATGATGAATCAGATCATGGCACCACAAATATCAAGCATAAATGCTTTGCCTTATCAACAACCATATTCATCAACACCCGCTTACGCACCCAATCCAATTTCGATTCAAAGTGTGAATCCCTACGCAAATCAAGTGGTTCAAAATCCAACTCAAATGTTAAGTCAAGATCTCACCAATTACGTAAACCATACTGGAACTAGCAATAACATAGCTCAACCAAAGGATATTTATTCAGAGGTTGAAGAGCTCAAAAAGATAGTTCACAAATTGAGTAATGATTTGGTTCAACAACAGAAGTATGAATCCCATGCCCCTCACCCAAATCGAAACTCCAACAATAGAGGGAGACAGTGGAATACGAAGCCAAACAATGGGGGTGTGCCTTCCCCTATGGCTAATCAGATAGATACTTCTGCAGGACCAAGTCACCCTAGTTCCATTCTTAATATTTTTGATTTTGCATGGGAAAAGGGGTGTAGATTACATAATACAAAGGAGCATAATGAAAGGAATTGTCCCGAAATTGCTAGGTATACCCATTGTCTCCAACCTCAAGTGGATGATTTGGAACTTGTGCCACATAAGGGTCCACCCCAAAATCAACAAGGAGAGGACAACATTTTGGTGGTGGAAACTCTATATCATCAAGAGAGTGAGAATGAGGAAGATGAAGATGAATGGGATGAGAAACATGTTGATGAATCATAAGATGAAGAAGAAGTACTTGAGCGTCACAACTTGAACTTGGAGGATGATTACTATGATTCGTGGAAGAAATGGGAAGGGTATTATCAATCTAAATATTCTAATAAACTTGTTGTGCTAATTAATATGCAGGATAACTCAATTGCTTCCTCATATGAGGATACTATAAATCCTGTACAATTTGAGAAATTTTTGGAAGAGGAATTCGAATCTCATCAAATTTTAGAACATGATAAGGATTCTACAACCATGAATCAAGAAAGAGAGTCATTTGCTTTAGATTCCTTTGAAGGAAAAGAAATTGAAAATCTTGATCCACTTACTTGTGCTACAATGATTATGCCATTTTAAAATGAGAAAATTACAAAACCTGAATCATTTGGGTTTGATATCATTGATGATCCAATTGAAAATCTCACGTTACCCAAAACAACCCAAGTGATTGATCACAAAAATGTGTTAGTTAACCCACCCCTAGATAGACAAGACTTATGGTTTGAAAGGGATGGGCATATTTTCAATTGGGTACCTAAGTTTGGTGCCTTTGATAAGCGATTCATGGAGAAAGAACAAGTGCTACATGATGATGAATGTCATGAGAGAAAAGAGGAATTTTCAAATCCTCTTCAAGTAAGGTCAAATGAAAACATGCCAAAGGTAAAATCTCACCTTTTTGATTTCACCATGCAAAGTTCAAATGAAGATTTGCCTAATGAATGGTTTGATTCAAATATTATTAATGTTATGGATTTATTGAATGAAAACGAAAGTTTATTTCTACACCATGAATCAAAGTGCAGAATAGACATAAAGGAATTGAATATCAATCATTGTCTAATCAATTTGAAAACTTGAAACTCCACCATAGGATTATTAATGAAACTAAATCAAATTGGTATGGTGAGAGGGGCAAGTGGAAGTTTGTTTCTTTGTTTGGTTTGATCTTGTTTTTGTTGGATTCCTACAAAACTTGGTATGCGTATCATGTCATACGTCTTTTAAAGAATTCCAATCAGGTTTGGGATCCGAGAAAATGATAATCCAAACTTTTGCACCATCTTGCATTATATTGTACATTTGTATATACTGTTGGTTTTTGTGTTTTGGGTTTGGATGGGATCTCATTTTGGTTTTAAGTTTTGTGTGTTGGTCCTTTGGACACTTTTGGTTTGTCTTGAAAAAAAAAAAGTCTTGAAAAAAACAAAAAAAGAAAAGAAAAGAAAAGAAAAGCAAGATGTCAACTTAGGTCCTTATGAATGTTGACTAATACTAGGAGAATATGAAACATCGAAATTGTATTGCAGAAATATCCACGAATATCGCAAACACATTAAAGAATATCGTTTGGAAATTGTGATGCATGAAGTTGTCAGTTTTATAAATTATGGCAAAGTAGGTGGTATACTCCATCCGCATTTCAAAAGGAGCAATGCATTCATATCTCATGTTACATTCCGCTTTGCATATACATTTCATCTCAGTTGCATCTTCATTTCATGTACAATCATTGAAAAGATGTCGAATCCTCTTAGGGTTATTACATAACATATATTAAAAGGATCCTAAGGTTGGGAACTGATGCCCAAACTATCTTGAACCAAGCACGTTCTACACATATTAAAGAGAATATTGAGCAAAATGGTCAAAACCATACTTGGAAGAAAAGTGAGGCGAAAAGAATTTTTCTTGTCTGTCCCATCATGCAAAACATAGTCCATGAAACAGTGGTTTTCACCACTCCACCTCCATAACATCACTTGGATTGAAAGGATCGTACTACATGTCCCTCATAAAGATGAGTAGTCATCCCCAAGATTCAAGGAAGCCATTACTACTCCACCTCCATAACATCACTTGGATTGAAAGGATCGTACTACATGTCCCTCGCAAGGATGAGTAGTCATCCCCAAGATTCAAGGAAACCATTACTATTCCACCTTCATAACATCACTTGGATTGATAGGATCGTACTACGTGTCCCTTGAAAGGATGAGTAGTCATCCCTAAGATTCAAGGAATCCATCATTAATCCACCTCCATCACATCATTTGAGTTGGAAGGATCGTACTATGTGTCCCTCACAAGGATGGGTAGTCATCCCTAGAATTCAAGAAAGCCAAAGCCAAGGCCTGGACTATGGGGTTGATCTCCACCGGGGCTATAGACGCCTGTCTGGTAGTGGAGTATGCTCATGCGTGGCAACATGTCTTGTCTAAAAGCAAGACCACTGACTGCTCAAACGGACAGGCTAGCCTGATAATTTCATCCATAACAGGTTAAATCATTTTGTTAAAAGTGAGGTAATGAACTCCAGATCAGAGTAGCAAGGATAGGGTTAAATTCCCATCTCGCTTAGGTTGGGAATCCAATTCCCCAAAGCTATGATTTCACTTACACTTGCACATGGGTTCAAGATGGTAGTGACAAATAACCAACTTTGGGAGCTAGTAAATTAATTCAGTATATATATTTTTTTGGTCCTAAGAGGGTTTGACAGTTTTAATATGTTTGTTCATGATACTAGAAATTCTGATACTTTGCAAAGTAGGTTGTTATATCTCTAACATAGTTGTCATACGTCAAATCCTGCACAAATCATTCATAGCCTTGCATACTAATCATAAGTGAAACTAACAATGGAAAGTTGAACGAATTTCAAATGATAGGGAATGAAGCACATTGCACACACCAAGCTGATGCTTAATAATTCTAATGCTTCATGTATTTCTCGTCTAGTTTCATTCTTGGGATATTTGCTGATGCTTGTAATTGAGTCTGTGTGTTTTCAGGTTGAGTTCTCATCGAAATGCTCAGGAGCATTTCCCAGCAGAGTCGCCATTTGTTGTGGCTGATCCACAACGTACCCCAAAATTGGGGACCCACATTTTTTTTGCATGTTTTCCAAGAAGATCGAAGTGGCCCATATGCTAAAGATCAAAGAAAAAGTAAAACACCACAAGGAAGAAAAAGTGTCGCGATATCGCGACATGTTGCATTTTCGCAGTCCAAAGCAAAGGGAGAAAGCAAGGATGAAAAAGTGTCGCGATATCATGACATGTTGCATTTTCACGGCCAGAACAAAAGAAAGAAAAAGTGTCGCGATATCGCGACATGTTGCATCATTGCGGCCAAAAGAGAAAAAGTGTTGCGATATCACGACATGTTGCATCATTGCGGCCAAAAGAGAAAAAATGTCACGATATCGTGACATGTTGCATCATCGCGGCCAAAGGAAGAAAAAGTGTCGTGATATCTCGACATGTTGCATCATCACGGCCAAAGAAGGAAAAAGTGTCATAATATCGCGACATGTTATATTTTCACGGTGAAGGGCCACAAAATGAAACGTACAGTCAGGGAAGGTGAAACGAACAACCATTGGAAAATGAAACAAACAGTCAGGGAAGGTGAAACGAACAACCATTGGAAAATGAAACGAACAGTCATGGAAGGACAAACATCATTTTTTTAGAAGTTTAAATACACCATTTAAAGGGGCCAGAAGGGGTTGGAAACTGTTGCAAATAGCGTTGCAGATTTGAAGGCAAGATAGCCATTTTGGACCTGTTTGGGCTGTTTTTCTTTTGTAGACTGGTTTTTCTTCTTCATGGACACAAGTGGGAAATTACTGCGAGCAGAGTTGCAGAGTTGAAGGCAAGAGGGCCATTCTGGACCTGTTTGAGTCGTTTTTCTTCCATGGACTGGTTTGGGAAAACCATAATTTCTGTTATTGTAAAAAGACAAATTTTTAATACAGAAAATTTCAGAAAGTTGTATCTTATGGACAAGAAAGGAGGAGTCATTTTCTGCATAAAAGATTAAATGTATATTTTTCCCCTTTTTAGATTTTAGGCTTGTAAATGGATTTTATGCAAGTTTTCTTGGTTGCTTCATGCGAATGTTTAAATATGAAAAACCTCATTTAAAACCCTAGGAGCTAGCACTTAGCTTATCCGGATTGTGCTTGTTTTGCAAGTCCAATAGGTTAGGTTGCATGCATGGAAACCTCACATCTTCGGTTTTTTCAGAATAGGATAGCATCATACTGAATGCATTTTATTTTCAGTTTTTGCATTTCATTTTCATTTTTCTGCACTTTATTTTTTCCAGAAATTTTAACTTATTTTCAGGCATTAAAATAAACATTTAGAAAATTTCAAAATCCAAAAAAACAATGAACAATCACTAAAGTTTCATGGTGAAATAAACCAACATTGCCCCTTGTTTACAGTTACTTGCAATCACTAAGGTGTTCCAAGCATTTAAATTGAATATCTTTATTTGAGATTACTAACACACATATGCAAATGCTAATACAGCGGAGACCTTGGAGACATTGTTTATTTAAATTATTTGCAAGAGGGGATTTGGAACCCAAATCCTAAAGGAGAGTGTACTTTCACAACTAGGTGAAAATACCACTCAACAAGTGGTAAAAGTCTGGCAGATTTTGTGGGCGTCCCACCCCTGGGCACCCCCAATCTGTGATAGTCCTATTCGCCCCACCCTATGAATAATAGATATCTATGCATGATTTCTTGAATATATTTAATAATATATTTTAAACATTATTATATGATGTTTCAGTTCAAATTTCATGTCATTATGAGCTATATTGACCGAGATATTGCATTTTTAGTGTTTTGTAGGGTCTCTTACAGGTATTCGGCCGTCATCTGAGAGAACAACCAAAATGTGATTGATATCACAAATATAATAAAATGGGTTTTTCTTATAATAGTATTTCATATATTCTATTCAATTTTCATGTGTTTTGGATATGCGTAGGGTTGGAATATGCTTGCTTTGGGTTTTGTAGGTTACAGACGATCATTTGAGTTTCGAAGCCCCATCGGATGTAATTTTGATGTAATTTCTGGTGATATCTTCCCAAAACCTTCCTTTTTACATCCATATTAAATTTCATACTATTTGAAGTTTATTTGATATGTTTTATCATTATTAGTCGTTTTGCCCCTATGGGGATTGCATGTTTTTTATCATACGCACTCACTATTTGATGATTCTGGTTTCCTTGTGTGTAGGTTTAGGTCATTACAGCACATTGGGAGGCAGCCTAAGACATCATAGATCAAAGAAATAAGTTGCGGCAACCTTGGCCTACCCACTTCGATTGTGGGTACGAGGAAAGACATTGGATGTGCACCCAAATTTCTTAAAGGATTTCGATCCTTGGGCACCCGAGTTGTAAACATTTGTATCACCCATTTTGAGCCCTCAAGGGTATGCATTTTAACCTAGGATTTTATCAATTTTATTAATAAGAAAACTATTTACTTTGCTCTACTTCTTGTTATTCGTTATATTTCCACTTTTACTTGCATGCTTCTGTTTGGTGCTCATTAGTGATAGGGCATAGATATGCGCATTGTTTATATTAATTTGGTGCACCATTTTTTCTCTACCTCAGTGGTGATCACGGTGGGACCCTGTCCCTTTTGCTTTAGGTGAAGTTTGGATCTTATTTTTCATCTTTTTATGTTGTAGGCGCTATTCGTTCTGGCCTGAAACGAACTCTAACTTGCTATTCATGCCACCCTAGGATGAATACATACCTGATATTTGTCACACCCTAGAGTGAATAGAAAATAGAGAGATTTTAGAGTAGAATTTGAGAAATAGCAAGTTTTGGCAGTGATGAGGTAGGTCCCTAAATCCTTCATCTATGTTTTGTATTTATAGAAACTGTTTATTTTTTAGATTATTTGGTTTTTATTACATCTTTGTTTGTTTAGAAAGGTTAAAAGTTAGTTTCCTTTTCATAAACAAAAAATTTCAAAAAAACATAGAAGCAAAAAAATCAAAACAAATTCAGAGTAGGAATGCATCTTTATGGTTTGCGTGCTTGTAGCCTGCCCAATGGGTAGGCTAACATTTAGGGTTTTCCATTTCTAGATGCATTTGTGAGTTCCATTTTATACTAACATTTCTAAAAGTAAAATGCACCTTACACATGCATTTAGTGAATGATCATTGAATGCTTCTTTGCTTGCTTTCTTTAAAGTTAAAAGGAACCCCACACATCACGTTTCATTTTAACATCGACGACGTTGGGCTCTCACATCCAACCCGTCGATCGAGACCAATAGTGGATGTCATTACCACTTGATTGGCTCATGTGAAAGAGTATCATCGAGACCCATCCGTGGCCAAGGTCGACCCAAGATCTGTCCTAACTATGCAAAATAGCATGCATTCCTCTTCAGAGGGGTGTATCACTGCGCACGAGTGCTGGGTGAGGGATGGTAGTACCTATGCTACCTCGTTGGATATGAATTTCATCACCATATTCAACTTGTGCGAGTATATAGGTGAAATCCTTTAAACATTTGAGTGAATCATCCAAAAATATTTCAAATACGCAGCACAAGGCCACTCTTTACAAGCAACACGTCTGAAACATACCAAATAGTTTAGGGGATTCACATCTAAAACTTAAACTAGATAAACATCTGTCTTATTGAGTGTTTCCTTTCTTGTTTACTGTTTCATTAAAAATTTGTAAAGAAGATAATCACTTGGGGTTTTGATAGAGGAGCGCAATGGTGCGCATTCGTAGCCAAGCCCAAACATGGGTGAAAGCTACGAAGAGTGGATTAGGAGACATGAATCATCTTTGCTATAGCCCTAGGGACTTGGTTATACCTCCCTGGTGAGCTTGTACTCCACCTAGCCCCAAGACAACAGGGCACGAGCCTCATCTCCGAAGGGACCCTTTGTGGGACACCCCGAGGGATGATGAGCATTACATGGGAGAGTGTTCCTAGTATGTAGACACATCACAGGTCTTCCTTGATGAAATACAACAATGTGATGAGGTGCTAAGAGAGAGCGATGCCACTCATCCGCATACCCATCAGGGCTGACATGCCTATTCATAGGCAAGAGCACGACTTCACACACTGTCCAAAGCAAGTCAATACGACTTTACCTCTATGTTGCCTTGATATGATACAATAGCTTATGCAACCCGATGGGAATGACACTCATCACTCTAGGTGGGCCAATTCTACCCTACCCTTCCTCGTCCAGGAAGGAAGGCATGAGGAAATCCCAAATTTTCCTCAGGAGCAGTATTATACGCATGCCCGATGTGCCTCTACACCTATTGAGTATAATGAGCAGATGTTCTAGCCTGAACCTCAAGTCAATGTGGTTAACCTTGAAAGAGGCAAGCACCCGATAGATATCATAGATTATCTTGAACAAGGTCGACCCCAAGGTGAGGCCCCTAGACCCCCTAGGTCTCACACAGAGGAAAAAATCAAGCAATTAGTTGCAAAATACGTCTAACACCAAGCTCAGTTCAAGCAGCTTCAACACGACAAAGAGCAACTAGACCGCTTGCATCAGCTTGAGAAAGAGAGGATTGAGTGGCAGACCAATGAGCTGTTCTAATAGACTCTACGAGAGAGGGTCCCTACCCCTAATACCCATAGATAGGAAGTCCCCCTGAGGCAACCCACACTCATTCGAGATAGGTCTCCTAGGCCTTATCCAACGTTACCTCGATGGCCTCCTAGGCTGGATCGAGACTTACCTCATAGGGTAGATATAGTGCACCCACAACGGGCGAATACCCCTCTTTATAGAATGGCTCGAGAGATGCCCTATGGGGCCTATAGAGAGCATGAGCTGGAACTAGAGTATTTGGAGATGCCTTATCAAGGTAGGGGGGGTGATAGGCCACCACCTCGTAATAGGTTGGAGGATCCTAGACCTCCATCACAGGATGTAAACAAGGATGAGGAAATCAATTCCTTAGACCCATACAAAGAGCTACTAAAGCACCTAGAGTCGGTGGAGCACAAGAACTCTGGGTCTGGATCTTAGAAGCCCACTATGCACCAGCTACATAGTTAGACCATGCATCCTTCAGTGCCCGTACCTCCCTATCCAGAGCAGTATAAGTTGCCATAGTTGGCTATGTTTAAGGGAGAAGAGGATGCGCAGGAGCATGTCACTAGATTTTTGGGCTAGTGCTTTGGCATTCATGATGATGATGCTTTGCTTTTGTGGACGTTCGTGACTACCCTTTTAGGCCCCATCGCAAAATGGTTTTACCAGATCCCTAAGCATAGCATCCGCACTTTGGATCAACTTGCAAATGCATTCCTAGAATGCTTCGCCTTCAATACCAAGAGGAAGGCGATACTGGATGATGTAGATGGGTTAAAATAGTATGATAATGAGTCAATAACGAATTATTGCAATAGATGGAAGGATTTGCTTGCCAAACTGCCTTATCTCCTCCCCATGTCGGAGCTGACTCAAATATTCTCCAAGAGCTGCCTGAAGCCAATCTCCTTGTTGTTGCAACTACAACAGTATCCGACTCTTGAAGATGCCCTAGCACATGCTAGAACCATCGAAGAAATCAAGATTCAAGAGGGGGAAATTGTGAAACCTCACAAGAAGGAGTGGAGCAAGAACAATAAGAGCACTGCAGTGCAGTCTAATCCAGTAGCAGTGAATCAGGTTGCCATTAGCATCCTAAGGGTAACGAAAGTTGCACCACCTCAAAAGCCCAATTATCAAGCCACACATCGGGACTATACTAAGGATAATTAGAATATTCAAGGGTAGAATCAACAATGCCACCCAAAGAGATAGTTTACGCCCCTTGCAAAGACCATGGACTCATTTTTTGAACACCTCTTAGCGGAAAATTTGATCAATCTGACTGAGAGTCGACCTATCAACCAGAATGCCCCCAAAACCAAAGGGTATAAGAAAACCTATACTAAAAAATTCATAGGTAAAATGGACATGATGTGAACATGTGCTACAAGTTTAAAAACTTGGTACAAGATATGATCAATAGGAAGGACCTTCAGGTAGACAACCCTATCACACCAAACAACCAACAGGTGGAGATCTTTAAAGATCCCTTGCCTGCCCATGTGGAGCAGGCCAAGCTAGTACCCCAGGTGAATGAGGTTCACCATGCCCCTCCTTAGCAGAGGTATGTCGGTATGATCAACATTATCATGAGTAATATACGGTACCCAAGCCCAACCACACCACCTACAGCTTAAGGTGATGTCCCTTCGACGTCATAGCAACCGCCACCTCCTCAACTTAGCCTTCCATATAAGCCAAGAGTAAGCTCACTTAGAGCTTGAGAACAACGTCTGCCCAAATCTCCATCTATGAGTTGATTCAACAATCGTAACCTCATAGAGAGGCTTTGATGGATATCCATAAGGCCATAGAGCTTCATCCCTAGGAGTCCAAATCCAATAATTTTATGGGGCATGTTAGATAGTGCACTGAACCGATGATCGCCTTTCAATAAGATGAGCTTAAATCAGTCCCAAATGATATGGTAGACCCTCCCTTACACATCGTCACATGGGTAAATGGGACACCATACAAGAGAGTGTTGATAGACATAGGGTCTTCTAGAAATATCATCACTACAAATGCTCTCAAGCACTTGAAGCTCCCAACATCCCATATTATTGCATCTACATACACCCTCAAAGCTTTTAATGATACCATATGCTCGATAGTTGGTACGATCGTCCTGTCTATTTAGGCAGGATAAAATACCATCTCTACACTATGCCACATACTAGAGGGTGAGATGGCGTACAATATCCTGTTAGGCAAACCATGGATTAGGGACATGAAGTGTGTCCCTTCCATTGCTCACCAGTGCCTCAAGTACACTCATGAAGGGTAAGTTCATGTCGTCCCTATGGACCTAGAGCTCTACAAGTACTATAACATGGTGCAACAGATCCTCGAGTCAACCTTGTCATTGACATATCTAGATTTCCAATCAAATAAATCTAGCCAAGGTTTGACCCCCTCATCACATGACATACCTTCCTCATCATCGACACCTCCTTCGATGCCCACCAGGCTGGCAAAATCATTGTTGAGGAACCTAGGGAAGAACCCCATTAATGAGGTACAATCGACCATATCCACCATCTCCATAGAGGAGATACCTAGCCTAGATGATGAAGAGCTACCACGAGTGATAGATGATGATTTAGATCATATATCACTCATCACTCTTCTATCCACAGCATCAGGTGATAGTGCACTTGGCTTCCACTAGATTAGGAGAATACATGGTTAGGGAGGTCATGACTACCCTTGCTATAGAGTTAGTGCAAGACATGGGTCGACCCCGTCTTCCCATAGGCACTATCGTGCCCCTAGGTGTCCCCCCTAATCAAAAAAAATTTGTCTATGAGGGACTAGAATACGACATCGAACCCTACCAATAACAGAAGGATAATGAGGAGCCCTTTGGAGAAGACATCCACTACTTGTCTAACCCTAACTTTTCCCTAAAGTATCTTGACCTATGCAATTGGTATGGTTATGGATTAGGCTTGTATGAGCAAGGCACACGAGTTCCATTTCAACCTCTGTACTAGATGCCATATGATAAATTAGGCTTGGGACATAATCACCCCTTACCCCTGGATATTATCACCAAGGGCATAGAGCGCCTATGCCTCAACTATAGAGATGAATTTTCCCGAGATCCCTTCGCCAACCCCAATCGCATCTACTCGCGAGGAGACTATTTTTCTATGTCCTTGGGGGATTATGAACCACCTCGTGATGGTATCCAATCCTACGAGAGGGGTGAATATTCGCACACTCTTCCCCATGATGATGAGGAAGAATATCTAGGGTCCCCTTATGAGTGGACATCAAATGATGAGTCGGACTATGGAGTCACATCGATTGACTCTAATAGCTCTGATGGAGAATACGTACAGGTCATCCCTTGGGACGACGATGACGAATATTATCTACACATGTTTCTATTGCAAGATCCCATATGGCGATAGCTTTTGCCTTGTGAAGAGCAAGTTTTCCCGTAGCCACACTGACCACCACCTGTCATTCCACCACCTCCGCAACCACCTCTGCAGGTCGTGCTGCATCCAGAGGTCCATGGTCACCACCAGTCACCTAGGGGAAATCATTCATCCATAAATATGATTTCCATAGATCTGTTCGCACCCTTGCGAGATCTGAATAACCTGTCAAAGCCGTTGCACCTCAACTTGGATGCAATTGAATTTGATCGGGGAGATTCACTCCCATCGTCCTCTGAGTATTGGCCTTGCGACAAGATGCTACAACCATTTCACTTCTCTTCAGGGTCAACTCATGATGTCTTACATGTTGATGAGGAACTTGAGGTCCCCATTGATGATATAAATCCAGCAGATGATATACATTTGATCCCTACACCCACTAGCTGGAGGAGGGATTGCATATGTCAATCGAGCCTATGATTGACATAGATATCGGCTTAGATTTGAAGAATCCACAGTATATCAATCTGGGGGAAAGTCTATCCCCCGAAGAACAAGTTGATTACATAGCCCTTCTCACCAATAAGAAGGAAGCTTTTGAATGGTCCTTTAAAGACATGTCAGGGCTAGATCCAAATCTAGTCACCCATAATTTGATGCTTTACCCGAAGGCCAAGGATGTTTCGATGTCATTCTGAATAAGAACAAAAAAAATTCTAATTTTTCGCCCCATCTGAGGGACAAGTTCATAAAAAACTAGTTAGGTCCCTATGTCATTACTAGTCAGATAGGACCTGGAACGTATCACCTAGCCTCCATTGAAGATGTCGAGGATCCTAAACCCTTGAACATACTTCATTTGTGGCTATTCCATGCCTAAGGCATGGTGGTCAACCTATAATTCTCCTAGGTGGTCTAGAACCATCTAGGTCACCCCAAAATACTCCAAGGGTGCCTACATCCCACTTGGTCAACCTAAAATGCTCCTACCACAGGGTCCGCCTCATCACCCACCTCCTCCATGATAGGCCATACCAGTGTCCTCTCATCCCCGCGATATCGGTACACCATTGGCTCCTAGGGAAACCCCTGTCGCAATCCAAACTACTACATGAAATGACCAAATAGGAAGTACTCCCACTTGGTCCCATGTTAGGCAATCATCCATCTGCCTCACCTCACTCGTCGGAGTTGCTCTCTGACATCCACCTAGATCGAGCAATCCCTATACGATCACCATAGCACATGCCTTGATGAGTTTGGGAGGAGCATATTGGAGATGAGGGTCATCAGCAGTGCATGCCTCACCCCTAACACCCCCTCCTCATACCAGTACCCCACCAGTATACCTCTAGTCTGGCAGTCCAGCTCTATTGCATCTGCATCCTCCTTGAAGTACCTCGTCAACACTGCATCCCTTAGGTCATGATGCAACGATCGGATAGGTCGCCCCTCTATCAGAATCCTCAAAATTTGATAGATTTCCTCTAGCATCACCATCATCTCTCCCATCGACAGATGGAAGGTGTTGGTGCACGGGTCCCATAGGCTAATCAATGTAATCAAATAAGCCCGATTGCTGACCACAGGCTCCAGTCAAGTGACTAGCTTGAGCCCCAAGACAGCAAACCACTCCCAGTACTCCTCAGTAAATGCATCCCATGTGGTCCTAAAGAGCTTCGGCTTGCGATAAGGACTCTTCACCACCTAATAAAAACATAAAAATACACAAAAATATCAAAAATATAAATTAACAACAAAAATAAAAAAGCAATACAACAGGTATTACACTTGCAATAAATGAGGTCATTTTGAGTTACATTTTACCATCCTTGCATCGACCCCTTCGTTGGATGCCTCCGTATGGTAACTCATGATGATAACAGGATGATTTTGACTGCGCTTCGCTATGCAGAATCACTCTCCTACTCCTCACCTCTCAAACCATAAAACAAAACATGCAATAATGAGCCCAAAACTAGTTTTTGGAGTTTATATAGGCTTGCAACAGTCCTATTAGTCCCAGGGTGGGATGAACACACTTTTTGTCGTTAGTTCTACCCTGGGACAAATACCAAATTTGTATGCGTTCCACCCTGGGATGAATACAGGATTCATAGGCCAAAACAGCTTCACAATGCACTCAAAGGGTTCAAAAACCCCCACAAATAGCTCTATTTCGGTCTAAAATTTTGTCTCAGCCCACAGGAAAATAATAACACTCCTGGATTCCTGGAACAAACCTTAATTTAATCCCTAAGAAGGCCACTACGACCGGACCGCCCCACGGGAACGAGTTTTTTTCTATTCTTTTGCCTCTAGGGAGCAACAAAGAAAATGGTTCTAAACCCACCAATTTCTCTTGGATGCATGGAAAAGTTACTACTTTACTCCCTAAGAAGGCCATTGTGGATGGACCGCCCCACAGGAATGACATTTTCAACTTCGTGCTTCCAAGAAACCTCCATAGCGTCATTCAAATCCTTTCAAACAGTGCCATTATTCAATGAGTACCACTGAAGGCAACCCTAAAAAAAATCATCTGGGTCAAGTGACTCATCGCTTTTCTCATGAGTCATTCCCTCATCGACTCATCGCTTAAGAAGGTAGTCATACTCAAGTCAAACCAACAAGCACACACTTAATCATGCAATTTGTGTTCATTCAATGAATCTTTGATAAAGACAATCACACTCCTGCTTGGGACAACAAACAAGCACAAAGTATCAAGTTAAAATACTCGACATTACTAGCATCATGGAACTGTAGGCCTCACCTCTCCATGATATACAATGTCTAAGATAAAGCAAGTTCCTCAGCTCGTCAAAAACAAGGATTCAAGAACACGTGCTCTGTCCAATATTGGGGCATCTAAAGTTGATTAGGTTATTGAGTAACTGTAATAATTGAATATTTTAATCATCTATTTTTGCTCAGAGCTATGTTGCACACAACACATCCCAAAAAGGGGCATCTGTAGACACTAAAATCTGGTCAATCCGATTGTGCTACCATGAACAATGGCTTCACGACACACCAGAGCCCCTAGGTCACCCCTCAGGAGGCATATAGTGGTTCTAACTTGGCAAAGGGTTTTGAAAGGTTCTAGGCCACTTTTGGTACCTTTTGGACACTCTGCTGCTATTCATTCCACCCTGGGACGAATACAAAATTTATTCATCCCACCCTAGGACGAATAGCTGTATTCGTCCCAGGGGGGAGTGAATAGCATGTTTGACTGGAAAAAAGTCAAATCTCAACTAATGACGACTACCAAGGATTACTTTTCTGGTTCCTAACGACCATAAAGTTAGTGCATGTAGCATCTTAATGCTCCAGCCCATGAGGGAGGCCAAATTGGGAGATTCTCTTCTCCCTCCAACACATGTCACCCTGATGGCCAAGTGGTGCCCCTCGCCTTAGATGTCCTCGCATGCCTTTTGACCCATGAAGCCTCCTTGGGCTATAAAGTGGATACATTATCCACACAAATGGAGAGGATATTTTTGGAGGATAAAGTAACGAATTGTTGCCAAGATTTGCTTCCACCCTTTTGTGCCTATTTTCCCCCAAAATATCTACCTAGCGAAGGAGGTTTGCGAGTGAGTTAGGAGGCATAATATATAACAAAACCGAAGCAATTTAGTGAATTCCCTCACCAAATTTAATGAAAATACATCCCTTAGGATTTTGCACCATTCCCAAGTGGAATTTATGGTAAAATTTAGGTAGATTATGTGGGCATCCCACCCTGGTAATATATGATAGTCTTATTCGTTCCACCCCATTATGAATAGATATTTGTGTATTATTTCTTGACTATATTTAATTATATATTTTAAACATTCTTATATGATGTTTCAGTTCAAATTTCATGTGATTCTGAGCTATATTGGCCGAGATATTGCATTTTTAGTGTTTTGTAGGGTCTCTTGCAGGTATCCAGCGGTCATCTGAGAGAACACCCAAACTGTGATTGATATCACAAATTTAATCTAATGGGTTTTCTTATAATATTATTTCATATATTTTATCCAATTTTCATGCATTTTGGATATGCGTAGGGTCATAATATGCTTGCTTTGGGTTTTTGCAGGTTGTAGATGGTCATTCGAGTTTCGAAGCCCCATAGAATGAAATTTTGATGCAATTTCTTGTGATATCTTCCCAAAATATCCCTTTTTACATCCCTCTGCAATTTTGTGCTATTATGAGTTTATTTGATATGTTTTCTCATTATTAGTCATTTTTCCCCTATGGGGATTGCATGCTTTTTATCATACGCACTCGCTATTTGACGATTATGGTTTCCTTGTGTGTAGGTGTAGTTCATTATAGTGCATTGGGAGGCAGCCTAAGATATCATAGATCAAAGACACAAGTGACATCAACCTTGTCCCACCCATTTCGATTGTGGGTATGAGGAAAAACATTGGATGTGCACTTGAATTTCTTGAAGGATTTCGATCCTTGGGCACCCAATTTGTAAAAATTTGTATCACCCATTTTGAGCCCTCAAGGGGATGCATTGTAACCTAGAATTTTATCAGTTCGATTAATAAGAAAACTATTTGCTTTGCTCTACTTCTTGTTATTCGTTATCTTTCCACTTTTACTTGCATGCTTTCGTTTGGTGCTCATTAGCGATAGGGCATAGATACACACATTTTTATCTTCATTTGGTGCACATTTTTTCCATACCTAAAAATATATTAGATAAAATGTAGTGTTAGATGTTAATACCTCTACCATTAACAAGGAAATACTAGAAAATTAGGAGGATAAGTCAAAAGCCTACTTAGCTGAGCCAAAAGAGGATAAATATAATTAAAAAAAAAAGTTGTGAAAGGATATTAAGGAATAGATTTATAAAGCAAACTCTTAATACTAGCAAGACAAAAAGAGAAAAACCTTCAAATAATCAAGTGAGATCTAGGGAAGCAATAGAAGACATAGAGAAAGAAATACAATCTAAGCTGGTTGAACTTCCCCTTACCAAAAAACAAAATAATTTTGGTAATTCATAGCAGGGGATAACAATCACTAATGAGACATTATTACCATCACATAGAATATAAGGGGTTTTAATGCCTCCTCAAATTATAGGTGTATTAGGGACCTTTGTTTAATTAATAACCTTGATATTCTTTATATCCAAGAAACTAAAATGTACTAGATAATCTCAAAATAAAGTTTGATAAATGTATTAGATAATAAACTAAATAGGATCTACTTTTCTTTGTCAAGTACATGACATTAAATCTTTAGTATTGTGTAAGTTGTCATTCTATCAAAATCCATTTTCATTGGAATTGATCATATGGTCTTTAATATTGTTTATGAAATGTTGAGCTTGAGCTCGAGACATAGAATAGATCAGAATCTAAAAAAAAATGGATTGGATGTACATAGAAATAAAAGGCATAAAATTTTGTATCGAGAGTGAAGCTATAAATTTAATATCTATAATAGCCCATATAGTTTATGTCTGAAAATTTCAATAGTGGTTATGTGATAAAGCAATTAATTATATAAAATCAATTGTAGATAATATTTTATAAATGTTTTAGAAAAAAAGTTAATTTAATTTATGTTCTAATAAATATATATAAAAACTTAATCACTTTAACATTTAATTATAAGTTTTTAGTATTTATTTAATTATCTTTGTGCTAATGAAATGAAAGAGAATTATATTGCATTTATGTTGTGCTATTTAATTATCTTTCATATTTTTGCATTCTCTCACTAAGACATCTATGATTTATTTATTTTAATGGAATAACTTCTAATTCTATATAATTTGGGGCTACAAACCAGAATATAACCTATAATTCATTGATTTTATCCCATATATCAATCATAGGGTTAAATATCACTACTACGATACCCAATTTGTTTGCTCTCTAATTTTTATCACATTGAGTTGTTATAATATTAAGGGTTTAAACAAGTCCTAGACCTTACAAAATTTCATTAGTTTATACTAAGTAGTATAGATTGACTAAACCTACTTTATATTAACTCAAAATCATTGAATATTTTTAAATATTTAATTCCAAGACATTCTACTTTCTAGAGACCTATGCTTAGTTCTCTGTGTTTGATTATATAATTTGTGTAATCAAACATTAACGAATATGCATATTTATGTGATGCTCCTCAAGAATAAGTTAATTTTAATCCTAAACCTTATGTTATTTTAGTCCAATTCCCATTGAAATACAAGGTCTATATATATTTTATATTCTAATATTATTCTTTAGTTAACATTAGCATTGTGTCTAGCCTATCAAAAACCAAGTACCTAGATCAATTTCCTCATATAGCACCTAGAAATATTTGTAATCTTCATAAATATTTCCAATGATCTTGTCTATTTCACTAAAGCCATTCATCTTCTAGTTGTGACTTTCCATTCTAGTGGATAACTTTAGGTTTATAAAACACCTTGAGGTAATATGTGTATGTTTTCTTGGACTCAATCTATATGGTTTTGTTTTGATATGACACTTTGTATGGGTATAATATACATAAATATAGCCTTTCTTAGAGATTTTTGGATCCATTCATGTGATAAAAACATCCTAAAGTATGATGGTAGATAAAATAATCAATTTAATATATGGGTGTAAAGTCATAATTAAATATCTTAAAGCCACTATGGTATTCAATGTAATTTCATCTATTTAAATGGGTTTATTTATGTCATAAGTATAAATAAGCATAAATTTATCACATATATATTTTGGTATAATTGTGATAATTGCTTCTAAATCTACCATGGAATTGCAATAAGAACCCTTTAATTTATAGAGTGAAGTAAAATTGCAGTGGCTTCATTGTTTTTAGATTTGGTAATCTTAAGAAATTTGTAGTGTTTACTTGTATCTATGAGTTCTCTGGCCATTATATTTTTTGATCTTGTTGATTAGATTACATCATGGATTCATTTTATTATGTTGGTTTTGACATAGCATAAATCTATTCTTGTTCTTTAAGAAATTTCCATAACTCATCATATTGACATGACAATGATAAACCTTTTAACATGTTTACCCTCATGAGGCTCTTTTTCAACTCCTCAACTATATTGAACCTATTTTCTATTATATTTCCTTTATTTTGGGTTACAAACCTTCTAAACTACCTAGCATTAACTTGTCCTTTTTCCCTAGTAAATAATGAGTACTTCAAGATACTTTATATTTTTTTTATCTTTGTTTTATTTTTTCTATTGTCAAGAATATTTTGCTTTCAATTTTGGCACCATGGTGTCTTTAAATTTATCTTACTAGGCTTGTTGATACATGGTTTGATTTGGTATGGGTTTTATAGTTTACACTTGAAGTTGTAATTGAGCAAGTTATGAAAAAGGTTTTTAATATGTAGAGGCAATCATCCTCTCCTTAAAATCATAGATTTTGATCTTGAGTTAGATTATCTCCATGGATTCAATTGAAAAATAAGCTACTAAGGTTATTCTTTTATTAGCCTTCTCTTGTATTTGGTCATGACCTATTTTTATTATTGGTAAACCACTATATACTTGAAGAGATAACCTTTTTCTTTGATTGGTGTTTTAAAATTGGCCAAAAATATATTATTACAACTCAATGTCACATCATATGTAGGTGTTTTTGGTTGACTTGCTACTAGTAGATTTGTTTTTAATTGATTAGCTATAACAAGTGTTAGACTTCACAATAGTTTCTAGAAATGAATGGAATCAACACATTATCCAGTATTGCTAAAAATTAAACACATAAAGTAATATACATAATATATTAGGATATCCATGGACACCAAATGATATTGGTAAATCAAAATAGAATACACTCCAACCAATGATGAAGTGGTTTGTGTGATGGGATATTTATACCTAAATACAAGTTACTTTAAGTTTAAGTAATTAACCTTTAGGATTAAAATAATAAAATATTACAAAAATACCTTTTCAAGGTTTACAAGGGCCCAAAGAACTTATATTTACAACATAAAAGTTGGTCATGGCCTCAAGTGAAGATTAATCACCACATATTTGAAAATCTCCCCTTAATTTGATTAGGGGACATGGAGAGAGACCCTTACTTGATATCACCCTTCAAGGACACTCCCCCACACTAAGTAGCCTCTACATGTGTATAAAAAGAACCTTGGGCATAACATTAGTTAGAAAATCCATTGCCTAATCTTCTAATGGTATAAAAATAATATCAAACATCCCACAAGCATAAATCCATCTCACATAATGCGTCAAAATCTTAAAATGCTTGGTCCATTAATGGAAAAATAGAATACAAATAAGCTAGATGGTTCTCTAATTGTTACACTAAGAATTGAATGGATATGTTTAAAGAATTTTCACTTGCTCCAAAATTATGAGCATCCATAGAAGGTGCTTATCTACCTTAATAGCAACACACTATTCAACTTCTATGGTATACTAAGATATAGTATATTATCATCTCAAGCACCATAAAATAGGGCCAAAATCCAAGTAGAACATAAAGTCTATAGTGGATGTTTCCTCATCCTAACCAATCAACATTTGAAAATCCTATTAGAAAAAAAAGATAAACAAACTAAATAATGAATATATATATATATATATATAATATTATATATATAAATATATATATATATATATATATATATATATATATATATATATATGTTAAGTACATTTGATATATCTAATAATCCTCTTAGTCATGGTCTAGGGAGGGGCCTATATGTACTTAGAATAATAGTTGACAACAAAGGTTATATAAGGTTATGTGTTGGTAAGGTAAAATAGGCCTCCCACAAGATATCAATATAAAGTTGCATCCTTATAATTAGATCGAGTCTTTAATTTTGAAGCACAAGGAGTCCAAACGGACTTACAATCATCCATATTGAAGCATTGAAGAAGATCCAATGCATACCTGGGTTATGAAATAGTGATCCTTGAATCTATTCGATTAATATAAATTCCTAATAAATAGTATAGGATCCCAAAATCTATCATCTCAAAGGAAGCATGAATTTGTAACCTCATATCCTAAATCAAGGTAGAAGAATTATTTGTAATGAGATGATCATTTACATATAGAACCATCACCAAGGTCTCCCCATCCTAATGTTTGATATAAATATCATGTTTGGCCTCATATCATTGAAACCCATAACTAAGAAATAAACAGTGGATATTCTTGTACCAAGCATGGGGTACCTATTTAAGTCCATAAAAGGACCTAATTACTGAAAAACCAAGGGAGTGAAACCCTCAAGCTCAAAACTAGGTGGTTGCAACATATAGATCTTATCCTAAAATTTTTTGAATATAAATCCCCTCTCCACATCTATTTGATGTACATTTCAACCAAACAATGCTACTATAGAAATAATCTTATTGATAAAATTTATCCTAGCAATTGGAACAAATACCCTTGAATAGTCAAGTCCTTCCTACTAAGAGAATCTCTTAGCAACAAGGAATACCTTGTAATTTTCCACCTAACCATACAAAGTGTACTTGCTTCTATAGACCCATTTGCATCCAATCACATTCTCCCTTTCTATAAGAGTAACAAGCTCCCATGTCATATTCTTCATCAAGGACCGATACTTGGTAAGCATAACACCTTTCCACTTTAATCAATCCTTAACCTAAGAATATGTTATAGGAGCTCTAGAATAATAGACCTTCAAGATTAATTCTTGAGAAGGATTCTTTCGATGTTTCTTTATAGATATAATAGATTGAGCATCCTACAAAAGTTTCTAAATCCACTTGGGTGTTGGATGAACCAAAGGAGAGCTAGGCATACTCTATGGTAAATCAACATCAGAAACCAAACCTAATGAATCCAAATCAAACTCACCACTCACCTCAAAATGCAAATTTGAATAATTCAAAAGTTGTGTGTTAATATCAAAATACCTTTAATCTAAAATTGAATGTGATGGAGATTGTGTTGCTTGTAAAGTATTTAAATCTATAGGCATAGGACTATCACTCAAAGATGAAGAAAGTAATCTAATAGAAATAGATCCTAAAAGAATCTTTGAGTAATATATTATATTATTCAAATAAATAGGAAGATATTTCACAAAAATCTCAAGTGGTGGACTAGATGGAGCCCCTCAAAGAACCTCATAAAAATTAACATCTCCTCAATTAAGAATATCACTCCTATGAGTATCATAAATATGATGTGCCTTAGAGGTATTCAAATACCCAACAAAGATGTATTTTTTACTCTTTTATACCTCTTTTTTGCTAAATATATTTAGTTATTTGGACCCATTTTTAAGACCCAAAAATACAGAATCAAAACACATTAATCTTATCAACTATTAACCTCTCAAGAGATGTTATGCCTTTAAACAACTCTAATGAGAACCTTGTTGATGATGTATGTTGCACAAGCAATAGCCTCAACCTAGAATTTGTGCTTCATCCCCTTACCATAAATCATACAATATACCATATCTATTATTATCTTGTTCTTCTTTCAATCCACTCCATTCAATTGATGGGTATAGTGAATAGGGAGGAACAATTGACTTATACTATCTTTGGTCTTTAGTTATTGATAAGTTGATGCTACTTGCATCAGAAAATATTCATAGAAACCCACCCTTGAAAAAGACTTTATGCTTCATTGAATAATATGGTATAACATTTTAACTATGTATTAGTTTTAATGTACTTACATGGATTGTTAATTATTTATAGAATATGCACCTCTTCATGGTAAATGGAATATGGTTTTTTAAAAAATTTAAAATTTAAAATTTTGTTATTTTTTCCTAAAAAAAATAACATTTTTTTAACTTAAGTCATAACAAAGATAATAAAATTTACACATAGTTGTAACATAAGTTATATTTTATAACTATTCTTAAATATCATATATTTTAATTAAAGTAATGAAAATTTTGATGGAAGCACAATCAATTACCATACTATATGTATTATTTTTAAGGAGTATAAATATTATATTAGTCATATCATAAATATCTTTTATTATGTTGCTGCTTTTATTTATTTAATTTTGGATTTTATAATATACTTAAAATTTTAAAGTTTAAAAAAAATTATATTTAATAATACTCAATCCTCTTCATCATCCGAATGTAAATTTCATATAATACACTACATAAATGCAATATTATTTTCTTTCGTTTCATTTAGCACAAACATAATTAAATAAACACTAAAAACTTATAATTAAATGCTAAAGCTTTGAACTTTTATATATATCTATTAAAATATAAATTAAATTAATTTTTATTTTTAAATTTTTAAGTTATTACTATTTTTAATAATTGATAAAGGCAGAGGGCTCCTCCCAACAAGTCCTTTCTTCTCGTTGTTGTTGATCCTCTGTTTTCCTTGTAGTCTAGCACACATTAGACTACTACTTTACAAATTGACACCTCAAAGTTTGAACCCCAAATTTCTTCTTAATAAATACCTGACGAAATAAACACTTACCGATCCACTAACTTTTAAAACATTAATAAAATATTATCTAAAACTAATTTTATATAATTAATTGCTTTACCACAGAACCACTATTGAAAGGTTCAGAAATAAACTATATATAATTTTAATGGGCTGTTACAGATTTTAAGTTTCTAGCAAAGAAAGACATCTAGCTTCACTCTCGCTCCAAACTTTTATGCCTGTGTACATCCAATCCATTTTTTATAAAATCTGATCTCGAGCTGAAGCTCAACATTTTCATAAACAATATTAAAGACCATATGATTATTTCCAATGAAAGTGGATTTTTGACAGAACGGCAACTTACACAGTGCTAAAGATTTAATGCCGTGTACTCGGCAAAGCAAAGTAGCTCCTATTAAATTTATTTCTTTTTAACTTGCACTCGTTCTCAGTTGACGGACCTACAGTTGATGCGAATCTCACCATCGGTGCCAGTAAGCGGGCTTATGTTTCCCATTTTGATCATGGATGTAACGAAATCCGTAAAGAAGGAGAAGGAATTGTTGCTGTAGGCGTCTATCAGAGACACGGTTGTTGCGTTCGCACTCGAGTACAGTTCTTCATCGGATTGCAGAAGTCCCCAATTCTTCTGCAGATTTTTGAAGTAAGCATTGTCAAACCAGTCTTTCGATGTACGATCAAGAGGCGCCAGCGTATTGTTGTCTCCATCTGGCGGGCAAAGAGCCTGAAGACTCGTCAACACCGTCGCTTCGATCGTGGAGTCGGGGCTCCCGGTGTTATTGAAGTCGAATAATCGGCTATTGAAATTCACACATCTGGCCCGTCCAATAGTATGAGCTCCTGCATACACCATAATCATTATAACCAAACGGCACCAAACATAGTCTTTTTTTACTATCAACGGCTTACTATAACCTTTATTAGTCTAATTGTTGTTGACTTGGTGTGAGATGGAAACTTTTAGGGATTTGTATCCCTTGTGGTTGCGCACTCAGAAGATTCAGATCAGACTACTACCATTTTACTGAATGACATCTCAAAATTTAAATCCAAACCTCTTCTTAGTAAATACTTAACCAAACAAATACTTACCCTAACCAAACAAATATTTACAATAAAGTTTGGCAATCAAATGGAGTCTGATGAACTTTGTTGAGGAGATGGTATATGAGTTCATAATTCAGATAAGAAAAACACCTGATAGAACTACGACGTCCGTAGTATTTAGGCCGACAGCTTCAAATTTAGAGATGATGGTGTCAAGGGGGTCGCTTGGGGCGGGAATATCGGAGTTGGGTGCAGTCTGGTTTGCGGTTAAACTGTCCCTTCTACCCAAAAGAACGTTCCAGAATGGGCCTCCGCTCTGCAAAATTACAAACGTAAAAATCTCCAGTCATGACAAATCTTCTTTATATATATTAATATGCTCGTTTAAATAAAAAATCTTTCTGTGAGAGGAGCAAAAGGAGAAATTACAAAAAGCACGGCGTCGCGAGCTGCGATGGCTACGATATCGGCGCAGGAAACGGTTTGATTGCACGCGTTTTCCAAGGCAGTCTTGGCTGCGTCGATGACCTCAAATCCTCGCACTGAATTGTTATTTGGCGTTGCTGTCTTCTCTCCCGTCAACGTCGCCGTGTCATCCAGCAGAATCGAGCCGTCGCAGCCCTGCAATGAAAATATACGCCAAATCGAGTAATTTCACTACCTTGATAACAGAGGTGTCTACTAATGTAATCAAGTTAAGTTTACGTTGACGAAGCAGTCGTGGAAGTGCAATCGAAGGAGAGAGGCGGCCATTCTCGTTTCGTTGATGATTGCTTCCCTTACAATCCCACGCACAATGTTCTCAACTCTAGGACACGATTTTTCGTAATAATTAGTCGTCAACTGTGCGCTGATTGCAACTCCTCCGCAGACGCAAATCACAGACAAGACGACGGAGAGCCTTGATGCCCATTTCAACAATGTTGTCCAGGTTGAACTTATCATCTTCTTCTTCTTCAGCTTTCTCTCAATGTAGGTCTGTATTCCAATCTTGTATGTCGTTTGTAATGGCGAGTTGAGGTTTTATAGACGGAAGAGGCGGTGCTGGGAGCACCAGCTTAGCCGCCTCCACAAATATTGTTATAAATAAAAGCTGATCAAGTGAGAAAGATAAGAGATAAGAGATGGAGATGGAGATGATGTACAATTTAAATGGGTTTATTGGATATTAAAACTTTGAATAGAAGAATTATGGTTGAATAAACAACATCACCAATGAACAGCAGGGTTCGAGGAAATCCACATCACCATCTTGCTTTACTTGCGTTATGTTATACAAATATATTACTGAATTAAAAACCTATGCCACGTTCGTGCTTTAAAAATATCCGCCGTTTTTGACTTCTTGAAATGTTCTGAACCCTCCACCATCTCTATATGCAGTCGTATCATGTGGTGTGAGAATTGACAGGGAGGTTGTGTTATATATAAAATGTGGAGGAGAGGCATATATGATGTCGGTAGTCTAATCCTAATAATAATCCGAAGTGTACAATCGGTTTTCTTCTCTTTTTAACACCTTTAGTGCATTGATCCTTCATCCATCTTTACATATATAATAATATCATACTTAGTTTTAATTTAGTGCATTTATCCTTTTATCCATCTTTACATATATAATAATATCATACTTAGTTTTAATTTTAGTGCATTTATCCTTTATCCATCTTTACATATATAATAATATCATACTTAGTTTTAATTGCAACCGTTAAATTTAAACCAGAAAAATTAAAGGCGGTGGTGTGACCGTCCCATTATATATGGAGAACCAATCATACCTTATTTTTTTGGGTTGAAATCGAGGATTCCTAATGTTTTATGTCATTATCAATCAATTTTCAATATTTTTTATAATAATATAATTTTAAATAATTGTTCCGATAAGGGTAATAAGGCTTCTAACTTCATGCTTTCATATCTAAATGTGTGTAACGTTTTTAATTTTTTAAAGTAATTAATGATCTGTGGCTTGTATATTTAACAATGATAATTTATTTGCCATCACAATTAGTTTGGCTTGTATATTTAATATTGAAAATTTATTTGCCACCACAATTAGTTTGGCTTGTACATGTTTCAAGCACCTCTTAGAGCTGCGAGACTCTTTAAAGGATTCAATTTACTTGTACATACAATATCATCTCAAGCATGTGTACATCTTCAATTTAGTTTTTAATTTCTTTTAAAAAGTAACACAAAAAAAAATTATCGGTTATAGTATATTCGGATGAAACAAGTCCTGTGAAATGGAAAGTCCTAGTTTCTAAGGCATACGGGGAACGGTTTTCCTTAATTAAGGTTTTATCCACACCAAGCATCTTACTGGCATGTTCTCTCAGTCCTCTGAAGGAGGTCCAGGGCATACGTGGAACGGTTTTCCTTAATTAAGGTTTTATCCACACCAAGTACCTTACCGGCAAGTTCTCTCAATCCTCTGAAGGATGTCCGGGGTTCAAGCCTAATGGCCTACACCAGATACCAAAAAAACCGACTAGTCTGAGCGATAAATTCAGATGGGACAAACCTCGTGGAATGGAAATTCCTAACTCTAAGGGATATGAGGAACAGTCTTCCTTAATTATGGTTTATCCGCACCAGGTTCTTTATAGGATCTTTATAGGAAAGTTCCCTCAATCCTTAAAAGGAGGTCTAGGGTTCAAGCCTAGCGGCTTGCGTTGGATACCAAACAAAATCCCCCTGGCTAGCCTAAGAGGTATACCCTAATGGGATAGATCCTGTGGAATGAAAATTCCTAGACCCCAAGGGATACGAGGAACAATTTTCCTTGATTAAGGTTTTGATCTGCACTAGGTATCTTACTGGTAAGTTCCCTCAATTCTCGAAAGGAGGTTCGGGGTTCAAGCCTGGTGACTTGTAACGGATACCAAAAACCCCCTGGATAGCCTGAGGGGTATACCGGGATAGGACAGGCTCGTGGAACAAAAATTCCTAGTGCCTAGGGGATACGAGGAGCGATTTTATTTAATTAAGGTTTTGGTCTCGAGGAAACAGTGCAATGGTTCAGGCTTTGGCTCTTCTTCAGGAGGTTCAAGGTTCAAACCGCGACATGGGCGAGTGTGTGAGGGAGTGGGTGTGTGTTAAATTCCATATTGATAAACATAGCTCTCGGCTTTACAAAGATTTATGGTTGGGAGGAGACTTCTCAACCCTGTGCATTGGTCGTAGGATTTATCACGCTAACCAAAGAAAAAAAATACATCCTTTCATGTCAGATTTTTTAAAAATATTAAAAGTTTTTTTTTTTTGTATAGGGGACAAAATTATTTCCACACAATACATTTGTATCACATTTATAGTTGCTACATATATTTTACTTAATAGAATCTTACTCTAGGATTAGGAGCCTTGCAATCTATATTAGAATGAAATTTTGTTGTAAACTCTTAAAATATTAAATACAAAATTATTTTGATCTGAGTAAGAAGTTCAACAAAATCTATATAATCCAACCACAACGAGCTTGGGGATTCTATCATCGACCTTGACTATGTAGAATTTGGCTTAGGCTATTGAATTCAATCCAAGTATTAGAAATTTTGATTTTTTTTCTTTACTCCCTTTAAAGATCTCGTTGTTGTATATTAAGGACTTTGAGTTTTTTTATAATGTAAATATGCGCTAGATGTTTCTTCTAACATGGTTTATGGACCATCAACCTTCATGGGGTTATTTCAAACAACTGTATATAGCATTTCTTATAGGAGATGAATATTGTGTGAAATGTAGTGTGGGTTTTGTGAAGGCCTTCAAAAGGGGAAGCACACATGTCCTTTGATTGTGGTGATGTTAATAGATTTTTCAGAAAATACAAAAGGCTTCTCAAGATCGAGGGCTATGTGCAATATTGAGCCAATATACCCTCCCAATAATTATATCCAACTCCTTCTAAATTCATTGACTATGGATAAATTTTTATCTATTAGTTTAACTAGGCATAGAGGTAATTTTATGTTGTGAGAATGTATAATTTAATTTAACTTTGGTATCATGCTCATAATGAAACTATCAAAATCTATAAAGTTTGACACATGCCTGCCTAAATTTTTTATCTTAGTCAAAGCAAGTGGACTATATTATCAATGCATGTTTATTCAACATTTATAAGAAAGAATAACATTATTGATGCAAGCCATTTTGAGGCCAAATTAATCTCAAGGAATTTAGGAAAGTAGAATACTAAACCCTTGCTCTTTCACAATTGTCCTTGTAGTTTGATAAGTTAAGAGTTTATTTTAAGTTGGAAGTTAAATTTAGCCATGGTCATCTTCCCAAGTGGGGAACTTATTAGATGGTCGACTAGTCTTATTATTCCCTTCTAAGAATTCTTCATTGTATGATAGGTCTTTTGAATTTTACTTTAAAGATATCGATTATTAGTCGGAAACACATCTTTAGCTATTTATGACTTCACCAACCCTACCATGTGAGTGATAAAAAATTCAACATAGGGTTTGATCCTATATTTTCCAGCTGATTTATTTTTTTAACTTCTTGTTTATCACCAAATGGTTTGGTTTTTAAAATTTGAACATAGGGTTTGATCCTATATTGTCCAGCTAATTTATTTTTTAATTTCTTATTTATCATCAAATGGTTTGGTTTTTAAGGTTGGTTAGGTATTGTTTGTTGTGATCTTTTATTGTTGATATTGATTTTGAGTGCTAATTATTTGAATTTCATGGGTGCAAAGTTAAGGCATGGATTAATAATTGTGGAAAAATGAGAGGTAACCAATATACACTTTAAAAAATATTAATATTAAATATAAAATTAAAGTTTTAGTATAGTGGTGTAGTGACAAGTCACTACCTTGGAACTTTTGTCAATTTGGAAGTTTACAAAGTAGTTTTAATCAGTCAATTAAAACCTTCCAAAATCCTTCAAATTTGCTAAGGATAAGGACTAATGTTTTTACAAGGATTTATTTTCTCCAGGAGCAATCCACTAGCAAGATGAAGCAATTGGCTTGGAGGTATGAAGTGCTAGAAAACATTGGCAAAGTACTAGCAGATTGGAGTAATTCATTCACCTCCTAGAGCAAATTACTTTGGCATGTAGTGGCACCTTGAATCATTCTAGAATATTTCTAAGCCCTTTAAGGATATAATTAGAGGTATGTAACATTTGGAGGTGTTGGAGTATATTACATTAATTGATACATGCTAAAGTACCCCCATTGTACATTTATGGTACATATGTAAATATTAGATTAGGGTTGAGTCATAGTTTAGAGTGTGAGTTATATTTTCTCTTTTATGTAAGTGTGAATGTGAAGGAAATGCACAAGTGTCATGTAAACTTGTAATGTGCAGGAAATGCACAAGTGTCATGTGAGTTAGTGTACAATTGTAAGTTGAGTCTTTGTGCACAAGTATCTTATATGTAATGCAAATATGTGCACAAGTGTCTTAGGTTAGAGTGTTCAAGTTATAGAACTATAAGATTTATGTATATGTGTGCATACAATATAGAGTCAAGTGTTCATCAAGTATGCAAGTGTCAAGTAGAGAAGCCAATAGTCATGAGACTTGGCATATGGAAAGGAATAGTCAAGTATCCAAAGAGTCACAATACTATGGCTATATTATGGAGATAATACTCCATAAGCAAGTATCACAAATAATCACGATCATTACTATCATATACCTTTGTAAGAGAAATAGGAGTAATAAAGATTGCATATATTTTGAGCAATTAATATCATAAGTTGTATTATATGCTTTGTACATGTCTTTTAAGGCTATTAAGGCTATTAAAATTCATGTTACTACTTATTATTGAATGTCATTTGATATATTATAAGCCTTCCTTTACATATTAATTTGTTCATATTATTATACTCATATCATTATATTTGACCTTATTATATTATGGCTATATTATATTCATTTCTATGATATTTGTGGTAGTATTAAGGCTTAAAAATCCATCAGTGGTATTAGAGCTACCACCAGACTCTGTCTAGATTGATAGAGTTTATTAGCCACTATTACAAAATTGATTTTATCCAATTTGATAAGATTGATTAGGAGTTTGTGTACTTTAAAGGCAGTAAGACTCGGACTCTATTTAAAGGTCATAGTGAGTAGAAAGTCTAGATTTTTTCCATGGTTGAAAAATAACCAGTGAAGACCAAGATTCAACTATATTGATGAATCAAATTTGAGATAGTTGATCATTCAGGGCTATAGCCAATCCTTGACATTGTTAAAGGATTTAGGGACATAGATATCCCTTGACATTGATAGAGGAATACTAGGACATTCAAGTCACCTATTGATAGAGGAATCAAGGACATTCAAGTCACCTTGACATTGATAGATAATTTAGAGATATTTAAGTCACCTTGACATAATATTGTAAGAATTGTAGTAGATATAGTAGCAAAAAAAGTGTGAGAGGCTTCCTACAAAGGAAAGAGAAGTGTTTCAACTTCTAAGTGTAGAGGAAGAATATTTTAGGTTATAAGGGCATTGACCTTGACAATAGAATATTCAAGTCATAATGAAATTGACCTTGACATTGAAACCAATATAGAAGAATAGATAGTTGTAGCATATTGAAGCAAAGAAAGGAAGAAGAAATATATATCAGGTCTTGAGAAAGTTATATCAGTCTTGAGATAAATATATCATTCTTGAAGTAATATAAAGTAATTTTAATTCAATTATTGGATTGATATTAACATTGGATAAGAAGCTACATATTGAAGAATAGATAAAGAAGCCCTTAAGAAAAGAGGCCTATATAAAGTTGAAAGAGGAAGTCATTATAAAGGTTCTAAAAGAGGTCAAATTATAGGAATAAAAAGAAGGAATATAGAGGCTTCATAAGGTAATAGAGCACCACCATTTAAATTAGAAAGATCCTTTAGAGTAGCATAAAGCCATAGGTTGATATAGTGCAAACATTTAAGGTAAAATTCCAAGTTATATAACTTAGAACATCAAATTGAGTTATGTTATTATAGAGGCCAAATCATAGAGACAGATAGAGATAATAACACAAAAGCTAAAGCACGGAGATATACATCATGTAACATAGTGTACAGGCCAAAGTATCTATCATAGAGCGTAAAGGTTGAGATAATATCTTAGAGTGCAGAGGTCAAAGCTCAAAAGAAAGTAGAGATAAAACTATACAAAGTAGAAAGGGTTGAGTTACATAGACAAATATTGAGATAGCGTTAAGGCTAAGATAAGAGATAAGAAAAGGATAGATGATATAAATTTTATTTAAAGTCCGATAGAAAGTCCAACTCTCATAATAAATCACTATATACAGATGGACAAGGTTATAGGAAAAAAGTTTCATAAAGAGAACAATGGAACATAACTATTTGGCAAGCTGCAAGTGAGAAGCACCAACACAAGCTATATTTTATAGTTAAAAGCCTAAACCTACAATACAAAAATCACAATTAGGAAATAAAAATAAAAGAAGGAATAACTTGAAAGCAACAACACACTCATTTGTAGTCGAACCAAAACTCAACATTCAGCGAAGTAGATAAATTGTTTTTGGAAGTCATAACAATAAGAGACACATACATTTAATGGAAAATAATAAGAATTTAAAGTGGTAATTCACTAAGCATTGAAGGACCAAGCATCAAACATCAATCTAGAATCAAACACCAAGTGTCAACTTACTTTGAAGTGCCAAACACCAACCTACATTGAAGCACATATCTAAGTAATGGTTGAATGTTTGAAGGAAAGGGCATACATGTTACAATGGTGCAATTACCAGGTGTAGTTGGTAGAAGTGATACATTCTTTAAAAGGAGGTAACATTTCATGCAATATCCATGTTGCTAATGCTCTAGTGGATTAAGAAAGATACTCGTACAAACGACCATTGTAGACCAAAGAACGTGCATTGTAGAATTGAGATGTTACCAAGTGAGAAATAGAAAGCTAAGGTTAGCAATTTATTTGTACGGTTTTATAGAGGCTTATAGGAGTTATAAGGTATAATTAAGTTTTAGGGTTATTGATTTATTTAGTCGTAGTTATAATTTAATTGGATTAATATAATTATTGGAAGTTTTTAAAAGTTTTTGGAGTAATAAGAAATTTAGAAATATATATTTTTTTATAAGATTAGGAGTAATAAGGTTTTTAGTTAATTTTAAAAAATTTATAAAAGTTTTGAGTGATAAGTTTTATAATTTTGAAGTTTTTTAAATTTGAACATTTGTAGTTTGAATTCTATTTTTGAAAAAGGAAAAAAATTATTATTTTTTATTGGTAATGGGGTTTTGAAAGGGTCCTTAACCTTTTACAAATGGAGCAGCGAGAGAATATCTATAGGGGGATGGTCTCCACAAAGATAAAATAGAATAGGAGATGATACCAATAGGAAAATCTCTAAATCATTCAAATTTAAAAAGTGGGATTATCCCGCATAGCACCAAAATAGAAAATCCAGCTTGTGAGAGCCCAAGACAAATGATCAACAAAAAAATCCCACCGAAAATAGAAACGGGAAAGCTAAACTATATGAAAATAAAGCTTAACTGTAAAACCTGGTTTGTGGGAGCTCGAGACAAAAACTCAAAAGGATAAACCCATCCATCACTGGTATGGGAGATACATCACGAACAATATAAGATTTAAATTCAAAAACCCTGCCCAAGAGGGCCCAAAAAAGGAAGTCCAACTAGCAAATTTTGAAACAGGGCATCCTATCCAAAATGAAGAGTTATTCCCCACACAAGGGAAATAGGAAACAAGAAAAAGCACAAAGCCCAACAAGAAATCGAAACCCTAAAACCCATCTAGGAACACCCAAAAAACTATTAAAAATAAAAAAACCTATCTAATGGGAGCCCGGGAAGTGCAGCTGAAGACAAAATAAAAATTTGGGACAATATGCAAGCCCAAGTATAGAAAATAAAAAAATCCATTTGGAAAGTCCTAGGAAGAACTCAAACCTGCCCAAAATATGCTAGGGAATATGGAAATTGAGTGGACATCCCATCCTACTCAAATATGAAGTTGGATCTCCCACAAAAAAAAGATCTAAATCCATGCACACCTTTGGGAAAATCCAAAACTAAACATAGAGCCTGAAAATAGGATCAGTAGTAACCAGAGATATCGATAGGCCACAAGATCTCCTTGTGAGGGAGACTAAAAATGTAGACTATAAGGATAGATGTTTAGAGAAACGAGCCACAAAGAAATCCATGACTAAATCATCAATCAAACTTGAGGATTAAAAAAAGGGTTTGATGACTACAACAAATGAGAAAGCACGAGGTCCCTTCCCCAAGACCTAAAAGACACTACAAAATTTATTTTAAGGACAATCACCTAGATTAGATCAGTGTTCAATCCCACCAAAGCCCACTCAAGGAAAACCATGGAAGCCCATGCAACAACTGCATCAAGAAGCATAGGGTCCCTCCCAAGACCAAAATATAGACTGAAGTGAAGTATCTGTAGGAGAACCAAGAGTGAACCAACACTAGATATGCTAATATATCCTAGAGACCTCAAAGAAACTCGAATAGAAGCCAACAAGGATTCTTATCTACAAGCGATAAGCATACAACGCCCTTAAATAGGCCAAGAAAATACAGACAAGGATCCTGAGCAATTGAAACAAGAACATAGGTGCCAAACCCTCTTCTTGAAGACACAACCCCCCCAACTAAGCAAATCGAAAGCCAACCAACACCAATGGGAACCAAGGCTGAATCTCTAGGATGATCCAAACAACTGCAAAATTTAGTCAAAGATGAGAAAACTAGCTTGGAAGAAAACAGGTAGATCTCATAAGGACAAATATGAACCTAAAACTAGATAAAATCCATCCTGTCTGAAGTAAAGTAGGCCTGGAGCAAGGAGAGATGGAAAGATGAACATGTGCAAAATTATAGTTTTTTGAGTTTTTGCAAATTTAACTATTTTGGGAGACAAAAGGATTTCAACTTCAAAATTTGGAAATACATAAATTTGTAGTCTTTATTTTTGTTGTTTCTAAAACTAGGGAGACAAGGATTTCTACTTCATAGGAATTAAATTATAAACTTTGATATTCTTTAATTTATTTAAACTTGGGAGTTATAAGGTTTTCTACTTCAAAGGAAATAGATCATAACATAGAATTGCATATCATGGAAGAAATTATTACAAATGCATTCAATGATGATAGTGAAGAGATGATGCACAAACTTAAGTCTTATTCTCAAAATATTATAGATGATCTTGATGGTAATAAGAAAACAACAAGATCACAAAATATTCATGAGGATTCAAAATTGGATCTTGTTACTACAAAATCTTATTATAATACTTCATCTATAGATTCCATTGCAAAATCAGAAACTACTAAAACTGTTAAAGACTTTCATCATCTACAACTTATCTACATGGAAAATAAGGAAATAGTATTTTTGAAAGTACATAAATGGTTATGTTATTTTACCAAGAAAACAAATGAACTTGAAAATCTAAGAAGGATGAATAAAGCAATAAAAATATATTCAAGATGCATTTATTATAATAGAATTGGTCATGAAAAAGCAAATTGTTGGAGTCTTCATCCATGTAAATATTGTGGAATAAAATCTCATTCTTCTATTGTTGGTACAAGGACAAGTATTGTAGAATATTTGAAAGAGCATTAGTGTTTAGATTATATTATCTTTTTCAAATACTCATTTTTGAAGCATCTTCTAAAAATGGATCCAAGTATACGACCTCTAGAATACAGGAAAAAAAACATTTATAAAGCATGGAAAAAAAATTGGATAAAATATAGTCCAAACTTGTTTTAAAAAGAAGGTAGAGGCAAAGGAAATTTTCTTAAGCAATAATCTGATGACAATAAGAGAGTTCAAGAATCTTGTAATATTGAAGCTACAAATATTGAAAAACATGAAGATGAATACAAGGAAACCGAAGATGATCTTGATGAAGCTCAAGCAAACGATCACATGCATTGCAAGGTAACTTGAAGAATGAAGATTAATATTATGATTGAAGACTAAAGTCTTCAATAACAAAATAATGTAATACAAGGGGTGTTGGAGTATATTAAATTATTTGATACATGCTAATGTACCCCCACGGTACCTTTATGGTACATATGTAAATATGTACATATGGTAATTTTATGTTGTGAAAATGTATAATTTAATTTAACTTTGGTGTCATGCTCATAATGAAACTATCAAGATTTGTAAATTTTGATGCATGTCTGCCTAAACATTTTAGCTTAATCAAAGCAAGTGGACCACATTAATAGTGCATGTTTATTCTACATTTATAGGAAATAACTAGCATTGTTGATGGAAGCCATTTTGAGGCCAAGTTACTCTCAAGGAATTTAGGAAAGTAGAATACTACACTCTTGCTCTTTCACCATTGTCCTTGCATTTCAATATGTTAGAAGTTTATTTAAAGTTGTAAGTTAAATTTAGCCATGGTCATCTTCCAAGTAGGAAAATTATTAGATGGTGGACTAGAGAAAGTGGACGGCCTAATCATAGCACTCCAATCAGCATTCCAGCAAACTACTCTACCCCTTTAAAAATAGAGAGGAGGGTTTGAATCGAATCAAATGAAAGTGCTATCCAATTCATTAAAAGGTGCTGGTTTCTGATCCTCGGATAGCATCCGCCTCATCAAATTAAATTAAATTAAAATGGTATCATGTTGCCTTAAAGCTTTAGTACTTGGGAACCGTCAATATCAGTAGCTAGTAGCTAGGAAAAATTGCTCAGATACCAGTAAGTGATGCTTATTTGGGTCGTGTTGTAAATGCTCTAGCCCAACCTATTGATGGTAAGGGTAAAATTTCAGCTTCCGAATTTCGATTGATCGAATCTTCCGCTCCAGGTATTATTTCGACACCATTAATCAATAGGTGGTCGATTAAAAATTCCGTCGCTCTCTCGATTATAGATAAAGACGTTCGTTATCACCTCTAGGTAATAAGACGCAGATTTTTTAAGAGGCTTTCGCTTTCGTAATAGGAGGGGGGGGGAGGGGGACCCGGGACCCGAACTAGGGCTCTTTAATAATGTCGACCGACTGCAACAACATCCATTCATGAACCTGTCTAGTTTGCTAGATTTGCTAGGCAGGACCCTTCCTATTTCAATACTTACCCCTTATTCAGGTAATAGAGATAGCCACTCCCTTTAAAAGGTTTCTATAGTTGTCATCTTTAAAAGCTCGGTGAGGGCTGCCCTTTTAAGAGCTCTTTTCAAACAACTCTCTTCTTTTCTCTATGTTAAAACAACTTGTCGAAGGATATCTAGAAAATGCAACTGGACTGATGAGATCCAGATCCCTATTGCACCAGTCCCTTCATTGATTCGAGCTCTATAACTCGATTTGATCATTGATTCGAGCTCTATAACTCGATTTGAGGGGTGTCCCCGGTATGATAGGTCTCAAAAAACTAGATTGGCTAGGCAGGAACCTTCCCTCAATAGGTGGCCCCGTGAGTATAGAATATCCCCTCCCAACCCTAGATACCCCATTCCCGAGCCATGTCTCCTTTGTGTAAATGGTAAGGGTGGCACTAGTGACACCTATCGATTTGAGGTATTATTATTCGATGAAAACTGGGTGTTCTTATGCATATAAGAGACTCCCGCCCCTATCCCATATAAACCCCTTCAGTTTGGACCGCTTTAGTTTGGACATAGAATAAGCAATTGAAATACCGAATCCGATAAATCGATAGTTTTTAATACGTAGAATAATGTCCCTCAAAATCCGAATGATGGAAATAAGGAATCCGAGAAATAAGAATCGGAAATACGCGATAATAATTAAAATACCGAATCTGAGAAATAGGAATGCGATAAATGAGAAATGGAAATTGAGAAATCAATTAAATAATATCAATTAAATAATCGACATTGTTAATACGTATATGAATCGAGATTGTTAACTGGATCGGTGGCTTTCGCTATCTTCTTTTCCATCTGGATTTTTTATGCCCCTAATGTCTTGGGGCATCCCGACAATTATATACCCGCTAATCCGATGGCCACCCCGCCTCATATTGTGCCAGAATGGTATTTCCCACCAATCCATGCGATTCTTCGCATTCCAAGCTCTTTCATATAATGCATCTTTTTAGAGGGTAAACCCTTCCCCTTTTTGAAATAGAGAGGGACATTCTGCCACTATAGTTGACAATAGTGGCGATCGATAGCTCTTTTCTCTTGGATTGATCACTCTATCAAGCCCTTCTAACTATTTCTATCGAGGTGGGGCTAGTAGAATGGATTAAAGCTTCAAATGGCTTAAATAACAAAATGAAGGGCAACGACATGCTACGCCAGGATTACTATTTCTTCGAAGATATCATTTATTCTCCTATTTGATTCCCTTTTCCCTCATTATTGATTCCTCTATCCCTCTATCCCCGGTCAGTCACCCGGTTGCAAAACCGACTAACCTAGGGATAACAATGCGAAAACCTCTCTCTAAGGTAGGGGCAGATCATGGAAGGGAGATCAAGTGCACCTTAATCTCTTCCTACTCTCTAAATCCGGTAATTCAAATTCGAGAATAAATTGGGACTTTATGGTGGTTCACCAGCTATTTAAATCCTAATTACTCTTGCCTAAAAGATGATAAACCACCTTTTATACACTCCAGTGATCAATAGGGCTTACGATATTCGTATTAGAAAGAATAAGTCAAGGTGGGTTGCTGGATTGACCTGCAGTACAATGTCTACAATATCATTCGAGAATCGAACCTGAAATAATAGATTCACATTTATTAGAGGTACTAAATCCAACTCCATCATGAATGGGTCGTGTGTTCCTAGTCGTCATGGTCAAGAGAGGGAAGAGACGGATTAACCCTAGCATGATCCCAAGGTAGGGCATCGTTTCGCTCCATTGGGAAAACATTTTATTTAAAAAAATATAAAACCAAAATGGCCCCATTCAATTTGATGGAATAGCCATGGCCGTTACTCAAATTGGTGAGCTAATCCATTGATCGGACCCCTCTTTAAATAAAAATGCAGAGATGGGCATAGCGATATGAGATGATTGATGATCAAAATAGACTTATAGGAAGTGATCTTTCTTCTTAAAAACAAAAAGGGACCTCCCAATGGCCCAGCTCCCAACGATTCCGCATGATTTTTACTGAACATAAAACGGATTAGATACTTTTGATGAACGGGAATGGGGGAAGGCGACCTTAGAAATTGAGCTTTCTTTCACAACCCCCATAAACAAGTTGGTTTTGAACCCCTAAACTAAAATTAACAAAATGTTCCGGAGATCACTTATTAAGAGCCTCTTAAACTCTCTGGGGAAGCTTCCTCTTTTCAGGTTTATCCAGGGGAAATCCTAACAAAACAACACGGAAGAGGGGCTCTTAAGTTAAGTTCCCCGGTCAAAATTCCAGAAAGCCCGAGAAAAGCCATAAGGAGTGAATTTGAGTTCCTGGATCTGAGGTGGTTCCGAAGGCTTTTTCGAGGTTGTTGATGCCCCCGATCCGAGGTTGTTCATTCATTCCCTTCTAGATAGTCTATTTTGGGCGAACTCTTAATTAAGGGTGGGTGGTAGGTGCATGATCAGACTCTCGGAAAACTCGATACTTCGATCAAACCCGCGCTGTACCGGGCCCCCGGCCAGGATGATTGGATCGGAATCTGTGAAAGAAGCCCTATTTTTAGGATAAACACCATCAACACAAGAAACCTTAGGCAAACCAGTGACCATATCATGAGTGCTTAATTGCTACAAATATTGGTAGTTGAGATGCCCAAATATCTCATGCCAAAGTCTGCTCACTGAATCTGGCCACAACGTCTTATAATATAACATAAGACCATATTAACAAATTAGAGAAAGCTCTATATATGCGGATTTAGTTTAAAATGGTCCTTGCACTTGTTAAAAGAGAGAGCCATGCCCCCTCTCTGTTTTTGAAAGGGTGAGAAAGAAAGCTCTCGAAAAGCTTTAATCGGTTGAGGAGAGCAATATCCCAAGCAGAGAGAGAGCTATTAAACCATTTAACACCACCTCCCACACCTAACTAGGAAGGGCCACATCGAGTCTTATCTGCATTAGGTTCCTGGTGGGGAGCTAGGTATGGGTAGGACATTGATGGGAGGATTAAGAAGGAATATCGAGCCACCTTGTTGTAATAGTAGGGGCTAGATTTCGTACCCGTTTCCCCAGCACTCCCACTAACCTCGGTTGAGTCACCACAACCTAGTCCCAGACCAGTTAGATTAGGCCCGCCGCCTTACAGGTAGTTCTTCTCTATCCCATCCTCGTTGTTCCTTTCCTTCTTAGAATTCTTCATTGCATGATGGGTCTTTTGAATTTTACTTTAAAGATATATATTATTAGTCATAGACACCTCTTTAGCTATTTATGACTCCACAAATCCTACCATGCAAGTGATAAAAACTTGAACACTGGTTTTTATCCTATATTGTCCAACTAATTTATTTTTCAACTTCTTATTTATCATCAAATGGTTTTCATTGGTTTTAAATGCTGATTAGGTATAATTTTTTGTGATCTTTTATTGTTGATATTTATTTTTATTTCTAATTATTTAAATTTTATGGGTGCAAATTTTAGCCATGGATTGCAAATTAAGGGACAAGGAGGAGTAACCAATATACACTTAAAAGTTATATTAATATTAAAATAAACTTAAAATTTTAGTATAGAAGTGTAGTGACAGGTCACACCTTGGGAATTTTTCCAATTTGAAAGTTTACAAAGTAGTTTGAATTAGTCAATTAAATCCTTCCAAAACCCCTCAATTTTTCTAAGGACAAGTATTGATTTGCTCTACAAGGATTGATTTGCTCCATAAGGACTGATTTGCTCTAGGAGCAATCCACTAACAAGATGAAGCAATTGTCTTGGAGGTATGAAGCACTAGAAAATATTGGTAAATTACTAGCAAATAGGAGCAATTCGTTCACCTATTAGATAAAATCACTCACGGATAAGTCAAGAGATAAAAATAGAAGAATGCATCCCAAGGAAAATGTTTAGAAAGTGATGATTTTGTCATGTAGTGGCACCTTAAATCATTTTAGAATATTTCTAAGCGCTTTAAGGATATAATTAGAGGCATGTCACATTTGGAGGTACATAATTTTGTTAGGGATACCCTCAAATATTTAATTTTTACTAGGATTAAGAGTTTCTTATCACAAGGGTGAATTCTTCTTATAAATAGAAGCCATGGGCTCCACATATTTTGGCCTTGAGGAATTTAGAGCTACACTTTGTGAATCCCACATTGTGCTCTTATAATTCATGATATTAATGATAAATTGATGTATTTTTCTTTCATCAATGGCACTACCCTCCTAGATTATAGAATGCATGGTGATTATGGCACAACACTTTGCTCAACTTATCATTTAAGAGAGTGAATTAAAAATCTTGGCATATTTTAAGAGAGTGAATTAAAAATCTTGGAGGGTAGTGTCATAATCACCATGCATTCTATAATCTAGGAGGGTAGTGTTATTGATGGAAGCAAAAGATATCAATTTCATGGAAACTCTGTTACCAAAGAACCCTACTACTTATGCATAAATCGAGCAAATTTGAATGATTTTTAACTAATTTTTAAATGTTTTAAAATAATCTCTATAGAATTATCTAGGGTTTGAGCCAAAACTATAGATCTAACAAATTTACATTCAAATATAAATATTATTTTGATAAAAAAAATATTTGCACACTAAATATACAACCTCATGCTTTGAATTTTGGATAAACTTAATATATTCAAAAATTTTTAAGTTAAATCAATATTTGGATCTATGTTTTGGTAGATTATAAAACTAAATTTATGGGAATTCCACTAAAAGGGGGACATAAGCATTTATGATCACTACATCTAAGTATCTAAATTTATAAGAAATTGTAGATTTTAGTGAATTACCTCCAATGTGAAAGAGGGCTTAAAAACAATAATTCCATTGTTCAAAAAGGAGAAAATCATTAAAAAGTCATAAAACCTTGAATTCCTAAACATATTTAACATTTTTAAAGTTATCTAGACAACCAAAAAGTCATAGATTAGTAAACCCCATGAAATTTAGAAGCTTGGATCAAGGAAAGAGACCAAGGTCTTTTTCATCTTCACATAAATTTGTAATAAAAATGACTCAATCCATTTAACCCATTCAAATTGTGCAACAAGAACAATATGCCTAAGAGACACACAAGTGCACTAGTGGAAATAAATGAAACCACCACCTAAAATTAAATTCTTGGACTAGATCCATGAAGGCCCTTTGAAATTATTTATATAGCTATTCCACAACTAACATTAAAAGCCTTGTTCATGTTCAATAGAGATGAGGTAAAGAAAATGCGAGAAAACCTCCATGAATTATCTACTTTGAAATCAATTCATCGTATTTAGGAACAAGACAATGATGAGATCATAGATTATTTTTCCAAGATGTAAAATTGTATTAATTTGAATAGGACTAATAATGGAGACTTTGAAACTATGAATAGAGGTCCAATATTTGAATTTTGCTAGGGATAGGATTGTACACCATTCTTTGGTAATTGAAATATGATTGGATAATCATATATTAGGTAAACAAAATCCTCCATGAGGGTCATCTCATATGGCCTATAGCCTTTTAGACAATAAAAAATGCTTTACCTTTTTATGTTTCCCTCATGCATAGAACCCTTCAAATGGATAAGTTACTAAATGGGATACAATTGTCAATTTGTTTGTTAGGAAATTCAAAGTTTCTGCTAATGCATACTCTATGTTATTTCATTTGAATGATATGGTGAGACATCCAAATAAAAACATCCATGATTTTGACATAAGGTAGTAGATTCCAATGAATATTTAACCATTGGATCAACAAGCAATGGAGTATTAGATCTGTAGATCCAAAAATTCTAAAGGACTAGGGATAAGAAATTTTGATGAAGCTAGCCAATATTTAGTCACCAAAACTACCTAGATAATGTTGCTCAATTATGAGGCCCCTTAGGCCAACCTTTTGCTGAAGAAATACTATGATGAATTTAGACCAAAAGATGTTCTTCTGAACCTCAATCCAGGACAGAGAGGTACCAAAATTTGGTCAAATATCTTGATAGGGTTGAATACCATTAAGGAGAATTTAACTTGGGTGGTGAAATAAGGTGACTTAAATATTTTCACTCAACGCTTGGATATTTTCAAACCCATAATATTATTTGTAAATCTAAACAACATCAGGATTCATTTCTTACAATAAAATATTTACAAAGTCAAGGATTTCTATGTGAAAATAACCCACACAACAAGTTGGAGAGATTGTGTTTTTAAAATGGATTTGGTAGACCTCTATCTAGAACCATTGAAAGATGATTTTAACTATCTAAAGGACAAGTTGGGTAGTAGATATATTTTTAGACCAATTCACTAAAGATCTTTAATTATTCAATGTCAGTAGATCTTTGGACCAAGTTGCTAAAGCTCTTTAAATTCCTTGCTCAAGAGTTAAATTGCTTTATGGATGTTGTAGATATTTTGAATAAAATTACTAACTACTTATTAGCCAAAGAACTATGCATGTCTATGATTTTCTACTTGATGTGGAAATTATGAAAGGCCCATAATGATAATTGCTTTAGAGATCGAGACATAAACTATAGAAGAATATAGAGAAATCTAATCAGTTCTATAGGAAAATAGGTTCCTACTTTATTTCAAACTAAAGTATCAATAATTCTACATTGTACTAGGGAGTAAAAAGAACTTTTAGAGGTCTTTGGTTTGAATTTGAATCAATCTAATTCTCTGAGACAAACAACAACTATTGACATTACGAAAGACTTTGAGGTGATCTTCTACTTTGATGGATCTTCCCTTGGAAATCCAAGTAGATCCAGGGTAAGGGGAAATTAGTATGGCCTCTATAGTAAAAGGTAATTTGTTTCTATGAAGGGTTAGGGTTAAACACAAACAACTACATAGAAATGACATCCCTATTGAGAGGATTGAAAATTGCTTTGCAAGAAAAGGTCACAAGTATTTCTATCAAGGGCAATTCCAAGATAATCACAAAATCCTTAGGGTGGAAATGGAAAGTAGATGATTTGGTCCTTAAGGACATGAAATAGGAAGTAATTAGCTTAACAAAGATCTTTAAATCTTTCTAAATTCACCATGTTTATAGAGGGATGAACTCAGATGCAGATCAATTTGAAAAGACAACCACCCACTTAACTACCAAAAATCTATAGATTTATCATTGCTCTAATTGATCTTTGAAAAATAAAGAATATCTCTCTAGAGATTTATTCTTTTAGCTATTAAGGATATTTTTTGTCCTTTGTTGCTCAAGTTTATTAGGATAGGGTGCAATTATTTTAAGGAAATACAGGTTTTCATTCTTGATGTTCATGTGGTTATCCTTATCAAAATTAAAAAAAAAAAAAGTGGAACAAGAATTCGAAAGACAACTACACACAACAGAAGTTAGCTCCAGTAAATCAAGTCATATTAAGTGTACTAGAGCCTTCACAAAAAATTTCCCCTCAATCACCTAATTATTAGGCATAACCCCCACTTGCACAGTATAATACTATACCTCATCAAAATCAATGGATGAATCAACAATGACATCCTCCTCGCTAGTATACACCATTGCCTGAACCATTGGCTTCTATTTTTCATCAACTATACGACACAAAGGTCATTACTCTACCTGAAGTTCAGCAACTAGATCCAAATAGGCCAAAACCTAAGAGTCATAGAGAGGATTTACATTGCATCTATCATCGATACAGCGGTCATGACATTCAAATTCACTATGCATTTAAGAACCTTGTACAAGATATGATAGAGTGAAATGAGCTTCAAATCGATAATCTCTCACTACAAATAACATAAATATTGGCATATTCTATAATCCATTACCTTGGCATGGGGGCCAGGTAGAACAACCTATATAGGTGAATGAGATACACACATCCCCATAAAATTAGGGCTTTTTTGGGATGAGTAGCATAGTGAAAAATAACCGGAGATAGTCGAACCAACCTACGCAACCTGTAGGTCCAACCCATGTTCCTTCAACATCACAACCATTGTTGTAATAAACTCCAATCCAAAATTTTCCACCTCACCTAGTGCTCATGATAAGAAACAGACTCGCTCAGAATCTAAATATGGCATCAACAAAAATTTCCATATATGAGCTAATCCAACAGTCAAATTCGCATCGGGAGGCTCTCATGGAAATTCTAAAGTAAATTGAACTGCAATCGCAAGATTCTAACTCTTTCAACAATTTTGTGGGGCATTTTCAAAACTACAAAGAACCTATTATAGTATTAAACAATCATGAAATCAAGTTGATACCTATTAAAATAGTTGATACCCCACTACATATCATTGCTAGTGTGAATCATATCCCTTATAAATGTGTCTTGATAGATACAAGTTCATCCATTAACATTATTACCACTACTACACTTCACCATATTACTTGCCACCATTGCATATTATGTTGTCTACATTCTCTCTCAGATATTTTAACGATGTTGTATGCTAAATTATTAGCATAATAGTCCCCCCTATTTATATTGGACTAAAGATAATTCCTATGTTGTGCCACATCTTGGAAGGTGCAATGTAGTACAACATATTACTTAGTAGGCCTTGGATCCATGATAATTTGCATCCCTTCCATATTGCACCAATGCATCAAGTGCATACATGAAGGGTAAGTTCATGTAGTTCCTATATACTTAGAGCCCTTCAAGTTCTGGAATATGGTCAATCACCCACAATAATCTACCCTACCTTCGATGCATTTGAAAATCTGACCCTATGATCCTACCAAGTGTCTAGATATCTCATTGCAACCATCCATAAATCCATCACCATCATCCCCATATTGGTCATTTCCATTGGTATCTTTCGATATTCCTTATTCATTGGATACTTCGACTAGGAATACATCGAAGGCACCAATCGATATACCCCCATCATACATCTCCACCTGTTTTGAAGGCACCATTTCAACTCTTATGGACAAGGAAGAATCAACTGTTCCCATGGAGGAGTCATTGTTAGAGTTAATGTAATGTGCACTATGCCTTCCTTGACACTTGTCAGTTTCACTTGACAAGTGTCATGCATTTCATATAGGCTTATGCCTATATATTGTAACCCATTTTATGAATAATAAATCCCATTATTTTTCCCTCCTAACAGTCATCCCAACCCACATTACCATCATCATCCTCCATCCTCTCGCAGATCATGATATACATGACCAATCCAAGGCTCGCTAAGTATTTTGTATAGAATGTTACACTTACCCCCCTCATCGATTCAGTGCAAGATATAAGCAGAACTCTCCAACCATCATTTCCCATTAGTACTATTTTCCCTCTAGGGTGTCGTCCAAATTAGATGAACTTTGTTTATGGGGGTTTTGATGTTACCTCAAAGTCATGTCATATGATAGAAGATGACGAGTCATTCTTAGTGAATATTGATTAAATGTTAAACCCGGTATTTACCCTATGGTACTTTTATCGCTACCATCAGTGCAAAAGTGGTCTTGGTCAATATGAACAAGGTCTTCAGACCCCTTACCAACCATATTATTAGTTGCATATATATAGGTTTGACTTAGAGTATTCCGTGCATATGCTAGATGAGCTCCTTGCAAACTCACTCCAAAGCCTTACCATAAAATTTGAGGATGATATTGATGAGAATGAATACGCCAATCCTGGCCACATTCATCTGCTAAGTGATCATCTTCTAATAACAATGATAACTATTGATTCCTCCAAATATTCTAGTGAGGCATCCATAGAAAATGAGGATGAGCATGATTTAGAGTATCCTAGCCACATTTCGTGGTTGAGTAATCATGTTTTAATCGGTACTCCTTCATCCTCTAATCAAGAGGATAAAATTGGTTGGATCTCTGATTATGAGTCTGATGCACAAAAAGAGTTTGAATTAGATAATGACCCTAAAAATGATTGGATTGATGAAAATGATGAATTCGATCAAATATTATGATGATATGTCTATCGATTCATATTACCAAGAGTATGATGTAATGTCTATTGCTTCAGATAGCTTGGAGGATGAATTAGCTACTATAGAGTCCCTTAACGATCTTGATGAATTCTATATTTGTTTATTTCCTAGGTGAATGCCTGTTTGGTGATAGCTTCTTCCACCCAAAGATCTAGTCACTGCTATTCTACATAGGCCACACCCTGTCATCCCGCAACCACCTAAACCACCCTTAATCCATCTACATCCACCCATATTCGATCAACTTTTCTTTCTAGAGAATGGAGATCATTATCCAACCATAAATATGATCTCCATTGACCTCAAAATGATACTCCACTACCCCAAAGACCCTTCAAAATATTCTTATCTCAATCATGAGGCCATTGATTTGATCGTGTTGCTTTTCTGCCATCACCCTCAAAGTTTTTACCCTACAAAGAAATGTTATAACCATTTCATTTCTCCTTAGAATTATCTAAAAATATGTTTCACGCTAAGATTGAACCTAATGACATGATTGATTCTCCAAATCTAGTTTATGATATCCATTTGATCTCTATGCCTCATCAACTTGAGGAGGGATCCCATATGTCAATTGAGGAAACAATTGATGTGGATATCGGTGCCAACCCTGAAGTTCCTCAAAACATCAAGTTGGGACAAAGCTTGTCCCTTGTAGAGAAAGTCAATTACATAGCTCTTTTGAAAAATAAGAAGGTTTTTTCTTGGTCTTACAAATACATTGGATCTTGATCCAAATTTGGTCATGCATAACTTAATGATCCACCCAAAACTTAAACTAGTCAAGCAAAAGCTTCGCAAGATGCATCCAACAATAGCCTTAATTTTTAAATATGAGCTACAAAATTTGTTGGATGAAGGATTCATTCAACCTATTAACTATCCTAACTGGGTGTCCAACATGGTCCCTCTGTGAAAACCATATGGGAGGATTCACATATTTACTGAAATTTGAGATCTTAATAAAGTGAGTCCAAAGGATGAATTTCCACTCCTCAACATTGATGCACTCATTGATGTGACTTTCAAGCATGACATGTTGTCTCTCATGGATGGTTTTTTGGGTTACAACCAAATTCGAGTCAACCCAAAAGACCAGCCCAAAATGACTTTCACAACACCTTAGGGGAAATTTTGCTATAAAGTCATGTCATTTGGTCTTAAAAATGTTGGTGCTACCTATCAATGGGCCATGACATACATACTCCATGATTACATGCATAAAATCTTGGAATATTACATGGATGACTTATTGGCTAAATTCTTGTTGAATCACAAGCACATCGATGTGCTAAGAAAAGTCTTCGATCACCTCATAGAGAATAATGTATGACTAAATCCTAAGAAGTGTGTTTTCAAAGTAACATCTAGAAAAATCTTAGGTTTCATAGTCTCTAAATGAGGAATTGAAATTGATCCAACTAAATTCAAAGCAATCCTAGAAATGCTTCCCCCTACCAACTTTAAGCAACTTTGTAGCTTAAAAGGGAAGATCACATTTATCTGATGCTTCATAGCACAAATTTTAGATAAGTTTTGATCAATGAATCGATTGTTACAAAATGAGGTCACCTTATTTTGATGAAATCAAAAATACTTGGCGTCTTCACTAGTACTAGCTCCGCCTCGACTAGGTGTGTCATTCTTATTATACATATAAACCACTAACTTTGCCTTAGGGACCATTTTGACCCAAAAGAACAAGGTAAATAAAGAATAAACTATTTATTACATCAATTGCACCTTGGTCAGCTACGAGCTCAAGTATGCATACATTGAGAATATTTTCTTAGTAGTAGTCTTTGCCACAAAGAAGCTTTGACATTACATGCTAAATCAAACAACGTATGTCATTTCTAAAGAAAACCCTATTCAGTACATGATGAGTCAAATATATCATAACAATCATATCACAAAGTGGATAATGTTGTTGATAGAATTTGACCTCAAGTTCATAAGTAAAAAATTAATTAAAAGTCAAGTTATCGTTGATCAACTAGCAGAGGCTCCTCTCCAAGATGATAAGCCTCTTACAATCGAGTTTCTTGATGATACAATCTTTACATTATTAGACTCGTCAAAACTCAAAGAACAAAAAAATAAAGCTAATATGATGTTTTTCTTCTATGGTTCTAAATGTGAGCAATGGGATGGTGCAGGAATCATTTTTTTCACACTGTAAGGGGCTCCTATTCCCATTTCATTGAAACTTGATTTCCTATGCACCAACAACAATGTCGAGTATGAAGCCCTTCTTTTAGGACTTCAAATAGCTTGCTCAATATCTTTGAAAATTCCTTGCTCATTGTAAACCAGGTTAAGAAAATTTACCAATGCAAGTGTCCAATATTGAAATCATATAAGGCCCTTGTGGATAAAATATTAACCAAATTTGAGTGGTATGATATCAAGGCCATCCCTCATTCTTCCAACCATTTTGTGAATACAATGGCTTCCTTGGGATCCTTAATTCCATATAACCCATAAAATTATGTCACTACTATTTGAATCAAAATGCTATCTCAATACTCAATCTCGCAAGATACTTCTAAAGACGAGCAAGATGTCCACATGATTCAGATTAAACCATACCAAGATTGGTTCTCTCAAGTACACGATTTCTTGAAGCAAACATCCTGGGGTCCTTTTTTCCACATAATCCTTTTGATAACACCCTAACCATCTATCTCAAGAACATATCCCAATCCGCATTCATGCAAGATGAGTCACAAAAGGAGTAAGCAGTACACATAGTTAAAACTCAACCATATCAAGATTTGTTCGCTCAATTAAAATATTTCCTAAAACTTGATCATATTACTTTGAGATTTTCACATACCACCAAATGAACATTCAAGTAAAAAATGACAAAATATGTCTCATTAGGAGATATACTTTATCATCGAAGCTATGATGGCCTTCTCCTTCATTGCTTAGATCCCTAAGAATCTACTTGGGCAATATCTCAAGCTCATGATAGTACTTACGATGGCTATTTTAGTGGTATGGCTATCACTAAGTGAATCTTCATCCTTCAAATGGGTTATTATTGGTCCACCATGGAGAAATACTTTTACATTTATGTTAATAAGTACGTTAAATGTCAACATTATGTTAATCTATTGCATGTACCTTTGTAGGCCTTACAATCGATATATTTATTATAGCCTTTTTTGCAGTGAGGTTTTGATTTAATTGGCAAAATATCACCCCCTTATTTAGGATGAAACGTGTTTATTCTAACAGCCACAATATATTTTAATAAATGGGTGGAAGAAATTACTTTTACCACTATGATTGGACCTCGTATTGTGGAGTTCATACTGCATAACATATTTCATTTTGGTATCCCATCCAAGATCATCTCGGATAATGGACCTTCATCTAAAAACAAGGATATGAGAGCTTTGTGCACCAAAAAGGTCAAGTGGAGGCATCCAAAAAAATAGTCATCGTCATTCTTAATAAAACTATCAAGGATAATCACAAATATTGGCACCTGTAGATGCCTCTCACATTATGGGCTTATAGAACTGGCATTCGAACGCCAATTGGGGCAACTCTGTTTTCACTAGTATATGGCATTGAGGCCATCATACCCTTGGAATTAGAAATTCCTTCATTGTGCATTGCTTTACAAGATTTCATCGATGATGACACTACACGACAAACTCACCTTAATAAATTGAACCTTCTTGATAAATGATGCATTAACACTCTTGAGCATCTTTGTGTTTGTCAAGATCACCTTAAAAAAGCTTATGATATCAAAGTCCATCTTAAGAACTTTAAATTTGGGGATCTATGTTGAAAGTTAACTCTTTTTATGAAAGGTGTAACAATTCAAAATCATATTTAAGTAGTATTCCTTGAAATAAATAGAAAAAATGTATGCATACCATCATGATGTGTGTTGGCATAATGCATGTTTAGAGGAAATAATGCTTTTGAATGGGAGAAAAATCTTAAAGCAAAGGCAAGTGTCTTATATTCTCAAAGGTACTTTTGCTTTTGTAGTTAACGAGGGTTTTTTTAAGGTGTTAAGCCTTAGAGGTCATGGTTTGAACTTTTCTACAAAGATTTTTGATGGCATTAGATGATGTTAGTATGACCTATAGTGATAATTTGGTATTGCATGATGATGTCACAAATTCTTTTTCCACTCATGTTGATATGAAATCTAATGACATGGCACCCAATGACATGGAAATTGATGATGTAACACCTAATTACATGGCACCTAATGATGTAGCATTCTATATAGCTTATGTGATAGTACATACAAACAACGTGACAACTAACATGGTAGGCAATATGTTAGTATATATAATGAATATGATAGTTCACATAATGAATGACATCGTAGGTGATGTGGTAGTCCATATTATTGAATTCAAGATGAAACCAAATAAATAGTATTTTTCATATTCAACTTGATACATTGTTCAAGAATACACAAGCACATATAAAGTATTTTTTACGTAATGATCCCATTGAGAAGAATTCCAAATGGGAACCTCTAACTAAATAACTCCCAACATGACATCTCGCTATTTCAAATAACATGATATGGAATGGAGGAGAAAAATAATGTAGAACTACATGAAATAAATAAAATTATGTACTATAATCTAACATCCCCTTATTACATTGTTTAAGAGAGAAAATAATGGAATAACTTCCCCCAAGAATCTGGAAATAAGTTGGTCTTGTTATTCAAAAAATTGCACAGATTAATTTTGGATTTTAAAAAATACTATATTTTCTTTTATAATGCATATAAAAATTCTCTTTTATATAATTTCATTCTATAATATCCTTCCAACTATGATTTAATTTAAGAGAGCAAATAATGGAATAACTTCCCCCAAGAATCTGGAGATAAGTTGACCATGTTATTCAAAAAAATTGCGTTCTTTGTGGATTAATTTTGGATTTAAAAAAATACTATATTTTCTTTTATAATGCATAAAAAACTTCTCTTTTATCTAATTCCATTCTATAATATCCTTCCTATTTTGGTGTAGTTACCTTGAGGATAGTTCCAATATCTCTTGGATCTATAGCTGAATTTATGATAATTTGGATCTATAGCTAAATTTATGATAATATGTACAACTATTTCTCAAGGAAGATTGTGCTATAAAATCAACCTATAAAATATTATTTTTGACCTATTCATTATACTTAATATCAATCTCTATATATCTACTTTATGTATTAATCCAGTCTTTTTTTAATAATATCCAAGTCATTAGTGTCATAATTGATGTCCTCTATTTAAATATTATGTATATTAAAAATATTTTTTTTATGATAAGATCACCTATATCACATGAGACATTCTTCATCAAGTTATGTATATCAGAACCAACATCAACATATTTATGTTTGATAAGATTACTTGTATGACAAGTAACATTTTCCATTAATGGTTTATTCTTTATTAGTTACTTCTTGATTTGTATTATTCTCTTTATATATATCAAGTGTAAGAAGTGACACATGCATGATCTTGACTAAATGTGTATAAAATATAATATCTTTGTCCCCAACTACTTTGTCAAGAAGAAGACTTATATAAGTCTTGAGTTAGTTAATGTGTCATTATTAGCCTCTTGGAAGATTGATTATAAATATTTTTTACCATCATCTTTTTAGGTAATAATTTGTGACCAAGTTTTGAGCATTGTATATTCATCATTTTCTTGTGTATCAAACAGAAGATTTTCACTTCATTTATTTGTTGTTTTCTCTAAACTATTTTAGTTCATCATTTTTCTTTTGTCCTTTTTGGCCATTAGAGCTCTATCTTTTTTTTATGTTTTGAGATGATATATGTATTTTTTGAAATAGGGATGGAGGTGTAATGACATCTAAGGCACATAGTCAATTTTTGAAGGATGTTGTACCTTCTAATTTTCCTTTTCATGAGATAAAACATATTTTATATCCATTAATAACTCAAAGATCAACATAAACTCTTCTATCCATCATTTGACTAATAAAAATTAAGTTGCTAGAAAATCTTGGAACATATAGCACATTGACAATGGTGAATTATATAAAATATAATTTGAGGAAAATTATTCCTATTCCTTTTATATGATAACTGGTGTTATCGTCCATTGTCATTGGCCATCCATGTATTTATTGAAAGTATCAAACCAGTGTATGTTTCCTATCATATGATTACTAGCTCTAGAGTCTATATACCAATTATCATCCCTAATGTTTTCCTTTTTGTGTATCATTTTGTGTATCATTAATACCTTAAAGGCTATTTTTGGTTCATCATGATCTAATTTAGATTCTTACTATGCTACTTCCTATACCACTTGCCCTTGTTAAGAAGTTGAGCTATACGAGCTATACCCTTGATTTGGTCTAGATAAATTATTTTGATTTCCTTGTGACCATGTTTAAGAAGGAATTCATGATTAATTTTTCCTATTTATAAAGAAACTTTATCATGAAGAAAATAGATTAATAAACATACCATTATGTCCTATTTGTAACAACCCAAGTCTAACTCTCCTAGTTGTTCAAAACACAAAGTCAAAATTTTGACATAAAAGTAATTAAAGTCACAAATAGACTATTGTTCACCCAACTTGTTATTAGTACGTAGGCATAAATTACACACTCCGAGACTAATGACCGTTGTAGATAGTATCTCGAGTGCTCAATATTGACCAAATATCGCAATAAGAGTGTCATTTAGTGAATTCCACTTCTCATTCTCAAGTTATGGGTTCACGACAGTGGTTGTCCTTCTAGTGCCCATAATACCTAGAAAGATGGACGTGTAATTTTCCCATCATGGAGGATATATATTTCTTTGACCTATGTTCAATCTTGGTTCATGTTTGTTTTGTGGCCCATGCTAGAGTTAATGTTGATATGCCTAGTGCCTAGTTGTAGATCATCTACTCACAATCACAACCAAGGCCACGACCACCAATTCTCTGGCTTTTGGGTCCATATGTCCTAATTCACATTGTAGTTGATGATGAGACATCCCATTCGATCCATCGTTGGACCTTCCAACTCCAAAAACTAACTTCTCTAGTCTCAAAATATTGTTTAGTCTCAAAATATTGTTTCATTCATTCTGCAACTAAATTGTGTACATGAAAATCTTTATGGTAATACTTCGTAAGATAACCTAGAACGACGTCTCATTTTGTCGTTCGTTACTCATACTAGTAAAATAATCTCCACACTATATAGATTGCTAGGATACAGCTATCGTTGAATCGCTGAATCACAATAACCACCATCTATGAACTATCGAATTCGGATGGATACAACTATCGTCAAATCACAATAACCACCATATATGAACTGTCCAAGTCGAATGGATACTTGTCCTTCTCGACATACACTTGTCCTTCTTGACGTACATCTCCTTTTCCTTCTTAATATACCATCTTTGTACATCACCTTTTCCTTCTTAATATACCATCTTTTTATACATCATCCTCCTCAATGGGTATATGAAGGTTTTATGTGAGTCTCTAGTTTCCAAATTAAAAATTACTTCAAAGTACTTAGAGCTGGCTCACGATTTAGTTTACAAAAGTTATGATGTTTATTTAAAAAGTACTTCAAAGTACTTAGAGCTGGCTGACAATTTAGTTTACAAAAGTAATGATGTTTATTTAAAAAGTAATCAAAGTACTTAAAATTGGCTCACGACTTAGTTTTAAAAAGTTATGATGATGTTTATTTAAAAAGTAATCAAAGTACTTAGAATTGGCTCACGATTTTGTTTATTTAAAAAGTAATAAAAGTACTTAGAATTGGCTCACGATTTTGTTTAAAAAAAGTTATGATGTTTATGTTTGTCTTGCATAATACACTAAACTGCAAAATTAAACATCTTCAAGCTTTTCAAGGTGTTATTAAGAAACATAATTTCAAACCTACTCAAAGATTCTCTTCTGTTATAGACTCGTAACAAATTATACTAGTATTTATATTATTATACTAAATACTATACCACTTTTAACATAAAGTAAAAGCAACATCAAATCTTCTTACTTTAAAGAATTAAAATAGCTTAGTATTCATTCGAGTATTTGGAATTAGACCAAAATTACAATGTATCTATGTCATTAGTTTTAGATTAAAACTACTACAATATAATTGCAACACAGACTATTCTAAAGCTACTACAATATCATTGCAACACAGACTCAGAGAATAGTATTTGAAGGAATCTATAAAGCAATGCCTTTTCTTAAATTTACTTTACTCGTAATGATATAACAACTATTAATCTAATGTTCTCATACGATTCTTTCTTTTTATAACTTCCAATGGAGTTTCACCTAAGCAAGAACATTAGCTTTGATGCCCTAATACTCACTGTTTGCTATGCCGCATACGCGATTCTCAAAGACTCGTTTTATATAAAAAAAAAAAATTATGAACAGAAAGTAAACAAAACTATCAATTAATTACTTCAAAACTACGAGCCAGGGTTTATTATTATAAAAGGATATATTGCCGGATGGAAATACGCAGCCCAAGCTTATGAATAACTCAGCCTTCTCTCAATATTACTTGATGAACATAAATCAAAGCTAAATTACTTTTATACAATTTCATCCAAAGTTTACCTATGGCGTTTACAGATGGAAATTCCATTCACATCTTTTATTTATAAGCAAATCTGCTACTTACTGCAATTCATGCAAAGAAACTTAAATAGTTAAATGAGTCTTAGGGTACAACAAGTTACAAATGAACAACTATGTTTTTAATATTTACTGCCTATCCATATAAAATTGAAAGTTTCGAATAGCATCCGGTTTATGTAATTATACAGTTTTTCACATAATGGAAACGGCTAGCAATACTGTTGCCTAACATTTATGTGCAGCTCTAAAGCAATTATAACCTTATACAGGCAGCCAACATTCAGCAGTTTTGGAGATTAAAGATCATTGTATAAAACCAAAAGTGTGTATCTTAATGAATTCACATATGGCAATCCACTAAGTGGATTTTAACTTTATTCAATAAAACTATGAAACAGCAAACCTAAAGTTTATGAACCAATGCGGCTACTAACGCTAAATAAAACTTGTATACAATCAAGACACATCCTTCGGTTTTGTACATTAAAAATTAGGAGCTAGTTTGGAGAGCATTATCAAATTAAAATTGATACACTCTAACTCCCATCTGAACTAGGTTATGAAATAAAAAAATTTAATTACGTCCGCGAGACCCAAATATGATCTATGGGACCTCAAACATTGAATTACAACGGCTCAAATCATATCATATGATCTTTTATATCTTTGAAAAGCTGTTCCTTCTCCTACTGATTTGGGTTAGCAATTCCCTAACTTTTTTATTTTACTGTCTTCAAATAACTCTGCCATAGACCCGTTTCCAAGTGTTTCTTTGTATTTGCCACGGATGCCTGAAAAACTCGGACACTTATAGATGAAATGTTCCTCTGTCTGTACTGCTCCTGTGCTGCATAAAGTACATATCCTTTCTTCCCATTGGGTGTTGTCCATCTCCCTGTTTCACATCTAAACCTAAGCCCACATCTAAGCCTAAGCCTATGAGAGCTAGTCCTTATCTGAGCAAGGAGGATTTTTTCCTTCCACTTGATTTCAGCGCCTATATATGCTTTTTCCTTGTGATCATATGTTGGGTTAAACTTTGTAATATAATATTGTCTTTTCCTGCTTGCATTTTTCCACATTCCACTTGTAAACTTTTTTTATTCACATAGCTTTTGATGTCTTTGTTGAAATTTGGGCATTCATTTATGTTGATTTCCCAACGTTTCATCCATTTTTTATTTTGTTTCATCCATGTGTTCTTCTGCCTATACAACTCTTCGTCCTTAGCTGCCCTTGGCCAACTGTCGTTTTTCATATTTTCTGTTTTTTCAATTAAAATAACAGCTTGGTCATAACAATTGCTTCTGAAAGAAACATTAGCTGAGTTTCAGCTAAAATAATTTCATAAGGGATTGTGGCCTTAATTTTGAGATATCCAGTTCCAGTTTTATAATACTTTGAAGCGTTTTTAACCATAAACAAAGATCACGCAGCTTGGCATAGCTATCATTATATTTTGTTTTTAAAACTTTCAATAATTAAATTAGAATAAGGTACATTCCATAAGCACTTTCAGCAAACCAGCAATGGGTTAAAAATACACCATCGGTTTAATGAGCAGTCGAAAAGTCGAATTACATAGCATTAATATCAACATTATTGGAAGGAGAGATTGCACACAACTCAATGCTATTGTTCATAAGGCGCTCAACTCAATACATTAAAATTTATTTTACCAACACATACGAAGAAGACGTAAATTATTTTAACCCTACAATTAAGTATCATGTTGCCGTCCTGACAGTCCATTTTTTTAATGGAGACCAATAAAAACTAATTTTCTCTAAAATATAACCCACCAACATATTGACAAAATTTACTTTATATCCAAAGTATAAAATAGCGCACAGGTTCATCCTACCTTTTGCGGACACCTCTATTGTTCATCCAAAACAATATTGTTTTTCTTTATCATGAGTGGACTTTTATAGTTATTTTGTATTGCTATAATAATAATAAAAAGAAATTAATATATATATATTAAAAATATTTATATGTATATTAATTTATTATTAAGTTTATAAAATCATAACAAATTTATCCAGCAGATCGTGAATCATTAAAATATAGTAATCCATTATCAAACAAACATGCATGAATGTAGCAGGCAGAATGTTCTATATAAATTTTCTCTCCGTGAACGTTTGTGTACTCACAAGCCATTATATGCATCACGTCCCACCTACCTTTTGCGGACACCTTTATCCTTCCACTTGTAGGTGGTCACTAGAAGCTATTGTTTCGCTTGGGGACAGATCTTATTTCTTGCAACCACAAAACTCGTTAGTAGTATCTCATTCTATAAGAAATGATAAGCAGATTAGTAGCAAGAATTTGAGGAATGTTGCACTATTGAATATGGTGAATTAATTTAAGCATAGATAATTTGTTGAGGTACTCTAATTTTGTCTTATTCTCATTCCCATTAAATATCCATGGTGATTTTATATCCATTAGGAGAAATAGGAGAATAGATCATCAAAGTTAGCAATATTTAGTAAGTCCAATCAAGGAGTTAGTTTTAAGGCCTAGGAGCACTCCTAGATTATTTTGTTGAGGATAAGATTGACCATATTGTTTTTTAGAAAGGGCATATCACAGTCATGAGGCAGATGGTATGGAGGATAATAAGGTGGAGGATACTGAGATGATAGATTCTCATAAACCCACTATTAGTTCAAAGGTGATTGAATATTCTATTGTGGATGAGAATAGTTTAGCCATAGCTGTGGAATTTATTGGTTTTGGGAAGGTAGAACTTACCCTTTTTGTTCAATCCCTAGATGTTTCCCTAGGAAACTTGCAACCCTATTTGCCTAGTCATCGCTTACATATTTTGACCAAATTTTAAATTTAATCCTGACAACCCTATGGGATCTAAAAGTTGACCTGGAGGGATATTAGACACATTTGACAAACTAGGTCCAAGTGAGCTTTGGATGGGAGAAGTATTTGTAGGAGGAATGTTTTGTGTACTAGAGGTCAATGATGGGTTGTAGAATTTACTTATAAAAGGTGGGTTATTTGTAAGGTTATTCATGTCAATTGGTATTCTATAAAGGGTTTTAATGTGAGTCAAGGTAGGGGTTATATTAGACCAAGTTTGGCTCACTAGAGTTGAATAACAACTCATATGTTGGCTTAAGTAAACATTTTTTGGTGGCATGAAGCTTTGATTAACTAGATCAACCATGGGGCTTTTGCATTTTGAAAAAGTAGGACTAGACACTAGAATCTCCTCAAACTCATCCTCTTGATTCATCCATGTGATAATTTATTCTTTTCTTTCCTTGATAATTTTTTTGTGGTTTGCAACAATGTTTATCATTTAATGATCTTTCCTTATTTTCTAAGCCTTCAATCACATATTTATAAGCTTATATACATACCTTCATGGATAGAGTTTAGGTTAAAAATTATAAAAATTCAAAATTTTGCTATTGGGATTAGTTGCTTACAAAATCAAAGCAATTCGCTCGTAATTTTGGAGTAATTCACTATCAAAAAGCAATTTTTAAGAGTTTTATAAGTGGAGCACTTTGCCTCAAAAATGTGGGTAATTTACTCATATTTTTAGGGGATTCATTGTAAATTTTTGCACTTAGAAAAAAATTGTATGAAAGGGATCACTTAGTGTGCAACATCCTCAAGACTAGAGCAAATCACCTTTTTATAAGGGATGGAAGAAGAAAGTTGTCTTTCCTAAAAAATTGTTTCTTAGAATAAGAATGAATTACTTATCAGATATATTTTAGATTTTACTATTTTGGGGTGAATTGCTTGGTTTACCTCAATAAATCACATATTGTTTTAAACTTTGGCAAAAAATAACTCAAAATCTACCTTAAGTACTTTTTGCTAGAGGTAGATACACATGCAAGGTCAAATTTGAGTTTTTAATATTCTCAAATGTCGTTGGAGTCATATTTGCAAAAAAAATAGATTTTTGAAGTTCATGTTGGATTCACCATTCACAAATTACCTACAAAATTTAAGCTCAAATAATAAAAACTTGATCAATTTTTATGTCAAACTAAGACTAGAACTAAAAATTTTAAACCTTGACAAATGGCTCTTGATTTGACCTATGAAAATGTAGACCTTTTCAAGTAAATCACTCACTAGGTCAAGTCGAGTTGCTTGGATATTCCAAGTGAATTGTTTACTTTGAGTGCCTTAGCAGATTTTCAAGTTTTTGCTCAAAATGGAGCAAATGAATTTTGGAGTCAATTCCTTCCTAATAGTGAAAAAATGGTTTTGATCTAGTCGCTTCGTTAATTACAAATGCCATTTTGGCATAGAAATTGAGAATTTTAATGCAAATTTGAGGGGAAATGAGGGTGGTCCCACCAAGCATGCTAGAAACTATGTTCAACCAAGGAATTGTCTTGAATTATAATTGAGGTTTTGCACCCCCATTTTAAGTTTCAACAAGATTGGATAATATTACCAATGGCTTCTTCCCCCATCTAGATTTGTGTTGGCTCCTCACTATCCTTACATAAAACTCTGACACTAACCTAAACTACTTTACATGAAAATAAATTATGGAAAGGAAAAAATATAAAAGTAAAATACAAAAATAAAATTGCTTGGAAGTTTAAGAGCATGAGATATTTTAAGAAAATATGACTTTTGCACCATAGCAAGGAAAATGTGTGATGAATCAATGTATGAGAAGTCAAATAACATCAATTTCTACCAATTCATTTAATTATAAAATTGATAAAATAATGACAATATGGGCTAGAAAGGCCATGCCACAATAGTTGTGCACTTTGACAAACCACAATGATAGTGTCTATATTGAAATGGTTAAGGACTTGCTAATTTATTATAACTTCATGAGCATAAAGCACAATGTGGGTTTCACAAAGTGTAATTGTGAATTCTCATGGAAAAAATATTATTACAATGAGGGCCCTAGGCCCCTGTTTATAGTAAATGTGTGTCCCTAAGTTACCTACAATGAAAATAATTACTCCTAGTAAAGGTAAATATTTTGGGGTAACTTTAGCAAAATGTTTCACCTCAAAATATTACATACCTCCAATTATACCTCTAACATGCTTAGAAAACTTTCAAAATGACTTAGTGTGACACTACATGCCAAAAAAAAAAAATATATATATATATATATATATATATATATATATATATATATATATATATATATATAGTCACTTTCTAGAAGATTTGTCTTGGGATCCATGCCTTCAATCTACCTTTATGATTGTTTGAGCAATTTGCTTTGGCTTGGTAAGAGAATTGCTAGTATTTATAGTTGGATCAACCAATTTTATTGAGCAAATCATTTCCTTGAGCCAATCAGTCCCTTTTAGCAAAAAAAATTGGTTCGTAGAGCAAATTGGTTGGTTTTCACAACTGAATTAGTACTTTTCCATAGTCAAATTTTAATAATTTTGGGATGTTTCTATCACTTGATATCTACTATTACCTTCTCCTTTAAATTTTGTAAATTTACAAAGGTATCTCTAAGGTAATATAGTTACATAAAATTTTATCCATCATAAATTATAGAGTAGTATAATGTAAAATACACTATATATTTTAAGCGAGTATGAGCCAAGAGTGAGCATGAGCCAAATGCAAGTAGGAAACATGAGCAAGAATCAAGAAGTAGAAATCAAAGTACAATCAAGGTATAGGTTCCACTTGTTGTTCTAGATCTTAGGAGAAACTTTAAAAAATTAGGATTCATATTAATAAAATATAGGTAACATGGAAAGAAAGTTATTATTGAAAGTAAGGATACCCTAGTTGGAAGTAAGGATGCCTTAGTTGAAAGAACAGATGCCCTAGTTAGTGAAAAAATGAAGAATGGATCTATGGAAAACCTATCCAGGTAGCAAATACTATACCATAAATGATTATCAAGTATGAGATAATTGAGCATGATATAATGGTTCTTAAAACTAGAGGGTTAATATGTAAGTTACATGGATACTGGTCAAGTTTTTATGAGATTCAAAATTGGATCAAGTGGAAGTGGGGATTGAACTCAAATTACTCCATGGCTTTTATTTTGAAAGGATTTTTCCTCATTATCTTCTCTTATTTATAAATAAGGGATAAAACAATAGATGGAGGCCTTTGGTTTAGGGGTAAAGATGCATTATTTTTAATACCATGGAATGATAATTTTTCTATGGAGATAAATACTATTAAAAGGCTTCCAATATGGATTAGGCTTTTTTAACTTCCTTATCAACTCATCAACAAGGAAGTTTTGAAGAATATTGGTAGTACTCTAGGTCAATTCATCTAGGATGGGCCAACTACTAAGGAGAGAAGTTATGTTGTATACATTTGGAATGTGTTGCCATGGATGTTTTAAAACCTTTACCATAGTCCATTAGAATTAAATTTGAATCAAGATAATGGGATCAATAAGTGGATTATAGAAATATATAATTCTAATATTGCAAATATCATGTAACTAGACACATGGAAAGAGACTACAAAGTGAAAATGATGGAAAAAGAGATAGGAAATTTTTGGCATAAGGGTAACTTAAATATGAAACAAGGAGATCATATCATAAGAGAAGCTAGGTCCAATAAAGGATTCTCCACTCCTAAGAAAGTAGCAATAAATGGCTCTATATCATAAAATTGAAAAGGCCATTATAGTTCACACAAATAAACCATTAGAAGAAAAAAATGACATGAGGGATGAGGAAGTACAATGTCCAAGTTTATATATAGAAGGATTTAAAAGTGCACAGGAAGAAGGGAAGGCAAATTTTAAAGCAAAGGAAGATGGGAGGTAAATTTTAAAGCGAATGAGGTGAAGTAGGTCAAGCTTAATCAAGGTAAAACATCTTCATATTTCTCAAGTAGCATAAATTTTTCTCCTTATAATAAAAATGAAAGCAGTATAAGAGTGTATTCATTGCACTTTAGGGTTTCAAGAGTAGCATAATAAAGTCATATAGAGGATATCTAAGGAAATTTAGGGTTTCTAGACCAACATAAGAAAGTAATGACTATGGAGGATCATTAGTGCACTTTAGGGTTTTTAGGGAAACATAAAGAAGAAAGTTTCAATGAGGTTATTCCTTGCATTTTAGATTCTTTAGAACAACATAAATCTTTAGAATATGAGTCTCATTATGAACAATATGAAAAATAGAAGAGATTGATGAATATGAGAGTGTTGGTGGGAATGGAAAAGGATAGTAAGGCCATTAAACCATGAGTAAAGAGAAAAATAAATTCAAAGGGATATTTATTTGGAAAGCCAAATAAAAATTATATAGTTGTTAACAAGAAGTGGAGCTAAGCCCACTAATAAAAATAGAAAGTGATAATGATAAAAATGATTACGTGGGAGGTGCAGGTTTACTTGTAGTGGTAAGGGCTTTGGCCTCTCTTTGATAGGTCCAAGGTTCAAACCCCACTCAATATGAGGGGACCAAGACCCCTCATAAAAACTTGTGTAAACTCATTGAAAAAAATAATATCATGGAATATTAGGGGGTATGAATAAGACCCCTAAAAAAAGAGTTATTAAAAAATTAATAGGTTGTTATAGTCTTGAGTTTATTTTAATATAAGAAATAAAATTAAGTAGTGAGGAATGTAAGGATGCTTTTAAGAATATTTATAATATGGATGATTGTCTAGTAGTTTCTTCTATAAGAGCTTTAGGTGGTATTGCAATAATATGGGATAAATGCAAATGGGATGGGCAATTATTAGAAGCAAAAAGTAATTGGGTTGTTAGACTATTTTATAGAAAAGAGGAAAACATCAAATTTGGGGCTATAAATGTATATGCTCCAACTATAGTTACTCCTTGTGAGAGATGTTGGAAGGACCTTAGCATAATTTTGTGAAATACAATGATGTTTAATTGTGATCTATGGATTCTTGGGGGCGATTTCAGCACTATTCTATCTCCTTTGAAAAAGAAGGGTGGTATTCTAGGATGGTCTAAATCAATATAATAGTTTGCATCATTTGCCAATGAAAAGTATCTTTGGGATGTTAGTCCTTCAAGTTTTCAATATACATGGGATAATAGACGCGTTGGGTAAACTCATATAGCAAAAATATTAGATATTCTTGGTATCCCATAAATGGTTGCAAACAAAGTATACAATCTCTTTAGATATTTTGTTGTGATTAGGATTACATCACAAACCCATTATTTTAACTTGTAATTTACCCAATAATGATCATCAAAAGCCACTTCACTTCTAGTCTGTATGGTTCCAAGACCTTGATTTTTTCCATATGGTTATGCTATGGTAGGATGAATACAAATTTCAAGGATCATGTATGTATAGGTTTTTTCAAAAGATAAAATATTTAAAAGAGCAAATGAATTTAGGAATGCCAAATTTTTTGGTAATATTTTTAAAGAAATGAAAGAAATTGAATCCAAGCTCAAAAATTTACAAGAGATAGTAGAAACTAATGGAATCGATTAGGGGAGTGTAGCCAAAAGCGAGTGTGAATGCAAGCTAGGAGGGAGCATAGCCTGAAGTAAGAGGAAGTGTAGTAGTGAGTGCGAGCATGATCCAATAGGGGGTATAATAGTGAGTGTGAGCGTGAACCAAGAGGGAGTTTAGTAGTGAGTGCAAGTATGATCCAAGAGTGAGTGCAGTTAGAAGCAAGTGCGAGCATGAGCTAGGAGTGAGGAGGAAGTGTGAGAAAGAAGTAGAAAGCAAAGTGTGATCCAGATAAAGAAAATCTAGTGCAAGCTAGGAGGAAGTGTGATCTAAGAGGGATTTCAATCCAAGATTCAATCATGGCAGAAGAGAAGTGAATTCATCCAAAGTGCATCAATGCTTCAAACCCTTACCACATATGTGTGAAACATTATTTCCAAAAAATTATTGAAGTGAAGGAACCTCTAAAAAAATAAGAGACAAGGGCTATTGTGAGCCAAGAGCGAGTATAAGGTAGGAGAGAGTGCAAGCTGGGAGCAAGTGCAAGCCAAAATGGAAGGTGAGCCAAGAGGGAGTGCAAGCCAAGAGCAAGATCCATTAACTAGTATGGAATTAAATTCATATTTGAAAGCCCTAATGAGAATTCAGTATGCCCTAGTTGGAAGTATGGAGTCCCAAGTTGGAGATAAGCAAAAGATAAAATACATGCAAGTTCGATCTAGGCAACAAATGTTACACTAGAAGTGAGTATCAAGGATGATATGAATGATCATGATATAATGGTTCTTAAAATTAGATGATTAATATGTAAGTTTCATAGATCATGGTTGGGGTTTTTGGAGATTCAAAATTGGATCAATTGGAAGTGGAGATTAAATTCAAATTATTCTATGATTTTTCTTCCTAAAGGTTTTTTTCTCATCATCTTTTCCAGTTAGAAATTAGGGATAACATAATGGTTGGTGGGTCATGGTTTAGGGGAAGAGATGCACTTTATTTGAGACCATGGAATGAAAAATTTTCTATTAAGACAAAAACTAGAATCTTCCACTATGGGTTAGGCTTTTGGGACTTCCATATTAGCTTATAAATAAGGATGTTTTGAATAATATTGGAAATACCTTAAGGAAATTCATCAAGGAAGGACTAATTAATAAGGAGTGAAAGTAATGCACCTTATCGGGGCCATAACTTTTGCTCTGAGTGTTCATTTTGCCCCGTTATATTTTTTAAATGTGCAGAATTGTTTGGAGAACTTAAAAAAAAGTGTCCAATTGCGTATTGGGCAAAAAATACCTCTAGGAAACCCAAAATTAGCTTTTAATGTAATTTTTAGTTTTCGCAACTAAAAAAGTTATCATAACTATTAGTGTAGAACTAGAGTGGGGTTGCTATTTTGGGATAGTGGTTATTATTGAATAACGGATGCATGATTCCATTTTGGATGCCATCCGAGCTCTTTTTTGGGTTACTAAAAATAGCAAGTGAGTTGCTAAAAATAGAAAGTGACTAAAAATAGTAAGGGGTTAGCGTAGGCTAGGGTTTTTTTGGGGGGGAGTATAAGGAGTGGCAGACTCTATTGTAAGGAGAATGTGAATTTAGATAATGAAAAGAAGCATTTGCAGGTTTCTTTTTACTCGTGTATTTTGTCTGACTTCTTGTCTTGCAATTTACCCTTAGAGTCCATTATTGGTCTCTTGCAGTGAATTTACATTAGAAGGCATGTTATATATACTTGAATATGTATTTCTATGGATATTTTAAAACCTTTGCCACCATCCATTAAGATAAAATTTGAATCAAGAGAATGGGATCAACAAGTAGATCATGAAAATATCGCTTTTCATTGCCACAATTGTTATGAGATTGGACACATGGTAGGAGTTTGCAAAGTGAAAAATATGAAGAAAGAGATAAAATTCTAGCCATGAGATAAACTTCAAGACAAAGCAAGGAAATCATACAGTAATAGAAGCTAGATTATATCAAGGATATTCCACTCCGAAAGAAGAGGTAAATAAAGCCTATCTACAATATCATTTGGCAAGTTCATAAGGAATTAAAGGTGCAAAAGAAGATGTGGAGAGAAATACTAAAACAAAGCCAACAAAAGAGGTCAAATTTATTCCAAGTAAATCATATTTATTTTTCTCAAGTAGTATAGAATCCTCTCCAAGTAATAAGAGTGAAAGGTATGAAGATGGTATCCCTTGCACTTCAAGGTTTCAAGAGCAGCATAATAAAGAAATAAGGATGGAGGAAACCCATGATAATTTAGTTTTTTAGAGCAGAATAAGAAGGTAATTGCTAAAGAAAAGCATCCTTTCACTTTAGGGTTTTTAGGGAAACATAAAGAAGATTATGCTTTTGAGGTTATTCATTGTACTTCAGAACAAGGCAAACCTAAAGATGATAAGTCTTACTATGAGCAAGTGTGAGACGATTGAAGAGATTGATGAAGATGAAAGTATTGTTGGGAATATAAAAAAAAATGATAACCTAAGAAGCAAAAACAAAGAGAAAAAGAAACCTAGAGGGATATTGATATGGGAAACAAAAGAAAATATCACAAGTACTAACAAGAAGTGGGGTTAAACCCACAAATAAAATAAAAAAATAACAATGAAAATAATAACTTGAAATATTAGGGGAATGGATAAGAACCCTAAAAAAAGGTATTAATAAATTGTGAGGTTTTTATAGACAAGATATTTATAGATATAGAAGTTTGGTAGAAAATATTTTAGCCATTAGAGGTGTTGAATTTCATCTTGGCATAATTTAATTTTAGAAGGCATATGATATAAAAGGAGTTGATTGTGGAAACTTAGCAGTTTGAGGAAGATGGATATTGATAGAAAGGAAAATGAAGAATATCTTTGATTGAAAGATAAAGTTGGATATGCTTTAATTAACTTGTTAGAATGTAATGTTTTATTTTTATAATGGGAGTGGCCCCCAATAGAAGCCACACATAGCTTATTAAAAAAAAATGCATTAGAACTCTTATGTGAAAGAAAAAATATTTCTTTTTATTATCATAATGCATTAAAAAAGAAAGAATCATATTGGTTCCAAAAATCTAGGGAGAAATGGCTCAAGCAAGGAGATAGAAATACAAAAAAAATTATGCTATAGCAAAAAATATTTTTTCTTTTCATCACATAAAAATATTTTAACTACAAATGGAAGAAATATTGAGGGTGAAAAAAATATAAAGAAGTGATTAATTATTTCAAAACTATTTTGTTAGATATTGGACAAGATAATGAGGCACAAGATAAACCTTAAAAAATATTCCATCAATTATCACACAAGGACAAAATGAAAACTTGATGAAGAAGATATATACAAAGGAGCTATATGAAGCAGTTTTCTCTTTCCATCCTAACAAGGCGCCTAGCCCCAATAGGTCACCTACAATTTTCTTTCAAACAATTAGGGATTTTATTAAAGTATGACATGTGAGTTGTGGTTGAAGAGGCCCAAAAAATAAAGGCTATAATAAGTGAGATCTTAGCCACTCTTATTACATTGGTTCCCATAAAAGGCAAGATCGATAATTTTTCTCCAATAAGCCTTTGTAATATGATTTATAAGATAATTTCAAAAATAATGGCAAACATGTTGAAAGGCATTCTAGATTGTGTTATCTCAAAGGAATAAGGTGGTTTTGTTCATGGTAAACAAAGTCTTGATGGTATAATCATTGCACAAGAGGTAATTTACTCTCTTAATTGCATGAGAAAACCAAGTATGCTTATGAAATAAGACATGAACAAATCATATGATAGGGTTTCCTAGAATTTTCTACATGATATTTTTAGAAAGTTTAGTTTTAATTATAGTTGGTGTGAATGGATTAAATGTTATTATAGCACTGCAAAATGTTCTATTTTGATCAAAAGTTCTCTTGTTGGTTACATCAAGTCATATTGTGGACTTTATCAAGGTGATCCACTATCTTCTTATCTATTCATTGTTCTTGTGGAAGCATTAGGGAGAGCTTTCTCAAAGGAAAAAATGGAAGGAAAAACCAAAGGTATTCAAGTTGCAAAAAATGGTCCCTTTGAATCTCATCTCCAATTTGTTGATGATACTTTTCTTTTGGATCATTCCTCAGTCAATGAGGCCATGGAGTTTAAATCAATATTATCATGCTATGAGAAGGTTACTGGAAATTGGTTAAAACTACAAAATTTGGGATTTTTCATTAACACTGCCCTAGATTTACAATAAAATATTGTGAATATTTTAAGGTTTAAATTTGAAAAAAATCCATCAACCTAGTACTCCTTTGTCTCATAAAGGAAATAAAAAGGAGTTTTGGGTCTCTTTTTTGGATAGAATGAAATCTTGTTTGGTAGGTTGGAAAGGTAAGTTATTAACCATGGTGAGAAGGCTACAACTTATAAAGACTACATTGTAATCCATCCCTATTTATATGATGTCACTTTCAAAATTGCTAGTAGGTATGGCATCAAAAATTGATAAAATTCAAAGAGACTTTCTTTGGAAATATTGTGAGGAAAAATTTAGGTTTCCTCTTTGTAAGTGGGATAGGGTTTGCAAAGGAAAGAATATTGGAGGAGCAAGCTTGTAGAATTATAGACTTATGAGTTTAGCATTAGGGGCAAAGCTTGGATGGAGATTATTTAGAGATCAAGGAAAGAATTGGGAAAAAATATTACTTCAAAATATATAGGTTCTTTTTATGCAATAAAATTATTTAGGAAAATAACCCTACCCAAAGGATTGTCAACATGGAACTTCATATCACATAGTTTACAGTTGATAAAGAAACATATTATATGGTCAATCAAAGAGGGAAATTATGTAAATTTTCTGTCTAATACTTGGTTGAAGCCTTATCCTCTTATCTTTGGCTAAAATAGCAACCATTGGCTCAAGCATGCCTAGCTTTTAAAGGTCTAAAGGTTAAATACCATATTAATATGAACAAAAACTCCAGATCATGGATTTCTTTTAATAACCTAGTTAAAGGAGAGGAACTCAAACAAAGTATAGATGAACATCAAATATGCTTTAATAGTTTTGTTTGCTAATTTTTACACAAAAGGATAATTTGGTTTCGAATGTATCAAAGTATGGTGGATACTCGATCAAGTTAGGATATGATAATTTAGAGAAATCAAAATTTACTACTCTCAAAGATTTTCCTTGGAAGAATTTTTGGTCTTTATAGGCTATCTCTAATGCCCCAACATTCCTTCACTTAGTAGTTTAAAGTACTATTCTTACAGAAGACAGTCTGTAAAGAAGAGGATATCATAGATCTTTTTATATGTGCCTTTTGAGATAAGGATTTAGAAATATCAGACCATTTACTTCTTCATTGTCCCTTTGCTCATACCATTTGAGGTTACATTTTTTTAATATAAAAATATATCATGTAGCTCCATCAACATTGAAAGAGTTGATAAAATGTTGGATTAATTATTTCAAAGCTAAAACATTATGTATTTGGTGGAGGATTGGCCATGCATTTATATGTTGGAATTTATGGCTTGAAAGAATTAATATATTTTTTTTAAATAAATATCAAAATCATACTCAAACTTGGAACTATATTATTACCTCTCTTGTAGATTGTCTATAAATATGGTGCTCATCATGGGAAGTCTCAAGTGTAGAAAAATAGGTGGTAACAACTTGATTACAAGATTTGAACATACATGGAAATGTCATATGTGATAATGGAATTAAAATAAATGATCTACTTTGATCTAGGGTAAAATAGAAATATCCAAAAATTGAGTTTATCAAAATTAATTTTGATGGTGCTTCTAAAGGAAATCTAGATAAAGATAGTGGAGGTGGTGTTTTTAGAAATAATTAAGGAGAAATTTTCCTCATTCAAAATCATATGAAAACTAAACTAAAAACTATGTAGAGGCTAGGGCACTTCTAATAGGGATTAAAATTGCAGTAGAAAAATGATGGAAATATATTTCAATTAAGGGGGATTCAAAAATTATCATCAATGGTATAAACAAAAATAGATGTGGGGATTGGATAAAAAATAATACTATTGTTGATTTTCATCACCTATTATTGGAGGAAATCTGTTGGAAATGTGAGCATTTTTATAGAGAAGGAAATTAGGTACCAGATAATTTAGTTAGTTGTGATGTTTATCTTCATGGTGAAATTCAAATTTTATAAGACAATTGGACAAGTGAGATTTTATCTAATCAAAATGATGTCAAGAATTTGATTGTGGAAACATAGCACTTCGAGGAAGTTGAAGACTATGTTTAATAGAAAATAAATGAAAAATATTTGTGATAAAAATGCATGTTGGATATGGTTTAATTGACCTAACAAATGTAATATTTTAGTATTTTGATGGGAGTGGCCCCCAATAGAAGCCACATATAACATTAAAAAAAATATATATATTTTATAAATCAAATAGCATGATCTCAATAGATTAAAAATGTAGACCTTAAATGTTGAGATCCATGTTAATTATATTTTATTGTTATTGGAATCAAATTATAAATAAACCCATAAGCTCTTGAAAAGAAAAATTAAAAAGCAAAGGTTACATATAATTTATTTGGATTAAAGTTTATCCACCGAAAATATATACAATATATATTTTATAAATCAAATAACATGATCTCAAGTGGTTACAAATATGGACTTCTAATGTTGATATCCAAGATCAAATTTTGTTAAACCTCATATGTATATAACATTGCAATATATATATATATATATATATATATATATATATATATATATATATATATATATATATATATATATATATATATTTGGCTAGAGAAAAAAAGGGTTGTACTCGGGTCCCCCATGCTTGACAAATCACAACTCTCTTCTTTAGAGATTGAGAGTTTACAAATATATTCACTTCTCATCTCAATTGAGATGCTATAGCTAGAAACCTACATCATTTTACATAAAATGTCTAATTCTTTATTTTCATTTTTTGGATTTTTTTTCGTGTGTGAATACAAATATTCTAGAATTCAGCATCCTTCTTGACATTTTCCTATAGCATCCTTCACAGTACCAAAATTTCACCTCTACTATCTATGCATTGCATCTTAGTAAAGTAGTATTTCCAAAACATCACACTATCATAGTCCACTTTACCAAATATGGATTGCTAGTTTCCTTCATAAAGCACAATTTCAACCACAAAAATTGTAATAAATAGTTTATATGAAAACACCTTAATGTTATAAAATAAAACAGATATTACCACTGGAAAATATTTAAGTAAATCTTAATCATTATTTGATTCAGACAGTCAACATTTTATTGTTAGCTTCAACTAAACTTACTACTTCCTCTAACCATGGAAAAGAGAATTTAACTTCATATACCTTAATTAAAACCCCTCTATTGTCTAGCCTATCTACACATTTGTTTCCTTCCCTTAACGTATGTGTAAACATGATTTCTTCAAACTCTTTAGCAAGATCTTGAATTTTCGTAATTATGTCTTATATGTTCCATGGAGCCTTTTCTTTCCTCAAAATTTCATTTATTACTATGAGTGAATCACCTTCCATCCATACTCTATTCCATTTCATTTTTTTATATATTTTTAACCCTTCTAAAGCTGCCCAAGCTTTAGCTTCATTACTTGCCTTAAATACACTATTGAAGGCGTAATGAGACAAAATATCTCCTCTATTATTTCTAATTATTCCTCCTCCTCCTGCTGGTGCTATATTTCCTTGAGATTCTCCATAAAAAATCAATTTGACCAACTCCACATCTAGTGGTTTTCACTTTATATTCTTTATCTTTTTTGTTTCTCTTATACCCAACATTATAGTTCCATTTGATGACTTGACTCCATCTATCGAGGCTTTTTGCTTCAATATTAGGAATTGGGTGAGTCGATAGGGTTGGATTAGAGTCCTCTATGGCTAAATATATCTTACTTTTTATTACCTCTAAATTTATTTCCTTTCCTTTAAATATTCTTCTATTCCTTTCTAGCCATACAGTCTAAAGTATTGTATCTTTTGATATATTCTAAATTGTCTATAAAGCTTCACTTTTAAAAGTGTGTTACCATTGTTTTAACCATTCTTCAATTTTGGCATTCATCACCATGCATTTAGCAAACATATTAATAATACATTCCCATAGTTTCCAAAATATTAAGCAATGTCCCAATATATGGTTTATACTCTCCTCCTCATTTTTACAAAGAATACATTGTGAGGGGCCATGAAAACCCCTTTTCATAAGATTATCCAAGGATAAAATTCTTCTATGACCTACTAGCCAAACAAACATTTTGACTTTAGGAATTCTTGAGCTATCCCAAATATCTCTCCATATTCTTGCAATATTCCTATTTTGTTGGTGCTTTATATTATATCCACTTCTTCTTGTGTATTCTTTTAAGCTATTCAACTCCCAAATCAAGTTATCCTTGGCTTCCCTCAGAATAATCATTGTTATCTTTCTCCTCAATTGCCTCCTAGCATCAATGTCTTGTATACTTGTAAAAAATATTCTTTCCATTTGTATCTTCCTTATTGATCCTTGTACAATATGTTTGAAACCCTATCACGACATTTATCTTGAAGTAATATCATCGAAGGTTTCAAAATTGGATCTAGATTGAGTGGTTTTTTATCACACCAAGTATCCATCCAAAAAGATTTTTTTTGTCCATTTTCCACCACTCATCTTAAACCTTTAATCACTAGATCAATAGAATTTTTTTAAACCATTCCAAAGTGCAAATCCATTTGGTAGAGAGAAAGTAGTAAATATTAGCTTAGGTAATTGGGCTCAACATAATTAGAATAATTATTTCCCATTATCTTTGACTCTCTTTGTACAATATACATATTAATTTTTCATTAAGAGCTAAGTTTGTATCTATAAGAACTCTTACATCGAGACCTCCACTAGTTTTATCATCACAAATCTTGCTCCATTTTACCAAAGGAAATTTCCTTTTATGATTTAATGTTGACCACAAAAAGGATCGCATAATATAGATTAAAAAATTTTCTATTGATTTTGGCATAGTATACAATGACATATAATATGTTGGAATGTTCTATAAGACTGGCTTAATTAGTTGCACTCTTCTTACTAACAATAACCATCTACCTTTCCATGTTGGTAGTTTATTTTAAATTTTACTTATAACTAGATTCCATAATCTTCATTCTCCTCTCAAATAAGGGTATCCCTAGATAATTTGTTGGTACATATGACTCATCCATTTGAAGTAACCTGCAAATTCCTACTTTGATTTTAGCTTGAGTTTTTAGAAAGTAAATTTTAGATTTTTTCCTATTAATTGTTTGCCCTAATGCTCTTTCATATTTCTTTAATAAACTTTTCAAATATTTGGCCTCGTTTATCCTTTCTCTCCCACAAAGGGTTGTATCATCTACAAACTATTGTTGGATGATGTTATTGATGTTATTACTAGCCTTAAGTCTATTTATAATCCCATATTTGTTAGCCTTCTTCAATTTCCTACCTAGAACCTCTTCCATAATAATGAATGGATATGATGATAGAGGATCTCCCTATCTAAGACCCTCTTGGCTTTAACTAATTTTGTTACTAACCCATTGACCAACATTGAATATGAAACTATAAAGACACAAGCTTTAATCCATCTAACCCATTTCTTCTCAAATCCAAACTTTTCTAATACTACAAAAAGAAAATCCCATTTAACCCTATCATAGGCTTTGCTCATATGAGGTTTTAAGATCATTGCTTTCTCTTTTCTTGAAGTTGTTGAATGTATAACTTCATGAGCTACTATGATCCCATCCAAAATTTATCTCCCTTTCACAAATCTTCCTTGCTATTCTAAAATAATTTTTCCTAACAATGGCATTAATTGATTTTCCATCACTTTGGATATAATCAAAAATGTCATATTACATAGGCTTATGGGTCTAAATGAATCAAACAATTTAGCATCCTTCTTTTTTGGAATCAGGGTAATATATGTCACATTTATTTTATAAGGGATGTATTATTTTACCCTAGACTAATCCACTACTACCAATAAATAATCCATTACTATATCCCAATTATGTTGGTAAAATGTTGTAAAGATCCCATCGAGACCTGGGGATTTATTCTTATCAAAATAGAAAAAGCTAAATGAACTTCCTCCAAAGTAATAGGCTCCATCAGTTTTCTATTGTCTTTATTCATTATAATTGAAGGTACTTCTTGTTGAAGTTTATCATTAAGAACTTCAAACTCCTATGACCCTAGAATATTATGATAAAAATACCTTACCTATTTTCTAATTTCACTATGATATTCAATCCAAACCCCTTCCATTGATTTATTTCTACTAATTATGGATGATGATCTTTGAACTATAGCCATCCTATGAAAAATCTTTGTATTTTTATCTCCTTTTAACCAAGTTTTTCTTGATTTTAATCTCCAAAATTTATCTTCCTTACTCAAAATATTATGATATTCACTAAGCAACTCTCTTTCCTCTAAGCTTGGATTATTATGATCACCTTTTTAGAATTTTGAAAGTTTATCTTTTAGTTCTTTCTTCTCAAAAATATTTTCAAAAGTGTTCTTGTTCCATTCTTTTAATTTAGATGTCATTGATTTAATTTGTTTTGGAAGTGCATACAACCCACTGTTTCTTGAAGAATTCCATGTTTGTACTATCATATCAACAAATTGAGGATGGTCTTCCTATTGGAATTGTGTTGAATATTTTCCATGTTATTCAAGTGGGGTTAACTCTAAGAGGACTGGACACTCTACTCCTCTACTCATCAAGGTTCGGGGTTTAAGCTATTTTTTAGATCCATATGGGTGGTTTTGGGTTAATGTATAGTTGGCCCATGGATTTGCACCCATGGTATTGTAATTTCCCTTCTTGTGTTGTTGGTATATAAAACAACACTTGAATGAGGGTTTGGTAAGTGAAAAGTGCAAGCAATGTAATCACAAGCAAAATATGGATAAGGATATTATTGTATTGGAGATAGTCAAGTTTATACAATAAGGAAATATTCTTGCTATATTTTTTCCTGAAAGGGTTTCCTAGGATAAATTCTTGTGTAATGTGTTTCTTCTTCTCTATTTTTTTCCTTTGATTCTACACTTACTACTTTTATAGATTTTGTTTATAAAGGTATTATTTCTCTTCATTTAGTATTAGAGATAGGTTTTAGCTTTGTTCAAGGAGTAAGGATTTCAACCCTAGGATAAATCGATTCTTGAGTGGAAGCAATGTGCGAAAGAATCTAGGTGAAGGAAAAATGATGGGAAGTACACGGGTAGAGATCAAAAAATTTAATGGATAAAATTTTCAGCTATGGAAACTTAAGATGGAGGATTTTTTCATGGATAGATATCAGTGGGTTGTGGTCTCAAGAGTAAAACCAATAGGAATGATAGATGAATAATGGTTAACTATCAATAGGAAAGCAAGGAGCTCTATCATATTGTGTTATCTAATTCAGTATTGTTGAATGTATCGATAGAGGCCACAATAAAGTTGTTATGGAAAAAATTTAGAGTGTTGTATCAAATAAAGTCATTGGTAAATAATCTATTTCTCTAAAATAAGTTGTATTCACTTTGAATGAATTATGGTGACTTTGTGGTTGAACGTCTAAATGCATTTAACATTGTGGAATACCTATAGAAATGAAGACCAAAAATGAATATTCAAGAGACCTATTTGTAGCTACAGCATGCTCAAGTGAACACCATGACTCATGGTTTATTGACTTAGGCACTTATTTTCATATGACTCTTCATAGGGAGGGATTCTGTGAATATGAAAAGATAAATGGAGGTGAAGTCTTTTTGGGAGATAATTTGACTCAAAATAATAGATCGGGGAAGAGTCAAGTTAAGGTTAAAATATGGATGAATTAAAGCCCTTCCATGTATGTTGCATATTCTAGGTTTGGAAAGGAATTTGATACCCATTAGTAAGATGAATGACATGGATATGACTATGATATTCAATAAGGATAGCTACAATATGGTTCATGGATGCTTAGTGTTAGATAAGGGAGTCCATACAGGAATTGTGTTCAAACTTGAGGCTAGCACTGTAAGTATTGATTGGAATAACTCTTCAGTTATAGAGTAAATTAATATGGTATAAGAAGCTCCAAGTGTTCCTGTAGCGAAGACAATATTGTGGCATCAATGCATGGAGCACATTGGTGAGAAAGGACTTTAAACATTAAAAATGAAAGGTATGGTTGAAGGAATTTTTGATTTCCCAATAAATTTTGATTTTTGTGAGCACTCTATATTTGGAAAGCAAACCTGAGATAAGTTTCCCAGTAGTGCTACAAGATTTGAAGAAATTTTAAATCTAGTTCATAATGATGTGTTTGGACCTACAAAAGTACCATAATTAGGTAAATCTATCTATTTTGTTACATTTATAGATGACTTCACAAGAAATACCTAGGTAAATTTTGTGAATGCAAAAATGAAACACCAATGCAATATATAAAAGTAAGAAAAGCACAAGTAAATGACACAAAATTGCATAGAATAGATATTATTTTATTGAATGGGGTAGATCTCCCGATTGTACAAATAATGTGCCCCAATGTGGGGTCTTTATAATGCCCTTGATACATTTGTTACAATATTAGGGTTTTCAAGGCCCTAATATAATGAACGGTGGTGTCTTCTTGCTTGTATTTGATCCCAACATAGTGGTGAGTGGGCTTTGGTATCCTATGTAGGGCCACTCAAGATTCAACAGCTACTAATGAATGTGATCCTCAGACATGTACACACAACAAACAAACAAGGATTAATAATATATGTGAGGTCTCCACTACGTGAGACCCTCAAAAAATAAATCACTAAACCCTAGTTGCATAAATAAAGTTGTAAAATAGATCTAAGAATAATAAAAATGCTTACAAATAAACTTTTACCTTGTCTTCGTTGACTTTTTGTTTCTATATTCATTGTTGTTGTAGAGGATGGTTACACAGATGTGCCCTAGCAGCACTTGAGGGCTTTAGGGCTGCAGAACTAGGATGGGAAATGCCCGCGGGCACTCGACGGACTTAGGAGTGCGTTCAACATACTTGGGAGGGTGCTTGATGATGGTCTAAAAAGCTCAAAGGTGCTTGCGATGCTTTGGAGGGTGTTTGAGGGTGTGAAGAATAAGCTACAAAACAAATCTGGTTTGTGAGGTGGACGATAGTGGATGCGGAGGATGCGAGAGGGAGCGATGGAGGATGGAAGTGGTGAGGATGCTTGAGAATTCTTAGGACCTCAAGAACTTGGAGGGCTTAGGGCACAAGAGCTTAGGGAACTCAGGACCTTCAAAAATGTTAGGGACCTCCAAAAGGTAGGGGCTGAGTCATCACAATGACTCCTCTTTATAATCTTTTTTTAGACATGTTAGGGTTTCAATGACACAATTTGTGTGGTCAATATTAGAACATGATGAAGGGTGGATATTAAATCTGGGCAGGTGGCATGGATTAATGTGGATGGATGGCTAGGATTAAAACATGACGGATGGTTGGGATTAATTCATATATATAATATATAAAATATTATTATTTAAATATATATTAAACAAATATATATAAATAATGGATAATATGGCAAGAAACTATGGATGGATGAAAAGTGGCTAGATTTTGGTGTCTACAGATGCCCTTTTTGTACCACATTGCGTGAAACACGATGTGGTGCAAAAATACGAGACACCTAGTTTGGCCTAATGACACAACTTTCTTTCATTGGGATGCAAATATGATTGTGAAGACAAAAGAATTTGGAGTGTGTAGCTTACCCCCTCAATTGGCGAATGAGTGAAGAATGAATCTCATGAGCCAATTGATAGATTTGTGCAAATTATTGTGTGAAATGTATGGTGCAATTGTGGATGATATGAATGATGTAAATGTGATGTCATTTTGCCCCAACGGTGGAAGGGGGTTGTTGTAGAATGCAAGTGATTGATTCTATTTTTGCCCTAACAGAGAAAAAGGATTTTTGCCAAGTGTTGATGCTATGATCATGTAAAATGTATCCCATTGTGGGAGATCAAAATCAATTTTTTTTACCCCAAGTTTGGGGTGATTCCATGTTGTTGAAGAAACTTTTGTATGGCATCATTGAAATACAAAGTGATGAAGAATGAAAAATATCAAGAACAAATCACACTCGGATCGGATGATTGCTAGGAGGTTGCTCCTAGATGACTCTACACAATTCTTGATTATTGAGGAGAATGATGTATTGTAATTTATCCATGTTTCAAGCCCCACAGACAAGGCCATCAATGATAGTTGTTGAGAAAATTGGTCTTAACATAGTTTTACTCAAAAAGATGAGGGACCAAAAGATAATTTTTCTTTTGAACAATGAGATATGTGATTATGAGGATGACCAAATGTCCTTATGGTGATTTATTCATCTTACCGAATTGCATGGATGCAAATTGTTGCAATCGCCAAGGAGATAGAATATACCACTAGATACGAGGTTCACTTGAATTTTTATGTGAACTTGGCAAATGTGCAAATATCATGATTTATTGATGAAAATGATGATGAGATGATAATGATGAATGCATTGATGATGAGAATTATGATTATATTCACTTTGTGAATATTTGGACTATTTTGAAGTGTTTTGTAACTTTTAATGTAATTTTACACCTTTTGGTCACAAGCAAAAATTATGTGTCCAAATCGATTTTGGTTTTCACAAAACATGATATTATGATGTGATGGATTTATGGATGCAATTTGGAATTATTTTTTGGAGGTAATCTACCTTTTTTATCGTTTTTGGTTTTTTGTCGATGTTGACATCAAACGTCAACGGGTGCTTATAGCTTGCGCAAATGCCCGCCAGAGGTTGGTGCTTTCTAAATGCAATGAGGCATTTCAATGCACCTCGGAGTGCCCATGGGCATTTCAGTGCACCTAAAATAGCTATAAAAGGCTTACATAGAGAAAATTAGATTCATTTGTGCGTTCATGAATTCCATAAGTTGCGTCTGAGGGAGTGAGGGAAGTGGAGTGGGTGAGTAAAGTGGTGCAAAAGTTATGGTGATGGAGGGTGCGGATGCAACGACAAGAGCAGACGTGTGCTTTGCAAAGGTAAGGGCATTTGAAGCTCTTTTTTTTGTGCAAAAAAAAATTCAACGTATTTTACATTATTGTTTTACCTTTATGTATTGTGCTGCAGTTGAGGATTCTAGAGGCTCAACATCAGTTCTCACCTCTTGTCCCTAGGATGAGGAAGGCAGTGCGAGAAAACTAGTGGAAGTGGCTAGAGGTTATGGGGTTGGCTGAGGTAGCTCAAATAGATATGGTGAGGAAAAATGAGGGGTATCTCTCTACCTTGGCAAAGAGATGGGATCTAGATAGGGGGACATTTGTGCTCCCTACTGGAGAGATGACCATGACATTTGAGGATTTATATCATATCCTCAAGTTTCTAGTGGAGGGGTTATGTGTCGAGGTTGGACATGATAAGATACATGAGTTGAGCTGCTTGTTTGGATATGGGTGGGAGGATATGGATGTGAAGGGTGGAGGTATTACATACTTTTCCATGTATGTGGACAAGAATTTGGATGCCCTACCCACATTGGTGATGTTTGTGTTGTCCAACATAGTGGTCCCGAATAGCACTGGTTGTCGATTCCCATGGAACCTTATCAGGTTGGTGTGTGACATGATCAACACACCTTGGATCTATGCATGGGCTCCTACTTTATTGATATAGTTATACCAGGAGCTGTATAAGATGAGGAGGCATAAGTGAAAGGGGTTGGGTTGTAGTTTACTACTGCAATGCTGGGGTTGGGAGCACTTTAGTGTAGCTTGACCTATGGGTCTGCCTACTCAGGGATGGGATAGGAAGTAACCATATGCTATGAGGTAGCCAATGGTATAGGAGGTGTAACCGGTCATCCTATTTGGATGAGTTAGTGGTACCAAGATTTGTGGGTTGGATTGATAGCAGCTTAGCTAATATGGAGACCATGGTGAGGTGCCATGTTGGTAGGTGATGGGGAGCATCTATGGTAGGTGTGGAAGGCTAGGTGGGCAGTTGGCAGGCACACGAGTGAAGTGGAGTTGATTCAATTCTCATGGGTGTTACGGTAGTTCAAATTGAGGTAGGGAGTTCCTGAGTTAACTATGCTCTATAGGCATCATCGAGATGAGACGGGTCTACCGTGTACTAGAGGTATGGAGGGCCACTTATGAGGATGACGAGGATATGGATATCCTTGATGCAGGTGATGTGGGGACTACTATGGATTACGATGAATGGTTTGTTGTACATCCATCATAGGTACTAAGGCTGGCAGTAGTTGGGGGGAATGGGGATGGGGATGAGGTAGAGGTTGAGGATGTTGATGAGGCTCCTAAGTGCTAGATACACCTTCGATATAGTATTCAAATGAGGTGAACTATGGGTACAATAGAGGAGGCTCCAAATTTTGGAGGTGATGGAGATGACACAAGGGATAGGGAGGAGATTTTGGATGGACCTCCTGGTCGAGGTGAGGAGGATTGGATGAGACTGAAGTAACTGGTGGTAAAGTGAGATGCTATAGTAGCATCTTGGGATACAGAGATAGCTCAGTTATAGGATATGGAGATAGTGGCTCGGGATGCAGAGATAGCTCGGTTGCGGGTGAATCTAGATGCACAGTCGATTGCAAGTGGAGGTGAGGATAGGATCACAAGGCTCCAAGCAAATATTCTAGAGAAGAGTCACTGATAGAGACATGATGTATAGAACATTTAGGCTTGGGATGGATACATCCATTTATTGGAGGATCGATTGATGGAGCATGAAATTGGGCTCTAGATCCACCCACCTCATCCATATCCGACTCTATTAGACCTAGTGAGTCTAGGCATAGCTCTAGATCTAGGGATCCTTTAGGGTCACAGGGGTCCTCTTATAGGCATTAGCTAGTTCTTAGATGCACTTTTTGTATATGAGCCTTGGTGCTCCATTGTATATAGCCTTTGGTTATTCTTTGTATATGCGATATATATATATATATATATATATACATGGATTTACTTTTATGTTATGTTTTTATGTGGATGTGTTTTTGTGTAAATGATTTTGTGTGGATGCATTTGTATATGGATGATTAATGTTAATGGTAATGTGTATGTATGGCATCAAAATGTATACGGATGATTAATGCAATGATAATGTGTACGAATGCAAATGTTCTAATGATCATTCATAGTTTAGAATTTCTTGGCCATGTTTAGCATTGTTGTTTAATTAGGGGCACCAAAATGGTGGTATGTAGGGTGGAAGACTCATGAAATGAAATGGATGTTGACATGGAATAAGATATGGATGTTGATATGGAAAACTGACTATTTTTAGAGACCCAGACATACTAGTGGTATCAAACAAACTCACTAAATACTACCTAGTTCCTCTAAGGCCAAATGTGTGCACAGTGAATTCATTTATCGAATCATGAGCATGGTAGTGACTTGAGGTAATAAAGAACCAATGTGTGTTCAAGTGATTTCATTAACCCATATTGAGTAAATTGGATGAAACCTATTATGGAGAAGATCAAGAAGCTAGCTTGTCCTTATGTGCGGACAGAGGTCTCTTTAAAATATATTGATTCGATAGTCCAATAATTTGATCTCTAAGTTTTGGGGATGACTACCTAATCGTCTGATTGGAAATATAATACTATCCTTAAAACTTGAGGATCAGTGGTGTGTGATGTGTAAAATATTTAAATTTTTTAGGGATTTTTCCCTACTCTTTATTTTATTTTGAATTTATGATAGTAGTGAAATCCACTATTTTTGTGGACTATGTTGCATGATGGGACAAGCAAGAAATATCCTTTTCACTTTGAGGTACAACCCAAGTATGGTGTTATCCCTCTTTGATACAAGATGTTTATAATATGTGTAATTATGTTTGGTTCAAGAATGTTTAGAGTCAATTTCCATAACTCAATATTTTATTAGTGAAAATGTGTCTTGGTCCTAAAGAAAACACGACATGTATTTGGAGTTTGCTTAAAACACTAGGAGTGGTTGAGTAACCAAAAACACCTAGGAATTATGATGTGTGATTTTGCAAATGATAATTTGACTTTATTGAATGATGCAATGAAATGGATGATGCTTGAAGGTACCCCTGATTAAGGCAACATGATTTTGTTAGACCAATTACTATCTGAACTTGTGAAATTTGAAATGTGTGGTTGTGAATGTAATGTATAAAATGAGTATTATGAAATGAAATGTGTTTTTAATGTAATGTGTGAAATGATATTTTGCAAGATGCAATGTATGGGATGCAAAATGTAAAATGCAATGTGTTAAATGTAATGTTGTTTTTGTGTAATAGCCATGTATATATACATATATATAAATCACATTATGCATAGAATACTTTCAAGTGTATAACATTAAGTGGTTCAAGCTCTTCAAATCCCTCTAAACTGGAAAACCTATAAGTTCATTTACCCACTTTTTGAGTAGCAATGTATGGACCTAACCAATTAGCCACAAAGATGTGATAATGCATTGGTGTTTTTTTGATTCTCTTTAAGGACAAGATCTCCTACTTGGAATTCACATATATGAACTTTGGCATTGTAAGCACGCTTTAGGTGGTCTTGATAAACTCATAAATGCTCTAAATCATTGACTCACCTCTCATCAAGGAGTGTGAGTTTGTCAAGACGTGCTTGTCTAGCAGTGTCATTGTAGACACCAAAATCTAGGCATTTGCATTACATATCACAATTATGCATAATAATATATGCCTAGGTCTAAACTTAGGTATATAATTCCTACACATTATTCATTGGCATTACACATCACAATTCTGCATAATAATATATGCCTAAGTCTAAATTTGGGCATATAATTCCTGCACATTATTCATCCACATTTCACATTTCAGTTCTACATAACATTATGTACCTAAGTTTTGACTTAGGTATAAAATCATGCACATAATTATATTTTCTAGATTTTATTAAACCTAGAAAATATCCTCATAGGATACCCTCTCTCCTCACTTGACATGTGTCCTGCCCACATTACCACCACTCCTTTGCCACCTCTCATACACCCTTGCTCCCTTTATCCCTTCATATGGGGCAACCCTCCACACTTCACTCCACTTCCAACTACCCACTTGCCACATGTTACACCTCACTCCATATTTCATTCCACTTGCACCTACCCACTTGCCACATCTCACACCTCACTCCACACATCTCTTCACTTCCAACTACCCACTTGCCACATCTCCCTAGTTAAGTGAGAAACTTCTAGTGACTCACTACAACTACCTAGGGTAGGTTGTTACCCAGTCCCTACCACTTGGCAGCCCTGGCTTGCCACCTATCCTTCCCTCCAAAACCCATAAAGTCCTATAAAGGCACCATCACATGACCAAGAAAAATGAGGAAAAGAGGAGAATGCTAAGGTTATGCTACTCGGATTGTGCTATGTAAGCCATATTCATTGTTCATCTTCTTCTATATTCATTTTACATTAGTCATTTTATTTACATTTATCATTATCATTGTGAAAGGTGTTACTAAACCCTTGTCCATTTCCATGTGTGCAAATTTTAGGTTCAACAAGCTCAAGGTCATCATGGTGGTCACGACAAACCCACCTTCCATATATTTGTGGCATGAAGAGACAAAGACACCATATGTTTGATTTGTAAAAGGGATTTCCCATTTGGACATATTATTGTAAAATGCACCCTCAAAGGGTCAATTTGTATCCCAAGGGATCACTTTCCCGAATATAATACAATATTTCATCTTTATTGCAATGGTTTTTATGCATACAGTCATCATATATGAATTCTTGCAATGAAATTCATGAGGGGATCTCAAGATATAGAGGCATGATTGCTTCAGCTACATAGACCAATGAAAATGGTGTTGCCCTCGTAGGCATGCGGATGCTTGTTTGATAAGCCCATAGTGCCGAGGAAATTTGTGTATGCCAATCTCTATGATTTTCTTTAACAAGTTTCTTGAGAATAGCAATTAATGTCTTGTTGGTAGCCTTAGTTTGTCCATTTGCTTGTGGGTAATAAGGAGTCGAGAAACTATGTTAGATATTATATTTCTTGCAAAGTGCTTGAACATATTTTTTCTTGAAAGACTTGCCATTATTAGAGATGATTTTTGAGGGAATACCAAAACGAAAAATGATATTACGAATTATAAACTCCAAAATTCTAGGTCTTGTCGTACTAGTTAGAGGAACTGCATCAACCCACTTTGTGAAGTATTCAGTGGCTGTGAGATGAATATATGTTATCTTGAGGAAGGGGATGATATTTTGCCAATTAAATAAAGACCCCATTGTGAAAAGGTCCAAAGGCTTTGAATAGGTTGTAATGCTTTTGATGGTACATGAGTTAAATTAGCATGCTCTTGGTATTGCTTGCAATGCTTGACATAAGTGCAAAAATCTTGTTCCATTGTGGGTCAATAATAACCCATGCATAGAATACACTTTGCAATGGCCATTCCACTAAAATGACCACCACAAGTACCATCATGATCTTTAGCTATGGCTCTTTGTGCCTTAGCAAACTCGAGACAATGAAGGAGGATTCCATCATAACCACATCTATACAACACATCCCCCAAGAGAGTAAAATGAGTTACCTTTTGCTTGAAAGTGAATTTAGTAATCCATGACATGTCTGATGAGAGTGTTCCAAAATTGAGAAAGGCTATTATTTGGTTTGACCAAGGCTCATATGGCTCCGAATGGATAAAGCAAACATCCTTTTCATCTTTAGATTCAGCATGGACAATTACAGATTTAGAGATCATTGTGATAATGAGTGGTTGTACCTCTCCTAAGGTATCCTTTGGAATCAATGATCCAAGAGAGGCCATTACATCTGAAAATCTATTAGTCGAACATGGCAAACTATCAATTTCATACCAATTAAACTTAGAGAGCAATTTCATTGCTACTTCATGGTAAAGTTTTATGGTAGGTTCTTTACATTGGTATTCTCTAGTGATTTTTTTAACAACAAGTTGATAATCACCAAATATTTTGATATGCTTAATGCCATAGCTATGGATGCTTGAAGACCTAATATTAAGGCTTCATATTCTGTATTGTTGTTTATGCATTGGAAGTCTAGTTTGAATTATAAGGGTATAGGCACCCCTTGGGGTGTATGAAACATGACTCCAACACCTTGACATTTTTTGCACTTAGAACCATCAAAGAATAGTGTGATATCGACGTCTTCCTCTAGAATGACATCTTCTTCTTGTTTAGTGATAGTGAATACCGAATCATCTAGGAGCTCAATAATCAAGGGTTGATCACTAGGTAGTGGAGCTTTTGCAAGTTGATCGACCATAACTTAACCTTTAATGGATTTTCAACTTATGATATCAAGATCGAATTCAATGAGAAGCATTATCTATTTAGCGGTACAGGTGTTATTGTAAGTGCGAGACATCATATAATGCAGAGGATTTTCTTTAGCTATGGTATATATGGTGTGTCTAAGCATGTAATATCTGAGTTTCTTAGTGTCAAAAACCACTGCTAAGCACAATTTTTCCATGTAAGTGTATCTGTTTTCATAGCTTACCAATGTTCGAATAATGTAATAGACAACTTGCTCTTGATTATTTTCATTATTTTGTGCAAGCATTGTCCCTAATGCAAAGTTCATTGCTAAAAGATAAATATGGAAGGGGACCCCTGGATGAGAAGGAGTTAAGAATTGTGGAGAAATTAGGTATTTCTTAATGTCATAAAAGGCTTTTTGACATTCATCTATCAATGAAAATGGTACCCTCTTTTGTAGCAGGTGATTGAATGGCCTACATTTGTCAGAAAGTTGTGCAATGAACCAACGGATTGATTGAATATTTTCTTGTAGACTATGAAATTCCTTTAAGTTTTTTGGGGGAGGCATCTCCATGATGGCCTTGAATTTGTTTGGGTCCACCTCAATGCCTCTTTTGGAGACAATGAACCCTAGTAGTTTGCCATAGGTAACACCAAAGACACATTTCTTGGGGTTCAACCTTACATTATGCTTTAAAAGTCGATCAAAGACTTTTTCCAATACACCAATGTGTTCTTGTTGAGTTTTAGATTTTTCCAAGATATCATACACATAATCTTCGATGGTCTTATGCATGTAATCATGGAATATGTATGTCATGGCATGTTGATAAGTTGCACCAACATTTTTGAGGTCAAAAGGCATCACCTTGTAACAAAAAGTCTCCCAAGGTGTAGTGAATGTTGTTTTGTGTTGGTCATTAGGATTTATTCAAATTTGATTGTATCCTAAAAAACCGTCCATAAGAGAAAGCATTTCATGGCTAGTGTAGGTGTCAACAAGAGTATCGATGTTTGGAAGAGGAAAATCATCCTTAGGATATGCTTTGTTAAGATTTTGAAAATCAGTGCAAACGTGTATCACCTCGTTAGGCTTACAAACAGGTACCATGTTTGATAGCTACTTAGGATATTCAATGGGGACAATGAAACCCACATCTAATAGCTTTTAAGCTCTTCTTTGACCAAGAGGTAAATGGTAGGATGCATCCTTCTAAGTTTTTGTTTGACTGGCTTAGCATCAGATTTTAAGGTGAGATTGTGGACAACCAAATTAGGGTCAAGATTGGGCATGTCCTTATGGGACCATGCAAAAATACCCTTCTTCTTCTTGCGAAGAGAAATTAATTTCTCTTGTTCATCTATGGATAAAATTTTACCAAGTTTGACAATTTGGGGATTTTTTGCGTTTGAACTAAGGTTCACATCGATAGTATCTTCAATAGACATGTGAGAACCTTCCTCAAGTTGATGGGGCATTGGGATCAAATGAATGTCATCTATGACATTATCAAACTCTTCTGACTCAACCTCATCTATGTCTACCTGGAAAACCTCAGGATCTGAAGGTGAAGGTGAAGGGGAAGGGGAAAAATGGATGGTTGGCAAAGGTAAATGGATGGGTGGATCTTGTTTGGTAGAACCGATATTAGAACTCTGTTAAACCTGAACAACAATAAGCAATACAAATAAATGCAATATACATGTAATACAAAATATTTATTTTTTTAATTTGTTTTTTTTTTTTTTTTTTTTTTTTTTTTTTTTTTTTTTTTTTTTTTTTTTTTTTTAGTATGTACATATATTACAAGAAAAATGGTCGATGATGAGGATCAATGGAATGGAGGTGGTGGTTCACTAGTTGGGTTTGCTCGCTCTTGTGGAAGAAGCAAGTGAATGATGGGTTTATGGATGAGGAATATTATGAGGTAAAACTCATCTTGCTCAGTGTGTGGGATGATGGGATTTGAATCCTCTTCATATTCATCAAAAGTTATCGATATAAGGTCAAATTCTTCATAGATTTCATCTTCGGAGTCATCAATTTGATGGATATCTTCTCCTGAATTTAAATTTAAGCTTTGGAAAGCTTGTTCAAGAGAAGAAGTGGATGAAAGTGGATGATAGCCTAAACCCGAATTATCATGCATTTCTCAATATGAAACATCGATAATTTTGTGTATTCCTTGTTCATGTCGTCCTAGACCATGTCCTTGCCAATTAACAATGTGAAAATATTAGAATGGAAAACCTGACATATGTTGTATATTGGCAGGTGTTGGTGATTTGGGTTCATCTGGGGTAACTAGTTTGGATTATGAATCAAGCCCCCCATATACAATATTAATGCTATTAGGCACTGAACCCATGTTATAAACCGCTCCTATAGATAAGGGTGGGTCACGTGGGTAATCATAGTCCTTAGCAATTTGAATGTTGAGCGGTGTAACTATGATGTCTTGGACCACATATTCACCAATACCAGGATTATTGAGGTGGACCTTGACTTGGGATGATGTTGATGTATTGGATGTAGATGTGGATGACTCATGGTTGGTTAATGGCTCAAGGTATGGACTATGTGTTCACTGGGATGGTATCTGACAATCCGTCATTTCGACTTGTGAGACATCGACTTATGGAGATGGATTTGGTTGGGTGGATAGAAGGAATAATTATGGAATGTGATGATGTTGATGATGTGGCTAATGTAGATTGAGTTTGACCACATGTGCATGTTGTCAAAGGTGATGAAGATGGGGGTATGGAAGTGGAAACTTGATGTGAAGTGGTGATGGGAAGCTCCTTCGAAATAGGGGCTTTAGATGAAGATATGGATGGGGTGGTTGATGAGGTGGTTGATGAAGTGAGGAATAGATGAGTGGAAGGTAACATGGACTCATAGGGGTTTGATATAAAATTATAATACTTGAATGGTTCAACATCCATCGGTATGCAATGTACTTGTCCCTCATGTACGTATTTCAAGAAATGATGTAGTATAGAAGGGACACATCTCATTTCTCTCATCAAAGGTCATCCAAGGAGTACATTATACACCATGGACCCTTCCAAGATGTGGAACATTATATGCAACATTTTGAACCCCACTTCAATGGGTAAAATAATAGTGCCAACTTTAGAGCAGAGAGCATCATTAAATGCTTTCAAGGTGAAAGTGGATTTGGTAATGTGATCTGGTGGAAGCTTGAGATGTTGAAGAGTGGATATGGTGATGATGTTGATGGAGGAGTCGGTGTCAATTAAAAATCTTTTGAAGGATTCCATATCAATTTGAGCCATAATATGTAATGGAGGATCCATCGATTCTGATGATATTGGTTTTATCTCAGAATCATTGAAAGATATGGAAGGTTCCATACAAGTTTGGATGGTCCCCACAAAATTGATAAAGGCATTAGGATCTTGGGATTGAATTTCAATGGACTTTAGAATGTCTATTAATGCCTCGTGATGTGGAGGAGATTTTTGTATGAGCTCGTATATAGACAGTTTTACTAAATCCAGTTTAGGCTAGTAGTTAATCAGCTACTCAAAGAGATGATTGGCTTTGGGGGGCAATTGATGGGATGAATGAGTGGATTTGGATGGCTTGGAATATGGATTGGTGGTGAAGAATTGGTGGAATTTTGGATTGGTGATTATGATGTGGCAGGTTGAGACACACTTCTCTATGGTACTATGGGTGGTAGAATGGGCTGTTGTTGTGCATTTTGTTGATTTGTGCATTGTTGTTGACCTCGGGTTAGTACATGAATAGCACCCACAAAACCTTCGTATTGTTGCACGTGATTGACTTGATTTAGGGGAATATTGGTGTTGGACCCTCCTGATGTTGGTTTCACTTCCTCATGATGAGGAAGTGGTGTTTGAAAGATATCAAGGTTTTGGTTTTGTTGAACTAAGGGGTTATCATGCTTAATGGCCCCAAATTCGATGAGATATTGCACTCTATCTTTAAATACATGGTAGTTGTTAATATCATGTCCATTTTGCCTATGATAAGGGAAAAACAAATGCTCCTGGTAATTTTTACCATATTTAGTGGGATCATCTGGTTTAACCTCAAGCAAAGCAAGTTGGTTAGTGTCATATAACTTGTGAAATATGGAAGCATAATATTTGGCTAATGGGGTGTACTAACGAGGTTGTCAAATATATTATCGATGTGGTCAATTTTCCATAGTTGGCACTGTGTTTTGACTTGATTGAGTTGTTGAGGAAACCACAAGATATTCAATTTGTTGTGGTTGTTGTTGCATAGTTTTTTTTATCCATTATCGGTTGGCTCATCACCACTTGATTAACTTGGTTAGCTTGGTTGGTTGGATTGGCCTGGTTTGATTTTGACTGGCCATAATAGTTAATTTTATATTGGCCCTTACTGTCCATTCTTTCTTTTAAGGCTTAATTACACCTTCTTGGATTTTTATTTTCTCAATGATGCTAGCCTAGACAAGAGCTTCCTCAAATGATCGGTATTGTTGCAATTGTAACAACCAAGATATGGGTTTTAAGTAACTCTTGGTAAATAGTCTAATAAGCTCTTCCATTGCAAGGTCAAATGATAGTTTGGTAATAATGGCCCTCCAACGGTTGCCAAATTCATAGACAGACTCATCATCATATTGTTTTATACCATATATATCATATAATGAGACTTTATTTCTAACATTAAGGGAAAATATTTCAATAAATTGGCCAACCAATTTCTCAAAAGTATAAATACTATGGTGAGGCAAATGGTTATACCACTCTACAACGTCTCCCCCAATATTTGAGGAAATATTTGAAGCATTAGAGTATCATTGTTTTGGATTTTGAAGCATGAATGGATGAATGTGCTCACATGTTATTTAGGGTCCTTAGTCCCTTTAAATTTGTCAAACTTTGATACTCTAAAGTCTACTGAATATGGCGGTGATGGTACCGAAGGATGAATTGGTTGATTTATTAGTTGATATAAAGTGGGCTTCTGGTTCATAAAACCAAGAGTGTGTTGCATTAGACTGTCAATTTGTTATTGCATAGTTTGGATCCTAGGGTCTTCCCTTGGAATGCGAAAACCTTGAATCACTTGATGATTCTATGAAGGTGGGGTGGAAAGATGTTGAGGTGTAATAATATTATGATGATGTGGTGAAGTGGATTGAAATTGATGATAATGAGGTTGGTGAAGAAATGATGGTGAATGTTGAAATGGATATTATGTATGAAGACTATGATTGTAATTATTATCGATGGTAATGGTATGAATATGGGTTGATGGTGGTGTGGGGATGGAAACCACAGAAGATTGTGGTACCCATGATGGACTCTAGGTGATAAATATTGGTTGAGTGGAAACGGGTTGAGGCTTAGGATTGACCACCTGAACTTGTTGTTGAGCATTCTATCGCTTCTTAAGCAATTTTTTAAGGTGTTCTCATGCTTCATGTATTTCTATATCTGAAGTGGAAGTCATGGATGTAGATGGAACTGATGAGGTGAGTGGATGACAAGTTGCAACAAGAATTACAACTGTATTGGTGATATTAGATGAGATGGATGTTGGCATCTATTAAGCAACATTGATATGTGCTTCATACAAAGGATTACTATAGGTAGTGGTGTAGGATGATGGGATGGATGTGCTTGGAGAACATGATTATTGAGGTACGGACCAATGTTGGGAAGGTGCAGTTGATGCCTCAAAAAGAGGATTGTTATACACCTGGGTAAGGCTTGAAGGTTGGGAGGAGATAAGTTCCTACTGGAAAGAAGGATAATGCCTAGGTGAGTTATGTACTAATTCTAAGACATAGTTAGTAGATCTCTGAAAAGCTTCTACTTGGGCCATGTCTATATGGGTGATGTGGTGACCAATGGTAGGTGAAGATGATTATATTTATGGAATGGCCATGTGGAATGATTGTGTGGATGACATAGTGTGTGAGGGACCCATAGACAAATCTGAATGACTTGCTTGTATCACACTAGTGGGATTGACCATAGAAGTGGTAGGAAGGGATGATGAATTATCCATGGATGCAATGTGTTGTGGGATGAAAATTTGATTCAGTGCTTCTTTATTTTTTTGATTTCTAGTTAAGACCATAAGCTAAATGAATCAAATATATGCAATGTGCAATACAGTGATGTAAATAAAAACTTCACAAAGATCAAGTAAAACAACTCAATTATAAGTTTTTACAACAAATGTGTCTTACCTTCTATTTTTTTATCTCATATTTAATGTTTTTTTCTCTTTTTTTGGTGTTTTTTGATGTACTAATCTGAATTAAGGGTGAAATCTATGGCTTGGATGGGCAATGAGATTCTTCTTGGTGATGAAGTCCAAAAATTTTGCTCAGGGGTATCCTAAGGTGGCTAAGGGCAGATATTGGTGGATGGATATGAAGCCCACCGTCACCAAATCTCAAGCAATGGTTGGTGATGAAATCCAACACATTAATGTTTAATGTGATACGTTTTGTGTGTGATTCTTTTTAAAATTTCAAGTTTTCTATGGTGTATATACAATATCAAAAATAACTAATTTTTTAAATCTAAATCAGAATCCAACAACAAAAATATCAATTTCTTCAAAATATGTAGAGTACACCGCTTAAGACCCTCTCTAAACAGAGGAGGGTTCATCTACTCTTCCACCTTGAATCACCAAATACGGGAATACTTTTGATATATTGATATTTTTCCTACTTATATTAGTAAAAAGAGATATTTCTAACCCTATAATGCAAACTATTTCATGCAATTTATCAATTCATATGAAAACAGAATGCAATATTTTGAGTACAATACACCAGAAAACAATGAAATTTTAATCTAAAATGTGAATGTGTAGATGAATATGGATGCAAAAATTATTCTAAATGACTAATATGCATATTAAATATATTTTTTTTAAAAAACACTTAATGATGTTATTTTTAGCATTTTATCAGTAAGAACGTAAAAACAAAAAACAGAGGGGTTAGGGTTTTGAAGTAGGCTTACAGATAAGCCTATGTATTCTTCTTCCCTCTTTGTAAAACACCTCTCAATGCCTCTAAAATGCACATGGGCATTTTTTGAACACTGGAGGGCACCCCTCGAGTGCCATCTGGCATCTGCGTAACTTCTACAACTTATCCAACTCTTTAGAAACCCTAGTTCTGTGAAATTCGTGCGATTTATTTTTCTGACAACCCTACAAAATAAAAACAGAAAACCACAAGTCAATGACAAGATAATTTAAACTTTAGAACCCTTTTTGGGTCCCACCTTGATCACCATTTGTGAATGCAAAAATGAAACACCAATGCAATATATAAAAATAACAAAAACGCAAGTAAATGACATAAAATTGCACAAAAAAAATATTCTTTTATTGAATGGGGTAGATCTCCCGATTGTACAAATAATGTATCCCAATGTGGAGTCTTTACAATACCCTTGATACAGTTGTTACAATGTTAGGATTTTTGAGGCCCTAATCCAATGAATAGTGGTGTCTTCTTGCTCGTCTTTGATCCCAACAGAGTGGTGAGTGGGCTTTGGTATCCTATGCAAGGCCACTCGAGCTTCAACAGGTACCAATGAATGTAATATTTAAACCTGCACACACAAAAACAAATAAGGATTAATAATATCTATGAGGGCTCCACTACGTGAGACCCTCAGAAAATAAATCACTAAAGCCTAATTGCATAAATAAAACTGTAAAACAAATATGAGAATATAAAAATGCTTGCAAATAAAATTTGCTTTGTCTTGGTTGACTTACCATTTTTGTCTTCATTTTTGTTGTAGAGAATGGTTACGCAAATGTGCCCTAGCAATGCCCAAGGGTCGTAGGGCTACCGAACTAGGATAGAAAACACCCGTGAGCACTTGTGGACTCGATAGGGTGCTCAACAGACTCTAAAGGGTGCTTGGTGATGGTTTGAAATGCTTATATGTGCTTGTGAGGCTCTCGAGGGCATTTGGGGGTGTGAAGAAGAAGTTTTAGAATATATTTGGTTTGCAATGTGGACGACGATGGATGCGAAGGATGCGAGAGGGAGCGATGGAGGATGGAAGTGGCGAGGATGCTTGAGAATGCTTAAGACCTCAAGAACTTAGAGGACTTAGGGAATTCAAAAAATTAGCCATTGAGTCTTCAAAATGACTCCTCTTTATAATCTCTCCTTAGTCACATTAGGGTTTCAATGACACAATTTGTGTGGTCAAGATTAAAACATGATGAAGGGTGGAGATTAAATTTGGGCAGGTGGCATGGATTAAGGTGGATGGATGGCTAGGATTAAATCATGATGGATGGCTAGGATTAATTCATACATATATACATATATTTATTAAATATATAAATATAATATATAAAATATTATTATTTAAATATATTTTTTTTTGAAAAAAATGAAAACTTGTATTAATACAAAGACCAATTACAAACGGGAGAGAACACATCCCGACCCAGAGCAAAGAGCAACACAACAAGTGCAAAGCACAAAGGCAGCACTAACAACCACAGGGCAAAGAAAACAACAGGGCACGAAAAGGCGACATGTCGCGAAATCGTGACATGTCACGAAATCGCGGTAGTCACCCCCGTCTCGACCGCGTCGGCGCCAACAGTCGCGATAACGCGACATGTCGCGAAATCGCGACATGTCGCGATATCGCGACAGGAAGGGCCCTCGGCAACCGCACGCAAAAGGAGTCACGAAATCGCGACGAAGTTTCTAAACGGCTCTCATGCCACAAAAGGGTCGCGATATCGCGACAATTATCCTCCCAACCGCTTAAGTGCCAAACGTGTCGCGATATCGCGACAAAAATACCTTGCAGCTTCCAGTTTACCAAACTATCGCGATATCGCGACGAATTATCAACTTTGCTCTTCATCTTCAAAAGAGGCACGAAATCGTGACATAATCTCAACAAGAGCCGCGATAGCGCGACATGTCGCGATATCGCGCCAGAAACCCGCCAAAGGCCGCAAAGGCTCAACCTGTCGCGAAATCGTGACAACTTCCAGCTCGAGGCCGCGACGGCGCTACAGGTCGCGATATCGCGACAATTTTCCTCCCAGCCGCTTAAGTGCCAAACGTGTCGCGATATCGCGACAAGATTACCTTGCAGCTTCCCACTCTCCAACTTGTCTCGATATCGCGACGAAATTTCAACTTTGCTCTTCAACTTCAAAAGAGGTGCGAAATCGCGACAGGATCTCAACAAGGACCGCGATAGCGCGACATGTCGCGATATCGCGACAGAAACCCACCAAAGGCCGCGGAGGCTCAACTTTGTCGCGATATCGCGACGACTCGCCGCGCCCTGCGCGATATCGACGACTTTCGGCTTGAGGCCGCGACAGCACTACATGTCGCGATATCGCGACAAAAAATTTCCTTAGCATAAAAAACACTGCACATTATTTCAAAATTTGTTCAAGGCCTTGTCTAATCTCTGCATCCTCCACAGGCATATCACTATGCAGATGCATCCCAACCTCCCTCTCAGCACCCATCTTAGCAAGGAAATCAGCCGCTTTATTAAGAGTTCTACTAGCATAAACAGGTATCACATCCTCTAATTCCTTCCAAAGCTCTTTAATTTGGGAGACCAGGAATCCATGACCTCCAAGCTTTTAAGGCAAAGTTCCTCATGCAATCAAGAGCGCCAACCGGGATTTGGGAATCGGACTCAATGATTATCTTTCTATGACCACGCTTGACGGCCCGGATGGAAGCAGATTTAATAGCAAAGGCCTCGGCTTCATTGTTTGTGGCATATCCCGGACCTTGCAATTCCCAATAGAGCACGACCCCGACATGATCACGGCAGATTACTCCACTTCCGAGCATTGCCCGGATTGCCTTTTGCGGCTCCATCGGTGTTGATTTTGATCCAGCCTTACAGGGGAGGTTTCCAACAACTTCTTACCGTCTCTCAAGATCGGCGACTCTCTCTTCCCGGAGGCTTAGAAGCGAGGCTGATTTTCCTCCTCGGACATAGATGGCAACGGTTTCCACTACTTTGCTCCAGATGACCTGCCATATCCCATCCACCGAAGAGAAGGTTTCACGGAAAATACGAGCATTTCTTTCCAACCACACCTGCCACCAAATAAAAAGGAAACCAAGCTCCCAGCCAGTTCGAAGAGCTTTAGATGTAAATCTACCTCTCTTCCGACTTTCCCATAAATTGGTCCGAGACAAGTCTCCAATAGCCTGGAAGTTTAAAATGGGAGAACCAACGATGCCAAATCTGTTGTGTGAAAGGACAATCAAACGAGAAGATGATCGGCGGTTTCCTCATTCCTATAGCATAAAACACACTTGGGAAGGACCAATGATGCCTACGATTATGAGATTGTCAAAGGTCGGGATTCCATTGTGCATCAGCTTCCAGGCAAAGAAGTTCACTTTCGGCCAGCCCTTGGGATGCCAAATCTTCCTCCATTCTTGAACTGGAAAAGAGTGTGGGGGGGGCTCTGGAAGGATCGAATCATAGCCCTCCTTCACAGTATAAACCCCAAGGTTCCCAAAGCCCCAGGCAAGCTCATCCTCCTCATCTCTCCCAGTAAGAAACCGTTCTGACAAGATTTTTTCCAGAGTTGGAGCCTGCTCCGGGGGGATTGGAATAGGCCATTCACCCAGCCGCTTGAACTTTTGAATCTTATACTCCCCCAATTGGTTGGTATTGAAGTAGCTCTCAATATGGATCCATCCCTTATCTTCTAGAGCTGATTTTAACGGATGCAATTCAGGAAACACAGCAAGAATGGGAGGATTCTGATCCCAAGAATCAATCCAGAACCGGGCCTTCTCCCCTCTCCCAACTTTCCAGAACAATTGATCTTTGATAATGCGAGATCCAAGCTTGAGAGCTTGCCACACTAATGATCCATTACCCTCCAAAGGAAAGCGGCCCAAGTCATTGGGGTGAACAAGACCCAAGTATTTACTAGAGAGGATTCTGCTGAAGAGGGACGTTGGCTGGGAAATCCACCTCCAATACAGTTTACCAGCCAGAGCCTGATTGTTAAACTTGGAGCTTCTTAATCCCAACCCACCTTTTTCCTTGGGCTGGGTGACCTTATCCCATCCAACCAAGGCCCATTTCCTCTCTCCTTTGGCACCTTCCCAAAGAAAACTTCTAGCCACTTTGTCCAGCTCTTTCCAAATTGATGGAGGGGCAGCCAGGATAGAGAATTTATAAATTGGCATGGCCTGAATAACAGACTGTAGGAAAGTCAGTCGGCCCCCATAGCTTAACCATCTATGAGACCAGTGATTCATTCTCTCTTTGATGCCATCCAAAAGGTCCTTCCAGAAATCAGCTTTCAGTTTTTGAAATGCAGAGGAACCCCCAGGTAAACAACAGGAAGAGAGGTCCTAGTGAATCCCAAGATCTCAATAACTCTGTCTTGTGACCTTTGATCAAGATTAAAGAAGACCACTTTGGATTTTGTTTCATTGATGACTTGATTAGAGGCCCGGAGGTAGACGTTTAGAGAATCTCTGATTCCTCTTGCTTCCCTGAGGCTGGCCACTCCCACCAATCCAGTATCATCCACAAACTGTAAATGAGTCAAAACTTCAGCCCCGATTTTAATTCCTGTTATCTGTCCTTGAAGTCTTCTTCTCAGGAGGAGTCTGCCTAATCCTTCAGCCAAGATGAGAAAGAGATAAGGAGAGCAAGGGTCTCCTTGGCGAAGACCCCGAGAGGCTCCAAAAGGTGGCGAGGGAAGCCCCTTAATTAAAACAGAGTATGAAGGCGTAGAGATACGGCTCATGACCCGGGCAATCCGAGCCTGAGAAAAACCAAAGGCTGCCAACATCTTGACCAAGAAGCCCCACTCTACTCTGTCATAAGCCTTAGACATATCCAGTTTGATGAACATTCCTTTGTTACCTGAATTGTGCATAGTATGGATAGCCTCCTGAGCCAAGATCACTCCATCCAAGATCTGTCTCCCTTCAACAAAACCCCCTTGCTCTGGGGAGATTATATTATGAAGAAGAGGTTTTAGTCTTTCAGCCATAATTTTAGTGATTATTTTGTAAATCACATTGCATAAGGCAATAGGTCTGAAATCAGAAATGTGAGCCCCCCCCTCTCCTTTTGGAATTAAGGTAATAAAGGTGTGATTTAGAGCCTTGAGCATTCTTTTATTAGTTCGGGACTCCTCAATGACAGCCAGCACATCCTCCTCCAGGGTATCCCAGAAGGCCTGAAAAAACTCAATAGGGAAGCCATCAGGACCAGGCGATTTTCCAGTGCACATCCCAAAGACCACCTTCTTGAGTTCATCACGATCAATGGGCTTAAGAAGGGCCTGATTCTCTTCATGAGAGATAATAGAGGGAATGCCATCAATGACTTCATTTTGGGCTTCCACATCATGCTCCATACTTTCCTTAAAGAGGTTTGAGAAATACTCCATTGAGTGGGAGTGCATACCAGGGAGAGTGTCAAAAGAGTTTCCATTCTCGTCTTGAAGGAGTTCCATGTTATTCAATTGTCTTCTAGCACGAGGCGGAGCGATGGAAAAATTTTGTATTTCTGTCTCCTTCTAATAACCATGTGTTTCTTGCTCTCTGTTTCCGGTAGATCTCTTCTTGATTATCAATGTCCTCAACCGCTTTGCGTAAAGCATCATCCTCGGATTTAATATGCTCAGAAATGATTCCTTCACTGAATTGTTTTTGCACCTCGTTCCATCTGGTCAACAAGGGAGCCCGTTGGAGCTGGAAATCAGATTTGTTAGTTTGCCTCCACTGTTTTAGTTTACTCTTAACAAAAAGAAGTTGTTTATGAAATTTGAACATAGCTGTCCCAAAAGGGAGACGACCTTCTTCCCACCACTGTGGAATTTTCCTTCGGAGGTCCTCTTTTTGCAACCAAAAATTTTCAAATTTAAATGGTTTGTAATACTGCCCTGACATAGTCCCTCCCTCCAGCAAAATGGGAGAGTGATCTGAGACTGGGCCCTCCAAAATCTGGAATTTGATATTCCATCTAACATAAGCTTCCTCCGAGACCAGAAACCGGTCAAGCTTAACCCTCCTGTTGTATGGCTCTCTTCTCTTATTAGTCCAGGTAAAGTTTGTACCAGGGCCTTTGATATCAACAAGGTTAAAGGCCTGGACTTGGGCAATAAAAAGCCGGTCCCCTGTATCCAAAACTGGGATGCCACCTTCCTGATCCCTGGCAGATAATTTGGCATTGAAGTCCCCAGCAATAATCCAATCAAAATCTTCCCGGGAGGACCTCATGTTTTGAACGACTTTCCATTGAAACCGCTGACCATCGATGTTATGAGCCCCATAGAAGTTTGTAATTAAGACTTGTTCAGTTGTAACAATGTTCCTAAAAAGAGATGTGAGGACACCCCTCCAAGCTATATGTTCTATTGCTATCCACGCCAAAGGGTTCCAAAGAGTAGCAATCCCTCCCGAGGCACCTAGAGCAGCCACAGCCATATGGCCAGCACCCCTCCAGATTCGGCTGACAGTTTTACTCATAAGGTCTAAAGACATTTTTGTCTCCTGAATGAGCAGAAAGTCTGTTTTACTTCTCTCTAAAAGTCTTTGAACAGCAGATTGATGGGTTCTATTGTTTAAACCCCTCACATTCCAAGATTGAATAATCATTGGAAACCTTGGGAGCAATAAGAATCAATTGTTCTCGCCAATCCTCCATTGATTAGCTTATCTCCTTGCACTGCAATTAGATCCTTATTGGATTTCCTGCCCGCCCCTTGGGAATTACTATTTTTCGACCTCTTCTCCACCTGGGTAATCCCTAGAGCTGGTCTTTCTCTGATCTTTTATGCATTTCCCATGGTGACATCCTTAATAGCTGGCTGTGCTGGGGAGTGGATTACCAATGCCCCTGGGTTTTCTAGCTGCAAAATCTCAGAGGAGTCAATCACCTGTTCTAGGACAGGGGTTGGTGAGGGAGGAGCATGAGAATGGATGATATTATCCTCAAGGTTCCCATCTGCTCCTTCCATAATTTGGTCTTCTTGATCCACAAGAGATTTGAAGATTTCATACCGGTTGGTTGGCTTGGGTTGAGCTTGCTCCTTGCCATTTCTCTTTTTGTTTCTTCTTCTCTTCTGCTGTTCAAAGCCATCTTTCTGGGCATCAGAACCAGGGGGAATGATGGGTGGTTCCTTGATCGGAGTGGGCTTACCCTCTCGGGGGCGATTTGGCATTCCCTGTGGAACATCCGCTTTGGTGCTCAAGATATTTGGGCAGAACCTAGCCAAATGGCCATGCTTATGGCAAACTCTACATCGGAAAGGTAGGGCTTCATAGTCTAACTGTTGTATCCAGGATTGTCCTGCTAACTCCAGTTCCATCTCAGCTGGTAGCGGCTGGCTAATATCCAATTCTACACAAATTCTAGCATAAACAACAGTGTTTCCTTCTATGGTATCTTTGGAAACTCCCAAATATCTACCTAGAGAGTTACCTATCAATTCAAGAATCTGCTCACCCCAAAACTCCATCGGGAGAGCATACAGCCGGATCCAAATCGGGACAGTCGTGGGCTCAATGCGAGGGTCGAAGCCCGCTCTCCACGGTTGGACAAATAACCCTGCCGGGCCATGGCTCCTCTTTTCTGATTCAAATGCTCTGTTTCTATCCGCTAAGGAGGAAAAACTAATAATAAAATACCCATTGCTTATGGGCCATAAGGAGTACTCACCGATAGGCTCCCAGTTTTGTCTCACCCAGGTGTGCGAGAAGTGCGGGGTGGGTCGGATGCCCATGAATTTGCAAATCAGGTCATGAGTAGCACGGTAGTTGATCGTGTCCTCGACCAGCTTTGGTTCTATGACAATCTTCGATCTGGAAGCAGATTGCGGGAGACATCCATTAACTATGTGCACGGGAGAACCCTTGCCCGCATTCCTGGATAGCGAATGGTAAGCACTCCGTTGAGCTTCATCGGAGGAAGACGCAGGGTTTTCTCTTAATATCTCGGCATAAGAGGTCTTCTTCCCATCGAGAAATCCTGGAGGAGACCCCATTGGGCCCTCCCGGGGCAACGAAAGAGCCGTCAGCGAAAAACAACAGCAAACCACCTGAGTCCCTGGTAGAATCTTCCCACCAGAAACCCTAGAGCCTCGGTCGACGACAGTTCAGAAAGTTTCCCGCCAAATCGCCAGAGCTCAAAAACCAGTTCGATTTCCTTCGTCCTCTCAGTAAAGCAAGAAATCTATTATTTAAATATATTAAACAAATATATAAAATATATATAAATAATGGATAATGTGACAAGAAACTATGGATGGATGACAAGTGGCTAAATTTTGGTGTCTACAAATTTAATGTTTTCAAAAAATTTAAAGAGTTCAAGGCTCTTGTAGAAAATCAAATAGAGAAAAAGATAAAGGTTTTGAGAAGTAACAATGGTGGTGAGTATTGCTCTAATGAATTTGAGTAGTTTTGCAAGGAATATAGAACAAAAAATAGATAAAAACTCTATATACTCCATAACAAAATGGAGTTGTAGAACGGATGAATAAATCATTTATGGATAAGGCCAAAAGTATGCTAAGCAATGCAGGGTTAGAAAAGAACTTCTGGGTAGAGGTTGTGTTAAATGCCTATTACCTCATCAATAGATCTCCTACCTTAGCTTTGGTGGATAAAACTCCATAGGAAGTGTGTATTGGTAAGAAACCTTCTCTCAGTCATATAAGAGTTTTTTGTTGTGAAGCTTCTATGTATGTCCCAAAATAGAAAAGGACTAAGTTAGACTATAAATCTAAAAAATGCATATTTGTGGGTTATAGTACTGGTGTTAAAGGATATAAGTTATGAAGCCCAGAAACATATAATATTTCTTACATTCATGATGTGATCTTTAGAGAAACAAAAAGGGGTTCCAAAATAGGAAATGCCATCAAGTAAAGAACCTAAAATAGTTCAAGTAAAATTGGAATAGGAGGAAGAACCTGTGGTAGAACTTGATGCTACAGAAGAATATGAATTACAGAGAGATTCTAAAGAGGAATATTCAAAGGAAGAAGGTTAGTAGGAAGCTAAAGATGCAAAACCTAGAACTTCAATTTTGAGGAGATTAAATTGAGTTAGAAGACTCCCAAAAGGGTATAGCCCTTCAAATTTTTTTAATGCAAATATTTTATCAATTACTGATGAAAAACCCAAGACTGTAAAGGAGGCACTTCATTCAAGTGATAATAAGTATTGTAAAAGGGCTATGGAGGAAGAAATGGAGTCCTTGGATAAAAATAAGACATGGGACTTGGTGAAAGTACCCCCTAGAAGAAAACTTGTTGGTTGTAAGTGGTTATTCAAGAAAAGGATAATATAGAAGGAAATTTGGAGAAGTACAAAGCTCACCTAGTAGCAAAAGGATTTTATCAAGTTGAGGGAATTGAATTTGGTGAGATTTTTCTCCTATGGCTAAACTAACATCAATTAGATTTTTATTGGCTATTTATGTTTCTTTTGATTTTGAAATAGAACATATGGATGTAAATACAACTTTTCTACATGGTGAACTTGATGAAGACATATATATGTCACAACCAAAATGCTTTAGGGTAAAATATAAGGAGGACTTGGTATACAAGTTGAAGAAGTCTCTTTATGGATTAAAGCAATCTCCAAGAATGTGGAACCAAAAATTTGACAAATTTGTTTTGACACTTGGGCTTGGAAAAAGTAAAGCAGATTTGTGTGTTTATTTCAAAAAGGAAGGTGAAATTTTTTTATCATTATTTTGTATGTGGATGACATGCTATTAATTGGTAATAATAAGGAGATAATAAAGTTACTAAAATCTCAATTATCTTTTGAATTTGACATGAAGGATTTGGGTGCTACAAAATTTATTTTGGGTATGGAAATAATAAGGGATCGTGCAAATAGAAAGTTGTGGTTAAATCAAAGGAAATATATAGATTTGATACTACAGAGGTTTATGATGCATGATTGTAAACCAGTATGTACTCCATATCTTGTTGGTCAAAATTTATTTAATGAACAAAGTCCTAAAACAAATGAGAAAATTGAAGAAATGCATCATTTTCCTTATTCTAGTGTTGTTGGTAGTCTAATGTATGCAATGGTATATACTAGACCTAATATTGCACATATAGTGGGAGTAGTTAGCATATATATGTCCAATCCATGAAAGGAACATTGGACTGCTATCAATAGGATCTTCAAATAACTACATGGAACTACATATTATGCTATATGTTACCAAGGAAAATATGGAGACAATAATATTGTAAATCTACAAGGCTTTGTGGATGCTATTTGGGTTGGAGATATTGACAAGAGAATATCCATGAATGCTTATTTGTTTAGACTATTTGGAGGAGAAGTAAGTTGGATGAGTAAAAAGTAATTAGTGGTTGCTTTGTCTACTACAAAAGTAGAGTACATTGCAGCAAGTCATTCTTGTAAAGAAGCTGTGTGGCTACAGATGTTGTGTTCAATAGTTGATCTAAATAAAAAATCCATGAGAATTGATTGTGATAGTCAGAGTAAAATATTTTTGGTAAGCAATCCTGGTTATCATGATCGGTCAAAACATATTGATATCAAGTACCATTTTGTGAGAGAGATGGTTGAAGAGAACTGGGTGATGTTGGGTAAAGTTGATAAAGAGAAGAAAACTATTGATTCGTTAACAAAGTTTGAACCTGCTAAAAAAAATTCTTGGTGCCATAGGCATGGTTATCCTTGATAGTTGACAATGGCAATTTTTATCCCCTATGAAAAGTATTCAACAAGTGGAAGAATTTTAGAATTATGTTGAATATTTTCCATGTTATTCAAGTGGGGTTAACTCTGAGAGGATTGGACACTCTACCCTTATACTCATTGGGGTTCAAGGTCGAACCAAGCCTCGAGCGGGAGTATAGGGGTGACAACCCCTATTCAGGGGTCCAAGAGCAATATCCCTCGGGGAAATTGTTTTGGGGTTTATGCTATTTTTTAGACCTATATGGGTGGTTTTGGGTTAATGTATAGTCAGCCCATGGATTTGCACCCATGGTATTGTAATTCCCCTTCTTGTGTTTTTGGTATATAAAACAACACTTGAATGAGGATATGGTAAGTGAAAAGTGCAAGTATTGTAATCGCAAGTGAAACATGGATAAGGATATTATTGTATTGGAGACAATAAAGTTTATACAGAAGGAAATATTCTTGTTAGGTTTTTTTCCAAAAGGAATCCCTACGATAAATTCTTGTGTAATGTGTTTCATCTTCTTTACTTTTCCTTTGATTCTACACTTAGTGCTTTTCTAGATTTTATTTATTGGAGTATTATTTCTCTTCACTTCCCACATTTGCTCATATTTAAAATATGATATTTTTTAATTCACTTACCACCATTTTAACTCTTATTGGCCAATGATCTAAACCAATCCTTGTTAAGGTATTAATTTTAGCACAAATTCCTTCATCTATCCAATGATATGAGAGTATACATCTATCTAATTTTTTTGCTATTAGGTTTTGGCCTCTCCTATTTTTGGTCCATGTATAGTTGTCTTCTTTAAATTCAACCTCCCACAAATTATTATTTTGATTAAAATTTGAGAAACCTCTCATACTTTGGGTTAATTTTATAATTCCACTAATTTTTTCATCCAACTTGGTCATGGTGTTAAAATCTCCTATGATCATGAATCAGGTTTCTTGGTCTTTACTTCTCATAAAGACTTCAATGCCACTATAAAATTCTAATCTACGTAATTGATTTGTAGGTCCATAGACATTGATAAGGATGAAATGAATATCTACAAAGTAGCATGTGACTAAAGAGGCTATCCAATACCTAGTTTTATGAATGGTTACACAAGAGCTTCTAGTAGGATTCTAACAAGTTAGAATTCTCCATGCCAATCCTTTAGAATCCATAGTATCCCATTCACATCTCGCCCATGTTGCTTTCATAGTTTTTGAAACTTCTTATTTTGTCATTTTAGTTTCCTAGATTCAAATAATATCATGCTTATTACTTAAATAGAGGTCCCTAATACACCTGTGCTTTGAGGGGGCATTAGAAACCCTTATATTCCATGAGATGATAATCATGTCTCGTTATGGCCAATTGGCCCTGCCCATGAGTTACCAATATCATTTTGTTTTTTGGTAAGAAGTTCAACCAACTTAGTTTGTGTTCCTTTCTCTATGTTTGCTTTTGCTTCCCTGGATATCGTTTGATAATTTGAGGGTTTTCCTATTTTTGCCTTGCATGTATCATGAGTAGGTCTTATTATTCTATTCCTCAATATTCTTTCACAACTTTGTTTTATCTGAATTATACTCTTCTAGATCTACAACATAAGCTTTTGACTTACCCTACTCATTTTTTGGTATTTCCTTATTAATGGTAGAGGTATTAACATCTAACACTCTATTTTCTTTACCATTTTTTCTCCTGAATGGTGCATGGTACTTCAAAATATTATTCAAAATCTAATTAGACACATTCCTTTGGTTCATTAAGAATGTTCATCCCTAAATCAAGATCATCACTACAACAAAAAAGGGCTTTAATGGTGGCTAAATAATACAATTTTTTACGGTGGTAAAAAACTACCCTAATAGATCCTAAGAGGGTGGTTAATAACAACCCTCTTAGGATAACCACTCTCTTAGGACTAAGACGATGGTTATAAACCGTTGTCTTAGGGTGACTCTAAGAGGGCAGTTATAAACCGCCCTCTTATTCTTAAGAGGGCAGTTTATAATTGCCCTCTTAGGGTTAAGAGAGTGGTTTATAATCATCCTCTTGGAGGTTTTTGGGTGCCCATAAGAGGGCAATTATAAGCCACCCTCTAAGGGTTATAAAAAAACCTTTTAAAATATGGGTTGGTGTATGTGATAAACCATGTTAAACCCCCACTAACATTATTGTTTCTTCTTTCTATCGGGTCGAAAGCTTTCATTTTTCTTTCAACAGTCCTTACATATTAAATTGGCTTAGCTACCCAACATTGCATATATAGATACAACCCATACACCACACTGCTTGAACCAAGCCTCATCTCATTGATCATACCAGAGCTCCCGGGCTTTTATTGAGGCTATACCCTCTCTATTTTAAAAAAGATACGCTTGCAAGAACCTTGAGAGTGACTTCCTTTGATATAAAGACATGTGTTTCTTTTTTTAATTTTAGCGGGTAAAGACTTTCATGTTGTTCATTTTTTTGTTGGGGTTTGCCTTGAAATTTCTCTAAAATTGTGACATCTACTACTTTACCCCTGGTTCTTCACTTTGTTGAATAAATCTATAACCTAAAATGGTGAGATATGAGGGCCAAAGCAGAATTTGAAGGTATATAATGGGGCATGAAGATGAATTGAATATTGGAAGAGACGAGGTTAGTTAGGTTCAGTGAATTTTACATTATTTTTGGTATTTTTGCAAACCCATGTCCTTTTAGGGTTTGGAATTTTTTAGTTTGTAAAGTTGTGTTTACACATGAGATTTGTAAAATTTAAACCCTAGGATGATGTTAATACCCTTTTGAAATATAGTTTAAACCCTAGGGTGATATTAGTTTATATATTAAACCTTAGGGCTTGAAATCAAATTTAAACCCTAGATTACCTTAATCATGTTGTTCATTTTTTGGTTGGGGTTTGCCCTAAAATTTCTCTAAAAATTTAAACCCTAGATTACCTAAATGTCTTGTCCATATGAAGGTTGTCTACAAGCCATGGAATGTTTTGTTATCATCTATAGATGCCTTTACAACAATTTCTCCTCGATATATCCCTGTCAGTCATATCCCTACCTTTTTAGTTCAGCTGGATTCTCAAAACTCATGGGTTATATCTGTAGAAGGAAATATCCAGAAAATACTTATGCCTAATTTTGTGGTGAACAATCATAATGACTACATAGGTAGGTCATATGTGGCACTCACTTGCAAAAGTATCTACTGTTATGGAAAGCTAGCAAGGGATGGTTTTTACCAATTTTGGATATATAATCCAAGTACCTAAATGAGGTTGTTGGGTTGTTTATGACAATGACTTGTCATCCTTCCAATTGTCATTTTACTCTGTTGTTGGGCATTGTAACTATTGATCGTGATTTAGAAAACACAACTCTTTTGCTACAAACTTATGATTCAGAGTCCGATTCATGGAGTAAAATAGAGATAGAGATATCGTTTATAATAAAACCCTATGGAATCTCTCACTTGTTATAAGGTTTTCTACCCTAATAGTTTTTTAAGTTTATTTTTGAAAAGATTTAAATTTGTTTAAGGTTTGGAGCGTAAAGGATTTCTACTAGGATTTAGTTGTTTTTTAATTTTAAATTATTTTTTAAGATTTGAAGATTAGAAGACTTATGTTATTTAAGTTTTTATTTGAAAGTAGAGGATTTAAAAGGTTTTGAAGATTTAAATTTGGTTTAAAGTTATTTGAAGCTTTTTAAAGTTTTTTAAAGATTTGAAATTTAGAGAAAATTTTGAAAATTGTTTTTTTGCAAATTTAATTTAGTAGGGAGTTAAAAGGATTTCTACATCAAAGGTTTAGAATTTAGAATTTGCAAATTTCTTATTTGATTTTTAAATTTAGGAGATAAAAGGATTACTACCTCAAAGGATTTCTACATGTTATACTCTGCTAAATCTGGACATAGACTAGATAGCATTTTCTCTAGAATTTATTAGATATCTACAACGTAAAAATGTGAGATATTGAATGATCACAGACTAGTTGATATGTATGCATTTATTTTATACATTTATATAACATTCAGGTATTAATAAATTTAATTGTTTGCAAGATTTGATGAATTTTGTAGCCATGATTCTAGCGCTAGGGTGGTTGTGCCATTAATATCTTGCTAGGTCTCCCTCTGGAATCTCTCACTTGTATTCTCCTTCTACTTTCTTGTACTGCAACTACCTTTTTTAAATTGTTTATATGGGATTGAAATGGGCCCTACCCATATTACTTCATGATTGCATTACCTCTATATTTCAATGAACAACATAGTAGGAATATGATAAACTTTATTATCATGGCACCCCTCTAATTGTATTTTTTCTGGACAATATTGATATCATTTGACTTGCTTCTCTGGCCAATATTTGTCATTTGACTTGCTTCTCTGTCCACAGAGGAGTACTTTGTCATTGTTATAATTAAAATATGCTTATATGTGCTTGTAAAATTTATTTGGCTCTCAGATCAACTCTTGCCTCTATCCTTGAGATTCATTGTATACTCGAATAACTTTTGTTATCCAAGTTTTTCTTGGGATTCTTAGTTCTTGACTGTGTACCTCAATAATTTTAACTAGTTCAATATCCCTGAGGGTTTGTTTTACTTACTTGCATACTACACAATGGCATATGTGTGAAACTCCTATTGGTAAGGTCTTTGGTATTTTTGCATCCTAGACCTTTGGTCTTCAAGATTTACATTTTCCACCTTCACTATTCTTGCACATGGGATGAGACTTGAAATTTTAAACAAGTGAAGGTCTATCTGCAACTAGTTTTCTACAAAGGCTACCATGTAACCATAGAGATTCAAAGCATTATTATTCAAGACCAGTTTTGCATACTATAACAATTGTCTCTATCATGCTTATTATCATTATCTGCATGCATAAAGTTGTATCCAAAAACATAGAGCTCTTTAAAGGATATCATAACTAAAGCTAGACTACAACAAAATTTGTATCTTTGAATCCATTAAACACTTCATCAATTGTATTGCTAGGTGGTGTACATATGTAGAGGATCCTATAGGATCTGGATCTCCTAGAAATATGAAGAATTCACAAGTAATGAGGAAATAAAATAGGTCGGTACCAAGGACCCAATACCCTAAATTTTGTAACCGTTTAGACTAGAATCCCCTTGTTTTTTTATTTCCTAACCACATGTACCTAGAAATCAGTAGAAGAAATGGGTAGGACCAATCCAATGTTGTCATAAAGGGGGCCAAGGGCCAATCACACTATAAAATTCATAACTACAGGCACTAAAATGATAGGACACAATACCCACATTCCAGATACTGTAAATTCACATGTATAAGCCCAAGATCAGTCTTTTCATACCAATTGAATACAAACTCTCATCAATCAAACTTGTATTAAAATGAGTTGGGTTTTGCCTAGATGTACACTAAGCAAAGGCCAACCCAAATTGCTTGGATCCTAACATCAAAAACTGAACTGTATAATACACATGTTCTTGGAAAGATAAATTCAAAGCTATGATTACACATGCATTTTGGAAAGCATTGTTCTATTCAGGAACAAAACCCAAGATCACTAAACAAAAAAGAATTCAACATCGAACAGTCATGAAGTAGAAAACTCTAAAAGCATGGCAGTCTTGGCAGGGTGACATAGTCCTAAACAATAGTATTCTCTTAAACAATGTAAAGCAACATCACCTTTTTGAATGGAAGGGCATTCAAATATTTGTGTGGGACTTGTTTAGTTGGTGATGGAAAAAAGATGAAATCTGACATAAATATATAGTTTGACATAGGTGATGCTTAGGTGCTTGACAAGTATCTAAGGCATATCAATACATTAGGATCCAAATCTCTAATTTTTTGGGTATCCACAGTGTTGATTGATCATGCTTTTGAATTATAAAAGAGAGGGCATTGAGCATGTGGGTCTTTGATTTTCCCCCATATTCCACTTGCTTTACATAATCTCATCATTAATACAGATTGAGATTTCATTCTTTTTTGCCCCTACTTTTAGTTATCTCTCTTTCTTTGACTATACATCTATCAGCCTTTTTACCCATCTTCTAGTCCTTCAATATACATATTAATTAGAGTCCTTTTTTTACCACCAGCTAGTTATTTCAGACTAGTTTTTGACTTGAATTGAAGGGAAAATCTTGTTTATGAAAGATTTTCTTAGGAAAAAGGAAAACTTGATTATTTTGACATACTTGTTAGTGGTAGGACACATATACAAATCCCTGGCCTTGCCACAAGTTGGCCTTGCTTTTGGCTTTGGGGTTTATATAGTTCACAAATTGGTCGAAGGCCACAAAGAGCTACTCTATATCACTATTTGCTCAATGGAAGTGCCAAAGGAAAGGGTTTGTAGGTTTTCCTTAAGTATTTATGGAAATCCAAAGAAAAACATGAAGTAAACATGTTAGCAGCTAGAATTTTTATGTAGAAACAATCCTTTACAATGCAATTTATTCATCACATTTCAAAATTTTCATAGATGCAGTCATGAATTTGGAAAAGGTTACACAATGCCCTCATATGAAACCCTAAAAATTGGTCTACTTGATAGGAAGGATTAAGCCATTTCCAGTGAACTAAAAGAAAAGACATAAGTTGGGAAAGATTTAAAAGGATGCACATTTTTAAGAATGGTTGTTTTGATTAAGACTTGTCAAAATTGTAGTGGATAAAATTTATGTTAGATAGAAAATTGACTGCAAAATTCATTTTGTTAGTTTAAGTTCTAGGTCTACCAATATAACACTTATATCTCAATTGTCTAAACAAATTTCTATCTTTAAAATTCATTAAAATCCAATATCAACTTCTATCATAATTATTTCTTCCTTTTCAAGTAAAGCAAGGATAATAACATGAACTTTCTAATATCTAGATAATTTAAACTTGTAGGCATTATTTCCATTCCCAAAATACTTGCTATGCAAATATAATTAAATCAATATAAAAGAGAAGGGTGACAAAATATGCATCTGTAATTTGAGACTTATAGTTGCAACTTCCGCCATAAAATGTTCTTCTTTAGCAGCAACATCTTGCTTAGTAAATTGTAGCTCCTTTACAGTATAGAAACATAAAATGAGGACAATCTACCTATGAAAATAAATGCAAATAAAAATGACCATTGAACACACTGAAAGTCCATATGTTACCTCTCTTGTTGATGCCAATTTTTCTTCTAGTTCTTTCACTTTTTTTTTACTCCTCTGTAATGCTCCTATAGTCTCATTCCCTTTCTTCTCATCCTGGAAAAGGTTAGACATAACTCAAACAAACTTGCAAGGTCCAGCAAGGTTAGGAGCAATCAAAACTAAAATCTTACCTCTAAAAGTTTAGCAAAAAGCTTTGCTTCCACTTCAACACTAGTTTGGCACTGTTGTAGAACTATGTTCACTTTAGATGTCAACTCTTCATTTAACCAAGAGTTGTGCTTTTGAATTAGCTCATTTTCCTATGCATTGTATGTGTTAAAGCTATGCCAATGGTAAGGCATTAGCTCCTTTTCCTATGCACTATGTGTGGATGTAACAACCAAAATAAAAGCAATAATCAAAGTTCCTCAAGAAAATGGTAAGACATTTCTAGTTTATTGAGTCTTCAATTTCATTGGGTCTTCAAGGAACTAGCTTCACACAAGTAACATGCAAAGAACATAAGGCATGGGCATCAAAACATACTAGGTCAAGTCTTGGCATTACCAAAGACTATTTTTAAGTCATCTAGCCTGAAAGGTTTCCAAAAAAATTAATTGTTAAACTTTTCATTAGATTTGTAGGGGTCATATTTTTCACTTTCTAGGTATATCATACCTTTATGTCATGCTATAAGATCATCCCTCTGATGGGCATTCTTTGTTAGTAAACTCAGAGTAAATGGACCCTTACTTGAAAATTCCTGTGGCATTACATTTAATGTCTAATCAAAAGATAAAAGTAAAACAAAACAACAACATACTTTAAAACATGGACCATGTTCATAGTTGCATGATGGGATTGCAGAAGCAGAGATTACAGGAGACTACAACATTGTTAGACGTTGTCATCCCTTTGGTTGGAAGTTAAGCATACTATTTATGTTGTCAGGTATCTTGAGTGTCTATTTTTGAATGAACTACCTTATGAGTATGTGGCACATGAAGCACACCATAGTTATAAAAAGGTGAATATTTGTACTATCTATTTCTGCTTTCTTGTACTACAACTACCTTTTTTTAATTGGTTATATGGGATTGAAATGGGCCCTACCCATATTACTTCATGATTGCATTACCTTTGTATTTCAATGAACAACATAGTAGGAATACGATAAACTTTATTATCATGGCACCCCTAGGGATTGTAAAATTGTTAAGGTTCACTCATGGGATTGGAACCTTGGCTTACTGTGTGAAATACTGCAACTACATTTTTTTGGCTAATATTTATCATTTGACTTGCTTCTCTATCCATAGAGGAGTACTTTGTCATTGTTATAATTAAAACATGCTTATATGTGCTTGCAAAATTTATTTAGCTCTCAGATCAGCTCTTGCCTCTATCCTTGAGATTCATTGTATACTCGAATAACTTTTGTTATCCAAGTTTTTCTTGGGATTCTTAGTTCTTGATTGTGTACCTCAATAATTTTAACTAGTTCAATATCCCTGAGGGTTTGTTTTACTTACTTGCATACTACACAATGGCATATGTGTGAAAATCCTATTGGTAAGGTCTTTGGTGTTTTTGCATCCTGGACCTTTGGTCTTCAAGATTTACATTTTCCACCTTCACTATTCTTGCACATGGGATGAGACTTAAAATTTTAAACAAGTGAAGGTCTATCTGCAACTAGTTTTCTACAAAGGCTACCATGCTTATTCTACAACTAGTTTTTCTCCAAATATTGACACATATGACCCTAAAGGTGTGTCATCTATGTCTATGTCCATGTGTGCATGTTGGACTATGTATGTGCTGTTTGATGAAGAATCAGTCTTCATTTGTGGTGCTCTAAAACTTTTTGTAGTTGAAAGCATTGATGTAACAACAACTAATGCTAATGGAGATAGATTTAACCATGGCTCTTTCTTTTGTTCTAAAACCAGTTCTTTTCTTTCAACTAACTCTTCTAGTTTTTGTTTAGCTAAGGGTTCTTCCTTTTGTTTTGTAGAAGCTTCTTCTACTTTTTGTCTTAGAAGATTCAGTTGAAAGAAAATATTTTGTTTCAGAACAAACATACATTGGGTTATGCAAAAAAAAATTTTGCAAAACTCATTGGAATGATAAATATGCATCGAACACATGGAGGATGTTTTTTATGTAATATATGGTTGTCCAACCATACTCCAGTTATCAAAACATGGTTGAATGATAACTTAAAATACATGTAAACTATTAGGCCCTCCAATTGGCATTATTTTAGTTTATGTGATAGATTTCTTACCATCTAAACAACTTGTACAATATAAATTATCATGCACCTGGATGCATCTACATCCTTCAGTTAGATGTCCTTATATATGGAATCATCTCTCAATTCAGCCATTTTAAAAAAGATATATCTTTTATTCTACTAGAAAGTTAGAACTGGAAAAAACAAACAAACAGTTTAATAACTTCTAATTGAAATGCTTTGGATAGAGTTATTTTACTAATTGTATTTTTTAATCAACATGTTGAATTTCAGTTTTACATCAGTTTATACCATTTATAGGAGTTAATCTAAGAGAGTACATTTGCACAAGTTTCATTTTTATTGCATATGTTATCTATAACTCTCCATGCAATGCTTGCTCTATTCGATATATATATATATATATATATATATATATATATATATATATATATATATATATATATATATATTTCAACTTGTGATGTTGAGTGGTAGATCCATTTTTTTAGCATCCATATATAGGCAAAAAAAAATATTGTTATTATAACTTATCGGTCCTAAGAAACCAAATTTATCAGTCAAACTCAAATCTGCATTATTTGAGAAAGAATTTTTTATCTTCCTTCCTAGTTTTCCAACCTTTCATTCATATATATATATGAGGGTGGGGGTGGGGGTGGGGAGTAACACTTGTTGTTGTTACTTCCCCACCCCCACTTGTTGTTGTTACACTTTTTTTTGTTACTTCCCCACCCCCACTTGTTGTTGTTACTACCCACCCCCACCCTCATATGGGGTGGGGAAGTAACAACAACAAGTGTTGTTGTTACTCCCCATCCCCACCCTCACTTGTTGTTGTTACTTCCCCACCCCCACCCTCATACTTGTTGTTGTTACTCCCCACCCCCACCCTCATATTGTTGTTGTTACTCCCCACCCCCATATATATATATATATATATATATGTGTGTGTGTGTGTGTGTGTGTGTGTGTGTGTGTGGGAAGGTTTGGAAAACTGGGAAGGAAGATCAAAAATTCTTTCTCAAATAATGCAAATTTGAGTTTGACTAATAAATTTGGTTTCTTAGGACCGATAAGTTATAATAACAATATTTTTTTATTTATATCTAGATGCTAAAAAAATGGATCTACCACTCAACTGTTCAAATTACAAGTTAAAATATGGTGTTGATTTTAGATGTGTTATAACTTGAGCCTATCTATTTAGAGACATCAAGGCTTGACATGAAGATCTGTATAGTGGTTGTTGCTTGAATTTGTGTTTGGGATTTACATGGAAATGGAAATTCAAATGCATTATTTCTAGCTTTAAAACTTTATGACAAGCTTCCTTCAGATATGGGAAATTTATGCAAAATCTTACCACCTATTAACAGTTTGGGGGATCTGTTCATAACTAATCATATGATATTTGTTTGTTTCTTCATTGAAAGAATCCTCCTTCTGTCATCTTCAGGTTCACTTTGTCTAGAAAGTTTTATTAGATATTTTATTTGTATATAAGTTTCATTTTTATTGCATATGTTATCTGTAACTCTCCAAGCAATGCTTGCTCTGTTCGATATATATATATATATATATATATATATATATATGAATGGAAGGTTGGAAAATTGGACGTGATGGTAAGTAAGCTCATATGTTATTTGCATGCAGGTTATGATGTTGAATCTAGGTAAAAAGATATACAACTGCACAATGTAGCTTTTTATACTACTACATATAATTTAGAACAGGGACAACTACATACAAATCGTTTGTGGTATAATTGTAAATTACATTACTGTTTGGCCTAACTTCTAGTCCCTCCAACATGGATCACCTCCTTTATATTTTTTTTAGGATGAGACCATAAGAGGGTGGTTTTAAACCACCCTCTTAGCCCTAAGACAGAGATTATAAACCATCATCTTAGGGTGACCTAAGAGGGCGGTTTAAAACCTCCCTCTTAGGGTCTAAGAGAGTGGTTATAAATCGCCCTCTTAGGCCTAAGATATTTTAACCCTAAAAGGGTAGTTTTTAACTGCCCTCTCAGTCCTAAGATGACGATTGAGAACCACCCTTATAGCCCTAAGATGATGGTTTTAAACCACCCTATTAAACCCTAAGAGGGAAGTTTTTAGCCATCGTCATACGTCATAGACTTTTTACAATGCCCTCATAGATGGTGGTTAAATAACTACCTTTAAATTTCTTTAAGGGTGGTTTATAACCACTGTTAAAGTCCTTTTTTAGTGTAGTGCATACTTAATATACGATTCCTTGTTAATATGTTGAACCTGTTGTATTGTGTCCTCTAAGACTTGATCTACTTTTTCATCCCTCAAATGAGTTTGTATTTCTTCCAATATCCTTCCTTACTAGTCTCCACTATTTATTTGCTCTCATTTCTCTAGATCTATTTTTTGGAAGTTGAAAACCATCTTTATATATCCATTTGGAAGTTTCTCTTGTGGTTTTATACATATGATTATGTTGGGCTCTTCTTAAGGCGTGATCTCTCAATATGCCCCACATCATGACATCTTCTACATATAAAAGATATGTTTTCATAATCTATAGTTTGGATCCACAACTTATTCCCATACTTAAGAATTATCGGTTTTGGTAAAGCTTTACATATATCAATCATGGCCAAAATCCGAGCATAAATAACCAAGAATCCATCTTTTGTAGTATCTAAAATCTCAAGGAATTTTCCTATAGTGTTTCTTATTGCCTTGAAGGTATCTATTTCCAAAAATTCAATGCATAACCTATACATCCTAACCCAAACTGGTACTAGGGATAAATTTACATTTTTAGGTGAAAAGCCTTCATACTAGTGGGTAAGGAAGAGTCTTGCTCTTTTCATAAACCAAGGAATTCCTTTTAGGATTATATCTCTTTATTTCCTATAAAAAATGGCTAGGAATAAACCTTTGAGAAGAAAGGATAGAATCACTCTTGGAGACTTCCAACTCCTATCAATCCATTTTCTCAAGTTTGAATCCCTTGGAAAATACCCATTAAATTTACCAAAAACCACCCTATCTTGAAGCAACGAGGATTGATCCTCTATGGTGTGATCACTAACCTATACCACTAGATATGGTTCTAAATATTTAGCTATAAATTGATCCATGGACAGGAAATTAAAACTCAAAATCTACTAAAATTTACCAAATTATCCTATAGGAAATATAATATTTGATAAAAAATATAATAATTTGCATGTAAAATTTCTAAGATAAAGAAGGAAAAAAAAAACTTAGCTTAAAATTTATATGCCCAAATAGAATGTCTTGCCTCATTGAAGTCTTAGCCCTTCATTACTCCTCCCATAATCCAAACCCTAGCTAACAAATATTTGCAATTTTATTTTTCGTGACTTAAAAAATTATCATTGCCCTTGTTTTGGATGACTAACTTCATAGGGCCATATCTCCCTAAATATTGTTTAAATTCCTTCATATGATAACTCATTTTAAATCTATTCAAATTACACACAAGTTGGTCCAAGAATTTTCTAAATCAAATAACCCTTCATGAAGATATGGCTCCTAAAAGATGAGATATTTAAAAACAATGTCCTAATTCTTTGCGAAGCTCGGATAAAGCAAGTTAATAACACTTAAACTTGAACCTAAAGTTGTGCATTGCTAAACGTTGATTGATATATATATATATATAGTAGACACCTAAAACATATCATATTGAGGAGACTACCTAAATGGACTCTTTTAAACCAAGTAAACCACCTTGGGCAATCTCCAGGCCAAAAATAATGGTTTTCACCACTTAAATAGGGGCATTTTCCTTTGCAACCAGGGTCGTATCACCCCAGGATGGCCACACCAGAAATAAAAATTTAAGAAGTACAATAGGATAACTGGCAGTCGAAACTTCCAGTTAACCTCATGTATAATCCCGCATCGCGATTTAGCACCTTGCATGAGCCAAAATAGCAAAAATGTATGTATTAATAAATTGCATGAAATTCTAAAGATAAACATTCACTTTTCTTAATGTGAACTATCTCTTTGCTTTTCATGCAAAGGGTTTGTGCTATTATTATATTTCTTTTGAGAAATCTATATATTGGCACACACCCCCTCAATTTGAACCCTCGATGCCTGCAATATTTATTACCCTAATCTTTATCGTTACAGAGTTCAAGCTTCCTCATCGTGAAGTGTTGCCACATTTTTTATCCCTAAGCTCTCCCACTATTGAAAATCATATTGCTAGTTTGCTTCAAGAATTAAAGGCTATGCTTTCATATTCTATGCAAATCAAACACTTCTATTTTTGTGACTAATCAGACCCACTAAGCAACTCCCGTGAGCGCACCAATCCATCGATAAAATCCTAAGTCAATTCCAGATGTTGTCCCAACTCAACCACAAGAAACACAATTCTATGGTAGATACCATCTTGACTCGAGATGGCCCACATGTAAGGACATCCTACACAGAGATGGCCTTTGGTAGAGATTTGTTTTTCTATCTTTTTCATTTACAACAGTTAGAATTTGCTTTTTACTATTTCCAACATTAGATTAACCTTTCTTTTTGCATGGTTTATTTTGCTTTTAACTCATTTATTTTTGCATTCATTTTGTTTAATATGATCCCAATCTCGTTGGGCTCTGCACATGCTATTGACATCCTTTACTTTATTTATGTGTAGATTACAGGATTCTACAAGGACAAAGGAGTGTAAGAACTTGACATCATTACTCATTATGATGATTACGAAAGTTCACTCTAAACTCTTGTGATTGTGATAAGACCTTGCAGAGTGTGCTAGGATTCATTTTGAAAGGGGAAAAAATCCTTATTTATTGTACTGATTGTATCGCATCATTGAACTCCCTCAAGGGAACATATTTGTAATACACTTTGATATTATCATTAATATAAAGGACTTGGTCCACTTGTTCTTATTCTTTATCTTTGTGTATTGGTTATATGTTCATGTTCATTACTGCTTTACATTATCATTGGTTGCTTTTATTGGTGCACTGGTTTTAGAGCATATTAGATGGTGATCACGATGGGATCGCTAGATCCCGTATTTAACTTTTTATGGTTTTTTGATAAGTTTTTGCATCGTATAGGTACTCCTACACCACCGTCTTAGGGTAAGATGACCTATATTTTACAACCATCTTAGGTCAGGGTGGGCTTTGGTCAGAAAGAAAAAGCAGCAGCAAACTGGATCTACATCAAACTTAGGCTATCAAAGTAAGTGCATCTATCCTTCTTTTTCTATTTTCATAAATAAGAGTAAATAAATTTTCAATATTATGGAAAAGAGTATAGAAATTTTAAGTGTTGGGTCTTTTCCTGTGATCGTCTCATATCTAGACGGCCCTTGTCTATGACCATCTTAGGTCCAGACGGTCTCCATCTATGATTGTCTTAGGTCCAAACGACCTTTGTCTATGGTTATCTCTATGCAATATGGCCACTATCTATTATTTTTTTGTTTACCTGCTTGTTGCCTATTCAAAGGCTATACATCATATAGGGTTTTGCATTACAAAATCTATTTTTTTGCATTAGTAAAAAGAAGAAAAATCATCGTATGCTCTTTGATTTACTTTTACAAATTTAAAATGAACCCTCACACACACACATGCCACAATTTAATGTTGGTTAGTTGGATTTCATCACCAACGACCAGCATTAATCATGTGATGTGGGCATTCATCTCCCACTGTGGATTGGCACCATAGCAACCCTAGTTTCCCTCGCGAGTGGCTTTTTGGACTTCATCACGAAAAAGTCCCATACTCTTGGGTGCACTCAAAATAGGATAGGATTAGACACCCCTTAACCATAGGGCTTTTTATAATTAATAGAATGCAATTATCATTTTTTTCCAAGCATGCTCGAGTGTGAAGCAAAAGCCTGACTAGGCAAGTAGCAGGACTCAAACAACATGATTCCTTTTGAGGGATTCTTTATCTACATAGGTTTACCTTGATCCATATCCAACATAGGAAGCCAATTTTATCATTTGGGTTACATTCCTCGACAAGGGTATGTGTTCAAACTACCTTTAGTAGCTTTTTATTTTATTTACCCTTAGTTTCATAGGAATAGGGGTTTGAACATCAAAATAAACTAAAAACAGTAACAAGAACCAACAATCAAATCAAAATTTAAAATAGATAAACACATTATTTTCTTATTTGTTTCTTTATTATTTACATAATTCATATCGTGGTAATAATATGTGGTCAAGCTCGATCAAGGGCTAGTGCTACTAAAAACTTATAAGGAGACATGGAACATCCTAGAATTTATCTAGAGGATATGGTCGTTCTTGAATAGCATCCTAGTTTTTATAGGGAATCTGACCTTTGGGAGATCCCTATTCAAGATGCATCTATAGGTCCTCAATATGATCAGAGTGATGAACTTCCTAGCCAAGACACTCTATGTGCTTTCTTTAGACAAAATCCTTAGCACAGGAGGGTCCTAGTAGGTCTGTACCATGCATTCACATCCTGACTCACCCTACCACTCAATCATAGCATGAGTAAGAATACAAGTCATGGCCAGACCTATATGATTAATCCACCCTTCTTGATCACCCATGGATGAGTCAAAAATATGCCCATCTAGATAGGTACGACACTTGTCATCCTAGTAATACCAACATGTCAGCTTATGTATTCCCCATATACGAGGAGGAAGACCTATATCATCCTTCTACTCATTATGAAGAGTACTCTACACAAGCATGTTGCACCTTTGTGCCACCTCAGTACACAAAGCTTATCTTTAAGCTTGAATATTATATCAATGTAGTCTCCCTTGATCGTGGGAAGCAAGTGGCCAACCCTTCAAGGGCTGAGAAGCAAGTCAAGCCCATTCATATTAATATGACCGACCCCATATGATTGATTAGAAAAATCAAAAACCTAAACCAATTTCTAGTAGAGAAGAGTATTTAAACCAGTTACAATTGGATAAACATTTATTATACCAACAACACCAACTAAATTAGCAAAAGTTACACCAACATAGGTTGCATTAGCAATGGTGACATCAAGAACAATTGTAAAATACATTGCATGAGATAGTTCCTACCCCTAGCACTCATAGGTTACATATCCATCAAAGGTGCCTCACACAATATCAAAACTACCACCTAGACCAAACCATAATTGTCCTCCTTGTGCGCCCCTCCAACACCATAGGTCTGAACAACATCAACCATACAACCATCAACAAGAGTATGAGACCTATGAGGATCTTTAGTCATATTACCAAGAGCAAGGGTATCCTGATTTCCCTTATGAGGACATGGCTAAGAATCACATTTAACCACCTCATCCCAATCAAAATATTTTACCTCCTCCTCCATAGGGATGAAGGTGTGTCGATAAAATCATTTCATCGAATGCTTACCAGTTGCTAATTAATCATATTAATAATCTAGAAAAACAAAATTTAGGCGTAGGTTATTAAAAACCTACCTTGTGTTAGTTGTGCAACCAACCCTTGCATCTGTCAGTTCCATCCCTGCCCTATCTTGAGCATTTTGAGATGTTGAAATTGGACAAGTTTAAAGGAGACAAAGATGCTCAAGAGCATGTTAGAAGCTTCATGAATATGTGCTTTTGTCTTCAAGATGATGATGCCCTTATGCTTAGGACATTCCTCATAACCCTTGTTGGGATAGCCTTAGAGTGGTTTAATCATTTACCACGACACAACATACACTCCTTTGAACAGTTGGCAAATGCATTCTTGGAATGCTTCTCATTTAGTGTCAAGAAGAAAGCAACATTGACTGACTTATATAACCTTAAACAATTTGAAGAGGAGTCAGTCATGGATTATTGCAAGCGATGGAGATCAACTATTACAAAATTACCATTTACATTGCCTATTAAAAAGCTAACTCGATTGTTTACTAGGAGTTTTTCAAAACATATTTTACTCTTACTGTAGCTCCAATAGTACAACACATTTGAAGAAGCCATAGCTCAAGCAAAGGTTATTGAGTACATCAAGGTCCAAGAAGAGAATATCAAACTTTGAAAAAATGAGTGGAACAAACATTCTAAATGTAACTACACACAACAGAAGCCATCTCCAGTAAATCAAGTCATCTTAAGTGTACTAGAGCCTTCCCAAACATTTTCCGCTCAATCACCTAATTATCAAGCACAACCCCCATAGAGCATAATGTATGACTAAATCCTAAGAAGTGTGTTTTAGAAATAACATCTAGAAAACTCTAAGGTTTCATAGTCTCTAAACGAGGAATCGAAGTTGATCCAGCTAAAGTCAAAGTAGTCCTAGAAATGCTTCCCCCTACCAACTTTAAGCAACTTTGTATCTATCTTCCCGACACTTCATAGCATAACTTTCAGATAAGTGTTGATCGATGAATCGATTGTTATAAAAGGAGATAACCTTTAATTGGGATGACTAGTGTCAAAAATATTTTGATGAAATCAAACAATACTTGGTGTCTTCACTAGTACTAGCTCCACCTTGACCAGGTGTGTCATTCTTATTATACATATCAACTACTAACTTTGCTTTAGGGACCATCTTGACCTAGAAGAACAAGGCAAATAAAGAACAATCTATTTATTACATCAATTACACCTTGGTCAGCTACGAGCTCAAGTATGCATATGTTGAGAATATTTGCTTAGTATTAATATTTGCCATAAAGAAGCTTTGACATTACATGCTAAATCAAACAACGTATGTCATTTCGAAAGAAAACCCTCTTCGATACATGATGATTCGAACATATCATCATAGTCGTATCACAAAGTGGATAATGTTGTTGATAGAATTTGACCTCAAGTTCATAATTCAAAAATTAATTAAATATCAAGTTATCATTGATCAACTAGTAGAGGCTCCTCTCTAAGATGATAAGCCTCTCACAATCGAGTTACCTGATGACACAATCTTTACATTATTAGACTCGTCAAAACTCGAAGAACCAGAAAAAAATTGATATGATGCTATTCTTCAATGGTTCTAAATGTGAGCAAGGGGGTGGTGTAGGAATCGTATTTTTCACACTGCAAGGGGCTCTCATTCCCATTTCATTTAAACTTGATTACCATGCACCAACAACAATGCCGAGTATGAAGCCTTTCTTTTGGGACTTCAAATATCTCTCACCATGAACATTAAGAAACTCAACATATTTGGCAATTCCTTGCTCATTGTCAATGAGGTTAAGGAAATTTACCAATGCAAGTGTTCAAACTTGAAATTATATAAGGCCCTTCTGGATAAAATATTAACTAAATTTGAATGGTATGATATTGAGGCCATCCCTCGTTCTTCCAACCATTTTGTGAATACAATGGCTTCCTTGGGATTCTTAATTCCATATAATCCATCAAATGATGTCACTACTATTCAAGTCAAAATGCTCTCTCAATCCTCAATCTCATGATATAATTCTAAATATGAGCAATATGTCCACATGATTCAGATTCAACCATACCAAGATCAATTCTCTCAAGTACATGATTTCTTGAAGCATGCATCCTGGGGGTCCTTATTCCCACATAATACTTTTGATAACACCATGATAATCTATCTCAATAACATATCCCAATCTGTATTCATGCTATATGAGTCACAAAAGGAGCAAGCAGTTCACGTAGTTGAAACTCAACCATATCAAGATTGGTTACCTCAATTAAAAGATTTTTTTTAACTCGATTATATTCCTTCAAGATTGTCACATGCCGCCAAATAGACATCCAAGTAAAAAGTGACAAAATATATCTTACTAGGAGACATAATTTATCATTGAAGCTATGATGGCCTTCTCCTTAGTTGCTTAGAGCCCTAAGAATCTGCTTGGGCATTCTCTCAAGCTCATGAAAATACTTGTGATGGCAATTTCAACAGCATGGTAATCGATAAGTGCATCCTTTGAATGGGTTATTACTGGCCCACCATGGAGAAAGACTATTACACTTATGTTAAGAAGTGTGTTAAATGTCAGCATCATGTTAATCTATTGCACATACCTTTGAAGGCCTTACAATAGATACATTTGTTATGGACTTTTTTGCAATGGGGTTTTGACTTAATTGGCAAAATCTCACCCCCTTCTTCAGGATGACATATGTTTATTCTAACAACCATAGAATATTTTACCAAATGGGTGGAAGCAATTCCTCTTACCACTATGATTGGACCTTGTATTATGGAGTTCATACTACATAACATCATATGTCATTTTGGTATCCCATCCAATATCATCTCGGATAATGGACCTTCATCTAAAAAAAAGGATATGAGAGCTTTGTGCACCAAGTACAACATACAACATAGTTTTTCAACACCTTATTATCCATAGAGTAATGGTCAATTGGAGGCATCCAAAAAAATATTCATTATCATTCTTAAGAAAACTATCAAGGATAATCACAAAGATTGGAACATGCAGCTGCCTCTCACATTATGGGCTTACAGAACTAGCATTCAAATTCCAATTGGGGAAATTTCGTTTTCACTAGTATATGGCATTGAGGCCATCATGCCCTTGGAATTAGAAATTCCTTCGTTGTGCTTTGCTTTACAAGAGTTCATCGATGATGACACTACATGACAAGATCGCCTTAATAAATTGATCCTTCTTGATAAATGATGTGTTAACACTCTTGAGCATATTCGTGTTTATCAAGATTGCCTTAAAAAAGCTTATGATATCAAAGTTCATCTTAAGGACTTTAAATTTGGGGATATTTTGCTTAAATAGAACCAATAAAATTTGAACTTGCCACCCTACTTGCAGGATAAATTTACGGCAAACTGGTTAGGACCTTTCATTGTCACACAGAATATTGGGCTAGGGACTTATCGTCTAGCTTCTCTATAGGGTGTTGAGGAACCTAAATCTCTTAACTCCACTTGTGAGTATTTCATGCATGACACACAATGCACAAAAAGACAATAAAATACATAAAACAATACAAAATCTAAAATCACAAAAAACATTGCTTCATTTACATAATCATGCATTTCATAGAATTTCCTTAATTAATTGCATTAGGTATATCAGTCGTTACATGCATCATACATTTATTTTCACTATTTGCATTTCATAGAGCACCACGCTTGTGTGATTGTCATTAGTATTAATTGAGCCTTTTTATCATGTCATCATTTGCACTTTTCCTCATGATTTTTTATTAGTAAGGGGTCCTCGTAAGATAGGGTAAATACCGTATGACCATCAAGAATGATGTTCAGTAGACCACTGACTATTTTACGCACACCTCTTATTTTCCAAAAGGTCATCAGGATAACACACACACCTATCACATCATATACATCCACATTCCTCATCCTAGGTGATTGTGTTATTTTTCCTTACCCAGTAAGTTGTTATAGGGTGTTAAATAGGGTATTTCGGTCATTCAACCATTCCTAGTTTTCTTTTCAGATTTTGTAGAAAGCTATCTTGATTTTTGAAGGCAGGGTCTTGATGTGATTGCACCTTGCATATCTCAAAATACCAAACACATTTTCACATCTTAAAATGATTTAGCACAAGGATAGACAAAAATATGAAGTAATAATGGCCTCTTAATGAAAAGGTTTCCCTTGTTGTCCTATTATGCACATAGTCCAAAATCACAATAAAAATAGTGGTCTTCACCACTTAAAATATACATATTTGCAAAATATTACAACAAATATAGAAAGAGTAGTAAGGATGAAGGTAACATTCTCATCAACACTCGATTCGAGTGGTTGAGAATCTGATTCCCCAAAGCTCTAATTCTTGTCACAAAATCTAAAAAAATCATGAAACAAGTAGTAAGGATAAGGGCTAAAATCTCATTATACTTGAGTTGAGTGGTTGAGAATCTGATTCCCCAAAGCTCTAAATAAACACATAATAATATCGAGCCTTCAAGTATTAAGAATAGGGTTTCATTCTCACCAAGACTCCATTTGAGAGGTTGATAATCTGACTCACAAAATTTTGGAGACCCTAGCATTGGACTATGCTCATACGTAGCACATAAGGACCCGCTAACCTTTGAGGTCTTGTATTACTAAGTAGTCTAATCCAATTGAGTACAAAATCTGGGTAATGATGACCATATGGTGATCCTCATTATAATGATGGGCTATAAACATTGGCTTGGCAATGGGGTAATCTTATGCATCACCATAATGAAATACACTATACACACAAGGATATTGAATATCTAGGTCTTCCTAGCATATTTTTATCTTTTAGAGTCATGTATAGATGATATATGACTTTTTATTGGTCAACTAGGGTGTTTGAGTCTCATGAAAAACCTTGTTGTTCCCTTATGACATCTTACTATTTCACATCCATCATTCACATTTTTTGATCAACTGTATGACTCTTGTGAAAAGGTTAACATTTTTACTAATGAATTTTATACATTTTGTGGTGCTTACACTTAGTTTTTTTTGCATCTTAGATTCATTCATTATGTTTCACATTTAGCATCATCATATCATTAGCACATAACATACAAATACATCTAGGCATACATCTATGCATACATAATACAAATACATCTATGCATACATACTACAATGCCTAGACATACATCCATCATCCATCATTACATCATACATAAATTAACCACAAGCAATAAACAACATGATAAGATAACTACAAAAATAATATCATATATATATATATATATATATATATATATATATATACATGGACAATATATCATGGTACAAAAATACCCGTAGGCTATAATGGAGTGGATCCTTGAACCTCACACTCATAAATAAGTATATACATAATAAAATCAGGATGACCTCGCACCACTAGTCTCACCACCGTCCTTGACCTCGTCTCGATGAGGTTGCCCTGATCCACTAGCACCTAAAGTTTGTGGATGGTATGAGAATATAGGAACCCATGGTCTAATTGATGGTTGTTAAAACTTACTATAGCAACTTTGTTTGGATACCCCTACTGATCCTCACGATGGTAGACTACCCCCTAGTCACTTTACCTCCTCCTCCAACAGGGTGATATAGTGCTAGTCTGATCAATGTCAAGATATATACCAGGATACCATCCCCTATAGATATATCACATGTGTGCGTAGACTAGCCACATCACTTGTACCTTACTTTATAGCCCCCCTGATCTTGCCTGGCATGGTCTAGTTGCCATACTTGTTAACTAAACATATAGAGCATCACGCTTTGTTGTAACCCCTGCTAGCCACATCCATAAAGCATCTTACTCTACTGTGACTCCAATCACCTGCACTCGTAGAGCATCTTGCTCTGTTATTAGCCTCCCAACATCATCCTTCAAGATCTCCACTTGAGCCTTAAGGCTATCTTGCTCCTCCTCAAAGCCCCTCAATCGTTGCCTATCACTGTCTAATTGGCTTTGTAGAAATACCACTATAATATCCCTATCTGCCAGTAGATCCTGTAGAGTCTAGATCTTATCTCTAAGAATAGCCTTCTGATCTTAAGGATCCTCCTCATCCCCACCCTCCTCCTATAGCTCCCCTCTCTTAGAAGTCTCCCCCCACTTCCCCTTAGTTTGGTGATTCACTCATCGCTCTACAAGACCCCCTTCCTCTATTGTAGCCCTAACCTACCCACCACCAAATCTGCCTCCCTACCATAGTAGAGTGACCCACCAAGTATCATACCTTGTAGTCATCCTTGAGTCATCTGCACTAGTATCAACTAGAGATGGATCCACCTCCTCACCCACAGGCTCAACTCGAGGCCACTCCATCTAAGTCTCATCAGTTTGGAACTCATAAATCATGGGCTCATCGGGTACACTTTTATGCACCCTAAACTACTGAGTCATGTGAGAAAACTAAAATTACTCCTGCTCAGTACCCTGGTAACCGACTAACCATCGATCGTGCCTAATCTATGTTATTTGTTGGTCTACCTCGATCTATGGTGGACAATCCTTGTAAAATCATCATATCACATGCTCTGAACTCAATATCTCAAAGGAGTCAATATAATGTTGAATCATGTCTAATGAGGGCCGACTTTGTCCCCACTCTTTATCTTACCTCAAACGGATCACATAATTAATATCCCCATCTACCATCTAGCTCTGATTTGCCCAAGGTATCCCATTCAATATATCCACCCAAATGTGCTCCTAAATCTAGATCTGAAGGAGGAAGTTCCACCCTAAGCTGATTCTATCTCATTGTTGCACCTCAAAGAGCTCATCATACACATGTTCTAGAAGTGTTGTACCCCACACCATTATGATCAGCTCATCCTCTATGCACTCAACCAAATATTGAACCAAGTCAAGGAGATTTCATGGGAACCTCACACCATATGAATCAAGTAGTAGTAGGTTAGACATAAGTGATATAATCACTACATGTCTAGCTATCATGATCCCTCTATCATAGCCAACCTCCATCAGCACCCCGCTGCTCTCCAAGTTGCACTCTACTAAATTCCAATCCTGTAGGAATACCCTCTACAACATTGTCCTTCGCTGACTAGTGTGAGAAGAGATGATAATATGTCCTTCAATCGAAATGCAGAGAATCCAATAAAAATATTCCAACGTGATTGTCATCTTACCAGTCAAAATATGAAAGGTGTTGGTTTGATTGTCCCACTGATTTATCAAGGCCATCAAGTAGGCCTGGTCTGCATATAATGTCTCTAGCCTCATAATATGCTTAAGGCCAATGGACTACTACCAATCCTAATCTGTATTAGAGAGTGCATTGTGTGCTCTCCTATATACGATGGTAAATTGGTGTCGAGCTCTAAGGAGCTACAACAAAACCAAAAGCGCAAATCAATAATCAAGTCAAAAAAATAGAAACAATAAACAAACCAAAAACAACCATAAATTTTTTTAGGCAAACTTCAACCTCAAAGAGGCCATCTCGGCTAGATACAATCTCCAATCGAGGTCGTCTCAACTCGATATGGCCTTCGTAATAATCATATGTTTGATCGTTGGAATTCAAACATGGTCGTCTCACCCTGAGATGGCCTCCAAATCCCAAAGAGGAGTTGTCCTACCCTGAGATGACCCCCAAATTAGGGCATTTGCAATAACAATTCAAAAAAACTGCAACAAAAGCATGATAATTAAAAAATAAAATTGAATAACCCAGGTTTTGTAGGTGAGTTGGAGAGGAGATGGCAATCCTCCAAGGGAGATCCCAGGTTCAAATCTCCACCCTACCAAAAATCTGAATTGGGTATCTAAAATCCAATTGATAATGTTGGTGTAGGCAGGGTTGGGTGCGACCCCTGGGTGACTTTGACGGTGTAGAACCCCCTGTTCGTGGTCTCTCAGAACAAGGCGGCTTCGCAAGAGGTTTTTCACTTTAAAAAAATAAAATAAAATTGAATACTACACTACATCTTAATCTACGTTGTGGGTCATTACCTTCACTTTTTAGGTGATGTTCTTTTACCACATTGATTAGTGAGGTTCATTTTATATTTCAAAATCAACAAGGTGTGGATGAGGTACTTACCCTCATCTCTTTGTCTCCTCTACTCAAAGAGGTCTTGAGTTGGTCCATGAATGATTTCACTCTACTTTCTAGCAATGCCTCACTTTGAAATTCAACTCCCTCCTCCCTGTCTCTCTCTTTCTTCAATCGTGCATGGTAAAATGATGTTAAATTTTGTGAATTTCACATTTTATATATTTCCCACCGATGGGACCATATAATACGGTCGCCTGAGCGCCACACAACCGTCTCTAGGTGAGAGGATCATGATTTTTGCATAAATTTAAAAATAAATAAATACATATAACAAAAAAAAAATTAATCACAAAATCAAAATGAGTCAACATCACCAAGGTCATCAAGAGATAAACCCTCAAAATTTTGTAATTGCTCAATAAAACTCAAATCAAGTTATCTTGGTCAAGCAACTTTCATTATTTTCCATCTCCTCTATCAACTCATCGCTTGAGGGGGTAGTCATATAATTACAAAAATTATAATCAAATCAATAATCAAACACTCAACAATGCAAATTGTGTTTGTTCAAGAATAATTGTCAAAGACTATCATGTTCCCTTCTTTATTGGGGCAGATAATAAGCAAAAACAAATTCAAAAAAACAAACATTTGGTATACCTAAAGCCTAAAGTGTTAATCTCTCCCTGTACGCCTACCTACGATAAAAATGTTATCAAGTGTAGGTAGAACTAAAGTCTAAAGTGTAGACCTCTCTTTGAATGCCTACCCATAGCTAAAAATTTACCAAAATCAAATACCATCAATGTTTCAAAAGCAATGATTTAAAAATGCATGCTCTTTTCATGATTAGGGCATCTTACATTGATTATATCAATGGACATCATCAACCATCAATTTGACTTTAGGTCATCTATTTTTTCTTCGCATTGTGCTTTCACACAATGCATCCCAAAAAGGGGCATCTATAGACACCTAAAACACATCATATTGAGAATACTACCTAAATAGACTTCTTTAAACCAATTAACCCACCTTGGGCAGTCTCTGGTCCAAAAACAGTGGTTTTCACCACTTAAACATGGACATTTTCCTTTACAACCAAGGTTGTCTCACTCCAAGATGACCTCCAGATTAGGGTCATCTCACCCCAAGACGACCACACTAGAAACAAAAATTTAAGAAATACAGTAGGACAACTGGTAGCCAAAACTTCCAGTTAACCCTATGTATGATCCCGCATCACTATTTAGCATATTGCATGAGCCAAAATGGCAAAAATGTATGCATTAATCAATTGCATGAAATTCTAAAGATAAGCATTCGCTTTTCGTAATGTGAACTACCTCTTTGTTTTTTCATGCAAAGGGTTTGTACCATTATGATATTTCTTTAGATAAATCTATACATTGGCACACACACCCTCAATTTGAACCCCTAGCCTGTAATATTTATTACCCTAATTTTTATCAGTACAAAGTTCAAGCTTCCTCATCGTGAAGTGTTGTCACATTTTTGATCCCCAAGATAGATAGATAGATAGATATATGTCATTGTAGTTTATTGTAGCTTGTTGAAAGATAATGATAATTTGTTTTCCTAAAAAAAAAATCATAATTTTATATTAAGCAAATATGGAATTACATTATGTAGATGTTTTTCTGGCATTTCTTCAAAGCTTCAATAATGACCTAAAAATTAGGTCACTTATACATCATAACTAGCTATCTCTATCAAGCTAAGTTCTATCCTTAAACACCTTCCCAAATTGTCAACCAATATCCTTTAAATCACTAACTTTTGAGGTTTTTCTTTAGTGCTTTAATTGTCCTTGCTTTAAATAGAGTTGATTAATCCCCTCAAATAGAGATACATACTAGCTATAGTGCATTGCCCTCAATGAATTCTTGTACTAAGCACATACTTGGTTCAATATAAAGCCCCTCATTTGAGAGTTCATCTGCTTTCCTATTCATTTCTCTATAAATATACCAAAAAGTAAAAGATTCAGTTCAATCCATTTGAGAGAAGATAGGTTGTAGATGTTATAAAAATGAGCCTAAAATATCAGAGGTCTATGAATCCAAGATTGTATAATCAAAGCAAATAATCTCATTCAATAATAATACTAATATTGCACAAAAAAATTATTAATTCAATCTAAAAATATTACAACTTCACTACATTTGTATATCACATAACATAGAGCTTTATCATCAATAGAGAACCTTACATGAGAATCCTCAATACTCATGACTATTGTTCTCTTGAAACCCATGGGAGATGGAACCTTTTATATGTCTTTCTTATATAATGATAGAGTCTCTCATGATTACATAACTCTCTACTTCTAATCTTGACACATCACATATGACTCTTCACTTACACATATGAATCTTCACTTACACACATGAAACTTCTCACTCATAACTCTTCACTTATACTCATGACAACTTTCACTCATAACTTCACTTGCACGCATGACACCTTTCACTCATAGCTTACACTTGATTACATGGCACATAAACACACTTCACACCTTGACACATACTAAATAATAAACTCACATCCTAATCGAAATATTTACAATGGTACTCAAGGTACCAAATAATAATCTGCTTGTTGTGGTGCAATGGTAAATGCCCTAGGTGCTGGTAGAGGCCGACCCAGGTTCCATTCCCCTTGTCTCCATCCTACAGATATATGGTATAGTTAGAAATGTCCTATGTGCTGGTAGAGGCCGACAAGGTTTCATTCCTCCTATGCCCAACCTGTTGAAAGTGGCACCTCAAAAGGGGTGTTTTCCATTATAAATTAGTTTTTACCCAGGTGTTTTAGGTGATTTGGAGAGGAGAGGGCAATCCTCCAAGGGAGGTCCCAGGTTCAAATCTCCACCCTACCAAAAAGCTGAATTGGGTACAAAAAATCCAATTGATAATGTTGGTGCGGGCAGGGTTGGGTGCGACTCCCGGGTGACTTTGACGGTATAGAACCCCCTGTTCATGGTCTCTCAGACCAAGGCGGCCCCACAAGGAGTTTTTCTCTTAAAAAAAAAAAAAAAGGTACCAAATAATAGAATATCACCAACACCCCCTTGTATTACAAGATTTGGTAGGAAGGTTATTTGCCTTCAATATTCAACTCTTCTCCCCTCTTTCTTCAACCCTTTGCTTTGTGTTTCTTTTCCTTGGTCTTGATTTTTTCTTCCATTTCTTTGAGTTATTTCTTGCTCATATTATATTTCTCAACAAATCATCACAATAATATGACTCATATTCTTTATCATTATTGTTATTGTTGTTGTTTGATTTGTTATCAGATTTAGAATGTAAATATTCACTATTATCAATTGATTTTATGTATTGCTTATCATGATTATTGTTATCATTTTATGACTATTGCTCTCCTCAAACTCATGGGAGATGTAACCTTTCATATGTCTTTCTTACATAATGATAGAGTCTCTCATGATTACATAACTCTCTACTTCTAATCTTGACACATCACATATGACTCTTTACTTACACATATGAATCTTCACTTACACACATATAACTTCTCACTCATAACTCTTCACCTACACTCATGACAAATTTCACTCATAACTTCACTTGCACACATAACACCTTTCACTCATAGCTCACACTTGATTACATGGCACATAAACAAACTTCACACCTTGACACATACTAAATAATAAACTCACATCCTAATCTAAATATTTACAATGGTACTCAAGGTACCAAATAATATAATATCACCAACACCCCCTTGTATTACAAGATTTGGTAGAAAGGCTATTTGCCTTCAATCTTCAACTCTTCTCCCATCTTTCTTCAACCCTTTGTTTTTTGTTTATTTTCCTTGGTCTTGATTTTTTCTTTCATTTCTTTGAGTTATTTCTTGCTCATGTTATATTTCTCAATAATTCATCACAATAATATGACTCATATTCTTCATCATTATTGTTATTATTGTTGTTTGATTTGTTATTATATTTAGAATGTAAAGATTCACTATTATCAATTGATTTTGTGCATTGCTTATCATGATTCTTGTTGTCATTTGATGACTTCATATATTTTGTATATTTTCTTTCATTGTTCAATTTCACAAAGCAATTTCACTATAATTCTCTCTCAATTATTTGTAGATTTCCTTTGTTTCTCCCAAATTACTAATCAATTTTATTCAAATTAAATTAAATCCCAATTTCATAATCTTCTTATTATTTTTCTTATATATCAAATATCAAATTCATTAAACTTCAATCAATCAATATTAATTCAATATTTAATCTTCAATCAATCATTTTCATCATCTTCTTAATTCTCTGTCAAAATCTCATTCAACCAATAAATTTCAAATTTTACTTTTTTCAAAAAAAATCATAATCTTTTTCTTCTTCTTCTTCAAATTCAATCTCAATTAATTAATCAAATATCAATTTCAATTCTCTTTTTATAGTTCCAAATCAATCACTTTCTCCAAATTTCAATTTATCTCCTTTTATATTTAATTAATTAATTTATTCATGTCTCACTTTATAACTCCATTCATTCCACTATTTTAATAAAATAAGACCTCACCCAGGTGTTGTAGGTGAGTTGGATAGGAGAGGACAATCCTCCAAGGGAGGTCCCGAGTTCGAATCTCCACCCTACCAAAAAGCTGAATTGGGTACCCAAAATCCAATTGATATTGTTGGTGCGGGCAGGGCTGGGTGTGACTCCCGGGTGACTTTGACGGTGTAGAACCCCCTGTTCGTGGTATCTCGGACCCAGGCGGTCCCACAAGGGGTTTTTCGTTTAAAAATAAATAAAAATAAAATAAAATAAAATAAGACCTTGTCTCCTAAATCATTAACTTCAAATTAAATTAAATAAAAAATATGCACCCCCATAAGTACCTTTTAATTTGTTTGCAAATGATAAGACCCTATATCTATCTTCATGCAAGATAATATTTAATATTATCTTCATGAGAGATAATATTTAATTAGTTATTATCAAGTGGCATTAGCTCAACCGGTTAGATTCCTCGACATTTAAGGTGGAGACCAAGGTTTAAATCTTGCCAAACAATACATAGATAATATCCAAGATTTGTTGTAATACCACTATATGGTGATGATATAATACGGGTGGGGCCTGTTTCAATCCCATATAACCAATTGAAAAAACTTAATTAGTTATTATAATAGAATATTAAATTAGTTATTCTAGGAATAGAATATTAAAATAGTTATTCTAAATTAGTATCTTCTAAAATAAAGAGCATGTCTTATTTTAAAAAGCATGTCTTCCAAAATAAGCAGCATTGTACTCCTTTATAAGGATTGGATATCAATAATATTGAGTGTATGAATTTTCATTAAGAAAAGTCTCTCTTTCTCTTTCAGTATTTCTTCTATGAATGTTCATGTCAATTTTTGCATAAATTGTTTTTGCTCATATCAACCTTGTATCAGAGCCTAGCGATCACGACCTCAAGTCTAGTTTTCTAAAATATTTTAGTAGCACAATATTCACCCGGATCCATCATCTTAGGTTGCTAAATATCTAACCTCCTCAAGGGTTTTCACATATTACCCTTTGTAGATCTCTATTCACTTTTTCTCATAAAACGTCACTCTATTTGCTAGAGCTATATCTTTCTATTCAACAATTAAATTTACAATGTTCTTCCACAATCATGTAGATCATTTCGAGTACTACAAAAAAAAATGGTCATAAGCCAAATTCTTAGCAATATTGAAGAAGTTATGATTGTTTGAAGTTGGACTAACAATGTTGTTTTTTTTATCACGCTCAAAAACTTGTCATGCAAAACAAAAAAAGCAGAGCTTATTTTTAGAAAAAAAAAAAAGGGTGCTTTATTATTTTTAAAGTGCTTTATTTTAAAAGGGATGCTTTATTATTTTTAAAGTGCTTTATTTTAAAAGGGGTGCTTTATTATTAATTGATTTATTTTAAAATAAGGCAATTATGCAAGTGTTCTTTTATGAATTTTAATCACTTGTAAAATTGTGATTATAAATAAGATGCATTATGGGCAGATTTCAACACCTTCATTATTTTTCTTCCATATTTTTTAAATTTTTGCAAGTAATATATTCTTGTCATCCCTTTGGCAATGGCTCCTAAGTGGGATATCAATCATGAGGAGACTTTTGAAGTATTAGTGAATATGAGTACAATCCAACAAATTTTAGAAGAAATCCACAATCACATGCAAGATCTTGTGACAATATGTTAAGCAATGCTCCAACATTTAGCACTTCCTATCATCCATTCACTTATAGAGGATGATACAAGACAATTGATACCCTCTTCTATCAAGAATTTGGTTGAATGTTACTTAGATGTGGATACTTATGTAGAAAGTCAAACTAAGTATGTTATAGGTGCAGTTTTTAAACAAGGAGTACAACAACAATCATCCCTTCCTATACAGCATCATCAGCTAGTTCAACAGTCTTACTCTCAGGTGCAACCATCCCAATATTCCTTGCAATAGTTTGATCATCATCTTCAAACAACACAGGATAAGGTTCCTTCTTGTTTGCAAAAATAATAGCCACATTTTTCCCTACCTACTCTTCAACAAAAATAGGATTTATTCCTAATCCTATCTGCTCTTCAACAATAGCCACAATAGTTTTCACAATCACAACAATAATTTTTAGTTTTCACTACAAGTACAGTTACCAACACAACAACAACCACCACCACAACACCATGCACTACCACAATTCTATTCTTATTTATAGCAACAACATTCGAGTACCACTACATACTTGGTTGGTCATATGGGTACACAAACAACCCAAGCACAAGGGGTCTTTATGCCATATTTTTCACAACCTTTTCTCCCTATTCTAGTGAAAGTGGGAATACAAGCATGGAGGGTGTTTATGCCATACTTTTCACAACATTTTCCCCATATTCCAGTGAAAGTGGGGATACTTTCCACTAAATAAAGAGAAATTAATAAGACTATATCTATCTTCATGCAAGATAATATTTAATATTATCTTCATGAGAGATAATATTTAATTAGTTATTTTTTTATTAGTTGGACGAAAGGAGTTTTGAAAGGACCTCCAAACCTTATAACAAAAAGAAGCTAATCTCCAGCCATTAGGAGACTGAGGACACTTCAAACATTAAATCCAACCAACCCTTGGACACAACTACCTACACCCAGACCAACATATACTAGCCGAAAAACCTAGATATATAAGCCAAATAAAGATAAAATTTGGGCACACAGGCCTTGCAGAGATAAACAAAAATAAAAAATTGGGCACGCAGGCTTGACCAAAACATTCAAAAAGTAACATCCAATGGGGAGGGTTCCAACCACCCGCCCTAAGTATTTTGACTCAAGTTTCACCTTTTCCTGAATTCATTGTCCAACGATCTAAGGCCATCTAGGAAATTACTTGTCCAAATATGAAGATCTTGTTGTGTAAGACCTTGATTAGATAGGAAGTTTACAACTTTGTTACCTTCCCTGAACCGGTGCTTGAATTAGACTTCTAAATTTTGAATCATTCTCCTGGCTTCAATTATAAAATTTGCAACAGTCCAGGAGGGATTTTGGTTGCCATTAATCATGTTGATAACATTGAGTAAATCTCCTTCTATGATTAGTTTCCTGCAATTCACCTAGTTCAGTTGGAAAACACCCTGAAATAATGCTTGAGATTCAACGAAATGGCTGGTTTGGTGACCCAAGTTTTCAACAAAGGCAAGAATGATTTTGCCCTCCGAGTTTCTAAACAAACCCCCTGCACTCGTTGGACCCGAGATCCCTAAAAAATATTTAATAAGTTATTATAATAGAATATTAATTTAGTTATTCTAGGAATAGAATATTAGAATAGTTATTCTAAATTGGTATCTTCTAAAATAAAGAGCATGTCTTATTTTAAAAAGCATACATTTTATAAGATAAATTAATAACTCATGTCCCATAGGTCATGAAGTGTGAAGGATTAGGGTGTTTTCTTGAAAAATATCCCATATTTTAGGAGCCATATCTTTGCGAAGAGTTGTCTTATTCAGTTGATTATTGAACCAACTTGTGCAAAATTTGAATAGCTTCAAAATGAGTGGTCACATACAAAATTTTAAGCAATATTGAGGGAGATACGAACCTATGAAGTCAACCATTCGGAACAAGGGCAGTGACAATTTTTCAAATCGCAAAAAAAAAATTGCAAATATTTGCTAGCTAAGGTTTGAACGATGGGAAGAGCAATGAAGGGCTAGAACTTTAGTGAGGTAAGATATTCTATTTGGACAAAGAATTTTTCAGCTAAGTTTTTTCCCCTTTCTTTATCTTAGAAATTGTGCATGAAAATTTTATAATTTTTTTATCAAATATTATATTTGTTATAGGACATTCATATAAATTTCAATAGATTTTGAGTTTTAGTTTCCTTTCCATGGACTAATTTATAGTTAAATCCTTAGAATCATCTCTAGTGGTAGAGGTTACTGAGCGCACCTCAGAGAGATCCTCGTTGCTCCAATATAAGGTAGTTTTTGGTAAATTTAATGGGTATTGGCCAAGGGCTTCAGCCTTGTGAAAATGGATTGATAGGAGTTGGAAGTATCCTGGAGTGATTCTATAATTTCTTCCCAAAGATTTCTTTCTATCCATTAATCCTAAAAGGGGGTCCTTGGTTTGTGATAAGAGCAGGATTTTTCTTTACCCACTGGTATGAAGACTTTTCACCTAAAAATATAAATCTATCCCTAATACCATTCTGGGTTAGTATGTTTGGGTTACACATTGAATTATGGGAAATAGATACCTTCAATGCAATAGGTAACACTTTAGGATAATTTCTTGAGATTTTAGATACAAAAAAAGATGGTTTTTTGGCTATTATGCTCGCATATTGGTCATGATTGATATAAGTAAAGCTTTACCAGAATCAATCATTCTTAAGTATGGGGATAATATGTGGACCCAAACTATAGATTATAAAAACATATCTTTTATATGTAGAATACATCATGAGGTGGGGCATATTGAGAGATCATTCCCTAAGAAGAACCTAGCAGAATCATTTGTACAAAACCGTAAGAGAAAGTTACAAATGGTTATGGATGAAGATGGTTTTCAACTTCCAAAAAATAGATCTAGAAAATAAAAGAAAATAAATAGTGGAGACCAATAAGGAAGGATATTGGAAGAAATACCAACTCTTTTGAGGCTTTAGCCTATGAATAAAAAGTAGATTAAAACTTAGAGGATACAGTACAAAAATTTCAACATATTAACAAGGAACCATCTTTTCAGAATGATCATAATTTAAGGAAGAACATTCTCGATGAACCTAAGGAATGCATCTCATCAGATTTTGAAAACTCTCTTGAAGTACCATGCACCATTCAGAAGAAAATAATTGGTAAAGAAAATTCAATTTTAGAAGTTAATACCTCTGCCATTAATAAAGAAACCCCAAAAAATAAGCAGGACAAGTCAAAGGCTTCTATAATATATCTAGGAGAGGATAAATATGATGAAAAAAAAATTGTGAAAGAATATTTAGGAATAGAATAATAAGACCTTCTGATATAGGTAAGGCAATAAGAGGAAAACCCTCAAAATATCAAGATCCAGGGAAGCAAGAGCAAACATAGAGAAAGGAACACAAACTAAGTTGGTTGAACATCTCTTTACCAAACAACAAAATGATATTGGCAATACGTAGGAGGGGTCAAAATCCCTAATGAGACATGATTATCATCTCATGGAATATAAGGGTTTTTAATGCCCCCTCAAAGCAGAGGTGTATTAGGGACCTATGTTTAAGTAATAAACCTAATATTATTTGTATCCAATAAACTAAAATGACAAAAGAAGAAGTTTCAAAAACTATGAAAGCAGTATGGGCAATATGTGAATGGGATGCTATGGAATTTGAAGGAGCGGCAAGAGGAATTCTAACTTGTTGGAATCCTTCTAGAACTTCTTATGTAACTATGAATGCAAGAACACGACACTTAAAATAGAATAACAAAAAACCAAATAATGCAGTGAGGCACAAAGATTGCACAAAAGAATATATTCAATAAAATAGGGGGGAGCCGATAAACTCCTTTATTACAATCAGTGTTCCATGCGAATATTTGATACAATAGATTACAATGGCGCTAGGGTTCTCCGAAATCCTAGCTAACAACAACAGAAGTGTCTTCATATTTGGGTGTGTCCTTGATTCCAACAGGTTGAGTGGGCTTCAGATATCCAAGGTTGGGCCACTCCAGCTTCAACAACCATCAAACAATGTGTGAAATTTGTAGATCTGCATACACAAAATAGAACAAAGGGAGTTAGTAATACCTATGAGGGCTCCACAGTGTGAGGCCCTCGGACATCAATAAAACCCTAGTTTAATAGTGAAGCAAGAGAGCATGCAAGATCAACAAATTGTTAAATAAAATACATTAAAATGAGATATACCTTGCTTTGGTTCAGTTATTGCTGATGGCATGGTGTAGCAGGCTCAGATTCATGTTTTTGTAGTTGCAGCAGGCTCGAACGCACACTTGGTAGGCTCTGACATGAGCTTCATAGGCTCTGGTGTGCACCTACGGGATACAATAGGCTCTAGAGAGCACCTACGGTATACAACAGGCTCTGGTGAGCGCTTCATAGGCTCTACAGTGAGCCTCGCAAGCTCTGGATGGCACCTATGGGTTAGGGCAAAATCTGCAGAAGCAGATCTAGGTGATGGCGATGAATGCGGTGGATGGATGGGGGCTGTGACGGTGATGGAGGATGAATGGGTGATGGTTGGAACAGCAGAAGTCTTATCGGTGAGCTAGGGCTTCAGATTTTTAGGATTCTATGCTAGGGCTTCACCAATAATTCCTCCAGGGTGCAAATGTCTAATTCTCAAGGTTCTAGTGGATTCTAGGGTTTGGGCATTTACAAATGCCCTTATTTATAATCCAACCTAGGGTTTTCTTAGGGTTTTAGCCTTACACTTTTGATCGTGTGGCTAAGATTAAATTAGATCCTAAGGTTGAGATTACTTTTTGAATGTGACATGGATTAATGAATATGGACGGTGGAGATTAGAATGGATCGGACGGTTGTGGTTAATTGAGTTTATAAATATATATTTTATAATAAATATATTATAATATAATATAAAATATTATATTAAATATTAAATAATATAAAATAATATTAAAATAATCCCAATTAGGCTAGGAAATGGTGGGAAAGGGCTAAAATGGTGGAATGGATGGCGGGAAAGGTGGATTTGGGCCAAATAATTGGTGGGAAGGGTGTATGGTGGACAAGTGGGTGGTGGAATGGTTAGGATGGAGGATTAGTGGCTGTAATTTGGTGTCTATAGATGCCCCTTTTTGTACCATGTTGCGTGAAACACAATATGGTGCAAAAATATGAGACACCTGCTTGGGCTATGGGCGTAGAAGCAGCTTCTCTCTGTTGTTGGATTTGAGCACTGATGTTGAAGACAAAAGAATAAAGAATTTTTGGAATTTTTGTAGCTTACCCCCTCAATTGGTGAATGAGTTATGAATGTATCTCACAAGCCAATTGAAAATTTTGTGCAAATAATGAATGATGTGATGGATTTGTGCAATTGATGAATGAATGATGTGAAATGCAGATGTGATACCATTTTTGCCCCAATGGTGGAAAAGGGGTTGGTGTATAAGACCATGCAAAATGTGGATGATATGAATGATGTAAAATGTGATACCATTTTTGCCCCAATGGTGGAGAGGGTATTTTGTCTAGTGTAGATGTTATGATCATGTGAGATGTATCCCATCATGGGAGAATCATAATATAATGTGGTTGCCCCAAACTTTGGGTTGATTCGATGTTGTTGAATAATTTGCCGCAATGGCATCATTGAGTATGCAAAATATGAAGATGCAGGTTGACTAAGTCAACGCAGGGGTTGGGTATTGACTGTGGAAATTTCTTCACCAATTCCATGATGGAACCAATCAAACTTACCGGTGTCCTGTATTTTGACTGTTGTCAAATGAATGAGTGTTTGTGATTGTGGTTTATCTATGTTTTCTTGCCCCACAGACAAGGACATCAATGACTGATTATGAGCAAATTGTTCTTGGCAAGGTTGTACTCAAAGTGTGAGGTGCCAAATATGATTGTGATTTGTGATGATGAGATGATGATAATGATCATGTTGAAGTGTCCTTATTGTAGGCTATTCATCTTTCCGAATTGCATGGATTACTATCGCTGCAATCGCCAAGTTTATAGAATAACATACTAGATACGAGGTTCACTTATTATTGACTTAACCAGACAAAATGTGTTGTGTGATGAGTGATGTATGAAATATGATGATGGAAGAATGTTTGATGGAGTCATGCAATGTTGTGACTGATTGTGGAGTTGATTGATTTGTGCTTTTAGCGTGTTGTTGGTATTTGTGGTGCTTTGTGGTAAAGATGAGTGATTTAGTGGTCGAATCAACTCCAACATGCATGAAAGTGGATGGGATGATGAAGCATATGATGATGAATTGTGGAATGGTGATTTTGTGAAATTTTGACCTTGATTGTTATGTTTTGTAATGTGATATGTGTTTTTGTAGAAATTGGTCTTGTTCTCACCAAATATGCATGCAAAACTATTTGTGTTTTCACAAAATCAAATTTTATGATGTGCATGATGTGTGGATGAAATTTGGTGCATGTTGGATGAGGGGAGCTACCATTTTGATGGCTTTTGTCTTCATGTTTATTGGTTTCCAAGTGTGCGGTTGCACCTGGCGTGTTCTGCAGGTGCCCGCGTGCACCTGAGTGCACCTGCAGGTGCACATCCATGCTCATGATTTGCAGGCATAGGTCTGCGCCTGAATGCACTAAGGAAAGCTATAAAAAGCTTTTTGAGTGAACTTTTAGGCTCATTCATGCGTTGTTGACTTCGAGGAGCTATGTCTGAGGAGTGGAGTGAGTTTGTGAGGCTAGTGAGTGTGTGAAGTGAGGCGATGGTGGCAGAGGGCCTTGATGCTGCTGGTGGAGTGGGGGCACCCTTTGTCCCGGTAAGATCATTTGTTCCCTTTGTGCAAAAAAATTGTTTTTTTTTTTTTTAACATAGTTTTAATGCTAACAAAGTGTTTTTGTTGTTGCAGTTAAGGGATATTGAGCCTCGACATCACTTCTCTCCTCTCGTTCTAGGAATGAGGAAGAAGCTTTCGGAGGATGAGTGGGGTTTGTTGGGTAGGGTGGGTTTGGAGGGTGTGGCGAGGCTTGATGTGGTGAGGGCTAATGAGGGGTATCTCTCTGCTTTGATAGAGAGGTGGGACCCGGATAGGGGGACATTCTAGCTACCAACTGGGGAGGCTACTGTCACTCTTGAGGATGTCTATCACATTCTCAAGGTGCCAGTAGAAGGGGAGAAGGTGGTGGTTGGGAGGGATAAGAAGGTGGATATGGAGAGAATGTTTGGGGATCGATGGCGAGAGGCCTGGATGGGAGATGGAGGGATATGCTACTTGAGCATGTACAAGGCAAAGGAGTTGGATGCACTCCCTGCCTTGATCATGTTCATGCTAGTGAACATAGTGCTACCTAATAGCATTAGTTGTAGGTTCCCTTGGAACCTATTGGGGTTGGTGAGTGATTTACTCATCGACCCGAAGGAGTATGCATGGGCTCCTGCCTTGTTGGCATAGTTGTATCGGGAGCTATATGAGGTGATTTAGAGGGAGAGGAAGGGGATTGGTTGTAGCTTCCTCCTATAGTGTTGGGCTTGGGAGCATTTTGTGGTAGCTCGGCCCGAGGGGTTGCCATGTGAGTCATGGCGGATGGGGGAGCCCTATGCTAGGAGATGGGTGGTGGCTGAGGAGGTTCAGCCTAGTCGGGAGGTACACACTGGGTAGTGGTACCGGGACATGTGGTCGAGCTTGACTCGGGCAGATGTGATATGGAGGCCATGGTGAGGAGCTAGATGGGATGGAGATAGGAGGTAATTGTGTCGAGTGAGGTAGGCTCGATGGTTGGTTGGGCGGTGGGATGAGGAGGTGGAGTACTTCCAGTACTCATGGGTGTTGAGGCAATTTGGATTGCCTCAGGATGTGCTAGATGAGCCGATGTTGTATCGATGCTAGTGAGATGAGGGGATGCTGCCATGTGTGGAGCCATGGCGAATGGTGATTGAGGATGATGAGGAGATTGAGATCCTTGATGTGGATGATGTTGGGGTGACTCCAGAGTATGTGGAGTGGTTTGGTGCCCAACCGGTATGGGTGCCAAAGGTTGCGGGTGCGGATATAGCAGATGGGGTCAAGGATGACTCCAAAGAGGATGAGGCCCCAATGATCGACGGTCGAAGGTAGTCGAGGGGAGCAGCCCAATAGGCTCTCGAGGTGGGCTTGGCAGAGGGAGAGAGGGAGGATGATGAGGATATGGGTGAGATATCTGAGGTAGCCAGGCTATGGGTAGAGCTAGAGCAGCTACGCGAGGAGCGAGAGACTATGCTTGAGTCTCAGAGGGAGGCCAGGGTGACTATAGCTCGGCTAGAGGTGGAGCGGGCAATGATGGTGGCTAGTGATCAGGAGACAGTTACGAGGCTCTAGGCAGAGATTTTAGTGAAGGAGCAGTGACATCAGATGGATTTGTGACATCTTCGAGCTAGTGAGGCATACGTACATTCCTTGGAGGATGTGTGTATGCAACACCATATTACATTGTCGGATCCTCCTTCTTCTATGGCCGAGTCATCTAGGCATACGGAGTCTAGGCAGAGTACTAGGCCGAGGGCTCCTACTAGGTCTAAGGAGTCTTCTCATGGATAGTAGACTTAGTGCTTAGATGCACTATTTTGTATATATGAGCCTTGGTGCTCCATTGTAGCCTTTTGGCATTGATTGTATATGTGATATATATATATATATATACATGGCTTTTTCATATATATGTGTTATCTCTTGTGTGGATGCTTTTATGTTTATTTGATTAATGTTTGATGCATGTTTATGAATAATGTTTGAATATTATGGATGTGAAATGCAAGCTAATAATGATGTATATGCCTAATGTTATATGAATGATGTATGCAAGCTATGTGCTATGGATGCTTAATGCAAGTAAATCTATGATTAATCTAAAATGCAAGCTATGTGATTTGTTATTAATGATGATATGTTATGGATGATTAATGGAAGTAAATGAATCTAAACTATATGGGAGGAATGCATATTGTTCGAATGATCTTTTACAGTTCAAAAATTTTATTGACCATTTTTGTTGTCCATTGTTTGGCAATCGGGGGTACCAAATTTGGTGGTGTTCTGCAACTTGACTCACTATGAAGACATGGGTGTTTATACGCAAGAGGATATGGATGTTGATATGGAAGAAGATATGGATGTTGATATGGAAGAAGATATGGATGTTGATATGGGATGAGTACTACAGGATTTTCAAAGACTCAAACATACTAGTATTATCAATCAAACTCACTAGGGTTGTCTAACTTTCTTTAGGACCAATGTGTGTGCAAGTGAGGTTCATATACCAAATATTGAGTGTGACAATGACCCTATCCAATCAAGAACCAGTGTGTGTGCATGTGGAGTTCATTGACCTATTATGAGTAAATTGGGCATGACCTATTATGGAGATGACCTGAAGCTAGCCTGTCCTTATGTGCGGTCAGAGGTCTTCCTGTTTGCCTAGGAGACATGTCACCCCGCATGAGCTTACTCCACTTCCAGTCAGGCATCTATAGCCCCGATGAAGATTCACTCCATAGTCCAATGGGATTTGATCTTTTAGGCCTTGGGGATGACTACCCATCCTTGTCAGGGACATGTAGTACGATCCTTACAACTTTAGGGATCAAGGGTGTTTGGGATTCTATTTGTTAATTTGGTATAGAGCTTTGGGGAATCGGATTCTCAACCGAAGTATGATGAGAATTTTGACCCTATCCTTACTACTCTATGTTTTTATGTTTATGTTCGAAGAGTAATTGTGGTAGTGGTGAAAACCACTATTTTTGGACTATGTTGCATAATGGGACAAGCGAGGGATATCTCCTTTTCACCTCAAGGTACTACCCAAGTATGGTACTAACCCTCCTTGGCTCATAATGTTTTTAAGATGTGGTGGAATGTGATTGGTTCAACATTGTATTCGGGTTCAATTGGCAATACTCAAGATCTTCTTAGTGTGTAAATTGTGTTTTTGGTCCTAAAGAAAATTGGACATCCAATTGGAGGTTGTTTGTTACACTAGTAATGGTTGAGTGACTAAAAATTTAGGTTGTTGTGACATGTGATGTGGTTGACATATGAATTTTGTCAAAGTTGCATGAATTTTCCAAACTAGGTACCCCCAATCGTTAAAACTTGACTTTTTGTTGTATGGTCATATCATCATTACTATGCCAGATCATTGGACATGGGATGGGATGAATGCAAATGTATATGCCTAATGCAATGGAGTGTTGATATGCAAATGGAAATTGTACAATGCAATGGAATATGTATGATGTAGTGTATGCGAATGAAAATAAAAATGAAAAATGCCTAGATGTAAATGAACATGCAATGTGGTAATGCCTATGTGAAAGCATGCAATTTGTTTTTGTTGTTTTTGATTTTTTTTTTTTTTAGCCATGTATATATACATATATAGTCACTATTAACAATGAAATGCCTTTAAATGAAGAACATTAAGGGGTTCGGGGTCCTCTATTCCCTCTAAATCGGCAAGCCTATAAGTACCATTACCCACTTTTTGAGTGATTATGTATGGACCTAACCAATTTGCTACAAATTTATCACGAAGATGTGGCAAAGCATTGGTGTTTTGTTGGTTCTCTTTGAGGACTAGATCCCCTATGTGAAATTCTTGAAGATGGACTTTAGCATTGTAAGCACGCTTGAGGTGGTCTTGATAAACTCGTAAATGTTCTAATGCATTGACACGCCTTTCATCTAGGAGTGTGAGTTGGTCAAGTCGTGCTTGTCTAGTTGTATCATCATCTATGAATTCTTGCAAGGAAATTCGTAAGGAAGGAATCTCGAGCTCAAGAGGCATAATAGCTTCAGCTCCATAGACCAGAGAGAATGGTGTTGCTCCTGTTGGCGTTCGGATGCTTGTTCGATAAGCCCAAAGTGCCAATAAAATTTGTGTATGCCAATATTTATGATTTTCTTTGACAAGTTTCTTAAGAATGGCAATCAAGGTCTTATTGGTAGCTTCAACTTGTCCATTTTCTTGTGGGTAATAAGGAGTTGAGAAACTATGTTGGATATTATACTTCTCGTAGAGTGCTCGAACATCCTTGTTCTTAAAAGACTTGCCATTATCTAAAATGATTTTAGAGGGAATGCCAAAGCGACAGATGATATGATGGAGTATGAAATCCACAATTCGAGGTCCTGTCGTACTGGTTAGAGGTATTGCCTCAACCCACTTTGTGAAGTATTCTATGGTGGTTATGATGAATGTGTGTTGTCCTAAAGAGGAGGGTGAAATTTTGCCAATTAGGTCGAGGCCCCATTGTGAAAAGGGCCAAAGACTTTGTATTGGCTGTAAAGCTTGTGATGGTACGTGAGTTAAATTGGCATGTGTTTGACATTGTTTGCAATTTTTGACATATGTGCAACAATCATGTTCCATTGTGGGCCAATAATAACCCATGCATAATAAGCACTTTGCAATGGCCATTCCACTAAAATGACCACCACAAGTACCATCATGGGCTTCCTCGATGGCCCTTTGAGCCTCCCCAGGTTCGAGGCATCGAAGCAGAATTCCATCATAACCCCGTTTATACAACACGTCACCCACAAGAACGAAACGGGCTACCTTTTTCTTGAAAGCACGTTTGGCAGACCGAGACATTTTCGATGGGAGTGTTCCAAATTTTAAGAAGGCTACAATGGGGCTTAACCAAGACTCACATGATTCCGAGTTGATAAAGCAAACATCTTTTCCATATTTTGGGTCAGTGCGAACAATGACTGCTTTAGAGATTGTTGAGATTATTAGGGGTTGTACCTCTCCTAAGTCATTCTTTGGAATCAAGGATCCAAGAGAGGCCATTGCATCTAAAAATCTATTAGTCGAATGAGGTAAGTTATTGATTTCATACCATTTGAATGTTGAGAGCAATTTCATTGCTACTTCATGATAAAGCTTAATGGTAGGTTCTTTGCATTGGTACTCTCCTGTTACCTATTTTACAACAAGTTGAGAATCCCTAAATATTTGGATACGCTTGATACCCATAGCTATAGCTGATTGAAGACCTAAGATTAAGGCTTCATACTCTATTGTGTTGTTTGTGCATGAGAAGTCTAACTTGAATGATAAAGGGATGGGAATCCCTTGTGGTGTGTGAAAGACAACTCCTACACCTTGACCTTTCTCGCACTTAGATCCATCAAAGAATAAGGTGATATCGACGTCTTCCTCGAGAATGACATATTTTTCTACTTTAGTGACTGAAAATACCGAATCATCTGGGAGCTCAATAATCAGAGGATGATCACTAGGTAGTGGAGCTTCCGCAAGTTGATCAACGATAACCTGACCTTTAATGGATTTTTGGCTAACAAACTCAAGATCAAACTCTGTAAGGAGCATTATCCATTTAACGGTATGGGTGTTGTTATAAGTGTGAGACATCATGTAGCGTAGAGGATTTTCTCTAGCTATGACATAGGTTGTTTGGCTTAGCATATAATGTCAAAGTTTCTTAGTGGCTAAAACCATCGCTAAGCATAGTTTTTCTACATAAGTGTATCTTGTTTCATAACTTACCAATGTTCGACTAATGTAATAGATTGCTTGCTCTCGATTTTGTTCATTTTTCTATGCAAGCATTGTCCCCAAAGCGGCTTCTGTAGCTGAGACATAAAGATGAAAAGGGACCCCCGACCTAGGAGGAGTTAAGACTGGTGGTGAAGTTAGATAGCGCTTGACATCATCAAATGCTTTTTGACATTCATCTATCCATACGAATGCTACCCCCTTTTGTAGCAAGTGATTAAATGGCCTGCATTTATCAAAAATTTGCGCAATGAAGCATTTGATCGATTGAATTTTACCTTGCAAGCTATGCAATTCCTTGATGTTAGTTGGGGGTGGCATTTCTATGATGGCCTTAACCTTATTTGGGTCCACTTCAATGCCTCTTTTGGAGACAATGAATCCTAAAATTTTACCAGAGGTAACGCCAAAGACACACTTTTTTGGATTTAATCTCACCTTGTATTCTAATAGCCGATCAAAAATATTTTCCAAGACATCAATATGTTCTTGTCGGGTTTTAGATTTAGCCAAGAGATCATCTACATAGTCTTCAATGATTTTGTGCATGTAATCATGAAAGATGTAAGTCATGGCTCTTTGATAAGTAGCTCCTACATTTTTGAGGCCAAAGGGCATAACCCTGAAACAAAATGTTCCCCAAGGTGTTGTGAATGTTGTTTTATGTTGGTCATCAGGATTTATTCGAATTTGATTGTATCCTAAAAAACCATCCATGAAGGAAAGCATTTCGTGGCCTACGCAGGTGTCGACAAGAGTATCAATGTTTGGTAGAGGGAAGTCATCCTTAGGACATGCTTTATTTAGATCTCGAAAGTCATTGCAAATGTGTATCCCCCCATTAGGCTTGCGAATGGGTACCATGTTTGAAAGCCACTCAGGATAGTCAATAGGAACAATGAAGTGAACGTCTAGTAGTTTTTGTATTTCCTCTTTGACTATGAGTGCTACGGTAGGATGCATTCTCCTAAGTTTTTGTTTGATCGGCTTGGCATCAGGACGTAAGGTGAGATTGTGGACAACAAGGTCAGGATCAAGGCCAGGCATATCCTTGTAGGACCATGCAAACACCTCTTTCTTTTTCTTGAGGAGAGCAATGAATTGCTCTTGTTCATCTGATGTTAAACTTTTTCCAAGTTTGACAATTTGGGGATTGTCAGGATCTGAACTAAGGTTCACATCGATGGTATCTTCAATGGACATATGTGAACCTTCCTCAAGTTGATGTGGTGTTGGGATTAGATTAAAGTCATCTAAAATGACATCTAACTTTTCTTGCTTATCGTTGTCTAATTCTGCCTGAAAGACCTCGGGACTACTGGTAGAAAGTGATGGAGGTGAAGGTGGTGGTGAAGGAGGAATGTAGTAGGCCGAAGCCCTTAGAAATTCCTCGGATAGGATGAACTTCGAGAGGGAGGGTGAGGAGGAAATCTGGTCCAAATCAATAAGGTTGATGTCAATGGGAATTGGCTTTGCCAAATCGTATGGATTATGGAGTGGGGTGAATAAGTCAATAGGGTTCATATTGACTTAGTGGAAGGAAAGATGGTTTGGCTGAATGGATAGATGGAACAATTGAATTGGAGCCGATGTCGAGGCATGGTATCCCTATAATAGTGAATGTGAAAACATTAGAGCAACATTTTTTTTTTTGTTTTTTTTTTTATTTTGATTTTTTTTTTTAAATATGTACATATGTTACAATTCTTGGCTTATGTGGGTGGCTCAAGGTAGATTACCAGGTGGATCATCTTGTTCTTGTGGAAGAAGCAAGCGGAATATGGGATGATGGATGGGGAACATTCGGAGGTAAAACTCTTCCTGTTGGGTGATGGGGACAATGGGTTGTGACTCCTCTTCAGAATCGTCAAAGCATTTGACATGACTTCAAATTCTTCATAACTTTCATCATCGAAATCAAAGATAGGATATGAAAATTTGATGGGATCATCTTCGTTTACTTCGTCCATGCAAAGTTCTTGAAGGGCCTGTTCAAGAGAAGATGTTGAGGGTAGTGGGTGGATGGGGTGATCTTCATCATTGAGTGTAAGCTTTTTAAAGGCTTTCTCAAGAGAAGCGGTGGAAGACAATGGGGTATAGCCTAAACCAGAATGATCATGGGCACCTCTATATGGGACCTCTAAGATATCATGCATCCCTTGCTCATGGGAACCTAGACCTTGACCTTGCCAATGGAACATATTAAAGTATCGAGCTGGAAACTCCTCTATGTTAGGTATATTGGCACGCCTAGGCTCTTTTGGTTCTTCGGGTGGGTTTGCCCCAGTTGAGCAATCCAACCCTCCATAAACAAATTTAATGCTATTTGGAGTGGCACTCATGTCATAAACAACACCTATGGATAAAGGACGGTCTCGAGGACATCCAAAATCCTTAGTTGTGGGAATGGCTAGGGGTGTAATGGTGACGTCTTGGACCACATACTCACCAATGCTCGGATTAGTGATGTGGACTTCGACTTGGGTTGATGAGGTGGATGGTGAAGGCTCAAGTGGCTCTGGATTGGTTGTGGATGGTGGCGAGTCAAATATGGCACAATCTGAAAGTTTGACTTGTGACACATCGGCTGATGGAGTGGGATTGGATGGTGGTGTGGAATGATGAGATGGAATAGAAGAAGTGGTTGTAGAAGAAGGGGTAGATGTGATGTACGATGTGCTAACAGTAGACTAATTGTGACCACATGTACAAGAAGAAATGGATTTTTGAGAAGGTGATGTGATGGGTAGCTCCTCTATGATGGGAGCCTTAGAAGAAGATGGAGATGGATTAGAAGAAGGTGGATTAAGAGATGATGTGGATGGATTCGATGATGGCACCAAGAATAGATGAGTGGAAGGTAACATGGATTCATAAGGATTTGAAATGAAATTACAATACTTAAAAGGTTCGACATCCGTGGGGATGCAATGGACTTGTCCATCATGAACGTATTTCAAGCATTGGTGGAGAATTGATGGAACACATTTCATTTCCCTCATCCAAGGTCTACCAAGGAGTATATTATATGCCATGGCTCCTTCCAAGATGTGAAACATGGTGTGCAACATTCTGGCCCCTACTTCTATAGGTAAAACAATAGTGCCAATTGTGGTACACAAAGCATCGTTAAATGCTTTGAGGGTGAATGATGATTTTGAAATGTGGGATGGAGGTATTTTGAGGTGGATAAGAGCAGTGGTAGTGATGATATTGATTGATGAGCCAGTATCAATTAATACTCATTTGAATGGCTTTCCATCTATTAAGGCCATGATGTGCAGTGGAGGGTCCACCGATTCTGAACTCATTGATTTTATCTCAAAGTCATAGAAGGTAATTGATGGTTCCATGCATGTTCTAACACTCCCTACAAAGTTGTTAAAGGCATTAGAGTCTTGGGATTCTAACTCAATTGACTTGAGTATTTCCATTAAAGCTTCTCTATGCCTAGGGGATTGTTGGATAAGCTCATAGACAAAAAGTTTTGTTGATGCCATTTTCAAACTAGTGGTTAACCAGCTGGTTAAAGTTACCGTTGGCCTTATTGGATGAAGGATGGGTGGATTGGATGGGTTGGATAGATTGATTTGCGGAGATGGATTTGGTGATGTTTGGATGGGAGGTGGATTTGAAGGTTGTTGAACATTTTTTTGATTTTGCCTTTGCCCTCTAGTGACCACATGGACTGCTCCTACAAAGTTTTGGTATTGTTGGACATGATTTACTTGATTAGGAGGTGGTTGTTGATTGTTACCCCCTACATTATGTTGGACCTCCCCATGGTTAGGTAGAGGTGTCTGATATATGCCCAAATTTTGATTTTGTGGAGCTAAGGGGTTATCGACGCTAATGGCCCCTAAGTCTATGAGGTCTTGCACTATGTTTTTGAATACATGGCAAGAATTGATATCATGCCCATTTTGTCGATGATATGGGTAAAACAAGTGCTCTCTATAACCTTTAGGCCTTTTGGTGGGATCATCGGGCCTAATTTCTGGCAAGGCTAATTTTTTGGTCTCATATAACCTTCGAAATATGGCTGAATATGATTCCGCTAAGGGAGTGTATTGATGCTGAGGTCGATTGAATTGGCGATGGGTAGGTTGTTCCATAGTTGGCATTGTGTTTTGTACCATTGGTGCTTGGGTTACTGATGGGACCACATGATAGGAAATTTGTTGTTGCACTAGTTTTTGAGCCATTACGGGCTGGCTCATGACCACTTGATTGACTTGATTAGTTGTGTTAGCCATTGAGGCTTGTGTGGATTTGGTTTGGCCAGATTGATTATTTCGGTATTGGCCTCTATTTTGCCATTCTTTCTTCTTAGGCTTAATGACACCCTCTTGGATTTTTATCTCCTCAATGACACTAGCCTGTGCTAAAGCCTCCTCAAATGTTCTATAAGTATTGAGTTGAAGCATCCAAGAGATGGGTTTTAAGCAACTCTTGGTAAAAAGTTTGATAATTTCTTCCATTGGGAGGGAGAATGGCAACTTTGTTATGACTGCCCTCCAATGGTTTCCAAAATCATAGATAGGTTCCTCATCCCATTGTTTCAAGTAATATATATCCGATAAGGACACCTTCTTCTTAATGTTAAGGGTGAAGCATTCCAAGAATAGATCTATCAATTGATCAAAAGTATAAATACTATGCGTGGGCAATTGATTGTACCATTCAATGGCATCTCCCCCTAATGTTTGAGGAAATGTTCGGAGCATAAGAGCATTATCATCACTAATCCAAAAACATATGTGGACAAATGAACTCACATGCTCCTTAGGATCCTCAGTTCCCCTAAACTTGTCAAATTTTGGTATCATAAAATCTTTCGGATAAGGCGGTGATGGTACCGATGGATGGATTGGTTGATGGATCAGTTGGCTTAATGTGAGCTTTTGGCTCGTTACCCCTAGTGAGTTTTGCATCAACTGATCGATTTGCTTTTGCATTGCCTAGAATCTAAGATCTTCTGCTGGAATGTGAGGACCTTGGATTATGTGATGGTTGGTTGATGGGTTGGATGGTAGATGTTGGGGTGTGACCAACATGTTGTTGTGGAATGAATTGGGTTGGGTATGTGGAGAAGATTGATGGTTGAAATATGGGGATGATTGATGAAGATGATGATGGAGAAATGGATTGTGTTGTTGGTTAGTGGCAATGTTGATTGGTATGGTGGATGTGTGGAGTGGTGGTGGATTGGGGATGGATACTATGGAAGATTGAGGGACCCATGCTGAATTTTGATTGGTGAGCGAAGGTTGATTTGGAACTCCTTGGGTCATAGGGTCTATGTGAGCTGACTATTTTCCTTTTGTTCATTGTGAAAGCAATCTGTTGATAAGCCCTAATGTATCCATAAGTTCTTGATTTGACCATGTGTCGAATGATGGGGTTGTGGTTGGATGAGATGATGGATGAGTCGATGATGATGGGTGATTAGTCATGGTCATGTTGGCTAAGTGAGATGATGGAGGGGTGGATGACATGGTCATGTTGGCTAAGTGAGATGATGGAGGTGTGGATGATGATGGATGAGAGGACATGGGTATGGTGCAAGTTGCATTTGATGTTACAACTTGGAGGCTAGGGACTTGTGAGGCAGCATTGACATACTCCTCATACAAGGGGTTGGTATAGGTGGATGTGAGGTAAGTGTTTGGAACACTTGGGCTTTGTGGTGGTTGGCTCATGGAGGAAGGCATACCATATTCATAACTTGAATTAGGATATCCTTGGGCAAGGTAGGTGGCAGCCAATTCGGATTCTTCCAAACCTTCTTGGCTAAGGGGTTCTAAGACATAGTTAGAAGCCTTGTAAAGGGCCTGCACTCTATCCATGTCTATGTAGGTGGTGGTTGTCTCCACATTGTGTGAATGTGTCTCTACTTGAGAGTGGGGTGGATGGGATGATCCAGACAAAGTGGTCTGAACCATATTGGATGGGGCTACCGAAGTAGCGGGCTCATGGGAATTGTTTTCCATTAAACTACTTTGGTTTATTATTTTCTTTTGTTGTCGTGTTAGCACCATAAAGTAATAAAACCAAAGATTTCAAGCTTATCTAAATCACACAGATTAACAACCTTTCCAAAATTTAAAGCAAAGAAAACAACCAATCCTAGGGTTCACCTTGTGTGGCTTACCTTGTTCATTAATTATTTTCTTTCATTAATGTGAAGTTCCTTTTAGAATTGTTGGCTTGTGTGTTTTGATGTAACTTAATATTGTTTAATGAAAAACAAAGGTAAAAACTATGGTTGGTTGGGGCAACGAGATTCTTGTTGGTAATGACCTCCAACAAGTTTGCTTGGGGGTAGTCCTATGGTGTCTAGGGGTAGAGATTTGATGGATGGAGATGAATGCCACCATCACCAAACCTCAAGCAATAGTTGGTGATGAAATCCAACTATTACTATTAAAAAGTGGAGCGTGCAGGTGTGTGTGATTTATTTTATTAGATTTCTCATTCTCTATGGTGTGCAAACAATATTAAATATTACTAACTTCACTAATCTAAATCAGAAGCCAACACAAAGATGTAAATTTCACCTAAAGAGTGCAGAGTACACCCTTAAAATCCCCTGCCTACAAGTGATTAAAATCACAAGAGCAACCGGAGGGTTCGTCCACCTCTCTACCAAAGGGGCCAGCCTAGGGCAGGATTACTTTATGCATCAAAATGTTGTTCCTATTTAGATATGCAAAATTAAAGTGATATTTAACCCTAAAATGCAAGATCTAGGATGCTTTTCTATTTCATATGCACTCAAAAATGCAAACAATCACCTAGATCTACAACTTTAAAACAAGAAATGAATTTGGTATAATGAAATACACACAAACCCTAAATGTAACTTGCTAGATTCTTTCCCAGATTACTTAATGTTAAGCCCAAAAACAATAAAAAAAATAGCAAAAAATAGAATACGTAAACCATTAAATGGAGAACTAGGGTTATGAAACTCACTTGGAAGCCTCAGCTCTGCTCCAAATTAATGCCAGGTATAATTGGGCACCTACGTAGGCATAGAGAGCACCTTCTAGGTGCACAAGGATGCCTGCGTAGCATGGAAGAGTGCCTGCATGATCTCTGGAACTGTTGTAGAATGCTTCAGAAACCCTAGCGATGAACGCGGTGACTTTTACATTTTCTATAAATCCTGCAATGAACAACAATAAAATTAAGTTAGCAAGGTAGATCTATCAAATAATGAAACCCTTGTGGGGTCCCACCATGATCACCATTTGTGAATGCAAGAACACGACACTTAAAATAGAATAATAGAAAACCAAATAATGTAGTGAGACACAAAGATTGCACAAAAGAATATATTCAATAAAATAGGGGGAGCCGATAAACTCCTTTATTACAATCAGTGTTCCATGCGAATATTTGATACAATAGATTACAATGGTGCTAGGGTTCTCCAAAATCCTAGCTAACAACAATAGAAGTGTCTTCAGATTTGGGTGTGTCCTTGATTCCAATAGGTTGAGTGGGCTTCAGATATCCAAGGTTGGGCCACTCCAGCTTCAACAACCATCAAACAATGTGTGAAATTTGTAGATCTGCATACACAAAATAGAACAAAGGGAGTTAGTAATACCTATGAGGGCTCCATAGTGTGAGGCCCTCGGACATCAATAAAACCCTAGTTTAATAGTGAAGTAAGAGAGCATGCAAGATCAACAAATTGTTAAATAAAATATATTAAAATGAGATATACCTTGCTTTGGTTTAGTTATTGTTGATGGCATGGTGTAGCAGGCTCAGATTCATATTTTGTAGTTGCAGCAGGCTCGGACGCACACTTGGTAGGCTCTAATGTGAGCTTCGTAGGCTCTGGTGTGCACCTATGGGATACAATAGGCTCTGGAGAGCACCTAGGTATACAATAGGCTCTGGTGAGCGCTTCATAGGCTCTGTAGTGAGCCTCGCAAGCTCTGGATGGCACCTATGGGTTAGGGTAGAATCTGCAGAAGTAGATCTAGGTGATGGCGATGAATGCGGTGGATGGATGGGGGCTATGACGGTGATGGAGGATGAATGGGGGATGGCTGGAATAGCAGAAGTCTTATCGGTGAGCTAGGGCTTCAGATTTTTAGGATTCTATGCTAGGGCTTCACCAATAATTCCTCCAGGGTGCAAATGTCTAATTCTCAAGGTTCCAGTGGATTCCAGGGTTTGAGCATTTACAAATGCCCTTATTTATAATCCAACCTAGGGTTTTAGCCTTACACTTTTGATCGTGTGGCTAAGATTAAATTAGATCCTAAGGTTGAGATTACTTTTTGAATGTGACATGGATTAATGAATATGGACGGTGGAGATTAGAATGGATCGGACGGTTGTGGTTAATTGAGTTTATAAATATATATTTTATAATAAATATATTATAATATAATATAAAATATTATATTAAATATTAAATAATATAAAATAATATTAAAATAATCCCAATTAGGCTAGGAAATGGCGAGAAAGGGCTAAAATGGTGGAATGGATGGCGGGAAAGGTGGATTTGGGCCAAATAATTGGCGGGAAGGGTGTATGGTGGACAAGTGGGTGGTGGAATGGTTAGGATGGAGGATTAGTGGCTGTAATTTGGTGTCTACAATAACCATTCATAAAACTAGGCATTGGACAGCCTCTTTAGTCACTTGCTACTTTACATATATTTTTTTCATCCTTATCAATGTCTATGGACATACAACTCAATCAGGTAGATTAGAATTTTAGAGTGGGATTGAAGCCTTTATGAGAATTAAATACCAAGAAACCTTATTCATGATCATTGGAGATTTTAATACCATAAAAAAGTCGGATGAAAAATTTGGGGGAATTAGGAAATTGACCCAAAGTATGAAATATTTCTCAGCTTTTATTCAAAACAATAATCTATAGGAAGTTGAGTTTGAAGAAGATAACTATACTTGGATTAACAACAGGAGAGGCCATAACCTAATAGCAGAAAAATTAGACAGATGAATTCTCTCATATCATTGGCTAGATGAAGGAACTTATGCTAAAATTAATACCTTAACAAGGATTGGTTTAGATCACTGACCAATAAGAGTTAAAATGGTGGTAAGTGAATTAAAAAATATATCATATTTTAAATATGAGTAGATGTGGGAAGACCATCTTCAATTTGTTGATATGATAGTTCAAACATGAAATTCTTTAGGTAATGGTGGGTTGTATGCTCTTCCAAACCAAATTAAAGCTATGACATATAGATTAAAAGAATGGAACAATAACAACTTTGGAAACATTTTTGAGATAAAATAAGAAGTAAAAGATAAAATTTTAAAATATCAAAAAGGTGATGATAATAATCCAAGCTCAAAGGAAATGGAGTTGCTTAGTGAATATCATAATATTTTGAGTAAGGATGAGAAATTCTGGAGATTAAAATCAAAACACACTTGGTTAAAAGAAGGTGATAAAAATACATTTTTTTCATAGGATGGCTATAGTACAAAGATTAACTTCTAGAATTAGTAGAATTAAATCATTAGAAGGGGTTTGGATTGAAGATAAGAGTGAAATTAGAAAAAGAGGTAAATTCATTTTATCATAATATTCTAGGTTCTGAGGAGACCACAGTTCTTAATGATAAACTTCTTCAAGATGTTCCTTCAGTTATAACAAATGAAGACTATAGGAAATTGATGGAACCTATTACTCTAGAAGAAGTTCATTTAGCTCTTTTTTATTGTAATAAGGATAAATCCCTAAGTCCAAATGGGCTCTCTGTAGCTTTTTACCAACATAATTGGGATATAGTGAAGGATTATTTATTGGTGGCAGTAGAATAGTATAGGGTAAAACAATTCATACCTTATAAAATAAATGCAACATATCTTACTCTAATTCCAAAAAATAAGGATGTTGAATTGTTTGATTCTTTTAGACCCTTAAGCCTATGTAATATGACATATAATATTATTTCCAAAGTGATGGCAAATAGATCAAAACCATTGTTAGATAAAATCATTTCAGAAGAGCAAGGAGGATTTGTGAAAGGAAGACAAAATTCTAGATGGGATCATAGTAGCTCATGAAGTTATACATTCAGGAGCTTCAAGAAAAGAGAAAGCAATTATCTTAAAACTTGATATGAGTAAAGCCTATGATAGGGTTAAATGGGATTTTATTTTTGCAGTTTTATATAAGTTTGGTTTTGGGAAGAAATGGGTTAGATGGATTAAATCTTGTGTCTCTACAGCTTATTATTCAATGTTGATCAATGGTTTAGTGACAAAATATTTTAAATCCAAGAGAGGCCTTAGACAAGGAGATCCTCTATCTCCTTATTTGTTTATTATTATGGCAGAAGTTTTGAGTAGGAACTTAAACAAGGCTTACAAATATGGGCTTATAAGTGGACTTAAGGTTAGTAATAACATTGATAACATCACCCATAAATAGTTTGTAGATGATACAACCCTTTTTTGAATGGCAAGGATAAATGAGGCGAGAGCCATCAACAGTAAAGTTTAAAATAAACTTCCAACTTGGAAAGGTAGATGGTTATCATTAGTAGGAAGAGTGCAATTAATTAAGTCAGTCTTACAAGCCATACCTACATATTATATGTCATTGTATTCTATGTCAAAATCAATTGAAAATAGTTTAATCTATATTATGTGTTCCCTTTTATGGTTAGGTTTACATGATAAAAGAAATTTTCCTTTGGAGAAATGAAGCAAGTTATGTGATGATAAAAGTAGGGGAGGTCTTGGTTTAAGAGTTCTTATAGATGCAAACTTAGCTCTTAGGGAAAAAGTTATCTGGAGATTGTACAAAGAGAGTCAAAGACAATGGGCAATAAATATTTGAAGTATGTTGATCGATGTGGAATCAGCTACAACAGACAAAGGAAACAAAGGACAATCCAAAACTTAGTTATTATCATATCAACAAGTGCCTATAAATAGGCATTACAAGGTATTACAAAGGATAAGAGCACATAAAATAATGCTTATCCATAACTAACAAACTTATTAAAATATGTACTACTAATCCATAACATTCCTCCCCACTAAAGAAGCATTGGTCCCTAATGCATACAAAGGTGGAAGAGAAAGAAGGAAAAGAGCCAGGAGTATCGGGTACAACCGAGAATGTACTCCTATTACAAAAGATGAAGACCAAAATGATGAACTTTTATAGGTCTTCATAAAACAAAAAACTAACACTGGATTTGAGTTGGGCTCGAAAAATACTCTCCAATGACTGTAAACACTGTTATGCTAGCGGACAGCTGAAATGGGTCCCTCAAAGTGGCAAAAGAAAGCAACAATTGATGTTGGAAGGAAGCCTCAAACTACGTGCCAAAAGATGCCAACTCCAAAATTAAATGTTTTAGTTGGCATTTTGTAGACATTAAATAAGAGGACATGCAGTAAATGGATGCGGTAATAATTGGCGGCTTTTATGTAAAGACAATTTATTTAATGAGGTGTGCACAATTAAATACAGGAGGTGTGCTTTAAAAGACGGACGTATGCCAACAAAATGGTATATCTAACACAATGGATGTTCCACGAACATGGCAACACACAAGACTATGTGGACACAGAACATGCGATAGCTGACTTGGGCATAAAAAATGTGGGACTCTACTAATAAGGACGATGCGACATGATGCAAAGAAGTATGACACGACACGATGCAAACCGAATGAGACTGAAACAAAATAGGTTAGATGGATTAAATATTGTGTCTCTACAATTTCTTATTCAGTGTTGGTCAATGGGTTAGTGACAAAATATTTTAAAGTCAATAGAGGCCTTAGGAAAGAAGATCCTCTATCTCCTTATTTGTTCATTATTATGGCATAAGTTTTGAGTAGGAACTTAAAGAAGGCTTACAAATATGGGATTATAAGTGGACTTAATGTTAGTAATAACATTGATAACATCACCCATCAATAGTTTGTAGATGATACAACCATTTTTGGAAGGGCAAGGATAAATGAGACTAGAGCTTTGAATAATTTTTTAAAAGAGTATGAAAGAGCTTTAGGGGAAAAAGTTAATATGACTAAATCCAAAATTTACTTCCTTAACACTCCTAATATCAAAGCAAGCATTTGCAGGTTGCTTCAAATGGAGGAGGTAAATTTACTAACAACTTATCTTGGGATGCCTTTATTTGAGGGGAGAATGAGGATAGATTTATAGAATCCAACTATTAGTAAAGTTAAGAATAAACTTCCATATTGGAAAGGTAGATGGTTATCATTAGCAAGAAGAGTGCAGTTAATTAAGTTAGTCTTACAAGTCATTCCAACATATTATATGTCATTGTATTCTATGCCAAAATTAGTTGAAAAATGTTTAATATATATTATGTGATCCTTTTTATGGTCTAGTTTACATGATAAAATGAAAATTTCTATAGTGAAATGGAGCAAGTTGTGTGATGATAAAACTAGGGGAGGTCTTGGTTTAAAATTTCTTACAAATGCAAACTTAGCTCTTAGGGGAAACGTTATCTAGAGATTGTACAAAGAGAGACAAAGACAACGGGCAATAATTATTCTAAGTATGTTGATCCCAATGATCCAATTTTAATATTTACTACAATCTCTCTACCAAATGGTTTTGCTCTTTGGAATGGTTTCAAAAACCTATTGATATTATGATTAAAGTTTTAATATGGGTGGTGGGAACTAGAGAAAAAGTTTCTATTTGGATGGATAGTTGGTGCGATCCAATTTAGATCCAATTTTGAAACCTTGGATGAGATTGCTTCAAGACAAATATGGTGATAGGGTTTCAAACATTTTGTACAAGGATCGAGAAGGAATATACAAATGGAAAGAAGATTTTTTTACAAGTATACAAGACATTGATGCTAGGAGGCAATTGAGTAGAAAGATAACAACTATGATTATTTCAAGGGGAACCAAGGATAAATTGATTTGGGAGTTGAATAGCTCACGAGAATACACAACAAGAAGTGGATATAATGTTCAAAACCAACAAAATAATAATATCACTAGAATATGGAGAGATATTTGGGATAGTCCAAGAATTCCTAAATTCAAAATGTTTGTTTGGCTAGTAGGTCATAGAAGAATTTTATCCTGGGATAACCTTATGAAAAGGGGTTTTCATGGCCCCTCTCAATGTATTTTATGTAATAAGGAGGAGAGTATAGACCATCTCTTGGGAAATTGCTCAATAGTTTAGAATCTATGGCAATGGATTCTTAATATGTTTGGTAAATGCATGGTGATGAATGGTAAAATCAATGGCATAACACTTATAAAAGTGAGGCTTTATAGATAATATGGGATATAGAAAAAGATACAATACTTTGGACTATATGGCTAGAAAGGAATAGAAGAATATTAAAAGAAAAGGAAAGTAGTTTAGGGATAATGAAAAAGAAGATATGTTTATCCATAGAGGAGTCTAAACCAACCCTATCAACTCACCCAATCCCTAATTTGGAAGCAGAGAGCCTTGATAGATGGAGTCAATTCATTAAATGGAATTATGATGTTGGGTACAAGAGAAGCAAAAAGAAGACAAAGAATATAAAGTGGAAACCACCATATGTGGAGTGGGTTAAATTGAATTTTGATGGAGCATCTAAAGGAAATATAGGACCAAATGGAAGAGGAGGAATAATTAGAAATAATAGAGGAGATATTTTGTCTCATTATGCTTTCAATAGTGTATTTAAGACAAATAATGAAGTTGAAGCTTGGGTAGCTTTAGAAGGGTTAAAAATATGTAAACAAATTAAATGGAATAGAGTATGGATGGAATGTGATTCTCTCATAGTAATTAATGCAATTTTGAGGAAAGCAAAGGCTCCATAGAACATATAAGAGATAATTATGGAAATTCAAAATCTTTCTAAATAGTTTGAAGAAATCAGGTTTACACATATATTAAGGGAAGGAAACAAATATGCAGATAATCTAGCCAATAGAGGGGTTTTTATTTAGGATCGTGAAGTTAAATTTTTGTTTCCATGGTTAGAGGAAGTAGAAAGTTTAGTTGAAGCTAACAAAAAAATATTGATTGCCGAAATAAATTATGATAAAGATTTAATTTAATGTTTTCCATTAGTATTATCTGTTTTATTTTGTAACTAATGTGTTTTATTTTAGACTATTTATTATAATTATTGTGGTTGCACTTGTGTTTTAGGAAATAAACTAGCAATCCATATTTGGTAAATTGGACTATGATAGTGTGATGTTTTGAAAATATTACTCTACTAAGATGCAAGGCATAGATAGTAGAGGTGAAGTTTTGGTATTGTGAATGATACTATAGGAAAATGTCTAGAAAGTTGTTAAATTCTAGAGTATTTGTATTCATATAAAAATTTGGAAATATCTAGAAAATCAAAATCAAGAATTCAGGCATCTTATGTAAAATGATGTAGGTTTCTAGCTATAGCATCTCAATTGAGATGAGAAGTGTATCTATTTGTAAACTCTCAAGCTCTAAAGAAGATAGATGTAATTTGTCAAGGGTGGGGGACCCGAGTACAACCCCTTGTTATCCAAAAAAAAAACATGCCTTTTAAAATAAGCATCATTGTACTCCTTTATAAGGATTGAATATCAATAATATTGAGTGTGTGAATTTTCATTGAGAAGTATCTCTCTTTCTCTTTAAGTCTTTCTTTTATGAATTTTCATGCCAATTCTTTCTCATATCAGAAAAGTACTACCAGGTTTTATGATAGGACATCCAATTCCAATGCTTCCCAGGGTGTTATATGTTAGGAACCTTATAATTAAAATAAGCACATCCACATAAATATTGTAAAATAAAAGTAATTCATAATACAAAATGGAAATGCAAAAATTTATATTAATCTCACAAAATCACAATACATAATTGTTGGCCTCTTTGAGAAGGCAACCTCCTTAAATACTTCGATTCAATATGCAAAAATATATATTCATATATGCCCATTATCTTTTAAAAATACATTTTATGTAACACCTACTTAATGCTCAAGGGTTGGCTTACATGCAAAGTGCCACCCAAGCTAGAATATTCTACCAAACAAATAGTTACATTCTTTATAATGGTTACATGAAATGGTCTTGCTTTTCTAGGCATCTCAAGTGCCACATACCATTACAAAATATCATTAGAATGAAAGGGGGCATTACATAATAATGTTAGGATGGGGTCCTAACATGTCCTTCCCCTTTAAAAGATTTATCCTCAAAGCTAAAGATGAGGAAAATATTGTTGTAACTAATGGAGAGACTCTCATGTAGCATCTTCAGGTTGTAGTCTTCACCATTGAACAAGAAGCCCAGTGATAATATGGTTACAAAGGATGTGTGATCTTCAATCCAAAATTTGTTCAATCTCGAGCATGATGGAACCTTCTTCATCCAACTCTAGTAAAGTGGATTGAACCTATACCTTGTTGCCAAAAACCTTTTTTAAAGAAGAGATATAAAATACTAAATGAATCTTGGATGTTGCTGGAAGGACCAATTTATAGGCTATTGTACCAATCCACTATAATAACTAGTAGGGTCCATAGTACTTGGAAACTAGTGTTTGGCATCTACGGAGCTAGTGGTGATTATTTGTAGGGTTGCAATTGGAGAAAAACCATATCCCCCACTTCAAAGTTGTGCTCAAAACGGTTTTGATCAAATTGTTGATGCATACAATTTTGGGCTAATTTAAGATTAATATTAAGTTATCGAAGGACGACGACATGCTGGTTGAGAGTAGTGTCAAAAACATGAACCTTGGAGCTTCTTGGAATGTAGGAAGAGGGTATTGGTGGAGAATACTGCTTCAAATGGTGTAACATTGGTCATAGTGTGATATGAAGTGTTATACCACCACTCAACCAAAGGAAGCCATTTAGCCCACTATGTAGGATGTTCGGATACAAAGCAATGAAGATAAGTTTTCAAGCACTTATTAATAATTTTTGTTTAACCAACAATCTAAGGATGATAGACTAAACTCATTTTGAGTTGAGTTCCCTATAACTTAAATAGCCCTTATCAAAAATGACTAGTAAAAGTAGTGTCCTTATGTGATACAGTGGATTTACGTATTACATGAAGGCAAAATATGGAGTCCAAAATAAATTGGGCAACTACAAAGGTTGTGTAGGGATGGGGTAAGGAACAAAAATGAGCATACTTTATGAGATAATTCACTACCACCAAAATAACTAATTTTTCTCCTTATTTGGGTAACCCTCCAATAAAATCCATAGAAATGTCTTCTCATACTTGTTTTAGAATTGGTAAGGGTTGAAGGGTTCCAAGAGAACACACAATTTTTCCTTTCATTTTTGGCACTTGTCACATTTAACCATCAAAATTTGAATATCCTTTTCATTCCATTACAAAATAAAGAATGCTTGGTCCTTTCATAAGTTTTTAGAAACCTAGAATATCCCACTATTGGTGAGGCATGCATTTCTTGCAAAATGAAATCTTGCATTTGTGAGTTTTGGCAAATAACTAGTCAGTCATGATATCTCAAATGTTGAACATCCCAAGTGTATTGAGGGCATGAGTTGGGATCTACTTGAAGTTTGTTCATCAAAGTTTAAAATCTAGAATTCTTAGCCATTTCTTCTCTAAGATTATTAATACATTGAGGGATTTGTGAAGATATAACATTTAACATTATCTAATCTTCAAATTGTTAGGACAAGGCATCAACCACTATATTCTCCTTTCCTCTTATTATGTGATTTCATAATCATAGCCCATCAATTTAGAGATCCATTTTTATTGTTCAAGTGTGTCTACCCTCTGTTCCAAGAAATACTTGAGACTTTGATGGTCAATTTTGATTGAAAAATGATGCCCAATGAGATACATCCTCCAATGATTTAAAAAATGTAAAATGACTAACATCTCATTTTCATAAGTAGATTTACCCAAATTTTGGCCTGAAAGGGCTCTACTAGTGAAAGCCAATGGTCTTCCTTCTTGCATCAAAACTGCCCCGATTCCATTGCCCAAAGCATCACTTTCAATTACAAAAGGTTTAGAAAAATCAGGTATTGCTATCACTGGGGTGGTTGTCATAGCTTGCTTTAATTCCTTGAAAGCATTCTCCATTGGTTTTGACCAAATAAAGGAATTTTTCTTCAACATGGTTATTAAAGGAGACGTTATCTTTGCATAGTTCTATACAAATTTATGGTAATACCCTGTGGGCCTAAAAATCCTCGAAGTCCCTTGAGGGTGTGAGGCTTTGGTCATGCTTGAACAACCTGAATATTTGTAGGATTGACTTTAACTTATTTGGTGACAATGTGACCCAAATACTCTACTTATTGCAACCCAAAAGAACACTTAGACCTCTTAGCATAAAGTTAATTCTTAAACAAAAGCTGCAAAGTTGATCCAAATATTGTAGTGGCTCCTCCCAAGAGCGACTATAAATTAGAATGTCATCAAATAAGACTAGAATAAATTTGTGAAGGGTCAAAAAATAGAATTCATAAAACTCTAAAAAGTGGAAGGTGCATTGGTCAATCCAAATGGCATAACCAAGAATTCATAGTGCCCTTCGTGAGTCCTAAAAGCAGTTTTAGGAATGTCATCTTCCTTGATTTTTATCTAATGGTATCCCGATCTCAAATTCAATTTTGACAAATATTGGGCACCATGCAATTCATCCAACAACTCATCAATTACTAGAATGGGAAATTTATTTTTAACCGTTATTTTATTGAATTCCTTAAAATCCACACACAAACGCCAAGACCCATCTTTTTTTCTCTTGGATTTATTGTTTTCTAATGTTCCTTCCTACTAAGACCATTAAAATCCTTGAACTTCATTATTATTATAAGAATTGGAAATAGTCTTGTTAAAACTCTTTAAGATTGATACTAACATTTTTAGTATTAGCAATCATAATATCCTGAAAAACCCCTTAAAGAAATATGATAGTTTGATTTTTTTTAAAACAAGTTAAGCAAACCTAGTTTGAAAATTCAAATAAAAACCATTACAATATAACTATTTAATAAATTGTCATCATCTATAAATTATCACATATTAAGTTTCCCTTGCACTATTGCATATTTATTTTATGATATTTATATTTCTTAAATACATGTTATAGAGAAATTTTTATTTCATAACTTTAAATTTCAAATTGCTTTATGTTGCACAATAGTTTATGGCTTTTTAAGCCTTAATACTACCACAAATATCATAGGATCGAATATAATATAGCCATAATATAATAAGGTCAAGATAATGATATGAGTAGAATAATATGAGCAAATTAATATGTAAAATAAGGCTTATAATAAATCAAATAACATTCAATAATAAGCAACAATATGAATGTAATAGCCTTAATCATTCATGTACTATGCATGAAGAACAACTTACAATATTAATTGCTCAAAATGTATGCAACCTTTATTTCCTCTTTATCTTACAAAAGTATATGATAGTAATGATCGTGATTGAGTGTGTTATTTTATTATGGAGTATTGTCTCCATAATATAGCCATAGTAGTGTGACTTTAGATACTTTATTATTCCTTTCCATATGCCAAGTCTCATGACTCTTGACCTCTTTACTTAACACTTTCATAATTGATGAACACTTGACTCTATAATGTATGCACACCTAAACATGACTCTTACACTTCCATAACTTGCACACTCTAATCTAAGACACTTGTGCACATCTTTACATTACATATTTGCACTCTTACATATAAGACACTTGTGCACATAGACTCAACTTACGCTTGCACACTAACTCATATGACACTTGTGCATTTCTTGCACATTCACACTTACATAAAAGGGGAAATATACTCACACTCTAAACTATGACCCTAATCTATTATTTACAAATGTACTATGAAGGTACCATATGGGTACATTAGCATGTACCAAATAATATAATAGACTCCAACACCCCTTGTATTACATTAATTGGTTATTGAAGACTTTAGTCTTCAATCATGGTCTTCATATTCATCTTCAATCTTCAAGTGACCTTGCAATGCATGTGATCTTCTACTTGAGCTCCATTAGGTTCATCTTCTTGCTTGAATTTTGCTTTGAGTTCATCATCAACTTCTTTGTATTCAACTTCATGTTCTTCAATCTTTGCAACTTCAAGATTACAACTTTCTATATGTATATGTATAAGAAGTATTTACTCAATAAAAAAAAGATTACAACTTTCTTGAACTCTCTCATTGTCATCAAATTCTTGCATAAGAATATTTCCTTTGCCTTTGTCCTTAGAATCATATGATTCTTTCTTTTCTTGTATAGTAACTTCTAAACATTCACTTAGAGCATCATAATAAATTCCTAAATTAGATGAACTTGGAATGTCAATACTACATGAAGAATGAAATATCTTTTCTAGGAATGATTCATCTACTTTCACTTTCTTCTTAAGAGATTCAATCAACTCTTGTTGTTTCAAATTCTCATCTTTATGAAACTTAAGTGAAAGCAATGCCATATACATTATGCTACCTATATCTAGAGGTATCATAATATTATCTTTTCCATCATCAATTGCTTCAATAATTCTTGCATGTAAATAGTATTCAAATGTTTCAAAATTTTCATCTATGGCTTCACTATAGATTAACTTTGAAACTATATCTATCTTTCCTTCAGATTTTTCAATCAAATTCTTAATCCCAAATTTTATGACATCTACTTTTTCCTTTCTAATCATAGACTCCATATTGATATCCATAAAATTTGTAGATTTTGATTCCTTTGAAGTAGACAACCTTATATCTCATAGGTTTAAATAATTCAAAGTTTCTAAATTAATTCCTATGATATAGTAATCCTTATGTCTCCCTAGTTTTAGAAACTAAAATTATGAAATTTGCAAATTTCTATGTTTCTAACCTTTGATGTAGAAAACCTTTTAACTCTAAAAATTGAATTTGCAAAATTTCAAAAAATCTCCTAATATTAAAAATTCATTTTTTTCTTTTCCTTTTCAAAAAAACTTCAAATACTAAAAAATAATTTTAAGCTTATAAAAAAACTCACAAACTTGATTTAGAAATCAACTACTTTAATTCCTTGTTACTTCAATCATTTTAATAATAAACAACTTATTAAACCTTACTTTAAATAACTTTAAATAAATGCTTAAATAAACTTAAATAAACCTTATTTCTCCTACTATATACTTTAAACTCCAAATTAATTAAAAAACCCTAATGATACAACGAACCTCTATTGCTACACATAAGTCTCGATTTTGTTGCTTCACTTCATGTGACCTTCATGTTTGCTCTAAACTCGATCTATCCTCCTTACAAGCTTCTCAAGCGTTGTTTATCTTCTTCCACATGTACACATGCATGAGAATAATCGTTTCACTTGCAATGATGCTTCTTTCCCAGGAATGTTGCTCAGGTAGGTGAACGTAACTCCTTCATTCCCATTGGTGTTATCATCTACCTTTGAATTCCACGTAATATAAAAGCGTTATACTACTTAGTTTGACTCTTATCTTCAATTATTTTTGTTGTAATGCTTAGGCATTACTTTCACTTTACCTTCCCTAACACTCTACAACTTTCCAACGTTAACACTGATTTGCCTTTCAAAAAAATTTTGCTTGGACTACTCAACTTCCTACATTGCTCTACTTGGTGCTTGGACTGCTTGGCTTACAACTCAATGCTTGTTGTATCTCCCAATGTAACTTTGAATGTTGCCTAGACTACACTATTTCACTACTTCAACATTACACTTTCGACTCTTATGATAATTGCTTATACTCTATGAATTCTTCAACAATTGATTCATTTGCTAGATCTCCTTTATACCTCTTTCTATTGTTGATATTATGATAGTTCTATCCTTTCATGTCTTTGTTATGTTGCAAGTCTAATGGATCTCGATATTGTTTAACGCTTAATAATAACTCTTCACATATTCCTTTTGCATGAGAAGCTTGGTTCTATTATCATGGGTTGCCACATTTCTTGGACCTTAAGAACCTCTTGAAACCATTTCCTCTTATCTTTAACTTTCACTCTCTTCATATGTAGACCTCCTTTATCTTTTTATTCACTATATATATCTCGAGTCTTTTTTCACTCTATATGAGACTCTTTTCCTTCTATACTAGCTTTGTTATGTGTCTCGAGCCTTTTCTTTATACTGAATGTATCTCTCTTTCCTTTTTACTGTATGAGCCTCGATTCCTTTTATAATGATTGCTTGCTTTCCTCTATCCTTTCTTATGACCTCTTTTCTTATTCTTCAAGAAACTCAATTTCTTCTATATTCAAGCCTCTTTTATGCACTATAAAGGGCTTCTATTATTTTTTGTATAAGGGCCTCTTTGCTTTCCACTACAAGGGCCTCTTTACTCTATACAAACCTCTTTCGCCAATGTTAAGGTCTATGTGACCTGAATATTTTTCCTTCTTTTGTACTTTCTTCCTATAATGTCCTTTTGGACCAATGTCAATGTCTAGTTGACCTGAATATCTTTCTTATCTTCTTTTTGTAATGGTTTCTTTAAGCCTATGTCAAGGTAAATATCTCTATGACCTTAATATTCTTAATAAATTGTAGCCCATATCTACTATAGATTCTAATATAATGCTTGAATCTATATAAAGTAAGTTAGATGCTTCTTTATCCTTCTTCAAGATCAATCTTATTTTTGTTATGCTTTCTTTTCCTTAGAAAAATCTAAATGCTTCTCAAATTTTTGCTATCTTTTCCTTTGCACTTAGAAGCTGAAACTCTTTTCTATCTGTTGTATGAAGCTTATCACACTTTTGTTGCTTAATCTTTGCTGCAACTCTCTTTTAAAATTTTTCCTCTATACTATCAAGGTGACTTTGGATGTCCCTAAATTCTCTGTAAAGGTGACTTTTGATGTCCCTGAATTCTCTATCAAGGTGACTTTAAATATCCTTAAATTATCTATCAATGTCAAGGTGACATTAATGTCCTTAAATCTTCTATCAATATCAAGGTGACATTGAATGTCCCTGAATCTTCAACTTTCTTCTAAGTTGGCAATAATCAATGTCAAGGGATATCTATGTCCCCGAATCTTAATCTTTCTACTAGAATCAATGTCAAGGGATATCTTTGTCCCTGAATCTCAATCTGTCAAGGGATATCTATGTCCCCGAATCTCAATATGTCAAGGGATATCTATGTCATTAAATCTCAATTTATCAAGAGATATCTATATCCCTGAATCCTCTATTAGTGTTAAGGGTTGGCTATGGACCTAAATAACAAACTATCTCAAAGTTGATTTGTCTTTCAATCAATATAGTTGAGTCCTAGTCTTCACTGGTTACTCTTCAATCGTAGAAATACCCTAGCCTATTCTACTTATGATGACCTTAAAATATGGAGTCTGACTCACTATCTTCAAAGTAGACAAACTCCTAATCAACTTTATCAAACTGGATAAAATCGATTTTGTAATAGTGGCTAAAATAAACTCTTGTCAATCTGAAACAGAGTCAAGTGGTAGCTCTGATACCACTAATGGTCTTTTAAGCCTTAATACTACCACAAATATCATAGGATTGAATATAATATAGCGACAATATAATAATGTCAAGATAATGATATGAGTAAAATAATATGAGCAAATTAGTATTTAAAATAAGACATAATAAATCAAATAATATTCAATAATAAGCAATAATATAAATGTAATAGCCTTAATCATTCATGTACTATGCATGAAGAACAACTTACAATATTAATTGCTCAAAATGTATGCAACTTTTATTGCTCCGCTTTATTTTACAAAAGTATATGATAGTACTGATCGTGATTGAGTGGGTTACTTGCTTATGGAGTATTGTCTCCATAATATAATCATAGTAGTATGACTCTTTGGATACTTGACTATTCCTTTCCATACCAAGTCTCATGACTCTTGGCTTCTCTACTTGACACTTTCATACTCGATGAACACTCGACTCTAATGTATGCACACCTAAACATGACACTTACACTTCCATAACTTGCACACTCTAATCTTAGACACTTGTGTACATCTTTACATTACATAATTGCACTCTTATATAAAAGACACTTGTGCACATAGACTCAACTTACACTTGCACACTAACTCACATGACACTTGTACATTTCCTGCACATTACAACTTTACATGACACTTGTGCATTTCCTACATATTCACACTTACATAAAATGGGAAATATAACTCACACTCTAAAATATGACTCAACCCTAATCTATTATTTACAAATGTACCATGAAGGTACATTATCATGTACCAAATAATGTAATATACTCCAACAATAGCTTCATTTTCTTTCAATTTGTTGCCAATTCTTGATGTATGTAAACAAATTATTTTTATTTTTATTTCTTCAATTCTAAGTATACATTTTCTTAAATTTCAATCATAGTTAAAATTTCTTCTAATATAGTTTTCAAATATCATAAAATTAAATTAAATTGGGCTCCTATGCTTTTGCTACAAATGCCAAACCCTTTAAAATTTGAAATTTATTTTTATATTTTTGTTCATTAGTAATCAAATCAAGTTAAAGTTATCGAGAGTGTAAGAAAAGTACATTTCTTATAAATAGTTTGTAAGAGAAGAAAAATATAAATCATAAAGCATTAAAAACAAAATGTTTATATTAATGAAGGAGCTAATTTGTTGAGCTTTTTTGTCTAATGACTACTAAGTAGAATAGTGTGCATGTTTGCACCTCTATAACAAAGGCTGAAAAAATGAATCTAAAAATAAACTTTGAAATAAACAATTATGTTGATGACTCTTAGGAATACTCACTTTGTGTTGGATTATCTCTTTGATAAATAAAACTACACATTTTTTAGTGAATAATATTTTGAAAACTCTAAAGAAACAATAAAACATACCACAAATCTCATCACAAAGAGGACACCTAAATACAAAATATTCATTTGATTCTAATTCATTGTTGCAAAATTTATACATGCAATAAGTGTACTAACTCCATACTAAGTTGATGAAAACATATCTATGATCAATCTAAACGAATTCTCATTGTTACAAAATTTATACATGCAATAATATGTACTAACTCCATACAAAGTTGATGAAAGCATACCTAGGATCAATCCAAACGAATTCTCAAACCAAAAGAAAACATAGTGAACTTAGGAGGAATAATGCATCCATCTTCTATTCAATAGATATTTTACTCCAGCCAACGACACAATTTTGTTGACAATAGTTGTATTAGTTCTGTTGATTTTATGTGGGCTTTGTAGATATCATCCCTAATAATTCTATGATAAGAAGCATGACTCTATGAACATCTTTTCTTGATATGTACGGATGAAAAAAAAAATTAAAAACAAGAAGAAGATCAATTAATATTTCCTTAGGTTCAAATTTGGGGGTATACCCAATCAAAACAAAGGTATTAGTCACTTGAGTCAGTTGAGTGTGCCCATAAGCCATGGGGTCTCCTTCACTCCAGGCTGCATTTAGCAGGAGAGGTACAAGAAGAAGATCAATTAATACTTCCTTAGGTTCAAATTTTGGGGTATACCCAATAAAAACAAAGGTATTAATCACTTGAGTCAGTTGAGTGTGTCCATCAGCCATGGGTCTCCTTCACTTCAGGCTGCATTTAGCAGGAGAGATAGGGGTTATAAAGACAACTTCAATGATTTGACTTGTTTATGGAGAAGCAGGGGTTAGAGAGGCAGCTTCAATGATTTGACCTTTGTTCGGAGACAAAAACCTTGAAAAAAATAACTGACCCGTACCAAAGTTAGGATGTCCGATACCCTGATACAAAAAATAAAAATAAAAATAAAATAATATGTTCTTGATCCCTCGTAGAGTGTGATAGTAGTCACAAAACTCTTTGCCAGGCGGAGTCTCTTAAAGTCATGGCCAGCAGATTATTGTTACCCAAACAAGTCCAACGCATTTCACCTGCCTTTCCCAGATGCGGAGGTCATCCTGCGACTGGAAACCACGACCTGAGAACATGCGCCACCATGCCAAACCTGGAGGAAGAAGCAGAGACGGGCCCCGAGTTCGACTCCTCGGCCGTCGAAAAAATGCATTCCCTTCCCGTAGACGACGACAGACGTACAAACAAAATTGCAGAACATGGCCATACTTTGTCGGGACCTAATCTGAATTTTGATAAAATTCCGTTAAAGATTTCCCCCACATTGGTGGAGCAAGTGATTCAAAGATGCTGTACGTCGAGGCAGGGGATTCCGTGGGAAAAAGCCCTCGTGTTCTTCAATTGGGCAGGACAGCAGGAGGGCTATGCGCACACCCACGAGGCCTACAATGAAATGCTGGATTTGTTAGGTAAGATGAAGAAATTTGATGTTGCTTGGAATCTGATGGACGAAATGAAAAATAAGGGAAATGCGATAATTACAGAGAAAACGTTTTCAGTTTTGATTAAAAGATATCTCAAGGCCGGGATGGTTAAGGAATCCATGGATGCCTTTAATCGCATGGAGGACTATGGTGGCAAACCTGATTCGGTTGCGTTTGCCAACGTGCTTGGTGTGCTCTGCAAGAAGGGGCACGCCAAGGAAGCCGAGGGTTTTTTCGAGGGTTTGAAGGATAGGTTTAAGACTGATACTGTGATTTATACCATCCTTGTTTATGGCTGGTGTAGAGTTGGTGATTTTTCTGGGGCAATGAGGGCTTTTAATGAGATGAAAGAGGCTGGTGTTCAACCCAATGTTTATACTTATAGTGTTCTTATAGAAGGGTTTTGTAGGGCTGGGAAGCTGAACCCGGCTTGGGATCTTTTGAGGGAGATGATTGGCAGTGGGTGTTCCCCCAATGCGGTGACCTTCAATGCTTTAATTAGGGCCTATGTTAAGGCCAATCAAAGGGAGAAGGCTCTGGAGGTGCATAATCAGATGAAAAGGTTGAAGATTCAGCCTGATGTAGTTACTTACAATTTTCTGATTGAGGCTCACTGCAGGGATAAGAAACTGGATGATGCTGTCAAGGTCTTGAATCAGATGACTAGCAAAGGTGTGTCACCGAATGCGGCAAGTTTTAGTTTGCTTTTCAAGAGGATTTCCAAGATGAATGATGTCAATGGTGCTCACAAGCTGTATTCTAGGATGAAGGAATTGAATTGTGTCCCCAGTGCGGTTACCTATAATGCTTTGATTCGGATGTTTTCCAAGATGAGATCGACGGACATGGTGTTGAAACTTCGGAGTGAGATGGAGGAGAGTGGATGCAAGGCAGACGTGAACACTTACAGAGCTTTGATTGGTATGCATTATCAGTTTGGTAACTGGAACCAAGCGTATATTCTTTTCAAGGAGATGACGGAAGAAAGACGCATACGGCCAACACTGGAGACTTACAAGATGGTTTTAGATGTGCTCCGGAGAGCAGGTCAGATGAAGAAGCATGAAGAACTAGTAGACAAGATGGATGCCATTGGGCTTTTTAAACGACCTTTATGACCTGTGTTGGGAAAAGAGAAAGTTGTATCTGCTGATGAAGTTGCCGGTGCAATTGATGACAAAGCAACTTATGTCAAACGATTGATGAGTTTTCTGCGAGGTTACCAGGTATATAATCATTTGCTATGATTATTATTTGGAATGCATTTGTCAAAATTCTTGCAAATACACCTCAAGAAGCATTAGACCAGGAATTCAAACTTTGTGTCCTGCCTCTATATGTAAGACGTCAAGTCCAAGATATTCGAACGTAGACCAACTCTTCAGTCTGTGGGGAGATCTTTTGCTTGTCATTGGCGTTGTGGTGTTCACGCCCATCCTATGACTGTGCTTCATGGACTTGTTGAAGATTTTGAAGAAATTTGGTTAAACTTCCTTGCTTGCCGATTGAAACACACAACTTAGGTTGTTTAGAGAGCACAGGTTATCCAGGCTTCTGCAGTAGTCTCTTTTGTTGTGCTCTGTTAAAGTTGGAGAATCCTTCTACTGTCAACTTGGAAAATTCCTCTAATGTCAACTTGCACAATTTTGTTTGATGCTGGCCTATTTGTGCAATAAATATCATTTTTTGTTTTATAGTGGCCTCTACTAATTTCTCGAGGTTGGGTCTGGCACAGTCCCAGTGGGAAGTCAATTTGGTGTGCTGTGAGGGCTCAGTCAAATGGCCCATTATTTGAAGAGATTGATAAACCTATTCTAAAGTTACTAATGCAAACAGAATCGTAAAATAGAAGGAAAAATATTTTGCATACACAATGAACACAAATATTTATCTTAGAAACCCTTGACCCGGAAAAACCAGCAGAAACTCAGAGCTGCACTTCTTGCTCTTCTTCTTATTATTCTTAACTCAGAGCTGCACTTCTTGCTCTTCTTCTTATTATTCTTAACTCAGAACTGCACTTCTTGTTCTTATTATTATTATTCTTGTTCATATTCTGGTGCATTTTAACAAGGCAGTTACAATATGTAAAGGTATCACATAGTACCCAAAAATCAGACACCCCACTGCTTTTTTTCTTTTTGTTTTTTTCCTTTTTTCATGCAATGGATACAACACACCCAACAATCTCCACTTGTCGAATACTTTGCAGTGGGGCCTATACAAATCATAAATTCAGCTACTTCAGGCAACTAAGTCCATTGTCTCCCTGCACCAAGAAAACTTCTCAGTACTCATAGGCTTAGTTAATGAATCTGCAACACAAGAACAAAGAGCATCCACCCTTCCCGTACAACATCTCATAGCCCAAGAACAAGTAAAGGGGATGCACCATTGAGACTTCCCAGGAGGTCACCCATCCCAACACTACTCCAGCCAAATATGCTTAGCCATTGGATTTTGATGAGACTCGGGGCACAGAAGTAGATAAAATCGCCCCACTATGCTCGCCACCCCTTTCCACTTGCACTTTACAAGATTGGAAAGCCACCTATTTCTATCCACCTTGCCAGTCTTGCCATGTGCCCAGTCATGATATTGGCACCTCAAGGCACTTGGGGCATGGAGAGCAGTAGAGACACTCATCCCTCATAGTCTCCCCCACTTAAAATCGACGACGCCCTTGGCTCCAGTGAAGACTTTGCTGCATCCACTAGAGGAGGCCTTTGTCGTTCCAACACTAAACCAAGGGACCCATGCACATCACTCCCTGTCCCTTTCAACATAGCACACTCGCCACACAAAGACAGAAAGTACTCACACTCGCCTTGTCTATTCTCTTCATGCACACCCTATACACAAGAGCAGACACAACTCACATTGCCCTCTCCAGGCACTCCTCACACCACAGAGCAATCCCAATTCCAACCACCCTCTCTAGGTACACCCAACACCAAAGAGTAATAGACATATGAGTCCGACCCGCCACTTTCTCCATGCACACAATGTACATAAGAGCGACCATCTTGTGGACAACCTTGCCCACCATGTGCCACAATCCCATGTGACACATCAACTTTGCGGATCAAGGACCATGCTCCTTGAACAAGCATAAGCTCAAAAAACATCCATCTTGGCCACCAACGGATCAAGCTTGCCCTTCCACTGACTAATCTGCATCGACTCGCAGTATTCACAATAGGTGAATTAACTGCTTCTAACCTCTAGGCACCTTTAGAGGATTGGAGGTCCAAGTCTCTCTAGGTTGTTGAATGCTAACATCATTGTGATCAGCGTTGGTGTTCCCCAATGTCGTGATCCTTTTTCCCTTGATTACCACCACCACAATATTCAACTGAAGCAGCCCTTCACTCTTGACTCAACCCATTCCTTGGCATTGAGCCCATGGATGACCCCCATCCTCGGTCACCCATACCATCCAACTCAACTAGTTGAACCCCCGAAACCCATAGCCATTGTGGAATCTCCTTCAGAACACTATAGAGCAGCCTTCACACCACAGGTCCCACCCTGTGATGTTTCAGAAGACTGACTCACCCCATCCCCACACTCACTCCATCGAGCTACCGAGGTTCTAGGTATCCTTCAATTACCTCTCTTCCTTGAAGCTGACGAACTATTTGCAACAACAATGGCTCCATTGACATCCTCTGACTCATGACTCATGAGCTCCACCTTAGCCCACGGCTCCAAAGCTAGCCTTCTGTCCTCACACGGCACAGGAAAAAAATACCAACCATGCTTGCTGCCCCTTATAGCACAACCACCGTTGCATAAGAATAGGAACATTCCCAGACAACACACACACAATGGCAATTGCTCTTCATGATGCTCCATCACACGAGCAACACACAACTCCTTCCAGCACAACACACTCACTGCACAAGGGGTGACGACATTCAATGGCTCTCCAACATCATGCTCTCACAGTTCCTCCAGCATTGTCCAAGCGCCACCATGCCACAGTCCAATAGCACCTTACAAGGACAAGGCAAAATAGCCCACATGGTGCCCTCTAGCTTGCTACACGGACAAGTCCATACAACCCCTTACAAGGACACAGCACGTCAGCCCTTACAGTCCTTCTATCTTGGTACACAGGCAAGCATCCCACACTTACCACAACACAAAAACAAGGCACCAAAACCATGTCACCATTCCTTTCAGCACTTCCTCCTTAAATACAAGAGCAACAAGCATGCCATCCTTCCTTCACACTGAATTCACCTGCACAAAACTCCCACTCAAAAATAGGTTTATCACAGACCCAAGATACCCTTGCTCTTCTCAGACCAAGCTAAACCCTAGGAACAAAGGCATCCCTCTGAAGCCAATAACCATGCTCTGATACCAGATGAAGAGATTGATAAACCTATTCTAGAGTTATTAATGCAAACAAAATCATAAAATAGAAGGAAAAATAATATGCATGCACAATGAACACAAATATTTATCCTGGAAACCCTTGACCAGGAAAACCCAACAGAAACTCAGAGCCGCACCTCTTGCTCTTCTTCTTATTATTCTTGTTGATATTCTGGTCCACTTTTAACAAGGCAGTTACAATATATATAGGTACCACACAGCACCCAAAAGGCAGACCCTCCACTGCTTTTTTTTTTGAACTTTTTGTTTTTTTCTCTTTTTGTTTTTTTCTTTTTTCATGCAAAGAATACAACACACCTATTGGTAGCTATTTCTTTTGGATGCTTTTGTTGAATATAAAGCTCTGTTTTATGGATTGAAGACATTGATCTAATGATCTTTCATTTAAAGGTAAGAAAGTAGTGCAGAAAGTGAGAATTAAGACTCTTTATTAAGAGAACAATGAATTGCGCAAATATTGGCTTAACATGGCTAAGAGTGCCCTGTAAGATTTACATTAAATTTAAGCAGTATCATAGCTGCAATGTTTTTGCATCTTAGTAAATGGACTTCTAGCTTTCAAAGTTACGGTTGACTACAGGTTGATTCCATGATAGTATATAGCTTTTCAAGTCATATATGAATAGACTCTCTAAGTATGCAAAGAAAATGCTGAGGATAAAAATTGTCGGGAATGCTGCTGGAGGCATATAAAAAAATACCAAGTGACTGATAGTAAGTTTTCTGTATGACTTTGGCATTAGTCGGGCAGCTTACCATCCAAACACTTGGTTTCTTTACGTGTCTTGGGCATCATGCATGATGATATTTACACACATTACAAAGAAAATAGTGTGTGCTTTTATGCACTTGCAAAGTGTTTAAATGGCCTTTTTGCTGCTATTCATTTTGGATCTAAACTTTTGACAAATGAATTATGAGTTTGTGTAAATTTATTGGTTGAGCCATTGATTTAAGTGCTTGTTAGAAAGGGGTTGAATTCGTGGTATCTTATTACCAGAATGCCGCCACTCGGATTCGAACCGAGATGCTCTAGCACTGCTTCCTAAGAGCAGCGTGTCTACCAATTTCACCAATGTATGTGGAGATCAAAATTGTTTTTTTATTCAAAAAAAAAAAATGAATACTATTGCTTGGTATTGAAATACCAAGATATGTGATCTATAATCTCCTGAAGCCTATGGCTTACTAGGATCCTCAAATACAGATTTTTTAATTCTTAGATTGATTTAATCCTCTATGCCAACAATTAACATGTATGTGCAATACCAGATACTAAAATGAAATCAATAACAGTAAAAGAAATATGTAAAACACACACAAAGATTAACACAGATATTTATAATGGTTCCCCTCAATGTGAGAGTACATCCACATAGAACCAGCCCAGTTTTAACAATTAATTGAATATGGAGCAATACAACTATAAAGGCAGGATTGGTATTGCCTTCAACAACATCAAATTCAACCTCTACAGTCCTTGAAACACTCCTCAATCAACTCTACCAGGTCTGCAACTCTGCAAGGTTTCCTCAAGTCCAACAATGGCTCAAGAATCTTCCTAACAGGTTCCCCCCCTTCCTCAACAATGGGTTTCCCAAGGATAAATAACCTCGAAATGAACGCCTCCTCATTGGAACTTCCAGAATGGTTACAAAATGACTCTGACGCTTCAACTTCCCGTCGCACATGATCTGTTCTCCAAGCATTGATGCCCTGCCCAGTGTTGGCGCTGTAGAATCAGGTCATTTCTCCGGGTCATAGTCGGGTCAATCTCCCTGGACAGATGGCAGCCGTGTGAAGATCGTTTCATAGTCCTGTTCATGCAAAATCACTCCCAGAATACCCTAGGATACATCTGCCACTCAGTACTACAATCTCCAACAATCTGACAACCAAATTCTTCCATTCCCTAGTGCATATGCCACGTGTAGCGCTGATGCCAGAGGACTACTTTACCAGATTCATTAAGGAATATATCAAACAACTGAGCATGAAGACTCCTGGTCAAAATCTCCACTCCTAGATGTCTGATCTCCAAAAATGATCCTTTTCGGATCAATATGATACAAAGATTGATGATCTATTCCTTTGAACAGAAATTGCTCCTTGCAGTGTCATTTCTTTTTGGAAAAAAATGATTAGAGGACAAACTGTGTTTTTGTGGTTCTGTACAAAATGTGCCTCAATTTATTAGAGCAGTGTCCTTCCAAGTTACACTTGTTCAAAGGGATGGATGTATCATTGTAGGCTTTACTTTAACCTTATTGGAATAATGTGGAACATAGGCCTCAATTTTTCCTTTGTTGTACGAAAATATGTGGCAAAAGTAACATGATTTTGAATAATGGGACATAGGCTTCAGTTTTTTTTCAACTATAGTCTTTGTTGTATGAAAATATGTGGCAAGTAATGTATAAGCCACATGGTATTGCCTTTGTTATATGAAAATTTGTAGCAAGCAAAGTCACATGATCTGGAATAATGCAACATAGGCTTTGGTTTTTTCAACCTGAAGTTCTTGTATGGAAATATGTGGCAAGCAATTTTTAAGTCACATGATCTGGAATAATGGCATATCGACTTCTTTTTATATCACCTGTAATTTCAAAAATATGTGGCAAGCAATGTATAAGTCACATGATCCAGAATTAATGAGACATTGACTTTTGTTATTTCACATGTTATCTTTGTTGTATGCAAATATGTAGCAAGCAAGGTATAAGTTACGTGATTAAAAGGGATAAAAGATTACTTCAAACCTTTTAGGTAGCTGAGGAATTAATCTTTTTTAGTTTGTCTCATCTTACTGAGCTAAACTTGCATGTATCTTATCCCATGCATTGATGATACAACATGTAAGCTGTTTATTGTTTAGTGCTTATGTTGAAAAAAAAAAGAACAAATTAGCAGAGGGAGATGTTTACTTGTAAACATGAAACCCCAAACAAGCACTCTTCCTGGTGTTTAGTTGGAAATAAACTGGAGCTCATTAGTTTGGGTTTCTTAATGTACTCTTCTGCACGAAAACAAAAATACAAGCATGCTTTCAATGCAATCTAGAGAAATGCAATTTTTTCAATCAAGATGCTTTGAAGTGATTTTGCCGATGATTTCTAGTTGCTTTGTTTCAAAAATTAAATTAATTTTTAATTCAAGCAGAATGGATTAGAAGGCCAAAAATGGTCCTAAATTACAATGGGTTATGTAAAGTCAAGTCATGATCTACCAGTTCCTCGATCACTAGGGCCTCATCCTTTTCTTGGACAATCATTGTGTCCTGAATTTTTGGGATCTCTTTTTCCTTCTTAGTGGAGGTGAATTATTGAAAACTATTAGCCATTTTAGAATCTTTGGGGGTTTGGTTTTCACCCGACCTTACTTTTAATTTATATTTTTGCATAGGTTCTTGGAATTCAAGTTCGTTTTTACTATTACCTAGATATTCAATTTGAGGTTTCTTTAGGGCCCTCAAACAGTCTCTATATAAATAACCATATTCATTACAGAGCGTGTTGGAATATGTGATGGTTAAGCTTCTCTTGAGGCCATGACCAAATTTTGCATTGTATTGTTCATATTAGCCCTTTGGGCCCTTGTAAACCTTGAAAAAGGTATTTTTGTAATATTTTGTTATTTTATTCCTAAAGGATGATCTTGCAACCTTGAAATAAAGGTAACTCGTATTTAGGTATAATCCAACCAAAAAAAACTTGTATTTAGGTATAAAGGCCCCATCATACCAACCATTTTGGTCATTGGTTGAAGTGTAAATCTATTCTTTAATAGTGAGATTATTTGGTGTCCACAGGTACCCCATATATTTTGTGTTCTTTGCTTTGTGTGTTTTTCTTTTTAGCAATACTGGGTAATATGTTTATTCCATTCTTTTTTGGAAATATCTGTGAAATCTAAGATAGTAGCATAGTGGGTGTTAATAGAGGATTGACCATTATGGTTTAGTAACCCTACTTGTCATTTTGCCCTCTTTCTTTATTCTTCTATCCACTTGCTTATTTTGCACTCAACCATACTACCCAAAAGCTTTGCAAATAGAAGATTAACTATTATGGTTTTGTAATTTGAAGGTATGTTCACATCACCACTATTTAAGAGAGGTCTAAGCTTGTTGTCCAATCTTTTGGAAAACCATGTCAAACAACACCATTAAATAAGCTTTTGATATATTGTACTAAGTTTTCTATGCCTCTTTTTAAATATTATGCTTGTAGTCCATCCACATCTTGGGATTTATTTGTTCTCAACTTCTCAACACCCTCTCTAGCCTCCTTAAATGTGGGCAAATATGTTGTTGCGTTGATTAGGGGAGAAACATCTTTATTTTGATCACATTCATATAACCATTTTGCATACTCCAATCATTGGGCTCAAGTAATATTATTTTGCATATGTTTCTTGTTTTGTTGGAGTTCCTTCCCTAATTGCTTTAGATCATATGATTCCTTGTATAAATTAAAAATTCTCTTTTTGCACCTATATACTCTTCTTCTTCTTTTTGCTTTCACAATTTATTTTATATGTTTTCTTGTTTTCCTCTTCCTTACCAGGTTCATTCAAAATTTCCTTGCTACTAAACATTTTCCACTATACCATAGAATGCCGAAAAACAACAGTTTTTCTTTTAAGATTTTGAGCTTGGGACACTTTTAATGCTTCTTGAATTATATATGTTAGTTCATGACTCTTAAATTCTTTATTTTTTCATTTTATGTAGTTTGTACCATAGTTGGAAAACTTGCAACTAAATAAACTTGACACCTCAGTTTTAGAGATTTTATCAACAACTTGGTAACATCTTGGCCCAATAAAACCAAAGAAATTTTTTCAATTAAAAAAATAACAATTTTAACAACAATTGGAAAGCTAGAAAACTAATTTTATATTAGATATTCATAAAAAAGAGAACAATTACAATTCATGATCATCAAATCCATCTAAATACATCATAGAATCATACAAATGCAAAATTTTAAAATATAAAGCAGTTCTTAAATTGTTTTTTGCTTTCCCTTCCTGCTCCCCGCCCCACCCTATATGGTTGGCCTTGGCTTTGAATAGGTGGTCAAATTGGAGGCTTCTCAGGTATAGGATCATCATGGTATATCTCCTCCAATCCTCTCAAACGTTCTACTTCCTCCTCAAGTGCCTCAAAAGATGAACAAGATTTCAATGAAACCTATTACCACTCTTAGCTTTGTATTCCCTTTCATTGTCCTCGTTCACTTTCTAAAAATCTTTCCAAATTTAAATTTTAGTAATATTATATTAGGAAGAGGTGACAAATAGAATCTGTTTGGTATAATAATAAAGGGATGGAGATCAACATTCAACATACTAGATTTTTAATCAAATGCAGTTACAAATATTTTGCCTTGTCATCAATCTCTTTCCTATAGGGTACATGGAACTATTAAGAGATCTCTATATTTCTATTGCATTTAAGAACTTAAGCTTACCATAAATACCATGGTCACTTTCTTGGAGATTTATGTGGATGTAGTTGAAATTTTGAAACTCCTCTAAATATAGAAAACATTATTTTCAAAATTATTAATGATGAAACTCTATAAAGAAATTGTTCATAGTTGGAGAGAAGAAAAAATGCAAAAATAAGGCCAAATGGCCTTTTAAAAGATTATTTTTTTCGCTATTTTTTGCTAATTGTCCAAGGTTTGTTGAGTTTCCTGCGAGAAAACAACGAGAAATATCACCATGAGTCGACGATTTTTTGAGCACCGAGGGGGGAAAAACAAACTCAGCACCCACAATTTTACGAGAAATCACAGATACCAACGATTTTTCTATGTATGTTTTGTATTCCCTTTTTTCTCACTTTCTTGAAGATTAAAGTATTTTCTTTGTCATGAGGACATTTCCTTGCATTTTGGATTTTTGTTGATTATTTGAGACCTTCTCCATGTGTTGTTTTTTTCTTTGCGTCGACAATTTTATATAAACTAGATTATGATATGATTTCAGCTCCATTGTAGAACCCTCAATCGCTATCTTCATTATATTTCTTAATAATTTCTATGAGTAGATGACATAATATGTTCTACATATGTATTTTCCATATTTCTTCCAATTACTCATACCATCACAAATAATTAACCCATATGTGTTACACATAGCCAAAAGTTCTTGACCAAAATGAGTGATAAATCCTTTATCCTTTGGGTACCTTTCCCATTTTAGGTTTTCCTCTTCTTCTAGTCATAACACGTTGCTATCCATGTTTTCGTTGTTTAGAACATTGCTTTGTTTGTTTGTTGTATTTACATTCAAATCTCCTATAAGAAGCATTTGTCTGGGTCGAGAATACCTTGAATTTTCTCTCTTTAATGCTGCATACAAGTCCTTGTAATCCATACCATATTTCTTATAGATTTTTATAAAGCGAAGTAGCAAGCTGAAAGTCTAATTGTTCTTTCTTTCTCACATACATATATTGTTTATTTGGGTCTTCTTTATTCACTTGTATAATTTTGTCCCATTATTCTTTTATCAACACCATCATTCCTCCATCCCCTGTGTCGTTCCCTGTTGCTTCACTCCATACTGTCATTTCCTATATTCTTCAAAGATTGGAGTCTTACAACCCTCATGCTTATGATTTGACAAATTGACTACAAATTAATGGATGCCTTCTATGTATCAGTTAACTTTTTTCCTCTTTCCCTGGTTTAGTTAGAATCTCTTTGGTTATTTACTAGGGTTCCAAATGAATAAGGCCTCCCTTTGAGAAAGTCATTATGATTTCCATGAAAACTGAGTAAGAACACGAAAAGGAAACATATGTTCATGATCTTTAAGTAATCGCCAAGAATAAATCCTTGATCCAATAAACAGAGCTTCCATGGCAAGTCACTATAGATACCAACCATATTCATGTCCATTGCCATTGAATGTTACATTTTTGGGCCCGGTATAATACACTATCAAATTCTGCTCTATACTGTAACATCATAAGATTACTGACTCTTTGTAAATGCGAACTGTATCAAGGGACAACTTATGCAATCAATATATTTTGTTTCCATATAGCCTTTCAGCTGCACTTAAAAGTAATTGATTTTGACTCAATTACTGTATCATTATCTTTTGCATGGTGCATGGAACCTTTTGGAACCATCCAATCCTGCCACTCTTCAAATGCACCTTGAATGATGAATTCCTGGCAGTACCATCCCTAAGAGAAGTAAACCCCAATTCATTGTGAATAAGATCCTTTTATCCCCATTGTAGGAAGCTGGAGCTAATTAAATCAATGTGCATAGAATGCAAATAGATTTTAGATGGCCTTTCCCTTGTAGATAACTTCAGCTCTCAACACTTCAAAAATTACTATGTACTACTCCCTGATTAAATGGCTTCATGAGGCTTTACTATTATTTGATAGTATGGGTTGCTGCTACTTCAGATAATTTTTTTTTTGCTTTCCTCATTTAGGTCCTTTCATAGGAGTGGCAGAGGTTGTCCACTTAACGGAGGGAGTCAATATCATGGGATTTTTATGATATTAATTTTCTTTGGACACGAGCAGGGTCATAGTTGTATATGTGACATGCATATTAATCTATTATGTCCTTAAAAAAGAGAAGCAAAAACAATACTTCAAAGCACTTTCAACACTCAAGGACGCCCCTCGGAGGAAGAGCGGCCTAGCCCCCCAGCCACCTTTTTTTTTTTTTTTCCGGGGTTTGGGGGTTTTCTTCCTTTTTTTTTTTTGCCACCTTAGTCGATTTTTTTCTTTGAAGGGCATTTCGGACGACACCTTAAAATGGGAATCAAAGAAAAGCAGCCCCTAAACAATGTTGTTGAAAATAGTTAAAGGTCCTTACTTCCCCAAAGATGGAAGGAATGGTTTTTATGAGGATGAAAATATTCTACACTACCGTGTATCCATTCTCAAAGATTCTAAAGATCTTCAAAAGATGGTGTTCAATCCCTATAGGTGTGGCTACATATCATTGTTTCTCTTGTTGCCCAATGCAAAGTGTGGACTTTAGTGAGGAAAGGTCAACCCTTGTGTGGTGAATGCTTGTTGTGACACATGTGACCTTGACCCATGATGGCCAATACTTGTTGTGATACGACCTCCTACCTTCTATATAGATACTTTGACTGTCTCATCACGCATTTTGCTTGTGACACTAGTGACTTAAAACTGAACCTCCTCAAAAGAGCACCATAATCTCATCAATAGCGACAAATGCAATATTGTTAAAAGTATTTATGAAGATGATGAAATTGGGTGTTTTGAAACACACCAAAGGTTGGATCCCAACGATGAAGAAAATGGGGGATTCAATGGTGAGATTAGGTGGAACAAGGCATTAAAACTCCAATAATGCTAAATGTCGGGCAAAGCATGAAGGCCTTGCTATTCGGACAAGCAAGTACCGATTCCATGTTTGTAAAACCTAAATCTCCTACATCTCCTAAAAAGCATTGTTGCAGTCATTGTGGAAAGACAGGACATGTTGCTAAGTGTTGGATTACATCCTTGTGATTCATGTGGATGTACGAATCACTCTTCTTCAAGTTGTTGGTACAAACTGAAAATGGCCAACAAGGTTCATATTGATTGTGAATGGACAGATCTCACACAATGGACCATGATGAAAGAAATGTTGTATGGCTTCTACCGAAAAGGTAAAATCTATGGTAGACCCTGAGGCAAATCTAGTGACAGACTTAGTGGCAGTCCCGGATAATGACCCGACATACCTAAAGACAGACCCAGACAAAGTTCCGCAGATCTACGGCAGATCTAGAGGCAAGATCCAAAGGCAGATTCATCAGATCTAGAGATCCGCGAGAAGACCTAGAGGTACAAATCCAAGTTTTGCAGGAGCACGAGCCACCATTATTTCATTTCTCTTCTTCTTCTTCACTGTATTGGGGCAGTTATATACTTTACCCAAATATTGTTGTATGGGGGGATAATAGTGTAGCTAGTAGTTATATTATTACCCAAATAATGTAATAAGGGGGGATGTTAGCGTATAGTAGCTGTTATTACATTATTAGCTATACGTTAGTATTGTTGTAACAATATTTACATTGTTACAACTATTATCTATTCGTGCCTGGTTAGTTCCGTATTCACTGGACTATTCTAAGGTATCAAATGTATTATTTAATCAAGCATTATCAATGAGAAACTTGTTGGTTGGTTTACAAGCCATTCCCAAATAGATAATTACAATGCATTAATTGTCAAAGGTGTCAGTGGTGTGGCTGTTTACCAGTTCACCTTCTAGGATCACCATGTTCTCCCCATGAATTTGGGTACTGAAAGAGGAGAATGTTAATAATTGCAACATGGTGGTCCCAAGAACTTTTACTGAAAAACTACCAACACATTCTTGTTTGTTTTGTTTACTTTGTAAGCAACTGCCAAACCATTGAACTGGATGCCATAGCAGTTTAGAACAGAAAACAAAAACAAAGATCCAATACTTTACTACTGCTCTCTAAGGCCACAATCACAATGCAATTAATGGATAATATTTGGATATTAGAAGCAAAAAAATATAAATGACTACTTCAAAGTTTACATACCAAAATGAGGAAAATTGAATCATATATAATGCAGTTTGAAATTTCAGACACATGATCTACTGGATGGTTCAAATATCGTTACAAGAAATGGAAATGAATAAAAAAAGCCCCAGTATGTTAGAAAGATCCTCCACATGAGAAAGGATCAGTGATTAAATTACTACATCAAAAGAATCAAGTACTTGTTCCAATACCATTCTAATGTTGGGCAAAAGAGGCTTTTCAGGACTGTCTGAGTAGGAAATGTTCAACAAATAAAGCTTCTTAGATGCAACGGTAACTGCAGACAAAACTCTTTTAATCCCCCTTGTGCTGTCCAAAGAGTATTCAAGCTCATAGAGAGGAATATCTCCATGAATGGGCCTCTGCTCAACCGTTATTAGTTGTGCATCATTTGTACTTGGCTGTTTAACATATGACAAAGCAAAAAGAATGCCTCAGAATGAAAAGAGCAAAAACTTAAGTAGCAAGCCCCAGGAAAAATGCAAAGAAACTCTACTTCATCAAAATAGCATTTAACTGCGATTTCAAGATCAACCAAGATAACATGACAACAGACACTATTATAAAGGATGGATGATACCTTCTTCTTTTCTGCTTGTAGTAGCTTGTTAGCAACATCCTGAGGAGTGGCAAATTCCTTGAGAGAAGTTATCCATATAGGATTAACTACAACTCCTATATTGTTGGTCTTAACATCAGGGTCTCCAAAAAGAACTGTAGCCCCTGCTTTGTCAACCTACTCAAATGAAAGTTAAAAACTCACTATTACACACAGGCAATCACTGTCAGGACTTCTCATAACAAAGAATAAATACCAAAATTCCGGTATACACTCAAGAGATAGCAAATATCACTCAACATAATCCCATTCAGTCCTTCAATAAAGTGCAACTCAGAAAGTGGAAGAGACAATCCGAAATTCCCTTTCTATTTCTAGTGGAAATGCATTTACCTTCCTCCAGTCAGAAGGTTTTAGTAATGTAAAACCTTCAATTTTATCAGAGTATCTCTCAAGTTTAACCATAGCTTCCCCACCTGCATATGAGGCATAAAAACATCTCCATGACTAAAGTACTAATTATTTAAAGGGAAGAATATGTTTCAAGGCCACAAAAATTTGATTAGAACATATATGTGTACATGTTGCAAATTTAGCTGACAGTATTCCAAAACCATCATATTATTCTATTAAATGTGTGGAGACTCACTGAAAATGTCTAAGAGAAACAAATAAATAATTCAAAAACTTATAAGGTGTCTAAATGTCAAAATGTAGGAGGGTTTTTCGTGATCCAACTCACTCACTGCAAAAACCAAAAGGAACACCTTTCAAATACCAGGAAAATCTAGGGTACTTATTGCATAGCAATACCTTGCCTATGAATTTAATTCCAGGTACTTTTGTTCAAGTAACCACTGTTTTGTAATCTTTTTATGACAATTAAAAATTCCTTTTAACAGAAAAGAAGTCTTCACAAATTTTAAGTTATTATGATATCGCAAAATATGAACAGTTTCCACTATTTTATGCACATGAAATTACCAAACCATAAACTAATCATCATTCATAGTACAAACTATCTCTTTATTAATTTTAAAAAAGTTTAAAAGCTAGACGTGGCAACAATTACAATGTAGCTTATAAAACAAGGCATATTGGTTCATTACATCTGAGTAAGAAGATAGAGCAAGGTGCAATCACTAAGCAATAAAAACAGGCAGTCAAAAATTAGTAATGTAGTTTAACTATAGGTCCGAGGACCAATTGGTTCCAAACATAAGGGGGGGGGTCCAAGGTTAACGGCCGGACTGAAGTTGTTTGTTGGGGGGGGGGGGGGGGGGCGGCCGCGATTGTAAAAAAAAAAAAACTATAAAGTTTGGCTACAATATATTCTCATTTATAATTGAGCATCTGTATATTAGGGAGGGGAGGCTGAATGAAGTGCCTTTAGGTCCACACATATGTTTATAAAACATATCAAAGTGATGAAATCTTTGAGCTTCTTCAATAAATGATATTGCTCCATTTTTCTTGTAGTTTTAAAATGAATTAAGAACAAATTCCGCACCCCATCCTTTCTTTCTTTCATATTTTTGTATTGCATGGAGGATTATATCAAGCCCAATTAAATAAGTTTGGCTGAATGCTGTACTTTCTAGCAGTCTCTAAGCCTTGCTATTTATCAAAGAAATTCACTTGGGCTTACTATATATAAGGTTACAAAATTTATTTCCTCTTAACTTTTAAGCAAGATAGAATCAAGTTCTTAATTATCTGCCTTTTGACTGAGGTTCTTGAAAATGATTGTTAGAACTCAATGCTTCAATATATTTGCATTAGATATGATGAGTATTTATATACATTGCTTTGCCAATTTTGGCTTAACCACCATCCATGTGAGGACGACAACTACTTGGACTCATGGTCCTTGTGAGTGGTAGTTTGTAACTACCTTCATTCTCATTTTCCTTGTGAGGGGTAGTTGATAGCTCCCCCTAACTAACTTGTCACCTAGTGAGGGGTAGTTGGTTACTACCCTAAACATGATGTTTCCTAACTATGATGGAATAATTCCTAACATTCCCCTCCTTATTACATCATAGTTGAGAATTCCTTGGAGAGGAATTTTTGAATGCTTTCAAATTTGATTTGTCCATGTGGCTTGATGAAGATGTCTGATTCTTGCTCTGACTTTTGGTTCTATCTCCATGTTTTTGGAACAAGGGGAAAATTCTCCCCTCTTAATCATCATGATCCAAATATGGTTATGGATCAAGAATACTTAAGCAATAGTGGGATTGGCCTCACTTTGCTTATCCAAGGATAGGTATGATTTCTTCTATCCTTACTGATTTTCATCTTCTTGTGAAATGGTGACAAATGTTTTCACCTTAAGTGAGGCATATGCCTTCACTTGTCCACATATTTGTGAACTTTCAACTGCTGGCTTTCTTTGCTTCTTCAACTACAAGTGTCCTTCATTTTTCTTATGTCCTTGCATAATCTTCGATCACTTGGTGCTTACTGGATACAATCTACAAAGGTTTGATATTGTTTTGGTAGCTTGATGCTTACCACTACAATGAAGTGTAATTAGTGAGCATTGGGAAGAATTAGTCTTCCTTCCCCCCTCAATGCGAATTTTGCACTTACACAAATTTAAGGAGTGTCGGGTACTACCGATAATGCATTCCTAGTACAAAATAGATTATATATCATATGTGGCCTTACTGATATTTTTTTGTGAATAGGGACCACTGCTATTCAACAAGGATCAATTCTTCAATCAATCTGCCTTTCGGTCATTGCCTTACCTGTATTATATTTTTGGAATATTCCACATAACATTCCACTATAGGTTCTGTCACTATAGGTCTTCCAAGCATTGCTTGGATCATCAAAAATCATTTATCTTAAGTTTTCCAAGACATTTTTTCTATGGGTAAACTTACATTTTTTTCTTCAACAAATTGTGATGTTTTTCAATCACCAAACTTGGTCTCCTTCTGTAGAAACCATTCAACATTTTTTTTATTTTGTCCCATTGGGAGACATTCATCCATCCATAATCAATATGTATTTTGTTGGTCACTTTATCCTTGTGCCAACAATTTTCTTGAGAGTGATTAGTACTTCCACAAATTTTACATGGATGTAGGTTCCAACACCTAGATGTTGCATGTCCAGATCTTCCACAATGACTGCAACAACTCATCCTAGAAGCTTCATCATATGTTTCTCTTTTTACAAATTTATTGTCATTGGTTCTTGATTGACCAATGTATCCAAGACCTTCATTCTTTTTTTTTTTGTACTTACTTATTCTTTCCCAATCCTTTACCATTGTATCCCATTTTTTTTCGCAGTTTGGAACCAATACCTTTGGTATGCTTTTCAAATACCCAAATTCTTAATCACGACTTTGATCTCTATCATTATCATTCAAACATAAAAATTTTTCATCTCTACTCTGATTTATGTCATTATTATTTAAATACGATATCTCATCATCACAATGACCTTCCACACAAATTGAAGTGTCATTGTCACTATCTCTGACACAATCAATTGTGATAACAAGACCTTTATTATGGCCAACACAACCACCTTCTGCATTGCCTTTATCTTTATGAAAAATCTTCAAGTCACTTGTGTCACAACCTATATCTTGTCTTTGAACAAGGTCACAACAATTATCTACCATCATGGGCCTCAAATCACTTGTATCACAATTGATATCTATCCTCTGAAGAAGATCATTTGTGTCACAACAAGTATCTTTCATCATGGGCATGAGATCACTTGTGTCACAACAAGCATTTGCCATCATGGGCTTGTCCTTTAACCTTTCAATTATTTCCTCTTGCCTTTTGTACTTCTCCTTAAGGACATTAAGAGTGACTAATGCCTTGTATATTATCAACCCTATATCAATAGTGTAAAAATATCTTCATAGTAGTCATTGAGAATAGAGTGTAGGTAGCATTGATCTTCAGCTTCTTTCACAATCATTTGAAAATACTTTATTGATTTTGATGGTATTAAAAGTTCAACTAGCTTCTCTTCACTAGCTTCTTGGGAATCAGTATCTTGTGTCGCATACCTATGATTTTCAGCTTGCTTCTTTTCATCTATACTAACTTCTAGTGATGCATGCTCTTGAATGTTAGCTTGTTTCTTTGCTTACTTCCTCTTTGCCTTTTTAATGTTATGCTAGATGTTGGTGAAGGCCTCCCTTGACAAACGAACAATTTGACATAGATTGGCTCAACACAATCTTGAATGACTTCTTATCTACCTTGCAATATCTAGAACTTTTGGTGCACCATTGACCATTTTAAACCTTCACAAAAGTGGACATTTTGAATTCCACTTGATTCTCCTCGAAGAGAGCTTTCCGACGAGTATATATAAGCCTATACTCGTGTCTTAATGATGCTTCAAATTGCAAAAAATTTGTCTCACCAAGTAAAAGGAAATTAAAATTGAGATTTTTCTTTCTTCCTTGGAATATTCTTTTTTTTTTAAATAATAATGTTGCCTTCCATTTTACTCTTTTAGTAAGGCAACTAAAAAATTATATATATACCTTTGCTTTCCCTCCACTATGAAGTGGGACTTTGATTTTTAAAATTTCTTGAATATTTATATTTTGACCTTGTGGAAACCTTTGACTTTTGCCACCTTCAAGTTGCCGCACCAAAAATGAAACGTTCTTTTAGTTTTATAATGGGCTCACCATCGATCCTTGTGAAGAGTTTCTTGCCTTGCAAAGTGTTTCGTGTGAATTCGACCAATTACAAATCTTGTCTACGTTCAATATTTCCATTACTTTAAATTCTATCTTGAGCCTCCTTTCTTAGATCAGAATAAACTCGAGATGCTTTGTCGACGTTCCGACATTGTTACAGGTATTTTTGCGCTCCGCAAATTTCTTTTCTTTCTCTAAAGAGTATTTCGGGGGTTCCTTTGTGATGTTCTAGTCTCTCCTTCGTTTTCTTGGACATCCTTGGTATCCTTGTGACATTCTGAGTGATGTTCTAGGCTTCCTTTTTGAAGGCGTAACTTTTGACTTGTTCTTGGTTTAGAGCGTGCTGCGCTCTTGTGAGGACAATACTGCTCTTTGTTCTAGAGTCTCTTTTGAATACAATGCTTCGGGCTTGTATCGTGCTTCCCTTTAGGTAGGTGTCTCCTTTGCTTTATATTGACCTTTTGATCAACTTCCTCTCGTGTTTTTAGTCACAGACGTCTTACTTTTGTCTATTCTTGATGGCACCAAAATTTTGTTAAACACGATGCCAATGTGTCTAAATTTCTTGGACTAATCCTTTAGTTTATGCTTGGAATAGACAATGCATTACTAACAAATTCCCTTTAGAAGACTTGCATGCTACTCACATTCTCCATGCCTTTCATTCTTCAATTCTTTGAATGTGCTCTTCAATGAAAATGCTACACTTTTATGTATATTCCACTCTTATGTTGAAACATAATTTCTTCAATAATTTGATTTGCTTGTAGTCCAATGCTGCCTCTCTTTGCCTTTAGTGAATTCCTTGCAATTTGGAAAGGTTTCAATAACCTTTTAATGCTTCAAATAATATGTTTGCAGCTGCTTGGTAGGAATTTTATCCTTCACCTTTGGCCTTGGAGGTTTTCTCTATTCTTTGTGAGCTCTCAATGCTCTTTGATTTTGTTGCTTGAATTGTTTTTGCAATTCTTTGTGAAGTTTTAATGGCTTCCTAAATCTTCTTGTAATTTTTAAGGAGCTTCTATGGCTTCCTTAATGCCTTTTGAAATGGCAATTCTTCAGAGGAAACTTATGACCCCTTTTTCTTTTTGCTGAACTTGACCTTGTTCTTACTTGCAGGCTTTTGTCTTGTTGGTCTTTGGCAAGGGTTTTTAACCCCGAGACCTTTGAATCTATTGTGGAATTTTGCTTCACGAAGATGATTAACTCTCTTTTGAGGCTTACCTTTAAACAATCTTATATAGGGTAATTTCACCCTTAAAACTTCTTTTCTCAGACAAAGTGCTCTTTGAGGCTTCTTTGTGTCGAAGCTAGAGGAGGATCAAAAGGAGAGTTTTTCTTCCTTCTACCTGCTTTGATACCACATGTTACAACTCAATGTCTCGATATGTTTGCATTAGATATGATGAGGACTTATATACATTGCTTTGCCAATTTTGGCTTAACCACCATTCATGTGAGGACAATAACTACTTGGACTCATGGTCCTTGTGAGTGGTAGTTTGTAACTACCTTGATTCTCATTTTCCTTGTGAGGGGTAGTTGATAGCTCCCTCTAACTAACTTGTCACCTAGTGAGGGGTAGTTGGTTACTACCCTAAACATGATGTTTCCTAACTATGATGGAATAAATCCTTACACTGATCACAGATCAAATAGTGGTAACATGTATAATTTTAGGTTTCACCATCATATCGAAATAACAAATCAATATGTTTAATTTCAGGTTTCACCATCATACAAAAATAACAAATCATTTATCCACTACATAATATTCCACAATAACAATCCACACAATGAGATACATATATAGATAAACCCTAATATAAGGCAACACCAATAATACTCCTTATGAAAGGAATAACTCCACAAGATCTTCCAAGATAAGAGGCCACTTTATAGACAAAGATAATTACAAGAGAATACATGATATGAATGATGATGATTACAATGACAATATCCCTTCTTTATATACTCATCTTCTAATGCTACTTTGGGGAGCCGACTCCTAAACCCTTATCCCATTCATTATTATAATATAATCAACCTTGGGTTATGTGTATCCCATGCAGACTACCCATCATGCCTGTATACAATATAATAATATATCCCCATATACCTATCCCTAAGTACCATAACATTCTACCTTGCTTACAAATGTTTTGTCCTCGAAATATGAGAAGAAACTAAATAATATGATCTTCTAAGCAATGTTGACAATTGATACCAATCTTGATCATCCATCCATCTAAGAGAAATCTTGATTGGTGGTGGTCTTTGATGATGCCAAACTACCGTTGTCCCACTTGAATATCCATAATTGCTCCAATAGCTCCATGCTTCTGCTGCTCTACTATGATATTCAGAATGATTGCTCCTATGGTTCCATGATGCTATTGTACCACTTTGAAGTCCAAAATTACTATGATTTTTCTATCAAACATTGTGATCCTTGATGTTTTTCTAACTCCTTATAGGTATATAATAATATTGATGCTCTATGTTATGCCTCCATGAATGTTATCGCTCATGGTAGTGTGGGTGTCGGTATGCTGCAACCTTAATATAATGTTCTGCTTTGGTTGATTCTTCAACATTTCGTTCAATTGTTTTAAATTGTTCCTCATGCTCTTCACTCATCTGCTCTTTGTTTGGTGCATCCTTGTGCTCTTCTAACAAAGCTTCCTTAGACTTTGTTGTTGCTTCTTCCACTCAATTGTTGCCTTTGTTGTAGAATTAACTTTTTATTTTTTTACCAGTTCTTTAACTTATCCCCTACCATAACTACTTGCTTCTCCTTGGATCTTTGCTCCTTAAGTTGAGAAATATCCTACAATATCATATTTTTTTCTTGTACCATAACTTCATGAACTTCTTTTGCATATTAATGTTAACAGTACCTAAAAAATTCAACCAAGGATAACTAAGAACAATATCCACATCATCCATCTCATTAACATAAAAAATTGAATGTAAAAAAAAAATTATCCATGGTGATCTTCAAATATTAATTTTTTTTAAGAGAAACTAAATAACATGATCTTCTACGCAATGTTGACAACTGATACCAATCTTGATCATCCATTTATCCAAGATAAATATTGATTGATGGTGGTCTTTGATGATGCCAAACTACCATTGTCCCACTTGAATATCCATAACTACTTCAATAGCTCCATGCTTCGGTTGCTCTACTATTATATTCATAATGATTGCTCCTATGGTTCCATGATGCTATTGCACCACTTTGAAGTCCAAAATTACTATGCTTTTTCTATCAAACATTATGATACTTGATGTTTTCCTAACTCCTTACAGGTATATAATAATATTGATGCTCTATATCATGCCTCCATGAATGTTATCGCTCATGGTAGTGTGGATGTCGATAAGCTGCAACCTTAATCTAATGTTTTGCTTCGTTTGATTCTTCAACATTTTGTTCATTTGTTTTAAATTGTTCCTCATGCTCTTCACTCATGTGCTTTTTGATTGGTGCATCCTTGTGCTCTTCTAACAAAGCTTCCTTAGACTTTGTTGTAGCTTCTTCCACTCAATTGTTGCCTCTGTTGTAGACTTAACTTTTTATTCTTTTACTTGTTCTTTAACTTGTTCCCCTACCATAACTACTTGCTTCTCCTTGGATCTTGGCTCCTTATGTTGAGAAATATCCTACAATGTATCTTTTTTTCTTGTACCATAACTTCTTGAACTTCTTTTGCATATTAATGTTAACAGTACCCAAAGAATCGAACCAAGAATAACCAAGAACAATATCCACATCATTCATCTCATTAACATGAAAATTTGAATGTAAAACAGATTTATCCATGATGATCTTCAAATTTTTAAAAATATGAACATTCTCACCCTTTAATTGTATGTCCTTAATTTTTGTTGCTTGAACCTGCAACCTCTTAGCCAAAGCAATATTAATGAAATTATACTTGGTTATAGGGTTTATGAAAATAATAACTTTTTCCTTCTAAATATAACCTGAACAAACAAAATAGATTTTTTAGAATCCAAAAAAACCCTTGGACTGCTCTTTGGCCTATTTGACACTAATGGTGTGGTTCCCTCAGCCTACACACTGCATCCTTATTTTTTCCTTTTACCATGTCCTCTTTATTCTTTTTTTTTGTTCCCCCTGAAGGCTTATGTATTTCTTCTTCATAGCCATTGATGGTATCCTTCAAAGTAGCTATCTTTTTATATGGGTCCCATTGACTTAAGAATGCATGTTCAATTTCTTCACAAGTGTACACATAAATTCTTTTCAATAACAAAACATCCCCATTAAGAGCGAGCTTCCCCTCCAAGGAAAAAAACTTACTTTTTCAATAATGAGCAAAATACAAAGATTTAAAAAAAATTCACCATTCCATACCATCAACATCATCATCTCCAAAAAAACATTGATAACTCCATGATCTCACACCCAAAAAAAAATGATAATGAAAACTAAGGTTGTATGAAAAAATATATCAGTCCATTGATTTGAAGCCAAACTTCCATATATACAAGTAGACCCAAAAAAATCTCCTTCAAACACAACCACAATAGATTATTAACTTACTCATTGAAAAATATCTCAAATTTTGTTTTCTAGAAAAAATGTGATTTGAAAAAAAACCGTTACCACTGTTCCAAACAACTGACTTCACACGGTCCTATCTCAAATATCGATCAAATTCCTTCATATAACCACTTGCTTTGAAGCTCTTCAAATTTTGAACAAAATGACGCAAAAATTGTTTGAATTGGACAACTTTGTGCATAGATCTCTCTCAAAAGATCTCTTAAAGAAAAAAGAAAAGCCAAAATTCTACAATTAAAAAAAAACAATTTCTTTGCTATAATCATTGCTCTAATATTACTTCTTCATAGATTAAACTAATTACAAAAGAATATTTGATAAAGTGATGATGATTACAATGACAATATCCCTTCTTTATAAACTCATTTTCTAATGCTAGTTTAAAAGCGAAGTGCTAAACCTTCATCTCACCTATTAATATAATATAATATTATAATATAATTTAATTGACCTTTATAATCAATGTAAATTATCCATAATAACCCTATATAATATTTATTTGTGACCAATAACGATAATCTATAACAGTTGGCCTAATACCTCTAACGAAAAGAAGTAGCACAAGGTGACTTCTATGCTTCTTCCGGCTGTTACCAGATCATGCAATTGACAGATAGGTATCCCTCTTTCTCACATAAAAGAAAAAACTAAAGACCAAATTTTATGAGATAATATTGTTGTAAAACTCAATACAAAACCCACAACAAACAAAAAGAAACAATGAAAGTGCAGCAAACTACAACCTGCTTTTGGCTAAGCCGCTAACCTCACAGACCCATCTTTATAACAATAAAGGGTGTCAAAATAAGTCTCCAATCCTAGTTATGTTATTGCCTTTTCTATCTTCTCTTCTTCGGAACAGGCCTGCTCTTTTAAGCAAACCATCCTAAACATTTTTTCTTTTTGTGATGTTGAACTTCTAGTTTTCTTTTTAACTTTTTATTTTGCAAAGACTTTATGGTCTCTAAACATTCACTTAGGTTAATCAGGTGTTGTAGTGAGTTGGAGAGGAGAGGGCAATCTTCCAAGGGAGGTCCAGGTTCAAATCTCCAACCTACCAAAAAGTTGAATTAGGTATCCAAAATCCAATTGATAATGTTGGTGCGGGCAGGGTTGGGTGCGACTACCAGATGACTTTGACGGTGTAGAACCCCCTGTTCGTGGTCTCTCACGGTGTAGAACCCCTTGTTCGTGGTCTCTCAGGCCAAGACGGCTCCGCAAAGGGTTTTTCGCTTAAAAAAACATTCACTTAGGTTCAAACATGGTACATTTAAGAAAATTGCATCTTTGAACAGAAAAATTGAAAATACACTTCAATAAATCAGAAACTAATAAAATCTTTCCTTCATAACTTTCAGATTGACAAAGCACAGAGCCCACAAACACCTTTCTTCCAAATTACCCACCGCTGAGAAGTGTCCAGCAGAAGAAAAGTAAAAACCTCAACTTTTCCTGAAAACCAGAATTATCCTATTACATACCTTGGGCTACTTCATTGGCTTGAGCCGAAGTGATTGTGATTGAAGGTGTCAGCAAGGCAAGTGACAATGCCAGTAACCCTTCCCTGCGAGTAGTAGTGAGGGGAACCATTCCTTTTTCACCTCCATTTACAAACCACCCATCTGATTTTTCAGTATCACCCAAATGTTGTTCTTGCTTTGATTGACAATGCAGAAACGCGTGTGAATAGTGCACTTCATCGTCACCCATACATGTCGTAAAACTCCTCCGCATGTATCTCTTCAATGTGACCATGGGCATATGGGTGTTTCATCCATGTCACTCACATAGATTTGAGGCATCATTTCTACGTGATTTGGATAGGCTCTTGTAACATCTGCTATGAAGTCATTTCATAGGGTTTATTATTTTGTGGAATTATATCTTTTTTAAAGAATTATTTTATAATTGTAATTACTATTCTGATTTTTAATTAAAATATATATTTTTTGAATATTTGTATTAAAAGTTTTTACAAATAATTTATAAGACAATATATATTACTAATAGTTTTTAGTCTAATTATAAGAAAATATGAGATCTATCAATTAAATTTAAGAAAAAAAATTATTTAATTGTTAAATTGTTGTAATATAATATTATAAGTGAGATAGTGCGAAGGATTATGGTTTTTTATTAAAAAAATATTTCATTTTTTAGGAGCCATATCTTTGCAAAGAGTTATCCGATTTCGCTTATTCTTTGATCAACTTGTGCAGAATTTGAATAACTTTAAAATGAGTGGTCATATGCAAAAATCTGAACAATATTGAGGGAGATACGATCCTTTGAACTCAACCATTCGAAACAAGGGTAGTGGTGATTTTTCAAGTCACGAAAAATAAAATTGCAAATATTTGCCAGCCAGGGTTCGAACGATCGATGGGAAGAGCAATGAAGGGTTAGTACTTCAGCGAGACAAGACACTCTATCTAGACAAATAATTTTTCAGCTAAGGTTTTTTTCTCTTTCTTTATCGTAGAAATTGTGTATGAAAATTTTATAAAGTTTTTATCAAATATTATATTTGCTATAGGACTTTCAGGTAAATTTCAATAGATTTTGAGTTTAGTTTCCTTTCCATGGATCGATTTATAATTAAATCCTTAGAATCTTCTCTAGTGGTAGAGGTGAGTGAGCGCACCTCAGAGAGATCCACATTGCTTCAAGATAGGGCAGTTTTTGGTAAATTTAATGGTTATTAGTAAGGGGCTTTAGCCTTGAGAAAATGGATTGATAGAAGTTGGAAGTCTCCAGGAGTGATTCTATCATTTTTTTCCAAAGATTTCTTAATTCTTCCTAGCCATTTTTTGTTCTAAGGAAGAAAGAGAAAGAATCCCAAAAGGGGGTCCTTGGTTTATGGGAAGAGCAGGACTCTTCCTTACCCGTTGGTATGAAGGCTTTTCACTTGAAAATGTAAATCTTTCCCTAGTACCGATCTGGGTTAGGATGTTTGGGTTGCCCATTGAATTTTGGGAAATACATACCTTCAAGGCAATAAGCAAAACTTTAGGAGAATTCCTTGAGATTTTAGATACAATAAAAGATGGATTTTTGGCTATTTATGCTTGAATATTGGTCATGATTGATGTAAGTAAAGCTTTACCAGAACCAATCATTCTTAAGTATGGAGATAAGATGTGGACCCAAACTATAGATTATGAAAACATATCTTTTAGATGCAGAAGATGTAATGAGGTGGGGTATATTGAGAAATCATGCCCTAAGAAGAGCCCAACATAATCATTTTTAGAAAATTGCAAGAAAAATTTACAAATGGTTATGGATGAAGATGGTTTTCAACTTCCAAAAAATAGATTTAGAAAAATACAATTAAATAAACAGTGGAGACCAATAAGGAAGGATATTGGAAGAAATACCAACTCTTTTGAGGCTTTAACCTATGAAGAAATAGTAGATCAAAACTTAGAGGACACAGTACAACAATTTCAACATATTAGCAAGGAATTGTCTATTCAATATGATCCTAATTTAAGAAATAACATTCTCGATGAACCTAAGGAATGTGTCTCATCATATTTTGAAGACTCTCTTGAAGTACCATGCACCATTTAGGAGAAAATAATTGGTAAAGAAAATGCAATTTTAGAAGTTAATACCTCTGCCATTAATAAGAAAATACCAGAAAATGAGCAGGACAAGTCAAAAGCTTCTATAATAGATTTAGGAGAGGATAAAAATGTTGAAAAAAAATATTATGAAAGAATATTGAGGAATAGAATAATAAAACCTACTCTTGATATAGGCAAGGCAAAAAGAGGAAAACCCTCAAATTTTCAAGCAAGATCCAAGGAAGCAAGATCAAACATAGAGAAAGGAACACAAACTATGTTGGTTGAACTTCTCTTTACCAAACAACAAAATGATATTGCTAATACGTAGGAGGGGCCAAAAGCCCCTAATGAGACATGATTATCATCTCATGGAATTTAAGGGATGTTAATGCCCCCTTAAAGCATAGGTGTATTAGGGACCTATGTTTAAGTAATAGACCTGATATTCTTTGTATCCAGGAAATTAAAATAACAAAAGAAGTTTCATAAACTATGAAAGTAGTTTGGGCAAGATATGAATGAGATGTAATGGATTCTGAAGGAGCAACATGGGGAATTCTAACTTGTTGGAATCCTTTTAGAACCTCTTATGTAACCATTCATAAAACTAGGCATTAGATAACCTCTTTAGTCACTTGCTACTTTGAAGATATTCATTTCATCCTTATCAATATCTATGGACCTACAACTCAATCAAGAAGATTAGAAGTTTGGAGTGGGATTGAAGCCTTTATGAGAAGTAAAGACCAAGAAAATCGATTCATGATCATTGGAGATTTTAATGCCATAACTAAGCTAGATGAAAAGTTTTGGAGAATTAGGAAATTGACCCAAAGTATGAAATATTTCTCAGCTTTTATTCAAAACAATAATCTATGGGAAGTTGGGTTTGAAGAAGATAACTATACTTGGACCAACAATAGGAGAGGTCATAACCTAATAGCAGAAAAATTAGACAGATGCATTCTCTCAGATCATTGGCTAGATGAAGGAACTTGTGCTAAAATTAATACCTTAACAAAGATTGGTTCAAATCACTGGCCAATAAGGGTTAAAATAGTGGTAAGTGAATTAAAAAAAATATCATATTTTAAATATGAGCCAATGTGGGAAGACCATCCTCAATTTTTTGATATGATAACTCACTCGTGGAATTCTTTAGGTAATGGTGGGTTGTATGCTCTTCCAAAACAAATTAAAGTTATGACATGAATGGAACAAGAACATTTTTGGAAATATTTTTGAGAAGAAAGAACTAAAAGATAAAATTTCAAAATTCCAAAAAGATGATGATAATAATCCAATCTTAGAGGAAAGGGAGTTGCTTAGTGAATATCATAATATTTTGAGTAAGGAAGAGAAATTATGGAGATTAAAATCAAGATAGACTTGGTTAAAAGGAGATAAAAATACAAAGTTTTTCATAGGATGACTATAGTATAGAGATCATCTTCCAGAATTAGTAGAATTAAATCAATATAAGGGGTTTGGATTGGAGATCAAAGTGAAATTAGAAAAGAGGTAAATTTGTTTTATCATAATATTTTAGGTTTAGAGGAGACTAAAGTTCTTAATGATAAATGTCTTCAAGATGTTCCTCCAGTTATAAAGAATGAAGATAATAGGAAACTGATGGAGCCTATTACTCTAGAAGAAGTTAATTTAGCTCTTTTCTCTTTTAATAAGGATAAATCCCCAAGTCTAGATGGCTCTCTGTAGCTTTTTACCAACATAATTGGGATATAGTGAAGGATTCTTTATTGGTGGTAGTGGAACAGTTTAGGGTAAAATAATACATTCCTTATAAAATAAATGCAACATATCTTACCCTAATTCCAAAAATTTGATTCTTTTATATCCATAAGCCTATGTAATATGGCATATAATATTTCCAAAGTGATGGTGAATAGATTAAGGTCATTGTTAGACAAAATCATTTTAGAAGAGCAAGGAGGATTTGTGAAAGGGAGATAAATTTTGGATGAGATCATAGTAGCTCATGAAGTTATACATTCAACAACTTCAAGAAAAGAGAAAGCTATGATCTTAAAACTTGATATGTGTAAAGTCTATGATAGGGTTAATTGGAATTTTCTTTTTGCAGTTTTAGATAAGTTTGGTTTCAAGAAGAAATGGGTTAGATGGATCAAAGCTTGTGTCTCTATCTTATTCAGTGTTGGTCAATGGGTTAGTGACATAATATTTTAAAGCCAAGAGAGGCCTTAGACAAGGAGATCCTCTATCTCCTTATTTGTTCATTATTATGGCAAAAGTTTTGAGTAGGAACTTAAAGAAGACTTACAAATATGGGCTTATAAGTGGACTTAAAATTAGTAATAACATTGATAACATCACCCATCAATAATTTTTAAATGATACAACCCTTTTTGGAAGTGCAAGGATAAATGAGGCCAAAGCTTTGAATAACTTTTTAAAAGAGTACGAAAGAGCATCAGGGCAAAAAATTAATAGGACTAAATCTAAAATTTAGTTCCTTAACACTCCTACTAATATCAAAGCAATAATTTATAGGTTGATTCAAATGGAGGAGGTAAATTTACCAACAACTTATCTAGGGATGCCTTTATTTGAGGGGAGAATAAGGATATATTTATGGAATCTAGTTATTAGTAAAGTTCAAAATAAAGTTCTAGCTTGGAAAGGTAGATGGTTATCATTAGCAGGAAGAGTGCAGTTAATTAAGTCAATCTTACAAGCCATTCCAACATATTATATGTCATTGTATTCTATGCCAAAATTAGTTGAAAATTTTTTAATCTATATTATGCAATCCATTTTATGGTCAGGTTTATATGATAAAAGAAAAATTTCTTTGGTGAAATGGAGCAAGTTGTGTGATGACAAAACTAGGGGAGGTCTTGGTTTAAGAGTTCTTACAGATGCAAACTTAGCTCTTAGGGAAAAAGTTATCTGGAGATTGTACAAAGAGAGTCAAAGATAATAGGCAAGAATTCTTCTAAGTAAGTATGTTGATCCCAATGACCCAAGTTTAATATTTACTGCATTCTCTCTACCAAATGGTTCTGCTCTTTGGAATGGTTTAAAAAAATATATTGATCTTATGATTAAAGGTTTAAGATGGATGGTGGAAACTGGAGAACAATTTTCTATTTGGATGGATACTTATGTGATAAAAATCCACTCAATTTAGATCTAATTTTGAAACCTTGGATGAGTTTGCTTTAAGATAAATATGGTGATAGGGTTTCAAACATTTTTTACAAGGATCGATAAGGAAGATACAAATGGAAATATGATTCTTTTCCAAGTATATAAGACATTAATGCGAGGAGGCAATTGAGTAGAAATATAACTGTGATTATTCTGAGGGAAGCCAAGGATTAAATGATTTGGGAGTTCAATAGCTCGGGTTAATACACAACAAGAAGTGGATATAATTTTCAACACCAACAAAATAATAATGTCACTAGAATATGGAGATATATTTGGGATAGCCCAAGCATTCCTAAAGTTAAAATTTTTGTTTAGCTAGTAGGTCATAGAAGAATTTTATCTTGGGATAACCTTATGAAAAGGGGTTTTCATGGCCCCTCTCAATGTGTTTTCTGTAATAAGGAGGAGAGTATAGACCATCTCTTGAAACATTGCTCAATAGTCTATGACAATGGATTCTTAATATGTTTGGTAAATGCATGGTGATCAATAGAAGAATTGAAGATTGGTTAAAGCAATGGTAGAAAACTTATAAAAGTAAGGCTTTACAGACAATATATGATATTTCAAAAGATACAATACTTTGGAATATATGGCTAGAAATGAATAGAAGAATATTTAAAGGAAAGAAAAGTAGTTTAGAGGTAATGAAAAATAAGATATGTTTAGCCATAAAGGAGTCTAAACCAACCCTATCAACTCACCTAGTCCCTAATTTGGAAGTAGAGAGCCTTGATAGATGGAGTCAAGTCATTAAATGGAATTATGATGTTGGGTACAAGATAAGCAAAAATAAGGCAAAAGTGGAAACCACCAAATGTGGAGTGGGTTAAATTAAATTTTGATGGAGCATCTATAGGAAATCCAGGACCAACAAGAGGAGGAGGAATAATTAAAAATAATAGAGGAAATATTTTGTCTCATTATGCTTTCAATAGTGGATTTAAGATAAATAATGAAGTTGAAGCTTGGGCAGTTTAGAAGGGTTAAAAATATGTAAACAAATAAAATGGAATAGAGTTTGGATGGAAGGTGATTCTCTCATAGTAATAAATGCAATTTTGAGGAAAGCAAAGGCTCCATGAAACATACAAGAGATAATTGTAGAAATTCAAGATCTTGCTAAAGAGTTTGAAGAAATCAAGTTTACACATATATTAAGGGAAGGAAACAAATTTACAGATAAGCTAGCCAATAGAGGAATTTTGATTGAGGATCGTGAAGTTAAATTATCCTTTCCATGGTTAGAGGAAGTAGAAAATTTAGTGGAAGCTAAAACCAAATGTTGATTGTCTGAATCAATTAATGATTAAGATTTACTTTAATGTGTTCCATTGTTAATATATGTTTTATTTTGTAACAATAATATGTTTTTGCTATGTACCTCGAATTTTAAGCAGTAAGTTCACAACTAAAATGCAAAATTAAAATGAAGAATCACCTTTTGGTAAAAGAATCACTATTTCATGTAAGGGAAACCCAAATAAGGTATACAATGTATTCAAATAATCATGGATGTCTTAAAGATATCCTATGAATGCCTATTTAGATATACCAATGGTTATGAGATGAAAGGATGTGTTGGTCCTTGAAATATAATAAAGTATAATTAATAATTATTATGATTATTATGTTAGGATTAGGGTCCTAACATGCCACCCTCCTTAAAAGGAGCTTTGTCCTCAAAGCTGGAAATTAGGAAATTGTTGCTGGATATGTTGGAGTGTCTCCCATGTGGCATTTTTCGAAGGTAGACCCTTCCATTGAATCAAAACTTCTGTGATGTTGCGATTGCGAAGGTGGCGAGAGCGGCGGTCTAATATTGCTTTAGGTTCCATCATGAGTGCTCCATCCTCTATGAACTCAGGAAGTTGAGTTTGTGTAGTGATGTGTGCGCAAATGACTGGTTTGAGGTAGGAGACATGAAATACCGGATGTATTTTAGAATTCTTGGGTAACTCTAGCTTATAAGCAACTGGCCCAATACGTTGGATAACCTTATAAGGTCCATAAAATTTGGGTGCGAACTTTTGAGAACCTTTGAGTTTGAGAGACGTTTGGCGATATGGTTGAATACGAAGAAATGCCATATCTCCTTCTTGAAAAACACGCTCTATGAGATGTTGATCAGCTTGTTGCTTCATGCGATTTTGTGCGATGTGTAAGTTTTCTTTGAGAATGCAAAGAATGTCATCTCTAGTGGAAAGTTCCATTTCCACTGCTGGTACTTTTGTACTTCATGGAATATAAGAAGTAAGGGATGGTGGTGTTTGGCCATATAAGGCTTCATATGGATTCATCTTAATGGTCGTATGATATGAGGTGTTATGCCACCATTCTGCTAATGACAACCATTTTACCCAATGAAGGGGTTGAGTAAAAACAAAACAACGGAGGTAGGTTTCCAAACATTTATTAACAATTTCGGTTTGACCATCGATTTGGGGATGGTAAGTAGAGCTCATACGAAGTTGATTGCCTTGGAGTTTAAATAATTCATGCCAGCATTTACTAGTGAAAGTGAGGTCACGATCGCTAACTATAGAGGAAGGCATGCCATGTAATTTAAAGATATTATCAAGAAAAATTTGAGCGATGGTACTAGCGGTATAAGGGTGGGCCACAAGGTAAAAATGAGCATATTTAGATAAAAAATCCACCACCACTAGAATGGTTGTTTTTCCTGGAGATTTTGGAAGTCCTTTAATAAAATCCATGGAAATATCAGCCCATGTTTTTGTTGGAATGGGAAGAGGTTGAAGAAGCCCCAGTGTAGCCACTGTTTCGCCCTTATTTCTTTTGCATGTCTCACATTCATTTACAAACTTCTTGATATAGTTTTTCATTCCTACCCATCAGAAATATCTAGTCACTCTTTTATAAGTTTTTCGGAATCTTGAGTGTCCTGCAGTGGGTGTAGCGTGTAGCTCATGAAGAAGCTTAGTGCGAAGGGTAGATGTAGGAGAAAGGACAAGACGTTCTTTATAACGTAGTATGTTATCTCTCCAATAATAGTGAGGTTTGCTCATTAGATTTTGTTGAATTTTTTGAATTATGGTGTGTGTGGTAGGGTCCTTAAACCACTCTTCATTGACTTGGTCTATCCATTTAGGAATAGGGTAGGAAAAAGCATGTAATTGGTAAATTTCTTCAAACTTTCTAGAAAGTGCATCCACAACCGTGTTGTATTTTACCTTTTTATATGTGATTTCATAATCATAACCTAGTAGTTTTGTAACCCACTTTTGTTGTTCTGGTGTATTTATACGTTGATCCAATAAGTACTTCAGACTATGGTGGTCGATGCAGATAATTAAATGCTTACCAATAAGATAGGGCCTCCAATGTTGGATAGCATGAACAATGGCTAACATTTCTTTTTCATATGTGGAACATGCTAAATTATTTTTTGAGAATGCTTTTCTAGTGAAGGCTAAACGTTTTTCATTTTACATGAATACGACTCCCATTCCCAATCCTGACACATTACTCTCAATAATAAATGGTTTGGAAAAATTTGGCATGGCTAAGAAAGGGGTGGTACACATGGCATTTTTTAAGGTAATGAAGGCTTCATTAGCTTTTGGAACCATAAAAAAACATTCTTCTTAAATAATGTTGTTAAGGGAGTCACGATTTTGCTATAGTCCTTGAAAAAATTGTGATAATAGCCAGTTAGTCCTAAGAACCCATGCAACCCTTTCAATGTTTTTGGAATAGGCAAATTTTCCACATCTTCAATCTTACGAGGGTCTACTTTAACTCCTTCCTTGGAGACAATATGTCCAAGGTATTCAATTTATTGCTTTCTAAAGGAGTGTTTTGATATCTTGGCGTATAATTGATTGTCCTTCAAGATCTTGAGTGCTTGCTCTATATGGGTTAAGTGATATTCACATGTTTTACTGTAAATCAAAATATCATCAAAGAAAACTAAAATAAAATTTTGAAGGAAAGGGTGAAATACCTTATTCATAATTGATAGAAACAATGACTTCCTTAGCGACCTCTACAACTGGCAGGGTTTCTGCTAGCGAGATTTATCTGGCGAGATTTACCAGGCCTCGTTTGGGGACCTAGAGCAGGGCGAGATTCCTCCTTTGGAGGATGGGACCAAGGGCCCCGACCCGGACCCTAGAGGGAAAACCGATGCCCCTCTGACATACCTAGAGAAGGTTACGGGCAAGGCTTCTCCTAGCCCCACAATAAATGCAAACCATCCCCCTGTGATCGTATCAAGGGAGAATATAGTCTTCCCCGTCTCATTCATGGCAGAAAAACTCTCCAACAAATCCCTCTCTGGTGGGCAAGTTCATGGGAGGAAGACCCGATATGGAGTCTATTCACAAATGGGCCAGGTTCAAATGGTGCATGATGGGAAGCCTTCAGTTGGTGGCCCTCTCTCGGGGTTTCTTCTTGATCTGCCTAAACAACCAGGATGATTATGCCCGGATCCTCATTGGGGGACCCTGGTTCTTTGGCAGGAAAAGTCTATTTTTAAGAAAATGGGGGGAATATTTCAACCCCCAAACTCAAGACATCAACTTCACGCCAATATGGGTCCGTCTCCCAGAGCTCCCCATCCAGTTTTGCTATGAAGATGTCCTTCGATGGATAGGGGGTTACATTGGGGAACTTGTAGCGATTGACCCTGCAACTAAAGCCCGATCCCGCATGGGCCATGCCCAAATCTGTGTCAATGCCAACCTTGCCTCCCAACTCCCCACCCGCTTAAACCTCATTTATGGGGACTTCCAATGGTGCCAAGCTTTTGAATATGAGAACAAACCTGCATTCTACATCGAATGCAAATCCCAGGGGCACCTCCGATCCCAATGTCCTTCCCTCAAGCCCCAGTGGGAAGCTCCTGTCAAAGCTCCCCCCCTCCTCACTCCAATCAGATCCAGATGGGAGAGCGTTATAACCGGTCCAAGGGAGTCGGGAGCACCCGATCGAAAAGCGACAAGGGGAAGCAGGCTGCTCACCAGGAACCCCTCATCAACAATCCATATTCAAACTCTGATCAGGTATGTTCTATGTTCACTTTCCCTAACATATTTGGACCCTTAAGCACTGCAAATGATGAGGTTCTCTTCACAGAATCCATTCCTATGCAGAACCCCTCCTCCAATCCCCATCCCCCTTCGTCCCCCTCCATTTTTGGGCCTTTTGTCCCCATCCCCAACATCTCCCTCCCTCCCATCATCCCCCATCCTGATCCCATGTTTGACCCCAACCCCCTCCTCCAGTCGGGTGCCCCTCTTTCTTGTCCCTCGGAAGAACCCTCGTCCCCTTCTGGGTCATGCCCTGAATCCTCAGAAGACGCTTCCAGTCCCTCCCACTCCAAAGCGGATTTCAGCTCCATCATCACCAGGAGCAAAAAAGGGCCCATAGACATCGGGGGTGAGAAGAAAAGAGGTCGACCATCCAACCAGGAGCAAAACAAGAAGGATATCGATGACCAGATTGTGAACGGAGTGCAGCTAACCCTGTGCCCCACTTTGTTCAACCAAACTAAGGATGAGACTAAGAATCCCAAACCTCCCCCTCTTCAGAACAAGGGAGGCAAGAAACCCAGCAAAACATCTAGATGAAGATCCTCTCCTAGAACATCAGAGGTCTTAACAGCATGATCAAACAGAGGTTAGCTCGCACCATGAGGAAAGAGTACAAACCTTCTATACTCATCCTTCAAGAAACTAAAATGGATACTGAAAGAACTCATAGTATAGTTCAAAAAATCTGGAAGAAGGGCCAGTGGGCTTCATCCCCAACTGAAGGATCGGTGGGAGGCCTCCTGTGTTTTTGGGACCCTAAAAAGGTAGAAGGCAGAGTCATCTCCTATTCCAACAGAACCCTAAATTTGGTTTTCTACTGCAAAGAAAACAAATTCACTTGGGTGTTGTCCAACATCTATGCCCCCAAAAATCCCATGGAAAGATGCAGCATGTGGAGATCCCTGTCTCTTATGAAGGAGGCTTTCTCCAACCTTCCATGGATGGTAGTCGAGGATTTCAACTCCCCCCTCTTCCACTCTGACAAGAAAGGAGGTGCATGCACTCCCTCCAAAAGCATCAGAGACTTCCAGGAGTTTGTCTTTGAGAATGAGCTCATGGACATCCAGATCAGAGGCAACCAATTCACCTGGAGCAACAAAAGAGTTGGGGCTGAACACATCCAAGTCAAACTGGATCAGTTTTTCCTATCTCAGCAGGCCATTCCCCTGTTTGGAGACACTTCTTTGATCCCTCTCCCCAGAATTGGTTCTGATCATTCCCCTCTCCTCCTAGAATTGAATAAGGCCCCATATTTCAAGACCCCCTTCATATTTGAGAACATGTGGATTCATCACCTGGACCTACACCAGAGGATTGGGGAGTGGTGGAACACCCCTACTCCAGGGTCAGCTATCTCTCAGGTATCCCAGAAGCTGAAATCCATCAAAGAAAACCTAAAAATATGGAATAGGGAAGTGTTTGGAAATATCTTCAAGGCCAAAGAGGAGACGTTGAGCCAACTCAAAACGTTAGAACAACAAATCCAGCATGATCAGTGGACCACTCAGCTGAGGAATGAAGAAAGACAGCTTCTAGCTGAATATCACAACATTCTTGCCAAAGAGGAGACCTTTTGGTGATAGAAATCTTGGGATCTCTAGCTCAAGGATGGGGATGCTAATACAAGGTTCTTCCATGCTTCTACTTTGCATAATAGAAGTACTAACAAGATCAAAGAGCTCACCTTGCAAGATGGAACTGTCTCTCAGGATATGTTCAAGATCCGAGAGGAAGCCTCATCCTTTTTTAGCAACTTGTTGGGTACCGCCCTCCCCACCAACTCCGCAGCCCAGGAAGCCCTGCTGGAAAACATCCCCCCCTTGGTCACCCCCAAAATGAATCAATCTCTGATCCAACCCTTGTCTGAGAAGGAAATCAAGAGTGCCTTATTTTCCATGAAGGCTGACAAGGCTCCAGGTCCGGATGGGTTCCCCCCTGTTTCTTCTAGACTTTCTGGGATATAGTAGGGCAAGATGTCTGCTATGCTATCATGGAGCTCCAACATACCAAGATCATCCCCCGCGGGACTAACTCCACCTTCATTGCCCTGGTCCCTAAAAGCCCTCTGTGCAAAATCATGAGTGACTTCAGGCCCATCAGTTTGTGCAACATCATCTACAAGATCCTAACCAAGTCCCTCGCCCAAAGGCTAAAGAAAATTCTCCCCTCCATCATTGATCCTTGCCAAGGTAGCTCAGTTGAAGGAAGATCCATTACTGATAGCATCATTTCCCTTCATGAAACACTCCACTCAACCCTCTGCAACAAGAAAGTGGCCATGTTCCTGAAACTAGATATCAACAAAGCCTTTGACAGAGTGGACAGAGGGTTTCTCCTGAAAGTCCTATCCCGGTTTGGTTTTCACACAGAATGGATTAACCTCATTAAGGGATGCATCTCAGATCCTTGGTTCTCAGTTTTAGTCAATGGCTCGGCTGCTGGTTATTTCCCTAGCCTCAGAGGAATCAGGCAGGGAGATCCCTTATCCCCCTTCCTATTCATTATCCTTGTCGAATCCCTAGGCAGAGCTTTCAAACAGGCATGCATGACATGGTGTATTATAGGGATCAAGGCTTCTTCTGAATCCCCTCCCCTATCCCATCAATAGTTTGTTGATGATACCATCATTGCAACTGTCTCCTCTATCATCCAAGCCAAATCTATCAAAGGGATCCTTGATACCTATGCCTCTACTGCAGGCCAGGAAATCAACTACCTTAAGAGCAAATGTTATTTTCTGAACACTCCAGGCAACAGGTAGAGGAATATTGCCCGCATCCTTCAGTGTTGCATCACGGATCTCCCCACCTCCTACCTAGGTCTCCCCCTATTCACCAAAAGCCCGAAAGAGTCAATGTGGGACAACGTTATTGACAGGATCAGATGCAAGCTTGCAGCATGGAAAGGCTCCCTTCTATCTCAAGCAGCCAAAGCAACCCTCTCCATGGCTGTCCTCCAAAGCATCCCAATCTATTTCATGTCTATCTTCAAAGCTCCCGCGTCGGTTCATTACAAAATTGAGCAGATCCAAAAAAAGTTCCTATGGGAGGGCCCAGAGAACACCAAAAAATTTCATCTTGTGAGTTGGGATAAGGTCTGCCAACCGAAGGACAAAGGAGGCCTTGGTCTGAGGAGGTCTGCCAACATGAATCTAGCCCTCCTAGAAAAATAGGCCTGGAAACTATTTACCAACTTCAAAGTGGAATGGGTTTCAACTATCCAGAGCAAGTATCTCAAAAATATGTCTTTGATGGACAACCGCATCCTTGTTAATGGATCTGCTTTTTGGAAGGTCGTTATTCAAGCAAAACCTCTTATCATCAAAGGCTCCCGATGGTAGCTAGGTGAAGGATCAATTATTAACTTCTGGGAAGACACGTGGCTTAAAGATAAACCCCTCAAGGAGTTCCTTGAGTTTTTTGTTATCAGACCAAATCTCGAAAGAAGATGGGGAATCAAGGTGAAATATTATATCGACAGGCAGGGTCAGTGGAAGACTGTCCCAGGCAGGGTGAGAGACCATCTGTCTAAGCTACTCAGAACTACCATAATCCCCACCTCTGCCACCCCAGATCATCCGATCTGGGTAGGAACAGACTGTGGGGATTTCTCAGTTAAGTCAGCTCACTCCCTCCTGATTAACTCTCGTGGCTCCCCGATCCCTTTCAATGTTGTCTGGATTAAGCGTCTTATCCCCAAAATTGGCTTCTTTGCTTGGACCGCTATCCAAAACAAAGCCCTCACCACTGACAACCTCATGAAGAGGGGAATCCTGATCCCCAATAGATGCCACCTTTGCTTGTCCAATTGGGAATCCGTCAACCACCTCCTAGTAGAGTGTGATTTTGCCAAAGAGGGCCTTGATTTCATGCTCTCCACCTTTCAAGTTTAGTGGGCCCATCCTAAATCCCTCGTGGATTTGTTCATCCAATGGCCCACCCCTTTTCGACATCCCAAGGTGGCTTTCTTGTGGAAAATCTACCTTCATCACTTCATCTGGCAGGTGTGGTTGGAGCGCAACCACAGGGTTTTCTCCACCAACTCAAACAACCCCACTTCCACGACCATTAAATCCCTAGCCTATGCGTCTGAGAATTTCCAACTTCTCCCCTGGCCAAGCTTCCCGCTCAGCCAGGTTGAAGCCACCATCCTCAATTCCCTCAACATTCCCATTCCCACCCTACCCCCTCCTACTCCCCATCCCCGGTTCAGAGCTTGTTGGAATCCCCCGGTGGAGGGATGGCTAAAACTCAATTTTGATGGAGCGTCTAAAGGGAATCCTGGTCTGGCAGGTGTAGGGGGTGCTATTAGGAACCACCTTGGGGAGATTGTCTTGGCCTTCACTGAGAACCTTAACCACCAAACCAACAATGTGGCTGAGGCTTGGGCATTGTGGTGAGGCCTCTATCTGATAAAAAACACTCGCCTTAAAATCCACATCAAAGGGGATTCTCTAAACATCATTGGCTACATCACTTCTAACAAGAATCCCCCATGGAACATCAAGCCCTTGATCTAGGAATGCAGGGAATTGTTGAGTCAGCACATCTAGGTGGAAGCCAACCATGTGTACAGGGAAGCAAACGAGATCACTGACAGGCTTGCCAACTTGGGCATTGTCCAAATTCCATTAATGGTGTGGCATGATTCTCCCATGCCAAATTTTCTCCAGCTGGCGCTTTCAGAAGCACATGGTAAGTCATCTAAGGTTTTTCCATGCTAACCAATAATGTATGTTTCCAATGTCATGCAGGTGATTCTCCAGGTCTTCCTCCACCAATTTTCCCTATGGAGCATGGCGCGATGCCACATCATGATTGGTCGGCTTGCTGACACCCATCCTAATCATCACAATGAGTGGGACTTTCTATCCACCCTTGTTGCATCCCAATGCTTTTTACCAAATCCCATCGTAGAGATTTTGGCTGCTCCCTCGCTTGCCCTCCCTCCGTCGGCCATGTCTGCTTTGCCAACCCATATCATCATCATCGCCCATGCGGATATCGTCCCAATGTCCACTCCTCACCCTTGTCATCCTTAGATTGGCAATTGGTCATCCACCTATCCTTCATCCACTCTCCTTGGCATGACCCTTCCGCTTCCCTCATCCTTTTTATCCCATGGTCATCGACTGTTCTTCAACATCCCGTGCAAGCCGTTACTTTGGCCAATTTATGCCCCCTCTGCCACCTTTCGTCCCTCTCCAACCCCTCCACCATGGCCTTCATCGAACCAAGCACTCTCTAGCTTTACTGTCTTTCCACTACTTATCTACAAGGTTGCAGGCTCATGACCCTGCTATCCAAGTTTCGTGAAGCCGAGGAAGACATTACTGTAGATTTTGTCCACACGTGGTTGAATGGCCATGTCTATGTGAGGAACATTCGATTCAAAGTTACTCCTCAACTTATCACAGATATTGCGGCTCTGCCCTTGTCGGGTCGACTGGTTCGCCGTAACAAGCACTATTGGGAACTAGAGTTGGAGGGGTTACCAAACTACCAGAGTATCCTGTGGGATGATGTGGCCTTGATAAGAGTTCCCAAACTATCGGCTTTGAAATAGGCACTCCAACAGAATTCTGAGCATGTAGGCGAGGAGGTCTTGGACATCGATCCCTGATCTACTTCAAAACTGTACCTTTTGGCAGGTGTCCAGAATTCCTTGTTCAGGTGGCAGCAAGTGGGTTTTTGACTCTATGTTTTTTTGTGGTTTGGGATTTTTTGTCATTTGGTTAGTAAAGGCTTTGCCTTGGTCCATGAATGCTTTTTCTGTTTCTTTCAGCCCTTGCGTGGACTTGCAGTCTGACTCTACCGGATCTAATATCCCCTGTGAGGGATTTTTGGTTGATGGTCCCCTGTGCGGGAATGATAAAATTTTAGTGGGTCCATCCTTTCTAGAAAGGGATTTTGTAGTTCTAAATAATTCCCGTCTACGTCAAGTTTCTGTACATCTGGGGTAGGGACCCAGTCAAAACCCTTATAAATAATATTTCCAACTTACCAAAAAAAATAAAATACCTTGTTCATAAGACTTTGAAATGTGGAAGAAGTGTTGGTAAGACCAAATGACATCACAAAAAATTCATAATGTCCTTCGTGAGTACGAAAGATCATTTTGGGTATATCGCTTTCTTTAACTTGAATTTGGTAGTAGCCTGATTGCAAATCAAGTTTGGAAAAATATGCAGCCCCATGAATTTCATCTAGTAATTCATCGATGAAAGGAATAGAAAATTTATCTTTGATAGTTATTTTGTTGAGGGCATGAAAGTCAATACATAGGCATCATGATCCATCTTTCTTCCTTACTAGTATGACCAGAGAAGAGTAAGGACTTACACTTAGGTCTAATGACCCTTGCCCTGAGTAGGTATTGTACTAATTTTTCTATTTCTATCTTTTGTAAATATGGGTATCGATAAGGTCTAATATTAGGAGGTTGGTGCCCTGAAGTAATTGAATGGCATGATCATGGCTTCGTTGTGGAGGCAATCCTTCTGGTTCATTGAATATTTTATCATATCTTTCTAGGAGTTCTTGTAATTCAGGTGCCTCTGGTTGTTCTTCGTTAGTGGTTTGCAAGGAAAATAGTTGGGCAACCATGCCTTTTCCTCCTTTGCGAATATTTTTTTCCATTATATGGGAACTTACGATTTGTGAAGGGCCTATTTTTAACCCTTTAATTGTGTAAGTTTGGTCTTTTTGTGTGAATTGCATCCATAATTCTTCAAAGTCCCATTGAATTTTACCAAGCGTTCGTAGCCATTGTACTCCTAAAATGATGTCACATCCTCCTAATGGTAGTACATACATATCCCCTTTCATGTTATAATCCCCCATAGTGAGCTTGATATTATGGCATTTCCCTTTGCATGCAATTTTTCCACCATTGCCAATCATGACTTCGAAGTTATACAAGGATATATAAAACAATTAGCTTATTTGGCCAACCTAGGATCTACAAATTATGAGTGTTGTTAGATTCTAAGAGCACAATGGGGTTTTGTTTCTTAAAGTACCCCTTAACCTTCATAGTTTGTGGAGCCGAACATCCTGCGAGAGCGTTAAAGGAAATTTATGTTTTATCCTCTTTATTTTCTTCTAGAATATCCGTTATTACTTTGACTTCGATGTCATCCTCTTCTTTGGGAGTGCAATCTCCAATTGTGTAATTTTAGTGAAATGCATTTGTGATTAGGGATGAATTTTTGTCACAATAGAAACAAAGGCCTTTCTCTCACCTTTCTTTCATTTTCTCTTGGCTAATTTGTTTAATTGGCATGACTTTATTCAGTTTTTGGCTACTGTAGGTGTTTGGTGGTTTCCCTATTGAGACTCTTCCTATTCATCATTGGTTATTGATCTTCTCTTCTATAATTTGTGCTAATGCCACTGCGTGCATCATATCGATAGGATTGAGTATTTGTACTTCTAGACAAATTTCTTCTTTTAGGCCACTGATGAAGTAGCTTTGAAAGAATGATGCATCATGTCCTAATGTAAGGTTTGCCAACATCTCAAATTGCACTTGGTATTCTCTTACGGTTGATGTTTGGTGAAGTTTGGTGAGAGCTCTTGTGAAATCTTCAAATTTGGTTGGGCCAAATCACAACATTAGGTTCTTTGTAAATTTGGTCCATGTGGGAGTACCTTTTGTTTTTTCATACCATTGGTACCATTGTGTAGCAATTTATTCTAAGTGAAATGATGCGATATGAAATTTTTGGATCTCCAAAATTTGATATAAAGAGAAATATTGGTTTGCTCTATATACCCAATTTGTGGGGTCACCTCCAAATTTTGGGAAATCCAATTTGGTGGTACATGGGAGGATTGATGTATGTGCCCCCCATAGTATCGTTTGTTGTGTTTGGTATTGTGTTTTGTTGTCCGTTGTGCATTAATGTCAAGTTTTGTTGTACCAAGTCCATAGAGTGATTTGTAGCATCCAATTTGGTTGATAATTCTGTATTGGAGGTGTTGATGCTCATAGTTAATTCTGCTATTTTTGCAACTATCTTATCCTCTAAATTATCTTTCCAAATCGTCATTCCTTGCAACATCTCTTTCATTTATTTTGAAACTTCCTTTGAGACTTAAATATATTTCGCCATATCTTATGATCTTCTCCCGTCTGCCATGGTGGATTTTTTGCTGGTTTATGGTTCTTTGAGTTATTTTGCAAAATTTTGCAATTTTCGACAATAATGTGCAAAAGTTAAAAGTTGTTTAGCAACTTTTTTGCAAAAAAATTACAATTTTTTTTTGTTAATAATTGTGCTTGGCAAAAAAAAATTGTTTCAACTTTATATCACAACTTTTGTATGCCCAATTTGTTTGTTGGTAGTCAACGACGGACTGAAGGTGGTAAGGCAGATATGGCACGAACCACGAAACTATAGGGTCCACAAGTGAAAATGTGGCTCGTTGGTGGAGCAAAGGCGACAAACATCGATCAAGCGATAGCGGGGCGAGGAAGGAGCATAGGGCTAGGCGGGAGGTGGAGGAGTGGCAAGGGAGGAGCATAGGGCTAGGCGGGAGGTGGAGGAGTGGCAAGGGAGGAGCATAGGACTAGGCAGGGTGGAGGAGCGACGAGGGGGAAGGCGACGACATCACGAGCGAAAAGGTGGGAGGGTGATGTAGCGGGTCAAGGGCGTGTAAGGGCCCGAGCAAAAGACCGAACTGGAGGAAAAGATGAGGTGGGAGGGTGATGTAGCGGGTCAAGGGCGTGTAAGGGCCCGAGCAAAAGACCGAACTGGAGGAAAAGATGAGACAACAACGGGAAAAATGAGGTTTCGATCTTGCGAGAAGGGAAGCAAAGTGTGACCAAAGTCACAAGCTCTTCTATGCCTACGATGATTTTTAAACCAAGTTTCACCCTCCCTTCTCACGAATGTGGGATAATGCGTTTAATTGTTTTAACCTACACTCGTCGGTGTCGAAGTATGGTCATCGCAAATTTTTTTGACACCAAAAAACTTTATATTATAATTAATTTTTTATAAAATCTTGTCGGATTTCTCTTAATTTCTTCGAAAAACGCAGAGTTCTCTCGTTGCAACGATTTGACTGTCTATTTTGTGTGGAAATTAGATTTTTTTTTATTTGAGAGTGGCTGAATCTTTGTGCTAGCCTCCTAGAAAACCTTAGGTCTGATTTAGAGAAACTTTTCGTATTCCTTTTCGTTGGATTTCGTTTATGTTCTGTGTTGTCCATTTCCTCTTGTCGTCAGAGAGACAGGGGAGAAAAATTAATATGAAATTGGTGTACGGTGGTGAGCGCCTGTATGAATGGTCAAGATACGATGATTATGGTATACGGTGGTGAGCCCTAGTATGAGACCTGGTAAAATGTTATTTCAGGTTGTTTGGATAGCAGTATCCTCAAGATTTTGTATTTGGAACAAAGAAAAAAAAAGGAAAAAAAATTCTTCCCTCAGGCTTGGCTCTGATGCCAGATGCTATGTACCTCGAATGTTAAGCAGTAAGTTCACAATTTAAAATGTAAAATTGAAATGAAGAATCACCTTTTGGTAAAAGAATCATTGTTTCATGTAAGGGAAACCCAAACAAGGTATATAGTATATTCAAATAATCATGGATGTCTTAAATATATCCTATGAATGCCTATTTAGATCTACCAATGGTTATGAGATGAAAGGACGTGTTGGTCCTTGCAATATAATAAAGTATAATTAATAATTATTATTATTATGTTAGGATTAGGGTCATAACAGTTTTTATTTAGACTATTTATTATAATTTTTGTGGTTGCACTAGTGTTTTAGGAAGGAAACTAGCAATCCATATTTGGTTAAGCAGACTATGATAGTGCGATGTTTTGGAAATATTGCTCTACTAAGATGCAAGGCATAGATAGTAGAGGTGAATTTTTGGCATTGTGAAGGCTGCTATAGGAAAATATCAAGAAAGATGCTAAATTCTGGAGTATTTGTATTCATATAAAAATTTGAAAAGATATAGAAAATGAAAATGAAAATTCAGATATTTTATGTAAAATGATGTAGGTTTGTAGCTATAGCATCTCAATTGATATGATAAGTGTATCTATTTGTAAACTCTTAAGATCTAAAGAAGAGAGATGTAATTTGTCAAGGGTGGGGGACCCGAGTACAACCCCTTATTATCCAGCAAAAAATATATATTATAAGTGATATGTCTAAGGAGGACAACGCAATGGTTTGGCTTTTTAAGAGGTTCAAGGTTCAAACCACTGTGTGTAGTTGTGTGTTAATATTCTATTGATAAGTTTAACACTCGAACTTACGAAGGATCATGGTTGAGAGAGGACTGCTCAACCCTAAGCATGGTCACATGCTTCTCACACTAACCTAAATAAAATATATATAATAAAAATGAAATCATTTCAATCTCCTATAATCCATTAAAAATTAACTATTAGTTTTATTATTTATAAATATATAATAAATATAAATATAATATTAAGTATTCAAATATATTTTACTCAAAGAGTATATCTTATATATTTATGATTATTTTTACCTTTAGTAATATTAAACTATTAAATTCAATGTACCTATTTAACTTTGAAAAAAGCACTAAGAGACATCGTCTCATTTTGGATAGATATAAATATATATTAATTTGTTATATGGAATTATGAAAGGGCTCTAGTATTTCTTGTAAGTTAGAGAGTGATGTCTCTCTCTAACATTATATTATTGATGTTTCACTTTGATGACTTGAATTCAAATCATGGGGAGGGAGGCCTCCTGTTGCTATGCTCTAGGGAGTGTGACCATCATTTGTGCCTCCCATTGTATTTCATATTATTAAAAAAAAAAGTTGAAGAGTGATGCAATTTGATATGTTAGATATCTATATTATATCTATAATAATATATGATTTTTTTTATCCCAAGGGCTAGGTGGGCTAGTAAGTGCTAGTCTGGTTGGGCACTTATCAAGAAGAGACTTGGGTTCAAACCTTGGGGGAAGCCTGATGCAAACGTAGTAGTTTGATCCAAATCCTCTGAGTGCATGCTAGATTGATGATGACGGTACGAATCCCAAGCACCTGGTGGTCCATTTCACATCAGACTATAAAACAACAAGATGGAATAGGTTTGGTGGATGCAACCCCTATGGTTTGAACCTTGCACTTGCCAACTACTAAAAATAGTGTGGTTGTAACCAACTATCCTATAAAGCTATATATATACATATACATGCAATTGTTTTCTTCAATACAAGGTAAATCTCTTTTGAAATGGTTTTTTTTCTTCAATACAAGGCAAATATTTTTTGAAATTTTTGAGAGGGTATTTAAATCCTTTCCAACATTTAATATGATAATATGTTTTTAGGTATGTATTTTATATTAATAATAAGGTTATGAAATAAAAAAATTAATTGTAAATTATCAAGATTAACTACATTTTTATGGAGGGATAGATTAAATCGGTTGGAAGAGTGATGAGGGTTTCAAAGGTGACTATGTGAGGGTTTCATCTGTGGGTCGAGCACAAGCGGTGACAGAGGTTATTTTTTGGGGCCTACGGGCCCTAGCGGCCAATTTATTTTTTTTGTTGTTTTTGCCCAAGATAAATGTAGGATATGTTGTAGGAGACCCACGATGGGTTAGGAATCTATCATTCAACAAATCTTCATGCTACGAACTTGATTGAAAACTACTTCCAATTTGCTGCCCAAGGAAAAAGCAAAAATCACACCTTTCCTCGACGTCCAAGGCATGGATTAAAGAGACCCAGAAACAAGTTTCAAGTTGCAGATCAAATAAGAGAAGCCTCCTTAGGAAAAGAAAAAATGGTTCAGAACTCAAGCAATCCCGATGCTAAGGAACGCCCCCAAAATAAATCCACTATGGAAACCCCTTTCAAGGGTAAGGATTTCGAGGATTCGACCCCAAAAATAAATTTTAGGGATGCCCTCCATGGTGGATAGTCCCAGACTAATGCTAACATTAATCTTAAGGCTTCTCGTAGACCTCTAAGAATGCCTAAGATTGATCCCAAAAAAACTGAGTCAGGATGTCTAAGAGCAATTGATGGAACCCCAATTGTTAAGCTAAAAATGGGTGACATTCAGGATGGCATAGAAGATCTGGAGAGAAGAGGATTGATTTGTCATTTCTTGGGTTTTCATCCGAGCCTATCTACTTTCAAAGTGTGGGCTACAAAATACTAGAAAACACAAGGTGAGTCACAAATATTTGTTTATCCCAATGGTTATTTTCTTGTTATTTTTGCTAATGATGAAGATAGAGAGAAAATATTTCAAGGGGGTCCCTGGTTCTTTGGAAGGGTAGGGCTTTTCATGAAGCCTTGGCACACTAAATTTAAAGTCGAAGAAGAGATGCCTTCTACAGGACCTGTGTGGGTTAGACTCTTTGGCCTCCTAATTGAATTTTGGAATCTGATTATATTTTCTACAATCAAAAACTCCCTTGGAACTTTCATGATGATTGTTGATTGTACACACAAATTTGAACACATTATTTATGCTCGAATTTGTGTCTTAATGGATTTCGACAAACCCCTTCCACAAAATATCTCATTACAATTTGGGGAGGACACTTGGGAGCAGGTGGTGGACTATGAGAACATTCCTTTCCATTGTAGAATATGCCATGAATATGGTCATTTGGCTAGTGTCTATCCAAATAAGATTCCAGATCAAAAGAAAGAGGACACAAACTTAGAAGGTTTCCAAATGCCTAAGAAGAAGAACACAAAAAAATAGTTATGAAGGATCAAGCGATGTTGTCAACTAATATGTTTGGAATTATTTCCACAAATAACCTCCTAGGTGAGGAAGAGGACATAATGGAGACAAAAATCTTAGAAACACAGTTTAAAGATGCAGGGAAGGACTCAAAGACAAACCAAGAAATCAAAGGTTTTCAACAAAAAATAAGGGAGAAAACATAGACAAGAAGAACAATCTTTTAAATGCTAAAACTTCAAATAATTTAGACCCCAAGACAGACTTTGTTGAACCTTCCAATAATGCTTTGGTTGCGTATACACATACTTCAGGGTTAGAAGCTATCCCAGATTCAATTGGGGTAAGACAAGAAATAGGAAAAAAATGAAGATGGACACTAACCAAAAGGTAGGCCGCAAGACTAATCAACATCATATGGTAAAAGAAGGTGAAAATCTTGTAGAGGAAGGTAATATTAATGCCCTTACCAACATATTTAGCCCTGTTATTAATGAAGATCATCACTTGGAATATTAGAGGACTCAAAGGGAGTCTTTCAAAACAAAATAAAATTAGAAGAATGATTCAGACAAACCAACCACATCTGGTTTTCCTTCAGGAAACAAAGATGTCTATAGGGGAAATGGAGTCAATTGCAAGTAAAATTTGGCTGACTAGAAAAGTGGCTTCCCTCAACTCCCATGGGGCTTCTGGCGGCATTGCTTACCTCTGGGACCCAAAAGAGATCATTATTCACCATATGGTTGGTAGTTGGGGTCTCTTGGTTGTGGTTGCACAAAGTAGACAATCTAACCAAATTATGCTCTGCTTGATTGTTTATGCTCCAATTACTTTGGAGGAAAAGTGGAGATAATGGAAGGATATAACTTATATTATCTCCCATTTTCCTGAAGCTTGGGTCTTGATCGGAGGAGACTTCAATACCATCCTCTCTTTGGATGAGAAGAGGGGGAAATAGGAATCTAGATGGGAGCTCAGACCTCATGAGTGAATATATTACAAACCTTCACCTTGTGGACATCCAGCTAGATAATGGCCTCATGACTTGGTCTAACAGAAGGTAAGGCTCAACTTGTATCATGGAAATATTGGATAGGTTCTTGTTCTCTAATAATTTCTTAATCCATGGACACATTCCTAAGGTGAAAACTCTTAACAATGTTGGTTCAGATCATTGGCTAATCATGGTTGAAATGTGGAAAACCAAGGTCAGTTTCTCACCCTTTCAATTTTAGTTAATGTGGCTCAGAGATAGTTCCTTCAAACCTCGAGTGTGGCAATGGTGGTAGGAAGGTAAACCAAGGTATGGAACTAAGATGTTTTGTTTCACCAAAATGTTGCAATACATCAAATCCAAAATCAAGATTTGGAATTGGAAGGAGTTTGGAGATGTCAGGCAAAAGAAACAAGAAGTGATTGCTCAGCTTGAAGAGTTGAATGATCAAATCCATTTAGATGGCCTCATTGAGAGTAGAAGTATAGATGAAATTAGACTCACAATGTAGTTGGAGGAATGGGAAAAAGAGAAGAGCTCTTATGGAAGCAAAAATCTAGGATCCAATGGCTCAAAGAAGGAGATCAAAACACAAAATTCTTCCACAAATCTCTTCTAGCCCATAGATCCCACAACTTTATTTCTTCCTTGAATTCATATTCTGGAGACTCTATCCACACTTGGGATGGCATGAAGTCTATCGCAGTCAACTACTTTTCCAAATTATTCACTATTGCATCTCTTGACTCAACTTCTCAATAGAATATCCTTCAAGTGATCCCTACTCTTATCACTTTTGAGGAGAAATCTATTTTGACTACTCTAGTTACTATCAATGAGCTTCAACAAGTGGTTTTTAAAATGCAAAAAGGGAAGACCCTGGGGCCTGATGGTTTTCCCATCGAATTTTACCAAGAATTTTGGGATATTCTTCATGTTGATTTATTAGAGGTGGTGGAAGAAGCCAGGAAGGCCAAAGATATTTTGAAGGTAATCAATAAAACTTATATAGCTCTAGTCCCAAAGGCTCAAGATGCAGAACATATCTCAACTTTTAGACCAATAGCTTTATGTAATGTTCTTCTCAAAATCATTACCAAGATCATGGTGGAGAGGTTGAAACCTCTTTTGCATAAGATTATTTCCCTTAACAAGGAGGTTATGTGGAAGGGCGACAGATTGTGGATGAGATAGTTCTTGCTCAAGAAGCCATCCATTCCATGGAAGCACAAAAATCTCCTTCTATGTTCATCCATTTAGACCTATCCAAAGCTTATGATAGAGTGGATTGGCACTTCCTCGTCAAAGTTATGAGGCAATTTGGCTTCTCTCAGGATTGGATAGATTGGATTATGGGATGTATCTCTTTGGTGTCCTACTCAGTTCTTATCAATGGCTACCCTTCATAGTTATTCCCAGCTTCTAGAGGTATTAGGCAAGGTGACCCCCTCTCCCCTTATTTATTCATCATTCTTGTTGAATGCTTGGGTAGGACTATGACCAAAAATAAAGAAAACAAAACCCTTGAGGGAGTTACCATTGCTCATGGAGCCAGGCCTATCTCTCATATTTAGTTTTTTGATGACTCTACTCTGTTAGGTAAAGCTATGGTTAAGGAAGCCTCTACATTAAACAAATCATTCGTTGTTTCTCTAATGCTACGGGGCAATTGATCAATGAAGACAAATCAAAAGTCATTTTCTTTCACTGCTCTCCTAGACAGGAATCCATGGTTCTAGATAAATTAAGATATAAGAAGGCCTCCCTTCCGATCACTTATTTAGGCATTCCTATCAACATCTAGAGACAAAAAAAATACTAGAATTGGTTGTTGGATAGAGTAAAGGAGAAAATTGGAAAGTGGACCAATAGGTGGCTTTCATCTAGGGGTAGAATTACCTTGGTAAAATCAGTCCTTCAAGCTATACCTATTTATGTTTCTATTGTGTTGAATATCCCAAAGGCAGTTCTTCGAGAACTGGATCAAATCAATCAATGGTTCCTCTAGAGTGGTACTAAGGAGAAAAGAAAATGGGCCTTGGTGAAATGGGATACTTTATGCCTTCCCAAGCATGAAGGGGGTTAGGATTTCAATCTACTATAAAAACAATAAGGCTTTAGCTACAAAGTTGTATTGGAGGATTTTGAATAACCCCAATGCCCTATGGGCCAATAATATTCATGCTAAATATGCTGAAAACAAAAGTCCTAAAGACCTTGTTCACTATCAACTTCCTACTAGAGGTTCTCCCATTTTTGTGGTTCTTAGGACTAGTGAGGATTTGATAAAGAAGAATTATTTTGGATCATTCATAATGGTCAATAGGTTAATTTTTGGATAGATTCTTGGGATGATCACCAACCTTTGATAACTCAGTTCCTTGATTGGAGGCCCTGGATGGAGAAGCTACACCAAGCTAACTGGATAAAGGTAGCTAATTATTGTCGATACCAGACTAGTAATTTAGAGGTTGGTAGATATTGGATCCCTATTGAGGATTGGCCTATTCAAATTCTAGAAAGGCAAAGGAAAGATATCCAACACACCCTTCATATGAGATCTCTCTCTTGGTCCCATGATAAGGATTGTTTTGGATGGAACAACACTACTAAGGGTGAGTATACTGTTGCTCAAGGTTATTTGGCCTTATGCCACAATAATCCCAACCAGTCCTATGACATATTTACATAGTTGTGGGCTCAGAAATTCTAGTCCTAAGGTGAGGTTTTTTATTTGGATTTTATTGCATCGAAGGGTGCTCACTGGTGAGCAACTTATGAAACATGGCTTTCATGGCCCGTTTAGATGTGAAATGTGTGGAAAGAATGTGGAAACTCTTAGCCATATTTTTATTGAGTGTCCCTTAGCCTTTGAGTTATGGAGGAGAATGACTATCTTACTCGGTTTACAATGGTCCAATTTTTGGAACTTTGGGGGGATTGGTAAAAGGAGGTTGTTGATCATTTTGTTAGATAGTTAGTTTGGATGGGAACTACCATCCTACCTTGGAATATCTGGAAGGAAAGAAACAATCAGATTTTCAAATAGGAAAGGAAGGATATTCACTATATTTGGCAAAATACCATTGCCAACTTAGTTGAATCAGTCCAACAACTCCTTAATCACCCCTAGGACTCCCACCAATGATGGGATCAAGTTATGCAAATATTGAAGATTCACTCTACTATTGGCAACCATCTTAAAGGGAATGTGAGTAATCAAAATATGGATAGAACAAGGAATTGGCAGCCTCCTCCAAAGGATTTTGGAAAAGTCAATACGGATGGAGCCTCTAGGGGGAACCCTGGAAAAGCTAGTGTGGGAGGAATTGGTAGACTTTCAGATGGTTCCTTGGTTTTCACTTTTGCTAAGAATTTGGGTATCCTTTCCAATAACCTTGCTGAGGGGTATGGTATCCTCAAAGGCCTTCGTGAGGCTTCTAAGGTTGGATGGAAAAAGGTGTTGGTTGAATCTGACTCCCAAGTCATGATTAATCTATTGAAGACTCCTAAGAATCATAAGGTTGATTGGAGAATAAAAATAATTGTTGAGAAGATTCAATTAATCCAGATGGACTTTTTGAAAGTTGAATACAATCATGTGGTCAGAGAACATAATAGGATTGTTGATGCTTTAGCTAATTGGGTATTGGATAAAGGTGATCTTACTTGCTACGACCACCCTCCTAGATGGTGGGCTTCACAAATCAGGGATGCTCTTCTATCTATCCTTTCTCTGGATGGCTCTAGTACTAGAGGTACCTAGTTCCTTTTTACTTTGTATTAGCTTCTCTTTGGTTCAATCAAGGTATTTCAGTTCCCTAGATTAGAAAGATCATTCTTATGTTTCTTGTGTTGATTCTTGGTTAAAAGGTCTGTTGGCCTAGAAAGGCCATAGATGTAATCTATTTTTTCCATCAATTTAATTTTTTGGTGTGTGTGTTTTTTTGTGTTTTGTTTTTGTATTTTTTGTGTTTTGTTATTGGTGTTTTTTTTTTGTGTTTTGGTATGGTTTTGTTGTTGTTTTTGTGTGTTTGTGTTTGTTGGTTTGTGTTGTTTATGTTTTTGTTGTTTTAGGCATGCTCCTTGAGTGTGCCAAAGGGGGTAGGCCAGGTGCAAGCCTTGGGTGATTTTGGTGGAATAGATACCCCTGCCTCCTTGGGTCTTACCCAAAAGTGGCACCCCGAAAGGGGTGTTTTTCGTAAAAAATAAAAACTACTTTTTTATGTAATCTTAAAATCCTTACAATGGATGTCCTTCATATACCTTTCTTTATTATGATACTCTTGAAAAACTAAAGTTCAAGGGGGTCTAATTTAGATGATTCTTGCATCATTTTATGCAAAATTTGAAGAGCTATGAAATAAGTGGTCATACAAAAAGATTCAAGCAGTATTGAGGGAGATATGTTTATGTGAAGGCAACCGTATAAAACAAGGGCAACGTTAGGGTATTTTTTTCAAAAAAAATCTTCTCTATTAGGAGGCATATATTTATGAATGATTGTCTAATTCAAATGATTCTTGGACCAATTTGTGTGGAATTTGAAGAGCTTTAAAATAAGTGATCGTATGAAGTAATCCAAGTTGTATTGAGGGAGATATGACCCTGTGAAGTCACCTATCCAGAACAAGGACAGTGATGATTTTTAAAGTCACGAGAAAATAAATTTGTAGATATATGTTAGCCAAGGTATGGATTATGGGAGGAGAAATGAAGGGCTAGGGCATCAATGAGGCAAAATATTCCATTTGAGCATACAATTTTTTATCTAAGTTTCATTTATCTCTTATTTTTCTTGAAAGTTTTGCATGCAGATTATTGTAGGTTTATTTTCAAAAAATATAATTGTTATATAATATACTAGTAAATTTTAGTAGATATTGAGCTAAAGTGTCCTTCCCATGGACCAATTTTATCTAAATCCTTAGAATCATCCCTAGTAGAAGAGGTTAGGGAGGAACTCATAGAGCAATGATCCTTGTTGCTCAAAGATACGATAATCATTGGAAATTTAGTGGGTCTTGGCTAGGGGTTTCAGCTCTGAGAAAATAGATTGATAGGAGATAGAAGTCTCTAGAAGTGAGTCTATCCTTTATTCTTATCCCTTTTTTGTTCCAAGGAGGAAAGGGATAGAATTATAAAAGGGGTTCTTGGTTTATGGGAAGAGCAAGACTCTTTCTTACCTGCCAATTTGAAAACTTTGCACCTAAAAGCTTAAATCTATCCCTAGTACCAATCTAAGTTAGGATGTATGGGTTTCCCATTGAAGGGAAAACTTCAAAGCAATAAACAACATTCTAGAAGAATTCCTTGAGATTTCATAAACTACAAAAAATAGGGTCTTGGCTAATTATTCTCGGATATTGGTCATAATTGATATCAATAAACCTTTACCAAAATCAGTCATTCTTAAGTATGGGGGTAAGTTGTGGATCCAAATCGTAGATTGTAAAAAAAAATCTTTCGGATGTAGATGCCATCAAGTGGGAAATATTGATAGATCATGCCCTAAGAAGAGCTCAATAGAAACATATGTAGAAAATCGCAAGAGAAACTTACAAATGAATATGGATGAGGATGATTTTTAATTTCCAAAAAATAGGTCCAAATAGATGAAAGTAAATAAATAGTGGAGACCAGTAAGGATATTGGAAGAAAAATGAATTCTTTTGAGGCTTTATCCTATGAAGAAAAAGAAAATCAAAGCTTAGAAGGTATGGTACAACAAGATCAAAATATTAACAAGGAAACATTTACTCAGAGTAAACCCATTTTTAAGGATGAACATTTTTGTTGAATGTAAGGAATGTATCTCATCAAATTTTGAAGACTCTCTTGAAGTACCATGAACCATTCGTGAGAAGGAAAGTAGTAGAGAAAACACCGTATTAGATGTTAATACCTCTATTATTAATAAGGAAAAACAAAAAATTAGTAGGATAAGTCAAAAGCTTCCTTAGTAGAGCCAAAAGAGGATGTATTTAATGAAAAGGAAAATTTTGAAAGAATATCGAGGAATATAATAATCTTCAAATTATCAAGCGAGAGCCAATGAAGTAAGAACAAACATAGAGAAAGGAACACAATGTAAGTTAGTTGAACTTTTCTTTACCAAACAAAAAAATTATATTGGTAATTCATAGGAGGGGCCACAACCCTTTATGAGACATGATTACCATCTCATGGAATATGGTTCTAATGCCCCCTCAAATAAAATGTGTATTAGAGACCTATGTTTAAGTAATAATCTTGATATTATTTGTATCTAGGAAACTAAAATGACAAAGGAAGAAGTTTCCAAAACTATAAAAGCAATATGGGCAAGATGTGAATGGGATGTTGTGGATTTAGAAGGAGCGAAAGGGAGAATTCTAACATGTGTTGGAGAATATTACATTATTTGGTATATGCTAATGTAACCCCATGGTACCTATGGTACAATGTAAATATTAGAATAGGGTTTGAATCTATAGTTTAGGAGTGTGATTTATATTTTTATTTATGTATGTGTCAATATGAGGATGTGCACAAGTGTCATGTAATTATGTAGAGTGAGAAAGTATGCAAGTATCATAGTGTAAGTGTACATGTAGAAGTGTGCAAGTGTTATAGTGTACATGTGCATGTAGAAGTGTGCAAGTGTCATAGTGTATGTGTGCATGTAGAAGTGCGCAAGTCTCATAGAGTAAAGTGTGCAAGTAAATAGAAAGTAAAGAGTCATGTTTACAAGTGGCAAGATGCAAAGCCAAAGGTCATGTGAGATTTTTCTTATGTATGGAATAGGAAAGGTTGCATCTCTAGGATGTTGGAGTATATTACATTATTTATTACATGCTAATGTACCCCCAAGGTACCTTCATGGTACATCTTGAAAATAGTAGATTAGGGTTGAGTCTTAGTGTGAGTAATATTTTATGTAATGTAATAATATGCAGGAAATGCATAAGTATTATGTAAGTGTGTATGTGCAGGAAATATACAAGTGTCATGTGAGTAAGTGTGCAAGTGTAATGTGAGTCTATGTGTACAAGTGTATTATATGTAAGTGTGCACAAGTGTCTTTAGATTAGAGTGTGCTAAGTGAAGAGTCATGTCTAGGTGTGCATACAAGATAGAGTCATGTGTATGCAAGTTTCAAGTAGAGAAGCCAAGAGTCATGAGACTTGGCATATGGAAAGGAATAGTTAAGTATATAAAGAGTCATTCTACTATGGCTATATAGTACTCCATTGAGAAGCAAGGAATAGCATTGAACATTGAATATCAAAATGTAGAGAGTCAAGTGCTATATTTGTAAGAGAAAGAGGAGTAATAAAGTTTGCATACATTTAAGCAACTGATATTGTAAGTTTTTCTACAGGCTTTGTACATGTATGATTCAGGTTATTTAAATTCATAATTGCTGATTATTAATGAATGTTAGTTATATTATAAACCTTGATATACATATTAGTTTGCTTATATTATTTTATTTACATCCTTATCTTGATTTTACTATTTTGTGGCTATCTTATATTTGATTCTATGGAATTTATCCTGAGTTTTACGTTAGTCTTAAGGCTTCAAAATACATAAGTGGTATCAGAGCTACACCAAGTAGTTTCTTGCACAAGTTGAATTTATTTAGCTACATATAAAATCAATTTTGTCCAGTTTGATAAAATTGATTTAGAGTCTGTCTAATTTAAAGGGAGATAGACCTAGACTCTATTGTAAGGTCAAAGTAATTATAAAGGCTAGAGTATTTCCATAGTTGTAGAAATAACTAGTGAAGACTAGGACTTAGCTATAGAGTCTTTCCATGGTTGCAGAATAACTAGTGAAGACTAGGACTCATCTATAGGGTCTTTCCATAGTTATAACTAGACAAGGACTCAACTATTGGGGTGAATCAAATTTAAGATAGTTGATCATTATAGGAAAATAGCCAACCCTTGACATCATAAGATTTTCAGGGACATAGATAATCCTTGACATTGATTTCTATCAACTTAGAAGGAAGTTGAAGGATTTGGTACAATCAAGTCATCTTGATTTTTATTGAGGCATCAAGGAAATATGAGTCACCTTGACATCATTTGAGTTCTTAGGTGCAACCTAAGACATTTGTAGTAGATATTGATTTTTAGAAGAGTGAGAAGCTTCCTACAATAAATAGAGAAGACTTTCATCTTCAAGTGCAAGAGAAAGTATAAAAGAGAAAGGATATATCAAGGATTGGTGTATCTATCTTATAGTCAGCTTTCATCAAGCAAAGGTTAATTGAAATTTGCAAAAAGATTCAAGTCTTGAAGATAAACCTTGATAAAGATAAAAAAACAATAAAAAATTGAAGTTATCTATTCTAAAATACTATTTGAAATAGAGACGGTCTATGAGGAGAACAAGTCTTGAAGAGGGACCTTGATAAAGAAAGTTCCAAAAAAATTATGGTTATAGACCTTGACATAGAGGCTTTATAAGAGCAACCATAAAATAGAAGAAATTCAAAAAGAAGATCTAAGTAGCAATAGATAGAAGAAAAAAAAGTTTTTTAATTTAAGAGGATTAAGAGAAAACTTTATTTTGCAGTTAATAAGTACACCGACCATTAAAATATGAATGTAGAATATCAAGGTATGATTTTAGAATAGACGCCCAAGGATAAATTTTTAGGAGAGACACTCTAAGATAAAGTTTTAGGGTGCAACTATTTAGAAGAGACTCTCAAGAAAAAGTTTCAGGGTGTAGTTATTCAACTTAGACCACAACAAGATCAACATCAATAGGTGATTCATTTAAAAAAGTCATTTGAGTTATTCAAAAAGGAATAATGAAGAGCATCCATCTATCGAACGTAAGCATCTTTAGACCTACAAAATTGGAGCATATTAAGCATAGTAGTAATATATATAAAGTTGAACCAAAAAAATACAATGCAAAAAAGAGAATATCCACATTCGATATTAGAGCCACATAGGAGCCAAGTAAGAGTGAATGTAGTAGTCAGTTTCCAAGAACCGAGTCAACATAGGAATAGGAAACACAATAGTCCATCTCCATGCGTGAACGTCGAAAGAGAAAACAATGCAAAATAAGTAAGAGCCAAGTGAACGTTGGTAACACCAAAGAATCCAAAGAACATCTCTAAGCAAGGGCAAAGAAAAACTTTCGAAAATGAAATCTAATCATTGAAGATAGAACATTGGCAAAGAAGTGTAACACTTGCAGATCATTTAGGGAAGCACCAATGTTTGTTGAAGAGAAACATTCACAAAGCCACCTGAAGAGCAATGTTCAAACCAGAGGTAGAAGACCTAACATCCCACTTGAAGAGTAATGTCCAAATTGAAGGTAGAAGACATAACATCTCACCAAAATTGAAACATCCAAACTGGAGGCTGAAGATATAACATTCCACTTGAAGTGAAATGTCCAAAATAGAGGCATGTAGCGCTAAATAAAGACTGGTTGTACGAGTCTGGAAACATAGTTCAAAGAATTCAAAGGTGGAAAGGCATGCTTTGCAAAATTTAGAAGGTAATGTTTGATTTTAAGGGTTTTTAAAGTTTTTTAAAGGAATGAAAAGGTAGAAGTAAATAATTTAATATTTTATTAAGTTTTTTGAAAAGTTAATTTTCTATTAAGGAGTGATAAGGTTTAATTTAATATTTTTTGATATGGAGTGATAAGTAGGTTTATAACTTGAATTATTATAAAGTTGGAGTCATAAGGTTTATTCAATAGTTGTTTGATTTTCTAAATTTGAAGTTTAATTTTATAGTTTTTTGAAAAATAGAAGATTATTGAATCTTTGCAAATTAATTAATTTGGGAGTCAAAAGGAGTTCAACATCAAACTTTAAAAAAAAAAAATTTGCAAAATTCTTATTTTCTTAGTTTCTAACAATTAGGGAGATATAAGGATTTCTACTCAATAGGGTTTAGTTTAGAAAGATTACATTATTTAAACCTAGGGAGATATAAGGTAGTCTACATCAAAGAAAATATATTCTAGATATTGATTGCATATCATGGAAGAAATTATTAAAAATGCATTCAATAATGAAGATATAGTAAACAAACTTAAAGGCTATTTTAAAAGAGTAATAGATGAATTTCATGATGAGAAAACATCAAAAAGATTACATAATAGTCAAGAGGACACATCATTGGATCTTGTTATTATAAAACCTTATTCTAGTAGTTCATCAATCTCAAAAACATAATCTACTAAAAATATTGAAGATCTTCATCATCTACAATTTATCTACATGAAAAATAAAGATAGAATAGCTTTGGTTGTACATAAGTGGTTATGCTACTTTATCAAGAAAAAATATAGACTGGATAATTCTAAGAGGGATAAATAAAGAAATAAAAGGCAAATTGTTGGAGTCTTCATCCATGTAAATATTGTGGAAGAAAATCTCATTCATCTATTTTCTACTACTACAAGGAGAAGTATTGTAGAATATTTGAAAGAGCATTAATATTTAAATTAGATTATCTTTTTCAAATACTCATTTTTGAAGCCTTATAATAATGGATTAAAGTGTACAATTTTTGAAGTACAAGAGGAGAAGCCATTCAGAGAACAAGAAAAAATAAAATGGATCAACCATAGTCCAACTCTATCTTATGAGGTATCACATGTATTACAAGGCCACTTGTATATTGAAGATTAAGATGAAGACCATGATTTAAGACTAAAGTCTTCAATAACCAAATAATGTAATACAAGGGGGTGTTGGAGTATATTACATTATTTGGTACATGCTAATGTACCCCTATGGTACCTTCATGATACATATTGTAAATATTAGATTAGGGTTAGGTCTTAGTGTGAGTAATATTTTATGTAATGTAATAATGTGCAGGAAATGCACAAGTGTTATCTAAGTGTGTATGTGCAAGAAATGCATGTGTCATATGAGTAAGTGTGCAAGTGTAATGTGAGTCTATGTGCACAAGTGTCTTATATGTAAGTGTGCATAAGTGTCTTTAGATTAGAGTGTGCTAAGTGAAGAGTCATGTCTAGGTGTGCATACAAGATAGAGTCATGTGTATGCAAGTGTCAAGTAGAAAAGCCAAGAGTCATGAGACTTGGTATATGGAAAGGAATAGTCAAGTATAAAAAAATTCATTCTACTATGGCTATATAGTACTCCATAGATAAGCAAGGAACAACATCAAAGATTGAATATCAAAATATAGAGAGTCAAGTGCTATATTTTTAAGAGAAAGATGAGTAATAAAGTTTGCATACATTTGAGCAACTAATATTGTAAGTTTTTCTACATGCTTTGTACATGTATGATTCATGCTATTTACATTCATAATTGTTGCTTATTAATGAATATTAGTTGATATATTATAAGCCTTGATATACATATTAGTTTGCTCATATTATTCTATTTACATCATTATCTTGATCTTACTATGTTGCAACTATCTTATATTTGATTATGTGGAACTTATCTTGTGAGTTTTACATTAATATTAAGGCTTCAAAAGCCATCATAGGATATGTGAGGAGTGCAATAGTCAAGTATTGAAAAGTCAAATTTCTAAGGTTATATAATGGAGACAAAGCTCCATGTATGATATGAAAAAAAGAAGATTGTAATAGAAGTTTCATGTAACATCCCTCCAAATTCAGCTATTAATTTGTTTATTTTTCTTAATAGGATATGGTACTTTTGATGAAATTGTGATTGCAGGAGCAAGTATTTATTTTGAAGCAGGTAGGTCCATGAGAATAAGGTACCCCTCCTTCATGCGAAAGGCAAAGAGACCACTGTGAGAGGAACAAGTGTTCATTTCGGGTAGGCAGAAGATAATTGAGAAGATGAGTAACCCCTCCTTCAAGTGGCTAGGATAGGGTAGACCACAAGAGGTAAGGAGGGATATGATGGAGGTGTGAAAAAGCACCATGGCTCGTGAGTACATGGAAGCTCACAGAAAAATTGTATCCATTTAGCTGCATCCATATAGTTGCATTCTAATATTTGACTGAGATTGTATGTATGCCATATGCAAAAGCAACAACATGATGATGATTTGATATCTAGTTTATAATTTGTAAATTGGTTAAGGTTAGACTAAACCAAAATAAAAATAATAAAATATAACAATAAAGAAAAAAATAAATGTAAATTAATAACATAAAATATAATAATATTTATACTAAGTTGTATATAATTATATATATTTTTATTATGTGGACGAAGGATTTTTGAAAGGATCTCCAAACCTTGTACAAAAGAGACTAAGCCCTGCCCAAAAAGAGGGAGCCAAAATTACTTACATCTAGTAATAATTGAGGAATGAGCAATCAAAGGAGTTACCCCTTCCAAAGCCAAACTAGTACATAGGTAAGACCATACATAATTTAAAACTTAAAACCAATTGAAACCAAATCAAGATGTCAAAGATAACCAACCGAACACAGATAAGTAGCAGGGATTTGAACCATGAATCAAGCCATTCACCAATCCCATTCTCCACCATGAGGTCATTGCTTTCCCATGCCTGCCAACCCATAAGGGTAAGAATTTATTTTGCATTGGATATTGTGGCTTGTAGGAGGAAACAATAGCTTGAAGATATGAAATTTGGTGCAAAAACCCAAAATCAACAAGTGCCCCCAAGTTTTGCAGCCAAGTCATCAACAACAACTCGATCAGAGCGAAGCAAAGGCTAATTGTGTATGAGGTCATTATCGATAGAAGCAATATCCACCAGGAAATTATCCCACCACACCACTAAACCATTTTGAATAACTCTTTTGTTATCCAATATATTGGTCGCTCAATTACCTTTCCTGTATGTATACTTAAACTTAACCTCTTCCAAATTTTGGATGTATCTATGAAATTTCAAAATAAGGTTCAAAATAGTCCATGTAGGAGATTGAGTCCCTCTTGCCATATTTATAATATTAAGGGAGTCCCCTTAAATGATTAATTTTATGCAACTTACATAATCCAATAGAGAAACTCCTTAGAATAGGACCCTAGCTTCGATGAAGTGACTGGTTTGATGGCCTAGATTATCAGCAAAGGCTAAAATTATCAAGCTGTCATGGTTCCTTACAATCCCTCCAATACCTGTAGGACCCGGATTCCCTTTAGATGCACCGTCAAAATTCAACTTTAGCCAACCAATTGGAGGTGGCTCCCACTTAACCCTGGCTCTATATGAAGGCACAAAAGGTATGACTAGTTGAGGATTGACATTGAATCCAAGAGATCTCTCCACTGATCATTCCTGCTCTACAGTCATAACATTCATATTTAGGTTTCTAATGTTCTCCACAAAAAAATAAATCATCTGCAAAGCCACAAATTTAGCCGAATGAGCAGCATCCTTAAATGCCCTTGATTTTATTTCCTTCCAAATCCACCACTAGATTTGAGGAAGGTTGAATTTTCAAAACCAACGAAGGTGGAGAGATAAGAATGGAGAAATCCATTGGGCCAACACATCCTCTAGGCTATTCGAAAACACCCATTGGATGTTCAAATATTTGAAAAAGTAGCTAAAAACCTCCTACGAGAAAGGACAACTGAAAAGAAGATGGAGTGGGGATTCCTCCACATTTTTGCACAAGAAACAAGCATTAGGAAAAATCATACCTCTTTTTTGAGATTGTCTAAAGTTAGAAATTTTCCTTGTATGACCAGCCATAATAAAATATTGATTTTCGGAGTCAGTCATTTCAACCAAATTTTATCTATCAAAAACCAAGGATTAGAAGGACCATTTGTTGCTAAATAAGATGATTTAATAGAGAATTTCCCATCCTTCTCTAAGCTCCATATGAATCTATCATAAATTTATATTCTAGGAATTATAATCCATTTAATGATATTGAAAATTTTATAAAATGCCCTCCTTTCCTCCACCAAAAGTCTTGGGAAGTCAAATGGTTTCCATCAAGACCAGTCTTCAATCATTTCAATTAAATCACAAACCTTATTCGCCCAAAAATGATTTGTAATTGGTTTGACTAGAGCCAACTCTGATATTGACTCTAGAAGAACCTCAATCACCCATACATCACTCCATAAGTTGACAAACCTACCATCTCCCAAACACCACCTACCCTCTCTACGAATATCCGATCTATACCGTATCAAGCTAGACCAGAAAGATGAACCTTGGAGGGGTAACAGGTCTCTAATAAACTACTTCCCATCATTTAAGTATTTGGATTTGACAATATCAACCCATCCCACTTTCTCCTCTTGAACCAATCTCCAACCTTGCTTGGAAACAAGAGCTTTGTTCATGGATTTTAATCTTCTAAGGCCTAAAACGCCCTCCTCCTTCTTGTTGCATACTTGGTCCCACACCACTAGATGAAATTTATTTTTCTCACTTGCTGCTGACCAAAGAAATGAGCATTGGATATGTTCTATTATTTCAAGAATATTACCCGAGATTTAGAATAAAGGAAATATATCAAGATGCTTTGAAGGGTGGCCTTAACTAACATCACTTTTCTTGCTTGGCTCAGGAGAGCCCCTTTCCAACTTGTAAGCTTTCTCTGGACACGCTCCACAACCGGTTCCCATAGGGATGATCTTGAAGCCCCAAAAACATTGGCATCCCTAGGTAGGCTAAAGGGAGAGACCCAATATTACATCCTAGAATATCTGCAATCCTCAACTACCTTGCTAGAGGAGTATTGAAGAAAAAATAACACTTTTCCTAAAATTAACCTTTTGAATCGTCTCTTGTTCATAATCTTCCAGAATACTTTTGACTGATTTTGCTTGTAGAATTGAAGCTTGAAAGGACATAAGAGTATCATCAACAAACTGATGATGGGATATGGGACTGATGGGTGTAGCTGGCTTAAGGTCTACAATAGAACAATCAGCTTTGATGGCCTACCCTAGAGATTCTACCAACAAAATAAAAAGGTATGGGGACAACAAATCTCCTTGATGAATTTCCCTACAACTCCTGAAATATCCCGTCGGAGAGCCATTCACTAGAACCGAGAACTTGGCTAAAGAGATACATGATTTGATCAAACTTATCCACTCCTAACTAAAGCTAAATTTATGCAAGACTTTGAAGAGAAACTCTCAATCAACCCTCTCTTAATATTTGTTCATATTCAGCTTGAGCAAGGTCCTAGAATTACTACTTTTGGTCATCAAATGGATGATTTCATGGACTACAATGATTCCATATAGAATTTGCCTCCCAACCATAAAACCGCTCTGCAAGATATCATTTATACCTGGTAATAAAAGTTTCAATCTATTCGCCAGGGTCTTCATCAATATTTTAAAAATAGTATTGCACAGACTGATAGACCTATAAGCTGCAAAATACTTAGCATCATCCATTTCAGGGATAACTACCAAAATCGTAGAGTTGACATCTGAAGGGATCCGTTTCGAAGACTGAACATCTTTGATGGCATCACAGGTCTCCGACCCCAAAATATGCCATAATTTTTGAAAAAATATTGGATGAAACACATAAGGTCCTGATGCTTTGAGCTTGCCCATTGTAAAAATTGCTTTAATTATTTCATCATCTAAAAATGTAGTATCCAGAACATTATTCATATCTGCAAAGACCAGAGGTGGTATGTTACTCAGTAAGCAAGATTCAACCTATTGATTTTTTTTTATGTAGAACATATGAGGTCCTTAAAAAAATTCACTCCTCAAATCTAATCTCTTCAATGTCTTCAGAGAGTTCTCCATTTTCTTTCGTAATAATCCTGATCCTATTGTTACTCCTATGCCTTAGTGCAGTGGAGTGAATTTTTTTTATGTTTCGATCACCCTCCTTAAGCCATAGGGCCCTAGATTTCTGCCTCCACATAATTTCTTACCCTGCTAGAACATTATGGAGCTCTATGAGAATAGATAGTTCTTGCCTCTTTAATTTTGCAGAGTAACCCTGAGTTTCGACTATCTTCTCAACCTCCTGCAACTAGTTGCAAATCTCCATCTTTCTGGGGACTATTTCCAAAAACCTGCTTATTCCAATCCTTCAGCTTAGCCTTTATAAATCTCAACTTGAAGGCTATTTGTGCCATTGAAGAACCTGAAAACCTGTGACTCCACCATTCCTCAATGTTGGATTCTAGACTAGGGTGTTAAAGCCACATTGCTTCAAATCTAAATGGCCAGGGAAAGAAGGTCGAATCCTATGTCTTATCAAGCAAAATTAGATTGTGATTCGAGGATATCTTAGGGAGAGCATAAGGATGTATCATCAAAAAATGGGATACCTTATTTAGACACAAGCATTTGTCCAATCTAATCTGAAATTTTTGACTCCCAATTTGCCTGTTACTCCATGTAAATCTTGACCCTTTTAGGTCCAAATCCATCAGCTCTTGGGAGTAAATAAAAGAGGTAAATTCATCCATGCTACTGAGCATCAGGGTTCCTATTTTTTATGAGACAAATTTAAGGGTGTATTGAAATCACCAGCTAAAATCTAGACCTCTCCTTTAAAATGTTCTCTCATAGAACCAAGGAAATCCCAAAGCATGGATCTAGAGGGTATCGAATTTGGGGCATAAATATTCGAGGTTATCCATTTAATTCTTGACTTCTTGGAACAAAACAGGAGGCTAATCACTCGATCAGATATGAACACAGTTGATCCATCAATGGTTTTAGGGTCCTACATGCATAAGAGACCCCTTGAGGCACTGTCAGCTGAGTTAGCTACGAACTCAGCATCCTTCCAAACCTTCCTCTTAACTATTTCAACACTACTAATATCTATTTTTGTTTCTTGCATCAAAATTATATCTAGTTTAATTTTTTTTGGATGGATTCTAATGCACGATGTTTAGGTAAACCCATTAAGGCCCCTAATGTTCCATGATAAAAATTTTATTTACAATTATTGGAAAGAAAAACCCATCCTTAGATTGGAGGGACTGACAAAATGAATCTAGCTTCAGTTGCTTACCTTTTGTATCCTTTTCCTTTTTGAACTTGAGCTTGGATTGAAATCTGTCTACAATATTAGCTTCTACCTCTCTACTTCTTTGAGATTTATTGGATGGTTTGCCTACCTTCCTTGGAACTCCCACGTCAATCAAGCCCTTGCGCAAGCTTATGGTTTTAGGATGCAACATCCTTACCCCTAAGGAACCTTCACCAGAGGGGGATTTGACATCGCTAGAGGGGGATTTGACATCACCCAAAATTGGGAGGTCCATTTTCAACTCCATATTCTGAGGAGATCCCTCTCCCACCTGAGGGTCTTTAGAGCCATCTTGCTCAGCCTCCTCCAAGTTTAGGCATTGAAAAGAGTTTTGGAAAAACTCCTTAGGGATTGGAGTCTCAAAAGTTAAATCTTTATTTTTGAGCATTGACAGGCCATAATAAGTACTTCCCGAGATCATACACCCCTTTTCTCCATCGTTTGAAGCCATTTGTTGAATATCTTCCTCAATAACTTCCTTCAAACCAAGAGCCTCACCTGAGGGACCTGCAAAATCAATACCGCCTTATTTTCCAAGAGTTGGTCTCGATTTTGCTTTAGATTTCTTTTCTCCCAGTTATGCTTGAAATGGGCCTTCCTATTTTGGATCGGGCATGAGCTAGGGACATGACCAAACTTATTATAGATCGAACATTTCACTGGTCGATTCTCATATACAATAGACTAAATCCATGGACCAAACTTTGAAAGTAGATTAATGTGATCTAGAACATTAGCTTAAAGGTCTGCCATAACACACATATGGGCAAAGACTAATCTAGATTTGGCCCTAGTTACTGAATCGATTAAGACTAGTTCACCTATGGATTTAGCTATGCCTCTGAGAATATCATAATTCCAAAGGTGAAAGGATATATCTGGTAATCTGACCCACAATGGAACCAGATTAATTTTTTGGGTTCTAGGATTAAAATCAGGTTCTCATTTTTACAGAAAGAGTCCCTACTTTCCAAATAAGTAGGGCCCTCCCTCCAAAATCTTCTTCGAATCCTCCATGTAGTTAAGCTTAATAAGGAAAAATCGTTGAAATATGCCATAATATCCAGAGCTTCCTTAGGCTTTTATGTAACCAGGGCCCAATGCCTTATGGAATCAATGTCAGACCTTGGTGAAGGGCTACTCCACCCAACACTCGCACAATACTCAAAATCACAAAAAAATTCAACAGAAACCCCACATCTAATATTAAATCAAAACAAATTCAATAGAAATCCCATATCAAATATTTCTTCAATAGAATAGAATAAAAAATTACAATTTCGACTATACGATCAATTTTATTACAAATATTGGATATCTGCAAATTGAAGCCACGATCTGTGATACCGGACTGCCTTTTGGTGATCCATGTTCCCCCTTTAATAACTCCCAAAGAACATTTTGGAAGCGTAACTCCTTTTCTCGCATTTCATTTTCCCACCAAGAAAATATTCATTTTCATTTTCATTTTCATTTTCCCGCCCAGGAAAATATTCACTTGAAACTTGAATTTCCAACATATGGGTCTAAACATATGGGTCTAAACACATGGGTCTAAACGTATGGGTCTAAACATATATGTCTAAACATATATTTTATTTTATTTTTAAACACATGGGTCTAAACACACACACACACACACACACACACACACATATATATATATTTGGTGATGCAATATTGCCCTTACACCATTGGATACTCCTGCATCAGACACCCAGGGTAGATTGAGAAGTGACCTTCACTTCTCTAGTGTTGGAGGAAAACCAAGATGGTCAACCTCTGCCTTAGACAACCATGATGAATCTTCAATAGACCTTCATTTCCACTTAACTAGATATTATTCATACTGCTTGTTTCTTGTACTTCTATCCATACTCTTTTCTCATTTGCCCATATTCCTTAACTCATAGGAATTCCTTGGGCTGCTTCCATATACAATCTGGAATGGGGATTTACCAATACTCTTGTTGACATAATTGTTGTAAGTAAATTTTGCCTATGGAAAAATTAAATCCCATCCCTTGGGCTTATCTCCTACTAAGCATCTCAGCAGGTTTCCCAAAATATTATTCACCACCTCTGTTTGTCCATCAGTTTGCAGATGATGTGCATGACTGAACTTCAAATCTATCTTCAACTTCTTTTGTAAGGTCCTCTAGAGATAACCAACAAATTTGGTATCTCTGTCTGAAACTATACTCCTTGGTAGACCATGTAGTTGTACCACCTCTCTGAAAAACAACCCTGCAATGTGAACTGCATCATTGGTTTTTTGGTAGGGAATGAAATGTGCCATCTTAGAAAACCTATCAACCACCACAAATATTGAGTCATGTACTACAGGTACTACACATGGATTCAAAATCTCCCGAATCGATCCTTTTTTCAATAGCTCTTGAACTTTTTTGTTTAGCTCCTCATTCTCTACAAGAATAATTTTATTTTGTAAATTGGCTCTTGGTATCAAATACATCTAGTGACTAATCTCCCTCACTGGTGGCAAACCTTCAAGTACATTCTCTGATATAATATCTTGGAATTATCCCAACAGATCTGAGGCTTCTACTGGTAGATCTTCACATTTTTCCTCATTAACTTTAGGAATCAATGCATAGCACATATGTTCGTGCTTCATACCATTCAAAAATTTTCTACTATCAACTAAACAAATTCTTGCACTACTACATACATTTTCTTCCACTTCCTTCAGGGGCTTCAACTTGTGGCGAACTCCATCCTTTGTCAGGGAATAAGTGTTGGCATGTCCATCATGTAATGCACGTCGATCAAATTACCACGACCTTCCCAATAGCAAATGGTAAGCATCCATAGGTAGGATGTCACACAAGACCTCATCATGGTAATTCCCAATATGGAACTTTACCAAACATTACTCACTAACTAAAGCCCTATGGTCCTTATGCAACCATGTAATCTGATATGGATGTGGGTGCCTCCTCTCTAATTGTAACTTGGTAACCATCCCTTCTAAAACTAGGTTATCAGTGCTACCATTATCAATTATAACATTACACACCTTACTTTCACATTTACACCTTATGCGAAATAGACTCTTCCTCTGATCTGGATCTTTCTCCTCATTAAGTAAGGCTCTCCTTGTGACCAAAAATTCTCCTCTTTCTGCTTCTTTAGAGTGCTTAGATTCAACACCTTCATCTACAACAATAGCTCAGGCATTACCTTCAGGCCTCTTATTCGTCCTCCCTTGGTGTTGTGGACACTCGTGTGCTCGATGTCCTTCTTCCCCACATTGGAAGCAGGTTCCACAAAATCCTCCCTTTCCAGGTCCTCGTCCAGACCTTCCTCTTCCTCTCTAGTAACCATTATTTTGCTCACGGTGGTGGTAAGCATTATCCACTTTTTGATCTTGATTGTTGCTAGCTTCTCCATTCTTCTTTTGGTCCTCATTTCATCCTCCATTTATTCTCTCGCCAGTTCTTCCTCTATGGTCACCATGACCTCTTCCTCTCTGCTTGCTTTCAAATCTTCTGTTTAGCTTCTCTTCTACCTTCAAGGCAAACTGGTAAGCATATTCTATGGTGGTCATCCTAACTAGAGTTAGTTCCTCTTGAATATTTGCTCTTAACCCATTTATATAATGGGCTACCTTCTCCTTGTTGGCCTTAGAATGACCTGTTCTGATTAAAATCTTGTAGAACTCCTCTATGTACTCTTTGGAAAACTTACCCCACTATCTCAAACCCTGCATTTTCTTTAGTAAATCCAACCCATAATCAGCTAAAATGAACTATCTTTTTAACTTCTCCACCATCCGCTCCCACCTTGTTATCCTTTCCTTTCCTCTTTTGTTTCTGTCTAGCTATACTCCCTTCCACCTGATACTACCATGACCCTTCAGCTTGGTCTTAGCAAATTTGACCCTCTCAGGATCTTCCACCTCCTCATACTCAAAGTACTCCTCCATATCATTGATCCAATCGATCAATTCTTTTGGGTTAAGATTCCCATAAAATGTAGAAACATCAATCTTTGACCTTTTTCCAATCTTGGAGATGGCCTTAAATAATATGACTTGCACATGATCTACTGCATCCTCTTCTTCTTCGAACTGGACTTCTTTAGCTTCATCTTCACTTTCATATTTTTTTCTTCACTCAAACCCTCTACACAACTCCTCTTGCAATGATTGAACTTGTCTCTATAGGGCTCTAAAACCCTCTTCTAGTACCACAATATTTCTCCCACCACCACGGTTTCTTCATGGAGGCATTTTGGTCACTTTTATCCCTCAACCCTAGGTGTTGATGCATACTGCCTCACGTTCGACGATCTGTTTATACACTCAAAAACTCCCGCTTTGATACCACTTGGTGAAGGGCTACTCCACCCAACACTTGCATAGTACTCAAAATCACAAAAAAAATCAACAAAAACCCCACATCTAATATTAAATAAAAAAAAATCAATAGAAACCCCACATCAAATATTTCTTCAATAAAATAAAATAAAAAATTACAATTTACGACCATAAGGCCGATTTTATTACAAAGACTGGAGATTTGCAAATTGAAGCCATGATCTGTGATATGCCTTTTGGTGATCCATGTTCCCCCTTTAATAACTCCCAAAGAACATTCTGGAAAGCGTAACTCATTTTCCCGCCTTTCATTTTCCCACCAGGAAAATATTCATTTGAAATTTTCATTTTCATTTTTCCGGCCAAGAAAATATTCATTTGAAACTTGAATTTCCAACATATGGGTCTAAACACATAGGTTTAAACATATAGTTCTAAACATATATGTCTAAACATATATTTTATTTTTTATTTTTTTAAACACATGGGTCTAAACATACATATATATATATATATATATATATATATATTATATTTGGTGATGCAAGATTGCCCTTACACCATTGGATGCTCTTGCATCAGACCTCCTCCCTTGAAATTTGCCAACCATGTTCTAGGATCCCTCTTCCATGGTGATGGACAAAAGCTCATCCAAAATCGTTAAAATGTTCGTCGAAGAAAAAAGTTCAAAGAGTACTAACGACTTTCCAGAAATAGAACCAAAAGCGGTAACCGTAGCATACGAACACTTACTTGGAGATGAAAATTTCCCTAGGGATTGGGATCCACCCGAAGATCCGACAAGTGGAGCCCCAAGGACCCCTGATTTAGGAGAAATCATGATCACTCCAACCACCTCATCAGACTGCACCTCCCAAATCGAGACTCCAAAACCTTCTGCCACTTGGGCTTGAATCCCGCTCCCAAGGGTCTCCACCTGATTTCCAACCTTTAGACTACCAGGTACATTATCCTACAGAACGCTCGCCTCCCCACCCACGACCACTCTCTCCAAACTCTGCACCTTCCCACCATTGCCCATTTCAAATTCCCCGACTCTCATCCTCTCTCCAAAATGTATAGTATAATTTCCAAATTATATTGCCAAATAAAAATATTTTACTTCATTGCCCTAGCATTGCTACACTAGCCTTCGCTGCCCTAGCACTGTTGCGACACTATTAAAATATTTTTCTTCGCTGCCCTAGCACTACTGCACTCATCTTCGCTAGCCTAACATTGCTGCGACACTTTAAAAAAAAATTCTCCGCTGCTCTATCATTGCTGCGACATTGTTAAAGTATTTTTCTTCACTACCCTAGATTGCTGCACTCACCTTCGCTACCCTAGCACTGCTACAACACTGTTAAATTTTTTTTTCTTCGCTGCCCTAGCATTGCTACGACACTGTTAAAATATTTTTCTTCGCTGCCCTAGCACTGCTGCGACACTGTTAAAATATTTTTCTTTGCTGCCCTAGCACTGCTGCACTCACCTTCGCTACCCTAGCACTGCTGTGGCACTAATAAAATATTTTTCTTCTCTGCTCCACTGCTGGACACTGTTAAAATATTTTTCTTTGTTGTCTTAGCACTTCTGCACTCACTTTCGCTACGACACTGATAAAATATTTTTCTTTGCTACCCTAGCACTGCTGCGGTATTGTTATTTTTTTTCTTCACTGCCACTGTTAAAATATTTTTCTTTGTTGTCCTAGCATTGTTGCACTCACCTTCGCTGCCCTAACACTACTGCAACACTCAAAAAATATTTTCTTTGCTGCTCTAGCACTGCTGCGGCAGTGTTAAAACATTTTTCTTCGCTGCCATAGCACTGTTGCAATCACTTTTACTGTATAACTAACCAATTTTACATATAATTATATGTTAACTTAGAGCCCGAGCCAATTTTACATATAATTAAAAATGTTTACATATTAAATCTGCATCTAGTGTTGGTGTTCTCTATGAATCGGAAGGAATACGGTCTCCACCTAGCGAATATTAAGATTGGGGTAGCTGCATGAAAAAATCCAGTTGTTTAAACAAAAATTATCTCTGCTCTGTATAAATGAGTAGTCATCGAAGGAATGGGATGGGAGTAGTTGTTGGTTTTGCTATGGAAGGTCTGTTTACTTGGAGTTTTCATCGGTGGAGAGAGCTAGTTGCAGTTGCTGACGGATTTTATAGGTCAGCATCCTGGAAGCTAGATAAAATATGTTGCTATGGTTAATTATGTTTGCGTTTGCATAATTGTGACACACTTTTTTTAATATAATCTGGTATGTACCTTGTATGTGGTTGACTATACTGGTTTGATTGTTTGCTCGTCATAATAAGTAAGAGATGAATTAAATTTAATACTCTGGGAGAGAGTCTGCTTATTATCCTGCTGGGATATTGGCTATGCACTTAAGATGATTGCTGTTTTGTTTGGATGCATTCATTTTTCTTTAAAAAGAGCATGTAGAAATGCACAACATTTTATATGAGCCACTCTGACCCTTAAACCCACTTGAGTTTAAAAGCATGAATGCCTTTCTTTTTAGGTAGTTAGCGTATTCTCTTAATAAAAGAGAGTGAGAATTTGTGATTAGCAACATTGATAATCATATAGTTAAACCTAATTTATTAGCATTAAGTGTTACCCATGTTAGTCTATGGATGAAGAGTGGGAGGTCAAATAAGAACAATTCTTACTTACCTCAAGGTTAATAATATCTATTATGCTATTAAAAAATATATATATTTTAAATAAAAAATTTTAGATAACATCACTCACTACATTTGTCTTTTTATTAACATAAAACAAATAATTAGTTGATAGGGCATGAAAACCCTGTTTTTTTTTTTTACTTTGAAATAAATAGTAAAAATTATTGTGTTACTATGTATGGTGTATTGTCTTTTATTTGAAGAAATAATTTATAATATATTGTAAATATGCTCACATAGTTTAAAGGAAACATATCATTATTTTAATAGATTTCGATACATGAGTTAATGAGGAATGATATAAAATATCCATCAAATGTTTGACCTTCAAATATGAAATTATTACTGGCCAGGAAGTCAAAGTATACCATTTTAACTTATTAGGTTATTGACAGGAAAATAGGATAAAGTAGTGTAATTTATTTGATTTCTTCAATAGTAGAGTATGTGCATAACCAACCAAGAGGATGGCGGTGTATGAAATACATAGAATGTAACTTATGAAATTGTAACTTATGAAATTTAATAGAATGTAACTTATGAAATTGTCTGCATCACATTTAATAGAACTTAATAAGTTCCTTTAATTGCATAATTAGCTTAGGATGTTAATTGATAGTAATGAAAAACACAATTGTTTTATTTAGCTTATTGGTGGATTGATAGATTGAGGAAAAGAATGCAGTAATAATAGCATTGTGTTTTATGGATTATATGTGTCTTTAGATTATGGTAATAATTGAATTCATTTTCCAAAATAGAGGATTGCACATGGATTCTCTTCTAGAGATAAATTATCTAAGAAAAATAAATAAGTTACTTGTTAAAAGGTTTTATATAATTACCTAGGTTTGAAAATATAAAGGTTAATTAGATGGTGTATTTGAATTATTTATGATTAAATGTAGTTATATGGGTATTAATATAAAATTAGTTTTATGTTATATTTTAAGAGTATTTATTTAATGTAGTTGCATGTATGTTTTTTTTTTATTTGGTTAGTGTGAGAAACCCTTAGAGTTGAGCAATTTCCTCTTAATCATGATTTCTCGCAAAGCTAAGAGGTATGTTTATCAATAGAAAATTTAACACATGGTTATTACACACCCATCTTCTCACACACTAAGTTACGGTTTGAACCTTAGACTTTTCCAAAAAAACCAAAGTCCAAAAAGTTGTGGACAATGTAGTTAATATATAAAAGTATAATGAATAAATAAAGAGTATGAAATGTTTGATAAATAAATATCTTCTTAATTGTTTTTGTTATAGACCCTTGGGAACCTTGATAATAAATGCTTGATAAATAAATATCTCTTTAATTGTTTTTTGTTATGGACCCTTAGGAACCTTGATAATAATGCAAAATTATTATAATCCAATTAGATCATCCCTAGAGGCTGTTGTAGATTTTACCCTTAAATCATTTTAAAGCATCATAAAGGTGATTGCGATTTTATTTATTTATTTGGCTGCTTGATTTAGTTATATTTGTCTAGTGAGCATGACTTTATACACTTAATCTTAAGTGAAATGTTTTATAATAAGTATATATTTTTAATTAGCGTCCTTTGAAAATTTAATGCTAATAATCTTTTTTTATATCCGAACATCCGGAGAAAGTTGTAGACATTTATATGGTTAAAGTATTGCTAGTATAATATTATAGCCTGTATTTTCATTTTATTCGTCGATAGTTTCAATTATATATATATATATATATATATATTTTTTTAAGATGTTTATTAAAAAAAAAATTTGGTTATTTGAGAATTTTATTATGATCTATAAGAATTTTATATTTTCTAAAATTTGGTCAGTTTAATAGTGATTTACATATATGATCACAAACCTTAAACTTATCCATTATAGAGGATGAATTTTACCATCATAAAGGGATGGTGGAACTTTAAACAAGTGAAAGTGAAACTTTAAACAAGTGAAAGCGGGAAGGGCAATCACCAAAAAACATCCAACACTGATAATTGTAGAAAAAACAATTACTGTATATTGCGGGCAACTGCACTCCTGAAGGGAAAGGTTAGTACGGGAAGGTAAAAGAGGGCAGTATGGTACGTCATTCTTAGGTTGTTATACAAGTAGTACAGTGAAGGGTCTTTTACCCATTGGATGATTGAGAGTTCACTCAACGATGAAATGGTATTGGATATCTCGTCGTTCATTGTGTAATGTCAAGTGATCCTGGTCCTGAGCTAGGGTATTGGTGGGCCTAGAAGGTGGACTCTCAGCTAGGCACAAGGCATGTTTATGCTATACCTTTGCATAATATCTTTATGTCAGGATGAAAATTAGGCCAAAGGAACCTAAGTCCACCATGAAAAGGGATGGGGAGTTATGCGTCCACCTTTTAGGTGATATGGGTCCTAGAGGAGAAACCCTAGCTGTAAACCTGGGTTACTCGAGATGAGAGGATAGGTTCACTAATAGGCACCATTTTATAGGACCTAGCCAGTCTCGACCACTTGGGCGATCATCTGCAACGATTAATGCACCCAAATGTAGGAATATTTCATGTTTCGTACTAATAAAACGTTGGGTGATCATCAAATTATTCCTTGATGTTTTGTTTTAGACCTTAATACTGATCAATTTTTTTTATTTTGAGAATCCAGTAGGAAGGATAGAATTGGACAACTAGATGGGAAGGACTTGGGTTGTTACATCTCATAAGAGAATATTGAAGCTTGTATACAATATTTTGAGCAATTATATTGTAAGTTGTACTTGCATATTGTCATTGATATTGGCCATTTTATTCATATTATTGTTTTTTTGGCAAAAAAAACAAATTTTATTAAACATAAACTAGATTATATAGTTATGAGGCCTTCCATATATGGGTCGTAGCTTGGAAGTACCTCCAAATATACATGCCTATAATCCTATGAAGGTTAAATGTCCAATTAGAAAATAGACAAAAAAAACATTGCTACACCAAATCATTGAACGATGTATTAGGGTAGGACTCCTCAAAACTGTAATAAGACAAAACCATCATATTTTTTTGCCTTATATATATCATATACCCTCTTGAAATCACATTCGAGAGGTCAGGTCTTCATTTCTAGTGGTGATTGCAAATTCTTATAGCTCCACCAACTCATCCTGCTAATCTGCATTGTTATTTGTCTATCCTATCTCCACCTTACCACACATATAGTTATTCAAAAAATTCCTAATCATGAAACATAGGAGTTGCCATATTGTTTCTTATTCCTTCCCCATCATTGAGGTCATTTTATTCATATTATTATTATTTTCATGAATGTTATATTCATTGATTTTGGTCATTTATATTATTGATTGTTCTTATATTTAAGACCATTAATATCTTGAATATTGGAACTTGAGATAATTTGGTTAAAAATCCAACAATTGTATCAGAGCTACTTTGAGTAGTATCTAAACCTAACATCAATTTGTTTTGGTGTGACTATATAAATGAATCTAGAGTGATAAGTAGGGTTATGCATAAGGGTAGGACCCGAAAGGTACTTGTAAAAAAATGGCAAATTTGTTGCGAAAACCCAGTGAATCCTGGCCAACTACATGTATGATGGCATGGCGAATGGTCTTAATTTTTTTTAAAAATTGGCAAATAATGGCAAATTTCAAAGTTATGATCGGATCAGGTGAAAAGGAGGTTTGACGACGCCAGCCAGGAAAAATATGATCCACTCACAAACCAGATGCATAACATGATCCAGTAAAAGGCCGAATGCATATCATGATTTGGTGACCGATCGAGTGCAGAATATGATCCAGTCACTGATCATATGCAAAATATGATTCGGTCATCGATCAAATGTAGAATAGAATCCAAAAATCGATCAAATGCATAAGATGATTCGATAACCGAATGGGTGCAAAATATGATTCGGTCACCAATCAGATGTAGAATAGAATTCGAAAACCGAACGGATGCATAGTATAGCTTGGTTCTGTACCGAGAACAAAATATGATCCGAACAATAATATACTCCGATCGCAGTTCGAAAGCAAAAAATATCCAATCGAAAGCATAATATGCTCCGATCGTCAATCGAATGCAAAAATTGGTTTGGTCTTGGGTCGGGTGCACAACACGGTTCATTTAGTGACCGAATGCAAAAAAGAATCCGATCCAATACCAAGTTCATAATATGTTTCGATCTGAGACCAGATGCATACTATGGCCTGACATTGAACCAAACCCAATCCAACACCGAAATCATAATAAGTTTCGATTTTGAGACCTCATGCGGAATATGGTAGGAAGCAGAATAAGATCTGGTTTCAGTAGCCACATGTCACAAGTTCATTCAGCAACAGTGAATGTCCAATACAATGTTGTCACGTGTCAACCCTATTTCTTCAGTCTATAAAAGGACATCGACAATCATTTTTTCCATTTTGTTTCTATGACTAGAGCAACCAGACCTAACATTTCCAAAAAATCTTTCGACTCCCAATCCTTTTTCTTAGGCTTCCAACTTCTCACGATGGCCACCCCCTACACCAAAATTCAAGAATCTTTCTTGCTCATTGATTTCAAATTTGATGACAACCCTTGGTATGGACTTTGTGTGGCTCAACAACGTGGGTTTAACAACCCTAGTTGTAATGCCATAATTGAACAAATAAAGTCCTCCTGCAACACAAAATAGCAGGTTATGACCATGATAGGGCTACAGTGAAAATAAAAGTACACAATAGAAATCTACTTTTCACAGTCACCCCTGCAGATATTAACCGGTTGACAGGTCTTCCTTTCATTGATTTTCCTCAAGTGTCCATGAGGTTGCAGCTGTCTACAGATGACAAAGCACACCTCGAAACCAAGTACGGTCTATCTTCAAAATATTTGGCAAGTATGAGAAATTTTAATTATATTATGTTAATGTTTAAAGTTTCAATTTTATAAATTGTAATCTAATTTAATTTTTGCAGCTTCTGTCGCCAAGTCCAAAAGAGGATTATCCATCAATGATGTTAACAATCAAAATTTGAAGTCCATTCTCAAGTTCTTCCAGGTCAGTATCATTCTATTAGGAAGACCAAAAATTCCATTTTAGGCACTTGCATACATTATTCAGTCTAAACACAGTCAGAAGTTTGACTGGTGCACTTATATTTTGGATCGAATTAGGTTTGAATTACACTATGTTCAAATGGCAACCAGCAGGACACAACCCATTGTGGGCATAATTAATTTTCTTTTAGCTATGTATTATGAATGTTTTCATAGTTTACAAACTACACCTGTACCAATTGTAGTGCATGCAACACTACAGGCCATTGTTATGTCAACAAAATAATTGAAGGTAAACACTACAGGCCAACTGTAGAAGCATGCAACACTGTAGTGTTTTATATTTTATCACATTTCCTTTTTTAATTTTTCTATTCATCTATAAGCAGGAAAATGCAGATAAGACAAGGAGTAAACAGGATGCTGCCAATATGGGTCATAGACCGAAATAACTGAAGATTTTGAAGACACGGGCTTAGAGGCGACACCATTATAGAGGCCATATAAACGTTCTAGGCAAGCCTCTACTCTTGGGGTTTCACGCACACCTAGATATGCACAAAATATGCAGGCTAAATCTAGTGTGGAAAACTCCAAACCCATTGGAACACAAATTCAACATGTTTCATCGTCTTCAGGTAAATATACGTAGTTAGTTTAAATTAAGAATATGTATTTTATTTTCTAAAAAATTGGAACAAAATATTTTTGACTGTTTTCAATTGACTAACAAAATAGACAAGTGAGAGGGCATATGCCGCCACCGCCTCCATCACAGCCACCATTGGCATCACACCCACCGCTTGCACCACAGCCACCACTTCCACCACATCAACGACAACCACAACCTACGCCAATGCGAGGCCAAGTCTGTGTTGGAAACCAATTGTTTGCACAGATATCACAAGGGACCACAAAATTTTTGGGCCTAGGTTTTCTGTAGTGAACCCAATAGAGAAAGATTGATTATAATGCTAGAATAATAAAAGGAATCGCTTTTATTAAGGAATCGATGTTGTATTGTATGGGGAACCCAACAATTAATTAATAATTATATTCTTCGATGCCTCAAATATACCAAATGAAATGCCTATTTCTACGAGTGTGAAGGTGTGATCAAAGGGCACAACCTTTGTGAAAGAGAGAGTGATTAAATAATTAACTAATAATGTGATTAGTATGGTGGTTAGGAGTAGAATCCTAACATGCCACCTTCCTTAAAAAGAGCTTTGTCCTCAAAGCTCAAAGTAAGGAGCTTCGTTGCTTGTTTTCCTAGTTGAATTTGTGCAAGTTCTTGTACTATTTTAATGTCACTTTTTTGAAGGCAAGGATATATTGAAGGTTGAAGCATTAGCGGGGGGTTGCTAGAAAGAATAGTAGAATCTTCCTTAGGAGAATTGTGATGACGGTAGGCTTTCGCTTTAGTCGATTCTTCCTATGTAGAATGAAGGGAAAATAAAGGTGCACTCACTCTTTTGCCTCCTTTCTGAATCAGGCTACCTATACGACGAGAACTCACTATTGGCGATGAACTTGTGTGTAGTTCTTTGAGAGTGTATGTCTTGCCTTCATTGTTTACTGCATGGATGTCTACCTCATATTTTTGTGGTGCATCGAGCACTTCTTGCACATCGACCTCATTTCCTTCATTGTTATGATCAGGTGCTTTGGTCATGTCGTGCACATCTTCCTCACCTTCGTCCTCTATGGAGTGACAAGGATCAACTATATTCAATAAATACAATGTTTGTGTAGCACAACAATGAAGGGGCCCAAATTGCTCATCACAAGTATAGCAGAGGTCGTTCGCTCGTCACTCCTCCATTTCTTGTAGGCTAAGGTACTTAACTGGCAAGGGTTTGTGTTTTGGAATAGTGTGCATGAATGTCGATGTATCAATAGGTTGCTCCCCATGTTGATGTTGAACATTGAATGTATCATCGGCTAACAAGGCTAATCCAATGGCTTCCTATAGGGTGCGAGGAGTGTACATCATGATCTTCACTCTAATTTCTTCTTTCAATCCATTGATGAACCCACTTATGAGGACTGATTCGTCCAACCCTGTGATGCGATTGGCGATATCCTAGAACTAAATTTTATATACACTCACTGATGTGATTTGACGTAGGTGGGCAAGATTAAGTAGCAAAAGTAGGTTAGGGTCGTGAGATATTCTTCCATCGGCCATTTGCATAGTCGTTTGGCGAAAAGGTGTCACAAAAAGTGTTGAAAGTCGTCAAAAAATTTCTTGAAAAATTATCGTAAAAAAATTGCATAAAAGTCATCCTTCGGCCATTGCGGTTAGGTTTTGGAGATTTTATAACCTGCTGGCTTCTATACGTCCTCGCCTCGCTATCGGTGGTGAGCACTGCATCGGATATGAAGAGCCTTATTTGGAAGTCGCTCTGGCTGGTTGCTCCTTGGACGTGTTTCGCTAATTTTGAATTGGTTGTAATCATTTGGCAGCGTCCCCAGGCTTGTATTCGGAGAACGAGAAAAAGGAAAAAAAAATTCCTTTCGAACTTGGCTTTGATACCAGATGTAGTGAACCCAATAGAGAAAGATTGATTATAATGCTAGAATAATAAAAAGGAATCACTTTTATTAAGGAATCGTTATTGTATTGTATGGGGAACCCAACAATTAATTAATAATTATATTCTTCGATGCCTCAACTATACCAAATGAAATGCCTATTTCTATGAGTGTGAAGGTGTGATCAAATGGCACAACCTTTGTGAAAGAGAGAGTGATTAAATAATTAACTAATAATGTGATTAGTATGGTGGTTAGGAGTAGAATCCTAACATTTTCACACTCATAGAGACCAAACATACCAACGCCAAAAACTGGCCATGGATGGTCACAGTTTACATTTTCAACAAATTCACAGGCGCCTGAAGTTTCAACCGTTGGATTGGATAATATTCAACTTGATGATGATTATCTTTTGTAGGGAAACATTATAGACTTCAAGACAACAAATGTGCTTAAAGATATAGCAGAAGGAGAAGCCCCTGCAACTGAGCAAACATCAGTACCACTAGTTAAAGGAGATAATCCTCATCCTCAGGGTCCTCAAACTGAGGATGATATTGTCAATTTTAATGAAAATGTTTCATTGGCTAAAAATACTATGGCAAAAATTAATGAGTTTATCCTTAAATATTTGTAGGAGTTGAAGGAATGAGAATATTGGGTAAAGGTCCTCATTAGGGAAATAAATTCCCGATATAAAAATTATGAAAAAAGAGATTCTCTTTATTCTTTGGTCAAATTTAAATCTGAAAAACTTGATGGCTTGCTAAAATAGGCTACATCAGGATCAGTTAAGTGGGATTATATTTATGATGATGATGTGTTGAATGTTGTTGTTGGTAGATTGGAAAATGTTAATGCTGAAGCCCAACCATTTTACAACCAATGGGCTTATGATAAGGACAAGGTTGCAATTTCTAAGGTTGCAAGAGAAATGGCTAAGGTAAAAAAATTATATATATTTCAATTTTTTATTGCAATTAATTTTTCATATTTCTTGAAAATTTGTAATAATTTCAATATATATAACCCTTTCGAATTATGTTTTCAATTTGTTTTTGTAGTCAATTTTAGAAAATTTGAAAACATAGGTTAAGAGCATGGATGTTAATATTCATAGAGCGAAGACATATTTGATGAGTGCAATGGAAATGAAAAAGAAAATGGAGGCAAAAGTTTCAGAAAACAATCGTTTAAAAAAATACATCAGGGAGAAGCTGCAAAAAGATTTGGATAAGGTGCTTGAGAAAACGAAAGAATCGCTTCCAACAATACTTGAATATACAAACAAAGAAGAAGCATAATTGGTATCAAGTATTGTGAAAGTACGTGAAAACCTTGTTAGAGTTGGAGCACTGACAGAAGAGAGTGTCACAATAGCTGATACAGTAAAAGAAACGACAACTTCAACCACTAGTGAAGCATCCAAGCACCAATCAGATGTATGAAAATGTTGAAATATAAGTGTTTGAAAATGTTTGTACGATGTAATATATTTCTTTTTGAACTAATGAATATGAAATTTTCTCATTTTGTGTTTTCCATCATTCATAGTTTGTTTGCATTTATAAATGTGTCTTGCTATTTTAGTTTATTTCTGGCTAATATTGTTCACTATGTTCATCTCAAACAAAATAAGCATTATAGATAACATTATAGATCAACATTAATATACCAATAATAAGATTTAAAACATGAAACATTAACATTTATCAATGATGAGAGTTGAGACACTAATGATGAGAGTTAAGATTTAAAAACTACAAAAATGATATAAGACATGTAATTTTAAAACAATAATGTGATATAAAACAAAAAAATCTTTGAAATCATATAAATCTAGAACAATATTGAGAAATTTTCTATCAAATTAATTCATGTTTATCATTGTCAATGAAATCATGGAATAGTTATCATTAAGGTAGCTAAAACATATAAGCTTGTGCAGAGTCATTATGAAGCATAGCAAAAATCTATGTCTCCACCATTTTATCACTGAAAGCATCATCATCATAGTTATCGATCGTATTCGACGTTCCTCTTCTGTCTTCCAAGGAACTCTAGTGTGCCAAAGCTCTATCATATGGAAATTTTTCCAACTTATACAAAGACACATAAATTCTTAAACAATTTTCTAAATTTTTGTCGAGTTTGTTGCAGATTTTTGATTTAGCAAAAGAAAGTGCATTGAAAACTCTTTCATATTCGACTGACCCCAAAATCATTGTTTCACATAATTCATATAAACAAAAGTATTCATTTATTGTATCTTGTAAGATAGTAGTTGGATATAATTTTTACCATAAACGTGTAGTGGAACCAATCTCATGGATACTTGTCATATGTGATGTTTGCAAAACCATTGTTATTCCAAAATGCGATGACTATTATTTCAAAAGATCACTGTTGAGTATACCTTTTATTTCAACACCATTGACGTCCACACTCCTACTGAAATGGTTAATGAGGTTACCCATATATTTAATAAACAACTCGTTCACAGAATTGTATTCAATACAAGGACCCCAAAACATGGGGTTAACCACACTCATGGCCTCGAGCAACTCATCTCTCTGAAACCGATGTCTTATCTCACATGTCAAATATTTTGCTATGTTTGACAAATTAATCTTTGTTTTCTATATAATAACATGAAATCTATTGTGTTACAGGAACTTCTTCAAAATCTTCCACAACTATACTTGATTGCCTTTCAAAATAATAAATAGGTACCATCTTCCCATGAACATTAATACAAAGATGATCATTGATGTCAAACTTCAAAAAGTTTTTTGGATTGTTCATGTTTATCAATGTATTCTAACTATCAAAAAAACGTTCTGTAAAATCTCCATTAGACACATATAATGTATCAAGAAGCACTTATATTTTTTTTCTCATCCTTATAAAATCAAGGATATAGATGGATCTCTCTTGTGCAATTTTAATTAATTTGTTCATTTCCTTCAACATTGGAAGAATACCACATAAGGTCAAAAGTGTTTCCAAGTCAATCAAATGGAACAACATATCTTTTGCCTTATCAATTATCCTGTGATTTGCATTCATAAAATCTATCAATTATTGATATTCTGCAAAAACTCTTTGAGCGGGTTGATACAATGAAATCCATCTTGTATCCACATATTTTAATAATTTTTTCCTTCTGTAACTCCTAGTGCAAACTATTGAAACTCTACAAACCTTTTTGGACTTAATGAGAAATAAGAACGAATTTCACGAATAAGGTTTTCCACTTTAGCAACATTTGAAAATGTACTCATGATTTTATATGCAATATTTACTCTATGAGCCATACAATGAATAAGAATCATATATAGGGCAACTATGGTTTGGAGTCAAACACAAATACCAGACCTGTGATCTTACATAATAACAGCTCCATCAGCTTCAACGTAAATTAAATTTGTTGCTACGTCTATATTAGTCATTCTCGCAATATTCTTTAAACTATTGACAATAACATTATAAATGTTTTCTGCATTTTAACTTTCTAACATCTTATGTATTCCCAACAAAATTGGCTTTCTAATATGATTTTAAAATGTGTAAAAATGCATGCAAATCCAAGATGTGTTATCCACAGTTGTTACCTCATCAATAGAGAGTGAAATGAATTTGGCAAGTTTTACTTGCTCCCTTAGGGCTTCCTTCTCAATCAAAGATAGACATTTTACCATTTCTCAACCACTTCGATATGACCAATGGAAATTATGAAGGTTTTGCACATTAAATAGGTGTAATAGCTGCTTATAATCCATAAAATCGAACATTGGTCTACCTTTCTTGAGAATATTAAAAACAACAACAAACTGCATACTTTTTGAAGCTAAGATGATCCTTTGAATTTTATGAAATTGGGCTACAATTGTCCCACCTTTCTCAACAAGAGATTGTTGTTGCTTTAAGTGATTCTCATATTTTGTAGCATATCTTAAATGCATACATTTTGATGCATCCTTCCACTTAACTTCTTTACTAACTTCATCATTACTTTTTATAACTTTTACATAAACTTTGTCAGCATGTTTTTCAATTGTATCAATCTTATTTTGCAGCCTATGATCCTTACCAAGTCTCCAACTGCAAATTTTGCACCTACATTCTTTTTCATCGATTTGGTTATCCTCATTCAAGACATACTCAAGCCAGGGAAATATTTCTGCCCATTCATTCTTAAATCCCCTCCCAAGTATCTAGTTAGATGCTTTTCTTTTTTTAGACTTTTTGATATGAAGCTTGTAATGATTTTGATTTATCACTTTCATTTTCAATTGTAATGTCATTTCGAGGGTTGTCTTCAAGTGTTTGTTGGATGTCATTGTAAAGGGGATTTTCATTAGAAGGCATCTCTTGTTGGGGAATATCTTCAAGTGGAGGCATATCAGGATTGATAGGGTATTCTGCATAGTAGCATACCATAATTTTTGTATCATTCTTGGATTAAAAAATATATACTGAAAAAATATTCATATCGTCAATCAAGCACATACTGGGAAGTCAAAAATCATTTTTGTACCTTGAATTTGCACGGATGTCGTTGCCTCGTTGCATTTCGAGTTTTGGCTAAAATATTTGAGGATACTCTTTTCAATAGAATATTTGACCCCCTTCTTTCCATCACTAGGTGATATTTTAGTTGTAAGAAATTTGTTTTTCAATTTAGTAGAGTAATAAAATGTTGAAGAGGGTGTACTTTTGCAAGCCTTAAGATAATATTGTAAATAGAATAAACAAATAGTGGGGTGGTAGATTATACATACTTGTTTCCTGCCATGCTTTATTATGATTTTATCAATTTATGCCATTGGTTCTTTTTCTGTTGAAAGCAAAAAATATTCAAATTGAAATCATTTTATAAAGATTTTATTTATGCAAATAATAACTGGAGCTACGTATAGCACAAAATGGGCTAGAAACAGAGAATCAAAATATCTTTGGAGTAACAGAAAATCATTATGTTACAAATTGGACTAGAAACAGAGAATCACAATATCTTCGGTTCACCTATTCTTAAAGAATCAAAGAGTTTTAATATAAGGAGAGAAAATAGGGGATAACATGTAGAACATGGAAAAATAGAGAAAAATATGGCAAGTAGAGCAATGACAGAGAACCTGGTGAAGAATGAGGTCCGAATGTAGAACAGGTTCCAAAAATTTGCCTAATGCAGAACAAGGCTGGTAGCAGAAAATGTTTTGGTTGAAGAAATTGTTTCGACAGGTTGCAGAACAATTTTTGGATGCAAAAGTGGTTCCGGACGGATTGTTATTATGATCGGTTGCTGTACGGGTTTCGGATGGCTATAGTATAGGTTTCAGTTGTAAATTTAGTCCACTCGATTGTAGTACAAGTTTTGCTGGAAATGATTTCGGTCAGTTGTAGTAAAATTTCGACCGTTGTGTGGTTCCATCCGGTACTACCTATTGCGAAACATGATTCTGGATGATTGTAGTATAGGTTCTGGACGACTGTAGTACATGTTCTGACTACAAATTTAGTTCACCCGATTGTAGTACAAGTTTCACCTAGAAATGGTTTCGACCGGTTGTAATAAATGTCTGGCTGTTGTGTGGTTTCGGTCGATTGTTGTGGTGTCAGGAGGATATAGAGCTGGTGTTGGACAATTACAGAACTGGCTCGATATATTCTTTGGGTGTAGAACAAGGTCCGAAAATGAATTTGTATACTTGGCGAGTATCCCTGGGGTGTTAATTATATATAGAGGTATACTTGGCGAGTTGGGCGGGATAATTTAGAAATTTTAAAATTTTAGGGTGAAAAGGGTACTTTATTTAGGCGCGATTACGTGTAAATTTTTCAAAATAACCATGATACTCTCATCAAAGGACGATGAACCGACACCTAAATTTATTTTTCCCCAAAAAAATTGTCTAAATGGCCGACGTTCAGGTCCCAAAAATTTTGTAAATTTGAATTTTTGAAAATGCTTTTTTCCGCCCAAATGGTGAAGTTTCACCGTTATGCATAACACTGCTTCTAACTTTATTTTGTTAGTTTCTAAACATGAAAACCATATGAAACCATATAAGTTCGCATAAATAAACTAGGAGACAACTAAGATTCTAAAATAGTGATAAAAACACACACTATAGTAAATCTAGAGTAGGAAAACCCATGTTGGGGACAAAATACATTGATCATTCAATTAAAATTCATTCAATTCAACATGGAGGAATTACAAGAGATATTTTCCATCCACTTAGCACTTGTTGAGACATACAATAAATATGCACATGTTTATAGCCTCATGTGGTATCTCATAATGGTTTCTTGCTCTATTTTTCTTGCAACTTGCATGCCATTGTTACCAACTCTTTAAAAATTCCCTTTTCATATTTATCTTAGCCTAAATAAGCCTCACCTATATTATTCCTCTTCTAAATTTGGGAGTGAAACTAACGCTTCTTTATTTTTTAGGTTCTTCCAAGTGTAGAGATGGATGTAGGTGATGATTCATGTTTTTACCTATATATATTAGCCTTAAAACCTATTTATATCACTTTGAGGATACCTTGCATATGTGAACCATTCCCAACTAAATGGTTAGTTAAAGTTTTTAGCCTTTTGGAGGTCCAATTAGATAAATGTTTAGGTGAAATTTGGTAGGTATGCATACAATGATGTTAGGAATGTTCCATATGTATTTTTTCCCATTTGGAACTTGTAGAAGAGAGAAATAGAAATAGGATTCTACAATATATTAATTTTTATTATGTCGAAGGGTCAAAATGATATATTTTAGACTTAGTATAATTTTAGATGTATTCATATGATATGGTGATTTGAGCATCTGATATTTTTGGGGTATGAATTCATGGTTGAAAATGCCTCAAAATCTATTGTCTTTATCCTAATTGCATTGGTAGGGGTATAACTTTATGCTTGAGACTCCATTTTGATCCATTCAAGAAGCATTGAAAAGATCAAAGAGAATATTTTTAGTAGGCAACCTTGTTATACAAATAGTTGTTGACATGTTTGTGAAAAATGCTTCAAAACTCCTCAAAAATACAAAACAAAATAGTTACTAAAGATAGCAATTTTATGGAGGGATTCCCAAGGGACTGTAGGGGATTTCCTTGGGAAGTCCTATTTTGCATCTCTGCTTCCCCCTGCTTGGTCTTGTTCTAGTTCCATGGAATTTACCTAGCTCTTCCTTCTTGGCTGGTTGGTGTTGTAGATGATCTCCTTGGGGTGGGAGGTCATTGTTCCTCTTGTCTATCCCTTTCCATACCTTTTTGAAGGGTCCTTTCGAGTGCTTCTATTTTGGGACATCCCTGGGACCTTCCTTGGGATTTTTGTGTTGCTTCAGGGATCCTTTTCCCTGGTGCTCTCAGTTCTATCCCAAGTTTTTTGTAGGGTTCTATTTAGAGCTAGGGTTCAGAGGTTCTTCTGGTGCGGTGCATCGCATCTTGGGAGTGTGGCTTCATGAGCAGCTCTTCACAGTATATTAATGGTATGGTAAGTACCATGTGCTTATTCTTATGGTGCTGCTCTTTAGGTTTATGGATGTGGGCTTCATGGTAGGCTCTCAACATTTTTAGTGGTTTGGGAAGGGCCTCTAATTTGCAAGTTGTTGTGATCCCGCTGGTATTCCTTTTCTAGATCCCTAGAGATGTTTGATGGTGGTGTAGGAGGCTATCTTGGGGTTCTTGATATAATATTTGGTCTTGTGAGGGGTACCTGTGCTTAAAATACTGCAACTTTACCCTGTGGCTCCTTCTGTTGGGGTTCCCTAGGCTTTAGAGTGTGGCTTCATGAGCAGCTCTTCATAATATCTTAATGGTATAGTAACGGCCACATGCTTATTCCTGTGGTGCTACTCTTTGGATTTTTAGATGTGGGCTTCATGGAGGGCTCTCAACATTTTTTGCGGCTTAGGAAGGGCTTCTATTTTTCATGCTACTGTGATCCCATTCGTCTTCCTTTTTTGGATCCCTAGAGCTATTCAATGTTGGTGTATGAGGTTCTCTTTGGGTTCTTGCTGCATTTTTTGGTCTTTTGAGGGAGACCTATGCTTTATCATCTGCATCTTTGTCTCGTGGCTCCTTCTATTGGGGGATATTTCTACCTTTTTCTATGGCTTGTGGTTTTGCACTATTTTTTCCTCTACTTTCGTTGTTCTCTAAGTATCTCTCCTCGCTGCAAGGGGATTTTGTGGCCTATGGTGATCCCCAATTTGTTGTTCCACTTTCTAGGCATGTGCGGGTTATTGTTCTCTTGCATCCTTACGTGTTTACTGGCCCTTCCTATATGGGATATTTTTTTGATGGATTATCTTCTCCATATTGCTGTTCAAGGTGGATTTTTTTAGCAGATCTGGTTTTTTGATGTCACCTTATCGATTTTTGGTTTTTCCCCTACATGGGTTTGTGCTTTTTTGTAATTCTCCTTCTTTGGAGGGTTTCTTCTTTTTATTTTTGTTTGGGTTGTTCAAATTAGTGGTTGGGCGGGTGTGTTCAATTTTTTAAAAATTCCCACTTTTTCCTTTTCCCGTTGGGCGGGCTGTTCAATTCATGGTTGGGCGAGACATTATTTTTTCCCGCTTCAGGCACATTTTTGTGCACTTTTCCTGAAGGCTTTCCTTAGGTCTTTTTGATGGCCTTTCTTGCGACCTTTCTTGTGGTCCAGTGACCTATTGTAATAAGGTTTTGGGGCCCTTTCAAAACCCCTTTTAATGAAATTTAACTTACCAAAAAAATAGTAATTTTATAATTTTAGACTTTCATAGCTAGAATGCCTATCTAGCCATGTTGACATGTTAGTAGAAGGTAAAACACAAAAGGACACATCATATATATGCAATTTTCAATTAAATGCACTTTGTAATTTATATAAGGTGGACCACCGGATTTTCATATGGGTGACCTAACTTATGGAAGGTGAACCACCACATTTCCATTTAGGTGACCTTCCATATTCAATATGGTAGATTTCTTGTATAAACAAATTTACCTCTCATTGTAAAGATACAATTAGTAGGTGCAATATTTTAGACTTATATCTATTATTAGAGATTGCTTGCATTATACTCTATTTTCTAAGCATTAAAATCATTTTTCTATTTTGCTTATATACTTTTATATTTTGGTTTTTTATACATCAGTATTTTTGAATTGTATTCTTTATTATCTTTCTTAACTTGAAATTTTGAGTTTCAAAATAGTCAAAATTATTAGAGTGAATTGAATTTTGGGTGTATGTCCATAAAAATAAGATCAGAATATAAAATTTTTGGGTATCATACATGAGATATATTTGATTTCCTACGTTGTCATTCCAAATGATCTCAGGTGAAAAGCAAAATGTACAATACCAATACAATTAATCCTTTCTAGGAGATGTTGACTGAAGCCCTTATTAAATAGAATAATAGTTGATGGACCAATTTGCTTAAATTATTCAACAACTCCCAATTATAAGTTTTGGCAACCTCCTCTACAAAACCTCTCACTACCCTAGCACCATTCATTGCTCCAACACTTTTTAAGATGCAGGTGAATTTTGATATTTCTACTTTTGAAAGAAAATTAATGATGATACCCTAGAAAATTGGTTGGATTAGTTATATTCATACGTCTCTATAATAAATATACCAATAACGAGGAAAACAATTTTGCACTTTTGAAAGCTTTATTACTTTTTCAAAATTTGTGGGAAGCATATTGTAATAAGGTTACATAATAGAATGAATATGAAATAGTGTTTACATGGAATGATTTCATGGAGGCCATTAAGGAAGAATATTATCTTATGGAAGCCTATGAAGACCGATACATGCAATAGAAACAATTGCATCAAGGAAATGACCAACTTATTCAAGATCATACTACTGCTTTCCACTCTATGTCAACAAATCTAGGTATTCAAGATATCAAAAGGCATCAAATTCTCAAGTACCATCATGGAATGTAATGAGGATATGAACATGTTCAAATTCAAGACATTGGGAGAGGCATATAAATTTTTTGTCAAATTAGAGTAGAAGCACAAAAACAAAATAGAAAAGGAGTAAATAAAAAATGAGAACACTAAGTACCATCCAAAGAAAGGCAAGATGACTCTACAAAGAATTAGGATAAAAGAGGTCAAGCCCAAAATTAGAATTGGAAGTAGAAAATACTCTCGAGAAAAGAATTTCTTAAAGACCACGAATGGTAAATGGTGTAGTTAATCCAAGAGCAACTGATATTCAAGGGAGGACTATTGAGTAATTCAAACATTATTCATTGATTCATAACCATCTACATCCACTACACCATTAACTTGACATCCACATGTTGAGGATAGAGGAAAGTAAATTGTGAAAGCCAAACTAAATGTGACTATTACCATTGCACTTGATGCACTAAAGGAGTCACAAGAGGAGGAATACATGTTTCACTCAAAAATGTGAGTCAAGGATAATCTATAACATTATATATTTAATAGTAGAATTCAAAATAATATGATTTTTGTTTAGATGATGGATTTGAATCTACTTGTTGTACCATACCCTAGGCATATAATTTTGGATGGTTACAATAGGGGAGATACATTCATTTCACTCAAAAATGTATCCTCTCTTTAGATATCGCACCCTTGAAAGATAAAGTTTTGTGCGATGTTGTGTCCTTGGATGTTTGTGATGTGATTTTGATCCAACCATTAGTATGGAAGATGCATGGTGTATATGATTCTAGGTCCTAAAGTGTTAACATTACTATTAGAGGTTAGTGCTTTAAGATACCATAGGTATCTCCTCCTACCTCTATTTTCTTTATCAATTGTAAACAATGCACAATAATGATAACCAAAATAAGAAAATGTATTCTATTGATGAACAAGCCATAAGACTATCACTACATAAATTGTAGACCCTACACAAGAAAAGCAAACATACTACATTATAATAAAATATTATGACCTGTTAAAATCACCAATTGGATTTTCATTTCATTGTGAGATAAATTATTCCTTTGATTTAGTTCCTAGTTATTTTTCTAATATGCCTATATATCATAGATTAGTCCTTCAAAATTAAGGAATCAGAAGGTAAATCCAAGAACTAATTTAAAAGAGCACATTATACCAAGTGCTTCACCATGTGGTAGTCCAATCGTCTTAGCTCCAAAGAAATATGGAACATGAAAACTCTTTATTGATTATAGATATTTAACTAAAGATACTATAAACAACTACTACCCACTCCCTCGGATAGATAACTTGTTGGACCAACTCCACAATATAAAGTTCACCAAAATTGATCTCAAATTTGGCTATCATCAAATACCCATAGAGGCCATTGATGTATGGAATACTACATTCAAATACGAGGAGGGTTTATTTGAGTGGTTGTTTATATATATTGGATTGACCAATACCCCTACCACATTTATGAGAATGATGGATGACATCCTACATTCCTACACCAACTCAATTGTGGTACTCTACTTAAATAATATTCTCATCTATAGTAAGCCATCAGAGGAACATATCCAATATGCTCAATAGATACTTCAAACTCTTCAAAGACACGATTTGTATGCTTTGATAAGTGTTCATTTGGCATAACAAATATTCAATACCTTGGGTATATTATTGATAAAGAGAGAGTCCATGCTGATTCTAATAAGTTTCAATTAAATAGAGATTGTCCTACCCCAAAGACTCTCACAAAGCTTCATAGCTTTTTGGTTCTTTTCATTTTATATCAAATATTAGTATTAGTATTCTCACACATTACTTGGGCACTACACTAAGTGAAAAAATGAGGTTTCAAATCCAAGTTCCATTGGGAAGATACACAACATAGGGAATTTGAGAGGTTGAAGGGTCAATTGTGTTCAACTCCTACACTTTTTCTACCTAATTTGCATCAATATTTTAAGGTAATAATTGATGCATCAAAGTATATAGTGAGATTTGTCCTCACACAACATGGGTATCTAATTGCCTATCACCATACAACATTTAATAAAATAGTTTAAAAATACCCCACATATGACAAATTTCTCTATGTTATTGTCCAAGCATGTAAACAGTGGAAGCGCTATGTCTTGGATAAGGAAACCATCATCCACATGGATCATAGACCTTTGGAGTCCATTCAGATATAAAATAAGTTAAGGAATGAAAGCCATCAAAAGTGGGGCATATATCTACAATAGTTTCATTTTATCACCAAGCATAAGAAAGAGAGTTCCAATTCAATATTAGATTGTTTGAGCCTACCTCCAATCATGGCAATCACCACCATTCTTGATTCATATAGGCATGGTATTTCTAATTGATCCATTTTGTATAAAGAATTTCCAATGGAGTTCCACATCATTGTGAGGTAAATAATTCCATTGATTTAGTTCCTAGTCCTTTATTTTCTAATATATTTGTATATCATATATCAGTCCTTGAAAATGATGTAGTCAACAGGAAAATCCAAGAATTAATTCAAAATATCACATAAGACCAAGTGCTTCACCATGTGGCAATCTAATTATCTTGGCTCCAAAGAAAAATGGACCATGAAAACTCTATATTGACTATAGATACTACAAATAACTGCTACTCACTCCATTAGATAGATAACTTGCTAGACCAACTCCACAGTATAAATTTCTTCACCAAAATTGATCTCAAATTTGGCTATCATAAAATACCCATAGACCCCATCGATGTATGGAATATTTCATTCAAATCTAAGGAGGGTTTATTTGATTGGTTGGTTATACCTTTTGTATTTACAAATGTTCTTATCACATTTATGAGGATAGTGGATAACATCTTTCATCCCTACACCAACTCATTTGTGGTATTCTACTTAAATGATATTCTCATCTATAGTAAAACATAGGAGGAACATGTACAATATGTTCAACAGGTACTTCAAACTCTTTAAAGACACAATTTTTATGCTAATTTCGATAAGTGTTCATTTGGTGATAGGGATCAATAAATGATTCTACATAAGGTTGCATATGCACATACATTAGATGCCTTTACAAATACCATTGGCAATAATGATAAACATACATTTAATGTCATACAATATTGAATGACATGTGCAACCTTATCTAGAATTATTTATTGATCCCTATCATTTGGCATAACAAATATTTAGTACCTTGGGTATATTATTGACAAAGAGGGATTCCATGTTGATTTTAAGAAGATTCAAATATATAGATATTATCCTATCCCAAAGACTCTCATAGAGTTTTGTAACTTTTTGGGTCTTTCCGATTTCTATCAAATATTAGTATTGGGGTTCTCACACATTGCTTAGCCACTACACTAAGTAAAAAAAGGAGGTACAAAATCCAAGTTCCATTGGAAATATACACAACAAAGGAAATTTGAGAGGTTGAAGGGCCAAATGTGTTCAACTCCTACACTTTTCCCACCTAATCTACATCAACCTTTTAAGGTAATGACTTGTGCATTAGAATATATATTAGAATTTGTCCTCACACAACATGGATATCTAATTGTATATCATAGTATACAATCTAATAAAATAATTTAAAAATACCCCATTTATGACAAAGATCTCTATGCCAATGTCCAAGCATGTAAACAGTGGAAGCATTATATCTTGGATAAATAAATCATCATCCACATAGATCATATACCTTTGGAGTTCTTTCAGATGCAAAATAAGCTAAGGAATGAAAGACATCAAAAGTGGATCATATATCTACAATAGTTTCATTTGATCATCAAGCATAAGAAAGAGAGTGCCAATTCAATAGTAAATTATTTGAACCTACCTCCAATCATAGCAATCACCACCATTCTTGATTCTTGTGGGAATGGTATTTCCAATTGGTCCATATTGTATGAAGTAGATTCTAATTTTGCAAATGCATACTGAAATCCTAATATGGGTAAGCATATTTTTTATTTGTATTTGTAACAAAACCTCCTTTACCACATGGGACATATTTGTATACTAGCTAGTGAGCACTCAAATATGATTTGTTGGAGGCCACTTTGAGGTGGAGACACAGTTGGCAATACTTCAAAAGTACTTTTATTGGACCAAGATAAGAAATGATATGAAGAGGTACATCAAGTCATGTACCCCTACATTGCTTCTAAAAAAACCAATAAGAAGCAGGGACCGTATACACCATTACTAATTTAAGAGTGTGATAAACCTATTCTAGAGATATTAATGCATATAGAATCATAAAATAGAAGAAAAAATAATATGCATTCACAATAAACATGAATATTTATCCTGGAAACCCTTAATCGAGAAAACCAATATAAAATCAATGCTATGCCTCTTTCTTTATATTATTATGCACTTTTAACAAAGTAGTTACAATATAAATGTATCCCACATCACCGAATAACCCTAAATCATTAAGTATTATTAGAATACAAAAGATATAAAATCATGGGCTTAAACCACCCATACCAAATAATCAAGGAAATTGCACTAGAAAATAAGGACCCTGCACATTGTGTTGAGGTGTATAGTCTTTTTCTACAAAAGATACAACACATCTAACACTAGTGCCATCCAAGTCTTAGGAATCTATCTCCATGGATTTCCTCTAGGTTTTTCTACATCAAAGAATGGTAATGATTGTGTATTTTTAGTAGTTGATAATTTTTTTAAAATGACTATCATGATTCCTTGTAAGAAATCCATTTCAACTAAGGAGATTGCTAAGCTTCATTTTAGTCATTTGTGGCCCAAATTTGTCTTGCCAAAGTCTATAATATCTTACAAGGATACCAAATTTCTAAGGATTTTTTGGTCCACCCTATGGAACATGATGGACACCAAGTTGACCTTGTCCATACCCTTCCTCAAACTAAGAGCCAAAAAGTTGTGAATCGGTTAATTGTACATCTTCTTCAAATGTACAATTCCAAGGCTCCACACATATGGGATGAGAGCCTCCCCTACATTCAACATGGGTATAGTTGAGCTCCACATGATGCTACTAATAAACATGTAGATTAAAAATACAACGCCAAACAAAATATAAAACCACAATAATGGAATACAGGAAAGTTGCACAAAACAAACGATTATTATTAATCAGTGGAGTTTAAAAACTCCTTTTAAGTACAACAGGGCCTGTAACCCTTTATTGATGATACACAGTTACAAGTTATGCTAGGGTTCTCTGAAACCCTAGCTGGCACAAATGGTGGCGCTTCCGAAGAATGTATCTTCAATCCCAACAGAGTGAGTGGGCTTTGTTGTATCCCTTGCTTGGACCACTCCAGCTTAATCAGCTGCCATCAATAAACCGGATCTGCTATCAAAAACTTGCACACATTAACACTATCAAGGAGTTAGAAATTAATAAGAGGGCTCCACTGTGTGAGCCCTCAGAAACAATCTAAAACCCTAGAAAAATAGAATTCAGGAATTCAACAACAGATCAATAAAAGAAAAGAAGTTACTTGCTTTAAACTAATTTATACCCGTTCTCTGTTAACGCAGCTAGACCGAGCGACACCTGGAAGTAATGTGGCTATCAAATCGACTGCGAAAGGCGCCCTGGTGCACTCGTTGAACACCCGCGTGCTTCTGGATTAAGGTTTCAGACGTCGGTCTGAGTCTGTGGCTATGGGTAAACGCCCGTGGGCACTTGGTAAACGCCCGTGGGCACTTGGTAAAGGGGTAAACGCCCGCGAGCACTTGCGACAAGAAGGGGGGATTCTACAAAATGCTGCAGAAGAGATGGCGGCGAAAGCGATGATGGAAGCGGCGATGGATGCGGCGATGGATGCGACGAAACGGTAGTAGAAGAGAGATAGAGGGGATCGAAAAGGATATAGAAGAAGTTAAGAAGATAGAAAAGATCCGGGATAGAAGTAGCAAAAGACATAGGGTTTGAGCCATCAAGGTGACTCAATTTATAATCTACTCTTAGGGCACACTTTAGGGTTTTAACGACACTTTGAACGTGTGGCTAAGATTAAAGTGGATCTAAGGGTAGAGAATAAATCTAGGTTGTGAAATGGATTAAGATGGATGGACGGATGAGATTAAATTAAGGACGGACGGCTCAGATTAAATCACTTAAACTATTATTTAAATATATATATTAAAATATTAAAATATATATATATATAAATAATAATTTAAATAAATTTGGGGATGAAAAATGGTGGGAAAGGTGAAATTGGGCCAAATAATGGCGGGAAAGTGTGGATTTGGGCCAAATAATGGCGGGAAGGTGGATGACCGACACGTGGCTGACAGGAAGGTATAGATGACTTGCAAGTGGCTGGATTTTGGTGTCTACAAAACAAAACATATTTTATGTTTATTTTGGATTCCAACCCTTATCACCCACTAATGTAGATCTCCTTATAAAATCCTTGGAGTACTTACCTCATGGATAAAAATAAGTATATAATTTTAAAGGTTTGTGGAATAGATTTAACACATCCCACAATAGGTCCATGACTTCTTAGAAAAGATAAATAAAAAGTACAAGCAATGCCATGACCAACATTAGGTTCCACATCAATTCAAGGTTAGAGATAAAGTATGGTTATGTCTTCAAAAAGGAATATTTGCAGGGCCTCATAGGAAGATTATACCTCTTTACTATATATCGTAAACCATCACCAAGAAGGTGGAAGAAAATTCTTTTGATTTAAGTCTTCCATGAATCCTGGTTTGCATCCAATATTCAATGTTGAACTTCTCAAGCTCTAACATCCACCTCTATTGAACACTTTTGGAGTACTAAAATAATCAAACATTGAAGAACTCAACCTATATAGTTTAGCACCAATAGAGGAGGATCATTTTGTTAACGCATGGATTAAGACTAGCAGAAGGAAGTCTATTCATATGTATAAAGTGGTCAAGGTAAGACAACTTGGTCACCAAGGGGAATGACTCACCAAAATCAAATTAAAAAAAATTCCACATATAATATCAAAAATTAACGTAATGGGGACCAATGCTTTTCAAGGATGATGAATGATTTAGGCATGTGATCTTTTTGGGCATGTATTTATGATCAAAAAATACCCGCAATTTATTTATTTTTATCCTAGCTACACTATTAGGGGCATAACTTTGTGCTCAAGACTACTTTTTGATCCATTCAACAAGTGTTGGAAATATCAAAGAGAAAACAATAATTTCAATAGGAAGCTCTATTATAGGTAAAATTGCCAATATAATTATAGAAAAATGCTTTAAAAGCCCTAAAAAATGCAAAAAAAAATAGTTTCTAAAAATAGTAATTTTTTTATTTTTAGATTTTTGTAACCAAAATGCATCTCTAGCCATATTGACATATTAGTAAAATACAAAACATAAAAAGATAATTCATATAATGTAATTTTCAATTAAATGAACTTCGTAGCTCATGGAAGGTGATTCAACAAATTTTCATATATGTGACCTTTTAACTCATGGAAGGTGAACCAACGCATTTCCATGTGGATGCCCTTCCATATTCATTATGATGGATTTCCAACATAGCAAAAATTTTGTATAAAGAGAGATGCACCTCTTATTGTAAAGATATGAGTAATGGATGTAATATTATAACCTTATATATGTTCTTACAAATTGATTGCATTATACTATATTTTTGTAACAACCCAGGTCTAACTCTTCTGGTTGTTAAAAATACAAAGTCAAATTTTTCAATCAAAGTCACAAACTGACTGTTGTACACCCAACTTGTTATTAGTACATAGGTATAGTTATCACACTCCGAGATCAATGTTCGTTGCAAACAAAATCATGAGTGCTCAAAATTGGCCAAATCCCATAATAAGAGTGCCATTTAGTGAATCCCACCTTCTCATTCTCGAGTTTTGGGTTCACAACAAGGGTTGTCCTTCTAGGGCCCATAATACCTAGAAGGGTGGACACATAATTTCTCTGTCTCATAGCATGGAGGACATAGGTTTCTCTAACCTATGCTCAGTCTTGGTTCATATTTGTTTTATAGCCCATGCTAAAGTTAGCATTGATATGCCCAATACCTGGTTGTAGATCATCTACTCATGATCACAACCAAGGCTTACCAATTCTCTGGCTTTTGGGTCCAGATGTCTCAGATCACGTTGTAGTTGACAATGAGACGTCCCATTCCATCCATCGTTGGACTTTCCAACCCTGAAGTCTAAATTATTTAGTCTCAAGATACTGTTGGTCATTCTGCAACTGAACTATGTACATGAGAATCCTCATGGTACTACTTCGTAAGATAACCTAGAACGACGTCCCATTATACCATTCGTTACTCATCTAGCAGATGAGCTTCTCGTCCTAAAAAGTCTGCAACTGAACTATGTACATGAGAATCCTCACGGTACTACTTCGCAAGATAACCTAGAACGACGTCCCATTATACCGTTCGTTACTCATCTAGCAGATGAGCTTCTCGCCCTAAAAAGTCAGCTAAGATACAGTTATCGTCGAATCACAACAACCACCATCTATGAACTATTGGAGTTGGGTGGATGTTTGTCTTTCTCGACGTGCATCTAAGGTTTCACTTACCAGAGTCACGACAATCGCCATCTATGAGTTGTCGAAGTTGGATGGATGCTTGTCCTTCTCGACACACATCTAAGAATTCACTTACCATAACTACTTGGTCTTAACAATCCACCATGGTTGACTGGATGATAGCTTTTCTTTTGTTCATGGCTGATTGGATGATAGATTTTCTTTTATTTATAGAGTTCTTTGTTTGTATTATGAGTTGACTCCAATTTTTAAAAGAATTCAATTTATTACTCTATCTTACATTAAATTTGAAAAGTATATTCAGACTCAACAATAAAATATAAAATTTGGAAACAACTATTTAATTAAATATCAAAATACACATACAATAAATATATTAAAATTTGGAAACAACTATTTAATTTAAATACAATAGAACATCTATAAAATTTATAGATGGTCATTCGGTTTAGCACTTTATCCACCACATTTAATATTTCTAAAGGGTCCTACTTGTTTTAACTAACATCATTGGAGGTAGACTAGAAAGTTTCATTATTTTCTTTCTCTTTCAATTTAGATCCTTAACCACCCCATCACAAACATGAATTTAAGTAATGCTTCAAATCTAAAAATTTAGTATATCACTGTTTTACATCACAATATTTTGTTAACCTTTTATGTTTACACTCTCTTTGATGGTTAGAGAGGTTGAGATTAGTTTATAGTTTGTAATTTAAGATAGTTTATGGTTTAGATGAATATACATACTATACCATACCACCACAAATACCATAACCAACCTATAGTTTCAGTGTACATTATTTCTTCTTTCTTGAAAGTAAAAATATTATTGATTTATATAATATTCTAAGTATACCAAAATGACTATATTCGGTTATACAAAAATGGCTATATTCAGTTATACAACAAATTTACAAGGTTTTTAGTTTAAAACTCAACTTTTACTTATAATACCTTAATTCGTTGTCTAATTAAATTCTAACCTTAATTCGTTGTTTAATTAAATTCTAACTCAAACAAACTAAAGATAGATTCATTTAAACTACAGATTTTAAAACTCAACTTATAATACTTTATTAGTTCTACTCAAAAATAAAAATAATTATCAGTTTATATGGAGGAGTTGGAGAGGAAGCAGGTTGTGTAAAACTCTTAAGAAAAGAGATCCCATATTCAAAACTCTTCACCTCACATACATATTAGGAATATGACTTAATTCAACAAAAAAAATTAATAATAATTAATTATATTTAAAAAAAAAATCCTTTAGTGTATTATAATCTGCTGCCTATTTTCTCCTATTATTATGTTTACATATAATACCTACTCTTTCTTATCCATCTTTACACATGAACAAAAGAAACGTTAGAGAAAGCTACTTTCAGCCTTAATGGTTCCTTTAGATTAAAATACTCAAAACTATTTTAATACATGCATACTTTATTTCTCCATAATCAACCAAATGAGACCTTTGCTTTTAGTTACATTCACTTTGTCTATTGTCAGGCGTTAATAAGACGTCGTACGAGTTTTAACTTGCCGCTGTCCACAAAAGATGGATTAAAACAAAAGTTGGATTATTATAAGCTTTGGAAGGTTATATATTTTTTTGATTTGGTTATTTTGAGAAACTTCTATTATCGATGTATAGAGTTAAACAGTTTCCTCCCAACCATAATCTTTTGTAAAACCGAAAGCTATACTTATCAATAAAAAATTTAACACAAAAACCACCACACCCACCCCTCACATTCCCCACACCGTGGTTATATGTTTTATTTTTCCCCGCCCCTCACTCCCCTGGTTATATGTTTCATTTTTTTTTTAAGCAAAATGTAGATGACAATACTCCCTTTTAAAAATGTTCTCCCAAACACTGCTGTCTTAGATTGGCATACATATTCTCTACAGCCTAGCCCCAAACACGTCATTACTAAATACTTGATTATGTCTATAACCATGCTAATGATATCCCTTATCAGAAGAGTCTAAAAGCTGGATCTCATTTCACTATACTTCCGCTAACAGCAATAACACCAATCCAGAGCACAAGGTTCAATTCTTCTGCAAACTTCATTCGTCCACCCATCGCTAGTGAACGGAAAGATAGGGTAGGTACCATTTAGGGTCAGGTCCAACCATAAATCTAATTATTTTTTTTAAGCCAAAGACCAGTAACAACATTTTCAAAGTCACCCATAGTCGCGTGTCCGGTACGGTCTGGTCTGTATTAACATTATCAATTGAATTTTGGATACCCAATTCAATTTTTTTAGTAGTGAAAATTAAAACCTGGAAAGATTTTCCTCAGACCATAAATCTAATTATTAAGCATATTTCTACTTGCACTATGTAACAGTTATTATTTTATATTTTAAGCTTATCATAACAATTATTCTACTCCTATAAACTTAGTTTCAAGTCCAGTACATTCAAGAAAACAAATTTTCTCTTTTCAAGGTGAGAAATTAAAAGGCATTGACCTATTACCGAATCACTTTTTCTTTACTTTTGCAGACCAACGTTATTGAAAGTTCACCATTCTGACCCCCCACTCAATCTTGTACATTAACATTTCTTTTTAAAGAAGAAAGAACTACATCATCCTACATCTGGCCAAAGCTTACATGACGTGTCCGACCTAAGGATGCCAGTTGGCATTCCTTTAATAGTTTTATTAATTAAATTTCTTTTAATATTTTAATGCTTCAGCAATTGTTGTAATAAATAAAATTTTATATTTTTATTTTATTTAATTAATATATATATTTAAAATTCTTTCCTTTTATTTTATTTAATTATATATTTTTATATATTTAGTTTTTTCCTTTTCTTAATATTATTATTTTTGTGAAACACAATAATATTCAAATAAATGAATGCAACTCCATGAATTTTCTAACCGTGAGCTTTCATGTACTCACGAGGGCCACATTATGCATCATAACCCTCCTTACCTTGCGGACCTTCCTATCTTTCCGCCTGAAGGAGGGCACCATGAGCTACAAAATTGTTGTTTCCAAAGACGAAGACCTCTTCCTACACTCACACTTTTTTTTTTAGCAGTATCTCATTCCTTAAAGAGTAATAAGCAATTAAACAGTTAAATAAGGGGGATGTTACAGTTTTCTAAGCAATAAAATCATTTTGCTATTTTGTTTATATAATCTTGTGTTCTAGTTTGTTATACTTTATTATTTCTAATTTTCATTCTTTCTTGATCTTCATTAACTCAAAATTCTAAGTTTTGGTTCATGACTTTTTGATATTATTTGTGCTTTTCTCTTTTTTAAGGATTAAATGATGGATTTTGGATCCCAAATTAAATTTAAACATTTCCTCTAATATCAAAATATCCATCTAAATTTTCATTCAATAATAAAATTATTTGATGGATTTACGGTACAATATAACACAACCCTGCATCATAAGCTTTCCAAGTCATTGTCTCTTGGTCATTGATCATTGATATCATCTTGTTATGGTTTTAAATGACCTATTATAGACCCATTCAAATCACTAAGCCAAAAATTCAAAGTGGATGCAAGTGAATCCAGGTTCCTCCATTATACTAGTGATATTTATTAAAAGGAAGAAAAATATGGATTTTACCAGCATTATACTAATGACCACAATAGAGAGAAAATCAAGTTTAATCAATGTATTGCCTATATTTAAAAAAGAAAAAAAAAGAAAATGGAAGATTTATGTTTGATTTTTCTATACACTTTTAATTCATATAAAAGGACAATACACTTGAAAATTATAATGATTTGTAAGCAAAGGTATTGGATTCCAATAATATGTTATGCTAACCTATTGTTGGTTCATTAATTATTACATTAATAACTCTACAAAATGAAATGGGTTCATAGTTTTATTTTTAATATAATAAAAAATATCACAATCATTAAGTGGGTTTGGTCATGGTCAAGGCGAATTATTATAGATTTCAACATACCCTTAATCCAAATAAAGGCTTTAGAAAGAAGATATTAAGGGCTTTAGAAAGAAGATATTCATAGTTGGATTTCACAATGATTTATTAGAATGAATTGAAGCATTTATAACTCAAATATCATAGTAAAAAGAAATAGAGAAGATAAGATGATAAGATATGATGATGAGAGGATACCCTTGAGCACCCACACTAAGTAAAATTATAAAGATCACATGATGTAATTTATTGGTTTAAGAGGCATATAATACCTCTATTAAGTACACCTTAATACATAACTCTTAACCAACATATTAATAAATGTTAAGATTCGCTATCATAACCATTATCATTAATTAGTCACTCATATTTATTAATTCATATGGACCATTGTGTCTTTTCACTTACAACCCTAGAATAGGTATATAATATAATTCGACAGGATGTAAACAATCATCCAAGGATTAAGAATATAATTGTTTATTAAATACATTGGAGGGACCCCTTACTAGTGAAACCGTGATTCTTTTTAAAAGTGATTCATTTTATATTTCCATTATTTTCTAAAGTTAGGATCCGGGATCTTAACATCTGGTATCAGAGCGGTTAAACCCCTAAGCCTTATCCTGTCCGTATCATTCACCATTCACCTTTCACCTGCACATGTTTCATCTGCATTTTACCTACACTTATTTTGCTTATAAAATGATGTTCGTTTCCAAAAGGTACTATAGCCTTTTATCCCATCCAAGCTAAAGTCATCGTTATCTGTTCGTGAGCACTCAATCATTCACAATCTCATCTATTCGTGAACGCTCAAACACACACAGTCTAAACCATACACCACTACGCTATCATTGTTAAACATTACCCTCTACGTATGCGAAGATACAGTGAGCTAATTCATTTTAGGAGTAATCACAAAACCCATATGGTGTGGTAGCAGATAGTCAAAGCCATTCCATATCTCTTATCACCAAGAAAAATTGTGTTTGCAGACACTCTAGATATGATTCAGTGTTTAATTTTCAGTATAGACTCCATCTCCGACGACTAACCCAAGAAACCGACGACTAAATAAAAAAATTAAAGATAAAACTAAGGTTAAAAATATTTTCGACCGTCGATTTTCATTTTCTCGATACTGAAATTCGTGAAGCAAAAGACATCGTCGTTTCTTCGACGAGTGCAAAATTTTTTGGGGAGATAAATTAAAAATAACCTAAGGTTGTAATTTCATCGTCGATTTCTTTCGTCACCGGTGCACAAAAGAGTTGTTTTATTAACGAATATTAGTCCTACATTTACAAGGAAAAATTAAATTTAGTGTTTAAATATACGAAGACACATAAATAGAGTCGTGACTTAGGTCACACGCCTCCCTTTTGCGGCTCATGCAACACCCATCGCTTGTCATTGTTAACGTGTTCCCACCCCGCACCCACCTTGTTCTTTGTGCCTTGTTTACCCTTTGCTTCTGCTGGTCACCTTCGTGTTTTGTATCCACTGCTTGCCCTCCGTGTTCCACCTACCTAGTAGTGCTTGTTGTTGCTGACCTTATCCCAGTTCACCGTTGATGTCACCTACCCGCCATCGCAACCTGTGCTTCCCACCTCCTCGTCTACCGCTGACATCACCTTCCCACCGAAGATTGTTCAAATTAAAAAAAATTGACCATTGGGGGTCCAAAAAAGTTGCTTAAAACCAAAATTTTGAAGGAAATTATATTTAATTTTGGCTAAAAAATTTAAAACAAAAACAAAAGTTGATTTAAATTTTTGCTGAAATTTAAAAAAAAGCAAAATTTATCCCCAATTTATCACCATAGATTATTTGAATTTCAGTTTGCGGACCTTCCATCGACATTTTTTATAAAGATGCTCATTGTTGAATATTGCAACAATCTTAAACTATCAACATGGCAGATGAAGGATGATCTCACGACCCCAACATGTTTTCACCGACTCATATCACCACCCTTCATCAAATCACTTCTGTGCATGTGTATCGAAATCAGTTCTAGGATCTTGTCAATCACATATCAAAGTTAGATGAATTGTTTCTCATAAGTTGCTTCATCTATGGACTGAAGGACAAGATTAGGAAGGAGGTGGAAATATTCAATATTTGCACCCTGAAGCAGACCTTTGGATTAGCTTTATTAGTCGAAGACAAACTCAATATTCAACGTCAATTAGGAAAACCACCTATGGGGAAATCACAAACCACTTACACCACCCCCAAACCTAACTAAACTTTACCAATTAAACATCTCAACTTTGAGGAGATGAAAGAACGAAGAGCAAAAGACCTCTACGACACTTGTGATGAGCAATTTGGACCCCACCATAAATGCACTACACAAACGTTGTATTTATTAAAGGTAGTTGATCCTTGTCAATCCATAAAGGGCGAAGATGAGGAAGATGAGCAAGAAATGACTGAAACACCTGATCATAGCCAGGAAGACAATGAGGTCGATGTACAAGAAGTGATTGATGCACCAAGCAAGGATGAGGTAGAGATACATGAAGTGACCAATGAAGGCTAGACATACACTCTACATGAACTACACACAAGTTCCTCACCAACATTGAGTTCTCATTATATAGGCAACCTGATTAAGAAAGGAGGCAAAAGAGTGAGTGCACCTTTATTTTCCCTTCATTCTACACAAAAAGAACCAACTAAAGTGGATGCTCATCGTCATCACGATTCTCCTAAGGAAGCTTCTACTATTCTTCCTAGCAACCCCCCACTAACGCTTCGACCCTCAAGATATCCCTACCTCCAAAAAAGTGACATTAAACTTGTGCAAGAACTTGTGCAAATACTACTTGGAAAGTGCCTAATCAATTTCAACAACAATTTCCTTAATCCCAGCTTTGAGGACAAAGCTCCTTTTAAGGAGGGTGGCATGTTAGGATTCACTATCCTAACCATTATCATTAATTAATCACTCATATTTATTAATTCATATGGACCATTGTGTTTTTCACTCACAACCCTAGAATAGGTATATAATATAATTTGATAGGGTGTAAACAATCATCCAAGGAATAAGAATATAATTGTTTATTAAATACATTGGATGGACCCCCTTACCAGTGAAATTGTAAAATTTTTTAATCGTGATTCATTTTATATTTCCATTAATTTCATAAGTTAGGATCCATGATCCTAACAATAAAGTTCATCAAATAGAACTAGCTCAACTAGTTAGATTCCTCAACATTTAAGGAAGCCTAGTTTTGAATCTTGCCAAGCGATACATAGATAATATCCAAGTTGTTGTGATACCATTGCATGATGATGATGTAATATGGATGGGGCTTGTTTCAATCCCATATAACCAACTAAAAAAAACATACTAATAAATTTTAGGGTACAATGTTAAATTTATATAAATATTATATGGGTTTGTAGGACTATATACTAAGTCTCATATCATACTATAGAATAAGAATTCATAGGCTTGCATAATAGGCTACAATATACAATATGGACCTTGGCCAATGATGATAAATTACACACTTGAACACCCTCTTAATTTAACTAAGGGGCTAAGGAGTGAAGATACCAATTATATATTCTCTTCTTCGAACCTAATGAAATCTTTAGTAGATCAAATACCTTTGATGAGAGGACCTATATGAATCACCCTTGTCATTAGAAGGATGCTTCTTAACTTCTTAAATTTAGCTTTAGTATTTTGTACTTTTACTAGGCAATACTGGGTAGGATCACCTTTCATTTTACAATATCCACAAGGAGGCTTCATTTTTTTTAAAGACTTCGAATCTCCCATAGGCTGCTTAAAATTTACTTATGTAGATATGAAATCCTTTTTAAAAACACATATATAAGACGAATCACCGTAATTCCTCATATCTACTTGAAATTGAACTAGATGAGAGAAAAATTATTCAAGTTTGAATCTTTGGTTGTTTTTAAGAATTGGGAACAACATGAACAACCATTAATCAAAATGTTTAATATGAAAAATATAATTTGGAAAGGGCAATCTTAACATATTTTACACCATTCTTTTTATCTCCTCCACATATGCAATATCTCCTTTGAATACCTTAAATATCACAATATAATCTTTGACTTTATTGAAATCTATTATTTTGAGTGAAGAAATCTCTAGGTCTAAGTGACCAACTTTTGTAAAATTTACTTACCCAAATAAATATTTTAATTTGGTCCACATCCAGTGGGATCACCTCTTTATTTGATATAAAAAGAGCGAATTTGGTTCAATCAACAATAAAAAGAACCCATGAGACTTATCCTATTTATACTAACATGTTTCTTCTTTGCAGATAGCATTTGAACAAAGAGATTTTAAAACCTAGTCATTTTTTAACATTGTGGATTAAGATCTATGAAAAAGGATTTTCAAACCTAACAATATAGATGAATACCCCACATTTGAGGATAGAGTTATATGGGAAAATCAATAAGGATTTGGGCCCATGGGTAAAATAAATATGGTAGAAAAGTAAGCATTTGTTTAGAAATGGACTAAGGAAAATAAGAGAACTATAGTTGTAAGAATAGAAAGATCACCCACTACATGTAAAGGATAAAGGACCAATGACCACAACACGACAAGGGAAATACAATAAAAATATTGGAAAATATTTGGATAATGCTCTCCAAGCAAAAAAAGAAAAGCATATGGATAAAGGAAAAACCAAAATTTGAAAAGAGAAGTCAAGATAAAGTAGATAAGTCTAGAGAATGGAAAAATGAGAAGGAGAGGGATAATCTATAAAAGGAGGACAAGCATTTTCTTAAGTACCCTTATATCACTAGTGAAGGGCATGTAATTACCACCATATAATTTAAGAAGTGTCATGACCCTCCAAGATGGACCTTGTTGACATGGAAGATAATGTATTAACTGATAATGCTTTAATACTTGATTATGTGTAATTAAGCAACTATGCAATATTGATAGATATTGAAGAGCATGATACTGCTAAAACATTACCAATATGTAGGATCATGTGCACTCGTAAGTGGAAGAAGTTGAGTCATCCACCAAAGACGAGGGTACTTGAGGTTGGGGAAGTGATGAAAATGCAACTCAAAGGTAACAAGGATGGATACCTTCATATAGATATGCATTTGGTTAAGGGATAATCGTCAATAGATAGTCGTATTGAGCCCCAAAATGATATCCTAGTAGCTATTGTAAGTTCTAGAGGCTAAGATAGGTGACTAGATTGATGGAAAGACTCCCTCTTTTTTTGTTGCACATGTTTGATTGTCTTTTATTTTAGCACTATTTATCTTAATAATTGGTGAGCTATGAATGAATAGGTTATTTTCACAACTCCTTGCATGCCTAGTAAATAGATATCATTTTAAATAAATAGTTGATTTATTTAAATAGTAAATGGATATCATTTTAAATAAATAGTTAATTTATATAAATAATGAAGAGATATAATTTTGAAGATATAGATAATTTATTTTGGAGTGTTGTGTAATTTTCATTTTAAATAAATGATCGATTCATTTTATGATAATAAAGAGTTTCTATTTTGAATAAATATGCGATCTATTTTAGATCGATTATGAAAACCTTTCCTAAAGGGAAAGAAACAATTGTTTTATAAAATAAAAGGATCCTATCATAAGCGAATGAACACTCTAATTGCTATGAAAAATACATTCCATTGAACTTATGGAGATTAGAATTTTGTTGTCGAATTGATCGAAAATTTTCTTAATCAGATTAACCAACTAAAATTGGTATTAAATACGATAAGACCACCTTTAGATGATCAGATTGAACCAGTTGTGCGAGGCTCCCTCTGATGTGAAGATATGGCTCCTTTATGGAAAATATCTTGGGAAGGCAGAAGAAGGAACGTTCTCCCCTACCATTTGACCGATGCATATGGGAAATTATGGCAAGTAGGTAGTGGACGAAAGCCAAGGAGAACAATGTGAGAGGTGTATTGGGAAGATGACGTGTATGGAGGGAAAAAGGAATAGAGTGCTAGGACAAGGCAAATGGAGGAGCATTGGGGAAGAAGAGACACCACGAAGCTAAAGGAGGAGTCCAGTGGGAGGTGGAGAAAGTAGACGATAGGCATCCAAGTGCACCTCAAATAATCAGCCAGCAGCAAACAAAACTAGGTTGGACTCATGGAACTTTAGATAAAATATGTTTAAATGTTTTCTTTTGCTGGTCTAGAATGTTGTCGGGCAGTGGGCTCTCACTTGTTTGTGATAACTCCTTTAAGCTATGGTAAACCCGCTTCCATAAGAGCATCATGTTAAGACTACTAAGGTGACCTTTGGTCATTATTCGATTGTCTGTTTTGAAACCATTGTGAGTTCACGATCATGTTGACCTCCTTGACCAAACTTTAGCACCTTAATCTTGCAAATCAATTATTGTGTGATCGATTGGTCCATGATAAACCATGTTTGGTCTTTTGGTTGTGCAACACCATGCTCACCATCGTGTCCATCATTACGAATGTTACCCAAGGCAGGTGAGTGCATATAACATGGAGTAGGAGGACCTCAAGGTAAGTCATTTGTTGTTCATCAAGATAACCTTTCCTAACATTCGTAGTAGTCCCTGGTTTGCATAGTAGATACTCATCCATTCGATAACTACCCTCGGGCATAGCTAGCATAGCGCCATTGGGCTACGTCGATGATGGGATATCTACCCATGTCACGACTATAGGTAACACCATGAAGAACCCCAAATACCGCACTTGTATCCTGGTACTATGGAACATAACCGTTTTAGGTTGCACCCTTGTCATCCTCTATTGTAAACCGCTCCATAGGTGATCTGCTCTCCTTTAACTTAAACCAACTACTAGTTTTCCATTGCGTAGGAGAGGAAGCGTAGGTTATGTTGGTTGACCCAAAACCATAATAGTTATTTCATTATCTAAAATGGTAGATTTTTAGGGTAATGAGTATAAATAATCTTTAATGGTTATTTCACTATCTAAAATGGTAGATTTTAGGGTAATGAATATAAAGAATCTTTAATGGTTATTTCATTATCTAAAATGGTATATTTTAGGGTAATGAATATAAATAATATTTAATAGTTATTTCATTATCTAAAATGGTAGATTTTAGGGTAATGAATATAAAGAATATTTAATGTTATTTTATTATCTAAAATGGTAGATTTTAGGGTAATAAATGGAAAGAATCTTCAATGCTATTTCATTATTTAAAAGGATGGAATTTGGATGATGAATGTGAAATATGGTTTGTTTTTTAAATTAAGGGTATAGGACTTTAATTTATGAAATGAATAAAAAGGTTTATTTGAAGATTAAAGTAGTTGGCTTTAATTGGATAATGAATGTGAAATATGGTTTGTTTTGTAAATTAAGGGTATGGGACTTTAATTTATGAAATGAAGAAAAAAGTTTATTTAAAGATTAAAGTAGTTGGCTTTAATTAGATAATGAATGTGAAATATGGTTTGTTTTGTAAATTAAGGGTATGGGGCTTTAATTTATGAAATGAAGAAAAATGTTTATTTGAAGATTAAAGTAGTTGGATTTAACTGGATAATGAATGTGAAATATGGTTTATTATATAAATTAAGGGTATGGGACTTTAATATGAAATGAAGAAAAAGGTTTATTTGAAAATTAAAGTAGTTGGCTTTAATTGGATAATGAATGTGAAATATGGTTTGTTTTATAAATTAAGGGTATGGGAATTTAATTTATGAAATGAAGAAAAATGTTTATTTGAATATTAAATTAGTTGGCTTTAACTGAATAATGAATGTGAAATATGTTTTATTTAGCAATTAGGGGTATGGGCCTTTGATTTCTAAATAAGGGTTAGAATTTTATTACAAGTCGAGCATGTGGTTTGATGCATGGTTGAATAGCTCTCATGAGGAGATGAGAGGGGAAATAGAAAGAGTAGTTTTCTATGATGTCAACTATGCATTAGAAAGTTGAATTGCTTGGGTTATTTGTATAGTTGCAATTTGGCAATAAAATGAACAAATGCATTTAGAATAATGTCTATCCTAAAATATGTGTGATCCCCTACTATCCTCACTTGATTGATGGAAGAGTGAGAGGATAAAAGTCATGATATGGACCGATGCACAAGTTTTCTCTCTATCTTACACCTTGCTTATTTATGCAAATAGATTATAGTGGGAAAATTTCCCCGATGATATTGATGTAATGTATTTTTGGAAGGTATGGGGTATACCTTACATGCTTATGTAATAAATGAACAACATGGTTATGCACCTTGTATTCCATTTATTGATTGTGATTTTATTTATATCCTTTCTATTGCATGTTATCCTTTAATCATTGCTTTATATTTTAGCTATCCCTTGCTTGTTTAATGATTCATGTTTTGTTAGATTCAGTATCTAGACCCATTCTTTGTACTCTTGTTTGAATAAATTTCATAAAATTTAGTAGTAAGTTTTAGGGTGAACTTAAATATTAACCTAAGGGCTTGAGATCCCCTTAGAGATATTGGTACTACATTTTGAATATCGTACTTGAGTTAAGATAGCTTGTCAAAGGATAATATTGATAGCTTAACTCGTAATGCACATAACATACCCATGCATAATGACTTGTGTGGAATATGGATATGTGTGTACACCTTCTAATGATTGAATGTGGTAAGTCTAGCTCATCAAGATCAATGGGAAGGATGGAATTACATGCATAACATGATATATGCCTACGCAGAAGGGACTTGCATGAGGGGAATCTCATGTGGTATAGTTCTTAAGAAACTTAGGGGTTGCTAAACATTAAGTTAGTCTAAGGTTGGTTAGGGATTTATGAATCCCTCTCCTTAGTTTTAAATAATACTAAAAAAAATTCTATCTTTGTGTGTTTTATTGTTTCTTGATTTTTGGGTTGTTACATTTGGTATCATATCTCTAGGTACAAGAGTATAGAGATTCTTATGTGCTAAAAGAAACTTGGAAGTCTCCAACGAAGGCTTGCTCAAGTATTAAGCTAAAAGCTGGGATGACCTAGAGTCTCTACTATTTAGAATCTAATGGAGTTGACCCCAAGGGAATATGAATGTTGCGATACCTTAGTATGGGATTTGGTATTAATGATACATAATAACCTTGGAACAATATCCTAGATAAGATTTCTAAGAATTTGGTAAGAACTCTGGAATGTGGTTTGAGTTAGTGATTTAGTTTAAGATGAAGTTGTAATCTAATTATTTTCTTGGTTGGAACCATATCAAGATGCCACCTAAGGCCAGGATAGAAAGACCTCCATCTAGACAAACTCAATAAATTAATGTCGAAGAAGGAATCCAGAATGAGGGTCTAGAAACTCCCAATACAATAATGGAATATCTCACTACCATAGTTGTTACATTACAAGATCAGTTAAGGCAAGTGCAAGAAATTGTTGTGAACCAAAATTTGCAAGCTAGAGATTCAGAAGTTAACCATGCTGAGGGGCTGACTACAAAATAGATACAAGCTAGAATCCTCTTGGAGAAGGATACGGTAAGAGATCTAAAGAATATATGTATCTCCAAGTTCGATGGATAAGGATAGGGAGATGCAACCGAGGCTTGGTTAAGGGAACTGGAAGTTTTCTTTACAGTAAAGAAATATTCTTCAGGAACCTGAATGATTTGGGCTACTATTTACCTTGAAGGAGCTACCATATATTGGTGGGAGACTTACTATGAGGAAACTAAAATTGAACTAGTAGACATTCCATGGAAGGAATTTATGGTCATCTTCAAGAAAAATTTCCTCACAAAGTATTTCTATGCTCTAAAGTTTAAGGAGTTGGCTAGTTTAAGACAAGGAACCAACTTAGTGGAGATATATTACATGAAGTTGGTAAAATTATTGAAGTATGTACCCGCTTATAATGAGAAAATATGGATTCATAAGTTTACTCACAAATTGCAATCTAGGATAAAACCCGATGTAGATATACAAGAACCTAAGTCATTGTAAAAGGCATATGACCTAGCAAAGAAAGCAGAGTCATGTTTTTGTTATAAATATGAAACCTTGTCTGAGCAATTTCTATAGGAACGAAAGAAGAGGAATATCAATGGGATTATAAAATGGGAGACCAAACAAGATCAAAAGGCTAAGAACCCTCAAAATCCAAAGAATAAATTTAATGGAAGCCATAAGAAGTTCAAGAACTTTTATAAGAAAGGCAACAAACCCAATAACGCTAAGCCTCAACAACAAATATTGCAAGTTTCAATTCCAATGATCAAGGGAGAGGAGCAAAAATTGGAAAAGCGACAAGGGCCCAAGTATGGGTGTTAATTTTGTAGAGGACCACATTTTGCTAACCAGTGTCTATACCAACCTGGGTCAAGTACACCCAACATTAAAGGAAAGGAACATATGCACAATATCTACGCTGCAACTGGGAGTCAGAAGCTTAAGGGGCAAACCACCCCATTGATCATAAAAAGGTACTATTTTTGATAAGCAAGTAAATATATTAATATATAGTGGAGCCACTGATATCTTTATTTCTTATAAGTTAGAAAAAGATATGCCATAAAGGCCAAGGTTTCTCAATGATGGAAATTACTTTAGCTAGTGAAACCATGGAAGTTTGTGTATACAAAGCCCCACTACATGCCTTCAATGTGATCCTAGGGATGGATTGGTTACAGGCCCACAAACCTGTAATCAAAGAATCCATTTCCATAGTTTCTAGACTATTGAGCAATGTCCCAAGAGATGGTCTATACTATCCTCATTTTTATAATTAACACATTGTAGGAGGCCATGAAAACCCCTTTTCATAAGGCTATCCCAAGATAAAATTCTTCTATGAACTACTATCCAAACAAATATTTTGACTTTAGGAATGCTTGGACTATCCCAAACATCTCTCCATATTCTTGTGATATTCTTATTTTGTTGGTGCTTTACATTATATCCACTTATTTTTGTGTATTCTACTGAGTTATTCAACTCCTAAATCAATTTATCCTTAGCTCCCCTCAAAATAATCACTATTGTTATCTTTCTACTCAATTGCCTCCTAGCAACAATATCTTGTATACTTGTAAAAAATCTTCTTTCCATTTGTATCTTCCCTCCTAATCCTTTTACAAAATATTTGAATCCCTATCACCATATTTATCTTGAAGTAATCTCATCCAAGGTTTCAATCACACCAAGTATCCATCCAAATATAAACTTTATCTCCAGTTCCCACCATCCATATTAAACCTTTAATGACTAGATGAATATATTTTTTAAACTATTTTAAAGTGTAGAACCATTTGGTAGAGAGAATGCAATAAATATTAAGCTTGGGTCATTGGGCTCAATATACTTCGAAGAATTCTTGTCCATTGTCTTTGACTCTCTTTATACAATCTCTAGATTAATTTTCCCGTAAGGGCTAAGTTTGCAACTATAAGAACTCTAAAAATGAGACCTCCCCTAGTTTTATCATCACACACCTTGCTCCATTTCACCAAAGGAAATTTCCTTTTATCATTAATCCTAACCATAAAAAATATTACATAACATAGATAAACTTTTTTCTATTGATTTTGGCATAGTATATAGTGACATAATATGTTGCAATGACATGTAAGATTGACTTAATTAGTTGCATTCTTCCTATTAATGATAACCATATACCTTTCCATACCAATAGTTTATTTTGAACTTTACATAAAACTAGATTCCATAATTATATGCTCCCCTCAAATAAGGGCATCCCTAGATAAGTTGTTGATAAATTTGCCTCCTCCATTTGAAGTAACCTGCAAATCCCTACTTTTATTTTAGCTAGAGTGTTTAGGAACTAAATTTTGGATTTCATCCTATTAATTTTTTGCCTCGATACTATTTTGTATTCCTTTAGTAAGTTATTCAAAGCTCTGGCTTGTTTATCCTTGCCCTCCCAAAAAGGGTTGTATAATCTACAAACTATAGATGGGTGATGTTGTCGATGTTATTAATGTTTTCAATGTTATTACTAGCTTTAAGTCTACTTATAAGCCCATACTTGTTAGCCTTCTTCAAGTTGTTACCCAATAAATCTACCATAATAATAAACAAATATGGTTATAGAGGATCTCCCTATCTAAGAATTCTCTTATTTTTAAATGATTATGTTACTAGCCCATTGACCAACACTGAATACTGTAGAGACATAAGTTTTAATCCATCTAACCTATTTATTCCCAAATTCAAACTTTTCTAATACTACAAAATAAAATCTCATTTAACCCTATCATAGGATTTATTATATCAAGTTTTAATATCATTGCTTTCTCTTTTCTTGAAGTTGTTGAATGTATAACTTCTTGAGCTACTATGACCCTATCCAAAATATGTCTCTTTCACAAATATTTCTTTCTTTTCTAAAATAATTTGTTTAACAATGGCTTTAATCGATTTTCCATCACTTTTAAGATAATATTATGTGCCATACTACATAAGCTTATGGATTAAATGAATCAAAGAATTTAGCATCCTTCTTTTTTGGAATCAGGGTAAAATATGATACATTTATTTGATAAGGTATATATTATTTTACCCTACACTATTCAACTGCCACCAATAAAGAATCCTTCACTATATCCCAATTATGTTGGTAAAATACTACAAAGAGCCCATATAGACCTGGGGTTTATCCTCATTAAAAGAGAAAAGAGCTAAATGAACTTCTTCCAAAGTAATAGACTCCACCAATTTTCTATTGTCTTCATTCATTATAATTGAAGGTACTTCTTGAAGAAGTTTATCATTAAGAAATTCAGACTCCTTTGATCCTAGAATATTTTGATAAAAAGACCTTACATATTTTCTAATTTCACTATAGTCTTCAATCCAAACCCTTTCTACTGATTTAATTCTACTAATTCTAGATGATGATCTATGCACTATAGCCATCCTATGAAAAAAAATTGTATTTTTATCTCCTTTTAACCAAATTTGTCTTGATTTTAATCTCCAAAATTTCTCTTCCTTACTCAAAATATAATGATATTAACTAAGGATCTCCCTTTCATATGATCTTAGATTATTATGATACCTTTTTGAAATTTTGAAAGTTTATCTTTTAATTCTTGTTTCTTCTTAAAAATATTTCCAAAAATGTTCTTGTTCCATTATTTTAATTTAGATGTTATTGATTTAATTTGTTTTGTAAGTGCATACAACCCACTGTTTCCTAAAGAATTCCATGTTTGTTCTATCATATAAATAAATTGAGGATGGTATTCCCACATCTGATCATATTTAAAATATGATATTTTTTGAATTCACATACCACTATTTTTACTCATATTGGCTAGTGATATGAACCAATCCTTGTTAAGTTATTAATTTTAGCGCAGATCCCTTCATTTAGCCAATGATCTGAGAGTATGCATCTATATAATTTTCTTACAATTAGGTTTTGACTTCTCTAAATTTTGGTCCATGTATAGTTGTCTTCTTCAAAATCAACCTCCTATAGATTATTGTTTTGAATAAAAGTTAAGAAATATCTCATACTTTGGGTTAATTTCCTAATTCCCCCAAATTTTTCATCCAACTTTATTATGGCATTAAAATATCCTATCATCATGAATTGGGTTTCTTGGTATTTTCTTCTCATTAAGGCTTCAATCCCACTCCAAAATTATAATCTACCTACCTGAGTTATAGGTCCATGGACATTGATAAGAATGAAATAAATATCTGTAAAGTAGCATGTGATTAAAGAGGCTATCCAATGCCTAGTTTTATGAATGGTTACATAGGAGGTTTTAGTAGGATTCCAACAAGTTAGAATTCCCCTACCACTCCTTTAAAATCCATAACATCTCATTCACATCTCATCCATACTGCTTTCATAGTTTTTGAAACTTCTTTTGTCATTTTAGTTTCTTGGATACAAAGAACATGTTTATTACTTAAATATAGGTCCCTATTATACCTCTAATTTGAGGGGGCATTAACACTCCTTCTATTCCATGAGATGATAATCATGTCTCATTAGGGGCTATTAGACCCTCATACGAATTACCAATATCATTTTATTGTTTGGTAAAGATAAGTTCAACCAACTTAGTTTGTGTTCCTTTCTCTATGTTTTCTTTTGCTTCCCTAGATCTTGCTTTATAATTTAAGGGTTTTCCTCTTTTTTCCTTGCTTGCATCAAGAGTAGGCCTTATTATTCTATTCCTCAATATTCTTTTACGACTTTGTTTTTCATCAGATTTATCCTCTTCTAGCTCTACTATAGAAGCTTTTGACTTGTCTAGCTTATTTTATGGTATTTCCTTATCAATGGTAGAGGTATTAACATCTAACACTATATTTTATTTACCAATTATTTTCTCCTTAATGGTGCATGGTACTTCAAGAAAGTTTTTAAAATTGGATGAGACACATTCCTCAGGTTCATCAAGAATGTTCATCCCTAAATCAAGGTCATACTGGATAAATGATTCCTTGTTAATATGTTGAACCTATTGTACTATTTCCTCTAAGCTTTGATCTAATTTTTTTCAAAGTATAAATCCTAAAAAGAGTTGGTATTTATTCCATTATCCTTTCTTATTGGTCTCCACTATTTATTTTCTTTTATTTTTCTAGATCTATTTTTTGGAAGTTGAAAAACATCTTCATCCATATCCATTTGTAAGTTTCTCTTGCGGTATTCTACAAATAATTATGCTAAGCTCTTATTAGGGCAAGATATCTCAATATGCCTCACCTCATGGCATATTATACATCTAAAATATATGTTTTTATAATCTATGGTTTGGATTCATATCTTATTCCCACATTTAAGAATGATTGATTCTGGTAAAGCTTTGCTTATATCTATTATGACCAAAATATAAGCATAAATAACCAATAATCCTTCTTTTATAGTTTCTAAAATATCAAGGAATTTTACTAGAGTGTTGCCTATTACCTTGAAGGTATCTATTTCATAAAATTCAATGGATAACCCATATATCCTAACCTAGATTAGTACTAGGGATAGATTTACATTTTTAGGTGAAAGCCTTCAAACAAGCGAGTAAGGAAGAGTCCTACTCTTCCCATAAACCAAGGACCCCCTTTTAGGATTCTATCTCTTTCTTCCCTAGAACAAAAAATGGATAGGAAGAAATCTTTGGGAAGAAATGATAGAATCACTCCTAGAGACTTCCAACTCCTATCAATCCATTTTCTCAAGGTTGAAGCCCCTGACCAATACCTATTAAATTTACCAAAAACTACACAATATTGGAGTAACGAGGATCGATCCTCTATGTGCACTCACTAAACTCTACCACTAGAGATGATTATAAGGATTTAGCTATAAATAAGTCCATGAAAAGGAAACTAAAACTCAAAATCTACTAAAATTCACCAGAATATCCTATAGCGAATATAATATCTAATAAAAAATGTATAATAATTTACATGCAAAATTTCTAAGATAAAGAAGGGAAAAATAAATTTAGATAAAAAATTCTATACCCAGATAGGATGTATTGCCTCACTGAAGTCCTAGCCCTTCATTACTCCTATAATATGAACCCTAGCTGACAAATCTTTGTAATTTTATTTTTTGAGACTTGAAAAATTATCACTGCTCTTGTTTCAGATGATTGAATTTATAGGGTCATATATCCCTCAATATTAATTAGATTCCTTAATATGACTAATCATTTTAAAGCTATTCAAATTATGCACAAGTTGATCCAAGAATCAGCTGAATTGGATAACCCTTTGCGAAGATATGACTCCTAAAAAATGAAATATTTTTTAGAAAAAAATGCCCTAATCCTTCATGAAGCTATGTAAATTCCATAGTTATGAAGGCAGTATAAAGAGCTCAATGGCTACTAAAATCATTGGTGGTCACCTTGTTTTTTATTTTAAAAATATTATGTGTATAACTACCTTTTATGGGTTTGATCTTACAATAAATTTGGGTAATTTTAGTTTTTTTCCCTTTCAAAAAGTCTCTTTTCTCCTTACCTAGTATTATAACTTAAAAACTATTCAAAGTCTTGAATTACTATGGTATTTTCCATAAGTTGCAATTTCCTAGGTTAAGAATCAAGTGGCATTAGCTCAACCAGTTAGATTCCTCAACATTTCAAGGAGACCCAGGTTCGAATCTTGCCAAATGATATATGGATAATATCCAAGCTTTATTGTAATACAACTATGTGGTGATGATGTAATATGGGTGGGGCATGTTTCAATCCCATATAACCCATTAAAAAATTACTAGGTCAAGAAAATAACCAAGTCTAAAAATTCCTTATGTAGAAGATGACTCGTAAAGAAAAAATATTTTTATTTTTAAAGCATTATTTATTTATTTTATATCTCCTACCTTGCAATTGAAAAAACATACAAGTTTTAAGAGCCTTGTGTAGTAATAAAGGTCATGGATGGATCAATGAAAATAAATTTCTCCTTAGTGGTTTCATACACAAGTTGCAACCTACAATTTAGAAATATCATTAAGTATGAAGTAACATTATGCAAGGATTAAGCTATAGGAACAAGGAAATTAGAATCTTTGAACGTAGATAAAACCTTAATTTTGATTGCATATTGCAACCCACAAGAGATTGAAATTATGAAGTGTTGAATTATTTGTGCACAAAATGGAAGGTTAGAGAGGTTGGCTGGAAAAACCTTTTATTAAGCTCATTCTTATTATCATTTGCAATTGTTCTAAATCTATAAAAATCCAATTGTACCCTTTTAAGCATGCATTATTCTTCTCTCCTATGACTTGAAACTACACTTAAAAATTTTTCTCAAGTGTTATTTTATAGTTTTTAAAAAAAATTCTATATTCTTTTTCTTAGGTTAAAACTAAATATATTTTCAAAGTGATAACTTTTTTTTTCTAAGTTAATTATATTTACAGGGGGTTTTGAAAGGATCCCCAAAACCTTCTTACAAAATGCTTAGAGAAGCCATGCAATAGAAATAATTATGGCAGCGGAACTATCAAAAAAAACAAAAATCCTCTTACCTTCGAAAGAGGATACTTTAACCCAACATTTAAACATACTCCCCAACAGACACAAGGGACCCTACCCCCCAAAAGACCTCGACCCAACTGAACCTACTAGGCCAAACTTATAGACTAGATATACACACATATATCAAATGATAGAACCCATGCAGATATCTTGCTAACATCCCAACCATAGATAAACCCACTGCAAATACAAAAACCCCCATGGGCCCTGACCCCATCAGTTATTTCCATTGCCCTTCTTCAGAGCAGAATACTTCCTTAGAACCCTAGATTCCTCCTGCAACTGAGTGATAGCTGTATTGATGGCTGAGACCACAAGCTAAAGCATCAGCTGACTCCCTAAGACCTCCTTATTGCTATCCATATTTGAGATGATCTGAGTGAAAGAAGAAGATGCTTCCAACTTAGGTTTCTTGAGTATGGCAGATGATATTACAGCATGGGGTGTCTGAGACCCCCACATCCTCTACTCATTGCACTTAGTATTACGGTTTGGAGTAGCTCTGGGCCACCCTACACCCTGGTTATGACCATCTTGGGGCTCTTGGGGAGGGGAGGGGATATTCCCGATAGGGGGCTGGGAAGCCATGGGATGAATATTTTTGAACAGGAGGTTGGTGGGCCAAAGCATGCTTGTAGATAATGGTGAGGAGTCCTTGGTGCCTAGGCCACCCACCCAACTTTTAGCATTTTTCTAGGGTGAGGTTTATGGAATACATGAGGTAATTTAGGGCACTTACGGGCCTCCCATATCGAAGGTGGTTAATAAAAGCTACATGGAAATTGTAGAGGGGTTTGGACGGGTCATCATAGGTAATGTATTTCATAATGGGCATGATGGTAAAATTCCACAGGGTTGGGAGGGAAGACGCATACAGGTTTGACTTGTCCCACCCAAGGATTTTACCTTTGTCAAGGAGCTAATCAATCTATTATTCTTAATTATGCTTATTGCATCTGATGAGATGACTAAGTAGGGGTAGGCCAGTGACATCCACCAATAGCTCATTACTGACCATGAAATGAAGCCCTTGGATAGTAAATTCACCCTAGTTCCAGGACCTAAAAAAATCATCATTAATGGGATCTTTAGCTCCAGCGAATTTCTCCAAAAATGGGGTAAAATTCTTAGCATCCATGAAGGTTTTGGAATTGGGGTTAAGTTGCAGGAAAGTTGGCTCAATGATGCTCATGATTGGAGCAGGGAGCCTACAGTTGATAGCCTTTGAAGGGAAGAACCAAGGGTCAAGAAAGGGCTTTGCAACTACAATCAAGGTGAAGGTAGACCAACTAATAAAGAGAAGGGAGTGGTATTCTAGCTTAAAAAATGAAGGTAGAGGCGTGACGAGGAAGTCAAACAAGATGATATGGTTTCAAACAAACGAATGGAGATGAGCCACCTGGGCTAGCTCATGATAAGGGTTGGGAATGGGTGGGGAATGAATGATGAGAGCGAGCAGGCCAACCTTGCCACACTTTAGACTTGGATTATCAAGACATATTCAGAGATCAATACCTTTGTTTGATGACATACAAAGGGATAATCAGAGGTGAGTGGGAATAATGTGAAACATTAGATATAGGCTTCAATACTGGCTCCATGTGATGACATTGGCTAGCGGTCAAATCTGCTCCTTATTACAATTATCCACGTTGCTTTTAGATGTGATGACTTGGAACCCATCAACCGGGTTGATGCATGTGCCAACGCTTTTAGATTTAGATGGCCACTGTGGCTTGACTATATCCTTCAGGTGGGTGACTTCCCATGATTTGCTTCTCACTTTCTTGATCTTAGACCCTGACATGATCCACATGTGAACGTTGTCCAAAAAAACAAGTAGACCTCGATAAAGCCCTACCATAGGGGTGGGCACTCCTAGAGTGATATGAGAGGGTCTTAGGACTTTGGAAATTATAAACTTGAATGGTCACACTTTATTGATTAGCCATGTTAATAATGACCTGGGGAAAGTTCTCTCTCTAGATTTGGAGCCCATTGGTGGAGGTTGCCAAGTTGGCTGTCAGGTTAGCTACCTGATTGGCTTCCCTAAAAATATGGTGAACAATTGCTCTTGGGAAATTTTGAAGAAACCTCCTGGATTCTACGATGGTTTTGTAGACTTTCCATGATGGATTCTTACCATTTATCATGTAGTTGATGATATTTAGTGAGTCCCCTTCAATGATTGCTTCCCTGGGGTCCTCTTGGAGTAGCAGTAGTCCCTTATCCAATGCCATAGCTTCTACATAGTTGTTTGACTGATATCCAAGTGATCCTGCATAGACCATGATCAAATTGCCTTGGTGATCTCTGATGATCTCTCCTGCCCCATATTTTTTTGGATTCTCCTTTGAAACCCCATAAAAATTTAGTTTGATCCACCCTTTGGGAGGTGGGCACCATTTGGCATCAATTTTGAGATTTGGCTTTGGATGGTCATTGGTGTTCTCCAAGGTGATGCCAAGGGAATTGAGGATAGTCCCCTCAAAGGCAGAGGGAAGGGGTGGGGGTAGAGGATGAGCCTAGATTTTTCAATGGCAAAGGCTATGGACTTGGAGGCCGCAGATAGGGGATCCCTGTAAGGGTTCAAGAAGGCCCTTCTGTTTCACTCTAACCAAATTTACCAGACAAGATGAGGGAGACCTAGGACCATAGAGTTCTAAGCCTGGGATTATAGAACAAGTTTGGCCATTGGAAAAAAAGGTTGACAATAGACTGGGGCTAGGCCCATTGAATGTGAAAGCTATTGAATATGTGCCTGAAGGCTTTAGAAGAAAACCCATAGGTGTAGAAGATGTGGTTTGTGCTCTCCCAACTGGATAGGCACAAGGGGTTGGGGATCACAAATCCTCTTTTGGATAAGTTCTTGATTGTGAGGATCATTTTTTGGATGATAGTATGAACAAAAAAACTAATCCTGGGGATGAGCTTTACCTTCCAGACTAGGTTGAAGGGGATGCTTGGAGCTACGGCTAAGCTCAAGGAATCATAGGCCAATTTGAACGAGAAGGCTTCACTGTCGATTCCTCTCCAAATGGGTCTATCTTCAGCTTCCCCCTCCGGGATGGTGATAATTTTGAGAAGACTGGATATCATGGAAGCTTGATCAGGGAAAGTGTCCACCTCAATGGTTCTCCATCTTGGCCTTCCTTCACCTCGGGTTATGAAGTTGGCTACCTTGGTCCCAATGGTGTCATCGGTGAATGCCTTTAGCACTGCCAACTCTCTGGATTTACTTAGGGGATCCTCTTACAACCAATGGTCATGCCAGAAGTCAATAATATTTCCTTTGCCTAGGATCCATCCACTCCCCTTTTGAATGAGGTTTTTGGTTTGGGGACTTCCAGAATGTCAAAACATTTTGAGGTCCTTAAGCATCTAGGAACCTATGGTGCTGAAGGTATTTCTTTGTGACAATCCCAATCCATTCAAAGCTATCATTGGAGTAGATCTTCCAAGAATGTTTGGCTAGGAGGGCCAAGTTCATGAGAGCTACTCATTTGAGACTAATGCCCCCCTTGTATTTGCTATGACAGGCTCTATTCCAAGCCACCAGAGGGTTTCTTTTTTTTTCTTCACTCCCTGACCACAAAAACCTCTTTTGGATTTGCTCAATATTAGAACTTGTCAAAACTGGGATCTTGAAGAAGGAAAAAAAGTATACCAGGATACTTTGGAGGTAATCCGAAGTGAGGGTGGCTTAAACTGCTTGGGAGATGAGATGGCCTTTCTGGTAAGTCAACTTTTTCATCATTATATCAATGACAAAGTTCCACATGGAAGCAGTGGGGTTGCTGGTGAAGAGAGGGAGTCCAAGATAGGTCGTGGGTAGACTTTCGGGGGAGCATCCTAGGATCCTGGTGATTTTGGTCTATCAAGAGAGGGGTGTGCTGAGGAAATATATTTTTCTCTTGAGGAAATTTATCTCTTGCCCTGCTGCTTCCTCGTAGAGGTGCAAGATATTATTAATGGTGCAAGCTTAGGGAGGCTATGGTGTCAAGGATGGTATCATCCACAAACTACTGGTGGATGACAGGGGGAATCCTGGAAGCAGTTTTGATCCCTAAAATGAGTCCTCTTCTTGTTGCACTTTTGATGGATCTATCCAAAGCTTTGGCCAAGATAATGAATAGGATGGAGGATAGGGTGTATACTTGCCTTAGGCCCCTTGAGCTGGAGAAAAACCTAGTGGGGAAACCATTGACAAAAATAGAAAACTAGGAGGATGATATGCACTTGTTTATGAGGTCAACCCAGCTAGGGTGGAAACCAAAATTGAGGAGGATCTTAGATAGGAACCCCCATCGAACTCTATTGAAAGCCTTGATCATGTCCAACTTGAGAAGGAGAACTAGTTTCTTGGCCAGGATGGCAGAATGGAGGGCCTCATGAATGGTAATGACTTCGTCAATGATGACCCTTCCTTTGACTAAGCTTCCTTGGCATGGATCAATGATAAGGGAAGGATTATTTTGAGTCTATTTGCAAGAGCTTTGGTCATGACCTTTTAGAGGACATTGCAGAGGCTGATGGGTCAAAATTTAGAAAAAGTCTTGTAGGTTGGGGTTTTGGGGACCAGAGCAATGAAGGTTGAGTTGATCCCTATGGGAATGGATTTGGACATCTGGAGATCCTTAACTACATCACAAACCTCAACCCTGATCAGGTCCCAAAAATCTTGGTAAAAGCAGGGGGAAACCCATCCAAGCCAGGGGCCTTGTCTGGCTGCATGGAGAAAAGGGCCCTTTTGATCTCATACACAAAAAGAGGTCTGATGAGAATTTCATTGGTGGATTTAGAGATGGAATGGGGTGTGTTGGCCAAGAGAGACTCTGTAGCCTAAGGATAATCTAGGGTGGGGGATCCCAAGAGGGTTTGAAAGAAGTTGATAGCTTCATATTTGATATCCAAGATGTCATTGGTGACCCTACCGTTGGAGCAAGTGAGATCTATGATTTTGTTGGAACTTTTATTCCGCAGTGTGGAGGTATGGAAGAATTTGGTGTTAGAGTCATCGTCCTTGAGCCACAGGGCACGAGACTTCTAGCACCAGAAGATTTCTTCACTTGCCAAGACATTATGGTACTTAGCTAGGAGTTGCCTCTCATCTATTATGATATTGCTCTCATGGTTGTCTTCTTGGATTTATTTTTCGATGTATTCTAGATTTTCTTTGATCATATTAATCCCAGTTCACATTAAAAGAAAATAAAATATTACAGTGCCTTATATAGTGGGAAAAACTACTAATTGCGAAACAAGAAAATAGGGAGGTAAAGAGAAGTCAGAAAAATCTTCTCCTCTAACCTATTGTCCTTCTAACCTGCCGACATTCTAAACTTGTCAACCTTCTAAACCGCCGTCAAGCTAACCTATATGCTAAAATTCTCCCCCTTAAAGTTGAGAGGGCTGAAAAGATAGTATCTTAGCTTTATATATTGAACTTTAGAAATGCCTTTGGTGAATATGTCCGCCATGTTGTCCAAAGTGCTGCAATGTTGAAGCTCAACTACCTATTTCTCCACCATGTCTCGAATGAAGTGATACTTCATATCAAAGTGTTTTGACATGCTATGGTGGGCGGGATTATTTTCCAATTGGATAACACTCATATTGTCACAATACAATCTTGTAGGACCACTTTGTTGCTCTCCAATCTCTTCAAGGACTTTTATCAACCATAGAACTTGAGTACTAGCATGTGTGATTGCTATATACTCAACCTCAGTAGTTGACAATGCTACAACAGTCTGCTTTTTGGAACTCCATGTAATTAGTCCTGACCCAAGACTAAAACAAATTCCTGAAGTAGATTTTCTATCATCTATATTGTTGTCCAATCACTATCACTAAATCCAACTAATTTTACAGAATTACATTTGTGGTAATGGATCCCAAAATCTAATGTACCCTTTACATATCTCAAAATTCTCTTATTTTCTTGAAAGTGAAGTTATGATGGATCAAACATATGCCTTGAAACAAGATAAACAACATACTAAATATTAGGCCTTGTGTTGGTGAGGAACATCAGACTCCCAACCATGATCCTATAAGCGGTCATGTCAACTTTTGGTGCTCCATCATATTTGCTTAATTGGATCTCATGACCCGTTGGAGTTGCAATAGGCTTGCATTGATCCATGGAAAATTTCTTAATCATATCTTGATCATATTTGTGTTGACATATGAAGATACCTTTATCTATTTGATGAACTTCCGTGCCTAGGAAGTAATGCATTAAGCCTAGATCTTTCATTTCAAATTCACTCATCATGGAGTGTTTGAACTCCTTATTCATCTTGTCATTACTACCCATAAATATGAGATCATCCACATATAAAAATACAATGAGAATGTATTTACCTTGCTTTAGGTAGTAGAGAGTAGGTTCATTTTTGCTCCGAGTGAATCCATACTCCTTAATGTAGCCATCAATGTGAGAGTACCATGCCCTTGGTGCTTGTTTGAGGCCATATAATTCTTTTTTCAGTTTGTAAACAAGGTTCTCCTTACCTTGTTATTTAAAACCTTGAGGTTGTTGCACAAAAACCTCTTCATCCAAGTACCCATTGAGAAAGGCACTCTTTACATCCATGTACTAAATTTTCCACCCTTTGTGGGCAGCCAAGGAAAGTACCGGTCTGATAGTCTCCTATCTAGCAACATGAGCAAAGGTCTCCTCATAGTCAATGCCATACTTCTAAGTGAAGCCTTTCGCTACAAGTCTTTCCTTGTGTCTTTCAATGCTTCCATCAACATTGAATTTGGTCTTGTAGACCCATTTGCATCCAACACATTTTTTACCCTTAGGAAGCTTCACAAGTTCCCAAGTATCATTCTTTTTTATAGAGGTTATTTCCTCTTCCATGGTTTGTTGCCATACATCATGAGTGCATGATTTCTCATAGTTAGATGGCTCTAGATGTGCACTAGTAATTAAAGCATAATTGACTACATCTCCCTTAGGCTATTGGGAGTCATTATCACCATAAATATGCAGATTTTCAAGTCTTTTTAAAATTGCATTCATTTCACTAGCTTGACTTCTAGTGTATCTTTTCTAGAAATTCTTATCCAACATTTGAATAGATGGATGGTGCTGAAGAATTATTTTACCTCTAGATGGAGAATCAATATCCATAGGTGAAGAACTTACTGATATTTGTGGATAAGGACTTGGAGTAGCATCTGGTGTACTCATACTTGGGCTTGGAGGACTTCCTTTGTTGTTTTTGGGCTGCACTTGCTGCACTTGAGAGGAACTTGCATCATGAGAGCCATCATCAACAAATTTTTTTTGATGACCTCATTCTCCCCCTTAATCAAAAATTACATCCTTGGAAAGTATAATTTTATGTGTTTTGGGATTGTATAGTTTATATGCTTTAGTAGACTCACAATGTCCAACAAAAATACATGCTTGAATTTTGGGGTCAAGTTTCTTTATTTTTTCATCAGGAATGTGGGCATATGCAAGACAACCAAAAACCTTAAAGTGTTTTACATTTGGATTTTTTCCATACCATCCTTCATAAGGAGTGATCCCATCTAGACTAGAAGTAGGACTCCTGTTCAAAATGTAAATACTAGTTCTTACAACATCTGCCCAATACATGTTACTTAGATGCTTAGTTTGAAGCATCGATCTAGCCATTTCTACTATGTTTTGGTTCTTTCATTTAGCTACACCATTTTTTTGTGGAGTGTAGGTAGTTATGAATTGCATTTTTATTCCATAATCCTTACAATATTTTAGAAATGCATTTGAAGAATACTCTCCTCCTCTATCTCTCAGATAGTTTACAATAAACTCACTTTGTTTCTCTACAGTATTTTTGAAATCTATGAAACAATCAAAAGCTTCATCTTTGGTTTTCAAAAAATAGATCCAACACATCCTAGATAAATCATCTATGAAAGTGAGAAAGTAGGAATTATTACTAATGTTTTTGGTTTGCATTGGACCACAACTGTCTGAATGCACCAATTGGAGTGGATTTTGAGCTCTTCATGCTTGTCCTTTTGTAAACTTGGATCTAGAGTGCTTTCCCAAAGCACACAATTCACAGACCTCCTTGTGTTCATCAACTTTTGGAAGTCCACACACCATAGCTTGAGAAGTTAAAAATTTCAAGCTTGCAGAATTTATATGACCATATCTCAAGTGACAAAGCACACTTGGATTTGCTATAGAAATACTAGCAAGTTGAGCACACCAGTTTTCCCCAAACTTAAGAGGAAACAACCTATTATTTGTTATAGGTACTTGTGTAATAACTCTATTACAATTGTTCTTATAAAAAATTACACATTTGCCTTCATCAAAAACAAGTCTATAATTTTTCTCCATCATTTGTCCAACACTAAGAAAATTATGTTGGAGTTTGGGGTGTAATAGATGTCATTTACCTTTTTGGTGCCTTCTTTTGTTGGAACCTCCATGGATCTAATACCTTCAACTTGTATAGCTTTGTCATATCCCAACTTGATTCTTGATTTGTAGGTGGAATCCATTGTAGCAAAAAGCTCTTCCTTGCTACTCATGTGATTGGAACAACCAATATCCAAAATCCAAGTGTCATTTAGACTTTGATCTAATTTTCCATAAGAAAGAAACAAATTTGAAGTTCCTTCTTATTCACCATAGTTGCCATATTGACCTCTTCCATCTTGAGAAGTCTTGGACCAACAATCTCAAGAAAAATGACCAGGCTTGCCACAATTGAAATAAGCTTTCTTTGTTTTGTCACCTCCTCTTCATTGATTACCACTCCTTCCCTGATTACCACTCCTTCCTTGATTGCCACCTCTTCCTTGATTTCTATGTCTGTTTTGATTGCCACCTCTGCTTGTATTACCACCACTTGAGCTACTTCTCCATCTACCTCTTCGTTGTCCTCTATCTTGGCCTCTTACTTGGCTTCTACCTGAACCTTCATTTTATGAGAAATATTTATCATCACCTCCATAGCTTGTTGAAGTAGATCCCTATAATATTTCTTCATGAGACATCAAGGAACCAATTAGAGCATCAAAATATAGGATAGAAAGATCTTTTGACTCCTCTATAATGATAGCTATATGATTCCATTTAGGAAGAAGTGTCCTTAACACTTTCTTCACCACTACTACAGGTGTTATGTTATCTCCAAGGGTTTGCATTTTGTTTACCACTGCCTTCACTCTCACACAATAGTCACCTACAGTTTCACTCTCTTGCATCTTGAGATTTTCAAAATCTCTTTTCAAGGTTTGAAGCCTCACTTGCTTCACCTGATCACTACCTTGATAACTATCCTTCAAAGATTTCTATGCTTATTGGGATGATAAACAGAAATCAATCCTTGGAAAGATGCTCTTCTCCAAAGCTGCTTGGAGATGGTAGAGGGCAGAAGAGTTGCTCTTTTGGGCATATTTTTTGGTCTTCTTATCTGTTGCACTCAAAGTGGTCCAATCTGAAGGTTCAACATAACCTTCTTCGACTACATCCCATAGTCCTTTGCCAATGAGTAAGGTCCTCATTTTGATGGACCAATACTCATAATCTAGCCCACTGAACTCAGGTATGGGTGGATTATTATTTGATGCCATAACTTTTGTAATAAACTAGAAAAAACTTTCTTTTATTTCTCAATATAAATAATCAACTATGCTTTTGAAAAAGAAAATTACATATTCAAATCAAATCTCACTTGATCAATTCTCTCGTAGAGATCTTGTTCTACCTGCATAGGTTCACCTATCACTTCATTGAAAAAATTATCAGCAACATAGTCACTGTTGTCACTAACAATTATGACTTCAGGTGAATAAGGTTCTGGCTCCACTTCCTGAATAGAGTCACTATCACTCAGATAAATGATCTTAGGTTCTTGTGGTGTAATTTCAACAGGAACTGACTCTTAAGATCTACTATCAATAGAATGGTTTTCTTCAGAATCACCATCGTATCCAGGGTTCGGTGCTCTTAGATTGGCTATTACAGCATTGTAAAGTTGACTGAAGACTGTTCAGTCCATATATTCACACCTTTTCATCAAAGGATTCAAGGGTCTCTCTGGCTAGAAGATATTGTAGGGCAAAGTAGCTTCCAGTTGCCCTTAACATTAATGGTTGCAAAATTTCCCCTTTGTTGCAAAAATATTCCCCCCTTAAAGCAGAAAATCAACACTTTTATGCTCCCTTTTTCTTGTTACAAAGATTGCCTCTTAGGCAATGATGCGAATCACTTACAAAAATTGCCTCTTAGGCAAAATTTACCACACAAAAAATTTCCCCCTTAGTGCTAGGATGGAATAAAAGGTAATTTTTTATTTTATTGCATAAATAAAAAACTTTATCAAAAGTTTAATTAATAAAATTTTAATTTTAACTAAAAAGAACATTTAAATAAATAAAATGCTTTTTAATTAAATTAAAATTAAATTATTAAAAACTATTTGATAAAATTAATTAAACTATGCAAAAAAAAATATTATAACCTTTTTGGTGGGTCGGAGGGTTTCAAACCCTCGACCTTATGGCCCTGGGCCTTACCGCTCGGCCTTCAACCACCGTGGTAGCTCACCTACCATGAGCTAAGGTGAGGCCTTTCACCTTTGAATGGCACTTTTTTTTTAATTTTTTAAAAATTGCAAGACATAAAAGGGTTTGTCTTCGCCTAGACTAGATCGACAATCCCACGAGTGACAACTCTACGACTGGATCCGATAGACAGTCGGGCTACCTTACCCAATGAGAAGACAAGGTGGCTGCCTATTACTTACCTCGTCGCAATCCTTGTGACAAAAAAACTTTTTGGGATTATTTATCCCACATCCATGAGGTGGATGACTTTTGATGCTTTAAAAATGAAAACTCACAAAGAGTTGTTTGATTGCCTTCGAGAAATCAATGCCCAAATTTTTACCATCGAATCAACTAATCGTACTCTGCCATGTTACCTTGTTTGCTTACCTCGATCTGTGTCCTTACCAGCTTAGCCTCAATCCACGTGTCCTTGCCAGCTCAGCCTCGGGTGTTGGGATATCCGGTCTGTGTCCAGTGGCTCATTGCCACGTATCTACCATAGGTCTAGTGGTCTAGTCTCCGTTTGGTCTACCAAATATCATTATGCCACTTGGCACTATCAATGTCAGTCCTGGTCCCACGTCGATCCACGTGTCATTTTTAGGGCAATTTATGTCCAGATCCCTGTCTAGTTCGATCCTCAATATTTATGTCCCGTTCGAGTCAGCATCAGCTCACCACATGCGTAGGCTCCTCTACGGGCCACTCCTTGGGATGCATGCCTGGGGCTACCATGCCAGCTACACAGGATCCTCTACGGGTTGCTCCTCGAGATGCGTGCCTTAGGTTGTAAAAAAAATTGAGGATGCCAAAAAAACTAACCCCTAACCTGTGTGCTCTGATACCAATTATTAATCCCAGTTCACATTAAAAGAAAATAAAATATTACAATGTCTTATATAGTGGGAAAAACTACTAACTGCGAAACAAGAAATTAGGGAGGTAAAGAGAAGTCAGAACAATCTTCTCCTCTAACCTGCCATCCTTCTAACTTGCCGACCTTATAAACTACCATCAAGCTAACCTATATGCTAATAGATCACACACTTTTTTTGAAGATGTTGCCAAAAATATCTTTGTTCCATGTTATTAGTTGCCCTTTAACAAATCTGAGTTTCTGGTATAGTTGCCCTGTCGGGGACCCCTTAAAAGGTTGTTGTCACCATTGGATCATCTGGTTTCTGATTTCCAGGTGGTGAAACCACATTGAATTGAAATGAAAGGGGCTCTTGAAGGATGGGGTTGAGGCTCCTTCAAACAACAAGGGGCTATGGTCCGAGCCTATTTTAGGGAGGGACAAGAGGGGGCATCCCCAAAGATATGGATGGCTTCACGAGAGAGGAGGAACCTATCCAACTTCACCTGAATGAGGTTGGTGCTTGTTCTTATGTTGCTCCATGTGTACTTTTATCCCTTTAGCTAGACATCCATTAGTTTGTTTGTATCTATGAAATTTCCAAAATATTCCATGCTTCTAGTGTCCACCACGTTGCCCCCTCGCGTGTCAAACGGGACTAAGAGGCAGTTGAAATCTCCTATCAGGATCCAAGGGATAGTTTCAAAGGAGATTCTTATGTGGCTTATATAATTCCACAGAGCACCTCTCTCTAGGGGGTTGTTTGGGGTATATATACTAGACAAAATACACATTTTATCGTTGCTTTTGCAATGGATCAACAAATTGATTATCCTGTTGGAGGACGCGATCAACCTTCCTTCAACTTGAGCTAGATCCCACATGCAAAGAAGCCCGTCAGAAGTTCCATGGGCGAGGACAAAAATAAAATCACTCTTGGACCATATAGCTATGACAACTATAAGGAAGACATTTCATTCACCTTAGTTTCTTGGAGGATGAAGATAGTGGGGCAGTGATATTTTATGAGGTCAGGCACAATCTGCCTCTTGGGGGCATCATTTAGCCCTCTCACATTCCATGTGAGAACCTTAATTTCAAACCTTTAGAGGTTTTTTTGCCTCCCTTCCCATGCTAAAGGGGAGGTTTGGGGATCTTTGGATCTTCTCTTATCATATTAAGGTGGTAAGCTAGCAGGATAGATTGGGAGCCATTGGTTATATCATCCGCTAATTCTTTCCTTATCTGCTCTACTAGGGAAGGCCTTCCCCTTTTATTATTGCTTCTAAAATTGATATGGGATGTTCTATTGCGGGTTTGATTTGGGCTAAAGCTTTCAGATTGAGCTAGGGAGGGGATGGGACTACCTTCATCCTTACTATTAGTATGAATGGATGCTAGGTTAGAGTTTTGAGGTTGGATGGAAGGCCCAGACTTGGATGGGGATTTTGGGGTATCGGCTCCCACCAGATCAACTTGGGGGTAGACTAGGGGGGAGAGGTTATTGGCTAGAGAGGGCTTAGCTGGACCCATGGGAGAAAACTCAGAGGGGATGGTTGTGTGACATACATGGCACATACTCAAAAGTGGAAGGGTTTCGATCTTGCTCTTGCCTTTGCTTGCTACTAGGACCGCCTCTCCTGGAGCAGATACCTAGTTTGCATTAGCTATGGTACCATCCTGGGTTGCCTGCCCTGTAAGACCAACCTGGTTCGAATGCACTATCGATCTGTCCTGGACAAAAGGCTCTACGGGATCTTGGATTGACTTCATTTTAGGCCTGTCTTTCCTGGGAAATTTCCTATAAATGTTGGGGTTCTTAGGAGGGAACCTAATTTGGTGTCTACCCAACACTTTTAGGTCCACGGGCTTGGTAGCTTTGTCCACCCTGGACTGGTTGGAAAGAGGGCACTAGTTTTTGAGGTGGCCTTGCATGTTGCATTAGGTGCAGAAGGTAGGTTTTTTTCATATTCAAGAGGTTGGTGCCACCTGAAGGATCCCAAAACCAGGTTTACAAAGGAATGGAGTTCCGTATCTAGATTGGTGTTGACACAGATGCGGGCATGGACCATCCTATATCTTGCTTTGGTTGTTGGGTCAATAGCTACCATCTCTCCTACGACTCTTGCAATGGCTTTTAGGGCCTCTTCTTGCCACAAGTGGAAGGATAAGCTAGGGATGCAAACCCACATTGGAGCATAGTTGATATTTTGGGTATTGGGGTTGAAATTTGTTTCCCACCATCAAAGGAACAAGCTTCTCCTACCCAAGAACCAGGGTCCGCCTGTTAGGATAAAACTAGCATCATTGTGGTTGCAGAGTTCAATGATGAAAAACCCCCTAGATAGGGCTATAATATCCATATTACTTGAAGTTTTCCACTTGGTAAAGACCCATCACCTTATGGTATCCATGTCAAACTATCCCCCCACAAAATTGTCGACCAGCGAATAACACAATTTGGAAATGTAGGAGGAAAAAACCTTTGTTGGGATCATGATATCCACCCTAACCTAGGTAAGGGGGTTTCCTAAAGGATATGAGTGACCCTCTCCACTGAGAACCTACACATAGGTTGTCGTGCCACAAATGGGCCCTTCGGTTGCTTCTTTGTTAGGAGGGACTTTATCTTAAGAGCCCTTCAAGTGACTCTCGAGGGGATCAGGAACCCCAAAGCCTGCATCAGCCTTACCATCCCCTGTTCTACCATCTATCGATTTGCCTACCCAGATCCCACCATTGTCCTCATCTCCTTTCGCTCCCATTTCTCCTGATGCACCTGCTGCTCCTGCCATATTCTTCTTCGATTCAATATTTTTGCCGCCTCATTTCATCCCAAAGTGTTAACTTTTGACTAACACACAATGATTTTGTTTAAGGACCCATATCCTCATGATGAGCTTAAGAATCCAGATATCTAATTTTATATTAATTGAGTGCATATCTCCCTATCAAATACATTAAAATAAACTTCAATTATTTGCTATTATCTATATTTTAAACCAAATATGTCTTTCATGGTTTTCAACTTTGATCCTTTTAAGAATAGTCATTTTTAGATTTTTTTTAGATTCTATAGGTATTAAATTTTCAAACTACCAATTCTAACTTTTATATTGAAACTTAAGTATTGACCAGTTGCCTTAGCTATTTTTCATTGAGCCAAGAGTAGTGTTGAATTGTGGAAGGGTCTAGCTTCTAATGTGCATACAATTATATTTCAACAAATTGGAAGGAAGGGATAATGACTCTTGCAATCTATGAATTTAGGCTAGATCACCACTATACTTTCTAAAATATAGCTAATGTAATCTATTTGTATAAAATTAAATTCTATAAATTAAAGTGTAAACGTAAATGTGGAAATTAAAATGCATGAAAAGTAAATTTAAAAGTTTAGTGTGCAAGAGTTTGAAAGTAAATATGATTGTAACTATAGCAAGGAGAGTGTGTGATCAATCAACGCATGAGAAAATCAAATAACAACAATGGAATCCCATTCACATGAAATATAATTAACAAGGAATGACAAGAGGATAAAATCTTAGTGCCATAATCATCAAACATTACACAATCTAGAAGGTCAACGCCATTAATGGAAAGAAAATATCTTATTAACATAGGAAAGAGCACAATGTGGGTATCATAAAGTGTATATATGAATTTATCAAGGCAAAAAGATATTTTAATGAATCCCATGACTCTTATTTATAGGAATAATTCATTACAAAGTTACCTTGGGTGATAAATTCATACTACCTAGTAAAAGTAAAGTTTTGGTGGCATATTTAACAAAACGATGTACTTCCAAATATTACATGATTCTATGTACATTCCTAAATCAATTAGAAGGCCTCTAAAGTTCTTGATGGCACCACTACATATGAAAATATTTTTTTCTATAAATCATCCTTGAAATCCATGCATTTTTTTACCCCTCTAATTGTCTATGAGTGATTCACATCATGAGGTGAGCAAATTGCTCTAGCCTATTAGAACTTTTCCCCAATTTGCTAGTTATTCACTCTTTTAAATCAATCACTTCCATCCTATGAGTGATTTTCTCATTTGATTCAACTTCTTCATATTGACGAAATTGGTCTTTAGGTCATGACTTAGCAAATTTTGGATTTTGAAGGTTTTACTTGTTTGATTTAAAAGGTTTTTTTGCATCTTAAAATTGATGCAAATATCAAGGTAATAACTGGTTACTACATTTTGGTGATTTCATGGGATACCAAGCTCCATTTATGAGATATCCCAAATATTTACTTCATCCTTTGACATGGAGTCTTCAAAATTGGAAGTTGAATCACAAAATTGTTAAATTATTCATTTTCTCAACGTGTTATGAGGAAGTAACCCTAGTAGCTTCTGTCTCTTCTCATTATTAGGTGGTCTAATATTTATAAGGTTCTCTATATCTACTACCAAGTCCTCAAATGAATGTTAATTTAATCCATCTTACTTTTCCACCATTTCCTACAATTTACTGAGTGATATCTCTAACTATTGGACCTTTTCTATTGATGTCTTAGCTCCAACCTTACCATTTTTCACTTTGATAATCAAGATAATGATGTCATTATTAAGGATCTATATTTGATGATCAAATATGTAGTAACCCAATATTGACTAACCCCTAAATCTATATTCCATATCATGCATTGGGGATTCTAGAGAGGTCAATTTGTCTTTGTAGGTTTGAAGGTCTCTTTGGGTGTCAAAAATTTTCTTCAATTTTCTAATAAAATCTTTCCTATCTATTCCCATATACTATGCATTTGGTAGCATAATGGTGGCTAGTTGCTTAAGTACCTCCTAGTACCTATCATTTATAGCCAATTCATCTTCTATTTATTTAATAATCCTTTCCACTTAGATGAGGATATTGTTGGTGTTGGCTATAGATTCAAAGTACCTATTGGCACTTATTACCTTGAATTTTATGTTTCCCCATAAGGGCCTCATATTTTTTTATTTTTGAGGCTTATCCATGGTCAAATGCTACTCTTTTTAGTTATTCAGTATTAGAGATCTAAGGATTTTTAAAATTTCTTTTTTTGGACTACTTATAACTTCTATACTTAGTAGTTGTAACATTTTTTGTTTGAATTATTTCATCAGGCAGTATTTTCCTTGTACAAATTGTTACAAAAATATTCTATCTATTATTTCTATTTGTTGCTTTCAACAAGTTGAAGTTTGAGCTCCTCAACTTGTTATTGTAGCTTGGTTTTTTCTACAACATACATTGTAAGGTATTTGTTCTCTTGTTGGAGTTATAGCTTCTTTGCTTTTACATGCAACCCTACTACTTATTTTGTTGCCTTCCTTCTCACTACATCATTCTCCATTACCATTTGGCTCAATTTCATGGTTGCACCAATGAAGAGCTGGTTTATGAACTAGATTATTTGGTAAGGATATGTTCTTTTCAGATTTAACTTTGATACTTTGGAAATGAAGTCAACAAGTGCGATGGTGAGTTTATAAGGGGTCATTAAGAAATACTTATACTATGAGGACATTTCTATTGCCATATGCTACTTGGGATTACAATGAATAGTGCTTTGGAGGTTTACTCCTTCAACTATTTATACTCTTTTAAGACTTTTTCTCTCCTCCACTTGGAAGTATTCAAAGACCTCTTGGACATCAAACTCCTCTACTTTAATAGTGATCCTATAAATGAAGGTTTGAATAGGCCTTGCAATTGAGTTGTGATCTAGGTATTCTTCTGTAGGCTCTATCATAAGAGTGAGAGTGGATTATGTCACTACCTCCAATAGGAGGTGTTTGACCCATGTGATGGTATGGCAAGGTGGATGAGATGATATAATGGGTAGAATGAGTTGATGGATATGATTGTGAATGGTTAACTAGAATTAGATGCTTCTATTGCCATTTAAAAAAAGGTTTCAAGTAGTGGAGAGGCTAGTTGTGAAGGTGAATAAATCATAGAGTAGGAGACAAATGATTGTAATACAATGATAGTGGACAAAGAAAATGAAGATATGAGTGTGAATGGTTAACTAGAAGTAGATGCTCCTATTGCCATTTAAAAAAAAAATCAAGTAGTGGAGAGGCTAATTGTGAAGGTGAAGAAATCATTGTGTAGGAGACAAACGATTGTAATACAATGATGGTGGACAAATAAAATGAAGTTATGAGAGTGAATCCTATGACATGGGCTATAAGGGGAGGCAGGGTGCCTTTGGAAGAACTAATGGCTACACTAATTGATGTTCATGGATATGCAACAAAATAAAGAGAGAGAAGAAGATATGGAAAAAGGAAAAACAAAAAGAGAGAAAGAATTGGGAGCATAAGAAAGAGAAAGGGAAGAAGTTGTGTAAGGGGTGATGGTCATAGTTTGGAATTTATATGTTGCCAACCATAGAAGAGGTCCTCCTTGAGAAATTTCCACCTCCTCAAGTTTGGATGCTCCTTGTCCTTCTATAATCTAAGGGCATGCTTCTTGATCTACTAGTTTCTCAAACATAGACCGATGTGGGTCACCCTCTTTCTTCTCATATCTCTCCCTCACTATTACCTACACTAAAATGCTTACCATTGCCAACATCATTGGCATTATAGGTAAAAATATTTTTGGTATAGTGATAGGAAATGGACTTGGCAAAAGTTATTTTAGGGAACCTTCTACTATTATTTGCCTTATAGGTTATTTCTTATGTTTCCTATCCTAGATAAATGATAATTGCTCAAAAAAAGTACTATTAAGGACTAGCCTCTTTGTAGTCCAAAATTTTTATCTCATTATCTAACAGCCAAGGATATTTCTTCTAGAGTACCCATGTCCTCCAAGATCTTCAATGCATTATCATTTAATTTACAATATCATCAATATCATCCTTGACTTTTTTATTGACGTATAAGTCAAACCACTATAGGGAATAGGTGTATTATTTTGAATTTCATTTATACCTTTGTTTCCTTCCTAAATATCTTCAACTAATTTTTTATATGGGTTGGATTCTTTCTCCACTTGGAAAAGAACATACAAACTCTTAGCTTCCAACTATTATTAAAAGTAGCCCTCAAGATCATAGGACCATATGTCCCTCAACTATTTGAGTCTTATGCTTCTAAATGTTTCTTCAATAATATGGTAAAAATCCCTAACTTATGGGTGATTTGCATCACTTGTTGCTTTAGTATGTAGAATATGACTTCTTTTACACTTGAAAGTACTTACAAGTCTAAGTAGTCTAGGTGCCCAATGTATTCCAGGTTGAACAAGTAATTAGGTATGCACATAGACAACTCAAAGGGCATGGCTCAAAAGCCAAAAAAATGGGTGAATGATCAAGACGTACTCGAGTAGAAATCCCCATTTGGCCACTCCTCAAATTTTAGCAAATATTGGGCCTCCTATAAAATATTAGGCATCCCACATTTAGCTTTTCCATGATGATGTTATAAGCTATGACATACAAGTGGTAGGAGGTCTTTCCTACTTCTTGGTAAGGAAAATTTGTGTAGTCTACTATTGGCAATGGCTTACCATCTATCCCAATTTGGTTGAGTTGTAGGGAGAGGAACCATCCTTGTTTTTATATATAATAAACCACATCATATAGGAATTATATGTGAACTTTATTTCTCTCTTGAACTCTTTTAATTGGTGGTTTATATGGTTGATGATGTACCTTACACATTCAAGCATCTAGGAGTGCCTTAGGTAATTTATCAATTGAATGGAGTGCCACATGCTTCTTATAAAACCTAGCATTGATTTTATCCCATAATAATGATCCAATAACTAATAAGTCCAGTGGGACATAATCTTTAAATAACTCCAAATATTGTAGGATACTAAATTCAAGAGATTAATTTTGGTCTTTTAGATGAGGGATTAAAAAATATTTCTATTAATGTTGGTCAATTCAATAGTAATAATCTTTCTAATTTTTTATTATTATATGTGAACCATATGGATGGGTCATCAATCATGCATTTCACCTTTATGATTTCATATTCCTTTATGTAAAAGGATTTTATTCACTATGATGGTCTGATGCTTCTTTTATAAAAAATTGTCTTTCAACACATGCTTCCACTAGTTCTAGGTAATTGTAGACCTGACTAATACTCCATGAATTCATTTTGAATCCAAGGTTGAGTATCCTTAGTTCCTCACACCTTACTTCCATAGGAGAATGCTTAAATTTCCCCTCTTCCATTTTTCCATATGGTTCATCGAATAACTTCTTTGTTATTTGAGGTTGAAAAGTATGATTCTTCCTCTTTTGATTTTTTTCATCTTTGGAAACCCCTACTATAGATACCTCTAATTGTATTGGTGTTGTTATGGTTGGAAATAGAGAGGATATGATGGTTGAATGTGTTATGATGGGATTGGCCTTTGGCATGGAGGAATTTGTGGAGTTGGAAGTAGTATGCATGATGGGTAAAATAGAAAACAAGTGATATCTTATAAGGGAAGGAATATTTTTACCAAAAGGAAGTGATTTACTCGATCATAGGGAAATTTACTCAACCCATGGAGAAATTCACTTTGCTAGTTGTACTTGGTCAATTTTAACTAGAAGCAACTTGCTTGGATTAGAATTGGAGTGATTCATTCAGGTTTCCTAATGATTCACTCATGTTCCTCAAGTGTTTATGAGTTGATTTAGACTTGGAAAATTTTGAAAATGAGCTATTCAACAGATTTTTTAAAGAAGTGATTTGCTCAAAAATAATAGCAAATCATTTAGGCATGGATACCTAATTTTTTTTTAGATTTAAATAAATTGCTTTTGGGAGCCCCTATAGGGTTCAACTTGATTGGCTCAAAGCAGACGTGTGCAAGGTTTGAGTGGCCTTTAGAGGGTCAACTATCATAATAGGGGATCCTAGTTAGATTCAATCATCATCATAAAGTCAAATAAAGTGGGCTAAGTTTTTATAGGATAGGTAAATCTATTCATCACTTTTCATTCTATGGGAGAAATTTGATGGAAGGACATAAGAGAGCAAGTAGTTCACATGAAATTTGAATAAAATATAAGGTGAATAAGTGTTGTGTACAGTAATAAATGGTGGAGGTGTGTGATTGAAGAGGGGTTTTATAACCCCCAATTGTTAATGCCTATATTTATAGAGCCAAGTAGGTAGATCGACCTAGAATCAAGACAATTTATACAATCAATTGTTTCATTTTTTCAGGATGGGTGATAATAATCAATTTATTGGTTGCTTTTCATTTGGCCCCTTTTTGGGTGAAAAGAGATGAAAACATGAATGGAAAAGATTAAAAAATGATCAAAATGTGATCATAGAATGAAATTATGTATATATTTTATATTTTTTTGACTTTGGACACTTCTTCAATTGGGCCATAAATTCCACCCATTCACTAAAATTGGAAATAGTATCTCATCTATTGTTGCAAGTCAAGAGGCATTTGGACCCATGATTTAGAGAAATTGATATGATATTCTCTAGAGGGAATCAAATTTCTAGTGGTTTTTTTTTTGTCCTATCTTCGTCCCATTTGAATACCAAATCATCTACCTTTTAATCCATCTCAATGGCCCTTTTTTTGAACCATCTTTTAATGTCCATATAATGTTGGACCATCAGTTGAAATGCTTTTTTATTTATTCTTATAGGGTTAGCAAGGCATCCAATCATTATTGCATTAGCTTTATTTTGATGTCCTTAAGCTCCAATTATGGTGATATTTAGAGAGAGAATGTTTGAATTGACTAAAAATACCAATTCTTTTACACAAACCAAATTATAAAGGGATGATATTATAGAGGCTTTAGGTGTCACTTGGACTGCCTATAAAGCTCTTATTAGCTTGATATACAAATACTTTTGTGATTCAACTATAACATTTTTAGGTCTTTACAATGTTATTATTGGTTGATTTTGCTATACCATTTCCTTATGAAGGAAATGAAATTATTAGTAACTATCATGGATGGAGCCCCAAATCTAGCGGTGATATCCTCTAAAAATTGGATTATTACCTCTTGGTTAGCTAATTTGATAGGTATTGCTACAAATAGTTGGTCATAGTTAAAATTCATTTACACCTTGCACTTTATAAGAGATTAATCTTACCAATGAAATCAAGGCCCTCATTACTACAATGATTTGATGATGATGATGATGATAGGATTTAAGTGCATTAATGCTTTTCTTGTCCTTCCCATGAACATTCAACAATGCTTACATCCTTCGATCCATTTTAAAAAATCAAAAAATGATGGGAAAATAATATGTTTCCCTCAAGATCTTATGTGTTATTATTTGGAAAAAATAATGCCCTCCTTCAACATGATATTCCTTGATAAGGCCTTCTATCCTTTCCTCCTCAATGCATCTTAGTAGTAATCCATCGTATCCATTTCAAAAAAGTGCATTTCCCAATCATATGTATTTCGTGTTTTTTTAATTGGGTCATTTTCTTAGGCATCAATACTTCTAATAATTATCCAAATATAATATATCTTTTAATTTTTGCTATCTAGCTTATTTGATCATTTGACTATATGTCCTAAATTTGTGCTATTTGATCTCTTAGTATTGACATTGTGAATTTTTCAAATAGTGTTCTACCCTTGATGACATTTTTAGGATTTATCTCTATATTGAACTCCTAGATTTTGTTTACCCATCATGAACTCTTTTCCCTAGTTTACCATACAACATAACAAATTGAACATCGATATGGACTACAAACATTGTATTCTTGCTTTGAGATAGATAGTACCTAAACTTACTTAGGGCCTTCATGATGTCAAACACCTAAAATTTAATATGTGTATACTTCTCTTCATAGTTATGAAGTAATTAGCTCATGAATAATATTGGATTCTCTTCATCTTTATCATTATTTTGGATCAGAATTGTAGTGATACCTTTGTTTATCCTAAACACATTAAGCTTAAATTATTTGAATAAATTAGGATCCAGAAGTACTAGGACTTTGATAATATATCTCCTAAAAATAATTTTTATGGTCTTTAGTCTATACTAGGGATGTGTTCTTTTTCAATATTTTTGGTGATTGGCCTAATCACCTATGTAAAATATATTATGAACTTCGCTACAAATCGGGTTTGACCTAGAAAGGACTGAATTCATTTTTGATATATGTGGATAGGGGAATCTCTTAGATTGCTTTTTTCCTATTGGAATGTATGGTTAGTCCATCCTTAGACACTAGATATCCTAAAAAATTTCCTTGTTGCACCATAAAAATGGATATTTTAGAGTTAAGGAAGATAACATACTCTCTACACCTTTGAAAGATAGATTCTACTTTTTTATTTTGAAAAGATAGTCAAATTATCCATGTATATGAAAATAAATTCACCTATCAATCATTAGAAAGCAATGTCCATAGGTCATTGAAAGGTGGCTCTAGTGTTTGATAGTCCAAAATGCATTTGTTGATATGCAAAAGTTTCTCATTTGGTCATGAAGGCTATTTTATGTTGATCATCATCTTTGACCCAAATTTGACTATACCTAGAGAATCCATTTATAAATGATAATATCTATGATCACACCACTTTTTGTAAGATTTGTTCTATGGTAAGTAGATGGTAGTGGTCCTTTAATGATACCTTATTTAAATTCCTAAAGTCAAGACATAACCTGATGTCACCGTTTTTCTTTTAAACTAATATTAGGTTAGATACCCAAGTGAAGTGCTTAATTGGAAATATCATTTGAGCTTATAGGTGTTTAAGAAGATCATTTTTATAACTACTTCAGTATTTTGATTCACATGCCTTTGCTTCTACCTAAAAGGTTTGGTTCTAGGTCCCAATTTTGATAGTTTTCTCTATAATACTTCTATTATACACCTTCAAATATTTGTAGGACTAGGCAATGAAATATTTATACTTACCATAGAGTTATTTGAATAACAAAATATTTTCTTTAGTGTATTATTTTCCTAGAAGTAAATTCTTCCTTTCACTAATTTTAACAAGATAATAGGATGATGCCTTTATTTTGATGCTACATTTTCTTGCATTATCATTTGAATTGAATATGATTTCTAGCACGATCAATCCTTTTGGTATCTGATTTGTAATAAAATATATTACCCCATTATTTATATCATCCCATATTTATTTTTGCTTTTATAATGTTGAGTTTATTTTATGATAAAATCAATGATTTGATTGTCATTATTGAAACTTGCCAATGGTTTGAATTGTCAGGGATTGTTGTTCTAAAAACCACTTTCAATTCATTTAATTTATCATAATTTTTGGAGGTAGGGTCAAGTATTTCTACTATATATGCCAACTCATATATCTTAGAATTCAACTCCTAGGGAATTCTCTTGATTTCATTAGTATTGAAAGTTTCTAGTAATTCCCAAACCTTATTCTTGTATGACTTCAAGTACTTATTTTTTGTGGTATATTATGAATTGACCTAACCTATGATTAGTTTGGAGTTTTTAAATTCCTTAAGACTATTTTTTACAATTGGTTATAGGATTAAAATGGGCCCCACCTGTATTACATCATCACCACATAGTGGTATTACAACAAACCCTGGATATTGTCTATGTATCACTTGGCAATATTTAAACCTTGGTCTCATATTTAAATGTTGAGAAATGTAACTAGTTGAGCTAATGCCATTTTATTTTACAAACATTTAGGGTAATGCATAAGTTTTTGAAAGGGTCTTGGTTCCTTGTATTGAGGTTTGAACTTGGGTCTCTTGGATGAAAACCCAAAGACATACCACTAGGGTATCTCTCATAGGACTAAAATTTTAGGGTAAAGCATGGGTTTTTGAAAGGGTTCCTAATACCCTTGTACGGGGTTTGAACTTGGATCTTATAGATGAAAACACAAAGACCTACCACTACGATATCCCTTATAGGACCAAAATTTTAGGGTAAAGCATGGTTTTTTAAAGTGGACCCGATCCCCTTGTACCAAGGTTTGAACTTGGATCTCTTGGATGAAAATCTAAAGACATACCACTATTGTATTTGATATGGAAATAAAATTTAAGCTAGAATACTCATTACGTAGAATGCTTAAATAATACAAAACAAAGAATCAAAGGAGTTACAAGGGTTATAACTAATTGTAACAATATGTTATGCAGGGACAAACACCTATAACAACATGGATGCAAACAAAATAGTATCATACTAGAGACAAAAGAAACCTCAACAACATAACCAATGCATCCTAACTACTAACAAGCCAAATCCTAACATGGGCATACTATGCCTCACGTGAATACATGGCAAAGCAATATCTTAGGCTTAAGGGTAAGCCTAAGGTACAATGATAATAAATATCTTAGGCTTAAGGATAATACTAAGGTACAATAATTTCCTCATCACTCCTCCCAACCATAGAAGTATTAGACCTCAATGCTTTCAACAAATTTGGAAATTCATGAGCCATCTATGGAAGTTGACAAGTCTTCATATCAAAAATTTTGTTTGTATCAAGTGAAAGCTGGAAGTTAGATACCAAATCTAATGATAGGCTCAATCTCTAAAGTAGAATCTTGAGAAGGAGGAGGAATTCAATGAGTAGTGAGGGTAGCGATGGTGTCCAAGGAAGTGGTCTCCCTAGGATATTGGTCTTATTGATCACCGATACACCCCATTCAGGTATGGAAAACATGGTATTTTTATGATAGCCATGGAAGAGAGTGATTCAACCTAAAAATATCTTAGGGCATAAATAAGATCCCGTGAATCAGATGACTGCAAATATAGGGTGCAAATTCATTGAATCAACCAGTTGTGGTGGAGCAAATTGAATGGGGAGCTCCAATTTAGGTTCTGCCTCTTCTTCACAATATTCTTAGGGAAACAGTAGGAATAATTTATTTATCTTCAACTGTATTAATAGGGATTTATTCAAATATTTGTGTTTTCATCATAAATAATAGTATAGTCCAAAGGAAGGAAAATGGGCTTCATGCCCATAGATCTTGGTTCAATTTCAGGTACTGCTACATGAATTTCAACAATTTATGAGTGTTCCTTGGAAAGATTAACACATTATTCTATTTCAAGAGAAACATTGTCTAGTGGAAAAATGATGAAATTTCTATCCATAGATCCTAGTTCAATTCCAGATGCTGCTTCAAAATTTTCTTCATCAATTATTCCACAAGAAGAATTTCTTCTCTAGCAGATGCCTGTTATTTTGTTGCCATGTCTTCTACTAGTCGAAGATTAACAATGATCATTTTGAGTTTTTGCTCCATATCTTAAAAAGTAATCATGGTGCCCTAACTTCGATCAAGAATGTCTAGGCAACTATTATGAACAAATTTGAGGGTTTACTAATGCATAATTACCTAGAGTACAAAATCTTGTCTTCCATATTATAAAGATTAAAATTTAGTGCCTTCAAAGCTACACAATTTATGTAATTATAAAAATATTTTACCCTTCAAATGTGGAGTGGTAAAAACAATTAGCACTAAATTGAAATATAACCCTTAAAAATTGCAAAAATTGAGCTTTTTGGAGGCAAAAATTAAAAGGACAAAATTTAAAAATTTGAGTTTGACTTTCAAATTCATACTCCAACGATCCGTTTTGGTGGCAAAATGGTATGCAATGGTAAAAAATATTTGTATTTTTGAGGGTCAACGATCACTGTAACCACTATCAAATAGTCAATGACGCCATTGAAAGGCCAACATATGTAATAACTTGTCCAACAGTATGGGTGATCAACAGCCTCAAGACCTCCACGTGGCATTAGAAATCGATAGCATGCACCCATCAACCGATGTTTATAAGTGACCCCATGCAAAGGCACCCCTGATAACTACCTGATGGTTGATAAAGAGGGGGTGTTTCACCTTCTTAAGGCACTCAAAGCATCATCCCACAATAAATGTGGGATAAAAGGGCCACCAAAGAAAAGAAGTCTGTGAAACCCTATGTCATTGTCAAATAAACCTATGCCTGATCCATCCGCTAGAAATATTCCATGTGTTTGATGATGATTGGACCTCCCATGCAAGTCTTGTTGCCACATGGCAACCTGGGGTTATCAAATTAATTTCTAAGGTTTGCGGTTTAATTTTTATTTCCCTGCATGGTGCTTTTGAAAGCTTTGTTTATGTCTATTTTGAGCATGATAATGAGGGCATCCCACCAGTGGATAAAATATTTTATATAACCTACTTTAGAATTTTCTATTGTATCTAAAAAGCACTTGTGACTAGGATTATGGATAAAATTTATCTACGAAGTAGGAGTCATTAATGGCTAAAGAGTGGTTGAACACCTGAGATCAAATGCTAAATGTTCCAGGCTATGACTCAGTAGAGGGATGATAGGGAACTCCTATCGTGAGTTCTCTTTTTATTTAAAATGAAATAAATAATCAATACCAAATATACGTTCATGTCACAATGTATTTACAGATAATTCTTGATAGATTCGGATTAATGTTTGGCCACTTAAGGTGGGCACTCCCTCGTCGTGAAGGCAATAAATGAGAAAAGCAGATGATAAAAGAATAAAAAGACGATTCATTAAAATAAATCTATTCTATCCTAAATAGTGAGACTACTCAATTCCCTTGGAACCTAACATATTCGACTATGTTAGGGTTGTAGCATGACTCCCCTACTCGGAAAGCTTTGTCCTCAAAGCTGGAAATGACTGGAAAATACTTTCAGACTCCTCGGTTGCATCTTCTTCAGGTAAATCCTGCCACTTGATGAGAAATTCTTGGATGTGAGGAGATCTGGTTTGTAGAACTTCTTTTGGTTGTAGATGGATACACCCTTCTTCATCCAGAACTAGTAATTTTGACTGAGAGTGTACCTTCTGCCAATCACCTTTTTGAGATAGGAGACATGAAATATTGGGTGTATGCGAGAGGCTTGGGGTAACTCGAGTTGATATGCTACCTCGCCAATGTGACGCACAACTTTATAAGGACCATAGAATCATGGTGATAGCTTCTGACTAGATTTGAGTTTTAATGATAGCTGCTTGTAGGGTTGAATACGTAGGAACACCATATCACCAATATTGAATGTTCGTTCAGAACACTGCTTGTCCCGTTGCTTCTTCATACAATTATGTGCTTGTACCAAATTATCCCTCAAGATAGTGAACATTGCTTGTCGCTTTTGTAACCAATCATCAACTTGAGCTACTTTGGAGGATCTTGGTACATAATCGACAATTATTGGTGGCTTTGTTCCATATAATGCTTCAAAAGGAGACATCTTAGTGGAAGAATGATAAGAAGTATTGTACCACCATTCTGCCAATGACAACCATTGACTCCATTGATATTGTTTATCCTTAACAAAACATCTTAGGTAGGTACCCAAATATTTGTTAACTACCTCTGTTTGACCATATGTTTGTGGATGGTATGCAGAAGACATACTTAATTTGGTACCACTAAGTCGAAATAATTCTTTCCAAAAATTATTGGTAAATATGGGATCATGATCACTTACAATATTTTTGGGCATTCCATGTAATTTAAAAATTGAATCCATAAATACCTTGGCCACTTTGCTTACTGAAAATGGATGTTGTAAAGCCTGAAAATTAGCATATTGGGAAAGGCGATCAACTACCATGAAAATTACTATTTTTACTTCTGACTTAGGTAGGCCTTCAATAAAATCCATGGAAATATGTTCCCATTGGTGATCCGGGATAGGCAACAGTTGAAGTAATCCTGGTGATTTGATTGTTTCCCCCTTATTGCATTGGCATACGTCACATTCAGCTACCCATTGCTTAACCTCTGCATTTAATCCTTTCCAAAAAAAGGATTGCTTAACTCGTGTGTAGGTTTTCAAAAACCTAGAATGACCTGCTGAAGGCGACGAATGTGACTCTTCTAGAATTTGTGCTTTGATTGGTGAATTATGAGGGATGTAAATATGATTCTTCTTACATAAGATTTGGTCGTCATATGCGAAAATAGGGTACTTAGAGGAACCTTTAGATAATTCTTAAATTATTTGAGTTGTTTCACTGTTGGACAACCATTCTTAGTGTAACTGAGACACCCACTGTGAACATGGTCCCTAAATGGCATTAATAACTACTTCATCTTCGTATTTTCTAGATAATGCATCTATAGCCACATTTTATTTACCTTTTTTATATTCAATCACAAAATCATATCCCAATAATTTAGTCAACCACTTATTTTGTTCGGGATAAGAAAACCTTTGTTCTAAAAAATGCTTAAGACTATTGTGATCGGTTTTAATAATAAAATGACTATTGATTAAATAATGCTTCCATTTTTCTACTACATGTAAAATTGCCAACATTTCTTTTTCGTAGGTAGATTTACCCAAAAAATTTCCTGACAATTGTTTACTTTCAAATGCCAAGGGATGACCCTCCTGCATTAGTACTGCACCAATACCTATCCCTGAAGCATCACATTCAATGATAAATGGTTTTTTAAAATCTGGAGTGGCCAAAACTGGAGTCATACACATGGCCTCCTTGAGAGTTTCGAAAGCTGTAGTAGCTACTACTGACCATAGAAAAGCATATTTCATGGTAATATACATTAGAGGACCTGAAATTTTATGATGTCACGCATAAATTTCGGTAATATCCCATGAGACCCAAAAAACCTTGAAGTTTTTTTATAGTTTTAGGCAAGGGCCAATCTTGTATTGCCTTAATCTTATTGGAATTTACCTTAACACCTTTGTGAGATATGATATGACCCAGGTGCTCAACTTCTTGAACACCAAAGGAGCATTTAGATCTTTTGACAAACAAATTTTCTTTGTGTAGGATATGGAGAACTCTGTCCACATGTACTAAATGATCTTTCCATGATTTGTTATAGATGAGTATGTCATCAAAGAAGACTAGAACAAATTTTCGTAGGAATGGGCGAAACACTTGGTTCATGAGACTTTGGAATGTAGATGGTGCATTAGTGAGACCAAAAGGCATGACCAAAAATTCATAATGACCTTCATGCGTTCGAAAGGCGATTTTAGGAATATCCTCATCCCTAAATCGGATTTGGTGGAACCATGAACGTAAGTCCAATTTGGTGAATAATTTGGCACCATGTAGCTCATATAGTAAATCATCAATGACAGGAATAGGAAACTTATCTTTGATTGTGATTTTATTAAGAGGAAAAAAATTGGGACACATATGCCAAGAGTTGTCTTTTCGATGAGCTAAGATGACAGGTGAGGAGTAAGGACTAGTACTATGACGAATGACACCATGGTCTAAAAGTTCTTGGACAATCTTCTCAATTTCTATTTTTTGGGGGTGTGGATATCGATAAGGATGACCATTGGGTGGAAGACTACTAGGAATTAGATGTATGGCATGGTCATGAGATCTTTTGGGAGGTAGGCCTATGCGTTCCTGAAAACATCCTCATAGTTAGACACAATGTTTTGGAGATCTTCCTCTTTGATTTTTGTCGTATTTTGATCTAAATTTTCAATGCAATTGATTCGGGCTATGAATCCCTCACCATATTTTCTTAACAACTTTTCCATGCTATGTGAGCTTACAACTTTTTATGGAGGCGTGGGTAGTCCTTGAATACGGATGGTCCTCCCATTGGTTTGACATTCCATAAAGCGGTGTTTGTGATTAAAACCTACAGTGGTTTCTAACTGTGCCATCCATGCAACACCTAAAATAACCTCTGAATTTCCTAATTCCATAACAAAAAGAGGACCTTGCCAAGTATACATACCCATTTGTAGTTAAATAGAAGATGTCTTATCGAGACATTGAGAAACCTCCTTTCTTGTTGTTCTAACTTGAAATCGATCTTGAATAGAAGAGAATACGTGCAGACCCAATGTTCTTGCAAGTCTTGCATAAATGAAGTTGTGAGTACTTCCAAAATCAATTATTACTATCACCCGCTACTTTCGAATGAAACCTGCCACCTTGATTGTATGGTGAGAAGATAACCCCATAAGGGCATGTACTAAAATGGTCATGGTATCCTCCTTAGCAACCACTTCATTTTGTGCATTTTGATCCTCAATTGGGAAATCCTCAGGTGTGTCATAGTCTTATGTTTCTTCTTCTTCATGGTCTGTGTATTCCATCTGAAAGTTTTTGCGTGGTGGACATGCTTGTTCCTTTGGATTATGAGTGTGACATTTGTAGCAAAAGCATTTATATGGTTGATCATTCTGGTGAAAAGAGTTGTTATTGTTATGGAATTGTGTCCTTCCATATGAATCACGTTTGGTGGATGGGTCTTCTTGTACATTTTTTTCTGCCAAGTCGGCAATCCTTATACATTCATCCAATGTGGATGGGTTTTGTATGTTTACTTCAACTCGAATATGTGCTTTTAGTCCATTTTGAAAATTTGCTACTACCACATCTATTTTTATATCATCTGCATAGTGAAGCATACTGGTAAATTCTGACACATAATCCCCTACGGATCCTGTTTGCTTGAGTGCTAACAATCTTACGATGTAATAACCTATGGAACCTTTGTTGAATCTATGAAGAAAAGCTTGTTTGAAATGATCCCAAAGGTAAGATTCATCAGGCCTCTCATGTTTGATCCAAGTGAACCATTGATAAGCATCATTGCCTAATTTTGTTGTTGTAAAGGAGACTCTTTTGTCATCTTGAATTTGGTAGACCTGTAAGATACCTTCCATTTTGGCTAGCCACCCACGTGGGTCATTACCTTCAAAGGTAGCCATGTCAATGCGAGGATAATTAGGAGGACCTCGTGGTTGATAGTTGTTTCTTTCATGCTCATTATAGTCCCTTTGGTGTTGGTTGTTATTTTGGTAGGACTTGTTATTGTCCCTTGGTGGATTCCTCGTATTTATGGTATACCATTCATCCTGATCATTGTGGTTGGGTGGTTGATTATTTTGGCCTGTTTGGTATGTATTGTGGTTGTGTTGAACCTCAATGCTCCAATGGTCATTACTAGGATGAGTGTATTGGGCAAAATTTTCTATTCAGTGTGTTATATTTGCAATGCTTATTACTAGTTTTAGTAGTATATCATTATTGATTGTCATGGAGTGACTGTTCTCGTCTTGAGTGAGGTTCACTTGTGAGGAAGTTGGAGAGGTATTGGATGCCATTAGATTAATTGCTTGGTGATTCAAATTGAAGCTACCAATTCTTAAAGGGGAAGGAGAACTTTTTGCACCTTGGCTTCGACGAGGTCTTCTTATCTCTTGGGGAGATTCCCAACTTGATAGTCGACCGTCAACTCCTTTATACCACTTTTTAACCATGAAATTTCAAGAACCCTAAAAATTTGGTTTTTCGCTTTTTTTATCATGGCCACTATGACACGAAATTTGTAGTTGAGATCTCCAATTATTATTTTGAATTTTCCCAACAGTTACTTTGACTTTTCCAACGGCTAAGGTATCCTCGAACAGACTAAACCTGAAGACAGACACGACCAACTACGACTACTCCCCAAGGCACATAGGATAGAAGGAATGTGACTTAAGAGCAATAGATGAACTAGACACGAAGACTAACTGACATACGATGACTCAAAAAATTGTAATAGCAACAGACAAACCTAACATGAAGAACGAAGCAACTAAGACATGAATCGAACACAAAGACTGACCGAAACGCGATGACTCAGACATCGACCAATTTGAAATTGACAACTGACATGGACCGATAGGACATGGTCCAAAGGACAATGAATATGATAGTTGGAATACATGGATGCTAAGGAACACAAGGACATGGATATGACAGTTGGAAGACGATAGCAAGGCGACGAGGACATGGAATGAAGGACAACGAATATGACAGCTGGCAAACACTAAGAACGGATCGCATGAGGAAAAATTGGCTTGCGTGTGACCATGGTCACACCTTAATGTATACATGGAATGCTTTTTAAACACCGTATTTCTCCCACCCAACCAATGTGGGATAAATACCAAAACATGAAAAAAAAATTGTACCTTATATTATAAGGTTTAATTGATTTATTTATGTGTTGTGATTGGCCCCCACGTTTACAAATGTGCATGAACGTAATGTGCTTGAATTCGGTTGTTCGTGTCATGTTAAAACCTTATTTTAGCTTATGAATACGAATGGCAATCGATGTGAATTATTTTCCCCGTGATTTACCTGTTTATTTGCTGCTAAAGATATATACTGTTTCATGGATGCCTGGTTGTTTCACGTACGCTTGGATGATATGGAATGGTGTCAGAAGCTGCTGCTATTATTCACCTACCGTGAGAGTTAACTAGGTGGACTTGGTCCATAATATTTATTATTTTTTTTTTTTCTCCCATAAATGAATTTTTGTCTTTGTAACGCGTTGGTGGACGACCGAATTATGTTGTCTGTAATTCATATTGTTTGGAGTTGTGCTATGACTAAGAAGTGAGAGGTAAAGAGAGTTGTGATGTTTAAACCTTTCAGATCGTTGATCCTGATACCACTTGATAGGGAACTCCGACGAGTTCTCTTTTTATTTAAAAGGAAATCAATAATCAATACCAAATATATTTTCACGTCACAATGGATTCACAGATAATGTTTGATAGATTCAGATTAATGTTTGGCCACTTAAGGTGGGCACTCCCTCATCGTGAAGGCAATAAATGCGAAAATCATATCATAAAATAATAAATATATGTTTGATTAAAATAAATCTATTCTATCCTAAATAGTGAGACTACTTAATTCCCTTGGAACCTAACATAGTCGGCTATGTTAGGGTTGTAGCAAGGGATCCTAGTTATCCATTTATGAAAACTAATTCTAATAAAAATAATCTACCTCTAAATATAAGAAGAGGGTTTATGTAATATTCTCTTGTAAATGTAGAAAACAAGATTATTAGATTTGGTCAACTACAACTTGTCAAAAATATAACGTCAATTAAGAGGTGTGTGACTGTCAACACCACTCAATATGAAACCAATTAATGTGGTGATCTCCACATGAACTCATACCCAAATTTCAAATGCTTACATGGATGTACTCCAATATAAGGTATCCTCCACCTCCATCGATTAGGCATGGAGGTTGGTTAGGCAATGTGTCAATTGGTAAAATGGTCGATCAATCAAGGAAGTGAGGTGGGAGGGGGGGAAAAAGGATAGGAGTAAAGGGGGACACTCAAGCAAAAATCCTTCAAACCCTTAAAGAGTGAGCCTCTAAGCCTCATGTACCCTTCAATTTGTTAGCAACACCTCCAAGATCTCTTCCCTAATACTCTTTTCTTTGTAAAGCCTAATCTTCAAAGGCTTTCTTGCCTTCCTTAGGGCAATTTCAGTTCTCCACAAAGTCATGGGACCTAGGCTACTCTTTAAAGATTTTTTTAGGTGTACCTAGTATATGGGTAATTGAAAACCCTCTAGCATCTCTTGAGCTTAAAAAAAGGTTGCTATAAATTGGCCCAAGCCAATCCAACATAACACCTAGCCATGGAACATGTGCTCTAGTTGGCAATGACCCAAACTAAGTACCAAAGCTGCAAATAAAGTTGACAACCCTCCCACCCTTCTTACTAACTCTCTTGTAGCTCTGATACCAGTGATATAGAAATAAAATTGAAGCTAGATTATTCATTATGCATAATGCTTAAATATTATAAAACAAAAAATCAAAGGAGTTACAGGGTTTACAACCAACGACAACAATATGCTATGTAGGGACAAAAATTTGTAACAACATGGATGCAAATAAAATATTTTCATGCTAGATACAAGAACAACATCAAAAACATAACTAATGCATTGTAACTACTAACAAGCCATGGGCATACTATGCCTCACATGAATACATGGTAAACCAATATCTTAGGCTTAAGGGTAAGCCAAAGGTACAATGATAAGAAATATATTAGGATTAAATATAAGACTAAGGTATAATGATATCCTCATAAATATCCCTCCTGAGATAAATACCTTGAGATTCTTGATTCTAATTTTTTTAGCTTTTCTCAAGCCAATGCAAAATACTTTATATTTGACCACAATATTAATGTAGCTGAATAATAGCCTATAGGTAAAACCAGTCTACATACCTTGTATATAATTGAATTGGATATCTAAAGGAGTTCTATTTTTTATTCTTACACCATCAAAATGTATTATCAATACTCCATTAGACTCTTGTGGCTTTTGATTGGTCAAAGTTGGGATACTACTTGGGTTTTTGGATATTAGGTAATTTCTTATCTTAATTTATTTAAAGCCCATATTTGAGTCCTCATAAAATTGGATCACACCAATAATCATGTCTATATGGGACATTTGATCATTTCAATAACTTTGTCATCCATGAATTCAAACAATTATTTTCAATTTACTATGTTTTCCTCATCTAAATTATGCAACAATAGTTACATTGAAGCTCATTTTTAGTCTGATTCATCTTCTCATCCTATGGTACCATCATTTTGTTATAGTCCATCACCAATTTTCCATCCCTATATAATTTAGGAGTATATTCTCTAAACAATAGCATACTAAAATACGAGGGAAGGTCAACCACTATAATTTTCTAGACTATTGCTAACTTTGGATGCTTTGCTACAATCATGATGATATATTTTTAAATTTATATAGTATTTAATATAATGCCATCCATCTAGATTGGACTCATAGTATTATTGTGTAGGGTAGACCCATTTCTTCATAGACGACCTTGGACATCATTATCACAATAACCCATAAATCCACTATGTGATTCAATAGATAATTCTTGATTTTATAGGGTCACAAAGTATGATGGTAGCTTTAGGATTTTTGTATTTGTATCATTTAGGATATCTCTACTATCAGGTTCTATTGTTCTATTATGCTGGGATGGATTGACTTAGATTGTCCATTTTTGGCATAACTTTTATTTTGCTGCTTAAGTGCTTCTTGGAGTATATCTCTTTTCCAAGGTCATGGATTTTAACATGCTCACTTTCATGGGAGTTTTATTTATTTCTTCTCCTATATTAAACATAAATTTAATATATATACCTTTCACTATGTGTTGTGAACTTTTTGTAACCCAAAAATCAAGAAACAATAAAACACACAAATATAGAACAATTGTTTTATTATTATTTAAAACTAAGCTAAGGAATTCATAAATCCCTAACCAACCTTAGACTAACTTTGTATTTAGCAACCTCTAAGTTTCTCAAGAACTACCACACGAGATTCCCCTTATGCAAGTCCCTTCTACATGGGCATATCTCATGTTATGCACGTAAGTCCATCCTTCCCATCGATATTGATGAGCTAGAATTACTACATTCAATCATTAGAAGGTGTACACACATCTCCATATTCCACACAAGCCATTATGCATGGGTATGCTACGTGCACTGTGAGTTAATCTATCAATATTGTCCTCTAATAAGCTATCTTAACTCAGGTACGATCTTCTAAACCTAGTACAAATCTCCCTAAGGGAGTCTCAAGCCCTTAGGTTAACCTCTAAGTTCATCCTAGAAATTACTACTGAATTTTATGAAAGTTATTCAAAAAAGAGTACAAAGAATGGGTCTAGATACTAAATCTAACAAAACATGAATCATTAAACAAGCAAGGAATAACTAGAACATAAAGCGATGATTAAAGGATAACATGCAATAGAAAGGATATAAATACAATCACAATCAATAAATAGAATACAAGGTGCATCAACCATGTTGTTCATTTATTAGATAAGCATGTATGGTATATCCCATACCTTCCAACAATAAATTACATCAATATCATTAGAGAAATATCCCACAATCTAATCTATAAGCATAAATACACAAGGTGTAAGGTAGAGAGCAAACTTGTGCATCGGTCCATCTCATGACTTTGGTCCTCTCACTATTCCATCGATCAAGTGAGAATAGTAGAGGATCACACATATTTCAGGATAGACATGCTTCTAAATTCATTTGTTCATTTTATTTCCAAATTGCAACTATACAAATAACCCAAGCAATTTAACTTTCTAGTGCATAGTTGACATCATAGAAAAACTACTCTTTTTATTTCCCCTCTCATCTCCTTGTGAGAGTTATTCAACCGTGCATCAAACCACATGCTCAAATTGTAATAAAAGTCTAACCCTTATTTAGAAATCAAAGGCCCATACCCCTATTTGCTAAATAAAACATATTTCACATTCATTATCCAATTAAAGCCAACTACTTTAATCTCCAAATAAAACTTTTTCTTCATTTCATAAATTAAAGTCCCATACCCTTAATTTACAAAACAAACCATATTCCACATTCATTATCCAATTAAATCCAATTACTTTAATCTTCAGATAAACCTTTTTCTTAATTTCATAAATTAAAGTCCCATACCTTTAATTTACAAAACAAACCAGATTTCACATTCATTATCCAATTAAAGCCAATTACTTTAATATTAAAATAAACTTTTTTCTTCATTTCATAAATTAAAGCCCCATACCCTTAATTTACAAAACAAACCATATTTCACATTCATTATCCTGTTAAAGCCAAGTAATTTAATCTTCAAATAAACATTTTTCTTCATTTCATAAATTAAAGTCCCATACCCTTAATTTATAAAACAAACCATATTTCACATTCATTATCCAATTAAAGCCAACTACTTTAATCTTCAAATAAACCTTTTTCTTCATTTCATAAATTAAAGTCCCATACTCTTAATTTACAAAACAAACCACATTTCATATTCATCATCCAAATTCCATCATTTTAAATAATGAAATAGCATTGGATATTCTTTCTATTCATTACCCTAAAATCTACCATTTTAGATAATGAAATAACATTAAAGATTTTTTATTTTCGTTACCCTAAAATCTACCATTTTAGATAAAGAAATAACCATTAAATTTGTTTATATTCATTACCCTCTACCATTTTAGATAATGAAATAACCATTAAATATTATTTATATTCATTACCCTAAAATCTACCATTTTAGATAATGAAATAACCATTAAAGACTCTTTATATTCATTACCCTATAATCTATCATTTTAGATAATGAAATAACTATTAAAGATTCTTTATATTCATTACCCTAAAAATTTACCATTTTAGATAATGAAATAACTATTATGGGTTCGGTTCAACCAACATAACCTATGCTCCCTCTTATACGTAATGGAAAACTAGCGGTCGACTCAAGTTAAAGGAGAGAATATTGCCTATGGAATGGTTTACAATAGAGGATGACAAGGGTGTGGCCTAAAATAATTTTGTTCCACAATGCTAGGATACAAGTGTGGCATTCGAGGTTCTTCATGATGTTACCTAAAACCGTGATGTGGTCAGACATCCCATCATTGAAGAAGCTCAATGACGTTATGCTAGCTATGCCCAAGGGTGGTTATTGAATGGATGAGGACCTACTACGCAAAAAATGCACTACTATGAATGTTGAGAAAGGTTATCTTGGTGAACGACAAATGAATTACCTTCAGGTCCTCCTACTCCATGTTATCTACACTTACCTACCTTGGGTAATATTCATAACGACGAACACGATGGAGAGCATGGTGCTGCACAACCAATAGACAAAAAATGGTTTATCATGGATTGGTTGACCACACAATAACTAATTCGCGGGGGTGAGGTGCTAAAGTTTGGTCAAGAAGGTCAACATGGTCGTGAACTCACAGTGGTTTCAAAAGACAACCAAATAACGACCAAAATCCACCTTACTAGTTTGAATATGACACTCTTATGGAAGCAGTGTTTACCATAGCTTAAAGGAGATATCACAAACAAGCGAGAGCCCACCACCTGAAAACATTCTAGACCAAAAAATGAAAATATTTAAACATATTTTATTTAAAATTCCATAAGTCCAACCTAGTTTTATTCATTGTTTGCTGGTTATTTGAGTCACACTGGATGTCCATCATCTACTTTATTTGCCTCCCATTGGACTCCTCCTTTAGCTTCGTGGTGTCTCCCTGTTCCCCAATGCTCCTCCATCTACCTTGTCCTATAACTCTCTTTTTTTTCCTCCATTCACATCCTCTTACCAACACACCTCTCACATTGTTCTCCTTGGCTTTCGTCCACCACCTACTTGCCATAATTTCCCATATGCATCCATTATATGGTAGAGGAGAACATTCCTTCTTCTACCTTCCCAAGATGTTTGCCATAAAGAAGCCATCCCTTCAATTTAGAGGGAGCCTCGCACAGCTGGTCTGATTTGATCATCTAAATGTAGTATTATTGTATTTAATACCAATTTTAGTTGGTGAATATGATTAAGCGAATTCTCCATCATTTCGATAGCCAAATTCTAATCTCCATAAGTTCAATCAAATGCATTTTTCATAGCAATTAGAGTGGTCATTCGCTTATGATAGGATCCTTTTATTTTATAAAACAATTGTTTCTTTCCCCTTTAGGAAGGGTTTTCATAATTGATCTAAAATAGATTACATATTTATTCAAAATAGAAAATTTTTATTATCATAAAATGAATCAATCATTTATTTAAAACGGAATGTCCACAACACTCCAAAATAAATTAACTATTTATTCAAAATGAGATCTCTTCATTATTTAAATAAATTAACTATTTATTTAAAATGATATCCATTTACTATTTAAATAAATCAACTATTTATTTAAAATGATATCTATTTACCAGGCATGCGAGTTGCGAAAACAACCTATTCATTCATAACTCACCAATTATTAAGACAAATAGTGTTGAACTAAAAGATAGTCAAGCATGTGCAGAAAACAAAGAGAGAGTCTTTGCATAAATATAGTCACCTATCTCAGCCTCTAGAACTTATGATAGCTACTAGGCTATCAGTCTGGGGCTCAAGGAAAATAGCTATTGATGATTATCCCTTAATTGAATGCATGTCTATATGAAGGTATCCATACTTGTTACCTTTGAGTTGCCTTGTCATCACTTCCCCAACCTCAAGTACCCTTGTATTCGATGGATGACTCAACTTATTCCACTTACGAGTGCACCTGATCCTACACATTGGCAATTTGTTAGTAGTATCATGCTCTTCAATATCTATCAATATTGCATAGTTGCTTAATTGCACATAATCAAGTATTAAAGCATTATCAGTTAATACATTGTCTTCCATGTCAACAAGGTCCATATAGGAGGGTCATGACATCCTCCCCCACTAGGACTAAACACCATCTTGGGTGTTTTTTTTAGTTTTACAAAAGCATATTCAAATAAAAGCAATTATTACAATTCTTAGAGAAAATTAAATTAAAAAGGAAAATATTTTTGCATATCCACCACTTTCTCCCAAGTGGCATTCCTTTTCGAGAATCGGTCCCATTGGAAGTTACATTGCTCAAGGGTCCGATTTCGCATAGTCTTAGAGTGGAACTTGAGGATCCTTATTGGTATTACTTCAATTTACTTTGGGTTTTCCATCTACAAATTAGAGACATCCCACACATGTTCAGGGTTAGAAATATATTTTCTAAGCAAATATATGTGGAAAGTGTCATGGATTTTTGATAAATTAGGAGGTAAAGCGCGTCGATAAGCAACTAGACTAATATTTTAAGTGATCTCAAAGGGTCCTACAAATTGTGGATCCAATTTTGTGGACTTGATCACACTTTTCATTGGTTTGACCCTTAGGAACACTTTATATTTCATCGAGTACTCCCTTGGAGTTCTCTTTAAATCAACACAACTCTTCTTCCTATTGACAAATTCCTTGAGTATTTGCCTAATTACCTTTATTTGCTCTTCTATTTATCTGACCATTTATGGTCTAATCATAATTCTATCCTCTAGGTTGTCCCATGACAATGGTGTTCTACACTTTCACCCATACATGGCATCAAAAGGTACCATTCCCAAAGATGAGTGATACCCATTATTGTAGGCCAACTCTACCAAAGGTATGTAGTCTTCCTAGCGAGACTTGTGATCCATACAATACATGCAAAGCATATCTTCTAGTACTTGGTTTACCCACTCTGTTTGACCATGTTTTAGGGTGGTATGCTGAACTCATGTTCAACTTCGTGCCTATTTCCTGGTGAAGGGCTTTCCAAATTTTAGAAGTGAACTTGGAATCCCTATCCAAGATATTTATCTCTGTAAATCCATGCAATCGAAACACTTCCTTGTAAAATCTATTAGCCACCACTTGAGTGTCATTCTTGGTGCTCTCAGGTATAAAATGTTTAACCTTGGTCAATTTGTTGACTACTACTAGGATTGCATCATGTTGGTACCTGGTTTTTGGTAAACCTACTATGAAATCTATAGATATGACCTACCATTTCTGTGTAGGTATACTATGTGGATACAAATATCTTACAGGATGCTTGTGTTCTGCTTTAACCTTCTAGAATTCAAGGCATCGAGTGACAAAATCTGTAATATCCTTCTTCATCCCTACCTAGAAGAAGATTATTTTCAAATATTCCCTCATCTTTACCCCTCTGGGGTGAGCTGTATAAGGAGATCTATGGGCTTCTTGCATTATTAGACTTATTAAATCCCTTGATTTTAGTATGATGATTCCACCTTTGTATCATAATAGGTTATCTATCATTCCAAACTCCTTTTTGCTTTCAGGGCCTTTGCCTATTCTAGTTCAAATTTCTTGGCAATATTCATCCTGATGTTGCTCTTGCCTCACTTGGTCCATGAGCTTAATGTGGCTCCTGGTTATGGTTGCTATATGTCTCCTTCTACTCAAGGCATCAACAACCTTATTCTCTTTTCCCTTTATGTACTCAATTTCAAAGTCATATTTAGCGAGAAATTCAATCCACCTTCTCTGTATCACATTGAGTATTGGTTGGGTAAATATGTACCTTAGACTTTTATGATCTGATTTTAACTTGAAAGGTCTTCCTACCAAATAATGGTGCTAGAACTTTAGGACGTGTACTATAGTAGCTAGTTCTAAATCGTGAGTAGCATAATTGACTTATTACCTCATGAAGCTTCTTACCTCGATAACATTAGAAGGGGATGGACAGTTTAATATAGCTTCTATTTTCTCTGGATCCACAATAATTCCTTCTGTTGATATGATATGCCCTAAATAGCGTACCTATAAAACATAAAAATCACTCTTGGCTAGACTTTTGTAGAGTTGATTTTCCCTTAGTAATTCTAGCATGATATTGAGATGCTTATCATGCTCTTTCCTATTTTGAGAGTATATTAGGATATCATATAGAAATACAAGGACAAAATGGTACAGGTGCCTTTTAAACACACTATTTATTAAATTTATGAAGATGGTTGGGGCATTAGTCAATCAAAAAGGTAGGATTGTAAACTCATAATGCTCGTACCTAGTCTTAAATACCATATTGTGAGTATCCTCACAAATTCTCAATTGGTGATACCCTGACCTTAAATCTATATTAGTAAACATCGTGGCATCCTTAAATTAATTGAATAAATATTTTATTCTAGGTATGGGATATCGATTCTTGATTTTAGCTTTGTTCAACAATCTATAATCAATACACAACCTCAAAGAGGCATCTTTCTTTTTCAAAAATAAAACAGGTGCACCCTAAGGTGGCACACTTGGTTTTATCAGTCCTTTCTCTAATAACCCTTGCAATTGTACCTTTAATTCATGCATCTCAATGGGTGACATCCTATATGGAGATCTATGAATTGGTTTCACTCCCGACATAAGATCAATAGTGAAATAAAATTCCCATACATAAGGGAGCCCAGGTAAATCCTCAAGAAATACATCCTTGAAATCCTACAAAATTGGATGTTTTTGTAGTACTTCCTTCTTTCAGTATTCTTCTACTTCATTTATCTTTATTACATAAACCATCCCTCATTTTTTGAGGGCTTTATTCAACTACATCACTGACAACATCTAGGATTTGAATTCCCCTTGTTTGCTATGGATTTGTAGCCTTCCCTTACCTTCTTCAGAATATTTGATCTATCTATCCTGGATGTTTGGTAAATGCATGGTGATGAATCGAAGAATTGAAAAATGGTTAAAGCAATGGTAAAGCACTTTTAAAAGTAAGGCTTTACAAAAAATTTAGGATATATCAAAAAATACAATGCTTTGCACTGTGTGGCTCGAAAGGAATAGAAGAATATTTAAAAGAAAAGAAAGCAAATTAGATAAAATGAAAAGAAAGATATATTTAGCCATAGAGGAGTCTAATCCAACCATATCAACTTACCCAATTCCTAATCTAGAAGCATAGAGCCTTGATAGATGGAGTCAAGTCATCAAATGGAATTATGATGTTGGGTACAGGAGAAACAAAAAGAAGGAAAAGAATATAAAGTGGAAACCACTAGATGTGGAGTTGGTCAAATTGAATTTTTATGGAGAATCTAAAGGAAATACAAGACCAGTAGGAGGAGGAATAATTAGAAATAAAAAAGATATTTTGTCTCATTGTGCTTTCAATAGTGGAATGATATATAATCAAGCTAGAGCTTGGGTGGCTTTAGAAGGATTAAAAATATGCAAACAAATGAAATGGAACAGAGCATGGGAAGGTGATTCACTCATAGTAATAAATGGAATTTTGAGTAAAGCAAAGGCTTCATGGAACATACAAGAGATAATTCTGGAAATTCAAGATCTTGCTAAATATTTTGAAGAAATTAGGTTTACACATACATTAAGGGAAGGGAACAAATGTGTAGATAGGCTATCCAATAGATGGATTTTAATTGAGAATCATGAAGTTAAATTCTCTTTTACATGGCTAGAGGAAGTAGTAAGTTTAGCTGAAGCTAACAAGAAAATTTTGGCTGGTTAAAACAAATAATGATTAAGATTTACTTTAATTTTTTCCATTGGTAATTATTCTTTATTTTCATATAAACTATTTATTATAATTTTTGTGGTTGCACTTGTGCTTCAAGAAGGAAACTAGCAATCCAAATTTGGTAAAGTGGACTATGATAATGTGATGTTTGGAAATATTACTCTACTAATATGCAATGCATAGATAGTAGAGGTGAAGTTTTTGTATTGTGAAGGCTGCTATAGGAAAATGTTAAGAAGGATGATGAATTCTAGAATATTTGTATTCACACAAAAAATAAAAAAAAATCCAAAAAAATGAAAACGAATTCAGACATTTTATGTAAAATGATATAGATTTCTAGCTATAGCATCTCAATTGAGATGAGAAGTGAATCTATTTCTACAATCTCAAGCTCTAAAGAAGAGAGTTGTGATTTTTCAAGGGTGTGGGACCCGAGTACAACCCCTTGTTCTCCAGCATAAAAAAAAATATTAGTAGCCATTGACATCAAGGTTGATGATGTTGCAAGCACAATGGAACATGCTTTATCTCTCTATATTTTTTTCAATCATGAAGAACAAAAGCAAATATTTCATTTACTAATGAAGTTGTTTTCTTTATAGTATTCTTCTATAATTTATTCAAAGGTGAGATTCAAATTATCCTCTCTATTTATCGTCTTTCCTTCTACAAACTTACAAAAGAAACTCTTATTTTTTATAACATTCATCTCAAAAATGTCCCAAGATGATTTTAGAACTATTATCTCAATTTATCCTATTTTCTTCTACAAATTTATCAAAGCAATCCTTGCAAATTTTTATTTCATAAATGGTAAACAAACCCTAGGGTATATAGATTAGAGATATTGGCAAAAACCACATCATTCTATCCAAAATAATGCTTAAAGTAAAATGAAGTATAAATTTATCTCAAACCCAAAGACTTGTATTTTCTATTGTCTTTCAAATATTAAAGATATATTTTTCTTTTATTAGTTAAATATGGGTTTTTATCAAGGATCCTAAAACCTAATTACATTGAAACGTGAATACATAAAAAGAAATATGTCCAAGGAAGGACAACATGACAGGCTTGAAGAAAGCCAGAAGGAACTAAATCAGGAATGTGTCAAAGGAAAAAATTTAGGAAATCACAAAGGATGGTGCAAAGGAAGCAATATTAGGACGAAATCTAAAAAAAATTGTGTAGGAAAGGAAAGCCCGCTAGAACAATGAAATTGAAATTTTAGGCGCCAAGCATGAAATTTGAAACATTCCAAGGATGGGAAAAAGTTCCAAACCACCCAATCTGTCAAAAAAATAATTTGAAACTTCCCACAGGTGGGAAAAGAACATGAGTGCCAAAATTTAAAATTTGAATCCTCTTAAGGGAAGGAAAACCAGAAACCACCCTTGGGAAACCAGAAACTAAAAGAAAATTGCTTCCCACACAGGGAAAAACCAGTCTAAAATAGAACACCCACCCTAAACAAATGGGTGGAGAAAAGGAATAGAAAAACTATAAATCCCACCAAAATAGGGATGGGAAACACCTAGGGATGGCAAAGGATCACGAAAATAGGAAAAAACCAATCCCTTGAATGCTTGAAAGATGAAGCAACATATTGAGGAATTCCATAGACCACGAAATCCTTATCCAATGGATCATTAGCCTAAAATATGGTGCAGCAATGGATCAACATCAAGAGGAACTCCCCAAGCCATAGAGTCCTCAAGAAGAAAAAAGGAAGTCTTCAAAAACACCAACCTAGAAGAGGAAGCAGCAGCAACATATAGCACATCTGAAGGAAACGACCGAGAAAGTTCCATAGGAACCCAAAAGGAAGGAGTCACGAGGAAGCTCGATTGCATATGATAGAGCCCAAATAAAAAGGAAGTAGCCAGGCATCCTAGATAGCCTTTAGCACCGCCAATGAATAGCTTCAAGGACATAGATGAGGAAGTCCTACAGGGATACAACAACAAGAAATATAGAGGCCCTCCCAGAAGCCATGAAAGAAACTAAAATCCCGTTGGACCCACCACCTCGATCCCAAAGAGCAGAGTCATAGTAGAAAGCACATGGTCCCCCTCAAACCAAAAGGATGTTGTGCAAAACTGCTCATGAAGCCAAATTTCCTCAGACCCAACATTCCACAACTGAAGATCCTTTAAGAGCAAATATCAAGAAGACTTACAAAAACAACCTGATAAAAAAGGATGATTCAAGAAAAACACTGAATAATCCAAAAAACCTAGGAAAAGTCTCAAGGAAGAACCTAAAACCATCCCAAAACCTAGACACCTAAGGAAAGGGTAGAACAATAGAATAGTGATCTTCCCACCACAGGTAAGGAAATGGGCAGAACAATGGAACAATGATCTACCCATCAAAGTAGATCATCTGCAACATCTTCTTGCTATGGAGGATGGGAAAAGGAGGTGTCAAGGAAGTGGGTATAGGATCAGGGACCTGGGACAGGGCCAAGGAAGGGTTGCAGGGAAACGAGACTTCCATAGGAAGTCTCCTGCAGAGGCCTCCTCCATTGAATATCAAATTAAAGATATATATGACCATGAAGACTATAATAACATAGTAAAAGGGGTCTTAATAAAGATAAAAATATAGCAAATTCTAGATCATCCTTAAAGCCCCCATTTTTTAATTCTCCCTTTTCTCCTAAATTTGGGCCTATACTATGATAGACAATGCATTATCTAACTTGAAATTATATTCAAAATAGCAAGGGAAAATAATGGTCATCGTTGGAACTACAAATTTTATCCATTGTTCAAATATCAAGACAATAAAATTTATGACTCTTACTAAAACAACCATAACTAAATTGGATGCAAATCAATATGGGTGCTTCCAGTTTATCAATGATTATCACTTGAAGAAGAAAAAATAATTTTTAAGAGTGTAATCAATACTCACAAGACCCTTTTGAGAGAAAAAATTGGTTATACAATAGTCATGTTGAAAAAATTTTGAGAAAAGGGATTGTCTTTTTAAGGAAGTTTGAATTCATAAAATGCATTTTTTCTTATTAGAAAAGACAAATTGAGTAGTACTAGTAAGTGAGAAATTAATAACAACAATATCAAAGATATTGTAGACTAACAACTTAACATGAATTCTTATCTTTCCTATTTGATATTTGGGTGTGAAAAGAGGGATCAACACTTGTAAACTCTAGAGAATTTAATAAAATAAGAAATCACTCTTAAATGTGTTTCCTATTTTAATGTTAAAATTAGCATAAATAGCATTTTTCCTAGTAAGGATATCTAGTACCTGGAACAAGATGACAAGCGGTTGAATCCATTGTGCAGGCAAGAAGCAAAATTTTCAAAATCTAGAGGGCAAGAAGACCCAAATTCAAAATTTTGGAATCTAGGGTATCCTCTACTTTAACCAATCTGGCAGAATCCCTGAGGATGGGGAAATCCATGAATCTGTTGTTGTCAATCAGATCGGGTTTTGGGGTGATGAACCCCCCGATAAAGGTGATCCCCATGGACCCCCTTCTTTTGAGGGCCCCAGTACAAAAAAATCATCCTTAACCAAGGTGGTAGGAGGAGGACAACACTGCATACCTGAGCTTCATTCTACTTTAGAGCCTACTGGGTCAAAAGTAAAAATTCTTGACAACCTGATTCAAAAATATTTGTCATTTGAATATTTTAATTTAGTTGGTAAATTGATTGGAGTGTGTCCTAATATTGAGGTCATTCAAAAATGGGCTCTTTCCAAGTGGAAGAATATTGGGTCCATGGAGATTTTTGGCCTGACCAAGGGCTTCTTTGGGATTAATTTGAGTAATCCTGATGATGCCAACATAATTATCATTGGTGTTCCTTGGTTTCTAGGGTGAAAGAGTCTTTTTATTCATAAATGGTATCCTAATTTTGACCCTAAGACCCAAAGTATAAATTTTGCACCTATTTGGGTTAGACTTCCCAATATTCCTTCGCATTTATGGAATCCGGACATCCTTACTGCTATTGCCAAAACCATAGGGACTTTGGTTGCTATTGATCATGCTACCTTAGCCAGAACGACAATGACCACAGCTAGAATATGTGTCAATGCTAATATTGATTCAAAACTTCCAACTTTGGTGGAGCTTGAATACAGTGACTACTATCACAAGCAGGCTATTGAGTACAAAAATAAACCCACTTTTTGTATGGAATGTCACGCTCAGGTATATCTTCGCATCCATTGTCCTTCGCTTAAGACTAAAAATATAGATGAACCAACTCAACTGCCTGAGGCCCCTAACCATCAAGTGTAGGGATGGAAGAAAGTTGACCGTAAAATTCCAATTCATAATATCCAAGGATGAAAAAGTGTTGGTACCAAAAAAAATTTAGGTAGCCCAAGCAAGGGCAGCATCATGGCAATAAATGAATTGTCATTCGTGAGCCTAAAAATATTCAACCCCTATTGAATCCTCTATATGTTGTTAGAAGGGGTAAGCAGATTGTGAATAACACAAGCTTATACTTAGAGAGGGGGTGAACAGTATAAGACCACTTTTTACTTTTCTTTTAAAATTAATATTATGCAATGTATAGATAGCAGTATCAATAGCAGTAAATCAAAGCAATGCACAAAACACCATACAAAATAGAGACACAAATTTTAATGTGGTTCACCCAATGTGGGCTACCTCCATAGAGAAAATATTTCTTCTAAATATTTCTCAAATAATATTTTGGGAATCCTTCCCAATTACAATGTTTATGGACCTTTGTCCAAATGAGATGTTGATCCCCTAAATCTCAAGTTGGTGGATCTCTTCCACAGGAGAACTATTTCCCCTTCAGCTTTAGCTAGTGATCTTCTAGAAGACTCTGTCTCTCTATTGCACTGATTGGTGGATCTCTCTCCACTTGAAGACTCCTCACTCAAAACATTTATCTTCAATTATCATGGTTGTTGGATATCTATCCACTGAGACTCTATCATCTATACTCTATCACCTCTAAAGCTCTATCAATAGGTTCACTCAGAACCTTCTCAAATATACTCAACAAGTCCACTCAAAACCTGCTCAAATCTGCTCAACAGGTCCACTCAGAACCTGCTCAATTCTGCTCAACAGGTCCACTCAGAAACTGCTCAAATCTACTCAACATGTCCACTCAAAACCTATCCAAATATTCTCAACAAGCTCACTCATAACTTGTCCAAATCTGCTCATAAGCTCACTCAGAACTTGTCCAAATATTCTCAACAAGGTCAATCAAAACTTGTCCAAATATGCTCAACAAGCTCACTCAGAACTTTTCCAAATTTTCTCAATAAGCTCACTCAGAGCTTGTCCAAATCTGTTCAACAAGCTCACTCAGAACTTGTCCAAATCTGCTCAACAAGCTCACTCAGAATTTGCTCAAGTATCCATTGCAAGCTTCCACAAAGATTACACAAAATCAGTCCACAAGCCTTCTCAAATACTTGCCTCAAATCAGCTTAACAAATCCACACAGAATTTGTTCAATATCATAGAATCATAAAGAGAATTGTTAGAGACTTAATATTTTCTACACTCAATGCTTAATCACTTTCTCAACTCAGTCTCATAGAAGCATAAAGAGAATTGTTAGATACTCAATATGTTATATTCTCAAAGCTCAATCTCAACTCAAATCAATCTCATAGAAGCATAAAGAGAATTGTTCGAGACTCAATATGTTTTATTCTCAAAGCTCAATCTCAACTTAAATCAATCTCATAGAACCATAAAGATAATTTTTAGAGACTCAATGTTCTATTCTCAAAGCTTAATCTCAACTCAGATCAAAATATAGAATAGTTTGTTTCATGGAACTTGAACAACCACATGCATCCACTTGACTAGGCTTAATCAATGCTACTCAACCAATCACATCAAGGAACAACCTTTCTCACAAACCCTAGTCCAAGCATGTATCAACCAATTTAAAATATTTCAAACAATGCTCAACCACAAATCTCACATAACAATGATACTCATGTTCTTTTCTAACTCAAGTTCAAGTTCTTTGCATAACCAATTGGATTCAACAACAATGCTTATAAAACAAAGTTTAATCACATCTAGAAAACCTTGATGCATTAAACCAACCACTTTCGAAAAGGAAACCACAATAAATATTTTTCTCTCCAATGATATTTTCAGAAATCAATCACCCAAGTCAATGGATAATATTGCCCACACCTTTTTGATGCCAATGAGTTGTCCACAAAATCTATCAAACTCAACACACTTTCAAGTATTTCCTTTTCAATCACAAAGAGGTTATAGGACTTGAATAATATCACAATAATAACAATAATATCCCAATAACGCCTTATTACTCCTACTCAATAAAATTTACCATGTCCTCTCATGAAAGAAACAATCCCCTTTGACAAAGAATAAATCAAACTCACTTTTGAACCCCTTTAAAAAAATAGAAATATCTCTTTACACACATCTTATTTCTCCTTCTAAGCAAGTTAATCAAATAGCCCTTGAAAAATTATTTCCAACAATATATAATATGCTACCCTTCCAAAAATAAAACCATCAAAAATCTCTCAATTTTCTAGGGCATAGCATAACCCTTGTTTCTCCCTTAAGGCTGTTAAAAAAATTAAAATACAAAAATTTGCTTGCCTTTCCTCTCAGAGAGATTCGATCCCTCGATGTCCTCCCTCCCAATGCCTTAACTGCATCCAAGCCCCCGTTGGGCCACGCGCCCACACTTGCCTAAAAAGGCATGAGTTGCATCAAAAAATTCATGAACTAGCACCTTTTGAAATAATCAAAATGCGCTTCAAGCGCTTTGACCTTGCAAGCAACCTCCAAGCGAATTGAACGCGGGACCTCCTTTGTCTCGCCAAGCCAACGCAACACTATGCCAAGCTGGCCTATGTGCTCCAAAACCCTGAACATTCCCTACTTCAACCTTTTCTTAAATCGTCAAGCCTTTTAAACATGAGCCTTAATTTGCATGCACTCCAAACGAATTAGCAAGGATAATTTTCATTAATGCCTTTTGGGGCATTATATATAATGCCTTTGTCTTCCATGCAATCACGTCGATGCATTGATTTAATTCGATGTCGGTGTGGTTGATTAATTTATAATATATTTAAATTTAAATTTAAATTTAAATATTATAAATTAAATTAGACCAACCTTAGGTTTTAGATTAATTAAACCTTGGAGCCTTGTCTTAATGCACAACCTTGGTGTAACGAATATTATTTATAAAATTTAAATTCCTTGTGAATTTAAATAATTTATAAATAATTATTAAACCTCCTTTTTAATCTTGGTAATAACCCATCTTGGGTTTTTATGAACCAATCACTTAACTTGTGCTCCAAATAATGTTAAAATATTAGGGACCCTTTTTCCTTTCACTTTTGTACTGTTGAAGCTTTTTCTTGGATGCTAATGACAACCTTGGACGACTTTATTTCTTGCCAAATTTCTTGATATGAGTGATAACTCTATCAGGTGACATCAATGACAACTTTGACTTAGAGGACTCAAAATGTCCAACAATCTTCCCCTTTGTCATTGATGGAAACCCATATTCTTTTATTGAAATCTGACCTTCTTTTTGCTCCCCGTGGCTCAATGCTCTCTCAAATATCAAATCTCTCCCCATATCAAATCTCTTCCCCAATATACACAAATATCTCCCCCTTTGACATCAAAGGCAAAGGGTCACCTTTGGGGCTCGGGGCTAAGAATGAGCCTCTTAGCTTATCCCCTCCCCCACCTCCATATGAGGTGGTTAATTCTGGGGTGGGAGTATTTATACTTCTCGAAAGCACTATTCTTTACCTTTATCTTTCTCTCTTATTTTCTGAGTTTTCTGAATCCTCTGACTGTTTCTTTCCAAGTCATCATCCTTGTTCCTGTCATCACTTCTATTCTAGTTTATGTTCTTGTTCTCATCCATGTTCCTATTCCTGTTCCTGTTCTCATCATTGTTCCTGTTCCTGTTCTCATCCTTGTTCCTATTCCTGTTATGGCCTTTGTTCATGTTCATATTCCTGTTCTTGTTCATATTCTTGTTCTTGTTCATATTCTTGTTCCTGTTTATTCCTGATTTTGGAATATTTTCTCTACATCATCTTGTTGTGTGACCATCATTATTACACTTATAACACTTAATGTTATTATTCCTTGGAGATGCAACTATTTTAGGACTTCTCCTAGTGAAGCCATATCCTCTTTTGTCATGAATTTTGTAATTCATTGCCTTGTGACCAAACTCATTACATGAGTAGCAATACCCTTGGAAAAGTTGTCCTTTTCCATATTCTTGTCTTTCATGTGTCCTACACTGTGAAGCCATGTGCCCAAACCTATGACATGAAAAACATCTTCCATTGAAGCTTCCTTGTCTCGACCTCATTGGTTTCCTGTTATGGTTGTTTTTCCATCTGTATCTTCTCTGTGCATTGTTCCTATATTTGTTGAACTCTTTGATGTCCAACTCATCCTCTGATGTCTCACTCCCACTTACACTATCTTCTTCTGAAATATCTTCTTCTAAAGTTTCTTCTTCTTCAGGACTTGAAGTAGACTCTTTTTCCTTTTTCTTTTGAACCTGTTTAGAACCAAGACATGTATTGTTTTTTTCTCTTCTTTATATCTTGACTATTTTATCCACACTCTTTACACTGTTCACATACTTGTATAGCTTATTCTTGGAATCCTCTAAATCTTTCTTTAGTAGTTCCACTTCTTGTGTTAACTTTTCACATTCCATAATATTTGCTTCTAACTGGAACGCACTTTACTAGTGAAAGCTAAGGGGTGCCCTTCCTACATCAACACCAAACCAATACCATTGCTTGAAGCATCGCTAAGGGGATTTTGACTAGAAAGCACTTTACTAGTGAAAGCTAAGGGGTGCCATTCCTACATCAACACCACACCAATACCATTGCCTAAAGCATCGCTTTCAATTACAAAAGTCTTGGAAAAATCAAACATTTCTAATATCGAGGTGGTTGCCATAGTATGCTTCAACTCTATGAAAGCTTATTCCACTAAACCAATCCAAGTAAAAGAATTCTTTTTTAAGATATATGTTAAGGGAGCAACAACTTTTTCATAGTTGTGAATAAATTTGCAGTAATATCCTGTAAACCCCAAAAATCCATCAAGATATTTTAAGAGTGTGAGGTTTTAACCACTCTTGAATCGCATGAATCTTATTAGGGTCAACTTTAACTCCATATTTGGTGACAATGTGTTCCAAATATTATACTTCTGTCAACCCAAAAGAACACTTGCACCGCTTACCATAAATTTGATGTGCCAAAATTTGTAGAGTCTAATCCACATGGGAGAGGTGCTCTTCCCAAAAGCAACTATAAACCAAAATTTCATTAAAGAAAACCAGAATAAATTTATGAAGGGATAAAAAATGTTGTTCATGAGACTCTAAGATGTGGAAGGTGCATTGGTTAAGCCAAATGGCATCACCAAAAAATTATAATGAATCTTATAAATATTGTATGTGATTTTGGGAATATCTTCATCCTTGAGTTGGATCTAATGGTACCCAAAGCAAAGATCTAATTTGGAGAAAAACATAGTCCCATGCAACTCATCCACTAATTTATCCACCACCAAAATAGAAAATTTATCATTAATGGTGAGCTTATTAAACTCACATAAATCAATACATAATCACCATGATCCATATTTCTTTCGTACCAATAAAAGAGGAGATGAGTAAGGGTTGTTACTCAGGTGAATGACTCCCGCTTTTAACAATTCCTAAACCAACTTATTTATATCTAACTTAAGGGTATGAGGGTATCGATATGGCCCAATATTAGGTGGTACACTACCAAGAACCAATGGAATTGCATGGTAATAGGAGTGACATGGTGGCAAGTCTGTTGGTTCGGCAAAAACTACATTGTGCTTTGTCAAACCAAGTTGCAAATCATCAAGAATTCAGTCCACTTCTGTAGTAGGTTGGATTGCAAATAGTTGCACGATGACCCCACGAGAAGATTTTTTTAACAACTTCTCCATATTATTTGAGCTAATAATCTGAGGTCCTACTTTTGAATCTTGAAGTATGTACGATTGTCCATCTTGTGAAAGTTGCATCCACAATTCTATAAAGTTTCATGTGATGGTGCCCAAGGTACCCAACCATTGAGCTCCTAAAACAATATCACATTCCCCTAATTGAAGAGCAAACATATCTTGTTTGAGTTCATAATCCTCTATTTTCAATTTAACATTACGACATTTACCTTTGCAAGTTAATATTCCTCCATTGGCCACCATAACCTCAAAGGAGTTGCATGTATGTAACAATTAGCCCATTTGGAATTTCAAGGATCAATAAAGTTGTGTGTGCTACTTGAATCAACAAGGATTGTAAGGTGTTGGCCTTTGAAAAATCCACAACTTTCATGGTCTGTGGAGTTTTAGTCCCTACAAGAGCATGGATAATCAAATTTGCCTAGGGTTCTTCATGTACTTCCTCTTCATGTTGAGGTTCTTCTTCGAATGTTTCTACTTCATCATAACTATGGTCACTGTTTACGGGTTCCTCTACATCAATCAGGAACAACTTCTTTTGGGCACACCTATTCCCTTAACATATTTTTCATCACTATTATAGCACAACCCTTGAGCTCATTGAGCATCCATTTTCTCAATGGTCAATATTTTTGAAATAATATATTTATTTTCATTATTGCTCGTGAACTTGGGAGGAAAAGAGGGTTTGGTTAATGGAAGTTTAGATGTCCTCCTTTGAGATAAAAAGTTGGATTCGACCAACCATGATAGGCGTATGACTTGCATAATTTTTTGTAGTTTGATCATATGAACCTCGGCTTGAAGATCATACTTTAAACCACTAATGAAACAACTCATAAAAATTCCTTTAGTCAACCCTTGGTCCTGTTAGCTAATTTTTCAAATTGGGCTTGGTAGTCTTGAATTGTAGATGTTTGTCTCAGCTTGGTTAGTGCTCCTTGAAAATCATCACATTCATTAGGGCCAAAGTGAGTGAGTAGTTGTGATTCAAATTCTTCCCAAGAAGGATCAGTAATAGTATGTCGAAACCATTGATACCATTGTAAAGCTTCTGATTCAAGATTGAAAGAAGCCATCTTGACCCAGTAATATTTAGGAACATTATGGAGTTGGAAGATCAATGTGACATAACCACCCATCCGTGTCTTTCCCATTGAAATTTAAAAAGTCCAATTTAGGCATATTGAAGGTAGTATCATGGTCAAAACTAGCATGAAAACCTTCCCTTTCCTTATGGTGTCCTTTTTCTCACCCTGATTGTTTTGTATCCTGATACTCAAATACTTGTGGGTCACTTTGAAGCTTAGACTCAACCTCTAGAATTTTTTTGTGAAGTTCAGTTTTGGAGGTAATGTATTCCCTTCTAAAGTTTTGGATGCCCTCACGTATTGATTGATTGTATTATAAAATGGTACATAGTTGTTTGGTGATTGTATCCAATGATGCAGAAGTTTGTTCCATCTCTTTTTGCTATCCCTGAGTACCAATATCCATTTTGGTAGGAATTGAAGGACTACCAAAGACTTACTAAAAATAGAAATGTTATTTAAAATATTACTATTCTTAGTAATAAATCCAAAAAGTACTTGGGTGCTATATATCAAACTGTCAACTCAAAAAGATAGTCACAATGAGCTAGATCCCACAACACTGGTTTTGGGCACCCCAAAAAATTTTTACAGTTGTTTTGATGAGTCTACTAGTGAGGTTGGTTTTCCTCAAGAGGTGGGGTTCAAAAGCTGAGTATTGTATCAACTGATTCTGCCTTGTCTTTTCTTACCACTAACCACACCTAGCACTACCTTGTCATCTATAATGCGGCCATTATCATTATTCAGTCACAAACACGGGGATTCTCTATACTATGTAATTATTGACACTATCTATCATGTTTATCACTGACCACCCTATAATTTTTTACTATTATAGATGATTGTTATTGTCACTGACCTGATTGTTACTCCTACTGACTTGACTATTACTACCATTGACCCGACTGTTATTGTCACTATCCCAAATATTACTAAATTATGTCCTATCATAGATACTTACAAATATACCCAAAATATTTGATGCATGTAGGTTTTTTCATGGGATAAAATTATAAGTTTAGCAGAACAGGAAACCTTTCATTTTTATAGGTTGAATTTTTGGACAAAAATAGGGTACGCTAGGCAAAGGAGTATGTAATAACCATAGGTCCTTTTTTATACCATAGTGACAAACAATAGTGCTTGGACCAATATTTGAGGCCACTACCCAAGGAGGATTCCACACATACCCTTGAGAACACTATCTACCTCTCTAACAGTATAAGAGGATAATATTTTGTGATGTTTCCCATGTACTATGGATAATACAAGGCCAAAAAAGCTTTCTAATGGATAAAATTTTGTTTAACCCTAGATGGTCTTTCTAAATACTTGAAGATACATAGGAGATCAATTTTGTGTGCAAGTAATGTCTAAGACCTAAATATTGGAGTTGTTGGTCACGAATATTCCTAAGTACAAAATTCTTGTGCACCCTAGACCCGACCAACATTGAAAGGCCGAAGGAGAGAGATGTCCTTCGGGCCAATATCCAAAGAGGGTTGGTTCCCTTACTAAACTAATTTTGTTTAAAGCTTAGGGTAATAGGAAAGATATGGGAAATGACGAAAAGAAATGGGAAATATGGCTATAAGCCAGAAACATCAAGTGGGGATAAACTAACAATGGAAATCCAAATCAAGTGTTAGTTAGCATATAATAGAAATAAAGGCACAAGAACCACTCACAGTTTGTAGAGATAACCTCCAAGAAGCATTTCAATATTCATTCCCTCACCAACAATAGTTAAATTCATATGCAAAATTTAAAATCAGCTAATAATAGATATGAACGTAAGTAGAAATGATAAGCAGAAAGATATCAAACACAACACTACTCAAGGAACCAGAAGTTGAATGTCTTTCTATTTATGCAGAAAAATAAAAGTATTTTTATAGAGTGTCTATCCTGTTACATTGAAATGCTTAGTATTTATAGAGGATTTCACCTCTAAAATTAACAAAATGTCGACTAGTCAAAAATCAACAACAGTAATTCTTTCCTCGACAACTGCAACGCTCGAATCAGATCATTCTTCAGGGAGCAACGATCCAGTTTTCATGGAGTGCGCTTGGAAAATCGACAAAGATGGATGATGGAAAAAATGTTCCAAGCGTCGGTGCATCAAAACTTAGCAATATCACACGACAAACAGGAGCTTGGATATTAAATTTTGAACAACATTCCATCCTTTATGCCTCGAAATCTTACCCTCACCATTGGAGATCAATGAATTTTAACTCCACTTCAAAAAGGAAAGAAATCCATGGAGGGCACCTTGAAGAATAACCAGGATCGCATCGGATTTTAGGATGTAGCATTTAATCCTAGCATCTTCTTAGCAATAATCCTAGAAAAATTGATCTCATTACTCCAAAAATTAAATTTTACCAGTCTTTGTTCTTTCCTAAAAGATATTATCAACAAGGATGCTTTGAAAGAAAACATTGTCGAAAAGAAGGGGCAAGAATTGATTTCTCCTATGCAATCCGGTGTTTTTGCCTCTCAACATGCTTTCGCCCCTATCTTGAGTAATTTCACCCAAAAATGACATGAAAACATCTTCTACAAGAAAAGAGGCGAAGATGATTGATTTCACCCCTAAGAGGGGCGACAATGATTTTCGCCCCACCTCAAGGGCGACTTTGACTTTGACCGGCAGGTGGAGATACTATTTTTAGGACTTTCACTCCAAAATGTTTCCAATTGGAAATTCGCCCTGAAGGAGGGCGAAAATTGTTTTTGTCCCTCTTGAGGGGTGCCTTTGACTTTGACTTGGTAATTTTTTCCCGAATGACATCATCAAATCGTTTGCACTCTAAAAAGCATCTTCAACTGGGATTTTACCCCAAAGAAGGGCGAAAGGGATTTTCGCCCCTCCTAAGGGGTGACTTTGACTTTGACTTCACCAAGCATGCGTTGCACTCGATTTTTGCCCCAAAATGCCTTTTAACTGGAAATTCACCCTAAAGAGGGGCGAAAATGATTTTCACCCCCTTCCAGGGGTGCCTTTGACTTTGACCAATTTTCGTTACTTGTAAAAATTTTCCTTCTTCATTTGGATGAAATCTTCCATCATGGTAGTTTCACCCCAAAGGAAGGACGAAAATGATTTTCACCCCTCCATGGGGTGAAAACGCCTTGCACTTTATTTTTACTGGCGCTTTCCCTTAAACAAAAACTATCAAAGCTTTTAGAGTGTTTCCATTGCACCTTCGATCCTGAGATGTTCTTTGCCATCAATTTTCCCTTTTACGTTTTGCCCATGACTTCCATGAATTTTTATTGGTAAAATGTATTGTGCATCTTCAGAAACAATATCAACCTTCTTTATTTAATGAAATTGTTTAAAGAAAGGAAACAAAAACATTACATTAAAACAGTAAAACTAGAAAAACTACATCATTGATCTTCTTTTTTCAAAATTTTACAATCAAAATTTAGTGTGGCAAAACTGCCAACACTTTTGGTGGCTCTCGGGGTATTCAGTTCTTCTAGATGCAATCGACCCCAAGCCTTCATCCATTGGGCTCATTTTTAACCATTTTTGGCTGCATCAGGTGGTACGTTTGATTTTGTAGCCTCCTTTCTTCTTTCCTCTTTTTCTTGCTTCTCCTGCTCTTCAACTACTTTATGTTGTGCTTCTACCCGTGCTCGTGCTTCTTGCTTGGCGAGGCTTTTGTTGGTAGTTTCATACATGACAAATGCCTCAACCCAAGAGTCTAGAGTGAACGCAAAGAGTGTACTTAATGAATCAATGAAAAAATATAACATCTCAACATGATCCATGCTAATGCGATTAGCTCTATGTTGGAGTTCCAATAGGGATGATTCGATGTGGGTGAGCCTCTCCATGTATGGCAATACTTGTTCCTCCATGATTGGCTCCTCCCAGTTGTCAATATCTGAAGTATATTCTACAAAATATTGCTAGGCTACCTTCAACTCTTTTGTTGGCAAAAGCTCCCCATTTTTATCCACAAATCTCAAAAACCCGACATCGACTAGAGCTTCGAAATAAACGAGCAAAATGGAAAGCTCCTATTTGAACATAGTCATTAGCTTTTAGTCTTCTCTCACCAGCTCTAACTTGGAAAAGAAGTTGCGCAACATCATCCTAGCCTTGGCCCAACCGTGATCCATCCCACTCATCGGCTTAACTTGGAAGTTAGACTGAGCCAACGCCTGAATCTTCAATGCCAATTCTAGTTTTGGTTCCATCTGTTCCTCAGCATACTCCAAGGTCTGCTCTCCAAGAAAAATCACTATCCGAGCCTCATGAATATACAATAAAACCTTGAGAGCTTCTATCACCAATGTCACACAATATTTCATTAAATGGTGGTGAGTTTCTTTGATTTTCTCCTTGGAGAAGCCTACTGATTGTGTGGCTTTCTTAGCCAGTTGTTTTTGTAAAACCTCAAGTTGGGTGGTTAATGCTTGCACTTGCTTCTTCGCTCCTACCCAAGTTATCTAGTATCCCTTGGCTTCTTTCTCCAACTCTTTCACCCTTTGCTACCAACGCTCTACCTCTGATTTCGCTATTTCCAGTTGGTCCCTATTTTTGGCTAGAGCATCATTCAATTCAATAATATTTGCCTCAACCTTGAAAAAGATTTTCTTGTAATGCTCATCGTGCAGGTAAAGAGAGCTCATATCCACCTGCATATTCTCCAAATTCTTCATGGTATCAATCTTCGTCAGGTCCTCTATAATGACTTCATAAGTGTAATCACTTAGAGTCATTTATCCTTGGGGCTTTTGGACCTGGGGAATCATTTTTATAGTATGAGACTCCATAGTTTTGGGGTCAAAAGTGACCTTCTTCAATGTCTTTTCTAGAGCTTGAGCTTCTCTTCTCTTATGACTCTTCAACCACTATGATGAACTTTATCGGGCTCGACTCATCTTCGCTGCAACAGGATGCTTTGGTACAATCTCCATCTCTAGCTCCGATAGTACCTGCAACTCAATAAAAGGAGTAGGAGGAAAATGAGCCTGTTGAGGTTTTGGCTCGAAAAGGAAAGTTGAAACGAGAATGGTTGGTGGAACAAAAGTGGTTAAGGGGACAAAAGTGAGGGGTTCAGCTATAGTTACACTTACTCGAGGAGGAGCTTGTGTACTTATAGTCATGCTAGAATTTACAATGGAATGGAGGATGAAGGGATCAAAAATGGATTGGGACAAGATGCAAAAGAACTGAAAGAAATGGAAATAGTAGAAGTGGGAATAGAAGAAGAGGGAGCATCGGTGACTAGGGACTAGGAAACAAGAAGTGAAATGGAGGTGGAAGGTATACCGAATGGAGGTGAGATGGAAGACAACTACAAAATGGGGTGCAACAGTCACCAAATGCTCAAGAGAAAGGAAAAAAGGTGTAGAAAATATACCTTCAGGCTCGGATACCTTTTGAGCCAATGATGAGGGTGGTTGTGGCACTGGTTCACCCTTGTCTTTCTCCTCCTCCGCCTCCTTCTATAGATCTATGACTTCCATGTGTTGGCCAAGTTGTTCTACCTGAACCAAAGGAGGATTTTCTAAAACATCAACCTGTGTGGCTTCGTCCGCATGAGGAGGGTTTACCCCTAATGAAGAAACTATGCTTGTTCTTGGATTTTTGGATATCTTAGGGAAAGGAAGTGCCTCACGCTTGCTTTTCTTCTTCTGTTGGGGCTACACTTTCGATGATGGCTATCTCTCTTATTCTACAAGTGGTGCTTCCTTGACCACATGTTGCTCCTGCTCGACCACAATCTCTTCACTGTTAGATCTTTGAAAATTTTGAGGTATAATATTAGCGAAAGAGATTGGCAACTAGCTGTCATAGTATTCATCATAGACATCCAAAAAACACCTCATCCATTTCCAGGCCATAAGCTGACCCAGTTTTCCCTCTATGGGCCCTCATAACCCACCAGTTGGTAATTTTTTCCTCAGACCAAGCCGGCAACTGTTCTTTCATTTTACCAAACAAACCTGGGGGAGGAATTTGGTGCTTGTGAACTATAGGGTTGTACTCAGCCTCCATCTCATAAAAATCATGCCATGGTGGAAGTAGCATCATCTGCTCAACATGTCATTCGAGATCATGCCCTTCTAGGTTATTTCTATGTCATTGAATATCAGGTCTAGGACAGCAATGAAAACTTTTGGCTTTAATAAACTTTGTGAACCGACCCAAAGGGTCATACTTCCACCGTTGAGGTAACTCCACCATACCCATGTCATAGAGTGCTTCATTAATCAATTTATTCTGGCCAACTTGGTCTATTTCAATGCCACCGAAGCGAAATGGCATGGTGCATGTAGTCTTCTTGCCTCGTCCTGCCCCATAGACTTCATTGATGTAGTCGGTCTGACGAATAACTTCCATCGCAAAGAGGCACTTGGTAGTAAAATATGGAAGGAGAAATGGCTTGCCAGTGAAGCCAAAAATTCACACCATGATGCCTTGCATCAACAAGAAAATATCTCCTTTCTCCTTAGCGATGATTTCTTCCCTCATCGCCCTTGGCACTCTCTTACATGTGCAAAAAATAAGTTCGAGGATAGGGCTCAAAAACATGCGATTAAAATTGTAGAATGACTCCAACCTAGACAAGATTGGAGTCCACAAATAAATTGGTAGCTTATTATCTACCTCATCAGCTTGCTTGACTGCTATAAAAGAAAAATGTTGGTGCATGTGGAAGAAGAAATACCAGGCCAAAAATGAAGTGTTCCTAAATAAAACTACTCCTTCGCTCTGTATCCTCTCCAACTAGGTGTGCATTGCTCGAGCCACATAATCTGCCCAATCAAAGAAAATGGAGTTTGTGCTTGCTTGCATTATTGTTGGGGTGTAAAATTCCACTTGCAAAATGCATTTCACCAACGCCGCTTGCCATTTGTACACCGTGGTATCGGTAGGAAGACCAGACACCCAAGCCAACATGGAAAACATATTTGGGCTTTTAAACTCTGTTAGAGGCTTCGGCAAAGCCAGTAATTCTCCAAATTGGAGTACCTTTATCAATTGGTTCTCCATGAACTGGTGCAACATCACAGTCGATTGGTACCTCTCTTCTTGTTCCTTAAGATTCATATTTTTGAACATGACATCCGAGGAAGGCTTCACCCCACAAGAAAACGCCTCTCTGAGTACACCGGGAGAAATGGTGAATAATTTATCTCCCTTCAGATCGACCCTTGTTGTAGGTTGATAAAACTTTGAAATCGCCATCACCAGCTCAAGGCAAGGATGAATGGGTGTACATGGGAACCAGGAAATTTGCACATGATAAGCAATTGTTATCAGGATTTTCGATGTCAAACCTTACCTCAAAGCAGTCTCCATATCCTAGCATAATTTTTCTATGCCTTTGTTCAAAATTGTACAATCTTCAATCTTAGCCAGCGCATTAGAATATGGGTCGAGATCTGTATTTTCATGTCACCTAGTTTTTTTAGCTTTTTTGCCTCCTTGCGCTTTTTTTGGCTCTAGCAAATTTCTTTGAATTAGTAGCCTTTTTTCCCATCCTTGTACCATTGTTTTTACTGCAATAGTCTTGCAATTCTGCAACAAAATAGCAGCAATCTAGTAATACTCTAGAAGAAATAATTTCAAACTTTCTTACTCTACAAGCTTCTAATTCACCCTTTTTATAACTTTCGTCCCCAACTACCAAATTCAATGCAGGTGGAGCTTCTAAGGAATTCGAGTGAACGTGCTTCCTTGGCTCTCTCATGCTGCACAATTTTTCATGCTTTTAAACTGCCCATTAACTTCCAATAACATCCTTGCATCATAAATATTCCTTGAACGTCAAACTCAATCACTTTTATCTTGAAAGTATAATCTGGGTATTTAATGGCTCACTTCGAGAATGAAAAATGCCTCGTGTGGGTGATGGGCGCTCTTCGAGGGTGAAAATATTAATTGTGCTACATTAAACCACCAAAAACGTCTTCTAAGAGCTTCATCGGTAAAATTATCTTGATTTCATGTAATTAACTAGAGCTTGCTCTGAAACTAGCGTAAGCCAGAGAAAAACGTCAGCTAGGCGTGCCCTTCCTGCCAAAAATGTTTGCTAGGTGAAAATACCAAGACACTTGCACTCCAAAAATGCTCTTTCACTTGCTGCTTAGCAAAACTCCATGACTGAGGGTCCTTTTTAAAATAATTCATCTCCAACTTCACCCCAAAAAAGCTTATTGCTAAAAAACAAGCTTTAACTAAGAGTGCTTTGCATGAAAAAGCAAGGCAAAATTAATTTCGCTTCCTTCTTCGCCAAACTTATCGTTTCCAACTGGAACTTTTCGAAAAGCATGTGATTTTTCTCTTTTTTTTCTTGGAGTTTCACTTTGAAAATATCTGAGAGTGAGGCACCAAGGATTTTTGCCTCAAAATTAAAAAATATGCATGGAGAAAACCTTTTTTGGGAGAAAATGTTTTGCCTTTTTTTAACTTTGCCTTTGTTGCTTTTCCTTTTTTTTCTTTTTATCCTTTTTCCCCCCTTTTTCCTTTTTTATCTCCCTTTTTGGCAATTAAAAAGTGGGGCACTTTTTAAAAGCAAATCATGTCTTTGACAAATTTTGAAAATCTAACTTTGGCCTTGCCTCTGAAATTAATTTCCAAGGGACTATATTTTTTCAATTATTTTTTCCCCTATTTTTTTTATATTTAAATAAAACACTTTCGGGACAAAATTAGATTTTACTTAGTAAAGACGTGATTTCGAGACGAAAACACTTGCTCGAGATAGAATTAAATTCTCCCGACGAAAACATTTCATCCATTTTTTTCTTTTCTTCTCTTTTTCTTATTTTTTAAAAATCATTTTAAAAATACTCGACTGAAAATAAAATAACATAACAACTTATGTACATATATACATACTTGATCAAAATTATGTCACTGATGGTAGGTCTTCAAATGAAGACCATTTACAGGAATCGGCAGCACATGGCCATCCATATCCTGCAAATAAAATGAGTTGACCTGATTCACGCCTAAAATCTAGAACGGGCCCTCCCATATCACTTCAAACTTGTGATGCTTGACCAGGCTTAGCCTTGTTTTCGTTCCATTTCAGCACTAGATCACCTACCTCGAACGACTTCTCGAAATTTTTCTTGCCAAACTATTTCTGCGTCATTCGAGCATGTTCCATGAAGGCATTGTATGATTTCTCCCTCTCTTCCTCCAACTATAAAATTTGTGCCAATCTCACGCTCATGGGGTCAGATTCATCGTCTTCACCATACAACAAGTGCCATGACTGAAGAGCTGGCAATTCAATATGAACGGGCAACACTGCTTCTTTGTCGTATACCAAGGAATAAGGGGATGTTTTAATGGATTTCTTCATGGAGATACGATCAGCCCATAATGCTTGGTTCAGGAGCAAGTGCCAACTACGCTTGTTATCACCTAGGGTCCTCTTTAGAATTCTCAGAAAATTCTTGTTTGTGGACTCAACCAAGCCATTCCCCTACAGATAATAGTTAGATGATGTCTTCAAATAAATTCCATACTTACCCGTGAATTTGTTGATCTTAGAACCGATAAAGAGAGTCCCATTATCTGTGATAATTATTGCTTGATCTACCTTCTTGGTTGGGATTGCTTCTAACCATCGGGTGAAATAGCATGTTGCAGTCAGGATATATTTGTGTTCGGCAGAGGAATTGGGATCAATGACCCCAATAAAGTCTAAGCCCCATTGCTGAAATGGTGCTTCTACTTGAATCGGATGAAGGGGCAATGATGCATTCTTGCTTCTGCCAACATATCTCTGGCACTTGTCGCAACTCTGACTGACTTTGAAAGCATCTGCAAAGAGAGTAGGCCAAAAATATCCTACTTTGATGATCTTTAATGCCATTGGCCTCCCTGCATAATGGCCTCCTAATAGACCAGAGTGAAACTCCTCTAGGATTCTTTGTTTCTCTGATTCTCGAATGCACCTGAGAAGTACTCCATCAATATTTTTATGGAACAACCCATTTGGTAGCATCACATACCTAAGGGCCTAAAGTCTAAATCTCCTTTGTGAGGCATTAAGGTGTGGAGGACATCTTCTTGAATGGAAATATTCGACAAGGTCCTCTATCCAATCACGATCACCTATAGAGCGATTAGTGAAATTGCTTTCACTTGTTGAATCCTCAAGTTGGCAAACCATGGATTCGGATGCAACACTTTTTGCAAGCTCCTGACACAATGCTCAACCTTGAACCAACTTGGTTGGATGGATTTCAATGTCATACTCCTGGATTTTGGAGACCCAACCAGCTCTCTTGTCTCCAATATCTCCTTGAATGATGAAACTTCGGACATCTGGATGAACAACATAAACTATTGTCTTGCTTTGAGAAACAAAATGTTGAAACTTCTTCAAGGATTTCATCACTACATATACTTGCTTTTCAATGAAATTATATTTTTCTTCATGCGGTTGGATGACTTGACTCAAGAAAGCAATTGGTCACTCATCTCCATCATCTCCCTTCTGTGTGAGCACCACTACATAGCTTTCTTGCTCACCAATGGCATAGTGGATAAAATATTTTGAGTAATCGGGATTCACCAACACTAGGGCTTGAGCAATTATTTCTTTTATTTCCTTGAATGCTTGCCTCCTCTGCTCGGTCCATTTGAACTCAGCATTCTTCTTTAACAGCTTTATCATCGGCTTTACCACTTGGGCAAAATCTACAACAAACTTTCGAACAAATTTAATCTATCCAAAAAATGATTGCAAATCCTTCTTGTTGGCTAGCAATGGAAGCTTCAGGAGAGCCTCAGCTCTAGCTGGATCAATCGCCAAACCTTCTTTCTAAAATAACATGACCTAGGAGCTTTCCTTCTTTTACCACGAAGATGGACTTCTTTGGGTTGATTGATATTCCAAACTCCCGACACTTTTCAAAAACTTGTCTCAGATGTAAACTATGTTCCTCCTTGTTGTGAGAAAAGATAGTCATGTCATCCAAATAAATCACAATAACATGATTTAACAACTCACCGAAAGCTACGTCCATCGCTCTTTGAAAAGTTGCGCCAGCATTTGAGAGACCAAATGGCATACATTGATAAGCAAAAGTTCCCCATTTTGTGGTGAACGTCATTTTATACTGGTCTTCATCCTTGACCCAGATTTGGTTATAGTTGAAGAATCCATCTAACAAAGAGAATCTCTGAGCACCAACAACCACATGAAGAATCTGATCAATTTGCGATAGCGGATAGTGATCCTTCAAAGATGCCTGGTTTAAATTTTAAAAATCCATGCATAGATGGATATCTCCATTCTTCTTTCTCACGGGGACCAAATTTTCTACCCAAGTAGAGTGCTTAATCGAGTAGATGATTTTGGCTTCCAGCATCTTCAGTAGTTCTACTTTCATCAAGGTTTCAATCTTGGGATTGACCGATCTCTGCTTTTTCTTAAAGGGTTTCACTCCTTGCAACTCAATGGTATGTTGGATCACATCTTTATTGTAGCCTTTCAAATCCTGGTAGCTCCAAGCGATAATGTTTGGGTACTCATGACATAATTATTTAATCTTCTCCAACTCTTCTTGAGTGCAATCAGTGTCGACTTTGATCGACTTCTTGGGTCCCAACTGCAGTTCAGTGTACTCCTTTTTGTCCACTTTGATCTTATGTTTTTCTGCTCTATCATTTTGATCAAAGAGACTCTCAAGTGTAATCAACCCCTTTGGGATATGATTATTTCACAACTGGATCAACCCCTCGGCTTCTTCCTCATCAAGTGTTCTTTCTTCCACATTACTCGCTTCTCTTATCAAAAAATTAACAATCTGCTCATCACTGTCAAACACTTGCCAGAAGATATTTTTGTTAGGGATTGAAGGTCTATAAACTAACCTCACAGTCTTGGGCTTTCTCACCACATGCTCAACTAGGGAAAAATTAGCGCCAAGGGATGCTAGGAGATCGGCATGCTTGTTATGCTCTCACGATATTGCTTGGATGTTCAATATTGTATAAGCCTCGAAGAGGTCCCAAAATTTATTATGGTACACCTTCAGGTAATGTTGCTTGGAAACACACTTACTGGTTACCTGGTTGACGATTAGCTCAGAATCCCCAAAAATCTATAGTTTATTGATCTTGAGCTTCTCTGCCTTTTTTAGACCCAAGAGAGTGCTTCATACTCGGTGATGTTGTCCATACAGCTCCAGGTCAACCAGTAAGAGTATGTCTAATGTATGTCGAAGGGAGAAATGAGAACGATCACTACTCTGCAACATTCTTGCATCTAGCACCATCGAATTATAGCTTCCATAGTTGATCAAGAACAAGATCTTCATCATCAGACACCTTCACTTCAAATTTTTTAGGCTTAGTGATGGTGTAACAACCGATTTTGGTCTCCATCATGGCGTTAAAATCAAGCATTGAAAAATCATCTTCTATTCGAATCTCATCCAGAACTTCCATAAAATCTAACTCCTCCAATTCTTTGGTCATCAAGTTGATAAAATTAATGGGTTTATCTTCCTCTTCAGTCTTCTCTATGTGATAAGTCTAAGGCTTATTGTTATAAATTCAAATTCTCCTCCACTTGACAGGTATCTCAAAATGAGAATAATCCAAAGAAAGGTAGCCTCCCAATTTGGCAGTGAACTCCCGTTATAGGCACATGCTAAAGTAAGGCTCCAAATCAACCACAACCACCTCTTGGATCACAGTGATCAGAGGTATTTTATGCAATACAATAGGTATATCTTTGATGATCCCTATTGTCCTCACAGGGGTTCTGTCTAATTGCAAAATTCCAATGTTGCTCCTTGTATATTCCATACCTATAACATTGCAAACTACATTTGGCATGACAATCGTTGTAGCATCAGAGTTGATCATGCAATTGTGCACAATCCATCCTTCCATCCTTAGAGACAAGTAGAAATGGGATGGTATATTCTTTCTAGTGGCAGAAGTCATCAGCGTTTGAGCTAACACTATCTAAGTCAGAATCTTCCCCTTATCTTTCACAAATTTTAGTGATTCTTGCAACAAGTCCACTTGTCCAGGCAATTGTAGTGCATCATAGAGACTCACCTTGGCTAGAATCCTCTTCAACTCTTCAAAAATGTTATACGTGGATGCATAAGACTATTTTCCTTCACTCGTAGCCTCATATCTACTCTGATACTATTGTGTAGCTTCTACCCTCTAACGCTTGGTCAAGGATGGGTATTTGAGATTTTCCCTGGCTTGTTCCTCCATTTTAGCTTTTGCTTGCGAAGTTGAAGCCTTTTATTGCAATCTCTCTTTCACTCATGGAGGTAAAAGATCTTTTAGCAGGACTGGTGCATTTGGCTTGGGTGCTGGAACAACTGCCTTTGCTTGTGCTTGTTTCTTCTCACTTTGCACCTTTGATTCAGTGGGTACCTTTAGGAGCTCCATCTCATCTGGGTCCATAGTGATGGGTTTTCTTCCAGCTCTCATGAGAACTGAAACTTGTTCTTCAAAAGGGACCATGAAATTATGATCAACTTCTATGATCATGTTGATTTGACCACCAAAATAACTCTTCACCAATATTTGCACATAGTTCAGGTGAACCATGCAAGTTTCCTCACCATGCGGATCATTGCATGTAGAGCACTAGTATGCTTTGTCTAATGTGCCAACTTCTTTGTTTGTCAGCACAATAAAATTTCTCTTAGGTGCCTTGCTAGTCGAAGCTACGTGCTCTTTGGTGATCGGTGGTGGTTGAAATCTCCTAGGTTGAAAATATATTTCAACCTACTTTCTTTTAATCACTGTGATCTCATTACCCATCGCTCTTATCATTGAGTTCATTGATTGCAACTCTTTTAGCACCTTTTCTTGTGAATCAGGATTTGAGGAAATTGGAGCTGGTAATGGAAGAGATATAGGTGGAGATGGCAGTTTTGGGAATCGAACCAGAGAGGGTAACTGTGGAATGGTTGGAGCGGGTGGTTGAGGGATAGAAACTATCATCGTTGTCTAAGGTGTACTTGAATTCCATGAAGAGATTAGATACATGGGGTACATGGGCAAAGACTGAGAAGATGCATTAGCGTATAAATACTATAGAAGATTGGGAAAATAAGCATTGCCATTTTTGGTGGAAGCTTACCAATATCAATCAGGTCAGCTTCAAATTTTTGTGCAGCATAATACAAATCAAGAAATGTGTTGATATTGGATTGTCAGATGGCCATATTTATGTCAAAATTGAAAGCTAAAATATAGTAAAATATCACTTGCTTGGGAATCAGATGGAGACCATCAAGAACTCTATGTCAAGTTTGGATGAACTTGATATTTAAGTCCACGATTTCCTCTTGCAGATACCTCTAAATGGTAGTATACTGATACAATAGAGATAACGGGTCCACTTCTTTTTTGAAACCTTTGATCAACAATTCAGCCAATTGGTCCCAAGTAGTAATGGTGGTAGGCTGTAATGATCGGTACCAGTAAAGCAACTTACCTCTAAGAGAGAGCATGAGTAATCTTACCATGAATCCTTACCTATGATGATATGTATTATCGCCAAGGAAGCCACATCTTGGACATGTTCATAAGCCATCTTTCTCGTACCATCATAAGTAGGCAAAGCCTTCATTGTTGTTTGTAAAATTAGGTTCTGAGCTTGCAGATTCAGAGGTCTAGAGTGGTTCCATGTTGGGAACTATCTTGGTGTTTGTGGTGGTAGATTTTGGGCCATGTAGAATGGATTATTTGGTTGGGGAGGTGGAAAATTAGTGGTTGTGCTAGGATGACTTGAAGGAGTAGAAAACACACCGGCTAACTGAGAAGATGTTACACTTGATGGGATAGTCGGAGTGACTAACCTAGGATGTTCTCCTAACACTTGGGTGTCAAGTTCATAAAACTCAATGGGATCTTCTATATTTTTGGCCTTCGATCTTGTGATCATGAAGAAAGCTTTTGATCACTTCACTTTTGGATGCTTCTAGGTAAATTTGAGTCACCAGATGTTCTAATTATACAGTACAAAGGTGAACATCAAACCTCAATACTATTCAAAATGGAATTTTTGTGTCCCATCGAGCGTGCCAAAAATTGTTGGTCATGAATTTGCCTAAGTACAAAATGCTTGTGAGCCCTAGACCTGGCCAACATTTAAATTCCAAAGGAAATATATGTCCTTTGGGCCAATCTCCAAACAGGTTCGGTTCCATTACTAATCTAATTCGATTTAAGATTAGGGTAAAAGAAAAGAGATGGGAAATGATGGAAAGAAATGAGAAATATGGCTATGATCCAAAAACATCAAGTGGTGATAAATTGTGGAAATCCAAATCAAGAGTCAAGTAGCATATAATAGAAAGAAGGGCACAAGAACCACTCATAGTTTGTAGAGATAACCTCCAAGAAGCATTTTAGTATTCATTCCCTCACTAGCAGTAGTTAAATTCAGATGCAGAATTTAAAATAAGCTAATAATGGACATGAACGTAAGCAGAAATGATAAGCAAAAAGAGATCAAACACAACACTACTCAAGGAACTAGAAGTCGAATGTCTTTCTATTTATGTAGAAAACTCAAAGTATTTTTCTGCAGAGTTTCTATCCTCCTTCATTACATTGAAATGCTTAGTATTTATAGAGGATTTCACCTCTAAAGTAAATGTATATTAAAACAAAATTTTGACTGGTCAAAAATCAATAGCAATAATTCTTTCCTCAGTAACTACAACGCTCGAATCATATCATTCTTTAGGGAGCAGTGATCCAGTTTTCATGGAGTGCGCCTGGAAAATCGATAAAGATGGACGATGGAAAAAATGTTCCAAGTGTCGGTGCATCGAAACTCAGTAACATCACATGGCAAACAGGAGCTTGGATATTAAATTCTGAAAAACATTCCCTTTACACCTTGAAATATTACCCTCACCAGTGGAGATCAAATAATATTAACTCCGCTTCAAAAAGGAATGAAATCCATGGAGGGCACCTCGAAAATGACCAAGATCGCATCGGATTTTAGGATGTAGCATTTAATCCTAGCATCTTCTCAGAAAGAATCCTGGAAAAATTAATCTCATTACTCTAAAAATTAAATTTTGCCAGTATTTGTTCTTTCCTGAAATATATTATCAACAGAGATGCTTTGAAAGAAAAAATTGTCGAAAAGAAGGGGCAAGAATTGATTTTGCCCATGCAATCTAAGGTTTTTGCCTCTCAACATGCTTTCGCCCCTTTCCTGATTATTTTTGCCTAAAAATAACATGAAAACATCTTCTCCAAGAAAAGAGGTGAATATGATTGATTTCGCCCCTAAGAGGGGTGATAATGACTTTCGCCCCACCTTAGGGGCGACTTTGACTTTGATCGACAAGTGGAAATACTATTTTTGGTACTTTTGCTAAAAAACATTTCCAATTGGAGATTCACCCTAAAGGAGGGCAAAAATTATTTTCGCCCCTCCTGAGGGGCACCTTTGACTTTGACTTTGTAATTTTCGCCCAAATGATGTCATCAAATTGTTTGCGCTCCAAAAAGCATCTTCAATTGGGATTTCACCCCAAATAAGGGCAAAAGGAATTTTCGTCCCTCCTAAGGGGTGACTTTGACTTTGACCTCGCCAAGAATGCGCTACACTTGATTTTTGCCCTAGAATGCCTTTTAACTAGAAATTCATCCTTAAGAGGGGCAAAAATGATTTTCGCCCCTGACTTTGACTAATTTTTGTTACTTGTAAAAATTTTCCTTCTTCATTCGGATGAAATCTTCCATCATGGTAGTTTCGCCCCAAAGGAAGGGCGAAAATGATTTTTGCCCCTCCATGGGAGGAAAATGTCTTGCACTTTCTTTTTACTGGCACTTTTTCTTAAATAAAAACTGTCGAAGGTTTTAGAGTGTTTCCATTGCACCTTTGATCTTGAGATGTTCCTTGCCATTGATTTTTTCCTTTTACATTTTTCCCATGACTTCCATTAATTTTTATTGGCAAAATTTATTGTGCATCTTCAGATACAAAATCAACCTTATTTATTTAATAAAATTGCTCAAATGAAGGAAACAAAAACATAACATTAAAACAGTAAAACCAGAACAACTACATCATTCATATATTTTTTCAAAATTTTACAATCAAAATTTAGTGTGGCAAAACTAACAACAGGAGCCTGATCACCCCTCACTTCACTAGACACTTTATGGGCTATCTAGTTTAGCAAATAATGATAGCTCCTCTAGGATATTTTAAAATCCTCAACATAGGATTTCTAACCTACACAACTATTGTAGAAAAAAAGGCTGTAATTTTTTTGTTTTTTTGGTTTTTGCTGGTTTTTGCTAGTTTTTTCTTTTACATATATAAAGGACAAATAGAAAATAAAAAACATAAGAAAATTATACCTAACATTTATAGTGTATAGGTAAGAATTGTCGTAGTCATAGCAAAACTCAAATCTAAAAAGCACTCTGATACCACTTGTTAGGAACCTACTATTAAAATTAAGCTCACTCACAAAATACTAAAAATAAACAAAAATTCATCAAATAACATAACCACTATGCAGAAAGTAATTGCAAAATTGAAACAATCTCACAAAATAACTCAAAATTGTGAGCGTCTTCGAGGGGGCAACCTCCTTCAATATTTCATTAATTTGCAATAAGATACATTCATGGATCCATGTCTTTTAAAGAACAACTTCATGCAACCCTAACCCTAAGCTCAAGAGTTGAATTATATGCAAAATGTCACTCGAGCTAGAATCTTCTACCAAACATCAGTTACAATCTTGATAACGGTTGGACGTGGGTCATTACAAAAGTATTACAAAATAACATTATAAGGGGGTCCCCATGTTGGACATGGGTCATTACATAATCAATTTAGAATTACAAAAATAATGTTAGGATGGGGTCCTAACACGAGCAATGATGGCAACAATAGGGATAGACATGCATGGCATAAGGGTGTTCTATTTTCTAATTAGGGTAAATACAGGGTTTTTTGAAAGGACATGTACCCTTTTCTCAACTGGGAGGACAATATGGTCCACCCTCCCCGTGACTCAAACTTGGGTCTCCTGGATGAAAGCCCAAAGACATTCCAATTTTATGTCCCAACAAGGAATATTTTATTAGGATAAATATGGGGTTTTTTGAAAGGGCTTGGACCTTTTTCTCAATTGGGGGTACAACAGGGGCCACCCTCCTCATTATTTGAACTTAGGTCTCCTATATGAAAACCCAAATATATACCAAATTCAATGTCCCAACAATGACTGTGTGTTCTACATTTTTATATTAAGAGCAAAAGAAAAAAAAAATGTCTTATTCTTTTTCCTTGCAAAAAAAATTAAATAAAAAAATTGTCTTATTCTTTTTCCTTACAAAAAATAATTTTTTTTTTTAAGTAATGCTTTTCAAAATTGTCACTCTAGGGCTATTTTGGTTGGAAAATTTTGAGAGGATAATTTTAGCATACAAAAGTGTTTTGAGCCCCTTTTTTCAAATCAAACATTTTTTTAAGCTTGTTATAATGGTGGTAATTGTTTAAGGACTTATTACAAGTGGAGGGATGTATCATCGTGTGATTGTCTTCAAGACTTATTATCCCTAATCAAAGGGATGAATTTATAGTATAGTACACAATTAGAATTTGTGATCCATATACATGGGAGAGTTGAATTTGTGGCATTAGAAGCAATTATTGGATCTTTGAGGTACACAAAAAAGGATTCAAATGTACTACTGTCGATTCTCTTCTTCCTATAAGACACTTGGGGTATTGATTCATTTTATGCAAAAAAATCTAACCCTTCATAACCTCTTCTTTTCTTTTCCAAGTACTCCTAGAATTTTGTAATGGATGCTCTCATTAGCATATTTATGAAAAGCCTTTTTTTGTGATTAAAAATAGGTGGCCCAAGGGCAAGTCGAAGTTTCTAAATAAGGTGAAATGTATTTTTAAGAGAAAGTTATGCTCCAAGTCTTACCTTATATGATTATATAATATTAGAGAAACTTCTAAGAGGGGTCATTCTTCGTTGTCTCCCTCATATAGAGTTATAGAGGAGGTGTTCTCTATATATGTGTGGGAGTATATGATATCAATGATTGTGATTATGGTCCAATCTATGGAAACTCTTGTCCAAGAATATTTTTGCATAAGCAAACTTCTAGATGATGAGGGTGTTCAACTGAGACTTCCTTAAGTAGGAAGACACACTAGAGCATCCATCATGGGGAAATATGTTATTGAAAATGTAATTTGACTTATGGCCAAGGCTAACATCATATGATGTAATCTTGCATAGGCCTACTAACAATCATTGTGCAAATATATTTAATTTATTATTTATTATTTGTTATTTATTATTTAATTATCTAAGCCCTATGGGCCCCAATTAACCTTTTTATGCTTAAATTTATCTTATATCTTGTAACTAACTAAATCCCACTTGTTATGTCAACTTAGGTTAACTTGATTATGTAATTGAGATTTTAATAGGTATAAACACCTCACACCACTCCATCCATTGTCTCAGAGTGTTGTGATTCTCATCTATGGATAATATAGTGATTATTTGGTTCTTTAGGGAACCCATCATTTATATCCCTTTTTAATTATTTTTTATGATTTTTTATAATATTTGAGTAAATGGATTGCTTATGTTTGTTACTAGAAATAAGTGTGAATTCCAACATTCATCCATTGGTCGCAAGACAAGGTAAACATGCATAAAAATGATTTCACTGAAGAGATTGCAAAAACCAGTCTTGTTGAGCAAATTGAATGGTGAACCAATTTCTTGCAGATTTTGAATTGGAAAGTTTACCTTTTTAGAGTTGAATTTTGTAAAGATATATAAGATTAATTGGTGGTACTTGATCAATCAACAATTCTATGAACAATTGTCCAAGGTTGGGGAATGTAAGAAATTTTTTATTTTTAATTAATTTTTATTTTTCTTAAAATTAGTCCCCAAGCTAAGATAAATGGGGACAAAAGGAAATTGAGCAATCAAAACCTACATTCAAATATTTTTTGGTATTTGATATTAAAATATGGTTTAAAAGCTACATCCATGTTAGTAATAATTTTATTAAACTAAGGATGGAGAAGTTTATAAGATATGATATATAGGGATATCAATGGAAGTTATGAAGGTCATCCATCCCCTCACAAACTTGTTTATTTAGGAACCATTCAAAACATACATCAAGGTTTCTAGTTGGGAATAATTTCTCAACATCCCACCACATAGAGTGACTAAGGACTTTGTCATGATGGAGTATTGAAGACAACTAAAGCCTCTAAATGAGAGGTGTGAAGAAATTACATTTGAAGAAATCAATGAAGTTCCCATTCAAAATTGGGAACTATTTCTACAAGTCTAACTCCAAAATAGATCAGTTGGCAATAGATATTAAGTAGTATGAGTTGAAATATGCACCTAGGAGGAAGAGATATAACAAAATGGGGTGCTACAAGCTTTGTATCCATATCAGTCTAAATTGATTTTTGATCAAAAAAATCCTGAGGAAGACCGACTGGCCAACTATGATAACATGCAAGGGGTTGAAGTGTTGTTGGATTTGGATGATACCCAAACTAGGCCTATGTGGAGCAAACAAACCCTCTTGATGGTAAAGAAACAATTAAAAAAAAACTAATTTAAAGTAAAAGGGGTTATGTGACACACAGGTCCTTGAGGAAGGAGATGGGTCCTAAAGAGTAACATAAATTGAAGTATTATCTAAGGAAATGCAACAAGAACAAAGGATTGGAGAATAAACAACAAAAGAACTTGTAGGAGATCAGCCTATGGTTGAAGTTCCATCAATATTTATGTCTTCTACAAGTTTTTTACTAAATATGGAGAAATATTTACAAAATGAGAAATATTTACAAAACTAAGTCTTTCCCCAAAATAATGAACCTATAACTATACTATAGGCAAAAGGACTTCTCAAAGATGATGATTTTTTACCTCTATAGAAAAGAAGAAAAAAATTGGGCAATAAGCAACAAGAGGTTCATGGCCTCTAGGTGGACATGGGAATAGGGTTGGAGATGGCAATGGGAGTTATAATGGGAAAAGAACATGCTTCTCCTTCCAACCAAAGAAAAAGAAGGATAATGGAAAGGAAGGCAGTATTAACTTTTCTCCTCAAAAAGGAGATCAAACTACACAAGGGGTAAATGACATTAGAGATGGAGGGAACCACATTGATAGAACCCAAGGTGAACCATCCATATGAGAGCATTCTGATAAAGGGAACAAGGTAGTTGGTGTATCTTCTAATTTAGATGATTTCTTTTCAAAAATCCTAGATATAAAGCAACAATAGAACCAAATTGAGAAAAATGTCAATAAATTTGCTCTTTTTGCTCTAGATCCTTTAGAAAATAAGGGAAGAGCCAAAACACAATGGGAAGTGTACCCTATAGGGAAAAGTTTAGTAATTAAAATTGCTCAACCTAAAAATGGAGTACTAAGAGGGAAAAAGCTCATTAGTGTAGCTTATGAATTCACCACTACAACTCTTCCTCTTATGGATGCACATGGAATGAAGAGCATGATAGACGCTAGTGTTATCATCACGAAGGAGATCGTCAAGAAGCTAGAAGAAGAGAATATCAAGCTCAAACAACAAAATGATTACTTTAAAGAATTGGCAAAGAAATTTTTTGAATCATTGTATGTTCCTAAATTTATTCAGCCATCCTAAGAAGGCACCAAGCAAATCAATGTCCAACCTACAAGGCAAGGCACTTCAAGTGCAGCCCTTCCAAAGCAACCTCAAGAAGAAAAGATGGATATAGCTTATGTTGAGGTTGACCACATTGTATGATCAATGAAGCCTTTCAATGAGTTGGTAGGAATGTAGAGGAACAATGTCATATAGTGGGGAAAAAATATTGGCGATATTGTCAAGTGTATCAATTCAAAATTGAGTACACTATATTAAAGACATGCATTGAGGAGAAAAGAGACTCCATTGAGGTTGTTAAGGAGAGGAAAATACTTCAATTGATATGTATATTCACATAGATTAAAGCAATTATCTTTATATAGTAACTATTTCTTAATGTATTACCTTAAAAATAGATTGTTTGTGACCAGTAATCCTTGTTGCCCCTTAATCCATCCAATGTTCATTGTTAATTGAAAAGTTTGTTGCAAGTTTGGAAACAAAATAGTTAGCACATTGCAATAGAACACCATAAGTAAACAAATAGAAAAGTAGGGAAAAAAAAGTTTGAGAAGTGCAATTAGCAAATTGCCACATACTAGAACCAAATTACACTCAAAACACATCTTTTGCAAGTTGCAAATTGAGGGTAGCCTTCGCACCACTACCTTCTTGTTTTTTAACTTGAATTTGTTATACACCAACACTCTCATACACTCAATGTGGAATTCTTCTTTGTTTCATAATGTTTATTCCAATGAATAAATTCCTCATGATGACATGGCAATAAGTTAACATTTTTATTGCAATCATGTCAAAGAATTAACCACAATCCTCTACATCTGCATTCGTATTTTTTTCATGACTATATTTACTCGAACCATATTAATAATGAACACACTTTGTCACAAGCAAACATGAAGCAATGCACTCTCAACGCTTTAGTATAATTATTTGAAAGAGGCAAACAATACTATTCTTTCAACTTTCTAAGGAAATTGAGGTGGTTCTCAAAACTATATGTAGTTTACTATAGCAATATCATGCAATCACCAATTTACATTCAAGTTTTCATGCTTTTAGGAAAACTACCTTCAATATGGTACACGCTTGCAAAAGTTCATGAGATGTTTTTTGTCCTCATTCACCAATATGCCTTTCGATATGTTAGCTTGGTGTTGTAGTGATAAACATTCAAAAAGTCTACATGCTATTTAAAAACTTTGACTACTTTCAAAGATTTAAATTTTATGTCAAGGTTTTTTAATAGTCAAGGGCTATTAAAAAACCTTGACTACTTCCTTGGGTTGAAATTCTATGTCTAGGACTACAGCTTTGATTGCCACCTCTTGGACTATGACATCATAATTGTCAACTATGGTGACTATTACAATCATCCACATCATTGTAATTGTTGTTATAATCACAAAATTGTCTATAATGTTGATGTTTATCATCGTCCATGTATGGGCTAATATTTGTATTTTAGGTTATGATACGGGTGTCGCACCTTTTTATTGCAACCCACAACTTGTCTTCATGCACATGAAATCATGATAAAAGAACTATTTTGACAAGGTTTACAAATTCAATGCCAGCTCAATGACAAAGGAAATCAACTATACACGAATGTCTTGCATGAAATCATCTTTGCAAATATTACAACACGACCCTCTTCTTGAGATTGCACACAAACATTTTCCAACCATATGGTCAACCACGTTGTAACAAATCAAAGATTGCATTTTGTATTGGTCTATTGTTCTCAACATTTGGATCTCTATATCGAACCAAACATACTTCCTCTAAAAGGACCATTATTCTAACAAATTTTGTTTTATTTAATTGAAACCAAAACTTTCATAACCTCCACAAATCTATCTAAGATAACTCCTTATTCATTGCCAATATTAGCATTTTACACTTATTTATACAAATCAAAGCAATTAAGATGAAAAAGATATGAAAAGCAACTTCTTAATTAGGTAAGATATATTAAACGATTCCACCCAAATACGCCCCACTAGCAACTCACAAACCCTCGTTCAACTCTCTAGCAAAGTTGCCAAAATGTTGATAGTGAATTTTGTATTCAATTCACTTTACCATTAACGATCATCTTTAACGCTTCCTAGCATGCAAAAGAGGAAACAAGTTTTGCCTTGTGAAGATAAATGAGAATTTATCTCATAAACATTACATGGCACTTAAGGTTTCTCAAATCTTTTATAAGGCAACAAATGTGGATCTAACTATAACATACATTATTGATAATCTATCACTAAATAGTTTGAAGATAATATACTTAGGAGCAATTAATTTTATTGTTGCACCCTTAATACTTTGCTTCCTCAATAACATGCCAATCAAAAGATAATTTATTGAACAAAAACATAAAAATAACCAAACGATAATAATAGTAATTGAGATAAGGTTCTCATACCTTTCTGATTTCCTTAAATTAAAATGATTCTATACATTTATGACTTTACAATAAAGATCAAGGACAAATTGTTATCTGAAACATTACAATCTTAGTAACTTAAAATTACTCTCGTTCTCCTAGATAAATAATTAAAAAGTATACAATATTACCAACATTTTCCCAAATAAAATGGTGGGTTTCATTTACTACCAAGCCTATACCCATTATGTATAAAAATTCTTTAATTTGAGGATCTATAAGGAACCTAGGACACTTTCTCTATCTTAAGCAACAACACAATAGTTTCTTAACATTATAGGGAAATTACTTTTGAGACTAATACACATAAATCCTTTTAAATCAATTGTGACAATGTTGAAGGAGGTTTGTTTGGAGGTGGTTCATAACTAATATGAATAGTGAAAAAAGAAAATAAAATGACATCAATGAAGATTAGTAATAACAACTATAACAACAAACCATCTTATTTGTGAATAATAACATAAAAATAGAGTTATATTCCAAGGAAAAACTTGTATATCATTTTGGTTCATCTATTTTTTTTTAACATCAACTCTTTAGTTCATATAAGACACTGGTGTATGGGGTATTATGATTCACTAATATATACTGCTATATAAAAATGGTGAGAACTAAAGGAAATTTAAAATCATTTTTTTTTGAAAACATCGAGAAGTGATTGACAGCGAGAGCTAGAGCAGAAACGAAAACGGGAGCGAGAATGGGAGCGGGAGCAGGTTCAGACGCAGGCGCAGGATCCAAGGCGAGCGCAGGATTGGGATCGGGTTCGGGCGTGTCGAGGCCGAGGCCCGGGCCCGCAAGGCCCTCGACGGGACCAGAGGAGGGTTCAGAGGCTGAGCAGACTGGCGGTCAGGGCGGGGACGACGTCTTGGGCCCAGGGTCTCCTCCTAGCCTCGACGCAATTGCAGGCCTAGGGAAAAAGCCTCCATATCCTGGGCAGGGTTCTGCCCCGGGAGGGCCCAAACCCTCCTACCAGCAGATCCTGGCTGGCGCCAGGGCCCAACCTCGGGTCCTGGGCATAGGGCTCTCCCTCAAGGGCACCCACATTTCCATTCAAGAGGAGGTCTACTCATCCTTTGTCTCTGGATCCTCTACCTCCCTGGTTGGGAAGTTCCTGGGAGGGCGACCGGACATGGAAACCATCCGCAGATGGGCGGCTTCCAAGTGGAAATTTTTTGGACATATTCAGTTGGTGGCCCTTACCAAGGGCTTTTTCATTATCAAACTAAACAACAACGATGACGCTGAAAAGATTCTGTCTGGCAGGCCCTGGTTCCTGGGACGTAAAAGTCTCTTCCTCAGGCGATATGGAGCTGACTTCCATCCCAGCACCCAAAGTATCAACTTCGCCCCGATCTGGGTTCGGCTCCCCGAGCTTCCCTTTCACTTGTGGCACGAAGACGTACTAAGGCTCATTGCTCAATCGGTCGGTGAGCTAGTGGCCTTCGATCCCGCTACCAAGGCAGGCTCTCGCATGGTCCATGCCAGATTTTGCGTTAATGCAAATCTAGAATCCTAACTCCCCTCTTCTGTGTCCATCTCCTCTGGGTCCTTCTTCTGGCGCCAAACCCTGATTTACGAAAACAAACCTGCTTTCTGCCCTCTGCACTCAGGGGCACCTTCCCTACCAATGCCCCATCTCCAAGAAGGCTAATGCCTCTCTCCCTGCTAAACCCCCCTCTCGACCAGGCAGGGCCCCTTCCCGCGGGCCCCCCGCGACGGCCATAGATCCTAGGCTTGGAATAAGGAGGCTCCCCCTTCTGTCCTAAAGGAATCCCAGGTGGGCCCTTGCCTGATGGATAGCCCTTCCCAGGCTCGCCCTTCCCCCGAACCTCTCCCTGTTTGCCCTCCCGGGGCCTCGATCCCAGGCTCCTCCCCTCGCCCGATGCGGATCCCTCCCCCTCCCCGCAAGCCCTCACTTGCGCCCCCTCTCAGACCTGCGAGCCGCCCGGGCTCTCTCCCCCGCCGGCTCCCGCCTTCCCTTCCTCCCCATTGGATGCCGGAGTTTCCTTCTCCCCCCCTCCTCGCTATCCCCCTCTCGACCCCCTCTCGCCCCTCCCGACGGTCCCTACCGGCCTCCCCCCCTCAGAGTGCAGCTCTGAGAGGTCCAACGATGAGGTTGAGGGCAACTCACTGTTCGGGCCTAATGAAATAAGCCCCAAGATGACCAAAAGCAGGACGTTCGCCACAGACTTTGGCAGCAAACTCAAGAGAGGTCGCCCCACCCTGGGCGATCAATGATTGAGGATCACTAAAGACGACATAGCCAATGGCTCTTAGGCAACCCTCTCTGAAATCGCCGCGAGCTTTCCCAAAGCAGACGCCCTTTGATCCAAACCCCCCGCTCAGCTCGGGAAGGGGGGCAAGCGACCCCCCAAGGGTGTCAAATGAAGCTCATCACCTGGAATGTCAGGGGGCTCAATGGTGCCCCCAAAAAAAGGATCCTCAACCAACTCCGCAAGGATCACCACCCGTCCTTCCTCCTCCTCTAGGAGACCAAAATAGATGAAGCGGCCGCTCAGAGGGTCGCCCAAGCTACTTGGCGCAATTGCGAGTCACTGTCTACCCCTGCGATCGGCACAGTCGGAGGACTGTTGTGCATGTGGGATCCCCGGTCTTTTGAGGGGAGACTCATTTCATCTTCCCCTAGAATAATCAACATTCTGGTCCATTGTGTGAAGTCGAGGCGATCGTGGATCTTGTCTAACATCTACGCTTCCAACAGCCCGATTGAGAAAGCTACCTTATGGAAGGAAATCAACTCGATGAGGGAAGCCTTTGCCCCTCTTCCCTGGATCCTAGCAGGGGACTTCAACAACCCCCTTTTCCTTTCTGACAAAAGCGGGGTGTTAGGATTCTACTCCTAACCACCATACTAATCACATTATTAGTTAATTATTTAATCACTCTCTCTTTCACAAAGGTTGTGACCTTTGATCACACCTTCACACTCGTAGAAATAGGCATTTCATTTGGTATAGTTGAGGCATCGAAGAATATAATTATTAATTAATTGTTGGGTTCCCCATACAATACAACAACGATTCCTTAATAAAAGTGATTCCTTTTTATTATTCTAGCATTATAATCAATCTTTCTCTATTGGGTTCACTACATCTGGATCAGAGCTAGTTCAATCCAATTTTTTTTTTCCCCACAAAGCCACCGTCTCCACTTTACGTGCCACCTTGTCATAAGTGAGTACGGGTCTACCTCACAACACCGTATTCCTCTGTGATAACACAGACCGACAACGGAATAAAAAATAGAGCTCCACCATAATATAAATTGCCGACATCGGCTGTGAGTTCTGACGCAGCGATAGTGCAATAAGCGGACATAAACTCTGGAAATTTTTTTTTACAGCGAACGAACAGGCTGTCATAGTCTCTTCGGCGTCTACCTCACCAAAAGGACGAAACAGTAACCCAATCCGACAGAAAAGAAAAGCGAGAAGTTATAAAAAATTCGGAAGTATGGTTGTTGAAGACTAGCAGAGTGATTCGACCAAGCGCAGATTAAAAAAAATACATCAAATCTGAAGAAATCACGAAAAAATTGGTCGCTTGCAGAGTTTTCCGGCAAAGACACAGGTTAACGGTGGAATCGTATAAAATTAGAGTATAAACTTAAGGTTTAAAATAAATTTTACCCACCGGCGGCTACGGTTCGCGTCACTGGAAAACTTCGGCATCGAAGAAAGGACGAAGGTCACAAGAAGTGGCAAAGGATATTGCGAAAGAGGTCTCGAAAGAGGTTTCAAAAGAAATGAAAGAAGTGATGCAAGAAATGGCCGATGGAAGAATATATCACGACCCCAACCTACTTTTGCTACTTAATCTTGCCCACCTACGTCAAATCACATCAGTGAGGGTATATAAAATTTAGTTCCAGGATATCGCCAATCGCATCACAGGGTTGGACGAATCAGTCCTCATAAGTGGGTTCATCAATGGATTGAAAGAAGAAATTAGAGTGAATATCATGATGTACACTCCTCGCACCCTACAGGAAGCCATTGGATTAGCCTTGTTAGCCGACGATACATTCAATGTTCAACGTCAACATGGGGAGCAACCTATTGATAAATCAACATTCACGCACACTATTCCAAAACACAAACCCTTGCCAGTTAAGTACCTTAGCCTACAAGAAATGGAGGAGCGACGAGCGAACGACCTCTGCTATACTTGTGATGAGCAATTTGGGCCCCTTCATTGTTGTGCTACACAAACATTGTATTTATTGAATATAGTTGATCCCTATCACTCCATAGAGGAAGAAGGTGAGGAAGATGTGCACGACATGACCAAAGCACCTGATCATAACAATGAAGGAAATGAGGTCGATGTGCAAGAAGTGCTCGATGCACCACGAAAATATGAGGTAGACATCCATGCAGTAAACAATGAAGGCAAGACATACACTCTCAAAGAACTACACACAAGTTCATCGCCAATAGTGAGTTCTCATCGTATAGGCAGCCTGATTCAGAAAGGAGGCAAAAGAGTGAGTGCACCTTTATTTTCCCTTCATTCTACACAGGAAGAATCGGCTAAAGCGGAAGCCTACCGTCATCACAATTCTCCTAAGGAAGATTCTACTATTCTTTCTAGCAACCCCCCACTAATGCTTCGACCTTCAATATATCCTTGCCTTCGAAAAAGTGACATTAAAATAGTACAAGAACTTGCACAAATTCAACGGGGAAAACAAGCAACGAAGCTCCTTACTTTGAGCTTTGAGGACAAAGCTCTTTTTAAGGAAGGTGGCATGTTAGGATTCTACTCCTAACCACCATACTAATCACATTATTAGTTAATTATTTAATCACTCTCTCTTTCACAAAGGTTGTGACCTTTGATCACACCTTCACACTCGTAGAAATAGGCATTTCATTTGGTATAGTTGAGGCATCGAAGAATATAATTATTAATTAATTGTTGGGTTCCCCATACAATACAACAACGATTCCTTAATAAAAGCGATTCCTTTTTATTATTCTAGCATTATAATCAATCTTTCTCTATTGGGTTCACTACACAGGGGCTCAGTGGCTTCGTCCAAAAGCATGGAAGACTTTGGAGCCTTCACCGATCTCAATGAGCTCATGGACGTCAACCTAAAAGGAGCTAGGTTCACCTGGTCAAACAGAAGAGTGAGAGCAGGCCATATCTAGGTCAGGATGGACAAAGTGTTCCTTTCTAAGGAAACCATTCCCCTGTTTTCTAACGCAACCTTGCTGGCTCTCCCAAAAATTGGGTCTGACCACAACCCCCTCCTCCTCGAAACCGACCATCGCTCTTTCCTCAAGCGGCCCTTTCGGTTCGAGTCCATGTGGCTGCACCACCCCAACTTCAGGGTCCAGGTTGGTTGTTGGTGGGCTCCCCCAGTCCCAGGGCGCCCTGCTGAGCAAGTCTACCACAAACTGAGACGTCTCAAAGAACAACTCAAGGTATGGAACAGAGAGGTGTTTGGCAACATCTTCGAAAATAAAGCAGCAATCAAGAAAAAGCTCGAAGACCTTGAGCTTAGGTTCCAAGAAGGCTCCCAAGATCCGAGGATCAAGGAAGAGGAACGTTCAGCCCTCAGCGAGTACCACAACATCCTGGTCAGGGAAGAAACATTCTGGAGGCAGAAGTCGAGAGCTCTATGGCTCCAAGATGGTGATGCTAATACCAAGTTTTTTCACACGTCAATCCTCAGAAACAGGGGCTATAACAGAATTTTTCGAGTTGGTGGGCAGCGATGGCAAAATAATCAAGGACAAAGAAGCCATTAGGACTGAAGCCATCAACTTCTTCCAAGAGCTCCTTGGCGACAATCCCCAGATGTCCCTAGAAGCGACAGACTCCCTGCTGGAGCATATCCCAACTTTCGTCTCGACCCTGGCGAACGAGATGCTCCTGCAGCCCTTGTCTGACTCCGAAATCCATGCTGCTACATTTTCCATGAAGGTCGACGCAACGTCGGGCCCGGACGGTTTCCCCCCTGGTTCTTCCAATCCTTTTGGGACCTCGTTGGCCAAGAAGTGTGCGCAGCCATCCAGGACCTCCAATCCGCCAGCTCCATCCCCAGAGGTATAAACTCCACCTTCATTGCTCTGATCCCCAAGTCTCAGGCAGCCAGATCCCTCTCTGATTTTCGCTCCATCAGCTTGTACGATGTATTATACAAAATCCTGACCAAATCCATGGCCTCCTGCCTTAAGGATATCCTTCCCCTGATCATTGCTCCCTACCAGGGGAGCTCGGTCAAAGGCAGACTTATCACAGACAGAGTTATCATCATGCACGTGGTCATCCACTCGGCCCTCCTATCCAAAAAGGCCTCCTTTCTGCTCAAGCTAGATATGAACAAGGCCTTCGACAGAGTTGACTAGGGTATCCTTTCCAAGGTCCTTCTCAAGTTCGGGTTCCATCCCTCCTGGGTCAGTCTCATCAGAAACTGTGTCCTCCCCTTGGTTCTCTATCCTCATTAACGGATCCCCCGTCGGGTTCTTCCCCAATTCCAGAGGCCTTCGCCAAGGCGACCCCCTGTCCCCGATCCTCTTCATCATCCTGGCTGAGGCCCTGGGATGCACCATTTCGAGTGCGGTCTCCCGCGGACTTATCTCGGGCATCAGGCCTGCGCCGGGCCTACCCCCTGTGTCCCATCAGCAGTTCGTGGACGACACCATCCTTGCTACTTCAGCTTCGATCCCTCAAGCCAAGACCATCAAGCACATCTTGACCTTGTATGAGGAGGCGGTCGGGCAGAAAATCAGCCTCCGAAAAAGTAAAATTTTCTTTATCCATACCCCTTGGCTAGGCAAATCAGAATCGGGCGGATTCTTGGATGTACCCCTCATTCCCTCCCCTCCTCTTACCTCGAGCTCCCCCTGTTTACAGGAGCTTCCTCCAAGACCCTTTGGAGCGGGATGATTGATCGAATCCAGAGGAAGTTGGCCCCCTGGAAAGGCCACCTCCTCTCACAGGCAGGTCGAGCCACCCTCCTGTCGGCGGTTCTTCAAAGCATTCCGGTCTACTTCATGTCGGTCTTCAGAATCCCGGCCTCCATTGCAGCTCACATCGAGCAAATCCAAAAACGCTTTCTGTGGTCGGGCAGCGAAGATAAGAAGAGGATTCCCCTGGTTTCCTGGCCCCTGGTCTGTCGCCCCAAAGGCGAGGGAGGGATTGGGCTCAGGAGGGTGACCCCCATGAACAAGGCCCTCTTGTCCAAGCACGCCTGGAAGGTGTTCACCAATGCCCCTAATGAATGAGTCAGTATCGTGCGCAGGAAATACATCCACCACCACCCCTTCCTCAGCGACTCCCAGCCCAGAGGCGGATCAGCCTTCTGGAAATCCCTGATCTCCACTAAAGACATCATTCGGAAGGGGACCAGATGGATCCTCGGGGACGAAACCAAGATCGACTTCTGGGAAGACAGGTGGATCCAAGATGAGGCCCTGATTGCTGACAGCGATCTCCTCGTCCTCAAATCGGACTTGGTGGGCAGAGGGCCCAAAGTATCGGACTATCTCACCCAGAACCATGGGGGTAACATGGAAGCCCATCCTAAACCCCAGGCACCCGCTTCAATCCTCTAGGCTCCAGCATCTCCTTGAGGTGACAATTATCCCGTCTTCCGGAGGAAACGACAAATGTGTCTGGCACGGCACTCCCAGTGGCGTCTTCTCTGTCAAATATGCCTACAACTTCCAAAGAGTCCCTGATGAGGCCCCATTCCCAGCCAAACAGGTGTGGGCCAAGAAGTTGATCCCCAAAATCAGCCACTTCGTTTGGGCGGCCATCCAAAATAAGATCTTGACTATCGAGAACCTGATCAGGAGGGGCTTTCAGATCTCGAACAGATGCTTCCTTTGTTGTGTTGCCTAGGAGTCCACTAATCACCTCTTCCTCATATGCCTCTTCTCTTCTGAAACCCTGGGCCTCATCCTATCCCAATTTTCTATCCAGTGGGTGGCCCCCAATTCCATCTCTGACCTCCTGTCCCAATGGCCCAATCCCTTCGCCCACCCCTTCCTCCGCTTCCTTTGGGGCTCCTGCCTCCCTCATCTGCTCTGGCAACTCTGGCTTGAGCGCAACAGTAGAGCCTTCTCCTCCCCGGCCTGCAACTCCCAGTGGGTGGCGGCCAAGGCGGTTGCCTTCGGCCTTGAGAACTCCTGCTCCCTCCCCTTGAGTGAGGCGCCTCGAAGGCTGGTCGAGTCCACACTCCTCTCCTCCCTCGAAGTCCAGCTCCCCCCCCGATCCCCCTCCCGCCCCTTCCCGTCATTCCGTGACAAGGTGGACTGCCCCCCCTCCCGGATGGGTTAAACTTAACTTTGATGGAGCTTCTAAAGGAAACCCCGGCCCCTCTGGAGCGGGCGGGGTCATCCGGGACAGTCACGGGGCCCTGATCTTGGCATAAGCCAAACCGCTTGGCATTCAGACCAACAACTTCACCGAAGCAGCAGCTCTCCTCCGCGGGCTGATAGCCCTCAAGGAGACCTCCCCAAAAGTCATCATCGAGGGCAATTCCCTAGTCATCATCAAGGCCGCCCGCAGCTTGGGAAACAGCTCATGGCGTATCCACAACACCATTCGGGAAGTTCTCACCATCCTCCAAGGATTCACTCACCACTCCTTTCATCATGTATATAGAGAAGGCAACAGTGCAGCCGATTTCATGGCCAATCAAGCCACCACAGCGGAAGATCTCACTACCTGGACCACTGGACCATGAATTTCCCTGATGCTCTGGTCTAATTAGTGTCTCAAGACAATTCAAGCCCCGATGAGAGTTCAGGCGCTTAGATCGCCCCGAGCCGGGGCCCTGAAGGTGCGACGTCACGCCCTCCCCATGTGGACAGGGGATACTCCTTCCCGCTCCGCCTTGATGATTGACCCCAACGACCCTCCCGCCCGAGGGCTGGACAATCCGATCAAGCGCCATCATGTCTCGCCAAGTGCTCGCTTCAGAGGCCACGTCAGATTTTTGGCTTATCCGGATCTGGATAACCGCAACCTCGCTAGAAAACCTGGCAAGCCCAAGTTGGAGCGTGCGGCCTCTCACTCCGCCTTTCCCGCCTCGGGCATCGCTCTGACGGATCTCCATGCCGAGTTAGACCGCACGCGCCTTTCTCTCGTGAGTTTTCCCCAAATTGCTTCCCCATCCAAATTGTGCCAATTGGAGCATTGTTGTTGGCTCCCCTTCCCTGCCCCACGCGGCTGCCGACAGCCTCGCCCCCTCAGCTCCTCCCAGCTCGTGTCGTCCCCTGCCCTTAGCACCCCTTCCCGATGCCTGCGGCCCTTCCCCTCCTTGGCGCCTCCCTGCAAGCTTTTAACCCAACCGTGTTCAGAGCCCACTCGCATGCCTGTGTTTTCCCCTTCCCCTGTCCTTGCGACTCTCCCCTCTCAGTTCAGGTCGACTCTGGTTCCCCTGCCCCTGGCCTTCCTGTTGGCCTTCAATGGCTGCCAAGGCTTTTTTCCTCGAGACCTCCACTCTCGACCTGAGCGAGTTTGCCAGGCTCTTTTCTAACGCCAAGAAATACACTCCCTTCTTCAGTAAGTTCGTAGGGGCAGACAAAGAAATCACGCAGGGATTTCAAGATTCCTAGAACGACGGGGAGGTCAAAGTGAAAGGGCTTCACTTCAAGGTGTCCAAGGATTTTCTTACTGAAGTGACGGGCCTGCACCACGAGGAGAAAGGAAGATTTGTTCGGCAGGACAAGCACAACTGGGAGGAGGAGCTCTCCCGGTTCCCGGAACAGCAACGGGACAAGGCCAACCTCTTCCAAGCTTACCTCCCGACCCCCTTTGACGAGGCCATCGTCCTAGTGATGCAATATATAACTTGCGACAACTCGGACCAGCGCCTCTACAGCTTCCACCTTAGCTTCTATAATCACCTTCGTGGAGCCACGCTGGTAAGCAGCCCCCGGTTTCTCCTTTATTCCTTGAGCCTCACCATTGACCGGGCCCGCAGGAATCATTCCCGACCCTCCCATCAAGGGCTCATGGTTGTTCTGTATAGACACACCCTAGCAAACCAGCCACAACCACAATGCATCCCTCCCCTGTCCTTCGTTCCCCCCCCTGAAGTGGTTAGCTCCCCTGTTGCTTCCCCTGCAGCGTCCAAATCTAAGGAGACCCCATCCCTTGAAGCCTCCCCTTCCCCGAAACGACGCAGACCCACCCGGAAATGCAAAACCCCGGCTCAGGCCCCAGGCGGGGTCTCGACTTCTGGCGCAAGTTCGATCCACAAGGGCCCGATCCTCGACAGCAGCAGGGCTGCTGGCAGCTCCAAGAAGGCCAAGGTGGAGGCCTCGGAAGCCACCGAAGTCAGCTCTGACTCCGAAAGTAAGTTGCAAAACTTTCCAACCAGAGCCCTCCTAGACATCACGATCAGCTCCCTGACCGCTTCTGCAAAAGCGGCTTCCTCAGCGGCCAATGCCTTGTCTGAACTCCGACGCAGGTTGGGCGACGGCCCTGACAGGGAGGGGATCTAACCTGCCAGGTCGGGGCCCCCGTTCAGGTCAGGCCCGGCTGCAGGGCTACCTGGAGCGGTGGCGGCCAGTATTTTTTTGGGTTAACTGCTGGGCAATTTCGAGGTTTCTCCCTGTTTGGTGGCCTCAGGCCAAATTTTGTCTTGCTAGCAACATTGATGGATGGACTTTTTGTGGGCACCGAGGCCCCTGGGCCCCGGCCTGGTCCCCAAGGGCGCAGGCCCGGTCTACTCTAACATCGAAATTTAGCTACGGCTACTTATGTACCTAAGGTTTTGGGACCCTTCAAAAAACCCGCTGTAAACATTATTGTTACTTATCAAAAAAAAAAAAAAAAAACAATCATTTTTTTTAAATAATGTCATTAATAGTATTATTAAAGTATTTTTACTTTGGTTGATATTAATTCATTCAACTTAAATTTAAAATCTAAGAATTTCATTAGTGTAAACACGGATTATCTAAGAATTTCATTAGTGTAGACACGGATTCAAAACTAAATTTATATGTATGAAGGTTGTCATATGGATGGGTGTGATTGGAATTTACTAGTATAAACTTCAAACATTTTATGAATGGTCTTCGATTACAATGTCAAAAATTGCAGAATTACTAGAATACTATCTATAATCATAGAACATGTAATACATGGGTTTATTACTCCATTGTATTTTTTTTTTTTTTTAAACCAGATATATTTAGTACAACCATGTTAGCCATGAAAGGTGTGGAAATTGGTTTATGAAGAAAACATATTCTTACATCAGGTTATGGGAATATAAATACCCCTCACAAAAACATGTATTTCAATTATTGTTTCATGAGATTGACTATCATATAAGTTTTAGTAAACACCTAAAACAAAAATATAAATGTTGTTGCCCTACATTTCCATTTATGCAGGGACTATTGTTTGCAAAGCTAGGACATGCAAAAAAGAAGCCAAATCATTTTGTTTTACACTATTTAAAAAGACATGGAAGTTCTGTCAACATCCTCATCAATTACTTAAGACCAAAAGATTGAGATGATGAAGAATGACAGCTACTAGGATAAAGCACGAACAGGAGATAAAAAATATGAAGAAATACAGGGCTTCTTTTAATAAAGAGTGTAAACATGAATGGTGTGTTCTAAAGGATTGAAAAAAATTATTGGTAGCTACTTGATACCATGTGATCCATTTAATGAGGTATTATTAAGGCATCCAATCTTCAACAACAAAAATGCCCAAATTTTGTCAAAAGAACCATATGGCAGCCATGAAAGGTGTGAAATTCATTTTATGAAGAAAACATATTCTTATGGGAATATAAATACCCTTACAAAAATTTTAAAATATATTCCAGATATATTATTGTTTCATGAGATTAACTATCATATGAGTTTTGGTAAACACATACATAAAAAACATATAAGCAGTTACCCCCATTCCCGTTTATGCATGGACTATTCCTTGTAAAACTAGGACATGCTAAAAAGAAGCCAAATCATTTTGTTTTACCCTATTTAAAAAAAAATGACATGGAAGAAGTTCTCATTAACACCATAAATTACTTGGGACCAAACCATTAAGATGATAAAGAATTATAGCTCTTTGGATGAACCAGGTACAAGAGATAAAACAAATATGAAAAATTATAGGGCTGCTTTTAATCAAGCAGTGTAAACATAAATGGACTGTTCTCAGGGATTAACAAGAATTATTGGTAGCTATTTGATACCATGTGATCCGTAGAGTTCACTGTTCCATTTTGATAAAACAAGGTATCAAAAAGAGGAACATTTTACATGGAGAATTCCCAAGAAAGCAATAATGAAAAAAAATTACAGCACCATATGTCAGAAGGTACATATATATGTGAAAGTTGTCCAGTCTACTTATCACAAATTTTCCACTAGACTGCCGTGACAGAGCTGAAGGAATTGAAATGTTTTCTGTATATTATAACTTACATAGTGAAGGCTATTCTGAGTTTTAAATAGATATTCACAGAAATATGAGAAGAGTCCACAATTTCGCATGCAATTAGCTCCAGGTATACAGGAGATGTTGAGAACTGTTTTATATAACATCGAGAAGAATGGCTAACGCAAAATTAAAAAAATTCCTGAGGCTAAAGAAAATCATGAGACAGTACAACTCCTTACATCCTCCTTTTAAAAAAAATGAAATAACCATCTGACATTTTAAGAGTTATGGTTTTAATAGGGACAAATAAAATTGAGATATATCAATTTCCTAACCCTCATCTTTCATACAGGCTGCACTGATTGCAATCTCACATTGACATATTTACAGCCAAAGTGATGCTACAAAGTAATAAATATATGAATATCCTAAATAGCACTTTTTTATCAGGGAATTTGGAGTACAGAAAATCATTGAATATTATGTGAGGAAAAAAAAATGAAAGAATTTCCCTCAAAACATCATCTCATACAAATTATCTGGACCTAAGTTGCGGTCTTTTGGGAAGTGGGAGAAATTAATTTGCAATAACAGTATTCTCTACCCTCTCTTTTTGAAATTACCTTTCAACTTAAGATGTACAATATCCTTGACAAGCACCAATTATACAATGACTCTTCTTCCAAATACTATACCTCAATAAATGTGTTCACTAACTTTCCACAAGCTGTGTACCGAGAGAGAAATAGGCCAAGAAACTTATAGTGATCCCTTCTGCTATGATTATTGCATAATAAAGTAAGAGTCTTCTATCTTAAAGATCCTCGACAAAATTGAATAAGAGAAAATATCATCATACTTCAGATCTTCTACTTCTTACAGAAGCTTCTCTGCAATTTGTACTGCATTGAGAGCAGCCCCTTTGCGTATCTGATCCCCACAAACGAAAATATCCAACCTGGCCATCAATGCATAAACATCAGTATCATCAGAAACTATCATACACACACATTCTCAGAAAGGTATCAAGTTAATGGAAACATACCCATAATTGCCATTTTGAGAAACATCTTGCCGTACCCTACCAACAGCAACATCATCCTTGTTTGAAACCTGTTGGAAACAGCTTTCAAATTAGAATATCACTAGAAATAAATGACCAATTACAATCCTCGGCATAAAATAACATTTGTACATTTATAATAATTCATAAAACTCAAAAGCATAGACATCTCAGTTCACATATAATTTATAAAATTAGTGGTAGCACAAGCTAGGCACATTGTGCAACCTATTTAAGACCTCTATCCCAATGAAATATCATAAGCACTGCAAGTATTTGGAATAAATAAAGTACCTGGAGAGGAGTTGGAAAGTGGTTGGTGGCACGATCATCAATGACAACAACACCATCAGCATTCTGAAGAATCTCTCTAGCAGTATCCTGCACAAACACAGCCAACAAATTTATAATATCATTACATTCCTTGCAGGTTCATTTATCTGCAAGTGTAGAGACCAAACAGACCCCAACAATAACCAAATTCACTCATTCCTAGATATCTGAAACTCAAAATACCTTTCCCATTATAAAGGAAGATCTCTCATAAACAGAGAACATATAGTTCCTGAGTTGAAATTTTAGAATAGATTCACATAACTAGCAAAACAGATTATTTTTATTTTTTATTATCCAAGTTTAGAAAGCATATAAAAGTCAGATTGCATTTAAAACTCCACCCAAATGGCTAGCTAGCATTTTTGTGATCCAAGTTTGACTGAAACAGTAATTGCCCAAAGAACATAACAAAGAGCATTGTAACCAAAGCAAAAAGGAAATTCCAGCAAGGCCCAACAAACTTACTTTCAAAGACCAAAAGTTTTTATGTTACAGAATAATTGACTCTCTTCTAATTTCAAATTTAAATAAAAAATTGAATGCCAATATAAATTTCCATTTCAAACAGACAACAACAACAGTCATTGTGTCTGAAACATAGTAGCAAAATTGGCAAAAAAATGGCAAAATCGCGATTTTTGGCGTTTCAATGATTTGCCGAGTCAAATCGCATCGAATTGCTGAGTCAGCGATTTTTTGCCAATCTTTTGCTGATTTTAGGGAAAACTTCACTTTTTCCCTCCTTTTTTCAACTTAAGCTCTTCCAAACAAGGAAAAGACTCTGCCTACCTACTACCACCCCGACCCAAACACGCTAGGGCATCCTAAGAGCGAGCGGATTGCGGTTTGAAGGAATCCGGCAGCCAACAACAACCGCCCAGAGGATTCATCCGAGGTAAGAAAATCTTTTGAAAACTCTTTTTTTTTTCTCCAAGTTGAAACAAGGTTTAGAATCTAGATTAGGGCTGTTTGCAAATAGTTTTGTGATTTGTCAATGTTTGAACTTTGAAGTTTAAAACTTTAAACCCTAAACCCTAGTCTAGGGTTTCGGGTTTAGGTTTTTTTCCTCCTTTTAAGTAGATACTAAATAAGTAAATATTGTTGCCTGATGTATGCAAGCCCATTTATCAGCTGTCAATATTTCAAGTTAAACTTTAAACCCTAAACCCTAGTCTAGGGTTTTGGGTTTAGGTTTTTTTTTCTCCCTTTAAGTAAATATTGCTTAATGTTGCCTGATAACTATGTATGCAAGCCCATTTTTCAGCTGTTAATGTTTGAACTTTGAAGTTTAAACCCTAAACCCTAGTCTAGGGTTTCGGGTTTAGGTTTTTTTCTTCTCCTCTTTTTAAGTAAATATTGCTGCCTGATAACTATGTATGCAAGCCCATTTTTCAACTGTCAATGTTTCAATTTTAAACCCTAAACCCTAGCCTTTTGGTTTAGGGTTTAGGTTTTTTTTTTAAGTAATTGTTTGTAACTTTGTTGTTACTTGTTTCCATGTGCAAGCATAGAAAAAATGAAACCAAAAGATGCAGCATGGGCGTATGGAATGCCAAGGGCAAGGAAAGGGGATGTTATATGCAATTTTTGTAACGAACATCTTACTGGAGGCGTTTTCCGCCTCAAATTCCATTTGGCAAAGAGAGCTCGCAAAGATGTCAGGATATGCTCTAAGGTGCCGGATGAAATTAAAAATAAAGTAGAGGCCATGATCTCTGACTCAGAGGAAAAAATAATCTCAAACGAAGTCAAACCGATGCCATGTCAACCCCCCTTCTCAAATTCCCCATACCGGCAGCAGCTTTAGCCGGTTTCAGCAAGAGAGTTCGAGTCCATCATGTGCACAAGCAGCTAGTGGGACGGGAGAGTCCCATTTTGTAGACCGTTCCGTGCCAAGGGCACAACCCACGCTTGAGGGTATGGCCGCGTGGAACCAAGAGAAGCACAATGCAGCGAGGACAGCCATTGCCACTTTTTGGTATTATTTTGACATTCCCTTCAATGTGGCAAGGTCTCCATACTGGCGGCGCATGATAGATGTCATCGCAAGTTGCGGCACAAGATTTAAGGCGCCAACTTATGATGACCTTAGGGGCCCTCTCCTTCAACAATCTGTGGACAACATTCAGGTTGTGCTTGACTAAATTTATATATATATGGCATGACTAATTTTTATATATATATGATAATATGCAATGTGCATGACTAAATTTTTTTTATACTTCAGGTTGTGCTTGAAGACCAACGCAGGGTGTGGAGGAACAAGGGTTGCAGTATAATGTCTGATGGTTGGACGGATGGGAAGGGAAGAACCTTGATTAATTTTTTGGTTGCTTCTACAGGAGGAACTGCATTCCTCAAGTCAGTAGATGCATCGGCACAAGTTAAGAGTGTTGAAATGCTTGCAGGGTTGTTGGAGGAGGTTGTGTTGGAGGTCGGGGAGGAGAATGTTGTCCAAATCATCACGGACAACGCAGCAGCATATAAGGCAGCCGGTAGGATTTTGGAGCAGAGATTCCCCACTATTTTTTGGACCCCATGTGCAGCCCATTGTCTCGATTTGCTCCTCGAGGACATTGGGAAATTACCTTGGGTGGCAAAGGTTGTAAGGAAGGCTAAGGCTATCACAAAATTCATTTACAACCATACATGGGTCCTTAGCCTCATGAGGCGATTTACTAATGGGAGGGAGCTAGTGCGGCCTAGCATTACACGCTTCGCCACAAACTTTGTGACATTGCAGAGCATTTATGATGCAAGAGGGTCACTGAAGCAAATGTTTGTGAGTGATGATTGGAATTCCGAACAAGCTGCAAGATACCGAATGTCACCTGAGGGGCATAATGTATATACTTATTTGTTTGAGGAGGACTTCTGGATAGCCATGGATGAGGCCATCAAGGTACAAGACTAAGTTTATTAATTTATTTTATTTTATTTTTGTTGTAAAATATTTTCCTTTAAATTATTTTTCCTTTTTTTTCAGGTGTCAGAGCCTTTGGTGAAGGTTCTCCATCTTGTTGATGGAGAACAATTTCCAATGGGATTTGTATATGAGGCTATGGACATGGCAAAAGAGGCAATTGTTGCATTTTATGGATATGCCCGCACCAAATACGATCCCATTTGGACTATCATTGATAACCGATGGACATCACAAATCCATAGCCCTCTTCATGCAACGGGTTACTACTTGAACCCCCAAATTTTTTATTCTCCTACATTTCGTGTTGATTATGAGGTGAAGGTTGGCGTTCAAGATTGCATTGACCGCATGTTCTCAGCTAGTAAACAATTGCGCGATAAAACGCGTGCAGAGATACAAGATTATAAGGAATGTCATGGCCGCCAATTCCCATCCGAGCAATGCAAGAGTGCTAGGTCAACATTGAGGCCAGGTAACCCTCATCGAATTATTATTTATTGTCTTTTGATTTTGTTTTAAAAAATAATCTCAATTTACTATTTTACATGTGAAATATTAAATTTTTTTTTTTTTTGTTGTTTCTAGATTTATGGTGGGACGACTTTGGTGATTTTACGCCCAATTTGCAGCACATGGCCGTCAGAATCTTATCTCAACCATGCAGCGCTTCAGGTTGTGAGCGCAATTGGAGTATGTTTGAGCACATACACTCCAAGAAGCGCAACAGACTTACACAAGAAAAGTTGAATGATCTTGTGTTTGTGCATTACAACCTTCGCCTCCACCAAAGAAGTTTTGAAAAAACAAGTACTCAGCCCATTGACCTAAGTGACATTGATCCATCATCTGAATGGATCACAAATGTAGTGCAGGAGCAGCAGGAAGAGCCTCTCTTCTCCCTGGATGAATTACAAAACTTTGAAGACCTAGCAGAGGAGATAGCAGCCAAGGACCAAGAAGAGGCACATGCACAAGAAGCGGCAAGGGCACGTCAACAAAGAGAGACTAGGTCTTCTGCTAGGGCAAAGGGCAAAGGAATTGCAAGACACTAGATAGTGGGCCTATTGAGGCATTTTGACACATTTTGTAATTTGTACCTTTTCATATTATAAGCAATACAAGATGTGTTTTGTCACTTTCATGTGTAGTTAAAGCTTGAGCCTTGTATGATGTCCTGACATGAATTACTGCTTTTATTGCAATATTTGATTTGCATAATGTTAATTCATTGTAATATGCATGAAAAAAACTTTTTTCAATGAAAATTTGCGTTTTCTTCCGGTTTTTTTTTGTCCGATTTTTTCCAAGTCAATCATTTGCCGATTCCGAGTTTCTCTACTATGATCTGAAACATCTTGCTTTGATTCCAGTTATTGCATGTAACTAGAAACTGAGAATAGTCATTAAATTATACATAATAGCCAACAAGAAGACACAATAACCAGGCATCTCTTGGCATCAGTACATACTCATATGCATCCTAAAATAGAAACTGAGAAAGTCATATTGAGGAATTGGTTCACTCCAACAAAAGATCTCCCACCAATAAAAGGATCAAAACACTTTAAATAGCCATTTACACTAAACAGGAGTGTTATGCAATCAACTAGCGATATTGTTGTTTGGCAAAGACTAATTCCTATAAGCCAAATACCAACATACATCCCAGATGGAAGTCCACATTCCAAGTGGTCTCCACAAGCTTGAACAAGACCATTCAAATAGGAAAGTCACACTTACAAGATTTGGTCTGAACAGGACAATTAAATTGCATTAAAAATGCAAGATGAAAGAAACAACCACATAAAATATAATAACCATAAATGATAATTACAACCACTGAAATATCTTTGTTAAGACACTGCTATCTACAAATGCATATATCCATGTTATGAACTTATTTTTCCATATTTTTCTATTTGAACATGTTTTACTGTTTTTATATAGAAATCCACACATATATATACATATGTTTGTACAACTTAAGTGGGCCTAACGGTGAAAACTTTGGAACTCTAAATAGGAAGTCCAAGGTTCAAATCCAAAGGGGTAGGGTTGTACGGCATGCCCTGATAGACATGAGTCTGGTCGGATAAACACATACAAGGTAAACCACATACAAGCATTGAAATATCTTTGTTAAGGCTGTGCAAACTGCAAATGCATATTTCCATGTTATGAACTTATTTTTGCATATTGTCCTATTTGAACATGTTTTTTAATAGAAATCCACACATATATAAACGTATATTTGTATAACTTAAGTGGGCTTAACGATGAAAACTTTGGAACTCCAAATAAGGAGATCCAAGGTTCAAATCCAAAAAGGGTAGGGTTGTACATCATGCTCTGATAACCCAAGTCTGGTTGGATAAATACATACATAGTAAACCACATCATCCCACATCGCCTATGGTCTCTTGGTCGTTAAAAACTATACTTCATTTGGATCAAACTTCCTGTACCTGCTCTAAAATCCATTAGCCTATCCAAAGTAGGTAGAGTATAAATTAGTTTGAAAACTGTATAATATATAATAAATCGACAAATGGTGTGGCAGGTTAAGAATATCATGTAAACTAGCAGTAAAACTGTACAAAATCCAACAGGAAAGATGTCTAAAATCCATTAGCCTATCCAAAGTAGGTAGAGTATAAATTAGCTTGAAAACTGTATAATATATAAAAAATCTATTAATGGAACCCCACTCAGTATGAGGGGACCAGGACCCCTCATAAAAACCTGTGTAAACTCATTGAAAAAATAAATAAATCTACTAATGGTGTGGCAAGTTAAGAAACATCATGCATCTCTATAAGTCCCTAAATCAATCTGGTTACTGCATATTGTTTCCCTGTCTGAATAATGATATTCATCTACCCACCAATAGCTGTCATTAAGATTAACACCAGATGTCTTAAATAATCATTAGCCTTTTTCTTAGGAAGAAGATTATAATGTGTAAATTCTACTGGCAGATTTACCTCATCCAGTGGCTTGTCAAATTCCAGATTTATACTCTCTGCATGTGCCCGCATTACTGGAACCCGTACACAAGTTGCAGTCACTCTCACATCTTTGTCATTCTGTGCATCAATCTCAGTATAAGCAATCCGATGTCTACTTAACTTCAAAATAAAGTTCAAATTAAAAAAAGCATAGACAATTACAGGAAAAAAAAAAAATGAGACCTCTGCAGATATACAATTGAAAACATAAATTATGTATCAAGATCTCCAAAGTCAGGATCTCCGTAGACATACTTACCCAAATTTTTCTTGTTTCTTTTACAAGCTTCATCTCCTCCTCATTATAACCATTTGGGGAAACTTTTGAGTTGTGGGAAAAGATATTGAATGCATACTGCAACACAGTGCTCACAAAAAATTTTACTTGACCATAAATAAAAATATATTTTATCTGATCCCAACCCACCCTTGTATGTATGGATGAAATGAAAGATTGCATTAATATATGCCTTGTCTTGAACAAGTAAACTGACCTGTTGACTAAATATTTTACAAGTTGGCTCTTTTCCTTCCAAAACCTGATCAAATTCCAGATACAAAAAGACAAATCTGTTTACTTCTCAAATAGTACAGCAAATATAGTAAATTCAGTGAATTTCAGAAAATGACTAGAAGAATATAAATAAAGACCTCGCGTGTTTGCTGTTCAAGCTCAGCCATAGCTGCTGCACCAGCCCCACTAGCTGCCTGATATGTGCTCACAACCATTCTTTTCACCTGTAATGCTTTACTCAAATTAATAACACATTTTTAAATATAAGCATTATATTTTGGTGCAATGAAACTGCAAACATTAGATTATTGCCCTTCTTAGACTCAACCTAGCCCAAGTGAACTAAGTTAATTACATGCTACATGAATTGGCCTAAAGCCACATAGGCAGCTGAGGCAGAAAGAGCATAAGCGTGTGCAAGGAAAACATGTATTTTTGCATGCTTGTTCCTTCCAGGAGAAAGTGCATTGTGTTCACTTTAATCTACTCTATGTCCAGGTAACCCTGTCAGAAGGCATACAATCAGGCAATATACACCTAGTTCATGGGTCAATGGCTTTTTACAAAATTTATTTGTTGCATTTCTTAATAGAATAGGCTAGGTCTATATAACAAACCTTTTATATAATAAATATCTGATCCAACTGTACAGAAATGCTGTTTGCAAAATGAGTGCTTTGAGCAGTTAGATGAGCAAGACAGTGCCAATTCAAACTTTGGAAACATTGCACGTTTTGGCTTCCTCAATTCCAGAGCGTTTTATGGATGAATCGAGTTCTGTTGCTCATTTAAGTGAATCACGAATTAACAAATTAGGTCAATTTAAGTGTCATAGTCACATTGAATCAAAATTCAGTTTCAGAAAATAAACTGTCACACTTAAAGAGACACTGGAAGAGAACAGTGAGCAAAAGAAGCAACAAGAACAATGATAAGATGAACAAAAGATGCCTCTGTCAGTACATTAAAAAGTACAGATACCTCAGAAGACCCAAAAAACAAAAAACCGACTTTGATTCAGACTCAAAACGTATCATGTAAAATTACTACTATATTACAAGATTAACAAAATGATGGCTCGGTGACTATGGTGATAGCTGATACAACCAAGAAAAAGTGATCGGCAATCTAAGCAAGTGATATCACATATAATGCCATCATTGGAACATTTTTGGGCAATTATGATACTGCAGATCCAATAAACCTTGATCCTGTCCCTTAGTTTTGGCCCAGCCAATATGATAATGGCATGGATGATATAAAGTATATCCCAAATGAGGAGCAATCTTGGTCCAATGTCTCAATTGACAAACCAACTCAGCTTATAACAAAACTTTAAGTATGGTGTACGCTCATCCTGTAGGAATATCAGTTTGACCTCCTAGCAATGAAACAAAGTACACCACAAGGGGAATAATGAAAGCAGATGGTGTCTCTGTGGAAACACCAGAGGCATGTTCCATAATAGAATTTGAATGTGTTTGGCATACCACCTACAATAAATTAACATGAAAACTCCATATAATTGGGTGAAAATGACCGCTTATGCTATACTCTGTTGTCTTCTTCCTGAACAAGCATTACTGCCAGTGGCAGTGTCTGACTACAGTCACACCATAGAAGATACAGCCTCAAAAGGGGGTTAGTAATTTTTTAAATAGATTTAAGAATCACATTATTTTGTTAAATATGGTAAGCAATATGAAGAAAATTTCTCTCAATAACTCCCATCTTCCAAGTTGCATACGCCATTCCATGTGATATATATATATACAGCTTCAAGGATAAATTAATATTTTCCTAAAGCATACAGATTATATATCAATACTCTTTTTGAATAAGTTTTGTGTAGGATTTCAAGAATTGTATGTGGCCTTCGTGAAAAAGATGTTCTATATTGCACTTCAGCTTAAGTTTCATTACTTTCCAAATTGCATATACCAATTTAATTGGTATGGCAGCAATGAAGTCAATGGCATATTCCATGGACAACGAATTTACAATACATATTTTTCACAGTTAATTGCATACCTGTGTATGCTTCTTCAAAGTTACTGTTGCATCACACTAAAATATCTCCAGTAAACCTGTTAATAACTGATCAAATCATAATTGAGGGGATTCTTCACAGCTTTCAGCAATCTCTATGCAGATTAATAAACCAAACTTTGCATATATTATAAATTTGATCTGAAATTGTAAATGGCACATTGAATACCCACTTAAAGCTTCTCCAGCTCTCACATCTTGACATATGTTCAAATATACATTGCTCTGTTGTTGTTGGCCAAAAATGTGAATATTAGCCACCATATTATAAATACTCTCCCATCAATTTGTCAACTACTATCAGCAAATTTTGATCCATCTCTTCCCAAGTCTGAATGACATTATGCAATTTGCCACATTTTGCACGGGGTGCCATGTTTTCTAAAAATTCTAAGTGTACTGCTCTTCCTTCCCTTCTCCTCTTTCTTCCCTTTCTCCATCTTTCCTTTTTTCCCTTTCCCGCAGTTTTATTCCTCCCTTTTTTCCCTTGTACTTCCCCCAGTCAAGTTCCCAAAACTGAGCAAGTGTCCCTAAAAAATTATAAGTGTCAGGGCGCAACCCGACTTCGCAGCGAAGTCGGGGTGCGCCCTCAGATCAGTGCGCACTAGGGAAGGCGAAGTGCGAAGGCAGGCCAAAACGGAGCAGAATTTGACTAAGTATGGGGCGCAACCCGACTTCGCAGCGAAGTCGGGGTGTGCCCTTCTTCCTGGGCGCACTTGGGAAAGCAGTGTGCAGAAAATCAGCTAAGTGCTGGGGCGCAACCCGACTTCGCAACGAAGTCGGGGTGCGCCCCCTTTTTAGTGCGCAGTCCGAACGGCGGAAAATCAGCCAAGTACCGGTGCGCAACCCGACTTCACAGCGAAGTCGGAGTGCACCCTCTGACCGGTGCGCAGTTGGGCAAGTAAACCCAGAAATTGACTAAGGCACGGAGGCCTCCCCAACTGCGTTGTTTTCCACCTGCGCAACCCGACAGCGCTCTAAACCCGGGCGAAGTTGGATAAACTGCCTTTCAAGGCAGACATGTGTCACTCATCAGAATTCGACAAGTGTCCAGCCTCGGGATTCGAGCCGAGATATGACGGGATCAAGGACAAGCATGGACCGCACTACCTACACCAGCTGCCCCCATTTAAGGCTAATGTGAAGTTTCATCCACCACAGCTACCCACATTCCTACTGACCAGAGGTTTGACCGCACGCACTGCCACGTAGCTGTACAGCTTTCAGGGAGACCTTGTTGTAGGTACAGTCCTCGCCAACAGGAGTTAGCATCAGCAGCTCTTCAACAGCTTGTGTCAGCTATTGTCTTGTCTGGGACTTTGTGCCCGCAAATGTAATCGGGGGGACTTGAGGCTATAAATAGCCATACAATTTCATTGTAAAGGGGGAAGGGGAATATACTGCTAGGGAACCATTGTAGCTGTGCGTTTGCTTCTAAATACAAGATACATACTTGGCTCTGCTTACTGTCTTCATTTTGTATGCTGCCTCTCCTTGTCATTTCTGCCTCGTGTTTCTTATTTCATTGCTTACTGTTGTACACCGACCTGGAGCTTGAACCTGGAAAAACAATTAAGGTCGGGACAGACTGCACCGCAGAGGAACTCGAGCAGATCAGAACATTGTGCCGAGAGTTCCCTGACATAGTAGCCTGGTGCTACCAGGACTTGAAGGGGTATGACAGAAATATAATCCAGCATACCATTGAGCTAGAAGATGGTGCCAAACCATTCCGACAGAAGCAGAGGGCTGTAAATCCGAAGATCGAAGCCATGATGAAGGCCGAGCTCCTGAAGATGCTGGAAGCCAAGATTATCTACCCCATCAAGCATTCATCCTGGGTTGCGAACTTGGTTCCCGTGAGGAAGAAGAACGGAGACATTCGTCTCTGTGTGGACTTCAGAAATCTGAATCAGGCCTCCCTCAAAGACCATTATCCGCTTCCCCAGGTCGATCAGATCCTCCATATAGTTGCTGGAGGGCAGAGATTCTCCCTCCTAGACGGATTTTTTGGGTACAACCAGATTTGGGTCAAAGATGAGGACCAGCATAAAACAGCGTCACCACCAAATGGGGAACGTTCGCCTATCAGCGCATGCCCTTCGGCTTATCCAATGCTGGCGCCACATTCCAGAGAGCCATGGACCTGGCCTTCCGAGAGCTGCTTAACAAGATCATCGTCATCTACTTGGATGACATGACTGTATTCTCTCACAAAAGAGAGGATCATGCTTCCCACCTGCGGCAAATATTTGAGAGATGTCGTGAATTCGGCATTTCCATAAACCCGAAGAAATTTGTCTTCGCGGTAAAAGAAGGTAAGCTGTGGGGCATGTCATCTCCGAGAAAGGCCTAGCCGTGGACCCTGATAGAGCAGAAGCCCTCCTCTGTTTGCCCGCTCCAGTTGACAAGAAGGGGCTACAGTCCTTCGGCCAAATCAACTTCGTGCGGAAGTTCATACCGGACTTCGCACAGGTAATCAAGCCCATGGCCGAATTGCTGAAAAAGGATGCAGAATTCTTATGGACTGATGAGAGAAGGCAGGCCTTCGAGGAGATCAAGGCCCGAATTGCACAGGCTTCGGTATTGATAAACCCGGACTACTCCAAGGACTTCATCCTGTACACGGTGGGAGAACCCGAGAGTTACGCCGCAGTCCTAACACAGAAGGGAGACGATGGCGAAGAGCGCCCCATAGCGTTCTTGAGCCAAGTGATTCAGCCGCACGAAGAAAAGTACAACTTTATAGAGCGGCAGGTTCACGCGGTCATGAAGTCTCTCCGGAAGTTCAGGCACTTCGTCTCCTAGAGCAGAACAACTGTCTTTGTGATACACCCGGACGTCCGAAGCTTCATCATACAAGGGGAGTCGGGTCACAAGAGAGCAGGATGGATTGCTAAAATCCAGGAGTTCGACATCGAAGTGCGGCCAACCAAGCTTATCAGAGGCCGAGCCTTGTGCTAGGAGCTGGCCCAAAGCGCAGCAGTCGAGATATCCGCCTGTAAGTGGGAGGATCCGAAAGCAACCACCAACCTAGCCAACTCCTTACCAGAGGAGAGTGACTGGACAAATGACCTGGTGAAGTATTTCTGCACCGGGAGATGTCCAGACCACCTGAACGCCTCACAAAGAAGGAGGTTTCGGCTAGGTGCACTGAAATATACTCTTCGCCCCGAGGGGCTTTACTTCAAGAACATTGACGGCATCCTGTTGCGGTGCGTCAAGAAAACAGACCAACTCAGGGTCCTCGGAGAATTTCACTCCGGGATGCCTGGGGGTCACCATTCTGCAAGGCCTACGGCCTTGAAAATAATCAGAGCTGGGTACTACTGGCCCACTCTCTTTACAGACGCGCACGCAGTCTGTACAAAATGTGATCAATGTCAGAGATTTGCTGGCAGAAATAGAAAAGCACCCCTGCCCCTTCAACCGATCCAAGCCGAGACTCCATTTCAGCAATGGGGTCTGGACTTCATTGGGGTTATTACGCCGAACTCTGCAGCAGGGCACAAGTTCATTCTTACCGCCACCGACTACTTCACACGATGGGCAGAGGCGATCCCCACCAAGAACGCGGACCAGGAGACGGTCATTAGGTTCCTCGAGAGCCTCATTACCCGCTTCGGGGTCCCTGAGTCAATAGTGACGGACAATGGTCCGGGGTTCGCATGCGCTGTACTCACGGAATACACCGGAAAATACGGCATTTATCACAAAATGTCTTCCAATTACTACTCGCAGGGGAACGGTCTTGCCGAGCCCACCAACAAGAACCTACTGAAGATCATCAAAAAGACAGTAGAAAAGAACAAGAGGACTTGGCACCTACTCCTGAATCGGGCGCTGTGGGCGGACAGAATATCATTCAAAAAATCCATTAAGACATCCCCCTATGCGCTCGTCTATGGCAAGGAAGCAGTCCTGCCAACCCACATAGAAATTCCCACTCTCTGGATGTTGGACGAAGAGAGAGGCAACGGGGATCCGGTGGACGACAGACTGTGCCAGTTGCTGCAGTTAGAAGAAGACAGAGAAAAAGCATACCAAGCCTTCACCAAACACGCTGAAGCGACACAAAGCTGGTTTGCAAAAGGAACCACTGCCCGGGTTTTCAAAATCGGGGACCTTGTGCTGAAGTGGGATTCACTGAAGGCAAAGTCGGGCAACCACGGGAAATTTGACGCCCTTTGGGAAGGTCCCTATTAGATTGCTCGGCCAAATCAATACAATGCAATCATGCTCCGAGATATGGAGGGACAGCTTCTCCCCACCCCCGTCAACGGGTTCCACCTCAAAATTTACCACCACTGAAGGCACCCAAATGGGTTCTTCCTTGTACAGATTTCCCTTCTGCATTTTTAGTTTTCAGAATGTATATATTTCAGCATTCAGTTTTTAATTTTTCAAAGAGCCCAAGTAAGACTTAAGGCAAATCCCGACTTCGCAGCGAAGTCGGGTGTCGCTCCTTGAACAGTGCGAAGTTCGGAAGAAGTCAGGAACAAAAATGACTAAGTCTGGGTGCGCAACCCGACTTCGCAGCGAAGTCGGGCTGCGCACCATCTGGAGGGCGCAGTTGGGAAGCGGGCAGCAAGAAAACGGCTAAGTGTCAAATCAGACTGCGCAACTTTTCGGAGCGAAGTCTGACTGCGCAGTCAAACCTGGGCGAAGTCGGAGTGCGCTCGTTTTTTGGGTGAAGTCCGAGTGCGCCCTGAATTTTGGGTGTAGCCTGAATAACCCATCACAGAAAACACGAAAAATTCTAAGTGTGGGCCCAGAGCGCAGTACGGCACAGTGCAAAGTTGGGTATCGCCCCAGTTTAAAATCATGGGCCATAAATTCTCCCTCGTAAAGTGTGCACAGCTTTCAAGAACGATGTCATTAAAAAAGCAAGGTGTGTTTGGACCAACGGCTAATAGGGTGCGCTTTTCAAAAATAAACCCATGCACAGCCGCCAAAAAATCATAACACCTCCACCAACTTCGAGTTAACCGCCCTAACTCCCTCCCTCGCGCCATTAATGTTGCAGTCTTTGCCTAGAAAAGGGCTCTGGCATACTCAGAGAATTTAGAGTATCGAATTGCTTCCGAGACTGCAAAACGCAGAGCTGACAATTCAGAAGCCGTAATTTCCGCCTCTGTTGTTTCGAAAAGGATGGACAAGGGGAAAGCGCCCGTACAGGCGCAATCCAACGAAGAGCGGCGCGAAGCTGAGGAATCACCAGCGTCAAGCGCTCATGAGAGCGAAGTGCCGCCGCCCGTTAATCACCTGGCCGGATACAAGGACGGCTCTTTCTCCATCAGCCTCACCAAGCTGCGGCTGAATATCGCAAAGTGGGCAGACAAGGTTTCGCCCTCGCACCATGTCGGGGCTGCATATAAATCAAACCTATATTGGTTCTTGTGCCCTCCTACCCACCAGTGCCCGGAGCTGATTGAAGCAATTGTAGAATATTACAAACCAGCTGCCCGGCAAGTCTGCGACAACAAGGGGAAGGTGTTGTTCACACTCTTCAGGGAGAGCATCCAACTAGCGTTCGCCCCGAGGCTTCAGTACGAACCCGGCGCAATTGTCAAAAGGGTTAATCTGGATGAGCAGACGGGGCGATTTACGCAGACGAAGAAGATGAGGGAATTCCTCGACTCGGAGCTGAAGACTCCGTTGGCAACCGAACAGTGGCCGACTGGCCCCATACCCCTAGACAGATTTGAAAATAAATATATCTACATCATCCTGGCGTGGGTCCTCGGCTGCGACTCTGACAAAGTGGTACGGCCGTACCAGCTGGCGCTGGCAGAATGTCTCCTGCACGGAGAATTTTACATCTCTACAGCACAGAAGAGTGGAAAGCGCCCTATTTTCTTCGACTGGGCGGACTGGCTGGCGTATGCAATACATTCAAGTCTGGTTAGGCTGCAACAAAAGCAGTCAACGGATTTCCGGTTTTGCTCCTTCCTCACATGGCTGTGCCTGTATCACATGCACTACCGGATGAACGTTCCTGACTTGAAGAAAGTAAACGAAAAAGGAGAGCCGCTGCCCGTGTATGAGTGGACCGAGGTCCTGTACAGAAAAGGGTCCTATGATTTTAATCTTAAATTTTTGTGCATGGTCCTAGGGCTGTTCAACCGTAAGGCATCCCGCCCGCCAGAAGTCATGACGAGATACCTGAGGAAGAACGAGTACGGGGATACTTTCCGGCTGACGCAGGGCATCATGGTCAAAACCTATGGATTCAAGGGGAAGTCGTTCTTGCTGCCCTACTTCTGCACTGACCACCAGTTCGGGATGGAAATTGTGCGGCAGATGGACTATGTCGAAGAAGATTTCGGCCAGGGCAAAAAGAAAGGCCATATCTTTCAGTATCCCATCACCTGGGCGAACACCCAGGTTTACGAGATCGGACAACACGTCTACCTCTAGCGGGAACTCGACATGGGTCTAATAATGCTGCCGCAGCGCTAGAAATACGACCCAATTGGGGTTAGGGAAAAATTCACGCACATCTGTCCCCGAGCCGAGATCATGCAGGAAAGAGGCAACAGAACAGGCGCAGACCTGGAATGGCACATCGAACAGATGCAATCGTGGCCTCCATGGCATGAGTTCTACTGCGAGGAGGTAGCGTACGATCCGGAGCGAAACCCGGATCACCGGTTGGAATCTGCGGGCTTCAAGAAATTCCTCGCCAAGGTGGCGCCCCTCAACTGGCATAAAGACAAAATCATTGAATGCTGGAAGATGAGGTGTCGCACGCAACACGACAAATCCAACCGGAAAACGCTGGCCGTCGATGATGAATTTTCGGCTCTATATGACCAGTATGCTGCCACTTGGCAACCTTTCGAATTTCGAAATTGCATTCCCCAAGGCCCAAAGAAAAGGTATACAAGGAGGCCCCCCTCCCAGCGCAACTCCGACGAGCAGTTAAGTGGGCCCAATGCAGCCTGTAGCTTCTGAAGCAATACCCGAAAGGGCGCAAAGGTCAGAGAGGTCAACTCCTAGGGTGGCCTCCCAACCAAAAAAAGCGCCTGCGCTACCAGCTAGCAGACCGGTCGCGGCAGGCATCCTTCCAGCTAGACCCCGGTACAAGTTTACCGTGGGGACATCACTGCCTGCTGCCCCAACTTCATCTCCCTCCTTCGAACCAGCCGCGACGCCAGAAGAGAAGAAGAGAAAGAGAAGTGAAAAGGCCACGCGGCCTAAAGAATTTGTGCATCAGCCAGCCGCGGCGCAGACAGAGACAGCAGCACCGGAGATCGTCTCACTGGACAGCCTTGAGGCTGAAGCTGAAACCCGGGCTGAAAGCGTCCCTCGAACAGCGGCTCAGGCGGAGCCCGCAGGTACGTCTACTTCCCCGCTCCCCAAAGTCTCAGTCGGCCCTGCCGTGACGCCATCCCCCATTTCATCAGGGCAAGCCATAGCTGCGTCTTCCTCTTCCCAAACTGTCCAACCATCCAGCAGCCCCCATTCTTTCGACCAATTTGCTCAGGACCCTAACGCCTTCCAATCCCTGAGCCAAACCTTGGAACCCTCGCCCGCGGCCAGTATTGAAGCTGCACATATATCGCCGCGCTCTTCACCTCAGCTGTTCAAAACCCCTCCAGCGCCGCTCACTCAGCCACCCGCCTCCCCTAGGACCCGGTCGCCCTTAAAAGCGGCCACTCCTTCCGAAATCCCTCCTACTTCGCCGTTTGCAGGAAAGATGCCGCAGCAGGACCAGAAGCTGGAAGATCTCGACTTCATGCAGACCGCAGATGACCAGTCTCTGGCAGCAAGAGCCGTAGGAGGTTCCGCCTCTTTCCTTCAGGGCATCAAGCGCAGGAGAGCCGAGGAGATAGTTGCCCCGGTAAAACGCACCAAGTATGACTTGGACAGGAGAGTGCTTACAACTGAGAAATTGATTCCGAAAGTGAAGAAGCCTCTCCGGGAAATGACCGAGGCAGACTATGAGCACCAGGTCAAGGAGAAGAGCTTCGATGACATAAACGAGGAGCAGGAAATCAACGGCATTCACCGCAGAACCACTAATCTCCTTGTCAAGTGGCTTGAGACCCAGGAGGGGTTGTTTCAGCTGCAGAATAGCACAAGACAGCTAGAAGAAGATCTGGCTAGGGCCACCGCACAGCTGGGATCTGCACAACAGGAAATAGATGAGTTGAAGGCCCAGCTGGCCGCCTCTCAGCAAGAGGCCGCAGCGCAGAAACAGACAACCGAGCAGCTGTCAGAAGAAAAGAAGGCAGCGCAGGAGCAAATTTCCCAGCTCCAAGAATCGTTGAAACAGGCGCAGTCACAGCTTGAAGAGAAAACATCACAGACGGCGGCCTTTTCAAAGGACAGAGTTAAGGAGATGCGGGCTGGTTTGCTACAGGGTTGCAAGCCCAACGTTGTCAAATCCCTATCGGTCCTAGATTTCGCGTCCAGGATCGAAGAAGTATCTGCCCAGGGAAAGCCTGTGGTAGAGGAGGCCGAGCACCATGCGAGGCAATGGCTAGACCTGGCTATGAAACTTGAGGAGTTCGAGCGCAAGGGCCTCCAATTTCCCCCAATGTCCCAACTTGCCTCAGAGTGGGCAGATGCAAGGGTAACCTTGCATTATATTTTGATAAAACAGAGAAGATAAGAGCTGCCAGGAAAATGCTGGACGCATTAGAACATGAAATGAGCATTTGCCTGGCCCCCTTTCAAACTCTGTCCAAGCACGGGTACCCGAGCTACGTCAAGGATGGCGCGTTTCTGACCCTTGAGCAGGTAAAGCAGAATTGGCTGTCTTTCGAGGTAGACACAACAGAAATTGATAGCTGGGCAAAACCGATCTAAGAAGCTCAGGTCACCCAGATGATGTCGAAATACTGCAAGATCAACTCCTCCCTAAAGGAGTTGGGAAAAAGATATAACACCATCGACCTGCACACAGTTGCTGCATTCCACGCAGCACTAAGAGAGGTCAACGACCTAGGGCCCTTCCAAGCAGCAGTCTGGGACCAAGCCAAGGCTGCATATGAACGCATCCGCGAGCGGGACGCTGACAGCGAAGAATCTTCAGGTTCAGAGGGAGAAACGGAAGAGGCAACTGCCGGAAGTGATCCCGAAGAAGAACGGTTGCCCGGGGAGAAGTCGTCAGAGCAGCGGAAAGCAGGGGAAGGAAGTTCCTCTGCACCCAATAGATGAAGGCATGGTTCTTTGCGTTGAGGCGAGCTCGACACCCCGCGAGCCGCCAGGAATGTTGCCACATTTTGCACGGGGTGCCATGTTTTCTAAAAATTCTAAGTGTACTGCTCTTCCTTCCCTTCTCCTCTTTCTTCCCTTTCTCCATCTTTCCTTTTTTCCCTTTCCCGCAGTTTTATTCCTCCCTTTTTTCCCTTGTACTTCCCCCAGTCAAGTTCCCAAAACCGAGCAAGTGTCCCTAAAAAAATATGTGTCAGGGCGCAACCCGACTTCGCAGCGAAGTCGGGGTGCGCCCTCAGATCAGTGCGCAGTAGGGAAGGCGAAGTGCGAAGGCAGGCCAAAACAGAGCAGAATTTGACTAAGTATGGGGCACAACCCGACTTCGCAGCGAAGTCGGGGTGCGCCCTTCTTCCTGGGCGCACTTGGGAAAGCAGTGTGCAGAAAATCAGCTAAGTGTTGGGGCGCAACCCGACTTCGCAGCGAAGTCGAGTTGCGCCCCCTTTTTAGTGCGCAGTCCGAACGGCGAAAAATCAGCCAAGTACCGGTGCGCAACCCGACTTCACAGCGAAGTCGAGTGCGCCCTTTGACCGGTGCGCAGTTGGGCAAGTAAACCCAGAAATTGACTAAGGCACGGAGGCCTCCCCAACTGCGTTGTTTTCCACCTGCGCAACCCGACAGCGCTCTAAACCCGGGCGAAGTTGGATAAACTGCCTTTCAAGGCAGACATGTGTCACTCATCAGAATTCGACAAGTGTCCAGCCTCGGGATTCGAGCCGAGATGTGACGGGATCAAGGACAAGCATGGACCGCACTACCTACGCCAGCTGCCCCCATTTAAGCTGATGTGAAGTTTCATCTACCGCAGCTACCCGCATTCCCGCTGACCAGAGGTTTGACCGCACGCACTGCCACGTAACTGTACAGCTTTCAGGGAGGAGACCTTGTTGTAGGTACAGTCCTCGCCGACAGGAGTCAGCATCAGCAGCTTGTGTCAGCTATTGTCTTGTCTGGGACTTTGTGCCCGCAAATGTAATCGGGGGGACTTGAGGCTATAAATAGCCATACAATTTCATTGTAAAGGGGGAAGGGGAATATACTGCTAGGGAACCATTGTAGTTGTGCGTTTGCTTCTAAATACAAGATACATACTTGCTCTGCTTACTGTCTTCATTTTGTATGCTGCCTCTCCTTGTCATTTTTGCCTCATGTTTCTTATTTCATTGCTTACTGTTGTACTGAACTCTGGACTCCAGTATTTGGTGATTAAGTATTCCTGGAATGCATAGATAGAGGATACATAGGATGAATGATAGCTGTAGTTTCAATGTGTGCTTTGTATAGGAATGTTGTTAGTAGTGGTGATTGATCGTTGTCGTGCTGCTTATTCCCCCCACCCAACTCCAATCACATTTGGATTCTCTTTCCGCATTTTTATCTCTTTCCCTGCACTCTTAGCTCAAAACACTAAAAACCCACAGGAAGTCAGCCTTCTCCGGAGATTGGCACGGAAGGCATTCCTTCCTTCCGGCCTTTCAATCTGGTGGGCGAATCTGGGGCGCATTATACCAAATCCTTTCCTCATGGCAGATTCGTAACCAACACGAGGAAGTGAGCATGTACAGCGAGATTCCCCAGTGAGATTGGATCTGTTTGATAGGATCAAAGGTTTTGTTGAGCCTCTTAGATAAAACTGTTCCCTGGTTCTTAAAAATAAAGAATACTAACAACTTCTTTGTGACCTTTATTCACTTTTGTTACTTCCAAGATCAAAAAATAATGCTCACATCAACCAAATTCTCCAAGTATACACAAAACATAACCCCCTTGGTGGAGACTACGACATTAGTTGATACTTCAGTAATTAAAGTTTTTCAGAAGTCACGTTTTGATAAGATGTCTTCCTAATGGTTTAAAAACACAAACTGAGCTTCACCAAGTGACACTGCCAAGATGGCAAACATTCAAGAATGAGAAGCATATTTGAATATTTCCCTAGTAATTAAAATAAAAAACCTCTTATTAGACTTTGCGGAAGAAAAAAAAAATTAGATTAATAGATTTAAAAATATTTGAATATTTCCTCAGTAATCAAAACCTCTTATTAGACTTTATAGAAGAAAAAATTTATTAGATCAATGGATTTAAAAATATTTGAATATTTCCTTGGTAATTAAAACCTCTTATTACTCTATGGAAGAAAAAAAAATTAAAATTCCCGAAATTAGCACCAAGTTTCAGCAGAAAAAATATTTGAATATTTCCTTGGTAATTAAAACCTCTTATTACTCTATGGAAGAAAAAAAAATTAAAATTCCCGAAATTAGCACCAAGTTTCAGCAGAAAAGGTGTCTACCCCGACCCTTGGAAACCACTCTACATGTCCCATGTTCAGCAAGGCTAGTCTCTTATATCAAACACAAAGAAAGTTTTAAATTTGATTCTTGTTAGAGTTCCATCACTTTCCACACCAGGCTCCAAAAATAGAACTTTCCTTATGTTGAATGAGGCTATGGGGCTACCAAGATCCAAATCAGCTACAGCTGGGTCTCCAAGAATTGTAACCTGATGGAAAATCTACATGGCACTCCCCATTACTCCCTACTGTACAAGGAATCACCCCAACCCATACACTAATGCCGATTCCCTTCAACCTTATTCAGGTCAATCAAAAGAAGGGCCCACTGCCCCTGCTGTGTTGCCACAATCCTAGGAGTTCAAGAGACTAACTCAGTATAAGTTGCATTCCCGGCTGAAGAATTTGCCCTACCCATATGGACAATAAAAAAAGTTATTAGATCACTATATTAGAAGCAAATTCCACATTGCGACAGAGTGAAGAGCACATAGTGAATAAGCACACAACAAAGAATAGCGAAGAGTTGTGAACTAGCAAGGAACGAAAAGCAAAGGAGCAAACATCAAAGGAACAGACAGAGAAATAGAAAGGGTGAGATTTGGGGGGAAAACGAACAATGGTGAAGGAAAAAAAGAAAGAAAAAAAAAATCAGTATCATCAAAAAGGTAAAGTCAAGTCTACTGTGATCCTAAACATTTAAAACATTACAGTTTGATCTATGAGCACGAAACAGATGAAGAAGTAGTAGTGGTGAGTTTCCCCAAAAAGCGATAGGAAAATCATATGCAATTGGTTGGAGAATGGCGAGCTGCATGCTCTCCAGACAATGATAATGTCTTTGGTGGGTCAAGTATCCAATATGCCTGCCTAAGGGATTTGGGGCAATTGGTTGGAAGTGATGACTCTCATACCATAAACCAAAATTCCAATTCGATGGGTTAACGTTAACATTTTATCAAATGGCATTAGCTCAACCTGTTATATGCCTCAACTTTCAAGGAGACCCAGATACATGCATGATTGTCGAACTGTTAATACTACCACGTGGTCATGATGCAATATGGGTGGGGCCCGTTACAATCTCAAATAACCAATTGAGGAAAAAAATGTATCCAATATTCCTCAAATAAATGAGAAATTAGAGTTTCTCCTAAATAGAGTAGATGATGTAGGTACTGACATAAAGGAAATCAAATCAGAAAAGGAGACTCAGCAAATCGATAAGTAAAAAAAATATGAATAAAGATGTTGAAGAAAATAGTGCTAATGCTCTTAAGGAAGAACCTAAATTTGAGAATCATTGGGCTTAAATAAGTTGAGGAAGAAGATATACTTTAAGTGACCAGTGAGTTCTTTCCGAACACTGCATGTTTTGGAACCAAAAATAGTGGATGCTTTCATGCTGAGAAAGAAAGGAGATTAGCCACACCATATAGTCATTAAGTTTTGAGATGCAATCTCACGATCCAAAGTATTAACTCAAAAGTATTACCTTAACGACAAAGGACTTGGCTAAATGAAGTTCTAGCCAGAGACCAACATATCAAGAGGATGGAGGAATGGTCAAAGGTCAAAGCAGCAAGGAATGTTGGACATGTTGCATTTCAAAGATAAAATATGTTGTGAAAATAATAAACAAAAAGCTAATAAACCAAGCTAAGAGATGAAACAAGAAGCGTAGAAAATGAGAACCGTGTCGATTTGTGTTTAGAACATCAATGGTTTATCTACAGATAAGGTGGAAGCTTTACATTATCTTTTAGATGAATTTGATTTGTTTCTTTCACTAGAAACTTGGGAATGAGAAGGTAAAGAAATACATGATATACCTAGATTCTATAAACAATCATATGGAGTTCAAAAAATAATGTTAAAGGTAGGCTAACAAAAAAGTTATATCTGTCATCAAATGTGATGTTCATAAACAATATTTATGGACTGAAGTGAAAGGACAAAATAAGATCTATATAGCAGTTTGTTACTTTGCTCCTCTCCAATCTATAAAATGCCAAATCTATTTATTAAAGATTCATTTATATTGTTGGCAAAAGATATTTCAGAATTTTTACAGCAAGGGTAAATCATTTTAGTTGGAAACATGAATGCTAGGACAAATAGTTGTCAAGCATGTATATAGAGGGTAGAGATCCTCTATGGATGGAGGAACTTGATAAAAAGGATATTAGAAATAATGGATGGACAAGGATTTCGTCTAACACAGGTGACATCATGACAAAGAGAAAGCCTTATGTGGATGTTTCAATCAACTAATTTAAGATGGGACTTCACATTTCACAGGGATAGGAGGATACACTAGCCAGATTGCATAAGGAAACAGTGTGGTCGATTACTTAGTAGCACAAAAAAAAGTCAATAAAAAGATATTATACAAATAGGACACTTTAGAATTGGAACTAGATTTCCAAAATTGGCTCATTTGCCTATTTCCTTTTCAATTAATGATCTGGTCCTACAAAAGTCTAAAAAGACATTCATCAAATATCAATGCAAGTGTAGAGACTGGGCTATTGAAAAGCCAATACTTTTGCACAACGATTGAGAATGGAATCGGGAATATATTATGGCCCCAAACCCTTGAAGAAAAGAGTAAAACCCTAACAAAATATTTACTAAAAGTGAATTAAGCATGATTTCATATTGGAAAAAAATACAATCAAAGGTCATGTAATGGAAGATTTGATAGTGAATGCAAACTAACTCAAATGTAGACAATCGGTTCCATTAAATGAAAGAGTACAAAAAAATATTGCAATGAAAGAAGAGTATGTGTTAAGAAAAAGCAGGAGGATCTAATTAAAAACATTAAACAAAATTGTCAAATTTGAAAGCAATTATACTCATGAAGCATGCAATTGGAGGAGATGAAAAAGGAGGAAATGATTTCTTATATTTGCAAACTCTGAAAAAAAATGCAATCAGAAAATAATTTTCCTATCAATAATTTCAAAATTATTTCAAAAAATAATGTCAGGACAGATATTAAGCATCTCGCTAATAGAAAAGCGCATGATCCACATGGTATGATAGCTAATATGATTAAATTAGGAGGTCCTTCTTCGTTAAATATTCTAAAGGATATGTATAATCAAACAAATATAGAATGGGTTTCCTCCAGATTAACAAGTCAACAAGGTCATACCTCTCTACAAATTGGGGCATATATAATCTAAGAAATTACAGAATGGTCATGGTGAACAGCCTCTTTACCAAGTTATTTGGTATTATATTACAAACAAAATTAGTAAATGTACAGAAGATAAAAAGTAAAGGGCTCTTTCTCAAGCTGAATTTCAACCTAAACACTCGATGATTGAACATCTGATTACCCTTAGAACTGTTAAGAGGTGAAGTCAATATCCAGATCTCCAATGTTCTTCAGCAGCAAGGTGTATGGTGGTGCAGTTCCAGTCTCATTCCCACGCGCTGTTCGTATGCGCCTGGCGTGCCGAGGGAGGTCGCAGGTGGGAACCGGCCAGGTTCTCCCCTGCCCAAGGGTGCGGGGGCTCCGCCCCCGACCCAAATTTTTTGGCGTCCAAACAACCATAATTCTGGGCATCCGTACATCGATAATGCTTTTGGGCGTCCATACATTGTGAGAGGCAGCGAACAGTTTTCTGGAAGCGAACAGTTTTCGGAAGAGGGAGCAAACACTTTTTTGGAAGAGGGAGCGAACAGTTTTCGGAAGAGGGAGCGAACAATTTTCGGAAGAGGAAGAGGAAGCGAACAATTTTTTGGAGTTTTCCTTTTTTAGAAAGGAAACGAACAGTTTTTGTTTTTCTCTAAAAGGGGAATGCCCCCCTGCATGTAAAAGTTGATTTGAATGTAAAAGTTTTGCCGAAATCAATAAAAGATCGAAGCTGTCATTGCCCCATGGTTTTTCTTGCACATTGCAGGTTTTCCACGTAAAATCTGTGTTACTGTTTTTCTGCGTTATTGTGTTTTCTGCTTGCACATATTTTTGATATTTTCTAACAAGAGCTATTGCTAATGAAACACGAGGAAAAAATACTATCACTTACTTTTGCTTTGTGGATTTTGCTGAGGATTTTAACACAATGCCAAGAATAAAATTATGGGAAAGAATGGAAAAATTAAATATTCAAATTGAGTGGTGGCGAGCAACACTACACTTACAAAAAAAGGTTCTGGCAGAGTTAGCAATGCCAATGAATGATAGAAACAAAACCAAGAAGGCCACTATCAATAGTAATATATCGGTGTAAAGCAAGGTTTCCAACTCTTACCCACATTATTTGGTTTATTCAGAGATAAATTAGAGGAGTGGATAAGGAAAGATGAAGGAGAAGCTGTTTGCATTTTATGGTATGCTTAATTGTTGTTGATTTATGCAAATGATATTGGGCAATTGGCAAAACATAAATACATATCGCAAAGACATCTAAGAGCTTTAAACAAATCTTGCAGCTGCTCTGAAATGTAAGTCAATGTAAACAGAACAGATGTAATGGTTATTGGTTCTCAAGAAAAAGACAAGTATCACATTTAAGGGTGAGAAACTGGGGTCGTTCCTTCATACAAGTACTTGGGACATGAATTTGATTCTAGTTTCAATTGAAATGTTTGTGTAAAGAAACACATAATAAGAAATTTGAAAGCTCTTATGCAATGCTAAATAAATGGAAATTAGGAAAATTCCTTTTTATAACATTGGTAGAAATAGTAACTTTCTATGGTTGTCCTCGTTAGGGTCCTGGCCTATCAAACAAGCTTGGAAAAAGGTTGAGAGGGTCCAAAACACTTTTGCTTTAAGCAATAAAGGTTATGGTTCCAACTGCTTACCCCATGATATTTGCAAAAACAGAAATGTTACCATTCAAAGGAGAAGCATTGTGTCAAAGTTTGGTATATATAACCAAAATAAAGCAGATAGGTAAAAGCAAATTGCCACATCAAACATGCTTGTAACTCAAGAGAAAGGTGAGCACCAGGACAACATGAAAAGAATTAAAAAGGAAAGAATTGATGAAGGTGATTTACAAAAAGACATCAAGAATTTGAAAATTTATTAAAAAAATAATAGATATTCTTTGGTAAGATCCTCGTCAGAAAATGAGATTTTACAAATGTGATAAATCCAATGGTCACTACAATGAGCAAAATCGTCTCCAGAAGAAAATCTCAATACAAAAAAGACGTATTATCAACCAATTTTAAATTGAAACAGGAAGATAGAAAAATACTAATTGAGATGAACGCCCATGTTTACTCTGCATGCAAGGAGAAGTTGAGGAAGAGAAATATGTGATGTTATATTGTCCTAAATACCTACATCTAAAACAAAAGCACTTGCAACATGATGAATTGAGCAGCTTATACAAGTTATTAAGTTACCATCTACAAGAGTAGTGAATATCTTAAGGAGATTTTCAAACATCACAGAATGAACACAGACAAGATCTTTGCGGATTAATCTTGCAACAGTAGTGAAGTGAAATGCAGCTGAACTCCATAAAAAGGAAGAGCTTATTTTTGTAATTTATTTTTCTCTTTTATTTTCTGTTCCATAGATCCTATTGGGTCTCCCGTCAACAAAATTATATATAAAAATCAGAGAATGAATGCAGACAAGATCCTTGAGGATCCCTCCCTCCCTCATCTAACCGTGACTAAATAACAACACAAATAAATCTAATAATTCTAGACAAACCTCTCACATTTACTTTTGGTGGAAAGAGAGGTGGACTGTTTCAAGAGGTCTTGAATAAACAAGGCATGGAATGAGTATAATTAAACTTGATTTCTTCAATTTTTTAGATTCTATAATGATTCTTACAGCATTTTTGTTGTTCTTGAGGGCTTTCATATGTTGCATTTGTGTCAAGTTTTGATGAGCATTGTTGAGTTAACTCCATAATTCAGATTAGGGACTTTACTTCCCAAAATTTGAGCAAATTGTTGGGACACTCCAGCGACTTAGCTGCAGATCATAAACAGTGAAAGAGAATACACTCACTGTTGAGTTTCCTCCTTCAAACAAGAGTGGGCTTTCTTCATAAAATTCTATCAAATAAAAAAGCAATATAGCACACATTCTCACCTTGCTGGCTGGAATTTCCAGTTTTCTAGACTGTCTTTCATCTCTAAAATTTGACTGATACAGATTTGCATTATTTGATGTTTATTATTACCATTGCAGATTCATTTTTTCTGCCAACTTTAATTTTATGTATTTATTTCAAACATGAAGATTTTAGAAATGAAAAGATTGTCATGAAAGCCCTGGCGTAGATGTGGAGCCAGGATGGTGTATGAAAATATATAGTATGAAATATTTTTGAATTGCCCATGCCCTAAGAGTGTCAGTTTATGACTTTGCAGAGAGATAAGTTGCCCTTTTTCTACGATAATCTATTTGTGGCCCTGTAGAGAGATATGTCACTTTTGCACTAAGTGGATCCATTTGTGAACCAGCAAAGAGATATTAGTTTTTCCACTGCTCTAAGAGGTTCCATTTATGAACCCATGAAGAGTGATTGCTCTAAAAGGATCTGCCTGGCAAGCATGCATCATACTTGTTCTTGATAGGTTTTTTTATTTGGATTAGGTTGGACAGACATACCAAGTTGGATGGAACCATAAACTAGTGAGCCCAATTCCCATTAGTGAGCCTAATTCCCAACAAGATGCTGATGATGGCCATTCTTCAATATCCACCTTACGAGTTTGGCAGTCTCTACATGCACCTTTACCCCTCTAAAACAAAGCAAATTGCATCACAACCACTGTTACATGGGTGCGTGTACCTAACAGTTTTTGGACTGCACTGTGTTATACCTGCACCCAATATATGCATCATGCTCAATGACACACCAAATGAGCATGTTAATGCACCGGTGTGTTAAGGCACACCAGGTCCATTTGGACATTGCATGAGCACTTTTAATGTGCACCCCATCCTTTAATGCAACAATATGCGACTTTTGATGCATGGATATGTCGCATGTACAGCTCAGCGGTGTGATAGAGGCGACTTTTGATGCATGGTTATGTCACATGTATGGCACAGCGGTGTGTTAGAGGCACACTGGGTGCATTTGGACAATGCTTGAGCACTTTTTTTGTTATCCCATCCTTTAATGTAAGGATATGATGCATGGGATATGACATGTCTGTGTGTGTATATGTTTAATTTATAGTACACATCTGTACCCTTGCACCCACATATCCAAGTTTCGGGGATCTGCACCAGGCACTCTGCACTTGTTTCTTGTGAACCCCTGCACCTGTGCACCCATCTAACCTTGACTGCAACATATTTGTATGGATTCACTATCCATCCTATGTTTATGTAAGTAAAAATAGGTGGTTTATAGTAATTCCTGGAATACATACAATAGGTAGCTGTATTTCATTTTTTTCCAAGAAAGCTAACATAAATATAATCCCCACTAAATATAATGATGCATTATAAGATTGCAACCCACCTATATCTGTGTGATTCAAAATTTGTTCTGTTTCAGTGGAATGAGTTGAGAAGAGAAGACTACGGTATATATTTGTAACCATGTATGAGCATAGATACCTTGGCATGACGATGTAGAGGTGTTGCTGCCATGAGACAAATGATGGTTGAACAGTTTGGATTTGCAATAATTGCCCCATTCTTGGAACCAAGCTTAATGTGAGCCATTGCCTCTGGATTGACCTGAGATAAAAATAAAAATAAAAAATAAAAGATAAGGAGACAGAAAATAGAAATCACATGATTTGCCTTCTCAACGGTCTTAAGTTTATAACATTGAAAATAAAATACACTATCAATGATAAAATGTACCTCAGGAATGACAAGAGGAATTCCATCATCCATCCGGAATGCAGAGCTATTGTCCACTACAATTGTTCCTTTTGCTGCAGCCACAGGTCCAAACTTCTTGCTGAAAACAAAAGAAGCAAGAAATCTGAGGATCTATTCAATGATATGGGCAATTTTTTTAAACAATAGGTACATATGTGCTGAAATCAGACTATTATGTCCTGTGCATAAGTGGTGTGACTTTACCATAACTGAACCCAATATTTCTGGTTATAAAAAACGGCAATTCTGCATACATAATCACTTTTTTCAGCTTTTGGGATTTTGTACCAAGCATTTGGTCACACCATTGGCTTTATTTGCTAGTGTGAAGATAGAATAATTCCACTGTAAACACTTTAAATGCCACTGGTTTATATTTGCTCAATAAGGCCATCCCCAGCTTTAAGGTCTTTATGGGCTATGCTATGCCTTGTAAAAGTCAGGTGACAAACATGAAATGAATACAGAACCTTCACTTGGAATGTCAAATACATCCACCTCCAGCTTTGGGGAATTCAACATTGCTTTTGTATAGTGATGCTATTTCCCTAGTCAAGAATCTGGGACTCCCAAACATAATGTGAAGCAGCCACATTGCCCTGGTCACTTGTAGATCTTAATTGCCATTTGAAATAGACATATGTCCTGTTTGTTAGAGCCTGTGTTATGTCAGTTTAGAAGGGAAGTGACTCTTGAGAAGATAAAGTTGTAATCAGAGGTAAGCATTTCACAAGAAAGTCTCCACCATTTTGCACTAGAACCTATTTCACAATGGATGGAACCCTAGACATTGAAATTGTAATTGCACCAATGTGTATTTTGTCAAGTACTGAAGTGCATCAACACATGATATTTAGGCCTGTGTGTTGTTTGCATGAATGGTGTGGCTCCACAAGGACATAGCTTGCTACCACATACATTGCACTTTACACTGCATATTCAGTCAGATATCCATGTCAAGGCCCAGATGATCTGCGCAGAGGACAACTTGTAGGACCAACTAGTGGCGCTTTATAGGTTATGGCAAGAGTGATGTTGTTGCGGAAGCTTCTGGTGTATTGTTTGGCTGAAATGCACTTCAATAGACTCACACAAGAGAAAGTTACAGAAAGATGTTGCAAATGCAGAAATAGACTCAATAACAGAAACTCCTATATTAAGCATGAGATTGCATTAAAGGCAGCGAATACAAGATGGCACTGCAAGGTGCAAGGTGCAAGGTGTTTTGTTCTGCAGAGGTGCAGTAACAGTAAGGAGAAATGAAAGAAAATGCAAGAAGATTCTTGGATTCTTGGATTTTTGGTTTCCAGGTTGTTTGGAAGAAGACCTAAGCCTTTTGATGGTGACGCGTGGCTTGGCTGTTGGTCATTTGTCCTATTCAAATGGGCACCAACAGCTTTCATCATTCCTACATGGGCGCCATCTGGATGGGCACAAAAGGCTTGGCACTGAGGTAGTCATGGCCCCAAAGTGGTTTGGCGCTAACACAATATTGCCGCCAAAGAATTTTGGCACTGGTGTGGTCTTGGCCCCAAAGTAGGAAGTGGCATCAACCTCTAGTGAGGAGTCTAAATAGGCACCAAGGCCAAAGCTTTGAAGTTGTTTTGGTGTCATGCCTTGAGGAACTCTGAACAACCCCTGCTTTGCTCAAATCATTTGTCTCCCCTTGAGGAGCAATGCTCCTCATTGCATCAGCCTCCAACTACGGAAAAAGGTTCCTAAGTTGGTCAAACATGTACTGCTTTGATTGTGAAGGATACTGACCTTGTTTTGCAACTCCGAACAGGTTGTGTGTCCTCTGGCAACTGCTCTTGCTAGTGACTTTGGTCAACTTGTCTGCTAAGACTAGTTCCAATTGTGTTGGACCTAGGACAGTTGGGTGTTGTACTGCAATGGGCTCTAGCAGAGGAGGTAGGTGCGGCTTGAGGAATTCGACATGGAACATGGATGCATCCCGAAGTATGGCAGCAAGTTGAGAACAAAAGTGTTTTGACCTGTTTGTATTTGGATGGTGTAAGGACCATAGTGCAATAATTTGATCTTCCAATGCAGGCTGTAGAAGTGTTCCTTCTTTCGATGGAGCCATATCCCCAACCTAGAATGCATGCGGTGTCCTGTGTTGGTCATGGCACTCTTTGCACTTTTGTTGTTGGTATTGAAGGATCTGTTGGACTTGTGTCTGGATGTTTTGCACTTGCTATAGGAACTTCTCTGCCTTGACAGCTTCCTTGGCTTGAGCTAGCATCAAGGCATCAGTATGTGGAAGGCAACATTCATTAGGGCACTAGGCTGAAAACCCAGACGTGCTTCAAACAAACTGTGCCTAACGGAGAAACAAACCCTGTTGTAGGAGTGTTGAATGTATGGCAAACTCTCATCCCAGGTCCACAAGGGGTTGTGATTATACATCTGCAGTAGGCATACCACCATCCTGTTAACCACCTCAGTTTGCTCATCAATTTGTGGATGAAAGTTTGTGGAATGCTAAAGCTTGGTGTCCAGAAGAGTCTAGAGATAGCGCCAGAAGTTGCCAACAAAAAAATTGTCTCTATTTAAAACAATGGAACTAAGTAGGCCTAAGTGAACCAGACCTATTGGAAGAACAGACAAACGATCTCCAGAGCGTCTATACATTTGTTGCATTGAGCCATGATAGCCATCTTACTAAGCCTATCCATGACCATGAAGATGCAGTCATGTTGATGCTTGGTGGTCGGTAACCTTGAGAGAAAGTCCATGTTAATGGATTCCCAAGGCTTGGAAGATATTTACAAGGGGGCATAGAGCCCAATCTTCCTGTTTGTTGGTTTGGCAAAGTTGCATGGCATACAAGATTTGATGTAGAGCTTCACTACCTGGTGCATGTGTGGCCAATGAAAGTATTGTTGTAGCGCTGCAAGTGTCTTGCTGACACCAAACTGTTCAGCTACCTTGGAGTAGTGTGCTTCCCAGATCAACAAATGATGTGGTGCACTGGATGGTACACAAATCTTCCCAAGAAGATACAACCCATCCTGAATATGGTGTTTTGGAACTGACTTGCCTTCTACCAATTGGTGATGAATGTCAACAAAGTCAATGTTTGAGTATAGCGTATGCCAATCACTGGTACCATGTCATCTGGTGTCAAGAACAGACAACACTGTTTGTATCAGTAGGCAGCTTAGACAGTCTACTACCTGATTCTCCTTTCCCTCGCAATGTTTCATCACAAGGTGAAATTGTTGTAGATATGTCATCCCTTTCATATGCCTTGCATTCTCTAGTTTGCTATGTGAATGAAGGAATTACAAAGGACTATGATCTGAATGGTTTATATTTTCCTTACCCATGACATAGTGGCGCCACTGTCTTACAACTTGAACAATAGCATACAACTCCTCATACGTAGAGTAGCAACAAGCTATATCTGAAAGTGTATCAGAAGGGTATGCCATTACATACCAATTCTAGATCAAGATGGCACCTAGTACGTAATCAAAAGCATCAGTCTCCAACTCAAACAGTTGTGTGATGTCTACATGAAGGCTGTGTTTTAGCTCATTTAACACCTATTGTTGTTGTGAAGTCCACTACCTTCCCACACGACATAGTTCACTAGCCACACGACGTGAGAGAATCCCAAGACGAAGCTACGTTAGAAGTTGGCTAGACCAAGAAAGCTCCTAAGCTTTGTCAAGTTCTTTGGTGTTGTTCATTCCGGAATAACACAGATCTTCTCTATGTCAACAGGAAGTCCTTATTGGTTGATTAAGTAGCCCAAGTACGAGATCCATATGACGCCAAAGGTACACTTGCCCATGTTAGCTTAGACCTTTCGTTGGCAGAAGGTGTCCAAGACTTGGTGCACATACTGGAGATGTTTAAAGCACGAAGATGTCATCGAGATAGACAATCACAAAGGATTCTATGAATGGTCACAAGATGTCATTCATCACGTACATGAATGTCATTGAGGTGTTGCTCAAGCCGAAGGGTATAACCAACCACTCATATAGTCCTTCTCTAGTCTTGAAGGTTGTCTTCTAGATGTCTATTGGATTGACAGGAACCTGATTGTAGTTAGATTTGAGGTTGATCTTGGTGAAGTATCATGCCCCTTGGAGCTAATCCAACAATTTGTCAATGCACGATAAAGGATACAAGTTCTTGATGGTGATCTTGTTGAGTGCTCAATAGTCAATACATAGGTGACAAGTACCATCCTTCTTTGGTGTTGGCAAGATGGGACTATCACATGGCAAAGAGGTAGGTTGGATCTTTCCTTGATCAATCAATTCTTGTATCTTACACCAAATCTCATATTTATCCCAAATTGAACAATGGTACAAAGAACTATTGGGAAGAGCTAACCTTAGGATTAGGTCGATTTGATGCTTCACTAAGCACTATAACAAGGCTCCCTTAGGGTCCTTGAAAACATCAATATATGGACAAAGCAGAGCATCGATCTATTGGGGTCTTGCAGAGTCTTTTGTAATTGGCGTTGCAAGAGTGAACTTATCGGCGCATTGCTTCTCAACCCATCAAAAGTATGAACTTTTTTGCGTGCGAGATTAGGTTCTTCCACTGTTTTGCAAAAACAAAAGTTACCTCCTTCTTGGGTAGGCACTCAAGAATCTTGTGGGTCATCTCAATCACTACTACGAACAGGCTTGGTAAGCCACCTTGCAATCAAAGAGGCAGGGTTTTCCCAACAAGACATCACAGTTGTCCAATGGCGCCACATCACAGGTGATTATGTCACGAATCGTTTTGATGTCTTATTTGAGGGTGCAATGGCACCTAACCTCAATACCTTTCCTTGGTTGCAACCAAGCGAAAGAGTAAGGATGAGGATGCATCGTAGTCTGGAGGCCAAGGCGCTTGACTGTGTCTTACAAGATGATGTTTTTTATCTCCCAATATCAATAATGATGCAGAGGTGCTTCCCCTTCACCCAACAATGAGTTTAAAAGCAACGCTTCCATTCCAGAGGGATCAGATGCTACGGCATTACTTACGCGTTGAATTTTGGTACTCAAGCATGTGGCGTTTGCCTCCTATTTTCTATCAGATGTGGATGACTAGTTATTCGCCTCTAGATGGATCCCAAAGTGTTTTGTTGTGCTCAGCACTCAATTGTTGTGGGTGTGGATCTTACAATGGTTGCACATTTGGTGTCTACCTTCTACTTGCCTTTGTTTAAGGAGGACTTGGGATTGGATGGCACAGGAGGCTCCCTAGGCAAGAGAGCCTTAGGCGAGCGATCATTTAGTAGCTTTTGTATTGGCATCACAGTCCATTGTGGAATGGTGACCGAGCCTTTTTGCTTAGATTTTGACTTCTCCAATTTTTACGCAAGGCAAAACACTTTTGCCAAAGAATCGGCGGAAAGGAACTCCATCTCGGACCAAAGATGGTGTTGTAGGCCATTTATGTAATTGAACACCAAGTATCTCTCATCTTCCTCAATACGAATACAATTGAGAATATAATGGAACTCGTCAATGTACCACTGGACAAACTGATCTCTACGTTGTCGCAACTATTGAAACTGCATGTACTCATCTTAATTGTGGCACAAGGGGTAGAACTACTCACAAACCAATTGAACAACATTTGTCCAAAAACAGACGAGGTGGCCTAACTTTTCCAGCCTACGACTAGCAACTTCCCACCAACTAAAAACCGATATTAACACCTTCAAGGCCACGAAAGCAATCTTGTTAGCATTGGAGAACACATTGTCGGTGTAGTATGCCTCCAACTGTTAAAGCCAAGTGTCCAACTTATCGACATTGATCTGGCCTGAGAAAATTGGAATGTCGATGTTGGTTTGCACCTTTAGAGTTCCTTGACTTTGGAATGGCGCAAGGTTAGCAATTCTAGGTAAGGATCCCAAGTGAAGCATGAGTTCCCGAAATTGACCAAACAGAGTGGTTCTCTCTCCTCCACTGCACCTCCAACTAGGCTCTTGACTTCCTAGGATTTGGTCTCAGGTTGAGTTATTGACTCTGCCATTACTTCAACTCCTTTGCAAAGGCAACGTGCTTCAAGGTACTCGGAGTTGGAATTCACAATATTTTCCAAAAACGGAAAGAAACAATTCATCCACTCAAATATTATATAAAAAGCGTAAAAGGATGAAAGAGAGAAATAAGAGACAAAAATTATGGGGTGCCTGTATGCACCATAAATAATCATTGTACTATCCGTGGGTGGGAATCACTACACTCTAATGCAATGGAAAGAGTTATTAGAGGATATTTATACCAATACCTAATCCCCAAAATACATTAGTAAGTTTAGCCTAAGCCAATATAACAAAAGGGCTTTAAGGTTGATTACAAGTTATAAGATGGGTTTAACCATGATAAGGTTAACTACATCCCATAGGGATTACATAATAAAATATTACAATAAATTAAATACATTATACAATGATTTCCCTTAGGCCTATCCAAGATTACATCATACAATGTCGGCCTTGGCCATGAATCAAATTACACTTTCAACACCCCCTCATAATATGAACTAAGGGGCCAAGGAGAAAAGACATTAGTGATGATAATATCTCCCCCATTGACTGAAGAAGTGAACTAGATTCTAATTACCAACTCAGATGACAACTAGAAATGCTCTTGGAGGTAATCCATTATGAAAAACAAAGTGCTGAATAAAAGTGCCTCTTTTGGTCCAATGTGTTATCACCATGGATCTAATGCAATGAAGATAAGAATTTAATCTAAAGATGCTCTCAAGGCACCGTGTCAAACTCAACCCTGATGATACATTGCGAACTTGTTCTCTCACATCAGATAAAGCGTTGAAGTAACATAGTTGGACCCCTTCAATACAAGCATGAGCAATGCATAGAAGACAAGCCTCAAATCTCAAATCCATAAAGGACAGTAGGTTTGATAATGCAATCAAGGAGACAAATCTTCATAGGTTTGTCTTGGAAGTGCAATTGGAAACATTGGTGTCCCAGTATTGAGAGAGATACATATCCCTTGCAAAGTCGTGGTTGCGAAGATGAGCAAAGATTAAGGGAAGGATCTGTAAACTGAATTCCCATGTATGTGTAAGGAGTGGTAATCTCAATCAGTTTGCCCTTATAGTGCTGAAAGACAGGAAGAACATCTTTTAAGGCACTGAAGATCATCACCTTAGTCTTGCTAAGGTTGACTACCAGTTGTCTTATGTAACACAAGTGAGCAAGAGCATCCAATTGTCCTTGCAAGCCTTCAAGAGTATGAGTAAGAAGAACTACGTTATTTGTAAAACGCCATCCATCATGTGTGTAATAACGAATAAAATCTTCAAGCTTGTCAATGTAGGTCCCAAAGAATGGGGGAGAAAAAGGACACCCCTATTTGACACCAATAGCGCTCTAGACATCCTCTAAGAATTGAAGGCCATCTAAAAACCAACAACAACCCACCTCACAGAGTCTTCTGATAGCAGTTAAAAAGAGCCCCAAGATGTCGATGTCCTAGATGCCTAGGAACAATGTCAATGGCCTTTTTGAAGTCTGCAAAAACAGAAATAGACTTAAGAAGACCATTGACAAGCCTCTTCAATAATATCCTGACAAATGAAAACATGGTCAGCAGTCTAATGATTGATTAGCTTTGAAACAAGCCTGTGCTCTTTATCTAAGCTTGCCAAGCCACAAATGTTCTGAGAAATTTATGTTCAAAACCGTGGAGCTTGGGAAATGTGTGCCCAATCATTATTGCTCTGCAGTTATTTGAATCTGAACAGTCCCCCCACTTGTAGATGGGGTAGATAATATGTTGTGACCAATAAGAATAGAAACCAAAGCAAACCTTCATTGAATAATTTCGAAACGGGATGGTCAATAGATTCAGTGCCATACTCCAGAAAGTCAGCCCAAAATCCTTCAAAATCAGCAACCTTGCTCGTGCTTGATTATTGTATAGCTCTTTTGATGTCTTTACAATAAAAGAAGTGACATTTATTTTTGGAAAACGGGAGGAGATGAAGCAGTGGGGAAAAGATAAACCTCAAAGATTATAACATTGATTATAAGAAGATCTAAGAAGCCTAATAGTGTCAGATCTAATAAGGGTAAAAAGATGGAAATCTTTGAGGTGACTAAATCTCAGGTCATGATCCCTAGGCTTTGGTACTATAAATGATATGTGCACATAAAGAGCACAAATAGATTGCCAGAATCATGCATTTTGCAAAATCACTGTATCATAAACATGTGAAAAGTATACAAAACCGTACAAGAGAAAGAAAAAAAAAATGATATACGTAGAAGCTTGTTGGAGAACTAAGTGAAAGTGGAGATGATTCTAGAGGATTTATATAAACATATGTACAAAGGATATAGAATTAAATACAATTGCATGTATGACTATGTGTTATAATTTTAAAAAATAACTATGCCTCATCAGGACCAGCCTTACCCTCTAATACTTCACAGATCCATGTTAAGTGCGGGTTTCAGTATTCGCTATTAAAAATCAATTCACTGCATGTGTCCAAGTTTATGTAATCATGTGACTGTGGGCGGATCCATTCCACCTTAAATGGTAAACTTCCTGTGTTGTATTATTCTGCTACTTTAACATGATTAATACTATCCAGATCATAGTAAGAAAAATCACCAGTTTCCTGCAATTTCTCATGAAACTCTCAAGAAATTGCGGGTGATGAGTTTTTTTTTTCACAGCGCCAAAAAAAATAGCCAACTCACAGTGCTATTTCTCGCGATTTCTCACAGGAGTTTTTTTTTTTTTCTCAGCGCCAAAAAAATAGCCAACTCACAGTGCTATTTCTCGCGATTTCTCACAGGAAACTCAGCAAGCATCACACAGTTACCAAAAAAAAATGTCACAAGGAATAATTTATTTTTTAAAGGCCATTTGGCCTTATTTTTGCATTTTTGCTTCTCCCAGTGTGAACAATATTTTATAGAGTTCCATTAATAATAATTTTGAAAATAATGTGTTTTCTATATAAGTGACCATGCTTTATTGTAAGTTTAAGTTCTTAAATGCAATAGAAGTACAGAGATCTCTTAATCCATGTACCATTATGAAAGAAACTAATTAATAAAACAAACAAAATATTTGTAATTGCATTTGATTAAAAATCTAGTAATCTAGTATATTGAATGTTGATCACCATTCTTTTATTATTATACCAAACAGACTCTACTTTTCACCTCTTCTTAATATAATACTATTAGAATTTAAATTTGGGAAAATTTAAAAATATTAAAGAGGACGAAAAAAAGGAATACTAAGCTAATGCTGCAAGTTTATTGTAATGGTAGTTTTGGTCTCTTTTTGAGAGATCTAAGGTTGAAACCTCACTCAATGGTAGTTTTGGACTCTTTTTGAGAGATCTAAGGTTCAAACCCCACTCAATGGTAGTTTTGGACTCTTTTTGAGAGATCTAAGGTTCAAACCCCACTCAATGATAGTTTTGGCCTCTTTGAGAGATCTAAGGTTAAAACCCCACTCAGTATGAGGGAAGCTGGACCCCTCATAAAAACCTGTGTAAATTTATTGAAAAAAAGGAATACGAAACTAAGAGTAAAATGGTAGTAAGTTTCATTAAAAGCTTGTTCATTTTTCGTAGCACTTAAAAAGGATGCAAAACATTTATAACGATAGAATGCAAAACATTTATAAAGATTGGAAAATATATACCATGATGATACTGCGAATCCTCCAAATCCTCGAGTTCGATTACCCGTTCAGAACCAAAAGCCATCCATCTAGTTAAGGGGAGAGGGGCAAACAAAAAAAACAGTTTTATAACTGTTTTATATTTTAGAAATTCTTATTTTTGGATTTCATATTCCAATTGTTATTTAAAATGGTTTTTTTAATTGAAAAAAAACTCTTTGGTTTTTTATATTTTTCCTATAGTTGTTGCTTTTCTTAAAATTGGGGTGCCCAGGGTAGAGTTTTCCACCTATGGTCCAGATCACAAAATGAAAAAATAAAATTGAGCTCGTGTTACTGTGAGGGCTGTGGATTGATTTATTCCATTTTGAATACCAACGTAGCTTGAAAGCTTGAGACAAGCAACCATTCATAGCCCCAAAGCCTAAATCTGTCGCTGCATCGAGAGGAAAGGTTACAATGCTGACCTTATTGACCCACCAGCACTAAACAGAGCAATATCAATCCCACCAAAGCTGTCCTCTGTGAGCTCCTCTACAAGATAATCTTTCCCCTGTAAACGATAAAGCCACAAAATGAAACACTCCATGCCCATCACCTTCAATAGCGTTCATACCCACAAAATCAAATCAGGACCAATACAAATCGCTGCCTACGATTTTCAACATCGTTCGTATCCACAAAATCAGACCACGGCTAAAATGCCAAGATGAACATACAGCGCCTACCACTTTGAAAATTGCTCATATTCCCAAAATCAAATCACTAACTGACCTCAAAAGTAATGTGCTTTCCTGCAGAGCGCTTACTGGCGAGCAGACTGAGGCTCCTGTAGGGGAAATCTCTGTCACTCAAAACGCTCAAGAACTCCTGGCCAACAGCACCGGTGACGCCCACGATAGCCACGGAGGGCCCATCTTCCCTGAGGGCCATTCTTACCGTTTTCTTGGACAGCCTGGGTGCGAACTTGACACAAGTGTTTCTGCTTGATCTGAGGCTCTTCCCCCACATTTGGCTGCCATTGCCTTTGGCTGAAGAGAAAATGTGGGAAGGGGCTACTGCTGCCATCTTTCACTGTCGATTCCTGGCTGGACCCTTCTGTGGAGAGGCAGGGAGAATGAAATATGTGAATACAGCAACGGAGATATGATATTCAGAGGCTCGGCTGGTCCGCTCCGTTGAAGCACAAGGTTTTGGGCTTTTGGACTTTCCCAGGGTTTTAGACTTCAGGGGGCGTAGAGTTGTTTGGTGTTGACCCGTCACATGGGATTAGACTCTTGGAGCATACGACTTTGCCAAAATGAAAGTTCAAATTGAATTGTGGGGCTTGCAACCCTAATACTCGGAAGGTCTGAAGAGTTTTTTTTTTAAATTTACTTTTTAGAGAGCTGGTCACAACCACATTATTTTTAGTACCTAACATTTTGTTTAGTTACATAAGAGAGTTGTGACAACTACATTTTTTTTATTTTTTTAGTAACTAACTAGTGCACGGTTCAAAACATAGAGGTTGCTTCCACTAAACTTATTCTGTCTTCTTATTGTTGACCTGGTATGAAGGGAACCATGAATCTCTCGAATTCATATTGTTATCTTTGGTCTTGCATGCATTCAAAGAATTCAGATTTTTTAAACAAGTTACCCCCGAAATTTGAACTTAGGTGTTTTATTGGTAAGTGCTTGGTCAAACAAATAAATTTTTATGTTAAAAAAAATCTCAAAAACCGCTCTTAAGTGATCGGCAATGTCGTCCCATCCGAATATACTACTATTTAGAAGGAAGCTTTTGCATCACATTGGTGCGAATATACTACTATTTAGAAGGAAGCTTTTGCATCACATTGGTTCAAACTATAGACCTCTCATTCAACGGGACCAAAGCTCACCTTCTTCACTTGCACTACAAAGACGGACTACCTCCCGCTCAACGGGACCAAAGCTCACCTTCTTCACTTGCACTACAAAAGGCGAACTACGTAGTGGTATTATTGTTAGATATTTTATACATCTTTTGTCGGATACTTGAATAGGTTGAGATATTGTCATTATAATCTTAGTAAAGCCTCGATCTCGATAACCAATTGTCAAATACCTGGTCGCTATCATCCATATTATCCCCTTTTAATAGACTATCCCCTTTTAAATAGGTGGTGGTTTGAACCTTAATAAATGTTAAGATAAAGCACAGATTTTTACGAGGGATTTGATCTCTCGCGCCAAGGTTTGAACTTAGGTCTCCAAAAAAATGTTACGGGAAAACATGGGTTTTTATGAGTCCTAATTCCTTTGTACCAAGGTTTGAACTTGAGTCTTCTAAAAATTTATTAAAGTAAAACTTGGGTTTTTACGAGGATTCTTAGCTCCCTCGCACCAAAGTTTGAACTTTGGTCTTTAAAAAATAAAAACTTATCATTATGATATCCCTCTCAACAAAAAAATGTTAAGGTAAAAGAGTCTTTAAGGGGTTCCTCCATCTTTCATAGTGAAGTTTGAACTTTGATTGTTTACAACTACAATATTATAAATGCCAAATACAATCATTAAAATGAAATTGAAATTTTTACAATAGATAAATAATTCACTTATATTATTAAAAATTTATTTTGTTTGATTAAATAAATTAATATTATTTTAAAACAACAACTTAATTGTTGGAAGAAAAAATTTAATTTAAAAATATAAAATGAAATATAGGATTTTTATGAGTATTATTTAAAAGAAAATTTCAAATAAATTTTAAATAAACTTTAAAAAATATTTTAAAAGTTTTATTTTTAAGGATGAGTTTTTTTATATTGAACATCATTTATAAATATTTACAAATATCAACGTACGTTCAAGCAAACACAAGAGGAATCGACCTCACAACCACATGGATGATAATAACTAGGTAACTGTCATTACACCAAATGTCATTTGGCTTTGTAAGGATGAGTTGATTTGAAATTTTACAAAATAGATACTTAGTTAAGTTATAAAAACTCTCAAAGTTGAAAGAATGTTTAGTCACTAAAGGCTTTCCTTAAAGCCTCATCTTTCCTTTAGTTAGTAGTTCCAAGTAAAATTTTCAGATCGATTTATTTCCTTTGAGTGTTTAACAACTTGATGTTGGCGATTTCAATCCTAAGTCGTTAACCAAATTAAAAATAAAAATAAAATCTTAGAAGAGCAAGTCCGGTTTCAATCCTAAGCCTTAATAAAAAAAAAATCTTAAAAGAGCAAGTCTACAAAGAAGAGGATATTATGAACCTCTTAAATGTGTTTTGTGAAAAGGATTTAGAAACATCATACTATTTACTTCTATCGTTCCTTTGTATTATTTGAAGTTGTTTTTTAATATGAAAATATATTGAGTAGTCCGATCAAAATTGAAAGAGTTAATAAAATGTTGAATTTATTATTTCAAAGCCAAAACATTATGTATTAATGTTGAATTGCTAAAACATTGTGTATTATGTGGAGGATTGTCCATCTCATTATTTGTTAAAATCTAAGGCTTGAAAGGAATAATAGAATTTAAAAAAATATATCAAAATGATACCCAAGTTTGGAACATGTTTTTGTATCTCTTGCAAAATGTTTTACAAATATGGTATTCATGGAAGTCTCAAGTGCAAAAAATAACCAGACTACTCAGCCATGTGCATTGGTCGTAGGGGTTTCTCACACTAAACCTAAAATTTATTTGTTTGTCTTTGTAGCGCAAGTGGAGAAGGCGAGCTTGGCCTTGTTTTGAACATGAGGTCCATAGTTCAAACCTCTGCGATGCAAAGGGGACACAAAGGTTGTGTGTTAAATTCCCTATTGATAAGCATAGCTCTCGGCTTTACGAGGGGTCATGGTTGGGAGGAGACTGCTTAGCCCTGTGCATTGGTCGTAGAGGTTTCTCACACTAACCTAAAATTTTATTCCATCTTTATAGCGCAAGTGGAGAAGGTGAGCCTGGCCCTATTGAACAAGAGATCTACAGTTCGAACCTCTGCAATGCAAATGGGGACATAAAGGTTGTGTGTTAAATTCCCTTTTGATAAGCATATCTCTAAGCTTTACAAGGGGTCATGATTGGGAGAAGATTGCTCAACCTTGTGTGTGTTGGTCGTAGGGGTTTCTTACACTAACCTAAAATTTTAAAGTTCGTCTTTGTAGTGCAAGTGAAGAAGGCGAGCCTGGCCCTGTTAAACAACAGAAGGTCCACGATTCGAACCTCTGCCATAGCTCTCGGCTTTACGAGGGTTCATGGTTGGGAGGATACTGCTTAGTCCTGTGCATTGGTCGTAGAGGTTTCTCACACTAACCTATAATTTTATTCCATCTTTATAGTGCAAGTGGAGAAGGTGAGCCTAGCCCTATTGAACAGGAGGTCCACGATTCAAACCTCTGCAATGCAAAGGGGGACATAAAGGTTGTGTGTTAAATTCCCTATTGATAAGCATAACTCTCGACTTTACAAGGGGTCATGGTTGGGAGGAGACTACTCAACCTTGTGTGTTGGTCTTAGGGGTTTCTTACACTAACCTAAAATTTTAAAGTTTGTCTTTGTAGTGCAAGTGGAGAAGGCGAGCCTGGCCTGTTAAACAATAGGAGGTCCTCTGCGATGCAAAGGCAGACACAAAGGCTATGTGTTAAATTCCCTATTGATAAGCATAGCTCTCTACTTTATGAGGGGCCATGGTCGGGAGGAGACTGCTCAGCCTTGTGCTTTGGTCATAGGGGTTTCTCACACTAACCTAAAATTTGAGTCCTAGGGGGACAACACAACGGTACGGGCTTTGGCTCTTCTTCGAGAGGTTCAAGGTTTAAACTGTGGCTCTTCTTCAAGAGGTTCAAGGTTCAAACCTCGATATGGGCAAGTGTGTGAGAGGGTGGATGGGTGTGTGGTGGTTGTACGTTAAATTCCCTATTGATAAGCATAGCTCTCTGCTTTACGAGGGGTCATGGTTAGGAGGTTGGGAGGAGACTGCCCAACCCTACGCGTTGGTCATAGAGGTTTATCACACTAACCAAATAAAATAATAATAATAATTTATTATATTATAATCCGCTTTAAAAATATATTGATTTTTTAACCATTATTTATTTATATAATCGATTAAATATTGATAGTTAAATAATAGTAATGTCTCGTGAGGGATTTATATAATCGATTAAATATTGATAGTTAAATAATAATAATAATGTCCATGGGGGACAACGTAACGATACGACCTTTGACTCTTCTTGGGAGGTCCAAGGTTCAAACCGTGTCATGGGCGAGTGTGTGAGGAGGTGGATGTGTGGTGGTTGTGTGTTAAATTCCTTATTGATAAACATAGCTCTCAACTTTACAAGGGTCATGGTTGGGAGGAGACGCCCAGTTCTGTGTGTTGGTCGTAGGGGTTTCTCACACTAACCAAATAAAAATAAATAAATAATATTATTAAGTGGTTTTGATGTTGTTAGGTGTTTAGACCTGGATGTAGGCACCTAGACCAAATCTGCCTTTATATTGTATTTGTTCCCTTAAGATTTTGGTTAATATGAATTTGGCAACAATTTCAATAAAAAATAAAAAATAATATTAATATAATAAATTATTGTTATATTATTTATTTATTTATTATTATTTTTTATTTGGTTAGTGTGAGAAACTCATACCACCAATGCACAAGGTTGAGCATTCTCCTTCCAACCATAACCCCTCGTAAAACCAAGAACTATGCTTATCAATAAGGAATTTAACACCCACTCCCTCACACACTTGTCCACGCTACGGTTTGAACCTTGGACCTTCTGAAGAAGAGCCAAAGTCCGCCCGAACCGTTGCATTGTCCCCATCTTTATTTATTTATTTGATGGTTAAATAATATTTATTATATTATAGTCCATTTTAAAATAATATTGATTTTTTAACCAATATATATATATTTGTTAAATAAAAGAGTTGGTCACAACCACACTATATTTTTAGTAACTGACAAGCACAAAGTTCAAACCACAAGGGCTGCTCCCACCAAACTTAATTTACCTTATTATTGTTGACCTAACGTGAAGGGGACCACCAATCACTAGGGACTCGAACCATCATCTTCAGTTTCGAGTGCACTCAAAGGTTTCAGATCAGACTACTACCTTGCAAACAGGTTGCCCCAGAGGTTTGAACTTGAGTGTCTTCTTGGTAAGTGCCTACCAAACAAACACTTATCAATCCACCTAGCCCTCGAGGGATTTTTTATTATATATTACTATTATTGCAAATGTTTATTTTTGAAACAATGTCTCCAAATTTACTATGATGTAAATATACCTTTAATTAGCCTCCAAGGACTAGGTGGATTGGTAGTTGTTTTTCTGGCTAGGCACTTACCAAGAAGACACCCAAGTTCAAACCTTGGGGGTAGCTTGTTTGCAAAGGTAGTAGTTTGATCTGAATCCTCTAAGTGCGCACTAGACCGATGACAATGGTACAAATCTTGAGTGACCGGTAGTCCCTTTAAGTTGGATCAATAACAACGAGGTGGAATAAGTTAGGTTTGCTGGGAGCAACCTCTATGGTTTAAACATGAACTTGACAATTACTTTAAAGAAAATAGTGTGGTTGTAACCAACTCTCCTATGAATAATAAAAAAAAACTTTAATTACAACCACAAAGGTTAAAGGATAATCCTTATAACTCACTAGATAAAGACGAAGTCCAAAACTTTTACTAGGCAAGCACTTGTTGCTATCAACCGACCTATCTCTTTTGAATAAAAAATTAACATAAAGCAGAAAGGAGCCTTAATGTATCGAGGTTTGAACTTAAGGTCTTTTGGATGAAAACTAAAAGACATACCACTAAGGAGACAAATAATTATATATAAAATACTTAGGAGAATTGATAACAACATTGGGTGCTCTCACTATAAACCCTAGTTCCTAACCCATTGGGTTAGACAAAATCAACGACACCCGACCCTCTCTAAGGCATCAAAGGGACATCAAACTAGGATAGTTTTTCGACAAATACTTTACCGCTACCATCCAACATATTCTCTTTTGAGTAAGCCATGGTTTGAACTTTGGACCTCCTCAAAGAGAACCATTGCACTACTATTGTCAAACAAAATTTAAATTTATACAGATTTTTATAAGGGATCTCAATTTCCTTTTACCGAGGTTTTAACTACTTAGATCAAAAGGACAAAATTCAAGTTTACATGGGATCTCGGTCTCTTTTACCAGGGTTTGAATTTAGAGAAAAAAAAAACTTGAGTTTACACAAGCTTTTACGAGGGGTTCCAATCCCCTCCTACCTCCTATAGAGGTTTAAACTTGGATCTCATGGATGAAAACCCAAAGAGTTAGAGTTTATCCAGAGTGTTTTTATGAGGGGTCTCGATCCCCTTGTATGGTTTAAACTTAAATCTTCAGGATGAAAATCCAAAAACTTACCACTACAATATTCCTTACACTACAATATCCCTTACAAGTAATTCCTATATAATTTTTAATTTTATATCTATATTTGTTTCATAAAACATAAATATTAAAAAAATTGGTATTAGTTTATTTTTCATTAGAATTAAAAATTATAATAAGAAATCTGCAACACCGCCTCCATGCTCTTGAAGAATGAGATCCTCCTCTCACTCTACTCATTCTCTCACTCGGTGCTTTTTAAGCCAGATCTCTACCATGAAGATCTTTTTCATGCTCCCCCTTATAAAAGAAGTCTTTCATATTCTTCTTCTTCCTCCCTACTCCTTTGATCAATTGTTCAATACACTGTAATTTGTCTCTCCCCACCATTCAGTGGGTCATCTTCTTAACCTCCAAATAAACCTTCCACTGGTTAACTATGAACAAGCAATTCATGTGTTGTTGAACAAAAAGAGGCCAAGAAACAATGTAAATTTCATACCAAATGGCTTCCAGAGTGGAATTCCAACCGCACTGAGAAACAAAAGCAGCAACAGAGATGTGAAGAGGATGCCAAACTAAGGATTCCACCAAGAAACACCCATACGAGATCCCACTCTGGGAACCCTCAGGCAAAAGGTTGCTCAACTTTGGTTCTCACACGATTAATATCAAACTCGGATCACTTGATTTTAGAAGAGCGCCAATTGAACCCAGACAAAATGGTGGTCATTGCCATAGAGCTCCAGTGTTATTTGCTTGATCTGTCTGTCAGATATGAACCCCAGTAGCCAAATAAGATACAATACTTGATAGATTCCATTAACTGTCTAGCCATGACATTAGACGCTCCTCTAAATCTACAACTTTTGAATCAAAAACAGCTAAAGCCTGACCCTATCATATACATGGTTGGCATCGGGAAGGTTTCCAGAAAAAATAGAGCATTAACGTCCTGGGGTTTCTGGTGGTGGAGTCATCAAGGATGAGTGTAAAGATAGATAAAGTTTGTTTAAGGAGGAGTAGTGGTTATGGTTTTGGTTTTTAGGGAGGTCTAAGATTCAAACCACAACTTACTAAAAAAAAATAGAAGGCTGGATAATAACTTTGTCCAAAGTTCGTGATAAAAATTTGGTCTAGTTAATGATGAGAAAATTGACAAAAATATTCACTACAGCCTCTTGCTTTCTAACCCATTCAATCCCCTATTAACATCGAGTCAGGACTTGTAAGGGTAGTTGACCTTCCTGCTTTTTTAAACCATTCAATCTGTTTATTTCCAGTGATATATTTTTATGTTAGAATTTCCTTCCACTTTAATACTTCTCTTAAAATTTGTATTATGTTGGTGGACCTAACTACATGGTTTGTTTTTATTTGTTAAAATTTTATTTTAAATAAATTTTCAATATATTGGTGGAACCTACTTTGACATTGTATTTCAAGTTATTAAATTGAGGGAAATGTATGTCTAAAATACCTTAAATTTTAAAACCAATATTTTTTCAATGTCATGTGTTTAGAAATGCATTTTTTTATGTATTCATAATTTCAGCTTCAATAAAGTTGGATAGAAGGGACAAGCCTCTTCCAACCTCACATATTTAGGTCACTCTTTACTATAGTTCTTTAATTTTAATTAATCTAATTTAATTATACAAAATAAAAAATAAAAAATTAAAAGATAAAAAATAAATGCAAAAATTAAAATGCATGAAAAGTGATTTGTAAAGTTTATGGTTTGAGAGATTAAAAGTAAATATGGTTAAAATTGTAAATAAGAAGAATGTACAATAATTCAAGCACGAGGAAATCAAATAACAATAACGTATTTCTATTTTTATTTGTATAAGTTTAAATAAATTTTTAACATATTGGTGGAACCTACTTGACACTGTATGGGAAATGTATGTCTAAAATACTTTAAATTTTAAAACTAATATTTTTTCATGTCATTTATTAAGAAATGTATTTTTTACGTGTTCATAATTTTAGCTTCAATAAAGTTGGATAGAAGAGACAAGCCTCTTCCAATCTTCATATTTAGGTCAACTTTTTACTATGGTTCCTAATTTTTAATTAATCTAATATAATTGTACAAAATTAAAAGTAAGAAATTAAAAGATAAAAAATAAATGCAAAAATTAAAATTAATGAAAAGTGATTTGTAAAGTTTATGGTCTGAGAGATTGAAAGTAAATATGGCTAAAATTGTAGTAAGGAGAATGTGCAATAATTCAGCACGTGGAAATCAAATAACAATAACATATTTCTATTTGTATAAGTTGAAATTGTGAGAGGAATAATAAGATGGGTAAAAGGGCAGTATCGCGCATTTTATGATCTAGGACGACAATGCCACTAATGGAAAGCAAAAAACTTATTAATTTTTCATCAAAGCTTGGTAGACGAAGTGTTTTTTTTTTTTTTTGTGGAAAACATCCCAAAAGGGATGCCACTTTCGGGTAAGACCCAAGGAGGCAGGGGTATCCAGACGAAGTGTTTTCGGTTGCTGCAAGATTGAAGACAAAATTGTTGTCCTAGGAGGACCTAATTGGGACACCTCCAGATCCTCTTTTAGAGAGACAAAGTTCTTTTGCAAATTTGTTGAAGGAAAAAATCTCCAACAAAGACTGAAGAAGCACAAAAAACTACATTAAAAATGCTCTTTATGGTTGCTGAAAAAATATCAACATCTCAAAAAGTCAATGGATGCCTACCATAGTCAAAATCAAAGCCAAAGATTGTCATTGAGCAAAGGATGGTAGAAGAAATAGTTTTGTATAGAGCCAATCACTATCTAATCTGTAAATTCGTGGGTATTCGTCCTACCTTGAGTTTTTTTGCATTCTTGGGTTTGACAAAATTGGGAGCCTCTTGGTGAGTATTCTTTGTGGTTTATTAGTAATGGATATTTTATTGTTAGTTTTACCTCAATTGCCGATAAAAATACGGAGTTTGAATAAAAAAAAAAATCATGCTCCAACAGGATTATTTGTTCAACCCTAGAGAGTGGGATTTGATCCCTGAATTGAACCATTGTTATCTCGATTTGGATCCATTTGTATGCACTTCCAATGGAGTTTTGGAGTGAGCAGGTATTGGAAATCATTGGTAATTCCCTTGGAAGATATTTGGGTGTTTCTAGAGACACAATGGAAGGAAACACAATAGTTTATGCTAGATTATGCATGGAAATGGATCTCAACCAACCTATATCGATTGAGGTTGAACTCGAACTTGCAAGTATATCTTAGATTCAACAACTGGATTATGAGACGTTTCCCTTTAGGTGTAGAGTTTACCAAAAATATGGGCATTTGGCTTGGTCCTACCCAAACAATATGAACACAAAAAATGGAGGCTCCTCCAAGAATGTCAAATCTTCCTAAAGAGGATAAGTCAATAGTCAATAAAGAAACAACCAACATTTCGCAGGGCAGAGAAGCACAAGGAGATGGATTTGAATAACCCAAAAGAAGGAGAAGACAAAATAAAAAAGTTGGCAAAGAGAAAACCCAACTCAAACCCTCAAATAAATATGAGATATTCAAGACATTAGTGGACTAGGAAGAATAATTCAAGGAAGGAGTGGATGGAAATAATAAAAATAATAATAGCCATGTTCAAGCGTCTCTTTCACCTCCTATCCTAGAGCAAGTAACAGAGTACAGTGAGTTATCACAATCAGAGATTGCAAGGGCATTGGTAGTGCATAACCAAGAGCAATTAGTAATTAAGTATGTCATCATGGGTATAGCAAAAAAGAATAGAGAAAAACCAACTCTAGGGATAACTCAGGTGGAAAAGAGATCAAAGAATATCAACTTTCAATGAGTGGGTAGAAAATTAAATAAGGAATTGATAGCAATTCAAGGAGATAAACTGATCACTAGGGGATCGGTGAGGCCAATAGACTCTTACTAGTCTCAAGGTAACCAATGATTATACAATCATGGAATATTATGGGTTTAAACAGTAGAACCCATCAATATGTTGTTCGAAGACTCTTAGAAAAAAGTAAAACATATTTTTTGCTTATCTAGGAGACAAAAATATCATTGGATCTTATGTGTAAAATAGTAAATAGACTTTAGAGGGGTGTTGGTCATATGGAAGTGGCTGCCCAAGGGGCCTTAGGGGAGATAGTTACCTTTTGGAACTCTCTTGAATGGATGATAATAGAACATATAGTTTGGAGGGGTGTCCTCACATCACATTGTAGGAACAATGTGACAACTAAGTAGGTTTTAATCAAAAAAATTTATGGGGCTCAAAACCTAGATGGTCATATTTGTCAATGAAAAGTGGTGCATAATATGAGAGTCTCGAGGGAGGAGTTAGACTAGATTGTTGTTGGGGATTTTAATGCTAAATTATCATCTAGAGACCAAGAAGGGGGAACCCCAATTTTGGATCTAGGGGATTGAATTATGATTACCCAAGTCCATGCATTACACTTGGCATATATTAAATGTCCTAGAACCAACTATACTTGGACTAATAAGAGGAGGAAGCCACAGTAGGAAGGTGAAGTTAACCGTTTTTTGTTTTAGAGGAGGTGTTTGTGAAATGGAATCTAAAATTTTAGATTCTGGAGGGTCCAGTTTCAAGTCATTTCTCAATTCTATTGGAATGGGGGATTAAGACAGGGCAACATCAAAAACCATTTAGATTTGAAAATTATTGGTTACAAAAAGAGGAACTTCAAAATAAAATTCCATAGTGGTGGGAAGAGGGATGCCCGACATATGGGACAATAATGTTTAGATTCCACAAACAACTTTATTATGTCAAGGATCAACTGAAACAATGGAGGAGAGCTAACAAGAAAAACTTCCAGGTCCAAAGAGCTCCATTGGTGGCCAGATGGGATGAGGTTCAAAAACACTTCAAGGAAGGAACAATTACAAAGCAACTCAAAGAAGAGGATGATGCATTATATAAAGTTGTTGAAGACATTGACAACCAAGAGGAGATCTACTAGAAACAGAAAGCAAGAACCACTTGGTTATTAGAAGGTGATAAAAACACCAAATTCTTCCATTAGGGTGCTTGTGCTAGGAGATAGACGAACAAGATTGAAGCTCTTCAGGATGAGAATGGGCACTTCTTTGATACAATCCCATGTATGCATTTCTATTTAATGGATTATTTTGCTAAATTGTTTAAGGAAAGTATGGTGCAAGATGAAGAGGCTTAAAAAGAAGTTCTTACTACCATACCCTTTATTATATATGAAGTAGAAAATTGGGCCCTACTTAAACCCATTGATAGAGAGGAACTAAAGAAAGTAGTCTTTGGAATGAGTACCAAAAAATCACCAGGTCTAGATGGCTTTCCAATTGAGTTTTTTTAGACCTTTTGGAACAACTTGGAGGAGGATGTAATGGTTGTTATAGAGGAGTCCAGAGGTAGTAAAAGAATGCTTAAAGCATTAAATCATACATACATTGTCTTAATTCCAAAAGGGGAGGAGGGGATGCATATTTTAGATTATAGACATATTGCCTTATGCAATGTCATATATAAAATAATCACAAAGGTAATGACTAAGTGGCTAAAACCTCTCCTACATACCATTATATCCTTGGAGCAAGGGGGTTTTATAGAGGGTAGACATATCTTGGATGGTGTGGTTCTAGCTCAGAAGGCAATCCACTCAATGCAAAAAATTGGCAATAGGGGAATGTTCATAAAATTGGATATGTCGAAGGCTTATGGTAGGATGGAGTGGAGCTTCTTTTCAAGTATTATGACAACCTTCGATTTCTCTTTGGATTGGATACAATGGGTCATGAGTTGTGTTTCTACTCTGACATACTCAGTGTTAATCAAAGGCCTTCCCTCGCAACTGTTTGGAGCTACTCGAGGTCTTCATCAAGGATATAATTGTTCCCCTTATCTTTTTCTCATTTTGGCTGAAGGCTTGGGTAGACTCATCTTGAGGAGAAGACAATAAGGTTTTATAACATGTATCAAGGTGGGTGAGGAAGTTTTGACTCACTTGTAGTTTGTGGATGACACAATATTGGTAGGAGTGGCCAACTTTAGGGAAGCAAGAAGAATGATTAGGGATACTCTTAATATTTACCTTAGGGCCACAAACCAAGTCATCAATGATAAAAAAATCCAAAGTGGTATTTTTCAATCTTGATCAAAGGCTTCAGGAAAATTTTTTAGAGATCCTAGGATTTACAAGGACTTCTCTCCTAGTGGTATATTTGGGGGTCCCTTTGCATTATAAAAAATTGAAAAATATATATCTGGAGGAATCTTTTGGATTGTATCAAAGAAAAATAATAATCAATGGTCTCACAAATGGTTAAGTTATGGGGGTAGATTAATTTTTTTGCAGTCAGTCATTCAAGCCATGTCAATTTTTAAATTTTCTATCCTTGCTGCCCCACATACAATATGGAAAGAGTTAGACAAGATGGCTAGAAAATTCTATGGGTAGGAGTAAAAGGAGAGAGGAAATGAGCCTTACTAGGTTGGGAGAAAGTAAGCCAACCTAAGGTAAAGGGAGGTTTGGGACTGAGGATATTAGAGTTAAATAATAAAGCTTTGGCTAGAAAGCTTTATTGGAGGTGGATTTCCCAACCAACTTCTTTATTTAGTAGAGTTTTAACTAGTAAATATTTGGGACAGGTGAACCCGAATGAGGTGAGTCATTTCCCTTTGTATGGTAATGGGTTCTTGGTGTGGCAGGCTCTAAAGTTAGGATCTCAGTAGTTAAAGATGGATTATTTTGGAAAGTGGGGAGAGAGGAGAAGGCACGATTTTGGACAGATTCATGGATCAATATCCACCTATCATTGTTGAATTCCCATTACTGCAACAAGTAACAACAACCATGGAAAGTAGGGGTTGGGTCTAGATTAAAATTTATTTCAACAATAGTCAGTTTGGAGATTATAAGTTTAATCATTTTAAGAAGTTGTATGAGTGGCCAATTCCAATCCATTCGGATTTGACACCCATCATGACTCAAATCTTGGCAAAAATATTTCTCACAAGTAGAGATGAGGAGGATGAATTAGCTTGGGACTATGGGAGCCTTGGAGTTTACATAGTGAAGGATGGATATGATAAGATCCTTCCAGAACCTCCTCCTCATCCATATTAGGTTGAGGATTGGCTAAAGATTTAGCAATCCAAGGGTTGGTCGAAAGTAAACTTTTTTTTCTGGAAGTTCATGCATAATGGAATTCTTACTTTTGATAATTTGAGATGTAGGGGAATCACTGATCCATATCAATATGTTTTATGCTACAAGAGTGAGAAAACATATGACCACTTGATGTTTGAGTGCCCATTTACACACCAAATCTGGGAGTGATGGCTTTTATATTTTAAAATTCGAGTCAATGGTGATTTGAATTAGATTAATATTTGAGAAAGATGGAAGAGGGGTAGATTTAAATCTAAAGCTCTTTGTATCGGTTGGAAGCTTGGATAAACTTAATTTGGTGGCAAGTGTGGTTGGAGAGAAATGGAATTTTTTTAGAGAAACCTTTTCATCCTTAGATGGCATTTGGCAAGTAATTTGGAGCAAAGTCACAAAAATTGCGATAGTGTATGCTAAAAAGAAAACTCAGGCTAATATAGGGATGATGGAGAATGAATTTAAAGTGCAAGAGGGGCAGGACAAAGCTAGTTGGAAACCACCTCCATAAGGTTGGATTAAAATTAATGTTGATGGAGTTGCAAAAGGCAATACGGGTAGAGCTGGAATTGAAGTGGTATGTAGGAATCATGTTGGGACATTGCTCAAACAATGAAGCAAAAGCCTTAACTATCAAATCTAATTCTATCTAGGTAGTAAGACAAGGTTATAGGAGGATAATCCTAGAATCAAATTCTCAAATATTGGTAGGATCTCTAGATTGCATGAGGAACTTTGCTTTGAAAACATGGAGGTTGAGGATTCTTGTCACCCAAATTATGAAATTGTGGAGGGAATTATATGATGTGATTTCAGTTTATGTGAGTAGAGATTTAAATAAAATGGTAGACTTCATGGCTAATATGGGTACTGATAAGGAGGTAGGGGTTTAGTGGCATAGTGACATGATTATTGAGTATGAGAGGATTATGCAGGTTGGTGAGCAAATCTAGTGTTTAGCTAGTCTAGACAACCATTGTAGAAATATGGTTTAGGAGATTTGGCTCCAATGCAAATATTATGTCATTGTTGTAAATAGGTGGACAACCCTTGTAGAAATATGGTTTAGGATATTTGACTCTAATGTAGATCTTCTTTTATTATTGTAAATAGGTATTCTTTTCGGCTAAGGCTAGGAGAAGTCTCATCCCAACTTGTAAATGATCTTTATTTTAATATAAAATTTTCAAATTCTTTAAAAAAAATTATCATCAATCTCATGAAAAAAAAGTACATTATGGGTCTCATTAATTTTAGCTTTCAATTTCTCAAGGCCCAAAGATGCTTACAATAGAGTCCATAACTTCTATTTATAAGAATTCACCCGTGAGTTGCCTTGGTAAGAAGTTTTTACTTCTTAGTGAAAGTAAATATTTGGGCACATCTCTAACAAAATGATGTACCTCCAAATGTTACATTCCTCTAATTACACTTCTAAATGAGTTAGTAGGCCTCTAAAATGCTTGGTGGTAAAAGTACATGCCAAAATATTGCTTTCAAAATATCTTCCTTAGGATTTGTGCTTCTCCTTTTACCCTTTGCTCATCCATGAGTGATTTGCTCTAAAGGGTGAGCAAATCGCGCTCATGCTTGGATTTGATAAGCCAATCACTCTTGTTTGCTAGTGGATCACTTCTTTTGGAACCATCCAGTCCCTTGTCCTTCACTTAACAAAATTTGGGGGGTTTTGGATGTTTCAATTAATCGACACAAATTGTTTTGTAAACATCTAAAGTAGGAAAATTCCTATGGTTGTCACTATATTACTAGTGATTTTATGGGGTGCTAAGCTCAATTGGCAAGATATCCTAGATCCTACCTTTATTCTTGGGCACAAAGTATTCCAAATTTTAACATATGCTACAAAATTGTAAAATTATTGGTTCTCCTTATGTCCTCCTCATGGCAACAACCCCAACAACTTTTGTCATTCCTTATTCCTTAGTAATCAAATATTCATGAGTCTTCTACATCTCCCACAAAGTCCTCACATGGGTTTTTAGATAACCTATCTTATTTGTCCACCATTTTCTGTAAGTTGACTAGAAATATATCTAGTTCTTTGGCTTACTTTGTTATTATTCTAGCTCCAAATATGGCTTTCTTCTCTTCAATAACTAAGTTAATGATGTCATGGGGATTGAACAAATTAGGAAATCCGATAGTGACTAGGCCCTAGATTTCTTTATCCATTTCATGTGTAGTGGCTTTCGAAGAGGTTAATATATCATTGTATCTCTAAAGGTATCTCTAGGTATCAAGGATTTTCTTTAACCTTTTGATAAAGTCTTTTTTGTATATTCCCATCTATTGTGCTTGAGTTACCATCATTATGGCCAATAATTTAAGTACCTCATGGTATCTTGCTTTTGTAGCCAAATCCTCTTCAATTTGCTTGATGATTATTTCCACTTGGCCAAGGTTCTTCTTGGCATTGGCTACAAATTTGAAGTACCTCTAGGCACTTGTCACTTGGACTTTTATGTTGTCCTAAAGGAATTTCACTTTGTTGATTTCAAAGGCCTTCCCTTGGTCTACCACCACTTCTTTCAATTTGACAATTTCTTCCTAGATATCTTATATCTGAAGGTCCTCTTATTGGGCTTTCTATATTTGCTTTAGTTGATCTTCTAGTTGTGACTTCTCTTGCTCAACTTGTTTCTTCAACTATTGTTGCCCTTGTGTAAGCTATTGTGAAAGATCCTCTAGCTATTGTTTCTTCTTATCAACCTTAACAAGTTGTGACTTGAGGCCATCATATTTTTGTTGAAACTTATCTTTCTTCATGGTTTCCTTCCTTATGGCCTCATTTTCCTGTTGAAGTCGTTCCTTCTCATATTTTAGTTATGTTATTATTGCCTTTAGTCTTGTAGATTTTCTTCCAAGTGCATCGTTATTCACCACCACCTAGCCAAATTGTATGGTCATACCAATCAAAATTTGATTTGCAAGTTGTATCATTTGATACAGATATGTAATGCTCAAATATATCTTCAAAATTATAGTGGTGAAGTCAATAAGTATTATGGTGGGTTTGGAAAGGTCATTGGGGACCGCTTTTACAATGAGGATATTGTCAACTTCAAATGCTAGTCAAGATTGCATGATGACTATAACCATGGAAATTTTGTCCTTTAGTTGCTTATATTTCTTCTTGAATTTCTTCTTCTCATATTGAAGAGCACCAAATATTTCTTAGACATCAGTTTCTTTAGTCTCATTAGCAATGTTCCAGATAAATGCCTAGGTAGGTCCTATGGTTGTGCTAGTCTCTAGGGTTATTTATATAGGATTTGTTATAAGAGTGGGTCTAAGTATTATCATTGTCTACAATAGGAGTTACTTTACCTAAATGATAGGATGATGAGATGAAATGGTCGATGAAGAAAGTTGTGTGGAAATAGTAGTGAATGGTGATGTAAAGGTAGATGTGCTTATTATCGAATGATCTAGTGTTGCAACTAGTGGGAAGACTAGTTGTAAAGGTGAAAGGATCGCGGTGTAAGATACTAATGTTTATAGCACTATGATGGATGGTGAGGGGAATGAAATGATGGTGCAATTCCAACAACTTTAATTGAGATAAGACGTAGAGTGCCTCCAAGATAACCAATGGACACACTAGTGGAGGGTGAGGGAAGTGTGATAGAATAAAGGGTGTAAGAAGAAGCAAAATAAGGAATATAAGTATAGATGGAGAAATAAGTGAGAAAAGTAGAAAGGAAAATGGGAGTAGTAGTGAAAGGGTTAGTGGCTATAATTTTGGTCATTACCAACTCAAGAGTTCCTCCTTGAATGATTTCCCCCTCTTGGAGTTGGGTGTTTTCTTGCTATTGTACATGTTGGGTCCTTGCTTGTTGTGTTGCTAGATTCTCAAACACTGGACCATATAGGTTGTCCTTTTTTATTTTGGAGCCTCTCATTTCTTATTGTCGTTTCTTGTACTACAATGCTCATAATTGCCAATGTTGTTGGCAATGTAGATATGGTTACTTCAGGTACTATGATAGGAGGTGGGATAAGGGGAATTTTTGGATATTCTTCTATTATTCTTTATATTTTCATGTTTTATCTATTCCTTTAATCCCATATTACTAGGAACTTATCATTAAAATGATCGTTGCATACTAACCTTGTGATTTTTCCAATTTTATATTGTATATTTTACCAAGTGAGGATATTCTTCCTTATGTATCCCAATTTATCTAGGGTCCCCAATGCAGGAAGGTCAAGTTTGAAATTTGGGTCAAAACCATACTTTAATTTTGTATCAATATAGAAGGCACACCATTCTAGGGGGTTGACATGCCATTGTTGAAATTCATTTTTGTACCCTTGGCCACTCCCCAAAGAGGCTTGGGCTATCTCCTCAAAAGAGTTTGTCTCCTCAATTTTATAGCTCCTTTCATGCACGAAGAAGGTGTGCAAACCCTTGTTAGAAGTAACCCTCAAGGTTATAAAACCAAACATCCTAGAGCTAATCTATTCCCATGTTTCTTAATTTCTCCTCTATAACCATGTGTAGACCCTACTTATTTTGTGTGATCTTCATGATTTATTGCTTGAGTGGGTAGAAAGTGGTCTTATTATACCCCCTAAAATATCTTAAGTCTATATAGTTGAGATGCCTAACATATTCAAGGTTGAAAAGATAATCCAGTACATATACCAATAGCTTGAAGGGTATTACTAAAAAGTCAAATAGTTGGATGAATGATCTTGACCTCCCTAGTTACTAATCCACATGTCACTCTTATGATACTAATAGGTCCCATGCCTCTTTTTAACCTCGGTTCCTTTTCTCTTATCTTTTCCATAATGAAATTATATTGCATCATAAAAGGAGTAAGAGGTCTTCCTCACTTCTTTACAAGGCAAGTTTGTGAAGTCCACCAGTGTTAATAGTTACACATATTGCCCTATTTGGTCTAATTGGAGGAAGGGAAACCAATCCTTCTAATATTTGATGAGATAAACTAGGTAGGAGGTATAGGTGAATTTTATTTCTTCCTTGAACTCCTTCAACTAGTTGTTTGTATGATATGCTGTATATTTTACATAGTTGACTATTTGAAAATACCCAGGGAAGTTTTTGGATATGTGGAGGAGGGCAACATGCTTCTCATACACCCTTGCAATGACTTCTTCGTTAACACCATTGTAATCCTAGATAAGACCAATTGGAAATCATATTTAAACTAGTCTAACTCAAACAAGATGGTATAGTCAAGGATCTTGGTGGGGTTCTTCAAATGTGAGGTTAATAAATCTTGCCACTAATTTTGTTCAAAGTAGTAATACTAGTATTTTTGAATATTGGATTTGCATGTGACACACATGGTTGGGTCATCAACTACGTTTAACATTTTTTCTTATCATCCTCTTGAATATAGTAGGACTCCATCCATTATGGTAGCCTTATGCTTCTTCAATTAAAATCATAACTTTCAACACATGCCTCCACAAGCTTTAGATAAATCCAAACTTGAGGGATCAAGTTCATTGCTAGTCCCTAGATCTAGACTTGACTTATGCTCTAAGAGTTTTTAGGCCAAAGGTTGAATCTCTTGAGGGCATCCTTTCCAACTATCATGGGAGAATGCTTATACTTCCCCTCCTTCACCCTCTTGTATGGTTTTTCAAATAATTATTCAGGTCACCTTGGTGGAGGAATGGGATTATTCCTCTCAATATTCTTCTTATCCTTCTCCCTAAAGGTCCATGCCTCAAGTATTTGTGTCTAAACTAATGTTGTTGGTGTTAAAAATTGAGGGGAAACAATGGTAGCTAGTGAAGTAATGGTATTGAATTTGGATAGGAAATGGTAGAGGGAGTGGAGGAGGTATCCATGATGGCCTATAACAAAAGATTAATATTTTTTAATGGAAAGGATAAAACTAGCCAAGTCTAGGTCAAGGGAGCAATATTCTCAATATGGTGAGCTATTTGCTAGCATGTTTGATCGATTCGTTCATCTAAAGGAAGTTTAGAAAAATTTTGAATTTAAAAATGATTTGTTTGAAGATCAGAGTGCTTCACGACTTTGGTTAACCTTAGGCAACTTTGAATGGAACTATTCAACGATTGGGGGGACTTGAGCAATAACTAATGAATGACTAGCAATTTGTTCCTTTAGCTAAAATTTGGAGGGTTGAATAGAATGAGGTAACAATATTCAAGAGTAAAGGTGAGTAAGGGGTTTGAGAAAATTTATAGTCTCTTCATCCTTGGTGAAAATTGGTTCCACAGGTTGAAAAGGAAATGATAGTTAATCTCTAAATTTAGAGGTGGGAAAAATATTTGCTCAAGAAGCCCTTATGGGGTTCGACCCATATAGTCAATCTAGGTGAATATGGAAAGAAAATTAGGGTCTAGGTGTAAGTATCATGATGAAGCATTCTGTGTGCCTCAGGTGCATGTTCGGTATTGTAGTCATTTGACTCTTTCCCACATGTTTTGACAAAAGCTAGTTGAGCGAGTCAATCATGGAAAGACATGGTTCATGTGATTGGTTTGTAGTATCTTAGAGGTTGCCAAGAAGCACAACATATGTTTGGAAGTTTTATGTCTATATATGGAGGAATTTAGGGCTTGGGGGGTTTCTAACCCCTGCTTTACTCACACTTGAGCATAAATGTGTTGGGCAGGTAGGTTACCCAAATGAACCGATTTGCTTGTCTAGGTAGTCATATTTTTAGGCAAGGCACTAGCGGGCGATTTGATTAACAAGGTAAGTGGTTTGATTTTTAGTTTTGTGTTTGTCATTTTTTGAATAATAATAAGTAGATGAAAATAATAATAAGATGAACTTGAGGAGAATAAAATGAAGATACAAATGAGATTCTCTATTTAAGAAAAGGTAAGACAAAAAGAGAATAATAGTTGAAAATATGTAAATATAAAGGGGTTTTGTATATATTTGAAGAACACAAGCTTATACTGAGAGGGGGGGTGAACAGTATAAGACCGCTTTCTACTTTTTCCTTCGATTCAACTTGCAGTTCAATATTATGCAGTGTAAAGAAAAATAGTATCAATAGCAGTAAGCAAAGCAATGCACAAAAACACCATTCACAAAAGAGACACAACAATTTACGTGGTTCACCCAACACGGGCTACTCCACGGATAAAATTTTTCACTAAATTTTATCACCTCAAATTCAAGGAATCTTTCCCGATTACAAAGTTTATGGGCACCAACCCAAAGGAGATACCTTCCCCTAGCTCTGCTCTAATTGGTGATCCTCTAGAAGACCTCTGCCTCTGCTGCCCTTAGCAAGTGGAACTCTATCCACAAAAGACACCTGTCTTCCCTGCTCTGGCTGGAGACCTCTGTCCTCAACTCTTTCACATCCAAAGCTGGTCCTCTTATCTGCACCAAACACAGTCCTTCGGTCTGGCACTAATGTCCTCAAAATTTGCACCTCTGTGCAATTACAACACTCGATCAAACATCCACTTATGCACCTCTGTGCAAACACAGTAGCACTATCTTCGCACACTCTGCTCCTCGACGATCAAACTTCTCCCCGCACTCTGCTTCTACGAAATTCGCACTTCGAAAGCACACTTCGATCGATGCCAAATCTCTCCAAACAACCCTCCTTTTATAGCAATACTTTTAAGATCAAAACTTTGATCTTAGTTGGTTGTTAAGCAAATGCAAACCCTAACTCCGTCGACTGCACGCCCTAATCTTCGTCGGCTCAAAGTTAACTCTGTCAGCTTCAATCGCCTCTGCAACTCTCCTGTAGCTTCTATCGCAAAACTACAACATGTCGCAATATCGTGACACTTTTGTCTTTGCTGACGTCATCTTCACTCCTGTCGTGAAATCGTGACACTTTAGTCTTCATGGCCTTCTTCGCTTTTGTCATGAAATCATGACACTCCTACCTTTGCTGACGTCATCTTCACTTATGTCACAAAATCATGACCCTTTTGTCTTCATGGCCTTCTTCTAGGCTTGCACTAGCGAAAACGAAACATGTCACGAAATCATGACACTTTCGTTGCCTTAAGCTTTTCTCTGCCTTACGCCCGCGAAACTAGAACATGTCGCGAAATCGTGACGCCTTTCACTTTCGTACACTCTTCTCTGCAGACACTAGTGAAACTAGAATATGTCACGAAATCACGATGCCTTTCGCTTTCGTACACTCTTCTCTGCAGACACTAGCGAAACTGGAACATGTCACGAAATCATGATGCTTTCGCCTTCGAGCTCTTCCTTCTTTAATTCGTCGCGAAATCGCGATGCTTCTTTTGTTGAAGACTTGCTTACTGTTTCTGTCATGAAATTGTGACACTTTCTCCAACTCAATGCTGCCATCTCAACCTATCACAAAATCATGACACTTTTTGCATTCGCAAGCTTTCTCTTCAACCTGTCGTGAAATCGTGACACTTTCTGCATCCGTACAACTTCTTCGTAGCCTGTCGCAAAATCGTGACGCTTCTCATTTTAGACTCTTCCCTTTGCTGCATGTTGCGAAATCGTGACAGTTCTCACTTTGAGCTTTTCAGCATGTCACGAAATTGTGACAGTCCTCACTTAGTCTTTTGCAGCATGTCACGAAATCGCGACGCTTCTTAAATCACCTTCTGTAGCATGTCACGAAATCGCAACACTTTTCCTCCTTAGCGCTTTTCTTTTCTTCGGGTCGCAAAAACCTGACATGTCACGAAATCGTGACACTTTCCACCTTGCTTTCTTTCTCTGCCAACATGTCGCGAAATCGCGACAGTTTTGCCAGCTTCTTCTCTCTCTTCCAACATGTCGCGAAATCGCGACAGTTTTGCCAGCTTCTTCTTTCTCTTTCAACATGTCGCAAAATCGCGACACTTTTTCAAAAATATTTCTCTCTCCTGCCTAAGTCGTGAAAATGCGACATGTCACGATATCGCGACACTTTTTCAAAAAGCTTTCTCTCTCCTGCCTAAGTCGCAAAACTGCGACATGTCGCGATATTGTGACATTTTTCCAACTTACTGATTTCGAACCTGTCAAGCCGAACCTTCATCAAAAACACATTATTTTACATCAAATCAAATTCTTTCAAAAGCTCTTTAACATCAATGACAACTTATTCACTTGAGCAAATGCAAAGTACTCAAAGTACCCAAAATTGCCAACAATATTTTACATTACTTTTGGTATTGGAACTTCGATAATATGGGTAGGAGATGTTATCATTCATCGAAATTGGAAGGGTAGTGGTCTTATGTTAATTATAGTGAGCTTATAGGTATTTGGACTTATGATTTAGATAATTTAATTCAATCTATTCCAAAGGGAATTAGAATTTTGATGGCTTCCTAGTTTAGCTATATTCTTGCCCCATTTGAATACTAAGTCACCTTCATTATAACCCATCTCAATGGGTCTTTTGCCAAATCATCTTTTAACTAAATTTTGGTATTGAGTTATCCTTTGAACGCCTTTTATTTTTCTTTTTCCAAGGTAGACAATGCATTTAATCCAATAGCGACTAAGCTGCAATTGCTATGATATTTGGAGGAAAGGGAATTCCAAATTGACTAACAACATAATATCCTTCCCAAAAACTAGCTTATAAGGATATGGTCCTATATAAGCTCTTAATGTCGCTTGATCTACCATAACACTTTTCATAGCTTGGTATTCTAAATTCATTGTAATTCAACTATGATCTTCTTCAGGATCCTCATGATGTTAATGTTAGTAGATTTTGATAAACTATTTCCCTAGGGGTAATATTCAGAGGATATTTTGAGCACAAACCCATATTCTAATACAAATTTTATCACCTTAGACCTTGTAAATGTGATGGAATTATTAGTAATAATTATGGATGGAACCCCAAATGTAGTGATGATATACTCCAAAAGTTATATTAGCACTTTTTGATTAGCTTATTCGATTGGTACAACCTCAACCCATTTGGTAAAATAGTCAATTACAATCATTGGATAAGATATTGATCTTGCCAATGAAATCAAGGCTCCATTTTTGAAAAGGTTTAGTGACAATGAAGTGTTTTAAAGGAATTTACACTTTTCTTCTTCTTCTTATGAATGTGTAACAAGTGTAACATTTCTTAACCCACTAAATACAATCAAAGAAGATAATATCATGCTCTTAAGATCTTATGCACTATTGTTGGCATAGAATAATTCCCTCCATTATGGTACTCCTTAATTAAGGATTTTATCATTTTCTATTCAACACATCTTAGCTAGGCACCATCATACCCTTTTTTTGAAAAGTACACCATCTAGCCATGCATAGAATTAGACCCTTTCTTTAGATATCAATCCATCTGAGACATGTCTAGTTATCATATATATTTTGATGCCTCTCATCCAACCTATCTGATTATCTATTTCTATTTCTTCTACTAGGACTATTTGGTATTTTGGTACTAACATTATAAGGTTTTCACAAAGAGCCCTTCCCTTTACGATTTTATTAGGCATAACCTATATGTCAAACTATTGGATTTTGTTCAACCATCTTACTCTCTTTTCTCCTAGTTCACCATGTAGGATGGCATACCAAACATCAAGGTGGAATATGATGATGGTGGTCATGCTTTGTGATAGGTAACACATGAACTTCCTTAAGAAATTCATATTAGAAAATATATTTTTATCAATAAATGTGTACCTTTGTTTCTAATTGTGAAGGAATTGAATCGTGAAAGAAATGGGGTGTTCTTTGTCTCTATAACTTTTTGGGGTCAGTACTACAACAATGCTCTCATTTGTACTAAACACATAAAGCCTAAAGTCTTTCAAGAAGTTGATATTATAAGGATTGGAGCTTTCATGATTGTGTATTTTACATCTTGGAAAGCCCTTTTAACTTTTACCTTTGATTAGGATATCCATTGACCTTAGGCTTATTATTTTTAATCTTAAGTTGTTATGCTTTGTATTTCATGTGCAGTTTTTCTTACTCATGTTAGTTTGTTAGGGTGCATATGGTTTTTCTATTGACACTATTTTGTATCTTGCAGGGTTATTTTTATTTGCACTCCATGATGGTTATAAGTTGTTGTAACCCCTTTAAATATGTTTTTTTAATATTTAAGCATTGCTCATAATATATTTTCTAGCTTTATTCTTCATTTTCATATCACTGGTATTAGAGTTGTAGGAAGGCTAGCAAGAAGGTGTGGCAGTCTTACTAATTTCAATTGTTGCTTGGTTCTAATATTTGAGTTATTACTGGCTAAGCATCCATTCCATGGCTAGGCATTATGTTGGTATTGGATCAAACCAATTTGGTAACACCTTGTTGAAGCTCTAGAGTGCATAAGGTTACCAATTACCTATTGCACCTATTGATATTGAGGTACCCTTGAAGATCCTTTGGAATCACCCTGGCATTGATGTGCACTAATTGAAATGCTAGAAGACATAACCCCAAGCATTTCATGGAGTTTCATGGAAGGAACCTACCCTAAAGACATAAAAAATTAGGATTTTTGGAAAAAGGCTTCAAGGGTTCTTAATCTAAAAATCAATTTACCAAGAAGGCCATAACTTAGCCAAGATAAGCAATGATGTTAATAGAGCAACATTATTGAAGCAGCCTAAAATAGACTATTTCATACTCTTAGCAGAGACTCGTACCAGGCATCATTTAAATTGTTTGGTGATCCTTCCAACTTGAAGACAACGTCTTGATCAGACTGTGATAATTTTTTAAACTCAAATGAGATCCTGACTAATTTGTGGTCGTAAAGCAGATCCTAGACCAACTTGAGGTTGCATGACGAGCTTTCGACCAATATATGATCGTGAAGTGGATCCTCAACCAAATTTTTGATTCATGACATGCTCCTGGCCAATCTATGGTGCAAAGTGGATACTTGGCCAACTTGAGGCCATGCGATGAGCTCTCGACCAAATTGTGCCTGTGCGATAGGTCTTCGACCAACTTGAGGCTACACCATGAGTTCTTTGTCAACTTATGTTATCCTCCAATCATAGATGAAGTGGCTTTGAAATTTCATGATAAATATGTGCATGAGGTAGGTTTTCGATGGTTCTACAATGATGGAAGATATTTGCACTACATTAGTGTAACAAGTAACATGAGAGGTCATTGGTGCCTCATAAGTGAGATAAATTTAGAAAACGCTAACACAAAGGAGCAATTATGAGTCACCATATGGCAATCAAATCATATCCAAATTAAAACGAGTTATCGAATCCTATTGGCACACATGGTAGGCTTGAACATTGTTTCCAGGCATGTTCATGCATTGCTAAAAGAAGGTATTTTAATCCCACATCCATTGTAGGGAGGCATTCTCAATGGTTTAAAAGGGAAGGTGCCCCCTTTGGATTGATCATCGATGATGGTGGTCAGGAGGCCTCACACGTGTGAAGTGGGGCCACCTTGGGCACGTGTTCATGCTTGAATGTGGGCTTGTTGACTTGGACTTGGCCTGTGTGGAGGTGGACCCTATTGAAATTTCACTAGGATCGATGTTGGATAATTGGAAGTCCATAATTTATCGGATGACTGACCATTGGTAGTGACTGTTGAAATCAAATTTCTCCCATCGAATTTCAAATTTTGTCGTCAACTTCAAATTTTTTTGTCGGACCATTCATTTTTCAATTCAAAATTTGGCACCAATTTTAAGAGAAGATGAAAAGTTTTCTTTTTACAATTCTAAGGGGTAAAATTATCGAAAATAGTATATTTTTTTACCTTTTCACTCAAATTTCATATTTAAAGGGTAAAAAGCTTTGTAATCTGTACAAATTATTTTGCAAAATTGCATGGAAGCCACTAAAGATAATTTTATAACCCCTAGATCTAGGTAATTTTTGCATTTTAGGCACTCTCCATATTGTTCCTAATAAGTGCCTAGAAATCAATTTGTAAATCCTTTAAGTGCCTTTAGCCTGGATTACATTAGGCTCACAATGGATTCTCACCTAGCAAAACAAATGACAACTCTAGCTTAAATAGTTGGATATTTCACTAGCAAAGTGTAGGACATTACATTGTAAAATGCTCCTAGTGATGTAAAAATATATAACAATGAATTTTGTAAGAAGGCAAAATGTGAGGTAAAGCCTTATGATGGATCTAGGAATCCTGATGTCTTGTCTAGTTGGATCTTAGATATGGAGACTTGGTTCTCTTATTTAGAGACTCCTATCGATGAACAGGTTCCCTTTGCTAAAATTAAGCTCACGAGTTTGGAAAAGTCTTGATTATGGAGAGGCAACAAAGCCAAAATCTAATCAAGAAATGGGAGGACCTCATTGAAGCCTTGAGGAATACCTTCTACCCACCTAACTACTAGAATGATCTCAAAATAAAATGGTATAGACTAAGACAAACTCATAATATGTTTGGCCAAGACTATATTTTTTAGTTTAACAAGTTAAGGATTCTTCTTGGAGTGAAAGATCAAGCAGAAGCACCGATCACTAAATTTTCAAGCGGTTGGCAAGAACAATTATTTAGAGAGTTGAAATTCACTTCCTTGGATGCTTTGGATGTTGCATTTAATCATGCAATTTTAGTGAAGGATAAAGTTGGTGCACATTCCAAAACTTAGTCCTCTTAACAAGAAAGAAAAAAAATTCTTCCCCCCCTTCTTCCTCTTCTTCTACTCCTCCATATTCATCTAATTCCCATTATTCACCTTCTTCTAAAAATTCTTCTTCATATTTATATTGTGATTTTTGTAAGAAACCTGGACATAGCAAGAAAAATGCTATAAATTCAAGAATTTGAAGAAGAAATTTCTATTTGTAAAGTCTACAAATGAGGACCCAACAGATGGTCCCATTGTGAGTACTGAGGAAGAGGTTGCATATCTAGAATTAAAGGGTAGTCTAAAAACATTTACCCTTATTTCTCATAGTTCCTCAAAAGGTGGTCGTGACAATTTTTTCATCACTAGATCTCACCTAACACATGATTTTTTTGTTGATTGTATAATCAACAACGACTTGCAGAATAATCTAATTGTAAGGTTCGTTCTTGATAAATTGAAGCTTCCTTTGAGACCACATCCTCACTCGTATGCACATGGGCAAAAGGATAATGGGTCAACTTCCAACATCACACACACATGCATCATATCCTTTTCTTTTGGTAGCAAATCTGTGGATAAGGTGACATGTGATGTAACAAATATGGATTACTATGGGTTTTTGATTAGGAAACTCTATTAATACAATAGGAAAGCTACATACGATGCCTATAAAAACATATACACCTTGAAATTGCATAATAAATCATACTATGTGGAATGCACTAAACCAACCACAAATTTAGTTCTAAGTTGTAGACAAGCTCGCAAGGTAGTTAATCAGGCACAAGAATTGGATATCATCTTCATAAGGCCAAAATATAAGGAAGACCAAGCACCACCTAAGAATCACAACAAGCAATATTCACTTCAAAAAAATTTCTAATCATGTAAGCATGTGTTCAAAGAACCCACCACTTTACCTCTTGAGAGGGATATTAATCACAACATAGAAATCATTCCAAGTGCCTCTCTTCCAAATGCACCCATATATAGACAATTAGCCCTATAGACTGATGAACTCAAAAGACAAATTTAGGATTTTTTGGCAAAAGGGTTCATCAAACAAAGCATTTCTTGTGCATCTCCCATCCTTTTGGAGCTCAAGAAAGATGGTACTTGGAGATTATGTATTAATTTTCGTGCTTTCAACAAGATCATCATAAAAAATAGATTTACAGGGAGCAATTTTTTCTCAAAAAATGACCTCAAGAGTGGATACCGTCCGGTTCAAGTTCAAGCAAAGGATACTTGAAATACAAAATAAGACTAAGTTTGGATTTTTTTAATGGTTGGTCATACCCTTTGGTCTCACGAATGCTCCTACAACCTTCATGAGGTTGATGAACAAAGTGTTCAGGGACAACTTGGATAAATTTGTAATTGTAGACATGAAAATGCAACATGCAAATGAAATTAAAAAGATATGAGCAATGTGTATTAATTAATGACGAGTCTCTTTTGAATACAACATAGCCCTACCAAAGGGCTTAAAAGTGCATAATATCTTTTGAATAAAAGGGGGATGACCCTTTTTACAATAATATTCCTTGATGCAATCTCTTTTCATGCCACAATCAAGTTATGGGTGGATTTTAACTTGTGCTCCTTGGACCACCCAGGTGTTCAACCAATTGCTTCACACTTGCACACATGCAAACCGGATTGGATCAGTAACATTTGATGGGTCTCCCTTGTATGAGGCCATTTCCAAAGAAAATATAATAAAACATTGCAAAGCTCATGAAATGATCACAAAATATCAATGAAAGCTTACAAGACAAAGAGATGCAATATTTTATACCTTCATTTATCTACCTGATGTTTGGATGCTCTATTTGGTATTTTCCTGAGTAACAGTCAGTGACGGTTGGCACTATGTAACTAGAGGTGATGGTTGGGACTATGTAATCAGAGGTGACGATTGGAACCAGGTGATAGGTAAGGCAAAGTGCCCTTGTTGGGGGGTTCTGGTAGTGTATGGGATTCCTTGGTAAAGATGTGGTGATAGAATGTCAACTGATTTGAGCGTAATTACTGGTCAAAGCTTGTTTTATCTCTCCAAGAAAACTCCATGGATACCATGGCTGAACTCTTCAATATTTGTGGTGATGGCAGATGGAATCTCTAAAGGCAGTAAAGAAGCATGGTGGAATTTTAGCAGCATAACAATTCTTCATATTATCTTCTTGCAAAATGAGTGGAACAGAGGGGGATTTATAGAAATTTGATGAGGTGAGGGGTAGGTGACATGGAGGGGATGTGGCAACCATGTGGGTGTGCAAAGGCCAAGAAAATCTAGGGGATTCATCTTGGAAGAGTGTGCACCCTCCAAATTTAATGGATTTGGGTAGAGTGAATCCTTACCCACCCAAATGCCATAAATTGGCCTAGGGGAAAGTGAGGGACACGAGGATGTGTGTCTTGCGATTCGCTCATGGAATTTTTAAATTGCTAAAAAGATGACATGGAGGCTAAGGAGGATAAAACCATTAAATTAGCCAATTTAATTCCTTTTGACTTGGAGCTTTTTCTTGCATTTTTAAATTACTCAAATTTGGAGGGAAAGTGGGTGGGGAGACAAGGTGGATTAAATGAGGGCCTTAGGTGGAGATTTTGGGCAAACCTAAGGATTTGAGGGAGATTTTTAAATTAGTGTGCATATCTCCTAGGGATTTGAATGAGAGCTTAAGATGGGATTAGAGGATAAATAGAAGTGTTAAATGAATAAGAAGGATTATGAGAAATTTGAGGGGAAAGGAGGAATAAATGAGAGGGATTAGGTAGAAATTAAGAAATTAGGGAGACTAAGAGAAGGATTAGAAGAATTAAGCAGAATAGAAGAAAATTAGGGGAAATTGAAGAATTTAGAAAATTAGAGGATAAAAGGAAATTAGAGGGAAAATAAGAACTTTAGGGAAACCTTAGAAGAATTTAGGGAAAAATTAGAGGGAAGAAATAGAATTAGAAAGGCTAGGGAAATTTAGAAGAAATTAGGGAAATTAAGAGGAATAAGAGGGAAGTAGAGGAAATTAGAGGGATTTAGGAGGAATTAGAATGCAGGGATATTTCTATCCCTTGCACAATGAAATACAAACAAACAATTATTATGCAGACAGAGGACGAAGCGAATATGAAATAAGGAATCACGGTGAACGAATAAAGTAAATCAATGGCCACTTAAGGTGGGCACACCCTTGCACAGAAGCAACAGATGAAAAATATAAAAGATATGATGTTTCTCATTTAAATTATTATGAACCATATATAATGAATTTTTTACACAATTGGAAATATAGCCGACTCTTCATGTTTGGAGTGTAACATGACTCCCCTCCTCGGAAAGCTTTGTCCTCAAAGCTGGAAATGTCTGGAAGATACTTTCAGGTTCCCATGTGGCATCCTCCTCTGGTAAATCTTGCCATTTAATGAGAAATTCTTGAATCCGACGTGATCTCAGTCTTCGGATTCTATGTTGTAGTATATCTTCGAGGTTGGAGATGTATGCGTCCTTCCTCATCGAGCACTGGTAAGTCTGATTGACTTTGTATTTTCTGACCAATTACTTTTTTGAGACATGAAACATGAAATACTGGGTGTATTCGTGATGATGTAGGTAGCTCTAATTGATAGGCTACTTCTCCAATGCGACGCACAATTTTGTAAGGACCATAGAATCGTGGAGCCAACTTTTGGCTGGACTTTAACTTTAACGAGGATTGTTTGTAAGGTTGCAGCTTTAGGAACACCCAATCACCTATATCAAAGGTTCTCTCTGATCGGTGCAAGTCTTGTTGTTGTTTCATACGATTTTGTGCTTGGACTAAATTCTCTTTGAGGATGGTGAGTGTAGACTGCCTTTGTTGGAACCAATCATCCACTTTGGCTACTTTGGCTGATCCCTGGACGTAATCTGCAATGGCTGGAGGTTTGGTGCCATACAATGCTTCAAATGGGGACATCTTAATTGAGTAATGGTAAGAAGTGTTGTACCACCATTCTGCCATTGCTAACCAATGGCTCCATTGGTATTGTTTATCTTGAGCAAAACATCTTAAGTACGTACCCAAACATTTGTTAACTACTTCTGTTTGACCATCTGTCTGTGGATGGTAAGCTGAAGACATGTTCAATTTGGTACCACTAAGGCGAAATAACTCCTTCCAAAAGTTACTAGTAAAAATGGGATCTCTATCACTTACAATATTTTTTGGCATACCATGTAATTTGAAAATTGAATCCATAAATACCTTTGCCACCTTGCTTGCGGAAAATGGATGTTGTAAAGCCTGAAAGTGAGCATATTTGGATAACCGGTCTACGACGACAAAGATTACTCGTCCCGCCTTCCGATTTTGGAAGACCTTCAATGAAATCCATGGATATATGTTCCCACTGTCATTCAGGGATGGGTAATGGTTGTAATAAGCCCGGTGATTTGACTGTTTCTCCTTTATTGCGCTGGCAAACTTCACATTCTGCTACCCATTGTTTGACTTCCGCTTTTAATCCTTTCCAACAAAATGATTGTTTGACCCTTAAATATGTCTTCAAAAATCTCGAATGTCCTGTTGATGGAGAAGCGTGTGATTCGTCGAGGATCTTTGATTTGAGTTCTGAATTATGTGGAATGTAAATGCGGTTCTTCTTCCGGAGGATGTTATCTTCATAAGAGAACAAAGGGTGTTTGGAAGACCCTATAGATAATTCATGAATTATCTGGGCAGTTTCACTATTGGACAACCATTCAATTTGTAATTGAGTTACCCATTGGGAACAAGGACCTGAAATAGCATTGATGACTACTTCATCTTCATATTTTCTGGACAGCGCATCGGCAACTATATTTTCCTTCCCTTTCTTATATTCAATAACGAAATCATAGCCCGTAAGTTTGGTTAACCACTTATTTTGTTCTGGATAAGAAAACCTTTGCTCCAAAAAATGCTTGAGGCTACTATGATCCTGTTTTGATAATGAAGCGGCTACTGATTAGGTAGTGTCTCCATTTTTCTACTGCATGATGAATAGCCAACATTTCTTTTTCATATGTTGATCTTCCCAAATTTTTTCTGAAAATCTGTTTACTTTCAAATGCCAAAGGATGACCTTCTTGCATTAATATAGCCCCAATTCCTGTTCCTGATGCATCACATTCGATAATAAATGGTTTGTGAAAGTTGGGAGTTGCTAAGACTGGAGTTGTACACATGGCTTGCTTAAGAGCTTCAAAAGCTAAAGTAGCCTCTTCCGACCAACGAAAAGCATCCTTTTTTGTGAGTGCTGTGAGAGGTGCTGCAATCTTACCATAATTCTGTACAAACTTGCGATAGTAGCCTGTGAGACCCAAAAAACCACGAAGTTTCTTGATGGTTTTAGGTAAAGGCCACTCTTGAATTGCCTTAATCTTATTGGGATCGACTTTGACACCCTCATGTGAAACTATATGACCAAGATACTCGACTTCTTGAACACCAAATGAGCATTTGGAGCGTTTAACAAATAATTTTTCTTTGTGTAGGATGTGAAGGGCTTTATCCACATGATGTAAATGGTCCGCCCAATTTTTGTTGTATATGAGAATATCATCAAAAAAAACTAACACAAACTTACGGAGGAGTGGACGAAACACTTGGTTCATGAGACTTTGGAATGTGGATGGTGCATTAGTGAGACCAAAAGGCATGACCAAAAATTCGTAATGACCTTCATGAGTACGAAAGGCCGTTTTGGGAATATCTTCTTCTCTAACACGGATTTGGTGAAAGCCAGAGCGAAGGTCTAATTTTGTAAAAAATTTTGCACCATGCAACTCATCTAATAGGTCATCTATGACAGGGATAGGAAATTTGTCCTTGATAGTGAGTTTATTGAGAGAACGAAAGTCGGGACACATACGCCAAGAGTTATCTTTTCGTCTAGCCAGGACTACAGGTGAGGAATAAGGACTAGTGCTTGTGACGAATGACTCCATGATCCAACAAATCCTGAACGATCCGTTCGATTTCTGTCTTTTGTGGCAGAGGATAGCGATAAGGACGATTGTTAGGTGGGACACTTCCTGGCATCAAATGGATGGCATGATCATGAGATCGTTTAGGTGGTAATCCTTGAGGTTCTTGGAAAACCTCGTCGTAATGTGTGATGATATCTTGTAACTCAGGTGCAATAATATCCGAAGTTGCTGCCGATTGTTTTTCCAAACAATTAATTTGAGCTATAAACCCATATCCACCCTTTTTTAACATCTTTTCCATACTATGAGAGCTCACCATTTGTGTTGGAGGAGTAGTAATGCCTTGTAAGTGAATGACTCGTCCATTTTCCTTCCATTCCACAAATAATTTTTTGAAGTTGAAGCTAACTGTGTCTAATGTTTCCAACCATTCAACCCCCAAAATGACATCAAAATTTCCCAAATTCATGACAAAAAGGGAGCCTAACCAGGTATAAGTTCCCATCTTTATGGAAACTTGAGATGTGCGACCCACGCATTGTGCGTTCACCCCGTTGGCCACTAAAACCTGGAATTTGTCTTTGTTGGAAGAGTTAATGAATAAATTCAAGGCTTTTGTCTGTTTTGATGTCGATAAAATTGTGGGTGCTACCGAATCAATTAGCACATTCACCTTTTTCTCGCGGAGAAAACCTGGTACCTTGATGGTATGGTGGGCGGTTAAACCCATGAGAGCATGCACCGAAATTGCCATTGTATCCTCTTCTTTTTCGTCTATAGTACCCGGTAGGTCTTCTGGCATAGGTTCTTCAGATTGGTAAGGTTCATCCTCTTCCCCTTCACCTTGATCACCTTCAATATGAAAGTTTTGTTTTTGGGCACAAGCTTGTTCCCTGGGGTGATTAGTGCGACATTTATAACAAAAATATCTTGATGGTTGATCATTTCTACGAAAGGAATTGTTGCGGTATGAAGGACGACTATATGTTTCCCGTTGTGCAGACAACTGGTGTCTCTTCTCGGCCAACTTGGCTAATCTTATACAACTGTTCAACAAGGTTGGATCGTGCATGTCTACCTCCACTCGAATACTTTCTTTCAAACCATTGCGAAAGGCACCTACCACTGTGTCGGGACTAAGGTCTGAAGTGTATGGTAGTAAACTGGTAAACTCCGAAACGAATTCACTAACTGACCCTTTTTGTTTAAGAGATAACAATCTTACTGTGTAGGATGATGTAGCTCCGTCGTCAAATCTTTCTAAAAAAGAGGTAGTGAATTTTCTCCAGGTAATAATAGCTACATTCTCTTTTTTAAGCCATACAAACCATTGGTAGGCCTCAGTGCCTAATTTTGTTGCAACAAAAGGAACTTTATCAATTTCCTTAATTTGATATAAGTCAAGGATGCCTTCCATTTTGGCTAACCAACCACGAGGATCATGACCTTCAAAAGTGGGCATATCAATTCGTGGAAAGTTAATATTAGGGCCTCTTGGTTGGTGATAACCCGTGTCCCTTTCTTGATTTTGGTTATACCGTTGTCTTTGATAGGGATCCCTGTAATTATCCGAATCACCTCGTTGTTGTTGCCAATCATCATTAGGATCGACAGTTTCTTCATTCCGTTGGGCATGGGAGTGATGTTGGGGATTAGTATTGGGATTAGGTTGTTTTTGTGTTTGCACAAGTTCTTTTAGGGTGATACCCATGTCGTGTAGACTCTCTAGTATGCTTTGAAGAGACTCCCTATCAGACATGGCTGAATTACTTGAGTCTCCTTGTGTGATGTTTTCGTGAGTTGGGGAAGGATTAGTAGCCATAGGATCTACTAGGGGATGATGTGGATTATAACTACCAATTTTAAAAGGAGAAGGAGAATTTTTAGTACCTGGGCTGCGGTTAGCTCTTCTTATGTAGGTATTGGTCGTTTCTGAGCTTGATAATCGACCGTTAGGACCCTTGCTCCAACTTTTACTCATGCACTGCTTACAATCTCTTGCTTAGTAGTCTTTGAACTTCAAAATTTCTGCAAAATTTGTTGTCCGCCTTACTGCCACTCCAACTGTGGCGCGGGACAGGATGTTGTGGGCTCCGTGAGAACACTTCAGATACGACGCGACTTGATTAGATACGAACAAGACACTGGGACACGTGACAACTTGACACGATACAACAGGGACCCAATGAGACACGGCGAACCGACACTAGAAACGACAGAATCGGACAAGACCCCAACGAGCACCCCAACGGACGGAACTCTAAACGACACGACACTCGAATTTGGACGAAGGACTACGATGCTGCGACGCGACACCACCTCAGCTTAACGGAACGAACACGCTAACGACACGGGACACAGAAAGAATACGACACGCGACTGAGACGAGACACGGGACACAGAAAGAATACGACACACACGCGACCGAGACGAAAGAACACACGACACGCGACCAAGACAACTGGCGACCGAGACGAAAGAACCCGCGACCGAGACGAAAGAACACGACACGCGGAGTAACCCACCGTGTGACCGAAGTCACACCATAGAAGGTGTGACTTTCACCTTTTAAACCGCTACAACAAAATACTGCGTCGAGTGTGGGATAAATATTTAAGCCCACCCGCGAAAACAATAAACGCTGACGTCAGCAAATATTTTAACCTTAGGCAAACGGTAATTATAATACTTTCCTGGCTTTTGATTGGACGACGCGTTTTCTGGCGTATGTCTATTTCGGATGCGTTTTGCAGGCTGCAATGGCTGCACAGGCCGCGGCGTGAGAACGAAAAGGAACACGGAGTGCGATCTGGCCGGTGTGTTTGTAAAATTGGGTATGTACGCCTGCTGTTGAGCGCTGTGGAGACTGGAAAAAAAAATGCAAACCAGCAACGCCAATGTACCTTCCTTGAAGCCGTTGCTTGCCCTGGCGCCCGGATACGTGCGAAGAAGAACAGCAATGGAGGTCCCGAGGTTCGGAAGATGGAAATCTGATACCACTTGCAGGGATATTTCTATCCCTTGCACAATGAAATACAAACAAACAATTATTATGCAGACAGAGGACGAAGCGAATATGAAATAAGGAATCACGGTGAACGAATAAAGTAAATCAATGGCCACTTAAGGTGGGCACACCCTTGCGCAGAAGCAGCAGATGAAAAATATAAAAGATATGATGTTTCTCATTTAAATTATTATGAACCATATATAATGAATTTTTTACACAATTGGAAATATAGCCGACTCTTCATGTTTGGAGTGTAACATAGAAGGGGTAAGGGGACACCTGATGATGGTTTTGTGATAATTTGGGGGTTTTGATGAATTTGTAGTAGTTTGAGAGGTTCTTTGGTGGTTTTGTGGAAACATGATTGTAAATGACTAAATTTTGGTGTCTACAGATGCCCCTTTTTATACCGTGTTGTGTAAAACACAATGCAGTGAAAAACAAGAGACACTTGGTCCATTAGATGAAAGTCCTTTGCTTGTTTCCCTAGCAAAAAAGTGAATGATTTAGGGGTTTTGCCTACCTCCTCAAGCAATGAGTGGGTGGAAGATGATACAAATGACAACGATGAGCCGATTGGCAAAATGAATATGAATGATGAAGGTGGTGGTGAGTGATGAAATTGGATTTTGGTGTGGGGAGTACAACTATGTGCCTATGTGACTGCTTGTGTGGGATTGAGCTTATGGGGAAGATGAGATACATTGAACATCCCCAAACTGAATTAATTAATTGATTGAGCATATTGATTGATTGATTGATTGAGCTATGCATGCAAGGCAAAGGGTGCAACTTTTGAATGCAACCTTTTGAATGAAACAATTGATTTTGTGTTTAGGGATAATAAAATAGAATATAATTTTGGTTGAGACTTGAGAGGCCTTTATTTTGTAATCGTTTTCATTTCATTCATCACTTTTTTTGAGTGATGAAGATGAGAAATGTGGATGGATATGTGCCAGGTGTATTGATTGAATCGTGATAGATATATGATGATGAGTGGATGGGATTCATGATATGATGTGATGTAGAGATGGTGTGATGTATGTAGATTTTGATGTTTGAGAAATGAATGTGGTTGGATAGATATGACATGTTAAATAATCAAGATTTGATATGCAATATGGTGGATGATGATGTGACTAATTGCACATGATAAATGTGGGAAATGATAAAAATAGACATAAATAGTGATAGATGAAAACAAGTGTGGTAGATATAATATGATAAATACATATATGCAAGTTTAATCATTGTTTAGAAAGCACATAGATAGATACTGATATGCATGACTTAAATTACATAATTAGGGACATCAACACAATAGTACTAACCTGAGTGTGAGAAAAATGGTGACGTGGGATGAAAAACATAGATGAAATGGATGACAAAGAGAAAAAAATTGGGATGATACCAGTTGTCAATTATATGTCGTAGAGAGGAAGAATCTAAATGTGCTTTCAAGAGATTCAAACACTCTAGTGACCTCAATCAAACTCATCTAGTAATCAAACAAGCCCTCAAAGATACTAAGATCACCCTAGGGATTCAAGTCTCTCAAGGATCAACTGTGTGTGCAGTGAATGTTCATTGTCAATTTTAAGCTAAGTTGGACTAATGAATTGTGACTTATACCAATAAGATAGCTCACCCATGAGCGTACATAGGTCTGTATAAGAGAAGGTCATTAATGTGACATACGTGTCACTGTGCGAAGGGTGTACTCCACTGCAAATTAGGCATCTATAGCCCTGATGGAGGTTAAGCCCATGATCGAATGACCTAAGAATTTTGGGGGTTCAAGCTTTTTATTTGCACCTTTTTATATATTTTTTTGGTGCTTATCCTTTTACCATTTATCAGGGTTAGATCATGTGCATGATAGGGTGAGCAAGGAAAACTATTAACTTTATGGTGATAGCAAATCATGAGTTTGTCTTTCCTAAGAACCAAAATTTATTTAATGTGTGATACATGTGCATGGTCCAAAAGAAGACCTGAGTTAACCAAGAATGACCTATAGCACTCAAGGACTGGTTGAAATTCAATAGAGGTTGATTGAGACACTAGGAATGGTTGAGGAACTAAAATAACCTAGAGATTATTCAAATCAAAGACTTTGAAAGAGATAAGGTGTCATATGGACAGTGAAAGCATATACATGGTGATGGTAGTGGGTGAATGTGAGCGAAGTGAGCATTGTGGGAACAAACATGCAATGGATCAGGAGCACTACGACCAAGAATATGCCCTTGATTAAGACAACAAAAGCTAGTGCCATGACAAAAACAATAATTTGAATAAAAGTCAAAAGGGCTTTAAGGCAAAAACTGATATCATACATAGATGAGATAGAGTGATTATCAGACAAGAATATGGAAAAGGATGAAGAAGAAGAAAGAAGACGAGAAAGAATATAGGGAACAAATAAAGGAGGTAAGAGGGAGAAGAGACTAAGGCGAAGAAGGCACAATAGTCCATGACATGTAGTTTCTTGAAGCGTGTCCATACAACTATGAATTATGTGCAAGGAAAGAAGACAAGGAAAGAAGAGACTTGAATTGAATATGAGCAGATTGAAAATTGAATATGAGTAATATGGGAAGGTTGAATATGAGTAGGTGGGCTACGTGGCATGATTTATTATAGTCATGATGATATGTGATAAAATTGGAGGTAAAGGAAGGTATGATGCCTTCCAAACCAAGGGGAAGACAAGAAGAAGACAAACTAGAGGATGAACCCTCCCAATCAAAATTTGGTTTGAAGGATGAATTGAGTCCTCCGAGGTAGGGAAGGAGAAAAGAGTGGAAAAGATAAAATTTATGAGTGGTGTGATGATAATATGGTCGATGATGGCCCTTTCTGCGGAGAATGCCTCTCTCGTCTTATCGTCCAAACCTCCCCCTCCTGGACTTGAATTGGATCTAGCAAATCATTTCAATCTTCTCAATTTTTCTGCAACACCCCGCACTTCTGTTGACAGGTCTATTATCAAGTGGGTCTTTCCTCCTTCCGGGTGGCACAAACTCAATTTCGATGGCACTCGCCAAAGGCAACCCCGGAGCGGCCGGCGGAGGTGGAATTATCGAAATCACAGAGGAGAAATAATTTTGGCCTTTGCTCGAACTTAGGAATTCGGTCCAACAATATGGCCGAGGCTCAGGCCTTGTTCCAAAGCTTGATTATCTTGGAAGACTTGTCTATCAATAAACTCATCATAGAAGGAGACTCATTGCATTGCATCAACTGGCTCAATGGAACCTCTGTGCCTCCCTGGGCCTTTGTTTCCATCTTTGACGAATGCAAGACACTAATTGGTGTCTATCCAGAATTAATCATTCAACACCAATACCGAGAAGGAAACAAAGCTGTGGACTGGCTTGCTAATAAGGGAGTTGACGCATCAGACATTCAGGTCTGGAGAGATTCCTTTCCAATCGGCCTAAGGGACGTTTCTTCAAGTTCCAATGTTTGCACAATGTGAGTGGGTTACTGGTCTTCGGGTTTTTCGATGGCGTTTTGGCATCTTGGTGCGCTTTCGCATCATTTTTCTAAGTTGGTTACAAAATCTGATCTTGCTACGTTATCCTCTTTGCTCAGGCCGCAAGGTTGCTTTTTGTCGCAATATCACGACACTTTTCTCTCCCTCTGGCACGGTCTTTCAACTGGTCGCGATATCGCGACACTTTTTTCTCCTGGTGCTTTTTTGCAAACTTGTCTCGATATCACGACACCTTTTCCCTTCTGGTACTTTTTCGCAAACTTGTCGCGATATCGTGACACATTTTCCCTTCGGGTGCTTTTTCGCAAACTTGTCGCGATATCGTGACACTTTTGGCCTTCAGGCGCGGTCTTGCTTTTTGTCGCGATATCGCGACACTTTTCTCTCTCCAACGGCGGTCTTCCATTCGGTCGCGATATCGCGACGGGTTTTCTCTCCAACGACGGTCTTCCTTTTTGTCGTGATATCGCGACACTTTTTCTCTTCGGGTGCCTTTGCGCAAACTTGTCGCGATATCGCGACACTTTTTCTCTCCGGGTGCCTTTGCGCAAACTTGTCGCGATATCGCGACACTTTTTCTCTTCGGGTGCCTTTGTGCAAACTTGTCGCGATATCGCGACATTTTTTTCTCTCCAAAGGCGGTCTTCATTTTTGTCGTGATTTCGCGACGCTTTTTCTCTCTCCAACGGCGGGCTTCCAGGTTGTCGCGATATCGCGACCTTTTTTCTCTTCAACGACGGACTTTCATTTTTGTCGTGATATCGCGACATTTTTTCTCTCCAATGGCGGTCTTCCTTTTTGTCGCGATTTCACGACACCTTTTATTCTTGGCAGCAGGCTTCCACTTTCGTCGCGATTTCGGGGCTCATTTTCTATTTTGGCTGCGGTCTGCATTCTTGTCGCGATTTCGCGACACCTTTTCTCTTCGACAGCGTTTTCAATTCTTGTAGCGATTTCGCGACTCCTTTTTCTTGTCGCGATTTTGCGACTCTTCTTCTCGACCGGCTCCAACCCTGCAACTTGTCGCGATATCGTGACACTTTGCAACATGTCGCGATATCGTGACTCTTTCCCTTCTTCGGCTCTGATGGCAATTCTTGTCGCGATTTCACGACTTCTTTTCTTCCTTCGGCTTCTACGGTGCTTCTTGTCGCGATTTCGCGACATCACCATTTTGGTCGCGATTTCGCGACACCTTCCCTAGGGTGGAGGTTTGCCAACATTCTTTTCCTTTCTTCTTGGACCACCTCGGTCGAGTTGGATTTATTGTAATCTCTCTTGTACAAGGTTCAAGGACCTTTCAAAACCCTTTCTACCAATCAAAAAAAAAATATGGTCGATGATGGGTGCAAAGTGGATTGATTAGATACTTGATAAGTTGATGTAAGATTATATTGAATTATGATCAATGTGAGATGCCTCAGTAATGAAAGCAACAAAAATATTTGAACCTTGTCTTTGATATATTTTTACATACATTAAGAAAACTATGCTAATCTATACTAACAACTATACTATTGAGTCATGAGTCATTGTGCTAACATAACCATAGTCACTATGCTGATGTGACTGGAGTCACTATGATAAAACTATGCTACAATTAGGGGAGCTAATTAAGGTGAATGATAGTCTCAAACAAGGTTCTAGGATAGACATAGATTCCAAAAATAGGTATTTAGATATTGATCAAGATTTAGGATAAAATTGAGATGGTAGTGTCATCCAACTCAAATGATGAAGATGATTTGTGATGGGGTGGTGTGGAATGTGCAGATGCAATGGTGACTAGTGACAAGGGGTGGATGGGCATGATTGGTGTGGATGAATTTGATTGATTTTACTATGGGTTTACCTAAGACTAGGTACCAACATGATGCAATACTTGTGGTGGTAGACAAGTCAACCAAAGTTGCACATTTAATATCAAGGAACATCAAGGATGATGCATCAATTGTAACAAATAGGTTTTCTAAATAAATTTTTGAGGTGATCATTTCAGCCAAATATTCCAAGTTTACATGCAAGCTCTTCATCATGCAACGGGAAATAAATAAAATATTTATTTTTCTTACCACCCAAATATAGATGGGCAAATAGAGAGGGTGAACCAAGTGCTATAATATATGTTTTGCATGTATTGCATGGATCAAAAGTCTAAATGGGAATATTTTTTACATCTGGTTGAATTAGAATGTAATAATGGATACCATGCTGTAGATATGGAAAATTGACCCACTTTAGTGGGCAATCTTCCTAGAGCCTCCTGGGAGACCCCCTAGACTTGCCTAGGGTAAGGGTTAGGCTTCTCCCCCCTCTTTTTCTCTTTTTATCCCTCTATGTGAAATCACACTCGCCCTTGATAGGGTGTGATTTTGCATAGGTAAAATCACGGTCGACCTTGATGGAGAATGATTTTGCCTTTTTAGGGTTTGTTCTAAGAAAACCCTAATTCTTTGGGTTTGGCATGTTTTATGTCGACCCTCCTTGGTTTTCCTGCCCATCTCGCCTTCAAATCCGCTATATAAGGAGGGTTTGAATTCATTCTTTGAGAACGATGAATAATGACAATGATGATTGATGATTATTATTTTCAAGCGCTCGCTAATTGATCTGCATCCTTCTTCTTCTTTTACAAGCAAGTTAACTTTGGAGTGTGAAGTCTGATTACTTTTCTGCTGCATTGGATTGTTGATTGTTGTTGCTCGCTCTTGGTGGATTTGTGTTGAAGCCCTAAGGAGAGATCAACCATTCGGGAGGTCTCAACCCTTCTGTTTTGCTTCTATGCTCTCTACCAGGTGAATTCACTCTTCTGCATGCATATTTAGATTTTTTGATTGACATAATCGAGTCTTCGCACTTGTCTTTTATTTTTCGTATAGTCTCTACGAAATCACACTCGGCTCTCTGAGGGGTGTGATTCCACTTGAGCGAAATCATGGTCGCCTATTATGGGGTACGATTTTGCCCAAATAGTATATAGGGGAAAATTGTTGTTCTAGATTTTATAACTACATTTTAGATTACATCTAGGGCATAGTGTCATACTCTATTTTATGTTTTTGTCATATTATTCTATTGTGCTTTCATATGCTTGATTTCTTCCAAAGGTAAATTTCCGCTTCTATTTATCAAAGGTCAGCTAAAAGGACCTAGGGGGCTTGATTGTTGCACCTCCAAGCACTGTTGTACATCGACCTAAGCAGGCCCCCTAATGCTGATTATATTTTTCAAGTGTTTGTCAAGTTATCTTGCAGGAACATGAATTGTTGATATCATTGGACAAGGGATAAAAGCAAGGATCAATCACCGGATGAGATAAGTGTTCCAATTAGTCTTTAGGTTATTTGTTGAGTGCCTTATATTTCTATTGTAAACCCTAGATCTGATTTAATAGAAATATATTTAATTGATTTCTAGGCATTAAAATGATAAACAACATATAGTGTGCACTTAGGGTTAATTATGTTTGTGCATATTCTCTTGAGCCCTTGCTTAAAGATTTTCTATCTTAAAACCTGAGGTTAGAAAAGCATTCAAAGAAAGAATCATACTAGGGTTTAGCTCTTGTATTCCTGCATTTTGTATTTTTGCATTGTCCTTTATCTTTCATAGCATAGATCTAGAAAGGCCAAACTTAGGTGATTGTCTTGAATCGAATACATCAAACATTCTTGAAAACCAGAGGACTTGGAGTGAGTCCTTAAACCATTCCTGGTGAACCCTTCCCCCTTTTTCAGCACCGAGTGTAGAGAACAACATAGCCCCCGCGGTTCACCTCAAGGCTCTCTCTTGTGGATCCAACTTTTGAGAATCGTATGCGGTAGGGTAGTTTTCCCCCTCTACATCTTTGGTGAACCCGACGTGAACACCTCCTTTTCTTTTAAAAATTTAATCAAGATCATTAATTCTATGTGCTAGATCAGAAAACATTAAAAACATAATTTCTTGTGCTTGTTTTCGTTGGTCTTAGTTCCTTCCTTTTTGCCCTAGTCTTTCTCTCTTTTCCCAATGGCTTCCAACCTTGGGAATGGAAGAAGGCTTTTTAGGTTTGATGAGATTTTCCAAGAGAATGATCAAATTGATAGAGAAAATCCTAACCTTGAGGAAGAAGAGATTGATAATAGTCTTGATCCTATTAAGGGACCCGATGGGAACCTTATCTTCAAATATTTTGAGCATGTATGGACCTTTTATAAATATCATAAGCATGCCTTGGATGCAGCTTTAGAGGAAGAAGCCCTACTTGAGGAAGTTAGACCATCTCATGATAACTCCTTGAGTGAATCTTTGAATCATGGTAATCTTGTTCACCATCCAACTTATGCCACTACTATAACCACCAACATTGGAAGGAATCTACAAGTCCCTCCAACTAGTAGTGCCAATCAAAATTTTCAATTTCCTCCTCAATCTGCTTATCTCAACACTGTTGCCTCTATTCCACCAAATGTTAGTCATCCTCTTCAACAAGATACCACATACCTCAATAGTATCAATATGTCCAACACTCCTCCCTTAGGGAATATAGGGACAATGCATAACAATGATCCAAAAGTGCAGAATTTGACAAATATGGTAAAGCAGTTGGTTTCAAAAGTTGAGATGATTCAACCTTCAAGTTTCACTTACAGTTATAAGGAAATGTGTAATCAGCCATTGGATCCTATTGTTGCTACTAGGCCTTATCCTAAGCATTTTCCTATGCCAGTTTTACCTATTTATAAGGGGACAGAAGATCCAATAGAACATCTAAGAAGATTTAGAACAACTTGCCATGATCTCATTTATGATGACATGTTGTTACTAAAAATATTTCCTAAGAGTCTTGGTGGCATGGCATTAGAATGGTACTATCGGTTGCCTAATTATTCCTTGAAGAGTTTTGAAGAAACAACATAATTATTTGTTCAACAGTTTGGTGCTTATATTGAAAAGGAAGTGACAATGAAAGATGTTTATAATTTAAAATAAAGTAAAGAGGAAAAGTTTTCAAAATTTTTAGCCCATTGGAGAAGTTTAGTTGGATGCTTGAGATACACTTTACCTCCAAAGGATATGCTTGAGATATTTATTGGTAATTTACAAGAACAGTTATCTTATGCATTAGAGACTACTACTATTACATCTTTTGATCAAGCAATTGATTTAGCAAGAAAAGTAGAACAGACTCTCATCAGGAGAGGCCAACTCAAAGTCAAAGAAGAGAAACCTACTAAGTCTCAACATAAGAATAAATACATAGGAGTTGATAGTGGAATGGATAGTAGGCCTGTTAATAATGTTACTAATAACCTACAAAAGATAGTACTTCAAAAACCTCCACAAAGGAATTTTACAAGGCTTAATATGTCTATGGAAGCAGTTTTAAAACAACTTTTAGAAGCCAATGCAATTGAGTTGCCTCCCATAAGGTAACCAGATACTACAGCTAATTGGTACAAGGTAGGACAACATTATGCATATCATAGAGTAGAGGGACATTGGACAAATTCTTGTAAGAAGTTGAAACATGTGGTTCAATATTTGATTGATGTAGAACGTCTTGATGTGGGAAATTTACAACAAAAGCCATCTGTTAATCAGAATGTAATTAAACAGGAAGCTAATCAAGTATCTTACAGAAGTGTACCGCACCATTATGATAATAACATGGTTGGTATGATAACAACCACTTCAGAAAAATCAGTGCAGAATCAACAGATCCAGCGATCTCAATAGGAGATCAGTTTCTCAGCAAATATTTCTCTTTTGGAACTTTTGCAGAATTCTCCTACTCATGGAGAAGCCTTAATAAATGTTCTAAAAAAACAAGCTATCCCTCCAGATATTTCCCCTAGTGATATGGCCAATATTGTAAGATCTCTTGGGATACATCATCTCACATTCTTGGATGCTGATATTTCTTTCTCGAACTTGCAAGAAGATTCTTCTCTTTACATCACTGCATTTATTGGGGATACTTTTATCAAGAGAGTCATGATTGATAATGGTTCTTCCCTTAATTTATGCACATATCATTTCTTTCAAAAATTTGGATTAAAAGAGGAAGATATAACTAAATCCGATGATATCATTAAAACTTTCAACAATGAGTCCCAAGAAGCTTATGGTACCATATCACTTCCCCTCAAAGTTGGACCTAAAATTTTAGATACATTGTTTTATGTGGTATCTTGTCCTGCATCTTTTAATCTTCTTCTTGGATGTCCTTGGATCCATGCAATGGAGGTTATCCCTTCTACTTTTCATCAATGTGTAAAATTTGAATTTGAAAATCAACTTGTTTCTATATTGGGCGATCCTCATCCATTTGAATTTTTCTCACCAGAAGATCTAGCTCAGTTTCATTCATCAGATTCCTTATCCAACAAAACTAAGCAACCTGAAAATCCTGATAAGGAATCATCAATCAATATCTCATCATAGGATCAAGTCAACTCTTCTTGTCAAGAATTTCTCTTAGATGAATCTCATCAAGGTTTAGAGTGGAGTGTTGAGGATGAGGGGCCACCCTCTCCTTCTTTGTCGGTTCTAACCCCTAAGAAGTATGTCAAATATGAGGATCCACCTTAGAATGATATCTACTTTGATGGGTCTGTCCCTTGCGTTGTGTAGGTTGAATCTTCTAGTTCTCAAGTGGACTTTGGTTCTATGTCTCCCGAGGACCTTGAGCAATTAGGAGTGATTCCTGCCCCGCCTCCCCTTGAGGATGACTTGTCCATCCTTATTGAGGAGACCATAGATGTGAACATAGGTTCTAAGGAAGCCCTTAGAATCCTTAAGTTAGGTAAAGCCTTGTCTATGGATGAGCAGGAGCAATTGACCAATTTATTAAAATAATATCAAGATATATTTGCTTGGTCATATGCTGACATGCCAGGGCTTGATCCCTCCCTTGTCATGCATCATTTGGTAGTTAAGCCTAGTGCTAAGCCTATTAAGCAGAAACTTAGGAAGATGCATCCTAAGGTCACCCTATCAGTCAAGGAGGAGCTCCAAAAACTCCTTGACGTCAGTTTTATAAAAGCTATCGACTATTCTGATTGGATCTCCAATATCGTTCCTATAGCTAAGAAGGAAGGAACAATCAGAATATGTACTGACTTTCGGGACATTAACTTAGCATGTCCCAAGGACAATTTTCCCTTGCCCAACATAGATCAGATTGTAGATTTCACTGCCAAGTGTGGGATGCTTTCACTCATGGATGGTTTCTCAGGTTACAATCAGATCATGATTGCCCTTGAGGATCAAGCCAAGACAACATTCACTACTCCATGGGGTACCTTCTGCTGGAAGGTCATGCCTTTTGGCCTGAAGAATGCAGGAGCTACCTATCAGTGGGCCATGACTTATATTTTCCATGACATGATGCATGATATTCTCTAGGACTATGTGGACGATCTTCTAGCTCGCTCCATAGAACGAAAGGATCATGTTCATGACTTAAGATGAATATTTGAAAGGCTTCGACAATATAAGGTTCATCTTAAACCCGCTAAGTGTGTGTTCGGAGTCACATCTGGCAAGTTGTTAGGCTTCATAGTTTCTAGGTGAGGCATTGAAGTGGATCCCGCTAAGATAATGGCTATCACTGACATGCCTCCTCCCCGCACCTTGACCGAACTGCATAGTCTACAAGGTAAACTTCAGTCTATCCATCAGTTCATTGCCTAGTTAGCCGATAAGTGTCAACCCTTTCTTAAGCTTCTTAAGAAAGATGTAGTCTTCCGATGGGATTTTGAGTGTCAAAAATCTTTTGATGATCTCAAATAGTATCTCACCTCCCCGCCTGTTTTAGTTCCTCCTGTGCTTGGTAGGCATTTGATGCTTTACATAGCAGCCACTACTCACGCTTTGGGAGCCATGTTGGCCCAACATGATGATAAAAATAAAGAACAAGCTATCTACTATATTAGTAGAACTTTGGTTAGCTATGAAACCAGGTACACTCCCTTAGAGAAGCTTTGTCTTACCGTAGTGTTTGCTTCTCAGAAGTTAAGACACTACATGCTCAGCCATAAGACATTAGTAGTTGCAAAGTTTGATCCTTTGCGCTATTTAATGTCTAAGCCCCACCTTTCAGGTCGAGCTACTAAATGGGTGTTGGCCCTTAGTGAGTTTGACTTGACTTTCATAGGTCAGAAGGCTATTAAGGGTCAGGTAATTGCTGATCAGTTAGCCTCCGCTCCCCTAGAAGTTGCCCATCCTATAGTTGTTGAGTTTCTCGATGAGTGCTTCAATGTCAAAATTGAAGAGTCTGAGTCTTGGACTTTGTTTTTTTATGGAGCCCGATGCATGAAGGGCGTTGGTGCTGGAGTCATTCTAGTCACCCCACAAAAAAAACTCATCCCCTTATCCTTCAAGCTTCATTTATCTTGCATGAATAATACTACAGAGTACAAAGCTTTGATCCTTGGTCTTAGAGTAGCCTTAGCCTTGCAGGTTAGAGTCCTTTCGGTCTTTGGTGACTCTCAACTTGTGGTTAATCAGATTAACGATGTTTATCAGACTCGGGATGATAAACTTAAACCTTACAAGGAGATTGTCACTAGGTTGTTATCCTCGTTTGATCGAGTAACCATAGAGTCTATCCCTAGATCCTCAAACCACCATGTGGATGCCATGGCTGCTACTGCATCCTTGTTCCCTCTGGAGTTAGAAGATGATCAAGCATCGATTATCATTAGACAACTCCAGGAACCTATGTCGCTTGGTTCTTGTCTTGTCCCGCTAGATTGTTTGACCATCAGAGCTTCCCCATCTGAGCCATGGTATAACGACATATTTAATTTCCTTAAGGATGGTTTGATGCCTGATGGTTTAGATCGCAACTAGTGTAAGCTTTTGTGCAAAAGAGCATGCCGATTCATCATAATCAGCAATACTTTGTATCGATATTATTTTGAAGGCATCCTCTTGCGATGTCTTAACTCTGATGAAACTCGACTTGCTCTTAGTGATGCTCACGAAGGCTCATGTGGAGGCCATTTCAGTGGCAATGCTATTGCCAAGAAGCTCCTTCGGATGGGGTATTATTGGCCTTCCATGGAGAAATATGCATGTGACTATGTTCGATGCTGCGACAAGTGTCAATGCCATGATCATCTTGTTCATGCTCCTTCTCAAGACCTTCAGGTTATCTCTTTCCCTTGGCCATTCTCCATGTGGGGATTGGACATTATCGAGAAAGTTAACCCAGTGTCGTCTGATGGTCACAAGTTTATCATTACTGTGACTGAGTATTTCACTAAATGGGTTGAAGCCATGCCCCTGGTTATGGTGATTGGAACTCAAGTTTCTAAGTTCATCTTCAACCAGATTCTTTGTAGGTTCGGGATTCCTTTGGTGATTGTTTTTGACAATGACACTCCTTTCAAGAATAAGGATGTTTGTAATATTTGTGCTAAGTACAAGATTCAGCATAGGTGGTCAACTCCTTATTACCCTTAGGGTAATGGATAAGCTGAAGCATCCAACAAGTCCTTGATTAGGATCTTGAAGAAGTTGGTTAGTAAGACCGGTCGTGACTGGCATATCCAGCTTTATCCTACCTTGTGGGCCTATCGTACTAGTGTACGTACTTCTCCACCATATGTCTTGGTATATGGGTCTGAGGTAGTGTTTCCTTTTGAGCTTGAGGTTCCTTCATTGTGCATCTTGTTGCAAGATGTCAAGGTCGACGATGAGTATCGTGCAGACCGTTTGCACCAATTGGAGCTACTGGATGAAAAGCGCATTCATGCCTTAGAGCATTTGAGAGCCTATCAAGATAGACTCCAATGATATTATTCTAAAAAAGTTCACAATCATTCTTTTGAGGTTGGGGACCTTGTCCTCAAGGAAAACTAGAAGAACACTAATGCTCGTGCTGATATTCGAGGTAAGTTTCAGCCCAATTGGTTAGGGCCCTTTGTCATAACGACCAAGTTTGGCTTAGGTGCCTATCGTTTGGCTTCTTTGGATGGTAAAGAACTTAAAGAACCTATGAATATAATGCATTTAAAAAGATATTATGCTTGATTCATCATCTACACTATATTTTACATTTAGATTAGATCATATTGCATCTGCTTGCCTACTCATATTGCATGATTTCCTATCATACTTTGCATGATTGCCTGACATTCTATTTCTCTTGCATTTTTGCTTGTCATAATTGCATTGTTGCTTGCTCATGATTGCTTGTTCATATAGCTTTTGGGGATTCACGACAATGGCATGTGATGATACCTAGTTAGGTCATAGCTCACATGCATTGCACTCTCACTAGGGTTCTGATGCCTAGCGAAGCCCCAACCTAGGGCCCATGCATTTTCATCCCTTCTCTTCTTGCTTTCTTTTGCCCTTTTCTTCTCTTCTCTCTTCTTCTTGTGTCCCTTGACTTTGAAAGTTTTTACAATGATCATCATTTCTCTCCAAAGTCAAGGAATGCAATCCTCTTTTGGTATGTCCTTGTCCTTTGCATGATTCTTATTTATCCTTTGTCTTCTTTGTTTAGATAAGGATATACATTCTTCTCTCCTTTGTTTGCACATTTCCTCCCTCTTGAATTTTCACTAGTTGAAACTTCAAGTTGGGGGTACACACACAATTATTTGCTCCTCATTTTCTTCCTCTTATTTCTTCTAGCACATGCACACACTCACATTGTGTTATGCTCATTTGATTGGTCTATACATATTCTTACACACCCCTATCGGGTAGTACTTGCTAATACATCATTCACATCAACAACAATATATCACCCCTATCGGGTTATGCTTCTTTTGACTCAATGGGCTCAACACCCCATTACAGGATAAGCTCCTTGGCCATTTTAGTAGGCCTCGACATACATCCTAGCGGGTAATCACCCCATAGCAGTCACTAGTGAGCAATCATCCATAGTAGGTTACACTCCATCATTTGATCATTTGAGAAATCACCCATAGCGGGTTACACTCCATATTTTTGCCCATCTATCCATCTTAGTGAGTACTACACCCATATAAGGTTTTCACTCCACATCTGGACCATCCTTTGGGTATAAAACCCTTCATTCAGGGTTCTTTGATCAGCTTCTCTTGCTTTCTATGGTTGACCTTTGGACTTCTTCTACTTTTTCTTCTTCTCTTCTCTTCCCTTCTTCTTACTTTCCCTTTCTACTATTTCATTCCTACATTTCATGCTAGTTGCATTAGATTCATGTTATGCCTAGTAATATTTGCTCTATTGTTTGTTTGCTTGCTTCATTCTTCGTGTTTTGCTCTTTCTTTACATTTTTTGAGTTTCTTAAGGAATTTTCACTCCTTCCAAAACTCGAGGGGGAACCCTAGCCATAGAGGCATTAGTGGAAGTAATGTCTCACCTAGTGTGCAAAATTCTAGAGTATCCTTTGTGATACCCCTTTTGCACCATCCCTTTGTCCAAACCTGGCCACCCCTTTTCTATGTTTGTTGTCTTCTTTCCCATAGAGGTCTACATATTTCTTTGACGCATTTACTTGGCCTTAAATGCATCAAAGAGGGGGCAAAATGTAGACACGGAAAATTGACCCACTTTAGTGGGCAATCTTCCTAGAGCCTCTTGGGAGACCCCCTAGACTTGCCTAGGGCAAGGGTTAGGCTTCTCCACCCCTTATTTTGCTCTTTTTCTCCCTCTATGCGAAATCGCGCTCACCCTTGACGGGGCATGATTTCGCATTGGCAAAATCGTGATCGGCCTTGATGGGATGTGATTTCACCTTTTTAGGTTTTGTTCTAAGAAAACCCTAATTCTTTAGGTTTGGCATGTTTTACGTTGATCCTCCTTGGTTTTCCTACCCATATCGCCTTCAAATCCGCTATATAAGGAGGGTTTGAATTCATTCTTTGAGCATGATGAATAATGACAATGATGATTGATGATTATTATTGTAAAGTTTCAAGTGCTCGCTAATTGATGTGCATCCTTCTTCTTTCACAAGCAAGTTAACTTTGGAGTGTGAAGTCTGATTATTTTTCTGCTGCATTGGATTGTTGATCATTGTTGCTTGCTCTTGGTGGATTTGTGTTGAAGCCCTAAGGAGAGATCAACCATTTCAGAGGTCTCAACCCTTTTGTTTTGCTTCTACACTCTCTACTAGGTGAATTCACTCTTTTGCATGCATATTTAGATTTTTTGATTGACGTAATCGAGTCATCGCACTTGTCTTTTATTTTTTTAATAGTCTCTACGATATTGCACTCAACTCTCTGAGGGGCATGATTCTGCCTGAGCGAAATTGCGATCGCTTGTTACAGGGTGCAATTTCACCTAGACAGTATCTAGAGGTAAATTGTTGTTCTAAATTTCATAACTACATTTTAGACTACATCTAGGACATAATGTCATACTCTATTTTATGTTTCTGTCATATTATTTTGTTGTGCTTTCATATGTTTGATTTCTTCCAAAGGTAAATTTCTTCTTCTGTTTATCAAAGGTCAACTAAAAGGACCTAGGGGGCTTGACTGCTACACCTCCAAGCACTGTTGTACAGTGGCCTAAGTAGGCCCCCTAACGCTGATTATATTTTCCAAGTGTTTATCAAGTTATCTTGTAGGAATAGGAATTGTTGACATCATTGGACAAGGGATAAAAGCAAGGATCAATCATCGGATAAGCTAAGTGTTCCAATTAATCTTTAGGCTATTTGTTGAGTGCCTTATATTTTTGTTGTAAACCCTAGATCTGATTTTATAGAAATATATTTAATTAATTTCTAGGCATTTGAATGATAAACAACATATAGTGTGCACTTAGGGTTAATTATTGTTTGTGCATATTCTCTTGAGCCCTTGCTAAAAGGTTTTCTATCTTGAAACCCTAGGTTAGAAAAACATTCAAAGAAAGAATCATAATAGGGTTTAGCTCTTGTATTCCTGCATTCTGTATTTTTGCATTGTCCTTTATCTTTCATAGCATAGATCTAGAAAGACCAAACCTAGGTGATTGTCTTGAATCGAATACATCAAACATTCTTGAAAACCAAAGGACTTGGAGTGAGTCCTTAAAGCCATTCCTAGTGAACCCTTCCCCCTTTAGCACCGAGTGTAGAGAACAACATACCCCCGTGGTTCACCCCAAGGCTCTCTATTGTGGATCCAAATTTTAGGAATTGTATGCGGTAGGGCATTTTTCCCCCTCCACACATGGATTCTACTGTTAAAAAATAAATACTTAAACCAAATTTGGTTATTTTTGAGGAGGATGAATACCCCATTGACTTAGTCATATCAAATCAAATGATATAAATTACTTTTCTACTAAGAAAAAAGTTAATCTAGAAAGTGAATAATTTTTAGTATGATAGATGGATCTATAACATCCCACTTGATAACCATCAAATCTTGAAAAAAATAAAATAGGTGTTGATTAAAAAATGGGGGGTTCGAATAACAGACTATATCTCCTTAACTAAAAAAAATATTACTGGAGAGAGGTAGAGTATGACTAGATGGATGCAGATTTAAATATTGAGAAGACTATATTAGATAACATTAGAAGATACAACCATATACCTTCCTTTTAGGAGGTGGAATATATCTTATGGCCTCACACCCCAAAAAGAAACTATATATTCAAGAGTGGTTATGATAGATTTCATTTAGAAGTGGATCCATTTCCCTAGAACTTTATCTAGAAAAATCCTTGTGTCCCTAAGAAAAAGATCTTTATTTGGTTCACACTTTAGAATGGAATTCTTACTTGGAAGAATCTTTGGAAAAGGATTTCATGGCCCAAGTAGATACCCTTTATGTTAGATAATTGAAGAGGATTTTGATCTACTCCTAAAGTGCACTTATGCTCAAGAAATGTGAAATATATTTTTAAAATATAATAAGAAATGTGAAATATATTTTATGTGAAATGTTTGGTATTGCCTAGGTAGAGTATAGATCTCTAGATCCAATGGAAGGGATAGGTAATCAAAGAGGAAAACATGAAGCTTTGGAAGCTGTAACAACCCTCCTTGGTAGGACTTGAACTTGATACTTGATTTATGTATTGATGTGTGGAGATCCAATGCATAATATCATTGTTATATCATCAAGACATGTTGATAGTTGCACTTAATGTTTTTTATTATACTATTTTAGAATATGGTATTGTTGATGATTTTGTGGTTGCAAAACTAGGTACTCTCACTAGTGGATTGGTATGGGATAACCACTAGAGATGAGAGAAAAAATAGAAAATAATGGATGATTTTTCATCAGCAGTTCAAGGATAATAAAGTATTCTTCATATAGATGCATTGCAATTATGTTTGATGTGTGAATACACCATTGGATAGGGAGGTTGCTTTTTGCAAAAGAATCATCCTTAGTAGGCAGGTTATAATGTTGTAGTTATCTTAACAATTTCCATCTACTCAAGGATAAAACAATGGTTTATGCTTTATTGATTTTTTTGGAATGCACCCTTGCTTATGCTTGATGGTTTTTAATTTTTGCTAAGTTGGTATCATTAATACCCAAGATAATATAGTGATCGATGTTAATGATCAATATTAAAAATCTAGTTAAATTAATCAAAGGGGTGATTAATTTAATTAATATTAATAAGCCACATTAATATTAGAAATAATAATATTTTAATAAATTTTAAGGGGATAATGTTATTTAAATAATTAAACCTTAGTTTGAGAGCATGTTATGTAAAGCACTTTATGAGGCATTGGCCTTCGGTTCATGGCAACGTTCAATGAAGAACATTTCTAGCTAGAATATCATGGGTGGTCAACATTGGAAATATTATTGAGAAAACCCCTACACCTTGGAAGAAGCCAAGCTATAAGTGGAGAAATGGTTTCTTCAGTTGGGGGTTAGCAATGAAGGAGAATCAAGAAACCGAGAGTAGAGCATAGGACCGTTTGCACTTTTGGATGTCAAAGATTTGTGTTTTTGTGGTGAGTACCTTATTGTTGCTTCATTTCGATGTTCACATTAGATGATAACACCCAAATTTGCACTTAAAACAACATGCAAAAGAGCAAATCTAATCAATTGTTTGATATTTTTATTTTGTTGTTGGTGTGTAGCCTATTTCCTTGAGCTTTTCTTGGTTTTCTATGTTGTTTGATCGCTTGCTCAGGGCATAAGTTTGATTTCATAGTTTTTGTTGTATAGCTTTAGTGTTGATTTTGGTCAAATCCTGTATATTTTTTCTATTTTCTTACGCATATTAGGACCATGCAGTTGATTATATTTGCTCTTGTGCATGTTGTTTTAAGTGTAAATTTGGATCAAGATCATCTGATGTGAACATTGAAACTTTAGACCCTATCATAACCACACCTAATTCGGTGATGGTTATGCATTACGTCTTAGCTTTGTCTTCTTTGCAATTGCTCTATGCTAAGTTTTCCTTTTTGGCTTGTTTTTGGTCCTAGATGTAGGTATTTATGCTCTTGTTGGTAGTAGGAAACTTAGTTGGGTTGTAGAGCTAGGGGTATTTGGCTCCAGTAAGCTTTAGTTTTTTTGGTGTGCACCTTAATATAAGTATAGGGTTATCCTTGTTAAGGTGTTGGTAGTATTTTAATTGTATGTTTAATCTTTCTTGGAATAAAAGATCATTAGAAGTTTTACGATAGTAGAAAACTTTCTAGAGATTTCCTTTATTTAAGATTATTAATGGAATTAAAAATAAAATTTTGTATTTAGATGATAGCTTAATGATTTTTTTAAATTTATTGAAATGAAATTTGAAATGTTGTTTTGAATGCTATGTTTATGATGTCTTATTTATTAAAGAAGTCTTATATGGAATGTATTCTTCTCGTTGAATGACTCATTACTAGTTTGAAACTTTTGTAAATCATTAAGATATCAAATAGATGGAAATGAAGTTTAATAGCAATGCTTTAGTAATTTTAGATTAAGGATTTGATATTAATGGAAATGTTATTTATTAGAAGGTGATGAACTAATATGTTATGGTGTTCTTTAAATTAAAAAGAGATGGTTCTTTTTTTGAGAAAGAAAGTTAGCAATAATATTTTTAGTGGGTTATGGGATATTTTGTAGAGGAAGATAATTTTTTTTTATTTGATATGTATTATAATAATTTCCTAAGACGTGGGTAGATAAAGGAATCATTATAGAGAGAAGTATGAGATTCTCTCCTTGATTGCTTGAATTTATTTTACATGGTTGATTGCATTTATGCATGGCATATTTTAGGATGCATTGCTTGATTTATTGCTTAGTGCATAGTAGGCTTACTTAAGCAATCTATGAGTTGTCTTTATCCCTAAGATTTTATTTAAATTTGTAGGAGATTCATTTCATGAAGAGGATCATGAAAAGAAGGTGGTGCAGAGGCCACTTGGGTGGACTTGCTCTGATGTATTTGGGAATGAAAAGTTGTTATGTAAATGGAAGTTTTGTTATGTAACACTTGGTTATTTTTATTCCTGAATTAATAAGGCTTGGAAGTCTTCATGTAAATGTATGGAATGTTTGGTTTTTGAGCAAACAAAAGAATGAGTTGGTTATGAACTCTTTTGAAGATGTTTTTCATTGTGGAAAGAAAAGAAAAATTATATGTTAGCATTATGATCTATTTAAGCTTTTTTTACTAGATTTAATTAAATAGATGTTTTATGCTAGCATTATGTTTAGATGTTAGCATTATGATTAATTTAATCATGATTTAATCTAGATGCTTCTTTCATGCTAGCATTATGTTGGAATTTATGTTCTATTTAAATCCAAGATCTAGCATTGTGTTATAATTAAGCATGTTTTTTTGTTATAGCACTTTAATTATTTTCATGGGAGATATGTTATATTATTTTTATGTAATTCTTGGGTTTGGTGGGGGTTCTTGGGTATGGATCTAGAACCTTATTAGGACCCCTAAGTCAAGGAGAGAACCCAATCTTGGTAGGATTTGTGGTGATGCAATAACCAGGTAGTTGTGAGTCCTATAAGGAGTTGCGGTGATGCAATAGCTAGGTACTCATGAATCTAAGAGTTGTGATAATATAATAGCTAGATATTCATGATTGATACACCTTGAATGGTAAAGATCGAGCGTCTCATAACTATGAAGTTATTGTAATCATTCATGAGATAGTATTGGTGGTACCTTGAACGGTGTGGTTCAGGTAACCATGCTCATTATCAAGCAAGTGGTAATGACCTTAGTTAGCCTGTGGAGGTGTGGTAACTAAGCACCAAGGCTTTACACCGGAATAAAATACATAGATAAACTTATGAAAGAGGTAGAAAATAGGCATTTCCCTTTAAGTGTTATGGTCCTTAAAGGATAATCCTACGCTATGGTCAAATTGTCCTATATCGATGAGCGTATGGGAAATATGGGGGGACCACTTTGGTATCCTTCTAAATGATTAGGTTTAGTAAGGTGAATCAAAAAAATATGGGATGTTGACCACTTTTGTCCACTTGAGTGTCATCTGTAGTGATATTGAAATCAAATGTAGTGATGTCTTGAGAATGTTGAAAATAATATTGGGACTCCTTTGTGAACCTTGTAAAAACTATATCTCTCTCTTGGGTTGGATTTTGTGGGTTGTTATAGAAGTGCTTTAAGGCTTACTACTTGTGGGATTATGGTCGGAAAGGAATAATAGAATATTAAAAATAATCAAATTTCTCATAAAATAACCTTTAATCTTATCATGGTTGTAGTGAGAGAGAGACTTGGCATGCATAAACTATTTAGAAAGAGGGATAAAGATAATTTTAATTTGAGAAGAAACTGCAGATGGAATCCTTTGAATAATAAATGGATCAAATTAAAGTTTGACAGGGATTCCAAAAGGGATATAGGGAAAGTAGGAGGTGGAGGGGTCATTAGATATTCATTAGGTAAAGCCTTAGTAGCATACTAAAAAAACTATGGAACAACTACAAATAATGTTCTAGAAGCCAAGGTAGTAATTTAGGGGATGAAGCAAACAAATTCATTTAATCTTCAAAAATTGAGGTGGAAGGTGATTACATGCTTATAATTAATAGCCTCCAAGAGAAAGTGCATTCAGGCTGGAAGATCTAGTCAACCATAAGAGATGTTTCATAGTTAAGTTCATATTTTTCCCATTGTAGCTTCTCTCATGTTTATTGAGAAAGGAATAGAGTGGTTGATAAACTAGAAAATGAAAGCATCAAAATAAACAAGCTAACAATGTAGCAAAAACATCTCCCAGGGCTAATAAAATAAATCTTTCACCAAGAAATATCTCAAGTAATAGTTGACCAATCCATAGAGCGGATAAATATTATAGAGGAGAATGTGTACAAAAGGAATGTGTAGGAAAAGTATAGCCCATAGCTTCTAAAGTGTCTACCACGATGTCAACAGGACAATTGATGAGGCTTATAAAAACCTCATTTTGCATAGCTTTTTTTCTTTCTTGTTGAAATATTTAACTATGATTTGCTTTAACATTTTTATTAGTACTTTATTAAAGGTAGAAATTAGGATTAATACAATACTAAGATAGGAAGCATAATATTATGTGTTAATAGGAATAAAATAGGATATTCTGTTGATTAATACCAAGTTCTAGGGGATAGAAAAGATTATCAAGTTTGAGATATAGTAGCAGAAGCATCAAATATAATATGAAAGTTGGAGTTGGAGATTAATTTCCACCTAGTATCGAAAATGAGAACCTCAATAGGTGCTAGATGCAATACTATGCAATCAATTTTGGATGCAACAACAACTAAGTAGCACCATATACGACAATGCTTTGCTAGCACCAAATGTTGGGAAGATTGGGTGGCTTTGGACATGGCAACAAGTGGTGATATAGGATGTGGTTGAAGACTATTGGTGATATATATATGTAGGATATTTCTCCACCATTTCATCCAAGGGATATATTTTACCAACCTTCTGGTGATAACATCAGTAGCTAGTCAACTACTTGTTGACTCAACATAGTTGGTGCCCATATTTTGATGTTGGAAAACCTACTTTCCGTGAATAGCCATGGTAAACTATTTTGTAACTATAATCTATTATTTCTAGCCTTGTAATCATGGGAGTTACTATCTAACAAAGGTGTGTATGGTGAATTAGAACCCGTTACACCTTTTGTTTACATCTACTAAAGTAAATATGCCAAGTTTGTTGCTATTGGAACAACCTAATAATGTAAGGTAAGGGAAGGGTCTTGTCCTCATCAACTATAATTAGGGATAAAGTTTCATAAAATAAGACTATTGTTGATGTTACTAAATTATTATTATTGTTGTTTACTATTTTTTGTACTCTATAATAAACTTAACGATTGTTTAAAGAATTGAAATGCAATATTGGATTTGAAGTTGTTGGAACGTATTTGTTGGTGTGAGCTAAGTTAGAACCTTCCTTTCCATAATTTTATGGAGCAAGGGCCCACTCCAAGTGAGGTGGAAGTTATTTCTTTTAAATGAAGTTTGTGTGTGTTGTAGTTATAGTTCAATTTAGAATTCCTTTACTTTATGAAATTTATGTTATGTACCTAGGGATAAGAATGTAGGGAAATAATATTGTATATGGTATTATGGCATGGATGACACAAAATTATAATAATATATAATATAGTACCATATTTATAATATTATATACTTTGTAACTCATGGAAGGCGAATCACCACATGTGTGACCTTCTAAATCATGGAAGGTAAACCATCACATTCTTCTATAAAGAGAGATGTACCCTCAATTGTAAAAGGAAGTCATATGAAGTATTCTAGGTGACAGTCTTAGCTCATGGATCTTGGAGACCTTGTTGAGTGATTCCTTCCTTAAGTATCATTCTTGGTGATGCCCTACCTCAAAGGGTATTATCTTTCTCTATTTTATTATATGGATTTTTATTGTGGAATTTATTGTGGATGCATGTTTGATATTTTTGCATATTGGTGAATGATTTATTGTTGATACAAAGAGAGGTTCATAACAATTGGTATCAAATTAATGATTCTAGCAAAGTGGGGTTGTTTTTGCATAGTTAGGACACATTTTCTAGTAAAATTCCCATCTTGCAAAGGCCATATCTTTTTCTTTAACAATAATTTTCATAATATTTCTATTCCATCATGTAGATCATTTCGAGTACTACAAAAATGACTACTCATTTGTTAAATTATGAGTATTGAGGAAGTTGTGTATTTTTAAATTTAGGCTATTTATGTTGTTTTTAGATTACATGAAATTTTATAAAAAGAAAAAAATTCATATCAATTTTTTAGCAATCCTTTTTAGAAGATTTTTACACCATTGTGTAGATTATTTTGAATACTACAAAAACAACTACTCATTTGTCAAATTCTAATAAGTATTGAAGAAGTTACAACTATTTGAAGTTGGGATTTTGAGGTTGTTTTTGGGCTATGTAAAAAATTCATGCAAAGGGGAAAAATCATATCTCCCAATTTGAGTAAGCAAATCAGTTGTTGTTTGTTTTATTTCAAAGAAAATTTGCAAATTTCATTGTTTGAAGAAAGAAATAGATGAGATCTCAAAAAAATATTTTTAAGAATTTTCCATTATTTTAAATCCTAGTTGCTTTGAAAAAAATTATTGAGGTCATGGAGTTGCCAATATTTGCTGGAAATGATGCTACTAACGCTAGGGAATGGTTGAAGTAGAAAAAAATCTTTAATTTTTTTTTAGGAATGGAGATATAAGAGTTGTGGTTATCTGTGGGGGGGAACTTTTTCTTGGTATATGACCTTTGCTCATGCCCATAATTGTTTTATACATAAGGGAAGAAATTGAAATTGTATTTTTTAGCAAATGGGGATTAGAGAAAAAATATGAAAATATAGGTAGGCTCTAAGATGAAGAAAAATAATTAAATAGAGAGTTGGAAATTTAGAAGAAATTGACAGAAGAAAAAGATAGGAAAAATAGTGTTCAAAAATATTTATTTGAATATAAAAAAATTATTTTGCAAGTTCATGGTTGTATTCAAAAGAAAAATGTTATTGTCTCCATAAACCCTAGAAGCAAGCATAACTTCATCAATAGGAACTTGGCTAACAATTTACAAGTTCCAACAAGGAGTATCAAATAGACAATTTCAAGGAGAAAGATTTCAAATTTTTGAAGACTTGAAGCTTTATATGGATAAGTATATTTTGCATACTAATTTTCACTTTATTGAGATGGATTATGTAGATATTTTCCTTGGTTATCCTTGGTTGTATTCCTTAGGTACTATTAACATTAATATATAAAATAAGTTTATGAAGTTATGGTACCAAAAAAAGAAGATAACACCACAACATATTTCTCAGTTTAAGGAACAAGGATCAAGGGAAAACCAAGATGTAATTGCAAGAGAACAAATTGAAGAAGCAAAAGAACTTGAAATGATGGAGGAGGAAGTAGTAGAGATACAAGAAGCAAAAATAGGAAGCATGACAAAGAATCATAAAATAGAGGAGCAAAAGATTGAAGAATCAATAAAATTAGAAAATAGGTCTTAGGTTTGAGCATATCGCCATCCACATCACCATGAGAGTAAATAAAAATGGATATAAGGTAAAGAGCAATAGAGGAGCTTTAATTTATATACATGGATCCATAGGAGCAACAATTATGGATATTCAAGTGGCACAAGTGTAGTTTGGCAACATTTCAAACTACCACCAATCAAGATTTTACTTGAATGGAGAGACAATAAAGATCAATACAAGTTGTTATCATTGCTTAGAAGATCATACTATTTAGTTTCTTCTTATAGTTTGAGGACAAAAAATTTGTAAGGGGGGTGGAATGTTATGTACCTAGGGATAAGAATGTCAAAAAATAATATTGTATATGGTATTATGGCACATGTGACACATAAAATTATAATAATATATAACATAGTTCCATATTATAATATTATATAATTTTTAACTCATAGAAGGTGAATCACCTCATGGGTGACCTTATAACTCTTGTAATGTGAACCATCATATTCTTGTATAAAGAGAGATGTACCCCCAATTATAAAATAAAGTCATATGAAGTATTCTTGGTAAGAGTCTTGGATCATGGAACTTGAAGATCTTGTGGAGTGATTTCTTTCTTAAGGAGTATTCTTGGTGTTTCCCTACCTCAAAGGTATTATCTTTCTCCATTTTATTGTGGTTTGTTATTGTGGAATTTATTGTGAATGCATGTTTGATATTTTTACATATTGGTGAATGATTTATTGTTGATAATAAAAGATATTCATAACAATTTATGAGAGTTAAATAGTTATTTTAATTAATCTCCTGAGAGGACTAAATGGTAAATTAGTTTGAGAAAATGAAAATACTATTACTGATATAATGTATTGTTCAAGAATGCATCATTTTACATTTAGATTATAAGATTGCACTCTCTTTTATTCTGCTATAAGCACATTTATTACTAGTATTTAATGTCTCTAAGCATAATCATCTTTATTTTCTATTAATAATTATTTCTTTATTGTGTTTTATTTACTTTAGAGTAGAAGACCTCAACTTGACCTTACCTAAACTATTCCTAGTGCATACAACCTTTATACACCACCCCAAATTTGGTAATTAATTAAAGTGAGGAAGATATAAAACCCATCACTTTTTGGAATCATTGTTAGGGAGCATGATGTAGCTAGGATCATTCTAAAAACCTATTGAATATCCAACATCTTAACTTTTTTATTTGGTTATAAATATGATAAGTCATTAGGGTTAAAGTACACCTCCTTAATTGGTCATTTCTTAACATAAGTGTTCACTAGGATAATTTAAGGTTGATTACTTAGACCAAGATACCTAATGACCTTATTTGTACCTTATACCAATAAGAGACTAATTAGCCAAAACTAAGCAAGGACTAGTGGTGTTGAGAGGGAAAGGTATATGTATTGATAATCTAAATATTTATTTGATAAGCTAGGGTGTATGAATAGACATAGGGATAAAAATATTAGATTTTATAAACAAAACCAACAACAAGCCACAAGTATACAATAATCACGCCCAAAGGTTGTACCAAATGGTTCTATATTCTTAGAGAATTTATTACATACAAGTGAAGGGAAAGGAAGCACAAGAAGTCCACCACCTTCTACACTAGATTATTTAGTATCACCAGAAGTGTTTCATAGAATTTATAACTTTTGTTGGGAAAATATGATGGCAAAGAGATAGGAGGATGGGGATGGACATAGTAATGCATACCATCTTGCAAAGGCTAGTAACACCGCTAGGACATTTACATATCCTTTTTGGTTGGATCCTAACGTGAAAGCACCTATGAAAAATTACTCTCTATCAATCTTGTCAATATTTAGGGGGACTATGTCAGAAGATCTAGATCAATTTCTATTTGAATTTGAGATCAAATTCCACAATTATGACTATGGAATTGACAATAAAAAATTTAAATTATTCCCCTCCACACTCAAAGACTTAACAATGTGATGGTTTATGGGGTTGGCATTAGAATCCATTCATAGTTGGGCAAATATGGAAAGTACCCTCATAGATTAATACCAGAATATTGTCATGTTAAGGACTAAAGTTTAGGATAAACAAAATAAAGATAAAATTCTTGAAGCCTATTTAGATGGTTTTTTGTTCATCCAAAGAAGATGCAGGGAAGGGATGGACCAAGAGCTCATAATTTATGAATATTACAATATGAATCAAGGGATATACTGAACCTCATGGGGAAAGGTGACATGAACAAACTAGACCTTCCTAATATCATGAAACAATGTAGGAATTATTCTTGTACAAGGGGAGAGACACATAAACATCAAGTATGAAAGAGTGGTAATGAGATAGGGGAATTGATGGAAGAAATTAATAATTTTAAAATTGATATTATCTTACACCTAAACACCACATTGGATGAGTTATACACTACAACTGAGGCCACAAAACCATTGGCCATATATTTTCCAAGGTGTACGTAGAAACATACTCTTCAAGATTACCCCTTAAACAAGACTAATATATGTAGCATTTGTGAAAAAGGCCACCCTAAGGATCAATGTGAAATCATACCTAAAATTAAATTCACCCTTGGAAGTAATCATGCAACTACAAAATAACTTAATTATGCGGGTCAACAAAATAATTTATCTATTAATAAAAATTCATCAAGGGCACCATGGGCACAAAATCCATGGAACAGGTATCCATCACCACAACAATGGGGCTAGTATCCTTGGTACCCGTATATCGAATGGTCTAATATAGGATGAATCAAACATCCATGGATACAATCAATACCCAAACAATTATGGATAACCCTAACTAGCAATAGTCAGGACTAGCTCAACCTAACCAACCTTATAGAGGATAGCGAAGATTCTAAAATTAGCATTGCTACCACAACCCATTGGTACTCCTCAGCCAATAACCATAAAAACCAAAGCAACCCCCACTTTTGACTCAGACTATGGCCAATCCAAACAATAATAGACAAGAAGCCATTGTCTATAATATTGAACACAATGGCATAGTTAACATCAATGCTATCAACTATGATAATGCCCAACTTTGCTCATGAAAAGCATTGTCTAATTTAGTGCCTCCTATAGTAGTAGAATTAAAAGAAGAAAAACAAACAAGATTATCGAGTCCTAAGCCTTCAACTAAATAGGAAGAAAATATTTTGAAAAAATTCCTTTAAGAGCCTCTAAGGTATCATATCTTGAACATTTAAAATCCAAAGAAGAGTGCTCAAAAGAATTCGATCTATTGATACAATTAAAAATCTAAAATATAACGATCCCTTTACTCTAAGAAATCAAATATGTACCAATATTTAATGATTTTATCCAAGAGATTTGTATCAAGAATCCAGGGAGAATATGATAAACTTATCTAAAGACAATACAAGTAGTTGGAAAATTGATTGATCTCTTAGCAAGGAAGATCATTCCACTTAAGTATAGAGATCTTAAAAATCTCGTTATTATAGTCTCCATTGATACAAATAAGGTACACAATATATTGATTTACTTAGGAGTAGCCATAAACTTCATGATCACAAAAATATTAAATAAATTATTCCTAAATATTGTGCAACCCACTTCTACTATCCTTCAATTAGTAGACACATCTATATAAAAACCCAAAGGAATAGTAGAATATGACCCAGTAACCATATAATCATGGGAATATCTTATTTATTTTACAACCAAAAGCTAGGTTGAATGGTTACCCATTGATCCTTGGATGACCTTCGTTGGCCACGACTACTATTTTTATAGATTATCACTTAAAGGATATGACTATCTCCAATGGATTAAATTCCAAAAAGATCTCTCTATACCCTCTAGCTTGACCCTCCATGGATTTTTCTAAAAATGTATGGATTGATGAACTTGATGAATAGGATAATTTGTTTATTTGGATATGGTAATTTTTAAAGAACATGTGGATGAGTAAGACCCATTATAAGGATCACTTTTTAAAGATGAAAATATCTTATCAGAGCCCTCATGTGGATCTAGCTCAAATGATAAGGAGGCCATAGTTCATCGATTCATATGGAAGGATGAGAGTGAAACTTTTAAACCCTTATCACTCTTTAAATGTCCTCTAGAAAATATTTTCTTATAGGGATAAATTTTGATGAAAACACTAGAATTTTCCATTTCCTACTTCCTCATCATTGCCCCTTGAACTCATTGGTTAGTAGAGGAAGTAATTTTGTGCAACCGGGCACCAAGAAAATAGAGATACAACCAAGAAAAATTGTTAATATTAATAGCTAGTTGAAGGATAAAGAGGAAGCCAAATTATTTGAAATTTTAAGCTGGAATGTAAATATATGTTCATGGGATTATAGTGATATGAAGGGGATACACCCCAAAATATGCACTCATAGAATATATACCACCAACAAAAAACATATCCATCAACCATATATGAGGATAAATACTACTTTGAGGGATATGGTGAAAACAAATATTGGAATTTTTTTGGATGCAGGTTTTATTTACTCGATCTCTAATAGTCAATGGGTCTCCCCACTGGTTATTGTCCCTAAAAAGAATGGAAATATGTGTGTGTGTTGATTATAGAGAACTTAATAAGGCCACACAAAAATATCATTTTTGTTACCTTTTATAGATCAAGTGCTCAACATGCTTTCTAGGAAGAAATATTTTTCTTTTCTAGATGGTTTTAGTGGTTATAATCAAATACAAGTGGCACCAAAATAACAATATAAGACCATCTTCACGTGACCCTAGGGGAAATTTTCTTATCAAGTCCTACCATTTAGGTTATGTAATGCCCCTACAACTTTCCAATAGGTAGTTCTTACCATTTTTATAGATCTTGTTAATGAATGTGTCAAGTTATGCATGGATGATTTCATAGTATATGGAGAAACCTTTGAAGAGGCTCGCCATAATCTTTATCAAGTTCTCACTCAATATGAATCCCATAACGTATCTATGAGTAATAAAACATGCTTGATGATGATGTATGAAGTGATTGTGCTAGGGTATCATGTCTCAATAATAGGTATGAAAGTATATCCAAAGAAAATATATGTCATAAACTAGTTACCTCCACCAAAAACTCAAACAAACGTCAAAAGTTTCTTAGGACATGCAGGCTATTATAGATATTTTTATTAAAAAAATAGTAAAATTTCCACCCCACTATTCTCCAATTTTACCAAGAATATTGAGTTAAAATAGACACAATAATGTCAAATGGTATTTGAGGTCATTAAATAAAATTTGACCTTTGCACCAGTATTGAGGGGACCTGAATAGAAACTCCCATTCCATATCCATATTAATGCTTCCAATACTACTATAGGTGCAGTCCTTGGTCAAGAAGAAGAAAATGGGAAAAATTATGTCATTTACTATATTAGCAAAAATTTAACTAGGGCCAAAAAGAATTACACCATAACTAAGAAGGAATTTTTGGTAGTAGTCCATCAACAAATTTTGCCATTATATTATAGGGTATCTTGTATATGTGTATCCTGACCACTCTATAATTAAGTATTTAATGAATAAACCTATGATAAGTAGATAGGTGGTTTGATGGCTATTGCTACTACAAGAATTTGACATCACTATAATAAATAAACCTATGATAAGTAGATAGGTGGTTTGATGGCTATTGCTACTACAAGAATTTGACATCAGTATCATAAATAAACCTAGTAAGGCTTATGTAGTTATTGATAGTAAGACTAAACACTACCGGTAAAAAAGAGCTAGTGGATGATTCTTTCCCAACTACCATTTGTTCACAATATTAGCACACTCACCATTGTTTTTAGATATTTCTAATTATTTAGTAACTGGGTAGATTCTTTCTCATATTACTGCTAATGAAAGACAACATTTAATTCAACAAAGTTTATTATTCCAATGGATTAAAGGGTTATTATTTAAATGTGGGCTTGATCATTTTTTGCATAGGTGTGTAAGGGAAGATGAAATTTATGACAACCTTGAGGTATGCCATGATGAACCTTCCAAAATACACTATGCAAACAGAGAACTACATAAAATATTCTAAGAGTTGGATATTATTGGCCATCAGTCCACAAGGATATAAAGAAGTATGTATCCCATTGTGATCAATGCCAAAAGAATGGAGAAACTCACTACACAAAATGAGATGTCCCTTTAATGTCAAGTGGTTCTGGAGTAATTTGAAAATAGAGGACAAATTTTATTGGACCCTTTGATCCACCATCCCAGGGGAAGCAACACATCCTAGTGTGTATGAATTATGTAACAAAATGGAATGGAGTAACCATTATCCAATATGCTCATGAAGATAAAGTGGTTTATATAATCAAATATTTTAGTGCTTTGGTGCCCCTCACACCATTGTGTTTGATCAAGGATCCCAATTTGCATCAAAATTCATTCATGCATTTATGGAATTTTACCAAGTGAAACATAAGAAGTCCTCACCATATCACCCTCAGGCCAATGGTCAAGTAGAAGTTACCAATAGGGAATTGGAAAACATCTTAATAAAAATAGTAGCTTCTCATAGGAAATATTGGGCTAATAGACTATCATAAGTTGTGTGGGCTTACAACGTCACTTGGAAATCCACCACTGGATTTACCCCATATGAGTTAGTTTATGGTAAGAAACTCATCTTGCCCATTGAATTTGAATTACAAACACTATGCACTGCACTTGATGTTGGTATTGAGTGGTCACATATACAACAAGAAAGTATTTTGTAGCTTAGTGAGCATGATGAGTTATAAATGGATGCTCTTCATCAGATGGAAATCATTTAGTAACAATGAAATACATGTCATGATAAGCCTATCAAGAGTAAAAATTGCAAGCTAGGCGATTGGGCACTACTATTTGATTTACACGATCTTGAATTTAGGGAAAAGCTCTAGACATGATGGCTAGGTTTTTATGAGATTGATTAAGTCTTTGATAATGGTGTTATACAACTACTACCTATTTATGGCTCAGGGTTAAATATTGTGGTAAATAGACATTGTTTGAAGTTGTATTACAAACCAATGTCCAAGGGAGAATTTTATACTAATTTACATTCACAGTTTGATATGTACATTATGGGAGATACCCCTTATTCCATAATGAATGAAGGATTAATGTGTATTTTCCTTATTGAAAAAAAAGAGGAGAAAAAAGAAAATCAGTGAAACAAATAAATGTGTATATGCACCCGTGCATGATTGTTCTAGTTTGATTTTAACCCCAAGAAATTACTCTGATATGATCAAATATTCCTACCTTCTTCGAAGCATCATGATTCATCTCTCCTAGCAAGGTATATATTTTTCATTTTTACTATTATTTAGTCTAGAACCTTTTGCATGATTATTGTAAAGAATATTTGTAAAAGGATCCTAGTGGTTGGAAGCATTGTGCATAGCAAAAATTGTTTTTGGTACCCTATTCCTATATCATGGATGAGTATCAAACTTATCTGGGTATCACCAAAACTATCACAAATAATATACTAACTTGCACCAAACAAGGTTTGTTGGTGCTAAACGATGATATGGTCCATATGGAAGCAATCTATAGAAAGTGCAAAGGTCATGTCAACAAGGTGATTATGAAATATGCATAGGAATTTGAGGAAAATTTTAGGCAATGTGTTGAATGATTTAAAAATAGAAAGGGACACAATTTATGTTTGGGGAAAGAACTCTATATGTCACAACCCAAAATTTCATCCTGCTCACAATATTTGTTTTAGTCATGTTAAGGAATTGTATCAATCCTACCCAACCATAAATTATTTTCTAGAGTTTAACTTATGTCCCTAGTGGCCCTCAACTAAGTTGTTTATATCATCTTTACAATGAGTCAACTTATCCCTCTAGGATCATTGAAGAGTGCACCCATCTCTACACCTTGCATAAGTTTATCTATGTAAGGTTACTAGGTGCATTACAAGGTAATCTATTCATATCATTCTTATAATGAGCTAGCTTATCCCTTTTTTTCTATTGAAAGGTAAGTGCTCATATCTACACCTACATAATCCCATCTATGTAGGTGCACTAAGCGCTTTGGGATTAGGCTATCCATCTCATATCCATGATGATCTAGCCTTTCCATAATAAGTCTCATCCCATGCCTTAATTTGTGGGTAGTATTATTTAACCCTTCTCGTTTACACTATTAAGGTTCATCATGCAAGGCTTTCATTTAACATATTTCCTCATTAAATAAACTTTAGTACAATCTATGAAATTAAAATGAGATACTCCTTTGAATTAAGAGCACCATAGTGTCAGTAGAAATTCTAACAAGGCAAAACCATAGAATAAGAAATTCCACACACAATCCCATAACACTTCATATATCCCAGGAACCCTCATGGGGAATACAACTAGCCTCAAATCAATTCCTTTATTTAATTCATAAAATGTTTGGTTTCATACATTGAGTCAAGGCACCCCATAATGCATTTACTTTCAACATAAGGATATCATAATTCTTATGAAGTTACAAGATGAATTAGTCCTTTAATTCATAAGTACACATAAGGAAATTGGTTCCACCTATTGAGTCAAAGGAGCCCCATAATGCCTTTACTACCAGCATAAAAATCTCATAATTCTTATGGAGTTACAAGATGAATTAGTCCTTCAATTCATAAGTACACATAAGGAAATTAGTTCCACCTATTGAGTCAAAGGCACCTCATAATGCCTTTACTACCAACATAAAATTGTATTATTCTTTAGGATGAATTCCACATTCATCCCTTATGTGGTCTTCTTGAAAAGAACTATTTGAAGGCAGCTTCCTCTCTAGACTATTGCATCCTCTACTATCAATTAGCACATGATGAAACTCTTGAAGAGGACCCCATAATCCTCCCTAATAATCCCTTGTATCATAACAAAGAAGAGAAATCATACAATTCAAAGTTGTTGTAGTCATCCCATAAGAACACCATAAACAAGATGTATCTAAGCCATATGAATTAGAGTGCAAATAAATGCTTTCAAGTTTCATGGAAGTAGACAACAACTTTCATATATATATATATATATATATATATATATATAAGTGGTAGAGTGGACAACAACTTTCATTCATGGAAATGCTACAACCCCTACTTTTCACTCAGGCAACCAAAATATCCACACCATCATTTATAGAGATGCTACAACCACTACCAAAATAAACACATGTTTATTTATAGTTATAGCTACTCTCTTGGTCTCATACAACAAAATAAATACACATTTATGAATATGCTACAACCACTACCAAAATGAATACATACTTATTTATAGTTATAGCTACTCTCTTGGTCTCTTACAACAAAATGAATACACCATCATTTATGGAGATGCTACAACCACTACCAAAATGAACACATGTTTATCTACAATTATAGCTACTCTCTTGGTCTCATACAAAAAAATGAACACACCATCATTTATGGAGATGCTATAGCCACTACCAAAATGAACACATGTTTATCTACAATTATAGCTACTCTCTTGGTCTCATACAAAAAAATGAATACACCATCATTTATGGAGATGCTACAACCACTACCAAAATGAACACATGTTTATCTATAGTTATAGCTACTCTTTTGGTATCATATAAAAAAAAATTGAACACACCATCATTTATGGAGATGCTACAACCACTACCAAAATGAACACATATTTATCTATAGTTATAGCTACTCTCTTGATCTCATACAACAAAATGAACACACCATCATTTATGGAGATACTACAACCACTACCAAAATGAACACATGCTTATATGTAATTATATCTACTCTATTGGTCTCATATACAACAAAATGAACACACCATCATTTATGGAAATGTTATAGCCACTACCAAAATGAACACATGCTTATCTGTAGTTATAGCTACTCTCTTGGTCTCATACAACAAAATGAACACACCATCATATATGGAGATGCTACAACCAGTACCAAAATGAACACATGTTTATATGCAATTATAACTACTCTCTTGGTCTCATATACAACAAAATGAACACACCATAATTTATGGAGATGCTACAACCACTACCAAAATGAACACATATTTATCTGTAGTTATAACTACTCTCTTGGTCTTATACAACAAAATGAACACACCATCATTTATATAAATGCTTCAACCACTACCAAAATGAACACATGTTTATATGTAGTTATAACTACTCTCTTGGTCTCACATACAACAAAATGAACACACCATAATTTATGGAGATGATACAACCACTACCAAAATGAATATATGTTTATCTGTAGTTATAGCTACTCTCTTGGTCTCATATACAAGATGTTTATTTCTAGTAGCATATTTCCATGATGGAATTTCATTCCACATTAATACCTCTTCTCCATCCGAAAGGCTTGCAAGATACATATACAAATAATATTTTTACAATAGAGGCAGTGCATTCATGAAAAATTATATTGAGCAAGTAGTTATTGTAGGTTTTAATGCACTCCATACTATCATGTTAAAAAAAAAGTTGCATTCCAAAATACATTCATGAAGGCCATTTTTACAACAATATATATACACAAACATTATTCCTACAACATAGATAGTGCATTCATAAATATTTATATTTAGCAAGCAATTATTGTAGGTTTTAATGCACTCCATTTCATAACATTAACATCATGTATGTTCACAACTAAATTCTCCACATATCAAGGTAGATTTTGGACTATTATAAATGATAAGATATCATAAAAACACCTAATGGTTCCAAGGCATTTTAAATTTATGAGAGGTACACAATAGCTTTACTGGAAATTTAGGGAATCTCCACTAACACAACATGATCACCAAAAACCATGCCCATTGGTTTCATTTTAGAACCCCAAAACATTCCCCTATGTATTTGCATATGGATGAATTGTATTTCCATGGTGAAAAACCTAAAAGAGATATAATGCACTATTGTTTCTATCAAATAGGCAGATAGCATGAACAACATCATCATGTTCAAACCTTAAGAAATTTTGATGTCAACAATAAATATCAATAACCTTAAATAATTTTGCAAAACCAAAAAAACTCATAGTTAAAAGCATAACTAAAATCTCACATAATGAAAGGATACAAGCTATCCATTAAAAACCATAACCATTTTACGAACATCAATTCCAAGCCATGCATAAAAAATTGATCATTATTTAACAACTACCATTCCAAACTAACTGCAAGCTTACTACAGTGGTAAGGGCTTTGGATTCTCTTTGGGAGGTCCAAGGTTCAAACCCCACTCAATATGAGGGGAGACCCCTCATAAAAACCTATGTAAAATTATTAAAAAAAAAAACTTTCATTCCTAACTACGCACCCAAAAAAATCCTAGTCATTAACTTCAATTGCAAGCTATGCATACAAAACCTAATCATTTTCTTGATGACATCAACTGCAAGCCATTTGTAAAAAAAATTAATTTATTCAATAGTTAATTCTAGACTTTGTCTAAACCTAATATTTTTTTAATAAAATCAAGTCTATCTAAAGGAAAATCCATGTACATGTAAATAAACAAGAAACTATTGCACCTGAACATCAATCCCAAGCTACGTATAAAAACCATAATTATTCTTTAAACCCTTCCATTATAGGCTACACATAAATAATCTAGAGATTATTTAACAACATCAAGTGCAAGCCACGCATACAAACCCTAAGCTAACAATAATTGCACTCAATGCATTAAAAAACCTTGATTTTTTTAACAATTAATTCTAGATTTTGCTTATAAAGCCTATTATTTTATAACAAATTTAACTCTAGCCAAACAAAAATTTATGTACATGTAAATACGCAACCGGTTCTCACACCTCCATCGAATTTAGCAGCAAAAATATAGCATTTTTATCTAAATGAAGTAAAATCAATAGCAACGTACCAAGTGGTGTGTGATCACTTGGGGTTTATGAGAACAATAATAATGGAGTCGTCACAAAGGAACATTATTCTTATGAATCTATCCTTGTTGATGGGCATGTATTTATTCTTTTCCTTTCCCATCTTGGGGATCTTGGTCCACATTTCCTTGATGTTTTTGCGGACCATGTTGTAGTGGTCGTTGAAGGCCTTGATGTGGTTGAGAAGCGTCTTTTTGTTCCTATAGTTGATGAGTGCCTACATGCTATTCTTCACACTCATCATCAGAATAGAAAGAGGACCCATGCTAAAATCTTTCTCCTCTATATTTTCCAAAAGGTCTTTCTCCATTGGCCTATTCATTTTAAACAAAAACCTTGGAAATATTGATCCCCTCCAATGGAAACGATATTCAAACCCTAAAAACCCTGCTGATATCCCCAGTCAGGAAGGGTGTGTTATATGCGAACCAGAAGATTTTTTTTAAAACACACACCTCGTCAGTATTTAAAAATGGTCTTGCTAAGGTGGGTATTACATTGTAGCACTTCAAACTTTAGCATGTTTTTCTTGCATTTGTGTTGTCTTGGCATGCTCCTCTAGCACAACCAATAGATAATCACCATGTAGGTGATGTGTATCACTTTGGTAAGGACAATAGCAAAGGATCCATGATATTTTGAGGTACACAACACTAGGTTGATGATGGAAAGTTTGATCAATTTTATCCCATGCATGCATGAACAATAACAAGTCAGTAACCTTCTCTACTACCCTTGCAACTTAAAACCGCTATTGACAAGCTAGGTTTTGTGCAACATTTTATCCTTTCTATAATTTATTATTGTCATTATGGTCTAGAAGAGAAATCTAAACTAGATAACATAGAATAATTGCTACAAAATATGGATATCAAGCATATTTTTACACTAGAGAGTGGTTGCATTTATTCCATTATTTTGATGGTCATGATGTTAAATTAGTCAAGGACTTTGAAAATATTAGATAAGGGATTTTCTATGGTTAGGGGAATCAAGATCCCATTGAATTTCATAGTGTTATGTCAAGTTTTTAGAATTCCACTTGTTGGCTAGGAATTTTTCTGAACCATAGAAGTACCCTCTACACTATTTAGTTAATTTAAAGGGGAAGTTGATCCAAGATCTAGCTATGAAATTCATTATAAACACTCTAAGGAGTTGAAGAGGACTAGCATATTAAGGCCTTGGGACTCCATAACCCTATGGTTGATGAATTTTCTTACATACAATATGCAGTTTGCCTCTTTGTCTAGACTACACCTATATATCTTTACTTATTTGAGACACAATAAGCATAATTCTTATCCTTCTATTAATTTACCTTATTACTTAAATGTTACATTAGATGAGATGGCTAAAATATTTCAAGAAAAAAAGTTTAGCTTAAATATCAAGGATTAATCTAATTGATTTGCCATCAATGAATTGGGACTAATGAAGGTAGAAGTAGGAATAGGGAACCAAGCACCAAAAAACAATAGTGTTGTTGAGGTACTAGAGCAATATGGTGCTACCAATTCCTTACTAGAGCCTAGGGTTTCTTATATGTGAGAATCCCCTGAGTCTAAACCCTTAAAATCTAATTGAAAGAAGCAAATGTTGGATAGGGATCCCAAGCCCTTTCAAAAACACCAAATACTACCAAATCCCTTGGCCCTGTGCCTAAGGGAAAAAAACAAGTAAGATCTAAGGTCAAGGAGAAAAACCAAGAGCACATTTAACTAGAAGAACAACCAAAATATCCTCTAGTAATCTATGAAAAAGCATCAAAGTTAAGTAGACCAAAAGAAAAGAGTAAAGCAGAATGTATAGAAATCCTAGATATTTCAAGAAAGAAGAATCATAAAAGGGTAAATGTGATTTCTCCTAAATAATTAGAGGTTATCAAGTAGCTACATTCCTTTGGTGTTGAGTAAAAATTTAGGAGAAGGACATGAGAAAATGCAACCAGGAAAATGGCACAACAAAAAATCCCCCTATAGACACAATAGTCAAGTGAAGGAGATTCTTTACTAGAATTTAAATCTTAGCAATAGTAGTAGAGAATCATCACTAGCTACCTTGAGCCAAGAAGGGAACTACAAGATTTATTTAGGTAGGTCTCAGGAGGTAGACTATATTTAAGAATAATTACAACCTACATCCCCTAAGTTAATATTATTTCTAGAGCATGGGAAACATCCTTTGAATACATTGCTCAACAACCTTCCACACCTTGCCTAGAAATAGATCAATATGAACCATTAAAATAATATAATGCAGATCTCAAAGGCTTGGACCTAGGAGGGGCTAGATTGATCATCTACGATCTATAAATAAGAATGCTAGTAGCTAAAATACTATTGTAATAGATGAATGAAGAGGTCATCCAACTCCAAGACTAGTTAGTTGATGCAAGGATCCAAAAAAAGGTAATCCTGATTTTTGATCTTGAAAGTGTGCTTGGATTGACTAGGGAATCCTTTGAGAAGACTCCCTTATATACCCTAGCACAAGTTGTAGGTGTTACAAGATATCAAAAATTATAAAGAAAGAGCCTTAGAAGCACTTTATATTTGAAAATTAATTTTATGCATGAGTACATGCCTCACAATAGGTCAGGGGAGTGATGAGGCTCAAAAAAGCCTCATTTTGTATAGCCTTTTTGCCTTCTTGTTGCACTATTTGACCATGATTTGCTTTATAATTTGTATTAGTGCTTGATTAAATGTAGTAATTAGGATTAATGTAGTACTAAGATAGGAAGCATGATATTATGTGTTAAGAGAAATAAAATAGGATATTTTATTGATTAATACCAAGCTTTAGGGGTAGAAAAGATAATAAAGTTTAGGACATAACAATAGGATCACCAAATACTATGTGGAAGCTAGCACTAGAGACAACTTTACACTTGGTACCAAAAATGAGAACCTCAATAGGCATCATATGTAGCACTATGTAATAAATGTTGGATGTGGCAATAGCTAACTTGCATCAAATATGGTAGTGCTTTACTAGCATCAGAAATCGATATGATTGAGCAACTTTGAACGTGGTAGTAGGTTGTGATAGAGGATGTGGTTGAGTATTATTGGAACCATATATCTATAGGATGTATCCCCACCATTTTAACCAATAGATCTATTATTCTACTAGTCTCCTGATGATGACATCAACAATTGGTCAACTACTTGTTGACTCAACATAACTAGCATCCATATTTGGATGCTAACAAACCTGCACCATGATAAATTACTTTGCAACCATAGTATGCTATTTCCATCCTTGTAATCATGGTGGTTAGGATCTAACAAAGGTGAATACATTGAATTATAACCTATTACATCGTTTGTTTGCATCTATTGAAGTAATAGCCTAATAATTTAAGGCAAGGGGAGTGTCTTGTCCTCCTTAGCTACCACTAGGGATAGAGTTTCATGAGATAAGGCTTTCATTAATGTTACTATGATTATTATTGTTGTTGTTTACTATTTTTTGTACTCTATAATAAACTCGATGATTTTTTAAGATCTATTATGCAATATTGGATTTAAAGTTGTTGGAAATTATTTATTGGTGTCAACTGAGCTAGACCCTTCCTTTCCATGCTATGGAGCAATGGCCCAGTCCAAATGAGGTGGAAGACATTTATTTTAAATGCAATTTGTGTGTATTGTAATAGATCAATTCATATTTCCTTTAATTTATGAAGTTTTTGAGATTTAAATATATATTTGAATTAATATCCTAGGAGGACTAGATGGTAAATTAGTTTGATAAAAGGAAAATATTGTTATAGCTATAGTGCGTTGTTAAAGAATGCATCATTTTACAATCAAATTTTAAGAGTGTACTATCTTTTCTTTCTACTATAAGCACATTTATTTCTATCATTTGATGTTTCTTAGCATAATCATATCTTTTTCTACCAAGATTTATTTCTTTTATGTATTTTATTTGATTTAGAGTAGAAGACCTAGACCTGACCTTACCTAAACTATTCCTAGTGCATAAAACCTTCAGACACCACCTTGGATTCAATAATTAATTAAAGTGAGGTATGTATGAAACCCATCAACAACCACTGGTTGCTAGACATAGAGGTCACTTTTGTTATACAAGGGACCAAGAGCATTTTAAAACATATTTTTTATATCAATAAAAAATATTATATGTTTTAGAAATGATCCAATCCACTTAGAGAGGGAACATCTCTTGTGTGCACTAAGGGAGATAGAAATTAGACAAAAAAATAAGGATCCCATTGCATCATATCTATCTTAATTATAGTCTATCAAAGTAACCTAACCTAAATATAATTCTCAAGTGCCAACTATCCTAACCTAAGGGCTCGATCCAATAAAAATAAATATAGATGACATGGATACTTTAGGGTTGTTACACAACTTTCCTTTCAGAAAGATTTATCCTCAAAGCTTAACATTTCTAGAGAATGGTTAGTGGTTCCTACATTGCTTCTTGAGGAAAATCTTACCACTTCATGAGTACATCCTAGACCTGGTGAGATGAAATATTATGGACCTAGGTATCTAACACTACTTTTGGCTTTATGTTAACCCATCCTTCTACCTCCAACTTTAGAAGGTTTATCTAGGATTATATTTTGATCAAGTACCTACTTAATATAAGAAACATAAAAAAACAAGGTCTATTTTTTAGGTAGCATGAACCTCCAACTTATATTCCATATCTCTTGTCTAAAAATTCACCTTGTATACACAATAGAATCTAGGTGTTAGCTTTTGGATAGAATTTACCTTTAGAGAAAATTGCTTATATGACTTAAATTGAAAACATCATAGCACCCACTTCAAATAATTATTTAGACTAATGTAAATGATGTTGCTACTTTATATAAGTTTGAATCTAACAAATATTTTCTTGAGGATCCATAGAAAAATCACATTCTACTATATGAAATCATCCACTTGAGCAGCATGGGAAGAACCCAAAAGATAGTTTATCAAGGATGGAGGTTTCTACCACTACAATGCCTCAAATGGGTACATCTCAATTGAAATATGATAAAAAGTATCATACCAAAATTCTACTAATAGAAGGCATTTAACCCATTTATGTTGTTTATCTTGGGTAACACATCTCAAATATGTACCTAAACACTTATTTATAAAGATTTTAAAAAAATTGTTGTCTTACTGAGGGTGATATGAAGATATCCTATTAAGTTGAATGCCACTAAGAGGGAACAACTCTTTCTAAAAGTTGTTATTGAAAATAGGATCATGGTTATAGAAAATAGACTTTGGCATACCATGATATTCAAAACTAATATCAAGAAATGCCTTGGCCACCTTGATGATGGTGAATGGATACCACAAGGCATATAAATGGACATACTTGGAGATGTAATCCTCCACCATAAAAATTATTATTTTCTCCTTTGAGAGACATTCAATTAAGTCCATGGAGATATGTTCTCATTAGTGATTCAAAATGGTAAGGGGTTGCTACAATCCTAGATACAATTATGCCACCCTTATTCCTCTAGCACATCATAGTTTTTCACAAACTATATGATATCAATTTTCATTCCTTTCCAAGATAAAGGTTGCCTAACCTATTCATATATTTTAATAAATCTTTAATGTCTTGTCAAGGGAGAAGCATATAATAATTGAAGGATGTTGTTCTTGACTTGGGATGACTAAATGAGATAAATGTGATCCTTATTTGTTGGAATATTATCAAATCAAGAGAATAATGGATTATGTGGATCACTAGCATCAACCTCAAGAATCAAATATACAATCTTAAGATTTGAATGTAATTCATATCAAATTTGGAAAATCCAAAGGGGAAGGGGGTTGGATATAATACGAACAACTATAAAATATTCATAATTGTAAGAATGGAAATTTGCTATCACACTCTTCTTCTCTTTATTACATTCAATATTAAATTTATATTCCAAAATCTTGGTCAACCATTATTTGCTTTGGATAAAAAATATTTTTCTAAGAAGTGCTTGAGATGACTATGATTAGTTCTGATAATAAAATATAATCCTATTAAGTAAGGATTCATAATGTCCACCACATGCAATATGGTTATTTAGATAAGAGAAACATTGTTCTAATAAGTGCTTGAGATAGTTATGATTAGCTCTGGTAATAAAATATAATCTTAAATGAGGATTTCATTAGTCCACCACATGCAAGATGGCTAACATCTCCTTCTCATAAGTAGAACAACCAAAAACATTGCTGGAGATTTTTATAAGATAAAATATTCTTCTTTCATCAAAATAGAACAAATTATTATTCTAAAAACATCAAATTCAATGACAAAATGTTTGCTAAACTCTAGAGAAGCTAGAACATGAGTGGTGTACATAGTCTGCTTCAAGGCATTAAAGGCTCTTGAAGCCTCATCAAACTAGACAAAGGTATACTTCTTGGTTGGCGCTATCAAGGGAGCTACAATCAAGGTTATACACAATGGTGAATATTTGTAAATTGGGTGAATATTAGGATTTTCAAAATTAGAAATTGGTGAATATGAGGACCCTCGACGTTGACCCATTCGCATAAAATTTTCAAGATCAATTTTTTTTAGGGTCAATTCACCATAATATATCTCCAAACATAGGCATATGTGTACTTGTTGGAAAACTATTTTTGATCCGGATCTAATGGTGGTGTTTTTATGAAGTTTTAAGGTGATTTAATAGGTCAAAAGTTTCCCCAAATATAACCTTACTTTTTATGGCTTCAAATACCTCAAAATTTGGTGTGAAGATGATTGATTTGATTTTCTTAGAATTCACCTTGATTCACCTTTATTTTGATTAGGATTCACCATTTTTTACAAGTATATTTTGAGTCCAACCCCTTATGCATAAACCTGGCTATAATATTCCCATAATTCTTGAGATATTTTCTATACCAAGTGACACCCAAATAATTCCTAATATTCTTAGGTATTTTAGGCATTAGCCAAACTTACATGTCCTTTATCTTATTAGGCACCACCTTGAAGCCTTTATGAGATACTATGTGACTAAGATATTCTTCTTTAGATACCCCAAAGAAATATTTGGACTATTTAGTATATAATTTTTTTATATCCAAAAGTTGGAACACACGTTTAACATGATGTAAATGGGATTTCCAAGACTTAACATAGAACAAGATCTAATAAAAAAATACATACAATTTTACATAGGAGAGGATGGAAGACATGACTTATTAAACTCTAGAAAGTAAAAGGGGTATTTATAATATTAAAATCCATGACTAGAAACTCATAATGACCCTCATGAATATGACACATAATTTTTAAATATCTTTTTATCTAATACTAATTTGATAAAATCAAGTGGCATTAGCTCAACCTATTAGATTTCTCAATATTTAAGGAGGAGACCAAGGTTAAAATATTGCTAAATGATACTTAGCTAATATCCAAGCTTTGTTGTAATACCATTATGTGTTGATGATGTAATACAAATGGGGCCTATTTCAATCCCATATAACCAATTGAAAAATACTAATTTGATAAAACCAATATTACAAGTATAGGTTGATAAAAAAACCTACAACCTATAACTCATCCAAAAAATCATCAATAATAGGAATAAAAAATTTATCTTTCATAGTGATCTTGTTGAATAGTTTGAAATCTAGACATATATAACAAAAATCATCCTTGTGTTAGATCATGACTACCGAAGATGAATAAGGACTGCTACTAGGGAATATAATACCTTGCTCCAGTATATCTTGAACTAGCTTCTCAATTTTTATCCTTTGAGGTTAGGTATATTGATAAGGATGAACATGAGGTGGAAAAATTCTTAGAATAACGTTAATAAAATGATCATGTGTCCACTTGGGAGGAAGACCCTTGGGTTCTTCAAAGGCCTAGGCATATTTATTAAGAAAATACTATATTTTAGAAGGAAAAATATGGTTGTCATGAATTTCATGTAATAAATATGGGAAAAGATACCCTTGCTACCCTTATTCATCATCTTATCCATCTAGTTGAAGCTAAAAACCTTGGAAGGTGGGGTTGTAAACCCTGTAGATGGTTGACCTACATTTTTTTTCCACTATACATATAGGCAGATAGGTTTAAAGCAACATCCTCAAATTGAGATAACCATTAATCTCTAAGGATAAGATCTACACTATCCAAATCCATAACATATAGGTTATTGATCTGATTATAGGAAGTCATCTATATGTGGACATTAGCAATGCAACCTACATATTAAATCGTACCATCATTAGCAATCAAAATATTGAATTTGTGTTTGTTAGTATCATTGATATAAAAGCTTAAATATTTGACCATATCATGACTGATAAAATTAGTTCTACCCAAATCAATCAAAATAATTTGTTTTCTTTTTAGGAATACCTATATCTTGGGAGAGTAATGGTATTTCATTCCCATGAGAGAAAATATTGAGATCCATAATATCCATACCTTGTTCAAGCTCATTAGTTTCCATCAGTTCTTCTCAATGAGGTGATTTAAGATCCTCCTCTCTTTTAGAATATATATCTTCAACTTTCATGTGGAATTTAAACCACTCTTAAAACACTTGATCTATCAATTTTATGATAAAAATATGACATACAAATAACCTTGTGAGTGATACTCATAATGATTATTAAAGTATAACCTATGGGGATTGAAATCACATTGTGACTAAAGCAAGTGGAGTTATTTTAGTTACTTGGATCATATTATCAATATAAAGGATGGTGTATGGGTCATGTCAATCAACTTCCTATCAAATTACTTCCTAGATCCTATGATTAATGTGAAAACTGCCACTATGGGATCCAAATGTTGTGTATATAAGGAGGCCCATGAAATCTATGTAGTACTCATATATAGTTTCTATTATTTTATCTACATTAACCTAACCATATAAGAAGTAAAATATCCTTTATTAAATTTCAACAAAAACATCTTAAATTTTAGACAAGAAAGATGATATCCGTAATGTCAAAATTCCCAAAGAAGCCATTAATGATCATGGGTATCTAGCTCATAGGCTATGAGATTAACCTTACCCTATTCAAGATATTTGTGAAAATGTATTAAGTAGTCCATTTTGGAAAACCATCCATAAGGGTATCCACTATCAAAAATCAACATATCCATTTGAGGGACCAAACCATCATGAAGTCATTCAAGTAGATAGGCAACACCACTTATTATGGAATCCAAATAAGAAGCAAAATTTCATTCATCACCAAACATGTACATATGATTTCCCATGAAAGGTTGAGTATGCATATGGGAAAAAGAAGCATCCAAGATCATACCCAAAAGTATTCTATTAAAAGTGCCCTAGACCTTGCCCAAAAGTATTCTACTAAAAGTGTCCTAGATCCTACCCAAAATTCCATTGGTAGTGCCCTACTTCATAACCAAAAGTCGATTGGTAGTTCTCTAGATCTTAATTTTAGAAATTCCCAATAAGCATTAGCCATATTTAAGGATCTCAAGTCTCTTTTATCAATATTAATTATGCTCAATCAAAAACTACTAGAATTTGACTTCTATTGCTTGCTCTATTTTTGGAAGATCAAAGTCCTACTTGTTGAAATTCATAGTATTTTATTAAAATGAATAGAAGTAATACATCTAATCAAATATTATATAGAAAGTGAAACAAAGGACAAAAAATGAAATAGAGACATGATTATTTGGGGGTGCCCATAAGCACCATAAATAATCACTATACAATCCATAGATTAAATTCACAACACTCCAATAATAAAATGAGAAGTGGAAGGGGTATTTATACCAATACCAAAACCCTAACTACATAATAAAGTTAAACCTAATATGAAATAACAAGAGGGATTAATGCTAATTACAAGTTATAAAGAAGGTTTAACCATAACAAGCTTAACCATGGTCCATAATGAGTATATAATAAAATATTACAATAATTTAATAGATTGTACAATAAATCCCCTTAGGCATACCAATATTACATTATACAATGTCATCCTTAGACATGAATCGAATTATAATATCAACATTATTACCTTTAATATGCTGAGTAAAAATTTCTTTCAACTACCTCCCAATGTATATAAGAGACTCGATGTAAGTGATTTGACTAAACCCAATTTTATCAATCCTATCGCACAAATTCCATTTTATTATTTGAAGGTACTAGTAAACTTTTGGATCTTAGATTATAGAAATATTATTTACTGAGTTGAGATGTCCTATGAGAGGAGTGGAAGAGGAACTAATGGAACTAATGGTTGATCGAACATGAGGGTTGAATTTATTGATCCTTTTGGAATGGAGTGATGCTTGACTAAATTTCTTTAATGATACCTCATTTGGATCATACAATCATCATTAGTCATATCTATTATCTATAGGCATCCATTGATCCATTCCCAACCTTTAGAATCCAAAGTGTTGGACACTGAAAATTTCATAGTCATTTGTTGTAGTAGCCAAATGCACTTGACACTAGTTGTAACAACCCTCCTTGGCAAGACTTGTTCTTGATACTTGATTTATGTATTTATGCATGGATATCAAATGCATAATTGTATTTTATGTTATCAAGATATGTTGATAGTTTCACTTTATGCTTTGATTATACTACTTTTAGAATATGGTACTATTGATGAAATTTGTGGTTGCAGGACCAGGTACTCTCATGGGTGGATTGGTATGGGACAACCACCAGAGTTGAGAGAAAAAGAGAAATGATGGATGATATTCTCATCAAAAACTCAAGGGTAAAAATAAACCGTTGATGTAGGTGCATTGCATAAATGTATGTTTGATTGAATGCACCATTGGGCAAGGAGGTTGATATTAAGTAAAAGAGTTATCCTTAGTAGGAGGATGATAGCGTCATAGCTGCCATAAAACCTCCTACTTAAGAAAAAAGACTTTGGTTATGCTTATTGTTGATTGCATCCTGGTTGGGCAAGGATGGATTAGCAAGAGCCTTTGTGTGCTATTTGATATCGATTCTAATGGTTAATATTAGCATTTGATAGTAATTAAATTAATTAGGTGATTAATTAATTTTTTTTTTATTATTCTAATATTGGTAGCTTTAAAAGAAAGGGATTAATGAAAAGAATAAATATTTTGTTTATCTTAGATGTGAGAACATTAGTAAATTAAAAGTAAGCATTATTTTATTAAAAAGAGGAAAGCTTTTCATTAAGCTACTTTTTAATATATGTTGAAAAAGAGAAAAAAGAGGGAAAGTTTTTTTAAACAATCTTGAACATTGGAAAAATGGCAATTTGGAACCCTTTTTAACATGTTAGAAACATTACCTTGATAGCATAACATGTTGGCAAGAATATGGGGTGGGCATGCATGGTGAAATATCCCCAACCTTTGATTCCCCATGTTCTTCCAAATATTAATGGGAGGACTGAGTTGATAAGCTTAGAATGAAGGAAGAATTGTTTTAGCGAGAAGAGTACGACTGACAAGAAGAAGGAAGAAGGGAAATTAAAGGAACATGAAGTTCTTATTAATCGTGCTAGAGAAAAAGGTAATCATTTGGCGAATGTGTTTGAATTCTTAATTTGAATGCAATGGGTGGTGTTAATTAAATCTTCATTGATTGATGTTTGTTGCTTATATATTATTATTTCATTAACATCAATTTTATATTTATGCTCAATTAATGCTTTATAGAAGGCTTCTTTTTATTCTTTTATTCATTGTAGAGAAGAGGAAGGCCATAAGCTAGTTAAGTTGTTTGTTTCATGTGAGTTGTTGCCTCTTATAATCGTATTTGCAGTATTTTGTTTATGTTTTAATGAAGCTTCTATTTTGCATGGAAATCAAGGTTAAGCCTTGGAAGTGGGATTAATAAAATAAAGGTTGAACCTAAAAGATTTTATATTATGTATTAATTTGCTTCCTAGAAGAGTGTTTTATTTATTTAATCAGAAACTTAATTGATTTGCTTCCTAGAATAATTATTTAATTTATTGATTGCTTTTCGAAAAAGCTATTTCATTATTTAGAATGAAACTTATTTTTTTTGTTGTTTGCTATCCAGAGAGTTATTTCATTATTTAGAATGAAATTTAATTGATTTGCCTCCTAAAAAAAAAAATTAATTAATTAATTAATTTATTTTTTGATTGATAACGAGTTTTGAAAGGGACCTAAAACCTTCTATACATGCCATAGAGAGGATTTCGTGAAGGTTCAAATCTCTACAGAACAAGCCAAAAATGGACCAAACGCTAAATCCACAAAACAGAAACAGAAGCAAGGAAAGATATGAAGATAACTGCCCGCAGGCTCGAGTAGAACAAAACATAAAATGTAGTAGAGATAGGAAAAATATTGGCAACAAAATGGGACAATCCGAAAGCAAAGGGGACACCTCAGGATCATCTTCTCATTCCAGGACATAGTCTTCGTTCTCCTTAGGGTCGTCCTCCACAAGGATGTTGTTTTTCTACGCATGCATTAGGGTTATAATCTTGCTGGCTCTGAGAACCATTGAAGTGGTTAGGGTGATGATGTCCTATAGGTCAGTAATCTGGTACATGTTTCCCATATGTTGGACAAAATAATATCCTAGAGAAGATCCTGATGCAGTTCTATGACTCTTGCGAGCAGGGGATGGACTCTTCGATTTGTTGTTTGTGCTTTTGAAATGGATCGAGCACCTTATGGGGGTTACAGATGGGCTTGTAGGAGGTAACCCTCTTGGTATGCCTGGTATACTAGAAGTTTTAGTGTCTCCTTCGATCGCCTGGACCTCTTGGATGACGTCCAATATCGCCAGGGGTTCTAGAGTAGGGTCAGGGTCATCGATCTATCGATCAGGTTCCATGACATGCTAGTCAGGATTTTGGCTTATGAACTTATAGATAATAAAGTGGAGGTCCTGGTGCTTGGGGTAAGTGTATTTTTCCATATGATGCTATCAATGGAAATATCCATCGACCAAAAAAGGTACTCCAGGATGTTGATTTGCTTGACATCCTTGAGGAAGTTCAGGAACACCAAGTGAAAGCTTCGAAGGGGCGACGACGGCTCATCCACCATCAAATACTGCATGATCGGCACCATGACCTGGTTCCATGGTGGAGGGAGGCCTTCCCTAACATAACCATTATCCTTCTTTGTTAAATACTTCCCCTTGTCTCAAAAAAGCACCAGTTTGCCTACCATTGAGTGTTTGTTCCTACAGAAAATATCTCCATCGTTGGGAAGCTCAGTGATTTCTGCCAGCATGTTGATGGTTACGATAAACGTAAGTCCCTTCAGGGACACTATTCCATTATCCCAACTCTGGAAAAACTCATGGAATATTTTAGGGTCATGTCCATTGATTTTATTCAAAAAATTTAGCAGCCCATAAGAAACCAAAATATCTTCGACCATCGGGTCCAACTGTAGTTGTTCAAGCTCAAGAAATGCCATCTTCCACCATATAGAGTAGCACTTCATACCAAAAACCTCCACATTCCTTTTTGATTGATGATCACTCTGGTTCTCGCTGTACCCAGGCAGAATAAAAATACTTTCCTCCAACAGCTAGAGAGGAGTCATGCCGATATCCTCAGCCTTGGGACTTGCTTTAGGTCATTGATTGGGTTGTTTGGGTGTGAGATATCTTGATGCATGAATCGTTCCACTTTGAAAAATAATTTGGTTCATATGGCGAACACACACTAGAAGCGAAGGTAGTTGAAGCAGGGAGTATAGCTGCCAGTAGTAATTGGAAATATTAATAGGGGATATAGTGTACCACTAGAAACCTACCACATTCACAATCATCTTCCATGGGTGTGTCTTCAGGGCAACTGATGCCACCTTGGTATCCTTAGTGGACACGTGGTAGATGAATCTATCATTACACCCTATTAAATCAACATCTTGGCACGAGGCAGTGATAACGGTATTATTAGTCCCAAGATCAATCTTTCCAATCATGTGAAGAAGATCACGTTCTCTTTGTTTTATTTTCTTATGTATCTCAGATTTAGCCATTTGTCTATTCGCTCCTTTCCAAAGAATGGAGACAAAGTGGACATTCCTGTTGAGAATAGTGTTGCCTTTAATGCTGAGTTGGTAGATTATTACCTTAAAAAAATAACCTTCGCATAGAAAAGTGTAGTCCCGAGGAACATTAATTTATTGATTGCTCTCCAGAAGAGCTATTTTATTATTTAGAACGAAACTTAATTGATTTTTTGTTTGCTTTTTGAAAGAGTTATTTCATTATTTAGAAGGAAATTTAATTGATTTGCTTATTAGAAGAATTATTTAATTTATTGATCATTTTCTGGAAGAGCTATTTCATTATTTAGAATGAAAATTAATTGATTTATTGTTTGCTTTTCAAAATAGTTATTTCATTGTTTAGAATGAAATTTAATAGATTTGCTTCCTGGAAGAATTATTTAATTTATTGATTGCTTTTTGGAAGAGTTATTTTATTATTTAGAATGAAACTTAATTGATTTGTTGTTTGCTTTCCGGAAGAGTTATTTTATTATTTAGAATGAAACTTAATTGATTTGTTGTTTGCTTTCTGGAAGAGTTATTTTATTATTTAGAATGAAACTTCAATGTTATGCTTTTTAGAAGAGTTATTTTATTTATTTAAATGAAACTTCATTGATTTTATTGAATAAAGAGTTTAAGAGCTTCATTAGATTGCTTAAGTTGGTATTTTGGAGCTATTAGTATATTTTTAATATTGTAAAATTTTCTTGTTTTCTTAATCAATAGTTATTTTATTTGTTAAAAGAAAATGTTGCTAGTAAATATAAAACCTTATATTTATTTATGGAGTAAATATTGTTATTAGGTTTCAAGTTGTAATGTTGTATCTATTGATTGATGTTGGAGGAAATTATGAAATGAGAATCTTAAAAGGAATTAAATGGATGAGTCTTGAGTAGCCAAGGAATCCATATATGGTAGAAGTATGTGATTCTTCCAATATATTACATGGAATTGCTTTGATTGATGTATTCTTGTTTACTTTTAAAATGCATGTAGGCTTGATATGGATGAAGCTTGAGTAGCCAAGGAATCCATACATGGAAGAAGTATAGGATTATTACATTGTATTTGCATGTAAGTATGGTGCATTATTGATTGCTTAAATTGCATAGTGCATGTTAGGCTTGCATATGCATGATAGAGTTGTCCTGATCTCTAAACTTCTACTCAAGTTTATGAAAAAGATCTACCAAGAGGAAGACCTTGAAAGAGAAAATGGAACTAGAGACCATTTATGTTGATATGTATTATCGTATTTGAAGAAATAAATACTTGAAAAGTATTGTATTGAATTTATGCAAAGCTTTTGGATGAAGAAATGATGTATTGTAAATATAGTTGTTATAGTATTTCAAAACTTGATCAAGAATGAAAGATTTTTTGTTGTCATTATTTTATGAAAGTTCTTGAAATATTGGTTGTGTAGAATGGAATAACGACTTCCATGCATGGATTATGATTATAATGCCTTGATTATGTGTTATTATTCATTATAAATAAGGAAATGCTAAATGCTAGAATTATGATTTGAAAGTATTTAAATTTCTAGTCTTTAGCAATGTGTTATATTTAATTGAATCTAGGAATTAATGTAGCATTTTATTTCCTTTGAGAGATATGTTCATAATATTTAAATGTTTAGACTCTTGGATTTGTATGAGAGCTTTTGGGCATGAATATAGTGTCATATTAGAGAAAATATCAAGTCAAGAAGATAACCCAATGTTGGGAGGAGTTGTGGTGATGCAATAACTAGGTAGTTGTGAATCTTGGGAGAAGTTGTGGTGATGTAATAACCAGGTATTTGCAAAATCTAGAGGGAGTTGTGGTGATGCAATAACCAGATATTTATGAATAATAAACCTTGAATGGTGAGGCTTGGGTGTCCCAAAGTAGTTAGGCTTTTGAAATCATTCATAAGATAGTATAGTGGTGGCACCTTGAATGGTGAGGATCAGGTGATCATGCTCATTACCAGGTGAGTGGTAATGGCCTTAGTTAGCCCATAGAGGTATGGTAACTAAGCACTAAGAAATTATGCCAGAATAATCCTACATAGATAAAATTATATAGGGTTATGGAAAAGGCATCCTTCATTAAGTGTCATGGGCCTTAAAGGATAATCCTAATGACATGGTCAAGTTGTATTATGCCGATGAGGATATAGGAAAAGTGGAGAGACCACTATTAGCATCCTTTATAAATGGTGAGGATTAGAAAGGTGAACCCCAAAAATATGGGAAGATGACCAGTCCTATCTGTTTGATAGTTATCTATAGCGACATTAAACTAAAAATTTGGTTATGCCTTATAATGTTAAAAATTATTGGGACTTATTTATGAACCATACTTGTGAAATATATATCTTGGTTTTGTTTTTATGGATTGTTACACTAGCACTCTGCATAAAGCAAAATAAAAATAATCTTTGTGTTAGATGTATTTCACAAGGTAACCTCCAAGTTTTTACTAAGTCTAGATCTTGATTTGATTTGATTTTTGATGTAATATTTCATAACTACTTACATACATTAAAGGAAAGAAAGATAAACTATAGAAAATGAAACCCTAATATACTCTAATATAATAATTGTGATGAACCAATATCAAAATTGTGGCCCTTTGGATTGGACTACTTCTCTTTAGATCAGATGACTTGTGGAACTTCTCCTAATATTGTTATTTGTATATGCTTTCTTGGGCTGTCAAACTCTAAAATTGTATGGTATATGACTTTTTGATGCTTCATTGGGTGGTTCCCTATTTTCTACAAGCCATTGGATTGGTCTTGGGTTGATATCCTACCATTATTTTATTCTGAATTTGGAGTGGGGAGATCGTGCGACTACCATATGGACTATCATTGTGAGATTGGTGGAGGTGGAAGAATTAGTATATGGCCATTGAATTTGTCATGCTTCAAACAACGGTGGGGATACTCTTGTTATTTTTAAAAGACTATTAGAGATGATGAAGGTCATCTATCACTAAGATTACATATCTTGTATAACTTCACAACATAAATGTTTTGACCTTTCCTTCAAAATCCTATAGATTTCTAGATTTTCCATCTATCTTAGATTGATGATGGGTCTTCTTTTATGTGAGCTCTAAACTTGAATATTTTTGGGATGTTGATGTGTCAACCACATGTCTTTTGTATCATCCAATGGTAGGGTTTTCTCCTGATAATTTCATCACTTGGTTTTTAAAATGGTGTGGACCATTGATCATCAATATTTAATAGCTTATGGAATTTTATGATCTAAATGTCTCAACATTTTTCTTAAATCTTTGTGGATTGTTGGATCTATAATCTACCCTATCAATGATGGTTTTTATTTGGATGTGGGTATTTATGGGATTTCTACTTACTTCTTCCATAAGTTTTTTATTTTGTGTGTATCATGTATCTCATGCTTTGACCAATGGTAAGGATTTTTATTTGAAAAAATCATCACTTGGTTCCCATAATGGAATGAGTTATCGGATGGAAAATAAATGGTACATATATCTATAACGATTCCTTTTTATCACTTTCCATAGGATATGAACTCACCATCTACTCAAATAGGATCAATGATTTACGTTATTTTGCTAATTTTGCCCCTTAATTTTTCTTTGGAATCAATGCCCACCATATATCTATCAAATAAATGGACTACATGGCTTTGAGACCCTTTTGTACTTTTAAACTTTTCAAATCAATACCCATTGATTTATTTTTGAATTTACATGGTGGAATCGGTAGCCACCACAAATATGGGCAGATTGTCTGAATTTTATGACCACTACAATATTCTACGTTGTCCGTCCCGAAAGCTGCCACACAGTTCTTCGCTTAGTATGCCCCTATAACCACCATGCCACAATCATTTAAAACCTTTTACATCATTGAAAGCACCAGGAAAGGGACAAGCGTTCAGTCCAACGAGGCTTGAGATTTGAACCTTGGACCTCCCTCCCATACGGGTTTGGTCAATGAATGTCCATTATTGATCAATAATCTTGAATGTCCTATGCACCATCAAAAATTTAAAGAACCTTCTCCTTGTAGAACTAGTGCCCACCATAGATCTAGAAAATTGATGATGTGTGTTACTATGATCCTTCATAAAGTTACTTTTTCTTAGAAATCAACACCTACCATAGATCAAAAAGATCAATGGCACATGTGGCATCAAAATTTTAATAGATTATTTCTTTACAAAATTAGTTCTTATCATAGATCAAAGCATCCAACAGTGTGCGTAGCATAAAATTTTTAATGGATTATTTCTTTACAAAATTAGCATTTATTGTTGAACTAGAAAAATTTATGGTGCACTTTGCTTTGAGAGATTTTGTAACTTTTAACCTTTCAAATTATCATTTGCCATTGATTAATAAGACTGGATAGCCTATATGGCTTCAAGAATTTATCTTGGCTTTTACCTATAAAATTAGCTCCTATCATGGATTGCAAAATAGATGGTGCACTTTACTCCTTGCCATCTCTTCTCTCCCAACTTTGTTAATCTACTTATTTTCAAGGATGACTTGCAAAATTGGCCAAGGTAAAAATACTCTCGGGTGTAGTGAAATTCACTACACAAAGGATTAAGCACACACCACTAGTTGAATAACAAGTCCCAAGTAGACCTCAAAACTTATCAAAATAAAGGATTATAAATATATCTTATTTTTATCATAGGTAGCCCAAAAGGGGCCCACAACTCCTAGTATTTTTTTCCAAATTTTGGAAATGCATATGGTTCTTCCTAAATAATAATACTGCAAAATATAATTACAACCAAATATTGGTAGAGAAATAAAATTGGTCAAAAATTACCAAATTGGATGATCCAAATATGGGTAAAAGAGATTTCAAAACATATTCACTCACCACTTTCTACCCATTTTCTACCTTAAAAATCTAAGATCATTTCTCTAATGTCATTTATAACAATACACCTAGAAATAGCAATTGTAACAATATGTTTTAGAATAATAACAATAGATACAAAATACACTAGAAGTTCTCAAAAAACTTAAATTCTAGAATGATAAATCCAAAAAAATATAATAGATCCAAATTCCAAGTCTCAGAAACAATCCAAACCACTCAAAGAGGTTAAAGCCTCTTGACCACAAAGGATGAAGTCTCTTATTCACGTCAAGGGTGGTAGAAGTTAGATGAATGAATGATGATTTAACTACATCACATATCTCCAAAATATAGTCTATCAAAGTAATAAATCCTAACCCTATTACTTAAAGGATGACATCCTAACATAAAAGCTCAAGCCAATCAAATAAATCTAGTTGACATGGCTACATTGGGGCCATTACAAAATAAAATAAGGTTAATCCTTTATGATAAAAGTAATATCATGGAATATAAGAGGGTTAGGAGGACCCTCAAAAATAAGAATGCTCAAAACATTAATTAGGAATATCTGAATAGATATTATTGTACTTTAGGATACTAAAATATTGATATATTAGATGATATACCTTTTGACTTCTACATGCTATCGAACAAATATGATAATTATTTTAGTTGAAGGATCTATTGAAGGACTAGAAACTTCTTGAAGCCCAAGTAAATTCAAATGGAAAGTGATTGTTTATACTTATCTTTCATTATCACCATTATTACTAGTTCCATTTTATAAAGGAGATATAAAGTTTTGGTCTATCTTCATGCTCTCATAATTAAATTGAGAAAAAAGTGATTGGATAACAAGAGGATACTTTACACTATTCTATATTCAAAGGAGAAGGCATGATGTTCTTATTTATGCCTTAAAAGGCCATTGGATTACCTACATGTATTTTCTCATTGTGATTTGGGGATATTCAAATAGTATAATTATATTCACATAAATAATAAATGAATGACAAATCTTTAATTATGAAATAACTAGGCAATGTTGAACCATGTATTAACCACAATCAACATTGTATATTGTATTTTATTTTACTAGCTAATAGGTCTAAGTGACTCATATGTTAAACCATGTATTATTGTTGGAGTATATTATATTATTTGGTACATGCTAATGTACCCCCATGGTACCTTCATGGTACATTTGTAAATAATAGATTAGGGTTGAGTCATAGTTTAGAGTGTGAGTTATATTTCCCCTTTTATGTAAGTGTGAATGTATAGGAAATGCACAAGTGTCATGTGAGTTAGTGTACAAGTGTAAGTTGAGTTTATGTGCACAAGTATCTTGTATGTATGAGAACAATATGTAATGTAAATATGTGCATAAGTATCTTAGAGTAGAGTGTTCAAGTTATAGAAGTATAAGAGTCATGTTTAGGTGTACAAATATTATAGAGTCAAGTGTTCATCAAGTATGCAAGTGTCAAGTATATAAGAAAATAGTCATGAGACTTAGAATATGGAAAGGAATAGTCAAGTATACAAAGCATCACAATACTATAACTATATTATGGAAGTTATATTCTCTAACATGATACAGAGTGATTGTAATATAGTGATAGAGTGATTGTAATATAGTGATAGTGAGATATACGAAGATACAAAGAGAAGAATACAATCACTAGCATTACTTTGTAAGAGAAAGAGGAAATAAAGATTGCATATGTTTTGAGCAATTAATATTGTAAGTTGTTCTTCATGCATAGTACATGAATGATTAAGTCTATTTACATTCATATTGTTGCATATTATTGAATATTATTTGATATATTATAAGTCTTATCTTACATATTAATTTGCTCATATTATTTCTAATCTTATCATTATCTTGACCTTATTATATTGTGGCTATATTGTATACAATACTATGATATTTGTGGTAGTATTAAGGATCAAAAAGCCATCAGTGATATCAAAGCTACCACTAGACTCTATCCAAATTCATAAGAGTTCATTTTAACCATTATTGTAAATTAATTTTATCCGGTTTGATAAAGTCGATTAAGATTCTATCCACGTTGAAGATAGTGAGACTCAGACTCTATTTTAAGGTCATATTGAGTAGAAGAAGCTAGGGTCATTCCGTTGGGTAAACCAATGAAAATAGAGGCTCAACTATATTGATAGGCAAATAAATTCTAAGAAAGTTAATTATTTAGGAATATTACCAACCCTTGGCATTGAAGATTGAAGGTAAAATCAACTCATAAGATAGTGTTGGCAATTTGAGTTATTTTGTGTTGTCATTGATGTCACATGGATCACATTGAGTTTTGGTGGCAAAAGCACTTCATAAATAATCATTTATGATATTTTGGAGAGCAAGGATATATACAGGGTTTTGTGGCACAAGAGGCATATAATATTTAATTTTTTAAATATTATATTAATGGTTTTTATTAAAACCAATGACAAGGGTTTTTTATTAAAACCAACGGAAAGGGTTTTCATTAAAACCATTGGAAAGGGTTTTTCATTAAAACCACTATGCTAAGACTTCTCCAAATTATGATGGATGAAAAGGTTTTCCAATAAAACCTAGGTGCAAAAAGTTTCATGACGAAATTCAAAAGAATGAAGGAGATATCCCAATTCAAAGTTAAGAGGTGAATTATTAAATTTTTATTTAATAATTCTAAGGTCTAAGGTTGAATTATATTATCCACCGACGTGCAAAGGTTGGGGAGATAAATAAAGATTCACCGACGTCATTCGAAGGCATGGAGGTGCATATAAATAAAAGGTGAAAAACCTTTGTTTATTGAAGACTTGAGATAGCGCATGAGAGAGAGTCGTCGAAAGGGGAGCAACGAAGAAAGAAGGATAAATAACTTTTGATTTGAGAGCAAGGTCAAGTAAACAATGTGAGAAAGTGACATCACGCAGGAGCCTATAGCACAGTTGGTAGCGCACGAACTTTGCACAAGGCAGGTTCGTTGTTCGAATCTCGCCAAGGGCAAAGTGTTTTGCTAAGAAAGTAAAATCGAGTTTCAGATTTGAGCGCAGGTTAAAGTTGGGTGTTTGGGATTAAAATCCCAATATGGGCTAGCACCCACGTGGTAAGCGCTTCACAATGCTAAGCGAGAGGAATGGAGTTCGACTCCCATGAAGGTGTGAAGGCGCATTAATTTTGGCAAAGATGATTTCGAAGGTTACGAAGGCAACGAATTTCATATAAAGGTATTTATCTCCAGCGCATGGTAATATTTGTTATTACCAAAGTTTTGGTGCATTAAAATTATTTCTGTGATAACTAGGGAGTCATAAGGAGTTTAGGGAAATAAATGCTTGTTGTATGTGTTAATGTGCTTAGGGAGTTATAAGGTGTAGAATTAAATATTTGTTATTGTTGTGTGTGATTAGGGAGATATAAGGTGTGGAAATAAATATTTGTGATTGTTGTATGTGGAGTTATAAGGTGTGGAATTAAAAATAAAAGCATAGGTGCTTGTTGTATATGTTAATGAAATTAGGGAGTCATAAGGTTGAAAAGTGTTGAACTTGTTATATGTCCTAGTGCATGATTTAATTATGAAATTAAACTAGGAACTTGAGACCTAGTTAATTGCTACCTTGAGTTAGAAGACATGCACATGAGTTAGGGTTTGAAGTTGAAGACAAATTGCTTGATTATGTGCCTTGGCTATTGAGAGGAAGTGGATGGATTAGAAAATCAATTTTATGGATAAAATTGATGCTTGAGTTCCATGATTGCTTTAGTGGAGTTCATTGAGAGTATTGCCATTATTGAGGAGGTTTTTGCTATTGCTTTGAGGAGATTATTGTTGGTTACTTGTTGAGTACATTGCCACTATTTGAGACCATTGAGGAGATCATTTGCTAGTCACTTGTGGATACATTTGTCTTTCATTTGAGGAGATCATTGTTGGCTATTTGAGAGCTCTTTGCTTGAGGGAGTTGTGCTTGTTTCTTGAGAGCTTATTGACATTGCATGAGGAAGATATTATTGAGAACCTATTGCTATCACTTGTGGAGATTGTCCTTGGTTGGTTGAAGTCCTCATTGTTATTGCTTGGAGAGGTTTCCATTTGAGAGATCATTTGTCATACATTTGAGAGTACATTGTTGAGCATTGTTGTCATCCATTTGAGAGTACATTATTGAGCATTGTTGTCATCCATTTGAGAGATCATTTGTCATACATTGTTGAGATCATTGTGGATCATTGTTGTCATCCATTGAAGAGTACATTGCCATTCATTGTAATTGAGGTATTGTCATCATTCATTTGTTATCCATTGTTGAGTTCATCATTGAGCCTTGCCTTCATTGATTTGTGGTTGAGATTTGAGTGCTACTTGAGAGTCATTGGTTGAGCCTTTGGGAAGGCTTTTGGGATAGAATTTTTGGATAGATTTGAGACAACTTTTGTGCATGATTGGTTGAGCCTTTGGGAAGGCTTTTGGGATAGAATTTTTGGATAGATTTGAGACAGCTTTATGCATGATTGGTTGAGCCTTTGAGAAGGCTTTTGGGATAGATTTGGGAAAGCATTTTGAGATGATTGTTTGAGCCTTTTGTGAAGGCTTTGAGGATATATTTGGGATAACATTTGAGCAGGATTGTTTGAGCCTTGTGAGAAGGCATTGAGGTAGATTTGTGAGCAGTGAAAGAGATAGGATAAAAATAGAAAATACATCAACACTAGTTGCCTAGCTGAGTAGATCAATGGATAGCCTAGTTGAGCAGATCAGTGGATAGCCTAGTTGAGTAGATCAATGGAGAGCCTAGTTGAGTATATCAGTGGAGCCCACTTAAGTAGATCAGGATAACCTAGCTTTGAGTAGATCAAAGTAATCATTTGTATTGGGATAAGGATCCCTATTTCTTTGTGAAATATTATAAGGAGAATATCTTGTGGACTACCCCACATTGGGGGAACCACGTTAAATCTTGTGTCTCAATTGTGTGTGATGATTTGTGCACTTGCTTACTATTGCTATCTATGTTATTAATGCACACTGCTATATTTGGTTATTGCAATTGAGGACACTAATTGATATTGGTTTGGAAAGAAAGTAAAAAGTGGGTGCTATACTGTTCACCCCCCTCTCAATATAAGCTTGTGTTCTTCAATTGGTATTAGAGTGGGTTCCTTCGAAAAGGCTAACAACTTGAGGGAAGATTCTACAAGAACATAGATGGCTTCATATAATGGATCATCTACAAGTAAGGCTCCACTATTTGATGGTAACAATTATGCTTTTTGGAGCATGAGAATGAAGAACTATTTGATATCACAAGGATATGAGGTATGGCAGATGGTTGCAAAAGAGTATAAGGTTGAAGGTGATCCCGATACAGATAAGACTATCAGGAAATTGGTTGAGATCAATGCAAAGGCAATGAATTGTATTCTGAGTGGGCTTCGTGAGATAGATTTTGCAAAGGTCATGGTATGTAATTTAGCTAATGAAATGTGGACCAAGTTGTGGAATACCTATGAAGGAGATTCCAAGGTAAAGTTGGCAAAACTACAAACTCATAGAAAAAGATTCAAAGAATTGAAAATGGAAGATTCTAAAGATATTACAAAGTTCTTGCTTCGAGTTGATGAGATTGCTAACACCATGAGAGGTCTAGGATTTGAGATGAAAGAATCAGATGTTACTCAAAAGGTTTTGAGATCACTTCCCATGAAGTATGATGCAAAGGTTTCAATGATAGAAGAAACAATGAATATCGACAAGCTAACAATGGAAGAACTACAAGGAACTCTCACAACTTATGAGATGAGGATAGATAAGCATCAGGCTCCAAAGAAAGAAATTGCATTCAAAGCTTTAGAGAAAAAGAAAGGGAAAGATCCAGAGATAGATAGAGATTCAGATAATGATGAGGAAGCTAACTTCATCAAAAGGAAAAAGGACTCAAGGAATTATAGGGATATGAAGAAATTCAAATGCTACAAGTGTGGTGATTATGGTCACTATGCAAACAAGTGTCCACATGAAGAAAATAGTGATGATGAAAAATAGGGTCATAGAAGAAAAGAAGAAGGAAAGCATAAGCATGACAAAGAGGATAGGTACAAGCAAAGCAAGCATGAGAAGAAGAAGAGTTTTCGTAAGAATAAGAAAACTTTCTACATTGAAGAAGCAAGTGATGGTTCAGATCACAACAATGAAGACCAGTCAGATGAAGAAGAATGTACATTCTTTGGAATAAGTGAAGAAAGGCAAGAACACCTATTCCTAGGTATTGAAGTTAAATAAGAGGATATATCTATCGAAGAATGACATGAAGAGCTTGCTATAGCCATTGAGCAAGCAAATAGGTACAAGAAGGGTCTAAGAATACTAAAATGCTTCATATGCAGAGACTTTGGGCATTTAGATGATGATTGCATGTACTACAACAATTGCAACAAGAAAAGTTTATTTGTGGAAAAAGAAAGCAATAGTTCCAGTAATAGTTCTAGCAGCAGTTCTAGTGACAATTCCAGTAGTAGTGATGATGAAGAAGAGGAATCCACAAAACAAGAAAATAAAATCAAGAGATTGAAAAGGAAAATCAAAAGGCTTGAAAATAAGGTTCATGAAAATGAAAAGGTCAAAGTAATGCTTAATCGACACATTCAAGGTTTGGAAAAAGAGCTTCAAGAAACAAAAGAGCTTGGCATCACTATTTCTGAGCAATTGAAGAAGAAGAAAGAAAGATGTAATCAGTTAGAAGAAGAAGATCAGAAATGTTTGGGGACCTACATAAATAAGTTAGCATGATTTCAAAGGAATTCAAAAACTTTGGATAACTTTTTGGATTTACAACGAGATCCATCTATAAAGACAGGGCTTGGTTATGAAGAAGGGAAATAAAAAATAAACACACAAGGACCTCTATTTGTATCAGGAGGTTTTGTTTCAGAAATCTATAAGGAAGAACCGGTTCCCAAAGAAAAGGAAGCAACATAAATGGATACTTGCATTTCAGAGGCTATAGAGATGTGTGCCAATTTGCTATTTGACACAAATGAAGAGAAAGAAGAGGAAGGTTCCAAAGCACCAAAGGTCTCATATTTCAGGTTTGGGGAGTCACACTCAAAAGGAAAGGAAGTTCTAAAATATGAAAGCAAGGAAGCACCTAAGATTCATGAAGAAAGTTCCAAAGCTCCTATGGCTCCAAATATCTAGTTTGGATCTTGTTTTGAGATAGGTGAATCAAGTTCAAGAAGCAAAGAAATTCTTGAAGAAGAAAGCAAGGAAGAAGTTAAGGAAGAAGATTTGGATACCACAAAGAAGGATCAAGGATACAATGCACAAGTCAAATATGATCACAAGGATAAATGTCAAGAAAGGTATGAGGAACCAAGGCATGAACAAAGGGCTTTTCAAGGACATTGTTTTTCTTGTAATGGATTTGGACATAGGGCTATACATTGCAGGGTCTATGGATCAAAGAAGTTTGATTTTTCTAGAAGGAACTTCAAAGGAAGAAGGTATGGTTTTCAGGGACATTGCTTCTTATGCAACAGGATTGGTCATAGAGCTTCTCAATGCAAAGGAAATGAGCAATATGGTTTTGATTATAGAGCTGCACAATTCAGAGGTCATGGTCAAAATGATTATGGAAATAGAGCTTCACAATACAGGGTTCAGGAAAGGAATGGATATGGAAATGATTTCAAGAAAGAATTCAGGATATGGGCACCATCCAAAGGCTACAATATCAAGTGTTTTAATTGCAATAACTTTGGACATATTGCAAGATGGTGTAGGACTCAATTCCAAATAGGTTCAAGGCAAGAAGGTCAAACAATTTCAAGGCAAGAAGGTCAAACAGGTTCAAGACAAGAAGATCAAGTAACTCATCAAGAAAAGGAGATCAAAAATATGTGGAAGGAAGTTGACAAAGGAAAGGAACAATGTAATATGGGAGTAAATGTACTCCCACCCCAAAAAATTAATCACCTCAAGAGAGAAGGTGGTAGGGGGCTAAGCTTAAGAGTCATATATTTTAGCCCCATAGGTGTCCCTTTTGCCATTGATGTCAAAGGGGGAGAGATTTGAGTAAGGGGGAGAGCATTGAGTTAGGGGGAGCAACCTCCAAAGAGAGCATTGAGATAGGGGGAGTAGCCTCCAAAGAGAACATTGAGATAGGGGGAGCAACCTCCATAGAGAGTATTGAGTCAGGGGGAGCAACTTTGATTTTCAGAAATGGCTTTTGCAGTGATTGTGGTGATTTGCATTAGAGGTGTTGCCATCAATGACAAAGGGGGAGATTGTTGGCAATTTGAGTTATTTTGTGTTGTCATTGATGTCACATGGATCACATTGAGTTTTGGTGGTAAAAGCACTTCATAAATAATCATTTATGATATTTTGGAGAGCATGGATATATACAAGGTTTTGTGGCACAAGAGGCATATAATATTTAATTTTTTAAATATTATATTAATGGTTTTTATTAAAACCAATGGTAAAGGTTTTTATTAAAACCAATGGCAAGGGTTTTTATTAAAACCAATGGAAAGGTTTTTTATTAAAACCAATGGAAAGGGTTTTTCATTAAAACCATAAAGGGTTTTCATTAAAACCATTGGAAAGGGTTTTTCATTAAAACCACTATGCTAAGACTTCTCCAAATTATGATGGATGAAAAGGTTTTCCAATAAAACCTAGGTGCAAAAAGTTTCATGACGAAATTCAAAAGAATGAAGGAGATATCCCAATTCAAAGTTAAGAGGTGAATTATTAAATTTTTATTTAATAATTCTAAGGTCTAAGGTTGAATTATATTATCCATCGACGTGCAAAGGTTGGGGAGATAAATAAAGATTCATCGACGTCATTCGAAGGCATGGAGGTGCATATAAATAAAAGGTGAAAAACCTTTGTTTATTGAAGACTTGACATAGCGCATGAGAGAGAGTCATCGAAAGGGGAGCAACGAAGAAAGAAGGATAAATAACTTTCGATTTGAGAGCAAGGTCAAGTAAACAACATAGGAAAGTGACATCACGTAGGAGCCTATAGCGTAGTTGGTAGCGCATGAACTTTGCACAAGGCAGGTTCATTGTTCGAATCCCGCCAAGGGCAAAGTGTTTTGCTAAGAAAGTAAAATCGAGTTTTAGATTTGAGCGCAGGTTAAAGTTGGGTGTTTGGGATTAAAATCCCAATATGGGCTAGCACCCACGTGGTAAGCGCTTCACAACGCTAAGCGAGAGGAATGGAGTTCGACTCCCGTGAAGGTGTGAAGGCACATTAATTTTGGCAAGGCATTTTGGCAAAGATGATTTCAAAGGTTACGAAGGCAGCAAATTTCATATAAAGGTATTTATCTCCAGTGCATGGTAATATTTGTTATTACCAAAGTTTTGGTGCATTAAAATTATTTCTGTGATAACTAGGGAGTCATAAGGAGTTTAGGGAAATAAATGCTTGTTGTATGTGTTAATGTGCTTAGGGAGTTATAAGGTGTAGAATTAAATATTTGTTATTGTTGTGTGTGATTAGGGAGATATAAGGTGTGGAAATAAATATTTGTGATTGTTGTATGTGGAGTTATAAGGTGTGGAATTAAAAATAAAAGCATAGGTGCTTGTTGTATATGTTAATGAAATTAGGGAGTCATAAGGTTGAAAAGTGTTGAACTTGTTATATGTCCTAGTGCATGATTTAATTATGAAATTAAACTAGGAACTTGAGACCTAGTTAATTGCTACCTTGAGTTAGAAGACATGCACATGAGTTAGGGTTTGAAGTTGAAGACAAATTGCTTGATTATGTGCCTTGGCTATTGAGAGGAAGTGGATGGATTAGAAAATCAATTTTATGGATAAAATTGATACTTGAGTTCCATGATTGCTTTAGTGGAGTTCATTGAGAGTATTGCCATTATTGAGGAGGTTTTTGCTATTGCTTTGAGGAGATTATTGTTGGTTACTTGTTGAGTACATTGCCACTATTTGAGACCATTGAGGAGATCATTTGCTAGTCACTTGTGGATACATTTGTCTTTCATTTGAGGAGATCATTGTTGGCTATTTGAGAGCTCTTTGCTTGAGGGAGTTGTGCTTGTTTCTTGAGAGCTTATTGACATTGCATGAGGAAGATATTATTGAGAACCTATTGCTATCACTTGTGGAGATTGTCCTTGGTTGGTTGAAGTCCTCATTGTTATTTCTTGGAGAGGTTTTCATTAGAGAGATCATTTGCCATCCATTTGAGAGTACATTGTTGAGCATTGTTGTCATCCATTTGAGAGTACATTATTGAGCATTGTTGTCATCCATTTGAGAGATCATTTGTCATACATTGTTGAGATCATTGTGGATCATTGTTGTCATCCATTGAAGAGTACATTGCCATTCATTGTTGAGTATTGTCATCATTCATTTGTTATCCATTGTTGAGTTCATCATTGAGCCTTGCCTTCATTGATTTGTGGTTGAGATTTGAGTGCTACTTGAGAGTCATTGGTTGAGCCTTTGGGAAGGCTTTTGGGATAAAATTTTTGGATAGATTTGAGACAAATTTTGTGCATGATTGGTTGAGCCTTTGGGAAGGCTTTTGGGATAGAATTTTTGGACATATTTGAGACAACTTTTGTGCATGATTGGTTGAGCCTTTGGGAAGGCTTTTGGGATAGAATTTTTGGATAGATTTGAGACAACATTTGAGCAGGATTGTTTGAGCCTTTTGTGAAGGCTTTGAGGATATATTTGGGACAACATTTGAGCAGGATTGTTTGAGCCTTGTGAGAAGGCATTGAGGTAGATTTGTGAGCAATGAAAGAGATAGGACAAAAATAGAAAATACATCAACACTAGTTGCCTAGTTGAGCAGATCAGTGGATAGCCTAGTTGAGTAGATCAATGGATAGCCTAGTTGAGTAGATCAGTGGATAGCCTAGCTAAGCAGATCAATGGATAGCCTAGCTGAGTAGATTAGTGGATAGCCTAGTTGAGCAGATCAGTGGAGAGCCTAGCTGAGCAGATCAGTGGAGCCCACCTGAGCAGATCAAGATAGCCTAGCTTTGAGCAGATCAAAGTAATCATTTGTATTGGGATAAGGATCCCTATTTCTTTGTGAAATATTATAAGGAGAATATCTTGTGGACTACCCCACATTGGGGGAACCACGTTAAATCTTGTGTCTCAATTGTGTGTGATGATTTGTGCACTTGCTTACTATTGCTATCTATGTTATTAATGCACACTGCTATATTTGGTTATTGCAATTGAGGACACTAATTGATATTGGTTTGGAAAGAAAGTAAAAAGTGGGCGCTATACTGTTCAGCCCCCCTCTCAGTATAAGCTTGTGTTCTTAAGATAGTTGATCATTCGAGGATATTTCAAACCCTTAAAATTGAAGATTGAAGGTAAATCAACTCACAAGATAGTTTATCATTTAGGGATATTCATTGCCACTCTGAAATTGATATTGGGTTCTCTAGTAAGGAGGAGAATCATATTGAGTTCTTAGGTGTGACCTAAGATATTATTTATTTCAAAAAAATAATTGTAGTAGATATTAAGAGATTAAACTATAGAAATGTGAGAAGCTTCCTACACATAATAGATAAGAGTTTCAACTTCTAAGAGCAGAGAATATTGATAAAGAATAAATCATATTGAAGAAAGAAAAATATGGCAACAAATTGAGAAGCATTCAAAGCTTCCTAATATAAAGAGAGTAGAACATAAGATATCAAAAGTTTGATATATCATTCTTGAGCCAATATAAAGTAAGTTTACTTCAAAGTTTAGATTAGTATCTATATTGATAAGAGTTACAAGATATTAAGTAGATTCAGACCCAAGAGGTCAATATTGAATAATAGAGACCCTTCAAAGAAATAGGTCTATATAGAAAAGAGGCTCTTATAGTAAAAATAAAATATGCTCTTATTGAAGAAAAAGAAGCCCTTGAAGAATAAGAGAAAAGATCAAATTAAAATATCATATAAAAGTAAAGGATAATTGAGAAAGGAAGAGGTATATATCATTATAAAAGATATTTCGGGTAAAGTAAATCAAGAAAATTCTACCAACCATATAGTAGACAAGTATAACAGTGGAAAGAGAGCTGAGTATATGGCCAAGCATACTAGCATTGTAGTGTAGAAGAGAAGAATGTGAGCCATTTGGACCACACAAGTATAGAGCAGAAGAATGTGAGCCATCAAGTACACACCAGTGCAAAGAAGAATGTGAGCCATTCGGTCCACATCAAAGCAGAGATAAATGTGAGCCATTCATTCGATGCTAATACAGTCTAATGCAAAGAGAAATATTCAAATGAGGAAAGAATTATTTTTTTCATAACAGTATTTGGTTATAGCAGAAGATAGAATCCAATAAAGGATAATATTCAAGAGTTACAAACATATAAGGCTTTTTGATAAAAAGCAGTGCAGTCGAAGTATTAGAGTAGTATTGAATGCATAAACCTACAAAAATTGAATCAAGAATGGATTAGAAATTAGAACAAAATAATTTGGAGAGGTTAGAAGCAACATCAATGAGCCAAAGTAGAAACTATTGCAGTGGGAACGTGAGCAAGCCGATGTAGATGTGAAATGCAGACATCGAATCATTTTTTAAAAGTCTAAACAACAAGGAAAAAGGAGAGCTTGAGGTAGTTGAGAAGTCCTAGAACCAAACACAAAATATTAAGAAATTATTATGCCTAGTGTAATGTTCATCCACATAACGTTATGCAAAACATTAGTGTTGAGAGTCATTTTGATTGCAATTTGGAGTGTAACGTACCATTCAATATACAATTTGGGCTAACTAATTATACCTTTTGTTTGGAGTGCAACATGCCATTCAAATATAGATTGGATTGCAACACTTAGAAAGTGAAATGCCTCAACATGTATGTTGACATGCCTCAGTCATCTAAAGCCCATTAAGAGTTGTTTGCATGAGTATTTGTTGGAGCAACATTCGTAGAATGGAGACGTGAGAAGTGCACACAAAATAAGGGAGTTTTATAAGGTACTTTAATTTTAGGGTTTTTGTAAAATCTAAGGTTTTATATTAAAAGTTAATTTAGGAGGTATAAGGTTAAATTAGAATATATTTGAATTATTGAGTTATTAAAAGAATGGAGTGATAAGTAGAGCAGAGTTAATTAAGTTTCTTAAAGTTTTCTAGGTTGGAGTGATAAGGACTTCAATTAGTCCATTTAAATATTTTTGTAATTTTTAAAAGGTTTTGAAATTTTTTGAAAGAATTATTTATTTTTGGGTTTATATTTGAAAATTTGAAAAAAATGAAATTATTGAATTTTTGCAAATTTATATATTTGGGAGACAAGAATTTCAACATCAAAATACTAGGAAAAACATAAATTTACAAATTTCATATTATTAGTTTCTAAAACTAGGGAGACATCAGGTTTACTACTTCATAGGAATTAAATTAGAAACTTTTGAATTATTTAAAATGTAGGAGTTATAAGGTTGTCTACTTCAAAGGAACAAATTAAATCTAGAAAGTTTGTTTTTACAACTTAAAAGGTACAAAAATGGATAAGTTGTCAAGAGGAACTTTTCAACATAGGAAGTATTATCAAAATACAAAGCCATATTTCATAAAAGGAAAAGTTCAAAAACAAAATCTATACCAAAGATAATTTCCTGAATTTAATGGGCAACATCAAAACTCTTATCAAAGATGCAAGATAGTATCAAGTGAATCTAATCAAACAATTCAAACAGAAAAAGATATTTGGTATATAGATTCAAGATCTAGTCATCATATGACTGGTAATTTGCAATGGTTTGAATGTCTAGAAGTCAAGGATAATTTCTATTTAAATATTGCAAATGATAAGAGATATCTAGTTCATGGAAGTGGTAGAGTAACACCTAGTATACCATTTTTAGATTTTGTACTAGAGGATGTTATGTATGTTCTAGGATTATCAACCAATCTCATTTTAGTTACTCAATTGGTTGAAGGTGAAATATCAATTGAATTCAAATATATAAATGAGCACAATAAATGCATTATCAAGAATCAAAATATAATAGAGGCTACATGATCAATAAAAAATGGAATATATGCTTTAGATTCAATTGGTTTTTCTCAAGAGCTTATTTTATCTCAAGATGAAATTATTGATAAATTACCTGAGTGTTTTGAAATATAGAATTTATAAAATTGGATTCAGTAGCCTTTCTACCAATGCAAGCATTAGATGAATCCAAAGTTCAAGATGATGAAGCAAATACAAGAAAAGCAGAATATCAAATGCATTGCAAGGTCACTTGAAGAATGAAGACAAAGATGAAGATCATGATTGAAGACTAAAGTCTTCAATAACTAAATAATGTAATATAGAGGGTGTTGGAGTATATTAAATTATTTGGTACATGCTAATGTACCCCCATGGTGAGGATGACTTGAGGAATTGAACTAGGGGTTCAGAGGCTAGGGCATAGGACTGGAGAAAATTTTCATGCAAAAAACACCATCATAGAGGATCAATCTTATTGGAGGATCTTTAAATAGTAAGGATCACAAAAAAAGAATGGGGGTCATAGGTACTTCGATACCAGATCCTCCAAAACAAGGAATCTCATACCAGGATAAGCTATGTGGAACCTAATATAGCTTCAATGACTGTCAAACACAAGCAAGGACAATCATAAACACTATGGAAAATAAAAAAAAGAAGGATTTTTTGTTTGGAAGGGTGAACAAATGTTTACCACAAGCAAAAGAAATACCAATATTGGAAATAGTAGAGGACTAGATAGCTAAGGATAGTTTATAAGATGAAACACAACCTAATAGATAAATTCGTGGGTTTCAAACCATCTATGCACTTCCTCCACACATGGATAAGTAAATAATGTCATCTAGAAGGAGAATACAAAATTCTAACTCTCATAAATGGGTATTTTTCTATATAGTTCACATCAATGGCAGACAAAAAAAAAGTATTTAAGGGAGGGTCATATCATCACAGGCCAACGATACTATTCCTGCAAAGATGGAATATGGGATTCAACCCTAGGGTGGAATCAATTGCAGTACCAATATGGTAAGATTATTTTCCCTTCCCCTTGAATTTTGAAAAGAGGAGGTAATCAAGTCAATAGGCAACTTACTAGGTCATTATAAAGGTAGATCAAGAGAAATAGTTTTATGAAGATCAATAATGTTTGCTAGGGTTTGTGTAGAAATGTGTAGGCAACAAATCCACCTCCCAAAAGAAGAAGAAGTGATCTTTAGATTTGCACAATTTTGTCTAGTTTTGCTTAAAATGTACAAGTGTGAAAATGTAAAAGTAGGAGCAAAATATACAAGGCTGCAAAGGTACAAAATGAAATGTAAATGAAATTAGGTGAAATGTATATTTGGAGTGAAGTTGATAAAAATCAGATTAGACCTTAGTAAAACTTGTAAAAGATTTGTTTTGGAATTAGTTCGGGAAGGCAGTTGTAAATATTGTGATGCTTCATAAACTGCTTTAGAATGGTCTGGGTGCATTATATATCCCCCCATTTATTTTTGGTTGTTCGTTCATAGTTCATTCATGTTCATTGTTGTTCATTGTTGGAACCTTAATACATAATTCATGGAGTATTGAATGTTGGGATATATACTATTCATTTTGATTGTTGTGGTGATTGTGAGTAATGCCAATGGCTATATTGTACATGATTCCTCATAATATGGATGCTACAATAATTTTCCTTAATTTTTTACCCTTGTGAATTCCACCATACATTTTGACTATTGCAGGTTGTGTAGTTCATGTTTGATGCATAACTTGGCATGTATATGGATGGAATTGCATTGTGAATGATGTTGATTACTTTCTAGACTTGGTGTGGAGAATGGAAGTTATTGTATGAAGAATTATAGTTGTATTTGAAATTTCTAGGCAGTTGTACAATTTTTGGAATTACCCAAGATGAATACAATTCATTGTCATGGATTTAGGGTTTGCATGTTATGAAGAGTTGGAGCAATTGACATATAGAAACTTCCTAAAATCTATCTTGGAAGGATTGGTTGAATAGAGTGATAAATCTGAGTATTAGTTGCAACAAGAGTTCGTAAAAGCTATACAAATGCTGTACCCAAATTTTACAAATAGTCATTTACCCAATTTGATAGTAAGGTTGCAACCCAAAACCTACCAATTAAGGAAATAATGTTATTTTGAAGAAATCGATTACAAAATGGATAGATTTAACTTGCAAAACCTGTTCCAATGAGTTGGTTGTGTACCAAATTGTACAAGATACTATGTTGTATTATTTGGATTGTACAATTGTAAAATTTGGTGATCGTACAAGCTATTTTTACAGATTAGCATAGTGTACAATGGAGCTCGTACGAGGTGTACGATTTGTGCAAGTTGGGTTCTAATATTATGGTAATTATTTCCAGATTTTCCTAACCACCTCCCCATTCAAGAATAATACGTTACTAAAATCTACATTTGGCATCATTGCCTTATTTAACTTTTGAATTTTTGTTAAAATGGGTCAAAAGCGTCGCAGTCAAGAAGATCGTACAAGTGATAAACTTGAGTACATAAATTAGAGGTGAATGATAGATACAAGTTTGCAAAGGTATAGGATATGTGATCACAGAGAGGAAATCCTAGTTAGGTGAAGCACAAGAATTGCTCAAAGAGGGACCATGAACAATTTTGAACACAATACACATGAACCATTAATAGAACAAGTGTGGACATACGACGAAGCATACATTGAAATGTTGGATACATTGTTGATCAACACAAAAGGAGAGGAAAAAGAAGCACCTAGAGTTGAGGAGAAAGTTGATGTAAGTAAAGACATTAATAAGGAAACAATATGAGAATGAGGTGAGTGGATGATAACACCTGAGAAAGTGGTAGATAGGTTGCAAAGGAGCACGGTGGATGTGAGTCAGGCACTAGAGGTCTCTGAAGGAAGGACCAAGGCCACAACCTACACACCAACAAAGGAGGTCATGGAGTGAATATGCACAAGAAATTGGTAGATGACTATTTGGTGAATATAATATTCCTCGAGTAGACAGTTCCAACAAGGACCAACAAAGTGAATCACCTATAAGATGGAATCGGTCAAGATTTCCAAGTGAAACTTTGTCAAGGGAAGAAGAACCACCAATGGACCATGTAGGCAATAGAGTAGGAAAATAGAGATGCTCACCCTTTATGGGGGAAGGAAAGGAAGACTTTATAAGACACATCAAGATATGTATAAACATATGGAGAGAAAATGGTGTAGATCAACCAGATGAATGGTTACGATTGTTTCCTACTACATTATGAGGACTTTCCATAGATTGGTATCTGAAAAGGTAAAACACACCAAAAGTTTAGGCATGGAATAAAATGAAAGATGCATTCATTGAGGAATTTCACCCATTGAAGGATGATGGTGATATTGTAACTGAACTTTGTGCCACTAAATAGAAAGCTAATGAAGATGTGAAGTCATACAATCATCGATTGAAGCAGTTGGTGGATAATATGTAAATGCCTTTAGAAGATTTGCTAGTAAAGGGACAGTTTGTATTTGGGTTGCTACCTAGATACAAGAAGAATATGAACGTAGTTCCATCAACTACATAGGAAGAAGCCTTAGAAAATGAGAATAGTTTCAAAAGTGAGGCTAAAAAAACAATCACCAAAATGATAACACATACAAGACGCGATGATTCATATAGTGAAGAAGATGATACAATACAACAGATAGTGCAATCATTCTGGAAAGAATTTTAAAAAATAATGAAAGAGACAAAAGGCAAAGTTAAACAAGACCAAAAGTATATTTGGTGTACAAATTGCAAAAATAAAGGTCACACGAATGTGACTTATCCTCACAATGAGTATTGCCACATTTACAATGTACTTGGACATAAAGTGATGGAATATCCATTTAATGAAAAGGTGCGCCCACATGTTCTCTCTATCCAATAACAAGAAGAGAAACACAAAAACCAAATGAGTGGCTAGCAAGCCACCAGTGGCAGTTATAGGAATAGCCATAGAGAGGGAAAACAATATCAAGACAAGAAACAAGGAGGATAGAGCCGTTTGTAGTATGATTCGGATGGGAGGTCAATCATACAATATCGTAATTGCTAAGAGTGGGGACATTTTGTGAAGAACTATCCATCACATAAAAAATAGGAGATACAACAGATAAATACTACACACATGTGTAGATGGTGTGGTCCAGGGAACCACAAGGAAACAAATTGTTCAAAGTAAGCGAGTTCTAGTAACCCGTAAAACATAATTTTTTTGGATATAGAGGTTCCTCCAATCAACGAGGAAACTGAAGAAGTACTAGCTGTGACAAGGAATCAGTCCAAGAAGGACAAGTATCCTAGACCTACCAAAGAAAAGAAGCAATGGTAAGTAGCGAAGAGGGTACTTGACAAAGAAGCAAAGAAGGCAAAAGAATTGAGAATAGCAGGAGAAAAAGAGAAAGAAACCATCAGAAGATAAAGAAGTGCAAAATTTGGTGGCACAAGTTTTAAATTCCATTGTGGAGATTAAGGTGGTGAGTCTGTTAGAAGCCATCCCATCGTTGCATAGAGCAATGAAAGAAGATACACAACCTCATAAGATGATGGAGGTACAAAGCCAACCAATCAAAGAATAAGAACAAAATAATTACTTTATAGACCCTACCATATTGATGATTGATATTGGGAAGAAACCCGCATTGGTCCATATGGAGATATTAGGATACAACCTAACACAAAGTTATTGTGTATGGAGGATCCAGTGTTAATGTGTTACCTGAGAAGACTTGGCGAGAAATTGGTACTCCATAATTATGAGCACCAAGCTTTCAATTATATGGTGCTAACCAAGATGGAATAGAGATGAAAGGAGTCTTGACTGCATAACAAGTCATAATAGCTGACCAATTTTTTTTCTTAGATTTCATTGTAATTACCATGCAGAAGCTAGCATATGATGCTTTGTTGGGAAGAGGATGGCTACGAATAGCCAAATTTAATCATAACTAGGGAAAATATTAGATCACCTTCAAGAAAGGACAACATAAATATATGATCAATTTGAATAACCAGAGGATCAGCAAGGACATGGCCATGACTGATGAGTCAGGTAGTTCTTTTGGTGAAGAAGAGCATGAGCCTAATAAGGAAGGTATGTTGTACCTAGATGATTGTAGTGAAGGCAATGATTGATTTGATAGCAAACTTCTCCATTGGAAAATGGAGGAGTACGAGGAGTTTTAGTCCACCTACCTTTGTATTGATATAGAGAAGACCATAGAAAAACAAGATGAGATGAAAGATAGCTTGGAACCAAAGAAAGAAGAAGAGGAGAAATGGTCATTCTCTAAAAGCTTTGCATAATACATAGTGGGAGATGCTGAAATTGATGTGAGGCCAATGCATCCTATGAATGTGGAAAATGAAATGATAGAGCCTACAAATATTAAGTATGAAGGACCTCAGATAGTGGATGTAAACCTAGGAACAAAGGGAGAGCCTAGGATGATCCACTGTGGTGATGACTGGGACCCAAACCTGAAAGCATCAACTTTCAAGATATTCTTAGAGCATAAAGATATCTTCACATGGATGTAAAAGGACCTAAAAGGGGTATAACCAGAGTTGTATCCACAAGATCACGCTAATACCTAGAGCATATCCAGTGAAAAGAAGGCCGTATAGGATGAACCCTAAGTATGATGTATTGGTGAATACATAAATAAAAAATATGTTAGAGGCATGCATTATTTTTAGAGTCACTACCAATGACTAGGTTTTACCTATAGTGGTCACCTTGAATAAGGAAGTGGATAAAATTTAAATATTCGTAGACTTCAGGAGTTTGAATGCAGTGATGATCAAAGATCCCTTCCCTATTCCCTTCACATACTCAATTTTGGAGGGGTCACAGGACATAAAATGTATTCATTCCTGGATGGGGTTTCTAGGTATAACCAAATAAGCATCATTGAGGAGGATAAGTTGAAGACCAAATTAATTGTGGAGAATGACATCTATGCATATAATCAAATGCCATTCAGGCTATGCAATGCCCCAACCACATTTCAATGCATTATTCTGTATATATTTTATCAATTAGCCATAGGAAATTTTAAGGTATTTTTGGATGATTGGTCCATTTAAAGTAAGATCAATGATCATTTATCTAACCTCAACGAATGCATGAGTAGGTGTAGAAATGTGCAAATATCCTTGAATCCATAAAAGTATTTTTTGATGGTACCGTATGGTAAACTGTTGGGACATATAGTGTGCAACGAAGGGTTGAAGACCAATCCTAAAAAAATCCATGTCATACTACACATGGAGGAGCCATATGATGTGAGCTATTTAAAAACCTTTCTTGGATCCATGAGATACTATCAAAGCTTTATCAAGAATTATGCACAGGTGTCCTACCAACTGGATTCTTTAACCAAGAAGAATATTCTCTTAAGATGGACGGAGGAGCACCAAGGAGCCTTTCAGGAGTTAAAAGCTAAGCTAGTCAATAGTCCCATTTTGGTGTTCCCTAATTGGGATAAGGAATTTCACATCCATATTGATACCTTAAACTTTGCAGTTGGATGTGCATTAGCATAGGAAGGACAATTTAGGCTGGACCAACCTATATTTTTTGTGAGCTACCTATTATCGTGGGCAGATAGAAATTATAGTACAATGGAGCAAGAAGCTCTAGGGATGGTATATGTTCTGTAGAAGTTTAGACATTACCTATTAGATAATCCTTTTGCCTTCTACATTGATCATCAAGCTTTGTTGTACTTGATAAATAAGGTAGTTATACAAGGACGAGTCAACAAGTGGCTCGTCACCTTACAAGAATTCATATTTTGAGTAGTAGTGTGACTTGGAAATAAACATGTGATTGTAGGTCAATTGTCTCAAATACGATCAAGAGAATATGTAGGAATGAGAATTCTAGATGAATTCCCTGATGCTAAGTTATTCATGATCAACGTTGTTCCATCGTGGTACAAGTTGATTGGACAATACCTATCCAAAGGGGAGTTGCCACAACAGTTGACAATAATGGAAAAGAAGAAAGTAATCATAAAGTCAACCCCTTTCTAGTTGATAGTGGGATTGTTGTACAAATTAGGTATTGATGGTATCCTAAGAATATGTGTAATGGATGAGGAAATTAAAGCCACATTGAAATAAGCTCATGAAGGATTTGCAGGAGGATACAAGGGGACTGACGCCACTACTCAAAAAGTACTCTTAGCAGGACTATGGTGGTCCAAAATATATATGATGCAAAGGAATACATAAGAGCATGTGATACTTTCCAGAGAGTGGAGAGGCCAGTGTGAAGGGACTTTATGCCATTACACCCATCATAATCCTAGGAACTATTTGAGAGATGGGGGTTGGAATTTGTTGGACCACTAAGAACAACACGTAGGTGGAAGTATCAGTATATCATGGTAGCCACTGAATACCCAACAAAATGGGTTGAGGTACGAGACCAGATAACTCAGTAAAAAGTACAACATATTTCTTGTACGAGCAAGTAATTACAAGATTCAAAATTTTACTACTAATAACGAGTGATCGAGGAGGTCACTTTGTGAATGAGATAATCAAAAAGTTGACAATTGATTTTAGAATTTGACACTCCTTGTCTAGTCTATATTACCCAAGAGATAATGGATAAGCGAAAGCAACTAACAAGGTATTAGTATCAAAATTGTACAAAAATTGTGTAATAGAGGGATCATATTGGGAGGAAAGGTTACCCTTTATTCTTTGGCCATATCGAAATACCTTTAAGCCAAAGATAAATCATACACCATTTTAGCTAATGTATGGTCAAGAGGTAGTAGTGCTAGTGTAATTCTTGGTACCAAGTTTACAAATAGTTGTGGAGCATCGCTTAGGTTACCAAGAGAGTATAGAAGAAATATTGATGGTACTAATCAAGCCGAATGAGATAAGAGTCATGGCACAATGGGCGATCAAAGTGGCCCAAAAGAGAAGGAAGATGTGGTATAATAAACACCTTCAAAAATTAGAACTTAAGTAAGGCGACTTAGTTCTAAAGTTTAATGGGAAACAAGAAATCAAGCCAGGTAAGTTAAAAACATGTGGCTTGGTCTCTTTTGAGTCGTAGAAGTGAGGGACAATGGAGCAGTTAAATTACAAAAATTGAATGGGATGAAAGTATAAAATACTGTAAATGGTTTGAAGTTGAAGCCATATAAAGTACAATGTCTGTTTATTGCTTTAGAAGAAGTTGAACAAAGACAACAAGCTCCATTCAATGAGTAGAAAAGCAAAATTCAAGGTTCACCATGGGAGGACCTTGACATGGGACTAACACACCTATTCACAAAAGGAAAGGAGATAAGACCAATTATTGAGCAAGAAGAATTGGTACCTTGATCCGCTGAGAGAAGGATGTGAGTATACATAAGGTTTCTAGATGGGACTAAAAGGATTGAGAAAGAAGATGAAATAAGTATCTCTCCAAGGGAAAGAAGGAATCTAGATGAATAAGGAATGGTGTATCCACAATCAGAGTATAGAGAATTACCCAACTATCAAAATATCGATGAAGAGTGAGACTAACGGTCCAATATATGGATAGGATGAATAACTTTGATATGGAAGTTCTATATGGGATAGGAGGTGACACTACAAAGGAAGAGATCACTAAATTATCTCCATTAGCTAATATAGGACTATTACAATAGAAGATGTGACACCGGATACAGTAGTTGTAAGAGGAGTAAAAAACATTCCAGGGACACACTGCAAGACTCCATGAGCAGACTATCCAAGACTTAGATGACACGATACAAATAATGGAGGAGCAAAGGGTAGTGAGGTCACATAAATTAGAAGGTAAAGGAAAATAACATGAGATGACACCACAAGTGAGTAGTTCATGCCATGATGGTGCAAGTACGAGTAGGGGAGAAAACTCACAAATAGCACCTCATGGGATGACCAATGATCTATAAATATTAGAAGCATATGAGAAAATAGCTTGGCGAGACATTGAGAAAGACATCACAACACCTAGACCACAAAGCAATATACATGAAGATTCAAGAAAATCTAGTGATGGAGAGTTACCTTGGCTAGTAAGAGAAGAGATTTTTGAAGTGGTGGTGATGACTTCTTAGCACAACAATCAACACCTCATATTCAACCTAATCCTGAGACCTACGCAATAGCCTATCAACAATTGAGGCAAAAAAAGAGAGAAGTATAGAGACTCCAAAGATTAATGAAATTACTAGTTAATTGGTCAGAACAAAGGGATGACAACCGTAATGATTTCAATTTTGAGTCTGATTTCTCGAAACCATATAGGGAAAATCTGGCAAATGTGTCTCCACAACGATTTTGGGAGGAAAGGTGATGGACATGCTGACTATTACACGTAGATAATCGAATACAAGTACTTCAACAATTATCACCTGGAATGCAAAGAAATGAAGGTCACTTGGCCAATATAGAACTGGTGGATATAACCTTGTTAAGAAACCAACAATAACCCCCGAGACAACAACTAGATCATAGAGGGGGAGTACACCCATTAAATACTGGAAGAGGTAGAGGAGATATTCCACCTAGAGGAGGTAGAGGACGAGGAAGGATTAGACCTCCTACTCCTAGATGACTGAGAGACACACCATTGGCATATTTTAATTGGACCAAGAACCTGTAATGTATCCCTTGGTTGAGAGAATGGTACCAAACCTCATAGGAAGATAACCATGAGGATGGCATCAATTGATTAGACCAGGACGAAGAAGAGTGGAAATTGGAAGAGGATTACCCCAAGAGAGGGAAGTTCCATGGAATGTTCACAGAAGTCCTACATCAGGAGGAATGGGTTAGGGAAGACCTACATTGACTATCCTTTCCACCCACCGACATGTTGAGGGAAGAGCAAAAATTTTATATTTATACCATATGCTTTGGAGGAATAATCATCCTTCGAATAAAACTAATCGAAGTGCATGTGATTTGTGCGAACTACATGGAAGAAGAGGACAAAGTCTTTGCAAATGTGGTAGTCAACGAGAGCATAAATGGAAGGCAGCTTGGAGATTCAATGCCAACCATGGCGGTTGGACCAATGGAAGGTGGTTGTGGCTTAAGGCGCTAGCAGGTGGGAGGTTTCGTGATCGAAACCTGACAATAACGCTTTTGCTAAGGTGCATGTGTTAAAGTTTTTTTGGGCACCAAGGTAAAAGTTCAAAGTGCACGAGGCGCTCTTTGGTGCCAAGGTGAGAGCCTAGCTCATGTGGCATGTGGGCCACGACTAGGGAGCTGTAGAGGCACAAGTGGGAGTTTGAATCCCGTCGAGGGCAAGGTACTAAAATTTTTAAATATTAAAATTGCTTCTAAGGTTTAAAAGGTGGCATGATAAATTTTTATTAAGGGGGAGTTATAAGGTTTTTAAGGTTAATTGTTTTAATTGTGATTTTTGATAAAGTGAAATTGAAATAGGAGTTATAAGGTTTAAAAGGAGAATTATATTTTAATTGGGTTAAGCTATGATGTATTAGAGAGATAAGGGTTTATAAAGAAAATCATTGTGGTTATTTTATTTAGACAAATTATTGGCTTGCATTTTGAAGTGTGGATATTATAAGGTGTAAAAGATATTTATTGCTATGTATGGTGAAATATTTTGAGGGATCAAATTGAGTGAATGATTGAGGAAACATTGCTACCTAACCTTTAAAATTGGCAAAAAGTTGATTGTGATTGAGACAAGTGTTTGAAGTCAAATCTTCTTCAAACAAGAGGTAAGGGCACATTATTCTTGAGAGTGATTGTTGAATGTTGTGAATCTTAAGTTGGAGTGAAAAGGTTCTTGTTTGATAATCATTGTTGAGTAAACCTTTATATGCATGATTGATGAATGCTTGAGTGAGAACTTGTAAACTATCTTGAACTAGGGTTTGTGCAAGATCATGAGTATCATTGTTATGTGAAATTTTTTGATAAGCATTGTTGGAAATAATTGAGTGAGTATTCATATGCTTGAACTAGGGTTTGTGAAAATTGTTGAGCAAGGTGCAGCGACAGTATTGTCATTGTTGTCAACACAGTCAAATAGATCGGTTGATGCAGTGGACAGGAGTTCAGAGGTTATTCAGAGTATGTACAGTGATGTTAAATGCTTATGAGGATGTTTTTGATGTTTGGGTGAAGTTGTTATGGGTTGTTTGTGCAAAGTTGAAAAAATCGTCATGTTGTGGCTGCTCCACAACGTACCCCAAAATTGGGGACCCACCTTTTTGCATATTTTCCAAGAAGACCGAAGTGGCCCATATGCTAAAGATCAAAGAAAAAGCAAAGAGAAAAAAAGTGTCGCGATATCGCGACATGTTGCACTTTCACGGTCAAAAGAGAAGAGAAAGAACAAGAAAGAAAAAGTGTGCGATATGTGACATGTTGCATTTTTGCGGTCCAAAGCAAAGAGAAAGAGCAAGGAGAAAAAGTGTCGCGATATCGTGACATGTTGCATTTTCGTGGTCCAAAGCAAAGAGAAAGAGCAAGAAGGAAAAAGTGTCGCGATATCGCGACATGTTGCATTTTTGTGACTCAAAAAGGGCAGGCAGACAGAGAAACAAAAGTGTCACGATATCGTGACATGTTGCATTTTCGCGACTCAAAAGGGTAGCGAGACAGAGAAACAAAAGTGTCACGATATCGCGACATGTTGCATTTTTGCCAAAGGAATAGAGTAGTTGACAGTGCGTCTGATATTAGTGATGAACACCAGGATAGTGGAACCGAAGACTGCATAGTGACGTGGACCTATAAGGAATAAATCGAAGATTGAATAAGGTAATTTGTCACATAAGGACAAAATTCAATGAATAAGACAAAACGTTACATAAGGAATCTTTAATGATTTGAAATCATCTAAGATGGTCGTTACACATGGAAAGAAGCGGACGCATGCCCATGTGGAGAAAAGGAAACGAAGGGCCACAAAATAGAAATGAAAAGCCTTTTTGGAAACCAAAACACATGCATGCACAAGGGAAGGAGAAAACGAATAGTCATGGAAGGAGAAAATGAATAGTCATGGAAGGAGAAAATGAACAGTCATGGAAGGAGAAACAAAATTTTTTTAGAGGTTTTAAATACGCCATTCAAAGAGGCCATAAGTTGTTGGTGCAGATAAATTAGGGGTTGGTGCTCCTTTCTGTTGGTGCAGATAAATTAGGGGTTGGTGCTCCTTTCTGTTGGTGCAGATAAATCGGGGGTTGGTGCTCCTTCCGGTGGGTGTTGGTAAATTGATTGTAAAGTTGGTGCTTTGCAAAGGCTGGATTTGGATGGGAGTCCAAACAGTCATTTTGAGGATGTAGCCAAATCGGTGAACCTCGGTACATCTTGTGTTGTGTGATGTTCTCTTGTTATACTTGCTTTATTTGGTTTCAAGTTTTCATTGTTTCGGCTTTAAGAGTTGAAGATTTAAGTTTTAAAAGAGCTACACTGATTCACCCCCTCTCTGTGTCATTGTGCGACTAACAATTGGTATCAGGAGCGAGGTTCCTGAACAAGCTTAACCGGCTAGGGTGATCTTGGAAGTGACACAATGGCAGGTGGTGAAGGCTTCTCATCAAACAAAGCACCATTGTTTGATGGAACTAATTACGCATTTTGGAGACTCGGGATGCGGACATATCTTTGTGCTTTGGGATACGACATTTGGGATTCAGTAGATAGTGGATACACAATACCCACCACTTCTCCAACCGATGTTGTCGGTAAGAAACTGTTTGAGAATGACTCAAAAGCAAAGAATGCTATCATGTGCGGATTAGTGGACAGTGAACTGGTAAAGATTATGAGTTGTAAAATGGCAAAAGAAATATGGGACAAACTGAGGAGCATTCATGAAGGAGACGTTAAGATCAAGGAGGCCAAGTTACAAACACATCGAGCTCAGTTCGAAGTATTAAAGATGAATGACGATGAGAACATAGAGGCATATATGCTAAGAGTTAATGAAGTCATTAATGCGATTAGAGGACTCGGCGAGGAAATCAAAGATTCTGTCATCGTGAAAAAGGTATTAAGATCTCTTCCCCAAAGATTTGATTCTAAAGTTTCAGCTATAGAAGAAGCTAAAGATCTAAATTCTTTTAGTATGGATGAGATGCATGGTTCTTTGATTGCATATGAGATGAGAATAGGAAAATCTAAACCCACAAATAGAGAAGCTGCTTTTAAAGCCCATAAAAATATGAAAGCAAAACAAGAATCCGAGGAAGAAGAGACATCGAGATGAAATGGAAGCAAACTTTGTTCGAAAACTAAAAAGGGGAAAAGGAAAATACGAGAGGAAAGTTACCGTTTAAATGTTTCAATTGTGGAGGCATTGGGCATTTTGCAGCTAAATGTCCACTTAATGAGAAGAACAAAAGTGATGAAGGATCGCACCAAGAAAGAAGTGACTGGAAGAAAAAAACAAATTTCAGAAAAGGCAACTTCAAGAAGAAAAGTTTCATCTCCAAGAATGTCAGTTCATCAGAAGACAGTTGCGGTGAGGATTACGAAAAGGAAACAGGTGAAGCTCTTTTCATGGCACTCAAAGAAGAAAAAACAGAAAAAGAACAGGAATGTGATGAAGAAGTAAATTTGGAAGAGGAACTAATTGCAGCTCTGGATGAATTGAAGATAGAAAGAAAAAAGAATAAGAAAATTTCAAGAAAGCTTGAGGATGCAAATGAAATCATAACCAGTTTGAAAGTACGAGATAGATGAATCCAATAAAATATCTGAAGATCTCGAAGTGCAAATAACCATGAAAATAGAGTATTGCAGTAAGCTAGAAGAAGAGATTGTTGGTTTAAGGATGCGAGATAGAAGAGATGAATCGTAAAATTAGTTGTTATCACAAACGTGAAGAAAGTTCTATGAAGTCTGGATAAGATCATAAATAACCAAAAGACTACGAGGCATCAAATTTGGTTTGGGCTTTGACGAAGGAGAATCATCAAATGGATCAAAGGCCATAAATGAAGAATCCATAAAGAATGAAGATAAGAAACAGGTTGATCAAGAAAAATTGACTCATGCAAAAGAAAGCAATAATGCAAGGCACGAAAGGAGAATTGACAATGATGGATTCACCAATGTCACACATCAAAGAAGAAGAAGATTTATGGCTCCTACGACAACATGGCAAAGACCATCACCCGAGGTTCAATCATCTCTTTTCTGGTTACTGTTTTAAATGCAATGGTTATGGACATAAGATTTCAGATTGCAAGTATAATGTAGGACCAAGGAATTTTACCAGTAGAAATGTTTTTTCACCTTTGATGGATTATGCAGTAGAATGTTATAATTATCATAATTTTGGGCACATTGCAAGAAATTGTCGAAGTACATTTGCATCAAATCAATTTCAGGGAAGAAAATTTCAACCAAATGGAATGAGACAAAATAGAAAATTTCTCGAAAAACATGCACAAGCTACTGAAAAAGAAAAGTCAAAACAAGAGCCCAAAACTGTAATCAAACCAGAGTGGAAAGAAAAAGAGCGATCTAAGGAAGAAAAGGAATCCCTGATCGTACAAACAACATTTAAAGCACAAAATAAATCTGCACCATGGATACTTGATAGTGGATGCTCCAGTCATATGACAGGTGACAAACAAAAATTTGAGAAGTTACAGCAATATGAAGGTGGTTCAGTAAAATTTGGAAATAATGATGGAGCTAAGATAGTTGGCAAAGGTTCAGTTAAGATCAGTGATGGAAAAATCAAGTCAAAATAAGTCTTGTTTGTGGTTGGTCTGAAGCATAACTTGTTGAGCGTAAGTCAGATTTGTGATAGAGGTCATGAAGTGATTTTTAAGAAGCAGGGTTGTGAAGTCAGAAAAGCAAATAGTGGAAATTTGATAGCAACTGGATCGAGGACATCTGGCAACCTGTACACTCTCTCGGAGACTTCAGAAGGAGCTTGCTTGATTGGACAGGAAGAAGAAAATTGGATGTGGCACAAGAGGCTCGGTCATATCAGTTTTGACAATCTAGTAAAAGTCAGCTCAAAAAAAGGCGGTGAGAGATATTCCCACCATTGGAAAACCATCAAATAGCATTTGTGCTTCATGCCAAAAGGGGAAGCAAACTAGAGTCTCATTTAAAACAAAAGAGTACTACACAAGCAAACCTTTGGAACTAATACATACTGATTTATGTGGACCCATGAGAACGCAAAGCATAAATGGTGACAAATATTTTATGTTGTGTATAGATGACTATTCCAGGATGACATGGGTACTATTTTTGAAGCATAAATCAGAAGCTTTTGAGATGTTCAAGGTTTTCAAAAACCAAGTTGAGAATCAAACAGGAAAAAGGATTAAATGTTTAAGATCAGATAGAGGAGGAGAGTTCATTTCAGAGGATTTTATAGAGTACTATGAAAAATATGGTATTAGGAGACAGTTTTCAGCAGCCAGGACACCTCAGCAGAATGGTGTGGTAGAAAGAAAGAACAGGACAGTGCAGGAAATGGCACGGACTATGTTGACTGAGAGCAAAGTAGCAGATAGATTTTGGAAAGAGGCAGTCCATACTGCGGTATACATCCAAAATAGGTGCATGTTGAGGACGCATGAAAGCAAAACTCCTTATGAGTTGTGGTTCGGTAAAAAGGCAACAATAAGATACTTTAAAGTTTTTGGCAGCAAGTGTTACATCAAAAGAACTGAAGAAAACCTTGGTAAGTTTGAAGATAGAGCGGATGAAGGTATTTTTCTTGGCTATTCGTCAAAAAGCAAAGCTTACAAATGCTACAACAAGAGGCTAAGGAAAATTGTGGATAGTGCCGATGTTAAAGTTGATGAAGGTAGGGAACGAGTAATTAGCTATGAAGAGAACTACCCAATTTATGAAGAGGTTATTGAAGGAGATGAGGAAAAGGAAACGAAAAAGAAACAAAAAATTGACTCAGATGATTCAAATAGTGATTCAGAAGTGGAAGAAAATAAGAAATTCAAAACAGGCAGCTGGCAGAAAGATCATCCTAGAGAGCAAATAATTGGAGACCCCACAGTTGGTGTTCAGACAAGAAGAAGAGTAGTAAGTAACTACTCTCTATTATCCAGCATTGAGCCCAAAAATGTTGTTGACGCAAGCAAAGATGAAAGTTGGATGAAGGCAATAAATGAAGAATTAGATCAGATCGAGAAAAACAAAACTTGGGAGTTAGTACCAAGACATGCAAATAAAAATATAATCGGTACTAAATGGGTCTTTCGAAACAAACTGAATGAAGACGGACAGGTAGTGAGGAATAAAGCAAGATTGGTATGTAAAGGCTATGCACAAGTTGAAGGTATTGACTTTGAGGAAACCTTTGCACCTTTGGCTAGACTAGAGGCAATTAGAATGTTTCTGGATTTAGCAGTTTACAAGAATTTCAAAGTTTATCAAATGGATGTGAAATCAGCATTTTTGAATGGGAAACTTGAAGAAGAGGTTTATATTGAGCAGCCGAGATGGTTTCCAACTTGGTGATGATCCCAACTTGGTTTGCAAGTTGAAGAAAGCATTATATGGCTTAAAACAGGCACCCCGAGCATGGTATGCAAGGCTAGACAACTATCTTACTCAACAAGGGTTCAAGAAAGGTATGGTGGATAGTAATTTGTATGTCAAAACAGAAAATGGCCATCTTATTGTTCTTGTTGTATACGTAGATGATATCATATTTGGCAGCAACAAAGATGAGTCGTGTAAAGATTTAGCAAATAAGATGGAGAAAGAATTTGAAATGTCAATGATTGGTGAACTTTCGTATTTCCTCGGGTTGCAAGTTAATCAAAATGAGAAGGGCATATTTATTTCTCAAATTAAATATGTGAAAGAGATGCTAAAAAAGTTCACAATGGAGGATTGTAAGCCAGTTAGCACTCCCATGACGACAGGTTGCAAGTTGAGCAAGGATGACAAATCTCCACATGTTGATCAAACCATGTACGAATCTATGATTGGGAGCTTACTGTACTTGACAGCTACCAGACCAGATATTTTGCAGGCGGTATGCATGGTAGCACGATTTCAGGCTAGTCCCAAGGAGACTCATGTGATAGCGAGTGAAGAGGATTCTTCGGTACCTCAAGGGTACTATGGAGTATGGGTTATGGTATCCGAAAGGTAAGGACTTCACCCTTATTGCGTATTCGGATGCAGATTGGGCAGGATGTGTAGATGACAGAAAGAGTACCAGTGGAGGTGCATTCTATCTTGGAGACGAGGTTGGTCGCGTGGCACGAGTAAGAAACAAGAGTCGGTCTCCTTATCCACAGTAGAGGCGAGAATATATTGCAGCGACAACGTGTTGTACGTAGGTATTATGGATGAAACAAACCTTGAAAGATCTTGGTATTAACTTCGGTGAGCCAATTTCAGTTAAGTGTGATAACACCTAGTGCCATTAACATCTCAAAGAATCCGGTTATGCATTCTCGCACAAAACATATTGCTATCCGGTATCACTTTTTGAAGGAGAAAGTTGCGAAAGGTGAGGTTAAGTTGGATTTTGTTCCAACAACAGAGCAAGTAGCGGATATCTTCACAAAACCGTTGCCCAAGGAAGTCTTTGAGTACCTTCGCAATAAATTGGGAGTGGTCACGCTTCCCAAGAATTGACTAGCTATCGGGACCACATTCTCGGGGGGAGCATTTGTGTATTTGTTTATCTTTTTGCTCATGTTTGTGATTTTTGCTAAGTGTAATAATTTTTGCCTGAGAATGTTGTGCATGGACTCAGGGGGAGTTTGCAGTAGCCCTTTGGTATTGTTGTCAAAGGGGGAGAAGAGTTACAGGAAATTGCATGTGTGTTGCCAACAATTCCAAAGGGGGAGATTGTTGAGCAAGGTGCAACGATAGTATTGTCATTGTTGTCAACACAGTCAGATAGATCGGTTGATGCAGTGGACAGGAGTTCAGAGGTTATTCAGAGTATGTACAGTGATGTTAAATGCTTATGAGGATGTTTTTGATGTTTGGGTGAAGTTGTTATAGGTTGTTTGTGCAAAGTTGAAAAAATCGTCATGTTGTGGCTGCTCCACAACGTACCCCAAAATTGGGGACCCACCTTTTTGCATATTTTCCAAGAAGACCGAAGTGGCCCATATGCTAAAGATCAAAGAAAAAGCAAAACAAGAGAAAAAAAAGTGTCGCGATATCGCGACATGTTGCATTTTCATGGTCAAAAGAGAAGAGAAAGAACAAGAAAGAAAAAGTGTTGTGATATCACATGTTGCATTTTCATGGTCCAAAGAAAAGAGAAAGAGCAAGGAGAAAAAAGTGTCATGATATCGTGACATGTTGCATTTTTGCGGTCCAAAGCAAAGAGAAATAGCAAGAAGGAAAAAGTGTCGTGATATCGTGACATGTTGCATTTTCGTGACTCAAAAAGGAAGGTAGAGAAAAGAAACAAAAGTGTCATGATATCGTGACATGTTGCATTTTTGTGACTCAAAAGGGTAGGCAGGCAGAGAAACAAAAGTGTCGCGATATCGCGACATGTTGCATTTTTGCCAAAGGAACAGAGTAGTTGACAGATGCGTCTGATATTAGTGATGAACACCAGGATAGTGAAACTGAAGACTGCATAGTGACGTGGACCTATAAGGAATAAATCGAAGATTGAATAAGGTAATTTGTCACATAAGGACAAAATTCAATGAATAAGACAAAACGTTACATAAGGAATCTTTAATGATTTGAAATCATCTAAGATGGTCGTTACACATGGAAAGAAGCGGACGCATGCCCATGTGGAGAAAAGGAAACGAAGGGCCACAAAATAGAAACGAAAAGCCTTTTTGGAAACCAAAACACATGCATGCACAAGGGAAGGAGAAAACGAACAGTCATGGAAGGAGAAAATGAACAGTCATGGAAGGAGAAACAAAATTTTTTAGAGGTTTTAAATACGCCATTCAAAGAGGCCATAATGTGTTGGTGCTCCTTTCTGTTGGTGCAGATAAATTAGGGGTTGGTGCTCCTTTCTGTTGGTGCAGATAAATCAGGGGTTGGTGCTCCTTCCGGTGGGTCTTTGGTAAATTGATTGTAAAGTTGGTGCTTTGCAAAGGCTGGATTTGGATGGGAGTCCAAATCAGTCATTTTGAGGATGTAGCCAAATCGGTGAACCTCGGTACATCTTGTGTTGTGTGATGTTCTCTTGTTATACTTGCTTTATTTGGTTTCAAGTTTTCATTGTTTCGGCTTTAAGAGTTGAAGATTTAAGTTTTAAAAGAGCTACACTGATTCACCCCCCCTCTCAGTGTCATTGTGAGACTAACAAAAATATCATGAGTATCATTGTTATGAGAAGTTGAGAACTATATTGAACTAGGGTTTGTGAAAATATTATGAGTATCATTGTTATGAGAAGTTGAGAACTATCTTGAACTAGGGTTTGTGAAAGATCATGAGTATCATTGTTATGTGAGGTTTGTTTGATAAGCATTGTTGAATAAGCCTTCATTGAGTGATTGGTTGAGTGGAGTTGATTGAGCCTAGTTGATTGGAAGTATTGGAGTGATAGTTCAAGTTCTATGAAATAAATTGTTCTATATTATGAATTGATTTGAGAAAGAGATTGGAAGTGATTGAGTGTTTGTGAGTGTGAAACATATTGAGTCTCTAACCATTCTCTATATGTTTCTAAGGTTAAAAAAGAGAGTTTGAAAGTGATTGAGTGTTTGTGAGTGTGAAACATATTGAGTCTCTAACCATTCTCTATATGTTTCTGTGAGATTAAAACAAGATTCTATGTGAAACTTGTTTGTGTGATTAAAGAGGTTTTCTATGATAGATTGAGTTGAGTTGTATAAAACTTTTGTGGAAGCTTACAATGCAGATTTGAGACAAGTCTAGTGAGGACTTGTTGAGCATATTTGAGACAAGTCTTGGTGAAGACTTGAGAGCAGTTTGGACAAGTTCTAGTGAGGACTTGTTGAGCATATTTGATACGAGTCTTGGTGAAGACTTGAGAGCAGTTTGCATAAGTTCTAATGAGGACTTGTTAAGCAGATTTGAGGTAAGTCTTAGAGAATACTTGAGAGCAATGTGGATAAGTTATAGTGAGGACTTGTTGAGCAGATTTGAGGCAAGTATTAAAGAAGACTTAAGAGCAGCTTGAGAAAGTTCTTGAGAGGACTTTTTAGGTAGATTTGAGGTAAGTCTTTGAGAAGACTTGTGATCAGATTTTATTGATTGATTCGTTCAAGCTTTGTGTTAAGGCTTGGGACAAATCTAGCAGATTTGATTTAGGATTGGATCAATCTTTGTGTTAAGGCTTGAGGATAGATTTGAGGATAGATTTTGGTGCAGATTTAAGGACAAGTTTGTGCCAGACCAGAGATAGATATTGAGCAGATTTGTGCTAGATCGAAGGACTATTTTTAGTGCATATCAAATATAGAGATTGAGCAGATTTGTACTAGATCGAAGGACTGTGTTTAGTGCAAATTTGTGATAGAGTTGAGAGCAAGCTTTGGAGGTGATAGAGCATAGGACAATAGTCTCCAGTGGATAGATATCCATTAGCCAGGGTAGTGATGATAGGTCTTCTGAGTGAGGATAGGAGTATTCAGTGGAGAGATATCCATAATCCAGTGTAGTGGAGGCAGTAGTCTTCTAGAGGTTCACCAGCCAAAGTAGAGGAGTTCTCCTGTGGATAGAGATACACAAACCACCTAAGGAGATTGGTGTCTCCTATGGATAGATATCCATGAAATTGATTAGGGGATTGGTTTATCCTTTGGAAAGAGGTCCATAAGTATTGTAATAGGGAAGAATTCCCAAGATATTTGTTGAAAAAAATTTAGTGAAATATTTTCTCCGTGGAGTAGCCCACATTGGGTTAACCATGTTAAATTGGTGTCTCTATTGTGTGTGGTGATTTATGCATTGCTTTGATTATTGCTATTAATATTAACATTTATATATTATATAATATTGTTTGGGAAAGAAAAGTAAAAAGTGGTCTTATACTGTTCACCCCCCTCTCAGTATAAGCTTGTGTTCTTAAAGAATATGAAGGTCGTGGAGAGGTTAGTGATATTGGTGTGGTGGTAGAGGAGGTGCACTACTACAAATATATAATGGAGTAGATGGAGCCAAATAGGGCACACAAAAGGAATCTTCATAGTGAAGTTCATCAAGAAAGAATTTTAGAAGAATAGGAAGACTCACCCAGTGAAGCTGAGGAGGAGCAAGTGGAAATCAATGATGTCACTTTTGGGTAACCTATGGGATACTTTTATAGAAAATTATGAGGCAAAAATGATACCAATAATCCAGTGAAGCAGGTGTTGAGAAGGATCGTATTGAGTATTATAGCACAAATCCCACTGTAGGAGAAAGTGTTCTTCAATGAATACTTACTGTAGATTCTCCAATCATATGAACCCATCGAGAACTATACAGTGGTACGAGTGGGTAATAGGTATGTCAAGGTGGAGTTTTTGATAGAGGTGTTTTGATGGACATTCAGATTGCCCAAGAACAAAGCTACAATTTTGAAGAATATAGTAGACCCAATTGAGACTCACAGATTGATCAAAACACTCACATTTGTGAAGTCACCTATTGCAACCAAGATTTTGGGTAATAGGACTCATGGAATCAAACAGTCAATTGAAGACCAATGAGTTGGCTTGCATAATGAATGTTGTTATGGCATGATTATCTAGAGAATCACGAGCTTCAAAAATGCCAATCTAGATGGCATAGTATGTGGAAGGTGTTTATAATGGCATGAAGTATGATTGGGGAACATATTTATAGGAACAGATGCAACAAGAACTAATAGTGATGAGGAATATGTTCTTCATGAATTTTCATGCCATTGCACTTCTATTAGATGCAATATCAAGAATGGAAATTCACTTTCCTGGTAGGAACCAACCACGAGAAATAGCGCCAGATTAGCCTACAATACTATGATGGGAAAAGACCATGTCTCTATCGAAGGTAACTCTAGACAAATTGAAGGTCAAGAAGAGCACAAAGCAAGTAATACCTTTGATTCAAGAAGAAGGTGAGATGATATATGATGAAGATGTTCATTGGTAGAGGAAGTGAAAAATATAGTTGGAATCGGCCTTGGAGTAGCAAGCCCAAAACCAAAAACTATGGGAGCAACCAATCTCTTTTGAATAGGAGGAGAGGGTGGAAAAACAATCCAAACCTATATGGATTCAGACACAAAGGCAATGGGAGAAACAAAATAAACTCGTGCAGCCAGAGCAAACTGAGTCAACGCTAGAAGAATGGTACTCTAACCCGAAGGAGTTAAATTTGTTGAATTTTAATATTCCAGGTTTGGAAGGGATGGGAAGAGCAATGGGATCCCCAAAATTTCTCTAGACCTTTGATTTAAAATTTTTGGACTCATCCATATATTTTATGGTAATGATGGTAGTACCACTAGTGTCAAAAGCAAAAGTCGTGAGCCCAAGGGGACAAAGAAAATAATATTGTGATGAGAGGTGGTAACAACTAGCAGGAGCAGACAAATACATAGGTACCATAGGAAGAGGTTGCTCCTGACCAAATAGTTGCAACTCTAATGGGAGTGCACCCAAAACCATAAGATGAAGGGTTGAAAAAAATGCAACAAGAGGACTTACCTAAGTCGTAAGAGGAAGTCCAAGTATCGATGGAAGAAAAACAATATACAAAAGAAATCATTGATGTCGAGGAGACACAATCATCGATAAAAGGAGAGACAAGTGAGATAGTAGCACACAACTCGCTACAAGAAGAAAAAGCAACCAGTATGACCAAGGAGGTCGGAGGAAGTTCTCATCCATAGGTAGAAGGAGAAGAAGGATAAACCCCACCACAGGATAATATCAAGAATCTTCATACAAGATTTCTAGTGGAAGTGCCTTGCTTTGATAATTCAAAGAACATGGGTGAAAAAATTGATGAGTAGATGGAGCACTTATTTCAACATGCCAGTGAAATATTTTCTAGTACTAGGTTGCAGTTTTGCATTGGTGGAGTTGGGTAGTTGAAGCAGTGGAGGGAGAAAACCTTCACAAAATTAGAAAATATTATGGAATGGGTGTGCAATGAGGATCATACATTGCAGATAACACACATCCACACACACCATCCATCATTGTTCCCTAGGGGATATGTAACCATAATTCTTGGAAAATAAGATTTATCGAAGGGAATGAAGACCAATTATCGCATAGTTCCACGTGTGTATTTGGATATGACATCCTATCAAACTTGTCCATTGAATACAAAGGGTAAAATTTTTCAAAGAGTACCTCCATAATTGGCTTTCACTTCAAGGAAATTAAGTTTCCTGATTTATTGAATCGAGTGGCTCAACTTGGGACTTGAACAGATTTATCAAGCCAAATAAGCACAACGAGAGGAAGTAGAAGCTACTCGACAGGAGATGGTTGTGATGGAGGAATAATTAACATGCAATAAGACAATGGCTGATGAAAGAACGAAGAAGGTAAAAATAAAGTTGGCTAGCATGAAGTAGGCTTATGAGGATAAGATCCATTCACAAGAAGCAAAAAAATAACTTGTGATCCAACAAGTAGAAGAGCGCACAAAGCAGTTGGAAGCTCAACTACCAGCACAAAAGGAACAGTTGGCCAACAAAGCAAATCAGTTGAAGGTAATAGAGAAACAATTGTAGGAAAAATATTGTAATATCGAAGATATGACCAAGGATGCCAAGCACTATAATGAAATTATTATGGATCATAAGGATGAGAGTATGTCATCTTATGAAGCTGACATTCATCAAAATCTGCAGGTTATTATCAAGAAGAATGACGAATTAGCCATAGCATCCAAAATAGAAGCTTTGTTTATAGAAAAGCTATGAAAGGGAGCATTCGAGCATGAAAAGGAGCTAGGAGCATTGCTAGATATTATAGAAGATAAAGCTAATGAGTACGGGTTAAAAACCTTAGAAGTTAGTCAGTATGCAGCTCACCTAAAGGATGAGTGTACCGCCTTGTAATTTCATCTTGCTAAATATCATAAGGGTGTTTTAACCAAAATGAATAAGATTGAGATGATGAGGACACAACCTGATTTAAAGGGGAGGGCAGATGTAGGCAAGAAATCCACCTCCCAGAAGAAGAAGTGATCGATTTGCACAGTTTTGTCTAGTTTTGCTCAATTTTGCTTAAAATGTACACGTGCAAAAATGTACAAGTAGAAGCAAAATGTACAAGGTTGTAAATACACAAAATGAAATGTAAATGAAATTAGGTGAAACATAAATTTGGAGTGAATTTGATAAAAATCAAATTAGTTCTTAGTAAACCTTGTAAAATATTTGTTTTGGAGTTAGTTCGGGAAGGCAATTGTAAATATTGTGATGCTTCAAAAACCACTTTGGAATGGTCTGGGCATGCATTATATAGCCCCACCATCCATTTTTGGGTGTTTATTCATAGTTCATTCATGTTCATTGTTGTTAATTATTGGAACCTTAATACATAATTCATGGAGTATTGATTGTTAGGTTAAATACTGTTCATTGTGATTGTTGTGGTGATTGTGAGTAATTCCAATGGCTATCTTGTATAGGATTCCTCATAATTTGGATGCTACAATAATTTTTCTTAATTCCTTGCCCTTGTGAATTCCACCATACATTTTGACTATTGCAAGTTGTGTAGTTCATGTTTGATACATAACTTGTGTATATGGATGGAATTGCATTGTGAATAATCCTGATTACTTCCCAGACTTGGTGTGGAGAATGGAAGTGATTGTATGAATAATTATAGCTGCATTTGATGTTTCTAGGTATTTTTAAGATTTTTGCAATTGCCCATGATGAATACAATTCATTTTCATGGATTTAGGGTTTGCATGTTATAAAGAGTTGGAGCAATTAACATATAGAAACTTCCCAAAATATATCTTGGAAGGATTGATTGAGTAGAGTGATAAATCTGAGTATTATTTGCAGCAAGGGTTCATACAAACCGTACAAGTGTTGTACCAAAATCATACAAACAATAATTTACCAGATTTGGTAATAAGGATGCAACCCAAAACCTGCCAATTAAGGAAATAATGTTAGTTTGGAGAAACCGATTACAAAACTGATCGATTTAACTTGTAAAACCTATTCCAGTAAGTTGGATGTGTACCAAATTGTACAAGGTACTATTTTGTATGATTTGGATCGTACAAATATACGATATGGTGACCGTACAAGCTATTTTTGTAGATTGGGATAGTGTACAATGGAGTTCTTATGAGTTGTACAATTTGTGCAAGTTGGGTTCTAATATTGTGGTAATAATTTTGAAATTTCTCTAACCACCTCCCCATTTAGGAAGACTACACTGCTAACATCTACAAAATGGACCTCAGTAAACCTATTCCAACAGAGATGGACCTAAAAATAGGGATTTTTTTTGGTGCCAACTACTAGATTATGAGGCTATTCCATTTAGATGGTGGATGTACCATGCTCATGAACATCTTATTAGAATGTGGCCAATAGTTAAGGATCATAAATTTAAACAAGAGAGGACAAAAGCAAATATTAACATGGAAGACCAATTTCTTCAGCAAAAGATAAATTAGAAGGAAGAGAAAGGCCCAATATACTTTGAGGGTTTTCAAAAATTAATCAGAAGGCCAAATAAAAGAAATCAACAAAGTAATCAAAGATAAGGAGAAAAAGTGGGAAGAACAACCAATAGATATGAGATATTCAAACAACTAGGAATCTTGGAAATAAAAGGAAATTTTCAAATGGAAGGATTAGAGGAGGATAGTCAACAAGTCACACTGGTTGATCAGGAAAAATACTCCAATCTAGTGTCAGGGAATAAGCAAGGAGTAGAACCAGACACAACCTCTCTCATGGAAGAGGATATTCAACCCATGAGGGAGACCATAGGAGGGGAAATAGAGCAAGGGATAGTCTTAACTTAGGAAATAGATATGAAAGAAGGAAATAAATACAAAGATGACCCTACTTTAGGGATTCATCGAGTGAAGAAGAAATAAAAACTGAATCAATCTGTAGGAAAAAATTCAAACAAGGGAAAGATAGAAGAATAGGGAAGAAATTTGAGCCAAAATGGAAAGGTAAAATCAATGTCTATTTTTGTCTATTCTAATTCTCAATGATATTAATTACTTGGAATGTGAGGGGTTTAGGTAGCCACTCTAGATAAAAGATAGTCAAAAACATTATCATAGATATGAGTCCAGATATAATTTTGTTATAGGAAACCAAAATGCAAGGAGAATACTTACAAGGAGTATATGGCAAAAAGGAGAGATCCTTACTCAATTGACATAGGGTAAATCAAGGGGATTGGCCACTATGTGGAATCACCAACTCTTCATAGTGATAGGGGGTCTCCACGAGATGAGTGTTGATGGTTCAGTTACAAAATAGAGAAAATAGGAAAATGGGCTATAGTTAATTTCTATTGAGCACAAACAATTAGATTATAGAGGGGCCAATGGGAAGCCATCCAAAATTTTAGAGGCAACTACTCGAAGGACCTGTCAGGAGTGAAACTGATGGGATTATAATTATTCATAAAATGAGTTACATATATAGGCAGAAGGCCTATATGATAAACTGACAAGTGTCAGTATAAACTGACAAGTGTCAAAATAGAGGCATAGTGCACTTTAACTCTAACATTCCCCCTCAAATTATAGCCCCGATCAAGCCGAAAAACCTGCCAATTTCACCCCCTGAGCATTGTCGTACGCTTTAGAGTTAATGTAATGTGCACTATGCCAATTTGACACTTGTCAGTTTCATTGACAAGTGTCATGTTCATCATATAGGCTTATGCCTATATATTGTAACCATTTATCAATAAAATATAACCCCTTCAGTTTCACTCCCAACATTTGGTATCAGAGCTCCAGGCTTTCTCTAGCCTTGTGAGCTTGAGGGGGATTTCCCTCATGGAAATCCTCCCTCCACCCCTCCCCCCTTATTTTTTTCCTCTCCATTATTCCTATTTTTTTTAACCGAGGGAGTATGCTCTCCATATTTTGATGGATCAGAAACCAGATGGTTACAAATTTCAGTTTGAGAGGTCATTTTTTTTATTTATGTTTTTTCAGAGTGGATCCGTTTAAGAGCGCAACTAAATTTCTGGTCAGGAACATTTCTGAAAAGAAAATACTCTAAGATTGCAGAGGGTTGGCAAAGTTTTAGCAGAGATTTTTTTTTGTGTGTATTGACTGTAACAGAAAATGGAAGGAGTTCTCGTAGGAAGCAGCGCTTTGCAAGCCACCAATGCACCAATCAATGGACAAGTTGTTCGTGGGTGCCCTGTATTTTTTGCATTGTGACCATGTGCACCGTAGGTTACAGTGACACTGATGGGAAAGAATCCAGCCCAATGCAATATACAGGAGTCCGAAGTAGAGGTATGTGCCATGGATCTTCCGAAGTGGGTGAAAAATGAAGGCGGGAGGCAGAGAATCCTATTCTCCTTCTGCAGGAGGCATTATAGGAATTCTGAAGAAGATTTTGCAGAGATGGAGCTCCAGCCTTAACAGGTAGAAGGGTGAAAAATGATGTAAACAACATGAAGAGGATGGTTATTGCCATGGATGTGGTTCTTCGAAAAGCTGCATTAAAACATTTCATTGAAAATGATGAAGGTTTGCCTGACTTCATTGGCAAAGCCTTGAGACAAGATATTCGAAGAAGAAGAACATGGGATCAGATCTTCCATCACGAAGAAGAACACGACGCTATGGTGCTCCCGTAGGCATATCTTTTCCAACCTTCGCATCGGGTTTATTTTCCATCTCTGCAGTCGTTCCTCAACCTGCAGGACTTCCTGTGCGAGATCCACAATTTTCTCTAGTTCCCACAGTCAAAAACCAATTTTCGATCATCTTCCTCGGCTGCCGCCACGTGCCTACTGCCCTGCATGTCCAACTGCTGGGATTTCGACAGGTTCGGGGTTCAAAATACGGCTTGCGAGTAGTTTAATGAACGTGGAGGTGCAGTTTAATGAAGGCCGACGTTGTCTCTCAATGAAGACATCTGATGGTGATGGAGACGTACATAGGGTAGTTTTTTTTGATGAGGGCCGCCACGCGATCAATAGCGGCTATGGATGAAGTGGAGACACTGCGATGGGCAATGGCACCACTGAAATTGGGGTCAACGATAGTTTGAATTAATTGAAGCAGATGTGAGATCGAGCCATGGTAGAAAGTGAAGAAGAAGCTTTGACCCTGTCAACACTACGATTTACAATTCAATTTTTGTCATGATCTGTGCTGCCTGACTCCCGTGCCATTAATTGCTTGCTACGTGCATAGTATTGAAAGTCTTAAATTGGAATTAGCCGTTGGAAGTGGATGTTTTGCATGAAGACGTGGAGAGAGCCACTAATGCTATGGAGACGTGGATGTTTTGCTATTATGGAGAAACAAAAGGAGCTCTGTGGCACGCAGGTCAAAAATCCTGGTCCTTTGGGCAGTGGCAACAACGGGGGCAGTGGCAGTGAGGTGAATACCCCTCCATTGGTCAAAAATATTGGTCCTCTGGGCAGTGGCGGCAATGGGGGCAACAGAAGCGAGGTGAATCCCCCTCCATTTGTGTACGTCTCTAGGTCATGGGCTCCACATAACCCACATGACTATGTTTAAAATGCCAACTCTTTTTTTTTAATGGCCCATGAATTTTTTTTTAAGTAAAATTCAATATAAATGTTTTTTCCACGTGGAAGTGGGAGTTGAACACCTCATGGCCCCCTTATTGCATTTTTTGGACCAAGTAGGCCCATGTAATTTCGAGGAAAAATTGATGATGTTTTTTATTCCGCCAGAGAGCGATGCCGCCACAGTGCAAGTTTTTAGTTGCTGTCTTGGAGAGGCATGTTGTTTTTCATTATGATGAAGGCCCCTTTGATAATGGAATATAGGGGTATTTATAGTCGTTGGAAACGTTTTTCCACGACGGACACAATGGTGGTGTCATATTGTAATTTTGAGGCTATTTCAATTTAGTTTTTTAGCCTCAAAGTTTTTTTACCTTGGAGTGCACTCTCGGTTGTACCCGACACTCCCAAGGTAATTTTATATGTGATCCTTGTATCTAGTGATCTTTTCTATACACTTGGCAAATGCAGCGGCTGGTTATCCATGCATTTCGGTGGGATGACCTGGACAAATAGAAGAAATGAAGGGGAGATAGTCAAATCTTACTTGGATCATTTCTTCATGGAGGAGGAATTATACTTGCATACCAAGCATCAAGTGAGGGTCATGGATAGACTTTCTTTAGATCATTTTCCAGTAAGCCTTACCATAGAAGAATATAATCATAAATTTGCAAGAACTTTTAAATTTGATCTATGGTGGCTGAAATATGAGGAGTTGGAGAACCACATAAAGGAATGGTGGAAATTAGGGAAACCAATATTTGGGACAACCCAATTCAAACTCCATAAACAACTGAAATATATAAAAACCCAACTAAAGGAGTAGAGTAAACACAAGAAGGAACTCACTAAAATCTAAAAGAATGAAATCAAGGATCAGAAGGAGAAGATTTCTTAGGAGTTAAGACAATGAACTATTATAGAAGATCTATTGTAATGTGAAGAACAAATTATTAGGAGAGAGGAAGCTTTGGAGGAACAATAAGATATATATTGAAGACAAAGAGCTAGAGCTACATCCTTAAAGGATGGGGATCAAAACACAACTTTCTTTCATAATACAACAACAACTAGAAGACAATAGAATAGAATTACAAGTCTTAAAAATATGATGGATCAAGTAAAAACTAGTGGAAGTGAAATAAAAATTATAGCAAATCAGTTCCACACTCTTTTTAGTAGCAATGAAAATTTGAATGCAACATGGCAGGATAATATACTAGAGGTAATTCTATTATTAGTCAAAACATAACACAATAAATTATTAATGGAGGAAATTTATTTTGAAGAAACATCATAGATCATACAAAAAATACAAACAAGAAAGATCCCAGGACCCGATGGGTTCCACATTGATTTTTATCAAATTTTCTAGGAAATTATGGGTCAAGCAATGGTGGAGGTACTGGAGGAAATCAAACTGAGTAAGAAAATGTTAAAATATATGAATCGTAATTTTATCACTTTAATTCCTAAGTGCCCACCTAGTGAGATAATTAATCATTATAGGTCTATTTCACTATGTAATGTAGTACACAAGATATTAACAAAGCTTATGGCAGACAAATCTAATTTCAAGTGATCAAGATGGTTTTATTGAAGGCAAACAAATTCTATATGGAATAGTAGTGGCCCATGAGGTGATACACACAATGTCCAAGCAAAAGTACCGAGGTATGTTTATTAAATCATATCTTTGTAAAGCCTATGATAGAGTAGACTAGTCCTTTATGCAAAGGATTTTAGAAAAAATGGGCTTTGTAGAGGGGTGGAGAGACTGAGCAAAAGTATGTACATAGACTACATCATTCTCAAATATTGTAAATGGTAGTTCCTCTCCCATGCTCATAGCAAGAAGAGGGTTGAGGAAAGGGGACCCTCTTTCCCATTACATTTATATCTTTTATGCAGAGGGTCTAGGGAGACTGTTAAAAAAATGGAGACAAGAGGGAAGGCTAAGGGGTCTGAAAATAAGTTCTCAAATTGAGATAAATCACCTTGATTTTGTGGATGATACTACTCTTATCAGTCAATCCAATATCCTAGTAATAAGAAACATAAAATAATTTTTAGATGGGTATACTCAAGCTACTAGGCAAAATTTTAATGAAAAATTTTCAAATAGTTTTTTCAATACAATGAAGAGGGTGAGAGATAAATTATACAATTATTGAACTTCATGGAAAATCCTTTACTCATACATTATTTAGGAGTAAATTTATCTTCAAATAAAACAAAAAGCAAGGAGTGGAAAGGGTTGATTGACATACCACAAGATAAGTTGAGAAACTAGAAACACAAATGGTTAAGCTTGGGAGGAAGGCTTACAATGATTAAAGTTGTGCTACAAGCCCTCCCAATTTATAAATTTTCCATACTTCAAAATCTAAAGGGAATTCTAAAATATATTGACAAACACACAAGAAAGGTTTTGTGGTCAGGTGCAAGGGGAGAACAAAAATCAGCACTAGTTGGGTGGGAGAAGATATGTCAACTAAAAAAGTAAGGAGGATTGGGGATAAGATCAACATACAAAAGAAGCAAGGTAATAGTAGGGAAGTTATACTAGATATGGATTACAACTACTGGGGGATTATGAAGCAGACTATTACAAGCCAAATATTACCCAGGAGTGGCTAAGAAAAACATCCCAAGACTTAGAGTGAAAGGAGAGAGATCTACAATATGGATAACAATGGAAGTAGACCAAGATTTAATAAATCCATACCTATATTGGTAGTTAGGGGATGGAAAGGATGCTCTATTTTTGGAGGATTCATGGAATCAATCCCAACCAATTATTTAGACATTCCCAAATATGGAGAGTTGGAAAGCAAAGCTATAAAATTTAGGGTGGTGAAAAGTCTCTTACTATACGAAATCATGGAATCAACATGTACCAGAATTACTACAATAAAAACATCCCTGAGAATGGCCAGTAAGAGGGATTAAGGAACTAACCAAAAAATTATGGAGACATCTCCAAAGACACCCAATTCAGGATGGTTCTAAGAGGGATATACTTGGATTGGGAGGAAGCAAGTTGAGAAACTATAAGTTAAAGGAAGGATACAAGGTAGCCTATGGATATGAGATTGCCCAAGCACCACTTCCATGGATATTTGTTTGGAAAAAGGAAGGATGGCAAAAAATTAACATTTTATCATGGTTGATTAACCATATAAAGTGCTTGACATTTGATAATTTAAGAAAAAATAGGTTTCTATGGGCCTTCCAAATGTGTTATGTGTGGAAAGGCAGAGGAGACCTTGAATCACCTCTTTTTTGGGTGTTATTTTACCAAAGATATATGGATCAATTGGTGGAGGTAGATGAGGCAATGTTGGGAAATATTTGGGAGCTAAGAAAGCTTTTATGAGAAATGGAAACAGTGCAACTTTAAGATTAAAACAATTAAAACAACATGGAAGTTGAGACCTAGCTTAAAATGGTGGTAGTTATCGCTAGAAAAAATGCATGCATATTTAGATAAGAGAATAGAACAAGGGAGCAAATATGGGAGAGTATTATGAGTAAGGTAATGGAAACACTATCTATTATATTATAGGAGGAAAAAAACATAGAAATGGAGGAAGTGACTATTCTAAGGAGATTTGGAATAATTGTAAAAGAAAAACAACTAAGGGTTGGATGCACAGGTGATATCTCCTCGAATAATATAGAGTGAAGACCACCTCCTAGAGAGTGGGTGAAGGCTAACACAAATGGGGCTTCTACTAAAAACCATAGAAAAACTAGTTTTGGCATTATCATACAAAATTGGAAATGAGAATAGGTGTATTGGAGAGCAAATGGTATGGGGAAGATAATAAATAATGAAGCAAAATGATAGGCTATCTTGTTAGCATCAATGAAAGCTTTAAATATACATTTACATAAGCTATGGATAAAGATAAAATATTAGGTATGGGCTAGCATCTTGGATCCAATAAGACCCTTTTAGGTGTTGGGAATTGGGGAGAGAAAGAATGTGGAAGTAGTTCAAAATATTTGGTAGGTTTTTGAAGATGTTTTTACTACACATATCAAGTGAGAGGGAAATAGGATGGTATATTATTTAGAAAACTAAGAAAAAGAACTAGAGGAAGGGCAATATGTGGGCTGTCATATGGAAAATCAGATAAGCCAGTACCAAATAATCCAAGGGATGCGAGAGGTGGTACAAGCAGATAGTAGAATAGGAAGAGAAGATAGTGATTCTAATGAATCTGTCATAGTTAGACCATGGAACAATGGCCAAGAAGAAAATAAATGATAAGTTGTCCTAGTGTCAAGCTAGGTAAGCAAGGTTCTTGGTTGTTTGCCATAGGCTCTTGTGTCTTCATCCTCAGGCTACTATTTCTCTACTATATGACATTACTACTAGTAGACTCAAAGTGGCCAAGGTGGGTGATTTTTAAAAATAGAACACACATAGCCATAGAAATTTTGAGTATGTCTAGATTAAGAGAAAACAATCCTCCAACCCACAGAACAATAGATATGTCAAACATGTTCAAGATGTAATTCAAAATAGTATGAAGATAGATGGATGGCCTATGAAATTTAGATGAATGATAAAAATTAGAATTCAACTATGGTAATGTTGATGTGTATGGATAACTACATTATGATGGCTTTAGGTGATGTTTTCAACACACCTATATAATGTTTTTATGGCTAAATTTTGAGCCAGGAGGGATTGAAGGAGGATTTTATTTCTTCCTTGTTTCCTATCTAGATCATTTTACTTTATAATACAAATTTTATAAATATAATATATTTTTCACATTTATAAAAAAATATGCCCCCATGGTACCTTCATGGTACATTTGTAAATAATAGATTAGGGTTGATTCATAGTATAGAGTGTGAGTACTATTTCCCCTTTTATGTAAGTGTGAATGTGTAGGAAATGCACAAGTATCATGTAAAAATCTAATGTGGAGGAAATTCACAAGTGTCATGTGAGTTAGAGTGCAAGTGTAAGTTAAGTCTATGTGCACAAGTGTTTTGTATGTATGAGAATAATATGTAATGTAAAGATGTGCACAAGTGTCTTAGATTAGAGTGTGCAAGTTATATAAGTGTAAGAGTCATGTTTAGGTGTGCAAGTATTATAGATTCAAGTGTTCATAAAGTATGCAAGTGTCAAGTAGATAAGCCAAGATTCATGAGACTTGGCATATGGAAAGGAATAGTCAAGTATACAAAGAGTCACACTACTCTGACTATATTATGGAGGCTATAATCCATAACAGGACATGGAGTAATATAGTGATAAAGTGATAGTGAGATATATGAAGATACAAAGAGAACAATACAATCACTAGCATTACTTTGTAAGAGAAATAAAAGGAATAAATATTGCATACATTTTGAGCAATTAATATTGTAAGTTGTTCTTCATGCGTAGTACATGAATGATTAAGTCTATTTACATTCATATTTTTTTACTTGATAAAAGGGGTTGTACTCGGGTCCCCCACCCTTAACAAATTACATCTCTCTTCTTTAGAGCTTGAGAGTTTACAAATAGATACACTTATCATCTCAATTGAGATGCTATAGTTAGAAACCTACATCATTTTACATAAAATGTCTAAATTCTTGATTTTCATTTTTTGGATCTTTTCAAATCTTTGTATGAATATAATTACTCTAGAATTTAGCATCTTTCTTGACATTTTCCTATAAAAACCTTCACAATGCCAAAACTTCATCTCTACTATCTATGCCTTGCATCTTAGTAGAGTAATATTTCCAAAACATCGCACTAACATAGTTCACTTTACCAAATCTAGATTGTTAGTTTCCTTCCTGAAACACAAGCGCAACTACAAAGTTTATAATAAATAGTCTAAATGAACACACATTATTGTTACAAAATAAAATAGATATTACCAATGGAAAACATTAAAGTAAATCTTAATCATTAATTTATTTAGGCAATCAACAATTTTTATCAGCTTCAACTAAAATTTCTACTTCCTTTAACCATGGAAAGGAGATGTTAACTTCATGATCCTCAACCAAAACCTCTCTATTGGCTAGCTTATTTGCAAATTTGTTTCCTTCCATTAATATATGTGTAAACATGATTTCTTAAAACTCTTTAGAAAGATCTTGAATTTTCACAATTATCTCTTGTATGTTCCATGGAGCCTTTGCTTTCCTCAAAATTGTATTTATTACTATGAGAGAATCACTTTCCATCTAAACTCTATTCCATTTCATTTGTTTACATGTTTTTAACCCTTCTAAAGCTGCCCAAGCTTCAGCTTCATTATTTATTCTAAATCCACAATTGAAAGCATAATGAGACAAAATATCTCCTCTATTATTTCTAATTATTCCTTCTCCTCTTGTTGCTCTTGGGTTTCCTTTAGATGATCCATAAAAATTCAACTTAATCCACTCCACATCTGGTGGTTTCCACTTTATATTCTTTACCTTATTTTTTCTTCTCTTGTACCCAACATCATAATTCCATTTAATGACTTGACTCCATCTATCAAGTCTCTTTACTTCCAAATTAGGGATTGGGTGAGTTTATAGGGTTGGTGTAGACTCCTCTATGGCTAAAAATATCTTATTTTTCATTACCTTTAAACTGATTTCCTTTCCTTTAAATATTTTTCTATTCATTTCTAGCCATATAGTCCAAAGTATTGTATCTTTTGTTAAATCCCCTATTGTATGTAAAGCCTCACTTTTATAAATGCTTTACAATTGCTTTAATCAATATTCAATTATGCTATTCATCACCATGCATTTACCAAACATATTAAGAATCCATTGCCATAGATTCTAGACTATTGAGCAATGTCCCAAGATATGGTCAATACTCTCCTCCTCCTTATTATAGAAAACACATTTAGAGGGGCCATGAAAACCCATTTTCATAAGGTTATCCCAGGATAAAATTATTCTATGACCTACTAGCCAAACAAACATTTTGACTTTAGGAATGCTTGGGCTATCCCAATTATATATTTAAATTCTAGTGATATTACTATTATGTTGGTGTTGAATATTATATCCACTTCTTGTTGTGTATTATCCTAAGCTATTCAACTCCCAAATCAATTTATCCCCGACACCCCTCTGAATAACTAGAGTTATATTTCTACTCAATTGCCTCCTAGCATAAATATCTTGTATACTTGTAAAAAAATCTTCTTTCCATTTGTATCTTCCTTCTCGATCCTTGTACAAAATTTTTGAAACCCTATCACCGTATTTGTCTTGAAGCAATCTCATCCAAGGTTTCAAAACTAGATCTAAATTGAATGGTTTTTTATCACACCAAGTATCCATTTGAATATAATTTTTTTCTCCAGTTCCAACCACCCATCTTAAACCTTTAATCATAAGATCAATAGATTTTTTTAAACCATTCCAAAGAGCAGAACCATTTGGAAGAGAGAATGCAGTAAATATTAAACTTGGGTCATTGGGATCAACATACTTAGAATAATTCTTGCCCAATTTCTTTGAATCTCTTTGTCAAATCTCTAGATAACTTTTCCCCTAAGAGCTAAGTTTGCATCTGTAAAGATCTTAAATAAATACCTCCTCTAGTTTTATCATCACACAACTTGCTCCATTTCATCAAAGAAAATCTCCTTTTATCATGTAAACCTGACCATAAAAAGGATCACATAATAAAGATTAAACATTTTTCAATTGATTTTGGCATAGAATACAAAGACATATAATATGTTGGAATGACTTGTAAGACTGACTTAATTAACTACACTCTTCCTGCTAATGATAACCATCTACCTTTCCAAGCTAGAAGTTTATTTTGAACTTTACTAATAAATGGATTCCATAAATCTATCCTCATTCTCCCCTCAAATAAAGGTATCCTTAAATAAGTTGTTGGTAAATTTACCTCCTCCATTTGAAACAACCTACAAATTCTTGCTTTGATATTAGTAGGAGTGTTAAGAAAGTAAATTTTTTATTTAGTCCTATTCATTTTTTGCCCTGGAGCTCTTTCATACTCTTTTAAAAAGTTATTCAAATATTTGGTCTTATTTATCCTTGCCCTTCCAAAAAGGGTTGTATCATATACAAAATGTTGATGGGTGATGTTATCAATGTTATTACTAACCTTACGTCCACTTATAAAACCATATTTGTAAGCCTTCCTTAAGTTCCTACTTAAAAATTCTGCCATAATAATGAACATATAAGGAGATAGAGGATCTCCTTGTCTAAGGCCTCTCTTGGCTTTAAAATATTTTATCACTAACCCATTGACAAACACTGAATAAAAAACTATAGAGAAACAAGATTTAATCTATCTAACCTATTTTTTTCCAAAACCAAACTTATCTAAAACTACAAAAATAAAATTTCATTTAACCCTATCGTAGGCTTTAATCATATTAAGTTTTAAGATCATAGATTTCTCTTTTCTTGAAGCTACTAAATGTATAACTTCATAAGCTACTATGATTCCATCCAAAATTTATCTCTCTTTCACAAAATCTCTTTGCTCTTATGAAATAATTTTTTCTAACAATGACCTTAATCTATTCACCATCACTTTGGAAATAATCTTATAAGCCATATTACATAAGCTTATGGGTCTAAAAGAATCAAACAATTCAACATCCTTCTTTTTTAGAATTAGGGTAAGATAAGTTGCATTTATTTTATAAAGAATGTATTGTTTTACCCTAGATTGTTCCACTGTCACCAATAAAGAATACTTCACTATATCAAAATTATGTTGGTAAAAATATGCAAAAAGCCCATCTGGACCAGGAAGTTTATCCTTATTAAATGATAAAAGAGCTAAATGAACTTCTTCTAGAGTAATAGGCTCCATCAGTTTCCTATTGTCTTCATTTGTTATAACTGAAGGAACATCTTGAAGAAGTTTATCATTAAGAACTTCGATCTCCTATGAACCTACAATATTATGATAAAACAACTTAGAATATTTTTTAATTTCACTCCGATCTTCAATCCAAACCCCTTCTATTGATTTAATTCTACCAATTCTAGAAGAAGATATACTATAGCCATCCTACGAAAAAAATTGTATTTTTATCTCCTTTTAACCAAGTCTATCTTGATTTTAATCTCCAGAATTTCTCTTCCTTACTCAAAATATTATGCTAGTCACTAAGAAACTCCCTTTCCTCTGAGCTTGTATTATTTTCATCACCTTTTTAGAATTTTGAAATTTTATCTTTTAGTTCTTTCTTCTAAAAAATGTTTCCAAAGGTGTTCTTGTTCCATTATTTTAATCAAGATGCTATAGCTTTAATTTGGTTTGGAAAAGCATACAACCCACCATTACCTAAAGAATTCCATGTTTTAGCTATCATATCAACAAATTGAGGATGGTCTTCCCACATCTGCTCATATTGAAAATATGATATTTTTAAATTTTACTAACCACCATTTTAACTCTTATTGGCCAGTGATATGAACCAATCCTAGTTAAGGTATTAATTTTAGCACAATTTCCTTCATCTAGACAATGATCTAAAAGAATACATCTATCTAATTTTTTTGCTATTAGGTTTTGACCTCTCTTGTTGTTGGTCCAAGTATAGTTGTCTGATTCAAACTCAACTTCCCATAGATTGTTGTTTTGAATAAAATCTAACAAATATTTCATACTTTGGATTAATTTCCTAATTCCCTAAAATTTTTCATTTAGCTTGGTAATGGCATTAAAATCTCCAATGATCATGAAACGAGTTTCTTGGTCTTTACTTCTCATAAATGCCTCAATCCCACTCCAAACTTCTAATCTACCTGACTAAGTTGTAGGACCATACACATTGATAAGGATGAAGTAAATATAATCAAAGTAGCAAGTGACTAAAGAGGCTATTCAATGCCTATTTTTATGAATGGTTACACAAGAGGTTCTAGAAGGATTCCAACAAGTTACAATTCCTCCTGTTGCTCATTCAGAATTCATAGCATCCCATTCACATCTTGCCCAAACTGCTTTCATAGTTTTTGAAACTTCTTATTTTATCATTTTAGTTTTCTGGATACAAAGAATATCAGGTTTATTACTTAAACATAGGTCCCTAATACACCTATGATTTGAGGGGGCATTAGCACCCCTTATATTCCATAGATGATAATCATGTCTCATTAGGGGATTTTGGTCCCTCTTGCATATTATCAATATCATTTTTTTGTTTGGTAAAGATAAGTTCAACCAACTTAATTTGTGTTCCTTTCTCTATGTTATCTCTCGTTTCCATAGATCTAGCATGATAGTTAATTTACATTCATATTGCTACATATTATTGAATATTATTTTATATATTATAAGTCTTCTCTTACATATTAATTTGTTCATATTATTTCTACTCTTATCATTATCTTGACCTTATTATATTGTGGCTATATTATATTCAATTATGTTATATTTAACCTATGATATCTATGGTAGTATTAAGGCTTAAAAAGCCATCAATTATTTTACTAGCCAATAATATGTTAATTTGATATATATTGGGATATGTGTTTTTATATTAAAAATACACTTATAGACCAACCCTAATCATTATTTTGCATTAACTACAGATCATTACTTCAATTATTAGTGATAAATTTACTTATAAGTGCACCATACCTATATTTTGTGTCTTCTTTCATTTTATTTTATTAATATGGATAATATATTGACTATGTCCATTCCTCTTTATAAATTGTATTTTCATATATGGTATAATAGAGGGTATGAATCTCCATTATTTAATTTGGTCATATTTTCTAATTTTGATAGTGTTGATTCCAGGGAGGCATTTGTGGAATTTTATTTTTTGAGTCTAGTTATTTTTTAATATTTTTTTAAATATTAGGTCTCTCGTCTAGGACATCAAATATTGCTTCACCAAGATTTTAGAATTAAGATGAATTCTCTCTTGATATTCCTTCAAGAGGTTTGGTGGATGCTCTAGCTCTAAAAAGGTCAATTATGCTATTAAATTCTTTTGATCATCCTCAATGCACGATTATTACAAAAGTAATTGCTAAAAGACTCAAGTATGTACTAACCTTTATAATTGATATGGAACAAATGGGTTTTGTGATGAGTAGACAGATCTTGGATGGTATTATAGCCATTTATAAAGTCATTCATTTAATTGAAATGAGTAAATAAGTAGGGATGTTGCTAAAGTTGGATATAAATAAAGCATATGATAGAGTGTCATGGGTATTTTTAGTCAAAATTTTAGAAATTTTTGGTTTTCATGTTGATTGGGTTGTTTTAATCAAGGAGTGTATCATGACAACAATGTTCTCAGTAATGATTAATGGGAATTTAGTTGATTATTTTAAAAGTATGAGGAGGTTGATACAAGGAGACCCACTATCTCCATATTTGCTTATAATTATGGTTGAAGCCTTGGGAAGAGCAATTTCAGCTACTACTAGAGAAGGTAAATTGGATGAAATTAAGCCAACTTCAACTTTAAATCTAGTTTCACATCAATAGTTTGTAGATGATACGATTACTATCACAAAACCCTCCAAAGCAAAGGTAATAAGGAACATATTGGGTATTTATGAGAATATTGTTGGACAAAGGATGGATTTCTCAAAATTAAGGTTTTGTTTATCAATAATATTGTTTTAATAAAGAAAAATATAGCAAGGATCTTTGGTTGTGAGATTTAGAATTTTCCTGCTACCTATCTTGGAATGCCTCTTTTTTATGGAAGAATGAAAGAGGAAATGTGGAATCCGTTAGTTGAAATATTTGCTAAAAAACTTATAGGTTGGAAGGGTACACTTCTTAGCCATGAAGGTAACACTCAATTAGCCAAATCTATTCTTCAAAGCATTTTGATATATGTTATGTCTATTTTTAAAATACCTAGAAAAATTTATAAAATAATTGAACAAATTCAAACAAACTTCCTATGGACTGGAATGGAGGAGAAGAAAATAATAGCTCTTGTTGCTTGGATAAGGTATGTTCTAGAAAGGAGGTGGAAGGCCTATATTTTAGGAAATTGAAACAAATGAACAAAGCTCTCATGGGAAAGTAGGGGTGGAAAATAGTTACAGATAAAAAAGTAAGATGGATTCAAATCTTGAAAGTAAAGTATATGAGAAATGAAAATAATATTTTGGTAGAAGAGAATGCAATAAAATGATCTTTCTTCTAGAATAATATTCAAAAAACTAAACCTCTTTTTCAATAGGGGTTAATATGGTAGATTGGAAATGGAAGAAAATTAAACTTTTGGAGAGATATATGGATCAAAAATATCCCTTTGTGTAAAGACCCTGAATTTGTGAAACTAGAACAAGAAATTTCTCATTAATATGGAAAATGGGTTCACAATTTTATCATTGAAGATACTAATGGAAAAATAAGGAATTATATATATTTTGAGGGTATGAATGATAGGAAAAGATAACTAGTAAGGAAATTGAATAGAATATTGTAGGTATATTTTTTAAATCAAGGTAGACTAGAGGATTATCCAATTTGGAAATGTAGGAAATATGGGAAGTACTCTATAAAATTTGGGTACTTTCTCTTGGAATATGTAGGATTGGGATAGTTATCGGTAAGCAATATCTAGCTGAAACATATAACTCCAAAAGTGGCCTTCTCTTGGATTGCAATTCAAAACAAAGTTCTCACAATGGACAATTTGCTTGAGAGGTCTACAAATCCCTAACAAATGCCCATTATGTGAAAGGGATTTGGAGGAGGTATAACATTTATTTTTTGGATGTTCATTTTCAAATGAGATGTTTACTAACTTCCTTGAAAATTTTTGTATGACATGGGTCTTTCCAAATTCCATTATTGATCTATACTTAAGTTGGGAATCACCTTTTAGGAGCAAAATATTGAGTACTTTATGGAAATTTTGTTTACCTCACTTTATGTGGGGTATTTGGAAAGAAAAAAATAATATATTTTTTGAAGGATGCAAGAAATATGTGATTTCTATAGTGATCGAGATCTGTAATGCTATGAAGGAGTGTTAGAAATAGCCTATATTACATCATTTGGATCATGTAAATATACCTTTCTTGGTACATCCTTAGAACATTATATTACTTTGGGGGAAGTTATCTAGTTACTTCATGTAATGTAATAAATGCACAAGTGTCAAAGTGCAAGATATCCCTTGCACAACTAGGTAGAGTGTTGACCAAGGAACCTATTTCCTATATAAAGGGCCATAGGTATATAGTAATATATAAAGCAACTACATAGAGCAATAGAAAGTAGTATAGACCAGAGTGGTGTGATGTAGCAATGCAATGTAATATAATGGAGTGTAATATGCTCAATACCCATTCTTGAGTTGTAGCTCTATTCATGGAGTGTTAATTTCCTCTAGAGTTATTTTGTAAACATATCCATCATTTCTATTTATAGTATTTTTAGTCATCTCATAGATTTACTTTATTTCATATTATTCTGCATCTTGTGAATGCTATATCCCATTACATGCTACATCAAAAGCTAACAGTGGTATCAGAGCCATGATATATCAATAGGAAAACCACCATTATCATTGACCCTAATTTTTTGTCAACCTGATGTGCCATTGGACCAGTCATTGTAAAAAATACTCAAAAGAGTCTAGGTGGTAGAATTAAGGAGAGCCACAAGTTAGGACTGAAAGAAATATCAGTTTCTAGAATACTAAAATTGCATATGACTAGAGTATTTCCATTCAATGGAAACTTGTGAAGACTAGGACTCAACATTTGATCCACTAGTTTGATGAATCAACTAGTGAAGCTCATCTAAGAGATCTAGAGAAAATGACCTGAAGATTCTTTTATTGCAGGAAATTAATTCTTAGATGATCGGGACATCTCCTACAATAGAAAGCTTGGATATTTCAACTTTTTTGTCCAAAGATTAGAGTACCTTCATAGTGTAGATATTAGTTACTGTAAGATAAGAATACTATAGAAGAGACTTCTAGAGAATAATTGTGGTGAAGTTGGGAGACAGGAGATCTCCATTACTAGATTGGAAACTTCACAAGAAGAAAAGGCCATAGAATCCTTGATCAAGAAGAAAATGCCATAGAAGCCTTGATCTAGAAGAAAAGGCCATAGAAGCCTTGATCCATAGGGAAAGGCCATGAAAGCCTTGAAGAAAATGCAACAAAAGCCTTGGTACTAAAAAATGCCATATAAACCTTAATACTAAAAAATGCCACAAAAGCCTTGATCTTGAAGAAGACTTTAGAAGAGAGTATCGAATTTAGAATCAGATTTTAGTACTAATATTTTGTTGCAGGAACAAGAAGATTCAGTGAGTTGGAAAATCTTCCTACAAAAATATTAGGAGGAATATCTTCTTTAGAATCAATCCAACACCTAAAGAAAAATATATAAGGAGAAGATCTCATTGATGAAGAAGGACTATGAGAGTCCTACTCGAATATAGAGGCAAAAAAATCAGAGATCCAAGAGAATATCTAACCACCAACACTTCTAGAAGTAGAAGGTTGAAGATAAGGTCTCAAGGAATACCAGAAGAAGCTACAAGATCAAAGGTCTTGGAGAGGTCTCTATGAGCATATAGTAATATGCTTGGAGAGCCTTGCTAAAGAATTCATCAAAGGAGTTCCAAGGAGAACTCATTGGAGAAATTCACTATTGGAGTGAAACATTTGGGATAATTATCGCCATCACAAAACAATACCAAGAAGAATAATTTGGCAAGGAGTGTCAAATATCAGAAGACCTCAAGACATAGAGAATCTTAAGAAGATCCTATTTGAAGTCAAAATTTGACAAAAAGTTGAAGGAAGATTTAGAAAGAAGAAACCTACCAAATTTAGGAGACTTGGAGATTACCTCTCACAGCAAGAAGGCATCACTTCAAAATCAAATATCCCTTCACATCTATGGTAAAAAGGAGGATACTACAAGAGGAGAACAAGCCACCAAAAATTCTAGGCTCATGAAAGGGAGATCATCTTTTTGTGAATATAAATCTATTCAAGGTAACCTACAAAGAGCTGCAAGATCTTATTCAAGATATCAACTTGGTGATCATAGAAACCAAGATATACATCCTCTACATAAGTGGTGAAAAGATATTTCAAAGAAATATAAGCATCTATTGGTGTAAGTAGATTCATTAAGTGGATTACTTATCAAATTTGTTTAAGCACCTTAATTGGATTGAAGTTGTAAAAAGGAGTTGAATAAAAGTATTCAAAAGGTGCAAAAATAAAGGATTATTTAAGGTTCATTTGCACTTTAGGAGTTTTTAAAGAACTATCTATCAACTACCTATTATCTACTTTGGAAAAGAAAATGAAGACTAGCTCCTATTACCTTGTTTTTAAAGAACTTGCAGAATAATACTTGAAGATTCATTTCAACTTAATCTTGATTAGTTGTAGTATATTGATTAAGTGCATTATTTTTTGAAATTTTATTGGAGTGATAAGGTGATATTATTAGTGCATTAAAGTAAAATATTATTATATTTGCACTATTATATTGCTCTCAAAAGATTATTGTTTGTGTTCATGAGAAGGGCACAAAAATAGAATTTGTCAAAGTGTTTAAAGACACTATTAGTGCATAGATATCTGCAAATTTGGGTGGCCTGAGGAAGCCATAAAATATGCTCAATATTCCAAGTATTTGAGAAGAATGTAACCACCAAAAAAGCATCAAATGAAGCATCGAACGAGACTTGGTGAGTCTCAAGTTCAAAGTACAAGAAATAGTGCAGAAAAAATACAGCAAAACAAAGTCTTGATCATGTGGTTACAAGCTTGGATCCATTCATAAAACATCCAAGCAAAAATGGGAAGGTATCTAATCAAAGAGACAAATTTAAAACTCCTATATTGCAATGAAATATTTTGCCTCAAAACCATAAATTTATATGTAAAAAGAGGAGTGCAAAAGAAGGTGCAATAAGGATATTTTATGTAGAAACTATTTTATATTATATTGCACAATTCTGAAGTAGGGGAATAGGATTGGACGAGGTGAAAAATGTCTCCCGCCCCCTCTGCGTGCTCTTTGCCCTCTGCCCTCGGTCCTGTTAGCCATGCTGCTGGCAGACCACCGTCAGGAGCTCCCTCCCCCGTGGACGCTCTGGAGCTTGGGGAGATCCCCCCAGACGGTCTTCCATTGGGGCCCGACCCTGGGGGGACCTCAGCTGTTTCGTATCTACAGAAGGTGGTTGGGCGCCCCCAACCCTCTCCCGTCTCCGTCCCTGGTCGCCCTGACGTCATTTTGGATGGTGACAAATTGATCCTCCCGGAGTCTCTAATGAAGGAAAAGCTTTCCTTTGAATCCCTTTCCCTCGTAGGCAAGTTTGTTGGAGGGAGACCCGATATGGAGTCCATTCGGAAATGGGCTAGCTTTAAATGGCGCTTGCGGGGAGATCTCCAGCTGGTGGCCCTCACCAAAGGGTTCTTCCTAATCTGCTTGAATAACCAAGAAGACCACGCCCGCATCATGACAGGAGGCCCATGGTTCTTCGGTAGAAAAAGCTTGTTTTTAAGGAAATGGGGGGAAGATTTCTGCCCCAGCACACAGGACATCAATATCGTGCCTATATGGGTTCGTCTCCCGGAGCTTCCCATTCATTTCTACCATGAAGACATCCTTCACTGGATTGGAGACTACATTGGAGAAACGGTGGCCCTAGACCCTGCAACAAAAGCTCGATCCCGCATGGCCTGCGCCCGCATCTGCGTTAACGCCAACTTAGCCTCCAAGCTCCCCACCCGCATCAATCTCATTTATGGTGATTTCCACTGGTGCCAGGCCATTGAATACAAAAATAAGCCCCCCTTTTGTATCGAGTGCAACTCGCAGGGGCATCTTCGTTCCCAGTGCCCCTCCCTTAAACCCCAGCGGCCTGTCCCTGGCAAGGAGCCTCTTCCCCGACGCGGTGATCGGCTTTCCAGACCGGCGAGCATTGGCGAGAAAGCTATTCAAAGGGATCCTCAGAGGTCTCCCACCTTCAATCCTTCTTCGAATCTTGACCAGGTATGTTCCATGTTTGCTTTCCCGAATAGGTTTGGTCCTCTTCAATCTTCGAAGGATGAGATTCTCTTTCCCGAATCTATCCCTGCATCCAATCCCCTGCCCCAAGGAATGTCCTCCCCCTCCCTCTCAGCACCTGGACCTTCCAGGCCTTCCTCTGTCACCCCTTCAGATCCCCCCGTGGAACCCTTGCTTTTTCCCAACCCCTCCCCCTCTCTAGATGCCCATGCTGAGGATCCCCTCTCTCCCTCTGAGTCAGACTCAGATTCCCTGGATCGAATCCCCACCATCATCACTAGAAGCAAGAAAGCCCCAGTCGACTCTGGTTTGGAAAGGAAAAGAGGGAGACCCCCTAACAGCGAGTTAAACAGGAAAGAGACCGAAGATCAGGTGGCAGATGGAAGCCAGCTAACCTTGTCAGAAACCCTTTTCAGTCACCAGAAAGATGATAGCAGAAGTTCCAAACCTCCTTCTACCCTCAGCAAAGGAGGCAAAAAACCCCCCAAATCGTCGAGATGAAGATCCTTTCATGGAACATAAGGGGTCTTAACAGCAGGAGCAAACAGAGGTTAGCTCGATCCATAAGGAAAGAAAATAATCCGTCCATTCTTCTCCTTCAAGAAACCAAGATTGATATTAACAGAACTACAAGCATTGCCCCCAAGATTTGGAAAAAGGGGCAATGGGCAGCATCTCCAGCAGAAGGGTCGGCAGGAGGCCTCCTATGCATGTGGAACCCTGAAGTGGTAGAGGGAAGAATCATATCTTATTCGAACAGATCCCTAAATATGGTGTTTTACTGCAAAGAAAAGAGATTTGCATGGGTGCTTTCCAACATATACGCTCCCAACAACCCCATGGAAAGGAATAACATGTGGGCTTCTCTGACTCTCATGAAGAACGCAGTGTCCAACCTTCCATGGATGGTGGCGGGGGATTTCAACTCCCCCCTTTATTCGTCTGAGAAAAAAGGGGGAACCAATCTGCCATATAAAAGCATGAGCGATTTTCAGCACTTTGTCTGTGACAACGAACTCATGGATATTCAGCTCCGGGGACACCAATTCACATGGAGCAATAGAAGGGTCGGGGCTGACCATATTCAAGTTAATCTGGACCAGTTTTTCCTATCCCAGCAGGCTATTCCCCTGTTTGGTGACACCTCCCTCCTTCCCCTTCCCCGCATAGGCTCAGACCACTCCCCCCTCCTTCTGGAATCCAACATAGCCCCTTCCTTCAAGACCCCCTTCCGGTTTGAAAGCATGTGGATCCTCCACCCGGAGCTCAAACAGAGGATCATGGAGTGGTGGGCCACTCCTGTCCAAGGATCATCCATCTCTCGTGTGTCTCAAAAGTTGAAGATCATCAAAGAGGGACTCAAAATCTGGAACAAGGAAGTCTTTGGGGATATTTTCAAAGCCAAAAGGGACATATCCGACCGCCTCAAACTGCTTGATCACCAAGGCCAGCTCAGCCCCTGGACTCCTTCAATGAGGGAAGAGGAAAAACTTTTACTTGCAGAGCACCACAACATTCTGGCCAGAGAAGAATCCTTCTGGAGACAGAAGTCCAGGGCCCTGTGGCTCAAGGAAGGGGATGCCAACACCAGTTTTTTCCATGCATCCACTCTCCGTAATAGAAGCTCTAACAAGATCAGGGAGCTCCGCCTCACTGACGGGTCATCTACCCAGGACATTGTCAAGATCCGCCAAGAAGCTTCTTCCTTCTTTGATAGCCTGTTGAATTCAGAGATTCCCCTTGACCGGCCTGCCCAGGTTTCCCTCCTTGACAACATCCCTCCTCTCATTACTCCGGAGATGAATCAGCTCCTGACTCAACCCTTGGAGGCCAAAGAAATCAGAGATGCCCTTTTCTCCATGAAGGGTGACAAGGCCCCTGGGCCTGATGGGTTCCCCCCCGTTTTTTCCAAACCTACTGGGAGGTGGTTGGAGAAGAGGTTCTCAACGCAGTTCAGGAAATGCAGCTCACAAAGATCATCCCTCGTGGGATCAATTCCACTTTCATTGCCCTTATTCCCAAGAGCCCCCAGAGCAAATCCTTGAATGACTTTCGACCCATTAGTCTGTGCAACATTCTCTACAAAATTCTAACCAAATCCCTGGCTCAAAGGCTCAAGAAAATCCTCCCCTCCATCATTGACCCCTGCCAAGGCAGCTCCGTTGAAGGGCGATCCATAACTGACAGTATCATCTCCCTCCATGAATCCCTTCACTCCTCCCTATGCAACAAGCGAGCTGCCATGTTTATCAAACTGGATATTAGCAAAGCCTTTGACAGAGTCGACAGAGACTTCCTACTTCAGGTTCTGGACAAATTCAGATTTCACAAAGAATGGACTGCTCTCATCAAAGGTTGCATCTCAACCCCCTGGTTCTCGATTTTGGTCAACGGGTCGGCGGCTGGTTACTTTCCAAGTTCAAGAGGAATTCGTCAGGGAGACCCCCTGTCCCCTTTCCTCTTCATCATTCTAGCTGAATCCCTGGGCAGGGCAATCAAAAGGGCTGTGGACGACGGTGGCATCTCTGGGCTACGGACATCATCTCTCTCCCCCCCTTATCCCACCAGCAGTTTGTGGACGATACCATCATTGCTACACGGGCCTCTGTCCCTCAGGCCAGATGCGTCAAAAGGATCCTTGACACCTACGCTGCTGCTGCTGGTCAGGAAATAAACTACACAAAAAGCAACTGCTATTTTCTTCACACCCCGGGCATCAGACAAAGAAGGATTGCCCGCATCCTCCAATGCTCCATTGGCGAACTCCCCATGACCTATTTAGGCCTCCCCTTGTTCACCCACAGCCCCAAGAATGCCATGTGGGATGGGGTTATTGACAGATTTAAGCGTAAGTTAGCTGCTTGGAAAGGCTCCCTTTTGTCCCAAGCAGCTAAGTCTATGCTCACCATGGCGGTTCTTCAAAGCATTCCAGTCTACTTCATGTCGATATTCAAAGCTCCTGCCTCCGTCCATGCCAAGATCGAGCAAATTCAGAGGACCTTCCTTTGGAGAGGACCAGAAAACTCTAGTAAATTTCACCTGGTCAGTTGGGAAAAGGTCTGCCAACCCAGGGATGCTGGAGGCCTAGGTTTGAGAAGGTCGACAGATATGAATCTTGCCTTGTTAGCCAAACAAACGTGGAAGTTGCTTACCAACTTCAACGTGGAGTGGGTCTCTATGATTCAGGACAAATATTTGAAACATAATTCTTTGCTAGACAACAACATCCTCTCCAATGGGTCAGCTTTCTGGAAAGCGGTCCTCCACGCCAGATCCCTCGTATCCAAAGGAACCAGATGGATGTTGGGGGATGGGTCATCCATCAGCTTCTGGGACGACATCTGGATCAAAGATAAACCTCTCAAAGAGTATCCCTATTTTTTTATTTTACGTCAGGAGTCAGAAAGAGAGTGGGGACGAAGGGTAAAAGACTATATTGACCATCACAATCAATGGAGGTGCTTCCCAGGCAGAGCAGGATCTCGTTTGTCTGAATTGTTAAAAACTCACATCATTCCCATGGCGGCTACTCCTGACCGCCTGATCTGGGCCAGGACTGATAGTGGTGATTTCTCAGTTAAGTCAGCTTACTCCCTCCTCGAGAATCCCCCAAGAATATCCTTCCCTCCTGCTGCGGTCTGGGTCAAAAAACTCATTCCCAAGATTGGGTTCTTCGCTTGGATTGCTATCCAAAACAAGGCGCTTACCATCGACAACTTGATGAAAAGAGGGATCCCTGTCCCCAATAGATGCCATCTGTGTTTATCCGACTGGGAATCGGTAAACCATCTGTTCGTTGATTGCAAATTCACCAAAGAAGGTCTTGACTTCTTGAATTCATCCTTCCAGATTCAGTGGGCCCGTCCCAATTCCTTGGTGGAGATCTTTGCCCAATGGCCCTCCCCTTTTTGTCATCCCAAAATTGCCTTCCTTTGGAAGATCTGCCTCCATCATTTTGTCTAGAAAATCTGGCTAGAACGAAACCACAGGGTCTTCTCTGGGACATCCTCCAATCCCATTACTACAGCCAGTAAATCCCTCATTTACGCCATTGAAAACTTCCAGCTCATCCCTTGGGCCTATGCCCCCCTCAGCCAGGTGGAAGTCTCCATCCTCACCTCCCTCAGCATCCCCATTCCCATTTTGGACCCTCCCGCCCCCCATCCCCGATCCTCAGCAGTTTGGCATCCTCCCAAGGCTGGGTGGATCAAACTAAATTTTGATGGCGCATCTAAAGGTAATCCAGGGTTGGTTGGAGCTGGGGGTGTCATGAGGGATCATCGTGGAACCATTATTCTCGCCTTTGTGGAGAACCTACATCATCAGACCAATAATGTCGCTGAGGCCTGGGCTTTGTGGAGAGGCCTCCAGCTCATCAAGGACCAACGCTCCGGTATCCATATTGAAGGTGACTCGGCCATAGTCACTGGTTACCTAAAGTCAAACAAGCAACCCCCGTGGAACATCCGGATGGTGATTCTCGAATGCAAAGCCCTCCTGCACCAGCACAACCAAGTGGATTCTAACCACGTGTACAGGGAAGCGAACAGAGTCGCTGACGGGCTAGCCAATTTTGGGCTGAGCAGACATTCCCTGACAGTTTGGCACCATTCTCTCCCACCAGAGATCCTCCAGCTGGCGCGTTCTGAAGCCGTCTCAGGCATGGGATGTCCCAGCCATTTTGCACCAGTAGGTCATGGACGAGGATGTCGTCGACATTGATCCTTAGATGGGCGTTGGTTCGTGTTTCGCTGGTTTTTTGTTCGTTTTCTAGTTCACTGAATGTTTTTTGGGTTTTTCTGTAAGGCCCCCTGTTCAACCCCTGCGCGGGTTGCAGTCTCTTCATTTGCGGTGTATATTCCCCTGCGCGGGAAGTTGCGAGCCTGGTCCCTTCCCTTAAGGGATTTTTTGCTGATTTTTATGTCTGCTTTCTTGTTGTAATTCTGGGGTAGGGACCCAGTTAAAACCCTTTCAATATTATCTTTCAACTTACCAAAAAAAATATTGCACAATTCTAATCTGGTTATATAGGGATAAAAGACATATTCAAAGGTACCCCAAAGGCACTAAACTTACTAGAAAAACTAGTCGAAAGCGGTCGTATGCTAGCGCACTCCATGCTTAGCTCAAGGAGCCAATCAAAGGGCTCATACTCCTCACACCCTAGATGGCTTGCAAGATACAACGTGCAAAAAAAAAGGAGAAAATAACATCAACCAAGAGAAATAGAATCTATGGAAGGAGGACATAAAGCAAGTAAAGAAGAAAGAGAAAACAAAGCACCATTGGAGTGTCACTTACTCTGTTAGGATCCTATCCTAACATTAATTAATAATCTTAATAATAATAATATATTATATCCTATGGTCATAATAATAAAATAATATAATAATAAATAATATAATAATTAATTATATTATTTATTATATTATTATAAGATTAAGGTTAGGAAGCATTGCAACCTTTCACCTATAACCCTAGAGGGGTATAAAACATTGTAAGAACTTATCATTCAATCATCCATGAAATATATAATATATGATTTATTAAATCATTGAAGGGACTTCCCGACAATTCAAAAGCGATTCTTTTAGATTAGGTTATTATTTATTTATCATTTTATGTGCTAGGAACCCTAGGTTCCTACCATATGGTATCAAAGCCTTATGGATCCAACCATATTGGTCAAGGAAATGAAAAATGACATTGCAAAAATTAGAAGAATGATTGAACAAAAACAAAAAAAACAAATGGAACGTTCTGATCGTATTATACAATATTTAATGGAAATGCAAGAGGAGGAGACCCTAGCCATGGAATCTCTGGTAGAGGAGGAAGAACCCATAGCCATGGAATCCCAGGTGGAGGAAGAACCCATAGCCAACGAATCCCAGGTGGTACCCATTGCTCTTCCCAAGAAAGAAAAAAATGCAACTGAACATATTGCTCCAAACCCTAAATTAATTGTTTCTCTGGATGAGCCCATAACCAAAGAACTTTCAGAAATACATATTGCACTTCCAAAAAAAATTCAAAACCCTAAAAATGTAAATATTTTTTCAAAGAAGTGTACCAAGAAGAAAGGGATATCAAGGAAAAAGGCTTCCAAAAAACAGTGTTTTACATATTTGCATATGGGTGATGCACATAACCATCAATGTGGAAAACAACCTAATATAACCCTAAAGCAGCAAACAAGTTTTTCCAATATCTCCAATATTGTTCGCAATGATTTTTGGAATAATTTAATTAATGTTAAGGAAGTAAGTGTATTTACAAAATCAGCATACGATCCATTGGGAAGAAATATACTGCCAGTAGCACATGATATCACTACTAGTGGATGTCTATCTCCTTCGAGACCGCCCCCATGGCCACCACCATTAGGTGAAAAATAAAAATCCGAAATAGCAGAAGTGGATTCACATATGGCGCAGACGTCATCGCAGTATGCAATCTGTTTGAAATCATATAGACAATAAGAATCTAAGACCACAAAAACACTGTTAATTATTGAAAATAACCGAAATCTCCAACTCCTTTCATTATTTGGTTTTCAATATCACAACAAATTCAATCTGATCAAACACCACTTTTGACTGGTTCTACAATGGCTAACGATCAAGAAGCACTGGCATATATGGCAACAAGAACCTTTGTAGCACGTTACTACGAAATTCTCCAGCAATCACCTCAAGAGGCCTTAAATTTTACCATGACTGTAGTAGGATGAATCGATCAACAGTAAATGATGAACTGCTCTCAGCAACTGGCTGTACAGGAAGCACCAGATATTTGCAAACATACATGACCAAGGGAAGTTGAACACACAAAATATGAGACTAATAATTGGACCCATTAAATTATTTTCATATTTTTTTTTTACCAAGTGATCAATTGCTTCTCCACACCTGGAGAAGTCGTAGGCCTTTCAGAGGTGGAATTCCAAAAGAAACCCATTATTATCAACAGAAGATTCCGTATTTACAAACAAAAAAAAAAAACATTTTTCTTAGTGCCCATCTCACCCCATGTTTCCTGAAGCTGACCTCTCTTTTTTTTTCGATTTAATTTTATTATTATTATTTAACCAATTGATTACTTGAAATAAAACAACACACTTTTGTGTCCCAAGCCTGAAAGATCTTCCCCAGATGCGACATTTAAATTTCCTTAGTGCCTGTAAAAAAATACACAAATACATCACAAATTCAATTACAAATATACTCAATGTCAAAAGTTATGTTACCAAAGTGTGAACAGTAGAACAAGAAAAACATAACTAGCTTACCAGTTTGCTGTATTTTAACACTTTATGCCCATTCTACGTACACAATGATTCCTCTTAGTTCATCCAAGTACCTATCCAGTAGCAAAGATATACTGCGTGGGCTTATCCTTAAACTATACTTGACATAATTTGTGATTGCTCAGCAACTTGTGACAGTGATCTATGTGATCTGGGATAAACATGCTCAACATCTAGTAATCAATGCCCAGATTGATTTTACAGTCTCTCTGAATAACAAAAAAATATCATACTTGAAACTGCTGGGTCTGCTTGCGGTAGTTTGCATATTCCTTGCTGCTATGACTGCAGTAGTCCTTATCACACAGCTTTCAGATCTGGTGAACCCTGCGTTGGATGGAAAGAATGAGGTCACGGAATAGAATGCAGACTCTTATAACAGAAATGATGTCTAAAAATAATAAGGGTAACAATCATGGTATTTATGTGAATAAAAAGGAGACGCAAAGAGGGTGCATTGGCATCACTCTGGACAACAAGTGGTTTGAGTCCATGACCGATGTCCAAGAAGAACTGGATGCTACGCAGAGATTGTAATACTAGCTCAATAAAGCAATGAAATAGATAATACGTTCAACATGGCACAATCTAACAAATGTAAAACAAGAAAAAACAACTTACTGGCCTCATATGGGTGATAAAGTCCCTGCTATATGGTTGGCAAGAGCAATTGCTCCACACATGTGAGGTACGTGAAAATAATGCTGCTAGGTAGAATTAAAGTTTCAGTCAACAAATAATGAGTGCCAACCACTATAAATTAGGTCAGCCCACTGCACAATTTAAATAACTCTCATATACTGTAACTCATTTTACAAGAATCCATTTTTTACATGGCAAAGCTATTAAACATACCAAGAGTGGCTTTTAGAAAAAAAAAAAAAAAGACCTGGAGGCTCAGAAGATCCATCCTTTACACTTGGTCCAACATTATGTGATGAAGAAACATCTGCGAGTGGAAATGTGACCAGATTCATAAGCCAAAGTCTAAGACCTAATATGTTCGCCCAATATGTGGTTTATGACCACCATGATACCACTATTCCTCATGTCATGTTATTTGTCTTGGGGAACATCTCGCCACAGCTTGAGCTCGACATCAGCATGTGTGGAGGACAGAGAATTCAAAGATAGTTGGGCACGAAAGTGGAAACCAAAACAAGGATGATCTATTCCAAAACAGCCAAAGGAGAGCATGATAAGCTAGTGAAGTATTTATTAGAGGAATATGTTGATCTCGCCTCTAATCTAAATAACGATGGTGAATCGATATTGTTTTTAAGCTACCAAGGAAAGTATTATAACACCCCTTGAAAATATTGTTAGAAGTCACATCTTCTAAGGATATGTACTACAAGTGTTCCAATGACCAAACACTTTTGCATCTTGTCGTATCCAAATGCTAAAAATTCATGATGTATGCAACTTGGTGGGGGTGAATACAAGTAAATTTCGAGTTTCCTTTTGAAGAATGTTGGCATCAACCTTTATGAAAATTAAATTGGTTGGTTTTGGCTAGAGTATCACATTTAACAAGTGATACAAGGCATACGAAGCTCTTCCGACAAGGCCTTATACATGGCGATTATAAAAGAAATAGGGTTTCAGCTTTGAGGACAAAGCTATTCTCAAGAGGGGTGGAATGTTAGGATCCTATCCTAACATTAATTAATAATCTTAATAATAATAATATATTATATCCTATGGTCATAATAATAAAATAATATAATAATAAATAATATAATAATTAATTATATTATTATAAGATTAGGGTTAGGAAGCATTGCAACCTTTCACCTATAACCCTAGAGGGGTATAAAACATTGTAAGAACTTATCATTCAATCATCCATGAAATATATAATATATGATTTATTAAATCATTGAAGGGACTTCCCGACAATTCAAAAGCGATTCTTTTAGATTAGGTTATTATTTATTTATCATTTTATGTGCTAGGAACCCTAGGTTCCTACCATACTCCACATCTGTTGGCAAAAATAGATGCTCAAAGCCTCCATATTATTGCTCCATATCCCAACTAAAAAAGTGCAGATGAACAAAAGAGGAGTTGGGGATTTTTGAAGCTAAAAGGATCTCCAAAAAGGTTCATTTGAACCAGTGAAAGGGAGGACGTCCATGCAGAGAATAAAGTGACACTTGTCACCAAAGAAAAAACCTAATGCTCAAGTTAAGAAAGTGCTCATATTAAAAAAAAAGGAGTTACATGAATAGGCCGGTGCATTAAGTGTATGGCTTGTCCATTAGAATTGTAGGCCCAAAATGGCCACATACTTAGTAAAATTTTGTATAATTTTTACTAAGTGATAAAACTGCCATTCCGCTCTGGAACAAGGTTGATAAGATGAATCCGCTCAATAGTCATGCAGTTTTGCTTGTTTAAAATGATTCTAGGGAACTCCATTCTGGGTCCGGATTGAAGAAGGATTGCAAAATCCACAAAAGTTTGTGAAAGGTGGTGACGTCAGTAGAAAAAAATGTGGAATGGCCCTTTTGCATATACCTGATTCCGAAAACTCTTTTGGTTCTCCACCCTGGATTAGCGTTATCCTCAAATCCACAAAAGTCTCAAGGAGATGATGATGTAAGCAGAGGAAAAGTGTGGATTGACAATCCAGAGAATAAACGAGTCTTTTTCTATCCGAAATGAAGATAAGGCGGAATGGTGGAATGATGTAAGAACTTAACTCTGGATCCGATCTAAGGAAGATGCTCATTCTATCCGGAATGGAATCCACAAAAGTTATAAGGAAGAGGTGACGTCATCAACATTTTAATGCGGATTGGAAAAGATAAAGGCCCTGGAGCGGATTCAAGGTTCGAATTTCCAAGATCCGGATTGGATGTTCTGCTGCTAAGTAAAATGACGTCATCCAACGGATGGGCTCTCAGCTTATACCGGATCTAATATGGACCATGGGATAAATAAGATCAATGGTGGAGGTTAGTCTACTAAATATGGGCCATTTAAAAGGATGTCCCTACACCAGAACTATAACATATTGGCCGAAAGATGAAGCATCGAGAGTTTCCAAGAAGATCAAACCAGAGGCAGTTGCAGATCGACGGTGGCGCTCTACTCCCAAGAAATATCTATGGAAGTGCATGATCTAGAATGTTCTGAACTACAGTTCTAATGAGCGACCAACAAGTTGCAGAGAACCCATGCTGCCATGGCGGTTTCCCTTTCAACGGATTTCTTGGAGGTCTGACCAATGAGCTAATGCCAGCTAAGTTCTTTGTTGAGCTGTTGTAACAAGATTTGATGTATTGTTTCTTGATTTGTAATATGAAAAACTATAAGTAGAGGTCGAACCCTCATTTTGAAGGGTCGGCTCTAGCGTGTTTGCCTGTACCATTGTAAATATTTTTGAAGAGCTGAATGAAAGGAGCAATACATTGATCTTCGCCTCAAGGCTGCGTTTCCATGCTTGATGTCAGAGGTTCGGATTTCATAGTTGTATTTCTGTGAATACTTAGATGGTTAGTTTGTGCCTATCTTGGATTACTAGTTGTTATGAGTAATTGAAATCTGCTTTGAAGTTTGTTTTGTGTTATTAGTAAGTACATTTCTATAAAATCTAGTTTTGGTGAATTCTGCTATTTGGATTATCATTTCCTGGATATTGAAATTGCTTGCTATAACATTTCTCTGTTATGCTTTAATATCTAAAATGAGCTATCTTGGGATAAGGGTTGATCTGAATGTATGTCTTTAATATGGTTTTTTGGAAGCTTTTTATGGTGATGCAATGTTGTTAACCTATCCATCCACTCGATATCTACATCTCTCTAACCCTAACCTTCTCTTACCCTAAACTCCAAGCCCTAATTGAGCATAATTGTGTCAACAATCTGCTAAGTTGACAAGGAACCAACCTACTCTGGAGGTTGGATCGAAAACCCCTATTTTGGTCCTTCCAATGTTGAGTGTTGAGCTACAGCTATCGGGTGCAAGCCTAAATAGAAAGTAGGAAGATAGACAATCATAGTATCAAGTAAAACTTGGTGCAATTCAGTGCCCAATAGTTTTTGGCATGCTCGGTGGGACAGTTCACAAGGAACATGAAACCCATCTAGAAGAGTTAATATTATCTCATCCCAAAGGAATCAAGATTTGGTGAATTGTCTTGACCTTATTAGCGAAGAAAAGAAAGTTCACCTGGTGACTCCCTGGTCAGAAGACCCTAAAAAAGTATTGTAGACCAGTACCCTTTCATGTATACCAGGTCTTATAAGAGGAACAACCCTGATTATTTCTTTCATTGTGAGTTACCTCAGAGAGGGGTTATTGTTATCAGAAGTTTAGATCAAGATTTTATTGAAGAAGAAGAGCTTCTGGAAGAAAACCCAATAGTTCCCCCAAGAAGACCTACAACCAAAAATATGGCACAAAATGTGGCTCCCAATCAACCACTATAGAAGTACCCTAATTGGGATTCAACTGGGCCCCTTAGATTAGCACAAATGGATGCCATTCCTCAGGTTGTGTCTAAGGCAACCCCCACATATGATGGATTTGGGAAAATAGCTTACGAGCACTACCAAGATATCCTGAATCTGGCAACAATCCACAACATAAAAGAAGAAAATATTATTGTCAGAATTCTAGCCCTGTCCTTTCATGGAAAGATATTGCATTGGTTTAGAACTCTGGAAGATAATTCTATCACTTCATGGAAATACTTGGTTGAGCCATTCATAGAAGAATTTAATGAATCTGCTGATCCCTTTTCTCTACTGAATCAGTTTACATCCATGCAAAAAACTCAGCAAGAAACTATCTCAGACTTTAATTTGAGATTTAGTAGAACATGGAAGAGAATTCCCCCCACTGCTAGACCAACTACTTGTTTGGCTTATATGTATTACATCCATGCCCTGGGATCAGAGCTAGGTCTACAAACACAACAATCTAGAATTGAAACTTTCCCCCAAGTTTATAATGCAGTCATCCATGCTGAGAATATCCTGATCAATGTAGGAAGAATTCTCGTAAAGACCGTGTTGCCCTACAACTCAAAAACTAGTAGTAGCCATGAGCAATCCACAAAATCTTCCTACATGGACCCCCTTTCTTTACCATCTCCATATCCTAAGATAAATCTGATTCCTGGACCTAAACCTGTGTCCTCCATACCCTCTTTTCCCCCTTTCTTCTCAACCTTCTCAAGAATTGTCTGCTATTCTGGACATACAAAATACCATGAAAACTCTGAGTAACAGAATGAATTCAATGGAGAAGAGAGATCAGGAAAGGTCACAATAGAGGAGATTCCCATATGTAAACAAATATCAAAGGCCTGGCCCTAGTAATAGTACTGAGGTTAGGGTGAATGCAACATATGAAGATCCAAAATGTTCTGTAGATACCACTCTTGCAAATGTCTGGTGTTTAGTATGCAATGACCCCCATGACTCACAGTCTTGTGTGATGTATCAACACCATGTTCAACAAGCCATGGATCAAGCTGAAAGAAATCAGAAAGGGAGAGTTAATATGTTATGGCACCCTGATCAGATCATGGTTGGAAAAGAGTTGGAGGAAGAAAGCCCAATTGTTGTTATGACAAGGTCTGGAAACAAAGCTTTACAAGTAGACCCTCAGAAGATGGGACAATTCCAGGTCCCTTCTCAAAAGAAGGTTGACTTCCCTCCTCAGAATAGTGACACTTTTCCTATTCCCCGAGCCAAGGGAAAGGAGAAAACTGATAATTTCCCTAAAAATCTAGAAAGAGTAATGGAAGGAGACAGAATGAAATCCAAGGGTGAAGAACAAGAAAGGCTCAGGTTCCCCTCTATTACCAAAAGACAAAGGTTAGAGGTAACCCAACAATACAAAAGGAGGTATGGTGAGCTAGACAGAGGACTGGAAAGACTATCCCTAACCAAGTCTGAGTATAACATTATGGAAGAGATGAAAAGGATTCCATCAAAAGCTAGCCTATATGATACCCTTTTCATCCCGGGCCAGATTGACCTGCTTAAAGCTTCCCTCAACAAAAATCCCTAGAATAGACCAACCACTACCATCCTCAGTATACCATCAAAAAAGAAAGAAATGACACCTGTTGTTCTAAAGAACAAACCTCCCCCTTTTTATATATCCCTAAGAATGGAGGGATGGGTAGTCTAAAATTGTATGATTGATTCAGGAGCATCAACCACAGTTATGCCTAAGGTAGTCTATGAAGAAATGGGTATGGAATATACTCGGTCTTGTCCTGGAGTGTTACAGTTAGATGGGACACCTATCAAGATAGTTGGGGTTATTAAAGATGTACTGATGAGGTTGCACAGAGCCCCTGAGGTGATAGTAGTACATGAAATAGTGGTGGTAGATTTAGAACCCTATTTTGGGTTATGTCTCTCAAGAGAATTTACTGCAAAGCTAGGAGGATGTATGTATATGGATTATTCTAGCATGGTAATACCTTTCAAGGGAAAGAGGATAAGGATAACTCCTGAAAAACTAGTTGCTTATCATATTGAAAAAATTGAAGAAGATATGTGCAACCTTAACCCTTTGGAGGAATTTGAGCTAGTAGAAAACATTGAGGAACTAGACATTGAAGATGAGTTACCTTTCAAAGAATATTATAGTCAATTTGGAACTGGTATGGGTACATACAACATCACAAATGAATTGGAAAAGAAACTCCCTACTATTTCTAATCAATCCCTAAGAAACAATGAAACATGGGTTATGCACTTTGATGGTGCTAAATGTAGAAATGGTGCGGGGGTTGGTGTGGTTTTACAATCACAGTCCGAAGGAATGAAGAATTTTTCTTATAGACTGACATGGTCATGTACCAACAATGCTGTAGAATACGAGGCTTTGTGCCTTGGATTAATGCAAGCTGAAAGCATGGGCATCAAGATTTTGAACATATATGGTGATTCTGAGTTAATTGTACATCAGGTAAGGAATAAGTGTAGCAAGTAAGCACCATTACTTAAAGGCTTACAGGAACAGAGTATGGGACCTAATGGATTCATTTGATGCCCTGAACCTAAATTTTGTGCCTAGAGAAGAGAATCACCTGGCAGATGCATTGGCAACAAAGGGAGCTAATTTCAATCCTCCTATGGATTTTGGGACTAGGAAGACCAAGGGAATTAAAATGGTTTTCAGACCTATAGTGTCGGATAAGCAAATATTCTGGCAGGTTTTTGAAAGTGATGAATAGATTCTAGACTTTATGATAAAAGAAGCATGCCTCACAACTGTCCAAGAGGAAGACTTGGAGGAGATAGATCAGCAAGACTTCATCCAGCTGAGAAACAATCATATCCCGAGGGGATTGGTCACCCTTGAAAGTTTATTCGATAATGAAGATAGGAAGAAGGTTGGAGCTATGAAGGTTGGTGAGAAGATCTATAAGGAGGTAGAAGTTGGAATAGGAAAGAAGCTAAATATTGGGATCCAATGTTCTCCTGAGGAAGCAGAAGAAATCAAAGCTTTGTGCTTAAAATACCAAGACATTGTGGCTTGGTCATATGAGGACCTTAAAGTTTATGACAAAAGGATTATCCAACATACTATTGAGTTAGAACCTGATGCTAAACCATTTTGACAAAAATAGAGGCCTGTCAATCCAAGGATAGAAGCCATTATGAGAGAAGAACTTTTAAAGTTGCTAAAGGCTAGGATAATATATCCGATAAAACATTCCACTTGGGTAGCCAATTTGGTACCCGTAAGAAAGAAGAATGGAGATATACGCCTATGTGTGGATTTTAGAAATCTGAATCAAGCTTCCCTCAAGGATCACTATCCCCTTCCTCAGATTGACCAGATCTTACAAGTGGTAGCTGGAGCAGAGAGATTCTCGCTATTGGATGGTTATTCTGGATATAACCAAATTTGGGTAAAAGATCAAGATCAATACAAAACAACATTTACTACAAAATGGGGTACATTTGCCTATCAGAGGATGCCCTTTGGTCTGTCTAATGCAGGAGCTACATTTCAGAGGGCCATGGATTATGCCTTTGGTACACTTATAAACAAAGTTATTCTGATTTACCTAGATGACATGACTGTGTTTTCTCATGATAAAAATGATCATCTGTCTCATTTGGAACAGGTTTTTCAAAAATGCAGAGAATTTGGTATTTCACTAAATCCTAAGAAGTCATTCTTTGTAGTACATGAGGGAAAACTACTAGGACATGTGGTCTCAAAGGAAGGTATGGCCATAGAGCCGGATAGAATTAGAGCAATTCTAGCTATTCCATTGCCTACTAATCAAAATATGTTGCAGTCTTTCTTAGGTCAGATCAATTTTGTCAGGAAGTTCATTTCTGATTTTGCATAGAAGGTGAGACCTATATCTGAACTACTCAAGAAAAAGGTAGAATTCAAGTGGACTGAGGTTAGGAAGCAAGCTTTTGAGATCATCAAGCAATCCATTTCCATAGCCCCAATTTTGATAAATCCTGATTTTAACAAATATTTTATTCTCTATGCTTACGGAGCTGAACAAAGTTATGCTTCGGTGCTCACCCAAAGAGATGATCAAGGGGATGAACACCCTGTATTATTTTGGAGCCATAATTTACATGACTATCAAGTAAAATATAACTTTATTGAAAAACAAGTGTTTGTTGTGATGAAGTCACTTAAGAAGTTTAGATAATATCTGGTACAGAGCAAAACTCTGGTGTATGTGGTTCATCCAGATGTGAGAAGTTTTATCTTACAAGGTGACCTAGGAGATAAAAGGGCTGGTTGGATTACTAAGATCTAGGAGTATGATGTGGAAATACACCCCACCAAGCTGGTAAGAGGTAGAGCCTTGTGCCAAGGATTGACAGATACTTCAGCATTGACTGGAGTGATAGCTTGTCAGATAATATAAGAGGATCAAGTAGAGATTGTCCACACTCCAGATTTTGATTGGATCGAACAAATGACCAGGTATTTCCAAATTAGAATTTGCCCACCTGATCTGAATCCTTCTCAAAGAAGGAGGTATAGACTTCATGCTCTAAAATATGTATTACTTCCTGAAGGGTTGTTCAAAAGAAACTTGGATGGTATTCTCCTGAAATGTTTGAAGGAGGACCAACAAAAAAGAGTCATTGAAGAATTTCATGGAGGGTCAGTAGGTGGCCATAGCTCAGGCAGGACTACAACTTTGAAGATAATAAGAGTAGGCTATTATTGGCCTACTATGTTCAATGATGCTTTTAAAGTCACCCAGGTCTGTGATAAGTGTCAAAGGTATGTTGGAAAGACTAGAAATGTTGCATCCCCCCTGAAGCCTATTCAAGTTGAGGAGCCTTTTCAACAATGGGGATTAGATTTCATAGGAGTCATAAATCCTAATTCTTCAGTAGAGCACAAGTTTATCTTGACAGCTACAGATTATCTTACCAGATGGGTAGAGGCTATTCCTACAAAGAAGGCAGACCAGGAAGTTGTGATCAACTTTATGGAGAGTTTGATTTCTAGATTTGGAGTTTCGAAAGCTTTGGTGAGTGATAATGGCCCTACTTTTATAGGAGCTAAGTACATTGAGTTTTCCAGCAAGTATGGCATCACTCTTAAAAATACTTCAAACTATTACCCACAAGGTAATGGACTTGCAGAATCTACCAACAAGAACCTATTAAGGATTTTGAGAAAGTCTCTGGAAGGTAACAAAAGGAGTTGGCACCTATTGCTCGACCATGCTCTATGGGCAGACATGATTACTATTAAAAAGTCTATCAAAACTTCTCCTTATGCACTGGTATATGGAAAAGAGGCAGTATTGCCGATTCACCTAGAGATTCCAACACTTAAGCTTGTCAGTACAGAAGAAGAATTAGAGGATGATCCAATGAAAATTAGGTTGACACACTTGCTACAACTGGAAGAGAGCAGAACTCAAGCATATGATCATTTTCAGAAGCATTCATCAAACATTAAAGCATGGTTTGATAAAAAGGCTAGGTTCAAAAAACTTCAAGTAGGAGACTCAGTTCTCAGGTGGAATGTGGATAGAGCAAAGTCGGGTAAGCATGAAAAGTTTGATTCCTTTTGGGATGGTCCTTTCAAAATTATGGAAGCAAAAGAGTCTAATGTATTTCAGTTGAAAGACTTAGAAGGAAACATACAACCAATTCCGGTGAATGGTTTCCACCTTAAGCTTTACTATATATAAGAAATAAGCTCATTGTAACATATGTATATACATTGTACAAATATTTCCCTCTCCTTTCTGCACTTTCTATTTCATTTTCTTTCTGCACTTTGTAATTAGTTCTTTTTGGAGAAATGCTAAAAAAAAAAAGAGAAGAGAGAGAGAAGAAGTTTTGCAAGAAATGACTAAGTATTGGCCGAATTCATGGTAATCTTCCATCCCGCACATTGTGTTGTGCAAAAATCCCTCAAGACCGCATGGTCAGATCTGGATTGGCGATTCCACAAGAATGGTCCATCAAAAGAGAAACAAGAATGGCACTAATCCGGGAACCTCTCAAAGATGGAGATAGCTAGAGCAAAATCAGGGTAAAGCCAAACAACAAGTTCTAAGTTGACACATGGAGGCTAAATATTGCTCATGCATTCAATTCTAACAAACTCGCATGGGGACTGAAGAGTAGCCGAAGGGATGCGATGAGTTGGCAACATGATTTCAAAATTTGGCCAATGAGAAGGGAGGACACCACTTTTTGAGCCACCAAAGAAATAAAGGAAAGGATGGTGAAGTGTGCCAACAAGATGTCGCATAACTACTGCATTTATGGCGGATGATACGCATGTTCTAGATGATAAAAGTGATGAAGTACTACATGGGATTCATTTTGCAACCACTAGATTGTAGAGAAGCTTAGCAGTGTTCTGAAGCCCTCCTTGCTTACTCAGTGCACAAAATCTTACTGTTACAAAATGGCTCCTAAGAAGTCTCTCGTAGAAGCTGCAGAAGATGTCCCAGAATTCGAAACTCTAGATGAAAGAACATCTGTGCCTTACCTGGACAAAGCCAAGGTGGTAGCAGATACAAAAATGACCATCTTCAAAAGGATAAAATTAAGGAGCATGAACGACAGATACAAAAAGAATGTTGCTCTATCGGTAGAAGGTAGATGCTCCATTCTCTCTTATTTGTCCTTTTATATTTGTGATTCTGTCCATCCATGTCCTGAATTGATAGCTACGATAGTGAAATACTATGACCCACTGGCTAAGGCAGTAAAAACCAGTGAGGGAGAAACCCTTTTTAGCATCACTGCCTCTTTCTGTCATGAGATTTTTGCCTTAGGGTCTGACCCACCGGTACCACCAAAACCCTTTAGAATTGTTGAGCAAACGGGGTTTTATTCCACAAAGAAGCGGGCGAATGATGGTGAGTCATTTAGGAATTGGGTCTATAAGCAGTTGGATACCAAACCCCAGGACGAGTTGCCTGAAGTTCCCATTTCTATCAAAAAGTTTGTAACTCCCGTTTTGTTCTCTATGTTGGCCTGCATGGAGGGTTTGGACTCTGATGAAGAGGTTCATGGTTGGAAAATTACCGCTGCATACTGTATCTCTAATGAAAGGATGTACGAAAAGGAGGTGGCAAAAAGAGGAATAAGGGTGATTTATTTTGATTGGCCAGTGTTTCTCACCCAAAGGATTCATGAACAATTAGTAAGCTTAAAGAGGGGCTCCGATGCTCCTAGCTTTAGGCATTGCTCAAGCTTAGTATGGATGTTTTATGCCACTATGAAAGATAGAATGTCGTGGATCCTAGTCAAAGATAAAACCGATGAAGGAGAACCTATGCCAATCTACTATTGGACAAATCATTTAAGAAGTAGTGAGTCTTACTATAGGTTCAATTTGGAATTTCTTGGACCGACCCTCAAAATAATGTACAAAAATTTCCCCAGATTACCACCCCGGCCAAAGAGGTTCGAGGAATAAAGATGCGAAGAAGGAGACTGGTATCTCTTAACTGAGGGAACAATCATCAGATTATATGGTTTCATGGGTAAACCTTTTCTTTTGCCCCATTTTGTCATGGAGAGACTCTTTGCCTTAGAATATTTGAGGTAGGCAGAATACATTGACTCGAGATATGGTTCAGGGAGAAAAAGGAAGTCTTTGCTTTCCCACCGCACTTTGAGTGATATCACCATTACTAAAAAGGGGTAAAGTCAGCAAATTGACCGATACCTGGATAGGTTAGGTCTATTTTATATCCCACAGAAGTGGAGTTATGATCCTGATGGTATTTTCACTACAAAAAATAAAACCTTGAATGGAGATAAGGCCTACAAATTTGAGAAAAGGCCCAGGGCTCATTTTGAACAGGGAAGAAACAATGATGAGACTACCCTGTTAGAGTGGAATGTTTCCAAGATGGATCAGTTACCTCCATGGTTGGATTTTTATGAGCAGATTGAAGATTTTGATCCCGACCACCAGCCCAATCATCAGATTACTGAAGAGATGATTGACAAAATTAAAGCCGAAACTACAAAGAAAAATAGGCCCTCTTCCAAGTCAAAGTCGGCAAAGAAAAAGGACATGTCGTCTAAGAAGGAAGCTTCAGAAGAAGTAGAAGAGGATGATTTCAAGGGACCATGGGAGGATGCCAAGATCATGGATTGGTGGCGTATGAGAGTTGAAATTGGAAAAGCTGAATCTAAATTTGGAATAAAATTTGATAAAGAGTTTTCAAAAATATATGATGAAAATATTGATACTTGGGAACTCAAGGATGTAAGGCACATTGTATTGACGGTTGAAAAACCCCAGGGTGATTCTGAATCTCTCCAACCTTCTACAAATCAAAGGACTTCTTTAACAAATACTGAAGCATTGAGGACTTTCAGTCCTACTTCTGAGCAGGCGGAGATATTCCCTAAAGGAGCTAGGATGATGAGTAAAATGAAATGTTCTAAAGAAAAGGTTGTTAGTACCCCGATTATTGAAGCAAAATCTAGGCCTAAACATTTAGCTCTAGGAGCACAGCCTCAGGATAAATTTGTTGATCAAAAATGGAAGGGTAAGAGCATTGGAATCAAGCCACTTTCTTTTACTCCTACGATGTCAGCAAAGCCACAATCCATTACTGAGCAATCTTTACCTTTTGGAGGAGTGCAAGGAGAATTATTAGAAGAAGATTCTAGAGATGAGATGGATGCTTTCTGATTAGTTCATAAAAGGGCTAAGAGAACTCTGGATACATAAGGGAGAGAGCTTTCCAAAAGGTAGAAGATGAGTATGGAGGAAATTGTGGAAGAAGTAGTTATTTTTGATACAGAAGGATTAGTTGAACAAAAACAACAGCTTGAAAAGGGAGCTGAGCAAGAACACCCTACATCTGTAGGTGAAGGTATGGTTTCTAATCCCTCTTCTCCTTCTCATCTCCATGAATCCCCAAAAGAATTTCCCTCCCTTTCTGAGCAAGAAAATATGGTAAATTTACCTCCTCCATCTCCCAGTTTTTCTCTCATTCCATCAGTATCTATGGAGGTACCAATCAGTTCTTTATGTCACAATCTTTCTCAAACCCACCTTCCACTTCTGAGGCATCCACTTCAGTATCCACTATCATTGCACCCCCATTTTCTTTGCCACAATCCATGGGACACTGCGTTCCAAGTTCATCCATCCCTTCTACTATCAGTATTGTTCTCGTTTCTCTGAATTTACCTATGTCCACAATAACGGTAGTCATAGAATCTACCATCGTAATAGAGGTTGATGTCAATGTATCTCCACCCCCATCAATAGCAAATCAGTCTACCCTTATGTTTTTAATGTCGTTATCTCCTTTGGCTACTGATATTTCAAGGTCTATTGTTGTATCAAAAGAATAGACAACTACTCAGAGTATAAATGACTATTGGGTAGAGAAGCTTACCAGGCCTTCCAACAGAATGGTCATGACAAGGAAAAGTATGTATGTTAACCCTGTCACTAGGCAAAGGATTTCAAGATCTTTGATTCCGCAAGTAAGCAAACCTAAAAATGAAATGACTGCTCAAGATTATAAAGCAGAGGAAATCATAGAAGATATCGACAAGCTTCTTGCTGAAGATGAGTTAGGGATGGCCAAGGCTCACTTGGATACCTTTTATGTAAAGATTGATATAGCAAAAGATAAGGTAGAAAAGTTGAAACAACAAGTTGAAAAGCTTAAAAAGGGCCTCCATGATCAGAAAGAAGTGGAGAAAGTTCTGAGGAAAGAGGCTAAGAGTTGGCAGGAAAGGTTCCAGAAAGCTAATGAGTTGAAAGACCAGCTGGAGGAACAAAAGAAGTTGAATGAGCATCAAGCCAAAGAAATTTAAAATTTAAAACATCAGCTTCAGATTGAGAAGGCCAAGCCCACTAGATTTTCTAAAGATAGTTTGAAAAGTATCAAGGAGGAATTGCTTTCTAAAATTCAAGAAAAATGTTCAGGCCTTCAACTTATCATTGATTACTTGAAAGATGCTAGCCAATTGCTATCTACCATTCAAAAGGACTTAGATCAGATCACTGGAGAGTTACAGCCTATGGTGATTCTGATAGAATGAATGTACATATTGGTTTGTAGTAGGCTCAGTGATGCCACTAAACCAATTCCTAGTAAGGAATGGAATATAGCCAGGGTAGCCTCCAAGATAGTAGTAAAAAAGCATAGGGCAGCTCAGAAAGCTTGGTTGTTGTTTGATAGAATAGATAGGGGGATTAAAGAGATCATTGAATTAAATGAGGAAATGATTAAGGTCAGTTTTAGAGGACTTTGGAAGGAAGATCACAACTTGTTATCTATGGAAGAAGTCCAACAAAGCATTAAAGATAGCTTACAGGATGAGGTTGGAATCGGTTCATTAGAAGAGCCACTATCTCAAGAACAAGCTGCTAAGCTAATTATGAGCTACACATGACTAAGAGATCTCATGGAAGATCTAGTGATTAGAGGAAATGTTGCTGATTATGAGGATGTGGAAGAATTACAATACGTTTATAAGCAGCTTAAAGAAACATCAAATCCTTCTGAGCAAGCCTAGAAGCAGGCTCTTCAATATTTAGAATCAATGATTCAGGTGTTCGGAGATACCTCTGGCAAAGATAATCAGGAAGTATAGACTCCTAGAGAGGATGAAGAGGAAGAGGTTGTAGAAGAATGAGAATAATATTGAGCAGTTACAGGCCCGGGAGGGGCTCATGCTTAAGACATTCTATGTTTGTACATATATCATCATTTTTGTATTTCTATTTTTACCCTGACGATTGTCAAAATAAGCAATAAAGGTATGAAGTCTACAGAACAACATTTTTTTGTGAAGGTATTCTTTGAAATAAAGCCTTATAAAGGAGGTAGAGTTGTGTATAGTTTTGGAAGATAGTAATAGTACTGATATTATGGACACAAGTCTATGGCCGAACAAGTTTTTTTTTTATCTGTTTTGGGGGGGGGGTTTTGGAGGTTATTAAAAATATCTTCAAAAATTAGTTTTGTTTTGACTCCTAAGGCCCAATGGATAAGACTCTGATTCGATTGGCTTTGCGAGCAAATCCACCCGGGAGGCACCAGAATGTAGGCCCAAAATGGCCACATACTTAGTAAAATTTTGTATAATTTTTACTAAGTGATAAAACTACCATTCCGCTCCGGAACAAGGTTGATAAGACGAATCCGCTCAACAGTCATGCAGTTTTGCTTGTTTAAAATGATTTCAGGGAACTCCATTCCGGGTCCGGATTGAAGAAGGATTGCAAAATCCACAAAAGTTTGTGAAAGGTGGTGACGTAAATAGAAAAAAGTGTGGAATGGCCCTTTTGCATATACCTGATTCCGAAAACTCTTTTGGTTCTCCGCCCCGGATTAGCGTTATCCTCAAATCCACAAAAGTCTCAAGGAGATGATGATGTAAGCAGAGGAAAAGTGTGGATTGACAATCCAGAGAATAAACGAGTCTTTTTCTATCCAAAATGAAGATAAGACGGAATGGCGGAATGATGTAAGAACTTGACTCCGGATCCGGACTAAGGAAGACGCTCATTCTATCCGAAATGGAATCTACAAAAGTTATAAGGAAGAGGTGACGTCATCAACATTTTAATGCGGATTGGAAAAGATAAAGGCCCCAGAGCGGATTCAAGGTTCGAATTTCCAAGATCCGGATTGGATGTTCTACTGCTAAGTAAAATGACGTCATCCAGCGGATGGGCTTTCAGCTTATACCGGATCTAATCTGGACCATGGGATAAAGAAGATCAATGGTGGAGGTTAGTCTACTAAATCTGGGCCATTTAAAAGGATGTCCCTACACCAGAACTGTAACAGATTGGCCGAAAGATGAAGCATCGAGAGTTTCCAAGAAGATCAAACTAGAGGCAGTTGCAGATCGATGGTGGCGCTCTACTCCCAAGAAATATCTATGGAAGTGCATGATCTGGAATGTTCTGAACTACAGTTCTAATGAGCGACCAACAAGTTGCAGAGAACCCGTGCTGCCATGGTGGTTTCCCTTTCAACGGATTTCCCGGAGGTCTGACCAATGAGCTAATGCCAGCTAAGTTCTTTGTTGAGCTGTTGTAACAAGATTTGATGTATTGTTTCTTGATTTGTAATATGAAAAACTATAAGTAGAGGTCGAACCCTCATTTTGAAGGGTCGGCTCTAGCGTGTTTGCCTGTACCATTGTAAATATTTCTGAAGAGCTGAATGAAAGGAGCAATACATTGATCTTCGCCTCAAGGCTGCGTTTCCATGCTTGATGTCAGAGGTTCGGATTTCATAGTTGTATTTCTGTGAATACTTAGATGGTTAGTTTGTGCCTATCTTGGATTACTAGCTGTTATGAGTAATTGAAATCTGCTTTGAAGTTTGTTCTGTGTTATTAGTAAGTACATTTCTGTAAAATCTAGTTTTGGTGAATTCTGCTATTTGGATTATCATTTCTTGGATATTGAAATTGCTTGCTATAACATTTCTCTGTTATGCTTTAATATCTAAAATGAGCTATCTTGGGATAAGGGTTGATCTGAATGTATGTCTTTAATATGGTTTTTTGGAAGCTTTTTATGGTGATGCAATGTTGTTAACCTATCCGTCCACTGATATCTACATCTCTCTAACCCTAACCTTCTCTTACCCTAAACTCCAAGCCCTAATTGAGCATAATTGTGTCAACAATCTGCTAAGTTGACAAGGAACCAACCTACTCTGGAGGTTGGATCGAAAACCCCTATTTTGGTCCTTCCAATGTTGAGTGTTGAGCTGCAGCTATCGGGTGCAAGCCTAAATAGAAAGTAGGAAGATAGACAACCGCAGTATCAAGTAAAACTTGGTGCAATTCAGTGCCCAACAAGAATATCAAATGTTATACAAAAGAATGCAACGTTCATACGTTATAAGAAGGAAAGCAAACATCTCTTTTGCACCAAACTCTCCTCAAACATTTGAAGGAAAATTAACATGCCACTTGGCACATTAGACAAGAACATTCTTCATATTAAGGACATCAACAATCAAGGTCAAGGAGAAGAATACAAGCAAGCAAGTGCATTCTCATCTTGGCATTTATCACTTTACTGTTTGCGTGCACAGTACAAAATTATAGCATGGAAAGAAGGTGTTAGAGCCTTCAATGCTCAATCCAAGCGAGGTCAAATGAAAAGTCCAAGCAACACTATTTTTGGAATGCTTAAAGCTCCAAACGATTCCATTAGAGGGTACAATCACATCATTCAAGATGTCTACGTAGATTTTGCAACCTAAGCTTATCATAGAATAACATCATATATAGCTTGGTGTAAGGTAAAGTTTCATTCCCATTATTATGTGCTTTCTTTCCTCGGGACTTATAAGGTTATAATTAAAAGAATTTAAATAATTGAATGACATCCATCAAAGGGAAAACTTTATCAAATAAATAAAATATTTACAATATAAAACCTAGAAGCAATAAGGGTTTCTACTGCAATAAATAATAATTATTTGCAAATATTATTGTGATCAAATTTATCAAAATATTAGGGAGTCATAAGGGCTACTACATCAAATTAATTAATTGAAAAATTAGATACACTAAACCTAATTACCAAAGGGTTATTTATAAGGAGAGGTTTATCATAACTTTTTCAAAGGTTGGATAGTCATAATATTATTGTCTCAAGATTCTCAAAAGGAGACAAAAGATCCAACATTATTACCTCTTTAAAATTTGGGAACAATGCTTAGTTCAATAGGAGAAATAAAGGATAATAGGAATTGATTTTGACATTTATAAAACCTTTACAAAATCAATCAAATATTGAACTATAATTTACAAAAGCACTATATATTATCCATAGCATACTAGGGAGTCATAAGGTATTCTACAAAACTTGGTAATATCATCATCTATCAAAGATTATCAAGTTACAAAATATAAGCCTTCCTTATAAACTCAAAAATCCTTAGGAGTATATACTCACATAACTTGGGAGACATAAGGTAGTCTACAAAACAAGGATTATTATTTAAGGGTTTATCAATTCAAGCTTATATTCTTCATTCAGGAATCATATATCCTAATATAGGGAGTCATAAGGTATACAACAAATAAAATTCTATCTCAATTATTCTACTTCTTCAAATAAAAAAAGGGATTTCATATAATGAATGTGGAATTTGCTCCAATAGAAATCATTCTACAAAACACAAAAATGTATGGTAAATTGACTCAGGGGCCAGTCATCATATGACAAGAAATATATAGTGGTTCGATTATCTTGAAGATGCTAAAGGCTACAGACTAAGGATTGTAGATAGCTAAACTTATCTCATACATGGATATGGATGTGTAACACTAAGTAAATCATTTCCAAATCTTCTACTACATAATATATTGTATGTACCTGAACTAACATTCAATCTCATCTCAATAAGCAAGTTAGTAGAAGACAACTATATGATCAACGTTGGATATATGGATGGAATCAATACATGTCTCATCATGAAACAAGGTGAAATAAAAGCAACAAGATCAATCCATGAAAATACATATATTCTGGATCTAGTGGAAAATTCACAGAATATTGTGATGTTTCATAATGATGCTAACATATTTTTAAAGGAACGGGTTCAAGAAAATGAAGACCTTGTACATAAAAAAGGTAAACATAGAAGAATAAAAATCAAGAATATGAGAGGACAAGTGCACCATGATCTACTCATTCATCAACATTTAGAACCAAATGAAGACAGACTCAAAGAAAAGAATAAAAATGGTTGGATAGAAGACAAGGATGATGAACCTGAACAAGTCAAAGATTCAAAATCTCAAGGACTGGATGAAGATCCACATTGAAGACTAAAATCTTCAATATCCAAATAATTTTATACAGGGGGGTGTTAGAAATAAACTATATTACATCATTTGGATCATGTAAATGTACCTTTCTTGGTACATACTTAGGACATTAGATTACTTTGGGGGGAAGTTATATAGTTACTTCATGCAATGTAATAAATGCACAAGTGTCCAAGTGCAAGATATATATGTGCAAGTTGTCTCTTGCACAACTAGGTAGAGTGTTGGCCAAGGAACCTATTTCCTATAGAAATGGCCATAGATATAGAGTAATAGATAGAGAAACTACATAGAGCAGTAGAAAGTAGTATAGACCAGAGTGGTGTGATGTAGCAGTGTGACGTAATATGGTGGAGTGTAATATGCTCAATGCACATTCTTGAGTAGTAACTCTATTAATGGAGTGTTCATTTCCTCCAGAGATATTTTGTAAACATCTCCATCATTTCTATTTATAGTATTTCTAGCCATCTCACAGATTTACTTTATTTCATATTATTTTGCATCTTGTGATTGCTATCTCCCATTACATGTTGCATTAAAAGCTAACAATGAGAACATCTTGACAATAAATTTCAAGGACTCATGGGAAGATGGTGAAAAGCTACTACAAATAGTTGGGGGTTGGATTCTTTCATTAATAAGCCATTAATTTTTTCTAAACTTAAAATAATTCAAACAAAATAAGAGCCTCCACTACAGGGTTGGTTAAAATTAAATTTTGATGGTGCTTCAAAATGGAATCTAGGTATAGTAGGTGTTGGTGGTATTTTTTGGAATGAAAGAGAAGTGGTATTATTGTATGCTAAGAATATTGAAATTTAATCTAATCATTTTAATAAAACTAGATCTCTATTCCTAGGCATTAGGTTGATTGATAGAATTGCAGTTAAAAATCTCATCATAGGAGATTCATTAAACAAATAAATAAAATATCAATGGTAATTAGGATTCAAGTTGGGATATAAATAATATGATTCAGGAGGTTAGACTACAAATCAAGAAAATATGCAAATTATATATATCTACCGAGAAGGAAATACGACAGTAAATTGGGTAGCCAATTGGAGAATTTAGAATGAAGGATATGTAATATTGGAAGATAATTTTCCATAAGAAATTATGGAAATTAGCAATAATGAATTTCAAAATGCAGTTGTTTGATATAAGTATTAGGAAAAGTGATTAAAAAATGTAGGATAGTAGAGAATGCAAAAGAAACAGTTGTTAAGTATTTGTCTCAGTGTTGTTTTTCAATTGTTAAGTATTTGACTAAGTTGGTTTTCTATAGTATAAGTTGATAGATGTTATGTGGGCTGTATTTTCAAATTGGAGACTCACATTATGTCACATTTTGGGCTTTATATCAAAGTAATATGTTTTTTTTTATGATAATGTAAAGGGGTTAGGGCCCTTTCAAAAACCCCTTCCTCCAACATAATCAAAATAATAATAATTTAATGGATTTTGGGACAAATATATATCACCTTAGAAGACAACTTTATTTTTTTATCTCTTAAGCAAATATTGGATGCTTTATAAGTCTTGATCATCAATTACACTATATTATGATAAGGTAACCATATACCTTTATCTAGATAATGATTTTTTATTTGCATCATCATTATGCACAATATATATAAGACATGATTTTGGTAGCATTTTTATTTATAAAATTTTAAATTTGAATAATCAAAAATTAAAAATAATAGAAACTTTTCTTACCATTTCTCCTTCCTAGGGAAACATCATCATTTACATGCATTATCCAATGCATACCATAGATGATTCTAAGGAATATGGATAATTCATTATAGTTCCTTATCCCTTGGACCTTAATGGATATGCCCAAATACCTTGGAAGGCATTGTCTTGCTTAAGTGTTGGTATTATGTAGGATATAAGTCTAACTAGGATATAGCCTCTTTTAGGTCTAGCATATCCATTAGACATGTTCCTAATCCTCTCTTTTTTTAGTGGGGAGGGACAAGAACCACTAATCATATGATTGTGAGGACCTTACTAGCCTAGCTAGCTTGGGCCCCTTATGACGCAAAAAATAAGGATTCATGTCCCACCTAGACATCTTGGCTTTTATATTCATTTTTATTTTTCACATGCCAATTATGAATTATGTATCCTTTAGGACTAATGTAATATGTTATCAATGCTTCAAAAAATATTTTTAATATAAATAAGGCTAAAATTACCCATTTACCCAATTAAATTTGCTCATTCCTCTTTGTTATAACATGGAAAGGTAGCAGACTATGAGTGGTTAATTTGGCCCCTATTTCATGATTTCCATGTAGCACTCCTTTAAATTTTTTATAGAAATGCTAAGGTTGAGGATTTGGTTTTTCACACTTAGTATATATTAATAAGTAAAATATTCTAAAGGCCATAATTTCATCATATGATAGTGCTTTTGACCATTTATTTAGATCACATATTTTTCAATATCTTTATAATGGTTGCCTTATTTTTATGTTAGAATAGTTTATTTATTCTTTGTAATAATCGATTTTGATTCATATCATATCCAAATAAACGGGTGCAACTCCAAGTATTATGTATTTATGTATATAGGTTCCTAAGGACCTCATAATATATTAAAGAGTATGTTGTTCTATGAAGCACTCAATGGGTGGAAAAGTAGGTGATTGTCAAATTAAATATCCTAAATCTAAATAGATAAGGTCATTATCATATATTGCTAAGAATTAAAAATGATTATCCTCCCAAGTGATGTTCATTCAAATACGAGAAAATGATTTAAGAGGAAGATAATTTTGATGACCAAATATCTTGTTGGTGGCTTCAAGCACCACATAAAAAGGCATCAAGATTTCAATTTTGTGGTTAAGCTTAAGTTACTAAAATGAAGCTGAATAAGGTGTAACAAGAGGTATTCAATAACATATTTAGCTAGTAAGCTTGAAAATCAAATTTTAGATATCTAGATTTAAATTCAGCTAATGGGACTAATGGAAGATTTATTATAGAAAAAGAATAAAATAGAGTACATACATACATTTATACAAAGAAATATGGTTATTAAAAGAAAAAATATAGACTTAACTAGACACAAGAGTAGGATAGTACTACTAATTTATTGATTAGACAAAATTGAATAGGTTATCATGGAGAAAAATGAGATTCCTTTATCCTAGAACTGATCAAACAATAGAAGAACAAAAATTTATCTATTAGAATATAGTCATATACTTTGAATTTTCTAATAGATGATGCATCAATTCAAGAAGAGAGTTAAGAAGAAATGTTATCACCTTAACCTAATATTAGAATAGGATTCTAATGTGGTAAATTGTTAAGAAAAAATTAAAATATCTCTTTTGTGAATGAATGGAGATAGTGGTCCTAAATTGGAGAACTTCCTAATATGTTTTTACTAGATATATCAAGATGTATTAAAAGACCATATAGTGGGTATAAATGAGGAATCTAGACAAACTAAAAATATATTGAAGTTCATGAATGGTATTTTTCCTAATTGTAGAAAATTTTAATTCTTATAGAGAAATTATTTTTAAGTTGATATTTATGTCATGCCATGTATAAGTTAATTTTGGAAGTAATTGTAAACAACTTAAAATGTTTCTCTTGAAGATCATTTTGAAAAAAATGGTATTTATTAATAGGTAAAAAATACTAGATGATATCATTATTATTTGTGAAGTTGTTCACTTGTTATCAAATAATTGAAAAAAAAATACAAGCATCAAGATATAAATCACTAAAGCATATGATTGGGTTGATTATAAATTTCTTATTGAATTCCTTAGAAGATTTAGATTTTTATCTATATGGAGAAATGGTTGAGGGTACTCCACACATATCTTATTTCTCAATTAAAATATCTCATCTTAGGGTAATTCAACTCATTAGGACTCATGTGATAAGGGTAATAAGGATTATCTAGGATATTATATTGAAATGAGTAGGCATCATATCAAAATATTAACAAAATTAAGTCCAAGGTTTTCTTGTTTGGAATGTTGAAGAAAGAATAAGTCAACATAGCTCATTAGTAGGATTTGAATAAACCTCATTTGTGTTGAAATTTGTGGTGATTAAGGTTCATTTGAGGCCACAACTGACTTTGTATTATATTCTTTGTAATGGCCCTTGGGCCCTTGTACACCTTGTATAACCAATTTTTGTAAAATTTTATTATTTAACCTAAAGGTTAGTTTCTTAACCTTGACCTAAAAGTAACTTATAATTGGTTATAAATATCCCCTTATACACCAATTGATTATTAGTTGAAGTGTATTCCATTTTATTTAGTGAGATATTTTGGTGTCCATGGGCACCTTCTTATATCGTGTGTTTGCTTTTTATGATGTTTTTTTTAGGTATTGTGTTGCTTTCATTTATTCTAGAAACTGCTATAAAATATAACATGGTAGCAAAGCATGTGTGAATATCTATTACTTGATTTTTTGTGTTTGGAAAATTAACTTCTATCGTGTTTCCTAAGGGAAACTTTGTTTGGAGTAGCTAGAAGAATTTCTAATTCATCAATAGTTTGTAAAGAGATTTTTTATCTTAAAAACCCTAGAGGGACTTATATCATGAGGATCTCTCTAGTTTTAGTAGACTTATTCTAGGAGAAATGTTCATCGACAAGAACCTTATTCCTATCTCAACACACAATTCAATATATTGTTTCTTTGATATTTTAACAAAGTAGATGCCCTAGTTTCAAGAGTCAATTTTCTAAGTTTTTTTGGAAACCTCGTTTGTCTTTTATGTATTTTCAAAAAAACCCATTTTCTTTTCTCTTTCACCATTTTGTGTCTAGTAGAAACACAAATGAGAGGATAGACTATGTGACTGCCAAAATAAAAAGAAGAGATTAAATATTTCTCTACAACTCTCAAATGTGAGTGAAGTTATGGGTAGACTTTTGTGCAAGTCAAATACCTTCAAGCCACTTCAAAAGGTTGCTAAAATGATCTAATAAACTTTTAGTTATATAGGCATGAGAGGATGGTTTGATTGGTTACATTTAGTAAAAAGGTTATGTAGGGAAAACCATGATAGACATGAATGAATTGCAAATATTTTTATATTCTTTGCAAAAATTTAGGGGATTTCATAGTTTAGCACTTTTCTCTGTTTCATCTCTAGGTATTTATTTTTCTATCAAAATGTTGCACAATTTCTCTTGTTTTTAAAATAAGAATTTTAAAAATAGAATATTCCACTAGAGGGTGTGCACACACTATTTGACACACCCAACCAAAATGACACATGCTTAGATCATGGCACATGAAGGAGGTGAGTAGTTATATAAAGGGAGAGAATCCCCCTTCACATATTGGTGATGGCAATTCTATGCTTGGTGAGAAACCATGTCAAGGAGGCCATGGGAGCCTCCCTTAAGGTATGTGACTCTAAATATCCAAGGTTTGAACCCCATATTCCCATTCTTTTGGTTAATGTTGATGATATTAGAAAATCTAACTTGGCATTATGTAATGATGATGTGGCACAACCTAATGATTATACATTCTAATATGGAATCCCTTAATGACATGGCATTCTATGATATGATAGTTGATGATGACATAGAACCTAGTGATGATATGGTGACTATTTAAATTTATAATATTTTTCAAAATCCTTCTAAAACAAACATTCACCATAATAGTATGTCAAATAGAATAAAATATGACTAAAAGATAGCAATAGTAAATGAAGTCAATGAATGAAGGGATATGACAAGAAGTATATGGTGGGTTCCCTTGCACACCCAAATATATCATATTTTATTTGCACTTATAATATAGATGATTGGCCAATGAAATATATTTATAGTGATACCAAAACTCCAATAAGTGGTTAACCTTAGGTCAATATTAACTTAACCTTGAGATAATCCTTACAATAAAATAACAATAAGTTATCCTTTTAAGCAAGGTTATCCAAAAATGTGGATTAACCAATACTACTAAGGGTAAATACATGAGAGTGCCCTTAATATTACATGAATATGGTTGTAGGCTTACACATATATGCTCATAGGCTTACATAGAAGAATGTGTATAGGCTTGCATGGAAATATACCCATAGGCTCACATCGAGATACCCAAAGGCTTACATAGCACTTGCTCATAGGCTTACATCATGAAAATTTATAGGTACTTCATCACTATTAGCCTTGGCCTAATAAGGTCATATTACAAATATCTCAATAGCGACTTATGATGACATGATATCAAATAACATGGCACTTGGCAATGCACTGATAATGATATGGTAATTTATTATATGGAAAGAGATATGACACTCATTGACATGGTATATAATGATAAGGTATGTGATGGCATGGCATGTGATGACATAGTGGATGATAACATGGTAGGAACCAATATGTCAAAGGCCAATGTAGCAAGTAGAGTTCCATATGGAAATTATAAATATGGGTTTAACCAATCATAGTTTTTCAAATAATTAAATCACCATTGATCGTATAGCCATATAGTCAACAACAAGCTTGGTAAAGCATAAATTTTAGAGTGAATTATAGAGTGATAAGTGGTTCAATATAGTTAGTAGGTTGTAGATAAAATTATAACATGAGAAGTGGTGCACTTTGGTCTATTGATGCATTACCTATTGGCTTGCAAAATTAGCACCTATTTGGAACCCCCTTACACAAGACAATGGCATGGGGTATATTCCAGTTCACTAGTATATTATCAATCTAGTACCTAGTTAGAACCCTTCAATCACTCATACAATTATCAATGACAACCTCTCATTCATTGTAGGTATATAAAAAAAATCAAAGGTTTTGGATGCATTTTGTGCAATTTTAGGGTCAAAATTCTAGGGACCATAATATGAAAGCCTTTTGAGCTTATAGATTTTCAATATCTCTTTACTGGTAGTTTTTCTTCTAATTATAGTACGTATCCATTTTTATAGTTTGCCAATAAATTCTTGGATTGGAGTGTTCCCTTACTAAATTTTCTATACTATGCTATTTAGAAATTCAATATTGAAGCTTTGTTCTAAATTCAAGGTATTGCTCAAGTATATGATTAAGAAACATCTAGGTTGATTCTAAAGAGATAAAATAGATGTTTAGGGATAATAAATATGAGGTTATTTATATGATAACTCTTCATATTGACAATATATATGACACCCATGTTAGAAACATTAAAAATTAAAAGGAAGTTCTTACAAAACTTGAAGAACTATGTGATTGCATTAATTCCATACAAAAGTAGGGCTTGCTACCTTAAATATGATTTTTTTATACCAATGATGAGTATAACAGTCAGCTCAAAACTTTTGAATATGATAACTACACTACTAGAGGATTTATAAAGGAGAAGGAGAAGGAATCTAAGAATCCCTTCAAGAAGACAATTTATACTTTTTGTAAGGAAAGACACAAAGTAGAATTTTTTCACATATGCTTCAAAAAGCTTGAGGAAGTAGCCAAAAAGGGGATGATGAAGGTACTTTCTTCTATGCTCAGGGTGACGATGAAAATTATGGTAAAACCTCACAAGCACATGTAGCTATTAATTTAACATATTGGACATCCACTTCTTATAATGATTGGATTGTAGATTTAGGCTCAACTCAACACATGAACAAGTACCAACACCTTCTATAAAATTATAGCATACAATATATTGAAGTGCATATCATCATTGGCGATGATTCCTCCTTATAGATAGGTACATTTAGTAAGGTTAGTATTGGTTATTCTTTATTTGATGGGGTTATTCATGTTCCAAATGTAGGCCCCAATATTTTATCTATATATCACATCACCAACACAAATAAAAATATGGAATTTTATCTTGATCAGTGGGTAATCAAGGATATTGGTGATGGATTGAATATAGTTGCCTTAGGGATTGTGATGATTCGTATTAGATGTATAAGCTAATAAAAATATCAACTTCTATTTCCTCCTCTCAGTAGAGATATTTTATAGTTATGTTGGTATAGGCATATGTTTTTAGTCAATGATGGTATCACTGACTTAGGCATATTGTCTATGGTTCATTGAGGTATATGATTCATCATCAACTAGCCATTAATATTACTCCAATTTCTCTCCCTAGTGGTGTTTATAATGGGAATGCTTTGGGGAAGCATCATAGAAAGTCCTTTCTAAAAGGGATAAGTAGTTGTGCCACACGACCATTGTATCAATTAAAATGGAATATCAAAGCACTAGTGGATATTCAGTTAAAATGGAATATCAAGAGCCTTAGAATAAATGGAGGAGGTGATTACGTGGATAATATTTTTTCTAACACTTTATGGTATTACCTTTTATAGGATTGTCTATTATACTCCAAATTAGAATTGGATAGTTGAGTGGAAGAAGAGGGTGATTATCAAGATATATTGATGTATGTTACATGCTAAGGGTATGGAGCCTAAATTTTAAGGTGTTGTATTCAATTATGCAATGCATATCATAAAGTTTCAACCCAATTTGTTCAAGGAATGACTACTCATAAGGTATTGATAAGCAACAAGCCCAACATGTCCCACATTTATATTTTCAAATCCACGGCATGGGGAAATATACCTAAGGATGCTTAGAAGAAAGAGGTACCAAAGAGACATAAATGTATTTTTATGGGTTATTTAGATACCTCAAAGTCTTATTGTCTCTATGATCCCAAGAGACCATAGGTTCTTATTCAATGAGATATAGTTTTTGATGAGGTTCTTCTAGTAGCACTACTAGATACTTCTTGATAGCTTGGAGGAAGATCCTCTAGTCTCTTTGATTGTTTCAAATATATTCACTGGGATTCTTGTTGGAACTATTCTAGTTGTTCCTACACCTTCACCCTCCAATGGGGATTCTATAGTTAAGTCTAATGATTTATCTTCTCTTCATATAGCACCATCTCTAGTACCATTAGTTTCTAGTTTTAGAAGTGATGATCTTGATTCTTCCTAGTCATGTGCAACTATATTATAAATATGGTTTTGATGTTCTAGTTTTGCTTTTGATGTTGCTTCTTCTCAAGATATACCTAGAAATTTCATAGTTTATTTATTACCCAAGTGGATTTGGACTCTCCTTCAATATGCTCATCCTATTATTTAAAATATGCTTGGACACCTTTCAATTCTTTTAATTATTCTCATCAATTCAATATGGAGGATTGCAAATTTACCCAGACTCATTTTTCTTTTGGATTGAATCTTCAAATAGATTGCATGGCTCCCATAGTAACACTTTATATAGGTCTCTTATGGGAGTGTTATCAAAAAATTAGCATAACTCATATATTCATGAAAATAATACAAGTTAAGCTAAATACTCTAATCACAATAACATAATAACATGATAAGCAAAAAATTAATAATTGAGCTAATGCTATTCTAATTAGATAAAATACGATAATGTGAAAATAAATCTACTTTACACTAAAATCATTAACAAAACAATGTTATCAAAATTTTAATGAAGGAAATAGTAATGGTGTAGGGCATCAAGTATCAAATCATTAATAACAATAACAAAAGCAACTTACTCAAATTTTAAATTTATCTTGCTTATAGTGTCACCATAATAACATGAAAGAGCCACAAATGGGATCTATTTAGGGGATCTAATATACCTTAGAACTAGTCCTCAATCAATAACTTTGATCTTGAACTACAAATCCTAATGGAGAACCATGTCCTCCATGAAAGGTAGCAAACCTGTGTTCAATGGATTTGGTTGTACCTACAAGAACAAGAGAGATGGATCAAGAAAAAAGAGGGTCACATATTTTGATAGTTGTAGAGATGGGTTTTTTTTCCAAAAATATGCTAATAATTCAATGTGGTGGTGAAAGATCATAAAAAATAAATGAAAAGGGGTATTTATAGTAGATTAAAGAACTTTTAGTTCAAGGTCAATGATCAAAATTAAATAAATTCTTCCTTTTATTTTAAATTTTAAATTTTAAAATGTTAAAGTTTTATCTTAATATATTTATATATATAAATAATTTTAATATAAGACATCAAAAAGTGACACATCGCATCATGAGAAAGAGGAAAAATATCTATCGAAGGCAAATTGCTTGAAGAAAATGGTTGAAAATAACAAATAGGGACTTTATAAGGGAACTAAAATATTTATCCAACATGGATTATCACCTTCCTACCTAAGGACTTGTAAAATTAGTTCAACCATGCCCCATATTAGGAGGACTAAGCTCTCCACAACCTGCAAGTCAATTTTTAATGCCCTTTTTATGAATGAAATGAAATGAAATAATTTAAATTACATCCATGAGACCAAAATAGTTTATGGTACCAATTGCTTTAATAGAATATGAAGCATGGTGTACAACCCTAACCTTGGACCTCCTATTTAGAGTTCCAAACTTTAATAACATCCAAGAAAAAATATTGTTCAAAAAATTCAAAAGGCTCAACATCCTCTAATCAACTTTTGAAGAGTGTTTCTTATGTTTTTTATTTTTATGAGAAGTTTTCTTTTTTTTCTATTCTCAATTCTTTAAAAACTTCCATTAGTGAATTTACTTTAAGAGTGTCTTCATATGCAATCATGATGTCCTTGTAGGCTTCACATTCCATGACAAAATAGTTTTGGTATCTACTACTCTTGCTATGCAAAAGACACATATTCATTCTCGCCATGCCTCCTAAGGAATTATCCATCTCCCAGATTGCATCTAAGGATGGTGTGAACTAGATATTATCTGGGCTATAAGTATTTTTCCTACCCTTGGATATTTGAATCTATGCACTATTGGAGGTTGTACATTATTTGGTACCTTAAAATATTAATGCAAGGACCTTGTAAATAGTTTAGTTTAGGGTGTGTTTAATATTTGAGTCTATAGTATATGTCATGTTATTAAGTATGAGTTATGTGTCATGTAAATAAGTGTGGAGTTATGTGTATGAAATGTCATGTTAGTAAGTGTGAGTTATGTGAGTGAAGTATCATGTTTAGAAGTGAGAAGTTATGAGCAATCATGAGAAACTTTATCTTTATGTAAATATGTGAGATTTATTATTATGTATTTGAGAAATGTGAAGAGTTAGATCTCCCATGAGTATGAGGAGATGAATATTTTATGTAAGTTTAAAGGTCAAAATTCATGTGCATATGAAGAGTCTCATGTATGTATATATTAAATATAAATCCATGTAATAAGTATTGAAGTAGCATTGCTGATGTGGAATCAGTTACACAGATACGAGGAATAAGAAGACAATCCAAACTTAGTTATTATCATATCAACAGGTGCCTATAAATAGGTATTACAACGGATAAGAACACATTAAATAACGCTTATTCAAATCTAATAAACTTGTTAAAATATTTGCTAAACATGTGCTACTAATCCATAAAATTCCTCTCCACTGAAGAAGCATTGGTCCCCAATGCGTACAAAGGTGGAAGAGATATATGGAAACTTGCCAAGAGTATCAGGTACAATAAAAAATGTACTCCTATTACAAAATATGAAGACCAAAATGATAAAGTTAGATAGGTCTTCAAAAAACCAAAATCTAACACAAGATCTGAGTCAAGCATAGAAAATGCTCCCCAATGACTATAAACATTGCTATGCCGACGAACAACAGAAATCGATCCCTAAATTTAGCAAAAGGAAGTAGCAACTGATGTCGAAAGGAGATGCAGCAGAATATTCCTCGAACCAAGTACATAAAAGGTTCCAGGTGGAAATGCGAAAGCATTTAAGTTCTGGTTTTAAATTATCTAGGGGGCATTACAATGAGACACGTAGTAAATATGAGCGCGTTGAAATAATGGACAAAAAATTAAATTAAATGAGGCTCAAGTCCTCTCTACCATGGTGAGGCTCAAGACCTCTCTGCCATGGTAGAGAGGGCCTAAAAATTCTTGAGCCTCACCATGGCAGAGAGGGCCTAAGACTCACTGTGGCAGAGATGGCCCATGAGGGTTTCCTTCATGAGGGTTTCACTCCTGCTCTGGCTTTGATGCTCTGATACCAATGATGTGGAATCAGTTACACAAATACGGGTAATAAGAAGACAATCTAAACTTAGTTATTATCATATCAATAGGTTCCTATAAATATGTATTACAATGGATAAGAATGCATTAAATAATGTTTATCTAAACCTAACAAACGTATTAAAATATGTGATGCTAATCCATAACACTTGCATTTATGCATTGCTTATAGTAGATATATTTTCAATAATATTTTAGTGAGATTGTTATTGTTATTGTGTGAGATTTGCATTTGAGATATTGTGATATCCTGTGGAATTATCCTATGAGAATAGCATCGATTTGCTAATTATGGTATCAAAGCTATGGTAGAGCTATGGTGAAGAGAAGAAAGAAGATTAATCCATATTAAGAGAAGTCAAGTTGATAAATGCACCCAAATATTGAGAGAAGTTGGGTTGATAAGTGCACTTGAGGATTGAAATAAGTAGGAATGAATAAATCATCTAAAGTTCAAGATAGCCAGGTGAATAGAGTACTAGAAATTATAGGAAGACCCAAAAAGGGAGATAACCCTGCTAAAATTTACAAGAGATTGAAGAAGAATTTCCAAGGTAAGGAAAATTTAATTATTTGAAGAAAGTTATTTTATTGAAAGGAAGATATTAAATTAAAGTGAAGGAGAAAATAATTGTGGTATTTATAATAGGAATATATATTTTGGAGGAAGAAAATTTATGACAGTTATAAAAAGAAATAATTTAAGAAGAAGTGAAGAATTCATATTTGAAGAAGAAGAAGAAGAATTGATGGGAGTTGTAAGAAGAATTTAAGAAACTGAAGGTAATAATTAAGAAAAGAAGATTGAAGAAGAAGAAATAATTGAAGAAAATTTTGAAAGAAGAAAAATTAAAGATTGAAGAAAAGAATAATTATTGGAGGGACCTATAAGAATATTAAAGAATATTTTTTATTATTGACAAATAAATTGAAAAAATATTGAAGAAATTAAATTAGAGAGAGTGAAATATTTTGAAGAAAGAAAAATGAAGGAAAAATTAGAGAAAAGAAGCATTGAAGAAAGAAATTGAAATTATTTAAAGGAGAATATGAGCAGATACTGTAGAAGAAGAGCATAGGCGAAGCCAAAGTATAAAGCCATGAGAAAGTTGAAGTTGAAAGAAGCATGTTGAAAAACATAAGAGAATATCCAATTTATAGGTACTATGAGAAGAGAAAGTAGCAGTCGTCCAAAGCCAAGAAACATATTTATAGACTATGAGGAGGGCATTAGAAAACCTAGAAATTGAAGACCAGATCCTAAGAACACTACAGTGAGTAGAGAAAATGTGCAATAAGGCCCAACAAGAGAAGAGAGCCTATAAAAACCAAGGAAAAAATGTTAGAGTGGCCCAAGAAAAACAAAATAAACCTTGAATGTCATAGTAGAAACTTGCATAGGTTTGATAAACACATTGAAGTAACACCTATGATACATATCCAAGAGGAATACTAAGAGCACAAAGTTAAAACATTGTAGGAGAACATGTCAAAATAACAAAGAAACTAAAAAGTGTAACTTAACATATGTATTTTATTCTTTATATTTGGTGATAAGGTTAGAATTTTATATTTGGGAAAGAGCATTCATCTACTATAGCATTCATGGACATTTTGGATCAACAACTCGTACAGTAAATCAAAATATACCACATGGGGTATCTCCTTGTGCCATGCATATACCTTAAATACAATTGAGTTTTTTTTACATGCATGAAATAGAATTAGTGGTGGGTGATATGGAATGGAAGTAATATGAAGTAGTTGTAGAAATCCACAAAGCACTTCAAGACCTGACAGAGTTTTTATCATGCATATTATTTTTGCAAGTGAAGTAAAGCATTCTAGGGGTAAGGTGGTCAAAGGGTTTGCTTATGTATGTACCACTAGGCACTGGCAAGTCAAGCTTGGTCCATGTAATTGTATGAGAATGCCATACCCATCTAACTTTTATAAGCACAATTCTAGTTCATCAAGCATATATTGGAGAAAGTGAAAGGATTTTGAGTGAGGAAAATTCTAAAACATCATCTTAAGCAGCAATAGGTAGACCAATTGTTTTATTTATCAATGAGATTGATGCACGTTGTCCTCACTATGATTCTAGAAGAGATCAAGAGTATCGCATAGTTTCTCAACTACTTAATCTAATGGATGATCCCAAGGCTTTATTAGGATCTTCACAGAGAGTTGTTATGGTAGCAACAACAAATAGAGTGAATTAATTGATCAAATATTATGTAGACCAAGATGTTTTGATGTTGAAATTGAACTTAGTGCACCTAATGAGGAGTAGCATTTTCAAATTCTTAAAATCCATGCAAGGAAGTTTCCTCTCAATAAAAGCATCAACCTTCATACTATAGTTACACCTTATAATGGTGCTACTTTAGAAGCTTTGTTTTATGAGGTTGTAATGTCGATAATTTAAAAATATTCATTTATTAGGGAAGGAGATTTACCTACAATAAGAATAGAAGACTAAGAGGTTGCATGGTCAAAAGTGGGTCCAATCATAGTTCAAGGTGGTAATGTAGCAAAGTAAAATATTACAAGCAGTGCATATTCCTCTATAAGTAAAGAAATATTGTTAACCACACAGTCTTCCTTGAGAACTTCAACAACAAATATTTCATATGTAGGGAATTGAAAGTTGAATACATAGGTTTTGGAAAGATCAACACCATACCAAATAATGTAATACAAGGGGTGTTTGAGGTATTTACATTATTTGGTACCTTGCAATATTAATGCAAGGACCATGTAAATAATTTAGTTTAGGGTGTGTTTAATATTTGAGTCTATAGTATGTGTCATGTTATTAAGTGTGAGTTATGTGTCATGTAAATAAGTATGGAGTTATGTGTGTGAGGTGTCATGTTAGTAAGTGTGAGTTATGTGAGTGAAGTGTCATGTTTATAAGTGAGGAGTTATGAGAAATCATAAGAGACTTTGTCTTTATATAAATATGTGAGATTTATTATTATGTATTTGAGAAATGTGAAGAGTTAGATCTCCTATGAGTATGAGGAGATGAAGAGTTTATGTAAGTGTAAAGGTCAAGAGTCATGTGCATATGAAGAGTCTCATGTATGTATATATTAAATACAAATCCATGTAATATGTATTGAAGTAGCATTGCATTTATGCATTGCTATAGTAGACAAATTTTTAATAATATATATATATATATATATATATATATATATATTGAATTTACATGGTGGAATCGATAGCCGCCACGAATCCGGGCAGGCTTTCCAGCTTTTATGGCCGCCATAGTATTTTGCGTTGTCCGCCCTAGAAGCCGCCACACAGATCTTCACGCAGTCCGCCCCTATAACCACCATGCCACAATCATTTTAAACCTTTTACGCCGCTGAAAGCACTAGGAAATGGACAAGCGTTTAGTCCAACGAGGCCCGAGATTTGAACCTTGGACCTCCGCCCCCCTTATGGGGTTTGGATGAACCAATTGGTCTACACCTCGAACCTATTTTTAATAATATTTCAATGAGATTGTTATTGTTATTGTGTGAGATTTGCATTTGAGATATTGTGAGATCTTATGGAATTATCCTATGAGAATAGCATTGATTTGCTAACATGCACTTATTTTGGTTGTGTTTACAATTTGGGTTGAACTCATTGATGTATGACTATTTTTCCTTCCTAAAATTTTAGTCCACATGACAAGCCTGAATTTTTCCTCATATACTATTAAATTTCTTTGTTTGATTTTAGGACCTCATGAAATTTAATGCTCCATTTGTCCATCCATTTGTTGTTTTGTTTCATCCATGTGTATTTTCTTCTATTTAGTGTTTCTTTGATTACCTGTTTTGGCAACCTATTATCTTCCATTCTTTGTATTTTCTTTAGGTATCCCAATAGCCTTATTATAGCTTCTACTTCTAGTGGAAAAGTCCTTGTTTTAGCAAGTACTATCTCATATTATAAATACATATTGCTCATCCCTAAGTACCATGGGTGACAATGTAAGGGATAGCTAATTGTGAGTCATTAGAAAAAAAGAAACAACATAAATGACATTATATGCTATGATGTAAGTACAAAAAAATGGTTAGTTTATATCTATTGCCTATGTCAAATATAATTTTTTTGAAATAAAGAGCAAAAAGGTGCAAATATAGCCAAATAATGCAAGATCAGATGAAAACTTGATGCTTACCTAATTATGTTTCTTGAATTATTAGATGGGTGGCCTTGTTGATTTCTTGCCCCATGCATATCCTTATTGATTTTTTTAAGATTTTTGGAATGTTGCTTTGGTTTTTTTGTTGCATACCATATGGAATATAGCATGAGCATGAACTAAGGCAGTTTATTTATGGCATCCAAAACAACTAGTGCTAATAGAGAAGAAAAACATAATAAAATGAAGATGAAATCAAAGTGACAAGAAATATCATGGTGCCCCTTGTGAATAAGGCACAACATTGAGACAATTAAATTACAAGAAATTGTGATGCCCCTTGCTGGTGAAGGGAACAACATAGAAATAAACAAAATACAAAACAAATAATGTAATCATAAGAAAAGGTCAAAAATGGACAAAATTCTCTAGTCAACATATGAGAAAGAAAAAATGAGGGAAAAATAAATATTTTGTCAAATTATTAATGTTATTGTCATTTTTTAAAGAAATACACAAAGAAAGAATTCTAACCTCAAGAGGTAAAACCAATTCAGTACCATAAACAACAAAAAAAATGAGTTGCTTTTATGGATATTCAAATATTGTTATGACACACTCAGTGTATTATACAACTTTAAGTGCCTAACCCTTTTATAGTTTTTTGTTTTGATACTCTTTAGTTTTTCTTCTATTTTTTTCTTCTTTTTCTATTTTAACATATTAATAATATTTAACCCCGTAAGGGGGACGAAGGTCCAAGGTTAAAATCTCAGGCCTCATCGGACTGAATACTTGCCCTTTTCCTGGTGCTTTCAGTGGCGTAAAAGGTTTAAAATGATTGTGGCATGGTGGTTATAGGGGTGGACTACACGAAGATCTGTGTGGCGGCTTTCGGGGCGAACAACGTAGAATACTGTGATGGCCATAAAAAGTCGAACAACTTGCCCAAATTTGTTGTGGCTATCAAATCCACCATGTAAATTCAAAATATATATATATGAATAATATTTTAAATTTAAATAGGCTTAACAAGTGACTATTAATATATTTATCATTAGAAAGATAAGCGATACCAGTCATATTTCCTTGCCCCTTACCTTTCCACCAAGATAGGGATTTATAGTATTTCTAAAAAGTATGAAAGACAGGAATATGAGGTCCAAGATAGGGCTCTAGTTTCTTAGAAACATTTATCAAAAAAGTCATGACTATACTAGCCTTAGATATTGGATAAAATATTGTCTTATTCAAATGCCTATGATGGCTTTTTAAGCCTTAATACTACCACAAATATCATAGGTTAAATATCACATAATCAAATATAATATAGCCACAATATAATAAGGTCAAGATAATGATAAGAGGAGAAATAATATGAGCAAACTAATATGTAAGAGAAGACTTATAATATATCAAATAGCATTCAATAATATGTAGCCATATGAATGTAAATAGCATTAATCATTCATGTACTATGTATGAAGAACTTACAATATTAATTGCTCAAAGTGTATGCAATATTTATTTTTCCTCTCTCTTACAAAGTAATGCTAGTGATTGTGTTCTTCTCTTTTTATCTTCATATATATCTCTATCACTCTATCACTATATTACTGCATCATGTTATGGAGTACAGCCTCCATAATATAATCATAGAAGTGTGACTCTTTATATACTTGACTATTCCTTTCCATATGCCAAGTCTCATGACTCTTGGCTTATCTACTTGACACTTGCATACTTGATGAACACTTGACTCTATAATACTTGCACACCTAAACATGACTCTTACACTTCTATAACTTGCACACTCTAATCTAAGATACTTGTACACATCTTTACATTACATATTGTTCTCATACATACAAGACACTTGTGCACATAGACTCAACTTACACTTGTACACTAACTCACATGACACGTGCATTTCTTGCACATTACAACTTTACATGGCACTTGTGCATTTCCTACATATTCACACTTACATAAAAGAGGAAATATAACTCACACTCTAAACTATGACTCAACCCTAATCTATTATTTATAAATGTACCATGAAGGTACCATGGGGGTACATTAGCATGTATCAAATAATGTAATATACTCCAACACCTCCCTATATTACATTATTTGGTTATTGAAGACTTTAATCTTCAATCATGGTCTTCATATTTGTCTTCATTCTTCAAGTGACCTTGCAATGCATTTGATCTCCTACTTGAGCTTCATCAAGTTCTTCTTCTTGCTTGACTTTTGCTTTGAGTCCTTCAGTTTCTTTGGATTCTACTTCATGTTCTTTAGTCTTTGCATCTTCAAGATGATAAACTTCTTGAACTCTCTCATTGCCATCAGATTCTTGCATAAGAATATTTCCTTTGCATTTACCTTTAGATTGACTATGAGATCTACCTTCTTTGTAAGACGAGTTTGGACTATTTTTTATCCATTTTTCTTTTCCTTTTTTTCTAAATGTTTTCTCTTCCTGTATTTTAGAAATTGAATACTTGTATCTATTTTTAGAATATGCTTCAGAAATAAGTCTATGAAAAATATAGTGTAATTTGAACAATAATGCTCTTTCAAATCTTCTACAATACTTGTCTTTGTACCAACAAAAAATAGAAGAATGAGATTTTCTTCCATAATATTTACATGGATGAAGACTCTAGCAATTTGTTTTTTCATGACCAATTCTATTACAATAAATGCATCTTGAACATATTTTTATTGCTTTATTCATCCTTCTTAGAGTTTCAAGTTCATCTATCTTCTTGGTAAAATAGCATAACCATTTATGTACAACCAAAGCTACTCTTTCCTTGTTTTCCATGTAGATAAGTTGTAGATGATGAAAATCTTCAATATTTTTAGTAGTTTATGATTTTGTAATGGAGTCTATTATGGATGAACTACTAGAATAATGTTTTGTAGTATCAAGATCCAAGATTCCTCATGAATATTTTGTGGTCTTGTTGTTTTCTTCTCTCTATCAAGATCATATGTCATTCTTTGAAAATAGATTTTTAACTTATTTGCCTCATTATCCTCATTGAATGTATTTTTAATTTCTTCCATGATATGCAATCTATGTTATGATCTATTTCCTTTGAATTAGACAACATTATAACTCCTAGATTTAAATAATTCAAAAATGTAATTCCTATGGAGTAGTAAACCTTATGTCTCCCTAGTTTTAGAAACTAATAATATGAATTTTGCAAATTTATGTTTTTCCTAGTATTTTGATGTTGAAATCCTTTTGTCTCCCAAATATAAATATGCAAAAATTCAATAATTTCAATTCTTCAGTTATAAACCTAAAAATAAATGATTCTTTCAAAAAACTTCAAAAATTTTAAAAACATTTAAATGGACTAGTTGAAGTCCTTATCGCTCCAACCTAGAAAACTTTAAGAAAATTAATTAACTCTACTGTACTTATCACTCCATTCTTTTAATAACTCAATAATTCAATATATTCTAATTTAACCTTATACCTCCCAAATTAAATTTTAATATAAAACCTTAGCTTTTGCAAAAACCCTAAAATTAAAGTACCTTATAAAACTCCTTTCTTCTATGCACACTTCTCACATCTTTGTTATACAAATGTTGCTCCAACGAATACTCATGCGAACAACTCTTAATGGGCTTTAGATGACTAAGGTGTTTCAACATGCATGTTGAGGTGTTTAACTTTCAAGCATTGCAGTCCAACCTATATTTTGAATGGCATGTTGCACTCCAAATAGCAGGTATAATGAGTTAGACCAAATGGTACATTACACTCCAAATTGCAATAAAAATGACTCTCAAACGTTGATGATTTGCATAATGTTCTATGGATGAACGTTACACCAGACGTAATAATTTCTTAATTCTCTACGTTTGGTGCTAGGACTTCTCAACTACCTCAAGCTCTCCTTCTTACTTACTATTTAGACTTTCAAAAAATAATTATGTTTCTACGTTTCATGTTTGCATCAACCTGCTCAGGCTTCCATTATAATAGTTTCTACTTTGGCTCATTGATATTGCTTCTAAGTTCTCCAGATTCTTTTGTACTAATTCCTAATGCATACTTGATTCAATGTTTGTAGGTTCATGCATTCAATACTGCTCTAAGACTGTGACTGCACTACTTATACATTTTGTAACACTTAAATATTATCCTTTATTGTATGTTATCGTCTACTACAACCAAATGTTATTATGACCAATATAATGCTTTCCTCATTTAAATATTTATCTCTATATTAATATGGATTGAATGGCTCATTATATTAGTGTGGTCCAAATAGTTAATATTTTTCTCTACACTGATGTAGACCAGATGGCTCACATTCTTTCCTACACTAGTGTGGACCAAATGGCTCACGTTCGTCTCTGTATTGGTGTGGGTTAGATGGCTTACATTCTTCTCCTCTGCATTAGTGTGGGCTATATGGCTCACATTCTTCTACTCTGTACTGGTGTGGATCTGATGGCTCACACTCTTCTCTTTTGTATTGGTGTGGATCGAATGGTTTACATTTTTCTCCTTCGTAGTAGTGTGGGCTAGATGGCTCACATTCTTCTCTTATGTATTGCAATGCTAGTATGCCTGGTTGTATACCCATATCTCCTTCTATTGCTATGCTTGTGTACTATATGGTCGATAGACTTTTCTTGATTTACTTTGCTTGAAATATCTTCAATAATAATATAGGCCTCTTCCTTTATCAAATATCCTTTACAATGGATTGTTCTCTTATTCTTCAAGGACTTCTTTTTATTAAATAAGAACCGCTTTTATTTATTTGGACCTCTTTCTTTGAAGGGTATCTATTATTCAATGATTATTTATATGGACCTCTTGGGCCTGAAACTACTTAATATCTTGTAGCTCTTAACAAATTCTAATTCAATACCTAAAGTAATCTTACTTTGTATTGCTTAAATAATTATATATCAAACTTATAATATCTTTTGGTTTGCTCTCTTTATCTTAGGAAGCTTTGAATTCTTTTCAATCTGCTACTATATTTTTCTTCTTTATCAATATTCTCTGCTCTTAAAAGCTAAAACTCTTCTCTATCCTCTATAGGAAGCTTCTCACACTTATGTAGCTTAATCTCTGTTGCAACTCTTTTCTAAAATCAATAATGTCTTAGGTCGCACCTAAGAATTCAATATGATTCTCCTCCTTACTATAGAACCCAATATCAATGTCAAGGTGGTAATGAATGTCCCTGAATGATCAACTATCTTGTGAGTTGATTCTGCCTTCAATCATCAACATCAAGGGTTGGCAATATCTCTAAATGATCAATTATCTTGTCAGTTGATTATACCTTCAATTTTCAATTTCAAGGGTTGGTAATATCCTTGAATGATCAACTTTATTAGAGTTGAGTCACCTATAAATATAGTTGAGCCTCTATTCTTCACTAGTTTTTATTCAACTTGGTGGAATGACCCTAGCTTCTTCTACTCGATATGACCTTAAAATAGAGTTTGAGTCTCACTATTTTCAAGTGGACAAACTCCAAATAAACTTTATCAAACTATATAAAATCAATTTATAATAGTGTCTGAAATGAACTCTTGTCAATCTAGACAAAGTTTGGTGGTAGCTCTAATACCACTGATGGCTTTTTAAGCCTTAATACTACCACAAATATCATAGGTTAAATATCACAGAATCAAATATAATATAGTCATATTATAATAAGATCAAGATAATGACAAGAGTAGAATGAATATGAGCAAATTAATATGCAAGTTAAGACTTATAATATATCAAATAACATTTAATAATATGCAGCAATATGAATGTAAATAACCTTAATCATTTATGTACTACGCATGAAGAATAACTTATAATATTAATTTCTCAAAATGTATGCAATATTTATTTCTCCTCTTTCTCTTACAAAGTAATGCTAGTTATTGTATTCTTCTCTTTATATCTTCGTATATCTCACCATCACTATATTACAATCACTCTATGTCTTGTTATGGAGTATAGCCTCCATAATATAGTTATAGTAGTGTGAATTTGTGTACTTGACTATTCCTTTCCATATGCCAAGTCTCATGATTCTTGGCTTATCTAATTTACATTTGCATACTTGATGAACACTTGACTCTATAATACTTGCACACCTAAATATGACTCTCACACTTCTATGACTTCCACACTCTAACCTAAGACACTTGTGCACATATTTACATTATATATTGTTCTAATACATACAATACACTTGTGTACATAGACTCAACTTACACTTGCACACTAACTCACATGACACTTATGCATTTCCTGCACATTACAACTTTACATGAAACTTGTGTATTTCTTGCACATTCACACTTACATAAAATGATAAATATAACTCACACTCTAAACTATGACTCAACTCTAATCTATTATTTACAAATGTACCATGAAGGTACCATGGAGGTACATTAGCATGTACCAAATAATGTAATATACTCCAATAGTTTAGCCAAAAAAGAGTGTAGTAGCTCTCAATGTTATGCCATTAATATGGTTGAACATCTTAACAAAAAATATTTTAGAACTAAACAAAGAACATGACCCAAATGAAAATACACTTTGATCAAACCTTGAGTTCTATTGATCTTTTACTATCATGATTACCCTTTTAATGGTGGTCTTATGATATAGGTGAGAATTGAGAAAAATTATAATTTATTGAATTTAATATAATTGCCTTATAGAAAACACAAATTAAACAAAACTAGGATAAAAATTTTGAAATCTATTTGATGTATACATTTTGATAGATAATTCTAAGAATAAATAATTATCAACAAACATAGAATGAATAGGTTGAAAAAATCCAATTTAGTTGTTCTTGTTTCGTTTAGCAACAATTTTAGCTTCTAAAGAAAAGATGTTGAATTTTTTGTTTTATGATATTTAACATTTTTTTCTAAAAGCAAACAATCATCAAATTTAATATAATAAGACTTTGATTTAATATAAATAGGGTTAAAAAATATATTTAGCCATTATCACCTCTTTTAGTGGTAATTTTGGCACTTCAAAACATAGTCCTAAATATTTTGAGCAAACACTAAATTTTGGAAGAAAACAATCATCACAAACTAGATCAGTAAGAGAGGCAAAGCTTAACTTGACATAATAGTTAGAAACCTTTTTCTCATAAAATTTTTGAAAGGGCCATCTATTAGAGTTGATCATATGCTCTGGCAATTGAATTATATCAATTTTCATAGACTAGCAATTAATATCTACAACCTTGGAAATTTTAGGTAAAAGGGGCCAATTATGATGGTCATAATTTTTAAGTTGTTTAAATTGAGATTCATAAAAATAAATATAATGAGAAAGGCCCTAATTTTTATAATTATTTTTCTTAAGAAAAATGGAGATATTTATAGGAATATTTTTGTTTTTGATCCCTCTAGTGTAGTTTTTGGGGGTTAAACTTCTTAAAGACATAACTTTCACATATGAATGAGTTTGGATCCTTTTCTTAAAAATACATGTTTTTGAAGATATTGTTATTGATGAACATGATTTGGCTTATAAATTTGATCTGCACTATCACAAAAATAATTTTGCATGATGTTATCCAAGTCAATAGCCTGCACCTCTAGGTTTTGAAAATTGAGAATTTTCTATAGGAACGTGTCTTCTAGAATTTTCTAAATGATTTGGGGAGGGAATCTCATAAAAAATCCAAAGGAATATGGAGGAACTAGGGTTTGAAAAATAACCTTTTTTAGAGCATTCATGGCAAGTTGCACCATATGGAGCAAAAAATCATCAAAACCCCAAGGATGAATAACAAAGGTTTGTGTAAATAGATCCTAGCTATTAGGACCCAAAGTAAATTAAATTGAATTAGGGCCTCACATTGCTATTGTGTAGGAACTTGTTGCTTTTGGATACTTTTTATAAATTTTAAAATGCATTTTGATAAAGCAAATAAAAAGGGGATTTTATGGATTTTGTAGGATCTTCCTCTTTATCTTCATCATTAGTAACATTTTTACAATGAATTTTACTAAATTGATAAGGTTCATCATAGTCCTTTTTGAAATATCTATCATCATATTCCTCATCTATAATATCTCTAGAATAAATTTTAGTAGACTGACAAGGTTCATCATAATATTTTATAGGATGCTTATCGTCCTCTTCATCATCTGTAATATCTCTACAATAAAATTCTTTGATAAAAGGTCTTCATATTTAAAGTAATCAATTTGAAATTCATTTTGATAAAAAATGTTTTGGGATCTAGTTCTACCAACATCCATAGAAAAAATGAGATCCATAATATAAGGAAGTAGCTATGGCAACCATCGACAACTACGATAGCAACTACATAGCCAACCTAACAAACCTTAGTGGATAAAATCATAAATATATTTTATTTTTCAAAAATGAACCATAAGAGGAGAAACACTATAACAACACTATAGTAGCCTATGACAATAAGAAATACATATGAGATTCAACCTTCCAAGCCTTATATTCACAATATTTTCTAGAAATAAATAAAAGCAATCCATCCACTCAAATTTTATACAAAAAACATAAAAAGGATAAAAGAGGGGAGTATTTATACCAATACCAAATCCCAATTACATAATAAATTTTAACCTAATTTGATACAACAAGAGGATTTAAAGTTAATTACAAGTTATAAAGTGGGTTTAACCATAACAAGGTTAACCTTAGCCCATAGGGCTTACATAATAAAATATTACAAAATAATTAATACATTGTATAATGAAATGCCCTTAGGCCAATCCAATACATAGCACAATATCAACTCTTGACCATGAAACATAATATAAATTTAACATTCCACATAATCTAAATTTAGGGCCCAAGGAGAGAAGATATTAGTGACAATAATATCTTCCTCCCATGATGGATGCTCTAGTGGGCCTCTATAGTTGACACAGATTCATAAAAATCTCCCTAATCATCTAGAATACGTCCACTTTACTTCAAAAACTTGGCTTCAATCCTTTGCAACTTCAATATGAAATTTTTTGTTGGATGTCCTTCCCTTTTATAGTATCCATATGGGATCTTTGATTTCTTCAAAGAATTAGCCTTTCTCATAGGTCTCTAGGTCTTAGCCTTCTTAGATTTGAATTCCTTTGTAAGAACCTAGATTTTAAGAGTTCCACCACCATAATTTTGCATTGCAACCTAAACGTTAGGAGAGAAAAAGTTGACCAAGAGTAAGAGATTCCAAAAAAATAGGAATTATATGGACCATTAGGTTCAACATCCGAAAGAATGAGGAGAGATTAGCAAGGATAATATTAACGTATTCTACATCATATTTATATTTTCCTCTAGAGGATGTAATATCTTCCTTTAAAACCTTGAATCTTATATTATAGTCCTCAACATTATCAAAATTTGATAACTTAAGAGAAGAAAACTTTGATTCCAAGTGAATTACTTTAGTAGTATTGACTTTTCCAGAAATAATAATGCAGCTTTGACTATACCTTATAGGGTCACTCTCTTCTTTGATATGAAAAATCAATTTAGGTTCAATCAGTAAAGAAATCAAACCTAGGGCTTCTTTTACCTTTTGATGTCAAGTTTCATCATCAAGACTCATTGATTTATCCTTCTAAAATATGCACCACAAGTTCTTACTTCGTGCTAGGTTGATCATTTGAGTTGACCAAATATTATAATTCTACCCATTAAGGTAACTAGGGATTTGTGGTATATCTTACAATTAAATCCCTAACACCATAGTAAATCTATGAACTAATGTTGCCAATGCATAGAGCTCAAAAAGAGTGTGATTTAAAAAAATGAGGTGATCATAATGCTTCTGTATGCAAAAGTTATGGCCTTCAAAATATTTATCCTAATGGACCCCAAAAAAGTAAAAAATAAAGCCTCTAAACTTAGAAAAGTAGTAGTTGATTTTGACCTGCCACTTGGTGATCCCTAATTCACTATAGCACTCCAATATATTTTTCTACCTTAGCTCTTCTAAGTTACCAGATAGTTACCACTTACTTTGATTTGATTGGTTGAACAACTTTAAATAGGTAACAAAGGATATTCTTGTTCTCATTGAGTGCCACATCGACATCCATATCAACTGATCATTGAGTTATAAGGGACAAAATATCGCAAAAACATAGGCAAATAGGTTCAAACCATGAACCTTTATAAAATAAACAAATTAGGCAAATTTTTCTAGCCACTTTTTGCACCTTCATGTTGGGATGAAGGCATCCCACTCACCCCTTAAGGTGATTATGCCCTTCCAAAATGAAAAAAGGTAACTCAAATCCTAAAATTGATGTATTTTATTCTTAGTTATAGTCTGCCTACCATTATGCCAATACCCACAATTACGACTCCCAGAGGATTTCTCCCTTGAAAATGTTATAAAGTAAGCATTGGTCCAAAAAACAATTCCACAAAGGGGGATTTGAACCTGGATCCTTTTCATCAATATATTTTCACAAAATACAATTGCCACTATGCTAAAATATTTGATGGTTAACACTACGTAGGTGTCCCCATGAGGAAAATGACCTGAGATAGAGGTTGAGGTATAGATGGTAAGTTTTATTGAAAAGTGAGGGAAGAGGATATTGATTCCTAATATTATTTGAGTAATGGCATTTGCTTTTCTATGTTATCCACCTCAACAAGGCCTCTAATTAAGGCCATACACTTACCATGATCACAAGTTATCTCAATCCTAAGAAATATATATGTACTCCTGCATGGCATATAATTAATAGGTCTAAGCTAGATATGTAAAAAATAGTGAAGAGGAAGGTTTTGAATCCACTTGAATGGAGGTGATAAAATCTAAATATGTAGAATAGATAGCCTCACAAAATATCTTTCCGAGCATTTGATTCATGCACCCAATCAAAATTCTTGTAAACAAGGAAAAATGGAGGGAAAGGGGGTACCCCTTATACAAATTTGATTTTTTCCTCCTCAAATACTTCCTTTGCTAGAAAACTCGTACAAGTGATAGCCAATAAGAGACAAAGATGACAATTATTTTTCCAAAGTTTTTTATGTTGTACCTGGATTATAAAACTTTGGGAAATAAATCAACCAAATGATTGCAAGAATAATTAGAGACTATGATCAAAAACATTGCATGACCAAGTAGTGTCACTCCATACCTGCTTTGATACCATGTTGGAATTCATAATATTTTTCTAGAACAAATAGAAGCAATCCATCCACTCAACTTTTATATTAAAACTTAAAAATGATAAAAGAGAGAAAGATATGGTAGGTTTTATATTGGCACCATACATAATCTCTATATTCATAGATAAAATTCTACAACACTTGAATAAACCAATGAGTGGAAGGGGGTATTTATACCAACACCAAACCCTAATTACATAATAAAGTTTAACCTAAGCCAACATAACATTAGGGCTTAAGCTTAATCATGATTTATAAAGTAGACTAAACCTTCACAAGGTTAACCTCATCCCATAGAGATTATAATAAAATGTTATAAAATAATTAATATGTTATATAATAAAATGCCCTTAGGCCAATCCAATACATTGCATAATGTTAGCTCTTGGCCATGAATCATATTATAAATTCAATATTATTAATTTAACATTTAGAAAATATAAGCTTCAAAAAGTGGTATTCATGTGCCAAAATATTAAGGAAAGAATTGGCTTAACTCATACAACCACTAGAACTAATATAAGATATACTTTATACTCTAATCAAACTAATATAGCAATAACAAGATAAGTAAAAATGTAATAATTGAGCTAATGCTATTCTAATTAGATAAAATAAGAATGTAAAAATAAATCAACTTTCTATTCTAAATCAATATAAATACAATGTTATCCAAATTATAAAGCAAAAAATAGTATTTTTTCAATTGGTTGTATGTGATTGAAATGGGCCCCACCTGTATTACATCATGATCACATAGTGGTATTACAATTTTTTATCTATTATGCATGTATCATTTGATAAGATTAAAACCTAGGTCTCCTCCTTGAAAGTCAAGTAATCTAATCGATTGAATTGATTCCATTGATTAAATGTTAAGGTTCACCCATGAGATTGGAACCTTAGTCTATGGGATGAAACTTTTAATTCCTACCATTATCCCAAACCCCATGGGTAATGCCAAAAATAGTACTTGACATAATAGGATATCAAGGATTAAATCACCAATGACAACATCACCACATAATAAAAAATATCCACATCTAGGATCAATGCAAGGAATTCAAGATGCCTTGGAATCAACCCTCAAATAGAAACTTCAATATTGAATTGTGAAGCCTAATGGAGTCCCCTATCCTTCTCTATGTAAGACAAAAAACTTGCAGTTAATGGTTTTTTTCATGCCTATAAGAACAAGAGAGATGGATTGAGTGGAAAGGGGACTATGTGTTGTTATGATCGTACAGGTGGAGGCTTTTTAGAAAATGTGTTGAGAAGTCAATGTAATAGTGAAATATCATAAAATAAGACATGGAAATGAGTATTTATAATAAAGGAAAGAACTTTCCCTTTGAGGATGATGGTAAAAATTTAATAAATTCTCTCTTTTATTTTAAATTTTTAAATTTAAAATATTAAACTATTATTTAATTGTTTGTTTAAAATATTTAAAATATTGACACAATATAGCAAAAAATAACACATGGCATCATGGGAAAGAGGAATAAGGTCTATGGAATGCAAGATGGTAAAAATCAATGAATAAAGACTTTAGAAGGAAACCAGAACCTTTGGCCAACATGGCTCACTACCTTCCTACCGAGGACTAATAAAACTAGTCCACCCATGTCCCATATTAGGAGGACGAAGCTCTCCACCACCTATAAGTTAGTTGTTAGTTATATTTTAAAAATATTTTTTTTTAATACTTATTTAAAATATTTAAAGGATTTTGAGATAAAGTAAAATGTGGAACAACATAATAGAAAAGAGGAAAAATTTACATGGAAAGCAAATGGCTACAAAAAATGGTATAAAGCAAAAAACTAGGACTTTAGAAGGGAACCAAAATATTTGGCCAACATGGCTTGCCACCTTCCTACCCAAGGACTAATAAATTTAGTCCATACCAATCCCATATTAGGAGGACAAAGCTCTCCACTGCCTACAAGTTAGGTGTTAGTGTTTTTCTTTTACAAAGACATGGAGGTCTCCTTTACCTCACTGATACTTGACCAAACATTTAATTTATAGTTAGCTATAATTCAAGGAGTATGTAGACATCTCAAGAGATTCACTAGACTACAACCAAGAAAATTCTTTAGTACATCAAAGGGACATATAATATAGGTATTCATTCAGTTGGTGTACCTCTAGTTTTGACAAGTTACTCACATGTAGATTGGGCTAGTGATTTGGATCAACAATGCTCAACTATAGGTTTTGTCTTCTATCTCAATTCTAGCACCATTTCTTAGTTTTCTAGATGGTAGTCCACTATTTCTTAGTCTTCCATATAAGTTGAATATTATGTTTCCAACAAGGATTCCAAGCACCTTTAATAGATGCTTATGATATCGGAGTAGGTGGGCATTCCTCAGTCCTACCTAGACACTCTTCATTATGATAATTATAGCATCATCCAACTTTTCTACAAGCTAATGTTCCATTAGTAGACTAAGCACATTGAGATTTGAATGTCGTACATGCAATGGCATTATGCTCATGGGATAATTTATATTTTTTGTGTTGTCAATAGAGCAAAAAATAAATATTTTGACCAAGGTCATGTGTAGGAGAGTGTCCTTTAACTCTTAAGGGGGATGACTAATAAGGGTCTATTTGTGTCCCCCATTCATCTTCAAGGGGATGTTGAAATATGTGGTGGTTAAGCTTCACTTAAGGACATGATCAACTTTGTATTTTATTTCTTTGTATATGCCCCTTGGGCCCTTATACACCTTATATAGGTATTTTTACGCAATATTTTATTATTTAACCTAAAATTTGGTTACTTAGCCTTGACCTAAAATTCACTTGTAAATAGGTATAAATACCACGTCATAACAACCATTTTATTATTAGTTGAAGTGTCTTTTATTTTCCTTTAATGAGATATTTTAGTGTCCATAGGAACCCTCTTTTATCATGTGTTGGTTTCTATGAGTTATTTCTATATTTTTGGGTAATATGTTAATTCCATTTATTTTTGGAAACTATTATAAAATCAAACAATTTATAGACTAGTACTTGGGCATTCTATTTTTCAAATCAATATCATATACCAAACTATGAAATAGCATTTTGGATCATTTTGGGAAAAAGTTGTTTATGTTGAATGGCAAGTTATTTTTTAAAATGGATGGCCCTACTTATCAAGACAATCCTCTAATCCATTCTAATATATTACCTCTAGATATTTTGATCACCAAGTAAATTATAGGGAATATGGAACAATTTTTAAAAATATTTTTTTGGAAAGGAATTAGAGAAACTAGTAAATTTCATCTAGTGGCATGGAACAAAGTGTATGCTCTAATTGAGTTTGAGGATATTATCATATAGGACAATAATTTATGCAACATATATCTTATAGGAAATATGTGTTGGTGTATATTAATAAAGAAGGATAAAGCTTGGTGTAATTTGATAAAGAATAAATAAATAGAACCATTAGCCAATGCTAGGTTATTCGTGTTCATTATGCACCCTAAAGACTTGATTATTTTATCTAGTCTTCTATAAGCATGGTAGCTTATTTGAAAGTGATTATTTTGGAGAAAAATAAATGATTAAGAAGTAGATTTTTTATAGAGAAGCATGGATTTCATATATCTAATTAATAAGGGATTCCCTATTCAAGGATATAACCCCTAAGGAAGAAGTAAAATGTGGAAGAAAAATATATGACGAGAGGACCCTAATAGTAGAACATGTTTTGACAAATAGAATATGGGTTGATATTTTTATATACTATTCAACTCCTAATGAAGGTGGAGATAAGTTGTAGTCTAGTCTAATGGGGTTTTAGAATTTATATAAACAACTCAAAGGATATGCCATAATTGGTTTTTTGAGGACGAGGTTATTATATTGTTAAGGAACCTTATAACATATGTGTAATCTCATAGTAAGGGGGGAAAAATACTCATATATGAAAAAGAGTCTAGCATAACAAAGCATTTACTAATGTGAAATCCTTCCATTGTCAAGTAGGTCAATAAAATATTATTATAGAACAATAATTAAAAAAGAAAGGATTCTTAGGACCATTTTGATACGTACTATGTAAAAAGAAGATAATTATAGGTTATATCCTACTTTATTGTTGTTCATTTATGATCTATAATGTAAAATAATGAGCAAGTTTGAATACATTGACCCATTTCATAGTTGTTAACATTTCTTTTATGTGCTTGGCAAATCTCAATGAAGTTCAAAAAATCATGAGACATGTGGAATATTCACCTTAGGATAATAGTTTGAGAAGCATTGCTAGAAAGGAATAGAAGAAATTTCTAGGGTATAACCTTATCCCTTAAGGTTTGAGGTAGAGCCTTGGACAAGAAAAATTTCTAAGCATTTCAACCCATGAAGCTTATAATTGATAATATACCAAGTTCAAATGATGAGGTTGTATGGTAAATTGGAAGGATAGTATATGTTTCTAAAATCCTCAATATAGTCTGAAGAACACAATCTTATACTGAGAGGGGGGTGAACAGTATAAGACCACTTTTTACTTTTCTTTTAAATTCAATATTATGCAGTGTATATATAGCAGTATCAATCGAAGTAATCAAAGCAATGCACAGAACACCACACACAATAGAGACACAAATTTTAACATGGTCCACCCAATGTGGGCTACCTCCACAGAGAAAATATTTCTTCCAAATATTTCTCAAATAATATCTTTGGGAATCCTTCCCAATTACAATGTTTATGGACCTCTATACAAATGAGATGTCGATACCCTAATCTCAAGTTCGTGGATCTCTTCCACAAGAGAACTCATTCCCCTTCTGCTCTGGCTAGTGATCTTCTAGAAGACTCGGTCTCTATGTTGCACTGATTGGTGGATCTCTCTCCACTTGAAGACTCCTCACTCAAAATATCTATCTTCAATTATCCTGGCTTCTGTATCTCTATCCACTGAGACTCTGTCCTCTATACTCTGTCACCTCCAAATATCTGTCAATAGGCTCACTTAGAACCTTCTCAAATCTGCTCTATAGGTTCACTCATAACCTACTCAAATCTGCTCAACAGGTCCACTCAGAACCTTCTCAAATCTGCTCAATAGATTCACTTAGAACCTGCTCAAATATGCTCAATAGGTCCACTTAGAACCTACTCAAATTTTCTCAATAGGTCCACATAGAACCTGCTCAAATCTACTCAACAGGTCCACACAGAACCTGTCCAAATTTTCTGAACAAGCTCACACAAAACTTGTCCAAATCTGGTCAATAAGTCCTCTCTAGGACTTACTCAAATTTGCATTGCAAGCTTACACAAAATCAGTCCACAAGCCTTCTCAAAGACTTGTCTCAATCACATATAATCATAAAGAGAATTGTTAGAGACTCAATATATTCTAGATCAATGGATAGCCTAGCTGATCAGATCAGTGGATAGGCTAGTTGAGCATATCAGTGGATTGCCTAGCTGAGTAGATTAGTGGATAACCTAGTTGAGCAGATCAATGGAGAGCCTAGCTGAGAAGATCAGTGGAGAGCCTAGCTGAGCAGATCAGTGGAGCCCACTTGAGTAGATCAGGATAGCCTAGCTTTGAGCAAATCAAAGTAATCATTTGTATTGGGATAAGGATCCTTATTTCTTTGTGAAATATTATAAGGAGATTATCTTGTGGACTACCCCACATTAGGGGAACCACGTTAAATATTGTGTCTCAATTGTGTGTGATGATTTGTGCACTTGCTTACTATTGCTATCTATGTTATTAATGCACATTGCTATATTTGGTTATTGCAATTGAGGACACTAATTGATATTGGTTTGGAAAGAAAGTAAAAAGTGGGTGCTATACTGTTCACCCCCCCTCTCAGTATAAGCTTGTGTTCTTCAATTGGTATCAAAGCGGGTTCCTTCAGAAAGGCTAACAACTTGAGGGTAAATTCTACAAGAACACATATGGCTTCACAGAATGGATCATCTACAAGTAAGGCTCCACTGTTTGATGGTAACAATTATGCTTTTTGGAGCATGAGAATGAAGAACTACTTGATATCACAAGGATATGAGGTATGGCAGATGGTTGCAAAAGAGTATAAGGTTGAAGGTGATCCCGAGATAGATAAGACTATCAGGAAATTGGTTGAGATCAATGCAAAGGCAATGAATTGTATTCTGAGTGGGCTTCATGAGATAGATTTTGCAAAGGTCATGGTATGTAATTCAGCTAATGAAATGTGGACCAAGTTGTGGAATACCTATGAAGGATATTCCAAGGTAAAGTTGGCAAAACTACAAACTCATAGAAGAAGATTCGAAGAATTGAAAATGGAATATTCTGAAGATATTACAAAGTTCTTGCTTCGATTTGATGAGATTTCTAACACCATGAGAGGCCTAGGATTTGAGATGAAAGAATCAGATGTTACTCAAAAGGTTTTGAGATCACTTCCCATGAAGTATGATGCAAAGGTTTCAGCGATAGAAGAAACAATGAATATCGACAAGCTAACAATGGAAGAACTACAAGGAACTCTCACAACTTATGAGATGAGGATAGATAAGCATTAGGCTCCAAAGAAATAAATTGCATTCAAATCTTTAGAGAAAAATAAAGGGAAAGATCCAGAGATAGATAGAGATTTAGATAATTATGAGGAAGCTAACTTCATCAAAAGGAAAAAGGACTCAAGGAATTACAGGGATATGAAGAAATTCAAATGCTACAAGTGTGGTGATTATGGTCACTATGCAAACAAGTGTCCACATGAAGAAAATAATGATGATGAAAAATAGGGTCACAGAAGAAAATAAGAAGGAAAGCATAAGCATGACAAAGAGGATAGGTACAAGCAAAGCAAGCATGAGAAGAAGAAGAGTTTTCGTAAGAATAAGAAAACTTTCTACATTGAAGAAGCAAGTGATGGTTCAGATCACAACAATGAAGACCATTCAGATGAAGAAGAATGTACATTCTTTGGAATAAGTGAAGAAAGGCAAGAACACCTATTCCTAGGTATTGAAGTTAAAGAAGAGGATATATCTATCGAAGAATGACATGAAGAGCTTGCTATAGCCATTGAGCAAGAAAACAGGTACAATAAGGGTCTAAGAATACTAAAATGCTTCATATATGGAGACTTTGGGCATTTAGATGATGATTGCACGTACTACAACAATTGCAACAAGAAAATTTTATTTGTGGAAAAAGAAAGCAATAGTTCCAGTAATAGTTCTAGCAGTAGTTCTAGTGACAATTCTAGTAGCAGTGATGATGAAGAAGAGGAATCCACAAAACAAGAAAATAAAATCAAAATATTGAAAAGGAAAATCAAAAGTCTTGAAAATAAGGTTCATGAAAATGAAAAGGTCAAAGTAATGCTTAATCGACACATTCAAGATTTGGAAAAAGAGCTTCAAGAAACAAAAGAGCTTGGCATCACTATTTCTGAGCAATTGAAGAAGAAGAAAGAAAGATGTAATCAGTTAGAAGAAGAAGATCAGAAATGTTTGGGGACCTACATAAATAAGTTAGCATGATTTCAAAGGAATTCAAAAACTTTGGATAACTTTTTGGATTTACAACGAGATCCATCTATAAATACAGGGCTTGGTTATGAAGAAGGGAAATAAAAAATAAACACACAAGGACCTCTATTTGTATCAGGAGGTTTTGTTTCAGAAATCTATAAGGAAGAACCGGTTCCCAAAGAAAAGGAAGCAGCAAAAATGGATACTTGCATTTCAGAGGCTATAGAGATGTGTGCCAATTTGCTATTTGACACAAATGAAGAGAAAGAAGAGGAAGGTTCCAAAGCACCAAAGGTCTCATATTTTAGGTTTGGGGAGTCACACTCAAAAGGAAAGGAAGTTCTAAAATATGAAAGCAAGGAAGCACCTAAGATTCATGAAGAAAGTTCCAAAGCTCCTATGGCTCCAAATATCCAGTTTGGATCTTGTTTTGAGATAGGTGAATCAAGTTCAAGAAGCAAAGAAATTCTTGAAGAAGAAAGCAAGGAAGAAGTTAAGGAAGAAGATTTGGATACCACAAAGAAGGATCAAGGATACAATGCACAAGTCAAATATGATCACAAGGATAAAGGTCAAGAAAGGTATGAGGAACCAAGGCATGAACAAAGGGCTTTTCAAGGACATTGTTTTTCTTGTAATGGATTTGGACACAGGGCTATACACTACAGGGTCTATGGATCAAAGAAGTTTGATTTTTCTAGAAGGAACTTCAAAGGAAGAAGGTATGGTTTTTAGGGACATTGCTTCTTATGCAACAGGATTGGTCATAGAGCTTCTCAGTGCAAAGGAAATGAGCAATATGGTTTTGATTATAGAGCTGCACAATTCAGAGGTCATGGTCAAAATGATTATGAAAACAAAACTTCACAATATAGGGTTCAAGAAAGGAATGGATATGGAAATGGTTTCAAGAAATAATTCAGGACATGGGCACCATCCAAAGGCTACAATATCAAGTGCTTTAATTGCAATAACTTTGGACATATTGCAATATGGTGTAGGACTCAATTCCAAATAGGTTCAAGGCAAGAAGGTCAAATAGGTTCAAGGCAAGAAGGTCAAACAGGTTCAAGACAAGAATATCAAGTAACTTATCAAGAAAAGGAGACCAAAAAGATGTGGAAGGAAGTTGACAAAGGAAAGGAACAATGTAATATGGGAGTAAATGTACTCCCACCCCAAAATTAATCACCTCAAGAGAGAAGGTGGTGGGGGGCTAAGCTTAAGAGTCATATATTTTAGCCCCATAGGTGTCCCTTTTGCCATTGATGTCAAAGGGGGAGAGTTTTGAGTAAGGGGGAGAGCATTGAGTTAGGGGGAGCAACCTCCAAAGAGAACATTGAGATAGGGGGAGAAACCTCCATAGAGAGTATTGAGTCAGGGGGAGCAGCTTTTATTTTTAGAAATGGCTTTTGTAGTGATTGTGGTGATTTGCATTAGAGGTGTTGCCATCAATGACAAAGGGGGATATTGTTGGCAATTTGAGTTATTTTGTGTTGTCATTGATGTCACATGGATCACATTGAGTTTTGGTGGCAAAAGCACTTCATAAATAATCATTTATGATATTTTGGAGAGCATGGATATATACAGGGTTTTGTGGCACAAGAGGCATATAATATTTAATTTTTTAAATATTATATTAATGGTTTTTATTAAAACCAATGGTAAAGGTTTTTATTAAAACCAATGGCAAGGGTTTTTATTAAAACAAAGGAATTTTTTATTAAAACCAATGGAAAGGGTTTTCATTAAAACCATTGGAAAGGGTTTTTCATTAAAACCACTATGCTAAGACTTCTCCAAATTATGATGGATGAAAAGTTTTTCCAATAAAACCTAGGTGCAAAAAGTTTCATGACGAAATTCAAAAGAATGAAGGAGATATCCCAATTCAAAGTTAAAAGGTGAATTATTAAATTTTTATTTAATAATTCTAAGGTCTAAGGTTGTATTATATTATCCGTCGACGTGCAAAGGTTGGGGAGATAAATAAATATTCACCGACGTCATTCGAAGGCATGGAGGTGCATATAAATAAAAGGTAAAAACCTTTGATTATTGAAGACTTGACATAGCGCATGAGAGAGAGTCATCGAAAGGGGAGCAACGAAGAAAGAAGGATAAATAACTTTTGATTTGAGAGCAAGGTCAAGTAAACAACATGGGAAAGTGATGTCACACAGGAGCCTATAGCGCAGTTGGTAGCGCACAAACTTTGCACAAGGCAGGTTCGTTGTTCGAATCCCGCCAAGGGTAAAGTGTTTTGCTAAGAAAGTAAAATCGAGTTTCAGATTTGAGCATAGGTTAAAGTTGGGTGTTTGGGATTAAATTCCAATGTGGGCTAGCACCCACATGGTAAGCGCTTCACAACGCTAAGTGAGAGGAACGGAGTTCGACTCCCGCGAAGGTGTGAAGGCACATTAATTTTGGCAAGGCATTTTGGCAAAGACGATTTTGAAGGTTACGAAGGCAATGAATTTCATATAAAGGTATTTATCTCCAACGCATGGTAATATTTGTTATTACCAAAGTTTTGGTGCATTAAAATTATTTTTGTGATAACTAGGGATTCATAAGGAGTTTAGGGAAATAAATGCTTGTTGTATGTGTTAATGTGCTTAGGGAGTTATAAGGTGTAGAATTAAATATTTGTTATTGCTATGTGTGATTAGGGAGATATAAGGTGTGGAAATAAATATTTGTGATTGTTGTATGTGGAGTTATAAGGTGTGGAATTAAAAATAAAATCATAGGTGCTTGTTGTATGTGTTAATGAAATTAGGGAGTCATAAGGTTGAAAAGTGTTGAACTTGTTATATGTCCTAGTGCATGATTTAATTATGAAATTAAACTAGGAACTTGAGACCTAGTTAATTGCTACCTTGAGTTAGAAGACATGCACATGAGTTAGGGTTTGAAGTTGAAGACAAATTGCTTGATTATGTGCCTTGGCTATTGAGAGGAAGTGGATGGATTAGAAAATCAATTTTATGGATAAAATTGATGCTTGAGTTCCATGATTGCTTTAGTGGAGTTCATTGAGAGTATTGCCATTATTGAGGAGGTTTTTGCTATTGCTTTGAGGAGATTATTGTTGGTTACTTGTTGAGTACATTGCCACTATTTGATACCATTGAGGAGATCATTTGCTAGTCACTTGTGGATACATTTACCTTTCATTTGAGGAGATCATTGTTGGCTATTTGAGAGCTCTTTGCTTGAGGGAGTTGTGCTTGTTTCTTGAGAGCTTATTGACATTGCATGAGGAAGATATTATTGAGAACCTATTGCTATCACTTGTGGAGATTTTCCTTGGTTGGTTGAAGTCCTCATTGTTATTGCTTGGAGAGGTTTTCATTAGAGAGCTCATTTTTCATCCATTTGAGAGTACATTGTTGAGCATTATTGTCATCCATTTGAGAGATCATTTGTCATACATTGTTGAGATCATTGTGGATCATTGTTGTCATCCATTGAAGAGTACATTGCCATTCATTGTTGAGCACATTGTTGAGTATTGTCATCATTCATTTGTTATCCATTGTTGAGTTCATCATTGAGCCTTGCCTTCATTGATTTGTGGTTGAGATTTGAGTGCTACTTGAGAGTCATTGGTTGAGCCTTTGGGAAGGCTTTTGGGACAGAATTTTTGGAAATATTTGAGACAACTTTTGTGCATGATTGGTTGAGCCTTTGGGAAGGCTTTTGGGATAGAATTTTTGGACAGATTTGAGACAGATTTTGTGCATGATTGGTTGAGCCTTTGTGAAGGCTTTGAGAATAGATTTGGGACAACATTTGGATTGTTTGAGCCTTTTGTGAAAGCTTTGAGGACATATTTGGGATAGCATTTGAGCAAGATTTTTTGAGCCTTGTGAGAAGGCATTGAGGTAGATTTGTGAGCAGTGAAAGAGATAGGACAAAAGTAGAAAATTCATCAACACCAGTTGCCTAGTTGAGCATATCAGTGGATAGCCTAGCTGAGTAGATCAGTGGATAGCCTAGCTGAGCAGATCAATAGATAGCCTAGCTGAGCAGATTAGTGGATAGCCTATCTGAGTAGATCAGTGGAGAGCCTAGCTAGAGTAGATCAGTGGAGCCCACCTGAGCAGATCAGGATAGCCTAGCTTTGAGCAGATCAAAGTAATCATTTGTATTGGGATAAGGATCCCTATTTATTTGTAAAATATTATAAGGAGATTATCTTGTGGACTACCCCACATTGGGGGAACCACGTTAAATCTTGTATCTCAATTGTGTGTGATGATTTGTGCACTTGCTTACTATTGTTATCTATGTTATTAATGCACACTGCTATATTTGGTTATTGTTGTAGATTAAAAATACAACGCCAAACAGAAATAAAACCACAATAATGGAATACAGGAAAGTTGCACAAAACAAACAATTTTTATTAATCAGTGGAGTTTAAAAACTCCTTTTGAGTACAACAGGGCCTGTAACCCTTTTTGTGATACACAAATTACAGTTTGTGCTAGGGTTCTCCAAAACCCTAGCTGGCATAAAGTGGTGGCGTTTCCGAAGACGTATCCTTAATCCCAACAAAGTGAGTGGGTTTTGTTGTATCCTTTGTCTCGGACCACTCCAGCTTAAACAATTGCTATCAACACACCAGATCTGCCATTAAAATCCTGCACACATTAACACTATCAAGGAGTTAGAAATTAATAAGAGGGCTCCACTGTGTGAGCCCTCAGAAACAATTTAAAACCCTAGAAAAATAGAATGCAGGAGTTCAACAACAGATTAATAAAAGAAAAGAAGTTACTTGCTTTAAACTGATTTATACCTGTTCTCTGTTAACGCGGCTAGACCAAGCGGCATCTGGAAGTAATGTGGCTATCAAATCGGCTGCAGAAGGCACCCTGGTGCACTCGCTGAATGCCCGCGTGCTTCTGGATCAAGGTTTCAGACGCCGGTCTGAGTCTGTGGCTGTGGGTAAACGCCCGTGGGCACTTGTGACAAGAATGGGGAATTCTGCAGAGTACTGTAGAAGAGATGGCGACGAAGTTGGCGACGGATGCGGCGATGGATGCGACAAAAAGGGGCGGCGATGGATGGCTGAAGAGATAGATGAAATAGAAGAGATAGGTCCAAAAGATAGCAAAGATAGCAAAGATAGCCAAGATCAAGATAGGGTTTGAGCCATCAAGGTGACTCAATTTATAATCTACTCTTAGGGCACACTTTAGGGTTTTAACGACACTTTGAACGTGTGGCTAAGATTAAAGTGGATCCAAGGGTAGAGAATAAATCTAGGTTGTGAAACGGATTAAGAAGGATGGACGGATGAGATTAAATGAAAGATGGATGGCTCAGATTAAATCACTTAAAGTATCTTTATATATATATATTAAAATATATTAAAATATATAAATATATATATATATATATAAATATTAATTTAAATAAATTTGGGGATGAAAAATGGCGGGAAAGGTGAAATTGGGCCAAATAATGGCGGGAAGGATGGATGACTGACACGTGGCTAACAGGAAGGTATAGATGACTTACAAGTGGCTGGATTTTGGTGTCTACAGATGCCCCTTTTTGAGCTGCTTTGTGTGAAGACACAATGCAGCACAAAAACTTAAGACACCCGAAAAGTCGGATCGGACGCAACTCTCTCTCAAGACTAAAGCACAACTTTGAAGACCAAAGAATAAAAGAATATTTAAAATTTTATCAGCTTACCCCCTCAATTGGCGAGCGAGAATGGTTCTCACAAGCCAATTGGAAGAAATTTGGAAGAAAATGAACCGTTTTTGCCCCAACGGTGAAAAAAGGGGTTGGTGTATGAACCATCTGTTTATGTCCCAACAGGAAAGGGGTTGGTGTACAAACCAGAAAATAATATGATTGAAGACGATATGAGTGATGTGAAAGATGGACCGTTTTCTGCCCCAACGGTTATAAAGGGATTTTTGCCAAATTGTAAGTTCCATGATCATGTAAGATGAATTCCACTATAGGAAAATTAGAAATTGATAACGGATGCCCCAACTCCCGTGTGTGAGTCCATACTCGTTGATGAAATTGCCTTGTTGGCGCCATTGATATGGAGAGATGAAAGATGCATGAAAAGAGTCCAGAACTCAGAGATGCTCCTAGTGACTGTATGGATAATTCCTCGGGTCGGAACCAATCAACCTAGGTAGCCTCAATCTCTAGCAAGACTCAAAATAATGATGATATTAAAGATTGTCCATGTTTAAGGCCCCATGAACTAGGCCATCAATGACAACTGTTGAGCAAATTAATCTTGGTATGAGGTCACTTGAAAAGTAGAATACCCAAAATTGATTTCCAATTTTCAAAAAGTGAAATAATTGATGATGATAAATGGTAAGTGTCCTTATGGTGGTTTAATCCTCTTACCGAATTGCATGGATTCAAATCGCTGCAATCGCCAAGGTGATAGAATATACCACTAGATACGAGGTTTACTTTAATTTGATTTGGCAAAAATATGCATGATGAAAGAAGAATGAATGAAATTGACGATAGATCAGAAGAATTGATGAATGTGGTTAATTTTGTGAAGGTTTTGAATGTTTTTAACCCAATTTGTAAAACAATGATGAATGATGCGCTTTTTGAGCGAAATGACAAAATTTGTGTCCAAAACTCGTTGTAACCTTCACAAAATGTTTTATTATGATAAGAAGAACGGATGAATGCAATTTGATGAAATTTGGAGGAGGTAAGCTTTGATTTTGCAAGTTTTGTTCCTTTATTCAATACCGACACCAAACGCCGGTGCTGCATTTGTGGTTGGCGGAGACGCCCGTCGGTGTTTAGGCGCTCTGCAAATGCAGCACTGTGTCTGAATGCGCCATGAAATGCCCCACTACATTTCAGGGCGCCAAAACCAGCTATTTAAACAATTTCAGAGAGAATTTCGCTCATTTGTGCGTTCGAGCTTGAGAGAAGTGCGTCTGAGGGAATGGAGTGAAGTGGAGTGAGAGGTTGTGTGGGAGAGTGAAGCACGCGGGAGCTATGGCGGAGATGGGAGCGAGACGCGCCAGTGCAGCCAATTGAGGTATTTGTTCATTTAAGCAAGTACTTATTATGTGTTTTTTTTTTTTTTGGAAAAATTTGTAACAAATTTTTGTTTTGTTGTTTTGCAGCTTAGGGTGTTAGAGGCACGACACCGATTCTCCCCTATCATTTCGGGGATGAGGATGTCGTTGTCCCAGGCAGACTGGGATGGAGCGACCAGGGTGCCCCAGGATGACAGGGTGACGAGACTCCAGGCAGAGCTAGCGGAGCGGGAGTGACGGCACAGGATAGACATAGCTAGGCTTAGGTCTAGGACTCGTTACATTGAGGCTCTGGAGGACACATTGTTTAGGCATCACATTGTGTTGCCTGATCCTCCATCCTCCTCTGTCTCTAGGCGTAGTGAGTCTAGGCACACCACTAGGTCTAGGGCTCCTACTAGGTCTCGGGGGTCCTCTTTTGATGGTTAGCTTAGTGCTTAGATGCACTCTTTATGAGCCTTGGTGCTCTATTGTATATTGTAGCCTTTTGGCATTCACTGTACATTTTTGACCTTTATACATATATATATATACATGGCTTTTATTTATTTGGTGTTTTACTCTCTTTTGTGTGAATGCCTATGTTTTTGTGATGCATGTTTTTATATGTTTTAATGTTTTTGATGCATATGTGATGGAATGGAATGCAAACTTATAGATGATTAATGCGAGACTAAGTATTATGATATATAAATTATGGATGATTAATGCAGACTGAATGAAATATGCACTAAGAAGCACTCATACTTTTAGATAGTTAGATTTAGCCAACCGTTATCATAATTGTTTAATCAGGGGCACCGAACTTGGTGGCTTGTGAATGGATGACGTATGGAATGACATGAATATGGAAGAAGATATGGAGGGTGATATGGAGGTTGATATGGAAGACTGTTTTACAAAGACTCAAACATGCTAGTGGTATCAAACAAACTTACTAATATCGCCTAATTCAACTAGGACCAAATGTGTGTGCATGCGAGTTCATTAACCAAATCCGAAGCATGGTAGTGACTCTAGGCAATCAAAAATCTGTGTGTGTGCAAGTGTGTTCATTAACCTCATCTTGCATAAATTAGGTAACCCTGTTATGGAGAAGACCCCGAAGCTAGTTTGTCCGTATGAGCATTCGGAGGTCTCTTTTTGAGGAGAGACATGTCGCCACGCAATGAGTATACTCCACTTGCCAGTCAAGCGTCTATAGCCCCGGTGAAGGTTAACTCCATAGTCCATGTTGTTTTTGACCTTTGTAAGCCTTGGGGATGACTACCTATCAGTGGTCTGGACAAGTAGTACGATCCTTACAACTTATTTGGGATCAGTGGTGTGTGAAAAATGTTCATTTCCTTAGAGCTTTGGGGAATCGGATTCTCAACCGAAGTATGATGAGAATTTTACCCTATCCTTACTACTCTGTTTATATTTATATTTTGTGATTGCTTGTGATAGTGGTAAGAACCACTGTTTTATGGACTATGTTTGCATGATAGGACAAACGAGGATTACCCTTTTCACTTCAAGGCACAACCCAAGGATGGTGTTATCTCTCTTTGACACAAGATGTTTTTAAGATGTGAAAATGTGATAGGTTCAAGACCGCTTTTGAAATCATTTCCCAATACTCAAGATTTTATTTAGTGTAATTTGTGATATGGCCCTAGAGAACTTTGACATGCATTTCAAAGTTTGCTTAAAACACTAGGAATGGCTGAGTGACTGAAAAAATTTTGGCAATGTAAATATGTGCAAATGGAAAATGGGTGTACGAATGACAATTCGGTTTGATGGATTTTATGAAGGTGCCCCTGATTAAGGCAACATGACTTTTGCTTGACCAAATTTTATATCCAAAAGATAGAATGGTCTCTAACATGATATGCAACTATGGCTGAAAATGAAATGTTATGGTTTTCAATGAGATGTATGCACATGAAATGCAATGTTTTTGAATGAGATGTATGCAACTAACAATGAAATGCAAATTCTTTTTATTTTATTTGTTTTTTTTTTTTTTTTTTTTTTGTTGTACAAGCCATGTATATATGTACATATAAAATTCAAACTATGCGTAGAATGCCCTCAAGTGTATAACATTAAGTGGTTCGGGTTCTTCCTCTCCCTCTAAACTGGCAAGTCTATAAGTTCCATTACCCACTCTTTCGGTGACCATATATGGACCTAACCAATTAGCCGCGAATTTATCTCGAAGATGCGGCAATGCATTGGTGTTTTGTTGATTCTCTTTAAGGACAAGATCCCCTACTTGAAATTCTCTTAGATGAACTTTGGCATTGTAAGCACGTTTCAATCGGTCTTGATAAACTCGCAAATGCTCTAAAGCATTGATTCGTTTTTCATCTATGAGTGTGAGTTGATCAAGACGTGCTTGTCTAGCAGTATCATCATCGATAAATTCCTGCAAAGAAATTCGCAAGGAAGGGATCTCGACGAGGCGGAGCTAAGACTGGCGGAGACGCTAAGTACTGCTTGATGTCATCAAAGGCTTTCTGACACTCATTCGTCCATGAAAATTGTACCCCCTTTTGTAGTAGGTGGCAAAATGGCCTACATTTATCGGAAAGTTGTGCAATAAAGCGACGGATTGAATTAATCTTTCCTTGTAAACTACGCAACTCCTTCAAATTAGTTGGGGGACACATTTCCATAATGGCTTTGACCTTGTTTGGGTCCACCTCAATACCTCGTTTAGAGATAATAAAACCTAGGAGTTTGCCTGAGGTAACACCAAAGACACATTTCTTAGGCTTATCCGGATCATATGGATTATGGAGCGGGGTGAATAAGTCTTCGAAATTCATTGTCGACTTATGGAAGAAAGGATGGGCGGAATGGAAGGGAAAACCGGTGAAGACCTCGGAAGACCTGAGATGCAAAACAACATAGTTTTTGAGTTTTTTTTTTTTTTTTTTGAGTTTTTTTTTTTTTTTGTAGTGGTGAAAACCACTATTTTAGTATATACATATAATACAGGTTTGGATTATGGCTTATGGATGTGGCGGAGGGGGTGGTTCACCTCGTTCTTGTGGAAGAAGCAAGCGAAAGATGGCCTCTTGGAGAGGGAACAATTGGAGATAAAACTCGTCTTGTTCAATGAGGGTAACAATTGGCGCCGACTCTTCTTCAGATTCATCACCATTTGACATGACGTCAAATTCTTCATAGGCTTCATCTTCGGATTCGTCGGGGTGGAGGATTTCTTCTTCTGAATTAAGATTAATGCTTTGAAAAGCTCGTTCAAAAGAAGAAAGGGATGGAAGTGGTTGGTAGCCCGGACCAAAACGCTCGATGGGTCTCCGGTATGGCATATCGATGCGTTCGGTTACCCCTTGCTCGTATCGACCTAGGCCAAATTGCCGCCAATTATGTCTGTGGAAATAGCGAGAGGGAAAACCCTCCATCCTTTCGATATTGGCGGGACTCGGATGCTTAGGTTCTAGTATGGTGGTAGGACTAGAAGATGACTCTATTCCCCCATATACAAAATTAATGGAATTTGGCATAGAACCCATGTTATAAACCGATCCAATGGATAAATGTTGGTCATGTGGACGACCAAAATCTTTAACTGTTTGCACATTGAACGGTGTGATGTGGACATCTTGGATGGCATACTCACCAATACCTGCATCAGTGAGATGGACCTTGACTTGGGAGGGAGATGGACTAGATGATGGAATAGAAGAATGTGGGATAGAAGAATTGGAAGGATTTGGTTGGGTTGATGCTTCACTAACTTGTGAAACATCAGCTGGTGATGGTTGGGAAGATGGAGGAATAATAGGTGATGTTGAAGAAGGTGTAGAAGAAGGGGGTAATGACGTGGAAAGAGATGATTGGTCATGGCCACATGTGCATGTGGTCACTGATGAAGAAGAAGGAAGATTAGGAGATGAAGAAAGTGGTGAATGAGATGGAATAGCGGAAGAGGAAGATGGTTGCGATATGATGGGTAGCTCCTCAAGAATGGGAGCTTTAGAAGAAGATGGTATAGAAGAAGTAGATGGGGTCAAGAAAAGATGAGTGGATGGCAACACAATCTCATAAGGATTTGAGACATAGTTGCAATGTTTGAAGGGTTCAATGTCAACAGGTACACAATGAACCTGTCCCTCATATACATACTTCAGACATTGATGCAATATAGAAGGGACACATCTCATCTCCCTAAGCCAAGGCCGTCCAAGCAATACATTGTATGCCATGGACCCTTCCAAGATGTGAAACAAGGTATGCAAAGTTCGGGCCCCTACCTCAATGGGCAAGATAACCATGCCAACCATGGAAGATAAAGCATCATTGAATGCTTTAAGAGTAAAAGTCGACTTTGTGATAAGGGATGGCGACAACTTTAGATGACTCAACGCCGATGTTGTAATGATATTGATTGAGGAACCGGTGTCAATTAAGACTCTCTTGAATGGCTTGTTATCGATCTTGGCCATGATATGCAGTGGAGGATCTATACTTTCTGTTGACATAGGTTTGATTTCAAAATCATAGAAAGTGATGGAGGGCTCCATGCATGTTTGAATACTCCCCACAAAGTTGTTGAAGGCATTAGTATCTTGAGTTTGAAGCTCGATTGACTTCAAAATTTCCATTAATGCCTCTCTATGCGGGGGAGATTGTTGAATGAGGTCATAGATCGATAACTTGGCAGAAGCCATTTTTAAACCGGTAGTTAATCAGCTACTCAATGACATGATGGGTCGTTGGCGTTGAGTAGAATGATTTAGCGGTTGTTGAGAAGTACTAGCACGTCGTTGGGTCACTATTACCTGAGGTGGACTCGGGGTTTGTACAGGTGGCTGTGGTTCAACCTGATTTGGTTGGTTCGCCCTTTGACCCCGGGTTACTACGTTAATAGTACCCACAAAACCTTGGTATTGTTGTACATGGTTGACTTGATTAGGAGGAGTTACCTGAGTTACTCCCCCTGAAGTTGTTGGAGCTTCCTCCCGATGTGGAAGGGGTGTTTGAAATATACCAAGATTTTGATTTTGTTGGGCTAAGGGGCTATCCAATTTAATGGCTCCAATCTCAATAAGATCTTGGATCACATGTTTGAAATCTGTACAATTATTGATATCGTGCCCATTTTGCCTATGATAAGGAAAAAATAGGTACTCCTTGTAATACTTTCCCCTTCTAGATGGTTCTAAAGGTTTAAACTCAGGTAAAGTTAACCGATTTGTGCTATATAACTTGTTGAATATGACCGCATATGGTTCATCTAAAGGTGTGAACTGTCGCTTGGGACGATTGTTTTGCCAAGGTCGAGTTTCCATGGTTGGCCCAATGATTGTGAGCTGGTTGAGGAGGGGCGGGTACCGCATGATAAGCAATTGGTTGCGGTTGACTTTGCATTACTTGTTGTTGTTGAGCCATTACGGGCTGACTCGCCACCACTTGATTAACTTGGTTAACATTTGAGGCTATACTAGCCTGTGCTTGTTTGTTTTGGCCATAATTATTATTTCGTTGTTGGCCCTTTTGTTGCCATTCTTTTCTACGGGGTTTTAAAACACCCTCTTGGACTTTAATGTCTTCTATGATACTTGCTTGGGCCAAAGCCTCTTCAAAAGTCCTGTATTGTTGTAATTGGAGTAACCAAGAGATAGGTTTTAGACAACTCTGGGTGAACATTTTGGTTAACTCCTCCATTGGTAGGGAGAATGGCAATTTATTAATGATAGCCCTCCAACGGTTTCCAAAGTCATAAACAGTCTCATCGTCATGTTGCTTGAGCTTGTATAAGTCGGACAATGAGACTTTCCTTTGTACATTTAGGGAGAATCGTTCTAAAAACAGATTAATCAATTGCTCGTAAGCATAAATGCTATGGTGAGGTAAATGATTGTACCATTGTACAACATCTCCCCCTAATGTCTGAGGAAAAGTTCTGAGCATAAGAGCGTCATTATTTTGGATTCTAAAGCGGGCATGCATGAATGAGCTCACATGTTCATGAGGATCCTCAGCTCCTCGAAATTTGTCAAACTTCGGTAATGTGAAATCGATCGGATATGGCGGTGAAGGTACCGAAGGATGAATTGGTTGATTGATCAACGACCTTAGCGTAGGTTTCGACTAGATGAGCCGGGCATGTTGAGCATAAGGTTGTCAATCTGTTGTTGCATAGCATGGAGTCGAGAATCTTCATGAAAATTTTGATTCGTTTGATGATTATGATGATGCAATGGAGGAGTGGAAAAATGATGAGATGGGATGAAATTGCCTGGATTAGGCGGTGTGGAATGGACAAGTTGTTGGTATGGATGATACCGAAAAGAAGGTGATTGGTTTGAATGATGAACTGGATTGGGTTGTGAGAAATGTGGGGTAGGAATGGACACCACCGAAGATTGGGGTACCCGGTGGGGCCCGAGCTAAGAAAAGGTCGGTCGGGTAGAAATTGGTTGGGGTGTAGGATTTACTACGACAGGTGGTTGGGCATTTTGTTGCCGTTGTTGTTGAAGCAACTTGTCGAGGTACTCCCTAACCTTATTAATTTCTAACCCAAGGGAGGTGGGATGATTGGATGAAGGTGGAGGGCAGGCTGCCATGGTAGTCACAGAAGATTGCATAGCAGGGGCAATGAAGGTGGCTGAAGTAGGCGGTACACGGGAAGAAACAATAGACTGTGCCCCAGGTAGGGTGAAACCATAAATGGTTTGGGAAGAAGAGGGTTGAAATTGGTCATGGCTAGAGGAGGTTCCACCAGCCTCATAGAGAGAATTGGTGTACACCCGGTAAATGGAGGAGAAAGTGGTCGGGAAGACACTACATTTGTCTCCAAAGGAGGACAATTGAGCATCTGGGAAGATGTTGGAGATGAAGCCAGTGAGCGGATACAACATTAGCCTCAAAAAAAGGGTTAGTGTAGACCCGAGTGAAACCAGCGGGTATGGTTGATGCAATATCCTACTGAAAAATAGAATCTTGCATAGGGGAATCTTGGATTGGCTCAAGGATATAACCAAGTGCCATCTCTTAAGTGAGTTTGCACTTGGGCCATATCAATGTGGGTAATATGACAGGAATTGTCTTCCTCCATGGGCATGGCCATGTGATAGACGGTAGAAGAGCGTGAAAGACCTGCAGGTGAACCTGCTTGAAATTCACTAGGATAAGTGGCCATGTTGGTGGTGGGGATGTTCTGTGAATTACCCATTTGATTATTTAGATTTAACATTTTAGATTGATTCCTTGTTAAGACCATAGAGCAATAAATCTAAACAAATTCAGAAAAGAAGAATGCAAAACCGGAATGATAAATTTACACTAAAGAAATTATCGAAAACAGATCACAACCTAGGTTTCAACCAATGTGTCTTACCTGCGGTTAATTAATTATTTTCTGATCTTAACTCGTAGTAAATTTTAAGTGTCCGATTTATGAGTTTTGCATGTGATCTAATCTTGAATTATTCACAAAAAAGGTAAAAACTATGGCTAGGAAAGGACAACGAGATTCTTACTGGTGATGAAATCCAGCAAGTTTGCTCTGGGGTGACCTATGGTGTCTAAGGCAGAAGTTTAATGGATGGAGATGAATTCCACCGTCACTAAACTTCAAGCAATAACTGGTGATGAAATCCAGATATTACTGTTTTAAATGCAATATGAAATGCAGTGAATTTTATTTTAAGTGTTTTAGTTGTCTAATGTATACATACAAAGCTATAAATCAAAAGTTCTAATGATCTAAGCAAGAGGCTACTGAAAACATGCCATTTCCTCTCAAGAAGTGGAGTACACCGTTTAAAACCCCTTGCCTACCAATGATATCAGATATCAAAGGAGCAACCGGAAGGTTCGTCCACTTCTCCGCTCGGAATCACCCAATGGCAGGAGTACTATTGACATCCAATCAATAGTCCTACTTAGATAACTAAAACAGATAATAAGTAGCTATTCTAATATGCAGCTAGGTATGCAATTTTTTTTTTTTTTATGCAAGCAACAACCAATAATGCAATGCAAAAAAAAAAAATGTAACTAAAAATAACTGTTCTTTTCCAGATTACTTAGTTTTTGTTCATTTTAAAGCAATGATCTAAAAAAAGAAACAGAATACGACAGAAAAACCAAAAACGTAAAAAGTACAGTTTAACAAAGAAAGAAAAATGCACTTACTCGGAAGCCTACGCTTTCTCTGTGAAACTTCCTTCAAACGCCCAAGGGAGTCTTCGCAGGCTGAAACGCACCTCTGCGTTTCGGATCGGACTTCCAGATGCCGCTCTACGTCTGCTGCGTTTCGCAAACTCCTCAGAAACCCTAGTTCGCTGGAACAACGAATTTCACGATTTCTGGAACCTGCAAAATAAAACAGAAAACAGGAATAGATCAATAAAGCAAGTATTAAAAACATGAAACCCTAGGGGGTCCCACCGTGATCGCCATTTGTAGATTAAAAATACAACGCCAAACAAAAGATAAAAACCACAATAATGGAATACAGGAAAGTTGCACAAAACAAACAATTTTTTATTAATCAATGGAGTTTAAAAACTCCTTTTGAGTACAACAGGGCCTGTAACCCCTTTTGTGATACACAAATTACAGTTTGTGCTAGGGTTCTCCGAAACCCTAGCTGGCATAAAGTGGTGGCGTTTCCGAAGACGTATCCTTAATCCCAACAAAGTGAGTGGGTTTTGTTGTATCCTTTGGCTCGGACCACTCCAGCTTAAACAATCGCTATCAACACACCGGATCTCGCCATTAAAATCCTGCACACATTAACACTATCAAGGAGTTAGAAATTAATAAGAGGGCTCCACTCGTGTGAGCCCTTAGAAACAATTTAAAACCCTAGAAAAATAGAATGCAGGAGTTCAACAACAGATTAATAAAAGAAAAGAAGTTACTTGCTTTAAACTGATTTATACCTGTTCTCTGTTAACGCGGCTAGACCAGGCGGCATCTGGAAGTAATGTGGTTGTCAAATCGGCTGCAGAAGGCACCCTGGTGCACTCGCTGAATGCCCGCGTGCTTCTGGATCAAGGTTTCAGACGTCGGTCTGAGTCTGTGGCTACGGGTAAACGCCCGTGGGCACTTGTGACAAGAATGGGGAATTCTACAGAGTACTGCAGAAGAGATGGCGGCGAGGTTGGCGGCGAGGTTGGCGATGGATGCGACGAAAAGGGGCGGCGATGGATGGCTGAAGAGATAGATGAAATAGAAGAGATAGGTCCAAAAGATAGCAAAGATAGCAAAGATAGCCAAGATCAAGATAGGGTTTGAGCCATCAAGGTGGCTCAATTTATAATCTACTCTTAGGGCACACTTTAGGGTTTTAACGACACTTTGAACGTGTGGCTAAGATTAAAGTGGATCCAAGGGTAGAGAATAAATCTAGGTTGTGAAACGGATTAAGAAGGATGGACGGATGAGATTAAATGAAAGATGGACGGCTCAGATTAAATCACTTAAAGTATCTTTATATATATATATATATTAAAATATTAAAATATATATATATATTATATATATATATAAATATTAATTTAAATAAATTTGGGGATGAAAAATGGCGGGAAAGGTGAAATTGGGCCAAATAATGGCGGGAAAGATGGATGACTGACACATGGCTGACAGGAAGGTATAGATGACTTACAAGTGGTTGGATTTTGGTGTCTACAATTGCAATTGAGGACACTAATTGATATTGGTTTGTAAAGTAAATAAAAAGTGGGTGATATGTTGTTCACCCCCCCTCTCAATATAATCTTGTGTTCTTCACCATAACCTTATTTCTCCTTAGGCAACCTTGGCATAAAATAAAATATTAAACAAAAATTAAATTTACTTGCCTTTCCCTCGGTAGGATTCGTCCCCTGACTATTTTCTTTCCAACACCTTAGTCGTAGCCAAGATATCGTTGGGCCATGCATCGTGATGTGTCTAAAAGGGCACATCCACCATGCAATATCTTCGAACAACGAACCTCTAAAAAACAACAAGTGCATAGAGCGCTTCTTCCTTGCAATCCAAAAAATAGACCTCACATGAATCAAACTCAAAACCTCCTCCTTAGCATCGAGCCAACATACCACTAGGCCACGCTAGCCTTTGTGCTTAGGGCTTCCAAATCTTCATAGCTTTAACCTTCACAAAAATCGTAAGGCTTTTGAAATAGAAATATCTTTTGCATGCACTTCGAAAAACAATAGCAAGGGCTGCTTGGTAAATGAATTTGTTTAGCTTTTATATAATGCATTTTGCCTTCCTTAGCATCATGTTGGCACTTCGAATGAATTTGACATCGGTGTGATTTAATTTATAATAAATTTAAATTTAATTTTAAATTTAAATATTATAAATTAAAATCAACCTTAGAACTTTGTCTTAAAGATCCAAACTTAGGTTTAATAAAACCTTAGAACCTTGTCTTAATACCCAACCTTGGTATTATTTATAAAATTTAAATTCCTTGTAAATTTAAATGATTTATAAATAATTATTAAACCTCCTTTTTAACTTTTGCAATAACCCATCTTGGGTTTTTATAAACCAATAATTTAACTTGTGGTCCCAAAAATATTAAAATATTATGGAGCCTTTTTCCTTTCACTTTTGCACTGATGAACCTTTTTCCTGGATGACTTGGGCGACTTTATTTCTTGTCGAATTCCTTGAGATGAGTGATAACTCTATCAGGTGACATCAATGAAAACTCTGACTTTGAGGACTCAAAATGTCCAACATAGTCAAAATTAAATATATTTAGGGAACCAAAGTTATAACGTCCTTTGACAAGATGGATCAAATAAAATTTTGAAAGTTTAACCAAAGGTACTCTAAGTCAAGTGTAGGGTGCATTCTCTAAGATGAGAATGGTAACTTAGTTAAGTGGATTGCCTTTAACATAGGTATTAATTCTAACAATATTACATAGCTAGAAGCTTTAGTTAAGTAAAAATAGCTAAAGGAATTGACAATGGAAGGTGATTTTTCATTGGTAATAAATGTACTTATAAAATGATGTTGTAATTAGTGGACATTACAAGGCCTTATAGAAGAATCTGCATTGATAATTTAAAGTTTTGATCAAACTTAAAGATATTAACCTGGAAATAATTTTTTGGATTGTCTTACGAATTAGGAAATACAACTAAGAATTAAAATTTACCTAAATTCCACTTTAGTAGTGTTGAAAAAATAGGATTTTATGAGCATATGATCATTGAGGACTTGGGGATCCTCCATCAAGAGTCTTAATATAGTTAATGTACAAATAAAAAGTCTATCTTCCATCAAATATGAAATGTGTATCATTAGAGCATCATCAAAAGTAAATGAATGGTAGTTGACCCATGCACATTAAAAAAATATTAAACTCTCCCAAGATGAGAAAGCAATAGTACATGGCATAGAGGCATTTAGTGCAAGGTAGTAACATATTAGTTATGATCTAAAACGTGAGTAAATAGTATGGAATCTTGAGAGTATATTATTCTTAGAGGAAATGATAAGTAGTTATAGCATTCTAATGCTTAGTCTTGGAGCATATATACCTTCATGTTGATGCTAGTGATAGTAAGAGGAGTGAATAGTGAAGCAAATAGAATGTGATAACTCTTTTATTTGTTAATTGTATTAGATAAAAGCATGGTGACCATTTTAAATCCCAATAATAAATAATTTATGGAATGTGGGTGATGGAGGTATATAGACATGTAACATGTCTCTAGAAACACCATTATATTTGTTATATGTTATTAATATTAGGATGGAAATTCACCTTTGGCTTATTACCTTGCAAGGATGGGACTAATCATTACTATCAAGGGTGCTTTCTTTGTCTCGGGTACTTGCTTTATCTTGTATTTTAGAAATATTTATATGAAAAAAGGAACAATGACCATGTTTTTTCAAAATTTATGGATTTTCCATTAAGAATATAGGTATAACTCTGATCCTTCATTATTATAATACATTGTTGAAAAATACCTACAAAGGAATTACAATCACAAGTCTTAATAAGTGTATTATTTGACAATAATAATTGGGACCTAATTTTATTCCTTATGTATTATATATATCCATCATTTTTTAAAGTTGGTTATATAGGTTTGAAATAGTCCTAGTGCGTATCTACCAGCATGTTACAAAAAAAATTATAATTATACATATATGTGATTTTGATGATTATGTGTGCATTCTATGGCAAGATTCAAATATGAGTATCCTCCTTAAAGTAGAGAAATTTAACCAATTGATTTTATGTCATTTGATACAAAAATATCTGTCGGGATCTTTATCTCATTCTATTCACTTACAACCAATTACCCTAAACCCCATAGACATATTATAGATTCACTATTGGAATTTATGTTTTGTATGTTTTATATAGTGTTGCATTTGGAGGGATTTGATGGAAGCATGGAGGTTCATCATCCTCATCCTAGCCTACCACACTCTTCGGCAAGTTAATATCCCATACAAAGATGGAGATATTCTTAAGTAGATAAGCATGCATGAGAGATGGCATGTAATAGTTTTGAATTTGAACTTAGGCAAACCAATAACCACATTAAATATGGGATGAGATATGAGGATTCAAAATACTTGTTCGATTCCATGTAGCACCTTTTGTTGGGAAGGAGCAGTAAACATGAAAGGTCATAGTAAGCACAAAACAAACATTGTTAGATATAGAGAGATATTATCAAATTCTATCTATAAGCAAATACAAAAGATGGTTTTCATCCCACCGCAAGTGAGAATGAATATGGATTCCTTTGGTAGTGAGCGCGATTCTAGGGATTGAAAGTGAAAGAAAAAAATCCAATCGAATATGAACATATGGATAGAGAGAAGTTGAAAATAGTGAACAAGCCAACATGGACTCCCTAAAGGTCATTACTTTAGTATATAGTTTACTATCTAGTGAATAAATAAAATAAATAGAAAATAAAAGGAGTAAAGCAACAACAAGCTATTCACCTTAATCTAATTCTATTATGGAAGTGGTGTATGCACTAAATTTCTTGTAGGTAACCTTTAACCAACTTATAAGAAATATTATTTTATTTCTATTGGGACCATTAGAACAGGATTGGTAACATGAGTTGTGAAGCCAAATTTTTTAATTTCAAATGGCATTAATTCTCTTTCTATTAATTTTTTCACACTTTATAACTTCATTGGTGCAAATGATATTATAATTATGAGAAAGTTAGAGGAGGAAAGAGTAATCAATGGCACTCATTGGTAATAAATGTATGAGATATAGTCTTATTAGCACGTGGGTTGCATCTCATTCATCCATGGATAATTTTATCATGTGAAACCAACACATAAGAATTAAAAAAAAAACTTGTATGGGAATGGAGTTGAAACATACTAGTGTTGGAGGGTGGTTAATGTTCATCTAGACCTTGTCATACTCTTGTTCTTGATGATTTTACAAGGTTAATTCTTTTTTGGGATAACTATGTTAATTTTAAAGTTCAATAGATTAGTTTTTTTGTGTGTCTATTGAATTGATGGAATATGATGATGATATGAATCCATTAAATCTCATCACAGATTCATTCCATTCAAAGTTATGAATCCATTAAATCTAATAATAGTTTCATTCTAATAAAATTTAACTTCGTACCTTTTTCCTCATAAATCTAAAAAAGTAATTTTAATGTAAAATCAAGTGCAACTAAGAAGTATGACATTAACTCTCAATGTGTTCTTTGTAAAAAGGAGGAGGAGAGTATAGACCATATTTTGAGACATTGCTCAATAGTTTGGAAATTATGACAATGGATTCCTAATATGTTTGGTAAATTCATGGTGATGAATAGCATAATTGGATATTGGTTATAGCAATGACAAAGTACTTATAAAAGTGAGGCTTTATAGACAATATGGAATATATCAAAAGATACAATACTTTGGACTATATGGCTAGAAAGGAATAGAAGAATATTTAAAGGAAGAGAAATTAGTTTAGAGGTAATGAAAAGGAAGATATGTTTAGCCATAAAGGAGTCTAAACCAACCATATCAACTCATCCAGATCCTAATCTGGAAGTAGAGAGCCTTTATAAATGGAGTCAAGTCATTAAATGGAATTATGATGTTGGGTACAAGAGAAGCAAAAAGAAGGCAAAGAATATAAAGTGGAAACCACCAAATGTGAAGTTGGTTAAATTGAATTTTGATGGAGCATCTAAAGGAAATCTAGGACCAATAGGAGGAGGAATAATTAGAAATAATAGAGGAGAGATTTTGTATCATTGCACTTTCAATAGTGGATTTAATACAAATAATGAATCTTAAACTTGGGTAGCTTTAGAAGGGTTAAAAATATACAAACAAATAAAATGGAATGGAGTATGGATGAAAGGTAATTCTCTCATAGTAATAAATACAATTTTGAGGAAAGCAAAGGCTCCATGGGACATACAAGAGATAATTGTGGAAATTCAATACCCTGCTAAAGAGTTTAAAGAAATCAGGTTTACACATATATAAAGAGAAGGAAACAATATTCTAATATGGTAGCCAATAGAAGGATTTTTATTGAGGATCATGAAGGTAATTTCTCCTTTCAATGGTTAGAGGAAGTATTAAGTTTAGTTGAAGTTAACAAGAAAATGTTGACTTCCTGAATAAAATAATGATTAAGATTTACTTTAATGTTTTCATTGGTAATATATGATTTATTTTATAACAATAAGTTATTTTCATATAAACTATTTGTTATAATTTTGTGGTTGCACTTGTGTTTTAGGAAGGAAACTAGCAATCCATATTTGGTAAAGTGGACTATGATAGTGCGATGTTTTAGAAATATTACTCTACTAATATGCAATACATATATAGTAGAGGTGAATTTTTGGTATTGTGAAGGCTTCTATAGAAAAATGTCAAGAATGTTGAATTATAGAATATTTGTATTCATACAAAAAATTGAAAAGATCCAAAAAGATAAAAATCAAGAATTAAGACATTTTATGTAAAATGATGTAGGTTTCTAGCTATAACATCTCAATTGAGATGAGAAGTGTATCTATTTGTAAACTTTCAAGCTTTAAATAAGAGAATTGTAATTTTTCAAGGGTGGGGGATTGGGTACAACCCCTTATTATCCAGCCAAAAAAAGAAGCATGACATTAATAAATTTCATATAGGAAATCATTTTGTTTATGTAAGTATTCAAGTGGATTTTCAAACCTATGTCTCACTAAATAAAAATGGAATAAAATACAAAGTAAGAAAAAATTTTAATAGATGAAAGCTTATGTTGATTAGTATAACTTAATGTACATTCTTATTCTTTTATGTTATTCTCATTTGTTATGTTATGTTTTAACATAACATTTTTTTTAATAAGTTATATGTGGCTTCTATTAGAGGCCACTCCCATCAAAATACCAAAATATTACATTTGTTGTAGCATACCTTTTTATCACAACTTTTCTCATAAATATATTCTTCAACTTCCTCGAAGTGTTATGCTTCTATAATCTTCTCCTTGACATAATTTTGATTAAGAGATAAAATCTCACTTGGTCATTTACCTTCTAAAATTTAAATTTCATCAGGATGAAGATCAACACCACAATTCGCTAATTTATCTGTTACCTAATTTCCTTCTCTATAAATATGTTTACTCTTACAAGAGATTACCTCTAGTAATAGATGATGAACATCAACAATAATATTATTTTTTATCCAATCTCCACATTCATTTTTGTTAGTAGCATTGATGATAATTTATGAGTTCTCCTCAATTGAAATATATTTCCATCCTTTTTCTACTGTAATTTTAATCCCTATAAGAAGTGACCTAGCCTCTACATACTTGTTAGTTGAAGTTCCATATGATTTTGAATAAGTTAGGAAAATTTACCTTCATTATTTCTAAAAACACAACCTCCATCAGCTTTTCTTGGATTTCCTTTAGATGCACCATCAAAATTAATTTTGATAAACCCAATTTTTGGACAATTTTATTTTACCATAGATCAATGTAGATCCTTTTTTTTAATTCCATTGTAGCAGATGAATCTTCCATGTGTGTTCAAATCTTGTAGCCAAGTTATTAGCGCCTATTTTTCTACAATTGAGACTTCTCATGTTGAGCACCATATTTGTAGACATTCTGCAAGAGAAGTAATAATACGATTTCAAACTTGGGCATGATTTTGACATTTCTTTTTAAATTTTTGTTATTCCTTTCAAGCCATAAATTCCAACAAATAATGGTAGGGCCAATCCTCCAAACAAAATATATAATGCTTTAAGTTTAAAATAATTAACCCAACATTTTATCAACTCTTTCAATGTTGATGGAGCTACCCAATATAATTTTATTTCTTTTTTAAATAACCCCAAATGGTGTGAGCAAATGGACAATGAAGAAGTAAATGGTCTAATTTTTCTAAATCCTTCTCACACAAGACACATCTGAAGGGTCCATAATATCCTCTTCTTTGTAGACTTTCTCCTATAATAATCTTACTTTGAATTGCTTACCAAAGGAATGTTGATGACTTAGGGAGAGCCTCTAATGGTCAAACATTCTTCCAAGGAAAATATTTGGGAAAATAAAATTTTTATTGTTCTAAATTCTCATACTCCAACTTGACTAAGTATCCACCATCCTTTGATAAATTCCAAACCAGCTCATCCTTTTATGTAAAAATCAGCAAATTAAATTATTAAAGCATCTTTTGAATTTCTTTTGTAATTTTTCTGAGTTCCTCTCCTTCAACCAGGTTACAAAAAGAAATCCATGATCTGGAGTTGTTACTCATAATAATATAGTCTTTGACATTTGGACCATTACATGTTAGGCATTCTTGAGCCAATTGTTGCCATTTTGAGTCAGAGATAAGAAGATAAGGCTTCAACCAAGCATTAGACCATAAATTTGCATAACTCCCCTCATTGACTAACCATATAATATATTTATTTAATAATTGAAAACTCTCTAATATGAAGTCCCATGTTGATAATCCTTTGTGTAGAGTCCTTTTCCTAAATAATTTCATTATATCAAGAGAACCTATATATTTTTGAAGTAATATTTTTACCCAATTTTTTTCTTGATCTCTAAATAATCTCCACCCAAGCTTTGCTCTTAATACCAAATTCATAATTCTGCAATTTTGTAAGCTTGCTTCTCCAATATTATTTCCTTTGCAAACCCTATTCCACTTACAAAGAGGAAACCTAATTTTTCCTCACAACCTTTCCATTGAAAGTCTCTTTGAATTTTATCAATTATGATGCTATACCTATTGGTAGTCTTGAAATTGACATCATTTAATAGGAATGGATTGCAATGTAATCTTTATGAGTCGTAGTTTTCCAACCATGGTTAAGAACTTACCTTTTCCAACCTATCAAGTGTTCATTCTATCCAAAAAAGAGATCCAAAGCTCCTTATATTTCCTATATAAAACAAAGGAATACCCAAGTAGGTTGGTGGAAATTTTTCAATTTTAAACCCTAAAATATTCATAATAATTTATTGTAAATCTAGGACGGTATTAATAAAAAAATATTGGATTTTTTAGTATATACCAATTTTCCATTAGCTTTCTCATAGCATGATAATATTGATTTAAACTCCATGGCCTCATTGATTGAGGGATGGCCCAAAAGAAAAGTATCATCAACAAATTGGAGATGATATTTAGAGGGACTATTTTTTGCAACTTGAATATCCTTGATTTTTCCTTCCATTTTTACCTTTGAAAAGGCTCTCCCTAATGCTTCGCCAAAATAATGAATAGATAAGGAAAAATTGGATCACCTTGACGAAGTCCACAAGATGACTTGAAGTAACTAGTAGGAGAACCATTGATAAAAATAGAAAATTTTGCAGTGCTATAAGAGCATTTATTCCACTTACACGAACTATAATCAAAGCCAAAATTTATGAGACTAGCATGTAGAAAATTCTAGAAAACATATCATATGCTTTGTCCATATCTAATTTCAAAAGAATACCTAGTTTTTTCATGGAATGAAGAGAATGTATGGCCTCTTGTGCAATAACTATACCATCAAGAATTTTTTTACCATGAACAAAGCTACCTCGTTTCTCTAAGATAAGACACCCTAGATGTCCTTCAACGTGTTTGCCATAATTTTTGAAATAATATTATAAATCATATTACAAAGGATTATTGGACAAAAATTATCAAGTGTCTCCTTTCTTGGGAACCAAGGTAATAAAAGTAGCATTGATATCACTTATTGTAGCCTTCATTTTTGGGGCCTCTTCAACCACAACTAACTTATCACTCTTCAATAAATTCTAAAAATTTTGAAATAAATTTGCAATAAATCCATCGAGGCCAGGTGCCTTGTTAGGATGGAAAGAGAAAACTACTTCATGGAGCTCCTTCATAGATATCTTCTTCATAGAATATTTTATTTTGTCCCAAAGTGATACTTGATGGAATATTTTGCAAAAAAAATTCTTGTGCCTCCTTATCTTGCTTAGAATTTGATAAAAAAAAATTTAAATAACTAATTGTTTCCTTCCTTATATCTTCTTCGTCCTCAATATTCTTCCATCTAAAGTTAAAATATTTTTATATGATGAACAAAAATATTTTTTTGTTGTAGCATGAACTAAATTGTATTTCTATCTCCTTCCTTGAGCCATTTATCTCTAGACTTTTGAAACCAATATGACTCCTTTTTCAATGCATTATGATAATCAAAAAGTACTTATTTTTCTTTCACATAAGGATCTTGGTCCATTCCATTAATTTATACTAACTATTGTAATTTTTTTAGCTTAGATTCAATTTATTTCTTTTCTTTAAAAATGCTACCAAAATATTTGGTATTCCATATCTTCATTTACTCCAATAAATATTTCAACTTTTGAATAAACTTGTACATACATAATCTTTCAAATTTTGATTCATACCACCATAACATAACCATCTAGAAAAAATTAGGGTCTTGGAGCCACATATACTGGAAAGAAATGGCTTTTGATGACTATTATTAGGTAAATAATAAGTCAAAATAATGGATTTGTGATATGATCTTACTCGCAATGAAACATCTAAAGAGATTGTATACTTTGTTTGCAACCATTTATTGGATAACAAGAATCTATCCAATCTTTTTGCTATATGATTTTTCCCAATGCATCTATCATCCCATGCATATTGAAAGCTTGAGGGACTAACATCCCAAAGGTAATTTGAATTGAAAAATGAAGAAAAATATTGCATTGATTTAGACCATCCTAGAATGCCACCCTTATTTTACAAAGGAGATAGAACAATATTAAAATCACTTCCAAGAATCCATAGATCACAATGAATCATCATTGTATTTGACAAAAATATGCTAAGGTCCTTCCAACATCTTTCATGAGTAACTATAGTTGGAGCATATACATTTATAACCCAAAATTTGATGTTTTTCTCTTTCATGCAAAATAATCGAACAGCCCAATTAATTTTTACTTCTAATAATTATCCATCCCATTGGCATGTGTCCCATATTATTGTAATATTGCCTGAATCTCCTCTAGAAGAAATTGCTAAACAATCACCCATATTCCAAATCTTCTTAAAAGCACCATTACATTCCTCACTACTTAATTTTTTTTCTTGTATTAAAATATGCTTAATACTATAACAACCTATTGGTTCCTTAATAACTCTTTTTTTAGAGGTTATATTTATACCCCTAATATTCTGTGATATAATTTTCATCATCAACACTTTTTATTTTAATTAGTGGACTTAGCACCACTTCTTTTTAACACCTATAATATTTTTATTTGGCTTCCCAGATCAATATCCTTTTGAGTTTTTCTCTATGTTCCTGCTTTGATGGCCTTCATCTCCTTCTTCCATTTTCACAAACACTCTCATATTCATCGATCTCTTCTTTTTTTCTATTTGTGCATATTGTTCATAATGAGACTTATCTTCTAAATATTTATGTTGCCCTAAAGAGTCAGAAGTGCAAGGAATAGCCTCATCAGAATTTTCTTCTTTATGTTGTCCTAAAAACTCTAAACTACATAGATGATCGTCCATGATCATTACTTGCTTATGTTGGCTTAGAAACCTGAAATTTCCTTGGATATCCTCCATAGTATTTTCTTTACTATACTACTCTTGAAACCCTAAAGTGTGAGGACTACACTTTGTACTACTTTCATTTTTATTGAAATGAGGAGAATATTTTATGCTACTTGAGGATAAAAAAGGTGATTTCCTAGATAAAACTTGACCTCCTTCACTTCATTTGCTTTAAAAATTTTCTCCTCATATTCCTTTGCTTTAAAATTTACCTTCCCCTCTTCCTTCGCACCTTTAGTCCCTATTTTTGAACTTACACATTGTACTTCCTCACCCCTCACATTATTTTTTCTTCTAATGGCTAAATAAAGTGAACTATAATGGCCTTTGTCATCTAATGAAGAAGAGAAATTTTTCTAGCCACTTTCTTAGGAGTGAAAATTCCTTGATTTGACCTAGATTTCCTTGTAATATGATCTCCTTGTTTCAAACTGAAGCTACCCTCATGCCTAAAATTTTCCATTTCTTCCTTCATATTTTTCACTTTGCAGTCTCTTGCCATGTGCTCAATCTCATTTCATTTGCGACATCATAATGCAATATTTTCATAATCCACTTGTTGATCTCATTATCTTTAGATTTAATCCTATAATATTGTGGTAAAGACTTTAAAATATCCATGGCAACACATATTCAAGTGTATACAACATGCCCTCTCTCCTTAATAGTTGATCCCTCATATATGAATTCACCTAGAGTATTACCAATATTTTTCAAAACCTCTTATTGATGAGTTGATAAGGAAGTCCAAAAAGCCTAATCCATACCGAAAGCCTTTTAATAGTTTATGTGTCTGTAGACACCAAAATCCAGCCACTTGTAAGTCATCTATACCTTCCTTCCAGCCACGTGTCAGTCATCCATCCTTCCCGCCATTATTTGGCCCAAATCCACACTTTCCCACCATTATTTGGCCCAATTTCACTTTTCTCCCCATTTTTCATCCCCAAATTTATTTAAATTAATATTTATATATTTTTTAATATTTTAATATATTTTAATATATATATAAATAAAGTTTAAGTGATTTAATCTGAGTCGTCCATCCTTCATTTAATCTCATCCGTCCATCCATCTTAATCTGTTTCACAACCTAGATTTATTCTCTACCCTTGGATCCACTTTAATCTTAGCCACACGTTCAAAGTGTTGTTAAAACCCTAAAGTGTGCCCTAAGAGTAGATTATAAATTGAGTCACCTTGATGGCTCAAACCCTATCTATCTCTTCGGCTAAACCTACCGATCTTCCCTATTTAAGTCCGGAGTTGGCTATTGTTGTTAATCCTGAGTCTTCCGAGTCTTCTACGGCCCTAAGTCTAAACTAAACCCTTTCGTCGCATCCATCGCCGCCGCTCGGTCTCGCTGCGTTAACAGGAAAAGGTATAGATTCGTCTAAAGCAAGTAATCTTTCTTTATGTATTAATCTGCTGTTGAATTATGCATTCTATTTATTTTTATTTCATAAATCTAGGGTTTTAGACTGTTTACGAGGGCTCACACAGTGGAGCCCTCTTATTAGTTTCTAACTCGATAATTTTAATGTGTGCAGGATTCTAGTGGTAGATCCGATTTGTTGATAGCAATTGCTTAAGTCTGGAGTGGTCCGAGCCAAAGGATACAACGAAGCCCACTCATTCTGTTGAGGTTAAAGATACATTCTTCGGAGACGCCACCACATTGTGCCAGCTAGGGTTTCGGAGAACCCTAGCACAAATTGTAACTTTGTATCATGAAAAGGGTTACAGGCCCTGTTGTACTTAAAAGGAGTTTCTAAACTCCATTTATTAATAAAAATCATTCATTTTGTACAACTGTTCTGCATTCCTTTATTGTGATTTCTTTATTTTTGTTTGGCGTTGTATATTTAATCTACAATGTCCATAGAAAATTTCTAACTACAAGGTCTTAAAAATAATGCATCTTTGCCCCTAAACCATGGGCCTCCATCCATTATTTTATCTCTTATTTCTAAACTGGAGAAAATAATGAGGAAAAATCCTTTTGGAATAAAATTCATGGAGTAATTTGAATTCAATTCCCACTTCACTTGATCCAATTTTGAACCTCAAAAAAACCTATCTAGTATCCATGAAACTTACATATTAACCCTTTGGTTATAAGAACCATTATATCATGCTCAATCATCTCATATTTGCTAATCACAAATATGCTACCTAGATAGGGTTTTACATTAATCCACTATTCCTCTTATTGTTATCTAGGACATCCATACTTCCAACTTGTTCATTCATACTTTTAGTAAGAACTTTCACAATGACTTTCTTTCCATGTTACCTAGATTTTTTATATGAATCCTTTAAAATTTTAAATTCTTATAAGATTTGGAACAATAAATGGCACTTGTTCCTTGATTGCACTTTGCTTTCTACTTCATGCTTTCCTAATCAGACTTGCTCCTCACTGCCAGTTCGTATTTTAATTTAACTTATATGTATAAATAAATAGTTTTTTAATTATCAGTTTTCATATACATGAAATCTATAATTCTTGATGCCTCCCCTTTGGTTGATGGGAATGGAATATGGAGAGCGGGAAAGGTAGCGATCAAGCAGCGGATGGAGAGTGACCAGGAGGATATAGTAGAAAGGAGGCAGGACGATCAGGCGAGAGTCCAAGAGGGACCAGTCATGGCACGATTGACGGGACAGTGGTTGATGCATCAGGGACCCAGGCGGATGGGTCCGACAGGCATGGAAAAGACCCTCCTGATAAGGAGGGACAAAAGGGCAAGCTAAACCTAAACCAAAAGGGTCCTATGCTCAGGTCCTGAGGCCAGGATCCTCAACAAAGCAACCCTCCCAGGAACTGCTTCCTTGTGGAACAGACCTGGTTATCCCTGAAGACCTAATGGATAGCTACATGGAGCTTGAGATTTTCACTTTGATTGGCAAGTTTGTAGGAGGGAGACTAGATATGGAGACCATCCAAAAATGGGCATTTTCCAATTGGAAAACCAACGAAAACATAGAAATCTTTGCTCTCTCTCGAGGTTTCTTCACCATCAGACTCAATACTCAGGAGGACTGCTGCAACATCTTAGCTGGGGGACCCTGGTTCCTCAGACACAGGAGTCTCTTTCTCCAAAAGTGGGGAGATGATTTTAACCCTGAAACTCAAAACGTAAACATAGCTCCTCTGTGGGTTAGGTTGTCAAACCTCCCTTTCCAGTTTTGGCATGAGGATGTCATTCGAGGGATAGCCCGCTCCATAGGTGAGCTCATTGCCATTGATCCTTCCACCAAAGTTCGATCCAGGATGGTCCATGCTCGCTTCTGTGTCTTCGCTAACTTGGAAACAAAGCTATCCTCCTTCATCAACTTGTACAGAGGATCCCACATGGTCAGGAGGTAGCCCATCGAGTATGAAAACAAACCTGCCTTTTATACTCATTGCTGCATCCAAGGTCATCTATTGAATTAGTGCCCTGGTTTGAGGACGCATAACCAAAAGGTAACAGGTCCAACCAAGGGCATCCAGAGGAACCAAGGTATCCCCCCTCTCAACAAGGAACCATCAGTAGGCCCGAAACACATCATGCATAATCTTGATCATCGAGCACCTTAGGAAGCTATCCAGAGTGCCACTGTATAACAAGGTAAGCAAACCAGTGATCAAGAAAAAGGATCCATGCCAAGCCAAAAGGAGCAGGAGGTGCTTCCAAAATCTTTGGTTCTCACTAGTCTAACATAGAGGATCCAGTGGCCCAGGTACAACCCCCTCCTAAAATTATTTTTCCAAATTATTATATGGATGAGTACCTAGCAAGCAATATAAAATCCCGAAATTGCTCGAATAGGGGAGAGGCACCCACTTCTCCTTCATCTAAAAAATAAGTCCCATATCTATCGGGAAGGATCAGCCCCAAGAACACCAGGAGCAGGAAACAGGTAATATACTATGGCAGTGAAAGGAAAATAGGGAGACCCTCTGACAATGAGAAAAGAAACAAGGAAACAATGGAGGATATCACAAATGGGACCTAGTCGATGCTCTTCTTCGACGAGTCCGACAACGATAAGCAAGGAACCAAACCCCCCTTCCAGCTGGTGAAGGGAGGCAAGAAAAACCCTAAACCCTTGATATGAAGGTCCTCTCATGGAATGTGAGGGGTCTAAACGAGGCAGCCAAGTAGAGGTTGGTGGCTGACCTAAGGAAAAGGATCAATCCTTCCATCTTCATTATGCAAGAAACCAAAATTGATGAATTCTATTCTCGAAAGGCTGCCAAGGCCATTTGGGCCAATGGAGATTGCATTATCAATCCTACTCAAGGCACGTCGGGGGGGCTTATGTGTCTTTGGGACCCTACCCTATTCAAAGGAAGGCTTCTATCATCCTCAAACAGGATCCTAAACATTTTGTTTCATTCCAAGACCAGTAAGCAGTCTTAGATTCTGTCAAATATTTACGCCCCAAACTCACCCATTGAGCGGGTCGCAATGTGGGAAACAATAACTCAAATGAGGACCACATTTAAACTTTTCCTTGGATCTTAGCAGGGGATTTCAACAGTCCTTTGCATCCATATGAAAATAAAGGAGGCACAACTCTTATAGCAGAAGCATGGAGGATTTCAGAGGGTTTGTCAATACCAATGAGCTCATGGATGTTCATCTCAAAGGATCCTCTTTTACTTGGATCAATAGGAGGATTGATAGCGGACTCATCCAGGTGAATTTGGACAGGTTCCTAAATTCCCAAGAAGCTATCCCATGGTTTGGCAATGCCACTCTACTGGCCTTACCTCAGATCGGATCAGACCACAATCCCATCCTCCTTGAATCCGGTAGGCCTCCCTCCTTCAAAACTCCTTTTCATTTTGAAGCCATGTGGACCCAACACAAGGATTTCAAAAATCAAGTGTCCTCTTAGTGGCACCAAAATGTCAGAGGGTCTGCCACTTCTCAGTTGGCTCAAAAGCTGAAGATGGTCAAAGAAAACCTGAAAATCTAGAATAGGGAGGTCTTTGGCAACCTTTTTCCAATAAGAAGGCTATTACTGAGAAACTTTAGGAGATAGAAAGGAGAATCAAAGTAGGGGATCATAGTAGCCCCACTAGGGAGGAGGAAAGGAACCTCCTAGAAGAATTCCATAATATCTTGGCTAGAGAGGAAACCTTCTAGAGGCAGAAGTCAAGAGACCTATGGGTCAAGGAAGGCGATGCCAATACAAGGTTCTTTCATGCCTCCACCATGCGGCACTGGGCATCCAACAATATTAGGGAGACCGTGTGCAGCAACGGATCATCTTCCACTAACATTGTGGAGATCAGGACCGAAGTAGTGTCTTTCTTCCAGAACCTCTTGGGAAGTGCCTCAGAGGGTAACAGTCAAGCTCATGATACTCTTCTTGCTAATATCCCCTGCATCATTCCTCAGGACTTGAACTCCATACTGGTGGATCCCTTCACCCATGATGAAGTTAAAGAGGCCTTGTTTTCAATGCAACCTGATAAAGCCCTTGTACTAGATGGTTTCTCTCCAAGGTTCTTCCAAACTATGTGGGATGTGGTGGGGAATGATGTATGTAAGGCTATTAGAGAAATTTAGGAAACCAAAGTTGTCCCTCGCAGCTTCAATTCCACTTTCTTGGCCCTCATCTTGAAAGTCTCTACTTGCAAATCCATCTCTGATTATAGGCCCATCAGCCTATGCAATGTCATCTACAAAGTTTTGACCAAGGTTATGGCCAACAGGCTAAAGGCAATACTTCCCTTCATCATTGATCAATCCTAAGGCAGCTCGATAAAAGGGAGGAACATCCTAGATGGGGTCATCTCGATCCATGAAACCCTACATTCAGCCTTAATGTCTAAGAAGGCTACCCTGTTTCTTAAGCTGGATATCAACAAAGCCTTCGATAGGGTTTATAGATGTTTCCTTCATAATATCCTTCTCAAGTTCAGCTTCCACCCCCTATGGGTCGATCTCATCTAGGGCTACATTTACTCTCCCTAGTTTTCAGTCCTAGTCAATGGCTCTCCTACTGAGTTCTTTCAGAGCTCAAGAGGTTTACACCAAGGGGATCCTCTGTCCCCCATCCTTTTAATTATCCTTGCAAAAGCATTGGGAAGAGCTCTCAAGGACGGCCAACGTCAGAATAAGGTGACATGTATCCTCTCTACCTTAGATATTTATGCGATCACCCATCAGTAGTTTGTGTATGACACACTTCTGTCCACCATTGTGTCAGCAGCTCAAGCTAAATCCATCAAACGAATCTTTGGACTCTATGAGAAGTTTGTCAGCCAAAAATTAAATTACATAAAAAGCAATATCTTTTTCATCAACACCCCGGCCAGGAGTCAAGTTCAGATTGCAAGGATCCTGGGCTACTCTATTGACTACCTTCCCACCACCTATCTTGGCCTCCCTCTATTCTATGGGCGTGCAAAGGAAGGGATGTGGAATATGGTGATCAAGAGGATCCACAAAAAGTTGGCATCATGGAAAGGCAAGCTCCTATCCCAAGCCACCAAGGCAACCCTTACCATGGCATGCCTCCAAGGGATTCTGACCTTATTCATGTCTATTTTTAGATTGCCTACCTCAATTCTTCTCAATATCGAGCAGGCTCAACGAAATTTCCTTTGGTCAAGCAATGAAGATAAGTCCAGGATTCCTTTGGTAGCCTTGGACAAAGTGTGCAAAAGCAAAAAGCAAGGTGGATTAGGGCTCAGAATAATGGTCATGATGAACCTAGCGCTCATTACCAAACACACTTGGAGGATCCTAGTCGAAGAACTGGTTGAATGGGTTAGGATTGTGAGGAGGAAATACCTCAACAACACTCCCCTTCTTGAGGGTGAAATTCCCATCGGGAGGTCAGCATTTTGGAAAGCCATTGGCCAATCCAGACAGTTGATCCAAAATGGTATCAGGTGGATCCTTGGGGATGGTCAAAGTATAGAATTTTAGAAGGACAAGTGGGCCCTAGAGGATCCTCTGTCAGAACAGACCGGGCTGGTTCAACTTAAAAAAAATTTGGATAACAATGTTGGGCAGAAGGTGGCCAATTTCATTGAATGGATAAATGGCTCCCTGCAGTGGAAATTCATCAACACATAAGGGCTAGAGACGGAGGTCAGCTTCCTGTCCTTCATCCTCAAGGACATCATCATCCCCACTAGCAGAGGACTGGACAGATTGATATGGAGGGGTATCGATGTTGGGGGTTTCTCTATCAAATCTGCCTATGGTTTTCAGTGCAAAGGGCTAAATTTAGACTTTTCTTACAACGTGATCTGGAGGAAAGGAGTGATACCAAAGGTAAATTTCTTTTCTTGGATTTCTTTTCAGAACAAAGCCCTCACTATTGACAATCTTCACAAGAGGGGGTTTGTTTTGGCCAATATATGCTACTTTTGCGAGTCTGCCTATGAGTCCTTTGACCATCTCTTCCTGCATTGTAGCTACACTGGGTCGGTCCTTGGTGCCATCCTCTCCACCTTCCAAATCCAATGGGTTTCCCCCAAGTCCATCAATGAGGCTTTCTTCCAATAAGTCAATCATTTTAAAAACCCTAAGCTCTGTTTCCTGTGGAATGCTTTCTTCCACCACTTTCTATGGTAGGTATGGTTGGAACACAATGGTTGGGTCTTCGGTAACCCCCCAGGGATCCTCCCTCAGTCACTCATAGGGCCATCACCTTTTCCATTGAGAATGCCAAGCTTATCCCCAGCTCTTGGCCCAAACATGTGTTCGAAGAAGGATTGTTCAAATCCTTGAAGCTATCCGAGGAGATTAAGGAGCGGGAGGATCTGTGGGTCTCCAAGAAAAGTGTCAAGTGGGTCAGGCCTCCTCACAGGTGGTTAAAGCTAAATTTTTATGGGGCTGTTGGTCCGAAATCTGCCACAGGAAAGGATTTTTACAATTGCACCCTAGACCCGGCCAACATTGAAAGGCTGGAAGCAAGAAATGGCTTCCAGACCAATCTCCATAGTGGGCTGGTTCCCTTTACTATTCTAAATTTTTGGTTAAAGATAAGGGTTGCTGGAAAGAAATCAAAAGTTGCAGAAAGGAATGGGAAGTATAGCCACAAGACGAAGTGATGGGATCGGAAGATAACAGCAGGAAACTTAAAAATGCGACAACAGTAAGTAACATAAGATGTCAGCTCAATTCTCACACAACTGTATGTAGCAAATCTCTCCAATATTACACTCCAAAAATCATACTCTCACGGTAGCACGTAAATCCAAGATGCAGAATTTAAATACAACAACCATTAAGAAATACGAATACTATAAGAAATGCAACCTGACATAAAAGAAAATCACTCATACAACCGTTGCTGAAAATCTGAAGCCAATACTTTTATTCCTGCAGATACAATTCCAGTTTCTAGCAGAGAACTCTCCAACCACATTTCAAATGAAGCTTACATTGGTTTTTATAGAGGGTCGTCCTCTTTGCAGCATTAAATATTTGAAACCGACTTCCTTGTGATCTACAATTATGCATTGGAAATTATGCACACGATCCCCTTAATTGCAGCCTTGGAGACCCACAAAATTGAATGCAATGTACATGTCAGCTTCAAAGAACCACCTTCATTAAATTTGTTTTTTAAACATGTGCATGAAAAACCGTTAAAATGATCCACGACCAGTAGTTTCGAACCAAGAAAATATTTAATTTTTGTGTCCTGGGTGCTCTTCGACCTTGACCGCATTGAAAATCCGCAAAGCATTTAATTCGGGGCAGCATTTAATCTTTGAAAATCGGAAAAACCTCCTCGGAACTCACAAAACTGCTTTGGGCCAACAATTTAAGCATTAATAATTAATAATAACAATAAATGTGGCAAAAATACCAACATTCTTGGCGGCTCGCGGGGTATATAGCTCGTTGTATGCAATAATCCAGGCCTGAATCCATTGGGCACAGAGTCATATTGGAACTGTAAACTAGTTGCGGTGGTACATGTCAGGGGACTGCTGCAATCATCTTCTGCTGAAAAAGCTGAAACTGAAAGAACCTGCATATGACTGGTTATGAAATGCGACAAATGGAATGCGATAGTGGAGTGAGCTCCTGCGATTGCGCAAGTGGTGAATGCAATGGAGTGATGACAATAATGAAATGATAGATTGACAAAGCAATGTGGTAGACACAATAACAGAATGTTGTTGTACTACCAGCTGCAATGGAAATGGAATGAGAGTAAATGAACTAATGGAATGGAAATGGAAATATGAATGTTGTGGAATGAGAATGAACTAGAATGTAAATAAATGCGTAAAATGACATAACTTAGAAGAAAGGGATAAGAAGAAGCGGGAATAATAGGAAAGGGGAAAAGAAACAATAGTCGTGGCTTTTTTTTTTTATTGCAAAAGAAAAAGAAGTAAAAGAAGGAAGATGAAGAAGGGAAAGGAAGAAAAGGAGAGGAGAAAGAAGAAATTGCTAGAAAGCCACCAACTGCTGGGAGGAGAAAAACAAAGGAAAAACAAGCATCTACGGCTCGCAGGCAACAAGAGCCGAGATGAATAAATAAAAACAATACCTCTTTTTTTTTTTTTTTCTACTCTTTCTATTTTTTTTTTTTTTTAATATTATATACAATAGTTCACGACATGATTGGCATGTCGCCACCAGACACCTAGTCTCAGAGGGTTATCCGGTAAATCTGCAATGTCCTGACCAGATCTGATCATACTTAAGTCGGTCCTTGAAATTGGGCTGGCTTCTTCCTAAAGTTCTCCATGTTTCAGACACTGGCAAGTTATCATGCTGTATACCAGTACCGACACAATTTACAAATAATGCAGAAAAGAAACCCCACCATCTTGAAGAGTTCTCTGAGTGTGGACTGAGAACAGGTTCCTCCAACTCCTGGATCCGAGCACAGGAATTGGCCAGGAACCGTACTTTCTTCAGGATCTTTGCCGACTTCACCTGTTGATCTGACATATTCAACAGGTTCTGACTACACGCTTGCGTGTCTTGCACTGGGATACAAACAGGGTGCAAAGATGTGACCTCCTTGTGCTCAGGTTCTGCCACTTGAATCTCTTCTTCTTCTTCGCTTATATCCTCTGGATCCATCTCCTTATGAAAACTGCAAGCAACCATATTGTTCATTGCCAGGAAATTTCTTGCATATTCCAATACTTGGCTTTGGATGAGATCTGTCCCTTGAGCTCCACACAACTGCATCTCAGGTTTTTGCTCAGTATAAGGGATCTGGCATGAAAAATACTGCACGGGATAGACAGGAGCAGCAACTATCGGAGAAAGTAATGGAGTTTCTTCCCACGGTAATTTTCCTGATAAGAGCAAAAGTTGTTCCACTCGCACTGCTTCTTCAAAGATTTGTGGGAACCTTTGTTCACCTGATTGCAGCAAGAGGAGGCCTATGTCAGAATGGAAAGCTCGAACATAGAAGAGGTGGGCCTGGGTGGGTGTCGGTCGGATCTTCTCTGGAATTCTCTTCCAGCTTCTGCTGAATCGAACATTGAAGTCCGTGATGCTCTCTAGAGGTGCTCTCTTGATGTACATTAAAAACTGATAGAGATCCAAAGAACTATAAAAGGGATCTTCGTCAAATCTTTTGATTAGTGCTCCCGCTAGATCATCCCATGAGCTTATGCTTTGACGCCTGAGCAGTCTGTACCACTGTAATGCCCTTCCTTCCAAAGACTGAACCAGAAGTCTGATCATGACATCTTCATGATTTATGACATGGATCATTGACAAAGTAGCAATATCTTCAACATGCTCCAGAGCCATGCCTTTGGTACCATCATATTTTTCTAGGGCCTTCAGGGCACCTTTGGGAATCTCATGCCGGATTTGGAGATTCAGAGGGCCAGGATCATCCCATCTAGAAAAAACCCTCGCCTTTGTGGCAGTGGTCTGCGGGATCACGACTATCGCCATTAAGTCAGAGTTGCCAGATGAACATTCTTTGAACTTTAAAAAAAAAAAAAAAAGGTGTCCACGATCAAGAAATTTGGATCTTCAACTCAGCAAAGTCGCCAGATGAACTTACAAATCTCCGCTATGAGGCCAAGACAGCTCATCAAATCTTGAGACCTCCGGGGTATTAACAAATGTGGATCTTTTTGAGACAGAAGAAGTCTGTCCCACCGGGCGTGCCAAAAACTGTTGGTCCGAAATCTGCCACAGGAAAGGATTTTTACAATTGCACCCTAGACCCGGCCAACATTGAAATGCTGGAAGCAAGAAATGGCTTCCAGACCAATCTCCAGAGTGGGATGGTTCCCTTTACTATTCTAAATTTTTGGTTAAAGATAAGGGTTTCTGGAAAGAAATCAAAAGTTGCAGAAAGGAATGGGAAATATAGCCACAAGCCGAAGTGATGGGATCGGAAGATAACAACAGGAAACTTAAAAATGCGACAACAGCAAGTAACATAAGATGTCAGCTCAATTCTCACACAACTGTATGTAGCAAATCTCTCCAATATTACACTCCAGAAATCATACTCTCACGGTAGCACGTAAATCCAAGATGCAGAATTTAAATACAACAACCATTAAGAAATACGAATACTATAAGAAATGCAACCTGACATAAAAGAAAATCACTCATACAACCGTTGCTGAAAATCCGAAGCCAATACTTTTATTCCTACGAGATACAATTCCAGTTTCTAGCAGAGAACTCTCCAACCACCTTTCAAATGAAGCTTACATTGGTTTTTATAGAGGGCCGTCCTCTTTGCAGCATTAAATATTTGAAACCGACTTCCTTGTGATCTACAATTATGCATTGGAAATTATGCACATGATCCCCTTAATTGCAGCCTTGGAGACCCACAAAATTGAATGCAATGTACATGTCAGCTTCGAAGAACCACCTTCATTAAATTTGTTTTTTAAACATGTGCATGAAAAACCGTTAAAATGATCCACGACCAGGAGTTTCGAACCAAGAAAATCTTTAATTTTTGTGGCCTGGGTGCTCTTCGACCTTGACCGCATTGAAAATCCGCAAAGCATTTAATTCGGGGCAGCATTTAATCTTCGAAAATCGGAAAAACCTCCTCGAAACTCACAAAACCGCTTTGGGCCAACAATTTAAGCATTAATAATTAATAATAACAATAAATGTGGCAAAAATGCCAACAGGGGCATCTCGTGGCAACCCAGGGACAACCACTGCGGGGGGGGTCAGTTCAAGATCACAATGGAAAGCTTGTTATGGCTTTTTGTGAAAACTTGGGGCGTCAAACCAATCATGTCACGGAGGCTAGAGGACTACTGAGAGGACTCAAGCTCATGATGGAGGATCCTCATCCCTTGGTTGTTGAAGGGGACTCTTTGAACATCATCAACTACATGATGACTTCCAAGGATCCGACATGGAAGGTTTACAATATCATCATTGAGGCCATAAGCATCCTACTTTAGAGGAACTAGGTCCAGATCAAGCATACCTATAGGGAGGGTAATGGTCTAGCTGACCACTTAGTAAACAAAGGTTTAAAGTCCACATTTCTTATGGTGTGGTGTCAGTGTTTCCCAGAGAACATTGAGAAGATCGCCAGTCAGGAAATTATTAATGTCTCCACATAAGAGTGATGAAAGGATCGGGCCTAGGTGGACGGGCTCGGGGAGAGCCACGACACCTATGTCATCAGGTCCAATTGGCACATCTATCATGATGGTTCATGGCAGGCATAACAAGAATGATCCTTTCCCAAAGTCCCTCGAAATATGGTCTAGTAGATCCTCGATCCTGTCCCTCATGCTTGGCAGAGTTCAAAGATAGGTGGGTGCTTTTTTATCTCCTCTATAGATATTTGGACGGGCTCGGTGTGCCCAAGCGAAGATCACCATTGGTCCTCTCCTGTGCCACCTTGAGAGGATGCTCCGGCCCACCTCTCTAGACACAACTGCCAAAGGCACCGCTACCTCCGGCAACGCGTGGCACCTTCAAAGATTGTGTATCCACCTCAACATCAATCCTTGCCACCACCCTGGATCTAACGCTATCTTTGGTAATGATGGCCTTCCCTGCATGCATGTGAGGCTCATTCCAAAGAAAATATATTTAATCTAGTGGTGTTTTGGGTGAGCCTTTATCTTTTTTGGTGTAAGGTGTCCCCTGGAGTGTGGTGCAGAGTCGTATGGCTTCCCTGTCCTAGCTCCTGGTGTGTGTTTCCTAAATCCATGGCTTCTCCTTATGTGTGATGAAGCCATGATGTTTATGAAGGTCAAGGGTTTTCTCCCTTTCCTCCAAAAATTCCAAGGGCTTGAAGATGATATCACTCACACTTTTGTGGACTCCTAGAACTGGGGTGAGGTTGTGGTGAGGGGGCTAAATTTTAAAATCTCCATTGAGCTTCTGAGTGAGGTCACTGGGTTGTTTGTGGTAGGTCATAACATTCGGTGCGATCGTCACAATTGGGAAGAGGAATTGGAGTAATTCCTAGAAAAAGGATGAAACCTTGGGTGGGATAAGTCGGCCCTCCTTTTCTCTGCCCTACCTAAACCTTGGAACCTTGCCATCATCCCTATCCCATAGTATGTTACTTGCAATGATCTCGACAAGCCTCTACATAGTTTCCACATCAATTTTGTGAACCATCTGAGGGATGCCAAGCAGGTCTGTATTCTCAACTATCTTGTCTACTCCCTTGGCCTCACTATCAAAAAGAGTAAGAAGTCGTCCTACCCTCCCATCCACCAGGGGTTAATGAGTGTCATATTCCACCATGTCGTTGCGAATCATCCTCTGCCCCAAGTGGTCCATCCTATTTCTACCCAAGCCCTAGGTAGTCCTATTTTTGTTCAAGACGATGGGAGTTCTAGCCTTGTCTAAATTAGCCCCCCTTAGGTGGCTAATCTCATGTCCCTCCAAAGAGTTTCCCGTAGCAAGCCAGCCAAGAGAGGGCAGAGTGACACCCTGACCCCATCTCGATCGTCTTTGCGGCTCAAGAAGGTGAAGAAGGAGAAAGGGACTCTGTCGCAGTAAATTAAATCTAAAACTGAGAGTGAGGCAGAGGGGTTGTTCCCCCAATTCTTGTTAGACATGACGGCCAACATCCTCTTCTCTACCAATGCAATGGTGAGGATCCTCAAGTGCTTTAAGGGGCGTGAGGCCCAGGAGGATCAGGAGGATCCGAACGTGTAAGGGAGGTTCTTGGGACATGATCCTTTTTGTCTTCTGGTGGAAGTGATCTATATAGTGGTTGCTTATGTGTTTTTTTATGGTTTTTTTAGTTGTTTTGACCTCCGTTGGGAAGGTTTTGATGTAGCCCTCATGGGCATCACTATGTTTTTTTTTTTTTTTTGGAAATTTTTCATATGGTACCTAATGTATTAGCCCAAGGGGCTCCTTCTAATGGTAAAGGCTACGGCCTCTCATGTTATAAGGTTTTGGGATCCTCTTAAAAAACCCATTTTGTATATAAATTATCTACTTACCAAAAAAAAAATCTATAATTCTTTTAAGAAATTATAACCAATAACTCATTCTTCTTATTTATAAGTTATACTTATTATTAACCTTGTATTAATTTACTATGAAATTAAAAAATAATTAAATTGATCTTAATTATTTTTTAAAGTATATTTATTTATGTAATAATATTTATAAATAATTTAGTGTTGTAAACAGATTATTCTTATTCCATTTTCTGTGTAATTTGAAAAGTTTTGAAATGAGTAGTCATATGAAAGAAATCAAGAAATATTGAGAGAGATACAACCATGTGAAGACAACAGTCTAGAACAAGAGCAGCATTAGGGTAATTTTTCTAGAAAAATATCTCATATTTTAGGATCCATATCTTTGCAAAGGTTTATCCGAATCAAATTATTCTTGGAACAAATTGTATAAAGTTTGAAGAGCTTTAAAGTGAGTGGTCATATCAAGGAATCCAAGTAGTATTGAAGGAGATACGACCCTATGAAGTCAAACATTCAGAACAAGAGAAGTGATAATTTTTCAAGTTGTAGGAAATAAAATTGTAGATATCTATTAGCTAGGGTTTGTATTATGGGAGGAGAAATTGAGGGTTAGGGCATCAGTTAGGCAAGACATTTTGTCTAGGTATAGAATTTTTTAGCTAAGTTTAATTTATCCCTTCATTATCTTAGAATTTTTGCATACATATTATTGTAGGTTTATTTTCAAATAATATAATTGTTATAGGATATACTAATAAATTTTAGTAGATATTTAGTTATAATATCCTTCCTATTGACCAGCTTATAGCTAAATATTTAGAGTCATCCCTAGTAGTAGAGGTTAGGAGTACCTAACAAAGCATCAATCCTCGTTGTTCAAATATAAGACAGTCATTGGTAAATTTAATGGGTCTTGACCAAGGGCTTCGACGATAACAAAATGGATTGATAGGAGATGGAGGACTCTAGGAGTGACTCTATTCTTTCTTTCCAAAAAAAATTTCCTAACCATTTTATGTTCTAGGAAGAAAATAGATAGAATATTAAAATGGTGTCCTTGGTTTATAGGAAGAGCAGTAAGTTTTTTTTGTTACTTATTGGTATGAAAGCTTTGCATCTGAAAATGTGAATATATCCCTAGTACTAGTCTAGTTAATTATGTATAGGTTTCCTATTGAATTATATGAAATGTAAACCTTCAAGGCAATAGGCAAAATTCTGGAAGAATCCCTTGATATTTCATAAACTATAGAAGAGAGAGTCTTGGATATTTATGCATGGATATTGGTTATGATTAATATCAGCAAACCTTTACCATAATCAAACATTATTAAGTGTGAAATTAAGTTGTGGACCTAAACCATGGATTATAAAAATATAACTTTTAGATGTAGAATATGTCATGAGGTGGGGCATATTACAATAGCATGCCCTACGAATATTCCAACAAAAACATATATAGAAAACCACAAGAGAAACTTACAAATGGATGTGGATGATGATGGTTTTCAACTTCCAAAAACTAAGTCTAGACAAATAAAAGTAAATAAACAATTTATATAATTAAGTAAGAATATTGGAAGAAATATCAATTCTTTTGAGGCTTTAGTCTATGGAGAAAAAGAAGACTAAAGCTTAGAGGATATGGTACAACAAAATAAAAATATTAACAAATAATTGTCTACTTAGTATGATCTGATTTAGGGATGAACATTCATGTTGAACCTAAGGAATGTACCTCATCATATTTTGAAGACTCTCTTGAAATACCATGCACCATTCAAGAGAAGGAAAGTGATAGAGAAAACATAATATTAGATGTTAATACCTCTGCCATTAACAAGGAAATATCCAAAATGAGAAGGATAAGTCAAAAGCTTCCTTATTAGAGACAAGAGAGGATAAATCCAATGAAAAGAAAATTTGTGAAAGAATATTTAGGAATAGAATATTAAGACCTAAACCTAATATTAGTAAGGTAAAAAGAGGAAAACCTTTAAAATTATCAAGCAATAGCAAAGATAGAGAAAGGAACGAAATCTAAGTTAGTTGAACTTCTATTTACCAAACAACAAAATGATATTGGTAATTCACAGGAGGGGCCAACGGATCCTAAATGATTACCATCTCATGGAATATGAAAGATGTCAATTCCCCCTTAAAGCAGAGGTATATCAAGGATCTATATTTAAGTAATAAGCCTAGTATTCTTTGTATACAAGAAACTAAAATTATAAAGGAAGAAGTTTCTAAAACTATGAAAGCAATATGGTCAAGATGTGAATAGGATGTTGTGGATTCAAGAGTGGTGGGGAGAATTATAACATTTTGAAATCTAGTTAGAACCTCTTATAAAACCATTCATAAAACAGGGTATTGTATAGCCTCATTAGTCACGTGCTACTTTGTATATATTTGTTTCATCCTTATAAATGTTTATGGACCTACAACTCAATCAAGCAGATCAAAAGTATGGAGTGGGATTGAAACATTTATGAGAAGTAAAGACCAAGAAACTTGATTCAAGATCATAATATATTTTAATGACATAACTAAGCTAGATGAAAATTTTGAGGAATTAGGAAAACAACCCTATGTGTGAGATATTTTTCAGCTTTTATTTAGAACAATAATCTATGGGAGGTTGAGTTTCAAGGTGAGAACTATACATGGACCAACAATAGGACAAGCCAAAACCTGATAGCAAAATATTTAGATAGATGTATACTCTCATATCATTGGCTAGATGAAAACACTTGTGCTAAAATTAATAACTTGACAAGGATTAGTTCATATCACTAGCCAATAAGAGTTAAAATGGTGGTAAGTGAATTCAAAAAATATTATATTTTAAATATGAGCAGATGTAGGGAGACCATCCTTTATTTTTTGATATGATAGAGACCTTGAATTATTTGGGAAACAGTGGATTATATACACACTTCCAAAACAAATTAAATCAATGACATCTAGACTAAAAGAATGGAACAAGAACACTTTTGGAAATATTTTTTAGAAGAAATAACTAAAAGGAAACTTTCAAATTTCTAAAAAGGTGAGCACAATAATCCAAAACTCGGAGGAATGGGAGTTCTTAGTGAATATCATATTATTTTAAGTAAGGAAGATAAATTTTGGATATTAAAATCAAGATAAACTTGGTTAAAAGAATAATATGAAAACATAGTTTTTCATAGAATGGAAATAGTACCAAAATTAGAATCCAAAATGAGTAGAATTAATTCAATAGAAGGTTTTTGGATTGAATACTGGAGTGAAATCACTAGTATTGGAAATGGAGGAGACATGGGAGCAGCGGAGGAGCAGAGGTGGAGCAGCGGAGGTCAGGGGGGTGCGTAGGCTCGAAACAATGGAGGCTCTGTGGAGGCAGGTAGGACCAGTGTTCACGGGATAGGCGAGGATCCAGAGGAAGGAACCGAGGCAAAGGATGGTCGAGATTCGATCTCTGACCAAGTAGGCTCGGCCAGAGAGCCTGACCCACTCGACAAAGACCCTGATAAAGGGACCCAGCATGGGGCTGCGGGACCCAAAAAATCTTGGTCCTTTGCGAAAACCCTAAAAGGTTCGAGGACCAACTTTTTCAAATATTTTCCTCCACTGGTGCCAGTAAAGAACAGGATCATCGCTCCTGCGAACATCATGGATGGATTCCTGGCCATGGAGAAGTTTTCGTTGGTTGGAAAGTTCTTGGGTGGAAGGCCCGACATTGAAACTATTAGGGCTTGGGCATGGAACAAATGGAAAACGGTGAGAAATTTGGAGATAGTGGCCCTTTCCAAAGGGTTCTTCATAATAAGGTTTAACAACAAGGAAGATGCAGAGAGAATCCTGGTTGGAGGCCCATGGTTCCTAGGTAGACGCAGCCTCTATCTCAGAAGATGGGGCGAAGACTTCGACCCTGATACACAAAATATTAACACGACCCCCATTTGGGTTCGCTTGCCTAACCTACCGACTCAATTTGTCAATGAGTATTGGCTTCAAGGAATAGCAAAAACTATTGGCGAACTGGTGGCTATTGATCACGCCACCCTGGCAAGGACAAGATTGACTCAGGTGAGGATCTGCGTTAATGCAAATCTAGAAATAGAGCTCCCAACCTTCGTCGAGTTGGAATATGGAAATTACTTAAGGAAGCAACCGGTTGAATATGAAAATAAATCGGCCTTTTGTACGGAGTGCAAAAACCAAGGTCACCTTCCAAGCCAGTGCCCAACAGTGGTATCAAAGAAAGAAGGCCCGAAGAACCAGGACCCGAGAGTGCCCAAAGGTAGAGGGATCATCAGAAACCAAGGACCTAGGGCCCCTCAAGGAAAAGGAGCTTTCAGGAAAGTCAGAATAGACCTTGAGCATCAAGTCCAAAATCGGGAAAAGGAGAAAGGAAAGCAACAAACCGTCGAGGGAGACAAGGTAAGTCCAAAAACCCTAAGCTCCAACAGGTTTGAAGTATTAGCAGATAAGGATTCTGATGATGAAAATGAGGAAGATAATCAAATACAGATTGAATGGCCCAAAGTCCTAGAATCTCTGCCTAAAGTAGGGCCATCCTTAGTGTTGCCTCAAGACCTGACCAACCCTCAAGGTGTGGATTCGAACCCTTTTGAATACAGGATGAACCTCGAGGGAGGTGAGTCCAGCACTGACATGATAGGATTCAAAATGACAATGGGGGGATCTAGTCCCATCCTGCAACAAATAGCTCCTCCTAAGTTTAGCCCAAAATAGACAAGAAGTTCAGCGAAATCCTCGATTGACTTTGGGAGTGAGAAAAAGAGAGGAAGAATGTCCGAGGCAGATCATTATAAACTCAAGATCGACAATGAAATAGCAAATGGGAAATAGAGGACACTTCTACAACAAGTTATCACAAGTCAGGATGATAGCCGAAACAACAAATCTCCCCCACCTCAAGGAAGGGGGAGAGGGAAAAACAATAAGCAGTCTAAATGAAGATCCTCTCATGGAATGTGAGAGGCCTTAATGGCCTGGTAAAACAAAGGATGGTTAAGTCATTAAGGAAAACAATTAATCCGACTATAATGTTACTTCAAGAGACAAAAATGGATGAAGGTCAGGCAATTTCTGTGGCCCCTAGCATATGGAAGCACGGGAAGATGGCTTTCAAGCAAGCGAGAGGCGCTTCTGGAGGACTGATGATGATGTGGGACCCCCAAAAAGTGGAAGGAAATGTGATCCAGGCTGAGGAGAGGGTCCTAAGCATTCTATTCCATGATCTAGATAACAATAGGTCATGGATCACCTCAAATGTTTATGCCCCTAATACTGCTCAGGAAAGAGAGTCTCTGTGGGTTTACCTGACTCATTTGGGTGAAGCATTTCGGGACATTCCTTGGGTGGTAGGGGGAGACTTTAATACTCTGCTATACCCATCTGATAAAAAAGGAGGATCTGGGCTGCCTCTCAGAAGTATGGAGGAGTTCAATTCGTTCGTCAACACAAATGAACTAATGGACGTCAAGTTAAAAGGAGCCAAGTTTACTTGGAGCAACCGGCGAGTAGGGCAACATCTTATTCAGGAGAGGCTAGACAGGTTTTTTCTCTCGAAAGAGGCTCTCATGGCCTTTGGAGACTCTTCCCTGTTGTCTTTGCCCAAGATCACTTCTGACCATAGCCCTATCCTACTTGAGGTTCCCCAAAGCTCATGCCTCAAGAAGCCCTTTCGGTTCGAGGCAATGTGGACCAAGCATAAGGACCTCAAGGAAAGAATCATTCAATGGTGGAAGATTGATGGTCATGGAAGCCCTTCCTTCAAGCTGTCCCAAAAACTAAGGATGGTGAGAGATAACCTCAAAATTTGGAACAAAGCAATTTTTGAAAATATTTTTGAAAAAAGAAAGAGGTCAGTGATAGACTGACTGTCATCGAAAGGAGCATTGAAAATGGTCAATATGATGAGGCAACCAAATCAGAAGAAAAAATTCTCTTGGCTGAATTCCACAATATCCTGGCCTGTGAGGAAATGTACTGGAGGCAGAAATCTAGAGCATTATGGCTCAAGGATGGGGATTCTAACTCTAAATTCTTCCATGTGACCACTCTTCGAAATAGGAGCAACAACAAAATACGTGATCTGATCAAGGAAGATGGCTCCACAACTCAAGATGTCCAAGAAATCAAAAATGAAGTTGTACATTACTTCAGCAATCTCCTGGGAGAAGAAGTGCAATGCCAGGCTAATGCAAAAGAATCCCTTTTACATGCTATTCCTCAAACTATTGATAATGACATAAATAGGAAACTCACCGATCCTTTTTCAGATGAGGAAATCAGAAAAGCTTTGTTCTCCATGGATCCGGATAAAGCACCTGGGCCTGATGGTTTCTCTCCCCACTTTTTCCAAACCTACTGGGACACGGTGGGGGTAGATGTTTGTTCGGCCATGAGGGAATTTCAATCTTCCAAACACATTCCTAGAAGCTACAACTCCATGTTTATAGCCTTGATCCCAAAAGGAGTAGCTCCTAAAACTATGGCCGATTATAGACCTGTGAGCCTGTGCAATGTAACATACAAAATTCTCACCAAATTGATAGCAAACAGGATGAAAGATATTCTACCCCTTATCATTGACCAATGTCAGGGAAGCTCAGTCCAAGGGAGATCTATCCTCGATGGGGTCATCATGGTTCATGAAGCCCTTCACTCTACAAATCAAACCAAGAAAGCATCCTTTGCTTTAAAACTGGATATGAACAAAGCTTTCGACCGCATAAATTGGGAGTTTCTCGAGGTAGTGCTGATTAAATTTGGATTTAATCCCCAATGGGTAAAACTCATTCGAGGATGTATCCATAAGCCTTGGTTCTCTATGTTAGTTAATGGATCCCCCGTAGGGTACTTTCAAAGTTGTAGGGGTCTAAGACAAGGGGATCCTATTAGCCCCATGCTATTCATCATTATGGCCGAAGCCCTAGGTAGAACCATCAAAGCAGAATGTTCAGATGGTCTCATCTCTGGTATCAAAGCAACTTCCCAAACATCCCCTATCACTCACCAACAATTTGTGGATGATACGCTGATGCTCTCTCTTGCATCGATGGCAGAAGCCAAAAGAATCAAACACATCCTTACCCTGTATGAGGAGGCGGCCGGTCAAAAGGTCAATTTCACCAAAAGCAAAATATTCTTCCTCAACACTCCCATTCAGAGACAGATCAGGATTGTAGGGATCTTGGGATGTGCCATAGCTACTTTGCCAACATCTTATTTGGGCCTACCTCTCTTCACTGGGGCTCCTTTGCGAGTTATGTGGGACAATGTGGTGGAAAGAATCCAGAAGAGGTTAGCAGGATGGAAAGGTCACTTTTTATCCCAAGCAGGCAAAGCTACCCTGACTATGGCTTCATTGCAAAGCATTCCTGTCTACTTCCTATCAGTTTTCAAAGCCCCGGCTCGTGTCCTCCAAAATATTGAACAGCTTCAAAAAAAACTTTTTGTGGTCAGGATCGGAAGGAAAGCACAGGATCCACCTAGTTGGGTGGGACAAAGTGTGCCTTCCCAAGGATGGGGGAGGCCTTGGCCTGAGGAGAGTTTCCCACCTGAATGCAGCCTTGTTAGCCAAACAAGCGTGGCGTGTCCTATCAAGCCAAGATAATGAGTGGATAGCCATTGTGAAAAGGAAATACCTGCAAGGTTCCAATTTTTTGAACACTCCTATTCCGATACGAGGATCAGCATTCTGGAAAGCAATTTTGGCGAGCAGGGAGATTGTTAAGAAAGGCATGAGATGGATAGTTGGGAATGGCACTAGGATCAGATTCTGGGAGGATAGATGGGCGAGGGAGGAGGCCCTTATAATAGACCCCAGGTTAGCAAGAATCAAGCATTTCACTGATGAAAATTTTGGACCCATGGTTGCAGACTTCCTAAGACAGGAGGGGAATAAGCTGAGGTGGAAGTCTATAAAGGTGCAGGGACTGCAAGATGAATCTAAGGAACTTGAAGGTGTGTTATCTCAACAATTCATTCCTATGAATGCGGATGAGGATCATCTGAGGTGGGCGGCGACTGAAAGTGGGGAATTCTCAGTGAAATCGATGTACAGATTGCTTCTCGACTATGAGGATCCACCATTTCTTTCCAAAGCGGTGTGGATCGACAAGTTGATCCCTAAGCTGGCTCACTTTTCTTGGGCTACCATTCAAGGAAAAATCCTCACCATAGACAACATGATACGAAGAGGTATGATTTTGCCTAACAGATGTTATTTGTGCAGGAAAAGTTGGGAATCGATTCATCACATATTTCTAGAATGCCCTTGGTCGGTAGCCATCCTAAATGGGGTGTTCCAAACCTTTAACATCTCATGGGCAATGCCTGCCATGGTTCCTGAGTTGTTCCATCAATGGTCGTCTCCCTTCATCAGTTCCCAACTGAGGTTCCTATGGAAGATTTGCCTCCATCACTATCTATGGCAGATCTGGCTGGAGAGAAACCATAGAGCCTTTAGAGCCCTTAGTGACTCTATTCTTGACCCGCTTTCTATCATTACCAAAATTTTGGCCTTTGCCAAAGAAAATCTCAGCATCCTTCCTTCGTCTCCCCAATCCATCCCTCTGCATGAGAAAATCCTTGCTAAATCTCTTGATCTTTCCTTAGACGAGTCCATAGGAGTGTGCAAACCTCATCCAAGGGCAGAGTCTAGATGGATTGCCCCCCTGTGGATTGGATCAAATTCAATTTTGATGGGGCTGCCAAGGACAACCCTGGCAAAGCTGGAGCGGGAGGCGTGGTGAGAGACCACCAAGGACAGGTCGTGCTGGCCTTTTCTGAAAACTTAGGGATCAAAACCAATAATGAGGCCGAAGCCAGAGCTCTGTGGAGAGGGTTGCATCTGCTCCACGAGGTTCAAGGTAATTGCTACGTGGAAGGGGATTCCCTGAATATTGTCAACCTCCTCAACAACAAAAGAAAACCTCCTTGGAGGATAGAGGCCATCATCAATGAAGCAAGGATCCTTGCTGACGTGAGGGAAGATTTTGTCGTCCAACACGTGTTCCGCGAAGCCAATAAAGCAACGGATAAATTGGTGAACATCGGGGTCGAGGCTGACGGGCTGATCACGTGGATGAATGAGGTTCCAGGTGATGTGGAAAATATCATCCAATCAGAAAGACTATGAGTGGAACAATGAGGCTATCGTGGTGGCAAGTCACGTGTACCTCGGGGATCACTATCGTGAGGGGGCAAAATACCCAAAGCAGAAGGCTTTTCTTATTGGTTGTGGTTAGGTTGGAATCTGATTGTGATCAACCCAAGGCCAGCTTGGAAACTCGTACTCACAAGTGGCAGGACTACGAGGTGGTGGTGGTATTTCCTAAAAAGGATAGTTATGCGAGGAGGGCGCACCATGGGGGGAGGTGCAAGTTTCCAAACACATTGAGACATGGGCCAACCTTCCCCGAGAGGAGTAGGTTCCCTACGAGGGGTCTTGGGACTAACCTCCACATCAATACCAAGAAAATAGATCCTATCAGTGGGGTCAAGGCTTACGACGGCATGATCCACATGATGATTTGGCATGATTATCAAGGCAAAGGTGCTTCGCGAGTCGTTTCCAGTTTTGGCACGGGTTTTAAGGACTTAGCAATGGGTGGATACGACAAGCGAAGAAACCACCACCTTTTAATCATTCAATACTGGAGTCTTTTGAAGGAAACCATGAGTGGCGAGCTTTCAGACAATTCAGAGAGGAATTTGACAGTTACCTTATCAAATATGATCTACATTGAGCCCAGCATGGTGGTCATGGAGCCTGCTGCATAGGCTATCCTGACCGATAGGCATTTTACCCAGTTTTTCGATCTATTTTTGGGCACGAAAGATGAAATTACGTTGGTTGTGATGGAAACGTGGGAGGATGGTCACGTGGAGATCAGGGGTCATGAATTTGTCATTGATGTTCAGCTGCTGGTAGAAATTACCAGCCAGTCGGTCAAGGGAAGGTCAATTCACCGACAAAAGCACCACTGGGAGGTGGAGCTCAAAGAGTTTAAGGATAACCCAAAAATCTACAAGGAGGCAAAGAATGGCCTCACAAGGATGGACCTCCCGACTCCCTGGAATGCGGTTATGAAGAATGTGCTGGAATTCATCACGGTGGAGGACCCTGGTAAAACTTTACTCAGTTTCCATTACGCCTTTGTCAACTTTTTCTGGGATGTTAACCCCATAAGCATTCCCCAATTTTTGATGAACTCCCTGAACCACACCATCACCTCTTCCCACAGCAAAAAAGGCTTTTCCATGCCCATGCATCAAGGCCTTCTCAAGGTCATTTACAAATACGTCCTTCTCCATGCTCCCCAACCTGTCCCTGCCCCTCCTCCTGAGGATCCCCCGGTGGTTCGTGGTGAAATTTCGAGGGGACGCGAGAGCCCTGGTCTCCCAAAACCCTCCCCTGTCACGAAGCGTGAGGGTGAGTCTAGCGCTAAGGGAGGCCCGACAAGGAAAAGGCTGAGAATTGATGACCAGCCCATTAGGTCTTCCCTGAGGCTAAAAAACAAGCAAGTTCAGGGGAGCAACAAAATCATGGAGATTACGTCTGAAGATGAGGGTCCTAACCCTACAATCATGGAATTGAAAAGGTATGTCCTGAACACGGTGGCCAACATCAATCAGCAGATGCAAGAATTACAGGAGATTTTGACCAAGGTTTTCTTCAACGAAGGATACCAGAGCAACAAGCCGGTGGTCTACAACCCAGAGACTGACGACAACGAAGAAGACAAAGATGAAAATTAGGAAGAGGAGGTCGAGGATGAGGACTAGGGTCTTCCTCCGATTGGCCTGTACTATGGCTGGACGGTCTGCATTTTGTTTTGTTGTGTTGGCTGTGGCAGTGGCTTTTTGTTTCCTGCGGGCTTATGGGTGATCTCCTATGCGAAGTGTGGGTGCTTGGGGTAGTTAGGGTCCTGATAGGACCTGTGTCTCTTTTTGTTAAGGGGGTTTTCGACTATGGTGGGTAGTATGGTCTGGTTCTTTTGGTTTTTGGCTAGGCAGTAGCGTCAGGTTAGAGGACAGAGTTTCCTCAGTTTGGTTCATGGTGGGGTTCCTCAGCCAAGGGCTGATTTTTGTAAATCGGTTTTGGGTCAACCGTTAAAACCCGGTTTAATGATAGACTTGATTTACCAAAAAAAATACTGGAGTGAAATCAGAAATGAGGTAGGGATTTTTCACTAAAGTATTATAGGATCAAAGGAGATTGTAGTTTTTAATGATAAACTATTGCAAGAAGTGCCTTTAGTTAAAATAGATGAAGTTATTAGCAAATTGATGGAGCCTATTACTATGAAAGTTCATTCGGTTCTTTTTCATTTTAATAAGGATAAATCCTTAGGTCCAAATGGACTCTTTACAACATTCTATTAGCACAATTGGAAAATAGTGAAGAATATTTATTGGTGGCAGTGGAACGGTCTAGGGTAAAATAGTACATACCTTATAAAATAAATGTAACATATCTTACATCAATTCTAAAAAATAAGGATGCAAAATTGTTTGATTCATTTAGGTCCATAATCCTATGTAATATGGCATGTTATATAATCTCCAAAGTGGTGGCAAATTAGTTAAGACCACTATTAGATAAAATTATTCCAGAAGAGTATGGATCTGTGAAAGGGAGATAGATTATGGGATCATTATAGCTTATGAAGTAATGAAATTGATAGCTTCTAGAAAAGACAGACCAATGATCTTAAAACTTTATATGAGTAAAGCCTACAATAGGGTTTAATGGGATTTTCTTTTTTAGTATTAGAAATTTTTAGATTTGGGAAGAAATTGGTCAAATGAAATAAAGCTTGTATCTCTATAGTATAATATTCGATGTTGGTCAATGGACTAGTAACAAAATCATTTAAAGCCAAGAGGGGCTTTAGACAGGGAACTCCTCTATCATCATGTCTACTCATTATTATGTCAAATATATTGGAAAGGAACTTGAAGAAGGCATACAAATATAGGCTAATAAGCGGACTTAAGGCTAGTAATAACATTAACAACATCACCCATCAACAGTCTGTAGATGATAAGCCCCTTTTTATGAGGGAAGAGAAGATCAAGGCCACAATTTTGAATAACTTATTAAAGGAATATGAAAAAGCAACAAGGCATAAAGTTAAGAGGACAAAATCCAAAATTTATTTCCTAAACACTCTAACTAGAATCAAAGAATGGATATGGAGGTTACTTCAAATGGAGGAGACAAATTTGCCAGCAACATATCTAGGTATCCCCTTATTTAAGGAGAGAATGAGGACATAATTGTGGATTCTAATTATAAATAAATTTTAAAACAAACAACCGACATGGAAAGGTAGATGGTTATCGTTAGCAAGAAGAGTGCAGCTAAATAAATCAATCTTATAGGTCATTCCAACATTATATGTCCTTGTATATTAAGCCAAAATCGGTATAAAATTTTTTAATATATATTATGTGATCATTTTTGTAGTCAGGATTACATAATAAAAGGAAATTTCCTTTGGTGAAATGGAGAAAGGTGTGTGATGATAAAACTGGTAGTAAAATATCACCATGCTTCACAGGTTAACCAATCCCCTTAAATATCACATCAACATCATAAAATAACCAATCATATATCAAATGAACATCAATCTCATATAAATCGCATTGAAATATTTATTGATATAAAAAAATCAAGCAATGCATAAAGCAAAGCTTATTTGAGTTACATTTTACATGGTTTTGTCTCCAATATAAAGATACATGAGACTCTTCACATTACATGACTCTTGGCTTTTGCTCTCCTTAAACTCATGGAAAAACTTAACTCTTCATATTCCTTACATAATAAACCCCACATATTACATCAAGACAAAGCATCATATAACTCCCTACTTCTAAACTAGACATATCACACTCATGACTCTTCACTTCCTATATAAACACCTCATGCACTTAACTACATGACACATGCTCACTCCTACTAACTTGACACATATGTTATAAATAGGAGCAAAATCATACCCTAATCTAAATATTTACAATGGGACCAAGTAATGTAATACCTACAACACCTCCCCATATTACATTATTTGGTATAAAGGACTTTTACCTTCAATTTTGTCTTCGTTTTCCTACTCCGACCTTTGGTCTTAACTCTTGTACTCCTTTGAATTTGGGCACTGAATATGTTCTTTAGGGATGACACATGTAATTCTTATGATCCAATCATAACAATAATATATTTCATTAATATTGTCCTTGCCATTATCAAAATTTCATGATTCAACTCTATTGCATGTAGATTGTAATAATTTATCCTCTTGTTTATCAACATTGTTTGTATTTTCTTTATTTATACTTAAAATTTTTTCCTAAAGATGATCATTTGTTGTCATATGTTGTAATTCAAATGTGTCATAGTTGATGTCTTTCATTGCAAGTTTGTTTTTCAGACTCTTAATCAATTATTCTTGTATTTGGTTCTTGTCTTTATAGATTTCAAGAGTAAGTAATACCATATACATTATCATACCTATATCAATAGGTAGTATAATAGCATTTTTAGAATTTTCATGTGCTTCAATAAGTTATGAACTTAGATAATTGCCAAATGTTCCAAAGTTTTCATCTTTGGCTTCTCTATAAATTGAGTGTAAATCCTTCTTTAATTTCATTGAAATGTCTCTTTGTTCATCAGAATTTTCCATCAAATATTGTGTGCGAAGTTTTACATATTTCAACCTTTCTTTACTTTCTTCTAGCAATGCATTCTCTTGATTGTTTTCTTCCATGATAAATAATAATAATAAATAAATAAACTTCCTCGATTTAATCAATCAATTTTCAGCTTTCATTCAACTTTTCATAATCTTCTTCTTCTTCAATCAAATTATTTTCTCAAATTAATTTTAATTCTATTAATTCAATCATTCATTAATTTCATCAACTCAATTTTCCTTCTAATGTCAATCAATCATCAATTTTTACATAAACTTTCTTCTTATATCTCCTAATCAATAGTTTAATTCTTCAAATTAATTATTCTTCCTTCAAATTCAATCAATTCTTCAAATTCATTCATTTATCAAATCAATTCTTTCATTCAATCATTCAATTTAATTTTAAATATCAATTTAAAATTTAAAATTCTTCTTATATCTCCCTTTAATTTATCAATTTTATAATTTTAAATCTTCTTATATCTCCCAATTTCGATTAATCAATAATTTAATTTCATCCTTCCAATTATATTTTCAAAAAATCATCAATTTAATTCCTTCAATTATAATTCATTCCATTCATTCATCAATTCAATTATTTAATTTCATCTAGTTATAACTCCTAATCATTTAATATTCAATTAATTCATCTCATCACTCCATGATATTTAATTAATCGTATTATATCTCCCAATAATCAAATAATCAAATCTCCTACAAATAAGTGTGTGCTTGAATATTCGAATAAATCAAAGATTAAATATTTTACCTTAAATAATAGTCTTTCCTTTGCGAATGTTTTTCAGGACGCTTCTCCTTAATTATTTCAACTACAAACGTTATGCATAGGAATAAAAATATTCTATCAAGGCATAATAACATCGCTTCATGTGATCTGGTCTTCATCATTCCTTCCTAATGGTACTCTCATCTTCAATGTTGCTTTCTAATCTACAATGTTCCTTTCCAGTGGCACTCTCTTCAATGATGCTCTCTAGTCTACAACATTCATTCCTTTCCAACGACACTTTGCTTTCCAATGTTGCTCTTTGTTCACTCTCATCTTGGCTTGTGAACGTAGCATTTTTTCTACTCCACACATGTATATCTTCAGTTGTTCTCCAAACTACTTCTTGCCAATGCTTACCATATTTTACACCAAACTTGGTGCTAGATATCTTCAACTCTAATATTTTTCTATAATATTCTCCTCCAATATTCTCTAAGCTATTTTCTTCTTACTCCAAAATATCGTGAGCTTTCCTCCTTCAATATTTGCAATTAACTCTTCTTGTAGCTATTTTACTCATGGTGGCTATCATGGAATCCACTCAATGTAGCTCTGATACCACTGTTAGCAAATTATTACTATGCTTCATACGTTAAGCAATCCCTAGAATTATAAATATCACATCAATATCATAATATAATCAACCACATATCAAATGAACATCCATCTCAAATCAATCACACCAAATTTTTTATTGATAAAAAACTCAACCAATGCATAAAGCAAAGCTTATTCGAGTTAGATTTTACATGGTTTTGTCTCCAATATAAAGATACATGAGGCACTTCACATTATACGACTCTTGTATTTTGCTCTCCTCAAATTCATGGGAGAACTTAACTCTTTATATTCCTTTCTTACATAATAAGTCCCACATATTATATAAGGACAAAGTATCTCATGATTACATAACTTTCTACTTCTAAACTAGACACATCACACTCATGACTTTTCACTTCCTAACTAGACACCTCACACACTTAATGACATGACACATGCTTCCTCCTACTAACTTGATACATAGATTATACATAAAATCAAACTCACACCCTAATATTAATATTTACAATGAGATCAAATAATGTAATACCTCCTCACACACTTAACTACATGACACATGCTCACTCCTACTAACTTGACACATACTTTATACATAAAATCAAAATCACACCCTAGGAGCTGAGAAAACCCTAGGAGCTGAGAATCCGCCTTCGTCTGTTTCATGGTTGCCGCACAACCGGTAGCTTCAACTTATGTTGAAGCTACCGGAGCAAGGAATTGCGCCAGGGAAGAGGTCTCGCAAGTTCGTGCTGAAATTTTTCCACAAGGTAACAATGCCAATCCTGTTGTTGAAATTCCTGTTATTGAGTTTGATAATGCATGCAAGTGGCTAGAAGAGCATACCCTGATAGGATATTTCTTGGGTCGTATCCCGAATGATACTTTGATCCGATCTTGGATTCAACAGTATTGGCAACCTTATGGCATTAAGATAGAGAATATCCAAAATTTGTCAAAGGGGTTTTTTCTTTTTTGCTTTGTTGATGCTCAACATGCACAAGAAGTTTTTAGTCGGGGTCCCTGGTATGTCCGAAGCTCTTTGCTTATCTTTCAACAGTGGTCCAGAGATTTCTCTATCAATGATGAGGCTTCTCTGGAAGTGCCTATTTGGGCTGAGTTCCCTGGTCTTCCGATAACCCTTTGGCCATTCTTGCAAAGTATTGCTTCCACCCTTGGGAAGGTGGTCTTCTTAGAACCAAATAAATTCTATAATGTCCGCCCTAACAGGCGTGTGTGTGTCAAAGTCGATCTTTCCAAGGACCTTACTGAGTCTATTGACCTGAAGATTGGTGATAAGGTTTTTACACAACGTGTTGTGTACATTAATTTGCCCAACACCTGTTACCATTGTCAATCAACAGAGCACAAAATTAAAGATTGTCCACTTATGGTTGATAAGTTCAAATCATGCAATGTTGTTGTTCCTCCCCTTGCTCCGATAGTTCCAGCTCTAGGAGCCAAGAATCCTCCAGATGAATGGACTACAATGACAAACAGGAAAAATCATCCACCTAAGCAGTCGGTGTTGCAGGGAGGTTCTAGTTCCAACCCTCCGGTACAACAACCTTCAGCACCATGCATGCCAGCCCTTTCGGCTCCAACTGCTCCAGTGCAGCTGTCTCCCTCGGCACTAGGAGGGTCCCCTTCTGTACCTGCTTCAGATGGAGTTTCACCACCTCTAGTATCTTCTTCACCCGATGATCTTGCTCCTTCCATTCTTAAGCAAGCGTTACCGGAGGATGTGTCATTCTCCAGGTCCCGTCGTTCACGTAGTCCGGCTCGTGAGGGGTTACATCAAGAAAAGAGATGGCAGACTGACTTTCTTAGGGAAAATCATGAATGATTTCTCAGCAATTCGTACACTTCCCTAGGAGAGTTGGGAGATTCTGAAGATGTTTTCGAGGGAATGAACCTCGATCGTCCGCAATGATTTTTTTGTCCTGGAATGTGAGAGGACTGACGGATCCAGTCCAAAAATATCAGGTCCGTAGAGAGATTCAGAATGTTGCTCGCCTGCATGGCAGTTTGGATTTTTTGTGTTTGCAAGAAGTTAAGGTTGTTGACTTCATTTTGGATAGTACTTGTACCTTTTTATGGTCGACAAGTAAGTTTTTTTGTTCCCATCATACTCCTGGCAGAGGAGGAGTTGTCACTTTCATTTCTCCCAGATGGCATTCTCATCTTGTCACATGGGGGGTGGACCCCTCAAATCAAGCAGTTTGGACTCTTTTTGAAGTTGGTGGTATCCCTTTTGGTTTGATTAATGTATATGCTTCTAATAATGCATCGAAAAGGTGTGCTTTATGGTGATGGCTTGCTCTTTCCCTGCCTGAAGTGGTTTGGGTGGTGTGTGGTGATTTCAATATGGTGGAGAAATCGATTGACAAACTTGGCTTGCTCCCTATGCGTTGGAATATTGGTGAGCGGGAAGCATGGTTTTTTTTCAAAAATAAGCTTGGGCTGAGTGACCCTAATTCCTGCTTTATACCCTCTGATTTTCCTGAGTCTATGTGGTATACCTGGTCCAACTTTCAAGCTGGCAATGCCCGTATTTTGAAGCGGCTTGATAGAGCTATGCTATCTGAACATTCTCATTTTCATTTCCATCACTTGTCGGCTTCTCTACCCTTTGTTTCAATTGTTCCTGATACCACCCTTTCTGATCATGCTCCCATTGTGTTTTCCATCTCTTGTTCTCCACCTCCGCCTCGTCAGTTCAAGTCTCAGTTTTATCTGAATGTTTCTTTTTTGAAACATCAAGCTATGTCTGCTCATATTCATAGGATTTGGAATCTAGTTCCTAGACCAACTGGAATTCATGGTAGAATTTCTTGGTGGAATGAAGCTATCTCCAGAACAACTGTTCTTCTCAGGAATTTAGGAGTTGAAGTTGCCAAGCGGAGATGAATCTCTAATGCAGCCCTTAAAGTTGAACTGGCTCATGCTTCTATCAGACTAGAAGTGAGCCCTCTAAGCTCTATTCTTCAAGCCCAAGTTGCAAGTCTTAGGCATGAGCTTAAAAAAATTGAGCTTTATGAAGCAAGGGGAGCTCAACTTCGTGCTCGACTTCACTGGCTGAAAATTGGCGATAGGGTTTCAAAAGAATTTTTTCAAAAAATAAAGCCCTTGAGACAATCCATTCAATTCAATGCTATTCAGGATGCAGGGGTTCGTTGGACTTCACTTCCTAATATTATTAAAGTTTTTGTCAAGCATTATCAAAAAGTTTTTGCTTCTCAGGAGTTAACTCCTGAATGACAGGCTGCAATTCAAGCTTGTTGTGCAGTTGTTCCTGAGAAGCTTTCAGCTCTTCAAAAGGAAGCTTGTGAGCATCCTTTGTCATTGGATGATCTTGCTGAAGCCCTATCCAGGATGGCCAATGATAAAGCTCCAGGATTAGATGGATTTCCTTGTGAATTTTATAAGGAGTATTGGGACATGGTTGGCCCAGATTTATTGTATGTTTATCAGGAAGCAATGGCTTTTGGCTCTTTAGGTTCTATAATTAATAAGGGCAATATTAAATTCATCCCTAAGCAAGGGGATCCATAAGTGCTCACCAACTGGAGGCCTATTACTTTACTCAATGTGAGTTACAAAATTATTGCTAAGGCTTTGGCCTTACGCCTTAGACCTTTGTTGCCACTTATTATTCGTCCTGAGCAAACTGGGTTTGTGCAGAGCAGATATATTCTGGATAATGTAATTGTTGTTTGGGAGGGCATGGAATGGGCTAGAGCCACTCAACAAAATACTCTTTTCATCAAGATTGATTTTGAGAAAGCCTATGATAGGATTGAATGGAATTTCATCCTTACCATGCTTCAAGCTCTTGGTTTTGGGCCACATTTCTTGAGCTCGATTAGTATGCTTTTTGCGGATGCTTCAATTGTGCTTACTTTGAACAATTGTCAGTCTGAATCAATTGGATTGTTCAGATCTATCATACAAGGTTGTCCTTTGGCTCCTTCTCTTTTCATATTGGCAGTTGAAGCTTTTGGATACCTTCTTGCTAACCAAGTGAGTCAAGGTAATATTAGGGGTATTTCTTTACCTAGAGAATCTTCTCAACTTATAAATGGACATTTTGCAGATGATTCTTTTTTGACTCTTCATGAGGATGAACGCTCTATCAAACAGGCTCTAGATTGTCTGGATATTTTTTGCAATGCATCAAGATCTAGCATTCAATGGAGGAAGACCTCATGCTATAGGCAATCCTCTTTGGACCTTCCAAGCTGGCTTGAAAGCTTCCAGTGGCATTGGATCCAACCAGGGGAGATGTTTAAATTCCTTGGCATCCCATTTGCTTTCCAGAGTTCCCTTGTTGTCTTGTGGAATTATGTTTTACAAAAAGTAGAGAAAAAAATTTCCTTTTGGATCACCAAAAAACTTACTCTAGCTGGTAAGTTTCAGGTGTGTTCCAAAATTATTGCTTCTACTCATGTGTACTATTCATCTTGTTGGGTCCCTTCTCAAGCCTGCTATAAAAAGTTGGAAAAGCTTTTAAGGGATTTTCTTTGGGCTAACTCATCACATAAACGAGGGTTTCATAGAGTTGCCTGGGAAATCTGTTGTCTTCCCAAAAAATCAGGAGGTATGGGATTGCATGATTGTCAAAGACAAGGTTTTGCTTTATCTGCTAAATGGATTCTTCGAGCCTTAAGTGGTTTTGAAGCTTGGAAAGTTCTCATTCGACACTGCATCTCCACTGGTTTACCTCTTGGCAGGAAGGCTTGGAAAGGCATGAATTTTCAATCCCTCCTGGTTGCTCCTATCCCAGTTAAAATTCAAGGCTCTTTTGTCATTCAGAGCATATGGAGGGCTTGGGAGAAAATTAAGCCCTGGTTGAGTTGGCTAGGGGATGGGCATCGAAAAGGTGCTTCTATTTCCACTTATAATGTTTGGTGGTCACCTTTTATTACTCTTCAAGGTTCCCCTCTTGCTTCCGTGCAATGGATTCATGCTCAACGGTTCTTCAGGAAAGGGATTTCAACAGTGGCAGACTTTTTTTCGAGATATTCCAGGGATTGGATCCCATGGGATGATTTCAGGAGATTGTTTGGTCTACGGCCAGATGATAAGATTACTTATGACACTATTTTGGATTGTATCCCCTTTTCCCTTTGGCCCATGATCTGTAGACATTCTCAAAAGCCTTGGTGGTCTGATTGGGGATGGTTTAAGAAAACCCCACTTCTTACTTACAAACCTAAGTTAGGGTATGCTTGGCTTACTCCCAATGTCCCTATGGTTCAAAGACTCAATGCCCGGTGGGATCTTCTTTCCACTCAAACTCGTTGGAGTCTAAGATTTAAAATGGCTTGGGCAGGATATATTGAACCCAAACAGGCTTTCTTTGCTTGGAGCCTCTTATCCTATGGTCTTCCTCTTGGACAAAGATTAAACTACCTTGGAATAGAGAATCCTTCCTATCATTTTTGCGGTGCTCCAGAGGACCCACTTCATCTTTTTTGGCAATGCAGGAAAGCTCGAATGGCCTGGGATTGGCTTGAGACCTTCTTTCGGCCTCATATGGCCAGTTCATTCACCTGGCATCATGTTTTGCTTGGCGACCCACCAGATTTTTCCTTGCCCTTGTTGGAAGTGTGGAACATTCTTCGCATCAGTGTGCTCTTTCATATTTGGAAAACTCGTAACAAAATTCTCTTTTCTCAGCAACATAGTTCAGATGAATTTTCAATTGTTGATAAGTGCACAGTTTACTCTGATTTTTGGCTCCAGATTTCAGTTCAAGTGGAGAAAGTTCATATAGAGGTGGAGCATCTTCGCGCTCTTATGCAACACTGGGGTAATGCCCCATGTACGGTCATCCGAGTGCCTTCTATACAACCTTCTCGATCTTGTCTCTGATGGCATTGATGGTTTTGGTACAAGTGATAATGTTGGCACGCCTAGGGAGGATGGGTGGCTCATTTCCATTCCTTCTAATATCGGTTGTTAGCATCTGGTGGGTGATGGACATTCACCTCGTGAGCATACCTCCATGATTGACATGATTTAATGCATGCTTTTTGGTGTTGTGGTTGGTGACGGGTTTAACCCTGTTTTTATTGTTTTGAGTAACGTTGCCTAACTCCACCTGAGTTAGTGTGACTACATATTGGGGTGTGCCTATCCACCTATTTTTTTGGTTGTAAAGACTTGTATTTTTAAATTAATTAAAAGTTAGGCCTTTACATTCAAAAAATCACACCCTAATCTTATTATTTACAATGGGACCAAATAATGTAATACCTCTAACAAAAACTAGGGGAGGTCTTGGTTTAAGAGTTCTTATAGATGTAAAGTTAGCTCAAAGAGGAAAAGTGATTTGGTGATTGTACAAAAAGCATCAAAGACAACAAACAAGAATTCTTCTAAGTATGTTAAGCCCAATGACCTAAGCTTAATATTTATTGCATTTTTACTACCAAATGGTCTAGCACTATGGAATGATTCAAAAAAAACTATTGATCTAGTGATTAAAGATCTAATATGGATTGTGGTAACTGGACAAAAATAATGTTTGGATGTATATTGGTGTGATAAAAAAAAACTCAATCTAGATCCAATTTTGATAACATGAATGAGATTACTTCAAGATAAATATGGTGATAAGGTTTCAAACATTATGTACAAGGATCAGGAAGAAGATACAAATGGAAAGAAGATTATTTTACAAGTATATTAAACATTGTTGTTAGGATGTAGTTGAGCAAATAGATAACAACAGTGATTATTCTAAGGGGAGTCAAGGATAAGTTTATTTAAACATTAAATAGCTCAATAGAATACACAACATGAAGTGGATATAATGTAAAGCCCCAACAAAATAGAAATACCGCAAGAATATGGACAAATATTTGGGATAGCCTAAGCATTCCAAGTCAAAAAATTTGTATGGCTAGTAGGTCATAGGAAATTTTTATCATGGGATAACTTATTGAAAAGGGGTTTTCATAGCCCCTAAAAATGTATTCTATGTAAAAATTATGAGAGTATAGACCATCTCTTGGGACATTGTTCAATAGTTTGGGAACTATTGCAATGCATTCTTAATATGGTTGGTAAATTCATGGTGATGAATGGCAAAATTGAATAATGCTTAAAGTAATAGTAGAGCACTTTTAAAAGTGAGGTGTTACAGATAATTTGGGATACATAGAAAGATACAATACTTTGGATTTTATGGCTAGAAAGGAAGACTAGTATTGTATGGTTAAAGCAATAGTAAAAGTGGAGTTGCTGAAAATGTTAAGGAGGATATCTAACTATAACAACTCAATTACAATGAGAAATGAGAATTGAATCTATTTATAAACTCTCAAGCTCTAAAGGAGAGAAATAATATAATTTTAATAAAAAACATACAAGACTGATTGAAGATGCTTAGTGTGGAGATAATTATATGCATGTGTAACATCATAAATGAATAAATACACAATAATAAATAAATATCCTTGTGCAGTACTGTATGGTCATAGTCATGGAACCATAAGATAGGATGTCCACTCAAGTTTTCAAAGCTTCGTAGTTAAAGCAGTGTCAAATTGATCATCTGGTACAACCATGTTTAATTCCATGTGTTGTACCCATCGCTAACTATAGTGGCTCCATACTACCCAATTGTAAGGCTATGGACATGCCCATTTAAACCCTCGAGAGTGCCTCGATGACTCAAAGGCTCAACTAGAGACTACGTAGGCATATATGTGTACACTCTTGAATATTTGCCATAGAATGTTACATTTATTTGGTATGAAGGACTTTTGCCTTCAATCTTGTCTTTGTTTTCCTACTCTGACCTTTGGTCTTAACTCTTGTACTCCTTTGAATTTGGGCACTGAATATATTCTTTAGGGATGACACCTATAATTCTTATGAGCAAGTCATCATAATAATATATTTCGTTAATATTGTCCTTGCCATTATCAAAATTTCATGATTCTGCTCTATTGCATATAGATTGTAATAATTTATCATCTCGTTTATCAACATTGTTTGTATTTTCTTTATTTATACCCAAATTTGTTTCCTGAAGATGATCATTTGTTGTCATATGTTGTAAGTCATATGTGTCATAGTTGATGTCTTTCATTGCATGTTTTTTTTTCAAACTCTTAATCAATTCTTCTTGTCTTTATAGATTTCAAGAGTAAGTAATACCATATACATTATCATACCTATATCAATAGGTAGTATAATAGCATCTATAGAATTTTCATGTGCTTCAATAAGTTCTAAACTTAGATAATTGCCAAATGTTCCAAAGTTTTCATCTTTGGCTTCTCTGTAAATTGAAAGTTAGTCCTTTAATTTCATTGAAATATCTCTTTGTTCATCAGTATTTTCCATCAAATATTGTGTGCGAAGTTTTAGACATTTCAACCTTTCTTTACTTTCTTCTAGCAATGCATTCTCTTGATTGTTTTCTTCCATGATAAATAATAATAATAAAAAAAAAAAAAAACTTCCACAATTTAATCAATCAGTTTTCATATTTCATTCAACTTTTCATAATATTTTTCTTCTTCAATCAAATTATTTTCTCAAATTAATTTCAATTCTATTAATTCAATCATTCATTAATTTCATCCACTCAATTTTCCTCTAGTGTCAATCAATAATCAATTTTTACTTAACTTTCTTCTTATATCTCATAATCAATAGTTTAATTCTTCAAATTAAAAATTTGTTTCTTCAAATTCAAGCAATTCTTCAATTCTTCAAATTTATTCATTTATCAAATCAATTCCTTCATTCAATCATTCAATTTAATTTCAAATATCAATTTAAAATTCTTCTTATATCTCCCTTTAATTTATCAATTTTATAAAATTTTAAATCTTCTTATACCTTCCAATTTCAATTAATCAATAATTCAATTTCATCCTTCCAATTATCAACTCAACCAATCATCAATTTAATTCCTTCAATTATAATTCATTCCCTTCATTCATCAATTAATTAATTAATTCCATCTACTTATAACTCCCAATCATTCAATTTTCAATTAATTCTTCTTATCACTCCATGATATTTAATTACTTATCTTATATCTCCCAATAATCAAATAATAAAACCTCCTTCAAACAAGTGTGTGCTTGAATATTTGAATAAATCAAAGAATAAATATTTTACTTTAAATAATAGTGTTTCCTTTGGGAATGTTTTTCACTGCGCTTCTCCTTAATTATTTCAACTACAAACGTTATGCATAGGAATCAAAACGTTATGTCAAAGCACAATAACATCTCTTCACATGATCTAGTCTTCAACATTCCTTCCTTTCTAATAGTGCTCTCATCTTCAATGTTGCTCTCTGAGCTACAATGTTCCTTTCTTTCCAGTGGCACTCTCCTCTTCAATGATGCTCTTTGGTCTACAACATTCCTTCCTTTCCAACAATATTTTGCTCTTCAATGTTGCTCTTTGTTCACTCTCATCTTGGCTTGTGAACATAGCCTTTCTACTACTCCACACACATATATCTCTAGTCGTTCTCCTCCAAACTACTTCTCGCCAATGCTTACCGTAATTCACACCAGAATTGGTGCTAGATGTCTTCAACTTTAATCTTTTTCTACAATATTCTCCTCCAATATTCTCTAAGCTATTTTCTTCTTCCTCCAAAAACTCACGAGCTTTCCTCCTTCAATCTCTGCAATTAACTCTTTTTGTAGTTATTTCACTCATGGTGGCTATCATGGAATCCACTCAATGTGGCGCTGATACCACGGTTAGCAAATTATTACTATGCTTCATAGGTTCAACAATCTCTAGAATCAGAAATATCACATCAATATCATCAAATAATCAACCACATATCAAATGAACATCCATCTCAAATCAATCACACCAAAAATTTTATTGATAAAAAAACTCAAGCAATGCATAAAGCAAAGCTTATTCAAGTTACATTTTACATGGCTTTGTCTCCAATATAAAGATACATGAGACTCTTCACATTACATGACTCTTGGATTTTGCTCTCCTCAAACTCATGGGAGAACTTGACTCTTCATATTCCTTTCTTACATAATAAGTCCCACATATTATATAAAGACAAAGTATCTCATGATTACATATAACTTCCTACTTCTAAACTAGACACATCACACTCATGACTCTTCACTTCCTAACTAGACACCTCACACACTTAACTACATGACACATGCTCACTCCTACTAACTTGACACATACTTTATACATAAAATCAAACTCACACCCTAATCTAAATATTTACAATGGGACCAAATAATGTAATACCTCCTCACATACTTAACTACATGACACATGCTCGCTCCTCCTAACTTGACACATACATTATAGTTAAAATCAAACTCTCACCCTAATCTTAATATTTACAATGGGACCAAATAATGTAATACCTCCAACAAAAACTAAGGGAGGTCTTGGTTTAAGAGTTCTTACAAATGCAAACTTAGCTCGCACAGGAAAAGTAATTTGGAGATTGTACAAAAAACATCAAAGACTACAGACAAGAATTCTTCTATGTTAAGCCCAATGACCCAAGCTTAATATTTATTGCATTCTCGCTACCAGATGGTTTTGCACTATGGAACGGTTCAAAAAAATTATTGATCTAGTGATTAAAGATCTAAGATGGGTTGGAACTAGACTAAAAAATTATGTTTGGATGGATATTGATGTGATAAAAAACAACTCAATCTAGATCCAGTTTTGATAACATGAATGAGATTTACTTCAAAACAAATATCGTGGTAAGGTTTCAAATATTATATACAAGGATCAAGAAGGAAGATACAAATGGAAAGAAGATTATTTTACAAGTATATCGGACATTGTTGTTAGGAGGTAGTTGAGCAAAAATATAACAACAATGATTATTCTGAGGGGAGCCGAGGATAAGTTGATTTGAAAGCTGAATAGCTCAAGAGGAAATACCGCAAGAATATAGACAAATATTTGGAATAGCCTAAGCATTCTAAGTCAAAATGTTTGTATGGTTACTAGGTCATAGAAAAATTTATCATGGGATAACCTAATGAAAAGGAGTTTTCATAGCCCCTAAAAATGCATTCTATGTTAAAATGAGGAGAGTATAGACCATCTCTTGAGACATTGTTCAATAGTCTGGAAAATGTGGCAACAAATTCTTAATATGGTTGGTAAATGCATGGTAATGAATGACAAAATTGAAGAATGATTAAAGTAATAGTAAAATACTTTTAAAAGTGAGACTTTACAATTTGAGATACATAAAAAGATACAACATTTTGGATTGTATGGCTAGAAAAAAAGGCTAGAATTGTATGGCTAGAAAAGAAGGCTAATATTGTATGATTAAAGCAATAGTAGAGGTGAAGTTACTGAAAATTGTCGAGGAGGATATCTTACTATAACAACTCAATTCCCAGAGAATTGAGAATTGAATCTATTTAGAACTAATATACTTTTAATAAAAACATACAGATTGATGATGCTCGGTGTGGAGATATCTATATGCATGTGTAACACCATAAATTAATAAATACACAATAATAAATAAATGTCCTTGCGCATTACTGTATGGTCACAGTCATGGAACCATAAGTCAGGATGTCCACTCAAGTTTTCAGATCTTCGCAGTTAAAGCAGCGTCAAATTGATCGTCTGGTACAACCATGTTTAATTCCATGTTCTGCACCCGCCGCTAATTATAGTGGCTCCATACTGCCAAACAGTAAGGATATAAACATGCCCACTTAAACCCTCGAGAGTGCCTTTACGGCTCAAAGGCTCAACCAGAGGCTACGTTGGCATTTATGTACGATCTTAAAGACTTTCCATGGAATGTTACAGCAGTGAATCAATGCACCAGAACGAAAAAGTATATGGCCTTTTGGTGGCTACAGAAAATGCAAAGGGACATGGACAAGTCTTTTCCAAGAGCGACAGGACAACTTGCCAAATGTCCACTTTCACTTATGGGTAAGGTCCCATCAAATTTAGTGATTGAGCGTACAATGGATTTGTATGTTTTTTTAGGATTACCCCCTGTTATACCCTACTGATACTTCACATCCTACTTCAGAAAACCTATCAAACAAAAAGAACTGCCGAACAGAGTACAAGTTTTCCTCTTGCCAATACAATTACTGCTTTGCTTTGAGGGTTTATTTGTAGTAAAATATTTCTATGATAAGTTCTGTGATTAGTTGGATTCTCCATTTTAATATAACTATTAAGATCAGAAAAAAAAAAATGAGACAATGACAACACTTTATCAGTTTACAATAGTTAACAACGCCTTATCTTGTAGTTCTGTTAAAAAAAATTATGTCATGGCATGAACTTTCTTTATTTTGTTGACAACTAAAGGAATTTATGTCCTTAACTTTACAAGCCATTTCTTCAACCACAAATAAATAAATGGATGACAAAAGGACGAGCCAAAAAAATATTTGAAGGGGTTAAGAACTGATGTTAGAAAACCCGGGTCATCATTACACACCAACCGACAATCCAAATACAATTGCTATTTATTGTGGCCCCATACTATTAATATCAACAAGCCTTGATTTCAGCATAATTGCATAGATGTCTTGTGATATGCGTACCAGACTTGTGATAATCATTCCCACCCAACAAAATAAACTGAAGGCAGTTTGAACAAGACAACCAATATCATGATGTTGAGTTGGAAATTTCAAGACAGAAATATTAACTCATGATGATGATTGGGTTTCTTGGATAATGCCAAACTGGAAACTGACAAACAGATAGGTCTCTCTAGGAAAGGTTAAGAGAGGTCCCAAAAAATCGTCGCATCTTGCAGGAACAAACCCTAGAAACCTGGCATGATGGTTATATTTCATGTTCCTTATAGGTAACCAAACAATTAAATTATTTTTCAATCTGAATTAGTATAAGAAATCAGAATGCAAGGCCCACACTTTTGATTGATGCACATTAGTATTCGGGATTCACCTTTTAAACCCCAATATCATTATTTGCAACAAACGAGAAGCCTAGCCCAAGAAACTCCAAATCTAAAAATATGATATGACCCTTTGACCTAAACAATTCACCGACTGTGAATAAATGTTTATGAAAGCAACAATGAGACATCTTGTACTGAATTGCAAGAATAAACCATATAAATTTAAATTTCAGATTACTTTGAGAGAAAGCAATAGCGTCCTTGGGATGAAGGCGTCAGGACGTGGCCCTTTTTTTTTCAACTATAATCATTCAAATCTAATGCTTTGTAATACTAATCCAATGGCAACATCGAAAATAGGAAAGAAATTTAGTTGAACATTTCAAAGTGAATATATCTTTCAATGACCACTGTTTAAAACGTTCCTTATATAGATTATTGAAAGCAACTTCTTTTATATTTGCAGAGGCAAGGAAAGATTCGTCTTGACATTTTTGTGGAATGTGTTGTGTATTGCCATTAAATTAAGGTTCATCTTCTGTATGCCAACAATTTAACCTGAAAGAAAGTGTAGTTTTTAAGTTGAACATACCGATAGTATTCTAAAACAGAAACCCAATGAATTATAATAGAAGAAGAGTAAATGAATTGATCTCCCAACAAGATAACCATGAAAAACTGATAGAAAGAAACAAAGATGATAAAACTTCTTCACGAGGATGGAACAAACCAATGAAACTTTGGTTTGCAATCCACGGAATTTTTTTTTGTTTTTGGAGTAATACTTCTTATACACATCCATCATAAGGATTTTTTTGGAAAATTCTTATACACATCCATCATAAGGATTGAACCCTAATGTAAGTGGCGTCCTTGCCGGTAGACCACACTCACCACACTCACGGAACTATTTTACTAGGAAAGTTTGTTGGTGATTACCTCCCCTCATTGCACCCTCTAGCTTGGAATTATAACTTTGCTTAAAAGAACGATCTTACAAGTTATGTCAACTGATAACTTTGTAAGAACGACTTTGCAGGGAGCCTCCTCTTGTCTTCTGCCGATTATGAGAAGATGCCTCACAAATAGCAATGCTGATGAACTTACTGAAATCAAAAAACAGACCAAAGGGGAATGATAGAAATGTCTGGCAGCCAGCTAGATGTCTCAGGTTCCATTTTCTCTGTGGAATGTGGCTGCAGTCTTTGGTACTTCCATGTCAGAAAATGAAATTCAATTAGTTGTGTCAAAAGAGGCAACTTATATTCCCAAGTGATTCTGTTGCAATGAAACGTTGTAAATCCGAGTCTACACGAACTGAAGATCCAAACCGACTTTCGAAAATACATCTTAAGGGGGATGGAAACTAAGGCAAGGATCCCATGCAGTAGGCTACAGAATCTGAAAATGGGGGGCATGGGGACTCATGGGGCAAAAAATCCTCATACTACAGGAAAGATCAGAATCTTTTCTTGAATTGCAGAGCACTGTGAAAGTAGCAGGAAAGCCTCAGCTTACGCTTAAGAGGGGGCACTGGAGGATTAATGCAACCAAAAGACGTTTTAGGGCCACGTGGTATGTAAGTCTGGTCCAGGGCTCTCAATCTCCGGAATTAACTCAATTTTAATATGGGATAAATATTCTTAATGGCATAGGGACCAAAGTTCTGCTAAACCACAACTGGAAAGTCTCTCCTGACACCCACTTGAAATTTTAAGAGTTCTATTGGCACGAGACCCTACCCTCAGGGTGCTCAGAACCACTGATCACCAATCCCTCAATTCATGTTTGCTGGCTCTTATTTTCAAGTTAAATCTTACAACAAGGACTTAAAATACTTAAATATATTCCCAGGCACTTCCACTAGCATTTGATAAACTTCTCAAGTGATAACATCCATAATTGCTTTTACTTTTGACTAATAATTCCAGCAGGCACCATAGGAGCCTTGAAATCTTACGACTCTCTCTAGAGATCTATATTTTCGCATGAAATTCTCTGACTACACACTGCCTCGTTATTGCAGTGCTAACCAACCCCTTATAAACAGAATCCAAATATGTTTATTAAAAAAGCAGGTCAAAATTAGGAATCTCGACAATATTTTGACCGATGCCCAAAAAAACACGCTCTTTGGACAAAATCAATACTCCTACGAGATTTGCACACACAAGCTCTCCAATACTTCCTACAGACATTAGAGAAATGACAAAGCACTATTAACTTTGACTTCTGTGACACTTCTATCTGATTAAAATCTACAACATAAGGTGGCATGCTTTATAATCTTTTAGTTTATTAATTAATTGGTAAACAAAAGGCTTAATCTGATAGTTTCAAATGGCAATTACCAGTAGGTGTCTAACACTCACGTTGATGTATTTAGAAAGGGACTAGGGATGTTACCATGAAATGATTTTACTTTTCTTTTTCAATGAAATGCCAATCATAGTTATATATCTTTTGCAAAATTGAATAAAAATTTTTAAAAATCTTACATGTGTTTATAATCAGAAAAATGATAACAAGTTACATGAACAGAAAAGAGTCCATGAATGTATTTTTATACAGCAAAATATAGCTTCAAAATAGATTCTAGAAACCATATTTGAATTCAAGCACATAAAGAACCAGATTAGAAGCCCTGTTTTGTGATACAAAGACATATGTTTCACTTAAATAAACTATTTTTCACTAAAAAGAAACAATATTTGCTTTATGCTTTATGGAAAACAAGATGCCCTCTATCCTTTGAACAGTTAAAGCCTAAATTAAAAGGTAATGATTAGTTTATGACAAAAGAAATACCCAGTTATGGATGGATGTGCAAAAATTTTTGAAGCTCAAAAACACATCTCATGGAAGGCTGAAAAACAATTAACCATTTCACAAAGGGCCATGGATAGAAATACTTTGTGATACTACTACAAGTCCAAAGTAAAACTCAATATTAATACTTATCGTTCATTCCAACCATAGGCCATTCTGAAAGTCTATAAAATTCAATCCAAATGCAAGTGAAAGTAAGTTTGTCAAATTTGTTCCACATAAATATTATGCCTCCAAAGATCAAGAAAGCCATATCAGTTGGTCTTATTATTCTCTCATAAAGTTTCTCAATACCATAGCAAAAAGGCTTAATATATACCAATGCTTTACTTAAGAATCCACATAGTCCACTATGGAACTCTCTACTGTACTGCAATAATTCTGTACATATTAGATGACCACTCCAAAGAATTTCACACGCAAGATCTCCATTCCAGCCAAGAGTGAGACATAGGCATATTGACTAGGATGTTTATCTAGGTCACACGGATGGCATCCTTCAATTTCAACGAAGAGAGCCGTGGAGCAGACGAAGACGATATCGTGCATAGCACCCTACAAGCACCAAAACATTGCACACATGCCTCTCTTCCCAAGGCACAGAGCCACGCAGACAAAATGAACATCCTGACCGTAACTGCAAGCTCCCTTACAAAACTTCATGAGTTCCAGCTCAGAAATAACTTCAATGTAATAAGATACAAAATTCCAGTAACAAGATCAACCTGTAAAATTCTTCCCCAATTTTTTTTTCTGCTACAACTTATTGGTAGATAGATTTGGTAATCACAAGAAAACTTGAGCTGCCTCATTTGCGACTGTTGATGGATTCTGATTCCGTCACACTGGTCTTTGTACAAGAACAATTCGAACCAGGTTCACATTCCAAAAGGAGTATTCTTTAGATCCTAATATGCAATGGCTTACCAAAGTTTCTTCTCTTCCAAAGACATGCTTCTGGAGCAAGCTTCACAGAGACCTTAAGAGGCTCAGATTTGCACCTAGGCAAGATGAAACCCTCAGGCGGGATGAATCTTTCTTCTAAAAATTTACTTGTCTCATCTTTAGAGCCCTCTTCTTGATCGGTGCTTGTGCTGTCCTTGCTCAACCTTCTGCTACCATCTTGGCTCATCCCAGATTTTCTGCTACCCTCTTGGCTCTCCATGGGGCTCCTAAAAAATTCTCGGCCAGACACCCATGTTTCCTTGGATATCTCCAAAGAAAGCTTTGTAAGCTCTGGCTCGCACTGCATACTAAACAAATCTTTAGCCAAGCTCTTCTTTGCACTTCCTCCTGATCCTTCAACCACAGTAGTCGCAGCAGTGGTAGTCATCATCCTCTCGCTTCCATCTTCATCATTAGAAGTCTCATCTTGATCTCGAGAAGAAATTAGTCTGCCCTCACTTGAATCCTTCCTATATGATTCACCAACACAGGCTTTCTTTTGGGGCTGAACACAGGCCTTCTTGTTGTGGGGCTCATCAGCTTTAGGAGCCATCCAGAGCTCTGAATCCAAGGACAATTTCAGAGGCTCAGATCTACATCTCATCAACAAAAGTGCATTTCTTGGAGGCACACAAATATGTTCCTCCTCAAGGCCATCAGCACTATAATTATTATACCCTCTATTCCGTTCCACCCCATGTTGCCCAAATCTTATAGGCATCCACTCATCATCACTATCATCATCCTCAAATCGCCTTGGGCTCCTTTTTGTTCTCTCCTGCTTTTTCCCATATGGGTCCTCCAATCTCGCCGAATCCACAGGTCTCCCCTGGCCCCTGGCATCTGGGTCGTCCTCCAGATTCTCAGAATGCCTGTCATCCCCATCTTGAACAACCATCAACACCTTTCCCAACAGGGTGCTCATACAAGCAGAGGATTGTTGCTTCCCACGCCCCTCCCTAAAGCCTGAGCTTCTCTGGGCGTTGTCCCCACTGCAGGGCAAAAAGCAACTAAAATCTGAACCCAGGCCCTTGAAGGCACCACACACATCCTTCCTAAAATCAGGCATATGACCCCATTTTTTATCATTCCCCTTCTTGGATTTAACTCTTACCTGGCCAATGCATGTGACCTTCGGAGAGGTGGGTTCCTCTTCTGGGGCTGCTGCTACCTCTGAACCTCCTCCTCCTCCTCCTCCTCCTCCTCGTCCTGCATTAGTCCTCCTCCTCGAGAGGACAGGGAACATGAACATGGGACTAGAGTGGCCTCCCTTTCTCCTGCAACTCCCAACGCTTTCTTTGAATCTGTCTATCCTTGCAGGGCTGTGAGATGATTTGGTCACCATTCTCGATGGAAAGCACACAAACAAATCGTTCCCACCGCGGTATCCTTTGTTTCCCTCCATCCATCTCCTTCACAAACCACCCAAAAAAATTCTTTTTACTGACTCAATTTCAATTAAAATTTCATCAACCATTTCACGGCCCTGTTTCGCGCACCCAATTCAGCTTTCCCGAACTTGTTATAAAGCCCATTGTGAGCTATAGAATCCGCAATAAATCAGGAAAATTCTCACGGTAAACCTGATTTCTCGCTCGCGGCTCTATACCTTCCAAACATATACACATTATATATATGTTTATATACATTTTATATACCTCTATATATATATAGAATCCTCCTACTGCCCTTGGGTACCCAAGGGCAGTGAGACTGAGCTTCTTGGCTTTGCAGTGCACCCACGTCACATCTCTCCCTATGCATCTTTATCTCTTGATTTTCTAAAAAAAAAACACTATATTACAGAAGCTTCCATACACTAACTTTTATTAAAACACTAACTTTTATTAATGTTTTAAGGTTTGACCTATTGCACTAACTTTTATTAATGTTTTAAGGTTTGACCTATTGCTTCTAAAATTTATGCAGGGCCCATGGAAAATGGAATTCGTTTCAATCTTGTAAAATCTATGCCGGGGACTTTCCAAGATTACGCATTCATCTCTTAATCTGTATTTTATTATTTATATTACAAGATTCCAAGAGCAACTCAGGCTTCGAGGTTTGGTCAGCCTGGCTTGTCGATGGGTGATTTCAGTTCCCCATAATTAAAAATAAAATAAATATAGTTTTAAAGGTTTGTTGGATTGATAAATTCGAAAAATTAGGTTCAAACTGTGGAGGCAAGCCTGTACTGGTAAAGGTAATAGGTGTCCTGATTTCACATGGCAATAACAATCGGTGGACTCCTTCACATCCAGCGCAACCATAGCTGTTCACATCCAGCGCAACCATGGCTGTTCCAATTTGATCTCCTTCCAAAGGTGAGGTAGGGATTATAATAACAGCTCCAAAGATTTGAACCCAGATCTGATATTAGAAAATCAAGGAAGGTTACCAATTTCCTTCTATATAAAAAAATAAATATAATATAATATAATAATAAAATAAAGAGTACGTTTTTATATAATATATTAGATTTTATTTTTATACTTTTTAGCCCATGGGTTCATTAAATGGGTTGAGTGGACTTGCATAGGACCGTACTTTCGATGGAAAGTGGTTATTGAGGAGAGTTGTATAGGATAATAGTGTTTATTGAAAGCAGGGGTCGGTTTTTAATGTCTATGAGATCTATATCATAAATTTTTGTACTTAAGGTATAATGTATAATTTTAGCTTGAGGATGATTTCAATTTTGAATTTTTATTTAAAGTTTTAAAGTTTTTATTTTGAGATTTATTTTTTTTTTAGTGTTGACATACAGTGATAAATGGAATTTATATTTGGAATGACAACATTAAATTATGATCTATATTTTAGAAGGTTATTTTGTTAAATAAGGGATAATAATAAATGTAATGCATTAATGGGAGGGTAAAATTAAGTTGGGATTTATATTTTGGAAGGTTGTTGTAGTACTACAACATTATTTAGAATTTGTAATTTTGAAAAAACGTGAATTAGTGTAATCAAGCAATAGATGTCTCAAAAAAAAAAAAATTAAAATTTGTTAAAGTTTAGCACAAGTGTTGTTTGGTTGAGGACCAATTTATTTTCAGAAGGTGTCAATTGGCTCAGGAGTGATTTGCTTACAAAGTGGCCCAATTGGTTCCAAGGAGCTAATCACTCTAGGATAGCTAGCAATTCACTTGTGAAAGCAAGTGATTCACTTGTTAAGTGGAGTGATTGACTTGATAAGTGATTGTAATGGTTCTAATATAGTATATCGACTATCTTTATTAGCTCATGCACTAGGTTAATTAGTCGACCCTTGAGCATTAGGGTTAGGGTTAATATGATTTAATCTATAAATAGGAAGAATTTGGTGATAGTTTGCATTATGGAATTTATTTGGATTTAAGTTGCATCTACACATATGAGACTTCGCCCTTTCCAAGTGGCTATGAGACTTTGCCCTCTCTAAGTGGCTAAGGATTTGCATTGATTTGGATTTGGGTTTTGGTTATTGTTTATTGATTTCTTTCGAATTGGATCTGCATTGTTATTGTACATCATTGAATTGTTCTGCTATATGCTAACTTTAATAGTTGTAGCATAACAAGTGGTATCAAAGCAACAATTTTGGCCATCCATGGGTTCGTTTGTTAGGTGCTTGTGCTCAATTTGATTTTACTATAACCCAAATTTTATTGGCAAAATTTTTTCAATGGACCCTATGTTAAGTTTAAAAATTGTATTTGCAAACTCAAATATCCACAGATTGGAAGCTTTTATTTGTAGCTTTTCTTGCATAGGTCGTCCTGCTTCAGAGCCAAGTTCCAACTCCCAAAACCACAAGGTCCAAATCCACACTTTCCACCTACTCTCCATACAAATTAAGCTTGTCATTATCCTTCTTTGTCTCTTTCTCCTTTCTTCTCCTCATCGTACCCATCGCATTCGTTTTCCTAGCAGAAGCAACAACATCCTTCTTCCTACAAATGTTGGGACTTCCTTCTTCATATAAGATAAGACGTTAACCCTAAGACGATATAAGGTGATCTAGCACTCCTCTCTCGCTTCTTTGAAGTGCTTGTAAGCTATCAAACATCAAACCATCCAATAGTGTTGCACCTTGATTATGTGAAGGGAGCTCACCAAGTAAGGTCGTAGGGCATCGAAGTTGTCCAAAGTCAATTTAAGGGTTTTGAATAATTCATCTGCTCTTCTTTGTGATGGCTCATACATTTTTTAAAATTCCCTTGGTCAAGTAGAAGCATGAAACCTTCAAATACCTAGAGCAGGCATATATCTAACTTTTAGCCAAGTTATAGGGCCCCGAAAACCTTAAACGACTATTGAGCAATCTTCTTAAAAGCTTGCATTGATGAAAGTAAAACTGACATGAGAGCACTTTACATTTGTTATGGCATTGAAACCATGTGTTTATCTAAAATCCTATAAACGAGTTCTCTACATATTTAACGTCATGGAAAAAAATGTGCATTATCAAATTAAGGTTTGAAAAGTTTGCATTTCCATATTTTTTCATTATAAATTACTTTATTTATTTTCCTCCATGCAATCATTATAGAATTTCTACTATTTATTTATTTTCCTCCACGTTTGCCCACCATGTACTCCCACTCACAATAGAATGTGAAAATTAAGATTCATTACAGTAGGAGCAACCAATAGAAGTAGATGAAGTAGAACAAGAGGATGATACCATGGTTCTCTTGGCTCACATGCTTATGGGACTTCAAGCTCACCACACTATCATGGTACAAGGATTTATTAAAGGACAACATGTCAATGTGTTGATTGATTTAGGTAGCACTCACAATTTTATAGATAGTAAGATAGCAAAGTCCTTGGGCTTGTATATCAGTACTTCAAATCAAGATAAATTTCAAGTCTTAAGATAATCTTGTTGTTTGGGTCAAACGGCTAAAGTTAACATCCAAACGAGAGATTATACTTGGGTGGGAAATCTCTTTGCCATGAACCTAGGAAGTTCATATGTCATTTTAGGACCACAATGGCTATCTTAGCTTGATGATGTTACTATTAATGTGCAAAAAATTAATGTCAAATGGACAAAGAATGAAAGGGTCATTTATCTTTAAGGAATCCAACCCCCTCCTGCCAAGGTGGCCAGTCCACATCTCATGAAATTCTTTGCCCATGTCAATTGCTTAGAGATTCAGTATTTAGATCCACATATTCTAGTACTTGATGAAGAAGGTGGAATCACTCTTTAGCCTAAAGCAATATTGTAGTCTAGAGTTCATCACCTTCAGTCTTGGAAAATTTAGGAGTTCCTCATCAAGTGGCAAGACCTTCCAAAAGAAGATGTTACATGGGAGCCTAATAATATTTTCCAGTATTTTCTAGCTTTGAGGACAAAGCTTTTTGAGGGAGAGAACCATGTAATGGTTCCAATATAGACATATCAGATATCTTTATTAGCTCACACACTAGCTTAATTAGTCATCCCTTGAGCATTAGGGTTAGGGTTAATCTGATTTAATCTATAAATAGGAAGAATTTGGTGATAGATTGCATCATGGAATTTATTTGGATTTAAATTGCATCTGTGCATATGAGACTTCACCCTCTCCAAGTAGCTATGAGACTTCTCCCTCTCTAAGTGGCTAAGGATTTGCATTGATTTGGATTTTGAATCTGGTTACTATTTATTAATTTTTTTCAAGTTGGATATACATTATTATTGCACATTATTAAATTGAATTGTTATTTGTATAATTTATTAGCCATATCGTCACAACCATATGGAGGTAAAAATGGAGCCACAAATCCCAAGGTGAATCTATCCTTTCTTCCCAAAGGTTTCTTCCTAGCTATTTTTCTATGGAAGAAAGAAAAAATCCTAAAAGGGGGTCCTTGGTTTATGGGAAAAGCAAGACTCTTCCTTACCCGCTAGTATGAAGGTTTTTCACTTGAAAATGTAAATCTATCCCTAGTACTAGTCTAAGTTAGGATGTTTGGGTTGCCCCTTGAATTTTGAGAAATAGATACCTTCAAGGCAATAGGAAACACTCTAGTAGAATTCTTTGAGATTTCATATACTACGAAAGATGGATTCTTGGCTATTTATACTCGAATATTGGTCATGATTGATACAAGTAAAACTTCACCAGAATCAATCATTCTTAAGTATGGGGATAAGATGTCGATCCAAACCATAGATTATAAAAATATATCTTTTAGATGTAGAATATGTCATGAAGTGGTGAATATTGAGAGATCATACCCTAGGAAGAGCCAAACAAAATCATATGTAGAAAACCACAAGAGAAACTTACAAATGGTTATGTATGAAGATGGTTTTCAACTTCCAAAAAATAGATCTAGAAAAATGAAAGAAAATAAACAGTGGAGACTAGTAAGGAAGGATATTGGAAGAAATACCAATTTTTTTGAGGCTTTAGCCTATGAATAAAAAGTAGATCAAAACTTAGAGGACATAGTACAATAGGTTTAACATATTAACAAGGAACCGTCTATTTAGTATGATCTTGATTTAAGGAAGAACATTCTCGATGAACCTAAGGAATGTGTCTCATCATATTTTGAAGACTCTCTTAAAGTACCATGCACCATTTAGGAGAAAAAAACTGGTAAAGAAAATAGTTTTAGAAGTTAATACCTCTATCATTAATAAGGAAATACCAAAAATGAGCAGGACAAGTCAAAAGTTTCTATAGTAGAGCCAAGAGAGGATAAATATGATGAAAAATAAAATTTGAAAGAATATCGAGTAATAGAATAATAAGACCTACTTTTGATATAGGCAAGGCAAAAAGAGAAAAACCCTCAAATTATCAAGCAAGATCCAGGGAAGCAAGAGCAAACATAGAGAAAGGAACATAAACTAAGTTGGTTGAACTTCTCTTTACTAAACAACAAAATGATATTGGTAATACACAAATACCAAAAATGAGCAGGACAAGTCAAAAGCTTCTATAGTAGAGCCAAGAGAGGATAAATATGATGAAAAATAAAATTTGAAAGAATATCGAGTAATAGAATAATAAGACCTACTTTTGATATAGGCAAGGCAAAAAGAGAAAAACCCTCAAATTATCAAGCAAGATCCAGGGAAGCAAGAGCAAACATAGAGAAAGGAACATAAACTAAGTTGGTTGAACTTCTCTTTACTAAACAACAAAATGATATTGGTAATACGTAGGCGGGGACAATAGCCCCTAATGAGACATGATTATCATCTCATGGGATATAAGGGGTGCTAATGCCTCCTCAAATTAGAGGTGTATTAGGGACCTATGTTTAAGTAATAAGTCGATATTCTTTGTATCCAGGAAACTAAAATGACAAAAGAAGAAGTTTCAAAAACTATGAAAGCAATATAGACAAGATGTGAATGAGATGTTATGGATTTTTAAAGAGTGACAAGGGGAATTCTAACTTGTTGGAATACTTCTAGAACATCTTGTGTAACCATTCATAAAACTAGGCATTGGATAACCTCTTTAGTCACTTGCTACTTTGCAGATATTTGTTTCATCCTCATCAATGTCTATGGACCTACAACTCAATCAGGTATATTAGAAGTTTGAAGTGGGATTGAAGCCTTCATAATAAGTAAAGACCAATAAACTCATTTCATGATCATAGGATATTTTAATGCCATAGCCAAGTTGGATGAAAATTTTGGAGGAATTAGGAAATTAACCTAAAGAATAAGAGATTTCTCAACTTTTATTCAAAATAATAATCTATGGAAGGTTGATTTTGAAGAACACAACTATACATGGACCAAAAATAGCAAAGGCTAGAACCTAATAGCAAAAAAAATAGACAGATGCATACTCTTATATCATTGGCTAGATGAAGGAACTTGTGCTAAATTTTAAATAGGAGGAGATGTGGCAAGACCATCCTCAATTTGTTGACATTATAACATAAGTGTGAAATTCTTCAGGAAATTATGGGTTGTATGCTCTTCCAAAACAAATTGAATCTATGACATCTAGATTAAAAGAATGGAGCAAAAAAACTTTTGGAAACATTTTTGAGAATAAAAAAGAACTAAAAGATAAAATTCCAAAATTCCAAAAAAATGATCATAATAATCCAATCTTAGAGGAAAGGGAGTTGCTTAGTGAATATCATAATATTTTGAGTAAGGAAGAGAAATTCTGGAGATTAAAATCAAGTCAAACTTGGTTAAAAGGAGATAAAAATACAGATTTTTCATAGGATGGATATAGTACAGAGATCAACATCTAGAAGTAGTAGAATTAAATCAAAAGAAGGGGTTTGGATTGAAGATCAAAGTGAAATTCGAAAAGAGGCAGTCTTTATTTTAGAATATTCTAGTATCATAGGAGACTGAAGTTTTTAATGATAAACTTATTCAAGTTGTAGCTTCAGTTATAACGAATGAAGATATTATGAAATTGATGGAGCCTATTACTCTATAAGGAGTTCATTTAGCTCTTATCTCTTTTAATAAGGATAAATCCATGGGTCCAGATGGGCTCTCTATAACTTTTTACCAACATAATGGGATATAGTGAAGGATTCTTTATTGGTGGCAGTGGAACGTTCTAAGGTAAAACAATACATACCTTATAAAATACAAGCAACATATCTTATCCTAATTAAAAAAAAGAAGAATATTGAATTGTTTGATTCCTTTAGACCCATAAGCCTATGTAATATGGCATATAATATTATCTCCAAAGTGATGGCAAATCGATTAAGACTATTGTTAGACAAAATTATTTCAAATTAGCAAGGAGGATTTGTGAAAGGGAGACAAATTTTGGATGGGATCATAGTAGCTCATGAAGTTATACATTCAACAACTTCAAGAAAAGAGAAAGCAATGATCTTAAAACTTAATATGAGTAAATCCTATGATAGGGTTAAATGGGATTTTCTTTTTGTAGTTTTAGAAAAATTTAAATTTGGGAAGAAATGGGTTAGATGGATTAAAGCTTGTGTCTCTATAGTTTCTTATTCAGTGTTGGTCAATGGGTTAGTAACATAATATTTTAAATCCAAGAGAGACCTTATACAAGGAGATCCTCTATCTCCTTATTTGTTCATTATTATGGTAGAGGTTTTGAGTAGGAACTTAAATAAGGCTTACAAATATGGGCTTATAAGTGGACTTAAGGTTAGTAATAACATCGACAACATCACCCATCAACAATTTGTAGATGATACAACCCTTTTTGGAAGGGCAAGGATAAATGAGGCCACAACTTTGAATAATTTGTTGAAGGAATACAAAAGAGCATCAGGGCAAAACATTAATAGGACAAAATCCAAAAGTTATTTCCTTAACATTCCAGCTAATATCAAAGCAAGAATTTACAGGTTACTTCAAATGGAGGAGGCAAATTTGCTAGTAACTTATCTAGGGATGCCCTTATTTGAGGGGAGAATGAGAATAGAATTATGGAATCCAATTATTAGTAAAGTTTAGAATAAACTACCGACTTGGAAAGGTAGATGGTTATCATTAGCAGGAAGAGTGCAATTAATTTAGTCTTATAGGCCATTCCAACATATTATATGTCATTATATACTATGCCAAAATCAGTTAATTTTTTTTTAATCTATATTATACAATCCTTTTTATGGTTAGGTTCAGGGTTATGCATAAGGGGTCGGCCCCGAAATCTATTTATAAAATCAAGGTGAATTGTCTTGGAATCCCGACAAAATTTGTAGAAGTATACATGGCGAATTGCATTTATTTGTCTCCAAAAATTTTCAAACCGTGGCGAATTTCATTAATTTGTCTCAAAAAAATTTCAAACCGTGGCAAATTTTTTATGTTGGGGGCTATGAATATCGTTTGCAAAATCTAAAAATGTATGACATACTTAAAAGCTTTAGGCCGATATGAAAGACTTTAGGTCGACATGACGACCAATGGCATGCCGATCGGTTGTAGTCATGATGATCGATTGCAGTCATGACGATCGATTGCAGCCATGACGATCGGTTGCAGCTATGATGATTAGTTGCATCCATGATGATCGACTATAGCCATGATGATCAGTTGCAGCCATGATGATCGGTTGCAACCATGATGATCGGTTGCATCCATGACGATCAACTGCAGCCATGACGATTTGTTGACGATCGATTGCAGCCATGATGATCGATTGCAGCCATGATGATCGATTGCATCCATGACGATCGATTGCAACCATGACAATATTTTGATGATCTAATGCATGCAACCAATATGATGATGATCGGCTACAGCCATGACGATCGGCTACAATCGATCGGCTGTAGCCATACCAATCGGTTGCAGCCATGATGATCTACTGATGATCGACTACAACCATGATGATCTGTTGATGATCGACTACAACCATGACGATCTGATGCATGCATGTCGATCGGTTGCAAGCGTGATGATCGGATGCATGTCGATCGGTTGCATGCATGTCGATGTGCTGCAACAGTCTCAAGTTCCCATCGGTAGCAGCGATGCATCTGTACCACGTGTCATCCATCCGTTAAATGATTGCATGTAGAGGACACGTGTCACCCATCCAAGAGCTGATTGCATGCAGAAAAGTCTATATAAAGGGAATTAACAGTCATTTTTTTCCCTTTTCTATCATGGTTTTAACCTTTTTCCTCCCGTTTTAAAGCTTTCTTACCCCTTTTTCTCTCGTTTTAATGCAATCTGAACCCTCTTCCTCCACTTTTATCTTGGTTTTAACAATTTACCTTAATTTTTAAGCAATTTTTAACCATTTTTCTCTCATTTGAAACCTTTTCCATTGTATCTTCTTATCCATACCCGTACACCCTATGGCATCCCCTACAACCCCTGGAATGTTTAAAGTTAATTATAAGAACCTGGTTTACCCCTTGATTTCAAAAATTTTATCAACATCGGGTTACGACATGTCTTGGGTCATGGACTCTGGTCTTCGGGGTCTAGTTTCAATGCCCCATTTCGATACGGACGTTAAACTGGTGGAGAGGATCATTGCAGCTTATAATATGGATTCGGGCAAGGTAAATCTTATCACCGACAACAAAAACATCATTCTTTCTTTCTCAGCCACAGATGTCGCCAGATTGACAACATTGCCCCACGTTGGTGTTGAGCCTGTCACTTCCAAATACCAGTTAACTGATGACGACAAACTCTACTTGGAGACCAACTTCAAAGTGCAGTCAAAATATTTTCAAGGTATAACTATTTTTTTATTTAATTGAATTTAAATTCTTGTCAGTGATTGACCGTACAATTACTAATTTTAGTTTTTTTGCAGTTACGTCCACCAAGTCCAGAAGGGGTTTGACCGTACCGGCGATTGAAAATAAATTTCTTCGGGCATGTTGCGAATTCTTCCTTGCTAGACTCGTTCTGCAAGGAAGGCCGACATAAATTCTGATGTGGGCCTTAGCGTATTTGGTCCATTGTATTGGACACCAGAAATTTGACTAGTGCACCTATGTCTCAAATCGGATCAGATTGGAAATAGAGAACGTGAAAACCCACGCTTCACCCTCGCCGATAGTTAGCACATGTAATTATATTATTGTTTTTTTTATGAATATTTTCATAATTTGCAGAACACTCCAGTACCAACATCTTGGCACTCAACCCTTGTCAATTTAGCCATGATAGAACAACAGGTTCAGGTAATTATTTTTTATATTTTAGTAAATTTTTTTATTTTTCCATTGTTTGTCTTTTTGTAATTTTGACATTTTATACCAAACACAGAAAAGGGCATCCTCTTCCTCTTCAAAGCGGGATGTTGCTATCAGAGGTTATAATCCAGAGGAATCAGGAGACTCCGAAACACCTATGGAGGAAGCAACACCACCGCTAAGGAAAAGATCATCAAGGAAACGTAGAAGATCTATTTCTCCTGATCGTCGACAATCTCCACTTGCGGTTGCACGTCCATTGCCAACGGGCGTAGTTACGCATGAGGTTTCATCTTCTGGGAGTAAGTTTTAATTACTACCGAAACAATTTTTTTACAATATTTTTATTGTTTTTAATTAATTTTTTTTTTTTTTCAGATGTACAACATGACCACATTCCATTTGTAGCAGCAACTACGCAAGATGTTTTTTCTTCTGTCGGTAAGTGTTATAACAAAGTTTGCAACCAATTTTCATAATTTAATTTTATAACTAGTTTTTATTTTCTACCTTCACAAAATTTATAACTAATTTTTATTTTTATGTTTTAAGGTCCCTTGCAACAATTTCATCAACAAAATCAACAAATGCCGCCCCCTCCTCCACAACGCCCAACTCAAATGCGAGGTCAATGCTTCCCAGTTGGAAAACACTTTCTTCCATCTAGGCCACAAAGAGAAGCAACACAACAAATTTCAGAGAGAGAAGCATCAAAGACTTTTTCGGTTTTGATCATATTTCTGTTAATAATTTTACTTTTAAGGATATACCGAAAGCTTCTGGTACTGGGTTGGATGATGTTCCACTTGATAAAGATTACTTTTTGCAAGATAACACACCCACTCAATTTCAACTATCAAAATTGTTTCAAGACAAAGTAAATGAAGGTGCAAAATGTTCAAGCAAATCTCCTCCAAGGGAAAGAAGCACCCGTCAGGCTCCTCCTCGACAAGAGGATGAAATAATAATTTTTTCAGAAAAATATTTGGTTTCTGATAACGTTGAATCTACAATTAAGGATTTGCTACTTCCAGATATAACAGAAATGAAAAAATGGGAGTATCGGGCTAAGGTGTTGATAAAGGAAATTAATGCCCGATACAATAATTTTTCAAAAAGAGAAAGAAAATTTTTTGTTGTTGAAAATGAACCTAAAAATATGGAGGCTCTGCTACAACAAGTAAAATCTAGCATTTTGAAGGTGAATACATCATACACAGATGAAATTTTAAAGTTTATGATGAACAAATTGGAGAACATAAACGGTGAGGCCCAAGCTTATTACAATGAATGGGCAAGTGATAAGAAAAAGGTTGTTGTTGTTGTAGCTGCAAAGAATGTTGCTGAGGTTTGACTTAATCACTTTTGTGTTCAAAAATTTGTTGTTCTCTTTTTTAAAATGTAATTATCTTTTCATGTTGATTAACTTTTTTTCTTTTTGTAGGTAAAGTATGAAAATCTCAAGAAGCAGGTTCAAAACCTGCAAGACTATCTCAGGATGGCAAAGGAGTTCTTAAACGCTTCCATGGCAATGAAAAAAAGAGCACAGGAATCAGTTCGACAAAATAACATTTTGCGGAAAATCATTATCCGCAATGGATTGGATCTTGATGTTCTGCTTAAGGAGAAGGGTAAAGAAGTTCAAGGACCAACATCTGAAGATGTTGGCAAAGAAGAAAAGACCCTTCTCGATGGAATGCAAAATGTTGAGATGATCCTTGTCAATTGTGGAGCAATTGATAGTACTATTACCCAGCCCGAGAAAAGAGCCATCGAAATGCAGAATGTGGTAATCGTGGAAGTAGTGGATGAGGAAAAAGGAGCTGAACAAGGGAAAGATGAGGGAGGGGCCGTTGCTATGGAGACTGTGGAAGCCATTGAGAAGGCAAAAGGAGTGGAGGAAGGGGGAAAATATTCTGAAGTGAAAAAATAAATTTTAAAAACAATTTTAAGACATTTCATATGTTTTCATTGGAAAACAAGATACTTGCTTTTATTATTTTACTATTACACTATTTACATTTATAATTGTGTGTTATTTTCATCTCTTAAGTATTATGGTGTTTCAAATATGCTTGAGTTTACGTAGAATATATGCATAGGTATAGATTTACATGTTATTCAATGTTATTCATGTTGTGATATAAAAATGAGTTTTGTCTTGTGGATTTTGCTATGTTGTTTTTATATTTCAATTTTCAAATGAGTTTGAATTTTTAGTTTATTCAAAGTCATTCTTGTTGTTGTATAGAAAAGTGTTTTGTCTTTTTTATTATGCTATATTGTTTTCATATTCAATGTTAGTTTACGATGGAGATATTAATGAAAGGGTTAAATTTCAATTTCCATATATTATGCTATGTTGTTTTATATTTCAATTTTCAAATGAGTTTACGAATGATATATCTATGCATGTGTTTAAATTTCAGTTTATTCATATTCATTCTTGTTGTAGTATAAAAGTGAGTAATTTCATTTCTATTTTGCGATATTGTTTTTATATTTCAAGTGAATATGGTCATTTGTATTATGCTATATAGTTTTTATATTTCAAAGTGAGTTTACGAAGGATATATCTATGCATGGGTTTCAATATTCAGTGCATTCATAATCATTATAGTTGTATAAAAATGAATATGGTCATTTGTATTATGCTATATTGTTTTTATATTTCAAAGTGAGTTTACAATGGATATATCTATGAATGGGTTTCAATTTTCAGTGCATTCATAGTCATTATAGTTGTATAAAATTGAATATGGTAATTTATATTATGCTATATTGTTTTTATATTTCAGAGTGAGTTTACAATGGATATATCTATGCATGGGTTTAAATTTTCATTTTCCATATCTAGAGTACTATTCTATATGCTTTTTTCATACATATGTAGAAAATTTTTAGTAGTTATGTATATATACAAGGTTAACTCAATGACAAAGCATAAACCATAAAAAATATCTATATTTTGTCACATCATCAATGATAATCGGTTGCAGACATGTCGATCGACTACAGGCATGACGATCGGTTTCAGCATGTCGATCGATTGTAGACATGACGATCGACTACAGACATGCCAATCGGTTGCAGACATGATGATCATCTGCTAGTATGATGATCGGCTTCTGGCATGACGATCAGTTGTAGACATGACGATCGACTGTTGACATGATGATCAGCTATAGACATGTTGATCGATTGTAGACATGTCGATCGACTGCAGACATACCGATCGATTACAAACATGATGATTGGTTGCAGACATGTCGATCGACTGCATACATGTTGATCGATTGTAGGTATGACGATCGGATGCAAACATGCTAATCGATTGTAGACATGACGATCGACTACATACATGTCGATCAAATTTAGTAATAACGATCGGGGGACTGGTTTAGGGGGGGCATGATGATTGATAGGAATGATCAATCGATTGTAGGTATGTCGATCGGCTACAGTAATGGCAATCGATTATAGCTATGTCGAGTACCCAGTCGGTAGCAGCATTGCATTTGTGCCACATGTCAACCATCTATGAAATGATTGCATGCAGAGGCCATGTGTCAACCATCTATGAAATGATTGCATGTAGAGGCCATGTGTCACCCATCCAAAAGTTGATTGTATGTAGAGAAGTCTATATAAAGGGATTAACAGTCATTTTTTTGCCTATTCTATCACAGTATTAATCATTTTCTTCCCGTTTTAACGCATTCTTACCCATTTTCCTCTCATTTTAACGCATTCTTAACCCTCTTCCTCTAGTTTTATCTTAGTTTTAACCTTTTACCATAAGTTTTAAGCCAGTTTTAACCCTTTTCCTCCATTTTGAATCCTTTTCTATCAAGTGTCGTGTACCATCCTCTGTGTCTTCTGATCCATACTCGTACACCCTATGGCATCCCCTACCACCCCTAGAATGTGTAAAGTTAATTATAAGAACCTGGTTTTCCCCTTAATTTCTGAAATTTTATCAACATTGGGTTACGACATGTCGTGGGTCACGACCTCTGGTCTTCGGGGTCTAGTTTCAATGCCGCAGTTTGACACGGAAACAAAACTGCTGGAGAAGATCATTGCAGGTTATAATATTGATTCGAGCAAGGTAAATCTTGTCATCGACAACAAAAACATCGTTCTTTCTTTCACAACCGTAGATGTCACCAAATTGACAACATTGCCCCATGTTGGTGTTGAGCCTATCACTTCCAAATACCAATTAACTAATGAAGACAAACTCTACCTGGAGACCAACTTCAATGTGCAGTTGGAATATTTTCAAGGTATAACTATTTTTTAATTTAATTGAATTTAAATTCTAGTCACTAGTGTATTACTGATTTTGTTTTTTTTGTAGTTACGTCCACCAAGTCTAGAAGGGGTTTGACCGTACTGGCGATTGAAAATAAATTTCTTCGAGCATGTTGCGAATTCTTCCTTGCTAGACTCATTCTGCAAGGAAGGCCAACAAAAATTCTGATGTGGGCCTTAGCGTATTTGGTCCGTTGTGTTTCACACCAAAAATTTGACTGGTCCACCTATGTCTCACATCGGATCAGATTGGAAATAGAGAACGTGATAACCCATGCTTTACCCTCATCGATAGTTAGCACATGCAATTATATTATTGCTTTTTTTTACGAATCTTTTTATAATTTGTAGAACACTCCAGTACCAACATCTTGGCACTCAATCCTAGATAATGCAACCATGAGAGAACAACAGGTTCAGGTAATTTTTTTGTCAATATTTAAATAAATTTTTTATTTTTCCATTATTTGTCTTTTTGTAATTTTGACATTTTATATATACACAGAAAAGGGCATCATCTTCCTCTTCAAAGTGGGGTGCTACTGTCAGAGGTTATAATCCAGAGGAATCAGGAGACTCCGAAACACCTACGAAGGAAACAACACTACCTGTATGGAGAAGATCAACAAGGAAACCTAGAACATCTAGTTCTCCTGATCGTTGACAACCCCCACCTACGGTTGCATTACGTCCACTACCAACGGGAAAAGATTCTGGAGCAAGAAATTGAATTTTAAAATTTGATATTTTGAAAGACAATTTTATGACATTTCATATGTTTTCGTATGAAAACAAGATACTTGCTTTTATTATTTTACTTTTAAGAGATACACTTTTATAATTGTGTGTTATTTTCATCTTTTAAGTATTATGGTGTTTCAAATATGCTATGTTGTTTTTATATTTCAATTTTCAAATGAGTTTACGAATGATATATCTATGCATGTGTTTAAATTTGAGTTTATTTATATTCATTCTTGTTCTTGTATAGAAAAGTGTTTTTTCTTTTTTATTATGCTATATTGTTTTCATATTCAATGTTAGTTTACGATGGAGATATTTATGAAAGGGTTAAATTTCAATTTCCATATATTATGCTATGTTTATATTTCAATTTTCAAATGAGTTTACGAATGATATATCTATGCATGTGTTTAAATTTCAGTTTATTCATATTCATTCTTGTTGTAGTATAAAAGTGAGTATTTTCATTTCTATTAAGCTATATTGTTTTTATATTTCAAGTGAGTTTACGAAGGATATATCTATGCATGGGTTTCAATTTTTAGTGCATTCATAGTTAGTCATTATAGTTGTATAAAAATGAATATGGTAATTTGTATTATGCTATATTGTTTTTATATTTCAAAGTGAGTTTAGGATGGATATATCTATGAATGGGTTTAAATTTTCATTTTCCATATCTAGAGTAATATACTACATGCATTTTTCATACATATGTACAAAATTTTTTACTATGCATACAAGGTTTACTCAATGACAAAGCATAAATCATAAAAAATCACTATATTTTGTCATATCATACAACTAATGATACTAATGATACATACATACATTTAAATTCAAAGGAAAAATAACTATTTTTTGTCAACATATACATTTAGTTCAATAACATAGCATCATTACGTATACATGGTTTTCAAATTTTCAACTTACTCAAAGCTATAGCATACATCATAAATTTTGAAAACATAGACAATCCATAAAATTAAAAAGCAAACATGCATAATCATTGAAAATTGAATGATTATATGATTTTACAACAAATCAAATACAAAAAATCTTTGATAATATGAAATATTTCAAATCCGGAAAATCATTGATAATATGAATTTATTCAAATCACTAAAATTTTACAAAATGATTTCAAATCTGAAAAAATCTTAGATTATATGAATTTGTCATATAATCATTGCAATTTTTACATTTCTGGAAGGTAATACAAATCTTTATCAACTTCTCCACAAGAACGTAGAATCTGTGAATTTTGCGTTTCCATAATCTCATCATCACTCCTAGCTAAATCATTTTCGTCATTATCAACCATATTAGAGAGACCTCTTCTTTCTGCTAGGGACTTCCAATATGTCAACGCTCTGTCATAGGGAAAGTTACCCACCTCGTACGATGACACATACATTCTCAAACAATTTTCCAAATTTATGTCCAACCTGTTATGAACTTTTGATTTAACAAAATTTAATGCATTGAAAACCCTTTCGTCTTCAATAGATCCCAAATCATTGTCTGACATAATTCATATAAAATAAAGTATTCACTCATAGTATCTTGCAAGACACTACTTCAATACAATTTTTGCCAAAAACGCGTGATTGAACCAGTCTCTTGTGGATTTTTGAATTGTGCAATTTGATTATCCATTGTTATTCCAAAATTGGTTGATTGATGTCTCAAAAGATATTTGTTTAGAATACCATTGATTTCAATGTCATTTATTTCCACACTTTTAGAGAAATGTGTCATAATATTACCCATATATTTTACAAACAACTCACTTCTACTACTTTGGTCACCACAAGGATTCTAGAAATTAAGATTAACAACAACCATGGCCTCAAGTGTCTCATCTCTCTTAAAACGATATCTTATTTCACTTGTTAATGCATTTGCAATTCTTTTCAATTTATTCTTAGTGTTATCCAAAACCTCATCGAATCCGAAATGTGTAATGGGCACTTGTTCAACATCATCTATCAGAGTATTTAATCGCTTTTCAAAACGATATACAGGAATCAACTTTCCATTGATAGCAATACAAATATTATCGTTGATGTTGAACTTTAAAAAGTTGTTTGGTTCATTGACATTAATTAACGTATTCCAACTATCAAACTTGGGATCCTCAAAATGTTTTTCGGATAAATAAATCCTGTCAATAACCATACATATTTGTTTTCTCATCCTCATGAAATCGACAATATAAATTACCCTTTCATGTGCAAGTTTAATCATAGTATTCATTTTTTGTAACATTGGTAGAATACCACATAATGTGAGAAGAGTTTCCAAGTCAGTCATACGAAAAAACAAATATTTTGCCTTGTCAACATCTCTACGATGTGCATACATAAACCCAACCAAGGATTGATATTATAAAAATACCCTTTTTTCAAGAAGAAATAGTGAAATCCACCTGGTTTCCACATCTTTTAACATTTTTCTGCCTTTAGTTACACCTAGAGAAAATTGTTGAAACTCTGCAAACATTTTTGGACTACATGAAAAATATGAGTGTATATCGCGGACGAGTTCTTCCACTCTGGCTACATTATCAAAATTGCTCACAATTTTGTATGCAATATTCATTCGATGAGCCATGCAATGAATAGAAATCACATATGGGACAATGGAAGTCTGAAGCCTAACACAAAAACCATTCCTTTGTCCTTGCATTGTAGCCGCACCATCAACTCCAACACAAATTAACTTTGTGGCAATTTCCTTTTTATCTCTTTCGATAATATCCTTTAAACTGGTTACAACAACATTATAAATGTTTTTCGCATTACAATTTTCAATCATCTTATGTAGTGCTAGTAAATGAGGTTGTCTCAAATGATTTTTGAATGTGTAAACATGTATGCAAATCCAAGATGTGTTGTCAACAACTATTACCTCATCAATGGAAAGTGAAATAAATTTGGCTTGTTTCACATTCTCTCTCAGGTCTTCCTTCTCAACCAGTGATAGACATTTTACCATTTCCCAACCACTTCGATTTGACCAATGTGAACTGGTAAGGTTTTGTACATTGGCTAGTTGAAGTATTTCGTTAAAATCAACAAAATCAGACATGGGTCGACCTTTTTTTAGAATACTGTATACAATAGCAAACTGCAATTTCTTTGAGGCTAATACAATATTATTAATTTTTTGAAATTGTGCCTCGATTGTTCCTCCCTTCTCAATGAGAGTTTGTTTTGTTTCATTGCTTTTTCATATTCAAGTGCATATCTCACATGCACATATTCGGTTGCATCATTCCATCTATGAATTCTGCTAATTGTTCCATCACTTCGTATTTCTTTGATGTAAACTTTCCCACAGTGTTTTTCTATTGGGTCTTTCTTATTTTGCAATAAATTATCCTTTCCCAGCTTCCATGTACAATCGTATATCGGTCATACAATCGTATATTTGAAGGTGATTATATTCTCGTAAATTTTTACTTATTTCATTTAAAAATCCTAAATAGAGCCAATTTACGATATTTTGCGCTTGTGCATAACCCCGATTAGGTTTACAAGATAAAAGGAAATTTCCTTTGGTGAAATGGAGCAAGGTGTGTGATGATAAAACTATGGGAGGTCTTGGTTTAGGAGTTCTTAAAGATTCAAACTTAGCTCTTAGGGGAAACGTAATATGGAGATTGTACAAAGAGAGTCAAAGATAATGGGCAAGAATTCTTCTAAATATGTATGTTAATCCCAATAATCCAAGTTTAATATTTATTGCATTTTCTCTATCAAATGGTTCTGCTCTTTGGAATGGTTTTAAAACCTATTGATCTAATGATTAAAGGTTTAATATGGTTGTGGAAACTCGAGAAAAAAAATCTATTTGTATGGATGCTTGGTGTAATAAAAAACCACTCATTTTAGATCCAATTTTGCAACCTTGGATGAGATTGCTTCACGACAAATATAGTGATAGAGTTTCAAATATTTTGTACAAGGACTAGGAACGAAGATAGAAATGGAAAGAAGAATTTTTTACTAGTATACAAGACATTGATATTAGGAGGCAATTGAGTAGAAAGATAACAACTATGATTATTCAGAGGGAAGACAAGGATAAATTGATTTGGGAGTTGAATAGCTCAAGAGAATACACAACAAGAAGTGAATATAATGTAAAATACCAACAAAATAGTAATATCACTAGAATATGGAGAGATATTTGGGATAGCCCAAAAATTCCTAAATTCAAAGTGTTTGTTTGGCTAGTAGGTCATAGAAGAATTTTATCCTAGGATAACCTTATGAAAAGGGGTTTTCATGGCCCCTCTCAATGTGTTCTTTTAAAAAGGAGGAGGAGAGTATAGACCATCTCCTGGGACATTGGTCAATAGTCTGGAAACTATGGCAATGGATTCTTAATATATTTGGTAAATGCATGGTGATGAATAACATAATGAAATATTGGTTAAAGTAATGGAAAAGCACTTATAGAAGTGAGGCTTTACAAACAATATAGGATATATCAAAAGATACAATACTTTAGATTGTATGGTTTAAAAGGAATAGAAGAATATTTAAAGGAAATGAAAGCAGTTTTGAGGTAATAAAAAATAAGATTTGTTTAGCCAAAGAGGAATCTAAAACAACCCTATCAACTCACCTAGTCCCTAACTTGGAAGCAGAGAGCCTTGATAGATGGATTCAAGTTGTTAAATGGAATTATGATATTGGGCACAAGAGAAGCAAAAATAAGGTAAAGAATATAAAGTGGAAACCACCAGATGTGGAGTTGGTTAAATTGAAATTTTATGGAGCATCTAAAGGAAAACTAGGAGCAACAAGAGGAGGAAAAAAATTAGAAATAATAAAGGAGAGAGTTTGTCTCATTACACTTTCAATAGCTCAAGACAAATAATGAAGTTGAAGCTTAGGCAGCTTTATAAGGGTTCAAAACATGTAAACAAATGAAATGGAACAAAGTATGGATGGAAGGTGATTTTCTCATAGTAATAAATGCAATTTTGAGGAAAGAAAAGGCTCCATGGAACATACAAGAGATAATTAAGGAAATTCAAGATCTTGCTAAGGAGTTTGAAGAAATTAGGTTCTAAGGAGTTTGAAGAAATTAGGTTTACACATACATTAAGGGAAGAAAACAAATGTGCAAATAGGCTAGCCAATAGAGGGGTTTTCATTGAGGATCATGAAGTTAAATTCTCCTTTTCATGGTTAGAGGAAGTAGTAAGTTTAGTTGAAGTTGACAAGAAAATCTTGACTGCTTAAATCAAATAATGATTAAGAATTACTTTAATGTTTTCCATTGGTAATATCTTCTTTATTTTATAACAATATTGTGTTTTCATATAAACTATTAATTATAATTTTTATGGTTGAACTGTGTTTCAAGAAGGAAACTAGCAATCTAGATTTAGTAAAGTAGACTATGATAGTGCGATGTTTTGGAAATATTACTCTACTAAGATGCAATGCATAGATAGTAGAGGTGAAGTTTTGGTTTTGTGAAGGCTACTATAGAAAATGTCAAGAAGGATGTTAAATTTTGAAATATTTGTATTCATATACAAATTTGAAAAGATCCAAAAAATAGAATCATCGCAAGTTCATTATCTTCGCGAAGCATTAGGGTTTTTTCTAAAAAATATCTCATCTTTAAGGAGACATATCTTCGTGAAGGGTTATTCGATTCAGTTGATTCTTAGACCAATTTATGCAGAATTTGAATAACTTTAAAATGAGTGGTCAAATGAAAGAATCTGAGCAATATTAAGGAAGATACAACCTTGTGAAGTCAACCATCCGAAACAAGAGCAATGACAATTTTTCAAGTTGCGAAAAATGAAATTGCAAATATTTGTCAGCTAGGTTTTGTATGATAGGAAGAGCAATGAAGGGGTAGGACTTAAGTGAGGCAAGAAACTCTATCTAGACAAATAATTTTTTAGCTAAGTTTTTTTCCCTTTCTTTATCTTATAAATTGTGTATGCAAATTATTATAATTTTTTTTAATCAAATATTACATTTGCTATAGGATATTTAGATAAATTTCAATAGATTTTAAGTTTTAGTTTCCTTTCCAAGAACTGATTTTTAGTTAAATCCTTAGAATCATCTCTAGTGGTAGAGGTTAGTGAGCACACCTTGGAGATATCCTCATTGCTCCAAGATAGGGTTATTTTTGGTAAATTTAATGGTTATTGGCTAGGGGCTTTAGCCTTGATAAAATGGATTGATAGGAGTTGGAAGCCCCCAGGAGTGATTTTATCCTTTATTTCGAAAGGTTTCTTTCTAGCTATTTTTTGTTCAAGGAAAGAAAGAGAAAAAATCCTAAAAATGAGTCCTTGGTTTATGGGAAGAGCAGGTTTCTTCCTTACCCGCTAGTATGAAGGCTTTTCATCTGAAAATATAAATCCATCCCTAGTAATAGTCTGGGTTAGGATGTTTGGGTTGCCCATTGAATTTTGAAAAATAGATACCTTCAAGGAAATAGGCAACACTCTAGGATAATTTCTTGAGATTTTAGATACAACAAAAGATGGATTCTTGGCTATTTATGATCGTATATCGGTCATGATTGATATAAGTAAAGCTTTACAAGAATCAATCATTCTTAAGTATGGGGATAAGATGTGGAATCAAACCATAGATTATTAAAACATATCTTTTAGATGTAGAATATGTCATGACGTGGGGCATATTGAGAGATCATGCCCTAAGAAGAGCTTAGCAGAATCATATGTAGAAAACCACAAGAGAAACTTATAAATGGTTATGGATGAAAATGGTTTTCAACTTCCAAAAAATAGATCTAGAAAAATGAAATAAAATAAACAGTGGATACTAGTAAGGAAGGATATTGGAAGAAATACCAACTCTTTTGAGGCTTTAGCCTATGAAGAAAAAGTAGATCAAATCTTAGCGGACATAGTACAACAATTTCAACATATTAACAAGGAATCTTCTATTCAGTATGATCCTAATTTAAGGAAGAACATTCTCCATGAACCTAAGGAAAGCGTCTCATTAAATTTTGAAGACTCTCTTGAAGTACCATGCACCATTAAAGAAAAAATGGTAAAGAAAATGCAGTTTTCGAAGTTAATACCTTTTCCATTAATAAGGAAATACTAGAAAATGAGCAGGACAAGTCAAAATCTTCTATAATAGAGCCAGAAGAGGATAAATTTGATGAAAAATAAAATTGTGAAAGAATAGCTAGGAATAGAATAATAAGATCTACTCCTGATATAAGCAAGGCAAAAAAAGAAAAACCCTCAAATTATCAATCAAGATCCAGGGAAGCAAGAGCAAACATAAAGAAAGGAACACAAACTAAGTTGGTTGAACTTCTCTTTAGCAAACAATAAAATGATATTAGTAATAGCAGGCAGGGCCAAAAGCCCCTAATGAGACATGATTATAATCCCATGGAATATAAGGGGTGCTAATGTCCCCTCAAAGAAGAGGTGTATTAGGGACCTATGTTTAAGTAATAATCCTGATATTATTTGTATCCAAGAAACTAAAATTATAAAAGAAGTTTCAAAAACTATGAAAGCAATATGTGCAAGATGTGAATGGGATGTTATGGATTTTGAAGGAGCGACAAGGGAAATTCTAACTTGTTGGAATCCTTGTAGAACCTCCTATGTAACCATTCATAAAACTAGGCATTGGTTAGCCTCTTTAGTCACTTGATACTTTGCAGATATTTATTTTATCCTTATCAATGTCTATGGACCTACAACTCAGTTAGGTATATTAGAATTTTGGAGTGGGATTGAATCCTTTATGAGAAGTAAAGACCAAGAAATCCGATTCATGATCATAGGAGATTTTAATGCCATAACTAAGTTGGATGAAAATTTTGGGGGAATTAGAAAATTAACCCAAAGTATGAAATATTTCTCAACTTTTATTCAAAATAATAATCTATGGGAGGTTGAGTTTGAAGAAGACAACTATACTTGGACCAACAACAGGAGAGGCTAGAACCTAATAGCAGAAAAATTAGACAAATACATTCTCTCAGATCATTGGCTAGATGAAGGAACTTGTGTTAAAACTAATACCTTAACAAGGATTGGTTTAGATCATTGGATAATAAGATTTAAAATGGTGGCTAGTGAATTAAAAAAAATATCATATTTTAAATATGAATAGATGTGGAAAGGTCATCCTCAATTTTATAATATGATAGCTCAAACGTGGAATTCTTTAGGTAACGGTGGGTTGTATGCTCTTCCATATCAAATTTAATCTATGACATCTACATTAAAAGAATGGAACAAGAACACTTTTGGAAATATTTTTTAGAAGAAAGAACTAAAAGATAAAATTCCAAAATTCTAAAAAGGTGAACATAATAATCCAAACTCAAAGTAAAAGGAGTTGCTTAGTGAATATCATAATATTTTAAGTAAAAAAGAGATTTTTTGGAGATTAAAATCAAGACAGACTTGGTTAAAAGAAGGAGATAAAATCACAAAGTTTTTTCTTACGATGACTATAGTACAGAGATCTACATCTAGAATTAGTAGAATTAAATCAATAGAAGGGATTTGGATTGAAGACTTGAGTGAAATTAGAAAAGATGCGAAGTCTTTTTATCATAATATTTTAGGATTAGAGGAGACTAAAGTTCTTAATGATAATCTTCTTCAAGATGTTCCTTCAGTTATAACGAATGAAGACAATAGGAAATTGATAGAGCCTATTACTCTAGAAGAAGTTCATGTAGCTCTTTTCTCTTTTAATAAGGATAAATACCTAGGTCCATATGGACTCTCTATAGCTTTTTACCAACATAATTCGGATATAGTGAAGGATTCTTTATTGGTGGTAGTGGAACAGTCTAGGGTAAAACAATACATACCTTATAAAATAAATGCAACATATCTTACCCTAATTCCAAAAAAGAAGGATGTTGAATTGTTTGATTCTTTTAGACCCATAAGCCTATGTAATATGACATATAAGTTTATCTCCAAAGTGATGGAAAATCATATTAAGGTGATTATTAGACATAATAATTTCAAAAGGGCAAGGAGGTTTTGTAAAAGGGAGACAAATTCTAGATGGGATCATAGTAGCTCATGAAGTTATACATTCAATTGCTTCAAGAAAAGAGAAAGCAATGATCTTAAAACTTGATATGAGTAAAGCCTATGATAGGGTTAAATGGGATTTTTTTTTTGCAGTTTTATAAAAGTTTAGATTCAGGAAGAAATGGGTTAGATGGATTAGATCTTGTGTCTCTACAATTTATTATTTAGTGTTGGTAAATGGGTTAGTAACATAATCTTTTAAAGCCAAGAGAGGCCTTAGACAAGGAGACCCTTTATCTCCTTATTTGTTTAGTATTATGGTAGATGTTTTGAGTAAGAACTTAAATAAGGCTTACAAATATGGGATTATAAGTGGACTTAAGGTTAGTAATAACATCAACAACATCATCCATCAACAATTTGTAGATGATACAACCTTTTTTGGAAGGGCAAGGATAAATGAGGCCAGAGCTTTGAATAACTTATTAAAGGAATATGAAAGAGCATTAGGACAAAAATTTTATAGGATAAATCCCAAAATTTACTTCCTTAACACTCATGCTAATATCAAAGCAAGAATTTCCAGGTTGCTTCAAATGGAGGAGGTAAATTTACCTACAACTTATCTAGGGATGCCTTTATTTGAGGGAAGAATGAGGAGAGAATTATGGAATCCAATTATTAGTAAAGTTCATAATAAACTTCCAGCTTGGAAAGGTAGAAGGTTATCGTTAGCAGGAAGAGTGTAGTTAATTATGTCAGTATTTCAAGCCATCCCAACATATTATATGTCATTTAATTCTATGCCAAAATTAGTTATAAGTAATTTAATCTATATTATGTGATTATTTTTGTGGTCAGGTTTATATGATAAAAGGAAATTTCCTTTGGTGAAATAGAGCAAGGTGTGTGATGATAAAACTAGGGGAGGTCTTGATTTAAGAGTTCTTCCAGATGTAAACTTAGATTTTAGGGAAAATTTATTTGGAGATTGTACAAAGAGAGTCAAAGACAATGGTCAAGAATTCTTCTAAGTATGTTGATCTCAATGACCCAAGTTTAATATTTACTGCTTTCTCTCTACCAAATGGTTCTTCTCTTTGGAATGGTTTAAAAAAATCTATTGATATTATGATTAAAGGTTTAATATGGGTGGTGGGAACTAGAGAAAAAATTTCTATTTGGATGAATACTTGGTGTGATAAAAAAACACTCAATTTAGATCCAATTTTGAAACCTTGGATGAGATTGCTTCAAGACAAATATGGTGATAGGGTTTCAAAAAAATTGTACAAATATCAGGAAGGAAGGTACAAATGGAAAGAATTTTTTTTTACTAGTATACAAGACTTTGATGCTAGAAGATATTTGAGTAGAAATATAACGACTATGATTATTCTGAGGGAAGCCAAGGATAATTTGATTTGGGAGTTGAATAGCTCAGGAGAATACACAAAAAGAAGTGGATATAATGTACAACATCAACAAAATAATAATATCACTAGAATATGGAGAGATATTTGGAATAGCCCAAGCATTCCTAAAGTCAAAATGTTTGTTTGGCTAGTAGGTCATAGAAGAATTTTATCCTGGGATAACCTTATGAAAAGGGTTTTTCATGGCCCCTCTAAATGTATTTTTTGTAAAAAGGAGGAGAGTATAGATCATCTCTTGGGACATTGCTCAATAGTCTAGAATCTATGACAATAAATTCTTAATATGTTTGGTAAATGCATGATGATGAATAGTAGAATTGAATATTGGTTAAAGCAATGGCAAAGCACTTATAAAAGTGAGGCTTTACAGACAATATGAGATATATCAAAAGATACAATACTTTGGATTGTATGGCTAGAAATAAATAGAAGAATATTTAAAGGAAAAGGAAAGCAGTTTAGAGGTAATGAAAAGGAAGATATGTCCATAGAGGAGTCTAAACCAACCCTATCAACTCACCCAGTTCCTAATCTGAAGCAGAGAGCCTTGATAGATGGAGTCAAGTCATTAAATGGAATTATGATGTTGGGTACAAGAGAAGCAAAAAGAAGACAAAGAATATAAAGTGGAAACCACCAGATGTGGAGTGGGTTAAATTGAATTTTGATGGAGCTTCTAAAGGAAATCTAGGAACAACAAGAGGAGGAGGAATAATAGAAATAATAGAGGAGATATTTTGTTCCATTACACTTTTAATAGTGGATTTAAGACAAATAATGAAGTTAGAGCTTGAGCAACTTTAGAAGGATTAAAAATATGCAATCAAATGAGTTGGAATAGAGTATGGACGGAAGGTGATTCTCTATAGTAATAAATGGAATTTTGAGGAAAGCAAAGGCTCCATGGAACATACAAGAGATAATTGTGAAAATTCAATATCTTGCTAAAGAGTTTGAAGAAATCAGGTTTACACATACATTAAGGGAAGGTAAAAAATATGCAGATAGGTTAGCCAATAGAGAGGATTAGAGGAAGTAGTAAGTTTAGTTGAAGTTGACAAGACAATGTTGATTGCTTGAATAAATAAATGATTAAGTTTTACTTCAATATTTTCCATTGGTAATATTTGTTTTATTTTGTAATAGTAATGTGTTTTCATATAGACTATTTATTATATTTTGTGGTTGCACTTGTGTTTTAGGAAGGAAACTAGCAATCCAATTTTGGTAAAGCGGACTATGATAATGCGATGTTTTGGAAATATTACTCTACTAAGATACAAGGCATAGATAGTATAGGTAAAGTTTTGGTAATGTGAAGATTGCTATAGAAAAATATCAATAAGGATGCTAGATTTTGGAATATTTGTATTCATACAAACAATTGAAAAGATCTAGAAAATGAATATCTAGAATTCATACATTTTATGTAAAATGATGTAGGTTTCTAACTATAGCATCTCAATTGAAAAATGTATCTATTTGTAAACTCTCAAGCTCTAAAGAAGAGAGTTATAATTTGTCAAGGATGGGGGAACCGAGTACAACCCCTTATTATCCAGGGAAAAACAAAAGATCCAAAAAATAAAAAACAAGGATTTAGACATTTTATGTAAAATGTAGGTTTTTAGCTATAGCATCCCAATTGATATGAGAAGTGTATTTATTTGTAAACTCTTAAGCACTAAAGAAGAGAATTGTAATTTGTCAAGGTTGGGGGTCCGAATACAACCCCTTATTATCTAGCCTCTATATACCTCTCTCTCTTATCAAGCGCTAAAGTGAACCGTTGCATTGGTATTTATATGTAGTTTTATATATTATAAATTAAATTATTTAATTATTAAGTTTTGAACCAAGTAATGATCATATGTACTAATACATAGATAGATGTGAACAAAATATCTTTTGCAACTGTTTATATTGGTATTCCTATGCAGTTTTATATATTATAAATTGAATTATTAAATTATTGGATTTTCAATTAAGTTTTGATTATATATTTATATAAGAGATTGAAAGAAAAAGAAAAAAGTATATTAGTTTTTAATATGGCATAGATATTGTTTATCTAACATATGCTTATCTTTAACCATATTTTTATTATCAAAGTATATGTACAACCTTGCTTTTTTGAGACCTTAAACCTTTATTTCAGAGTTTCAATGTTTCCACCATATAATAAGCTTATACCTCTACATCCAAATAAAGTTACAAAAATCATAGTAAATGAAAGACGTTATTCACCAATAATTGTTATTTTATATTATGTTGTATTGCTATATATTTAGGTGGTATGAAGGTTAAAGTTAAATTTTAACTTATTATTATCATCATTATAATGGATGATAATTAAATTAAGTCATATAATTTTTTTTAATTTATTTTTAATTATTAAAAATTTAAAATTTAAAAATATATATTTTAATTAATAATATAAAAATGAAAGAAATTTTATTTATACTATATTATTATGATATTTTGATAATATTATATTATCTTGTAATATTTAAATTTAAATTTTTTATTAAAAGTTGTTTTGATATAGTCTTTAACTCGTTAAAAATTAAGTTATTAGGAGAGCATCTCTTTATTGAAGTGAGGTTCAAAAAGGTCTCACCGTACAACTGAAGATAGATCATGAGTTCCTCCCACTCGTGAGGATCAACTACTAACCATAATTTAACGAGGGAGGCCTCTTTCTAGGAGGGTCAACAATAAACCATAAAGAGGGTGCAGGATGAGAAACAAACATGTGATTTGACACAGTGTTCTTCCCCAAATTCACTCAAAAACTTAAGCTTTCAAGAGAGCATCTTCCCATAGAGGTTAGGTTTGACCAAAAGGTCCTACCCAGCAAGTCAAGACAGAATAATAAACATTGGTCTTTGTTGAGATAGTATATTGGTATGACGTTGAATTTACGAAGATTTAAGTTTAATTTACAGGAAGGATGGAATTTGTTGTACCTCAGTTTATTCTTTTTTAAATGTGATGTGGTTTGAACCTTAAACCTCTTCAAAGAAAAACCAAAACCCTAACCATTACGATTGATTAGAATTTTAATTCATCCATAATTCTTCTTACAAGGGAGGGATTATGAAAGGAACTAAAGTTCCATATACTAACAACTTACATGCCACTAACATACATTCAAAGCCTATCATCACAATCCACTCTATGTCTTGGTGGACAACGAAACGGTTCAGGTTGGTTTAGGTATTGACTCTTCTTCAGGTGAGGTTCATGGTGGCATGTGTGGGGATGTGTTAATCCCCTATTGATAAGCTTAACTCTTGGTCGTTTGAGGGATTATGGATAAGAATGCTCAACCCTAAACATTGGTTGTAAGGGTTTCACACATTATTCAAATCCAAAAAATAATAATCCACTCAACACGTAACCCATAAGCATCACATGTATCACTACCAATTGTGGTTACTAAAGTTTTCACCTCTTTTACTCATGTAAAACCTTATCCTAGGTAATGTTTGACCTTGTGTCTCGAAGTTAAAGATGAAAGGAAAATTTTGGCTCTTTTTTAGAAGGTCTAAGGTGGCATGTATGTGGAGATGTATGTTAATCCCCTGTTAATAAGTTTAGCTCTTGGTCTTACAAAATATTATAGCTAAGATAAGAATGCTCAACCCTGAACATTGGTTGTAAAGATTTCTCACATTATCCAAATTATTGTAAAGGTTTCTGAACATTGGTTGTTAACAGTTAAACCTATAAACATCACATGTATCACTACCAATTGTCATCACCAAATTTTTCTCCTCTTTTACTCATGTAAAACCTTAATGTACGACCATGTGTTCAATAGTTAAAGATGAAAGGAATGTTTTGGCTCTTCTTAGGAGGTTCAAGGTGGCATGTGTGTAGGAATGTGTGTTAATCCCCTATTACTCTTGATCTTACGGAGGATCATGGCTAAGATAAAAATACTTAATCCTAGACATTGACCATAAGGATTTTTACATTATCCAAATAAAAAAAAAAATCCACTCAACCCATAAGCATCACATGTATCACTCCCAATTGCCATCACTAAAGTTTTCACCTCTTTTATTTATGTAAAACTTTATCCTATATAATGTCTTTACTTACCCTTATATCCAATAATTAAAAGTGAAAGAAAAGTTTCTAATTCTCCTATGTATAAATAATAATAAAAAAACAACAACATATGTTTGATGCTCAAGTAGCATTTGATTAAAAGTTAACAATGCTTTTACATGCTTATAAGCTCCCAATTTCAATTTAATATCTTCTCTTTATAGTTTCTTTCTTATTCAAGTTCGTTGACACAATTCTTAAGCTCATAGTTTGTAGTGGACTTTTTTTTTTTTTTGCTTGATAAGAAAGTTGGTTACAACCACATTATTTTTAATAATAATTGATAAAAAAATCTATTAAATTTGAGTGTTTAACTAAATTTTAAAATTTTATATAAAAAAAGTAAAGTTTAAATTTAAAATTGTTAAAATTTATTTTATTTTAAAATATATAAATAGTTATTTAAATATTTCATACTTTATTTTTTAATAAAAATTTACTTTTATTTTTTTAATATTTATAAATTAACTTTAAACTTTTAAAATCAAATATAAATCTCATTTACAATAACTTTAAAATGTATTATTTGATTTTTTTACAATAAATCAAATTTCACATAACTATAGTCATTCATAGTTTAAGAATTGTTTAACTTCGAAAGAATGAATAATTTAATTGTTTAACTTTAAAAGAATGAATAATTTAATGATGAAATACTCAAGCACTTATTAAGAGGTAAGTTTTATTTGTTATGATTTTTAACATGATATTAAATTTACATTGGGTGAAGCTCCAAGGGTTAGGTGGATTGGTAAATGTTAGTTTGGATGGGCACTTACCAAAAAGAGACCAAGGTTCAAACTTTGGTGGTGCTAGTTTGTAAAGGTAGTAGTTTGATCTGAATCCTTTGAGTGCGTGCCAGATCGACGAAAGGTACGAATCCCGAGCAACCGACAGTTCTCATCTCACGCCAGGTCAACAAAAACGAGACGAATAGGTTTGGTGGATGTAGTCCCTGTAGTTTGAACCCTGTGTTGATCAGTTATTAAAAATAGTGGTTGTAGCCAACTCTACTATGTAACCTTTAAAAAAAATCTACATTGGGTGCGCTGAAGGTGGTTAAATTTACTTGAATTTTCTTGCTATGTGGGTTGAGGGTTGAGCAAGATGTTAAAAAATAAAAATAATATTTGTTAGGTCAACAAAAACCATAAGTTTGGTGGATGCAGTCCGTATGGTTTGAACCCGCGCTGATCAGTTACTAAAAATAGTGGTTGTAAGCCAACTCTCCTATATAACCCAGAAAAAAAAAATCTACATTGGGTGCACTCAAGGTGATTAAATTTACTTGACTTTTCTTGCTATGTGGGTTGAGCAAAATGTTATATATATATATATATATATATATATATTATATATATATATATTTTTTTTTTTTTGTTAAAATATTATAAATTTTATAAAAAAAAATATTTTTAAATATAAAATTTTTGTTTTATGAGAGATATTATAGTGATATGTTTTTTGGTTTTTATTTAAGAGATTTAAGTTTAAACCTTGATATAAGGGGATTGGGACCTCTCAAAAACTTTTGTTTTTAATTCAAAATTCTAAACAACTAAAATTTCCTTGAAACAAATAAATAATATACTCTAAACCAAGGTTTAAATTTAGACAATACCAAAAAAAAAAAAAAAATTATACAACTCAATATACCTAAATTAAAACAACTCTTTCCAAAATCCTACTTAAAAATACTATAAGTCTTCTTAATTTTTTGAGATGACTTTTTGATTTTTTATAACTTCTATACTTTCTAGTATTTTTAAGTTTACGAAAAGAAACCGATGCATGACTTTTTTTTATAGTTTCTATTCCTCTTTAATTTTGAAGGCCGTGAAAAGGAAATGACGTGATAAAAGACAGATAAGACCGTAATATTACCGTGATTAAAAATAATTATAAATATTAATAAATTAATTAATAATAAAAAATAATTATAAAATTTAGTGGTTTTTAAGATTGCGATACAGTTTTAGTTAAGATGAGTATTAAAAAGAAGGTAGAGTTTAATGATTGAATGAATGAAAGAAAGATTAGGTCCACATGGCTTTTTAATTGAATTTTTTCAGATTTTATGGGACAACTTGGAGGATGTAATGGTTATTATAAAGGAGTCCAAAGGTAGTCAAATAATGCTTAAAGCATTAAATCATATATCCATTGCCTTAATTCTGAAAGGGGAGGAAGGTATGCATATTTCATATTACAGAGCTATTGCCTTATGTAATGTCATATATAAAATAATCACAAAGGTAATGATTGAGTAGCTAAAACCTATCCTACATAGCATTATCTCCTTGAAGTAAGAGGGTTTTATAAATGGTAGGCAAATTTTAGATGATTTGGTTCTAGCTTTGGAGGTATTTCACTTAATGCAAAAATATGACAATAGGAGAATGTTCATAAAATTGAATATGTCAAAGGCTTATGATATGGTGGAGTGGAGCTTCTTGTCAAAGATGATAGTAGCCTCTAGTTTCTCTTCGAATTGGATAGAATGCGCCATGAGTTGTGTTTCTACTCTAACATACTTAGTGTTAATCAAAGGCCTTCCCTCATAACCGTTTGGAGCTACTCGAGGCCTTCGTCAAGGAGATACTTGTTCCCCTTATCTTTTTCTCATATTGGCTAAAGGCTTGGGTAGACTCATATTGAGGAGAAGACAACAAGGTTTGCTAACAGGTATCAAGGTGGGTGAGGAAGTTTTGATTCACTTACAATTTGAGGATGACACAGGGTTGGTGGGAGTGGCCAACTTTAGGAAAGCAAGAATGATTAGAGATACTCTTAATGTTTACCTTAGGGCCACAAACCAAGTCATCAATGATAAAAAATCCAAAGTGGTCTTTTTCAATCTTGATCGAAGGCTTTAAGATAGAATTTTAGAGATCTTGGGAGAAAGTAAGCCAACCCAAGGTAAAAGGAGGTTTGGAACTGAGAATATCAAAGTTAAATAATAAAGCTTTGGATGGAAAGCTTTCCTAGAGGTGGATTTCCCAACCAACTTCTTTATTCAGTAGAGTTTTAACTAGTAAATATTTGATACAGGTGAACCCAAATGAGGTGAGTCATTTCTCTTTGGATGGTAATGGATCCTTGGTGTGGCAGGCTCTAAAATTAGGATCTCAGATAGTGAAAGATGAATTATTATGGAAAGTGAGGAGAGGGTAGAAGACACAATTTTGGATAGATTCATGGGATCAATACCCATCTATCATTGTTGAATTTCCAAAACTGCAACCAGTAAAAACAACCATGGAAAGCAAGGGTTGGATCTAGATTGAAAGTTATTTCAACACTAGTCAGTTGGGGGATTATAAGTTTAAGCAGTTTAAGAAGTTGGATGAGTGGCCAATTCCAATCCCTTCGGAATTGACACCCATCATGACTAAAATATTGGCAAAAAAAATTCTCACAAGTAGATATGAGGAGGATGAATTAGCTTGGGGCTATGGGAGCTTTGGAGTCTACATAGTGAAGGATGGATATGGTAAGATCCTTTCAGAACCTTCTCCTCATGCATTTTAGGTTGAGGATTGGAGAAAGACTTGGCAGTCCAAGGGTTGACCAAAAGTAAACTTCTTTGCCTAGTAGTTTATGCACAAAGGAATTCTTACTTTTGATAATCTGATACGTAGGGGAATCACTGGTCCATCTCAATGTGTTTTATGCTACAAGAGCGAGGAAACATCTGATCACTTGATGTTTGAGTGCCCATTTGTGCACCAGATCTGGAAGCAATGGTTTTTATATTATAAAATTCGAGTCAATGATGATTTGAATCGAATTAATATTTGGGAAAGATGGAAGAGGGGTAGATTTAAGTCTAAAGCTCTTTGTATTAGTTGGAAGCTTGAATTAAACTTCATTTGGTGGTAAGTGTGGTTGGAGAGAAATGACAAAAAAATTAGAGAAACCTTTTCATCCTTAGATGGCGTTTGGCAGGTCATTTGAAGCAAAGTCACAAAAACTATGGCAGTGTATGCTAAAGAGGAAACTCGGGATGATATAGGGACAATGGAGAAGGAATTTGAAGTGCAAGAGGGGTAAAATAGAGCTAGTTGGAAACCACCCCCAAAAGGTTAGATTAACATTAATACTGATGGAGCTGCAAAATGTAACTCATGTAGAGCTAGAATTAGAGCGGTCTGTAGGAATCATGTTGGGACAGTGCTCTATTGGGAACTGCAAGGCCTGAGAAGGGCCACGAACAATGAAGCAAAAGCCTTAACTATCAAATCTTCTTCTATCTGGACGATAAGACAAGGTTATAGGAGGATAATATTAGAATCAAATTCTCAAATATTGGTAAGAGCTCTTAATTGCATGAGGAAATTTGCTTTGAAAACATGAAGGTTGAGGATTCTTGTCACCCAAATTAAGTAATTGTGGAGGGAATTAGATGATGTGATTCTAGTTTATGTGAGTAGAGATCTAAATAAAATGGTAAACTTCCTGGATCATATGGATACTAAGAAGAAGGTAGGGGTTCAATGGCACAGTGACATGGCTATTGAGGATGAGAGGATTAGGTAGGTTGGTGAGAAAATCCAGTGTTTAGCTAATTTCAAAAACCATTGCAGAAATATAGTTTAGGAGATTTTGCTCTAGCACAAGATCTTCTTTTACTATTTGTAAACAGGTGGACATCCCTTGTAGAAATATGGTTTAGGAGATTTCGCTCCAATGCAAATCTTCTTTTATTGTTGTAAATAAATGTTTTTACCGATTAAGACTAGGAGGAGTCTCATCCCAACTTATAAATGATCTTTGTTTTAATATAAAATTTTCAAATTCTTAAAAAAAAATCTAAATTTTGATTTTTTTTTAATTAGTTTATCTAATACCATTTAATACTTAAATTCAAATCTTATCAAAACAACACATAAAATATATAAAAACTATTACAATACATAATATAAATTTATATTTTAAATTTAAAATATATAAATTTATTTCATCTCAACAATACTATGTAACATTTGAACTAAAAAAACCCAGGTGTTGTAGGTGAGTTGGAGAGGAGAGGGCAATCCTCCAAGGGAGGTCCCAGGTTCAAATCTCCACCCTACCAAAAAGTTGAATTGGGTATCAAAATTCCAATTAATAATATTGGTGCGGGCAGGGTCGGGTGCGACTCCCGGGTAACTTTGACGGTGTAGAACCCCTCGTTCGTGGTCTCTCAGACCAAGGCGGCCCCGCAAGGGGTTTTTTGCTTAAAAAAAAAACATTTGAACTAAAAACTAAAGGAATTATCCGCTCATGTAGAGGATTTGGAGAGCAAGTGGGTAGTTAAAACTCTCCAGTTATCGAGAGGCCCAGGTTCAAATCTCTTCCCTCACATGTTGCGAATATGTTGTATATAAAAGGTTCCTCATCAAAAAAAAACTAAAGGAATTGACTTTAATATTAGATTTTCAAAGTATGGGTAGCTACTATTTTGAAAATCTAAGCATACGTGCTCATTTTCCTATGCTCCGTACTTGATTTTAATTTTTTAAATGTTGATTGATCTTTCATTAAGCTCATTATTACATTAAGCGGTAGATAAACACACCATCAGTAGGGTCTCTAGTAAACTATTAGATAGCATATCCGCAAACATGTGAGATGGAAAGATTTGAACTGACACCTCTCTAACACGAAAGTTTCAACTACCCACTCCTCTCCAACTCCTCCACATAGATGGATATTTTTTAATTTTTGATTCGTTATCCTATGGTTTTGTCAACCTTCCTAGAACATTTGGTTAGAAAAACAACTCTATAAAGTTGATGCAGAAACGACCCCAATTTATATTTTAATTATTAAAATTTTATATAAAATTTTATTTTAAAATTTTAATATTATTAAAAGTTTAAATTTTCAAAACTAAAGCCAAGAACCTTTTAAAGCCTATCAATTACAATCAATTGTCATTTTCTAAGAAAAATTCCACTAGAATACTTGATCTTCTTAAAAAAAGTAGGTCAACTGTATTTTTACTTTTATTTTATTCTGAGCAAGTGGGTCTAATGTTTTTTTATGTGGACCATAGAGGTTGGTGACAATAGTTGGGATTTCTACTTACGTGCAAGAAACTTTAATTTCCCCAGGGTGTGATTTCCTAAACTTTTAATCCTTAGTAAGGATTCCATTCTAAATTTGGCTTTACTACTTTGATTTGTTAGTGGGTCTCTTATGGTATATACTTTAAGGAGTTGCTTTACTCGGTGGTGGCCGAGGAAGTGCTTCCATGTGAGGCCGAGAGTAAAGACTCTAAATAAAATTGGAGAAGGAATTTAAAGGATCCACCTAATCACAAGATCGAAGTGGGACTTGAGTGTGAGTGTGACACCTATAGAAGAAAATTTATGTTTAAATTTTTTATAATAAATGGGAAGTTAAGATGTTTTGTCTTACACGTATGATGCTGAAGGAAAAATGAATATATGATTAGGTTAAGGGTTTTTGGTGTTGTAATTTAGTGTTTTTTTGGTCGTATATTGTTATCACATGATATGTTTGCTCTTTCTTCGATGTCATATGATTAGGGATATCAGTGTTCTTATTGCGCAATTATGTATGTTAATTTGGTCTAGGATGGAGCTTCTCCTTTTGTTATGGCCACCTCTTAGGTCACCACTTTAATGTTTAGTGAAGTTGCAACTGTCGAGAGCCATGATACCAGTCAATTGATTCAAGAAGTTTGTCTCAAGGGCTTTTCATGAGGTAATTTCTTTGTGTCGGACGTAGTCTTGTCCATATAGGATTTTGATAAAGCCTGCAACTAGCTTAAGAGTCACACCCTCGTTGGGTATTTTATGGGGAGGATTCCTAGTGACTCATTAATCCATCAATGGATTTAATAAGTTTGGCATTTATATGACATAAAAGTTGACCACATTCAGAACCTCACTAAAGGCTTCTTTCATTTCCAGTTTACCAAATTGCAGCATGCCATTGCGGTTATGAGCAAAGGTCCTTGGTATATTAAAAATACCCTTTTAATTCTTCAGCCTTGGCACCATAATTTTATGGTCTCTATTGATGTTTCCTTGAATGTTTCCATTTGGTTGGAATTCTCAGGTCTCCCCTTATCCCTTTGTTCGTTCTTGCCATAGCTTGTCACACCTATTGGCAAGTATGTGTGCATGGAGTCACATAAATTCTACGTTGTGCGACCATACAAACACATATGTGTTGAAATTGATCTCTCAAAGGACCTCAAGGGCTCTATTGATATTCAGGTTGGTGAGACCTATTTTCAACAATAGGTGGTCTATATAAATCTCTCCAACACTTGTTATCATTGTCAGTCCATAGCTCACAAGATAAAAGACTACCCTCTTATGGAGGGTCGGTTCAAACATTGAGCTCTAGTAGAAGCATCAATGCCTTTGACCGCAATTCAATATACTCCTCTCACTCATGGAAGAGAGGAATGGACGTTTGTCACCAGGAAAAATTGTAAAGGCAACCAACCATAGCCTTTTGCGAGAGCTAGTAAAAAGGAGTCTCAACCAGGCTCTCAGCCAGGGAGCTCTTATGTAGCTATTACAAAAGGAACTTATGTTTCTCCTCTTGCAACTTCCTGTAATGGTAGTACCCAATAAGATTCATCGACTCCTTAAGGCTCTTAGACGACTCAACCTTCGACTATACCAGAGTTCGTCCACTCAAGCGGATGCCTTGTCTCTCCTAGTTTGTCTAACGAAGTTCCTTCAGGAATCCTCATCGCTCTTGCAATCCAAGTAACGAGTCCTCAGGTGTCTCTCTGGAGAAGCGAAGATAGACAATTTTTTTCAAGAAAACCATAATAGGTTTCTCACAAACACCTTTGAATCTTTGGAAAATTTCAAGGACTTTGAGGTCATCAAAGGAAATATTGAAAACTTGGGTGGTGGGAACTTGAGAAGAATTTTCTATTTGGATGGATACTTGGTGTGATAAAAAACCACTCAATTTAAATCCAATTTTGAAACCTTGGACGAGATTGCTTCAAGACAAATACGGTGATAGGGTTTCAAACATTTTGTACAAGGATAAGGAAGGAAGATACAAATGGAAAGAATATTTTTGTACAAGTATACAAGATATTGATGCTAGAAGGCAATTGATTAGAAAGATAACAATTGTGATTATTTTGAGGGAAGCCAAGGATAAATTGATTTGAGAGTTGAACAGCTCAGGAGAATACACAACAAGAAGTGGATATAATATAAAGTACCAAAAAAATAGTAATATCACTAGAATATGGAGAGATATTTGGGATAGCCCAAGCATTCCTAAAGTCAAAATGTTTGTTTGGCTAGTAGGTCATAGAAGAATTTTTATCTTGGGATAACCTTATGAAAAGGGATTTTCATGGCCCTTCTCAATGTGTTCTTTGTAAGGAGAATGAGAGTATAGACAATCTCTTGGGACATTGCTCAATAGTCTAGAGATTATGGAATTAAATCCTTAATATGTTTGGTAAATTTGTGGTAATGAATAGTAGAATTGAATATTGATTAAAGTAATGGAAAAACACTTATAATAGTGAGGTTTTACAAACAATATGGGATATATCAAACGATACAATACTTTGGACTGTATGACTAGAAAGGAATAGAAGAATATTTAAAGGAAAGGCAAGCAATTTAGAGGTAATGAAAAGAAATATTTGTTTAGCCATAGAAGATTCTTAACCAACCATATTAACTCACCTAGTCCCTAATATGGAAGCAGAGAGCCTTGATAGATGGAGTTAAGTCATTAAATAGAATTATGATGTTGGGTACAAGAGAAGCAAAAAGAAGGCAAATAATATAAAGTGGAAACCACCGGATGTGGAGTTGGTCAAATTGAATTTTGATGGAGCATCAAAAGAAAATCCAAGACTAGCAGGAGGAGTAATAATTAGAAATAATAGAGGAGAGATTTTGTCTCATTACACTTTCAATAGTGGATTTAAGACAAACAATGAAGCTAAAGTTTGGGCGGCTTTAGAAGGGTTAAAAATATGTAAACAAATAAAATGGAACACAATATGGATGGAAGGTGATTCTCTCATAGTAATAAATGTAATTTTAAGGAAAGCAAAGGCTCCATGGAAGATACAAGAGATAATTGTGGAAATTCAATATCTTGCTAAAGAGTTTGAAGAAATCAGGTTTAAACATACATCAAGGGAATGAAACAAATGTGCATATAGGCTAGCCAATGTAGGGGTTTTGATTGAAGATCCTGAAGTTAAATTCTCTTTTCTATGGTTAGAGGAAGTAGTAAGTTTAACTGAAGCTAACAAGAAAATGTTGATTGCTTGAATCAAATAATGATTAAGATTTACTTTAATGTTTTCATTGATAATATCTTCTTTATTTTATAACAATAATGTGTTTTCATATAAACTATTTATTATAATTTTTGTGGTTGCACTTGTGTTTCACGAAGGAAACTAGCAATCTATATTTGGTAAAGCAGACAATGATAGATAGAGGTGAAGTTTTGGTTAAGATGCAATGCATAGATAGGAGAGATGAAGTTTTAGTTTTGTGAAGACTGTTATAGGAAATGTTAGGAAGGATGTTGAATTCTTGAATACCTATATTCATATAAACATGTGAAAAGATCCAAAAAATGAAAAACAAAAATTTAGATATTTTATGTAAAATGATGTAGGTTTCTAACTATAGCATCTCATTTGAGATGAGAAGTGTATCTATTTATAAACTCTCAGCGCTAAAAAAGAGAGTTGTAGTTTATCAAGGATGGGGTGCCCGAGTACAATCCTTTATTATCCATCATATATATATTATATGATAATTGGTTGAGTGTGAAGAAAAAATAATTCCTCGTTGCTGTACAACCGGTTATATTGGTATTCCTATAAATTGAAATTTATATTGGTATTTCTATGTAGTTTTATATATTATAAATTAAATTATTGAATTTTGAACCAAGTTATGATCATATGTACTAATACATAGATGTAAACAAAATAACTTTAGCACCTGTTTATATTAGTATTCCTATTCAGTTTTATATATTATAAATTGAATTATTAAATTATTGGATTTTGAATTAAGTTTTGATCATATATTTATATAAGAGATTGAAAGAAAAAGAAAAAAGTATATTAGTTTTTAACATTTGTAAGGTTATTGATCATATGACATAGATATTGTTTATTTAACATATAGTTATTTTCAACCATATTCTTATTATCAAAATATGGTTTACAACCTTACTCCTTCGAGATTTAAACCTTAAACCTTTATTCAAAGTTCCAAAGTTTCTACCAGACCACATGGTGTACAACCTTACTCCTTCAAGATTTGAACCTTAAACCTTTATTGAGAGTTCCAAAGTTTTCACCAAACCATAGGCTATACAAGAAGATATGGAATACAACTCTATACCCAAATAAATTTACAAAAATAGTAGTAAATAAAGAACATTATTCACCAATAATTATTATTTTATATTAGGTTGTATCTTTAGATATTTAAGTGGTATTGAAAAAGTTAAATTTATACTTATTATTATCATCATTATTAATTAATGATAATTAAATTGAGTTCTATAATGTTTTAAAACCTTATTTTTAATTATTAAAAAATTAAATAATAATTAAAATTTATTAATTGATAATATGATAATAAAAAAGTTTTACTTAGGGAGAACAACACAATGGTTTGAACTTTGACTCTTCTTTAAGAAATTTAAGATTCAAACCACAACATAGATGAATATATAAAATGAATAAATATGTATAAATGATTGTACATAATTAAAACTTATATTAAACTATTATATTATTTTAATAAATTTTATATTAATATTATATTATCCCATAACATTTAAAATTCAAATTCTTTTATTAAAAGTTGTTTTGATTTAGTCTAGTTCACCCAAAAACGTTATTAGGAGAGCATCTCTTTATAGAGGGTAAGTTCAATGAATAAAGTATCTCTAATGAATAAGGTCTCTCACCTAAGCGATAAAGAGTGCCTCCCACTCGTGAGGATCAACTACTACCCATAATTTAACGAGGGAGGCCCCTCTTCAGGAGGGTCAACAATAAAATATAAAGAGGGTAAAGAATAAGAAACAAACCTGTTCCATCGCAATTTTTAATGATTTGACATAGCATGCTTCCACAAATTCACTCATTAAGAGAGAATCTTCTTATAGAGGCTAGGTTTGACCAAAAGTTCCTACCTAGCAACTCAGGACAGAATAATAAACACTCGTTTCGTCATTGGTATGACCTGGAACGTACCTATGGATATCTTTAAAAAAATAATAGACTCACTTTTTAACCACTTATAATATTATTTGATTTAAATTTGAAGAAGATAAATAATGAGATAAAAAAAAATTGAAAGTGACTCTCTAAACAACCTTTTATGGGAAAGGTGTAATTCATTTTATCAAATTTTATATATAAAAAAAAAAATTAGTAACATTACCGGGTGTTATTTTTACATTGTGGGATGTTGTCTGTTTAATTTTTAACGCATCAGTTTGGGGCAGTTAATTAGGAATTAGGAATCACTTGGCTGCTATTATCCAGCTTATCTCCTTCAAATATGATGTAGTTTGAACCTTAAACCTCTTCAAAGAAAACCAAAACCCTAACCAATGCATCAGCTTTACAAACATTTTATCAAAATTTTACTTCACCATTTTATCAAAATTTTACTTCACCCACAATTCTTCTTACGAGGGAGGGGTTATGAAGGAAACTAAAGTTCCATATAGTCACAACTTACATGCCACTAACTAGCATTCAAAGTCTATTATCACAATCCATTCTATGTCTTTGGAGGATAATGCAACAACTTAAGTTTTGGCGCTTTTTTTTTTTTTTTTTTTCAAGGTTTAAGGTTCAAACCATGGTATGTGTGGGGATGTATGTTATCCCTTATTGACAAGATTAACTCTTGACCTTACAAAGAATCATGGTTAAGATAAGAATGCTCAACCCTAAACATTAATCATAAAGATTTCTCACATTATCAAAAAAAAAAAAAAAAAAACGAATGTATGTTAATCCCTTATTGACAAGATTAACTCTTGACCTTACAAATAATCATGGTTAAGATAAGAATACTTAACCCTAAACATTAATCATAAAGGTTTCTCACATTATCCAAATAAAAAAAAAACAAAAAACAGTTCACTCAACATTTAAACCATAAACATCACATGTATCACTACCAATTATCATCATCAAAGTTTTTACCTCTTTTACTCATGTAAAACTTTATCTAAGTAATATCCAATAGTTAAAAATAAAAAAAACCTTACCAATTTCCTATATAAATAATAATAATAAAACCTTATCCTGGCTAAATATGTTTGATACTCGCATTTGATTGCAAGTTACCTTTAAAGCTCCAATTTCAATTTAATATCTTCAAATATCTTTGTCGCTTCTTATTCAAGCGCATTTGACCTAATTGTTTAAGTTTATAGTTTGTCGTCTATAAAATAGTACATATAAATTTTTTGTTTTTGGTTTTTATTAAGTTAGTGTGAAATTTTTTTATAACCGATATTTAAGGCTTATTTCCATTCCAATCAAAACCTTTTATAAAGGTGAGAGCTAAGCTTATGGATCAAATACAAAACCATACACACCCACCCTCTCATACACTCAGTCCCCTTATACACTCGTCCACACAATGGTTTGAACCTTAGACCTTGGAAGAAAAACCTTAACCATATATAAACTATTTTACTTAGTTGGTAAAAGGAATCTATTAAATCTGAGTGATTTAACTTTAAAGATTTTAAAAATTTATATAAAAAAGTTTAAAGTTCAAATTAAAAAGAAATTATTCTATATAACATAGATGTTCAAAATTGTTTTATTTTAGAATATATAAATTATTAAATAATTATTTAAATATTTCATATTTTATTTGAAGATACCATATATTATTTAAATTTTTTTTTACATTATTTGTAAGTTTAACTGTAAACTTCTAAAATTAATTTCTTTACAATGAATCAAATTTCATGTTTTAGGGGATAATGTTTCAGGCTTTGGATCTTCTTCAACAGGTTCAAGGCTCAAACCGTTGTATGGGTGAGTGTGTGAGGGGTTGGGTGTGTGGAATTCCTTATTGATAAACATAGCTCTCAGCTTTAGGAAGGATCGGAAAAACCTCAGTCCTATACATTGATTGATCGCAAAAGTTTCTCACATTAACAAAGAAAATCTACAATTATTTCAAAGTTTTAACTTCTTTAAAAAATAAATAATTTATTGATAAAATTATTGAAGCGCGTATAAAAGGTAAGTATTACTTGCTATGATTTTTAACGTGATATTAAATAGATACGGTGTGCGCTCAAGGTCGTTGAATTTACATGAATTTTCTTGCTTTGGGGGTTTGAGCAAGATGTTTAAGATCAATCTACATATCAAAAATATAAAAAATATTTGTTAAAATATTTTAAATTTAAAGATATTATAAATTAAAAAAAAAAAAATTAATTTAAAATTTTTGTTTTAGAAAAGTTATTATAATGGTATATTTTTGGGTTTTTATTTGAGAGATTAAGTTTAAACTTCCATATGAGGGGATTGGGACCTTTTTCAAAATTTTTTGTTTTTAACTCAAAATTTTAACCAATCCTTCGTTGCAACAAATAAATGATGTAACACACACCAAAGTTTAAATTTGGAGACACCAAATAAATCATACAACTCAATATGACTAAATTAATATAAAAGAGAAAGAACAACCTTTTTTAAAAACCTTATTTAAAAAAATACCATAAATCTTATCTTAATCTTAATTAAATGACTTTTAATTAAGTTTATGAAAAGAAAAAGATGCATGACTTTTTTACAGTTTCTGGTCCTCTTTAATTTTGAAGGCCATGAAAAGGAATTCGCGTGATAAAAGATAGACAGGTTAATGATTATTATTATTATTATTTTTATATATATTAATAAATTATTTAATAATGAAAATAATTATAAAATTTATTGGTTTTTAAGATTAATATAAATTTTTTAAATAAATGACATATTTCTTAGTTAAGAGGGTTATTAAAAAGACGCGGAATGGATACCTTTGCCTCCTTGGGTTTTACTCGAAAGTGGCATCCTTTTTGGGATGTTTAAAAAAAAAAAAAAAGACTATTAAAAAGAAGGTAGAGTTCAATGATAAAGTGACATGGTTATTAAAGATAAAAGGATTAAGTAAGTTGGTGAGCAAATCTAGTGTTTGGTTAATTTGAATTTTAAAAAAATTAGTTTCAATGCAAATTTCTTTTTAGTCTTATAAGTACAAGGGGTTAGTTTTTAACATCTTGGGTTTTAGAATTATAAAAATTTGTTGGAAAGTTAAAAGGAAGAATAAAAAACTCTTGTTAACTAAGGTTGAGAGTCTTAAATTGTAAATAATATTGTTTTAATGTATTTTTTTAGTTTTAAAAAATTAATATAAACTTTATTTTTTTTAATTTATAAAAATTAATAACTAAATAAATTATAAAATTATAAAAGCATCTTATTTATAATTTTAATTATTAAAATTGAAAAAAACAACACTATACAATTAATTTACTATTGATCTTAGCTCTTAAAGCGGTTAATTTTTACTTATACTAAGTGTGATCCTTGGAAATATTATTAGGTTGTTAACAACAATTTACAAGTTATAAAGATTAAATGGTATAAATGAATTGATTAGATTTGTTAATTTTAAGGTTCAAAAACACTTCAGGAAGCAATAATTATAGAGCAGCTCAAAGAAGAGGATGATGCATTGCACGGTTGAGGACATTGACAACCCAGAGGAGATCTACTGGAAACAAAGAGCAAGAACCACATGGTTATTAGAAGGTGACAAAAATACTTATTTTTTCATTGGGCTGCTTGTGCTAGGAGATAGACAAACAATATGGAATCTCTTCAAGATGAGAACCGATACTCCTTTGATACAATCCCCAGTATGCATTTCCATTGAATGGATTATTTTGCTAAATTGTTTAAAGAAAGTATGGTGCAAGATGAAGAGGCTCAAAAAGTTCTTTTTGTCATACCCTCTATTATCTCTGAATAAGAAAATCGGGTCCTACTTCAACCCATTGATAGAGAGGAATTGAAGAAGGAATGAGTACCGAAAAAACACTAGGTCTAGATGGCTTTCCAATTGAGTATTTTCAGACCTTATGGGACAACTTGGAGGAGGATGTAATGGTTGTTATAGAGGAGTCCAAAGGTAGTAAAAGAATGCTTAAAGCATTAAATCATATATCCATTGCCTTAATTCCGAAAGGGGAGGAGAGGGTACATATTTCATATTATAGACTTATTGCCTTATGCAATGTCATATATAAAATAATCACAAAGGTAATGGTTGAGCAACTAAAACCTCTCCTACATAGCATTATCTCCTCGAAGCAAGGGGGTTTTATAGAGGGTAGGCAGATCTTGGATGGTGTGGTTCTAGCTTAAGAGGTAATCCACTCAATGCAAAAATCTAGCAATAAGAGAATGTTCATAAAATTAGATTTCAAAGGCTTATAATAATGTGGAGTGGAGCTTCTTGTCAAGGATGATGACAACCTTCAGTTTCTCTCAGGATTGGATAGAATGGGTTATGAGTTGTGTTTCTACTCTAACATACTTAGTGTTAATCAAAGGCCTTCCCTCGTAACTGTTTGGAGCTACTCGAGGCCTTTCTCAAGGAGATACTTGTTCCATTTATATTTTTATCATATTATTTGAACTTTGAAGGCTTGGGTAGACTCATCTTGAGGAGAAGACAACAAGGTTTGCTAATAGGTATCAAGGTGGATGAGGAAGTTTTGAATCACTTATAGTTTGTGGATGACATATGATTGGTGGTAGTGGTCAACTTCAGGGAAGCACGAATGATTAGAGATACTCTTAATATTTACCTTAGGGCCACAAACCAAGTAATCAATGATAAAAAAATCCAAAGTGATATTTTTCAATCTTGATCAAAGACTTTAGAACAAAATTTTAGAGATCTTGGGATTCATAAGGACTTCTCTCCCAAATGGTATATTTGGGGGTTCCTTTGCATTTTAAAAAACTGAAAATAGATATTTGGAGGAATATTTTGGATTGTATCAAAGAAAGAATTAATCATTGATCTCACAAATGGTTAAGCTATGGGGGTAGATTAATTTTTTGTAGTCAGCCATTCAGGCCATGTAAATTTATAAATTTTCTATCCTTGCTGCCCTACATACCATATGAAAAGAGTTAGACAAGATGGCTAGAAAATTTTTATGGGGAGAAGTAAAAGGAGAGAGGAAATGAGCCTTAGTAGGTTGGGAGAAAGTAAGCCAATCCTAGGTAAAGGGAGGTTTGGGACTAAGGAGATCAAAGTTAAATAATAAATCTTTGGATGGAAAGCTTTAATGGGTCCTTGGTGTGGCAGGCTCTAAAGTTAGAATCTCAAGTAGTGAAAGATGAATTATTATGGAAAGTGGGAAGAGAGGAGAAGACATGATTTTGGATAGATTCATGGGATCAATACCCATCTATTATTGTTGAATTTCCAAAATTGCAACCAGTAAAAACAATAATGGAAAGCAAGGGTTGGATCTAGATTGAAAGTTATTTCAACACTAATCAGCTGGGGGATTATAAGTTTAGGCAATTTAAAAAGTTTGATGAGTGGCCAATTCCAATCCCTTTGAAATTGACACCCATCATGATTGAAATCTTGGTAGAAAATTTCTCACAAGTAAATATGAGGAGGATGAATTAGCTTGGGGCTATGGGAGCCTTGAAGTCTACACAATGAAGGATGGATATGATAAGATCCTTCCAAAACCTCCTCCTCATGTATATCAAGTTGAGGATTGGAGAAAGATTTGGCAATCCAAGGGTTGGCCAAAAGTAAACTTCTTTGCCTAGTAGTTTATGCATAATGGAATTCTTACTTTTGATAATCTGAGACATAGGGGAATCACTGGTCCATATCAATATGTTTTATGCTACAAGAGAGAGGGAACATCTAACCACTTGATGTTTGAGTTGTCCATTTATCTGCTAGATTTAAGAGCGATGGTTTTTATCTTATAAAATTCAAGCCAATGGTGATTTAAATCGGATTAATATTTGGAAAATATGGAAGAGGGATATATTTAAATCTAAAACTCTTTGTATTAGTTGGAAGCTTGAATTAAACTTCATTTGGTGGTAAGTGTGGTTGGAGAGAAATGGTAAATTTTTTAGAGAAACCTTTTCATCCTTAGATGACGTTTAATAGGTCAATTAAAGCAAAGTCACAGAAACTGTGGTAGTGTATGCTAAAGAGGACACTTAGGCTGATATAGGGATGATGAAGAAGGAAGTTAAAGTGCAAGAGGGGCAGTATAGAGCTAGTTGAAATCCACTCCCAATAGGTTGGATTAAAATTTAATATTTATGGAGATGCAAAAGGAAGTTCGAGTAGAGCTAGAATTGGAGTGGTCTGTAGGAATCATGTTGGGATAGTGCTCTTTTGGGAACTGCAAGGCCTGGTAAGGGCCATGAACAATGAAGCAAAAACCTTAGCTATCAAATCTGCTTCTATCTAGGTCGTAAGACAAGGTTACAAGAGGATAATCTTAGAATTAGATTCTCAAATATTGGTAAGAGCTCTGGATTGCATGAGGAACTTTGCTTTGAAGATAGAGGTTGAAGATTCTTGTCACCCAAATTAAGTAATCGTGGAGGGAATTAGATGATGTGATTCTAATTTATGCGAGTAGAGATCTAAATAAAGTGGCAGATTTGCTGGCTAAGATGGGTACTGAGAAGGAGGTAGGGGTTCAGTAGTACAATGACATGGCTATTGAGGATGAGAGAATTGGGTAGGTTGGTGAGCAAATCCAATGTTTAACTAATTTCGATAATAATTGTAAAAATATGGTTTAAGAGATTTGGCTCCACTGCATATCTTCTTTTACTGTTGTAAACATATGGACAACCCTTGTAGAACTATGGTTTAGGTGATTTTTCTTTTAAAGCGAAAAACTCCTTGCGGGGCCGCCTTGATCTGAGAGACCACGAACAGGGGGTTCCACACCGTCAAAGTCACCCGGGAGTCGCACCCGACCCTGTCCGCACCAACATTATCAATTGGATTTTGGATACCCAATTCAGCTTTTTGGTAGGGTGGAGATTCGAACCTGGGACCTCCCTTGGAGGATTGCCCTCTCCTCCCCAACTCACCTACAACACCTGGGTATGGTTTAGGCGATTTGGATCAAATGCAGATTTGCATTTATTATTGTAAACATGTGTTCTTGTCGCTTAAGGTTGGGAGGAGTCTTATCCCAACTTGTAAATAATCTTGTTTTAATATAAAATTTTCAAATTCTTAAAAAAAAATCTAATTTTTATTTTTTTTTATAATCGATTAATCTAATATCATTTAATATTTAAATTCAAATCTTACCAAAATAACACATAAATAATATAAAAACTATTATAATACATTATATAAAGATAAAATTATTCCATTTAAAATAAATAAATTTATTCCATCCCAACAAAAGTATCAAGAAGACGTGTTGTAACATTTGAACTGAAAACTAAAGAAATTGACTTTAATATTAGATTTTTCAAAGTATGGGTAGCTACTATTTTGAAAATCAAGTATACGTGCTCATTTTCCTATGTCTTTAATTTTTTAATTTTTGATTTTCTCAACAACATTTGGTTAGAAAAATAACTTTACTAAGTTGACCCAACATATAGCAGTGGTTGACGGAAACGACCCCAATGATAATATGAGAGCCATTTGATTATAAAGTAGTGTTTAATCTTTATAAAGTCCTAGATTAAAAGAAGCCATTTTCATTTTATTTAATATATAAAGTTGAATTATCAAAATATTATATAAAATTTTATTTTAAATTTTTATATTTTATTATTATTAAATAAAAGGAAAAAAAAGCCTTTACAATCTCATCACTTACAATCAATTGTCATTTTCTAAGAAAAATTCCACTAGAATCCTTAATCTTTTCAAAAAGTAGGTCAACTGTATTTTTACTTTTATTAATGTTTCTCATTTTATGGGTTGGCAACAATAGTTGGGATTTCTACTTATGTGAAAGAAACATTACTTTCCTCAAGGAGTCATTTCCTAAAATTTTAATGCTCTTTAAGGATTCCATTCTAAATTTGGCTTTACTACTTTGATTTGTGAGTGGGTCTCTTATGGTATATACTTTAAAGAGTTGCTTTACTCGTTGGTGGCCGAGGAAGTGCTTTCATGTGAGGCCGAGAGTGGAGACTAAATAAAATTGGAAAAGGAATTTAAAGGATCCACCTATCTCATGATCGAGAGTGACACTTAAAGGAAGCCTTCGAAATATAGAAGAAAATTTATATTTGAAAATATTATAATAAATTATAAGATTTTTAAATATAATTTTTTTTCTATATATTTGAAAATCTTATAATGAATAATGTGTTTACTCAAGAATTTCAGGCGGATAATATTGAGAACGATATTTCTTTCACTCCGGTTTCTAAGGTTCGGGGATCAAAAAGGAAAAGGATGGAAGAAAAGCACCAAGGACCAAAGTTGGCAAAGAAGAGGATCAAGGGGGAGGTAACTCCCACAAGAAGCTCTCAACGTCTCAAAAACAAGGAACGTCAGAGTCCAAGGAAGCCGAAGGAAGCTGATGAGGATGATCCAAACAACTTTGTGGAGCAGTTTCTCTAGAAGTATGTCACTAAGACTACTTCGTCTACGATCGCTCACTTAGAAACCGCCTAGTCTACTATTGGAGAAGCAATTTCGTAACTGAAAGAGCATAGGAATGCTCTTAGTCTTCTATTTTTTTGTGACACCTTTGAAGAGGATACCCCTGTTGTTGCTACTAAATCTATTGCTGCTACTAAACCTGAAGCCAAGGATGACGAGGTTGTGGAGATCACTAAGGAAATTTTCAAGGATATCCCTAAGGACGAGGCTAAGGAAGCCAAGAAGGAGGATTTTAATGAACCTGTAGTTGCCTGATTGGCTTTTGTATTGTTGTTTTTGTCCCTTATGGGGTTTTTCCTTACCTCTTTTTGGGTTGCTTTTACTATCCTCTGTTTACTCTGGTCCTCAAGGATGCTCTTAATTTTCTTGTGGTCCTCTGCATCCTTTTCTCTTCTGATGTATTAAGGCGTTAGGGCACCTTTCAAATGCCCTCTTTAATGAAAATTTTTAACTTACCAAAAACAAATCTTATAATAAATGGAAAGTCAATATGTTTTTCTTAAAAGTATGATGTTCAAGTTAAAAATAAAAGGAAAAATGAATATATGATAAGGCTAAAGGTTTTTGGTTTTTTAGTTTAGCGTTTTTCGATTGCATGTTGTTACCACTTGTTTGCTTTTTCTTTGGTCGTCATATGGTTAGGGATCTGAATGCTCTTACTATGCAATTATGTGTGCTAACTCGACCTAGGGCGGGGGGCTTCTCCTCTTGTTATGGCCACCTCTCATGCCACTGCTTCATTGTTTGGTGAAGTTATAGCTGCGGAGAACCATGACACCAGTAAAAAGACCTAGGAAGTTTGCCTCGAGGGTTTTCCATGAGGTAATTCCTCTATGCCAGACATAGTCTTGCCCATGCAAGATTTTGATAAATCTTGCAACTGGCTTGAGAGTTACACCCTCGTTGGGTATTTTTTGGGGAGGATTCCTAGTGACTCATTAATCTGTTAATGCAACAAGTTTGGCAACCATATGGCATAAAAGTTGACCACATTCAAAACCTTACTAAAGGCTTCTTTCATTTCCAATTTGCCAAACCGCAACATGTCATTGCGGTTATGAGCAAAGGTCCTTGGTATATTAGAAATACCCTTTTAATTCTTCAACCCTAGCACCATAATTTTACGATATCTACCAATGTTTCCTTGAGTGTATGCCTTTTCCTGTTTGGTCATTCTTGCCATAGCTTGTTGTGCCCATTGGCAAGTATGTGTGCATGAAGCCACATAAATTCTATGCTATGTGACCATACAAACACATCTACAGTGAAATTGATCTCTCAAAGGACTTTAAGGACTCTATTGATATTCAGGTTGGTGAGATCTGTTTTCAACAATGGGTGGTCTATATAAATCTCCCCAACACTTGTTATTGTTGTCATTTCATAGCTCACAAGATAAAAGACTACTCTCTTATGGAGGGTTAGCTCAAAAATCAACCTCTAGTAGAAGCATCAACGCCTTCGACCGTAGTTCAATCTACCCTTATCGCTCATGGGGGGAGGAATGGACGTTTATCATCGAGAAAAATGGTAAAGGCAACCGACTACAAACTTTTGTAGGAGCTAGTAAAAAGGAGTTTTAACCAGGCCCTTAGCTTGAGAGCTCTCATGTAGCTACTACAAAATGAACTTATGTTTCTCCTCCTGTAGGTACCTGTAATGGTAGTACCCAACAAGATTCCTTGACTCATCAAGGCTTTGAGTGTAGACACCTAAAACACGTCATGTTGAGGAGGCTACTCATGTGGACACCTTTTCAGGCCATATGACTCATCTTGAACCTTTCCAAGACCCAACAGTGGTTCTAACCACTCAAGCAAGGCAGTCTAGTCCCTTTTAGCCTTCACTACTGATGTCATCAACGATGATCATCATTGTCGTTGATGTTGACATCGATCATGGGTGGGCTGTGCCTGTCGATAGCGGCCAAGCCTATAACAAACTCACACTAATAGATCCAAGTAAAATCCATTACATCCAATGAATTCTTTGGTGGTTGTCCATTGGAAGCCTCCAAAAGCTTCGTCCCAATTTCCCTAGCTCAACCAAATCTTGTTCTTGGCTTCATGAGGAAGCTAGGATGCCAATTTGGGTGTTCTATTTAAGGTGCCCAAAAATGAGAGGTAAGTGGAGAGATTTCATGTGTAATTACCATAGCTGAGCTTTGTCGAACTGAGAAGCAATTCAATATTCCTTTGAGGTGCAATGAAGTGCTGCCCAATTGCATAATGACATATGTGCATCCATCAATGGAGTTCCCAAAAGCTTGAGGAGAAACCGTATTGTTGTTCTTTGCCAATTCATCGTCCATACGAGCTAATTCTGTAACTCAACTGTGTCTTGAGACACGACTGACCCTTGCACATCAATTCAACATCAAAATTGATCATCATCAGATCCAAAATTTAGAGAACAAAGCCTTTGTCCTACGGCCATTGTTTTTAATAACGACCTGCAAGCATCGTCGTCGACTTCGATAGCGGTTAACAGAGCTCACTACTCTGAGCATCAGTGAATATGGTCTGAAATATTTTTTCCTTTGTTTTAGTCCATAGATTTATCATTAGGCTGCATTTTATTTGATTTCTAACATAGATTAGCATTGTCTTTATCAATATTTTATGCATTATTTCCCTATTTTTAGTTGTTTCTTTATCATTTCATGCATTTGCTTTACATCTTGCACCTATCAAGAAACGAGCCTCATTTCGAGAGGCTTTCATTGCTATTAATATTTTGTAATTTTCTTTGTGTGCAGGTAACAAGGATATTCAAGGACTACTCATCACCAAGATCCCATTTCTTGGCATCATAAATAGAGGTGGATTAGTAAACCCTCTTATAATCAGATTAATGGATATGCAAATACCTTGTGGAGTGCATCTTTTCCCTTTTTGGGGCCACATTATTTGTAATTTTGTATCAAATTGGGTATTAATAAAAAAACATCCTATCCCATTTTCTCTATGGTTAAATAATTTCATGTTTTAAATTCGTTATAATATTGCAATAGACTAGATGCATGGTTTTTGCTGCTTTACAAGTGGTGATCACGTGCGGGACCCTCCCTATTCGACTGTTAACTGAGTTTTCTGTCTGTATTTTCATTATAGGTACCACTACTCTGAGCGACCACGACTAAAAGTCGTCGTCACCATCGACGTTAGTGGCCAGAACCATCACTGACCTAATCATCAGTAGCCACAAGATAGATACAAAAAATCTAGATTACGACATTCTTCTTCGGATGAGGACTTACCTGAAAGTGGTTCTCTCCCTGTTTCCTGTTGTATTTTCTCTGAAAGACAATTAAGGAATTAATCAGATAACATAGAGAAAGTTTAGAAGTAAATTTTTTAAAATCTCTTTGTTTACTATCTACCGCTGCTAGGAACAACAACCTCTACTGTTAGCCACCCTAGAATCCAGTGGCCATGATTCTGATCGACCATGTACATAGCGACCACTGTTGTTGATTGTTGTTCACAAAGGCGACCACTATTAAATTTGAGTGTTAGGATTGCATGCTTGGAGCCTACTTAAAGGATGTTTCATTTTAGTTTGCATCTACATTTTTTGAATCTAAAACATCTTTTACATGCATCATTTTTGAAATTTAAAATGTATTTTCATGCATGTGTAGTTGAAAAATCATGGTGTATTATTTTATGCATATTTGCTTTTGTTTAAAATAAAATTAACACACACACACATCATGCTTCAAAGTTAAACATTAGTTGAGTTGGGCTCTCACATCCAACCAATTGATCAAGACCAACAATGGATGTCATTACCACTCGTTTGGCTTGCATATTGAGAGTTTTTCGAACCCGTTCGTGGCCAAGGCCAACTCTAAGGACCATTGAATCTTGGGAAAATAACACGTACTCTTATTTGAAAGGTATATTGTTACCCTCAATGGATTGGGTGAGGATCAGTAGGACTTGTGTCCCCTATCGATTATGGGTTTCATCTCCATAGTATGATGGGATTCACAATCTGGACTTCACCACCGGATATGTGTGTGCAGGCGTACAGGTGAAAAACTTTTAACAAATTGAGAGTTACATCAACTATATTCAAACATGATAAGAGCAAAATCATATTTCCAACACATCAAAAACACACAATCCAGTTCTTAGGAAACACAAAGCAATCCTTAAAAGAGATAATCATTTTGTCTACTTTGTTTGTTTCTTTGATGTTCATGTAATCAACATAAGATCCTACCATCCGATCTAGGACCAAACCCTAAAAAATTAATTAAATTGCTACTTTTTGATTTTGCATCCAACAAATTGAAAATCATGCAAATCGGAGCTATAACAAAGAATTTATGCTGGTTTTATTATTACTCTATTTTTGAGAAATTTTTAAGCCAAAAATAGGGAAAAACTACACTAAAACAATCATAAAAAGCCCTAGACAACCCCAAAAATCACCAAATTTGTTTTGTTGTCTTAAGTTAGCCCCTTTTACACCTCTCACAGAATCTTTGAGGCCTAACTCCGCATTTTCTCAAATTTCCTCAAATTGGTCATTTTCCCACGAGCTTCGGTTGGCCAAATATTTCAAAAATACAAATTTTGATCCAAAAAACACTTTGAGTCCTAGCCCATTGTGATCAGCTCGTTGCACTAATTGTTTTTATATATAACACCCAAAAAAATTTTCAAAAGATAATTTTTTCTAAAAAAATTGTCGGGGGACCTCCCATGGTGAAAAAGACCTCCAATTTAGAGAGGGAATCAGGCTTCATAACTACCGAACATCTCCAAATCATTCTAGAGGACATGGCCATCCTTGAATGACATCCCAGGTTTTATCATAACATCAATACCATCCATAGGAGGTCAGACCTTCAAGAAATTCCTATTAGAGAGGCACCCATAGGACCTCCAGGAAACCTTCCTGACTTGGATACCTTGATAGAATTCTATATAACGAATAATCCCCTCACTGAGGGGCGTAGTACGTCAATACCGCATGTTCACATCCCAACTTGCTCTATACATCAATCAGAACATGAAAATGAGCATACACCATGGCCTAGCCTGTATGAGCAAACCACCCCGTTTGATCAGGCAAGTCACCTCTTACTCCTCACAGAGAACACCCCGCATGCGCACGTTGTACTTATGTGCATCCTGAATATACAGAGCTTACATCTAAGCCTAAATATGATTCATTCCTTATAGATGAAGAAGACAACCCAAGTCATCCTCCTCATTCTCGTGAAGAGTACTTGGTGTAACCACATTGCATTTCTACATCGCTAGACTATACAGAGCCCATTCATAAACCAAAATATCAGGTCAATGCAACCTTTAGGGAGTGTGGAAAACAAACAATAGTTCCTACTAGAGGGGAAAGACATGATAAACCCATCCATACTTCAAATACGAAGGTACATAGACCCCATACAATTAAGCAACAAAATCACACACATTAAGCACTTAGACCAAACCTTAACAGACAACAACATACAGATCAATTTTAGTTGGATCAACAATAGTTAAATCAACAATGGATGGACCCACAATGAGCACACCTGCAAAGGTTGTATCAATGAAAGATACAAGAACAACAAAAGATACAACAAGAACAATTGAAAAATGCATTATTTAAAGTGGTGCTCACACCTAGCACCCAGAAGATGCAACAACACGTAAGGTACCTAATACAATCTCAAAATATTCCTCCTTGGCCACACCAAAATCGTGTTCAACATCAAAGGCCATTATTTGGTTATCATCAAGAGTACCAAGATCAACACGAGAAAGAATCATATGAAAATTCCCAATCGAAACATTAGGAGCAAGTAGATACCTACCCTGAATCCAGTTATGATGAGGTACCTAATAATCATACTCATCATCCACCTCAACATCAAAATTGACTCCCCCTACCTAATCAAGGGCAACAACAGGAAGATCATATCATTTCGTTAGGAGCCTACAAAGTACTAAATGATTGGGTAAATTCATTAGAAAAACAAGCTCAAAGATTGGTTTATCAAAAACCCACACTAAAGTAGCTTAGAAAACAATCTTTGCATCCCTCAGTGCCATCATCACCATACCATTGGATTTCAAGATGCCTAAACTTGAAAAGTTTAAATGTGACAAAGATGCACAAGAGCATGTGACAAGATTCATCAATATCTGCTTTCATCTCCAAGGTAATGATTCCTTGATGTTGAGAACCTTCCTTATAACATTAGTTGAGGGTGCTTTGGAATGGTATAATCATCTACCATGCCATAGCATATACACCTTTGAGCTATTGACCGATGCATTTTTAGAACATTTTGCCTTTAGTGCTAAGAAAATGATAAACTTGATCGACTTGTCTAGCCTTCGTCAACTTGACAACGAGCCAGTCATGGAATATGGTAATAGATAGAGAAATGTGATGTCAATATTACCTTTCACCCCACCCATAATGGAGCTCACTTGGATGTTTACGAAAATATGTTCAAAATAAATCTCACTTCTCTTGCAATTATAGTAGTATCAAACATTCGAGGAAGCTTTGGCGCAAGCCAAGGTCATTGAGGACATCAAGGTCCAAGAGGGTGATATTCAACTCCGTAAAAGAGAATGGAACAAAGACCCTAAGGGTAATTATCCACAACAAAAACCGCTTGCAGTCAAACATGTCATTCCGACCATACTGCAACCCGAGAAAGTGCCTCAAAAACCCAACTATTAGGCGCAACCCCTCCTAATAAAAAATCATGACCCATCACAATAGAAGCAAACAAAAAAGCAACTATGCCATAAAAATCATAATTATAAACCTTACCTGAATCTTTGGTGTCTCTTTTCAACTGATTATACGAGGCCAAGGCTATTATCCTACTTGAGATTCACCTCCTCGATCCTAATCACCCAAGACCAAAATGGTACCAAGAAGATCTATACTGTGTTTACCATCGACAAATAGGTCATGACATCTAGACATGTTATCCTTTTAGATATTTAGTACATGATATGATCGAGAGGCAAGAACTTCAGATAGGAGTATTCCAAGACCCTTTGCCCACACATGAAGCAAACACAACACCTGCCAATCAAGTCAAGCAACCCAATCAGGTCTATATCAATCTACCTTCCCAAGATTTTGTGGGAATGATCAATGTTGTAACAAAGGACAAGGAATATCAAAATCGATCTACGCAACCTATGGCTTCATCCAACATTTCATATTCTCTTGTCTCATCTCATCGAGATATTGGAATTGCACAAAATTTTGTGCCACAATGAGGAGGGTCAGTTTCTACCACTCCTCCTAGCTTAGCCAATCACATCACATCAAACACAATACACACTAGGGGTCTTATGGTGTCACACCTTACCCACCATCCACATCACAATCAAGGACGCAAATTGGAGATTTTGAAGGTATCACACCTTCTCTGCTTGCATCAATCACCACACATGCTAGAAGTATATAAGGTATTGCACCTTCCCCCTAAAAATCACAAAAATACAAAAAATTCAAAAATAATCAAAACTATAAAAAACAATAAAAATCATTAAAAATCGAAAAAAAAATCATAAAATAATTAAAACAATAAAAAAACAACAAAAATCACCAAAAATCCAAAAAATATCAGAAAACAATAAAATTCAAAAACAATTCAAAACATCAAAAACACAAAACACATTTGCATCTACATGTTGCATTTCATCATATGCATCCATTAGTTGCATTGCATTAGGTATCTTCATCCATTGCACTTGCATTAAGATAGGTTGTGTTTACATTCTTACGAATGATACCATGTTTGTATGCCAATCATGCATCCTCAAAATCATCATCATTCATATTCCTTGTGAGTAAATGTGTTTTTCAACACAACTTATAAAGTTGCTATCAGGTGTATACTAGAGTTTTCCAGTCATTCAACCATACCTAGTGGTCTTTATAGATTTTGTAGAAAGTTATCTTGGATTTCGAAGAGAAGGTCTAATTTTGATAGTACCTTGTATATCTCAAAATCCTATCACAATTTTAAACATTAAAAATCCTAGTTTGAACAAGGAAGGATGACACTACAATGTGGTCCTTGTCACCTTAAGTGAAAGGTTTTCCTTGCTCATATTATCATGTGCATGGTCTAGAGTGCTGATTATTTGCAAAAGGACAAGCTTCCCCTACCCAAATAAATCCCTTACTTTTCACATAAAATGAGCAAATTCCCAAAGCAAAGCAAAATAAAAAATTATTTTCATCACCAAGCAAATCCCTTACTCCAAACAAATAGTGATTGTCATCACTAAGCATGAGCAAGTATCTCAAACAATGAAAATAAAAAATGGATAATGAGCTTGAATCCCTAGAATTTCAGTATTCAAACACCATGGGGTGATCTCCATTATAGCAATGGGTTGAATGAAACCCGCTTAGCAATGGAGTATCCTTACGCATGGTGATATGTCTATCACATTAGCAACCTTCTTTTGTACAAACCAATGTCAGCTTATGGATGAGCTAGCTTTAGGTGGCTTGTATTGCCTAGTAGTCTAGTCTAACTACGTCCAAGCTTAGAATCATGATGACCATATGGTGATCCTCATTATACTAATGGGTTGAATAAAACCCGCCTGACAATGAGGTAGTCTTATACCTCATCTAATATATTCACTTTGTACACACAAGGATAGTGAATATTTGGGTTTTCTTAACAGGCTTGTATCTTTCAGGAGTCTTATGTAGTCGTTATACAACTTTTGATAAATTAACTAGGATGTTTGAGTCTCATGGAAAACATCAAAAATTCCCCTATATCAACAGATCATCTCATCAATCATGCACAATTTTCCTTATGAAATTTTGTTTATTAAGGGATGTTCATGGAATAGGATAGATACTATATGGATATCAACAATGATATTTAGACAACCATTGACTATTTTTGTGCATATCTTTTAATTTATAGAAGCTTATAAGGAAAATCCATACATCTCACATATGAATGTTTAAATGATTAATTCTTATGACAAGAGTTACCTTTCTCATTCATTATTTTCATACATTCTATGGTGTCTTCCATTAGTTTGTTAAATACATATTAGATTCATTCCTTATGTTTTAAGTGATTAAAGCATATAGGTTCATTTGCATTAGACCATCCATGTGAAATTAATGCATTATATATATATATATATATATATATATATATATATATATATATATATATATATATCATCTAGCATATCATATTACATAGATTAAATGCATAAACAATTGAAACAAATTTAAACATGCATTTAAACATTCACCATTGCATCCATATAAGCATACATAGTAGTGCATCTACACATCTAGATCACAACATCTAATCATACATCTATCATCTAGCTAGTGCATATCATCAGTTTATCGCATACATATAACATAATCACCTCATTATATAGGCATTACATCCATTAATGCATTCATAAATCATAATACATAATGCATCTAACGGTCCACTTTCATCAAAAAATTTATAATTAACAAAAAAATCAAATAAGCAAAATATCAAGTGCATCTTGTACCCAATTATTTACCCTATACACTTGGTGATTGCAATGATTTACGCTCCATGCAATCTAGTAAAATGAGTAAATCACCATAAGGTCATTTGAACCAAATTATTCATTAACGAATTGAAATATCTTCACTTCAATCCCCAAGAAGGCCTTGCAACCGAACTGCTCCTTGGGAACAAGACACTTATTTCATTTCTTCTATGATATTTTCATCAAATCATCAAACATAGTGATTCATCATATGCTTAAATTGAATTGCTATCATCTTGATTCCCTAAGAAGGCCATTATGGTCGGATTGCTCCATGGGATAAAGATGTATAATTACTATTAATGATTTAAATCACAGTTGCAGTAGGACCTACCTTAAAACAATAGTAATCATATTGAACTATCCAAATCAGTCACCTTGATCAAGCAACTTGTCGCTTTCATCACTTTCCATTTTCCTCATCGACTCGTCGCTTGAGGGGTAGTCATAATCATAACATTCATAATCAAAATCAACAATTAAACACTTAATCATGTTAATTGCATTCGTCCATGAATCATTGCCAACAACTATCATATGCTTCCTACCTTGCTAAGGTAAAGATAAAAGTATCAACCAAAGACTTGGTAAATCCAAAATCCATATCTAGCTAGAGTTAAGATCGGTCATAACAGAAGTTGTTGCTTGTATACAATCTACCCACAACCAAGTAGAAGTCGTTGCTTATAGACAATCTACCCATGGCCAAACCAAAAATCGTTGCTTGTAGATAATCTACCCACGACCAAACCAAAAGTTATTTCTTGTAGACAATCTATCCACGACCAAGCATAAGTTGTTGCTTGTATATAATCTACCCACAACCAAACTAAAAGCCGTTGCTTGTAGATAATCTACCCACGACCAATAAGAAGTTGTTACTTGTAGACAATCTACCCACAACCAAGCATAAGTTATTGCTTATAGATAATCTACCCACAGCCAAATCAAAAACTGTTGCTTGTAGATAATCTACCCACGGCCAAACCAAAAGCTGTTGCTTGTAGACAATATACCCATGACCAAGCAAAAGCCGTTGCTTGTAGATAATCTACCCACGACCAAGAAAAAGTTATTGCTTGTAGATAATCTACCCACGATCGAAATTAAGTCCACCAAAGTGTTGGAGGTAATGATTCATAGATGTGTGCTCTTTCCATGATTAGGGCATCTAAAGTTGACCAGATTAATGAACATCAATCAACCTGCAATGTGACTTTACGTTGTCTATTTTTGCTTAGTATTATGTTTTCCCATAATGCATCCCAAAAAGGAGCATCTGTAGACACCTAGAACACATCATGTTGAGGAGGCTACTCATGTAGACACCTTTTTAGGCCGTATGACTCATCTTGGACCTTTCCAAGACTCAACAGTGGTTATAACCACTCAAGCAGGGTAGTCTAGTCCTTTTTAGCCTCTATCACTGATGTCATCAGTGGCAGCCATCGCCATCGCTAATGTTGATAGTGGTCATACCTGTCGATAGCAATCAAACCTATAACAAACTCACTCTAATAGAGTCAAGTAAAATCTGTTACATCCAATGGATTCTTGGGCGGTTGTCCATTGGAAGTATCCAAAAGCTTTGCCCCAACTACCCTAGCTCAACCAAATATTATTCTTGGTTTCATGAGGAAGCTAGGATGTCAATTTGGGTGTTCTAGTGAAGGCACACAAAAATGAGAGATAAGTGGGGAGATTTCATGTGCAATTGCCATAGCGGAGCTCTACAAAAATGAGAAGTGATTCAATATCCTTTTGAGGTGCAATGAAGTGCTGCTCAATTGTATAATAACATGTGTGCATCCATCAATGGATTTCTCAAAAGATTGCGGAGTAACCATACCATTGTTCTTCGCCAATTTACCGTCTATACGAGCTAATTCTGTAATTCAACTGTCTTGAGACACGACCGACCCTTGCACATCAGTTCAACATCAGAATTGATCATCGTTAGACCTAGAATTTAGAGAACAGAGCCTCTGTCCCATAGACGCTATTTTTAACGTCGTCCCGTAGGCACCGTCGCCAACTTCGACAACGGCTAACAGAGCTCGCTGCTCTGAGCATCAGCAACTATGGTCTGAAATATTTTTTTCTTTGTTTTAGTCCATAAATTTATCATTAGCTACATTTTATTCGATTTCTAACCTATATTAACATTGTCTTTATTAATATTTTATGCATTATTTCCCCGTTTTTAGTTGTTTCTTTATCATTTCATGCATTTGCTTTACATCTTGCACTTATCAAGAAACATACCTTATTTTGAGAGGCTTTCATTGCTATTAATATTTTGTAAGTTTCTTTGTGTGTAGGTGATAGGGTTATTCAAGGACTATTCATCACCAAGATCCCATTTCTTGGCATCATAAGCAGAGGTGGCTTAGTAAACCCTCTTATAATCATATGCCTTTCATACTATGCATAACACAAGCAAAGGAGGGGCAACCATCTGCCTTTCAAAAACCTACCATTCTAAGCTGATCTCTTGGGGATGTGACCCTTCTAATCATATCATTTGGGTTGTGATGGATATTGATGACCATATCCTCGGTGTGCTCAACATCTATGGGCCTAACGATGCTAATGACCATTGTACGCTATAGCGGTGGGCGACACTCTCTCCCCCTATTGTTTGGTTACCCTACGAGAACTTCAATATGATTGAATTAGCACATGACAAGGTGAGTCTTCTTCCCATGCAGTGGGTTACCAGAGAAAGAGAAGCATAACTTTTCATGAAATAAAAGTTAGGGCTCTTTAACCCCAATAACTGCTTCTTACCCCAATGATAATACGAGAGTCATTTGACACCAAGGACCTTTAAAATCACATCACTTATAATCAATTAAAAGTTTTCTTATAAAATTTAATCAATTAAAAGTTTTCTTATAAAATTTAAGATTATAAATGATATTAATTAATAAAATAATATTTAAAATTTATAAAGTTATAAATTATAAGAAACAATTTTCATTTTATTTAATATATAATTTTTAATTATAAAATATTATATACAACTATATCTTAAATCTCTATTTAAAATTTTAATATTCTCTTATTATTAAATTAAAAAAAAAAAACTTTAATTTTTTAAAACTAAATTCAATAACCTTTAAAATCCCATCACTTACAATCAATTGTCATTTTCTAAGAAAAATTCCACTAGAATCCTTAATCTTTTCAAAATGTAGGTCAGTCGTATTTGTACTTCTATTTTATTCTTAGCAAGTGGGTCTAATGTTTCTTATTATTATTATTTTTTATGTGGACCATAGAGGTAGATGGCAATAGTTGGGATTTCTACTTATGTGCAAGAAACTATAATTTCCCCAAATGTGTCATTTCCTAAAATTTTAACGCTCTTTAAGGATTCCATTCTAAATTTGGCTTTACTCTGTCAGTCGATCTCTTACCTTTTAGATTTTGTGGTATATACTTTAAAGAGTTGCTTTACTGGTTGGCCGAGGAAGTGCTTTTATGTGAGGCCTAGAGTAGAGAATATAAATATATATTTTGAAGTACTATGAAGTAATTGAGTAACATTATTCAAGTTATATTCTTAGAGGTATAGTAATAAGGGTCACCCTCCTCGTGATGCGAACTTACATCATCGAAATGAAATATCAATATTACATCCTTGGGGTGTTTTTATAGAGACTACTCTAAATAAAATTGAAAAAAGAATATAAAGATCCACTTATCTTATGATCAGAGTGTGAGTTGGGAGTGAGAGTTAGACCAAGTTTTATTAGGTGATATGGAAGAATATTTATATTTGATAACCTTAATTATGAAAAGTTAAGATGCTCTTCCTGAAAGTATAGACAAATTTAATTCAAGGAACAAATGTTACACCAAGGTGATTATTAAGGATGAGATAATTGAAAATTATATAAAGGTTTTTAAAAGTAGAGGTTTAATATGTAAGCACACTAGCTAAATTTTTGGAGAATCAAAATTGAAGTATAGACAAGTTTAATTCAAGGAACAATTGTTACACCAAGGTGATTATTAAGGATAAGATGATTGAAAATGATATAATGATTCTTAAAAGTAAAGGTTTAATATATAAGTTTCATGGACAGTGGCTGGGTTTTTGGAGATTCAAAATTGTATCAAGTAAAAGTGAGGATTCAATTCAAATTATGCTATAACTTTTCTTTTTAAAGGCTTTTTCCTCGTCCTCTTTTTGAGTTGAAATCAAAGATAAAATAATGGGTGGTGGAAAATGGTTTAGGGGAAAAGATGCCCTTTATTTAATACTATGGAATGAGAATTTTTTGATTGAGGTAAGTTATTAAAAAGCTTCCAGCAAGGGTTAGGCTTTTTGGACTTATTTATTTTGATGAATATTATAAATACCCTAGGGAAATTCATCAATGAGGGACCAACTATTATGGAGTGAAAGCATGCTATACATACTAATATGTGTTGCTATAGACATTTTAAATCCTTTGTCACAATCCATTAGGATTAAATTTAAATCAAGAGAATGAGATCAACAAATAGGTTATAAAAACATTGCATTCTGATACCGCAATTTTTATGATACTAGACACATGACAAGAGATTGTAAAGTGACAATGATGAAGAAAGAAACAAAAAAATTTGGCCATGAGACAAAATTCAGGATGAAGCAATGAAATCATACTATATTAGATCAGATATTCCACTCCAAACGAAGAGGTAAAGAAATAAGAAACAAAGAAGGATATAAGGGATGAGAAAGTACAATGTGCAAGTTCAAATTCAGAAGGAACTAAAGGTGCAAAGGAAGATGTGGAGGAAAATTTCAAAGTAAAAACCATAGAAGAGGTCGAATTTTCTCCATGTAAATTGTCTTCATTTTCGTCTAGTAGAATAAAATCCTCTCTTGGAAATAGAAATGAAAATACTGTAGAGGTTATTCCTTGCACTTTAAGGTTTCAAGAACAACATAATAAGAAAATGAGGATGAAAGAAATCCATAACAATTTAGGGTTTTTAGGGTAGCATAAGAAGGTCATAGCTATGGAGTATCCTTGCACTGTAGGGATGTCATGGCAACATAAAGAATAAAGTGTTTTTAGGTTATTCTTTGTACTTTGAATCCTTTAAAGCAAGACAAACCTATAGAGGATAGGTCTCAATATGAGTAGTATGAAATAATCAAAGAAATTGATGAAGATAAAACTGTTAGTGAAAATAAAAAAAGAGAGAGGAAAACCCAACAAGAAAAGACAAAGAGAAAAAGAAACTTAGGAATATTAATATAAAAAACAAAAGCAAATATAACAAGCATTTAACAGGTGGAGGATCTAGAACCACAAATAAAAAGTAATGATAAAATGATATTTGGAATATTAGGGATATGAATGAGACCACTAAAAAAAAGTATTAGAGAATTGATAAGTTGGTATAAACAATATATTTATAGAAATGGAACCAAGTTGCAAATATTTTAACTATTTGCAATGTTGATTTTCATGTTGACAAAACTCAAATTTTAAAGGGTGCTTAAATGAGTTAGATCTTATCTCTTAATAAAATGATATCAAAGATAAAAATGATACGATAAAAATGTAAAAATATGATAGTTTGAAGAAGATAAATATATTTGAAAAAAAAATAAAAATTAAATATAATTTAAGTAATTTAATAACAATATAATAGAATGCTTTATTTTTTTATTAAAAATGTCTTCATAAAAACCATACATAACTTACCGTAAAAATCTAACTATCGAGCACATGAACTAAAAAAAGTATACGTGCTTTAAAGTAAACTCCAATGAATATAGACTGGACTTGAGCAAGCATAGAATATGTGCTAGACACAAGAAATTCATTGGAGTTTGATGTAGAGATATAAGAGATGGTAGAATCTATAGGACTTATATTAAGATTTCATATATTTTTGTTAAGATTTCATATATTTTGATTATATAAATAAATAAATAAATAAATAAAAGAAGATTAGTTTTTATAAGATTTAAATTTTTATTTAATGTTTTTTTTTAATGATCTTACATAGATTATAAAGGGTTTTCGTTCTTTTATATAAGTTTGAACTTTGAACTTCTTAAAGAGAGGTTAAAGCTCTTACCATTGTAACAAGTTTACAAGTTTTATTCAATGTTTCTATTTTAATTTTTTAATAAGCTATGTGTGGCTTTTATTTGGAGCCACTTCCATTGCAAAAATACAAATTACATTGCTATCATTACATTTTTAACAAGTTAATTAAAGCATAATCATCTTTGCCTTTCTATCAAAAATATTTTCCATCTTCCTCAAATTGCTAAGTTTTCATAATCAATTTTTTTTAAGGAACTAACAACAAGAACAACCCTTACATGACACATAACTCCAATAGATAGAAGAAAAACAAACATAATAGTCATCCATCAAAGAGGAAATTAGTTTGATTATTTTTCTTCTGTAGCATAGGTTCTTCCTCCTTTAGAGTGGCAAGATCTGAGAATTCATTTTTGTACTTCAAGCTTTTGAGGTAATATCTAGTTGTAACACATTTTGTAGGATCTTCATTTTCAGATTTTGACCATCACCGATTGTTTCATAATTAGCTTCAATAATACCATCTTAGATGCTAATATTTTCCATGGAATCGTCTAGATGGTCTTTAGTAACCATTTGGTTTTTATCAATGATCTGATTCAAATTCTCCTTTTGGGGTTGAGTCTTTTGTTGCTCGCATGATTTCTGCTAGACAATTGGTGCATTTGGAGGATGATCTTCTTTCTTTTGAACTGAAACATCCATCCAAATAGTCAATCTTGATTTACTCATATTAATTTTATTGGAAAAATTTTCCTTTGTTTGGGCATCCAAATATTGGAATGCTCTAATGACATTACCGACTTTGGTGAATATCTTATCTCCCCAAAACTCCATAGGGAGAGCATAAAGATTCACCCATACTGGGAAGCCATTAACTTCTTCTATTAAGGGATTGAAACTAGGAGTCCAAGGTCTTATATATACACCCCTTTGTTCGAAAGACCAATTATATCTAGAATCTATTACCCTGTCTCTATCTTCTAAATTAGAAAAGGGAACAAAAAATAAATTTTTGGGTAGGAGAGTTGGAATTATGTACTGGTCCACCAATATTTAATGTGTCATTTGAGCTCCTCTAGGACTGGTATTTTGCTCTTGAGTTTGCACTTAATTGTTAGGGCTTCATGATTAATCAAATCCAACCTAAATTCATCCTTCAAAATAGTGATAGAGGGAAGAGGTTCATCCATGCGTAAACCCAAAGATGCTTGAGAGATATTTATTCTCACCGAAGAGGCTTTCTCACAGATTGAAGAGACCATCTATGAAAAACCCTCTTCCTTCAACGCTTGACTACACCTAGGGTTTGCATCCCTTTCATGAAGACTATAGTCAAATTTATCTCTTTGTTTTATCGCCTGACTGTACCTAGGGTTTACACCCCTTTCACGAAGATTGCAGCCATAACCGAACTTATTTAATGTTTCTATTAATTACTCTTGTTTTATATTTTTATTGAATAGATAAAAAAATATTTCTTTTTAGTCTCCATAATAGAACTAACACTATTGTAAATGCCCTATTTTGTCTACGATGATAATTCTCAATTTTTTTCAAAAAGTGATAATTCTCAACTATTTTTTTACACAAATACACACCATGTTCTATTGTGGTTTGAATTTGGATCTCTTGAAAGAGAGTTCAAAATCCTAACTACTACAATATCTCATAGAAACAATTTCTTGTATTGACTACACGATCATTTATTTATAATATACATTATTCATGTTGTTTTCTCTATAATTGCCTACCATTTTACGAAAATATAGTAGTAAATGCCATTATACATTCTATTTCTAAATAATGTGATAGAATCATTCATCCTTGTAGGGTTATGCATAAGGGGTCGGACCCAAAATGTACTTGTAAAAAAATGGTGAATCTATTGTGAAACCCTGGCGAATCCTGGCCAACTTCATGTAGGAGGACATGGCGAATTACCTTAATTTTTCAAAAAAATTGAAAAAAATGGTGAATTTCAAAGTTCTAACTGGACCAGGTGGAAAATGAGTTTTGATGATGATGAACAGGTTACAAATCATGATCCGATCTTAGATCAAATGTAGAATATGATTCGATCTTGGATCGGATGTAGAATATGATCCGATCTTGGATCGGATGTAGAATGTGATCGGTATTGGTCCGAATGTAGAATATGATCTGGTATTTGTTTGGATGCAGAATATGGTTCAGTATTTATTCGGATGTAAAATGTGGTTTGGTATGGACCCGAATACAGAAAATGGTCCGATATGGGCCTGGATGCAAAATATGGTTCGACCTAATGTAGTGTGTGGTCTGGTATGGGCTCGAATGCAGAATATGGTCTGGCCTGATGTAGTGTGTGGTCTGGTATCGAGCCTAATGTAGAATATGGTTCGATATCAACTCGGATGTAGAATACGATTTGGTATCGAGCTTGATGCAAAATTTGGTCCAGAATCAGATCGAGTGCAAAAAATGGTCCGGTATGGGACCGGATGCAGATTGTGGAATGATATTGGATCGAATGCAAAATATGGTCTGGTATCGGGCCTCATGCAAAATAAGGTCTGGTATCTTGCTTGATGCATAATGTGGTCTGGTATCGGGCTTGATGCAAAATTTGGTTCGATCTCGGGCCTGATGCAGAATAAGGTCCGATGCCGGGGCCTCATGTAGAATATGGTTTAGATGCAGATAAAGGTCTGACTTTGAAAATGTTCCCCCTTTGATCGACTACCATGTGTCACACATTCGATCAACCACACTACATGTCCAATACAATGCTACCACGTGTCAACCCCATCTCTTCTATCTATAAAAGGGCATCAACAATCATTTTTCTATTTCATTTCTATGACTACACCCAACCAGAGCTAACCATTACAAGCAACCTTCTGGTTCCCAATCCAATTTCTTCTACTTCCAACTTCTTGCAATGGCCACCTCTTCCACCCCTGCACCAAAGTTCAAGAACCTTTCTTGTAGTTTAATTTTAGATTTACTAACAACCCCAGGTATAGACTTTTCATGGCTAGATGATGTAGGGTTGACAACCTTGGTTTCAATGCCACAATTCAAAATTGATAAAGTCCTCCTCCAACATATCATAGTCGGTTATGACCATGACAAGGCTACAATCAGAATGAAAGTATAAAATAGAAATCTGGTTTTCACCATCACGCCTGTAGATATTAATAGATTGATAGATCTTCCTTTCAATGATTGTCCTCAAGTGTCAACGAGGTTGCAACTGACTCCAGATGACAAAGGATACCTCAAAACAATGTACGATCTGGGATCAAAATATTTGGTAGGTATAATTCTTGTTATTTATATTCTATTAATGTTCAAAGTTTCAAATTTGTAAATTATCATCTAATTTTGTTTTTGCAGCTTCCACCACCAAGTCAAAAAGAGGGTTAACAATCAATGATGTTAACCATGCAACTCTGAAGGCCATTATCGAGTTCTTCTAGGCAAGATTGATTCTGCTCGAAAGATCAAAAATTCTATTTTGGGCACTAGCCTATGTTGTTCACTATGAGAAGCATCATAGGTTCGATTGGTGCACGTATATTTTGAATCGGATCAGGGTGAGTTGCATGGCGTACAAATGCAAACCAACAAGACACAACCCATTGTGGGTACCATTAATTATATTTTAGCACTCTATTTTGAGTGTTTTCATAATTTGCAAACTACTCCTGTACCAACTGTAGTGCATGCAACACTACAAGCTATTGCAATGACAATAGAGGAATTGAAGGTGATAAGTCCATCTTTGACCATGAAATACTATTTTATATTTTATCACATTTTCTTTTTTAAATTTTTCTTTTCATCTAAATGCAGGGTAGGGCAACCATTACAAGGAATAAATAGGATGCTGCCAATAGGGGTTACAGGCCAGAACAAACTAGTGATTCTGAAGACACTGGATCAGAAGCGACACCATTGCAGAGGCCATATAAATGTTCCAGGCAAGCCACTCCTCCTAGGGGTTCTCGTACACCTAGGTATGCACAAAATGTGTAGGTTGAATCTAGTGCGGTCAACCCCTCACCCATTGGCACCCAAATTCAACAAATTTCATCGTCTTCAGGTAAATCTGTGTATTTAATTTAAATTAAGATTTTTTCTATTTTATTTTTTGAAAAATTGTAACAAAATGTTTTTGACTATTTTTAGTCGATTCTCAAGTTCAACGACAAGTACAACCTATAAAAATGAGAGGCCATATGCCACCACCACCTCCATCATAGCCACCGCTTGCACCACAACCACCGCTTCCACCACATCAATGATAGGCACAACCTATGCAAATGCGAGGCCATATGCGCATTGGAAAACAATTGTTTTCATAGAGATCATAGGGGCCAACACCAAGTTCTGGGTATGGGTTCTCACATAGATCACAAGGGCCAACACCAAGTTCTGGGTATGGTTGGTCATATTTTACATTTAACACAAATTCATAGGCACTAGAAGTTTCAACCGTGGGATTGGATAATATCCAACTCGATGATGATTTTCTTTTGTAGGGCAACATTTTAGGCTTCAAGGCAATGAATGTGCTTCATGATCCATAGGGTGAAGTAGAACAAAGAGAAGCCCCTACAACTGACCAGACATCATTACCATCAGCTCAAGGAAACAACCCTCATCCTCAGGGTCCTCAAACTGAGGATGATATTATAAATTTTGATGAAAATATTTTAATGATTGAGAATACTGAAGCAACCATTAAATAGGTTGTGCTTAGAGATTTGCAAGAGATGAAGGATTGGGAATATCGGGCCAAAGTCCTTATAAGGGAAATTAATGCCCGATATAAGAATTATACAAAAAGAGATTCTATTTATTCTTTGGTTCAGTATGAACCAGAAAAGCTTGGTGGCCTGCTACAACAGGCCACATCAGGATCAGTGAAGTCTGATTTTGTTTATGATGATGATGTTTTAAATGTTGTGATCGGTAGATTAGAGAACATTAATGTTGAAGCCCAAGATTTTTATAACCATTGGACTTTCGATAAGGACAAAGTTGTAGTTGTTGAGGCTTCAAGGGACTTGGCTGAGGTAAGAAAAGTTTTTTATGTTTCAATTTTCTATTGTAGTTAAATTTTTATATTTCTTTAAAACATGTAATAATTTTCATATAACTCTTTTGAATTATGTTTTCAATTTCTTTTTGCAGTCAAATTTTGATAACTTAAAAAGACAAGTTAAGAGCATGGACGTCAATATTAATAGGGCGAAGACATTTTTGCATAATGCAATGGAAATGAAAAAGAAAATGCAATAAAAAATAGTGGAGAATAATCGTTTAAGAAAATATATCAGGGATAAGCTCAATGAAGATCCGGACCACGTACTAGAGCAATAGAAAGCAAAAGAAATGCTTCCAACAATACTCGAAGATCCAAACAAAGAAGAAGCAACATTGGTGGGGAGTATTGTGAAAGTACATGAAAACCTAGTCAGAGTTGGAGCACTGCCATAAGAGGGTGTCACGAAAGCAGATAAAGGAAAAGAAAAGGCAACTCCAATCGATATTGAAGCAACAAACCCCCAATCAAATGTTTAACAATGTAAAATGCTTTCAAGTTGACTGTAGTCAACAATTTTGTACGATGTAATATATTTCTATTCAAATTAATGAAAAAGATATTTTCTCATTTTGTGTCTTCCATCATTCAAAGGTTGTTTGCATTTATAAATTTGTGTTGCTATTTTAGTTTATTTCTAGCCAATATTGTTTACTATGTTCATCTCAAACAACAAAAGCATCATAGATAACATCATAGATCTTTATGCAAACCAAGCATCTTTAAGATCTCACGAACTGTAATAGATCCTAAACTAAAATGAACTATAATAGATCCTAAACTAAAATAAACCAAAACAATGATTTTAAGCATCATAGATAAGATCATAGATCTTCATGCAAACCAAGCATATTTTAATATCTCATGAACTGAAATAGATCCTAAACTTATTGTTGTTTAACATACATACATCAACAATAATATACAAATACTATGATTTAAAACATGAAACATAAAGATTTATCAATGAAGGTAGTTGAGACACTATGACATAAAACATACAATTTTTAAAACCACAATGTGATATAAAACATGCAATTTATAAAACAACAATGTGATATAAAACATACAATTTATGAATAAACAATTTTTTTGAAATCTTATAAATCTGAAACAATATTGTGAAATCTGCTATCAAATGAATTCATGTTTATCAATGTCCATGAAATCATGGAATAATTAGAATTCAGGTAGCTGAAACATATCAGCTTGTCCAGAATCATTATTAAGCATAGCGGATATCTGTGTCTCCACCATCTGATCACTGAAAGCATCATCATCATCCTTATCGATCGTATTCGTGGTACCCCTTCTTCCTGCAAGGGAACTCTAGTATGCCAATGCTCTATCATACGAAAATTTGTCCAACTGATACGATGACACATAAATTCTTAAACAATTTTCTAAATTTTTGTCGAGCCTATTGCAGAGCTTAGATTTAACAAAAGATAGTGCACTAAAAACTCTCTCATCTTCCATAGACCCCAAAATCATTGTTTCACATAATTCATATAAACAAAAGTATTCACTTATCGTATCTTGTAAGATAGTACTTGGATACAATTTTTGCCACAAATGTGCAGTGGAACCAATCTCATGGATGCTAGTCATAAGTGATGTTTGCCCAACCATTGTTCTTCCAAAATGTGATGACTATTGTTTCAAAAGATCTTTGTTGAGTATACCTTTGATTTCAACACCATTGACTTCCACACTCTTACTAAAATGGTTAATGAGGATGCCCATATATTTAATAAACAACTCATTTGCAGAATTGTATTCAGTACAAGGACCCCAAAACATGGGGTTAACCACACCCATGGCCTCAAGCAACTCATCTCTCTGAAATCGTTCTCTTATCTCACTTGTCAAATATTTTGCTATTTTTGACAAATTTGTCTTAATTTTGTGTAAAACAACATGAAATCTATTGTGTGTTATAGGAACTTCTTCAAAATCATCCACAACTATACTTGATTGCCTTTCATAACAATAAAGTGCTATCAAATTTCCATGAACATTAATACAAAGATGATCATTGATGTCAAACTTCAAAAAGCTTTTTGGATTGTTCACGTTTGTCAATGTATTCCAACTATCAAATAAGGGATCTATAAAATCTGCTTTAGACACATATAACGTATCAATAAGCACACATATTTGTTTTCTCATCCTCATGAAATCAATGATATAGATGGATCTCTCTTGTGCAAGTTTAATTAATCTATTCATTTCTTGTAACATTGGAAGAATACCACATAAGGTCAAAAGGGTTTCCAAGTCAGTCAAATGGAACAACAAATATTTTGCCTTATCAACTATCCTACGATTTACATGCATAAACCCCGTTAATGATTGATATTCTATAAAAACTCTATGAGCAGGTTGATACAGTGAAATCCATCTTGTATCCACATCTTTTAACAATTTTTTTCCTTCTGTAACTCCTAGTGCAAACTGTTGAAACTCTGCAAACCTTTTTGGGTTGCATGAGAAATAAGAATGTATTTCATGAATGAGGTCTTCCACTCTACCAACATTTGCAAAGGTACTCATGATTTTATATGCAAGATTCACTCTATGAGCCATACAATGAATGGGAATCATATATGGGGCAACTATGGTTTGGAGTCGAACACAAAGACCAATCTTGTGCCCTTGCATAATAGCAACACCATCAGCTCCAACGCAAATTAACTTTGTTGCTATGTCTATATCATTCATTCCTGCAATATCCTTTAAACTAGTCACAACAACATTATAGATGTTTTTTGCATTTGAAATTTCCACCATCTTATGTAATCCTAGCAAACTAGGCCTCCTTACATGATTTTGAAATGTGTACACATGCATGCAAATCCAGGATGTGTTGTCCACAACCATCACCTCATCAATAGAAAGTGAAATGAATCTGGCAAGTTTTACTTGCTCCCTCAGGTCTTCCATCTCAACTAATGATAGACATTTTACCATTTCCCAACCACTTCGATCTGACCAATGGGAATTAGGAAGGTTTTGCACATTAGCTAGTTGTAATAGGTGCTTATAATCAATAAAATCGGACATGGGTCTACCTTTCTTGAGAATACTATATACAACGACAAACTGCAAACTTTTTGAAGCTAAGGTGGTCTTGTGAATTTTATGAAATTGGGCTACAATCGTTCCACCTTTCTCAACAAGAGATTGTTGTTGCTTTAAGTGATTGTCATATTCTATTGCATATCTAACATGCATACATTCTGATGCATCCTTCCACCTAACTTCTTTACTAACTTCACCATTACTTCTTGTAACTTTTACATAAGCTTTGCCAACATGTTTTTCTATTGTATCTATCTTATTTTGCAGCCTGTGATCCTTACCAAGTCTCCAACTACAAATTTTGCATCTACATTCTTTTTGATCGATTTGGTTGTCCTCAGTCAGGACAAGCTCAATCTAGGGAAATTTTTCTACCCATTCTTTCTTAAATCCCCTTCCAATAATCTAGTTAGATGCTTTTCTTTTTTTAGAATTTTTGCTTGAAGATTCAAAAGAAGTTTGTAATGTATTTGATTTATCACTTTTATTTTCAATTGATATGTCATTTTGAGGGTTTTCTTCAAGTGTTTGTTGGATGTCATTGTCAAGAGGATTTTCATTAGAAGGCATCTCTTGCTGGGGAATATCTTCAAGTCGAGGCATATCAGGGTCGATAGGGTATTCTGCATAGTAGCATACCATAATATTTTTTATCATTCTTGGATTAAACAAAGTTACAAAAGAAACTTAAAAATAGAAAAAAATATTCATATCGTCAAGCACATACTAAGAAGTAATTGTTTGAGGAAGAAAGTAGTATTTAAATTAATTACAGAATATACAACTAACTGTTTAGAAGTCAAAAATTATTTGTACCTTGAATTTGCATGGATGTCGTTGGCTCCTTGCATTTCGACATTTGGCTAAAATATTTGAGGATACTCTTTTTAGTAGAAGATTTGGCCCCCTTCTTTCCATCGCTAGTAGGTGACATTTTACTTGTAAAGAAAATGTTTTTCAATTTAGAAAAGTAATAAAATGTTGAAGAGGTCATACTTTGGTTAGGCCTCAAGATAATATTGTAAATAGAATAAATAGATGGTTGGCTGGTAGAAAATACATACTTGTTTCCTACCATGCTTTATTGTGATTTTATCAGTTTATGCCACTAGTCCATTTTCTGGTGATAGCACTTGTAACTAATAAGAGCACAAAAGTAATTAACATACAAATTGAAATCAATTTAAGAAAAAACTTGTCTATGCAAAAAATAATTAGAGATACATATGTCAAAAAATATCATATTATAGTACAAAATGGACTAGAAACAGAGAATCACAATGTCTTCGGAGAAATAGAGCATCACTATGTCTTTAGAGAACCAAAGCATTTACCTATGTATAATATTATAACAGAAAAGTAGATTTGAATAGAAATAGAGAATCAAAGAGTTTTAATAGAAAGAGAGAAAATAGGGGAAAACATGCAGAACAGGCAAAATAGAGAAAAACATGGGAACAAAGCAATGACCGTCCGGATGCAGAATAAGGCTCGGATATTGGTCTAGTGCAGAACATGATTGAAAAATAATTAAAGATACATATAAAAAATATCATATTATAGTACAAAATGGACTAGAAATAGAGAATCACAATGTCTTCGAAGAAACAAAGCATCACAATGTCTTTAAAGAACCAAAGCGTTCACCTATTCATAATCTTATAATAGAAAAGTAGATCTGAATAGAAATAGAGAATCAAAGAGTTTTAATAGAAAGAGAGAAAATAGGGGACAACATGCAGAACATGGTAAAATAGAGAAAAACATGGCAAATAGAGTAGTGATAGAGAACCTAGTGTAGAACATGGTTTGGTAGTCTATTCTAGTGTGGAACAGAGTTCAATAGTTAGTTCGAAAGTAATAGGGTTCAAAAATTGGCCTGGTGCAAAAAGAGATCTGAAAATTGGCCTAGTGCAAAATAGGGTCTGGCCTGGTGCAGAACAGGCTCTGATCTGATACAGAAATGGTTTCGACCTTATATGGTGTGCAACATGGTCTGGCTTGGTGTAGAATAGGGTCCGATCCTATGTAGAAATGGGTTTGGTCTTATCTGGTGTGGAACAGGGTTCGACCTAGTGTAGAACAGGGTTCGATCTGGTGTAGAAATGGGTCCGATCTTGTCTGGTGCTGAAATTGGTTCGATCTATTGCAGAATAGGGTTCGGTCCTATCTTGCACTATAAAGGGTCGATCTGGTGTAGAAATGGGTTCGATCTTGTCTGGTGCTGAAATGGGTCCGATCTTGTGCAGAACTAGGTTGGTATATCCGTCGAGTGTAGAACAAGGTCCAAAAATGAAAAAGTATCCCTAGGGTGTTAATTATATATAGTGGTATACTTGGCGAGTTGGGCGGGATAATTTAGAAATTTTAAAATTTTATGGTAAAAAGGGACCTCTATTTAGGTGATATTGTTGGTGAATTTTTAAAAATATCTATGATACTATTATCAACGCACGACGAACCGACACCTAAAAATTTTTTGTCCCAAATTTTTTGGCTAAATGGTCGACGTTCGGGTCCCCCAAATTCGTAAATTTGAATTTTCGAAAATGCTAATATTCACCCGAATGGCGAATATTCACCACTGTGCATAACCCTGCATCCTTGACATCTACACAAATAATATCAATAAAAAGGTAAGACTCCAATAAATCCCCCCTCTCTTTCACTGGTGTTTATTTATCTAGTAGATGCAAAATTATTATTTATTTTCTATATGTTGAGATGGCTCCCATATATTAAAAGTTTCATTGATTTGTGTTCCAATGTGGCTTTTAAACATTAGGTTTTAAATATTATGTGAGATTTTTTTTGAACCATTTTATTTAAAAATAATAAAATATTAATATCAATTAAATTATATTTAACTTGTTTTTTTATTAAATATATTTTTCATCTTCTTAAAATTGTTATATGTCCACAATCAACTTATTGATATCATTTTTGTTAAGAAATAAAATCTCACTTAGCCACTTGCCTTTGAAGATTGGAATTTTTTCAAGATGAACATCAACACTGAGTTACCAAATTACTTGTTGCTCAATTTCCTTCTCTCTATATATACTAATGTTTCTAACATACTGCTTCTAATAATAGTTGATGAAAATTAAAATAATGATATATTTAATCAAGTCCACACATCCATTTTTCTTAGTAACACTAATAATAATTTGTGAAGCCCCTCAATTGAAGTATCTTTTTCATCAGTTTTTCAATGGAAAATTTGATCCTTGTAATAAGTGCCTTAACTTTGAGCATAGTTGTTAGTTAAGTTCCACATGATTATGAGAAAATGAGGATAAATTTACCTTTGTTGTTTTGAAAAACACCACATTTTCTAGCTTTTCTTGAATGTCCTTTGGAAACACCATAAAAATTAATTGTGATGTACCCAAGTTATGGATATTTCCATTTTACTATAGATTGATGTAAATCCTCTGTGTTAACTTGATTGTCACATATGAACCTTTCATGAATATTCAAATCCCATAACCAAGTGGCTAACACCTCTTTTTTCACACGTGATATTTACCATAATGTGGACCATGCTTGTAGACATTTTGCAAGAGATAAAATTACAATTCCAAACTTAGGCATGATTATGAGATATGTTTTTAAAAATTCTATAATTTCTTTCAAGCCATAGGTTCAACAAATTATGATATGATTAATTCTCCACATAATGCATAATGCTTTAGCTTTGAAACAATTAATCCAATATTTCATCAACTCTTTTAATGTCAATAGATCAACACAATATATTCTATCTTTTGAAAAAGTAACCCCAAACGATGTAAGTAAAGAGACAATAAAAAATTGATATATATTCTTTATCCTTCTTACACAAAGATACCTAAAAGCTCAACGATATCCTTTTCTTTACAAATTCTTATTTGTAAGTTTCTTGCTTTGAACTAATAACCAAAGAAATACTAAGGCCTTAGGGATGTCCTCAAGTGACCAAACATTCTTAGACTCCAAACCAACTCATATTTCCATGTAAAAATAGCCAAATAGAAATCTTGAACCATCATTTGAATCTCATCCATTATTTGTTTGAGGTCCTCTCCTTCAATCAATTTTCTAATAGGGTTTCATGATCTAAATTTGTTGGTCACATTAGTATAAATATAGACCATTGAACCTTTTGCATGCTAATGATGCTCGAGCCAATAATTTCCATTTGGATTATAAATAAGAGGTTAAGAATTTAACCAAACATTAAACCAAAAAATAATAGAATCCCTTTTATTGACTAACCATTTAATATATTTCTCAATCAATTACAAGCTATTTGATATGATGTTTCATGTTGTCGATCCTGTATGTAGGATCCATTACATGAATAATTTTATTGCATCAGTTTGATTTTTAAATAATCTCTAGCCAATTTTTTCCACTATTGCCCAATTCATAAGTCTACAATTTTGCAAGCGTACCTCTCCAATATTCTTTCCTTTGTGAACCCTATCCCACTTATAAATATGAAATTTAAAATTTTTCTCACATCCTTTCCAAAGAAAATATTTTGAATTTTATCAAATTTGGATACTATACATGGTAGTGAACTTGAAAGAGATCATATATGTAAAGATAGATTGCAACATAGTCTATATGAGTTGTAGCCTTTCAACCATTGTTAAGAACTTATCTTTATTACTGGCCAAACAAGATATTTTCTATCCAAAATTGATTCCCATAGCTCCTTATTGTTTCTTTTATAAAACAAATCAATACCTAGATATCTTGATGGTATATTTAAACTTTAGACCCTAAAATATCCACAATGATCACATTGTAAGGAAGTTTTAATAAAAAATGTTAGATTTTGTAGTATTTAGCAATGTCTAGCATAATTTTCAAAGCATGATAATACTGATTTAAACTCCATGTCCTTATTGACTAAAGGATGATATTATATAAAAGTATAATCAAAAAATTGGGAATGAGATTCAAAGAGACCATTTATTGAAACTTGAATACCTATGGTTCTTCCTTCCATTTTTGCATTTGAGACAACTCTTACTAATGCATGAAAAATAATAACAAATAGATAACAAAATAGTGAGTCGCCTTGGTGGAGTCTATAAGAGGATTCAAAGCATCCAAAAAGGGATTTGTTGATTAAAATAAAATATTTTTGAGTGCTATACCAATATCTAATCCATTAATATTGACCTTGATTAGAACCATTTTTGTTAGAATATCATATGAAAACTCCAACAAACCCTACCATATGCTTTATTCATGTATGGTTTTAGAAGCATATATGGCTTTTTCATGGAATGAAGAGAGTGTATGGCATCTTATAAAATGACTATATCATTAGGATTTTTTTCTATAGATAAATTAACCTTGTTCCTCTAAGATAACATAATCTAGAATGCTTTTAAATCTATTTGCCATAAATTTTGAAATTATCTTAAAAATCATACTACAAAGGTTTATTAGATTAAAATGATCAAGATAGTTTATCTTGCCTTTCTTAGGAATCTATGCAATAAAGGTGGCATTGATCTCGTAATCACAACCATCAAATTCTAAAATGTTTAAAATACAATGAAAGGAAGTCCATCAAGGCTAGGTGTTTTATTAGGGTAGAAAGAGAAAATAACCTCTTGTAGCTTTTGCATAGATTTTACTCTTGTGTGGTAATTGATGGAATATTGAAAAAAAATTAAATTGAATCTTCTTATCTTTTCAAACAATTAATAGAATATATTTGAAATGACTAACTGATTCCTTCCTAGAATATTTTTCTTTCTCAATATGTCATCCATTTAGAGTTGAAATATTTTTATTTTGACAAAAAGATAAATATAATTGGCTAGAGCATGAAAAAGTTGGTATATCTAACCCCTTATTTAAGTCATCTATCCCTAGATTTTAGGACCAATATGACTTATTTTTCATTATATTATGATAATAAGAAAGTATTTATTTTACTTGCATATAAGTATCTTGGTCCAATCCATTAATTTCTACTATATCTTGTAAATTTTTGAGCTTTGATTTAATTTTATCTTTTATTTTGAATATGTTACTAAAAGATTTGAAATTTCAAATCTTCATTGATCCTTTAGATACTTTATCTTTTGAATGAGTCTATACATACATGATCCATGAAACCTTGCTTGATCTCACCAAAATATGACCATGTAGAAGAAATCAGGGTCTTGGAGCCTTATAGATTGAAATCAAAATGGATTTGGATGAGCATTATTGAGTAGATCATATACCTTAAGAAAATAGATTTGTGATATGATCTTTATTTCACTAACATGTCTAAAGAAACAATATATTGTGTTTGCAACCATATAGTAGATAACATATACCTATCCAATATTTTTACAATATAAGTTTTTCCAATGAGTTTGTAATCCCATGTATAGTGAAATCTTGAAGAAATAGTATCCCAAAGGATATTTGAATCGATAAATGAAGCAAAATCCTCCATTGATGTAGACAATCCATGAGTACCATATATTTTTTAAGGAGATATAATTCTAATAACATCCCCCAAGAGTCTATAAATTATAATTAAATTTAACATAAATAAAATAAGGTCCTTTCAACATTTTTTACGAGGAGTAACTATAGTTGGAGCATACATACTTATAACCTCAACTTTGATGTTTTCCTCTTTATTGTAAAAAATGTAAGCAACCCAATTAATTTTTGCTTCTAGCAATTGTCATCCCATTTACATGTCCCATATTGTTGCAATACCTTTAGAAGATCCTATAATAGAATCTGCTAGAAAATTCCCCTTTTCTATATCTTTTGAATGCATCCTTGCATAGTTCACTACTTATTTTTTCTATATTAAAATGAACTCAGGAATATCCTATTAATTCTCTGATAACTCTCTTTTTAGGTGTCTTATTCATACCTCTAATATTACTATTAACCTATCCAAATGATTCAATTCTCCCTTAAGTGCTTAATAAGCCACTCAAAGTTGCTAAGCATAAATTGCTCCTCATACCTTAGATCAACCTTCTTTCCTAGCCTTGCTGAATTCATAGTCATCCAATATGGGGCATAAATTTTGTCAAGGCCACTCGACATCATTTGACATCCAACGGTTAGATCTTATGAATTTGTAGTCATATCAGATCGACTGTGAATTTGGTCTCTTAGAGTTTTGTCCTCAAAACCCTAGTTCTACACCACCTTTTGTGTTGTCGGCCCAAAACCTAGTTTTTAGTGTTCTTTTTTTCCTGCATAAGCCCTCCAAAACTTCTATAAATAGAAGGGTTGGAATCCCATTTTGGAATAATGAATGGTCTATGAATGTTCTCTCGAATGCTCTATTGATGCTCTGCTTTTATGCTACCTTGTGATCTTACCTCACTTTTTGTATGATTGTTGACATAACTACTTTGGGTGAGTAAGTGAAAGATATTTTGATGGTAGATCATGTGCAAGATTTATCTTTTGTCCCATCGATAGATAAGGAGGAGAGGCCCACCATTTTGGTTGTTGCTTTTATTATTTCCCATTGCTATTTTGCTTTTATCATAGTTAATTAGATTATTTTGCATCATTAGTTTAGTTCATTTATTTTTGTTAGATAGGATTTTACTACACTCTTTGAATTCATTCTTCTTAATGAAGTAGATTAAAAATGTATTCTTTGTTGCATTTAGATTAGTATTATATAAATTGTTGTGTTCATTTTATTGCATTCTAAATCATAAATTGTATTTCTACTTAATCATTTATATCACGATCAAGGTCATTTTGTGTACTATTTTTGCTTACATTTAATTTGTTCATATTGCACTTAGTTGTTCGTTCTTCTTCTCTCCTATTCCTTTTCTATTGTTAGTATATTGTCTACTTATCCTTAGATTGTATTCTTGCCTTCACCTTCCATTTTCTTCTCTTTTGTTTCAAATTCGTGGTCCATTTGTATAGGGTGCAAATTTGGCAAAACCCTTGGTTTTGTCACTACCTCTTATTTATCACTATTGTCTTGTTATCATCGTGAATAAGTGGTTACCAATTATAGGGTGCAAATTTGGTTGCAAGGATTTATGGGTAATTTTTTGCTTCTAAAACCCTCACTTTGTCTTGTGTATTTTTATTTTTCTATTTTTGTTGTGCCTTTTCAGTTTGCACTCTATTTCCTCTTGTGTAATTTTGCATTCTACAACATTTTCTTTTGTTTTTGAAACCCTCATTTTGTTCATATCTGTGCTTCATATTACAACTCTACTTATTTTTTACTTGCACTCTATTTGCTCTACTCTATCCTACACTTTGTTGCATTTTGTTTGCTTGTTTCCAAAAGTCAAAAATTGCTTTTCATTTCGAATGGTTAGCTACAAGGGCCTGAGGGGCTTGACTGTTGTGCATCCAAGATTAGTATTACAACAACCTAATTAGGCACTCGAACACTGACCAAAATTTTAAGTAGGATTAGTCAAATTTATGGTCAAGACTTTTGAGGTGTGAATTCAGATTTACAGTTGTAGGATTCAGAGAGCACATTTGGCTAGGAATGAACATCAGGTCAAGTAAGTGTTATATTAGATCTTTTTACGTTGTTTGTTGCTTATTTGCATTCATTTATATTTTTCTGTCATTAGATAAGATGAATAAAAATTACAAATTAATCATATTTCAGTATATTAGTCAAAAGGAATTAAAACTCATTTTTAGATAACAAGGAAAATATATTATTTTACTTTAATCTTTAGGCACCAAACAAATAACAATAGCATATAGTCTGCATTTTAGCTAGTCTTGTTTGTGCATTCTCTTGGACCATTGCTTAAAAGGTAAAAGTTTACTTTATTTTAAATTTAGGATTAGTCTTCATTGAAATCAAGAATAATTTTAGGATAGTATTTTGTTTGCTTGTATTTTTGTTTTCCTTGTATTATTTGACAACATTTCTTTAGTTACTATAGTTTTAAATCATAGTCAAGACCACGTCTAGGTGTATTTTTAACAAACACATCAAACCTTTCATATTGAACTTGGAGTGAGTCCTAAAACCACTCATGGTGAATCCTTTGATTCCTTAAGCCCCCGAGTGTAGAGAAACATAACCATGCGATTACCTTGGCTCCTAGCGGATCTGTTGAGAATCATCTGCATAGGTTATTTTCCCCCTCTACATATCTGGTGAACTCGACATGAAACACATCCTTAGTTGCCATTTATGAAGCCTTTTATTTTCATATCCTCTTGTTTTTGTTTTTAAATATATAAACAAGACCATCTAATTCTGTTTGTATAGATTAAAAAACTAAAAAGACTTAATAATTTGATGTTAGTTTTGAACCACCCTCTTTTATTTATCCTATGGATCCAACCCTTAGGAATAAATAAAATATTTTAGAGGATGATGTTAATCCTTTGTAGAATAAGGATGATCACATAGATAGGAAAAATCCAAACATAGAGAAAGAAGAGGGCACAACAAAAAATAACAACTTTGATCCCACAGAAGGTACTCATGGTCAACTTTTGTTTAAAATATATGACCATATGATAAACTTCTATAGACAAAACAAACAAATTTTATCTAAAATTTTACAAAAGGATATCCACTTCAATGAAGTTGGACCATCCCAACATCTAATCAATTCTCATAAAAATATTAGAATTAATCCCTTATTTCAATCCTCACATAATGTTAATCCTTTCCATAATCCCATATATGCTACTACAACAACCACCAACATTGGGGGAATTTTGCAACCTCCTCCAACTTGTAGCATACCCCAAACAAACATTCAATTTCCTCCTCATTCTATCCCTTCTTCTTCTAATGTAAATAATAATCCTCCTCTTAACATTCCTTCTTCTATTCCATAAAATATAAATTATTTCCAACAACAAGATACTACATAAAATCCCCTATTTTATAGCCCATACCACGATAGTGTTAATGCCTCAAATATTAACCAGATTCCCTTCCAACAACCCATGTATAATAATTCACCTTTAGGAAACCTTAGGTTGTATAACAACAATTCAGACATTCAAAATCTAACAACTATAGTGAAATAATTGGTATTGAGAATGGATACACTTCAAGATCCAAGTTTCACTTACTCTTATAAGGAAATGTGCAATCAACCTTTAGATCCCAGAGTAGCCTCTAGGCTCCAAGTTTCACTAGTTTTACCAATTTACAAGGGAATTGAGGACTCTGTAGAAAATTTAAGGATGTTTAGGACAACATTTCATGATATAATTTATGATGATATGTTGTTGCTAAAAATATTTCCTAAAATCCTTGGAGGTATGGCTTTGGAATTGTATTATCAACTACCCCACCATTCCTTAAGAAATTTTGAAGAAACAACCAAGTTGTTTGTCCAACAATTTGGATACTATGTGGAAAAAGGAGCAACCCTCCAAGACTTATACCTCCTAAAACAAGGTAAAGAAGAAAGATTTCTAATTTTTCTATTTTTATGGAGGATTTTAGTTGGAAGGTTAAGGTATACCCCACCTCCCTAAGACATGCTAGAGATTTTTATTGGTAATTTTCAAGAGCAACTTTCTTGAGTTATAAACAACAACTATCACTTCCTTTGAACAAGCGATAGATATTGATAGAAGAATTGAGAAAGCACTCATAAAAAGGGTTAAATTCAAATTAAGGAAAGAACAGGAAATACTAACAAAAACCAATATAAGAACAAGCATGTAGTTGGTGATGGGGTAATGGATAATAGACCAACCAACAATGTCAATATTGCTTGTACCTTGTAGAAGTTGGTACTTAGAAAACCCCAATGACACCCATCAATAAACTTTATTAAAATCAACCAAGCTTTATCGTCAGTTCTCAAAAAACCTTTGGAAGTCAAGATGGTCAAGTTACCTATTATAAGATAGCCTAGCACTATGATAACTTGGTATAAGCCTGACCAAAACTATGAGTATCATAGGGTGGATGGGCACATGAAATATCAATGTAAGAGGTTGAAATATGTCATTTATAATCTAACAGATGAGGGTCACCTTGTTTTAGGTGACTACCAACCTACTCCTAACCAAAAAACTCTAACTAATCAACCTCTAGCTTACCCACAACTAACAATCAATCAAGATATAGGGATCTTCCAAAATCCCCTACCCAATCATAATCAATAATCAAACCAAGTGTCTTATAATAATATGCCACCTCCATACAAAAATATGGTCAGTATGATAGTGGCTACCATAAGACGACAAGATCAGGCTCAACCAACTCAACAATAATAAAGGTAGACAAGTTCCACATCCAACCAACCCTCTAGACCTCCCTTAGTCTTGAGGAACACCCAAAAGAAGACAAGTGTAGATAAACATACTTTGGTCTTAAAACCTCAACCTATAATTTTCTTCAATTTTAAACAACAATTAGCTAGTACCTTGACCAAGATTTCCCTCTTGGAACTTCTACAAACTTCTCCTATCCATAGGGAAACCTTAGCAAAATTTATAAGTCAACAAACTATCCCTCAAGACATTCCCCCTAGTGACATAGCTAATGTAATAGGTACTATTGGGGTAAATCACATATATTTTATGATGATGATCTTACTTCTTCCACCTTACTAGGGGATTATCCCCTTTACATTACTAGAAATATTGGGGAAAATTTCATCAAGATAATCTTGGTGGACAATGGTTCCTCCCTTAGTACATGCACTTATAATTTATTCCAAAATTTTAGACTAAGGGAGGAAGATTTAACCAAGTTATATGTCATCATAAAATATTTAATAACGAGTCCCAAGAGGCCCTTGATGTTATATCCCTCCCTCTTAGGGTAGGACCCAAGATATTAGACACCTTGTTTTATGTAGTGTCTTGTTTAACATCTTTCAATCTTCTTCTTGGACACCCTTGGATCCATGCCATGAGGGTTGTCCCTTCTACTCTTCACCAATATTTTAAGTACATATTCAAAAATCAACTTATCACCATCCCAAGAAACCCTCACCCATTCCAATATTGTTCAATGGTTGAGCAAACTCAATTGAACATCAATTACTATCCAACTGTCTCTCTTCACACGATTTCTTATTCTTCTTCTTTAAATATTTCTCCTTCTAATTCCTCTAGATATTATCCATATCCAAAAATATTAAATTTTTTTTAAGTTTTTTGAATCACTAAGGAACCATCAACCATTATTCTATAAAAGGATCAAGTCAATCACTTAGTTCAAACTCCTCTTCTCAATCTAGCTAATTTACCACCTTCACCTTGAACCATGGGTCTCCCCTAAAAAAGGTGAAGTAGTACACATCAACATGTGTAACTTTATCTATGTGGGTACATCCCATGATGAAAATATTCATGGTGACAATCCCTCTCTGATAGAAAGAGCCTTTGCCCACTATTACTTATCTAATGATTACCCACTACCTAATAAAAATCTATCTAGCATGAGATTTGAAGGTGAGGTATTGGAATCACAAAAAGGCATAGAAGAGCCTTTAAAATTTTAACTATGGCTTGGGAGATGTGGTACATGCTACATCCCCCCACAAAAAAATCCTTACCAATTGATGATGATCAAGTTGTTACTTATGCTGAATTCATAGACCATCATGACTTAGAGTGGAGTAATGAGGATGGATGAGGACCCCCTTCTCGCTCCAACATATTATTTTTCAATATGATTACCCTATTTCACCCAAAAATCATAGAAACTCTCAGAGAATATGGTTAGGGGGATACTATTTTTGATATGTCTCATGAAGATATCCTTTGAAATAGATTTTTCTTTGATGGGTCAGTCTCTTGTGTCGCCCATATCCAAAATTCTAAGTATCAAGAGGATTTAATTCCTATGTCTCTCAAATATCTTGAGCAACTAGGAGTTATCCCTACCCCTCCTCATTATGATTATGAATCCCACATCCTCATTGAGGAGACCCTTAATGTTAACATAGGAACCGAAGAGAACCCTAGTCTCCTTAAGCTAGGAAAATCCCTTTCCATGGACAAGCAAGAGAAATTGACCAAATTATTAAAGGAATTTCATGATATCTTGGCTTGATCATACATTGACATGCCAGGGCTTGATACCTCCTTAGTCATGCATAACCTAGTGGTTAGACCCAATGTAAAACCCATTAATTAGAAGCTTAGAAATATACACCCTAAAGTCACCCTATTGGTCAAGGAGGAGCTCCACAAACTGCTTTATATTAGTTTTATCAAAGCTATCGACTATTCTGATTGGATCTCCAACATCGTTCCCATGGCTAAGAAGGAAGGAACAATCTAAATATGTATCAACTTTTGGGACATAAAATTAGCTTATCCTAAGGATAATTTTTTCCTCCCCAATATAGACATGATAGTAGACTTCACCGTTGGATGCAAAATACTATTGTTAATGGATGGCTTCTTAGGATACAATCAGATCAAGATTTCCCTCAAAGGCCAAGCCAAGAAAAAATTCATCACTTCATAGGGCACCTTCTATTATAGAGTCATACCTTTTGGCTTAAATAATGCTAGTGCCACATACCAAAGGACCATGACTTATATATTAGGACTTGATGCATGATATTATTGGGGACTATGTGGACAATCTTCTTGGTCACTCCATCAATTGAGAAACTCATGCACAAGATTTAAGATGAATCTTTGAAAGACTTTAAGAATACAAAGTTCATCTTAAGCCCTCTAAGTGTGTGTTTGGAGTCACATTTAGCAAGCTCTTAGGCTAAATAGTGTCTAGGTGAGGCATCAAAGTAGATCCAACCAAGATGTCAACTATTACTATCATACCTCATTCTCATAACCTAACCTAGCTACGTATCTTGCAAGGAAAAATTCAAGCTATTAGACACTTTATAGCCCAATTAATTGATAAGTTTCAACCCTTTCTTAGGCTCCTTAAAAAGGATGTAGAGTTCAAGTGGTATGTTGAGTGTCAAAAAACCTTTGATGAACTCAATATGTATCTCACTTCCCACCTATTCTTATCCCACATAACCTAGATAGACATTTAATGCTTTATATAGTAGCCACAAACCAAGTTTTGGGGACTATGCTTGCTCAACATGATGATCAAAACAAAGAGCGAGCCATCTACTATATTAGTAGAACCCTCATTAGCTATGAAACCTGATATTCTACCTTAGAGAAGCTTTATCTTGATGTAGTGTTTACCTTTCAAAATTAGAGACATTACATGCTTAGCCATAATATATTAGTAGTTGAATGGTTTGATCCTCTTTGCTACTTAATGTCAAAGCCCTACCTTTTAGGTTAAGCCACTAAGTGGATCTTGACCCTTAGTAACTTTGAATTAACCTTTATAGGTCAAAATGCTATTAAAGGTTATATTATTGTTTACCAACTAGCCATCACTCCCTTAGAATAATTTTATCCCTTAATCATTGAGTTTCTCGATGAGTGATTCAACATAGATGTAGAAGAACGTGAATCTTGGTCATTGTTTTTTGATGGAGCTTGTTTCTTAAAGGGCACTAGTGCTAGAATCATTCTAGTCACACTTCAAAAATAATTGATCCCCCTTTCCTTTAAGTTGCACTTCTCTTGAATTAATAATACTATAGATTATAAATTCTTGATCCTAGATCTTAAGGCAACCTTTGCCTTAATAGTTATGGGCCTTTCCATATTTGTTGATTCTCAACTTGTAATCAGCCATGTTAATGATGTTTATCAAACAAAATATGATAAAATAGAACCCTACAAGGAAATTTTCACTAAGCTCATCTCAACCTTTGATAGAGTAATCTTAGAATCCATACCTAGATCCTCCAACCACCATGCAGATACCATGGCCGTTGTTTATGATCAGTCAACTATTGTCATCTGACAAATATGAGAGCTCACAACCCTTGGTTATAGCCAAGTTACCCTAGATATCCTAAACATTGGAGCCTCTCCACATGAGCCTTGGTACATAGATATTTTTAACTTTATTACATATGGCATGATACCTCATGGCTTAAATCACAACAAAAAAAACCTTTTACAAAAAAGAACTTGCCAATTTGTCATAATCAGTGATACTTTATATCAATGTTCTTTTGAGGATATCCTCTTGCAATGCCTTAACTATAATGAATATCAAAAATCCCTTAGTGAAGCACATGAAGGATCATGTGGGGGTCATTTTAGCAACAATGCAATTGCCAAGAATATCCTTAGTATATGTTATTATTGGCCTTCCATGGAGAAATACGCATGTGACTATGTTTGACACTGTGACAAGTGTCAACATCATGATAATATTATTCATGCATCTTCTTAGAACCTTCAGGTTATTTCTTTCCCTTGGCCATTATACATGTGGAGATTGGACATTATCGAAAATATTAACCCCTTGTCATCTGATGGTTATAATTTTATCATCATGGCAATAAAGTACTTCACCAAGTGGGTAGAAGCCATGCCTTTGGCTATGATGATTTGAGACCAAGTCTCCAAGTTCATCTTTAACCAGATCCTTTGTAGGTATGAGATTCCTTCGATAATTGTCTTTGATAATGACAATCCTTTCAAGAATAAGGAGTCCATAAAATTTGTGCTAAGTACATCATCCAACACAAATGGTCAACTCCGTATTACCCTCAAGGTAATGGTCAAGCCAAAGCATCCAATAATTATTTAGTTAAAATACTTAAGAAGTTGGTTAGTAAGATTGGTCATGATTGGCATATCCAACTTTATTCCACCTTGTCGGTCTATCGTATCAGTGTACAAACTCCTACAGGTGCAACCCATTATGTCTTGGTCCATGGCATCTAGGTAGTTTTCCCCTTTGAACTTGGGATCCCATCCCTACATATCTTGTTACAAGATGCCTCGATCAATTATGAGTATCATTTAGATCATTTAAACTAATTGGAGTTGTTGGATGAAAGGTGTATCCATACCTTAAAGCATCTTCGAGCCTATCGAAATAGACTTAAGCAAACTTATTCTAAGAAATATCACACTCGTTATTTTTAAGTTGGGAACCTTGTTCTAAAAGAAAACCAAAAGAACACAAATGCTCACATAGATTTAAAGGGTAAGTTTCAACCTAATTGGTTAGGTCCCTTTGTCATAATAGCCAAGTTTGGCTCAAAATCCTATTGTTTAGAAATGCTAGATGGTCAAGATCTTAAAGAACCAATGAACATTATGCACCTAAAACAATATTATGCATGATTTACCATATATCATCTCTCTATTATTCTCTCTTCTCTCTTCTCTTTTATCATAATTCTATGCCAACTTGCATTGGTTTGCTTCTCATATTACATGATTTTTTGTCATAGCTTGCATGCAATTCTTGACACTTTTTTTTTGCACTCATGATTGTTATATAGCTACTTTATTGCTTGAACATACTTGCATCTGACTGCTTGATAATATAGATTTTTGGGGACTTTGTAATGATGGTAAATGATGACACCTAGTTAGGCTTATCTTATATGCATTGCAATCACACTAAGTCACTGATGCTTAGAAAATCCTCAACCTAGGGCACATATTTTGCTTTCTTATGTCACGATGCTAATGATTACCTCTACTTGTTCTTACACATATATAAGATATTTTTGTGCTAGCAGGAAACTTATTTTTATGCATTTTACATTACTGCATTTATTGGCATAAGGTAAACTTCTTCTCCTCTATTCTTCTATATTCCTTGACCTTGAAAGTTTCAATAATCATCAAAATGTCTCCAAGTCAAGGGATATATTTTCATATCTTGTATATCTTTTGTCCTTGAAAATTTAAACAATCATCTTATTATCCAAGACAAAGGATATACGCTTATTCTTCTATCACATATTTTTTGATCACACTATTCCTTGACGATCTTTTGATTTTTTAGGGATCCTCGTAGAATAGGGTAGATATCGCATGAATATCATTTATGGTTTCGATACGAATATTGACTATTCCACACACATCTCTTACCTCTAGAAATTCCAACAAGGACACACACACACACAATAATTTTTCAATACATGCTTCTCTACTTCATCTCTCCTACTTTTGTCTAGAACATGCACACACATACATATTTTTAATTTGTTTTGCTTAATAACTCATATTTTTATGAGCACCACAATCCTATCAAGTTGCACTCTAATTTTGACCATCAACAAGCACTACACCCCTATCAAGTTACACTCCTTTTGGATACTAGTGAGCACTACACCCCTTACAAGATAGCTTCATGGCTGTCAACAAGCACAACCTCCACCATAGGCCATTTGTGAGCACACATAATTTATGGGTTTTGCTCCACTTGCAACCACTAGCGAGCATACACCCATAGTGGGTATCACTCCACACACTTATTCTCATAAAATATCATTACACCCTTATAGGATAGCATCATGGCCACTAGTGAGCATTGCTCCACCGTAGACCATTTTCGAGCACACATCCTTACAGGGTATTGCTCCTCCTTAAATCACTAGCAAGTACTACACCCCTACAGATAACTTCATGGCTACCAACAAGAATTACTCCACCATATGCCATTTATAGGAACACATCCTTATAGGGTTTCGCTCCTTTTCTCATCTCTCTGCTTAAATTTATGCTTGTTTGATCACATTGATCTATCTTGATCTACACTGATTCAAATAGCATAATATAAAAACATTTAAGCACCTCTCTACTTTATTTGAACTTTTGGGTTACTTTCTCATTCTCATTTCCTTTATTATTTCTTTTTTTTCTTCCTTTTCCTTCTATCACAAATTTGCGGTCTATCCATACGGGGTACGAATTCGCTCTCTAACGATTTTGCGATTAACCTTTATAGGGCACAAATTTAGCCAAAGAGTTGTTTTTCTCTCTCTTCCTGTTTTTAGTTTTCTTCCACCACATTTTCTTGTCTACATATAGTCATATAGTCATCGCTAGTTAAGTTCATTCATCATGCATTTATTAGTTAAGTTCATTTCTCATGCATTCATCATGCTTTTTTATCATCTCATTCATTCATCTAATCATGCATAATAAATTAAATAAACACATAATAATACACATAATAAACAACAAAGCAACAAGATATATATTACTCAAAAGTGGGAGTACATGTTGGCTGGTGCATCAGAATACCATAATAAAAACCTTGCACACTTGACCATATCCTAGCGTAGGGATGCATACCACACTCAAAATTGGTATGTCATCCCAATCCCGTCCCTAGCTCTATGAGCCCATATCCTCTGCTCTACTTGCTAGAGGTGGTCTTGATGGAGGCATGTTCATAGACCATGAAATGATCTGTGTCCAAGACTATAATCTACTCCAAGATAATAAGGAGGATGGCGAAGGCACCCTCTAATCTAGTAGAATCACTTGGAAGTATAACATCTGGTAGGTCTCTCTTTGCATCAACACTTGTAGGTACTCCATCACCCTTTGTAGATACTATTGCAATTTATGAATCCATTGGTCCTATTGACCATTAGTGATAATGACTATCCCATCTGCTTGAGCCTACTATCGCTCCTACTCTAGCCGATCTATCTCCCCCTTGAGGTACTCTACCTCAACTCTCACTACATCCCTCTTTGTAGTAGCTATGTCTCACTCTATAATATCTTGGTCTTGCTCTATGATGATATGTCCTATCGCTCCTCATAGCTCCTCTATCCTCTTACAGTAGGCCCATCTCCCTTTGCATGCAAGCCATAATGGCCTACATCACCTCCATCTCCTCTGTGGGGTCATCCTAACCTACTATCCTATTAGGTCTAGCCTCAATAGTCATGAGGGCAACTCCTTATGGCCCTATTTATATTGCTCCTATAATAGTGATTGTCATCCTATTGAATATCACCATCTCCAATCGAACCTCTATTTTCCTTTATCTAGGTTGATCTGCATCCCTCTATCATTTCTTGATAATCCATCAGGTGGCCTCTCGGAGCACTAGCTACATGTCTTGGTCTATAATTTGACACCTCTACACTAACATCAGTGGTGAGACCCTTGGAGCTATTGTGATCCTATACCATAGTTGGTACTCAAAGGCCATACTGACATCATCAACACCTAGGTTAACATACAAGGGATTGCTCAAGTACTCCTTTACAAACCTCACCACATAAAGGTCCCCTCCAACCCCTGATGGGTTCCTTTAAGCCTACATGTACCAATAGTCTTCCAAGTTTGGTATCTCCTACAAGATATCTAAATGCCTCCATAATCGATCAAACTGGAAGATCTCTAGCTCATCCTAGTCTATCACACTAATCCACTAAACCCAAGTCAAATCATACCCATCCTCTGCCCACCTAGGGTACTAATACCATGGTCACCAGATGATCATATGATCCTATAAATCATCTATCACTTGCTTCCCAAATGACAAGAAAACAATGTATATCCTCTACACACCACTTAAAGTGTCAAACCCATATAAATACCGGTGGCCACTTTGTATTATGAAATGGCTATGATAGTGCATGTGGTCTTTTAGAGAAACTTAGTGCATACAATCTTAGTATGCCACTTGTACACAATATTGTACAATGTCCTATACAATTGAGCTAGCACATATGGCTCCCATGTGAACCTCACCTACTTGTCTCGTATGTCTGCTATGACCTCTGCTAGTGCACATGGCAAGTGCCACCTATTCATGTGGCATACCAAGAGCTTAGCCATTGCCCTATAGAGTACAATCATCATTACATCAACTCCATATTGCTTGAACATTTTATCAACATAGAGACCACTCTACTGGATCTCGTAAGTTGGGTCTCCTAATAATATCTGTAGAGCCATCCAATGCACATGTTCCCTATAAAATACCCTCCCCTTGATGGGGATCCTTAGGATCTACCACATGTCCTCTAGTGTAACAACCATCTACCCTATCAATAACCAAAATATGGAAAACACTGGATACCACCTCTCGATGAGCGCTATTAGGAGAACTCTATATGCCTCAACCTAAGGCATATCTTCCAGATGTAGTAGCTCCACCAACCTATAGGATATCTTTATTCACTACTGTGAGCTCCCTCACAACATCGTCTAGTGTGTTAGGTTGCCACTCTCTGCTCTCAAGTACATCTTGTTGCAAAAAAAAAAAAAAAAAAAATTTAATTAGTTTCACATCATAGCATAATGTTAATTTAATAATGCAATAATCACACACTAATAACAACACTCTTCTCCTCTCTTCTATCTAATTTATTTCCTCTCTATATCCTTTGCTTTTTCTCTTTTTCTCTCCATTTTCCTTTCTTCTACAATTTTGCACCCCTTGATTTTTGGGTGTGAAATCACAAATTCATGGTCGGTTTTAGAAAATCATGAATTCATTGCTCATCAGGATCCAATCAAATTCATGGTCAATCTCGCAAATTCACGTTGGAGCCTGCATGACAAATTCTTAAAAAAAAAAAACAAAAAACAAAAATGTTAGAAAATATAATCTAACCTAGTCTAAAGATTAAGTTTAGAGGTGTACCCATCCTCGATCCATTGCTATGCTGGCCTTGCCCTTCGTGATCATTGCATGGTGTGTAGGAAGTGCCATCTCTCTGTTTTCTCCAAAGCTATTCTTCTCCTTCTTCTTGTAGTGAAAATGAATTGATTTTCACCCCCCCTCCTTTTATCCCTTCCTTTCTCTCTCCTCTTTTTTTCTTATTCATTCTTTTGCAGTAGCTATTTTAATTTTATTCAAGAATTTTGCATTCCTTGTAAAACTCTAGGGGAACCCTGGCCTTGGGGGCATTGATGTCATTATTTTCTCATAAAGCATGTAAAATTTCAAAGTTTTTGAAATGACACCATTTTTACACCATCCCTCTGCCTAAACCTACTACCCATTTTAGGGTTTGTTATTTTTAGCTTGCAGGTGTCTACAAATTTCTTTAACACATTTATTACACATTAAATGCATCAAAGAGGGGGAAAAATATAGACACAAAAAAATTGACCCATCCAAATGAGTCAATATTTACTTAAGTACTTAGAAAGCCACTCAAAGTTACTAAGAACAATTTTTGAGCTCCCCACCCCTTAGATCAACCTTATTTCCTAGCCTCACCAAATTCATAGTCATCCAATATGGGGCATGAATTTGGTCAAGCCACTCGATGCCATATAACATCCAATAGTTAGATCTTGTGAATTTGTGGTCGTATTAGATCAATCACAAATTTAACCTCTTAGATTTTCCCTCAAAACCCTAGTCTTGCATCACCTTTTGTGTTGTCAACCCTAAACCTAGTTTTTAGTGTTTTTATTTTCTCGCATAAGCTCTCCAAACCTTCTATAAATAGAAGGGTTGGACTCCCATTTTGGAACAATGATGCTCTATGAATGTTCTCCCAAATTCTCTATCGATGCTTTGCTTTTATGCTACCTTGTGATCTTACCTTCTTGCTTTTTGTGTGATCTTTGACATAACTACTTTGGGTAAGCAAGTGGAAGAGCTTTTGATGATGGATCGTATATGAGATTTATATTTTGTCACATTGATAAAGGAGGATAGGCCCACCATTTTGGTTGTTGCTTTTACTCTTTCCCATTGCTCTTTTAATTTCATCATAGTTAATTAAATTCTTTTGCATCATTAGTTTTAGTTCATTTATTTTTGTTAGATAGGGTTTTACTACATCCTCTGCATCATTTTTCTTAATAAAGTAGATTTAAAATTTATTCTCTGTTGCATTTAGATCAGTTTTATACATATTGTTGTGTTCATTTTATTGCATTCAAAATCACAAATTGCATTTCTGCTTAATCATTTACATTACCATCGAGGTCATTTTGTGTATTATTTTTGCTTGCATTTAATTTGTTTAGATTGCACTTGGTTGTTAGTTCCTCTCTCATATTCCTTGTTTGCTGTTAGTATATTATCTATTTATCCTTAGATTGCATTTTCACCTTCACATTCCTTTTTATTCTCTTTTATTTTAAATTCATGGTCCATCCATATGGGATGCGAATTCAGCAAAACACTTGGTTTCACCACTGCCTCTTCTTTTTCATTGTTGTCTTGTTGTCTGTAACATCCCAAATTCTTACTTATTCCAGTGGTGAGTTTTTTTCGCCACTCACCTAGATATTTAGATTTAGGTTCAAAGTTTAATTACCACCTGATTGAGTTATCTATTCCCACTCTTCAAGGTATCTTACATCTTTATTTTATAATAAGCATATTGTACCCATCCCTACATATTACATACGTCTTTCTATGCAAGTGTATTAGGTAGAGAGCAAGTTAAGCTATCCTTCTCATCCTTTTTATGAGCTAGCTTATTCCTTTTAGTCCATCAAAAGGAGCATGCCAATATGCACCATACATCAGTCCTTTGTGTAGGTGTATTAAGCATGGTGTGATAAGGCTATCAATCTCATCTCCATGATGAACTAGTCTTTCTCGACAAGTCTTGATTACTTTATGCATCTAATATCACAAACTATCAACTATCTTTCCTTCCTCTAGAATTCATTATACGAGATAATTACTACTAAAGTAAAAATACTCCCCATTCTTTATCTCTCTATGATTTCTATTGTAGTAATCTAGATTAAGCATGAGTGTTCCTTAAGTGAATCCACATCCCGTGTACATATTATATGTCTCCTAAGGAATTGAGAATAAATATTTTCATTCAAAATAAAAAAACTTGAGATTGTCAAGTTCTTTTATGCTAAAAAAAATCCATTCCATTCACAATAACAAGATATGTTATACTAGACCCATAATTATCCCATGGAGTTCATATCGTATAATTAAATCATAACTTATGGAAACATGATCGAACAATAAATCATCCATATTTTGATAACATAAAGTTTATCTATAGCAACACAAACGCAGTGCATTCATGATAAAGAGATTTCATATAAAGTCATTTAACAACTCTTTTATCTTGGGAACCCTCATGGAGAATAAACCCACCCTAAAAATATTTTCTTTATTTAGTTCTCAATAATGGATAATTCTTGCATGGAGTTATGACACTCATAACGTATTTATATCCAAATAGAGATATTGCATAATCCTTAGGATACCACTATGAATTATTCATTCAATTCATAAGTACAAACTGGTTCCATTATTTTTGTTTTGGAGCACAAACATCCCAAGATACCTTTCCTATTCAATAACAATTATCATACTTCTTACTGTAATACAATACACATTTATCCTTCAATGCACAAAGAATCAACAAGTCCCACTTCTTTAGGTTCTAATAGATCAATATAATTCAAACATATGGTATTATTCCATATTAATTATAATGATACATCCAAGAAGCCCATAATATTATTTGACAAAATAGTGACAACACGCTTATGGGTTAAAGGATCATAGTAAGCCCATCTTTGATCAAATTTCATTATTTTATCAATTAAATAATAAACTAAAAAAAACATAGATTCACAATATGTAATTCTACTTAGCTATGTTCCAATACTTTTGGTTTGCTCAAGTCAATATTTTCCCAATGTTTTCTCACAAATAATAATTGAAACCTTCTCACATGAGTTCCAATACTTAACAAGCCAAACTGGGTAAAATAATTCAGACTATTCAAACGTAAGGAGGATCCTAAGTGAGTAATATATTTCTACTCTTTACTAATGATATTAGCCATCAATTTAGATAGACTCATAGATATATTTAATTAATGAACGCACATAGTTTTGGGCATGCATACTGTAGCTGAGTTTTAAACATTTGCATATCATAGGTTATTAAGTCATCATCATTCATTCAATCGACGATTGACACCATCACAAATTACTAATCTCCATTCGTGCGCTCTATTTCTAGGTTAAATAAAGTCTACAATATTATCCAAATTCCTTATAAAATATATAATATAATAAATAGATATATCATATAAAAATAACCTAATTTAAGTCTATGTTTTCTTTAAAGGAGGATGTTCTCCATTTTTCAAAATTTATTTCCAAAACTTTATTGGCTCTACAAACTTCAGACTATCACTACAGTGGGAAAATTATCTCAACAATCATCTTGGGTGCTGGGATAAAAATTCCTCATTAATGATAGTGCACGATTCCATCCTTCAACTATTGGATCTATCACAGGGAGATTTTATACAAAAGAACCAACCCAGTTCTATGTCTGCATTCCCTAGAGACTCTACAACCTCGACCCGACATACCTATATAAATTACTTACACTATGGGTTCCCCAAATTATCATCTAATGAAAATTACTTAAATCCTTCCACAAGTTCCAAACAATGAAATAAGCTCATACGAAGATAATAGGTATTCTATTGCATGGTAATTCTCCTATCTCAAATTCATAGGCTCATCTCGACAACTCAACTGATGTTTTAGTACGTCCAACCATACGAAAGCTATAATTTCTTCTCTAAAAACAATCCTTAACCAGCAAACTCATTACTAGTGTTATGATTGAGCAATTTGACTACTTTAATCAACAATTCTAAGATGAATTACAAAGGAAAGTTCATTGTTTGAGTTTACCTGAGAATTACAATGAATATCCAACAATCTCTCGCAGACAATACAACCTGTCTCCTCTTTCCCCTACCAAAATACATCTTATTTTTTTCCTTCTTTAATTTTCCCATCCATATCTCCTCAAGAGTTTGTGGAAGCATTATATTCTCCATATCCGCTACTAAAACACGATGCGATAACACTAGCTAGCCAACCGGAGTAATGATTGTGTGTAACCATAGATGTTTTCATTCCATAAATTTTGATAACCATTTTCACAAACTCACATTTGAAATATTTCATTGGTTCTCCTTTTCTTTAATTGCTTATTTGAAAACCTGCTCAACTTAGGTTAAGGTGCTAATCCTTGCCAAATAAACTAAGATATTAAATCCTTCATCATAGAATCCTATTTCTAACAATATTTATTTCTTTTTCAAGATGTGTGAGAATGAACATTATCACTGAGGCTACTAATGAGAATTTATTTTTTAATCAAACACAAGCAAATATCCTTGTATCATTTCCTTATTTAAGTCAAAATAGTGATGTCAATTAAGAGCCAAGTTATCTTATAATATTTTAGAAGACTAAAGAGAAACAATAACTCTATCATCAATTCATCGTGAAAATAATCTATCAACCAGAATATTATCTAAATAAGATTATAATACAACATCAAATTTCATCTACTAATATCTTTCCTTCATGTAAAATATATAATAAGCAATTATATGTAATGGGTCATTCATCCATGTTACCCACTATTCGATGAATAGCTCAACCAAACATTTCTCTAACATCTTGTTTTCAATGGTTAATCCATCCTTATACCTACAAGAAAAATCCTACCCCTACAAAAGTGTAGATCTATTAGCAACATCATATTCTTTATATACATATATTTTTCAAAATTTAAGCATGAAATAATCAGTCATTCCTTTGATAAGATACACATATTTTCCTATAAAATATTTATCTTGCATAAAAAAAACAAGAAGTAGCCAATAATTCCATCTACAAGGTATCATATTAGTTCACAAATCCATTATGTGAATAAGTTTTCCAAGGGAGGGTCATGACATCCTACCTGCCTTAGGATAAACATAGTCCCCTGTGTTTTATTGCAGTCAAATCATTGAAATATTAATTACATTTCATTCAAATAGAAATGGAAAGTGTCTTTGCATATCTGCTACTTTCTCCCAAGTAGCATTTATTTTAGAATAGCGTTCCCACTAGACTTTACATTGCTCTAGAGTCCCCTTCCTCATCGATTTGGAATGAAATTCAAGGATATTTACTAGATGCACCTCTATAGCCTCTAGGTCCACCATTTGCAAATTAGAAAAGTCCCACACATGATTAGGATTAGCAATGTATTTTATAAGCAATGATATATGAAAGATGTCATGAATCTTTGATGAATTGGGTGGTAAGGCGAGTCTGTACACCACAGGACTAATATTTTCAGTGATTTTGAAAAACCCAAACAAACGAGGATCTACTTTTATGGATTTTATAGAACTCTTATTTGGTCTCACCATTAGAAACACCTTGTCACTCACTAAAAACTCTCTCGATGACCTCTTAAGATCGACGTAACTATTTTGAGGATCTACGACCTCTTTAAGCCTTTACCTGATCACCCTTAATTGTTTCTCAATTTACCTTACCATATGTAGCCCAAGCACAAATCGATCCTCTGGATTATCCCATGACATGGGTGTCCAAAACCTTCTATCATACAAAGCTTCAAAAGGAGACATGCCCAAGGTCAAATGATGACCGTTATTGTATGCAAATTGTACCAAGTGTAGATAATATTCCCATAAGGTCTTCTTATCCATACAATAAATGTGTAACATGTATTCCAAAACCTGGTTCACTCTTTTAGTTTAACCATCAATTTCTAGGTGATATGCATAACTAATGTTTAACCTAGTAACTATGGCACAATGTAAAGCTTACTAAAATTTAGATGTGAACCTTGAGTCCCTATCTGAAATAATCACTTCCAAAAAACCATGAAGCCTAAATATTTCCTTGGCAAATATGTTAGCCACCACCATGGTGTCACCCTTAGTATTCCTGGGTATAAAATTCGCAACCTTGGTCAATCTATCAACCACAACTAGGATTGCATCATGTTGGAACCTTTTCTTTGGCAATCCCACAATGATATCCATTGAAATCACCTACCATTTTTGAGTAGGTACTTCATGAGAATACAAAAATTCTATAGGGTATCTATGTTCAACCTTAACTTTATGGTATTCAAGGTGTTGGGTGACAAATTCAGTTATGTCCCTCTTCATTCTAGGCTAGTAGAAGGTTTTCTTCATATTCTATCTCATTTTTGCTCCTCCTAGGTGAGCAAAATAAGAATATCTATGTGCTTTATTCATGATCATTTTTCTTAGATTATTGAATTCAGGTTTTATTACCCTATTCTTGAAGCATAATAAACCATCCCTGATGCCAAAATCCTTGATTTCATAAGGTTTTATTCCATCCTTACCTGAATATGGTTGCAGTACACATCTTTATGTTGCATTTATTTAACGTGTTCCATCAAGTCTACATGGATGTGAGTTAAAACAACAATGTGTCTTCTCCTACTGAGATCATCAACAACCTTTTTTTCTTCCCTTTGATGTATTTGATATCGAAATCATACTCGACAAGAAAATCCATCCATCTCCTTTGCTGACATTGAGAAAATATTGAGTAAATATATACTTAAAAATTTGATGGTTAGTTCTCAATTCAAAGGATCTTCCCACCAAATAGTGTCACTAGACCTTGAGAGTGTACATAACTGCCACTAATTCTAGGTCATGAGTAGCATAGTTAACTTTATGCCTCTTGATATTTCTTGACCCATAAGCTACAATTGCTCCATCCTGTGAAAGCACTCCTTCTAAACCTTCCAAAGATGCATCTGTACATATAGAAAAACTACCCTGAGGATCTGGAATCTTTAATATAGGGGATGTAGTGAGTTTTTGTTTGATTAGATTAAAGGCTACCTCACATTTATCTGTCCACTTGAACTCCTTCCCCTTTATTTGAAGGTTTGTTATTGTAGATGTTATCGTAGAGTAATATTTCATGTAGCACCTATAATATCCTGTCAAACCCATAAAAAATTGTACTTCAATCAAATATGTAGGTGTCATATAATTCAATATAGACTCTATATTCTTGGGATCCACGACTATCCTTTTTGATGATATTAAATATCCTAAGTACTGTACTTATAACACATAGAAGTTGCATTTAGAAAATTTCATATAATTGATTTTTCCTTAATAGTTCCAACATGATTCTAAGATGTCTATCATGCTCTAACTTATTTTTGGAGTATACCAAAATATCATAGGCCTTATCCTGATCCATTATTTATAGGTGTCTACGGGTCCTATTCGTTGTAAGCCCTTCTCAATATCTTGGGTTTGAATAGATTCATCCCATTTTAAATATTATGATCCACTCCTAAGATGGATTTATATCCATCCAAAAGCCTAGCCATATCATAAATTGGTACATACTTTATCAACCTTATAAGAGAGAATACCATACTATTTTCAAGAATAGATTCCCTATCTATCCTATCCACTAATAATTGTTCAAAATCTATTCCCATACTCCTCTCGATAATAGATTCCCCACCTATTCTCCTTTAATATTTTATTTAATGAAACTACTATGTTGAATACATAGCCTGGGTTCACAAAGATCCATGGTTACTGGTCATAGTAGGTAAAGAGCATAACTTAAATTTCAAAATTCCACTAGGTGTATTTATCATAGTCCAAGCGACACCACTCAGATATTCCATAAGTTTACCCACCTTCAGGAACCATCCTTCATTGTGGTTATGAGGATCATTAAAAATATTCCCACACATTATAAACTTCAAGCATGAATTCTACCTGTAACCCAGGAGAATTATATATCAATAGAGTATTTTACCTTGGAAATAACTATGGTTTGAACAAGCCAACTATCAAGGTTTCATAACTTAAAATTCCTTGCCAATTTTGAAATTATTCCTTCATTCTAATGTTGTTCCAAGTACATTAAGGGTAATCCTACTATATGGGCTACAAAGAGATAATTCCTCAAGGAAAGAATTTTTTTCCAACTCATACAAATATGCCTCGACTAAATCCCAACTTGGTTTACTTGATAACCAATATTCAAGTCTCACCTTCTTGATTTTCTACAATGAATACTCCTTCTATCCATATTCAGAGCTTTCATTTTAGGGAGCTTGATAAATTATCATTTTCAATTATTTCTCATTTTGGTTCATCTATTCCCTCTATCATTCCATTTGTTCTTGTAGTGACTATACTACAATCATAAGGTTCTCCACATTTTGTAGGATTTCCAAAATATTTCTTAAGGTTTAGCTCAATACCCATTTACCATATGGAAGATAAATACCCTTATTTTCTAGAAAATCTACTTTAAAATTGGTTTTTTAGAGCACATGATCCATATCAAATTCTTTGAATCCCAAGCATAGATCCTTTGCCTCCATACTCAAGTCAGCAATGTTTTTCAGAAATTATTTTTCAAAATTTCTCTTTTGGGACCTAGATTTAGTTCCATCATATCTATTTAGCCCTAGATCTTGGCAAGATCCTCTTATTCTCTTTGTTATCTTAGGTTCCAATTATTTCTGCCCCACTAGGAAGTTTGGATTAGATTGCAATATCTCAAATCTAACCATATTGAGATAGGGGTAAAATGGCTTTCTTTAACACATTTTAAAATTCATGAAGATGTACTAGATAGGATCATAGATGTTCCACCACATTTCAAGTTTCCAGATGCTGGGGATATCCCTCGAGTGGATATAAGTGATCAATCTCCCATAGTTTTTCTAGGGTTAACCTTGTACACTACCCATACAACTTATAGGATACCTTCACGTGGTCCTCCCACCTTTCCTAACACTCTCCATGAATGTAGGACAACTTGACCACAGTGTAGGGATTAACCATATCTTAGTCAATTGAGACAAAGGGATACCGATTCCTTTACTAAGCTCAATTCTTCAAGCTAGTATTTGGATGTAAGAACCTCTCTTCTCTATCTAAACTTCTTCATGCTTTCCAAGGTTAGATATATATTCCTAAGGGTTAAGTTAAATCATTATTGATCATCATCACCTCATATCCCCACAAAATGTCATCTTGGTTTCGTCCATTATTACCTCCTAGAAAACATATGGGTCACACTTACCTCATCGCAAGGTGCCATATTCCTTATCTTCCAAGGAGTTAAGTCTAATTGCTTCTAGTTAATTCCTTACTCTTATGGACTAACTTATTTCCTCATATTTTATTTGCAATGGTTTCAATCATTCTTACTCCATGTAAGATGCTCTTTCAAGATAAAATTATACATTATCAATCTCATAGTAATGATGATGACCATAATTGCTTAGCACAAGGTGCCATATCAAGGAAAAGTTACCTTTCCTAAGTTTTAGTCCCTAGGCATCCTCAACTTATCCACAAAAACTACTGATTCCCTCACCACCTAGAACTTTTTCATGGAAGAATCTAGTCCATCACAACCTAGAGCTCTGATACCAAATGTAACATCTCAAATTATTCCTTATTTCAATTATGAGTGTTTTTTTGCCACTCACCTAGATGTATAGAGTTAGGTTCAAAGTTTAATGACCACCTGATTGAGTTATCTATTTCTGCTCTTCAAAGTATCTTACATATTTATTATATCAGATGCATATTGTACCAATCCCTATAGCTTACATACATATTTCTATGCAAGTGTACTAGGTAGAGAGCAATTTAATTATCCTTATCCTTTTGATGAGCTAGCTTATTCCTTTTAGTCCATCAAAAGGAGAACACCAATATCTATACCATACATTAGTTCTTTGTGTAGTTGTACTAAGCATGGTGAGATAAGGCTATCAATATAATCTCCATGATGAACTAGTATTTCACAACAAGTCTTGCTCAGTTTCCACATCTAAGGTCACAAACCATCAACTCTCTTTCCTTCCTCTAGAATTCATCATATGAGATAATTACAACTAAAGTAAAAACACTCCCCATTATTTATCTCTCTATGGTTTCTAATGTAGTAATCTAGATTAAGCATGAGTGTTCCTTAAGTGAATCCACATCCCATGTACATATTATATATCTCCTAAGGAATTGAGAATACATATTTTTATTCAAAATAACAAAACATGAGATTATCAAGTTCTTTTATGCTAAGTAACCATCCATTCCATTCACAATAACAAGATATATTATACTAGACCCATAATTATCCCATGGAATTCATATTGTATAATTAAAGCATAAATTATGGAAATATGAACCAACAATAAATCATCCATATTTTGATAACATAAATTTTCTCTATAGCAACACAAAAAAGTGCATGCATGATAAAGAGATTTCATATAAAGTCACACAACAACTCTTTTATCCTGGGAAACCTCATGGGGAATAAAACCATCATGAAAATATTTTCTTTATTTAGTTTTTAATGATGGATACTTTTTACATGGAGTTAAGACATTCATAACTTCTTTATCTCCAACTAGAGATATTCCATAATTCATAGGATACCACAATATGAATTATTCATTCAATTCACAAGTACAATTTGGATCCATTCTTTTTGTTTTGGAGCACAAAAATCCCAATATCCCTTTCCTATTAAATAACAATTCCCATACTTATTATTGTAATACAATATACATTTATCCTTCAATACATAAAGAATCGACAAGTCCCACTTCTCTAGGTTCTAATAGATTAATATAATTCAAACATATGATATTATTCCATATTATTTATAATGATACCTCCAAGAAGCCCATAATCTCATTTGACAAACCAACGACAATGCACTTCTTGGTTAAAGGATCACAGACAACCCATATTCGATCAAATATCATTATTTTATCAACTAAATAATAAACTAAAACAAACACAAATTCACAAGATGTAATTCTACTTAGCTATGTTCCAATATTTCTAGATTTCTTAGGTCAATATTTACTCGGTGTTTGCTCATAAATAATAATTGAAACCTTATCACATGATTTCCAACACTTAACAAGCCAAACTGGGTAAAATAATTCATGTTGTTCAAATGTAAGGGGGATCCTAAGTGAGTAATACATTTCCACTCTTCGTAAATGATATTAACCATCAATTTAGATAGACTCATATACGTCTTTAATTAATGAACGCACCCAGTTTTGGGTATGCATATCGTAGCCGAGTTTTAAACATTGGCAAACCATTTGGTTTAGGCAAACTTACCAACAAGTACAAGTATTCTAATGTTGGACTAAAACTTGTCTAAATAAAAGGTATCTCTATGTCTTCCCTTCCTATTTGAATGACTATCCAAAGATGCACTATTTCACTAAAAAATTGCACTCTCAGTGTTGCCGCTGGTAAGTTCAATAAATCACTAAACTCTTGTTCTATAAAGAGAAGTCTCCTTACCTTAGAAACTGGCATCACTCAATTGATCGACGGTTGGTGCCATCACAAGTTATTAAGCTAGCGTCATTCATTCGATCGATGGTTGGTGCCATCACAGGTTACTAAGTCCCATTTGTGTGCTCAATTTATAGGTTAAATAAAGTCTACAATATTATCAAAATTTTCTTATAAAATCTATAACATAATAAATAGATATATCATATAAAAAGAACCTGATTGAAGTCTATGTTTTCTTTGAAGTTCTCCATTTTCTAAATTTCATTTCCAAAAATTCATTGACTCTACAAACTTTAGGCTATCACTTCAGTTGGAAACTTATCTCAACAATCATATTGGGTGGCGGGTAACAATTCCTTATTAATGAAAGTTCACAATTATCTCCTTTAGCTATTGGATCTATAACAGGGAGATTTTATACAAAAGAATCAATTCAGTTCTATGTCCGCATTCCCTAGAGACTCTACAACCTTAACCCAACATACCTATATAAATTACTTACACCATGGGTTTTCCACCCTATCATCTAATACAAAAGACTTAAATCTTACCACAAGTGCCAAACAATGACATAATCTCACAGGAAGATAATAAACATTCTACTACATGGTAATTCACCTATCTCAAATTCATAGGTTTATATCGACGAATCAACTAACATCTCAGTATGTCCAACCATACAAAAGCTAAATATTTCTTATTTAAAAACATTCCTTAACCAATAAACTCATTTTTGGTGTTATTATCGAGCAATTTGACCACTTTAAACAATAATTATAAGATGAATTGCAAAGAAAAGTTTGTTGTTTGAGTTTACCTACGAATTGCAGTGAACATCTAGCAAGCTCTCGTAGACAATACAACCCATTTTCTCTTTCCCCTACCAAAATCCATATTATTTTTTTCCTTCCTTAACTTTCCCATACAGATATATTGGAGAGTTAGTGAAAGCGTTATTTCCTCCATATCCACTACCGAAATACGATGTGGTAACACTAGATAGCCAACCGGAGTAATGATTGTGCGTAACCATAGATGTGTTCATTCCATAAATCTTGATAACCATCTTCAAAAAATCATGTTTGAGATATTTTATTGGTTCTCATTTTATTTAATTGCTTATTTAACAACCTGCCCAGCTTAGGTTAAGGTGCTAATCCTTACCAAATAAACCAAGACATTAAATCCTTCATCACAAAATCCTATTTCTAACAAAATTTTTTTTTAGGATGCGCAAGAATGAACATTCTCACTGGAGATACTAATGAGTCATTTTTTAATCAAACACAAGCAAATATCCTTGTGTACTTTCCTTATTTAAATCAAAGCAGTGATGCCAATTAAGAGCCAAGTTCTCTTATAATATTTTAAAAGACTAAAGAGAAAAAATAACTCTGGCATCAATTCATCTTGTAAATAATCTATCGACCGAAATCTTATCTAAATAAGATTATAATGCATCATCAAATTTCATCTACTTAATATATTTCCTTCATCCAAAATTTATAATAAGCAATTATATGTAATGGGACATTCATCCATGTTGCCTGTTGTTCGATGAATAGCTCAACCAAACATTTCCTTGACATCTCATTTTCAATGGTTAATCCATCCTTCCACCTACAAGAAAATGCATGTTCCTATAAAAGTGTAGATCTATTAGAAACATCATATTCTCTATATACATATATTTTATAAAATTTAAGCATGAAATAATCAGTCATTCCTTCGACAAGATACACACTTTTTCTTATAAAAATATTTGTCCTGCATAAACAAAATAAGGAATAACCACTCATTCCATCTACAAGGTATCATATCAGTTCACAAATCCACTATGTGAATAAGTTTGCCAAGAGAGGGTCATGACATTGTTATAACGAATTTGTGGTTGCTCATTATAGGGTGCTAATTTGACTACATGGATTTGGGGGTAAGTTTATGCTTTCGAAACCCTCATTTTGTCTTGTAAATTTCTATTTTTTTTTTCTATTGTGCCCTTTCTATCTGCACTCTGTTTCTTCTTGTGTCATTTTATATTATGTTGCATTCTATTTTGTTTTTGAAACCCTCATTATTTTCATCTTTGTGCTCCATATTACAATCCGCTTCTTTTCTATCTGGATTCTATTTTCTCTTCTCTATCCTGCACTCTACTGCATTATGTTTGCTTCTTTCCAAAAGTTAACAATTACTTTTTATTTCGAATGATCAGCTAAAAGGACCTAGGGGGATTGACTACTATGCCTTCAATCCTAATCTTATAGTGGCCTAAGTAGGGCCCTGAACACTAACCGATATTTTTCTATTTTTTTGTTGTTGTTTTGTAGGTTTGCTCAAATTCATGGTTGATATTTTTGAGATGTGAATTTGAATTCATGGTTGCAGGATTCAGAATTCGAATTTGGCTAGGAATGAACACTAGATCAACTAAATGTTATATTAGATCTTTTTAGGTTGTTTGCTACATGTTTGCATTCATTTTTTTTTTGTCATTGGATAAAATGAAACAAATTTAGAAATTAATCATATTTCAGTAGATTAGTCAAAAGGAATCAAAATTTATTTTTAGATCATAGTGAAAATAAATTATTTTGTTTTAATATTTAGGCACAAAAAATAATAACATATAGTCTACATTTAGGCTAGTATTGTTTGTGCATTCTCTTGGACCCTTGCTTAAAAGGAAAAAAAATTACTTTAGTTTAAATTTAGGAGTAGTCTTCATCAAAATCAAGAATCATTTTAGGATAGTATTTTGTTTTCTTGCATTACTATTTTCTCTATATTGTTTTACACTATTTCATTAGTTATTATAGTTTTAGGTAATAGTCAAAGACCACACTTAGGTGTAGTTTTAACAAACATATCAAACTTTCCATCCCAAACTTGGAGTGAGTCCTAAAACCACTCCCGGTGAACGCATTGATTCTCCAAGCCCCATAGTGTAGAGAAACATAGCAACACGATTACCTCGACTCCTAGTGGATCCATTGAGAATCATTTGCGTAGGTTATTTTCCCCCTCTACAATTACAAGATAACATTTTTGTCATCAATATTTATTTTTATTTGTGAGTTTAACCCCACTTCTTATTAAATATTGTAATATTAGAATTTATTTTTCCATATTGACACCCCTCTAACTTTCCTTTTCTCTTGTTCTTTGTTTAAGGGTCTTCCTCTCCCATTTTCATTCTTGACAACAATTTCATATTCATTAATCTATTTGATTTTTCTAGAGCATTTCATAATGAGACGTATCATCTATAGGTTTATGCTGTCATAGAGAACTTGAAGGTCAAGGGATAGACTCAAAACACTTTCTTCTTTATATTTCCTTGGAAACCTTAAATTTCAAGGACCATCCTCCATAGTATTTAATTTATTATATTACCTTAAAACCCCTAAATTACCATGTATATCCTTCGTATTATTTTATTTATTACACTACTATTAAAAACCTAAAGTGTAAGGGATAAAATCTATATTAATTTTATGTTTATGTAGGAAGAGAATTTTATACTATAGACACCCAATTCTGTGTGTAGTGCTAATCTCCAAGTTTGCCAATCCCTATATTAGTCAACCTTTCAATCAACCAAATTGAATCAATCTTCCTTGTGCCTAAATTTAAAGCAGTTATTTTTCTAAAAGCAATAGCACTAGGGCATGAGTGATAACACTAATGATGCTTTTGTAAAACCTCTCAACTTTGACCTATTTTCATCCATTTTTTACCTTCAATGGTCATGAGGCAAAAGCTCCACCATAAAAACATCATTGATGCTATTGCCTCCCATTATGGTCATGCACAAAAACCAAGAAGATTAAATTACTATATCTTTCAATCCACCCATCATTAATGAACTAAATCCCCAAAAATTTGATTTGCAACTCCTGCAAGAAATCCCGAATCTAATAATTGCCAATCTCATTTTCTTCCATAAATGGCTTCTTGATCCCTTTTTAAATTCTTCTTCAATATTATCATCTACAATGTAATTGTTCCCCCAAGGATCCATAGATTATTATAAATGCAACACTTGGGAGAGCTTATCCATGACCATTTTTGGGTAGCAAAGCTCTACCAAAATTTTATCCATGGTCTTTTGAAAGGAACTTAATTTTGTACAAATATCTCTAAAATCATAGTAATCAAACATTATACATGACAAGATTATACCAAAATTTTTGGAAATATTGAGTTGTCATTGATGTCAAAGGGTGCATGGTATTCAAGATAGAAATATTCTTCAAGGATGAGAAGTTCACAAGGTTGGACAATAGATCAACTATGTCAAAAAAGGACTTGGGTGAATAGCAAGCAATGGAAAATTATTCAAGGTAAGGTATATCTCAAAGTAAAGGATTATAATATTTAGATATCATATTTAAATATTATAAAGAGAAGTTTTAAAAGTTGCTTGGGATAAAAGATTTAAATATTAAAAGAAGTGGACAAAGGTTTAAAAGTTGCTTGGGTCAAAAAAAGGGATTTAAAAGTGGGACCAAGGATGGACATATTTAAATATAAGAGTTTAAAAGGTTAAATATTTAAATCTTAGATTTAAATATTATAACCATAAAATATTTGAAAAGAAAAGGTGCCAAACATTATTGAAGAAGTGATAAATTTTGAAAGCAAAAATTGAGCCGACTACCTTGGACAATTCGAAGCACTTTAGGAGGCATATAAATATGTGATAATATTTCACCTTTATTAGATGCATGAAATCAAATTATTCTTGCGTGAGTGCGAACGATAGAAGAGAGGAGGAAGACAACAAAAATTTTCAAGGCAGCGATAGACAAAGATAAAGGATACATCATGCACTTTTGGTTTCGTTCACTGGGGTAGCCCAACCGGTTGTTGGCTGTGCATGGAGCACTGCTAGGAAGAAGGTCAAGGGGTTGAAACCCCTCGATGCCATTTTGTTGTGTGATTTGATGGTTGTTTGAGGCAGAGATAGGTTTAAATATTTTGGGTGCCCCTTTTGTTTCACCAGCCATGGTAGCGCAACTGGTTACAAGCGCTTGGGAAAGCGCTGCTATTCATGAGGTCAGAGGTTCGATTCATAGCAGTGCATAAGGTATTTAAATTTTATTTTATTAAGTCTTGATTTAGGAGAAATAAGGGTTAAGGTGCTAATTTAATGTTATAATTTTTGCACATTAGTGAAAAGGAGAAATAAGGTTTTGTGGTGTTAGTGTAAGGTGTCATTCTGAAAATTAATATAAGTGTTGTGATTTCTGAAATTAAATAATAGGAGAAATAAGGATTGAGGTGTTAACATAAAGGTTTTATTTCTAAAAATTATTAAAAGGAGATATAAGGGTTTTGTTGATTAATAAAGCTTTATTTTTGTGAGTTTAAAAAGGGATATAAGGTATTATTCTTTTTAAGCTTTATTATGCACATTTTTGACAAGGGTTTTTTAAATGAGAATGATTTGATATCTATTCAAGAAAAAGATATTTGCTAACCAATTTTGAAGTGGCAAAAGAAAAGAAAATTATTTTTGTCAAGACAGACACATGCAAAAGAAGACTATCATCATTGAGGCAGATTTAGAGGTATGGTGATTTAATTCCTTTCTCAAGGGTGGTTTTGTTTGAGGAAAATATTTTTGATGTCATATGGTTGGAGGTATAAGGATTGATTTGATGTGCATTAGTGTTGATTGAAATTGGGAGTAAATGTGCAAAGGTTATAGGTCAGATTTGTGAGTAAACTTGTGCATTGGTTTTGATTGATATTGGGAGTAAATGTGCAAGGGTTATAGAATAGATTTGAAAGCAAAAGTTGTGCATTGTGTATGATTGGGAGTAGATGAGCATGGTAGATTTGTGGATTTTTATATTTGGTTTTGGGTATAGATGAGCATTGTTTGTATGCAATATTTTGGATCATATTTGAGCAAGTTTTTGTGAGCAGATTTGAGCAGAGTTGTGAGCAAGATTGAGCAAAATTGTGAGTAGGTTTGAGCAGGTTTTGTGAGCAGAATTGTGAGAAGGTTTTGGAGTAGATTAGAGCAGAGAATATTGGTGTCTCCTATAGATAGAGGTCCACAAATTAGAGCAAAGGGGATTGGAGTCTCCTATGGATTGAGGTCCATGAACCAGAGTAGAGGGGATTGGTGTCTCCTATGGATTGAGGTCCATGAACTTGTGAGAGGGGATAGGTGTCTCCTGTGGATAGAGTTCCACAAATATTGTAATAGGGAATTGGTTCCCACAAAATTTGTTGAGAAATTTATAAGAAATATTTCTCCGTGGATGTAGCCCACATTGGGTGAACCACGTTAAATTTGTGTCTCTCATTTGTGTGATGATTTGTGCATTGTTTCATTTACTACATTGATATTATTGTTGTTATCATTTGGATTGAAAAGTGAAAATTTTTATCTTATACTATTCACCCCCCTCTTAGTATAAGCTTGTGTTCTTCAATTGGTATCAGAGTGGGTTCCTTCGTGAAAGCCTAACAACTTGAAGGAAGATCTTACAAGAACACACATGGCCATTGAAGTGATAGAAGATGCTCCTATGGTTGAAATCAACAAGAGAGATCTTGAAAATGAAGAAGAAACCATGGTTAACATAGAGGAGGAACTTATTGCTGCTCTTGGAGAATTGAAAAGGGTTAGAAAGAAGAATTCAGGATTGAAGGCTCAAGTTCAAGAGGATGAGGAAACAAAGACAAAGCTTCTACAAGATCTCATAGACTTAAAAGTGAAGGTTGAAGAGGCAAAGAGAATTGAAGAAGTTATGGTTGAGAAATTAAAGGTAAAAGAATTAGAATGTGAAAAATTGGAACATGAAGTTGTCTCTCTAAGAAAGGAAGTAGAAAATTCTAAGGATAAGTTACAACAAAATATAAGGTTAGAGAAATAGAAAGAGGAGTCAAGCTCAAAAGGAACAAAGACATCAAAGAAAGTAAGTAAAGAAGAGCCCATGACCTATGCTGATGTATTGAAGGGTAAAAGCATCAAGGAGGAAGAAAATAGAGAATCATCATGGACAGAAGTCAATCACAGGAACATAAATGAAAGAACCATACGACCATATCATCCAAGGCAATCAAATAGGTTTAAATATTTCTTCCATGGTTATTGTTTTTCATGTAACAAATATGGTCATAAAGTTGTACATTGCATGGTCTATGTGAAAAATAATGTTGGCATCATCAATAGAAATTACAATTCTTTTGCACCTCTCATGAATAACAATGTCATGTGTTACAAATGTAATAATTTTGGGCACAAAGCTAGATGGTGTAAAATAGTATTTCCTAAACTTCCTAAATCAAGCAAGAAAGAGGAAGGTCAAATAGTTCAGAAGGAGATGTCCTCAAAAGTTTGGAAAAAGAAAAAGGAACAAGAAAAGGAAAAGTCCATGTTGGTACAAACAACTCTTCATGTGCAAAATGAAGGAAATCAGTGGTATATTGATAGTGGTTGTTCAAGCCATATGATAGGTGACAAAAGTAAATTTCTTTCTCTCAAGAAAATAAATGGAGGAACAATGAAATTTGGTGATAATGCTTCTGCCAAAATTGTTGGAAAAGGGACTTTGAGCTTGGATAATGGAAGATCAAGGATAGAAAATGTGTTATATGTTGAAGGATTGAAGCACAATCTACTAAGTGTAAGTCAACTATGTGATCAAGGGCACACAGTCACATTTCACCCAAATGGATGTGAGATCAGGAAATCCAAAATAGGAAAGCTTATTGCAGATGCTGGTAGAACTGCAAACAATCTCTACATGTTGTGCAAAATTAAAGGAGAAAAATATTTTCTATCACAAGAGGATGAAATTTGGTTATGGCATAGAAGAATGGGTCACCTGAACTTTGACAACATAGTAAAAATAAGCAACAAATAGGTAGTCAGAGATTTACCCAAGATAGCAAAACCCCCAAACATGGTTTGTGCACAATGCCAACATGGTAAGCAAACAAGAACAAGTTTCAAATCAAAGGAGTTTTCTTCATCCAAGCCTTTGGAGCTAGTTCACACCGATCTATGTGGGCCTACAAGGACAAAGAGTTTACAAGGTGAGAGTTACTTCATGTTATTTATTGATGATTTCTCTAGAATGACTTGGGTAACATTCTTAAAGGAAAAATCAGAAGCATTTGAAAAGTTCAAGGTATTCAAGGCACTAGTAGAAAATGAAATAGACAAAAATATCAAGTGTCTAAGATCAGATAGAGGAGGAGAATTCACTTCAGGTGAATTTGTAGAATTTTATGAACAATATGGAATCAAGAGATAATACTCAACAACAAGAACTCCACAACAAAATGGAGTAGTTGAAAGGAAAAATAGAACTATTCAGGGTATGGCCAGGGCTATGTTAAATGAGTCTAAGATTTTTGATGCGTTTTGGAAAGAGGTAATTCATACAACTATTTATATTATCAATAGAGCTCAAGTAAGAGTAAATCACCACAAAACCCCATATGAGCTTTGGAAGGGAAGACCAGCTACTGTGAAGTACTTCAAAATTTTTGGAAGCAAATGCTACATTAGATGAGAAGAGAAAAATTTGGGCAAGTTTGATTCTAGGTGTGATGAGGGTATCTTCCTTGGTTATTCCACTAAGAGCAAAGCCTATAGATGCTACAATAAAATATCACATACAATTGTGGAAAGTGCAAATGTAAGAGTTGATGAAGAAATAGATCTAAGAGAACCAGCTCAAGAGATTGTGTATCAAGAAGGAGAAAGTTGCAAAGAAGAAGAAGGTGAAGAAACTAAAGAAGATGAGACACAAAGGGCACCACCTAAGACACCATCCAGGTATGTGCAAAAGAATCATCCGAGAGAACTGATTATTGGGAATCCAGATGAGAGACAAACAAGGAGGAAGATAATAGGAACAGGTGAACATGCAAACTTTTCTTTGCTATCTAAAGTTGAGCCCAAGGATTTTAATGAAGCAAGTGAAGACAAATATTGGATTAAGGCAATGGAAGAAGAGTTAGACCAAATAGAAAAGAGTGAGACTTGGGAACTTGTCCCACGTCCAAAAGATAAGAATGTAATTGGCACCAAATGGGTCTACAAAAATAAGTTGAATGAAGATGGTCAGGTTGTCAGAAACAAAGCAAGACTTGTGTGCAAAGGCTATGCACAAGTTGAGGGGATTGAATTTGAAGAGACATTTGCTCCCATTGCACGTCTTGAAGCCATAAGAATATTCTTGGCTTTCTCAAGCTTCAAAAACTTCAAGGTGTATCAAATGGATGTAAAATCAGCATTTCTCAATGGTTACTTAGAGGAAGAGGTCTACATAGAGCAACCAGATGGTTTCAACTTGATAGATAAGCTGAACTATGTATGCAAATTAAAGAAGGCTCTCTATGGACTAAAGCAAGCCCCTAGGGCTTGGTACTCAAGATTGGATAAGTATCTCCAAGAATAGGGTTCCAAAAAAGGTATAGCTGATAGTAATCTATACATCAAAAATGAAGGAAATAACTTGTTGATTGTAGTGGTCTATGTGGATGATATCATTTTTGGAGGCAGTAATGACAAGATGTGTCAAAAATTTGCAAAGTGTATGCAAAATGAATTTGAGATGTCTATGCTTGGTGAGTTATCTTTCTTTCTTGGGTTGCAAATTTCATAATCAGATAAAGGTATATTTCTCTCTCAGACCAAGTATGTGAAAGAAATGTTGAAAAAGTTTAGGATGGAGGATTGCAATCCTGTGAGTACCCCCATGGTTATAGGATGTAAGTTAAGTAAATATGATGAGTCTCCTGAAGCAAATCAGACATTGTATAGATCCATGATTGGAAGTTTACTATATGTCATAGCTACTAGACCAGATATAATGCAGGCAGTCGGATTGGTGGTAAGATTTCAAGTTGCACCAAAAGAAACACATGTACAGGAAGTAAAGAGAATCTTTAAGTATTTGAAAGGAACTATGAGTTTTGGACTGTGGTACCCCAAATGCAATAATTTCACACTCACTGCATATACATATGCGGATTGGGTAGACAGTGTTGATGATAGAAAAAGCACAAGTGGAGGAGCATTCTTTCTTGGAGATTGTTTAGTCTCTTGGCTAAGCAAGAAATAAGCATCAATATCCTTATCCACTGTAGAGGTAGAGTACATTGCAGTAGTTGCTTGTTGTACACATGTTTTATGGATGAAGTAGACTTTAAGTGATTTCAAAATAGAACATGATCATCCTATCCCCATATTGTGTGATAATACAAGTGCCATTAATATTTCAAATAATCCAGTGATGCATTCAAGGACCAAGCACATTTCAATCAAATATCATTTTTTGAGAGAGCAAGTGACTGATCAACAAGTCAAATTGGAATACATTGCTACAAAGGAACAGATTGCTGACATCTTTACCAAGCCACTTCCAAAGGAAACTTTTGAGTATCTCAGAGGAAAGTTGGGAGTAACTTCACTCCCATCTCAAAATTGATCACCTCAAGAAAAGGAGGTGGTGAGGGGGTTGTGCTAAGTGTCTTATTTTTAGCCCCAAGGAGCCCTTTGCCATTGATGTCAAAGGGGGAGAATTCAGTGAGGGGGAGAAGCTTGTCAGGGGGAGCAGATTTGGAATCCAGTTGCAATAGAAGAAATTTTTGTAGGGTTGCCATCAATGACAAAGGGGAGATTGTTGGAAATATTGAGTTGTCATTGATGTCAAAGGGTGCATGGTATTCAAGATAGAAATATTCTTCAAGGATGAGAAGTTCACAAGGTTGGACAATAGATCAACTATGTCAAAAAAGGACATGGGTGAATAGCAAGCAATGGATAATTATTCAAGGTAAGGTATATCTCAAAGTAAAGGATTATAATATTTAGATATCATATTTAAATATTATAAAGAGAAGTTTTAAAAGTTGCTTGGGTAAAAAAAGGGATTTAAAAGTGGGACCAAGGATGGACATATTTAAATATAAGAGTTTAAAAGGTTAAATATTTAAATCTTAGATTTAAATATTATAACCATAAAATATTTGAAAAGAAAATGCGCCAAACATTATTGAAGAAGTGATAAATTTCGAAAGCAAAAATTGAGCCGACTACCTTGGACAATTCGAAGCACTTTAGGAGGCATATAAATATGTGATAATATTTCACCTTTATGAGATGCACAAAATTGAATTATTCCTGTGAGTGTGAACGATAGAAGAGAGGAGGAAGACAACAAAAATTTTCAAGGCAACGATAGACAGAGATAAAGGATACATTGTGCGCTTTTGGTTTCATTCGCCGGGGTAGCCCAACCAGTTGTTGGTTGTGCATGGAGCACTACTAGGAAGAAGGTCAAGGGGTCAAAACCCCTTGACGCCATTTTACTGTGTGATTTGATGGTTGTTTGAGGCAGAGATAGGTTTAAATATTTTGGGCACCCCTTTTGTTTCACCAATCGTGGTAGCGCAGCTGGTTACAAGTGCTTGGGAAAGCGTTGCTATTCGTGAGGTCAGAGGTTCGATTCGCAACAAGTGCATAAGGTATTTAAATTTTATTTTATTAAGTCTTGATTTAGGAGAAATAAGGGTTAAGGTGCTAATTTAATGTTATAATTTTTGCATACTAGTGAAAAGGAGAAATAAGGTTTTGTGGTGTTAGTGTAAGGTGTCATTCTGAAAATTAATATAAGTGTTGTGATTTCTGAAATTAAATAATAGGAGAAATAAGGATTGAGGTGTTAACATAAAGGTTTTATTTCTGAAAATTATTAAAAGGAGATATAAGGGTTTTGTTGATTAATAAAGCTTTATTTTTGTGAGTTTAAAAAGGGATATAAGGTATTATTCTTTTTAAGCTTTATTATGCACATTTTTGACAAGGGTTTTTAAATGAGAATGATTTGATATCTATTCAAGAAAAAGATATTTGCTAACCAATTTTGAAGTGGCAAAAGAAAAGAAAATTATTTTTGTCAAGACAGGCACATGCAAAAGAAGACTATCATCATTGAGGTAGATTTAGAGGTATGGTGATTTAATTCCTTTCTCAAGGGTGGTTTTGTTTGAGGAAAATATTTTTGATGTCATATGGTTGGAGGTATAAGGATTGATTTGATGTGCATTAGTGTTGATTGAAATTGGGAGTAAATGTGCAAAGGTTATAGGTCAGATTTATGAGTAAACTTGTGCATTGGTTTTGATTGATATTGGGAGTAAATGTGCAAGGGTTATAGAATAGATTTGAAAGCAAAAGTTGTGCATTGTGTATGATTGGGAGTAGATGAGCATGGCAGATTTATGGATTGTTATATTTGGTTTTGGGTATAGATGAGCATTGTTTGTATGTAATATTTTGGATCATATTTGAGCAGGTTTTTGTGAGCAGATTTGAGCAGAGTTGTGAGAAGGATTGAGCAGAATTATGAGCAGGTTTGAGCAGATTTTGTGAGAAGATTTGAGCAGAATTGTGAGTAGGTTTTGGAGCAGATTATAGTAGAGGATATTTGTGTCTCCTGTGGATAGAGGTCCATGAACCAGAGCATAAGGGATTGGAGTCTCCTATGGATTGAGGTCCACAAACTAGAGCAAAGGGGATTGGTGTCTCCTGTGGATTGGGGTCCATGAACTTGTGAGAGGGGACATGTGTCTCCTATGGATAGAGTTCCACAAACATTGTAATAGGGAATTGGTTCCCACGAAATTTGTTGAGAAATTTATAAGCAATATTTCTCCGTGGATGTAGCCCACATTGGGTGAACCACGTTAAATCTATGTCTCTCATTTGTGTGATGATTTGTGCATTGTTTCATTTACTACATTGATATTATTGCTATTATCATTTGGATTGAAAAGTGAAAAGTTTTATCTTATATTGTTCACCCCCTCCTCTTAGTATAAGCTTGTGTTCTTCAAATTTTACCATAATCTTATGAATGCCATCCTTGCAAGCACTTAAGATCTTGTATTTGTAGGTATCCAAGCATCCTAGAAAGTCTCCAATAAAGTCTACAAGATCTCAAGTGATCATCAAGCATCAATCATCAAAACTCTACGATCAAGCATTCAAGTACCATCAACAAGCAAGCTAACAAACTTTCAATAAGCTTCCAACAAGGGATAAACAACCTTGTATCTTGGGTTATGCTCTTTCCCCTTACTTTATTTTGGCTCTTCATTGTCATGTAGCTTTAGGGTTTTACCTCATTGCACTTAGAACAAATTTTGTATCTTACACTTACATTTAGTTCATCTTGTAGTTTACATTTAATCTTAATCTTAAGCAAGTAAATCTATGATTTTTTTTTCTATTAGACAAGGTATTTATTTCCTCAAGTCAAAGCTTTTCATCATAGTCATATTAAAATTGTCATATATTGCATTTAATCTTGCTATTTTTCTGTCAAAAGCAAAAATATCACTTTATTTTAGGTCATAGACGCTATCACTCCTTGGTTTTACGTACAGTAAAAGTTCCAACACTGAGTGAAAGCACCAATAATGATATCATGAACCAGTGGTGCTTTTGCCACCTGAAATTCATATTTTACTTCTATTATTTTTATCATCTCTATTTGTATAAATAGAGGTCTAAATTCTATTTAAGAAAGTCCAACTATCTTTTGCTAGCTCAAATAGGCCACTCTATCATTGACTATCTTTTTTTTGTCTATTTTGTAGGTTAAGAGATAGTGCCATCAACAAGTGATGATATCTACAATACTTTTGTAGACAGGTGGTTATTTTTTAATAGTGGTAGAAATAGGTTCTTCTACCTCATAACTTTGTTATTTAAGCATTTAGGAGTAAAATTTTATTTGTTGTCTGTATAAACTAGGTTCTATTTTTTGATTATTAGAAAAATAGATAAAAAGGAAAGAACTAGTTTAGTATTAATCATATAGGGGATCAACTTACTATTAAAGCTTTGAAATTAAATTAAAATTGCATATAACTACATCTTACACTTTGTCTACTACATCTTCTTATGCCCTTGCCTCTTAAAAGAAAAACCATTATTTTCTTCCTCATTAAAATCAAAAGTGTATTTTAGTTGTAGGCCTTGATTGTTGTATATATATGCATTAGGTCTAGGTAAAGGTTAGTCTTAGACAAATAAGCATATTAGGAGAAATATATGTGTTCTTCAACTAATACATTAAATACAAAGTGGAAACAAACTACCCCTAGTCTTGAATTGAGAAGAGAAGAAAGTAGAAAAGCATCACAATGAGGCCCTTTGTGATGCCTTCCATATTTTTTCCTTCTCACATATACTAATGAAGGAAAATGAATATATTTTACATGGATTACCCTTGGCCTCTTCTAGCCCCCTTTTTTTAATATTTACCTCAACATCTTCCTTCACACATTTAATTTCTTCTAAATTTAAAATTATATATTCTACTTTCTCATCTCATGTATTCTTCTTTGTTTCTTCTAAAGGTTGATATAAGAGAACCATAATTGAATTTACCATAAAATGATATAGGGGGATTACTTTACCACTTTTTTATGAGTGGAAAATCCTTCATCTAATCTAAATTATACTATAGTATGATATTCTTATTTCATATTGAAGTTTTTATCATAACCAAATTTTTTATATCTTTCTCCATTTTTTTCACTTTGCAATCCCTTACCATTTTTCCATTCTCATAATATTTATGACATATAAATACAGTAATATCATAATCCACTTGTTGATCCCACCTTCATAACCTAGATTTAACCTTAATGGATTGTAAAAAATTATTTTGTAATATCCATGGTAAACACATATTTGGGTATATTGCTCCTTAGTAGTTTGTTCCTCCTAGATGAACTCCACTAGGCTATTACCAATATTCTTCAAAAGATCCTTAATTATGAACTAATATGGAAGTTCAAAAATCCTAACCCACATTGGAATCCTTTTAATAATTTTTATATCTATAGAAAAATTCTCACTCCATGGTATTAAATATAGGACATATTTTCCCCTAAATTGTGGGCCACCATTATCCTTAATTTTTGAACTAGAAAAAATAATGAGGAAAAAATATTTTAAGAAAATTCATGGAGTAACTTGAATTCAATCCCCTCTTTCATTTGATCCAATTTTAAGTTTCTTAAAAACCTGACCAATATCAATGTAACTTCCATATTAAACCTTTACTTTTAGAAACCATTATATCATGCTTAATCATCTCATCCTTGAAAATCACTTTTTTTGTAACTTCTACTACTTGGATAGAGATTACCATATCCTCTTATCTCCGCCTAGGGTATCCATAGTTATAGTTAGGCATCCTTACTTGTAGTTGGATATTTTGTAAATGAATTTCCTTCTATGCTATCTATATTTTCCTCATAGGCGTCATTTATTTTTTGAATTTTCATAAAGATCTAAAACAAGAAAAATGAGGCTTGCTCATTGCTCATTGCTCATGCTCATTATTTGCTCTTTGTTGAAATATGTGGTGTTAATATTCACTTGAGGCCATGACTGACCTTTTGTGTTGTATTCATTTGTAAATCCCTATGGCCCATTGCACACCATATAGAAGAGGGTTTAATTGTTAGCGTACTTGTATTTTGTCTATATTTCATTTCAGGCAGACTGTTACAACTCCTGTAACAGATCCGTTCCGTCGGTGACTATTCTCGGCAGTGTAATCTGTATTTAAATCATTCTGCTGAATAATACAAGTTGTTCGATTTATTTCATGGCATCAGAGCCAGTTGCGTGAGTAGGTTGTTGTGCGTTTCTTTTTTCCGAACGCATTTTTTTTCTCACGCCATCGCGTGGCTGGGAGAAGGTGGCTGTGTTGCGACGTCTGAGCGTTTAAAAAAAAAAAAAAAAAATACTCCGCGCGCAGACGCAGCGGAGGCACAGACGCACAGACGCAGGAGGGACGCAGGTCCGCTCCCCCACGCGCAGACGCGTCACGACAAGAGGGAGGTCCGCTCCCCCGCGCGCAGATGCAGGAGGGATGCAGGTCCGCTCTCGCGTCGCGACAGGAGGGAGGTCCGCTCCCCCGTGCGTAGACGCGTCACGACAGGAGGGAGGTCCCCCCCCGTTAAGTAGATGTTTGTCCGTGCGTGGGGAAGGACGCAGGGGCGAGGGCATCGGGAAGGACGCAGGCCCTGTCCGCACGTCGAAAAGGACGCAGGGCCCCCGTGCATTGGAGGACGCATACAGGAGGGAAACCACCCCCCCTCCCCCCGTTGAACGTGCTAGGCGCGTTCGCAGCCTGCCGCTTTAAAAAAAGGAAGGAAGGACGAAGCACAGGAATTTAAACCAGGACACAGCGGAAATTTTTTTTTAAAGCGGCAGCACGTGACCAATCAGCCGGAGGCCGCTGCAGAGGAGGAGGAACCAGGTGTTGAAAAGGGAGGAGCTCCACTGATCCTTCCGGATCAGCCCGCTAGCTCACTTGGCAGTGAGCTATGCGGTAAGGCTCAGGGAGCCTGCAGGTCGGGGGTTCAAATCCCGCCGACTCCCCCCTAAGGTATAATTTTTTTTTTCAAAGTTTTTTTAATAATTATTATTTTTTAATTAAAATTTTTAATTTTAATTTATTTTGTATAGTTTTTAAACTTTATAAATTAAAATTTAATTTTTAATTTATTTTTTCATAAGTTTTAAAACTATATAAATTAAAATTATTTATTTTAATTTTAAATATATAATAATTATTAAAATGCTTTGTTAAAGAAATTTTTTTTAAGGGGGGATGTTTTTTTCAAAAAATCAAAGGGGGATTGTGAGTAATTTTTTGAAATAGCAATTTGGCGAATTGTAAAAGGTGCATTTTCGGCTGTGACCGACACCTTGTGGGTTATTCTTGTGGGCATTTTTTTGGTTGTATGTTGCATATTTCATTTTTGCACTATAACATTAAAAATTAAAATCAAAACACTCCCTAAGTCCCCGGAATAATTAAAACCCATCCGTGCAATTTATTGCACTGCAACGTGCTCGATATTTGTGATACCTCTGGCCAGCACTTACAGGTAAAGCTGTCGTGATTTGGCTATTGTATCCGCCGCCTAATATAGCTGCTACAACGATGTCTGAGCTTGTTCTCTATAAATCATCGGGGAGAGATAAATTTGCCATTTTTTTTGCATTTTTTTACTCCATCCAGTACCCTTTATCGCACTTGTGTTTAGGCGTAAATCCTGACGAAGTATTCTTCATAGTGTTTAGGGGAAGTTACGCCCCATGCATGAGAAGAATCTTCTATGGTAGGTACCATCAACAAGGCGATTCCCTTTCAGTACCGCTTATGTTCCACGTATCGTATGATCTCTAAAACTCACCTATAGTCTCCCTCACGTAAGGGTGGGTGATTTTTGTTGATCTTTCTAAATACCTATAGTTTCCCTCACGTAAGGGCGGGTATTTTGTATGATATAACCGCCTAGCAAAAGGTATATCGAAAGGGGGACCAATTGGTGATATAAGGAACCTTCACTATGGCTGCTGTTGCAAAGTTGATGACTGATCCGCATCAGTTATTGAAAGGTCCAAATTATACACCATGGAAACATAAGATGAAGGCAATTCTCCAAATGGAAGATTTGTGGGATATTGTTACTGGAGTAGCAACTAGGCCTTCACCAACAGCAGGATCCACAGGTCCTTCCGTAGATCAGATAGCTTTTGACAAGAAAGACAGTCGAGCAAAGGTGCTCATTTTGTTTGCTGTTTCAGATGAAGTGCAACCTCATATAGTTGACAAAGCAAGTGGTAAAGAGGCATGGGATGCCCTTAGAACCATCTATGAGGGAAAGAATGATTCAACCATTCTTCATCTTCAACAACAACTTCATAAACTAAGTTTGAGACAGGGTGAAACAGTTGAACTCTTTCTGTGCAGAGTGTCTGAATTGAAAAAGAAATTGAGTTATTTGGGAGATACTGTGGACGAAAAGCTTCTCATTTCACTTGTGATGAGAGCTTTACCTTCTTCATTTGATATGTTGATAACCTCCATCCAGGTGTCTCAACGACAAATTACCTACATCGAGTTGGTCAATCTGCTTCAACAACAGGAGGCACGCCAACTTCACAAGGATGATTCTTCCAATACAGCCCTATACACCAACAAGCAGGGTTCTAGGAAGAAAGGTAATGGGAAAAAAGGAGGCAACTTTTAGAAAGGAGGAAATTCTCAACAAGATACGAAAGGAAAAGGCAAACAACCTCAACGAAGAAGAGGTGGTGCAAGATCCGTGAGAAAGACAACCATGACACCAACAGGTGTTGGCATAAGAACAAGTAGAAAGGCCAAAACAAACCACAAAATAAAAACAAGCAACCCCAGTGAATGTTGTCTGTTGAAGAATCCGACTCGGATTACGAATGGGCACACAAGGTGCTCATGACTACCACAGATTCCACACGGAGGGATCCCGTCCGGTATGTCGATTCCGGAGCTAGCAAACATATTATCGGCGACGGATCATGGTTTGAATCATTTGTGTCCAAAGAGGGCAAACCTGTCACCATTGCTGATGATAAAACCTACAGGGTTCAGGGAGAGGGTATAGTTTCAGTCACTCTTCCTAATGGGAAGTGTCAGATTGACAAAGTCCTCTATGTTCCGAGATTGGCTAACAATTTGTTGTCAGTGACACAAATCTTGGATAGAAATATGGTTGTCAACTTTCGTGTTGAGAATGGAAAGAAGTGTTGTACTATTACCAGGAAGGGTAAGCAGATTGCAACAGCTTCATATAAGCATGGCTTATTTGCACTAGATGCTATCTCTACTCCACATGTTGCCAGGACTGTCTCTACCAAGGAGGCAACTTCTCTATGGCACAAGAGATATGGGCATCTTAGTTCTGGCTACTTACTTGAGCTCGGTAAGTATGAGATGTTAAAGGGTCTTCCTTCCCTTTCTGCAACATTGCCAGTGTGCTCTGACTGCTTGGTAGGAAATCAGCATAGAGTACCATTTGAGAAGAGCTCAACAAGAGCACAAAAACCTCTGGAGTTAATTCACACCGATCTGTGCGGTCCTTTCACACCCAACAGTTGTGGAGGGAAGAGGTACTTTCAGTTATTCGTAGATGACTACTCACGAAATCTGAAGCTTTCGCATTCTTCCAGCAGTTCAAGAAATCCGTTGAGAAGGAGTCAGGAGCTTCTATTAAAACCCTCCGCTCAGATCGAGGGGGAGAGTTTACCTCTAATGAATTTTTTGCATTCTTAGATAAGCATGGAATCAAGAGACAGTTAACAACTGCCTATACTCCTCAGCAAAATGGAGTTGCTAAGAGAAGGAACCGTTCTATCATGGAAATGGTTCGTTGTATGCTCACAGGAGCTACTCTTGGGCAACAATATTGGGCAGAAGCTGTCACCACTGCAGTGTATCTGTTGAATAGGGCACCCACAAAGGCCCTAAAAGGAATGACTCCATAGGAAGCATGGAGTGGTCGAAAACCCTCCATATCTCATCTTTGTATTTTCGGATGTCACGCTTTCATGCACATACCGAAAGAGAAAAGGAAGAAGCTAGATGAGAAAACACTGAGATGCATTTTTCTTGGGTATGATGAGCACTCTAAAGGATATAGTTTGATAGATCCTTTGACCAAGAAAATTCATGTTAGTAGATATGTTGTCTTTGATGAAGCTTTTACATCATAGAGCACATCTAAAGTACACCTAGATCTTGTGGAATCTAAGGAAGAGAAGATTCCTTCGTCAACACAGACAGGAGGTCCTTCTACATCTTCTTCACCACCACCGAAGAAGAACCCAAAATGGTGTACAAATACAATCAAAGATGCAAATTTATCCACTCCTCCCAATTTGAATTTGGATAGACCTCGTACACGCAGTATGGCTCAAAAGGAAAAAGAAGCCAAAGAAACTGGTGAGGTTGATGATCTTTGTCAATATTTTGAGGAACTTTCTGTAACTCCAAGTACATAAGTAGAGGATATGGATATTGATGATGACAGGGCGTTCATGTCTACCATAGATGATCTTGAACCTGCATCAGTGCAAGATGCTCTCAGTGAGCCTCAGTGGAAGGCCACTATGGATATAGAGTATGAGTCTTTGATGAAAAATAAAACTTGGAAGCTTGTTGATTTGCCGCATGGAAAGAAACCCATTGGCTGCAAATGGGTATATAAAGTCAAGTACAAGGCAGATGGAACAATTGATAAGCATAAGGCCCGTATTGTTGCAAAGGGCTATGCTCAAAAGGAAGGCATTGACTACGAGGAAACTTTTGCACCTACTGCTCGGATGACCAAAATTTGGGTTATGTGTGCTATGGCACCATAATATGGGTGGAAAGTTCACCAGATGGATGTCAAAAGTGCCTTTCTAAATGGTGATCTCCAAGAAGAAGTCTACATGACACAACCAGAAGGATTTGAAGTGGAAGGCCAAAAGCAGAAGGTTTGCAAATTGGTCAAATCCTTATATGGTCTGAAACAAGCTCCTCGAGCTTGGTATATAAAAATGGACAATCACCTTATGCAACATGGATTTAAGAGATGTCCGTCAGATGCAAACCTCTATTTCAAGAAACAGGGTTCTGAGATAGTGTTGCTTGTACTCTATGTGGATGATCTGCTCATTACATGGAGTTCAGAAACTATGATCTCTACTGTCAAAAGAAACTTGTGCAAATATTTTGAGATGACAGATCTCGGACTTCTCCATTACTGTCTTGGTCTAGAATTCAGCCAGAAGGAGCACTCCATCAAAGTGTCTCAAAAAAAATATGCCAAGACATTGCTGGAAAAATATCGCATGACTGATTGCAAGCCAATGGCAACTCCGATGGAGAATGGACTTTAGTTATCATGATATGATGATTCACCTCAGGTAGATGGTACTCTCTATCGACAGTTGATTGGGAGTCTCATATATCTGACCAATACTAGGCCAGATCTCGTATTTGCTGTCAACTATCTTTCGAGGTTCATGCAGGAGCCTAAGACCACTCATTGGAAAGCAACAAAACGTGTTCTTCACTATGTCCGTGGTACTATGGAATATGGCCTAGAATACAAGAGGAACAAAAAATTCTTCTTGCAAGGATAAACAGACTCTGACTATGCCGGATCATTTGATGATCGCAAGTCAACTTCTGGATACATTTTTTCATCTGGGATCCGGTCCTGTCTCTTGGCACAGCAAGAAGCAATAGGTGGTTGCTATTTCATCAATAGAGGCATAGTATCACGCCACACATGAAGCTGTGTGCGAAGTGATATGGTTACGTCACATTCTGACAAGTATGGGCCATCCATCAAAATCTCCAATACACTTGTTTTGCGACAATCAGGGTGTTCTGAACCTCGTCAAGAATCCAGTCCATCATGAAAGAACAAAGCACATTGACACACAATGTCATTTCATTCGAGATGAAGTTCCAAAACACCGAATTCAGCTTCAGCACATTCCCACCGATGCTCAAGTTGCAGACATTTTCACTAAGGCACTTGGACGTGTCAAATTTGAATTGTTTTGCAGCTCACTTTGTATTGCAAAATGATGTAAGGGGATGTTAGTAGTCTAGTATAGCTATTAGTTATTACATTACCCAAATAATGTAATAAAGGGGGATGTTAGCATACTTGTATTTTGTCTATATTTCATTTCAGGCAGACTGTTACAACTCCCGTAACAGATCCGTTCCGCCGGTGACTATTCCCGGCAGTGTAATCTGTATTTAAATCATTCTGCTGAATAATACAAGTTGTTCGATTTATTTCATTAATGTAATATTATAATAATAAATCTTAAAGTTAGTTCGTTCACAAAAGCCTAAAGTCACTTTTAACTTGGTTATTTATACTCTTTGAGACAACTATTTTTTTATTTTTTGAAATGTAAAAAATTCTTAGATTATTTGGTGTATAAGTACACCCTTATATCTTGTGTTTTTCTATGATATATATTTATTTTCATGATAAAATATTGATTCCTTTAATTTTTATTTTTTTGTGAAACCTAACATTGTATTGGAGCAGGTGTGAATCTCTATTATTTGACCATAAAAATGGTATAATTTATTTTTATGAAAATTTTATAATCAATGTGATTTGTTGAAGCAATATTTTAATACTTTGTGTCTAGTAGGTTTTAAAGGTTATGCCAGGAAAACCTAGTTGGATATTAGATCACAAGGATTTGTTTGTATTGTAACAAGTTAGCTAGCTCAAGAGAGCTATTCATCAATATGTCATTTTTCCTCTCTATTTGACATTCAATCCATTTGGTTAAGTAATTATTGTGATGGATCATGGTTGATAGAGAAGCAATTTTACAAAAAAATAGTGATTGAATTTATGAGTTTGTTTATGAGCCTTGGTTGTATTTTACAATTTTTTTTATAAATATCCATTTCCTTTGCTACTTTAGATTTTTTTGGTAATGGTGCAACATAGATGAAATATGGTCTACATGGTTTTTGAAGTAGATAAGAAGACTCTAAATACTTTTCAACCAATTCTAGTTGCTAGAAAATTCTTGAATAGACTTCAATGCATTATAAAGACCTCTAATCCACTTGATAAAATTTAAAAAATGACCCAACAAATTTATATTACCTTGGCATGAGAGGATGATTTAACTAGTTGCATTCTAGAAAAAAAGGTTATACAACATAAACCATGAAAGATATGGATGAAGCATTAGCATTTTTGTGTTCTTTGTGAAACTTTAGAGGGTCCTAGTTTTTTGATTCCTTCATTAGGTATCTTTTTTATGTGTTAGAAAAATAGCATTTTGCCTTTATATTTTATTTTATTTTTAATTTTAATAGAGGAATGTTCTTCATGATAGCAACATTTTTTTGGATCAAAGTTCATAACATGTATATTTGTTGAAATTAGGAGCTCATGCCATGTGTGGTAATGTAGGCACACACATCCCCCCACTCAATTAACAAATACACCTATTTTGGTGATGACCCCCTTTTTCTACCTAGCAATGTTGAGGTGTAATGGATATTATAGTTGACTTAGGGCTATTTAATTTGATAGGACTGGGTTCAAACCTCACATGGTATTTTTATTATACTTTATAGAAAACTTGACATTGATATTGTTGGGAAATATTTGTATATCATGTAATATAAAGGGTAGGGCACTGAGAAGGACCGATGAACCCCTTATTTCCTTGATGAATGAGAATAATATTTTGATGAGCATATTGAACCTTGACAATAATTTTGCATGGGTGGATACCACATGGAACATAAAACATTTTCAACCTAGAGGTAGTGGGTTCAAATTTTGAGCATGGTTTTTTGTTGTTGTTTGTGTGTTAGATGTATTGAGAGCATGGGCGCTGACAAGCCTCACCTAAACTTACTTATTGTGCACCATATACTTTGCTTGGCTTGGGTCCTTTGTAGTTTTGTGCGGTTTGTGGGACATATGGTCAATTGTATGTGCACTAAGGCTTAGCATGTATAAGGTTGGGGTTTTAAAATAATAGACCCTTGAATTGAGTTAGATTTGTATTGTATTTTTGACCAAAGTAGCGTCTAGGTGGAGGAAAACTAATTTTAAATATTTATAAAGATGAACTAATTTCAAAATGCCAACTCACACTATAAAATTCATATTTTTCTTAGTCACTAGTCTAATCAACAATAGAGTCAATACATAGATGAAATTATCATATTTGCTAAATCCAAGATAATTGTAAAAATTTCAAGGTTGATTCCTTTTCCAATGGTCTATATAATTAGTGCACAGGTGGGTTTCCCATTTCTAGATTAGTGACACTTAGCGACAATAAATTTTCTAATTTCCTACCTAGTACCCTATCGATTCAATGCATTGGTGATACCTAATTTATTGTTAAGCCAACACACATGGAAATGATGGATTTAGTAGAGGTAAATTTAATTTTTTAATTTTTGTAAAAAATTGGTTGTAAAATTTTGTGATTATAGGGACAAAATTCTAGGGGCCATAAATTTTATACATGGAAATATTTTGATCCATATTTTGAAATCACACGGTTTTTAAGTTGTTTATTATGACTATGTTGTTTCTAGTTAGAACTACAAATTATATTTTTATAGAAACACAATGGATCAACATATTTATTTTCTTGAAAGAACCAAACTATGAAACTTGAAGGGTCAAGATAGAAATTTTTTTATATAGCAAGGAAATCCTAAAATATGTTAATTAGAATTCAATTGATATTAATTTTGTATAAAAGAAGACACTATATAAAGATAATAAACAATAAGCACATGGTGTGATTGCTTCTTATGTGTATAAAGTCCATGACAATCATCTTACTTAGACCACTGATTTTAAGAAATCACTACATATTTTTAAGTAGTTGTGTGATCATTTTGATTCCACTTAAATTACGAGAGTAAAAGTAGAGTTTTCTACCTTGAGTATAGATAATTTGGGGATAGTTGAAGAAAATATCAATAATTTCAAGAAATTATAAAAATATATTTTCATTGCCATAGGGGCTAATGAGAATAAAAAGAAGTAAGAAAATAGTTATCTCCATATGGTCCAAAACAATATTTATGAATCCTAATATATAGTATTCCTTTTATTTGAGATGCTTCAAATGTATTTCCCTAAGGTAGAACCCCCAAGTTAGAAGACATGTTCTAGTACCTTCACCAACATGATCATAGGATGAGACAAAGGAGTAGGTCTTTCCCTATTTAGACTCATATAAAGGAAGTGTCTTGGTCAAAATTTCAAAATTTGAAAAGAAACCAAAATAGAGGAAGAAATCCAAAAAGCCCTTCAAGAAACCCATCTATATTTACTACAAGAAGGAGGACACAAGACTAAATTTTGTTGTTGACAAATACAAAAACTAGAGGAAGTAGCCAAAAAGGAGGGTGGTGATGTTTATATTTTATTTGTACAAGGTGAGGATATGAATGAGTGTGATACCTCATAGGCATATTTTGTTATTCATTCAACCCACTAAACCTCCACATCTTTGGAGGAATTTACTACTAATTTGGGGGCAATCTAACATATGATGGATAATCATCATCCTTTTAGTGATTATGGTGGAAAATATTATGGTGATCATGTGGTTGGTTATGATTCTTCTTTATAAGTGCTTGGTTATAAAGAAGTATCTTTTGGTTCCTCATAATTATGGAAAGTTATTCATGTACCTGGTATAGGACCTCATCTTATTTTTATTTATTGAATCACTCATACTAACAAAAAATATGGAGTTTTATTCTAGCAGATGGATGCTTAAGGATATTAATGATGGTTTCAAGAAAATCATCTCAACATATTGTGATGAGGGTAATTATATATACAATATTGATAAACCCCATTTGTCTTTCTCTTTCTCCAAGGACAATGGATTTGATGATGTAGCAATCAAGAAAATCAAAATTAGCAATTTTTGGTATGAGAATGCCCATTATGGTTGCTTGAGGAAGATGACTTAACTTCAATTGGTAGAGTATAAGTCATTCATGATGAATTATATATGGTATCATTTTCCTCTATGGGTAAGAATATTATTGGTTGCTTGGATCTTCCTTTTCCCAATTGATGCTTATTGACAACTTGTTCTGCTACCCATAAGTAAGAACATTATTGGTCATAAAAAGTATATATTTTATGGTAAATGTAAGGTCTACATTGTTCCTAAAAGTTTCTCTTAGATAAAGGGAATTGACTAATTAGAGAATTTTACTCCTATTGCTTGGGTAAGTTTCTTTTTATATGCCTCCCATAGATGAAATGCTTTTCAAATAATTTTGTAGAGCATTCTTCCTAATTGAGAGGTTTAGGAGAGGATGTACATTTTACAACCATATAATTTTGAACTTGTTGGAAATTATAGCTATTTTATTGTATTTTGATGACCTTCTCATCATGGGGGATAAACATCATTAATATATGGGATGGATTTATGCCCATGAGATTCTTTGATCCAATCCACATAATTTTACATAACAAACAATGGATATCATGACCAAGGTCACACCCAAGGAACTTCTTATTTTAGTATTGGAGTATATCGAAGTAGAAAATATAATGTTCTTTGTATATGTTCAAGAGCATGCAATAATAACTAATGGCCAAGGTCATGCCTAAGGAGATTCTTGTCTGGGTACTAGATAATCTTAGAGTAGGAGTATGCCCCTTAAGGGAGGATGACTGATAAAGGTATTTCTTTGTGTACCCCATTTGACTTAAGGGAACATGTTGAAATATGTGGTGTTAATATTTACTTGAGGTTATGATTGACCTTTTATGATGTATTCATTTGTACAACCTTATGACCCATTATACACCTTATAGAGGTGGGTTTAATGTAAACCTTATGATTGGTTCTTTAACCTTGACCTAAGGTTACTTGTAATTTGGGTAGTTATACCCCTTGATACCAATGAGTTTTTATTGGCAAGAAAGTTAATCCTTTCTTATAGTAAGATTATTTGGAGTCTAAGAATACATTTCATATTGTGTGTGTTTATCTATGATATATATATTTTCTAGGTAATATGTTGACTTTGTTTGTTATGGAAAGTATTGGGATATTTTAACACTCTTCCCTAAAGTATTGAAATAAGAAAACACGAGGATTTCTCCTTAAATTAAAATAATTTTTTATATTAGATTTTATTCAATTTTATTTAAATTATAAAATTTATAAATTTTTAGTCTCGATTCTACTTCAAGATGCCTTTCATTGATAATTTGTAAAAGCTAGTGACTTCACATGAGTAGGTGGAATGCTTAAATGTGGAGTTGATGTAGTTACATTGTTTCTCTTCTTTTTAATACTAATTTTATTTAAAAAATACTATTATTAGATTTGGTATCAATAAAAATACTTCTTATCAAATGAAATTAGCTCAAACAATTAAATTCCTCAACTTTTAAGGAGGAGACTTAGGTTCATATCTTGTCAAGTAATACATTATAATTGCCAAGCTATTATAATACCACTCTATGGTCATGATGTAATACAAGTGGGACCCATTTCAATACCATATAACTAATTAAAAAAATAAAAATAAAAATATTTCTTATTAGATAACGATGGTTGAAAGGACCTTTACCATCATAACATTGAAAACATAACTATATTATATTTATAATCATTGTAAAAGGTATACAACCAATATCATCTTAATATCGTATACATTGCCTATAACATACTTGAAAGAGAATATCATTATCAAATTTAAAGTTGTAATTGGTCATTAATCAACCATAAAATGAGAAGTGCTATTTTAAAAATAAAAATAAATATCATAAAATAATTATCGATGCCATTAGATATAGGAATCTATGTAAGAGAGTCACCACCACCAAACCTAATGATACTGGAGTCATCATTTGACTTTCTCACTAGTACTGATGTCCCTACTGCAGGACCACTACCACTACATCTCCCAATAAGCTAGTGTTAGTACCCCATCCTAACATTATTTTTGTAATTCTCAATTAATTATGTAATGACCCATGTCCAACATGGGGATCCACTTATAATGTTATTTTGTAATACTTTTGTAATGGTATGTGGCAAGTAAGGCACCTAGACAAGTGGGGTCATTTCATGTAACCGTTATCAAGAATGTAATCGATGTTTGGTAGAAGATTTTAGCTCGAGTGACATTTTGCATGTAAGCCAACTCTTGATCTTAGGGTAGGGTTGTATGAAGTATTTTCTTTAAAAGCTATGAAGCCATGTATGAATGGATCTTTTTGGAAGTTAATAAAATATTGAAGGATGTTGCCCCCTTGAAGAGACTCGTGATTCTAAGTTATTTGTGAGATTGTCTCAATTCTGCAATTAGTTTTGGCATAGTGTTATTCTATTATTTGATTTATTTCTATTTATTTATAGTATTTTGTGTGAGCGAGATTATTTTTAATAGTAGGTTCCTAACAAGTGGTATCAAAGATCTTTCCAGGATCAAGTTTTGCTACGACTGTGATAATTCTTGCCCATCCATTTTCACCTATTAGGTATAATTTTCTTGTGTTTTTTATTTTTTATTGTCTCTTATTTAAAAAAAGAAAAACCAACCAAAATATAGTCTTTTCTTTTTACACAGTAGTTGAGTAGGTTAAAAGCCCTATGTCAAGGGTTTTAAAATATCTCAAAGGAGCTATCACTATTGGCTAAGCTAGATAGCCCATAAAGCATCTAGTAAAGTGAGGGGTGATTAGGCTCCAATACCTAGGCCTTAGACATCACTCACACACAAAATAAAGCTCCCACGTATCTTCGGATATTTAGGGAGACCACCTAGGGTTAAACAAAATTTTATCTATTAGGAAGCTTTTCAGCCTTTTATTATCTATAGTGCACGAGATACAACATCTCAGAGACTACCCTCCCTTATTGTTAGAGAGGTATATAGTGTGCTCAAGGGTATGTGTGGAGTTCTACTTGTGTAGTGGCCTAAAATATTTGGCTAAGTACTATTGTTCATCACTACTGTTAGAGTTAAAGTGCACTATGCCTCTGTTTTGACACTTGTCATTTTATACTGACACTTGTCAGTTTATACTGACACTTGTCAGTTTATCATATAGGCCTTCTGCCTATATATGTAACCCATTTTTATCAATAATATATCCCTTCAGTTTTACTCCTAACATTTGGTATCAGAGCTCTAGGCGTTCTCTTGGCCTTGTGAGCTTGAGGGGGGATTTCCCTCATGGAAATCCTCCCTCCCCTGATTTCTTTTAATTTTTTAAAATTTTTTACCAAGGGAGTATGCGCTCCATCATTGATGGATCAGAAACCAGATGGTAAGAATTTTAAAATTTAGGAAATTTTTTCAGAATTTTTTTTAATTTTTTTATGGTGGCCTGAAATGGATTCAGAAGAGAACATACTGGGACGGAAGATATTAAGGTGGGTGTGGGTGGGATCCCGGAATCGGCCCCCGCCAACGTTCGATCTGTGTTCCTACCGATAGCGTGGGCTTTGCGTGTAACACATTTAGATATTATACATGGCAACGGCTAGCCCTGCATCTACATCGCTAAAGATTTATCTCTATCTCTTCCTTGGCTAAAGATATCACTCCATGATATTCCATCCATCCACATCCCTTCCCTATAGAGAGACGTTAATTTTTTAGTCGGAGCTGTGAAAAAGACATATGAGTTGTTGGTTCCAGATGAATGAGAGTGTCGGTATAGAGTCTCTATAATATCTTTCAATCTATCACAGTTGTGAAGAAGAAGAGGAGGAATGCTACGGTTAGTATAGAATAGAAGAATCGAAGTAGAGTGCAGCACAATAGCGAATGCAATGGATCTGAGTTCATTGTTCACGTCTTTGGGTACATCATTTCTCATCTTCTTCGTGCTGGGTTTGGTGTACGCATGGCTGAGCAGTAGGCCTGGGAACTCCGTGATATATTACCCGAACATAATTCTGAGGGGATTGAATCCCTTTGATGGATCCAAAACTAAAACTCGGTCTCCTTTTGGCTGGATCGTTGAAGCTTGGCAGGCCAAGGAGGATGACATTATCTCTGTTGCTGGTCTGGATGCCGCTGTTTACCTTAGGTTCATCGCTACTGCTTTGGCAATCGTTCTATCAGCTTCAGTACTTTGTTTACCGCTTCTCATCCCTCTGAGTGTAACGGATAACCAATATGAAATTGATATGGAGAAGAGCAAGAATGACCCGAATGCCGCTTCATATAGTGATTTTGACAAGCTTGCATAGTTTTTGGACGGCTTGCATGAGCAAATTGCGAGGGATGGTGGCTTGTTTTGCGAGAAAGCATTTCGTTTGGAGGGGAAGGTGGTATTCATGGTCTTTGTGGGTGTTTACGGGATCAGATCTTTCGTCACGAAGAACACGACGCTGTGGTGCTCCTGTAGACAGATCTTTCCCAGCCTTCGCATCGGGTTTCTTCTCTTTCTCTACGGTAATTCCTCGACCTGCAGGACTTCCCATTCGAGAATCCTTTGATCGCGGCTTCTGGCCACCGAAGGAGGACGACGTGATTCAATCCCGGGATTTGGGACGAAGTGCCGTCAATTGACAAAAGTTTGGCCGCCAATGGACCGCTTAGAAGCTGGCACTGAACCAGAGATGACATAGCGAAGGGCCAACGAGCGCACGACCTCTTGTTGTTATAACTCTACCTGTTCGCCGACGCGTGAGCGTGGAAGACTGTCAAAATTTTTTCTATCCACTGCTGCTTTTGATGGTGTGTTCCACTTCTTGCTCTGTTGATTGATAGAACGATGGAGGCTATTGTAGTGATACTGGAGCCATTGTTATGGTGATATTTCTCGTTCAACCGCACTCCAGTTCAAGGACACATTGGTAGTGAGCCACAGAATAGATCTACCACGTGGCTAAGGGAGTGCTATTGGGAGGATGAGTTGTGCTGTCGTATTCAATGAACTGTCACCTGGTGTTATGGAAGGCAGACGTGGCACACCGGGACGACGACGATGACATGGAGGAGGGCAAGAGAGAGGCTGCCACCACACGATTACCTGGCAAGGGAGCACGCGCGCATCGACCACTTGGCTACATTTAATTGCTGGAGATGACGGGAGTTTTTTATGGCATAGGGAATGGGCCATTGATTTTGCAAAGGCTCCATAAAGCATTTATGATTTTCCAAACACGGGGGACAATGAAATTTTTTAAATTGATTGTGAATTTTTATTAGGAGTAATCGAGGGAGTGGAAGGCCCACATGGCCTTTATTGTATTTGCCCATATCATTCCCTTGCGAGGAAAAAATTGAGACACTATTTTTTTTCCGCCAGAGAGCGATGCCGCCACAGTGCGAGGTTTTAGTTGTTGTCTTCGAAAGACATGTTGTTTTTTCATTATGATGCAGGCCCCTTTGATAATGGAATATAGGGGTATTTATAGTCGTTGGAAACGTTTTTCCGTGACGGACACAATGGTGGTGTCACGAGCCTAGACCAAATCAGCAATAAAGGAGGATGTAGAATTTTCTTTTAGAAGTCAACATTAAGGGGGAATGTTACCTAATGTTGACTTGTTTTTTTTCTTTAGTTAGGATAGTGCACTTTAAGGGGGAATGTTAGAGTTAAAGTGCACTATGCCTCTGTTTTGACACTTGTCAGTTTATATTGACACTTGTCAGTTTATCATATAGGCCTTCTGCCTATATATGTAACCCATTTTTATCAATAATATATCCCTTCAGTTTTACTCCTAACAACTACGGTATAAAAAAAGGCCTATGAGTATTACATACTCCTTTGCCTAGCGTACCCTAGTTTAGTAAAAAAAATTAACCTACAAAACAAAATGAAGCCTCATTATTCTACTAAAATTGCAAAATTTTTCCACAAAAGTGAGCATACAGAGGAAGACTTCCCTATCACAAAAAAAATTGCATGGACCACATAGTCAGGATAGAGTATACAAGTGTGTGTGATAGGAATTATTTTAGTAACATTCGAGTTAGTGGTAATAACAATCAGTAACAATAAAAAATTACAAGGTTGTCAGTAATAGAAATAGAAATGATATAGTTAGTAACTGCATAGGATAAAGAATCCTAGGGTTAGTGTCTGAACAATATCAGTAATCATAGTACAAGTGATAAAGATAGAGATAGGATAGTGATAAGAGTGGTCAGTAGTCAGAACATACAGGGCAGAGATAGTTGGCACAAGACCCAACTCATAAAAATAACAATATAGAAAAATAGGGATATATCTTCACTCAAAGCTCATATTGAATCCAAAATTTAGCAAACAACTCTACATTCTATTTTAGAAAAAAAATATCTTTGACAAATCCTGGTCAAATTTTACATCGATTTCCCAAAATTGGCAATTTTTTATTTTCTTGTTAAGGCCATAACTTCCCAATGATCAATCAATTTGGCCCAAAATTTTAGGACTAAAAGCAAATCATTATTCTGCATCAAAGACCCTCAAGGACCCACCTATGAATTTTTAAGTCCAAGTTGAAGAAATTACCCCGACATCAACTTGCACCAAACCAGGAGATCACAAAAAGTCAAAGAAGTTAGTATATCTCCTCACTAAACGCTTAGATCGAGTGGCCATCGAAGTGGTACCTATCCTAAAATAAGTGTTTCAATCTAACCAAATACTTTTTTAGACTTATTACTAAAAATAGTAACCCTTGAAATCACACTTCTATTTTTAGTAAGTCACTAGTCATCGTTCAAATCTCTCCAAAATGGTTGAGGGGACTTGTGGACACCAAAAATAGGTAGAACAAGCCACATCACAACTTGATTTCATCTCCAAACAACTTAGTATCCTTATCGATGATAATAAATCAATATAGGTAGACATTGCCCTCCTAAGAAGTGACTACACCATCACAAAATTAGACATAGAACAACTTTGTGAAGTGGAGTCTAAGCTTCAAACGGGTCCACGTGCTTTTGAGTATCATGATAATGAACAATTAGGGTAAGGAAAAGGACCCCATAAAGACCCTGATAGTTCTCATCTTAACTTTAACCGTGATACCACTTTCAAGATGCCTAAACTGGATTTTCCAAAATTCAATGGGAAATATGTAGAGGGATGGTTATGTCATGTTGATCAATTCTTTCAACACCACAATGTTCCTCGATATTACTGGGTCAAGATGACTTCTTTCAATCTAGAATCAAAAGCCTTACAATGGTACGAATGGTTTAGACAAATAGTTATTGATCCTTCTTGGGAAGATTTTGAATCACAACTACTCACTTGCTTTGGCCCTAGTGCATATGATGATTTCCAAGGAGCATTGACCAAGTTGATATAAACTTCTATAGTTCAAGATTACTAGGATCAATTTGAAAAATTAGGTAACAAGACTACAGGGCTGAATGAAGGATTTTTATGAGTTGTTTCATTAGTGGCTTACGGGATGATCTTCAAGCTGAGGTTAAGATGTTTAATCCAAAGATAATGATGCAGGCCATAAGCCTCACTTGGTAGGCTAAATATTACATCTCAAATGAGTATGCCTAAATTTCAACCATCCAAACCCTCCTTACCTCTTAAGTTCATAGGCAGTCAGGAAAATAAATCTATCCCTTCAAAATACTTGACCATTGAGGAATGGATGCTCAAAAAGCCCAAGGGTTGTGTTATAATTGTGATGAAAAATATATTATGGGGTATAGGTGTACCCAAAAGAAGTTTCTAATAATTGTTGAAGAAATTTATTATCATTAGCATAAATAATTCACCAATATACATAAATATCAAATCATTCATCCACAAATAATTATCCACAATAACAATCCATAAATGAGAAAGAGATAGATAATACCCTTAAGGTAGGAAAACACCAATAATAATCCTTAATGAAGGAATAACTCCACAAGATCTCCCAAGATGAGAGATCCACTCAAGGAGGGCAAAGTTCCATAAGCCAATTCATGGGCAAATACAATTACATAAGATTCATCTCCATGATGATTACTTTGACAAATATCTCTTATTTATATATCCATCTTCTTATTATACTTTTGGGAGCCTACTACTAATATAATATTATAATATAATATAATATAATATTATAATACAATAAACCTTGGGTTATGTGTAGCCCATGCCAACCCTTATACAATATAATAATATATCCCCAAATATCTGTTCCTAGGTACCCTACCATAGATGTAGAGGAACCCTAAAGCAGTGACCATAGTGATGATGAAGAAGACACAACCAAAAACAACCTCAAAATAAATATGAAACACATGAAGAACCCTAGGCACAAATTTTGGTCCATGATCTTGCAGAGATTACTACTCCATATACCATGAAAGCTATGGGTTTCTTCAAGGGTCTTTCATGGTCTATGGAGTAGTAATCTCTGAAAGAGCATTGATTACCTCTTGGTCCATGCTCTTGCAGAGATTACTACTCCACAAGACCATGATGTTCCTACAGAGGCAATACCCTTATGGGTATTCTAGTGGATATCCTTATTGATTCAGGTAGCACACATAACTTTATTGATCCTCAAATTACAAAGCAAACCAATTGTTACATACACATGTTAGCTTTTGAAGCTATAATCTAAAAGGAAATGCAACCACAAGTAAGGAAATAAGAATGCAATAATATAACTATGATAATGGAAGCTTAACAAGCATGAAACTAAGACAAGATACTTTAAAAATAACTCATGTAACAACCATTAATGAAGGCTTACAAAAATAGAGAATTGATGCAACATATGAAGCTCACTCTACTAGTGCTTACGTAGAGGATGCATACTACTATACCAATGAGCCCTATATATAAGAAGACAAGTTACTTGGGCCTTGCTCTACCTAACTACCTTAAGGAAACATGTGCTTCTACATTATAGACACTTGTATTTTTACATCTTGCACATTCTAACACTAGTGCATATGTTCCTTCTTCATCAAGTAACTCCTAATCTAACAATGCACCTAAGTTGGTACATTGATATGTACCTAAATAATGTAATATACTCTATCTCTAACACCCCCTTGTACTACATTATTTAGGTATTAAATAATTTAGTATTCAATATGGATCTTGATCTGGTAGAGTCTTCAATCTTTTGCTCTGACTCTGTTATGGTTGGATAAATAATCTACATTTACCTCTAGATCAATGTATCTGAGTTACCTCTAGGTTTCATTCTCTAGGTCATTGCCTTTGAGTCACTACCACTGGTTCTGCCTCTAGGTTATTACATCTGGGTCTCTGCCTATGGATCATTACCTCTGGGTCACTGCCTCTAGGTCATTACCACTGGTTCACTACCTCAGGGTCACTTCCTTTGGAACTCTACCTTTGGATCACCTCTAGATAATCACTGTCTCTAGGTCATCCACTAGAATACCCATAAGGGTATTGCCTCTATAGGATCATCATTGTAGATTACCTCCCAAGTTGTGCTTGGATCATGATCATTTATCTCCTATTTTTGCATGATAATATTAGTACCATTCTTTCCATTCAATGGATTTTGATTCTCTATTATGATTTCCTAGATAAGAGTATATAATCAACCTTGCTAAGATATCTTCAAACTATAGATTTTGAGAAATAGCTTCTATCTAGAAAGTGTTCATATGCAATATGAGCTTGATGATAAGTTTAGCTTTCTTGGTTTTAGTAGAATCCCCTTTGACTCCCTAAAGTTTAACTTTAACTTGCTCCTTATGAAGAAAGTTAAAGATAACGCACTTTCAATTTGATAATGTTCTCTATCTTTCAAGAGTCTATGGTTGGTTTCCTTAGTCCCTTTAATTGGTATAAGAGACTAGTATGAGTAATAAATTCCAACCTCTAAGCAATTAATAAACTTTCTTCTATGTCCCTTTATATCCAATAATGTGGTTTAATATTTCTAAATTCCAATTATTTATATAGTTTGAAGTAATATGCCTTATATCTCCCTAATTTGGAATATTAGAAAATAATATTTGCAAAATAAATTTTATTTCTCTAATTGTTGATACCTCCTAAATTAATTATTTGCAAATATTGTAAGGTTTGAATATTAAGCAATTAATTATATCTCTAAAGCTATGTTGCTATATTGTAAGTGCTTTCTAAGGTTGATATGCAATAGAATTTTCAACATTTAAATTGGCACATTATATCTCCTTGATTAATATTTGCATTAATGATAGTCTAAGTAGAAGTCATTATATCTCCCTATGATTTAATTGCAAATGTTATATATTGGTTTCGTATTATTAAGGTTGATTTTCATCATGCAATGAGTATTTTCAACCTTAAGTCATGCACCTTATAACTCATTTATAATTGCATCTTTTATAAATAATCATTATTTCTCCTATTTAAAAACCTTATTAAAACACATTATTTATCCGTTTTAGAAAGCTTTGAAAGAAAATAATATACATTGCTTTATAAGTTACTAATAATTTTAATACATATTATTCCAAAGCATTAGTAAATTTAACCATATATGCATAACTTTATAACTCCGTTAAACCTTAATAAAAGCAAGGAATACATTACCTTTATTACCATTTATCCAATGGATTCTTTGAGCGTTGTAATAGCATTTTGCCACATGGTATCCTTTGTGTTGTTGTATTGATAATGACAACTCATTTGGATAACACCTCTTTTTGTTTAGTAATGCTTATCTTGAAGGTAATGGTTGGAGGGAAATAAGTGCAACATATGTTCTCTGACTTGCAGATTCTATGTGTATGTTTGCAAGGTGGTGTGGCAGAGAGTAGGATAGGTATGTGTAGCATCTGTAGTGTAGGTTAGGTACACAGGTTCTCAAGAATAATAGGTGAGCAATCTCCTTTAAGGGGTAAGCACTGCACAGGAAAACAAAAGCTGGTAAAATCTAAAGTGAGCAAGGACAACATAGGAATGGTTGTCCTTTGATGGTCTATACTTGTAATGAGCATCCAAAAAATCCTCATGCACTCAGCTAGAAAACGTGTAGGATGTGAATGGTAGAAGAAGAGTGCACATAGATGTATATGACAGGGAACATGCACACATACATATATCTGTAGCATCGACATCAATGGAAAGATGTTTGGAAATGGTGGTGGATAGGTCCAACGAAGCCCCATGTATCTCGAGTGGTACAATTTGATAAAAATGTAAAGCAATAGTGGTCACAACGAGAAAGAGCTTGAAAGGATAGACCAAAATAGTATGTATGCTCAATCCTAGGTAGATGGAAGTGAAAAATTCTCGATTCAAAATCATTAGGGTTTTTCAATGGGACGATGACAAAAAGTGAAAATAAGGGTCTGCAACTGGAAAGATGACCGAGCGATCTACGAAGGGAATGATAGGGTCTTCAGGAGGGTAGAAAATAAAAAACCTGCAAAATAAAATAGGAAAAAAATAAAAACCTAAAAAACTTAAAAAGGGTCTTTTCAATGTAAGGGAAGGGGTCTTTTTTTTAAAGCCCTCTTTACAATCAAAATTCAAAACTCAGATATTCCTAATGACCTAGTATTTTCAACCCATAAAAAAACTCCATTGTTAAGCATATTCAGCTGGAGTAGTGCTCGGATGGGTGAATTTTGGGGAAGTCCTAGTTTTTACACATTTCTTGTGGCTTTCCTATTTTCTATGGATCTACCATGTGCTCTAATACCATGTTAGCTTTTGAAGCTATAAGCTAAAAGGAAATGCAACCACAAGTAAGGAAATAAGAATGCAATAATATAACTATGATAATGGAAGCTTAACAAGCATGAAACTCAAACAATATACTTTAAAAACAACTCATGTAACAACCTTTAATGAAGGCTCACAAAAATAGAGAATGAATGCAACATATGAAACTCACTCTACTAGTTCTTACATAGAGGATGCATATTATAATACCAATGAGCCCTATATATAAGAAGATAAGTTACTTGGGCCTTACTCTACCTAACTACTTTAATGGACACATGTGCTTACACATGATAGACACTTGTCCTTTTATATCTTGCATATTATAACACTTGTGCATATAATCCTTATTCCCCAGGTAACTCCTAATATAACAATGCACCTAAGTTGGTACATTGATATGTACCTAAATAATGTAATATAATCTCAATCTAAAACCACACATGCAATTCCTTTGAGGTCATGGTGGAAAATGGGGTGACCTTACCTTTCAAAGGTAAATGTCAGAATGTCAAATTGAAAATTGGGAATTATGAGCTCAAACAATATATGTTTACCCTTTAATTAGGGGGATGTGATATTGTGTTAGGTGCTCAGTGGTTGGGCACTTTGGGTACCATTTCATGGAATTTTATAGAACTATGGATGTAGTTTTCACAAAATGGATAGTCGTACACTTTCATGGTTCAAAAGTAGAGCCTCCTCAGATTATTAGTTTCAACTATATGGAGAAATTGTTAAAAAAATCATCTTGTGGGGTCATTGCACAAAAATTTGTTGTCCAGCCACCTACGAGAGTAGTGGATAAAATTCTAAAATATTTGCAACTTGTTTTGACAAAGCATAACACCGTTTTTACCGAACCAACCAAATTTCTATTTCATCACTCACAAGATCATGTTATTCCATTGGTTCCTAGTAGTGTACCGCATAAAACTAGGCCATACCAATACCCTCATGCTCTTAAGTCAAAGATCAAGAAGTTAGGGCATTCTATAGGAACTCTCTAGCTATTGTCAATTCTCGAACATGTTTGGACAAATATTTCAATGGACTTTATTGGAGGGTTACCTAAGTCTTACTAAAAAATAGTTATTTTTGTGGTAGTGGATCATATTTCAAAGTATGCTCATTTATGTTCCCTCTCCCATCCTTACATGACCTCCACCTTTACCCAAATTTTGTTTGATTCTATCTTCTGCCTTCATGGTATGCCTACCTCCATTATGTCTGATCGTGACCCTAAATTGACTAGTAATTTTTGGTAATAATTGTTTAAGTTGTAGGGAACTCAAATCAAGATGAGTTCATCCTACCATTCGCAAACGAATAGCCAGACTAAGATTATCAAAAAATATTTGGAGACCTCTCTTTGTTGCTTTGATTTTGAGCATCCTACACAATGGGTAAATTAGCTTCCCTTGGCCAAGTAGTGGTATAATACTTCTTATCACATGGCAACAAAGGTCACATATTTTGAAGTAGTTTATGGTCAACCTCCATGCACACCCTCCTACATTTTAGGTAGATCTAAGGTTCATGCAACTCTGATCAACATCATTATGAGCATAGTTTTGATGTTGGTGATATGGGGTTCCTTTGCATGTAGCCATACAAAAAATCATCTCTCTAGCTTCGTAGGTGCCAAAAAATTGCAGCCAAGTACTATGGATCCTACCAGGTTTTACAACGGATTGGTGCCATGACCTATAAATTGGCCCTACCATCCACATCCAAGCTCCACCCTATTTTTTGTCTCCTCTCTCAATAAGATTATGGAAAATCAGGTACAAGTTCAATAAACCCTCTTAGAATGGGATGAAGAAGGTTCCATCTTGTTTGATCCAGAATAATTATTGGATCGACAAACCCACATGCTTCACAACTGCATCATTATTGAGGTCCTTGTTCAATGGCGTGGCCTTCAGTGAGAAGATACTACATGGGAGTCTATCCACTAGCTCTAGCACCAGTTCCCTCATCTAAAACTTTGAGAAAAAAACTTTTTGAAGGGGAAGGACATGTTAGGACCCATACTAACATTATTTTTGTAATTCTCAATTGATTATATAATGAACCACATCCAAAATGGGGATCCACTTATAATATTATTTTGTAATACTTTTGTAATGGTATGTGTAAAGTAAGACACCTAGACAAGTGGGACCATTTCATGTAACCATTATCAAGAATGTAACTGATGCTTGGTGGAAGATTCTAGCTCGAGTGGCATTTTGCATATAAGCCAAATATTAAGCTTAGAATTATGGTTGCATGAAGTCTTTTCTTTAAAAGCTATGAAGCCATGTATGCATGGATATTTTTCGAAGTTAATTAAATATTTGATGTAGGAGCATCCATCAGCATCTGATGCAGAGGCATCAAGATTCGGGAAAGTCAGTGCTAAAGAGTCGAAAGAAGAGAAAGCAGAAGGCGAGGAGGAAGTTCACAGCAGAAACTGTCACGATTTCGCTACGTCGCAAAATCGTGATAGTCGACAGGAGAGAGAAAGTGCAGCTGAAGGGGCCGCGATTTCGTGACATGTCACGAAATTACGACCCACGATTTCGTGACATGTCGTGAAATCGCGACCGTCGTGAAATCGCGACAAAAATTCAAAAGCAGAGGTGAAGGCAGAGAATGGTAGCGAAATCGCGATGTCACGATTTCGCGACGTCGTGAAATCGCGACGTCAAGTCGAGGCAGAGGCAGGAGTTAGAAGCTGTAGCAAAATTGTGACGTTCACAAAATCACGACGTGTTGTCGAGGCAGAAGCAGAAGTCAAAAAGGGGAGCGAAATCATGAAGTTGCGAAATCACGACGTCAAAGGGCAGCCAAGGCGAGGCGGCAGAACGGTCGCGATATTGCGACGAGTTTCTTAGCGAAGGAGCAGGAGGTAAAATGGTCACGATATCACGACCGAAATAGGTAGAGAGTGCAAGGAGGCAGAAACGTCACGATATCGCGACTTGTCGTGATATCATGACGGAGAGAGAGGAAGGCGACGGAGAAGGAGAAGGAGATGGCGGGAAAATCGCAATAGGCGGTATTTTCAAAATTTGTTGCAGAATGACACATGGCACCCAGGGTGTAGTAAATGGCAGACAAATACCAAGAAGTGCGAAAGACGAAAAGGATGGGCACACAGGGTATTCTGATCGAATCAGTAGTGGCAGGGACCGTGTAGAGTGAAGAATTTATTCAGGTTGGTGTCCTAGTTTTTGAAAATGTATTTAATCGGGTTAGTGAATCCTTTTAGGTAGGAGTTGATGCTTCACAGGGTCGGGGCCTCTATAAAAACCCAATTTATTATATTTGTCGAGACGATGGATCAGAGAATGCACGCAGAGGTATAGAAGTGTGAAGCTAAGCCGGGAGCTAGCAATTGTAAGCCTGCGGGCAGTGTTATGTAAAGATTTTTAGAATTAATAGATGAAATTTTTTGGAACTTGTGAGTGTGAGTATGCGTGTGTTTTTCGATGTGCCATCAGTGGTATCAGAGCAAGTGGTCCTGAGTGTGTAATAGATCGCCGGACGTGAGGCAGTTACACTAGGATCTGTGGAGGGTTCTAAGAGAGAGTGAGTTAAGATCCCAAGCGTGTTAGCAGATCGTCGGACGTGCGACAGCTACATCGGATCATTGAAGCTTTGTAAGAAAAGCAAGGAAGATGCATTCCCGAAGAAGTCGTGTCAATAAAAATGATATGGTGCCGGAGGAAGAGTTCGAAGCTTTGCAGCGGCAATTAAAAGCCCTGCAAAAAGAGTGGCTCAGCATTAAATTACGGGAGCAAGAAGAGCGGCAAAGAAGACGGGAAGAGAGAAAGAGGAAGAAAGAGGAGAAGCTGAAGAAGGCTACAGAAGAAGTATGCAGCAGTGGGAAAATCTGTCCGGTGGAAGACAAAAGTTGTGTGGACCCGAAGAAGGGTTTGGAGCAGTCTGCAGATAAAATTCTGGAAGTGTTGCCGGAGGCAGCAACCGGACCAAGTAGAAGTGAAGATCACTTCTCCACTTACCCCGAGTGTCTGATGCAGGAGCATCCATCAGCATCTGATGCAGAGGCATCAAGATTCAGGAAAGTCAGTGCTAAAGAGTCAGAAGAAGAGAAAGCAAAAGGCGAGGAGGAAGTTCACAGCAAAAACTATCACGATTTTGCTACGTCACGAAATCACGACAGTCGGTAGGAGAGAGAAAGTGTAGCTAAAGGGGCCGTGATTTCATGACATGTCGCGAAATCATGACCGTCACGAAATCGTGATGAAAAGTCAGAAGCGGAGGTGAAGGCAGAGAATGGTAGCAAAATCGTGACGTCGCGATTTTGCGACATTGCAATTTCGTGATGTCGCGATTTCGCGACGACGTCAAGTCGAGGTAGAGGCAGGAGTTAGAAGTTGTAGCGAAATCACGACGTCACGAAATCGTGACATGTTGTCGAGGTAGAAGCAAAAGTCAAAAAGGGGAGCGAAATCGTGATGTCAAAGGGCAGCCAAGGCGAGGTGACAGAACGGTCACGATATCGCGATGAGTTTCTCAGCGGAGGAGCAGGAGGCAAAATGGTCGTGATATCACGACCAAAATAGGCAGAGAGTGCAGGGAGGCAGAAACGTCGCGATATCACGATGGAGAGAGAAGAAGACGATGGAGAAGGAGAAGGAGATGGCAGGAAAATCATAATAGGCGATATTTTGAAAATTTGTTGCAGAATGACACATGGCACCCAAGGTGCAGTAAATGGCAGACAAATACCAAGAAGCACGAAAGACGAAAAGGATGGGCGCGCAGGGTATTCTGACCGAATCAGCAGTGGCAGGGACCGTGCGGAGTGAAGAATTTATTCGGGTTGGTGTCCCAGTTTTTGAAAATGTAATTAATCGGGTTAGTGAATCCTTTTAGGCAGGAGTTGATGCTTCAGAGGGTCGGGGCCTCTATAAAAACCTAGTTTATTGTATTTTCGGGACGGTGGATCGAAGAATGCACGCAGAGGTATAGAAGCGTGAAGCTAAGCCAGGAGCTAGCAATTGTAAGCCTACAGGCAGTGTTATGTAAAGATTTTCAGAATTAATAGATGAATTTTTTTGGAACTTGTGAGTGTGAGTATGCGTGTGTTTTTCGATGTGTCGTCAGTGGTATCAGAGCAAGTGGTCCTGAGTGTGTAACAGATCACCGAACGTGAGGCAGTTACACCAGGATCTGTGGAGGGTTCTGAGAGAGAGTGAGTTAAGATCCCGAGCGTGTTAGCAGATCACCGGACGTGAGGCAGCTACATCGGATCGTTGAAGCTTTGTAAGAAAAGCAAGGAAGATGCATTCTCGAAGAAGCCATGTCAATAAAAATGATATGGTGTCGGAGGAAGAGTTCGAAGCTTTGCAATGGCAATTAAAAGCCCTACAAAAAGAGTGGCTCAACATTAAATTGCGAGAGCAAGAAGAGCGGCAAAGAAGACGGGAAGAGAGAAAGAGGAAGAAATAGGAGAAGCTGAAGAAGGCTACAGAAGAAGTATGCAGCAGTGGGGAAATATGTCCGGTGGAAGACAAAAGTTGTGTGGACCCGAAGAAGGGTTTGGAGTAGTCTACAAAGAAAAGTCTAGAAGTGTTGCCGGAGGCAGCAACTGGACCAAGCAGAAGTGAAGATCACTTCTCCACTTACCCCGGGTGTCTGATGTAGGAGCATCCATCAGCATCTGATGCAGAGGCATCAAGATTCGGGAAAGTCAGTGCTAAAGAGTCAGAAGAAGAGAAAGTAGAAGGTGAGGAGGAAGTTCACAGTAGAAACTATCACGATTTCGCTATGTCACAAAATTGTGACAATCGGTAGGAGAGAGAAAGTGTAGCTGAAGGGGCCATGATTTCATGACATGTCGCGAAATCGTGACCGTCGCGAAATCGTGACCGTCGCGAAATCGCGATCATCACGAAATCATGATGAAAAGTCAAAAGCGGAGGTGAAGGCAGAGAATGGTAGCGAAATCACAACGTCGTGATTTCGTGACGTCGCGATTTCACGACGTCGCAAAATCGTGACGTCAAGTCGAGGCAGAGGCGGGAGTTAGAAGCTGTAGCGAAATCGCAACGTCACGATTTCGTAACGTCGCGAAATCGTGACATGTTGTTGAGGTAGAAACAGAAGTCAAAAAGGGGAGAAAAAGTGTGACGTCGCAAAATCGCGACGTCAAAGGGCAGCCAAGGCGAGGCGGCAGAACGGTCGCGATATCGCGACGAGTTTCTCAGCGGAGGAGCAGGAGGCAAAATGGTCGCGATATCGTGACCAAAATAGGCAAAGAGTGCAGGGAGGCAGAAACGTCGCGATATCGCGACATGTCGCGATATCACGACGAAGAGAGAAGAAGGCGACGGAGAAGGAGAAGGAGATGGCGAGAAAACCGCAACAGGCGGTATTTTCAAAATTTGTTGCAGAATGACACGTGGCACCCAGGGTGCAGTAAATGGCGGACAAATACCAAGAAGCACGAAAGATGAAAAGGATGGGCGCACAGGGTATTCTGACCGAATCAGCAGTGGCAGGGACCGTGCGGAGTGAAGAATTTATTCGGGTTGGTGTCCCGATTTTTGAAAATGTAATTAATCGGGTTAGTGAATCCTTTTAGGCAGGAGTTGATGCTTCAGAGGGTCGGGGCCTCTATAAAAACCTAGTTTATTGTATTTGTCGGGACGATGGATCGGAGAATGCACGCAGAGGTATAGAAGCGTGAAGCTAAGCCGGGAGCTAGCAATTGTAAGCCTGCGGGCAGTGTTATGTAAAGATTTTCAGAATTAATAGATGAAATTTTTTGGAACTTGTGAGTGTGAGTATTGTGAAAGGTGAGTGATTACGGAAAAAGGAATTATTGCATTAACCTTCAAACTTAGGTTACATAGATTAAATAGGCGGTAAATAACCTATTCGAGAAAGAAAGGGAGAAAGGAGAAATTGGGGAAAAAGAAGGATAGAAGGAATTCTCTTGCCGCCAAAATGCTGACGTCCACTGCCGTCCAGGTAAGGTAAAAGGTAAGTTACCTTTACCCCAGTTAAAATCAAAATTTTTAACCTTTTACTAATGGTAATTTCCAACATTCTCCCCCTTAAAGTTGAGAGGACTAACTATATAGTCTCTCAGCTTTATAAATTGAGCTTTAGCCATGCCTTTGGTGAAGATGTCTGCTAGATTATCCAAAGTGCTACAATATTGAAGCTCAACTTTCTACTGTTCCACCATATCTCTTATGAAGTGATACTTCATATCAAAATGTTTTGACCTTTTGTGGTGGATCGGATTATATGCCAACCGTATGGCACTAATATTATCACAATTCAGCTTTGGTTGGACCAATTTGTTTTTCGCAAATCTCTTCAAGTATTTTCCTCAACCGGAGGATCCGAGTATCGGCATGAGTAATGGCTATGTACTCAGCTTCGTAGATGATAATGCTACAACAGATTGCTTCTTGGAACTCCAAGTTATTAGTCCTGAACCTAGACTACAACAGTTCCCTGATGTGGATTTTCTGTCATCTATATTACTGCCCCAATCGCTGTCACTATAACCAAATAACTTCACAGAGTTAGACTTGTGGTAATGGATTCCAAAATCCAATGTACCTTTTACATATCATAAAATTTGTTTGGTTGCTTGAAGATGCAGCTCGGATGGGCATGCCATATATCGTGATACAAGAGAAACAGCATACTGTATATCTGGCTTAGTGTTGGTGAGAAACATTAAACTCCCAACCATGCTTCTGTAATTGGTCAAGTCAACTTTTGGTGCTCCATCTTCTTTGCTTAGCTGGATTCCATGTCCAGTTGGTGTTGCAACTGATTTGCACTGCTGCATAGCAAATTTCTTGATCATGTCATGAGCATATTTTTGTTGACATATGAAGATCCCATTCTTTGATTGATGTACTTCCATTCCTAGAAAGTATCTCATTAATCCGAGATCCTTCATCTCAAACTGATTCATCATGGAGTTTTTGAAATCCATATTCATTTTATCATTACTACCCATGAATATTAGATCATCCACATATAAACAAACTATGAGGATATCTACTCCATTTTTCAAGTAGTATAATGTTGGTTCACTCTTGCTTTTTGTGAAACCATATTTGCTGAAATAGCCGTCAATTCATGAGTACCATGCTCTTGGTGCTTGCTTGAGGCCATAAAGTGCTTTTTTCAATTTATAAACAAGGTTCTATTTTCCTGGTTCTTGGAAACCTTGAGGTTGTTGAACATACACCTCTTCTATCAGGTATCCATTTAAAAATGCACTTTTCACATCCATGTGTTGAATTTTCCATCCTTTATGGGCTGCCAAGGAAATAACAGTTCTAATTGTTTCTTGTCGAGCAACTGGAGAAAAGGTTTCCTCATAATCTATTCCATATTTTTGAGTAAAACCTTTAGCTACTAATCTCGCCTTGTGCCTTTCAATGCTCCCATCAGCATTGAATTTGGTCTTATAGACCCATTTACATCCAACATATTTTTTTCCCTTGGGAAGCTTCACAAGCTCCCAAGTATCATTCTTTTTAATTGAGGATATTTCCTCTTCCATGGCATCTTGCCATATATTTTTAGTGCATGATTTTTCATAGCTAGAAGGTTCTAGCTGTGCAGCAGCCAACAAAGCATAATTGACTACATCACCCCTTGGTTCATGAGACTCATCATCCCCTGACATTTGAAGATTTTCAAGTCTTGACAAAATGTCATCCATCTCACTAGCTTGACTCCTAGTGTATCTTTGTTGGAAATTCCTATCCAACATTTGAGTAGATGGATGAATCTGCAGTATGCGCTTTCCTCTATTTGTCTCTTTCCTTTGAGAAACTGAATCAATATCCATCGGGCTTGGAGCACTTACAGATCTTTGAAATCGTTTTGGAGAATTTGGGGGTGCCAACAAATTCCTTCTTGGACTTGGTGTACCACTTGATGTACTTGATGAAGTTTCTTGATGTGGAATTTGTGGAGGAGGACTTTTTACACTGCTTTTCTTGGGTTGTACCAATGTGGGAGGTACTAATGTAGAACTGTCCAAATTAGAGTCAAAATCAACAAATTTTTTATGACCCCATTCTCCCCCTTCATAAAAAATTACATCCCTGGAGATAATGATTTTATGTGTCGTGGGATTGTACAATCTATACCCTTTGGTAGAATCACAATACCCTACAAAAACACATGCTTGACTCTTTGGATCAAGCTTCTTTCTATTCTCCTCCGGAATGTGTGCATATGCTAAAGAACCAAATACTCTGAAATGTTTGACATTTGGTTTCTTATCGTACCATCCTTCATAAGGAGTGATACCATCTAAACTAGAAGTCGGACTTCTATTTAGAATATATGCACTTGTTCTCACTGCATCCGCCCAATAGCCGTTTGTGAGATGTTTTGCCTCGAAGCATTGTTCGTGCCATTTCAACAAGGGTGCGGTTCTTTCTCTCAACCACACCGTTCTCATGGGGTGTAGGCGATGGTGAACCGCCTTTTTATCCCATTTTGCTTATAATAATGAAGAAATTCATTTGAGGAGTACTCTCCTCCTTTATCATTGCGAAGACATTTGACATAGTAGTCACTTTGCTTTTCTACATTATTTCTGAAGTCTATGAAGCAATCAAATGCTTCATCTTTGTGTTTCAAAAAATAAAGCCAACACATTCTAGAATAATCATCTATGAATGTTAGAAAATAAGAATTGTTTCCAAGGCTCTTTGTTTGCATTGGACCACAGATGTCCGAATGTACTAGCTGAAGAGGATAGCTTGCTCTCCACGCTCGGCATCTTGGAAACTTTGTTCTGGAGTGCTTTCCCAAAGCACATGCTTCGCATACCTTTTTATGTTATGGAATTTTTGGTAGTCCTGTCACCATAGCTTGTGATGTTAACATTTTCAAGCTAGCGGAATTGAGGTGACCATATCTCAAGTGCCATAATTCACTTGGATTTGTAATAGCAATGTTTGCAAGTTGAGCTCCCCCTGGCTCACCAAATTTTAGAGGGAACAACCTATTCTTTGTCATAGGTACTTCAGTGATGACCCGGTTACAATTGTTTTTATCAAAGATTGTACATTTTCTTTCATCAAAAACTAATTTGTAATGCTTCTCCATCATTTGGCCAACACTTAACAAATTGTGTTGTAGCTATGGAGTATAGTATATGTCATTCACATTTTTAAGGTCTTCTTTTGTTGGAACTTCCATAGCTCCTATGCCTTCAACTTGCAAGGATTTATTATCCCCTAAATTAACATGAGATTTGTAATTTGAATCTAATGTAGCAAAGAGATTTTCTTTGCCACTCATGTGGTGGGAGCAACCAGTATCCAAAATCCATGTATCATTTAGATTTTGATCTGGCTGTCCATAAGAGAAAAAGGTTTGGTGGACCTTCTTCTTCTCCGTAGAATGAGCCATATTGACTGCTTTGATCTTTTGTAGACTTTGACCAGCAGTCCCGAGCGAAGTGGCCTTGTTTCCCACAATTGAAACAAGCTGTTTTAGTCTTGTTACTTCCTCGTCCTTGATTTCCATGGCCTGCATTGCCGCTTTGGTTCTGATTGGCTCCTCTGTTTTGATTTCCACCTTTGTTTTGATTACCTCCTCTGTAGGAGTTGCTTTGACCCTTGCCTCTTTTTTGTTGACCTCTGCCTCGGCCTCTTCCTTGTCCTCATCTTGTACTTTCATTCGAAGTGAAGGCTTTGTCATCACCTCCATAGCTTGTTGAAGGTGCACCTTGAAGTCGCTCTTCATGTGATGTTAATGATCCAATAAAACTATCAAATGTAAGAGTAGAAAGATCTTTGGATTCTTCAATTATGATTGCAATGTGATTCCACTTAGGAAGAAGTGTTCTCAACACTTTCTTCACAATTGTTTCATTTTTTGTGTCTTCACCTAAAGTTTGCATCATATCAACTACTCGCTTTAACTCGAACACGTAGTCTCCAACTCTTTCATTTTCCTTCATTCTGAGATTTTCAAAATCTCTTTTCAAAGTCTGAAGCCTGACTTGCTTTACTTTATCACTTCCTTGGAATCCTTCTTTCAAGGCATTCCATGCATCTGTTGCAGTTAAGAAAGATGCAATTCTCGAAAAGATACTTGGATCTAATGCTGATTGAAGATGGTATAAGGCAAATGAATTATTTTTCTGTGCATCTTTGTAGATCTTTTTATCATTTGCACTTAAGGTAGTCCAATCTATTGGAGCAATGTAACCGTCTTCAATAATATCCCATAGTCCTTTTCTGATGAGTAATGTCCTCATCTTGATGGACCAGTACTCATAATTATCCCCTCTAAATTCGAGAATTGGTAGATTATTATGTGATCCCATTTATCTACTAAAACAAGAAACCTCTCTTTTATAGTATTATTGCAAAAAAGACTTTACAAACTATCAAGCCCTGCTTGATTTAAAATCATAAACAACTCAAACTTGTTCAGCCATTACAAAATTGTCGGCGACTTGTTCATCATCGTCACTGATCAATATTATTTCAGGAGAAGGAGGTTGTAGGATTTCAACTGAATTACTATAATGAGTATATTCTGATCCTTGTGGAGCAATTGCAACTGTGTCAGATTGTTCAAACTTGCTGCCAAAGGAGTTATCTTCTGAATCTGCTTCGTATCCTTGATCAGGATTTCTCTGGTGTGCAATAACCGCGTTTTGCAACTGTGAAAAAACTGTATTACGTCCTAGTGTTTTCACATGTCTATCAAAGTTTTCAGGAGTTGTTCTCGGGAATAACTTGCAGAGGGCATGATAACAACCTTCCGATCTTATCATTTAAGAAAATTTCCCAAAATTTTCTTTTTACAAATATTTCCTCTTAGGAAATAGTAATAAAAAAAAATTAACTTTCTAAGTTTTTTATATAAAAAAACTTTACAATTATTTCCTCTTAGGAAATTTCATTTAACTTTGAAATTTTTTTTTTTTTTTTGAAAAACTAATGAACAGAAATTTCCTCTTAGGAAATTACACACACAAAAAAAAATATTATATATATTTTTTAAACTATTCATTATTTTTTTTTTTTTTTAAATTTAATTAAAAAATTTTTATCTATCGACCCCGCCGAGAGTCGATCCTGCGACCTCGCGGGTGTCAGGGCTGAGGGTAGCCGCTGCGCTACCGGGCTGATCCAGGAGCAATGCGTGCTCCCCGCCCCTTGGATTCAGCGTCGAGCGCGAAGCTAGTGTTGGCTTCCCGCTTTGACGCGAAGCTTAAAAATTGTTGGGACTAATTGTCCCACATTGCCCGTAGGGCGATGTTTTAGTTATTTAAAAATAACTAAACACCTACTGTACTTTGATTGCCTATGGGCAGTCATGAACACGCAGGTTCCTTTTGCCACGTCACCACTCGGGCCGCACGCCAGCGCCACGTCAGCGCACACTTTGCGGATCGCCATGTCACCCTCCTCGGGCCGCGCACCAGCACCACGTCACCACACCTTGCGGATCGCCACGTCACCCTCCTCGGGCCGCGCACCAGTGCCACGTCACCACACCTCGGGCCGCATGCCAGTCACACGTCACCATGCGTCGTGCCACATCAGTCTCATGCCTCAGGTCACGTGCAGCAGATCGCCACGTCAACAGTGCCTCGAGAATCGTGCCGATGCCATGTCAACAGTGCCTCGAGAATCATGCTGATCTGCTGCTCCTACGGGCCGCCTCGTCCAACTCCTCCAATGCCTCAAAAAACATGCCAGACTGCTCCTGCAAGCCGCCTAAGGATCCATGTCGCCGCCTCGAACTTCGGGCCCCATCGCCTCGGGAATCACGCCGCTCTGATACCAAATGTGAAAGGTGAGTGATTACGGAAAAAGGAATTATTGCATTAACCTTCAAACTTAGGTTACATAGATTAAATAGGCGGTAAATAACCTATTCGAGAAAGAAAGGGAGAAAGGAGAAATTGGGGGAAAAGAAGGATGGAAGGAATTCTCTTGCCGCCCAAATGTTGCCGTCCACTGCCGCCCAGGTAAGGTAAAAGGTAAGTTACCTTTACCCCAGTTAAAATCAAAATTTTTAACCTTTTACTAATGGTAATTTCCAACAAGTATGCGTGTGTTTTCCGGTGTGCCGTCAATATTGAAGGAGGTTGCCCCGTCGAAGAGGCTCGCAATTCTGAGTTATTTATGATATTGTTTCAATTCTATAATTTTTGCATAGTATTATTTTGTTATTTGATGAATTTTATAGTATTTTGTGTGAGCGAGCTTATTTTTAATAGTAGGTTCCTAACAACTAGATTAAAAAAGATATTAGGATAAAGAGTCTAATCCACACCATCAACAAGATCATTAAATTTCTTGATAATGGTATAACCCCCACCATGATCAGCTCCAAGAACATCATATACAACTCTTTAAAAATGAAAAATACCCATTATATGTACCATTCCATCAATGGCTGTTAGGAGTAGGGTGCATGGGCACAAATTGTGAAGATTAAAAGATTTTTTCTTATATTATTTCTCAAAATTGATATCCACTTTCACTTGTAGTATATTATTTCATTTTTCATTTATTTTATAATTCTTAAGATTTGTTTAGCTTTTCCAATTCTTCACCTCCAATTGATTCTTAATTTTTTTCAAAACATAGTAATACCTAAATGATGTTTATACATTTTATGTATCAAATAAATAAATTCAAACCTTTTTGCGGATAATTTTTTATTTTCAAGATTCTATAGTTCAAATTTAGGTAGTCTTGTATTCATTTGACTCTTTTATCAATGAATATACTAAAATTCATATTTCATGAGATTATGGATCAATGAACAACCTTCATTTGATTTTTGAATTCTAAATATTTCCTCCATTGTGATTTTATATATTATTTGAATTTTTCAATGATCTTATTGTATAGGACATTATAGACAAAATATGATCAGTTATTTATATGTGTTTAATTCAATTTTATATTTGAAAGGTTAAATAACAAATTGGTGATCTAAAATCTATATTGAAGAAGAATAAGTATGTGAAGAATAAGTTCATAAAATGTTATCTCAACATAATGAATTCCTTGATTTTTAATAAACATAAGAACTTCAAATTCTAGAAGTAATTTTCTTTCAAATAATAGTTTAATCCACTTGATATGTGTTTGTACCAAATTTTATGTATTTTAAAAAGTATTTTGATAAATCCAATAATTCTATGCATTAGTTACACTTTTTAAATTACCAATTGGATCATGATAATGAGAAAAGGATTATAAAAAATACTCACAAAGATACTAAAGAAATGTCCATTACATGGAGATTCATTAAATACACAATACAATATCTATAAAATATAATTTAATACTCATGGAAGTCATGCATGATACATCATCCATCAACCTTTTTTAATGGCTAGTTGAAATCATGTATATCATCGGTGGATCAAATCCTAAGAGTACAAGCCTAAACATTAAATTCATACTAAATTCCCATGATTATTTAAAATGGATCATATGCATGTGGATAGAGGAATGATATACCACTTGGCAAGTGCCATTGTCTAACATAATAACAAGCATATTAAAAAGGGACAACAATACCAAACCATAAGTTATTTTATTGCAGAGAAGTCCATATTAATTTTTATTAGCCTATATGCCAATGAATTTATACCATTTTTGACATGAAATATGTCTATATTATCTAATCTAGAGACCATATCAAGCTTACTGAATGACAATATTGATCCCTTAAGTTTTAAAAATCTATTACTCAAAGGTCTAATTATTACCATGGAGTATTATTTTAGTATATCAAATACTTAGATCTCTTATCCAAATTCAACTTCAATCCAATGACCACAAACCTCCATCATATTGTTAGTTACTTTGTGAAAAATCCTATAAATCATTGCTATTGTAATCATGGATATCCTTGTTGACACTAACACGTACCAAATTAAACTTCAAGACCTTGTTTCATAAGTGATACAAACTATCTCACATAAATTTTGATTATAAACTAAGGACGATAAATAATCTAATCAAAGGATGAGTAAGCATTTACCAATTAGATAGAATCCTAAACTCCCTAATTTTTTGAGACTTTGGAAAATTTCATACATCTTAAACTTTTATTAATTTGGATTTACACCCAATCCAATGAAATTGATTTATCCTTCAAGATCTTATTTTATTTAGCCAGGTATTTTTCAAGACCGTTACCAAGATTATACTCTACATAGTCTTAAATAATTATCCACATATAACTAGCTATGCTTTAAATATCTTCATCAAGTTTTCTAGCATGTACATTTGGAGGTTTATCTTTGTCTAAAATATTTTTTATATGATTATTATAAAATCAAAATAAAAGTAAGTGATGTGAAACCTATCTAGCTTTATATCACAACATATCTTTGAAGTATTTAAAAATAATTTGGGTAAGAATTTAATTTTAAATAGAATACAAACAAAGACATTACTTTTAGTAATACTATAAGCAATCTATATTTAATTCCATATTTGAACCTCATTGTTTTAGTGATAGATTATACACTTCTAACCCATGTTAAAAGAACACTTATTGTAAATATACCCCATCCAAGTATTTTTATAAAGAATTCTATAATCATGACCTTAAAACCTTATAGTAAACCCTCATGTACAACATTCATTTATAGGGACTTCTCGTCTAAAATATAATTGGTGAAAAACTCATTATTGGAATTCATCAAGTACCTATTACTAGTACTTTCCTAAGTTGACTCTTCCATGTTTGCTGTATCAGAAAATTTCTCAACTAAGGATAGATTATGATTTGAAATCCAAGTATCTTTCCAAACATTAAATCTTGATCCATCACCGACCACTTATCTAAATCTAGATAATAATTTATAAGCTTGTACTTGTTGATTTGTGAGATTGACTAATTTAGAATCACGCAAATGATACCACAACCATAACATTGAAAAAGGAGAGGCTTAAGTCCCCTTGATATTTTATTTAGACATACTCTCTAGTAACCTATGGTATCCTAAGCTAATTTGAGTGCATGAAAAATAAATTGATGAAGGTAAGGGGGTACGATATAAAAACAAAGTGCAAGAAAATGAAATACGGTTAAGATCATAGCAAAGCTATTATATGATAAATTTAACCATCAATATGGAACCAAAAAATAACAATGTGATTATAATTCATTTTGTGTGTAAATAAATAGAAAATAGGACTAACTAGAGGTGAGAAGACAATACCACAAACACCATTTTATTATATGCCAAGAGGTAAAAAACATAGACATAGTCAGATCACAAACACCATGCACAATTTTCTATTAATTACAATAATAAAGCATAGCTCTAGTATTTCTAAAAATGACCAAAAGATATTACAAATGAGCCCATAGAATCTATTTATAGGAACCCTTCCTCTATGTAAAAACATTTCCTATTTATGTTAATAGCAAAAAGGTGAAATATTGCTTTCAAGTTGTTATACCCCATAGATATGGTTGTTAGTAAACAAATTATTGGTTAGCTAGTGAATCACCACTTGATCAATGGATCATCAGTCAAGTCAAAAAATTGAAGCTTTCTAGAATTAGATAATTTTAAGTCCCCTTACTTTGTGCACCACCTAATGACTATAGAATTGGCAAAGGTTTAGGTTTCTAAAGCTTACAAAATTTGGACTCCTACTTCTCCTTCTTGATGTTTTTTGAAGTAGGGAAAAATGGTGCACCAAATGATGATAAAAAATATACGTATCTATGTCCTATTGCTTGTGAGAATAAAACAAAAGCATGCAAGTAAGATGGAAAAGATAGGAAATAACAAGAAATAATGTAAAGTAAACCGACTTATTATTAATTGGGCAGATCAAATCTAGGTTAAAAATTTTTCCCTTTGAGGGATCAAATAGATGATACAAATTTTTACAAATCAGGTGCCCAAGGATCAAAATCCTTCAAGTAACTCGGGTGCACATCCAATGTCTTTCCTCGTACCCATAATCGAAGTGGGTGGGCCAACACTGCCGTCGATTGTGTCTTTGATATTTTTGTCTCATGATACTTCCCAATACGTTCTCTAACCTGAACCTACACAGAGAAACAAGTAACATCAAGTAGCAAGTGTGTATGATGTAAAACATGCAATCCCCATAGGCACTAAAAGACTAGTAGTGAGCACATGCATAGATATTGTATCAAATCAATTCCAAATGACATGAAATTATAGAGGGATGTAAAAAAAAATATTTTGGGAAGATATCACCAGAAATTGCACTAATATTGAGTTCGTTGGTGCCTCGTAATTGCAATGACCGTACGTAACCTACAAAACACAAATCAAACAAATTTTGACCCTAAACATATCCAAAACACATGAAAATTGGAAAAAATACATAACATGATATTTTAAGAAAACCCATATGATCAAATTTACAAAATCAGTAACAGTTTAGGTGTTTCTTGAACTAAAATTGTAATATCTCGGCCAATATAGCTCATGACATGAAATTTGAATTGCAGCATAATATGAACATGTAGAAAATAACCAATTAAAAATAGTCACAGAATTGTCCACAAATTTCTATTCATCATAGGGTGGGACGAATAATACTGTCACAAATTGGGGGGTGCCTAGGGGTGGGACGCCCACTGTTTCTGCCTAAATTTTACCACCAATTCCACTAAGGATTGATGTAAAACACTATGGGGGGTATTTTCATCAAATTTGGTGAGGGAATTCACTCATATAGTTTGATTATATGGTAAATTGCGCCTACTAGTTCCCTCACAAACCTCCTTCGCTAGGTAGATATTTCAAGGTAGAAATGGACACAAAAGGGTGAAAAGAAATCTTGGCAGCACTCCATTTATTTATCCTCAAATTCCTCTATCTATTTTGTGTGGAAAATACATCCACTTTATAGCCCAAGGAGGCTCATGGGTCAAAAAGGCATGCAAGGGCATGCAAGGCAAGAGGCACCACTTGGCTACCAGGTGGCATGCATTGGAGGGGGAAGAGAATCTCCAAAATTGGCCTCATTCATGGAGCATGTCATAAGTTTTGCTGCATGCTCTAACCTATGGATGAGAGTAGGCAGGAATATGACCGTTGCCAAGTGTCATTTATCCAGATTTGAATTTTTATTGGTCAAACCTTCTATTCGTCTCACCCTGGGATGAATGCTGTTATTCGCTCCAGGGTGGGGTGAATAGGATATGTATTCGTTCTAGGGTGGGATGAATAGAAACTGGGTGTTCAAAAGGTCCCAAAATTTGCATGAAACCTTCCAGAATATTTCATTGAGTGGTTAGAACCACTGTATACCTACTGAGGGCTGCCCTAGGGGCCTTAGTATGTTACTTTATCCATTGCTTATGGTAGCATAATTGGATTAACTAGATTTTAGTTTCTACATTTTCCATCTCCCTCATTTGACACCTTCTATTCGATCATTGATTTAGCAAATCTATAGTAAAGGTAGTATGTAGTACTATATTTTGGTGACTTATAGGGGTGTCAAGCCTAATTGATGATAAATCCTAAAATAGGATTAATTTATTGGGCTATAATGTCATCAAAATTGGTCAAAATTTAAATTTTTTTGTGAATGTCATCCTCTTTTATTTCATTCTAAGATATATTTTTCAAGGTATTCTATTCTTCAATTGAAGGTATTTTTATATTGCCTAATTGTGCCATGGATATAACAAGATCATCAAACTTCTCCTATGCTAAATCATCCTCTATATTAGGGGTTTCTCTAACCCCTTAAAGAAATAAATCTAGGTATGAAATTAATTTTGGAGCATTAGCCACTGCATCTTCCAAGGAAGCCTTTTCTACTTGTACTATCACTTTTTTTCTCTTCAATAAAATTAGCATATCAATCTCAAGAAAAATATCTTCCTAATGAAAAAGGGGGTTTGGAAGTCTCCTTGGACTAGTTGAGCAATATAGTCCTTCAACTTCAATACAACCTCCTCAAGATTTTCATGGGAAGCCCTGTAAGTTTCCATTTTTTTTGCTTAAATGGTATGTTCATAAACCATACCCACACCATTTTTTAAGAGAAAAACTAATTTTTGTAGCTTCTAGTTAGTTGTATTGTGAATTTTCCTAATGAGTTGCATATGATTTGTCCTTGAGGCTAACTCAGACTAAATATTATTGATAGGATCTTAGGCCGTATTGAGCAATTTATCATAATATTGGATGTGCTACAAATATAACTTGGCCTATTTTATTTTATATATGATATGATCCTACAAAGATTTTATAATATCAATAAATGTAACTTTTATTATCATGGACTCAATCTCCCCTTTTAGGATTTTCTATGCCCACTTTAACTAGTTGATCTTATCATCATTCTATTTCACAAGTACATCCATCTTTTGCTTTCATAGTTCCATATCTTTGACCAAATTGGCCTTTTCATACTACAACTATTGTTGCCCTTATTTATCTTACTATGCTTGTTGGTTCAAATCATTAGTTCCTGTCTTAAGACCCCTAAGTATTTCTTTGTCTTGGTAATGTTTTCTTCCTTCTATTATGATTTTATGTTTAAGTTTTCCAATGCTACAACTAGCTCTTGGTTTTATTTTCTTTGTCTGGTTCTCATTTTCCATAGTTCCTTGACATTTCTACAGTAGCCTACTCAAAGAATTATACAACCCTACATGTCCAACCTACTATAGATCTAGGAAGAATAATCAGGTGATGAATTATGATGATGTTGTGGCAAGAAAGCTTAGATCCAAAGCATGTGCTTCAACAAAAAACATTCTCCTTCCTCATTTTGCTACTTGTATTTTAAGACCAGGTGACCCTTGTATGGTCATGAAATTCCATACAAATATTTTACCCATAACTTTGCAAGATGTTTGCAGGTACTCATCTACCACATCCATGTGTATTTGTGTTGGTGGTATGATGGTTTGATGAGGTAGGTTGGCTAGGACTTATGTCAAGTTAACTTGGATATTGCTCCTTGCTATTTCATGGGATAGACTAGGGATACTTAAAGTTGGTTATCAAATTATACTTCCACTTCAAGGGCCATGCTCTCAGTAACTTACAATTATTGTTCTAGCTTTGGACTTATAGGAGACAATGGTCATTTAAGTTATTTAGAGGTTTAGAAAGATGATTCAACAATTTCTATTCCTTTATCTTCCTAAGGATGGTGTATTATAAGGTGGTGGATATGGACCATTTGTGGGGAGATATAGAAAAGGTGACTTTGGTGATGATGAGAGAAATTGATATGAATTTTATGAAAATAGATGTTGTGTTGGGGTCAGTTGATCTAACTATATATGAAAAGTGGTAGTGGTGGATATGACCACCATAATTACCTTAACTTCTTACCTTTACATCTGCAAGCCTTATCATAAGTTCATATAGCAACCATAATATCCTCATTAGAGGTAAGAACATAAAGTTATCTTAGTTGATCATCATGATGGATTCATATATTTGGAATGGAAGTGGAGGTGTAGTAGAAGAAGGGAAATAGTAGAAGAGGGAATTTGAAAGAGTTAAAAAAAAATGGAGAAATAGTGACAAAGGAAAAATATGGAGAAGAAGAGATGGTGGAAAAATAATGGAGGGATTAAAAAGTGGAAGCCTTGATATATGTCACTTTATCACAAGATTGATTAATAATAACTTCATATACACCTTTAATAATGCCCATGTGTATCACTTGTGCTAGCTCTTGGCCATCTTCAGCTTCCACTAAGATTGTTGGACCTATAGAGACACATGCATGCTCAAATATTATTTTCTCTCTTCTTAATTTGGTGGTATGGAATGATATGCATTGTTTATTAATAGTCTCCCTTTCAAACATCTCATTGACAACTATTTGGGCTAATCCACTAATGGCTATAATTATCTTGGTTGGATGGCACATGAGGGGAAGTTATGTGGGATCTCAATTTATATTGGTATTTTTTTCATTTCAACCTCATTTAAGTGTTGGTCATCCTACATAGATGAAAATATCTCATCAAGAAACTCTTTTATGTGTTTGGACTTAGTTTTCCTTAGACCATCCTCTTTTATCTTATACCTCATTTAGGAATAAGTTGTAGCCTTTTCCAAGTTCCAATTATACTTTTCCCTAGTGGCTAAGGTTATAATATCATGCTTGATATATTCATGAGGGTGAAACTTATCACAAATATTATTTTGATCATTTTCAAAATTTGCTTTGTGAAGTGGAACCATGAAAAGGGTTGCTCCCACAATACCTTGAGTTTTTCCTCCCAAGTTTTTTTCATATCTAATATTTTCACAACCCCCCCATTGATTAAATTCCTTTTGTATTTAAGGCTTAATCAATTCTAATGTATATAGATAGTTGAAATCCCCTTTCCTATTAACATTTACGAGTTCCACTTCACATCAATCCTAGATAACTAACAATTCATAGCTCCTAGTTTCTTCTCAATATAATTAGTGTAGATTTTTATAAGGGGGTAAATATCAAATATTTCCTCTCATGATCAAACAAGCTTGTATTTTTATGTCTGTAGACACCTAATTTTAAAACACTTAGTCAAAAGAAACACCTCATCAAGATACCCTAACCATGTCAAATTGGACATCAAATTTGGCATATTTCATCAATACCCAAGATTATCAAAAACTCATCAATTGCCTTATCTTCACAAGCCTCTTGATCAAACAAATCAAATCAATCATATTCATACCCAAATTTGGGGTGTTTATAGCCTAAAAAGTAAGGTAATATTTAAGAAAATTTTTGGCCTATTAAATCATCTCAAAGCTTCACAAAACCACCACCATCATATCAATATTTAAAAGATATTTCCAACGAGTATAAATATACCTACATTTGGATACATATTGATGCCTATAGACACGAAAAATTGACCCACTAAGGTGAGTAATTTTCCCTAGATCCCTTGTTTTCTCCTTGGAAAATTAGGGTAATATTTGAGCCATTTTTTCTCCTATCAAATCTTATCCATTATTCGTAAATCCTATACCATTATATTGGGATCAAAAAGATGTTTCCAATGGTATATGATAAGACCCATTTTGACTTCATTTGACCCTTTAAAATGCATTAAAACTTTATGAGGGACTAGCTGGTGTGATGTTGTGGTCCGTCATTTATGGAGCATGATTTTTTATTTTAGATTTCTATCTTAAGAAAACCCTAATTTTTAAAGTTGATATTTTTAAGGTCAGCTGTGCTTGGTTTTTCCTACCCATTCTTCTGAAGAACACAAGCTTATACTGAGAGGGGGGTGAACAATATAAGACCACTTTTTACTTTTCTTTCCCAAATAATATTATGCAATATATCAATGGAAATATCAACAACAATAATCAAAGCAATGCACAAATCACCACACACAATAGAGACACTAATTTAATGTGGTTCACCCAATGTGGGCTACTCCACGGAGAAAATATTTCACTAAACTTTTCTCAACAAATATTTTGGGAATCCTTTCCCTATTACAATGTTTATGGACCTCTGTCCAAAGGAGACACCAATCCCCTAATCAAGTTCATGAATTTATATCCATAGGAGACCAATCCCTTTAGCTGATTTGTGGATCTCTATCCATAGGAGAACACCTCCTATGCTCTAGATGGTGAGACTCTAGAAGACTACTGCCTCCACTGCACTAGCTTGTGGATCTCTCTCCACTAAAGACTCCTATCCTCACTTAGAAGACCTCTATCCTCACTGCCCTGGCTAATGGATCTCTATCCACTAGAGAAAATTTTTCTCTGCTCTATCACCTCCAAAGCTTGCTCTGAGCTCTATCTTAAATCTACACTAAATATAGTCCTTTGATATAGCACAAATCTGTTCAATATCTATCTTTAATCTACACTAAACACTATCCTTTAATCTAGCACAAATCTACTCAATATCTATCCTTAAATCTGTACTAAACATAGTCCTTTGATCTAGCACAAATCTTCTCAATATCTGTCCTCAAATTTGCACTAAACACAGTCCTTCGGTCTAGCACAAATCTACTCAATATCTATCTCAAATTTATACTAAACATAGTCCTTCGGTCTAGCACAAATATGCTCAATATATGTCTCTGATATGCACTAAACACAATCCTTTGATCTTGCACAAATCAACTTAATATCTGTCTTTGGTCTGACACAAACCTATCCTCAAATCTGTACCAAACACTATCTTTAAATTTATCCTCAAATCTGTCCTCAAGCCTTAATACAAAGCTTGATCTAATCACAAATCAACTCTGCTAGATTTGCCCCAAACCTTAACTCAAATTTTGAACAAATCAATCAATCAACTCTGCTCACAAGTCTTCTCAAAGACTTGCCTCAAATCTATCCACAAGTTCTCTCCAGAACTTGTCCAATCTACTCAACAAGTCCTCACTAGAATTTGTCCAATATACTCAACAAGTCCTCACTAGAACTTGTCCAATATGCTCAACAAGTCTTCACTAAGACTTACCTCAAATCTGCATTGTAAGCTTCCACAAAAGCTTACTCAACTCAGTCCTTAATTCCACTCTAGGACTTACTCAAATCTATCCACTAGCTTTCACAAAATCTTTATACAACTCAACTCAATCTATCACAGAAAATCTCTTCAATCACACAAACAAGCTTCACACAAAATATTGTTTAATCTCAGCAAGACATATAGAGAATGGTTAGAGACTCAATATGCTTCACACTCACAACAATGCTCAATCACTTTCAAACTCTTTTATTTAACCATAGAAACATATAGAGAATGGTTAGAGACTCAATATGTTTCAACAATGCTCAATCACTTTCAAACTCTTTCTCAAATTAGTAAAGAACAATTTATTTCACATAACTTGAACTATCACTCCAACACTTCCAATCAACTAAGCTCAATCAACTCCACTCAACCAATCACTCAACAATGATAGCTTAGTCAACAATGCTTATCAAACAAATCTCACATAACAATGATACTCATGATCTTTCACAAACCCTAGTTTAGGATAGTTCACATAACAATGATACTCATGATATTTCACAAACCCTAATCATGCACATGAAGGCTCACTCAATATTTCCAACAATGCTTATAAAACAAGGTTTCTAGCATCAACCTTCATTCCAAAAAAACCCTCATAAATCAATATTGGATATCTCAAAACCAAACTCAACAATGCTTATCAAACAATCCTTTTCACTCAAACTTAGCATTCCGAACACTCAATACAACAATATTTCACTCACAAGGAAAATATGCCCATACCTTTTTCTTGATGTAGAAATGACCTCAAAACCTGTCTCAATCACAATCGACCTCTTTGCCAATCTCAAGGGTTAGATAGCAAAAAACCTCACTCAAAGATTACAAGATTAACAAAAACTCAAGTACATTTTATTATCTCCAAACTTTGTCAAATAAAGACTTCAACCATTCAGTTTCACAATAATCCTTTTTCAGAATTTTAATGCATGAAACAATTCAAACATTACTTATGTTTCCCTACTCAATATTGCATTTTTTAAGTAATTAACTTTATAAAATAGTGCAATATATTTTTAACCCTCAATTAAAATATGTCAACTTCTCTAAGGTAAAAATTAATTACCTTACCCTTTTAACTCCCTAAACTCTTTAACAAAACAAATAACCTCACGTGCTACTTTTCCCTTTTCACTCTACACTCCAAGCACATACATAATCCAAGCACTTTGAGTGCTATCAACAACCTTAGGGTAATACAAAATATAAAAAAAATTAAATACCTCCTTGTGCGCTCCCTATGAGATCGATCCATAGTCGAAGCACCTGCAGCACCTTAGCTACGGATCCCTTTCCGTGTGATCTAAGCACTCATTTGGGAGTCAAAGGCACTAAAAGTGCTTTGTCCCTTGCCTACCAAGAGCCAAAAAGGCTCTTTCCATGTCACCGACGAAAATCAAATGTAGCACCTCGCGTTCAAAAACCTTTGCACAATTTAAAATTATCGCTAGCCCAACCGTCGTTGGTTGGTGGTCCCTTCCACTTTCACCGCTTTAACTTCCTCAAAATTCGAAGGTTAAATAAAAATTAAATCTTTCTCCTTAGCTTTGCTTTCTCATGAAATTATGTCGCATTCCCTCTTAATTTGCATGCGCTTGAATTTTTGGAGACTTACTTTCCTTTGGGGAAAGGCTATGGTATTTATACCATATGCCTCCCTCTCTTCCACATCGGTGGAATAATTAATTAAATGCCTTCCAATGCATGTCGGCGGAGATAAATGGTTTTTGGCACCTAACCCAACTTTGGGTTATTTAAAAATATTATTTATAAATAATTTTATAATGTAAACATTATAAATTATTTATAAACTACCTTAGGCATAATTAAAATTTTAATATTATAATGAAATATTATAATATTATTTCCATTGGGCCTAGGTGTTTTCCTCTTTCGCCCTTGGGCCTTTTCTGACTACCTTTAATATTATAATAATAAATATTATAATATTATTTCCTTTAGGCTTTTTCTTCAGGGTATTTAACCGTCCTTTTGACCAAGCAACTGGAGCTCTTAGATTAAATATTTTAGGATTAAAATATAAATATTTTAACCCTTCTTCTGCCAAGTCCTGCACTAATTCCTGACACTGAATATTGATATCAATGACAACACAACTAACTCAAAATTTTCAACAATCTCCTCCTTTGTCATTGATTGCAACCCCTTTTTTTACCATACATTTTTCTCTTTCAAAACTGCTCTCCCTGAGAAACTACTCCCCTTGAATGAATGCTCTCCCCCTAACTCAAATCTCTCTCCCTTTGTCATCAATGGCAAAGGGTCACATTTGGGGATCGGGGCTAAGAATGAGACTCTTATCTTAGCCCCTCCCCCACCTCCTCTTGAGGTGATTAATTCTAGGATGGGAATATCTCTACTCCTAGCATACACTGATATTTACCTTTGTTCACCTTTTTCCTTAACTAATCCTTTTGATTCCTTTGACTATTCATGTTCCTGCTTGTCTCTGGAATTTTTGCTCTACACCACTTTGTTGTATTCCCATAATTATTGCACTTATAACACTTAATGTTGTTATTCCTTAAAGGTGCAAATATCTTGGGGTTTCTCCTGGTGAAGCCATATCCTTTCCTGTCATGAACCCTGCAATTTATTGCCTTGTGACCAAAATGATTACAAGAGTAGCAATACCCTTGAAAAAGCTGCCTATTTCTAAAAATTCCATATTCCTGTCTTTCATGTGTCCTGCACTGTGTAGCCTTGTGCCCAAACCTGTGACATAAGAAGCATCATCCATTGAAACTACCTTGCCTTGACCCCATTGGTCTCTTAGTTTCTTTTACCCTGTGTTGGTTCCTATTCCATCTATTCCTCATTTGTGCATTGTTCCTTTCCTTATTGAACTTTCTATTGTCCAACTCATCCTCAGAAGTCTCACTCTCTCTTACACTCTCTTCTTCTAAATATTCTTCTTCTTTGAAGCTTGAGATTAACTCCTCTCCTTGTTTTGTTTGTACCTATTCAAAACCAAGACCTATCTTGTTTGATGTAGGTTTTTGTGTCTTGATAATCTTATCCAATTTCTTTGAGCTTCTCCCAAATTTGTGTAACTTGTCCTTAGACTCTTTTACTTCCTTAGTGAAGCTACCTCATGCTCTAACCTTTCACATTCTAAAACCTTTGCTTCTAACTTCTCTTTGAATCTCCTTGTCTTAGCTATTGTGTTGGTTAGATCCTCTATAAGATTTCCTTTCTCTTCATCACATTCTTGAAATTTAAGCTTGAGTTTTGAGTTTTGCTTTCTTACCTCCCTTAGTGCATCAAGATCAAAAATAAGTTCACCTTCAAGATCAACTTCTCCTTTCTCTGATTCTTCCTCTATTTGTTTGCCTTTAGGATTATCTTCATTCCTTTCTGATTTATTTCCACTAGAAGTACTCCCTTCTTCTTCTATTTCCATAAGAATATTTTCTTCTGGTCCTTCAAATGTATCTTCATATTCATCATAACTAAAACTGAAACCACTCCTTGTACAACTATCTTCAAGATGACCAAAGTTACCACATCTAAAATACTTGAGAATCATTGGTACCCTTTTTCTAACATCATCCTTTTCTTTTGCTAGAAATAGTACTTCATATTTATCATCATTTGAGGAAATTTCATCACTATCACTTGAGCTCTTACCTACCTTGTCTACATAGAAACTCTTCTTATGCCTTTGGAAAAACTTATTTCCTTGTTTGCCTTGTCCATACCTACTTTTATTTTGATACCTGTGTTTTCCTATTTCCCTGTTCTTATGATCCTGTTTTTCTTCATCATTGCTATTTCTAGCCTCTGAACAATCAGATGCATAGTGACCATATTTTCCACATTTGAAACATCTAATTAATTTTGTACCTTTATAATTTCTTGAGTCCTTGTTCTTTCTGCCATAATTTACTTCTTCATCACTGGATAACTCATTGCTTGAATCTGACTTCTTACCCTTTGTCTTCTTAGTAGCTTTGAAGGATGCTTATTTTTGGGGATTAGGTTCCTCTTTTATTCTCATCTCAAAAGATATGAGAATGCCATATAATTCATAACTTGTCAAAAGATCAATATCTTTTGACTCTTCTATAGCTGAAATATTTTCACTAAACCTTTTTGGGAGTGATCTTAAAATTTTATCACAAACATTATATTCTTGAACTTCAAGCCCAAGTCCTTGCATGGAGTTAACAAACTCATCCACATGAAGTAGGTATGCAACAATGTTTTCTTCATCCTTCATTTTTAGGTCTTCAAATATTCCCTTGTAATTTCACAACTTTACCCTTTTGACATTTTTATCTCCTTCATATATGTCTTACAACTTATCCCAAATTTCCTTTGTTGATTTGTAGTGCATAACCTTTATAAACTTTGTTTCATGCAAACCTTTCAAAATTCCATTCATTTATCTTGAATTTAATGATGTATAAGCTACCATATTTATATGTAGGTGGAGTAGCTGGCGGTATGTATCCATTCTCAGCTGCTTCTCATACCTCATTTCCAAGTGCCATCAAGTGAATCTTCATTCTCATACTCTAAAGTACATAATTGTTCCCATCAAACAATGGTGTTGAGTTTCTTGAAGATCCATTCTTAGAATCCATCTGTGTTCTTGTAAGCTTTTCCTTCAAGCTACTAAACACTTTCGAAGGAACCTACTCTGATACCAATTGAAGAACACAAGATTATACTGAGAGGGGGGTGAAAAGTATAAGACCACTTTTTAATTTTCTTTCCCAAATAATATTATGCAATATATAAATGGCAATATCAATAGAAGTAATAAAATCAATGCAAAAATCACCACACACAATAGAGACAACAATTTAACGTGGTTCACCCAATGTGGGCTACTCCACGGAGAAAATATTTCACTAAATTTTTCTCAACAAATCTCTTGGGAATCCTTTCCCTATTACAATGTTTATGGAAATCTATCCAAAGGAGACACCAATACCCTAATCATGTTCATGGATCTCTATCCACAAGAGACACCAATCCCCTTAGTTGGTTCATGGATCTCTATCCGCAAGAGAACTCCGTAGCACCCTAAAATTGGCGCAGTGAAATTCTAATAATTACATTCATCCTAGTAAATAATTTAAATTCAAATTTTAACCTCCCAAACCGCCCGTTAACCGTCGGGTAATCCGTTTCCCCTTTTTCGTGCCATTTTTAGAGGTTGTTTTGACCGTTTGACGATATCGTCGCCGATCATACGATATCGCCCTGTATCCGACGATTTCGTCTGGGCTAGGACGTCCGTACGATCTTGTCGCAAAACTAATTTTGCACAATTAGCTTCTGTTCCAACGGGTCTCTAATCCATGCAGAAGCGTGTCTGCACCGTTAGAGACCCTCCCCCGTTGGAGATCTCCCAAATAGGGATGATCTCCAACCTCCTAACTACTCCCCTAAGCCTATTTAATCCTTAGGACCTTCCCTTCCCAACCCCTGGCTGAATTTCCCTGTAACTTGATTTTGCGTGCATTAGAATACCTAGAGCATCATTTTGCATTTGTTATTTTGAAGTTTTCTTGCAGGGACCTCATTGATTTTCAGCCGTAGCAAGCTCAGATCATCGCAGACGATCTCGTTCAAATCTCGGACGATCCTCGTCACAATTCGAGATGATTTCATTGCTTCCAGACGATTTCGACTACAATCCGCATTGGGGGCAATCAGTGCCCATAGTTTGCGCTTTCTCTTATACCTTTTGCTGTTTTATTCTGCATTTTAGTTAGTTTTATCCTTATTTCTTACTATTTTGCATTTGGAGTTCACCCATATAGCTTAAGTTGCATGATAAGATCATAATTTGTCATTAGAATATCATAATTTGTTTGAATTTCTATTCATAACTATTGTTTAGTATTCATATTGTTATTTTGTGTTGTTTCCCTCTGTCATCATAGTCGCATTCTCTGTATTTTGCATCTATTTTTTTTGTTTGCAGGTCTCTGATGAATTCGTCTGACGAATTCGTCAGATCTCGACGATCTTGTCTGATCTCGTACGATCTTGTCAAATCGTAGGCGATCCTGATCGCTTCAAACATCGTAATCTCCATCAGACATCCGGATCAGGTATTCTGCTTTTAATATTCTGTAATTTCTCTTTTTTGTCTTAATTCTGCTTTCTGTATTCATTAAATCTGCACTTTCATATAGATTAATTTAGATTCATTTGGCCAAACCTAGGATATGAATGCTTAAGGCTAAAAACGAACACATAAAAACACATTCCAAACCTAGGCGTGGAAACTGCCATTAAATGTTTCCTGGTGAACCCACCATCCATCGAAAAATCATCAATATACACCTCCCTTGAGAGGCGGGACCTTCGCAAGTCCTCTCAATCCGAGGTACCGCGACATCCTTTTCCCATCCTCCTTCCGGGCACGGATCCTATAGCCTGAAGGTAAGGGTGCGAAAAATTTGGAGCGATACATTTTGGTGAACCCGACGTGAATGCATTATAAACCTTTTGAAAACAAAAACAAAAAAAAATAGAACAACTAAAACATAGATGCATTTTAAATCATTTAAGTTTAATATCATGTTTAGATGGTAGCTCCTAAGAAAATATTAGCAGTTATTATAAATGTAGAAAACCAATTGGCAGCCATAGAAGTCAATTCTGTACTTAGTGTGCCTGAAATAGATAGAAATCAACTCTTGTGGGACGAACTTGATAGAAGACTTAGTGTCATCTCATCTAGGTCAACACAACTTAAACAAATCAAGAGGCTAGTCCTAGATAGAATCCTGGATCCTCATCAACTAGTCTTTTATCATGAACTTCAGAGAGCCCGCCATAGATGGTTAGCTTATAGGAGAGCTCTTGTATCTTCAAAATTGTTCACCTTCGAGGAATACCTCGAGAACGCAGCCATTGTACACCAGTTCCTAGGTCTTGTAGAAGACCAAGAGGTTGTTCTTACAGATAGGGAAAGATGGAATAGAGTTCCTCGAGCTATGTTATATCGAGAGTATTGCCACGAGCTTTACTTCTATCAACAAGTATCTGAGATAGATAATATCACTATAGCTCTTTTCATTAAATTTTTAAAAGAAAACTTTCAATTTGAAGAAGAACACTTCATGACTCCTGAAGAACTCGAGCCTATTAATGATATTTATAAATTGTTTATAGAAAACTAGATTATTACTTTCAGTCTTATTTCTTGCATTTATTGTGTTATTTGTTGTCTTTACAATATTATTTCAAAAACAAAGAAAAACTAAAAAAAATTAAAAACTAAAAAACATAGCAAAAACTTAAACATTTCATTTCAAATATTGTAGTAGGTATATAATAAATATATACCTCTTAATCTTGTTGCATATATATATAAAAAATATATATATATATATATATATATATATATATATATATATTTGCTGAAATCAAAATTAAAGCACCATGCCTAAACTTAGGAATGGTAAAGAAACTTTAGGAGAAGAAGAAGATTGGTTACAAGATGGAACTAGAGACCCAAATGTCCTTCCTGGAGATCCAATTCCGAAAGGAAAACTCTAGATCAATCAGAACATGACCTAGGTGAAGATAATGAACAAGAAGGAAGTGTTAAAGAGGATGGATCCTCATCCCCTAGAGTAGCTCTGGATGGAACTATTGCTTTTGACAACATAGATCATTTCAAGAAATTTCTTGATGATAACATTGACGCCCTTAATGTGGCAGTTCGTATTGATAAAGGGCAAATTAGTAACACTCAAGCAGCCATGGAATATATGTATGATGTGCGCACTAATCCCTTGTCTTTCATTGATCAAGAAAGTGACAAGGTCAGGCCATCCAATACGGACATGGTCACTATGATTCAAAACATGTCAAAACAACAAAGTTACCCAACCTCCTAAGGAACCCGTTATTCAACCTAAAATCATTCCCACACAAAAGAAACCTTCCTTCACTACTTTATTTCGCCAAACTATTGAGCAATATGCTTCAAGTAAACAAAAACCTAAAACGAAGCCAAACACCAATTTTCAACAATCTGGAATACAACATAATACAACTTCAAAATTCCTTCATAACACTTTTCCTACCAATAATTTACACAATAGTAACATGGCATCTAATCTTCATGTCCCTCCATCATATGCCCATAAAACCCATGTCAATGCCCTACCAAACCAATATGGGGGGCAAACTAGTAATCTGGAAGCCATGGTGAAACAATTAGCTTCACGTATGGACCAGATAGATCCCTACCGTCCCTCGTACAATTATCGAGAGATCTCGTAGTCAACCTTTGGATCCCATAGTTGTAGCTCAACCATACCCTAAGCATTTTCCCATGCCTATCTTGCCTATATATAAAGGAACCGAAGATCCCATAGAGCATCTTCGCATGTTTAGGATAGCATGTCATGATATATCACATGATGACTTGCTATTACTAAAAATGTTCCCAAAAAGTTTAGGTGGAATGGCATTAGAGTGGTACTATCAATTGCCCACTCATTCTTTGAGAAACTTTGAAGAAACAACTGAATCATTTGTCCATCAATTTAGTGCCTACATCGAGAGGCATGTAACCATTAAAGATTTATACAACTTAAAACAAGACAAGGATGAATGTTTTGCCGATTTCTTAGCTAGATGGAGGCAATTGATAGGAAAACTGCACTTTGTGCTACCTTATAGGGAAATGTTGGACATTTTTATCAATAATTTACAAGAACAAATATCTTATGAACTATCAACTGCTACTTTAACTACCTTCGATCAAGCTATAGATTTAGCTCGAAGAGTAGAAGATGCCCTCATTAGGAGAGGCCAACTTAGGAAGAAGGATGATGAGAAAACATCCATAAATCAATATAAAAACAAACAAGTTGTCGGTGATGGAGTCATTGATAGTAGAAATGTTGCTAATATCAATGCAACGAAGACAACAAAAAAATTTATATTGAAACCTCCTGATAAGCCTCCTCGAGAATTTACTAGATTAAATCAACCCTTATCAACTATTTTACCTCAATTACTCGAAAGAGGTTTGATCCAATTACCAACTATCCGGGAACCCGATCCAACTATACCCGGATACAGAGCCGACTTACACCGTGATTTCCATAGAGGACCCGGACACTCTACCAATGCTTGTAAAAGGTTGAAACATAAAATACAAGATTTGATTGATAATAATGAAATGGAAGTGCAAGCCTTCCAACCTAAACAAAACCCTCCTAATAATACTCAAAAGACCATTCCCCAAAATCAAAATCAAAATGCTAATCAAACATTAGACATATTCCAACACCCTTTACCAAGACATGGTAAAGAGGTAGCCAATCAAATCGAACATCATAATGTTCCCCCTCCTACCCGATATGTAGGAACCATTAGCGGACAATTACCTGTTCAGGATCCTCAAATATTTGACACAACCTTATCCCTGGTTACGACCAGTGCCCTTACATAATTTTCAAACTTCTGATTCTAGTGATATAGAATCAGATAGTGAAAGTGAACTAGACATTACTTCAAACCAATCGAATAGTTCTGAAAATGAATCAGATCCTATTCAACCCATCACGGATGCTATGGTTCCGTAAGAACCATTTCCTAGAAGAGTTACTACTCGACCCTCTTCTAATCAATTCCTCCCTAATGAACAAGCCATAAATGCTAGACCGAGACCAGTTCAACGTCCTCAATATAACATTGTAGGTACCATTGGAGTCGTTACCCGACAACAAGCTCAAAATTCTCAACAAGAATCAAATCAGAATGATGGATCGGCTCCATTCATTTTGAAAAATCCCAATAAAGGGAATCATGCTCCTAATGTTCAACCTAAACCCCCTTACAATATTAATGAGCAATTATCCAATACTATAGCCAAAATTTCCCTTTTGGATTTATTAAGATCTTCTCCCACCCATAGGGATGAGTTGATGCTTACATTAAGCCAAATGATGGTACCTCAAAACATCCAACCTGAAGCTATGGCCAATACTATCATCACTCGAGAGGTTGATTGTATTGACTTTCGGGATAAAGATATCCCACAACACAGTTTACATAAGGATAATCCCTTATACATTACTGCTCTAATTGGAGATGTAGCTATCAAACGAGTCTTGATTGATAATGGCTCATCTCTAAACATTTGCACTTTTGACTTCTACCAAAGATTTGGCTTTAGAAGTGATGAAATGAAGAAAACTGATATGATTATCAAAGCTTTCAATGACGAAACACAAGAAACATGTGGAGTTATTACCCTCCCATTGCAAGTTGGTCCTAGAACCCTAGAAACAACCGTGTTTATTGTACATTGCCCAACATCGTACAATATACTTTTGGGTCACCCTTGGATCAATGCGATGCGAGCGGTCCCATCAACTTTACACCAATGTGTTAAATTTGAATTTAAAAATCAGTTGGTCACTATCCATGGTGACCCTAGACCCTTTGATATGTGTGCTTTGGCATAACCTCGTTGGAGTGCAATTTTGCCCTCGCTCCGTCATCCACACATCCTAGTTCTTATTTTTCATCTAAAACTGTGAAACACACACCCATAACCCCTCCATTAATTTCATCCTCCTATATAGATCAACAATCTTCTAAACAAATCACTCTAGAACCTCAAAAAGATCTTAAATCTACAACCAATCCTTCATGTTCTATCCCTATAAATTCAAAACCTATAGACACAACTATCATACCTTCCACATCTCAAGATATAGGGAATAATCCTTCTACATCTTATGCTCTTTTCGATGAACTTTTACCAGATTTATCCACAACCTTAATATCAAAAAAGACAAATGCTTTCATGCGAGATTCAATTCTTTTAAATAACTTGCCACCATCTCCTCGTACTTTGGGCCTCCCACAACCTATGGGAAGTACTTACCAAGTCGGGAGTTGTGCCTTCATTTATAAAGGATATGACTGGGGAAGAATCCCTCGAAATATCAAAACTCATCATGAGGGATACGCTCGGTGTTATTTTACCAATGAATATATTAAAGCTAAACCCATGATGCTTAAAATGGGATATAAAGGGAAAGGCTTGGGACCTTTCCAAAATGGCATGAAAGAACCTTTCGAGGTAGAACCGTGGCCTGCCCGCTGTGGTGTGGGCCTATTTCCTAGTAAGGGTCAACCCTTTCCTTTTGAAGATGATGATCATCTCATATGTTATCAAGATTATTTGGATAGGCGTGATGATTTGCCTCTTAAAAATCAGTCGTTTTCATGTAACATGCTATCCATAGCTTACCCTGAAATGATTGTCGACCCCGATGAAGAGTTGGAAGGAGATATCTTCCATGATGTCTCTGTTGAAGAGATGTTACACAATGGATTTTATTTTGATGGTTCTATACCAACTATAGCCCAACTTGAGGCCACTAATCCTCAAGATGAATTATCCAAATTAACCTTACAAGAATTACAAGAATTGGGCGTTTCACCCGCCCCACCTAATTTTGAAAGAGATCTACACATGGAGGTAGAAAACGTCATTAAAATTAATATTGGAACCGAGGATAATCCTCACATAATCAATATTGGATCAGAATTAAGTCAAGAAAAACAAGAACAATACATTGCATTCCTTAAAGAGTATGAAGATGTCTTCGCTTGGACATATGAAGATATGCCAGGTCTAGACCCTTCTCGTAGTCATGCATCATCTAGTGGTCCATCTGGATGCTAAACTGATTAAACAAAAACTTAGAAAAATGCATCCCAAAGTGGCTCTGCTAGTCAAAGGGGAGTTAGAAAAACTCCTGAATGTTGTCTTTATACAAGCTATTGATTATGCTGAATGGATCTCAAATGTAGTTCCAGTCACCAAGAAAGAAGCTACCAAAGTTAGGGTTTGCACAGATTTTAGAGATATTAACGTCGCATGCCCTAAAGATGACTTTCCTCTTCCAAACATGGATCAAATCATTGACTTTACTGTCGGGAGTGGGATGATGTCCTTAATGGATGGATTCTCCGATTATAATCAGATCAGGATAGCTCCCGAAGATCAGAGCTAAAATAGCCTTTATTACCCCCTGGGGTACCTTTTGTTGGAAAGTGATGCCATTTGGCTTAAAGAACGCAGGTGCAACTTATCAACGAGCTATGACCTATATTTTTCATGATATGATGCATGATATCCTACATGATTATGTAGATGATATTATAGCTCACTCTATTATTGAAGATAATCATTTAGATGATTTGAGAAAAGTTTTTAATCGATTACGAGAATATCTCATTCGATTAAATCCAACAAAATGCATATTCGGAGTTAAGTCCGACAAACTATTAGGGGTTTTAGTTTCTTTACGTGGTATTGAAATCGACCCTCTCAAGATTGCGGCCATCACTGATATGCCCGCACCTACTAATATATCTGAGTTACGAAGTTTACAAGGTAAGCTTCAAGCTATCCGTCGCTTCATCGATAAGTCGGCGGACAAAACCGGTCCCTTTCTTAAACTCCTTAAGAAGGATGTCCCTTTTAATTGGGACACCGAATGTAGAGAAGCTTTTGAACTTCTCAAACAATACCTCCTTAATCCACCCGTGCTTTCACCACCTAAACCTGATCGCCCATTCCTCCTATATATTTCAGCTTCAGATTCTGCCTTAGGGGCTATGTTAGCTCAACTTGATGATGAAAAGAGAGAACGTGCTAATTATTATATTAGCCGAACCTTCATCAGTTATGAAACCCGCTACACAACATTAGAAAAACTATGTCTAGCAGTCATTTTTGCTACGCAAAAATTATGACATTATATGCTTAGTCAAAAAACTTATGTCATTGCCAAATACGATCCCTTAAGGTATCTCATGAGTCGACCTTATTTATCGGGTCGCACAACCAAGTGGGTTCTTGCTCTAAGCGAGTTTGATCTCACATTCATAGGACATAAGTCTGTTAAGGGTCAAATCATAGCAGATCAATTAGCTGCTGCACCCTTAGAGTCTACCCATCCCCTCATCATCGAGTTTCCGGATGAATGCCTTCAATTAGAGGCATACCATACTGAACAATGGTCCTTATACTTTGATGGAGCCCGATGCATGAGTGGGGCTGGTGCGGGTATTATTTTAATATCCCCGCAAAAACATCTTATTCCTCTGTCCTTCAAATTGACATTTGCTTGCACCAACAATACCACCGAGTATGAAGCTCTAATCCTTGGATTACGAGCCGCCTTGAGCGCTAAAAATTAAACATCTTTTAGTTTTTGGTGATTCTCAACTGGTTATAAACCAAATTAATGAAGTTTATCAGACCAGAGATGATAAACTACATGCCCATATAAGGCCTATGTTTTACAATTAATGTCCCTATTTGATCAAGTTACCTTGGAAGCTATTCCTCGAACTAGCAACCGTGCAACTGATGCTATGGCCGCAACTGCATCTCTCCTACCCTTGGAGTTAGATGACGAATATGCCACTATCATTATTCGTCGACTCCAAGAACCCGCTTCAAATAAATCATGCTTAGAGCCTTTGGATGTGTTTCTAATCAATGAAACTACTCCTGAACCTTGGTATACGGACATATTTGATTTTCTCCAAAATGGGACTTTCCTCCTGCCAATTCTAATAGAAACCAGCATCGGTTATTACGTAGACGAGCAAGTCGATTTGTAATAATTGGCAATACTTTATATAGGAGATCTTTTGAAGGTATCCTATTAAGATGTTTAAACTTAGAAGAGTCTAAATTAGCCTTGAGTGAAGCCCACGATGGATCTTGTGGAGGACACTTTAGTGGTAGCGTCATTGCTAAAAAGCTCCTTCGGATAGGATACTTTTGGCCTACCATGGAAACGGATGCACATGAGTATGTGCGCCATTGCGACAAGTGCCAAAAACATGCTGACCTTGTCCATGTGCCTGCACAAGAGCTGCAGGCTATTTCATCTCCTTGGCCCTTTTCAAAATGGGGCTTAGATATTATTGGCAAAATCAATCCTGTGTCATCCGATGGACACAAGTTCATCATAACCGCCACCGAGTATTTCACGAAGTGGGTTGAAGCTATGCCTTTAGCTTCCCGCACCGGCACACAAGTCTCTAAATTTATTTTTAATCAAATCATTTGTAGGTTCGGAATTCCTGCAAATCTCATCTCAGACAATGGAACTTGTTTCAAAAATAAAGATGTTAAAAAATTATGCCAAAAATATAAGATTCAACATCGCTGGTCCACTCCCTATTATCCTCAGGGTAATGGTCAAGCGTAAGCATCTAACAAAACCTTAATCAAAATCCTCAAAATATTGGTCAATAAAACGGCCGTGGATCGGCACATTCAATTATATCCAACCTTGTGGGCCTATCGAACTAGTGTTCGAACCCCCACGGGAACTTCACCATTTGTTTTGGTTTATGGTGCTCAAGCAGTTTTTCCCTTTGAATTAGAAGTTCCTTCTTTGGCTCTGCTACTTCAAGATACCGAAGTAGGAGATGAATATCGAGCTGGCAGACTCAATCAACTGGAACTCCTAGATGAAAAATGCATCAATGCTTTGGAGCATCTCCGTGCCTACCAAAACAAGCTTAAAAGATCATATGCTAAAAAAGTGCGTCATCGATCCTTTGAGATCGGCGACCTTGTTTTAAAAGAAAATCAAAAAAATACAAATGCAACTAAGGACCTTAAAGGTAAATTTGAGCCCAACCGGCTTGGACCATACATTATTACTGCTAAATTCGAATCAGGAGCATACAAATTATCTACCTTAGATGGTAAAGAACTTAAAGAACCCATGAATATTTTGCATCTTAAACGTTACTATGTATAAATTTGGTCATTTCATCCATGTATATATTTGTTCAAAATCACTATCTTGTATTTCTTTCAAATTTATAAATTCAAAAACACCAAAAACATTCATAATCATCAAAATCTTCAAAACTATTTGTTGCATTTATTTATGGCACTTGTTAAATTTTTTGTTCAAAAACAAAAATAAAACCAAAAAAAACAAAATAATGATAAAAATATAAAAACAACAATATGCTTGACTCTTTCGAAACCAAAACAATATAAAGAAGAAAGAGAGAGTCAACATTCTCAAAAACTTCTCAAAAAGTATTTATATATATTTTCTTACAAATGTTGCAGTTATATGTTTCAAATTATTTTTGATAAATTAGCATTTATTTGGAATCCCTCACTTGCACACTCACAAAAATAAATATCTTGATTTTATCCGGCATGATTACTAATCTCTCTTATATCAAAGTCCACAAAATTCAATTAAATAAAGTTTGAGCATAGAGAATTGATCTTGTTATTTACTTAAACCAAGCACATCTTTTCACAATAAAATGATTATATTTGTAATTTCCATGTTTTGCTACATAGTAGACGTGATTTCTTGAGCGAAAAGTTTCCCCTGCTATCCTATCATGCACATGGTCTAGAATCTTTGAGAATTGGCAAAAGGACAAGCTCACCCCTACCCGGAATAAAAATCCCTTGCTCTACAACCTAATCCGAGCAAGTATCCCTAGCAAAGAAAAAGAAAAGAAAAGTTCAAGAAAAAAAAGAGAAAAGAAAAATGTTATTTTATATCATTACAAAAATATTTCAAGCACTATCTCAAAAATCAAGCAAAAAAAAATACAAAAAGAAAAAGAAGCAAAGTTCAAAAGAAAAGCAAAAGAAAGCAGAAAGCAAGAAAGCAATAAAATCCCTTTCCCTACCCTTTGAAAAGAAAAGAAGGGTTGATGAGCTTGAATCCCTGGAATTCTCAATTATTCGAAAACTCGTGAGGTAAGCCCCATAACAGGTGGTTTGTGCCCAACCCGCTTGGCCTTGGGTAACTCCTAGCGTGGTGATATGTCCGTCACATTAGCGACCTTCTTTTGTACAGACCTATGTCTCGCTTATGGATTAGCTAGCTCTTGATAATCCGACCTACATAGTAGTCTAGTATGGTTATATGCATCTACATCATGGTTAATGAACACTTATTTGGTTTCTTCAAATCACTTGTATCATATTATCTTGCTCAAAATCGGTAAATGCACAAAGCAATTGCACACACATTTGTATTTGAGAGATTTTGTGTATCATTATGATAAATCAAGATCGGAAATGAATTCACATATGCACATGGGATTCCTTATAAATCTAACTTTTGTCTTCAAAATACTTTGAAATATTATTTTTGCAACTTGTTTGGAATAATTCAAGTACAGTTGTTTACCATAAAGACAACTATATAATAGAAAAATCAAAAATTTCTTTCAAAAATATACAATCAAAACATATATATATATATATATAACTTTTTGTCGACTTTCGCGACGATGGTATAGTTCCAAAACCAAAATTGGAATTTTATGCCTAGCGCAAGTCCTCATCTTCATATTTTCTGTTTATTACAAAATCAACCATGCAATAAAACTATCTCTTTTTTTGATTTTCACGATGATGGTATAAGTCTATACCTACATATTCTATGCCTAGCGCAAATCATTGTAACAATTTTTATTCCCCATTTATTTAAAAATCATGAAAACCATATGACTTAAATCATTATGTTACACAAATTATGCTTTTAAGCATGCACATTTTCATTATTTCATGTCATTATGTCAACCTTCAATTTTGCAATGATGGTATAATTCCTAAGGAATTATCCAAAAAATTTATCACACTTAGGAATTTATGCCTAGCAAAATCATTTTAACATTATTTCATGCATACTATTTTTATGAAAATCTGAAAAACAAACCATCATCATCATCATTTTCACCATTGCACCAAAGTCTTAAGACAGTCTCTTAAGCACTCTTTTACTTTTAACAATATTTCTATACTGGGATTAGCTTGACGACCGAGTGAGCAACGACTCCATGAAATGGTCTATAATAGCGACAATGTCCTTTGAAATTATTGTTAGAAGTCTCTTTTTATTTTTTACCACATCACATTACAAACAACCAATTTGTTACATCAGATTATTTCATTTAAAATATTACCGCATGACATCAAAATTATAAATTTTCAAAACGACATAATTTCATGAATCCTCAATCCAATTATCAAATCAATCAATCAAACATAAAAGCATCATAAACATACACATAACACAAGTCATATGATCAAAACTATCTCATCTCATATATATATCAACAGTATATATACATCATCAAAACTGGATCGGTATGCCACAATCTGTACCTCGGCATACTCAATCCTCTATCAAAAAATAATAAACCTACATATCAATCTGTACAGTGTAATGCAGTCCTCTAGCCTCGAGAGCCCCTCGAGCTCTCAGCCTCATCTCCTCCCCCACCCTGAGGTGGACGAGGTGGCCCCATCGTAGTATGAGTAGTACTGTGAGTCCTAGTCCTCGATCGGGATGAAGTCCTCGAGGACCCAATCTTGATAGGGTCAGCAATGTCGGCTGGCAGCTGTACCCTCTGACCCTCTGGCACCATCTGGAAGTAGATGCCCTGGTAGAACGTGATCTGAGCAATCGACCATGCCAGCTCCTGTGTGCTCGCTCCTCCACCCCGTGCCCTGAGGCATGCAATCTCGTCTCTGAGCTGGGTAACCTCAGCTCGATGGCATGCAGCCTCATCCTGCAATGTCTGCACCTATGCCTAGAGATGATCTCTCTCCGCTCGAAGAGTAGCTGTCTCGCTACTCTCCCCTGTGTCAACACCCTTGCCCTTATCGGGCGATGGTGGCCTCTCTCTCTGTGGAGAAGGGGGTCTCGCCTCCCTCCTCTCCCTCTGTCGTGGCCTCTCTTGTGCATGCGGCCTCCTCACCTCTCTCCCGCCGTGACCCTGGGCTACCTCCATAGCCGCTTGGCACCGCCTCCCTATCCGATGCACAACTACATGTATCGGACCCTGAGCCCTCGTCATCCGAGGAGGGCGGATGCCTACGTACCATGCATCGTAGCCATCGGCTACCCCTACGTCGTCCCCATCCACTGGCTGAATGGGGGCATCGTCCGAGTCCTGACTCCAGAAGCGCTGCATGTCTGGAGCCCCGCTCACTGTAGTGTTATCCCGGATAGTCCGAGAAAACTCATAATCCCTGAGAGATGGGATCCCCTGCTGTAGACCGAACTATCACAAAACTCGGTCATAGCGGTGGAGCTCCACCTCTCCCCTCTCCATCCATAGCCAACACACTCGCCTAACGTGAGCTAGCTCCTGTCCATCCTCGGCCCACCCTGGGTGCTCCCTCCATGGCCTCCAGGTGATCTGGTCTGGGACTAGGTCATCTAGCAGTCTCCGGGACATCGAAAGGTCGATCCGCCACTGTGACCCTCTTCGGAGCCACCAGTAGAAAACTCGGGGCCTCTCCCCATCAATCCCTATCAGAGGAAGCCCTACCGGCCTCCGCACTGCAATGTGCTCCCAACACCAAACCTGTAGGAGCGATGTCATCACCAGACATCGGCCGCCCTTGTACACGACCCCATATAGGATCCTGTACAACCGGCATAGCACATAACTGCCCCAAGAAAACTTGTACCCATGGTCCCGCATATCGCAGATCACATCTGCTAGCATCCACGGCACCCTGCACCCGCTCTGGTGGCACAACAAAAGTCCACCAACTACTCCAGCTAGAACCCGTGTGAGTCTAGATGCCCCAGGCATCTGACGCAGTGCCTCGATGTTAACTCCGCCCTTCTCCAGGGTGAAGCTCGGGTCACCACACAATCGTCCCATAGCATGGCCCTGATTGGCCATAGGAGTGATCAACCGTCCTTGTATGGGGATTCTCAGAATCCTCCATACATCCTCTAGAGTGGGAGTCATCTCCCCTGTAGGTAGCCAAAAACATGAAGAACCCGGATACCATCTCTCTGCTAGGGCTGTCAGTAGCCCCATATCTGTAGACACTTGTGGCATCTCTGCCACATGCCGTAAGCCGGCCTCGTGCCACCGATCCCGCTTTGCCTATGTAAGAGCGGCCAAGTCATCTCTCAAACCTCCATACTTCCATTCCCTACTTTTTAGCAAACCTCTCTGCAACATAAACAACAAAACAACAAACAATCATTAATAACAATTCAAGTATTTAAAAATGCAAGTAAAATAAGTTCAATTTTATGTAATTGATGATATCGTCCACTATTGGACGATATCGTCCCAAATTTGAGCATAATCGTCTCCGATTTTGCAAGTCGAAATCGTCCCTAATTTGACGAAATCGTCCCCCTTTCGTCGATTTCGCCCTTGGATGAAATTGGCGAAATTGAGACGATTTCATCGAAATCGGGACGATTTCGTCCCGACGACGTCGACGGCCCAAAAATGGCCGCGATGCTCAAAAATTGATTAAAATTTACCTAAAAAGCATGTAAAATCAAATTAAAGCATTCTAAATTAAGTCTAGACTCTTACCCGTAGACCGCGTCGGACCTCTGTTGATCTGTGCGTCGTCTCCACCATTTTTGCTTCCAGAGCTCTAAAACCAAGAAAATGAACAAGAAAATGAATTAGGGTTTTACCCTATTTTTCTTAATTTTATTCAAAAATAATTCAAAAATAATTTTGCTTTTCGCGTTTTTACCTCAAACGTTCGATTTGGGTAAAAACACGGAGGAGGCACCATAGTAAGTCGTCGTACGATTCAAACAAGAATCGTCGCCTAAAAATGGGAATAATTTTTGCTTTCTCGTAGATCGAGAAGAACTCATCTTTAACGCATTTTCTTCAGAAAATTCGCTAAAGAGGGGGCAAAATGTAGCACCCTAAAATTGGCGCAGTGAAATTCTAATAATTACATTCATCCTAGTAAATAATTTAAATTCAAATTTTAACCTCCCAAACCGCCCGTTAACCGTCGGGTAATCCGTTTCCCCCTTTTTCGTGCCATTTTTAGAGGTTGTTTTGACCGTTTGACGATATCGTCGCCGATCGTACGATATCGCCCCAGATCTGACGATTTCGTCTGGGCTAGGACGTCCAGTACGATCTTTTCGCAAAACTAATTTTTGCACAATTAGATTTTGTTCCAACGGGTCTCTAATCCGGCTTAAGCGTGTCCGCGCCGTTAGAGACCCTCCCCCATTGGAGATCTCCCAAATAGGGATGATCTCCAACCTCCTAACTACTCCCCTAAGCCTATTTAATCCTTAGGACCTTCCCTTCCCAACCCCCGGCTGAATTTCCCTGTAACTTGATTTTGCGTGCATTAGAATACCTAGAGCATCATTTTGCATTTGTTATTTTGAAGTTTTCTTGCAGGGACCTCATTGATTTTCAGCCGGAGCAAGCTCAGATCGTCGCAGACGATCTCGTTCAAATCTCGAATGATCCTGTCACAATTCGAGATGATTTCATTGCTTCCAGATGATTTCGACTGCAATCTGCATTGGGGGCAATCAGTGCCCAGAGTTTGCGCTTTCTCTTATACCTTTTGCTGTTTTATTCTGCATTTTAGTTAGTTTTATCCTTATTTCTTACTATTTTGCATTTGGAGTTCACCCATATAGCTTAAGTTGCATGATAAGATCATAATTTGTCATTAGAATATCATAATTTGTTTGAATTTCTATTCATAACTATTGTTTAGTATTCATATTGTTATTTTGTGTTGTTTCCCTCTGTCATCATAGTTGCATTCTCTGTATTTTGCATCTGTTTTTCTGTTTGCAGGTCTCTGACGAATTCGTTCGACGAATTCATCAGATCTCGTACGATCTTGTCTCGATCTCGGACGATCTTGTCAAATCGTAGGCGATCCCGATCGCTTCAAACATCAAAATCTCCATCAGACATCCGGATCAGGTATTCTGCTTTTAATATTCTGTAATTTCTCTTTTTTTGTCTTAATTCTGCTTTCTGTATTCATTAAATCTGCACTTTCATATAGATTAATTTAGATTCATTTGGCCAAACCTAGGATATGAATGCTTAAGGCTAAAAATGAACACATAAAAACACATTCCAAACCTAGGCATGGAAACTGCCATTAAATGTTTCCTGGTGAACCCACCATCCGTCGAAAAATCACCAAAATACACCTCCCTTGAGAGGCGGGACCTTCGCAAGTCCTCTCAGTCCGAGGTACCGCGACATCCTTTTCCCATCCTCCTTCCGGGCACGGATCCTATAGCCTGAAGGTAAGGGTGCGAAAAATTTGGAGCGATACAAACTCCTTCTCCTCTACTATGGCTAGTGATCCTCTAGAAGACTACTACCTCCACTGCACTGGCTTGCGGATCTCTATCCACTGAAGACTCCTATCCTCACTCAAAAATCATCTATCCTCACTACCATGGCTAATGGATCTCTATCCACTGGAGACTATTGTCCTCTTCTCTATCACCTCCAAATCTTGCTCTCATATCTATCTCAAATTTTCATTAAACATAGCCCTTTGGTCTATCACAAATCTGCTCAATATTTATCTTTAATCTACACTAAACATTATACTTCGGTCTAGCACATATCTACTCAATATCTATCCTAAAATCTACACTAAACACAATCCTTCGATCTAGCACAAATCTTCTCAAACTCTATCCTCAAATCTACACTAAACACAGTCCTTCAATCTAGCACAAATATACTCAATATCTGTCTCAAATCTACATTAAACACAGTCCTTCGGTCTAGAAAAAACATACTCAATATCTATATTTGGTTTGCACTAAACACAATCCTTCGGTCTAGCACAAATTTACTCAATCTCTATCTCTGGTCTAACACAAACCTATGCTCAAATCTACACCAAACACTATCCTTAAATCTATCCTCAAATCTGCACCAAACACTATCCTTAAATCTGTCCTCAAGCCTTAACACAAAGCTTGATCCAACCACAAATCAACTCTACTAGATTTGACCCAAATCTTAACTCAAGGTTTGAAAAAATCAATCAATCAAATTTTCTCACAAGTCTTCTCAAAGACTTGTGTCAAATCTGTCCACAAGTCCTCTCTAGAACTTGTCTAATCTGCTCAACAAGTCCTCACTAGAACTTGTCCAATCTACTCAAAAAGTCCTCACTAGAACTTGTCCAATCTGCTCAACAAGTCTTCACTAAGACTTACCTCAAATCTACATTGTAAGCTTCCACAAAAGCTTACTCAACTCAATCCTTAAGTCCACTCTAGGACTTACTCAAATCTGTCTACTAGCTTTCACAAAAGCTTTATACAACTCAACTCAATCTATCATAGAAAATCTCTTCAATCACACAAACAAGCTTCACACAAAATATTGTTTAATCTCACAAAAACATATAGAGAATGGTTAGAGACTCAATATGCTTCACACTCACAACAATGCTCAATCACTTTCAAAATTTTTTGTTTAACCACAAAAACATATAGAGAATGGTTAGAGACTCAATATGTTTCAACAATGCTCAATCACTTTCAAACTCTTTCTCAAATTAGTAAAGAATAATTTATTTCATAGAACTTGAACTATCACTCCAACACTTCCAATCAACTAAGCTCAATCAACTCCACTCAACCAATCACTCAACAATGATAGCTTAGTCAACAATGCTTATCAAATAAATCTCACATAACAATGATACTCATGATCTTTCACAAATCCTAGTTTAGGATAGTTCACATAATAATGATACTCATGATATTTCACAAACCCTAATCATACACATGAAGGCTCACTCAATATTTCCAACAATGCTTATCAAACAAGGTTTCTAGCATCAACCTTCATTCCAGAAAAACCCTCATCAATCAATATTGGATATCTCAAAATCAAACTCAATAATGTTTATCAAACAATCATTTTCACTCCAACTTAGCATTCACAACACTCAATCCAACAATATTTCACTCTCAAGGAAGATATGCCCATACCTTTTTCTTGATGTAGAAATTATATTAAAACCTATCTCAATCACAATCAACCTCTTTGCCAATTATATTAAAACCTATCTCAATCACAATCAACCTCTTTGCCAACATTTTTCTTGATGTAGAAATTATATTAAAATCCTCACTCATAGATTACAAGATTAACAAAACTCAAGTACACCTTATTATCTCCAAACTTTAATTATTTTCCATATAATAATTATTGCTTTTAAAAAAGCAATAATGGGCTCTACAAAGGACTTTCCTAGGAAATCCTCATTGGTAAGTCCTGCACCACTTCCCTACAACCCATCCTTGGCCCTGTTCCAGATCCCTAGCCTTAACCTGGATCCTTGGCACTTCCTTTGCCCTTCCTCTTCGATTGGTTGGCATTGTAGATGATCTCCTTGGGGTGGGAGATCACTGTTCCATTTGTCTGCCCCTTTCCTTGCTGTTTGGTGGGGTTTTCTACTGGTGCCTATAATATAGGATGTCCTTGGATTTTGTTCTAGTTACTTGGCACTCCTTTACCCTCATCCTTGGTTGGATGGTATTGCAAATGATCTCCTTGGGTTGGGAGATTCCTGTTTTGCTTGTCCACCCCTTTCCATGCCTTATGGTAGGGTTTTCATTTTAGTGCCTGTGAACTGGGATGTACCTGGGATTTTTTGGTTTGTCCTGGGTCATCCTTTGGGTTTTATGAGTTCTTTCAGGAACCCTTTCCCCTTTTCTTGTAGGGTCCTACTTGGTGCTAAGGATCAGAGGTTCTTCTGGTGTAGTGTGGTGTGGCTGGGGTTTTTGGCTTCATGAGCAACTCTTCATAGTATATTTCAACTTGGATGGGGCCTTGTGATTATTACTATGGTGTTGCTCTTTGAGTTTTCAATTTTTGGCTTGATGGTGGGTCTCATATTTTCATGGCTTTGAGGAGAGCCTCTATGTTGATTGCTATTGTGTTCCTATAGGCCACCCTCTTATGGTTCCCTGAAGCTGCTTGGTAGTGGTGTTGGAGGTTATTGTGGAGCTCTTTCTACCTTTTTTCTGGTCTGTGAGGGGGACCTGCATTTTCAAGTGGCAGCTCATCCTTCATAGTTCCTCTATTGAGGTCTCCTAGGACCTCCCCACCATTTTCCTTGGCTCCCACTTCTGCATTGTTGTTTCCTCTGTCTCCTTTGGCCTCTAAGTAGTTTCTCTGCTGCAACGGGATTTCATGGCCTCTAGATTCCCATGGTTGTTGTTTCACTTAAATGTCTATTAGGTATGGTTGGTCCCTACTATTGCATCCTCCTGTTGCATCCTTGTGCATCCTCAAGTGGGAATTTTTTGTGTTTCCCACTTTAAGTTCAAATTTGAAATTTTCAAATTGTTGTAATGGGCGGGATAGCCCTATTTTAAATTCTCCTAGGTAGGTTTGCTTTTTTAAATTTCCTCATCATGTGCTTTTTAGTTTATCCCTTTGTACGTGTGTTTTTGATCTGTTCTGGGTAGGATAGTGTTGTCCCAAACTTTTATTTAATATTTAAAAAAAAATTAGAAAAAATTAATTTTGTCCTTTAAGGCTATCCTCTAGCCTTTCCTGTAAGGCTATCCTTAGCCTGTCCTGTAAGGCTATCCTTAGCCTGTCCTGAAAGGTATTATTTATGTCTTTCCTCTAGATTTTGGTTTCCTTTTATTTGGCCTTGGGACCTTGCTTTTAGTCTTTTGAATTTTTGTAATCAGGTTTTGGGATCCTTGATAAAAACCCATTTTTAATTTAACTAACCAAAAAAAATTATCTCCAAAATTTGTCAAATAAAGACTTCAACCATTTAGTTTCACAATAACCCTTTTTCAGAATTTTAATGCATGAAACAATCCAAACACTACTTATATCTCCCTACTCAATATTGCATTTTTCAAGTAATTAAATTTATAAAATAGTGCAATATATTTTTAACCCTCAATCAAAATATTTCAACTTCTCTAAAGTAAAAATTAATTACCTTACCCTTTTAACTCCCTAAACTCTTTAACAAAACAAATAACCTCACGTGCTAATTTTCCCTCTTCACTCTACACTCCAAGCGTAGAAATAATCCAAGCGCTTTGAGCACTATCAACAACCTTAGGGCAATACACAATATAACAAAATTTAAATACCTCCTTGTGCACTCCTTGCAGGATCAATCGTTGGTCAAAGTTCCTGTAGTACCTTAGCCATGACTCCCTAGCCATGTGAGCTAAGCACTCATGTGGGAGTCAAAGGTGCTAAAAGCACTTTGACTCTCCCTTTCCTGCCAAGAGCCAAAAAGGCTCTTTCCACGTCGTTGACGAAAATCAAATGCAACACCTCACATTCTGAAACCTTTGCACAATTCAAAATTATCGCTAGCCCAACCGTAGTTGGTTGGTGGTCCCTTATGCTTTCATTGCTTTGACTTCCTCATAATTTGAACGTTAAATAAAAATTATATCTTTCTCCTTAGCTTTGCTTGCTCACGAAATTATGTTGCATTCTCTCTCAATTCGCATGCGCTTGAATTTTCTGAGACTTACTTTCCTTTGGATAAAGGCTATGGTATTTATACCATATGCCTCCCTCTCTTCCACATCAGTGGAATTAATTAAATTCCTTCCAATGCATGTTTACAGAGATAAGTGGTTTTTGGTGCCTAACCCAACTTTGGGTTATTTAAAAATATTTTTTTAATGTAAACATTATAAATTATTTATAAACTACCTTAGGCATAATTAAATTTTTTAATATTATAATAAAATATTATAATATTATTTCCATTGGGCCTAGGTGATTTCCTCTTTCACCCTTGGGCCTTTTCTGATCGCCTTTAATATTATAATAATAAATATTATAATATTATTTCCTTTAGGCATTTTCTTTAGGGTATTTAACCATCCTTTTGACCAAGCAACTAGAGCTCTTAGATAAAATCTCTTGGGATTAAAATATAAATATTTTAACCCTTCTTATACCATGTCCTATACTAATTCCTGACACTGACTCTTGACATCAATGACAACATAACCAACTCAAAATTTCCAAAATCTTCTTTCAAATCCACTATATAAGGAGGGTTTGAAATTCATTTTCTCCCCAAGTATCAATGTAATCAAGCCATCAAGTTTTCATCAAGCAAGTTTATTTCTCACCAAGCATTATTGATTAAAGTCTTCTTCTTCTTCTTTTACAAGCAAGCTAACTCGCAAGTGTGAAGTGTGATATATTGAAGCTTTGTTTTCTATTGCATTGGATTATTGATTGTTGTTGCTCGCTTTTGTGGATTTGTGTTGAAGCCCTAAGAATAGATCAACTACTTGGGAGGTCTCAACCCTTTTTACTAGGATATTTTTCTCTTCTCCATGCATATTTTTATTTTTAGTATCACGCATTAGTCATTTTGCTTCAATCTAAGATGTTTCATATCACTTCTGTGAAATCACACTCGGTCTTCTACGAGGTAGGATTTCGCCTTGCATTATTACACCTGGTCTTCTGTGAGGTGCGATTTCACCTTGCGTTATTGCACCCGGTCTTCTGTAGGGTGTGATTTCACCCGAGCTCATTCTAAGGGAAATATGCTATTCCAATTTCCATTATTGGTTTCTATATTGTATTTAGAGCATAGTGAGGCATTGTGTTTCTGTGATTTCATCATTCTCTTTTTCTATTTTGTATTATGTTTATTTTCCAAAGGTTAATTTATGCTTTTAATTATCAAAGGTCAACTAAAATTACCTAGGGGGCTTGACTACTGCACCTCCAAGCATTGTTGTATAGTGACCTAAGCAGGCCCCCTAACGCTAATCACATTTTCAAGTGTTTGTTGAGTTATCTTGCAGGAATAAGGATTATTGATAGCATTGGACAAAGGGATAAAATCAAGGATAAAACCACCAGATAAGATAAGTGTTTTGATTAGTCTTTAGGCTATTTGTTGAGTGCTTTATATTTTTGTTGTAAACCCTAGATCTGATTTAATAGAAATATACTTAATTATTTCTAGGCATTTGAAATATAAATAACATATAGTGTACACTTAGGGTTAATTTTGTTTGTGTATTTATCTTGAGCCCTTGCTTAAAGGTTGTTTGCTTAGAAACCTAGGTTAGAAAGCATTCAAATAAATAATCATACTAGGGTTAGCTCTTGTATTCTTGCATTCTATATTTTTGCATTGTCTTTTATCTTTTATAGCATAGATCTAGAAAGGCCAAATCTAGGTGTTTGTCTTGAATCTCATACATCAAACATTCCTGAAATTCCTATGGACTTGGAGCGAGTCTGTAAGTTATTTCTGGTGAACCTTTCCCCTCCTAACATCGAGTGTAGAGAACAACACAACCTCCATGGTTCACCCCAAAGGCTTCTCTCTTGCAAATCCAGCTTTTGGAAATTGTACACGGTAGGGTAGTTTTCCCCCTCTACATATTTTGTGAATCCAACGTGAACACCTCATTTAATTTTAAATTTTTTAAATAAGACCATTAATTTACTTGTTTGGTTTTAGAACATTAATAACATCTTAAAAACTATCTTGTGTATTTTTTCTAGTTTTCTCTTCTATCCTTTCACTTATTCTAATGGATCCATTCCTTAGAAGTCAACGAAAGATTCTTGAGTCCGATAATGTTTTCTCAGAAGATGATCAGATTAATAGAGAGAATCCTAAATTAGATTCAGAAGAGCAAGCCAATATTGAAATTGAAATAAACATTGATCCCATTAAAGGACCTAATGATGGGTACCATTTTACATCATTTGATCATGTTTTAGATTTCATCATGAAACACCATAAGGAGGCTTTACTTAAGGCTATGGAATAGAAAGCTCAACTCGAAATAGGTGAGACTCCTCTTCCTCCTCCAGTAGTCCCTCTTAGGCATGTTCATGATAAACCTTTGTTTGAATCTTTGAATCATGGTAATATGGTCAATCAACCGATCTATGCCACTACTGTAACCACCAATGTTGGAAGGAATCTACAAGTTCCTCCAACTAGTAGTGTCACCCAAGATTATTTTCAATTTACTCCTCAATCTGCTAATCTCAATATTCATTCTTTTGTTCCAAAAAATGTTAGTTATCCTCTCCAACAAGGTATCACATATCACAATAGTATCAATACCTCCAACTTAATCCAAGTGCATTTTCAACAACCTACCTATACCCCTCCCTTAGGGAATCTAAGGATATTACACAATAATAATCCAAAAGTTTAGAATTTGGTAAATATGGTAAAACAATTGGTTTCAAAAGTGGAGATAATTCAGCCTTCTAGTTTTACTTACAGTTATAAAGAGATGTGCAATAAAACCTTAGACATTGTGGTTGCAGCTAGACCTTATCCTAAGAATTTTTCCATGTCAGTTTTGCCTATATATAAGGGAACAAAATATCCGATTGAGCATCTAAGAAGATTTAGAACAACTTGCCATGATCTCATCTATGATGATATGTTATTACTAAATATATTTCCTAAGAGTCTTGTTGGCATGGCATTAGAATGGTATTATCGGTTACCTAATTATTCTTTAAGGAATTTAGAGGAAACAAAAAAAATATTTATTCAATAATTTGGTGCCTATATTGAAAAGGAAGTGACCATGTAAGATGTTTATAATTTGAAACAAGGTAAAGAGGAAAGTTTCTCAAAATTCTTGGCCTGTTGGAGAAGTCTAGTTGGACGCTTAAGATACACTGTACCTCCTAAATATATACTTAAGTTATTGGAAATTTACAAGAATAATTATCTTATGCATTATAAACTACTACTATCACATCTTTTGATCAATCAATTGAGTAAGCAAGGAAAGTGGAATAGGCTCTTATAAGAAGAGGTCAACTCAAAATGAAATAAGATAAAACCATTAAGTCACAGTATAAGAATAAGGATGTGGTAGGTTATGGTGTAATGGATAGTAGGCCTGTTAATAATATTATTAACAAGCTACAAAAGATAATACTTCAAAAACCTCCACAAAGGAATTTCACAAGACTTGGCATACCTATGGAAGGTGTTCTAAAGCAAATTTTGGAAGCAACCCATAAGGCAACCTGATACTACAACTAATTGGTATAAGGTAGGACAACATTGTGCATATCACAGAGTAGAAGAAAATTAGAAAAATTCTTGTAGAAATTTAAAACATGTGGTTTAAGATTTAATTGATGCAGGATGTCTTGATGTAAGAAATTCTCAATCTTCAAATAGTCAACAAAAGTCCACTACCAACTACAATGTACCTAAGAAAGGACAAAAAGCAATTAATCAAGTATTTTTTAAAAATGTACCACATCATTATGATAACCATACAATTGGTATGATAACAACTACTTCAGAATAGCAGGTGCATAATCGACAGATCCAACAATCTCAATAGGAGATGAGTTTTTCAAGAAAAATTTCTCTTCAAACTTTTGCAAAAAAATTCTACTCATGGAGAAGCCTTAATAAATGTTCTAAAGTAGCAAAAAGTCCCCTCCAGATATTCCCCTAGTGATATGGCCAATGTTTTAAGCTCTCTTGGGACACATCACATCACATTCTTGGATGATGATATTTCTTCCTCAGACCTATGTACATATTTTTCTCTCTATATTACTGCATTTATTGGAGAAACCTTTATCAAAAGGATTATGATTGATAATGGTTCTTCTCTTAATTTATGTACATATCAATTTATCCAAAAGTTTGGATTAAAAGAGGAATATTTAACTAAATCCGATGCAATCATCAAAACATTCAACAACGAGTCCCAAGAAGCTTGTGGCATTCTCCCCCTTAAAGTTGGACCCACGCTCTTAGATATATTGTTCTATGTGGTACCTTGCCCTGCATATTTTAATTGACTTCTCAAAAATCCTTGGATCCATGTGATGAAGGTTGTTCCTTCTAATTTTCATCAATTTTTGAAGTTCAGATTTAAGGATCAACTTGTCACCAATCCAAGTGGCCCTCATCCATTAGAATATTGTTCGATGGTTGAACAAGCTTAGTTTGGTCTCAATTTTTGTCCTTTAGTTTCATCATCTATTTCTCCAAGTTCTTCATCTTAAAAATATAAGCAATTCAACACTCTAAAAGTGAGTGAGGAACCTTTAATTAAAGTTTCATCATGGGATCAATACAATCAATTTCTTCAAGAACCTCTTCAGAATATATCTCATCAAGGTTGTGAACAAAGTAATGAGGATGATGATTCCCATTATCCCTCTAACATTTTAATTTATAATATGATAAATTTTATGTGTTCTAATGTTAAATCTTCTGCTTCTTATAGAAACCTTGTGAAGTTAGGAATTGTTCCTCATGCTAAGAAAAATGGTTTTGTTCAAGAATGTATAGATTATCATGTTATGGCTACAAAAGAAAAAGCTATGAAGGAGCCTCTTCATGATTATAATCATTGAGATGGTTTGCCTTCTAGATTTTTCTTTGATGAAATAGTCCCTTGAATGATTTTTATTTTTGTTAAGGTAGGAGGCACAAATGGAGAATGTGTCGACTATCATTATGATTGCTTTTTTAACATAAAATAAAAAATAAAGTAAAATCAATTAATTAGGTATGCATTTGCATTCTCATTCCATCATACATGTTTTCTTGCTCATACTGCATGATTGCATATCATATTTTTTATGATTGCTTGACAACATGTTCCTCTTACATTTTTGCTTGTCATAATTGCATGGTTGCTTGTTCATATAACTTTTTGGGAATTTACGATAATGGCAAGTGATGACACCTAATTAGGTTGTAGCTCACATGCATTACACTCTCACTGGGTATTTGATGCCTAGAAAATCATGAAACTTGGGCCCATGCATTTTCATCATTTCTTCTCTTCTTGCCTTCCTTTTGCTCTTTCTTCTCCTCTCTCTTCTTCTTGTATTATTTGACTTTGAAAGTTTTTACAATGATCATCATCTCTCTCCAAAGTCAAGGAATGCAATCCTCTTTTGCTATGTCCTTGTATTTTTTGCATGATTCTTATTTCTTCTTTGTCTTCTTTTTTCAGACAAGGCTACACATTCTTCTCTCTTTTTATTGCACACTTCCTCCCTCTTGACTTTTCACTAGCTAAAATTTCAAGCTGGGGGCACACACACACAATTATTTGCTTCTCATTTTCTTCCTCTTATTTCTTATAGCACATGCACACACTCACATTGTGTTATGCTCATATAAATTAGTCTATATACCTATTCTTACACGTCCCTATTGGGTAGTACATGCTAATACATCATTCACATCAGCAATGATGTATTCTCTTATCAGGTTATGCTTCTCATAACTCAGCAAGCTCAACACCCCATTACAAGATAAGCTCCTTAGACATTTTAGTAGGCCTCAACATACATCCTAGCAGGTAATCACCCCACAACAGTCACTAGTGAGCAATCTGTTGAGCAAGGTGCATCAAAAGTATTGTCATTGTTGTCAACACAATCAGATAGATTTGTTGATGCAGTGGACAGGAAGTTCAAAAGCTATTCAGATGCAGAAGATAGGAGTTCAAAGGTTATTCAGAGTATGTATAGTGATTTTCCAAGAAGACCGAAGTGGCCCATATGCAAAAGATCAAAAAAAAAAAACAAGTAAGAAAAGTGTCACGATATTGCAACATATACAGCAGGAAAGAAAAACTGTCGCGATTTTGCAACATGTTGGAAGAGAGAGAAAAAGCAAGGAAAAATGTCGCGATTTCGCGACATGTTGGAAGAGAGAGAAAAAGCAGGAAAAACTGTCACGATTTCACATGTTGGAAGAGAGAAAAAGCAAGAAAAACTGTCGCATTTCACGACATGTTGGAAGAGAAAAAGGCAAGTGGAAAAACTGTCATGATTTTGCAACATGTTGGAAGAGAAAGAGAAAGCAGGAAAAAGTGTTGCGATTTCACGACATGTCGCATTTTCATGACTAAAATAGGAAAGAGAAAGTAAGTTGGAAAAGTGTCGCGATTTCGTGACATGTCGCATTTTCGTGACTAAAATAGGAGAGAGAAAGTAAGTTTGAAAAGTGTCGTGATATTGCGACATGTCGCATTTTCGCGACAAAAGAAAGAGAGGAAGCGTACGGAAGCAGAACTGTTGCGATTTCACGACAAAAGTAGAAAGCAAGACTTCGGAAGCAGAAGTGTCATGATTTTGTGACAAAAGCAAATAAGTAAAGTACGGAAGCAGAAGTGTCATGATTTCACGACAAAAGCAGAGAAGAAGACTTCGAAGGCAGAAGTTTCACGATTTCATGACAAAAGCAAAGAAGCTAAGTACGAAAGCAGAAGTGTCACAATTTTGTGACAAAAGCTAAGTTGAAGACTATGGAGGCAGAAGTGTCACGATATCACGACAAAAGCAAAGTCGAAGTCTATGGAAGCAAAAGTGTCGCGATATCACGACAAAAGCAAAGACGAAGTATACGAAGGCAAAAATGTCACGATATCACGACAAAAGAAAAGACAAAGTCTACGAAGGCAAAAATGTCATGATATCGTGACAAAAGAATAGAGAAAGCATACAGAGGTGAAAGTGTCGCGATATCACGACATGTATTTTCATGGCAACAACAACAAAAGAAGCTACAGAGGCAAAAATGTCACGATTTCATGAGAGGTCATAAATGCGCAAGTCAAGAAGAACCCGAATGAAATGAGAAGTATGACAGTGGACCAAAATCACTATGGCGGTTATAGGGTCTGTCTAGAATGAAATCATCAAGTGATGGATAAACCGAACATCTTCTTGAGTTGAAGTTGACGAAGACCGATGACAGTCGACTAAAATTAGGGTTTACAGTTGTTATGAAAGTCGACTAAGATTAGGATTTACAGTCGACTAAGATTAGGGTTTTCATCATAAAAATATTGTTATAAAAGGAGGGCTATTTGGAGAATTGAAGTGAGGTCGAATGTGTGTAAAATACGGTCGTTGTGTGCAGAGAGCAAGTCATGTCAAATCATGCTAAGTGCAAAATTTTCAAAGAGAGTAGAGTGCGCGAAAGGGAGAAGACAATCGTGAAGTTTGACTGTAAAGAAGCAGAGTGTGCGAAGTGATTGCACAGAGAGATCAGAGTACGCAGAGAACGCAAAGGTGAAGAAGACCAATTAGGGTCTTGCAAAAGCAAAGGTATCTTACTGTCAAACTTATAGATTCAAATAAAGTCCAGGTTGCAACTTGGCATCAGGGGTTGGTGCTCCTTTTTGTTGGTGTAGATAAATAAGGGGTTGGTGCTCCTTTCTGTTGGTGCAAATAAATAAGGGGTTGGTGCTCCTTTCTATTGGTGTAGATAAATAAGGGGTTGGTGCTCCTTACAATGGGTGCTGGTAAATTGATTGTAAAGATGGTGCTTTGTAAAGGCTAGATTTGGATGGTAGTCCAAGCAATCAATTTTTGAGGAGTAGCCACATTGGTGAACCTCGTTAAATCTTGTGTTGTGTGATGCTCTTTTTTTATACTTGTTGTATATAGTAATAAGTTTTAATTGCTGTGGTATTAAGAGTTGTAAATTTAAGTTTAAAGAGCTACACCGATTCACCCCCCCTCTCAATGTCATTGTAAGACTAACACAATCATCCATAGTGGGTTACACCCCATTATTTAATCATTCAAGCAATCTCCCATAGTGTGTTATGCTCCATATTTTTTCCATCTATCCATCTTAGCGAGTACTACGCCCATAGCAAGTTTTCACTCCACACCTAGATCATTCTTTTGGGATTAACACCCTCCATTTAGGGTTTTTTGATCATATTATCTCGCTTTCTATGGTTGAACTTTGGATCTCCTTCTTCTTCTTGTTATTCGCTCCTCTTCCCTTATTCTTTTTTTCCCTTTCTTCTATTCATCCATGCATTTCATGATAGATGCATTAGATTCATGTTATACCTAGTGATATTTGCTCTGCTATTTGTTTGCTTGCTTTGTTCTCTGTGTTTCTATATTTTGCTCTTTATTTATTTACCTTTATTTATTTTCTTAAGGAATTTTCATTCCTTTCGAAACTCAAGGGGGAACCCTTTAATGTTAGTAATATCTTGCCCTGTTTGCAAAATTCTAGAGTGTCCTTCATGGTACCCCTTTTGCACCACCCCTTTTTATGTGTTTGTTACCTTCTTGCCCATAGGAGTATACATATTTATTTGATGTATTTAATTGGTCTTAAATACATCAAATATGGGGTAAAATATAGACAAAGAAAATTGACCCACTAAGGTGAGTAATTTTTCTTAGATCCCTTATTTTCTCCTTGGAAAAGTAGGGTCATATTTGAGTCAATTTTACTCTATCAAATCTTATCTATTATTCCTAAATATTATACCATTAGATAAATCTTGAAAATATCTTTCCAACGGTATATTATATGATCCATTTTGACTCCACTTGACCCTCCAAAATGCATTAAAACCTCACGGGGGTCTAGCTGGTGTGATGTCACGGTCCGTCTTTTATGGAGCGTGATATTTAATTTTAGGGTTTTCTCTTATGTTGCGGTTGACCTTAATTTTCAAAATTGATATTTTTAAGGTCGGTTGTGCTTGGTTTTTACCGCTCATTCTTCTTTCAAATCTACTATATAATGAGGGTTTGAAATTCATTTTCTTCCCAAGTATCAATGTAGTCAAGCCATCAAGTTTTCATCAAGCAAGTTCATTTCTCACCAAGCATATTTATTAAAGTCTTCGTATTCTTCTTTCGCAAGAAAGCTAACTCGCAAGTGTGAAGTGTGATCTATTGAAGCTTTTTTTTCTACTGCATTGGATTGTTGATTGTTATTGCTCGCTTTAGTGGATTTGTGTTGAATCCCTAATGAGAGATCAACTATTTGATAGGTCTCAACCCTTTTGCTTGCTTCCTCCCCCTCTACTAGGTGATTTTGCTCTTCTACATGCATGTTTTTTTTTTTTGTATCATGCATCAGTCATTTCACTTGAATATAATATATTTCATATCACTTCTATGAAATCACACTTGGTCTTCTACGAGGTACGATTTCACCTTGTATTATCGCACCCAGTATTCTACGAGGTGTGATTTCACCTTGCGTTATCGCACCCGGTCTTCTGTGGGATGCGATTTTACCTAAGCTCAATTTAGGGGTAATCTGCTATTCCAATTTTCATCATTGCATTCTAGACTGCATTTAGAGCATAGTGGTGCATTCTATTTATGTGATTTCATCATTCTTTTTTTTCTATATTGTATTGTGTTTGTTTTTCTTCAAAGGTCAATTTCTACTTTTAATTATCAAAGGTCAGCTAAAAGGACCTAGGGGGATTGACTGTTGTGCCTCCAAGTGCTATTATATAGTGGTCTAAGCAGGCCCCCTAATTCTAATCACATTTTCAAGTGTTTGTTGAGTTATCTTGTAGGAACATGAATTATTGATAGCATTGGACAAAGGGATAAAAGCAAGGATAAAACCACTAGATAAGATAAGTTTTTAGATTAGTTTTTAGGTTGTTTTTTGAGTCCTTTATATTTCTGTTGTAAACCCTAGATCTGATTTAATAGAAATATACTTAATTAATTCTAGGTATCTGAAATATAAACAACATATAGTGTTCTTAGGTACCAAGATAGGTACTTAATATTGAATAATTTAATATTGTATTGTATAATGGTATGAGCCATAAATTAATTATTAAGAAATGCCACATGTCAAAATAGAAATAGGTATGTCATATAATCGTATTTGTAACCATTGGGGGAATATTGTCATATGTAACTTCAAGGAATATTGCCATATTATTATGCACTTTGCAACTCATGGAAGGTGAACCTTCACATGTGTTATCTTGTAACTCATTGAAGGTGAACCATCACACTCATGTATAAAGAGAGATGTACCCCCATTGTGAATTATATAATATGTAATATATTCTTGGATAAGTCTTGGCTTGTGGAGCTAGAGATCTTTTGGAGTGGCTTCCTTCCTTAAAGAGCATTGTATGGTGTTCCCCTACCTCAAGGGTATAATCAATCTCTATTTTATTGAGCAATTAATTTATTTGTGGATGCATGTTGAATATTTATGCAAATTATTGAATAATCTATGGAATGAGAAGAGATTTGTATTAAAAGAGGAATATTTAACTAAATCTGATGCAATCATCAAAACATTCAATAGCGAGTACCAAGAAGCTTGTGGCATTCTCCCCCTTAAATTTTGACCCACGCTCTTAGATATATTGTTCTATGTGGTACCTTTCCCTACATATTTAATCAACTTCTCAAAAATACTTGGATCCATGTGATGAAGGTTGTTCCTTCTAATTTTCATCAATTTTTGAAGTTCAGATTTAAGGATCAACTTGTCACCAATCCAAGTGGCCCTCATCCATTTGAATATTGTTCAATGGTTGAATATTGTTCAGTTTCATCATCTATTTCTCCAAGTTCTTCATCTCAAAAATCTAAGCAATTCAACACTCTAAAAGTGAGTGAGGAACCTTTAATTAAAGTTTCATCATGCGATCAATACAATCAGTTTCTTCAAGAACCTCTTCTGAATATATCTCATCAAGGTTGTGAACAAAGTAATGAGGATGAGGATTCCCCTTATCCATCTAACATTTTAATTTATAATATGATAAATTTTATGTGTTCTAATGTTAAATATTCTGCTTCTTATCGAGACCTTGTGAAATTAGGAATTGTTCCTCATGCTAAGAAAAATGGTTTTGTTCAAGAATGTATAGATTATCATGTTATGGCTACCAAATAAAAAGCTATGACGGAGCCTCTTCATGATTATAATCATTGATATGATTTGCCTTCTAGATTTTTCTTTGATGAAATAGTCCCTTGAATGCTTTTTATTTTTGTTAAGGTAGGAGGCACAAATGGAGAATGTGTCAACTATCATTATGATTGCTTTTTTAACATAAAATAAAAATTAAAGTAAAATCAATTAATTAGGTATGCATTTGCATTCTCATTTCATCATACATGTTTTCTTGCTCATACTGCATGATTGCCTATCATATTTTGTATGATTGCTTGACAACATGTTCCTCTTACATTTTTGCTTATCATAATTGCATGGTTTCTTGTTCATATAGCTTTTTGGGAATTTACGATAATGGCAAGTGATGACACCTAATTAGGTTGTAGCTCACATGCATTACACTCTCACTAGGGCTTTGATGCCTAGAAAATCATGAAACTTGGGCCCATGCATTTTCATAATTTCTTCTCTTCTTGCCTTCCTTTTGCTCTTTCTTCTCCTCTCTCTTCTTCTTGTATTCTTTGAATTTGAAAGTTTTTACAATGATCATCATCTCTCTCCAAAGTCAAGGAATGCAATCCTCTTTTTCTATGTCCTTGTATTTTTTGCATGATTCTTATTTCTTCTTTGTCTTCTTTGTTCAGACAAGGCTACACATTCTTCTCTCTTTTTATTGCACACTTCCTCCCTCTTGAATTTTCACTAGCTAAAATTTCAAGTTGGGGGTACACACGCACAATTATTTGCTTCTTATTTTCTTCCTCTTGTTTCTTCTAGCACATGCACACACTCACATTGTGTTATGCTCATATGAATTAGTCTATATACCTATTCTTACACACCCCTATTGGGTAGTACATGCTAATACATCATTCACTTCAGAAATGATGTATTTTATTAATAGGTTACGCTTCTCTTGACTCAGCGAGCTCAACACCCCATTACAAGATAAGCTCCTTGGCCATTTTAGTAGGCCTCAACATACATCCTAGCAGGTAATCACCCCACAACAGTCACTAGTGAGCAATCATCCATAGTAGGTTACACCCCATTATTTAATCATTCAAGCAATCTCCCATAGTGTGTTACGCTCCATATTTTTTCCATCTATCCATATTAGCGAGTACTATGCCCATAACGAGTTTTCAATCCACACCTAGATCATTATTTTGGGATTAACACCCTCCATTCAAGGTTTTTTGATCATATTATCTTGCTTTCTATGGTTGAACTTTGAATCTCCTTCTTCTTCTTGTTATTCGCTCCTCTTCCCTTATTCTTTCTTTCTATTTCTTCTATTCATCCATGCATTTCATGATAGATGCATTAGATTCATGTTATACCTAGTGATATTTGCTCTGCTATTTGTTTGCTTGCTTTGTTATCTATGTTTCTATATTTTGCTCTTTCTTTATTTACATTTTTTTATTTTCTTAAGGAATTTTCATTCCTTTCGAAACTTAAGGGGGAACCCTAGCCATAGAGGCATTAATGTTAGTAATATCTTGCCCTGTGTGCAAAAGGCCAGAGTGTCCTTCATGGTACCCATTTTGCACCACCCCTTTGTCCAAACCTAGCCACCCCTTTTTTTGTGTTTGTTACCTTTTTTCCATAGGAGTCTACATATTTATTTGATGTATTTAATTGGTATTAAATATATCAAATATGGGATAAAATATAGACAGAGAAAATTGACCCACTAAGGTGAGTAATTTTCCTTAGATCCCTTATTTTCTCCTTGGAAAAGTAGGGTCATATTTGAGTCAAATTTACTCTATCAAATCTTATCTATTATTCCTAAATATTATACCATTAGATAAATCTTGAAAATATCTTTCCAACGGTATATGATATGATACATTTTGACTCCATTTGACCCTCCAAAATGCATTAAAACCTCCAAAATGCATTAAAACCACACGAGGGTCTAGCTGGTGTGATGTCACGGTCCGTCTTTTATGGAGCGCGATATTTAATTTTAGGGTTTTCTCTTATGTCGCGGTTGACCTTAATTTTCAAAATTGATATTTTTAAGGTCATTTGTGCTTGGTTTTTCCCGCTCATTCTTCTTTCAAATCTACTATATAAGGAGATTTTGAAATTCATTTTCTTTCCAAGTATCAATGTAGTCAAGCCATCAAGTTTTCATCAAGCAAGTTCATTTCTCACCAAGCATTATTTATTGAAGTCTTCGTATTCTTCTTCCGCAAGCAAGCTAACTCACAAGTGTGAAGTGTGATCTATTGAAGCTTTTTTTTCTACTGCATTGGATTGTTGATTTTTATTGCTCGCTTTAGTGGATTTGTGTTGAATCCCTAATGAGAGATCAACTATTTGAGAGGTCTCAACCCTTTTGCTTGCTTCCTCCCCCTCTACCAGGTGATTTTGCTCTTCTACATGCATGTTTTTTTTTTCTATATCATGCATCAGTAATTTCACTTGAATATAAGATATTTCATATCACTTATATGAAATCATACCTGGTCTTCTACGAGGTACGATTTCACCTTGTATTATCACACTCGGTCTTCTACGAGGTGTGATTTCACCTTGCGTTATCGCACCCGGTCTTCTGTGGGATGCGATTTTACCTGAGCTTAATTTGGGGGTAATATGCTATTCCAATTTTCATCATTGCATTCTAGAATACATTTAGAGCATAGTGGTGCATTCTATTTATGTGATTTCATCATTTTTTTTTCTATATTGTGTTGTGTTTGTTTTTCTTCAAAGGTCAATTTCTACTTTTAATTATCAAAGTTTAGCTAAAAGGACCTAGGTGTATTGACTGCTGTGCCTCCAAGTGTTGTTGTATAGTGGTCTAAGCAGGCCCCCTAATTCTAATCACATTTTCAAGTGTTTGTTGAGTTATCTTGCAGGAACATGAATTATTGATAGCATTGGACAAAGGGATAAAAGCAAGGATAAAACCACTAGATAAGATAAGTATTTTGATTAGTTTTTAGGCTGTTTGTTGAGTCCTTTATATTTATGTTGTAAACCCTAGATCTGATTTAATAGAAATATACTTAATTAATTCTAGGTATATAAAATATAAACAACATATAGTGTTCTTAGGTACCAAGATAGGTACTTAATATTGAATAATTTAATATTGTATTGTATAATGGTATGAGCCATAAATTAATTATTAAGGAATGCCACATGTCAAAATAGAAATAGGTATGTCATAGAATCATATTTGTAACCATTGGGGGAATATTGTCATATGTAACTGCAAGGAATATTGTCATATTATTATGCACTTTGTAACTCATGGAAGGTGAACCTCCACATGTGTGATCTTGTAACTCATTGAAGGTGAACCATCACACTCGTGTATAAAGAGAGATGTACCCCCATTGTGAATTATATAATATGTGATATATTCTTGGATAAGTCTTGGCTTGTGGAGCTAGAGATCTTTTGGAGTGGCTTCCTTCCTAAAGGAGCATTGTATGGTGTTCCCCTACCTCAAGGGTATAATCAATCTCTATTTTATTGAGCAATTTATTGTGCAATTAATTTATTTGTGGATGCATGTTGAATATTTATGCAAATTATTGAATAATATATGGAATGAGAAGATATTTTTATTACATTTTGTATCAGAGCAACAATTTGGGTAAAGTGGGTTTGTTTTTGTGGAGCTAGGGCACGTTTTTTCAAAAAAACATCATATTTTGTTGAGGTCATATATTTTTTAATTTCAGTAGTATTTTTAAAAATATTTTTGCTCCATTGTGTAGATATTTTTGAGTACTACAAAAATGACTACTCGTTTGTTAAATTCTGATATGTATTGAGAAAGTTATGGCTATTTGAAGTTGAGTCATTTTTGCTATTTTTTGACCATGCAATTTTTATTTTCAGCAGTCATTTGCAGAATATTTTAGCACCAGCATATATATTATTCTGAGTACTATAAAAATGACTACTCATTACAGTTGTTTGAAGTTGGGTTGTTTAAGCTATTTTTTGGTTGTACGAATTTTTTTCAAAAAGAAAATTTGTAGCAATCATTTTCAGAATATTTTTACATCAGCATGCAGGTTATTTTGAGTACTACAAAAAGGACTATTTAGTTGTAAAAATTTTATAAGCATTGAGGAAGTTACAAATTTTGATAAGTATTGAGGAAGTTACAACTATTGCAAGTTGGGCTTTTGGTGTTCTTTTTTGGGTTATCGAAAAAAAAGGGAAAAAAATCATAACTTTTAATATGAGTAAGCAAATCAATTGCATTTTGTTTTATTTTGAAGAAATTTTTTAGATTTATTGTTTGAAGAAAAAAATAGATGAGATCTCCAAATTTTTGAGACATTTCGGTTATTTCAAACCTTATCCATTTTATTTAAAAAAAATGGAGTTACCAAATTTTATTGGAGAAGATGATATTGATGCTAAGGAATGGTGGGAAAATTTTAAGTCTTTATATTCTTCTAAAATGTTTTGGGGATTTAAAATTTGCATTTCTTTGCAAGGGGAAGCTTCATCTTGGTATTCCAACTTTGCTAGATCTCGTGATTATACATACACATGGGAAGAATTTGAAGTTGCATTTTTGAACAAATGGGGATAAAAAAAATGATAATAATGTGCAGGCTACAAAAACTACACCTTGTGTGTCAAGGCCAAACAATGGTAAAAAAAATTGTTTGAATGTAAAAATTCTATTTTGCAAGTTCATGGTTGCATTCAAAATCAAAAAATTATTGTTTCCATTAACCCTAGCAGAAAATATATTTTTATCAATATGTCTTTGATTAAGAGGTTGCAAGTTCAAAGAAATAAAATCAAAGACATACAAATTGAGGGAGACGATGTTCAAATTTTTAAATATTATAAGCTCACCATGGATAAATATGTTTTACATTTAGATTTTCATGCTATTAAGATGAATTATGTAGATATTGTTCTTGGTTATCCTTGGTTGCTTTATTTGGGTACTATTAACATTAATGTGCAAAAAAAATTCATGAAGTTATGGTACCAAAATAAGAAGATAAAATTACAGGATATTTCACAATGTAAGAACAAACAGGTAGCTATTACAGGGGAACAAAGTGAAGAGCAAACAAAAGAACCTAAAACAGAATTTCAGGAGGAGGCAGTAGCAAAAATCAAGGAAGCAAAATATGAACCAAAAGAAAGAAGCATGATAGAAGAGCAAAAAAAGGTGGAACAAAAGGCTAAGGTTGGAGTATATCGCCATCCACACCACCATGATAGGTAACAATCATGGAGACAGAGCTTGAGGCAACATAAGAACAATGAGGAACATACAAGGAATCAAAGGAGCCAACCCTTTGGATATGCTACAAGTAATAAATACAAGTAGGTATAGATGAAAAAAGATGAAACATATGCTTTCAAAACATGGTATTGGCATCAACTAAGACCACCACAAATCATAGTTCCACTCGGATAAATGGATGATCTAGATTGGTACCATTATTCAGCATGGTTCAGAAGATCATATTATTTAGCCTCTTCTAATATTTCAAGGATGAAACAATTGTAAGGGGGATGGAATGTTAGGTACCAAGATAGGTACTTAATATTAAATAATTTATTATTGCATTGTATAATGGTATGAGCCATAAATTAATTATTGAGTAAGGAAGGACACATGTCAAAATAGAAATAGGTATGTCATAGAATCATATTTGTAATCATTGGGGGAATATTTTCATATGTAACTACAAGGAATATTGTCATATTATTATGCACTTTGTAATTCATGGAAGGTGAACCTCCACATGAGTGATCTTGTAACTCATGGAAGGTGAACCATAAAACTCTTGTATTAAGAGAGATGTACCCCCATTGTGAAAGGGATCAATGTATGATGTATTCTTGAATAAGTATTGGCTCATGGAGATAGAGATCTTGTGGAGTGTATTCCTTCCTAAAGGAGAATTGTATGGTGTTCCCCTACCTCAATGGTATAATCAATCTCTATTTTATTAAAAAATTTATTATGCAATTAATTTATTTGTGGATGCATGTTGAATATTTATGCAAATTTGTTGAATGATTTATAGAATGAGAAGAGAGGTTCATTACAAGTGTGCACTTAGGGTTAATTTTGTTTGTGCATTTCTATTGAGCCCTTACTTAAAGGTTTTTTTTTTAGAACCCTAGGTTAGAAAGTATTCAAAGAAAGAATCATACTAGGGTTAGCTCTTGTATTCTTGCATTCTATATTTCTGCATTGTCTATATTTTATATCATAGATCTAGAAAGGTCAAATCTAGGTGTTTGTCTTGAATCTCATACGTCAAACATTCTTAAAATTCCTATGGACTTGGAGCGAGTTATTAAAGTTGTTCCTGGTGAAACCTTCCCCCTAGCACCGAGTGTAGAGAACAACACAACCCCCGTGGTTCACCCTAAAGGCTTCTCTCTTGCGGATCCAAATTTTGGGAATTGTACATGGTAGGGTAGTTTTCCCCCTCTACAATACCTAAAACTATAAAATAAAAATCACTGTCCAATGCCAAATTCACCACTACCAAATTTACCGTAACTCATCTACCACATCCATATCTATTTGTGTTGGTGGTCTAATGGTTTTATGAGGTAGGTTGGCTATGAATTATTTCAAGTTAACCTGGATATTGCTCCTTGCTATTTCATGGGATAGGGATACTTAAATTTTATTATCAAATTGTACTTCCACTTCAAGGGCCATATTCTTAGTCACTTACACTTCTTGTTCTAGCTCTGGATTTATAGGAGACAATGGCCATTTAAGTTATTTAAAGGTTTAGAAATATGATTCAACAATTTATATTCCTTTATCTTCCTAAGGATGGTGTATTATGAGGTTGTGGATGTGGAACATTTGTGGGGAGCCATAGAAAAGGTGACTTTGGTAATGATGCAATAAATTGGTATAAATTTGATAAAAATAGATGTTGTGGTGGGGTCAGTTAATCTAACTATATATGACAAAATGATAGTGGTGGATATGACCACCAAAATTACCTTAACTTCTTACCTTTACATTTAAAGCCTCATCGTAAGTTCAAATAGCAACCATAATGTCCTCATTGGAGGTAATAGCATAAAGTTATCTTAGTTGATCATCATGATGGATTCATATATGGGATGGAAGTGGAGGTGTAGTAGAAGGAGGAATAGTAGAAGAGGGTATTTTAAAGAGAGTTTAAAACAAAATGGAGAAATAGTGACAAAGGAAAATATGGAGAAGAAGAAGAGATGGTGAAAAATATGGTAGCAAAATCTTGGAGGGCTTAAAAAGTGGAAGCCTTTATATGTACCACTCTATCACAAGATTGGTTAATGGTAATTTCATAGACACCTTTACTAATACCCATGTATATCAATTGTGCTAGATCTTGGCCACCTTTAGCTTCCACTAAGACTGTTGGATCTATAGAGACACATGCATGCTCAACTCTTATTTTTATCTCTTCTTAATTTGGTGGTATGGAATGATATACCTTGTTTATTAATAGTATCCCTTTCAAACATATCATTGAAAACTATTTGGGCTACTCCACTCATGGCTATAATTATCTTGGTTGGATGGCTCTTGAGGGATAGATATGTGGGATCTCAATTGCTATTGGTCTTTTTTTTCATTTCAACCTCATTCAAGTGTTGGTCATCCTACATAGATGAAAATATATCATCAAAAAACTCTTTCATGTTTTTGGACTTAGTTTTCCTTATACCATACTCTTCTATATTACACCTCATTTAGGAATAAGTTGTAGCATTTTACAAGTTCCAATTATACTTTTCCCTAGTGGCTAAGGTTATAATATGATGCTTGATGTATTCATGAGGGTGAAACTTATCACAAATATTATTGTGATCCTTTTCAAAATTTTCTTTGTGAAGTGGAACCATGAAAAGGGTTGCTCCCACAGTGTCTTGAGTTTGTCCTCCCAAGTTTGTTTCACATCCAATCTTTTCACAACCCCCATTGATTAAAATTCCTTTTGTATTTTAAGCTTAATCAATTCTAATGTATACAGATAATTGAAATTCCCTTGCCAATCAAAATTTGCATGAGTTCCACTTCACATCAATCCTAGATCACTATCAACTCCTAGCTGCTAGTTTATCCTCAATATACGTAGTGTAGATTTTTATAAGGGGGTAAATATCAAATAAATCCTCTCATTATCAAACAATCTTGTCTTTTTATGTCTATAGACACCCAATTTTTACACACCTAGCCAAAATCAACACCTCATCAAGACACCCTAACCATGTCGAATTGGACATCAAATTTGGCATATTTTATCATTACCCAATCTTATCAAAAAATCATCAATTGCATTATCTTCATAAGCCTCTTGATAAAAAAAATCGAATTAATCATCTTCATACCCAAATTTGGGGTGTTTATAGCCCTAAAATGTAAGGTAATAATTAATAAAAAATTTAACTTATAAAATTATCTCAAAGCTTAACAAAACCACCACTATCAGATCGAGCTCAAAAAGAGTTTTCCAACGAGTATAAAAATACCTAAATTTGGATACATATCGATGCCTAAAAATACAAAACCAAAATCGCTATCCAATATCAAATTTGCCACTGCCAAACTCGCCACCCAAATTTGCTAGTGGTGAATTTGGTAAGCCTAGTGGAAAATTTGGCAAACATCCAAATTTTAAAATTTGAAAAGTCAAACTTACCTCATGACCAAATTTTCCACTTGGGTTACCAAATTTTCTAGTGGCAAGTTTGGTCGACAATGGTGAATTTGGCCAAACAACTTAGAACATGCACAAACTAGGAGTATGCAGATTACATCCCTCTATCCTCAACTTTGATCTCATATGCCCCAATAATTCACTAGATCCATAGATTTCAATTTGATCTTATCTAACTTCCCCCCAAATTCTCCTCCCAAATCCTATTTAAGGATCCCCTTGGGTAGGCATTTGGCATGAATACTTGATGTAGATACACTCTACTAAGATTTTTAGAATTCTACTTCTAAGCTCTTCTTCCATAGCATTCTCTATTTCTAAGATTTTCCTAAGCTTTTGAGGTATTTTACAAGCATTTGGATGCAAGCTAAGCAAGGTAAGGAGGACTTTGGGGTAAGGAGGTCATCTTGGAGGTAAGGAAGATAGCTCTACCAACATCTTTCTTCTCTCATTTTAGCTTTGCTTCATATGCATTTTGTCCTCTAGGTTGTAGCCTTGCTAAATTGAATTTCCTTTTGGTATTCTTTTATTTTATGCTTGTAATTTCTTATTGCAGGGTTCTAATATCTATTTGTATCCATCTAACACTATATTTGCAACCATATAACACTATGTCTATAGTCTTATCTTCAATAATATCACCTCTAGTTAGTCTCTAATATTATTTTGCAGGTCTTAGAGGAGTTCTCTTACTTGCTAGCTTCATATTGCTGACTAATATCTCTATCTTGTAGGGTGATCACATGCATTCCCTTCATAAGCATTAGAATACTTACTATCTTCTTATTTCATTTGAATACTTTATGTTATTTTTTATTTGTAGCCTCATTTAATTTTATTATAAGCATTCTAACTTCTTTTTTTTATATCCATGCTCATGAAATTTCTATTTTTCAAACATCTAATATTGTTTATCAATCTCTTTTAAGCATTCAAGCATCCTGTCCACTTCCATCTATTATAGTGGAGGATACAAGATTTTCACTACCTTGCTATCCCACTTACAGTACCTTTCAATCCCCATTTGCAAGCATTTGTCTCCCTTTGGTCTTAAAAACTACATTTATTCACTTTCTTAGCTACTTACATTTATTTACCTTTTCTCTTATAAATCTTGTGGAAATTAGGATATAGTTAACTCTCTTTACTATATTCCTAACCTATCCATGCTCTGAGATCTCTATTTTACATTCTTTGGCTATTCAATAGCCATTGAAGAATTCTCCCCTATCCCTTTATCAAAGTATTCATTTAGAACATAAATTGGTAGAGATTTTGTAACATTCTTTATCTCTTTTGTACTCAGAATAGTAGAAAACATTATTAGGATCATTACCCTGCAATATCATCCCAAAAACCCATTAAAATCCACTCAAAATAGCCCTAAAACTCTTCAAAATCTTGTAATCTGACCAAATTCACCATCCTACACAGTCAATGGTGAATTTGGCTTCCAAAAATACATAAAAGCAAATTCACTACCGACAAAATTTGGCAATGGTGAATGTGGCAAGACCTAGTGGTGAATTTGGCAAAAGCCTAAAAATCCACTTGAGGAGGCAAGCATGCTTTAAATTTTAATAAATAGGAGGTTTTATTAGCTGATAAGATAGAAATTCATCTTTCCTAGCACTCAGATAGACCTCCCAAAGTAGAAAATCTAATTGTTTTGGTATTTTTGTGCAGATACCAAAATCGCTAGTCTCGAGTGGTGAATTTGGTAGTAGTGGCGAATTTGGTAGTTTCAATGGCAAATTTGGAAAAAAGGCTCCAAAAGAGGTTATTCTACCACTTGGCACTTCCCTAGCTCTACATTTCCTATTTCAATGAGTTTTCCTTTTTTTTTTGTTTGAAAATCACATTTAATTTGGGGAATTAAGGAATCTAAGTAGAAACCCAAATTATTTACAAAAATATTTAATTGCTTTACAAAACATCCAAATTACTTTCCAAAAATCCTTCATTGCTTTACAAAACACACCTAAATCGGTCAATTAAGGAACCTTAGGTAAAATCTTAGTTTCTTGGTCATTTTCAAGTACATATGTAAAGAAATCGAAAGTCATCTAGTTGCATTTAGGCTATCTTGTCTTCTTGCATCCTTTCTTGTTTTACCTTGAAATACCAAAATCTCCTTAGTTAGCTCATATAAATTTGAAAAGCATATAGGATAGCTCTTGTCTTCTTACATTTGTGTGATAAAAGCCTTAGCATTGCATTTAGATGATCATTGACTTTTAGGTCTTACATAATCTTTAAGGCTTGAAAAACAATTGAAAAAGATAGTGATCCAAAACCTTAGGTGTTTTCTTTGAATAAACTCATAAAACATCGATCAAACAAGCATAACATCAACTTCTACAAGGCATAAGAAAAAAACATTGAGTAGGAGTCTAGTTGTGTTGAGAATATATATATTCTCAGGGTTTCCCTTGGAAACAGACCCTCAAGTGGGAAAGTAGATATTCCAATGAATCTCCCTCACACACACTTGACATTGAATTAGACTTAAGAGAAAAATATACATCTTTTACCGCATCTACAATGTCTTTCCCATATCAATGAGGTTCAACTACCATACTACTATATATTTGGGATAAATGCTAACTTGAACACCTCATTAGAAAACCCATATAACCTAACAAAAGATAAATATGATCCCAAGTAAAAAATATCCTTCTCACTTTATTTTGTTTGTACCAAGGCTTTGCACTCTAAGGATAACCTATAGAACCCATCCCACATTATCTATATAATTGGATCATAAATATCAATGTTGAAATTATAATAATATCTCCTTGCATCTATATAGGATATTTGAATGCTTTTAAAAATGGGTAATTTTAATGGTTGGCTATCTTTCCTAGATTTATCTAGCTTCACGTTTTGGATCCAATATATAGTTTGATGCATAATAGCCATACTAGGTATGAAGAGATAGTAAAAATCTTGGTATTCTCAAAATTTTCTTATTGTCAGTTAATTTTCTTAAAGATGTAGGTGGCATAGTTAAGTAGTTGACAATACTATACCACATCCCTAACTATATGGAGCATCCTCAATTTCTCCTTCTACACCATGACATTTGAACCACTACCTAATACAAAATCCACCATTAGAAATACCCTTTGTGTCGCCTATTTGAATAATTTATTTATAGTGGCAATATAAACCATCTATCATATATCTTACCATTCCTTCTTATTCTTACTATCATATAAGGCAACTTGAAACTTAGGAGTGTAGAAGATCCACCTAATGTTGGTGTATTGAATGTGCATCATCTCTCTTATTTCCATGGGTATGATCATGATGGGATATGCATTCCAATGCCTAGGAATGATAGTCTATTATTATTTATTATGGTAAGTAGCATAATTGTATATCAACTCTAGGTGATCCTAGATACGAGGTATCAAAAATTGGACCAGTCACAAACTCCACAATATAACCACTAATATATGAATCACTAGGGTTTATGTTGTATCTTCTAATGGCTTAATTTATAGATTCCTCTACCATAAAATTTAGATCCCCATCTTGAACCAGTTCATATGCTTTATAGAAAGTGATGGTGGGACCCTTCTTCTTCATCTATTTTAGCTATTATGGGATACATTTTACTTTCATATTATTTTTCAATGTATTTGAACTTGTTCCCCATTTTGAGGTGGTGGGATTTTTAGTTTCTTCCTTCGTCAACATCTCTATAGGGAAATTATTTTTTCTAACCCAAACTTTATAATTTGTTAGGATGGATATGGATAGGAAGGATTCATGTTTTATGATATGCTAGAATTATAAAATGTTTACCAAATATTAAAGTTTGTGATTTTTTATCTTGGTTCCATAGCATAGGATTTATAATGAATCATTTGATTCAACACTTCAATTTTTCTTTTCTATTGTTGTTTGACTTGTCCAATGAATTGAGATAAAGCCAAAAAATTGCTAACTTTTATATTTCAATGTTTTCTACTTTTTGATTTTCTTGATTGGTTGATGGATCAATTGCTTGCTTGGTTAATCATCAATATTTGCACTTGGGAATTTATTTATTTGTTTTATAACTCCTTTATTTGGCTTCCACCTTAGGGAGTCAATATTTTAGGTGATATGGAAATAAATCATGGGGTTTCCCACTTATATAAATTCTAACATCAATTAAAAAATCAAAATGGGGACATGGAGATACTATTGAGTCTATGATATCAGTAAATTGAAATATATTTAGGCTCTCTTGGGTTTCCTATTTTGTATTTACAATATTTTATTTGAAACTAGTCTTCACCAAGGGTATGTAGGTATGAAAATAGTTGCAAGGTTTACAATGTAAGTTGAGGATAATTTTGGGATGTTGTGATGCTAGTGAAAACCTCCCCTTGAGGGTGTTATCCTTAATATATTCTTCAAATGGCATCAACCATGTTTGTGATTATCTACAACTAACGAATCACTACTTTATGCACACAAAAAATGAGGGTTTTTACTTCTTTCCTTTTGCAGCAAGTGAATTTAGATCTCTTTTAGCATTTATAGTAAGTAATTGTAGGTCATAATGTTATCTAGATTCAATTGCATGGTCTAGAATAGAAATGAGAATTTGAAATAAGGGTATTTGTATTTTTTTGTGAACCACCCTTGTCCATGTAAAATAATATTGTAGCACGTGTTCCAAGTAGACAAATACCATCTTTTTAGAGTGGCATCAACATGATGTCATTAGACTCATGATTTTCCTTCTAAGTTGATCGATTGGGTACAATTATGCTTATGTCATGTCAATATCATCTAGTCATACAAACTATTTGACCCTTATTTGGATGAATTGGGCCTTCATTAAGCTAATGTTGGGATGACATGACTTATTTCTTTGATTGTGTTGCTAAAATAATGAATCAAAGTAATTTATGCTTATATCATCATGACATCATCTATTTTTATTGCCTTTACTTTTTGAGTCAATGTGGAGTTCCTTTTTTGTTGACATCATATTACCTTGATTTAGCATTTTGTGTCAACAAATTAGGTATTTGTAAGTACGACATCCCTTGGTGTTGGCCTTTCCTTTATTCTTTAGCATCAATTTTGCTTCCTATGTCAACATGACTTTATAATTTTAAATATTTTTCTTATGCCATTGGATTGCATTGTTTGTTATGGATTGAAATTCATGGAAGATTGTTATCTTTACACTCATAATCAATTTCTATGTCATGATAAATTTAGCATAATTTTTGGATAATTTCCAAAAGACTAGTGAATCAAACGCTTTGGAATTTGGAAGAATTTAAGTGTATTTTCTACTAATGGATGATTGTGTTGACTCTCTATGCTTACGAATTGGAGAATAGTTTAGCAAATCAATGATTTTTTTCTTAGTGAATTTTTTTATAATTTTCTTAGCTCCCTCTAGTTATTTTTCTTGACCGATTTGATATTTATTATAAAGAGATCCAAGAAGAGGGAACATACATGTATATTTTAATATTTTCACTCAGGTATAGAGGGGGATATATATATTTTTGAAATACAAGAAAAGAAAATAGTAGAAGAAAAAAGTCACAATGAAAAGAGGAAATACACACTCTATACAATTTACAATAGTATTATCTTTGGGTTTAGATAGAATGCAAAAGCTATCCATTTACTAAGATAGGTGATGACCTTTTGTCCATTGTGAACAACTTGTAAGCATTTAAGGCTTGTATTCTATCAATCTAATATGATCCACTTTAGAAGGAATCAAATTTGCTATGTTGGATAGGTTTGGTTATATCCTCATCCCATTTCATCACTAAGTATCCTTCCTTAAACTTGATATCTATAGATCATTTATAGAAACACTTTTTGACAATATTTTTGTGTTGTAGAAATTTTGGAAGGATTTTCTCTAGTTGTAGTAAGAAATATAGATGAGCTTGCTTAGGGGAAATATAATTATCTTCCAATTATAGGTGTTGAGACATTATAAGTGAAGGGAGTTCTAAATTAATTAGTAGAACTACCTATTTTTCAAACACTAATATGTACGGAGAGGTCCCATTAAAAGCCTTAGGGGTAACCTATCTACCCATAATGCCTTCTTCAATATGGTATACCTATACCTTTTGAGTTTAATAATTATCCTTTTTAGGATTCTAATTATGTTTTTGTATTTAAACTTTGTTAGTCCATTTCCTTATATATATTAAATTTAATAAAGTCTTTAGGATGAATCCACATTCTAATGTAAAATATAAAACGTATCCCCTATATATATAGTAGAATTATCTATAATTATTGTTAAGGATATCCCCATATGATGATCATATCCTCCAACAATTGGATGGTTACCTCATAGTTATCGAACTTAACTTGGCCTCAACCCACCTAGTGAAATAGTCCATGGAAATCAAGACCTAATCATGCATGGTGTTAGAAAAAAAATTGATATTTCCAATGAAGTCTAGGCCCCACTATTAAAATAGTTCTATCATAATTATGTGTTGTAGGATCATAGATGCTTTTCTTCTATTACCTATGAGTGTGCAACATGTCTTACACTCTTTAATCCATTTAAACACAATCAATTAAGATAGTGGGGTAATAATATCCAACTCTTAGAATCTTATGGGTAGTGGTTTAGGCTAAATAATAGCCTTCTTCATCATGATATTCTCTCAATAGGTTTTTAACCTTTTCTTCTTCAATAAATCTTAGGAGTACACCATCATATCCCTTTGGGAACAATATTACATAAATCCAACTATAGTTCATCGCCCTTTGCTTGTATTTGTGTCTCTCCTTATTTATAAAAATTCTTAACACTTTCTTAGTTAGCATATATTTTCTTAGGTCATCTATACACCCATTCTTCTCTTCTTGGTTAACTTCCTCTACCAAAGTTACCTATTAATTTTGGTAGGACAATGCCAAATTTTTATAAAATGATCTTTCTCTTACCAATTTGAATAACTTGATATCAATGTCAAAATCGTGTATTTTGTTAATCCAACTGACTCTTTTCTCACCTAGTTCACCATGTAGGACTACTAATCTCACATCTAAGTAAATAATGAACATTGTAGTCTTACTTTAGGATAAATAAAATTTGGAATTCTTGAGTGCATTCATCATAGTGAACACTTGCTTTTCAATAAAAATATAACACTATCTCTAGTTATGAAGGGTTAGACTCATGAAATATATTAGGTGTTCTTATTCCTTATAGCCTTTTGGATTAACATGGTCAATATACTTTCATCAATGCCAAACACATATATTGGAATACATTGAGAAATATGGAGTAATAATAATGGAGGACTTGGTCATTGCTTATTTGATTTTTTGAAAAGATTTATTACCTTTCTTTATCCATGTAAAGGTGATATCCTTCAACAATTTTGTAATAGGCCTAACCATTTGTGAAAAATTAGGGATGAACTTGAAGAGAAACTAAATTTTGACTAGGAAAGGTATGATGCCTTTGACTAAAGATGGTGAGGGTAGTTCTTGAATTTCCTTAATATGATCTACTTCTATAGAAAGTCTATGTTTTATTACCACATGTCATAGTAGCTTGAATTACTATAAAAATAATATAAACTTCTTAGGATTCAAAGATATGCCTTATTCCCTACATCTATTGAAGATTGCTTCCAAATTTTCAACATGTTCAGACATATATTTAGAAAAGATTGTCAAATCATTGAGATAAATGAGGATAATATCATCAATTATCCCTACAAAGGTAATTACCATCATTCTTTAGAAAATAATACTTGTTACATTCATAGTCCTAGCACCATAAAATCTAGATTAAAAGAATGAAACAAGAACACTTTTGGAAACATTTTTTAGAATAAAGAACTAAAAGATTCACAACTATATAGAGTTTGAACCTTGAGTTTATTTGCTTTTTAAATCAAGGATATTAGTAAGTTTCCATGATATCAAATAATTTCAAAGTGTAGTCTCCTCATATACCTATTTTTTTTATTACTTTCCTCATATTGTAGCACACCAATAATCAATTCTAATATAAGTTGTGCTTCATAAGATTCATCTATAAATTTTGGGTATTCATTCTAGTTGTCTGCTCCAACATTACCCAAATTATGTAGGAGATAGATATAGAGCAACTCATTTTGTATTTTGATAAATTTTCTATCATGATATACCTTCATATGTGTATAATCCATTGTCATATATCCATCCATTGATAACTTCCTAGTCCACTCTCTAGAGAGTAGCATTGTAAAGCAAGGTAGAATCTCAACCACTATTACTTCTTAAATTGCTATAAATTTTAAGTGTTTAGTCATAGTCATTACCATGTATTTCTATATGCCAACTATATTTACCCGAGTTCCATCCATTTGAATAGACTTTCTTTATATTTCTAAATATGGAAACCTATTTCTTCATAGTTTGCTTTGGGTATAACTCCTATGAAAAAACTTGAATGATTGATATATATTCTCAAAATATAATTATAAATATTCAAAGTAATATAAAACAATGATGGATTCATTGTCTTAGGTCCAGGAGCATTAACCACATCAAGCTTGTTCAGTTGGATATTAGATGGATCTTAGGCCATGATATTTTATTGCTTGGATGGATTAATATGAGTCTTTAAGGATGCAACCACTTTTATGTTAGCATAAATGTATTCTTATTCTTTCAAATATTCCTATAATAGATCCATTTTTCTTGGCAAAGCCAATGCTTTTAGCATGCTCACCTTTGTTGGTGTCTTCCTTAACTCCTCACTAAAATTGAACTTAGTATCCATTGGATTACTTTCTTTGTGAGGTATAAACCTTCTAAATTATCATGTTATCATTTCCCTACCCTCACTATTCAAGGGATACGTTAGATTACTATTGAATTCATTCTATATATTTTTACTTTTATCTTTTGTTGCATGAGCTTCCTTTTTACCTACAAACACATTTATCTTTTGAGCATCATCCTATGGGGTCTTCATTATTATTTTTCTTTGCTCCTTTTGGGATGATGCCTTTTGATTAGTGGTAATTGAACCTTTATCCTTAAGTTATAATTGAGGGTATCCCATTTTGAGAATGATAGTATTTGATTTAGGGACATGTAGTTTAGATGGTATTTTTTGAGCGTTTGAAGGCTTAGGTTGTTCATATTTTGCCTTTCTCTTGCTTCAAGTTGAAACCCTTTTTTTTTGTTTGTAAATACTATTCAATCTTCAAAAGCAAATTTAACGTCTTTAGAGGCACCCAAATTTTATATGATAGATTGTTTCTATTTAGGAAAGGTTGTGATTCATTATTGTACCATCATTTATGGATCTACCATATTAACTTGTTACATTATGGTTTGCTTAATATTTGGTGCTTGAGTGATTACTTCATAACACATCATGTTCTCCTACTATGCTTGGTATTGCTAGTTATATATGGAAATTTAAGCATTTTGTATAGCCATATTACATTCCATAGTATTTTTTCCAACATTACAAGGCACCATAAAATGTTTATTTTTTAATTGGCATTTTCCATATTGTTTTAAGTCTATTTTTCTTCTTGATTACCAACTGGCTAGGCTATCTTATCTTTCATGAGATAAGGTGTCCTTTGTTGTTACTAATTCTCTATTTGATTCCATACACCCCCTTATTAACCATCCTGATTTTACCTCTTCTCCATATTTGTATAATTTACAAAAATCTTCATCATCTCTTAGTTCATTTGCCTAGACTTGAAATTTAGTCATTTTGATTCTAAGGTGTTGAAATAATATTTGAATTGCATGGATAAGGTAAAGTAGGTAGATATTGTAATTAGGATTAAAAAGCAATAATATTTGACATTATTTGGCTAGGAAAGGTCACCATATATGGAATATTAATTAAAATATAAGTGGTTGTACTAGGTGGAACCTAAAAAAGTTGGCTTTAGACACTTGGTATTAGAATCATAGCTAGAGGAGGCATTGGTATTTGAAAATTTTGTATTGGGATCATAGAACTATAATATGCCATAAACAAAATGGAATAAAATCTATCAACCCTAACCAACATATCTTCTACTTGTGTTAGTTATTCAAAACATCCAACCAAGGTGACATGATTAGAATTGGAAACCATTAAAGTAAATTTGATTCTAGTTCTTTGATATAGTAAGAAAATAATTCTTCATCTAATGGTTTGATATTTGATAGTATCAAGTATAGTATCCACATCAACATTATTTTACAGTCATAAATATTCTCTTGAGTATACCCATGCATAGTGTTTAATTGGAAGATAATAGAGTATCTATTTTCCAATTTGCCAAATATTTTCATGAATGGTTCAACTATAGAATCCTAATTAGTAACTGAATTATCAAGAAGGCTTCATTACCATGTAGCAACTTTATCTCTCAATAAATATATCAACAACTAGACCATGATATCTTCTTCTAATGTTAATAATTCATTCAAATGATCCAAAATACTATTATTTCCATTGTCATCAAAGGTTGGTAAAGCTTTCATAGCGAAAATGGGTATTGGATATTAAACTATTAAGTATAGAGATCCTTGATAGGTCCAATTTGGTGGTTATATTTGTAGCCTTAATTGTATTTGTATTTGATAATTTTAAGGTGGTTTCCCATATGGAATTTGTGGGGTATAAGGTATTTAGTATTGAGGAGAACCCATGTACCCTTGTATTTACTGCATAAATTGAACCATCTACTAGTTTAAAGCTTCTTGTTAATTTTAAGGTACTATAGATCATTGCGGAACAAATTATTGATTGATATTTTGAATCAAAGGTAGGTTAGAATGTATGTGATTATAAAGGTTAGGATTTAGAAATATAGTTGGATTAAGCATAAATTATTGGTTTTAAGGACCATCAAACTACTAGTGTAATGGTTGATTGAGGGATGATAATTGTTGATATTGCATATGGTTATCGCCTAGAAAAAATAGTGGATTTTTAGAAGCTTCTAAGGTCATACAGGCTCTTACTAGTAATATAGGGATTTGCCAATTATACATGGTAATTAAATTTTGGTTATAAATTTTGTGGAGGTTAGACTAATTAACCTAAATTTATTCTAGGGTTTGAATTTTTTTATTATGCATTAAGGTTTTACAACCTTGTAAACATTGGCTCCTAGAAGGATTTCAAATCATTTGTTGTAATGAACCTCCTTGAAGTTGAGATGAGGAACTATGAGGGATATAGTATTGGATCAACCTAACTTGTGGTTGACTAATATTGGTCTACTAGATGGAGCTAGCATGTAAGCCTAATTGCAATTGATATATTGATGGGATTATTGACTAGCTAACTAGGGATGATGTCATTGTACTTATGTTAAGATACTATAGAATTAGACCCAACAAATTGGGTATTAATAACATTAGGAAAGGCTTGTGACATTTGAAATATGTTATACAAGGGATTTGAAACCATGTTAGGAATAGTGGATGAATTGTTATCCCATGCTTGATCAACACCAATTAGAGTGTGTTCATATATTAGAAGGTTACTTAGGAAATCTATTTATTTTATCTAATAATATGGTGGGGTTGGAAGACTCTAGGCTAGTATAGTAGGGTTTTCCATGGGTAATTCTATGAAAGTTATTGAGGTACATTTTTCTAAATCTCTAATCCAAACTAGTATAGTAGGTTTCTTTCCTTCTATATTTAGTTAGTTTCACTTGTTTGACCTCTTTACCTTGTCACATCACTTAGATTTTATTTTTATTAAATAATTCATGTTCATCCCTGATAAAGGTCTAATGTACTTACATCGAGAAAGATCCCTTGAAAACAAGCAATATTGATGAAGTTTTTAAAATTATAAGAAAGCCAACAAATCATTGATAGTCCAACAAATCACTAAACCAGAGACTTAGCATGCAACAAATCTTGATGGGAATGGGTGATGACACTTATTCATTAGCTAAAGTCAATGAATTGATAGCTCAAATAATATTGATGAATAAATGACTTAGAAAAGTGGAGAATATTATTAAAAAATAGTGATATAATAAAGACATAAGCTGATCTAATGAATTATAAACTGGGTTAATAAACTGACAACTTAAGGAATTTGAGTAAGTTTTAGATGAATGAGCTAACAAAATTCACATAAAATGTGTATAAATCATCAATTCATTTATGAATCACTAAGAATAGGCTTGAAGAAACTTCAAGTCTTATTTTCTTGAGACAAGTCTACAAATTGACAAATTTCTAGTATAGATGTATGATTTTGAGACTATTCAATAGAATTGGTTAATTTATTAGGTTTGATCATCAATGGAGTTTTTATTTGCACTCAAATCAAGAAATTCTATAATTACACAAGTTTTGAGATCAAAGTGTAAAACTATCATATCTAAGCAAATTAAGCATGGATATGATGGACTTTCTTTGGCTTATATCAAGCCTAAGGTCTTAACAAACCTTTTTTAGATTTGGGAAAATTTGTAGTTGTAGACGATAAAAATATGAACCATGTAAAAGTAAGTAAATAAAAGCAATAAAATATGTATGTATTATATTGTGTATGCTTTCATATTGCCTTATTACAATATTGACCCTTACAAGGGTTACATAGGCATTAAGTGTCTGGTTTACCTTTTACAAATAATAATGGTACCTTGATCCTTTTATTGCTACAACATTGGAGGGATGGGTTTCTCATGGTTGTTGCTTTTTCTATATCTGGGTATCTACATATGGGTCTACATATGCATCTGCATTTTTTATATTTTCTTTTGATTGTTCGAATTTGTCTAGATGGTGACCAAAAAGGGGGGTCGATGATCGTGTGTTCTGACCGTCTGGGTGCCAGATGGTTTTGATATTTGATTTTTGGGTCAAGTAATCGAGCACTAGAGTCTCCTATTTCTACATATAGATTTGGGATGGCATTTGGATATGCTCACTTTGAACCTGTATACCTACACACAAGTGAAATACTTGTCAATAATACCTATCAGGCCTCCCGAGGTGATGTTTTATTTTCAAACAGATTAAAACCAAAAAGAAAAAGGTAATGAAGATCTATTAAATAAAATTTTAAAATAGTGAATAAGTAGATCTTACCTTTCCTTTGCTTCCATTGATATTTTCATGATGACTTGTGTTGTTGCAAGTTGTGTCACGATGCATCTGGTTACATTGTGCTATATCTGGAAGTTTGTGCACAGGTTGAATGATGACTTTTTGGGTCTAGACAACTGCAAATCAAGATGATATAGGGTCAGATGGTCATGGGTTATAGCATCCTTTCAATGGTGAAAGCTATATTTGGGCTTGTAGGGTGTTACAATCAGGGTCTACCATGGTACGAGGATGGTTTCATGAGATTTACTTTGGGCGTTTGTATATGAAGTGGGCTCAAGATTTTAGAAGTGCTTCGATGCTCCTACCATCCTCATCGTAATAAGGGAAAAGGGGTGCATTTATAGAATTCCTAGGAGGAATGGATAGGGGAGTGACTCAGCCAATTAAGTGGTGTAATTGGAAGTCTTTCTTTTGCATTGATTTTATCACTAAAGATGCATGTTTGCAAAAAGGAAGATAATCTCACCTCGTGATTATTACCAGATATGTGTGCATATTAAACTAAATGTGTATAATAAATTAGATTCACATATTAAGTGATCCTATTGAACTAACTGTGCATGTTGTGCATATTGAGTTAAGCAACTCTATATTGAGTTAAGCAACTCTATTGAATTGAATGTGTATGTTGTGCATATTAAGTGATCTTGTTGAACTAGATGTGCATTTGAAATATCCCATGTGTGTAACTACGAGTTACTTGAGTTCAATTGTGGAACAAGGGTGATTCTTTCTTGCGCTTGATCGGGATGGGGGATGGGAGGTGGAACTGGAGTGAATTGGGGATGATGTGGCCATGGGGGATAGAGGGGTGAATGCTCCTGTGAGGAGGGGTGAGTGGTTGTGTAGCTTAGGTAGTAATTAATCAATTATTTAATAAATAAATAAATAATTACTTAGGCAAATGAATGTTAGTTAATTTAATTAATATTAAATATACTAATTAATTATGACCAATTAATTAGTGTTCATTATGCTTAATTTTGGTGTCTACGGATACCCCTTTTTGTATTGTGTTGTGTGAAAACACAATGTGATGCAAAAATAAATGACACATGTCACTATGTGATTGGATGATGAATTTTGTGCTTGAGGGGTTGACATTTGATTACCCTAGATCAAGAGCAATGTGAGATGCCCTAATGATGGAGGTGATGAATATATTTAAACCTTGTCATTGATAAATTTATGAGTACATAAATATGCTAACTAATAACTAAACTATTGAGACCTAGAGTCTCTATGTTGGGAACTGTACTAACATGACCTAAAGTCACTATGCAAAAAATAAAATGATATTATGCAAATGATAGTCTCAAACAAGGTTCTTGGAAAAACGTCAGTCCAACATGGGTGTTTTATTATTGAACTTGTTTGGAGTGATTTTGTTGGTATTGTCTACCCCCTCAAGTGGTGAGTCAATGGAGGATATAACACCACAACATCAACAACAACCACCCATCTAGTACCAACAATAGTACCACCAAAATAACCTCCACCCATGCCACAACATCAACAACAACCACCCATCTAGTACCAACAATAGTACTACCAACAACAACCTCCACCCATGCCACAACATCAACAACAACCACCCATCTAGTACCAACAATAGTAATTGCAACAACAACCTCCACCCATGCCACAACATCAACAACAACCACCCATCCAATACCAACAATAGCAACTATAGCAACAACCTCCACCCATGCCACAACATCAACAACAACCACCCATCCAGTACACCAACAACCATCATTGCAACATCAACCTCCACCCACTCTGCATCATCAACAACAACCCATTCAACACCAATAAGTCATCCAACATCAATACCAACAACCACCCATTCAACATCAACAACAACACCAACAACCACCCCCACACATCACCAACATTTCAACCAACATCCATCATCCAACCCCACATACACCCATCACCAATCTACTCAATACCACCAATATCCATCTTTGGGTTTCCAAGTTGGCATGTCTCACACAACCCTCCTAGTTGCTCTAGATAAATTTCAACTGTTGGTCGACAAGGTTGATAGTTTGGCATTACAAGTTGTGGGTATTGGATATCAGAAATCGATGCTCAATCAACTTTAGAACTACCCCATTCACCCTTCGGTACCATCACCACCATATCCTCCCCTATTCGTAATGCCAAAATTCAAAAAATTCAAGGGGAAGGAGGACCCCCAAGATCACATAAGCACATTTATCAATGTGTGCTACCTTATCAATGAGATTGATCCCCTCATGCTTTACACATTTCTGCTATCCCTTAGGGGAGGAGCTTTAGATTGGTTCAATCACTTGCCCAAACATAGCCTTTATAACTTTGAGCAATTGGCCAACCTATTTTTAGAATGTTTCACCCTCATTGTCAAAAGGAAAATGACACTTACTAATATTTACAATCTTCATCAATTTGATGATGAGTCTATCTTGGATTATGGTGCTCGATGGAGAGTTATAATAATAGAACTCCCCTTTTCTCTCCCCATCATGGAGCTGACTTGATTATTCATGAGGAGTTGTTCAAAACCAATATCTTTACTATTACAACTCCAACAATATCGTACACTTGAGGAGGCTTTAGCACAAGCCAAGACTATTGAGGACATCAAAATCCAAGAGGGAGAAATAAATCTCAAAAAGAAAGAATGGCCAAATAAGAATTCTAAGGGCACTTCCAACAACCAATCCAAACCCAATCAAGTTAATCAGGTGGTATTGAGCAACCCAAGTATTCCTAATCAACAACCTCAACCATCAAGTTCAACATCCACCACAATGACCAACATACCATACCACACCACCTCCTACCCAACTACAAAACCCTCAACTAGACAACCACCCCAAGCATCCTGCTAGGCCCCCACACAATTTCACCCCACTTCCTGAGCCTTACTCGATCATCTTTCAATGACTTTATGAAGCACAAGCAATGTCATTGCCAAAAGTAATACCAAAAGACCCCAACAATAGCCTAAACCCATATCATACAAATAATATCACTACTGTGTTTACCATAGGTAAAAGGGTCATGACATCAATGATTGCATAACATTTAAACATCTGGTCCAAGACCTTATTGAGAAGGGGTCATTATCATAGATAATCCACTCATGCCACCCAATTAGAACCTCAACATTTATCAGGACCCCTTACCATAACATGGGCCAAACCAACAACTTCATGTACCACCAACTACCAACACCCCCCAAACCAAGTCAACCACCTCAACACTATCCCATAACATCACAACTTTGTAGGGATGATCCACATCATTACTCAAAATCAATGCTATCTTGATCAATAGATCCAATCGAGTACTTCCCCCAACATACCTTCATCCTCTACTTTGCCACCTCCACTAGTGTAGGCCATACCTCACCCTCCATGACCAATCATATCCCTCACAAATTACCTCACATAGAGCCTCAGGATGGCATCGACCAAACTCTCAATTTATGAGCTCATCCAACAATCACCCCCACATCACGAGGCATTGATGGAAATTTTGAAATCCATTGACCTCCACACTCAAGATCCAAATGCCTTTGCAAACTTTGTGGGCAGCATCAGAACTTGCATGGAGCCTACAATTACCTTCTATGATTATGAGATTAAAACTTTACCAATAGAAGCACCATATCCTCCATTACATATTATAGCTCATATAGACCACAAGCCCTTCAAATGAGTTCTGGTCGATACCGACTCCTCGATCAACATCATCACATCCATGGCACTCCAACACCTCCACCTACCACCTTCACACATAGCCTCATCCACCTTCACTCTACGGGCCTTCAATGATGTATTGTGCTCAACACTTGGGATGGTCGTTCTACCTATTCAAGTAGGTGGGAAGACCATTCATACTTTATGTCACATCCTTGAAGGAGAAATGCAATACAATGTCCTACTTGGAAGGCCATGGATTCAGGATATGTGATGCATCCCCTCAACATTACATCATTATCTCAAATATGTTCATGAGGGTCATGTACATTACATCCCCATTGATGAGGAACCTTTCAAGTATTGTAACTTGATCTCCAATCTATACGAGCCTCCCCTACCTTCCACACACCTATACCTTACCTCAACCTTGCCCAAACCAACCCCTCAACCAATGTCATCACACCTTGACCCATATTTTCCACCACTAATTACCCATCCACCTACCTATCCTACACCATCCAATTCACATTTACCCCCCATTCCACCACACTCGACTCACTACATTACCTCGACTACTTCATACAGTCCCCAACCTCCACCATCACCTCCATCTTACCATCCACCTACCTCCACTTCCACCCAACCCCATCACATTGGATAAAACCAACCCCATCCCAACCAACCTTTGTCTTCACAAAGTACCCTTTTTCACCCTCACATCCATCCCACACCTTCCACAAACACCCAACCACTTTCAAACAACCCCCACCTTCACCTACACCTTTGTATCCCCCACTTCGCTCATCTATTATTTCATTCCACCAACCCTAACCAACTACAAACACTTACCCACCTCCTCCATCCACTAAAGCCCAAAATATTCCTCCCACCATGCAACCTGAGCCACTACCTCAATCCATTACTGGACAAGTTACCACAACTTCCACCTCCACCTTCGCCAATCCCCATCCCATCACAACGCCCCAAGCCACTTCCTTCTCCATGTAGCCTAAACCACCACCACCACCAAATTCATCCATCATAGCTCCATCCATTCTAGGCACCACCCCATCTTCATCCATAACATTACCCCATTTAGAAGAGGATGTTGGACCAACTCCCACATCCCCTTCCCAACCTATGTAGGTCACAGTCCACATAACAAATCCAGGAATATGTGAGTATCTAGTGCATAATGTCACATTTATACCTCCCATCATCGAATCAATTAGGTATTTTGGATGCCCATGCATAGGCACCATTATTCCCATGGGTCTTGCATCTAATTCAACAAATTTTGTGTATGTTGGAGTTGATACCTCCTTCGATGTCCCTCTTGATGAAAGACCCGAATCACCATTTTTTGGTGATACTAGTTTCCTATCAAATCCCTCCTTTGCTCTAAGATATTTCCAACACTCCCATTGGAGAGGATTTGGCCTTGGTCACTATGAGCAAGGAGCTCATCACATCATCGAACCACATTACCAACTCCCTGAACAAAAATTTGGATTAGGGTATGACAACCATTCTTCAAATGACCTCCTTGAGGAAGATTTTCAACATATTACCCTTGATCTCAAAGAGGATAGAGATGATGAGTACACTGACCCTGAGTATGTTCATTTACCACTAGAAGGCTTTTTCCAAGTTGCCACCATTCACACCATCCCATATGATACCTTGGAATATGAATTAGATGAGCTACTAGAGGCACTTTCAATTGCTTCTAATAGCTTTGAAGAAGACTCTTCCCCCATAGTCCCCCTAATAGAGTTCCTAGATGATGATGATATTTATCAATGAATGTTCCCTATTCCACTCCCCATTTTTCCCATGCTCCTTCCTTTGGAGCATCCAACCAAATCTGCATCTACCCATGTTGGACCAACTCCTACCCTATGAGCATACCCCTAGGAACCCTCCCTCTAATCTACCAAATCCCACCATCCCATAAGTCAACATGGTCTCCATTGACCTATTCACACCCCTCTATAATCCATTCAATCCATCAAATCCCATCCACATCGATCCAAGTCTTATTGACTTTGAGAATATTTTTGCCTCACCTTCCCCCATCAATTTTCTTCCATCCAACCAATTGCTCCATCAAGCCAATGTCTACATCTCACCTACCTCATCGCCTTCTCTGTCTACCATTTATCACATTGACATGAGTGATATTGAGTCACCCATTTTTGAAAATGTAGTGGATGACATCCACCTCATTCCCACTCCTCACCAATTAGAGGAGGGTTCCCACATGCTCATTGAGGACACCATCGATATAGACCTCAACATCGATCCAGAACACCCACAAATCATCAAACTTGGAAAGAGCCTCTCTTTCAAAGAATAAGAATATTTTGTTACCCTTCTTACTGAATACAAACAAGTTTTTGCATGGTCTTACAAAGATATGTCGGGGCCTTGACCCTAATTTAGTGGTCCACAATCTCATCTTGAGCCTTGATGCAAAACCAATAAAGCAAAAACTATGAAAGCTTCATCCTACCATAGCCCTCATGGTTAAAGAGGAATTACAAAAATTGTTAGATGTGGGTTTCATTCAACCCATCGACTACCTAGAATGGGTTTCTAATATGGTACCCATTAGCAAGCCTAATGGGGGGATACACATTTGCATAGATTTTTGTGACCTCAACAAAGTGTACCCTAAGGATAACTTCCCACTTTCGAACATGGATACACTCATGGATTCTACCATTGGCCATGAAATGCTCTCCCTAATGGATGATTTTTTGGGATATAACCAAATCCGAGTTAATCTTGATGACCAACATAAAACAACTTTCACAACACCCTAGGGGACATTTTGCTACAAATTCATGTCATTCGGCCTAAAAAATGTAGGTGCTACATATCAATGTGCCATGACTTATATCTTCCATGATTACATGCATAAGATAGTGGAAGATTATGTAGATGATCTATTGGCCAAATCAAAAATACATCATGAGCACATTAGCATTTTGTGCAAAATTTTTAATCGATTACTTGAACATAAGGTGAGACTCAACCCCAAGAAATGCATTTTTGGTGTCACATTAAAGAAAATTCTTAGGGTTTATAGTCTCCAAACAAGGCATCAAAGTTGACCCAAATAAATTCAAAGCAATCATTGAGATGCTACCCCCAATAAATCTCAAAGAGCTATATAACTTACAAGGAAAAATCCAAGTGATCCATCACTTTATTGCTTAGTTATCAGATAAATGTAAGCCTTTCAACCATCTATTGAAAAATGGGGGTTACCTTTACATGGAGTCAAGAGTGTCAAGATGCTTTTGATGCCATCAAATAATATCTTGCATCCCCACCTATGTTGACACCACCTCGACTAGGTGTCCCATTTCATCTGTATATATCCACCACTAACTTTACCCTTGGCACCATGCTAGCACAAAAGAATGAATCTAACCATGAACAAGCCATTTATTACATCAATCAAACTTTGGTGAGTTATGAGACCAAGTACGCATATGTCAAGAAGCTATGCCTAGCAGTTATCTTTACAACTAAAAAGCTTTGACATTACATGATCGACCATACCACCTATGTCATAGCCAAAGAGAACCCTCTATGCTATATGATGAGTCACACCTATACAAATAGCAGAACTTCCAAATGGATAATGCTTTTGATAAAATTTGATCTTGAATTCATTAGCCAAAAATCCATCAAAGGTCAGGTAATCATAGATCAACTCGTTGAAGCTCCATTACCAGATGATCAACCACTTATAATCAAGTTGCTTGATGATTCTATATTCAATATCATAGAGCAAGAGGAGAATGTCGAACCTGAGGATGAAGTTGATGTTATCCTTTTCTTTGATGGTTCCAAATGCGAACAAGGGGGAGGTGTTGGAGTTGTCTTCTTCATACCTCAAGGAGCTCCTATGCCCTTGTCATTCAAACTCAACTTCCCTTGCACCAATAACAACATGGAATATGAAGCCCTAATCCTAGGCCTCTAGACTACTATTGCCTTAGGCATCAAATGGATCAACATCTTTAGTGACTCCCAACTCATTGTTTATCAAGTTAAGGAGATCTACCAATGTAAATGCCTAGTTTTGAAGCAATACAAATAAATCATTGATAAGTTGCTTAAGCACTTTGATTGGTATGAAATCGATAACACACCTAGGTCGACCAATCATTTTGTAGACACTATGGCATCTCTCGGATCACTCATACCACAAAATCCCATCGATAGCACTACATGCATCAAGATCCTCACACTATCTCAATCAACTATTGAATAAGAATCTTCCTAGACTGAAGAGAATATTAATTTCATTCAAATTGAGCCATACAATGATGACTTCTCATAAATAAAGGATTTTATAAAAATGGGTACTCTACCTGCAGATTTATCCTCAATCACTAAATACATGTTCAAACAAAAAGTGGTTTATTACACTCTCTTGGAAGATATCCTTTATCATCGTAGCTTTGATGGTGTTCTCTTACGTTGTCTTGAACCACAAGAGGTAAATTGGGTCATTTCTCAAGCCCATGATGGAACTTGTGGTGGTCATTTTAGTGGGATGGCCATCACAAAGCGTATTTTATGCATGGGTTACTATTGGCCCACCATGGAACATGATTATTGCACATATGTCAAGAAGTATCTAAAATATCAACATCATGCCAATTTAACCCATGTACCATCATAGGCATTACAACCAATTCAAGCTCTTTGGCCTTTCTCGCAATGGGATCTTGATCTCATAGGAAAAATATCTCCTCCTTCCTCGGGGTACCATACATTCATCATCATAACTACTGAGTATTTCACCAAATGGGTTGAGGTAATTCCTCTTACCAGCATGATTGGACCTTGAATCATAGAGTTCATACTCCATCATATCATTTGTCATTTTGGTATACCATCCAAAATCATTTTTGATAATGGCACTCCATTCAAAAATAAGGATGTTCGAGCACTTTGCACTAAATACAACATTCAACATAGCTTCTCGACTCCTTACTATCCATAAAGTAATGGATAAGCTGAGGCCACCAATAAGACTATCATTGCCATTCTGAAGAAAATAGTCAAAGAAAATCATAAATATTGGCATCTTCAACTCCCCTTGGTATTATGGGCTTATCAAACAAGTATACACATGCCAACTAGGGCAACACCATTCTCACTAGTCTATGGTGTCAAGGCCATCATACCCCTTGAGCTCGAAATCCTATCATTGCATATATCTTTACAAGAATTCATCGATGATGATATCACATGATAAGCATACCTTGATCAATTGAACCTACTTGATGAACGATGAATCAATGCACTAGAGCACCTTCACATTTATCAAGATAGGGTCAAACATGCTTACAATAACAAAGTGCATCCTCAAGAATTTCAAGTAGGGGATTTAGTTCTCAAGGAAAATCAACAAAATTCAAACCTTCCACCTCACTTGCATGACAAGTTTATGACCAACTAGCTTGGTCCATTCATCATCACACAAATATTTAGAATCAAAGCATACAAACTTACCACTCTTGAGGGAATTGAGGAACTTGAACCCATTAATATCCTTCATTTGCATGCCTTCTATGCTTAGCTCATAGATAGCATTGTACATACACAAAAAATACAAAAAACATCAAAATCATAAAAAATACAAAAACATCAAAATCGTAAAAAAAATTAAATACAAAAACATCAACATCACAAAAATACAAAAACATCAAAATCACAAAAAAAACAATAAAAAAAATCAAAATCACAAAAAAAACAAAACAAGCAATAAATTTTTACACCACTACAAAGCATGTTGCATTCACACACATCTCATTATTCCATCATCACCAATAATACTTTGGTTATCGTTCGATCCATGCTTTAAATTTTTTGCTAGGATTGATTTTGTCACATTAATCAAGGGCATCTTCCTTATGGTATTTGTCTTGCATCATCCATCATTATACACATTTTTGCTACATCCACCACACACCCCCTTCATTCACCCATTCATAATACACAGATGACATCTTGACTTTTTCAAGTCTCTGGTTTGGAGACTCTTTAGGTTCTTTCGATCATTCAGCCATACCTAGTGTCTCATTCAACCTCCATTGAACATCATTAGTCCTTGAAATGCTATAGGTCTTCCTGGTGACCTTAAGTTTTCTCTAAGACCATGCACAAATCACACATTAATAAAATTTTGGTGCCTAGGAAAGATAAACTCATGAGTCGCTATCACCATAAAGCGAATGATTTCCCTTACTCATCCTATCATGCACATGAGCTAACCCTGAGAATTGGCAAAAGGACAAGCGCAAAGCCAAAAGACAAAAGTCTTCAAAAAAAATAGCTACTAAAAGCTTGAATCCTTGGAATTCTCAGGTCCTTAGATCATGGGGTTAACCTCCATCGGGGCTATAGATGCTTGATTGGTAGTGGAGTACACCTTGCATGGTGACACGTCTATCACATTAGTAACCTTCTTTTGTATAGACCTATGTATGCTCATGGATGAGCTAGCTTATTGGCATAAGTCACAAATGATGAGTCCAACCTCACCCAAAATTAGAAATGAACAATCATTGCACACACTTTGGTCTTTGAGAAACTTGAATAACTTGGTTGATCTTAGCATCTTCAAGTACCTATTTGATTAATAGATGAGTTTGATCGATGTCACTAGGGTGTTTGAGCATCATGAAAGCACTTTCAGAATCTTCATCCCTAGGACACGCAAAAGTACAAATCATGTCATCTTTACCTTCATAGTAGCACAGTTATTGCAAACCATCACATAACATTCCACCCACATCCATTCCACATGTATGTCAGTACCCTTGGGTTGATGCCCTTGATTAATTGATTAAAGTCATGAATAATGATACATGTTTAAGCATTTTTTGAAATATAATCAAAAGTATATGCATACATTCATTGCATCCATCAACATTCATTCATTCAATAAAACATCACATCACAAACAAATAAGAAATACACAAAATAATCAATACATCACATCAATAAATGCATCATATATCTCATCAATAAGGTACATATACAATCTTGCCCATAGGCTACATATGTTTGAGCCATCAAGCTCATCAAAAAGAGATACAAGGCATCTACAAAAACCATACAATTATTGATGTCGCATGTCACATCCACGTCCCTTCTATACACATTAACCATCATCCAATTATTCTTGTACATCTGCTATAGTAGGGCCTCCCTCTGATGTGTAGGAGCTATCTCAATCTAATCACCCTCTACTGGTATTCAAAAATTTGATAAATATCCTCGAGAGTTATGGTGATCTCTCAAGTAGGCATGTGGAACGTAGATGGATCGGGATCCCACCTATCCACCAATATCGTCAGATATGCATGGTTTACATGCATATTATCTAACTTACCTACATAATATAGCCCAATCACATCAAGCCACTTCTAATCCACCTTTGAAAACCATCATCGAGCCTTGTAAAACATACCCTTGAACTGATGCCTTGGTCGTAGAAATCTCCATTACATAACAAATAAATTATATCAAATCATCAAAACCATGCTATACATAAAAAAAAATACAACTCACACACAATAACCATATGAAAACGTAATGGTTACACATCACTATCATCCTACCATCAGACAACTGATACAAGAAATTGTCCAAACATCAGATGACCACCGACCACCACCATCCTATACCTGGATGGTCAAAACAATTTTTTTTCTCAACGATATAAATTATTGGTCTGACTGTTCAATAGGAGGATGACCTTCGGTCATCACCGTTTAAACCTTGGATGATCACAAAAATATCAATTGACCATATACAAAAAAAATTCAACACACCAACCAACCATTCGATAGGAGTACGACCTTAGGTCGTCACCGTTTGGTCCCAAACAATCACAAAAACATTAATCCATCATTCACAAAAACAAAAAAAATTAAAACACATCGATCATCTATGACACGGATGACCTCAACCACTAAATTTTCAGTCCCTAGATGGCCACCACATACGTTTTCCATGCACGCAAAAAAAACAACCAAATTTCAAATATTACAACAATCACACACAAGCAACAATCACATGCAATTAAGAGCAAACAAACACACAACAGGGTTCATTTTTTTCCAACATGAAATTGAGAAAGGGTAACTTAAGTTACTTACCAGTCATGGACTCCCTCCAACTCTAGCCACATTGTCTCCCAAAGCTATCCGGTCAACCCCACTTAAAAAAGGGGCAAGACATCTATGTCAATTTTTTACTCACACACCTCACTCTCCTCTCATTCCTCGTCTACAATGGTGAAAATGACCACTCATGCACCCAGAATTCTATTTATATATTTTAGGGTGCTACTATTTGAGATGAGCGCATCACGACCATCCCAGATGATCTAGGATTTTAACCATCTTGGACGGTAAAAAATAAATAAATAAATAAGCAAACACATAGACCCAATCACAACCAACTGCAATCTCATCCATCAAACCCACATCCAATCCCGTTGAAGTCAATCGCCTTGTTGCTATCATCTATTATGTCCTCTGCTAACTCATCGCTTGAGGGGGTAGCCGATACCAATAAAATTATACTCCAAACAAGTTCAATAATTAAACACCCATGTTGGACTTGATATTTATCCAAGAACCTTGTTCAAGACTATCATTCATATAGTATCATTTTAATTTTCACACACTGACTCTAGGTCATATTAGCATAGTTTTCAGCACATAGGCTTAAGGTCTCAATAGTTTAGTTATTAGTTAGCATATTTATGTGCTCATCAATTTGTTAATGACATGGTTCAAAGATATTCGTCATCTCCATCACTGGGGCATCTCACATTGCTCTTGATCTAGGGCAATCAAAAGTCAACCCCTCAAGCAAAAAAATGATCATCTAGTCATACAATGACAAATATCATTTATTTTTGCATTGCATTGTGTTTTCACACAATAAGATACAAAAAGAGACATCTCTAGACACCAAAATCAAGCATAATAAACACTAATTAATTAGTATATTTAATATTAATTAAATTAATTAATATTAAATTAATATTCATTTGCCTAAGTATTAATTAATTAATTTATTTATTTATTTATTAAATAATTGATTAATTACTACCTAAGGTACACAACCATTCACCCCTCCATCCCCCATGGCCACATCATCCCTAGTTCACTCCAGTTCCACTTCCCATCCCCTATTTTGTCACGCACAAGAAAGAATCACCCTTATTTCATAATTGAACTCGAGTAACTCACAGTTGCACACATGGGATATTTTAAATACACATTCAGTTCGACAGGTTCATTTAACTCAATATGCACTACATACATAGTCAGTTCAATAGGATAACTTAACTCAATATGCACATATAATTCATCATGCACATCTAGTTTAATGTGCATATCTGGTGATAATCACGAGGTGAGCTTATATTATTTTTATAAACATGCATCTTTAGTGATAAAATCAATGCAAAAGGAAGACTTCTAGTTACATCACTTAATTGGATGAGTCACTCCCCTATACATTCCCCTTGGAAATTTTATAAATGCACCCTCTTTGCCCTCATTACGATGAGGATGGTATGAGCATCAAAGCACTACTGAAATTTTGAGCCCACTTTGTTTCTAAACACCCAAATTAAATCCCATAAAATCATCCCTGTCCTATACCAGAACTCGATCGTAACGCCCCACAGGCCCATATTCAACTTTCATTAGCAAAAGGATGCCATAGCTCATGACCATCTGACCCTATATGATCTTGGTTTACGATTGTCTAGACCTGGATGATCATCATCCAACTTGCACGTAGACAACCCGACATAGCACAACACATCACATAAATAACAACAAAAAAATAAGGGTAAGATCTATTTTTGCACTATTCAATACTTTCATTTTACAAATCTTTATTCCATTTCTATATTCTAATTTTAATCCGCTTGAAAATTGGGCCTCACCTTGGGGGGTCCGATAGGTATTATTCACCAATTACAATTCACTTGTGTAGGTATACAAATTTTGAAGTAAGCAAACCCAAATGCTAGTCCAAATCCAAACGCAATAGTAGGAGACTCCAGCGTTTGGCCATTTGATCCCAGATGATCAAATATCAAAACCGTTCAACACCTAGATAGTTAGAGTACATGGCCATCGACCCCCCTAATGATCAACATCTAGAGGCAAATCCAAGTGATTGAAAGTAGCTCTAGTAGATGCAGATGCAGATCCAAATGCAGATATCTAGATCCAAAAAAAGTGGTGATCATGATAAACCTATCCCTCCAGTGCTATAGTGACAAAAGGACTGAGGTACCTATAGACACCCAATTTTGACACACTAATTGCGACTTCCCAAAACTGGTCGCAAACACTCCAAAACTTCCAAAATTAGTTCTAAACTTCACAAAACATCAAAATTGTCATTCCCCATCAATATGGACACCAAAATTTACCTTTACCAAATTCGCCACTCTAACCAAATTTGCCAGTGGCGAATTTGGCAAGTTGAGTGGCGAATTTGGCAAAACTACAAAATCAACCTATTTCGGCAAAAAACTAGTTTTTACCAAATTCGCCACCCTTGTGGTGAATTTGGCAACATTTTCAAATTTCAAACTATCCAAAATCTGATCTGATTTGTTACCAAATTTGCCACTCATAACCAAATTCACCACACCTATGGTGAATTTGGTAAACAATGGCAAATTTGGCAAAACGATCAGGAATCTTCCACATGAACCAGTTAGCCATGGATTAAGCCTCCCTTCACCTCCACCATTGATCCCGCATGCTCCAAGAAGGTCTAGTATGAATTTGTTTGAATTTATTCTTATCCATTCCTCCCTCCAAGTCCCCTCCCAAATCCTATTTAAGGAGGCCATGGGGCAAGCATTTGGCAAGCAATTCCACTGTAGCAAAGCTCTACCCATATTCTTCTAGCATTAGCATTTCTCTATTTCAAGCTCTTCCCAAGCATTGCATAAGTTTTTACCAAGCATTTGAGCATCCTTTGTGAGCATTGAGAGCAAGTCAAGCAAGGCAAGGAGGACTTGGGAGCAAGGAGGTCACCATTGGAGGCAAGAAAGAGAGCTCTCCTAGCTTCTTTCTTCTCTCCTCTCACCTTGGCTTCATAGCATTTTGTCCTCTAGGTTGTAGCCTTGCTAACTTGTCATATCTCTTTTATGTGTTCATATTTTATGCTCTAATTTCTCTTGCAGGATTTTAATCCTTCTCTTTGGCAGCCCCTAACTCTGTTTTGCAGCATCTTAACAGTGTTTTTGTAGCTCTCTCATTCAATTTTAGCATCCTTATTACCATCTCTAACACTCACTTTGTAGGCTTATTTTAGTTTGCATTTATCTTTTTACCATACTTTATCTCTAATCCTCTATTTTGCAGGATTTTTATTATACTTCTCTTTGCATGTTTTTGGATAAAAATATTTACTAATCTCTTGCCTACAGGTTTTATATCTTTACTACAACATACTAATCCTTTTATTTTCCTCCATGCAATTTTGCTTTCATATATTAAGCATTTTTGCTTTCTATTTTCCTTCTTCAAGCATTTACATAACATCTCTTTCATTTTATGAACTCTATTTTTAAGTAAAATTTCTTGTCATTTGAGTACTAATTTGCTTTTATCAAGTTAAATTAGTTGTCTCTTACATTTCCTAACACTTAGTATTAGATTTTAGATCCTTTATACTTCTGTTACATCAAATTTTAGTTCTATTTTCTCATACTTACATGTTCATTTCTTTTAAGTTTTGAGCAATTTCTTAACATAGTTTATTAAATTCTCAAATCTATCACTATAATTTATTGATATAATCTTGTTGGAAGTTAGGTTAACCCTAATATAGCATTCCTTAACCTTATTATTACACCCCATAACCTTTTATAACTCTGATTTTTCAGATTTGTAGACCCCTAGGGGGATTTCACACTTTTCTTCCATTATTAAAATTTTAGTCCTTCAATTCTCTATTTTAGAGGTTTAATTCCTATTTTTCTTACACACAGACCTTCTAAAGTATAGTGGGATCCTTCCCTATCAATTTCAGCCAAAACCCCTTTCAAATTGATCCTAAATCTGCCCTAAAACTTCAAAAATCTCACCTAGGACCAAATTCGCCACCCCTATGGTAAATTTGGCAAAACCAGGTTTTAGAGGTTCAATCCTCTAATTTTGCTATCTACAGACCTTCTAGATCATAGTAGGATCATTCTCACCAACTTTTAGCTCAAAAACATAATTAGAACCTATCAAAATCGACCTCAAAACTTAAAAATTCTTACCCAAGACCAAATTCGCCACCCCTATGGTGAATTTGGCAACCAGAGTTATAGAACCAAATTCTCCACTCAGACCAAATTCACTAGTGGTGAATTTGGTAGACCTAGTGGTGAATTTGGCAACAAGCCAAATTCCACTCTAGGAGGTAAGCATAATCATTTTTTTTATCAATAAGGGGTCTGATCAGTTGTTTAGACAAGTTTTTACCCTATCCAACCCTCAGATAGACCCCTAAAATCAGAAAACCTATTTTTTTAGTTTTTGTGTAGGTTTTACCAAATTCACCACCCCTATGGTGAATTTGGCATTAGTGGCAAATTTGGCACTTTTAGGTGAATTTGGCAGACAAACTTCGAGAGAGGTAATCCGACCACTTGGCCCATCCCTAGCTCAACAATTTGATTTTCTCTATATTCTATTTTTAATTTTCTATTGTTTTGAAACATAAATCACACTTATTTTGGGAAATTAATGAATCCTAGTTAGAAAACCCAAATTGTTTACAAAACCTTACAATTTCTTCACAAAATACCTTAGTTTCTTTACAAAACACTAAAAGACTAATCAATTAAGGAACCCTAGGCTTGGTTTTAGTATATCCTTCATATTCAAGTACTTAGGCAAGAAATTGAAAAGCATATAGTTGCATTTAGGCTAGCTTGTTTGATTGCATCCCTCCTTGTTTGCCCTAAAATCGAAATCTCCTTAGTCTAGTGCATTCAAAACTTGAAGTGCATATAGGTTAGCTCTTGTTTGCTTGCATTTGTGTGATTTAAACTAAGCATTGCATTTTAGATGGTTCTTGATGATTTAGGTTCAAATAATGGGAGGTAAAGAGGGCCCAAAATTTTTGGTTGTTTTTTTTATTACCCAAAACCCCAAACAGACTTTCAACCTTCATACAACCATAGGAAAAAGCATAAAAGTAGGGGTCTAGTTGTGTTGAGGATTTTCATATCCTCGGGATCTCCTTTGGAAAGAGATCCTCAAGTGGGGAAGCAGAGATTCTAATGAATCTCCCCCACGCACACTTGACATTAATTAGATCTAAAGGGAAAAGAACATGAGGTTTTCCCACCATCTACATAAATTGGTGAACCCGACGTGAACACTCCTTTTACCTTAACTAAGATAAAAGTTTGTTGAACTTAAATAGACCATCTAATTTGTTTGCTTAGTTTACATCACATTAAATTAAGATAACAAGAACATAACCAATTGCTAATCCTACTGGGGGAAGGTTAACGACCCCTTGAGTAAACCGACGTATGAACCTTAGGGGAGCAATCTCCTTTGGCAAGTATATCATGGTGGATTAGTGGGAGTCATAAGGAGGGTTGCTTATCTGGGTGACATAAGGATATCAAACATCTTCTCTTCTTTGCTATAAGTACTCTAGAAACAAAACTTTAATAAATTAACCCCCTCTTTGAAGCTAAGTCTTCTAACCATGTCTCAACATCCTTATAACACCCGAAACAAGGGTGTCCCTATTCCTTCATAGGAAGGATCATCCTCTCAAGGATAAATGAACAAGAGTAAACCCTTGGTCACAACAAGTACCAAGGGAAAAAATTAATTGTTGAACAAATTCCTTATCAAACTATGGACCATGTTCGAGATTATATCAAAAGAAACAAAGACATCATCTTGGATGTTCTTAAAGAAGAACTTAGAGAACAAGAGAAAGTGGAATCCGCCACAATGCATGAAAACATAGGTTATTCTAATGAACAATCAACAACCACTCAAATCAATGAAATTCAAAACACCTTGGCAAGTCTCAATGTGGCTACGACACAACCTACTGATTCTACAACACCTCCTACCTTATCCATGGAAATGCCCACTTCAGGAAATCCTTTTTCAACTTTTCCTAGCGAAACAACTAATTCTACAAATTCCTTTTTCACTCTCAATTTAGGACCTAGTCAAGTCCCTCACATCACAACTTCAAATCAAAATATTTCAACTCTTACAAGTATGCCTTTTGCAATGCATACGTTCGCTCAATCACATACTCAACCTCCATCAAATGATATTCAAAATATAAATACCAAAATTTTAGACTTAGAAAAGAGAGATGCCAAGTTCGAAGAACTTGAGCATCAAATTGCCTCCCTTCAAGGGACATCTAAACTTAAATACTCTTTTGAAGAATTCTACAATGAACCTTTAGATCCCAAAATTCTTAACCACCCATTTCCAAAGAATTTTGAAACTCCTAAGTTTCAAATGTATAATGGAAAACAAGATCCCATCAACCATTTAAGGCTATTCCAAATAGCTTGTAGTGACATCAATCATGATGAAAAACTTCTCCTTAGGTTATTCCCTAAAAGCCTTAGTGGGTTAGCCTTAGAATGGTACTTCCAAATACCTCGTCATTCCATTAAGAAATTCAAAGAACTTATGGAAGCCTTCGTTAAACAATTTTTTATCTATATAGAAGATAAGGTTACCATAGATGACCTTTACCAACTTAAACAAGGTAAAAATGAGAAATTCTTAGATTTCTTGGCCAAATGGAGGGCTCTCGTAGGAAGACTCCAATACATTCCTCCTCCTAAGGAACTCTTGCATATTTTCTTACGAAACCTCCATGAAAAATTGTCATATCCCTTGGAGATGACAAACTTAACCTCTTTTGAGGAAGTCGTTGACATGGCTAAAAGGGTAGAGGTTATCCTCATAAGATGAGGCCAACTCAACTATAACAAGAAAGAGGATGAAAAGCCCTCTAACAAAGGGTAATACAAAAATAAACATGTCATAGGAGATGGTGTAACCGATTCTCGACAAAACAACAACGTAAACACTACTCAAAATGCTCCTCAAAAATTGGTTATCCAAAAGGAGGACAAACCTCAAAGGCAATATACCAATATGGGACAAAGTCAAATAGCCATGCTAAAAATGCTCCTCGAATCCAAACTAATAGAACTTCCACCCGTTAGACCTTGGGACTTATCAAAAGGAGCACCCTTTTGGTATAGACAAGATGAATACTATGACTATCACCAAACAGAAGGGCATACTACCAACAAGTGTAGAACCCTAAAGAACATTATTCAAGACCTCATTGAGGAAGGGAAAGTGACAATTAATAAAACACAAAACCCTAACAAAGGTATGGGAATATTTCAAGACCCCCTACCAACACGTGATCAAAAATCAGCTAACTTTGTGGGTGCCATTCGCCTATCAAGATCTTCCCATGCCATAACTAGACAACAAGCAAAGAATCAATCTTTGGACCAACCCCCAGTGGTTGTCCCAAAAGCAAGAATCAACATTCCTAATAAATCACCCTTGGTGGTTACACCTTCTCAAAACACTTTGCATACATTCGATCTTCATCAACAATTAGAAGTACCCACAAATATCTCCCTTCTAGAACTCCTAAAAACATCACCCGCTCATAGGGAAATATTGTTGAAACTCTTAAGTGAACAAGAAGTCCCTCAAGACCTATCTCCAAATGACATCGCCAACATGGTTGGGTTGACTAGAATTAATAATGCTATCTTAGCCTTTCATGAGGAAGACACTCCTCTCGAAACCATATCAGGGGATTCTCCCCTTTACATTATAACGCAAATAGGTGATAAATATATTAAGAGAGTCTTAGTAGATAATGGATCAGCCTTGAATGTTTGTAACATCAAATTCTTATGAAACTTTGACTTAACCAAAAATGATTTACAAAAATTAGACCTCATTATTAGGGCCTTCGATAACGAGGAATGAGAAGTGACAGACACCATTACTTTACCTATCAAAGTAGGGCCTCGTGTCTTAAACACCCTCTTTTACATCATATCATGTGATGTAACTTATAATATGCTTCTTGGAAGACCATGGATACATGCCATGAGGGTCGTACCCTCTACCTTACATCAATGCCTTAAATACGAATATCAAGGAAGGGTCATCCACATTCCTGGAGACCCAGAACCTTTCACCATGTGCAATTCTATAGATTTACAAGAACTTAACCTCTGCCCTTCCATACAATCGGCCAAGTCAAATGATCAACCAAAAATAGATAAAGGGAAGGAAATGTTAGAGGAACCTCTTATAGACTTAGAGGAAACCCCTCAATCATCCCTTAGCGCTAATCAAATTAACCACATTTATCAAAAACCAGATCCTTTCGTAGAACTAGTAAGCATGTTCCTTTCCCCTCGAGACATAGGTATGCCTAGTAGAAAGGGACTCAAAATTTAGATAGGATCTTGCACTTTCATCCATGGTGGGACTACCTTTGATGAGAGAATCCAAGGATGCAACCTTATGCCTACCGAATGAACCTACGCTACATGTTACATGTCACCTGCCTTCCCCATAGTTAAACAAATGCTTGTTAATATGGGTTATCAAGGTAAAGGCCTAGGTCATTATGAACAAGGTATTAAAGAACCTTTAGAAACTATACCTTGGCCAGCATGATGTGGGATTGGATTTATCCCCAACAAAAATGAACCCTCTCCTCTATCTGGAGAAGAGGACAAAGATGACTACTCCAGATCAATACATGGCTCTCAATGGGGTGAAGAGGATGAAGAAGAACTATGGTCACTCCTCAATCAAACCCCCCATAAAACTATATGATTTGGGAGCATTAACATGTTAGAGTTAGTTCATCCAGAAGCCATTTCAATCAATGAAGATCTTGAAGAATCTTTAGACAACTATCATATAGAAGAGTCTCTAGATCAGATCTTCAATTTAAACTCAGCCCAACCTTCCAACTTGGAACAAACATCTATAGATCCTCAAGAACTTAAATAACTAGGGATTATAGATGCCCCTCTTCATTTTGAAGATGAGTCACAAGCTTTAATCGAAGAAACCATAGAAGTCAACATTGGAATAGATCAAGATCCATGCCTTATCAAACTAGGGAAAGTCCTAACCCAAGAAGAATAAACAGAATACACAAACCTATTAAAAGAATTCTCTGACATCTTCACTTGGGGATACGATGATATGCCAGGACTTGACCCCTCATTGGTAGTCCACCATCTAGTAGTACATCCTGACGCAAAACCCATCAAACAAAAACTAAGAAAAATACATCCAAGAGTCACCCTTCTAATAAAGGATGAACTTCAAAAACTACTAGATGTTGGCTTCATAAAGGCCATAGACTATTCGGATTGGATCTCCAACATCGTTCCTGTCACTAAGAAAGAAGGATCCATTCGAATCTGTATCGACTTTAGAGACATAAACAATGCTTGTCCTAAAGATGATTTCCCCTTACCTAATATAGACATGATAGTCGACTTCACCACAAGATCTAAAATGTTATCCTTAATGGATGGATTCTCGGGCTATAACCAAATCAAGATCATAGAAGAAGATCAATCTAAAACAACTTTCACTACCCCTTGGGGAACCTTCTGCTATCAGGTCATGCCTTTTGGCCTTAAAAATGTAGGAGCAACTTATCAAAGAGCCATGACCTACATATTCCATGATCTCATGCATAAAATAGTGGAAGACTATGTGGATGACATTATAGGTCGATCCCAAAAAAGGAAAGACCATACTCGAGATCTTAGATGCATCTTCCAAAGACTACGAGACTATAAAGTTAGAATAAAACCCCTAAAATGTATTTTTGGGGTGAAATCAGGAAAGATACTCGGATTCATCGTATCTCAACGTGGGATTGAAATTGATCCCTCCAAAATCACTGCCATAACCAACATGCCACCACCTAAAAATTTAACTGAGTTACAAAGCCTTCAAGGAAAATTATAGGCTATACGTAGATTCATATCGCAACTTGCAGATAAGTGTCAACCTTTCTCCAAATTGCTGAAGAAAGGAGCCAAATTTGAATGGGACGAAGGATGCCAAGAAGCCTTCGAAGCCCTAAAAACTTATCTCTTAACACCACCAATCTTGGTGCCACCAAACTTAAATCAACCATTACTGCTATACATAGCCGCTACTGAACATGCCTTAGGAGCTCTATTAGCCCAATACGATGAACAACATAGAGAAAGGGTAATCTACTATATTAGTAGGACCTTAGTGAATTACAAAACTCGCTACACACCATTAGAGAAGATCTACCTAGTGGTCATCTTCTCATATCTTAAACTAAGATATTACATGCTCAATCAGAATACTTACGTCTTAGCAAGGGTAGATCCACTACGTTACCTCATGTCGAAACCTTATCTATCAGGTAGAACTACCAAATGGGTCATAGCCCTTAGTGAATTCAACATAGAATTCATAAACCAAAAGTTGCTAAAAGGACAAGTTATAGCAGATCAACTTGTCGCAGCTCCTTTAGAATTAGAACATCCTATAAACATCTCCTTTCTTGATGAGATGGTCTCATCAATAGAAGCCCAAGAACCTGAAACATGGGTCTTGTACTTCGATGGAGCGAGATGTGCAAAAGGCGCAGGGGCAGGAATTATCCTAGTCACCCCGCAACAACAACTCATCCCACTATCATTTAAACTTCGCTTTTCTTGCACCAACAACACAACAGAATACAAAGCACTTATTTTAGGTCTTAGGGCCGCAATAAAACTAAATATAAAAAACATAACAATATATGGTGATTCACAACTAGTAATCAACCAAGTGAATGATACCTATCAAACCAAATATGAAAAGCTAAAACCATACAAAGATATTGTAGACTTATTAAAAGCTCATTTCGATCAAATAACCATAGAAGCCATACCACATTCTAGCAATCACCATGCCGATGCTATGGCAATAACTGCATCTCTCATCCCTTTAGAATTGGAAGATGAAGAAGCTGCTATTATCATAAGGTCAATCAATGAACCTTCTGTAATAGAATCATGCTTACTACCTCTTAACATATGTAACATCGAAACATCTATACATCAAGCACCTTGGTACCAAGACATTTTCAATTTCCTCAAGGAAGGAACATTCCCTAAAGGATTTAACTCTCAAAAACATAGATAATTTAGGCTGAAAGCTTGTAAATATGTCATCATTGGAGATATTCTATATCGACGCTCCTTTGAAGGCATACTTCTCAGATGCGTAAACTCAGATGAAGCACAAACTCTCATAAAAGAAGCCCATGATGGATCATGTGGTGGTCACTTTAGCGGGCTAGCTATAGCCAAAAAGCTCCTTAGGATGGGCTATTACTGGCCCTCCATGGAAAAGGATACTCACAACTATGTCAAGAAATGTGACAAATGTCAATGACACGACAATCTTGTTCACGCTCCATCTCAAGAACTTCAGCCTATAACATCCCCTTGGCCTTTCTCCTCCTGGGGATTGGATATCATAGGTAAAATAAACCCTCAATCATTCGATGGACATAAATTCATTATTACAACTACATAATATTTCACTAAATGGGTTGAGGCAATGCCCCTATCCTCTACAAGCATTCAAGTATCAAAATTTATCTTAAATCAAATCATTAGCCGATATGGCATCCCTTCAACCATAATCGCAGACAATGGTACCCCTTTTAAAAATAAAGAGGTCACCAAAATGTGTGCCAAATACAAAATTCAATAGAAATGGTCTACACCTTACTACCCACAAGGGAACGGACAAGTTGAGTCCTCCAACAAAATGCTAATCAAAATCCTTAAGAAGCTAGTCAATAAAAATGGCTGAGACTGGCACTTACAACTTTATCCTGCCTTATGGGCATATCGTACAAGTGTGCGTACTCCCACTGGGGCAACACCATATTCTTCACATGGATTCTTTAGTTTTTGAGTTTCTCCTAAGATCTAGAACAAGAAGTGATGCTCACACTTTGCTTCTTACTCATGCCTCACCCTCTTCCGGGGTCGCACTCGCTCCCAAACACAACAAAAGGCAATGTTAAAATGATGGAATTTTTTTTTTTTTTTGACAAATATGAATGAATGACCTTCAAAATAAAGTCTTCAACATATTATCCTTGATGGTATTCTATTTGGCAATTAACGACCTTTAAAATAAAGTCTTCAACTCTCATCCCTATTGATAGTATTTTACTTAACAATTAATAACCTTGGAAAGAGAGTCTCCATCATCTTATTTGTTCAAATGGTACGTATTTGACAATTATAAAATAGATGACTACAATTTAAACCAAAGCAATCGAAAATTGTAAAATGTCTTTCAATTTAATTGGTTGGACTAGTTGTAGCCTACTTGAAGATATTCACTACGTAAAATCCATAATCCTATGCTATAGAATGACTAATAAAAAAACCCTTTCTAATGAAATAATAAGTTTCAATTAGTCAATTACATTTTAATCAATGACATTTCAGATTGATATGATAAAAAAATTTAGAATTTTCCTAAAATTATATATATATATATATATATATATATATATATATATATATATATATATATATATATATAATTTTGTCAAGCAAAAAATAACAAAATATGAGCAAAAAATTGGCCTCTTTAACATTATAAGCAAAATAACAAGTTTAATTTATCCTAAATAAATTTTGAGAAAAAAAAAAATTTATTTTCATTAAATATGAGCCACCACTCTCAAATAATTTTATGGCTAAGGATCTATTATTACCTGGTCTTTTTCTTTATTTATATTTTAGTTTTTCTTTTTAATAAAATAAAACTGTAATCTATGCTTCAAAGAATCCTTAAAAAAATTACATTTAAAGCATCTATAAGAGAAAGAACATTACTATTTAAGATTAAATATGTAAAATCTAAATCAAAGGATAAAATATACATTAAAAAATTCTACAATAATTATAGATAAAGCATTCCATCAAAACAAAAAGCACACCCAATTAAAATTACTGTTAATAAGTTGCAAATTGATGAATAAAACAATCATACATCAATAATTTTAAATTAATTATTTAAGTAACCTGAAGGAGCATAAAAGAAATAAAGTGTTATATTGTCCTCATTTATTCTTGAATTTGTTTCACATGCAAATCCATGTTTTAGACATCAAATAACATTAACTTAATTGGTTAGATTTCTTAATATTCAAAGAAGAGATTCAGGTGTCAATCTTGTTGATGCAGGAGCATCCAGTGGCATCTGATGCAGAAGCATCCAGTGGTAGCAGAGCCAACTTCGAAAAATTGGCTAAGGAAGGAAGATATCGTGATTTCGCGACATGTCGCGAAATCGTGACCAAAAGATGAGAGAGAAAGAGGAGGAAAACTATCGCAATATCGCGACAGAAAAAGTGTCACGATATCGCAACACAAAGCGGAGGGAGAAGCCAGCAGATAAAACTGTCGCGATATCTCGACAAACGACAGAAAAAGTGTCGCGATATCGCGACACAAAATGGAGAGAGAAGACCGTAGGGAAAACTGTCGCGATATCGCGACACAAAGTGGAGAGAGAAAGATGTGGGAGAAAACTGTCGTGATATCGCGACAGAAAAGGTGTCGCGATATCGCGACCAAAAATAGGAGAGAGAAAGCGAAAAAGAAGATGTCACGATATCGCGACATGTCGCGTTATCGCGACTGAAAGGACGAGAAGAGGCGCAAGTGGAAAAGATGTCGCGATATCGCGACATGTCGCGTTATCGCGACCGAAGGACGAGGAAAGGGCGCAAGTGTGGAAGATGTCGCGAAATCGCGACATGTCAGGTTTTCGCGACCCGACAAAGAGAGAGAAGGTGAAGGAGCAGGAATGTCGCGATGTCGCGACATGTCGGGTTTTCGCGCCCCGAAGAGGAGAGAGAGGCGATAGAGTAAAAATGTCTCGATATCGAGACCAGAAGAGGAAGAGGAAGAGGAAGAGGAAGGAGATGTCGCGAAATCGCGACAGGCTGCATTTTCAGGGACCGTTACAGAGTGAAGCATGCAGTTGGATTAAAGAAGGCGACAGCAAACAGAAGTCGTAACGGCAGTTACAGAGCCGTTACAGGGAAAAGCGGTCGTGAATGGGAGTGGACGGCAGTTACAAGGGCCATTGCGAAATGCAGTTATGGAACCGACGAAGACGAATAGTCGTGGCAGAAATGAAGCGAAGGGCCACCAGTTGGAAGACAGAGAGTCGCGCCAGAGATTATAAAAGGGGAAAGTAGAGACGTGCACAAGGGTCAGAGTCCGGCCCCAGGCAGAGTTGCAGATGAGTTTTGGACCTGCTTGGCTGTGAGGGTTTCTTCCCAGAAGAGCTCCGGATTCCAAAGGGTGTAGACAGATGCGCCGAACGTGAGGCAGTTTACACAGGGTCCGTGGAGAGGGAAAACCCGTCTGCAAATTTGAGACGGAGCGCTGCGGCGCTGTTGATCTGTAGACAGAACTCTGAATAAGGCTGCGACGATTGTTCAGAGCGTGGTGCTTCGGCAGAGTGCAGGGAGAGTTGCAGAGCCGAAGGAAAGAGCCAGAGGACTGCGGAGGCAGTGAATTTCTTCCAGATGCGGGAGATTAATGGCTGCGGCCATTGTTCTGTAATTGTTATTGCAGACTGCAGAGGGTCGGGGCCTCTATAAAAACCCAATGAATGTAATGAGAGAGCATGGAGAGCCAGAGATTGCATAGTGAATGTAAACTACGCCTGCGGGCTAGTCTGTGTAACTGTAAATCGAAAATATTGAATGAAAATATTGGATTTTGATGAATGCAATTTTTGGCCCCCCATCAAGAGGTAATGCAGGAGCATCCAGTGACTGATGCAGGGGCATCCAGTGGAAGCAGAGCCATCTTCAAAAAAAAAATTGGGTAAGGATTATCGCGACCCGAAGAGGAGAAGAGGCGCAAGTCGAAAAGATGTCGCGATATCGCGACATGTCGCGATATCGCGACATGTCGCGTTATCGCGACCAAAGGACGTTGGCGGAAGAGATGTCGCGATATCGTGACATAAAAGGTGTCGCGATATCGCGACCGAAACAAGACAAAGGACGTGGGCGGAAAAGATGTCGCGATATCGCGACCGAAACAAGACAAAGGACGTGGGCGGAAAAGATGTCGCGATATCGCGACCGAAACAAGACAAAGGACGTGGGCGGAAAAGATGTCGCGATATCGCGACATAAAAGGTGTCGCGATATCGCGACACAAAACGGAGGAAGGAGTCAGCAAGGAAAGATGTCGCAATATCGCGACATAAAAGGTGTCGCAATATCGCAACACAAAAACGGAGAGACGCTAGCAGGGAAACTGTCGCGATATCTCGACAGGTTTCATAGGAGAGGCAAGGAAGACAAAGATGTCGCGATTTCGCGACCCGAAAGCAGAAAGAGCGTACGGAAGACAAAGATGTCGCGATTTCGCGACCCGAAAGCAGAAAGAGCGTACGGAAGACAAAGATGTCGCGATTTCGCGACATGTCGCATTTTCGCGACCAGAAGGCGAAGGAGCCAGAGAAGAAAAGTGTCGCGATAACGCGACAGGTCGCATTTTCGCGACGAGATGGCGAGAGGAGCCAGAGGAGAAAAGTGTCGCGATATCGCGACAGGTCGCATTTTCGCGGCCAAAGGACGAGAAAAGGTGCAAGGAGAATGTCACGTTTTCGCGACCCGAAGAGAAAGATGGCCAGTGAGCAGAAATGTCGCGATATCGCGGCATGTCGGGTTTTCGCGACTAAAAGAGAAGAAGAGCGAGAGGGAGAAGAAGAGCGATATCGCGACATGCTGCATTTTCGGGGGGCTGCGACAGAGTGATAGTGACAGCTCATGGAAGTCAAGCGGCGGATGCAGGGGCCGTTACAGTGCAGCTGGAAGAAGAATATGACAGAGGTCAGGCGGCGGTTGCAGGGCCGTTTCAGGGGCATGTGGCACCAAGTTATAGGCGGTTACAGAACACTCCGCCATTCTGCGTAATGATGACTGAGAGGTCGAGGTGCAGGCGGTTACAGAGCATTCCGCCATTTCGTGCGATGATGATTATGAAGGACAGGCGAAGGCCAAGAGACACGGAAGATGAAACAAGGGGACCACCAGATGGAATACGAAGAATCACGCGAAAGTTATAAAAAGGCAAGCAGAGGCATGCACAGGGTTTGGAAAACAGTTGCAAGCAGGGGTTGCAGATTCGAAGGCCAGAGGGTCATTCTGGCCCTGCTGCGCTGTTTTTCTTCCAGAAGAGCTTAGGGTTCCTAGGTAGTGTAGATAGGCAGTTTGCACCAGGATCCATGGAGACGGAAGACCGCGAAACAGATGCACCGAACGTGAGGCAGTTTCGGACTGTGTTTCCTTCCAGAGAAAGCTCAGAGTTCCTGGGTAGTGTAGGCAGATTTGCCGAGCGTGAGGCAGTCTACACCAGGATCGTGCATGTTGAGGGCTGCGGGGAGAGCGACGTGAATTTCTTCCAGATGCGGAAGGTTAAATGGCTACGGCCATTGTTCTGTAAATTTTATTGCAGACTATAGAGGGTCGAGGCCTCTATAAAAACCTAGTGAATGTAATGAGAGAGCATGGAGAGCCAGAGATTGCAATAGAGTGAATATAGAAACTAAGCCTACGGGCTAGTATTGTAAATGTAAATTAATGAAAAATGTTTGATGAAAAATGTGAAATTTAGATTGCGATTTTCTGTTCCCCATCAAGTGGTATCAGAGCCAGAAGATTCTGAGTGTGCGAGCAGAGCGCCGAAAGTGAGGCAGCTTGCACCAGGATCTGTGGAATGGGTGGAATTTGGCACTCTGTGCAGTGCTTGCAGGAGGTTCTTGCATGAAGCCTCAGAAGAAGAAGATTGACACTCTGTGCAGTGTTTGTGGATGAGTTGGAGCAGAGAGAGCGGTTGTGGAAGGGTTGATTAGAGAGCGTTCGAGTCCCGGTGCAGAAGAAGGCGACAGAACAATGCAGAAGTGAAGGCCACTTCTCCATCAACCTCGGGTGTCTGATGCAGGAGCATCCAGTGGCATCTGATGCAGAAGCATCCAGTGGTAGCAGAGCCAACTTCGAAAAATTGGCTAAGATGTCGCGATTTTGTGACGTGTCGCGAAATCGTGACCAAAAGAGGAGAGAGAAAGAGGAAAACTGTCGCGATATTGCGACATGTCGGGTTTTCGCGACCCGAAGAGGAGAGAGAAGGCCATAGAGTAAAAATGTCGCGATATCACGACCGGAAGAGAAGAGGAAGAGGAAGAGGAAGGAGATGTCGCGAAATCGCGACAGGTTGCATTTTCAGGGACCGTTATAGAGTGAAGCATGCAGTTGGATTAAAGAAGGTGACAACAAACAGAAGTCGTAACAACAGTTACAAAGCCGTTATAGGGAAAAGCAGCTAGTGAACGGGAGTGGACAGCAGTTACAAGGGCCGTTGCGAAATGCAGTTATGGAACCGACAAAGACGAACAGTCGTGGTGGAAATGAAGCGAAGGGCCACCAGTTGGAAGACAGAGAGTCGCGCCAGAGATTATAAAAGGGGAAAGCAGAGACGTGCACAAGGGCCGGACAAGGGCCAGAGTCCGACCCCAGGCAGAGTTGCAGATGAGTTCTGGACCTACTTGGCTGTGAGGGTTTCTTCCAAGAAGAGCTTCGGATTCCAGAGGGTGTAGACAGATGCGCCGAACGTGAGGCAGTTTACACAGGGTCCGTGGAGATGGAAAACCCGATCTGTAGATTTGAGACAGAAGGCTACGGCACTGTTGATCTGTAGACAAAACTCTGAATAGTAAGGCTGCAACGATTGTTCAAAGCGTGGTGCTTCGGCAGAGTGCAAGGAGAGTTGCAGAGCCGAAGGAAAGAGAGCCAGAGGACTGCGGAGGCAGTGAATTTCTTCCAGATGCGGGAGATTAATGGCTGCGGCCATTGTTCTGTAATTGTTATTGCAGACTACAGAGGGTCGGGGCCTCTATAAAAACCCAGTGAATGTAATGAGAGAGCATGGAGAGCCAGAGATTGCATAGTGAATGTAAACTACGCCTGCGGGCTAGTCTGTGTAACTGTAAATCGAAAATATTGAATGAAAATATTGGATTTTGAGGAATGCAATTTTTGGCCCCCCATCACTTGTCAAAGGATACATGGATAATATCTAACCTATTGTCTAAACTATTGTAATACCACTACGTGATGCTGATGTAATATAGGTAACGCCAATTTCAATCTCATATAACCAATTGAAAAATCCATGTTTTAGCTTTCAAAGACAAGCCATGACCTGGCTTTCCAGGGTAATAGGATGCTTTTCCAATTATTCATTTTTGCTACAAACTTTTTGTTTCTTCCTTCGCTGTTGGTAAAAGTTTTCTTTACATCAAATCCCTTGTCCAATCGTCGAGGAAAAAACCATGCTTTATTAAGGTTTGTAAAGTCAATTGACCAACTTTCACCGTAACATCACAATAACTGAAGAGTAAGCCATTTATTAACTGCACAATTTTCACACCCATAATTGTATCGTTATAAAGTACACAAGTTGGCATGACTTCTTCAATTGTTATTTAAAGTATAAAACAGCCTTATTTCTTTGGATATAAACAGTTTATTAAATTCATTGAACATTTATTTTTATAAAATAATATGGTTTGAAAGCTGATATTCCAAGTCCAATGACTTGACCCATCATTTCTAGTATTTCTATTACTTCTTGAACTGTGTAAGTTTTGTTTTAACTCTTATTAATTATTTCCTACAATTTTCTATAGATTCAGTCTGTAGTTTGTGGAATTCATCCCCATTAAGTTTCCCTATTTGAAAAGCATTTACTGAACACCTTCAAAAATGAATGTTGCTTTGGAATCACATGGAGCTGAGGCTCTAATCATCTGTGATATCTAGCTCTTAATATTCATGCACTGAAGCTGGATCTTTTTGTAGTCTTTTTACTCTGATGATGGTCCTGTCTTTATTTCATACTTGATTCTCTCACAGGCTTCACAGTAGCCACTTTGATACCATGTTGAAATTTGGACATTAACATATATGCTTAACGAGAAAAAGTGATAAACATTGGTTAATGTCCAGAGTGTATTTGTATACATCATCCGAATTTTAGTTGTATACTTTATATTAGCAAGCTGTTATATATTTGACTAACATTAAATACGACATGCTGATTGCTCCTAACATATATTGATCGTTACTAGTCTAAGACATGCTTTGCATGTCACTGCTGCATATACATTAAGACAGACAGACGTCTATAGCTGCTGATGTTAAATCATTATCATTTTATGGTAAGAATGTCTGCACATTTGCTTTCATCAATTCTGAATACATTGGTAATAATGAAATTTGAATGTGTTTAAATAGATAATTATAAAATTCTAGCCAGAGTTGAATACTGGCATTGTACATTTACATTTACACCTCATGGCCTCACCATGAATGCTAACAATGCATTGGCCTGTTGTGAAGCTTGTCATTTACCCTTGGATATACAATGTGTTTGCACCAAAATTTCCACAAAAATTTCTCTCCATGCCATCAATGGAATGTTCACATGCAATGATACCAATCAAAAAGGGAACATCTCTGGAAAAATCTCGTATGAAATCTATGTTATGTCAGACACAATGCACAATGATTAAGATTTCATATTGCTTAGTAGTTCTTGTTCAAATAAATGACTCCCCATACTTGGAACATGAGCGAGAACAGACTTCACAGTTGCAGTTCCCACTAAACATCAAGGTTATCAAAGTTGAGTTTTGATGAAGAGCTCATGATGAGTTCTTTACGTGGCTCCACCTGAGGAAATAATAAGTAGTTATTCCATGACCACTCATTTACACTTCACCTTCTGAGAAAAACTTTGAACTGGCATGCCTCTTGAGGTTGCCAATAGACAGTAAACATACAGTAGACTTGATGTATAAGTTCAACCAAAATTTTATAGCTTCCCATTTTGCTAAAGTTAATAATGATGCGTGGGAAATATACACAAAATAATGATAAAATTACCTTATCCCCCATCAATAAAGAGAAAACTACATTTGACTCTGCAGCATCTTCCACTGTTAACTGTTTTAGCTTTCTTGTTTCTGGATTCATAGTTGTCTCCCATAATTGTAAAGGCATCATCTCCCCTAATCCTATTCATTTATCAACAACAAAAATAAGTCTATATTGCCTGCAAACCTCTATAACACTGAACATACTGAATCTGGTTTGAGAACACCAAGACAAGATTTAGCTGCATTCCATATCTTGAAAAATACAGACATAAAAATAGCAGAATATTCTGATTCTAAACCAGTTAAGATACCTTTGAAACGCTGAATTGTGTAGTATGCATTTAATGGAAAACTCTGTTTCAATTTCTTTAACTCTTCTTCATCATAACAATAAAAAGCTCGGCTACCCCTTTCTACCTAAAAGATCCATAGGTTTTATCAGAATTTATAGCAAGTTAGATATTGCAGATCCGAAAAGCTAAAATAATGAACATCACATTCCAAGAGAGTTCAAAGTAAAAACCTTGTACAATGGTGGAACTCCCACATATATACAGCCTTCCTCAAAAAGAGCTTTCTAGAAGATCAGATTCAGAAAAAATATCATAGAAATCATTATAGCAGTCACAAAAGTATATTGTAAACAATATACTCAAACAATATATAACAAGTCAATTTCTTGTGCATAACTAATATTTGGGCTCAAGATGCAACATTGTTTAACCTTTAATTTTAGCATTATTTCACTCCCCCACCCCCAAACAAACACACACAGACACACACACAAAGATGCTGACATGCATGCACCTGTATCTATAGTTACCTGATATCTGAAAAAGAATGTCAACAAAAGAGTACGGATATGAGCACCGTCTACATCAGCATCTGTAAGTATGATGATCTTATGATATCGCAAAGTATCTTTTGTGAAATCCTCACCCTGATACATTGAATGTTAGAAGCACAGGAGAGGAAAATAGTCTAGAAAAAAAACAAAATAATTCTGATCATTTCCAAAATCAATGGAAGCCAGAGAGACTAAGTGATATAGCATACCTTCAGTCCCAGCCCTAATCCAAGGATAAGATTTTGTATTTCTTGATTCTTATATATAGCTTCTTCATCCTTGCGTTCCACATTCAAAATTTTACCACGCAAAGGTAAGATAGCCTGCAGAAATAAGAACATTTATTGAACTTTTCCAAATTTTATATGTATGTATTTTCTGTAAGACTTTCATATTGAACTACAGTGAATATTTGTATGGTTGTACATGATTTCATAATTACATACTTAGATTAACCCCTTATGTGATATCAATCACATGTTCAATGATTCAATAATCACAATAAAAGCCAATTGAAAAATCTCAGTCAAACCCTAATGACTAACCATGGGAAAAGCCCAATAATCTATAAGGTGAATAACTATCTCGATGAAAGCTCAATCATGTAATATTTAATTTCAAGTCTGTCTTACTCATTAAAGTCAAAACGTTTATGTACAATACTTCAAGTGAGGCACTTTTGAGGCCAAGGAGGAGGCATTTAAATGTGCGCCAAAAATTAACATTTAGACAACAGCTGGGGCAGCTTCAGTTCCAACTCCCCTTCCACTATGGTATCTACCTCTACAAGTTCTTCCTCTAGAGAAACTAATAATATTAACGGAGAGAGAATGAGAAGATTCAAAATTTATGCTTGCAATGATCCAATATTGAAGAAGTAAGAAGAGAACATTACTCACCATGCCACATGCACTTGAAGACTGCACTATTACCATAGATAACGCAAATTCTCCCAATCTTTGAGTGAAATTCATGACTAAATATTCCTCAACAAACAAGAAATTTCTCTCCTTTGAAATGCCAAGTTAGAGATAAGTGGGTCCAATGCATAGCCATTGAAAGCATAGCAAGATTATTGTTACAAAACCATGACATCATTGAATTTGCCTTCATAAGAAATTATTGTCAATGGCAGTTCTGACTTGGTGCCAGCAAATATGCAACTTAAGCCTTGACAGGTGCATGTGTACTGATGACTTGTATGCAACAAAATATTTATTGTATATAGTTCTACGTTTGGATATAGATGTAGATATATGTCGCATGAGTGAATGCACTATGTTATGTTTGTCTTATGTATTGGGTTAATTTTTGTTTAAGTCGTACGAGTTTCGGCAGGAAGTTATGTCATTATGCAACTACTTCCCCCCACTCAAACACTACATAGAAAAACCTTCCATTGTTTGTATCATCACATCGTATTGTATAGTTGTGCATATGATGTGTTGCGTCAATAATCAAGTTGCATAGATTGTATTGCGCTGAGTGTTGAAAATGGACCACGTGTTGAAAAAATCCTTGTAGTTCAAAATCTAGTTTCATTGTTATAAGTCCTATGATTCTAAAAGCATTCTCAAACATCCTGAAAGTATACGTTTATAATATGAATTAATGTAAATGAGTATCTCATTTACTTATTTTTTAGTATAACTATTTACTAAACCAGATCCAGTCTGTACATTTCGACAAGAGCACCTACTTTTTGACAAGAGTATTGCTTTGTCAAAATGAATATACCACTCATATAGCACTGCTTGTTTATAATAGGTACTCTCACTCAGATCACACGCAAAACTCAAATTGACTCTAGCTTTTTCTTTCTCTGGTTTTCTTTAGGATTCTGCATCATCATTAGAACCCAGTTTATTTGGGCTGATGAGAGCACCTATATCATACTGGGACCTGAACTATATATATACATATATCAAGAGAGAGGGTTTGCCATTCAATATCCTTGTATCATTTACCTTCTTAGGAGTCTTCTTACAAATCACATTCCACCATCATACAAATGAGAAATCACTTGCTCCTTTCTCCAGAGGAGTCCTCTCCTTTATAAGGAACTCCATACTTCAAGGTCAAGGTAGGGTTCTCATCAATCAAGAAAGGTGTCTTTAAACAAGCCTTCTTAGAGGAGCCTCCCAATGGAGCAGTCAAAGGAAGCACCAAGGACATTCACACATTTAAGCATTCACGTATAAAGAACAAGTCTGATCAAGAATAAAACATGATCAATAGTCTGACGATCACTCCTGAATCCAGCCTGCCTCTTGTTCTAAGCTTACCCTGAAGTAGTAGTACTAAGAGTTTCATATTCAAAATTGTTGCATACAGCTCAGCAAATGTGTGCCCAATCATGATAGCTCTGTAGTTATTTCAATCTGAATAGTGCCCAAATTTGTGGATGGGATGGATAATCTGTTGTGACCAGGAGGTAGGGAAGCCAGAACAAACCATCTCATTGACTAATTTTGCAATGGGATAACCGATAGCTTCAGCACAATATTTCAGGAACTCAGCATGAAGCCCCTCAAAATCAGCAGCCTTGCTACAGCATAATTTATGTATGGTTCTTTTGATGTCCCCTGAAGACAAAAGGTGACATAATGTACAGGGTGAGAGATATGAATGATGGGCTGCCCTGGGATATAATAAAGAATTAACATGGGAGACCTGGAATTATTGTCGATGCACATGGGAGGGGAATCTCAAGAAAGAAAAATGCCCCAAAAGGCTTTGGGAGAGTAATGAAGAGCATCTAGAAGCTCACAACGCATAGTGGCAAGAAACTCTCATTCTTATTTTCCCTCCAAGTGGAAGATATAGCCGTAGGCTCATGGATAAGAACAAAACAAAGCTTCCAATGCAAGGATTTACATTCTTCATCATACGAAGTTAAGAACTATTCATGGGGCAAGCACGAATGCAACAAACAGGATTTAGTTTACAAAATTTCGTAATTGGTTGTCGTTGTGGTGGAATTAAGAAAGTAGAACTGGGACAACAACAGAGACAAGCAACACAATCATCGGCAAAACAAGGATCAAAATGAATCATGGGATGACTAGTAGGAATAGACGGAGAGGTAAAAGAGGATTCAAGGAGAAAGTCAACATTGCATGATCAGCCAAGGGATGCTGACTAAAATCCTGAAAGTTGTGAATATAAGAAAGCAATGTCCTATTTGTGGTGATGTAGCTCATCACACTCGCACCTCCTACATGTAGAGAACATGTGAACTTGAAGGAGTGAGGAAATTGAAGAATCCCATTGAGAACCAAGATGGAACATGACTCGCACAACTGAATCAAGTGTTTTCAATAAGCGGTACTAGGATGCTTCTCATCTATAGAGGTCTTGTTGAGTGCATGATCCATGGGGTTGAGTTCAAATCAACTGTAGCGGCTAGATCTGACGTGGCACCATCTCAAGTGCCACGTCATGCATAGATGGATGCGCGCGGACATGAGTACGCAAATATAATTTTGATTGTATGGTTTGTTTTGTCATTTTGTGAATAACATAGCTTGCATACAAAGTGTGTCATTATGTCACCATATTGTGTTAAATGACAAAGTGTTTTTCAATATGCATGCATGTTATGTCAAAGTACATAGAGTTGTTTGATGGTAATCATTTGTCTTGTAAAGGGTCTTGGTGGCTAGTTGGCGGATAGGTACGAGGAAGTTGCACAGTTATACAACTACCACCCTTGCTAGATGCATTATTTATAGGCTGCTTATATTTCAGCAAGAGACATTGAAACATGTTGATATATGCAAACTTGTTGACTGTATATGCTGTAGCCTTGATGTACATTTGCAGACATTGCTGATCAATGTTGTGTCCATGATAAGTTTTGTTCTTTCATTATCTGAACATATCAAGGACAATATGCAATTTTACTTGAAATCTTGTCTTTGATTTCTCTTTTCACTATATGACGTATTGTTATTGTTATCATTTATTGTTGTCATTTACTTCTATTGTTCATTCAAAATGAAATACGTTCACTGTGCTACATTTGGCACCATTGTCACAAGAAGTTCAGACCTGTGACCGCAATGACATCTTCAAGAGGAAGTGAATGATAGATAAATATATGTGTGGACATGGGAGACGTGGACATGGATAGATAAGAGAAGAACCTATGCGAAGAAGTTCGAGACTTGCGCAACAACAAATACAACAGGAATGTGACAAGCAAGTACGTGGCAAAGAATGTGAAGAACTTGTCGACGTGCAAGTGCGTGACAAAAAAACATGCCGACGTGCAAGTGCATGAAAAACAACATGACGTGCAAGAACGTGACAAACGGCTTGCCACCATAGAAGTGCAAACACAACAATAACACGCAAAGGAGAATGGCATTGTTTGTGTTTCATTGCTAGAGTTGGAACACATGTGGAACCCTCGATATTAGAGAAGCCCTAAGAGAGGACAAAGTGACTAGTGGGAGACGCTACTCTTCACGATGGAGGAAGGCTTGCAAGTGAACGGCACGCAACAAGCAAACATGAATCAGGTCAACAAAGACGTTCACGCAAATAGTGACGAATGCACCAACGTCAAGTGTGATGGAGAAGATTGCAACACAGTACAAATCAAAGCAAGTGGTGACTCCAATGGCAACACAAACACGAGGGAGAGTGCCTAGAGGTGCGGAGGACAGGAGTTATGCACAAAGGCAACCACAAAGGAGTGTGTCCTGGAAACCAAAGTTGGTGTTGTATATATGCAAAGAAGATCGTGTAGCACAAGTGTCATAGGAAGCGGTCAACGACTATTTGCATAGGAGGAAGAACAGTCGTCAGACAAAAGCTTGTCAAGCAAAGGAGCATCTGACAAATGACAACAAATATCACCTACAGTAATGGCTGCAATGGCGAGCAAGCAGAAGTGCCTAAAGTTCATGGGAGATAGGAAGGAGGAAGGAGGGTCACAAACAACATATTGGAACATGTGAACCAATATAGGAATACAAATACCACCAATAGTACTCGTTGCAATGGCAAGCAAGCATAAGTGCCTAAAGTTCATGGAAGATAGGTAGGAGGAAGGAGGGTCATGAACAACATGTTGGAACATGTGAAACAATATAGGAATCCAATGGTGTGATCGACGAAGATGCACGGGTGTAGTTATTCCCAATGACATAGAAAGGAGTTGTCACAGACTAGTACCCGAAAGGGAAACAACCATCCATTGTCTAGAAAACCTAAAAGAAGAATTTAATAAAGAATTCAAATTGCTTCATGAATATATGGAAATCATCGGAGATATTTATGCCACAAACTAGAAGAAAAGTCATATAATCATCATTTCAAGAAGTTGATAGGTAAGATGGGAGTAAAACCAGCAAACAGACTGTAGAAGCAATGGTTCACGGACAAGTTACTTCCATGCTATAAGAAGATGAGGGTAGTATCATTGACAACATATAAGGAGGTGTCCGACCGAGCATTGAACCTCAAGAAAATGAAGATAATGGTGATGGGTGGAAGTGCAAGCCTGACAATGAATCCAATAATGATAAAGAAGACCTCAGTGCAACTATTCAAGCAATAAGGAAAGACCTGGAATGAATTATCAATGATGTGAAAAGCTGAGAAGAAAGAAGACCTCAGTGCAACTATTCAAGCAATAAGGAAAGACTTGGAATGAATTATCAATGATGTGAAAAGATGAGAAGAAGAAAGAGAGGGATTTCTGGTGTTCAAGCTAGAAGATGGAAGGGCACACAAACACCAGTTGCCTAAAGAAGGTATATAGCAACATTTGCAAAGTCAACGAACATACAATTGCAAATTGTCCATTCAAACTGAGGAGTGTGCAGGACTAGATGTTGACGGTGCAAAAGGAGGAGCTAGAATAGAAACCCATCACTTCCAAGAGCGAGCAAAATGCCACGAGTGGCGGTTATAACAACAATCACCAAGGAATAAGGCAAAACATGCAATCTCGCAACAAGTCCAATAATGGAAGCGAGAACCAGTTGCAATATGATTCTAATAGCAAGTTAATAATTCAGTGTAGGTGTCAGGAATGGGAACATTTTTCACAAAATTGCACAACGGACCAAATGGAGGAAGTGATAATGATACGACAATGATGTGCCTATGGTGTGGTCCTAGCAACCAATTGAACACAAAAATTGTCTAGTGCAATTTGCACCCATGACCGCAGTTCAACAAATGGATGGGGAGGGTTTTACTCTCCCTAGCCTCCGGATTTGGGCCAATTCCCTGCTAATCTAATTGCAAAACTTGAAAAATCTAATCTACTTTATTGGAGAAAAGAATGCGAGAGAAAAAAATTAAGTGAAAATTACAGCCGAAGTCATAGCAAGATCAACATTGGTGCAATCAACAAATTCAACAGGGACCAAATAACTTCAGTGCAATCAGTATCTTCAAAAGTAATCAATAATATCATGAAAGAAGACTATTACAAGGAATGAAAGCAAAGCTACTAATTCCATGCATTCATGAATAAAAGGTTGTAGACACGATTCAGAATGTCACACAATCTTTTACTTTATTGATCTCAAAAATGTTAAGTACAATTGATTTTGATTCCAAATGTCACACAAACTTTTGCTTTATTGATCTCAAAAATGTCAAGCACAATTGATTTCCAGAGAATAGTTATGATATATAATGAGAATCAATCTCTTATTTATACATGAAAAATAAATCTTAATCTATTTCTAGACTTGCAGTCTGAAATTGCATAAATAAACCGTAATCTATTTATGGACAAAATTGCATGCAAATTTTCCAAAATTAGGTGTGCGGTCCAAAGTGAGGTGCTCAAGGGTGAAAGGGGGATGCACCAAGTTGAACAGGGTGGACTGCCTCAAGCGGGGTGCACCTATGTTGAGTGAGGCACATGCACTTGAGCGGGGCACACTACCACCAACAAAGCAAACCAACCTCAAGTTGGGTACATCTCACTAAAGCAAGGCGGAGCTGGGCCCTCGACTTGGTCTCTTTCAAGTTCTTTGCCTTGTTTTGCCCGACAAATCTATGTCTGGAGTTGATAGTAGTAACCTACTACAATTCTAGTGTTTTGTGGGGACGTCAATCTTGATTAACAATAGACCCCAAATGGTATTTTATCCATCAAGTGACAACGTCTTATGTTGGACTTCTTGCGTCATCATCACTTTGGTGGGATCAACGTCCATAGAATTTCCCAATCCACATCTACTTTTGGAAACTACCCAATGTACCAAGGTCCTTCGTCAGCTCTTCATATGTGTCCTTTTGAAGATCCTCTACTTCTACTTCCACTTGTTTCAACTCTTTGTGTAGCTCCTCCAATCTGCTTATGACCTTTGCCTATTTGACCAACTAGGTATCTTTCTCTTTTCCTTCTTCATCGACCTCGGCCAATCACTTTGTCATGAAGACATAAAGGTAGAACAACCCCTCACCATATGACTAATCATCTCTTGTATCTCCTTAATTGTTTGTTGTAGTTTAGTGAGATTATCTTCACAAATATCCAACCTGTTCAACCTATAAGGAATGTTTCTAAGTTGCCCAATAAGGACAACTCTTTTTGTCAAACCTTGTTGTCTTATTTGGTGGCCTGTCATTTTGTGCATTTTTTGCATTATCTCATTGTGTTCCCTCCTTGCCTCAGTTACATCTAATTTTGTTCCATCTTTGGAATCGCTTGAAACACCAATGCCATGCACTCTTCAAGATGTGAAAAGTAATATTTTGCCCATTGAACTTCAATGCATATCATATCCCAGCAAATGTTTGAGACTCCAACTCTTCTACATTTTTCTTAACTTTCACTCCCACTTGCTTCATTTACGCAATTTCTTCATTTTTTTGCTCCTCCAACTCTCATCCGACAGTTTCCAATTGTTCTATTTGTCCCTGCAAATCATGTTTTCTCTTCTTACCTCCATCTCAACCGATTCAATTCTTCCTCTACCTATTCCCTTATGGCTGCAACTGGTTGTTTCATTTGTTCTTCTTTTATCTCCAACTATTCCCTTAGAGTTTGGACTTATAGTTCTGCCTTTTGTCTTCCATAACTTTTTTCAGCTTCAAGCAATACTTTCAAATCCTCTTTTTCACATTCAAGTTGTTGCACTCGCTTCTCACGACATTGTTTCTCTCAGTTTGCTCATTGTCTATATTCCTCTCTATCCTTTTGAGCTACTTCCAATTGATCGCTCAATCGGGCAATCATTTTTTGTTCATCCTCAACAATCACTTGTATATTGTGTAGCTCCTTGGTTCTCTACTCCACGTGTCCCTTATAACACCTAGCTTCTTGGTCTACTTGTGACAATCTTGTCTTCAAAGTTAGGCATATTGGATTTAACATATCCAAGATATTCACTATTGGGAACTAATCATATTCATGGTTGGAACTGATCAAAGTCCAATCATCTGGCTGGTGTTTCTAATCTTGAATGATAGAATGCGCCATTGGGGTTGGTGTCAATCTGTTGTTGGAATGGTTGTGCTTGATGGTGGTTGATGGAGCATAGCAAAAGAATTGAGGATACAATAGGAGGGGATTAGAAGAAGGTGGGAAAGAAGAAGCATGGTGAATAGAAGATGTGAGTGAAGTGGAGGTGAGAGGATTGTGACAAGAGGGGTCAAGATAATTCTGAGCCTATGAAACAGTTGCTCCTGCTTCAACCATTTCCTCCTTAGCGAAACGACTTTCAAGTGTTTCCGCCTCTAGAGGGGCCATGTCTTGAAAAATGTCGATTCCAACCTCCGAAGATGCTTCTTTACTTACTTCAATGTGTGTTTGTCAAGGCTCTTTGGGTATCTCTCCTTCTTCACTGGCTAAATGCAATGGTTACTCAAGTATCCGCTCTTTCCTTTCCCTTTAATTGTTCGCCTTTGTGCACCCTAATCACTTTCTTGTCTCTGCGCCTAGGTGAATTTTACTCTTATCCTCGAATGGGTATCACCTCCCTCCTCAAATGAACACCTCTTTTTTGCTCTAGGTGTGCCTCTATCCTTTGTCCTAGGCACATTCCCTCCTTCTGGTATTTCCTCATCGGATGACACCAGTCCTAGAATTTTTTAAACAATTTATCTTGATCATTCTTCGCCACCAAAGTGTCACCTGTGTTAAGTTCAAAGTGCATATGCCTCCATGCAATCATCTTCTCCAAGTTCCGCTTGGACTTCCCTAGGAGGACACTAAAGACCATACAATTCACTTTTGTATCGACGTCAAAACCAATTTGGGCCCACCTATAGAAAGCATGCTACTTCAAATGCTCCCTATACCAACTTTCAAGCTCATCTTTATATGCTCTCGGGCGATTTATCCTTGTTGCTATGGGCTCTTCCTCTAGATTACTTTCGACCTCCAAAATGGGTTTCCTTTCATGGGCATACTTATTTTTTGCCTTTGCAATCCCTTAATATTTACGTGAATATTGCATTCGGATCATAAGACCAAAAATCTGACATTTGCTTTAGACCCAACTGTCTTGGTCTTTCTTCCAAATGTTGATTTCACTTTCAAATCCCCAAACCATGGTCTTATATACTTTGGCATAAAACTTAGCAATCTCTTTCTTCACTTCTAATAGGAATTTTAGTCAAATCACACATTGGTCATAGATGCCCTACTTCATCAAATTGATTCAATTGTAGCTCATAAAACCACTCATGTATGGTCAGTCAAATCTAGATAAGACGAATACCAAAAAATGTAGGATTTTTGGAAATTTTCTTACTAAATCCTTATATGTTGCACAATGAATTTAGCATAGTCTAGCAGGTAAGGTAGCCTAGAGTATTCTTGAACTACGCTCAAGATTGCTATATGATCCCGCCATACTCTTCGATCATCATTCTACCCCAACAGTGTAGCAATCCCAAAAAGAGCCATCTATGTGTCAATTTTAAACTGGCCAATCCTTAGTGGAAGCTCGAAATCTTGGGCTTGCTCTAGCTTCTCCATCTGTAACCTTAGGAAGTCTACCCATTTTTCCTTGTACCTTTTATAATATGTCGCATTAGCCCTAAGGACTAAAGGGTTTCCATTCTCCTTCTCTATCTTGAATACACATCTCTTTTATGGCCTATGCTGAAATATGGTTTGGAGCCTCACAATTATCCCTGCGACCCTAATAAACTTGTTTTCACTATAATATTTTTTGGCACAATACTCTATAACTTTAGGACACTCCCAAACTAGGGGGATCAAGATCATGCCCAATCCAAAAGTACATACTCTACTAATGGACTATGAATCAATTTGTGGCCTAAACAAACAACGCCTATAGGCCTCCTTCCTTACTACACCAGGAGGATACTAGTGCCCTCACAAACCTAGGGTATGGATCATAGTACATCAATCCAAGAGGTCTCTCTATAGACTCACTTCTTCCCTTACTACTACATTTTCTTTTTTGGTTGTCTCTTGACGAACCAAGTTGTGGGGATTCATACTCCTTGTCTTCATCATTGGACTCAAATTTTGTCGTCTCAGTTTCAGGCGGTGCAACTAAGTCTGTCATGTTCTCCAAAATTTGTTGAATATCTTGTACCAAGGAGTTGTCGCTCACTTTCCTGGTCTCCATCTCGCCAACTAATTGACAATCTAGGCTACTCGGGACATGCAACACACTAAAATTCGACGTAGCACAAGACTTTCCAAACAAGGCGCACTAAGTAGAGCAAGCAGGGCACATGGGGAAGCGAGACGCACCTAGTCAAGCAGGGCACACCAAGAAGCAAGGCGCACAAGGACATGCAGAGCGGGGTGCACCCTATTTTGGGACAGGAAATTTTTTGAATGGGGAAGGTGGGAAAAAGAGTGGGGTGCACTGAGAAGTGAGGGGCATAAATATGGGACTTGGAGGAATTTATGGATGGGAAATAAGAATTAGAAATGGAAAAGAAAAATTTGATTGTAGAAAAGAGAAAAATAGGAATCTGGAAAGGAAATCATGCAAAAACACAAGATAGTAGAGCGGAATTACTAGACAACCCTTGGTCTCCTAAAACAAGATCTGCGGCTCTGCAAATGTTAAAGTGCCACAACTTGTTGGTTGTAACCGGTTCCTTACTTTCTTGCCTCCCTCACATAGTTTGTTGCATCAAAATTCAATTGGTTGCTCTAAAAAATAAAAACCCTCAAAGTGTCATGTGGCTGAAAATTGTGCCCCAAAAGCCTTTTCTCAAAGTCTAAAACTGTGAACTACATTCTTATCCTATGTGCTCAAAAGGGTCTCTCGTAGAACCGGAATTCATTGATCGAATTAGTCTATAGGCGTCTTAGATGCCCATTGACCGAGATGGTTAACGGGTGACCATCCAAAATTGCCAGTTTGAAGGCGTAGGTACTCTTTGACTGAATGATCTGATATGGCCCAAACCATAAGGAGTCAAACTTGGTGTGTTGACCAGGCTTGGCTCGATCTTAGTCCCACTTCTATATTAGGTTCCATTCCTTGAGATCAAGCAATGATGCCCTTCTGTAAAACCACTTCTTCACTTCAACTTGGTGCTCTATGCCCTTTTTGAATGTTTTCTTAGTCTCTCTTTGAGGAACAACAACTCATTTAGCCTGGCTTGCAAGGGAGTTATGTTTGTGTCCTTCGGTTCAAATTGTTGTGAGAGCTACAAATATGGGAGTTCCGGATTGACAAGCAACACAGCCTCCTTCCCGAATACTGATTTGTACAATGAGTGCCCAACGAAAGCTTTCAGGGTTACCTTGTTTGTCCACAGTGCCTTCTTTAGCTAAATGTGTCAATTCCCGTAAGATTTTGCTATTGTCCTCTTCAGGATCTTGACCAAATTCTTGTATGTGAATTCATCCAAGCCATTCCCTTGTGGATAGTAGTTCGAGGACATTTTCAGCACAAAACCGTGTTGAAGTGCGAATGTATCATTTCGCTCCTAATGAAGACTAACGCGTGATCAACGATGACAAAAGGGACCCCAAAACAGGTTATGATGTCCTTCAACAGTTGTATCATTGTCTCCTGACTTGCCTCTTTAACCAAAATTGCCTCTATCCACTTGATGAAATAACCTATGGTTGTTAGGATCCACCCATGTAATGCACTGAAGAGCAGGTTGATTTTGCCTATGAAGTCCAACCCCTATTGCTAGAAGGGTTCTAAAACAACGATAGGTTGCAAAGGCATTGGGGCTTTCCTCCTCTTTCCCATGAACATGCAACATGACTTACACTCCACCCATTTAAAAGCATCTAATAAGATTGTGGGTTAATAATACCCTACCCTCAAAATTTTGAGCAGTGGTGTATGCTAAGTAATATCCTTCATCATCATCATAGGCCTTTAACAAATCATCAATCTTCTCTCCTTCTACACACCTTAGGAAAACACCGTAGAAAAACACCATCATACCTTCTTTGGAACAGGATGTCATTCATAACCATGTAATTCATTGCCTGTCTCTTGAAACATCTGCTTTCAGTTCGAATTTTGTTGCTCGAGGTGGTATAGGTGAGAACGTATTCCCTTAACTCATTCATTCATCTAGGACTTTGTTCCCCAACTAGTTGCTCATTCAGTGGCTCAAGTTCCTCTATGCAAGCCAATTGTTCCTCTATGTAGGACTGTGCCAAATTTTCACACATTGCTCAACCCCTTATTAATTTGGTTGGCTTGATCTCAATGTCAAACTCTTGAATCTTAATGACCCAACCAGCCCTCTTTTCTCCTAGCTCTCCTTCCAGGATTGCAGATCTAAAGTTGGGATGTACCACAAACACTGTAGTCTTACTCTACAAAAGATAGAACTTGAATTTCTTTAGAGCCTTCATTGTTGTGAACATCTGCCTCTCAATGAAGGTATATCTCTTCTCACAATTGTGTAGAGTTTGGCTCATGAAAGATATATGATGCTCGTCGCATTTGTTGTCCTTTTGCATGAGAACGGTTGCTATATTAATTTCGGTCCCAAACACATACAATCTGAAATCCTTTGAGAAATATGGGTTGACTAGCACCAAAGCTTTAATGATTGCGTCTTTGATGTTCTGGAATGCCTATTTGCCCTCTTTCATCCAAGTAAAATTTGTGTCCTTCTTTAGCATTTTCATTATTGGCTTGACCATCTTAGGAAAGTTTGTAATGAAACAAGAAACGTATTGAATATAACCCATAAAGGATCGGATCCCCTTCACTCACGATGGTAAAGGAAGTTGTTGCATGGCCTTGACTCTATCTGGATTGATAGCCAGTCCATCCTTCGATACAACATGACCCAACAACTTTCCCTCTTGAACAAGGAAGACAAATTTCTTGGGGTTAAGCAAAATACCAAACTCCCTGCATTGTTAAAGATGATCTCTAGATGTTCCAAATGTTTGCTCTTGTCCTTCAAAAGGATTGTCATATTATCCAAGTATATCATAATGATGTTTTCCAACAATCCTGTGAAGGCTATGTCCATGGCCATCTAAAAATATGCTCTTCCATTTGACAGCCCGAATGGCAAAATATGTGAATGTCCCCAATTTGGTGGTAAAAGTTGCCTTGTATTGATCTTCACCTTGGCCCAAATCTGATCGTATCCCAAGAATCTGTCAAGTAAGGATAGCATCTGTGAACCTACAACCTTCCATAAAAATTTGTTCCATGAAGGAAAGGATAATGATCCTTCAGTGAAGCCTTATTCAAATTTTTGAAATCCACACAATTGAATAACTTTGTTCTTTCTGACCAACACCAGATTTGCCACCCAAGTGGAGTTTTTAATAGGAAAGAATATTTATGCTTCCAATAGCTTCAACATCTCCCTTTTCATTGTTGCTTCTATCTTGGGGTTAAATGGCTTTGCTTCTGCCTAAAGAGTCTTGCCCTTAGTTCTAAGTCATAGCATGCTCAATCACTTTCCTATCATAGACAGTCAAGTCTCCATAACTCCATGCTATCACATCATTGTATTTGGCACACAATTCTATGAACAGGGAATTTTCCTCATTCGTGCAGGCTTTCCCCAGCAAGAGGGATTTCCCTTCTGCAATCTCCACTAGTTGAGAATCTGAGTTTTTCACCTTTAAATTGGGTTTTTTTACACTGTGATCTGCATGAACAATTTTGAGCATGATCAAACCTTTAGGCAGCTGATTAGTCTTTCATTGAATGACCCCATCCTTGACATCATCACCATATTCATTCTTGTCTCCAACATGTTGAGCTTCACATTAGGAACTCATTGATCTATTCATCGTTATTGAATACCTAATAGTGATCTTAATTATCCGGCACTGTTGGTCTATAGACTATCTCCAGTACTTTGAGCTTGGTCCACATGTCCATCATAGGATCAAATCAAGCCATTAAGGAGGCTGGCTCATCAGCTTTTCTGTTTTCTTCCCTAAGTACAGCTTGAATTTCATAGGTATCAACACCCTCCAATAGGCCCCACACTCTATGCTCATATGCCTTCACTTGCTCATTCTGGGTAGCGTATTCAAAGTTTACCTTCTTGACCACCAACTCAGAGTAACCCAAGACCTTCAAGTGCTTGACCCCAAAATTCTCTACTTTACACAATGCCATGCAAAAAACTTCATACTCTGCACATTGTTGTTGTAGATAAAAAGCAACCAATAGCCAGAATCGAAGGATTATCCTTAGGGACTTTTCAATTGAAATCCTGCAACAGCACCGTTTCGGGTTCTAGCTCCATCAAAGTGCATTAGACAAGGTTGCTTGCTAACCTGTGTATAATCCTTGGTTAACGCTGGTAACTCCTTCGGTCCTTCAAAAACTAGATAATTACCCATTTTGGTCCTTTCAAACAAACCTTCATCTCCTCCTCCAAACATCCCGATAATCATATCCATTTCAAATATGAGTTCTACTTCCTCGAGCTCTTCATCAATGAACTCTGGCAACTCGTTCCATTTCACTGTTTTGCCATCTTCCAACTTATGCAATAGATAGTTACAAGGGGAATCATTTTCAATTCCAATTAACTTGATGTCCATTGGTATTTTCATGTGCATGTAGTCCATATCCAAATATCCACTTCCTGATAACTTTCACACCCGTTCTCTTGATAAAAGCATACAAAAGTAAGGGGTCACATCCGCCACAACTACTTATACTTTAGCACAATAGTGGCATTCCACACTTGGAGGAACAATTAGGAATGACAGTTAAACTGCTCAACAACTTTATAGGATGCTGCCCAAACGGCCTGCATCATCTCCTCTTTGACGACCCTGCACAACACCATAGTCAGACAACCCAATCTAAGGTCCATACAACTTGGCACAATAGTCAAACGGCTTGCCCATTAGGTCAGACGACCCAGGCTTGCATGGGACAACCTGGCACTAGTCCAGACAACCTTGTATGGACAAAGTACAACAACCAAAATAAAATAGGTATGGTCTGGAAAATATATCTACAACACTAGCAATAAATATGAACACATGCAAACAACATACATAGAACAATGGCTGAATGATGAATTGATATTAACAAGATACTACATTACATATACATCTATATGGATGCACTTCCAACATCATCTTTACGTACAGGTTCTCCAATGAACATATCCTCTACAGCATGTACAGAATACAACCAATGCACTATCTCCTCTTTGTGTAGACTTCTCTCTTATAAATACAATATCTCCCCTTTGTGTACAACCCACTGCTAACCCACTCAATTGAATGAGGGAGTCTATTTAAACTTGAGGGAAGGTAGTTATTGGCAACTACCAACCCCAACATCTCACCTTTCTCATTACATTTGTCTTGTATTTTATTTCATTTCAGTTCCTAACTACAAGACAACCGACACGACAACTAACCACTTATTAACTTATCCGTGCATGACTATTACTTCACTCATCATTACATTATTGCATGAAATATTGTAACGTTATCAAACTTTATCCAAACTTCAATGTGCGTGTCCTTGACTTCCAACACATGTATTTTATTATTTTGTTGAGGTGGCAAGTCAAAACTAGAGCCTACATCTGCCATCCCCTCTAGATTGGTCAACGTCCTCGTTGACGACTGTTGTTGCTCTTGGGGACTTTATTGAGGATGAGGCGTTGGAACAAGTATTCCTCCCAGCTCCTGAATCTATAGCTTCAAGGCTTCATTTTCTCGTTTCAGTCTTTTCGCATAGGCTTGGTAATGAGCCCATTGAAAGCCATAATGATGCGACTTTTGCCAACCTAGCCTTCAAGTTAGCCTCCCTATTTGTTGCTTCAACTTCCTTTCTTGCAGCCACTACCAACTAGCAATCATTTGATCCCTATGAGCAATTTCCTACATCTTTGCTCCCAAAGTTTGCTCCCTCACTGTACACTCTAGTTTCAGTTGTCCTATCAACTAATCCTACTATTCCTACACCTACCTCATGCTCTCCATCACCTTCCTTAATGTTGCTAATTCTACTTCGACATCCTGCTACACTTGTCAAAGTTGTCCTTCCACCATTTGCAATTGGTTAGCTTGTTCTTCCTCCTTCAACTTCAAGCTACAAACCATATGTTGAAACGTCTCTAGCCTTGTTGCTAACCACTGAATCAAGTATGCCAAGAAATTCATTCTTGCATACAATTTCACCAACTTAGGTGCCAACTTCACATTCTTGACACCTAGAAATTCAAGATAAGGCACCATATTCCCTTCATCAACATGTATTCACGGTGGTTGCCTATACAAAACCAAAGTTGCTTCTGGCAATTTCCTGACTTCCAACATCGAATGGCTACTACTACTTCCAACTCCTAGCTCCCATGGCTATATCTGATGGATCTCTGCAAACCTTTTCATATGGTCATCATCCTAAGTCCAACTCACCAATTTGCTCAACATTGCTTCCATCCTTAGTTGCCACAATCACTAGTCCCCAACACAACCTACTCGGAACTCACTCCAGACTCTATCGAACAATCCGCTCACCTTCTCAAAGAATGTGTCAATATGCTCATTAATAGTTTCGCCATGAACTCGTGGTCTCCTCAAATTTGGCACTTCTATCATGAAATTCTCACTTGTTTTGCCATCCTTCAGCTCCATGTCCATATCATCCTCGGTGGTTGCCTCCTCAACATCCTCTCCACCATGACCTGTAAAGCTGATCTTCTTTTTGGATGCCTTGCCCTCCTGAATTTCTGGCACACTCCCTCCTTCTGCATCAGTGTTCTTTTCGACCATGTCCATCGTCTCCTTGCCTTGATCAGGTTCTTTAGGCAATTGACTACTTTGACCCTTCTACCACAAATGATATTCTGATGCAGGTTGTTTCCCCTTTCCTCTTCTCTCCCAACACAAATGATGTTGATGTCGCAATCTGTGTAGTTGTAGATGTCGATACCACATGCCACTTCACATGACTATGATGCAATAACTCCTAACATACCCCCTCTTATTACATCATGGTCATAGCTTTATTTTTAGCTTATGACCAAAAAACAATGTCCAAGGTGATCCTAGAATCTATGGATTTGAGAGAGAAATGCCCCCCCCCCTTAATGTAGACTTTCTACTAAAATACTTAGGAGTGTCAGGTTCCACCAATTGTGCACTCCAAAAACACTTGCTACAAATACTCATTCAATACTTTCTAATACTTATAGCATTCAATGTATGAATTATGTGTCTCCTCCAATGTCTTCATGAGAAGTATGTGCTACCATGCATCCAATGTCGACTATTGAATTGATTGGTCGCAAATTTTTTTCTTGGATGTGATGGCAAGAAGGTTGTGTAAGGCTTCTTCTACTACTTCACCTTTTGCTTTTCATTTCTTTCATTGTGATCAAAACTTGGATTCCTTGCAATTTCTTTGATATGATCCCAGAAAGAAGTTGCATAAAAAAGCTTTCCAAACTATAAAAATTGCCAACATAATTAGATCCTAGTGTAAAATATATATATATAGAGAGAGAGAGAGAGAGAGATATAGATTACATCATACCTGATATCTTCTATCTCGACCTTGTTTTGCACTACCTCCTGCCGAATCCCCTTCAACTATAAATATCTCTGCAAAGAAAAAATATAATATTCACATAATTTAGACACAAAATATGAGAAGTTTTAATACCAATTAAGTGCTAATACTTTGAATTTTCACTTTAGAAGGTTAGCTGACTATAGAACTGGCAATGGTTGAAAATTTTGTCCTGAAAATAGATGAGCCAAGTTACCCATGAAAAATTCCAGGGGGAAAAAAAATAGATAAGAGATGTTTATGATTATATTCAAAAGTTAATTTATACAAGGTAATCAATATGAACTCAGCCCAGTCAGAAGCAGAAAGTAGTGTTTGTTGAAATGTCGTCTTTTTGGCGCTTGTCAAATGAAGAATAATCTTAGAAATAACAATAGAAGTGTATGTAATAGACAAACATACAGATAAAATAAAAACTACTATTAGAAATATACTAGGAAAACCAGTATGCTATTCACGCACGAGACTAACCAAGGATGCACTCCTATACAGCTCTTTAAAGATCCATTCATTTTACAAATCTAGTTCATTATAAAACATTATGGTAGTTTAACTGCATAACATTATCACCATAATTTAGGTCACCGTGTTATTAATAAAGATTATCCTACCTGATGCTGAAGCACATCTCTGCATTTCCAATACTCCATGTCATACAAGAGCTATAAAAGAAGTCGACAAGTGATCTCTATCTCCAAACTCATCCTCTTCAAACTTATTGTAGGAGTTAGATCATGTGGCACCATCTCAAGCACCACCTTGGATTTAATGCAGTGCATAGGAAGTCAAGTACGTGCACAAGAAATTTTGTTATGTAATAGTTTTGACATTTTGAGTTGTTTTGTTATACGTATGTGAAGTGTTTGATGAAATGTTGTATGTATAATTAATAAGTCATGAAATATAAAATGTAAGTCAAATGCATGTCAAACGTAATTCAAGAAAATGATGGGGTGTCGAGAAGTTAGTTGGAGGAAGTTGAGGGAGCAACTAACTCCCAGGTTGTATAAATATGACCTCTCATTCATTTATTGGGAGGTGTGTGCATCATGAGATATATGTAGAGCTGTATGCATTGTATGAAGGTGTAAGCAGATGTATTCTTGCAGATAATAAGAATACTTCCATTCAGCCATTCTCGTGCAGACTTGTGTTATCATTGTGCATGTTCCTGTGAAGTGTTATGGTATTTAAGCAATGTTGGACTATTTCCACTATTGAATGCTTATCATAGATAGATAGACAAGGTCATCTAGACTGTTGAACCAAGTTGTCTGATGTTGAGAAAGGTCGTATAACTCTTGTGGAGGGTCGTCTAGGCATAACTTGCATTGTGTGTGCAGGACCATCTGAGAGAGAATTCAAGACTTATGGCTGTTTTCAAGGTTTGCATGTTGATGTTATGTGTTGCTAATTTTCCCTGTCATCCTTTATTCTTTGTTCTTTCAATTGCGGAATACCACTGTTGTGCTACATTCCACGTTGTTGACATCTGAAGTTTGAACAAGTGACCATGGGGACAATGAAGATAGGAGAGGTGGATGACAAATAACCTACTGCAAGAACATTGAGATGTGGTGCATGAGGACAACCAAAGAACCGATGAGAAGAAGCTTTACAATTGTGCAACAGCAAGTGCGAGGAGAGTCTAGGCGTGCAACACTTGCAAAGGAGTTGCATGTTGGTGAAGAAGAGTTGCATGTTGACAAAGGTGATGATGTACAAATTGCTAAAGCGGTGATGGAGTTTGTTGGCTCGAGGAGATACGCGCACCACAATTGGAACGAGTGTCGAACCCTCAAGAGGAGGGAAGTTCGAACGAAAGACATGAAGAAAGGTGGCAAACATTGTTTTTGATGATGGAGGACGATGAGCAAGTGGAGGCACAACGTGCAGACAAAGGTTGAGCCGAGGAGAACATTCGCGCAAGTGGTGAAGGAAGCACCATCATGGATCGTGTGCAAGACGAGGCAAAGCAACTGGTGACTCCAACACAAGTGTAGGTGAGACTACCTAGAGGTGTGAAGGACAAGAGTCAAACACGAGAAAGCGTGTACATGAAAGATCAAAGTTGACACTCACGTATTCATGAAGGATAAATGCTCCAAGAAGTGGCCGAAGATTGTTTGCAGACAACCAGTCATCAACTGAAGGTTCTTTGAGTCGAAACGAGATCAACAAACAGCCATCACAAATGGCAAACATTGTTGCAACAACAAGCAAGTAGAAGTGCCCGAAATTCACAACAGATAGGAGGGAGGATCCCAAACGCCATATCAAAACATGGGAAAAAATATGGAAGGCAAATGGAGTGACTAATCAAGATGCATGGCTCAGATTGTTCCCAGCAATGTTACGTGTAGCAATTGATTGGCACCTAAAGGGAGAAGAACCTGTCGTAGACTGGGCTGAGTTAAAGTTTAAATTCAATAAGAAGTTTTGACTATTCTCGATGACATGGAGATCGCTGGTGAAATCTATTCGATGAAGCAAAAGGGCAAGAATATCAAGTCTTACAATCGTCATCTAAAAGAACTCATCAGTAAAATGGAGCAAAACCAGCCGACATACTACAAAAGCGATGGTTCTTGGATGGGTTGCTGCCAAGGTATGAGAAGAAGATGAAAGTGGTTCCACCAACCACCTACCAAGAAGCATTTGAACGCACACTTAACCTGGAAAGTGAGATGAAGACTGCAATAGCAAGTGGAGGAAGTATGAGTCACGATCGAGATGATGATTCTAACAATGATCGAGCCAATCTCAATGCAATTATCCAAGCCATGTGAAAGGACCTGGAAAGAATGATTAAATGATATGAAGGCATAAAAGAAGAAAGAAAAGAAAGACATTTGGTGTTCGGGTTGCAAATCCAAATGACAAACCAATGTGAAGTGTCCAAAGAAAGCATATTGTAATATCTATGAGATTGTAGGTCACGTAATTGCGGATTGCCCGTTCAACTTGAGAAGTGTGCAGCATAGTTGAGAAAATCAAAATCGGATCGAAATAGGCATGGAAAAAGAATCGGAAAAAAATCAGGAATTGGCAAAAAAAAGGGGGGAAAACTGGCAAAAAATCAGCAAATTTTCATTGAAAAAACCAAAGAAAAATCAAATTTTCATTGAAAAAAAGCTTTTTCATGCATATCATAATTTTTTGGAAAAAAACAGCAAAAATCGAGATTTTTTTGTAGATTTTCTCAACTATGGTGTGTGGCACTACACAATGACGATACAAAAGGAAGAGAAAGAGGAGAAACCTAGCACTTCGAAGAGCAAACAAGGAGCAACTAGAGGCGGATACGAGAACAACCACCAAGGAAGGAAACAACAACAATTTGGGAACCAGACTATAGGACATGGTGAAGGTAGATTGCAATATGATTCAGACGGAAGGTCAATCATACAATGCAGAATATGTCAAGAGTGGGGACATTAGCAACACACTTCAAACATAATGCAGAAGAAGTTCATTGAAACAAGGCAAGAAAATCAGCAGCTGAAGGCATTACTTGCTCAACATAATATTCAGCCACCTACAGCTCCTGTCACACAAACTAGTCACAAAGAGAGTACAGTGATGAAGTCGGTGAGAACATCGACAAATGTAAAGGGGGCAGATGTAAGGGGTCAAACAGATCAGCCAAATCCATCCAATGTGGTGCCACCTCAATGACTTCACATAATCATTTTGTAAACATGCATAAATAGTTTTGTCATGTGTGTTTGTTACAAGTTTTGTTAAGTATGTTGATCAATGGATTGTAACGAGTGTTGATCAAAGGATTGTCATTTTGTACACGTCACGGAGGCATGCACATGAATAAGACAATCCGTATTGTGTTTGTATTTAGTGTGCAATTAGTTTGATAGTTCGATACGAGAGGGTGACGGTCGGGTTGCAATAGTCCACCCTCTTTCAAATTTTATATATTCCATTGGATGGTAGTGGAATGGTACCATTACGGAGATCATCATTGCATGACACTGTGAGTACAAGAAACATACTGCTGTAAGTAATGTACATATCAGATTGCACATAATGACACGGTTCTGTTCTTGAATTATCATTGTTGTTTCCTTGTTGCTTGTTTTGTTTGATTTGTTCGCTCTATTGTTGGGAATAAAATTTATCCTACACTCTTCAGGCATTCACATTAAGCACAAAAACCATGTTCAGCTCTGATGCTGGTATATTTATCACCCCATGTCAGCCCCAGGTGCTAAACTCTACAAGTTGAAACCTTGACTCAACTCTTATGAAGCTACACCTACAGCCCCACATAGGTCCCTTTGAATATATGGTAGAGCCTAGATCCCCACAAAAAATTATAACATCCTCCAATCAACAAATGCATCTCATAACATTAAAAATTCTCAAGCACAATAGACTTACCTGAGCGGCATGGCTAACCATTGAGGATCATAAATGTCACATTTTTTCCACCAAGAACAAAGGCCAAAAAATAAATAAATTATTAACTCATTAATAGTGATATGAATGACACAAAGGCTACCATGGATGAACTCCAGTACGACTCTGTGAAGATATATATCAACCCTCATACACTTTACACACGTATAACATCATTATACATGGTGTATAGCAGTTGAACACACGACATGCGGAAATGAACAAGGTCAGACAATAATGTTAATTAGAATTATATTGATTGATGTTCTTATCAGTTTCAACATAGCATCAACATTCAAATTCCCAGACAAGGACACAACTGAGGTCATTAAAAGATTCAGAGATCGTGAAAGATAAAAATCAATGGAAACATGCTTGAAATCCACATTCTTAAACTTTCAGGGTCAAATATATGCACAAACAAAGGGAATTACAATGATCTCATCTATCATCAATGTGACCAATCTATTCATAGACAATTGCGAACAAAAAGACATCAATTCCTCTCTAGAAAAACCAGAAATGATGGAACTGTTATGTAGATGATACAAATGTTGACTGGCCTCACATTATAGAAAGTTTGAATAGGGTATCTAATCATTTAAATCCCTTGTAGGCAGATGAATTGACATGTCTACATAATCAAAGAATAAAGTTTTGTCATTACATGTTATTTTGTAGTCCGTAAGCAAAGTGTTTGACGAAATGTGCATATGTGTAATTAGAATGTTCATGTAATTGGGATGTACATGTAATTCCAATGTTCATGTAATTCAAATGTCATGTAATTATGATGTCGGGTAATTAGAAGTGTTGTGTCGGGGTAGTTAGGGTTAGGTACGAGTAAGTTGTGGAAATTGGCAACAACATCCCCATTTCCAAGAAAAGTATAAGTAGAGCGCTTGCATTTCCTGAATGCATGATAATCTATCATCCATCTAGCTTTTTATATCTGAAGGTGTGTTTGTGTGTTGTTGTTCGAAGCGTGTTGTTGATGGTTCTTTGGAGTATGTTGTATTGTAGATAGTTGTTGTGTGTGTAGTGTATCCATTTGTATCTGTAAGTTATTCCCATTGTATATTTTGTTTATTTAAGTGGTAATGGAATTGTGTTGTAGTGTGTTGTATTCCATTTCTATATTTTGGCGTCGTTGCTTGTTCGTAGTTGGGTCGAGCTTGGTGACATGGAGTTGTAACAAGCAAACCACTCGAGAAGGTGCACAATGACAATAGCGAAATGATTACAATGCAGCCAATGAATGATGTAGTTTTCCTCAAGAGGAGGCCAGATTGGAGGTCACAATAGATGAAGATGCAAACTTGTTTGTAAACCCTATCAAAGGGGCGACGCACAAAGCAAACATGCAGGTGGATAAGCAACCAAACGCTCAAGGGTTTGTACGCAAAGAGTTGCATGTCGATGGCGGAGAGTTGCATGTCAACAATAGAAAGTTGCATGTCAACAGCGGAGAGTTGCATGCCGACAACGAAGAGTTGCATGTTGGCAGTAGTTAGTTGCATGTTGGCGATAGTGAGTTGCACTTCGGCAGCAGTGACTTGCATGATGGCGACGGTGAGTTGCATGTCGGCGACATAGAGCTGCATGTCAACGGTGGAGAGTTGTGCATCAACAATCAATCGCATGTTGATGGCGGATAGTTGCATGTCGATGGCAGTAGGTTGCGCATCGATGATAGTAAGTTGCATGCCAGGGAGGAGAGTTGCATGTCAATAGTGGTGAGTTTCTTGACGACAACAGATAATTACAAGATGGCAGCGAAGAGTTACCTGACAATGGCGGAGAATCACACAACAATGAGTTACGTGGCACCAAGGAATTGCATGATGGCGAAGTTGGCGACATGCAAACTGCCGACATGTTGAGTGAACTTGTCAACAAAGAAATACGTGACGATGGAGAAATTTGTGACAGTAACCATGATGGCAAAGTTGGCAATATACAAGTGCTTGCACATGAGGAAGAAGCGCAAGTGTTCAGACAAGACAGTGACATGCAAGTGTTCGACCATAAAGCAAATGTGCATGCTGACATGGAAGTGAAAGTTGACGAAGACAAACAAGTGCACGATAAAATATGCAAAGGTGACAAAGACACTTGCACAGAAGAACGAGTTCACGCAACTGTAGATGTACACACAAACAAACTCAAATAGGTGAAGACATGCATGCAAATATGGCAATTCATGTTCACATCGATGAAGTTGGACATGACAAAGCTGACAAGTTTGATGGAGGAGAAAACCTGGTTTGGCAAGAAAGGCTAGGAGTGGTTGGAGCAAGTTGTGCAATAGAAAGAATGCATAACAAATATATGGTGTTGGAGCAATTGCATGTTGAAGTGTCCAATGGTGAGCGGGAAGGGAGTCTGACATCGATGCAAATGTAAGATGGCACGTTCGACAACGCACGAGATGGGAGTCTGAAACTAGAGCAACTGCAGGTTGATGTGCTTGCTAGTGTGCAAGACAAGAATCCGACATCAGAGCAACTACAAGTTGGCATGTTTTATGGTGCACGGAACAAGAGTCTAACACGAGAGCAATTGTAGTGGAGTGCGCCTAATGATGTGCATGAAGGTGGTGTGACATGCCAAAAACCACCGCCAATGTCAACCTGTCACAACAAAGACCAATTTTGGCATATTGTGTAAGTGTCCCATGTTTCATGGTTAGGAAACAAATGACCCAATCAAGCATTGGAAAATTTGCCTTATGATGTGGAAAGCAAATAGGCAAAATAATGACGCAAATTGGAGGTTATTTCTTGCGAATTTTCGTGGAATCACAATGGACTAGTACATGAGATTGCTAGAGGGCAAGTACCAGACTTGGGATGAGTTGCACAAAGCATTTGTGAAGGAATTTCGGTTGTTCCACAATGATGATGAGGTCATTGCTGAAATTTATAGAATGGAACAAGGTGAGAAAGAGTTTGTTCGGTCATACAACCGAAGGTTGAGTGGGTTGTTTACCCATCTAGAGGAAGATCCGTCAGATGCATTAAAGAAGAGGTGGTTCATGGAGGGACTTCTTCCTACATATAGGAAGAAGACCAGTGTGGTCCCTCCGTCGTCATATCAAGAGGCCTTAGAGCAAGCCTTGAACTTGGAAAGTGATGCAAAGACATCATTAAAATGTTGGGGTCATGTTAATGCGGATGAGAGTGACCTTGAAGATGAAAGTGATTTTGATGTTGAGAGTGACTCTAATAGTGAGAGTGATGATTTTGGGAATGAGAGTAGTTCATCGTCCAAGTGTTGGGGTTGAGAAGTTAGTGAAAACATTGTCTCTAAAGAGAAGACCAAATGACTCTAAGAATGAGTGTGATGCGAAGAACCCATGTATAGACATGAGATCATCAATACAAGCATATGCAACACAAAGGAAAATTGTACCAAGGGGGGATGTCATCAATGATGTGGTCTGTGACAACTACCAGAGAATTATAAGAACGCCGAATTGAGTATGATATTGAGGGCAAACCCATTGTGCAATGTTGGCAATGCCATTTGTGGGGGCACTTTGCACATGAATGTCGAAGTGTTGCAAAACAATTTGAATCAATGATGTGTAGAGGATTCGAAGAGCCGGAGAAGAATCATACGCCTATCTAGGAAGCAAAAGATGTGAACTTGATATACTTGATTGAAATTGAGAAGGTGAACTTGATTATAATAGAAGAAGCAAAGATCTAGCAGATAGTTGAAATTATGCAAGAAGAGGAGATTGCACGAGTGATGCAGACAGCGAAGAGTGAGGTTGTTCAGCATATGACTATCTACTAGGGTCATCTGGCCATCTGGACCCAAGCCTCGATTGTCAAGACTTAGATCGTATGAGCCTAGGTCGTCTAAGTTGGGACCCTGGTCGTCAGGTGGGGACAACAAGTTCACAGACAGCCTTTGGGTTGTCTGGACCAAAGGGAGGGTCGTTTGGAAGACGACCCTCCTTAAGCCATCTAAGGAGGTTGTCTCATCCTCAAACTGTCGTCGGGCCATCAAACGAACACCTCAGGCCGTCCAAAGACAAATCACGACCATCTAGTAGTCATGCATGGTCGTCTGCAGCCCAAAGATGATGATGTCGGGCCATCTAGAGAACATATAGAGTTGTCTAGAGTTAAGGATGAAGACGAGCCATCAAGAGAACAAGTAGGTCGTCTAAAGAAAGACATGAGTAAGGTGAAATTCATGACACCATAGGAGGACAAGGGCCAGAGTCGTCTAGGCCCTTCGGCCATCCGGACCAAAGACAGACTAGTCCATCTAGACATTCAAGCAAGTCATCTGGCTGTCGAGGCCAAAGTGTCGGAAAAGTCAAGGACAGGGCATGCATGCTTTTCCAATAGGCTCGCCATGTGCATGGAGGAACAAGGAGTCGAAGCCACATAAGACAAAAATGGCGCATGGAAAGATTAGTTGCATCTAAAGTTGTTACTAGTGTTGAAATGACAGTTAAGTGGGTGGAGGGGCACATGCCGCATGTAAGCCAAGTGTCCCCCACCTTCCTCAACTTATAAAAAGAGATAGAAAGTTCTCACTTGCTCATTTTCATGCACAAATCCAAGGAGCAGCAAGGAGGAGCAACCAAAGGAGAGAGCGTCAATTAGCTGAATTTGAAACAGCTAGGGTACAGCCTAGGGAATGCGTCAGGACATCCAGTAGGCAAACAAATCACATTGCACCGTGTAAAATTCAAAGACGACAAAGGAGAAGGGCAAACCAACTACAAAGGCGAGGGTTGCACCAAAGCATTGGAGCTAGGGCACACTGGGACAGCAGCAAAAAAAAAAGTTTTGTTGAAAACCCTTTCTAGACAACACAAAAATTTCCAATTTGTGTGTAGGTGAGACATTTGCAGCAAAGACACAATTGTTGAGGAAAATGCAATTCCAAACAATTGCCTACAAAACCAATTGGGGTTTCAAAGGAATTTGTGTTGGAAGCGCAGAGAAACGAAAGAAGGGATTCGTGACAAGGACGTGTTTCGCGAAGGAAAAACTTGCACAAGAGGAATCGAGTCATCCAAGAGCTAGAGAGGGCCATTCGAAGCTTGAGCAACATCGTAGAGACCATAAGAAGCATCGTCCAAAGTGAGGAGAAGACTATCATGGCGAAGCAACACAAAGTTCATGGCAAGGAGTTCGTCTGCTTGGAAGAGTGTGTGGTGCGAACCATCTAGAGGGTCGTCTAAGGAGAGAAGGTTGTCTAGAAGTCCGTACGACCTATTTGAGTGAAAGAGCACGTCATACGGGCCATTTGGCTACAAGAGAGCCAATCCGTTTAGAGCAGGGCCATCTGGAAGCAGGTCGTTCGGAGCTGAGCCATCCAAAGTTGGGCCGTCTAAGGCAAGGCCATTAGAAGCTAGGTCATCAAGGGTCGGATCGTCTAATGCATGAAATGGGCCATCTGGCCCAAGAGGAGGGTCGTCTAAGGCCAAGGGATGTCCGTCAGAGGCTAATGCAGGATTGTCTGAGGCCAAGACAAGGTTGTCAAGAGACAAAGAAAGGTCGTTTGGAGCCAGAAATAAGACATTCAGAGCTGAAGAGAAGTTGTTTGAGAGGATAGAGTGAAGGCTAACAAAATGTAGTCGAGAAAAAATTCCAAGTACTGCCCCTTGATCCTACAAGGGGCATTGCCCCTTGACTTTGCAAGGGGGTTCCCACCCCCTTGGTCCCCAACACAAGTGGTGACGAGCATTGATTGTCATGATTATACATCCAATTGTAGGAAGTGGAGTGAGCAATCAGAGAATAATATGTAGCTAGCAGTAATTTGAAGAAATGGTAGTTGCAAAAGATGTCTAGAACAAGAGATAGTTAAAGGAGCATGACAAGAGATTCCCGTACAATGTTCAATGCTTCTATCCCTTATGTTCACCTCATGTGTCGTCGAGGATGCCGACAAGTCTAGAGGAGGGAATAGATGTAGGCAAACGAATTGACATGTCTACATAATCAATGAATAAATATTTGTCATTTTGTGTTATTTTGTAGTTCGTATGCAAAGTGTTTGACAAAATGTGTGTACTTGTAATTAGAATGTTCATGTAATTTGGATGTACGTGTAATTCAAATGTTCATGTAATTCAAATGTCATGTAATTATGATGTCAAGTAATTAGAAGTGTTGTGTCGAGGTAGTTAGGGTTAGGTACGAGGAAGTTGTGGAAGTTGGCAACTACCTCCCTATTCCCAAGAAAAGTATAAGTAGACCCCTTGACCCCTTGCATTTCCCGAATACACAATAATCTATCATCCATCTATCTACTTGTATCTGAAGGTGTGTGTGCATGTTGTTGGAAGTGTGTTGCTAATGGTTCAAGTATGTTGTATTGTGCAGGATACATGTGTGCATAATGTATCCATTTGTAGCTGTAAGTTATTCCTATTGTATGATGGAATTGTGTTGTATTCCATTTTTACATCCCTCGTCTAAACATGTAAGATTTACTAATGAAAAGGAAAGAAGAGTTGTCTTTCATTTCTAGATGTTATTCTCTAGAGGTAAAGCGACAATGCCCTGACATGAGAGGCTTATTGAAAGAAAGCCTACAAAGAACTTCACTTGAAAGACGATTCACATCACTACTCTTCCCAAAAGACCTAACTGCTAAAGACCTTAGTTGTGAGTGCAAGTATAACATGAAATGAACATTTGGCAACAGAGAAGGAACATCTTACAGAAATTCTAAGGGATAATAGCTATAAGAAATACCAATCATGAAGAATTTCCTAAATGTCAAAAAGACCTGAAGAAACATACCAGCAAATAATGATGGTGATAAAGAAGAAAAGACCTGAAGAAACATACCAGTAAATAATGATGGTGATAAAGAAGATAATAAGAATGGTTGATTTGTACAAGCTTACTTAACTTGTATACAAGGAACCACTAACAACATCACCAACATACTAAGGAGAAAGGGTATTAAGATTATCTTTGCTCCTCTTCAAACATTGGGAAACAAAGTAGTTTTGCTCCTCTTGTTCATGTGGTCTGGCCCATAAAGTTGACTCTTAGCCAGCCTATAAGTTGGGTGACCTTGATCAATTCATTTTGACCCTAGCCAAGTCTCTTTCTGTAAGATCTATTATTGTCTATGTTTTTTCCTTTTATTTCTTAGGTCATTGTCAAGTTTCTCTTCAAGTTTTGCCTTGAGCCCAAGGCTGGGTTCAAAAGAAACAAGCTTGCGAAGTCCAAGAAACGTCCACATCTCAATACTATGGTCCAATGTATCATGAAGGTTAATCAAAACAAGAATAAAGGAGCACAATGCAGACCTGTACCACAACCATACAAACAAATCCTCCTTAGCAAAGCATTGTTTTTCCATGAGACACCACATTTCAATGGATGGTACAAAGGTGATAGAAAGAATGGACAATCTCCCTAAATGGTGCTTAAGGGAAGCTATGAAAATTGTGAAACACAAACATATCTTCAATAGAGATGATGTTTGAAGCTTAACCACATGTTGATACCTTTAATTAAAGTCATTGCAGCTTGGACAAGGTAGTACCTCTTTCTCTCGAAATTGTTTGTTTTTAGTCAATCCTATAAAACATGATTGTGTCTCGTGTATGGTTTAGATCATGTTTTAGGCACTATTGCCTCTATCGTTCTCCTTGTATTAAACCTCAAGATTAAGAGTGTTGTGCAATTATTAATGCAAGTAGGTTAAAAGTATATTTTTGGTCCATTTGGGCCAGTTTCTAGAGATCAATTGTCTTCAAACCATATTTGAAGTTCCCTTTTCGGGTGAGATTGGGTACATGCTCCCATTGTATATTTTTATCTCTTTCCACTTGTTCATATATTTTGTTTTCTCTTATATAGGTTTATCAAGTCTTTAATTTTGTGAAATAATGAAATATCAATAGGGTTTTCAGATTATTTTTAAGCTTCCTTTTAAAGCTCCTAATTGGGTTGTCCACCCTCCTACAAATAACTCATTTGGTAAAGCTAAAGGCTCATATATTTGTTTGTGAGTCTTCGGGATAGGTTGTGCACAACGAATTTAAGCTCGACATTTCAAGCTAACATTCTTGTCCCATCATGAGCAACAAGAAAAAGCATGCAAGGCTGCAACTTTGATCCAGTTCTCAAACATGATTTAGCTGATCTAAAGAGGGCTCTAGAAGAAGATCATAAATCATGTCATCAAAATAGCAAAACTCCATATTCCAAAAAACTTGTGTTCCACTGTCTCTAGTGGAAATTTGATATATTAAAGACTCTTTACATATTTCTGATTGCGCCAAAGATAAGCTTTACCTCTTCGATATAGATGTTGAGGGGCTTCGGTTGCATAGAGCCTCACAAAAGGTGAAAAATATGTTTCTACCTATCGGAAAAACCTCCTCCAATTTTGTGAGTCACATTCTCTCTTGACTCTTAGTGGATTTCCTTGCTTTTTGCACCTTAAGGGGTTCACCCGTTTTTTTGCATGACAAAGCCAGAGGTGGACAAATTGGTCAACATAAATCATAGTAGTTGAGCATATGTCATGTGCCAGTTTTAGATATTCTATTCTGTTGAGCATAAACAATGCAATAATTCATACATGGTGCATATAATTGTTAGGGGAACATTTTTGTTAATGTGCATATAATTGTTAGGAGAACATAAGCAATGCAATAATTCATACATCGACTCCATGCACATCCTACCCTTTGGTCTAGAACATCATCTATGAATCAATCAGTCACCATAGTGTATGCTCAATCAAACCATTTATAGTGGTTGTAGTGCATACATGTAGAGAATGATAATGATTATTGACTTGATCCATATTGATTGTTTATTGCATACAATGTAATTGGTTGTGAGTTGATCTTCAATTCTTGTCTTCATTATAACCGTATAGAACTTCATTACAAATTGCTTTATTGTTTTATTGCATTGTGTGGTATGATATTTTGTTGCATGAATTGAATACTTGCCATACTACATTTTTTGCCCTATTGTTGATACAGATTTAGGTTAATAACTCTAGGATTTACTGAATTGAAGTCCAAGCCACACTCTAGTACAAAGACAATAGCAATGGCATGACCAGCCCACAAGAAGATCAAATACAAAAAAGCACCGAAGCATGCAGCTTGGTTGCTGACATAGAACATGTAGCTAACAACAAAGCATGTACAAAAACCCAAGGAGAATATAAAGTGTGCTACGAAAGTTGGCCCTTACCCAACCAAAAAGAAGTGCAGAAGGTGTCTTCTCTAGTGCACCCTTAGAACGAGGGAAGTTGAGCTATGTCTCCTTCAAGATGACACCTCATCCACCTCAACAAAGCAATGATGTGAAGAAGAAAGCAATGAAGTCATTCTATTGGTATAGGGATGAGTTGATCCACATGAAGACATAAACCACGGCAACGATGAGACATGCATATAAATTAGTGATGATTCCATGATAATATTTTGTACATATTGTTTTAAGCAAGATGTTTATGTTATGTTTCAATGTTATGTATTGATGTAATAAAGAGTATGTAATGTGTTATGGGATGCTCGATGCTCTTTATTCTTTCAAGTATAAAGGTATCGAGCAATTAGGCGGGTATGCAAGTTGCCAACCGCCTATCATTTCCCATGACACATATATGTATATCCATCTACCTTGGTTCAGATAAATGGAAATGTGTGATCTATGTGTAGTTTGTAGTAGCAATAGCAAGTAGTTAGTTATCATATGATGATCAAGATACACTGATTGACTATATTGTACACTCAACTTGATCATGTTGTATTAGAGATGATTGGAATGCGAAGGATACACGAGTGTACTATGTATTCTCATTATTAGTCTTTATCTATATAATATACAATTCTAGTGTTGTGTTGTACATTGTATAGATAATTGCATGATTGGATTACTCCCACATGCCACATTATGATTCCATTGTCTATACATATTATAGAAGATAAACAATGACAATTGGGAAGATCAACGCATGGCAAGGAGTGTCATAATCCAACCATACCTCTTCCTCCTCAAAGGGAAGAAAGATGGGAAACAAAAGCTTAAAGTGATGAAGATTTCTTTGTTGATGTCAATGAAGGCCAAGTGAAGACAAGAATGAAAACAGAGAAAACTTAGTTTGGCTAGAAAGGTTGATACTCTTAGAAGTGATTGATGGGGATTGTGATAGTGAGAAAGAGGGGAGACCAACACAAGACACTACAAGGTGATAAATCTAACAATGTGCAAGGCAGGAGTACAACGTGAGAGCAACTACAAGGTGGTGCATCTAACAATAAGCAAGACTGGAGTATAGCACAAGAGCATCTACAATGTGGTTTGTCCAATAGTGTGTAGGACAAGAGCTCAACCATGAGAGCAACCATTGTCAAAGGAGTCGAATCAACTAGTTAGAGCAACAATCAATGTTGGGTTGATGCAAAAGTGTACCAAGTTTTATGGTAATGAAACAAAAGAAAAAGCAAACAATGGAAAACCTGCATCACAATTCAAAAGGCCAATGGACAAATAAACGAGATAGCTTAGAGGAGACTATTCCCTATGACACTACACGAAACTGCAATAGACCAATATGCAAAATTGCTAGAGGATATGTACCAGACCTAGTTGAAATTACAAGAAAGCCTTCAAGAAGTAATTTAAGTCGTACAATGATGAGGAGGCCATCACAAAATCTATAGCATAGAGCAACATGACAGAGTTTGTTTAGTCTCACAACCATAGGTTCAAAGGGGTGGTCAACCAATGAAAGAAGAAATCAACATGGAGAGTGATTCTAAAGATGAGAGTGATGACCCCAAGAACGAGATTGACTCTAAACACGAGAATGAATCAGAGAACATGTGATGGAGAAGCAATGTCAAAAGGCACACTTTGTAAGGACTTGTTGTGAATATTTGATCAATTCAGGAATGAACGAGATGCTTGATGTTGACTTCAAAGAAGAGGGATTGACATTTTGCAATCTCTGTGCGGAAGGAAATTAAACAAAGGAATGCACTTTTGATTTGAATAGCAACCATCGGAAGTATGTGGCCCAAAGTGAGACAACTTTAAAGAAAGGTGTCAATAGTGATGGGTTTAGTGACAACCACCAAGGCAAAAAAAGAAGCCAAAATGAGTAGGATACTAAGAGCAGACCCACTATGCAATACAGTAAATGTCATTTGAACCCACTTCACACAAAAATGTCAAAATAACACAAGTAAAAACAAACCCATGATGTGCGGCTAACTCATGAATCATGAGGATAGTTGAAGCCCTAAGCAAACAACAAAAGACAATGTCTACCAAATTAACATACAAGTCAAGGAGGTAGAGTGTGCCCTGGGGAATGAGCTATGAGCACAAGAATGAGTTTTGTAGACACTGACAAAGACAACCAAAGGCATCTACCTCCAACTCAAACGTGGAGATTGCAACATAAGTATCAAACTTTGCAACATTGAAATCTTTGTTGCAAAATGCATATACCAATAGGTTGGGGATGAAGAAGCAAGAAGTTTGGATGATGAAGGGTTCCATTTGGATGGAGAATCCTATTTTCTAAATAGCAAAATATGTCGCAGTGACCTAAACAACAAATAGTTCAGGCAGTGACAAACATAGCCCAGAGATTGGCACAGATGACAAACATAGTCCAAAAACTGTTCTAGAGCACAAAGTGAAAGTTGACAGAACACACTTAATTCATGTATTGTACGAGATTAAAAAATAATTCATACTGGCCAATCTTAGCCAATAGTTGTAACAATCAACCTGAATAGATGTTAAGTTACAACAAACAAATCTGCCTTAAACATATCAGCTTCTAGAGGTTATATCTAAGAAATAAGAACAGCTCAAATAAATCAAATAATGAAATAATAGGCTAACATCCCCCCCTTATTACATTATTGGATATAGCAAATATTACTGCCCCACCTTAATGTAGAGGAGAGAACAATGAAATGTGGCTTTGGCTCTTGCTCTAGCTTTGGCTCTTGGCTCTAGCTCTGGCTCTGGCTCTTTGGCTTTGGCTCTGGGCTCTGGATCTTCCTCTGCCTCTAGGTTATCACCTCTGGATCTACCTCTAGGTTTGCCTCTACATCTCGTCTAGGTAGTGCCTCATCAATAGGTGATGCATTCGTGTCCTCCAAAAAGTTTAGAACTTGCAAATCCACATTAGAAGATCGAGCGAGGGATTGGGGCCATGGACCCCATTGATCTCCTTGCAGTCGTGCCTGCTTTGAAATCTTCGCAATCTAGATTCCAAGTAGTTGCAAAGACTCAGGTTGACATCCGTAAACAAATCGAACGTACTTCAACAGAACCTACCCTATCGTCAGCATAGAGGTTGTTATGCTCTCAATGCACATCGATGAGATTGCAGTGTTTGTAGGGTAACGCCTTCGGATAGAAGTGCCTACGTTCATGTAATAGTGTTATGCTATGTGGCCTTCAAGGGGTTCCTCACAACCGCAGGGTTCACTAACCAAAAGAAACTGCTAAATGCCATGATATGGTTAAACTTGGCCAAAATACCCCATCCACCTCTTCGTCTCCTCAATGTGAAGCCGTGATGGTATCATCCTCGCTTTGATACCATTGTTGGCAAAACACACCTAATTCATGTATTAATTCATGTATTAAACATGATTAAAAAATACATCATACTGGCTAGTCTTAGCCAATAGTTGTAACAATCAACTTGAATAGGTGTTTAGTTACAACAAACAAATTTGCCTTAAACATATCAGCTTCTAGAGAATATCTGCGTGAGATAAGTACAACTCACATAAATCATATAATGAAATAATAGGCTAACGGTGACAATCCATTTGTGCCAACATAGGTTTTGAGGTAGGTCTGACATGATTCAACCAACATCAAGACCAGTCCAACATAGTCATCCTCAATCAATATGTTATTCCAAAGGGTCGAATTTAATTTGGAATCTTTGAAAGAGCTGAGTAGGTCTCAATAGTTAGTGTCACATGCAAACCAACCCAACAGCAAAGAATGCAGCCCACACCATCAAAGGGATGTTTGCAATACAAAATAGGACGGGCCATCCATGTGCCAATTTTGGTCATTCTCTTACATTTGCATGTCATCCTTAGCATTACCCAGGTCATCACCTCCTCACTATTAAACATTCAAGATGAAGAAGAGTTGGATAGAGAAGTATAATGCTAAGGAATAGTCATCCCTCTTCCTCAAGGAGTGATTCCCTATGCAAGGGTCATACCTTAGCTCGAAGGTGTCATCCTTCAGCTAGGTGTTATCCTTAAGCTTGAAGGAGTCGCATTTATGCTCAATGCTTTGTTGGAAGGGGGGAGACACTATCGTCCTTGTGTTCTCTTCAAGAAGGCCATCACCCAAGAAGCCGACAAGGGAGCTATAGGAGCTGCTACCTTGTCCAAGAAAGAACACATACAAGGAAAGTTTGTCACTCCTTCACTCAAGGTCGTCTCTCTAGACAAGATTATCCTTGTCTTTTCACCTATTGTCACTCTCATTACAAGATCCAATACATCTTTGAGGATCCCTTGTGTTCATGGGCATTGTTTAAGATGTAGTTATGTGATAGCAAGTCACCAAGGAAGACATCACTAGTATGATTATGAATGTAATCTGCATTGGCGAGTTGATTTTAGCCCATGAGCATGCTTCCACCTCCTCCATTTCTAGAAAGTCTCAATGTCTCCTCCGGCATTTGAAACAAGAGTTTCTTGCTTTTAGCTAATGTAAGCTCTTCCATTTACTTCATGACTCCCCTAAAACCTTTTAGAATACCCTCCTTCGAAAAAATAATAATCCTCTCTTTAGGCATCAATTCCCAAGCTTGTGTTTTGCGTGCCAAATCTCTTTATGATCTATCTAGGATCAACCTGCTATCCATATTTCCTTCCTCCTAGCATTGTTACTTCATGTTTCCAAAGAGCAAAAAGCTGTACAAAAATCATATACTAGCAAGGTAATAAACTATGAAGGATTTTAGGCAAAATTTCTGAAGCAAGGAATTGAATCACTCGTTTACCCCATTATAGATCCATTTAATGATATTTTTCATTCTTGCTTCCATCCCTTTTCGTAACGACACAACATTTACCCCATCCGAAAATCTAGAAGTAGCTTGGATCCACACAATTATTTAGAACTATCATGATTGGACAGAGTTTTGCCTAGTTTTATGCTATGATGCTGCAAACAAATCTCTCTAAGTTGGAACAAAGAAAACCTAGTACACAAGCGAAGGAGGGAGAAGTGATTTCCAAACTATAACACAGTCTCACTCTTCAGACTAACAGTAAGGAGGCTAGTCACTAGCCTTCTAAAGTTTTGTTGTTTTATGGACTTTAGAAAGGCCTCTGAAATTATTTTCAAACATGACTTTTCCAATGACTACATGACATTGGTATCTCTATGCTCTTTATTAGTGCCATCAAGACCCTATGGACTACAATTCTTCATTTTCAGATTGCCTACGGACTCTGTGATAGTGTCATGAGTACCATTGGAGTTTATTGTTTTCCATATCATACCCTACTTGCCACTTTTTACTCTTTGTGGGTAATGTTGTTATCCTTCCACGCTCTCTCAATGGCTTACAACTACAAAAGTGCCCTCTCCATGTTCTAGTTATTCTACAGAGGTGAACCAATCAAGATCACAAGACCTTCCACATACTTGGATAATCGGTTTATGGGTCTTTTCTTCAATCTTAAGGCCGCTTCACATTCACAATTTTGTTAGGGATTACCTTGCCTCTCTATTCTAGAATATTAATGTTTCCAACTGCATTTCTAGAACATAGCCAAAAAGAAGCATCTTTTTTATTGTATCATTAGACCTACTCTCATTCATGGTTTAAGATTTAAGGCCCAAGCTTGAGGTGTACAAATAATTCATACAGTGTGTATAATCTATTACAAAAGGACAGCTCCCCAACGCGTTGCCCAGGCTAAGTTTTCTGCCTAACCCTCCCACATTAAGAGTGCCTTCAAGATCATTTCTATAGCCCTTTACTCATTAGAGTGGGTTGTCTTTTAGGATAATAATAAGGCTGGTATTGGTCAAGCTGCTTACTTCTTCAGTTTATTGACACTTCTATAGATCAACTCCCTTCCTTCAGATACTTGTTAAAATGCTCCTCCTTTCTTCTGCTTAATAAACAAATAATCAATAAAGGAATCAAGAAGGATATTTATCGATGTTATGTTTGGATCACCTGGATATCCTTAGCTGAACCTCAGTCCCAAATTGTCAGTCTATGTTGAACATTTCTCGCAAGTTGCCGATGACTTTATCACTCACCTTGACCATATCTAAGAGCATTGGACACACAGTATCAAGACTCCTCTTGCAACTCAAATTTTAATCCGACCATTTGCAAGTTGAGACTGGTCTTTATATTCCAAAGGATAATGGGACCTATCAACCATGCTCCTTTTAGGAGGTTAACAGAAATAGAGCACTTCTTTTTTAGGTGCCCTATTTACTATGAGATTTAAGGAAGTTAATCTTGCCTCTACAGATAGTCAAAAGGTCACTTGCCACCTTTTCCCACTACCCAATCACAGGTTATTGGCCTTATACCTTCTGGAAGCAATCACTGCAATCTTTGGATCCTACAATAAAGCTGGAGTATGGGATGCCCTGACGCTAGAGTTTCTGAGCCCTCCTCCCACACATGACAAGATTTGGCCATTGCTCCATAGCATCAAGTATTAGTTGTTGCCCCTCACTTACAAGCTATGCAGTTTAGACAGACATGGATTATGGACTTCCTGTTTTCTGTTATGGATTGATTGGCCATGGACACCAGAAGAGTGATAGGAGTCATTTTTTATATGCCCCTATAGCCATCAAAAGAGGACCTCCCAGTCCTGGATGCACTCGAACAAGGATACCCACATCCTCTATTGGCTTTCTTAAGGTGGTTGTCAATGACAGCAATCCTGCTACTCAACATTACAATACAGATTAGCAACAACCTATGCATCGGGCTATGGAACACCTCTAAGACCCTCTTGCCCGCATTTATTAAATATACTCATCATAAAGAGCTATTTATGCTGCTTACTAGTTCTAGAACTAGTGTCACATGAAGTTGCTACCAATAACTTCCCAAACATCTAGGATTTTACCTATTTTGGTGCACCATCTTTGTTGGATTCTACTGTTTAGTTGCACTTAAGTTGAAATCGTGTCTCTTAGTTTTGGTGGCCTTTGCAGGCCCCTACATTTGGGTGCACCAGCTTTGCTGGAATCTATTGTCTATTACACTTCAGTTGGAATCATTTGTTTTAGTTCTGGTTGCATTTTCAGGCCCCTACAGAGCATTGTATATGGTTGTCTCTTTTTGAGTGCTATTGATCTACTTGTATCACCAATGGTCATTAATAAAATCTCTCTATTTCTCTCTTTTCCCTTGACTATTGCTTTCCTTGTCTCTTCATCATTATTTTTAGCATGTTAGGATTTTCTTATTTTGGGGCCCACTCCTTGAGGCTATGTTCTGATGCTGCACAGTTATGTACATTTGCTGTAGCTTAGTTTAATTTATTTTAGTATTCTTTATTGGTCTCCACAGTGCATTGTAACAGTCTCATTCAGCATGTCCCATAGGCCTACTCTCGTCATCTATGGACATTAATAAAATTTTACTCCCTCCCTCCCTCTGAATGTTTTGTTTCATATTAAAGTTTTTTACTGTAAGATTAACCCCGCTATGCACAAATCCTTATTTAAGTAGAGTTTTGACAGTAATTGACCACATAACATTCTTGTTGACACAAAAGATATCAGTCATGAAATAATTACCAGTTTCACGAGGATCCGCAGAAGCGCAGTCAGCAAGCTTTCCAGGAAGAGCAGAGGAACCTGAAGTTAAAACACTTTTTTTCCTTACTAGTTCTCTTGCCTTTTTAGCTGCCATAGCTGCCTACAAAAAATAAAGGAAAATATATATACAAGTGTCAATACAGGCATTTCAACCAAATTTTATCAAGTAGTTCTGTGACAAAATATGTAGGATACCTATAAATGAAATTGCAGATAGGAATAAAATCCTTTTGATAAAGGTACACATAAACCAGTATCTTCTTCAAGTAGCTCTTTTGCATAACATTAACACCATGTGCTCATTCAAAAACAAAAATAACAAGAAATGAGAGAAGATGGTCCTAAATGGAAATATTTCTTAGGATTAACAAAGATACAATGCATAAAATTATGATACAGATTCATGCTCTTACCGAAGTCAAAATTGAGAAAACATTACACCTCTCAATAAGCATGGTCCTTCATATTCCAAACTATGATGCATCTTATTCAAGAAACCATCAGAATTAAGCAACATGGTAACGAATATCAAAGAACTGAATACCTCACTCGCATAGAAGAAACAAACTAGCACAAAGATATTCAAACAGAAAAGGGGCACTTTGGATTGTGAAGAAAAACTGTCATGACATCGAGGGTGACGGAGAAAGTATGGCCTCTTCATCCATATACAGTTCCCTATACCATCTACCTCATAAATTCTCTTATAACATTTACCAAGCAAAAAAAATGTGAAGGATCTTTAACAATGGTGGATAGTAGCAAAAAAAGGAAGGGAAAAAGCCACAGACGTAGCCATACAAGAAACCGCATGGATAACTATATGAGTAATCACAATGCAAACTAAGTAGCACCAAAGTAGGCAATCATGAAAGCTTACACCCAACAAGCATTCACTTCAAATAGACCATCACCTGACAGAAATTGATACAATTGGCAAATATAAGAAAGGAAAGACATCAAACACCTTCTGAAGCATTCCCCAACAGGGCTTATAAAAAATTCATCATATGATGCATTCAAACACCCACAGATGCATTCATTCAGAGATTTGGAGAAACCTCTGATGCATATTCATTATTGTAATCCTTCTAAGGACATACAAGATTTTAATCTCTGATTTCACCAGACATAGAACTGCATTCCAACAAGCATCAGGCCATCACAGTCTCAAGCATTTGTGTATTTCATGAAGATGGTCAAGCAAACCAACCGTGTGCCTCAAGCATTTGTGTATTTCATGAAGATGGTCAAGCAAACCAACCATGTAACCTTTCCAGAAGTTTACCAAGAGGAAGTTCAAGCAAAAGAGAAATTAGCACAAACAAAAAGTTGTTGCCAAGCCCACCTATTTCATTTCCTACAGAACTTAAAGGAGGGCATGCAGCTTCCTCTTTGTGACAATCAACATTTCCAACACCTCTGCAAATGTCTCCAATTCCCACTATCCTAGCTACTTCTCAACAAACATTGTCGCCTATAATATCATCAGCGCCTCTGCCCACACTTGTTAGAGTTAAAGTGCACTATGCCTTCACCTTGACACTTGTCAGTTTCTCTTGACAAGTGTCCTGTGTTGAATATAGGCTTATGCCTATATATTGTAACCATTTGTATCAATAAAATAATCCCATCAATTTCAGGTCTAGGCTTGTGCTCTTTGCGCTTGGCTCTCCAACTGTGAATAATGCTAGATTCACTGTGTATACATCTTGGTCTATTGCCTCAGGGTCAGCCACTTCCACGGGTCTGTTGCCACTGGGTCAGCCGTCTAAGTTCCTCAGGGTCATCATGGGTGCCTCAGGGTCAGCCACTTCTGGGTCTGTTGCCTCTGCAGGTCATCCTCAAAGGATGTTGCCTCTCGTAGGTCACTGACTAGATCCACCATGAATATCAAGTCCCTTCTCATGGTGAACTCAATCTAGAAGGTGTCGGTCTCTGCCGAAAATGCACCTTAATACAAAAGAAATACGAGCCATGAAATACAATAAAATTGAGCCTTAGAATCCAAGTGTGGAGGAGAAGAAAGAAGAATAGAAGAGAATCTTCTGAAGTGTCTTCGTCTGTAGTCTTCAGAAGTAGATCCGGAAAAACCTCGGATAGAGTCTAGGGTGTCTATGTCTGTAGTCCCTAGAATAAGTGTCCTTATGGTAGTCACCTCATCTTACCGAAATGCATGGGTAACCAGTCGCTGCATTCGCCAAGTGTATAGAAAAGATCACTAGGTACAAGGATCACATATAAAATTACCTTGGGAGTGTCGGGTACAACCGAGAGTGCAGTCCAAGGTAAAAAAACTTTGAGGCTAAAAAAAACTTAATTGAAACAGCCTCAAAATTACAATATGACACCACCATTGTGTCCGTCGCGGAAAAACGTTTCCAACGACTATAAATACCCCTATATTCCACCATCAAAGGGGCCTTTATCATGTGGAAAAAACTATAATGCCTATATAAGGCAGCAAAATAAACCTCAAGAATATCATATTCCTGGCATCGCACTGTGGCGAAATAAAAAGACAGACTCAATTTTCCCTCGCAGGGGGATTACATGGGCCATCTAGGCCATCATCAGTATCAATTTTTTTCTCCTATTTTTTTAAATTTTTTTACCGAGGGAGTATGCTCTCCATCATTTGATGGATCAGAAACCAAATGGTAAGAATTTTTAAGTTTGGGAAATCTTTTTCAGGAATTTTTTTTTTAGATCTGCAGAATGGTGTACATTGACAGAGCTCTTAGTAACTATTCTGGAGGATACGATGGTGGCCGAGGAGTACCGTCACATGTTCACGCATAAGGTGGACGCTGCCCTACTCACGGATTCCAGTTCTGTGCTCTGCGGAATCATTACGAACAAGGAGAAGAAGAACCGCTTGGAATTTCCAGCCACGGAAGGAGACATTGTAGAAGGTGAAGTCTTGGAGGAATCATCTGAAGCAGTCGTTGCCTTGAACTTATCGTGGTCGGCCATCCCCGCCCATGGCTGCTTGCGGCCGCCGTTTTGGCTAGCACGACCCTGGGAATCGAACCTGGGCTTCAAACCGAATTTATAGGCTGTGAAGGTGACGAACGCTTCCTTCACGACCTGCAATCGACAGAAATACTGAGACTTTCCGGCGACCACCGTCGCCACCAGTTTGAACGACGGCAGAGCACCGGTGTGTGTCTGCATGAGGAAGGACCGGGCTTCGAACCCGAGCTCGAACGCCGGCGGGAGCGCGATTTGAACCCGCGACCCACGCTCGAAATCGCCGTCACATGACAGGAGAAGAATCCCGAGGACCAAAAGTCCGGCAACCGACACCAAACGGACATCCATGGCAATTCCTTCCAAATATTAGATTCCTTTTATTCTGCTGGTTCTTCTCGTTGGATTTTTCCTGGGATTTGACGGAAAGCATGGTGACAAAATGTTGGGATTCCTGTTGGCATGGGGTTATGGCTGCGGGTTTAGTGGCCCTTGGACAAGGCTGCCCAATTCTGAAGCAAGTCTGTCTACGAAAGTGCGAGTTTTTATGTGACAAAGGACTGAAGGCATTTACAAAAGTGGCAAAATCATTAGAAAATTTACAGTTAGAGGAGTGCAACATCTGCACAATGTCCAGAGTGTTTTCGAAAAATGGCAGCCACTGCATAACCGTAATGTACATAGGGACGACTCCCCTGGCAGCGATGAAATTATTGAAGGGCCCGTTAAAGTTCATGGAAGTGGTAACGATCGTGACGTTGCGCTCGCGCATCCTGACGGCGAAGGTCCCCGTGCCGCCACCGATGTCGAGGCCGATGCGGATGGTGCCCTTCTTCAACCCTAGCACCTCGTCGATGGCGTAGTTGACGCCGCCGGAATTCAACCATCGGTCGTTCTCCCTGAAGGTGAGGCAATGGTAGTTCTTGCAAGTGTAGGCGGTCCAGACCACGGTGGTTTCCGATGGGGTGCGCCACATGCTCTCTGGGAAGGGGAAGGGCTACGTGTAATTCAGGCGAGAAGGCGTTGCAGGAGTGCATGACGGCAGTGTGTGAGCAGTGGTGGCGGGAGGCATGGCCGTTGTTGGTGTACAGCTTGCGGTCGCGGCTGTGGCCGTCGAATTCCTCGGCGCGGTCGCGCTTCTTCATCTGCAGGCGGAAGCTCCGCTTCTCCTCAAGCGTGTCGTGGGACGTTTCCACGTGGTGCGTCCACCGCATCCTGGACCCCTCGAAGGCGTCCGCCATCGTCTGGTTGGGCGCCGACGTGAAAGACAGCTGGCGCAAGCTCGTGGAGTGGATGACGATCGCGACGCCAGACACTGATTTCTCCGTCAAACTGCTATCGTTATTTCCGCCATTTGAATCGTCCCTCACTGGTTTCTCCACTTCCGTTGTGATCTTCGTCTGGGGCTGCATCATTCACGGCAGCAGATTGACGGCCACGACGGAAAAGCAATGAGCGGCGTGGGATGCAGGTAATAATTGCCTTCAGATGAGAACAATTATTAATGCTGAGGTGTCTGACTGTGTGCGCATAGTGGGTGGGTCCCACACACTAAAAAAGTTGCACACGTGGACCTCCATGACCACATTTACTTTTCATTTTTTGGCCCATACATTTGTGGGAACAAAAAAAAAATTGATGGGGACCATTTTTAAATTTGTATGGGGGACTATTTAAAAATCATGGGGTATTTTATTTAAAATATTTAGTGGGGCATTTCATTTAAAAAGAATGGGCATGCTTATAAAGTGGAGGGACCACTTTCAAATGTATGGAGTCTATATTTTTTTGCCCACTTGGACCATTGTGTGATGATGTTCTAGTTGCTACTTTGGAGAGGTATGTTGTTTTTTCACATGATGAAGGCCCCTTTGATGGTGGAATATAGGGGTATTTATAGTCGTTGGAAACGTTTTTCCGCGACGGACACAATGGTGGTGTCATATTGTAATTTTGAGGCTATTTCAATTGAGTTTTTTTAGCCTCAAAGTTTTTCTACCTTGGAGTGCACTTTCGGTTGTACCCGACACTCCCAAGGTACTTGTAAGTGAACCTAGTATCTAGTATTCACCTCTTTCTACTTGGCGGATGCAGCGGCTGGTTACCCATGCATTCCGATAAGATGAGGTGACTACCATAAGGACACTTATTCTAGGGACTACAGACATAGACACCCTAGACTCTATCCGAGGTTTTTTTCGGATCTACTTCTGAAGACTACAGACGAAGACACTTCAGAAGATTCTCTTCTATTCTTCTTCTTCTCCTCCATATTTGGATCTATGGCTCATTTTATTGTATTGAGTGCATTTTCGACAGAGACCGACACTCTTATATGGCTCGTTTTTCCTTTGTATTAAGGTGCATTTTCGGCAGAGACCGACACCTTCTAGATTGAGTTCACCATAAGGAAGGATTTGATATTTATGGTGAATCTAGTCAGTGTCCTACGAGAGGCAACATCCTCTGAGGATGACCTGCACAGGCAACAGACCTAGAAGTGGCTGACCCTGAGGCACCCATGATGACCTTGAGGCACTTAGACGGATGACCCAGTGGCAACAGACCCGTGGAAGTGGCTGACCCTGAGGCAATAGACCGAGATGTATACACAGTGAATCTAGCATTATTCATAGTTGGAGAGCCAAGCGCAAAGAGCACGAGCCTAGACCAAATCAGCAATAAGAGAGGATGATAGGTTGTTTTCGAGAAGTCAACATTAAGGGGGAATGTTACCTAATGTTGACTTGTTTTGTTTCTTCTTTAGTTAGGATAGTTTCTTTAGTTAGGATAGTGCACTTTAAGGGGGAATGTTAGAGTTAAAGTGCACTATGCCTTCACCTTGACACTTGTCAGTTTCTCTTGACAAGTGTCATGTGTTGAATATAGGCTTATGCCTATATATTGTAACCATTTGTATCAATAAAATAATCCCATCAGTTTCAGTCCCAACACACACCACCAGCAAATGATACTATAGATAAAATCCAAAGGCAGATTGATAGCCTGAGTTAGACATCAGAGACCTGTCCAAAAAGCCCACCATCAGCAAAAGGCAGATGTATGATTGTCAATACAACAATAAGTGACAGCAGCATCATATGCCATTTCTCAGAAGGGATCAGAAAATTGTTCCTCTACTGCAAGACTGAAATAATCCAGCCAACAGTATAGTAATTTCTATGGTCAATAACACAGCGAATAAATGTGACGAATGCAAATCAAGAGGACTTTTGGTGTTACAGATGCAACGATGTCCATGATCCGCGGACATGTGTTCTGGAAAGGCAAATAGTTCATGCATCGTTACAGAACCAGTTGCAATCAGCTATTTAACCAAACCTTAGGGGAAATAAGGCCCTGCCAACAGCTCCACATGTTGTTCTCATGAAATATGGGCTTGGCAAAGATGATACTCAAGGATGATGAAATATTTCAGTAAAAAGAGTACTTCACATGGGCAAGGAAGAGAGCTGGAAAATAAGATAACCAGTCAAAACCAATGAAAAATCCTACTCCAATGATACTAAGAACTAATCAGCATGAAACAAGGAAGTATCCCATGCCTGAAATTGAGAACCGCAAGAAGGCAAATCACAGGACATGTTCCTCAAAATACGATGAAAACTCCTCAAATTAAAATCAGACCCCACAGAATCCAAAAAAAAAAAAAAAACACATAACGGAAAAGGAAGTCATTGAAACATTTGCAAAGAAAGCAGAACCATCAAATACTCGAGAGGTTGCAACATAGAAGCTATGGTTCCCTTTACTCCTAAGAGAAGAAAGACAACAGGTGACAAAACAATACTGCAAATATGGTTAGAAGGACAATGTTCCTCCTTCTCACCCAGAAGAATTTAATTATAAACAAGAGCTGAAAAAACTCCAACGAAGGTAAGCATGTTCTATGCCCTATTCATTCCAGGACAACTTGACCTATTGCAGGAAGCACTTAAGCATCAAGGGAAGTATGAGTCGTCTGCAAAGCCTTCAAAGGAGTCAGCAACCACGAATCAGACAAGCCGAGTGGCACACAATGCAACCCCAACTTCAAATATTTTTGCATAGAACCATTATCCCAAGCCAACGATCATGAAACCATCACCCTTCTATATCAGCTTCAGGGTTGAACAATCCGTGCTGCATACAATGACAGTTGATTCCAGAGTGGTTGTGTCAGTAGTGCCCAAGGTGGTTTGCGAGAACTTAAATCTGACATACACAAGGAATTTCAATGGGCCAACTTAGATGGACACGTCATTGGTTAATACAGTTGGAACATTCATGGAATGAATGATGACAAAACATTCACACCCAAAATTGGATGTGATTCAATAAGTAATCGTGGTTAATTTTCCTCCACTATTCAGAATGTTGCTACTTAGAGAGTTGATGAGGACATCAAATGATAAGGTTAAGGTTTATGCTCCTAGGTTGAATAAAACCTTAGGTTAGGCTAAGTCATGTGTAATAGGGCTTAGTCTTATTTTAATTTTGAATAAATTGTAAAATATAGGACTTTGTTGCTCACGTAGGATTTGGTAGCCATCTTCTAGATAAATAGTTGGCACATTTTCTAGAATAGGTTAGTTGGATTGATAATAGTCAATCCCTGAAATAAGCCTCTGGATAAGAGCTTATCTTCCCAATTTGCCAATTGGTTGCTCCTTCCAAGGGGTTGGTTGCTCAATCTAAGGGCAATTGGTTGTAATTTGGTGCCTATTTAAGCACCCATTAGCAATGCAATTTTCAGCTTCTTTGATTCCACATCGGTTATTGCATAGGTTTTGGGTCATTATAATGTCCCCTCTCTAAGCAGTTAGCAGCAGCATTATGGATTAGCCTACTACTGGGTTCTCGTAGGCTAATGGAGATGATTGGGAGCCCTATCAGGGTTGGCAGTGTGTTGTGCCCAACGTGTTTTGAGACCATATTCCTTTCGATCGATTAATTATTTAGGGTCTGGAGTTTATTATTTGACATTTAATATTTAACGTTTAAAGGCGTTATATTCAATAATAAAGTTACTTTTCCTAAGTCAAGTGGAATATTGATTTAAATTATTTAAGTTGCCTTGTTCCGAAGTTAAATGTAATATTATTTTAAGTCCAAATGTGACTTAGGAATATAATGTTATGAATGGGGAAAAGTGACTTAGGCGTATTTCTCATGGGGGTCGACTTGCATAAAGTGAGATTAAAATATTTTAAGTTGCCCTAACCCTAAAAGTGGCATGGGGTTTTGAGGGAAATATAAGGAGAGTTTGGAGCTCATTTTACGGATCCAGGTTTATTTCTCATTTTCTCTCTGGCGAGAACTTGCAGCTTCAGGCAGAGTTTTCATGGCTTTGTGAGGACAAAAACCCTTGCAAGGAACATTGATTGCAGACGTGAGAGATCGTTCCCTGAGCAATCATCTGTCAGTCTCATTCAAGGGCTGAATTTGCACTGAAACGGAGGATTCGAAGATAGTTTTTGGTGTGAATTGATCAGTAGATATTTTGGCTTCAGCTGCAGTTGTTTTCCTTGAAGGTGGTCGTACCATACTAGTGTTTGCAGCCACACATTTCTGATTGCAGTGCCCAACAGGAACATCAAATGATTTTGGGTATTTGACCATTGGCTTCTTCTACACCGAGCAACCCTTTGGGAGAGTTTGCAGAATTTTAAGCGAAGATCGTGATTTTTCCTCGCTGGTCGTACCTTCTAGCAAGTCGTACCATTTTCTGGCACCATCATTTTGGGGGTTTGAGCGCTGGGTTTGAAGATTGTTGGTGCTGAGGTTAGGGTTTCAGTCTGGGCATTCCCTTTGAGTATTCTCTGTGCATTTCTTCTATGGCAATCAAATGGGTATGCAATTATTTGCCATCTGGAAACATTCTATTCATTTTGGGTTTTCATAATATTATGCCCTAGTTGTATTTGATGAAAATAATCTGTTGAATGAAATGGGTATTTCAGAATAATGGTTTTGAGTCCCTTTTAGCATCTGGGTATCATAGAATATATCTATTTTGTTATGTTTTATTTCTGCACTTCTTATCAGCATCAAAAAACCCAAAAAAAATCAAAAAAACAATTAAAAGCAGAAAACCGAAGCTTTCAAAGATTCAGAAAAATATAGCATAACAAGGGTGGGTTATTACAGTCATTTTCGACTTTATGCTGCTAGTATTGGTTATGGACAATCTACTGCCAATATTAGCAATAGAGATCCTACTTTGAAGCTCTAGTTGCAATCATAGAAGATTGCATTTGTGAAATCTGTGAAGAAACGGAGAAAAGAAAGAGATCAAAACAAGATCTCTTTGGTGGCTATCTTGCTGCCCTTGCTGCTGCCTCAATTTGCCCTGGTGGATTCTGCACCTTACTGCCTCAACTTGCTGCTTGATGTGCCTGCTGGACTCTACACCTTGCTGTTGTTTCAAAGAAGAAAAGGAAGATCTTCTGCACCAAAATATCAGGATAAGCTTGCTGTCATTCATCTTAGTTCTTTGTTTTGATTGATTATGTGCAAAGTTTTTGCCAATTTTCTTTGACTAATTGGTTGTTTGTAAAGGGAAATCACCAACAAATTTTATTGTGAAAGCTTTCATATATATTTTATAAAAAAAAAGGGCCTTTTATTTTGTAGTCGCTAAGGCGACTACCTTGTTGCCTGTAAAGGCTACAAAACTTATGTTGCCTTCCGACGACTTCAAGCCACCAACAGGAGACCTTGGGTCGCTGTACACAACCTTTTCTAGACCGCAACCGACCGGCTACAGGTGGTCACTAGCTCAGCCCCCAATGACACTTCTTGCTAGAAGCCTCAAGGCCCGAACTCCCTCCTGCACAGGCCGACAGTGGCCACAAACCCCGCAGACTGACGACTGACAAGTGGCTAGTCTTTCTTTTTGCAGCAGAACCTGAAAGCCTGTTTCGCAGGTCACGCGCCTGACAAATCTGTAGCCAGAAACAGTGCAAAGCCCGAAATTGGGCCTGACATGATAGACTGCATCACGATGGCACAAAACTCGAGGCCTCATGTAGATCCCGAGATGCACCAGCCTACTCCAAACCTGACAAAGTGCAGAAAACTGAGTAGTCAAACCCTAACGTAGACTGCTTAAACTTCATTAGCCAACGAAGATTTTGGGTCTCGAATCCTCATTGGCAAATCGTGAAACTTGATTGCCCAATCACCCACCTCATTGCTCCACTAATCATGCCCCGACATGTGGCGAAATATCATGCACTAATCCAATGGTCAAACAAGCGACACATGGCAGCTTGAGGCAGTAGGGTGCGTTTGTTTGCTTTTCATGGGCGGAAAATTAATTTATCCCACATTTAGTGGGCTGAAGGCTTTTTAAGCCTTCATATAAGGCGAGGCGCACTGTCAAAGTAGTCAACGCTCGTTGGCTACAGCGAACGCCGGTAAAGCACCCTGTTGACTGGCGCCTTGTGACCAATGACTGGTGCCTAGTTTGACCAGCTTTCTATAGTTGACCGTGCCCAGTTGACTATTTTTCCAGTTGACTAGCCCTAAGGAGGGGCAAAATAAATTTTCTTTTAAATAAGTTATTTTCAATTTTAGCCAAAAGAAACAAATAATTTTTATTTTCCAAATTTTGCAAAGGGGATTATTGTGCTTTTAATTTTTGCCCTTCAAAAAGCATTGTAAAATTGCATTATACTATTTTGGTTTTGCAATTAATTGGACAAATAGCACCTTCTTTGTTGTAACCCCTTAGGCAAATTATCTCCTTTTTGTAATAGTATTGTTGACTTATACTCGAGGTCAAATGGCTTCCGATTTGGCAGAGCAACTGGCCGCAATAGCCACAGTAGTTAGCCTTTTGGTAGATAAAGTCACCAATAGTGATGTCAAGGCAAAATGCAAAGTCAAAACCTATGATGGGTCTCGTGATCCCGAAGTCCTAAACAGTTGGATTCTCGATATGGACATATGGTTCGAATATAGCAAGATTAAAAAGGAAGAACAAATCTCCTTTGCAAAGTTCAAGCTTTCAGGCATAGCCAAAGTCTTGATAACAAACCGTCAAAGCAATCAGGATCCCATTCACACATGGGATGATTTAGTGAAGGCAATGAAGGAAACTTTCTATCCTTCAAATTATGTTGAAGATCTTGACTTCCAATGGCTTTGTTTGAAGCAAGGATACAACATGAGTGTCCAAGAATACATTGGCAAGTTTAACAAATTGAGGATTCTAAATGCAATTCAGGACTCAACTCCAAAACTAATCAACAAATTCAAGAGTGGATTGCAGGAACCACTTTTTAGGGAGTTGAAATATACACCATTGACAAATTTGAATGCGGTGTACAATCAAGCACAACTTGCAAAGGAGAATTTTGTTGCTCGATCAGGTGGATCGCGATCTTCAGGCACCTCCAAAGCGACCAAACAATGGCAACCACAACAAGAAATGAAGAAGACTTCTTCTTCTCCTTCTTCTCCTTCTTTCAATACCAAGAATATTTGTAATCATTGTAAAAGAAGAGGCCATGTGGAATCTGAATGTTTCAGAAAGAAGAAAAAACTTATTGTAGAAACTCAAACTGAGGAACCACACGATGGTCCCATTGAGGCTACGGGAGAAGCCCAAAAGTATGATGAGCTCAAGGATAAGCTCAAAAAACTTACCTTGTTAACACAAAACGTGTATGAAGGTGGTTGTGTCTATTTATCACACGAGCCCACCTAACTCACAATTACTTTGTGGATTGTATCATCGACAATGGCTCTCAAAAGAACTTGATTTCAAGAGTCGTAGTCAATAGGTTGCAGCTTGTTGTAAAACCCCATCCTTGTCCATACTCACTTGGGTGGAAGGATGTAGGTTCCTCCTCCATGATTACAGAAACTTGCACAATGTCCTTTGCATTTGGCCCACACTATGTGGACCGAGTCACCTTCAATGTGACTCCAATATATTGTTGTGGTCTACTCCTTGGCAAGCCCTACCAATATGACAAGAGGGCTCAATATGATGCTTATAAAAACACATACACATTGCATCATGAGAACAAGACATTTCTCATTCGTTCCAAGAAGCATACCACACTCCATTCCATAGGGCCACAAAATATTGCATTGATCTTCAGCAAGCCAAAGGACACACCAACACCAGTTCCACAAAAGGAGGCCATTCCTCCTTCAATACCTCCTGCTGCTTGCTCCTTCTATTGCTTCTTCATCTATTCAGCAACCACAACCTTCTTCAGTTCAACAGGTTTCTACTTTGAATCAGACTCCACAAACTAAGCAGCAGGTCATTGGCTCTCAACAACTTCCTCAGGCTTTTTCTCGGGTTGGAAATCAAGGGCACCGCTTGGCATTCTTGACATCATCAACGCTCCTGCCCATCCAACACCTAACTTGCAGCTTCTGCTTCATCCAGATCGAGTTCTTCCAACTAAGCCCACTACTATTGTAAAAGCATTAGAGTCCAATGCTTCTTTTGTGGGGAGGTATGATGAGGATATCAAATGATAAGGTTAAGGTTTATGCTCCTAGGTTGAATAAAACCTTAGGTTAGGCTAAGTCATGTGGAATAGGGCTTAGTCTTATTTTAATTTTGAATAAATTGTAAAATGTGAGACTTTGTTGCTCACGTAGGATTTGGTAGCCATCTTCTAGATAAATAGTTGGCATATTTTCTAGAATAGGTTAGTTGGATTGATAATAGTCAATCCCTGAAATAAGCCTTTGGATAAGAGCTTATCTTCCCAATTTGGGAATTGGTTTCTCCTTCCAAGGGGTCGGTTGCTCAATCTACAGGAAATCGGTTGTAATTTCGTGCATATTAAAGCACCTATTAGCAATGCAATTTTCAGCTTCTTTGATTCCACATCAAGAGTGGACCAAAAATTCTATGACAGAAGGGGTATATCTCAATGGACTATACCCATATGACAGTCCCCTACAAGGATAAGATCATCAGGGTTGAGTTTGAAAAAGTACCTTCATACCATATTGAGGACTTTGAGAAACTTGAAATGTCATTTGACATCTGCTCCAACTATCCATTAGAATGGGGATTGAAACCAAGAAACCGAAGAAGATCAAAAGGTTTAAGCTGATATGATTATCAAGAGTTTGCAAAATAAGTATGCAGGATTCTGGTCACCACACGAAGAGATAGATCAAGGAATAAATGTCATGTTGAATGAGGTGCATGAAGTTCTTGACTCACAAAAGATTTCCAAAACTTGGAATAGGGATGGACCATGTACTTTAATGAAGCAGGATCAAAGTACGGAGCACGCGTAAGAATCGTCCTTGTGTAATGTCCCTTTCTAGATGATAGCAGACTGTGGGGCCCACTCACCTATTTTTGTGGAGCAGTCATGGTGAGTGGATGTTCATGTGTAGGAGGCATAAGCATGAGTGACTATATGCATTTGTTTTGTATTGTTTTCCAGGTGAATAAAAGGGAAATTCCTATATTTTAGGGATCTTCTTAATTTTTAGGAGGTAGTACCGAGTTTTAAAATGGCCCTGGTGATTCCCCTAGATGTATTATAGTCTACCCTGGCTTTCGTTTGGTGTAATTCAGAGTTGTAATGGAGATTTTAATGGATGCATTAGAATTTTGAAAAAATTCAATTATCCCACGAGTTAAAAAAAGAAAAAAGTAAAAGGGGTGGTTGTATAAAAGGGGAGTTTTGGAAGTAACATAGCTTTTTGAACATTAAGAAAAAAAAAACTATTCTACAGTTTTGGGTGGCGGCTGTGCTTCAGCAGCTAATTGGCAGATTCGAGGACGAAAACCTTTGAATCTCAGTTGGCAGATTTGAGGACGAAAACCTTCGAATCTCTAGATCAAATCTTTGATTTCAACTGGTAGATTTATTAACGGGTCTGCATTGTGCATTCAGAGGAGTTTATTTAGCAACTGGTAGTTGTTTGTCTCTTCTATTGTAATATCTCTGTATTATTCAGTGGATGCAATTACCATGTGCATGCTTTTAAGTTTATTGTTCTATTTACATTTGTGTGAATGTCCATGTGTTGTCTCCTATTGAAATAATAATAATAAATAAATAAATAAGAAACAAAATATATAAATAAATTTACTGCTGTTTGAAAATTCTATGGCTAGAAATTTTGGGTGTTTTTGTTTTGGAAATTGCATATTAGTTTATATTTTGGGTAGGGCTTTTTACAACTTGTCAGTCCTCCAACAAAAGTACGTGAGTATTCGTGCAAGTTGTTCAATTATACTAACAACATGTCAGAATGTGAGGCTTTATGCCTTGGGTTACACAAAACAGAACAGCAATTCAAACTGTGGAAGATGCCAAAATTGTGAAAGAGTAGAAATTGAAAATGACTATCTTAAGAAATGCGCAACATATTATCATCCGAAAAGGCTATGATGAAATTTATAAAAGAATTTCTTAAAATGGACTTGATTAGATCTTTTCTCTTGAGAAAAGGCTGCTTGGATGAACTTATTGGAATTTAAAAAGGCATCTAGGAACTTCATACAGGCTGCAAAGGTGGCAGATATGAAAGGTAATTTGTTACTTGAGGCTGTCATGCTAGAAAAAGCAGGACAATATAAAATAGCAGTCAAATCAATTCTACTACTTGTGTGGTTAAATTCGATGTGGGAACAGAGAAATAGAGGATGGCAGCTAAAAAATTTGCTGAGAAGTGTAGAAAATCGAACTAATTTGTTTATTGAAAATTATGCAGTTTAAATAAGACTGCAATAACAATATTTCCGGAGGTTGCCAAACCAACCAGCTACATTAGCATATTGTTATAACGAAATAACAAATGCATATAACAAGACAAATAATGAAATAACAGCATAACTACGCTAACATCCCCCCTTATTACATTATTTGGGTAATAGGATGACTACTAGCTATACTAACATCCCCCCTGATTACATCATTTTGCAATACAAAGAGAGCTGCGAAACAATTCAAATTTGACACGTGCAAGTGCCTTAGTGAAAATGTCTGCAACTTGAGCATCGGTGGGAATGTGCTGAAGCTGAATTCGGTGCTTTGGAACTTCATCTCGAATGAAATGACATTGTGTGTCAATGTGCTTTGTTCTTTCATGATGGACTGGATTCTTGACGAGGTTCAGAACACCCTGATTGTCGCAAAACAAGTGTATTGGAGATTTTGATGGATGGCCCATACTTGTCAGAATGCGACGCAACCATATCACTTCGCACACAGCTTCACGTGCGGCGCGATACTCTGCCTCTGTTGATGAAATAGCAACCACCTGTTGCTTCTTGCTGTGCCAAGAGACAGGACCGGATCCCAGATGAAAAATGTATCCAGAAGTTGACTTGCGATCATCAAATGATCCGGCATAGTCGAAGTCCGTGTATCCTTGCAAGAAGAATTTGTTGTTCTTCTTGTATTCTAGGCCATATTCCATAGTACCACGGACATAGTGAAGAACACGTTTTGCTGCTTTCCAATGAGTGGTCTTAGGCTCCTGCATGAACCTCGAAAGATAGTTGACAGACAAATACGAGATCCGGCCTAGTATTGGTCGGATATATGAGACTCCCAATCAAGCTGTCGATAGAGAGTACCATCTACCTAAGGTGAATCATCATATCGCGATAACCGAAGTCCATTCTCCATCGGAGTTGCCATTGGCTTGCAATCAGTCATGCGATATTTATCCAGCAATGTCTTGGCATATTTTTTTCGAGACACTTTGATGGAGTGCTCCTTCTGGCTGAATTCCAGACCAAGACAAGTAATGGAGAAGTCCGAGATCTATCATCTCAAAAGATTTACACAAGTTTCTTTTGACGAGTAGAGATCATAGTTTTCGAACTCCCTGTAATGAGCGGATCATCAACATAGAGTACAAGCAACACTATCTCGGAACCCTGTTTCTTGAAATAGAGGTTTGCATCCGACGGACATCTCTTAAATCCATGTTGCATAAGGTGATTGTCCATTTTTATATACCAAGCTCGAGGAGCTTGTTTCAGACCATATAAGGATTTGACCAATTTGCAAACCTTCTGCTCTTGGCCTTCCACTTCAAATCCTTCTGGCTGAGTCATGTAGACTTCTTCTTGGAGATCACCATTTAGAAAGGCACTTTTGACATCCATCTGGTGAACTTTCCACCCATATTGTGCTGCCATAGCACACATAACTCGAATTGTGGTCATCCGAGCAGTAGGTGCAAAAGTTTCCTCGTAGTCAATGCCTTCCTTTTGAGCATAGCCCTTTGCAACAAGACGGGCCTTATGCTTATCAATTGTTCCATCTGCCTTGTACTTGACTTTATATACCCATTTGCAGCCAATGGGTTTCTTTCCATGCGGCAGATCAACAAGCTTCCAAGTTTTATTTTTCATCAAAGACTCATACTCTGTATCCATAGCGGCCTTCCACTGAGGCTCACTAAGAGCATCTTGCACTGATGCAGGTTCAAGATCGTCTATGGTAGACATGAACGCCTGTCATCATCAATATCCATATCCTCTACTTATGTACGTGGAGTTACGAAAGTTCCTCAAAAGATTGACAAAGATCATCAACCTCACCGGTTTCTTTGGCTTCTTTTTCCTTTTGAGCCATTCTGCGTGTACGAGGTCTATCCAAGTTCAAATTGGGAGGAGTGGATAAATTTGTGTCTCCGATTGTATTTGTACACCATTTTGGATTCTTCTTCGGTGGTGTTGAAGAAGATGTAGAAGGACCTCCTGTCAGTGTTGACGAAGGAATCTTCTCTTCCTTAGATTCCACAAGATCTAGGTGTACTTTAGATGTGCTCTGTGATGTGAAAGCTTCATCAAAGACAACATCTCTGCTGACATGAATTTTCTTGGTCAAAGGATCTATCAAACGATATCCTTTAGAGTGCTCATCATAACCAAGAAAAATACATCTCAGTGTTTTCTCATCTAGCTTCTTCCTTTTCTCTTTTGGTATGTGCATGAAAGCGTGACATCCGAAAATACGTAGATGAGATATGGAGGGTTTTCGACCACTCCATGCTTCCTTCCTTTTAGGGCCTTTGTGGGTGCCCTATTCAACAGATATACTTTGCAGGTGGTGACAGCTTACGCCCAATATTGTTGCCCAAGAGTAGCTCCTGTGAGCATACAACGAACCATTTCCATGATAGAACGGTTCCTTCTCTCAGCAACTCCATTTTCTTTGAGGAGTATAGGCGATTGTTAACTCGTCTCTTGATTCCATGCTTATCTAAGAATGCAAAAAATTCTTTAGAGGTAAACTCCCCCCCCTCGATCTGAGGGAAGGGTTTTAATAGAAGCTCCTGACTCCTTCTCAACGGATTTCTTGAATTGTTGGAAGAATGTGAAAGCTTCGGATTTCAGTTGGAGAAAGAAAATCCACATCTTTCGTGAGTAGTCATCTACGAATAATTGAAAGTACCTCTTCCCTCCACAACTGTTGGGTGTGAAAGGACCGCACGGATCGGTGTGAATTAACTCCGAGAGGTTTTTGTGCTCTTGTTGAGCTCTTCTCAAATGGTACTCTATGTTGCTTTCCTGCTAGCGGTCGAGCACACTGGCAATGTGGCGAAAATGGAAGGAAGACCCTTTACCATCTCATACTTACTGAGCTCAAGTAAGTAGCAGAACTAAGATGCCCATATCTCTTGTGCCATAGGGAAGTTGCCTCCTTGGTAGAGACAGTCATGGCAACATGTGGAGTAGAGATAGCATCTAGGGCAAATAAGCCGTGCTTATATGAAGCTGTTGCAATCTGCTTACCCTTCCTGGTAATAGTACAACACTTCTTGCCATTCTCAACACGAAAGTTGACAACCATATTTCTATCCAGGATTTGTGTGACTGACAACAAATTGTTAGCCAATCCCGGAACATAGAGGACTTTGTCAATCTGACACTTGCCATCAGGAAGAGTGACTGAAACTGTACCCTCTCCCTGAACCCTGTAGGTTTTATCATCAGCAATGGTGACAGGTTTGCCCTCTTTGGCCACGAATGATTCAAACCACGATCTGTCGCCAGTCATATGTTTGCTAGCTCCAGAATCGACATACCAAACAGGATCCCTCTGTGTGGAATCTGTGGTAGTCATGAGCACCTTGTGTGCCCATTCAGAATCTGAGTCAGATTCTTCAACAGCAACATTCACCTGGGGTTGCTTGTTTTTATTTTGTGGTTTGTTTTGGCCTTTCTGCTTGTTCTTATGCCAACACCTGTTGGTGTCATGGTTGTCTTTCTCACAGATCTTGCACCACCTCTTCTTCTGTTGAGGTTGTTTTCCTTTTCCTTTCATATCCTGTTGAGAATTTCCTCCTTTCTGAAAGTTGCCTCCTTTTTGCCCATTACCTTTCTTCCTAGAACCCTGTCTGTTGGTGTATAGGGCTGTATTGGAAGAATCATCCTTGTGAAGTTGGCGTGCCTCCTGTTGTTGAAGCAGATTGACCAACTCGATGTAGGTAATTTGTCGTTGAGACACCTGGATGGAGGTGATCAACATATCAAATGAAGAAGGTAAAGCTCTCATCACAATTGAAACGAGAAGCTTTTCGTCCACAGGATCTCCCAAAGAATTCAATTTCTCTTTCAATTCAGACACTCTGCACAGAAAGAGTTCCACTGTTTCACCCTGTCTCAAACTCAGGTTATGAAGTTGTTGTTGAAGATGAAGAATGGTGGAATTATTCTTTCCCTCATAGATGGTTTTAAGGGCATCCCATGCCTCTTTACCACTTGCTTTGTCAGCTATATGAGGTTGCACTTCATCTGAAATAGACAAACAAAATGAGCACCTTTGCTCGATTGTCTTTCTTGTCAAAAGCTATCTGATCAGCAGTAGGAGTTGTGGATCCTGATGTTTGGTGAAGGCCTAGGTGTTACTCCAGTAAAAATATCCCATAAATCTTCCATTTGGAGAATTGTCTTCATCTTATGTTTCCATGGTGTATAATTTGGACCTTTCAATAAGTGATGAGGATCAGTCATCAACTTTGCAACAGCGGCCATAGTGAAGGTTCCTTATAACACCAATTGGTCCCCCTTTCGATATACCTTTTGCTAGGCCGTTATACCGTACAAAATACCCGCCCTTACGTGAGGGAAACTATAGGTATTTAGAAAGATCAACAAAAATCACCCGCCCTTACGTGAGGGAGACTATAGGTGAGTTTTAGAGATCATACGATACGTGGAACATAAGCGATACTGAAAGGGAATCGCCTTGTTGATGGCACCTACCATAGAAGATTCTTCTCATGCGTGGGGCGTAACTTCCCCTAAACACTATGAAGAATACTTCGTCAGGATTTACGCCTAAACACAAGAGCGATTAAGGGTAGTGGATGGAGTAAAAAAATGCAAAAATGGCAAACTTATCTCTCCCCGACGATTTATAGAGAACAAGCTCAGACGTCGTTGTAGCAGCTATATTAGGCGGCGGATACAATAGCGCAATCACGACAGCTTTACCTGTAAGTGCTGGCCAGAGGTATCACAAATACCGAACGCTGCAGTGCAATAAATTGCACGGATGGGTTTTAATTATTCCGGGGACTTAGGGAGTGTATTTGATTTTTTTTAACTTTTAATGAAGTAGTGCAAAAATGAAATATGCAACATACAACATAAAAAGTGCCCACAAGAATTAACCCTCCAGGTGTCGGACACAGCCGAAAATGCACCTTTACAATAATGCCAAAAATTTGCTTTTTCAAAAAATTACTCACATTCCCCCTTTGATTTTTTGAAAAAAAATATCCCCCCTAAAAAGAATTCTTTTTAACAAAGCATTTTAATAATTATTATGTATTTAAAGTTAAAATAAATAATTTTAATTTATATAGTTTTAAAAACTTATGAAAAAATAAATTAAAAATTAAATTTTAATTTATAAAGTTTTAAAACTATAAAAAATAAATTAAAATTAAAAATTTTAACTAAAAAATAATAATTAAAAAAAAACTTTGAAAAAAAATTTTACCTTCGAACCCTCGACCTGCAGGCTCCCAGAGCCTTACCGCACGGCTCACGACCACGTGAGCCAGCGGGCTGATCCGAAAGGATCAAGGGGCCCCCTCGTATTTGAGGAGGGTCCTCAGCCTGCTGCCCGAGCGCAGCTTCCTCCTCCGCAGCGGACTCCTCTGCAAATCGCGGCCTCGCTGCTGCTTGGTCGCGGCTACCGTCGGGGGTTTTTTTTTTTTTTTTTTAAATAAAAAATTCCCGCGCGTTCCTCGCTGCGCGCGTCAGCCGGGGGGGAGCGCGCCCGTTCCTGCGTTCGACGCGCGGCCGAGCACGTTCCGGCGTTGGATGCATGGCGCGCATTCCAACGGGGGGGAGGGGCTGGTTGGAAGCGCGACTACGCGCGTTCCAGCGTTGTACGCGCGGCGCGCGTTCCAGGGGGGGCTGGACGCGCGACTGCGCGCGTTCCAGCGGGGGGTGGGCTGGACGCGCCTGTGCGCGTTCCAGCGGCCTGCTGCGGGGGGGGGCCTCCCCTCCCTCAGTCGCGCGTGGATGCGCGACGACTGTCGCGCGTCTGCGCGCGACAAAAAATAAAAATAAAAATTTTAAATTCGGGTGGGGTGGGGAGGATTGCGGACTGCATCCGCTATTTTTTCTTTTTAAAAAAAATTCTCCGCCTGGGCTTTTCGTCTGCGCTTCCCACTTCCAGCTTTCTCTCACTGGAACCTTCACTGCAAAAAAAATGTCGTAGTGCTACAGAGAAATGCAAACAAAAGCTCCCTTCACCATTCTACAGAAAAATTGCCGTAGCAATCTGGCTCTGATGCCATGTAGAAAATCGAACTAATATGTTTATTGAAAATTATGCAGTTTAAATAAGACTGCAATAACAATATTGTCGGAGGTTGCCAAACCAACCAGCTACAATAGCATATTGTTATAACGAAATAACAAATGCATATAACAAGACAATTAATGAATTAAAAGAATAACTACGCTAACAAGAAGAATCGACTTCTAGAGAAAGTAAAACATAGTGTGGAGAAAAACCTGCACCATGTACCTCAGTCTGTTAATGCCTTTGAATGTGAAGCATCAATACTTTCAGATGAGTCTGACAATCTGTGCAAATTAACAGAAGAAATGATCCTTGCACAAAGGATAGCAAATGCCAACCTTGAAGTCCTTTGTCTTAGGAAAGTTCTTCATGTGTCACTTCATTTTGACCTGAAAATATTTCAGCAGACTCAAGGGAAGAATTTATTCAGGAGTGATGATCATTCCAAAATGCTTGAGGAAAATAGAGTCTCTTCTACAAAACTAGTTTTTCTTTGGAATGCATGGAAAGAGAAAATGCTATCATTGGTGGATTCTTTTTCCAAACTTGAAAAATGCTGGGAAAGAGAACAAGATAAACCCTATATCAAATTTGCATTTGAATATTTTGGCATTAGAATAAATAGAAATAAAATATTTTGAATTGTGTTTACAATGAAGCATTCTGGCTTAAAGGAGAAAAGGTTGAATTGTTGCATAGACAAGGAAGTTATGTACATATTAGTGTCCATAATTTTTCCATGCATGCAAAGGACTCTCTTTTGATGGATCTTTTTTCTACTGGGCAGGAAGTTTTGAAGAAACTGAAAGAGATCTATATCTCTTGTATAGAGCAATACAGTCTGCTTATAGTTCAAGGTGCCTTAATACTTCAAATGTATGAAATTTCAAAAGATTTGAAAGCTATTTGGCAGGTGACTGGGACTGGACAGGTCAAGAGCTTGTACGGGATTAGAAACCTTGAAGAGCGATTCTTTAATATTTTTTCCCCACTAAGGCACTTTGAAAACAGGGAGGAATTTCTCTCTTTGCATGAGGAGCCAACAAGCAGAAAGATCCTTGAAGACACAACTGTAAGTAAAATAAACAAAATGCATAATGGTATAACTCTTGGCCAGATTGGAAAATTGCAATTGTTGCTTCCCTTTTTGCCAAGAAACCTGGTGATAGCATATGGTGTTAGAGTCTTGCTGAAAATCATGATTGGAATAATGAACTCCTTTGGCTGCCTATTGACACGTTCACATAAAACAGTGTGGAGAATAAAAGATGGCATCTTGTAGAAAGCTTTGTAAGAGCTTTATTCAACACTTTCATGAGCTGCAAACCAGGAAAACAATTTGACTAATATTTCTCCACATTTATCTCTCTCTTCTGGAGAAGTTTTTCCTTTCACCCTCTTGTGGACTTCCCTCAAAAAGCTTGCTTTTGCCGAGGTCTTCCTTTTTAGAGTTTATGACTTGTGAACAAGGGAACTTTTTCTGTGCTTGGTTGAGAACTTCTATTACCCATTGTATCACATGATTGCTCAGCTATTAGTAACTTACAAATTAGAAACATTAAGATGGATTGATGCTTCCAAGATGGACAGAACTTACTTCTCAAAGCTGACTCCGAGTACTAGTTATCATCCCTAGATTGATGGCCAGATCGAGATAGTAAATAAGTGGGTTGAGGGATACTTATGGAGTTTTGCTACCGATCATCAGACAGCTTGGGTGAGATGGCTCTATTTAGGGGAGTATTGTTACAATACTACCTATCACATGTTGATTGGGATGTCTCCATTCATGGCACTATATGGGTATGATGCACCTACCTTTGCTGAGTTAACTCTTCCAGAGACACAGGTACTTGCAGCTGGTGATTTCATAGAGCATAGTAGGCAGATCTTAACAGGTTTACATGACCATTTGCAACGTGCTCAAAACCAGCAGAAGATCTATGTTGATAGTTGTGTTACACAGGGACGTGCCCCCCCGTCTCCTGCATCCACAGTACAGGTGGACGGACTCGGGATGTCGCCTATGAGGGGACGTACCCGAGGACACTCAAGCCTATCCCCGTGTCTCAGGGGATGCTTGAGTCGTCCCTAGGAATGCCCAATAGTCCCCAGGACGTCCCCAGAGATGCCCAGTCATCCCCCACGACTGGGTATCTCATGCACAAAATTTAAAAAACAAAAAGTATGGGGGGTGGGATCCATGGAAGTCTCCACCCCCCCCCCAAAACCCTAAAAAGAAACTAATCTATAAGAAAGAAAAAAACAACAGTGCACACACAAGCAGCAGTGAAAAAGAAGAAGAGCAACAGTGAAGAGGGATAGCAACAGCAGTGAAAAAGAAGAAGAGCAACAGTGAAGAGGGATAGCAACAGCAAGCAGTAGTGAAGAGGGATAGCAACAACAGGCAGCAACAAAAGGGATAGCAAAAGCAGGCAGCTGGGAGCAACAACAGGCAGCAACAAAAGGGATAGCAACAGCAAGCAGACCCAAGTTTGTTTTCCAATTTTTATTACCTCAACTCAGTCTATTTTGAAATTTCCATATTTTTATTCCAAGAATCAACATGAGAACCAGTGAGGGCTTTGAATCAGACCCTTTTTTTGACATTCATATGGAGGGGGGAAACCCAAGTGAACATGAAAATGAAAATAAAATTTCTAAGGATGTTGCCTCTATTGTCCAACCTCAACCTCAAACTTCCAAAGGGGACAGCACTAATTCTAGTTTTGGCTGCCCATCACCATTGTCACAAGAATTTGCCAAGGGTCCTTTCAATATCAAAAAACCTCTGCTGCAGTTTGTAACCAACTGTGACCAAGGCAAAAAAAAAATTGGGGGCCCAAGAACATGGTTGTGTAATTTTTGTAAAACTGAGTTTAATGGCAGCTATACTAGGGTTGAATCACATCTGACTGATAAAGCAGGAACAGGGGTTAGGGGATGCAAAAAAATAAATGGGCTACAAGTGAATGAAACCAATAAGTTTGTGCAACAGGCCAGACTTAGAGGTTTACCTAGTTTATGCATGCCTTTGCCTAAAGTTGGCCAATCATTTAGAGGTGACTTTGGAGGCTCCTCAAAACAACCAGAAGCATCAACCCAAACCTCTAATAGCAAAATGTCACCGCTGCCCTCAAGGAAAAACAAAAATGCCAAAGGAGTTGTAAATGTAAGTGAGATGTTTAATGTGCAAGCAAAAGAGGAAGCGGATGATCCTACATCAAAATTATTGCATATGGGCTTCCTTTTCATATTACATGTTCCCCCTATTTTAAGGATGCAATAAAAAAAATAGCTAAGGCAGGGCCTTCATATGCACCGCTTGGAGAAACTAAGCTTCGTACACCTCTCTTGGACAAGCAATATTCCAAATGTAGTTTGGTTATGGAGCAGATGAGGGACACATGGTTGATGAGTGGATGTTCCATCGTCATGGATGGGTGGACTAAAATTTGTCAACGTCCACTCATTAATATTATTGTCACATGTTCAACAGGTCCTTATTTTCTTCGAGCCACTGGTTGCACGGGGAAAAGAAAGGATGCAGAGCACTAATACCTCCCGTTGAAGGAGGCTATTGAGGAGGTTGGACCCTCAAATGTTGTACTGGTTGATGATGTTTGTTTTAATAAAGTAAACATGGAATATGATGGTGTTGCCTTGTTTATGGATGAATGTTGGGATGAAGACCATTCATCAGGAATGGAAAATTGCATTTTTAAAAAAGCAAATTTAAATGAAGATGAAGAAGAAACACTCACAATGGAGTGTTGTTTTCTTAAAGACCATTTACATGGAGTAGATGGGTATTTTGATAAATCAGAGTTGGAATCTCACTCATCAGGAGTGAATGATGATTGTCTTGTTGAGAAGACAAATTTTGTGGGATTTTGATCCAAGAGAAGTGGATGAAGAGGAGATGAAAGCTATCAGCTTCATTCTCAATGAAGATCACTCATTAAGAGTGAGGACTTTTATTTGAAGAGGAGAATAGCAAAGACTATCTCATTGAAGAGATAGAAAATAAAAAAATAAAAAAATAAAAAAAGAGATTGATGATTTTCATGTTGTAATGATTATAGAAACATCAATAATGAAATCTGAAAATTGTATTGTACAAAAGAATGAGAGAGATTGCTCAACAGGAGTAATTGAAATGAAAAATGTGGGTCATCTTGAAGAGGCAACAATGAATGATTGTTTGTGTGAATGGTGTTTTAACACACCAACATTGATTGCACAAAGGAGAACTCTTGTTGAAGAGTTAATGGTTGCTTCAAGAGCAACAAATAGTGAATCAAATTTGCAACAGTATGGCTTCATGGGAAGCACAAAAGAAACAAAGGAAGGCATATGGAATCCTACTCAAAACTCCAAGCAAAGAGGTGATGATTTTTTGCTTGATTATTTGTTTGCTGATGATTTTTTGAGTGGATGTTTTGTGAACAGTTATAATATTGTTGTTGTGTATGAGGAAGATGCAGAATGTCCTACCAAGGCATCATTTGCAAACAATGCAAGTTTTGAAGCTTGTTTTATGAAGCCAACCTTGAATAAGAGTTTTCTTGGAGTGAAGACAATGGTGGGTAACTTAGGTCTCTTGAACTCGAGTGAAGGCAACAATGATTACTTGTGTGATATGTTCAAAATTCCTTGGAAGAAGGAAGAATGTACAACAGTTGTGAAGAGTGATGATTTGTGTGAGGAGTATTATTTGCTAGTAGCATTTGTAATTAGTCATTTCATGACTATGTTCTATGTAATAATGTGTGTTGAGATAGCTGAGATTGTAATGTGGCAAAATCATCTACATGAGATGATTCATGGTTGTAAATACTCAGGAAGAGTATCAGCTGAAATATGGTTTAAAGACCATAGTAAGAGTGTGCAAGATTGGTTGTTGAGAACCAATACTTTTGGTATTGTTGGAATGCCAGTTGAAGAATGTTTTGCTGAAGGGGGAGTTGGTAATGAAAAGGCACTCAGTTAAAAAATCAAACTGAAGAAACTGATTGATTGATCCTTTTTTTTTTTTCGTTTCCTCTAGTTTTGTAACAAAATATAAAAAATAAAATAAAAATGGAATTTGGCACTCCTTTTGCTTTTCATCTTTGAGCAGGCTATCCTCCATCTCTGATCCTTTCTCCTTCAAATAACTGAGTGCCTTTTGATGACCAACTCCCCCCTCCTAAAAACATTCTTCAACTGACATTCCAACAATACCTAAAGTATTGGTTCTCAACAACCAATCTTGCACACTCTTACTATGGTCTTTAAACCATATTTCAGTTGATACTCTTCCTGAGTATTTACAACCATGAATCATCTGATGTAGATGATATTGCCACATTACAATCTCAGTTATCTCAACACACATTATTACATAGAACATAGTCATGAAATGACTAATTACAAATGCTACTAGCAAATAATACTCACACAAATCATTACTCTTCACAACTGTTGTACATTCTTCCTTCTTCCAAGGAATTTTGAACATATCACACAAGTAATCATTGTTGCCTTCACTCGAGTTCAAGAGACCCAAGTTACCCACCATTGTCTTCACTCCAAGAAGACTCTTCTTCAAGGTTGGCTTCATAAAACAAGCTTCAAACCTTGCATTGTTTGCAAATGATGCCTTGGTAAGACATTCTCCATCTTCCTCAACACAACAACAGTATTATAACCGTTCACAAAACATCCACTCAAAAAATCATTAGCAAACAAATAATCAAGCAAAAAATCATCACCTCTTTGCTTGGAGTTTTGAGTAGGATTCCATATGCCTTCCTTTGTTTCTTTTGTGCTTCCCATGAAGCCATACTGTTGCAAATTTGATTCACTATTTGTTGCTCTTGAAGCAACCATTAACTCTTCAACAAGAGTTCTCCTCCTTTGTGCAATCCATGTTGGTGTGTTAAAACACCATTCACACAAACAATCATTCATTGTTGCCTCTTCAAGATAACCCACATTTTTCATTTCAATTACTCTTGCTGAGCAATCTCTCTCATTCTTCTGTACAATACAATTTTCAGATTTCATTATTGATGTTTCCATAGTCATTACAACATGAAAATCATCAATCTCTTTCTTTTTTTTATTTTCTATCTCTTCAATGAGATAGTTTTTGCTATTCTCCTCTTCAAATAAAACAGTCCTCACTCTTAATGAGTGATCTTCATTGAGCATGAAGCTAATAGCTTTCATCTCCTCTTCATCCACAACTTCTCTTGGATCAAAATCCCACAAAATTTGTCTTCTCAACAAGACAATCATCATTCAAATTTTGATGTTGAGCTTCTTTCTTCATTCTTCTTTCTTCTCCTTGCAACTTGCTCCAATATTCTGGTTTTGAATACCCATCAACAATTATGTCCCAAAGTCCTTTGGCAATCAAAAATGTCTTCATTTTGATTTCCCAGAATTCATAATCTTCACCATCAAATTCTGGCACTTCCAGATCTGCATACATGGTGGCCAGCATACAAAGAACAACAAATAATTCTTTTTGCAAAGACTTAATAAATCTCTACAAATTCACAACCAAGTTCTCGAACAACCAAATCTTCTAAAGTCACTATCTCATGTAGAATCTCAATAGATTTACTACATACATTCAATCTAGTTCAGCTATAACTTAAGCAATAATCTTGATAAGATTATTCTACTCTCAAACCAGCGAAAACATTCACAATCTTAAGAGCTGAACAATACACCCAGGAATAAACTTGGATTTAACCAAGCACAAGTATGGACTAACAAAGAACTTGGAGCAATTCACTAAATACCCATGAACAATAAAACAAGCATTTGAATGTTGTAAATAAACTACTCTATTGATCACTCTCAAATGAATTACAATCACACACTACTGTATGTATTCTTATAGAATACCACACCCTACAGAACTATGCAGAGCACCAAAGTTCAACAACAGAGCACTGCAGTCACAATATGAAGGTCCAAACGAGATCAAAATGAGGCAAATGATATATGGATAGAAAGCTTATTCTGAGAGCTTTCCAACGGTGTAAAGAACATGCAAAACAAAGTTGTGAGTCAAAAGTTATGAGCTCTGCAAGGTAGTTGTACAGGGTCTGCCCAAGGCCTGGAAAAAATGGACAAAACATGATTTTCAGAGGTGAAAGTAAGAACGAATACTGAATGAAATATGGAGTGTGATATATGGTTGGAAAGCTCTTGGAAAGGGCTTTCCAACAGTGTATTACTTGGATAAAATGGATAAATGCATCAGAAGTTATACACTTCCAAATTATGCAGTTCAGGCTTTTCTGTAAAAATCTGGACTGCAACATACAAGAAAATGCAGCAGCCTGGAAAAACGGATTTTTCACCTTTAATTCGTGTTTTCTCACACCTCAAACTTGTACAACGCAATAGTAATCATCTTAATCTATCTTGTAACTCAAACCTAAAGAATCTATGACAGTTACAAACAAGGTAACAGTTCAAGATTGTTACAACTGCAATATTCCTACACCTACACTTGTACAAAACTGTTACAAAGTGGTTACATATTCTTTTGTGCCGTCTAATCCGAATATGCACACATGTCAGCATCATTTTCCAACAAAATGAGTATTGAGACTATTAGACTATTAGTATTACTATTTTTCATGATTACTAGTGATTAAGTACTCTCCCTGTTATAGTGGCTGACCATTTACGCTGTCATATTTGAACAGTTAGGAGTAACTGTCATTGCTTACATGGTGGGAACTGAACAATGGTGGTTGTCAATGTTTATATTAATTAAATATTACTTTAGTGATTGGACAGCAGTGCAGAATTGCTAGAGAGTAGAGACTGAACAGTGAAGCTGTCTTGCTTTTATAATTTATATTGAGGGCTGTAAAGTTGTAAACTGATGACTGTCTTGATTGACCATTGATGGCTGAAAAACAAAAAACAGATAACTATCTTGCCTGAACATTGATGACTGAGAAAAGTGAAAACCAATGACTATCTTGCTTGAACATTGATGGCCAAAAAGTAAAAATTGAGAACTGTCTTTGTTTGAACATTGGTGACTGAAAAAAATATTAAAAAATGATAGTCTTTGCTTGAACATTGGTGGCTGAAAAAATGATGACTGTTATTGTTTGAATGTTAAAAGCTGAACAGTGTGGCATTCATTACTTGAGCAATAGCAACTATTTTGGTTAACTGTTAGAGATTGCACTTGATATCCTTGGCTGAACCTTCAAGTTACATTTGTTGAAATGGCTCTACTTAGCAATAGGCTAATAGCTGAGTTCATTTCAGATTGAAACACATTTTAAGAACATGCATACCTTTTAAATTTTTAGTATTTTTCATTTTTGTTGTGTAGAATTTGTAGATTATTCTAAATTTCTAAAAAAAAACAGAGTATTATACCAGCTGTCCCCCAACTGTCCCCTAGCCATCCCCTAAAATCGTCCTGTCGTCCCCCACTGTCCCCGAAACCCGTCCCCCAGGCTTGTGGAACCTTGGTTGATAGGCATCACACTGAGAGATCATTTGAGGTGGTGATATGGTTTTCCTTAGGCTACAACCCTACAGACAATCTTCTTTGAAGAAGAGTGGAGCAGAGAAGCTTAAGCCTTGTTTCTATGGCCCCTATAGAGTGGCACGACGTATTGGCAAGGTGGCATATGAGTTGGACCCTTCTAGTGGCAGGATCCACAACATCTTTCATGTGTCATGTTTGAAGAAGGCAATGGGTCAGCATGTGATACCTTCAACCGAGCCACCACCCCTCGATGATGAGGGAAGATTGGTCCTAGTGTCGAAGCAGATCCTCGAGACTAGAGAGAAAAAATTTTGGAACCATGTGCTAACATAGTATCTACCCTTATATTAAGGGTGGGGGTTGGGGAAGTAATAATTCCCCAACCCCCACCCTTACAAAACAACAACACTAGTAACACAAAGATTTAATGTGGAAACCTCCAATGTGCAAGAAAACCACAGGGCAATGGCAACTTCTTATTTTATTGATATCAGCAAACTTTACATTCTCAACTGCATGCACATCCAAGGGATCATTCCCCTTTTATAAAGCAGAAAAGGAAGACACCGAAACTGTTCGTTTCCTCTCCCAAAGGAAGCCTCCGAAAAACTGTTCGTTTCCACTCCCAAGGAAAAGCATCTAAAACTGTTTGTCTTCCACATCCAGACGTTTAGGCAACAAACGTCTAAGAGAGACGTCTAGCAGCCTAGACATCTGGCTTAGACGCTTGTTGCCTAGACATCTAGCCTAGACGTCTAGCAGCCTAGACGTCTGACCTAGACGTCTGTTGCCTAGACGTCTGCTACCTAGACGTTTGGCCTAGGTGTCTAGCAGCCTAGACGTCTGGCAGCAACCTCTGCTACTTAAGATTTGTTGACTAAAACTTTTGGATAGCGACTTCAGCTCTTAACATTCTCAGACTTGAAGTGAGTATACAGGAGTTCTTTTACCAATATTTTTCATCCAGTGCCAATTGCCCAATGCTGCCCTTGTTACATTTTCAGCAAGCCCAAAGAAGTTGTCCACCACTCAAACTTATCTGCCTTGACCGGCTTTGTGAGCATATTTGCAAGATTCACTTCAGTGTCGATTTTCTGCAACAGGATCCTACCTTCTTCCACCACATTTCTTATAAAGTGGTACTTGACATCAATGTGTTTCATGCGATCATGGATTGTTGGGTTCTTCACTAGCTGAATAGCACTTTGGCTATCACAATGCAACGTAATTTTCTCCTGCATTACCTTGAAGTCACCCAACAGTCGCACTAGCCAAATTGCCTCTTTGCCGGCGTGAGTCGCTGCAATATATTTTGCTTCAGTGGTTGATAAAGCCACCACATACTGCAACTTTGAAGCCCACCTCACAGCTCCACCAGCAAGAGTGAAAGTATATCCTGTAGTGGACTTTCAAGGCTAGAGCTTGGTTTACTCGCGACCCCAACTCAGAGCTCCACTCCTCATCTTTCATGTTGCTTGGTTTACTCGCGACCCCTTTCAAGGCTAGAGCTTGGTCATTCTGAACCAACAAATCCTCCACCTTCATCTTCCATAGAGCGAAGTTCCTACCATCAAATTTCTCAATCTCAAACTTGGTTACACCTCTTGTCATTGTTTCAGCTCCCACTCGCACAAAACCTTAGGCTCTGATACTAGATGTTAGTAAAAAACTTCAGATTTTATACCTACAAGCAGAAAACACAATAACAGAGAACAAAACAGCAACACAAGTAACACAGATATTTTACGTGGAAACCTGCAATGTACACGAAAACCACGGGGCAATGGCAACTTCTTATTTTATTGATTTCAGCAAACTTTACATTCTCAACTACATGCACATCCAAGGGATCATTCCCCTTTTATAGAGCAGAAAAGGAAGACACCGAAATTGTTCGTTTCCTCTCCCAAAGGAAGCCTCCGAAAAACTATTCGTTTCCACTCCCAGGGAAAAGCCTCTGAAATTATTCGTCTTCTTCATCGAAACGTTTGGCCTAGACGTTTGCTGCCTAGACGTCTAGGCCAGACGTCTGGGCTGCTAGACGTCTGGCAACAGCCTCTGTTGCTTAAGATTTGTTGACTAAAACTTCTAGATAGTGACTTCAGCTCCTAACACCTGCCTCATGAGGATGCTACTTGGGAGATAGCTACTATTTTGAATCATCCCGCTTTATCTTGCTTGAGGGCAAGCAAATTTAGGAAGGGAGGGACTGTAATGTCCCTTTCTGGATGATACCAGCCTATGGGGCCCACTCACCTATTTTTGTGGAGCAGTCGCAGTGAGTGGATGTTCGTGTGTAGGAGGTATAAGCATCAGTGACTATGCATTTGTTTTGTACTGTTTTTCAGGTGAAGAAAAGGGATATTCCTATATTTTAGGGATCTTCCTAATTAGGTAGTGTCGAGTTTTGGAGTGAACCCGGTGATTTCCCTAGATGTGTTATAGTCTAACCTAGCTTTTGTTTGGTGTAATTCAAAATCGTAATGGAGCTTTTAATGGATGCATTAGAATTTGGCAAAAAATCAATTATCCCACATGAGTTGAAAAAATAAAAAAGTAATCAAATGGTATTAGCTCAAACGGTTCGATTCCTCAACATTCAAGGAGGAGACCCAGGTTCGAATCTTGCCAAGCGATACATAGATAATATCCAAACTGTTGTAAGACCACTACATGGTGATGATGTCATATACATGGGGCCCATCTCAATCTCATATAACCAATAAAAAAAAAAAAGTAAAGGGGTAGTTGTATAAAAGGGGAGTTTTGGAAGTAACATGGGAGCTTTTGAACATTTAAAAAAAAAAAAACTATTCTACAGTTTTGGGTGGCGGTTGTGCTTCAGCAGCTAATTGGCAGATTCGAGGACAAAAACCTTTGAATCTCAGGATCAGATCTTTGATTTCAGTTGGTAGATTTATTACCAGGTCTGCATTGTGCATTTAGAGGAATTTAATTAGCAACTGGTGGCTGTTTGGCTCTTCTATTGTAATATCTCTACATTATTCAGTGGATGCAATTACCAGGTGCATGCTTTTCAGTTTATTGTTCTATTTACATTTGTGTGAATCTCCATGTATTGTCTCCTATTGAAATAATAATAAATAAATAAATAAAAAGAAACAAAAAATATATATTTACTGCTGTTTGAAAATTCTATGGCTGGAAATTTTGGGTGTTTTGTTTTGGAAATTGCATGTTAGTTTATATTTTGGGTAGGGGTATTTACACCTTGTCAGCCCTCCAACAAAAGTATGTGAGTATTCGTGCAAGTTGTTCAATTGTACTAACAACATGTCAGAATGTGAGGCCTTATGCCTTGGGTTACACAAGACAGAACAGCTAAGGGTAAAGCATACCAAAATCTTCAGTGATTCAAAGTTGGTTGTCAGGCAAATCAAGTCACTTTGTACAGCCAAGCAAAATCTATTAAAATATTACAAACACGGGGTCTGAGACATGATGGAAGCTTTCAAAGTTATTTATATTGAAGCAATCCCTCAAGAACAGAATAAAATAGTTGACCAACTGGCCACAAAAGCAGATCATTTTGATCCGGCAAATAATTTGTGGATGGAAAGCAATGCTCTAGAGATGATATTTAGACCTTAAGTACCAGATAGTGTTGAATATTGGCTAGTAATTCATAGTGACCAACACATCCTCAACTTCCTAGTAAAAGAAGCCTAGCACACAGAAAATAAGGGAGAACCCAGAAATGATATCAATGACAATGGCATTCGGCTAAAAGGAAATCAACTTCCTAAAGAACTCCGCACTTTGGAAAGGATGTTTGATCCAAATAACCACACAAAGAAGAGGGATATTGAGGTAAAGTCTTCCAACTACAATCGTGTCCCCATTTCTGAATATGAAACTTTGTTATTAGGGAAAGAATGCACCCCTGCAAAGATTCTAGGATTTCAAGATACGTCATGAGTTTGACATCATAGCTTGGAATTATGATGATTTGAGGTTTATGACAAAAACATCATTTAACGTATCATCGGCCTTGTTCCTAAAGCAAAACCATTCAGGCAGAAGCAAAGACCCGTAAATCCAAAAATTGAAAGGATCATAAGGAAAGAATCAATGAAGCTACTCCAAACAAAGATTATCTGCCCAATCAAACACTGTACATGGGTGGCAAAAGTGATCATGGTGAGAAAGATGAGTGGTGTACATCCATCTTTTGAAAGATGAAGAACCACTACCTATACAATTCTATGGACTTGACTCTATGGTGAAAAAGATGTTTCTGCTTGATGGTTTTTCAAGACCTAATCAGACCTAGGTCAAGGATGAGGATCAGCATAAAGCGGCTTTCACCACTAAATGGGGAACAGTTGAATAACAAAGAATGTAGTGTGAATTTTCAAATGTAAGGGCAATGGAAACCACTTTTTAAAAATTGAAAAATCAGATTATTCTGATTTATCTAGATGATCTAACAGTCTTCTCAAAAAGCAAAAGAGATCACACCCAACACATTTGAGCAGTTTTTCAAGAGGTGCAGGGAATTTGAGACATCTTTGAATCCCAAGAAGTCCATCTTTTGTGTCTAAGAGAGAAAGTTATTGGGACCATAGTTGAGAAAATTGGAATCAGAATAAAATTGGCAAGGCAAACGAATTGGAAAAAATTGGGAATCAGTAAAAAATTGGCAAAAAAGAAACCAAAGAAAATGCAAATTTTCATTGGAAAAAAGTTTATTTCATGCATATCACAATGAATTAACATTATGCAAATCAAATATTAATAATGTAAGTGATACAAGCTTAAACTACACATGAAAGTGGCAAAAAATGAGGCAAAATGAAAAAAACAAGCTATTTATGCCGTTTCCTCTACCCATGCTGCCGTGGCAGATTTTTTCGGCAAAAAATCAGGATTTTATCAACAAGGGCAGGAATCGGAAAAAATCAGGGAAAATCGGGATTTTTGCAGATTTTCTCAACTATGATTGGGACACATGGTTTCAAAATAAGGGTTGGTGGCTAGTGATCCTACCCAGGTGAAAGCGATCCTTGAACTACTGCTATCATCCTCGAAGAAAGAAAGTCGGTCTTTCTTAGGACAAATCAACACCGTGTGTAAGTTCATTCCTAAATTTGCTCAAATTGAAGTAAACTTAGCATGGATGGTAGAAGGAAAAGGGTCATTCCAGGGTATCAAATAAGCCATATCGCAAGCACCTGCCCTTGTTAACTATTATTATGAAAGAGATTTCATTTTGTGTGTGTTCAAAGCTGACACAAGCTTCACGGCAGTCTTGACGCAAAAGAACGAGAAGGAAGAGAAGCATGTGATCACCTTCATGAGTCAAACACTACACGCATTGGAGGATAAGTAAAACTTTGTAGAGAAAGAAGTATATGCTATAATGAAGGTGCTTGGAAAGTTCTGCAATTATCTGTCTGAGTAAGACAATATGTACATGGTTCACTCTGACATCAGAGCTTTTGTACTACAAGGAGAACTAGGTAAGAAACAGGCAGGATGGATATTGAAGATTCAGGGGTTCAATATTGAGATCAAACTAACCGAGCTGATCAAAGGCAGAGCTCTTTTCGAAAATCTTACCAAGTCCCACATGGACAATCAGGTAGTATTTCTGAAGGATAACGAACAAGAAGTTGATCACCAACAAGAGCCTCAGACTACAGGGTGGATCCTGGAAATACTTCAGTACATGTATACGAGAAGGACACCAAGAAGAATTTTACTTATGCAAAGACGAAGATTCTGCCAGCAAGCTGCCAAATATGGTCTGATTGACAATGTAGTCTTTAAAAGAAATTTTGATGGTGTAATTCTGAGGTGCATAGAAACACAAAGAGTTCCAGACCTACTTCATGAGTGACATGAAAGCCCCACAAGAGGTCATTATTCTGCTTATACCATAGCACATAAAATCTTAAGAGCAGGATACTAACGGCCCACCATATTCTTTGACACTTTCTACTGGGTAAAGAAGTGCAAGTCCTGTCATATGTACCCTGGCAGGAAGAGAAAAACATGATGCCTTTGCAGCTATCATTGTAGAAAAGCCATTCTAGTAGTGCGGGCTCGATTTATTGGAAAGATAAATCCACCACCAACCACCGGGCATAATTGGATCTTGACCACAATTAGCTATTTCACCTGCAGGTCAAAGCTATTCCAGTCAAGACAGCTGATTAGGCCTCAACCATTGATTTGTTGGAAAGCATTATCACAAGGTTCGGTGTACCTGTTGTGGTTACAAATGACAACACAAAGGTGTTCACTGATGCTAAGGTAACTCATTTTGCAATGGAGTATGGGATAGTAATAAAAACCTCATAAAATTATTAACCTCGAGGAAATGACCTAGCAGAATCCACAAACAGGAACATGGTAAAGATCCTCTAATGTACTTATGGTGAAGATCCTCAAATGCACTATCTCAGAATCTCAAAGGAATTAAAACACTCAGTTGCACAAGGCATTGTGGGATGAAAGAGTTACTATGAAAGGTTCAATCAGGAACTCACCATAGAAGCTAGTGTATGATAAAGGGGTTGTTCTGCCCATCAACTTGGAATTGTTGTCATTGGAGCAAGCAAAACAGTTGGAGCCCAAGGATACGTAGACTGAACCCATGTAGGCAAGGAGCAACAAGCTACTCTACTTGGAAGAAGAACATGAACAAGCCTTGTAGTTGAGGACACATCAAGTGGCTATTAAAGGATGGTTCAATAGAAAGCCTAATCCGATGGATTTCAAGGATGAAGACCTCACACTCAGGTGGGACAAAGACCGAGTGAAGCCTAGGAAGAATGTCAAATTTAACTCCCTATGGAGCAAACCCTATCAGATCACTCCCATCAAAGGAGCAAACAAATATAAGCTTACTCTCCTAGACAAAATGAGATTGTGCATTTCAGTAAAAGGGCAACACCCCAAGCCACTCTAAGATTAGGCATTTGCCTAATAATACATAATGTACATAGATTTCTTTTTATGGCCAAAAAAAATCAAATCATGTCGAGTCTGAAAACCATACAAGGCAGCCTTAGCTGAACAGATCGGGTGGGGAAAACACCAACCGGTTGCAATAAAACCAAATGGATGACTCAGGATCATCAAATAGAGTCTAAGTGAAATGGGTTGTCAACTTATCCGATCCCCTAGGAGGCTGATCCATAAGGGTTCCAAACTGTTAAAGTGACTGATCAATTCCTAGTGATCATATTGAGTTGATGTCATCCGGATCCTTGACAGCCAATCAGATAAAGGATTGCATGTCTTCCTATCCTCCCCAGAAGGTCATGTCATCATTCACTAATCCTTGGCAATCAATCAGGTAACAGATTGAATGTCTTCTTGTCCTTCCTAAAAGATGGCATCACCATTTACCTGATCTGTCCTGTTGAGGGTCACATGGACACGTTGGCGTGAATGTGTGTTAACGGACACAATTTGAATATAAAACAATGACTCAGCGCTCAAGGCACATTTGTGAATAACCTGTTGTGAAATCTGGGAAGAATGCAGGACAAGGTAAGGGAGTTACTATATATGGGCAAAAAGAAGCCATATGTCATTTTGACAAAAAAGGTGAAATTTTCTAAGTCCATGAACCAACCCAATTAATAGCTTGCAATTCATGACCCTGCTTTGTGGTGGCTAGTTCCACCAATAATGAATCAAGTTGGTAATTTTGATCATAGCAGGCAGGCACACATATCTCCCGATCCGTTCATGCATGACACCAGCGGAACAATCAGAAGCGTGAATCAGAAGGTTGATTGATTTTGAAGTCAAGCAGTATCCTAAAGTGCTCAATCCGTTGTTTGATGATGTCATGACAGCCAACGAGAGGATAGGGCAAACATTTAATGCACTTGTGAAGAATTTTGAAGGTCTAAGCCATCCGATTAGTTAAAATAAGGGCCAAAAATGTGCAATCCGTGGCTGACAGTGATAAAAAAAAGCATACAAAGGCAAAGTGAAGCTCGAAAAGAGATTTTTGAAGGGATCCCAACTATAATAAAAACAAATGAATAATTTTGGAGGCACCAACTAATCACCATTCACAGAAAATCATGCGAAGAAAGGTGCTACCACCAAAAAAATTTTGATCTGAAGTGCAACTTCTGAAGGAGCCCAAACGCATCATGACCACCAGGAATAGGAGCCGAAGTGTGAAATTCAATGAAATGATAGAAATTCTGGGTTAAAGACTAAAGAGTTTATCCAAATTTAAATTAATACTCTAGAATTAGGACTGTTAGTTCCAGATATCGAATTTCTAATTCCAAAAATTGAATCACCATTTTTAGACTAGAGAAAAAAATACAAATAAGTGCCTTAGGCATCTTTTGAAGGATCTGATCTCTGATCCTCAGACTCTAATACTGCTCTTTTCTGAATTTCTGAAAAAGTTTAGACTTATAATGAATTTCTTTCAATGATTAGCAATTGTGCATAGTGCTCTAGTTGAAATTACTTTAGTATGATTTATGTTGTGAATGAATGCTTGATCTAGAAAAGCGTGGTTATTTCTACCCTTTCTGCCAGTTAGCCATTTTTTTTATATATGTTTGGTGTGGTTATGGATGTTAATTGCAGAAAATACAGGATTGTGGTTCTTTTTTCAGAATTTTCTGATTATTTGATTCATTTGATCTAGAATCATTTAAAATTCTGTTTTTGATGGTTATTTTCTTCTCTTTCACAAAATATAAAAATTAAAAAACAAGAAATTGACCTCTCCAAAGATTAGCCTCATGAAACTCTGGCCTTCCAATTCTATAATTGGTCTAGGGTACAACTTGCAACATTAGGCGGATCAATACTTACTCGTTGGATGACAACTCCAATACTTTTGACTAATGGTATGCCTCCTTATCCTCATGCAAGCAGCATGCATTTTTTATTCAAATGGTTTGCCTCTCTGGTAGACAGCATGCACTTTTAGGCAAATGGCATTCTGGGGATGATATGCTCTCTCAACTAGACATCCTCACATCAGTTGCGAGTAGAGACAAACCATAGTATTCCAGGATTCCTCAATGAACAAGGAATATTATCTCTGCTATCTTCAGGAGATGGAGATTGAAGAACATTTCAAATGTTTTGTTTATTATGAGATTCTAGGGAGGTACTATCAATTGTATAGAGACTCAGGTGGATCGCTTGCCACTTTTTCCAGCTATTCTGACTTATGTTACTTGGCTTTGTACTTTATGGAAGCTATCACTGTTTGGTGTCAGTTATTATAGGACAGACAGACTGCTACTTGGCTAGTCACCTCATTCTTTTAGTCCATCTGTGCAGTCAAGAGTAATAAGCATTCATTTGAGCTACAACTCTCCATAATGTTAATGACAAATTTGTGCACCCTTGTATGCATACAAGAGTCGCTACTAAGACTTTAGTTCTTTCTTTTTCTTGTATATGGCAGGTCAAGACTTTCTTCAACATCATGTTTTAGCCCCCCCTAACATACCAAGGAGTTGCATACAGATGCAACTTACCTGTTTCCTATCTTCTTCTATTGGTTCCACGGACATCAATGCTAGAAGAATCTTGAGGGGTCAAACTCCATGTCCTCCCAAGATTATCCAACCAGGCCCCCTTAGTCCAGTCATTCCCTTGGGAGAATTGTTAGATCCTATATTGGTCCTTTTGGGATAGTTGTTGATGACACCAATCATGCTTCTACCTTACATCCCACTACAGATTAGCGTTGTCACTTGGATACACTGAAGATCCTTTTTATCTCTCTTTTACCTACAATACTAGCTCTCCCTTCATTGTTACTTTTAGAATGTTAGAGTTTATCCACTGTAGCCCTCGAGGTTGTAATTTAATGCCATACAGTTGTTCCATTTTAGTGTAGTTTACGCTAGTTTCTTTACTCTAGTTTGGCCTAATTTTATAGTGCTCTTTGGTTACTACAGTGCATTGTAACAGTTCTTTTCAATAAGTCCCATTGACCTACTTTGGCTATCCGTGAACATTAATAAAATTATCTCATCTTCCAACCAAATGACCTACATCGTTACTTAGGTGGCCTGCATCCTCAACTAGGTGGCACTCTTCTTTCTTTACACTACATCCTTCCTCATCTAGATAGGCCTATTTCCTCATTCAAGTGGCCTGCATTCTCAACCACACAAAACTTCTCCTTGTCCAAATGGAACCCTTCCTCACGTAGTAGAAAGGCTCCCTATTTGACGACACACTTCCTCATACTCTAGAAGATAACACTATTCCCCAAATGACCTACATCGTTACTTAGGTGGCCTGCATCCTCAACTAGGTGACACTCTTCCTTCTTTAGACTACATCCTTCCTCATCTAGATAGGCCTATTTCCTCATTCAAGTGGCCTGCATTCTCAGCCACACAAAACTTCTCCTTGTCCAAATGGCACCCTTCCTCACGTAGTAGAAAGGCTCCCTATTTGACGGCATACTTCCTCATACTCTAGAAGATAACACTAATCCCCAAATGACCTGCATCGTTACTTAGGTGGCCTGCATCCTCAACTAGGTGACACTGTTCCTTCTTTAGACTACATCCTTTCTCATCTAGATAGGCCTATTTCCTCATTCAAGTGGCCTGCATTCTCAGCCACACAAAACTTCTCCTTGCCCAAATGGCACCCTTCCTCACGTAGTAAAAAGGCTCCTTATTTGACGGCACACTTCCTCATACTCTAGAAGATAACACTAATCCCCCAATAGATGACACACAAGCCTAGGCTGACAATATCCATGCTCATGCAAGCAACACTCATGCTGAAGCAAACGACAATCTTCCATATGCTTAGACAGACAACTTTCTAGAAGATGCCATTCATCCTAATGCTCTGAACAACATACAATCTATGCATAGTCAAATTGTGAACTTCAGGACTACACCTCATTTGGCTGCCATCTTTCAGATTGCACTTACTCAAAACACACTCCTTTGGACTACACTTATTCAAAATGCACTCTCCCAAACCACACTCTTCCAAGTTGCACACACCTAGTTTGCCTTGGCAATCTTCCAAATGATCTTGCACATTCAAATGCGCAAGTTCTTCCTCCTACTAGACATACACGTACACAATTGTCAATTTTGCTCAACTTGAACTTTTGCATATAAGACTTGAGCATTCATCTTGGTTTTGCAATATAGAAATAGCGATTTGAAAACGTCTTCAATTAAATCCAACCTTGGAATACTTATTTTTTTTTATTTCTACTCTTTGAGTGCATATCCCACCATGTGATCTAAAACTCCTTCCCTCTTCTTCATCTTTGTCCTTCCTTGCAATCAACAATAAGTTATTAGTTTCACCCTTGTCATCATTGTCATCAACCTCGATTTGCAAATGACGACATTTTGGAGGGAATATCTCATAATTCTCAGTTTACCAATCAAGATGACCGTTGTTTAAATTTCTTTTATCCTCCAAACATTTCAACAATTCTAGCAAGCCATTTTCCTTTTGCTCCAACCAAGCTGTGGCAACTGCTTACTTATGAACCGATTTCCCATGGGAAAATTCCAATTGCTTTTGTCGGCATATGCACCTTTCTCTTCCTTATTATTCACTCATCCACTATTGCTCACTCCTTTGTTTGAGCTTCCCTTATTTATCTTTTTCTTCCATTGGATTAGGATATTGCTTCTACGGCCAAGTGGTAGTCATGTGTGCTCCATATCCTCTTGTTTCACCCCAACAATATTTATATTGCCCATCATAATCTGCTTAGTGCATCGACTATTATCATGGTTCCCCATACCACACCAATTGCAAATTTGTTGCATGTTTTGATTAGTGCCATTCTCACATTCCCATGGAAAGTGCCACCACTTATAACATTTATGATATTGGACAATTGGTCTTCCACTTGTATGATACTAGCTTTGGCCATCATTGTCTCATTGACTAAAGAACTAAATTCGTGTCATCCCTTGGAAATTATTTCAATACTCCATGCTAGTTAAAACCCTTTAAAATTGTTGGACTCATTCTTAGTTTGAACCATCATCATTTGGTTTGAACTATTCTTCATCCTGAAAGGGTATTCCTTTGTTGAGTGTCCCTTGATATCGCAGATATTGTCCTTCCACCTTACAACTATACATCACATCCCCTTGTGTTCCTTCTCTCACTCCTTGAATTCAAAAGCATCACATTATATCTCTGCAAAAGGTATCTATCAATGTGCCTTCATTGTCACTCTTACTATCAAAATTGCTCATTGATCAACCCCAACCTACTAGCAACTTCTACTCAATCTCCAAGTTCATTGCCAAATCAAAGGTTTCTTAGTAGATGTCAAAGGAACAACCTTCGTACTTTTCCTAAAGTTAGGGAAAATGCCTTATACAAACCATTTCTTATTCAATTCATTAGTTGGCTCCTTTTCCAACTTGATGACCAACTCTTTCAATCATTTGTCGTAAGACTGCAAAATATTTGTATTGGTTTGCTTTCCATTATGAACCTATGCAAACAACTCATTATCATCACAATTTGAACTCCTCGAAAGCTTCTTACAAGTCTGTCCAAGTCACACTCTAGTTATGTAGTGACTCTATGTTCCAATCCACCATTGCTCTATGCAATGCAGTAGGAAATGCCATGTCCAGTCTATTTCATTGAGTTGGCCATTCGCTTTCCAAATTTTAATACTTGTCCTATGATGTTTGACCAAACCTTCATTCTCATCACCACAAAACTTACTGAATTTTTGCTTCTTGCCTACTGCAAGCATTGTCCTCGCCAGTTTGTTTATTATTTATAGTGTTGGATCCACCCTACTCTTCCTCTAATGTGAGAGGGTATCCTACTTGTAGATGTCTTTCTCTCACCTTCTTTCTTTGAGGTGAGATGGTAATCTACCTTGCAAACAAATATCTTTCTCTCACCTTCTTGTGTCTCCTCTCACTAGCATCCCTACCAAAATCCTTTGACATTCATCTCCTTTAGACAAGTAGGTGTTTTTGTGCCAAAGTTCTACTCCACGCACTATTGCGTGCACCTTTCTACTGTTGCTTTTGTACCAAATTCTTGTCTCTCGACTTGAATGCACTCCTCCGTAAATGCTTCCATGTTAGTATACTACTCTACACATTGTCAAACACACCACTCATGTCACTTATGGCACCTTAAGTAATCATGTTTGCTTGCTCTTGACACTTCTACTAGAGTTCTTGTTATCATCAATAGTAGTATCCACATTCAATCCAACTTTGATTTGTATTTGCTCCTTTCCTCATCAAATAATAGGTCCTTTAGTGACTCACACTCTAGCAAAGAGCTTCCCTTGTACAAGGGGAGGAAATTACATTTTACCAATCGAATGGCTTCATCATTCTTCTTTTCATTGATATTGCTAAGCAGGTAAAAACGTCTATAAAACCGCTCTTTCAATAACTTTCTTGGAGGAGGAAAAACCAGACTAACTTCATTCTAAGAGGGCACAATAGAAGGCATGTTCTACACTTACCTAAATTGAGAAAGAGGCAACTCTCTTGGCACACAATGTCTTATTTTGCCTTTCCTACAGGCTCTATCATGGGCTACATTACGTGCTCTAGGTGCTATCCTCTGATCTTATTGTAGGCTAGTCTTCCCACGATCGTCATTGTCTTTGTACTAGATCAAGGTTTGGACCTCTCACTAATCCACACCCAATTCACCAACCCAAATCCATGTTGACAAGGACGCCAAAAATGTAGTATGGCAAGTATTCAACTCTTCCAACATAATGTCATACTACGCTACACAATAAAGCAATGAAGTAATCTACAATGCAATACTATGCAATAGAAATGAAGACAACAATACATGACCCACAAACAAGTATGCAATACATAGTCAATATAGATTAAGGCATGAATTCATTATCTTACCCAACTCACCTCCATTACAATCTCTGGAAATGACTTGGTTTAATGCACACTAGGATGACCGACTGATTTGCTATGAATGCTCTAAACCAGATATAGAGTGTACATGTAGTCCCATGGATGAAGGTTTGTAAAGGGCAAACATTGTACCTGGTCAACTACCCACACACAAATTAAACTTAAATGTACTCCTAAACACAATTATATACAACACATGTCAATCATTACATAATTTATTCTCAACTCAAACAGTAAAAAGCATGTGTCCAACTGTCTACAAATCATGTGGACTGATAAAGATTATGTCGATTAATCATGCAGGCTATTGATGCGGACTAACTTGTCTGCCTACATTGTTCTTAAATTGTAACAATCCATAAGGTAAACGAAATTATAACAGCCATTACCTGTCGTCAACTGGAAAAATAGAATCTATCATCAGATAAAAGTCTATTAAACATCAGATCATAAGAGCTAGTTTACACACATCCAATTTCAGTTTTATAGTATACCTTAAAAGCATTGAGAGCTTTCGAGAGAATTGAATCGAGAACTTCAGGATTGCACTCTAAGTACTCTGTGAATTTCTCCTGAACAGCTTGCTCCACAACCCTCCTGACCTCTGGGTTTCCTAACCTTGTCTTTTAAAATCCAAGATAGAGGGTATTAGGACAACCAGATTTAAATTTTCAAATTGAAGGGGTCCAGATATAGATTCCAAATTAAATATTATAAAGACTAAGCAAGATAGCAAAAAACAAAAGGATTTGCACATAAATAAAGCACCGGACCAGACAGAATAATCTAGCTGCATAGATACCATAGAAGTTATCAACATAACATCAAATATTATACTTTAAACTATCCCATGACTTACTTTTGTTTGCCCCTCAAACTCTGGATTTGAAATTTTGACTGAGACTATAGCTGTCAGACCTTCCCTTACATGTTCACCACCCAGGTTTTCATCTTTCTCCTGGTTTAGTAAAAGAATCACACTCTTGTCAGAGATAACTGCTTATAATCAAATTTAGTTAGCAACTTTTGTTTTCCTAAACACTAAACAGAACACTATAATCAACTGAAATAGAAGTCTAACTTTAGAACATCAATCTTGACCCTACAAACAGTACCCAATTATTGGCATCACTCCTAAACAATTCAAGCTGTATTGTTGGGCCAAAAGCAGTTACCAGAGTTGATTACAGCACAAAGAACATCACAAACATAGATCTATCAACCACATATGCCAATGCATTATATGGAAAAATTATAGTACCTAAACCAAGAAACAGTGTTCCTTCAATTCAGTATTTATTTTCGAAATTTGCATGATTCAGAACACAAACAAATCCAATCCAGCTTGGCATTTATAGAATCAGTACTGTGACAAAGCCCATCACAAGGAAAACAAGCACATAAAGCATTATTTATATTTTCTTCAGATTTCCACAGGAATAGCAAAGACAGATAAAACGCATAGAACATAAGCATGGTGTAGTGAAGACACTGAGATCTAAATATATGAAAAGGTATCTTGCAGTCATGTCAGGTTCAACCTGAAAGCAAGGTGTCATTTTTATCATTGTTCTTCAACAATCGTATTCATCTTGACCTAATTCCTGCTTTGATGCCTAAAACATCATCACTCTTAAAAATAAATATTAATAAATACTTGAAGACTTAAATTCAGAGAAAATATATGCTGTCTGAAAAGGACAACTAAGAAGGCAAATTACACCAAATATGAGTGTAACTCAGCTGCGTTGAGATTAACCAGCAAGTAGTGTCCCATTCTAATGCCTTTGACATTATGATATCAATCTACATCTCACACCTGTTTTGATTTCAAATTCTTTCATGATCAGAACATGAGTTCCTTCTCAAGCACATAAAATATCTAGAAATATGGGATATTTTAATTACCATGTGCCTGACAAGTAACTACAAAGAAGCCTAACCACAAACAACTCTATGCATCTGCTTTCTGCCATATTCTATAGTTCCTTCGTCTCAAGTCACTGGGGCTGAATTGGCAGCACAAATTCTGAAGGATCCTTGGGACAAATGACATAATTGGCTAAAACCTGCTGGACCCATCACTCGACAATTCAAAACAAGCCTCTAGTTTGTAATGTGATTCATATGGCCTGTCTGTTTACAAAGAAAAGTGAGGTTCAGGTTCCTTTTTGGAAAGACTAAAAACGGAGCTATGGAAGGTCAATTTTCTTCTTTGATACTAACACCATGTATGATAAACTCTGTCCTAAATATCCTATTGCCCTTCACTCAGGCAGAAGATAGGAGTTACATTACACTGCAGATTGGCAGCTGTAAAAATACCAGGCTATTTGGAAGTAGGATGGCATTAGAACTGAGTTGTTGGTTGAATTGCTAGACATCAGAATCTTGCTGTTAGGCACAAGAATTATGGACTGGTAACTTGAAGCTTGTAAAATGTCCAAGAAGGAAGAATCAGTTCCTCAAGTTTTATGACATCATAAGGTGACAATAGCTTGTGGTACTGATCACTTGAAAATGTAAACCATGTTATCAGCCCTCTTGAGCAGAAATCCATGCTACTCAGTGACATTTGGATGATTTGGCAATGTGAAAAGGCCCCTGGAAATGCTATAAGACTACTTAACAAAATCCTTTTTATGGAATGCTAGCATATTTTTCACTGAAACCCTTCAAAGCTAAAGCTGGGAATGATTGAAGTTCTAAAGTAGATTAGTGCTTATGTTGCTTCCAGAATTGATGTATTTAGAAAATATGTCAATTCTCTAGATATATGTGCCAAACCAATAGCTCTCCTTGCTCACATCAGAAATGGGTATCTCCATTTTTGCTAAGATATTAGATATTAAAGCTTAATGATGTAAAATAAGATGCATGAATTTTTTTATTCTTTTATATATATATATATATATAATAATTATAATAGCCTACAAAACATGTATGTCATGTGGTACACACTTATTCATAGGTGAACCTCCTCTAGTAAATCTCAACCCACACCTGGGGCATCAAGGTAATGTGCTCTTGCTCCTGTATTGACCTAGATTTAAGTTTTAACTAATCCTAAATACATTATGTCCCAGAACATAAATACAACAAAACTTTCCAGTTCACTTTGAAGTAATGGTTTACAGAAATGACAGATCTGAAGCAATTCACCTTGATAATTTTTGACTTCCTTCCAAGATTATTAAGGGTTCTTGTCAATGAGAATTTCAGACCATCCATGTGAGTACCTCCATCACTTGTTCGGATGCTATTTGCATATCCCAGTAATGTATCTGTGTATGCATCAGAGCACCTGCTCAAAGGAAAAACAAGAACCATGAGCCTGGGCTAGGAATTGTAAAACCACACATACACACACAAAATTAAAAAAAATATATATATATAGAAAGTAAATTTTAAATTTTTCTATTTGTGGAACCTCAATCAGCTATCATATTATGGATCAACTATCATCCTTTAAGGGAATTCTCACTCAAGATTCAACCCTTCATTTCCTTTTCAACGGAAAATCAATTTTGCATACCATTGAAGGGCTATATCCACACTAACTCCATCTCTTTCACTCCTGAATGAAATAGGTGAATGGATGTGTTTCTGCAGCAAAATTGCATATATCAAAATCAGATATAATCAGACATTTTATAAAGAAAATTTGTATCAACTGCCTTCTGTAAACATATGCTCTGCACCAAAAGCAGGAATCTATGTGGATGTTACATAGATATTAAACACTAAATAGAAGTATTTCATTTGATATACTAGTTTATGTTCGAAGTTAAATTTAGATGTCCATATGAAAGCCTAAAGATTGCAGTATTAAATATTCTAAACATTCGAGAAACAAAATCAAAAGTAATAACAGCATAGATAAGTGTCTAATCTATGGATGTAGTGAAATCTAGGTCATCAAGTCCATAGTAAATGCTCTATCTTGACTCCCTTCAAATGCTCCAATTTCATAATTTTATATTTGGCTTCCAATAATGAAGAGATTAGATATGATTGATTAAATCTGGTAATGACACTTGAGGAGGCCATGACCTCCTCTTTAGAGAACCTGTAGCTAGAAATCCAAAACATGATGGTAACCTCTTTTAAGTTCCAGCATAGCCAGCATAGAAAATTGGCATACAAGACACCATTGTGGCAGCAAGGGAACTTTTTGCCTTACAATTATATGACATTGCTGATAACATAAAAATTATGACAACTAAGAGTATCATAGTTCTCTTTCATGACTAAGAATGTTTAACGTGCATGGTGTTTGCTGAAATTATATTCAATGTGGATTTGCCGAGCTGAGCTTCAGGAAGTAGTACGCTCTTCTTTTTTATTCGTGATTTCATGTGAGGTTGTTGAATTATGGCTTTGAAAGAACAACATTGCTTCATAAAGTGTGCTTCATTGATAACTTGCATAAGAGGTTTGCTCGATGTTTGCGAGTTCACAGTTAAAATCAAGAAGAAAAAATGTTGGGATGGCTGAGAATTTCTACTAGGGGGCATTTAATGCCTTGAGATGGGAAAGGACAATAATTAAAGGTTTTTAGCAATTCTTTCCTAAATCCAATAGACTACCAATGCTGGCATAAAGTACCACTATGCATTTAAATTGTTCTTTTCTTCATCTTCCTTAGTGACACATTGGTTAAGGCCAATGAAATGATGCCAATGATAGGTTAAGAATTGAAGCCAATAAAAATGTCATGTTCTTGATTTTTGATCCCACTACTCTTTTGATCAATATTTGTAAACCCTATTTGATGCATGTTAGCGAAAAGCAAGGTTCCACGAGCCTGGGGGACGGGGGGACGTAGGGGACGGGTTTCCGGGGACGGCGGGGGACGGCGGGTCGATTTTAGGGGACGGCTCGGGGACGGCTGGTATAATACTATAAAAAATGAAATTTTTTAGAAATTTAGAATAATCTACACATTCAAAATTCTACAAAGTTTAACCTTGGAACAGTTGACAAAGGGGCATCCTTCTAACCAGATAAGGTTGACCTACTTGGTTTTAACACCTCAAGGAAGCATATAGTCACTCTAACATCTTGTAACACACCAATGTGTAAAGATCAATAATGTTTCTCAAATATGTGCGTATAATAAAAAATCCGTTAAGTGCAGAGATGCATACATAATCTATGCATCAGACTCTTAGAGTACTCAAGGTCAGCTACAATCACATTTTAGCAGATAAACTATGCAAACGAAAGTCGTGCAAGCCATAACCAACTTCCATAGATAAGATAAATTAACACATTTAATTTGGTAATAAATACTATTCTTGCTCCATAACAAGAAGATTGCAAGGGCATTATATGTTTAGCCCTTTCTAATCATTTTAACATGATCTAGATCGATGTCATTGATTCCCACAGATAATCTTTAACTAGAAACATTTCCACAATTACTAAATAAATAATACAGTAAACAAAAGGATATGTTTTGTAAGCAATAAATAATCAATGATCTGGTAAAACACCAAAAGCATCAGATATAGTCTCAACAACATGGCACTGCCAAAGTAACACTTCTTGTCAATAACGATGCCATGTGTAAGAAGATTCTCACATCCTCACAGTTGTTGATGTAGAAAGAAAGGAAATAAATAATAATATGTATATTAACATCCACATATGACGGATAATGGAGAAAACTCGTAGCCAATAGCAAGAGGAAGCCACAAAAGGAGCTTGTATATTTTAGATAGTGTTGGGCGGGGCAGAGGAGACAGTCTCAACTAGAGGGAGAAATCCTACACAGTAAACCCTAGATGCCAAAAGTACACTATTATGTCAAGAAGAACCATAACAGCAAATAGTACAAATATTTCACTCAGTCATTGTAGAGGACAGAACCAGCACAAACAAGGATGAAAAGGCTTATTAAGTCCATGAGAATGGGATGGGACAAGCCCTAATCTGCAATAGAATGATATAGATGGCTATTTCCATCACTGCCAATATCCATTAACAAGCAATGCAGCATATAATGATGTTCGTAAGAGAGTGGACTGCACTAGGAAGGCCTGCTGGCGGGGTAATCCTGCTGGCCGTGGGGGACGGCTGGGCCCCATGGGGAACGCCCAGACTGTCCCTAGGGATGGCTGGGCGTCCCCGGGGACGGCTGGGCACCTTCTGGGCCGTCCCCGAGGACGCCCAACCGTCCCTAGGGACGGCCCGAGCGTCCCCCATGGGGCCCAGCTGTCCCCGGGGACGGTTGGGCGTCCCCGAGGACGCCCCAAAAAGGGGACGTCCCGGGGACGGGAGGCCACAGGCCTCAGCCGTCCCGAGGACGTTTCCCAACCGTCCCCCAAAAAGGGGGACGGGGGAAACGTCCCCCTTGCCGTCCCCCCGTGCTGGGGGACGTGGGAAACGGGGGGACGCGTCCCCCAAGGTGGGGGACACGTCCCCGTGGAACACTGGCGAAAAGAGATTGTATTCCTTGTGTCAATTGAGCAAGACAAATGAGTACAAGACTATATAATTTACTACTTTAAATAGAAAATGTAAAAGTCGTTATATTTTTTCATGTGATGATAATAGCCTATCTTATTCCCATGGTTAGTTCCTTATTTGTGCAAATTTACTGTTATTAGATTTGGGAAGTTATATTGCAGTATATAGCTTTATAATTTATTATGATGAACATATGGCTATTGTGTTTGTTTCATAGAAGTAACATACACGTTAGTGTTGGTTACGAATCTGCCACTAGGAAAGGATTTTGGTCTTTTGCGCCCTAGATTCGCCCAGCAGATTGAAAGGCCGGGAGGAAGAGATGCCTCCCGTGCCAATCTCCGGAGAAGGCCGGCTCCTATACTATTCTACTTGGGGTTTAAGATAAGGGAACAGGAAAGAGATTGGGAAAAAGCTAAGGGAACTGGAAAGAGATTAAAAGATTTGCAGAAAGAGATGTAAATGGTATTGCAATAGTGGTGGGGAAGAACAAGCAACACGATTACTAACTAATACCCAAACTAACAGCTATCAAAACAAAGCATGTAACAGAAACTAACACCGCGATTCTTCCCTATGTATCCTCCAGCCAGAATTCCAGATTCACTTAATGTCCAATGCCCTAATCCAGAGTGCAGAATTACAGCAATCAGAAAAATAAATGAACATGAAGCAAAAATGCTTGCAGCAGGCAACATAAAAGAAAGAGACAAGAGTTAGAGCCAAGGATGCTTTGTATTGATGCAAACGTCTGATTACAACAGCTCTCTAGCAATATGTTCCCCCCCTTTTACAATGAAAGTTCACTGCTATTTATAGCAGAAATTTCCCCCCAAATTACATTGAAGCATGGAACCCCAAGACTGCCGAAGTAGGTGAGATTTGACCCTTGCCGACCGTGAGTGTACCTGCAACATGATTCACCTGGGTCGGTACGGCTCCGGACGGATCTGGTGGTTGAGAAGGCATGTCGTGTTAATGTGGTAGGTGTAGTACAGTCTGCCCTTGAATACGTGCCATCAATGTTCACCTACCCCTGCTTTTGAAGTTTACCCGCAGCTATGCTAAGACTGGACCAAATCCCCAAAATCGCCTGCTTTTAGCTTGAATCTGAGGTTCGCTACGGGGTGGAAGCGATGCTGGGAATCGCTGGGGGAAGAAGCGAGCTTGGGAGGATCTGACTTCAACTTTCCAATAGCCGGAGTTCGCCATAATGGGGGGGGAGATGACGAGGGTCGCTTGATTGAAGAGTGAACCCGACAGTCGCTTTGGAGTAGAAGCGATCCCGGGAGTCGCTCATGAAAATGAACGAACTGCGGCGCATACCTTAGACAAATTTCCGACTTTAATTCTGCCAACGATCGCGGGAGAGTGGGGCGAAGACGGGGGTCGCAATGCTGCTGCGGCGACGCTGAGAATCGCTTCAGAACGGAGCGAACCTGGGGTTTAACGCCTTAGAAAAATTTTAAGCATGTTTTGCTGCTGTTTGCTGAGCGAACCCTGGGCAACCTTCATCCTTGCTTGCTAGTCGTTGGAAGCTGGAGCGACTCCCGGGAATCGCTGCCCTTGAGAGCGAATTCTGAGAAAAACCTTGACTTAGCCAATTTTTATCAAGTTGTGCCCCTCGGATGACATTGACTTTTTGGCCAACGTTTCGCTTGTTGGCCGACGTTCGCTGCGAGATGGGAGCGATCCTGGGAGTTGCTCAGAAATGGAGCGAACTCGAGGTTACTTTCATGCCTTAGCCACTCTTCCTTTTTCTCAACTTGTTGATGGTCGCTGAAAACCCGGGCGAAGACGACGGTCGCTGGAAGGGGAGGGCGAGGATGGGGTTCGCCCAGCAGAGGGGCGAACCTTGGAGCTTTGACTTAGCCGCTTTAAAACCCTGCTCCCGAGGCTGAGAATCGCCGGAGAAGAGGAGCGACTCCCGGAATCGCTCAAAAGGGGAGCGACCCGGGAGTGCTCATGCCTTAGAAATTTTGGGCCCTTTCCCAGACCTCACCGGAGTTCGCTGAAAATTTGAACGAACTTAGGAAATGCTTCATGTTGTAGTTCGCTCGAAAACCCGAGCGATTCCGGGATTCGCCTTCTTTGGGAGCGATACCGGGAAGACTCCTTACTTGGTCATTTTTGCTCCTTGGGCTGCATCTCGCTTGAAAACTTGAGTGGAGCTGAAGTTCGCTGATTTTTGGAGCGAGCCTAGGATTTTTGGATTTGGGGAGCGAACCTGAGCATCATGGCCGACATAGAGATTTTGGCCGACATGGAGATTTTGGCCGACATTTGGAATCTGGCCAACATCGGGAATCTAGCCGACATTTGGAATCTGGCCGACATCGGGAATCTGGCCGACATTTGGAATCTGGCCGACATCGGGAATCTGGCCGACATTGGGAATGTGGCCGACATCGGGATTCTGGCTGACATTGGGAATCTTGCCGACGCCGAGGTTCGCTGACGCAGGGGAGCGATTCTGAGAATCGCTCAAAATTTGAGCGAACTTGAGATTTTTGGCCGACATTTTGGTCGACGTTCGCTCCTGGCCGACGTTCACTCGCTGATGGGAGCGATCCCGAGAGTCGCTCGGAAATGGAGCGAACTCGGGAGTCGCTGGAGAGTTGGAGCGAACTCGGGGTCCTTGCCTTAGACATTATTTGTGCCCGCTTGCTGGAGTTCGCTTGGATTCTGGAGCGAGACCGAGGATCGCTCGAAAATGGAGCGAACTCGAGGTGACTTTGCCTTAGAGGAATTTTACAGCCCGAAATGGGCTTTTGCTGGCCCTGCTTCCCGGGGTCATAACTTTTGATCCGCTGCCCCGATCGCCTATTATAATATACCGCCGGAAAGCTTGCGAAAAGATCTGCAATGATGAAGTATCCAAAGATCATTTCATCCACTTTATCATCCTCTTTTCGGGCCTGCGAAAATGCCAACACTTCTGCATGCTCTTTGCCGCCTTGAAGCTCCACACTTAGGCAAAAATTTAATGTGGCAAAAATGCCAACAGTTAGAATAATAAGTCAGCAGCTTTTACCCTTCACCAAGAAGGGCCAGGTTTGCCATATGTATTGGGACTTCAGATGGTATCCCCATCCTGTATTTACTTGTGCCACTACTTTGTTTGGTACTGAGGGACTGTACAATCAAGTGGCCCAACTGGCATAAAGGAGCAATGCATTCTTTAGTACCAATGGAGTGGTACTCTCAAGCACCCAACTGCATAAAAGGACTAATGCATTTGGGCAAGGTAAAGGACAACGAGACATGATGGAGGTGCACCCGTAAGAGTTGCAACCTTAGTAGACATACATTTATCCTCAATTAGAAAGTTTAACTTCTTGGGATCATTGATCAAACTTCAAAAGAAAAAAACTTCCGAATGAATAGAAACAAAGAAAATTCACACAATCTCTCTTGCACACCTTAAGTAAAAATGTTAGTTGTGAGAGTGGATGGAAAAACTAACATAATATAAAAACTAGAGAAAAAGGAAAAAAAAAAAATTATTTGCAGCAAAAATCAAGACCACTTAGGATTTGGAAGGGAGATAGGAACATAGAGTCTTTCCATAAGTACTCAAATGCAAGCACATGGGGAATAGTGGCTTAAAAGACGAGAAGGAATATAAACTGAGGATCAATGGAAATTCGCAAGCTTGCATCAGACTATGATAGTAACTTGCTTCCTGAACCAGAAGATAAGAGGGCCAAAAAAATGAATCTCAAAATGAAAGAGGAGGTCCGCGCCTTTAGAAGCATAGACAACCTGGAAAGAGGGGGAACTCTGAACATGCAATCACTGAAAGATATGGATCTTTCTCTGTATAAACCATTCCCAAAGTTAGTATTCAGCTACACTGCATAACAGCATGTAATATGTCAGTTGCTGTCATTGACATAAATTCAGTTGTGAGCAATGGCTTCTTGCCACATGATATGGGCCACCTAATTATATTTTACTGGGTAGTGAGGCACCTGTTCTACAACATTGCTTTTAAATTGATCAAAACATGCACCCAGTCCTGCCTACAAGAAGGCTAAATGATAGGACCATTTGAATTTCCAAACATATATGGCCTAGGTTAAAATTCATATCACTTTATAACTTCTAAAATAATTTTGATTGATTACATTAGAGAAAACCTCAACAAAATTATAACCAAGCTTACACATAAACTACTGAAAACACACAAAGAGGTTGAGGAGATTCAAACTATACCTTGTCCTGGTTCAGCCACTGGACATATTCGACCAAACCCCCAGAAAAATAATACTCATTAGAGATTACATCTTCAGTATTATCAGCCTCCTGCTTCAGGGTGATCTTCACCTGCAATATATAACATCGTTAAATTACATAAACCATCCCAGTATGATATATAGTTGCATTTCAAAAGTTCCACACTGTTCTTCATGATAAATGTACAAATATATGCAAATTGTCTATCCTGTAAAATGTTAGAAATCACTCATATTATATTACAAGCCATGTCTTAAAAATGTTTTAATAGTGAGGAAATTATAAACCTGTCTCATCAATGACTGTTTTGAACCACACTATTCACATAGTGCTGAGAGCATTTACGGACCCTACTTTGGCATATATAAAGGATTGGCTTTTGCTATGCCATATCACTTGAGGAATGCACAAAACTGGATGTTTTTGCACTGATTCCATTTTCTATGGGTCAGAAAGGTGATCTTCAAGCTCAAATTGCTTGCAGCCAAGGATTCTCCTAGTGACATTCAGGAACTTCTATTCAACAGTCTATCACCAGAGTTAACTGCCAATTCATTTTATGATGTCTCGCATCCTTGTAATTAATGTCATTTCCTTATAATATTACATGGAAATGTGTTCTAAGCTCGAGGAAGGCATTTTGATTTACCCAGAGTTTCAGGTACTCCCAGATGGGCATGATGCTCCCTTGCTGTCTAGGAACCTTTTTGAGGTTTATTCAGCCAAATAGGAACAGCCTTGGGACACTGAGAAGCCCTCTCAACTGTCCCAAGGACAGTTGCACATCTCAAATGATGCAAGCTCCTAATAACATGAAAAAAGGGACTCCAACTAAAAGAGACCGCATATTTCTTTGCACGTGTGCTTCTGGCTTGCAGTGAAAGATAGCTATTACTAAATAAACTAATGGTTAAAAAATAGACAAATCCCAGGTGCCATTTGAATTTTCTATGCTGAAACTGCTTAAACAAGCTCTAACATTTCCAATAGCACTTACAGAAGGCCTTTCTAACAAAAAGGCACCAAGTTTCTACAACATCATTTGCTCTTTTGCTGTCGAATCTCCTTTTTTATCAGAATTTGAATACGTTCTCTGAGAAAAAGTGACATTATTTGGTAATTATCAATACTGTACATATCTTTGGTATCTTGTTATGCATGGCATTCTCTCATGATTTGCATGTTCTGGAGTTCTTTTGAGATTTGGGGGTTGACTCTTAAACCTTGTGAGAAATATTAGTGTGTTTAATATTAAGGTCATGTATCTCACAAGCTTTCGCCTTAGGTACTCTAGCTTCATGGGATCTCAGTTCACAACCTCTAGATCTAAACTGTATTTGTTTTTCATTGATGTTTAGGGTAGGCTCATATTTGGTTGGCAGTTGTGGATGCCAGATGGGTAAATATAATCTCAGGCCTATAGAAGGCAGATGCCAACCATTGTACCTGTCCAACCACCAGCACATAACCAAAAAAAATTGTACCTACAGCCAACAACTATGTACATATTGTGCCATTATTCCAAATTTTATTCAAGAACCATACAAGAGGTCAACATCACTGCCTACAGACCAACCAATTTCAACAATAAATTTGCCAGCAGTCAATCAAGGCAATGTCAATGGATGAAGTAATTCAAATACATGTGCTTCAGTGGGGCTCCATATACAAGCATGTTTCCGTCCAAAAAAGAACTAACATCATAGGATGTTCAAAATAGCCTAATCTGCATGACCATTTGAAGTTTCTTTTGGTTATCAAGCATGTTAAGATAATTGATTTCTACTAAAGACTTGACATGAAAAATTATGCAAGTACGTAAAACAAAAGCTTTATTCAAGACATCAAATGGCATTAGCTCAACCAGTTAGATTCCTCAACATGCAAGGAGACCCAGGTCCGAATCTTGCCAAGCGATACATGGATAATATCCAGGCGTAATACGGGTGGGGCCTGTTTTGATCTCATATAACCAATTAAAAAAAAAACTTTATTCAAGATTTGATTTGATGAATAACTCTTAGTTACAAGAACGTTCACCTACACTAATAATATGCCTAAAAAAATAGGAAAGCAACATAACCATGTCAAAGGGAAAACAAATCGTGTTATACACGTTAGTAATTATAAAGAAAAAATGATACAAGAAATATCTTGTAAATATTAGCTTTTATTATACATAATTTTACCAGATATAAACAAGCATAAAAATATTTTAGAAAAACCTTACCTGAGGGTTTAAAAATGCGAGTTCTCTGATACGTCCAGCTATTGTTTTATAATCAAATTTTGTAGTGGTTGTGAAGACTACATAAGCAAACAAAAATAACCAAGAGCTATGTTAATCAATTAACAAATCTGACAGTCTATGAAGTCAAAAACTAATGAATAAATATCCATTTATTGCTTATTGTAATGTTCATTCCGCCTCTTAGAACAGAATGAAAAATCAAATGCGGGTGTTGACCACTTCAAAGTTCAAATCAAATAGAAAGGCAATGATATATGAGTAAAATAAATAAGAGCAAAAGAAATATCGCCCGCATACCTTCTTTGTCAGGCCCAAAACCTTATACATGCTCCTTGAAAAGATTTGGGTTCATTAATAATTTCCTGTGATGCGAGTTCAGTGACAGGTTTTCCACGCATATATGTTTGATGATACTCCATCCCATTTCGCCAGACTGTCACTTCCAATTTCTGATGTGCCAAATAAACAAATTATTGTTCTTAATCAGTGAAGAAAGCCAATATTGCCCTCATAACTTCATAAAGCAGCATGCACAAAGAGACACAACTTATATTGTAACTTTTAACCTGTAGCCAAAATCCGACACATGAGTATATTGTTTAAGAAACATCATAACTTTATAACTAGTAAAAGAAACATCATAACTTCATAAACCTCATGCAACTCAATTTTGAACAGCGACATGTCAACATCAATCTTATTATGACCTGATAAAGAAGTATTAAAGCCAGCAAGTCAAACACATATCATAGAAAAGAATAAGGAAGTACAACAAAAGGCATGTATGCTTCCTCTAAAAATCTGAAGTTACCAAAGGTAATTCAAGGCAAGTCACTAAATCAAGTTAAATCAAGGCAAATTAAAACTTAAGAATTCTTCTTGAAATTAGCACTTATTAGTTGGAACCAAAAAAATGGAATGAGAGACAAGTTTCACTCCAAAGGAAATCTTTATAAAACAAAGCACATAACTCCTGAATGCCCCTCAGATCACTTCAGGGATAAAATGCCAGCATGGTAAATAGAATTTCATCTGCATGAGTCATTATACTATAGTTATCATTTATCAAAGAAAATTGAGATGCAAAGCAAAATATATGAAATACCGATGCAAATGGACAACATAGAACTTCTCTAGTCTATAGGAATAGACCAACACCAATTAAGAAAATTCAGAAAATTCTCATAAAACTAAGCAGCATTACTGATGAATGCTTCTGATATTACTGTAGAGATTAAACGCCAGCACGGCAAGAAAATTGCATCCATGAGTTGATATACCATCATTATCATTAATCAAAGAAATCTGGGATGCAATGCAAAATATATGAAATAACAATGCAAATAAGCAGTGAAAAACTGTTGGCTTTTAAGCCAAACTATCTTAGGTCCCAATATTATGGATCTTGAATAATCTCAAATATAAGAGCAATTAAAATATAAGATGGCCAATAATAATAATAACATTCAAGATAATATCAAATATGAATGTAAAATGGCCAAAGTCATTCATGCAATAACATGAAGAAAACTTACAGTATAATTGCTCAAAATATACATACAAGCTGCAATATTAGTAATGCTTGAATATGATATTCTTAGATCCTTTTTCTCCGATACAATACATGGAGCTTTATCTCCATAATATAGCCATACAAGATGACTCTTCAAGTACTTGACTATTGCTCTCCATATGACAACTCTCATGTCCTTTGGCTTCTCATCTTGCCACTTGTATACATGACTCTTGACTCTCTACTTACATGCATACTTAAATCTATGACACTTACACTCTTTTACATGACACTTCTACATGCACACCTAATACATGACACTTGTGCACTTTCTCTCATTACACACTTGCACTCTTACTTACATGACACTTGTGCATATCCTACACATAGACACTTAAAGAGGAAATATAAATCACTCTCCTAAACTATAGACTCTCAAACCTTAATCTAATATTTACATTTGTACCTGTTGGCATTCCTGCAACATTGATGTCCTCTGTACATATTTTGCTATTCAGTAATTTCTCCTTCCCTGAAGTTCTGTTCTTTGTTCGGGATGTATTCTTTCTTTCCTACTTTTGCTGTCAAAATTTGTTGGCTATGCCCAAGGGCTGGTGCAGTTTTTCTATTCATTCATCATGCAGGTTCCTTATCTTGTCAAGGGCGAAAGCAGTTTCGCACTATGTCTCCAGGCGCAAGTAAGTTTTGGGACAGAGGCAGAGCACAGGCCCGTTTTGGGCCAGAGAGCAGCGCAATCCAAATTTGGAGAAGGAAGCATAAGCGCACCCAGGATTTTTCGCCCCTATGGGTGAGCGCAAAGTAATTTCGGACCAAGCGAGAGAAAAGGCCTTTGACTTTTCTAGGAGCAGCGACAGTTTTATTGAAAAAATGCTAAGTATGGCCAGAGGTGTTTCGCTCGAGTTTTATAGCGCAAGGCAGTTTCACTCCTGCTAAGGGAGAAATGGCCTTTGACTTTTCAAAGGCGCAACCCAGTTTCCAAGGAAGGTGCAAGTAGAGCCCGGAGCGTTTCAATGCCAGCGCAATTCCATTTCGGAGCTGGAGAAGGCGAAACAAACTTTGACTTTTCAATGGCGCAGCCCATCAAACGGAAAAAAAATGCTAAGTATGGAGGCAGCCGTTTCACTCCAGTTTCGAGCGCAAAGCAGTTTCGGGCTAGAAGGCTGGGCGAAATGGCCTTTGACTTTTCCAAGGCGCAGCGCAGTTTCCAAGAAAAGGATGCTAAGTGGGGCAGCAAGGCATTTTCGCTCCAATCTACCAACACAAGGCCATTTCGGGCCAAGTAAGGGAGAAATGACCTTTGACTTTTCAACTCTGGTGCCACTCCCTAGGCTGCAAGACGTTTCACTCCCATTTTCAAGTGCAAGGCAAATTCGGGGTAAGTGGAAGCGCAATGCCTGTTGACTTTTCAATGCCAGCACTACTCCCGAGGCTCCAAGGCATTTTTGCTGCGGTTTTTTAGCGCAAGGCATTTTTGGAGTCGTCCAAAGCGCAAGCACCTTTGACCTTTCAACTCTGGCTCCCCTTCCAATGCAGCAAGTCATTTCGCTCAAATTTTCAAGCGCAAAGCAAATTTGGCCTAAGGAGCGAAATCACCCTTGACTTTTCAACGCCTACGCTGCTCTCAAGATGCCATCTCGTTTCGCAGCAATTTTGGAACGCAAGCCCATTTCGAGCCAGGAAACAGCAAAACGTGGGTGAGGCTTGCATCTGGCACGCCTGTTTCAGTCCAGCCCTCCTTGCCTTAGCCAGAGCTCCTCAAAAGCGTCTCTCATCGACGAAACAAGGTGCATCCTTATCCATTTAAACGCAGTCGGTCTGAGAAGCTTCCAGATTTGACGTTTCCGGATTTCAGAATCCGATTTCCGTTAAGGCGGTTCCAGCAAGCAAGGAGACAACGCCAGCAAGCTAACCCTATCAACACATTGAAGAGGTGCAACTGCATTTCAGCGAGTCATCGATTCCAGGCCATGCCTCATTACTGTTTGGTGGGTGTGCATTTATGTTTCAAGCGGCTGAATTCTCTATAAAAGCTGGCAATTTCAATGTAATATGATGGAAGTTTTGCTAGAGGCTTGTTGTAACTTGAATTTTGCTATCAATACAGAGAATATTTGGCTCTAACTCTGGAATTCTCTTTGTGTGTCTTCTATCTTATATTTCTATTAAATTCTCTACTTTATCTGTGGGTTATAATTCTATGTCTGGATTTGACTCCCGATAGAGGGTGAACACTGGAATAATTCTGGAGATTGCACATGTTAGATGCCTAGTTTTAATTTCTATTAGTTTTCTATGTTGAGTGCTATTTGGTTCAACATACAATCAAGTTATCATGCTGCTTGTCCATCACCCCTGTTCTACTTGGCCTGAGGCCATATTTCCCATCCCTTTCAATCATTTCCATTTCTTTCTTGTTCCTTAATCTCAAACCCCAAGTTAGAATAGAAGGGGAACCAACCCTCTCTGGAGATTGGCACGAGAGGCATTTCTTCCTTTCGGCCTTTCAATGTTGGTCGGGTCTAGGGCGCATGAATGAAACATTTCATACCTAAGGCGGATTCTTGACCAACAGTACCATAGGTACCATGGGGGTACATTTGCATGCACCAAATAATGTAATATTCTCCAACAAAAACTTTTGAAGTCTATAGGAATAGACCAACTAACATTAGAAAGACTCCAGCTAATAACATATCAGCCAACAGGACATGTCCAACTGGTAAACTGGGGGTCAACTCTCACTCAAGAAAGTGCAGAATCCGAAAGGACACTAGGCATAAAATCATTTAACACCATAAACCCTCTCTGGGATTCTACCATTTATTCCACGTGAATGGTAAATAATCGGGTATCATAGGTGGACACCCGTCTTTGGTTAATTTCCTAATAGTTTCACTTGCAGTGCTGAAGAGTCCATAGTAGCAAAACTCGGACTCGACTCTGAATCGAAAAGTTCGACACGGGAGTCGGACTCGAGACTCGGCAAAAAAACTTGGCAAGAATACCACCTCATTATTTTATAACCCAAGCCTACATGAAGAGGACCACCGGTCGCTCGAGATTCATACCATCGTTGTCGGTATGGTGTGCACTCAAAGGATTTGGAACAGACTATGACCTTTGTAGGCATGCCCACCTTGGTTTATAAAATTATAAATAAATAATATACTGATAAAATAAAACTTAATATATAAAGTTCAAAAACATTATTAACATTTTACAAAACATTAAATAATAATAAAAACATTAAATAATGATAAACTTTACTATATGTATGACGGAATCACCCTAACTTAGTCCACCATGTTTAATAAATAAAATATTCAAATACCATGTTTAATAGAGAAACCATGGGACGGAATCACCCTAACTTAGTCCACCATGTTTAATAAATAAAATATTCAAATACCATGTTTAAAAATAATCGGTGGGTTGTCTAGATTCGATTTCCTGGATGGTTGGTTGGGATCTATTAACTTTACTTTTATTAAAAGGTTCCTGAGAAAAAAAAATTGAAAATAAAATTCTTCAAATATTAATAAAGCTAATATTTAATCCTAGCCATTTTTCCGGTTTTAGAATGGGAAGCCGTTTTTTAAAACTGCTTACCAAAATTCAAGGTAGAAGCGACATTCATTATTTTGGGGGAGCTTTGTGCGTAGCAATTGTTTCGTTGGCGGTTGAGGGTTTCAGAGCGAAATAAATTATTGTTTTTAAATTTTTTTCCATTGCGGCGTGGTGGTGTGTATTGGCTGCAATGGGGACGGTGGCAGTGACGGCGACGAGAGAGGGTGCATTGAAGGAGAGAAAATAATGGAAGAAAATGAAGGTGCAAGAACTGCACTATGAACTTTCCAGAAGAGGTCTCAACACTGGCAGCCTCAAGCCTTCCTTGATTGAACTCCTCCAAAAATCATGCCATTCTCCGCCCGAATCGCCACACCCCACAGGACATGCATACATGCATTCTGAAGCGGTTCCCATTCCCAAACATGACACAGATGATGTATCCGTCGGCGAAAGATATATTTGTATTAATATAAATTATAATTGAGGGATAGCACTCTGAAGGTTTGAGAAGCAAAATTGCACATTCTCTTGTTAATATAATAAACAAAGATTTCAGCGTCTTGTTCGTGATTGCGCACTGGCCAACGTGGATGCTTAAGTCGTGGAGCATCATCAACACTTAACCGCCCTAGACGTAATTTTTCTTTTTTTTTTAAACTTCCATTTTTTTGGGCCAGCCGAGTCCCGACGTCGAGACTCGGGAGTCCGGGATGGACTCGGACTCGACCCAGGACTTGGCCAGCCTCGGTAGAGTCCAGAAAAAAGGAGTCGGAGTGGGCTCGGCGCGGTTGAGCCCACTCGGACTCGGACTCGGACTCGGTGGAGTATTTGGGAGTCCAAAAGAGTCTGACTACTATGCTGAAGACACAGCTTTATGTGCATTTAGCTAATTGGTGGCCATCAATATATTCCTTCAAATGTTTTTAAAACCATTCGAACACATTGTTCATGCATATTATCCAGGCACTACAAGCTGTTTAATGTACTTTAGGAATTTCCAAAGATGTTTGAAGAAAAGACATAACCAGGTGTGGAAGATATCCATAGCAACCTACTGGTAATTTTGAGGTTCATTCATTTTCAGTTCCTTTTTCCTTGGTGATAAGTTAAATATATTACATTATAAAAGAGTGACATACAAAAAGGCAACAGTTAGACATCATCTGAAAGAAACACTTGTTCTGCAAAGACACTTAGATCTAGGGACCTTAAATCAAGGACAAATTCAAAATCCAAGTTAAATATATTACATTATAAAAGAGTGACATACAAAAAGGCAACAGTTAGACATCATCTGAAAGAAACACTTGTTCTGCAAAGACACTTAGATCTAGGGACCTTAAATCAAGGACAAATTCAAAATCCAAGTCCAAAGCTTAGGCAGATTTTTAATTAGCCTCAAAAGATTGACATCAAAAACACTTGAAGAAAACTGAAAATAGTGCTTTATTTATGACCATATATAGCCTGCAATAAATCGACTTTGGCAAAATTGACTGACTTTGTTTGTATCCTACAGTTTGTATTCTATGATTTCAAGGACCTCCCACATTGTTCTTCCATATAATATTCCTTTGTGTCTGTCGCCAGCTTTGGGCATTCTTTCAATTTTTGCAGCAAACCTCCATCACTCTCTATAGATGAACCTTTTCTCTTTGCAGCCTACACTTAAAAGAGACCTGGCAGTTATGAAGACATTGACATCCTATCTCTCAGCCTTGAAATGAACTTAACCCTTCCTTCATAGTCCAAATGCGAATTTTGAACTTACCAGTTGAGGTCATAAGTAAGCTTGATGGAAGAATGACTGGAACATGAAAGATCTCATTTATCTCCAGATATAGTTCAGAGTCTTCAGACTTCACCAAAAGGACATGATACCCTGTTTTATTTTTTAGGAACAAATATTTTACTACTTCCTTCTTATGGTTTGGATCTTATATGTCCATAGCATAGTTGGAAAACATGCAACTCGTGATAAACTTGGCAGCCTAATTTTGGAGATTTTATTGGCAACTCGGGGAAAAACTCAGCAAAAACTAAGATCTCATTTATCTCCAGATATAGTTCAGAGTCTTCAGACTTCACCAAAAGGACATGATACCCTGTTTTATTTTTTAGGAACAAATATTTTATTACTTCCTTCTTATGGTTTGGATCTTATATGTCCATAGCATAGTTGGAAAACTTGCAACTCGTGATAAACTTGGCAGCCTAATTTTGGAGATTTTATTGGCAACTTGGGAAAACTCAGCAAAAACTAAACCGTAAAAAAAAAAACATTTTAAACAGCAACTGGAAAGCCAAAAAGTTGATTTTATATTATTAATGATAATATTATTTTATATAATATTTATAATATAATATATTATATAAAATCAATAATATTACATATAATATTTTTTTTCATTGGGCTATATGGGATTGAAACAGGCCCTACCCGTATTACATTATCACACATAGTGGTATTACAACAAACTTGGATATTATCCATGTATCGTTTGGCAAGATTCGAACTCGTGTCTCATCCTTGAAACGTTGAGGAATCTAACCAGTTGAGCTAATGTCACTTGATAATTTTATATCTAATATTATTGGTTTTATATAAATATTATATATAATATATTATAATATTATTAATATTACTAGCTGACTTTCCTTGAGATTTAAGTATATGATACCACCGTTTCCTTTCATTTCTGAACCAACTTTAACTTTACATAAAGCACTATTTACATAGTGCAGTGCCATTCTTCTTTCAAAACCAAATATTTTCGATGTTATTGTAACCGTAACCGTACTTTTCAACCCCATACACAAACTTTGGTCACTTGAAAACATTAGTACAATTTCTTTCTTTGAATATTACGTAAATTAGTGGCACTTTGCATTCTTTTTGGAGCCATAGCAATTTCACTGTCCTGAAACACATTCAATCTGTTGCCGCTCTTGATCTTAATTAATAAGAAAAGACAAAACCAAAGAATCCATAGCTGTTCCACAAATTTTTGCATAAGTTGGTAAGCACTTTAGTGATGAATTTGAGAAGCTGATGGAAAGTCAAAAGAACTCTATGGAAATTTTGATTATATGCCTTTGAAGGAAATGTTTTTGAACATGCTGATATTCTACAGTACTAAAAACTTCATATAAATCACATCTCATATTTTTTTGGATTTTTCAGACTAGAAATAACTACGATTTCATAGTTGTCTTCCATTATAATATATGTAAGGTTAATTCTCTCATTTCAGATTTTTAGCTGGAAAGTGTTCAAATTCCATGAAAACAGTATTTTGTGACATTTGCCCACATCTAAGTGCAACTGCTTATACAACTCTAAAACATCGTACATGTATATGTACTTAAAACAAAATATCAACCACACATGACAAGAGAGAAGAGAAAGAAGCACCTCAGATAACGCATTTACAACAGAAACGCCGACACCATGCAATCCTCCAGAAACACTATAACCACTGCTTTCCCCACCAAACTTGCCACCAGCATGTAAGATCTACACATCATAGGAACCCTTGATAAGTAATTTGCATTATCTTACAGAAATCCATGATACACATATGCCTCAACATATTCTCAAACACAATAATAAATATGCATCATGGTTTACTAGAGAAACATGAAGAAAGGAAAATATCACATAACAAAGCTAAAAGAAGCCCATGGTTTACTAGAAAACAAATAAAAAATATCTCCATTGATGTTCTCAAATCTGCTCAGAACAGACTAGTAGCATAACGAAAACCTTCTGATGGTGGATAAGCTATTACGCTAGCTACATTTATCCCTTGCCCATAACACACGAAGCAAATAGCACTTTATATGTCTCTTTGTTCAAGTCTCGTAAAATATGGTCTGCTTAAAATCATCATAGGCAATGGAGAATGGTCAGGACTAAGGGGGGCTGGTTGGATAATCCTGGGATGACATGAGTTCAATCTCTCAAGAATCTTCTAATATCCATGGCCATGGATCAATAGAACAAGATAGGAAATTGAGAAGCTACGTTTGTTTGCAACTCCAAGGTTCATGAGGGGTGGCTGAAAGTCAACGCTAGAGAACTGCAGGACCGTCTTGTCGCATGCAAGAAGAAGAAACAGTAAAGCCTTAGAAGCCACTCTTATATGCAACCAAGGGTGCACAGATCTACCATTAACATTTTAGATGGTTGTAGCCTATGTCATAGGATTCACCAAATTTTAGGGATGAAGTTCAAAAATCATCAATATCGATAGACACTCCAATAAATTCGTCGTAATTCAGGGCATAGATTTGCTTGATGTAAAGTCCCACATAAAACCCTAATAATGTTTTTCAAATGTCTTCCTACAACTTCCACACCTTCACATATACACATTTAAAGTTTTAAAGATTCTAATTGGGGAACTTATCAAAAATTTCCAACAAAACTTTCATCAAATTTATGAAATTGTAAATTTAAATACATTTTTATGTTTCGAATTTTATGCCAAATTTTATTTCCGTTTCTCTCTTTTGTCGAATATATTTCAAATTTCAACCTTGTCGATTTTGAACTCGAACCTGAACCTTATGACATTGGTTGTAGCTAAAAACGAATGTTTGTTAGTCTTGTAGTAGAGATAGGGTGAAAGAATGAGGTGATTAGTCAAGTGGTAGTTGATCTTCCCTATAATAACTGATGTGGAAGAGTGATAGCTTCCAAAAGGTACAAAGCCAAGCATCTTTGGTCAATGTAGCTAAAAGAAGTGGAAAGCGATCCACTTGTGTCTAATGAACAAGACACCTGAAGATGAAATGTTCTTCAGTCTAGACCTCCCCAAAAAAGCAAAGAGCGCATACCTTATCCTCTTGGGGAATATGGTGGTCGGTCTCCAGTTGCAACTAATGTGAGCATACTCTGAGTTGACCAAGAGAAATCCTAGGGTTGTGTCCAATGTAGTTGGATATAATCAAGGCGAGTAATAATGTCATTATCAATCGTCATGAAATGTTTAGTGTTGAAGGCCAACTTGGGACTAATCAGATGAGATGGAGTAACACAAGTATTATAAATATATTGATGATAAAAAACATTTATGAATGCTTGATTAATCACCTTCTTATTAGGAAGAAAGGAGCAAGGACCATTTAAAAAGTATATGAATGGAGGTAATCAATCTATGGAGATGCCAACTGGTTGAAGCAAAGAAATAACTTCTAAATACCATCCATGATGACAACTAAAGGTACTCCGAGAGGAGGTCCATTCTAAAAAGCAGAGTGCCAAATATGGGTATCTCTCTCTGTCTGAGGGGGGTCACCCATGGATCTAAGGCAATAAAGCTGAAAAATAATTTTGAAGATTCTCTCAACACCAAATTCAGTTGAACAATACATTGTGAAACTATTATTTTACATTAGATAAATCGACAAAGCAAAAAATTTGGACCTCTCAATGCAAGCCCAATTGGCACACCATAGACTCGGGGCCCAAATCTCAAGTCCATAAAGGATTGTGGGATTGATGATGTAATCAAAAAGGCACAACTTTGTAGTTGTGTCATGAAAGTGTTGCTAAAAACATTGGTATTCCAAGACCAAGAGAGATGCATATCCTTGGAAAGCCATGACTGTGAAGCTGATCTAAGATTAAGGGAAGGACCTATAAATTGAACCCCCAAGTATCTTGTAGACACCAAATCCTAACCACTTGCAAAACCCATTCATGTCGCATACCCTAAGTCCCACATAATAAAAATGTGCCTAAGGTCTCACTTAGGTTATTTTTTGCACATTATTCTATTTTCTAGATTTTACAAAATCTGGAAAATATCCCCTAGGATCCCTTGTCTCTCCATTTGCCACATGTCCTAACTACCACTACCCCTCCCCTTGCCACATCTCTCACCCTCATCAATACCCCACTTGCCACCTCTCCCCTAAGTGAGACACCTCAAGTGTCCCACTCTAACTGCCACTGCCATTTGGCTGCCCTAGCCTACCACTTGGCTGCCCTAGCTTGCCACCTATCCTTACACCCCTCACCTCCCATGATCCTACAACTACCCCACCATTTCACTCACCAAAGAGGGGATGAAACAGGTATTGTCACGCTGTCGGATTTGTGCCAGAAAGCCACATCCTGTTCGAGGTCCGAGCCATAGGAGCCGAGAAGCGATTGGTCGAGCCCTCCGCCAGTGAGTCCCAAACGCAACCTGCATTTCCCAAACACAGTCTGCTGCGTTTACCCAATCCCAAACGCAGCCTGCATTTCCCAAGCATAGTCTGCTGCGTTTACCCAGTCCCAAACGCAGACTGCGTTTCCCAAACGCAGTCTGCTGCGTTTGCACAGGCCCAGTCAACCAGATTCAGACCCAGATCAGCACAGGTAACACAGCAAGGTATATTTTCATTGTTTTGGACCCTACAAATCTTTCAAGTCTCTGCAATTTCATTTTCAAGGGTGTTTGTTGCTTATCTTTATATTAATACGGGCCTTACACAGTGAAGGCCCCACATATGCTAATGATACTTTTTGTTTGCAAGAATTTGTGTGCAGGTAACAGGTTTTGAAGGCTGTTGAAGCAAGGGTGGCCCGCAAGCCCACCCACATTTAGATTGTCGCATGAAGACGTTGGCACCCAGATCTGTTGATTTAGCAAAGAGGGGTTTTACCCTCTTTCATTGTATTCGAACAAGCAAGCATTCTTTGTAATCTTACCCCTGCACATCGGGGCACATTGTAATAAAGAAGAAACACGGCTCCCATTCATTAATACAAATTCTTTTATTGCACATTGCTTGCTTTGTGATTTCATTGCTAGGGTGTCGTTTTTGTTGCTACATATCTGTAAAAAGTGATATCAATGGACTCGCCCTTATAGGAGAATTGAAACTTGGAAAGCATACTCTTTGATGCATTGAAGACCATCACCTTAGCTTTGCTAAGGTTGACTGCCAAATGCTTTAAGTCATAGAAGCAAGCAAGAGCATCCAATTATCTTTGTAGATCCTCAGGAATTCAAACCAGAAGAACTATGTCATCTGCAAAAAGCAATATAACTATCAAGACATGATGTGGAAGGCAATCATTGTCAACATGTAGGTTTTGACAAATAAGTTCTTCAAGCTCGTCAATGTAGATCCCAAAGAGAGAAGGAGAATGAGAACATCCTTGTTTGACACCACTAGTGCTTTGGACATCTTGTGAGAAACCAAAAACTAATCTAAAAACAACCAAAAACTACATGGTATAGTATCCTGATGGCAGTGATAAAGATATCCAAGATGCTGATGTCATGTGGTCTCTAAAAACAAAAGATGCCTAGGAACAATGTCAAAGATAAATCCTTACTAGAGTCCAAAAAAACAACAGAAGACTTTAGACAACCATTGACAAGGCTCATCAATAATATAGCCCTGAGTGAAAATATAATCAATAGCCTGATGATCACTTTTGAAACCAGCTTGCCCTTTCAATCTAAGCATGCCTTGATCTAGTAGTTCTGATACTTTCATATTCAAAACTATGGCATAAAGCTTAGAAAATGTGTGCCCAATCATGATAATTCTATAGTTATTCGGGTCTTAGCAATCTCAAGATTTTTGGATAGGATGTATAAGATGTTGTGACCCAAAGGAAGAGAAGCTACAACAAACAACCTCACTGAATAATTCTACAATGGGATAACCAATAACTTCGACACCATATTTTAGGAACTCAGCCTGAAATCTGTCAAAATCAACAGCCTTGCTAATGCATAATTTATGTATAGCTCTTTTGATGTCCTTTGAAGAAAAGAGGTGACATGATGTAGCAAGGAAGAGACATGAATGGTGGGCTGCCATAGGATATCATACAAAGAATCAGGATGGGAGACCTAAGATTATATATCGATGCGGATGGGAAGTAGTTTATAAGGAAAAAGAGTATGCCGAAAGGCTTTTGAAGAGTGATAAACAGCATCTAGAAGCTCACAAAATGAAGCGACAATGTGTAATGAGGCTTTTATATTCCCTTTGGATGGAAGATATAGTCGTAAGCTCATGGATAAGAGCAAAATGGATATTTTGATGCATGGACTTCCATTCTTCATCATACGAACGATTCATTGGCAAGAACCAATGCGACCAATGGGTTTTGGCTGAGCAAAAGTGTGGGGAAATGAGTCAATGGCTGCATCCCATAACGTGCAAGAAAAAAATTCATATTTGGTTGTCATGGTGGAATAAGAGAGCGATATTCAAACATCAATTGGGAGAGACAAATAGCATAATCATTGGCAAAGCAATGATCAAAATGAATGATGTGATGGCTGGTAGGATTGGGCAATGAAGGAAGAGAAGATGGAGAAATAAAAGAGGAAGAACCCAAGGAGAAAATTAGCATTGCATCATTGGCCAAGGGAAGTTGACAAGACACCTGAAATATGTGAATATCAGAATGCAAGGTCTTGTCGGTGATGACATGGTCAATCATACCCACAACTCCCCCGTGTGGAAAACAAGTGAACCTAGATGAGTCAAGGAATTGGGAATTCCATTTAGAACCAAGAGACCATGTGACTTGCACAACTAAATCAAGTGCTTTCCGTAAGGGATAAAAGGATGCTTCTCATTTGTAATGGTCCTATTGAATGCAATATCCATGGAGTCAAGTTTGAAGAGACAAAACTCGTCTTTTGTGAGATCATAAAAAGGTGCTTAGTGGGTCCTAGTGCAAGCATTGAAGTCATTTAAAAGAATGGTTTCGCCCAATGATGAATATGTAGAAATCTCCAAATAAAGTTCCAAGTATGAATCACCACCATAGAGGATGACAAAAGATCAGGATGTTGGAGGAAAATAACATATTGTTATAAATATGTCTTGAAGAGGGGATGGGCCCCTCTTGATTTCAAACCACATTTATCTTAAGTGCTCACCTGACACAGCCAAAGACACTTTTTGGCGAAGGCATTCCCCAATGAAGCAAGCCACACCACACGAACTGCAAATGCCACATGATCGGCATGCCTCATGCATGAAAGCAAAAACCCAAAAGTAACTAATGATAGGTGGGAGAGCTCATTCAAGGCTCTCATGGTTCTCTTCGGTAAAACAAGATCATATAAACAAATAACATCTTGTACCCAAAGAAAACTATATCCGTCCTTTACAGTTCTAGGAGGTGATAGCAAAGCTGCTATTACAAAGTCACCAATCACTACTTTCTGGCCACAAATATCTGCCCACTTATCCATCCATGCAGCTATCACTTGTGCACATGCATTCTATGAATCCTCCATGTGAAGACATATAAATTCCTCATCCTAATAATTTTTTGTGGAGGGTAAAAAGTTTGTTCGTGACTCTTAAAAGCCCTCAAATGTTCCTTGGATGAGCAAAAGTCAGATAAGAAGAATGTCATCAAGGGCTACACAAGCCCGATCAAGGATAACATCCTTGATTCCAATGTCTAATTCAAGATATCACAACTTGCCTGATAATTGATTTTAGAAAACCTCAAATCGGAGGTTGACTTCTTTGGCTTGACATGTCCTTTCCTCCTCAAATTCAGCTTGCATTGCCAACTCCACAGTGGGAGGAGTCTTTTTCCCCTTGACCACTTGAACCCATGAATTATGTTCTTCAACTTGTTTTTGAAGAGATTGTTGATGAGCACTTGTCTCATTTTTTAGATTCTCAACTTGGACAAGGATCTTTGTTTGTTTGTGTTGTATATCATGAACAACCTCTTGGAGATGATGAAAATCGTCAGTTGCAGATGTATACATTTGTTCAAACAATTCTAGTCCAATAGTTTTTCACCTTGTGCCTAGACTTGACATTGTAGCACCTTAATGGTGGTATCCTCCTCACAAAGCTGGTTTTGGTGTCCTGAAATTTCTAAGTAGAAGGGAAGCAAATGCTAGCTGTACTTTGAGATAGAACAGGCAAGAAAAATTTTGAGCAAAGGCAAAGCAAACCCTGGCTCCAATTCAATTGAAAAGAAGGAAAAAAAATTCTATGCAAAGGCAAAGCAGACCTTAGCTTCAGATTTGAAAAAACAAGAGGGAGAATTTTTTATATAAAGGCAAAGCAAACCCTAGTTCTGATATCCATTGGAACAGGAGAGAATTTCCTAAAGGCAAAGCAAACCCTAGCTCTGCTTTCCACTTGAATGGGCAGAAAATTTTCTTGTGCAAAGGTGAAGCAAACCCAGAGAAAAATGATATTTGTTTTTCCTTTAAGTGAAGGGCAGCAAGAAGAATATGATAAAAAGGTAACTCAAAGGGCAAAAATGGTTAGCAAACCCAGAGAAAAATGATATTTGTTTTTCCTTTAAGTGAAGGACAGCAAGAAGAATATGATAAAAAGGTAACTCAAAGGGCAAACATGGGTAGCAAACCTAGAGAAAAATGATATTTGTTTTTCCTAAGTGAAGGGCAGAAAGAAGAATATGATAAATAGGTAACTCAAAGGGCAAAAATGGGTACTGCACTTGGCCAAAAACTAGTCTTCCATTAAATATTCACATGTAACTATGACAATGCAATCATTTCAGCTTCCTATTTGCACTTAAAGAAGAAAACAAATGAAGAGCACATCATTGTGAGATGCTTGATCCATAATTACAAGCAAAACAGGAGGACCCTCTCTAGTTTCTTCCAATTTCCCAACCAGAGATTTCTCGCTCTTTCTAGAAAAGGCATTGATTTTCAGGCGTTCGACTGTGTTCGAGTATCTTAGATTTTAGAAACTAATTACATCATATTTTCACTGAGTCTCACCAATGAAGGTACCAAGCACCCAGCAGCCACAGCCAACATCAATAAACAGAGAAAGAGATCAAGCAGGTACTGTAAATATTGTATTCTTCAATGACCAATACTGTGCACCAAAGCCCTTAATCACTACATGGATATAGCCAGCTCTAAGTGTGTCCAGTCTAGAATTGAAAGTCGGGCCAATATAACAAATTTGAGGCCATCTTTAGAAGAAATTCTGCCTTGAATATTACAAGAGAACAGGGAAATCTTCAACCTCCAACGCTGGCTTAACTTATCCTACTCAAGCCCACCCATTCCCTTTATGATATTATCATAGTGCGTCAACAACTATTCAATGGTTGATGATTACAGAAACTTTAATACTGCTATATACACACATAATTGTCTGGTTTCTTTCTTATCAAGTGGTTTTATAGCTTCAAACCTTTATTTTTTTTATTTTTTAGTGCTTAAGCTTACTGGATTTATATTTACTTGGTAAATTCATCTTTGTTTCTATAATATTGATGTTCTTTACTTTTGTAAGAACATTTTTAGGTACTTACATGTAGTGTCTTAGCTACCTGTAGTTTACAGTCCCCTTGACCTACACTGGTCACTTGTAAATATTACTATAATTTTCTTTTTCTTTTGTCTACCTCTTAATAATTAATTGGAAAACTTGTCAGACCCATTAGACCAAGTAGTTGCTTGTAAGTCCCATTGCATGTTTAATCTTTAGCAAACAATCAAGCATATATCTTTGTTAAACTAACACATTACTTTATTGAGTCCACCAATATCAAGGTTAAAGAAAAATGTCTTTTAGATATTGTCGAGTCCATAGATATCAAAGTTGAAGTCAAATGTCGAAGTAGAAAGTGGAACATATAAAACTTCCATTGCATGTTTCATACGTCAAGACATGCATCTTGGAAATTATATGCAAGAATAGCCTCACTCTGTATATCTGAAGAAACTCCTCCTAAATCCTATTACCAAGATGAGAGTTGGACCCAATTCAAGTGAAAACAGATGAAAAGCAAGCAAAAGCCACGAATTGTTTGAGAAAAGAGTTAGTTTGCAATCAAACTTGGCTACAGGTATACAAAAGGGTGGAGCAAAAGCATTGGATCTCAGTCTGATCTCACCAAGCACCCATCAGCAATAAAATACATCCAATCTCATGTTTTGACTTCAAAGAAATGACTTTTAAGCAAATGCCTTCAAGAAGTCTATAAGGTAAGATGACATGATTGGAAATGTGCATAAAATAATACAAAAGAGTCATACTTAAGAATAAGATACTTTTGTTAACATCAAAAGAGCCATAATAGAGAACAACGGATCAAATAGCAGAACATTAATTCCAGTGTAGGCTACCAATATCATAGAGCTATGGCATAGAAATCACAAGTGAATAGAAGCCCATACAGTCCATAAACAATCCTTAAAACCACTTCACTCATCATAAGAGGTTTGCTAAAGAGCAATATTCCATGTATTGTTGTAATGACAGTTAACAAATGTCTGACAAATGATCTATCTCCTTGCGTTCTTCCCAATAAGGTTGAGAGTTGAGACTAATAGAGCCTTCAGAAAGACCCTATATCATCTATATGTTCAGGTCTGCAGATGACTTTCTAAACTTAGTATTTCTTATGTCAATGATACAGTTGCATGTCATGTTCCCTACAAATTATCAATGGTACCATTGTATGTCTCAATAATGTTCAGCATTTAATCGTCACATGGCCTTAGGACCCTCTTTCGCCAGATGAGGATATGATCTCAATAGTCCACAATTTAAACAGATCACCATATTTTGCAGGTGATTGATCCATCATCCTTGCTGTCCCTAAGAGTTAGAGATGAAGGTGCACTTTAGATATCCTGTCTATCATGAAATCCAGGAAAGACATGATTGTTTCTACAAATGAAAAAAAAAAAAAGTGTCCAGCTAACACTTTTCCTTATGCAAACAAAACGGTGTTCAACCCTTAACCTTAGAGAGGCAGAAATTTCAAACACTGCCTCTCCAAGCTTATTCTAGGACCATCAAATTGATTACTTCCTTCTTTCATACAATAGGCAATTGGTTACTTCAATCGCTGGCATAGGTAATGACAAATCTGCAATACAACATCCCTTTCACAAGCAACCATTAGGACACCTTGGACTTATTCTTGTAAGAAGTGTAGAGGGTCTGCTACCCTCTTCCTTTCATTATTCCTAAAGCTGCACATTTCCCATATATGAGATATGTTTATATTAATACATGCCTATAGAAAATTACTTCCTTTGAGTGGGATTCAGTTGATCTAATGCTGTTGGCTGCTATTGTAAGCAAGAGATCATTCCCTTTAAGACAGTACAAACAGTAAAATCATGGGTTTCAAAGATCCAGCAGGCATATTGCAAGTACATAGATTCATTATCGATGTATCCTAACATGAGAAGGACCATACAACATAAGAAAGTTAAATCTTATTCACGATCATGATATGACTATAATAATTAGATTATGGGGACTAGGACATAGACCATAATTGAATAATTTTTTGTTGCTATTCTAATGTTGTCTAGAGAATGAGATTAGTAAAATCCTTTTTTGAGACCATATGCTACACTGCCTAGATTTAATTTTGATTTTGTCCTGTCCTGATAGTTCTTTTGGACAGCTACCAGCATTGATGAAGAACCATACAATGTAGCAGAAACTAAATCTCAATCATGATCGCGATATAACTCTATGATTGTATTCTGGTGACTACAGACTAGAAATAGTCTGACAAGCAAAAGATCTTTTGGTGCTCCTCCAAGACTTGCCAACACTTATTTGTTGTGTGCAATAGGTTACAGTAGGATACCAGAGGTGCAACATGTCTTTAGGAAGTATCCTTGAACAATGTCTAAGTAAAACATATTGACTTTGCAAATGATACTTGGCAACGTATTACCTAGTATTAACTCTGAAGAATTTACAAGTTAAATGGAGCAAAGTTGACAAAAAATCATGACCTGCAATTTTTCAGGAAGGCCCGAAAAAAATCAGATCAGCAATTAATCAGGAAAAACGGCAACAACTGTAATTTTTCACATTTTCTTTGTAACCAAACCAACAACCTGCATTGATGAACCACACTACCAACCAACAACTACTCGCATATCCCACATAGATGCATACTTTTATAGGTTTTATAGGACAGATGGGCAGTTGGCAACCAGAAAAAACCAGGGTTCCACAGGGACGCGCCCCCCCCCTCTGAGGGATGCATCCCCCATTCCCCGCATCCCCCAGCACGGGGGGACAGCATGGAGGACGTTTCCCCGCCGTCCCCCCTTTTGGGGGATGGGGGAGCCGTCCCCAGGACATCCCCTATTTTGAGGCGTCCCTTGGGATGGGCAGCCGTCCCCCACGGCTGGGCGCCCATACCCAACTTAAAAAAATAAAAAATAAAAACATGAAAAAGTAAATTTTAAAAAACTAAAAAGGTAGGGGGTGGGACCCATTTAAAGTTTCAACCCCCCTATTTTGAGGCGTCCCTTGGGACGGGCAGCCATCCCCCACGGCTGGGCGCCCATACCCAACTTAAAAAAATAAAAAATAAAAAAGTAAATTTTAAAAAACTAAAAAGGTAGGGGGTGGGACCCATTTTAAGTCTCAACCCCCCCCCCCCCAAACCCTAAACCTAAAAGAAACTCACTATATAAACTTATAAAGTCAAAACAAAGTTACAAACACTCATCTTTCAACAGTGAAGAAGAAAAAGAGAGTTGGGATAGCAAAAGGAGGCAGCAACAGCAGGCAACAAGGGCAGGGATAGCAACAACACTAGCAGGCAGCAACAGCAGAGATAGCAAAGGGCAGGGATAGCAACATCAGGCAGCAAAAATCCAAGTTTGTGTTGAAGTTTTCCAATTTTCATTACCTCTTCCAAGTCTGTTTTGAAATTTTCATATTTTTATTTCAACATTCAACATGGCCAGCAGTGAATCAGGCTCATTTAACATTAATATGGAGGGGGGAAACCAAACTGAAAGTGAAAATCAAAACCAAAATGAAAATATAAATATTCATGTTGCTAGGGATTCTGCCTCTACCATCCAACCCCAAACTTCCAAAGGGGACAGCACTGCTTCTAAAACCAGTTTTGACTGTCCATCACCATTATTAAAAGAATATGCCAAGGGTCCATTCAATATCAAAAAACCTCTGCTGCAATTTGTAACCAACTGTGACCAAGGCAAAAAAAATTATGGGGGCTCAAGAACATGGCTGTGTAATTTTTGTAAAATTGTGTTTAAGGGCAGCTATACTAGGGTTGAGTCTCATCTCACTGATAAGGCAGGAACAGGGGTTAGGGCTTGCCAAAAAATGACCCGGGTACAAGTTTTTGAAGCCCATAAGCTTGTGCAAGAGTCCAGATTTAAAAGTTTAGGCATGCCTTTACCTACAGCTAGCCAATCATCTAGAGGTGACTTTGGAGCCTCCTCAGAACAACCACAAGAATCAACCCAAACCTCTAGTATGCCACCGCTGCCCTCAAAGAAAAAGGGAATTGTAAGTGAGATGTTTAATGTGCAAGCAAGAGAGGAAGCAGATGATGTTGTAGCACAATTATTTTTTGCACATGGGCTTCCTTTCCATATTGCACGTTCCCCCTATTTCAAGGAAGCAGTAAAAAAAATAGCCAAGGCAGGGACTTCATATCTAGCGCCTGGAGAAACTAAGCTTCGTACCTCTCTCTTGGACAAACAATATTCCAAATGCAGTGTGGTTATGGAGCAAATGAGGAACACATGGTTGACAAATGGATGTTCTATCATCATGGATGGGTGGACTGACATTCGTCAACGTCCACTCATCAATATCATTGTCACATGTAAAGCAGGTCCCTATTTTCTTCGAGCCATTGATTGCACGGGGAAAAAAAGGATGCTGAGTTCCAGTACCTCCTGTTGAAGGAGGCTATTGAGGAGGTTGGAGCCTCCAATGTTGTACAGGTAATCAATTTGACAATTTCCGTTTTAACTTTTAAGTTTTTCTTATGAAAATCAAAATCTTTAAAATTTTAAATCTAGATTCTAAATGGTTGTTTAAATGAGACCATTTTTGTTGTACACTACAGGTAGTTACAGATGCAGCCCCTGTTTGCCAACGTGCGGGGAAAATGATAGAACAGGCATATAGACATTTTTTGGACCTCGTGTTGTGTTCATGCATTGAACAATGCATTGAAGGACATTGGGAGGATAGATTGGGTGAAGGCTATGGTTGCAGAAGCCAAAGATATGCAAATGTTCATTTGCAACCATCACACTTCCTTAGCCCTCTTTCGGTCCTTCTCAAAGGAGTTCATCAAACCAGGAGACACTAGATACGCCACCTACTTCATTTTATTGGAGAGGATGATTGAGGTGCAAGATGCTTTACAGTCCATGGTAGTATGCATGGAGTGGAAGAGGTGGCCGGAATCAAGGACAGAGGAGGGAAAGAAAATTAGAGACAAAATATTGGATGATAGTTGGTGGACTCAAGCCAAGTAAGAAATGTCATTTATGATTTTTCATTTTTAGTTTCAAATTGGATTGCTCATATAGTCTAAGTTTTTAATATTATTTTTTTTAATTTCTTGTAGGTACATTGTGTCTTTTGTTGCCCCAATTGTTGCAGTCATTAGATATGCTGACACAAATGCTCCTAATCTAGGAGAGATCTATGAGACTTTTGACAGCATGTTAGGGGAGATAAAAATAAATAATTTCTGCTAGAGATCCATCATTATTATTCTATGAGGCCTACATTAGACCTATTATACAGAGGAGGTGGGATAGGATGAACACCCCCCTTCATATGGCAGCATATGCAGTAAACCCAAAGTGGTATGAGCTTAGGCCTGGGAGAGTGGCTCCCCATCGTGATCCAAAGGTGAGACAAGGGTTTTTGAGTGCCCTTAAAAAGATATATGTGAGGGAGGAGGGCTCAAAACTTAGAGATGAGTGGCTCCAATTTGTGAATCTTGAGGGCCCTTGCTTCAGCCAACCAGAGTGTATAGAGGATAGGGCTACCATTGCCCAAAAAAATCCCATTGGATGGTGGCAGCTATATGGGGATGACACACCTAACTTGCAACATTTTGCAATTAGGCTTCTTTCACAGGTTGCTAGTTCCTCTGTTGTTGAGAGGAATTGGTCCACATACAACTTTATCCACAATGTGAGGAGGAATAGGCTTACCTCTCGCAGAGCGGAGAAGCTAGTTGCAGTGCATAGCTCTCTTCGCCTTCGTGAGAGAGTTAAGCCAGAGTACAAGCAATCTCCAACTACACGATGGGATGTTGATCCAAAGGATGCAGGATAGATTGATGAGGATGAGGGTCAGGAGGGGTTGGTTGGAGTTTCATTGGAGGCTCTTCACTTAGATGATGAGGGCAGCTCATCAAATAGTGATACAGATTCTGATAGTGATAGCCCAGCAGAAGTTCCATAGGAATGAGACTATTTAGTAATTTAGTATTTAGTATTTAGTTTTATGATGTAAACTCTTTTGAGTCTTTTTGTTGTAAATGAGCATTGAGACTATGAGTATTACTATTTCTGATTTCACTATTTGGTTATAGTGGCTGACCATTTATGCTGTCATATTTGAACAGTTAGTGACTGAAAAAAAATTAAAAAATGATAGTCTTTGCTTGAACATTGGTGGCTGAAAAAATGATGACTGTTATTGTTTGAATGTTAAAACTTAAAAGCTGAACAGTGTGGCATTCATTACTTGAGCAATAGCAACTAATTTGGTTAACTGTTAGAGATTGGCAGATTGCACTTGATATCCTTGGCTGAACCTTCAAGTTAAATTTGTTGAAACAATGAAATGGCTGCACTTAGTAATATCAATATGAATATCCTATATGATTCTAAGAACATGCATACTTTTTAATATTTATGTTTTTACTATTTTAGTATTACTATTTTTCATTTTTGTTGTGTAGAATTTGTAGATTATTCTAAATTTCTAAAAATTAAAAAATTTCATAGTATTATACCAGCCGTCCCCTTAAATCAGTCTGCCGTCCCCCGCCATCCCCGAAACTCGTCCCCCCGTCCCCCGCCATCCCCGAAACTCGTCCCCCCGTCCCCCGCCATCCCCGAAACTCGTCCCCCAGGCTCATGGAACCTTGGAAAAAAACATTAAAATTAACTCATTACGTTACATCACATCATTGCAAACACTTATTGCCACGTGTACACAACTACATGACAACGCTTACATATGACAATACTATTTACATGTAACACTATCGCTTGTCCATGCATTCTGCGCCCATACAATCCTCTTACATGCACTTGTGCAAATATGACAAATTGTTTGCCTACATTGATGAGAAATGGAAAAGTCAGAAGAACACTTGCCTGGTGTATATATAAAATCCTTACAAAGTAATGTACATTCAGGCTTGCTATGGATGGTGAAAAGATGTTTTCTCTTGAAGACTTGACTAGGATGTATATGACTGTGTATAATCACCATTGTTACTGCATAAAAATAAAAATCCTCTGGTCATTTTACAGGTCAAAAGACACCCAAACCCTTAGGTCATAACCACAAACATTTTTCACATTTTCCCTGTTCCCCAATCCGGCTATCCCTCAAGAAATTTCAAACTTTTGTTCCATATTATTGCAGATACAATTGATGATTGACATATGATCTCTTTATCACCCATTAGTCAATCGATATGTTAAAGGTGTCATCGCCACTTAGCAAGGTTGTAATGATTGATTAGGTTATGTCAAAACCAAGGGCTCAAATACATTAATATGTCTTTCGGTAAGTTTTTTTTTTTTTAATCTCATTGTCAATAAATTGCGTCAATTTCTCGTCGAAAACTAGGCAAAAATTGGCTATTGTGGCAAAAACACGAAATTATGGTTTTAAAAGGCATTCTGCCCTAATTTTGCCATTTTTTCTTCTCCCCTACTCAAAAACAAATCTTCCTAGAGGTCAATCCTGAACCTTAAATCATGTTTGGAGATCAAGTTGAAGAATTCAAATTTAACACCATTCGAAGGAGATCATCCCAATATTTTTCAGAGGTAATTTTTTTGGGCAAAATTCTAGGGGTTTTTTCAATATTTTCTTTTTGTTTGTTATTCCTAAAGCATGTAGGCTAGGCTCTAGGGTAGTTGTTTAGTTACTTATTCTTCATCTTTTTTCTTCCCCCTTTTGAAACATAGATGGATTCCTTGGGTGAGGGCCATGGAACGGCCCTTGATAGCAATGAGCTGAATCCTTCAAGTTCAACTCCAAATCCAAGCTCACAAAGGGACCCAATGTGGAAGCATGGGATTAAACAGAACTTGTCGGATCAAGTGTTTTGTAACACTATGGCAAGGACATGTTAGAAGGCATCTATTGCCTCAAATACCATTTGATTGGGCAAACAGGGCATGATGTGGACCCCTACCCTAGAGCAGTAATAAAAAAAATGAGGTGAAGGCTTGGTTATGCAATAAGGAGGCAAATAAAATAGAGCATAAAAGGACGAGAGTTGCAATTGGACATGGAGTAAGGCTTTGGGCCTCTTTTATGGGGATGAGGCCGAACTGGAGGATGTTACCACCACTATCGAAGAGTCCATTCTTAGCCCTCGCATCCAGCAAGGTACTGAGAGGAGTTCAAGTCTTGGAAAAAGCTCGAACACAAGATAAACAACCCTTCAAATACCACATGAGAGAAGAAGATTAGAAAGGTAGTAAGAACATTGATGGCTAATTCTTGATATTGTTGCAACATTCCCTTCAATTTCGCAAACAGCCCCTATTGGAAGCCCTGGAGAGGACATGGAGCATGGTTGGAAAAGGGACAGAGCCACCTTCAACGAAAGATTTCAGCAGGCCATTGGAACACACATGCTATTGTAGAAAGCAAAAGGAAATATGGAAGAGAAAGGGCTGCAGCATTTTCTCTAATGGATGGATGGATGCGAGGAACCACATGTTCCTCAACTTCATAGTGGCTTCAAGTGGATCCATGGTCTTCCTGAAGCTAGTTGATGCCTCGTGAGAGGTGAAGAATGCACAAATGTTCTTTAATTTGTTGGAGGAGGTCATGTTGGAAGTAGGAGTAGACAATGTTGTCCAAGTTGTGACGAACAATGCAGCGGCATGTGTCTATGAGTAGGCTTCTAGAGGAGAAGTACCCCTCTATTTTCTAGAGCCCATGCACCGCCCATTGCATTGACCTCATGCTTGAGGACTGTGGTGGAAGAAGCAAAGAACATCACACAGTTTATATACAACCACATGTGTGCTCAACTTGATCAGGAAGCACATTGAGGGGAGGGACATTCTTCGCCCAAGGATCACTCGATTTGCCTCAAATTTCATCGCCTTGCAGAGCCTTCTAGTGGCATTGCCTACTTTGAAGCAAATGTTTGTGAGCAAGGAATGGTATGCCTTGCCATTTCATTCAAAAGAGGAGGAAGAGTGGGTCTAGAGGCAAGTTTTTGATGATTCATTTTGGGTGAGCATGCAAGAAATTCTCAAGGTAATTGGTTGTTTAAATTTAAAATCTTATTTTATACTTTAAAATTTTAGTATTTTTTCCTAAATTTAACTAAAAATTACATATTCTGATTTGTAATTTTTTATTAAATGTACTACATTAATTACAATGATAATTTTTAACTATTCAACTACAAGTGATAGAACCCTTCATAAGGGATCTTCGCCTTGTAGATGGCGAAAAATTAGCAATGGGGTACGTATGAAGCGATGGATAGAGCGAAAGAGGGCATCCAACACTATTACGGTGGCAATCAACACAAGTATGAAGCCAATTGGCATATCATTGATAAGAGATGCATGAGGCAACTCCATCGACCTATTCATGCAACGGGGTACTTCTTGAACCCCAAATTTTTTCCACTTGCAATTTTAATGCTGATGATAGAGGTCCAGGGGGGTTCTATACTTGCATATGTAGCCTATGTAACTGAAATTAAGTAGTCAAAATTACAAATCCATTGGACTAGACATGTGACCTCAATGCTACGTGCAAAATGTCCAAAAAAAACTGAACCAGAAAATACAAGGGCCTGTTCATTACACTATTTTAAAAAATATATAATTTGGATATTTAAACACCTCACAATGATTCTACAGCCCAAAAGTTAGCCAAATCCAGTTCATCAATTTCAAGAAAATACAACTAATTGACTGTTACAATTGGCTGTTGCATAAGAACTGTCCTTGTTTTATTGCCCCTTTCCAAAAACAGTCATGTTAGTTACAGCAACCTACAGTAAAATAATTACATAACCTACACATGAGGAGAAATTAGATGGAGAAAAATTAGGCTTCATCCAAGCTTTCAACAGGATACCGAGTTTACTGCAGAGGACATTGAGGCACTAGAGGCGTAAGCGGAACATTTGAGAAGATTGGAACAGATATAACATGATGATCCCGTACCTGAGGAGCCTCCAATTCAACCACCTGTTCAAAGCCAAGTCCAACCATCCAGTTCAAGGGGGAGGAGGGGAAAACAAAAAGCAGTTTAAAAACTGCTTTATATTTTGAAATTTTGAATTTGTATGATGTATTTAGTTGGATTTCATGATCAAGAACTGTAATTGTACTCTTTTTTATGAATATCTAATATAAAATCAGCTTTCTGGCTCTCCAATTGTTGTTTAAAATCAAGGTTCCACGAGCCTGGGGGACGGGGGGGGACGGCAGGCCGATTTTAGGGGACGGCTCGGGGATGGCTGGGGGGGACGGCTGGTATAATACTATGAAAATTGAAATTTTTTAGAAATTTAGAATAATCTACACATTCAGAATTCTACACACAACAAAAATGATATTAGGATATTCATATTGATATTAGTTACTAAGTGCAGCCATTTAATTGTTTCAACAAATATAACTTGAAGGTTCAGCCAAGGATATCAAGTGCAATCTGCCAATCTCTAATAGTTAACCAAATTAGTTGCTATTGCTCAAGTAATGAATGCCACATTATTCAGCTTTTACAAGTCATCATTTTCAACAATGTACTAAAGAACATAAAGAACAGATTAAAGCAAAAGTTACAGTATTCTAAAATTACAGTGTTCTAAAATAAGCGGATTTGTCATTGAAGTCAATGTCCTAAAGCAAAAGTTACAATTTTCTCATTGAATTCAATGTCCTAAACTTAAAGCAAAAGTTACAATTTTCTCATTGAATTCAATGTCCTAAAGTCAATGGGATTTGTCTCTTTGTAAGAATAAGACAAGTTGATGCCAAGCATTCCTCATCTGTATTTTCTCAATGGAAGTGTATGCAAAGCAAACAATTTAGGCCACTTTGCAGCAAATCTTTATAGCAACAAAGGAACACACATAAAAGCAAAATAGTGAACATGAATCTAATTGGATGCTATCTGTTTTACAAAATCTTCATTCTTGAACATTAGATAAATCAGCAATAGAAGCATTTTGGACCAGGGTCTTTTCCCCACCAAATAAAGTGCCATTCCAGTAAGAGTTATCATGCCACTTTTACTAGCCAACAGCTTCATCATGTTTTTACCTTACATGATTTTTTGAATTATGAACCTGAATTAAGACATGCAAAGCCATGATCTAAAAATGTTTTCAAAAATGCAGTCAAGAGGCACGCTGTTCAGAGTCCTGTAAAACTTGCTTGTTTCACTTTTTAACATCCTACAATTTAATTATTTTTTTCCTTGTCAGCTTTCTTCTCAAAAGATTTTGATTAACCTTGTTTAAAGGGATTTTGTAAATTTATGCTTATTAATTTTGTATTCTTGGTTTTTCTTTGGAACACTATTTCCAGCTCTCTCCAGACTGTTGTTACACAATGTAGTATTTGAGTACAAATACCTGCTTTGATCATCTGCGGACATTAAGAAACTTCCTTTTTTTCTAAGTAATTTTCACTAGTATGAGTAGGGTCTCTCTTTGTTACTCTTTATGTTATTCAGTGATCTCCGCTTATTATATCAACAATCTTTATCCCTCACTTGTAATTTTAGAATACTGTAACTTTTGCTTTAATCTTCATAGAACAGATTGGCTGAGGACTTGCTTTAGAATACTGTAATTTTAGAATACTGTAACTTTTGCTTTAATCTTCATTTGTGGAAAGTCATCATTTTCAACAATGTACTAAAGAACAGATTGAAGAACACAAATGTCTTACAATGTACTAAAGAACAGATTGAAGAACACAAATGTCTTACAATGTACTAAAGAACAGATTAATGTAGATTAGAATACTGTACGGCCTGAGCATCCCCAAAGGGGCCCAACAGCCGTCCCCGGGGACGCCCCAAAATAGGGGACGTCCCGGGGACGGGAGGCCGTAGGCCTCAGGCGTCCCCGAGGACGTTTCCCAGCCATCCCCCTTTTTGTCCCCCCGTGCTGGGGGACGCGGGGGACGGAGGGACACGTCCCTCAGGGTAGGGGACGCATCCCCGTAGAACACTGTTTAAAATGTATTTTTTTAATTTAAATATTTTTGCTTTTAATATTTTTATTTTTTTTGTGTTGAGTTTTTGCCAAGTTTCCCGAGTTGCAATTTTTCTAACACTAATTAAAATTATAAGAAGTGCACATCAAAGCCCATTAATTGCTTAATATCTTTAATAATTCAAATATCCATTGCTTTTTAAAACATACCGTTAAAACTGTCTCCAATGCAGATTTATGTGTGACAGGATGTAAATCTGTAGGAATCTGCAATAGACGACATCACAATAAATACATAAGCCAAAAAATATCCATGCTGTAACTGATATGAGACAAATCTGTCTATAAAAGATACAAAATTTGAGAAAGGCTGCTTGGGAATTTTTTCACTACAGCCTAACAAAAAAAACAAAAAAGATTGTGTTAAATTTTTTTCCAAAAAGAAGAAACTAAATATAACATCACAAGAAAATGCAGAAACGCAACAAAAATACAATGCGTCCAGAAATAGAACTGTACAATTTATTGGATTTCAGATTTGAAAAAAAAAAAAAATTTACTCTCATTTACATATTAACAGTTGCTATAAACAACCATATATTTTAGCACACTGACTTTAACACAGACAATAAAGCATAAAAACAGGAGGAGAGATTATAAAAAAATTCTATTAAGCAAAGCCAAGCATTACATAGACTTAATCCTTTATTGCAATATGAATATGGGTCTTTTCAACTATGAAGGTTATAAAGTTCACTCCCCTGCAGAAATAGAATACAACATACTGCAACACAATTCCATTACCACTTAAATGAACAAAATATACAATATGAATATCTTACAATTACAATGCATACACTGTGCACAAAACATATATCAGACTGCCCGACACAGCAGTTTGGACAGCTCGGCACAACATCCAGACAGCCCAGTCTGCAAATAGGACAGCCTGCCCTTGTCCAGACTGCTAACACTCACTAGACGGCCTGCCTTTAGTCTAGACGGCCTAGGCTCCTCACTGTATGGCCTGGCAACTTCACTGTACAGCCTGGCAATTGGTTTGTACAGCCTTGCACAAGTATCTTACGAATGGTTACAGCCCACTTCTACTACCATGTGCAATGCCAACATACAACACCCACCTTCGATACAACCCTCAATACCATGCCAACCTCTCCTTCCATGCCAACCATAAGAATGAACAAGGGTCTTATTTATACAACTAAGGAGGTAGTTGCATCCTCCGACTTACTAACTACCCAACACCTCATCATTTTCTTAAATTACATTTGACATGCATGTGACTTACATTTACATTTCATTTCATGACTCACTTCATGACAAATGACTCGGCACATAACTAATCATTAAACATTGTAACATACAATATTACATCACGATTATAACTTTATTAATTATACGTATGCACATTTCATCAAACACTTTGCATACAAACTACAAAATAACACAAAATGACAAAACTTATTCACTGATTATGCAGACATGTCAATTCGCCTGCCTACATCACCAACAACTCCGCAATTACATTGTAGTAATTTAAAACAATTTCATATTCAACTAAATTTTAACAAGATTTATTGGTCGCTGTCCCAAACATCTTATACTGCTACTAAGATCAACTTCCAACCGTATTTTAGGCTATTTATTTATATATATAGTAGAAATTGGCTGTTATAAGAATAATTATATAGAAACCACCTGCACCTAATCAACTACTGTCCCAGATTGCCAGATCCTCTACTTATAAGAGGAATCATAGCACACATTCCTTTGTTAACTTTCTGAAAAGGAATAGACTAGCTTCAATCAAGGAGGACAAAAAACTTGGTCCATATATAAAGTAGCTTGTGGCTTGTGCAGCCAAAGACACCAACTTGTCTGAAGAGACCAGTCAGTTAAGATATGAAGTGGATGATCCAAGACAAATGTAGATGACAGTAAAGATGGAAGTAGAGATGAATTATCCAATATGGATAGCAACTAATAGTGCAGAATGCAAATGGGTGTACAGATGATGATAATGACAATTTACATGTACTAGGAATAACTATAGTGCTAGGAACTATGACATTATCACCACTCAGAATTGTAATTATGATTCATCATTTGACACTCATAAACAATTAATGTGGACCATGATATTTTCATATTTTAAACGACATACTGGCTCAATGTTACACATTGTTAGACTTGCAATGCCAGTTGATAGTATTTTTGAACTTTTGATGTTTTATTACCTAATGATTACAAAACAACTGCATGAAATTTGAATGAATTTAGATGTTTTCGCATGAAATATCTGATGCTGTTTCCTGCTGTTTATTCATTTCTCACCATCTCGTATAGATGTATATGCAAGTTTCCAGTTAAAGTTGAACCCTAGATATCCTCCTTTTTTTTCTCCCGAGCATTTCCTACTTCCCCCTTCCTATCGGTGCTAAAATAGATATTCAGCAATACTTATCCTCAATTTTTGCTTTAATATCAGAAGTGCTAATCATGGCACTAACACACATCGTTGGTATCACTCAGGGACATGCAAGGTTAGCTATAAGGAAAGAAACAGAGTCTCATTTAAGAAAAAGCATCAGAGAATGTCAAGTTCATACCCCACGACCATTATCTTTGATGCTAATGGAATCATCAGGGAAAAGAATAACATCTATGGTTGTCGCAAACCCAGCCTGAGCCTCATCAATGGCGTTGTCTAAAACTTCATAAACCTTTTTTCATGCACAAACATCATAGATTAAATGAGTTAGCTTAGAAAATATTATTACAAAAAAAGTCTGGCTTCAACAAGGCAAAAATAATGTATGTATTTGGGTAAAAACCAGATGATGTAGACCACGTGGTCCTGTGCTTCCAATGTACATCCCCGGTCGCTTTCGTACTGGGTCCAATCCCTCCAAAACCTACAATTTTTTTTGAAAAAATCTATCATAAATATTTCATAAGGTGTGACATAATTCTTGAAAGCCCAGCATTATAGAATATATAAATCAGTCTCAAATGCCAACACAGAATATACCAAGAATGGCCACATGTTCGTCATTCGAAACAATATTAACAAATTCATTTAAAAATTCATAAATTTAGAGGAAACAAACCAACATGTCACAAATGTGTTCAACTTTCCAAATGTTCTTTATTACTCAAGCCCCGTATTCAAACATCAAACAGTTTGTAACTCCATCTATTACTTTATTGAAGTTGATCCCCTTAACCCAAGTGAATGAAAGTTTCCATGAAACATCTATGTATACATTCCTTGTACCTTTATTTTGGCTAAAATGGGATATCTGTGCTTCAAGAACAAAATGATTGACCAATTTGTGAAGGCATCAGAGACCTATATTCTAAATACCAAAAAAGCATTGGAAGCATAGAACTTCTTACCCAAATGCATCCTTTTTCAAATTAATGATAAGCATTATAAGAAAATAACAAACAACATTAATAAATAAATAATATAAAAATATAAAAAATAATTAAAAAAAAAAAAAACTTAAAATGCCAATTTCTGTCACATCAACAATCTATAAGTGCATTGTTTGCAATTACCCCACTAAATTTGTTGCATGTGGATTACGTTGATACCCAAAAACAAAAAAGAAAAATACACAATCTAGTCTGGGGATAGGCTTTCATTTTATTAACATATGTGCTTATCACAAATAGTATGAAAAAAGAAATGGTTACAGCACCAGGACAAGTATGAGAAGTGTTTAACCTGCTTAACATCTTCATTTTAACCATCAAGGTACAGCACCAGGACAAGTATGAGAAGTGTTAGCACCGTACAATTTGAATAGCAACAACCAGTGTTGTACAAGTTAGGGCCTAACAGCAATGTTGTACAAGCAAAGTTGTGTAATCGTACAAGCATAGGAAGTGTACGGGAAGGGTCGTACAAGCGCAAGCAAAGGTTGCAATCGAAGTTGCTGGAAACAGACGAGATGCATAAATGACTGAGATTCATAGAGGATCCAACAAGTGCAACAGCAATAGAGGAGGGTTCCACCTAAACCAATGTTGCAGTCGGAACCTTGCTCACAGGGAGAGGGCATTAAAGTTGGCCATAGGAGAGGTCTTGCAAAACGCATGCGAGAGAGAGAACATAATACGGACATTGAGCGAGACAGGAGTAGGCAACGCAATGGACAGTTAAGGGAAAGCCCAAGAACCAATCCAGAAGAGAGAGGAACAAAGGCTTCGTTTCAAGAGATGGAGAAAGGCAAGGGGAGAGAAAGGATGCAAATACCCTTGCAAGAGATGTCATGGCAACAACCAGCAGGAGAGTTTTGCAGTAACTGGTGGCAGGAGAATCCACCAAAACATCCATTGAAGATTGCTTTTAAGAACACAAGTGGCAGCTATTTTAGGTGTTAAACACAATAGCTCAATTGCAATAGCATTACTTGTAATCGCGAAGGCTTCGTCTCAAGAAAGGGAGAAAAGCAAGGGGAGAGAAAGAATGCAAATACCCTTGCAAGAGATGTCATGGCAACAACCAGCAGGAGAGTTTTGCAGTAACTGGTGGCAGGAGAATCCACCAAAACATCCATTGAAGATTGCTTTTAAGCACACAAGTGGCAGCTATTTTAGGTGTTAAACACAATAGCTCATTTGCAATAGCATTACTTGTAATCGCGAAGGCTTCGTCTCAAGAAAGGGAGAAAAGCATGGGGAGAGAAAGAATGCAAATACCCTTGCAAGAGATGTCATGGCAACAGCCTGCAGGAGAGTTATGCAGTAACTGGTGGCAGGAGGATCCACCAAAACATCCATTGAGGATTGCGTTTAAGAACACAAGTGTGCATCACATCTTGTAGATTCCCAATTTTGACAAGGAGTTTTTCAAGCCATGCTTGTTGCAGATGTTATAAACGTACAATTCAAAGCATCATTTAAGTAGAGTTGTGATCGGTAACAAGGAAGTTCAGGTAGATCTCCAAAAAGCTTTTGGATTTCTGAATTCTAATGTACCGGTGAAGGAGGCATTAGATCTCCATCTTGTAGAAGAATTTGATAGTTGAGGTTACTGATCGCAATCTAACAGAGGCAGCAAAATTGTTGAAGCATGGGAGTCATGGACTGAAAATGCAGCAGTTGAAGACAAAGGAACTGCAATGCACCATGAATGTGATCATGTCAAAACTCTCTAGAGAACAACGAGCCTCAGAGATGCCCACTTGGCTCATACCATACATGAAAAGAATTATGGCAGGCGTAGCATATGATTGGGCATCACACTTGTCAAACAGTATCAAGAATTTTCTGATGCACCACACCAAAAATTTTCAATGGCTTTCCACACCATTGCGTTGATGATGACTCTGGTGACGTAGAAGAAGTTGCAGTTTCTAGGGTTGAATCCCCCTCCGGTGATTCCGGAGCATGCGTCGAGCATATTCAGATGGGTTCATGTGATGCCACTAACAAAGCCAAGCACTCTAGTGACGAGGAAGAAAGGGCTCTTGAGGAAGAGGAAGGTTCAAGAAGCCTCAAGAGACAAGGGAAGTACGGATTCCAAGGAAACTGGGGAGAGCCATGTGTTGAGGGGCTGGTGCAGAAAGATACACGGAGTAGGAGGTTAGAGCAGCAATGGACAAGAGCCCAACCACAACATCAGCAAGAGGAGCAGCAATGGACAAGAGCCCAACCACAACATCAGCAAGAGGAGCAGCAACAGTCACAGTGAGGAAAACCCCCACAACAGGCCACAGTGAAAGGTGGCAATGCACGGCAAATGATGGAGGGTACGAGCAAGATGCATGGAGCACAATAGGGGCCAATGCGAGAGGAATTTCCTACACAACCAAGGAGTCAAACTATGCAAGGAGGCACTGCAAGTACTAGTTCAGGTACCAAGAGAGTAACTTCAAACAAGGCTACAATAGGTGGACAACAACCAAAGGAGTCTGTTGCGCAAGTAATACAAGCAAAGGAGAGAAGAGTGCAACAGCCAGAGCAGAGGACTATGCAACAACAAGCACAGGAACCAGTAGTTGTAGATGTGGATGAGGAAATTCAGAATGCAGTAGATGTGGATGAGGAAATTCAGAATGCAGTAGATGTGGTGCAAGCATCACCACAGGTGTAAAGAGATTTTAAGGGTGGTGTGCGGGTAGAGAATGTCAACTCGCCCAACAGTTTTGATAATATGCCTATGCAGTTTGTGCAACAAGTGGATCCATGTGGATCACCTCCATTGGATGAAGACGCATGTATTGAGATCACATCTATAGCACAAGAGACGGCACCTAGTTCAGCTATGCCAGAAAAAAGAAGGGATAAGGGAAAAACAAAACAAATCAGAATTCAAATTATGTCAAAAGGCGACAGTAACTAGCCGTCAAAAGAAGAACTGGAAAGAAGAAGGCAAGGCGGCCAAACAGAGAATCAACCTGACAGGTCACAATGGAGAGGACAAGGAGGAGACCACCACCAAAGATGACACCAATACAGAACTAGCAAAAGAGATGAGTGAACATTTTCTTTTGGAAATGCCAAATTTGAGAAGACCTCCAGTTCTGGGAGAGAATATTAATGAGCAGGATGATACCTTCTTTGAGAAAATCACTAGAGCATTGGAGAGAGTGCACACTGAGTTCCAAATTAGTTGTATTGGAGATTGGCGACTGTGATAGATAAATATGGAGAATGAGCTAGGCATGTTGGTGCACTGGGCTTCAGACGAAGAGCGCATGAAGAAGCTTGCCAACATTCATTAGACACAATTGTGGGAGTTGGAGGCTGGCAGTATAAAAACAATGTTGAGAGTAAAGAATCTGCTAGAAGAGACTCAGACGCTCTATCGGCATCCAGCGAGAGTATATGTGGATGAAGTGAGTTTGGCAGCCCACCGAGAGGAGGAATCAGGTGTCAAGTATGTTAAACTTGCAGCTGAATTGGTCAAATTGTATGCCTAAATGAACTTTTTGGCATACTTGATTCAATGGTTAGTTGTTGGGTTGGAGAAGTTCCAACAGACAGTTTCTAGTCTGAAGCTAAAAGAGGAACAGGCTAACCAATTGCAGGTAATGGAGGCGCGACTTCAGCAAGTGAAGGAGGATGTCAAAGCAGAACTAGCAACATTAAAGGAAGTTGAGGAAAAGAAGAAGGCACAGGATGAACAAGATCAGTGGATCCGACAACTAAAACCTGAATGTATAGTGAGGGAGCAGTTATTGGAAGCAAAGAACCTTGAAGTAGCTCACTGAGATTAGCTGATAGCGCAGAAGGATGAGCGGCTGGAAATTGCAACAAGAAGGGAAGCAGAAGCAGTGAAGAAACTCGTAGAAGCAACTAGGAAAAAAGACAAGTTTGAAGCTGCAAAAAGGGAAGCCGAGTTGAAGGCTAGCCTGGTAGAAGTTGAGCAAAGGTCAAATCACTATGGCCTACAGTGGGCTCGATACCAGGCCTATGCCAATTGGTTGAAAGGAGAGACTGAAGCCTCAAAGCTACAAATCCAGAAGCTCAGAGGGGTATTGTTCCTATGCCTCAACATCAGAAAAACCCAAGTCCCTAGGAGCAGAGGCAATCGTCGAGGAGGACGTCAACCAAATTAAAGGGGAGGGAAGATGTAGGAGCTAGTTCTGAACAGCCTCAAAAAAAAGTAATGTATATAGTCAAAAATAAGTGCAATGTGCACAAATGTATATGAAATGTAAATGAAATGCAATTTTGTAGTGTAATTATGTCAAAGGTGATGATGTAAGCATTGAATTATTAAAGTTTGTAATGTACGGCATTAAGCATGTAATTAGAATGTGCAAATGGGGGTAGTTAGAATGGAGGGTCCTGGGCGGCAGTTGCTGTTAACTACCAGCCCTTGAGGATAAATAGGACCCCCCATTCATTTGTGCATAAATCTATATCCAGGGGATTCATCTGTAGCATTGGAGAGTGTCATACAAGCATAAGTAATTCAATAACCATTCTTCCTTCATCTGTGTGACTGTGTATATTTGTGTGTGAAGTTATTGTTGTATCCCAGTAAATCTATAGTTGTTCTTGTCAAGTTCTGTGTGCAGGTTGGAACCAGGAGTTGCAATGTATGAGGAGTGTCGTCGGGAGAGTCGTACGAGAAGTGTTATTGGAGAGTGTCGTATAAGTCTTGCCGACGAAGGTTGCCGTACAAGTGGAGTAACTGCCGTTCAAGTGACTATCATTCAAGTGGATCAAGTGGACTGTCGTTCAAGTGTTGCCATACAAGTGATTGTTGTACAAATCAATGTCGTAAGAGTGCTGCCGTACAAGTGACTGACGTACGAGTCACTTGCCGTACAAGTGACTGACGTACGACAACAGTTTTCGTACAAATGGAAGTTAGTGATGATTGCAGTTTTGGTTGACTCCTGAAATCTGTCATATTTATTCCTCCAAACGTTGGAGTACTCACCACCATGCTACAAAACCTCTAAACCATAGAGGAATGTGGACCTGAAGATGATGTTGGAGGGCCACATTTTCAATGGGATATCCTGAAAATGAAGATGGAAACACTAGCACTCTAAAACTAAAAGGGAGGCTTATACAGTTGTGCATAAACAGCATTCTTCAAACTGAAAGACAGCCTTCTAAACTGTAATTCCAATTAATCAAAAGTTTTAGTAATCTCCACCAGTTTTTTCGTATTGAAGAATTGAAGCTTTGACAGAGCCTCCTTGGAGGCATTGAAGACCATAACCTCGATCTTACTAAGATTGATAACAAGCTGCTGATACTCACAGAAGCAAGAAAGAGCATCAAATTGTTGTTGAAGACACTCTGTAGTATGAGTGATGAGTTCCATGTTGTCAATAAAAAGCAAAATGGTGATTAAGACATGGTGAAGCATGCAACCATCATCAATATGTGTGTCGTCTAAGGAACTCTTCTAACTCAAATGTGCCCAGGACATGGTCTGTTGATGCACCCAGGACATCTCAAGTATCTTATGATATCCCACAACGCGTATCTTGCTTGGGACATCTACACACTGTTAAATAACACCAAAGGAAGAAAAGAGGGAAAAAGAATCTAAAATGTTTGTAAAGTCTAAAAGGTCTAAACTGCCCCAATGACACCTGAACGATGGGGAAAATATACAAGTAAAACATACAAGCAGCCCACAAGTAACACAACCAATGGGGGAGAAAAAAAAATGAAAATAAGTTTTGCATCTTACAAGTAAGACACGCAAGCAGCCCACAAGAAACACAACCGATAGAAAATAAAATTAAAAATAAACACTTTTTGAAAATAAGTTTTGCATCTTATGAGTTGGAAAAAACTGTAAATTATTTTTTTATTTAAATTTTTGAAGGGGAAAAAATAACTATATATAGGTAGAGCAAAAGATTGTTTTTTGATGCTTCAAGAAATTCTTCTACCATTAAAGTGAATTTGAAAACTTTATAATACTAAGGTAGTAAGGATAATCATTTGGGAGGAAGTTTTTGTCTACCCCCAGCTTGCAAGTATAATTCTAAAAACTTAACTTCCTCTGTCATTTGTTAAAGTTTGTCATTGGTGCTGACTCAATTTATTTTATCATCTATGAAATAATACTATAATTTTAATTGATCATGTTCAGTTTAAATTGACACTTGCAAACATATAAATGTACATGCAAATATTTCATCATATTCCAAAGCCTGAATTTTGAAAATGGTGTCACAATAACCATACCCATGTACCCTTGCAACTATGAGATACATTTGAGTTGCATCATAATCATTTTCCAAGGCAACATTATGCTCCAAAATTATTCATCACAAATGCATTCTCCAAAAGCCCTAGCCTACCTTAGAGCAATTTAATCTCATGAAGAGCCCATGGGGTTTAGAGCAATTGGTTTGGAGTGAAGAGTTACACATCGTAAACCAACATTCAAGTCTCATGGGTGAACCTTAACAAAGGCCCACAAGGTTTAGAGCACTCGGTTGGGAGTGAAGAGTTTCACATGTTAACCCAAGGTTCAAATCTCATGGGTGAACCTTAACAATATGCCCATGGGATTTCAAATAATTGGTGCAAAGTAGTTTCACACCACAAACCAAGGTTCAAATCTCATGGCTGAACCTTAATATTATTTATCAAGTGGCATGAGCTCAAGAGGTTAAATACATTGACTATCAAGATGAAGACCCAAGTTCAAATCTTGCTAGGTGTATGCATAATTGCCAAAAATGTTGTTTTAATAACATTATGTGGTTTGTTGAAATATCGTTGTGATTCGATCATGATAGAATACACTTGGCGGCTTATCTTGATACCATATAATCAATATTAATTCTCTTCATCAAATGGTATTAGCTTAATTGGTTACATTCCTTGACTTTCAAGGAGCAAACCAAGGTCCGAATCTTGCCAAATGATACATGCATAATTGCCAAGCTGTTGTAATACCACTATGTGGTCATGATGTAATATGGGAGGGGCCTGTTTCAATCCCATATAACCTAATGGAAAAATATAATCTCATGAAGAGGTTTCATAGACCCAATCTAGAACCTCTGATACTCGTATGTACCTGATACATGCCTAATTTCAAGCACAACTATGGTTGAGGACATGCCAAACTCTTTTGCAATGTATCCCCCATTTGTAAGCATGATACATCTCTACTTATAGTGCTATCATTATATTTTGTCAAATGGGATGAGCTCAATCGGGTGAATTGTGTGGGCTCCAAAGCCAAAACCCAGGTTTCATACTCAAGTGGCATGTGACTTAAGAAATATAAAGTGGAACTGTAAAGTGTTTTGTTTGGGTAGAAGTACCATATCCAAGTTTGGGTACAGCAAACCACAACAAACATGGCCAGGTGCAAGTCCTGTATGAATATGGCAAGAGATGCCCCACAATCATGACAGCTAAGCTAAAGGTTACGCCCATACAAGGGGTTTACAAATCAAAAAAGAAACAAAAATACTATTATAGTGTTTCCTAGTGTTTTCCCTTGATGAAAGGGGCATGACAAAAATGTTAGACCTTCCGAAAAATGAAAACTACTGGATGTTCTTAGAGCAAGCTCAACTTCAACTGAACAGGAGAAGGAAATTCAGAACCTGCAGGCAAGGAAGGCATCACAAAACTCTGAAGGGGTGTCCAAGTTGATTTATAGTGTAGATATTTACCCCATGCTCCAATAACATAACTGAACACAAAGCACATCTGAAAAGTATTCTTCTTGTAATCCATAGAGGCAACAAGAATGTAATGATTGAAGGCAAATCAAAGTTTGTACAGATTAAAAATGAAACGTACCCCAGCTGAAGACTTAGTTTCTCCATGACCACTTCAATCCATGTTCTGGGTTTAATAGAAAACAATGGAAGATCTATTAGCCGATCTTGGGGTGAGTCTCTATTTTTTGTGTGGTGATTTTTCCAAACACTATAAGAACCCCTGTTTGATCCAAATATTTCTTTGTTAATTGGTAAATATTTGAAGTCAAGTAACTTTTTAAGTTCTGCAAACATTGTGCATATTGACCATGCTGTACTTCCTAGACCCACTATGCATGGGGCAAGGCACTCCTGTTGCGCTGTCAGCTTACAAGGTGTACATACCCTACTCCTTAGGATTCGAACCTTGAACCTCCTATCTGGAGTACCCACCCCTTCACCATCAGGCCTACTCAAGCTGTACAGACCAATTCCTTGCACCCAATAATAATAACAAGAAGAAGAAGATGAAGAATTTCAGGGGTGCACATAAAAGTAAATTCTCTCACAAGTCATTTGATGAAAGTTTGAAGTGTGGTAACAGGAATAATGGGAAATGGCACCATGCCTCTTCAAATCACAGCATTGCACTTGAACTGTAAGCTGTTGCTGGTCAATCATTTTCATTGTACTACTGCTTTTACTCTCTATACGTTCTATGTGGAAGAAAGCTTCCTGAGTTTTAACTTCTGGATAGGGTTTTTGAGCATTAAGATCTACAGCCTTAGTGCCATGGACAATTCTGATAAGCTAACTATATTGCTAGGCCTGCCTTCTGTGTGTAAGAATTTTTTTCTGGGATCTGCTTCTCCTTGTTTCCAAGTTCATCGTGATTTCCAGTAGTTGGTCATTTTGGAAAGCACTGTTCCCAGTTCTATGATAAGGATTTTGTTATGTCCATTGATATTCCTGTTTTCATTTGTCTGTCTTTCAATGGCAAACTCAGCCTGCAAAAAATCCCTCGCTCAGATGCTGTGAAACCCTTGGTTAAAAAATGAAAGGAAAGACGATGTGTTTCACCAAGAGTGAATAGTACAGATGGCTGACAAGCAACTCAGTCCAGTAGGATCACAATAGGTGACACTCTGTCCAGTGAAAGCAGATAATGCAAGTCAGAGAACAGTCAATCTTATGTTCCTGATTAAGGGAATCACAAAGATGAAAAAGGAAGACAATCTGTGATTCTCAGCCCAGAGCACCCCTAAACTTGAAGACAATTTTTGTAAGTATTTGCCAAAACGAATCAGAAAACCTACAATCAAATATTTGCTTAAGGAATACTTTATCAATGGTATCAAATTGAACACGAAAGGTGAAACCACAATTGCTAATGAGGCAAGGAAAATCAACCCAGATTTAGGGCAATCAATTACTATAGAAACATTCACTCAGTGGTCCAAACCCTTATCACTGACCTGAGGGTGACACGAAGTGGGATGTGGAAATGGAACTTCTAAAAGTATGACATAGAATCCAAGATGATTACCTTAGAACGGATTATTCAATCTCTGCTCAAAAGAGAAGGCATTCAGATTCCTCCTCAGTCGCAGAATCTCTCTGGTAAGAAGATGAAAGGGATGACCCAGCAGATCATGCTAGAGGGATATAATGGACATGCTGCTCTTTATTTTACCTTGGTTATGCATCTATAATCAGTTTGGTTTGGTGTTTTTCTCATTTGCAAGTAATTATGAGCTGAGTCGTCGTGAGTCACAGGTTACCCCACCCAAATAAATTTTATGAGCGGAATGTCAATATAAAAGTTGTTTATGAATCTTTTTAGATAGGTCAATGCTAGGATAGAGTGTGGTCAAAGTGAGCCATGTCATATTTTGTCAAGGTGGTAAAAGGTTGATAATGTGACTGTTTCAATACAAGTCATAATCATACATAAATCATAAATGGGAGTTTGGTTGTGTCACTAAAGGATATGTTGACATTGGATGATTGATTATCCATGGGTTATGAAGTGCAAAGGATTATTCATTCAAAAATTTGCCTTGTTTGGATATTAATTTGATGATACATGAAAGTGATTATTTTCATAGTTAACAGGTTTGGTTGAACCTGCTCCAGGTTCAGTCCAAACTGAACATTTTGGGCCGGCCAAACCAGTTTTGTGCAGTCCAGCCCTATTTTATTTTTTAAAATAGTTGAAGGCAACAAGGGCTGGGAAGAGTTGGCAACTGCAGCAGCAGAGAGACACCCCTCTGCCAAATTGTCTGCTTTACCCCATTCCCATGCCGCTTGATTTATACTCTCTAGCGGAAGCCGTAACAGCAAGAGCAGGAGCCATAAGATCCAGGGCAACAGATCTGTCTACATATTTCTGTCTCCTTTGTGAGTCTTTATTGGAATATCTACTTTGCAGGGTCGGATTTTTTAAAAATTTAATCTTTTATTTAATTTTTGCCTCTCTGACTCCCAAAAAAAAAATCAAATAGTCAATGTGGGTTGCTTGTGCCTATGGGCTATAGTTAAGTTAGTTATTTTTATTGTAATGTTAAGTTACTTTTAAAATATATTATCTGTATCGTTAGGTTTAATTTGATTTGATCTTACTTTTAAATATTATATGATTAAAGTTATGTAATATATTATTTTTTAAATATGTAGTTTGTTGTGATGGACTCATGAAGGCAAAGCCGTATAGAAGGCCATATGGCAACAAAACTACAAGCAAGAATCCAGAGAGTTCCCATAATGAAGATGGTCTAAGGTTATCCTTGGAAATGGTGAAAATGCAATAGAAAACATCCAAATTGGTCATGGCTAAGATAGGGATACATTGATTGTGAGAAGTGTAATCATCAGTGGCATTGTTGATACAGTGACAATGTGATAAGTTTTAGAAGACAAAGGCCAACAATTGTAAATTCCAAAGGATGCTAGCACTTAGGACTGTTCAAGAGGTCCTCTATAAAAGTACAATCACTTCAAAATTTGCAACATTTGACTTAATGGCAATCCCTATCACAAGGAGATCATGAAAGGCCAGAATGGTTTTGTGATACTCTGTTATGATCTCATGGAGGAGATCACTAAATTCATGTCAAGAGTGGCATGAGGGGGGCACACATCAGAAAACCATTGAACAGAACTTGGAGGACATGTCACCATGCTAACTAGAGCAAGATAATGTCATGATAGAAAAACTGAAGATCTGAAGTCTATTCAGTGTTGTTCCCCACATGCCCCCCACAAATAATTTGTACAGGAGAATGTTAGAATATAAATCTATTTACTGCCATGTCATACTCGGTCCGGATTAAAGAGAGGTTCAAGGTTGACCATGTCATTATGTCCTGTAAGTTAAGATACTATTGTGTAAACAAGAGTCTGCTCATGTTATTTAAGGAAACATCAACATCTAACATTCAGAGATTGATTTGATGATATGTGAATATGCATGCATTATTAAAATATTTACTTTTCCCAATATTCACTTCAATTCAGTTTAAATTGGCAGAATAATTTCCAGGACTATCATATGGCAGATCTATAAATATTTCTAGTGATTTTCCACAGCAGACTCATTAACTTTTTGCACTTAAAAAGGTATATTTAGCAGCTTCTTTGCTCAACCCATTGTGACAGCAATATACACATATAAGTTCTCCATTTAGCTTTCAGAAATTATAAAGTTTGGATGTCTTCTCTGGCAGCCAAGAACATCAGATAATATCATCAGACAACTATGGTCTTAGAAAGACAAATAACATGAGGCAATTAAAGCATTGTTACGAGTCAAGAACCTAGCTATGTTTGATGATGCATGTTTAGCTAATGTTAGATAACAACTAACATTCCACTTTACAGTTGATCCTAGAACCAGTCCAACCACTGTAAGGTGGGTGCATGAGCCTGTGAAGATTCATTCATGCTTGCATTTGAATCCAGTTTAGGTTTAGAAGTTGGAAGTTCACAAGGAAGATTCCTGCCAGCAGAAGCACCATTTTAATGTTGATATTCATTCCAACCAGAATGACCTTTTATCCCATTAAGCATTGTGTCAATTATAACTTTCCAGCTTTAGAGAATGTTGGTTCTATGGAAATTTCTCTAGATTAGGCATGGTGTTTAGATGAAGGTATGGAATTACTTTTTCATGCTGCTCAATCATATGCCTGAAAAACCACCACTAAAAATGTTACTAAAGCACTGAGATCAAGCCTGTTGAGAATCATTATCAGATCCATACTTTTGTGATCTTAAAAAACAGATTTTTTGAGTTGATAAGCAGATTCCTGTACTGTTCACAAAACTGATTTCTATGGAAATTTTATAAAAAAAATCTTAATAAAATTCCAGAGTTTAAGATAAAGATTTTCAAAATACTTTTAAAGACTGGTTTACGAAGAGATATGACACCACAGGTTCAAATCCCATGGGTGAACCTTAACATTTTTCCAATGGGCTTTAGGACAATTCGCTGGGAGTGAAAAATTTCACACTATAAACTAAGGTTCTAATCCCATAGGTGAACCTTAACATTTTCCCATGAGCTCTAGAGCAACTAGTGGGGAGTGAGGTGTTTCAGACCCTAATCAACATTCAAATCTCATGGGTGAACCTTAACATTTTAGCCCATGGGATTTGGGGCAAGTGGTGGGAAGCCACAAGTTTCACATCACATACCAAGGTTCCCATCCCATGGTTGAACCTTAACAGCCCAAGGGGTTTTAAAGGAAGCGGTGGGGAACAAAGAGTTTCATATTGTAGATCAAGGTTCCAATCTCATGGATGAACCTTAACATTATCAAATGGCATGAGCTCAACTTAAATTCCTCAACTTTAAAGAAGGAGACCCAGGATCAAATCTTACCTTGCGATACATGCATAATTGCCAAGCTGCTGTAATACCACTACATGGTCATGATGGAATATGGGTAAGGGCGTTTCAAACCACATAACCAATTAAAGAAAAAGAGAAAGAGAGAGATATGACACTACTCAAGTAAAAATCTGAGAGGTTACAAGAAATTATCAATTTGAGTTACTTTTTCAAACTTTCAAGCAAGCAAAGAATCAACATTATTATCTGTTCTGCCAGTGATTTGGTCACCATCTGATCAGCTTTCTTCTGGATGCAATTAATGGCATCAACCAAATACCATGTGAAGTTCATCAAGTGTCATACCAGGACTTTATGAGGTTAGAGCTCCATTTTGGGTTATAACAGGAAGAAATTTCACTTAATTAAACCTGTAACAAGAAATTCAAAGATAATACTGAACATACAACAAGAGGCATACAATCATAGCTATTAGATTTAAATCGCTATAACTGTCTAAGTTCTCCAGGCCAGATATAATGATTAAAGCTGCTCATTGACATCCACGAAGCAATAAGAATTCCATCTGTGATTTGATTTGCCCTATGCAAATATGCAATTGGTAGATGCCTCAACTTTTACATTAACAAGAGTTGACCAAATACAACAGATGCTACACATCAATTTTATACATGCCCAAGGAAAAGAAAAACTATAGACAAGAAAAAACACAGTGAGAAAATGCTGCAGAAATAATCTTGATAGCCAATTGAAATCTACAAGCATGTTGTCACGAGACCACAATAGACAAAAAAAAAAGGAAAAAAAATAGCTGATCTCCAAAGTAAATAAATTAGGGGTAACAAAACTTATTATTCTAGCATTTTTCCATTGGACGTTGAGCAAAGTGGACCCGTGTGCTTTTTCAATTTACATTTTTGTCCTTAAAATTTAATTTTCTGATTCAAAACTATTTTTTGTTTTCATAATTAGTTTTAATCAGTTGATCTTTCATCACCACATAAATCTGTCTTATGCGTTTAATCTCTTGTTAACAAATGAATATTTCCGAATTCCCCATGCTATTCAAATTAGTGATTCAACCTTCAAGGAGGTTTCAGTTAAGCTTGATGGACAAATCAAGCTATGCAATATGATAATAAATATAATGAAAGCTTATGATCTATATTTTACTAGAAAGGTAGTTTTAAAGGCCAACATAGCAAAGGCTCTAGACATGCTAGGAAGTAAAGTTGCATGGCTCTAGACATCCATTAAAAGTACCTTATTCATTCAATCACCCATCTTTCTGGTGAAATCAAGGCCATTTCACTCTGAAACATGTAATATGGAATCCTCCTTTCTTTGAACCATCATATAAAAAACTAGCATTCAAAATGACTTGGTGCGGTTTTTGTTGCTAAAGTTTACATCCTAAAGCAGATGCTTAAAAACACCTAAGTAAAACAATCTTGTAAAGACTCCTGTTCAAACTTTTGCATAGATATAACCAGTATTAGAATATCTTGAGTTGGTTAGAATGGTTCAACTAAACACGCACTGCCAGTTGCCGATGCCATAAAAGCCAATTCTGCTCTTAACAATGTTAGCATATGTATTCAAATTTTGGATGTAAGATTATTTTATCCTTGTTGGACATTTTAAAGTTGTAAGCTCACCCTCAAAGTCTATGCTTCCTATGATAAGTTCTAAAACTCTAAACACCTACTAAAATTTGTATAAACATCTTTTAAAGTTGCTAGATATAAAGGGATAGAAAAAGAACACACAATGCATATAATTAGTTCCTATCCTATTTCTAGTTCTTAAGAAAATAAAGCACAGTCTGCTACATTCCTTCTTCTTGGGTCACAGAATGATACAAAAAACCTGGCAAAGTCCAGACACTGAACCATGTAAAAAGGGGATCGGCTTCCAGACAACCAGCCAATTGCCAATCTAAAACATTGAGGCTATAATTTCTAAAATGCCACTGAAAGAAAACAATCACCCTTAAATACTAAATACTGATATTTATACAATTCAGAGACAGTTACCAGACAGTATACTCTTCCAAGACAGATTCAAGTCTACAGAGTCTGCCAAAACTGAAAAGGACTCTCCAAAATCTCTCATGGAATGGGAGATCCACATTTTAAATTGCCAAGTCTTTCTCTCACTTCTACTTTTTGCTTTTCCAAGTCCAAGTCATTTCTGAGTCTGGCTACTATGGTCAGAACTTCATTTGTTTCCTTTTATTTTACTTTCTTATCAACACATGATATTCAAATGGAGGCCATTTATTAGACTCTGTTTAAAAACTGGCACCATTGCATCATAGATACAACTTGACAGACCAACCTGAATCTGTCCAGCATCATATGATTTTGCAGCAGCTGAATCTGATGAGGGTTCTGTAGCCACAGTTGAAGACATAAAAGCCCGGACGCTAGTAAAACGCCTTGTAGGTGTGACATATATAATCCTTCTGAATCCGCATGTACTCCTGCATGAGATAATGACCACATTAGAAACAAAACTACAAAACGTCAAATATCAGAGCACAACTCAGATGCAGTGCTGTTTATAATATAATATAACAATTTTGATACATTAATTTCTTTGAGGTTGTGTGTCCAACATAGTAAGTGAAAGGCGTTAAAATCTTAAAATATAAGCTAAGCAACAAGAAAATAAATGCATTAAATGGCATTACCAAGGTTCGAATCTTGCTAATCAATACATGCATAATTGCCAAGCTGTTGTAATACCACTATGTGGTCATGATGTAATATGGGTGGGGTCCATTTCAATCCCATATAACCCATTGAACAAAAAAACAAGAAAATAAATGCAGAGGCACTTGACAGATATTATCAAAAATATTTCCAAGCACTAACTATGAATTCTGCAGCTACCATCCAGTTTCACTTAACACAGGAAATAATTTACAGAGTTTTAATACAGGAATTTGAGTAAATCACAGCCCTGCATCATCTGCCACAACCTTCAGCCCAGGAATGACAAAAGATCTAAGATGCTCCAAGATCAATGCTCCATTTGATCTTAGTGGATCAGGAGCCCAACAAACATTACAAACACCAGTCATGCTAACCAGACTAGCCAAAACATGCCAAGATCAACATAACCGGTTGATAGCTGCAAGCTTACTGCAGTGGTAAGGGCTTTGGTCTCTCTTTGAGAGGTCCAAGGTTCAAACCCCACTCAATATGAGGGGACCAGGACCCCTCATAAAAACCTGTGTAAACTCATTGAAAAAAAACATAACCAGTTGACAAAGGTTGACAAAGGCAACCATAAGATGCATCATGAATCGGTATCCCAGACCCTTGACAGGTTGAAATATGGCACTGTTCTGAGCTCATGGTAACATCAGCAAGCTTGCAAGACTGAGAAAATGGGAATCAGTCCTATTCCTGCAAATATGCTGGATGTGCAACATCAAGCGACATAAGAGCAGGCTGCACAGATGCAAGTCCATGCAGCATAGTCACCACAGATGCAAGTCTATGCAGCATAGTCACCAAAACATGAGTACAGAGGCAGATGCATGTAGAAGACAAGTCACACGACCAAAAGCAGCTTCCAGCCAGTATTAGACATGGTAGAGAAAGACAAATAACAGCCACGCCACATGCTTAAGTCTAGGTGGCATATATGTGCAGAATTGAGTAGCAGCCATGGGACAGGTCACAATGACCCTCAGCATTCCACAAGCCTCTAGTTCAATCAGGTTGTCCATACCATTGAATCTTGCAATTTTTGTGCCTTATTTTATAAGAGAAGGCATCATTCACCTCCAATTTCACCTTGCTTGAATCCCCGACCAAGAGATGAAAGCCCTCACTGCCAGCTTCAAAACGCAAAAAATGAAAAGGAAGACAACTAAGTTAGCAATTGGAGCCATCACATAGGACTTTTCCCCTGCTGAGTCAGACTATTCTATACTTGGCCACAAATGTGACATTCTTCCACTAGCACTAGAAATAATGGGAGGGGTTGAAATGGGGGTTTCTTTGTTTCTTGCAAAGATCCTAGTGCATAATCTTCACTTGAGCGATAAGGTGGAAGCAAAAGATGTTAAACGTTTTTGAGAATGTTGCACTTTTTTTACTTGTATGATGATGATCATATGGTCCACGAACTGTAGTTGTACTCTTTTTATCAAAAATTAATAGAAAATCTAGTTTTTATCTCTCAAAATTCATCTGTTAGGATTTTAGAAGTACTTTATTTGTAATTTAAGTTATATGTATATGTGTAGGCTTAGGTGTGTACATGTAAATTAAGTTTTACAGATAGATAGATATGTATAGTCCATATAATTATTCCATTTCAGAAATGAAATGAAATGAAATATTATTAATGTCCACGATGGGCCAAAAATGACCCAAGGGACTATAAAAAGGACAACAATAGCTACCGGCAAAAGGGCCAAAGCGCCCAACAAAGAAGGAAACAAAGATAAATATAATGACGCAACCCAATAAGTGGGCCGGAGGGAATGGGAAGAGAGAAGAGAGGAGAGAAGTGGGCTGCAATCCATAAGAAACAAACTATGGAGTGTTCGCCAAGAAGAGAGAGAGAGGGGGAGGGAGCTGCCCTAAAGGGCGCTCTCCAACGGCCCCGAACACTAGTCTCTCCTAACAGTCGAGGCCGAAGAATCTCTGCTGAAGAAATCGATGATCTGTCTCTGCCCATCACTAATCCGGAGTCCCAACAAACCGTGGGTGCACTATCTAGTGGCCCTGCCTCTGTCTGAACAGTCCAATATGTGACGTTTCCGTTCGATATCCTCCCTTGGTCCATCTGAGTTGGTGAAGTAGGTTGTGATGGGTCGAGAGTGTGGGGGGCAAGAGCCGCCTGGAGGAGAGCTCCTCTGTCGACGAAACTAAGTCGCCTCCCTAAAGTAGAGTGCGAGACATCGTTGGTCCGGGTATCTGAAGAAGGTGGATAGAGATCGTGAGTTATCCTTGAAAAGGCAATGAAATCTGCCTCGGATCTCATAGTAGATGGGACATCAAAAAATAAAGTGATGCAAGGTTTCTACTTCTCCCAAGGAGCAAAATAGGTAAACCCGCTCCTCTCTCGGAAGATGGGTTTGCTCAACCCGTTGGTGGGGCCCTTTTCGCACCCGTTGGTTTCCTGAAAAGGCATGAATCTGCCTGATCTCATAGGATGGGACATCAAAATAATGATCGTTTCTACTTCTCCCAAGGAGCAAAATAGGTAGACCTGCTCCTCCCTCGGAAGATGGTGATTTGACTCAACCCGAAGTTGGTGGGAGCACACTCTGAGCTGTCCAATCGGGATCCGTATGTTATGCATCGTATGTTGTTGGAGGTACTGTGGGGGGACTATCCAACCGTCTTGTATCTGAAGGAAGTGCTCGTGGTAGAAAGACAACTTGGGGGAGAGAGGGGCAGCGGGAGAGATCCATGTGCAGCTGGTATACTGGAGGCTAATGTCCTTCCGGATCTCGTGGAGTATCTTCTCCTTCTTATTCCAAGAAGGGGGGAGAGCACCCAAGGAATAAGGGGGAAGTCTATCAATCTATATCTGAATGCTGGCCAGAAGTGTAGAGACCTGAAAATACCAGCTCCTCCGACCCCCCGAGGGCTCGAAGAGAGGTCCATCGAGGAGCGAAGGGCAAGGTAAGGGTACCGTCTACATCCCGAGGGGGTATCTCCCAAAGTACGAACCCTGTGTAGATAGGTGATAATCGAGAAGATGATCTCGAGCCGAAGAGGAGAGGCCCCAAACTCTGCCAGGATAATGGAACGGGGGACCGTGCCCTTGCAACGAATGAATCTTCAAAGAAAAAGTGTCTGCACTCGTTCAACACGAGACCATTCAGTCGGGCCAAGACTAGGACCCCATATCACTGACCCATAGGTTACAATTGGTTTGACCAAGGCATCAAAGATTCTCATCTTTACTGGAATATCTTGGAAATGTGCTCTGAAACAACTCCTCTCGAGCAAAGAAAGAGTTGCATACCCCTTACAAACTCGGGCCTGGGCGACGGGTTTCAACCCAAAGGTGGGTCCAGTGAAGAGAACCCCCAAGTACACGTAGGAGGTGGTGATCTCAACCTCCCACCCCTGAAGATAGAAGTGGAGATGGGATAGAGCCTCTTTGGTAGTATTGAACACCATAACCTTGGTCTTAGAGAGGTTCACTGTCAACTGTCTCAAGGTACAAAAAGCGGCTAAAGTATCCAGATGATGTTGAAGCCCCTCAGGGGTCGAGGCTAGAAGGACAACATCATCGGCGAAGAGGAGGATAGAAATCAGCACATGGTGGAGAAGGCAACCGTCCTCTGCCTGTGTGTTCTCTCGGATAAATGACTCAAGCTCGTCTATGAAGATCCCAAAGAGTGTCGGAGAAAGGGGGCAACCTTGTTTCACTCCTATGGTGCTGAGAATGTTGTCTGAAAGCCCTTGTGGAGAGCGAAACCGTCCTATCACTGTCTCATACAACCACGAAACTGCTATCAAAAGTTGTCCAAAGATGCCAACCGACCGAAGTCTCTCAAGTAGTAAATGTCGAGGCACTGTGTCAAAAGCTTTCCTAAAGTCGACAAAGCAACAATAGACTCTCGAGGACCTGGAACGCGCCTCCTCAATAATAGCCCTGAGGACTAGGATATGATTTGTGGTCTGGTGGTCTTGCCGAAAACCAGCTTGGCCCATGGCCCTGTGTCCCTCCTCCTCCAACCTATGAGAAAGAAGCATGTCTAATGCTGTGGCATAAAGCTTGGCAAAGACATGCCCAATCATGATGGTCCTGTAATTGTTGGTTTCGTGGGGATCTCCCGCCTTATGGATGGGGTGGATGATATGTTGAGTCCAAGAGTTAGGGAAACCTGAGCAGACAATGAGGTTGAAGAGATCGGTGAGGGGCCTAACAAGAGAGTCGATGCCATGCTTCAGAAATTCCGCCTGTAACCCATCCAAATCTGTTGCTTTGCCCGTGCAAAGCTTTCGAATAGCCTGCTTAATAAGTCCAGTAGAGAAGAGGTGGCAGGAAGTAGGGGGGGAAGGAACCCTAATAGGAGGTTGATTTGGGATGGTATAGAGGGATGAGGCATGAGTGGTCTAAGAGGAAAGATTGATCCCATGGTTGACCTGGTCTCGGGGGAGGATAAGGCGCCAAAAGGATTTAGGAGAGTGGTGGAGGGAATGAATGAGATCCAGTCTACGCTGAGAGAGGAAGAGACGTTTCTTCTTCCGGAGGAGCGACCTGTAGTCTCTGTGGGAGGTGGCTATGAGCTGGGGAGAGTACCGAATGGTATGTTTCAACCTTCGGTGGGCAGATTTACAGTCCTCGTCGTACCAAATGTTCATGGGACAATGACCGGGGGGCAAGGGCGAGGAGGGGGGTGGATGGTGTGGGGGTAAGAGTCCATCGCTGCCCTCCAAATTGCTTGGACTAAGAAGGCAAAATGATCGGTAGCGGTGGGGAGAGAAGACAGCCTAGGAAGAACCTGACATAAACGGTCCATGTAAGTAAAGGAATAGTAGTAGTCAAAATCTATAGAAACCCGAGGGGTGGGAGTGGAGGAAGGGGGTGGTGGATTAATAGGGAGTGTGACAGTGGAGATAGTGAGAGAGAGTACGGAGTGATCAGTAAGGGGGGAGGGTGATCAGAGACACTGAACCGAGAAATGAACGGGATGAGGGTGGTGGAAGAAAGAGCATAGTCCACGACACTGGCACCACCGCTGTGAGGAAAACAAGTGAGCCCACTAGAATCTAGGAAACAAGATAGGTCGTTGAGAATAATGAGCCTGTTGGATTCTCCCAACTCAAGAAGATGCTTCCCGTAAGCAGTAACTTGTGTGTCGATGGAGGTTCTAGCAAAACCAAGGTCCTCGGGATCTAATTCACGAGTCTGCATCTCGTCTGTTGTGAGGTCGTGGAGAGAAACCTGCATAGGTCCAGTCCGGGCATTGAAGTCTCCCAACAATAGCACCTCCCTTGAAGCCGAGTACCTAGTGATGTCCTCATAAAGGTCCTGAAATGGGTCCCCATCAGTGTGTATAGCAAAGTTGAACGTGGTCGGGGGAAGTAACAAATGGCAATGAAAATATCCCGAAGAGGTGGGTGACGACGAAATTTAATCCATAGGAACCTGGAGTGGGGATCTGAGGAAACCAGGGTCACAGAACCTTGGAGTCTATCCCTGATAAGAGCAACGACACCTCCTGACCCTCTAACCCCCTCGAACGACGAGTAGTTTGCCGACAACTGGACCACCAGAAGTAACCAGTGATGGGTGGTAGGGCCCGCTCGGGGCTCTCATGTGTCTCGCATATGAGGATGATATCGTGTCCGCTGATCACATCTACAAGGGACCCAGGGGCAGACCATGTCATACCATTACAATTCCAGCAAGCTATAGCCAGCTCCTCGATCCCCCCTTTTCGTGCCGAAGGAGTCATTTGGTAGGTAAGGGTTTGGACCACCCTGGTGGAGGGGAGTCCCTGATGACTGCATGCAGATTACGGATTACTACCCATTTGTTGGCTTTTCTGGCTGCGGCTACCTGTTCTCTGGCTTTCCTCAATTCATCAACCTGGAGTCGCGTAAGGTCCTCATCAAGGAAGATCTTGTCCTGGAGATTGAATAGTTTCCGTTTGGCCCTTAAGGCCTTCATACGCTCTTCCGCGTTCTTGAAGCGTATGACCAATGTGGAATCAGGAGAGACCCATGCTTTCTCTAGGGTGATGTTTGTTAACTCGAGAGTGTTATGAATGAAGGTATTGCCGGCTTGAAGCGGATCTGTTGGTTTGGGCACTCCACGGACCCTAAGATTGAGGGCCTTAGCATTGCGAACTCTTTCCTCTTCGAACTTAGCCTGGACTGCAAGCTCAACTAGAGGAGGGGGGTTCTTCTTCCCGGCCACAACCTGAACCCAAGATTGTTGATCAGCTAACTTCTTCCTCTGTTCAGTGGCTGCTTCCCTAAGACGTTCTTGTTCAGCCAAAAGAGCAGCTTGCTCTTCTCGGATCTTTGAGATTTCAGATTGAAAATTTGGAGAATTCTGAGGAGACCGTTTTGTGTGCGCAGTCTGTAATTGAGTGATAGTAGCTTGCTGGTCCTGAATCTTACCCTGAAGATCCGTGATGATTCGACTGCCATCGTTCACTTGATCCTGCAGAGAGAGTATGATGCTAGTCTGTGTATCCAACTGTTTCTGAAGAGATGTTATCTGTTTGGAGAGACGTTGGTAGGAGGCTGTTATATGAAAACGTTGAACAGACTTGTGCGGAGAAGCCCGCGTTTCCTCAATCCCTCCACCATCGAGAATCCCTATATAAAAATATGAGGAAAAGAACTAAAGAGTCACTAGTACGTCCTTTTTGGTCTGCAAAAATATTTTTTTCAAGACATTTTTGAGAACACCTATTCCCTCCACTATTTTGAGGGGTAGCTACCTTAACTTTTAGCTATTATTTTTTAAATGAAAAATGAATTTAAAAACTCACTCAAAAGGAAACTGTGCGGATGAGAATAAAATTGTACAAGAATTGCCTATTTGCACTTTTTTGGGGTTTTAGAATAAAGGTGTAATTTCTTCCTTTTGTAAACTTATGCATGTACTTAGAGAATTACATGCCATATTTTTTTTTTTTGTCAATTTAGGGGTTAAAGTTTTAATTAACCATTAATAAATTTTGTTGATTTCAAAGGATGTTCATAATTGCAAAACCCGTAGTCCAATGATAATTAATGAAATTTTGCAAAATGGACAAAATGTGGGAAGTGCGAGTAAATTATATTCCATTAATGTATTTATTGCTCCCTCAATCCTTAGCTGTCTTCATTATCTCAACAGTCACTGGTTATATAAGGCATATCAGGGAATGATGCATGCAAGCCATATAATGCCTTGGCTTTCCATAACGATCTGCAGTCAGCTTCCGTCTTCAAAACGTTTCTGATTTGGTAGCTTCAGCTTGTACATCCAAGTTCTGTTGGGTATTTCCCTCACATTATCAACTGTTGGGTCTCTTGGGCCCAATTAGGACTTCTCAATCTGTGGTTTTCACTGTTAGTTCTGGTTTGATTCTCCTAAAGTGCTATATAAATTATGTTATCAATAAAAGGTTCTCACAGTGGTTGAAGTAATCGGCTTAAATTTGAGGAAATTAGGAAAATTGACAGCTGGAACAACTTGTAAATTCGTTTTTGTGTGATAAGTTTTAATTCTGGTCTGCAATTTTATTTTTCTTGTTTGTTTATATACTTTCAGTCGCCTGATAGTCCTGAGATTTCCCTGGTTGGAGGAAGAATTTGTCTATAGTTGTTGGCAGTGTGACAGGTACTTTATCTTCTGTTGATTGTGGAGGGATCTTCAACAGATAATAGAAATTTGCCATCTCACACTGACAATTCGAAAGGGTTTCTTGGGGAGAATTGCTGAAAATCATAAGCATTTGAAAGTAATGTCCCACAAACGTTTTGAATATGGAATGGGTAATGTTTTTTTACCCGGGGAACTCATTGGATTATCACGAGCACAAAGAATGAATCGTGCTCTAGAAGAGGCAATCAAAGGCCCTATTCAAGCCTCAAACCCAATTTCATAGGCTTAAATGAGGAGTATGTGGAGAAACTGTGTGAAAGGCAAAGAACTAGTCTCCTAGAAAAATCTGTCTTCTCATGGAAAGGACGGAGGCAAAACTGGCAAGAAGGTTAGGATGAGACTGGAGAAGAGAACCAGAAATTGTGAAACTTTTGACCAGGTTATGAAGTCTATCAACAGGGGTCAGCAACTAGATAATGAGGCAGATGATGGTGGGCAATCTGCTAAAAATTAAAGCTTCATTCCTGATTGAGGGTCCGGCAGGACATGCTCAGATATTCATCTTGTGGCCTAGAAATCAACCACAGAGGTCTAAAGGCAGAAAATGGATTAAATTATCTTCTTTTCGAAAGAAATCCATTTTTGACTCTTAGCTTAAAATGGCAGGAACTCAATTGGTTAAATATTTCAACTTTCAACTTGGAGACCAGGGTTCAAACCTTGCTGAGCGATGTGTGTAATTGCCAAGATGTTGTAAACTGTGGTAACAAGGTCATGATGTAATATGGTAAGGCCTGTGCCAATTCCATATAACCAAATTTTAAAAAAATGCACATCTCATAGGCCTGTTAATCAGACAGATGGCTCTTGAGAATGCTTTGCACAACCCCGACCTCCTTCCCCCTTGCCTGCATAACACTGACAAGTAAAATGCCGTTCTGTACATAATATTTTTTTGTTATTTATGTACTGGCACTAATTGTTGAGGCCATTATCTGTAGTAGCAGGTTTAAGTATGTCCACTTTTGCACTTAGTACCTTGGACCTTAAACTCACTGGGCTTCTAATCTCTACATACTGTGCTTGCTGAAATATTGTCAGATATAGTGACTGTTCTACTAAAGGGTCACTGACTCCAACGGATTGTGATGTAATGGTAACGGAGGACACTCCTGAGTGTATGACATGAACTCAAATTCCCCTCACCGGCCTTCCTTTTCCTAAAATCACTCCATTTAGGTGGAGCAGCGTGACTCCACTTCAATGCAACTCTAGGAGTCACTGCAATTAATCCATTGCCAGCTTCTCATTTACGCTTGATTTCCATTTTTTCTTTTTAAATGTAAATCCATGTATAACATAACCAATTTAATCTCACTGTGATTCTAAAAACCACCAAGACGGCTAAAGTACAGTAACAAATCATGGGAAATGACAAATAAGAACATTGGAAAAGAGAAGGAAAAGATAGTGAGAGCGTAGATGGTTGAGCTAAAGCAATGCAGAATTGCAGTAAGCTCATGGCAGCATCTTCGCCATTCATTCAAACGCTTAGAAGTTCAACTAACTAGCGTTATTTTTCTCCGAAGCGTTTAATCAAATATTATAGTTCTATGAAAGTAAATACCTGGTTCTGAAACGAGGGTGTGAAATACTGTTGGCGAACGAAATAGGATGGGAAGGAGAACTCCGAAGCCTGCAGACATGAGTGCCCAAAAGGCGCAGGGAGGCGCAAGACGTCCTCAAGGGTAGCATTCTCACTGTGTTTATTGACATTGAAACTGCAAACCTCGCTCGTTCCTCTTGGAGAAACAAGGACCACAATAAGTTCAATACCGGCGCTAAAAATTGAATTGGAAAAGCATTTGCGTGTGCGCCCTAGTGCACTCTCACAATTAGTACCATTTTATATTATTATTATAATAATATTTAATGTTTATAGGGAAAAAAATAATAAGGTGAATTTGGAATGTCTCTGCATTCGTATGATTAATTTAGTGAATTTGGACCGAGGAGAATTTCGGCAGAGCTGAGGTTTGGTTGAGTGGTAATATGGGATGTCAAATGATTGAGGCATCTGCTTAATATAAAGGTTTAGTATGTATTTTATATTAAAATTTTACTCAGGTGTTGTAGGTGAGTTGGAGAGGAGAGGGCAATCTTTTAAGGGAGGTCTCATATTTAAATCAACACCCTACTAAAAAGTTGAATTGGGTATCCAAAATCCAATTGATAATGTTGGTGCGGGCAGGGTCGGGTGTGACCCCGGGTGACTTTGATGGTGTAGAATCTTTGTTCGTGGTCTCTTAGACCAAGGCGGCTCCGCAAGGGGTTTTTCGCTTAAAATATATATATATATATTAAAATCTTTTATTTCATTTTACAATAATCAAATCATAAATAAATAAATGATTATTATTATAATAATAAAAAACCTAAAGTATAATTTGAAGTTTACATTTCTCGAAAGGTATAGTAATAAAGTATAGTAATAAGAGTTCTTCTTAAGGTAACTAAAATAAAACGTTTACAAGAGTGAGTGCCTAGTCGAGTTAGTGTGAGGCGGTAATGAGGAACGTGATTCATAGGGTGCGGATCCATGTAACTTCTATTCAAATCACATTGGTTTACTATAAACCCTATTACCCGAGGGCTAGGTGGATTGGTAAGCACTTACCAAGAAGAGCAGCATGTTTGCAAAGGGCAATATGATGACAGTATAAATCCCAAGCGATCGGTGGTTCCTTCACTTCAAGTCAACAATAACGAGACAGAATAGGTTTGGTGGGAGCACTTTGGATTGGTAAGTGCTTGTCTACCAAGAAGAGTAATGGCAACATGATGATGATATAAATCCCATGCGGATTGGTAAGTACTTGTCTAGACAAGCACTTATCAAGAAGAGCAGCATGTTTGCAGAGGGCAGCATGATGACGGTATAAATCCCAAGCGATTGGTGGTTCCTTCACTTTGGGTCAACAATAACGAGACGAAATAGGTTTGGTGGAAGCAATGGATTGGTAAGTGTTTGTCTAGCCAAGCACTTACCAAGAAGAGCAGCATGTTTGCAAAGGGCGACATGATAACGATATAAATCCCAAGCGATAGGTGGTTCTTTCACTTCGAATCAATAATGACGAGACGGAATAGACGGAATAGGTTTGGTGGGAGCAGCCTTTGTGGTTTGAACCCAATGTTTATCAATTACTAAAATAATATGATTGTGAACATCTTAGCGATCGGTGGTTCTTTCACTTCAGATCAATAATGACAAGACGAAATAGGTTTGGTGGAAGCAACCTTTGTAGTTTGAATCCAACGTTTATCAATTACTAAAATAATGATTATGAATATCTTATGTAACCAAAAATAAATAAATAAATAAATAAATAAAAATAAAAACATTTATTTTTTATAATAAAAAAGCAAAAAAAAAAAAATGCATAGCATAATTATGTAAAGTGTGAATTTTTTTAGAATATAATAGAATATGTTTAATGTCACGAGGTCCATCGGGCCATGGGATTAATGATCTATATATGATGCACCTAGGGTGCAGTGTGAATTTTTTTAGAATATAATAGAATATGTTTAATGTCACGAGGTCCATCGGGCCATGGGATTAATGATTTATATATGATGTATTTGGGGGTGCAACGCAACGATTCGGGCTTTGGTTTTTTTTGGGAGGTCCAAGGTTCAAACCGTGGCATGGGCGAGTGTGTGAGGGGGTGGGTGTATGGTAGCTTTGTGTTAAATTTTCTATTGATAAGTATAGCCCTCAGCTTTACGAGGGGTCATGGTTGGGAGGAGACTGCTTAGCCCTGTACGTCGGTCATAGGGGTTCTTACAATAATAAAAAAAAAAAATGATCTATATATGTTTATTATTTTATTTATATAGAGATATTGTTAATATTAGTGCAATTAAAGGTTTCTCACAATAACCAAATAAAAAAAAAATAGTATAATTATATATGATTATAAGTATTATATGAATTTTTTTTATTTGTATTATCTTTGATGTAGAAAAATTATATATCTTTTTCTTTTATTTTTGTGTTGGTTTTTTCATCTATTTTTCTTACATTTTAATTGATGTAAGCCAGCGAGATATATAAGTTGATACAAGTTAAACTACATATTTTCTCACCAAGCACTTACCAAGAAGACACCCAGGTTCAAACCTCGAGGGCAGCCTGTTTGTAAAGGTAGTAGTCTGATCTGAATCTTTTGAGTGTATGTCAAACCAATGATGACGGTACGAATCTCGAGCGATCGGTGGTCTCCTTCATGTTTGGTCAACAATAACGAGGCAAAATAGGTTTGGTGGGAGTAGCCTCTATGGTTTGAACCTTGTGCTTGTCAATTACTAAAAATAGTGTGGTTATGACCAACTCTCCTATGTAACCAAAAAAAAACTACATATATTCTCTTTCATTTTTGTGTTAGTCTTTTCCATCTACTTTTCTCACATTTTAATTGATGTAAGCTAGCAAGACATAAATTGATATGAGTTGGTCTTTAATTAGGTTACAAGCTTTTTACTTTTCGTTTCATGTTTGTCCCTTTGATAGTGTTTGACATAGTGAAAGGATTAATTACTTGTTAATTAATACCATATGTCAATATGAATTATTAACACTAATATTAATATTAAAGCATTAAAGGTATTATCCTTATTAATACTTTTATTGAGCTATCTACTCAAACCAAAATCTCCAATACAAGCAAAACAAGGATTTGGAATTCAATATTATACAATGTTGCTTTATCTTTAAGTAGATGGATTTTTAAGATAACTAGATGGAATTCAATACTAAAGATAACTCCTTCGCCAAAGCGATCTCCCGACCCAACATTATATTTATCAACAAGCACAAATGCAATGCATCTACATGAAGGTAATCTTTACCTTAGAGTTGTCGATGAACAAGTCATCACCATCATTTCCTAAAATTTCTTCCATCTCTAGTGGTTGTCCCATATTGTTCCACCGATGAGAGTACCTGGTCCTGCAACCACAGATACATCAAGAGTACCATATTCCAAGAATAAATTCAAAACGTAAAGTACAACTACCCATTCTTATCGACATAAAATAAGACTATGCATTAGACATTTACATTTCAATACATAGTTCATTGTCAAGAATAAGTCCTGCCAAGGAGGCTTGTTATAGAAATAAAACAAGGAGCAAGGACCTTGTGGTTGATCTAATTATTTACATGCAACAAATCCCTTTGTGGTTCATCCCTATCAGGTGGTGTGGTTGTGTGAGTGATTAAGAAAAAAGTACTGGACAAAATAGTTACTACATCTAGGGCATGTCCCACATCAACACCTTCATGGAGAGTATGTTTGGCTACTTGTTTCTAGAGTACATCTAGTGTCAAGACCAATTATCTTGATATTTTGTGATCAAAGTATTTTGAGTATAATTTTTTTTTGTAAAAGTACTTTGGTCAAATCCAATCAAGTCTAATTGTCTTGATATTGTATGTAGTGATCAAGTCCTAATATCTTAAAATTGTGCATAGTCGTCAAGTTTGATTAGCTTGATAGTATATGTAGTGGTCAACTCTAGTGAGTAGTCTTAGGGGTGAGTCTTATTTGTCTATAAAAGTACTTTATCCAAGGGTAAATATTTCCAACTCTACCTACGTTTACATTGTAACTTGTGTCACCATTCACTATAGAGGAGGCATACGAATTATTTTATACCCTTTTAGAGATCATGTATGCGATTGGATAGATATCCTTTGAACATCTAGCACCATAAGGCTGCTTAGATTACTTAATATTTGAGGATCATCATTTCAAGTGACATTTGAATGAAAGATATAAAGATGATATGGAAGACAATTCAAAATGGAAATATCATCGATGAAACATACATTTAGTCAATGGACCTTTGGTGTGATTATATTTGTTTGTCATTTCAAAGTTATATCAAGATTCTAAATGAGCTTATCATTTTGGATGAAGTTTGTTGCTTTGAGGGTTCAAATTTCAAAGTTCAAATATCAAACCAGCGTGTGGTGTACAAAATTTAGAGTTTGGTTAAGATTTAGTCGACTTGGTTTATTGTTTGGGTGGTTCAAAGTTTAATGCATTAGTGTTGCAGAATTTGAATTTTGGTCTAGCTTTTGATTCACTGAGTTCTATGGTCGATTACAACTTTCTTCTAATAGAAGTCTATAATTTAAATCAATATTTTGTTTGGATCTATGAGCTTCTAAATTAGAGCCAAGGAAATCCAAGGTAGAGCCAATTGTAAAAGAGCGCAAATCAGAGTTCTAAAGTGCAAAAGGAGTGTAGACCAAAGTGTGAGGTAGGCAAAAGAGGAAAAATCCAAAACTCTACAAAAGGTTTGACATGACATTCCATGCAAGACAACACTAACTGGAACTGTGAAAAAGAGCAAAGTAAAAATCATGTGCAAAAGGCTACTGACCAAATTATAGAATGCTGACCAAATTTTGGAATGCTACCTTCCATCACAAGAAATCTCTAGAGATACTTTTATTAATTAGGCATAATATTCCAAGGAGGTGGTTGGTGTCTTAAAGACAGTAGTGATGGAAGCTATAGTATAGTAGCCTCGATTCCAACAACATTGATTGCAAAATAGCTTCTTGCCTAGTCTTTGATGATCCATAGGAGAGGTAGTTGGTAGTAGCAGTGGTAGCCACACATCTTGTAATAGCCCTCCTTGGCATAACTCTTTATAGACAATGAACTATGTTTTGATGTGATTGTTTAATGGCATAGTTTCTTTTATAATGATTGTATTAGTTTGAGCATAGAATATGGTTTTGCTGAGTAATTGTGGGTGTAGGACCCGATACTCTCTCTCTAATGGGAAATTATGGGTGAACCACCTACAAAGAGAGATATTCAAGAAAATGATGACGATGACCGGTTCATCGGTAGCTTGGGATAACAAGGAAAAATACCTTTCATATAGATGCATTTATGTATGCTTAAATCCATGTTCACACCTTTGTATCAGGAAGTTGCCTAAGCAATGAGTCTCCTTGATAGGTTAGTGATAGTTTTGGATTATCTTAAAAGAGCCACATATTTAAGGATAAAACATCAACGTGCAACTTTATGGATATGAATGACATAAATGTTGTTAATGATATGTTTAGCTTTTGTATATAAAAATAATGATAATAACTAATGAGTATTAGTTAAGTATTAATGTGGTGGCATTAATACTTGAAGATATTAGTGCCAATGCTAATAATCAATATTAGTAATTGGAAACTAATAAAAATAAATTATTGAAATTAATTCAACTTTAATTTGTTGTATGGTTGTATGGTTTCATCCTAATATTCAAGGGAAAATAACTTATTATCTTTTAAAGAAGAGTTAGAACTTAGCATTATGGAACCATATTCTATTTATGGGCTTGAGTGTTTCAAGGCTGGAACGTTCAAGAACGTTACAAGCTAGCTCAAAGGAGTCTCCATGAAGAACGTGAAGGTTATTTAGAAAATTGCCCAAGCTATTTTAAATATAAAACTTTGGGTAAGCTTGGGGGTGGTTGGAAAGATCATAAGTAGAACGTAGGATGGAGGAACCAAGAAGCAAAGAGCGCATTTGTGGATCAAGTCCGTGTGCAGTGTATAAGGTAATACCTTTGATGCATATTGTTTCTTCCTTGTGACATCCCTGGTTGCTAGAGAGCTCTTTTTATGTTGCTCTTTGGTTATGGTTGCCCCATATTTTCTTTGATGCTCTTTATATATTTATTTCTATTATGTTTTGTCTAAGTTTGAGCACCTTCAAGCATAGTGTCCTTATGTTGTAGTGTGTTGTCCTTTTTGTTTTGAATCCCTGTGCATCTTTGGATCCAACATAATCCTTGTGCATAATTGGAGCCAATGTAATCCCTATGTATCTTTGGAGTCAATGTAATCTTTGTGCATCTTGGAGCCAACGTAATCCTTGTGCATATTGGAGCCAATGTAATCCCTATGAATCTCTGGATCCGACATAAGTATGTGGTCTATGGGATTGCTTGGATATCTACTTGGTAATCCAAAGTTGTTGGCTATGTAGCTCTTACCACGCCTTTTATTTTATCGTTTGGCTAGTTTCAGAGCGCAATAGACAATTATTAGTAGTGTAGACATTGTCTCTTTCTTTATTTTCTCGGCCTTCGTTTTCCCTAAGATTGTAGTTAATCAAATAAAACCATATCCCTTAATGATTGTTCTCTCCTTTATCATATAGTTGGTTTTCTTTATGTTAAAAGGAGAATGTAATTTTATTATATAGTTAGCTTTCTTTATGTTAGATAGAGAATGTAACTTTATAATATGAAAGTTAGACTTTATAATATGAAATATTAAGCTTTCTTTGTTAGAAAGAGAATGTAACTTTATTATATGAAAGTTAGGCTTTCTTTATGTTAGATAGAGAATGTATCTTTATTGTGTGTAAGCTAAACTTTCTTTATATTGAGAGGATGAAGTTCTTTCTTTATGGAATATGGAATGTATGTCCTTGCTTTAAAGATAAGAAGGGTTTTTTAATAAAATAGATTATATTATGATGGTTTTGAAAGAGATACTATTAAGTGATTCCTAAGACTCTTATGGGTAAAGAACCATTATAAAGAGAAGTATGGGATTCTCTTCTATAGGATGTATTATGGTTGGTTTTGAAAGATAAACTATTATAGTGATTCTTGAGACTCTTGTGGGTTAAGGAATTATTATTAAGAGAAGTATGGGATTCTCTTTTAGTAGATGGATTATTGTATGTTGGTTTTGAAAGAGAAAGTATTATAATGGTGTCCTTGAGTAGGTATGGAAACCCTTATAAAGAGAAGTATGGGATTCTCTTTAGTAAAATGAATTAATGTATGTTGGTTTTGAAAGAGAAACTATTATAATGATTCCTGAGACTTTTGTAGGTTAAGGGATCATTATAAATAGAAGTATAGGATTCTCTTTAGGAAAATGAATTAATGTTTGTTGATTTTGAAAGAGAAACTATTATAATGATCCTTGAGACTTTTGTAGGTTACAGGATCATTATAAAGAGAAGCATGAGATTCTCTTTAGTAAAATGAATTAATGTTGGTTGGTTTTGAAATAGAAACTATTTTAATGATTTATGAGACTTATGTAGGTTGAGGAATCATTATAAAGAGAAGTGTGGGATTATCTTTAATAAAATGAATTATTGAATGTGGTTTTTGAAAGAGAAACTATTATAATTATTCTTGAGACTTGTATGGGTTAAGAGAAGTATGGGATTATCTTCATGTTCGCTTATTTTCATTATGTTTTTATGCATGGTTTCTTGCATAATATAAAATTACATGTTTTAAATTACATTGCATCTAGAGTTGTTTTGATCCCTAAGTATCCCTCATGAATCATGGGTGGTTTTCCTATTTCAAAGAGGCTTGTAGATGCTTAGATGGCTTGAAGATCATTGGTATATGGCTTCATAGTGCTTTGAATGTATAGATGTGGTGGAAAAACAAAGGCTATGTAAAAGCATGTTTTGTTCAATGAGTTTTGTAAACTTGATTATTGTACAAACTGAAAGATTATGTTGCTTTAATGATATCTTAGGTTTTGTATATTAAAGTAATTTTAGCAATCTTTTATTTGGATAGTTAGTATTGAGTTCTATCAATTGCAGCAATGCATATTTATGTTAAATAATTGGTTTATTATGTGGTATCATTTATTTTAAAGGAATGCATATTTATGTTAAGTACTTGGTTATTTATGTATAGCATTTATTATAGGAATGCATCTTTATGTTAAGTACTTGGTTATTTATATATAGCATTTATTATAGGAATGCATATTTTGAAGCTTATGGCAAGCATTTGAATTAAGCAAGTGTGGCTTTATTTAAGAGGTATCTTTGTTTATATATTATAACATTTTGGATTAAATGGATTATGACATGATTTAAAATACTTTTGATATGATGAGATGTATGTTGCTATACTTTAAAATTATGTTTTAACATACAATAAATTTAAGGTAAGATTGTCTTGGGGTGGTGAGAATCTCTTATGGACCCAAGTCAAGAACTAAAAGTCCAATCTTGGGAGGAGTTGTGTGAATGCAATAACCAGGTAGCCATGAGGTCTAGAAGGAGTTGCAAGAATGCAATAGCTAGGAAACTCATGAATTTAGAAGGAGTTGTGTGAATACAATAGCCAAAATACTTGTGAATCTTAACACCTTGAATGAGTAGGATCGGGTGTATCCCAACTAGGAGTTGTGGAACCATTCACAAGTTAGTAGTGGTGATCCCTTGATCGTGTAGGATTAGATAATCATGTTAGTTGTCATTGAAGTGGTAATAACCTTAGTTAGCCCACAAAGGTGTGGTAACTAAGCACCAAGGCTCTACGCTTGATTAACCTACCTATATGGACTTAGAGTTAGGTTAGGGAATATGCATCCCCCTTTAAGTGTTATGGGTCTTAAAGGGTAATCCCTACATCATGGTCACATGGTACTATGTCGATGAGGGTAAAGGAAATATGAGGGGACCACTTTTGACATCCTTTTAAACACGTAGGTTTAGTAAGGTGAACCCCAAAAAACATAGGAGTTGGCCACTTCTATCCACTAAGTGTCATTTGCAGTGACTTAGAACTCAAATGTGGTGAAGCCTTGAATGCTAGGATAAATGAAATAAGGGTGTCTCCCTTGTAAACCTTTGTTTGTAATCATTCTTTAAAAAAAATGGGTTAGTAGTTTTGGATTATTACAATTGGTATCAGAGCTCTAGGTCACAGGGCTTAAGGCTTTCAATGATTGTGTTTATTATTATTATTTTATTTGTGGAAAACATCCCAGAAGGGATACCACTTTCGGGTAAGACCTAAGGAGGCAGGGGTATCCTTGTGTTTATTGTAAGCCTTGACTTGATGTGCTACTTTGGGTAAGGTACCTTATGATAAGGTATGTGTGACCTCGATCGTTATTAATTGAGTGATAATGATCCTATTAGAAATAACAACTTGTGGGTAGACAAGTGTGGCTATGATCTTTATCAAGGGAGTGATGATGTTCCTATCAAAGGTGGAATCTTGCAGGTAGGCAAGAGTGGCTATGATCATTGCCAAATGAGTGATAATGATCCTATAAAAAATGGAAACTTATGGGTAAACAAGTATGGCTATGATCTTTATCAAGAGAGTGATAATGGTCTAAGTTCTTTGGGAAAAGAAACTAACTGATTATAAGTGCAATTAAAGGAAATTATCACTTACTCAACTCCTTTGAGTGGATCGGTGGATGGATTACACTGACCAAGATTAGAGGATATTTAGAGTACAAAGTAGACAATGATTCTATTTCAACCTCACTTATTTTTAGCTATGCAATTAAAAAAATCCATTAAAAGATGTGGTATGTTATATGTAGTAAAGATCAATGGGAGACTGGAGAAAAGGGAGATGAAGAAGTATTCAAGAAGTATCCAATTCTCCATGAGTTTTAAGATGTATTTCCTGAAGATCTTCTAGGTCTACCCCCTTGATAGAAATTTTACTTCACTACTGAATTAATGCCAAGGACTGAATCCATTTAAAGGACACCTTATAGGATGACCCCAATTGAGTTACAAGAGTTGAAGTTGCAACTACAGGGCTAATTAGAAAATTGTCTGATCAAACCTAGTGTGTCGCCTTGGGATGCTCCAATATTATTTGTGAAAAAAATGATGGTTATTTGAGGCTATGCATAGATTATAGAATTCTAAACAAGGTAAACATTAATAATAAGTATCATTTACCATGAATAAATGACCTCTTTGATCAACTAAATCATGCTACCATATTTTCAAAGATAAATATAAGATCATGGTATCATCAACTAAGGATTTGGGAAGAGGATTCCCCTGAGACAACATTTAAGACTAGATATGGGCACTACGAATTCACAGTGCTGCCATTTGGGCTTACGAATGTGCCAACAACTTTTATGAATCTAATGAACAATGTGTTTAGAAAATATCTACATCAGTTTGTCATTGTATTTTTGGATGATATTTGATTTATTCTCGTACTAAAGAAGAACATGAACACCATATTCAATTAGTGTTGGAAGTTCTAAGAAAGAACCAACTTTATGGAAAGCTATCCAAGTATGAGCTTTATACCTTATAAGTGCAGTATTTGGGACACATCATCTTAGCAAAAGGAATTGTCATGGACCCAAATAAAATAGAGGTTATATTAAATTGACCTCCATCAAAAAATGTGATAAAAGTTAGGAGTTTCATGGGACTCATTGACTAGTATAAGTGTTTTGTGAGGGAATACTCTAAGATTGTCTATTTAATCACCAATCTTCAAAAAAGGGGGAAAAAGTTAACAAACAAGTTAACAATGACAGATATGTGTGAGGTTGCATATGAGGCTTTAACAAACAAGTTAACAATGACATTGATTCTCAAGATACCAAATCATCTTGGGAATTTTACCATGTGTACCAATGCTTCCCTAAAAGGTTTGCATGGGGTATTATCACGAGAAGAGGCTACAACGACCTATGGGTCCAAAAAACTCAAGAAGCATGAGGTAAAATATGCTACGCAATATTTAGAATTGCTAGCAATGGTGTATACCTAAAGGTCTGGAAACATTATTTGTTGGGAATATTGTTTAAGCTAAGGATAGACCATCAAAGTTTGAGGTATATCTTCACCCAACCTATGTTGAACACAAGATAGAAAAGATGGATATAATTCTTAGCTAAATGTGACTTTGGTATTGAATATGTCAAAGGGAAGCAGAATAAGGTTGCAGAAGCCTTGAGTAGGGGAAGGCACATAACAAATTTGACCCAGATCCATATAGATTTGATGGATAGGATCAAGGGAATGCAACTACAAGACATGTATTGCATAGAAATCCAAAATAAAAATGAGGAAAATCCTGAAGAGGTTAAGGATTTCAACATAAAATATGGACTTTTATATTTTAAAGTCAGGGTGGTTATACCCAAAATTGATGATCTAAGGAGATTAATTATGCAAGAGGCACATAATTCTCCCTATTTTGCTGATTCAAGAGGGTCAAAATGAGGGAAAACATGAAAAAGACCTTCTATTGGGTTGGAATGAAGCAAGATATCACTAGTTTCATTACAAGATTTATAGAGTGGTAGAAGGTGAAGGCTGAACATCGACACCTAGTAAGGAAATTATGCCCATTTGATGTACCTATGAATAAATGGTAGGTAATCTCTATGGATTTTACTATGGGTTTACCTAGGACTAGGTACCAGCATGATGCGATCTTGGTAGTGGTTGACAAGTTGACCAAGATTTCACACTTCATATTGGGGAACATCAAGGATGATGCATTGGTGGTGGCAAACAAGTTTGTCAAAGAAATCTTCAGGCTACATGGGTTTCCTGAGGTGATTATTTCAGATATGGATTCTAGATTCACATAAAAAATTTTGTAGGCTCTTCATCGTATAGTGGGCACTAAGCTGAATATTAGTTCTACATATCATCCTAAAATAGATGATCAGACTGAGAGGGTAAACCAAGTTTTAGAAGATATGTTATACATGTATTGCATGGACCAAAAGTCTAAACAAGACGACTTTTTACATCTTGTGGAATTTTCCTATAACAATGGGTATCATGCATCATTGGGGATGGCCCCATTTAAATCCTTGTATGGCAAAAGATGCATAACACCTCTATCATGGGTAAATTTGGAGGATCGGGTGATGATCAGACTGGCCACAATTCGAATGATGGAGGAGCAGCTCAGAGCGATTTGGCTTAGACTCAAGGAAGTGGCTTGTCACCAAAAGAGTTATGTTGAGAAGGTTGGAAATCCAACTAGTGTTATATTATTCATAAACTTAATTTATAGGCTCAAAAGGCCCAAAATACATAACCAATTCCACAAAATCATGGATTGGTCCTAAAATACATAACCATACTAACCAAAGGCTAGAATAGTGGCATAAGGAATTGCATGTAACATCTTAGCCAACAAGAAGATAAGAAGTTAGCTAGAAACATGTGCTTAATCTATCTTTGAGTTCACTATTCCTAACTAATACTCCTAAATGACAACTAGCTTGACAACTAGTGCACAAGAAGTGGATGTGAGAATAAGACTCACTTACAATATTAAATTGCAAGAAATAAACTATGCAAACCTAGCTAGGAAATAAAGAGAGGTCATATGAGTGATCAAACATCAATCCTCATCATGTATCCCCACAATAGAAGCATTGGACTCTAATGATTTTAGAAGAGTAGGAAGTCATGGGACATCTAATGAAAAGAAATCCAACGAGCCTGATGTGGTAGCTATCCTCGTCGAGCCACCAGATAAGAGATGGAAGACCCCTGGTGAGTTTGTCGAGTCTTTGTGTCATAGATCTGATTTGAATCCAATGGTAAATGAGAATCAAGAACCATATCCACAAGATGAGTAATAGCTGGTGCGGTCTCCAATGTAGAGTCATGATACAACTTCAAAAGATCTACATTAACGACGTCATGAATCCCCAAGTGTGTGGGAAAATAAAGGTGAAAGGCATTATAGGACATCTACTGAAGGATAGTATAAGGCCCATAATGAATCGGTTTGATTTTGCTATGAGTCTTATCAAAAAAATATCGCTTGTTGAGGTGCAACCATACTTTGTCACCAACCTGAAATGGATGAGGAATTTGATGTCAATCCATGGCCAGTTTCTGCTGCTGCCATGTATTTTGCAAAAACTGAATCACTTGGGATTGTAGATCGTGCAAGTGTTGAATAAATGAGTGTGCCTTATCTTGCTTCTTCTGAAGATGAGAAGTGATAGGAGAAGGCAAGGACAAAGGTAACTCATAAGGTGCCAAAGGCTGAAATCCCAAACAAACCTCAAAAGGAGAGTGCCCTGTAGAAGAATGTAGTGGATGTTTTTCCCAAGTGGATGAGAAAATTAATATATCATCAAGATATATGATGACAAACTTGTCAAGTACATCATGAAATACATCGTACATCAACCTCATGAATTTTGTAGGAGCATTGGTAAGACTAAAAGGCTTGGCCAACCACTCAAAAAGGTCCATCTTCATCTTAAAATTCATCTTCCTTGTATCCTCAGCTTGGATACGCACTTGATGATAACCACTTTGGGGATCTATTTTAGAAAAGAATTTTGCTCCTTGGAGCTGATTTAATAGATCATTAATTCATGGAAGTGGAAGAAGAGACTTGGGCTCCTGAAATATATGTGAGTAACTGTGCAACATGTTATCCATAGTAGAATGCCGATGTGAAAGGGAAACCGATGCAGAAGTGTGTTGGGAGTGAATGAAAAGTAGAACAACCTCACTACTTTGTTTGATTGCCTTGTTCATTTTCTTGGAATTTAAAACCATATTAGGAGTGTTGGTGCTTTTTATGAGAAATACCTTACCATCCTTTTGAAATGTGTAGGTTCGGTTAAAAGCATCATAAACAACTTTCCTATCATACTGAAATGGTTGCCCAAGAAAAATCCCACAACAATCCATAGGAGTCACATCACAAGTGACTTGATCTATGAATTATGGTCCAAGTGCAAATTTTAATGTGTAAGTGTGAGTGATTTTTGAGCCCCTACCACTATCCTTCCAACCAAAATAATAAGGTGATGAGGCTTCATCGGTAATTTCAATCTCTCAACAATGGACCTCGCAATTAGATTTTTTTGCGAGCCATTATCCACTATACAATTTGTTGCAAAGTTATAGAGAAAATGAGCTCGAGTGACGAATAAAACATCACGAGCGCTCCTTGAGGAATTAACATTTACTAAGGTAACATCATTGAGTTTACCTCGTAATTCCATGTATTCTCTACTCTCTCCTACTGACTCAAGGGGACCTTGCTCTTTGTCCTCCTCTTGAGTTGTTACAACCAAACTTCTTTTCTTAATTTTAAAACAATCAGATTTTTCATGGCCCTTTTTCTTACAATAGTTGCAAAACTTTTTAGAAGAAGTGTTGGAAGAAGAAGAAGGAGAAGAAGATGAAGGAGAAGGAGAGGAAGGAGAAGAAGAAAAATTCTTATGTTGGGCAAAGTTCTTCTTGGGAGAAGAAGAATTATTCCCTTTTGATGAGCTAGCAACCGCTTGAGTAGCAAGAGCACAAAATCCCTACGAGTACGCTTTGAACTTGTCCTCAGCAAGTTACGCTTGGTTGAAAGTTGAATCCAAAGTTTCCATAGAAACAAACATGATTTCCCTATACAAATGCTCTAATAAGCCACTTTGAAATTTGAGAATCAAAGCTTTGACATCATCCTCCACATTCAAAAGAATTTGGTACCTATTGAATTGGAAGATATAATCCTGCACAGTCATATTAGTTCCTTGATGAAATCTAAACCACTTAATTACCAACTCCTTTTGATAATTAGAGGGATAAAAACTCTGCTTAAGATATTGTACAAGGTCATCCCATGTGGTAAGATCATCATGTCCCCCTTGCGTTCCACTAACACTTTAGCCAAACCTGAAAGCTTGAGTTTGGTGAAGGGAACCTTGTCCTCATCTGAGGTATGAGTGTATGAAAACCAGGACTCCATGTCAAGAAGCTAGCTGTTTAAGACATTCAATTTTTGAGAACCATCATACAATGGCACTTCACACCTTGCTTTAGATTGAGGATCATTGTTGTAAATTTTAACATCAGTTGCATTTTGAATGCTAATGTCGCTAACCTTGTCAACAAGGCTACTTACAGCTTGAATCAGGGTAGTATCATTCATATTTTCTGCAAGTATATTTACAACATGTGCTAATTCTGCCATTTGGGCAGCCAAATATGAAGCCATTTGGAATCGGGTATAAGCCAGGAGTAAAAGGGAAAAGCACTTAAAATCAGGGTAAAATTTGGGTACCCTGTTACAATGTTGTGCCCTTAATTGAAAAATACTCCTAAGGCTAATAAGCAAAATTTGTTGCTTGTAATCTAAAAATATTAACAAAATATTTCTTCACAATTTTATGATGTTGGAGCTGGAAGAATTGCAGTTCAGAATATGAAAAATTGCTTAAAATTTCAAAAAATTTAACTAATCCTAAGGTTTAAACTTTTATAATTTATTAATTTAAAAAAAATAACTTAATTAAAAATATTAAAAGGTTTAATTAATCAAGAAGATTAATTAATTTAATTAAGATATTTAAAAAAAAATAAACTAATAAATAAATAAAAGTACATGAAATTTTAAACCTTTAGAAAAAATAAAAATTTTAATTTTAATTTACCCTTGTCCGAAGTTAACCTATCAATGCAAATTGCACGTAACTCGAGATGATCTCATGCAAAATTTGATGTTTTCAAGCTAAAACTAGTTGTGGTGGAATTCAATGTAGATTTAGAACATGGATTTCGAGGTAACAAATGCACCAAATATTAAATGGAGATCTCCTGTCACTCTTTTGGCCAAAGTGCATCCCGCTTTGGATGCAGGCACGACCTGCAAAAATCCTGACGTGAGAGTAGATGGACCTGAACTCCACAGGCACTATGCAGGCATTGTGTGCCTGCCTTGGCGTGCGTTTATGCTTAATGCTATCATTGACTGACAACAATGTCAGGCACGAAGGCACTGTGCACCCTTGTTGGCATGCGCGTTGTTGTGCTTGACGCTGTCAGGCCCTAAGCGACCACTACACACCCTTGTGGCGTGCGTGCTGCTTTGCATGACGCTATTAGGATGATAGCATCATCAGGCCTTTGGGCTTGATGTGGGTGTTGTCAACGCTTGATAGTAACATCGGGCGCAGGCCTGACACGGTCGACTACAACGCTTGAGAAGAATAGGTGTTGTGGCACCGATCGATCGCCTACTGCAGTGCGACACAAGCAATAGGTCTGACGTCGAATTTTGCCATCGATTGTCGATAAAACCTGCTTACTGCTAGAGGCTACTGCATGTAAGGAAAAAGGGCCCGTCAACCTGTTTTATGTTGGGGCAACCGAATGGGCGTAATTTTTTTTACAAAAAATATCTATTAAATATATATATAAATTAAATTTTAAATAAAAAAAATTAAATAACTTTTATCTCTAAACCTTGTTAGAAGTGTTAGAAAAAAAAGCTATTTAAAATTTAAATTTTTACAATCAATTTAATGAAACTAAGACAATATTACCTCATAAATTAAAAAAAAAATTGCAGCTTCCCATCAAACCAGTAGCCCACACCTTCACAGTAGCACTCCTTTCAAGATTCGGTCGACACACGACCAGTGTTTGAAAGGTAACCAGACCCAAGTCGACACACGACCTGGTATTGGGGAGAAATCCTTAGTCCTTCAATACTCGAAAATGGGAGGGGCAATAGGGTTAAATGGTTCCCTAATCCTAATTGGACCGTAACTACGATCCAACCCTTTCCAAGGATCGATGTAGGAAGAACTATGGGGTAAACTTTTCCTATACTCCTTGAGCATAAGAAGAAATTTGGAACGAGGAGTTTATCGCTGAAGGAATTTCCTTCTACGAATGGTTTTCAAGCGTCCTTTGAGCTTAAACCGAGTCCTCAATGAGAAATAATTTCTCATAACAATTTTTATCTCCTTCCTTCTCAACTCACAAGCCCTAGTGCAAACATGAACTAGGCTCTGATACCAATGAGAAGGTTGAAAATCCAACTAGTGTTCTATTATTCATAAACTTAATTTATAGGCTCAAAATGCATAACAATACTAACCAAAGGCTAGAATAGTGGCATAAAGAATTGCATGTAACATCTTAGCCAACAAGAAGATAAGAAATTAGCTAGAAACATGTGCTTAAGCTATCTTTGAGTTCACTCTTCCTAACTTATACTCATAAATGACAACTAGCTTGACAACTAGTGCACAAGAAGTGGATGTGAGAATAAGACTCACTTACAATATTAAATTGCAAGAAATAAACTATGTAAACCTAGCTAGGAAATAAAGAGGGGTCATATGAGTGATCAAACATCAATCCTCATCATATGTTGATCTGAAAAGATCACCAAGAGAATTCATTATGGAGGATAGAGTTTTCTTAAGAGTAAGACCCATGAAAAATGTCATAAAGCTAACCAAGTTGGATCCTCGGTATGTTGGGCCCTTTGATATCATCGATAATATTAGCTCAATAGCCTATAGGCTCGCTTTATTGTCCAACCTGTCAAATATCCATGATACTTTCCACATATTCCTGCTTAGGAAATATGTTGTTGATCCTACTCACATGTGGAATATTTTTAAATTGTAGATGGTAGATCCCTCATCCATTGAGGTGAGACCGATTAAGATTCTAGGGTTTCATTCCAAGATATTGAGAAAATATACCCTAGATCAATGTAAGGTCCAATGGGACAAATATTTTGAGAATTGTGCTATGTGAAAAAATGTTGAATTGAGGCAACAATTTTTATATTTATTTGAATATAGATATTTGATGTACTCTTTTGTAGGAAAACATAAAGGATTGTGTTTAGCCCGAGGGGGAGTATGTAACATCCCTCCTTGCTAGAACTCTTTATACACAATGAACTATATTTTGATGTGAATGTTTAATGATTTAGTTTCTTTTATAATGTCTACATGATGGAACGATTACATTCTTTTGAGCATAGAATATGGTAATATTGATGTAATTGTGGATGTAGGACCAAGTATTGTCTCTCTTTCTCATGGGAAACTATGGGTGAACAACCTACAAAGAGAGATATTAAGGGAAATGATGATGATGACTTGTTCATCGACAACTCAGGGTAACAAGGAAAAATACCTTTCATATAGATGCATTGATGTATGCTTAAATCCATGTTCACACATTTGGACCAGGAAGTTGCCTAAGCAATGAGTCTCCTTGATAGGTTGGTGATAGTTTTGGACTATCTTAAAAGAGCCACCTACTTAAGGATAAAATATTGGTGTGCAACTTTATGGATATGAATGACATAAATGTTGTTAATGATATGTTTAGCTTTTGTATATAAAAATAATGATAATAACTAATGAGTATTAGTTAAGTATTAATGTGGTGGCATTAATACTTGAAGATATTAGTACCAATGCTAATAATCAATATTAGTAATTGGAAACTAATAAAAATGAATTATTGAAATTAATTCAAATTTAATTTAATGTATGGTTGTATGATTTCATCCTAATATTAAAGGGAAAATAATTTATTATCTTTTAAAGAAGAGCTAGAACTTAGCATTATGGAACCATATTCCATTTATGGGCTTGAGAATTTCGAGGCTGGAATGTTCAAGAAGAATGTTACAAGCCAGCTCGAAGGAAGATCCATGACAAACGTGAGGGTTCTTTAGAAAATTGCCAAAACTATTTTAAATAAAAAACTTTGGGTAAGCTTGGGGGTGGTTGGAAAGATCAAAGGCAAAATGTAGGATGGAGGAGCCAAGAAGCAAAGAGCACATTTGTGGATCAAGTCTGTGTGCAGTGTAGAAGGTAAGACCTTTGAGGCATATTGTTCCTTCCCTATGACATCCTTGGTTGCTAGATAGCTATTTTTATGTTGCTCTTCGGTTATGGTTGGCCTGGATTTTCTTTGATACTCTTTATAGATTCATTTCTATTATATTTTTGCTAAGTTTAGGCACCTTCAAGTGCAATGTATTTATGTTGTAGTGTGTTGTCCTTTTTTTTTTGAATCCCTATGCATCTTTGGAGCCAATGTAATCTCTGTCCATCTTTGGAGCCAATGTAATCCATGTGTGTCTTGGAGCCAACGTAATCCCTGTTCGTCTTGGAGCCAATGTAATCCATGTGCATCTTTGGATCCAATCCATGGTCTATGGGGTCGCTTGGAGATCTGCTTCGCTATCCAAAGTCGTCGATTGTGTAGCTCTTACCTTGGATAGCTAACCCTTTATCGATATTTGATGCTTCAGTGTAGCTCATGTTGTTATTTAAGTCTTAAAGTCTCTTAAGCCTTTTGTTTTATCATTTGGATGGTTTCAAAGTGCGAGAGGTAAGTATTAGTAGTGTAGACCTTGGTTATTTCATTTTTTATTGGCCTTCGTTTTCCCTAATATCGTAGTGAGTCATAGAAAACCATAGCCCTTAATGATTTTTCTCTCCTTTATTATATAATTAGCTTTCTTTGTGTTAAAAAGATAATATAATTTTATTATATAGTTTGCTTTCTTTATGTTAGATAGAGAATGTAACTTTATAATATGAAAGTTAGGCTTTCTTTATGTTAGAAAGAGAATCTATCTTTATTGTAGGTAAATAAACTTTCTTTATATTATGAGGATGAAGTTCTTTCTTTATGGAATATGGAATGTATGTCCTTGCTTTAAAGATAAGAAGGGTGGTTTAATAAAATAGATTGTATTATGATGGTTTTGAAAGAGAAACTATTAAGTGATTCCTAAGACTCTTGTGGGTAAGGAATCATTATAAAGAGAAGTATGGGATTCTCTTCTATAGGATGTATTATTGTGGGTTTTGAAAGAGAAACTATTATAGTGATTCTTGAGACTCTTGTGGGTTAAGGAATCATTATAAAGAGAAGTATGGGATTCTCTTTTATTATATGTATTATTGTATGTTGGTTTTGAAAGAGAAACTATTATAATAGTTTCCTTGAGTAGGTATGGAAACCCTTATAAAGAGAAGTATAGTATTCTCTTTAGTAAAATGAATTAATGTATATTGGTTTTGAAAGAGAAGCTATTTTAATGATTCATGAGACTTTTGTAGGTTAAGGGATCATTATAAAGACAAGTAGGGATTCTCTTTAGTAAAACGAATTAATGTATGTCGGTTTTGAAAAATAAACTATTATAATGATTCCTAAGACTTTTGTAGGTTAAGGGATCATTATAAAGAGAAGTATGGGATTCTCTTTATTAAAATGAATTAATGTTGGTTTGTTTTGAAAGAGGAACTATTATAATACTTTTTTGAGACTTTTGTATGTTAAGGGATCACTATAAAGAGAAGTATGAGATTCTCTTTAATGAAATGAATTATTGAATGTGGGTTTTAAAAGAGAAACTATTATAATGATTTCTAAGACTTGTGTGGGTTAAGGGATCATTATAAAGAGAAGTATGGAATTATCTCCATGTTAGCTTATTTTCATTATGTTTTTATGCATGGTTGCTTGCATAATAGAAAATGACATGTTTTAAATTACATTGCATCTAGAGTTGTTCTAATCCCTAAGTATCCCTCATGAACCGTGGATGGTTTTCCTATTGCAAAGAGGTTTGCAGATGCTTAGATGGCTTGAAGATCATTGGTGGATGACTTCATAGTGCTTTGAATGTATAGATGTGGTGGAAAAATAAAGGCTATGTAAAATCATATTTTGTTCAATGAGTTTTGTAAACTTGATTATTGTATGGGTTGCGACCATTTCAAAAATCCTTTTTTTTCACCCTTATAAAATAAAAAATGGAAATAAAAAAGTAGTATCTTTATTTACTTTAAATCCACATTTAAAACTCAAAAATACCTAGCCATTACTAATGAATTTATATATTAACCCTCTACCTTTAGGAACCATTATATCATGCTCAATCATATTATCCTTGATAATCACTTTTGTTGAATCCATCACCATCCTCATGGAGTATACCTTGAACTCATTTCCTTTGTCCTTAACGAAGATAATATTACTTCCTCAACCAATTGTTACTTATAACCAAGGCTTTCTTAGTTAATTTTTCATTATTAACGCTCATCTTATCCACACAAGAGTCCTTTATTCTTTAGTTTTTTTAAAGATCTAAGACTCTTAAGGCTAAGGATGATGTTCACTACCTATTCTGTTAGAGTAATATTATCTTACTTGGGTAATTCCTAACAATTCACCAAGGTAGATTTTATTTACCACATGGTAAAAAGTAATTTCTTACTTTTACCATGAGGTTACTAGGTTATTTATATTTTACCCTAGGATATTTACATTGTTAGTAAATATCTAGGTTAGTTAGTTGTTGTAGTCATTTTGACTACGTAGTTAGTTGTTAGCGTAATGTATGTTAGTTGTTAGCTAACTTCACTGGGCAATTTCCTACTAGGCTATTCTTAGCCTAAGTCAATTGTATTTAAGCACTATATGTTTCAATGCTATGGTTAATGTTCATGGCTCCACTTTTCATGGTATCAAAGCAACGATGGAAATGGACCTGCGAAGCTGGAACGAGGTAGACGGGAACCCTTGACCTGCTGCTTGGAATGGATCCCGAGGTGGCTCCCAAGCAGCAAGGCCCACAGGTCTATACACCTGGGTAGAGCAGGCACAAGTCATTGGGCAGGCCCACATCTTCGGGCGAACATAGGAGAAGGCCCGCAGGCCCAGAAAGATCTGACAACATTCTATTGTTTGACCTGTCAGGCCTGACAGGGGGCAGGCGGCCCTCCCTCGATCGAAGAGCGATCTTTGGTGGCCACGGGAAGGCCAACATCATTGAGCGGCCAGCTCCCGCCTACCCATCGTCTAGCGATCAAAACAGAGTTTTGGTGCCAGATCTGAGGCAGGTCGGTGATCGAAGATATCAATCCGAGGGCAGAAGCACCCTCGGAGTGGATCGACTACGGCTCCCATGTGAGGAGGCAGGCGGCCTCCCACTCATTGAAGACCTCGATCCGAGGGCAGGAGCGCCCTCAGATTGAATAGAGCAACATACATGATTTGAGTGGCAAACACGAAAACTAAGAACCCTAACCTATCAGATCATGCAGACCCATGCGTGCTCGGGCACAGATCCTGAGGCATTGACTTAGACCACTCATCTGGCAACACGTGGTGGCCAGATGCGACCTCGGGCATAGATCTCGAGGCACTGATGTGGCACAGCCATTGGACTTGACCTAGACCAGACACAACACGTGACAGACAGCCACTGGACTCAGACATGACATGACACATGGTACACGCCACCTCGACTGAACACGACACATGGGCGACATGTGGCAGATAGGCCACGTGCCACCCGACACCTTGCTGCGACACGTAGCCATAGCAAAAGGAGTCGCCCGCACAGCGACTGCCCAAAGGCAGTCAACTAATGAGGGGTGCGCCTCACCTTTTATCCAGGTAAGGCAAATGCCTCCTCTTGAATGTGGGACTAAAAGTCCCACATTCAAAATTTTCCCGCCTGGAGGCAGGAAAGCCTTCAAATAGAAGGCACGCCACTTCCTTTTTCGTCGGGCTAGCTAGCCCGACCGGTGGAGGGGCCATTGCTAAGGCCTTGCCCGACGGGAGGTCGGGAGTTCGACTCCCGTCGAGGCCAAGCGCCTTAATTTTTTGACAAAGGGGCCCTAAAGAAAATCCAAGGTAATTCAATTTTAAAAAGCTTATTTTTTATTTTTCAAGTTTTGTTTTTTAATTAATTAAGCTTTAATTTATTAAATAGTAATTCAATATTATTTTTTTCTTTAAAGTTATTTTTTTATCAAAATGCCTTTAAAACTAAAATAATTTTTACTATTTATAGATTTTACTTACATTAATTAGAGAAATCACATAAACTCTAAATTAAAAAAAAAAAAAAATGGTTATATTTTTTTGCAATTTACAAATTTAAAGGAGCTTTTGTTTTTCTCCAAGGGAGAATATAAGACATAGAAGAGCACCTACTTTTATTGCAAATAAGAAAACCCTAAAATCTTCTCAAACTTGTTCAATTTGCACACATGAAAGGGGACAAAATCAAACACATTTGATTCTTTATTGCAAATTAGACAACAAGGAGACTAAATTTTTTTGTAAAATTCAAAAGGCAAAGTGTGCATTTGTTTTCTTCAAGGGGGGATATAAGACATAAAATTGCACATTCTTTTTTGCAAAAAATTGAGAAGAAATTGTAACCTTGGGCCCATCAAAACCAAGTCGTTTGTCGACTGGTCTGGAAGCCTTTCAAACGCGGGTCATGTGTCGACTTGTCTTGAAAGGAGTGCTCATATTGTTCATTTTGCAAAATAAAAGGGGGAAGACAACATTGTACTTCTTTTGCAAAATTGGAAAACAAAGTAGGAGACATAAAAATATCATTTTTTGCACAACACAAAATCCACATTTTGTTGCAAAAATTAAAAGGTGCATTTTTTATTTTACTCGACACCTTTATTGGCAAATTAGGTGCATTTTTGGTTGCATCCGACACCTAGGTGATAAGAATTTTGTGGGCATTCTTGTTTGATTATTGCATTATTTCTTTTGCAATTATAAGTCATAGAATCAAGAACACACTAAACCCCAAAATTTCACAAATTTGTGTAAATCCTTACACGATTTAAAGCCAAAATTCACTTGATATTCTCTCCTAAATCAACAAAACCCCTAATTCACTCTTATTTGTTTGGCTTAATTTCTTCAAACTTTTCATCCTTCTTGAAGGGAGTTAAGGCAGGTGCCATTAAATATCTGTTTGAGTGAATTATATTTTGGTACTCTTTTAGGGTAATCAAAAGAAAGAACAAGTTTTGAAAATAAGGAACCTTAAAAGTTGCAATCCTTTGCACTAAAGGGGGATAATTCCTTTCTTCCTTCAAACACAGTTTTTGATAAGAGGGAAATAAAACTTGTAAAGGCAATCAAAAAAGTAGCAGTCATCATACAACTATATCTTTTCTTTTTAGACTTCATAACAGCAACCATGCTTGAAGTACTTGCAATAAGGAAGGATGATTTGATGAACTTTTTTGATGAAACTGCCTAGAAAACATAGTTTTGCACAACTTGTAAAAATGAAAACCAAGACACCATTCAGTGTTGGTTTCAAAACAAGCAAAACTAAAATGGCAAAGGCACAACACATAAGCCATATTTCTTGTGAAGTGTCTCATTCTGATTCTGTTTCTGGTTCAAAGATAGCACAAGGAGTGCTCATTGCTAAAACAATTTTGTAGAGGGAAAACACATGTGTCCCTTGGGCAAAAACACCATTTTCTCTCAAATCCTCTTTTAGGCTTCATAAATAGCATAAGTTTTTGTTTGAAGACCTTGCAATAAGGGGTGCTTGTACCTCTTTTAGGCTTCATAAATAGCAAACTCTAGGTGTTTGAAGTACTTGTAACAAGAGGAGCGATTTTTTGTGGTGTAAAATTGCCTAGGAGGCAATATTTGTAAAATCCTTCACAACACTCTTGAGTTGCATACTTTTTGCAATTGAGGGGGGATATCCATTTCTTTTCTTCACTGATTTTTGTAAATAGGGAAGAAGGCTTATAAGGGTGCATTTTCGGCTTCGACCGACACCTTAGTCTCACTTCCTTCAGAAATTGAATACACTATGTTTTGCAACGAGAAGGGGGGAACTTATAAGGGTGCATTTTCGGCAATGATCGACACCTTAGATACCTTATCTTTTACAAACTCATATTGTAAATGAATGAACCTTGTATGAAGTGATCTATTCTACTACACCTAGCGATTGTAGCGGTTGGTTACCCATGCAAATTGGTTGGATGATGTGATTACCATAAGGACATTCGTTGGTGTGAAGACAAAGTGAGAAATGACCCACTTTTTGCTTAGGAGCAGCCACAGCACTGTGATAGAGCAAAGAACTAGCAGATCAACATCTTCTTCATTGTATTGGGGTAGTTATATACTTTACCCAAATATTGTTGTATAGAGGGATATGTATGTATTACCCAAATAATGTAATAAGGGGGGATGTTAGAGTAATATTACCTTACTTGGGTAATTCCTAACAATTCACCAAGGTAGATTTTATTTACCACATGGTAAAAAGTAATTTCTTACTTTTACCATGAGGTTACTAGGTTATTTATATTTTACCCTAGGATATTTACATTGTTAGTAAATATCTAGGTTAGTTAGTTGTTGTAGTCATTTTGACTACGTAGTTAGTTGTTAGCGTAATGTATGTTAGTTGTTAGCTAACTTCATTGGGAAATTTCCTACTAGGCTATTCTTAGCCTAAGTCAATTGTATTTAAGCACTATACGTTTCAATGCTATGGTTAATGTTCGTGGCTCCACTTTTCATATTCACCCTCCACTCTCCCTTCACCTGCATTCACTTTTCATTGTAACTTTATTTAATTTAATTTATTCTCTCAAGAATTAATTGTTATGAGAACACAAAAATACTATATTATATAACCTAATACTTAATGAAAATATGAAATAAAATAACCTTTTGTAGTAAGTTATATGTGGCTCCTATTAGGAATCATTCCCATCAAATATCCAACTTTTAATTTAAATTTATAAAGGAAGCAAAATCCTTCGTTCATATATACTATCCAAGAATATCGTCCTCATTTGAAGGAGTTTGATCTATTCTAAATATTTCAATTGTAAATCACCAATTAACTTGACCTAAACTTAGGTCCTTCCAACATTTATCACAAATAGTAAATGAAATTGGAGCATATACATTCATCACTTAAATTTTTTGTGTTTTATTCTTTCTTATATAAAGACCAAAATCCCAATATTTTCTTACTTATAACAATTATCCATAGCATTTGTGATTTGATTACTCTATTAAAATACCCTATGAAGCTCCATAGCAATAACTATTACACAATATCCCATATTCCAAATCATTCTAAATGCATCCTTACATTTGTTACTATATATTTTTGTTTACTTTATTAAAATAAATATATAGCTATAATCTAGTAACTCTTTTTTAATGCCTTATTCATACCCTAAATATTCCAAGACACCATCTTCATCATCAATATTTATTCTTATTTGTGGCTTCATCCCACTTTTTATTCTTTTTTTTCTCTTTTTCTCTACTTTGATGGGCTTGTTATCCTTTTTAACTTCCACCAATGTTTTCATCCTCATAAATATCTAATCTTTTTTAATCTATTCATATTTGACTTATCATCTAGATAGGTGTATGTTGCATTGGAGAACCTGAAGTACAATAGATAACCTCAAAAATATTTTCCTATTTATATTACATTGGAAACCCTAAATTCCAAGGGGTATCCTCCATAGTACATACTTCATTATGCAAGCATAGGAGCCCTAAATTGTAATGGATACCCTACATTTTATTGTTCATATTATGTTGCCCTATAAACTAGCCAACTTCATATTACTTTTGATTTTATTGCAAGGAGATAATTTTCTATTGCTCAAGGGAAACAGAGACGATGTGGCTAGATCAAGCTTGACCTCTTTCACATTGTTTGATTTAAAGTTTTACTCCAAATCCTCATTCATAGCATTAATTCCTTTTATTTAAACTTGCACATTGTATTCCTCATCTCATGCATTATTCTTATTTTCTTCTAATGTTTTCTCCAAATGAGTTTTGACCAACTTCACCATCTAATGAGGCAAATGAGTTTTCTTTGCTATATTTTTTGGTGGAATATCATTGATATAATCCAACTTCTACTATAGGATATTTTCCTTACCTCATCTTTGAATTTTTCTCAGGACTAAACCTTTTCATCTCTTTCTTTATTGTTTTTTCTTTATATCTCTTTTCATGTGCATGGTCTCAACATATTTATGACATTGAAATGAAATATTTTTGTAATCCATTTATTAATCTCATTGTCTCAATTTAAATTTGATATTAATGGGTCTTGGCAAAGGTTTTCAATTATCCATGGTTGATGCACATATTATGGGCCTAGGATAGTGGTGGGAAGGATAACTCCCCTGAATAGATTTTTGTGTCAAGAAAGAAATGATACAGAGTGGCACTATAGAATAGGCATTAATGACAAGACTACTCCATGAAGCAAAATACAAAAGATTTATGAGCAAGGAATTAATTGTTCAAAGATATTATGGAATTAGATGATGGACAACTATGGAATACAAATATAATTACTATAGTACAAAGTATACGATGCTAGAAGATGTCTATGGGGTAGGTGTTAAGGTGCTAAAAACTAGGGTTTACTAATGGGCACTAGAAAAGGTTCTATGCAAGAAGACATTGAGACAAAGTTACAATTGATGAAACTATTGATGCTATGATCTACATATGAGGACTAGTTCCCATAAGTTTATGACCTGTAGGTGAGGCACATAAGAAAAATGCATTCAATATAACATAAGTACAATATAATGTAAATGTATAAGAAATAACACAAGCATAAATCCATGAAAAATAATAATCTTGTATTATAAAATAAAATTACGATGGATATCCATAAAAGGGTAGATGTAGAGAGATGCTTAAATATATGACATATTCCTAGAAAGAAATATGAAAGAAGATCTTATTTAGATATTTATATAGAGACGTAAAGAGGATATAGGTCATTCTTGAGAATGAATGTGTTGGTGCAGATTGGATTCCTATGTAGAGATGTGCTAGTGCAGGTCATGATGTAGACTATATTCTTGGTAAATATAGTAATACCTTACTACCTTTGGGATTTTGACTATTTTTAAGATGTGTAAAATATTTTATATTAATCGATTAAGGTCTCCAAAACCCAAAGTTTTTCTCAGTGGGTAGTAGAGGACTGATTTTCTCAATAAATATGTGATTGGCTAAGAAGTAAATCACTAATAGGATAGAAGCGATTGGTTCATAGAAGCAAAGCTCTAGCAAAATAATATTTATTGGTCCAAAGGAGAAAAGCATTAACAAACTAGAACAAAGTGCTCCCATACTAGAGATATTTACTTAGAGCAAATTACTCATGGATGTGCATGGGGATAAAAAGAAGATGCATGAATATTAAAGAATATTTTTTGAAAGCAATATTTCAGCATGTAATGGTTCTATCAATCAATTTAGAGGTCTTCTAAGTGGTTTAATAATATACTTAGACAAGTACTATTTGGAGGTGCATTATTTTCCTAAAGATGCCCCTAAATCATTTTGTTTACTAGGAAGTAAGAATTTCTCACCCAAGATAACTCAGGGGTGAATTCTTCCTACAAATAGAAGGTATGGACTCCATTGTAAACATCTTTTGGCCTTGAAAATTTCAAATCTATAGTTTGTGAGACCCACATTATACTTGCTTCTTCTTAATATTAATGAGGAATTGATGAGACATTTGCTTTACATCAGTAGAATTACCCTCATAGATTGTGGAAGATGTGATGATTATGGAATTACCCTATTGTCCTCTTATCATTCCTTGTTAATTTCACCTCATACACATGATACTGCATTGTTGTTATTAAAATTCATCATGTGTTGATTGATCACACACACTTCTTGCTACAGTTAAAGTCGTATTTACTTTCAACCTCTTGTACCCTAAATTTCCACATTTACTTTCCATGCATTCTAATTTTTGTATTTATTTTTGCATTTAGTTTCTTGTATTTAATTTCATACAATTGTATTAGATTAGATAGATTTTAGCAAGGATAGTGAGGATTTGGATTGAATTTGAAGGTTGGAAGATGCATTATCCCTTCCAAGATTGTTGAAATGGAATTATAGCTGCATAAGAAGTTGGACATTTTCACAATTCAACATTTATTTTTGGAATACCCAATGTAAACAAAGACTTGATTTATATGATGAGATCAAGCCTAGTCCCAAATTGAAATTTAATATCATACATATTTGTTTTTTGGTTTGATTTTGTAGGTGCTTTGTGAATGGCGACTTTGTTATCAACCTTAATAATCTAATATTTTTGCAAGGCAAATAATATGGCCTTCAATTGGAAGAATTTCTCATTTTTTGGCTCCACAATTGTACTTTCTATAGGAAAAAGGCAATTGGATTGATTTTGGGATAATTTTTCCAATTCCTCGCTTAGGAAGCAATTCACTCCAAATTTGTAGTGATTCATTACATTTGAGTCAACCAACTAAAAAAGTAGAAATTTTCAAAGTGCTCCCATACTAGAGAGATTTACTTACTTGGAGAAAATTACTCATGGATAGGCATGGGGATAAAAAGAAGATGCATGAATCTTAAAGAATATTTTTTGAAAGCAATATTTTGGCATGTAATGGTTCTATCAATCAATTTAGAGGTCTTCTAAGTAGTTTAAGAATATACTTAGACAAGTAATATTTGGAGGTGCATTATTTTCCTAAAGATGCCCCTAAATCATTACGTTTACTAGGAAGTAAGAATTTCTCACCCAAGATAACTTAGGGGTGAATTCTTCCTACAAATAGAAGGTATGGGCTCCATTGTAAACATATTTTTGCCTTGAAAATGTCAAATCTATAGTTTGTGAGACCCACATTATACTTGCTTCTTCTTAATATTAATGAGGAATTGATGGGACTTTTGCTTTACATCAATAGCATTACCCTCATAGATTGTGGAATATGTGATGATTATGGAATTACCCTATTGTCCTCTTATAATTCCTTGTTAATTTCACCTCATACACATGATACTGCATTGTTGTTATTTAAATTCCTCATGTGTTTATTGATCACACACTCTCCTTGCTACAGTTAAAGTCGTATTTACTTTCAACCTCTTGTACCCTAAATTTCCACATTTACTTTCCATGCATTCTAATTTTTGTATTTACTTTTGCATTTAGTTTATTGTATTTAATTTCATACAATTGTATTAGATTAGATAGATTAGCAAGGATAGTGAGGAGTTGGATTGAATTTGAAGGTTGGAAGATGCATTATCCCTTCCAAGATTATTGAATTGGAATTATAGGTGCATAAGAAGTTGGACATTTTCACAATTGAACATTTATTTTTGGAATACCCAATGTAAACAAAGACTTGATTTATATGATGAGATCAAGCCTGGTCCCAAATTGAAATTTAATATCATACATCTTTTATTTTTTGGTTTGATTTTGTAGGTGCTTTGTGAATGACGACTTTTTTATCAATCTAAATAATCTAAGATTTTTGCAAGGCAAATAATATGGCCTTCAATTGGAAGAAGTTCTCATTTTTTGGCTCCACAATTGTACTTTCTATAGGAAAAAGGCAATTGGATTGATTTTGGGATAATTTTTCCAATTCCTCGCTTAGGAAGCGATTCACTCCAAATTTGTAGTGATTCATTATATTTGAGTCAACCAACTAAAAAAAGTAGAAATTTTCAAAGTTCAATTCAGTGAGTGATCACTCCAGTAGAGTCAAATTCCTTCAAGTAGAATCCAAAGAGTTTCTCGCTTAGATTTTGAGGGAAAATTACTTGGAAGGTTAATAATATTCCTAAGTCCTCCAAAGGGAGCAATTTGCTTGGTCTCTCATTTTACAATTTTTTTGAGTAACATATTTTGAAGTATTTTGCTTCAACTAGAAAGTGATTTTCTTCACTTAGGAAGTGATTATCTCCATTTGTAAGAATTTTTGTTTTTAAATTTAACCCCAAAACTCTATCCTTGTAGATATGTCTACTAAGAACTTAGGCTTATAAAAATGTTTTAAAAAACACAATGGTCGAGCAAATAATTTTGTTCAATGGAATTAATCACATACCAATGAAAAATACAAAATGGAAAAGAATGGAGTAGATTGTCATGTGGCTGCACCAATACAACAAAATCAAAGCGGAACCTACTCTAAACCCACTCCATCAAAATAAAAAAGCCCAATGTTTGATCAAACAAGTTAAAGCCTTATGTCCCAAGAGATGGTCTTTTCTAGCTTCCCTTGCAATTACTCCATTTTTTCCAATCAAGCATGGGCTAACATAGGACCCATCATGATGCACACTAATATCTTATATGTATGATGTTGATTGTCATAAACATTCCTTTAAGTAATCAATTTTTGGTATCCTCAAATATTTAGAACAGTGTGAGTTAACCTCTAGCCTCTAAAACCCAAACCAATCCTCCTACAAACATGAATTCATCTCAAATTTTACCTAGGTCCAATCAAAAAAGTATCACATATATTGGAATAACCTCATCATCAGGATAATCTATGCCACCTAATTTAAATGCTTTAGGAAAAATCTATGTTCCTTCCCAAAGATAAGGTATTACCTAGAACTTGTAAGTTTTAGCTAGTCAAATGGGGGTGCAAGGAGCATAGGGAAACCCCCTGACCCAAACACCACCTCTAGCCAGTCAACAACCATAAAATCTAAACAATATTTGCCTCCACAAAACCAACAAGTCCCTCAACATGGCCTGCAATATCATCTCTTTTTTCAAAATTTGTAGGTCATACCAATCAAAATTTTGCCCATCCTAATCCACCACTTTTTCAAAATTTAAATCCTCCTTTTTTTCTACCATATTACACTATGCGTCAATATCCTCAAAGTTCTCCCAATAAAACTAGCCTCAAATTCCTCCATATCTAGAATATGTAGTGTTGCCTCAAGGCTATATAGTGTACCCCTATTCTATGCAATATGGTCAACCTCCCTAGAACAATTCAACACCTCAACTGCCTAGGCCCCAAAATTAACTTCCATATTGGGCCTAACAAGGACCTCTAAACCTAAGGGTCTATTCTCTCATTCCAGTTGTTACTATGAGATCCTTACCGACCTTTGACAAAAATAGGACTAACATGGCATTGGAGCACTTGAAAATTCTCTCCACTTAAATTAATTCATCGCATTTAGGAGGAGGACATCATGGTACTATTGCTTATCAATTCATTGTGAGATAAATATATTTATGGTATAAGGGATTAGTAGATAATTTCTATCACTCTTGTCAATTGTTGAACCTTTCATGCATATATTTGGTAGCATGGATAATAGGCATTCTATTTTATTTCAATTAAATGTTATGTAAAGGTATCCTCAATAAAATATTCATGTTTATAACACTATAATCATGAGGATATTGTATTTTATTCCTCCAAACATTAGGTCAAATGAGAAGTAGACAATGCCATATTACATCAAGGGCTTGCAATTTGATATAGTGCTAATGGTCTATAATTCTAACCATACCACTTTAGTTATAGCTTTTGAAGAGGTGACCTTTGTAGAATATATCTTTACCAGAGTAGGAAAATTACCACTTGCCCAACCTATGGCTTATGTCGCCCATATCACCTAGAACCCTTGGATTCTAGGTTAATACCTATCATGTCAACTATTCTAAATGCCTATAAATCTATTAATTTAGCACCCTATCCATATATTATGACACATCCTAGTTAAAATTTACCATCAATTGATACCTTCCAACCTCAGCTGCAAATTTTACCCACCCCACCACAAACCAATGATGACACTAAAGTCATATCTCAATGTTTAGGCCAATGTGAGGTCAATATAAATGAAATGGTGGAAGTAGAGAAGATAATGATGAATAAAAATAATATGGAAAAGAGATACTGACAACAAAATAGTGGGTGGTAATAGTAGATTTGGTAGCCATAGAAAAACCCTTACTATACAAATGATTAGGTGTCATGACAAACTGTTATCCCAAGCACAAATAAAGTGTAAAACAATATGGTGTTTCTCGTGTAATATAGGGCACAACCCTATAAATTATGTGATCGTTACTAGGCATTAAAAAATAAATCAATATAATCAACAATTCCAAGCCCAACAAATCATAGTCATGGTGTAAATGGTAACAATAATGAATCAACCTATGATGGTGAATCCAACCATCTAAAAGAATAACAGACAATCCTAGATTTGTCAAAGCCTAATAACATGGTTTTCATCAACTTCAATGTAACCAAAGATTATGAAGATCCCATAGTGGAGGATAACATAGTATGTATAAATCAATAAGGGATTGGAACCATAAGAAAAAGAAAAGTGATCAAAGAGCAAGCAACGATATAGGAATAGACCAAAGCAAACAAAGTATTAGGACCCCCATCCTAACATTATTATGTAATGACCCCATTCTAACATTATCATGTAATACATTGTAATGTGTATGTGGCACTTGGGGTACCTAGACATATGGGCCCATATAATGTAACCATTATAAAATATGTAACTGAATCTTTAGTAGAAGTTTCTAGCTCACGTCCTCACTTGCATGTGAAACTAACTCTTCAACATTAGGGTTTGGGATGATAAGAGTCTTTAAAAATGCAAGGCCATGGATGGAATGTATATATCAAAGTTCTACTTCTAAGGAGGTTGCCCCCTTGAAGAGGAAAATAATTTTACATTGTGATCCTATTTTGATCAATAAAGTTACTGCATTTTCTTTTGTATTGTAGTACTGCTATTTTTATTTCCATTAATTCTATTATTTATTGCAATATTTATGTGGATGTGTTTATTTTAATTCGAAGGTTTCTAACAAGTTGTCTCAGAGAACTTTCCAAGATTACATCCTACTAAAACTGCAACAGTTCCTATCCTACCATTTCATTCCTGTTAAGTATAATTTTCCTTTCTTTTATTCTTTTCTACTAATACCCTACAAAAAAACATAAGTCGCTTTTTTTTTCTATTTTAGTTTAATAGGTTAGAAACCCTATGCTAGGGGTTTCAAATTATCACATAGGAGCGATTTGTTTGACTAGGCTAAATTACCCATAAAGCATCCAGTGAAGTGAGGTATGGTCATACTCTAATACCTAGACCTTTAACAATAGTCATATATGGAGACAAGCTCCCACATGCTCTGGGTATATAGGGAGACCTCCCTAGGTTTAGGAGATATCTTTAGCCCCAAGAATATTTTGACCATTTGAGTGCTTTGAGATATTGGGTTGAACACTAGTCATGGTCGAGGAAGCATATTGGAGAGCCCTTGGAAGCAAACACACCTTGGCTAAGTGCAACCTTATTTTTATCATCTGTCAACCCTAAAAATCCTAAACATATATTGTCAACCCTAAAAATACTAAACAAAAACTTGAGAATACTAAGGAGACTACACTCATCATGGAGTTGATGATATAATAACATTTCTTGATAGTCGAAAATCAATTGGCAATGTCACTAATAGTCAAGAACAGTAATAGAAGGGGTAGTTGTTAGAATAGGTAATTATCAAGAAACAAATGAATAGTGTAGAAGGTATTGTACATCAAATTTTGACCAAATTGCAGAGGAGAGATAAAGTGTAGGCAGAGGGATCTACATGCAATATTATACTATCAAATCTTTCAAAAATGGTTGTGTTCAGTTGATGGTCCAAAATTGTTGGTTGTCTTAAAATTATGCACATTTGGATAGAAAAAAGAATAGTCTTCCAAATATTTTGGTTGTGGTTTGTCTAGCTCAATGTTGCACTGTTCCTCAAAATGTTGGAGAGTTGGCCAAAATCGAGTTCATAAATGAAAGGTGCACAATCGCAAGTCATTTGCCTCAAAATCGTGATTTCCATGAATCCATGATGAATAAGGCTAAGTTGATATAAAGTTTATTTTATCACATGACCATAGCATTTCCTTTGTAAGTGATGTGGCCAAGAAGAGTGCAATGGTCTGAATAGCTCAAAATCGTCAGTTTTTGTGAATTTGTGGTCAATTTGGTCAAAATTGGTCAAAATGCACTTCGTCATGCAGTCGTCAGGTTTCCTTTGTTAGCATCATGACCAAGATAAAAGGGGTAGAGTGAATGCTCGAAGTTGTGAATTTCCTTCGCACTATAGTCAAAATGGTCAACATTAGCCATATCACTTTTTGTTGCACAATATTTTCCTTTCAGAATGGTGTGAAAAAAGAGAAATACAAGATGCACAGTCACGAGAAAAGTTACCTAAAATAAGAGAAAATCTCCCCAAACCATGAATTGCCTCCATGTTGTGCTCAAAGTCAAAGAACTTTGGGTCATAAAATGGAGTGCGACCTTTAGGAAAGATTAAGAAGTGAAGACAATTTCTCACGACCATGAACAGTTTCTCATGATCATGGATAGTTTCTCAAAATATGAAGAGTCCAATCCAAAGTGCAGCCATGTGCTAAATTATGTACCTACTTTCATTGAATTTAATCATGGCCATTCAACTCTAGATTAATGATGGATGTCAAAACTACTCAAGATTTCAAATTTTAAGCACGATGCTTGCGTGACCGCGTAACAAAGTAAGTGAGAAAATCATATCAAAAGCCATGGAAGATGAATTATCAAAGAAGATGAAGCATTCTAGTATAGATTCTTCTAGAATGGATTCATCAACAAAATCATTTGTAGATCTATGATGACAAGGGTGTTACAAGAACAGGGGACAACTCAAATTCTATTCTCCTCAACTAATTCAAGAAAACATAGTTGGACATCACCGATGTTAAGCAAGTTGTATAAAATCATATGTAGTTTGAGAACATCTTTGTATGATAATGTAAAATCTATAAATAGAGGTTGAACCCTCATTTTAAGGGGTTATCTTGTTACGATCCCATCATAACACTTGATGTAATAGTCCTTGTGGAACGTGGATAGTACCCATGTTCATATTTTGTAATGTTTTATTATAGTTTTAGATTAAGAAGTACCTATGCCAAATGTTGTCCTTCTATGTAACCGTTTTTTCAAGAATGTAACTATAGGTAGGAGATTCTAGCCCGGTGGCATTTTGCATTAAGCCAACCTTAAGAGTTAGGTGCTAGAGGAATTACTTAAAACTGTGAGCAATAGTATTGTATGTATTTTTTTGCATAATTGAATGAAGTATTGAAGGAGGTTTCCCCCTTGAAGAGGCTTACGATTTAGTGCTATTGTGAGATTGTTCCTTTTCTACAATTTACTTTTGTATTGTGCATTTTATTTCCAAGTGTGTTGTGAGCATATATGTTTATTTTTAGTATTTGTGTGAGAGTGTTAATTTTAATAGTAGATTCCTAACAAGTGATATCAGAGCACTTTCTAGAGTCATGTTCTGCTACAACTATGATGATTTATGCTAATCCGACTATTAGGTATACGATTTATGTGTTTAGTTTTTATTTGCCAGATTTCCTTATTTCAAATATATATATATATAAAGCCAAAAAAATAGTATTTTTTTACAATAGTTGAGTAGGTTAGAAACCCTGTGTCGGAGGTTTTAAAATATCGCGAAGGAGTTATCATTATTGGTTAAGCTAGATAGCCCATACAACGTCTAGTGAAGTGAGGGGCGATCAAGCTCCAATATCGTGGCCTCATACAACACTCATGCATGGATTTGAGCTCCCACGAAGACCATCTAGGATTAAATAAAATTCTATCTCTAGGAAGATTTCTCGGCCTTGTATTATCCATAGTGCACGGGGTACAACATCCCAAAAGACTACTCTCCCGTACTGTTAGAGAGGCAGACATAGTGTGACCAAGGGTATGTGTGGAATTATCCTTGGGTAGTGGCCTAAAATATTGGTTTGAGCACTATTGTTTATCACTAAAGTATAATAGATGACCTATGGGTATTACATACTTTTTTTCCTAGTGTACCCTGGTTTTATCAAAAAATATTCAACTTACAAAAAACATGAAGCCTACTTGTTTTGCTAAACCTGCAACTTTTTCCCACAAAAGTGAGCATACAAAGAAAGACTTCCCTATCACAAAAAAAATTGCATGCACCACACAATAAGAAAAAAGTATAGAAGTGTTTGTGACAGTCAAAAATAATTTCAGTAATATTTGGATTATTGGTAGTAACCATTAGTAATAGTCGTGAGTAACAGTAAAAAATTACAGGGTTCTTAGTGATAGAAACAAAACTGATAGTCAATAACAGCATAGTATAGAGAATCCCAGTGTCAATGTCTGAGCAGTGTCAATAATTATAGTACAGGTGATAGGGATAGAGACAAAACAGTTATAGGAGTGGTCAGTAGTCAGAACATACAGGAAAAAGATAGTTGACACAATATCCAACTTTTAAATCCAATCTTTGGAGCAAAAAAAATAAGAATATATCCTCACTCATGTAGACACCAAAAACTGGTCATCCACAAAGTCACATTTGGCACCCCACATCAAATCCTGCATAATAAAGTTATATGCCTAAGTTTAGACTTAGGTATATAAATCCTGCACATTATCCTATTTTCTAGATTTATTAAATCTAGAAAATCAGCCTAGGATACCCCGCCTACCCACTAGACATGTGTCCTAGCCACCTCACCAACATCCCTTGCCACATCTCATACACCCTTGTCCCCTTTGTCCCTTCACATGGGGTAACCCTCCACATATCACTCCACTTGCATCCACATCACCCTAGTTAAGTGAGACACCCTGGGTGACTCACTCTAACTACCCCCTCCATTTGGTAGCCTAGGATTGCCACTTGGTAATCCTGGCTTGCCACCTCTCATTTCCCTCCAAAACCCTAAGGGGCCTATAAAGGCACCTTCACCCCATCCACCAAAAGAGGCTGAACATTCGTACCATCAGGCTACCAAAATAGGACCAAAGCTCTACATGCATCTCGAGGAGAAGAGATATCTGAAGCCCGAAGGCCCCGTTTCACAACAATCTACCACTCAACCTAAACCACACGTCCATGGTTTCATAGTCAAAACCGACTCTATGCAGTTTCCCACCACCCATGTGCTGGTTTACCAGATACCCACCGCATGCATCCATGGTTTCTCAAAGCTAAGAAAATACGATAAATCAGATCAGTAAGTTTCATTTTAGCAAGGCATTTGAGTTTATTTCTTTCTCTATTTTCTGCATTACATGTTTTCTCTAGTTAGGGTTTTATAGCAGTATTCTATATCTTGATTTGCAGGTGCTACTAACCCTTATTTGGTTTTCATGTGTGTAGGAAATAGGTATCTTGGAGAGCTGTTGAAGCTGGAGTGGTCCCCACATTGGATACCAAAGCCCACTCACCCCTTGGAGCTGTAGCTAAAGAACAAAGAACACACGTCCCTATGGAATAATTGGAAGACCCCCATTCCATCATTAGATCACTTGTATCATACATACATTGTAACATTACACCCAATACACTTGGGGCAATTCAAAATTATTGTAATATTGGAGATATTGTTAATACAAAAGAGATTTTTATTTTCAAAGTGTTCATTTTTGTGTATTTTTTTTGTGTTATTTATTTTGTTACAGAAAAATGGTGATCATGGTGGGACCCCCTAAGGGTTTTATTTGTTTTTGCCTTGCTTAAATTAATTTATTGATATGTGTTTTCTATGGTTGTAGGTTTTTGGAATTTGAGTGTACGTAAATATTCGATCTCGGGATCGAGAATCTAGAACCTGTTGTTGTTTGACCCTGTTACTGAGAAAATGTGTACCCATGATTTTAGACTTGAGGAACTATGCACCTATGATGGAGCACTTGATAAAATGCACGTGATCAGTTTCAGCACTATGACACCATGGATCGATGGTTGAAGCGCATTGGAAGGAGCGATGAAAGGAACATATGTATGTACCCTTGGAACCTTTTTCCTCTATTTTTAGTTTTTAGCATTGCATCTAGGCTAGATTAGAGTTCAGTCCTATTTGCCCTTGTTTGCATTTAGGGTCTAGGCTAGGCATCTTCATATTCAAATTAAAAAAAAAAAAAAAGAATCTGCATTTTCATGATTAGGTAAAGAGCATATGCATATCCAGTTAGAAATAATCTAGGCACATTTTGGGTTCGGGCCTGTTCTATCTTTGTTTTTTAAGTGCATCCATGGTTGGGATTTCCCAAATGCATGTGAGTGGTTGGTGAACCATGCAAATACGGTTTACTAGAACCAACCGCCCACCCATGGTTGGCCCTGATAATAGAACTTGGCTAGATCTTGCTCGAAATCAGCAATTTCAACCCCTGATCTGATTTTATTTGCTATTCTCTATTTCCTACTTTCTGCATTAGGCATTAAAATAGAATTGCATAATAGTTTGCATCACACAATAAAGAACAAAACCTCACACACTCACTTGAATTTTGGACAAGGTTGGACTTCATCACCAACCCCCAACATATTATTACCCTGTTCATGGCCAAGGTCGACTCCAAGAACCATCGTAGCTTGGAAAATAGCATGCATTCCTCTTCGGAGGGTGTATCACTACCCAAGTGAGACTGGGTGAGGACTGGTAGGACCTGTGTCCCCTCATCGATTATGGGTTTCATCTCCATAGTCTGATGGGATTCACAATTCAAACTTCATCATCGGATATGTGTGTGTGAGCATATAGGTGAAATCCTAGAATCATTTTAGGGCAAACATTTTGCACATCGATTTTTTTTTTCAAAAACTTTAAAAACTTCAAAAAAAATAAAAAAAAAAAATCAAACTTTGTGCAAACTTAGGAACAAAAACCATTGTTTGTTTGTTTGCTTTGAGTGTTGTTTTGCATTGTGCTTCCATCACACATTCACACACTTACACTTGCATTTTACACATCATCACACCTTAGCGTATGGTAATGACCCATGGTCAAGCTAAAAAGTTAGCACTAATTCAGAGTCAGTTGTCTTCCCCTATGGATCCATCTCAGGCTAGTTAGGTCCCTAACACTTTGGTGGTAGGGCAAGGTAGTGTAGTTCCTACTATGTCCTAGAACTTGAATGTAGGGCCCTCTAGTAGTGCCCCTATTTTAGACATAGATGTTATGCATAGGGCTACCCATACCACTATTCCTGAGACTCCTAGGAGTGAGCCACCTACACCAATGGATGGTCATGTCACATTTGTAGACATGGATATCGTTAGGATGTACCTAAATATGACTAGTATGGTCTTTCCATCATTTCCACCACTTACCATTCCATCTCATACCATCCCATCATTCCATCAGGAATCCACCTTCCCACACCCATAATAGTCTAACCAAACCTTTATGAATCCACTTTTTGAGCACACTATTGTCACCATAGCCTATAACCACCCATAATCATCTAATAAACCTCCCATCATCATATCAAATAAATAGGTCATTTGCACCAATCCCCTTTACAAAGCACTCATTAGTGTTGCTTCATAGATCCTCACATCCATTCCATCTATCACACCCACTATAGGCCCCATGCATCCCATAATCCCTCATTTGATGGTAATGCCTTTTGCCACCTACCCCCCACCTACATCTACTAACATGGTTGCCTCACAACCAACCCAACCATCCACCTCATATATGATTATACCATCCTCATCTATGATTGCTATGCAATAAGCCTTCTTGCAATTACAACAAATGATTTTAGATAATGCTAATCATAGCATTAATCTTGATCCACTATAGTAGTCATAGAGGATTTATCAAAACCAACCATCTACATCTCACAAACTCATACCTTTTTCACTCAAGATCCATCTTGGGTGATGCACCCCCAACCACTACCATAACTACTAACCCACTTCATCACATGTATGCTAACCCTTCAAGTCAACATGCTATCATACCTCCATCACCTCATCATAATCAAATCCCTCATCAACAATCATATCATCATGCATTTCATGCTAACATCCCCCATCATCCAAACCCTACCAATGATGCATAGTATTACCAATAATAGCAAGCAAACCAGGGTTTTAACCCTATGGAAGATCCTAAGTTCTAGTTCTTATAGAACTAGATTGATAGCCTTGCCATGCAGACACCAGGTTTGTAGTATCAAAAGCCCACCTTAAGGTAGCTACTCAATCACCCGATCCATGCTTCGGTACCTGCATCACCTTATCCAACTGATTTTTAGATACCAAAGTTTGATACATTTAAGGGGGATGAGGACCCCGAGAGCATGTGACTAGATTTGTTAATGCTTGTTTCAGGATCAGAAATAATGATGCACTCATGCTTCACACCTTTCCTCAGACACTTGGGGGAGAAGCCTAGGATTGGTACAACCACTTACCGCATCAGAGTGTTTACACTTTTGAGCAACTCGTGGACCAATTCCTGGAGTGATTCACCCTGAATGTCAGGAAGAAAACCACATTGATCGATCTACTTAGTTTGAAGTAATATGATGATGAATCGGTCCATGATTTTGGCAACCATTGGAGGGCGGTTATGATCAAATTGCCATTCTCCCTCCCCATGATAGAGCTAACAAGAATGTTCATGAAGAGTTGTGCCAAGCCCATCTCTTTGTTGCTACAGTTGCAACAGTATAGAACATTCGACGAGGCACTCACCCAAGCCAGAGTGATAGAGGAAATAAATATTCAAGAGGGTGAGATCAAGCCTAAGAAAAAGAGTGGCAAAATAAGAACCAAAAGGGGAATAACCATGACCAGTCCAAGGCCACTCAAGTTAATCAAATAGTCTTGGGCCAACCTTCACAGCCAAATCAACAAGCCCAAGTCCAGATCCAACAACCCCAACACCAACAACAACAACCGCAACAATTGAATTATCAAGCGGTTCCACCCCCACAATAGGTACAAAACCAAATGCAACCTATGAAAAGGCAACAACATCATTTTAGGCCCAAACACAATTACACACCATTGCAAGAGCCCTACTCATCTATCTTTCAAAAGTTGTATGCGACACAACTTTTCACATTATCGAAGATTAAACCCGAAGACCCTAGTAAGCCAAAATCAAAGGCCTACAAAGAGCATTTATATTGCATCTATCATCAATAAAAATGGTATGACATCAAAACTTGCCATGGGTTTAAAGGTATTGTGCAAGATTTATTAGAAGTAGGAAAGATCAAAGTTGACAATCCATTAGCCCAACCTAATCAGAACCTTGGGATATATCAGACACCTTTGCCTCATCATGAGGTAAATCAACAAGCAATGGGAGCATCAACTTCTATAGTTCCTCCCAACCAAGTTAACTATGTGTCTCAACTATACCAAGGTTTTGTAGGGGCTATCAGTGTGGTCACCCATGGGCAAAGATAAGTGAATCACACAACCCAAGCTCCTATAGCACAACCTAGTGTCCCCATACAACTAGGCCCATCCATTCCACCTCCACCCATCCATAATCCAAGTCATCCATCTCACCCAATCATCACCCTAGGAAGTTGGTTAACACAAAGTTTGAAAATGGCATCAACAAAACTATCAATTTATGAGCTAATACAACAGTCTCCCCCACATCGTGAGGCATTGATGGAGATTCTAAAGTCCATTGAAGTGCAATCAAAAGACCCTAATGCCTTCAACACTTTTGTGGGGAGTGTACAAAAATGCATGGAGCCCTCAATAGTATTTTATGACTTTGAGGAGAAGAGTGTATCATCAGATTTACCAGATCCTCCATTGCACATAGTCACTCATATTGATAGAAATCCATTCAAGAGGGTACTTATTGATATTGGCTCCTCCATAAACCTCATTACCACTCCCACCATCAAGCACCTTAACCTACCATCATCCCATATCACATCATCCACCTTCACCTTGAGGGCCTTTAATGATGCTTTATGCTCAACTATGGGGAACGTAGTTCTACCTATCACCATGGGGGTGAAGACTATTCATGTACTCTTCCACATATTGGAAGGGGTGATGCAATACAACATACTTCTTGGATACCCCTGGATTAGGGAGATGAAGTGTGTGCCCTCGACATTACACCAATGTCTAAAATATGTACACGAGGGTAAAGTACATTGCATCCAAGCAGACACTGAGCCATTTAAATATTGCAACTTGATCTCAAATCCTTATGAGCCATTACTTCCATCCACCCACCTCTCCATTCAACCACTCATCATCCGAACCACTCCCACTAACATCACCTCATCAAAATCCCCCATCCTAGAGGAATTATCGATAGTTGATCCTACTTTTGCATCCAAAAGTATCATCTCTAATCAACCCTCATCCACCACATTTCATTTTTCCACCACACCCGATCATCCCACTAACCAATCACCAACTTCATTAGCCACACCACCCACTTCACAAACACCATTCACATTTTTAGCTCAACCAACTCCATCAACTAACAACCCCATCAAGCCTAATCCACCTCAAGCTTCACCACCCATCATCTCATAGATAGGATCACCTATCCAAGAGGAGCCATCACCTCCACCTAAACCACAAGCCACCATCGAAGCACCCTCCTCATCCACTGAGCCATCCACATCCCAACCATCCCAAGTTGTAATCCATCTCACCAATCTAGGCATTGGTGAGTACATTATTGAAAGTGTCATAGTTACACCACCTATTGAGTCAGTCAGAGATTATGGTCACCCATGTGACCCACCTTTAGCTATAGGTGCAGTGTACATAATGGGTTCCGAGCCTAATAGGATCAATTTTGTATATGGGGGAGTGGATTCTTCTTCGATCCACCTCCTCCTAATGAGGAACCCTTACAAGAGTTTAATGCCAATTTAGAATATCTATCCAACCTAGATTTCCCTTTGTGATATTTTTGTAGGGTTAACTAGGTAGGGATACAGACTTGGACGACATGAGCAGGGTCCACATCACATTGTTGAGCCTGAATATCAAGAAGCACATGATCGCTCTAGCCTAGGATACATGCCTTCTACCTCAAACTCTTCCTTCAACCATACCTTTCAATGACTCACTCTTGAGTGTGAAGAAGAGGATGAGGAGAGCAATGATTGTGATGATTGTGATGATACTGATGATGAATACCTAGACCCTAACTTTGCACCTCATCTAAATGAGGCTTTTTAAAGATTGTATTGCATACATTCATGATTGATCATATTCCAGATGATTACATCTTCGATGAAGATTTTGGGGATTATATCTTCGATGAGGATTTTGGGGAATTCCAATAGATGGAAGCAAACCTAGATTGGATCATTCAAATATTTGATGGTCCCCAAGAAGATGTGGCCCCTACAGAGCCCATCGAGAGAGATGAGTGTTATACCAAAATGTTTCCCATAGATCACACCATATTTCACTTCAACAAGGAGCATGAGCACCCTGATCCAGATCCACCACCACCACCTTGGCCGCTCCTATAACATCACCATTCATCCACCTTAGGTCAGTTGCAACCTAGAGAGAGTGAGCCATCACTCCTCGAATCATAGCCACCTCATTTCCACCAAGTCAATATGATCTCTGTTGACTTGTTCACCCCACTCTATAACCCATATGATTTGGCGAAGCTAATTTCGATCGATGCTAGCCTTATCACCATGGATAGGATTTCATCCCCACCATCCATCATCAAATTTATCCTATCCAAAGAGTTACTACGAGCTTCAAACGCTTACATCCCACAACAACCTTCATCCTCGTCTACTTCAGTTTTTCAAATTAAAGTAGAGGAGGGGTCACTTGAGTCATTTGAGCATGTGGAGGATGATATCCATCTCATCCCAACTCCACATCATCTAGAGGAAGGTTCTCATATGCTTATCAAAGAATCTATCGATGTGAACCTTAGTCAAGATGCGGATAATCCACAAATCATGAAAATTGCAAAATATTTATCTATAGAAGAGAAAGAGCATATGATCGACGTCTTAACAAGGAAGAAAGAGATATTCGCATGGTCATACAAGGACATGCCTAGCCTTGACCCCAATTTGGTGGTCCACAACCTTACCTTAGCTCCAGATGCTAAGCCTTTCAAGCAAAAACTAAGGAAACTTCATCCAACCATAGCATTGATTATCAAGGAAGAGCTACAAAAACTATTGGATATGAATTTCATAGTCCCAATTGATTATCCAGAGTGGCTCTCTAACATGGTACCCATTCGCAAGCTGAATGGGGGTACGCGTATGCACTAACTTTTGAGATCTAAACAAAGCATGCCCCAAGGATGATTTTCCTCTACCCAACATCGATCAATTTGTAGACTCTTGCGTAGGCCATGAAATGCTTTCATTAATGGATGGTTTCTCAGGATACAATCAGATTCGAATTAATCTTGAGGACCAACACAAAATAACATTTACCACACCTTGGGGGACTTTTGCTATAGGGTGATGCCTTTTGGTCTTAAGAATGTAGGAGCTACTTATCAACATGCCATGACGTACATCTTCCATGACTATATGCATAAAATCATTGAAGATTATGTGGATGATCTGATTGCAAAATCTAAAACACGTCTTGAGCATATTGAGGTTCTAGAGAAAGTTTTTGATCGATTGCTTGAACATAAGGTAAGGTTGAATCCTAAGAAGTGTGTATTTGGCATCACATCAAGAAAACTTCTAGGATTCATTATCTCCAAGTGAGGCATTGAAGTGGACCTTGATAAGGTCAAGGCCATCATCGAGATGCCACCTCCAACAAATCTGAGAGAGTTGCATAGTTTACAAGGAAAGATTCAATCTATCCGATGATTCATTGCACAACTCTCAGACAAATGCAGGCCTTTCAATCACTTGCTATAGAAGGGGTGACATTTTCTTAGACAACTGAATGTCAAGAGGCTTTTGATGACATAAAGAAGTATCTAGCTTCACCACCAGTACTTACACCACCTCATCTAGGAGTCCCTTTTCACCTTTATATCTCTGCAATAGATTTTGCACTAGGGACAATGCTTGCATAGAAAAATGAGAATCACAAGGAGCAAGCAATTTATTACATTAGTCAAACATTGGTAAGTTATGAGATAAGATATGCTTATGTCAAGAAGTTGTGCTTAGCAGTGGTTTTCACCACTAAGAAACTCAGACATTACATGCTAAGTAACACTACCTATGTCATAGCTAGAGAGAATCCTCTGTGTTACATGATGACTCACACATACAACAACACCCGTACCACAAAATGGATAATGCTTTTAATAGAATTTGATCTCAAATTCATTAGTCAAAAATCCATCAAAGGTCAGGTGATAGTCGATCAACTCGTAGAAGCTCCATTACCAAATGATCAACCACTACTTATAGAGCTTCTAGATGATTCGATATTTTCCGTCACTGAACAAGAAGAACTAGTCCCTCTCGAGGATGATGTTGACATGACACTCTTCTTTGATGGATCAAAGTGCAAAAAAGGACAAGGTGTTGGAGTCATGTTTTACACACCCAAAGGAATTCCAATTCCTTTATCATTCAAACTTGACTTCCCATGCACAAATAATAATGTAGAGTATGAAGCCCTAATATTGGGGCTTCAATCAACTATAGCTATGGGCATTAAATGAATAAGCATATTTGGTGATTCTCAGCTTGTCATTTGTCAAGTGAAGGGAGAGTACCAATGCAAAGAACCAGTCTTGAAACAATATCATGAAGTAGCAATGAAGTTGCTAGCAAAATTTGATTGGTATGAGATTGATAACTTGCCTCATTCGACTAACAGATTTGTGGATGCAATGGCTTCTTTGGGATCCTTGATTCCTAAGAATGAACATGGAGAAGTCCAACCACTTATCATCACAATAGTGTCCAAGTTAGCAATCAAATGAGTAGAATCTAAAGGTGAGAAGAGTGTTTGTTTGGTCCACGTGGAGCCATACAATTCTTACCTTGATGAGATAAGAGACTTTCTCAAATTTGGGACCCTCCCATTAGAATTGATATGAACTACAAAAATATCATTCAAACAAAAAGTAGCTCGTTTTACTCTCTTGGGGGATGTGTTGTATAGATATGGCTATGATGGAGTCCTACTTCGATGTCTAGATCCTGTAGAGGCACAATAAGCTATAACTGAAGCCCATGATGGTACTTGTGGTGGCCACTTTAGTGGAATGGCCATTGCAAAGTGCATTTTGTGCATGGGTTATTATTGGCCCACCATGGAAAGTGATTGTTGTCAATACATCAAGAAATATCAAAAATATCAACATCACACCAATTTGACTCATGTACCATCACAAGATTTACAACCCATTCAAAGCCTTTGGCCCTTTTCACAATGGGGCCTAGATTTGATTGGAAAAATTTCACCTACCTCTTCGGGACAACATAAGTTCATCATAACTACCACTGAATACTTCACCAAATGGGTCGAAGCAATTCCAATGACCACTATGACTGGACCTCGAATAGCGGAGTTTATACTCCAGCATATTATCTATCATTTTGGGATTCCTTCCAAGATCATTTTTGATAATGGTAAGTCTTTTAAGAACAAGGATGTTCGAGCCTTATGCAACAAGTACAATATCCAACATAGTTTCTCGACTCCTTACTACCCACAAGCAAATGGATAAGCCAAAGCGACCAATAAGACCTTGATAGCCATTCTCAAGAAACTTGTCAAAGAAAATCATAGAGATTGGCACACTCAACTCCCCTTGGCACTATGGGCTTATCGAACAAGCATCAGAATGCCAACTAGGGCAACACCTTTTTCATTGGTCTATGGCATCGAAGCAATCATACCTCTTGAGCTTGAGATCCCTTCTTTATGAGTTGCATTACAAGAATTCATGGATGATGACACAGCTAGACAAGCACATCTTGACCAATTAACACTCCTTGATGAAAGGTGCATCAATACCTTAGAACATCTATGAGTATATCAAGATCGCATCAAGCGTACCTACAATGCAAAAGTCCATCCTCATGAATTCCAAGTGGGAGATCTCATTCTTAAAGAGAATCAATAGAACACCAATGCATTACCACACTTGAGAGATAAATTCATGGCTAATTGGTTAGGTCCATACATTGTCAAGTAGAAGTTGGGTCTAGGAACGTATAGACTTGCCAACTTAGAAGGAACATTGGAACCTAAGCCATTAAACATAATACATCTAAAGGTATTTTATGCATAGTGCAACTTATATATATGTACATATACATGGCTAAAAAAAAAAAAAGAGCAAAAATACCAAAAATATTTCATTTGCATCTCATACATCCATCCATGCATTCCATACATGCATTTTAGGCATTTTTTCATACCATTCATTACATTGGAGATCATTTGGTTAATTTGGATGATCACTAGTCCACTATGTCTTGTTGCCTTAATCAAGGGCATCCTACATCACTCATCAATCCATCAATCACAATAATATGCAACTTTCCTTATAATATTTTGATAATTAAGGGACTCACATAAAGTAGGATAGATACCGTATAATTGTTAGCAATAATGATTATGCGACCATTGACTATTTTGTGTGTATCTTTTAATTTTCAAAATATTGCATTGAAAGTATCATAAATATTACATACCACATCAATCCATAAGCAAATTCCAAATATTTTCAATCACTCAACCACTCCTAGTGTTTTGAACAAACTCAATTCAAAATCAAACAATATTTAGAAGCAATAAGTTATTCTTGGTCAATCAAGTTTCCTCTTGGACCACACACATCAAAACATATTAAAACATTGTGAATCTTGGGAATAATGAAGTCAAAAGTTGTTATTGCCATAAGTGAAAAGTTTCCCTTGTTCATCCAATTATGTGCATGGTCTAGAATGCTAAGAGTTGACAAAAGGACAAGCTCCACCTTCACCCCCAAAAAAAAGAGAAAATCCCTTGCTCTTCATCAAAGCGAGCAAGTATCCCAAAAAATTAAAAAAAAAATCCCTTGCTCTTCCTCAAAGTGAGCAAGTATCCCCAAAAAGCACCTCAAAGCAATAAATTCCCTTGCTCTCTCTCAAAATGAGCAAGTATAAAAAAAAAAAATTGCTCCATCACAAAAATGAGCAATCCCCAAAATCCAATGCAATAAAATAAGGGAAGGAGCTTGAATCCTTGGAACTCTTAGTGTCTCAAAAATTGTGGGGTGATCCTCATTACAATAATGGGTTGAATGAATCCTCCTTGAAATGGGGTATCCTTACATGTGGTGCCATGTCTATCACATTAGCGACCTTATTTTGTATAGACCTATGGCCACTCTCGGATGAGCTAGCTTATTGGCATAAGTTACAATTGATTAGTTTGACCTAACTCATAATGGGAAATGAACAATCATTGCACACACAGTTGGTCCTTGAGAAATTTGAAAACACTAGGACAACCCTTGCATCATGAAGATCTGTGAGATACATAAATGAGTTTGTTTAAGATCACTAGGATGTTTGAGTCTTTGTAAGAACACCCTAGATCATCAACTCAATCATACCATATCATTTCTATTATTACACATCATAGTCAATACCATTCATATGTCCCCTGATTAAATAACAAGAATAATGTTGATCAAGTGAAGAGTCTATAACATACCAAATGATCATTAGAATATAAGCATTCATCATCCATTACATTCATACATCACATCATTTCATATGCATCCATACATACAATAAAATAAAAGTGCATACACAAATGATCATAATAAAAGCCATGTATATATATATATATGAAACATAAGTACAAAATACTCGTAGGCTGTATACATCAGAGCACTAAGGCTCATAAAAAAAATAGAAAACTACAAAAAGAGGTAATAAAGTGCTACTAGCTAGCACTCCCATGACCCCTACTAGGCCCCTGAGCTGATGCCTAAGAACTAGATGGAGCATGTGAGCTAGATGGCCTATGAGACCTTGAACTACTAGCCTAGACTCAGTCCACCTGCTGGAACCTAAAATTGATGATGGAGGAATAGGTAGAGGAATTTGATGTTGATCTAAAATGTTCTCCAACATAGCAATGTAAGTAGTATACCTATGGATAGTCCTCAAATCCATCATCTGATGTGCTCATTGAGCTAACTCTACCCTAAGAGCTGTAATAGTAGCAACATCATCACCTTCACTCGACCTAGCTTGCAACCCATCCACCTCACCCTATATTTGAGTCACCTCACCCTATAACCTCGTGATATCTACATCTTGAGCTATGATAGTAGTAGTAGCATCATCTCCACTCACCTACCATGCAACCCATCCACCTCACCCTAAAGTTGAGTCACCTCACCCTTCAGCCTCATCACCTCCTCATCCAAGCTATCCCATTGCTCGAGTATCCCCCACTCCTCCTTTGTGTGGTGAGGAGGAGCATCCTATCCTTGATCACCTCCATATCCACCATCATCACCATCATCACCTATATCTACATCATGGCCTCTATCACCTCCATCACCTCCATCTCCAACCCTAGTGCCAACATCTATCTATTGTATGCCCATGATAGACTACCTCCTACTTCCTACCCTCGATGCTTGCTGCATCGAGCTACCTACTCACCAGCATCATGCTCATCCCCTTACTACATCATCCACTACCTAGCTAGGCCTCCATAGAGGTTGTGCTACAAACTAGGAGTCATAGTTAGTAGTTGTCCTCATCATCTACATCAAGGACATCCACTACTGCATCATCTGCATCATCAATAGTCCAAAATTTTGGAGTCAAGGGAATACTGAGCTCATCTCCCCATTACCTATACATCATGGGAGCATTTAGAACTCCTTGGACCATGCTAAAATATCTCATCACTCATGAGAACTGGATGTACTCCATCTCTCACCCATGGCTCCCTACCATCCACCTACCTCGTCTCACCGATGAAGCTGTGCAACATCATCCTCCCAAGTTAGACCTCTCCAAGGTCACCAATATATGTCATCATGCATCAAACCACTCAAGTTATCCTGGTAGGTCTCCATGATGCAAGGAGGGTGAGTAGGAGAAGACTCCTCACTAACTCACCAACGAAGAGCATAAGGAAGTGAATGATCACAAGCACAAGGTAGCCCCTCTAGGTGACCAACTCTGATGTGCTCCCATGCCCAAATCTGGAGCACCAAGCTACAATTGAGGCCCTTTCACTCTCATCTCTTCACCTCATAGAGCTCCTCATACAATTGACATAAGAGAGTGGGAGCCCATGCATAAATCTGAGGCTCTGCTATCAACTATAATACAATAGATACCTGGTTCTAAGGGAACCTCGAGCCCATACTATTAGGCAACAACATGTTGCCTAGTATATACATCATGAAGGTCAAAAGTGCACCCAACTTCTTACCCTTGTAGATATCAAGGTAAGGAATACCACCCTTCCCATAGTCAACATCCCAATCATCTCCATAAATGGGTCTAAGGGCCTCTTCTTGTCGTGGCCCACCCTCATAGGTAGACCCTCGATAGGAACATGGAAGATGTGATAAACATCCTCCAAGGTGATAGTTAGCTCCCTTATCGAAAGCTAAAATGAACCCCTATCAAGGTCCCATCTCTCCACCAATGTAGATAGTAGCTCCTCATCTGCATGGATAGTCTCTACTCGTCCACAACCCTCCAAACCCATAACCTCCAAAAACTTCCAATCATCAGTTGTGAGAGCTTTTCACACTTTGGATATGGTGTGGGGCCATCGATGTCTAGCAGTAATAAATTTCACCTGAAAGCACAAACAAAGTTCACATCAATGCATATTAAAAAAAAAAATTAATTTTAAAAAAAAATTAAAAAAAAATTTCTACCCCTCTTAGTGGTTGCAAAAAAAAAAAATTTAAAAAAAATATTTTACCCTCTTAGTGGTTGAAAAAAAAAAAAAAAAAAAAACAACAAAACAAAAAAAATAAAAACCTAAACTAAGAGTTTAGGACACCTACCTTGGCATAGCGGACTTCGACTTCCACTCTAATCGAGCCTCCAACCCCCACACTCATCCTAACTCCACTCGCCTCACCAACATCCATCCTCACTCACTCTTCTCAAACTTCCAGAAAGAATCACACCATAATAATGAAAATCAAAATGGCCCTCCCCTTTATATAGCTATTTTTTGGTGAAAAATGCACCATGGTTTGCGGAGATGCAAAAATGATGCACCCATGGTTTGCATAAACATGGATGGTTAAAGGAGATAAAACGCACATGCACAATTAAAAAAAATAAACCCAACCAAATCACATCATCCATTTTTACAAAAGCATCATCATCATCATCATCACATCAATTAGTGAACCTCGTATCTAGTGAATTACCCTATACACTGGTTGCAATGACTAGCAATCCATGCAATCTGGTAGGATGGATAGCTCACCATAAGGACACTCATCATCAAATCAAAATGGCATTAATCAGCTAGGTCCCTCAATATTTGAGCTTGGCTGTGTTCAAACCAGATTTGCACAAGGTTATCCTTCAACCCTTTCCATTGGGTCAAAAGTGAAAAACAATCAAATCAAATTTGGTAATAATCAAAAATCACTCGAGCATCGAATTCCTAAAATGACTGGTTCCTTAAACCCATCATTTGGAAGGAATTGCTAAAGTCACAAGGGAACTAGAACTCCAAACGTGGTTGATGATTTTACCACAATATTTGCCACAAATGAACCAAAGGTAAATTTGCAAAACACAAACAATCCCAAACTTGGGGCATCAAGTTGATCAAAATGTCATACATTTCCATTCACAATCCACATCATTCAATCATCCACCTCCTTTCATCATCCACATTTGGTCAATTGGCTCGTGGGTTTCATCCTTTACCCATTCGCCAATTGAGGGGGTAAGCAAACAAATCAAAATAGCATCAAAATTTTCAAAAATTGGTCATTCTTGTGCATCGAGAAGATTTGAGTCCATCCATCCAATAAAGATAGGTGTCATTGGTTTTTGCACCGCATCGTGTTTCACACAATGCGGTACAAAAAGGGGCATCTGTAGACACCAAAACCTAGGTCATCCACAAAGTCACATTTGCCACCCCACATCAAATCTTGCATAATAAAGTTATATGCCTAAGTTTAGACTTAGGTATATGAAATCCTGCACATTATCCTATTTTCCAGATTTATTAAATCTAGAAAATCAGCCTAGGATACCTTGCCTACCCACTAGACATGTGTCCTAGCCACCTCACCAACATCCCTTGCCACATCTCATACACCCTTGTCCCCTTTGTCCCTTCACATGGGGTAACCCTCCACATATCACTCCACTTGCATCCACCTCACCCTAGTTAAGTGAGACACCCTGGGTGACTCACTCTAACTGCCCCCTCCATTTGGTAGCCCTGGATTGCCACTTGGCAATCCTGGCTTGCCACCTCTCATTTCCCTCCAAAACCCTAAGGGGCCTATAAAGGCACCTTCACCCCACCAAATCAAGGAGGCTGAACATTCGTACCATCAGGCTACCGAAATAGGACTAGAGCATTGCATGCATCTCGAGGAGAAGAGAGATCTGAAGCTTGGAGGCCCCATTTTGCAGCAATCTACCATTCAGTCTAAACCTCACGTCCATGGTTTCATAGTCAAAACCACATCTGCATGGTTTCCCCACCGCCTATGCATGGTTTTCTAGTAGCCACCGCACACCCATGGTTTCTCAGAAATAGAAAAATACGATGAATCAGATCAGTAAGTATTATTTGTAGCAAGGCATTTGAGTTTATTTCTTTCTCTATTTTTTGCATTACATGTTTTCTCTAGTTAGGGTTTGATAGCAAATGGTCTATATCTTGATTTGCAGGTGCTACTAACCCTTATTTGGTTTTCATGTGTGTAGGAAATAGGTATCTTGGAGAGTTGTTGAAGTTGGAGTGGTCCCCACATTGGATACCAGAAGCCCACTCACCCCTTGGAGTTGTAGCTGAAGAACGAAGAACACATGTCCCTATGGAAGACTTGGAAGACCCCCATTCCATCATCGAAGCATTGTATCATATAGAGAGAAAGAGCATTGTAACATTACCTCCAATACATTTGGGGTAATTCAAAATTCATTTGTAACACTATATCAAAATATCAATACAAAGAGCAATTTTGGCAATTTTCTTTCTCTGTGTTCATCTTTATTTCGTGTTCAGTTCTTTTGGTTACAACTCAAAGCTCAGATTGACTCCAAAATTTAGCAGACAACTCTACATTCTATTTCAAACAAAATTGTCCTTGGCAGCTCCTGGTCAAATTTTGCATCGATTTCCCAAAATTGGCAATTTTTATTTTTCTTGTTAAGGCCATAACTTCCCAATGGTCAGTCAATTTGACCCAAAATTTTAGGACTAGAAGCAACTCATTATTCTGCACCAAAGACCCTCAAGGACCCACCTATGAATTTTTAAGTCCAAGTTGAAGAAATTGCCCCGACATCGACTTGCACCAAACCAGGAGATCACAAAAAGTCAAAGAAGTCAGTATATCTCCTCATTGAGCGCTCAGATCGAGCAGCCATCGAAGTGGTCCCTATCCTAAAATAAGTGTTTCAACCTAATTCCCAAACCATTTTTTGGACCCTTACTAAAAATAGTAACTCCTAAAAGCCACCTATCTATTTTTAGTAAGTCCCACAAAAAGGATCCAAACCTTCAATTATGGCTGAGGGTACTCACCAACAAGCATTAGATAGGGAAATTCAATCCAAAGTGGATGCTATGGGCAACAAACTATGGGATACAATTAACAAAAACCTACAGGTAATACAGTCACAACTCCATACTTTCCAAGAAACTATGACTGACCTCTCCCTTGCACAAAAAGAAATGAAGGTTGAATTGGATAGTAGAGTCTCTACTGGTTTCGTAGATCAACATGACCAAGAAGACATTGGTACAAGCCACCGCCAATGAGCTATACCAACCCACAATGGAATGAGATTACCAAAATTAGACTTTCCCAAGTTTGATGGAAAAGATCCTGAGGGGTGGATTTGTAAGGCAGAACAATATTTCACTCTTCATAATGTTGATCATTTCCTATGGTTGACCATTGCTTCTTTTAATTTTGAATCAGATGCACTCCATTGGTTTTTGTGGCTTAGGAAGGCTGAACCTGAACTTTCATGGTCTGAATTTGGGCAATGCCTACTCACTCGCTTTGGTCCTAGCGAGTTTGAAGATTTTACAGGAGCCCTTTTCAAACTCAAGCAAACTTCAACCATTCGAGAATACCAAACTCAATTTGAAAAACTTGCCAATCGAACCACGGGACTAAGTGTTGATTCTTTCCAAAGTTGTTTTGTGAGTGGACTGAAGGATGACATCAGGGCTGAGGTTAAATTGTTGCGACCTCAATCACTACCACAGGCCATACAATTGGCCAAATTGGTAGAAGATAAATTCAAGGCTCTTGGTCGAACTTCTAAATTTCCTCCCTCTAAGCCATCTTTTTCGACCAAGCCAATGCCAAGTCCTACTAATAAATCTCCACCTATAAAAATATTGAGTCATGAGGAGATGGAGCATAGAAAGGCACAAGGATTATGTTACAATTGTGATGAAAAATATACCAGAGGGCATAGGTGTGTGCAACAAAAATTGTACTTGCTCGATATGGATGAAGTTCCCACTACAAAATCTTCTGAGGATGAGGAGGATCCTCAAGAAACAAAAACCACAAACCAGTTGGTCGATCAGGAGGAAACCCAACCAAAAATTTCTGTACATGCTCTAGCAGGAGTATCCACACCCCAAACCATGAAGGTGATTGGCCATTTCAAGGGACAAAGGGTCATCATTTTGATTGACTCTAGCAACACACATAATTTTATTGATCCACGTGTCACCAAACAAGGGAACTATTACATTACCACATGCAATTCCTTTGAAGTTATGATTGCTAATGGTGGCACCCTACCATGCAAAGGCAAATGTCGTAATGTTAAACTCAAAATTGGGGACTATAATCTCAAGTCCGACATGTTTACCTTACCCTTAGGAGGGTGTGATATAGTTTTGGGAGCGCAATGGTTAAGAATGTTAGGACCAGTCCTATGGGATTTTGTAGAATTATGGATGAAATTTAGTCAGGATGGGTAGGAATATACCTTCTATGGCACAAAGGTAGGAGCAGTTCAGTTTATTTCTTCTCATAAGATGGAAAAATTGTTAAAGAAATCTTCCCATGGTGTGGTAGCTCAACTTTTTGCTATCACCGCTCCCGAGCAAGGGGAGTCTAGTCACCCACAATAATTACAAGGGATATTAAACAGGTATGCTCATGTCTTTGAGGAACCCAAGGGACTTCCTCCTCAATGCTCACATGATCATGCAATACAACTTTTTCCTGGTAGTCTACCTCCTAATGTTCGTCCATACCGGTATGCTTATGCTCAGAAAATTAAAATTGAGAAAATTGTGCAGGAACTTCGAGCTTCTAGAATTATCCGTTCTAGTGTTAGTCCCTATTCTTCACCAGTGTTGTTAGTTAGAAAGAAGGATGGCACTTGGCGTTTGTGTGTGGATTATTGAGATCTTAACAAAATTACTATCAAGGATAAGTTCCCTATTCCTGTCATTGATGAACTACTTGATGAGTTGCATGGGGCTCAATATTTTTCCAAGTTGGATTTATGGTCAAGCTATCACCAAATCCGCATTAAGAATGAAGATATTCCCAAAATAACCTTTCGAACTCATGAAGGGCATTATGAATTTTTGGTTATGCCTTTTGGGTTGACCAATGCACCTTCCACCTTTTAGAGTTTGATGAATTCTATTTTTCACCCTCATCTTCACAAATTCATTCTAGTCTTCTTTGATGACATACTGATCTATAGTCACACATGGGAGGATCATCTTCACCACTTAGATGAAACTCTCAAACTTTTGTCTGACCATCAACTTTATGCAAAGCAATCAAAATGTTCCTTTGGTTAGTAGGAGGTTGAATATTTGGGGCATATAGTCACTAAGGAAGGAGTTCAGGTGGACCCTAAGAAAATTTAGGTAGTGCAAGAATGGCCCAAACCTCATACCTTGAAGGGACTTCATGGATTCTTGGGTCTTACAAGATATTATAGAAAATTTGTGAAAAATTATGGCAAGATCATAGCTCCCCTAACAACCATGTTGTGGAAAAATTCTTTTGTATGGACTGATTCGGCTGAGAAGGCTTTTGTTGATTTGAAGTATGCTATGACCACCACCCCTATTTTGGCAATGCCAAATTTTTCTAAACCCTTTGTCATTGAGAGTGATGCATCGGGCATGGGCATTGGGGTAGTTTTAATGCAGGAGGGTCGACCATTGGCTTTCACTAGCAAGGCACTTTCTCCTCGAAATTTGGGCAAGTCCACTTATGAGAAGGAAATGCTTGCCATTTTACATGCGGTCACCCATTGGCATCCATATCTCATTGGTCGACATTTTTCCATCAAAACTGATCATCAGAGTCTAAAATATTTTTTAGAACAATGGGTGGCTACTCCGAAACAACAAAAATGGGTCTCCAAATTGTTGGGGTATGACTATGACATCTCTTATAAGAAAGGTAAAGAGAATGTGGTGGTCGATGCCTTGTCTCATCTCCATGAAGATCAGGCCATGTTACATGCTATCTCTACTCCTCTTCCGCAATGGATTCATCAACTTCGTGAAGATCTGGCCAAGGATTCATCATTACAAACTCTCCTCCGCAATCTCCAAGAGGATCCTCAGTCCCACCTTAGCTATGTTTGGGATGGTCAGGATTTATGGTTTCATGACCGTTTGGTTATTCCATCTGAGTCTCAAATCAAGGACCTCCTCCTTCAAGAAATGCATGCTTCCCCCACAACTGGTCATTCGGGTTTTCTCAAAATATATACCCGAACCAAGCGTACCTTTTTTTAGAAGGGAATGAAAAAGGACATCAAAACATTTATGGTCGAATGTGATCACTGCCAATGCATGAAAGGTGAAACTATGAGTTCTCCAGGAACACTTCAACCTTTGCCCATTCTTGAGCAGGTTTGGATAGATATATCTATGGACTTCATCGAAGGGCTACCAAAATCCGGAGGTAAATCAGTTATTCTGGTAATAGTGGATCATCTTTCAAAGTATGCTCACTTATGTTCCCTATCCCACCCTTATACTACATCCATTATCGCCCAAATCTTCCTTGATTCCATATTTCACCTCCATGGAATACCTAAATCCATTGTCTCTGATCGGGATCCTACCTTCACCAGTCACTTTTGGTAGGAACTATTCAAGTTGCAGGGGACACAACTCAAGATGAGTTCGGCCTACCATCCTCAAACCGATGGCCAAACCAAAATTGTCAATAAATGCTTGGAAACCTACCTTCGTTGCTTCACTTCTGAACATCCTACTCATTGGGCTAAGTGGCTTCCTTTGGCTGAATGGTGGTACAACACCACCTATCACTCTACCACTAAGGTGACTCCATTTGAAGCAGTCTATGGTCAGCTTCCACCAACTCCAACTTCTTACATTCCAGGCAGCTCCAAGGTTCAGGCTGTGGATTCCACTCTCCATCAGCATGACTCCATTCTTCGCCAACTCAAGCTCAATTTGGACATGGCTCAGAACCATATGAAACAACAAGCAGATCAACATCATATCAAATATAGCTTTGTTGTTGGTGATATGGTCTTTCTTCACTTACAACCATACAAACAATCATCTCTCCAGTTGCATGGTTGTCAAAAACTTACCACCAAATACTATGGTCCTTATCAGGTATTGTAGAGGCTTGGGGTGACATGTACAAACTAGCCCTTCCGGCTAGTTCCAAACTTCATCCAATCTTCCATGTGTCATCTCTCAAGAAGGTTATTGGCAACAAGGTGCAGGTGCAGTCTACACTTCTAGAGTTGGATGAGGAAGGGTCCATCATTCTTGAACCTAAATGTATTCTTGATCGAAGATCATGTACCCTTCATCGATGGGTTATCACAGATGTCTTGGTCTAGTGGCATGGCTTACAACTAGAATATGCGACATGGGAACCTCTTCACCAAATCCAACAGCAGTTTCCTCACCTTCAGCTTTGAGGACAAAGCTTTTTGAAGGGGAAGGGCATGTTAGGACCCCATCCTAACACTTGATGTAATAGTCCTTGTGGAACGTGGGTAGTACCCATGTTAATATTTTGTAATATTTTATTATAGTTTTGGATTAAGAAGCGCCTATGCCAAATGGCGCCCTTCTATGTAACCATTTTTTCAAGAATGTAACTGATTGTAGGTAGGAGATTCTAGCCCGGGTGGCATTTTGCATGTAAGCCAACCTTGGGAGTTAGGTGCTAGAGGAATTCCTTAAAACTACGAGGGGCAGTATTGTATGTATCTTTTTGCATAATTGAATGAAGTATTGAAGGAGGTTGCCCCCTCGAAGAGGCTTGCGATTCAGTGCTATTGTGAGATTGTTCCTTTTCTGCAATTTACTTTCGTATTGTGCATTTTATTTCCAAGTGTGTTGTGAGCATATATGTTTATTTTCAGTATTTGTGTGAGAGTGTTAATTTTAATAGTAGGTTCCTACGATAACTTTAAAGTGTTTTCTTACACTACTATTGTGTATTTCTACAAAATAATGAAAAGGAGCATCACTTGGTATATTTACCTTGGACTTTTATCTTCATGCCTTCTGAATACCATCTTGTGAAGTCATTTATGCTATTGTTGCTATGGTTAGTGTATTCAGCTAATTTGGATTGCTAACTTAGAGTAAATTGGAATGATTCATGTTTGAATGTATGCTTGTGAGAAGTCATTTTTGTTAGTCAAGGTGTTAATCTAATTATGTTAATTTATATTATTAAACTTTAGAGGTTTGAAATGATTCTTGGAGTATGAAATTGCTCTTAATGTTCAATATGGCTAAGTTTTGAATGATGTTAGTTCTAGGTGATATGCTGGAAGTTAAGTTGTTAAGGGTTCTTTGTAGATACCTATGATGTTAACTTTATCCATCCACCACAATTTTTTTTTCTAACCCTTCTTATTTATATCCCTATCCTTTATACTCTTAACTAAGCTTAATTGAGTCAACATTCAGTAAGTTGACAAGGAATACTATTGATGAGGGCATCAAATTTTTAATGTAAACTAAGGTTAATTCCTTGGTTAGACTAAGTCTTAGTTAGGGCTTGGTCTTATTGTTTTTGGTGAGACTTTGTGCTCATGTAATAAATTGCTAAGCCACTCTAGATTAGGCTAGCTGGATGGATTAGTCAACCTCCTTTGGAAGCGTGCCGACATTTCCCATTTGGGAATTTGTTGCTCCTTCGTAGGGGTTTCGTTATGTTTTTGGGCCTATATTAGCCCTTTCTTTTATTAATTTAATCAATCTGGTTTTATTCCACATCAGTGGTATCAGAGCAGGATAAGTTGGAGGTTCTGGGTCATTGCCGACCTCCATAGATTTTGGGTCATTACCAACCCCATAATTTTTCCTGTGTCAAGCTCTTTGTTGCTGCGTAGTTGTTGATTTGCTCAACAAATTTTGTAGTAGCTGGATGAAAATTGCCATCAATTTTCTAATTGAAAATTTTGATAATTGCTATCAACATTGTTCCTGCCATTCTTGTTGTCAAGCAATTTGTTCACCTCACCTCATTGTTCCAAGTTTTCGTTCAGTGACAGTTTCACTGTCAAAGTTGCAGGATTGTTCTCCTTAGAAGACGACAGTCGCGAGCCATTCTTCATTACTTATAAGGAATCAGATCTGGCCAATGCCTGTAAGGACGTTGTTTCTTTGTGGCTACGTTTTCTCATCTCGAAGTGTATTCTGAAACAATGGAGGCTCCGACCTTGGTGAGTTCCCTGGTTAAAGTGATGCAGTATTCTCTGTCTGCATTTAGCGACTAGTGATTTCGTCTTCCAACGAAGATCGCCTGCATCACACTTCTACGACATCACCATGGGTAATGATCAATTGCTGATGATCACCTGCTGTGATCGGACTACGCGCAGGGAATAGTCATTAGTTTCGACAACTCGTGAATAATCAGAAAGCCATCCTCTGAATCATATTCGTACCCAGCCATTCTCGATATTCAACTTGGCGATTGAAATATTTTTGTTGGCACGTGTTCTTTGGTGAGACACCTTTGGCGATTGGAATATTTTATCCTGGACATACGACATCTGCAGACCAGCTATTGAGCCACGTCTGTTATGCGGGAAGCACGCACAATTAAAAATCCCATATTTTTTTTGGGTTGAAAGCCTATAAAGGCTTGATAAGGGCCACATTGCCCTTTGTGATATAGCTAGCACACGCTGGCTGGCGTGGACTGGCTACCGTTGCATGCATGATTCATTGCATTGGATTCGTGCTGAGCGTAGACAGAGCAGGCTGCTGCACGTAATTCGTTGGAGCGTGTGTTGATCTGCGCTCGTCTGAGAAACATTTGGGTACCACTGCGATCTGTGCTCGTATGAGAAACGACTGGACATTGGCCAGTTCGTTTGTGTGGAGAAAGAAACGATCTGCGATCTATTTTGTTGAGTGGATATGCCTGTGTGAAGACAAATTTTTATGTGAATATTGCCAAGCTGGGTGTTGAAGAACTCGTAGGTCAAAGCGTTGAAAGGTGTAAAGCCTTCATATAAGGCAAGGCCACTCTACTTTATTAGCTAGCGCTCGCTGGCTATATTGTGCAGGCTGGCCGCGTTCTATTGACCGCAGGTCTACTTTGGCCACGTTCCAAATATTTTCTCCTTAATTTTTCATATGTTGTATAAGGGGAGAAATAATTTCCCAGGGAATTAAAATTGCAAAGGGGGTCATTTGTTTTTTTTTTTTTTTTTTAAAACAAAATTACAAAGGGAATTAAAATTTTATAAAGGGGCATTTTCTTTTATTGTGCTAAATTATTTTTGCCCTCAAAATATTGTAAAATTGCATTAAAACTATTATAGTTGTTTTGCAATTAATTGGGCAATAGCACTCCTTTTTGTAACCCCTTTAACATATTTTGTAACTCCTCCTTGTAATATCCCTGGCGTATACCAGAAGCCAAATGGCTCAGGATTTGGCACAGCAAATGGCTGACATCACCGCAGCCATTAGTACCTTGGCCGATAAGGTCAATGACATTGCTACTAAAAGTGGTCCTAGTGACTCACGAGTGAAGGCAAAATGTGAAGTCAAAATTTATGATGGCTCCCGTGATCCTGAGGTTCTAAACAATTGGATCCTCGATATGGACACGTGGTTCTCCTATAGCAAAATACCAACAGATGAACAAGTGTCTTTTGCCCTTTTGAAACTTTCTGGTATAGCCAAAGTTTTGATTACAGACCGCTTCGTTAATCATAATCCCATCACCCGTTGGGATGAATTGGTGAAGGCTTTGACGGATACTTTTTATCCATAAAATTATGGAGACGATCTTGAATATCAATGGCTTCGATTGAGGCAGGGATACAACATGAGTGTCCAAAACTACATCGGTCTATTCAACAAATTGAGAATTCTGAATGGTATTCAGGATTCTGCTGCTAAGCTTATCACCAAATTCAAAAGTGGACTGCAGGAACCACTTTTTAGGGAGTTGAAATATACTCCTATCATAGATTTGAACACCATGTACAATCAAGCACAGCTTGCGGAGGAGAAGCTTGCTGCTCAAGCCGGTGGATCTCGCTCTTCTGACTCCACCAAAAATTCAAAACAAAAGCAACAATCAAAAACTTCTTCTTCTTATTATTCTTCTTCTTCTTCTTCCCCTCCTTCTAACACTTCTACTCCTTTTGATCCTAATAAATTCTGTGATCATTGTAAGAAAAGCGGCCATAACGAATCTGAGTGTTTTAGGAAGAAAAATAATCTTATTGTAGAAGCTTCCCCAGAGGTAAAAGCTTCCCCAGAGGAAAAAGAAGAAGGGCCTATTGAGGCTACGGGAGAAAGGCGCACTTATCCAGAGCTTCGAGGGCTTAACAATCATACTTTGTTGACACACAACATGATTGAGAGAGGCCGTGACCATTTGTTTGTCACATGTGCCCATCTAAAACACAACTACTTTATAGATTGTATCATCGATAATGGCTCTCAAACAAACTTGATTTGATGCCCTCATCCACAGGCTTTCACTCGAGTAGGACCTCCAGTATTGACCAGGAGAGGCCCTCCAGCTTCGGCCTCCCTTGGACTTCTCGACCTTATCAGTGCCCCTCCTCATCCGGCAACTGATTTTCTGCTTTCGCTTCCTCCGACTCGAGTTTATCACCCTTCACCCACTACTATTGTACAAGCATTGGAGTCCAATGCTTCCTTTGTGGGGAGGTATGATGAGGGCATCAAATTTTTAATGTAAACTAAGGTTAATTCCTTAGTTAGACTAAGTCTTAGTTAGGGCTTGGTCTTATTGTTTTTGGTGAGACTTTGTGCTCACGTAATAAATTGCTAAGCCACTCTAGATTAGGCTAGCTGGATGGATTAGTCAACCTCCTTTGGAAGCGTGCCGACATTTCCCATTTGGGAATTAGTTGCTCCTTCGTAGGGGTTTCGTTATGTTTTTGGGCCTATATTAGCCCTTTCTTTTATTAATTTAATCAATCTGGTTTTATTCCACATCAACTATCCTACTTTGGAGGTTGGGTTAAAGCATTTTGACCCATGCAATGTGTGGTTTGGGTCGTGATTAGCGGGTGCTCACCTTTCACATCATTGAGGATGATAATCACAGTTCAATATTACCTTGATGTCAATCTAAACCACAACAGTTTTTGGCACGCACAATGGAACCCTAACCCACAATCGTCTAATTATATTTGCTTCTTGAAGGAACCAAGGTGTAGTGAATTACCTTGACCTCATTAAGAAGATATTGTAAGTTCACTTGGTGACTTTGTATGTGATAGAGCCTAGAAGCCCTATTTTTCATTATATATTTTTCATTCAACCAACTTCCCATCATAATAGTTTTGGGCTAGTTTTTGGCTTGTATGTTTTTTTGGCAACTCTGTTCATAGAATCTAGCATTGTATATCCTCCTTGTGCTTCAAGCCATAAAATATGAGGTCCCCAAATATCATATGACACTTGAAAATCATATAGGTCAGGTTTGATGGCTCACCAATATTTTTCCCTATGGTATGATACCAGCCCTATTAATATTCTAATTTATCATGAGATACCTAAGATTGTTATGATATATCTACCTAGCTATGAAGGGAAAGATAAAACATAAATTGAGCATTGTCAAGATATAGTCTCCTTCTCTTATGCTTATAACATCATATATGAATATGTCATGGTTAGATTGCTTGTTCTATCCTTTAAAGGTAAAGTTTTGTTATGGTACAAGTCTTTAGAAGACAAAAAGTATTGGTACCTAGGTAGACTTAGTTAGAGCTCTCATTGATGAATTTGATGATCTTGGGGATACTTTATTGCTACTTAATTTTATTTCCTAAAGAGGTCTTCTCGTGAAAGCCTTTTCTATTTCAATGTCCGATTCAAAATATGGAGGAGAATTCCCCAATAATACCAACCCTCCCACCCACAGGAATATCTCTATTGCATTCATGCATTTCATTATGGTTTAGCTATCCTTATTCAATAGTCTAAAGAAAAAGGAAACTCCAAGAAGCCATTCAAGTTAGGAATATGTTGATCATAGCAGGTAAACTCCATCCCAAAGTAATTAATCCTTCTTTTAATACTCCTCCTAGCCCACCCCACAATAAACCCCTAGAGGAAGTGAAGACATACCCACTACAAAAAACCAAGAATAATGTTGTTATCCTTTATCAAGATCATTAGTTTTAGAGGGAGCAAGAATGGAGAATGGCGATGTGTTATACCAAGTAAAATGTATAAGTAGAAGGACCGTATTTCTTACAAGCCAAAGGAACGAAACCCAACAATGTTAAGCTCCAGTGGCAACAATTCCATCAAAGTCATGGGTCACAACTTATCAAAGATAGTTTTGACAAATAAGGAGAGGCATAACAAAAAGTAGAATATAGCAAAGAAGAAAGTGATAGTAGGCTAATCATACCTCCACCCTTATCACATAGTTATGTTCAGATAAAAAATTCATGCCAAAGAAGTTTAGACAATGTGATAGCTTTCAATACTTTAGCCAACCATTAGGTTAGTAGTGATGGTGATCACTCTTTGACCCCACAATTCATAAAAAGAGATAAAGAAGACCAAATAGGTATTCAGGAGCAAGTTCCAATAGTAAAATCCTTGAATCAAGAAAGGGGGAAGCTTATAGAAGCCTATATTTCCCAACTATGACTCTAGAGGAAAGGAAGGAAAAGATAGTGCAATTCAAAAGCTTATTCAAAAATTCTTTTCTACAAGAGCAAGATCTGAGGGAGGATTTGCTAGTACCTTCAAAAGTTAATTTGGTTGATCTCTCTTTGGAAAAATTAACAAAAAAGTATGAGGCAACTTCAAGAGGTAGACCTTTTGGCTTTCAAAAAGACCATTTTGGCCCATTTTATTTACCACTATTTTTAGAAAAATGTATATTACACAATTGTGTAATTGATCCAAGAGCTAAAATTTTAGTAATGCCACTTGAGATCTGTAAGAGTTTGGGATTGACTATGAATGACATTGAACCAAAATGGCTATAGTTCAAAGGGAGGATTGTAAAAGGGGTAGGCATATTGAAGCAATTTTTGATGGTGTTATGTGGGCACCCTAATTTAATTATCATGCAAGACATAATGGTCATTGATACCCCTCCATTATTTAGTATATGTCTGGCTGAATCCTCAAGCAATGTATAATTTATCTTAATCAATAATTGAATCAGATAAAGATCTTTGGAGCAAAGAATGTAGTTAATATACCCATCCAAGGCCTTCATCCTTTCTTTATAGAAGGGTACAAACAACACCAAATAAGTTTGCTAAAGGGAGTTTATTGTGGTATAGCTACAGAGATAAATATTTTTCACAAGCAAATCAGTCTGAATATTGTCAAAGTTGTTCATATCCTAAGTTGTAGAAGATACCTGCAATTAGTCTTTTCCCTTATTGGGGGATAAGACATTTTGATTTCCTCTACTCATGCTTAGGTAGTCAAGAAGAATTATCAAAAATAGGAAATAAGGTTGAAGAATTTCACCATGAAACTTTGTGGAAGGAGTATTTGTAGAAAGTTTCAAAAAATGTGGCACTTAGCTGGTTAATACTCAATCAAGGTCCAAGTGATATAAGGTTATCATCAAACCAGAACTCTGGATATTTAGGAAGAAAGCCAGATTTAGAATGAATTCAAAATGAACTTGAAAATAGTTGTCAATTATCAGAAATTGAATTTAAAGAAAAGGTTGAGTTTAGTACTATCTAGTTTGAACATTGTAGATTCAAAGGATAAGTTCACATAAGCTTTTGATCCATGTGTGGGCACACACACCATATTTTTGTGTACATAATCGACAAGTAAATAAATTGGTTGACTACAATCATAATGAATAAGTAGGGTGAGCTTGTGTGAGAGCTTATGCCTTATATCACCCTATACATATACTTAAGATGAATAAAGAGGAAATTTAGAGGGCAGACTCATAAAATCGTAAGATGCTCCAAAGGATCATAACCTTAGTAGATTAGATGTGTTATCTGCCAAAACCATTAAAGCATAAAGCATAATACCTTCTTATATTTGTTTTTATTTTTCATAAAGTGTATTTTTCTCTCCTCCCCCTTTTCCCTCCATCATTATTTTCTTGAATTTGTAGCCCAATGGATAAATACAGGTTGTTTCTAGAGTAACAAGGGGTATGCCTAAAAATTTGATATGACATAGGCAATATTGACGATATCCTTGTAAGATAAAACGTCATACCATGGGAAGGATGATGATAATAGGAAATTGAGCAACACAAGTAAAAGACTCAATTGACACATAGATAAATAGATTAAGTGAGCCGAATATTTTCAAAATCTAAGAAGTGCAATATTGTGATCATCAACTGACAAAAGGATCTCACCCTAATCAGCCCTATATAATGATGAATATGCATTAAGGATCAAAATATAAAACTATCAACATAAAAAATAGGTCTGAAGGTGTGAACGAAGATTTCAATGATAGAAGGTAAACAACTAAAGAAGTCTATGCTTGCCTGTGCAAGAAAGCGAAGGAAACACAAAAGGAACAGACAATTGCCTAACCCATGGCAATATGTTTGTCTTGGAAGTAGCTCTAAACCCCAATGGAGTATATATATGGAGGTACATTTTTGTTGGGATAGTCCATAATTTGGGTATCCTTGATTCCTTTATTTTGTTTTCTCTTTTCTCTATCTCCAACACTATAGTGTTGCTTCCTCATACTCACCTGTAAAATACTCCACAAACTCCTTAGTTTGTCAATGCCTCCATCACCCCTCACCACCATTTCATGTAATTTTTAAAGTATATTTTATCCCTATCCTTTGCATCTTTTTATAATTGTTCATTCATCTCAATTTCGTCCTACCTAGCATTCGCCTTCATTCTGTACCTGTTAGTAATTTTATTTCTTCTTGTATAGTCTCTTCTTCCTCCCCTAGTGTATCTTCTAGTTTCCTTCTATCCTTTAGAAAGTATTGGCTCCAAGATAAGGCTATCTGAGTTCTACGACTTTACAAGCAAAGTCCCTCGAGAGGCACCAAATATGTAGGTTAATTTTTTACCACATTGCCAAGGTAAGAGAAAGTGCAGGCAAAGGGAGCTACATGCAAGATTAGACTATCAAATATTTCAAAAATAGTTAAGTGTTCATATGATGGCCCAAAATCATTGGTTGTCTTAAAATCATGCACATTTAGGTAGAAAAAAAAATGGAGTCTTTGAAATATCATGATCATGGGTCATCCGGCTCAATGCCATGTTTTTCCCCAAAACTGCTAGAGAGTTGGCCAAAATCGAGTTTAGAAGTGAAAGGTGTGTGATCACGAGTTATTTTTCTCAAACCCATTATTTTCCATGAATCTATGATGAATAAGGCTAAGTTGATATAAAGTTTATTTTGTCACATGATCATAGGATTTTCTTTGTAAGCGATGTGGCCAACAAGAGTGCAATGGTCAGAATAGCTCAAAACTGCCAATTTTTGCGAATCCACGATCAATTTGGTCAAAATAGGTCGAATTGCACTTTGTCACACAATCGTCAGGTTTCCTTTGTTAGCACCACAACCAATAGAAAAGGGGTAGAGTGAATGCTCGAAGCTACAAATTTCCTCCATGTTGAGGTCAAAATGGTCAACATCAACCAAATCATATTTTATCGCACGATCAGGTGTTTTCCTTTCATAATGGTATGGAAAAGAGAAATACAAGATGCATGATTATGAGCTAAGTTGCCTAAAATAAGAGAAAATCTCCCCAAGCCATGAATTTCCTCCACGCTGCAGTCAAATTCAAACAACTCTAGGTTATAAAATGGTATGCAACCTCAAGGAAAGATTAATAAGTGAAGACAATTTCTTATGGTCGTAGACCCAGATTATCAAAACATGAAAAGTCCAATCCAAAGAATTGTTGTGATCCAAATGACATACCTAATTTCATTGAAGTTAATCATGGCCATTCAAATCTAAATTAATGGTGGATATCAAAACTACTCAAGAATTCAAAATAAGCGTGATGCTCACGCGATCGCGTGATAGAGTAAGCAAGAAGATCAGATCAAAAGCCATGGAAGCTTAATCATCAAAGAAGATGAAGCGTTATGGTTTATATGCTTCTAGAATGGATTCATCGACATAATAAGTTGCATATCTACAGTGACAAAGGTGTTGCAAGAATAGGGAACAACTCAGATTCTATTCTCCTCAACTAATTCAAGAAAACACAACTAGACATCACAAATGTTAAGCAAGTTGTAGAAAATCAGATGCACTCTGAGAACATCTTTGTATGATAATGTAAAATCTAAAATAAAGGTTGAACCCTAATTTTAAGGGGTCGTCTCTAAAGTGTTTGCTTATGCTACTATTGTATATTCCTACAAATTATTGGAAAGGAGCATCACTTGGTATGTTTACCTCATACTTGCATCGTCATGCCTTCTGAATATTATCTTGTGAAGTCATTTATGCTACTATTGTTATGGTCAGTGTATTTTGCTAATTTAGATTGCTAACTTAGATCAAATTGGAATGATTAATGTCTAAATGTATGCTTGTGAGAAGTCATTTCTGTTAGTCAAGGTGTTAATATAATTTTGTTAATTTGAATTATTAACACTTTAGATGTTTGGAATGATTCTTGGAGCATGTAATTGCTCTTAATGTTGAAAATGGCTAATTTTTAAATGTTGTTAGTTCTAAGTGATATCTTATAAGTTAAGTTATCATAGGTTCTCTATAGATGCCTATGATGTTAGCTTGATCCATCCACCACTAATTTATTTCTTCCCTAACCCTTCTTATTTCTATCCCTATCCTTTATACTCTTAATTGAGCTTAATTGAGTCAACATTTAATAAGTTGACAAGGAATACCAACCTACTCTAGAGGTTGGGTTAAAGCATTTTGACCCATCCAATGTGTGGTTTGGGCTAATATTAGTGGGTGTTCACCTTTCAGATCATTGAGGATGATAATAATATCTCAAATTTACCTTGATGTCAATCTAAGCCACAACAGGTATCCTATATAACTCTAAGGACATTAAAAGTGTAGAAAACATCCTATGTTATGAAGAAAATATTTAGGAGAAAAATAGTTGACCAAAAAAATAAAAGGTGCAAAAAAATATCATTTTGAAACCGAGTCCATTGCAATCATCTTGTCGTACTAATAATTTTAGTATATAGCACCCATAATATTTTTTGGAGTTCAATAATCACCATTTTAGGGTATAAGTCCATTTTTATCATCTTTTCAAGTTGATTGTTTTGGTACACGTCACCTATACTTATTTTCAAGAGGACCAAATCATAAAAATATTGCTATAAGTGCTAAGGGTGCTTACATGCAAAACATGGAAGAAACATTACACAACATACAAAACCAGCTGAATGCAATAGAATTTAAGAAAATAAGCTAAATAAATCCACAAATCATGTGATGCAGCTAAACTAATTAACTCAAAGTAGACTAACAAAAATTGATAGTCGCTTAGATGGCATGGAGCATGCATATAACCAATTGAAGAGTTCAAATTTTAAGATAAGCAATATAGAATGGTAACCACAATATTTTTGTCAATAATACCACACAGAAGATACCCAAATGAGATTTTTCAAAATTTAATGGTCAACATCTCGAAGGTTGGTTATGTAGGGTAGAATAATATTTTTCTCTTCATGAAGTTCCCCATAACATAAAGCTTCAAATAACATCCTTTAAATTTGAGGATGAGGCTATTCAATGGTATCAATGGGAAATAAATACACATCCAAATATTTCTTGGGAAGAGTTTGTTGATCATTTACTCACACGATTTGGACCTAGTGAGTATGAGAATTACATAGGAGCCCTCAACAAATTGAAATAAAATTCGAGAATATCAAAAGCAAATTGAGAAGTTGACAAGTTGTACAAAGGATATAAGTGGTATTTTTAAAAATTATATTTCCTTAGTGGACTAAGGGAAGATATTCCAGCAAAGGTATGGATGCTCAAACCAAACACGATGGCATAAGCAATAGGATTGGCCAGGTTAGCAAAAAATAAATTTATCACACTAAGGCGCACATCCAAGTTTGCACAAGTTTAACTTATAAACACAACCTAATCCACATTAAATCCTACAAACCCTACTCAAAAGTCACCTATAATTAAGCACGTGACTAAAGAATAGATGGAAACTCATAGATTATATGGACTATGTTATAATTATGATGATAAATATTTCCCAAGACATAAATATGTATAGTAGAAATTGTATTTGCTTGATGTGGGTGAGCCATCTTATATGAACCCTAAGAGGAAGAGACGAAATATCAAGAGGAGGAACATATAGAACAACCCAAAATGTTAGAAGAACCCTAACCAAAACATTTGGGGCATGCTCTAGTAGGAATAACTACTTCCCAAACTATGGTGATAGGACACTTCAAGGGCCAAAGAATAATAGTCCTCATTGATTCTATCAACATGTACAATTTCATTGACCCTTAAGTGGAAGAAAGGGAAAATTGTTATATAAATTCCTATAATTCCTTTGAGGTAATGATAGCCAATGGGCATCAAGTGGCATTATCTCAACCAATTAGATTTCTTAATATTTAAAGAGGAGATGAAGGTTGAAATCTTGCCAAGTGATATATGGATAATATCCAAGCTTTTGTGTAATACCAATATGTGGTGATGATGTAATATAGGTGGGGCCCATTTCAATCCCATATAACCAATTGAAAAAAGGATAGCCAATGGAGGAACCTTGCCTTACAAAGGCAAATGTAGAAGTGTCAAGTTACAAATGGGAGAATACAATCTTAAGACTTATATGTTTTTATTTCCTTTAGAAGGATGTGATATCTTGTTGGGAACTTAGTGGTTGTGAACTTTGGGTCCAAACATATGTAATTTTTTAAATACGGATGAATTTCATCCAACAACACACAAAATATACTCTACAAGAAATGACAATAAGTGCTACTCAACTTGTTTCACTTCACAGGATGGAGAAGCTTCTTAAAAAATCATCTATGGAGTTATGGTACAATTATTTGTTATGCAAGTACCAGATAATAGTGAAAGAAAACAACAAGATAACTTATAGTTTCTTTTAGAGAAGCATGCTTCTATCTTTGAGGAACCTAGGGGACTACCACATCGATGTACTCACAATAATACAAGTTATCTTGTTCTAGGTAGTCTCCCACCAAATGTTTACTTGTACAGGTATTCATATATCCAAAAATTAGAGATTGAGAAAATGGTATAGGAATTACTTGTAACAAGGGTTATTTGATCCAGTGTTAGACCATATTCCTCTCCAATGTTGTTGTTATGTAATAAGGATGGGTTGTGGTGGTTGTGTGTGGATTTCTAGAAACTTAATAAAATAATTGTCAAGGATAATCATTTGATTTCTATAGTTGATGAGTTATTAGATGAGTTACATGGCACTCAATATTTTTCAAGGTTGGATTTGTGTTAAGGCTACCATGGCAAACATTCCTAAAATTACCTTTCAAAATCATGGACGACACTATGAATTTTTAATCATATCCTTCGGTTTGACCAATGCACCTTCCACCTTCTAGAGTCTAATGAATGCAATTTTTTGACCCTTCTTATGCAAGTTTATTTTATTCTTCTTTGATGATATTTTAATTTATATTCATACTTGGGAGGAACATCTCAAACATCAACTTTTGTCTAAGAATCAACTTGATACAAAGTGGTCAAATGGTTCTCTTGGCATGCAAGAGGTAGAGTAATTGGGTCACATTGTATCAAAGGAAGGAGTTAAAGTAGACCCAAAGATAATCTAGGCTATACAAGGATGGCCAAATCCTCAAACTCTCAAGGGTCTTGAAGGATTCATGGGTTTCACTAGGTATTATTAGATGTTTATTCAAAACTATGGGAATATTATAAACCCATTAACAACTTTGTTGAGGAAAAACTCGTTCATGTGGTCAAAACTAGTGGAACAAGATTTTTGAGATCTAAAACAAACTATGATATCAACATTGATGTTAGTAGCACTTGATTTTTTCAAACATTTTGTAGTTGAATGTGATGCTTTAGATAGTGGAATTGGGATGGTTTTTATGCAAAAAGGAAGACCACTATCATTCACCAAAAAGGCACTATCATGCAGAAATAAAATAAAAAACAATTTATGAAAATGATATATTGGCCATTGTGCATGTTGTTAATCATGGATACATTATCTTATTGGGTGCCACTTTTTAATAAAAATAGACCATCAAAGTCTCGAGTACTTCTCGAAGTAGTAGGTAGTCACGCTAGAATAGTAAAGGTTGATCTCAAAACTATTGGCGTATGATTATAAAATTATTTATAAAAAAATAAAAGGAGAATATAGTGGTTGATGCCCTTTCACACCAACATGAAGATCAAAGTATATTGTATGCTATATCAACACCACTTCCTCAGTGGCCCAAATCATACCATGTATATGTGTAGGATGGGCAACAATTGAGATATCATGATTATCTTTTCGTTCCAAAAAATTCACAAATTCATGAATTCATATTATAGGAAATGCATGGATCACCTACTGCAAGACATTCAGGATTTATTAAAACTTATGAAGGGGTCAATTGCACTTTCTTTCGAAACGGAATGAAGAAAGATATTCAAACCTTTGTGGCAAAATGTGATACATGACAATGGATGAAGGGAGAAATGGTTTACACCCCAAGCACACTTCAACCTCTTCCAATTTTGGCATAGGTATAGACAACTATTTTTATGGAATTCATTTAAGAACTGCAAAAAATTGGGGGTAAATTGGTTATTTTGGTGGTGGTGGATTGTCTCACAAAGTATGCTCATTTTTGTTCCTTAGTTCATCCTTACAACCTCTATAGTTACCCAAATATTCTTGGACTCAATCTTTCACCTTCATAGTATGCCCAAATCTATTATTTCTTATTGAGACCCTACTTTTACCAATCACCTTTGGTAGGAACTATTTAAATTTTAGGGCACTTGCCTTCAAATGATTTTAGCATACCATCCTTAAATAGATGACCAAACAAATATTATCAACAAATGGTGGGAAATATACCTCCACTGCTTTGCATCAAATCATCCTACACAATGGGCTAAATGGCTTCCTCTAACTAAATGTTGGTCTAATACTTTGTATCATGTAGCTACCAATGTCATGTTATTTTAAGAAACATATGGACACCCTCCACTAACATCTTCCTCCTACGTTATAGGAAATTCCAAAGTTCAAGTAGTAGATACTACTCTTTGTCAACATGTAGCACTTCTCTAGTAGCTAAAGAAGATTTTGGAGATGGCCTAGAATCTTATGCATTAGCAAGTTGTTCAACATTATTCTAAGCATAGCTTTGATGAAGGGGATATGGTCTTTCTCCATCTATAACCATATAAATAATCCTCAATACAACTTTGTGGATGCCAAAATGCTACAAAATTCTACGGGCCTTATTAAATATTACAACATATTAGTTCAATTGCCTACAAACTTGACCTACCACCCACCTTCAAGATCCATCCATTTTTTAATGTTTCTTTGTTGAAGGAGGTCATTAGTAGCAAGGTACAAGTTCAATCAACATTACCTGAGTTGGATGAATAAGGATCCATCATTCTAGAGCCTAAAAAAATTTTGGACCGGTATTCTCACAAACTTCATAATCATACCATTGTTGATGTTCTTGTAAAATAGCGAGGACTACAACCAAAATATGTCAAATAAGAGTTACTTTACCAGCTACAGTAGTAGTTTCCTCATCTTAAGTTTTGAGGATAAAATTGTTTTGAAAGGGAAGGGCATATTAAGACCCACATCCTAACATTATTATATAATGACCCTATTCTAACATTATATCTAATACATTGTAACATGTATGTGGCACTTAGGGTGCCTAGATATATGGGCCCATATAATGTAACCATTATAAAAGATGTAACTGAATCTTTAGTAGAAGTTTCTAGCTTGGGTCCTCACTTGCATGTGAAACCAACTCTTGAGCATTAGGGTTAGGGATGATAGGAGTCTTTAAAAAGGCAAGGGCATGGGTTAAATGTTTTAAGTCTTCTCATATTGTACTAGATGTATGCTTCTAAGGAGTTTTTCCCCTCAAAGAGACTACCAATTTTGCATCGTGATTATGTTTTAATCAATAAAATTGTATTTCTATTCGTATTGCAATATTGCTATTTTTATTTCCATTAATTCTATTACTAATTATGATATTTGTGTGTATGTGCTTATTTTAATTTGAAGGTTCTTAACGCAAAGGTACCATAGTGTTGAGGAAAATCATCATTGACCATAAAATATAAGGGATCCATAACCACAACACAACAAGAAAAATACATTGAAAATGTTGGAATAGATTTAGTCAATACCCCCAAGTAGATGGACAAGTCAAAAAAGGAAAAAAATTATTGACAAGGGGAAGGAACCAAAAATTTAAAAGGGAAGTCAAAAGGAGGCAAATAAGTCCAAATATAGGAGGAATATGAAATAAAGGTATCAATTACAAATGGAGGTTGAACAACATCTCAAATATCCTTCTCTCACGAATGAAGGGCACACGATGACCAAAAGATAATATAGAAAAATTATATTGCATAGTGGAAGCAACTCCATCAAGCTTAAATTTTAAAATAGTGGAGGAAATAAAGAAAACTCCAGTAAATATGAGCATACTAAAAGTCCTTACCCTTCCTGGGAAAAGATACCTACTTTAAGAAGCTCTCGAGGAATATGAAAAAGGAAATACCTATAATGGGCAATTTAAGTTAGTCTAACTCAATATAGAAGAACAACAAAAATTTATAGCAAAGGATCCTTACAAAATCTACGTCAATATAGTAGATATCTTAAATGATCTAAATCCTAAAACCCTAAACTCATTTATGTTCTATGTGACTCTAAAAATTGAGAATTATCTATCGAGGAGTTGCATAGTAGATTCAAAAGTTGTAACAATGATCCTTAAGTCCATATATAAAGAAGTGGACCTACCATACACCAAGATTTCTAGGGACCTAATTTATATGGCTGGCACCCAAGATGTTATAGGAGTCCTAAAATATTTGGTCTTGACTATTGAAAAACATCTTGAGTTAGAAGTAGTCCAAGAAGTCATAGCGGTTAACCTTCCTTTGTATTTTGGTACATTGTTATCTATAAAATGGATGCATTAGTTGTTTGGGGATAAATACTTATCAATGGTCTATAGCCACATGAAGGTACATAGAAATGAAAATATGATATAGATTGAAAATGAGCTTCCATGTCATTGCTTGTTGCATGAGGACAACATGGTGAACTAGAATGAATTGCATGAGTTTGTGGATGACAAAGTCATGGAGGATGATAAAATATCTAAAATAGATATGATTTTTTGCATGCTTCAAGATGATGAAGACTTAAAAGTAGGATTTGAAGAAACTAATCTAGGGAATTAACTAATATCTAAGGAACTAGTTAATATCCCAATCTTGACCGAGCAAAAGGCACAAGGTTTTGATATAGTGTGGATCATCCATTTTGATGGTATAAGAACTAGAAATAGGACTAGTGCAAGTGTATAATTCATGGACCCTTAAGGTGTATAAACAAGTTTTCCCTATAGATTGATTTTTAATTGCATCAACAATGTAGTCAAATATGAAGCACTTTGCACTGGTTTGAGAAAGTTTGAGAAAACAGAGATTAAAAAACTCAAGATATTCGATGACTCTAAGCTAATTATAAATCATGTCAATTTGCAATGTGCCACTAAGAAAAAGCATCTAAAGTCATACAAGCATAAGGTCTAAGACTTATTGGAAAGTTTCAAGATTTATGAAATCAATGCAATCCTTGAAAGTTAAATGCAAAGGCAAATATTAGCATCTATAATAGCAAGGTTTGAACCCACTGCAAAAATTTAGGATAAACCAAAGAAATTGGAGGTAGTTTTCACACCAACAGTCCTTGACAATTTTAACTGTTGGAAAGTTTTCAATGATGATGAGTAAATCAACGAATTCCTCATAAAATTAGCTCAACATGCTAAAATAAAAAATGAATATATGGAAGATATAAAGGATGGGGTAATTTAGTTGAAGATGAGCAAGTTGTCAAAGGGGTTTATCACATTGGATATTTTATTCAATCTAGATGATAGTTTAAGAAAATTCAACACCAAAATAAAGGTGTCCTTAATCCTATTAAAAAATTTGAAGGAAATGATTTGTTGGTAGGCAAGCAGTGCACTAAAGAGGAAATATGCCTATTTTAAGATCTTTGTGGGAAGTACAAAGCCATATTTTCATGGTCCTATTAGGATTTTAATGTGTATGACAAGAGCATCATAGAGAATGCCATCAAATTAGAACTTGACACCAAGCCTTTAAGGCAAAAGCAAAGGCCTATAAACCTCAAATTTAAAGCAGTCATGAAAAAGAGCTTATAAAACTCCTATAAGCTCAAATAATATTTTTAACCAAGTATTCCACTTGGGTAACCAACCTAGTATCGATGAAATTGAAAAATGACAATATTAGATTATGTGTTGATTTCATGAATTTGAATAGGGCATCACTAAAGGACCACTACCATTTGCTTGCCATAGATTAAATTTTACAAAAGCTTATAGGATCGTAGATGTTATACCTTTTGGATGGATTCTCTAGGTATGATCAAATCTAGGTCAAGGATGATGATACGCATAAAACAAGTTTACCACTAAACGAGGGACTTTTACATACCAAGAAGTTCCTTTTGCATTGTCAAATATCAAAGCCACATTGCAATGAGATATGGACATTACCTTTGTGGGTTTGGTAGGTGAGATCATACTTATATACCTTGATGAGTTAACTATATTTTAACATAAATAAATATGTTGAATACCTAGAATCTATCTTTCAAAGGTGTAGGGAGTATGAAATCTTATTAATCCTAAAAAGTCCATTTTTTATGGTATCAAAAGAAAAAAAATTAGGGCATATGGTGTTTAAGGATGTCCAGCTATAGATCTTGATAGGATAAAATCAATATAATAGCTTTTGCTACCCTTATTTGTTGAGGAATAGAGTCCTTTCTAGGTCAAATCTAATTTGTAGCCAAGATCGATTTTGCACAACAAGTTAGGCCAATTACAAAAATATTGGGAAAGAACACAACCTTCACATGGATAAAATAAGGTAAAAGGGTTTTCCAAGACATAAAGGATGTAATCAATATAGCCTCAGTCCTTGTTAATTTATATTTCTCTAAATACTTTAGACTTTACGTATTCAGGATAGATGAAAGCATTATTGTAGTTTTGGCTTAGAAAATTGATAAGGACAAAGAGCATCTAATTTAGGTACACATTTATCAAAAAATAAGTATTTTCCATCATGAAACCCCTAAGGAAATTTAGGTATTATCTATCCTAAAGCAAAACCATCGTCTTCATAGTCCATCATGATGTCCAATCTATTTTTCTACATAGTGAAATAGGGGAAAAGAGAGCAGGATGGATAAATAAGAACTAAGAATTTCACATAGAGATAAAACTCACTAAGCTCATCAAGTGAAGAGCTCTATGTAAAAACCTTGCAATATAAGCTTTAAGAGATCAAGTAGAATTGGTAGAGGAAATAGAGTTAGACTATCAACCCAATAAAATGGGAGATATGAGAAGGTATATGATAGATGGATAGGTTCTAGAAGAATTGACACCTAAAGAAAGGTTCTGATTTAGGTAGAAAGCAATGCACCACACATGGGTAGATAATGTACTTTTCCAAAAGGGATATATTGGAGTCTTGCTAAGACATATCAAATAAGAAAATACAAGATCCCTAAACAAAAAATAACATGAAAAAGGAGGTCATTATTCCACACAAACCATAAAACATAAGATCCTCATAGTGGGATATTATTGTCCTACCATTTTCTTCAATTGCTTTCAATGGACTAAAGAGTACAATACCTATTCCAGGTTCATGGGAAATAGAAGAAAAGCATTGATGCCTTTGAAGCCTATCATCATCATTGAACCTTTCCAACAATAGTTCCTCGGTTGATTGGTAAAATCAACCCTCTATCTAGTGCAAGAAATAGGTGGACTTTAACTACAATAGACTATTTTACCAAATGGACTAAGATAGTGCCAATCAAATTGATAAATCACAACATACTAATCTAACTTTTAGAGGATGTTATCACTATATTTGGGGATTCATCCATAAAAATCACCAATAATTTCACTATATTTATGGGGTTTAAGGTGATGAAGTTCACAATTGAGTATGTGTTTATGCTCAAGTCAACCCCCAATGGCTATCCCTAAAGCAATGGTCTAGCAAAATCCACCAACAAGAACATCATAAGAATCTTGATGAAGATTATAGACAAATAATAAAGGGATTAACATACCAAACTAAGGAAAACACTTTGAGCAGATCAGGTAACACCTAAAGCCTCCATATATATGGTTGTCTCCCTACAAGTTAATTTTTAGGAATAAAGTTGCACTACTAGTCAACCTAAATCTCCCTTCTCTCCAAAGGTCCCAATGATTGAAGCTTTTAGACACCAATATCAAGCTAATACAAGATTAGTTGAATACCCTACTAGCCTTAGAAGTAGAAAGGTAGAATGCATTCAAAAGGATGGTTTAACATAATATGGTAGTTAAATGATGGTTTGAAAAAAGGGACACCAAAATGGACTACAAGGAAGATGACTTGGTGTTCAAGTGGGATGAAGACAAAGATAATCCAGATAGCCACTATAAATTTGATTTCCTCTAGAGGGGACCATACCAAGTTCTTTAAATTTTAGGTCTAAATGTCTACAAGCTTATAATAATGGATGGGACATTACCATCAATTTCAGTAAATGAACAACATCTATGGCCCATATGAAGAAGTGTCTAAATACAAAATAAAAGGAATGTAAATATGAGCATAGTCTCCTTTATACTTTCCTTGATATCATTTTCATTCCTCGTTATTCTCTTTCTTTTTCTTTTTTTTTTCTCATTTTTGTCTTCAGTTTATCTTTTAAAAAAACAAAGGTAAGCTAAGGTAGTAATTCACTTTAGTTATTCAGAAAATCGCTCCCCAAACATTGCCCAACTAAAACAAAATAGTCCCATTCATGGGCCAACCACCTATCGATGCATTTATGGCTAACATGGGAAACCTAAAGGGCTATAAAACCCCTTTCCTACCACACTACCCTCTATTTTGCTTGCACCAAGGCCATAGTGGATCACTTATAATACCTTATAGAAAACTAAACAATATTACTAAGCTTCCTACTACTACCCCTCATGGCCTTTACTACTAAATTTGAAGATTCCAAATAGATGCTCAAAAGCTCCTCTCTTCATTATATGTTTACCTCCTAAGTTCAATTGTAGTTGGGGTTGAACTCAAAGGGGGTCCCCTAGTGCATTGAATGACTCCTTAAAGGCAATTTCATGAGCCTTTGAAATAAAATCAATTATTGAATCACCTCACCTACCCCTAACACAAACTAGTTAGATTGAAGCCCACACAGGATCTCTAAAAAGTTGATTAGCTTGTCATTAAAAAAATTTCTCCAAGTCATTGTCATTGAGTAATTTACTCAATCCCTTGACTGAATCACTATGTCTTCTAATTTTTTAAACTACCTTAATAGAGATTTGCCTAAGTCCTATTTAACTAGTGAATCGTTAATGTTTAGAGTAATTAGCTCCACTTCCAAGTGATTTGCTCCACCTTATAAGTAATATACTCATTAAGAAAAAATTCCAACTATAGCTCTAATAGTGATTCACTTCACATACATAGCAAATCACTTCTATTAAGAAAATTGATCCCTACTTTAAACTTAGAAATAAAAATCCCTCCTCCTCTATAATCACTTGTTCATACCATTCATCATGATTATCACTCTCATATCCACTAGTCCATCCATAGGCCAACCTATAACTCCACCTACCACTATCACTATCTCTCTTATCTCAAAACTTGTGACACTAGTCCAAGCACAAGTACTTGAGGTAGAGTCTTCTATAGATAAGAGAAAGAAGAAATGAAGGACGAAGAAAGCTACCTTTCCACCTCAAAGACAAGGAGAGCTCTTTGACAAGCCTAAAGGAGGATAGAGGAAGGAAAACTTAAACACTCCCCAACAAAAGTGAGGCATGAGACCCTATGAGATTTAAATTAGGCCCTAAGACCCATTTGTGGAGCATCAATTGAGGCTAGTAATGAACCTAGTGCTTTAGGTCTATTATTTCTTGTAATCGGTTAAAGTATATGCCAAAAAACATTATTATGATGCAATGATCATCAAGCTCCCATAATTGACGTAGGAATCCTTCTATGTTAGGGATGATAATACAAGGAAGATGTTGATCATGGTAGATCATCCATCCATGTGGGTCACCTACATTCCCAAGGTGCCAAAGAACTATTACTATATATTCTACCAACACTACCAGTGGAAATTTTTAATCCCTCATTTAAAGGACCTAAATAAATCTCTTAACTTCGACATCCTATTAGAGTTGGAGTGGCTCAAGGATAATGTCCAAATAGTCTTACAAGGGATTGTTATTTTTTAGGGACAAAATAAATTCTAAACTTAATGAAGAGCATGTCGTGCTCCTATATATGGTGCAGAACGAACTAAGGTATTCCCAAATGATTAATTTTATAAGGTATAATGGTGACAAAATGAACCATTAGCTAAAGGAATTTAGGGAGGAAAGGAAATTCACTTATACTTCCTAGCTGGTCTACCTGATTATCTACCAAAAGGACTAGTTCCCCTCCTCATATCTAAACCATACTAGAACAAATCACAATCCATTGCCAATAGTGGATTTACACTGATTTACCTTGTCGAGAAGAAAGAAAGACCTCTTACCACTTTTATGACATAGTTTATAACCCCATTATGGTGAAGCTCGAGGGAAAGATGCTTAGACTATCACAAGAGGCTTAGGACCTTCTAAAGTTTAAGGTGTGGCCAAATAAATACTTATATATAGAAAACTCTAGATCCTTCATTTGTTTGTTTGGATTCTCAACCATACCTTTCAAGTTGTCGATGCACATGACCAACTACCTATTCAACCTGAAGTACATTAGGTAGCTAGACTACATGGAATTAAAGTACTTTTGATTTTATAAGAAGACCACCTTCTACCCACTGAAGTAGTGAAACATACAGATAACCCCAAATTTGTAAGAGTTCCATCATATATTCAAATACAAACTCAAATGCATGAGACTTGAGCAGTTGAGGAACATACGATCTTATGACCTCGAGAGCTACTTCTGACAACAATTAAAGGCTAAGGTTTTGCATGCATTATACATGCATGAAAGGAGAAATAGGGTGGACAATGAGGCAAACCATTTAGAAGTAGCCTAAACCACTCTAAGGAGTGAGAAGGGATGTGAATATGAGATATAGTAGTGGTATGCTCATACCCTAGGGTGGTTTACCTTCTATTGTAATTCCAAAATCAAGGATAACTTTTGTACTAACTACAAGTTAAACAATCATGCATTGAAATCCTTAGAGGATATTGGATACTCTTGAAGGAAGACCCTCTCCTAGTAGAGAATGAGATATGATATTGGAACCACAAAGAAACCAATGCATAATGGTCCCTTTGATGAACAATTCTCAATGATTTAGGATAGAAAACATATGAGAGAACTAAAGAGGTAAAGAACAGTGAAGGGGTCCCCAATAGGAAGTCCACCTAGTCTACATCCTATCATGGCACTATAGATTACAATATCTACAATGCTGACATTGGTAATGGTAAACACTATGGTATAGGAGATAATAAGGGGGGGTGTGAAAGACAGGAGGGGGACTCACATGGTAGTACAAGAAGTAGGAAAACAACATGTTGAAGAATAAGGGACACCCCCACTCAAAGAAAGAGAAATTTATTAGGGAGGACCTCATCTTGAATTGGTGGAAACCAAGGCCTAAATCATGACCATTACCCTTTATACTTCTCTTTCCCTTTCAATTTCTTTTGCTCTAGCGTCTTTTTCCCTTTCTATTTCTTCTCTTCCTAATTATTTTATCTCATCCCTTTCTTCTACTACACATCCCCTACCATCAATAAGTGTGGCCATTAGTTCTCATTGAGGCACCTTGCCTCCCATCATGTCCCATGTCACTGGCACCATGCCCATCACTTCATTAGCCTTACTCGTCATCAAGATCACTATATAAAACCATTAGTATCCTACATTGAAAACCCTTCACCTTCACAACTAGTCTCTCCACTAGCTAAAACTTGGCTCAAATGGTGATAGGAGCATCCATTTCCACCTATCCATTCACATCCATCTCCATCCAATATGCTTTTCCCACCATATCATCCCATCCATGTTACCATATCATCATACAAATCAAATAATGACCAATTGAGGCAACGAGGTTACCCACTCCCACTCCTATGACTAAGAACACAAATTTTGCCCTAGGACCATGTTTGACTATAAGGTATAGCAAGGCCTTCGTCTAGAGTGCCACTGGTGATCCAAAGAAGACTAATGTCCAAGAGGCCCTTGACTCCCTTTAAGCTATGGAGAGAAAGGTCCAAGAAAAATATAATAAACTAAAATATGTGACCACTAAGGCACTAGTTATCACGTGGTTGCAATTTTCTTTGGGCGACAAGTCATTGTAATAGTGGTATTAAATGACTCTTCCAAACCCACCATCATAACTATTGATTTCATTGCTAGAGTGTTAGAGATAGATTTTACCAAGGCAAATCTCTACCAAATGATCTAGCTTGAGAACCAACTCTCCATTGAATCATCCATGTAATTTGACCGACTAGTAGCGAATAAAAATGCAGTGAGGGGAAAATAAATGAAGTATGAAGCATAAATAACCTAGTTGAATGCAAAGAAGTTATAAATCTAGTAAGAAAATGAATCCCTTAGGAAAGGATGCTACAAAAAGAGCTAAGCTATAACAATAGGTGGACAACATCAAATCCCAACCTGTTGAGAGCAACAAGCAAAATCATAAACTCAAGGATTTTTCACAACTTGCACAAGGGCAATACAAGCTAAAGAAAAAGGTCGAATAGGAAAAGTTATAACTAGCAAAATGGTAGAGCAACTACAAGTAGCCCAATAAAATAAATATCAAAATAACTCAAATTTTACGAGATAATCATAAAATTTAAAGCAATGAAGGTCAACCTAGGGTAGGCCTTGAAAATATAAAATATGAAGTCCTTATGGGATGATATAAAAATTGAGGTCACAAGTTGTAAGAGGTACTTTGAATTCATAGCCAACATTGACAACATCCTCAACCAAGTTATGAGGACTATCAAACAAACTAAATAAGAGTTGGTTGTGAAGGAAATATACCAAGAGGTGCTCAAACAACTAGCCACCATGATGACATCACAAACACAACATATAAGGATAGATAGAAAGGATATCATGAGAATTTTAATAAAAATCCATGACATACAAAGATACCTTTTAACCTACAAGGATACAATGGTCTCTTTGAAAATCATAATGTGAGAAAATGAAAAGAAAATTTAGGGGCTAGTCAATGCTAGATTGCCATATGTATTCAATAAATATAAAAAGCTCCTTCATGAGGACATAAACTCAATTATGGAAAATGAAAATGTAGTTTTGGAGCTCACGCATCTATAGAAAGAATCAAACCAAAGAAATTACTTGGTAAGTTACAAGAGATGGTGGAGAAGCAAGTTGGATTGTTAGAAAACCCACTTAAGGACCTAACAGAGGATGATGAGGATCTTACAAACATTAAGCTGCCAAGGAATGAGGAGTGTCAAAAGCTACTAAAGCCATTGCTTTGAGACATGCCAAGAGAACTAACAATTTGGTAGTTTTATGATAGAGAATTTGAATTTTGAAGACTTCATGTCTAACGATGAATATAGGATCTGACATCTCTCAGCAATCAAGCAAAGTGCCCCATGAGGTTGCTAGAAATTTAGTAACATGTTACTGCCTTGGGATTCTACCTATTTTGGGGATGCATAAAATCTTTCAAATCAATCAAAGGCTTCCAAAACCTAAATATTACTAAGGACCAAAGGATGGTTTGCTAAAGAAAGATGTGGTTGGCTCACAAGATCGAAGTGCTAGCAGGTTGGAAGTGATTCATGCATAGAAGCAAAGTGCTAGTAGGTTGAAAGCAATTAGTTCATAGGAGTGAAGCATATAAAACTTGAGGGAAGAGGCCCTAGACTAGAGCAATTCGCTCCCCTCCTAGAGTAAATTGCTCATAGACAAGTAGAGGTGTAAATAGAATATACATATATCCCAAGGATTTTTATAAAAAATAATACTTTTGGCATGTGATGGGGCCATCAAGTACGTTAGAGGCCTTATAAGTTGTTTAGAAATGTATTTAGAGACATGTAACATTAGGAGGTGCATCATTTTGCAAAAGATACCCCCAAATATTTACTTTTACTAAGAATTAAAAATTTCTCACTCAAGATAATTCAAGGTAAATTATTTCTATAAATAGGGGCCATGGACTCCATTGTAAACATCCTTTACCCTGAAAGCTTTCAATTGGCAAGGACTGCCCAAACTATCGAACTTGTTTCGGCCATATCTCACTCATCCGGACTCGGATTGAGCTAAAATTTTGAGGGTAGATGCCTGAAAAACCCTAGAACATCTCCACCAATTTTCATATCATTTGGAGCAACACAGATCCTAGCGCATCCCTATGTGTGAACGAGATTTTTGGCAAGCGGCTATGCGAGGGTTTCATCTGGGTTGAGTGCAAGCAGCTCCAGAGGTTGGTTTTTAGGGCCTTCGGGCCCTAGCGGCCAATATTTTTGTGGTTTATGCTCAATATTTTAGCAGGAAATGTTGCAGGGGATCCAAGATGGGTTAGAAATTTATCTTTCAACAGATCATACTGTGAACTTGAGTGACAACGACTTCCAATTTGTTGCACAAAAGAAAAGTGAAAACCATACCTTTCCACGGCGTCTAGGGCAAGGATTAAAGAGATCACGAAACAAGTTTCAAGCAGTTGATCAAAAAATGGCTCATATCTCAAGTGAATCTGGTGCTAAGGTGCACCCACAAAATAATTCTACTGTGAAAACCCTTGTCAAGGGTAAGAATTTCGAAAACTCAGCCCCAAAAATGAATTTTAAGGATGCCCTCCGTGGTGGACAGCCTCAGCCCAATGCTAATATCAATCTTAGGGCTTCCCATAAACCTCTAAGAATGCCTAAGATTGATCCCAGGAAAACGGAGTCAGGATGTCTTAAAGCAGTCGATGGAACTCCTATTGTTAAGCTTGATATGGGTAACATTCAGACTGGCATTGAAGATTTGGAAAAAAGAGGACTAATTTGTCGGTTCGTGGGTTTTCGTCCGAGCCTATCTGCTTTCAAAGTCTAGGCTGCAAAAAGTTGGAAAACTAAAGGTGAGTTACAAATCTCTATTTATCCAAATGGTTATTTTCTTGTTTTATTTGCTAATAATGAAGATAGAGAGAAAACTTTTCAAGGGGGTCCTTGGTTTTTTGGAAGGGCAGGGCTTTTCATGAAGCCCTGGCATACTAAATTTAAAGCCGAAGAAGAGATGCCTTCTATAGCTCCCGTGTGGGTTAGACTCTTTGGCCTCCCTATTGAATTTTGGAATCCTACTATTTTTTCTTCAATTGGAAACTCTTTAGGAACTTTTATGATGACTCGCTGATTGTACTCAAAATTTTGAACATATTATTTATGCTCGAATTTGTGTTTTAATGGATTTTGACAAACCCCTACCTAAAAATATCACATTACAATTTGGGGAAGACACTTGGGAGCAAGTAGTGGACTATGAGAACATTCCTTTTCGTTGTAGAATTTGCCATGAATATGGTCATTTGGCCAATGCTTGCCCAAATAAAATTCCTGATCAAAAGAAAGAAGATATAAACTCAACGGGTTTCCAAATGCCTAAGAAGAAAAACACTAAAAAACCAATTATGAAGGATCAATAAAATTCATCTCGCTAATATGTTTGAAATCCTTTCCACAAATGATGTCCCAAGTGAGGAAGAGGAAATAATGGAAACATAAATCTTAGAAACACAATTTAAATATGAAGGGAAGAACTCAGAGACAAACCAACAAATCAAAGGTTTTCAACAGAAAAAAAGGGAGAAAATTTACACAAGAAAAACAATCTTTTAAATGTCAAAACTTCAAATAATACAGGTCCCAATATAGACTCCGTTGAACCCTCTAGTAAAATTTTGGTTGTGTACGAGCATTCTTCAAGGTTAGAAGCCATCTCAGATTCAATTGGAATAAGTCAAGAAACAGGGAAAAAAAATTGAAGATGGATTCTAATCAAAAAGCAGTGTCGCAAGACCAATCAATATCATATGGTAAAAGAAGGTGAAAAGCTTGTAGAGGAAGGTAAGATTAATGCCCTTCCCAACTTTTTTAGCCCTGGTATTAATGAAGATCATCACTTGGAATATTAGAGGACTCAAAGGGAGTCTTTCAAAACAAAATGAAATTAGAAGAATGATTCAGATAAATCATCCACATCTTGTTTTCCTTCAAGAAACAAAGATGTCAATGGAGGATATGGACTCAATTGCCGATAAAATTTGGCCAGTTGGAAAAGTGGTTTCCCTCGGCTCCCAGGGGACTTCTGGTGGCATTGCTTGTCTTTGGGACCCAAAAGAGGTAGTTATTCACCATATGGTTGGCAGTTGGGGTCTATTGGCTATAGCTATTCAAAGTAGACATTCCAACCAAATTATGCTCTGCATTATCGTTTATGCTTCGACTTCTTTGGAGGAAAAAAGAAGACAGTGGAAGGATATAACTCATATTATCTCTCATTTTCTTGAAGCTTGGATCTTGATCGGAGGAGATTTCAATACCATCCTCTCTCTGGATGAGAAAAGGGGGGAAATAGAAATTTGGACAAAAGCACTGACCTCATGAGCGAATATATTGCAAACCTCCATCTTGTGGACATCCAACCAGATAATGGCCTTATGACTTGGTCTAACAGAAGGCAAGGCTTAGCTTGTATAATGGAGAGATTGGATAGGTTTTTGCTCTCTGAAAATTTCTTAATCCATGGTCACATTCCTAAAGTGAAGACTCTTAATAATGTTGGTTCGGATCATTGGCCAATCATGGTGGAAATGTGGAAAACCAATGTGAGTTTCTCTCCTTTTCGTTTTCAATTAATGTGGCTTAGAGACATTTCCTTTAGACCTCGTGTGCAACAATGGTGGAAGGAAGGTAAACCTAGGCATGGGACTAAGATGTTCTATTTTGCCAAAAGACTGCAATACATTAAATCCAAAATCAAGACTTGGAACTGGAAAGAGTTTGGGGATGTTCATAAAAAAAACATGAAGTTATTGCTCATCTTGAAAATTTGAATAAGAAAATCCGTTTAGATGGCCTCACAGAGAAGAGAAGTGCAGATGAAATTAAACTCACAACTCAGCTTAGAGGAATGGGAAAAAAGAGAAGAAATCTTATGGAAGCAAAAATCTAGAATTCAATGGCTCAAAGAAGGAGATCGAAACACAAATTTCTTCCACAAATCTCTTCTAGCTCGAAGATCTCACAACTTTATTTCTTCCCTGAAATCAGATTCTGGAGATGTTGTTTATACTTGGGATGGCATGAACTCTATTGTTGTTGATTACTTTTCCAATATTTTTGTTGCTACTCCTCTTGACTCAGCTTCTCAACAAAATGTTCTTCAAGCAATCCCTTCTCTTATCACTTCTGAGGAGAACTCTATTTTGACTGCTCCTGTTACTATCAATGAGCTTCAACAGGTAGTTTTTAAAATGCAAAAGGGAAAACCCCAGGTCCCGATGGTTTTCCCATTGAGTTCTACCAAGAGTTCTGGGATATCCTTCATGTTGATTTATTAGAGGTGGTGGAAGAAGCCAGGAAAGCCAAAGAAATTTTGAAGGTTATCAATAAAACTTATATTACTCTTGTTCCAAAAGCTCAAGAGGTTGATCATATCTCAGCTTTTAGACCTATTGCTTTATGTAATGTTCTTCTCAAAATCATTACTAAAATCATGGCATAAAGGTTGAAGCCTCTTTTGCATAAGATTATTTCCCCAGAGCAAGGGGGTTATGTGGAAGGGCGTCAAATAGTAGATGAGATAGTTCTTGCTCAGGAAGCCATCCATTCCATGGATATGCAAAAATCTCCTTCCATGTTCATTCGGTTAGACTTATCCAAAGCTTATGACAGAGTGGATTGGCACTTCCTTATCAAAGTTTTGAGGCAATTTGGTTTCTCTAAGGATTGGATGGATTGGATTATGGGATGTATCTCTTCAGTTTCCTACTTAGTTCTTATCAATGGCAGGCCTTCTCAGTCGTTCCCAGCTTCCAGAGGTATTAGGCAAGGTGACCCGCTATCCCCTTATTTATTCATCATTCTTGTTGAATGCTTGGGTAGGACTATAACCAAAAAGAGGGAAAACAAAACCCTTGAGGGAGTTACCATTGCTCATGGAGCTAGACCTATCTCTCATCTTCAATTTGTGGATGACTCTACTCTTTTAGGTAAAGCTACTATTAAGGAAGCTTCTAAAATTAAGAAAATAATTTGCTATTTTTCTAAGGCTATGGAGCAATTGATCAATGAAGACAAATCTAAAGTTATTTTCTTTCATTGCTCTGCTAGATAGGAATCCATGGTCTTGGATAAATTAAGATATAAGAAGACCTCCCTTCCAATCACTTATTTAGGTATTCCCATAAATATTCAAAGGCAAAAAAATAAATATTGGAATTGGTTGTTGGACAAAGTCAAGAAGAAAATTGGAAAGTGGACCAACAGGTGGCTTTCTTCTGGGGGTAGAATCACCTTGGTAAAATCAGTCCTTCAAGCTATTCCTATTTATGTATCTTCCGTGTTGAATATTCCAAAGGTTGTTCTTCGAGAACTGGATCAAATCAGTCATCGTTTCCTTTGGAGTGGTACTAAGGAGAAAAGAAAATGGGCCTTGGTGAAATGGGACACTTTATGTCTTCCTAAGAATAAAGGGGGGTTAGGATTCTGGTCTTCTATTAATAACAACAAAGCTTTAGTCGCTAAATTATATTGGAGGATGTTGCATAACCCCAATGCTCTTTGGGCCAATAATCTCCATGCTAAATATGCTGAGAACAAAAGTCCTGAAGACCTTGTTCGCTATCAACTTCCTACCAAAGGTTCTCCCATTTTAGCAGTTCTTAAGACTGGTGAGGATTTGATAAAGAAAATTTTATTTTGGATCATTCATAATGGTCAACAGGCAAATTTTTGGATAGATTCTTGGGATGGTCACAAGCCTTTGATAACTCAGTTTCCCGATTGGAGGCCTTGGATGGAGGAGCTTCACCGAGCTAACTGGATAAAGGTGGCTAATTATTGTCGGTACCATACTGGTAATTCAAAGGTTGGTAGATATTGGATCCCTATTGAGGACTCGGCCTATTCAAATCCCAGAAAGGCAAAGACAAGATATCCAAGGCATCCTTCATATGAGATCTCTCTCTTGGTCCCATGAAAAAGATTGTTTTGGATGGAACAACACTACTAAGGGTGAGTATTCAGTTGCTCAAGGTTATTTGACCTTATGCCATAATAATCCCAACCATTCTTCTGACATATTTTCTCAATTGTGGGCTCAAAAGCTCTGGCCTAAGGTGAGGTTCTTTAATTGGCTTTTATTGCATCGTAGGGTGCTTATCGGTGAGCAACTTATGAAGCATGGTTTTCATGGCCCTTTTAGATGTGAGATGTGTGAAGAGAATGTAGAAACTCTCAACCATATTTTTATTGAGTGTACTTTAGCCTCCGAGCTTTGCAGGAGAATGGCCACTTTACTTGGCTTACAAGTGGTCCAATTTTTTTACTTTTGAACAACTTTGGAGGGATTGGCCTAATCAAGAGGGTGTTGATCATTTTATTAGGCAGTTAGTTTGGATGGGTTCTACCATTCTTCTTTGGAATATTTGGATTGAAAGGAACAACCAAATTTTTAATCAAGATAGGAAGGATATTCACTATATTTGGCAAAAGACCATAGCCAACTTAGTTGAATCAGTCCATCAACTCCTTAATCACCCCCAAAACTCCCACCAAAGATGGGATCAAGTGATGCAAAGATTGAAGATTAAATCTTCTAAGGGCAACCAACTTAAAGGGAATGTGAGTATTAGTAAGATGGATAGGACAAGAAATTGGCAACCTCCTCCTAAGGATTTTGGAAAAGTCAATACTGATGGAGCCTCTAGAGGGAACCCTGGAAAAGCCAGTGTGGGAGGAATTGGTAGACTTTCAGATGGCTCCCTGGTTTTTACTTTTGCTGAGAATTTGGGTATTCTTTCCAATAACCTTGCTTGAGGGGTATGGTATCCTCAGAGGCCTTCAGGAGGCTACTAAGGTTGGATGGGAAAAGGTGTTAGTTGAGTCTGACTCTCAACTTATGATTAATCTTTTGAAGACTCCTTCCAAGAATCATAAGGTTGATTGGAGAATAAAAATAATTATTGAGAAGATTCAATTAATCTAGATGGGATTTTTGAAAGTTGATTACAATCATGTGGTCAGAGATCAAAACAAGAGTGTTGATGCTTTAGCTAATTGGGCTTTGGACAAAGGTGATCTTACTTGTTATGGCCACCCTCCTAGATGGTGGGCTTCACAAATTAGGGAAGCTCTTCTTTCTATCATTTCTTTGGATGGCTCCAGTTCTGAAGGTACCTAGTTTCTTCTTATTTTTTTTTGCTTCTCTTTGGTTCATTCAAGTTTTTTTAGTTCCCTAGCTCACTCTTTTCTTTCTTTTGTTTCCTTTGTTGTTTCTTGCCTTAATAGTCTTCTGGTCTAGATAGGTCATTGTTATGTTCAATTTTTTTCTTTTTTTTTTTTTTTGTTTAGTTTTTTAAGGTGTGTGTGTTCTTTGTGTTGTTTTTTGTTGTTCTTGTGTTTTTGTTGTTTTGTGTTTTTTTATGTTTTTTGTTATTGTTCTTGTGTTTTTGTCGTTCTTGTTCTTGTGTTTCTCTTTGTTTGTGTTAATTCGTGTTTTTTTGTGTGAGTGTTTTCTATGTTTTTTGTTTTTGTTTATTGTCTGTTGTTGGTTGTTTTTTATTTTTATTTTATTTTTATTTTTTTTAATATTTTAGGTTTTGGTTGTGTTTATTTTTCATGTTTTTTTTGGGTTATGTCTTTGTAGTGTTCTGTTGTTTTTGTCTTGTTTGTGTTTTGTTATGTGGTTCTTGTGTTTTTCTATGTGGTTCGTGTTGTGGTTTCTTTTATCTTATTGTGTGTGTGTTTGGTTGTGCTTTTGTTTTTGACACACTCAAGGAGCATGTTTTTTATTTTTATTATTTTTGTTGTTATTTACTTATTTATTTACTTATTTTTTAAATTGGTTTTGTGTGTTTGTTTGCTCCTTGAGTATGTCAAAGGTGGTAGGCCAGGTCCGAGTCCTAGGCGTTTTTGGCGGAATGGATACCCCTGCCTCCTTGGGTCTTACCCGAAAGTGGCATCCCTTTTGGGATGTTTTCCACAAAAAAAAAAAAAAAAAAAAAACATCCTTTAGCCTTGAGGAAGATAGAGCTACACTTTGTGAGACCTATAATTTACTTGCTCCTTGAGATTAATGAGAATTTTATGAGACATTACTTTTCATTAGTGGCACTACCCTTTAGTCCTCTTTCCATTTATCATTAATTTCATTTCATACGCATGGGACTATATTATTGTTATTTAACTCTCATGTGTTGATTGATCATACACTCTCCTTACTATGATTATGACCGTATTTACGTATAATATCTCATACACTAAACTTAAAAAATTGCTTTCTATGTATTTTGATTTCCATATTTTATTTCTCACATTTAATTTTATGCAATTGGATTAGATTAGTTAGATTTTAGCAAGGATAGTGGGGACATGACTTGAATTCGAAGGTTGGAAAGGCATTATTGAGATGCAATTGTGGGTGCATAAAAATAGGACATTTCCATAATTCAATAGGAATAAATGTAATAGTGCAAGTCATGACTCTAACTTGAGAATACAATCGTTGATCTCACTAGAGAGATATGATAAGTGTTGGTTGCTTAAAATTTTCTCCTATTTTTGCTTATATTGCCTCTACTTAATGTCTTGTACTATACCTGGAATATTATTTTCTACAAGAGGATGTATTAGATAAAGAAACATTTGGAAGAATAAATTGTTTGCTTTCGAGAAGGGTCAATGGTTTAATTATTGTCAACGATTGAAAATTTTGATTATTTCTAAGACTAAGATAGTGCTATGTGCATTCATGCCCAAGATTGATGTCGACATCATAAAGTTTAACACCATAGTACTCTGTTGAAGAAGTTGGCGTGAAGACTATTTAGGCTAACATTGAGTCTAGAAAGTGGCATCCACACTACTAGTATTGACACTAACATTATTAACTAGTTATGACACTGATGTTAAAAATGGTATTAATGTTAATGTTGACACCAACGTTGAAGGATGGTATAAAATATCTCCTTTAATACATACAAAGAGTTACCTCCTTATGTTTGGATCAATGATAACAAATATTTTAGGATATAAACATACATTCACTCCTCGATAGTTGGTCTCGTTTGGATGGACTTCCTTAAGAGTATTGCCACTATCATTCAAAATTTCCTTATAGATAAGTTGATATGAAAGTCTAATAATATTGACACACATTAAAACCTTCTAAGAGTTTTGTCTATGAAAAAAAATTCTAACTCCTTGGTAAAATAAAAAGTATCTTTATCAAATAATAACCTTAACAAATTAAATACAAAACTTTTAAGAAGAAAATCCAAGTTCAAACAAGGGATACAAGCATAATTATTAAAATGTGATAATACCACTATGTGGTTTATTCTAATATAGGTGAAACCTATTTTAATCTTATCTAACCAATTAAAAAAACTTCAGGGCATCTCTTTCCCTTAACCATGGACTACCAATATTATTTTATCCTTACCTTTTGAAACAAAAAAGACGATGAAAAAAATCCTTTTGCAAAGAAAGTCACCAAATAATGGGAAGTCAATCCCACTTTTGAATTTACAAATAAGTTGGCTTGCATATCTTAAATTTACATATCAACCCTTTGCAAACCACTATATCATGTTTTTTGATTGAAATCACTCTATCATGTTTTATTATCTTATTTTTAATATATATATTTTTAATTTGGATGCTGTGAAAATTTTCTACTACCAACCCTTGGGATTGAGCATTCCCATCCCAACCATAACCCTTGATAAGGCCAAGAGCTAAGCTTGTCAATAAGGGATTAACACACTCACACATGGTTTGAACCTTAAACCTCTCGAAAAAAAACCAAGGCCCGAACTGTTACGTTGTTGCACTATCCTCCTAGAACTTAATAATCATTTATTAATTGGGCATCCTCACTTTTGAGGAGGACATCCATGGCTCCATTAATTGTTTTTATAAATGAATTTACTTCTTTCATACCAAGCTTCCTTTTATTAAAATATTTTATTCATTAAATTATTTATTTATATATATATATATAAAAAGTTTACTTTTACGACGTGTTGCAGGTGTTGTATGACGTGTTGAAGAGGGTAGAACAATCATTCAAGAGAGGTCTTTGGTTTGAATCTTCACCCTACCAATCACATATCGAATACCCAAAATTTAATTGATAATGCTGATGCGGTCAAAACTGGACGCAACTCTCAAATGATTTTGACGGTGTAAAATCCTCTAATCTTAGATTCTAAAACCAAAACAACCCCGCAAATTTTTTTTGAATTAAATTCAAAAAAATAAAGTCTACTTCTTGTTCACACTCATAAATAAAATACTTCTAGTTAAAAACTAAAATCACAAATCTTTAAGTCAGTTGATCATCTATGGGAATGGTTGACGTAAGATCCTTATACTTTGTCTTTTTCAATTTTTTTTTTAATATTATCATGTGCCCTAGCTGCATTCAATGTTGTTTTGCTGCGTCCAATACTGTATTTTGTCATTTTGGTTATGTGCAACTCAATTTAACCAACTTTACAGTGGTTTTACATGTTCAGTGCATCGTAATGTTAGAATTACTAAGGATGATTATTTTAAATTTTATTTTTTTGATTTCTATTTTTTATGTTCATGGTATATTGGCAGTATATGAGGGAAGAAATTTAAACATGGAGTCTTTTAATTTTAACTGGAGGGTTTTAACTACCCCTTGCTCTCCAACTCCTTTACATAAGCGAATCTTCTCTTTCATTTTGTTTATATAAAACTTTATGTTTCTAATTTTATTCTTACTAACTAGTGACAAATATTATATTCAAATTTTATTTTTATTATTATTTTTATATAAATAATATATATATTTTTAATCTCTATGTTGATAATATTATTAGAGTACTTTGTGAAAAACTTAACAAAGGTGTTGGGTTGTAGCAGTTTCATATATAATTCCTACTCTTTTGGAGATACATAAAAAAAAACCTAACAAAGGTGTTGGTTGTAGCCGTTTCATATATAATTCCTACTCTTTTGCAGATACATAAAAAAACCATTCCTCACTGTGACCAAGGGTTTAGGGTTTCTTTGGTGCCCATCTTAAATCAAAGTTTTTCTTAGGTTCAAACCTTAGGGACATATTTGTTGCAAAGCTAGTAATGTGATCTGAATCCTCTGAGTGTAGATCGACGACAACAATATGTATTCTGAGGTCCTCTCACACTGAATCAATAACAACGAGATGGTATTAGCTTGTTAGTAACAGCCCATATGTATAAAATAAAATAAAATATTAACATACTCTACAAAAATAAAATAAAATAAATAATTGATCAGCTTTAAACTTAATGAAAAATATTATTTATTAAATAATAATCTCTACAAAAATAAAATAAAATAAAAAAAGTTGGAGAATTGCTAACACAAATCAGCAGAAAAGGAACAACCTTCTCAAAGATATTAAAGATCATATGATATGATTTGAGTAATTGTACTTCCATAGACCATATTTGGGTCTCGCGGACGTAATTAAAATCTTTCATTTCAAGATTAAAATATTGAATTGAATGAATGAAAGATTTTAATTACGTCCGCGAGACCCAAATGTGGTCTATGGGACCTCAAATATGGAAGTACAATTACTCAAATCATATCATATGATCTTTAATATCTTTGAGAAGGTTGTTCCTTCTCCCGTTGATTTGTGTTAGCAATTCTCCAACTTTTTTTATTTTCTTGTCTTCAAATAAATCTGTAATAAACTCGTTCCCAAGTGTTTCTTTGTATTTGTCACGGATATCTGAAAAACTCGGGCATTTATAGATGAAGTGTTCCTCCGTCTCTACCGCCTCGTGTCGCATAGAGTACATATATTTTCTTCCCATTGTTCTTTGGGCGTTGTCCATCTCCCCGTTTCACATCTAAGCCTATGAGAGCTAGTCCTTATCTCGAGCAATGAGTATTTTTTCCTTCCACTTGATTTCATCGCCTATATACGCTTTTTCCTTGTGGTCATACGTTGGGTTAAAATTTGCAATATAATATTGTCTTTTCCTCGCTTGCATTTTTACACATTCCACTTCGAACTTTTCATTCACATAATTTTTAATGTCTTTGTTGACATTTGGGCATTCATTTATGTTGATTTCCCAAAGTTTCATCCATTTCTGATTTTGTTTCATCCACGTATTCTTTCGCCTATGTAACTCTTCGTCTCTAACTCGCTCTAGGCCATCTATCATTTGTCATGTTTTCTGCTTTTTTCAAGTAACATAACACCTTGGTCATAGCAATTGCTTCTAAAGGGAACATTCCAGTTTCAACTAGAATAATTTCATAAGGGGTTGTGGCCTTAATTTTGAGAAAGTTTGTGATTAGATATTTTTGAATCCTTTCTATTTGTCTCCATTTTGCATTTGTTGTGCCACTAGCCCACACCTCGCAACCATACAACGAACCGGTGTAACAAGTAGGCCAAATAAGACCTTGGTGGTCTTCCAGTCCCACAACTCGGCATTCCTACACCTGTTTTGAAGTGCATATAGTGCTCTCCACCACTTTGAGTTCTTTTCATCCTACATGTATTCCAATTAAGTTTGTCATGAAAGTCTATGCCCAAGTATTTGTATTCTACTAATACCTCAAGCGGTTCTCCCGCAAACCGAAATTTGAGTTGTTGCTTCTTCTTTTTGCTGAAAAAATCATAATTTTTGTTTTGCTCGTGTTCACCCGCATCCCAACTTCTTTACAAAAGAGTTCTAGAGCTTGAAGGTGATCTTCTAGATCTTTGGTCGTTTTGGCCACAAGAATTACATCATCTCGCATACATGAGGAGTTTTACCACATATTTGGCTAAATGCACACCCTCTCCCCCAAATTTGTTTATCCATTCTTCTAACTTGTCAATGTACAACCCAAATAAGGTCGAAGATAGAGGGCAACCTTGTCCCCCAAATTTGTTTATCCATTCTTCTAACTTGTCAATGTACAACCCAAATAAGGTCGAAGATAGAGGGCAACCTTGTTTGACACCTATGTCACTACCAAAACATTCAGATAACCCTTCCTGTGTTCCGATTCTAGCTTTTACATGCTCATATAGTCTCGTGAACTCGCCGCCTCGTAGTGAATTGGAACCTCTAGTTCTTCCATTCTCGCTCCATAATTTTTTCCTAGGCACTGTGTCAAATGCCTTTTTGAAGTCTACAAAACAACAAAAAGCCTCCTCTTTTTTCTCCCATATTTTTTCCACTATGTGTCTGAGCGTGATACAGTGATCAATAGTTGAGTGTTTTGCGTGGAGGTAGTAGATGGATAGTTTTCGTTTGAGTGTTTGTTACCTTGAGGTCAGCAGTTTCAATCCAGTCTTTTGATGTCAGTCCCACTCACTTAAAGTAAAAAGTTTACCTAAAGTAGAGTAAGGTATAGTGGTAGCTTTGCAGATTCCACCCTTGCCCACAAAAATAAAATGATAAAGAAAACATAAAATCATTTATTTATATATAATAAATTGATTAAAGATAATCATAATTTTTTTAATAAATTTATTTAATCTCTCATATTAAATAAGATTTGAACTTTAAACCTTAAAAAAATCAACCGAAATAATTAGTACTATATGAAAAAGTAGTTACACACAAAGCCATCACTGGTGAGGAGCATTCACGCCAATGACGGGAAGAAACCCCATACCCTTACATAGGAAAGAAAATCTCATCTCCGTGGGAGTCATTGAAGAAACCCTACACCATTACATAGGAAAGAAAATCTCCGTGGGAGTCATTGGTTCAAGCGATCTAACCTTTAACGCAGTGGAAAAGACGACAGAGCCAGCTTGTTCTAAACCCAAAGACGACAGAGCCAGCTTGTTCTAAACCCTAACCTAACTCGCTTACCTTTAAGCTAATTCAACATGCGAAATACATACAGCGAGGTTATAGGAATCTTCTGATGTCTTCCCCTACACGCTTACATAGGAAAGAAAATCTCCATGGGAGTCATTGTTTCAAGCGATCTAACCTTTAACGCAGTGGAAAAGACGACAGAGACAGCTTATTCTAAACCATAACCTAACTCGCTTACCTCTAAGTTAATTCAACATGCGAAATACATACAGCGAGGTTATAGCATTATTCTGATCCACATCGATTACATAGTCTCTGTGTAGAGATGGAGGATTCAGCCAAGAGAAAAGAAAGGCTTCGGGCACTGCGAATGGAAGCAACTGAGGACAACACACAGCATGACAAGGACCAGGAAAGCTCGCATGCGAGTCCAGGGCTCCTCTCCAATCCCTTCAACGACTCCTCGCCGTCGCCCACACCTCAGAACAATTCCAGGTTTGATTATTACACAGACCCATTAGCTGCTTTCTCTGGTAACAAGAAAAAGGGAAGGATCAATAATATTAACAACAATAACAGTAGTCCTAGTCCAAGCCCTAATGGAGGTCCGTTATTTGCAAATAGGCCCAGGATGATGTCTCCTCTAAATAGTTCCACACCGATAAAAAATTATGCCCAGCAGCAGCCTCCCATTTGGCAGCCAAATTTCCATGCAGGGACTCCGCAGATTCCTGCAGCTCCTTTTGGGTCCCCTGTATCTAGCTCCAACACGCCCCATGTGTCGTCTGGCCCTCAATATTCCAATAGCCCTTATGGGTTTTCAGTTTCTGGTTCAAGCAATGGAAGCTTCAATCAGACCCCGCCTGGGTCCCAACAATATTGTTCACAACGCTCACCGCCAATACACCATCAGCAACAGCAACAGAATCGAAGTGGGTCACAACCTTGGGGTTTTTCCAATGTAAACAGTCCAGGTCCCGGGCACATGTCCCATGCCCCAAGGTTCAATCATTCCCCAGTGAATAATGGTCGATTTCAACAACTCCATTTGCAACCTTCGCCACAGCATCTTCAGCAGCAAAATCAAAGTGGTTCACAAAATAAGCAATTTTTCACTCCTAGTAATGAAAGCCCTGTGCCCATGCCTCCTGCCCCAAGTAATGATAATGGTTGGCCACAGCAGCCCGTTTCACAACCATCGCTGTCATTACAACCCCAGCATGAGCAAAGCCAAAATGGATGGCAAGGCTTTCAAGGTTCTAATTCCAGCAATGAAATCCCTTTGCCAAGTTTCAATCAGACAACCAATAGGGACATTTTTTGGTCGCTGCAGCCCCATGCACAACCATCAACACCGTCACCAACACCACCACCACACCATCAGAGTGGGTTACAACCTGGAGGATACCATGGATCTGCAGGGCGTGGAAGCCCATGGTCTGATCCCCGGCAAAATTCAGGTGGACGAGGGAGCCCCTGGTCAGAACCTCGCGGAAGTCCTAGTCCTGGATCAGGTGGACAAGGCATTTCCTGGTCAGATCCAAGGGGAAGCTCAGGTGGCAGGGGAACACCTTGGATGAATTCTAGAGGTAGGGGTGGCCGAGGATCAGGACGGGGAGCTCGTGTTCATGCTTCTGCTTGTGAGAGGCCAGATTTATTTTTTAACAAATATATGGTAGAGGACCCGTGGAAGGATTTGGTACCTATCTTAACTGATAGCCTGGGTACCACTGGGGTTAGTGATAGTGAGAGAGACAAGAGCAAGGGAAATTATTCTGATATAGATAATTCAGGATCATGCCAGCCTGGGTCTAGTAGTAGTTCGAAGAAGCCAAAGCTTTTGCAAATTAAAGATGATTTCCAGTCGGGTCCAAGCCTTGCAGAAAGCCTAGCTCTTGCTCTTTCTGATGCTACTGGAGAAGAAACCTGCAGCTAGCACTGGTATGGAATTCTTGTTACTTGTCTTGTCTGGAGTAAATGATGTTAATCTATAGTCAGAATCATTATAGGTTTTATGTTTTTATGATTCATGTGCTTTCCCTGAGAGGGTAGAATGTTGGTTAGGATAAATTAAATGTGTATAATTTATTTTTAATGTATGATTATTGTGCTTCCTTGATTGCAATGCATATTGCATTCTGTACGAATGAAAGGTCTACACACGTAAAAGTGGGTATAATCATTTTTTTCACCTGCCTTTGTGCTACATTATGCTTATTCTGAAGTTAATGCTTCTTCATATGAAACTTGTAGGTCTATTTATGCTTGGAATTCATGCATCTTGTTTTTCCCTTGAAATATTTGAATAACCTTCAATTGGGAAAACCTCCCCTATTCTTTCAATGCAATCCTGAGGACCATTTCCTTCTTTTCTCTGGGGATTACGAGTTTTCCAGGTGATTTCCATCACAAATTTCAAGTTGTTTCAAATTTTTAGATAGTTTTGGCAAAGGGAAAAACACCGGGTGGGAATTTTCTCTTCATTTATGAAATTTCATTTGGATTGTGAATTTCTTTTGTAAGATTTGAGTTGGAAGACATGTTAAATGATTGATTGAAGTGACGAGGGCCTTGCAAATATAACCCAAGATTTTTATAGACGTCAAGAGATGACCAAAAATGTTTCTGGCATCCCTGGGTCTTGTTGAGACTGTCTCTCATCTATGAAATATGTCTTGATATCTGGAACACTTCCTAGAGGTTAGGAGAGGTGTCTTCCAGTGTCATGTATCTATACTTTCAAATTTTTTCGTATTTCTTATATCTTTAATAGTATAAGCTATTTAGAGACAATATATTTTGAATGCTATTTTTCATATTAACAAATGCTATTTTATTGGAATGTAAGCTCACTATTTCTATGTTTGATTTGTTTTTATGATAAGATCTAGAACTTTTGTTAATTAAATTGAATTTTCTTAAGCGATTGTGCAGTTGACAGTCTTTTGGTTTGCTGCTTGTTGCCTAGCTCTCTTATATATAGTAAAAGCCTTGATTAATACTTAACAAAGTATCATGATTTGGATATTACTTATAATTACCCATAATTCAAAGTCGTTTAGGGTCAAGGTCTTGTAATCAAGTTTCACCTTTAACTGTGTCGGTGAAATATTGTTCTTGCAATAAGTTGGACTTGAGAAAAGCTTGATGCCTAGAAGGACTTGACACTAAGTTGGCGTATTAAAGATTACATAAAAACTTTAAAATTGTGAATATTTTATGCATTTTTAAGACCCCAAAATTTTGTGTGTTGGTACCTCTCTTACACCTTGGCTTGTCAAATCATTCTTGAGCCCTAGTTGTGTAACTATGTTATCTGATCTCTTTGAGGAAACAAGGGAATAATCAATCAACTAATACAATAAGGGATCTTATTCTTTGGCTTTTCAAGTCATTTGTGCCCTAGTTATATGATTATTGTCGCCAATTTATTTGAGGGGACATGAGACATGGGAATAAACTAAAATTTAATACGAGGTGGCCTTTGCCTTGGAGAACATAACATTATAAAGGAGGTGATTACAACTATTTGCCATTGTGTCTGATTTCTTTACTGTGAATATTTTGTGGTTGGGTTTCATTACTTAGTGTATAAGTTTGTTCTATTAAGCCTACTTGAAATCCTGTTTGAATGAAAATTGTCAACTGTCGATGTAAAGTATTTTTGATATATAACTGTCTTTGTTGGACATAAAATACATGCAATAGACAGAACAAGCATTAATCAGCTGTTTGTTATTAAAGATATTGTGCCAAGACTATGGAAAAAGGATGGATAAAGCATATCCTTTTTATGCCTAAGCCAGTTAATTTCCATAGATGGCTGCTGTGATGATGTCACAATAATGTAAAGGAGCATGGGTATATTTTATGCTATAAGGACATTCCAGCTCATAATCAAATATATGCAAGTGTTGTAACTAGTATCCCCACTTTGTGCTATTGGCTTCACTATGAGCATTGGTACACTCTCCTTTTTTTGAACGAACAAACACATCCACGCATATGTATGATTACTGGTTTATGTCTAGAGTGTACACACATAGGAATGGTACATTTGTAAATTTCTATGTTACAACATGCACGAAATTGATGCATACGTTAAAATGAGCTGTCATGTTGATTTATATCAAGATTTATAAATGTGAATGAGAAATGAATTGAAACCTGGGTCTCTACATTCAAAGTCCATGTTTTTAACCACTTGATCTTATGCCATTTAATCAAATAATAAGGTTCAGCCATGGGATTTGAATGTTAGCTTACAGTGGGAAACTCTTTGTTCCCCACTGCTTGCTCTAAACTCCATGGGCAGTTTTTTAACTGGCTATATGAGATTGAAACGAGCCCCGCTCTGAAATGTTAACTTTCACCAATGGGATTGGAACTTTGGCTTACCATGTGCAACTCCTCATCCCCCATCACCGGTCCCAAGTCCATTGGGCAAAATGTTAAGATTTATCCATGGGAATGGAACCTTGGCTTAGGGTTTGAAACTTCTCACACCTCAGTGCCTGCCCAAAACCCAATGGGCTCCATGGGATTTGAACCTTGGCTTATGGTGTGAGACTCTTCACTTTCCACCATGTGCTTCAAACCTAATGGGCCTTTGACGCATTTTTTTTGATTACTTAATTACACCATGACTTCATTACCATGCTGTTAATAGAACATCTTGGCAACTATGCATGTCACGTGGCAAGATTCAAAGCCTGGTCTTCACCTTGAAAGTCGACATATTTAATCGGTTGGGCTCTTGCCATTTGATCTTTGAAGCCTTTTTCTTGTTAATAAGCAATCTATGTGTGGCTTCTATTGGGGCCACACCATTAAAATATTAAAATATTACATTGCTATCAGTTCAATTAAATCATATCTAGTTTGCCTTTTTATCAATCTCTCTATTAAAGATGCTCTTCAACTTCCTGGGATTGCAGTATAACTGCAATCCATTGACATCATTTTCAGTAAGAGATAAAATCTCATTTTGCCAATTGCCTTCTAAAATTTGAATTTTGCTAAGACAAAGATTAATAGTGTGATTGGCTACATTATCTGCTACCCAGTTTTCATCTCTATAGATATGCTGACTATGACAACTTATTAGTTCCCTAAGAACTCCTTATCTAGGGGTTTTATTCATATCTCTAATATTCCAAAATACCATTTTTATCATCACTTTTTGTTTTTATTTGTGGGTTTACCTCCACTTCTTGTTAATAACACCTGTGATATTTTATTGTTTCCCCATATCGATATCCTTTCGAGTTTCCTTTTCTCCCTTTTTTTGTTTTAAGGATCTTCCTCTCATTTTTCCATTCCCATCTACACTTCAATCTTCATCAATCAATCTTCCTTCGTCTTTATTTCTTTACTATGCTGCTCTTGAAACCCTAAAATGCACTCTACACTACATTCATTTCTATTGCAAAGAGAGGATTTTATACTACTTGAGGAAAACGAAGATGCTTTACTGGGAATAAACTTGATCTCTTCTGCTTCCTTTGTTTTAAAATTTGCCTTTGCATCTTCCTTTGTACCGTAATTCCTCCTGAATTTGAACTTGCACATTGTACTTCCTCACCCCTTGTATCCTTTGTTTCTTGTAATGGTTGATCCGAGTGAACTATGATGGCCTTGGTCATTTGATGCTTTAGAAGGGCCTTCTTTGACACTTTCTTGGGAGTGGAAAATCTTTGATCTAATCCAACTTTTACAGTATGATATTTTTGTTACATCTTTAAATTTGTCACATGACCAATTTTTTTGGTCTCTTTCTTCATTGTTTTCACTTCGCAATCTCTTACCATGTGTCCAGTCTTATAACAGTTGTGGCATCGGAATGCAATGATTTAATAATCCGCTTGTTGATCCCATTCCGTTGATTCAGATTTAATCTTAATGGATTGTGGGAAAGTTTTTCAGATATCTATGACAATATATATCCAGGTATATATAGCATGCAATATTGCTCCTTAGTAGTTGGTTCCTTCTAGATGAACTCTTTTAGAGTATTGCTGATATTCTTCCAAACCTCTTTATTGATAAGTTGATATGGAAGTCAAAAAAGCCTAACCCATTCTAGAAGCTTTTTTATAGTTACTATCACCATAGAAAAATTCTCTCCATGGTCTTCAGTATAGGGCATATCTCACCCTAAACTATGGGCCAAGATCCATTATTTTATCTCTTATTGAGGCAAGCTGCAAAAACCTTTTGTAAGAAAATTTAGGGAGTAATTTCAATTCAATCCCCACTTGATCCAATTTTGAATCTCTGAAAAATCTGAGTAGTATCTGTGGAACTTCCCTCTACTTTTAGGAACCATTGTCACGCTCGTGGAACATACATAATAACCCTCTACATTTAAGAACCATTATGTCATGCTTGATCATCTCATCCTTCATAATTACTTCATGTATAACATTTGCTACTTGAATAGGGCTTGTCATAGATTGTCTCTTACTGGGGCATCCATACTTCCAGCCAGGGCATTCTTACTTCTAAGTAGGGCTTTCAGATATGGTTTTCCTTACATGTTACCTAACTTTTCCTCATAAAAATTCTTTAGTTATTAAATTTCCCTAAAGATCTGGATCAAGAAAAGGTGAGGCTTGCTTCTTGCTCCCACTTGCTTCCTGCTCTTCCCAGAAGATCTAAAACAATAAAAGATGAGGCTCTCTCCGGCTTGCACTCGCTCCTGGCTTTTGTCTTTGAAGCATTTTAAAAAGTGTAAAACAATGTAAAAATAAGAAATTGATAGTTACATTTTTTTCTTGAAAATTAGAATTAATAAAGTAAAATGCTAAAGCAATTTAACAGTAAAAAATAACATACATAAAAATGAAAATTTAATCTTATACAAAATTTAGAACGTTTTTTAAAATTATTTATATAAATAAAATTAATTTAAAATAAACAAATATAAAGAACTTTAAATATTAAATACTTTCAAATTTCATTCTATTTAAAAATTGAAAACAAATGTTAAAAGTTTTAATATGTGGCCATTTAGCTAATTTAGCGATATATAAAGCATCTTTTTAGCCTTTTTTCTTACTTCTAAGCCACTTTTCAAGAGAAACAATAGTATATAGTATAATCCAAGATACTATATACTTTTTCGTACTCATTTATTTTTATATTCTCTGGTGCTGCATTTTTTTTGCAGGCACCAAGAATACGACTGTGGATGACTTGAGTACTGTATTTAGTCATATCTGATAAGTCTGAATATTGGAACGTATTTGGATATGTTCAGATACGGTATCCAAGCTGCATCTGGGCCATATCATACCTGTATCATCTCGGATATGGGGACACATTAGGGGATGTAGGGTTGTAGCTTGTAACGCTGGGATTTGTTTGTGCAACTTCTTTGGTGCAATTTAATGTCAAGAAACTACATTAAAAAATAAAAATGATGTTCAATTGGAAAAATAACCTGGATCCCGGGGTCAAGATGAAGTTTGGCTTCGTTGGTAGCAGCATACACAGCCTTTGTCATTTGTCATGATATTCTCAAAGTACTGATTGCTTCTTAACTTTAGTTAGAGTTGCAACATAACAAATATCTGTAAGTACTTATTAGATTAACCACAACAGATGTTTGCCAGGAAAGAACATGCTGCCTATGAAGATGCCACAATATGTTAGGTTTTACTGAGAATGCCTATTGTACAAATCTATATGCCTCATAAATTTCTTTTGAGCAATGATGAATTTCTTTGGACCTTTCTGTCCTGAGATTAGGGCCTCTACTTCATCATGTCAAATATCATACATTTAAGAGTCAATGCATAAGCAATCATATGAAGAGGCGTTCTTAGCCTGTGTTTTCTGCCATGTATTTTAGCTTCCCTAAGGGATAAGCACAAGCAGATTGTCTCTTACATAGGCTTAATGAGTCAACCACAAATTTGACAACAGCCCAAACATATTCATCTGTTGTCTCACCAAAATTGAATTTTCAGGTGAAGCTTGCCTTGAAGCTGCCTACATTTCACTATATACAAACCTTATAAGGACATTACAGAAGAATAATTAGAGGTAAAATATATATCAGCAGCTTTTAATAATTTTAGCTGGGCAAGCTGCAAGCTTACGGCAGTGGTAAGGGCTTTGGCTTTTCTTTGAGAAGTCCAAGGTTCAAACCCCACTCAGTGTGAGGGGACCATGACCCTTATAAAAACATGTGTAAACTCGTTGAAAAAAAAAATTTATCTGGGCAAAATTTTGGTAATTAAGTGATTGACAATAACTGCATATGACTATCAAAATTTTTGTTCTAAGATCTATTACTGGCAAATTTAAATCTGAAATCTGAAAAATCTGGAAGTGACAAGTGCCAATCTAAAATCTGAAAAGTTATCAGACTGGTTAATTCTGAACTGAATCCTGAAACTTCTGACTAGCAATTTTTTTTTCATATAGACTAAAAGTCTGAGACCCTAGCCATGACACAATTCGGAACTGCTGGAAACTACCAGAGGAGAATCTCAAAATTGCAAAAACAACTGAAACATGGAACTCTTGAAGATTCTGAAACTGAAGTTACTTTAAAAAGTGTGGAAAGACAGCATGCCATTATTATTTGTAGAAATAACTAACCCAAGACATAAAGTAGCCAAAATAACCTTTTTAGAAGAGGTATTGAAGTGGAACGAAATTCCAACATAGGAATATGGGAACATCACATGAACCGGTTAGAAAGCAAGAGGGCCAACTATGTCATGACCCTCCCTGGCATGCTTTATAACATGGAAAACTGGGTATTATTGGAAGATAATGTATATCTAGCTTTGTTATAATTGGACAAATATTATATTGATAAAGGTATATAGCTTTTTATAAATAAAAAAGTTTATCTATAATAAGATACTGTTATAAATAGGAGAATATTTATAATAGGAACTATTATATATATATAAGCAGTAACATTATAATTAAAAGAGTTTAATTATAATATAGACTATTATATAAGTAAAAGAGATTTACTCATATTAATAGTAAGAGAATTATATATTGTAAATAAAAGAAGTTTATTTATAATATGTATAAGTATAATGTAAACCATTATAATTAAAAATAAAAAAGGTTTATTTGTAATTATAATAGAAGAAGTATATTGTAAATAAGAGAAGTTTATTTATAATATAATAAAGGCATTATAAGGAAACAATCATTTATAAATAATATGTTGGAATTATTTTAAATGATAATTGAGTTTCATTTATAAATAATATGTTGGAATTATTTTAAATGATAATTGAGTTTCATTTATAAATAATATGTTAGAATTATTTTAAATGATAATTGAGTTTCATTTATAAATAATATGTTGGAATTATTTTAAATAATAATTGAGCTTCATTTATAGATAATATCTTAGAATTATTTTAAAAGACAATTAAGTCTAAATATCTGAAATGGTTTTGGGGCTTTTCTTTAACTATTGATTATATAATAGCATGAGAATCTCCTTTATAACCATTAGTTAATAGAAGATTATTAGCATAATGATCAAGCTCCATATTAATCCAACGTAAGATATTTTGTAATTCGGATGAACTCCAAGTGGACGTTCGAGTTGATGGGAGAAGCACCTATCAGCATTGGAGGGATGGGTGCCATTTATGATGGAGCTTATCCAAACGATTAAAAATGCTTTCCTTCGCCGATTGCCGCGTCAGGGTAGCTAGAGGAGTTATGAGGGGCGGTGGGTTGGTAAGGACTAAGGGGAAAAAGATCTAAATGTTGGGGAGAAAAAAAGGGAAAATGGGGACGGATTGTGAGAGGGAGACACTGAACATCGAGAGAAAAGGAGGAGAACCCTGAGAAGCACGAGACGAGCAATACCACCGCATCGACGTCAAAGGAGCGATTAACACCAGGTTGGGCCCATTATCATTGTTTTCTTTGTGATGCATATGGTTGTTCATGTTGGCCCTGTGTTTTCGCTGGTTTACCTTCGCCAGCTTGTTGGCTGTGCTAATGAGACGTCTCATGTTAAACCTTTTCTATGTTTATGTATGGGTTTTTCCTTGTGCGTTGCTAGCGTAGCGTTGGTTGTGTTCCCTAGATAGGAGTTGAGGGTATTCTCCCTTAGGTTGCTGTTGTTATGCTGACTGTGGGGGTTCCCAAATGTTATGGAGTCATTGTACTCTTCTGTTGCTCTCTAGAAAACCATGTTGGCCTGCTGCCTTGTATTCAAGTTTGCCAATTCAAAGGTACCTGTATCTACTTGTGCGTTGTTGCTGGGCAACTTGTTGCTTGTTCTCTCTATTAGATGGCTTGTAAACGTTGGGTGGACTTTTTCCCTCCCAACAGACGACTTGTTAAAGTTATGGAGCTTTAGTTTATTGGAAATAAAAGGAAATGTATTGTTTTCGTAAATTAAAGTTATGGGGCTTTAGTTTATTGGAAATAAAAGGAAATGTATTGTTTTCGTAAATTAAAGTTATGGGGCTTTAGTTTATTGGAAATAAAAGGAAATATATTGTTTTCATAAATTGAAAGTGTAAGCTTTAGTTTATTGGAAATAAAATAAAAGTTATGATTATGTTAAATATGTTAGTGTAGTTGTAATGAAAGGAAAGTTGTTTAAGATGTTAGTGTAGTAATGAAAGAAAAATTACGATTATGCTAAAGATGTAATTGTAGTTGTAATGAAAGGAAAGTTACGATTATGCTTAAGATGTTAGTGTAGTTGTAATGAAAAAAAAGTTACGATTATGCTTAAAATGTTAGTGTAGTTGTAATGAAAGGAAAGTTACGATTATTCTAAGATGTTAGTGTAGTTGTAATGAAAGGAAAATTACGATAATGCTAAAAATGTTAGTGTAGTTGTCTTGAAAGGAAATTTATGGATATGAAAGAAAAGTAAATGGAAATTAGATTGTTAGATTCACTGAAGGTATGAGACTTTAGTTAATTTAATAATTGGAAATTGGATTGTTAGATTGATTGAAGTTATGAGACTTTAGTTAATTTAATAAATGGAAATTAGATTGTTAGATTGATTAAAGGTATGAGACTTTAGTTAGTTTAATAAATGGAAATTGGATTGTTAGATTGACTAAAGGTATGAGACTTTAGTTAGTTTGGTAAATAAGGTTAGATCCTATTAATTAAGAAGTGTGGACTTTAGCTAAATCAATGGATAGAAAGATTTTTATGTGGAATTTGGTATTGATTGTATAGGTATAGTAAAACAATCGTGGAGATTGTTACATGGATTAATTGAGCAATCCACGGTAAAGTCGTATGAACTGTGTAGAACACACAGTTCATTGTCAATACAATGCGTAGAACACATAATTCATACGACTTTACCATGGATTACTTAATTATTCCACATAACAATATCCACGATTGCTTTACTGTACCTATACAATCGGTACCAGATTCCACATAAGAATCTTTCCATCTATCGATTTAGTTAAAGTCCACACTTTTTAATTAAATCGAGGATCTAACTTTATTTACCAAATTAACTAAAGTCCCATACCTTTAATCAATCTAACAATCCAATTTCCATTTATCAAACTAACTAAAGTCCCATACCTTCAATCAATCTAACAATCTATTTTCCATTTATTTTCCTTTCATAACCATAACTTTCCTTTTATTACAACTACATTAACATCTTTAGCATAATTGTAACTTTCTTTTCATTACAACTACACTAACATCTTTAGCATAATCATAACTTTCCTTTCATTACAACTACACTAACATATTTAGCATAATCATAACTTTCCTTTCATTATAACTACACTAACATCTTTAGCATAATCATAACTTTTCTTTCATTACAACTACACTAACATCTTAAACAAGTTTCCTTTCATTACAATTACATTAACATCTTTAACATAATCATAACTTTCTTTTTATTTCCAATAAACTAAAGCTTACACTTTCAATTTATGAAAACAATACATTTTCTTTTATTTCCAATAAACTAAAGCCCCATAACTTTAATTTATGAAAACAATACATTTCCTTTTATTTTCAATAAACTAAAGCCCCATAACTTTAATTTACGAAAACCATACATTTCCTTTTATTTTCAATAAACTAAAGCTCCATAACTTTAACAAGTCGTCTGTTGGGAGGGAAGAAGTCCACCCAACGTTTACAAACCCTCTAATAGAGGAAACAAGCAACGAGTCGCTCAACAACAACGCACAGGTAGATACGGGTATCTTCAGTTTGACAAACTTGAATATAAGGCAACATGCCACCTCAACTTCTATCTAGGGAACACAACCAATGCTACGTTGACAACACACAAGGAAAACCCATACATAAACATAGAGAAGGTTTAACATGAGACGACGTCTCATTAGCACAGCCAACGAGCTGGCGAAGGTAAACCAGCAAAAACACAAGGTCAATATGAACAACCATATGCATCACAAAGGAAACAATGATGATAGGCCCAACCTGGTGTTAATCGCTCACTTGACATCGACGCGGTGGTATTGCTCTAGTCCCATGCTTCCCAGGGTTCTCATTTTCTCTCGCTATTCTCTGCCTCCTCTCGTAGTCCGTTCTCCTTTTTTTTCATTTCCCCTCAACGTTTAGGTCTTTTTCCTCCTTTGTCCTTACCGACCCACCACCCCTTGTAACTCTTCTAGCTACCTTGACACGACGATCGGCGGAGGAAAGCATTTTTTAATCGTTTGGATAAGCTCCAGCATAAATGGCACCCATCCCTCCAATGTTGGTAGGTGCTTCTCCCATCAACTCGAATGTCCACTTGGAGTTCGTCCGAATTACAAAATATCTTGCATTGGATTAATATGGAGCTTGATCATTATGCTAATAATATTCTATTAATTAATGGTTATAAAGGATATTCTCATGCTATAATATAATCAATAGTTAAAGAAAAGCCCCAAAACCATTTCAGATATTTAGACTTAATTGTCTTTTAAAATAATTCTAAGATATTATCTATAAATGAAGCTCAATTATCATTTAAAATAATTCCAACATATTATTTATAAATGAAACTCAATTATCATTTAAAATAATTCCAACATATTATTTATAAATTACAATTCCTTTATTATATTATAAATAAAATTCTCTTATTTACAATATACTTCTTCTATTATAATTACAATTAAACCTCTTTTATTTATAATTATAATAGTCTACATTATATTATACATATTATAAATAAACTTCTTTTATTTACAATATATGATATTTTTACTCTTATTATAAATAATTCTCTTTTACTTATATAATAGTCTATATTATAATTAAACTCTTTTAATTATAATGTTATTATTATACGTATATAATAGTTCCTATTATAAATATTCTCCTATTTATAATAGTCTCTTATTATAGATAAATATTTTTATTTATAATAAACTATTATATTCTTTATCAATATAATACTTGTTCAATTATAACAAAACCAATTGTACATTATCTTCCAATAATACCCAGTTTTTGATGCTATAAAACATGCCAGGGAGGGTCATGACATCCTATCCCCCCTGGGGCTAAACACCGTCCCGATGTTTCCTGCAAAAACGTTATTGCTACACAAAGTTAGATGATCAAGGCTAATGTCTAACTTCCATTCTATTGAGTTTAAACGAGATTTCCTCATCCCTTGCAATATCAACATTATATTTGCTCTATAGGAGATGCAATCCCACTCATTAAGCAACATAAGTAGTAACATTCCTTCTTCAAATCTATACAGTAGGAGGCTTTGTTCCCAATTTCTTGTATCTTTATATCTTCGAGACAAGGGAAAGAAGGAAACATTGCAATTTTTGCATACCACATTGCCTCAAACTATTTATTTTGGGTAGGAATACCCCATCCTTAAAGCACTAGAGTCCCTCATTTGTGCAAAAATCTCACTCTTTGCAAGATCTCCTTCATTTTTGTCTTGAAGTTCATTGCAACTTTCACCTAGAGATCGCATTTCCTTGAATTGTTTCACTAAATCCAAGGGATTTCAAGTCAAATCACAATGGGCTCTCTTTAAGGTTGGAAGTTAAACAAGATTTTCTTGCTTCCTAGCCTCCGAATTTGCTCTCTGGATGATTTCTTTAAGCCTTCAAGGGTTTATTAAACGCAAAATTTGGTTTATTTCTTTAATCAACTTAAGGATAGGACCCCATAATCCTCCCTAGAGTAGATTTCCTTTCCACTCTTCCTCAGATAAGCAAACCCAATTCCGAAGAATAGAATTTTATGTCTATTTTTAAGTATAATTACCTTTAACCAAAATTAGTCTCTTCATTCATGATGAGCCAACTTTAAGGTATCTATCTCACCTTGTCTATGAGATAGCTAAAGTTATTCATCCAAATTCCACTATGGACTGACTTTATCCATCTATCCCATTTAGCTATGAGCTGACTTTATCCATCTATCTCATTTTAGCTATGAGTTGACTCTATCCATCTATCTCACTTGAGATAGCTAAAGCCATCTATCTCATTTTAGCTATGAGCTGACTCTATCCATCTATCTTACTTGAGATAGCTAAAGCCATCTATCTCATTTTAGCTCCTTTCATTCGCAAAACGCAAGTTAGTATATTAGAGTAAAGTTGCTTTCCCTAGGACCAATATTTAAACAATCCTTAGCTTATCTAAGGAAGTTTCTAGTCCATCACACCTAGATCCTTATCTAGGGAAGCTTATAGTCCAAAACTATTTGTTTGGATTTCCAAGCAACTGATAACTCAAGGTCTTCTTGGATTTAGCTTAACTAATCAAAGGCTTGCATAGGAAGATACCTAATCCTTAGCACATCCCAAGGGAACCTCTAGTCCATCATCTCCTAGAGTTCCTTTTCCGCAAGCGTCTCGTTCTACGCCTTACTACTTTGATTATCGTCTCGTCCCCACACACATGCTGCGACTCGATGTTAATAGGGGTGAGAAGTCCCACATAAGCGGGACCAAGGGCTTCCACCTTTAAGCCTGCTACCCCATTGACAAAGAGTTTGGCAAGTGTTGGGGCTCATAAACCACTCAGGTCCCACAACCGGGTCAATGTGGGATAGTTAAATTTTGATCTGAATTCTGAAACTTCTAATTAGGAAACCAAAAAGATATATTTCTTATAAAACTAAAACTCTAAGACCCAATTCATGATACAAATTGGAAGTGCTGGAAACTACTAAAGGAGAATCTCAAAAATGCAAAAAAAAATAAACTGAAACATGGAACACTTGAATATTCTGAAAACTATGTTTGTTTAAAATGTCTGCAAAGTCAGCAGAACATTATTATTTGTGGAAATAGCTGGCTCAAGTCATAAAGTAGCCAAAATAAACTTTTTGGAGAAGGTATGACTTATGAGTTCCAATTCAGGCCCAATTGTGAGGGCAGTGAGAAGGTATGACTGCCAACTCAGCTCCAAATCGAAGGGCAGTGAGAAGGTATGAGTGCCAACTCAGCCCCAAATTGAAGGGTAGGTTGGGTGCTGCCTTGGACAAAACATAACTTCAACCTTTGCACAAGAGCTTTCTTCTACCAAGACTGTCTTTGTCTAATCATTGCATTTATATTTATAAGTATTTCCCATTTTAGATCTTTTTGCTGCCTGCTTATGGGATTATCAGCAAACATCTATGTCACATGAAAAGTTTGGGATGGGGATGACGGGATGGCTTTTTGGGATGGTGGGACACATTTCGAGATGCCTTCTCTAACAGTCCCCCTTCCTAAATTTTGTCCCCAAACTAATTGGAGTTTTAAATGATGAACTGTTGTTGCCTTTGTCAAATGGTCGATTGTGTGGTAGGTTGCAATATTTATTTGCAAACTTATCAGCATTGTGCCTTTGATGAAGTTTTTGGGTATTTGAAGTAGTTCTATTAGCAATTTTTAAATTGTTTACATGGGATTGAAATGGTCTTCACTTGTATTACATCATGACTATGTTACCACGGTATTTCAGTAAACCACAGTGGTATTACAGCAAACCATATTATCAAGGCACCCATAGGCTCTTTGTGAGCCATTCTCATGAGTCGGACTTTGACCCCATGGGAAACTTGTACTACTGATTGCTTATATTCAATCGGCACTATTTAAGGTTCAGTCCTTTCAGTACTTACAATACCAATAATCTGATCCACAGTGGCTACAAATTCTGATGCAAACAATTTCTCATATCTAGGCACATCTGTTGGTGTGAAAAACCCTTAAATACTAAAGAACAGTTATGGTGACTAAGTCATCAATAAGAGAACCACCCAAATGTGGATTATTACTGAATGCTATTGCAGCCTATAAAAAAGGGAGAGAAATTGTTACATTATTGGCATATCTTGCTTGACCTATAATAGCTTCCTTGAGAGGTACACAACAGGAAAACCACCTAACATGCCTGCTACAAGATTACATTTGTGAGTGCAAATGTTGTCATCTCTGCAGTGGTTTGCTTAAAATCCTTACACATAGTTACACACCCTATCATGCACTAGACTATTTGCATCCTTTGGCAGTTTGTCAAGTTCCAATAACCGTTTCTTCTTATTTGTTTCATAGAGTTCAACATACTGTGGAAATGGGAGGTCTTCAAGGACGTCAAGAGGTTTTTTTAAAAATTCCCATAAGCTTGGATATTCATTAATGAGAGCTGATAGATCTTGTACTTGTTTGCAATAGATACTCATTCTAAATAATGTTGTCTCATTCCTACAATTCGAGGCTCATACTGGAGAGACATACCCTAGCCATGTGTTGAGTAGGCATAGCACACCCTAAGGACGCACCATATATGCACTGTGTACACGAATAAGTCACAAGTACATTTTGACAATGCATAGGTACTTGTAACATGCACCTGTTGGTCAAATATCTGCCTAAAATACAAACATGCGTTTGTGCGCCCTAGACACAGCCAACATTGAAAGGCCAGAGGAAAGAAATGTCCTCCGTGCCAATCTCCAATGAGGGCTGGCTCCCTTACTAATCCTACACTGGTTTAAGTCTAGAGTTGTAAGAAAGAAATGGGAAATGAGCCACAAGCCAGAAGATGTAGGATTGGGGATAGACAAGCAGCAGGAATTCCAACCAAGTGTTATAGCAACATAAAATAGAAAAGGAGGCAAGAGAATCTACTTACAGTTCCCCGGAGACAACTTCCAGAATCGCATTCCAGTACTCACACTTACACCAACAATGCCCAAATCTCGGGGCGAACCTAGCGTTGACTTTTCAATGTTACCATAGCGCTTGCTACTTCCTTTTGGGTTTGCCTGAATCCATCATTTTGACGAGATTTCGCCCCAAGGAGGGGTGAATGAGACTTTCGCCCCTCACCTGGGGCGAAAGCTTTGTTGACTTGTCAACGCCTTCATTTTAAATGACGTTCGTCCCAAAGTGGGGCGAACGATGCTTTCGCCCCAACTTTAGGGCGAATGCACCTCTTAAATTGCCGAAACTCCTCCACATTAGGGCCCACTTCGAAAGTAAAAATTTGAATGTGTTTTCGACTCTGAGAGGGGCAAAAGGGGCTTTCGCCCCTCATTTGGGGCGAAAGTCCCTGCCAATCTTGACATTCCTTTTTTCTCCTTACGTTCGCCCCGAAGTGAGGCGAACGAGTTTGTCGCCCCACTTTTGGGGCGAATGCATTTTTGCTCTTCAACAAGATTTTCGAAGGCGTCTTCGCCCCGGGTCAAAACGTTAAGGATTTTGCATTCTTCCTTCGGGAAAAAGGGGCGTTATATTTTTCTTCTTTCATTTTTTAAAACACTACTTTATTTTGACGCCCTCAGATGATATATACTGATTTTTCACCAACAATTTGCCTTACAACACCCATTATCCCAAGCACAAAATTCATGAAAATTTAAAAGAAGATTAACAAAATTATACAAGCCAAAAAACTGCAACATGGATTTAATGTATTTGCCGCTTTTACAATAAAAAATCTTTCAACAAAACTTGATCAAAATTTTAATGTGGCAGAGTGCAAACTTGCCAACAGCACCCCACATACCCTATGTCTGTGCACATCTGCACCACAGAACCTAAACCTGCATATCCATGGATGTGCGTGCCCATACAACCTTCTTCTCAGGGCTTTTTTATGAGGCCAGGAAAGTTGGTGTGGTACCATTATTATGTTCCTGATCTGCAAACTTGAAATTTGAATCAGGAACTGATGCACAATCTGATATAAAATTAGGCTCGGCAATTTGTGTTCCGAAATTTGGAACTGGCAAATTCAAATCTGAAACCTGAAAAAAAAATTCTCCAACTGGTAACTTCTGTTCAGAAATCTGAAACTTTTGAGTTTATTTATTTATTTATTAAATTATTTATGATAAAACTAAAACCCTAACAGCCTTGCCATCACAAAAATATCAACTTTTGAAACTACTGAAGAGAATGTCAAAACTGCAAAGATAACTGGGACATGGAACTCTTGAGGATTCTGAAACTTAAGTTCTTTAAAAACCCTGGAAAGGCAACATAACATTACTATCTCTGGATGTAGTTGACACAATGCATAAAATCCACCAAAATAAACTTTGTTGAGAAGATATGAGTGTCACCTCAGGTTTAAATCCAAGGGCAGTAAGAAGGAATGAACACCCTAACCCAGGTCCATATCGAAGGACAGTTTGGATGCTGCTTTGTCCAAAACACAGCTTTGAACTTTGCACTCGAGCTTGCTTTTGTCAAAACTATCCCTTAATAGTTGTATTTATATTAATAAGAATTTCCCACTTCAAATCTTTTTGTTGACAGCATGTGGGACCATTAGCATACATTGAAAAAGTGCATGTAATGACAAAAAGAAAACTAGGCCCCACAAACAATTTTAAGATTATGTTCTAATAGAGCATTATTTTAAAAAGCTGGAATGGGGGATGGAATACGTAATCAAATTATTAAACTAAGAACTGGACAATTATGTTTATCAGGTCAATCGCCCAATATAGTGCCACACCCATCAATTAGCATACTTACTCTGAATGTCAGCTGCACAACTTTCTCAAGTTGTTGTTTCTTCTTACCAACTAGTTATTTTGATGCTTCCAAGACCCAAATGTTTCCTACCAAACAGGGTCATCATTATTGGCATGAATAATCTTCCCATAATAAAGGAAGTGGGCCACATCGAATGGAATCCCTTTTGCTTTAAATTGACTTGCTAGCAAGATCAAGACCACCTCTCTTGCTGGCATCAAACATGTTTTTGGGTTGTTTCTCATGAGACATTTCCTTTAAAGGCATTGGATCTGCGCCATTTATTGAGGTTGCATCAATGTGGTTTCTCATTTAAGTGGTTTTTGATCTTTAATGGAATTTTAAGACCTGACTGCAACATGATAATTGATTGGATGTGGATTTTCTTCAGCTCTATCTTCCTCCCTCACAACTTGCAACCTCTGTCTTTTATCAGCTATGAAATCTGTTAAGCTCCTTCACTTGCTTTTCAACCTCTGTGTTTTATCAGCAAATCCAATTTTCTTCTTTTATTGCTTTTCAAACATTTTTAGATGTCAGTCGGTGCATGAATGAAAAAAGTCTAAAATGTAATGAAAATTGGATTTGCTTTTTAATTCCTTGCAAGATTGCAAATTCCTGGACAGTGGAGACTGCAGATTGAATCTGCATTTTTCTCATTTTTGCTTGAAATGTGGAATGCAAATTTAAATTCCTACAGGCAGCTGTGAAAATTTAAAAGTTTTATTTCTCTGATAAAATCTCATTAAACTTGCTGCAAAAACTCTTCTAAGAAGGGTTGCAATTTTCGCGAAAAAATTCCTGAGCAGGAACATTTAAATGCTATTTGAAGGTGAATGAAAGATGAAAATAGCATCAAGTATTTTGTAAAAGATGGTTTGTTGTATACCATGAAGTGGTTTGTTGAAATGATGTAATTTAGGTGGGCCTGTTTCAATCCCATGTAACCAATTTATTAAAAAAAGAAAAATACCAAGTATCAACACAAAAATAAACTCATCACTGAAGACATATTTCAGTTATTCAACTCCTTGAATTCTATGTTCAAACTTTGTGCTTCAAACACAGAGTTTCAGCTGGACCCATGATTTTGAAAGGTACAACTGTGCAAGAGTGAGAATAATTCTGAATCTCTGATACCATATTGTCACTTTATCAAGAGATGGGTGGTAAATGAATGAAAGCCAAAGTAATATGAGGAAAAATCGTTTATGTTTGAAATTTTAGATGGCATATTTATGAATTACTTGTGACTATGTATGCAACAATCAATCACCAATTTTTTTTAAAACTTTGTGAGTTGCCCTTCCTATTTTATAATCCTAGACAGAACGCTACATCTTAATGCAGATTACATTCCGATACTGCACTGACCTTGTTCCATGTTGAAATATAGATTGAAATGGATAAGCTTTCTTATCTGTTTGTTTGTGTCTGTACTGGCTTCAGAATTATATAGCCACAAGTAATTCAGAAAATTCATCAAAGACATTCGTGTTAGCAGTAGAAGAATGTATAAATTAGGGTTAAACTCCATATTTTTGCTAAATATGAAATCCTATGGACAAGCTAGAAAGATCTTATGAATCCACTCTCAATACAGGGAATACTGTACTTTTATGGAATGGATAATGTCTTGTGATAATATGGTTTGTTGTCATACCAAGAAGTGGTTTGTTGAACTGATGTAATTTGGGTTGGGCCTGTTTCAATCTCACATAACCAGTTTATTAAAAAAAGAAAAATACTAAGTACTAACCAAAAATAAACTTATCACTTATTTTTAGTTATTCAACTCGAATTCTATGTTCAAACTTCATTCCTCAAACACAAAGTTTCCGTTGGATCCATGATTTTAATAGGTGCAACTGTACAAGAGTGAGAATAGTTCTGAATCTCTGGTATCATATTGTCATTTTATCAAGAGATAGGAGAAAGAAAAGAATGAAAACCAAAGTAACATGAGGATAATTTGTTTGTTTGAAATTTTAGATGGCATATTTATGAATTACTTGTGGCTACGTATGCAACAATGAATCACCTGTTATTTTTTGAACTTTATGAGTTGACCACCTTATTTTATAACCTTAAACATAATGCTACATCTTAATGCAGATTACATTATAACAGTGCACTGACCTTGTCCCATGTTGAAATGTTGACTGAAATGGATAAGTACTTTTTATCTATTTGTTTGAGGCTGTACTGGGTTCAGAATTATATGAACTTCAAATAAAATTTCTGCTGAAACAGGTTTCTGGGATCAATTTTACGGAATACTCAAGATTCCAGTAATATATGTTCAATATGTTTTTTCATTATTGTGTTTTGTTTCTTGATCTAAGCAATATATTTATCTCTGTTTGCTGAATGAAATCTACATTTGTTAGCTTTTGTATGTCCAGATGGAGATCATATGGAAATTTGTCATTTCAAACTTTGAGAATACTGTCACTGTTATTGACCATTCTATCAGATTCTTGGTTCTCTGGCCTTTTTAGCCTCCCCCAATGACTTGATTGTAGATATTCAGAAGTTCATAATTTTAATTCTCTTTTCTGTTTGACCAGGGATTCGGTTTGGTCTTCTATTTTCATATCTTATTTTTATTATTTTATTTTGGTAGGGCTTGTTGCGATGTCTCAGTACAGACCAGTCGTTTGATGCCACTACAAAATTCGCTGGTTTCAGGATGAAATGCCCTTAAAAGGGGAGTGTACCAGTTCAATCTAACCATTATATGCTGATGGCAACCAATTAAGATATCTATTCATGTGTTTGTATTCAATAAACTCTGTAACATTATCCAATATTTCATCAATAATGCTTGATTGGGGAATAAAATTACCAATGTAAATCATTTGTTCAGGTATTGAGATACCTTCATAATATGTCATATTGACCTTCGAACGTTAATCTGAACAGTATAATAAGAGCAAAAGTTAATGATGTTTATATTACATATTGTGATCTGATCAACGGGTTCTTCTAACAAAGCCTTTTGTTGAAGATTGACTAATGTAGTTTATTTCTGTTTGAATCTTTGGACATCTTCAGTCCTTCAACTGCTTAAACTACGTGTGCACCTTGGGGGCTTAGATAGATTGGGAAGACTTGATTTACAATTAGCTTTTGTCAAAGGGTGGGAATTTGAACCCATAGAGGTACATGACTAAACTAATATATATAGGTTAGAAAGAAAACTTTCCCTGCTCACAAAAGGGGTTCTTGTACCTGGTTTGGCTGTGACTTTAAGAACTGCCTTTACCTCTATGACGCATTGCCGAGGTTGACTAAAATTTTATTGCCAGTGTTATTTACCTTTTTTTTTTTTTTCAAATGCTATTCTATAATTTTCTAGCAGAAAATTGGTAAAATTTCAGGTTAATCTCAGAGTGATTGGTAGGCTGCAGATGATTGCATTACAAATGGTTAAGCATCACATCGATTAATAGCTTATTTTCTGTTATGAGTCCAACTATAAAAGTGATATAGTTTTTGCAAACCTTAGAAAACATTTGGGAGTAAAGGTCTGAATTCTGAAGCTTGTGGAAAACTTGAACCTCAACAGAAATTTGAACTTCTGGGAAAAAAAGGAAAAACTAAGCTATGCTAACTACTACTGGAATTGTTGAACTTGAGACTGGAAAGAAAGTAAAAATGGCTTGCATTATCTGAAAGGTATCTAACTGTGACTGTTTAGAACATGTTATCTGAAAGGTATCTAACTATGATGACCCGGTGAGAAACAACTTCTCATCCTTGCAAAGGCTGCACTTGTGAACCTGCAAACTCTAACTGATATATAGAGAGTATAATATTCCAGTTTAAATAATCTTTAGAAAAGTTTATGAATTTGTGCCCGTCAATTCAAAAAACCTATGAAATACAGCTGACCTCTATCATTCTTCCCTAAGATGGAGGGAACTCCATGTATCGTGGAAACTGGTTGGTTAATAGCAATTTGTCCTCAAATGGTATCATCTTATACTCTCCAGGTATAAGGTCCTATCAAAATCTTGGTGAAAAGGGACATACATCACAAGGGGAGAAACTATATGCTCAATCTTCAAATCAAGACACAAGTAAGATATGGGCTATAGCTGTGCCTAATTTGAAATTAATGTTGAATCCACTGAAGCTAAGGAATTACTTGTGACCAAATATTATTATATTGCTTTGTGAGTTAAATTTTTAAGTGCCATCAAGTATTGACTAATTAGATTAAACTGTATTAGCTTAACCGGTTAGATTCCGTAACTTTCAAGGAGGAGACCAAGGTTCAAATCTTGTCAAGGAATACATGCTTAATTGCCAAGTAGTAATAGCATTATGTAGTTATGATGTAATACTGGTGAGGTCCGTTTCAATTCCAAATAATCCTTTTAAAAAAAGTATTTACTAGTTGAAAATAAAATATTTGATGGGTTTGTTGGAAAAGCTTATGATATCTATTTGGTATGTGTTTTGTTGCTCCACAATAAAGACCGACAACTACTTTTATAAGGCATTTTTCTTGCCTCAGGTGAAGCTTCATAAGAAAATTTTCTCTTTTGAGGAGATGGTACAATGCTGTCTATGTTGACATATTGTATATTTTGCAACATATTGCATAGGTAGAATACTGTTTGTGTTACCGCATTATAAGTTTTGGTTCATGGTTATTGGACCATGTTATATGCCCTTCCAAATTATTTTCGAAGACGCAAATTTTACGAAGAAAATATCTGTTGCTTAGTAGTTGTGAACTCAGCATAGAGTCCACACCACGTACGTGAAATATGAACATGCATGGTCCATCATTCAAGGTCCCTTGGTAGATAAATTGCATGGTATGAAAATACTTTCTTACAGAAATGTGCCAACAGGCACCATTGATGAGTCTCTTTATCTAGTTCATTAATGTTTATTTTTTTAACAGATGATAAGTCTCTTTATTTAGTTCATTAATGTTTATTTTTTTATCTTTATTTAGTTCATTAATGTTTATTTTTTTATTTTAAAGTGATGGGTAAAAATGTGGAACTAGTGGGTACCAATCTCTCACCATTAAAGTGCATGGGATTTGTCTCACCAATGTTTATTTTCTTAACAGATGATAAGTCTCTTTATTTAGTTCATTAATGTTTATTTTTAAAGTGATGGGTAAAAATTTGGAACTAGTGGGTACCAATGTCTCATCATTAAAGTGCATGGGATTTGTAAGGGAATAAGGAATTTTACATTGTAAACTAAGGTTTTTATTTTGTGTGTGAACCTTAATATTTAAGTCAAATGTTATTGGTTCAATCGATTAACTGTCAGCCGTTTACATTGTTAGATATTTGTTTACGTGTATTTGATCAATATAATTATAGGTTTTTGTTTTTTTCTTATATAACCAATTTACATTGTTAGATATTTGTTTACGTGTATTTGATCAATATAATTATAGGTTTTTGTTTTTTTCTTATATAACCAATTTAAAAAAATATCTTAACTGTTAGCCGTTTACATTGTTAGAGATTTTTTTATGTTACACTTATTGAAGATGATATTACTTGATCAATATAATTATAGGTTTTTGTTTTTTTTCGCTCTTTGGTGTATAGTTTTATTTTGTTTGTTATTGTTTTATAGACCTACAACCTCCAACCAGATTTGACAAAGTTAATTCATAAAGTTTTATACATCAATTGAATGCATTTTAGTTGCAAATAAGATACTATATATTTGTAACTATGTGAACTTATTTGTGTGGATATAAATTAACATTTGCATGCATTTTAAGGTATATTATAATTGTTTCATGAAGGATATTATAGTGGTATGTTTTTGGGTATTCATTTAGGCAACTCAAGTTCAAATCCTAGTACAAAGGGATTGGAATCTCTTTCAAAAACTCATGCTTTACAATATTTTTTTTGTGGTATGTCTTTGGGTTTTCATCTAAGAGATTCAAGTTTAAACCCCGAGGGGAACAAGGCCCCTTTCAAAAACCCATGCTTCACCTTAAATTTTTAATCAAATAGCATTAGCTCAATTGATTAGATTCCTCATTATTCAAGAAGGAGATCAAATAGCATTAGCTCAATTGATTAGATTTCTCATTATTCAAGAAGGAGACCAGATAGCATTATCTCAATTGATTAGATTCCTCAATATTCAATTAGAAGAAGATTAAGGTTTGAATTTTGCCAAGTAATATATGGATATATCCAACTTTTGTTATAATACTATTTTATAATAATGACATAATTCAAATGAAACCAAAGACCTGTTTTGTTAGCCGATCATTGTTATTTTCACATAAGGGCCATCCCCTTTGAAATAGAAAAAAAATATTTTTATAAGTTTACTTCATATCATCATCAACGGGATGTTTGACCTAAATATTAATTAAATGTTGTCATCTGCAAATCTTTGATTATGTCCACGCGACGTCACATCGTCGTCATGATGACTGCCGATTCCTTTCGTCCCTTCACTTTTTATTTGATAACGTCTCGAGGCGTGGTTATTTTAATTTTAATTTTTATTTCTATTTAGAATTTAATAAAGGAAGAGTACCTCCTCTTTGAACGTACGTGCCACGTAGTACCTAACGTTCGTTGCAGCAAAGATTCTCTTCAAAAGTTCCACGTCAGCATTGGGTCTAAGAGTGCAATACACAGACATTCACCATGGTCATCATAAATAACAACAGCTAAGCGTTTTAGTGGTATTGTTTTCGTTTCAAAATTTAAAAATGTGATATAAAAATTAATTTATATATATAACATTACATTGTATATAAAAAGATTAATAAAAAATATTAAATTTTTGTTGTAATACCACTATGTAGAAATGATATAATACATGGTGATGATATAATGCAAAGTGGAAATTTATCACTGAAATGTATGGTATGGTCTTTAGTGATAAAAAATGTTTGTTGTGACATAATCGACTTTATCAAAAGAATAAGTTTTGCTTTGTTGACTCTCGTGTTGGCCATGACAAAGGCCATATCACTAAAGACCATAATTAAGATGAAAGTGTTTAAGGCGTGGAGGCACTAAATCCAAACATAAGGATGCAAGCTACCTAGTTGGTTAGCACATGTCTATAATACGCTTTGAGGCCAAAAAGACCCCAATTCAAATCTTTTGCAATCACTTTTTTATAACGCATTACGAGGAGAACTTTGGAGTTATAGAGTGAAAAATAAATTATTTAAAGAAAATTTGTATATTTAGTTTTATAGTTAAAATATATATATTTTTAAACTATAAAACAACATTTTTTATAATCCTTTCAAAGAAAAAGTCACATTATTAATTAATTTCAATACATTGTTTAATTGAAATTAAAAATATCTAGCATCTTGATTTGTTTTTTTTTGGAGAAAAAAGGGTTGTATTTCCTACGTGACAAATCACTTTTTTATAACGCATTACGAGGAGAACTTTGGAGTTATAGAGTGAAAAATAAATTATTTAAAGAAAATTTGTATATTTAGTTTTATAGTTAAAATATATATATTTTTAAACTATAAAACAACATTTTTTATAATCCTTTCAAAGAAAAAGTCACATTATTAATTAATTTCAATACATTGTTTAATTGAAATTATAAATATCTAGCATCTTGATTTGTTTTTTTGGGAGAAAAAAAGGGTTGTATTTCCTACGTGACAAATCATGACTCTCTTCTTTAAAGCTTGAGAGTTTACAAACATTCAATTTCCTACGTCTTTTTTATAAAAAAATTGAATTCTTTATTTTTATTATCTCGATGTATTTTCTCTATAAATATAAATATTCTAAAATTTTGTATCCTTATTGACATTTTCATACATAAGCCTTTCCAATGCCAAAACTCCATCTCCATATTCTTTGAGTAGAGTAATATTTTAATATTTTTGCACAATCATATTTTGCTTTACTAGATTGTAAAGAGATTATAAAGAAAAATTGCAAGCATCTCTTAAACCATATATTTTGTAACATTGAAGCAAAAAATATGTGAAGAGGGAAAATTCAAACAATTATGTCTCTCATTCGATAGAGCTATAAAAACCCTAAAAACCATAACAATAATTTCACTCCATTCTAAAAAGCGTTCTCGACATTTACAACTTTGAATCCACACACAATGCATTAAATGATGACGTCTTCGTAAAAACCTTAAAATCCATATCGTGGCAAACCCTGGTCAGCATGTCCCCCAACATTTTGACAACCTCCATGTCACAACTTTGAATCGACACACAATGCTTTAAATGATGATGTCTTCGTAAAAACCTTAAAATCCATATCGTGGCAAACCTTAGTCAGCATGGCCCCCAACATTTTGACAACCTCCATGTCACAGTAATGATGACGTCTTTGTCAAAACCTTAAAATCCATTTCATGGCAAACCCTAATCAGCATGTCACCCAACATTTCGATAACCTCCATGTCATAGTTTGGCCATGAGACTAGCAGTTAATACTTCAATTTCTTGGTTTGAATTTGCATGAGCAACATCGTTGATCATGCTTCTTGATGGATAGTATGACACATTGCCCATAGAATCCCTCATTGCTAGGGTTATGAGCTTAAGAACTAGGGTTTCATTAGATGAGAGCCTACCCTCATCGCTAGGTTTATGAGCTTAAGAACTAGGGTTTCATTAGATGAGAGCCTACCCTCATCGCTAGGTTTATGAGCTTAAGAACTAGGGTTTCATTAGATGAGAGCCTACCTTGAAACTATTAGGTGGGAATTGAGGCCACGACTGCCACCCCCATGGCCACAATGTTGAGGTTGCGACAATCATCACCATTGCCACAATGTCGTCATAGACCATCACCATTGCCACACCATCGTCACATGCTCTCCGCTTGCAACAACACCTTCACCCACACTGTCACATGCTCTCCGCTTGCAACAACACCTTCACCCACATTGTCACACGCTTTGAGCAACTAACATTTTGAACGTCATGCTAAACTTCATTAATTTTTTTTTTCATGTTTGTCATTTTTCTTAATTCTTGATCAACTTCCAATGGCATTTCATTATAAACAAAATTTAAATCCAATAAATAATCACGCAAACTTTTACCTGATTCTTGGATGTTTGAATACAAAGGATAAGATTCTACCTTTTGTATACTTTCATTTACCACTACTTGATGAGCCACTGTAATCTTTTCTTTTGCTTTATGATCTCTATCATCATCATTTCGTATACCTTCCTCAATGACCTGTTTTTCAAAAGCATCAAAATTAGACATCCAACCAAGAATATGTCCATCTTTTTCAAACCATAAATCTTGTTGATCAAACAAAGCAATAGTTTCTTTAGGATGATTAGGAAATTCTAGTTCTTTGTTAGCCATACATGAAGTTTCTTCATTTGAATATTCAATACAATGATGAAAATTTTCACTCAAATCTTCAATATTCGAGAATGAAAGAAAAAAAACTACGTCTTCATCTAAAATAGATGAATCATAAGAAACATTTACCATTTCTTCCCTTTCTATTGCAGAAGAATGTTCTACAAAATCATGTTCAAAATGATCAAATCTTGGAACCCTCTCTATTTTTGAAATTGACACGTCATTTTCTAATTGAATAGAAATTGCCAGATCTTCAAGCAAGTTAGAGGTTTCAACATCCTACATATCAAGTGAAATGGGAAATTCATCAATAGGATAATTAGAAACAAATAATTCCTCATATCTTCCCCAACCATTATAATAATCATCTTCCTAAAACATTTGATGAGATTGCATCCCTTCTTTCATTTCTTCTTGATCATTATTTTGAGGATATTGAAAATTTTGATCATCATTTTCAATGATCTCATCCAAATTTATGGAAGGTCCTGATTTATCATGTGTTTCAAAACTAGTCCACTCTAGGACTTCTCCACTGTCTAAAATAATATCACTTTTAGCATCTTTGATCTTTGTCTCATGAGAATGATTTATATAATTATCTAGATATGCATCTTGATGCATTTGTCCCTGTGCTTGATCACTGTTTCTTTTAAGCTGTAGAATTAACCTTTGCAACTTGTCCTGCATTTTAGGTGAAGCAAGTACTTCATTAGAAAGAGAGGAAAAATCATCCCATTTATTCCACCAACAATAATCATCCTCTAAAATTAGAGAGTGATGTTCAACCACTTCTTCGCACTCTGTAAATTCAACAATCAAATGCTTTTCAAGTTCACCTTCATCACTTTCAAAAAAATTATCTTCAATGAAAAATTCATCTTCCTCAAGTAATAAACTTTTATAATCAGTCATAATGAAATTACCTCTAGAATATTTCAATTTTTTAGCTTTAATTGTTTCATTCAACTCTATGGAAGATTCTATTCTATCATATCTGGAGCTTTAATTGTTTCATTCAACTCTATGGAAGATTCTATTCTATCATATGTTTCAAAGCTAGTTAGATCTAAAACTCCTCCAATCTGTGAAGACTCATGCATTTCTACATTTTGATAAACTTGATTACTACAATCCTCATTGATGGATATTGGCTTTGAAACTTGCACTTCCTCTTGGATAATATCAAAAGTGGTTGAAAAACTAGGACATTCAATTTCATTCGATGGTGTCAAAAAATGCGTATCATGACTCATAGGTGGTAATTGATTTGAAACCCTAGGGTTGAGTAATGATAATCTACCCACATCAATTCCTCTTGAAATCAACCATTGTTCTACAACTATTGCCCCACCATAGGCGTTAGACAAGGATAAATCTTTAAGAAGCTTTACTAACAACTTAACAGTAAAAGGATCTAAGGCTTCCAAGTATATTTGAACAACTTCTTCTGAAATGATAAAATATATTTCTATTTCAGTATACAACTTATGAAACCTATCATTAAATTGACTCATGGATTCATCAGGCTTTTTACAAATAGAGGCAAATTGATTTGATAACAAATCTGTGTCAACCGATTTTCCAAAATGTTCAAGAAACATTGTTTCTAGTTGATTCCAAGAAGCGGTAGAACTTGCAGGTAAATTGATAAACCAATCTTTAGCAAATTCATCCAATGTGTATGGAAACATTCTATAGAGAACATCTTCCTGCATAATTTGAAAATGAAACATAATGTTTTTATATGCCTGAATATGTTCTTCAGTTGTAATCGTCCCATCATGCTTAAAATAGGGTAAATCATTTTCTGCCATTGAACCAGTTTAATATGCAAGGCTATGTATGAAAAATTTGCAAAAATTGAATCATAACCAAATTTTCGAATTTATGACAGATTAACATTAATGCAACATAAATCGAAAATTTTCAATTTTTTTTTTAAACTAAGATTTGAAAGACTTCAAATGAAAATAAAATATTTACCTTTCAGGCCCTCCTTCTAGTGCCAATTTGTTGAGGTGTGATTTTGTCCGATTACAAATATCACCCGACAATTAGGATCGTAATCCTCTCTTGCAAAGAAAATATGTTTCTCCAAGGTTCTTTTACGTAACACGTTATGAATTTATGTCAATTAAGTGCACAAAACATCTCAAGGATTAACAATCAACTAGTTAACAAGGGGCCTAGTATAACAAATATTTTGATCTTGAAATCATTACTTGCATTTTCATCAATATAATTTACTTCCTCAAAATGAATAAACTTACCTTTTAAAACTAATATTTGAGAATGCAAATCTATTTTAAAAGATGAACTTTGATTAAAAATGCTTTTAACCTTATATTAAACTTGCATGAATGTTTTAAAGCATTTTAATTCAAAACTTATATTTATTTCATGAATGAAGCTTAAAATCAGATCTAATAAATGATGAATAAAATAAAAACCCTAATTATAAAATGTGAAACACTTTATAATCCCTATGTTTGGGCTTTTAGAATATTCTAAGCTTTATAATCCTTGCTTCTTTTCATAGAATATGAATAATTAATGTGTATGAATTCTAATTATAAAGTTTTGTACTTTATAATATAAAAATTAGAATTCATATAACCTTTTAAACCAAATATTTATTTATTTAAATATTTATTAATTCAAATATTTGAAATAAATAAATATAAATTAATTAATATGTATGAATTCTAATTATAAAGTTTTGTACTTTATAATATGAAAATTAGAATTCACGTAATCTTCCTTAATGTGATGTTTATTTATTTTCAAATATTTATTAAACTAAATATTTGAAGTAAATAAATTTAATCCTTTCAATAGTATACTTTGGACTTTATGATTTGAGATTGAAAATTTTAATAAATCAAACTTTCATAAACATAAATAAATCTCAAATTATGGATTTCAAAATTTTATGATATTAAAATCAATAATCCATATAATCCTTCTCTGTCTCTGAAATTTATTTGTCAAATATTTATTAACTTAAATATTTGACCTAAATAAATTTTACAACCCTTTCTATAAATTTGAATCTTTGAAATTCAACTTAGGGTTTTAATAAAACAAATTCAATGAACTTTATAAACTTTATGAAATTTAAAATCAAAAGCTCATTGATTCCCTCCTCGTGAAATTTATTCACCCAAAATATTTATAGAATTAAATATTTGAGTGATAAATTCAAACTTTAACCTAGTTGTAAAATTTAAATCTTTTATAAAATAAACTAGGTTTTATCTTAAATCTTAATGCCTCAAATAAATTAAAAATGTCTTAGGGTAAATAAACAAATTTGAATAAAACGTTCGGACAAACTTGCTACAACACAGAAAAACACAACTTTGAAAACCAAACTCAGGCAGACTAGATTTTACACAATCCTACCACAAATTTGGTGCTATCTTCTACGGAAATTTTAATTAAAAAATTATATCAATCAACTTATAAATTAAAAACACCACAATAGTGCTTGCTTTTAATAAAAATTGAATTTGATACAAAATATTAGATCTTACAATGAATCCAACAAAGTCTCTGTATTCATGTGCAAATGTAGCTTCCTCTGCAACTTGGTCTTCTATTTGGCTCCTTTCAATATTTCCTTTTTTTCTCCAACCTGTTTGACCCTTCTCTTTGGTTTCTAATTCTCCATTTATAACTTGAGAAATTTGTTCCTCTTGATTAGTTTGCTTCGTTCCGTCAGTTTTAAAAATGAATTCTTGAAACCCTAATATCAATAAAGCCTTTTCAAAGGATTTAATATTTCTCCTCATTGGCATTCAAAATTTAAAGTTAAGACATGCCAATGAAACCCACGAACACATCTTATATTCAACATATTTTAATAATCCTGCCAACAAAACAAATATTAATTAGAATATAAAACATTTATAAAATAACTTTTTTAAATATAATTAAATTATAAAGTTATAAAACTTTATAATTTAATTAATTTAAAACAAGTTTATAAAATAACAATTTTAAATATATTAAATTATAAAGTTATAAAACTTTATAATTTAATTAATTTAAAACAAGACATAACTAAACATAACATACTAACATGCAACCTATATGACCACCACTATAATAAACAAAAATATATCAAAATAACACCAAAAATATATACTAAATAACAAACATAAATTTTAAAGACATCATAAAACTAAAACAACATAACAAAACATATAAAACAAATCAAAATATACTAGGTATACATAAGACTTAAAAATTTAACATAACACAACATCTTTACAAAACCTAATCTATCAATATTAATAACAAAATAAAACACCCTTATCATAAATATAACATAACAACAATAATACAACTCAAAGATTATAATCAAAATGACCATACAAGCATAACTTCAGGATCTTCAGATCATGAGGTGAATTTTGATAATGGACCCTGCTATAAGACCATTCGGAGGAAGAAAAGTATTCTTGATATTTCAATGATGACAACGGTGAACAATAAGTGCAAGCAACAATTTGAAACAAGCTTTCAAATTTCAAGTGGGTTCACAAATTTTGGGGTCGTTGTGAAGGAGTCACAATAGATATCTCTATCAATATTGAAAAGTTGATGAAATGTTGGATTAATTATTTCATAGCGAAAGCATTATGTATTTTGTGGAGGGTGTGCCCTACCATTATTTGTTGAAATTTATGGTTGGAAATGAATACTATTTTTTTTAAAAATAAATATGAAAATCATTTTAGAACCATATAAATTTCTTTTCTTGCAAAATGTTTACAAATATGGTGTTCATGATGAGGAGTCTTAAGTATAAAAAAGAGGTTGTAACAAATTGGTTATAGGATTTGAACATTCATGAAATATAATGACATTTAAACAAAGGATCGACTTTAATCTAGAATAGAATAGAATAGAAGTTTCTAGAAATTGGGTTTATCAACTTTACTTTTGATGGTGCTTCTAAAGGAAATTGGGAAAACTAGAGGAGGTGGTGTTTGTTTTGAAATAATAAAGGCTAAATTCTCATCACTTACTCAAAATCACATATATGGGACTTCAACTAACGACTATGTAGAGGCTAGGGCACTTCTTACAGGGATTGAAATTGCAATAGGAAAAGGAAGGAAATATATTTCAACCGAGGGGATTCACAAGTTATGATTAATGCTATCAACAACAATGGATGTGGGGATTAAGTAGAAAATAATGTTATTGTTGATGTTCATCATCTATTATTTAAAGCAATCTCTTAGAAATGTGAACATATTTGTAGAGGGAAATCGTGTAGCAAATAATTTAGCTAATTGTGATGTTGATCTTCATCTTGGTAAAATTAAAAAATGATGTCAAGGGGTTGATTTGATTGTGGAAACATAGTGGTTTAAGGAAGTTGAAGAATATATTTGATAGAAAAAATAAAAAAATATTTGGGATAGGAGTGGGTCCTAATAGAAGTTACATATAGTTTATTAAATATATATTTTAAAAATTTCAATCATTAGATGGCATAAGCTCAACCCGTCACATATCAATCATTAAATGACATAAGCTCAATCGTCTACATATCCGGTTATATTCCTCAACTTTTTAAAAAGAAGACCTAAGTTTTAATTTTGTCAAGATAGTAGTCATTTCAATTCTATGTAACCAATTATTATTTTCTAAATACTAACATAAAAAATAAGTATTTAATAAAAATAAAAACTTAAAAATTAATAAATTAAATTTGATCACGTGGTATTAGCTCAACTGATTACATTCCTCAAAATTTCAAAAAGGAGACATAGGTTCAAATCTTGCCAAACGATACATGGATAATATCTAAGGTTTGTTATAATACCTATATGTAGTGATGATGTAATATGGATGAAGCCCATTTCAATACCATATAACCTATTTAAAAAAATAAATTTAAATTTAAGGTTTTTAGCCCACCAATCAAAGAAGTAGGGAACTCAACTTATAAATAAAATAAATATCAAAGATTTTTTTTGATTGGTTATAAAGGGGGTTTTGAAAGGATCCCCAAACCTTTTACAAAAGTTGAAAATGAAATGAGACAAGGAGACGATATCTGTAAATATAAAAGCTACACAATGAGATGATCTCGGAAGGACCGTCTCCAAAACATTCAAATTTGAACCGAAGGAGGATCCCGCTCGTCATTAGCAAAAAAAATGAAAAACCCATCTAGTGGGAGCCTAGGAAGTACAATTTCAAATGCCTAATCCCTCCTAGGAAGAGCCCGAGAAACACAAATTTCAAACGCTGAATCCCACCCAACAGGAACAAATTTGGAACATTGTTTCCCACCTAGGAGAAACAAGAAGGCCAAAAAATGCCCTAAAATGAAAAACCCATCTAGTGGGAGCTTGGGAAATGCAGCTTCAAACAAAAAAAATAAAGGATTTCCCATCGGATAGAGCATCGTTCATCGAACGCACCATCGACAAATTTGAAAAACTAGCTGCAACAGTTTAAAATCCCATATAGAAAGGCCTGAGAAAACAAAATCAAAGCCCAATCCCTCCCAAGATAGGCCTGGGAAACTGAACACGGAGTGAGACACCCGTCCCACTCAAATTTGGAACTGGATTTCCCATCGGAAAGCACACTGTTCTTCGTTCACACCATAGGGTAAATACAAAAAACCAGTTGTGTTGGAAATTTTGAGTATAGTGTTGTCATTGATGTCAAAGGTGAAAAGGTTGAGTTTTGTCTTCAAGGTTGAAATAATAAATGCAAAGGAAAAGTCATCAAAGAGTATATGGGGCAGAAGTACTTTGTGAAATAAATATCAAGACAAAATATTTTTTCCATGGTTGTGAAAGCAAGCAAAGAGAATTTTGAAGAAAAGGAGTATAATATTTAAATTTTAAATTTAAATATTATTAAGAGAGTTTGAAAGTAACAAGGGTTTCATTTGGAAAGGGAGAACAAAATATTATTAAGACTTTGGAAATAAAGGTGGTGTGTTTGATTTTCGTGTCTCGTGCGAAGTGGCAAGAACAAATGAGGTAGAGGGGACAACGTTGATTTCGGAGTGCAGAAGGAGAACAAAATAAATAATTTTTGTTTGCTTCTTGACATTCGCCAGGGTAGCCTAGCGGTGGCTAGATTCATGCTAAGTCATTTGTGAGGCAGAGGTTCACGATATGATTCTCCCTAGTGCTAATTTTGTAGGATTTAACTTTTTTTGATGAACGTGCCAAGGGAATAAGAGTGGAGGCCCATACGTTAGGTCTCAACCGCTTGGCTAGCACAAGCGGTCACGTGTTGTGTTAGGAGTTTGAGGTCGGAGGGTCAATTCCCATCCACACCAACAATATTATTTTTGGTAAAAAGGTATGTGCTAAGGTTGATTAAATTTGCTTTGCATGAAGTTTGAGGGGTGTGCAATGGTGTAAAGTTTTTGGCATATAGGAGGTATAAGGGTAATTTATTTCTACCAAATATTTTTGAAGGTATTGTTGTCATTAAGTTTTATTTTTATATATGCAAAAGTAGGAGTGATAAGGTGTAAATGATTGATTTAATATTGTAAATCTATGTTATGGGTCATTAAGTGGTTTGGAAATTATTTTATGAAAGTGGGAGATAAAAGGTGTAAAATGTGTTTTTATTATTTATAATATTGGCATTAATATTGAAGGACTTGGTTCATCATTTGATGTTTTATTTTGGAAAACCAAGAGACTTTTAGAGCAGTGATTTGGAATAAAATTGTGCACACATTTTGAGAAGGTTTTTTCAATAAGGAAAAGGTATTGTGCTAATCCTTTTGTAGTTGCAAAAAATATTATTTTTGAGACATGTATTTGAGGGCACATCTTCATAAAGCATTTTGAGATATGGTGGTTCAACCTTTTATCTAAGTGATTGTGTTTTGACAAAGTAGTTTTGATGTGGAGTTAAAAGGGTTGATTGGTATGCATTGTTGGAAATATTTGTATTAGGGTTTGAGACCTACATGTGTATTATTGTTGAAAGAAAGTGGAAGCAATTGTGTTAGGGTTTGTGAAACAAATTGTGCATCCTAGTTGGAAGAATTTGGAAACACTTGTGTTAGGGTTTGTGAACAAATTGTGCTTCATTGTTTGAATGGATTTGTGAAGCTTTTGGGCATTGGTTTGAGTGATATTGAAAGTGAATGTGCAAGTGTTAGAAATCAAATTTGTGAAGCAAGTGTGTGCATCAAAAAGTTAGTTGTTATGTGCTAGACTAGACCTACCTTTAAAATGTAATAAATGTGAGACATGTGAAAGCAACATACTTAATGATTGAGTAGAACATATTGAGCTATTGGCAAGTGCATATCATTCTCTATATGTTTAGGAGGTTAAACGAATTCTGGGTAGAATATGTCTAAACTGCTTCAAGTTAAAGAAATCACATTGAAGATTAAGACAAAGTATTTCTCAGCACTATTATACAATATCTGGAAATAGATGAACATTATTTGTATGCATGATTTAGAGAAGAGTTTTTGACGAGAAAATTGGGTATATACTTTGAGCACCTTTTTAGCATGTGCTTTGAGCAAGTCTTTTGAGAAGGCTTGAAGGTAGATTTGAGAAAGTCTTTTGAGAAGGCTTAAAGGCATATTTGAGAAAGTCTTTTGAGAAGGCTTGGAGGCATATTTGATCAAGTCTTTTGAGAAGGCTTGGAGGCAGATTTGAGCAAGTCTTTTAAGAAGGATTGAAGATAGATTTGAGCAAGTCTTATGAGAAGACTTGAAACAACATTGAGACATATGTGTGAGCATATTTGTGCTAGCCTTATAACACATTTTGGTGCATATTGGGCAGAGATACAGAGCAGGTTTGATATAGATTTGGGACAGAGTTGAAATAGAATTGTGCATGTAATGAGAGCAGGTTTGAGATAGATTTGGGATAGAGTTGAAATAGACCTGTGCATGTAATGTGTGCAAATTTGGAGCAGACTTAAGCAAAAGTTAGTACCAGCTTTGAAGGTGATCATAGTAGATAGGATAGAGATATCCTATGGAGAGATATCCACCAACCAGTGTAGTGGGGATAGAGGTCTCCTATGGATAGATATCTGCTAGCCAGAGTAGTGAGGATGGAGGTCTTCTGTAGATAGAAGTTCACCAACCATAGTAGAGGGGAAAGAGTTCTCCTATGGAAAGAGATCCACAAACCAGAGTAGAGGGGATAGAGTTCTCCTATGGAGAGAGATCCACAAACCAGAGCAGAGGGGATAAAGTTCTCCTATGGAGAGATATCCACAAACTAGAGCATAGGAGATAGAGTTCTATTGTGGAGAGAGATCCACAAAACAGAGCATTGGGGATTGAGATCTCCTTTGAACAAAGATCCATAAAAATTGTAATAGGGAATTGATTCCTAAGAGATTTGTTGAGAAAATTTAGAAGAAATATTTTCTCTATGGACATAACCCACATTGGGTGAACCATGTTAAATATGTGTCTCTCATGTGTGTGTGTGTGATTTGTGCATCTATTGATGATAATGGTTGATATTGCTTTGGAAATATATTGCAATTGATAACATTGGATAATATAGTTTTGGAAAGAAAAGTAAAAGTTGATCTTATACTGTTCACCCCCCTATCAGTATAAGCTTATGTTATTCAATTGGTATTAGAGTGGGTTCCTTCAGGTAAGCCTAACAACTTGAAGGAAGATCTACAAGAACACACATGGCAAGGAAAGGCAAAAGAAGAACCATGAGACCTGAAAAGGAAGAAGAATTTGATCTTGAGACTAAGAGAAGGGAAGAAGAAAAATCTATGAGATGTGTTGAGTGTGGTAAACTTGGTCACATGGCACTTTATTGTCCAAAAAATGGGTACAGTAGCAGTAAATAAGAAAAGGAATTTGATTTTGCTCTCAAAGAGATAGTTGCTCTAAGAGGAGAAGTGGAAATAGATTCAAATGATGAATCAAGCAGTGAAGAGGAAACTAAATTTGAAAAAGGGAATAAGAAGGAACTAAGAATACTCAAATGTTTTATTTGTGGTAACTTTGGCCACCTTGCAGATCATTGTTCAGGAGCTGGGTATAGTAGCAGTGAAGATCTTACAGGAACACACATGGATGAGATACATAGAAATCTCACAACCTATGAGATAAGTATAGATAAATATCAAACATCTAGAAGAGAGGCAACATTCAAGGATTTAGAGGAAGAAAGAAAAAACAAATGTCTTGGTTGTGGTAACATTGGTCACTATACAACTAATTATCCACAAGATGAATGTAGTAGCAGTAAATATGAACAAGTATACAAGAAAAAGAAAGAAAGAAAAATCAGTCATGAAAAGAAATACAGGCACCATCAAAGCAAGCATGAGAAGAAGGTATTTCAAAGACATAAGAAGAGTTTTTATGTTGAAATAGCAAGCAGTGCTTCAAGTGACAATGATGAAGGCTTATCAGATAGTGAAAAGAGAAAATTCTAATTTCAACAATAGAAGAAAAAGAAAATGCTCCTATTGAAGATCAAGTAGAAGAGTATGAAGATGCTCTTGAAGACCAAGAAGAAGAGAAAGATTCAGAAAAGGAAGAGGAAGCCACAGTTGATATAGAAAAGGAACTTGTTGAGTTAAAAAGAGAGAATTGAAGATTGAAAGCCCAAATACAAGAGGATGAGGAAACAAAGGCAAAGTTTCTACAAGATCTCACTAACCTTAAGGTTAAGGTTGAAGAGGCAAAGAAAATTGAGGAAGGTATGGTTGAAAAATTAAAAGCGAAAGAGCTAGAGTGTGAAATATTAGAACATGAAGTAGTTTCTCTAAGGATGGAAGTGAAATAGGGCAATGATAAGCTACTGTAGATACTAAAATCATGTCAATACGATTAGGCAATTGAAAGTATTGACTAATTGGCATCATATGGCCCCCTTGGGCAACCCTCAGAGGTTTAATAGTGGTCCTAACCACTCTTGGAAGGCTCTACCCCACTTTTGGGAGGTTTTGGGCCACATAGGCATGATTGTCCCACCCTAGGACAATCATAGTTCATGGCCATACCACCTAGGGACGGTGGCAAAGCGATCATCCCTAGGTGGGGCAACCACAAGGTTTGACTCCCAAAAAGTCAAATTTGGATAAATGGCACCAAAACTACCATTTATCCCACCTATGTGAGCATGCAAGACCTGAGGGTGCAGAATCCTTATGACATGCAATAGAATGGAGGCCAAAATGGGAGATTCTCTTCCCCTTCCAATGCATGCTCAATTTTAGACAAGTGGCACCTCTTGCCCTGCATGCCCATTTGTCCAAAGGCTTCCTTTGGATATAAAGTGGATCTATTTTCCACCCAAAATATAGAGAGGAGTTTTGAGACATAGCAACAAAGTGTTGCCAATATTTCCCCTCACCCTTTTGTGTCTTTTTACCTCGAAATATCTACCTAGTGAAGGAGGTTTGCGAGTGATTCAAGAAGCGCAATTTGTTGGAAAAACTGAATCATATGAGTGAATTTCACCACCAAATTTTATGAAAATACTATCATGAAGGTTTTTGACCAATTCACAGAGGAATTGGTGGCTGTCCCACCCTAAGACGGTCCCCAATCTATGATAATCACCACCATCCCTGCAAGGTATGGTGATAAATATATGTATTATTTTTATACTATTTTTAATTAAGCATATTCTAGGTTATATTATGAACATTCTTTCCAAATTTCATGTAATTTGGAGTTATATTGAGTGAGATATTGTAATTTTAAGGTTTTGTAGGCTTCCAGGGACCATCTGAATATGCACATGAAACTATGATTAATTTTGCAAATATGACCATATGGGTCCTCTTAAAATATCATTTTATGTATACTTTCCAGTTTTGGTTTGATTTGAAGGTGTTTTGGTCCAGAAATTGCTTGTTTTAGGTTTTATAGGCTTCGTAGGGACACTGCGAATGCACCATGGATTCAAAGGTAATTTCTGTTTTATTTTCAAATAGATATTCCCAAAATAATCTATTATGCATATCCCTGCAATTTCAGATCATTTGGAGTTGTTTTAGATAGGTGCATTGCATATTTACACTTTCTAGCTTATAGTTGCATGTATGGCTTTTGCATGTTTCACATTCTACGCACTTGCTATTTAACGAATATGGTTTCCTTGTGTGCAGGTGCAGGTTTTACAGTGCAAGAGTAAGGAATGCAATATTAGAATAGCGAAGAACAAAGCAGAGAAATCATAGGTTCACCCACCTCAATTGTGGGTATGAGGAAGAACATTGGTAGTGCACACGAGCTTGTTTGAAAGGACTTGATCCTTGAGCACCCCATTTTGTAAAAAAGTGTATCAAACTAAGAGCCCTCAATGAGACATATTTGTAACCATTGTTATGATTTATCTAATGAAATAAATATAAACACCCCTTTTTCTTATACTTATTTGGATTCCATGGTTGCTTGAATTTATCTGTTTATAATGCTTGATTAATATTGGATATAGATGCATCTTGTTTAAGCATTCTTAGGTGCACCATTTTTCCTATAATTCAGTGGTGATCATGGAGGGACCATGTCCCATTTGATTTTTTAAAATATATGACCCTATTTTTGCCTTGGTTCTATTGGAGGAACTAGCTGTTCTAGCCTGAAACGACCTTTGGACTGCTGATCGTCCCACCCAAGGATGACCACACAACCATCCCACCCTGGGATGATGATGCAGGAGCATCCGATGGCAGTAGAAAAATCTTGCATCTTCCAAAAATGTTTCTTGTTTTTTCTAAGTACCTCGCAGTTGATTTATTTTCGGTATTTTCCAAAGGAGGAAAGTTTAATGGAGCAAAGGGAGCAGAAGGAGTAAGTTTCTCAAAGCATGGGGGGAGGTCGCGAAATCGCGACCTCAAAAGGCTTGCGCAAGGCTTGGGCCGGTTGCGTCGCGATATCGCGACGATTGTTCAAAGAAAAGCTAAGGCAGAGGAGGAGGTCGCGATATCGTGACGTCACGATATCGCGACGTCACGATGTCGCGACGATTGATCGAGGCAAAGGCATAAGGAAATGCGACGTCGCGATATCGCAACGTCGCGATGTCGTGACGATTGTTCAAAGCTATGGCGAAAGGCGGAGGTGCGGTCGCAAAATCACGGTTTCGCGACCTCAAAGGCAGTAACGAGTGCAAGGGTGTGTTTTGTCGCGATATCGCGACGTCGCGATATCGTGACGTTTATCAAAGTTGAGAGCAGGGTGACAGTTGGGTCGCGATATCGCGACATGTCGCGATATCGCGGCCCAGAAGAAGTTGGCCAAGGTGTACACGCGGTCAACCAGGCAAGGCCAGTTTTGGCACATGGACAGCCACGTGTCTCATATCAGTTGTGAGGGCACGTGTTTTGAAGATTTCACGATAAGGAGAGGGCAAAGCCAAATTTTAACACGCGGTTAGCTACGTGAATCAGGATAAAGATGAAGGCCACGTATCGGGAATTAAAATTTACAGCCGCGTGCATTAAACGGGGACAACCACCTTATGGAAGTATTTCAAAAAATAACTATTGCAGGGCATGGCCAGGATGGAGGAGACGGCAGTGCAGAGTACGGTCTGAGCAAAGCGGGCGGTGCAGGGCCATCAATGCAAGCGACTTGGTGGATCGGGCAGTGGCCCATCAATGCCAGAGAATTTGAAAAACCCGGAGGGGGGAAATTTCAAATTTGAATTTTGTTAGGTGGAGGCATTGATTGCCTAGAGGAACGGGGCCTCGATAAAGACCCAAAAAATTTGTAATGGAAAGGGGGATGGTGGACCGGAGAACAGAGGAAGTAGTGACAGTGGAAGAACCGAGCCGAGCATCGGTTAATGTATGCCTGCGGGCTGTTTTATTTTGAATGCATGTAAATATTTTTTGTAAATTTTAATGAAAAGTTGAATTCGTAAAGTGTTGGTTTTCCCCGGTCCCCGTCAGTGGTATCAGAGCCCGTTGTTCCTGAGCATACAGCAGACCGCCGAAGGAGAGGCAGTTGTACCAGAACTTGTGGGAGGGCTTGAGATCAGGTGCCTCCGAGAAGAAACCCTGTGGGTGGCAGAGGCATGGCAGCAGAAGATTTTCGGGCATTGCAGCGGCAAGTTCAGGCCCTGCAAGAAGAACTGCACAGAGGACATGAGCCGAGAAGAGATGTAGACAGTGAATATGAAGTTGATGAAGAGGAGAATCAGTTTGAAGAAGAGGAAGAAGATGTAGATCCGGCACAAGCCAGACTATACAAGGCCATATCTCAGATCGGGAAGAGGCCGAAGTTAGAAGTTTCTACATATTCCGGGAACTTGAATCCAGAGGAATTAATAGATTGGATAAATGATTTAGAAGAGTATTTCAAATATGAGGAGGTTGAAGACCCTAACCGGGTCAGATTTGCCAAGACCAAGTTAAAGGGTCATGCTAGCATATGGTGGAAGGGAGTACAGCTGGAACGGAACCGAAGAGGAAAAGAGCGGATAACAAGGTGGGACAGAATGGTGGAGAAATTAAAGAGGCAGTTTATTCTCGTGGATTATGAACTGGACCTGCTACGTAAAATGCAGAGTTTGAGACAGATGAACAAAACTGTCCAGGAATATACGAAGGAGTTTTATAAAATCTCCATCAGAACCGGTCATTTGGAAGCAAGCAAAGAAAAGGTGGCCCGTTATATTAATGGGTTGAGACCCAGTGTTCAGGAGGAGTTGAGCTTGGTTCGGGTAAGCACCATTGAAGATGCTTACCAGTTTGCTCTGAAAGTGGAAGAAAAATTGAACCAAAAGTTTGAGAGCAAGCAAAGAGTGAAAGGACCGGGAGGAAAGAACGATGGAAAGAAAGAAGGAAAGGAAGAGAAGAAAGGAGAGGAGACTAGCAGCAGCCGAGGTCAGAAAGAAGAGGATGAAGAACCCAAACCGCAAGTTCAGAATGATGGCTACCCGAGAGGAAGAGGTAGATCTGGACGCGGGTATGGAAGAGGAGTGTTTCGAGGAACATGTTTCCACTGCGGAGAAGAGGGACATCGGGCATTTGAGTGTCCACAACACCGAGAAAGAGTAAACAAGAAACAAGTGGGTCCTGCCAGAGCAGTTGTGGCAGTTGAAGATGCTGACTCAGAACATTCTAAAGAAGCTGAAAAGGGAGAAGCAATGATTGTGAGGAGGACCATGCTGGTGGAGGAAGACAAATCTGAACAGAGGAGAAGCCTGTTCCGCACCCGGTGCAAAAGTGCAGGCAAAGTCTGTAATGTTATTATAGACAATGGGAGTATAGACAACTTAGTTTCTGAGGAGATGGTTACTAAGTTGCAGCTGGAGAGAAGGAGGCACCCGCACCCATACCGGATTGCGTGGTTGCGGAAGGACCACAGAGCATGGGTCCGTGAACAGTGCTTAGTTACTTTCAATATTGGAAGATACCAGGATGAAGTCCTGTGTGATGTTTTTCCCATGGATGCTTGCCATTTGCTGTTGGGCAGGCCATGGCAGTTTGATCGGAGTGCAGTGCATGATGGTCATGCAAATACGTATTCCTTGAGGAAATATGGAGTGCGGCACAAGTTGAAGCCATTGCAGACAGTGGATGAGAAGGTGTGCAACAATGCCAGAATTTGTCTGGTAGAGGGCAGAGAATTTTGCCAAGAAGCAGGATTTGAGCAGGTTAAAAGGGTCGAGGAGTGTTCGGAGATATTACAAGGGACGCAGACCGAACAACATAGAAGTGAAGGTCACTTCTCCTTTTTACCCGGGGTATCTGATGCAGGAGCATCCGGTGGCAGTAGAACAATCTTGCATCTTCCAAAAATGTTTCTTGTTTTTTCTAAGTACCTCGCAGTTGATTTATTTTCGGTATTTTCCAAAGGAGGAAAGTTTAATGGAGCAAAGGGAGCAGAAGGAGTAAGTTTCTCAAAGCATGGGGGGAGGTCGCAAAATCGTGAAATGTCACGAAATCGCGACCTCAAAAGGCTTGCGCAAGGCTTGGGCCCATTGCGTCGCGATATCGCGATGATTGTTCAAAGAAAAGCTAAGGCAGAGGAGGAGGTCGCGATATCGCGACGTCGCGATGTCATGACGATTGATCGAGGCAAAGGCATAAGGAAAGGCGACGTCGTGATATTGCGACGATTGTTCAAAGCTGTGGCGAAAGGTGGAGGTGCGGTCGCGAAATCGCGACATGTCGTGATTTCGCGACATGTCACGGTTTCACGAACTCAAAGGCAGTAACGAGTGCAAGGGTGTGTTTTGTCATGATATCGCGACGTCGCGATATTGCAATGTCACGATATCACGACGTTTATCAAAGTTGAGAGCAGGGTGACAGTTGGGTCGTGATATCGCGACATGTCACGATATCGTGGCCCAGAAGAAGTTGGCCAAGGTGTACACGTGGTCAACCAGGCAAGGCCAATTTTGGCACGTGGACAGCCATGTGTCTCATATCAGTTGTGAGGGCACGTGTTTTGAAGATTTCACGATGAGGAGAGGGCAAAGCCGAATTTTAACATGCGGTTAGCTATGTGAATCAGGATAAAGATGAAGGCCACGTATCGGGAATTAAAATTTACAACCGCGTGCATTAAACGGGGACAACCACCTTATGGAAGTATTTCAAAAAATAACTGTTGCAGGGCATGGCCAGGATGGAGGAGACGACAGTGCAGAGTACGGTCTGAGCAAAGCAGGCAGTGCAGGGCCATCAATGCAAGTGACTTGGTGGATCGGGCAGTGGCCCATTAATGCCAGAGAATTTGAAAACCCGGAGGGGGAAATTTTGAATTTGAATTTTGTTAGGTGGAGGCATTGATTGCCTAGAGGAACGGGGCCTCGATAAAGACCCAAAAAATTTGTAATGGAAAGGGGGGATGGTGGACCGGGGAATAGAGGAAGTAGTGATAGTGGAAGAACCGAGCCGAGCATCGGTTAATGTATGCCTGCGGGCTGTTTTATTTTGAATGCATGTAAATATTTTCTGCAAATTTTAATGAAAAGTTGAATTTGTAAAGTGTTGGTTTTCCCCGATCCCCGTCAGATGACCATCAAATAAGCCACCATCCCACCCTGGTACGATCACAAAATAGGAGATTTTATTCTCCAAATTCCAAAACCAGCAATCTTATAGGCCATTGAAGTAGGTATAAAAACCCTCTGTTTTCATTTTTGCTGTTCAAAACTACTGAAATCTAGTTTTTTATTGCCTCTTTTGATTGCTTGAAAATAAGTTAGGTTTGCTTTTCTATAATTGAAAAAACAACAAAAATAATAAGAAAAACTGGAAAGGAACTAGGTAGAAATGCACTTCTATGGTTTTCTTGCTTGTAGCCTACCCAATGGGTAGGTTCTCATTTAGGATTTGCATCTTGTAGGTTACTTTTTATCTAGATTTTTTTGAAAGTAAAACATCATTTCTTTGCATTTAGTGAAATATCATTGAGTGCTTCATTGTTTACTTTATTTGGGCTTAAAAAGAACCACACACACCACGTTCCACTTGAACACTAGTGAGTTGGATTTTATCACCAACCACTAGTAGAGGTCAGCGACGGTGGCTTTCATCTCCACCCATTGCCTCAAATCCCATGAACCCTTGTTCTTTACCAAGGTCGGCTCCAAGATCCGATGTAGCTTGGAAAATTTGCATGTACTTCTCTTCGAAGGGTATAATGCTGACCAAGTGAGTACTTGGTGAGGATTGGGAGGACCTGTGCTTCCTGATCGGGTATGGGTTTCATCTCCATACTTTGGTGGGTTTACGTGACCGTGACTTTCATTTTTTATTGTTGAGCTATGAGCATACAGGTGAAATACAATTAAACACAAGATTATCATCCAATGAAATTAAAAACACGTGACATGAGGTCTTCTTTACAAACAACACATCTGAAAAGCACAATTTAGGGATTCACATCTAAAACTTAAAAGAGATAATCACTTGAATTATTGAGTGTTTCCTTTCTTGTGTGCTATTTTATTAAGAATAAAGGAGATAATCATCTAGGGTTTGGTAGAGAGTAATAGTGGTGTGCACCCATATCCAAGCCCAATCATAGGCAAAAGGTGTGGAGGGTGGACTGGGAGACACTAGTCATCTCTGCTTTACCCCCAGGGATTTAGTCATACCTCCTTGGTGAGCCTCTAATCACCCACGTCCTAGAATAGTGGGACATGAACAAAACCTACAAGGGAGCCCTATGCAGGACACCCCAATGGGTGGTGGACCTTACCTGAGAGAGTGCTCCCGGTATGTAGACACATCACATGCTTTATTTGATGAAAAACAACAGTGCACTAAGGTGCAAGTAGACAGAGTGGTGCCACGCATCTGCATGTCTGATAGGTCCAATACACCCATTCATGGTCTAGAGCATGAATTCACACACTAGATAGGGCCAATTGATCATACTTAGCCCATACACCACCCTAATAGGTTCCAACAACCTAGACAATAGGATGAGTATGATACTCATCGCTCAAGGTGAGAAAAATTTTCCCTTCCCTTCCTCATCCATGAAGGAAGGCATGAGGAAATCCTTGATTATCCATAAGAGCAGTATACCATGCAAGCATGATGTGCCTCTGCACCTACTGAGTATAACGAGCATATGCCTAGGCCTGAACCTCAAGTAAATGTGGCTACCCTCGATCGAGGGAAGCGCATGATGAATACCATAGATTTTCTTAAATGAGGTCAGCCTCAAGGTAAGACTCCTAGGCCTCCTAGGCCCTGCATAATGGAAAATATCAATCAAGCGATTGCAAGATATGTGAAACTCCAAGCATAGTTCAAGCAGTTTCTATGAGACAAAGAGCAACTAGACCACTTGCATCAACTTAAGAAAGAAATAATCAAATGACAGACCAACAAGCTATTCCAAAAAACTTTACATGAGAGGGTCCCTACCCCTAGAACATACAGATAGGAAGTCCATCTGAGGCAACCCACTCTCATTCGAGATAGGTCTCCTAGGCCTTATCCAATGTTACCTCTGTGACATCCTAGGCCAAACATAGGGTGCACAACTCAGGCAGGTACCCCTCTCTATAGATCAGGTCAGGAGATGCCTTATGGGGCTTACATTGAGCATGAGTCAGAGGTGGAATATTTAGAAACACCTTATCAAGGCAAAGTGGGTGAAATACCTTCACCCTAAAATAGGCCTAAGGACCCTCACTCTCCATATCAGGATAGGATCAAAGAAGAGGAGATCAAATCCTCTAATGCATATAGGGTGCTGCTAGAGCGCTTAGAGTTAGTAGAGAACAAAACCTCTAGATCTGGATCTCAAAATCCCACTTTGTGTTAGCTATTCAGTTAGCCCCTTCATCCTTCGATGCCTACCCCTTCCTATCCATAGTAGTTTAATATGCCTTAGTTGGCTACCTTTAAGGGAGAAGAATATGCGTAGGAGCATGTTACCAAATTCCTAAGCCAATGCGTTGGCATCCAGGATAACGATACTTTGATTTTGTGGACATTCATGACTACCCTCTCTGGCCCAACCACATAGTGGTTTATCCAAATCTTGAAGCATAGTATCCACAATTTGGATCAAATCGTAGACGCGCTCCTAGAACGCTTCACCTTAAATACCAAGAGGAAGGCGATGCTGGATGATCTCGTTGGGTTGAAACAATATGATGATGAGTCAATAGAAAATTATGGTAATAGGTGGTAAGTGTTGCTCGCCAAGCTACCATATCTACTCCCCATGTCAGATTTGACTCAAATGTTTTCCAAGAGCTACCTAAATCCAATATCCTTGTTGTTGCAATTGCACAATATTCGACTCTTGAAGATGCCCTAGCGCAAGCTAGAACAATTGAAGACATCAAGATTAAATAATGAAAAATTGTGAAGCCTCACAAGGAGTAGAACAAGAATGCTAAGAATAGCCCAACACAACCTAAGCCAACAATAGTCAATCAGGTTGCCATTAGCGTCCCAGGGCCAGTGCAAACTGTGCTGCCTCAAAAGCCCAATTACCAAGCCATACCTGAGAACTATAACAAAGACAACTAGAATAATTGAGGGCAAAATCAACATCACCCCAAGCAATATTTCACATCCATTGTAGAGTCTATGGACTCTTTTTTTGAGTGCCTCTTAGTAGCTAACTCGATCAATCTACCTGAGAGTCAACTTATCGATCCGAATGCATCGAAGCCCAAAGGGTACCGAGAAGACCTATATTGTAAGTTTCATAGGCAAAATGGTTATGATGTGCAAATGTACTATAAGTTCAAGCACTTGGTCCAAGACATGATCTATAGAAATGCCCTTCAGGTAGACAACCCTATCGCACCAAACAACCAACATATGGGTGTTTTTAAAGACCCATTGCCTGCCCACGTGAAGCACGCCAAGCTAGTGCCCCAGGTGAATGAGGTTCATCATGCACCCCCTAAGCAAGGGTATGTCGGTATGATCAACATTGTAATGAGGAATATGTGGTACCCAAGTCCAATCGCACCACCTATGACTCAGAGCGATGATCCTTTAACATCGTAGCCTCTATCGCCTCTAGTACCGAGCCTTCCACCTTGACCTGTGATCACAATTAAGAGCAAGCTCACTTAGAGCTTGAAATGATATCTACCTGGATCTCCATATATGAGCTCATTCAACAATCTCCACCTCATAGATAAGATCTAATGGAGATCCTCAAGCCAATAGAGCTACAACCCCAGGAGTTTGACTCCAACAATTTCTTGGGGCATGTTCAACAATGTACAAAATTGGTGATTACATTTTAAGAGGATGAACTTAAATTGGTTCCAAATGATATGGTAGATACCCCCTTGCACATCATCACATGTGTAAATGGATCGCCATACAAGAGAGTGTTGGTAGACACTGGCTCTTCCAGCAACATAATCACTACAATAACTCTCAAGCATATGAAGCTCTCGGTATCCCATATTGTCACATCTACATACACCCTTCGAGCATTCAATGATGCCATATACTCAATAGTTGGTATGATAGTCCTACCCATCCAGGTAGGGAAAAAGGCCATACCAACACTATGCCACATCTTGGAGGGTGAGATGGCGTACAATATCTTGCTAGGCAGAACGTGGATTAGGGACATGAAGTGTGTCCCTTCCATCACTCACTAGTGCCTAAAATACACCTATGAAGGGCAAGTTCATATCGTCTTTGCAGACCTAAAGCTCTACAAGTACTAAAATATGGTGCAACAGATCCTTGAGTCCATTTTGCCATCCACCCATATAGATTTTTAGCCAAATAAATCCAGCCGTCTGACTCCATCGCCATCGCTTTCAAGTGATCCATCACCATATCATGCCATTCCATCCTCATCATCAACACCCTCTGATGTGCCCATCATCAATGAATCCCCCACTAAGGGACACAAGGAAGAGGCCTGTTGATGAGTCCTAGCCAACCGTATCCACCATCTCCATCGGAGGGAACCCTAGTCCCATAGATGAGGAGATACCTTATGAGGTAAACATTGAACCAGTTCAAGCCTCACTCCCATATTCTTCTTATCTGTAACCATAGGTCACAGTGCACCTAGCTACCACTGGTTTAGGAGAATACATGGTTAGGAATTTCATAACCACCCCTGCTATCGAGTTAGTGTAAGATATGGGTTGACCTTATCTTCCCATAAGCACGATTGTGCCTCTTGGACTTCCCCCTAATAAGATGAATTTCATTTATGAGGGCCTCAACTATGGAATCAAGCCTTATCAATAGTAGGAAGAGGATGAGGAGCTCTTTTCCAAGGACATCAATTACATGTCTAACTCTTACTTCACCATGAGGTGTCTTCTTCACCTCTGTAATTGACATGGTTATGGGTTGGGATTGTATGAGCAAGGCACCATTATTCCTTATCAACCACAGTATCAAATGCCTTATGACAAGTTTGGACTAGGAAACAACAAGCTATTACCCCTCGACATCCTCATGTATAGTATAGAGTGCATGACTATAGACTTTAGGGATGAGCTGGCTCGCGATCCCTACACTAAGCCTAGTTGAGTCTATTCACTGGGAGACTATTTATCCACACTTGTGGGTAATCAAGAGACATCTTGTGATATCCCTGATCCTAGGAACAGGGTGAAAGTTTGCATACCTTCCACATGATAGTGAGGAAGAAGATCAAGGGTCTCCCTATGAGTGGACATCTGACGATGAGTTGGACTATGAGGTGGCATCAATTGGCTTGTCTAGTTCACATGTTGAGTATGCATGGATTGTACCATTGGATGATGAGCATAAGGATTACTTGTGTATGTTCCCCTTGAATGACCCTATCTGGTGCTAGTTCCTCCCTATAGAAGGGCAAGTCCACCCACAGCCACACCGACTACCTCTGATCATTCAGCCTCTGCCACAACCACCTCCTCAGGTCTTGTGATATCCTAATGTTGATAGACACCATCAACCACCTAGGGGAAATAATCCATCCATAAACATGATTTACATAGACCTTTTTGAGCCCATGCAAGATCCGGATAACCCATAAAATCCATTGCACCTTGACTTGGGGGTAATTGAATGAGATGCTATAGCCATTTTATTTCTCTCCAAAGTCTACTCATGAGGTATTCCATGCTAATGAGGAACCTAAGGTTCTAATTGATAATATAAATCTAGTAGATGACATTAACCTGATCCCTAATCCCCACCAGTTGGAGGAAGGGTCGCATATATCAATCGAGCCAATGATTTATAAAGATATCAGCTCAGATCTTGAGAATCCTCAATGTATCAAGTTAGGGGAAAGCTTATTCCCCATAAAGCAAGCTGATTACATAACCCTTCTCATAGAGAAGAAGGAAGCCTTTGCATGGACCTAAAAAGATATACTGATACTAGATCCAAATATAGTCATGCATAATCTAACGCTTGACCCCAAGGCCAATCCAGTTAAGCAAAATCTGAGAAAGATGCATCCGACAGTAGCCTTAATGGTTAAGGATGAGCTACAAAAGCTGTTGGATGCCAAATTCATCATATCAGTGGACTATCCACCATGGTTGTCTAACATGGTTCCCGTCAAGAAGCTCGACGAGAGGATTCACATTTGCATCGACTTTCGATACTTGAACAAAGTGAGTCCTACAGATGATTTTCCTTTGCTGATCATCGACGCCTTGGTAGATGCCATAGTGAGCAATGAAATGCTATCCCTAGGAATGGGGTGGGTAGTTTAGAAGAAAGGGATGGTGCAAAAATAATGCTATTTCGAACACTTTAATGTTTTGCACACAAATTGAGGCATTAGGGACATTAATACCTCTAAGGCCAGGGTGTCCCCTCAAGTTTATGAGGGACACGTTCCTCATAAAAACTCAAAAGACAGAATCATAAGAAGAAGAAAAAACTAAAAGAAAAAATAGAAAAAGTGGTGAAAATAGGGTTAAAAGTGAAAAGGGGGCAAAACCCTAATTCATTATAACCGCACGAGAAAGCAAAAAAGGAGCTCTAAAAAAATCAGGGAGATGGTGATACCGATACATTGTTATAGTTATCGTGAGGGGCGAAGCCAAAACGGAAGCAAAGCGAGCATAGGTATGGTCAAAAAACACTTGCAATTTGAAATTTTTTATTTTTTTTACAAATTTTGGGTGATTTTATACCAAAACCAGTGGTTTTACCATGTACAACCCAAGTGTGATCTTAAGGCCCGATCGTGATTTCAACCTAGGTAGTAGTGATGAAATCATGCTTGGAAAAAATAACTAGGTATGATTTCATGAAATCGTGCCTCACGGATGCTTAGGGTACTTGAGAGTCATGAGTGGAGAGCCATATCCCTGGAGGTGGAGCTAGAGGTTCTCAAATAGGTAAAGAGGGATACATTAGAGGCAATGAGGCTAGACCACCTGGTTAGACTACCTCAGGTAGAGGTAGACAAGGCTCTACTGATAGCACTAGCAGAGAGATGGTACCTAGAGTAATCTACCTTCTAGTTACCCATGGGAGAGATGACTGTCACACTAGAGGATGTGTGGCACATATTACATATCCCTATCAGAGGGATAGCAGTTTATAGATCATGAGGGAGACCAATGACCTTGCAGTAATTTTTAAGAGGCTAGAACCACCAGGTTTATTTGAGCACCATAGTCATAGATGACCTGGTGGAGTGGTATGGAGTGAAGCCATTGACGACTATGCTCTACAAGGTGGTTGCGGGTATGCTGGTGTGCCATACTAGCAGGAAATATCTACCATGGGTGATGGTAGATGTAGTGGCAGACATGTGGGACCAGAGAGTTAGGTTTACATGGGGTCCATATGTGCTGGCCCGCTTGTACAGGATATTGTACAATATTGTGTACAAGTGGCATACAGGTATAGTGTGCATGACTTTGCTCTAGGTATGGAGCTAGGAGAACATAGCGGTGCGGAGACCGGATGCACTACGAGGACCATTGCCTAGCCTAGAGTGACCAACAACATATAGATGGTCCAGATCCTAGAGCAGGTCACGAGGACCTACGTTGGGCATCTACCACTAGCGAGGTGGATAGTAGATGAGCTGAGGGAGGCCAAGATAGTATGGTGGCCCTAGCATCTACACCTAGGATGGGCTGAGGATAGGATATAGTTGGCAAGGATCAGGAGGATCAGGTGGCTAATGACAGATAAGGGGGAGCCAAAGGTCTTCCAGTTTGATCGAGTCTTGAGGTAGTTCGGGATCTTGTAGGGCATCCTAAACCTAGGGGATCACTGGTACCGAAGAGTCTACCGGGACCTAGTAGGGGTAGGAGGTAAACCTGACCTGACCAGGTGGGCCGAGGAGGATTTAGATGATCCTCCTTACATGGATCCTAGGATGGATGATTCGAGAGTGACCTTTGGCTACTGGTGATGGTATAGAGGAGTCGTGCCCCATAGGGTCTCCTTACTAGTTTTGATATAGAGGCACTAGGTGATGGGCCCGGGCATGCAATGAGTATTTTAAGAGGTAGCTTGTAGGACCATAGAGAGGGCTCAGTAGGGACCAATAGCTCTGAGATAGAGGTAGGCTTAGGTTAGGATTGAGTTGGTGATGGAGGACACCAATGCTGTAGGGACCAGGGAGGCAAGGGTATCTGGAGTTACCCCTATAGAGGCCAGGGTACCACTATGCAGAGGATTAGAGAGAGGCCTCCACATTAATGGTAGCTAGCCAAGGTTAGGCTTTAGGATGAGGGGATCCGAGGGAGGAGGTAGAGGCACTATAGGCATAGGTGGTGACTCTATAGAGGTAGGTGGACCTACTCTAAGAGGATAGGTCTAAGAGGATCGAGGGACTACAAGGCTCATTGAGCACTACAGAGAGGGAGAGGGATGCAGCTCGAGCAGAGGTTGATCATCTTTGAGGAGAGGTGAGCCATCTAGACATAGAGCGCTAGAGGGCTCGGGTAGAGGGGATGGCTATCATTGGGAGCAACTAAGCTAGTGATGGGATCCACCTTCTATAGGTGGAACTATAGAGGGTAGGGGAGAGGCTGGAGGTGGCCATTCAATGGGCTACCTTTTATGAGATTGTGTACTACCAGGTAGTACCAATGGAGCAGAGAGCAACACTTCCTTCATCTCTCCAATTAGCTAGTAGGTCATGATCTCGATCATGGATATTCTCGGCATCACCGTCCATGGGTATGCGGCTGCTTGGACCACCTCCTCCTCTGAGCAAAGTAGAGGAGATAGGCTCTCAGAGCTAGGGCTAGGGATCGGGATGACATATCAATTTTGATTATGGCATGCACCCTTAGGGATTGGTTGAGTGTACCAAGATTGGACTGTGGTACACCAACCAGACACTAATGTATCTCTCTATTTTTCATCGAGTAATACATAGCTACTTATTTTTATATTTTGTGAATGTGTGCATGTGATTCAATTTTTATTTAGATGTTCTTTAATTTGATATTTTATGCATGCAATCTATCTTAATGCAAGGCTATATGAAATGCATGGATGAAATGGATGGAAAAAAGAAAGAAAATATGAGACAAAGACAAAGAAATAAGACCAACAATACGAAGAAGAAGAAGAGAGAGAAGATAAAGAAGAAGATAAAGAAGAAGACAATCCAAAGGTCAACCATATGAAATAGAGAAGGATGGGTGAAACATAGTATTGAAATCAGCGTAGGTCACAAGGGACCAATGTGACTAAATACTATGAATCATACCATAAGAAGAGGGAGCTAAACCTGCTATGGGTGTAGTGCTCACCAAGAGGGATAAGGTGTTGGAGTTTGACCCACTATGGGTGGTTTCTCACTAATTGACTATTTTGGGGTGATTACCCACTAGGATGTATGCCAAGGCCTACTAAAAATAGCCAAGGAGCTTATCCTGTAATGGGGTGTTGAGCCCATTGAGTCAAAAGGGAGTATAACCCGATAGAAGATCATATCCGATAAGATACCCACTAGGATGTAAAGCTATCCCATGTGGGGTGTAATATAAGGATAAAATATATATTAGGTGAGTGCTACCCTCGATAGGGGTTTAGAGAAGAAAACAAGATAATGAGTGTGTGCAATTGTGCTAAGAAGACAACTTAAGAAGGACAAAGGAAGAAACAAAATACACGTATCTCCTTGTCAAAAGCAAAGGAAGACAAAGAAAAAGAAGGCAATGAAAAAGTGATAAGGAAATATTAATGAACTATCATCCTTGATCTAAGAGATACTCTCACTATTTCCAAGACCAAGGAAAATACTTGAAGAAGCAAACAAAAGCAAGAAAGAAGACTAAAGAAGAAAGCCCTAGGTGGGGATCTTACTAGGCATCAGAACCCTAGAGAGAGTGCAATGCATGTGAGCTATGACCTAACTAGGTATCATCACATGCCATTGTCACAAGATCCCTAAAATCTATATGATCAAGCAGTCATGAACAAGCAGTCATGCAAAATATGACACTCAAGCATGCAAGTTGAATTAAATGTTAGGCAAACAATGCAAAAGGATGACAAGCAACAATGCAATATGGACAAGCAGATGGATGCAACAAAAAATGCGAATGCATAGCTAAATGATAATTGATTGATTAATGCAACTTCTAATATTTTATTTTTCTTATTATTATTTCTTTGAGATTGATTAATTTAAGCAAGCAGGATGAAAGTCGACACAAAATCTAAGTGTGCCACCTTTCTTAAAATAAGAAACAAGCATACCATGAACTATTTTATCAAAGAAATTTCTAAAAGGTAAGCCTTATGATAATTAGAATTATGGAGAGGCTCCTTCATAGCTCTTTATTTGGTAGCCATAGCATGATAATCAATGCACTCTCGAACATAACCATTCTTTTTAACATAAGGAGGAGCAATTCCTAACTTTGCAAGGTCACTATAGGACAATGAAGTAGGGTCCTCTTTTAAAATAGAAGGTTTACTTTTAGAACATACAGAATCAATCATATTACAAAACAAGATATCATAAGAATAAGGGGGACCATCATCCTCATCACCCACTCCTGACTTTTGATAATCCATATATTCAGCATAAGTCATAAGATGATCATCATTGTCAAATGGTAAAGGTTGGTCTTTACTAGGTATAAAACCTATGCCACATCTCCCAGGCTAGATCTCGACATCCAAAGGCTCTTGAATGCCCTTCTGTTGTGGCCCCAAGCCTTTACCTACATATCCCATACTAGATAGGATCTTTTTAGGAAGTGGGTAGTCATTGGAAAGGTAACAATGAGCAAAAGAATGCTCAATGGGAGAGGGGTTGCTACCACATATCTTTTCCTCAAAGGTAGTTCCTACGAAGATAAAGGTACACGTGCCAATGTGTACAACATCACCTTTATTATGGGGTAAACCCATGGTTCTTGGTGATGGTGGTAGCTTGGCTAGATCCAGAAGAGGTTCTTGAAGAAACTGATTATCATGATCCTGAGATGAAAAATTTGAGATATGTTCCTCACTCATTTTTAAATTTTGAAATTGCTTTGATATTTGAGATGAGGAATGTGGAGAAACCATTGAAGAGATTGAGGGACATAGGTTGAACTTAGATTGAGCTCGCTCTACATTTGAACAAAATTCAAATGGTTGAGGGTCACCCAAAATGGTGATAACTTGATTCTTAAACTCAAACTTGAGATATTGATGAAGAGTAGAAGGGATGACCTTCATTGCATGAATCCAAGGATGTCCGAGGAGAAGATTAAAATATGTAGGACAATGTACCACATAGAACAAAGTATCCAATATTTTAGGCCCAACCTTGAGAGGAAGAGATATGACACCATAGGCCTCTTGGGACTCATTATTGAAAGCTTTTATAATGATATCAGATTTTGTTAAGTCTTCCTCTTTTAATCCAAATTTTTGAAAGAATTGATATGTACACAAATTGAGGGAAGAACCATTATCAATCAAAATTATTTTGATAAAAGTATCCCCAATAAGTGTGGTGATGTAAAGTGAAGAATCTTCTTGCAAGTTTGAGGAAGGTTTATCATCATCCAAAAATGAGATATGATGTATCCCAAGAGAACCTACGACATCAACTATAGCATTGGGTGAAATATCTGAGGGAACTGATTGTTGCCTTAAAAATTCCATCAAAGCATCTCTATGATTAGGAGAAGTTTGTAAGAGCTCTAAAATTGATATCTTTGTTGGAGTACTAGCCAACTGCTTTTGGAGATCAAATGAAACCTTAGGTTGTGGTCTCAATACAATAGGTGGAATCCCCATATCTACAACTTTTCCTTGATTATTCTTCAATACTGAACTGGGTTGTAATACAAAATTTTATCCTTGTTGAGGATGTTGAGTTTGAGCTTGCCTTCTTGTAGTTATCCCAACCATGCCAACCATATTACCATAGGGAGGAGGCTCATTCTGATGAGCCACCTGATTTGCTACTTGTTGGTTATGTTTTGGTAATGGATCTTTAAATATTCCCATATCTTGATTGGTAGTCACATTTTGTTGGACAGGTACTTGATTATTCAATACTTGAGAATTACTTAAGTCAATACGTCCTGCATCAATCAAATCTTGAACTACATGTTTCAACTTCTTGCAAGAATTTATCCAATGTCCTTCCACTCTATGATATGCACAATGCTGACCTACCTTATACCAATGAGTTGTAGTATCTGGTTGTCTAATAGGAGGTAACTCAATTGCCTTAGCTTCTAAAAGTTGTTTCAAAACTGCTTCCATAGACATATTAAGCCTTGTAAAGTTCCTTTGTGGAGGTTTTTGAAGTACTATATTTTGTAGGTTGTTAGTAACATTGTTAACATGCCTACTATCCATTCCACTATCACCTCCTATGTGCTTATTCTTGTGTTGAGACTTAGTAGGTTTTTCTTCTTTAACCTTGAGTTGGCCTCTCCTGATGAGAGCCTGTTCTACTTTTCTTGCTAAATCAATTGCTTGATCAAAATATGTAATAGTAGTAGTCTCTAATGCATAAGATAATTGTTCTTGTAAATTACCAATAAATATCTCAAGCATATCTTTAGGAGGTAAAGTATATCTCAAACATCCAACTAAACTTCTCCAACGAGCCAAAAATTTTGAAAAGCTTTCTTCTTTATTTTATTTTAAATTATAGACATCTTTCATTGTCACTTCTTTCTCAATGTAAGCACCAAATTGTTGAACAAATAATTCTATTGTCTCTTCAAAACTCTTTAAGGAATAATTAGGCAATCGATAGTACCATTCTAATGCCATGCCACCAAGACTCTTAGGAAATGTTTTAAGTAGCAACATATCATCATAAATGAGATCATGGCAATTTGTTCTAAATCTTCTTAAATGCTCAATTGGATCTTCTATCCCCTTATAAATGGGTAAAACTGGCATAGGAAAATGCTTAGGATAAGGTCTAGCAACAACAATAGGATCCAATGGCTGATTACACATTTCCTTATAACTATAAGTAAAACTTGAAGGTTGAATCATCTCAACTTTTGAAACCAATTGCTTCACCATATTTTTTAAATTCTGCACTTCTGGATTACTATTATGCATTGTTCCCATATTCCCTAAATATGGAACATATGTGTTTTGAGGGACCAATGCCTGATTCAGATTGGATGCATGGATACTACTATTATATGTGGCATTTTGTGAAAATGGATAGCTAAAATTTTGTGGGATAGAAGCAAAAGTGTTGATATTAGAATATTGAGGAAGAAATTGAAAACACTTTTGAGTGACACTACTAATTGGAGGAGCTTGCATATTCCTTCCAATGTTGGTGGTTGTAGTAGTATCAACAACTGAGTTCAAATTATCAAGATGCACTGATTTAGGCATAGGGTTTTCTTGGTTAAGCATAGGGGAGCTTATTGGAGGAGGTGGAGGAGTCTCATCTCTTTTGAGGTGAGCTTCTCGCTCCATACCTCCCAATATCCTATCCCTATTAGCTTTCATAAAGCCCCAAATGTGCTCAAATGATGAAAAGACAAAGCTACCATTAGGTCCCTCATAAGGATAAAAACTCATCTCAGTATCCATGTTATCTTGTTCTTCTGGATCTATGTTAGGATCCTCTCTATCAATCTGATCATCTTCCAAAGGAATACAATCAGATTCAAGATGCTTTCACTGACTTCTAAGGATAGGAGCCATTAGAAAAGTAAAAGGATAGAAGAGAATGCTAACAATAGAAATAAAAATATTTTTAAAGATGTTATTAAGGTTCTTCAACCACACAAACAAATTTAATGATCTTGCTTTAAAAAAAGGTTGTAAAAATAAAGGAGGTGTTCACGTCGGGTTCACCAAAGATGTAGAGGGGGAAAATTGCCCTACCATGTACAATTCCCAAAAGTTGGATCCACAAGAGAGAAGCCTTTGGGGTGAACCACGGGGGTATGTTGTTCTCTACACTCGGTGCTAGGGGGAAGGGTTCACCAGGAATGGTTTAAGGACTCACTCCAAGTCCTCTAGTTTTCAAGAATGTTTGATGTATGAGATTCAAGACAAACACCTAGATTTGGCCTTTCTAGATCTATGCTATAAAAGATAAAGGACAATGCAGAAATACATAATGTAAGAATACAAGAGCTAAACCCTAGAATGATTATTTCTTTTGAATGCTTTCTAACCTAGGGTTTTAAATAGACAACCTTTTAAGCAAGGTCTCAAGAAATAATGCACAAATAGAATTATCCCTAAATGCACACTATATGCTTTTTATCTTTCAAATACCTAGAAATTAATTAGATGTATTTTAATAAAATCAGATCTAGGGTTTACAATAGAAATATAAAGCATTCAAAAAATAACCTAAAGACTAATCAGAACACTTATCTTATCTAGTGATTTATCCTTGCTTTTATCCTTTTATCCAATGCTATCAGTAATTCTTGTTCCTGCAAGATAACTTGACAAACACTTGAAAAATGTGATTAGTGTTAGGGGGCCTACTTAGGCTACTGTATAAAAATACTTGGAGGTGCAACAATCAAGCCCCCTAGGTCATTTTAGCTGACCTTTGATAATTAAAAGTAGAAATTGACCTTTGGAGGAAAACAAACATAATACAATATAGTAGAAAAGAATGATGAAATCACAGAAATATAATACACCACTATGCTCTAAATGTAGTCTAGAATGCAATGATGAAAATTGGAATAATAGATTACCCCCAGATTTAGCTCAGGTAAAATCATACCCCGTAATAGGTGACCGCGATAACGCAAGGTGAAATCACGCCCCATAGAAGATCGGGCACGATTTCGTAGAAGTGAGATGAAACATCTCAGATTGAAGTGAAATAACAAAACTATGATGCAACAAATGAAATCAAACATGCAATAGAATATTTTCACCTGGAAGAGAGCGAGGAAGCAAGCAGAAAGGTTTGAGACCTTCTAGGTAGTCGATCTCTCCTTAGGGCTTCAACAACAATCCACCAAGAGTGAACAACAACAATCCAATGCAGCAAACAATCAACCAAACTCCACACTTCTAAGTTGCTTGTGAAAGAAGAAGAAGGATGCAGACCGAGTAAAACACTTTGCAAGAAATCAAATGTTAGTGAGCAATAAATCATCAATCCTTAGAATACCGATTATGTGAGCGTGTGTGAAAAAGTGAATTCAAACCCTCCTTATATAGCGGATTTGAAGGTGAAAAGAGTGGGAAAACCAAGGAGGGCCGACGTAAAACACGCCAAGCCCAAAAAATTAGGGTTTCAATGTGTCAAACCCTAAAAATGCAAAATCATGCCCCGTTAGGGCCGACCACGATTTCGCAATGCGAAGTCACACCCCATCAAGGATCGGGCGCAATTTTGCATAAAGAGGGAAAAAAGGCAAAAAAGAGGGGAAGGAGCCTTACCCTTGCCCTAGGCAAGTCTAAGGGGTCCCCTAGAGGGCTCAGGGAATATTGCCCACTAAAGTGGGTCAATTTACGTGTCTACATTAGGACAACATAAGAAAGAAAGTACTAAGGAGGATATCCCTTACACTTTAGGGTTTCCAAATATGAATTAAAAAGAATGTTTTTTATACTATTCCTTGTAGATAAATTTTTTTATTATGAGCATACTAGAAAATTGGAAGAATTTGAGGACAATGAAAGCATTGTTAGGAATAGAAAAAGAACAATATTTCCAAAGTAGAAAAAAATGAAACTTAAATGGATTCTAGTTTTTAAAACCACAAATAAATATCATAGTCTTTAACAAGAATTTGGGCTAAGGCCACAAATAGTATTATAGAGTATAAACCTTTTTCTTTGGTTGGTAGTCCAAAAAAAGATTTTAACAATAGATAACTTGCATAAGAGGGGTTTCAATTACCTATTAGATGTTACCTTTGTGAAGCTCATGAGGAATTGGTGAGTCACATATTACTAGAATGTATTTACTCTATCAAAATATTGTATGATATAATAAAGAAGATGGGGGTGTTGTGGGTGTTGCCTAATAATATGGCAAAAAGGATAGAATGGGATAAGCCATTTAAAAGCCCAATACTAAATCAAATTTGGAATTTGATTCTCTTTCATTATGCATAGAGAGTTTGGTTGGCGAGAAATATAAGTATTTTTAAAGGGGAGAAGAGATATAAATCCAAGAACAAAGAACACATCGTAGTACCCATAGTGGATAATGTTAAAGCATTGAAAGTGCATGAGATTCTAGAGTCATTAGAGGAGGTTAAATTAAGTGAACATTGGAACCTAAGTCTAGTTGGGGTGAATGACAATCCCTAAGGAGGCTTGAGGAGCATGACCAAGTGGTAGCCACCCAAACAAGGATGGTTGAAACTAAATTTTGATGAGGCTTCTAAAGGTAATCTAGGGAAATATAAAGGATGAGAAGTGCTAAGGGATAGCCAAGGAATGGTGATTAGAGTGATGAGTGAGTACTTGGGCATTATGACTAGTCATAAGGCTGAAGCTAGAGTGATCTTGGTAGGAGTAAATATAGTGGTTTAGTTGGGGGCTAAGAAATTAATAATTGAGGGATATTCATTGAATATTGGTAATTATCTCAATAAAAGGTTAGTGGCAAGTTGGAGAGTAGCAAACATAGTAACAGATACACTAAGATCCCTAAATTCATTGGAAGAATTTTAGGTGGTACATGTGTATAGAGAAATAAATAAGGTGGTTGATTGGATAGCCAATTGGGGAGCTCTTAGAGAGAAATATAAAATATGGTTACCGCAAAATGGGATCCATCCAGATGTACTCTAGTTAGTGGTGAAGGAGGGGAAAATTTAGAAAGTCAATTCAATGGGTGAAAACTTCATTTTTTAGAATGTCTATAGTAAATTATTTTGAAGACTTATGGACTTGTATGCTGAGGGGTCTCTTTCTTGGATATCTATGGGATTTGTCAACTTTTAGCTATAAGAAGTTGAGAAATCTATCAGTTTGGGTTTTGGAGGGATTTTTCTATTGAAGAATCCATTTTTTAAAGATCTATGGATTTGTTTGTTGATGTTTCTTTTCTTTGGAGATCTATGGATTTGTCTACTGAGTGTTCCATTTTTGAAGTTTTATGGATTTGTTTGCTGAGGATTACTTTCTCTAGAGATATATGGATTTTTCTATGTAGAGTTCCATATTTGGGAGATCTATGGACTTGCCTATTGAAAGATCATTTTTTGGATATTTGTGGACCTATTTACGAAGGGTCTCATTTTTTGGAGATGTATTTTCTAAAAGTGTTGTAAGTTTCAAAGTGATAAATCAACCAGTTTGGATTTTTATGGGATTTACCTGCTAAGGGTTCCATTTTATAGAGACTTATGGATTTGTCTACTTAGGGTTCCATTTTATAAATATCTATGAATTTGTATGCTAAGGGTTCTATTGTATGGAGATTTGTGGACTTGTCTATTGAGGGTTCCATTTTTTGGAGACTCTTCAAATATATAAATTTAAAGATATTGGTAATGAATGTAAATCTATAGAGTTTTGAAATAAGGTAGTTCAATATTTTGAATGTATTATAGCCTTTAGATATGAGTCTTTTTGGTTAGTAAAACTAGACAGACCCGTCTAGGATTGTAAAAGGGTTCATGCTCTTTAAAAAGCCTAGATTTTACCCTAATAAAAAAATAATATAGAGTAATGATGATGCTATCCTTAAATATTCAAGGTAAGAATAAGACCCCTAAAAAAGAGTAATCAAGAAACTAATAGGTGGTTATAATTCAAAATTTATTTTCATATAGGAAAAAAAACTAGATAGTAAGAAATGTAAGGATGCATTCAAAAGTATTAATATGAGGAATTGTCTAAGGGTGTTTAATATAAGATATTTAGTAGCTATTACAATAGTATGAGATAATAATAAATAGGATGGACTGTCAATAAAACCAATAAGTGAGTGGGTTTCTAATTTTCTTAATAAAATAGAATAATATCAAAGTCATAGTCACTAATGTATATAATCCTCATGATATATTTTGGAAGGACATCAATCTATTTATATTAAAATTCAATTATCATTTACAATTATTATCTATGGGCTCTTGGTAGGACTTCAACATAGTTATCTCCTTTAAAAAATAAAGGTGGTATTCCTTGATGGTTTAAATAGATAGAAGCTCTTACTTCTTTTACTAGCTTAAATAACATTTGGTATGTTATTCCTTCAAACTTTTAATATTCATGGGATTATAAATCTATTATGTAATCTCATTTAGCAAAAAATTTTGAAAGGTCTTTGTTGTATAAAGCATTTAATATCTTTAAACATATTATTACAAGTAAAATTAGGTTAATTGGAGAGGAGAGGAGAGGAGAGGGCAATCCTCCAAGGGAGGTCCCAGGGTCGAATCTCCACCCTACCAAAAAGTTGAATTGGGTACCCAAAATCCAATTGATAATGTTGGTGCGAGCAGGGCCGGGCATGACTCTCGGGTAACTTTGACGGTGTAGAACCCCTTGGTCATGGTATCTTAGACCAAGGAGGCCCCGCAAGGGGTTTTTTGCTTTAAAAAAAAAGTCCATCATATTTATATGTAATCTACTCAATAATGGTGATCCATGGTGATTTTATTTTTTATCTATATGGATCCAAGGTCCAAATTTATTTTGAATAGTTATGTTATGGTGGGATGAAAAAATATTGAAGGATAACGTGCATACAAGTTCAAAAGATAAAATATCTAAGAGGAAAATAAATATTTCGAATGTAAGATATTTTGATAAAAATATTTAAATTTCTAAAAAGAGTTATTAATTTTTTTTTGATTGGTAAAAGGGGTTTTGAAAGGATCCAATAACCTTTTACAAAAATATGAAGGTTGGGAGAAGAGATCCCAACCAAAAAAAGCTGAAGAAATATATCCTCTATGGGATATTGGAGAAAAATAGCTAAAATAGAAAAAGAGAAGCCCACACAGGAGCAAGAGAGGAAGCCACACAAGCTGAGAAGAGAAGCCCTCATAGGGGCAACAAAGAAAACCTCATAGGTAAACACAAAATTGAAAAGGATTTTTTCGTATAGGAGAAAACCTCACACCAATTTGAAAAGGGTTTTCCCACATAGGAGAAAAACCTTAGATTTAGAAGGCCATCCACAAATGAATCAGGACCATTTGTAAACAAAATAGGACCATCCAAAAAATAAAATAGGACGATCCATAAATCGAATCAGGACCATCCACAAAAGAATTAGGACCATCCGCAAACCACATAGGACCAAATACAAATGAATTAGGACCATCCGCAAACCACATAGGACCAAATGCAAATGAATTAGGACCATACACAAAAGAAAAGGGACCACCCAAAAACTAGTATAGGACCATATGCAAAACAACCTAGGGCATCCCAAATCCAAAACTGGACCATCCACAAGAGCCTCCATGCGATCTCCCAGAAAAGAAAGGTGAAGCATAGTCGAAAACAAATATTGGAAAGAGGATGCCCAGATAATCAAGGAACCCTAAGCCAACCACTAGTGAAGAAACCATGAAACCCTTCTACAATACAAAGAAGCACATGGTCCCCTCCAAGACCAAAAAAATATGAGAAGGAATCTAGTAGAAACCCTTGGACACGAGCCCCAAAATACCAACCATGGGAAACACTCAACTATAAATCTGAGGCCTCCCCAAGCCCATAAAAGGTAGTGAATGACCATCTTGGCAAGCATATCAAAAGAAACACATCCACCAAAAACTCGATTCTCCAGCCATGAACCACAAATAATGGGAAACTCTCAACTGGGACCAAACATGGCCTCCCCCAAACCCACATAAACTAGATAAATACCATAATGACAAGTAGAAAAAATAAATCAAAGCCACCAAAAACCCTAAACCACTAGCCATGAATCATAAACCATGGGAAACACTTAGTTGAGAACAATCAGGGCCTCCTCCAAGCCTAGAAAAAACCAACAAATGACCATCCCGACAAGCAAAACGAATGAAATGGATCCCACTTCAATGCCAAGATCTGGAGAGGAACAAATATTTTCCTCTACAGGTAGTAAAGTGCATGGCCCCATCCCATGGCCAAAGAAAAAACTACAGGGAAGAGCTCTACAGACCCCCAAAATGAGCAAGAATGGAAACCCCCACACTACGACCAAAAACTCAGTTTTGTTTGACCACACAACCACACCCAAGAAGACTTCCTAGAACACCTCAGGAAGAAGCAGAAAAGATCTTGGAGACCATCCAGAGCAATGGTAGGAAGGGCCAAAAAACCTAGGAAAATTAGATCTGCCTAGAATTCCTTAGCAAAGCAAGAGATCCACCTAAGAACCCTAGGCAGAGCCAAAGAGGGAGAAAAAAGATGAAGAGGTGACCTACCACCTAGAGCAGGAGGTATCTTGCTCCAAAATTAGGGCACCTCCTTAGCGTGCTATGGATATACCAGAAGAAAAGGAGATCTACCTCCTATTTATTGGAACACCTCAGGAGGAAGTAGAAAAGGTCTTGGAGACCCTCCAGGCACCAAGCAGTGGTAGGAAGGGCCAAAAAACCTAGGAAAACTAGGAGATCTGCCTGGAATTCCACAACAAAGCAAGAGATCCACCTGAGAGCCCTAGGAAGAGCCAAGGAGGGAGCAAGAAGTTGAAGAGGTGACCTCCTGCATAGAGCAGGAGGTCTCTTGCTCCTCTTCGTACAGAAAAATTAAATCTAAGCTCAATAATTTACAAGAGATACTAGAAATCAATAGAATGGATGAAGATGCTTCTATGCAAGAAAAAAATAATTTCTAACTATTGTAATATATTATGGCCTAAAAACCTAATGAGACATGGCTTGAGAAGGAAATAGAAGCACCATTATTTTTATGTTGCTATCAAAATATATTTGTTTTTAAAGATAATATGAAAGCTTGAGTAGGAATATCTCTATAGAGGAGACATATAGGGTGTTTCTCTTTCCACTCTAATTATGCACCTATCCTTTATGGATTGCCTACAATTTTATTTTCAAAAAATGAGAATTTTAAAAAGAAATATATTCAATATGGTTCAAAGGATAATAAATTCAAGGCTATAATAAGCTATATCAATCCCACCTCTATTGAATTCATTACCAAGAAATGTGAGAAACAATATTTTGATAATTTTTTTTTGATTAGATAAATGAAGGGGTTTTGAAAGGGACCCCAAAAATTGATATAAAATAAAATTGAGAGAGTTCAAGGTCTATCCCAAAAACTCAAACAAGAAGAACCCCAAACTAAAATAGCAAATTTCAACCTACATAGTCGACCAAACCACTCATTTCCAAACTGGATCACTCAATTTCGTAAGGGAACAAAAGAAAGCATTGCAATCCAGAACAACCAGGACAAGGAGTCCAACAACAAGAAAGGACATTACACCTAGGAAGGATAATTTATCTTCGGGTCGGACTTATAGATATTTTGATAAATTTTGTCCAATAAGACTTTGTAACATATCAAATACCACTAGCTCAACCGATTACATTCCTCAACTTTCAAGGAGAAAACCCATGTTTGAAACTTGCTAAGTAATACATGCATAATTTCCAAGCTATTGTAATACCATCATATAGTCATGATGTAATATGGGTGGAGCCCATATTAATCCCATATAAATTATTTTAAAAATAATACTTTGTAATGTGATTTATATTATAATCTCAAAAATTATGATAAGTATTAAAATATTATAGATTGTGTTATCTTAGAGGGAGAAGATGGATTTGGTTGTGGTAAGAAAATATTTGATGGCATAGTCATTACATAAGAGACCATACATTCTCTCCATTCCATGAAAAATCCATATATGCTTGTAAAATTAGATATGAACAAAGTATATGATAACTTTTACCAAAGTTTTGTATATGATATTCTCCAAGCTTTTGATCTTGATCAAGGTTAGTGTGAATGGACTGAATGTTATTATAGAGTTCTAAAATATTCTATTTTAGTCAATGAATCTTACTTGGATAATTTTTACTAATTTTATTTGATAATTGATTAACATGATAAAAGATAGAACAATTTTCATGAACATCAATACATATTTATAAGAAAGTGTTATGAAGTTTTTAAAGTTTATACTTGGAAAATTATCATCAATATGTTTATATGCCCTTGAGCTAAAAAAGGAGAGGAGAAGGACCCACATTTGGATATAATGAAATATTGTTTAGTAAATTTAAAAGCTAAATTATTAACAATGATTGGAATGTTATGACCAAGATATTTTCTGATGCAAGAGCCTATCTTCCAGAGGGTGTAACTTTTGATCCGACCGTTGGATCGGCTTGAAATTTTACAGGGAGTTAGATAAAGAGGTGGACATGCCATGGGCTAGACTATTCTAGTCATCTAGTTGTTTTTTCAGGATTTTTCAAGTTCTGATTCTTTCATCTAGTGCACCGAAAATAGGATTTAGTATTTTTTTGGAAAATTGGACGAAAACAAATTTGGAATAACTCCTTATTTAGGCATGGGTAGGTGTTGAGATTTTCTAGAAGTATTAATATAGATGATATGAAGGTGCATATCTATTTTGAGGGCTATCCGAGTTTTTTTGGGTGATTTAGGTTTTGGCACTAAAGATGAAATAGCCTATAAAATTAAATAAAAAAATAAATAAAAAAATATTATTTTTATTTTTATTTTTATTTTTAGGATTAAGATTTAGGGTTTTGTTTTAGGGTTTATTTTGGGATATATATTCCATTGGTATCACATTGTAAGAGGGTGAAATCCAAGAATGAGAAAGAAAAGCATTTATCAGATTATTTCCATCTATTGTAATTTTTGTGTGATTGGGAATTTTGTATTTTTGCTTTGTTTTTTTTTGTCACAATTTCATGTTATTGGAGGTTCTTGTTCTAACCTATTGCAACTAGATTTACACCATTTTATTTGTAAAGGATATTTAGAAAAACCTAGGTTTTCTATTTCAAGTGGAAAAGGGTTTACAAATGAAAAAATACTTGATGAGCAAGATTACAAAATTATAGAGTTATGAGTTTGTATTAAGGTCACAAATTGGCTTAATATTATTCAAAGATCAAGGAAATAATTTGTGAAAAATATTACTTCAAGAATAAATTGGTTTTAGGGATGTAATAAAATTGCTATGGAAATGAACCCTACCTTGGAATTAAGTAATATGGAACTTCATATCAAAGAATTTACTTTTGATCAAAAAATATATTGTGGTTAATCAATGAGGAGAATTATATAAATTTTAGTTTGAATAATTAATTTAATTCTCATCCTCTTACTATTTGCCCAAAATGGAAACCATTGGTTCAAATATGTTCAGATTGTAGTGGTTCAAAAGTAAAAAATTATAGAGATGTTAGTAATAATTCTAGATCTTAGATTTTGATTAGTAGTGTGGTTGAGGAAGAGGACCAAAAATAAATATCATATGAGCTCCAAATGATGGCTCAATAGTTATATTTCTCCATTTTATGTGAAAGGATGAACTAGTTTGAAATCCATAAAAAGTTAATGGATACCCAATTAATTTAGGATACAAGGATTTGTAGCAATTAAAAGTTCTCACTCCCAAGGATTTCTATTGGAAGAATTTTTGTCAATTTGGTCCCCTCACGAGCCTAAATAATCAATCTAAATAAAATTTATTACAAGTAATAATCTACAAAGAAGGTAATATCATGGACCTTTATATGTGCATCATATAAGGAGGATATATAAACATCATATTATTTACTTTTTCATTGTTAAGTTACTTGCACCATTTGAGACTACTTTTAAAAATAAATGAGAATATATTTTATAGCTCCTTGAAAACAAGAAGAGTTGGTAAAATATTGGACCAATTGTTTAAATCTAAAATAATTTTCATTCTATGAAGGGTTGCTCCTACCATTGTTTACTATAATCTATGGATTAAAAGTAATTATAAATATTTCCAAAATAAATTTGATAATCATATCCAATGTTGGAATTGTATTATTGAATTTCTTGGTTAAAGTTATTGGCATGGTCTCGTCATGGAAAGTTAGTATAGAAAAGTAGGTTTAGCCTCTTGGTTATAGTATTTGGATTTACATACATGAGTCATCTATGACACTGTAATTAGCACAAAGAATTTACTTTGACCTATGTTAAAAATAAAACTTCTAGATGTTGGATTGATCAAAATTAATTTTGATGGTGCTTATAAATAAAATATATGTAAAGCTAGTAGAGTTGGAAATATTTATGAATAATGAAGTCAAAATTCTCCTTAACTATTTTGAATGATATGTAACTTCAACTAAAAACCATGTAGAGGTTGGGGAACTTATTACAAGGATTAAGATTGCTATAATTGTTTAAATGATATTAAAATGTACCCCATCCATATTATATCTTCACCATGTAACCATGGTATTTCAAAAAGCTAAATAATGGTATTTTACCTAGCCAAATTTAAATATAGACCTCCACATTGGGGGGATATGTTTTTAACCAATTAACCTAATGCTATTTTATTAAAAGTTAACATTAGGAAGATATCATAGATAATAAGAGAGTGGGTTTGTATTTTTAATATGGGTACATTCAACCTAAGGTTTATGTTCACTCAACTTGAGTCCATGCATAGTCATAACTTCAACTCCCACCTCTAGGTGCTATCATGAATTTGTAAGGTGACCACATATGGTATTTTATATTGTATTTATAGTTTGAAAATCCTCGCTCCCCACCATTTGGCCCAAACCTATTGGGATACAATTTTAAGTTGCACACATTAGATTCAAACATTGGTTTATGTTATGAAACTCTTTGTTCCCTTGCATTTACCCTAGTTACCATGGGTAGGATGGAAAAATAGCTTAATTCATGGGTATTAACAAATTATTATGAACTTGGGTAAGAGAACTAGATGCGAGGATTGGATCAACCGTAACATCATTGTTTATGTCTAATAATGATTGATGGAGGTAATATCTTGGAAATGCTAGAATATCTGTAGAGAAGGAAAGATGGTAGTAGATAATTTATCCAATGGAGTAAAACTTTCAAAATTTACATCACTAGTTAAGGAAAATTCTCTCTTAATGAAATTGATTTCAAAAATTTGATAGATAAAATATAATAGTTTGAGAAAGATGAATATTTTTAATAGAAAGACAAGGTGAATATGGTTTAATTGACCTAATAGTAACTGTAATATTTTAATTTTATGGGAGTGGCTCCTATAGTATAATCCATATATAGCTTATTAATAATAATAAAAATAACACAATAATGATTTTGGTGGATTTGAGAAGAGATTAGATAATTCATGATCTAGATATATTCTTCATATATATATCTTAAGTGTGTTAAGATATATATATTCTATATATATATATATATAGTTATGATTTTGTATTTTCTTCATATATTCTATATGTCTTAAGTGTGTTATGGGAGGCTTTGCATCGTTTTAGCTTTCTTAACTTGTTAGGTACATTCCTTAATTAAAATATCATCATATTCTTATCAATCATACCTAAATTTATTATTTGTTCATTGTATGCCAACTCATGTTCTACTTGTTTGGTTGTTGATGATGTTTGTGCAATGTCTCATGCTTATTAAAATATATGAAATATGCTCTAGTGCATACTATCTCAAGATATATCTAATTTCATAAGAAGTTAATTTGATACACCTCTAATATCTTGAACTCCATGTCATTTACTTATTTTCTAATTTTTTGTTTGCTTTCTTTAGGGCATATATCTCTTTACATTTTCTACTTTACTTGCTTTGCATTTTAGCTTTCAACTCATCCACTTGAAGTTAGAGTTCTTATTTTCTATCTCACATAGCTACTTCAATTGATCACTTTTCTACACATTTTGTCCCTTAAGCATATGTACTTTTAGTCTCATTTGCTTCCTAGCCTTCTCCTTTCTCAAGTACATGCTTACTTAAGTCATTGTTATCCTTTATTATTACCTTTAATTCTTACTACAACTAAGATGTTTGGACCTATTTTTATTTAGCAAGGGCTTGTGGTTGTGCTTGGATGTTACTCTAAGCTACTACCTTGTATATTTCCACTTCTTTAGTTGATTGTATACACCTGATGGTCATATCTTGGTGTAGTTGTTCTATCATTTATGTAATCTAGAGTGCGGTAGCTTAGGAGTGATCCAAAGTAGAAATTCTAATGAAAATCAGATGTAGTAGTTGATCTAATTGGGTCTAGTTATAGTGCTTCAATAATCAAAGTTTACCTTCTATTTTCTATTAGCTCAAATAAGGGGAGTGCAAGAGAAATAGATGAGGAAGCTTACACAATAGCAATATCATTGTTGATTTGTACCTTGGAATATTACATCATATTAGCTACTTTTTTACAATTTTCTTGACTAGACTCTCAATGATTTGTCAAGGGTAAAGTTTTTTAGTGTCTAGAGTGACATATCTCTTTGATATAGTCTAAACTATTTTAAGGATTTATTGCATTGTTAGAGGAGAAGAATTGTTGCAACCATGATGATATGGTAATAAAGGCTAAGGATAACACCATTTAAGTGAGAAGACATATATAAAGGTGAAACTAAATGGTGATATGTGATATGAGGGCTCAAGAAACAAATAAGGCAATGGGATGAAGGTCAAGATATGGAAAATTGATGGAGGTATAGATGGTGGTGGGATAGCATATATTAGTGAAGTGGGTGATAAAGGAATGAATTATAGTGGTATAAATAGGAGAAAAAGAGATATAAGTGAATTAAAAATGGTCATGGAGGGGATAGGGGAAGCGATTTGTGTCTCTAGAGCAGTAGTTTCCATTCTTGTTACTCCTTCTCTAGTGGGTGAACCACTTTTTTTAGTGCTTATTCTATAACTAGAGTAAAATGCATGACCTATTTAAGGCAATATATGATCTTATAGCCTCTTTGATTCAAAAAAAAAAATACTTGGTGATATTTATCAAAGGTGCTATAATTTTCCTAATAGTTTTTGACAAATTTTTATAATACCCAATGAGACTTAAAAATCCAAATACTCTTAAGAGATCTAGGGCCAATTATGCATGACCTTAATCTTGCTAGGATTCACCTTGACACCTTCATGAGACATAATGTGATCTAGATATTCTACTTTAGATACCACAAAATAATACTTAAACCTCTTGACATATAACTAATTTTACCCTTAAATTTTGAGCACCTATTCGACATAGTGCAAATGGGTTTTCCAAGACTTACTATAGGCCAAAGTGTTGTAATAAAAGCTGACACAAATTATGGCAAGAAAGGATGAAATATATTAAACATCGAAAGGTTGATGGGGTATTGTAAGACCAACCATGTCATGACCCTCCCTTGGCAAACTTATTTATATTATGGACTTATGAACTGATATGTTATCTCATTGATGAAATGAATGACTATGTTTAATTATTGTAAACATCTATTTTATAAAAGAATATGATGCTGCTAATGAAGTTGCACTTTTGCAGGAAGAGGCTTTCTTGTGGGTGGAAGAAATAATTAACCATCGAGAATGAGATATTATAAGAAAAGGGAAATAATTTGATGATCTGTTCATCAGAAAACAAAGCAACATGGATGAATGCTCTTTTCATGTAATTGTATATCATAATTTGCATGACGTAAATAAACCAAATTCTAGTTGCTTCTTGTTTATTGTTTGTTAATATTCTTTTAGATATGATTTTATTTGATGTAATCTTCTTTAGATGAAATTTGATTTAAATATAGAGTGATTCTTTGCAAAGGAGATTAAGTGTTTGATTTTATTATTTCTTCTTTAAATGAAAACATATATAGAACTTGTCTTTTGTTTGATAATTAAGAAGAAAAAATAATAATTATTATTTTCTTGAATTTGATAATGATTAAGGATGATTTAAAAAAAAGCAGATGGTTCTATTACTCAGGACTTAACATAAATCATAAAGGAGGCAGTAACTTATTTCAATTCTATCCTTGGTCAGGAATCGCGGTGCAATGAGGCCAAAGATATTCTCTTGCAATCCATTCCTAGCATAATAAATGAGGATATAAACCTTAAGCTTCTAGCTCCCTTTTTTGATGAGGAAATTAAGGAAGCCTTGTTTAGCATGGAGCCAGACAAAGCCCCAGGACCCGACGACTTTCCCCCTCATTTCTATCAAGATTTTTGGGACATCGTAAGTGAGGATGTAATTTCTATTGTCAGAGAATTCCAAGCAAGCAATCATATCCCAAAATGTCTCAACTCTACTTTTATTTCTCTAATTCCTAAGAAGCAAACCCCTGAATCTATGGCTGAATTTAGGCCAATCAGTCTATGCAATGTTTCTTACAAGATCCTAACTAAAGCCATTGCAAATAGAATGAGAGATGTTCTGCCCCACATCATAGCTCCGTGCCAGGGAAGCTCTGTCCAGGGTAAGTCAATATTGGATGGAGTTATCACAGTTGATGAAGCTCTGCACTCTGCTCATAAGACTAACATATTTATTTTTTCCCTCAAGCTTGATATGAACAAAGCATTTGATAGGCTAAATTGGGACTTTCTGATTGTTGTCCTCCTTAAGTTTGGTTTTCACCACCAATGGGTTAATTTGATCAAAGAATGCATTTCTAAAGCATGGTTCTCGATTTTGGTTAATGGAACAACTGCTGGTTACTTTCAAAGTCATAGAGGAATTCGGTAGGGGGACCCTATCAGCCCCATGTTATTCATCATTGTGGCAGAAGCTTTAGGAAGAACCATAAAAAATGCTTGCAGTTCAAGGCTAATATCGAGAATCAAGGCAACATCTCTCACTAGGGTTGTTTCTCACCAACAATTTGTCGATGATACCCTTCTAATGACTAAGGCATCGGTGGTTGAGGCCAAAAGAATTAAATACATCCTGCAACTCTACGAGGATGCTGCTGGTCAGAAAGTTAATTTCAGTAAAAGCAAGTTATATTTCTTGAACACCCCCATTCAGAGGCAAAGAAGCATTGCAAAAATTTTAGGGTGTGATATAGCAAACCTCCCCACTTTGTATCTTGGTCTCCCTATTTTCATTGGTTCTTCGAGAGAGTCAATGTGGGACAGGGTTATTGAAAGAATTCAAAAAACTTGTTGGACGGAAATGTCATCTTCTATCTCAAGCAGGAAAGCTGACCCTCACTAAGGCCTCTCTTCAGGGCATTCCAATCTATTTCCTATCTATTTTCAAAGCCCCTGTGAAGGTTTTCCAAAAAATTGAGAAACTCCAAAAAGAATTTTTATGGACTGGATCAGAGGAGAAAAAAAGGATACACCTTGTAGGATGGACCAAAGTGTGCAGACCTAGGGAAAATGGGGACCTAGGTCTGAGGAGAATTGCTCATATGAGTTTAGCTTTACTAGCTAAGCAAGCGTGTTTGGTGAAGAAAATGAATGGACACTATCATCAAACAAAAGTATCTTCAAAATATGGAATTTCTAAGTGACTCAGTTCCAATCAGAGGTTCTACTTTTTGGAAAGCAATTCTCAATTGTAAGGAAATCATCAAAAAAGGTTTAAGATGGGTTTTAGGCAATAGTGAGAGGATAAACTGCTGGAATGACAGGTGGGGTAAGGATGAGCCACTAATGCAATATCCTAACTTAGACTGAATCAGAGATATCACGGAAGAACTCATTGGTAGAAAATTCTCCAATTATATGGTTGAGGACAAAGGCAAAATGAAGTGGAAACAAATAAGGATTCAAGGATTTCAAGCGAAATCAAATGATCTTTGTAACATTCTCGGGAAATAGTTTATCCCCATGAGACCTAAGGAAGATCAAGTGACCTGGGCTCCTACGAAAAATGGGCAGTTCACTATTAAATCAGCTTACAAGCTTCTGCTTGATGACGAGGATTTTTTCCTCCAAAAGGACTTAGTTTGGATAAAAAATTTAATTCCAAAAATTGCAGTCTTTTCATGGTTGGTTATCCAAGGAAGAATTCTAACCATTGATAATATGATGCGTAAAGGTATTTGTATCACTAATCACTGTTATCTGTGTAGGGCTAATTGGGAGACCATTTATCACATTTTCCTTGAGTGCCATTTTTCCTTGACTGTCCTAAGTGGGGTTTTCAGGCTTTCAATATTTCTTGGGTTAAACCAGCCATCATACTTGATTTATTCATCCAATGGCCTTGCCCCTTTTCAAGCCAAAGACTTAGATATATGTGGAAAATTTGTCTCAATCACTATCTTTGGTAGGTGTGGTTAGAAAGGAACCATAGAGTCTTTAATGAGTCTATCCATGATCATCAAACTATCATTGCCAGGATCATATCCTTTGCAAACGAGAATGTGAACCTTATCCCTTTTGATAGCCATAAACCTCATCTATAGGAGAACACGATTGCTCAATATTTAAGCTTAATCTTGTTAGATGAGTCTATGCCTAGGGTAGTCAACCCCAGAGCCAATATTAAGTGGTCCCCACCTCCTATGGGTTGGTTTAAGCTTAATTTTGATGGAGCGGCTAAGGACAATCTTGATAGAGCAGGCACTGGCGACATTGTGCGAGATCATAATGAGAATATGATGCTTGCATTTTTTGAATATTTGGGAAAAAGAACAAACCACAAAGCTGAAGCTAGAGCTATGTGGAGAGGCCTTCAAATAACTCAAGACTTAGAAGGCAATTTGATCGTAGAAGGAGACTCTATGCATGTTATAAATCTGCTCAATAATTAGAAAACACCTCCTTGGAGGATTAAAATAATTGTTGAAGAGGCTAGAATCCTTTTCCAGGGAAGACATGACAGAAAAGCCCAACATATCTTTCAAGAAGCTAACAAAATTGCTGATAAGATGGCCAATTTGGGTGTCGATGGTGACAAACTTTTCAAATGGGAACACGGTGTCCCGAGCGAAGTAGAGGAGCTTATTCAACAATAATGCCAAGAATGATAGTCGAATTTACCAACAGGGAAGGCACTGTAAGTTCGAAGGCTAGGAGTATTCCCGTCTCTTTTTTGAAATGGACTCACAATAAAAATTATCTAAGTTGTCAGTCTTCGTGGATGCTGCTTGGAAATACCACAAAGACTAATGGGGACAATCACATGTCAGATAACATGGCTCCTAGTCATCTTAGTAATTTGAGGTTGGTTGATAATCACAAGGCAGGAAAAAAATGGCAATATAAGACTTCGAACCAGAGCCACGTGGACCACCAGATAGCCACCACCATAAATCTAGCCAGCAGGTTCACTTCTCCAATGCTGATTGGCCAAGACGGGATGTGGTCCCAAAGCATGTCATATATGGAAGAAAGAAATTACCAAAGAATTATTAAGAGTAACTGTCAATACAGAGCTTGTGGGAGTTTTTTTAGTACTCTGCTATGTGTGTCTGCAACTTTTTGTTTCTCCACTGTTTCAAGGAAGGGATCCGTGTCTGTTTTTTTTTTTGTAATTATGATGTAGGTGTGTTTTTTCGGGGTATACCCAAAATTTTGTATGGGAAGTTTCTTTTTGATAACAGGCTATGTGCCTTACCGGATGTAATGGCTTTGGCTCATGTAGATTTTACATATATAGGATCCTTAGTAAAGACATGGTCATCAACAACCCTGGGCTGATTTTTGTAAAAGGTTTTGGGTCAACCTCTAAAACCCGATATTAATGCTATAATATCTTATCCACCAAAAAAAGGATGTCTATTAATATCATTACTTAACGATTCTTACGTTAATCCTAGAGAGAAAAGTACTTTTTTTTTTTTTTGATGAAGAGGAAATTGAGTGGGGGTTAATAAATTTGTGTTTTGATAAGTGATATTATTGTTGCCTATGGAAAGTTTTTTTAATATAAAAAAATAAAGAAAATGATAACATTTAAAATTCTTAGCTATGACATAGGTAGGAACCCTGGTGATTGCATCATTTAGCTTACTAGTTGTTAATTTTTTATCATACTATGAAAGGAGAGGGGATGTGCGTACTGTTGGTTGGAGATAAAACACGACCCACTAAAAATATCCAGTAAAACTAGATAATGGGGATGGAGGTGGTATTTTTCCTATTAGGGAGATGGGAAAGAAAAAAAAGAGGAAAATGAACAGAGAGCGAAGAGGAAGAAAAATGGTGGTTAAAAAACTAGATAATGACCATGTTACCGGATCACCTTGTGGAATTTGACTGCAACTTCCAGGTAGATGTTGAAAAAATTATGTTTTTGGTTTGAAAGCTTGAAGAGATAAACTCTTAAAAATTCTAGCTTGTACTGTAGTACACCATAACTTGTATGATTCATTTGGATTGAGAGCATTTTTCATTCCTTATAAGAAAGAAGAAATATTTTCTGTTCATGTTCACTGTGTATTTTTAAAATAATTCCTTTGATCTATTTTAGATATGAATTCTATCTAATAGAATGTAAAAATTGGTGTTGGCTATTATTACCTTTTTGTTTGTTTTGCTGGGGACTTATAGATTAATGAATTTCCCTTGGAAGTGGACTGTATGAGAATAATTCTGTGAGCTTGGAAGCCTTCGAACACAATTGGAAGGAAACTAAAGAAGCCAATGAAGCCCCAGGATATGATATTAAAAGGGTATTTTGACTAAATCATTTATGTTAGACTCATTTTATTTATAATTTATACCTGCTAAATTTGGTTGTATTCGAATTACGTTGAGAACATATTGTGTTACGTGGTGAGAAAACTATGAAACACTTTCTTGATTACAAACATTATAAGTTTTGTATTTTAGATATATGTTTGAAAGGGGAAATATGTTTAGTTTCATATGTTAATTCTCCTCTAAAGAAAGTGGACTCAATGTTCTACGAATTAATGCCTGTGTAATGAATTAATGCATGAGAAAGAAACTGTAATAAAATTCATATACCACACTTGTGTTTGTTGGAACTGTGTATTTTACAGTATTTTAAGAAAGGAATGCTATGTAAAGTATTCTGAGTGAACCTTCAATCAAGTATGATTGAAATATGCTTGGTATTCAGGTGATGTGTTGGTATATTAAAAACAAATATATCGTATGTAAACTCAACGGAATTGAAAACTAAATCTAATGAAGGGATTATGGGGTCCTTATCAAACTGAAGTAAACCATTGATGCATTTGATTCTGCCTTATTTTGTGAGGCATGGAGCCTGCTGTATTCAAAGGAAACTTCTATGGTTTTTTTTGGTGATTTATTTAAATTCTTTTGTTAAAAAAATAATATTCAATAACTGCAGCTACTAGAAAGAGCATAATGGAAATGTCTTGGTTTATTTCCAAATGTTGCTTGCAATGAAAAAGAATATGCATGCATATAGGAATGCACTCTCATGTAATGAGCTGTCTCTGATCCCTTATTACATTTCCTTGTCAGCGGGTTAAAGGAGAACCTCATGATGGTGGGACTTATGTTGCACATGAGCCAAGAATAGAAGAAAGAAATTTTGTTACCATTCAATAAAGTCCATGCTTGGTTTGGACATTGTAAGCATCACATACTCATTTGAATGTTAGAAGCTTGAGATGTAATCTTGCAAAACTAGAACAATGGTTTTGACTCCTCTTGAGGAGAGAGTGGTCTTTGAAGATATAAATATCTAGTAGTAGGATTCTATGTTAAAACATAATAAGGATGTACAATTAGACATGAAATTATGGAACTATTTCATTATGATTTATATGTATTGATGCTATGGGTTTATGAGCTTTTATAAATATTATTAAAGTTGGAAAGAATTGTTTCTTTACAATTGACTAAATGAAGATATCTTAGTTGCATGAACAAGATATAATATTTATTTATGAGATGAATGGACCTTGGTGGTCTAGAATGAAATGTTATTATATACTTCTTTAAAGCAATGTGTTAGAAAAATTCTTAAATGCATCATAAGGATTTTAATGTTTTTAAAATTAACATGTGCATTGAGAAATTAATCATGAATAGTGTTCATACACTGGAAAAGTGTAAATTCCTTTATGTTCCTTGAAATGGGATACATTTTGGATAGGGTTAAACCTATATTTCTCTTAAATAAAACCTTATGGATACAATGTCCTAAAGTAGTTTTTGGATGCATAACCTTTTAGAAGGTATACAATAAGTACTTCTTGTGGATAGGATTAAGGGTTCCATCTGTGTTATTTATACTTAGTAGAGATCATCTTAGTTATCAAATTAGGAGGTTGGATTTAACTAAGCTCAGTATGGTTAAAGGTTCACCGTGAAGGTGTAATAATCTAAACTTTATTGTTTAATGCGAATATTAACTACTTAATAATTAATAGTGAAAAAGACCTAATGAATGCATACCATGCTTGAACAAGACCATACATGATAAATCCTAGTAGTGTAAAAGAAAGAAGAGAGAAGTAAATATTTTATATCCATGGAATAGGGTGTAGAGAGATACCTATTAATAGAAAGGCTAGCTCATCATGGATATGAGATAGATAGTCTAAACCCATCGCGCTTAGTGCACCTACATAGACAAATTGGGAGAATGAGATCGATAGCTTAATTTTGCACTACACCTAGTACATTTACATAGACTGACATATGTAAATTGTAGGGATGGATGTACACCATGATGGGTCTAAAGGGATAAACTGGCTCATCATGGAGATGGAATGAACTAGTTAACTTGTTATCTTTAAGTCCTTTAGCCGAACTTTAGGAATGGTCCTTGATAAGTATGTCAGGACCAATCCCTAACAAGTTATATGCGTATAGTTTATTCTAAAAAAAAGAATTTCTCATGAATAGGTTGGAAATTTGGGACATGACAAACCAAAATATTATCATCACCATCCTAAGTTCAAAGATATCTAACCTTAATTTGATGAAACCTATAATTTAAGTCTAGCTTAGTTAAAAATTGAGCACCATAAAATTCATCCAACAAATCATCAATAATAGGAATATGAAACTTATATTTAATAGCAATCTCACTGAGTGGTCATAAATATAGACACATCCACCAATATTCATCCTTGCACTTCACTATATTAAGTACTTCTTTTTTCATAGTGTATCTTGAACCATTTTATTAAATTTCTATTTTTTAAGATTGACGATAATGATAAATATGGACATCTCATGGTAGAATTCTTAGGATCATATGGATAAAATGATCATGTGCATGCTTGGGAGAATAATTTGAGGTCCTTAAAATCCTTATCATATTTTTTAATGAAGGGATACATCTCAAAAGGAAGAAGATGATAAGTTTGCTTAGTGGTATGGATTTCCATGCAACAAATCTATGTAAGTATGCCCTTATTGCCCTTCCTCAAAATACTTTCCATCTAGTGAGAAATGACCACCTTAGATGGTGGGAGTTGTAATCCCTAAATATGGATGACTCTTTTTTATTTTCCAACATACATATAATTGCTTTAGATATAAAATAATCCCTCAATTAGGACAACCAATGAGTCCCAAGGATAATATCTATACTATCCAAATCCATTATATAAATAATTCAAGTACAATCATAGTTACTCATCATAATTAAGATATTTATAACTTTATATAAATGCATAGTATCACTACCATTGATAAAAAATTGAATTTATCCATAAAATTAGTATCCAACCCTAGGGTTTTGACTATATCATAGCTAATGAAATTATGTATGCTACCATAATAAATTAAAATAAAGAGTTTTTGATTTTTAACAAAATCCTAAAGCTTGATGGTATTATGGGATTGAAATCCCACTAGGAAAAAGGATAAGAGTACCACCTAATTTACATCTTGTTTGGCCTCCTCAAGTTTAATTAATTCCTCTTGATATTATAATGTCAATACCTCCTCCTTTGAAATTACCTTTGCCAATTTCCATGGGGAACTTCATTTTCTCTTCACATGATCGATCCTATGGGTGTCCATATCTATATTGAAAATATAAAAATCCTTTAAGGCAATCATCATTGTAGTTATTGAAGTAAGTCATGCAAGGATTAGAGTCCCACCACAATTGGATTTTAGACATCCAATTTTATTCTATTGCACACGTTAAATGCTTTGCATCATGGAGAATTTATAGATTATGCATATTAATTTCTAATTGGATTTATTCATTTAGCCTAGATTTAGCCTTGTATAAAAATTTTGATGGCCCCTTGACTTAAACCAATTCTACTTTGTTCATTAGTTGTTGGGTACCGAAGCTTTGGCCCCTATTTTATTACCTTGTAAGTACAGAATGTCCGATAACTTCCATACTTAGTTGATTTTGGAATTCTTCATATCATCTACCAGGCAACAAAGATTTGACACCTACCTGCTATCATTCATAGTACAAAATGCTCGATTATTTCCATACTTGGGAATTTTTGGCTCTGTTTTACTCTTTACCAAGTGATAGGATCTTGATACTGACTTGCCACTACTAGAGGTACAAAACCTCCAAAAACCTCTGTACTTGGTCAAAAATTGCTCCTTGTGCTTTTAGCCTAGTGATAAGATTTTGGTACCTACCTACTGACTGCTTGAGTACATAATGTTTGAAAATCTCCAAACCTAGTTGATTTTGTGCTTCTTGCTTCCCACCAAGCGTCAGAGTTTTGAGACCCCTTTGTCAGTTGCCTAGGTATAAAATGTTCGACGATTGCTAGACTTAGTTATTTTTGCTATTTCACACAAAAGTGCATGTGGATGATGACAAAAAATACCCACATTCTTGGTGACTCACAGGGAAATTTACATTTATGAAAGTTAAGGATCTAGATAATGTAGGAAGGCAAATCCACATCCTAAAAAGAAGAAGAAATGATAATACACAATGTAGGGATTTGCACAATTTTGACTATTTGTAGAATTTTGAGTAAACGTACAATGTAGGGTTTGTCTAATTGTACAATGTAGGGTTTGGATAATTATACAATGTAAGGAAATAAATAATAAGTGAAATGAAATGTAATGTCCATGCAATGAATTTGATAAAAATTACATTAGACCCTAGAAAAATTAAATTAATTGTTAAAGATGTGCATTACGGGTGACAGTTGTAAATTATGTGTTGTCTTAGGATTCGATTTGTGCAAGTTGTTGGAGTTTAGTAGTTATTCATGTGTGGCAAAGCAGTTGTTCATAGTTTGTTCATGGTTGTTCACAGTCTAAACATAATGGTGCAATGCTACAGTTTATGTATTGTTGTGTGTGGTGTTGTATTGTACAATTGTTGTATTAAAAAACCATGAATAATATAAATTCCAATTAAGTCAGATATTTGTATGCATGTATGGAAATTAGAGTGTAATTTCTCTAACTATATTACCTATGGAGTTTTATTGTTATTGCAAGTATTGTTGATTCCAATCTATGGTAGAAGTGCATATACAAAAATTGTACAATCAACCATGTACTATTGTATGAAATGTACAATGAAGATAAAACATGATTAATTGACATTTATAGTCATTGGCAATGATATTTATGCAAGTAACATGCAGATGGGTAATTTTTAGGATTAAGTTGTTTGGCATATCAAGGGTTTTATCAAACCGTACAATTGACTTACCAAACCGTATAGTTTATCAATTATGACACAAACTTGCATGATTAGCATTTTGAAGTTAGATCGATGAATTTACAGATGAACAATAATAAAGTGATTATCAATTGAACAATTCCAACATACTTGGAGAAACCGTACAATTTGAGTGTAGGAAATTTGCAATCGTACAATTGATCATAAACTCTTAATCTTATTGGGTTTTCATTTTTTGTACTTGTTAGAGTGAAATTAGTAATTGCCAAGCAGGAAATTGAAAGATTTGATTGATAAAACCACGTTATTGCTAATTGACTATTTTTGGTCTATTGTACATTTTGGAAAATTGTACATTTAGTGTCATTGTACGGTTGTAATCATACAATTGAACATTTTGTAACCGTACAGTCAGTAGTTGAACAATTTTGGAATTGTATAGTTGTAACCATACAACTGTATGGTTGTGCATATTTGGGTACAAATAATTGGGAATCATCCTAAAAATATTTCATCACACCTCCCTATCAGGAATACTCTACTCGTGCTATAGATAATCCCTCTTTTTACTTGTAACAAGACATGAAACATAAAACTATCTAAAGACAAGATGATAAAGAAAATCATACACTAAGTATTTGTCATAGAGGAAGAAATACCTATAGCTACGAGATGAAGAGGATGCATATAGACTAGAAAAATATCACAAAAAAAAGAAGGTAAACTAGTAACGCAAAATATATTCTTATAAAAAATGGAAAAGAAAATGGAAGCTATAAAAAATTTATGGGTGAATAAACAAAAAGGATGGAAAGAAAAGAGGGAGAGATGGTGCAAGGGGATACTTGGAGCATGGGACACCCCCAAAAATGAATCTCCATGAGCATACTTCACCATAGCTTGCAACTATTTTAGGTCCAAGCAAGGCACCTTAGGAAACCACCATTTTTTTTCCTTTATGCTCTTCTTATGCTTTCTCCTCCTTTTTACATAGTTGAGCAAGAACTTTGTTTGATTTTATCTTGCAACTATGCAAATATTCATCTCTACCTTTAGACCCATTTTAAAACTAAAAAGCATATGTTTTGCTCTATAGGGTAAGCACAACTTTATATAACACAAGTATTGTGCATTGACATTATCAATTAATATTCTTTATCAGTATTACCTTTAGACCCATTTTAAAACTAAAAAGCATATGTTTTGCTCTATAGGGTAAGCACAAATTTATATAACACAAGTATTGTGCACTGACATTATCAATTAATATTCTTTATCAGTATTACAGAATCCTGACCATTGATCATGCTTACTTCTCAATATTTCTAAACTTGTGTGAAGTAAATTCTTGAAATTATTAATTTATGCCTCTCTATAGTTAGCATGTGCCATGCCTTAGAAAAAGTACTTTATAAATTAAGTTTGACATACTTATGATGCCATACTCTATTCCCATCCATTTATCTCGTCTTATCCATTGGGTTGTGGATTCAAGAGGTAAATAATACAAAATAAAAACTATACAAAATTAAAATTTGTATGGATGTGATCTTACTATACATCTTCTTTATTTAGAGAGTGAACTAGATTACTTGATTCTTCAAATGATTTTAATGGTATACCTAATGATTCTCGTTGTTGCATCCCTGCCTGAGCAATTTTATCTTGCTTTATTGGTGCTTGAGCTAGTGGGGTTGTTGTGATCTAAAAAACCCAACACAAATTATTTCATGTCTCAGAATGAGGCACAAGGATCCGTTTAAATTGAAAAAAAATATCTTGTAGCGTGAAGTAGTACCTAAAAGAGGGATCACTATATTTATTGGACACCTCTTTAGATTTGGCTAGAAGGAGGGAAAAAAATTAGAGTAATGGGAAAACCTGCTCCATTGAAATTGGCTTTGACAATGGTTCAATCTCACTTTCATCCTTTAGATGTTCCAATAGTTGATCGATCTACTCCTATTTAAAGAAGTGTGCATATTCACTCCAGAATCCTAGAGAGCCTAATGCTTTTATTTCTTTACCTACTCTATGTGGGTGAATTTTTGTTTGTATCCACACACATGAATATTTTGAATAAAAAATATGACTAATAGCTGAGAAAGGTAATTTTGTAGACTCATCCAACAGTCGTTTGTAGTATGGGTAACTTTCTTCATACCCATTTGCTTCAATATTCAAGCAAAAGAGAAGGCTCAAAGTTGTAAAAATTAACTAAGTGTCAGTACTCAAAGAAAAAATAGGTGGTTGCTGGACTCGTCGTGGAGTTGTACAAAAGTGGACTAAGTTTCAGATATGGTGGAGAATTGGGCATCCTTTGGACTTTGAACGGGTTCCAAAATCCCATCATAAAAGTGCATGGTGAAAATATGGGTAGCTTCTAGACCCTGAGTGGGTCCCAAAAACCCATCATGAAGGAATGATAGAGCTGCCTGGAAGAAAAGTGAATGAAGGATAGTAAAAATGGAAAAAAATTGACTAAGTGTCATGCTTGGAAGAAAAATGGGTTATTGGTGGACTCTAGAGCAGTTCTGAGGGCCCATCACCAGATATGTAAAAAATGGCCAAGTTTCAGGCTTGGAAAAAAAGTGGGCATCCCCAAATCTAGATGGGTCCCAAAGGTATGCCATAGATAGAAAATATGGATGGGTTCCAAATTTCCATCAATGTCGATGGAGTCCAAAAATCCTTCATGGAGGGGCTTGGCAGAGAACTAGGTCGCTACTAGACTCTAGATGAGTTTCAAAATTCTGTGATGATAGAAAATATGTATAGGTCCTAAATTCTCATCAATACTGATGGAGCCTAAAAGCCTATCAATGCTGATGAACCCTGAAATTTTACCACATTGAAAATATCACTTTTTCATCAAGGTCGAAGAACCTACCAAGGAAAGAGAAGTTGGGATCTAAGTATCAAAATGCTCCAAACTTATAACATTCGATTGGTGAAAGGAGCCCAAAATTCAACTGATAGGATATGGAGGATATTTCAACATTGAATAAGTGGTCAACATCATGGTTTAGGTTACACAAGTTAACAGCCAACTACCTGCAAAAGTAGGCAGACAAACATCGTGAAGTGATAGAATTATCAGATGTGTTATATGAATCAAGCAACCAAATTAATCTAGTGCAACCCACTCCCATTTATCATGAATATTTAATTGCAGTGCGTAGGATGAAAGGCAAGAATATATAGCTCGGACACTCCCCTGACACAAGAGGATTCCACAATCAAACATCATGATTTTTTTGTAAAAAAATCATGGTTAAAACTATATATATATTAGAATGTTGAGCATTCAAAAGGGTCAGCTCTTAGGCCTTTACAATTTGCATGTATGAAGCACACTACTTATTAAGAAATATAAAGGGATTGTTGTTTAACCTCTATCTCTACCTTGTTGCAGAACATGTATGTATAGAGGATTGCTTATTTCTAATTTAGGTTGGTTGAATGCTCATGATATTAATTTTGTTGTCTAGATTTCTATTCATGATTCATTTTCTAGTTCTGGAAATCACAATCTAAAAGCTATATAATATATGAATGAATGATTTATGATTGGTGGGAGATGGTTGGTATGTTAGAGATTTTATTTATTTTCTCAATCACAAGGTCTTTGGTTATGCATGTATCTTGATGTGGCTTAATCTGCACCATTATAAGTTCTAGCTTCATTTATATTTTCTTCTTTCAGCACCCTTTTCCCCTTATATTATTTAAGTTAGCTAGGACTTCCAAGGATCCGACCTTCTCCAGAGATTGACCAGAAAGCCCTCACAGTAATTCAAGTCACTAAATGTTGGTCAAGGTCTATGGGCGTACAAATATTTCCTTAGATAGATTTTCATACCAACAATTTTTGGCAGGCTCAGTGGGATCAGAGGTCCTAAAGTTTGGATAAATCAATATTTAGTGATACCCTGGTTTAAGTAATTCATTTTTGTAATCACCTACCAACTCTGTTGCAAGTGCAATCTAGATAAATAATGAAGAAACATGGCAACTTTGCTTGAATGCAAAACCTAGCTCCATGAGAGGTTGCCTTTGCCTCAACCTATAAGAGCATAAATCCACCATGCTACCAATAATTTTTGGCATGCTTGTTGGGATCAAAGGTCCCATAGTTTGAAAAAATTAGGATTTGGTGATACCCTAGTTTAAGTAATTCATTTTTTTAATCACTCGATGACTTTGTTGCAAGAGCAATCTAGATCAATGTTGAAGCAACATGGTGACTCTACTTGAATGCAAAACCTAGCTTCATGAGAGGTTAACTTTGCCTCAACCTACAAGATCATAAATCCATCATGCTACCAATAATTTTTGGCACACTTAGTGGGATCGAAGGTCCCACAGTTTGGATAAATCAAGGTTTGGTGATAGCCTAGTTTAAGTAATTTATTTTTGTAATCACTTGGAGACTCTGCTGTAGGTGCAATCTAGATCAATGCTAACGCAACATGGCAAATTTTATTGAATGTAAAACCTAGCTTGGTTACCTTGGACTCAACTCAAAAGCATAAACCCATTGTACGACCAATAGTTTTGGCATGCCCGATGGGACAAGAGGTCCCACAGTTTGGATAAATCAAGGTTTGGTGATACCCTGCTCATTATAGATCTTCATTTCAAATCATCTGGTGATTCTACTTGAATGTTTGACCTAGATTTAATGATTAGTTACCTTTGAAATCCTAATTAGATCTTAATTTTCCTAGAGGACTCAAGATTTGATGAGAAATATTGATCTCAACAATAGAGAAATTATGCTCATCTGGTGAATCCTATCCAAAGGAAGAATCCAATAATTTTGAAAGATCTTTGTCTCAGTAGATATATATGGCTCAAAAATAGTATCCTTGATGGGATGACACGGGTCCTCTCAATATTCCATATAAAATGATATCCCCAAGGCTTTCCCAAGATCTTTACCAAGCTTTGATGGTACAAAAAAGACTGCACTTGAGCATTGTCAAGATGTGGCTTCTCTGGCTACTATTCATAACATAACATTTGAGGATGTGATGATCAAGATGCTCATTCTCTCTCAAAGGGAAGGTATTGTTGTGGTACAGATATTTAAAAAATGGAATATTTACACATGAAATTATCTGGCAAAATCACTCATCAATACGTTTGATGACTTTGGAGATCCCTTTCTGTTGCTTACTCAACTTCCATTCATCAAATAGGCTCCCTATGAAAGTATTGCCAACTTCAATGTTTGATTCAAAAAAAAATTGGAGAAGAATTACCCATGATTTCCAACCATCCCTTGCCTAGGCATACCTAAATTATATCTAGGCTTTTAGCTCTAACATAAGCATTATTTTTTAGCAATCCAAATAAAAGATATTCTTGTAAATTTTCAAGGAGGTCATACGAGCTGAAAATATACTAATTCAAGCAGGAAAAATACCTCCTAGGGAAGTTGCATATCCTCTTCAACCCTTCACAAGTGTATTTCATGCTCCATTCCATAAGAAGATCAGTTTGTGCCCATATCAAGTAATATAGGATGATATTTATACCATTACCTATATGGATAGACATTGAATAGAGAAAGAACAAAAGAAAAGGATCCAATGGCTAGCTAAAGAAGTTAAAAATATGGGAAGACAATTCTCAACAAACAAGTGCCAAGATCTTGGTAGCTGTGGACCTACTACACAACTTCAAAACCCACCTATATTCAGTTAACAAGTTTAAAGAAGAAGGTACAGGAGGGTAATGATGAAAAATAAATACACAATCAAATCCCAAGCTCATTCATGCCTCCGTTCCATAGGGACCTTTAGATTAAAAAATTTGGCAATGATTTTGAGCAAGCAAGAAGATGCCCTATGATGAATAACGTAATTGCTTGCAATATAGTGCAAGAGTATAAATGTTAAAAATATGTAGACCTAGTGACATCTCAATCGAAGGGATATAAGAATGTTGGTACTCCATCCCCACCAGTGCAAGACACCAATGTAAGAGATCATATGCTATTATAGATTTCTCTTTCACAAAGTCTATCATTTTGCCATAAAAGGCTAGAGGCCTATAAAAAGATGTAAATTTTACTATCAATGCTGAGCAGAGAGTAGAAAGGATAGAGCAATTTTATAGCTTATTTAAAATTTATATTCCTATGCCAATAGGATTGAGGAAAGACATATTGATATTAGAATAGGTGGACCTAATTTATGTTTTCATTGGAAAATCAGCAAATATTAATGGTACACATGCACTGACCAAAATATCCCTCTTCAATATTTCAAAAGACCATTCTCATCTATTCTACCTATATCTTTCATCAAAGAAGCATATATACATAATTGTGTGGTGGATCCAAAGGCCCAAGCATCTATCATGCCAGTAGAAATGTACAATAGTTTAGGGTTGAATCCAGACATGCAGAAGCCAAAGATATTGTATTCTAGGGGAAAACATTTGAAGAGGGTAGGGACTCTACACAAGGTCATAATGCTGATATGTGGGAACCCAAACTTACCTATAATCCAAGATGTAGAAGTTGTTGATGTGCCTCCGTTGTTTAGAATATGTTTATCCCTAGATTTTTTGAAATATATGGGAGGGTGTATAACTCAAGAGCATAATCATATGCTAATTGCATTAGCTAGAAAAATAATCATAGTACCGAATCAAGGATTGCATCCTTTTTGTATCAAAGGATATGAAAAGCAAGATACGAGCTCTATTAAGAAGCTCATATGCAAAATAAGGGTAAACTCAAGAAATCGATCAAAATAATGGTTAAGTAAGCTTGGATTAAATTTGCTATCCTCTACCTAGTTACCCAGTGATAACCCAACGATGGGCTTTTGGGTCAAACAAGATGTAGAAAGTTGTAGCATAAACCATATTTGGAGGACTGCCAAAAATATGATACCAATAGAAGAAATTAGAGTATGGACGACATGCTAGATGGAACCTATGGAGGGATGATGCCTACATCCATTCCTAGAATAACCAATGATAAAATATAGGGCCAACTAAACAAGACCAGGTCCTGTGTTTGTCACTTATGCCAAAAATAGAGAATTCCAAGAGCAAGGGATAAAGTTGAAATGAAATTTGGTAGAGGATAATGATACTTGGGAACTATGGTAAACTGACCACAAAGAGTAGTTCAAGTTTGGTATCATATAGTATGAACATTACAGGTTCATGGGATAACTCATCGAAGATATCCTAGCTCAGGTGTGTCAACCACACCATAATTTTCTGTACATAACCAACAAATAAATAAGCACATACAATGGTTACATGGCTACTTAGAATGTGATATCATCTTGTACAAAGGATGCATGTATAATTAGAAGGGAAATTATTGCAGGCTAACCTAATCATCAAAATTTATAGATACGAAATAAATCCTAGGTGTTGTTAGTTATTTTTATTAAAGCACTTTCTCATCTCTTTTTATTTTTTGGTAATTAAATTTTTGACTCCGTAGCTTGGTGGGCAAAGGCATATCATATATGCATGAAAGTCTCATGTGGCATGAACAAAAACCCAAAAATATCATCCAAACTAGGAAAAATATCATCCAAAATGCATTATGACACTAGCTAAATACGGAGTAGCATAAGTATGGAAATCAGTTGGCATATGAATGGATAATTCAAGAAGTGTTAAAGATTTATAGGATCAAGGAGGAGTAATTCCACTGATTTAAACCGATGAAACAACCCCATATAGCTTTGCCCTATATAAGGATGAGTATACAACAAAAACCAAATGATGAAACTCTTTGTGTAGGAATGAGCCTAGAAATGCAAACATAGTTTTCCATGATGAAGTATAAGCAGCTGAAAAAATTCTTGCTTGTTTATGTGAGAAAGCAGGGGATAAGAAAGAAGAACAAATGGTGGTCAAAAAATAGTGTCATATTATGGCAATCTATCTGTTTTGGAAGCAACTCTGTGCTGCAGTATAATATGTATATTTTTGTTGGGTTTTCCCTTTGTTTGTGTGCCTCCACTTCTTGTTTTATGGATTTTCATACATTTTTTTATCCATGTCCTTTTCATATCCATATTTATTTCTTAGTTATTAGTAGCACATTTTTTTAGGCACATGTACCCCGCTTCTATTCTCCTTTTTTTTCGCTTCCCCTATGCTAGCTCTCCCTTTGCTCAACTTACCTTTTTGTCCCATTTTATTCTAGTTAAGTTTTTCTGTGTTTTTCCAAAAATAAAGCTATTTGTGTTCTACAACCTTACAATCAAAGTTCCACCTATGAGTTGCCAAGAATGTGGGTGAATTTTTAATTGTATCCACCCACATGAATCTTTTGGATAAACAAGACGACTAATAGTTGAGAAATGTAATTTTTTAGACTCGACCAACGGTCCCTTGCAGTATGGGTAACTTTATTCATACCAATTTGATTTAGTATTCAAGCAAAAGAGAAGGCTCAAAGTTGCAAAAAATTGACTAAGTGTCAGTATTGGAAAAAAAATGGGTTGTTGTTGGACTCACCATGGAGTCATGTGAAAGTGGGCTAAGTGTCAAGCATGGTAGAGAATTGGGCATCCTCTAAAAATCTAGATGGGTCCTAAAAGCCCATAATAAAAGTTCATGGTGAAAATATGGGTAGCTACTGGATCTCGAGAAGGTCCCAAAAACCTATCACGAAGGAATGCTAGAGCTTCTTGGTGGAAAATTGAATGAAGGATAGCAGAAATGGAAAAAAATTGACTAAGTGCCATGCCTGGTAGAAAATGGGTTATTGGTAGACTCTAGAGCAGTCCTGAGGAACCATCACTAGATATGCAAAAATGGCCAAGTGTCAAGGTTGGTAGAAAAGTGGGCATCCTCCAAACTCTGGATAGGTCCTAAAGGTTCATCGTAGATAGAAAATATAGATAGGTCCCAAATTCCTATCAATGTTGATGGATCCTGAAAACCCATAATGGAGGGGCTTGACAAAGAACTAGGTCACTACCAAACTTTGGATGGGTCCCAAAAGTATACGACAATAGAAAATATGTATGGGTCCCAAATTCTTATCAATATCGATGGAGCCCAAAAGCTCGTCAATGTCGATGAACCTCAAAATTCTACCACGTTGATAATGTCACTTTTCATCAAGTCTGCAAAAATTGCTAAAGAAAGAGAAGCTGGGATCTAAGTATCAAAATAATTCAAATTTACAACATCCAACTAGTGAAAGGAGCTCAAAATTCAATTGATAGGAGATGGAGAATATTTCAGAATCAAAGGAGTGGTCAACATCATCATTTAGATTACACATGTTAATGAACCACTACTTGTAGGAGTAGGTAGATAGACCTCATGGAGTGATAGAATTATCAAATGCATTAGATGAGTCAAGAAACCAGATGTAGCCAGTGTATCCCACTCCCATTTATCATGAGTATTCAGTTGCAATGCATAGGATGATAGGAAAGAATATATAGCCTGGCCACTCTATTGACATGAGGATTCCACAATAAAACATCATGATTTTTGGTAAAAAAATTCATGGTTAAAACTATATATATTAAAATGCTAAGCATTCAAAAGGGTCAACTCTTAGGCCTTTACAATTTGCATGTATGAAGCACATTGCTTATTGAGAATGTAAATGTGCGAACTAACTTTTGCATTATCAAACAGGGATTAAATAGTACATCAGTAGCCGGGAATAGCCCATCCGACGTAACTGAACTGTTACGTAGTTGTAACAGCAGTCCAATAATGTAATACAGACGAAACTAATGAACAGAATGAACAGTACGCTAACATCCCCCTTTATTACATTATTTGGGTAATGTAATAACTAATAGCTATACTAACATCCCCTTAAATTATTTTGCAATACAAAGTGAGCTGCGAAACAATTCAAATTTGACACGTCCAAGTGCCTTAGTGAAAATGTCAGCAACTTGAGCATCGGTGGGAATGTGCTGAAGCTGAATTCGGTGCTTTGGAACTTCCTCTCGAATGAAATGACATTGTGTGTCAATGTGCTTTGTTTTTTCATGATGGACTGGATTCTTGACGAGGTTCAGAACACCTTGATTATCGCAAAACAAGTGTATTGGAGATTTTGATGGATGGCCCATACTTGTTAGAATGCGACGTAACCATATCACTTCGCACACAACTTCACGTGCGGCGCGATATTCTGCCTCTCGTTGAAGAAATAGCAACCACCGTTGCTTCTTGCCGTGCCAAGAGACAGGACCGGATCCCAGATGAAAAATGTATCCATAAGTTGACTTGCGATCATCAAATGATCCGGCATAGTCGGAGTCCGTGTATCCTTGCAAGAAGAATTTGTTGTTCCTCTTGTATTCTAGGCCATATTCTATAGTACCACGGACATAGTGAAGAACACGTTTTGTCGCTTTCCAATGAATAGTCTTAGGCTCCCGCATGAACCTCGAAAGATAGTTTACAACAAATACGAGATCCGGCCTAGTATTGGTCGGATATATGAGACTCCCAATCAACTCGTCGATAGAGAGTGCCATCTACTCGGGGTGAGACATCATATCGCGATAATCGAAGTCCATTCTCCATAGGAGTTGCCATTGGCTTGCAGTCAGTCATGCGATATTTATCGAGCAATGTCTTGGCATACTTTTTCTGAGTCACTTTGATGGTGTGCTCCTTCTGGCTGAATTCCAGACCAAGACAGTAATGGAGAAGTCCAAGATCTGTCATCTCAAAAGATTTGCACAAGTTTCTTTTGACAAGAGAGATCATATCTTCCGAACTCCCCGTAATGAGCAGATCATCCACATAGAGTACAAGCAACACTATCTCGTAACCCCGTTTCTTGAAATAGAGGTTTGCATCTGATGGACATCTCTTAAATCCATGCCACATTAGGTGATTGTCCATTTTTATATACCAAGCTCGAGGAGCTTGTTTCAGACCATACAAGGATTTGACCAATTTGCAAACTTTCTGCTGTTGGCCTTCCACTTCAAATCCTTCAAGCTGAGTCATATAGACTTCTTCTTGGAGATCACCATTAAGAAAGGCACTTTTGACATCCATTTGGTGAACTTTCCACCCATATTGTGCTGCCATAGCACACATAACCCGAATTGTGGTCATCCGAGCAGTAGGTGCAAAAGTTTCTTCATAGTCGATGCCTTCCTTTTGAGCATAGCCCTTTGCAACAAGACGGGCCTTATGCTTATCAATTGTTCCATCTACCTTGTACTTGACTTTGTATACCCATTTGCAGCCAATAGGTTTCTTTCCATGCGGCAGATCAACAAGCTTCCAAGTTTTATTCTTCATCAGAGACTCATACTCTGTATCCATAGCGGCCTTCCACTGAGGCTCACTAAGAGCATCTTGCACTGATGCAGGTCCAAGACTATCTATGGTAGACATGAATGCCCTGTCATCATCAATATCCATATCCTCAACTTCTCTACTTGGAGTCACATAAAGTTCCTCAAAAGATTGACAAAGATCATCAACCTCACCGGCTCTCGGCTTCTCTTTCTCGTTGAGCCATACTCGCGTGTACGAGGTCTATCCAAATTCAAATTGGGAGGAGTGGATAAATTTGCATCTCTCGATTGTATTTGTACACCATTTAGGATTCTTCGTCGGTGGTGGTGAAGAAGATGTAGAAGGACCTCCCCGTCTCGTGTTGACGAAGGAATCTCCTCTTCCTTTGGTTCCACAATATCCTGGTGTACTGTAGATGTGCTCTGTGATGTGAAAGCTTCATCAAAGACAACATCTCTGCTGATATGAATTTTCTTGGTCAAAGGATCTATCAACCGATATCCTTTAGAGTGCTCAGAATATCCAAGAAAAATACATCTCAATGTTTTCTCATCTAGCTTCTTCCTTTTTTCTTTCGGTATGTGCATGAAAGCTTGACACCCGAAAATACGTAGATGAGATATGGAGGGTTTTCGACCACTCCATGCTTCCTGTGGAGTCATTCCTTTTAGGGCCTTTGTGGGTGCCCTATTCAAAAGATACACTGCAGTGGTGATAGCTTCTGCCCAATATTGTTGCCCAAGAGTTGCACCTGTGAGCATACAAAGAACCATTTCCATGATAGAACGATTCCTTCTCTCAGCAACTCCATTCTGCTGAGGAGTATAGGCAGTTGTTAACTGTCTCTTGATCCCATGCTTATCTAGGAATGCAAAAAATTCATTAGAGGTAAACTCTCCCCCTCGATCCGAGCGGAGGGTTTTGATAGAAGCCCCCGACTCCTTCTCAACGGATTTCTTGAACTGCCGGAAGAATGCAAAAGCTTCGATTTCGGTTTGAGAAAGAAAACCCACATCTTTCGTGAGTAGTCATCTACGAATAACTGAAAGTACCTCTTCCCTCCAACACTGTTGGGTGTGAAAGGACCGCATAGATCGGTGTGAATTAGCTCCAGAGGTTTTCGTGCTCTTGTAGAGCTCTTCTCAAATGGTACTCTATGCTGATTTCCTGCCATGCGCTCGAGCACACTCGGCAATGTGGCGTAAAGGGAAGGAAGACCCTTTACCATCTCATACTTGCCGAGCTCAAGTAAGTAGCCGGAACTAAGATGCCCATATCTCTTGTGCCATAGGGAAGTTGCCTCCTTGGTAGAGACAATCATGGAAACATGTGGAGTAGAGATAGCATCTAGTGCAAATAAGCCATGCTTATATGAAGTCGTTGCAATCGCTTACCCTTCCCGGTAATTGTACAACACTTCTTTCCATTCTCAACACGAAAGTTGACAACCATATTTCTGTCCGAGATTTGTGTCACCGACAACAAATTGTTGGCCAATCCCCGAACATAGAGGACCTTGTCAACTCGACACTTGCCATCGTGAAGAGTGACCGAAACCGTACCCTCTCCCCGAACCCCGTAGGTTTTATCATCGCAATGGTGACAGGTTTGCCCTCCTTGGCCACAAATGATTCAAACCACGATCCGTCGCCGATCATATGTTTACTAGCTCCGTAATCGACATACCAAATAGGATCCCTCCGAGTGGAATCCGTGGTAGTCATGAGCACCTTGTGTGCCCATTCGTAATCCGAGTCGATTCTTCAACAAACAACATTCGCCTGGGGTTGCTTGTTTTTATTTTGTGGTTTGTTTTGGCCTTTTTGCTTGTTCTTATGCCAACACCTGTTGGTGTCATGGTTGTCTTTCTCACAGATCTTGCACCACCTCTTCTTCTATTGAGGTTGCTTGCCTTTTCCTTTTGTATCCTCGTTGAGAATTTCCTCCTTTCCGAAAGTTGCCTCCTTTTTGCCCATTACCTTTCTTCCTAGAACCCCGCCTCGTTGGTGTATAGGGCTGTATTGGAAGAATCATCCTTGTGAAGTTGGCGTGCCTCCCGTTGTTGAAGTAGATTGACCAACTCGATGTAGGTAATTTGTCGTTGGGACACCCGGATGGAGGTTATCAACATATCAAATGAAGAAGGTAAAGCTCTCATCACAAGTGAAATGAGAAGCTTTTCGTCCACAGTATCTCCTAGAGAACTCAATTTCTCTTTCAACTCAGACACTGCACAGAAAGAGTTCAACTGTTTCACCCTGCCTCAAACTCAGGTTATGAAGTTGTTGTTGAAGATGAAGAATGGTGGATTCATTCTTCCCCTCATAGATGGTTCTAAGGGCATCCCATGCCTCTTTACCACTTGCTTTATCAGCTATATGAGGTTGCACTTCATCTGAAACAGCAAACAAAATGAGCACCTTTGCTCTCCTGTCTTTCTTGTCAAAAGCAATCCGATCCGTCGAAGGACCTCGTGGATCTCGCTCGTTGGTGAAGGCCTTGTTGCTACTCCAAGAATAATATCCCACAAATCTTCCATTTGGAGAATAGCCTTCATCTTATGTTTCCATGGTGTATAATTTGGACCTTTCAATAACCGATGCGGATCGACCATCAATTTTGCAACAACGGCCATAGTGAAGGTTCCTTATATCACCAAATTGGTCCCCCTTTCGATATACCTTTTGCTAGGCCAATATACCGTACAAAATACCCGCCCTTACGTGAGGGAAACTATAGGTATTTAGAAAGATCAACAAAAAATCACCCGCCCTTACGTGAGGGAGACTATAGGTGAAATTTAGAGATCATACGATACGTGGAACATAAGCGGTACTGAAAGGGAATCGCCTTGTTGATGGCACCTACCATAGAAGATTCTTCTCATGCGTGGGGCGTAACTTCCCCTAAACACTATGAAGAATACTTCGTCAGGATTTACGCCTAAACACAAGTGCGATAAAGGGTAGTGGATGGAGTAAAAAATGCAAAAATGGCGTACTTATTCCTCCCCGACGATTTATAGAGAACAAGCTCAGACGTCGTTATAGCAGCTATATTAGGCGGCGGATACAGTAGCCAAATCACGACAGCTTTACCTGTAAGTGCTGGCCAGAGGTATCGCAAATACCGAACGCTGCAGATGGCAAATAAATTGCACAGATGGGTTTTATATTCCGGGGACTTTAGGGAGTGTTTGATTTTAATTTTTAATGTTATAGTGCAAAAATGAAATATGCAACATACAACAAAAAAAATGCCCACTAGAATAACCCACAAGGTGTCGGTCACAGCCGAAAATGCACCTTTTACAATGCCAAATTGCTATTTTTCATAAAAATTACTCTCAATCCCCCTTTGATTTTTTTGAAAAAAAATCCCCCCTTAAAAGGCTTTCTTTAACAAAGCATTTTTATAATTATTATCAATTTTAAAATTAAAATAAATAATTTTAATTTCTATAGTTTTAAACTTTAGAAAAAATAAATTAAAATTAAATTTAATTTATTAAAGTTTAAAAACTATATTAAAAAAAAATTAAAATTAAAAATTTTAATTAAAAATAATAATAATAAAAAAATGACTTTGACAAAAAAAATTATACCTTGGGGGAGCTCGGCGGGATTCGAACCCCCGACACTCGTAGGCTCCTCGAGCCTTACCGCACGGCTCACGACCACGTGAGCCGGCGGGCTGATCCGAAAAGATCAGTAGACCTCCTCCCTTATCAACCCGAATCCTCCTCCTCCTCCTCGGCCTCTCGCACTGCCGGCGCTCCTCTCTGCCGAGGCATAAACACCGCTCCTCTCTCACGGCCGCAAAAAAAAAATTCTTCCACAGACCAACTTTTTTTTTTTTTTTTTTTTTAACGGGAAGGGGGGGTGGCTCTGTGTTTTTTTTTTTTTTTTTTTTTCTTTCCCGGCCGCGCGCGATTCGCGCTGTGCGCCGGGTGGGGGGCCGTTTTTTTTTTCCGGGAGGGTTGGGGGGCCGCGCCGCTACGCGCAAATGGCGCCGGGGGGGTTTATACCCCCTCCAATTCCCGCGCGGGCGGGGATTTAAAAATCCCGCGCGGGGGGGGTCCCTCCTCTCGCGCCGGCCTCTCGCCTGGCGCGACCGCGGCCCGTCGCGGGATTTAAAAAATCCCGCGCGCGGGGGGGGTCTCCCCTCCTGTCGCTGTCGCAAGGCGCGACCGCTACGCGCAAGGCGCGCCTCCACTCCCGCGCGGTCGGGGATTTAAAAATCCCGCGCGGGTGGGGTCCCTCCTCTCGCGCCGGCCTGTCGCCTGGCGCGACCGCGGCCCGTCGCGGGAGTGCGCGCTGTCGCACGGCCCTGCGCGCACTGTCGCGTAATGCGACAGTTGCTGTCGCGCGGGCCTGTAGCGTCCTCTTCGGGCGGGGGGGAGCGATTGCCGCGCCTCCTGCGCGGACGTCCCCTTCCTGCGCTTCTGCGGCCACGGACCGCCAAGGAGCTTCCAGCGACCTGCGCGTCCGCGGGTGTTTTTTTTTTTTTTTTTTTAAATCACGCAATGGCGTGAAGAAAAAAAATAATCCCGTCGCAACACAGCCACCTTTCACCGCTCCCTGCAATCTTCTCGCCCAGAATTTCCGAGTGGCTCTGATGCCATGTAAATGTGCGAACTAACTTTTGCATTATCAAACAGGGATTAAATAGTACATCAGTAGCCGGGAATAGCCCATCCGACGTAACTGAACTGTTACGTAGTTGTAACAGCAGTCCAATAATGTAATACAGACGAAACTAATGAACAGAATGAACAGTACGCTAACAGAGAAAAATAAAGGGATTGTTGTAACGTATGGCTCTACCTTGTTACATAGCATGTATGTATAGAATATTACTTATTTCTAATTTAGGCTACTTGAATGCTCATGATATTAATTATGCTATCCAAATTTCTATTCACGATTCATTTTTTGGTTCTAGAATTTGCAATCTAAAAGCTATATAATAGATGAATGAATGATTTGTGATCGATGGGAGTTGGTTGGTATGTTAGGGAATTTTCTTGTTTTCTCAATTGTAATGTCTTTGGTTATGCATGTATGTTTGATGTGGCTTAATCTACACCATTATAAGTTCTAGCTTCAGCTATATTTCCTTCTTTTAGACCCTTTTTCCTCCATTTTATTTACAATTAACTAAGAATTCCAAGGAATAGATCTTCTCTAGAGATTGACCAAAAAGCCCTCATGATTTTTGGGTCACTCAATGTTGGTCAAGGTCCATGGGCACACAAAAATTTCCTTAGGTAGATATTCATACCAAAACTTTGCTTATTTATTCTGATTTATTTTTAAATATGCCAAGAACCTCTTCTCCTTGGTGGATTACCTCACTCCATACAACTAACTAACGAATAGCAAATCTACATTCATCAAGATACCTCTTCTTTTGTCTTACTATTAGGGGATGTTGTTCTTTTTTTTACAACATTTATCTGGCTATTCATGCCTCATTTACCTTGCTAAGTAGTTCTTTTCAACCTTTCTCAAACTCCTTATTTTATTCGATTATCACATTAGCAATTTAGTTTATTTTCCTAACAAAGGGGACATAAGTCTACAAGATTAATTATCTAATTTTCTCCCAGTATTGCCTCTTGATATGCTTGAGGATATCTTTAGAAATTTCTTGACCCTGAGGTTTCTCCTTCTCCTACTTTAGTTCCACTTTTGTAGTGCCAAGGACTTCCTCTTGTTTATGGAGCTGAGATTTTATTTCTTGTAGTGTTGAATCGTGTTGTAGTACTAGATTCTTCATTACTTGCAACTCTTCTTCCAAGCATCAGATTCTATCATCCTTCTGCTACACCTATTTCTATATAGGCTATTTATCAATTATCCATTTCAAATCTAGAATTTCTAGTTGAAGGGCTTGCTAGTATAATTTTTCTTTGTTCAGTTTGATCTCCAAGTCTACAAATTTCTTTTCAATGGCTCGAAGTTTCTTATAAGTTCTATTTCCTTGTAGGAAGAGTGTGTTGGCTTTGGTGTGGAGGGTTTGAAGATTCTCTATATTTGATATTTTGGATATTTATTATCTATAAAATTTGACATGGTAGTCCTCCATCCTCATATCTACAAGAGTATTCTTGAATTTTGAGCAAGCAATCATCTTCACCCATTCTTTTATTATTGGGTCCACTATGTTATAGGTCACAATTGTCATATAGTTTTCTTGCTCTAGCTGTTGCTACTTATTTAGCCACTTTTTCTTGTTACTCTCTAGTTTTTTAATAATGGAAAACACCTTCGACAATGGATCGTCAGACATAGAAGGTAGAAAAGGGTTATTTAAGAAATAAGGAAGAATGTATAGGGGATCTAAGGAAAGGACACTATTTTCTAGGGGGTGAATATTTCTTGGAGTATTAGCACCATTTGCATAATGGGTGGAGTGTAAGTCTATGTTGGGGTAATATAAGAGGGAGATGTTGGCAACTAAGGAGACTTCGAAACTTGCTTAGGTTGCAATTGAGGTTTGATTAGTGCCTTGATGATCTCAAGTGAAGAAGAAGACTAAGCAAAGTCATGGAAAATGGAGCTTTGAGTAGTAAAATTTATAGAAATATTACTTGTTCCTTATGCTTTTAACTCTAGATCCACCCCTTTGGTTGCTCTAGCCTTAGCTACTTTAAGCTCCTTTACCTTTTATAGTTCAACTTTTGCTATTGCTGCTTCAGTTTTGCATACCTCTTGCTACAAATTCTATCTCCTAGAAACCTCCCTTTTAGCATCTAAATATATAGGACTTGGATAGATCTTACATTTCATCCCCTACTTAGGATATTTTTGGTGTGATATTAATTGTATCATTTATTATTTTCCAAAAGGTTTAGGAGTCCTTGATCTATTAGTATACTTAGCAAGTTGTTCTACTTCAGCACCAACAATGTATCCTTCAGTTATTTTATGGCCTTGGTCAATAAATCTTCCTTAGAGTCATCATGACCAACTAAGGAGGCTACCTATGATTGAGACTTAGCAAATACCTCTATCTCTTCTTACTCTAAATCTGCTATTACCTTGACCTCCAAGAAGATTTCCCTCATGCTCCTTCATCTAACTGATATACTTAGCATTGAAATATTTGAAACATTTCTTGTTTGTATCATCTGAGTAAGTATTATTTAGTTGGTCTTGTTTACATCCTAAAATCCACCATTCATTTATCATATGCTCCTCCCAACAAAAATCATCTATAATTACTTGAGTGAGATCAAGGCTGATCCATTGATATTCATTTATTTTTGAATAAAAATTTATATTGTACTCATGCCATATACTCTATGGTGGCCTCTCTTGCATCTTGATGATATCTAATGATGCTTCTTGGTCATTAGCTAAATTATTGAAATTATCAATTCTAACCATTTGTAGATGCTCAAATGGAGAAGGGTTATTGTTGAGAGCTACCAAATTAGCTTTAAAAATACCCTCTAGATTGAAGTGCCATCTATGAGGCACTATTGGAAGCTGGAGCAGGTCGAGCTTCTCATACAAAACTTGATTCTATTCTAGCTCCCTCTTAGTTATAGTAATGTATTCAAATTTTATAGGAATTTTTAAGACTACATTATTTTTCACTCTAGGCCCATAATGCTTCTCTATTACATATATTTGCTTAGAAAACTCCAAGCCAAAAAACTAGTTTGTAACATAGTATGAAAGTAGGTATGGGTGCTTGGGAAAATATATAATCTGATTATGGTTCCTTCCTTCAAGAAGTACCAATATCCCAATTATTGTTGCTTTCCCAATTAATCTATCAATAAATTTAGTACTAAGGTGCATATATTCCTCAAATATTTTAGCAATTGCAAGACCCACAAAAGTTCTTTTTGAACTCTAGATAGGAAATGCTTTATCTGATTACGTGGGTCCAATTCATAATAAGATGTACTTTTCCATTTTTGTCCCACATCTACAAATCCATGTTGTACCGAAATAGGATCAACCATGCTAGATACAATGAGTAAGTAAATATGTCACGTCAACCCATTTTTATAGCGATCAGTTGTTCATGTATACTTATGCTAATTTTTTTCTCAATTAAAGAAGAGAGTGTGAGTGTTTATAAAAACATGGGCCAAATACATTTGGTATGGATATAGCATAACATATGTCCTTAACCCGAATATTATTGCTAACATAGACAGTACCGGTTGCACATGGGACTTAAATTCTCCCAAATTTCTTGTTTTTTCCATGTAATCATCTGGGAGCGTTCCCAAAAAGCCAAACAACCTATTTTTTTAAATGGGTTATATGGGATTGAAATGAGCTCCACATATATTACATGATCACCACATAGTGGTATTACAATAAAGCTAGGATATTATCCTTGTATTGTTTGACAAGATTCAAACCTGGGTCTCTGTTGGAAATTTTGACTATAATGTGTTGTAATTGATGTCAATGGTTTGATGTCAAAAGGTTTATATAAAAAAGCAATTGGTTTGGTAGGAATATTCTCTATGATTGAAATAAGCCAAGGACAAAAAAGTTTTAAGGCAACAAGAAAGGATTAAGTTAAAAGCCATGAAGGGACAATATTATAATATTTTATTATAATATTTGGAATAAAAGAAGTGATAAGGAAAAATAAAGTATTATATTTTTCCATGGCTAAGTTGGCAAACAAAAGAGCAAGACCCATTTACACATTGTGTGGAAGTGCAAGAACCCATATACATGTTATTTATAAGGTGGAATGTAAAAATATATTATTATAATATTTAAACTATAGTTTAAATATTATATTCATATGTTAATGCTCTAAGGTTTGAAATAATTAAAAATTCCCATGAGGGCCGACATTTTAATTCAAAGCGCAAAGTATATAAAGGGAAGAAAATTTTGTTTGAAAAACAAAAAATCTAACATTGAATTCGATAGCGATCGGGGAGGTAGTTCGAGCACAACGAAAAATGTGATAGTGAAGCAGAAGGGAAAAGTGGCAATGCACATCACGAAGTCATGAAAGGGCAGCTAGACCAAGTGGTTGCTTGGCCTTTGTCGTAGAGCATGGTAGAAAGGAGAACTGGGTTCGAAACCTATCCTAGTTATTTTGAACATCAACAATATGTTGTTCATGTTTCAAGATAGGGATAACAAAGGAGGAGCACATTATGGTGTTTATGTGGGTGCGCAGCCCATGACAACCTAGCCAAGGCTAAGGTGCTAGGTAGGCTGTGAACGCGAGTTCGATTCGTGTGGAGTGCATAATAGTGTTTTGAGGTACGCAAATACTTTAATTACGTGGCTAAGGTATGATTTAGAAAATTTATTAATTCTTTGTAATTTGAAAGGATAGTTTGAATGATGGATTAAATATTGGAGATTATAAGGTGTAAGAAAAAAAATTATTTTTGTAATTTGGAATGTATGTTGGGTTAATAATTGGAGAGTATAAGGTGTAAACAAAGGACTTTGAAATCTGTTTTGAGTTAGAATATTAAAGTGCTTGGAAGGTTGAAATTTGGGTTAAAAATATTTTATGTTGAGTTGGAGTTAAAAGGAGCTATAGGGATATTGTCATTATAGTTGTTTTGATTGAGTGAGTATATGATCTATTGATTGGGGATTTATTTTTAAGGAAGGAGTTAAAAGGTGTTTTTATGGATCAAAATTATTTGTTGTAAAAGGATGCACATGTTTCATTATTGAAAACAAAAGGAGGTTTACAAATTGATATTTTTAGAATTATTTGAGCATATCCTTTTTTTAAGAGAAGTTGATGTATATGTTTACATCTAACCCTTTTTAGTGGCACAAAGAGAATTGATTGTGAAATAGATTTTGAAGACATATCTCCATCAAAGTAAAAAGGTATGGGCACATCATATTTTGATTGAAGTGTTGTTGGATTGAATGTTGTGAAATATAAGGTGGAGTGAAAAGGATTATTTGATAAGCATTGTTGGAAATATTTGAGTGGTTTTAATATGCATTATTGGTGAATTTTTAGAGAGCATTTGATATAAATATTGAAGATTATGTGAGTTAGGGTTTGAGACCCATATTATGATCTTTTTTTGAAGGAGTATGAAAATTATTATTTAGGATTTGTAGGAAACTTGTGATTCATTGGTTGAATAATTAGATGAAACTTTTGAATATTGGTTTGAGTATATTAATTAAGTCTTGGTAAAGACTTGAGAGTAGATTGGGTAAGTTCTTGAGAGGACTTGAAAGCAGGTTTGAGGCAAGTATTTGTGAAGACTTGAGAGTAGAGTTGATTGATTGATTTGTTCGAGCTTTATGGTAAGGCTTGGGATAAATATAAGAAAAGTTTATTTGTGATTAGATAAAGCTTTGAGTTAAGGCTTGAGGACAGATTTGAGGACAAGTTTGGTACAAATTTGAGAGCAAATTTGAGGACAAGTTTGGTACAAATTTGAGAGCAGATTTATGATAGACTTGAGATAGAGTTAGAGCATATTTATACTACACTTGGGATAAAGTTTGGTGTATATTTGAGGCAAAGAGCAAGATTTGGAGGTGATAGAGTAGAGGATAGAAGTATTCAGTGGATAGAGATCCACTAGCCAGGGCAGTGAGGATAGAGGTATTCTATGGAGAGAGATCCACAAACCAATGTAGAGGGAGCAAAAGTCTTCAAGAAGATCACTAGCTAGAGTAGAGGAGAAAGAGTTCTCTTGTGGATTGAGTTCCAAGAAATAGAGCACAGGGGATTGGTGTCTTCTTTGGATAGAGGCCCATAAACATTGTAATAGGGTGTTAATTCCCAAAAGAATTTATTGAGAAAATCTATAAGGAATATTTTCTCCATGGAGTAGCCCACATTGGGTGAACCATGTTAAATCGTGTCTCTCATGTGTGTGATGATTTATGGAATGCTTACTGCTTTGATATTGCTGATATTATCATATGGACTGAAAATAAAAAGTTTTAACTTATACTATTCACCTCCCTTTCAGTATAAGCTCATGTTCTTCAGTATCCTCCTTGAAATATTGAGAAATCTAACTAGTTGAGCTATTACCACTTGATTAAAAATCAATGAGTTTACATAGGTTTTTATGAGGGGTCCTAGTCCCCTCATACTGAGTGGGATTTGAATATTGAACCTCTCAAAGAGAGACTAAATCTCTTACCATTTCAATAAGCTTGCAACTTAAGACAACCACTTTTTTACATTGGATTTGTTGAGAAATTTCCTCTATTCTTCCATAACTATCACCGTGGGCTTCACTCCTAGTATAGCTTCTATGGTGAAAGCTCTAGAAATTTTTCCCTTTGAAATTGGAAACAACCACTCTAGCTTCAATTGCGTACTGTAGCCATGTTCGGATCATAATATCTTACAATGACCTTCACAAGATCTGGGTATGGACGCATAGGTCTAGGCATGTATCTAGATAACATTGAATTCCAGAGTGTGCTTCCTAGATGGTCTGGTGAAAAACTCTTTCCTTTAAATTCTGCCATTTCTCTAAAATTTCTTAGCTTTGCCTTGATTATAAGAATAATATCATGTATTCTTTCCAGGTTATCTTGCAATTCTTTGGAGTTTCTCTATACTGCTACACTTTTCATCGCTTGAGTTATTTTTTTATTGACTGTTCTCACACCTCTCTATGTCTATTCTCCTTCATAAAACACTTAGGATCACTTGCTTCTCACAATGTAAATTTTAGTAATTCTACATGGCTTGAATTTGAGCTCTCTTTATAATGTTTAGCTATGGGGTAGCCAAGGCATGATCGTGAATCCTTGCATGCAAATTATTACATGTACCATTGTTTAGGATTAGAAAATGCCAATGAAAATTATGATGCATGATTTTGGAGGTTATGTCATCAACCAATAAGACTTTGAAATTTTTTAAATTTTTGGCAATTCAAGAGAATATTATCGGTAAATTAGGTATGTGTTCGTGAAAACATTTTTGTCAGCCTTTAACTACCACTGTGCTTCATGATTAAACATCATGAGGAAATGTGGTATAATATTTTAAATCATGTGCCCTCAATCATATGAATGTTGTAAGTTAAGATCTAATGAGTTTATTTGAGATTTCATGAGCCAATTAGACGTTGTCGCTTCGAGCACTACTGATAGTTGAACTACTTTGTACAAGTATTTACATGTGCAACTATTTACATATGTACAAATTGATTGCATAAATTTTTATGCATAGTGCTTCAAGTATTGGCCATTTATTGGTATCGGTAATACATGGCCATCCAAATCACGAAGCTGAAAAGCATTTAAATCCTTTCTTTGTTCTATTAAAAATGGCCTAGACCACATGGATTCAAATTTGTCATGTGCACCTGGCTTAGCTCGATCCACGTCCCATTTAAGTACAAGATCATCTTCATTAAATGCTTTTGAGGCTTCCTTTTATCAAACCAATGCTTGATAACTGCCTAATGATGTCAAATATTATCATATGCCTTTTCACACTTTTCCTCTAGCAACATTAATTCTGCCATTCTCTTTTCCATTGGCTAAGCATTTTTTGGGTCGATTTCACTAATAAATTTCAAGGCCGATAGTTCTAAATTGATGGGTAAGACTTATTATTTTCCATACACTAAAGAATACGGTGAAGTTTTCAATGCCTTTTTTATAGTTATCCTATCAACCCATAGTGCTTGATTAAGCAATAAATGCCAACTTCTTGGATTATCCTCAATGTTGCGTTTAATTATCTTCAATAGATTTTTGTTTGTGGATTTTGCTAATCCATTTCCCTAAGGATAATAATTGGAAGATGCATTCCAATATATACCATATTTTCTTGTAAAATCAATGGTTTTCTCACCAATGAAAGATCCGACATTGTCTAAAACAATTGTGGCTGGGATTCCAAATCTCGTAATCAACTTTTCAAAAAATTCAATAACCATATCTTGGTCCGCATGCTTAGTAGCTTTAGCTTCAGACCACTTGGTGAAGTAGTCCATTACTGTCAGGATATACTTGTGCCCAATAGATGAATTTGGGTTAATCACCCCAATAAAGTCCAACCCCCATTTCTAGAAGGGTTCTTCTACAATAATTGGCTAAAGAGGCATTATGAGATGTTTGCTCTTTCCTATAAATATTTGGCATTTGTCACATGACCTAGCAAATTTTGAAATCATCTAAAAATATTATGGGCCAATAATATCTGGCTCTAAGTATTTTTGTAGCTTTAATTTATCCAGAGTAATGACCCCTTGAAAAGCCAACGTGAAATTCCTTTAGGACTTATTTTGCCTTGTTCGGATGTAAGCATATCAATAGTACACCATAAAAAATTATTTGATACAGGAATCCATCAATTACAACATATTTTTTTACTTGTAGCCTGTATCTACATCTCTGAGAAGCTATGAGACCCTTCAAACATCTACCATATTTAAAAGTATCAATTGCTCAATCTAGGTATCTTTTGGTTGTGAAGTTTGCAAATCATCTATCAACATGTTTGCATTCTATAGTGTTGACTCTGCTAGCTGTTGGCACAATACTTTTCCTCTCATGAGTTTGGTTGGCTTGATTTCAATGTCATACTCCTGAATCTTGGTGACCTATCTGGCTTGCTTGTCACCCAATTCTCCTTGAATTATGAAGTTTTGGACGTCTGAGTGCACTACATATACCATTGTCTTGCTTTGAGACATGAAGTGCCTAAATTTTTTTAAATATTTCATCAAAGCATAGACTTGCTTTTCTATAAAATTATATCTTTCCTCATGATCATGTAGTGTCTGGCTTAGGAAAGCTATAGGTCACTCATCATCTCTTTCCTTCTTTTGAGTGAGCACAACTGCATAACTCTCCTCTGCTCCAAATACATAGAGAATAAAATCTTTGGTATAGTCTAGATTAACCAACACTGGAGCATTGGCAATAGCTTCCTTGATATTTTTGAAGGTATTCTTTCTATTTTCTATCCACTTGAATTTATCTTGCTTCTATCATGGGTTTAACGATTTGAGCAAAATCTAAGATAAAATTTCACACAAAGTTGATCTATCCAAAAAATGATTATAAGCCCTTCTTATTTAGTGATAGTGGTAGTGCCATTATAGCTTTAACTATTTTTGGATTGATATCTATCACTACTTTGAATACAACATGTCCTAACAATTTTCCTTCCTGTACAACAAAAATTGACTTCTTTGGGTTCAATGAAACCCCAAATTCTCTGTATTTTTGGAATACCAGTCAAAGATGTTCAACATGCTTTTCTTTCTGGTGAGAGAAGACTATCATATCATCTAGATAAATCACTATTATCTTGTTTACCAAATTTTCCAAATGCTAGGTCCATTGCCCTCTAAAAGGTGGCACCAACATTGGATAGACCAAAGGGCATTCATTGATATGCAAAGGTTCCCCACTTAGTGGTGAATGTGGTCTTGTATTGGTCTTCATCTTGGATCCATACTTGATTAAAACTAGAGAATCCATCTAGCAAAGAGAACCTCTTTGCTCTAGCTATAGTGTGCAATATTTGATCAATTTGGGGTAGAGGGTAGTGGTCTTTCAATGAGGCCTTGTTAAGGTTTCAAAAATCTACATAGAGGTAAATATCACCATTTTTATTTCTTACCAACACAAGATTTGCTACCCATGTAGAGTGCTTAATTGGATAGATAATTTTAGCATTCAAGAGCTTCAATAACTCTTGCTTCATCAAAGCCTCTATCTTTGGATTGATTAGTCGTTGTTTTTGCTGAAAAGGTTTAGCATCTGGTATGAGTTCAATAGTGTGTTGAATAGTTTCTTTGTTATAAACTTTGAGATCATCATAAGTCCATGCTATAATGTCATTGAAATCTTTGCATAAGTCCAAAATTTGATTAAATTCATCTTCAGAGTAATGCACTCCTACTTTAAGATGCTTCCTAGGCTCAATCTCAATTTCTTTATACCCTTGCTTATCAATTTTCATTTTATGAGCAATCGATCAATCACTACTATCAAATAAGCTCTCTAAGGTGATCAATCCTTTTGGGATATGATTGTTTTTAAGTTGTATTAACTCTTATTTCTTCTTCATCTTCTTGTAGCCTACTGGTTTCACTTGCACAATTCATTTCTTGAATTAAAAAGTCAATAATTTGTTCATCACTATCAAAAATATGCCAAAATGTATCTTTATTTGGCATTGATGGCCTATATATCAACTTGATTGTCTTGGATCTATGCATACTATATTAGACACCAGGTAATAATTAGCTCCAAGAGAAGCTAATGTATCAACATGAGTATTCTGTTCTCTAGGAATGACTTTTATGTTGAGTGCTTCAAAGTTTTCCAATAGGTCCCACACTCTATTTTTGTACGCCTTAAGGTAGTGTTGTTTGCTAGTGCAATGTTCTATAACCTGGTTAACAATTAGCTCTGAATCTCCATGGATCAATAGCTGCTTGATTCCAAATTTTTAGCTTTCTTAAGGCCTAGGCATAATGCTTCATATTCTACTACATTGTTTGTGTAGCTCCATGCAAGCCTATATGAGAAAGCCTTTTCTATTCTAGTTGGTGAAATCGTACTATCCTAGCTCCAACACTGTTTTTGCATCTTGCTACATCAAAATAGAGCCTCCACAATGCATCTTGCCGCGACATCTTCTTTGATGCGGCTGAGGCCTTCCTTTCCTTCGTTTTTAATTGAATAGGTGTGAATTCCGGTTTCAATCTTGTCATTGAAGTCCTTTAATGAGAACTGATCTTCTGTTTGCAATTCATCGATGATATCCTCCATCAAATGAGTTTCTTCAGTCATCATGCTAACTGTACTGGCTTGCTGATCTTGTTCTTCAATCCTCTCTATGTGATAGGTGGATGGCTTTTCAGAGAATATTTTCACTCTTTTGCCTTTGTATGGAATCTCCATATGTGAATAGTCAAGAGATAGATATCCACCTAGTTTAGCTATGAATTCCCTAGAGAGGCACATTCCAAAGTAAGGCTCTAAGTCCACTACCACCACTTCTTGAATGACTGTTATCTAGGGCATTTTGTGCAACACCATAGGTATATCTTTAATTACTCCCATAGTTTTTATAAGAGTACCATCCAACTATAGCACACTAGGACTACTCCTAGTATATTCCATACCCATTATTTCACACACAGCTTTGGGCATCACTGTTGTTGCTACTCCAAAATCGATCATGTAGTTATGCACAACCCATCCTTCCATGCGTAGGGACAAATAGAATGGTGATGACCTATTTTTTCCTATCCCTAAGGTGGGATTTCCTTGAGCTAAATTGAGCTTTGGTTGATGCTTACCTTCATGCTTGATGGATTTTAAAGAGGCCTGAAGCAAGTCAATTTGCCCTGAAATTAGCAGAGCATCATACATGCTAGCTTTAGATGGTGTCTTCTTCAATTCCTCAACTATGTTGAAGCTATGAGATTCTGATTGCTTTGTCTATTCTTTTCTAGGTTCATTGAATCTAGTTCGATACTCATGGGCTGCTTCAATTCTCTGATGCTTAGTAATTGAAGGATACCTGAGCTTATCTCTAGCTTGCTCTTGAGTGTCAACTTCTTTTATTGACTTTTGTTGTTCTTGAGCCAACTTTTGCATTGAATATGGGCTTGAATTATGAGTGACTTCCTTCTTTGGTTGATCCTTCTATTTAGAAGGCACCTTGAAAGGGTCCATTGTTTTAGGATCAACTTGCAAGGGCTTCTTGCCTAATCTTGTTAAAATTACCACTTGCTCCATTGATGGCATCATAAAATTATGATCCATTTCTCTTAGCATATTTACTTGCCCTTTTTGGGCTCTTTCAACCTTATTAATTATAACTCTTTGTATATTATGTTGATACATCATGCAAATACTTTTACTATAAGGATCATTACATGTTGAGCACCTATAATATGACTTAGAGGCTAAAGCAGATGACTCAATTTCTTGATTTCTATACATTGTATTGGATGTTTTAGTAACTTTTTTGGTAGAAGTAGTTGCTTGATATTTTATTACATATAGAAATATTCTGGGTTAAAATTTTCTCTTAGCCTCTCTCCTTTTCATAGAAATAAATTTATTTGTCATATTCTTCATAGTTGTAGTTATTTCTTGCAAGACCACCATTTGGGGATCTGGGGCTGGTAATGTAGGCATAGGAAGAGGTGTTAGTACTGTTGGAATTGTAGGAGGTGTCAACAAGGTTTGAGTTGTTGGTGGAGTTGGCCATGTTGAGAAATTGATGGCTAGAGGTACTACTGGAAAGGAAGTGTTTGCAATAGGGGCTTGTGATTGTTGTTGGGGAAATTCTAGAAATATTGGTATTATAGTCTTGGGAGGCAGTTTACCTATAGCAATTAAATATTTCTCTACCTTTAATGCTTCTTGGAAGATAGCCAAGAATGTAAATACATTAGATTGCCTTATGGCCATGCCTAAATCTGAACTAAAAGCCCTTAGATAATAATACATTGCTTGTTCATCAGTTGGCCTAAGACCTTGAGGTACTCTTTTCCATGTCTGGCTAAATCTAATGTTGAAATCCATTATTTCCTCCTATGGATGCCTTTGTATCATGGTGAATTGTGTTAGTAGAGAGAATGGATCCACTTGTTCATTAAATTCCTCCACTAATTTGCCAACCAGTTGTGCCCATGAAGTTATACTGAGATCCGATAGGGTTCTGTACCAGTATAACATTTTTCCTTTCAATGATATTACTAATAGCCTTATCATGATATCTTCATCCTGAATGTTATGTATAGCAACTAATGATGCAACATCTTGATAGTGCTCATAAGCAATTTTCTCGATACCATCATATGTTGGTAATGCTTTTAATGTTACCTAGGGAATTGGATTATGGAAAGGTAGATTGAGAGGTCTTGTATTATTCTAGTTCAGGAAATTCTATGGATTTTGATTCTGAGCCATTGATGGTGATGTGTCTGAAGGTATTGAGGAGGTATAATCTGTGTGATACTGTTCTTCTAAAATATTTGAAGAGGAAGATGATTCAGAATATGTGCTAGAATGTTATCTCCTGAAAGCATGGGAAGACAATTCTAGGAATTCTATTGGTTCATCCAACCTTCTAGTTGCTTGTCTTGTGATCATAAAGTTTGGGAATCAATAGAGCAAGTAAATTTTCTAAGGTTTAAGCTCAATTTTTATGTATATCTAGGTTTTCTAAATGAGCAGAGTCACTAGGTGATTGGGAATTGATCTATCAGAATAGAGTATCACCAAAACTCTAATCTATCAGAATGGTGGGGTTTGTATCCCACTAAGCATGCCAAAAATCATTGGTCTAAAAATTTGCCTTAGGATTAAGTCTGTGCCCTAATATTTTGACCAATATTAGAAGACCTTGAAGAAGTGAAGCTTCAAGTATCAACCTTCGGAGTAGGCTAGTTCCTTTAAATCCTAACTACCTAATTCTAAAAATGAGGGGGTGAAAAGGGTGTTGAAAGAAATAAAGGGAGCTATAGCTAGAACTTATAATGGTGCAGATTTAGCAACATCAAAATACATTATGTATAAAACCACATACTATTGAATCATGAGTAGATCACCTAACATATCAACTTGTCATTATTACTTACAAAAAAAATTATATACTCAATTATTAGAACATTTGCTACATATTCTAGATCTAGAGAATGGAGATTCAATAAGGAATCTAGAAAGTAGAATAACTCTGATATTCATTCACCCAACTTATATAAAAAATAAGTATCAATTCATACATACATTTTTTGCAATAATTTGGACAAGAGATTAAACAACAATCCAATCTTTATTCAACTAGGCATAGAGCTCATACAATAATGCAAATTGTAAATACTAAAGAGCCAACCCCTAGAACCTCTTACATTCTAGTATATATAGCTTTACAATGTATTTTGTTATCAGGGCATCATTGCCTCAAGAATATATTATTTTTGTGTCAGAGCACCTACCCAATTGTACGCACACTTAAAAACCTAATTTGTTACAACTGATAGGTGTGACTAAACTGATGTGGCTTCTTTAGGTTCCATTTGAAGGAATGGGAATGATTTTTCTACACATGGTTGCTTAGATATTTTGGAAAAATTGTTATGTAGTTGGCCACTACATAATACACCCACACAAGTGTCAGTAAGTGGCCTTAATCATTGGAGGTTCTCTAAAAACAAATATAAACTACCCATCGTGCTATAAAAGTGATGACCTATATCTCTAACTATGTTGGGCATATAATTATTCTTATTCATTTCTAGTTGGGTGTCAAATTTTCAACTTGCTCTAATAGCTTACTATCAAACAACAAAATTTTGGTACCTATCTGCTTATTTTGGAGGTAAAAACAGTCTGACGGGCCTTATAATTAGCCAATTTTAGCTCTTGCTACTTACTATTTGGTGACAAGAATTTGGTACCCATCTACTACCTTAGGAGGCATAGAGTTTTCAATAACCTTTAGACATTGGCAATTTTGCATTCTTCAGTAGCTATCCTACGCCTTCTAAATAATTATCAGGTGATAGAGAATTTGCATACCTTTATGAAGCTCCATGGCACAAAACTTTTGATGTCTTGCATACTTAGCTAATTTTTACCTCTGCTTGCTCCCTACCAGGCGACAGGATTTTGGTACCAGCTTGTTTACTATCTAGGTTAAAAATCTCTAGCAGTTTGACACTTTATCAATTTTGCTTCCTTTTGCTCCTCATCATGGGATGGATTTTTGGTAGCGACCCACTACTATTGGAGGTACAAATACCTGACACTTTCCATACTTAGCCATTTTTTGTATTGCTTTTCTTATCACATTGTGATAAAATTTTGATACCTTCATGTTGGCATTGAGGGTACCACACACCTGATGACCTCCACACTTAGCCAATTTTACCTTTTATCATCTACCAGGTGATGATAATTTGGTATCCATTTGCTTCCCTTGTTAGTATAAGAAGTCTGGCTAGGTCTATACTTAGCTGATTTTAGCATCTCATCTCAAATATTGGGTGATAGGTTTTTGATACCCATATTTTACTAGTGGAAGTGTAAAAGCCTCAAAAACCTCCACACTTAGCCAATTTTGCCTTTATTTTCTCCTTGCTAGGTTATGGGGTTTTGGTACCCATATACTATCATCCATGGTATAAATTTTTTGATGACCATTGACTTGAAATAATTTTGCTTTGCTCGCTAGCTATTGGGTGCCAAAGCTTTGGTCCCTATTTTATTACCTTGTAGGTACAAAATGTCTGATAAATTCTATACTTAGTTGATTTTGAGATTTTTCACATCATCTATTTGCTGACAAAGATTTGACACCTGCTTGCTATCATTCATAGTACAAGATGCTTGGTGCTTTCCATTCTTGGTATTTTTAGCTCCATTTTTCTCTCTGCTAGGTGACAAGAACTCAATACTAGCTCACCACTATTGTAGGTACAAAACCTTCGAAAAACTCCATACTTGGTCAAAAATGGATTCTCATACTTTTAGCTTGGCGATTTTGGTGCCTTCCTACTAATTGTCTAAGTATAGAATATTATGTGAGATTCATACTTAGTTGATTTTGCACTTCTTGCTTCCTGCCAAGTTGTAGAGTTTTGGGACTCATCCGTCGACTGGTTGGGTACAAAATATCTGATGATTGGAAAAAAACTATTTATGCTTCTCTTGTTGCTTTTTTCTATTTAGCACAAAAGTACATGTGGATGATGACCAAAAATACCCACACTACCATGTATTTTCAGGAAAGGTGGAGTTTCCTTCAATGAATGAAGGACCTTCTCCTTGAAGCACCATTTCTTTCCTCTCTCAGGATCTTGATTGGTTGCCATATGTTATGCTTTAGCTTTGGTCAAATATTCGCCTTTCTGCATGCACTTTAATCCATTAAAAGGATCACATAGGCCATTGGTTTGAAAATCAACAACCTATAGGCCTTGGTTTCATTGATGCAGCTAGGTTGGGCAAAAGATGACCACTGACTATAGTGTAATGGCCTATGTTGGTAGGACCTTCCCTTGTCATTTAATTGATGTATTTATGTGTTAATAATTGATGCACGATCCTATTTTGTTCTATCAAGATAAGTTGATAGTTGTACTTTATTCTTACTAGAGTTGGATTATATTATTTTTAGAACAAGGTACTATTGATGAATTTTGTGGTTGTTGGACTTGGAACTCTCATGGGTGGATTGTTATGGGACAACCACCAGAGTTGAGAGAAGTGTGAAATGGAAAATGATGAATTTTTAGTCTAACATCCCACATGGGTAAAATAATCATATAAAAACATTTGCATGCGTGTATGTGTGATTAAATGCATCATCGGAAAAGGAAGTTTCTATAAAGACAAAAAAACCCTTACCCCTGTGGTTAGGGGTCCCTTGTAGGTGGTTGATAACCTTGTAGTTATCATAATGCTACTTAGGAAAGAGTAATGTCTGTGCATTATCTATCTTCTTGCTTATTATTGGATGTATCTTAGTTTAGGTAAGGACAACTTTTAGCAAGAGCCCTTGTGTTACTCAGTCTCTTAATTTATCATTAGGAATGCATTAATACTTGTGTTTTGAAGTATAGAACTTAATTGGTTAATTATTTGTCAAGGTATTAATAATAATTTTAGTATTATTAATACTTAAAATATTAAATACTAATGTTAATAATTAATATTAACATTAGATTAGTAATAGTATTAATTAATTTAATACTGTGAAGTGAGTAAATTATTTAATTACTAATACCTTTGCTTAAAAAGTATTAGTAAATTAATATTAACCTTATTAAGTTAATACTTTATAAAAAGACACATTTAATAAATAAATATTATTATAAATAAAGTTCATATTTTAATTATTGTTGGAATTATTTTAGAAACGTAGCAATTTGAAAAATGTTGGAAAGATAATATTTTTATAATGTAAGGAGAAAACAAGAAGTCACCCCAACTCTTGAACTTATTCTCCATCTTCTTGATCTTTCTCTCCTCTCCAAAACCTATTTTATTCTTTTTGTTGTTAAGGTTTAGGGAGATGTTGAGTGGTAAATTTTCCCAATTGCAAAGCCACACTGATAGTTAGGATTTTGATTAGAAAACCCTCTTTTGCAAAGAAATATAAATTTCTCCAAGGTTCCTTTTACTTAATGTGTGCTTGTATGTTTGTGAAGATGTATCAAATAAGTGCTAGAATACCTTAGTGTTTTGCAATCAACTTATAACAAGGGGTATGTGTTGGTATTATTTTGTTATTCTCTGCTATTGATTTCTCATGAAACTAAAAAGAAAAGGAAAATGTGATTGGCCCTCATATGCCCATGATGTAAATGCCTTAGTTCATTTTATCTTGAGGTATTTTAGGTAGATTTTATCTTCTTTTGGTTAAGCAGATTTTTAAACAAGTTTAATCTTGCATTATCAATCCCTGATTTGAGCATAAAAGAGAAGACTTAAATCTATCTTTTAAAATGCAAAGTTTGAATGATGATTGGATTCTTTTAATGTTTCTTTGAGCATGAAAATAAAATAATCTACATAAATAACTTGGTAAATATAATAGCCTTTGACATATCATATAAATTCCCCCATTTAATGAAATTATAATTTTCATAAAGAATTGCTTTAAATATAATGGCCTTTGGAATGCCATATAAATTACCCCATTTAATAAAATAGTAATTTTCATAAAGGGAAGTGGATTTATTGCTTTCAAAAAATGGCCTTTGGAATGCCATATAAATTACTGCCCTTTAATGAAATTGAAATTTTCGTATAAAGGAAAATACTTTATTTCTTGAGAACAAAAATGCAAAGCTTCAAATTCAATTTCCCTTTAAAATGTGAAATTATGCTGAACTTGAAATTCCGAAATTCTTTTTAAAAATGCAAACTTTATATAATTTTTAGAATTTCGAATTTACTTCAAAATGAAATCGAAACTACTTTAAATGAAACTTTAAAGCTTATTCTTTGAATTTGTGCATCTATTTTTGGAATTTTAATTTTTTTTATTTATTTTATTTTATTTGCAACAATTTAAAAAAATGAAAAGGGTAGGGTTAGAAAAATAAAATAAAAATATGGAATATGGACCAGAATATGGAAAATGACCAAAGAGAAACTACAGAACCCTAATCCAGCCTACACTTTAGAAAACGTTAGATCTTGAATATAAAACACAACTAGGTTAGACCTACATCCACACAATCTAAGATCTAGTTATGGTGAGAGTATAAGAGATAAAAAACATGCATAAAAAATATGTGAACAGTGCTACCGTATTCATGCATAAAACACCATTAAATATTTCTAAAGCATGTGGAGAAAAATATGCAATAAAAATATTTATTTTATTCAAAACCCTTCCTTTCTGCTTACAAAAATGAGACCAAGACGTTGGTGTTGGAAATTACCATTAGTAAAAGGTTAAAAAATTGATTTTAACTGGGGTAAAGGTAACTTACCTTTTACCTTACCTGGACGGCAGTGGACGGCAGCATTTGGGCGGCAAGAGAATTCCTTCCATCCTTCTTTTCCCCCAATTTCTCCTTTCTCCCTTTCTTTCTTGAATAGGTTATTTACCGCCTATTTAATCTATGTAACCTAAGTTTGAAGGTTAATGCAATAATTCCTTTTTTCGTAATCACTCACCTTTCACATTTGGCATCAGAGCGACATGATTCCCGAGGCGGTGGGGCCCGTAGTTCGAGGCGGCGACACGGTTCCGAGGTAGCCCGCAGGAGCCGAGGCGGCACGGATCTCGAGGTGTCCTGCAGGAGCAGTCCGAAATGCTTTTCGAGGCGTTGGAGGAGCTGGACGAGGTGGCCCGTAGGAGCAACAGATCCGCATGATTCTCGAGGCACTGTTGACGTGGTGTCAGTGCGATTCCTGAGGCACTGTTGACGTGGCGATTTGCTGCACGTGACCCGAGGCACAAGACTGACATGGCACGATGCGTGGCGACGTGTGACTAGTGCGTGGCCCGAGGTGTGGTGATGTGGCACTGGTGCATGGCACGAGGAGGGTGACATGGCGATTCACAAAGTGTGCGCTGACGTGGCGCTGGCGCGTAGCCCGAGTGGTGACGTGGCAAAAGGAACCTGCGTGTTCATGACTACCCGCAAGCAGTCAAAGTACAGTAGGTGTTTAGTTATTTTTAAATAACTAAAACATCGCCCTACGGGCGATGTGGGACAATTAGTCCCAACAATTTTTAAGCTTCGCGTCGAAGCGCGAAGCCAACACTAGCTTCGCGCTCGACACTGAAGCCAAGGGGCGGGGAGCACGCATTGCTCCCGGATCAGCCCGGTAGCGCAGCGGCTACCCTCAGCCCTGACACCCGCGAGGTCACAGGATCGACTCTTGGCGGGGTCGATAGATAGTTAAATTTAAAAAAAAAAAAAAACTAATGAATAGTTTAAAAAAAATATATAATATTTTTTTTGTGTGTGTAATTTCCTAAGAGGAAATTTCTGTTCATTAGTTTTTTCAAAATTTTTTTTTTTTCAAAGTTAAATGAAATTTCCTAAGAGGAAATAATTGTAAAGTTTTTTTTATAAAAAACTTAGAAAGTTAATTTTTTTTATTACTATTTCCTAAGAGGAAATCTTTGTAAAAGAAAATTTCTGGGAAATTTTCTTAAATGATAAGATCGAAAGGTTGTTATCATGCCCTATGCAAGTTGTTACTGAGAACAACTCCTGAAAAATTTGATAGGCACGTGAAAACACTAGGACTTAATACAGTTTTTTCACAGTTGCAAAACGTGGTTATTGCACACCAGAGAAATCCTGATCAAGGATACGAAGCAGATTCAGAAGATAACTCCTTTGGTAGCAAGTTTGAACAATCTGACACAGTTGCAATTGCTCCACAAGGATCAGAATATACTCATTATAGTAATTCAGTTGAAATCCTACAACCTCCTTCTCCTGAAATAATATTGATCAGTGACGATGATGAACAAGTCGCTGACAATTTTGTAATGGCTGAACAAGTTTGAGTTGTTTATGATTTTAAATCAAGCAGGGCTTGATAGTTTGTAAAGTCTTTTTTGCAATAAGACTATAAAAGAGAGGTTTCTTGTTTTAGTAGATAAATGGGATCACATAATAATCTACCAATTCCCGAATTCAGAGGGGATAATTATGAGTACTGGTCCATCAAGATGAGGACATTACTCATCGGAAAAGGACTATGGGATATTATTGAAGACGGTTACATTGCTCCAACAGATTGGACTACCTTAAGTGCAAATGATAAAAATATCTACAAAGGTGCACAGAAAAATAATTCATTTGCCTTATACCATCTTCAATAAGCATTAGATCCAAGTATTTTTCCGAGAATTGCATCTTTCTTAACTGCAACAGATGCATGGAATGGCTTGAAAGAAGGATTCCAAGGAAGTGATAAAGTAAATCAAGTCAGGCTTCAGACTTTGAAAAGAGATTTTGAAAATCTCAGAATGAAGGAAAATGAAAGAGTTGGAGACTACTGTGTTCGAGTTAAAGCAGTAGTTGATATGATGCAAACTTTAGGTGAAGACACAAAAAATGAAACAATTGTGAAGAAAGTGTTGAGAACACTTCTTCCTAAGTGGAATCACATTGCAATCATAATTGAAGAATCCAAAGATCTTTCTACTCTTATGTTTGATAGTTTGATTGGATCATTAACATCACATGAAGAGCGACTTCAAGGTGCACCTTCAACAATCTATGGAGGTGATGACAAAGCCTTCAGTTCGAATGAAAGTTCAAGACGAGGACAAGGAAGAGGCCGAGGCAGAGGTCAACAACAAAGAGGCAAGGGCCAAAGCAACTCCTACAGAGGAGGTAATCAAAACAGAGGTGGAAATAAAAATAGAGGAGCCAATCAGAACCAAAGCGGCAATGCAGGCCGTGGAAATCAAGGACGAGGAAGTAACAAGACTAAAACAACTTGTTTCAATTGTGGGAAACAAGGCCACTTCGCTCGGGACTGCTGGTCAAAGTCTACAAAAGATCAAAGCAGTCAATATGGCTCATTCTACGGAGAAGAAGAAGGTCCACCCAACCTTTTTCTCTCTTATGGACAACCAGATCAAAATCTAAATGATACATGGATTTTGGATACTGGTTGCTCCAACCACATGAGTGGCAAAGAAAATCTCTTTGCTACATTAGATTCAAATTATAAATCTCATGTTAAGTTAGGGGATAATAAATCCTTGCAAGTTGAAGGCATAGGAGCTATGGAAGTTCCAACAAAAGAAGGCCTTAAAAATGTGAATGACATATACTATACTCCACAACTACAACACAATTTGTTAAGTGTTGGCCAAATGATGGAGAAGCATTACAAATTAGTTTTTGATGAAAGAAAATGTACAATATTTGATAAAAACAATTGTAACCGGGTCATCACAGAAGTACCTATGACAAAGAATAGGTTGTTCCCTCTAAAATTTGGTGAGCCAGGGGGAGCTCAACTTGCAAACATTGCTATTACAAATCCAAGTGAATTGTGGCACTTGAGATATGGTCACCTCAATTTCGCTAGCTTGAAAATGTTAACATCACAAGCTATGGTGACAGGACTACCAAAAATTCTAGAACATAAAAAGGTATGCGAAGCATGTGCTTTGGGAAAGCACTCCAGAACGAAGTTTCCAAGAGGTCGAGCGTGGAGAGCAAGCTATCCTCTTCAGCTAGTACATTCGAACATCTATGGTCCAATGCAAACAAAGAGCCTTGGAAACAATTCTTATTTTCTAACATTCATAGATGATTATTCTAGAATGTGTTGGCTTTATTTTTTGAAACACAAAGATGAAGCATTTGATTGCTTCATAGACTTCAGAAATAATGTAGAAAAGCAAAGTGACTACTATGTCAAATGTCTTCGCACTGATAAAGGAGGAGAGTACTCCTCAAATGAATTTCTTCATTATTGTAAGCAAAATGGGATAAAAAGGCAGTTCACCACTGCCTACACCCCATAGCAGAACGGTGTGGCTGAGAGAAAGAACCGCACCCTTGTTGAAATGGCACGAACAATGCTTCAGGCAAAACATCTCACAAATAGCTATTGGGCAGATGCAGTGAGAACAAGTGCATATATTCTAAATAGAAGTCCGACTTCTAGTTTAGATGGTATCACTCCTTATGAAGGATGGTACGGTAAGAAACCAAATGTCAAACATTTCAGAGTATTTGGTTCTTTAGCATATGCACACATTCCTGAGGAGAATAGAAAGAAGCTTGATCCAAAGAGTCAAGCATGTGTTTTTGTAGGGTATTGTGATTCAACCAAAGGGTATAGACTGTACAATCCCACGACACATAAAATCATTATCTCCAGGGATGTAATTTTTGATGAAGGGGGAGAATGGGGTCATAAAAAATTTGTTGATTTTGACTCTAATTCAAACAGTTCTACATTAGTACCTCCCACATTGGTACAACCCAAGAAAAGCAAGGTAAAAAGTCCTCCTCCACAAATTCCACATCAGGAAACTTCATCAAGTACATCAAGTGGTACACCAAGTCCAAGAAGGAATTTGTTGGCACCCCCAAATTCTCCAAAATGATTTCAAAGATCTGTAAGTGCTCCAAGCCCGATGGATATTGATTCAGTTTCTCAAAGGAAAGAGACAAATAGAGGAAAGCACATATTGCAGAGTCATCCATCTACTCAAATGTTGGATAGGAATTTCCAACAAAGATACACTAGGAGTCAAGCTAGTGAGATGGATGACATTTTGTCAAGACTTGAAAATCTTCAAATGTCAGGGGATGATGAGTCTCATGAACCAAGGGGTGATGTACTCAATTATGCTTTGTTGGCCGTCGCACAGCCTAGAACCTTCTAGCTATGAAAAAACATGCACTCAAAATATATGGCAAGATGCCATGGAAGAGGAAATATCCTCAATTAAAAAGAATGATACTTGGGAGCTTGTGAAGCTTCCCAAGGGAAAAAAATGTGTTGGATGTAAATGGGTCTATAAGACCAAATTCAATGCTGATGGGAGCATTGAAAGGCACAAGGCGAGATTAGTAGCTAAAGGTTTTACTCAAAAATATGGAATAGATTATGAGGAAACCTTTGCTCCAGTTGCTCGACAAGAAACAATTAGAACTGTTCTTTCCTTGGCAGCCCATAAAGGATGGAAAATTCAACACATGGATGTGAAAAGTGCATTTTTAAATGGATACCTGACAGAAGAGGTGTATGTTCAACAACCTCAAGGTTTCCAAGAACCAGGAAAAGAGAACCTTGTTTATACATTGAAAAAAGCACTTTATGGCCTCAAGCAAGCACCAAGAGCATGGTACTCACGAATTGACGGCTATTTCAGCAAATATGGTTTCACAAAAAGCAAGAGTGAACCAACATTATACTACCTGAAAAATGGAGTAGATATCCTCATAGTTTGTTTATATGTGGATGATCTAATATTCATGGGTAGTAATGATAAAATGAATATGGAGTTCAAAAACTCCATGATGAATCAGTTTGAGATGAAGAATCTCGGATTAATGAGATACTTTCTAGGAATGGAAGTACATCAATCAAAGAATGGGATCTTCATATGTCAACAAAAATATGCTCATGACATGATCAAGAAATTTGCTATGCAGCAGTGCAAATCAGCTACAACACCAACTGGACATGGAATCCAGCTAAGCAAAGAAGATGGAGCACCAAAAGTTGACTTGACCAATTATAGAAGCATGGTTGGGAGTTTAATGTTTCTCACCAACACTAGGCCAGATATACAGTATGCTGTTTCTCTTGTATCACGATATATGGCATGCCCATCCGAGCTGCATCTTCAAGAAACCAAACAAATTTTACGATATGTAAAAGGTACATTGGATTTTGGAATCCATTACCACAAGCCTAACTCTGTGAAGTTATTTGGTTATAGTGACAGCGATTGGGGCAGTAATATAGATGATAGAAAATCTACATCAGGGAACTGTTTTAGTCTAGGTTCAGGACTAAGAACTTGGAGTTCCAAGAAGCAATCTGTTGTAGTATTATCATCTACAGAAGCTGAGTACATAGCCATTACTCATGCCAGTACTCAGATCCTCTGGTTGAGGAAAATCCTTGAAGAGATTGGTGAAAAACAAATTGGTCCAACCAAACTGAATTGTGATAATATTAGTGCCATACAGTTGGCATATAATCCGATCCACCACAAAAGGTCAAAACATTTTGATATGAAGTATCACTTCATAAGAGATATGGTGGAATAGCAGACAGTTGAGCTTCAATATTGTAGCACTTTGGATAATATAGCAGACATCTTCACCAAAGGCATGGCTAAAGCTCAATTTATAAAGCTGAGAGACTATATAGTTAGTCCTCTCAACTTTAAGGGGGAGAATGTTGGAAATTACCATTAGTAAAAGGTTAAAAAATTGATTTTAACTGGGGTAAAGGTAAGGCAAGAGAATTCCTTCCATCCTTCTTTTCCCCCAATTTCTCCTTTCTCCCTTTCTTTCTCGAATAGGTTATTTACCGCCTATTTAATCTATGTAACCTAAGTTTGAAGGTTAATGCAATAATTCCTTTTTCCGTAATCACTCACCTTTCACAGTTGGTAGCAATTTGTGAGCCTTCCAATATTCCTCCACCTGATTCTTATTCCAAAATTTCCAACCCTTGGTTTTGCATTTCGATCTGTATTTAAAATTCTCAATCCAACTCTTAATTTCTATTTTTGTTTGATTTCCTTCCTCCCAATGTCCATTTATTTTCTTTACATTTCACTTGGCTTTGCAATACCAAAATATTTGCTTTCATATTTTGGCACTTTTCTTTTTTGTAACCGATGCCTTCATTTTTATAATCGTATTCCATAATAATTATTTAAAATTACATCCATTTATCTCTTACAATATTAAACGCTATAATGCCAATCAGTATATTAAGTCTTGCACCCTCACTCATATCTACATCGGTTTCCATTTGTCTCATGTGATAATGCCAAAATACTCTAATAGCACCATATGGGTAACTCGACCAATTCAAGGAAAAGCCAAGGCAATCCCAACTATCTTATTTTATTATCCTCTCCACCGGTAGTTTGTGTTATGCTTTGGAATATATTACTCACCCTGACCATAACTTTTGTGAATGACCAAAAAGAAGGGGTAGTATCATCTCCCTCAATAATGTATCTAAACCTGGACACACGAACCATACAACTGTGTCTATAATTATTTTAGATATAGTCTTCATGGGTATTTCCCTTTGAGCACAGATGCATTGCTTTCACTATCATTAAGAAGTTACTCATGCATACAAGATCTCCAAATATGAGTGACATTGTGACTGTCGAGGGGTATCTTTGGCATCTGTATGAGTAGCTGTGGGTATCCAGATATTTCCCCATAGTGCTCTTCTACAAAACATATTATATGAAATCGATGATGTATTACAAGTTTGACGTCGCATGTGATAGATTAAAATTACCCTGTACGTTCATTAAACCAATTATTTTTCAACACCCGATAAAAATGAATGATTCTATTATTCCAAAGATGATCCCTGATACTTGCTCTTTTATGTTGATGACAATGATCCCTGGTCCACGAGTATTTATTTCACTGTGGCCATGATGTCCTCCTACAATCGTGAGACCTGCAAAATTTTTGGATAAAACCCCCCTTTTCTACACTACCTCCATTTATTTTATTGGGTGATAAATTCCACCACTTGCCAACATAACACAAAAGGAGCTCGATGCCACACTTTTTGAGACCATATGCATCCTTGCTTCACTGTTTTATCGGTGCATCCAAGTTGATGGCCACGAGTTTGAGTTAGGTGCTCCACTTCGTCCTAGCAAACCTCATTCGACATCTCAAAGACTACACGCATTTGAACCCTACATTCATTAAAACTTCTTTTAATTTTTTTAAAACCAAACACCTAAGCTAACAATTCTAAACCCATTAACACTATACACTAAAACCATTAACACCACTACATTATAGAACTTTAAAAACCCACTAACAATTCTAGACCTATTAATATTAAAAATGTAATAAAAATGAACCCATTATTATATAATTTTTATTTTTTTTATTGTTTTTATATTATATATAAATATATATTTTTATTTATTTATTTATATAAATATTTTTATTTTATTTATTAATTTTAAAAGTTAATTGATTTAAATCAAAATGTTAAGATTAACCACAACATTATAAATCAAATAACCCTAAGAACCAACAAAAGAATAAGCTTACCAACCTAACCAAAATGACCAAAGCCTAATGAAACAAAACAATGAGAAAATACCAAACACAAAAATACAAAATACACCCATGGTAAGGGCACATCCAAATCATCACTCAAAGACAACAAACTGTAAATCTTAAAATTTTAAGGTGGGTCCCGAGATTTGGGGCTAGTTGTGCAATGGACACAAAAGGAGGAGAATGGCAGGTTGGAAGGAAATAGGGTAGGGTGTGAAGGATCGAAGAGAATTATGGAGGAGTTCAGATTGCTGTTGTGAAGTGGTTTGCATACTTGGACCAACTACAACCTACAATAAGAGGTGAGGACTGTGTAGCATCAACAATCAATTACTTTTAATGTTTAACTATTTTGTTTTGCGTCTTCACCATGAAAGTGAATGGAAATGTAATTATTATGTTGGAATACGTTAGTTAAACAATGATTTTTTCAAATATGTAGAAATTTACTACATTTAGCCAGGTAGAAGCTAAACTATTGGGCTAAGTTTAATTTTATGTCACCTCTTCTATGCAGGTTTTAGATATAATCAACACTTTGTCCTGAGTACAAAGATTAGCTTTCAATTTTTGAATAGGTCATTTGTTGAGCAACATGATTTATTGTGGTCCATATATTAATATTTGGAATCTTAATATTGCCTAATTATTATCACCATTGTAGTGTTTAGGATCTATACACCCAATGCTTCAGTATAAATAGTCCATTCATAAAGATGAGTTTCTATTCTCTGTTGATCATATTATCTATATTTTTATAATGTTGCTTTCCATTTTTTTTGTGTGATCACTTGCTTTTTCTCATAGTTCTTTTTTTAAATGAACGTAAAAATTTAAAAAATGAAAAAAATTATATGTTGGTTTTATACTTTAAATTTGGAGTAATAGATTAGACATGTTCTTGTCCTAGAGGATTGATTGATACCAAGTAAATGTAACTTGGGTTCAATACCCCTATAATTGCGGTCCCCTTAAGTGATTTCAATGTTTAAACATTGTATCTATGACTGATTTAGCATTAGTTATTGTGAATTTTGAATAAGAGTGGACTAGGATAATAATGATAATAGTTAAAAATGAACAAAAAATAAACCACCATTAATTAATGCAACCTTTAGTTTTTATATGGTATATTTTCTTGGGATTGTTTCTTTGTTATTGAGACATGAGTCTCAAGGGGGCCTCTTTTGTTTGTGAGAGTCCTCTGCCTTAGATTTGATCTCATCCAGCTCGAGACAACTTGATTTCATAGCTAAGCATCCCAATGGAAAACAATTTGCTCCAATGACAAAAAAGAAATATATTGATATCTGTAGATTCCTCAGGTAAGTTATTTTGGAACAAATTGCCGACATCAAAGATAGAAACTTATTTAATAAATGCCTAAAAAGGGTTGGCCATTATAGTATTGCAGTTTTTGGACTTGACTACTTTCACCCTAATCATTTTTCTAATGGAAATAGTTTTATATAGATGGTCTTGCCTATAAATCCATCTGATCTATACCTTTTCTATTATTATCATGGACCCTTGTAAGCGAAAAAACATGGCTATAACAAAAACATTGAAAATAATATTGCATATATTCATTAAAATATATAATTATACTTTTAATATGATTTGAATATTTATATGTTACATAAATTATAAACAATAAACATTAATTTTCTCTCTGCATCTTGCCAAGATTATTGGGTTATTTTGCCTATGAATAAGTTGTATCTACCTTTCTAGAAGGAATTATGATATATGGAATTTAAGATAATTTCATATCATTCATATATCATAAGATAAGTTTGGAGCATATACAATTACTATTAGTGGTTGATAATTGTGTTAAAATATTGTATTGGTAATAAATCTATATTTGAAAATGAGGAATTATTATTTACTATTGAATGTATGATTAGTAAATTAGTCTAAGGGAATATATGTGGCTTGTGTAGCATAAGAACCATATTTGAGGGAGAGAAGTATGAGCTTCTCTTGTTAATGACTAATAAGCATCGAAATAATATTTTGAGTCTATCATGGAATTGGGACCTTGCATTGTTGTTGAATAATTTTAATTGCATGATGCATCTTAGGCTTTCTTATTCATTCAAAGAGTTGTCCTGATACCTATACTTATGATCAAGCATGAGGGAGAAAATACTTATAAAATAGAAGACATTGAAAAGAAGATGAGACTTGGTTACTATTATGTATTAATGCATTGAAATGTAATATTTGCATTTGAAGATGAGAAAAACTTAGGAGTTATGCTATGTAATGATTATGATGAAGGAACGGATATCCTTATAAATATTATTGATGTATTATCATGAATTTTGTTAATATTGTTCAAAAATATGAAAGATGAACTATTGTTTTCCTTTTATGTTAAGTTTCTTTGGAAATAAATTATGGATGGCGAGATAGATTAATTGTACTTATTGAAAATGATGACAGATTAATAGGAGAAAGCAATTAATGAAAATTAGTTATGTTTTCTAGATGTTGTTTGACTTTATTTCATGTAAATAAAGGAAATATATAAATTCTAGTGTAAAGTAGGAATGCAATACCTAATTTATCTAGTCTTTATTAATGTTATATTGATGCTAGTATTGAATTTTGGTATGATTTATTATAGAACTTTATTTCTATGAGATAGGCAAAAATGTTTGAATAGGACCTTTGGGTTAAGGGGGGTTTATTATAAGCATGATTTTCTAGTGCCATATTAGTTAACCCTAGAGTTAAGCTGCACCCAATCCTAGTTGAGTTAATGGATAGACAAATAAACTAGGTAATTTTAGTAAATATGTTTTACAAACCCTAGCGGTGAGGCTTAGGATGGTCATTCAAACTAAATAAAGTAGTATAATGATGGTACCTTATGGGTAGGCAAGTATGATCATGATAATTATCAATAGAGTGGTAATGGTATTAGTTAGTTTCATGTGTAGATGGAAATAACTAATCACTAAGGTATTATGTTGTAGTAATCATACATAGATGAGACACCTTAAGAGATATGGGCCTTAAGGTGATAGACATCACTGTAAGAGATATGTAGACATCACCTTCAAGTGATATGGGCATTAGACGGTAACCCTACATTGTGGTCAAGTTGTCCCGTACAGGGTATTATAGGGAAATAAAAAACCACTTATGACATCTTTTCTAATGGTGAGGTTATAGGAATGAACTCCATGAATTATGAGAGTTTGGCCACTCCTATCTACTTTAGTTTCAACTATAGTGATAATAAAATCAATATGGTTATACCTTATGTTGGAAATTTTGATTATTTTGGTTTTCATTGATGTCAAAGGTAAAATGATTGAAAAATCATCTTCTAGGTTGAAATATTAAAATTGCAAGGCAAATACCTTCATTGAAAAAGGAAGTCAAGGTAGACAAAGCTCCTTTGAAAAAGGTTCATTATTTACAAGGTTGAAGAAGTTCCCAAGGCAAAAGAAAAAGGGTTTAAAAATATTAATTATAATATTTAATTTAAAATATTAAATATTATAATAATAAAAATTTGAATTTCCTTTGGCACCAAAATTCAAATATTTTTAAGTGGTAAAGCATCGACATTGTTTTTCCTAAGTCAAAAGTGCATATATAAGGTGGAACCAAAAATAATTTGGTTTATGTGTGGAAAAAGGTTAATTGGCATTCAAATTATTTACTTCATCCTTTCGAAAAGCACAACGCATGGTGTTCAAATGAAGGAAAAGAGGATAAAGAGGGAAGCACATGTTTTAAAGCAGGCAGATAGTGCATGAAGTTCAAGTAGGAGAAGTGCATGGTTATTTCTAACTAAGCAAGTATCTCAAGTGGCAAGCAAACCCTATGTAAGACGTGGCACAAAGGAGGTCTCGAGATCAAGACTCGGTGGCAATAGGTTATTTGTTTTTTTGTTGATCGAAGGTTTGCAACGATTTAAAGTGAAGTTTATGCATTGAGGTTTTTGTGTGGGCGGTTAGCCCAAGTGGTGCTCTAGCACGCGCTAGAGCATGGGCTCCATGAGGTCGCATGCTTGAATCTCCATGACAACAGAAGTGGTAAGGGCAAAATAAGTTTATAAAGTTTTTGCTTGATTTTAGGGAGTCATAAGGGTTAGGTTTTGATTAAAAGTGCCATAATGGTTGAGATTAATAAAGCATGATTTTTTGCCATTAGGTAGTCATAAGGGTTAAGTTTAATAAAGTTTAAATTTGCACTTAGGGAGTTATAAGGGTGAGAATTAATAGAATATTAAGTGCAAAGATATGTTTTTAAAAAGCCTTCTAGTTTAGAAAATACAAATATTAAGAGTGCTTTATATAGTTTTATTTTTGCAAAGTGCATAAATGAAAAATATGTTTTGCATACAAGAATAGGAGTAATAAGGTGTAATAGTGGCTTGACATTTTGTTGTAATTATTGTATGGTGAAAAGTGATTTTGAGGGTTTTTGATAAGTATTAATGCTCCTATATTTTTAGAACAAAGAAGAGTTATTGAAGGTCATTTTTATATTTATTTGAGCACATATTTTTTAGAAGAAAGTTCATGTGGGAGTTTTGAAAAATTACTTTTGCTATCTAACCCTTGAAGTGGCACTAGAAAGATTAGTTGTTTGTGAGACAACTTTTTAAGGACATATCTTCACCAGAGAAAAATAAGAGGTATGGTCATATCATTCCTTGGTTAAGGTGTTTTTTTGAGTAAATATTTTTGGAACATAAAGTGGAGATAAAAGGGTTGTTTGGTATGCATTGTTGAAAATATTTGAGTTAGGGTTTGAGACCTACATGTGCATCAATTGTTGAGAGAAAGTTGAAACAATTGCATTAGATATTGATATCTTTTTGTACTTAATTTTTGAATGGTTTTGGAAACATATGGGATAAAGTTTGAGAAAAATTTGTGCTTCCATTATTGAAATAGATTGAGATATTTGTGCTAGATATTGTGAACTACTTGGGTTAGGTTTGAAGATAATTTTTTGCATCATTGTGAAACCTTTTGAGCATTGGTTTGAGAGATATTGAAAGCAATTGTGAAAGTGTTTGAGATCAATATTGTGAGGGAAATTTGTGCATTAGTGTGATTGATATTTAAAAGTAATTTTGTAAGAAAGTGAGATCACTTTTGTGAAGCAGGTTATACACTATTTTTATTTGATTTGAAAGGGATTTTATAAGATATAGATATTGGATTAGTTGAATGCAATATTTATGAATGTGAAGAACATATTGGGGTTTTGATAGTGCATATCATTCTCTATATATTCTAGAGGTTAAAAAAATTCTAAATAGAATATTATCTATTTGAAGAAAGCATTTCTGAAAGAGATTTAAGCTTTGTTTGCATGCAAGATTTGGAAATATTTGAGCAGGTTCTTGGAGCAACTTTGAGGTAGATTTGACAAAGTTGTTTGAGAAGGCTTGTGGTATATTTGATAAAGTATTTGAGAAGGCTTGAAGGCAGACTTGATAAAGTATTTTGATAAGGCTTGAAGGTAGATTTGAGCAAGTCTTGTGAGAAGACTTGGAACAACTTTGAGGTAGATTTGAGCCAGTCTTGTGAGAAGACTTGGAATAAATTTAAGGTAGATTTGAGCAAGTCTTGATAATACTTGAAACAACATTGAGATAGATTTGTGAGTAGAGATAGAGCATATTTGTACTAACCTTGTGATGAGGTTTGCTACAGATTTAAGACAGTGTTGAGAGCAAAGGGGATAGATTATCTTATGGAGAGATATCCATGAACCAAAGCAAAAGGAAATAGATTTCTCCTATGGAAAGTGATCCACAAACTAGATTAGAGGGGATAGAGTTCTCTTATGAAGAGATATCCATAAACCAGAGTAGATGGGATAAAGTTCTCATATGGAGAGATATCCATGAACCATAGTAGAGGGGATAAATTTATCCTATGGAAAGAGATCCAAAAACCAGAGTAGAGGGGATAGAGTTTTCCTATGGAGAGATATCCACAAACTAGAGTAGAGGGGATAAAGTTCTTCTATGGAGAGAGATCCATGAACCAGAGCAAATGAGATAAAGTTCTCCCATGAAGAGAGATCCACTAACTAGACAAAGGGGATAGATTTCTCATGTGAAGAGAGATTTACAAACTAGAGTATTAGGGATTGAGATCTAATTTGGATAGAGGTCCATAAATATTGTAATAGGGAATTTATTCCCAAGATATTTGTTGAGAAAATTTAGAATAAATATTTTCTTTGTGGACGTAACCCACATTGGGTGAACCACATTAAATTTGTGTCTCTCATGTGTGTGATGATTTGTGCATTGATTTAATTATTGCTATTGATATTGCAATTGATAACATTAGATAATATTATTTGGGAAAGAAAAGTAAAAGTTAATCTTATACTGTTCACCCCCCTCTCAGTATAAGCTTGTGTTCTTCAATTGGTATCAGAGCATATTCCTTCAAAAAATTCTAATAGCTTGAAAGAATATATTACAAGAACACATATGACATCTCAGAATGGATACTCATAAAATAAGGTATCATTGTTCAATAGGAACAATTATACCTTCTAGAGTATAATAATGAAGACTTACTTGATGGCACAAGGATATGAGACAAGGCAATTGATTGAGGATGGATTCACACCTATAACTACTCCTCCCATAGATAAATATGATAAGCTATTACATGCAAATAATTATAAGGCTATGAATGGAATATTAAGTGGATTACGTGAAGCAAAATTTGTAAAAGTTATGCACTGCAAATCAGCAAAAGAGATATGGAACAAATTGAAGCAAACATATGAAGGAGATAAAAAGGTCAAGTTGGCAAAACTACAAAACTACAAGAAAAGGTTTGAAGACTTGAATATGGAAGATGAGGAAGATATTGCTACATACTTACTTCATGTAGATGAGGTTTTTAATACCATGCATGGAATTGGATTCAAAATTTAAGACTCCAGTGTTTCTCAGAAAGTATTAAAATCGCTCTCTATGAGGTATGATGGAAAGGTTTCAGCTATAGAAGAGATGAGAGATATTGATAAGTTGAATATGGATGAGTTGAATGGAATTATCACAACTTATGATATGAGAATAATAAAGGATCCCAATTCCAATAAAGAGGTAAATTTCAAAGCTTCAAATAAGATAAAAAATAAGATACCAGAATCAAGTGGTGAGTCAAGCAGTGATGAAGAAGCTAACTCTGCAAGAAGAAACAAGGACTCAAGAAAGCACAAAGGTATGAAGACTATGAAATGTTTTAATTGTGGTGATTTTGGTCACTATGCATATAATTGTACACAAGCTAGAAGCAGTAGTAGTGAAGAGAAATAGGATCGTAAGAAAAATAAAGAAGGAAAATCCAGGCATGAAAATAAAAATAGGTATGGTCAAGGTAAGCATGAGAAGAAGTCTTTCAACGACATAAGAAGAGTTTCTATGTTAACAAGGCAAACAAGACTTCAAGTGATAGTGATGAAATAATATTAGATAGTGAAGAAGAAGAGATTATATTTTTGGGAATAGAAGAGGAATAAAATGCTCCTATTGAAGATAAAGTCAAAAAGTATGAAGATGCTCTTGGAGACCAAGAAGTAGAGAAAGATTCATAAAATGAAGTGAAAGACATAGTTGATCTAGAAGCATAACTTATTGTTGCTCTCAGAGAATTGAAAAAGGTTAGAAAGCAGAATTCAATTCTAAAGGCACAAGTTCAAGAACATGAGGAAGAAAAGGAAAAGATTCTACAAGACCTAACAAACTCAAAATCTTAGGCAAGAAGATTTGAAGAGGTCATGGTTGAAAAGTTAGAGGTAAAAGAGTTAGAATGTGAAAGATTAGAACATGAGGTAGTTTATCTAAGGATGGAAGTGAAATATTATAAGGACAAGCTATACAAGTTCGGGAAAAGTTCAAAAACTTTGGATAAAATTATCAATGCACAAAGATCTTCATATATCAAAATAGGACTTGGTTTTAAAGAAGGACAAAGGAAACAAGAAGACGGGTCAAGCTCAAACTCAAAAGAAGAGGAAGTTTTAGAGGAAGAGAGTGAAGAAGAAATTGAGACTTGTATGGATAAGTTGAAGAATAAAAGCTTCACTAAGAAAGGAAACAATGCACAAACAAGAAATAGGGATCATTACAGAGAAGGCAAAGAAAGGACTGAGAGACCAGAGGTTGTAAAACAAGATTTCTTCAAAGGATGCTATTTTTTATGTAATCGGTTTGGTCACAATGCTATGCATTGCAGGGTTCATGGAAATAAAGAGTATGGCCTCACTAAAAGGAATTTCAACTCATTCAAATATGGACATTTATTTCAAGGGTATTGCTACTCTTGTAATTGCTTTGGTTATAAAGCGATCCACTGTAGGGTCCATGAAATAAATGATTATGGCTTCACCAAGAGGAACTTCAAGATATTTATACCTTCCAAGAATTACAACATTAAGTGTTACGAGTGCAATAATATTGCGCATAAGGCCAAGTGGTGTAGAACAAAGTTTCCAAAACTTCCAGAGACAAGCAAGAACAGAGACACTCAAAAGGATCAAAAGGATATGGCTACAAAAATGTTGAAAGAGAATGTTGACAAAGAAAAAGAGCATTATATGCTAGGATTAGAGATACTCCCACCCCAAAATTAATCACCTCAAGAAGAGGAGGTCGGGAGGGGGCTGTGCTAAGAGTATTATCTTTATCCCCAAAGGAGTCCCTTTGCCATTGATGTCAAAGGGGAGAGATTTGAGTAAGGGGAGAGCATTCAATCAGGGGGAGTAGTTCCTTAGGGGGAGCAGATTTGGAATCCAGTAGTAGAAAAAGGAATTTTTAGAATGGATTACCATCAATGACAAAGGGGGATATTGTTGGAAATTTTGAGTATTTTGGTTGTCATTGATGTCAAAGGTAAAATGACTGAAAATCATCTTCTAGGTTGAAATATTAAAATTGCAAGGCAAATACCTTCATTGAAAAAGGAAGACAAGGTAGACAAAGGTCCTTTGAAAAATATTTATTACTTGCAAGTTTGAATAAGCTCCCAAGGTAAAAGACAAAGGGTTTAAAAATATTAATTATAATATTTAATTTAAAAGATTATAATAATAAAAATTTGAATTCCATTTGGCGCCAAAATTCAAATATTTTTAAGTGGTAAAGCATCGACATTGTTTTTCCTAAGTCAAAAATGCATATATAAGGTGGAACCAAAAATCATTTGGTTTGTGTGTGGAAAAAGATTAATTGGCATTTGAATTATTTACTTCATCCTTTAGAAAAGCACAGTGTACGATGTTCAAATGAAGGCAAAGAGGATAAATAGGGAAGCACGTGTTTTAAAGTAGGTAGACGACACATGAAGTTAAAGTAGGAGCAGCACATGGTTATTTCCAATCGAGTGGGTAGCTCAGGTGGCAGGTGAACCATCCGTAAGGCATGGCACGAAGGAGATCTCAAGATCAAGACTTGGTGGTAATAGGTTGTTTATTTTTTTTGTTGATTGAAGGTTCACAAAATTTTAAAGTGAATTTTGTGCATTGATATTCTTGTGTGGGTAATTAGCCCATACGGTGCTCTAGAACGTGCTAAAGCGTGGGCTTCGTGAGGTCGCCCACTCGAATCCCCACAGTAGCATAAGTGGTAAGGGAAAAATATTTTTATAAAGTTTTGCTTGATTTTAGGGAGTCATAATGGTTAGGTTTTAATTAAGAGTGCCATAAGGGTTGAGATTAACAAAGCATGATTTTTTACCATTAGGTAGTCATAAGGGTTAAGTTTAATAAAGTTTAAATTTGCACTTAGGGAGTTATAAGGGTGAGAATTAATAGAATATTAAGTTCAAAGATATGTTTTTAAAAAGCCTTCTATTTTGTAAAATACAAATATTAAGAGTGCTTTATATAGTTTTATTTTAGCAAAGTCTGTAAATGAAAAATATGTTTTGCATACAAGAATAGGAGTAAAAAGGTGTAATAGTGGCTTGACGTTTTGTTGTAATTCTTGTATGGTGAAAAGTGATTTTGAGGGTTTTTGATAAGTATTAATGCTTCTATATTTTGAGAACAAATAAGATTTATTTAAGGTCATTTTCAGATTTCTTTGAGCACATATTTTTGAGAAGAAAGTTCATGTGGGAGTTTTGAAAAATTACTTTTTCTATCTAATCCTTGAAGTGGCACTAGAATGATCAGTTATTTGTGAGACGTGCTTTTGAGGACATATCTTCACCAAAGGAAAATAAGAGGTATGGGCATATCATTCCTTAGTTAAGGTGTTTTATTGAGTAAATGTTTTTGGAACATAAAGTAGAGATAAAAGGGTTGTTTGGTATGCATTGTCAAAAATATTTGAGTTAGGGTTTGAGACCTACACATGCATCAATTGTTGAGAGAAAGTTGAAACGATTGCATTAGAGGTTGATATCTTCTTGTGCTTCATTGTTGAATGGTTTTGGAAAAAATTGGGATAAATTTTGAGAACAAGTTGTGCTTCCATTTTTGAAAGAGATTGAGACATTTGTGCTAGAGATTGTGAACTACTTATGCTAGGTTTGAATACAAGTTTGTGCATCATTGTGAAACCTTTTGAGCATTGGTTTGAGAGATATTGAAAGAAATTGTGAAAGTGTTTGAGATCAATCTTGTGAGGGAAATTTGTGCATTAGTGTTATTGATATTTGAGAGAAAATTTGCAAGAAAGTGAGATTAGTTTTGTGAAGCAAGTTATACAATATTTTGATTTGATTTGAAAGGGATTTTGCAAGAGATAGAGATTAGATTAGTTGAATGCAAGATTTGTGAATGTGAAGAATATATTGGGGTTTTGATAGTGCATATCATTATCTATATGTTCTAGAGGTTAAAAAAATTCTAAGTAGAATATTATCTGTTTGAAGAAATCATTTCTGAAAGAGATGTAAGCTTTGTTTGCATGCAAGATTTGGAAATATTTGAGCAGGTTCTTGGAGCAGCTTTGAGGCATATTTTAGCAAGTATTTTGAGAAGGCTTGAAGGTATATTTGAGCAAGTCTTTTGATAAGTCTTGAATGCAGATTTGAGCAAGTATTATGAGAAGACTTGGAATAACTTTGAGGTATATTTGAGCAAATCTTGTAAAAATTACTTGGAGCAGCTTTGAGGTAGATTCGAGCAAGTCTTGAGAAGACTTGAAAAAACATTGAGATAGATTTGTGAGCAGAGATAGAGCATATTTGTGGTAACCTTGTGATGAGGTTTGGTGTATATTTGAGACAATATTGAGAGAATAGAGGATAGAGTTATCCTCTGGAGATATATCCATAAACCAAAGTAGAGGGGATAAAGTTCTCTTGTGGAAAGAGATCCAAAAACCAAAGTAGAGGGGATAGAGTTCTCCTGTGAAGAGAGATCCACAAACTAGAGTAGAGAGGATAGATTTATCCTATAGAGAGAGATCCACAAACCAGAGTAGAGAGGATAGAGTTATCCTGTAGAAATATATCCACAAACCATAGCAGAGGGGATAGAGTTCTCTTGTGGAGAGAGATCCAAAAACTAGAGAAGAGGGGATAAAGTTCTCCTATGGATAGAGATCCATGAACAAGAGCAAAGGGAATAGAGTTCTCCTATGGAGAGAGATCCATGAACTAGAGCAAATGGGATAGTGTTCTCTTGTGGAGAGAGATCCACAAACCAGAGTATTGGGATTGAGATCTCCTTTGGACAGAGGTCCATAAATATTGTAATAGGGAATTGATTCCCAAGAGATTTGTTGAGAAAATTTAGAAGAAATATTTTCTCCGTGGACGTAACCCACATTGGGTGAACCACATTAAATTTATCTCTCATGTGTGTGATGATTTATGCATTGCTTTAATTACTGCTATTGATATTGCAATTGATAACAATGAATAATATTATTTGGAAAAAAAAAGTAATAGTTGATCTTATACTATTCACCCCCCCTCAGTATAATCTTTTGTTCTTCACCTTAACACTATTAAAATTATTGGGTCTTCTTAGTGAATTATTTAATTATTGTAAAAAAACTTGGCTCTCTCCCAAGGGTTGAGAAATATAGTTGTTACACGTAGATGGAATATTTGAAGATCAATGTGGCTTCTAGCTTGTCTACCCTTTCCTTGAAGTTCTTTTGTTTTGACTAAAGGTGGGAAGTGCCTTTTGATAGTGTAGCTTCAGCCTATCTTGTTTCTAATTGGTATACCTTGGAGTGAATCAAGGCTGTAGGGAAAGGTTCCCTATAGCTTTGGTGAATCCTAGGGCTTATAAACCTATAAAAGGTGTGAACCTATACTTTACTTCCTTGTCCATTAGGTTTAGAGTCAAAATTTAGAAGCTGCAAACACAAGGAAGCATAATTATAAAATTTGGCAAGATGTTGCTAATATTTTTACTATATTTTTTAGGGTCCATTTCTTTTGATGATATATTTTTATCACAATACCTAGAAGGATATCCTTGAATTACTTAAATATGGTTCTATGGCATAGGTCCCTAGGCTAGGGTGAGCACAAATGCTTCCTTCACTAAATTAGGTTGACTCGTCTCCCTTCCCTATTATGAAATATTTAGGGTGTTATAGAGTTTGAGATACTTTACATGTTTCAACCATGACCAGGGTGACCCCTTAGTGGGATAAAAAGGCCATATAGTTAACATAAAACTTACACTCTATTTTTAGGGTGTCCATATTTTTATGAGACCATATGTCTCCTTAGATGATACCAATCCTTTACTTGGTTACCTTAGGCCCTTCTTGTCCTTCAACTTGCTCATGAGTTTCCTTTATTTTAGGGGTCTACTGATGTTGCCTTGGTAATGGTCATAAGGGATAGATAAACTAGTCGCAAGTGAGAGGGAATATGATTTATGAGCCTATCCATCTGGGCAATAGGAAAGTTCATAATCAAGAGATAAGAGAGGATCTTACCAAGGATAAATCTCCTTTAGATTTTACTCAAAAGGTCTTGGGGATTTTATCCATAATAAAATTAAGCTTAGCCACCACCAGAAAGACTGGAAGTCCTTACCTAATAGGTCTACTTGGCTTAATGATGTAGGGATATTTAGCTCTATCAATTTTTTTTTTGAAACCCCCATTTTATTGATCTCTCTGGCATCCCATTTGCATGTTTTGACAGAGTTTTGGGTGCCTTCATCTTGTTGGTAGAAGCTTATCTTTGAAGGATAGTCCAAGAATTTTAAGGTGCAACAAGGAAGGCCTTACTTATATAGGCTCTTTATATTATTGGGATTTAGTTTACATCTTGTTTGTGGGAGTCTACAATTCATAGCAGTAACATTAGCAGAGGTATGTTTGTCTTAGGTGGCTATGGTCATTCTATGTCGTACGTGATACTCCTTTGGATATGACATCATTAGCTTATGGCAGTGTTGACTTGTACAACATCTAGTATTTTATAGATCAATATTATCATCAATATCCCTATCATCCATGATTATATTTGGCATGTTTCCTTGTTAAATATCTACCCTATGAATTTTATAGAAAGGCACTCTTTCCAAAGAGTATATTGGAAGCCTGCTAGTTAAGGTCAGGTCATGTGCTGCTACAATGTTTGAACAATATTTTATGAATATGTCATGGATGGAGGTATCCTTTTTTTTTCCATCTTTTGAGTTTATACCATGTCCTTAAAAACATCTTCTTCTGATATGGTGCATAGTTAGGATTGTTGTAAGTTTTATCTCTATAAGATCTTAATTTATTGGTGTTGAAAAAATTTCCAACCATTATTACCAAAGTTTTATTATGTGCATATATACATATACATACATACATATATACATATACATACACACACATACACACACATATATATTTGCTATGTATACTATGTACAAAGGAAAATATACCTAGTGATAAATCACCCCATGCTAGTTGGATCAAATGCTTATTAGGATCCTATTTCCATGTCTTAGATGCCCATTTACTATAGGTAATCATAGGTAATGTATGGGTGCATCTCATAAATAAAATTGTTAGAGTATGACAACTCTTCTTCTGCTAAGTAGTCTTGCTCCTTCCCTCCCCTTTTGAAAGGGATATTTCCACATGGTATATGTGGAGATGTTCTAATAATATTTTGAACTTGGTCCCATATCTGGTTTGGAGCAACATGTGGGTCCAGTTGAGTGATAGGTATCCTTGGTGAAGTCTTTCAAAAGATATATTATGAATGAGTCCTGGAGATAGATTACCACTATGTCTTGGTAAACCATCAAGTTGGGGCATGCTTGGAGCACCAAAATAAATATTGGAATTGGAGTGTAATATAATTGCATCAACTTGCTATTGACATGTTCTAGAGGTAGACCAAGTGCTTTCAAAACCTATTTTGGAATTACATATATGCTAGATCCTGAATCAACTATGCAGTTGTGTATCAGTTGATCTTCATAAATCAGGGTTAGGTAAAATGGCATAGGCTTAAGCCTTCTAGAATATGGTTCAAAAATATATATATACATTCCTTCTACTTCTTTATGACCTTTTATAAGTTATTAATTTATTTTGGAATAGAGAGGACCTTCAAAAGAGGCATGACTATCATATATTTCCTTGGGTGCTCCACGATATTAAAGGTTTTGATAAAAGAAACTCTCAAAATGGTTGATATTGTCTAAATCTTGGTCCTTTCTATCATTAGAGGTGGTCTTAATGAAGTCAAAACAAACTACCTCAATGGTTTAAGGGTAGCTCTTATCACTATTGGGACTACTTGACCCAAATTTACTAGTGCAACTTGCATTATAGGGGTTTCTAACTATCTACTTCTATTCTTTGAGGTCTAGCCTAAATTAAGCTAGGAATTACCTGCTCTTCAATGACCATTATTTTGGACAATGTATTATGCTTCAATAAAACTTGCAACCTCTCACTTGAGGGGCCTACTTTGTCCAACATAGTGCATACTTTCTCTTCATCCCAAGTAACAAAGACCTACTTTGAGGTTGATCTATCAAAAAATCATAATATGGCTAGAGACTGAGTAATAGGTTCCTAAATTGACATTGGAAATTTTGAATGAGGTGGATGAGTATCATTATGGTTGAAAGAGGAAGTATCGACAACCTAATATTATATTCCAATATAGTAGTCAAAGGGAGGATATTTAGGAGTAGGATAGTACCAGCCACTAGGATTTTTAACGTAGTTATTCTAGGTGGTGACTAGATACCTAGATAAGCTTTTAAGTACTTGGTGGGTTGGGACCAAAATGGGTACTATTTTTTGAGTTACAACTTAGGGATGACCAAGATTCTTGTTGGAAAAAAATAGGGGCTTATGATATCTAGTTGGAGGTGATCAAAAGCCCTAGTTTCCTTGTTGGAAAGAAGGCTTTGGGTAAATTTGGTTGGGAAAAATTTGGACATTAAACTTTCTTTTAAGGGATGTGACATCATTAGTGAGTGTCCTCATAGGTTTGAAAATTCTATCTATTTTATATTCTAGAGGGGAGGAAGCTAAATTTTTCTATAGGTATGTAGGAGGATGAGTCAAATTGGTGGTGGGTTGTATGGTCAAAGAGTAATGGTAGGGGTGTTTAATGGAGGGAAATAATGGTGGAGGTGGTCTAGGAGCTAGCATTCCTATTTGTATTAGGTATTTCTTAGCTTGGATGGCTATCCCATAGGCCTCTAGTAGTGAATTACCACTCTTAGAATTCACTATTATGGAAATCTTAAAATTAAAATATTTTAGATGGTAAATGAATGCTATACTTAGAGGTGGTCTGATATCTTTAGGGATCCTTTGCCAATTATTATAGAATTAGACATTGAAATTGTCTATTATATTTATAGGTACCTTCTTGATGTTTGTAAATTATTCTAAGAGGTATGCTGAATCTACCTTCTCTCCAAAATTCTCTACCAGGAGCTTTGCCAATTGGTCCCAACTTTTGATTGATCATGGGATGAGACTAAGGTACCATTCATAAGCTCTCCCTTAGAAAGTAGCTTCCAATAACCTCAGGGCTATACCTTGATTTTCAATAAAATGCACAATGCATAAGCTTACCAAGTACTGCAAATGTTCTATCAAAGTGATAACATATTATCCTAATAATTAAGGTAAGGATTTGAGCACTAAGGTGAGAATCAGGTCTTAGATGTTAGGTGGAACTGGTGGAATTAAGGAACCTTTGTCATTCCACACCATAAAATTTTTGGAAGGCTAATGTACCATGGCCTCCATGTTGTACCATTGATTCCTTCTTATTTGTATTTGAATTAGGGGTGGTACTAGCTTTGGCAAAGGCTTTGGTTATAGGCCTTTTGATCATATAACTCTAGGAATTTCCTTTGAGAAAAAAGTCACTAGGTGGGGGGATTTTGCTTCAATAAGCTAATGAGATAGAGACCCCCACCAATATCTTGATCTATATTTTGTTAGATGAATTCTTCAAGATATATCTTTTCACCTATGGCTAGTGAACACAAAAGTCACAATCAAACTTCTTCAATATTAGTGGGGTAAATGTAGAAGCTCATCCCATTAGGAATTCCAGATAAACTATTGTCATCTCAAAACACACCCATTGAGACTTTGTTGAGGAGACCCAACATGATGAATGTACTCACACTTTGTATAAATAAAAATAACAAGAAGCACCATGGATAAATGGAATAATTACCTATAGGGTGACATTTAAGATTTTTAATCAAGGTTGGCTTCTTGTTGGACCTAAATCCCTGATGCATAATGAACTCCATGAGTTGAGTCTAGGGAAAATAATGAATTGTAATGAAAGTAAAAGAATAATAAAGTAAATGCTGATAGGAAAATTAAAGTCCTATGCTATGGTGGCAATGCACTAAATAATTAAGGCCCCTAATTTTTTAATACAAAAAGTGCCAATTGAACATAAAAAATGTAACCTATGTGATGAGTAATTATTTGTCATGTATTTTCTATAATAAATTGTTTCATTTCTATATTTTAAATGTGATTATAATATATTTTAGGTGGTTATTATTACTTATTTCTATTATTTATTAGTTAAAAGGTGAATGTAGTTAATCTGAAAAATATGTGCATTTCATGTAAAATATGGCCAAGTTGTGAGTAATTATACAGGAAAGTATTGAAGGACGCTCCGCAAGTGCACGGTGCAATAACACAAGCTTCGAGATACACCTCAGATGTGAGAAGATGGACGTAAGGACAAAGGCTTAAGGAATCTCTAGGCACGGTGATAGAACAGTGGTTGAAGACTGTTACAAAATATGGTAGCTGAAGTATGTTACGAAAGATAGTTATTGAATATGTTGTAGAAGGTAGCTACTGAAGACTATTATTGAAGAGAACTTTCATGAGCAGTTATCGAAGAGAGTTGACCAAGTTAAGATGACCGACACTGCATGCCACATTAGTGATAGCATGGCACTCTTACATGGCAATAAAGGATTACAGGAAGCTTAGATTAGTTGACTTGTCACATATTCTTCACAAGGATATTATGATTAATAAAGTTGTTATCACTTAATTCCATAAATTTGTATAATTAGAATATTGTTAGGATGATTAGATTCATACACAAGATTTTTTGGTCCTTTTTGAGAATAAAGAACATATGGTTGTGTATATCTTGCAAAATGTTTAATTTAGTATTAATTTGTTATGTTAGTTCATAATGTGCAACTTGGACCACTTAGGTTGTTTACTGAGTCCAAGCAGAATTAGAAATTGTGTTAGTTTAGATTATTTTTGTTAGTACATAGTTGTCACATTATCAAGTGCACAAATCCACATGGAAAATACATGGAAGATTTTTTTTTTTTATTTGTGGAAAACATCCCAAAAGGGATGCCACTTTCGAGTAAGACCCAAGGAGGCAGGGGTATTATACATGGAAGAATTTCATTTAGAATGTCCAAGTGACATTATATATTACATAGGAGACCTTTGAAAAGGTATGGCTAGCTAATGGAGAAAATGTCTAATCTACAACTATTCCTAATGTAATCCTCTGCATACAATTTTTGAAAGTTGGATGCGCAACCATGTATGTTTGAATTTTCAATAATAAAGCAACAATATTTTCCTTAGAATATGGTAACTATATCTTATAATTTCTTTACATTTTTCTCGATTTGGTAATTTCCATTTCTTCTATTTTCCTGTAACCATGAAATAATTAAGCATTAGATTAATTAAATGAGAGTAGATTACTGAAGTTAAAATAGAGTAGAAAAAGAGGAAGGGATTAATACTAACCTTTCGGAGGCAAGGCCCACTCCGAAAGGTTAGTCCCTAAATTTCTTCCCCCAAAAACATGGTAGATAAAGTTAGAATGTAGAATAAGTTTTAGAGCAAAAATTTAATTTAAATGCATAATAAATAATTATGAATTATACTATGCATCATTAAATCATACGTGGATCCACACATACTCATATAGACTTAGTCCAAATTGCATCTTTAATTTAAGCACAATTTTATTTTCTGCAAACTTTAATTTCTGCAAAACCTGAGACTAAAAGAAATCAAAATCAAGATTAGAATTAATTACTATAGTACAATCTATACTAGATTTCTACTCTTTAAATCTAACCTTGATTACCCTCATATTGACAAAATTAAATGTAAGCTATTACAACCGATCATTTGGCACCATTACCGGGGAGAGTAGTGTTGTAGTGGTTAATCAAAAAAGTTGTTTGGTAGTGCAAAAAGGTGAGGCTTACTTGTATATAGAAATAGGTACGTATGAGTCCTTGGAATGCATATGAGTCAGAGTGGCACAAGATGGTCCCAACAAGCCCCTTTGTTTGACATTACCAGGTTCTTTTCTCTTAAAGAATGATTTTACTGCTTTTATAGTTTAAATTTTATTGTTTGCAAATTTCATTTCCTACAAATTTTATTTCTTGCAAATGTTTTTCTTTGGGCAATTATTATTGCATAGTTTGACTTAGGACCTTTGAGAAAAACAAGAAGTAGGTATGCTTGAGTGAGACAACCATACTAAAATACCCCTAAACTTGGCTTAGGACCCTATCAGAAGCAAGAAGTAGGTATGGTTGAGTGACACAACCATAGTGAAACCCTCCTAATAATCAAAGAAGCAATAATAGTTTACCTTTTATTTCAGCAAATTTTATTTCCTGCAAATTTTCTAGCTTTGGGTGATTATTATTGTTTAGTTTGACTTAGGACATGTGAGAAAAATAGGAAGTAGGTATGCCTGAGTGAGACAACCATACTGAAATACCCCTAAACTTGGCTTAGGACCCTGTTAGAAGTAGGAAGTAGGTATGGTTGAGTGACACATCCATAATGAAACCCTCCTAAAAAATTAAACAAATAGTAATAGTTTAACCTTTTATTTCCAGTAAATTTTACTTTTTCCAGCAGTATTTCATTTTGATCATAATGTGCTGAAATCAGTTGTATAGAGATTCTTAGGAATGCGAGTTGCACATAATTTTAGCAAAATATTAGGATTGTTAAATTTTACTTTTCTAGCAATATTTTATTTCACTCCTAGTGTGATAAGGTTAGTTGAATAAAGATTTGTAGGAACGTGAGTCACATCTAATTTTAGCAAAACATTAGGATTGTTGTAAAATTTTATTTCAGTTCTTCCCTACTGTATTAAGGATAGTTATAAATTTATTTGCTGTGACTTATATCTAAACTTAGAAACAATAGGAGTAAAACAGAAAATCAATATCCAAACTCAAACAAAACCAAAACCAAATAGAGAGAAAAGGAGAATAAAATATAGGTTGCTAGATGGTGGAAAATAGTCTAAGACAGTCCTACTACAATAGACCTCTAGGAATTATTACTAAAAAAAAATAATGAAATAAACTAGAGATATTATATAGGACTGAATCAATGAAATTATAAAGTGGAAAGACAAACATATAGTATCATGAAAATTTTAATTAGAAAATATTTGGAAAGGTTGTAGTAAAACTGAAAGCCTATTGATAACTCAACTAGAAAATCACTACTTAATTGACATAAGTTTATGCTACACAAGAAGCCACTATCTAAAAAAAAAAAAAAAAATATTCATACACCACCCTAAGCAACAGGTTGATTTGCAGTGTATCTCAGAAATGCAATCAACAACTATTGAATAATATTTTTTCTCTCATATATATATATAAAGGATTATGCTTCCTTTTTTCATCATGAAGTTTATATATTTGCAATAAAACTATCTTATTCTCATTAATTTTCAGTCTCAATATTTCAAAAATAGCCCAAAAGGATATTTCTTTAAGATTTTGTAGGAGAATTATTACCACATGTTGCATAATGCTTTGTTTTCTAGATAAAATCTAGATGTTTTTCAATTACTCAACCACCACTAGTGTTTTGAGCAAATTTTCATTGAAAGTCAAGCAATCTTTTGATGTTGTAAGATATTCCTAGTTAATCAAGTTTTCTCTTGGACCACACACATTAGAACATATAAAAATATTGTGAGAATTGGAAGGATTAATTCATAAGTCACTACTACCATTGAGTAAAATATTTCCCCTAATTATCCATCTATGCACATGATCTACAGTACTAATGAATTGACAGAAGGACAAGCTCACCCTTCACCCTTGAAAAAAATAAAAAAATCATTTTCTCCTCATCTAATTGAGTAAGTATCCCAAAAGTATCTTCTTTATTCCCCTAAAAATCAGCAAGAATCCCAAAAGACAATAAAAATCCCTTGCTCCTCACAAAATGAGCAATTACCCCAAGAAAAGTCAGAGAAAGGTAAAAGAGCTTTAATCCCTAGAATTCTTAGTATCTTGAAAACCATAGGGTGATCCTCATTAAAAAAATAGGTTGAATGAAACTTGCTTGGAAATAAGGTATCCCTATGCTGTAGCACTAAGTTTGGACAATATCTATGGATTATCATATATAAGCTAGCTTAATTGGTAGAAGTGACCATTTTTTTACTCAATGCTTGCTCATAATGGGAAATGAACATTCACTCTACACATAGTTGGTCCTTGAGAGGCTTGAAAACATTAAGACAACTTTAACATCATATTGATTTGTGAAATGAATAGATGATTTTTTTTGGAGTCACTAGGATGTTTGAATCTTTGTAAAGCAACTCTAGAATATTATAAGCAAGCAAAAGTCCAAAGCAAATCCCTATGAAGGTACTATAGTCCATCCTACAAAAATATGGTTTGTATTTCTCAAAAATTTGAATTCTTCAGCAAAATCCATTAGGATACTATCAAAATATCTATTTCCCTTTTTCTTTATGATTTAAAATATCCCAAGCCTTTGATAGAGATCTATTTTTGCATATATTGATGATTGATATCAAGCTTCATAATTATTTTTCTCTCACTTGGATACTTCTTCATGAAATTCAGGAAGCATAATCACAAAAATAATCATATTAATCCCCATAAATAAAACTCATTATTATACCATCCACCATAATATAGATAACACACCCTTCATTTTATTTTGGCTATATAGCCAAAATTATAGTTTGAGGGGGAGTAAATAAATATATCCAAAGTTCAAATACAATTTGGAGGAGGAGAATCAAGTAAAAATATTTTCTTAAACCTTAACAACTACAGTTTTTGTAGACATCTTCTATAGACATCTTCCTAAAGAACACAAGCTTATACTAAGAGGGAGGGTGAACAATATAAGACCATTTTTTACTTTTCTTTCCCAATAAATATTATGCAATGTATAGATAGGAATATCAAAAATAGTAATAAAAGTAATGCACAAATCACCACACACAATAGAGACACCAATTTAATGTGGTTCACCCAATGTGGGCTACTCCATGGAGAAAATATTTCACTAAAATTTTCTCAATCAATCTCTTGGGAATCCTTTCCCTATTACAATGTTTATGGACCTCTATCCAAAGGAGACACCAATCCCTTAATCAAGTTCATGGATATCTATCCATAGGAGAACTCCTTTCTCCTTAGCTCTGGCTAGTGATCTTCTAGAAGAACTATTACCCCCACTACACTGGCTAATGGATCTCTATCCACTGAAGACTCCTATCCTCACTACCCTGGCTAATGGATCTCTATCCACTAGAGACTGTCATCCTCTATACTCTATCACCTCCAAATCTCTGTATCAAATTTGTACTAAATACAGTCCTTCGATCTAGCACAAATCTATTCAATCTCTATCTCTGGTCTGGCACAAACCTATCCTCAAATCTGCACCAAAATCTATCCTCAAATCTGCACTAAACACAATCCTTCGGTCTAGCACAAATCTATCCTCAAATATTTGTCCTATGATCTAAACTAAACATTATCCTTTGGTATAGCACAAATCTATCCTCAATCTCTCTCCTCAAGCCTTAACACAAAGCTTGACTCAATCACAAATTTATTTTGCTAGATCTGCCCCAAAACTTAACTCAAGGTTTGAACAAATCAATCAATCAATTCTACTCACAAGTCTTCTCAAAGACTTGTCTCAAATCTACCTTGTAAGCTTCCATAAAAGCTCACACTAATCTATCCACAAGTCCTCTCTAGAACTTGTCCAATCTGCTCAACAATCTTTGTCCTCAAATATGTATTGTAAGCTTCCACAAAAGCTCACACCAATCTATCCACAAGTCCTTTCTAAGACTTACCTCAAATATGCTCAACAAGTCCTCACTAGAACTTGTCCAATCTCATAGAAACATAAAGAGAATTGTTAGAGACTCAATATGCTTCACATTCACCTCAATGCTCAATCACTTTCAATCTCTCTTTTATCACAGAAACATATAGAGAATTGTTAGAGACTCAATATGTTTCACACTCATAAACACTCAACCTCTTTCTCAAATCAATTTAGATTATGGAACAATTTGTTTCATAGAACTTGAACTATCACTTCAACACAACTACTTGACTAGGCTCAATCACAACTCTACTCAACCAATCACTCAATGAAATAATCCTTGCTCACAAACCCTAGTCCAAGCATATGAACACTCACTCACTTATTTCCAACAATACTTATAAAACAATCTCACATAACAATGATACTCATGATCTTTGCAAACCCTAGTTCAAGTTCTTCACTCAACCAATTACTTCAACAACAATGCTTATCAAACAATCTCACATAACAATGATACTCATGATCTTTGCAAATCCTAGTTCAAGTTCTTCACTCAACCAATTACTTCAACAACAATGCTTATAAAACAAGGTTACTCTCCTTAACCTCTATTCCAGAAAACCTTGAAGCATTAATTCAAAACACACTCAACAATGCTTACCAACCAATCCTTTTCACTCCAACTTAGAATTCACAACACTCAAAAAACACTTACTAGAAATATGTGCCCATACCTTTTTGATTGATGAAGAAATGTCTTCAAAACCTATCTCAAAATAGCCAAACCTTCTTGTGCCAATTCAAGTTTAGATAACAATAATTTTATCTCAAAAATATTCACAAGGATATTCTTCTTTATCAAAAGGTACAATAAAATTTAATCCAAATTTTACACCTTATAACTCCCTCTAACTTTCTAACCACTCACAAATATCAAGGATATAACACTTTACCACTTAAATACCCCTTACAAAAATTAAACACATAAAATAATTATCAACACCTTATAACTCCCCTTAAAACCTTATAAAATAAAATTATTTTAAACTTTAGGGCATAACTTTATTTCTCCAAATTTTTTTGTGCTAACTCAAAAAGGGCATACCTTTGTATTTTTTCCCAAAAGGGGGTTCGATGGGTTTCGAACCACCATATCCCAATCGCCAAGCACCTTAGCACTTTAGTGCCCACCACGTGGGCTATAGGCACCCACAAGAAGGAAGGGAAGCTTCCTTTCTCTTATCTCCTTCGTCCGCCGTCGACGCTTCCAAAAAGAAACTCATGTGGATTCAAACCTCCGCCAATCGTTGCTCCTTGCACTTTGCTTCCACCGTGGTTGCCAACTGTGCTACCCATGCTTGGTGACCAAGGCACCTTCCTCGGTGGGTGTTGTTTCTTTCGCCTACCACTTGGAATTTTCAAACCCAATGAAACCCTCTTTCGTTCCTAGATGATTCACACGTTTTTTGCATGACATAGGATTAATTCAAATGCATGTTAGATTTTAGGCTAAGGTGGAGGAGACTCTTTTATACACACTTGGATATATGACTCCCTACGTCGGTTCTCGATGGTCAAATTCAAAAATTTAAATTTTGACTTTAATAACCCACCTTAGGGTTATTAAAATAAACATAAATTAATATATAATTAATATTAAAATTAATATATAATTAATATTAAAATTAATTAATAATTAATTTAAATAACTTATAAGTTAAGTAAATTAATTAATAAATTAATTTATAATAAAATTATATTAATTAATTTATAATTAATTTAAAATTCCCTGTATAATATTATAAAGAAATATTATAATATTATTTTCTTGGGCTTCTTCTTTTCACCTTGGACCTCATCTTGACCTCCTGGAACCGGATTTGATCAACTAAAAATGGACTCTCCTTTTGCACTGACTAGGGAACCTAAAACTGATGTTGCCCATTGAAACTACCACTCACTGGTGCTGAAAGCTTGACATCAATGACCACTCACTCTTGACATCAATGACAACTCATCTACTCAAAATGTCCAACAATCTCCCCCTTTGTCATTGATGGCAACCCAAATTCCTTTTACCAAAACTTGGCCTTTTTCCTGTTCTTCTCCCCTTGGGAAATTGCTCCCCTTGACTCAATGTTCTCTCCTTAAACCAAATCTCTCCCCCTTACTCAAATCTCTCCCCCTTTGACATCAATGGCAAAGGGTCACCTTTGGGGCTCGGGGCTAAGAATGAGTCTCTTAGCTTAGCCCCTCCCCCACCTCCTCTTGAGGTGGTTAATTCTAGGGTGGGAGTATTTCTACTCCCAGCAAGCACTGATATTTACCTTTGTCCACTTTCCTTCTCATATGATTCTTTTGATTTCTCTGACTATTCCTATTCATGTCCATGTTCCTGTTCCTGTTCATGTCCATATTCTTGTTCCTGTTCATGTCCATATTTTTGTTCCTATTTCTGTTCTTGTTCATGTTCATGCTTGGTTCTAGAATGTCTGCTCTACACCACTTTGTTGTATGTCCATCATTATTGCACTTATAACACTTAATGTTATTATTCCTTGGAGGTGCAAATGTCTTGGGATTTCTCCTAGTGAAGCCATATCTGTTCCTATCATGAACCCTGCAATTCATTGCCTTGTGACCAAACTGATTACATGAGTAGCAATACCCATGAAAAGGTTACTTATTTCTAAAATTCCCATATTCCTATATTTCATGTGTCCTGCATTGTGAAGCCTTGTGCCCAAATCTGTGACATGAGAAACATCGTCCATTGAAATTTCCTTGCCTTGACCTCATTGGTCTCTTAGTCTCTTTTTCTTTGTATTGGTTCATGTTCCATCTATTTCTTCTTTGTGCATTGTTCCTTTCCTTGTTAAACTTTCTATTATCCAACTCATCCTCAGAAGTCTCACTTTCTCTCACACTATCTTCTTCTAAAGTTTCTTCTTCTTCAAAACTTGATGTTGAATCCTTTTCCTATTTCTTTTGTACCTGTTCAAAACCAAGTCCTATTTTGCTTGATGTAGGCTTTTGTATCTTGATAATCTTATCCAAATTCTTTGAGCTCCTTCTAAACTTGTGTAGCTTATCCTTAGACTTTTCTAATTCTTCCCTTAGTAGAGCTACTTCTTGTTCTAATATTTCACATTCTAAGACCTTTGCTTCTAACTTATCCTTGAACTTCTTTATCTTAGCTATTGAATTATTTAAATCCTCTATAAGCTTTCCTCTCTCTTCATCACATTCTTGAAACTGAAAGTCAAGTTGGGAGTTTTGCTTTCTTACCTTCTTTAAAGTTTTAAGAGCATAAATAAGCTCTCCCTCAAGATCAACTTCTCCTTTTTTTGATTCTTCCTCTATTTGTTTACCTTTGATAACATCTTCATTATTTTCTAACTTGTCTTCTATAGGATCACCTCCTTCTTCTTCTTCTAGTGCCATTAGAATATTCTCTTCCAGTCCTTCAAGTGTATCCTCATATTCATCATCACTAAAACTGAAACCATTCTTTGTACAACTATCTTCAATATGTCCAAAATTACCACATCTAAAACACTTGAGAATTATTGGTGACCTTTTCTTAACTTATTTTTTTCTTTTATCATAAATAAGACTTCATATTTATCATTATCTGAGAAACTATTATCACTATCACTTGAGTACTTACTTGCCTTGTCTGCATAGTAGCTCCCCTTTTTTCTTTGAAAGAACTTATTTCCTTGTCTGCCTTGTCCATCCTTACCTTTCTTTTTGTACCTGTATTTTTATGATTCCCTATTCTTATGATCCTATTTTTCTTCATCATTACTATTTATGGCTTCTTGACAATCAGTTGCATAGTGACCATACTTTCCACAATTGAAATATCTAATAGATTTTGCATCTTTAAATCTTCTTGAATCCTTATTATTTTTGCCATAATTTGCTTCTTCATCACTGGATGACTCATTGCTTGAATCTAACTTCTTGCCCTTTGTCTTCTTAGTAGCTTTGAAGGTTGCTTCCTTCTGGATATTAGGTTCCTCTTTTGTTCTTATCTCAAAAGTTGTAAGAATACCAAGTAACATATCTCTTGTCAAAGAATCACCATATTTTGATTCTTCTATAGCATAAATATTTTCACTAAATCTTTTTGGAAGAGATCTTAAGATCTTATCACAAAAATCATATTCTTCAATCTCAAGTCCAAGTCCTTACATGGCATTAACAACCTCGTCTACATGAAGTAGATAAGCACTAATTTTTTCCTCATCCTTCATTCTTAATTCTTCAAATTTTCCTTTGAGATTTCATATCTTTGCTTTTTGACACTTTTATCTCCTTCATATATGCTTTGCAACTTATCCCAAATTCCTTTTGCATCTTTGCAATGCATAACTTTTATGAACTCTGTTCTATGCAAACCTCTCAAAATTGCATTCATTACTTTTGAATTGTAATGATGTAGAAGCTTACCATATTTATATGTAGGTGGAGTAGCTGGTGGTATGTATCCATTTTCAACTGCTTCCCAAATTTCATTGCCAAGTGCCATCAGGTGGATCTTCATTATCATACTCCAAAATACATAATCACTTCCATCAAATACAAAGTTGAATTATCTGAGGACCCATTCTTAGAATCCATTGTGTTCTTGTAAGATTTTCCTTCAAGTTGTTAAACTCTTCCGAAGGAACCCACTTTGATACCAATTGAAGAACACAAGCTTATACTAAGAGGGGGGTGAATAGTATAAGACCACTTTTTAATTTTCTTTCCAATCAATATTATGCAATGTATAGATAGAAATATCAATAGCAATAATCAAAGCAATGCATAAATCACCACACACAATAGAGACACCAATTTAACGTGGTTCACCCAATGTGGGCTACTCCACGGAGAAAATATTTCACTAAAATTTTCTCAATCAATATCTTGGGAATCTTTTCCCTATTACAATTTTTATGGACCTCTATCCAAAGGAGACACCAATCCCCTAATCAATTTTATGGATCTCTATCCACAGGAGAACTCCTTTCTCCTTAGCTTTGGTTGGTGATATTCTAGAAGAACTATTGCCCCCACTGCTCTGGCTAATGGATCTCTATCCACTTAAGACTCATGTCCTCACTACCTTGGCTAATGGATATCTATCCACTGGATACTATCATCCTCTATACTCTATCACCTCCAAATATCTATATCAAATCTATACTAAACACAGTCCTTTGGTCTAGCACAAATTTGCTCAATATCTATCTCTAGTCTGGCACAAACCTGTCCTCAAATCTATACCAAACTCTGTCCTCAAATCTGCACTAAACACTGTAGTCCTTCGATCTAGCACAAATCTATCCTCAAATATCTATCCTCTGATCTACACTAAACATTGTCCTTCGGTCTAGCACAAATCTATCCTCAATATATGTCCTCAAGCCTTAACACAAAGCTTGACTCAATCACAAATCAATTCTACTAGATCTGTCCCAAACCTTAACTCAAGGTTTGAATAAATCAATCAATCAATTCTACTCACAAGTCTTCTCAAAGACTTATCTCAAATTTGCCTTGTAAGCTTCCACAAAATCTCACACTAATCTATCCACAAGTCCTCTCTAGAACTTGTCCAATCTGCTCAACAATATCTATCCTCAAATATGTATTGTAAGCTTCCACAAAAGCTCACACAAATCTATCCATAAGTCCTTTCTAAGACTTACCTCAAATATGCTCAACAATTCCTCACTAGAACTTGTCCAATCTCATAGAAACATAAAGAGAATTGTTAGAGACTCAATATGCTTCACATTCACCTCAATGCTCAATCACTTTCAATCTCTCTTTTATCACAAAAACATATAGAGAATTGTTAGAGACTCAATATGTTTCACACTCACACTCAACCTCTTTCTCAAATCAATTTAAATCTCTCTTCTATCACAGAAACATATAGAGAATTTTTAGAGACTCGATATGTTTCACACTCATAAACACTCACACTCAACCTCTTTCTCAAAACAATGATACTCATGATCTTTGCAAACCCTAGTTCAAGTTCTTCACTCAACCAATCACTTCAACAACAATGCTTATAAAAAAATCTCACATAACAATGATACTCATGATCTTTGCAAACCCTAGTTCAAGTTCTTCATTCAACCAATTACTTCAACAACAATGCTTATAAAACAAGGTTACTCTCCTTAACCTCTATTCCAGAAAACCTTGAAGCATTAATTCAAAACACACTCAACAATGCTTACCAACCAATCCTTTTCACTCCAACTTAGCATTCACAACACTCAACAAACACTTACTAGAAAGATGTGCCCATACCTTTTTTATTGATGAAGAAATGTCTTCAAAACCTATCTCAAAATAGCCAAACCTTCTTGTGCCAATTCAAGTTTAGATAACAACAATTTTATCTCAAAAATATTCACAAGGATATTCTTCTTGATCAAAAGGTACAATAAAATTTAATCCAAATTTTACACCTTATAACTCCCTCTAACTTTCTAACCACTCACAAATATCAAGGATATAATACTTTACCACTTAAATGCCCCTTACAAAAATTAAGAACATAAAAATAATTATCAACACCTTATAACTCCCCTTAAAACCTTATAAAATAAAATTATTTTAAACTTTAGGGCATAAATTTATTTCTCCAAAAAAATTGGCGCTAACTCAAAAAGGGCATACCTTTGTCTTTTCCCCAAAAGGGGGTTTGATGGGTTTCGAACCGCCGTCTCCCAACCGCCAAGCGCCTTAGCGCTTTGGTGCCCACCACATGGGCTATAGGCGCCCACGAGAAGGAAGGGAAGCTTCCTTCCTCTTATCTCCTTCGTCCACCATCGATGCTTCCAAAAAAAAACTCGCGTGGATTTGAACCTCCGCCAATCGCTGCTCCTTGCACTTTGCTTCCGCCGTGGTTGCCAACTGCACTACCCGTGCTTGGTGACCAAGGCACCTTCCTCGGTGGGTGTTGTTTCTTTCACCTACCACTTGGAATTTTCAAACCCAATGAAACCCTCTTTTTTTCGTAGATGATTCACACATTTTTTGCATGACACACGATTAATTCAAATGCATGTTAGACTTTAGGCTAAGGTGGAGGACTCCCTTTTATACACGCTTGGCTATATGACTCCCACGTCGGTGCTCAATGGTCGAATTCAAAAATTTGAATTTTGACTTTAATAACCCACCTTAGGGTTATTAAAATAATCATAAATTAATATATAAAATTAATTAATAAATTAATTTATAATAGAATTATATTAATTAATTTAAACTTCCCTATATAATATTATAAATAAATATTATAATATTATTTTCTTGGGCTTCTTCTTTTCACCTTGGACCTCATCTTGACCTCCTGGAACCGGATTTGATCAACTAAAAATGAACTCTCCTTTTGCACTGATTGGAGAACTTGCAACTGATGTTGCCCAATGAAACTGCCACTCACTGGTGCTGAAAGCTTGACATCAATGACCACTCACTCTTGATATCAATGAAAACTCATCTACACAAAATGTCCAACACTTTCGTAGACAACTTATGTAGATGTCTTCCATAGATAACTCCTATAGATAATTTTCGTAGATAATTTCAGTAGATAGTTTTCGTAAACGTCTTTCGTAGATGTTTTCTATAGATGTCATATATATGTTTTTTGTAACAATATTCTGTAATAATCTTCTGTAAAAATATTTCATTGTAATCTTCTGTAAACACCATTCGTAGACAATATCCATAATGCACATCATGAAATATTTCTAAGTGTCAATATTTAAAACTAGCCCCTAATATGAGCGACACATGGCAATTCAAAACATGACAGAATGCGTCAATGCTAAATATAAAATAATGTGACAATACAAATCATAAAAGGAATTTATCAATAAAGGTTTGGGGAGAGAAAAATATACGAATATTTATAATACCCTTTTTTACCACCTTTAGCATATGGACTAAGGCATCAAATTAAACTTAAACTTTAAAATATTTTTACATTGGTAAGTATGTCAAAATCTTGTCCATGCATATGTAAAGGTAAACCTTAGCATGTGATGAACACACTCGAGACGATGCCATGAACTAACTATCGATACACGTGGATGCCAAAGTTAATAGAAGCTACCATGGGACCAGTCTAAATGATGAAAGATAATGAAAAATAAAAATTAAAACCTAAAGTCTATGTTAACGGATTGAGAGCCAATGAATAAAAGACATCAGAGCATGAAAGGTTGACCATAAAAAGGGTAGGCATCGACCATGAGTTTGATGCTTCTCCACATCAACAAGATGACAAAGAACATAGATGACATGGATATCAGAGCTAGTGAAACATAGAAGGAAACAGTGACACTATTGAAGGATTGCATTAGACGTTTAGTTTTAGAGATCAATTTGGAAATAATCTATGAAATAGACTGTCTCAAAAATTAAGCACCAGATATTTTTGGAATCCCCTTCAACTAGCAAATTGGAACACTGCATGTTGTGGAGCAGGACAATACCTTGGTGAAGTGCCCTAGCTTTTACAAAATGACTATAATTATGTCCTAGATTCTTAGAAAAAGCCATAATGATGTTGCATGTGTGATCTCTAACAATTCCTCTAGCACCAACGAGCTCGAGATTCCCTTTGGCTGCTTCATCAAATTTAGTTTGATAAAACCTGGAGGAGGAGGGGACCATTTGACCAACAATAAATCAATCTTCAGATATGGAGTATGGAGGTTGCAGTTAGGAATATTAATAATAGAGACCAACAAAGTTTTAGTATTTGGTCCATCGCCATGAGTAACAAAAAATATTCTCAGTAGCAACATGAATAATTCTAGATAGCACATTCCAGACATCATGGTTTGAATTATTAAAAGCAAAGGAATTGTGTTTGCACCAAATCTCCTGGAGAAAGTGAGGGAGACAAGGAATAAAAGGTCTTGAGGTGGAATCCTTTGAAATTATTAGGCCACTAAAAACACAACTCACTTAGGAGGTCAGGTAGGACCCAGGCAATGCCAATGGAGGAGAACAGGGAGGAAATGATGGAATGGGAGAAGGGGCAAGAAAGGAATATATAGTGGGTAGAATCACAATACTAAAGATACAAGTAAAAATTATTGGGTAGTGGTAATTCATGATGATGGAGGTTTAGGGTGGTAAGGATCTTGTCCTAGATGAAAATCTAGAAGAAGAAAATTACTTTGGGAATGAGGTGTTTCTTCTAGATGAGCTTGGAAGGAAACCAGGGAGGGGAAGGGTTATCGGTTAGGGTGTAGGTAGACTTGATGGTGAAGAGACCATTGTAAGTGGGAGCCCAAAGGATCGAATCCTTGGAGGGTAAACTAGGAATGACACAAAGATATAAAATATTTTATAGGATGGAGGTAGCTTGTCTCTGCTCATAAGATAGACCATCAACTAAGAATAACTTCTAGGAATTATGATTGGTATGAAAAAATCTACATACCTTCAAACTGAATAGGGAGTCAGTGACTAGTTTTAGGTAGAGGAGGTCCGCACGAGACTACGAAGTGCACTCGCCTAACCAAAAATTGATCTTTTCACTATTGTCTAATTTCCAGTGAATGTCTTTCCTGATAATCTCCTTAGATTTAAGGATGGAGTTCCATGTTGTCGAGCCATATATGGGAGAAGGATCATCCATGAAATTGGTGTTATGCCAAAGATATTTCGCTTTCATAATGGAAACCCATAAAGAGTTCTCATTAATAAGAACTCATCATCCCTGTTTGGTGATAAGGGCTAGATTCATGTTGTGGACCTTCCAAAGTCCAATGCTGCTCCTTGAGAAAAATTGGTACCATGCAACCAAGTGTATACATTGCTTCAGCTCCAAAGTAGACCACATAAATTTCTTTGGAGTTGCTCAATTTTGTTGTAGACTTTGACCAAAATCTGAAATATGGAGAGCAAAAACATGGGGATGCTCTGGAGAGTAGTTTTGACTAAGGTGGCCTTGCCAACCTGACTGAGAAGGCTTCCTTTCCAATTAACTAGTTTTCTAAATTCATTCAATGATAGTATTCCAGAGAAATTTTTTGGAAGGGCCTTCAAAGAGAGGGAACCCTAAATAGGTGGTAGAGAGGGTAGAAATGGTACACTCAAGGATAGTAGCAGTGCAAGCTTGGCATCTAATAGGGATGTTGATGAAGTAAACCTTGCTTTTATGAAAATTAACTTTTTGACCAGCATCAACCTCAAAGGAAAGTAGGATCAGTTTGATAATATGGGCTTGAGAAACTAAGGCAAGGGTGGCCAGTATGGTATCATCAACAAATTGCTAGTGAGAGATGGGCTGGAGGGAAGAGGAAGGCTTGAAACCATAAATTTTTTCCTTTGGAACATGCAGAGTTAAGGTTTCTTCCTAAGGCTTTAGAAACAATGATAAAATGGAAAGGAGAAAGAGGGTCCCCCTATCTTAAGCCTTTGAAGCTCTTGAAATATTCTGTAGGAGATTCGTTGACCAAGTCGAAGAAATGAGTAGTAGTTATACATTCCTTGATGAGAGCAATCTAGCCAGGATGGAACCCAAATCTAGAGAGGACAAAGAATAGGAAAATATAGGAAACTCTATCAAAAGCCTTGTTCATGTCAAGTTTTAGGAGAAAACCAACCTTGCCACTTTTAGAAATGAAATTAATGATTTCATGACTAGTGATAATGTTATCCATAATGAGCCTCCTTTGGATAGAGCTACCTTGGTTAGGATCAATGATGTGGGGGAGGATGGGTTTGAGTCTGTTGGTTAGGGCTTTGGTGAGGAATTTATAGAGGATATTACAGAGGCTAATGGGGTTAAAATTAGTAAAGGTGCAGGATTTTTTGACTTTGGAAATGAGGGCCAAAAAAGTGGAGTTGACATCTCTAGAAATATATTTGCACCTTTTCATATGCTGGATGGTAGAAACAACATCCAAACCAACAATATCCTAGAACCAGCGGAAGAATACAAGAGGAAAGCCATCTAGACCTAGGGCTTTTCCACATTGCATGGAGAAAACAACAACACGAATTTCTTCAGTAGAAAGCAGTTTAAGTAGCATCTGGTTATGTTTCATCATTACTAGCCTTGAAATAGTTTGGAGGAGAGTCTCAGACATTTGATGATCACACCTAGGACTAGGACCCAATAATTATTTAAATAAATTGATAGCTTCTTTTTTTATTTCAGATATATCCATAGTTACTTCCCCATTTTGTTGGATGAGCTCCTTGATTTTGTTACATCCTTTATATCTTATGGTGGTTCCATGAAATAATTTTGTATTAGAATCTCCTTCTTTGAGCCACATGACCCAAGAATTTTGTTTCCAAAAGACTTCTTCACTTTTGAGGATGTTATGAAATTCTATCAGGAGAGTTTTTTCTGTGTCTTGAAGGGTGGGGTTAGGATTTCCATGCTACATTGATATCTCGATACTAGTGATTTGGGACTAGATATGATGCTTTTTGTGGAAGATATTCCTAAATACCTCTATGTTTTATTATTTTAGTTTGATTTTTACATACCAAAGCTTGTTGCTCACCTAATACACTTGAGAATCAGAGAACTTGCGAGACCACCACAAAGATATTAGAGATTTGAGGTTCAGATATTGAAGACACGTGGATTCAAAATGGAAGGGTGACTTGAAGGGAGAAACCCGAAAGAAGCTATCCAAAAATAAAGGATTGTGGTCGGATCCAATTTTGGGCAATGATCACAAGATAACATCACCATAAAACCTTATGTTAAGGAAAACCATTTCCTGTATCCCCTAGGGGCTAGGAATTTTTATTCCAAGGGGCCTGTCCCATCTGGGTATACCCATCAAGCTAGCTAGGAGGGTTTTTTGTATCTGACATAGGCCGCTAGGCTTGAACCCTAGACCTCCTTTCAAGGATTGAAGGAACTTTCTAGTAAGGTACCTGGTGCGGATGCTATTATGTATTATTAGCTATGATGTTGACATATAGATATTATTAGGTCTACCTACATAATAATTCTTTCCTTGGTGAATCACTTTGCTAGATCCACCTAGAACATAAGCAAATATATGGAATTTTCAAAGGCTTCCAAACCAATCATTGTTGTTTATTATACCATCAAAAAGGATATTTATATTTTCAAATCATTTGAACACATATGCAAGGAAGATAAATTTTAAACAAACACAAGCAAAAAAAAATAAGTATTTGCCAATGGAAGATTTCATGATAACTTTGAGGTTATCAAATTCTGTTTAAAATGACTCTATTGCCCTTTATGGCAACTTTCTTGCCAATGGTTAATTTCAAACATGAAAACATGAGATGCAACTATATGCAGGTAAATTCTACCCTAGAGTTGTTTTCAAACAATTTGAGCATCATTTCCCTTTTTTGGTATCTTTTTCTCTATGGTCAACTTCCTCACCCACCTATGAGAGTACTTGTTCCTACAAACATGCATAACATCAACAATACCATATTATCATATAAATAAAGCAACAATTGCAATTAAACATCCATAATGCAATTAATACTAAGCATTAAAACATCAAATCAATACATAGTCTATCTCATAAATGAGTCCTACCAAGGTGGGTCATGACAACAATGTACTAATAATTCAAACAAATGTTTATTGAGAAAAGAATCATCCAATAATTCATTTTCTCTAGTAGCATTTAGTATTGACAAAAATTCAATGACTATATCTACTTTACCAAGTCTATCTATGATAATGATGTCAAATTCCTATAGTAGCAACAACCATTAGATCACCCCTCCACTTACCATTGGTTTATTCATTAAGTGCTTAATTACATAGTGGTTAGTATTCATATATAGGATATCCTATGATATAATAACAAATTTATTGATGGCATAGACTACTATCAAAAATTCTCTCTCAATCATGGTGTAGTTCTTTTCAGCACCTATTAAATTCTTATTGATATAGTAAATGTTGTAGTTTTTCCTATTTTCTTCCTCTTGTTGACCAAGGACTACATCTATTACAGTATTAGATGCATTAGTATGAAAATGAAATGGGAACTTCCACTTAATGTTCTTATTAAGGAGAGTAAATAATAGGGTGGTGATTTTACTAAAGGTTTCAATAAATCATCTATAATAGCCTACATGTCCTAAGAAATTTCTAACATCTGTCAATCTTGGGTGAAGGCAAATAATTTTTAACTTTTATTTTATTTGGATCAAATTTATGCCTATGGCTGAGATATGGTTCCCTAACATGATTCCTTTGTCCATCATCACTAAGCACTTTTTTTTTCTCAAAGATAGAGTATGGGCTTCATGTCAAGTGAGAAATCAATCAAGATTATAGAGAGCCTTTTCTAAGGTTTCTCCATATACTATGAAATCATCCATATATGCCTCGATGCATTCATTAGGGAGATCAACAAAAATAGCAATAACTACCTATTAGAAAGTTGCATGAGCATTGCATAACCCAAATGATAAGACTCTATAAGAAAATATTGCCCAAAGTCATATGAAGGTGGTTTTATCTTGATCTTCTAGTTCCACCTATATCTAGTTATAACCACTAAAACTATCTAGGAAGGAAAAATATTTCTTCCCATAAAGGGTGTCGAGTACTTGGTCTATGAAAGGTAAAAATAAAAATGATTTTTTTGTATGGTCTTATTGAGTTCTATTTCCATTCTTCTTGGTAGCATTAACTAGTTGGGAGACCCATTTTCTATTAGATATTTGATAAACAAAACCTACAGTCAATAACTTCTTAATCTCTATTTTTACCATATTCCTCAAAGTAGAATTTATCCTTCTTTATGGTTGGTGGATAGGTTTCTTATTAGTGGTATAGATTCTATGAATTCATAAGTTGGGATGGATTCCCTTCATATTAATACCATGCAAATAAATTTATGTGCCAACTTAATACATTATATAATGTGGATTCTTCTTTGTTGCTCAATTAACTATTAATATTGATAAATTTCCCTATTGTATTTCTATTGCTTGGTGCCTTGTTGTGCTAAGTTAACTCCTCTACTCATGTAACAACCAAAAATGCTAACCAAATCGAGAGATTTTTTTGAGCTTAATAAGGTTCACAAGAGTATCCATGAAATACACATGTTGACTAGACATAACCACATTTTGAGTCTATGATGCTATAGATATCACTCGAGTGGACAGGAGAGGCCAAGCTCCTATAAGTAACTAGGATTTATATTGTATACCTCCATGGTATAGAGGAAACTCTAAAATGTCTTCCCACCTTTATGAAATTCTCCACGAATGGAAACCTTTTGACCTTAGTGTTAGGATTATACCTTCGTAGCCTTTAGAGAAGGAGATGCTAATTCCTTCTTTCAATAATACTTCAATCTATGCTAGATCCCTCAGGCATGGTGCCTTAGTCTAGTTTAACTACACCTCCATGATAATCCATTAAACTTGATGCTTGTCTTCCCATATCCACAATGGATCTTTAATCAACAATCACTCCACATTATTAGCTTCTCATGGACATAAGAACTAGGAGTTGCTACCCTACAAAATACCAAGTCATAAAAAGGATAGTTTTAGTGAAGGGTACCCTTTAGAACCTGTTCCAAAGAAAATATCTAAATCCAAAGATAACTCTCTCTCTCTCTCTCTCACTCTGCAAACTTTAAATAACAAATGCATCTTCTACAAAGAAAACAAATACAATATTATTAAGCTTGTATATTAAATATAACTATCCATTAGATCAAAGTAATATAATGGTTTGATAATGAATAGTGTGGGAGGGTTCTGAAGGAGCGATGGTGAGAATTTTCTCTCAGGTAAGTTCTGGCGGGAATGTATCGAGTGCGACAGCAAAAGGGAACCTCGAACCAGGTGATATCCCCAACTTTGCTATAGAGGAGGGTACTGATGAGTCAGATGATGATGCTAAAACAAACCTTTTCATTGGGTAGGAGAAATAGCCAGGGAAGGACCCCTCGGACAAGAACGAGGGCTATCCCAAGGTAGGTGGGATCGGTGTTGGGCCCTCCGGTTTTGCATCTTATCTTGAAAAGGTCATGGGTACCAAATCATAGAAATATACCAAGGACCGAAGCCCTTTGATAGCGATCGGAGAAGACTTAGTGATTCCAAAAACCCTAATGGTCGAATATATTTCCCTAAAAGAACATTCGTTGATTGGGAAGTTCATGGGTGGCACACTGGACATGGAATCCATTCGGTGGTGGGCCACTACTAGGTGGAAATTTTTAGGGAATCTTGATATTGTAGCTCTCCCTAGAGGGTTCTTTCAAATCTGCCTTAACAATCTCAAATATGCAACACACATTCTAATAGGGGGCCATGGTTCTACAAGAAGAAGAGTTTTTTATTCGTAGATGGGGGAAAGATTTCAATGCCAAATCTCAAAGCATAAATTTTGCTCTAGTGTGGGTTCATCTTCTGGGAATCCCTAGCCAATTTTGGCATGAAGACATCCTTCAAGGAATAGGTAGATACATAGGGGAAATGGTGACCATAGATTCAACCACCAAATATCATACGAGGTTGACCCAAGCCAGAATATACATCAACACAAATCTTGACTCCCAAATCCCAACTCGAATCAATTTAGTCTATGGTTCCTTCCGCCACTTCTAGGCCATGGAGTATGAAAATAAATTGACTTTCTGCATCAAATGCCGAACTCAAGGGCAACTCAAGTCCCACTACCCCTCACTCAGACCACAAAAGGAGGTATATTCTAGCAACCATATCTATAGGAACCAAGGTGTTCACTTCCCTAAGAAGCCCCCAATGTAAAAGAACAAGCAAATCTATAGCAGAAACCCTCATCAAAAAGAACCAGGGTAAAACCCTATGGAAAAAAAAGGGAAGCAAAAAGTGCAACCAGAATAATCAGAGGACCAAGCTCAGGTAAGATCCTTATTTGCTTATCCTAATTGATATGATATTCCAAGAAATATCACCCACACTGATTTAGAAATAAATGAAGGGTTATTCACTCAGCAAGAAAATGATATGTTGGATCCAAATTTTGACCTACAAATCCCCACCATTGAAGAAATTATGCAGTATCCCCTTCCTACCAGTAGCCCTGTCTTATCTCCAGTCAAGCTAGCTTCCCCTGATACCCCCCTAAAAATATTTTTTTCCAAGAGGCTACCAAGAAAACAAAAGCAGATTTCAGTCCCAAAAACACTCAAAGCTCCAAAAATGCCTGTGTTAATGTTGGCAATGACAAGAAAAGGGAAGGCTCAATACCCAAGACTAAATAAGAAGCCAAACTATTGATGACATAGCCAACAGAGTCCAAACAACCCTGGTACTTGAAATGTTTACTCACTCAAAGGAAGATCCCAAATTACCCAAACCCCTTGTGCAACAGTCAAAAGGGGACAAGAAATCATCTAAAGTTTCCAGATGAGGATACTCTCATGGAATGTGAGGGGCCTCAACAGTGAGTCCAAGCATAGGTTGGTTAGAACTGTTAGAAAAGAAACAAAACCAACAATCGTCATTATTCAAGAGACAAAGTTAGATCAGTAAAAAGCATGCAAGGCGAGCAACACCATTTGGAAAAATAGTGGAAGCATTTTCAGTCCCAACCAAGGTCCATCTGGGGTTCTGTTGTGTCTTTGGGATCCAAAGAAAGTGGATGGTAGAGTAATATCATCCTTCTATAGAGTTATAAATATCATGGTTTTTTGCAAAGACAAGGATCAATGTTGGATCCTTTCTAATATCTATGCCCCAAAAAATCCCCCCAGTAGGAATTCCTTTTGGGATCAACTAAGTCAAATGAGGTAGGCTTTCAAAAATTTCCCTTGGGTTTTGAATGGGGATTTCAACTCCCCCATTTACCTGTCAGATAAGGCAAGAGGCAATGACATTCCTACCAAAAGTATTCAGGACTTCCATGGGTTTGTCACTGAGAATAATCTAATGGATATCCAGATCCAGGGAACTCAATTCACATAGAATAACATAAGAATAGGGGAAAATATTATCCAAGTTAATCTAGATAGATTCTTTCTATCTCAAGAAGCCATACCTCTGTTTGGCGATGCCTCCCTCACTTCCTTACCCATAATTGGATCGGACCACAGTCCTCTCCTATTCGAAGCTAACAAGCCTCCAGTTTCTAGGACCCTTTTTAGATTTGAGGCAATGTGGGTTCTCCACCCAGATTTATGTAATCAAATTGCAGGGTGGTGGCAACAGCAGGTGGACAAATCTCCCATCACTCAAGCTACCCAAAAACTCAAAATAATCAAAGACCACATCAAAATTTGGAATAAGGAAGTGTTTGGTAACATTTTTGAAAATAAGGAGCAAATCACCAACAAGCTCAAATCCATAGAAGAGCAAATTTAGAAAGGGCATATGAGTATACAAATTAGGAATGAAGAGAAAAAGCTCATTGTCGATTACCACAACATTCTAGCCAAGGAAGAAATGTACTCGAGACAAAAGTCTAGAGCCTTATGGCTCAAGGATGGGGACTCAAACATGAAATTTTTCCATGCTTCCACTCTTCATCACAGAAGCTCCAATAAGGTCAGGGAGTTAATAAAAAATGATGGCACAAGTGTAAGAGACATCCACCTCATCAAAAATGAGGCAGTCACCTTCTTTGAAAAATATTGGGAATAAATTCCACTATTTTCAAACAGGCCCAAGATCAACTTCTTCAACATATTCCAAATTTGGTATCCCCTAAAATGAATGACATGCTCATCAAGGACCTTACAAATGAAGAAATAAAGCAAAATCTTTTCTCCATGGCCCCTGATAAAGCTCCAGGGCCTGATGGCTTCTTCCCCAAGTTTTTTTAAACTTACTGGGATATCATAGGGGTTGACTTTTGCAAAGCCATTATTCACATGCAAAAAAGCAAAGCCATCCCCAGAAGCACCAAATCCACCTTCATCGCCTTAATCCCTAAAGGCCCTGAGTGCAAATCCATGAATGACTACAGACCCATAAATCTATGTAATGTCATATACAAGATTCTTGCCAAAGTCCTAACAACAAGACTCAAAGAAACACTCCCGCTCATTATAGATCCTTGCCAGGGTAGCTCGGTCAAAGGAAGGTCCATTCATGATGGCATAATCACCCTGCATGAAGTCCTCTACTCATATTCCCAAAATAATAAAGCAACCCTTTTCTCAAATTAGATATCAGTAAGGATTTTGACTGAGTAAATAGGGATTTCCTCCTGGATGTTCTTCAAAAATTTGTTTTTCATAGGGAATGGATAAATGTAATCAGAGATTGCATATCCAACCCTCATTTCTCAGTCTTGGTTAATGGATCACTTGTAGGTTATTTTCCTAGCGAAAGAGGTATTAGGCAGGGAGACCCCCTGTCACCCATCCTTTTTATAATACTCGTTGAATCTCTAGGAAGAGCACTTAAGAGTGATGTCAGTGAGAAAACTATCACAAGGATTAGGGATGCCTCGAGTCTAAACCCGCTATCACACTAGAAATTTTTGGATGACACAATACTCGCTACCTATGATTCAGTAGTGGAGGTCAAGATGATAAAAAAAAATCCTTGATTTATATGAGAAAGTGGTTGGGCAAGAAATCAACTATCACAAAATTAAAAGCTTCTTCATCAATACTCCCTTTTCTAGGTAGATTAAAATTAGGAGTATTCTTAAATGTAGCATTGGTGAGTTCCCTACTCGCTATCTGGGGATCCCTCTTTTTATAGTCATCCCAAATTGTCCATGTGGAGTCATGTGGTGGAAAGGATAAATAAAAAGTTAGTTGGATGGAAAGGGGATTTTCTAACCCAAGAAGGTAAAAACACTCTTATTGTAGCATACCTCCAAAGCATCCCAACCTATTTCCTCTTAGTCTTCAAAGCTCCTACCTTAGTTTACGCCCAAATCGAGCAAATACAAAAATATTCCTTTAAGGAGGCACAGAGGAGGAACAAAATATTTATTTGGTTGGATGGGAAAATGTTTGTCGACCAAAAAACCAATGGGATCTGGGATGTTGAAGAATCAAATATATGAACATGGCTCTGCTAGTTAAGCAAGCCTGGAAAATTCACACAAGTTTCAATGCATAATGGGTGTCAATAATAAAGAGGAGATACCTTCAACACAAATAATTCACTGATGAAGATATCCCCAAAGAGGGATCAACTTTTTGGAGGTCAATTATTCAGGTCAGAGAAGTTCTCTAGAAAGGTTCAAGGTGGCAGCTGGGAACAGGTACTACCATAAACTTTTGGACAGATAGGTGGGTTAGTGATCAGCCCCTAGTTGAATATGATGAGATATCTGTCCTAAAAACTACCCTTGATGGCACCATAGGTAGCAAAGTAGAAGACTTCATGCAAAATATCAATGGGTCTAAAAGTTGGAAAGACCTCAACATTAACTCAAATTATGGACACATAACCAAGGCAACAAGGGCTTTGGATATTATGTTAAATTCTATAGTGATTTCGATAGATGGAAGAGAAGACTTTCTAATTTGGAAAGAAATGGATAGTGGATGTTTTTCTGTCAAATCTGCCTACCAACTTATCCTCAATCCACAGCAAGCTCCCTTATCTCCTAGCTAAATTTGGATCAAGCACCTCATCCCTAAAGTGGCAGTGTTTTATTGGCTGGAAATGCAAAATAAGATTATAACCACTGATAATATCATCAAAAGGAAGACGATGGTACCCAAAAGATGCCACCTATGCTATAAAGCATTGGAATCCATCAACCATATTTTCACTTAATGTGATTTCTCATATGATGTGATGAGTAACCTATTGTTCAGTTTCCAGATCAATTGGGTCCAACCCAACTCCATGGTAGATCTTTTCACTTAGTGGCCCAATCCTTTCAAAAACCCTCAGTTGAAATCCTTGTGGAAAATGTACACTCACCATTTCTTATGGCAGGTATGGCTAGAAAGTAACAACAAGGTGTTCTCTAACACCCCCAAGGACACTACCTCCATTTCTAGTAAAATCATCAACTTTGCCACAGAGAACTCCTAGCTCATCCCTTGCACAGAACCCCCTGAGGTGGTATTGGAGATTTTTCTATTCATCAGTCTTAGTATCCCTAGGTAAGATAATACTCGTGTCACTCATCCCCACCCAAGGCACACCTCTTTATGAAAACCCACTAGGTAGGATGTCTCAAACTCTATTTCGATGGAGCTTCTAAAGTAAACTCGAGAATGGTAGGGGTGGGAGGATTAATCAGAGCTAGCAGTAGCAATATTGTGGTCACATTTTTGAAGAACATAATAATTCAAACTAATCACGTAGTAGAAGCCCATACCCTATGGAAAGGGCTCAGCATCATCCAAAAGCACAAAGGTAACTACAAAATAGAAGGGTACTCTCTAAACATCATAAATTATATCAACAATAGATCCAATCCTTCATGGAAGGTCATGAATACCATAAGGAAAGCTATAAACATGATCAAAAGATAGGGTAGCGTGATATGCAGATATGTGTACATGGAGGCAAACAAATCAGTTGACCTCTTAGAAAACATGGGAATCGATCAGAATTCCTTGATTGTATGGGATAACAATCCACCCTCAAACATTGTCAACGAAGCCAACCAAGAGTGGGCTAATCAATAGTGAAGCACTGGAGCAGGAGATTCATCATCAGGTTTCCAACATCTTCATCAACAACCTTATTAGTACTCTTGACAACATTAAAGGGAAGCTGAAGCAGCTCATAAAGATTGAGGAAAGCAATGTGAAGAAGGTGGCTGACGCATGATGGAGGGTCATGGGTCTTTTTTTGTTTATGGTTCTCTGGGTCCTCACTGGGTTTTATTTTCATGAGGGTTATTTTAAATTTACATATATTATATGCATCAATGTTGGTTTGGGTGTCTATTATCCATATATTATTTGCATCAATCCTGTTTGGGGTGTTGTCCATATATTATCTACATCAATACTGTTTGGGGTATTTGCTATTAGGCTTATTGACTTTTAATCAATGTATGGTGAACGGTGTTTATCCATGTACGAAAACATTTTTTTAAAGTTCTTCTAAGTTGCTAACCTCTTTTGAGGTTTTGTAACTACTATTTTTGGGATCTAGGAAAAAACCCTTTAATATAAGCTAACACTATTTACCAAAAAAAAAAGTAATAGCATGGATAAGAGACCAAAAACTATTTATCGACATGGCACTTATTCAAAGGTATAGCTTTATCAAATAAGTCTTTTAATTCTATTACAATAAATCCTCTTTCACCAAGAGTGATTTTCAACTATTCCTTTACATTGCTACATAAAACAAAGAAACCCCATCATCTTGATATGTTACCTTCTTTCTTTGGCCTCCATGGTAATTTTTTGGAAATAAAGGGACCAAAACAACTCATATGCAGGTATGAATGCATTTCTATATGATTCATGCATGAAAAGGCACAAACAAAATAAGCCCATACTTCTTTAAAAATATTTTTCCATCATAGTTCAACCATGTTTTACTATAAGTTTCATTTCATTATAGCAACACATGCATAATAAGCCCATAATTCTTCCAAAATATTTTCCACAAATATTTTCTAAAACATAAGCCTTGCAACCCTATGCAAATTTAAATAGAAAACACCATACTTCTTCCATAATATTTTTCATAAATATTAAAACCAAACACATCAATTCCATAAAAGAAGCCCATACTTCTTTCCAAAATATTTTCCACAAATATTTTAAATCATGCAATTCAAAACACATCTATTCCCTAAAATAAGCCCATACTTCTTTCCAGTCACAACTCATAACTAAAACAATCCATCATTAGTTAAAAAATATCTAGCCACTAAAATAAAGTCTTGACATTCATTTGCAAAATTAAATTTTAATCTATTATTTGATTAAATACCAATAAAATATATCTTTAGTTTAATTGATCTTAATCTATTGTTTTATTAATTGGACAAACCAATGATCTTAGTGAAAAATCCGTCAATAGATTATTGCAAAGTTAATCTATCATTGAAACAAAACCAACAATCCTCATTATTCAAGAGACCAAGTTAGATCAGTAAAAAGCATGCAAGGCGAGCAACACCATTTGGAAAAATAGTGGAAGCATTTTTAGTCCCAACCAAGGTCCATCTGGGGGTCTGTTGTGTCTTTGGGATCCAAAGAAAGTGGATGGTAGATTAATATCATCCTTTGATAGAGTTATAAATATCATGTTTTTTTGCAAAGACAAGGATCAATGTTGGATCCTTTCTAATATCTATGCCCCAAACAATCCCCTCAGTAGGAGTTCCTTTTGGGATCAACTAAGTCAAATGAGGTAGGCTTTCAAAAATTTCCCTTGGGTTTTGAATGGGGATTTCAACTCCCCCCTTTACCTGTCAGATAAGGCAAGAGGCAATGACATTCCTACCAAAAGTATTCAGGACTTCCATGGGTTTGTCACTAAGAATAATCTAATGGATATCCAGATCTAGGGAACTCAATTCACATGGAATAACATAAGAATAGGGGAAAATCTTATCCAAGTTAATCTAGATAGATTCTTTCTATCTCAAGAAGCCATACCTCTATTTGGCGATGCCTCCCTCACTTCCTTACCCATAATTGGATCGGACCACAGTCCTCTCTTATTCGAATCTAACAAGCCTCCAGTTTTTAGGACCCTTTTTAGATTTGAGGCAATATGGGTTCTCCACCCAGATTTATGTAATCAAATTGCAGGGTGGTGGCAACAGCAGGTGGACAAATCTCCCATCACTCAAGCTACCCAAAAACTCAAAATAATCAAAGACCACATCAAAATTTGGAATAAGGAAGTGTTTGGTAACATTTTTGAAAATAAGGAGCAAATCACCAACAAGCTCAAAGCCATAGAAGAGCAAATTTAGAAAGGGCATATGAGTATACAATTAGGAATGAAGAGAAAAAGCTCATTGTTGATTACCACAACATTCTAGCCAAGGAAGAAATGTACTTGAGACAAAATTCTAGAGCCCTATGGCTCAAGGATAGGGACTCAAACACGAAATTTTTCCATGCTTCCACTCTTTGTCACAGAAGCTCCAATAAGGTCAGGGAGTTAATAAACAATGATGGCACAAGTGTAAGAGACATCCACCTCATCAAAAATGAGGTAGTCACCTTATTTGAAAAATGTTGGGAATAAATTCCACTATTTTCAAACAGGCCCAAGATCAAATTCTTCAACATATTCCAAATTTGGTATCCCCTAAAATTAATGACATGCTCATCAAGGACCTTACCAATGAAGAAATAAAGCAAAATCTTTTCTTCATGGCCCCTGATAAAGCTCCAGGGCCTGATGGCTTCTTCCTCAAGTTTTTTTAAACTTACTGGGATATCATAGGGGTTGAATTTTGCAAAGCCATTATTCACATGCAGAAAATCAAAGCCATCCCCAAAAGCACCAACTCCACCTTCATCGCCTTAATACCTAAAGTCCCTGAGTGCAAATCCATGAATGACTACAAAACCATAAATCTATGTAATGTCATATACAAGATTATTGCCAAAGTCCTAACAACAAGACTCAAAGAAACACTCCCGCTCATTATAGATCCTTGCCAGGGTAGCTTGGTCAAAGGAAGGTCCATTCATGATGGCATAATCATCCTGCATGAAGTCCTCTACTCATATTCCCAAAATAATAAAGCAAACCTTTTCTCAAATTAGATATTAGTAAGGATTTTGATTGAGTAAACAGGGATTTCCTCCTGGATGTTCTTCAAAAATTTGTTTTTCATAGGGAATGGATAAATGTAATCAGAGATTGCATATCCAACCCTCATTTCTCAGTCTTGTTTAACGAATCACTTGTAGGTTATTTTCCTAGCGAAAGAGGTATCAGGCAGGGAGACCCCCTGTCACCCATCCTTTTTATAATACTCGCTGAATCTCTAGGAAGAGCACTTAAGAGTTATTTCGATGAGAAAACTATCACAGGGATCAGGGATGCCTCGAGTCTAAACCTGCTATCACACTAGAAATTTTTGGATGACACAATACTCGCTACCTATGATTCAGTAGTGGAGGTCAAGATGATAAAAAAAAATCCTTGATTTATATGAGAAAGTGGTTGGGCAAGAAATCAACTATCACAAAATTAAAAGCTTCTTCATCAATACTCCCTTTTCTAAGTAGATTAAAATCAGGATTATTCTTCAATGTAGCATTGGTGAGTTCCCTACTCGCTATCTGGAGATCCCTCTTTTTTATAGTCATCCAAAATTGTCCATGTGGAGTCATGTGGTGGAAAGGATAAATAAATAGTTAGTTGGATGGAAAGGGGATTTTCTAACCCAAGCAGTTAAAAACACTCTTATTGTAGAATACCTCCAAAGCATCCCAACCTATTTCCTCTCAGTCTTCAAAGCTCCTACTTTAGTTTATGCCCAAATTGAGCAAATACAAAAAATATTCCTTTAGGGAGGCACAGAGGAGAAGCAAAATATTTATTTGGTTGGATGGAAAAAGGTTTTTCGACCAAAAAACCAATGGGATCTGGGACTTAGAAGAATCAAATATATGAACACGGCTCTGCTGGTTAAGCAAGCCTGGAAAATTCACAAAAGTTTCAATGCATAATGGGTGTCAATAATAAAGAGGAGATACCTTCAGCACAAATAATTCACTGATGAAGATATCCCCAAAGAGGGATCAAATTTTTGGAGGTCAATTATTCAAGTCAGAGAAGTTCTCCAGAAAGGTTCAAGGTGGCAACTGGGAACAGGTACTGCCATAAACTTTTGGACAGATAGGTGGGTTAGTGATTAGCCCCTAGTTGAATATGATGAGATATCTGTCCTAAAACCTACCCTTGATGGCACCATAGGCAGCAAAGTAGAAGACTTCATGCAAAATATCAATGGGTCTAAAAGTTGGAAAGACCTCAACATTAACTCAAATGATGGACACATAACCAGGGCAACAAGGGCTTTGGCTCTTATGTTAAATTCTACAGTGATTTCGATAGATGGAAGAGAAGACTTTCTAATTTGGAAAGAAATGGATAGTGGATGTTTTTCTGTCAAATCTGCCTACCAAATTATCCTCAATCCACGGCAAGCTCCCTTCTCTCCTAGCTAAATTTGGATCAAGCACCTCATCCCTAAAGTGGCAGTGTTTTCTTGGCTGGAAATGCAAAATAAGATTATAACCATTGATAATCTCATCAAAAGGGAGATGATGGTACCCAACAGATGCCACCTATGCTATAAAGCATTGGAATCCATCAACCATATTTTCACTAAATGTGATTTATCATATGATGTGATGAGTAACCTATTGTTAAGTTTCCAAATCAATTGGGTCCAACCCAACTCCATGGTAGATCTTTTCACTTAGTGGCCCAATCCTTTCAAAAACCCTTAGTTGAAATCCTTGTGGAAAATGTACACTCACCATTTCTTATGGCAGGTATGGCTATAAAGTAACAACAAGGTGTTCTCTAACACCCCCAAGGACACTACCTCCATTGCTAGTAAAATCATCAACTTTGCCACAGAGAACTCCTAGCTCATCCCTTGCACAAAACCCCCTGAGGTGGTATTGGAGATTTTTCTATTCATCAGTCTTAGTATCCCTAGGTAAGATAATACTCGTGTCACTCATCCCCACCCAAGGCACACCTCTTTATGAAAACCCACCAGGTAGGATGGCTCAAACTCTATTTCGATGGAGCTTCTAAAGTAAACCCAGGAATGGTATGGGTAGGAGGATTAATCAGAGCTAGCAGAAGTAATATTGTGGTCACATTTTTGAAGAACATAATAATTCAAACTAATCACGTAGTATAATCCCATACCCTATGGAAAGGGCTCAGCATCATCCAAAAGCACAAAGGTAACTACAAAATAGAAGGGTACTCTCTAAACATCATAAATTATATCAACAATAGATCCAATCCTTCATGGAAGGTCATGAATACCATAAGGAAAGCTATAAACATGATCAAAAGATAGGGCAGCGTGATATGCAGATATGTGTACATGGAGGCAAACAAATCAGTTGACCTCTTAGAAAACATGGGAATCAGTCAGAATTCCTTGATTGTATGGGATAACAATCCACCCTCAAACATTGTCAACGAAGCCAACCAAGAGTGGGCTAATCAATAGTGAAGCACTGGAGCAGGAGATTCATCATCAGGTTTCCAACATCTTCATCAACAACCTTATTAGTACTCTTGACAACATTAAAGGGAAGCTGAAGCAGCTCATAAAGATTGAGGAAAGCAATGTGAAGAAGGTGGTTGACGCATGATGGAGGGTCGTGGGTCTTTTTTTGTTTATGGTTCTCTGGGTCCTCACTGGGTTTTATTTTCATGAGGGTTATTTTAAATTTACATATATTATATGCATCAATGTTGGTTTGGGTGTCTATTATCCATATATTATCTGCATCAATCCTGTTTGGGATGTTGTCCATATATTATCTACATCAATACTGTTTGGGGTATTTGCTATTAGGCTTATCGAATTTTAATCAATGTATGGTGAACGGTGTTTATCCATGTACGAAAACATTTTTTTAAAGTTCTTCTAAGTTGCTAACCTCTTTTGAGGTTTTGTAACTACTGGTTTTGGGATCTAGGAAAAAACCCTTTAATATAAGCTAACACTATTTACCAAAAAAAAAAAGCAATAGCATGGATAAGAGACCAAAAACTATTTATCGACATGGCACTTATTCAAAGGTATAGCTTTATCAAATAAGGCTTTTAATTCTATTATAATAAATCCTCTTTCACCAAGAGTGATTATCAACTATACCTTTACACTGCTACATAAAACAAAGAAACCCCATCATCTTGATATGTTACCTTCTTTCTTTGGCCTCCATGGTAATTTTTTGGAAATAAAGGGACCAAAACAACTCATATGCAGGTATGAATGCATTTCTATATGATTCATGCATGAAAAGGCACAAACAAAATAAGCCCATACTTCTTTAAAAATATTTTTCCATCATAGTTCAACCATGTTTTACTATAAGTTTCATTCCATTATAGCAACACATGCATAAGAAGCCCATACTTCTTCCAAAACATTTTCCACAAATATTTTCTAAAACATAAGCCTTGCAACCCTATGCAAATTTAAATAGAAAACACCATACTTCTTCCATAATATTTTTCATAAATATTAAAACCAAACACATAATTCCATAAAAGAAGCCCATACTTCTTTCCAAAATATTTTCCACAAATATTTTAAATCATGCAATTCAAAACACATCTATTCCCTAAAATAAGCCCATACTTCTTTCCAGTCACAACTCATAACTAAAACAATCTATCATTAGTTAAAAAATATCTAGCCACTAAAATAAAGTCTTGACATTCATTTGCAAAATTAAATTTTAATCTATTATTTGATTAAATACCAATAAAATATATCTTTAGTTTAATTTATATTAATCCATTGTTTTATTAATTGGAAAAACTAATGATCTTAGTGAAAAATCCATCAATAGATTATTGCTAAGTTAATCTATCATTGAATAATTGGAATCTAAAGATTATAAGAGATTAATCTATCATTAATGCTTTAATGCTTTTGTGATGTGTTGGTAGAGCCTCCCTTTGCATTAAGTATTTTCTTGTCAACCCCCTTAATATATTAGTGGCTTCGGTTGAGGGCTAAGCGTTGAAAGGAGGTGTCTTTTCTATGTGTGATCCAAAGTAAATGGGTTATCTTGCAATGACATAGGTGATAAGAGTTCATGGTTTTTACCCTTGTCCTTCCATAAGAATATGTGGACTGTGATCTCCTCATTATCTAAGCAAGATCCACTTGACGATTCTAATAAATTGTTTTCATCTTCAAAGAGAGATCCTTTCAGTGGGTCTAACTCATCTTCATGTTCTTTTATGGTCACCTTAGCTAAATAGAAAAAAATGCATTATTCTCTACGTTTTTCCACCCATAGATTTCTAGAGAAATCCATGGGGGTTCAAGCTAGAGGGTATAGAGAAATATTTTTAGAATTTAATCCATTGGCGATTAGTCATATCCTCTAAACAATAATCTATAAAGGTAGTAGCCATGGCCAACCAATATCATCCAAGGATCAATGGATAACCCTTAATCTTGGATCTTCACTGGATAATCATGCAATTAATGGAATATTCCCATGATTCTATGATTACTAGTATGCCTTATACTATTCCTTCGAGGTTTGATATAGATTGATTTGCTAGTTGAAGTATAGTAGGAGTAGATCACATATTAGCCAATGATAATTGATTTATTGTTTCTATGATCATGATATTTATAGCTGCTCCTAAATCAACCAATACATTGGTATTTTTTTTGTATCGATGTAAATTGTAATGATAAGATTTTTGGGACCTCCATATTTAGGTGGAATGAGCTTCCCTGCTAAGAGTTTAGCTAATTTTCCATCTACTTGTATCATTCTAGGATAAGCCTTTCATCTTATCCAAGTATTTTTTATACACATTTATCAAATAACCTTGTTGAAGATCGATACATTCTTGATTGTTTGGAGTAAGGAGATTGCTATATTTAAATGTTTTAGTTTCATCAATAGATCAATTTCCTTAGAATTCTCTTCTTCAGGCTCTAACCATTCAGGACATGGTGCCTAAAGACACACTTATTGGAAGGTTTTCTTCTTTGTTTGATGGCTCAATATTTGGTAGAATTGTTTACCTCTCTTCTTGTAATTCTACTATGATAAGAGGTTTTGGATTAGGCAATACTTTTCTTGAGTGGAATTGAACATTATCATAGTCAATAGAACTAAGATTAAATATGTCATTAAATTTTGTATTTTATATGGGGGTTGCCTATCTATTATTATTTGGATTGGCCACAGGTTGACCTGGTAGTGGTGGTTGCTTTGTTGGTTTGTACTTTTTGAGGAGCACCAGTGGGTCTTTGTAGCAATGCTTGTTGATTTTGGTATCTTTTTATCCTCCATAAGGTTTATTAGGTTGGGATGGTCTTAACCATTGTTGGTTCTAAGTTGACCATGATTGATTAGGCATTGATTGCATCCATGGTGGGTTTAACCATATTGAATTAGTCCATTCAATAAATGGGGGCCAAAGGTTTTCACCCCATTGTTGTTGTGATGGGGGTATGTTCCATCGAACATTCCATGAATTTTTTACCCATAGTGCTCTCTAATTATGGGATAAATTATTTCATTGTCCTACATAATTAAGTTCTTTCATAGTAGGATAACTCCTTCCAAGGGTGGATTTAATTTCAAACAAAATATCACATTGATCCATAGGGTGGATTTTCTCATAGATGCTACATATATTGGGCTTGCAATTCATCTAATGTTCTATTCAAGTATAGAAGAATGCCAAATTTAAAGTTGGAAAATTATTCTATTAATTCTCCTATCTCATTACCACTCTTTTCTACTCAGTGTCATTGAGTTCCTTTCCTTGTATAGGAATAATTCCTACATAGTTCCATGATATAAAGAAGGTTTAGTTTATTCACATCACCTTTTCCCATGAGGTTTAGGACATCCTTTGATTCATCTTATAATCCTCATAAAAATATTACTTTAACAAGTTCTAGGTCCATCCCTTCCCTACATTTTTTATGGATGAAGAGGAATCTATCTAAATAATCTTCAAAAATATTGTCCTCATTTTGTTTCATCCTAAATAATTCTTCTTTTTCATCCTTGAAAAAATAATATTCTTGGTATTTTTCTAGGAATACCCTTTCCATATTAGCTCATCTATTAGAGTGAGAATCCAACCCCATAAAACATCGCATGGCAAAGTCTTTGAGTGTGGAGGGATATATTTTGAGTTTTTGATTATCTATTATATTATCATAGGTTTGACATATGATTTTATATTTAAATAAAAATTTATTTAGGTCTTTGATTCATGGGGGCTTGTGTATAGGGATCTAACCAAATAGGGTATGTAAAGGTCCTAGTACCATTGCTATCCTCTACATTATTATGTGTATCACTTTGTCCATCTCCTATGTTGTTTTTATCTTGCCTATCCCCCATATTATTGTCTTCCCAATAAATATTGTAGATTTTTTTTAAAATTTTAGAAGATACAAATATGTTTGGGTTAGGTGGAATACTATTGTATCATTCTTAGGAATGATCACATTTAGGAGACCTTCAAGACCTTAGAACTAATGGTGGTGGTCTACTTATACTTCCTTCCTCTTTAGTAATTTGTAATGGGCCACTTAGAACTGATTTTCTTGTCACCTCTAGCTAAACCTACTACTTCCTCTAACCAAGGAAAAAATAATTTAACTTCACAATCCTCTATTAAAACCCTCTATTGGCTAGCCTATTTGCACATTTCTTCCCTTCCCTTAATGTATGTGTAAACCTAATTTCCTCAAACCATGTAGCAAGGTTTTATATTTCCATAATGATATTTTGTATGTTCCACAAAGCTTTTTCTTTCCTCAAAATTACATTTATTAGTATTAGTGAAATTTATTCCATCCATACTTTGTTCCATTTCGGTTGTTTGCATATTTTTAACCCTTCCAAATATGCCCAAGCTTCAACTTCATTATTTATCTTAAATCCACTATTGAAAGCATAATATGAAAAAATATCACCTCTATTATTTCTAAATATTCCTCCTCCTCTGCTCTTGGATTTCCTTTAATTGCTCCATCAAAATTCAACTTGATCAACTCCACTTCTGTTTTTTCCACTTTATCTTCTTTTTCTTCCTTTTGTTTCTTATGTACCCAAATTCATAATTACATTTAATGACTTGAATCTATCTATAAGGCTCTCTACTTCAATATTAGGGATTGGGTGGGTTAATAGGATTTGTTTAGACCCCTCTATGGCTAAACAAAATATATGTAACATTGTTAGATTTCACAATAATTTGTTAAAATTTTTTTAATAAAACATTACTTTATTATTTTTTTAAAAATAAGATGCTATATTGAAGAGCATGTTTTATATGTCCAAAAGTAATGACAATCACTATGATCACACACAATGATATATTGAATTAGCGGATGAAGTGTTTAAATGCTTTTAATAGTAACATACCCTTTAATTGACATATGATTCACATTGACTAGTACTTGACAACTCAAAATTTGAAGATTTCAGAAATGTTATGCAAATTACAAGATTCTACTTGATAATTACATTGTATTAGTTTATGTTAAATTACTATTTATTACATATCGATCATGGTTTATTATAAACATATATAAATTGTTTAATATTTTTAATATAACTAATGTGGAAGTTCATATACTTGAATATGTATATGTAAAACTATTAAAACATTTAATAGTAAAATCATTATATAATATGTCAACATATTATATTTTAATCATAAAATATATCTAAAAAATATATATGTTTAAGTGAATATTAAATTTTAACTGTATGGAAGCCTAACCCTGTACAACACAATCATCTCACACTTCACAATATATTATACCTTATAGAATTTCATAATAAATTAAACTAATGTAATGTTGGCCTTGACAAATGAAGTTAGATGAAACACTTCAATATATATTATATACTTAAAATTATGAGTGCATATATATATTATAATATTTTAAGTGATCTTTGTTTATTTATTTATTGCATTAAAACTATTTGCACATTTCTTCCCTTCCCTTAATGTATGTGTAAACCTAATTTCTTCAAACTATGTAGCAAGGTTTTGCATTTCCATAATGATATTTTGTATGTCCCACATAGCATTTGCTATTATCAAAATTGCATTTATTAGTATTAGTGAAATGTCTTCCATTCATACTTTGTTCCATTTCGGTTGTCTGAATAGTTTTAACCCTTCCAAATATGCCCAAGCTTCAACTCCATTATTTATCTTAAATCCACTATTGAAAGCATAATATGACAAAATATCACCTCTATTATTTCTAATTATTCCTCCTCCTCTGCTCTTGGATTTCCTTTAGATGCTCCATCAAAATTCAACTTGATCAACCCCACTTCTGGTGGTTTCCACTTTATCTTATTTTTCTTCCTTTTGTTTCTCATGTACCCAACATCATAGCTACATTTAATGACTTGAATCTATCTATAATACTCTTTACTTCAAAATTAGGGATTGGGTGGGTTAATAGGGTTCGTTTAGACCCCTCTATGGCTAAACAAAATATATGTAACATTGTTATATTTCACAATAATTTGTTAAAACAAATTAAATAAAACATTACTTTTTTAAAAAGATAAGATGTTATATTGGAGAACATGTTTTTATATGTCCAAAAGTAATTGCTATCACTATGATCACACACAATTATATATTAAATTAGCGATGAAGTGTTTAAATACTTATAATAGTAACATACCCTTTAATTGACATATAGTTGACATTGACAAGTACTTGACAACTCAAAAATTTAATAAAGGTTTCAAAAATGTTATGCAAATTACAAGACTTTACTTGATAATTACATTGTATTAGTAGATATGAAATTACTATTTATTACATATTGTAATGGGGTAGGTCTGTAGGGTAGTGATCCTAGGCCCTGTTCGGCATCGTTCATGACCAAACTGGCTTTGGAACGCCATAAAATACATGTCAAACAAATTCATGTAGAGTTCACTGCACAACACAACCAACAAGCACGAGTATAGAATATAGTTGTCCATTCATAGGGTCAGTGGAAGTAATTTATCATTCATTCATTAGGTTAGCAGAAGAATTCATCATCATCATCTCATTATAGCATGCATCATATGGCCAGAATTCACATAAATGTAACACGTTTGGACCATAGGCCAAGGGCCATCATTTCTCATTGCTCAACATGGACCGAAATCCTCTCATTACATGGTATCATGGAGGCCTTTCGCTTTTCCTGAGGCATATTAAAACACAAAGAGGGACAACTTGGTAAAATGGATGCCCAATCGGCTTGTAGACCACAAGACTCATAAAGTCATCCGAACAACACATGGGAGCTCGAGGACCTCATACAATAGAACATTTGGCATGACGGCCTCGCAATAGCATACTTTTTCTTGAAGGTGTTTGTTTTTCTCGAAGGTGGAGAACATGGGTCTTGAGACCCTTTTTATGGACATGTGTCCCCTAGGCATCCCTAATAAGGATGGCTTGACCGCTCAGTATGATTCCTCATCTAGGCTTCTCCCTCCTTATTCCTGATCTAACTTCACCATGTCAGTGGTTCATAATCATTTATCCTTCAAGTAGCATCAGCTAACCTCAACGGTCCGAGGGATGGCAAGCCTCCTTGGAGATATTTCATTGTCCTCATGGTTTTACCTTACCTATGTTACCTAACCATACATGCTCCCACTCATGTAATTGATGAATGAGCTATGTGAGAGTCGATGGGGCATTAAGGCACAACCACCCTACCACAATCCTTCCACTTAAATTTGATGTCATCCTTGGCATCGATACAAAGGTGTTGAGTGCCTAAACTAAGTGAGGGTTGGTGGTAGCATCCTTCTCAATATTTTGCCTTGACAACATGCTCTACCCAACTTATTTTCATCGTTGCGCCTCATCAGTTGAGGTGGACCATCACCTTTATCATTGTCTCATCGGTTGAGACAGACCATTGTCGGCTTAGTTTGAACCTCCTCATATGGTGGGGTAAGGAGGGTCTTCACCTCTACATCACTTGAAAACATGGCTTGTCTACTTGGGTCTTCTAACTGGTGGTACAGACCTCTCGTTGAAGTCCTATTTGATACCACCATATTCAATCAGATCGGTCCTTTCGATGGTGTTCATCACTTTTTTGTCCTCCTCTCCCTTTGACGTGTCCTCATCCTCATCTTGTTGAGCCATGGTGATATGTTAATGTTACAAGTAGTCCCTTTGAGTTTGAGATCCATTGTAGACCCAACACATCAAAGTTTCGATGAGATTTGGAGCCTTCACGAGGTGATATTGGTTAGGCTCCCTCACTCGAAGTTCAATATGGCTTCCATCAAAAATTTAGGTGATTGAAAGATCAATCCTGTGGACCCCTTCCTCTGGACTTAAAATTCAGCATGTTACCACATCCATATTTGTTTTCATCTACCTCGTTGCAATGGTCGAACAATCCTTCTACTACTGTGACCACTTCTCGAATGGTGCAAGATATGTACCTTTGTAGCTCATCTTGGGCCCATTGTTTGAGCCCATGTTGAAATAGGAAAAAATTCTCACCTTTAGATAGACCTTTCATCTCTATCATCAAGTTCAAGAACTCTTAGTGTAGTCCTTGATCTTGTTAGTATGCTTCAACCTTTGAAGTTTTATCCTGGTGATCCAATCAACGTTATCTGGCTAGAATTGGTCTGCAAATGCTCACTTCAGGTTTTCCCACAACTCAATCCATATATTTGCCCTACCCTTGACCAAGTATTTGGCCAGGTTGATCCACAAAGTTAGTGCAGTTCCTATCAGGTACCTAGCTACCAGGACAAGTTATTCATCCTCAAGGAGGGGGTCAACCACCTTTAGGTACTAGGTCATATCCATAAATAACCAATTGAGAGAGCTCAACTCTCACACTCCATCGTAGCAGGTCGGTTCTCATAGTTTTATTCACACCTAGTTTATATCTATGGTCGTGGGAGAGGGGGTACCTCAAGCATTTTGCTCCTCTTGAACTTTGGCTATATCTCATCGCAAATATTCAATCACCATTGTACTTTGCCTCACCTGGTCGGCCAACCTGTGAGGGCACCTTCTAGGTTGGTGACTCATGTTCCATGCTCTTGAAGCTCAAGTCTCACATTGATGACCACTTGATCCATCTCCATGATCTTGTCTTCTATCTCATTAACACGATCGATCATCCTACCTTCCAAGTATTTCAATCTCTTGGTCTACTTGGGTGGATGATTTGACCGAATGGTCACTTGCTCCCTATGAGTGTCCTCACAATTTCCATATGTTTCTAGAATAGAAGAACCAATCTCATTGTCAGTCATCTCTACTTTGATAGTAACAACCACAACCTTCAAGTTGGAGTTGTTTGCCTTCAACTGCTTTGGGTTCAGATTGACGTGGACACTCCAAGGTTACTTCCTTTTTGTTGTTACAACATTGGGGATTAACCCAACCAAGTTAGCATCATGATGAACCTTTATTGCATAACTTGTTGTTGCACCACAGAATAATGAAGCAACGATGAGACTTTACCAAAAGGTAGACCCTCTTGGTATTGAGTCTAATCATCAGATACTTTATCGAGCCCCAACCAATGCTTTCATCCAAACTCACCCACAATAACAAGGATTCACTCAACTTGATATGGATAGCTTACAACATTCTTAGCTTAGTTTGGACATGGGACCAATATTTTGACCCGTGACTCCTTTATTCCCCTCAACACATGTTGACGATATAGTGTTAGCCTACTTGAGGCTCGAGGGTTTCCTCATTTTGCTTGGTGCTTGGTGGCACCAACTCAACAAACTCATCACATGGTTAGGTGCACAATGGTACCAGCCCAAGATTCATATTTGCACAACATGGCATATTGAGGTGCTAGCCCAATCACTTTATCGCATGGCTAGGTGCACTATGGCACCAGCCTAACATCCATCTCGCACGACATGGCACATGGAGGAACCAGCCCAATCACTTTTCACCTAGTTTGGTGCACGAAGGAACCATATCACCAATCATCTCATACAACATGGCACAAGAAGGAGCCAACCCAAACAACTTTTATTACATGGACTGAGCCCCCTTCTATCGCATCTCAAATGGTAGGATTCGGACCAACTCCTAGAATAGCTCAAGCCCCTCCACTCGTTTGCAAGGGAATCTACACTACCTACAGTGGATAACACAAGGCTCTTCGATTTTTTGGCCCACTAGTACGAACTAGGTTGAGCTTGATGGTCAGGCCTTTGAAACCAAGGCTCTGATACCAAATGTAACAAGGGTAGGCCTATAGGATAGTGATCCTACACCCCATTCAACACCGCTCTGCTCACGATAAAATTGGCTTTGGACCACCATGAAATACACCTCAAACAACTTCATATAGAGTTCCCTGCACAACACAACCAACAAACACGAGTATAGCATATAGTTGTCCATTCACAGGGTCAGTAGAAGCAATATATCATTCATTCATCAGGTTAGCGGAAGCATTCATCATCATCATCTCATTATAGCATACATCATATGGTACAATGTCATCATTCACATTAAGGTAACACGTTTGGACCATAGGCTAAGGGTCTTCATTTCTCATTGTTCAACATGCAGCACAGAGGCCTTTGGCTTAGCACAAAGTCATATTATAACACAAAGGGGGATGGCTTGGCAAAACAGGTGCCCGATCGACTCGTAGGGTGTGGGAATCATAAAGTAATATGAACAACACATGGGAGCTTGAGGAGCTCATACAATAGAACATTTGGTACGATGGCCTCACAATAACATACTTTTGCTCTAAGGCGCTGGTTTTCCCGAAGGCGGAGAGCATGGGTCTTGAGACCCTTTTAATGGACATGTTCCCCCTAGGCCTCCTTGATAGGGATGGCTTCACTACTCAGTCGGATTCCTCATCTAGGCATCTCCCTCATGCTTCTTGACCTGATTTCACCACATCGATGATTCATGACCATTTATCCTTCAAGTAACTTCAGTTGACCTCAGTGGTTCGAGGAACGATAGGCCTTCTTGGAGCTATTTTTTGCCCTCATGGTTGTACCTTCCTACGTTGCCTAACCCTACATGCTTCCACTCATATAATCGACAAATAGGTTATGTGGGAGTCGATGGGCATCAAGGCACAACCACCCCACCACACATATCGACCAAGATTTATTATAAACATATATAAATTATTTAATATTTTTAATATAATTAATATGCAAGTTCTTATACTAGAATATGTATATGTAAAACTATTAATAAATTTAATAGTATAATAATTATATAATATGTCAACATATTATATTATTTAATCATAAAATATATCTAAAAATAAAATATGTTTAAGTGAATATTAAATTTTAACTGTATGGAAGCCTAAACCTATACATCACAATCATCTCACACTTCATAATATACTATACCTTATAGAATTTCATAATAAATTAAACTAATGTAATGTTGGCCTTGACAAATAAAATTAAATTAAACACTTCAATATATATTATATACATAAAATAATGAGTGCCAATGTATATTATAATATTTTAAGTGTTCTTTGTTTATTTATTTTTTACATTAAAACTATTTGCACATTTATTCCCTTTCCTTAATGTATGTGTAAACCTAATTTCTTTAAATTATGTAGCAAGGTTTTGTATTTCCATAATGATCTTTTGTATGTTCTGCAGATTCTTTGCTTTCCTCAAAATTGCATTTATTAGTATTAGTGAAATGTATTCCATCCATACTTTGTTCCATTTCGGTTGTCTTCCTCAAAATTGTATTTATTAGTATTAGTGAAATGTATTCCATCCATACTTCGTTCCATTTCGATTGTCTGTATATTGTTTAACCATTACAAAGATGTCCAAGCTTCAACTTCATTATTTGTCTTAAATCCACTATTGAAAGCATAATATGACAAGATCTAACCTCTATTATTTATAAATATTCCTCTTCTGCTCTTGAATTTCCTTTAGATGCTTCATCAAAATTCAACTTGATCAACTCCACTTCTAGTGGTTTCCACTTTATCTTCTTTTTTTTCTTTGTTTTTCTCATGTACCCAATATCATAATTACATTTAATGACTTGATTCTATCTATAAGGATCTCTACTTCAATATTAGGGATTGGGTGGGTTAATAGGGTTCATTTAGACCTCTCTATGACTAAATAAAATATATGTAACATTGTTATATTTCACACTAATTTGTTAAAATAGATGAAATAAAACATTAGTTTATTATTATTTTTTAAAATAAGATGCTATATTGGAGAGCATGTTTTTATATGTCCAAAAGTGATGGCAATGACTATGATCACACACAATGTTATATTGAATTGGCAAATGAAGTGTTCATATGCTTCTAATAGTAACATACACTTTAATTGGCATATGGTTGGCATTACTAGTATGGTTGATATTGACTAGTACTTAAGAACTCAAAATGCAAATTACAAGACTTTACTTGACAATTACATTGTTTTAGTATATATGAAATTACTATTTATTACATATCGACCGTGGTTTATTACACATATATAAATTGTTTAATATTTTTAATATATTTAATGTGCAAGTTCATATACTTGAATATGTATATGTAAAATTATTAATAAATTTTATAATAAAATCATTATATAATACCTCAACATCTTATATTTTTAATCATAAAATATATCTAAACACAAAATATATTTTAGTGAATATTATATTTTAACTGTATGGAAGCCTATGGAAGCCTAAACCTGCACAACACAATCATCTCCCACTTTACAAAAAAAAAAAAAAAAAAAAAAATATATATATATATATATATATATATATATATATATATATATATATATAGTTATATTTATATTTATATTTGTATTTGTAATATTAAGAAGTGGGGGTTTTGACCATGAAAGCCTAAACCCGTACAACACAATCATCTCATACTTCACAATATATGTCATCTCCCACTTTACAAAAAAAAAAAAATATATATATATATATATATATATATATATATATATATATATATATATATATATATATATATATATATTTTGTAATATTAAGAAGCGGGGGTTTTGACCAGGAATCCCTCAACCTATTACAACAACTCCACCAGGGAGACACACACCCACCCCCTCACACACTCACCCACGCTACGGTTTGAACCTTGGACCTCCCGAAGAAGAACCAAAGCCCAAAACATTGCGCTGCACCCCGAGTGCCACACTTCACAATATATTATACCTTATAGAATTTCAAAATAAATTAAACTAATGTAATGTTGACCTTAAATTAAAGACTTCAATGTATATTATATACATAAAATTGAGTGCCTATGTATATTATAATCTTTTGGGTGTTTTTGTTTATTTATTTATTACATTAAAATTTTTTTAAATATTTTTATTTTTAGGTTCTATATTATACTTATAGGATTTGACAATAAATTAAACTAAATGTAATGTTGGTCGTGACAAATAAAGATAAATTAAACACTTCAATATATATTATATACTTAAAATTATTAGTGTTTATGTTTATATATTATAATCTTTCAAGTGTTCTTTGTTTATTTATTTATTATACTAAAATTATTTTAAATATTTTGATTTTTAAGTTGGTATTATTAGTAACAGTATTATTATTATACTCTCTTTTATGTGTACAAATTGTCTAAGTCACTTCTTAAATTAAGAAATGTAACTTTTTAAATGTTGTTACATAGTTTGGATAAGTAGAATTATTGAATAGAGATTTGAGAATATTTTTATAATAAGAAAAGATTGTTTTTTTAATGTGATAGTTTATCACATTATTTAGTATTGATTTTTTTTTTATTCGGATAGTGTGATAAACCCATGCAACCAGCTCATAGGGTTGAGTAATCCTTTCTAGTTATGATCTCTTGTTGGGTTTAAAGTTATACTTATCAATAGGCGATTAACACACAACCACACACCACAGTTTTGAACCTTGAACCTCTTGAAAAAGAGTCAAACTCCAAACCATTGTGCTATCCATCGGGACAGTATTGATTTCCTATTAACACTCCAATATTATGGCTAGATTTTTTACATACACATTATTTTATTATTATTATTAATAATAATAAATGTTTTAAAAGGGTTCCCACCCTTTTACATGAAAATCGAGTTAAAATACCAAAGGGGTCTCAGGACAACAAAAACCACTAAAGGCTAGAAAAGCTATATATACATACTTTTTGGATTATGACAAGAAATTTATTTTCTCTAAGGTTTGATAGTTTGTATTATATAATTAGTAGCATCTTAAATTTTTATTTTTATTTGGTGGTAGTAAGATCATGAGGTTTCATTAAAGTGAGAAGTTCAAGGTGCTTCTTGTTGGACTTGTGTTGAATATTTTCAATGTTATTCAAGTGGGGCTAACTCTGAAAAGACTTTACACTTTGCCCCTATCCTTGTCGGGGTTTAAGCTATTTTTAAACTCATATTTATATTTTGGGGTTAATGTAATGTTGGCCCATGGTTTTGTGTCCATGGTATTGTAAAACCCCTTCTTGTGTTGTTGGTATATAAAACAACACTTGCATGAGGGTTTGGTAATGAATTTGCAAGAAATGTAATCATAAGTGAAAAACGAGCAAAATGATATTATTGTATTGGAGACAGTCAAGTTTATACAATAAGGAGACATTCTTGCTGGGTTTTTTCTCAAAAGAGTTTCTTAGGATAAATTTTTGTGTAATGCGTTCTCTTTTTTTCCTTTTGATTTTGTACTTACTACTTTTCTAAATTGTATTTATCAGGGTATTATTTCTCTTCATTTGGTATCAGAGTTAAGTTTTAGCTTTGTTCAAGGAGTAAGTATTTCAACCTTGGGATAAATGTATTCTTGAGTGGGAGCAATGCACAAAATAATCTGGGCAAAGGAAAAATAATGAGAAGCACACGGGTAGAGATCAAAAAATTTAATGGATAAAATTTTGAGTTATGGAAACTCAATATGGAGGATTTGTTGGTGGATAAATATCAGTGGGTCATGGTCTTGGGAGTAAAACCAATAGGAACGACATATGAGGAATGACTAAATATCGATAGAAAAGCAAGGAGTTTTATCATATTATGCTTATCTGATTTGGTATTGCTAAACGTATTGACAAAGGCCACGACAAAGTTGTTATGGGAAAAGTTGGGAGCATTGTATCAAACAAAGTTGCTAGTAAATAAACTCTTTCTCCGAAAGGAGCTATATTATCTTTAGATGAATGATGGTGACTTTGTAGTTGAACATATGAGTACTTTTAATACCGTGGTAAGTCAATTAAACTCTATAGATGTAAAAATGGATATAGAGGAAAAGTGTATTGCTTTATTTTATTTATTACCTGAATCCTACGATAACCTAGTTATGGCTATCACCAATACTACTTCTAAATTTAAAGTAGAGGATATAGTAGGAACATTGCTACCTGAGGAAATGAGATGAAAATATTTTGAGGATTATCAAAAAATAATAAAAAAATGCCTTGGTTGTGAGAGGTCATTCTCAAGAAAGAAGAAAAAATAAATCAAGAGAAAGGAAATCAAAATCTAGGGAAAAATTTGTTGTTCTTGACAAAAGGAAATGTTGAAAGTGTGGTAAAACAGAGCATTATAAAAAAAACTATAGATCTAAAAAGGTCGATGAAGGAATGTCTATAGAAACAAAGACCATAAATGAATATTCAAGGGACATGTTTTTAGCTACAACATGCTCAAGTGAACACCATGACCCATGGTTGATTGAATCAGGTGCTTCTTTTCATGACTCCTCATAAGGAGGGGTCTAGTGAATATGAAAAGATAAATGGAGGTGAAGTCTTCTTGGGAGACAATTCGACATAGAAAATAATAGGTCGAGGAAGAGTCAAATTGAGGTTAAAATATGGAAGAGTTAAAACTCTTCCTCGTGTGTTGCATATTCTAGATTTGGCAAGGAATCTGATATCTATTAGTAAGATGAATAACACGAGTGTGACTGTGGAATTAAATAAGGATACTTGCAATATGGTTCATGGATGCTTAGTGTTGGCAAGGGGAGTTTGTACAAAAACTTTTTTTAAAATTAAGGCTAGCATTGTAAGTATTTATTAAAATAACTCTTTAGTTGTAGAGGAAATTAATACAATATAAGAAGATCCAAGTATTCCTATAGCGAAGATAATGTTGTGGCATCAACACATGGGGAACATTGGTGAGAAAGACCTTCGAACATTAAAAATGAAAGGTATGGTTGAAGGAATTTTTTATTTCCCATTAAATTTTGATTTTTGTGAGCATTGTATTTTTGGAAAGCAAACCAAAGTTAAGTTTCCCAATAGTGCTACAAGATTTAAAGGAATTTTACATTAGTTCACAGTAGTGTTTGGACCTACAAAAGTACCATCATTAGATAAATCCATCTATTTTGTTACATTTGTATACAGCTTCTTAAGAAAGACCTGGGTATACTTTTTATGGTACAAATATGATGTTTTCAATTAAATTTAAAGAGTTCAAGGCTCTTTTAGAAGATCAAACAAAGAAAAAAATAAAGGTTTGAGAAGTGATAATGGTGGCGAGTATTGCTTTAATAAATTTAAGCAGTTTTGCAAGGACTGTGGAATAGAAAGGCATAGAACAACTCTGTATACTCCACAATAAAATGGAGTTACAGAATAGATGAACATGACATTGATAGATAAGGCCAAAATCATGCTAAGCGGTGCAAGGTTAGAAAAGAAATTTTGGGCAGAAGTTGTGTTAACTACTTGCTACCTCATCAATAAATATTCTACCTCAAATTTGGTGGATAAAACTCCACAAGAAGTGTGGACTAGTAAGAAACCCTCTCTTAGTCATATAAGGGTTTTTGGTTGCGAAGCTTATATGTATATCCCAAAAGAGAAAAGGACTAAGCTAGATTATAAATCTGAGAAATGCATAATTTTAGGTTATAGTACTAGTGTAAAAGGATATAAGTTATGGAATCCAAAAACACAAAATATTATTTACAATAATGTGATCTTTAGAGAAACAAAAGGAGTTCCAAAATAGGAAAAACAACCAAGCAAAGAACTAGAAATAGTTCAGGTAAAATTGGAACAAGAGGAACAACCTGTTGTAGAACCTAATGCTATAGAAGAATATGAATTATAGAGTGAGTCTGAAGAGGAATATTTAGATAAATAAGGTGAGGAAGAAGTTGAAGATGCAAAACTTGGAACTTCGATTTTGAGGAGATCAGATTGGTTGAGAAGACTCCTAGAAAGGTATAGCTCTTCAAAATTTTCTTCTAAATTTAATTTATCAGTTACTGATAAAGAACCCAAGACTGTAAAGGAGGCACTTCAGTCAAGTGAGAATAAGTTTTGGAAAAGGGCAGTGGAATAAGAAATGAAGCCCTTGGATAAAAATAAGATATGGAACTTGGTGAAATTACCCCTTGGTAGAAAACATGTTGGTTGTAAGTGGTTATTCAAGAAAAAGTACAATGTAGAAGGAAAGTTGGAGAAGTACAAAGCTCACCTGGTAGCAAAAGGATTTTATCAAGTTGAGGGAATTGACTTTGGTGATATTTTTTCTCTTGTGGCTAAACTAACATCAATTAGAGTTATGTTGGCTATTTCTATTGCTTTTGATTTTGAAATAGAATAGATGGATGTAAAGACAACTTTTCTACATGGTGAACTTGATGAAGACATATATATGTCACAACTAGAATGCTTCAGGATAAAAGGTAAGGAGGACTTAGTATGTAAGTTGAAGAAGTCTCTTTGCGGGTTGAAGAAGTCTCCAAGGATGTGAAACCAAAAATTTAACAAGTTTGTTTTGACACTTGGACTTGGAAAAAGCAAAGCAGATCCATGTGTATATTTCAAAAAAGGAAGGTAAAATTGTTGTTATCATTGTATTGTATGTGGATGACATGTTTTTAATTGGTAACAATAAGGAGATGATAAAGTTATTAAAATCTTAGTTATCTTCTAAATTTGGCATGAATGGAAATAATAAGGGACCATGTAAATAGAAAGTTGTAGTTAAATCAAAGGAAATATGTTGATTTGACACTATAGATGTTTAGGATGCATGATTGTAAACTAGTATGTACTCCATATCCAGTTGGTCAAAAGGTATATGTTGAACACTGCCCTAAAACAAATGAGAAAAGTGAAGAAATGCATCATGTTCATTATGCTAGTGTTATGGGTAGTCTAATGTATAATAGTTTGTACTAGATTTGATATTACACATGCAGTGGGAGTAGTTAGCAGATATATGTCCAATCCAGGAAAGGAACATTGGACTGTTGTGAAGAGGATCTTCAAATACTTGTGTGGAACTACAAATTATGCTATTTTTTATGAAGAAAAATTTGGAGATAATGATATTGTAAATCTACAAGGTTTTGTGGATGTTGAATGGGCTGGAGATCTTGACAAGAGAATATCCACGAATGCTTATGTGTTCACATTGTTTGGAGGGGCAGTAAGTTGGATAAGTAAAAAACAATCAGTTGTTGCTTTGTCCACTATAGGAGCAGTATATATTGTAGCAACTTATGTCTGTAAAGAAGCAGTGTGGCTATAGAGGCTATTTTCAACAATTCGTATTAAGCACAAGGTTGTGAGAATTGACAGTGACAGTCAGAGTGCAATATTTTTGGCAAACAATTCTGGTTTTCATGATCAATCAAAACATATTGATATCAAGTACCATTTTGTGAGAGATATGGTTGAAGAGAATCGGGTGATGTTGGAGAAAGTTGATACAAAGAATAATAATAATGATTCATTAACAAAGGTTGTTCCTACTCAAGATTTTTCTTGGTGTAGAAGATCTATGGGCATGGTTGTCCTTGATAGTTGACAATGGCATTTTTTTGGCGCCTATGGGCAGTATTCAACAAGTGGGAGAATGTTGAACTTGTGTTGAATATTTTCCATGTTATTCAAGTGGGGCTAACTCTGAAAGGACTTTACACTCTTCCCCTATCCTCATCGGGGTTCAAGGAAATATTTTAGGGGTTTAAGCTATTTTTAGACCCATATGGGCATTTTTGGGTTAATGTAATGCTAGCCCATGGTTTTGCGCCCATGGTATTGTAAAACCCCTTCTTGTTTTGTTGGTATATAAAACAACACTTGCATGAGGGTTTGGTAATGAATTTGAGGGTTTGGTAATGAATTTGCAAGAAATGTAATTGCAAGCGAAAAGTGAGCAAAAAGATATTATTGTATTGGAGACGGTCAATTTTATACAATAAGGAGATATTCTTATTGGGTTTTTTTCCCGAAAGGGTTTCCCAAGATAAATTCTTGTGTAATGTGTTCTCTATTTTTCCTTTTGATTTTGCACTTACTACTTTTCAAGATTTTGTTTATCAAGGTATTATTTCCCTTCACTTGCTATGAATAGATCAAGTATTTTAGATTTTTTAGCACTCAACAATATATGTTGTAGTTTCAAATTCTTATGTACATGCATAACATCTTCATAATAAATTACAAAAGTAGTAAGCATGTGTACACAATAAAAAATATGATAAAGTGTATGGTTCTTAATATTAAACTGATTTAGGTCCAAGGTGTAGACCAATTGGTTTGACCAAACCCCGTAAGGGGGCGGAGGTCCAAGGTTCAAATCTCGAGCCTCGTCGAACTGAATTCTTGTCCCTTTCCTGGTGCTTTCAACGACGTAAAAGGTTTAAAATGATTGTGGCATGGTGGTTATAGAGATGGACTACACGAAGATCTATATGGCGGCTTTCGAGGCGGAAAACACATAATACTATGGTGGCCATAAAAGTCGGATAGCCTACCCGAATTCATGACGGCTACCGATTCCATCATGTAAATTCAATATATATATATTAAATGATTTATAATTTAATAATTTTTTGTATTTGTTTACAAACTATTTTATAATATTTAAGAAAGAATACCATTCCAATAAAATATGGTTTTATGATGCCCCCAAGGGCTAGGTGGATTGGTAATTGTCTATCTAGCCAGACACTTACCAATAAGAGACCTAGGTTCAAACCTTGTGGGCATATCTATTGCAAAGGTAGTAGTCTATTTTGAATCCTCTGAGTGCATGCTAGACTAACAACGATGGTACGAATTGTGAATGCTCGATTTTCCCTCTCACATCGGGTCAACAATAACGAGGTGGTATAGGCTGGTCCCCCTCACGCCTGGTCAACAATAATTGAGGTGGTATAGGCTTGTTCGGAGTAGCCCTTGTGGTTTGAACCCTGCATTTAGCAGTTACTAAAAATAGTGTGGATGTAACCAACTCCCTATGTATTAAAAAATTATGATTTTATGACATATTTATTTTGTCCAATATTTGATAGTTTGTATTATATAATAAGTAGCATCTTAAAGTTTTATTTTTAAATAGGGAGTAAGATCACGATGTCTCAGCAAAGTGATGAGTATAGGGTGTTTGCTATGAATAGATCAAGAGTTTGAGTCCTCTTGGCGCTCGATAATGTCTTTCATGGTCTTAAGTCTCTATGTGCATGCATAATATCTCCATAATAAAAAAATTAGTAAGCATGTCTCCTAAAAAAAATATGATAGAAAGTGTGGTTCTTAATATTAAAATGATATACGATTAATTATTATTTTTATTTGCTTAGATATTGTTTCATAATATTTAAATAAGAATACCAGGCCAATAGGATATGATTTTTTCCTTTCTATGATCTTTAGCATTCAAATATTTATTTTTAAATCATAGAAGGATATATAAAATTAATTTTATAATTAATGTCAATATATGAAAAATATTATAACATTAATTTTATCAATTATTTAATGTTTTATCATATGTTAACTTTTTTAAATGATTAAAAAACCTTTTTCAATATAATATTATTAAAATATTTAAATTATTTTTTATGACAATGTATGGACATGGTTGAGTGGCCATAGGCCTAGGATAAGTATAACCATATTACAAAATTAAACCTACCATTATGTTCTCTATGAAATCTCAACCTTAACATTTTTCCTAAGGCAATATAGAGCAATGGAAAATAGGATACAATCATAAGCATGAATTGAGTTCAAATCTATGCATTGTGATGAACACTTCCATAATAAGGTACCCCATGATATAAAATGCTTTGTTGTATTACCACAATAATATGTACTACATAATAATATAATCATGATGTAATATGGACGGGTCTCATTCCAATCCCATAAAATCAATTTAAAACATTGTAATAAAATAAGGTTGTATTTGAATTCTTTTCAATCTTATCCCATAGAACAAAGTATGATATTGAACTAGCTCAATCCCCCCTTTTATTTTGAAAAGATAAAAACTACCTAACCCTTTTAAAAATATTTATAACTTGGCTACAAATATTCTTATAACTATACCTTTTGATGAGATAGTAAAACCTTTACTTTCATTACAAAAGCAAAGTATATAATCTAACAAAACCAAAATTTACCATAATCCAACAAAATATCAATCATGTTCATATGCACGAGGATAGACTTTACAATAACTAGTACCATGGTGGCATCTCATCATCTTGTGTATGCATTTGATGTAGCCTTTCTTTTTTCTTCAAATATTTAAAAATAATCTTAATTACTAGTCATGTTATCATTCAAAGCTTTATTTTCAAACTTTTAATGTCTCCTTTATGTTAATATTCAAAATTATCCTATAACCATGCATTATATGCACTTATTTCTTCAACATATAACTCATAACAAGAAAACCAATATGTATGTCCATGTGCCAATTCCATTGCTTATATTTTGTTACTTTGGTTTACAACCTTTTTTCCATTATTTACAAGAAACTTTAAAGTATTTCTCAAATATCTCCTTCAGCTTCAAAGTCTCCCTATTAAGTAAGAAATTATTGGTAAATTTGAAGGTGTTACTCAAGAATAATATTCATTCTTCTTGAAATTTAAAACAACTCAAAATTTTGCATTTCTATTTGAATGAAGCACTAGTGGATTCTTCCATTTGCTCTAGTTGTTATTAATATATTACAACTCTTTAAATTTCTATACAATGGGATATTATAATTTAATCGTGACTATTTACAAGTCACTCACATACTAATCACATACGGTCTTCTATTATTATTTTATTTTAAATTCCAAGTTACATCATAAATATATTTTAAGTTTTTTTAATATATAAAAAAATCAATAACACCATTGGATGTTGCCTCTATAAAAATATCTTAAATTTTTAACTTTATATTATAAAAAATAAGATTTATGACATTAATACCACAAAAAAAACTGAAGACTAACCCATGATCAATAGTCTATAACAAAAAAGATCCAAAAACAATTCACAGCACAATCTATTAACTAATAGTACTTCCCATGTCTAATAGTACTCATGGTGTGAGAAAAACTTAAGATGAGGCAAGTCTTAATATGGGATGCCATGTTCTTGTTTGGGGTTTGGTTTTTCCTGTTTTGGTTTATTCTCAAGTTTATGTCTTAGATTCGTACTTGGGATACTACTCTTTAGGTTCCTCTCCGAGAACCTTTTCTTGTTATAAGGTTGCTTTATAAATCTCTATCTAAGGGCCTTCTCTTGTTGTAAAAGTTCAAAAACCTTTTCAAAACCCCTTCGTTTAATCAATAAAAAAAAAAATTAAAAATACTTCCCTCCCCTAACTAAAGAGTATATATCAAACAAAAAGTCTATTAACTAACTAAAGAGTATATATCAAACAAAAAGTCTATTAACTAATAGTACTTCCCTCCTAACCAGATAATATGTAACAAACAAAAGTAACCCATTACATACAAGTCAACTTCCACCTAAAAATAAAATGTAAAGCAACCACTAAAATACAAGTCTATAAAAACAAATAATTTAAAAATTGATAAGTCAAAAAAAAATACACAAAAAATAGTTTTTAAAATCCTCCAAGCCATAGCATGTATGGTACAATCCCAAGGCATAAGAAGCAACTTCCACCTTAAAAGAGAATGTAAAGCAACCACTGAAATACAAGTCTATAAAGATACATAATTTACAAGTTGATAAGTTAAAAAAAATAACACAAAAATAATTTTAAAAAAACCATAACTTGTATGGAACAATTTCGATATCCTTATAAACATTATATTCCATAATAAAATAAAAGATACAAAAACATTCTAACGACAATCTTAGTATCCCTGTAAGCTTCATATTCTATTATTCTAACCTTACTAAACCTTACTAAAGACAAATTTTATATAACATATCTCTTAAAATATTATCCATTTCCTAATTTTATATTTAAAATAAATTAAATCTTAAAAAGATTAAACAAATAAAAATTACAACATTCTTAGATTATATAATCTAGTTTAGGTTATCTTTATCACCGTGGTTTATTCTTACCATTCATCATAGAGATGTGCACCAAATATGACAAGATTTTTCCATCTCCGTTACCTCTATAGTCGTATTTATGGATGAAATGTCCATGTTAATGAACATGATTGGGTTTTTAAGAATCATTGACTTCACATTTTTAAGGTTGGTTATTAAATTCCGATAAACTTAGTCATATCCACATTTCTATAAAGGTCTGTGAATCTTAACCACCATATAAAATAAATTGAAGGTGCTATGAAGGTATAAGACTGTGACTAATTTTTATTTTTAAAAAATTATATAATAAAGGATGATGTTTAAATATATTAATTAATACACAGTTCATTTTTGTAGAATTCAACATTTATGTATAATTTAAACAATATAAATAGAAATGGGTATTGAATAAATTTATATTAAATAATTAATATTAAAAATTAATGTATAAAATTGATGAAGGTGATTTTTAATATTTGAGAAATTTAATTAGTTTCTTTTCAATTGGTTATATATGGGACTGAGACAGGTTCATTCATATTACATCATCCTTCATCAATTAGTTTCTTTTCTATTTAATTTAAACAATATAAATAGAAATGGGTATTGAATAAATTTATATTAAATAATTAATATTAAAAATTAATGTATAAAATTGATGAAGGTGATTTTTAAAATTTGAGAAATTTAATTAGTTTCTTTTCAATTGGTTATATATGGGACTGAGACAGGTTCATTCATATTACATCATCCTCACACATGGTATCACAACAACTTTGATATTATCTATGTAACTCTTGGTAAGATTCCTTTTAAGTGTTGAGGAATTTAATCAGTTGAGCTAATTCTATTTAATTGAGAAATTTAATCAGTTAATTGGTAAGATTCCTTTTTAAGTGTTGAGGAATTTAACCAGTTGAACTAATTCTATTTAATTGAGAAATTTAATCAGTTAAACTTATGTTATTTGATAGTATTTTTAATATCTTTAGTTTGTATTGGTCTATAAGAACGAATTTAAATATAACTATTTTTAAGTAAAGTTTTTTTTTTTTTGGTAATATTAAGTAATGGGGGTTTTGACCAGGAATCCCCCAACCTGTTACAACAACTCCACCAGGAAGACACACACCCACCCCTCACACACTCATCCACGCCACGGTTTGAACCTTGGACCTCCCGAAGAAGAGCCAAAGCCCAAACCGTTGCACTACACCCCCACATGCTAAGTTAAGCTTGTTTTTATTAGAGTTGGTTCCAATTTGTTTAGCCGGATTATACATTTAAGTATGATTTAAACTATATCAATAAAAATGGATATTGAATAAATTTATGTAATATAATTTATTTTAAAAATTAATGTATAAGGTTGGTGATGGTGATTTTTAATATTCTCTAAATCTAATTAGTTGGTTATATATGGGATTGAAACGGGCTTCATTCATAAAATGTCATCACCACATAGTGGTATTACAACAACTTGATATTATCCATGTATCGCTTAACAAGATCATAGTCTCTCCTTAAGCGTTGAGGAATCTAACTAATCTAACTATTGAGCTAATGTCATTTGATTGAGGAATCTAATTAGTTGAACTAATGTCATTTGATATTATTTTTAATATCTTTAGTTTGTATTGAATCATGAAAATTTATTTAAATATAATTATTTTGAAGTTAAGATATTTATTATTAGAGTTGATATATAAATCTAATCTGATTGATATTATATAAATTATAGATATGACATTGTTAGCAGTAATTTGTTAAAATGAACTATATAAAACATCACTTAAATTTATTATTATTATTTTTTTAAGATAAAGACACTATATTGGAGTATATTGGAGAGAATATGACTGATAAGACATTAATAATTAGTATTTTAAGTTGTTGAGCTTCATTCTATTTTCTGTATCTCCTAATCTTTGGTACAAATTAGATAAGACACTTTATTGGAGTATATTGGAGAGAATTTGACTGATAAGACATTAATAATTAGTATGTTAGGTTGTTGAGCTTCATTCTATTTTGACTTTTTGGAGGATATATTAAAGCAATACCACTACAATGTTTCATTAGTACTCTTATATTTATTATTAAGATGTTATACATATTCCTAAATCATGAGAGATTAAAAAAAAAAAAACAAGTTCACTCACACATGGTTAAAAAACAAAATTTTTTATATAACCATGTTTTCTATATCCTAAGGCTAAGGTGATACTTAATCTTGCATTGTGTTCCTCATGGGACAATGTAGTAATTAATTTAATGGCTAATAATGTTGAGTACGAATAGCTATTTTATGGTGGTTTTATCTTGTCTTGCGGATCATAACAAAGCATTTGAAGGGGGTCATTATTTCTGTAACCAATCTAGACTCTTTCTTAAACCTTGGCATGTGGGTTTCAACCCGCTAGAGGAGCGGTCGTCGTGGGTTCCAGTGTGGGTTCGGCTCCCGTGGCTCTCGTTGGAATTTTGGAGAAACATCTTGCATATGATTGCCCTTCTTCTTGGGAAGCCGGTTGGACCATCACAATAGACGATGGAGAAAAAGGTAATTTTTGTTACCCATATTTGTGTCGAAATTGATTTAAACAATCTTATTCCAGATTCTGTTGAAATATAGTTTGGATCATCTACATGGGTTCAACAACTTGACTATGAAGCTTTTCCATTTTTTTGTCGGATCTGTCATGAATACGGCCACCTGCAAAGAAAATGTCCTAAGTTTGTTCCACTTGTGGCTTCAAATCCTAGGCCCTCTTGATCTGCACAAAATCTAGATAAATAAAAAGCTCCGATAAAGAACAGGGATCAGGATAAGGAAGGCTTTGTTCCTATAAAACCTCAAAACATAGGAAGAAGGGTAAATAGAGCCTTATTTTTTAAAGCAAGAGGATTACTTTTAATTTTTTGAATGTAAAGGCCTAACTTTTAATTAATATAAAAATACAAGTCTTTACAACCAAAAAAATAGATGGATAGGCACACCCCAATATGTAGTCACACTAACTCAAAATTTTACCAAGTCTTTACTCTTAATTTCTTAATGTATTTACTTCGAAAATAAAATTTGATCACTTATGGTAGCCAAATTGGACATTGGATCCTTTGAGGAATCCAAATTTAGTGATAATTTATAATATTCCTTAACTTCTTAGACATAGTTCACTCCTTAAACATGGACATACCTAGCTTAGACACTCAGAACAAATTAATATATGGTCGGTCTTAAGCTCTAATATATACTATATCTTTGTATATATTTTTAAATTCAAATATATGCAATCATGCTTGTTGATTCCTAGAATCTATATTAGGCTATAGACACAATTGTTTAACATAACACTTTTACCTATAAATGTAAGTCAAAGGTGTTGTTTATACCAAACACAAACACTGCAAATGTATTTTAAGCACGTGTTTAAAAAAGAGAGGTGTTGATCACCACTAAAAATTCTCCTTTTTACAATGCAAGATTAAGTATCACCTTAGCCTTAGGATATAGAAAACATGGTTATATATAAAAATTCATTTTTTAACATGTGTGAGTGAACTTGTTTAAAAAAAAAAAAAATCTCTCTTAATTATGTGCCATTAGCCAAGAAATATACATTTTTTTAAACAATTTCCACATTGTCTTTATGAATGTTGTGAGTTGTATGACATATTCTTGGAGGTTAAACTGTTCAAGCAAACTAAAGATATCTTTCATTTACCCATAGAAGATGAGATTATCATTGCTAAGGCTCACCTTAACACCATTTATTTCTAGTATAACATTTATAAGGAGAAATATGAAAAACTAGAGGAAAAGGTGAAAATTTTGGAATCAAGAATCAGAAGATCAGATTGTAGAAGATTATAAATTACAACTAAATGTTAAAAATTCTATTTTTTAAATTTAATTATAAAAAAACAAAGCATAATGTAGTGGTATGGCTAATAATGCATCTATATTAGGCACATGATATACTTAATATAAAAATTAATAAAATATAAGCATACTAATGAAACATCGTAGTGGTATGGCTTTAAACTCTCCTCCAAGAAGCCCAAATTCAAATTACAACAAAATGTTTAAGTGAAAGTATATATATATACACTCAACTAACACATGTGAGGAGAAAGACTACCTTGTCCCATGAGGAACACAATGCAAGATTAAGTATCACTTTAGCCTTAGAATATAGAAAACATGGATATATAAAAAAAAATTGTTTTTAAACCATGTGTGAGTGAACTTGTTTAAAAAAAAAAAAATCTCTCCTAATTAGTAGCCATTAACACTATAGCATGATAGCAATGTATTATATTTGCTTGGTTATTCTCTTAAATTTAATTATTTAATTTTTTTAAGATAAGACACTATATTGGAGTATATTGGAGATAATATGACTGATAAGACATATTAATAATTAGTAAGTTAGGTTGTTGAGCTTCATTCCATTTTTTGTATCTCCTGATCCTTGGATCGTAGATGATGATAATGATGATGAGGTGGTGGATATCCCAGATGCAGATGACTCTAGGATTACAATTGAGTATGATGCCTAGTTTGCTTTGTAGCCTCCATGGGCGCCTCCATGGGCACCGAATCAAGCTATTGATGATGTAGTGAATGGTGATGACCAGGTTGCTAGTGAGCAGACTCCTCAATAGCAAAAAATACCATCGAGGTAATAGTAGTAGAAGGTGAGCTAGGGTAGATGTGAATCAACCTTTAAACAATGAAACTAAATGTTATTTTTCACGTTGATGGAATATGTATGCCGCTTGTTTATCTATGTTGATGGATGCTATTTTTCCACGTTAATGAATGTTATGTTTTTCATGTTGATGGAATATATACATATCATATTTATGTATAAAAAGTTTTTTGCATGGACATTGATTAATTAAAGACTCTAGAAATTTATGGATAAGATAGAACACTATATTAGAGTATTAGAAAGAATATCTTTAAATATGTAAAAAAAAAAAAAAAAAAACTATCCTTAATGATACATCGAATTAGTAGATAAAGTGTTAAAATACTTCTAATAATTTAATTGACATGTTTTGATAAAGATATAAAAATGTTTTGCTATGATGTTTGTACTTCACAATTCAAAATCTGGTAAAAGTATAAAATATTTTACCATGATGTTTTGTGCTTGACAACTCAAAATCTGATAAAGATATAAAAAAATTATGCCATGATGTTTGAAAAATTACAAGATTTTACTTGAAATCATTATTTATTACATACCTAGCATGGGTTATTATAAACACATATGAATGAATTGCTTAGTCTTTCTAAAACAACTAGCCAATTCACATGTTTGGGTATATACACGTGTAAGACTATTAATAAATGTAACAGTAAAATCATTATATAGCGGTAAATATCTTATATTTTTAATTATAAAATAAGTTTCAAAAACAAAATATGGTTAAATGAATATTAAATTTCTAGCTTAGGTAAAGGTATAAGGTTAACCTCACAAGCTTAACTTTAAGAGGTTTACTTTGTAAAGTTAACCATATGGGCTTTTAAACTTGTATAATTGACTCATCTCTCACCTGTAGTATATCTTGTAGGATTTCATAATAAATTAAATTAAATTAAATGTTAGCCTTGGTAAATGAATTTAAATTACATACTTCAACATATATTTTATACATAAAAATATGATTGTCTATTTTTATATATTATATCATTTTTAGAATTTAGTAAAAAAATCTCTTGCAAGGTCATTTTAGTTTGAGAAACCACGATCACAGATTCTACATTGTCAAAATCACTCAGGAGTCGCGCCCGATCTTGATCGCACCAGCATTATCAACTGGATTTTGGATACCCAATGTGCGTTTGGTAAGGTGAAGATTCGAACCAGGGACCTCCCTTGGAGGATTGCCCTACCCTCTCCAACTCACCTACAACACGTGGGTAAATGTCATACAAAAGGTCATACAAAAGGTCCCACCGAGATTTGAACTCATTATATACTATATTATTAATATTGTTATGAAATACAATGAAAATAAGATTTTTCCAATTTTCTTATTTATTTATTGCATTAAGATTATTTTAATTTTAATTTTTTTTTATTATATATATATATATATATATATACTCCTCTATAAGGTGTGCAAATTTTCCAAATTGTTCTAAATTTAAGAATTATAACATTTTAGATGTTACATAGTTTGGAAAAGTACATTGATTGAATTAATATTTGAGAATATTTTTATAATAAAAGAGGATTTTTTTTTTTTTTTATAATAGTTTGTTAAATTATATAAAAAGTTAAGATCTTTGGTTTTTTTTAGATGTTCTCTCAATTGTATTGTAAGTTCTTTTATGTATTTCACTACTCACCATGAAGATAGACGGGGCGGTGCTTCTATTTCTATCTCCTCCAAACTTGAGAATTGTATGCTTGGGTCTGGTGAGTATCCTTCTCATCATGTGGTCTAGATTTTGTTGAATATTAACGGGAACACCCTGGGAATTACCGATATTTATGCACCTAGTGATGGTCCTAGTCGCTTTACTCTTTGGTGGTACATGGTTGATCACTTACCGATGGCTTATTGGATTTTTTGTTGCGATTGTAATATGGTTGAGCATGCTGAAGACAAATTTGGTCTCATCCTGATGCATTGGTGTACTGGAGAGCGTGAGGCCTAGTTTTTTCTTAAACTCAAATGGGGTCTTTTTTATCCCCTTTTTTTCCAGCGCAATTGCATGCCTCCACCCTGGTTCACGTGGTTCAATTTTCGTGTGGGTAATGACAGAGTTTGCAAGCGCCTTGACCGATTTATGATATTAGAGAAAAAAAATTTTTATTCTCCTCCATTAATAATAATATTGTGATGGTTTAGGATCGATTTATATTGTTAGATAATTTCCTGATTTCCTTTCAAATTCAGTGGAGTAGTCGCCAATTTAATTTTTCGTGTAATCAATTTTATTTAAATACTTCTTTATTGCAACACCTTGGCACAATTGTTGCGATTGAGAGAATCTAGAATTTATTATCTTGGCCTCCTCACTCTATCAGTTGGATTTCTTGGTGGAATGAGGTGATTGTTCGTACTACCTCTTTCATGCGATATTTTAGCAAATAGGTGGCACATGTCAAAAAGCGTGCTCATTTGGTTGTTATGAAGGAGTATCAATAGAATTTACTATTGTTGGAAAATGATTTGTATGATCAATAGTTACAAACCAGGGTTGTTGGTATTCACCACCAACTTATAGTCCATGAACAACATGAAGCTAGAGGGGCTCATATTCATGCTCATCTGCACTAGCTGAGGGTTGGTGATCACTCATCCAAAGCCTTTATAAAATCTCTTCATTCCAAGTAGGCTAAGATCCAGATGAAGGCTATTCAAGTCTCTTAGGATAGGTTGACTTCTCTTCCTGATATTGCATTAGCCTTTGTGGATCATTATCAACTTATCTTTCAAGCACAACAAGATTCTCTAGAACGTTATATGCAGGGTTATGCACAGTGGCAAATATTCACAAATTGGGCGAATATTATGTTTTATTAAAATTGAAAATTGACAAATATGAGGACCCTCGACGTTGGCCCATTCGCCTAAAATTTTTGAGACCAATTTTTTCTTAGGGTTAATTTGCCATAATATATATCCAAACATAGGCATATTTGTACTCGTTGGAAAGCTATTTTTGAGCCTGATCTAATGGTGGTGTTTTTATGAAGTTATAAGGTGATTTAATAGGTCAAAATGTATCCCAAATATGAACTTACTTTTTAGGGCTTCAAATGCCCCAAATTTTGGTGTGAATATGATTGATTTGATTTGCTTAGGATTCACCATGATTCACCTTGATTTCAACTAGGATTCACCATTTTTTTACAAGTACATTTTGATTCCAACCCCTTATGCATAACCCTGGTTATATGGCACTCCAACAGTGTCTTGATGTTGTTCCTACTAAGTTGTTTGCATATGACATACTTCTTTGTAAGGCTTCTCTTTCACTTGCTAAGATTCATAATGCTCTTATGACTATGTCGAATGACAAGTCCCCTGGTCTTAAAGGATTTCCTTGTGAATTTTATAAAGTCACTTGGAAGTTTATTAAGCCTTATTTAGCTCAATGTCTACAATGAAGTGTTAACCATCAATTATCTGGGCAATATCATCAATCGTGGAAACATATAATTTATTCCTAAAGTGGGAAATCCTGAGCTTATCACCAGTTACAAACCTATTACGCTACTTACTATCTCTTACAAGATTTTGGCTAAAGCTTTAGCTCTCTATATTTGTAATATTCTTCTTATGATTATCACACCAAAGCAAACATGTTTCATTCAAGGGTGTTACATATTGGATAATCTTATTACTGTCCGGGAAGGTTTAGAATGGGCTCATCTCTTTGGCTTAAATTCTCTTTTTCTTAAACTAGACTTTGAGAAAGCTTATGACCATATTGAGTGGCCTTTCATTCTCGTCATGCTTCAAGATCTCAACTTTGGCCTCTTTTTTATCAGGGATTTCAGTATGTTGTTTGTTGATGCTTCAACTTATATTACTATTAATGGATATAGGTCAAAGGATTTTGGTTTTTTTTGTTTTATTCATCAGAACTGTCCTTTGGTCCCCTCACTTTACATCCTTGCTACTGAAACTTTTAGTTATCTTCTTACCAATCAAACATATAAGGGGTTGATCAAAGGTATTCTATTGCCTAAAATGTCCACCCAACTTATTAATGGGAACTTTGCAGATGATTCTTTTCTCACTCTCAATGAGGATGAGGTTTCATTTTCAACTACTTTGGTTTGTTTGAATATTTCTTGTAAGGCCTAGGGTTCCAACATTTAATGGTCTAAGTCTCTTTGTTTCCACCTTGCTTCTTCTGTTGTGCCTGCTTGGCTTAGACATTTTTCATGGCATTGGCTTCAAATGGGTGAGCATTTTAAGTTCTTAGGAATCCCCTTTGCTTTTGACAACTCGCCCTATGAACTCTAGCAATATTTCATTAACATAATTGAAAAGAAGATTTCCTATTGGGCCTCACACCCCCTTTATCTTGCCAATAAGTTTTAGGTTTGTAAAAATATTCTTGTTGTCACTCATGTTTATTACTCCTCATGTTGGGCCCCTTCTAAGAATTCTTATAAAAATTTGACCAAAGTCCTTAGGTATTTTCTTTAGGCCAAGGGGAAGAATTTGTGTGGTTTTCATGAGTTGCTTGGGATATCTGTTGCATGCCTACTGATAAGGGTGGGATGGGCATCATTGATATTTATAGGTAAAGCATTTCTTTGTGTGCTAAGTGGATGGTTAAAGTTATTGAAAGCCCTGAATCTTGGAAGGTTTTGATTCACCATTGTATTTCTTCAAGGCTACCTTATGGGTCCAAAGCTTGGGCTATTATTGGCCTTCATACTCTAATCATTACTTTTGCTCTAGTTAAGATGTAGGGTTACTTTGTTGTTAAAAGTATTTGGTAGGATTTAGAGGTGGTGAAACCTCATATTTGTTAGATTTTTTATGGTTTTCGTAATGGGCTTTTGTTTAATTCTTAGAATATCTGGTGGTATCATATTTTGTCTAAATCTTTAGTTCTTCTTGTTGATATGCCAGGGATTAAATCTTTGAGGTTATTTCATAAGAGCATCTAATTTATTAAATATTTAGTGCACTCTCGAGACTGAATTCCTTGGCCTAATCTCAAACAAAAACTTAATCTTCAAAATTTAGATCTTCCTTCTATTCTTAAGATTCAAGAGCTTAAACCTGATATCATGCTTCATAAGCTTGGCCTTCAACCCCCGAGTGCGTGGTAGAAGGATTGGTGTTGTAATTTGGATACTCCTTTCAAGAACTACTCTTCTTCCTTGATTTATCAGCTTCTTATTCTTGTTTCCCCTAGTGTTGAAAAACTTAATGAGAGATGGTAAAATCACTCTACCTACTATACTTGGATTGCTCATTTGAACCATATATGGTAGTTTAACCTTGAACCCAAGATTACCTTTTTTCTCTGGTCTCTTATTTATCAAGGGTTTCCTATGGGAGAGAGACTTAGTAGGGTTAGTCTTCCTAATCCCAAGTGTTTGGCATGTGGTCATTTTGAGACTTTTAAACATTTGTTATGGTTCTACCCTCATGCTCAATCTGCTTGGTCTTGGATTCACTCATTATTCAAGTCCTTTCATCCTGAATTCTCTAGATGACAAATGATATTTTTTGAAGATAATAGTTGTTGGTCTACTTATATTGCTGCTCTATGGAATTTCTTTCATGTTATTATTTTGTTTCAACTTTGGAAAGCTAGGAATATTGCTATCTATTATGGAGATTCAATTTCTAGTTAGTTTTCTATGCATGAAAATATTATGATGTTTTCTACTATTACTATTTAGATCCATTCGTAGGCTTCCAAGTTGACTCATGAGTTGGCACATTTGATAAATCTTATCAAGTACTGGCATGAGGCTCCGTGCACTATTAGCAAGATTTTGCCTAACCTCCCTCTGCCTTAAGGTCCCTCTATTTCGATGTAGTAGGTTGAGGGGGCAACATTTTCCAACCTCGATCATTTTGTTAGTGTCCACAATAGGGCTTGGTACTTTCCTTAGTTTTGTTGTTTATTCACCCTTTTAAGGGCTCATATTGTTTTTGGCCTTAGGCCTTGTCTTTACAGTATTGATCATTTGGGTGGCCTTGCGCCTAGAGATGTGATTTTTCTAGTTCCCTTATTATTGTAACCTCTCTTATTTTTTATAGAATATAATTGTTGGTTCCAATATAAAAAATATTTAGTATTGATTTCTTATTGACACTCCAACATTATAGCTAGTTTTCTTTATATACACATGCTTTTTGGACTATGACAAGAAATTTATTTTTTCCAAGGTTTGATAATTAGTATCTTAAAGTTTTGTTTTAAATGTGTAGTAAGATCATAATATTGTGAGGTATTTGCTATGAAGAGGTCAAGGGTTTAAGTTCTCTTGGAACTCGACAATATATTTTGTAGTCTCAAGTTCTTGTGTGCATACATAACATCTCCATAATAAATAAATAAAAAGTAGTAAACATGTGTACACAATAAAAATTAGGATAGAGTATTTTTTCTAGAAAACAAGGGGTTGTACTCGGGTCCCCCACCCTTGACCAGCCACAACTCTCTCCTTTAGAGCTTGAGAGTTTACAAACAAAAACAATTCTCATCTCAATTGAGATGCTATAGCTAGCTACCTACATCATTTTTCATAAAATATTTGACTTTTTTATTTTTCTCTTCTGGATCTTCTTCAATTTTTTGTGTGAATACAAATATTCTAGAATTCAACATCCTTCTTGATATTTTTAGGATAGAGTATTTGGTTCTTAATATTAAATTGATTTATAATTAATTATTTTTTGTATTTGCTTAAATATTGTGTCATAATATTTATGAAACAATACTATTCCAATAGGATATGATTCTATGACAAAAAGTTTATTTTGTCCAAGATTTGATAGTTTGTATTATATAATAAATAGTATCTTAAAGTTTTATTTTTAAATAGGTAGTAATATCAATAGGTCTCAATAGAGTGATAAGTATTGGATGTTTTCTATGAAAATATCAAGAGTTTGAGTTCTCTTGGCGCTTGGCAATGTCCCTCATGATTTCAAGTATCTATGTGCATGCATAATATCTCCACAATAAAAAATAGCAAGCATACCTCCACACAATAAATTTAACCTTTTTTGTTGTCTTTGTTTTGGGTTTTATCTCCACATATTATTTTGCACCATTAATTCCTTCTAAACTTGCCAATTGATATTGTCGATAGGATTTATTTACCTCTTCTTTTGGAGTATTATATCCTTTATTTGATCTATTATTGAATGATTTCCTTGCTTCATCTTGAAGTTTATCTCATGGCTACAATTTTTTATCTCTTTCTTCATAGTTTTTACTTTGAAAACTCTTGTCATGTGTACAATCTAAAAAATAATTGTGGAAATGAAATGCAATATTTTCATAATCCACTTGTTGATATCATTATTTTGATTCAAATTTAATCTTAATGGATACTAACAAAGGTTTTGAAATATCCATAGCAACACATATTCGAGTATATATTGAAGAACACAAGCTTATACTAAGAGGGGGGTGAACAATATAAGATACAACTTTTTACTTTTCTTTCCAAAGCAATATTATCCAATATTATCAATTACAATAATGAAACAATACACAGATCATCACACACATAAGAGACACAAATTTAACGTGGTTCACCCAATGTGGGCTACGTCCACAGAGAAAATATTTCTTATAAATTTTCTCAACAAATATCTTGGGAACCAATTCCCTATTACAATATTTATGGGCACCAACCCAAAGGAGACACCAATCCCCTATGCTCAAGTTCATGGACCACTATCCACAGGAGACACAAATCCCCTTTTCTTTGGTTTGTGGACCTCTATCTACAGGAGACACCAATCCCCTTTGCTCTGGTTTGTGGACCTCTATCCATAGGAGACCTCAATTCCCTTTGCTCCAAGCCTTTTCATAAGGCTTGCTCAATTCTACTCCAAAACCTAGTCTCAAATCAGCTCAAATACACCCCAAGCTTACTCACAAATCTTGCTCAAATATGCTAACCAAAACTGCTCAAATCTTCTCACTATCACTGCTCAAACCTGCTCATAAAGCCTTCTTAGTCTAGCTCACAAAACCTGCTCAAATAATTACTCAAACCTACTCAAATCTGCTCCAAGTCTGCTCACAAGGCTTGCTCAAATATGCTTCACCAAATATGCTTAAATCACTACTCAAACCTTCTCAAATCTGCTCCAATCCTGCTCATAATACTTGCTCAAATTTGCTTCACCAAGTTTGCTCAAATTATTGCTCAAACCTGCTAATAAATCCTGCTCAATCCAACTCACAAAACCTGCTCAAATCTTCTTCAAGCCTAATCACAAGGCTTGCTCAAATCGGCTCACAAAATATGCTCAAATCTACTCCAAACCTTCTCACAAGATTTTCTCAAATCTGCTCATAGAAATTGCTTAAATATTCCCAATTCTTTCATACAAATAATTTCATATATCTTTCCCAAGTGCTTTCTTTGATTGAAGTAATTCAAATATATTCTACCCAGAATTATTTTTCTTCATAAACATATATGTATTACAAAAAATCAATATGTTCTTCTCACATTCATTAAGTCTGTCACTTTCACATGTCTCACATTTTTTTTTTTTAATAAAATAGTTCTATTCTAGCGCTTGATAATTTACCTTCTTATGTACTCTCAAAACCAATCAAACTAATGCACAAGTTTGCTTCACAAAACTGGTCTATAACCCTTGCAAATTTGCTCTCAATATTAATCATAGTAATGCACAAATTTGCTTCATAAAACTAGTCTATAACCCTTGCACATTTCCACTTCAATTTCACTCAAAGCAATGCATAATTATGTTCTCAATGACTTGCACTTTTTTTCCCAATATCATTCAATACTCATGCACAACTTATTCTCAAACCCTAGCTCATATATTTCCAATTTCAATCAAGGCAATGCACAAATACTATCAAGTTCAATCAATCACTAATGCACATCAAATCAATCCTTATATCTCCACCATATGATATCAAGAATATTTTCCATAAACAAAACCACCTTGAGAAAGGAATCAAATAACCATACCTCTAAGGATGCCTTGATGATAATATTCTATGTGTATTGACTTCGTAAAACCTGTCTTAAAGTACTTTCCCTTTCTTTTGCCACTTCAAAAATAGGTTAGCAAAACTCTTTTTCAAATCATCCAAATTAAAACATTTCTCAAAAGATGTGCACAATAAGGCTTGAAAATAATACTTTATACTTTCTTTTAATCTCATAATATAAAGTTTGTAATCATGACTAAACCCACAAATTTCCTTTTCTAAGATGTGCCAAAAATACAAACAATAATAGTCACAAATACACCTTATTTCTCCTTTCTAGAACATGCAAAAATTACAGATCACAATAATCATAAACACACCTTATCTCTCCTCTCTAAAGATGCAAGGTCACAACTTTCAAATAATACCCAAAACATCTTATGTCTATTTACCTCATACAAACATTACAATATTAAATAATAATCCATATTACACCTAATGACTCCCTTTAAATCAAATTCCACACAAAGTATTTAACCCCCTTTATATTCAACACACATAGCGAATCATTTTCCTTTAATCAAAATTTTTAATTAAAAATTTATTCATACCTTTCACCAAGTGCATGATTTTCCTTTCTCACCTTGCAAAAATAGCACTCATCGAATTTGACCTTGCAACCTCCTACCTCATGGTGCCCTAGCGCTATCTAGGCATCCCATTGGGATACCCCAGTGGGTAGTCACCTCCATGCAACACGATGACTTGATGGTCTTCCCCTTTCGATCAAAATGTTTTCTTCTTGCTACTAAGCAAAACAAGACCCGTCAAATTCGACCTTGCAACCTCCTTGTTCCCAGTGCCTTAGCGTTAGCTCAGTGACCAACTAGGCTAGCCACCTAGTTGAGATAAACACTACAACACTTCACCTTTATACTCAGATTGATGTTTCATCAAAAAATTTCCTCTTCCTTGTGCAATTCACCAATTTTAACGCACGATGAGAAATCGAATATTTCACTCAAAAAACACTCATATACCAATCGATTTTGGTGGTGTATTTATATCTTTTAGCCTTCCTCTTCAATGACGTCGATGCACATGGATTTTTCAAATTTCCTTTGCTCTAAATTAATTTTTGGGCCTTGTCTTTTTAAATCTTCTTGATATTATAATGATTTAAATCTAAATATTTAAATAGTATAACTTTTGCCTTAAAAACTTTGTCCACCATAAAAAAATTTGCTTCAAGCATTTACAAATCTTTTCATTATAATATTTAAATATTAGAATTCCTTTCTTATAAACCTTTGGCTTGCCTTCTCTTTTAACCCTTGGACTTCTCATTTAATTAATTAAACCTTGCCTTCTCTTTTAAACCTTTGGCCCAATCCACTTTGTTCCAAGTAACTCTTAAACCTCTTTGTTATTCTTTATAATATTTAAAATAAATATTATAAACCTTTTCTTTACAACAATTTTCCTTGCTTTTAGATATACCTTGCCTTGAAGAATATTTTTTCTTTGAATACCATGCAACCTTTTGACATCAATCCTTTGACATCAATGACAACTCTTGACATAAATCCTTTGACATCAATGACAACTCAATATGCTCAATATTTCCAATAATCTCCCCCTTTTTCATTGATGACAACCCTTATAAAAAATATTCCTTTTACTGTAATTGGATTCCCAATTTTCTCCCCCTAACAAGCTACTCCCCCTTACTGAATTCTCTCCCCCTTTGACATCAATGGCAAAGGGCTCCTTGGGGCTAAATATAAGACACTTAGCATAGCCCCCTCACCACCTCCTTTCTTGAGGTGATCAATTTTGGGATGGGAGTAAACCTACTCCCAACTTACAATGCTCTTCTTCTCTTTCAATATTTTTCCATATCTCTGTAGTCATACCTCTTTGAACCTTTTGGCTATCCTTCTTCTTGCTAGTCTTTGGAAGTTCCTAAAATTTTGTTCTACACCACTTTGCTCTATGCCCATAATTATTGCAATTGTAACATCTGATGTTGTAATTCTTGAAAGGTGCAACTGAATTGAAGTTCCTCTTGATGAAGCCAAAATCATTCTTACCATGAACCCTACAATGTATAGCTCTATGACCAAAAATATTACATGAGTAGCAATATCCTTGGAAGAAATATTTATCTTGCCTTGGAGGATGTGATCTCATGGTTCTTTCCTTGTCTTTTCTGTGATGATCTCTATTCCTTTATTGTGCATTGTTTTCTTCCTCTTTGATGCTTCCACTTCTCAACTCATCAGCATAGGTCTTAGTTTCTTCTTAAAATACCTTCTTTGATGCTTCTATTTCTTTTGAGCTTGACTCCTCTTTTTGTACCTCTTGACCTTCTTCATAACCAAGTCCTGTCTTCATAAATGGAGATCTTTATGTTTTGATAATATCATCCAAATATTTTGAGCTTTTCCTTAAACCGAGATATCTTATTATAGATATTTTTCAAGTTCCTTCCTTAGAATGATAACTTCATGTTCTAGTATTTCACATTCTAGTTCTTTTACCTTTAACTATTCAACCATACCTTCTTCAATTCTTCTTGCCTCTTCAACCTTAACTCTTAAATCAGTGAGATCTTGTAGAAGCTTTGCCTTTGTTTTCTCATCCTCCTTTACTTGAGCCTTCAATTTTAAGTTCTCCCTTTTCAACTCATCAAGTTCCTTTTCCATATCATTTGTGGCTTCCTCTTCCTTTTCCAAATATTTCTCTTTTTCTTGGTCATCAACTATAGGAGCATCTTCTTTCTCTTCTACTTGGTTTTCAATAGGAGTATTCTCTTTCTCTTCTACTTGGTCTTCAATGGGAGTATCCTCTTCCTCTTCTATTGCCAAAAATAGAATCTCTTATTTTTCATTATCTGAGAGACTTTCATCACTGTCACTTGAAGCACTGCTTGCTTCTTCAACATAAAAAAATTTCTTGTGCCTTTGAAAGATCTTCTTCTCATGCTTGCCTTGACCATGCCTGTTTTTATTTTCATAACCAAATTTTCTTTCTTTCTTTTTCTTGTATTATTTTTCATATTCACTGCTACTATATCCATTTTATGGATAATAAGTTGCATAGTGACCAATGTTACCACAACTAAAACATTTCATAGTCTGCATATTCTTGTGTTTCCTTGGACCCTTCTTATTTCTTCTTACAAAATTAGCCTCTTCTTCACTGCTTGATTCATCACTTGATTTTGATTCTTTATCCTTTGCCTTCTTTGAAGCTTTGAATGTTGCCTCCCTTTTGGATGTTTGATCTTTTTCTGTTCTCATCTCATAAGTTGTGAGAATCCCATGTAGTTCATCTATCCTCAAAGTTGCAAGATCCTTCATTTCTTCTATTGCTGAAACCTTTGCATCATACCTCATGGGAAGTGATCTTAAAATTTTTTGAACAATAGTAGAATCCTCAATATTTTCTCCAAGTCCATGAATGGTATTAACAACCTCATCAACATGAAGTAAGTATCTAGCAATATTTTCCTCATATTTCATCTTCAAGTCTTCAAAATTCCTTCTATGAGTTTGAATTTTTGCCATCTTAACCTTGTCATCTCCTTCATATGTATTTTGTAGCTTATCCCATATTTATTTTGTTGATTTGTTGTGCATGACTTTTACAAACTCAGATTCATGTAATCCACTTAAAATTACATTCATTGCCTTGGCATTATTTTCATATAGTTTCTTACCAGTTATATCTATGGGAGGATTTGCAGGTGGTGTGTACCCATTCTCAATTGAATGCCATGTATCAAATCCCTGTGCCATAAAAAATATCTTCATCCTCACACTCCAGAAAGTATAATTAGTCCCATCAAACAATGGAGCTCTATGTGTTGAAAATCCTTCTTGATTAGCCATCTGTGTTCCTGTAAGATCTTCCTTCAAGTTGTTAGGCTTCCCTGAAGGAACCCGCTCTAATACCAATTGAAGAACACAAGATTATATTGAGAGGGAGGGGTGAACAATATAAGATACAACTTTTTACTTTTCTTTCCAAAGTAGTATTATCCAATGTTATCAATTACAATAATGAAACAATACACAAATCATCACACACATAAGAGACACAGATTTAATGTGGTTCACCCAATGTGGGCTACGTCCACGGAGAAAATATTTCTTATAAATTTTCTCAACAAATATCTTGGGAACCAATTCCCTATTACAATGTTTATGGGCACCAACCCAAAGGAGACACCAATCCCCTATGCTCAAGTTCATGGACCACTATCCATAGGAGACACCAATCCCCTTTGCTTTGGTTTGTGGACCTCTATCCACAGGAGACACCAATCCCCTTTACTCTGGTTTGTGGACCTCTATCCACAGGATACCTCAATCCCCTTTGCTCTAATATGCTCCAAGAATTTACACAAGGCTTGCTCAAATCTGCTCCAAAACCTTCTCTCAACTCTGCTCAAATCTGCCCCAATATTTCTCACAAAGCTTTCTCAAATATGCTCACAAAAATTGCTCAAATATACTCACTATCATTGCTCAAACCTGCTCATAAAGCCTGCTCAGTCTAGCTCACAAAACCTGCTCAAATCATTACTCAAACCTACTCAAATCTTCTCCAAGCCTACTCACAAGGCTTGCTCAAATTTGCTCTACCAAATTTGCTCAAATCACTGCTCAAACCTACTCATAAAACCTGCTCAATCTAGCTCACAAAACCTGCTCAAATATACTCCAAGCCTACTCACAAGGCTTGCTCAAACTAGCTCACAAAACCTACTCAAATATACTCCAAACCTTCTCACAAGGTTTGCTCAAATCTGCTCACAGAAATTGCTTAAATATTCCCAATTCTTGCATACAAACAATTTCATATATCTTTCCCAAGTGCTTTCTTTGACTGAAGTAATTTAGACATATTCTACCCAAAATTATTTTTCTTCATGAACATATAGAGAATGATATGCATTACAAACAATCAATATGTTCTTCTCACATTCATTAAGTTTGTCGCTTTCACATGTCTCACATTTATTTTCATTCACAAGATAGCTCTAGTCTAGCACTTGATAATTGACCTTCTTATGTACTCCCAAAACCAATCAAACTAATGCACAAGTTTACTTCACAAAATTGGTCTATAACCCTTGCAAATTTTCTCTCAATATTAATCACAATAATGCACAAATTTACTTCACAAAATTGGTCTATAACCCTTGCACATTTCCACTTCAATTTCACTCAAAGAAATGCACAATTATGTTCTCAAACACTTGCACTTTTATTCCCAATATCATTCAATAATCATGCACAACTTGTTCTCAAACCCTAGCTCATATATTTCCAATTTCAATCAAGGCAATGCACAAATACTATCAACTTCAATCAATCACTAATGCACATCAAATCAATCCTTATATCTCCACCATATGATATCAAAAATATTTTCCTTAAACAAAATCACCTTGAGAAAGGAATCAAATCACCATACCTCTAAGGTTGCCTTGATGATAATCTTCTATGTGTATTGACTTCTCAAAACCTGTCTTAAAGTAATTTCCATTTCTTTTGCCACTTCAAAAACAATTTAGCAAAAATCATTTTCAAATCATCCACATTAAAACCCTTCTCAAAATATGCCCACAATAAGTCTTGAAAATAATATTTTATACTTTCTTTTAGTCTCATAAGATAAAGCTTGTAATCATGACTAAACCCTCAAATTTCCTTTTCTAAGATGTGCCAAAAATACAAACAATAATAGTCACAAATACACCTTATTTCTCCTTTCTAGAACATGCAAAATTACATATCACAATAATCATAAACACACCTTATCTCTCCTCTCTAAATATGCAATGTCACAACTTTCAAATAATACCCAAAATACCTTATGTCTATTTACCTCATGCAAACATTACAATATTAAATAATAATCCTTGTTACACCTTATAACTCCCTTTAAATAAAATTCAAAACAAATTAATTTACCCCTTTTATATTCAACACACACAACGAACAATTTTCCTTTAATAAAAAATTTTTATTAAAATTTTATTCATACCTTTCACCAAGCACACAATTTTCCTTTCTGGCTACCAAGCACACGATTTTCCTTTCTCACCTTGCAAAAACGACACTCACTAAATTTAAGCCTGCAACCTCCTACCTCATGGTGCCCCAGCGCTAGCTAGGTGTCCAGTTGGTCTACCCCAGTGGGTAGTCACCTCCACGGAGCACGATGACTTTATGGTCTTCCCCTTTTGATCAAAATGTTTTCTCCTTGCTGCCAAGCAAAACAAGACCCACCGAATTTGACCCTACGACCTCCTTATTCCTAGTGCCTTAGTGCTAGATTAGTGACCAACTAGGCTAGCCACCTAGTTGAGATAAAAACTGCAACACTTCACCTTTATACTTAGATCGATGTTTCACCAAAAATCTATCCTCTTCCTTTTGCAATTCACCGATTTTAGTGCACAAGGAGAAATTGAATATTTCACTAAAAAAACACTCATATGCCAATCGATTTTTGTGGTGTATTTATATCTTTTAGCCTTCCTCTTCAACAACGTCAGCGCACATGGATTTTTTGAATTTTGTTTGCTCTAAATTATTTTTGGCACCTTGTCTTTTTAAACCTTCTTGATATTATAATAATTTAAATCTAAAGATTTAAATAATAGAACTTTTGCCTTAAAAACTTTGCCCTCCATACAAATTTTTACTTCAAGAATTTAAAAATATTTTCATTATAATATTTAAGTATTGTTGGGCACCAAAATGTCATCAAGCTTTACTTGACACTGCAACTATCTATCTTCCAATTTTTTATCCAGGCATGCACCCGATAGTCGTAGCTCGACACTCAAGCATTGGATGGGTCAAAGTAAACTTCAATCCAACCTCCAGAGTAGGTTGGTTCCTTTTCAACTTAAAATGGTGTTGACTCAATTAAATCTCCAATAGGGTTTTGAGATAAGGGTTAGAAAAGGTTTAGGGTTAGAAATGTTATAAAGAAATAATGGTCGGATAGGCTAACAACATAGGCAACTACAACAAAAGGCTCCCACAAGCTATTTCCAGTGTCCCATTACTTAGATACACATTACCCAAATTAATGAAACCTTCACACATTAAACAATAAGCAGAGAAATATTGCAGAAAGCAATTCCAACATCCAATATTGATAATCCAAATAGCAAAATAAATCAATAATCATATTTAATAGAAATCAAACTTCCTAACAATACATATCTAATCAAGAATAGATTTCAACTACTCTTACGACTAGTAATCCAAAAGCTGGAATGAACTAACCATTCAAGTATTAATAGAAATGCAGTCCAAGACTTCGAACCTCTTGCACAAGATAATGAAGATGACAAATTTGAGTTGAAAAATCAGAGTAATGCTCCTTCCATTAGCTCACAAGAATATTTATAGTAGGGCAAGAAAACACACTAGAGCCGACCCTAAAAAATGAGGGTTCGACCTCTATTTATAGTTTGTAAATGAAAGAATAATAAGGAACATTACAAAGATTACATATTTTCCAGATCAGTAGAGAGTTCTTGCTGGCATCATCTTACTGGTTCAACCTTCAAGAAATCCGTTGTACGTAGACCGCCATGGCAGCTCAAATCCTCTACAACTTGTTGGTTGGTTGGTGATAGTTGGTGAATAGGCCGTTAGAGAATGCATCTCATCCATCAACTCTTCTTGGAAGCTCGCTTCACCATCGATCTATAACTGCATCTGGTTCTTGTTCTTGAAACCCTTCGACACTTTGGCTTCCTATCTCCCAATTGATTGTGTTTGAATCTAGTGAGAAAATGCTTTTAAATACTTTAGAATCGTTAGCAAAATCTCGACCATTGATCTTCCCCATGCATGGCTAGATTAGATCTTGGAATATACTCTGTACAATGGCAGAGGAAAAACCAAAGCACCATTCCGCTCTTCTAAGTCGATGATGTCACCTTCCATGGATTTGATTATGTGGAACACCAATCCGGTGTGAAATGCATTAAGAGTTAAGCGGGATGAAATCCACTCATCAACCTTCCTCTTTCTTCTTGGACTTTGAAACAACCAAAAATCTGCACTACAAAATATGTTGACATCATATTTGCTTTAGAATTTTGCGGAATCAGGAATCCACACTTGGGCAAGTGTAAATCTTCCTTCATCTCCAATCCGCACTTGCCATAGTGTAAAATAGCTTTTACCTCCATTCCACACTGGAGTTAGTGTAAAATTTTTATTATCATTGATCCACACTTATTCTATGACTTTCCACATCTTCATCGCCATTTTGTACCAAAATACTCTATCCAATCACCAGAATTGGTCTCTTCAACACTTAGCCACTTGAAGGATGTCAAAAAAATGCAAGTGGTCACTATTCTGCACTTCTCCCTACGCTGACATCATCTTCGCCAAAAAATTTTATGGAATCGGGAATGCATCGCCAGTCCATTGCCAAATGCGTTATAAATTGTGCAAAATTTCTCCAAGTGAAAAATGTACTAAGTGTTGGGTGGATTAGAAAACTCTTGTTGCGGATCCGCTCCAAAATGCACTGAAAAATATGCGGAATCAAAACTTCATACCTTAGATAAAATTTTCAATGTTTTCTAAGGATGTGGCCTTTTTGGGCCTACATTCTGGCGCCTCCCGAGTGGATTTTCTCGCAAATCCATCGAACTCAGAGTCTTATCCATTGGGCATCAGGAGTCAAAAATGCTTCTCTTCAAAAATACTTTAAAGAATAACTTCCATATGAACACTACCCTCTAAAAATTTTATGGTCATCTTCGAGGATAAACGTTCATATCGAGACCATGCTTCATACATCCTAGAGGATAATGGTTCATATGGAGAATATGCCATAAGCATTAATGTCTGTGCCATTCCAGAAAAATTGTCTCACTGTTCTTAGCAAAAAACGTAGCTATACTCTCCTTATGAAGCCTTCTTACAAAATATGCCTTCACACAAAACTTGTTGCTCTCTATGCCTCTTAGACTCATGCTTTTATTATTTATTTCTGACCATGTCAGAGCAAAAATGAAACAACATACAAAACTTATGACTACATGTGTACAAAGAAAAAAATGGCTAAGTTTGTGCCCCTTCAGGACCTGTAGCGGTTCTATCTGGCTCTTCCTCTTGTTGAGCCTCTTCTTCAGCTTCTTCTTGCCTCAGCTTCTTCCTCAGGAGAAGATTGCTCTTGATTTTTCTCTCCAGCATCATCACCAAACAATTGCACCATTAACTTCAAATTTTGTAGGGCCTATTTCTAGGTTACCTCTAAGGGATTGGAAGTCTCTTTTAGCTACTTGTAAATATACTGGAGTTCACCAATATCTTCATAATTAGCAGCATTCCCTCTGTTTATCAGATCCTCCATGAGGTCTCTCAGTCTGGTGAAATCAATGATCATTTGTGTAGCTTGCTCTTGGTCTAGTGGCTCTAGTCAATCTTAGATTCATCCTGTAAGGTCTCTCCAGTACTTTTCTTAATCTCTTCGACTGATAGCAAGCTATGATATTCCATCCACAAACCTCTAAAACCAATTTGTATCATTTCTTTGTTCACATCCACTACATCCTTAATTACTCCTTCAATTTTATCATACAATAGCCAAGCCTTTTGAAGTGCTCTGTGCTTCTTTACTACAATCCTGGTAGCAACTCTAGCAATGTTCCATTCTTTATTAGGGATTGGCTTGGTAGAATCACTGAGTCTACTATCCACCAGCCTATAAATTTGCTCTACTAGAATTACCATAGGTTGTAGTTCTCCAGTGATTTTGTCCAAATCCTTCTGAATGTTCTGGAGTAAGCGGCTGGCATCATCTAGATAATCAATAATAAGTTGAAGCCCTGAGCATTTCTCTTGAACTTTAGAGAGTAGTTATTTTCTTACTTTCTTTAATCCATCTTTGGAAAAACCAGAAGATTTAGCTTTCTCAATCTGAAGTTGTTGCTTCAAACTTTGAATCTCCTTAGCCTGTTCTTCATTCAACATTTTCTGCTCTACTAGCTGCTCCTTGAGCTTATTGGCTTCTTGAAACTTTTCTTGCCAGCTCTTAGCTTCCTTTTTCAAATATTTCTCCACTTATTTCTGATTGCTGACAATTTTTTGAAGCTTTTCGATTTGTTTTTCTAGCTTGCCCACCTTTTCTTTAAATATATCATTCTTCACATAAAAAGTATCCAAGTGGGCTCTGGCTATTACCAATTCATATTCATCAGGAAGCTTCTCAATATGTTCATTATGCTCTTCAATACGATAATCTTGCACTGTCATCTCAGTTTCAGGCTTGCTCACCAGGGGAACCATGATCCTAGAAGTCCTTTGCCTCGAAATCGGATCAACAATCATGCTTCTTCTCCTTGTAGCCATCCTATTAGAAGGCTTAGATAGTTTTTCTGCCCATAAATCATTGATTTTCTATGTAGCTTCCTTCTCCTTCTATAGAATTTCCTGGGTAGGGTAACTCGTAGCAAGAGGAGAAGACACCAAGGAATGTAAGGGTAGAATCAACAGTTGATACTAGCGGTGCTAAAGTATTTCTAGTAGACTCTATGACCATAGTGGAATCTGTGACCACTGCTATTGTTGCAATTGGTAAACTTATGGAAAATGAAGGGAGACTCATAGATGGGTGAGGGGGTGAACTAGAAACAACTTGTTTCTCAAAGGATGGTGGTGGTGGTAATGGTGAAGTTGAAACTATGGGGGATGATGAGAGGGGAATCTCAGCTGATGAGTTTGGAACTTCGGATGATAAAGGTGGAACCTCAAATAATGAAACAAGGACTTGAGATGATGAAGAAGGAATTTGTGATGACCTTGGGGGAGATGGATTGGTTTGTACCTCGATAGCAACTGATGAAATAGAGGTGAACTATGAGGTGGGGAAGGTACCTTCGTTACAACTTCTTGTTCAGAAAGGGAAGGAGATTTCCTTGGGGAATCTAGAGGAGGAAGAGGAGAAGAGGGATTAGAGACCATACCTTCACCTACTGATGTAGGGTTTTCTAGAGCTATCTCTGTGATCTACTATTGTTCTTGTTGTATTGATTCTTCAGTAGCTAAAACAATTGTTTTCTCAATTACATCCTCTTTATCCAGCCTCTGTTTCTTTGAGATCTCCTTCTCAACTCTTTCTGGGGCCCTTTTGGCCTTTCTTTGGAAAACCTGATAGGTAACTTTCTCAGCTTCCATGTCTTCCTTAGATAGTCCTTCCTGTACTATTTCCTCCAGCAATACCTATTCAAAAATAGGATTTAACTCCACTGTTACTACGGTGGTGAAACTCAGAGGTGTAAACCTAAAGCTCTCATCCTTTTCTTTCTAGTTAATATCTGTATCTGGAGGTTGAGCACCCAGGGCTAGGTGCTTAGGCCTATTTTTTGTTTCTATAATTGGTGCACTGATAGTCCTCTCCTCAGAATAGTGCATTTTACTCATCAACCATGCTCCTTTTGGAAATTGTTCTATCTGCTTAGTTGAAGGCTGAAAAGGCTTCAGGACTTCGACAACGGTTAATGGAGTATCAGGTTCCTCTTCTTCTTCTTATGGGGATGGAGAATCAGGCCCAGATTGTGACTTGCCATATATGAGCACTATATTCCTTGTGTCCTTGGGCCTCCAAGTTTGGAGATTATTGTCATACAATTTAGAAAATTCAACATCCATTTTAATCCCAAACTTGGACTTTGTTTTACCAGTATTGACTCTCATCCTCCACCAATCTAATATTTTGGCCTCATTCCATTTCCCTTTATGCTCTAGATTTTCATCATCAGGCTCTTGAGACTGAGAGTCTTCTTTCTTTTCTATTTTTCCCTCAATATCCTTAATGGTGGACTCTTTCAACTGATGTTTTACATTGTTTTTCGGGGTCAAAATCCATAATTTTCTCATAAAAGTCCAACCATGGGGGAGTTGATCCATTTTAGAAACATTCCATTCCAAAATATCAGTTTCTTTGTTGTTTCTGCCTTGTTCAAAATGGGGCCTAGATTTCTTTTCAAATTTGTAGGCCTTCTCTCCATTTTTGGTAATATTTCTTTTATGAAATATGTCATCTGGATCATAACTCCATCATTGAGGAATATAGAATAGACCCAACCTATCTAGGTATTGGTCAATTTTTTCACCCTACCACTTCTTTGTAATAGTTATATCACTAACATTTTGGTAGGTCAACATAGACTTCCTCTTTCTCCCAGAACCATAGTTCAAATCAATAGATTCTACTTGCCTCAAATATTCTAAGGCAAATAGCCTCTTAGTGATAAAGTGAGGTAGTAGAAAAGGCTTGCCTTGGAAGCCATACAGTCTAATGACTATGCCCTCTATTAGGAGATACCAGTATCCTTCCTCTGCACCCTCTGCTCTTAGTATTTTCTCAGCCAAAAGTGGTATCCTAGGGCAAACTCCATACATTATTTTCAATGTTGGCCCTAAGAATTCCAAATTGAATCTATAAAAAGACTCAGTACTCCTGAGATGCTTAGTCCAATAATAAACTGGCAAGGGTTCTCCTTCATTGGTCTTGTCTTTGATTGGAATCCAGGGCATCATATCCCTTACAACAGTGAAAAACAACCAGACCAAGCTTGAACAATGTCAAAAACAAGGTGCATCAGAGCTTCTTTTCAATGTTACTAACTGCTCATGTATTCTCTGGGTAAGGAAATCTAGCCAATAAAAATAGATAACCCTAATACCCTTTTCAGCCATGCCTTTCTCATACATCCTCTCATTGGAAATGTAATATGCAGTGGCTATTTGCCAACCCTACACCATTTTATCATAATCTAGACCATCCATACAGGCTAACATAGAGTAAAGCTCTGGGTGTTCAAAATGTTCAATAGAAATTGGGACCCGAGGTAATCCTTTTCTGGGTCTAGTGTCTTTGAGTTGTTTATATACCCACTTTCTGAAAGACTCACCATCATTAGCTCTCTTCTCTAGGGAGTAATACCCATCCTGGGTAGTTGTTCTAAACTCCTTTGGTTTTATCGGTGGTTCTACTTCTATGGTGAAAAACTTGTTATAGTTTGCAGTCATGATGCTAAATAGGGTCTTGCCTTTAGCAATCTTTACTACTTTTTCTATTGGATCATAAAACTTAACGATGGCCACTATTAATTAGGGGTAAGGATGGACGAAATCACAAATATAAAAATATAGATATGAGAGTACAACACATCTACCTTCAACTAATAGGGCCACTCCTACCTTGTATATGTTGTTGATGTTTCTCCTGAGCTTCGACCTCTCTGTTAGGACCAGCTTGGTATCCACCATAGCTTCTGCTTTGTCGATGTACTGGCTTACTACCCTTTTTACTAATTTTTTGGTCTCTTGGGAATATTTGAAAGCCATCTCCGTTCGCAACGCCTTAGATTTTCTCTGTTGAATTTGCAAGTAATTCTTCTGCTAATGTTCTGCTCTTTCTTCGCTAAGTGGATGTTGCTCTTGTCAAATGAATAGGATTTTATGCTTTGTTCTTTCAATTAATGTTGCATGCATGTCTTCCACCATTAATGCGGCTACTACATGACTTACCCATTGGCACGCTTCTCAACTAGCACTCTATCCTTTTTGGCGGCTTAGAGGTGGCGTTCTGACCTCTGATTGGTCAAAATTCAAACGTGCTTCACCCTTGCGATGTCGCTTTGTCCTCTCTCTTCGGGTGCAGGAAAATTTAGCATTTATTGTGGACCTTTTACCCTTTTCCAAGTGATAAGATATGGAATTGCTGCTCCACTCAAATGTAGACTTGAAAATGGTGGATTAGCGACACCTTCCTTTTCCATACCTCATAATTCTAGAAACTCAGTGTATTGGAACCCACTCTTCACTCCACTAGCATCGTGGTCCATTTGAGTGTGGAAAAATAGTGCACATTGCATTCCGCTAAAATGTAGTTGATTTAGGTGTGGATTGGAGTCCGCTCTTTACTCCGCTAGCATGATGGTTCTTTTGAATGCGGATTGGAATCCAGTAATATTCCACTTTGCACTTAGAGTATTTGAGTGTGGAATAGGAGCTGCTGCATCCTATGGGAACACTTAGCCAAATTTTGCAAAATTTTCTCTTTTTTTTTTATATATATATATTTTGCACAACATACTATTAAAACAAAACTTGATACAAAGTGTAGAAAGAAAGGAAATATGATACAATGTATATACATATACTACAATGAGCTTATATTTCAATCAAAGTAGAGTTTGAGATGAAAACCATTAACCAGAATTGGTTGTATGTTTCCTTCTAGATCTTCAAGTTGGAAAACATTGGTCTCCTTGACCTCTACTATCTTGAAAGGGCCATCCCAGAAGGAGTCAAACTTCTGATGGTGACCTGGTTTTGCTCTTTCAACATTCCACCTTAGGACTGAATCTCCAACCTGGAATTTTTTGAATCTTGCCTTTTTATCGAACCATACCTTGATGTCCATAGAATGTTTCTGAAAGTTCTCATATGCCTGAGCTCTATTCTCCTCCAGATGTAGTAGGTGTGTCAACCTTGTATCCACTAGATTTTCCTCTGATTCTTCTTCTAAATTTATTAGTTTGAGTGCTGGAATTTCTAAATGGATAGGTAGCACTGCCTCTTTTCCATATACCATAGCATAAGGGGAAGTCTTGATGGACTTCTTGATGGTAATCTTGTCTACCCACAAAGCTTATTCCAGCATTAGGTGCCAACTTCTTTTATTCCCTTCTAGTGATCTCCTCAAAATCCTTAATAGATTTTTGTTGGTAGACTCTACAAGTCCATTCCCTTGAGGGTAATAATTTGAATTATTCTTAATGGTTATGCCATACTTGTTGGAAAATTCAATATACTTGGCTCCTATAAAGGTTGGCCCATTATCACTCACCAAGGCTTCCAAAACTCCAAACCTTGAAATCAAACTTTCCATAAAATTGATCACAACCTCTTGATCTAATTTCTTGGTAGGGATAGCTTCTACCCATCTGGTGAGGTAGTCTGTGGTAGTTAGAATATACTTGTGCTCAACTGAATATTTTGGATTGATGACACCTATGAAATCTAACCCCCATTGTTGAAATGGTTCTTCTACCTATATTGGCCTGAGGGGGAATGATGCAATCCTTGTTCTCCCCACATGCCTCTGGCACTTATCACAAGCTCTAGTAATTTTGAAAGTATCAGTAAACATAGTAGGCTAGTAATAGCCTGCTCTTATGATTTTTAGAGTTATGACCCTGCCTGAGAAATGTCCTCCAGATGGCCCTCCATGAAACTCCTCAATGACCTTTTGTTGTTGATCTTCTTTCAAGCACTTAAGGAGGACTCCATCAAGGTTCTTTTTGTATAGCCCTTCTGGCAGTAATACATACTTCAAGGCCTACAACCTGTATCTTCTTCCTTGAGATGCATTAATGTCAGGTCGGAATACGCCAATTTGAAAGTATTTGATCATTTGGTCAACCCAATCAGAGTCTCCTGGCTGTATTATTTCAATATGATCATCTTCTACTACCTGGAAAGCTATTATTTCTGTTGATGCTACTGCCTCTATTAGACCTTGGCATAGGGTCCTTCCTCTCACCAACTTGGTGGGATGTATCTCCACATCATATTCTTGGATTTTGGTAATCCAACCAGCCCTCTTATCCCCTAGTTCACCTTGTAGAATAAAGCTTCTCACATCCGGGTGAACAACATATACTAGGGTCTTACTTTGAACTAAGTATTGCCTGAACTTCTTCAATGACTTCATCACAACAAATACTTGTTTCTCAATAAAATTATATTTAACCTAGTAATCATGAAGAGTCTAGCTCCAAAATAATATGGGATGCTCCTCACCTTGGTCATCCTTTTGAGTGAGCACTGAGGCATAACTTTCCTCAGCTCCATAAGCATAAAGAATAAAATCTTTACTGAAATCTAGATTTACTAGCACTGGGGTTATTACAATGGACTGCTTGATTATCTCAAAGGTTTGTTTCCTGACTTCTATCCATTTGAACTCTGCATTTTTCTTGAGCAATTCAAAAATGGGCCTCACTTTTTGTGCAAAGTTAGAAATAAATTTCTTGACAAAGTTTATTTGACCCAAGAAATATTGTAAGGCTTTCTTATTCATAGGCAATGGGAGAGCAAGAATGGATTTGATTCTATTTGGATCTATGGCCATACCTTCTTTTGAAACCACATGACCCAACAACTTTCCCTCATGTACTGCAAATAATGATTTCTTAGGATTGAGGGAAATACCAAATTCTCTGCATTTTTGAAAAACTTGCTCAAGGTGTGCTAAGTGATCATGCTTGTTATGGGAAAACATTGTCATGTCATCCAAATAAATTAGAATGACCTTATTAATAAGTTCCCCAAAGGCATAGTCCATGGCTCTCTGAAATGTAGCTCCCGCATTGGATAGCCCAAAGGGCATTCTATGGTAGGCAAAAGTACCCCATTTTGTGGTGAATGCTATTTTATACTAGTCTTCATCCTTCACCCAAATCTGGTTATAGCCAGAGAAACCATCCAATAGTGAGAACCTTTATGCCCCTACCACTATCTGTAATATCTGATCAATCTATGGAAGGGGGTAGTGATCCTTTAATGATGCCTGATTAAGATTTCTAAAATCCACACATAGGCGAATATCACCATTCTTTTTCCTTACAGGTACCAAATTGGCTACCCAGGTGGAGTGTTTTATGGGATAGATGATCTTAGCCTTTAACAAATTTAAGAGCTCTTCTCTCATTATGGCCTTGATCCTTGGGTTTACAGGACTTTGCTTCTACCTAAAATTCTTTGCATTAGGCTCTAGCTCAATAGTGTGTTGGATAATATTTTTGTCATATACCTTGAGGTCTTCATATGACCAAGCTACGATATCTGGATACTTTAGGCATAAAGCCTTGATATCCTCTTCTTCCTCTGGTGAACATTGAATTCCAACATTGAGCTTCTTTTCAGTACCAACTTCAACTTCTTTATAAATTTTTTCATTGACTTCCATGGCTCTGGTCCTTTTTTTGTCTTCATTATCAAACAGGCTTTCTAAGGTGACCAATCCTCTAGGTATGTGATTATTCCTAAGTTGAATAACATCCTGTTGATCAATTTCCTCTAGATTTTCCTCTTGGACCATGGAGAGACAGGCTTCTCTTACCAGAATGTCAATTATCTATTCATCATTTTCAAAGACCTGCCAGAAAATTTGCTTATCTGGCACAGCAGGCCTGAAAATCATTTTGATTCCCTTGTCTTTCTTGACTCCAATGTCTACATAAGGGTTGAAGTTAGCTCCCCTTGCTGCTAAGGATTATGTCGAAGTATTTTTTTCTCTGGGAACAAAATTTATATTTAGGGCATCAAAGGATTCCATCAGATCTCATACCCTATTTATGTATACTTTTAGGTAATGGTGCTTACTACTGCACCTTTCTCTTACCTGATGGACAATTAACTCGGAGTCACCATATATGTTTAGGACCTTAATGCCCATGTTTTCTACTTGCATCAGTCCAAGGCACAGAGCCTCATATTCTGCAACATTATTGGTACATGACCATGTTAATCTATAGGCAAAACTCTTTGTCCCTTCTGATTGGGATTGTAGTACCACTCCAACACCAGCTCCATTTCTGCATCTAGCACTGTCAAAGTGCATTATCCATACCTCTGTCTCCCTCAGAGACTGATTAGATATAGCAGGGAATTTACTCTTTGATTCTGTAGAAATACTATATGTGCCCATGCATGTCCCAAACTGACTGTAATCCTAATTCATCTTCCAGTTCCAGTTCCTCAAATTTATCCACAATTTTTAAATTCTTCAAGGGGAGTGAGGTTGCACGTGTCTTATTTGATTTTTTCTATGTGATAATACACAAGATTTTTAGGTGTTATCCTTATCCTCTTCCCTTTGAAGGGAATGACCATGCTGGAATAATCCATGTACATGCATCCACCTAATTTTACAGTGAACTCCCTTGAGAGGTATAAATCCAAGTAGGGTTCTAGGTCAACCACTACTATTTCTTGTACTATTAGCACCTCAGGAGTTCTATGTAACTTCATTAGAACATCCTTTATTACTCCCACTATTTTTACTGGTGTTCCATCCAATTGCAGTACTCTAGGACAAGATCGGGTATACTCCATACCCATATCTTCACAGACTGCTTTAGGCATAACTATAGTTGAGGCTCCTGAATCTATCATACAATTTCGGACTACCCAACCTTCCATCCTCAATGAAATATAGAAAGGAGGGGGTTTATTATTCAAAATAGCAGGGGATATTTCTTTCTTTTCTGAGGGCATACTAAGGATTGTGGTGGCATTTTTATCATGTGAATGCTTGTTTATAGAAGTCTTAAGCAAGTCTATCTATCCAGGATTGAAAATAGTATCACATAAACTAGCTTTTGAAGGTATCCTCTTCATCTCCTCCATAATTTTGTATTCAAAATTAGCCGGTTCTATCAGGCCTTCTTTCTGGCTCATCATATTTTCTTTTATATTGCTAAGTGGCTTCTATTCTTTGTATTTTGGTAATAGAAGGGAGTATAAGCCTTCCTTGAGCCTCATCTTAGACTTCATTCTATCTCCCTCAATTTATTTCTTGAATCTCTTGGGGAGACTGTCTGTCTTCTCTTTCCCTTTAGCCTGGGGAATAGGAAAAGTATCATTGCTTTGGGGAAGTGGGTCATTCATTTTTTGAGAAGGAACTTGGAATTGCCCCATATTTTGGGGATCTACTTGCAAGGTTTTCTTTCTAGACCTTGTTATAACAGCAATTGGGCCATCTTCATCCAACTCTTTCCCAACCATGATTTTGTTGGGCTGCCATAACATACTTACCCTTCCCTTTTGATTTATTTATGCTTAATCCATAGCTTGTTGAACATGATATTCGTACATGACACAAGAATACGAATCATGAGGGTCATTACATACCAAACACCAGATATTAACCAGACTTGTCTCTGATGAACACTCAGGCTCTTCATATGCTGCATTCACTCTGACCCCGATACTTTTACTAGGACCAGGTATCTGATATTTGTTCACATATGGAAATCTCCTCTGTTATGACATTTCATGATCTCTCTTTTCCATTGAATTCATTCTATTACTCAGAGTTTTCAGAGAATTTTGTATACCAACAATAGCAGACAACTCTTGAGATGCTTGAGAAGGAACAATAGGGAAAGGAACTACAGTAGATGATGCTTTTGGCTGAGGGATATGATTCATTTACATAGATGTGGATGATAAGAAAATGGTATCCATGTAAGATGAGCTTGTAGCTTGGCTTTGGCCATTAGTGATTTCTAAATTATAAGGTAGCACAGTTTTGGGAGGTAATCTTCCCACATTAATTAGAATATTCTCAACATGAACTGCTACATTATAAACTTGGGGGAAGGTTTATACTCCAAATTTTTGTGTCTGCAAACCTAGATCTGATCCAAGAGCTCTGGTATAATATATATAAGCCAAGCATACAGTTGGTCTAGCTGTAGGGGGAATTCTTTTCCATGTTCTGCTAAACCTCAAATTGAAATATGATACAGTCTCTTGTTGAGATTTCTACATGGACGTAAACTGATTGAGCAAGGAGAAAGGGTCAGCAGATTCATTAAATTCTTCCATAAAAGGCTCAGCCAATGCTTACCATGAAGTAATGGTGTTATCTTCCAGAGTCCTAAACCAATGTAAAATCTTCCCTCTGAAGGACAGAGCTAGGATCCTCACAATAATATCCTCCTTTATGTTGTGGATTGTTGTCAGATTCAAAATATCTTGATAGTGCTCATATTTTTTTTACCAAATCCATCATAAGTGGGAATGGCCTTGGATACAGCCTGGGGGATGGCATTCATCTGGGCTAGTCTAAGGGGATCAACTATGTTCTAGCTAGGGTATTTTTGTAATGGTTGATTTGGGGGTACAATTCCCTGATTAGGGGTTGCATTTCATACCATCTTTCTAGGTGTAGGTCCTCCTGTAGGAGTTTTTGAATTAACTATAGGGTTTTCCTTAGGAAGTCCTTATTTTGAGAGGAAATCTTGATTCAAGATTTTGATAATAGTGGACCCTCTATAAGGTAACTCACAATAGAAAATGATTCAGGGTTATTTCTTTTGAAAGACCTGGTATACATGAAAGGATACTGGTCTACAATGGTAATTCTTTTTTGGTTTCAAATACCAGGGAGTCACCAAGTGAATTTACTATTCTTCGCTTATCAAGGTCAAGACAATTCACCAAATCTTGATTCCTTCGAGTAGAGATAAAACAATAACTCATATGATGGGTTTTCATGTTCCTTATGAACTGGTCCCACTGGGCGTGCCAAAAAATATTGGGTAGAGATAAAACAATAACTCATATAACGGGTTTTCGTGTTCCTTGTGAACTAGTCCTACCGAGCATGCCAAAAAATGTTGGGCACTAAAATGTCATCAAACATTACTTGACACTGCAACTGTCTATCTTCTAATTTTCTATCCAGGCATGCACCCGATAGTCATAGCTTGACACTCAAGCATTGGATGGATCAAAGTAAACTTCAATCCAACCTCCAAAGTAGGTTGGTTCCTTATCAACTTAAAATGGTGTTGATTCAATTAAAGCTCAAATAGGGCTTGGAGATAAGGGTTAGAAAAGGTTTAGGGTTAGAAATGTTATAAAGAAATAGTGGCCATATAGGCTAATAGCATAGGAAACTACAACAAAAGGCTCCCACAAGCTATTTCCAGTGTCCCTTTACTCAGATACACATTACACAAATTAATGAAACCTTCACATATTAAACAATAAACAGAGAAATATTGCAAAAAGCAATTCCAAAATCCAATATTGATAATCCCAATAGCTAAATAAATCAAGAATCAGATTTAAAAGAAATTAAACTTCCTAACAATACAGATCGACTGAAAATATTTTGGTTTTGGGCGGGAAAACGAGCTCTGGCGATTTTCTCCTCTGAACCAGAGTTTCTGCATCCTCAATTTTTCTCTGGTTTCTATGGATTTGCTGAAGTGCATTTAGGGTACGGGGGATCTGAAGATCCGATCGGTGCCCCTGGAGGGTCCAATGGGGACTTCTCCGGCTCCTGACTCAGGAAACACCAGCTCTTATGCTGATCTGTTTAAAGGCGATTCTTCCCCGAAGACTGCTGAAGCGCAAAATATGGCATACAAGAAGATCTTCACGGCTGTTGGGAATCGGCCGTCAGCTCATCGGGTGAATGGTTGTCTGCCGCAGGCCGAATCCAGGCCAAAAATCGTCATTGAACCCAAGCATGGTTGAAGAATCGCTTCTCTACAGAGCGAACCATGACCTAATCTGCAAGTTCATGGGCATTCGCCCCTCCCTGAACTTCCTGCATTCATGGATCCGTCAAAACTGGGAACCCCACGGTGAGTACTCATTGTGGTTTATTAGTAATGGTTATTTTATTGTCAGCTTTTCGGCTCTGGCCGACAGAAATAAGGCTTTTGAGTCGAAAAAGAAGAACCATGGCCCGACAGGCCTTTTTGTACAACCATGGCGGGTGGGCTTCGACCCTCGTGTTGAACCCACTGCTGTACCAGTGTGGATTAGATTATACGCCCTTCCTATGGAGTTCTGGGGTGAGCAGGTATTGGCCATGATTGGCAATACGATTGGTAGACATATTGGTGTTGCCAGAGACACTATTGAAGGAAGCATGGCAGTATACGCTCGAATCTGTGTTGAGATGGATCTCAGCCAGCCTCTACCGGCTGAGTTGGATATTGAACTGGCAGGTCATACCTGGATCCAACAGCTAGACTATGAGGCCCTACCCTTCAGATGTCGGGTTTGCCATAAGCATGGGCATCTTGCCCGTTTCTGTCCTACTAATATGAATGCCAAAATGGAGGCCCCTTCAGATATGCCAAACCTGCCTAAGGAGGATAAGGCTGCTCCTAATACAGATCCTAATAGCTCTGGTCAGAGCCAGAACGCTCCGAGAGAGGGTTTTGAACAACCCAGAAGAAGAAGGCGGACTAAGAAAAAGGAGGGAAAGGAGCAATCTAATCTCAGGCCTGCCAATAGGTATGAGATTTTTAAATCATTGGTTGATGAAGAGGATCACTCTATGGAGGGCTTGGAGGGTTTCAAGGAAACTTCTAATATTCCTGGGCAGCCCCCCCTCTCACCTTCTCCTGTCATACAACAGATAGTTGATCCCCGTGAAGTATCACAACCAGTGTCTTCTGGTGCCTTAGTAGTCCATAATCCTGAGCAGTCAGTATCTCAGGATGTCCACATGGGGATAGCAGAGAAGAGCAGGGAAAGGCCATCTTTGGGGATAACCCAGCTGGAAAAAAGACCAAAAAATAGCAATTCTCAGGGAGCAGGTCGAAGATCTAATAAGGAGCTGCTAGCAGCTCAAGGAGACAAATTGATCATGGGAGGATCAATGAGGACAATTGATTCTTATTGCTCTCAGGGTAACCCATGATTATACAATCTTGGAATGTGAGGGGTTTAAACAGCAGTAACCCATCAATCTGTTGTTCAAAGGTTATTAGAAAATAGTAATACCAATTTCTTGCTTTTACAAGAGACCAAGATGTCTTTGGATCTTATGTCTAAAACAGTCAACAGAATCTGGAAGGGTGCTGGTCACATGGATGTGGCTGCCCAAGGTGCCTCAGGGGGGATTGTTACTCTGTGGAACTCTCTGGAATGGTCTGCAATAGATCACTTTGCCTGGAGGGGTGTTCTCACTTCTCTTTTTAGGAATAATGTCTCGGCGGAAGTCGTTTTAATTACTAACTTTTATGGATCTCAAACCCTGGAGGGCCAGAGGCGGCAGTGGAAGGCTGTGCATGACATGAGAGTGTCTAGGGAAGATCTAGACTGGATTGTAGCGGGGGACTTTAATGCTAAATTATCTTCTAGAGAACAGGAAGGGGGAACACCTTTTTTGGATCCAGGGGACCGTTTCATGATCGCTCAAGTCCAGGCTTTACACCTAGTGGACATCAAATGTCCTGGCAATAACTTCACTTGGACTAATAAAAGAAGGGAGCCACATAGTAGGAAGGTGAAACTAGATCGCTTTCTCTTTCAGAAGAGACGTTTGTAAAATGGAACATTAATTTTCAGATTTTAGCAGGCCCTGTTTCTGATCACTGCCCTATCCTGTTGGAAGGTGGGGCTGGGAGGGGACACCATCACAAACCTTTCAGATTTGAGAATTTTTGGCTGCAGAAAGAAGAACTTCGGGAGAAAATCCCGCAATGGTGGGAAGAAGGCCGTCCAGCTTATGGAAGAGCAATGTTCAGAATTCACAAACAACTTCAATATGTCAAAACTCAGTTGAAATATTGGAGGCGTTCTAATAAATCTGACTTCCAGGCCCAAAGAGCTCCGTTGGTGGCCCGCTGGGATGAGGTTCAAAAATAGTTCAGAGAAGGAGTTATTACAGATCAGCTCAAGGATGAGGATGATGCCTTGCGTAGAGCGGTGGAGGACATTGACAACCAGGAGGAGACTTATTGGAGGCAGAGAGCAAGAACTACCTGGCTAGTGGAAGGGGACCGAAATACAAAATTCTTTCATCGGACTGCTTGTGCCCGGAGACAGATGAACAAGATGGAGGTCCTTCAAGATGAGAATGGTAATTCCTTTGACACTCTTCCAGATATACACTCCCATGCTATGGATTATTTCTCAAAGCTTTTTAAGGAAAGTGCGGTTCAAGATGCTTCGGCCCAAAATGAAGTTATTTCTGTCATTCCTGCTCTCATTTCTGAGGATGAAAACCAGGCCCTCCTCAAACCCATTGATAGAGATGAACTGACAGCTGTGGTCTTTGGAATGAGTACTGGTAAAACTCCTGGTCCTGACGGTTTCCCCATTGAGTTTTTCCAGGCCTTCTGGGACTGCTTAGTGGAAGATGTTAGAGCTGTGGTTGAAGAATCCAGAGAAAATAAGAGAATGCTCAAAGCTCTAAACCACACTTTCATTACCTTGATTCCAAAAGGGGAGGAGGGGAGCCATATTTCAGATTATAGGCCTATTGCCTTATGTAATGTGTTGTATAAAATAATCACCAAGGTAATGGCTGAGCGACTAAAACCCCTTCTTCACAGCATTATCTCCTCTGAGCAAGGGGGTTTTGTTGAGGGTCGGCAGATTCTGGATGGGGTGGTTCTGGCTCAGGAAGCTATTCATTCAATGCACACTTCTGGGAATAAAGGGATGTTCATAAAACTGGACATGTCCAAGGCTTATGACAGGGTTGAATGGAGTTTTCTGGCCAAAATGATGGCTGCTTTTGGTTTCTCTCAGGATTGGATTGAGTGGGTCATGAGCTGTGTCTCTTCCCCGACCTACTCTGTTCTAATCAAGGGCCTTCCTTCGCAGCCTTTTGGAGCCTCTCGGGGTCTCCGCTAGGGGGATCCTTGCTCTCCTTATCTGTTTCTGATTATGGCTGAAGGTCTTGGCAGACTTTTCTTGAGGAGAAGACAGCAAGGCAGACTATTGGGTGTTAGGGTGGGGGACGAAGTTTTATCGCACCTGCAGTTTGTGGATGACACTGGTCTGATGGGAGTTGCCAGCCTCAGGGAAGCAAGATCGATTAGGGATACTCTTAATGTATATCTCAGGGCTACTCAACAGGTCATTAATGACAAGAAATCCAAAGTGGTCTTTTTCAATCTGGAGCACAGGCTTCAGAACAAAATTTTAGAAATCCTGGGATTTACTAGGACTGCTCTTCCTGTGGTTTACTTGGGGATTCCCTTGCACTTCAAGAAGCTGAAACTTGACACTTGGAGGCACTTGCTTGAGGGTATCAAGGAAAGAATTAATCACTGGTCTCACAAGTGGTTAAGCTATGGTGGCAGAGTAACTTTCTTACAGTCAGTCATTCAAGCCATGCCTATCTACAAATTCTCTATCTTGGCTGCCCCGCTTACAATCTGGAAAGATTTGGACAGGATGGCTAGAAAGTTTTTGTGGGAAGGACCAAAGGGAGAGAGAAAGTGGGCCTTAGTGAGCTGGGATAAAGTTACCCAGCCCAAGGTAAAAGGTGGGCTGGGACTGAGAGGATCCAGGTTAAATAATAAAGCCTTGGCTGGAAAGTTGTACTGGAGGTGGATTTCCCAGCCAACTTCCTTATTCAGTAGAATTCTTACTAGTAAGTACTTGGGTCATGTCAACCCCAGTGAGGTGGGTCGTTTCTCTTTGGAGGGTGCTGGATCCTTAGTATGGCAGGCTCTCAAGCTTGGATCTCAGGTTATTAAAGACCAGCTATTTTGGAAAGTGGGGAGGGGGGAGAAGGCCCGTTTCTGGTCTGATTCTTGGGATCAGTTTCCTCCCATCATGGTTGAATTTCCAGAGCTACTCCCAATAAAAGCTGCCATAGAATCCAAGGGTTGGGTCCAAATTGAGAGTTATTTCAATACTACTCAGCTGGGGGGGTACAAGTTTAAGAAGTTTAAGAAGTTGGAGGAGTGGCCAATTTCAATCCCTCCGGAGCTAGCACCCATCTTGTCCAGAATCTTGAAAGAAAGGTTTCTCACTGGGAGAGACGAGGAGGATGAATTAGCTTGGGGCTATGGGAGCCTTGGCATTTATACTGTTAAATACGGATATGATGACATCCTCCCTGAGCCTCCCCCCCTGCTTTCCCGGTTGAGGACTGGAGACAGATTTGGCAATCCAAGGGCTGGCCGAAAGTGAACTTTTTTGCTTGGCAGGTTATGCACAATGGAATTCTCACTTTCGACAACCTCAGGTGCAGAGGTATCATCGGTCCTTCTCAATGTGTTCTATGCCATAAGAACGAGGAAACAACTGATCATCTGATGTTTGAATGCCCCTTCACGCGCCAGATCTGGAAGCGCTGGTTCTCTCATTATAAAATCCAGCTTAATGGTGATTTGAATCGGATTAACATTCTGGAAAGATGGAAGAGGGGTAGATTTAAATCTAAAGCTCTTCGAATCGGTTGGGAGCTCGGCTTAAATTTCATTTGGTGGCAAGTGTGGTTGGAGAGAAATGCAAGAATATTTCGAGAAACGTTTTCCACGCTTGATGGTGTTTGGCAGGTCATCTGGAGCAAAGTCACTGAAACAGTTGTCGTCCACGCAAATGAGGACTCTCAGGTTGATTCGGGGCCTATGGATGAGGGAGTTGAAAAGCAAGAGGAACAGGTCAGAGCCAGCTGGAAACCTCCTCCCGACGGTTGGATTAAAATCAATACTGACGGAGCTGCTAAGGGCAATCCGGCAAGTGCTGGCATTGGTGTGGTCTACCGAAATCACGAGGGCACCGTGCTCTACTGGGAGCTGCAGGGATTGGGAAGAACCACAAATAACGAAGCTGAAGCCATTGCAATCAAAGCTGCTTCTTTTTGGGCAGTTAATCAGGGCCATAGGAGGGTAATTATAGAATCTGACTCTCAAATATTGGTTGGAGCTCTTGACTGCATGAGGAACTTTGCTTTGAAAGCATGGAGGTTGAGGATTTTGGTCTCTCAAATCAAGGAACTATGGAGAGAACTAGATGACGTGATCCCTGTTTATGTGAGTAGAAATCTAAATAAAGCGGCTGATTTCCTTGCGAAGATGGGTGCTGAGAAAGAGGTAGGGGTGCAGCTGCACAGTGACATGCCTTTGGAGGATGAAGTGATTAGGCAGGGCCTGGAACGATCCTTAAGACAATGAACAAAGAAAATGCTAAGGATGGTTTTTGTCGCGATATCGCGACCTGTTGCACCGTCGCGGCCTTTGGTGGCAAGCTGTCACGATTTCGTGACATGTTTCGCTATCGCGGCCGCTGGAGAGAAGCTGTAGCGATTTCATGACCTGTTGCACCGTCGCTGCCTTTGGAGAGAAGCTGTAGCGATTTCGTGACCTGTTGCACCGTCGCGGCCTTTGGTGGGAGACTGTCGCGATTTCGCGACCTGTTGCACCGTCGGGGCCTGTGGCTGGAAGCTGTAGCGATTTCGCGACGCTTTTGGAGAAATGGCGCTAAGGGGAAAAATCGTCGCGATATCGCGACATTTTTGGAGGTTAGGCGCCAAGGGGAAAATCCGTCGCGACATCGCGACATTTTTGCTGAATGGTCGCCAAGGGGAAAAATCGTCGCGATTTCGCGACCTTTTTGGAGAGCTGGTACCAAGGGGAAAAACCGTCGCGATATCGCGACACTTTTGAAGGTTGTCCGCCATGGAGAAAAACCGTCGCGATATCGCGACACTTTTGCTGAAAGGGCGCCCAGGAGAAAAATCGTCGCGATATCGCGACATTTTTGGAGAGCTGGCAACAATGGGAAAAACCGTCGCGATATCGCGACACTTTTGAAGGTTGGGCGCCAAGGCGATAAGCCGTCGCGATTTCGTGACACTTTTGCTGAATCGGCGCCAAGGGGAATAATCGTCGCGATTTCGTGGCATTTCTGGCAAGCTGGCACCAAGGGGAAAAACCGTCGCGATTTCGCGACACTTTTGAAGGTTGGGCGCCACGGAGAAAACTCGTCGCGATATCGCGACAATTTTGAAGGTTGGGCGCCAAAGGGAAAACTCGTCGCGATTTCGCGACAGTTTTGGGGAATTGGCGCCGTGGGGAAAAATCGTCGCGATATCGCGACACCTTTGAGGAATGGGCGCCAAGGGGAGAACTCGTCGCGATATCGCGACACTTTTGCAGTTTGGGCGCCAAAGGTAAAACTCGTCGCGATTTCGCGACACCTTTGCAGAACTGGCGCCATGGGGAAAACTCGTCGCGATTTCGTGACTCTTTTGCAGCACTGGCGCCAAGGGGAGAACTCGTCGCGATATCGCGACACTTCTGGTGATCAGGCGCCTTTTGGAAATCTCGTCGCGATTTCGTGACACTTTTGGTGATTGGGCGCCTTGCGGTTGTGCCGTCGCGATTTCGCGACGTTTGTGGTGTTTAGGTGCCTCGGGGCTTGGCTGTCGCGATTTCGCGACATGTCGCATTTTCGTGACTTGTTTCTCTGGCGCGGCCTCGGTTGGGTTGTTGTCGCGATATCGCGACATGTCACGTTTTCGCGCCTTGTTGTAATCTTGCTTCTTGCTCTCGGTTGGGATGTGTTTTCTCCCTTTTGTAATTGTTCTCTGTTTTAATACAAGTTTTTTCAAATTTTTCAAAAAAAACAATACAGATCTAATCAAGAACATATTTCAACTACTCTTATGACTAGTAATCTAAAATATGAAATGAATTAACCATTCAAGTATTAACAAAAATGCAATCCAAGATTTTGAACCTCTTGCACAAGATAATGAAGATGACAAATTTGAGTTGAACAATCAGAGTAATGCTCCTTCCATTAGCTTACAAGAATATTTAAAGTAGGGTAAGCAAACACACTATATTTGACCCTTAAAAATGAGGGTTCGGCCTCTATTTATAGTTTGTAAATGAAATAATAATAAGGAACATTACAAAGATTACATATTTTCTAGATCAGCAAAAATTTATTGCTGGAATTATCTTATTGGTTCAACTTTCAGGAAATCCGTTGTATGTAGACCGCCATGGCAGCTTATATCCCCTACAACTTGTTGGTTGGTTGGTGACAGTTGACAAACAGGTCGTTAGATAATGCATCTCGTCCATCAACTCTTCTTGGAATCTTGCTTCACCGTCGATATATAACTACATCTGGTTCTTGTTCTTGAAACCCTTCGACGCTTCGGCTTCCTATCTCCCAACTAAATATGTTCAAATCTAGTGAGAAAATACTTTTAAATAATTCATAATCATTAGCAAAATATTGACTGTTGATCTTCCCCATGCATGGCTAGATTAGATCTTGGAATATACTCTATACAATGACAAGGAAAAACCAAAGTACCATTCTACTCTTCGAAGTCAATGACGTCACCTTCCATGGCTTCAATTATGCGGAATGCTAATTCGACATGAAATGCATTAAGAGTTAAGCGGGATGAATTCCACTCGTCAACCTTCCTCTTTCTTCTTGGACCTTGAAACAACCAAAAATCTGTACTACAAAATATGTTGACATCATATTTGGTTTAGACTTTTGCGAAATTAGGAATCTGCATTTGTGCAAGTGAAAATATTCCTTCATCTCCAATCCGCACTTGCCATAGTGTAAAATAGCTTTTACCTCCATTCCACACTGGAGTTAGTGTAAAATTTTTATTATCATTGATCCACACTTATTCTATGACTTTCCACATCTTCATCGCCATTTTGTACCAAAATACTCTATCCAATCACCAGAATTGGTCTCTTCAACACTTAGCCACTTGAAGGATGTCAAAAAAATGCAAGCGATCACTATTATGCACTTCTCCTTGCGTTGACGTCATCTTCGCCAAAAACTTTTGTGAAATCAAGAATCATCGCCAGCCTGCTACCAAATACGTTATAAATAGTGTGGAATTTATCTAAGTGAAAAATGTACTAAGTGTTGGGCGGATTAGAAAACTCCTATTGTGAATCCGCTCCAAAATGCATTGAAAAATGTGCGGAATCAAAACTTCATACCTTAGATAAAATTTTCAATGTTTTCTAAGGATGTGGTCTTTTTGGGCTACAAGTATTATAATTATTTTCATTTAAACATTTGGCTTGCCTTCTCTTTTAACCCTTGGCCTTCTCATTTAATTATTTGAACCTTGCCTTCTCTTTTAAACCTTTGGCCCAATCCCCTTTGTTCCAAGTAACTCTTAAACCTCTTTTTTCTTATTTATAATATTTAAACTAAATATTATAAACCTTTTATTTACAACATTTTTTCTTGCTTTTAGATATACCTTACCTTGAAAAATATTTTTGTTGTGAATACCATGCAACCTTTTGACGTCAATCCTTTGACATCAATGACAACTCTTGACATCAATGAAAACTCAATATGCTCAATATTTCCAACATATATAACATGTTTTCGCTCCTTAGTTGTTGGTCCTTCCTTGATGAATTCCCCTAGGGTATTTCTAATATTTTTTAAAGCATCCTTATTTATAAGCTAATATGAAAGTCTAAAAATCCTAACCCACACTAGAAGCTTCTTAATATTTTTTGACTTAAAAAAAAAAATTTGTTACATGGTCTCAAATAAAGTGCATCTCTTCCCCCTAAACCATGGGCCACCAATCATTATTTTATCCCTAATTTTTGAACTAGAAAAGATGATGAGAAAAAAACCAAAAAAGTCATAGAATAATTTGAATTCAATCCCCACTTTCACTTGATCCAATTTTGAATCTCCAAAAACCCTGGCCATGATCTATGGAACTTACATAGTAGCCCTCTAATTTTAAGAACCATTATATCATGCTTAATCATCTCATCCTTGATACTTACTTCTAGTGTACCATCTACTACCTGGATTAGACTTACCATGTATTCTCTCTTTCACTTATCTCTAACTTGGGCCTTCATACTTCCAACTAGGGTATTTTGATTTCTATCTAGGGCATCCTAACTTCCCATTAGGGCTTTCAAAAATGACTTTCCTTCCACAATAGCTAATGGGGATTGCTCTTGGCTTGCACTCCCTCTTGGTTCGCACCCCTCTCTGCTCGCACTCGCTCTTGCTCCCAGCTTGCACTCTCTCTTACTTCACACTTACTCTCGGATTGCACTCTGTCCTAGCTCATAATTATTGATATATCTTATTTTTCTCGGTTTTCCTTCACTTCAACAATTTTTGGAAACAATGTTTTGCACATTCGTGGTAAGGGTTTGAAGCGTTGATGCACTTTGGATGAACCTACCACTTTTTTACCATGATTTAATCTTTGCTTGCACTTCCTCTTAGTTTAAACTCTCTTTCACACTCTCTCTTTCCTCACACTCACTCCCATCTTGCACTCCCTCTTGGCTCACAATTACCCTTGTCTCTTCTTTTTTTCAACATTCCTTGGCTTCAATAATTTTTTAGAAATAATGTTCCACACATTCGTGGTAAGGGTTTGAAGCATTGATGCACTCTGGATGAACCTATTGCTCTTCTTCCATAACTGTATCTTAGCTTGAACTCCCTCTTGGTTCACACTCTCTCTCTCTGATCTAATTCGCTCTTGACTTGCACACTCACTCCCATATTGTGCTTGCACTCACTGCTGCACTTACTCCTGGCTTGCACTTGCACTCACTTTTGGATGCATTCATTCGCACTCACTTTCAATTGCACTTACTCACACTTACTACTGCACCTACTCCCATATCACTCTCGCACTTGTTGTTACACTTACTTTGGCTCCCAGTTCTCATTCGCACTCTCCCTGCTAAAGATTAATTTTTTCAACTATTTATTTTTAAATCTTATAATATCTCTCTCTATATATAATACTTTATTTTATTTTGTAATTAATTTCAATATATGAAAACTCTTATAAAATTAATTTTATAAATTATTTAATGTTTCATAATATGTTAACTTATTTTAAAATGACTACAAAGCCTTTTTAAATAAAATTTTATTAAAAAACCTAAATTATGTTTTAATGATAAGTATGGACATGGATGAGTGGCCAAAGACCTAGGATAAGTGTAACCATATTATACAACCAAACCTACCATTTAGTTCTATATGAATTATCAACCTTAACATTTTTACTAAGGTAATATAGAGCCATGGGAAATATGACACAATCATAAGCATATATCGAGTTTAAATCCATGCATTGTGATGAACACTTCCATAATAAGGATCCCCATGATACAAAATGCTTTGTTGTATTACCAGAATATATATTTTGATAAAATACTACATAATAATATAATCATGATGTAATATCAGCGGGTCTTATTCCAATCCCATAAAAACAATTTAAAACATTGTAATAAAATAAGGTTATGTCCAAATTCTTTTTAATATTATCCTATATGACAAAAGTATGATATTAAACTACCTCAATTCCTCTTTTATTTTGAAAAGTTAAAAACTTCCTAACCCTTTATAAAACATCTATAACTTGCTACAAAGATTCTTATAACTATTCATTTTGATGAGATAACAAGACCTTTACTTTCATTACAAAAATAAAGTATATATATCTAACAAAACCAAACTTTACCACCATTCAACAAAAAATATTAAACATATTCATATACATGAAGATAGACTTCATAGTTACTAGTAAAATGGTGGCACCCTATCATCTTGTGCATGCACTTGATGTATCCGTTTTTCTTTAAATATTTGAAAATAATCTTTATTACTAGTCATGTTATCATTCAAAGTTTATTTTCAAACTTGTAATGCTTCCTTTGTGTTAGTATTCAAAATTATATTATAATTATGCATTCTTTGCATTTATTTCTTCAACATAGAACTCATAACACGAAATCCAATAGTATGTCCATGTGTCAATTCTATTTCTTAAATTTTATTACTTTGGTTTGCAACCTCTTTTCATTATTAACAATAAATATTATAGTTGTTCTCAAATCTCTCCTCCAGCTTCAAGGACTCCCTATTACATAACAAAAGATTGATAAATTTAAAGGTGTTATTCAAGAATAATATTCATTCTCCTTCAATTTTTTTATTAAATTTTTAACGAGTTTACACAAGTTTTTATGAGGAGTCTCGATCCCCTCATACTGAGTGGGATCATTCTCCTTCAAATTTAAAACAACACAATAATTTGTATTTCTATTTAAATAAAGTACTAGTGGGTTATTCCATTTGCTTTAGTTGCTATTTATTTATTACAACTCTTAAATCATGAAGAACATTTGTCACATCTCTTTTATAAATTTATATACAATAGGCATAATACGAGACTTTTTATCCAAGTACTAAATATTAATATTTCCCCTTCTTTTTTTGCTTCTTCTCTTACATTATTCCTCCCTTCCCTCATTCAATCCAAAAAACATGAAGGACATATATGTAACTTGGGCATGGTCCATCCTCCAATAAAAGTAGAAGGTATATAAGAGATGGAAAGAAGAAAGTTATGATATCACATTGTCTCTCCATTATGTTTAATTTTTTTATAACATACAAAAAAGTATACAACTCTATCAATATTAGGAATTTAGGAGAGTATTAAAAAAATATCAAAGTTTGGATAAGCAATATAACTCATAATATGCTTCACATGTACCATGAATCCAAAGCATTTAGTTAGTGTGTCATTTCATGTGGAAGAGGCTCAATACCTCTCTAAATACCATACTATTTATATGTAAAAGGACTTAAAATTTCCTTCTCCTCTCCCATTGAAAGCCTCTTTGAAGTGTAAAAAACATTATTCACATATCTTGAAGTTAAAGTGTGACTAATTTCATTTAAATCTTCATTTGTTTAAGAATTTATGTCAATTACCATTTGTCACTAATATTTGCACATAAAATTCTCTTTCCTAAGTGGTTTGGGTGGTAAAAACATATTTTATGGTAGTCCTTAAATTTTGGAGAGTCATCATTACTTGTATTGAGGTGTTCACTTCCTGAAAAATTGTGATGCCTCTCATATTGGGATTTGGCATCTCAAATTTATAACATTGCTTCTACCAATAATAGTATGCATACGAATGTGTCTTTATACTAAATTTTAAAGATCCGATTTTTAATTATTTATTTAGATCAAATTATCTTCATTAATTTATATCTATTAATAAACTACTAGACTAGTCTTATTTAGTATTTTTCTAAAAGAGTAAAAATACTAAAAAATATTTTACAAATTTCTCACACATATCTCATATTTTAAAATTTTCATTCTCCTAATATGATTTTTTTAAAAATTGGTTATATGGAATTGAAACGGACCCCACCCATATTACATCATCAACATAATGGTATTACAACAAAACTTGGATATTATCCACGAATCTCCTAGATTCAAACTTGGGTCTCCTCCTTGAATGTTGAAAAATCTAATCCATTGAACCAAATGCCATTTGATAAAATTTTAGAGTAAAACACAAGTTTTTGAAAGGGGTCCCAATCCCCTTGTATTAAGGTTTGCACTTGGGTCTCTTGAACGAAACTAAAAGATATACCAATATGGTATCCCTCATGGGACTTTTGAATATATAAAGCATAAGATTTTTTAAGAGGGTCTTAGTCCCCTTGTATTGAGATTTGAAATTAGGTCTTCTAGATGAAAACCCAAAGACATACCACTACAATATCCCTCACAAAACTAAAAAACTTAAGATAAAGCATGGTTTTGAAAGACGCCCGATCCCCTTCTACCGGGGTTTGAACTTGGATCTCCTAGATGAAAACCCAATGCCATACCACTACAGTGTTCCTCCTCACAAAACATTCTCTTGACATGATTATAGTTTAAAAAAACTTAAAAGTTACACAAAAACTCAACATTATTATTGAAGCCAAAGCTTTGATCTCTAGAAAAAAACCCAATATCATACCACTACGGTTCTCTCACATGACATTAAACTTTAAAATTACAAAAAAAAAAAACTCAACAGGCCAACTCTTTCTATATGGAATCTTCAAACTCGCACCCTTTCGAAGGAATAAAGCCTCACTAAGGAAGAAAGCCTCAAATGCCATTAAATTTTTGTAATCTCAAGTTACCATATTTATTCCTTGCTATTTGTAAGTCACTTATATACTAATTGTCTACAACACATACATTCTCCTACTATCATTTTATATTATTATTTTATCATATATCTCAAGTTACAAGATATCTTATTTTTTAACTTTATATTATGAAAATATGATTTTCAACGTTAATAAAAGATAAACTCCATGATCAATAATGATATAATAAAATTGTCCAAATTACAATTCACAACTTAGTCTATCACTTAATAGTTATGCCCCAACTAGATAATCTTACCCCAGATCTGCATCCAACAAAACAAAAGTAACCCATTACATGTATAAGAAACAACTCTTACCTAAGAAATAGGATGTAAAGCGACTATCAATATACAAGTTTATAATTAAACTGTAAGTGGGTGAAGGTCTAAGGTTTAAATTTTGGATTTTATCGGACTGAACGTTTGTTCCTTTCTTTGTGTTTTCAGTGACGTAAAACGTTTAAAATGATTGTGGCATGGTGGTTATAAAAGCGGACTGCGCGAAGAACTGTGTGATGACTACCGGAGAAGACAACGCAAAATACTGTGGCAATCATAAAAACCGGATAACCTACTCGAATTCGTGGCAGCTACCATTCCACCATATAAACTCAATATATATATATAAAAGTCTACAAAAACAAATAATTTATAAATTGTAGAATGACATTTGGTGTAAGGGCAGTTGCCTAGTTATTATCATCCATGTGGTTGTGAGGTCGATTCCTCTTGTGTTTGCTCGAACGAACGCTGATATTTGTAAATATTTGTAAACGATGTTCAATATAGAAAAAATAATTTATAAATTGATAAAGATAAAGTAGTTTTTTTAACACAAATAAGGCACACCATTACATATATCCAATGGTTTGAACAAGATAAAGTAGTTTTTAACATCTATAAAATCATAACATAAATGAAACAATATTGATGCCCTTATAACTTTCATATTCCATAACAAAATATTTTTTGATCTTCTTTATTCTTGTAGTAAAGAAGCACAAGTGGGTAACTCTCCAGTTATCGAGAGGCCCAGGTTCAAATCTCTCCCCTCACATGTTGCGGATATGTTGTATATAAAAGGTTCTTCGTCAAAAAAAAAAAATTTAACCATCTCCGAATTTTATATTGAAAATAATATAAACCAAATCTTCAAAATGATAAAAGAGGAATAACCAGATAAAAATAACAACATAGGTCTATAGTTTAAACTGTGACATGGACGAGTGTATGAGGGGGTGGGTGCATGGTAGTTGTGTGTTAAATTCCCTATTGATAAGCATAGCTCTTGAATTTACTAAATCATGGTTGAGAAAAAACTTACTCAACCCTATTTTCATACAAACCAAACACATAAATAAATAAATAAACATTCTTAAATTATATAATCCAGTTTAGGTTATCTTTTATCACTATGGCTTATTCTTATCATTCATGATAGAGATGTGCGCCACATATGACAAGATTTCTCCATCTCCGTTACCTCTTATATTCGTATTTATATGGATGAAATATCCATGTGAGTGAACATGATTGGGTTTTGAAGAATCATTGGCTTCACATTTTTCAAGGTTGGTTATTGAATTCCGATAAACTTAGTTATATCCACATTTCCATAAAGGTCCGCCCATCTTAACCAGTCTGGCGTTCTTTTCGATACCTCTTATTTTATATTATTAAATATCTAAATAAATTGAAGATGTTAAGAATGTCCGATAATATGAGCTTACCTTTTATTAAAAAATAAAAATATTATAATAAAAGATGATGTTTAAATATTTTAATTAATACACAATTTGTTGGTTGGGATTAAACATTTTTATATGATTTAAATAATATAAATAAGAATTTTTATTGAATAAATCTATATAGTATAATTTATATTAAAAACTTAACGTATAAGGTTAGTGATGGTGATTTTTAATATTTGAGAAATTTAATTAGTTAAATTAATCTCATTTGATATAATTTTTTTTTTTTTTGGGTAAAATTAAGGGAAGAGGGTTTTGAAAGGATCCTAAAACCTTTTACAATCAAAAGAAGACAGAAGAGTACAGAAACTGTACTATAACACTAACCAAAACAAAACAGTAACTACATAAACTGACACCACAAATCACAAGATCCAAAGAGTCGGAAGATCCGAGAAAACCTGTGAGAGAGTCGAGGTAGTTCTACAACACAACATCTAACTCCGATATAATCTCATCGGACATTTGAGTCGCATCCCAACAATCCCCAGCAGATAACCACTTCCCAAGGTAGGCAGATGAACCAAGGCAGAAACATATTCTTGATTTCCGCTCCCCATTTTCGAAATAATTTCCGCTCCTCATTTTCGAAATAATTCCCGCTTCTCCTATTCGAAATAATTCCCGCTCCTCTTTTTTGAAATTAATTGGGTATTTAAAAATACCTTCATTAATGAATTAAATGGGGTATTGATTTATAGAATTTATTTAATTATAACTATTTTAAGTTAAGATGATTTTATTTATTTTTATTAGATATAGTAGGGGTTTTGAAAGGGTCCCCAAACCTTTTATAATAGGAGAAGCCCTGCAAAACTTGGCCTAAGACCAACAATACTAGGACAAGAATAGTTATAAAGCACTACAATTGGCCACCCATCACCAAGTGAACCAACTACAACTTGATACAAAAATAAAATTAGAATAGTGTTGGTGAGCCCCCCAACCAACCAACACTCCCACCTGGCTATGCACAAAACCTTTCTTCATAAACAGTAAAAGCTTACAGAGCATCAAGAAGCATGCATCACTAAATCCAATTGAAGAAGGCCTTCGGGAAAATTCTCTCTCCAAACAGACAGGCCATTGAGACTTATACCCAGGTTTGCCATAAAGTCAGCATGGTAGTTTCCTTCTCTGAAGATATGCTTTATCTCCCTATCCTCTCTAGCTTGAAGAATCCGCCTAGATTCCATAATCACAACCTCAATGTTCCAACCGGGGACTGAATCACTTTTGACCAAGTTTATAATATTAAGTGAGTCTCCTTCAATGCAAACTTTTTGGTACCCCATCTTCTCCACAAGTAGGAGACCTTGGTAAAGGGCTCTAGCCTCTACAACATGGCAAGTTTGGATATCTAAGAATTCGGCATATGCCAACAAAAGCCCACCTCTATCATCCCTAAGCACCCCACCAACACCAACATTACCGGGATTACCCTTTGAAGCTCCATCAAAGTTCAGTTTAACCCAACCTGGAGAAGGAGGTTCCCACCTCACAAGGGCCCAAGGATTAGGACCAGGAAGACCAACAACCCTATTGCTCTGTTGAAAGCCAATTTTCCTTTCGAGCTCAACCTCCTCAAATTTACCCTCCTCCAAAGCTAGAGAGGACACATTCTCTAGGGTGGAAGCCAAGGTTCTAGCAAAAACAAAGGCATGATCTCTTTGGAAGTTTTTAAAAATTCTACTATTCCTCTCCTTCCACACCTGCCAGAAAAGATGCAACAAACAAAAGTTCCAAAAAAATTTTAGCCTTGGAGAGTAAATAAGATATGACTATTGAGTGCAAACATCAACAAGTGAACTCGGCACCACCCAACTCAGTCCCAAAAAATTAAAAACAGAGTTAAAAACTTCCACAAAGAACAAGCATTAAAAGAATAGATGGCTTGTATGTTCCTCATTAGCACCACATAGGCAACATCTATTCGGCATCGACCAACCTCTTTTTTAAATATTTTCAATGGTCAAAATCTTATTTTGAGTTGCCAACCAAAAAATATATTTACCTTTGGCGTTAGACCCTTAAGCCAAATTTTGAAAGGTGGGACTCCTAGAGGAGTCCTGACAACCAGCCGATTGTAGGTAAAATTAACTGAAAAAGATCCATTATTTTCCCCTGCCCAGAAGATCTCATCCTCTTCATTTATCTGTTTAATGACCTTAAACTTCAACTTATTAGCAATTAAAATCTAAGCTTCACTATTTATTACTACATACCTACCCTACTTTATTATAAACATATATGAATTGCTTATTCTATCTAACACAATTAATGTGAAGTTCACATGCTTGCGTATATACACATGTAAGACTATTAATAAATTTAATGGTAAAATCATTAAATAACACATCGATATCTTATTTATATTGATTTTTTAATCATAAAATGTGTTTCAAAAATAAAATATTTTAAAATGGATATCTGAATAACACAAGCTTATACTGAGAGGGGGGTGAACAATATAAGATCACTTTTTAATTTTCTTTCCCAAACAATATTATCCAATATAATCAATGGTAATATCAATAACAGTAACCAAAGCAATGCATAAATCATCACACACAATAGAGACACCAATTTAACATGGTTCACCTAATGTGGGCTACTCCACGGAGAAAATATTTCACAAAAATTTTCTTAACAAATCTCTTGGGAATCCTTCCCTATTACAATATTTATGGACCTCTGTCCAAATGAGACACCGATCCCCTAATCAAGTTCGTGGATCTCTATCCATAGGAAACACCAATCCCCTAAGCTGATTTGTGGAACTTTATCCACAGGAGAACTCCTCCTCTACTCTGGTTGGTGATCCTCTAGAAGACTACTGCCTTCACTGCACTAGCTTGTGGATCTCTATCCACTGAAGAATTTGTCTTCACTCAGAAGATCTCTATCCTCACTACCCTGGCTAATGGATCTCTATCCATTGGAGACTACTATCCTCTGCTCTGTCACCTCCAAATATTGCTCTTAGCTCTGTCTCAAATCTGCACTAAACACAGTCTTTCGGTCTAGCACAAATCTGCTCAATCTTTATATCTTATCTACACTAAACACAATCCTTAAATCTAGCACAAATCTACTTAATCTCTATCTCTGATCTGCATTAAACACAGTCCTTCAGTCTAACACAAATCTGCACAATCTCTATATTTGTTCTGCACTAAACATAGTCCTTCGGTCTAGCATAAATCTGCTCAATCTTTGTCTCTGATCTGGCACAAACCTATCCTCAAGTTTGCACCAAATTATGTCCTCAAATTTGTCCTCAAGCCTTAACACAAAGCTTGACCCAATCACAAATCAACTCTACTAGATCTGTCCCAAGCCTTAACACAAAGCTTGAACAAATCAATCAATCAACTCAGCTCTTCAAGTCTTCTCAAAGACTTACCTCAAATTTGTCCAACAAGTCCTCTCAAGAACTTGTCCAATCTGCTCTCAAGTCTTCTCTAAGACTTACCTCAAATCTGTCCAACAAGTCCTCTCAAAAACTTGTTCAATCTTCTCTCAAGTCTTCTCTAAGACTTACCTCAAATATGCTCAACAAGTCCTCACTATAACTTGTCCAATCTACTCAACAAGTCTTTACCAAGACTTATCTCAAATCTGCTCAAGTTCTCACTAGAACTTATCCAATATGCTCTCAAGTCTTTACCAAGATTTGCCTTAAATAGGCATTGTAAGCTTCCACAAAAGCTTACTCAACTCAGTCCTTAAGTCCACTCTAGGACTTACTCAAAATCAGATCACAAGATTGCACAAAAGCTTATTCAACTCAACTCAATCTATTACTAGAAAACCTCTTCAATCACAAAAACAAGTTTCACACAAAATCTTGTTTTAATCTCACAGAAACATATAGAGAATGGTTAGAGACTCAATATGTTGCACACTCACAACAATACTTAATCACTTTCAAACTCTCATGTTTAACCACAGAAACATATGGATAATGGTTAGAGACTCAATATGTTTCACTCTTACACAACACTCAATCACTTCCAAACTCTCTTCAAATCAATTAAGAATAAAGAACAATTTGTTTCATAGAACTTGAACTATCACTCCAACACTTCAATCAATTATGCTCAATCAACTCAACTCAATCAATCACTCAATGAAACACAACTTGCTTACAAACCCTAAACAAGTGTTTCACAATACTTTCAACAATTCACACTATGGAACTTGAACTTGACTCAAGATGATTCTAAATTCACATAACAATGATACTCATAATCCTAGTTCAATATAGTTCTCAACTTCACATAATAATGATACTCATGATCTTTCACAAACCCTAATCATGCACATGAAGGCTCACTCAATATTTCCAACAATGCTTATCAAACAAGGTTTCTAGCATCAACTTTCATTCTAGAAAACCCTCATCAATCAATATTGGATATCTCAAAATCAAACTCAACAATGCTTATCAAACAATCCTTTTCACTCCAGCTTAGCATTCACAACATCCAACAATATTTCACTCACAAGGAAGATGTGCCCATACCTTTTGTTTGATGAAGAGTTGACCTCAAAATCTATCTCAATCACAATCACCCTCTTTGGCAATCTCAAAGGTTAGGTAGCAAAAACCTTCTCAAAATTTCATTCAAATATTCCCTCAAAATATTTCACCATACAAAACATTAAATCTCAATTACACCTTATAATCTCCACACTTAAAAATTATTAGCAAAAATTAAACAACTATTAATTTTCTTCATTCACCTTATTACTCCTTCCAAATTCTAATCATCAAAATAACAATAAAATAATTTAAATTTTATAAACCTTATATCTCCCTCTTCAAACACAAAAATCATGCCTCAACAAAACCTTAGGACAAAATTTAATTAAAAAATTAAATACCTCTTTTGCCCTCGTTGGGATTCGATCCCCTGCTGCGCTGCCACCAGTGCCCTAGTTGCGGCTCAACTACAGCTGAGGTAGGCACTCACCTTGGTAGGAAAAAGTGCCTTGTGCGCTTTATCTTCTATGTTGGGCGCTCAAAACAAAAACGACCACCGTAAAAACACTACCACCAGGATTCGACCGCGAGACTTCCTGCCTTGCAACATCTCAACACACAACTGCTTGCCTCTAGCCCAACCACCTGGTTGGCTATGAGGCTTTAGGCCTCCCTCCTTTTGTCCCTTCGATGGATGTCAAGTAAAACAAAAAATATATCTTTTTCCTTGCACGTAAATCACGAAAATCGTAGGCTCTCAAATGTGAATCGATCGAAGGTTAGTTCTAAGTCAATCAATGCACATGGTATTTATACCATTGTGCCATCTCCCTTTGGACATCAGTGAAGGGGAAACTTCGTATGATGTCGGCGCTTAATAAATAAACTTTGCCCTTATAACCCTAACCTTAGGGTTAATTAAATTAAGTTATAAATTAATTAATAATGAAATTATTATAATTAATTTAATAACTTTAAGGTTAATTAAATTAAATTATAAATTAATTTATAATGAAATTATTATAATTAATTTATAATTAATTTAACCACTTTAGGTCTTACCATTAGACCTTTAATATTATAATGAAATATTATAATATTATTTTTCTTGGGCCTTCCTATTGCTCCTTTAGACCTTATCTGACCACATTGAATATTATAATAGGAGATATTATAATATTATTTCCCTTAGGCCTAGAAGCAATATTTCTCTTGCATTGCTTACTAAAACTGACTCTTGATATCCTTCCTTTTGCACTGCTCATTGAAACTGACTTTTGACATCAATGACAATAAACCTTGCTCATATTTCCAACAATATCAAATTTCAAGCTTGAGTAAAGGTGTAAAGTTAACCTCACAAGCTTAGCTCTAAGAGGCTAACTTTGTAAATTTAACCATATGGGTTGCTAAACTTGTAACATAAATTCATCTCGCACTATACTATACTTTGCAGGATTTCATTGTTTCATAGTAAATTAAATTGAATTTGAAACCCCTTACAAACATAAAATGATGGAGATCTTGTCAATTCTCCTATATAACAAAAAAAATTATGGTTACCTATTTTTATATATTATATAATTAATATCATTATGAAATATAACGAAAATAAAACTCTTTTAAGTGTTATTTATTTATTTATTGTATTAAAACTATTTTAAATGTTTTAATTTTAAAGTTATATATATATATATATATATGCTGGATAATAAGGGGTTGTATTCGGGTATCTCACCATTAATAAATTACAACTCTCTTCTTTAGAGCTTGAGATTTTACAAATAGATACACTTCTCATCTCAATTAAGATGTTATAGCTAGAAACTTACATCATTTTATATATAATGTATGATTTTTTTTTTTAGATATTTTTAATTTTTTGTATGAATACAAATATTCCAGAATTTAGTATCTTTATTGATATTTTTTATAGCAACCTTCATAATACCAAAACTTCACCTCTACTATCTATGCATTGCATCTTAGTGGAGTAATATTTCCAAAACATCGTACTATCATAGTCCACTTTACCAAATCTAGATTGTTAGTTTCCTTCCTGAAACACAAGAGCAATCACAAAAATTATAATAAATAGTTTATATGAAAACATATTATTGATATAAAATAAAACAGATATTACCAATGGAAAACATTAAAATAAATCTTAATCATTATTTGATTCAGGCAATCAACATTTTCTTATTAGCTTCAACTAAACTTACTACTTCCTCTAACCATGGAAAGGAGAATTTACCTTCAAAATCCTCAATCAAAACCCCTCTATTTGCTAGCCTATCTACACATTTGTTTCCTTCCCTTAATGTATATGTAAACTTGATTTCTTCAAACTCTTTAGCAAGATCTTGAATTTTCATAATTATCTCTTGTATGTTCCATGGAGCCTTTGCTTTCCTCAAAATCACATTTATTACTATGAGAGAATCACCCTCCACCCATAATTTGTTCCATTTGATTTGTTTATATATTTTTAATCCTTCTAAAGCTGCTCAAGCTTCAACTTCATTATTTATCTTAAATCCACTATTGAAAGCGTAATAAGACAAAATCCCTCCTCTATTATTTCTAATTATTCCTCCTCCTCATGTTGGTCCTGGATTTCTTTTAGATGTTCCATTAAAATTCAATTTAACCAACTCCACATCTAGTGGTTTTCACTTTATATTCTTTGCCTTCTTTTTGTTTATCTTTTACCCAACATCATAATTCCATTTAATGACTTACTACATCTATCAAGGCTCTTTGCTTCTAGAGTAGGTATTAGGTGAGTTGATAGGGTTGGTTTAGACTCCTCTATGGCTAAACATATCTTCCTTTTCATTACCTCTAAATTGCTTTCCTTTCCTTTAAATATTCTTCTATTCTTTTCTAGCAATATAGTCCAAAGTATTACATCTTTTGATATATACCATATTGTTTGCAAAGCCTCACTTGTATAAGTGCTCTACCAATGCTTTAACCATTCTTCAATTCTGCTATTCATCACTATGCATTTACCAAATATATTAATAATCCATTCTCATAGTTTCCATACTATTGAGAAATATCCCAAGAGATGGTCTATACTCTCCTCCTTTTTACAAACACATTGAGAGGGGCCATGAAAACCCCTTTTCATAAGGTTATCCCAAGATAAAATTCTTCTATGACCTACTAGCCAAACATACATTTTGACATTAAGAATGCTTGGGCTATCCCAAATATCTCTTCATATTCTAGTGATATTACTATTTTGTTGGTTCTTAACATTATATCCACTTCTTGTTGTGTATTATCCTAATCTACTCAAATCCCAAATCAATTTATCCTTGGCTCCCCTCGAAATAATAATAGTTGTTATATTTCTACTCAATTGCCTCCTAGCTTCAATATCTTGTATACTTGTAAAAAATATTCTTTCCATTTATATCTCCCTTTCCGATCCTTGTACAAAATACTTGAAACCCTATCACCATATTTGTCTTGAAGCAATCTCATCCAAGGTTTCAAAATTGGATCTAAATTGAGTGATTTTTTATCACAAGTATCCTTCCAAATAGAAAAATTTTCTCCAATTCCCAGCACCTATTCTTAAACCCTTAATCATTAGACCAATAGATTTTTTAAACCATTCCAAAGAGTAGAACCATTTGGTAGAGATAATGTAGTAAATATTAAACTTGGGTCATTGGGCTCAACATACTTAGAATAATTATTGCTCATTGTCTTTGACTCTCTTTATACAATCTCCAGATTACTTTTTCCCTAAGAGCTAAGTTTGCATCTATAATAACTCTTAAACTATGACCTCTCCTAGTTTTATCATCACACACCTTGCTCCATTTTACCAAAGGAAATATCATTTTATCATGTAAACCTGACCATAAAAAATATCACATAATATAGATTAAACTATTTTCAATTGATTTTGGTATAGTATACAATGACATGTAATATGTTGGAATGGCATGTAAGGCTAACTTAATTAACTACACTTATCCTGCAAACGATAACCATCTACCTTTCCAAGTTGGTAGTTTATTCTAAACTTTACTAATAATTGGATTCCATAATTATATCATCATTCTACCCTCAAATAAAGGCATCCCTAGATAAGTTGTTGGTACATTTACCTCCTCAATTTTAAGTAACCTATAAATTCTTTCTTTGATATTAGTTGGAGTGTTAAGGAAGTAAATTTTAAATTTTTTTCTATTAACTTTTTGCCTTGATGCTCTTTTGTATTCCTTTAAAAAGTTATTCAAAGATCTGGCCTCATTTATCCTTGCCCTTACAAAAAGGGTTGTATCATCTACAAACTATTTATGGGTGATGTTGATCACAAGGTTTTATTTGGGTGACCTATTACAAGGTGTCACAGCAGAGGACAGGTCCTGTAAAACTTGGGCAGCCTGTGCATCGACCAAGGTATGGTCTTTCTCCAAGAAGACATGGTATGCAATTGTGCCCACACTTGCTTCTAATTTGGATGTAGTAGGCGAGTTCATCCCTTTTGGGCTTAATATCGACTACCCTACATTAACCTGACTATTATGTTAGGGAGTAGGCACCTCTTCCATTTCATTGACAACAACCCCATGCTGCACCTATTATTCCAATATTTCTCCTAAAATTTAATCTTTCATGGCATCCAGTGATAGAGGTGGTGGGGTTGTTGCCTATTTCCTGTTGCCTTTCAGCATGTCTTACAATGGCCAATATAAGCCCATGGCAGACCAATGAATTTCACATACCTACCCTATATTTGTTGGATTCATCTTGTAGGACATTTATGAGGTAGAAGGAAATATTCATAATATCTCCATGTTGTAGATGGTTCAAGAATCAAAAGTGGTTTGCATGGACATAAGAATACCACCCACTATAAGTAAAAAATTGAACCAATTGCTTAAATACATACTTCCATTCATATTGCAGGTATTATTTAGGCAACCCTAGTCGCACCAATGGTGTTTTTGGTTGGCCAAAGAATCTCTGTGTGCATAATTCGATCTTGTCACTCTTATATATTCGTTCCCCCATGTATGGTAGGCCAATGACTATCAAAATGCATTCTATTATAGGGATAATGAGCCCTCTCATTTGCACATTTATGCCCTCCATGATTGATGTAGACTTATGAGCCATAGTAAAGTCTTGGTCTTGATTGACCAGACTATAATAATATATCCAACCTACAGATTTGAACTGTTCTCGCACTACACCTATTACTACAATGGGTTCAACAAGTTTGTTCTTTTTTTTGGGTATGGTTCTTAGATTGTCATCCTATGGTTGTTGCGTTCATACCTTTGTACTAATGTAATTTTTGGTAGCAACTACACCCCTCTTAGTAATTGTTGGTCAAAATGACCACATCTAGGGAAATAAGGAGTAATCTTCTCAAGATTTTGCTAAGTGTAGAGAAAAGTCGCGATGGCATGACATTTTGAAGGTTGGAAGTAGAACTAAGGTGAAAAGTCATGATGGCACGACATTTTGAAGGCCTAAAGAAGAACTAAGGTGAAAAGTCATGATGGCATGACATTTTGAAGGCCTAAGGTAGAACTAAGGTGAAAAGTCATGATGGCACGACATTTTGAAGGCCTAAGAGCAAAACTAAGGCAAAAAGTCATGATGGCATGACATTTTGAAGGCCAAAGTTAGAACCAAGGTGAAAAGTCATGATGGCATGACATTTTGAAGGCCTAAGGAAGGTAAAGTAGAAAGTCATGATGGCACGACATTTTGAAGGCCAAGTTAGAACTAAGGTGGAAAGTCATGATGGCGCGACATTTTGAAGGCCTAAGGCAGAGCCAAGGCGAAAAGTCATGATGGCACGACATTTTGAAGACCGAAGTTAGAACCAAGGTGGAAAGTCATGATGGCATGACATTTTGAAGGCCTAAGGTAGAGCTAAGGTGAAAATTCATGATGGCATGATATTTTGAAGATCTAAGTAGAACTAAGGTGGAAAGTCATGATGGCATGACATTTTGAAGGCCTAAGGTAGAGCTAAGGTGAAAAGTCATGATGGCATGACATTTTGAAGGCCATATGGACCACGACATCTCTAAAGAGGTTAAAGAAGATCATCATAACAAGAATATCTCAACCACTTCCAGTTGAAAGCTCCATGCTCTCTTCAACTACTTCTTTATTAGAATGAGCCTACGGGCATACTATTGTAACAACTTTCAGTTTTTTGTTATGTAAAACTCTTATATATAGAATGAGCGACCCAAAAAAATGGTCGGCTCTTAGGTGTTTACAAGGCTATGTATACAGACTTCTGAAAGTTTAATAAAGATCATCCATTCTGGTTCTTGGCTCACTGGTGTTTCAAATCAAGTATGTATGTGTTGTCTATTGCTATATAAATCTAAATTGAATGTAACCTGCATTAATTCTTATTCTAAATTCCTGCAATAAAGTTTAGTTAGATCTACAATTAACTTCATAGATAAGCTTACACTTAAATAGATATTCACCAAAAGTTTTAGTTTCTCTATTTTGGTTCTCTATTATGCTTCTCTATAAAAGGTTGTAATAGTTGCTTTGTTGTTACTTAATCTGTACCATTTTAATCCTCTAGCCATAGCTATATTTCCCTCTCTTTATGCATTTCCCTCTTTCCCCCTTTTCCTAAAAGAAGCAAGGAACTAGCCTCCTCTGGAGATTGAACCAGGTAAACTCTATGTTAACTTGGTCTTTCAATGTTGGCAAAGTCTTGGGTGTAAATGTAACCAAAGGTAGATTTTGCTCCAATAGTTTTTGGCATGCCCGATGGGACACAAATCCCATGTAGTATATAGATCAAAGCCTTGGTGAATAGCTTTGCCCTATTAATATTTTTTAAATCACCTGGCGACTCTACACTAGAAAGGAACCCTATAAAAGCCTTTACCCAACTTCTGGTTATGCACCATATTTTATGATAACTAGATCTAAAGCAAAAAATTTAGAAGAGCCCATAGAGTTCTTCGAACTACACCTTGGTAGCCTCTAAGCTAATCCTATTTTAGTTGCTAGAATAACTTCTGCATATACCCATAATATAGGATACATAAATCCTTCCCCTATAGCCCTCCCTAGTACTGCTGCTAGTGGAACTTTAACTCTAGCTACCCATATAATATCAATGGTCATGAATCAACCAATCCTGCCTTACCCCGTATGGAACCACATAGGTCCCTTGAACTTGGTAGCTCAACATCCGATTCCTATGATGGCCTTGAAAGCACTACCCTAGTATGATGGTACTAGAAAGATGACTTACGAACACTGTCAAGATGTAGCCGCACTAGCCCCGATACATAACATCCATGAAGAAGATGTTATGATAAGATTACTGGTAATTTCCTTGAAAGGAAAAATGCTCTATTGGTATAGAGCTCTTGAAAATCAAACTATATCCACCTGGGCACAACTTGTTGGTAAACTAGTGGAAGAATTCAATGAGCAAGTAGACCCATTCTCCCTACTAAATCAGTTTACTATTATCCAGAAACACCCTCAAGAGGAGATCATAGATTTTAACATCAAATTCAGTCAGACTTGGTAGAGAGTACCTAATGGGTTGAGACCAACACATGAGTAGGCAATGTATTACTATCTGAGAGCTTTCAACTCAGATATAAGTATGGCCATTAGGTAGTCCCACGTGTTTACCTTCCCCGAGATTTATCAGGAAGCATAAAAAGTAGAGAGAGATCTGATTGCTATTGGGAGATTCTCGACCAAAATGATGATGCCCATTTTTCTAGATCTACCCCAAGCATCAAGTGCTACTTTTCCAACCCCTACTTCAGCTTCTAACTCTAATCTTCCCAAATGGACTGGATAACCTAATATTCTAGTAATACAGGCACCCCCTGCCCCTCCAATGCTTCCTACTATTCCTGCACTCCCTATGGCAATAGTCCCATCAACTCCAGATCCTCAACTTGCAGTTCTACAAGATCTACAAGCATCATTCAAAACTCTAGAAAATAAATTTACATCAATGGAATGAAGAGAAGTAGAAAGGAATTTCCAGCCAAGGAGATTCCCACAAGTAACAAAGGATCAAGCCTCCATGAGTGGTAGAAGTTACGATAAATCTAACACTATTTATGCCAATGAAGATAGCGAACCCAGTAATGTTTTGATAGAGTCAAATTTTTGGTGCTCCACATGTAATGACCCCCATGGTGAAACTTCTTGCATGATTCACCAACATCATGTACAAAATATAGCCATTGAGAAGGTTAAAAGAAGCCTCAAGGGTCAGGTTAATATGATCAGAGAAGAGAATCAAAATTTTATGATGCCTTCTATTGAACAAGTAGTTGTTCTTACTAGATCAGGAAAGAAACCCTTATAGGTTGATCCCCAAGATCTCAACCCCTTGAAGGTGCCTTCACCTATAAGGAACCCTATTGAGAAAAGGACCTCTTATGAAAAATCTCCCCTGAGTTCAAGCCAGAAATATGCAAAAACTCGTAAGGAAGCACCTCGACAGAAAGAAGCAGAAACATAGGAACAAGCTAGGGATAAACTGAGATATCCCTCACTGACTAAGCATCAAAGGATTGATGCTACTCAGGGGTACATAAATAAGTATGATACAATAGTGAAGGAGAAGAGTGTTGAACCCCTTCCATTTAACATAGTTGAGGAAATGAAGAAAACCCCCTCCAAGGCAACTATGTATGAAGCTTTGCAGCTTCTAGGATAGATTGACTTGTTGCAAGAATCCTTGAGGTCTATGAAAAATAAGAATAAGACCCCAACTCAGATGGATTCTACACAAGCTAGTCTGACATCCACTTTGGGAAAAAATAGACCCCCTCCTTTTTATCTATCTCTCCAAATGGAAGGGTGGGTAGTTCACAACTGTATGATAGACTCTAGAGCTGCAACCACTGTGATGCCCAAAGTAGTATGTGATATCATGGGCATGGAATATACAAGAAGTAGTCCTAGTGTCTTACAGTTAGATGGAACCCCTATAAAAACTATAGGGGTAATCAAAGATATCCCAATAGTGCTCCATAGACTACCCCAGCTCACAGTCATACAAGAAGTGGTAGTAGTGGATTTGGAGCCCTATTTTGGTATGTGTCTCTCCAGGGAGTTCACAGCTAAGATAGGAGGATATTTATCACTAGATTTCTCACATCTAGAAATCTCATTCAAGGGCAAAAGAGTGAAAATATTTAATGAAAAGCCATCAACTTTCCATATCGAAAGACTTGAAGAGGAAGACAAATAGTCCACCACTGTGAACATGATGATAGAGGAACTAGGGGACTTGAACTTGATGGAAGAAGCTCTAAATGTATTATAGGAGGAAGACCAGTTCTCTCTCCAAGACTTCAATGCCATGATCGAGACTGACATTGGGAGTTACACAATTCTAAAACCTGAGAAAAGTGATCCCATTTCTCCCCCTCTGGTTAACCAACCCACTGATCAGTTGTGGAAGCTTTTCTTTGATGGTGCTAGATGTAAAAATGGAGTTGGAGCAGGTATTGTCCTAATCTCTCCAATAGGTGAAGAAAATGTTTTCTCTTACCGGTTAACCTGGAGTTGCACTAACAATGCAGTAGAGTATGAAGCACTCTGTTTAGGACTCAAGAAAGCTAAAAATATGGGTATCAAGCAACTACAGATCTTTGGAGACTCTGAACTGATAGTGAACCAGGTAACTAAGAAATGTGTAAGCAAGCAACATTACCTTAAGGCTTACAAAAATAAAGTTTGGGACTTGTTAGAATATTTTGAGTCTCTGAACCTCAAGGTAATTCCAAGAGAGAAAAATACTCATGCAGACTTGTTGGCTTCAGTCGGGGTGAATTTTTGCCCTATCAACAATGTCATCCAAAAGTCAAAAATAGTTAGGCTAATCTATAGGCCTTCTGTGCCAGACAGGGATACCTTCTGGCAAGTTTTTGAGAATGATAAATAGATAGTGGACTTCCTCATCCATGAGATGAACTGCTCTAGCAATAGGACAATCGATGATGAAGAAGATGCAAGCATGATCCAGTTAAAGAACAATCACATCCCAAAAGGGTTGGTCACCCTTGAGAGCTTATTCGATAACAATGATAGGTCAACTGGCCATAAAATGAAAGTTGACAAGCACAGATACAGAGAAGCTCAAATGGGACCTGATAAAGCTATCAAAGTAGGAGTGAACACTATGGAAGTAGAACTAGATGAAATCAGGGAATTATGCAAAGAATTTCCAGACATCATCGCCTGGACTTATGGTGACCTGAAAGTCTATTCCAAAGAAATGATCCAACATACGATCAAACTTGAGGAAGGTGCAAAGCCATTTTGGCAAAAGCAACGATCGGTGAATCCTAAAATCGAAGCTTTGATGAAGCAAGAGCTGCTAAAATTACTTGAAGCTAAAATTATTTACCCAATCAAGCATTCAACTTGGGTCGCTAACCTAGTTCCTGTTAGAAAGAAGAATGGAGATATCCGATTGTGCGTCGACTTCCACAACTTGAACAAAGCTTCACTCAAAGACCATTACCCTCTCCCATAGATCGACCAAATCCTACACACAATAGTAGGAGCAGAAAGGTTCTCGCTCCTAGATGGCTTCTCTGGGTACAATCAAGTGTGGGTCAAAGATGAAGACCAATTCAAGACCGCGTTCACAACCAAGTGGGGAACGTTTGCTTACCAAAGAATGCCCTTCGGGTTATCCAATGTCGAAGCAACTTTTCAAAGAGCTATGGATGTGGCTTTTGGAGAACTTGTCAATAAAATAATAGTAATATATCTAGATGATATGACAGTGTTCTCTCACCAAAAATGGGATCATATAGCACATCTCAGAAGTGTGTTCAAGAAATGCAGAGAATTTGGTATCTCCATAAATCCCAAGAAATCTATCTTCACTGTGGAAGAAGGATTGTTACTCGGCCATGTTGTTTCTAAGTCTGGTCTAGCTATAGACCCTAACAGAGTGAAAGCACTGTTAGATCTTCCCCTTCCCCCTAACAAAAAGGGCTTGCAGTCATTCTTCGGCCAGATCAACTTCATGCGCAAATTCATTGCCGATTTTGCGCAAATCATCAAACCCATGACAGAGTTGTTGAAAAAGGATGTTGTGTTCAAGTGGACCGATGCAAGGAAATAGGCTTTCCAATAGATCAAGGAACAAATAGCTCAAGCCCCCATCTTGGTGAACCCAGACTACTCCAGAGGCTTCATCTTGTACGCGGTAGGTGAACAAGAAAGCTACACCATAGTGCTCACGTAGAAAGGAGCTGACAATGAAGAAAGGCCCATAGCTTTTTTGAGTCAGACTATGCAAGAACACGAAGAAAAATATAACTTCATTGAGAAATAGATCTATGCTATAATGAAGTCGCTAAAAATGTTTAGGCATTTCCTATCGCAGAGCAGGATTATCGTGTATGTAATTCACCCCGACGTACGAAACTTCATCATACAAGGGGAGCTCGATGACAAAAGAGCTGGTTGGGTGACAAAAATACAAGAATACAATGTAGAAATACACCCAACCAAGCTGGTAAGAGGTAGAGCACTATGCCAAGAGCTCACCAAGCAAGCTTCATCAGAATACATAGCTTGCCAAACTTAGGAAGTAGCATCAGATGACGATCAACCTTCGAAGCAGCTCGACTGGGTAGATGAATTAACTCGGTATTTCCAAACTAGAAAATGCCCAACTAAGCTTGAATGCTTCACAAAGAAGAAGGTACAAGATCTAGGCTCTGAAATACACCCTGCTACCTAAGGGATTGTACAAAAAGAATTTGGATGGAGTGTTGCTTCGATGCATAAATGAAAATCAAAAATAGAAGATCTTAGAGGAATTCCATGATGGCTCATCTGGAGGACACTACTCAGGAAGGACCACTACCTTAAAGATCATCAGAACTGGATGCTACTGGCCAACTATTTTTGTAGACACCTTCAGAATAACAAGAAACTATGAAGAATGCCAGAGATACGTCGGAAGAAATAGGAATGCTTCGATGCCCCTAAAGTCCATTCAAGTTGAAGAACCTTTTCAACAATGGGGATTGGACTTTGTTGGAATAATAGAGCCCAACTCATCCGCTGGACATAAATACATTCTGATGGCTATCGACTACTTCATGAAGTGGGCAGAAGCAATACCTACTAAAAAAGCAGACCAGGAGGTTGTAATGGAATTCGTGGAAAGCTTAATCATGAGATTCGACATCCCAGATGCATTAGTCATAGATAATGGCTCATCCTTCGTAGGTGCCAAGATGATCAAATTTGCATGTAAATATGGGATTTACTTAAAAACATCCTCAAACTATTATCCGTAGGGAAATGGATTAGCCGAATCTACGAACAAAAACCTGCTCAAGATTTTGAAGCGAACCCTACAGGACAATAAGAGAAGTTGGCACTCTCTGATAAATCAAGCACTATGGGCTGATAGAATAACCATCAAGAAGTCCATAAACACATCTCCCTACTCTCTGGTCTATGACAAAGAAGTAGTTCTTCCAATACACATAGAGATCCCAACTCTAAAATTACTCAATCAGACCGACATAGAGGAAGCAGAACCAATGGAGAACAGGTTGATCCAACTCCTACAGTTAGAAGAACAAAAGGAGCAAGCCTATGACCACTATCAAAAGCATGTGGTCACCACAAAAAAATGGTTTGATAAAAGGGCCACTCTGAGAAATTTCAAAGTGGGAGACTTGGTCCTAAGATGGAATGAAAAGAAGTCAAAACCCAAAAATCATGACAAATTTGATGTATTTTGGGAAGGTCCTTTCAAAGTAATAGAAGAAAAATAGCAAAACTCCTTCCATCTGAGAAATGAACAGGGCCAAGTTCAACCTATCCCCATCAATGGCTTCCACCTGAAGTTGTACTACAAGTAATAGGTCTTCCTCTACCTTGTATGTATTTTATGTAAATATTTGCTTTCTTTTAGACTCCAAGAAAAATGTCATGATGGCATGACTTTTTAGTGCTCAAAGGCCCCTTCAATGTAAATTGTCATGATTTCATGACTTTTTGGTAGTCGATGGCCGCTCCAAGGAAAAATGTCATGATGGCATGACTTTTTGGTGCTCAAAGGCCCCTTCAATGTAAATTGTCATGATTTCATGACTTTTTGGTAGTCGATGGTCGCTCCAAGGAAAAATGTCATGATGGCATGACTTTTTGATGCTCAAAGGCCCCTTCAATGTAAATTGTCATGATTTCATGACTTTTTGGTAGTCGATGGCCGCTCCAAGGAAAAATGTCATGATGGCGTAACTTTTCGTGCTCAAAGGCCACCTCAGACTAGCCAAGAAATTTTGTAGGAAAAATAGTTTTCTTGACATTATAAAAGGTCCTACTTTTTAAGGTACCATCATACCCATTGATTGGTCCAGAGTAGAGGTGACACCAATTTATTGGCCTAAGATGGTAGCGAAGCAATATCATTGGCCCAAAGAAAATGGTAATGCATGGTAGTTGGTTTCTTGAAGGGGCACATGAACCGAGGTACCCACCAATGTTCAAAAATAATATTGGGGTGTGTGCCACCAACCATAGTTATTGCATGTCACCTTCACACGTGCATGCACAATCGGTTATATCAAAAAAATTCATCACCCTTTCCATCTTCTACATTCTTTCCCTTTTGCTCACTATGCTCCCTACTCTCCCAGAAAGCTCTGCAACACTATGCTAAGAGCATTGCAAATAGGTTTTATTACAAAATCATAGAATACAACCATGACGGCTACACCTCCAACTACTACTTCAAAGGGGAAATGAACATCATCCAAAAAGGGAAGTAGTTTCGTGGATCCCGATAGCCATATCATGGATACAAAGCTGACATGGAAAGACCTAGGGCAAATTTGGAAGGACATAGCAGCCATAATGGCCACAAATGTCTCCCCATCGAGCCCAAGCATGTTCCCTTACCACTCTCTACTCTACTGGTACGTCTACCCTCAGGTCCACCCCTACCCCGAGTTAATCAGGGCCATGGTAGAATTTTATGATGTTAAGAATAGAATAGTGAGAAACTCCAAGAATGAAGTCATTTTCATGCTCGACGTCGACTCAATTAGGGCCACCTTCACCTATGGTAGGAAGCCTATAGTACCTCCCATTCCGTTTGACCCTACTAATTCTATGAAGTATTACACCAATGCCCTAAACATCCAACTATTCTTGCAAGAGCATTTTTTAGATTCTCTTCCCGAGGGAGCTATGCCAAAATCCCTAATTCCCTTGGAAAAATTCAAAATCAAGGAGCTCTTTTCCATGTTGGCCATGGTGGTAGGGCTAGAAATAGACACGTAGGTCTATGGGTGGTAAATCGCAATAGCACAATGCATATCCAACCCCAAGTTTTATGATGCGAGCATGCGTAGACCCAAGTAGAGTGCCAATATTCTTTGACTGGCTAGAATACCTAGCCCAATAGTTGCATGCAGGGCTCTTCAAATTATAGAAAGATATCCTGGATACCTTTAGGTTCTCCTCTTACCTGGTATGGATTTTCTTCTTCTTTCAGGAAAAAATTTTGAGTTTTATCCCTACCACACAAAAGGACCAAAAGGGAGACCTCTTGCCTGTATGTGAATGGACACCGCTCCTTTCAAATGTGGGTTCATACTATCACTTCAATATGGAATTCTTGGGCCCAACATTGAAACTCATGTATGGCACCATGCCAAGAATTCCCCAATAGATGTGAGATACTTTGCAGCACCCCCATGTAGAAGAAGGGGACTGGTTTATTCTGACATAGGGGGTGGTCATCAGGCTCTATGGCTTCATAGAGAAGCCCTTCTTGTTGCCTTATTACGTTACTAAGCGATTATTCACTCTGGAGTACGTAAGGCAAACAAAGTTCATCAATAGTAAATTTGGTACAGGTGCTCATTTGATAGGTACTTGCCTCATGCCTTTTCAGTATGAGGGAGTAACAATGTCAAAAAAAGGGGACCACAAACAAATTGCTCGAACTTTAAGAAATCTCAAATTGATAGAGCTACCATAAAAATGGAAATATGACCCTGTAGAAAAATTCGCTCAGAGGCAAGCCACCCTAAATAAAACCCCCTTCAAGAAATTTCACTCATCTGATAGGCAAATCGATAAGCAAGGTAGGAATAATGATGAAGATCGACCTTTAGAATGGCACGTTGAAAAAATGTAGCCATTGCCCCCATGGCACGACTTCTATTTGCACTTGGTAGATTGGTGCCCTGAGGTGAACCCAACCCACAAGCTAAGTAACAAGACCATCGAAAGTACCAAGAAAAGGGGGAAGGCTGGGATCATGCTAAAATATTAGCATGGTGGCAAATGAGATATCACATACAAACCTTTTCTAGGTATGGGATGAATATTGACAAGGAATTCTCTGAGAAGTATGATGAGAACCATGATAACTGGTCTGAGACTTTGGTGGATAAAGTCCCTTTGGGAATAAATGGCATCCCCATAAAACAAATTGAAGGTAGTACTAAAAAGGATAAAGGGAAGCAAATCACTACTGAGCAAATAGAAGTCCCTAAAAGGAAATGTCGAAATTTCATTCCCCCTTCTGGATCAGACATAGAGTCTGATGATGGTGCTCAACTCGAGCATAGGAGGTGGAGAATAGAATAAAGAAAATGAAAAGTAGAATTGGAGAAGGGAGGAGACCAAAAGAAAAGGAAAAGAGAAGAAACACCCTCTAAAGAATCAGAGGAATATGAAGAATCAGAAGAACATGAGGAATCAGAGGAACACGAAGAATCAGGGGACTAGGAAGGAATAGGGGAAAGCTCTGAGTAAACTTCTGAGCATCAGAAGATAGATGAACAAATGGTCGAGATAGCTGAAGAGCCTCCCCCAAAAGAAAACCCTAGTGGGGAGCAAACCCTGACAAAAGTAACAATGGGTGTTGATGACTCGAGCCTAAAGCAAATCGTAGAAGCTTACACTAAGAAATCATAGGGGACTAGAGACACCAATCCACCAAAGGACTCAGGTATATCTCCTATCAATATCGATACTCCTTCTTCCTCTTCTCATTCCTAGAAGAATTCTCCTCCCCATTCTGAAGATCAAGGTAATCCCTCTCCCACATCTTCTCATCAGCCTCCACCATCACCATCACCTTCTCATCAACCTCCACCATCACCACCATCAACTCAACAAACTCCACCAACATCCTCCTCTACTCACATAGGTTCCCCCATCGAACAATTGAGTATGGAGGCCTCTCTAGCCACCACTCCTTTCCCTTACTCCACCAACCTGCTAAGCTTCCAAGCCATGCAAACTGCTTCTCCCGCAAGCAACCCTACCATTGCTAAATTCAAAAAATTGAAGAAAGCCACCTTGAACGCTGCTACATGGCTGAAGTCATGGAGCTCCTAAAGTTCTAAAGATATAGCCCATGTCAGAGAAGGATCAGTGTTGGATCCCATCAACATGCAATGTTCCACCATGAAGATGACCCCACTCGTGCAGAATCCAGAGAAAGAAATGACCTTGGAGGACTACCAAGCTGAGGTAACCATGGAAGATATCACTCAGCTACCAATGGATGATGAGTGGGGCAAGGCTCAGACTCACATGGGAACAATTTATCTGAATATTGAGTTCTACAAAGAAAAGTACCTCCGGGCTGAACAATCAAGAAAGCATTTGGAGGAAGCCTTGCACCAACAAAAGACAATAGAAAAGGCTTTGAAAAATGAAGCCAAAAAATGGGAGCAAATGTTCAATGAAGCGGCCCCCTACAAAGAGAAAGCAGCAAAGGCCAAAGAACAAATTCAAGTATTGCAGCAACAAGTCGAGGACCTTAAAAAGCAGCTATCCGACAATGTTGATAAAACTAGTGGGCTGTCCAAGGAAAAAGCAAGGATAGTCAGAAGGAACATGATTGAAAGCATCAACAAGATGACCCCAAAGGCTAGGCCCACACTCTCATATCTTCTCAAAATCAAAGATACGTTGGGCCAAGTAGAAGATGAATTAGAAGCATCTATCAGGCTCCTAGAAACAAGGCTATCAACAGCCAATAAAATTCAAGTCCTGGTGGATAGCACACAAGCAATAATTGGATACAGAGCATGGGATAAGAATTGGTCCCAGGCCAAATTAGTTGCCAAAAATTTCTTCAAGAGGCACAAGTTGGTGACCAAAAGTGCCAAGCTCATACAGGAGCTCAAAGCAGAGGCTAAGGCAATTCTAAAACATGTAAGCATAGCTAAAAATTATGGCATGCCTAGCTTCTGGGACAAGGATTCAAATCTCCTAACAGAAGATGAATTGAAAACCGCCTGGAAGAAATTTGTAGAAGATGAGTAAAAAATTGATAGTTGGGAAGAGCCTGTTCAAGAAGAGCAAATATTCAGCATGGCTCAAGATATTACCCAGATGAACTCTTGCCTACATGAGCTGTATATGAAATCAAGAACCTTATCATATGACAAGGTTGAAGAGTTGGAGTATCTGTACAACACTTTCAAGGAAAAAATAGATACAAATGAGGAAACCTGGAGGAAGGCCTGCACCACCTATAACGAAGTAGTAAAAGAAAAGGACAAATAGGAAAAGGCTAAGAAAGCTTCTTCAAGTAGTGCAATAACTCCCGACCAAGGTGAAGCAAAAAAATCTAATGAAGAAGATACTCCAGAAGAATGACCACCCCAAAGCAGGAAGCTTTTTGTGCTTGGTATCATTCCCCTTCTTTCCCTTATTTTTCTTAAGTTGTTTTTGTTTACTCTATTCCCCAATGGATAAAGGCTCTAGGTTTTAACATTTTGCTAATAGAATTACCCTAGGAGGTACCAAGAATGTTGGTCAAAATGACCACATCTAGGGAAATAAGGAGTAATCTTCTCAAGATTTTGCTAAGTGTAGAGAAAAGTCATGATGGTATAATATTTTGAAGGCTAAGAAGAACTAAGGTGGAAAGTCATGATGGTATGATATTTTGAAGGCCGAGGACTAAGGTGAAAATTCATGATGGCATGACATTTTGAAGGCCTAAGGTAGAGCCAAGGTGAAAAGTTGTGATGGCATGATATTTTGAAGGTCTAAGGTAGAACTAAGGTAAAAATTCATGATGGTACGATATTTTGAAGGCTAAGGTAGGGCTAAAGTGGAAATTCATGATGGGCAGACATTTTGAAGACTAGAAGTAGAACTAAGGCGAAAAGTCATGATGGCATGATATTTTGAAGGCTAAGATAGAGCTAAGGAGAAAAGTCATGATGGCATGACATTTTGAAGACCAGTAGAACCAAGGTGGAAAGTCATGATGGTACGACATTTTGAAGGCCTAAGATAGGGCCAAGGTAGAAATTCATGATGGCATGACATTTTGAAGGCCTAGAGTTAGAACTAAGGTGAAAAGTCATGATGGCACGATATTTTGAAGGCTGAAGGTAGGGCCAAGGTAGAAAGTCATGATGGCATGACATTTTGAAGGCCAGATGGACCATGACATCTCTAAAGAGGTTAAAGAAGATCACCATAACCAGAATATCTCAACCACTTCCAGTTGAAAGCTCCATGCTCTCTTCAACTACTTCTTTACTAGAATGAGCCTACGGGCATACTGTTGTAACAAATTTTAGTTTTTTATTATGTAAAACTCTTATATATAGAATGAGTGACCCAAAAAAATGGTCGGCTCTTAGGTGTTTACAAGGCTATGTATACAGACTTCTAAAAATTTTAATAAAGATCATCCATTCTGGTTCTTGGCTCACTGGTGTTCTAAATCAAGTATGTATGTGTTTTCTATTGCTATATAAGTCTAAATTGAATGTAACCTGCATTAATTCTTATTCTAAATTCCTACAATAAAGTTTAGTTAGATCTACAATTAACTTCATGGATAAGCTTACACTTAAATAGATCTTCACCAAAAGTTTTAGTTTCTCTGTTTTGGTTCTCTATTATGCTTCTCTACAAAAGGTTACAATAGTTGCTTTGTTGTTACTTAATCTATACCATTTTATCTCTCTAGCTATCACTATATTTCCCTCTTTCTCCCTTTTCCTAAAAGAAGCAAGGAACCAGCCTCCTCTGGAGATTGAACCAGGTAAACTCTGTGTTAACCTGGTCTTTCAATGTTGGCAAAGTCTTGGGCGCAAACGTAACCAAAGGCAGATTTTGCTCCAATGGTATTATGTCATAGTATAAGCCTACCTCCCATTACTTAAATATTATCACTACATTGTAGTAGTTATTGCTTTCCATTTTGAGATATGTACCTGGGTGTAGTGATATATGGTTGTAAATCTTCTCACACTTGATTAGTGTCATGTAGTTGAATACTAATGTGGAATAAAAAAATTTGGACAAGAAAAATATGGGGGCACATAATGGCATTAACATAGAAATGATTTTGGATAACTATGCTTATAATTAAAATATATATCAGTACTTACCTAGGTGTAGTTCATGAAACATAGTGTGTTATGCTCAGTAATATTAAATGATTGGATGTTGCTTAATCATGGTGTACCAAAAATTAGGAAGTCACAACACCCTTTATATTGATAGTTCTCATATGTTCTTGTTGGAGGTTGTTTTATCGAGCAATGTATCAATACAGATCTTGAGGTTATGTGTTTAAAAAGTACAAATTATTATTACCTTGATGTTGACATACAAAGTGGTATTAGGCATATTGCATCATTGAAAACTTAGAAGTTGGCATACTTCATCATAAAAAACTCAAAAAGTAGGTGCCACCCTACTTGTGGGAAGTAGATGCCTCCTGCATTCACCTAGGTGTAGGAGCCACCCTCCTTGTGGGAAGTAGGCACCCCTATGCTCTCTTGGGTTTAGGTGTCACCTTCCTTGTGGGAAGTAGATACCTTAAATGCTCACCTGGGTATAGGTATTTCCCTCCTTATGGGAAGTAGGCACCTTCTATGCTCTCTTGGGTGTAGGCACTACCCTCCTTGTGGGAAGTAGGTGCCCCTATGCTCGTCTTGGTGTAGGTGACACCCTCCTTGTGGGAAGTAGGCACTTCTTGTGCTCGTATGGATATAGACACCACCCTCCTTGTAGGAAGTAGGTTCCCCTTTGCTCACCTAGGTGTAGGTATCATCCTCCTTGTGGGAAGTAGGCACCCCCTATGCTCACCTTGGTGTAGGTACCACCCTCCTTGTAGGAAGTAGATGCCTTCTTCCTAGAAAATAGGGAAAATAAGGTAGAGTGGCTCTTTCCTGATAGGCCTGATTGCCTAAAGTCTACAACGGATTCCATGCCACCCTAAAAAATGCAACAAAAACAAAATAAAAACCTATACTAAAATATTAACAGAAAACCCTCAATTTCTTTTTTAGTGAACCTTGGAAATAGCATTCATAATGCTATTGAAGGTGATATAGAAACTGGGGTTCCCCCTATTCTTGAATCAACTTCATGAATTTGTGGCCTGTGATAGGGCCTTAAAATATGTCCATTGACTGTAAAATTCACCTCACTATCATCAATGGTCTTGATATGGATAATTCCGTTGTTGAATATTTTGACCACCTCATAAGGACCGAGCCATTTTTGCATTAATTTCTCTTTTCTTTCCTATAACTGGGAGTCATATAATAGTGTCCATTCTCCCTATCTGAACTACTTCATTTTTATATGGTAGTCATTTCATGTAGCTCTTTTCTTTTGCATCATTTCTTTGCATTTTAGTGCTTCTTGTTTATATTCATTCAACTGATTCAGTTGTCTAATACGCTTTTGTTGTGCTGCGTTTAAATCTATATCAAGTTCCATGGCAATTTGTAAATTTTTTACCTCAAATTCAATGGGTATCATTGTATTTTTTCCATACACCAATTGAAATTGTGTAAATCCCGTAGTGGTTTTCCAAGTAGTTCAATATACCCAAACTACTTTGGAAAGGCATTTCTCCTAGTCTTTCTTATATTGTATTGTCTTGGTCAGAATATTCTCCAACTCATAATTGGTCACCTCCACTTGGCCATTGGCCTATGGATGATATGGGGTTTATTTATTATGTCAAATTTGGTATTTTTGCATGAGCTCTTTATCATATTAGAAGTAAATTGAGCTTCTTTGTCAGTAGTGATCTCCTCAAGAACATCAAAACTAGTGAAGATAAATTTGTACAAGAATTGTGCTACATTTTTCTCCTTTGCATTCTATAGGGCATGCGCTTCAACCCACATAGTAATATAGTCAGTACATACTAAAATTTATCACTTACTATTTGATTGCAGGTTGATAGGGTCGACAAAATCCAATCTTCATTTGTTAATGATTCTAATTGCAACTATGGTTGAAGTGGAATTTCATCTCTCATCGTTGGTCGTCTCATCCTTTGACATTGGTCACATTGGTTGGCATGTTTAGTTGTATCTTTAAATAATAAGGGCCAATAATACCTTGTTTGTAGAATTTTAAACATAGTTATTTTTCTTGAAAAATACCCACCACATGGCTCATCATGATAGACCTTCAATATAGTTGGGACTTTTTCTTCTACCATACACCTCATAATTTGATCAATACCAATATTAAATAAACATCCATTAATCCATGAGAATGATACACTTTTATCAATTCATTTTTGAGTATATCAAGGAGTAAGTGTAGGGGATACCTTACCAGTTGCCAAGTAATTAGCCATGTCAGCATACCATAGTGTCCGATCATCAACGACAAAGAGATGCTCATCTAGAAATGTATCCTCAGTTGTCATGTTATTTTGTGATATTAATCAGGATAAGAAATCTACCACTACGATGCCTCTTCTATTTTTATCGATAATGGTGACATCAAAATCCTACATAAGTAAAAGATATTGAATAATTCTACCATTTACAATTGGCTTATTCATCAAATATTTGATTGTTGCATGATCTATATGCACACAAATTTTATAGCCTATAATATAGTGGCAAAACTTATTAATAGTGTGTACCACTACAAGAAATTCTTTTTCTGTGATGGTATAGTTTATTTTTGCTCCTATGAGATTGTTACTAACATAGTAGATAGCATATGCCTTGTCCCCTTCCTTTTTTCCCAATGCCGCTCCTATGGTATTGTTATATGCATCAACATAAATATAGAATGAGAGGTCCCAATTTGGACCTCTAAGCACCAGAGTAATCATTAATTTCTCTTTCAAAGTCTGAAATGACCATTACATTCTTTTGCCCATATAAACTCTACTTTCTTGGTTAATAATATATGCAATGGTTTGGTGATTTTACTAAAATATTTAATAAAATGTTAGTAATATTCTTCATGGCCCAAAAAACTCTCCACATATTTTTGTTTATGAGGAGTAGGTAGTTCTTTAATAAATTCTATTTTTCTTTCATCAAATTTTATCCCCTTAGCTGAAATATGATGTCCCAAAACTATTCCTTCTATCATCAACATAAAGCATTTCTCATTGCTTAAGGATAAATTGGTTTCTTGACAAAGTTGAAGTACTTTTTTAAAATTTATTGTAGCTTCTTAAAAAAATTTATCATATATGGTGAAATCATCCATATAAACCTCTACAGTTTCTCCTATCATATCTGAGAAGATACTAAGTACTACCCGCTGGAAATTCTCAGGCGCATTGCATAATCTGAAAGCTAAAACACGGGAAGCGAAGGTACCCCAAGGATAGGTTAACGTGGTTTTTTATTTGCCCTCTTCTTCTATCTGGATTTGATTATATCCACTATATCCATCAAGGAATAAAAAATACTTATGTCCCAACAGAGTATCCAAAACTTGATCTACAAAAGGTAAAGGGAAATGATATTTCCTGGTCGCCTTGTTTAACATTTTATAATCCATGTAGATTCTCCATTTACCATGTTTATTGGGAACCATTACCAATGGTGATACCCACTAACTATCAAATATGGGGTAGATGAATCTAGTAGATAATAAGTTTTGCAACTCAGTTTTTACTATCTACTAAATAGCTGGATTCATCATCCTCTATGGTTGTCTTACCAATTTTGCATCCTTTTCTAGCTAGATGTGATGCGTGCAAAATTTGGGTGTAATTCCCTTCATATATTTATAATCCCATGCAAATGTTTTTGAATGTTTACTCAATATTTCCTTCAAATATTCCTCTTGAGTGATCATCAGGGCACTACTAATATTCAATATTTTGTCAGGTTTCACTTCAATTTGTTTAATTTGATTCTTCTTCCTTCCAACAAGTGGTGAAATTATAAGTGGTAGTTTAGATTCTCCTTCTAGAAATTTTTATTTAACTATATTTGTCTACCATGTATCCTAATTCATTAAGATCCATGACATGTTGCATCATAGGAAGAGCATCATCACATATGGCTTCAAAACTAGGCTCACCCAATTCATTGGCGGATTGTTGTGGCAGGTAAATGAGTAAATTTTTCATATTCTTTCCATCAGATATTTTCATTTTCCCATTCTATAGCTAATATAAGAATAAAAAATTATGAGCCAAGGATATCCCGGGATGAGTGGATAAACACCCAAACTTGAGTTTGATTATAGAACTAGGAAGTCAACTAGGTACTCCCATGCATCTACGACTACTATTACATCTTCCAACATACCTTATGGAAGTACTATGGATATATTCGTCAATTGTAATATTGTCTTGATTGGTATCATATTCGTCAGTTTTAGCTTATGCATGGTGTTTTTAGGCATGACGTTGATGGCTGCATTCAAATCCACCAAAGAGTTAGGCAACATTAAGCCTGCAATTTTTTACCATTAAAATTAGGCTTCCTAGGTCAGAATATTTGGGGTGGTAGGTATTTTCTAACATTAAATTATTAGTTTTTGATGCTATAAAATTAAAGGAAATGCAACCACAAGTAGACATACAATGTCATATCTATGATAATGGTAATCTAATAAGCAAGTAAATAGAATGAGAAACTTTTGAAATAAATAATGAAATAGCCATTAATGAAAGCTCACAAAAATTTGAACTTGTTACCATATGTGGAGATCTCAATGCTCCATACTTCATAAAAGTTCTAAATTGCATATACTCTAGTCTATCAACTCACTAACTAATGGACTACTCTTTATTGATAATCTCTTGTTCCTCTCCATCTATCAAAGGTCTATATATAATGAGATGACTCTTGACCTTCCATATTCTATGACTCTTCATATTTCTATCCTATAGACTCATGTACATATGAACACCATGCACATCATAATCATTGCACATTTTAATAATACTTGTGCATTTATTACATTACATAAGGTAAATACTCAAGATTTAATCTAAGACACTGTCCTAATCTAATGATGTACCCAATATGGTACATTATCATGTACCAAATAATGTAATATATTCTAACATAAATCAACAAGTTGTCCTACCACTTGTACTAATTTTGACTGTAGCCTCCGCCCTAGCCTTGAAGGTTTAATTCCCTAATAGCCTTTGTGTAAATAGAAACATCTTTGATGGCTTGATACAGAGAAATAATGATAGTAATATTTTTTAATTCTTCCATTATATCAAACTTAGGTTGTAATAATTTCCTAGTCTCCTATAATATTTTGCGATATGGTGGGATTTTTTAGTTGTTCTATTGTTCAACAACATGATTTTCTTCTATATCTATTTCCTTTAACTAGAGGTGTTTGTTCTAATTCTACCTCTCTACCTGATCTAAGTTGAATTGAACTACAATATACATTCTATGCACTAATATGATACATCATATACATTCCCATATCTACCTGGTATGCTAGTGAGCTTGATTTGTTGCTACTAGGATTTGGTGTTGGTTGTGAGAGCAACTATTGTGACCTTGAAGTTGGTGGATCCAGTAAACTGGGATGTACTCGAGGTTGTGCTACTATATATGGAGGAAGAGTCCATGTGTTAAAATTTATCCATTGCATTTTGGGCTGCTAGTATGAAACCCGTGGATTTGGTGTATACTGAGAAGGATTTTCGACAACATTCATCTAATGTGACTAGTCCCACCAACTCATATTGGATGTTTGGGACTGCCCTTGATTTATGAAATTAGAACCACCATATGGTGATGCTACTCCTGACGTTCCAAACGATATAGGAGGTTGTTGCCAATTCCTTCTATTACCCACAAAGTATGTTTTTACTTCTTCTAGCTTTTCCTTCATGATTATGAATTTTGGACACAACCTAGTCTTATGATCCAACTAACAAATCCTGCATATTCTTTAATTTTCAAACATTCATTCTTTGCATGTTTATTTCTACATATTGGGAAGAAAAATGCCAACGTTGCTTCTATATCATGCTTCTTCTTTTGTAGCTGGAATGTGTCTAATTGTAATGTAAGAGATGATAAAATATTGTTTTTCATGTCTTCTAAAAAAGTTCCTATTTCTACCTTGGTTATGAAATTTTTTTTTGTTTCTCGTGTTGACAGTTTCCCTTTTATCCTAGAATTAAATTGACAACTATTGGATCTCTTCCATTGAATCTTGGTAAGCATCACCTCCTACCAATAAATTTAAATCTTCCTATGATTTGTTTGTAAGTTCCCTATAAAATATACTTTTTAATGACCTTTCTCCTAGCCTTGCATGGGATGGGAATTGTATATTGAAACTAAACCTTCCCCAATAATATTCTAATGATTCATCCTCCTTTTGTGACATGTCCAAGACCTCTTCTCGTGCATCCCTTGCTATTCCAAAGTCCTGGTATTATTACAAGAAAATTCTCTTCATACTTTCCCAGCTGTTAATTAGCCTTTTCCCTAGGCCAATAAACCATCGTAACACCACATCATCTAGTGTATAAGGGAAGAGTTTTAGTTTCTAGGCATCCGTTTTGTAGTAAAAAAACCTGCAAAGGACATAAAATTTAAAAAGGAAAATATTAGGATCCTTTGTTGGTAATCCCTTGAAACTAGGGAGATGTGCTAGGGAAATGCTTTTCATCTTAAACTTATGGAAGCTTCATTATTTTGAGCCATATATTTCCTTATATGTGGTATAGGTTCTAAATCAGTTGTTTCTATAGCATCTAACAGAGAGTCACACTCATTATTTTTATCCTATAGTAATAATCTCATATCAATGTTTGAAATAGTACCTTATTCAAGTGCTTTCCACCTTCGAGTATTACATATATTATCAAAATAGTCACGGTTATTGTTTGATATACTAGATACTCTTGTGTCATATAACATATTATTGTGCCAAGGTGACTCAAGTGGAGGGTATTGTCTCTCTTCAAGGGATACCTCTAACTTTTCTATAAGTATCTCTAGAGTAATATGAACTTGTGGTTGTAGGATGACCTCTCTTTTCTTAATGAATCATCCTCAGGTCCTCTAGGTATTGGTGAACTCATGCATATTAGGTGGTGGATCTATAGGTAAGGCAATTTAAATGTGCACTTTCAAGCTTACTTACCCTATGGACTTTAAACACTAGTTTTGGCAACTCCTCAACAACGGTGCCAAGATGATAGGTAAAAATATTGTATCTAATATGGTTGAGTCCTATCAAATCATGTCAATCCAATAATCGTAATCTTATGAGGCGCCACACATAGTATATGTTTGTAGTGTGGGAACGAGTCATTTTTACACCTAACGTCTGATGGAGGGTGATAATGTTTTCATGAAAGTATTTTAACCAGACTTAAATAAAATAATGTATTGATAAAATCAAAGCAATCAATAATTCAAGGCTAGAAAGTAAATGCGTACTTGCACACTAAATTAAACTGAAGTAAACACACACACATACTGAAATAATAACTAAACTAAAGCAAACATAAGTAAACGTACACTTACACACCAAAGGAATAATTCACACACTTTTCTAAAAATAAAATAATACAAAGGGGAGGATTCCTTCCTAGAGTGGGCCCAAGTTCCTGTATATGATCCCTCCAACTAACTGCTAACGAGTAGTCTTTTTAATCAACACCAAATAGAAACACCAGAACTCTCAAGATTTATTGATAAATACCGATCCAATACAAAATGTTCTCTTATTTTTTACTTGTCCTTCATCTTAGGGTTGCTCTACATTTTTATACAAGATGTAGACAACTCCTACTAACAACCTCATACAGTTAGTAAACCTAAATTAAGCAAGTGTTGTTTGTCATTTAGCATATTTAAGACACACATTTCTAGATGGTTACAATGATTGCAAGTGCAACTATGATATTTACCATTCAAAGAGATTTGTTATTCTCAAAGTTGAATATTGGTGTAGATGTTTAGCTAAAAATAGTATCCAATTGTAATTACAACCACTTTGGTCATTTTCTCAAGAAGATGTATGGTCGTTGGTTAACCTTCAACAGTCAGGGTGTAGACGCCCATTCGGTGGGGTGCAGGTATTGCATGCCTATTGAGAGTAGGTGCCACACCATTGGTGGGGTGTAGGTGCCATACCTTTTATGGGGTGCAGGTGCCTCCTACACCTTATGGGATGTAGTTACCACACTCTTGGTGGGGTGTAGGCACCTTCTACACTCTGCAGGATGTAGGTACCACACCCTTGATGGGGTGTAGGCACATACTACACTTTGTGGGATGTAGGTACCACACCCTTGGTGGGGTATAGGAACCTCCTACACTCATCGATATCGCATTTCGAATGTCTCCATCTCAAGAGGTAGCAACTCTTTCACAAAATGCTAGGTCCATATATACCTTGACTCAAAAATGCAAAGGAACCAAAAAAATATATATTACTACACACATGCATAACTTAAATTACCAACCATACATAAGTACCCCAATTTTCCATTAATTATAATAAAATTTTATATAAAATACATTTCTAATGCTAATAGAACTAGTAAAAATACCCCCCAAAAATATAGATAAAATGAGCATTTCCTGTGTTCATCAATAATCATCCCCAAGAATCCATAGATCATGATGAATCATCATTATATATGCCAAAAATATACTAAGGTCCTTCCAATATCTTTCACAATGAGTAACTATAGTTAGAGCATATACATTTATAACCCCAACTTTAATGTTTTCCTCTTTCCTATAAAATAATCCAACAACCCAATTACTTTTTGCTTCTAATATTTATTCATCCCATTTGCATTTATCTCATATTATTGCAATACTGCCTAAAGCTCATGTAGAATAAACTGGTAAACAACCATTTGTCTTCCAAATCTTCTTAAAAGCATTCTTACATTTCCCACTACTTAATTTTATTTCTTGTATTAAAATAAAATAAAGCTATAACAACCTATTAATTCCTTAATAAATCTTTTTTTAGGGGTTTTATTCATAATCCTAATACTCCATGATATCATTTTCATCATCAATATTTTTATTTTTATTAGTGGGCTTAGCCCCAATTCTTGTTAACACCTATGATATTTTTATTTGGTTTCCCAGATCAATATACTTTTGAGTTTCTTTTTCTCTTTGTTCCGGCTTTGATGGCCTTCCTCTCCTTCTTCCATTCCCACAAACATTCTCATCTTCATCAATATATTCTATTTTTTCATATTTTTCAAAATGATACTTATCTTCTAAAGATTTATGTCATCTTAAAAAGTCAAAAGTTCAAGGAATTGCCTCATTACCATTTTCTTCTTTATGTTACCTTGAAAACTCTAAATTGCATAGATGATCCTCCATAGTCATAACTTTCTTATTTTGGCCTGAAAACCCTAAATTTCCTTGGGTATCCTCCATAATATTTTCTTTACTATATTTCTCTTGAAATCCTAAAGGGCAAGGAATACACTCCGTGCTACTTTCATTTTTACTGTAAGGATAAGATTTTAAGCTACTTGAGGATAATAAAGGTGATTTACCTGGATTAAGCTTGACCTCATTTGCTTTAAAATTTGTCTCCCCATCTTCATTTGATTTAAAATTTGTCTTCCCCTCTTCCTTCTCACCTGTAGCTTTTATATTTAAACTTGCACATTGTACTTCCTCACCCCCATACCATTTTTTTCTTATAATGGCTAATTCAAGTGAATTGTAATGGCCTTTGATGTAGAGGGATTTTTCTAACCACTTTCTTAGGAATTGAAAATCCTTGATTTGACCTAGCTTCTCCTATGATATGGTCTTCTTGTTTCAAAATGAATTTATCCTCATGCCATAAAATTTCCATCTCTTCCTCCATTTTCACTTTGCAATGTCTTGCCATATGCAAAGTTTCATGATATTTGCGACATCATAATGCAATGTTTTCATAATTCACTTGTTGATCCCATTCTCTTGATTCAGACTTAATCCTAATCGACTGTGTAAAGGTTTAGAAATATCCATGGTAACACATGTTTGAATGTATACAATATTTCTTCTCTTCTTAGTAGTTTGTCCCTCCTGATGAACTCACCTAGAGTATTACCAATATTTTTCAAAACCTCCTTATTGATGAGTTGATAAGGAGGTCCAAAAAACCTAATCCATATTGGAAGTCTTTTAATAGTTTATGTGTCCATAGAAAAATTATCACTCCAATGTCTTAAATATAATGCATCTTTACCCCTAAACCATGAACCTCCATCCATTATTTTATCTCTTATTTCTGAACTAGAGAAAATAATGAGGAAAAATCCTTTTGGAAGAAAAGTCATGGAGTAATTTGAATTCAATTCCCACTTCCACTTAATCCAATTATGAATCTTAGAAAAACCTGACCAATATCCATGAAACTTACATATTATCTCTTTGGTTTTAAAAATAATTATATCATGCTCAATCATCTCATCCTTGATAATCACTTATGGTGTAGAATTTGCTATCTTGACTAGGTTTTCCATAGATTCGCTCTTCCTCTTATTTCTAGCTAGGGCATCCAAAATTCCAACTTGGCCATTCATATTTTTAGTAAGGACTTTCACAAATGACTTTATTTCTATGTTACCTATATTTTCTTTAAATGAATTCTTTAAATTCTCCTAAGATATGGAACAAGAAGTGACACTTGTTCCTTGATCGCACTTTGCTTTCTACTTCTTGCTTTCCTGCTCACACTTGCTTCTCACTCCTGACTTGTGCTTGCACTCACTTTTGGCGGCACTCACTCCTAGCTCGCACTTGCTTATGGTTGCACTCACTCTCGATTTGTGCTCGCACTTGCTTTCAGCTGCACTCACTTTTGGCTCATACTCGCTTCTAGATGCAATCAGTACCAGCTCGTTCTCGCACTCGCTTTTGATTGCGTTCACTCCTGGCTAAAATTTATTTATCTATTATTTTATTATATTTTAAAATATTTTGTTTTTATTAAATGTATAATAGTTATGTTTTTATCATTTAAATTATTTATAATTTAATAAGTGATATGTGGCTTCTATTAGAGGTTATTCTCATAAAAAATCTAAACTATTATATTTGTTGTTAGGTCAATTAAATCATATTCAACATGTCTTTTTATCACAAATATTTTTTATTTTTTCTATTAAATATATTCTTCAACTTCCTCAAAGTGCTATGTTTCTACAATTAACTCCTTCACATCATTTTGATTAAGAGATAAAATCTCACTTGGTCATTTTCCTTCTAAAATTTGAATTTTACCAAGATGAAGATCAACACCATGATTGGCTAAATTATTTGCTACCCCATTTCCTTACCTATAATATGCTCAAATTTCCAATATATTTCCTCCAATAATAGGTGATGAACATCAACAATTTTATTATTTTTAATCAAATCTCCACATCCATTTATGTTAATAGCATTAATGATAATTTGTGAATCCTCCTTAATTGAAATATATTTCCATCCTTTTTCTATTGTAATTTTAATCCTTGTAAGAAGTGCCCTAGCCTCTACATAGTTGTTATTTGAATTTCCATATGATTATGAGTAAGTGAGGAGAATTTTACCTTCATTATTTCTAAAAACACCACTTATACTAGCTTTTCCTAGGTTTCCTTTAGAAGCACCATCAAAATTAAATTTTGATAAATAAAGTTTTTAGATAATTTTATTTTACCCTAGATCAAAGTAGACCCTTTATTTTAATTCCATTATCACATATGACTCTTCCATATATGTTCAAATCATGCAACCAAGTTGTTACCACCTATTTGTATACACCTAAGACTTCCCATGATGATAACCATAGTTGTAGATATTTTGCAAGAGAGGCAATAGTATGGTTCCAAAATTGGATGTGATTTTGAGATTTATTTTTAAAATTTCTATTCCTTTCAAGCCATAAATTCCAACATATGATGACAGGTACAATATTCCATAGAATACATAATGCTTTAGCTTTGAAATAATTAATCCAATATTTCATCAACTCTTTCAATGTTGATGGAGCTACCCAATATATTTTAATATTTTAAAAAAGTAACCCCAAATGGTGTGAGCAAAGGGACAATGAAGAAGTAAATGGTTTGATGTATTTAACTTATTTTCACACAAAACACATCTAAAAGGTCCATGATATCCTCTTCTTTGTATAATCTTGTTATATTTTGAAGCTCATTACTTGAGTTAAACAAACCAAAAAATATCAAATAAAGTAGCAACCAAATGTATATGATAATGGAAATATTTTGTAAGTATAAAATAGAGAAATAAATATAATATCTACTCCTAAACATGCCATAAATAAATGCTCACGGAAATGGTGCTATAGCTCTCAAAGTACCAAGTAATGACATTACAATTCATGTCACTTTACATCTCCACATTACTATGCATATATAATGTAATGTGACTCTTCATATGGAGCACTCTTGGCCTTCACTCTTCTAGACTCTTCAACTCCCTATTCTATGGACTCATGTACACATGGACTAATGTGCACATTTACATTATTGAATATTATGCACATTTGTGCATTTATTACATTACATAAAGTAAAGCCTAATCTAAGACATGTACCAAATAATGTAATATACTCCAACACCCCCTGTATTACATTATTTGGTTATTGAAGACTTTAGTCTTCAATATGGATCTTCATTCTCTAACTCACTTTGCATTGTATCCCTTCTTGGTCATGCTCTTTCTCCTCTTGCTTGTTTTCATCAATAGTGTCACTTTGTATGTCTTTCGTTGATGTTGTATTGTCAGGTGATTCTTGCAAAACAACTTTCTCTTTGCCTTTATCCTTGAAGTTATGAATTTTCTTTTGTACAAAATCTTCTGAACATTCACTTACAACGTCATGATAAGATCCTGAATTTGATGGACTTGAATCATTTATATTACATGAGGAATGAAATACTTTTTCTAGGAATGATTCACTCACTTTTGCCTTCCTCTTAAGAGATTCAATTAACTCTTGCAGTTTCAAGTCTTTCTCTTTGTAATGCCTGAGTGTAAGTAGTGCCATATAAATGATGCTTGCAACATTTAAGGGAACCATAATACTATCTTTGTCAATATCAATTGCTTCAAACATATTTGCATGTAGATAGTATTCTAAGGTTTCAAAATTTCTTCTAATGCTTCCTTATAGATAAAACTTGGAACTAAGTCTAATTTACCTTTAGAATTTTCAACCATATCTCTAATTCCAGATTTTATAACCTGTATCCTTCCTTTTCTAACTTCATTCTCCATCTCAATATTCAATGAATTCTTTGATGTAGACATCATTTTACCTTCTTAGTATAGAAAATGATTTCTTAGGACTAAGACCAACCTTATTTTTTCTTAGTCACAAAAAATATAAACTCTAAATTTCTTAATTTCTATGTTGATGTTGAATACCTTATAACTCCAAACTTAGAAATTTAGATAAATTATATTTGCAATTATTATAAGTCTAATTTGATGTAGAAACCCTTATTACTCCCTCTTTAATTAAATTGCAAATATCCAAAAAGTGTTTTGTAACTTCAAATGTTAAATTACAAAACCTTGTAAATACTTCTTCAATATCTTCCTTCCAAAGTTCAATCTTTAATAATATATCTAAGGTTAAATATCACTTCTCCAAAATAATTACTTTTAACCTTACGTATGCCCTTATCTCTCCTATTCCAATATTATGAGAAATTTAATAAAGTGAATTACCTCCACTTTGGAATTGATAATTTGTTGGTCAAATTGACTCCTTCTTGAATCCTCTCTCCTCCATGTACGTCGATGAACCGTCGCTTGTGGGTATTTGATGAACGTTGATCTATTTGGAGTATTTATTTCCTCCTCTCTAGCTTCAACATATTCTACACCTCAATCCTCATTGTTAGAACTAATTTCAACCTCCATGCTTGTGCCTTGGGCTTCTACCTTAACCTACCAAGTGTTTCCTTCCCTTATTTGCATCCAATAAAAAAAATTGTGTGCTCATTGATCACCTACGCTTTACTTCTACTTCATTACTCCTATTCTTCTATATTTAACATCTAAATAATACCTTCCTTTGAATTGATGCTAAAATATTTGACCTTACTCCTTACATGTGCTACTTGGCACTCAATTTCTTTCACTACCCCTGAAATATTTCTTCTCCCTGATCGAATTGCACTATGATGTTGAACGTTACTTTGCAAATATTTCAATTTGGCTCTGTGCCTCTACAACATACAAATAATGATCTTAGTCTCTTCCTCCATGTGGCGTGTGCATAGGATATAAGAAATGACACTTGTAGCCTCTCCTTGACCTCTACAATCTCCTTACTTCTATGTATTCATTTTCATGCAAAATTTAGAATGCTATTCACAGGAACATCTTCGCTTCACCTTCCTTGGTGAGAATATAACGGCTTGGTGTGATGGAAATCTTCTCCAACTTGATGCATGATCCTCTATACTACAATGATGCTCTATTGCAAAGTGATAGCTCTTCCTTAGGCCATGGTGATATTGGAAGCATTGTGAGAGTGCTTATATGTTGTGATGATGCTCTATCCAATGGGAGCGAGTCTTCTACGATGAATGTTTGCTCTTCCTTGAGAAACAATGATGCTCGACTCTTCTACGTTTTCTCTTGTAGCTATCTAGTGTCTTTGGACACTGAACGATGCTTCCTTGATTCTTTAACCCTTTGCTTTAGCTCGTTTACACTATCGCTCTTAGTTTCTTCTTTTCACATAGATAAATCTACACTTCTTAATCACTATAAAATAGTATTCAATAATATTGTGCTTCTTCTTATTTCTCCTTTAGTTGTTAGCTTAAACTCTTCCTATTTTGTCTTTGCAAATTATAAGGTGTAAGCACTAATATCACCTTGATTTAAAGAACTCCTTTAAGTTCTTATTTTCAAACTCCAAATGATAATATGATGCAAATCTCAAATAATAATATGGTGCTCTTAAATCCTTGATGTAAACTTATTTCAATGTGTAGATAATAAACTTCTATTGCACCAATACTGCATACCTTTCTAATGACTTGTTTGTTGATTTATTTGGTGATTTGATTCACCCAACTAGCTATCTCCAACTTGCAAATTTTACACCTCTATTCTCCTTCACTCTTCTGCTCAAAGATTACCAAATTTGTATCTCTATTTGTTGCCCAATTTTCTCCAAGTTTGATATCTAATAACTCTTCAAAATCTAATCTAGAATTTTCCAAACTCGCAACTCCTTATCTTCTTATGATGTTGTCCACAAATCTAATTTTTTGGCTTCCAATATCCTTCAAATATATTCTTCCAAATGCTGAAACTAGAAGCTATTAATGCTTCCCAAATGGTGTTCATAAACCTACAACTATACAGTCAATTCCTTCCTTCTTTCGCTGTCCAAAACCTGCAATGAAAGTCTCCAGAATGCTGCCTTCTATCACTGTCCAAACTTCTTCAATATCCTATCCACGGGCACTCCAAAATCTGCCCAAGTCTCCTCCAAATTGTAGCTCTAGGCTTCCTTCAATCTTTTCTCCCGCAACCCTCTAATCTCTGTTCTAACACCTAGAACTTCTCCTATCAATTCAGCCTTCTATGGTCGTCCTTAGATTTCCCAAAACTACGGGTTCTTCAATCTTCTCTTCTCCTACAATCTCCTTGTCGAATTCTGACTTCAAAAATGATCTCCTACATTGTCTGCTTTCTCAAGAATATAAATATCTTGAGATATTCAAATCCCTTCTCCAAGATTTGGAAAACTTCTTACCAAACACTTCTTCCTTTTGGGCTTGTTATCGGATGGCGATAATTGTCCCAAAAACCTATTTATCAAAAACTTCTCCTTGCTTCTAATCTCCTATCACAAACCTTCTCCAAATCTCCTTCATTGGATACTTCTTCAACTCTGCAAAGTTACTCCTCCTTGCAATATCCTGCTCCTAGCTTTCTTCAACAATACCTTCAATGGCCACTTCTCCAATTCTGTAGTAAGGCTTTCTCTAGCCTTCTTCCTCTTCTCTAAATTATATTGAGACCACTTCTTGTGGGCCTTATAATTTTTCAACTCTTCAACTCCGCTTCTGCAACTCTTCACATTCTCTTATTTAAGATTCAATGGGACCTATTCCTAGTCTCCTCAATCTCCCAACTATGGAAATATTCTAATGAGATCTCTTTGTTGGATCTCCAAAATTTGCTACTATCAAATCCTGAATCTCCAAAGTCTTTTTCTCTTCAAATCTGCAATAGGACCTATTCTTAGGTCTTATCTATCTCTAATATCCAATCTATAACAAGAACCTTCTGCATGGGTCTCTTCAATCTCCAATCTATAGTATTCAATCTGCAATCTTCTATCTCCAACCTTCTATCTTCCAAAATTGGAAGTTCTTCAATCTGACCTCTTTCGGGTCTCTTCAACTTCTCCAATATGCAGTCTTCTATCTGCAATCTTCTATGGGGACTTCCTTCTCGAGTCTCCTCAATCTTCAATATCCAATGGGGTCTTTTCCTTAGACCTCCTCACTCTTCAATCTCTAACTTTATGCAATAAATAATTAATCCCTACACGAGGAAAGCACATAGAATTTTAGGTAACGATGGTGAAATTCTTCTCTATATGTTGTAGGAATATTCTCAACTTCTGGGTGTTAATTTTCTGCAAGTAGACACTTAGATAGTAGTACCAAATAAATTAGAATTTCTAGAATTCTAAAATAAATAAACTTCACTAGTTATTCTCAAAACTAGTGGAACAAATTTTGTGTTGAGTCCTAGTCTTCACAATCTTGTGGAAAGACTCTAGCCAATCTGCAATTTATAGTCTTCTTCAATATACCAACTTCTCCAATAGGACCTCCTTGTTGGGTCTCTTAATCTCCTCAATCTCCACAATATCAAGGTCTGACTTCAAGACCTGAAATCTCCTTCTATTCCAAATTTTTTCTTGGAATAGAAATTCTCCAATCTTCTCTAGTTTCACCTTCTAGAGATAATCTCCTCACCTTCACTGGTTTCTCATTCGCAACTAAAAAAATCTGTGCAATTCCAATCCTTTCAATAGCTCTCCCTATCTCCTACCAAACTCTCTTGCGGCTCTGATACCACTGTTAGCTTTTGAAGCTTATTACTTTAGATAAACAAACCAAAAGATATCAAATAAAGTAGAAACCAAATGTATATGATAATGGAAATATTTTGTAAGTATAAAATAGATAAATAACTCTAATATCTACTCCTAAACATGCCATAAATAAATGCTCATGAAAATGGTGCCATAGCTCTTAAAGTACCAAGTAATGACATTACAAGTCATGTCACTTTACATATCCACATTACTATGCATATATAATGTAATTTGACTCTTCATATGGAGCACTCTTGGCCTTCACTCTTCTAGAATCTTCAACTCCCTATTCTATGGAATCATGTACACATGGACTAATGTGCACATTTACATTATTGAATATTATGTACACTTGCGCATTTATTACATTATATAAAATAAAACCTAATCTAAGACATGTACCAAATAATGTAATATACTCCAATAACTCTCTTGTAAGAATCTTACTTTGAACTGCTAACCAAAGAAATATTGAGGCTTTATGGAGAACTTGATGACCAAATATTCTTCCAAAGAAAATATTTAGGAGTAGAGAATTTTAATTGCTCTAAATTCTCATATCCCAACTTGATCGAGTCTCCACCATCTTTTGATAGGTTCTAAACCAACTCATCCTTTCATGTAAATATTGATAAATAAAACTCTTCAAGCATATTTTGAAGTTTATCTATAATTTATTTGAGTTCCTCTCCTTCAACTAGGTTACTAAAATAAATACATGATCTAGAGTTTCTATTCATATTAATATAGTATTTGACCTCTTTATCCTTGCAATCTAGGTATGCTTGAGCTAATGCTTATCATTTTAAATCATAGATAAGAGGATAAGACTTCAACCAAGCATAAAACTAAAAAAAATTATAATTTTCCTCATTGATTAACCATATAATATGTTTCTTTATCAATTACAAACTATCTAATATGAAGTTCCATGTTGACAATCCTTTTGATAGGGTTTTTTCTTTAAATAATTTCATTGCATCAAGAGAACCTATATATTATTGAAGTAATACTTTTACCTAATTATTTTTTTGATCTCTAAATAATCTCCACCCAAGATTTACCCCTAATGCCAAACTCATAAATTTGTAATTTAACAAGTCTACTCCTCCAATATTATTTCCTTTATAAACCCTATCCCATTTACAAAAAGGAAACCTAATTTTTTCCTCACAACCTTTCAAAGAAATTCTCTTTGAAAATTATTGATTTTTGATGCTATATCTACTGGTAATCTTGAAAGTGACATCATATAAACAGGGATGAGTTACAACATAGACTTTATGAGTTGTAGCCTTCTCACTATGGTTAAGAACTTACCTTTCAAGCCAACCAAACAAACTTTCATTCTATCCATATAAGAGACCCAAATCCACTTTTTATTTCATTTATGAGGCAAAGGAATACCCAAGTAGGTTGATGGAAAATTTTCAATTTTAAACCCTAAAATATTCACAATAATTTGTTGTAAATATAGGGCAATATTAATGAAAAATCCTAGATTTCGTAATATCAACCAACTTCCAATAGCTCTCTCATAACATGATAACGTTGATTTAAACTCCATGGCCTCACTAGATGATGGATGGCCCAAACAAAAAATATCATTAGTAAATTGGAGATGAAATTCAAAGGGACCATGTTTTCCAACTTAAATACCTTTGATTTTTTCTTCCATTTTTTCCTCTAAGAAAGCTCTCCCTAATGCTTCCATGAGAATAATGAATAAATAAGGAGAGGGTGAATCACCTTGATAAAGTCCACAAGAAGACTTTAAGTAACCAATAGGATAACCATTAATTAAAATAGAATTTTTCATAGTGTTATAAAAATATTTAATCCATTCAGACCAACTATAATCAAAACCAAACCTTTTAAGAATATCATGTAGAAAATTCTAGGAAACCCTATCATATGCTTTTTTTTATATCTAATTTCATAAGCATACCTGGTTTTTTCATGGAATGAAGAGAATGTATGGCCTCTTGTGCAATGATTATACCATCAAGAATTTGTTTACTACAAACAAAACCACCTTGTTCCTTTGAGATAACACAACCCAAAATTCCTTTTAAGAAATTTTCCATAATTTTTGAATTGATATTATAAATCATATCATAAAGGTTTATTGAATAAAAATCATCAAAATATTCTATCTCATCTTTATTTGGAACTGATGAAATAAAAATGGATCTGATCTCACTTATTATAGCCTTACTTTTTTGGAACTCTTCAAACACGACCAACATATCACTCTTCAATAAATCCTAAAAATTTTGAAAGAAAAATGCAAGACATCCATCAGGGCCGAGTGCCTTTTTAGAATAGAAAAAAAGAAAATTGCTTCATGTAGCTCCTCTATAGATTTCTTCTTCAACAAGCTTTCATTTTGTTCCTATGTGATAATTGATGGAATATTTTTCAAAAGCTTATCTCTTGCCCAATATTTGAAAGAATATTTTTGAAATGAATTAGTTGCTTCCTTATTTCTTCTTCATCTTCAATATTTCTTCCATTTGGAGATAAATTATTTTTTTTGTAACATGAAAAAATCTATTTCCATCTCCTTCCTTGAGCCATTTCTCCCTAGATTTTTAAAACCAATATGATTCCTCCCTTTTCAATGCATTATAATAATTAGAAAGTAATTATTTTTCTTTCACATAAGAATATTGATCCATTCCAATAATTGCTACTATCTCTTGTAAACTTTTGAGCCTGAATTCAATTTATTTCTTTTATTTAAAAATATTACCAAAATTTTTGGTATTACAAATATTCATTTGCTCCTTTAAACATTTCATATTTTGGATAAACACATACATAAATGATCCTTCAAATTTTGATTCATCCCACCATAACATAACCATCTGGAAGAAATCAGGATCTTGATCCATGTAGAATGGAAGCAAAAATGCCTTAGGATGACCATTATTAGGTAAATCAGAGTCAAAATAATGGGTTTTTGATCTGATCATGCTTGCAATAAAATATCTAAAGAGATTGTATAATTTTTTTACAACCATTTATTTTTTTTTGAAAATTTTGAAAAAACTTGTATTAAAACAAAGATCAATTACAAATTGGGAAGGGAAATTTCCCATCCGAAATCAAAGAGAACACCATATTACAAAAGGAAGGAAGATTTGCAATGGGGCAAAATCTCCTAAACCATTAACTAGCAAACAGGGGGGTCAGATTGGTCTGTAGATGCAACTTGTTGCGAAATCGTGACACTCTTGCCCTCTTCTCCTTTGGTCGCGAAAATGCAACATGTCGCGATATCGCGACACTTTTTTCCTTTGGGTGCGACAATGCAACATGTCACGATATCGCGACACTTTTTCCTCTTCTGTCCGTGACATTGCAACATGTCGCGATATCGTGACACTTTTTCCTCCTTTGGCCACGACAAAGCAACATGTCGCGATATCACGACACTTTTTCTCCTTGGGCAGTAGCATTGCAACATGTTGCGAAATCGTGACACCTTTTCCTCCTTTTGCCGTGACGAAGCAACATGTCGCGATATCGCGACACTTTTTCTTTCTCGATCGCGACGAAGCAACATGTCGAGATATCGCGACACTTTCTTTCTCGATCGTGACGAAGCAACATGTCGCGATATCGCGACACTTTTTCTTTCTCTGCCATGACAAAGCAACATGTCACGATATCGTGACACTTTTTCTCTTTCGACCGCGATGAAGCAACATGTCGTGATATCGTGACACTTTTTCTTTCTTGACCGCGACGAAGCAACATGTCGCGATATCGCGACACTTTTTATTTCTCGGCCGCAACGAAGCAACATGTCGCGATATCATGACACTTTTTCTTTCTCTGTCGCGATGAAGCAACATGTCACGATATCACGACACTTTTTCTCTTTCGGCCGCAACAAAGCAACATGTCATGATATCGTGACACTTTTTCTCTTTCGGCCGCGACAAAGCAACATGTCGCGATATCGCGACACTTTTTCTTTCTCGGCCATGACGAAGAAACATGTCGTGATATCACGACACTTTATCTCTTTCTACTGTGACCAAGAAACATGTCGCGATATCGTGACATCTTTCCTCCATTGACCACGACCAAGCAACATGTCATGAAATCGCGACATCTTTCCTTCCTTGGCCGTGACCAAGCTGTAGACACCAAAATCCAGCCACTTGCAAGTCATCTATACCTTCCTGTCAGCCATGTCGGTCATCCACCTTCCCGCCATTATTTGGCCCAAATCCACCCTTTCCCGCCATTATTTGGCCCAATTTCACCTTTCCCGCCATTTTTCATCCCCAAATTTATTTAAATTAATATTTATATATATATTTTAATATTTTAATATTTTAATATATATATTTAAATAATAGTTTAAGTGATTTAATCTGAGCCGTCCATCCTTCATTTAATCTCATCCGTCCATCCATCTTAATCCATTCCACAACCAAGATTTATTCTCTACCCTTGGATCCGCTTTAATCTTAGCCACACGTTCAAAGTGTCGTTAAAACCCTAAAGTGTGCCCTAAGAGTAGATTATAAATTGAGTCACTTTGATGGCTCAAACCCTATGTCTTTTGCTACTTCTATCTCTGATTCTAATTCTTCTACTGCTATCTCCTCTCTTCCGCTACCCTTTCGCCGCATCCATCGCCGCTTTCGTCGCCGCTTTCGCCGCCATTCCTTCTACAACATTCTGCAGAATCTCCCATTCCTGTCGCAAGTGCCCACGGGCGTTTACCCCTTCACCAAGTGCCCACGGGCGTTTACCAAGTGCCCACGGGCGTTTACCCACAGCCATAGACTCAGACCGACGTCTGTAATCCAGATCCAGAAGCACGCGGGCGTTCGGCGAGTGCACCAGGGCGCCTTCCGCAGCCTATTCTGACAACAACATTACTTCCAGGTGTCGCCTGGTCTAGCTGCGTTAACAGAGAACCGGTATAAATTAGTTTAAAGCAAGTAACCGTATTTTATGTATTAATCTGTTATTGATTTCCTGCATTCCATTTTTATAGGGTTTTAGATTGTTTCTGAGGGCTCACGCAGTGGAGCCCTCTCATTAATTTCTAACTCCTTGATAGTGTTAATGTGTGCAGGTTTTTGATAACAGATTCGGTTTATTGATGGCATTCGATTAAGTCGGAGTGGTCCAAGCAAGGGATACGACAAAGCCCACTCACTCCGTTGGGATTGAAGATACGTTCTTCGGAAGCGCCACCATTTGTGCCGCCTAGGGTTTCGGAGAACCCTAGCATAATTTGTAATCTTGTATCACAAATAAAGGGTTACGAGCCCGCTTGTATTCAAAAAGGAGTTTTTAAACTCCATCGATTAATAGAAATCGTTTGTTTTTGTGCAACTATTCTGTACTCGTCATTGTGATTTTATCTTTTGTTTGGCGTGGTATTTTTAATCTACAAATGGCGATCACGGTGGGACCCCCTAGGGTTTCATATTTTTAAATACTTGCTTTACTAATCTGTTCTTGTTTTCTGTTTCATTTTGCAGGTTCCAGAAATCGTGAAATTCGTTGTTCCAGCGAACTAGGGTTTCTGAGCTTGCAAAAAACGCAGCAGACGCAGAGGGGCGTCTGGAAGTCCAATACGAAACGCAGAGGTGCGTTTCAGCCTGTGCAGACTCCCGTGGGCGTTTGAAGTCAGTTTTACAGAAAAGCGTAGGCTTCCAAGTAAGTGTTGTACTTTTTACGTTTTTGGTTTTTCTGCCATATTTTGTTTCTTTTTCAGATCATTACTTTAAAATGAACAAAAACTAAGTAATCTGGAAAAGAACAGTTATTTTTAATTACATTTTTCTTTGCATTTGCATTATTGATTGTTGCTTGCATTAAAAAAAAAAAAATTTTGCATACCTAGCTGCATATTAGAATAGCTACGAATTATTTGTTTTAATTATCTAAGTAGGACTATTGATTGGATGTCAATAGTACTCCTGCCATTGGGTGATTCCAGGTAGAGAAGTGGACGAACCTTCCGGTTGCTCCTTTGATATCTGATATCATTGGTAGGCAGGGGGTTTTAAACGGTGTACTCCACTTCTTCAGAGGAAATGACATGTTTTCATAGCCTCTTGCTTAGATCATTAGAACTTTTGATTTATAGCCTTGTATGTACACATTAGATAACTAAAACATTTAAAAAAAAAAAAATTCATTGCATTTTCATATTGCATTTAAAACAGTGATATCTCGGATTTCATCACCAGGTATTGCTTGAAGTTTAGTGACGGTGGAATTCATCTCCATCCATTAAACTTCTGCCTTAGACACCATAGGTCACCCCCGAGCAAACTTGCTCGGATTTCATCACCAAGTAAGAATCTCGTTGTCCTTTCCTAGCCATAGTTTTTACCTTTTTTTGTGAATAATTCAAGATTAGATCACATGCAAAACTCATAAACTGGACACTTAAAATTTACTACAGATTAAGATCAGAAAATAATTAATTAACCGCAGGTAAGACACATTGGTTGAAACCTAGGTTGTGACTGTTTTCTGATAATTTTTGTAGTGTAAATTTATCATTCTAGTTTTGCATTCTTCTTTTCTGAATTTGTTTAGATTTATTGCTCCATGGTCTTAACAAGGAATCAATCTAAAATGTTAAATCTAAATAATCAAATGGGTAATTCACAGAACATCCCCACCACCAACATGGCCACTTATCCTAGTGAATTTCAGGCAGGTTCGCCTGTAGGTCTTTCACGTCCTTCTACCGTCTATCACATGGCCATGCCCATGGAGGAAGACAATTCCTGTCATATTACCCACATTGATATGGCCCAAGTGCAAACTCACTTAAGAGATGGCACCGGTTATGTCCTTGAGCCAATCCAAGATTCCCCTATGCAAGATTCTATTTTTCAGCAGGATATTGCATCAACCATACCCGCTGGTTTCACTCAGGTCTACACTAACCTTTTTTTTGAGGCTAATGTGGTATCTCTTTAGCCAGCTTCATCTCCAACATTTTCCCAGATGCTCAATTGTCCTCCTTTGGAGACAAATGTAGTGTCTTCCCGACCACCTTCTCCCCCATGTACCCAGGTGTACACCAATTCTCTTTATGAAGTTTGTGGAAACTCCTCTAGCCATAACCAATTTCAACCCGCTTCTTCCCAAACCATTTATGGTTTCACCCTACCCGGGACACAGCCCATCGTTCCTTCCCGGGTATCGCCTACTTCAGCCACCTTCATTGCTCCTGCTGTGCAGTCCCCTATGACTACCATGGCAGCCTACCCTCCCAACTTCATCGCCCCTGCTATGCAGTCTTCTGTGACTACCATGGCAGCCTGCCCTCCACCTTCATCCAATCATCCCACCTCCCTTGGGTTAGAGATTAATAAGGTTAAGGAGTATCTCGACAAATTGATTTTGCAACAACAACAACAAAATGCTCAACCACCTGTCGTAGTAAATCCTACACCCCAACCAATTTCTACCCAGCCAACTTTTATTAGCTCAGGCCCCACCTGGGTACCCCAATCTTCGGTGGTGTCCATTCCTACCCCACCTTTCTCCCAACCTAGTCCAGTTCATCATCCACCCCAATCACCTTCTTTCCGGTATCATCCATACCAACAACCTGTCCATTCCACACCGCCTAATCCAGGCAATTTCATCCCATCTCATCAATTTTCCACTCTTCCATTACATCATCATAATCATCAAACGAGTCAAAATTTTAATGAAGATTCATCGACTCCATGCTATGCAACAACAGATTGACAACCTTATGCTTAACGCGCCTGGCTCATTTAGTCAGAAACCTACGCTAAGGTCATTGATCAATCAACCAATTCATCCTTCGGTACCTTCACCACCATATCCGACTGATTTCACATTACCGAAGTTTGACAAATTTTGAGGAACTGAGGATCCTCATGAACATGTGAGCTCATTCATGCATGCTTGCTTTAGAATCCAAAATAATGATGCTCTTATGCTCAGAACTTTTCCTCAGACATTAGGAGGAGATGTTGTACAGTGGTATAATCATTTAGCTCACCATAGCATTTATGCTTACGAGCAATTGATTAATCTGTTTTTAGAACGATTCTCCCTGAATGTACAAAAGAGAGTCTCATTGTCCGACTTATACAAGCTCAAGCAACATGACGATGAGACTGTTTATGACTTTGGAAACCGTTGGAGGGCTATCATTAATAAACCGCCATTCTCCCTACCAATGGAGGAGTTAACCAAAATGTTCACCCAGAGTTGTCTAAAACCTATCTCTTGGTTACTCCAATTACAACAATACAGGACTTTTGAAGAGGCTTTGGCCCAAGCAAGTATCATAGAAGACATTAAAGTCCAAGAGGGTGTTTTAAAACCCCGTAGAAAAGAATGGCAACAAAAGGGCCAACAACGAAATAATAATTATGGCCAAAACAAACAAGCACAGGCTAGTACAACCTCAAATGTTAACCAAGTTAATCAAGTGGTGGCGAGCCAGCCCGTAATGGCTCAACAACAACAAGTAATGCAAAGTCAACCGCAACCAATTGCTTATCATGCGGTACCCGCCCCTACTCAACCAGCCTCCCAATACCGGGCCAACCATGGAAACTCGACCTTGGCAAAACAATCGTCCCAAGCGACAATTCACACCTTTAGATGAACCATATGCGGTCATATTCAACAAGTTATATAGCACAAATCAGTTAACTTTACCTGAGTTTAAACCTTTAGACCCATCTAGAAGGGGGAAGTATTACAAGGAGTACCTATTTTGTCCTTATCATAGGCAAAATGGGCACGATATCAATAATTGTACAGCTTTCAAACATGTGATCCAAGATCTTATTGAGATTGGAGCCATTAAATTGGATAGCCCCTTAGCCCAACAAAATCAAAATCTTGGTATATTTCAAACACCCCTTCCACATCGGGAGGAAGCTTCAACAACTTCAGGGGGAGTAACTCCTCCTAATCAAGTCAACCATGTACAACAATACCAAGGTTTTGTGGGTACTATTAACGTAGTAACCCGGGGTCAAAGGGTGAACCAACCAAATCAGGCTGAACCACAGCCACCCGTACAAACCCCCAGTCCACCTCGGTAACAGATGACCCAACGATGTGCTAGTACTTCTCAACAACCGCTAAATCATTCTACTCAACGCCAACGACCCATCATGTCATTGAGTAGCCGGTTAACTACCAGTTTAAAAATGGCTTCTGCCAAGTTATCGATCTATGACCTCATTCAACAATCTCCCCCGCATAGAGAGGCATTAATGGAAATATTAAAGTCAATCGAGCTTCAAACTCAAGATACTAATGCCTTCAACAACTTTGTGGGGAGTATTCAAACATGCATGGAGCCCTCCATCACTTTCTATGATTTTGAAATCAAACCTATGTCAACAAAAAGTATAGATCCTCCACTACATATCATGGCCAAGATCGATAACAAGCCATTCAAGAGAGTCTTAATTGACACCGGTTCCTCAATCAATATCATTACAACATCGGCGTTGAGTCATCTAAAGTTGTCGCCATCCCTTATCACAAAGTCGACTTTTACTCTTAAAGCATTCAATGATGCTTTATCTTCCACGGTTGGCACGCTTATCTTGCCCATTGAGGTAGGGGCCCGAACTTTGCATACCTTGTTTCACATCTTGGAAGGGACCATGGCATACAATGTATTGCTTGGACGGCCTTGGCTTAGGGAGATGAGATGTGTCCCTTCTATACCGCATCAATGTCTCAAGTATGTATATGAGGGACAGGTTCATTGTGTACCTGCTGACATCGAACCCTTCAAACATTGCAACTATGTCTCAAATCCTTATGAGATTGTGTTGCCATCCACTCATCTTTTCTTGACCCCATCTATTTCTTCTATACCATCTTCTTCTAAAGCTCCCATTCCCGAGGAGCCACCCATCATATCGCAACCATCTTCCTCTTCCGCTATTCCATCTCATTCACCACTTTCTTCATCAACTAATCTTCCTTCTTCTTCATCAGTGACCACATGCACATGTGGCCATGACCAATCATCTCTTTCCACGTCATTACCCCCTTCTTCTACACCTTCTTCAACATCACCTATTATTCCTCCATCTTCCCAACCATCACCAACTGATGTTTCACAAGTTAGTGAAGCATCAACCCAACCAAATCCTTCCAATTCTTCTATCCCACATTCTTCTATTCCATCATCAAGTCCATCTCCCTCCCAAGTCAAGGTCCATCTCACTGATGCAGGTATTGGTGAGTATGCCATCCAAGATGTCCACATCACACCGTTCAATGTGCAAACAGTTAAAGATTTTGGTCGTCCACATGACCAACATTTATCCATTGGATCGGTTTATAACATGGGTTCTATGCCAAATTCCATTAATTTTGTATATGGGGGAATAGAGTCATCTTCTAGTCCTACCACCATACTAGAACCTAAGCATCCAGTCCCAGCCAATATCGAAAGGATGGAGGGTTTTCCCTCTCGCTATTTCCACAGACATAATTGGCAGCAATTTGGCCTAGGTCGATACGAGCAAGGGGTAACTGAACGCATCGATATGCCATATCGGAGACCCACTGAGCGTTTTGGTCTGGGCTACCAACCACTTCCATCCCTTTCTTCTTTTGAACGAGCTTTTCAAAGCATTAATCTTAATTTCGAAGAAGAAATCCTCCACCCCGATGAATCCGAAGATGAAGTCTATGAAGAATTTGACGTCATGTCAAATGGTGATGAATCTGAAGAAGAGTCGGCGCCCATTGTTCCCCTCACTAAACAAGACGAGTTTTATCTCCAATTGTTCCCTCTCCAAGAGGCCATCTTTCGCTTGCTTCTTCCACAAGAACGAGGTGAACCACCCCCTCCGCCACATCCATAAGCCATAATCCAAACCTGTATTATATGTATATACTAAAATAGTGGTTTTCACCACTACCAAAAACAAAAAAAAATCAAAAAAATTCCAAAAAAAAAAAAAAAAATACTTTATTGCTGTATGTATGTGTGTAATAGTGGTTTTCACCACTACAAAAAAAAAAAAAAAAAAAAAAAAAAAAAAAACTCAAAAACTATGTTGTTTTGCACTTCAGGTCTTCCGAGGTCTTCACCGGTTTTCCCTTCCATTCCGCCCATCCTTTCTTCCATAAGTCGACAATGAATTTTGAAGACTTATTCACCCCGCTCCATAATCCATATGATCCGGATAAGCCAATCCCGATCAACCCAAGCCTGATTGACATGGATCGGATTTCATCCCCTCCATCTATTTCAGAGTTCATCCTTTCCGAGGAATTGTTAAGGGCTTCCGCCAACTACATTCCTCCTTCACCTCCACATTCACCTTCATCTTCTAAGCCAGAGGTCTTCCAGGCAGACATAGACGAGAGCAAGGCACAGGAGCTTGATGACATTTTAGATGACATAAATCTGATCCCTACTCCCCATCAGCTTGAGGAAGGTTCCCACATGTCTATTGAAGAAACTATCGATGTAGACCTTAGTCTAGACCAAGATGGCACCCAAATTGTGAAATTGGCTAAAAGTCTATCATCAGAGGAGGAAGAACCCGAACCACTTAATGTTATACACTTGAGGGCATTCTACGCATAGTTTGAATTTTATATGTACATATATACATGGCTTGTAAAAAAAAAAAAAACAAATAAAATAAAAAGAATTTGCATTTCATTGTTAGTTGCATACATCTCATTCAAAAACATTGCATTTCATGTGCATACATCTCATTGAAAACCATAACATTTCATTTTCAGCCATAGTTGCATATCATGTTAGAGACCATTCTATCTTTTGGATATAAAATTTGGTCAAGCAAAAGTCATGTTGCCTTAATCAGGGGCACCTTCATAAAATCCATCAAACCGAATTGTCATTCGTACACCCATTTTCCATTTGCACATATTTACATTGCCAAAATGTTTTCGGTCACTCAACCATTTCTAGTGTTTTAAGCAAACTTCGAAATGCATGTCAAAGTTCTCTAGGGCCATATCACAAATTACACTAAATAAAATCTTGAGTATTGGGAAATGATTTCAAAAGCGGTCTTGAACCTATCACATTTTCACATCTTAAAAACATCTTGTGTCAAAGAGAGATAACACCATCCTTGGGTTGTGCCTTGAAGTGAAAAGGGTAATCCTCGTTTGTCCTATCATGCAAACATAGTCCATAAAACAGTGGTTCTTACCACTATCACAAGCAATCACAAAATATAAATATAAACAGAGTAGTAAGGATAGGGTAAAATTCTCATCATACTTCGGTTGAGAATCCGATTCCCCAAAGCTCTAAGGAAATGAACATTTTTCACACACCACCGATCCCAAATAAGTTGTAAGGATCGTACTACTTGTCCAGATCAGACGGATAGGTAGTCATCCCCAAGGCTTACAAAGGTCAAAAACAACATGGACTATGGAGTTAACCTTCACCGGGGCTATAGACGCTTGACTGGCAGTGGAGTATACTCATTTGCGTGGCGACATGTCTCTCCTCAAAGAGAGACCTCTGAATGCTCATACGGACAAACTAGCTTTGGGGTCTTCTCCATAACAGGGTTACCTAATTTGTGCAAGATGAGGTTAATGAACACACTTGCACACACACAGGTTTTTGATTGCCTAGAGTCACTACCATGCTTCTGATTTGGTTAATGAACTCACATGCACACACATTTGGTCCTAGTTGAATTAGCCAGTATTAGTAAGTTTGTTTGATACCACTAGCATGTTTGAGTCTTTGTAAAATAGTCTTCCTCCATATTTTCTTCCATATCAACCTCCATATCTTCTTCCATATTCATGTCATTCCATACGTCATTCATTCACAAGCCACCAAGTTCGGTGCCCCTGATTAAACAATTATGATAACAGTTGGCTAAATCTAACTATCTAAAAGTATGAGTGCTTCTTAGTGCATATTTCATTTACTTAGTCTCGCATTAATCATCTATAACTTTGCATTCCATTCCATCACATATGCATTAAAACATATAAAAACATGCATCACAAAAACATAGGCATTCACACAAAAGAAAGTAAAACACTAAAAATAAAAGCCATGTATATATATGTATAAAGGATCAAAACGTACAATGAATGCCAAAAGGCTACAAAATACAATAGAGCACCAAGGCTCATAAAGAGTGCATCTAAGCACTAAGCTAACCATCAAAAGAGGATCCCTGTGACCTAGTAGGAGCCCTAGACCTAGTGGTGTGCCTAGACTCACTACGCCTAGAGACAGAGGAGGATGGAGGATCAAGCAACACAATGTGATGCCTAAACAATGTGTCCTCCAGAGCCTCAATATAACGAGTCCTAGACCTAAGTCTAGATATGTCTATCCCATGTCGTCGCTCCCGCTCCGCTAGCTCTCCTGGAGTCTCGTCACCCTATCATCCTGGGGCACCCTAGTCGCTCCATCCAAGTCCGCCTGCATCTGGGCCATCCTCTCCTCCTGAACAGCTATCAGGGCATCCCGCTCTGCAACCTGTTGCTCCAGCCGAGCTATCCTCTCATCCCGAACAGCTAGCATAGCATCGCGCTCTGCTATCTGCTGCTACAGCTGCGCCAGATCATCCTCGTGCCCGCTAGGGGGTACCTCCCTAGTCTCTCCCACGGCCTCTCCTAGGCCCTCGCCATCATCCTCCTCGTCATCTCCGCTCCCCGGTGCCTGCCGCACCATCTTCCCCTTTCGCCTTCGACTGTCAGCTCGAAGGCGGGGACCCTCCCTGCGCTTGGGAACCTCTGCGGTTCCCTCGTCCTCTCCAGCTCCAACAACCACCAATGGTGGCTCCCACCTCGGCTCTGCGGCCATCCATGCTGCATACTCAGCTGTTACCCCGACGTCGTCCACGTCGAGGATCTCCATGTCCTCATCGTCCTCTGTCGCCTCCCTCCATGGCTCGGCACACGGCAAATCCCCCTCTGATCTGTGCCTCCGGTAGCGCATTGGCTCACCGGGGACATCCTGTCTCAATCCGACCTGGCGGAGCACTCGAGACATCCGTATGTACTCCGCCTCGCTGTGGCCCCGACCCACTACCCATCTAGCTTGTCGCACCCGTCTCGGATGCTCTCCATCACCGATCCACCTTGCCTCCCGCCAGGGCCTCCAAATGACTTGGGCATCTGTCAAGTCCGCCCATAAACTCCTATACCATTGCCCCGATCTCACGGGGCGGCTCAACTGTCTCTCCTCCGCCACTAGCCATCTCCTACCATAAGCCTGGCTCATGTCCCAGTAAGCACATGGCAACCCCTCCGGTCGAGCCACTCTGAAGTGCTCCCAACCCCAGCACTGGAGAACCAAACCGCAGCCTAGGCCCTTCCGGCCCCGTCTTCGAACCTCATACAACTCCCGGTACACCTGCACCAATAAAGCGGGTGCCCAAGCATACACTACCCTATTAGTGAGCATCTCGCTCACTACACCCATCAAGTTCCATGGAAACCTACACCCGGTGCTGTTCGGGGCCACAATGTTGGCCAATACGAACATCATCAGAGCCTCCACCGCTACCAACTCCTTGGCCGTATACATGGCCAAGTAAGGAATCCCCCCGCTCTCCGTCCGGATCTCCCTCCAGTCATCCCCAAACAACTTGGCCATCTCCGTGGCCCTATCTCGTCCAACCTCCACCCATGCCCCCTCCACGGGCACCTTGAGGATGCGGTATACATCCTCAAGCGTCACCGTCATCTCTCCGATCGGGAGCTGGAACGTCCCCCGATCTGGATCCCACCTCTCGGCCAAAGCCGAGAGGTACCCCTCATCTGCCCGAACTACCTCCAACCGGGCTGCCTCCGCTAGCCCTACTGCTTCCAATATCTCCCAGTCTTCCTGGGACAATGACCTCCTCATCCCCGGAATGATAGGGGAGAATCGGTGTCGTGCCTCTAACACCCTAAGCTGCAAAACAACAAAACAAAAATTGGTTACAAATTTAAAAAAAAAAAAAAAAAAAACTGCAAAAAAAAAAAAAAAAAACAAATAAAAGTACTTGCTTAAATAAACAAATACCTCAGCTGGCTGCACTGGCGCGTCCGCTCCCATCTCCGCCATAGCTCCCGCGTGCTTCACTCTCCCACACAACCTTTCACTTCACTTCACTTCATTCCACTCCCTCAGACGCACTTCTCTCAAGCTCGAACGCACAAATGAGCGAAATTCTCGCTGAAACTGTTTAAATAGCTGGTTTTGGTGCCCTGAAACGTAGTGGGGCGTTTCATGGCGCATTCAGACGCAGTGGGGCATTTCATGATGCATTCAAACACCGACGGGCGTTTCTGCCACCTCCAAATGCATACCGGCGTTTGGTGTCAGTATTGAATAAAAGAACAAAACTTACAAAATTGAAGCTTACCTCCTCCAAATTTCATCAAATTGCATCCATCCATTCTTCTTATCATAATAAAACATTTTGTGAAGGTTACAACAGTTTTGGAAACAAATTTTGTCATTTTGCTCAAAAAGCGCATCATTCATCATTGATTTACAAATTGGGTTAAAAACATTCAAAACCTTCACAAAATTAACAACATTCATCAATTCTTCTGATCTATCGTCAATTTCATTCATTCTTCTTTCATCATGCATATTTTTGCCAAATTAAATTAAAGTAAACCTCGTATCTAGTGGTATATTCTATCACCTTGGCGATTGCAGCGATTTGCATCCATGCAATTCGGTAAGAGGATTAAACCACCATAAGGACACTTACCATTTATCATCATCAATTATTTCACTGTTTGAAAATTGGAAATCAATTTTGGGTATCCTACTTTTCAAGTGACCTCATACCAAGATTAATTTGCTCAACAGTTGTCATTGATGGCCTAGTTCATGGGGCCTTAAACGTGGACAATCTTCAATATCATCATTATTTTGAGTCTTGCTAGAGATTAAGGCTACCTAGGTTGATTGGTTCCGACCCGAGGAATTATCCATACAGATCACTAGGAGCATCTCTCGAAGTTCTGGACTCTTTCATATTGCATCTCTCGCATATCAATGGCGCCAACAAGGCAATTTCATCAACGAGTATGGATTCACCCACGGGAGTTGGGGCATCCGTTATCAATTTTTAACTTTCCTAATAGTAGAATTCATCTTACATGATCATGGAATTTAAAATTTGGCAAAAATCCCTTTCTAACCGTTGGGGCATAAAACGGTTCATCTTTCACATCACTCATATCGTCTTCAATCATATTCTTTTCTCGGTTTGTACACCAACCCCTTTTCTGTTGGGACATAAACAGATGGTTCATACACCAACCCCTTTTTCACCGTTGGGGCAAAAACGGTTCATTTTATTTTGAATTTCTTCCAATTGGCTCGTGAGAACCATTCTCGCTCGCCAATTGAGGGGGTAAGCTGATAAATTTTAAATATTCTTTTATTCTTTGGTCTTCAAAGTTGTGCTTTAGTCTTGAGAGAGAGTTGCGTCTGATCCAGATTTTCAGGTGTCCTAAGTTTTTGTGCTGCATTGTGTCTTCACACAAAGCAACTCAAAAAATCCAGCCACTTGCAAGTCATCTATACCTTCCTGTCAGCCACGTGTCGGTCATCCACCTTCCCGCCATTATTTGGCCCAAATCCACACTTTCCCGCCATTTTTCATCCCCAAATTTATTTAAATTAATATTTATATATATATTTTAATATTTTAATATATATATTTAAATAATAGTTTAAGTGATTTAATCTGAGCCGTCCATCCTTCATTTAATCTCATCCGTCCATCCATCTTAATCCATTCCACAACCAAGATTTATTCTCTACCCTTGGATCCGCTTTAATCTTAGCCACACGTTCAAAGTGTCGTTAAAACCCTAAAGTGTGCCCTAAGAGTGGATTATAAATTGAGTCACTTTGATGGCTCAAACCCTATGTCTTTTGCTACTTCTATCTCCTATGTGCTATCTCTGATTCTAATTCTTCTACTGCTATCTCCTCTCTTCTGCTACCCTTTCGCCGCATCCATCGCCGCTTCCGTCGCCGCTTTCGCCGCCATTCCTTCTGCAGCATTCTGCAGAATCTCCCATTCCTGTCGCAAGTGCCCGCGGGCGTTTACCCCTTCACCAAGTGCCCACGGGCGTTTACCAAGTGCCCACGGGCGTTTACCCGCAGCCACAGACTCAGACCGACGTCCGTAATCCAGATCCAGAAGCACGCGGGCGTTCAGCGAGTGCACCAGGGCGCCTTCCGCAGCCTATTCTGACAACAACATTACTTCCAGGTGTCGCCTGGTCTAGCTGCGTTAACAGAGAACAGGTATAAATTAGTTTAAAGCAAGTAACCTCTTTTCTTCTATATTGATCTGTTATTGAATTCCTGCATTCCATTTTTATAGGGTTTTAGATTGTTTCTGAGGGCTCACGCAGTGGAGCCCTCTCATTAATTTCTAACTCCTTGATAGTGTTAATGTGTGCGGGTTTTTGATAACAGATCCGGTTTATTGATGGCAGTGATTAAGTCGGAGTGGTCCAAGCAAGGGATACAACAAAGCCCACTCACTCTGTTGGGATTGAAGATACGTTCTTCGAAAGCGCCACCATTTGTGCCAGCTAGGGTTTCGGAGAACCCTAGCATAATTTGTAACTCTTGTATCACAAATAAAGGGTTACAGGCCCAGTTGTATTCAAAAAGGAGTTTTTAAACTCCATCGATTAATAGAAATCGTTTGTTTTTGTGCAACTATTCTGTACTCTGTCATTGTGATTTTATTTCTATTTGGCGTGTATTTTTAATCTACACAAGCAACATGTCACGATATCGTGATGCCTTTCCTTCCTTGGCCACGACCAAGCAACATGTGATATCGCGATGCCTTTCCTCCCTTGGCCGCGACCAAGCACCATGTCATGATATCGCGACACCTTTCCTCCCATGGCCACGACCAAGCAACATGTCATGATATCGCGACAACTATCCTCCCTTGGCCGCGACAAAACAAAATGTCATGATGTCGTGACACCTTTCCTCTAGTGATCGTGACCAAACAACATGTCGCGATATCATGACAACTATCCTCCCTTGGCCACGATGAAACAAAATGTCGTGATATCGTGACAACTTTCCTCCCTTGGTCGCGATGCAGCAGCATGTCGCGAAATCATGACACCATTCCACCCTTTGCTTTTTCCTTGATCATTATCTCAGGGACCTTTCAAGACCCTGCCTAATCGCCTCGTCCTCAGTAGCCATGTCACTGTGCAACTGAACCCCAACCTCCTTCTCAGCACCAATCTTAGCTAGGAAGTCGACCGCTTTGTTTAAATCTCTACTCACGTAGACTGGAACCACATCATCTAATTGCCTCCATAGTTCCTTAATTTGATTGACAAGAATCCTCAACCTCCAAGCTTTCAAGGCAAAGTTCCTCATGCAATCTAGAGCTCCGACCATTATTTGAGAATCCGATTCGAGTATTATCCTCCTATGGCCTTGTTTAACCGCCCAAATAGAAGCATATTTGATAGCTATGGCTTCTGCTTCATTGTTTGTAGCTCTTCCCAAGCCTTGCAGTTCCCAATAGAGCACTGCTCCAACATGATTACGACAAACCACTCCAATTCCAGCTCTACCCGGGTTGCCTTTTGTAGCTCCATCAGTATTAATTTTAATCCAACCTGTTGGGGGTGGTTTCCAACTAGCTCTGATCTGTTCCTCTTGCATTTCAAGTCCTTCTTCCATTGCCCCGACAGCCACCTGAGTTTCCTCTTTAGCATAGACGGCCACAGTTTCAGTGACTTTGCTCCAAATGACCTGCCAAACTCCATCTAACGAAGAAAAATTTTCTCTAAAGATTCTAGCATTTCTCTCCAACCACACTTGCCACCAAATGAAGTTTAATCCAAGCTCCCAACCAAGACGAAGAGCTTTAGATTTAAATCTACCCCTCTTCCATCTTTCCCAGATATTAATTCGGTTCAAGTCACTATTAACTTGAATTTTAAAACATGAAAACCATCTCTTCCAGATCTGGCGCATGAAAGAGCACTCAAACATCAAGTGGTCAGCTGTTTCCTCGCTCTTGTAGCATAATACACATTGGGAAGGGCCGATGATTCCTTTACATCTGAGATTATCAAAAGTGAGAATTCCATTGTGCATGAACTGCCAGGCAAAAAAGTTAACTTTCAGCCACCCTTTGGAATGCCAAATCTTTCTCCAATCCTCAACCTGAAAAGTATGCGGGGAGGCTCTGAAGGATCTTGTCATACCCGTCCTTCACCGTGTAGACACCAAGGCTCCCATAGCCCCAAGCTAATTCATCCTCCTTGTCTCTACCTGTGAGGAATATTTATGTCAAGATTTTAGTCATGATGGGTGCCAAATTCGGAGGGATTGAAATTGGCCACTCATCCAACTTCTTAAATCGCTTAAACTTGTAATCCCCCAGATGACTAGTGGTGAAATAACTTTCAATTTGAACCCATCCCTTGGTTTCAATGGCTGCTTTTAAAGGTTGCAATTCAAGAAATTCGACAATGATAGGTGGGTATTGATCCCAAGAATCTGACCAAAAATGTGCCTTCTCCCCTCTCCCCACTTTCCAAAATAATCGATCTTTTACAACCTGAGATCCTAACTTGAGAGCCTGCCACACTAAGGATCCAGTACCTTCCAAAGGGAAATGACCCACCTCATTTGGGTTAACATGTCCCAAATATTTACCGGTTAGGATTCTACTGAATAAGGAAGTTGGTCGGGAAATCCACCTCCAGTAAAGCTTTCCACCCAAAGCTTTATTATTTATCTTAGATCTTCTCAGACCCAAACCTCCTTTTACCTTGGGTTGGGTCACTTTGTCCCAACCAACTAAGGCCCATTTCCTCTCGCCTTTTGCTCCTTCCCATAAAATTTTTTTGGCCATCTTGTCCAACTCTTTCCATATAGTATGTGGGGCAACCAGGATAGAGAATTTATAAATTGGCATGGCCTGAATGACTGATCGTAGAAAAGTTAATATACCCCCATAGCTTAACCATTAGTGAGACCAATGATTGATTCTAATCTTGATACAATACAAAAAATTCCTCTAGATCTCTATTTTTAGTTTTTTGAAGTGCAAAGGGACCCCCAAGTAAACCACTAAACCACTGGGAGAGAAGTCCTTGTGAATCCCAAGATCTCTAAGATTCTGCCCTGAAGCCTCTGATCAAGATTGAAAAAGACCACTTTGGATTTTTTATCATTGATGACTTGGTTTGAAGCCCTAAGGTAGACACTAAGAGTATCTCTGATCATTCTTGCTTCCCTGAAGTTGGCAACTCCCACCAATCCAGTATCATCCACAAACTGTAGGTGAGTCAAAACTTCCTCACCCACCTTGATACCTGTTAGCAAACCTTGTTGTCTTCTTCTCAAGAAAAGTCTACCTAGTCCTTCAGCCAATATGAGAAACAAATAGGGAGAGCAGGGATCCCCTTGACGAAGGCCACGGGTGGCTCCAAATGGTTGCGAGGGGAGACCCTTGATTAACACTGAGTATGTTAGAGTAGAGACACAACTCATGACCCATTCTATCCAATCCTGAGAGAAACCAAAGGCTGCCATCATCTTTGCCAAGAAGCTCCACTCCACCCTATCATAGGCCTTTGACATATCTAATTTTATGAACATTCCTTTATTACCAAAGTTTGCATTGAATGGATTGCCTCCCGAGCTAGAACCACCCCATCCAGGATCTCGTCTACCCTCAACAAAACCCCCTTGCTCTGAGGAGATAATGTTATGTAAAAGAGGTTTTAGTCGCTCAACCATTACCTTTGTGATTATTTTATATATCACATTGCATAAGGCAATAGGTCTATAATCTGAAATATGAACCCCCTTCTCCCCTTTTGGAATTAAGGTGATGAAAGTATGATTTAATGCTTTAAGCATTCTTTTATTACCTCTGGACTCCTCTATAACATCCATTACATCCTCCTCCAAGTTATCCCAAAAGGCCTGAAAAAACTCAATTGGAAAGCCATCTGGACCTAGAGTTTTTTCGGTGCTCATTCCAAAGACCACATCCTTCAGTTCCTCTCTTTCAATGGGTTTGAGAAGGGACTGATTTTCTTCTTCAGAGATAACAGAAGGTATGACATCAAGAACGTCATTTTGAGCCTCTTCATCTTGCACCATACTTTCCTTAAAAAGTTCAGAAAAATAATCCATTGCATGGGACCGCATACCTGGAAGAGTATCAAAGGAGTGTCCATTCTCATCTTGAAGGGCTTCCATGTTATTCATCTGTCTCCTAGCACATGCAGTCCGATGGAAAATTTTGGTATTTCTATCACCTTCTAATAACCAAGTGGTTCTTGCTCTCTGTTTCTAGAAGGTCTCCTCTTGGTTGTCAATGTCCTCAACCGCTTTATGCAAGGCATCATCCTTGGCTTTGAGCTGCTCAGTAATTTTTCCTTCCCTAAATTGTCTTTGGACCTCATCCCATCTGGCCACCAAAGGAGCTTTTTGGACCTGGAAGTCTATTTTGTTAGCTCGCCTCCAAAGTTTCAGTTGAGCTTTGACATGATGAAGTTGTTTGTGGAATCTAAACATTGTTGTCCCATAGGCTGGGTGGCCCTCTTCCCACCACTGAGGAATTTTCTTTCGAAGTTCCTCTTTTTGTAACCAAAAATTCTCAAATTTAAATGGTTTGTGATGCTGCCCTGTCTTAGTCCCTCCTTCCAACAAAATGGGAAAGTGATCTAAAATAAGACCCTCCAAAATCTGAAATTTTGTATTCCATTTTACAAATGCCTCCTCTGAAACCAAAAAATGGTCTAACTTTACCTTCCTGCTATGTGGCTCCCTCCTCTTATTAGTCCAAGTATAGTTGGTACCAGGGCCTTTGATATCCACTAAGTGTAAAGCTTGGACTTGAGCAATCATAAGTCGATCCCCTAGGTCCAAAATTGGGGTTCCCCCTTCCTGATCTCTAGAGGATAATTTAGCATTAAAGTCCCCAACAATAATCCAGTCTAAATATTCCCTTGAGATTCTCATGTTATGCACAACTTTCCATTGGAGCCGCTGACCATCAAGGTTTTGAGCCCCATAAAAATTTGTGATTAAAACATGTTCAACTGTGACATTATTCCTAAAATGTGATGTGAGAACACCCCTCTAGGCTAGATGTTCTATTGCAGTCCAATCAAGAGAGTTCCAAAGAGTAACAATCCTCCCTGAGGCCCCTTGGGCAGCCACATCCATATGACCAACACCCCTCCAAATTCTGTTAACTGTTTTACACATAAGATCTAACGACATTTTTGTCTCCTGAATAAGCAAAAAGTTTGTTTTACAGTTTTCTAAGAGTCTTCGAATAGCAGATTGATGGGTTCTACTGTTTAAACCCCTAACATTCCATGATTGTATAATCATTAGTTACCTTGAGAGCAATAAGAATCTATTGGCCTCACCGATCCTCCAGTGATCAGTTTGTCTCCTTGAGCCGCTAGCAATTCCTTATTTGATTTTCTACCCACTCCTTGAGAGTTGCCATTCTTTGGCCTCTTTTCCACCTGAGTTATCCCTAAAGTTGGCCTTTCTCTGTTCTTTTCTGCTATTCCCATGCCGACATCCTTGATCATTGGCTGCTCTTGGTTATGAACTATCAATGCCCCAACACTCTCAGACTGCGATAACCCACTATGGTCAATTACCTGCTCTATGATGGGGGAGAAGAAAGAGGAGCTTGAACGTGAATGTTATTATTTTCACTATTACCATCCACGCCTTCCATGAATTGTTCCTCTTGGTCCACTAGTGTCTTAAATATTTCATACCTATTGGCGGGTTTGAGGTGGGTTTGCTCCTTGCCATATTTTTTCTTTTGCCTTCTCCTTCTTTTAGGTTGTTCAAAACCATCTCTCTGAGCTTCATTGCCCTGGGAGGTATTGGCTTGTTCTTTGTTTATTGTTGCCTTACCCTCCTTAGGAAGATTCGACATTCCTAGAGGAGCCTCCATTTTTGTGGTCATATTATTTGGGAAAAATTGGGCCAAATGCCCGTGTTTGTGGCAAACTCTACATCTAAAGGGCAGAGCCTCATAATCCAGCTGTTGAATCCATGATAGTCCTGCAAGTTCAAGTTCCACCTCTGTCGAGAGAGGTTGGCTAAGATCCATTTCCACACATATTCTTGCGTAAACAGCTGTGTTCCCTTCTATTGTGTCTTTGGAGACACCCAAATGTCTTCCAAGGGAATTATCGATCATCTCCAAAACCTGCTCACTCCAAAACTCCATTGGAAGTGCATATAGACGGATCTAGACCGGGACAGCAGTGGGTTCAATTCGGGGATCGAAACCCACTCTCCAGGGTTGAACAAATAAACCTGCCGGACCATAATTCCTCTTCTCTGATTCGAAAGCCCTGTTTCTATCGGCCAGAGAAGAAAAACTAACAATAAAATACCCATTGCTAATAAACCACAAAGAGTACTCACCATGAGGCTCCCAGTTTTGCCGGACCCAGGAGTGCAAAAAATTTAGGGTAGGGCGAATACCCATGAATTTGCAGATCAAATCATGATTGGCTCTGTATAAGACTATTTCTTCGACCATCCTTGGCTCAATGACAATCTTGGGCCGTGAATCGGACTGTGGCAGGCATCCATTGACTCGATGCGCTGTTGATCTGTTTCCTGCAGTCGTAAAGAGCATTTTAAAGGCAGATCTTTGAGCTTCGTCCATCTTGGATGGAGATTTATCTTTTAGCATATCTACATAAGAGCTATTCCTCCCTAGGAGAGGATCCGAAGAAGTCCCCATTGGACCCTCCTAGAGCAGCAATCTTGCCTTTAGATCCACAGTAACCAGAAATCTCTTTGAAAACCCAGCCGATGCCCTAGATTTTTCTTAGCTTCAGAAACCCTAGTTCATCGCTTCCCGCTCATTTACAACCATTTATTAGATAATAGGAAACTATCCATTGTTTTTACTATATGAGTTTGCCCAATGTGTGTATTATCCCATGTATATTGAAAACTTGAAGAACTAACATCCTAAATGTTATTTGAATTGAAAAATAAATAAAAAATTTACATTGATTTAGACCATCCTAGAATAAAATCCTTGTTTTCTAATGGAGATAGAATAGATTTGAAATCACCCCCAATAATCCATAGATCACAATGAATCATCATTGTATTTGAGAAAATATGCTAAGGTCCTTCCAACATCTTTCATGACGAGTACCTATAGTTGGAGCATATACATTTATAACCCCATATTTGATGTTTTTCTCTTTCCTATATAATAGTCCAACAACCCAATTAATTTTTGCTTCTAATAATTATCCATCCTAATTGTATTTATCCCATATTATTGCAATATCACTTGAATCTCCTAAAGAAAAAGTGCTAGACAATTATCCATATTTTAAATATTCTTAAAAGCATCCTTATATTCCTCACTAATTAATTTTGTTTCTTGTATTAAAATAAACTCATGAATATAACAACCTATTAATTTATTAATAATTATTTTTTTAGGGGTCTTATTCATACCTCTAATATTCCATGATATCATTTATGTTGCTAAATTTCTTCTTAAAAATTTCTTCTTTATGTTGCTCTCAAAACCCTAAAGTGCATAGATGATCCTCCATAGTCATTACTTTCTTATGTTGGCCTAGAAACCCTAGATTTCCTTGGATATCATCCATATGATTTTATCTATTGTTCTAATATTAGAATCCTAAAGTGCAATGAATACACTCTATAATACTTTTATTTTTATTGTTTTTTTTTTTGAATTTACATGGTGGAATCGATAGCCGCCACGAATCCGGGTAGGCTGTCTAGCTTTTTATGGCCGCCATAGTATTCTACATTGTCTACCCTAGAAGCCGCCACACAGATCTTCGTGCAGTCTGCACCTATAACCACCATGCCACAATCATTTTAAACCTTTTATGCCACTGAAAGCACCAGGAAAGGGACAAGCGTTCAGTCCGGCGAGGCCTGAGATTTGAACCTTGCACCTCCGCCCCCCTTATGGGGTTTGGATGAACCAATTGTTCTACACCTCATACCTATTTTTATTGTAAGGAGAATATTTTATGTTATTTGAGAAAAATGAAGATGATTTACCTATATTAAGCTTAACGTCCTTCACCTCAATCGCTTTAAAAATTGCCTCCCCATATTACTTTGCTTTAAAATTTACCTTCTCATATTATTTCGCATCTTTAACTCCTATATTTCAACTTGCACATTGTACTTTCTCATACCTCATGTCATTTCTTCTTCTAATAGTTGATTCGAATGAACTATAATGACCTTTGTCATCTGATGATGTAGAGAGGTATTTATTTCTTAGGAGTGGAAAATCCTTGATTTGACCTAGCTTCTCTTATGATATGATCTCCTTGTTTCATATTGAAGTTACCCTCATACCCAAAATTTTCCATCTCTTTCTCCATTACTATTACTTTGCAATATTTTTTACATGTGTCCAGTTTCATGATAATTGTGACATCAAAATGCAATGTTTTTATAATCCACTTGTTGATCCCATTCTCATAATTAATATTTAATCCTAATGGAGTGTGGTAAAGGTATTGAAATATCCATGGCAACACATATTCGAGTGTATACAACATTCCATCTCTCCTTAGTAGTTACTCCCTCCTAGATACACTCACCTCTAGTATTACCAATATTCGTCAAAAACTCCTTATTGATGATTTGGTAAGAAAGTCAAAAAAATATAATCCACACCGAAATCCTATTAATAGTATTTGTCTCCACAAAAAAAAATTTCTTACTCCATGGTCTTAAATATAATGAATCTATACCCCTAAACCAAGGGCCTCCAACCATTATTTTCTCCTTTATTTCTAAACTGGAGAAGATAATGTGGAAAAATTCTTTCATATGAAAAGTCGTGGAGTACTTTGAATTCAATCTCCACTTCCACTTGATCCAATTTCAAATATCATAAAAAATTATCCAATATCAAGATTTGGAATCAAGAATTAAGGAATGGTGACCGCATGCTTTCTCAGGCCCACTAATATCTCAAGTGGCATCCAAGTTGAGATATGTTAAGGCCAACCTTAAAATGTGGAACAAATATATTTTTGGTGATTTATTTAGGAGGAAAAAAGAAATTTTTGACCAACTTCAGGAGTTTGAAAATGCTTTTGAGTCTAGGGAAGTGACTGAAAGAGATAGACTTAAAGAAAAAGAGTTGTTATCAAGGTTTCACAACTCCTTGGCTGAAGAAGAAATTTTTTGGCACCAAAAGTCTAGATCCCTTTGGCTTCGAGAAGGTGATAGGAATACAAAGTTTTTTCATACTTCCACCTTGAGGCAAAAGAGTAAAAATAGAATCAGAGTAATCCTAAAATTCAATGGGTCTGTTTCTTAGGACATTGAGGAAATCAGGGATGAGGCAGTTGCATAATTCAAAACCCTCTTATGTTCGAGAGAAGCTAGGGATATTCAAGCGAAGGATAGGCTCTTGCAAAATATTCTTGTTCTGGTTTCAAAAGAAATGAATTTTGGGTTGGACGCTCCCTTTAGTGATGATGAAATAAATACTACGATATTCTCCATAAGAGGGCCTAAGGTCTTGGGCCCGGACGGTTTCCCTCCAATATTTTTTCAAAAAATTTGGCACATAGTAGGGAAATACATTTATGAAGCATTGAGGGAAATCCAATAATTGAAGGTAATTCCATTAAACATCAACTCTACCTTCCTTGTACTCATTCCCAAGACAAAGGGAGCTAAGAAATTCAAAGACTTTAGACCCATAAGTCTTTGTAATATGTTGTTCAAAATTCTTACAAAATCCTTAGTGAATAGATTGAAAGTCCTTTAAGAGATTATCGATCTTACTTAAAGTGGTTTTTTGGTAGACAGGTAAATTATCAATGATATTATCATAGTGCATGAAATCATTTACTCTATTGATAGGAGTGGCAGGCCAGACACCTTCCTGAAACTTGACATGAACAAAGCATATGATAGGGTCTCATGGGGCTTCTTACTTCAAGTCCTATCCAAGTTCGAATTTATTCCAAGCTGGATAAAATTGATTAAGGCTTGCATTTGCTCTGCAAATTTTTTAGTTATCATTAATAGATCAACGGTGAGCTACTTTTGTAGTTGCAGAGACATCCAGTAGGGGGGGCCGTTATCCCCATATCTGTTCATTTTGTTGGAAAAATCCTTGGGGAGATCTCTCAAAGCCAATCAAAATTTAATAGGGATTAATCCAACAATCAATATAGACCCAATTTCTCACCATCAATTTGTTGATGATACTTTGTTGTCTTTCTTGGCTTTGATCCCCCAAGCTAGAGTTGTGAAAGCCATCATCTCAGATTTTGAGAAAGCAATAGGGCAAAAAGTGAATCTCAGGAAAAGCAAAAAAATTCTTTAACACTCCCCCAAGAAGGTAGAGGAAAATTACTGATATTTTGGATTGTGAGATAGATTGCCTCCCTTCTATGTACTTGGGATTACCTAAGGGTGGAGTTAAATTTCTCTTTGGGATTTAATTGTAGAAAGAGTTCAAAGTAAAATCATTGGGTGGAAGGGGGTTCTCTTGAGACAAGCTAGTAAAGCTATGTTGGTAAAATCCATTCTTCAAAGCATACCAGTCTATTTCCTTTCCCTCTTTAGGCTTCCAAGGAAAATTCTTCAGAAACTTGAGCAAATTCAACGTTCATTTCTCTGGTTTGGATCACAAGATAAGAAGAAATTCTCTCTGGTTTCTTGGGACCAAGTTTGTAGCAAGAAAGAGTAGGGAGGTTTAGGGCTGAGAAGAATGAAAATTATGAATTGAGAACTTCTTGCCAAACAGAGATGAAGATTAGTGCAAAATGAAAATGTGAATTGGGTTCAAATTTTGAAAGCCAAATATTTAAACAATGAGGATTTCATCCTATTTGATCCCAATCCATCATAGGGCTCTGCATTTTGGAGAAGCATTATCAAAAGTCATATGGATATCAAGTTGGTGGGATGTTGGCTTCTAGAAATTGAGTAGAATATTAATTTTTGGAATGATAAATGGGTGGCTAATAGGCCCCTAAATTGCTATCCAAATTTCATGTAGGATGAGCCTATTTTGAGATAGGTCTTTGGGTCAAAGGTCAGTGATTTTATTGAGGTGGTGGATGGTAAAAAGTGTTGGAAGCCCCTTGAGTTCCTTGGTCTGTCGTTGGAGGAAGATGTTTCCTGTAAAGCCCTTCATGACATTTTGAAGTGGATCGTTTTACCTTTCAATAATAAGCAGGATAAGTTGATATGGGGTGTTGAGAATGATGGTTATTTCTCTGTTAAATTGGCTTATGCCTTGTTAGATGCTCATGATGAGCCCTGGTTTCCTGTTCGAGATGTGTGGCAAAAAGACCTTATGCCAAAAGTTAATATTTTATTTTGGCTAGCAGTTCAAGAAAAGTGCTTGACCCTAGATAATATTTAGAAAAGAGGTTTACTTATCCCTAATAGGTGCTTTTTGTGTGGTATGGCGGAAGAAACTCCTGAGCACCTCTTCTCCACATGCACTTTTTCATGGGAGGTGCTAAGCATGTTGTTGAGCTATGTGGGTCTAGATTGGGTCTTCCCTAGAGAGTTGACCACTTTCTTGGATCAGTGGAATTCCCCTTTCCTCTCACTTCACCTTTGATCCTTCTGGTCCTTTACTCTACCACATATTTGGTGGCACATATCGAAAGAAAGAAACTCTAGGAACTTCAAGAACAATTTTCACACTACAGAGTCAGTGTTTCTGAGGACTGTAGTTGCTACTGTTGAGAATGTGGATCTCTTTTATTTGGACAAGGGCTCTCTCAATAAGGAATTAGAGCTTGAAAATATTCTTGGATTTAAGTCTCCTCTGCTAGTGTCTCCTAGGACTCACCAGTCTTCTAGGGTAAATACAATTTGGGAACCTCTCCCCCGATTGGATGAAACTAAAATTTGATGGAGCATACAAATGAAATGTGGGTCCGACGAAGCAGGGAGATTTTTTCAAGACTCCAATGGTCTAATTTTTCTATATTTCAAAAATCTTGAAAGCCAAACTAGTGATGTAGCGGAAGTCAGAGCACTTTTCCAAGGTGTTTTGCAATTGAATTCTTTGGATTGTAGGAAAATTATTATCAAAGGAGATTCCCTTGTTAATATAGTCAAAGGGAATCATTTTCCAACCTGGACTATTTCAAATTTGATAGAAGAAGTTCACAGGATTAATCAAACTATGGAAGTCCAACTCAATCATGTGTTTAGGAAAGGTAACAGGTCTACAAACTTCCTGGCTAATTTCAGATTATCTCAGGACAACCTGTCAATTTGGTCTGATAACTTCCTAGAGGGATTAACTCAATTAGAAAATGAAGGAGGAAGAAGATAATATGCCTTACTTGAGTGAGTAGTTTGGTTTTTGTTCTCCCTTGTGAGGGTTCCTGGTACCTTTTACTTTCTTGGGTGGCGACTATAGCTATGTTCCTTTTACTCCCTTTATTTTTAGTTTGGAGTTTGTTGTTTTCAAGATCCTAGGTTCTCTTGGTGGCCTGCGTGCCCCTTTGTCTAGTTAGGTTTGTTGGATCCATTTTGTAAAAGTTTTGGGGTCCCTTTCAAAACCCTTCATCCACCTAATAAAAAAATTATATATTAACTCTCTGGTTTTAAGAACCATTATATCATGCTCAATCATCTCATCCTTAATAATCACTTTTAGTATAGTATCTGCTACCTAGATAGGATTTGCCATATATTAACTCTTCCTCTTATTTCTAACTATGGTATCCATACTTCCAACTAAGGCATCATTGCTTCCAACTGGGGTATCCTTACTTTCAATAAGGACTTTCAAAATTAACTTTTTTTTCCATGTTACCTATATTTTCTTCACATGAATCTCTTAGTTTTAAACTTTCTCCTAAGATATGGAACAAGAAGTGGCACTTGCTCCTTGATCACACTTTGCTTTCTACTTCTTACTTCCTACTCACACTTCCTACTTCCTTTTAACTTGCACATTTATAGATTAATAATTATTTACTATATAAAATCTATTTTTTTATTTACTATAATTATTTATTGTATAAAATCTATAGATTAATAGTTATTTATTTATTAATTTCATGGGTTATATAGGAAGAAAAATGGGTGCGACCCTTATTACATCATGATCACCTAGTGGTATTACAATAGATTGGAATTGTGCATGTATCCCAGTATTTAAACCTAAGTCTCCTCATTGAAATTCTAGGAATCTAACTAGTTGAACTAATGTAATATGAGATAGCCTTATTGATTTATTGATATTCATATTAAACCTTCATAAAAAAACAAATCGTAAACAAAGTGGATGCTAAAAGTGGATTGTTTTCTCTGTATAACTAATATAGGAGAATGGGGAGAGGGACCATGAGAGAGAGGGAGGCTGAGAGGGTGTGGAAGGATGAGTTGTTCTAATAGGAGAGGTTGTCCCCTACTATGGAGAGATGGTCTATGTTGGTTTCCATATGTTGATGGGTTTAGAGTCTACAAAGATTGGGGTGGATCTAGATCCCCTTGATTTTGTGGTTCTCGAAGAGTCTCTTCTAAAATATTGGTTCATGGAGCCTATTCTAGGTGGGAATTTCTTCCTTTCGTTGGTGTTGGATAAGATTTTGGATTTTGGTAGGAAATATGGTGTTTGCAGGATTTTTCCTTAGTCTTTAAGTTTTGTTGTGATAGGGATATTGATTTTTTATGGTTTAGATGTCGATCCTGGAGCTAACCTATCTGAGAACATGAATCTCAATTTCATGGATCCTGAGAAGTTCTTGCAGGTATTCCCTTCCCCAATCTTTGTGTTGGGCAGGAAAAAGTTCCAATTTTTATTTGTCAATGTGAGGAAGATTTCGGCTGTTATGGGTATTGTTGTTGGTCATAGAGATGTTTGACCTAAAAATGCTGATCTTGTGTTTGTGGATCCTGAGATGTTCTTGTAGGAAATCCCTTTCATGACTTTTGTGTTGGACGAGAAAAATGTTCAAATTTCAAATGCTAATATGAATAGGATCTTGGCTATTATTGGTATAGTTACTGGTCATGGAGCTGATCTACTTGAGAACATGGATCATGTATTAGTGGGTCCTAAGAAGTTCTTGCAGACATTCCCTTTTGTATTCGTTGTGTTGAGAGGGAAAAAGTTTTAAATTTTAAATGTTGATGTGAGCAAGAATCAGGTTGTCAGTGGTTTAGCTATTGGTCCTGGAGTTGATATGCATAAGAATGTGGATCCAATGTTCATGGGTCCTAACATGTTATTGTAGGTAAATCCTTCTACAGCCTTCGTGTTAAGCAGGATAAAATTTCAAATTTTAAATATAGAAGTGAGAGGGTTTTCAATTATTTGTGATCCTTTCTTGGTCTGGGACTTGGGCGAGAAATGCACTCTTATTTAAAATTCGATTTGAGTGGATTTCTTGAGAGGCCCTAGCAGGAAAATCCTAGAGGTGTTTTATCTGTTGGTTTTGTGCCTTCTGGCTATGGTGTGTTTATGCATTCCCCACTTGGGAGGGTGAACCTTGTGGATAATTTCATCCTCGAGTCCCAGTTTCTTAGGAGTAATATTAGGGGCCACGAAGACTTCATGTCTCTCGTTGAATATGTGAACCCACCCTTGGGCTTGCAAGAGTTCTAGTTGTCCTTTGGTCTAGGTGATATTTTTTTGTTAGCAGTTATGGATTCGAAGTTTTCTAAAGTTAACAACTTCCAAATCTATTTACCTTATGGTTGTGTTGTGGCTCCACATATCCCTCTTGGGAGAAAGGAAAACCTTGGGTTCGTGGATCAGAGGAAGCTCTAGCAAGGAAACACAAGGTTTTTGGATATAGTGTCATGGAGATCTCCCCAAGCTACCGTACTTTTGTGGTTTAAGGGAAGTTCTTACAATTTTTCCTTAGAAGCTTGAATCTATGGAGACCCTCATAGGAAAATTTTAAATTTTTTTATTTATGTTTTGTGCAAGAATTTGCAAGGCTACGAAGAAATATCTACCCCCTAGGAATGTTTCCTGGATTGGGCAAAAAAAAATTAATTTTTAAATTTTGATTTAAATTGGAGCAGGTTTCTAGTTGTTCTTGAGGATCTCGAGTTTCTCCTTGAAATTATTGTCTTGGATTGGTCTTCTGTTGTAGTAGTTCGGTTCAAATACGAGGGGATCTGAATTTCTCTTCAATGCTTTTGTTCTATTCTTTTGGCTTCTATGATCCTGCTATTGTCAAATCCTATCTTGTTTTTCTCTATTGCTCTTTTGTGTTTCTTTTGCAGCCTCCTCTTTGAGGCTCTATTTCTGCTATACAAGGTTCAAGGACCCTTGTAAAACCCCTTATTTGGTTTGCAAAAGGTCGGGGGACCCTTTTAAAACCTCTTCTTCCACGTAATAAAAAAATTGTAAACAACTCCATAATCAATCGAAAAAATATTTTATAAAATTTTATTTTATCCATGCATTAACACTAAACACCTTTGCAAGATATCATTTTTTTAGTGATAAACAAGGAAAAGTTCTAAAATAAAAAAATACACATTAATTTTTCTAATTGAACCATATTAATAATATATTTTTATAGTTAAATATAAAAGCAAATCAAACTCCTCAAAATATTTTATAAAACCTTAGTTTGTCGCAACTAATTCTGAAAATAATTTAGCTTATATTTTTATTTAATTATAAATCCAACTCTATTTTAATCTTAAATGGATTAGAATGCTAATATTATTGAGTTTATATCATATGTTACAAGATCTAATGTGGCTTAAAAACAATAGAAGAATTAAATTTATTCTTTTGCATGATGATTTTGTATGTTTTTTAAAGTATGAGATAAAATTATACCTATAATAAATAGAATAAAATTGAACAAATTATGTTTAATCATTTTTACAAATAAATAGTTAGCAAATTGATGATACAAAAAAATATCTTTTAAATATGCACAAAACAATAAACTACACTCATTGTGAAAAGGTCAAGGATTTGAGTTCCTTTAACATTCAATAATGCCCTTCTTGAGCTCAAGTCTCATGTATATAAGTAATGTCACAAAAAAATATCTACAAAAGTTATTTTTCAAAGAATTAGAGAAGTAAAGTTTAAACATCCTAACTAAAATCATTAGCAACTTTAACCATAACAACAAAATCAAAGGAAAAAAAAAAACTCAAACCTTAAATTAAAGTATTTTATTTAGTTATACAACTTCAAGAACAACTATGAACATGAAACAAGAAACTATTACATAATATACATTTAAATACAAAGATAATTTTATTTAAAAATTAAAAGATAATTTTATTTAAAAATTAAAAAATATAAAAATAAAATAAAAACATATTTTATTCTAATCAAATTGATTATTAAATAATAAGATTATATTTATAGGAAATATTCATATACTCAATCAAAACACTAAATAAAATCTTTAAAACTAAAAATTTAAATTAATTTTTTTTATTGCTAAAGGGATTCGAAAGATCCGGAACTAATCTTTAAAACTAAAAATTTAAATTAACTTTTTTTATTGCTAAAGGGATTCGAAAGATCCGGAACTTTTTACATCATTCACGTCATTGGGTAAATAATATAAGTGAATTTTTATTATTATATTGCATCTGCTTGTAAGATGAACCTTTGGTTTTGTAAAACTCCATAATTACAAAGTTATGTGTTTAATTTCTAGACATTTTATTGTTTAAAATATATTTATAAATAGTTCTTAAAGGTTAGGTGGATTGGTAATTGATTTTTTGGTTAGGCTTTTACCAAGAAAAGACTTAGGTTCAAACCTCGAGGCATGTCTGTTGTAAAGGGAAAGAGAGCAAAGGGACAAGCGGGTTTTAGGCCCAAGCACTCAACTATTGATCATTGTATCACACTTAGATACATAGTGGAAAAAATATGGGAGAAAAAATAGGAGGTTTTCTGTTGTTTTCTGGACTTCAAAAAGGTATTTGACACAGTGTCAAAGAAAAAATTATGAAGCAGAATGGAAGAGCTAGAGGTTCCAATTCACTACAGGGGAGCAGTTCACAGATGAGCATGTAAAAGCTAGAATCAGAACACATGAAGGGTTATCCGAATGTTTTGGGAGTGACATAGGTGTCAAACAAGGTTGTCCTCTATCTCCTACCTTATTTGGGTTGTACATTGACAAGTTAGAAGAATGGATAAACAAATTTGGGGGAGAGGGTGTGCACTTAGCCAAATATATGGTAAAACTCCTCATGTATGCAGACGATGTAATTCTTGTGGCCAAAACAGCCAAAGATCTAGGAGATCACCTTCGATCTCTAGAACTCTTTTGTAAGGAAGTTGGGATGCAGGTAAACACAAACAAAACAAAAATCATGAATTTTTCAGAAAAAAGAAGAAGCAACAGCTCAAATTTAAGTTTGCAGGAGAACCACTTGAGGTAGTAGTAGAATACAAATACTCGGGCATAGACTTTCATGACAAACTCAATTGGAATACATGTAGGATGAAAAGAACTCAAAGCGGTTGGAGAGCACTGTATGCACTTCAAAATAGGTGTAGGAATGCCGAGCTGTGGGACTGGAAGGCCACCAAGGTTTTATTTGGCCTATTTGTTACACCGGTTTTGTTGTATGGTTGCGAGGTGTGGGCTAGTGGCACAACAAAGGCAAAATGGAGGCAAATAGAAAGGATTCAAAAATATCTAATCATAAATTTTCTCAAAATTAAGGCCACAACCCCTTATGAAATTATTCTACCTGAAATTGAAATGTTTCCTTTAGAAGCAATTGTTATGACCAAGCTGTTATGTTACTTGAAAAAAATAGAAAACATGAAAAACGACAAATGGCCAAGGGCAGATAAGGACGAAGAGTTGCATAGGCGGAAGAACACATGGATGAAACAAAATCAGAAATGGATGAAACGTTGGGAAATCAACATAAATGAATGCCCAAATTTCAACAAAGACATCAAAAGCTATGTGAATGAAAAGTTTAGAAGTGGAATGTGGAAAAATGCAAGCTGGAAAAGATAATATTATATTGCAAAGTTTAACCCAACATATGATCACAAGGAAAAAACATATATAGGAGCTGAAATCAAGTGGAAGGAAAAAATCCTCGTTGCTCAGATAAGGACTAGCTCTCATAGGCTTAGATGTGAAACAGGGAGATGGACAACACCCAAAGAATAATGGGAAGAAAGGATATGTACTTTATGCAGCACAGGGGCAATAGAGACAGAGGAACACTTCATCTATAAGTGCTCGAGTTTTTTAGACATCCGTGGCAAATACAAAGAAACACTTGGAAATGGGTCTATGACAAAGTTATTTGAAGACAGTAAAATAAAAAAAAGTTGGAAAATTGCTAACCCAAATCAGCAGGAGAAGGAACAACCTTCTCAAAGATATTAAAGATCATATGCTATGATTTGAGCAGTTGTACTTCCATATTTGAGGTCCCATAGACCATATTTGGATCTCGCGAACGTAATTAAAATCTTTCATTTCATTTCGAGTGTGTGCCTGTTGTAAAGGTAGTAGTCGAATCTGAATCCTTTGAGTGTGTGCCAGACTGACGATGATGTTACACCCAGGTTCAAATCTCAAAGGCATGTTTGTTATAAAGGTAGTAGTCAAATCTTAATCCTTTGAGTGTGTGCCTAATGTAAAGATAGTAGTCTAATCTGAATTCTCTGAGTGTGTGCCATACTGATGATGATGGTACGAATCCCAAGCAACCCGGATCAACAATAACGAGGTGGTATAAGCTTGTTAGGAGCAATCCTTGTGATTTATGGCTTATCTCCTTGTAAGATAAACCTTTGGTTTTGTAAAACTCCATAATTACAAAGTTATGTGTTTAATTTCTAGATATTTTATTGTTTAAAATATATTTATAAATAGTTCTTAAAGGTTAGGTGGATTGGTAATTGTCTTTTTGGTTAGGTTTTTACCAAGAAAATACTTAGGTTCAAACCTTGAGGCATGCCTGTTGTAAAGGTAGTAGTCTAATCTAAATCTTTTGAGTGTGTGCCTGTTGTAAAGGTAGTAGTCGAATCTGAATCCTTTGAGTGTGTGCCATATTGACGATGATGGTACACCCAGGTTCAAATTTCGAAGGCATGTTTGTTGTAAAGGTAGTAGTAAAATCTTACTCCTTTGAGTGTGTGCCTATTGTAAAGGTAGTAGTCTAATTTAAATCCTCTGAGTGTGTGCCATACTGATGATGATGGTATGAATCCCAAGCAATCCGGGTCAACAATAATGAGGTGGTATAAGCTTGTTAGGAGCAATCCCTTAAGTTTATGGTTTGAACCTTGTACTTACAATTACTAAAAATAATATGAATGTAACCAACTCTCCTATATATAAAAAATATATATTTAAAAATGCAATGAACTTTAAAATTTAATAATTAATACTACCTATATATTCAAAGTATGATTATAAATGCATTCATTTATATTAAGTATTTAATAATTGTTGAATGAACTTTAAAATTTAATAATTAATACTACCTATATATTCAAAGTATGATTATAAATGCATTCATTTATATTAAGTATTTAATAATTGTTGAATGACATTTGGTGTAATGGCAGTTGCCTAGTTATTATCATGCATGTGGTTGTGAAGTCGATTCCTCTTGTGTTTGCTCAAACGATGATATTTGTAAATATTTGTAAACAATGTTCAATATAAAAAAAAAATCTAATAATTAATAATTGATATCTATTTTTATAGTTTGAATTGTAACGTCCCCCAACATTAAATTAAGATTGTTGGCTTTTTGTATTGTATTAGGAAAACATAAGTGTTCCTCATAAGTTGAATTGGTCGTAGAAGAATACGTGTCGAGTGTTCCTCATAAGTTGAATTGGTCGTAGAAGAATACGTGTTAGCAAACAATTTTAATTTAATTTATTTGAGTCAATGGTTCAATTCATGCAACCTAAAAAGTAATCATTTTTTTTTTTTTTTTTTTGGTAGTGTAACCCATGCCACTTAAAATAAGTAGTTGTTGGGTATCTATCAACCTATAAATATAGGTTATAATGAAAACAATCAAATTTAAACATTATCTTATTATTTTATTTTTAAATACAAATAAAATGACTTATGTTTATTAGAATGATTTTAAATACAAATAAAATGATTTATGTTTATTTGATCTTATTTTATACAAACTGATAATAATTAAGAGATTTTCAAATTTGATCCCATTTTATACAAACTGACAAAAATTAAGAGATTTTCAAAAAGATAAAAATTTCTTAATTTAATCATGCCTTGATGATGAAAGCAAAATTAAATTATTTTGACGGATTATTTTATTTGAAAAAATTATTATATTAAATATAATAATTTTATAGAACAAAAAAATTAGATAAAAACATCTTTAAAAAAAATTAAGACAAATAAAATAATGTATGCTCATTTGATTCCATTATGCACAGAGAGACAAAAATTAATAAATTTTCAAGGTGAGAATCTTTTAATTTGATCATGTTTTAATGAAAGCAAAATAATATATTTTTAGTGAATTTTTTTAATTATTATATTAAAAATATATAATAATTAAAAAATAAATAAATATATCCTTAAAAAAATTAAAGAAAAATAAAATGACATTTGATCCCATTTTACATAAAGAGACAAAAGATTCCCAAAAAGGTGGGAATCTCTTAATTTTACCATGCTTTTGATCAAAGCCAAACAACATATACATAAATAATAATAAAAAATTTAAAGTGATTTAAAATAAAATAAAATTATTATATTAAATAAAATATAATGATTTAATAAAACAAATGGTAAATAAAATATTCTTAAATACATGAAAAATTAAGTTAAACATATCTTAAACCATTAATTATTTTTTAAAACAAAAAATAATCTTATAAACTTCATTCTTTAAAAGTTTAAATTAAAGGAAAAAAATAAAAACTCATTTTAAAAATTTTAAGTACATCTAACAAAACTAACATAATGACCATTCATATTTTTATACGTTTCATATAAAAAAAAATCAATCTTTCTTATTCTCTTATATAAAAATTATATATTCATTATAATCATATCTCTTTAAATTATCATTTCCTAATTTTTACATTTAAATTTATTTTTAAAAAAATAAAAAACTAAACAAATAAAAATTAAAACATTTTCAAATTATATAATCCAGTTTTGATCATCTTTATCACTATGGCTTAGAATGCTAGAGATGTGTGCCACACATATGACAAGATTTCTCCATCTCCGTCACCTCTAGATGAAACATTAACTACATTTTAGAAGGTTTGTTATTGAATTTCGATAAACTTAGATATATCCACATTGCGATAAAGGTCCGTCAATGTCATTGACTACCTTTTTATTCTAAATTATTTTATTAAATATATAAAATAAATGGTAGATGTTATGAAGGTTTGAGATATAGTCCGTGGGTCTAGGTGGATTGGTAAGTTGGGGCGCTTACCGAGAGGAGACCTAGGTTCCAATCCCACGGGCTTGTCCATGCACATACAGTAGCCCAGATTTGATTCCTCTAAGTGGTGCGCCAGATTGATGACGATGGTGCAACCCCTGTGCGTGTTGGCAATTTTGGGTACTTTGGGTACATTGCTTTTGCTCAAGTGTATAAGTTGTCATTGATGTCAAAAGGCATTTTTGTGTTGATATCAAAAAGAGTGTGATGTCAAAAATATCTTGAGAAAGCTTCATATTGTTAAAGGGTTTTTATTAAAACCATGGTGACAAGGTTAAAGGTTTTTCTTAAAACCATTTGGACTCATTAAGGGTTTTTATTAAAACCAAGCTTAACTTAATGCAAAGGTTTTTGCTTCTTGAAAAACCTTGAAGGTCCATGTTTATTATTAATAATTAAATTAACTCAAACCTTTGACAAAGGTCTAAGTTTAATTTATTATTAATAAAATAATAATTATTATTATTTTAATTATTATTAAAGGGTCTTTTAACCCTTAAGCGACGCAGATAAAGTTTTCTTTCGCCGACGTGTTGCCATCGTTGGAGGAGCGCCGACGTCAAACAGTTAAGGAGAAATGGCTATATAAGTGGGGATGATTTTCTAAAGTAAGAGCACCACCGATTATTTGGAGTCTTCGATTTGCGTTTGCTCTGTATCATTCGAATAGCGCTTGGTGTCTTCGATTTGCGTTTGCTCTATATCATTCGAATAGCGCTTGGTGTCTTCGATTTGTGCTTGCTCTGTGTCTTCGAATCTCCAATTGACGTCTTTGAAATCGTGCTTGATCTGTGTCTTGGAAACCATGCTTGGCATACTCGGATTTGAGCTTGGGCTGCATCCTTACTATTTTTGCTTGACGTTAGTGGATTGGCAATTGCACCTGAACTGTGTTTTTCTAGACTGTGCTGTGAGATGATTAATGCAAGCATTCAGTGACTTATGTTTTGGACAGTGCTAGGAAAACGAATACGTTTTCCATATCCTACGATCAAGTGAAGATAAAACAAAGGATAGTTTAATATTTCTTTGTCGGGCACTTGTGCTCCAACGACGATGGAGTTTGAGTAAAGGCGCTCGCTAGGCAGAGATACAGGTTTCGAATCACGTCGAGTGCATTTTTCCTTTTGTTGCGATGCACGAAGGAGAGCGGCCGTGATTGGGCTATGTAAGTAGAGGAGAATGCGCTTTAGCGCTTATAGTGGTGGCTCCTCATTTCTCCTAAGGTTGGAGAACTAAGTATTGCCAAGGTAAATCTTTTTATTGTTGACTTGGGATATTTGAGTTGATTTGATCAAGAATTATTGATGGAGGTATAAGGTTAAGTTGTAATCTTTGTTTTGACATTGTTATTATTAATGCTTGATGCTTATGTGGAGTAATAAGGTGTAAAGAGATTTTACTTTGTATGTATATTATAATTTTGGTGGTTAATATTAAGTTGGAGTAATAAGGTGTTATTTTGGATCTTTATTATTGTGTATTATTGTATAGTTCCTAACTCTAATTGGTGGTAAATTGAGAGTTAATGTTGTGACAGCTTTTGAGTTCTCCTTCTTCATCAAAGTAAAGGTATGGGCACATTCTTCCATGGTTGTTATTGATTGATGGTTTTCTGAAAATAAGTGTGGAGGGAAAAGGATTTCTACTTGTTTCCTTTTCTTGTGATGATTGGTTGAATGCTTCAAGGTTGATGTTGAGTTGAATGGTGTTGGTTGACTAAACCTTGTTTGATGAGCATTGTTGTTAAAACCCTAATTGGTTGTGGAAAGAACATGAGTATCATTGTTATATGAGATATTGCATGGTTGGCAATTGTTGGGTTGTGTTTCATGTTCTTGAGAAAAGCATACTACATCTATCTTATTCTGTTGAGATTGAGATTGAGTTGAGATTGATATTGGGAGTTAAGTATAGAACATATTGAGTCTCTAACAATTCTCTTTATGCTTCTATGAGGTTGATGAATCACATTGGGTCTCTAACAATTCTCTTTGTGGGTTCATGCTAAGCAAGTTTTTCTTGGTGAGCTTGCTGAGGTTTTGGACAGGTTCTGGTGGGGACTTGTGAGCAGGTTTTGGACAGGTTTCGGTGGGGACTTGTGAGTAGGTTTTGGATAGGTTCCGATGGGGACTTGTGAGCAGATTTGGACAGGTTTTGGTGGGGACTTGTGAGCAGATTTGGACAGGTCCTAGCAGAGGACTTGTGAGTAGATTTTGAGAGTTCTATCAGAGAACTTGAGGACAGAGGTGCATTGGTTCTTTGAGAAGAACCTTAGGATAGATTTGGCAAGTCTTTGAGAAGGCTTGTATGCAGAGGATTGATTTGTTCAAGAGTTGGACAGATCCGACGGATAGAGGAAGACTTGTACTAGATCGATCGATCGTGTTTGGTACAGGTTGTTGAGCTGCTGTGGACGTGATCATAGAAGGCAGAGGTCTCTTAGGCTAAGCATTGAGGATAGGAGGTCTTCGGTGGAAAGGAGTTCCACGTGCTGGCAAGAGGTAGAGGCAGTTGATCTTCTGAGGGATCATTTCCATAGCAGAGGGGAAGGTATCTCCTTTGAGCAGAGGCTCATAAATTTAGATAGAGGGGAAGGTATCTCCTTTGAGCAGAGGCTCATAAATTCAGATTGGGGGAAGGTATCTCCTTTGGGTCGAGGCTCATAAACATTGTAATTGGGAAGGTTTCCCAAAGAACTTTGAGATAAATTTTAGAGAAAATTTTTGTGGACGTAGCCCAGGCATTCTGGGTGAACCACGTTAAAATTGGTGTCACTTTGTGGATGATATTGTGCATTGTTTTGATATTGCTTTGGGTATATTGCTTTACTGTTTTGAAGTATAAAGGAAAAAGTAATAAGAGGTCTTATACTGTTCACCCCCCCTCTCAGTATAAGCTTGTGTTCTTCAATTGGTATCAGAGCGGGTGCCTTCGGAAAGTTTAACAACTTGAAGGAAAAGCTAGTAAAAAACACAATGGATCATTCAAGTGGCAATGCAACACCTATTCTTGATGGGTCCGATTTTGGTCTTTGGAGTGCAAGGATGAAGGTTCATCTAATGGCACTTGGGAATGAGGTTTGGGAAGTGATTGAAGATGAGTACACTATTCTCGAACATGGTCCTAATACTAAAAAAGAAAAGCTCCTACATCACAACAATTCAAAGGCAATGAATGCAATCTGGAAGGCTTACAGAAGCGAGATCTCGCCAAAGTGATTTCCCGCAAGACAACTAGTGAAATGTGGAATCGTTGAAGGTGGTTCATTGTAGGTGGATGTCAAGAAAGAGGCGGCTTTCAAGGCTACCAAGAATTCCAAGGGTAAACGACTTCAAGATAGTGATGAGTCTTCTAGTGATGAAGAGGCATATTACAGACAAGAAAGGCAAGTCTCTAGAAAGCACAAAAGTATGAAAAATGTAAGATGTTTCAATTGTGGAAATTTTGGTCATTATGCTACTGACGTACTATTCCCAAGAATGAAAGTGATGAAGATAAACAAGATTCTAAGAGCAAGGATTCTGAAAAGCACAAGCATCACAGGAAAAACAAAGATGAGCACAACAATCAAGGAAAGAGGTATTCTCACAAGCACAAGAAGAGTTTCTACCTAGACAAAGCAAGTAAGTGTTCTAGTAGTGATAGTGAAAGTTCTTCAAGTGATAATGAAAATGAGATGTTGTTCATATCAGAAAAAAGAGGAAGAACCGAAACATAGATTCATTATCATGAAATGTCTTAGATGTGGAAATTTTGGTCACCTTGAGGATGATTGCACAAATAATGATTTGGTTTCTAGTATGTATGAGGATGCTTCAGAAAACTATAAGGAAGATGCATGTATGGTTTTTGAAAAGGGTAGCACCTCTAGTGATAAGAAATCTGAAAAAGGCTTTGATGATTCAAAAAGCAAACATATAGAGGAAGGTGAAGTAGATCTTAAAGGTGAACTTATTAGTGCTCTTAGTGCTTTGAAAAAGGAAAGAAAGAAGAATGCTAGACTCAAGGATAAGTTAGATGAATGTTGTATGGAGAGAGATGATCTTATAGAAAGTCTTGACTTCTCTATAGCTAAGACACAAGAACTCAAGGATGAGTTAGAGTCTAAGGTTCTTGAGTATAGTGAGTTAGAACAGAAAATGGCTTCTTTGAAAGAGGAAACTAAAGAGTACAAGGATAAGCTTCACGAGGTTTCAAGATAGCTCCAAAAAGGTTAAGTCACTCATCAAAGGTCAAAGAAAGACAACGAGATAAAACAGGTCTTGGTTTTGTTAAGAAACACAAGGAACAAGTTGGGGAATCTAGTAAGAGATTCCAAAAAGAAGAGAGTTATGATGAGGAGAGTATTTCAGAGAAAGAGTCCTTGAGTGATAGATGCACAGAAGCAAAAAATAGGAAACAAAAAAAGGGGAGAAAGTTTACAAGACCTAGAAAGCCATTTACAGGAAAGTTTAATGGCAGATGTTTTGCTTGTCACAGGTTTGGTCACATGGCTTCACATTGCATGACTCAAGTAAGGAAGGTAAATGACAGTTTCAGAGGTGGTAATTTCTTTCAAGGGTATTGCTACTCTTGTAAACAGTTTGGGCATAAGGCAATTTTTTGCAAGGCAAATAACAAGTACAGGGTTAGTGCGAATAGGTGGATTCAAAGAATAGGTATGCCTAAAAGAAATAACATTGTTACTTGTTATAAGTGCAACAATGAAGGTCACACAGCTAGACAAGTGTAGAGCTGAACTTCCAAGGTACAGGAACAGAACAGTGGTATGAACAGGTCCAAGGATCAAGGCATGGATAAGAACAGGAATGATAACAAGAACAGGAACAGTGACAGGAACATAAACAGGAATATGGACAAGGAGAATAAGAGAAGACATGGTAAGGCAGCTATAGACACTGATGATGATCAGTGCCTAATGGGAGTTTTACTCCCACCCCAAAATTAATCACCTCATCAAGAGGTGGGGGAGGGACTAAGCTAAGAGGCTCATTCTTAGTCCCGAGCCCCAAAGGTGACCCTTTGCCATTGATGACAAAGGGGGAGAGATATGAGTAAGGGGGAGAGCTTCAAAGTGAAGAGGAAAGCTTCAAGTTAGGGGGAGCAAAACTTCAAAGGAAGATTCTCAGTTGTGGGCACAGTTGGTCAGTTGTTAGCACAATTGGTTTCGAGTTTGGCTCTTGAGAAGTGTTTTCAGGTAAAGGTTTGCCATCAATGACAAAGGGGGAGATTGTTGGCAATTTTGGGTACTTTGGGTACATTGCTTTTGCTCAAGTGTATAAGTTGTCATTGATGTCAAAAGGCATTTTTGTGTTGATATCAAAAAGAGTGTGATGTCAAAAATATCTTGAGAAAGCTTCATATTGTTAAAGGGTTTTTATTAAAACCATGGTGACAAGGTTAAAGGTTTTTCTTAAAACCATTTGGACTCATTAAGGGTTTTTATTAAAACCAAGCTTAACTTAATGCAAAGGTTTTTGCTTCTTGAAAAACCTTGAAGGTCCATGTTTATTATTAATAATTAAATTAACTCAAACCTTTGACAAAGGTCTAAGTTTAATTTATTATTAATAAAATAATAATAATTATTATTTTAATTATTATTAAAGGGTCTTTTAACCCTTAAGCGACGCAGATAAAGTTTTCTTTCGCCGACGTGTTGCCATCATTGGAGGAGCGCCGACGTCAAACAGTTAAGGAGAAATGGCTATATAAGTGGGGATGATTTTCTAAAGTAAGAGCACCACCGATTATTTGGAGTCTTCGATTTGCGTTTGCTCTGTATCATTCGAATAGTGCTTGGTGTCTTCGATTTGCGTTTGCTCTGTATCATTCGAATAGCGCTTGGTGTCTTCGATTTGTGCTTGCTCTGTGTCTTCGAATCTCCAATTGACGTCTTTGAAATCGTGCTTGATCTGTGTCTTGGAAACCATGCTTGGCATACTCGGATTTGAGCTTGGGCTGCATCCTTACTATTTTTGCTTGACGTTAGTGGATTGGCAATTGCACCTGAACTGTGTTTTTCCAGACTGTGTTGTGAGATGATTAATGCAAGCATTCAATGACTTATGTTTTGGACAGTGCTAGGAAAACGAATACGTTTTCCATATCCTACGATCAAGTGAAGATAAAACAAAGGATAGTTTAATATTTCTTTGTCGGGCACTTGTGCTCCAACGACGATGGAGTTTGAGTAAAGGCGCTCGCTAGGCAGAGATATAGGTTTCGAATCACGTCGAGTGCATTTTTCCTTTTGTTGCGATGCACGAAGGAGAGCGGTTGTGATTGGGCTACGTAAGTAGAGGAGAATGCGCTTTAGCGCTTATAGTGGTGGCTCCTCATTTCTCCTAAGGTTGGAGAACTAAGTATTGCCAAGGTAAATCCTTTTATTGTTGACTTGGGATATTTGAGTTGATTTGATCAAGAATTATTGATGGAGGTATAAGGTTAAGTTGTAATCTTTGTTTTGACATTGTTATTATTAATGCTTGATGCTTATGTGGAGTAATAAGGTGTAAAGAGATTTTACTTTGTATGTATATTATAATTTTGGTGGTTAATATTAAGTTGGAGTAATAAGGTGTTATTTTGGATCTTTATTATTGTGTATTATTGTATAGTTGCTAACTCTAATTGGTGGTAAATTGAGAGTTAATGTTGTGATAGTTTTTGAGTTCTCCTTCTTCATCAAAGTAAAGGTATGGGCACATTCTTCCATGGTTGTTATTGATTGATGGTTTTCTAAAAATAAGTGTGGAGGGAAAATGATTTCTACTTGTTTCCTTTTCTTGTGATGATTGGTTGAATGCTTCAAGGTTGATGTTGAGTTGAATGGTGTTGGTTGACTAAACCTTGTTTGATGAGCATTGTTGTTAAAACCCTAATTGGTTGTGGAAAGAACATGAGTATCATTGTTATATGAGATATTGCATGGTTGGCAATTGTTGGGTTGTGTTTCATGTTCTTGAGAAAAGCATACTACATCTATCTTATTCTGTTGAGATTGAGATTGAGTTGAGATTGATACTAGGAGTTAAGTATAGAACATATTGAGTCTCTAACAATTCTCTTTATGCTTCTATGAGGTTGATGAATCACATTGGGTCTCTAAAAATTCTCTTTGTGGGTTCATGCTAAGCAAGTTTTTCTTGGTGAGCTTGCTGAGGTTTTGGACAGGTTTCGGTGGGGACTTGTGAGCAGGTTTTGGACAAGTTTCGATGGGGACTTGTGAGCAGGTTTTGTACAGGTTTCGGTGGGGACTTGTGAGCAGATTTGGACAGGTCCTAGCAGAGGACTTGTGAGCCGAGTTTGAGAGTTCTATCAGAGAACTTGAGGACAGAGGTGCATTGGTTCTTTGAGAAGAACCTGAGGATAGATTTGGCAAGTCTTTGAGAAGGCTTGTATGCAGAGGATTGATTTGTTCAAGAGTTGGACAGATCTGACAGATAGAGGAAGACTTGTACTAGAATGACTGACTGTGTTTGGTACAAGTTGTTGAGCTGTTGTGGACATGATCATAGAAGGCAGAGGTCTCTTAGGCTAAGCATTGAGGACAAGAGGTCTTCGGTGGAAAGGAGTTCCACATGTTGGCAAGAGGTAGAGGCAGTTGATCTTCTGAGGGATCATTTCCAGAGCATAGGGGAAGGTATCTCCTTTGAGCAGAGGCTCATAAATTCAGATAGAGGGGAAGGTATCTCCTTTGAGCAGAGGCTCATAAATTCAGATTGGGGGAAGGTATCTCCTTTGGGCCGAGGCTCATAAACATTGTAATTGGGAAGGTTTCCCAAAGAACTTTGAGATAACTTTTAGAGAAAAGTTTTGTGGACGTAGCCCAACCATTCTCGGGTGAACCACGTTAAAATTGGTGTCACTTTGTGGATGATATTGTGCATTGCTTTGATATTGCTTTACTATTTTGAAGTATAAAGGAAAAAGTAATAAGAGGTCTTATACTGTTCACCCCCCCCCTCTCAGTATAAGCTTATGTTCTTTAGTGCGTTCGACGGTCCCCATCTCACGCCGGGTTACCATGTACCGAGACGGTGGAAGTCCTAGGAGCCTTTGCAGATTGTTTGAACCCCACCAGCTGAGCTGGTAATTACTAAAAATCGTGACTGTAACCATTGCTTCTATATATAAAAAAAAATGAAGGTTTGAGATATGAGGTTACCTTTTATTAAAAATCTATACGATCAAAGATTATGCTTAGATATTTTAACTAATACATAATTTGTTTGGTGGGATTAATTATTTTTATGATTTAAATAATATAAATAAAATTGGATATTGAATAAATTTTTATAATATAATTTATATTAAAAAATAAAGAATAAATTTGTTGTTGATGAATTTTATATTTGAGGAATTTAATTAGTTGAATTAATGTTATTTTATATGATTTTTTTATTTTTAGTTTGTATTATTTTATAAAATTTATTTAAATATAACTATTTTTAAGTTAAGATGTTTTCTGCTAGAGTTGGATTTAATGATTTTGATTTTTTGAATTTGATTTGGTTGGTATTATATATATATATATATGACATTGATTTTTCTCGAAAAAAGGAATTGTATTTGAGTCCTCCACCCTTGACAAATCACAACTCTTGAGGGTTTACAATCGGATTCAATTGTCATCTTTATTGTGTTGCTATAGCTAGATAAACTACATATTTTTCATAAGCTCTTTAATTTAGATCTTGAGAGTTTACAAACAATTTTAATTCTCGTTTCAATTGTATTGTTATAGCTAGATACCTATGTCCTTATTCATAATAGGTTTGAATGATTGATTTTTTAGATCTTAAAAAAAATTGTAAATACAAGTATTCCAAAGTTCAACATCCTTCTTCTTGACATTTTTCTATAGCACCCTTCAGAATACCAAAGTTCCACCTTCACTGTATACACACTACATATTAGTAGAGTAATATTTCCAAAACTCTATGCTATCATAGTCTGCTTTATTAAATCTAGATTGTTAGTTTCCTTCCTGAAGCATAAATGCAACCACAAGAATTGTAATAAATAGTTTATATGAAAAAACATTAATATTATAAAATATAGTAATTATTATTAATAAAAACATTAAAGTAAATCTTAATCATTATTTGATTCAGATAGTCATTATTTTCTTGTCACCTCGAGCTAAACTTACTACTTCCTCTAACCATGGAAAAGAGAATTTAACTTCACAATCCTCTATTAAAACCCCTCTATTGGCTAGCCTATTTGCACGTGTTCCCTTCCCTTAATGTATATGCAAACCTAATTTCTTCAAACTATGTATCGAGGTTTTGTATTTTCGCAATGATCTCTTGTATGTTCTGTAGAGCCTTTGCTTTCTTCAAAATTATATTTGGTATTAGTGAAATGTCTTCCATCTATACACTATTTCATTTAGTTTATCTACATATTTTTAACTCTTCCAAAGATGTCTAAGCTTCAACTTCATTATTTGTCTTAAATCCACTATTGAAAGCATAATATGACAAAATAGCATCCTTATTATTTCTAATTTTTCCTCCTTCTTTGGTCTTGGATTTCCTTTAGATGCTTCATAAAAATTCAATTTGACCAACCCCACTTCTGGTGGTTTCCACTTTATCTTCATTGCCTTCCTTTTGTTTCTCATGTACCCAACATCATCATTTCATTTAATGACTTGACTCCATCTATAAGGCTCTTTGCTTCAAGATTAGGGACTGGGTGAGTTAATAGGATTCATTTAGAATCCTCTATAACTAAAGAGAATATAGATAACATTTTTAAATTTCACAATAATTTGTTAAAATAAATTAAATAAAACATTATTTTTTAATTTTTATTTATAAATAAGATGTTATATTGAAGAGCATGTTTTTATATGTCCAAAAGTAATGGCAATCACTATGATCACACAATGAAATATTGAATCAGCAGATGAAGTGTTTAAATGCTTATAATAGTAACATACCCTCTAATTGACATATCCTTGACATTGACTTGTGCTTGACAACTCGCAATCTGATGAAGATTTCAAGAATGTTATGCAAATTACAAGACTTTACTTGATAATTACATTGCATTAGTACATATGAAATCACTATTTATTGTATACTAAAGGTAGATACCAAATTTTAGTCATTTGCAAACAAAATGCTACAAATTCACCAAAACCCCCATTTTACCACAAAATCACCCAAATTTGTTCAAATCTTCCCAAATTCTCAATTTCTTATCTAATTCGTCCAAATTTCTCTAATTCCTAGAAATTTCCCTTTAATTTCCTTCTAATTCCCCTAAATTCTTCTAAATCCCCCTAAGCTCTTCTATTTTTATTTTAATTTCATCTATTCCTTCTAATTTTCCTAAGTTCCTCTAAGGTTTCCCTAAGTCTTCTAATTTCCCTCTAACCTTTCTATTTTTCCCTAATTTCTAAATTCCTCTAATTTCCCCCAATTTCCCTAATCTTCTCCTACCCCTCTTAATTCTTCTAATCCACCTTTATTCTCTTCTAATCCTTCCCTTCCCACCTAATCCCTCATTAATTTCTCTCCATTCCTCAAAATTCTCCATAATCCACATTACCCATCTAATCCATCCCTAACCATGCCCTAACCTCACCTTGAACCTCCATTCAAATCCCAAGGGGAATGCACAATAATTTAAAATTCAAATCAAATCCCCAAAATCCAAGGTAATCCCTCCCTCAATCCCTAGGAAATCTCCTAGAAAGTCCCCTCAAATCCTCCTACATCCTCCCTACACATCCCCATGCAATTTTAATGAATTAAAAATTGTCATGCTTCCCAAGGTCAAGACCCCCATCCAATCCCACATTAATTCTTCATCCTACATTACACTTTCTATCAATTTTTAATTTAGCAACATGCTGCCAAAATTGTTCTAGCCTCTTGCATATTTCTTATGAAGGTTTATGTGGTGTATGTTACATTTCAATTTGGTTATGTTAATTTTAGTTTGCTTGCATATGTAAATAGGTGCTACTAACTTGCTTGATGTCGGCATGTGTGTAGGTATTCACGATTCAAGGTTCAACTCAATTCAAACATTCAACTCCAACGGTGGGTCACAACACAAACCCACCACTCACATCGATTGTAGCATGAAATAAGAAGAAGCACCATAGTTATCTTGTAAAGGGGATTATTTTCCCTAGTTGGGCACATCTCTATTGCAAAACATCCCTAAAAGAGGTTTATTATATCAAAATGACTATTTCAATTGAATACAATATTTTACTTTCATTGCATATGGTTTTTTTTTCTGTACTACAAAGTGGCGATCACAATCTTTCTTACCCCTTTTTCCTTTTATGTTTCTTTTTAACCAAAAATTAACCTTTTGTTCTTATTTTGTTGTGGTGGGTTGTGTTTTGTATTCACAGCTTTTGTAGTGGTAGCCTACATCAACTAAAATAGACGTAAGTAGTTAGTTTACTAAACAAAACAAAAAATTCTTGCTGCTTTAGTCTTTCTTTTACTTAAAAAAAAAAAAAAAAATTCTTATTATTTTCGTTTTTTTTTTTCTTTGTTATAAAACCAAAAAAAAAACTTTTTGTTGCTTTAGTCTTTCTTATACTTAAAGAAAAAAATTGTTTTTTTCATTTTCTTTTTCGTTGTTATAAAACAAAACAAAAAAAATCTTGTTGTTCTCAGGCTTCTTTTTCCTCTGTCAAAAAAAAAATCTTTGTTGTTTTAATATATAATTTGTTCTTCTGTTTTCTTTATTTATAAAAATACAAAAATAATTTTCTTTTTCTCGTTTATGCTATTTTCCTTATATAAACAAAAAATATATATTTTCCTTTTGTGGGTGAAATTTTGCATCCCCTCACCCACTCTTTTCTTTTTTGCGTACAAGATGATGATCCATCTAAGTTTTGGAGCAAATGGTGCTAGGGGTGACGGTGAATTTTTGACAAGGTAAAAGAGCTAGACGCTACAATTCAAGGAGGATGGAGCATTGTTTGACCAAAGAACTCATCTTGAGGAGTCCCGATAATTTTAAGTGTAAATTTTGGCTAAGTAAAAATATGGGAGGATATTGGGCGAGTAAAGGTCTTGGGTGAATCCCAAATCCCTGCCCTAGTGCATGGGTAGGTGAATGAGATGGCAGTTAACTAGGATAAGTCCTAAAGTCTTGCCCTAGCCACATTTTCTCAAGAATATAGTCCAGTGGAGAAATGGGCATCAAGGCGATGTATGAGCACTCCCAAATTCCCGCCTAAGCAAGGTGAAACTTTGGGATAATAGTGGAAGGTGAACATGGCTAGATTCTCCATCGAAATTATGGGCAGTAAAGTGGATGACATTTTAGGATGACAACATGTAGAGAGGTTGATCCGACCCTTCGCCCTATTGAAAATCTTGGGCAAAATTATGAGTCATCAATAAAAATAGGGCAGATCTCAAATGCCTACCTAAAACATGGATGGAGTTCTAAGGCAATAAGAAGAAGAGGGCACCTCCGAAAAGGCAATTGGATGAAAATTTGGGTTACCAATAGGTAGGGGGTAATTCTTGAATCCTTGCCTAAGGTTAAAATCACCGCCCACTAGAGGAAAGTGCTAGGAACCTTCGGGTAGAGCATATCTCAACTACTTAAGTACAAGCTAGTAGTTGATGCAAAAGTAGTGATTTGAAAGGCACGGTCTTAGAGGTAATTAAATCTAATAGCTCAACCACCAGTGTGATAGTAATTGGTAAAAAGAGCATAATTAAATGAAGTGTCTAGTCTCCTAGGGTTGTCCGAATGATCAGGGGATCAGATTTGTGTAGAATCACCTACTTACTCTATACAACCACCTTCAACCGAATAAGATGGTATACCAACTGACCACCCAACTACCACAACCATTTTCTTGCCTAGTTCCATTAATGTTTGAATTTGAATTTATTGTAAAATTTTTATAAATACTAGAATTCCAACCATTCTAGAGGGTGGCTCTTTAGCCATTGCAATTCATATGTAAAGCTTAGGTTGTTCTATAAATACAAGTGTGTTATTGTTTGATATCAAAATTGACTCTTGCATATGTGTATGTGAATGTTGTAAGTTTATTTCTATTAAATCTAGTCGAATATGCATGCAATAATTTTGCTATCTAAATTTCCTACAACTCATTTACTGGTTCTAGAATTCAATTGCAACAAAAGGGAGATATAGATAGATAAGAGTAATGTTGGCTGATATGTTAGGTAACCCATTTGTGTTTTTTATGGTGGCATCTGCTTATTGTGCATGTGTCTTGATGCGGCTATACCCATCCTTATGAGTTTTTGCTATGACCTCTTTTCCTTTACTTTTTGCCCCTCTTTTTCCTTCAACTTTAGGTTCACTTATCTAGGACTATCCATAAGGAACCGAACTTCTCTAGAGATTGACATCTAAGCCTCTCCCAGGTGTGGTAGTCATTCAATATTGGTGTAGACCTGTGGGCACATGAGTATTTATCCCCTACCTTCTTGTTAGACCGAATTTGCCACCAATGGTTTTTAGCATGCTCGATAGAACCCTGTAGTCCCATTGTTTGATAATCGAGAGTCTGGAGAAACTCTGCTACACAAAATCTATCTATTCACCTGGCAACTCCATTGCATAAAGAATAAGGTTTCTATAACCGGTTGCCTTTCAAGGAAAGCAAAACTTGGCAACTCTATTGAGGATCAATCGAGGTTCATGATCGATTATATTTTTATTCTCAAGGCACTATTTTCTTGGAGGACTCAATGTTTGGTGAGCAGCCTTGACCGTACTAGCAGATAAAGCATGCTCATCTGGCAACTCCAAATTGAAAAAGGACCTAAACCCTATAATAATCCAGTGTTATAATGGCTCACTACATGTGTCCTTCTTGGAATTTCATAGCCCCTCTAAATATTCAAAATATTCATGATATTCTTGAGGCCTTTATAAAATACCTACCAAATTTTGATGGGATAGGTAAAATTGCACTCTAGCATTATCAGGATGTGGCTTCCCTAGCGATAATTCATAATATCATACATGAAGATGTGATGCTTAGGTTGCTCATTCTCTCTCTTAATGGAAGGGCCTTATTGTGGTATAAATCATTGGAAGATTAAAGTATCTACACATAGGCTAATATAGCTAAAGTGTTAGAGTTAGAGTATATTACATCATTTGGGTCATGTAAATGTACCATGTTATATACATGGTTAGAGTAGGAGATTACTTTAGAAGAGAATTCCTATTTTAGAAGATAAATTCCTGATTCATAAGAATACTCTAAAGAAGAGTTCCTGAAGATTACTTTAAAAAAAAATTCCTGATTCAGAAGAAGACTCCAAAGAAGAGATCTCTGAAGAAAATTATAAAATAAATTTTTTGATTCAGAAGAAAAGATCTCTATTCAAAAGAAACTCTAGAAAGTAGTTCCTAAAGAAGACTCTAAAGAAGAGTCCAAGAAATAGGAGATTGATGATCTCCTTTATTGATTAAATACTTATTTCAGAAGAAGTTGAAGAGATACGAAGTAGATATCATTGAAGAACTTCCATTCTTGAAAGAGGGAGAAGGACTAGGAGAGTCTTGTACAAATCCAGAAGCAACATAATCAGAGATCCTAGAAGAAGATCTCATCACCAACACTTCTATAGGGAGAAGGTTGAAGAAAAGGTCTCAATTGGAAGATAAGAGAAGTAGCAAGGTAGAAGACCTTGGAGAGGTCTCAAGGAATAAAAAAAAAAGGCCTAGAGGGCCTTGTTGTAGAGCTCACAGAAGCATCGTCAAAAGAGTTCCTAGAAGAACTCATTGGAGAAATCCACTACCAAGGAGAAATATCCTTATAGTGAAGGACTTGGAACAATTATTTCCATATGACAACAATCCCAAGAGAAAAAGAATCAAGTGAAGACCTTAAGATATTCAAAATCTTGAGAAGAAGAAGATCTTGTTTGAAGTCAGAATTCAACAAGAAGCTTGAAGGAGGATTCATATAGAAAAAGACTACTAAATCCAAGAGCTTTGGAGATTTCCTCACACAACAAGGAGGTATAGTTTAGAGAAAGGAGTTATGTGAATCTACAATAGAAAAGCAAAGATCACTCGAAGGATCAAGCCACCAAATACAAGGCTCAAGAAATAAAGTTCAAGGCTACAGTTTGGTGAAGTAGGAAGCTATTTTGGATAGCCAATAAGAAGCTATGAATTCAACCTTTACAAGGCAACAACTTGGTAAATCAAAAATATCAAGATCTAAATCTACTTCAGAAGCCATAAAAGAGGTAAGCAACTAGGGTGCAATTAGTTAAACTTCAAATTAGGGTTCATTATCAAATTCTATTAAGAAACATATTTGGATTAAAAGTTGCAGAAAGATAGATTGCATTATAGTATTCAAGTGAAAAAAGGAAAAATTCATTTTAAGGATTATTTGTACATTAAATAGGAGTTGGATATTTTTGAAAAAAAAAAAATTATCATCTACCTATTTTGTATATAGAAAGCAAGAAGACTATGAAGAACATGTGCTTATACTGAGAGGGGGGTGAACAGTATAAGATAAAACTTTTTTCTTTTTAATCCAAATAATAACATCAACAATATTAAAGTAGTAAACATCACACAAAGCATCACACACATGAGAGACATGATTTTTACGTGGTTCACCCAATGTGGGCTACTCCACGGAGAAAATATTTCTTATAATTTTTTCTCAAATAAATTCTCTTGGGAATCCTTTCCCTACAATGTTTATGGACCTCTGTCCAAAGGAGACACCAATCCCCTAATCAAGTTTGTGGATCTCTATCCATAGGAGACACCAATATCCTAACTCTACTCTGGCTGGTGATCCTCTAGAAGACCTCTGCCTCCACTACCCTTAGCAAATGGAACTCTATCCACAAAAGACACCTATCCTCCCTGCTCTGGCTGGAGACCTCTATCCTCAACTCTATCACCTCCAAAGCTCTATCTCAAATCTACACTAAACATAGTCCTTCGGTCTAGCACAAATCTGCTCTGTCTCTGTCTCTGGTCTGGCACAAACCTATCCTCAAATCTGCACCAAACTCTGTCCTCTAATCTTTCCTCAATCTCTATCCTCAAACCTGTCCTCAATCTGTATTGTAAGCTTTCACAAAAGCTCACACAAATCTATCCACAAGTCTTCTCAAAGACTTGCTTCAAATCTTCTCAACAAGTCCACACTTGAACTTGTCCAATATCATAGAAACATAAAGAGAATTGTTAGAGACTCAATATGTTTCACACTTATCAATACTCAACCTCTTTCTCAAATTAATTTAGAATATAGAATAATTTGTTTCATAGAACTTGAACAATCACTTCACACATCCACTTGACTAGGCTTAACCAACTCTACTCAACCAATCACTCAATGAAATAATCCTTGCTCACAAACCCTAGTCCAAGCATATGAACACTCACTCAAAATTATTTCCAACAATGCTTATCAACCAATCTCACATAACAATGATACTCATGTTCTTTTCAAACCCTAGTTCAAGTTCTTCACTTAACCAATGGCTTCAACAACAATGCTTATCAAACAAGGTTTTAACAACAACTCTTTATTCTAGAAAACCTTGAAGCATTAACTCAACACACTCAATAAGGAAACCTAATTAAGTCCTTTTCACTCCAAACTTGTTTTCCAGAAAACCAACCAATCAACTCAACTATGGAAGAATGTGCCCATACCTTTTTCTTGATGATGAAGGAACCTCAAAAATCTGCCACAACCACAAACACTTCTTTGCCAAGCTCAAGGAAGTTAGAAGATGATAAACTCTCTCAAAAGTACAATGCAAATATCAAAACATACATACACCTTATCACTCCATCTTGAAGAAAGCATCCATCAACATATACAAAAATAATTGACCAAATACACCTTATAATCTCCCAGTTAAAATAATATCCAACACCAGAAATAATGTCAATAAAATCACCTTCTCAAAATAACTCAATGGCAAGAAGTCCTCTCAAAATTTAACCAACACTTTAATCCACTTATTTCTCCAATAAGCCAATATGTCAAAAATACTTTATTAAAAATAAAGCTTAACTCCTTATTCCAAAATAATGACCAATTAAAAATACTTTTTATCTACCCTTTTTAACTCCCTAGGACCTTATGTCAAAACCTTAGGCATCACAAAATATATTAAAAATTTATTACCTTTGCCTTGGTGAGACTCGAACTCATGATGTCGCCTCTACCAATGCCCTAGCCGTGGCTCCAACCATCGCATGAGCTAGGCACTCACCTTGGGAGGGAAGAGCACCATGTGCTCTATCTTCTCCCTCTTGGCACCTCACCCAAAAAGGATTTGCGCTACTTCCTTTGGCGCCTAACCAAGTCCACTCAAAATGCTGACCAAGTCCACTCAAAATGCTGCCTACCGAGATTCGAATGTGGGTCCTCCTGCTCACAAGCACCTTAGCTCACTCCAACTTGCCACTAGACCACCACGCTGGATGGTTATGAGGTTTAGGGCTTCTTTCATATTATTTCTTCGTCGGCGCACTTAAGACAAAACTTTGTCTTCTTCCTTGCACGAAATCGCATGAAACACACAACTCGTAGTCCTTTGTAAATCGAACAAGGGATAATTATTTTGCCACTTAGGCATATGGTTTTTATACCAATATGCCACCTTGAAATTAAATGTCGACGCTTTAAATTTTAAATATTTAATTTATAAATTATTTAAATTCTTTATAATTTAAATATTATAAATTAATATTTAAATATTTTTGGCTTTATTAAGGATTAAAGCCTTCTTAGGTTTTACCACTTTATATAAATAATATTTATTTAAACTTCCTTGGGCTTTTTAATATGAATTTAAAAGCCTCCTTGGGTTTTTATGAAAAACCTTTTATTTTTGCTCATCCATGGTTTTAATAAAAACCTTTCTACTTATGCTTCACATAATATTAAAAATAAATATTATGAAGCTCTTTTGCCATTAACCTTTGCATTGTTCCTTTTGACCTTTTGACATCAATGGTAGCTTATTCCTTGACATCAATGACAACTTCATTCCTTGACATCAATGACAACTTTGACTCAAAATGTCCAACAATCTCCCCCTTTGTCATTGATGGCAACCCAAATTATTTTTACCAAAAACTTAACCTTTTCTTTGTTCTGCTCCCCCTGGGACATTGCTCCCCCTAGCTCAATGCTCTCTTCAAATCTCTCCTCTTTACTCAAATACTAAATCTCTCCCCCTTACTCAAATCTCTCCCCCTTTGACATCAATGGCAAAGGGTCACCTTTGGGGCTCGGGGCTAAGAATGAGTCTCTTAGCTTAGCCCCTCCCCCACCTCCTCTTGAGGTGGTTAATTCTGGGGTGGGAGTCTTACTCCCAGTTTTCCTTGAAGATACTCAAAGGTCTCCTTTGAAAGTGGTTTAGTGAAAATATTTGCTATATGTTCCTTTGTAGTAACATATTCCAACCTGACATGTTTATCTGTCACCTGTTCTCTCAAAAAATGATACTTAATCGGAATGTGCTTTGTCCTGGAGTGCATCACTGGATTCTTTGAGATACTTATAGCACTTGTATTATCACATAATATGGGAATAGGGTGATCATGTTTTATCTTGAAGTCTTCTAGAGTTCACTTCATCCATAATACCTATGTACAACTGGCTACTGCTACAATATATTCTACTTCTATTGTAGATAAGGATATTGAAACCTACTTCTTACTTAGCCAAGAGACTAAATAGTCTCCAAGAAAGAATGCTCCTCCACTTGTGCTTTTTCTATCATCAATATTGCCAGCCCAATCTGCATCTGTATATGTTGTGAGTGTGAAATTGTCACTTTTGGGATACCAGAGCCCAAAATCCATAGTTCCTTTTAGATACTTGAGAATTCTCTTTACTACTGCCACATGTGTTTCCTTAGGTGCTTCCTGAAACCTTACCACTAATCCCACTGACTGCACTATGTCTGGTCTTGTAGCTGTAACATACAACAAGCTACCAATCATAGATCTATATAATCTCTGGTCTACCTCTGGAGATTCATCATCCTTACTTAACTTGCATCCTGTGACCATGGGGGTACTTACCGGTTTGCAATCTTCTAACCTAAATTTTTTTAGCATTTCTTTTATATACTTGGTTTGTGAGAGAAATACTCCTTTCTCTGATTGTGAGATCTGAAGTCCAAGAAAGAAAGACAACTCACCAAGCATAGACATCTCAAATTCATTCTGCATGTTCTTAGCAAATTCTTTACACATCTTATCATTGTTTCCCCCAAAAATGATGTCATCAACATAAACAACCACAATTAGTAGATTATTCCCTTCATTTTTGATGTATAAGTTGTTGTCTGCTATTCCTTTTCTGAATCCTTGTTCTTGAAGATACTTATCCAATCTTGAGTACCATGCTCTCGGAGCCTGCTTTAGACCATACAGTGCCTTTTTCAATCTGCATACATGATCTGGTTTATCTGCTAATATGAATCCCTCTGGCTGTTCAATATAAACTTCTTCTTCTAGAACACCATTTAGAAATGTTGACTTAACATCCATCTGATATACTTTGAAGTTTTTGAAACTTGAGAAGGCTAAAAATATTCTTATGGCTTCAAGCCATGCAACTGGAGCAAATGTCTCATCAAAGTCAATTCCCTCTACCTGTGCATAACCTTTGCATACTAACCTTGCTTTATTCCTGACCACCTGTCCATATTCATTTAACTTATTTCTGAATACCCATTTTGTGTCGATCACATTTTTGTCCTTTGGTCATGGAACAAGTTCCCAAGTCTTGCTTTTCTCTATCTGATCTAATTCCTCATCCATTGCCTTAATCCAAAACTTATCCTCACTTGCCTGAGTGAAGTCTTTTGGCTCAATATTAGATAGTAAAGAGAAATTTGCTTGTTGAGATGGTGTTATTATCCTTCTCCTTGTCTATCTTTCATCTGGATTCCCAATGATTAAATCTCTTGGATGATGCTTCTGTACATACCTGGATGGAGTTTTAGGAAGAAGTCTTTGTGTTTCTTCTTCTTCTTCATCTGATTCCTCATGAAACTCTTCTTGACAACTTCCATCTTCTTGATACACAATTTGTTGAACTGGTTCTCTTGAATCTATCTTCTCATCAATTGTTACATTTATACTTTCTACAATAGTATGTGTTCTCTTGTTGAAGCATCTATAGGCTTTACTCCTTGAGGAATAACCAAGAAAAATTCCCTCATCACATCTTGGGTCAAACTTGCCTAAGTTTTGATCTTCTCGTCTTATGTAACACTTGCTTCCAAAAATCTTGAAGTGTTTTACAAGTGGCCGATCTTCCTTTCCAAAGCTCATATGGAGTCTTGTGATGGTTTACCCTCATTTGAGCCCTAGTGATTATGTATACTATTGTGTTGACTACTTCTCTCCAAAATCCATCTGAGAGCTTAGACTCATTTAGCATAGCTCTAGCCATATTCTCAACAGTCCTATTTTTCCTTTCAACTACTCCATTTTGTTGAGGAGTTCTTGTTATTGAGTATTCTCTTTTGATTCCATGTTGTTCACAAAACTCTACAAATTCATTTGAGGTAAATTCTCCTCCTCTATCAGATCTTAGACACTTAATCCTTTTTCCAGTTTCATTTTCAACCAATTCCTTAAATACTTTGAATTTTTCAAAGGCCTCTGACTTCTCTTTCAGGAAAGCTACCCAAACCATTATGGAGTAATCATCTATAAATAATATAAAGTAACTTTCACCCTGAATACTTTATGTTCTGGTAGGACCACACAGATCAATATGTATTAGACTCAATGGCTCAGATGACATATATCCTTTTGACTTAAAGCTTGTTCTAGTTTGCTTTCCATGTTGACAAGGTGCACAAATTGTGTTTTGTGGTCTTCTTATTTTGGGTAAATCTCTGACAGCCTGCTTATTGCTTATGTTGACTATGTTGTCAAAATTCAAGTGACCCAATCTTCTATGCCACAACCAACTCTCATCTTCTTGTGATAGAAAGCACTTTTCCCCTTTGATCTCACTAAGCATGTATAGATTATTTGGAGTTCTTTTTGCATTGGCAATGACCTTTCCAGTTTCTGATTTTCTTATCTCACATCTATCTGGGTGGAAAGTAACCATATACCCCTGATCACAAAGTTGACTTATACTTAGCAGATTATGTTTTAACCCTTTAACATACAACACATTTTCTATTTTTGTTTTCCCATTATCTAAACTTAGAGTTCCTCTTCCACCAATCCTTGTTGATCCATTATCACCAAAACTTACTGATCCTCTATTGGTTTCTTTTAGTACAATGAATTTGTCTTTGTCTCCTATCATGTGACTAGAGCAACCACTATCAAGATACCATTGTTCTTCCTTATCCTGAGCATGAAGGGTTGTTTGAACTAACATTGATCTAGCCTTAACATTTTTCTTTTCATCTTTCCTAGTTGTTGAAATTATTTTTCTAGACTCAGGAAGTATCATCTTACACCATCTAGCCTTGTGCCCAAAATTATTGCATTTGTAGCATATAATATCATCATCCATAAGAGGTGCAAAAGAATTGAAATTTCTATTGACATTGCTTCTTGCATGACTAATACAGTGTACAACTCTATGACCATATTTATTACAAGAAAAGCAATGACCATGGAAGAAATTATGTAACCTGCTTGGATGCCTTTTGGATTGTGGTGGAGTGCTTCTCCTTTTGTGATTAACTCTCATCCAAGGTTCTTCTTTGCTTTCTTCCTTTCTGATGTCCTTAGCTTGCCTATCTTTGTTTGAAGTTTCTGCTTCTTGAAGACTTGATTCCTTTTTCTGTTTCTCATACTCTACATATTGTAGTGCCTTGGTCCTTTCAACTTCATTCCTTAGGTAAACAATTTCTGCTTCCAATATTTCACATTTTGTTTCTCTTGTTCTTAACAGATCTGTCATATCCTGCTCAATTTTCTTTCCTTCTTCCACCCTTATCTTGAGTTCTATGAGATTTTGTAGAAGTTCCATCCTTGCTTCTTCATCCTCTTGAATTTGTTCCTTCAAGCTTGAATTCTTCTCTCTAATTCTTTCCAACTTTCTGAGAGTAGCAAAGAATTCCTCTTTTATATCAAACATGGTCTCCTCTTCATTTTCTGAAGTCATGTGTGTTTCTGATGGATCCTCCTCCAAGTTGTTAGTCTTTTCATGGAGAGACCCGCTCTAATACCAATTGAAGAACATGTGCTTATACTGAGAGGGGGGTGAACAATATAAGATAAAACTTTTTTTTTTAATCCAAATAATAACATCAGCAATATTAAAGTAGTAAACATCACACAAAGCATCACACACATGAGAGACATGATTTTTACGTGGTTCACCCAATGTGGGCTACTCCACGGAGAAAATATTTCTTATAAATTTTTCTCAAATAAATTCTCTTGGGAATCCTTTCCCTACAATGTTTATGGACCTCTGTCCAAAGGAGACACCAATCCCCTAATCAAGTTCGTGGATCTCTATCCACAGGAGACACCAATCTCCTAACTCTGCTCTGGTTGGTGATCCTCTAGAAGACCTCTGCCTCCACTGCCCTTAGAAAATGGAACTCTATCCACAGAAGACACCTATCCTCCCTGCTCTGGCTAGAGACCTCTGTCCTCAACTCTGTCACCTCCAAAGCTCTATCTCAAATCTGCACTAAACACAGTCCTTCGATCTAGCACAAATTTACTCTATCTCTGTCTCTGGTCTGGCACAAACCTATCCTCAAATCTACACCAAACTTGTCCTCTGATCTATCCTCAATATTATCCTCAAATATATGTCCTCAATCTGTATTGTAAGCTTTCACAAAAGCTCACACAAATCTGTCCACAAGTCTTCTCAAAGACTTGCCTCAAATCTGCTCAACAAGTCCACACTAGAACTTGTCCAATCTCATAGAAACATAAAGAGAATTGTTAGAGACTCAATATGTTTCACACTCATCAATACTCAACCTCTTTCTCAAATCAATTTAGAATATAGAATAATTTGTTTCATAGAACTTGAACAATCACTTCACACATCCACTTGACTAGGCTCAACCAACTCTACTCAACCAATCACTCAATGAAATAATCCTTGCTCACAAACCCTAGTCCAAGCATATGAACACTCACTCAAAATATTTCCAACAATGCTTATCAACCAATCTCACATAACAATGATACTCATGTTCTTTTCAAACCCTAGTTCAAGTTCTTCACTTAACCAATGGCTTCAACAACAATGCTTATCAAACAAGGTTTTAACAACAACTCTTTATTCCAAAAACCTTGAAGCATTAACTCAACACACTCAATAAGGAAACCTAATTAAGTCCTTTTCACTCCAAACTTGTTTTCCAGAAAACCAACCAATCAACTCAACTATGGAAGAATGTGCCCATACCTTTTTCTTGATGATGAAGGAACCTCAAAAATCTACCACAACCACAAACACTTCTTTGCCAAGCTCAAGGAAGTTAGAAGATGATAAACTCTCTCAAAAGTACAATGCAAATATCAAAACATACATACACCTTATCACTCCATCTTGAAGAAAGCATCCATCAACATATACAAAAATAATTGACCAAATACACCTTATAATCTCCCAGTTAAAATAATATCCAATACTCAATACCAAAAATAATGTCAATAAAATCACCTTCTCAAAATAACTCAATGGCAAGAAGTCCTCTCAAAATTTAACCAACACTTTAATCCACTTATTTCTCCAATCAACCAATATGTCAAAAAGACTTTATTAAAAATAAAGCTTAACTCCTTATTCCACCCAAAATAATGACCAATTAAAATACTTTTTATCTACCCCTTTTAACTCCCTAGGACCTTATGTCAAAACCTTAGGCATCACAAAATATATTAAAAATTTATTACCTTTGCCTTGGTGAGACTCGAACTCACGACGCCGCCTCTACCAGCGCCCTAGCCGCGACTCCAACCACCATGTGAGCTAGGCGCTCACCTTGGGAGGGAAGAGCACCACGTGCTCTATCTTCTCCCTCTTGGCGCCTCACCCAAAAAGGATTTGCGCTGCTTCCTTTGGCGCCTAACCAAGTCCACTCAAAATGCTGACCAAGTCCACTCAAAATGTCGCCTGTTGAGATTCGAACGTGGGTCCTCCCGCTCACAAGCACCTTAGCTCACTCCAACTTGCCACCAGACCACCATGCTGGATGGTTATGAGGTTTAGGGCTTCTTTCATATTATTTCTTCGCCAACGCACTTAAGACAAAACTTTGTCTTCTTCCTTGCACGAAATCGCACGAAACACACAACTCGTAGGCCTTTAGTAAATCGAACAAGGGATGATTCTTTTACCACTTAGGCATATGGTTTTTATACCAATATGCCACCTTGAAATTAAATGTCGATGCTTTAACTTTTAAATATTTAATTTATGGGTCCGAGGGCCTGGTTCAACGGTCAAAGCACTTCTTTCGAAGCGGGGAGATCGGGGTTCCATTCCCTCGGGCCTCGCTGGACTGAATGCCTATCCTCGTCTAGGTGCGTCAGTGATGTAAAAGGTTCAAATTGACTAGGGCATGGTGGTATAGGGGCGGTCTGCACGATGTTTCTCTGGTGGCGGCTTCTGGGGGTGGATTGCGCAAGAAACTGTGGCGGCTTTCTAGTGGCTGGTCCAGGACTCGTGGCGGCAATCGAGTCCACCATGTTAAAAAAATATATATATATATATATATATATATATATTTAATTTATAAATTATTTAAATTATTTAGAATTTAAATATTATAAATTAATATTTAAATCTTTTTGGCTTTATTAAGGATTAAAGCCTTCTTAGGTTTTACCACTTTATATAAATAATATTTATTTAAACTTCCTTGGGCTTTTTAATATGAATTTAAAATCCTCCTTGGGTTTTTATGAAAATTGAAGGTAGTACTAAAAAGGATAAAGGGAAGCAAATCGCTATTGAGAAAATAGAAGTACCTAAAAGGAAACATCAAAATTTCATTCTCCCTTATGGATCAGGGACAAAGTCTGATGATGGTGCTCAACTCGAGCATAGGAGGTAGATAATAGAATCAAGAAAACAAAAAGTAGAATTGGAGAAGGGAGGAGACCAAAAGAAAAGGAAAAGAGAAGAAACACTCTCTAAATAATCATAGAAAACATGAAGAATCATAAGAACATGAGGAATCAGAGGAATGCGAAGAATCAGGGGACCAAAAAGGAATAGGGGAAAGCTCTCAGTAAAATTTTGAGCATCAGAAGATAGATGAACAAATGGTCAATATAGCTGAAGATCCTCCCCTAAAAGAAAACCCCAGTATGGAGAAAACCCTAACAAAAGTAACAATGGGTGTCGATGACTTGATCTTGAAGCAAATCGTAGAATCTTACACTAAGAAATCATAGGGGATCGAAGACATCAATATGCCAAAGGACTCAAGTATGTCTCCTATCAATCTCAATACTCCTTCTTCCTCTTCTCATTCCTAGAAGAATTCTCCCCTCCATTCTGAAGATCAAGATAATTCCTCTCCCACATCTTCTCATCAACCTCCACCATCACCATCACCTTCTCATAAACATCCACCATCGCCACCATCAACTCAGCAAACTCCACCAGCATCCTCCTCTGCTCACACAGGTTCCTCCACTGAACAATTACGTATGGAGGTCTCTCTAGCCACCACTCATTTCCCTTACTCCACCAACCTGCTAAGCTTCCAAGCCATGCAAACTGCTTCTCCCGCAAGCAACCCTATCGTTGCTAAATTAAAAAAATTGAAGAAAGCCACCCTGAACACTACTACATGGTTGAATCCACAGAGCTCCCAAAGTTCTAAAGATATAGCCCACATTAGAGAAGGATTGGTTTTGGATACCATCAACATGCAATGTTCCACCATGAAGATGACCCCACTCATGTAGAAGTCAAAGAAATAAATGAACCTAAAGGACTACCAAGCTGAGGTAACCACAAAAGATATCACTCAGCTACCAATGGATGACGAGTGAGGCAAGGCTCAGACTCACATGGGAAAAATTTATTTGAATGTTGAGTTCTAAAAAGAAAAGTACCTCCAAGATGAACAATCAAGAAAGCGTTTGGAGGAAGCCTTGCACCAGCAAAAGACAACAAAAAAGGCTTTGAAAAATGAAGCCAAAAATGGGGGGAAAATGTTCAATGAAGCGCCCCCCTACAAATAGAAAGCAAAAAAGGTCGAAGAATAAATTCAAGTATTGCAGCAACTGGTCGAGGACCTTAAAAAGCATCTATGTGACAACGTTGATAAAACCAGTGGGATGTCCAAGGAAAAATCAAGAACAATTAGAAGGAACATGATTGAAAGCATAAAAAATATGACCCTAAAGGCTAGGCTCACACTCTCATCTTCTCAAAATAAAAGATACGTTGGGCCAATTAGAATATGAATTAGAAGCATCTATTAGGATCCTGGAAATAAGGCTGTCAGTAGCCAATAAAATTCAAGTCCTGGTGGATAGCACACAAGCAATAATTGGATACAGAGCATGGGATAAGAATTGGTCCCAGGCCAAATTAGTTGCCAAAAATTTCTTCAAGAGGTACAATTTGGTGACCAAAAGTGCCAAGCTCATACAGGAGCTTAAAGAAGAGGCTAAGGCAATTCTAAAATATGTAAGCATAGCTAAAAATTATAGCATGCCTAGCTTATGATACAAGGATTCAAATCTCCTAACAGAAGATGAATTGAAAGCCGCTTGGAAGAAATTTGTAGAATATGAGTCAAAAATTGATAGCTAGGAAGAGCCTATTCAAGAAGAGAAAATATTCAACATGGCTCAAGATATTACCCAGATGAACTCTTGCCTACATGAGATGTATATAAAATAAAGAACCTTATCATATGATAAGGTTGAATATTTGGAGTATTTGTATAGCACTTTCAAAGAAAAAAAAAATACAGATGAGAAAACCTAGAGGAAGGCTTGCACCACCTATAACGAAGTAGTAAAAGAAAATGACAAATAGGAAAATGCTAAGAAAGCTTTTTCAAGTAGTACAACAACTCCCGGCTAAGGTGAAGCAAAAAAATCTAATGAGGAAGATACTCGAGAAGAATGACCACCCCAAAGTAGGAATATTTTTGTGCTTGGTATCATTTCCCTTCTTTCCCTTCTTTTTCTTAAGTTGTTTTTTTTTACTCTATTTCCCAATGGATAAAGGCTCTAGGTTTTGACATTATGCTAATAGAATTACCCTAGGAGGTTCCAAGAATGTTGGTCAAGATAATCACATCTAAGGAAATAAGGAGTAATCTTCTTAATATTTTGCTAAGTGTAGAGAACAGTCGCGATGGCATGACATTTTGAAGGTTGGAAGCAGAACTAAGGTGGAAAGTCGTGATGGTACAAAATTTTGAAGGCCTAAAGTATAACTAAGGTGGAAAGTCATGATGGGTGACATTTTGAAGACCAAAGTTAGAACTAAGACGACAAGTCGCGATAGGGTGACATTTTGAAGGCCTAAGGCAGAGCCAAGGCAGAAAGTTGTGATGGCATAATATTTTGAAGACCGAAGTTAGAACCAAGGTAGAAAGTCATGATGGCATGATATTTTGAAGGCCTAAGGTAGGTCTAAAGTGGAAAGTCATGATGATGTGATATTTTGAATATCGAGTTAGAACTAAGGTAGAAAGTCATGATGACATGACATTTTGAAGACCGGAGTTAGAACCAAACTAGAAAGTCATGATGGTACGACATTTTGAAGGCCTAAGGTAGGGCCAAGGCAGAAATTCATGATGGCACAACATTTTTAAGACCGAAGTTAGAACCAAAGGTGGAAAGTCACAATGGCACGACATTTTTAAGGCCTAATACAAGACCAAGGCAGAAAGTCACGATGGTATGACATTTTGAAGGCCAGATAGACCACAATGTCTCTAAAGAGGTTAAAGAAGATCACCATAACTAGAATATCTCAACCACTTCCAGTTGAAAGCTCTATGTTCTCTTCAACTACTTCTTTACCAGAATGAGCCTACGAGCATATTGTTGTAACAACTTTCAATTTTTAGTTATGTAAAACTCTTATATATAGAATGAGTGACCTAAACAAATGGTCGACTCTTAGGTGTTTACAAGGCTATGTATACAGACTTCTAAAAAGCTTAATAAAGATCATCCATTCTGGTTCTTGGCTCACTGGTGTTTTAAATAAAGTATGTATGTGTTGTTTATCGCTATATAAATCTAAATCGAATGTAACTTGCAATAATTCTTATTATGATTTCCTGCAATAAAGTTCAGTTAGATCTGCAATTAACTTCACAGATAAGCTTACACTTAAATAGATATTCACCAAAAGTTTTAGTTCCTCCGTTTTGGTTCTCTATTATGCTTCTCTGCAAAAGGCTACAATAGTTGCTTGGCTATTACTTAATCTGTACCATTTTAATCTCTCTAGTCGTAGATATATTTTCCTCTCTTTATGCATTTTCCTCTTTTCCCATTTTCCTAAAAAATCAAGAAACCAGCCTCCTCTAGAGATTGAACCAGGTGAACTCCTTGTTAAACTGGTCTTTCAATGTTGGAAAAGTATTGGGTACAAATGTAACCAAAGGAATATTTTGCTCCAACAGTAATATGTCGTAGTATAATCCTACCCCCCATTACTTAAATATTATCACTACATCGTAGTCGTTATTACTTTCCATTTTGAGATATGTGCTTGGGTGTAGTAATATCTGGTTGTAAATCTTCTCACACTTGATTAGTGTCATGTAGCCAAATACTAATGTGGAGTTGAAAATTTTGGACAAGAAAAATGTGGGGGTACATACTGGAATTAACATAGAAATTATTTCGGATAACTATGCTTGTAATTACAAAATATATCAGTACTTACCTCGGTGTAGTTCACGAAACATAGTGTGTTATGCTAAGTAATGTTAAATGATTGGATGCTACTTAATCATGGTGTAGCAAAAAATTAGGAAGTCATGACACCCTTTATACTGATAGTTCTCATATGTTCTTGTTGAAGGTTGTTTTATCGAACAATGTATCAATACAGATATTGAGGTTCTATTTTTAAAAAGTACAAATTATTATTACCTTGATGTTGACATACAAAGTGGTATTAGGTATATTTCATCATTGAAAACTTGGAAGTTGGTATACTTTGTCATCAAAAACTCAAAAAGTAGGTGCCACCCTCCTTGTGGGAAGTATACACCTCCTATGCTCGCCTAGGTGTAGGCGCCACCCTCATTGTGGGAATTAGGCACCCCTATGCTCTCTTGGTGTAGGCATTTCCCTCCTTGTGGGAAGTAGACACCTTCTATGCTCACCTAGGTGTAGGCATTTCCCTCATTGTGGGAAGTAGAAACCTTCTATGCTCTCTTGGGTTTAGGCACTACCCTCCCTATGGGAAGTAGGTTCCCCTATGCTCGTCTTGGTGTAGGTGACACCCTCCTTGTGGGAAGTAGGCACCTCTTGTGCTCGTATGGATATAGGCACCACCCTCTTTGTAGGAAGTAGGTTCCCCTATGCTCACCTGGGTGTAGGAACCATCCTCCTTATGGGAAGTAGGCACCCCCTATTCTCACCTTGGTTTAGGTACCACCCTCCTTGTAGGAAGTAGGTGCCTTCTTCCTAGAAAATAAGGAAAATAGGGTAGAGTGGATCTTGTTTGATAGGCCCGATTGCCTAAAGTCTGTAACAGGTTCCATGACGCCCTACAAAATATAACAAAAACAAAAGAAAAATAGAAAACCCTCAATTTATTTTATAGTGAACCTTGGAAATAGCATTCACCATGCTTTTGAAGGTGATATAGAAGATAGGGTTCCCCCCATTCTTGAACCAACTTCATGAATTTATGGCATGTGATAGGGCCTTAATATATGTCCATTGACTGTAAAATTCACCTCACTATCATCGATGGTCTTGATATGGACAACTTCATTGTTGAATATTTTGACCATCTCATAAGGACCGAGCCATTTTTGCATGAGTCTCCCTTTTTATTTCCTAGAACTAGGAGTCATATAATAGTGTCCATTATCTCTATTTGAACTAATTTATTTTGATATGGTAGTTATGCCATGTAGCTCTCTGCTTTTACATCATTTCTATGCATTGTAGTGCTTCTTATTTATATTCATTCAACTGATTCAGTTGTCGAATATGCTTTTGTTGTGTCGCGTTTAAATCTATATCAAGTTCCATGGCAATTTGTAAAGTTTTTACCTCCAATTCAATGGGTATCATTACATGTTTTCCATACACCAATTGATATTGTGTAGATCCCATAGTGGTTTTCCAAGTAGTTCAGTATACCCAACTACTTTGGAAAGGTATTTCTCCTAGTCTTTCTTATGTTGTATTATCTTGGTCTGACCTCCACTTGGCCATTGGCCTATGGATGATATGGGGTGTATTTATTATGTCAATTTTGGTATTTTTGCATGAGCTCTTGTATCATCTTAGAGGTAAATTGAGCTTCTTTGTCAGTAATGATATCCTTGGTAACATCAAACCTAGTGAAGATAAATTTGTACAAGAATTGTGCTACATTTTTCTCCTTTGCATCCATAGGGCTTGCACTTCAACCCACATAGTAACATAGTCAGTACATACTAAAATTTATCACTTACTATTTGATTACGGGTTGATAGGGTCGACAAAATCCAATCTCTATTTGTTAAATGATTCTAATTGCAACTATGGTTGAAGTGACATTTCATCTCTCATCGTTGGTCATCCCATCCTTTGACATTGGTCACATTGGTTGGCATGTTTAGTTGTATCTTTAAATAATGAGGGCCAATAATACCTTGTTTGTAGAATTTTAAACATAGTTCTTTTTCTTGCAAAATACCCACCACATGGCTCATCATGATAGACCTTCAAGATGGTTGGGACTTTTTATTCTGCCATACACCTCATAATTTGATCAAGACCAATATTAAATAAACATCCATTAATCCATGAGAATGCTACACTTTTCTCAATTCATTTTTGAGCATCTTAAGGAGTAAGTGTAGGGAATACCTTACCAGTTGCCAAGTAATTAGCCATGTCAGCATACCATAGTGTCCAGTCATCAAGAGCAAAGAGATGCTCATATAGAAATGTATCCTTAGTTGTCATGTTATCTTGTGATGTAAATTAGGATAAGAAATCTACCACTACATTGTCTCTTCTAGGTTTGTCGATAATGGTGACATCAAACTCCTACAGAAATAAAAGCTATTGAATAATTCTACCATTTACTATTGGCTTATTCATCAAATATTTGATTGTTGCATGATATATATGCACAAAATTTTTATAGCCTATAATATAGTGGTAAAACTTATTAATAGTGTGTACCACTACAAGAAATTATTTTTCTGTGATGGTATAGTTTATTTTTGCCCCCATGATATTTTTACTAACATAGTAGATAACATATGCCTTGTGCCCTTCCTTTTGTCCCAATGTCGTTCCTATGGTATTGTTAGATGCATCGACATAAATATGGAATGAGAGGTCCCAATTTGGACCTCTAAGCACCAGAGTAGTTGTTAATTTCTCTTTCAAGGTCTAAAATGACCATTATATTCTTTTGTCCATATAAACTCTACTTCCTTGGTTAATAATATATGCAATGGTTTGGTGATTTTACTAAAATCTTTGATAAAATGTCAGTAATATCCTTCATGGCCTAAAAAAATCTTCACATATTTTTGTTTATGAGGAGTAGGTAGTTCTTTAATAACTTCTATTTTTCTTTCATCAACTTTTATCCCCTTAGCTAAAATATGATGTCCCAAAACTATTCCTTCTATCATCAACATAAAGCATTTCTCATTGCTTAAGGATAAATTGGTTTCTTGATGACGTTGAAGTAATTTTTCAAATATCATTGTAGCTTCTTAAATTTTTTTATCATATATGGTGAAATCATCCATATATATGAGAAGATACTAAGTACTACCCATTGGAAAGTCTCAGGCGCATTACATAATTTGAAAGCTAAAACACGGGAAGCGAAGGTCCCCAAGGATAGGTAAACGTGGTTTTTATTTGTCCTCTTATTCTATCTGGATTTGATTATATCCACTATATCCATAAAGGAATGAAAAATACTTATGTCCCAACAGAGTATCCAGAACTTGATCTAAGAAAGGTAAAGGGAAATGATCTTTTCTGGTCGCCTTGTTTAACATTGGATAATCCACGTAGATTCTCCATTTACCATTTTCTTGGGCACCATTACCAATGGTAATACCCACTAAATATCATAGATGGGGTAGATAAATCTAGTAGATAATAAGTTTTGCAACTTGGTTTTTACTATTTTCTTAATAGTTGGATTCATCCTCCTCTATGGTTGTCTTACCAATTTTGCATATTTTTTTAGGTAGATGTGATGAGTGCAAACTTTGGGTGCAATTCCCTTCATATCTTGATAATCCCATGCAAAATTTATTTTATGTTTACTCAATATTTCATTCAAATTTTCCTCTTGAGTGATTGTCAGGGCACTACTAATATTCAATATTTTGTCAGGTTTCACTTCAATTTGTTTAATTTGATTCTTCTTCCTTCCAACAAGTGGTGAAATTATAAGTGGTAGTTTAGATTCTCCTTCTAGAAATTTTTATATAACTATCTTTGTCTACCACGTATCCTACTTCATCAAGAGACATGACATGTTACATCATAGGAAGAGCGTCATCACCTATGGCTTCTAAACTAGGCTCACCCAACTCATTGGTGGATTGTGCTGGCAGGTAAATGAGTAAATTTTTCATATTATTTCCATAAAATATTGCCATTTTTTCCATTCTATAGCTAATATAAGCATCAAACATTACGAGCCAAGGATATCCCAGGATGAGTGGATAAACACCCAAACTTGACTTTGATTATAGAACTAGGAAGTTGACTAGGTACTCCCATGCATCTACGACTACTATTACATCTTCCAACATACCTTTTGGAAGTACTATGGACATATCCATCAATTTTAATATTGTCTTGATTGGTATCATATTCGTTAGTTGTAGCTTATGCATGGTGTTTTTAGGTATGGCGTTGATGGCTGCATTCAAATCCACCAAAGTGTTAGGAACCATTAAGCCTATAATTTTTTACCATTAAAACTAGGCTTCCTAGGTCATAATATTTGGGGTGGTAGGTATTTTCTAAAATTAAATTGTTAGTTTTTGATGCTATAAACTGTAGACACCTAAAAAGTGTCATGCTTAGGGGAGCTACTCACATAGACCATTCATAATATCAGATGACATAATCTTGGAATTTTTAAGCATTAACAGTGGTTCACACCACTCATTTGGGGACTTTTCAAGCCATCCAATCCTAGCCGCTCAAGCCAATAGTGGCCAAATCCTAGCCACTCAAGCCTAGAGCGGCCAGACCTTAGACATTGTAGATGACAACGGCCAGATCTTAGTCATTGCAGATGATAGCAGATAAACCCTAAAAGCAGTTTTGTCAAAAAACAAGTCTAATCACGGGTAGAAGTGGCAGTATGCATACAATAAAGGTGAGCGGGAGTAGCTTTGCATTCCCTTTCACAACCAGTTCACATAAGAGACTTGAGTTTGCATTTAGACTTTAGTTAACTAGCTTTCAAACATAAACAAAGGACAAAATATTCTCATGCTAATGACCAGTTTGCATAGGAGACTCAAGTTTGTAGTTATATTTTAGTTAACTGGCCTCCAAACATAGAAAAGATAAAAATCCTCTCATGCTAACTTGCACTACGCATGAGAAATTCATTCCTAGGGCTTGGACATAGACCTAGGGTTTCAAACTATAAAATGTGCAAGCCTAAGATCATCAATCATCCATTCATATTTTTTATCGATCTTGGAAGAGAGGAGAGACATCTTTTATCTAAGAGATCTTTATCCAGATAATTTATCAAGACAGGTCATTGAGGAGAGCTTTCGAGACTTGGAGAGTTTCCTTGGAGATCACATGTACAATGAAGCCATTTCATAATGGAGAGCATAGAAACCATTATTTCAACATCGAATACAAGCTTTGATCCATAGATTTGGAGAAAATAGGACGAGAGTCACTTTAGCGGTCACTGTCTTGGACAGTGGCCCGTAAGCTTAGCTTAGGGTTTAGACATTAGATCCATTATTTTTTTTAGAATATCATTAGCATAGAATTATTTCATTTGTTCGTATTCATAATATTAGTCTAATTTGCAATTGCTAACAACCTCATCCGGGGAGGTATTCTCGGACATGTAAGCGTGTATTGTTGTTTCATTGCTTACAAGACCACAGGTTGATCGAACAGAATTTGCAACATACGAGAGCAAAAGGGATCCATCTAGGAAACAGTCCTGAAGAAGGAGGAATTTGTAAGCCCTCATACATTTTCGTGTGCAGAATCGGGAATCTTTTTGAAAGTGCACCACCTCTTCATGAAAGGGGCACTCTTTACCTATTTGTAACCTTATTGTATCGAAATAGGTATCCCTAAGAGGGACCAACATGTAACCGGGTTTCAATACGAATAAAGAGATCCATATTTGTTATTTTTGTGTTATATGCTTTTCATTATCTTCCATTTCATCTTGGGTTTTTAATACATTGCAAGTAGTGTAAAAAGAGCGGTGCGTGCGTCCTAGGGTCGCTACATAAAATTAAAGGAAATGCAACCACAAGTAGTGAAATAAGCATGCAATGTCATATCTATGACAATGGTAATCTAATAAGCAAGTAAATAGAATGAGAAACTTTTGAAATAAATCATGAAATAGCCATTAATGAAAGCTCACAAAAATCTAAACTTGTTACAATATGTGGAGATCTCAATGCTCCATACTTCATACAAGTTCTAAATTGTATATACTCTAGTCTATCAACTCATTAACTAATCTACTACTCTTTCTTGATAATCTCTTATTCCTCTCCATCTATCAAAGCCTATATATAATGAGATGACTCTTGACCTTCCATATTCTATGACTTCATATTCCTATCCTATAGATTCATGGACATATAGACACCATGCACATGATAATCATTGCACATTCTAATAATACTTGTGCATATATTACATTACATAAGAAAAATACTGAAGCTTTAATCTAAGACACCGTCATAATATAATGATGTACCCAAGATGGTATATTATCATGTACCAAATAATGTAATATATTCTAACATAAATCAACAAGTTGTCCTACCACCTGTACTACTTTCGACTGTAGCCTCCACCCTAGCCTTTAAAGGCATAATTCCCTAATAGCCTTTGTGTAAATAGAAACATCTTTGATGGCTTGATACCGAGAAATAAATATGGTAAGATTTTTTAATTCTTCCATTATGTCAAACTTAGGTTGTAATATTTTCCTAGTCTCCTGTAATATTTTAGGATATGGTGGGATTTTTTTGTTGTTATATTTTTCAACAACATAATTTTCTTCTATATCTATTTCCTCTAACTAGAGCTGTTTGTTCTAATTCTACGTCTCTACCTGACCTAAGTTGAATTGAACTACAGTCTATATTCTATGCACTAATATGATACATCACATACATTCCCATATCTACTTGGTATGCTAGTGAGCTTGATTTGTTGCTACTAGGATTTGGTGCTGGTTGTGCCAGCAACTATTGTGACCTTGATGTATGTGGATCCAGTAAACTAGGATGTACTCAAGGTTGTGCTACTATCTATGGATGTAGAGTCCATGTGTTAAAATTTATCCATTGCATTTTGAGTTGTTAGTATGGAACCCATGGATTTGGTGTATACTGAGAAGGATTTTGGATAACATTCATCCAAGGTGACTGGCCCCACCAACTCATATTGGATGTTTGGGACTGCCCTTGATTTAAGAAATTAGAACCACCATGTGATGATGTTACTCCTGACATTCCAATTGATATAGGAGGTTTTTGCCAATTCCTTCTATTACCAGTATGTTTCTACTTCTTCTGGCTCTTCCTTCATAATTATGAATTTTGGACACAACCTAGTCTTATGATCCAACTAACAAATCCTGCATACTCTTTAATTTTCAAACATTCATTCTTTGAATGTTTATTTCTACACCTTGGGCAGAAAAATTTCAATGTTGCTTCTATCTCTCGCTTCTTCTTTTGTAGCTGGAATGTGTCTAATATTGTTTTTCATGTCTTCTAAAAAAGTTCCTATTTCTACCTTGGTTATGGGAGTTGTTTTTGTTTCTCGTGTTGACGATTTCCCTTTTATCCTAGAATTAAATTGACACAACTATTGGATCTCTCCATTAAAGCTTTGTAAGCATCACCTCCTACCAATAAATTTAAATCTTCCAATGATTCATTTGTAAGTTCCCTACAAAATATAATTTTTAATGACCTTTCTCCTAGCCTTTCATGGGGTGATAATTGGATATTGAAACTAAAACTTCCCCAATAATCTTCTAATGATTCATCCTCCTTTTGTGACATGTCCAGGACCTCTTCTCGTGCATCCATTGCTCTTCCAAATTCTTGGTATTATTCCAAGAAAATTCTCTTCATACTTTCCCAGGTGTTAATTAGCTAGTTCCCTAGGCCAATAAACCATCGTAACACCACATCATATAGTGTAGAAGGGAAAAGTTTTAGTTTCTAGGCATCCGTTTTGTAGTAAAAAACCCTGCAAAGGACATAAAATTTTAAAAGGAAAATATTAGGATCCTATGTTGGTAATACCTTGAAAGTAGGGAGATGTGCTAGGGAAATGATTTTCATCTTAGTCTCTTCTTTAGGTTCCTCAATAAGAAACTCAAAACTTATGGAAGCTTCATTATTTCAAGCCATATCTTTCCTTATCGGTGGTACAGGTTCTAAATCAGTTGTTTCTATAGCAACTAACAGAGAGTCACACTCATTATTTTTATCGTCTAGTAATAATCTCATCAATGTTTGAAATACTACCTTATTCAAGTGCTTTCCACCTTCTAGTATTACATATATTATCAAACTGGTCACGGTTATCGTTTGATCCACTAGATACTCTTGTATCATATAACAGATTATTGTGCCAAGGTGACTCAAGTGAAGGGGATTGTCTCTCTTAAAGGGATACCTCTGACTCTTCTATAAGTATCTCTAGTGTAATATGAACTTGTGGTTGTAGGATGACCTCTATTTTATTAATGAATCATCCATCAGGTCCTCTAGGTCTTGGTGAAATCATGCATATCAGGTAGTGGATCTATAGGTAAGGTAATTTAAATGTGCACTTTCAAGCTAACTTACCCTATGGACCTTAAACACTAGTTTTGGCAACTCAACAATGATGCCAAAATTATAGGTAAAAACGTTGTATCTAATATGGTTGAGTCCTATCAACTCATGTCAATCCAAGAATTGTAATCTTATGAGGTGCCACACATAGTATATCTTTGCAGTGTGGGAATGAGTCCTTTTTACACCTAACGTCTAATCGAGGGTGATAATGTTTGCATGAAAGTATTTTAACCAAACCTAAATAAAATGATGTATTGATAAAATCAAAGAAATCAATAATTCTAGGCTAGAAAGTAAATGCGTACTTGCACACTAAATTAAACTGAAGTAAACACACACACATACTGAAATAATTACTAAACTAGAGCAAACATAAGTAAACGTACACTTACACACCAAAGAAATAATGCACACATTTTTCTAAAAATAAAATAATACAAAGGAGGGGATTCCTGCCTAGAGTGGCCCCAAGTTCCTGTAGATGATCCATCCAACTAACTGCTAATGAGTAGTCTTTTTAATCAACACCAAATAGAAGCACCATAACTCTCGAGCTTTATTGATAAATACCGATACAATACAAAATGTTCTCTTATTTTTTACTTGTCCCTCATCTTAGGGTTGCTCTGTATTTTTATACAAAACGTAGGCAACTCCTAATAAAAATCTCATACAATTAGTAAACCTAAATTAAGCAAGTGTTGTTTGTCATTTAGAAGATTTAAGACATGCACTGTTGGATGGTTACAATGATTGCAAGTGCAACTATGATATTTACCATTTAAAGAGATTCATTATTCTCAAATTCGAACATTGGTGTAGATGTTTAGCTAAAAATAACATCCTTTTGTAATTACAACCACTTTTATCATTTTATTAGGAAGATGTATGGTCATTGGTTAACCTTCAACAATTGGGGTGTAGGCACCCCTCCGATTGGGTGCAGGTATTGCATGCCTATTGAGAGTAGGTGCCACACCATTGTGGGGTGTAGGTGCCATACCTTTTATGGGGTGCAGGTTCCTCCTACACCCGATGGGATGTAGGTACCACACCCTTGGTGGGGTGTAGGCACCTTCTACACTCTGTAGGATGTAGGTACCACACCCTTGATGGGGTGTCGACACATCCTACACTTTGTGGAATGTAGGTACCACACCCTTGGTGGGGTATAGGTACATCCCACACCCATCGATATTGCATTTCGAATGTCTCCATCTCAAGAGGTAGCAACTATTTCACAAAATGCCAGGTCCATATAATACCTTGACTCAAAAATGCAAAGGAACCAACACAAATCTATTACTACACATGCACAATTTAAAATGCCAACCAGACATAAGTACCACAAATTTACATTAATTATAATCAAATGTTATATAAAATACATTTCTAATGCTAATAGAACTAGTAAAAATGCCCCCCACAAATACAGATAAAATGAGCATTTCCTGTGTTCATCAATAATCATCCCCAAGAATCCATAGATCATGATGAATCATCAGTATATATGATAAAAATATACTAAATAGATCATGATGAATCATCATTATATATGACAAAAATATACTAAGGTCCTTCCAATATCCTTCGCAAGGAGTAACTATAGTTAGAGCATATATATTTATAACCCCAACTTTAATATTTTCCTCTTTCCTACAAAGTAATCCAACAACCCAATTACTTTTTGCTTCTAATATTTTTTCATCCCATTTGCATTAATCTCATATTATTACAATACTGCCTGAAGATCCTGTAGAAGAAACTAGTAAATAATCACTTGTCTTCCAAATCTTCTTAAAAGCATTCTTACATTTCCCACTGCTTAATTTATTTCTTGTATTAAAATAAACTCAGGCTATAACAACCTATTAATTCCTTAATAAATATTTTTTTAGGGGTTTTATTCATAATCCTAATACTCCATGATATCATTTTCATCATCAATACTTTTTATTTTTATCAGTGGGCTTAGCCCCAATTCTTGTTAACACATGTGATATTTTTATTTGGTTTCCCATATCAATATCCTTTTGAGTTTCTTTTTATCTTTGTTCCTACTTTGATGGCCTTCCTCTCCTTCCATTCTCGCCAACATTCTCATTTTCATCAATATCTTCTATTTTTTCATATTGTTAAAAATGAGACTTATCTTCTAAATATTTATGTCATCTTAAAAATTCGAAAGTGCAAGATATTGCCTCACTACCATTTTCTTCTTTATGTTACCTTGAAAACTCTAAACTACATAGATGATCATCTATAGTCATCACTTTCTTATTTTGGCCTGAAAACCCTAAATTTCCTTGGATATCCTCCATAATATTTTCTTTACTATATTGCTCTTGAAATCCTAAAGGGCAAGGAATACACTCTGTGCTACTTTCATTTTAATTGTGAGGACAAGAGTTCAAGCTACTTGAGGATAATAAATGTGATTTACCTGGATTAAGCTTGAGCTCATTTGCTTTAAAATTTTTCTCCCCATCCTCCTTTGCTTTAAAATTTGCCTTCCTCTCTTCCTTCTCACCTATAGCTTTTATATTTGAACTTGCACATTGTACTTCCTCACCCCCCATACCATTTTTTTATTATAATGGCTAATTCAAGTGAACTGTAATGGCCTTTGATGTAGAGGGATTTTTCTAACCACTTTCTTAAGAGTTGAAAATCCTTGATTTGACCTAGCTTCTCCTATGATATGGTCTCCTTGTTTCAAAATGAAGTTATTCTCATGCCAAAAAATTCCATCTCTTCCTCCATTTTCACTTTGTAGTCTCTTGCCATATGCAAAGTTTCATGACATTTGCGACATCGGAATGCAATATTTTCATAATTCACTTGTTGATCCCATTCTCTTGATTCAGAATTAATCTCAATCAACTATGTAAAGGTTTACAAATATCCATGGTAACACATATTCGAATGTATACAAGATGTCTTCTCTCCTTAGTAGTTGGTCCCTCCTAATGAACTCACCTAGAGTATTACCAATATTTTTCAAAACCTCCTTATTGATGAGTTGATAAGGAGGTCCATAAAGCCTAATCCATATTGGAAGTCTTTTAATAGTTTATGTGTCCATAGGAAAATTATCACTCCAATGTCTTAAATATAATGCATCTTTACCCCTAAACCACGAGCCTCCATCCATTATTTTATCTCTTATTTTTGAACTAGAGAAAATAATGAGGAAAAATCCTTTTGGAAGAAAAGTCATGGAGTAATTTGAATTCAATCCCCACTTCCACTTAATCCAATTTTGAATCTTAGAAAAACCTTACCAATATCCATGAAACTTACATATTAACTCTTTGGTTTTAAGAATCATTATATCATGCTCAATCATCTCATCCTTGATAATCACTTATGGTGTAGAATCTGCTATCTTGACTAGGTTTGCCATAGATTCGCTCTTCCTCTTATTGCTAGCTAGGGCATCCAAAATTCCAACTTGGCCATTCATATTTTTAGTAAGTACTTTCACAAATGAATTTCTTTCTATGTTACCTAGATTTTATTTAAATGAAACCTTTAAGTTCTCCTAATATTTGGAACAAGAAGTGACATTTGTTCCTTGATCACACTTTGCTTTCTACTTTTTGCTTTCCTGCTCACACTTGCTCCTCACTCCTGATTTGTGCTTGCACTCGCTTTTGGCTGCACTCACTCCTAGCTCGCACTTGCTTATGGTTACACTCACTCTCGATTTATGCTCGCACTTGCTTTCAGATGCACTCACTCTTGGCTCATACTCGCTTCTAGATGCAATCACTACCAGCTCGTGCTCGCACTCACTTTTGATTGCATTCACTCCTGGCTAAAATTTATTTATTTATTATTTTATTATATTTTAAAATATTTTGTTTTTATTAAATTTATAATAGTTATGTTTTTATCATTTAAATTATTTATAAATTAATAAGTGATATGTGGCTTCTATTAGAGGTTATTCTCATAAAAAATTTAAACTATTATATTTGTTGTTAGGTCAATTAAATCATATCCAACATGTAAACTTATCACAAATATTTTTCATTTTTTATATTAAATATACTCATCAACTTCCTCGAAGTGCTATGTTTCTACAATTAACTCCTTCACTTCATTTTGATTAAGAGATAAAATCTCACTTGGTCATTTTCCTTTTAAAATTTGAATTTTACCAAGATGAAGATCAACACCATGATTGGCTAAATTATTTGCTACCCCATTTCCTTACCTATAATATGCTCATCTTTCCAAGATATTTCCTCCAATAATAGGTGATGAACATCAATAATTTTTTTATTTTTTAATAAAATCTCCACATCCATTTATGTTAATAGCATTGATGATCATTCATGAATCCTCCTTAATTAAAATATATTTCCATCCTTTTTCTATTGTAATTTTAATCCTTGTAAGAAGTGCCTTAGCCTCTACATAGTTGTTAGTTGAATTTCCATATGATTATGAGTAAGTGAGGAGAATTTTGCCTTCATTATTTCTAAAAATACCACCTCTACTAGCTTTTCCTAGGTTTCCTTTAGAAGCACCATCAAAATTAAATTTTGATAAATAAAGTTTTTAGATAATTTCATTTTACCCTAGATCAAAGTAGACCCTTTATTTTAATTCCATTATCACATATGACTCTTCCATATATGTTTAAATCATGTAACCAAGTTGTTACCACCTCTTTTTATACACCTAAGACTTCCCATGATGAGAACCATATTTGTAGATATTTTGAAAGAGGCAATAATATGGTTCCAAAATTGGACGTGATTTTGAGATTTATTTTTAAAATTTCTATTCCTTTCAAGCCATAAATTCCAACATATGATGACAGGTCCAATATTCCATAGAAGACATAATGCTTTAGCTTTGAAATAATTAATCCAACATTTCATCAACTCTTTCAATGTTGATGGAGCTGCCCAATATATTTTAATATTTTAAAAAAGTAACCCCAAATGGTGTGAGCAAAGGGACAATGAAGAAGTAAATGGTTTGATGTCTCTAACTTATTTTCACACAAAGCACATCTAAAAGGTCTGTGATATCCTCTTCTTTGTAGAATCTTGTTAGATTTTGAAGCTTATTACTTGAGTTAAACAAACCAAAAGATATAAAATAAAGTAGCAACCAAATGTATATGATAATGGAAATATTTTGCAAGTATAAAATAGAGAAATAAATCTAATATCTACTCCTAAACATGCCATAAATAAATGCTCATGAAAATGGTGCCATAGCTCTGAAAGTACCAAGTAATGACATTACAAGTCATGTCACTTTACATATCCACATTACTATGCATATATAATGTAATGTGACTCTTCATATGGAGCACTCTTGGCCTTCACTCTTATAGACTCTTCAACTCCCTATTCTATGGACTTATGTACACATGGACTAATGTGCACATTTACATTATTGAATATTATGCACATTTATGCATTTATTACATTACATAAAGTAAAGCCTAATCTAATACATGTACCAAATAATGTAATATACTCCAACACCCCCCGTATTACATTATTTTATTATTGAAGACTTTAGTCTTCAATATAGATCTTCATTTTTTAACTCACTTTGCACTGTATCCCTTCTTGGTCATGATATTTCTCCTCTAGCTTTTTTTCATCAATAGTGCCACTTTGTATGTCTTTTGTTGATGTTGTATTATCAGGTGAATCTTGCAAAACAACTTTCTCTTTGCCTCTGTCCTTGAAGTTATGAATTTTATTTGGTACAAAATCTTCTGAACATTCACTTACAACGTCATGATAAGATCCTAAATTTTATGGACTTGATTCATTTATATTACATGGGGAATGAAACACTTTTTCTAGGAATGATTTACTTACTTTAGCCTTCCTCTTAAGATATTCAATTAAATCTTGTAGTTTCAATTATTTCTCTTTGTAATGCCTGAGTATAAGTAGTGTCATATAAATGATCCTTGCAACATTTAAGGGAACCATAATACTATATTTATCAATATCAATTGCTTCAAACATATTTGCATGTAGATAGTATTCTAAGGTTTCAAATTTTTCTTCTAATGCTTCCTTATAGATAAAACTTAGAACTAAGTCTAATTTACCTTTAGAATTTTCAACCATATCTCTAATTCCAATTTTTATAACCTGTATCCTTCCTTTTCTAACTTCATTCTCCATATCAATATTCAATGAATTCTTTGATGTAGACATCCTTTTTCCTTCTTAGTAGAGAAAATTATTTTTTAGAACTAAGACCAACCTTATTTTTTCTTAGTCACAAAAAATATAAACTCTAAATTTCTTAATTCCTATGTTGATGTTGAATACCTTATATCTCCAAACTTAGAAATTTAGATAAATTATATTTTCAATTCTATAAGTCTATTTGATGTAGAAACCCTTATTACTCTCTCTTTAATTAAATTGCAAATATTCAAAAAGAGTTTTGTATCTTTAAATTACAAAATCTTGCAAATGCTTCTTTAATATCTTCCTTCCAAAGTTTAATCTTTAATAATATATCTAAGGTTAAATATCATCCAACTTCAAAACCTTGTAATTTTCACTTTTCCAAAATAATTTAATTTTAACCTTACATATGCCCTTATCTCTCCTAATCCAATATTATGAGAAAATTTATTAAAGCGAATTACCTTCACTTTAGAATTGATAATTCATTGGTAAAATTGACCTCCTGAATCTTCTCTCCTCCACGTACGTCGATGAACCATTTCTTGTGGAACTTTGATGAACGTTGATCTATTTGGAGTATTTTTTTCTTCCTCTCTACCTTCAACATATTCTACACCTCAATCCTCATTGTTAGAACTAATTTCAACCTCCATGCTTGTGCCTTGGGCTTCTACTTTAACCTACCAAGTGTTACCTTCCCTTCTCTACATCCAATCAAAAAATCTGTGCGCTCATTGATCACCTACGCTTCACTTCTACTTCATTACTCCTATTCTTATATATTTAACATCTAAAGAATACCTTCATTCGAATTGATGCTAAAATATTTGACCTTACTTCTCACATGTGTCACTTGGCACTCAACTTATTTCACTACACCTAAAACGTTTCTTCTTCCTGACCGAATTGCACTATGATGTTGAATGTTAGTTTGAAATCATTTCAATTTGACTTTGTGTCTCTACAAAATACAAATAATAATCATAGTCTCTTCCTCCATGTGGTGTGTGCATGGGCTATAACGAATGACACTTGTAGCCTCTCCTTGACCTCTACAATCTCCTTACTTCTACGTATTCCTTTTCATGCAAAATTTAGAATGCTATTCACAAGAACATATTCGTTTCACATTCCTTGGTGAGAATCTAACAACTTGGTGTGATGGCAATATTCTCCAACTTGATGCATGATCCTCTATACTATAATGATGGTATGTTGTAAAGTTATAGCTCTTCCTTCGGCCATGGTGATAATGGAAGCATTGTGAAAGTGCTTATATACTGTGGTGATGCTCTATCCAATGGGAGTGAATCTTCTACAATAAATGTTTGCTCTTCCTTAAGCAACAATGATGCTCGACTCTTCTACATTTGCCCTTGTATATATCTAGTGTCATTGGACACTGGACGATGCTTCCTTGATTATTTAACCCTTTTATTTAGCTTGTTTACACTATCGCTCTTGGTTTCTTCTTTTCACATAGATAAATCTGCATTTCTTAATCACTATTAAATAGTATTCAATAATATTTTGCTTCTTTTTATTTTTCCTTTAGGTGTTAGCTTAAAATATTCCTATTTTTTTTTCAAATTATAATATGTAAGCACTAATATCACATTGATTTAAATAACTCCTTTAAATTTTTATTTTCAAACTCCAAATGATAATATGATGCAAATCTCAAATAATAATATGGTGTTCTTAAGTTCTTTATGTAAACTTATTTCAATGTGTAGATAATAAACCTCTATTGCACCAATACTACATACATTTCTAATGACTTATTTTATGATTTCATTGGTGATTTGATTCACCCAACTAGCTATCTCCAACTTGTAAATTTTTCACCTCTATTCTCCTTCACTCTTCTACTCAAAGCTTACCAAATTTGCAGCTCTAGTTGCTACCCAATTTTCTCCAAGTTTGCTATCTAATAACTCTTCCAAATATACTCTAGAGTTTTCCAAACTTGCAACTCCTTATCTTCTTCTGATGTTGTCCATAAATCTAATTTTGTGGCTTCCAATCTCCTTCAAATACATTCTCCCAAATGCTGAAACTAGAAGCTATTAATGCTTCCTCAAATGGTGTTCATAAAACTGCAACTATACAGTCAATTCCTTCCTTATTTCACTGTCTACAATATGCAATGAAAGTATCCAAAATGATGCCTTCTATCATAGTTCAAACTTCTTCAATATATTATCCACAAGCACTCCAAAATCTTCCCAAGTCTCCTCCAAATTGTAGCTCTAGGATTCCTTCAATATGTTCTCCTACAACCCTTCAATCTATGTTCTAACACCTGCAACTTCTCCTATCAAGTTAGCCTTCTGTGGCCATCCTTAAATTTCCCAAAACTATGGGCTCTTTAATATTCTCTTCTCCTGCAATCTCCTTGTTGAATTCTGACTACAAAAATGATCTCCTATGTTGTTTGATTTCTCAAGAATCTTAATATCTTGACATCTTCAAATCCCTTTTCCAATATTTGATAAAATTCTTACCAAACACTTCTTCCTTTTGGGCTTAATGTTGGATGGCGACAATTGTCCCAAAAACCTATTTATCAAAAACTTCTCCTTTCTTCTATTCTCCTATCACAAACCTTCTCCAAATATCCTTCACTGGATACTTCAACTCTCTAAAGTTACTCCTGCTTGCAATATCCTACTCCTAGCTTTCTTCAATAATACTTCAATGGCCACTTCTCCAATTATGTAGCAAGGCTTTCTCTAGCCTTCTTCCTCTTCTCTAAATTATCTTGAGACCACTTCTCTTGGGTATTATAATTTTTCAACTCTTTAACTCCTCTTTTGCAACTCTTCACCTTCTCTTCTTGAAGCTTCAATGGGACATATTCCTAGTCTCCTCAATCTCCTAAATATGGGAATACTGTAACGAGATATCTGTTCTGGATCTCCAAAATTTGCTACTACTAAATCCTAAATATTCAAAGTATTTTGCTCTTAAAGTCTACAATAGGATCTATTATTAGGTCTTATATATCTCTAATATCAAATCTTTAACAAGAATATTTTGCACGGGTCTCTTCAATATCCAATCTACAATATTCAATCTGCAATCTTCTATCTCCAACTTTCTATCTTCCAAAATCAAAAGTTCTTCAATCTGACCTCTTTCAGGTATCTTCAACTTCTCCAATATGTAGTCTTCTATATGCAATATTATATGTGGAATTCCTTCTCAAGTCTCCTCAATCTTCAATATCCAATGAGATCTTTGCCTTAGACCTCCTCACTCTTCAATATCTAACTTTATTCAATAATTAATTCCTGCACGAGGAAAGCACATAGAATTTCAGGTAATGAAGGTGAAATTATTCTCTATATGTTTTAGGAAGCTTCTCAACTTCTGGGTGTTACTTTTTTGTAATTATACACTTATATAGTAGTACCAAATAAATTAGAATTTCTAGAATTCTAAAATAAATCAACTTCACTAGTTATTCTCAAAACTAGTGGAATAAATTCTATGTTGAGTCCTAGTCTTCACAATCTTGTGGAAAGACTCTAGCCAATCTGCAATTTGTAGTCTTCTTCAATCTACCAACTTATCCAATAGGACCTCCTTCTTGGGTCTCTTAATCTCATTAATATTCACAATATCAAGGTCTGACTTCAAGACCTGAAATATCTTTCTATTCCAAATTTGTTCTTGGAATAAAAATTCTCCAATCTTCTCTAGTTTCACCTTCCAAAGATAATCTCCTCACCTTCACTGGGTTCTCCTTCGCAAATTCAAAATCTATGCAAGTCCAATCCTTGGAATAGATCTCCCTATATCCTATCAAACTCTCTTGTGGCTCTGATACCACTGTTAGCTTTTGAAGCTTATTACTTGAGATAAACAAACCAAAATATATCAAATAAAGTAGCAACCAAATGTATATGATAATGGAAATATTCTGTAAGTATAAAATAGATAAATAACTCTAATATCTACTCCTAAATATGCCATAAATAAATGCTCATGAAAATGGTGCCATATCTCTGAAAGTACCAAGTAATGACATAACAAGTCATGTCACTTTACATCTCCACATTACTATACATATATAATGTAATGTGACTCTTCATATGGAGCACTCTTGGCATTAACTCTTCTATACTCTTAAAATCCCTATTTTATGGACTCATGTACACATGGACTAATGTGTACATTTACATTATTGAATATTATGTACACTTGCGCATTTATTATATTATATAAAATAAAGCCTAATCTAAGACATGTGCCAAATAATTTAATATACTCCAATAACTCTCTTGTAAGAATATTACTTTGAATTGCTAACCAAAGCAATATTGAGGCTTTATGGAGAACTTGATGACCAAATATTCTTCCAAAGAAAATATTTAGGAGTAGAGAATTTTAATTGCTCTAAATTTTCATATCCCAACTTGATCGAGTCTCCACCATATTTTGATAGGTTCTAAACCAACTCATCCTTTCATGTAAATATTGATAAATAAAACTCTTCAAGCATATTTTGAAGTTCATCTATAATTTATTTGAGTTCCTCTCCTTCAACTAGGTTACTAAAATAAATACATGATCTAGAGTTGCTACTCATATTAATATAGTATTTGACCTTTCTACCCTTGCAAGCTAGGTATGCTTGAGCCAATGCTTATCATTTTAAATCATATATAAGAGGATAAGGTTTCAACCAAGCATCAAACCAAAAAAAATTATAATTTTCCTCATTGATTAACCATCTAATATGTTTCTTTATCAATTACAAACTATCTAATATGAAGTTCCATGTTGACAATCCTTTGGATAGGATTTTTTCCTTAAATAATTTCATTGCATCAAGAGAACCTATATATTCTTAAAGTAATACTTTTACCTAATTATTTTTTTGATCTCTAAATAATCTCCACCCAAGCTTTACCCCTAATGCCAAACTCATAAATCTGTAATTCAACAAGTCTACTCCTCCAATATTATTTCCTTTATAAACCCTATCCCATTTACAAAAAGGAATCCTAATTTTTTCCTCACAACCTTCCAAAGAAAGTCTCTTTGAAAATTATTAATTTTTGATGCTATATCTATTGGAAATCTTGAAAGTGATATCATATAAATAGGGATGAATTACAATGTAGACTTTATGAGTTGTAGCCTTATCACTATGGTTAAGAACTTACCTTTCCGGCCTACCAAAAAAGATTTCATTCTATCCATATAAGAGACCCAAATACACTTTATTTCATTTATGAGACAAAGGAATACCCTAGTAGGTTGATGGAAATTTTTCAATTTTAAACCCTAAAATATTCACAATAATTTTTTGTAAATATAAGGCAATATTAATGAAAAATCCTAGATTTTGTAATATCAACCAACTTCCAATAGCCCTCTCATAACATGATAATGTTGATTTAAACTCCATGGCCTCATTAGATGATGGATGGCCCAAATGAAAAGTATCATTAATAAATTGGAGATGAAATGGAAAGGGACCATGTTTTCCAACTTAAATACCTTTGATTTTTTCTTCCATTTTTTCCTCTAAGAAAGTTCTCCCTAATGCTTCCATGAGAATAATGAATAAATAAGGAGAGGGTGAATCACCTTGATAAAGTCCACAAGAATACTTGAAGTAACCAATAGGAGAACCATTAATTAAAATAGAATTTTTCATAGTGTTATAAAAACATTTAATCCATTCATACCAACTATAATCAAAACCAAACTTTTTAAGAATAACATGTAGAAAATTCTAGAAAAACCTATCATATGCTTTGTTTATATCTAATTTCATAAGCATACCTAGTTTTTTCATGGAATGAAGAGAATGTATGACCTCTTGTGCAATGATTATACCATCAAGAATTTGTTTACTACAAAAAAAACCACCTTGTTCCTTTGAGATAACACAACCCAAAATGCCTCTTAATAAATTTTCCATAATTTTTGAATTGATATTATAAATCATATCATAAAGGTTTATTGAATAAAAATCATCAAAATATTATATCTTATCTTTATTTGGAACCAATGCAATAAAAATGGATCTGATCTCACTTATTATAGCCTTCCTTTTTTGGAACTCTTCAAACACGACCAACATATCACTCTTCAATAAATCCTAAAAATTTTGAAATAAAAATGCAAGAAATCCATCAGCGCCAAGTGCCTTTTTAGAATAGAAAAAAAAAAGAAAATTGCTTCATGTAGCTCCTCTATAGATTCTTCTTCAACAAGCTTTCATTTTGTTCCCATGTGATAATTGATGGAATATTTTTCAAAAGCTTATCTCTTGCCCAATATTTGAAAGAATATTTTTGAAATGAATTAGTTGCTTCCTTGTATCTTCTTCATCTTTAATATTTCTTCCATTTGGAGATAAATTATTTTTGTTGTAGCATGAAAAAATCGATTTCCATCTCCTTCCTTGAGCCATTTCTCCTTAGATTTTTAGAACCATTATGACTCCTCCCTTTTCAATGCATTATAATAATTAGAAAGTAATTATTTTTCTTTCACATATGAATCTTGATCCATTCCAATAATTGCTACTATCTCTTGTAAACTTTTGAGCCTGAATTCAATTTCTTTCTTTTCTTTAAAAATATTACCAAAAAAATTGCTATTACAAATATTCATTTGCTCCTTTAAATATTTCATATTTTGGATAAACATATACATATATGATCCTTAAAATTTTGACTCATCCCACCATAACATAACTATCTGGAAAAAATCAGGCTCTTGATCCATGTAGATTGGAAGCAAAATGGCTTTGGATGACCATTATTAAGTAAATCAAAGTCAAAATAATGGGTTTATGATCTGATCATGCTTGCAATAAAATATCTAAAAATATTGTATACTTTGTTTAGAACCATTTATTGGATAACATAAAACTATCCATTGTTTTTATTATATGATTTTACCCAATGTGTGCATTATCCCATGTATATCGAAAACTTGAAGAACTAACACCCTAAATGTTATTTTTTTTTTTTGTGAATTTACATGGTGGAATCGATAGCTGCCACGAATCCGGGCAGGCTGTCCAGCTTTTTATGGCCGCCACAGTATTTTGCGCTGTTCGCCCCAGAAGCCGCCACACAGATCTTCGCGCAGTCCGCCCCTATAACCACCATGCCACAATCATTTTAAACATTTTACGCCATTGAAAGCACCAGGAAAGGGACAACATCCTAAATGTTATTTGAATTGACAAATAAATCAAAATTTTACATTGATTTAGACCATCCTAGAATAAAATCCTTGTTTTCCAATGGAGATAGAATAGAGTTGAAATCACCCCCAAGAATCCATAGATCATAATGAATCATCATTGTATTTGATAAAATATGCTAAGGTCCTTCCAAAATATTTCATGACGAGTAACTATAGTTGGAGCATATACATTTATAACCCTAGATTTGATGTTTTTCTCTTTCCTATAAAATATTCCAACAACCCAATTAATTTTTTCTTCTAATAATTATCCATCCTAATTGTATGTGTCCCATATTATTGCAATATCACTTGAAGCTCCTATAGAAAAAGTGCTAGACAATTATCCATATTTCAAATCTTCTTAAAAGTATCCTTATATTCCTCACTACTTAATTTTGTTTCTTGTTTTAAAATAAACTCATGAATATAACAACCTATTAATTCCTTAATAATTATTTTTTTAGGGGTCTTATTCATACCTGTAATATTCCATGATATCATTTATGTTGCTAAAATTATTCTTAACAATTTATTCTTTATGTTGCTCGCAAAACCCTAAAGTGCATAGATGATCCTCCATAGTCATTACTTTCTTACGTTGGCCTAGAAACCCTAGATTTCCTTGGATATCATCCATATGATTTTATCTATTGTTTTACTCTTAAAACCCTAAAGTACAATTAATACACTCTATAATACTTTTATTTTTATTGTAAGGAGAATATTTTATGTTATTTGAGAAAAATGAAGATGATTTACCTAGATTAAGCTTAACGTCCTTCACCTCAATCGCTTTAAAAATTGCCTTCCCATCTTACTTTGCTTTAAAATTTACCTTTTCATCTTATTTCGCATATTTAACTCCTATATTTCAACTTGCACATTGTACTTCCTCATCCCTCATGTCATTTCTTCTTCTAATAGTTGATTCAAATGAACTATAATGACCTTTGTCATTTGATGATGTAGATAGGTATTTCTTTCTTAGGAGTGGAAAATCCTTGATTTGACCTAGCTTCTCTTATGATATGATCTCCTTGTTTCATATTGAAGTTACCCTCATGCCCAAAATTTTCCATCTCTTTCTCCATCACTATTACTTTACAATATTTTTTCATGTGTCTAGTTTCATGATATTTGTGACATTTCGAAATGCAATATTTTTATAATCCACTTGTTGATCCCATTCTCATATTTCATATTTAATCCTAATGGAGTGTGGTAAAGGTATTGAAATATCCATGGCAAAACATATTTGAGTGTATACAACATTCCATCTCTCCTTAGTAGTTACTCCCTCCTAGATGAACTCACCTCTAGTATTACCAATATTCTTCAAAACCTCCTTATTGATGATTTGGTAAGGAAGTCCAAAAATTCTAATCCACACCAAAATCCTTTTAATAGTATTTTTCTCCACAAAAAACAATTCTTACTCCATGGTCTTAAATATAATGCATCTTTGCCCCTAAACCAAGGACCTCCATCCATTATTTTATCCTTTATTTCTAAACTGGAGAAGATAATGTGGAAAAATCCTTTCATATGAAAAGCCGTGGAGTACTTTGAATTCAATCCCCACTTCCACTTGATCCAATTTCAAATATCATAAAAAATTGTCCAATATAAATATTTGGAATGAAGAATTAAGGAATGGTGACCACATGCTTTCTCAGGCCCACTAATATCTCAAGTGACATCCAAGATGAGATATGTTAAGGCCAACCTTAAAATGTGGAACAAATATATTTTTGGTGATTTATTCAGGAGGAAAAAATAATTTTTTGACCAACTTTAGGATTTTGAAAATTTTTTTGAGTCCGAGGAAGTGACTGAAAGAGATAGGCTTAAATAAAATCAAGGTTTCACAACCCCCCTGGATGAAGAAGAAATCTTTGGGCACCAAAATTCTAGATTCCTTTGGCTTCGAGAAGGTGACAGGAATACAAAGTTTTTTCATACTTCCACCTTGAGGCAAAAGAGTAACAATAGAATCAGAGTAATCCTAAAATCCAATGGGTCTATTTCTGAGGACATTGAGGAAATATGGTATGAGGCAGTTGCATACTTCAAAACCCTCTTATGTTCGAGATAAGCTAGGGATATTCAAGCGGAGGATAGGCTCTTGAAAAATATTCCTATTCTTATTTTAGAAGAAATGAATATTGGGTTGGACTCTCCCTTTAGTGATGATGAAATAAGGACTACATTATTCTCCATGGGAGGGCCTAAGGCCTTGGGCCCGGATGGTTTCCCTCCAATATTTTTTCAAAAATTTTGGCACATAGTGGGGAAATATGTTTGTGAAGCATTGAGGGAAATCCAATCATTGAAGGTAATTCCATCAAACATCAACTCTACCTTCCTTGTACTCATTCCCAAGACAAAGGGAGCTAAGGAATTCAAATACTTTAGACCCATAAGTCTTTGTAAGACGTTGTTCAAAATTCTTACAAAATCCTTAGTGAATAGATTGAAATTCATTTTAGATATTATCGATCTTCCTTAAAGTGGTTTTGTGGTAGACAGGTAAATAATCAATGATATTATTGTAGTGCATGAACTCATTTACTCAGTTGATAAGAGTGGCAGTCCAGACACCTTCCTGAAACTTGACATGAACAAAGTATATGATAGGGTCTCATGGGGCTTCTTACTTCAAGTTCTATCCAAGTTAAAATTTATTCCAAGATGGATAAAATTGATTAAGGCTTGCATTTCCTTAGAAATTTTTTTAGTTATCATTAATAGATCAACGGTGAGCTACTTTTGTAGTTGTAAAGGCATCCAGTAGGGGGACCCTTTATCCCTATATTTGTTTATTTTATTGGCAAAATCCTTGGGGAGATCTCTCAAAGCCAATCAAAATTTAATAGGTATTAATCCAAAAATCAATATAGATTCAATTTCTCACCATCAGTTTGCTAATGATAATTTGTTTTCTTTCTTGGATTTGATCCCCAAGCTAGATCTGTGAAAGCCATCATCTCGGATTTTGAGAAAGAAACAGAGTAGAAAGTGAATCTCAGGAAAAGCAAAAAAAAAATTTAACACTCCCCCATTGCTATTATTCTGGATTGTGAGATAGATTCCCTCCCTTCTATGTACCTGGGATTGCCAATGTTTAAGGGTGGAGTTAAAGCTTCTCTTTGGGATTTAGTTGTGGAAAGAGTTCAAAGGAAACTCACTAGATGGAAGGGGGTGCTCTTGAGCCAAGCTAGTAAAGCTATGTTAGTAAAATCCACTCTTCAAAGCATACCAGTCTATTTCCTTTCCCTCTTTAGTATGTCGGGGATAATTCTTCAGAAACTTGAGTAAATTCAATGTTCATTTCTATCACAAGATAAGAAGAAATTCTCTCTGGTTGCTTGAGACCAAGTTTGTAGCAAGAAAGAGCAAGGAGGTTTAGGGATGAGAAGAATAAAAATTATGAATTGAGCACTTATTGTCAAATAGATATGGATATTAGCGCAAAATGAAAATGTGAATTAGGTTCAAATTTTGAAAATAAAATATTTAAAAAATGAGGATTTCATCCATTCTGATCCCAATTCGTCATAGGGCTTTGCATTTTGGAGAAGCATTATCAAAATTCATATGGATATCCTGCTGTTGGGATGTTGGCTTCTAGGAAATGACTAGAATATTAATTTTTGGAATGATAAATGGGTGGCTAATAGGCCCTTAAATTGCTATCCAAATTTCATGTAGGCTGAGCCTATTTTGAGACAGGTCTTTGGATCAAAGGTCAATGATTTTATTGAGGTGGTGGATGGTAAAAAGTACTAGAAGCCCCTTGAGTTCCTTGGTCTGTCATCAGAGGAAGATGTTGCCTGTAAATACCTTCACGATATTTTGAAGTGGATCATTTTACCTTTCTATAATATGAATGATAAGTTGATATGGGGTGGTGAGAATGATGGTTATTTATCTGTTAAATTAGATTATGCCTTGTTAGATGCTCATGACGAACCCTGGTTTCCTATTCGAGATGTGTGGCAAAAAGACCTTACGCCAAAAGTTAATATTTTATTTTGTCTAGAGGTTCAAGGAAAGTGCTTAACCCTAGATAATCTTCAAAAAAGAGGTTTACTTATCCCTAATAGGTGTTTTTTGTGTGGTATGGCAGAAGAAACTCCTGAGCACCTCTTCTCCACGTGCACTTTTTCATGGGAGGTGCTAAGCATGTTGCTAAGCTATGTGGGTCTAGATTGGGTCTTCCCTAGAGAGTTGACCACTTTCATGGATCAATGGAATTCCCCTTTCCTCTTGCCTCACCTCCGATCCTTTTGGTCCTTTGCTCTACCACATTTTTGGTGGCACATCTAGAAAGAAAGAAACTCTAGGGCCTTCAAGAACAATTTTCACACTACGGAGTCAGTGTTTCTGAGGGCTATAGTTGCTACTATTGAGAATGTGGATCTCTTTTCTTTGGACAAGGGCTCTCTCAGTAAGGAATTAGAGCTTAAAAATATTCTGGGATTTAAGTCTCCTCTACTAGTGTCTCCTAGGACTCACCAGTATTCTAGGGCAAATACAATTTGGGAACCTCTCCCCCGATTGGGTGAAACTGAACTTTGATGGAGCATACAAATGAAATGCGGGTCTGACGAAGTAGGGAGAGTTTTTAGGGACTTCAATGGTCAAATTTTTCTATCTTTAAAAAATATCGAAAGCCAAACTAGCGATGTAGCAAAAGCCAGAGCATTTTTCCAAGGTGTTTTGCAATTGAGTTCTTTGGATTGTAGGAAGATTATTATCAAAGGAGATTCCCTTAATGTTATTAATATGGTCAAAGGGAATCATCTTCCAACTTGGACTATTTCAAATTTGATAGAAGTTCACAGGATTACTCAAACTATGGAAGTTGTCCAATTCAATCATGTGTTTAGGGAAGGTAACAGGTCTGCAAACTTCCTAGTTAATTTGGGATTATCTCAAGATAGCCTATCAATTTAGTCGGATAACTTCTTGGAGGGATTAACTCAATTAGACAATGAAGGAGGAAGAAGATAATATGCCTTCCTTGAGTGGGTAGTTTGGTTGTTGTTCTCCCCTGTGAGGGTTGTTGGTGCCTTTTGCTTTCTTGGGTGGCGACTATAGCTATGTTCCTTTTACTCCCTTTGTTTTTAGTTTGGAGTTTGTTGTTTTTAGGACCTTAGGTTCTCTTCGTGGCCTGTGTGCCTCTTTGTCTAGTTAGGTTTGATGTATCCATTTTGTAAAAGTTTTGGTGTTCCTTTCAAAACCCCTTCATCCACCTAATAAAAAAAATTATATATTAACTCTCTGGTTTTAAGAACCATTATATCATGCTCAATCATCTCATCCTTAATAATCACTTTTAGTGTAGTATCTGCTACCTATATAGGTTTTGCCATATATTCACTCTTCCTCTTATTGCTAACTATGGTATCCATACTTCCAACTAAGGCATCATTGCTTCCAACTGGGGTATCCTTACTTTCAATAAGGACTTTCAAAATTAATTTTTTTCTTCATGTTACCTATATTTTCTTCACATGAATCTCTTAGTTTTAAATTTTCTCCTAAGATATGGAACAAGAAGTGGCACTTGCTCCTTGATCACACTTTGCTTTCTACTTCTTACTTCCTACTCACACTTCCTACTTGCTTTTAACTTGCACATTTATAGATTAATAATTATTTACTATATAAAATCTATTTTTTATTTTTTGTTTACTATAATTATTTATTATATAAAATCTATAGATTAATACTTATTTATTTATTAATTTCATGGGTTATATAGGATTGAAATGGGTGCCACCCTTATTACATCATGATCACCTAGTGGTATTACAATAGATTGGCATCGTGCATGTATCCCAGTATTTAAAACTAGTCTCCTCCTTGAAATTCTAGGAATTTAACTAGTCGAACTAATGTAATTTGAGATAGCCTTATTGATTTATTTATATTCATATTAAACCTTCATAAAAAAATAAATTGTAAACAAAGTGGATGCTCAAAGTGGGTTGTTTTCTCTGTATAACTAACAGGAGAATGGGGAGAGGGACCATGAGAGAGAGAGGGAGGTTGAGAGGGTGTGGAAGGGTGAGTTGTTCTAATAGGAGAGGCTCTCCCCTACTATGGAGAGATGGTCTGTGTTGGTTTCCATATTCTGATGGGTTTATAGCCTAAAAATATTGGGGTGGGTCTAGATCCCCTTGATTTTGTGGTTCTCGAAGAGTCTCTTCTAAAATTTTGGTTCATGGAGCCTATCCTAAGTGGGTATTTCTTCCTTTTGTTGGTGTTGGATAGGATTTTGGTTTTTGGTAGGAAATATGGTGTTTGCAGGAGTGTTCCTTAGTATTTAAGTTTTTTTGTGAGAGGGATATCGATTTTTTATGGTTTAGATGTCGATCCTGGAGCTAACCTATCTGATAATATGAATATCGAGTTCATGGATCCTAAGAAGTTCTTGTAGGTATTCCCTTCCACAACCTTTGTGTTGGGAAGGAAAAAGTTACAATTTTTATTTATCAATGTGAGTAATATTTTGGTTGTTATGGGTTTTGTTGTTGGTCCTAGAGATGTTTGACCTGAGAATGTTGATCTTGTGTTTGTGGATCTTGAGATGTTCTTGTAGGAAATCCCTTTCATGACTTTTATGTTGGACAAGAAAAATTTTTAAATTTTAAATGCTAATATGAGCAGGATCCTGGCTATTATTGGTATAGTTACTGGTCATGGAGCTGATCTACTTGAGAACATGGATCATGTATTAGTGGGTCCTAAGAAGTTCTTGCGTACATTCCATTTTGTAGTCGTTGTGTTGGGAGGGAAAAAGTTTCAAATTTTAAATGTTGATGTGAGCAGGAATCTAGTTGTTAGTGGTCTAGCTACTGGTCTTGTATTTGATCTGCATAAGAATGTGGATCCAAGGTTCGTGGGTCCTAACATGTTCTTGTAGGTAAATCCTTTTGCATCTTTCGTGTTAAGCAGGATAAAATTTCAAATTTTAAATATAGAAGTGAGAGGGTTTTCAATTGTTTGTGATCCTTTCTTGGTCTAGGACTTGGGCAAGAAATGCACTATTATTTAAAATTCAATTTGAGCGGATTTATTAAGATGCCCTAGTAGGAAAATCCTAGAGGTGTTTTATCTGTTGGTTTTGTGACTTCTGGCTATGGTGTGCTTATGTATTCCCCACTTGGAAGGGTGAACCTTGTGGATAATTTCATCCTCGAGTCCCAATTTCTTAGGAGTAATATTAGGGGCCAAGAAGACTTCCTATCTCTGGTTGAATATGTGAACCCACCCTTGGGCCTGCAAGAGTTCTAGTTGTCCTTTGGTCTAGGTGATTTTTTTGTTATTAGTTGTGGATTCGAAGTTTTCTAAAGTTAACAACTTCCAAATCTATTTACCTTATGGTTGTGTTGTGGCTCCACATCTCCCTTTTGGGAGAAAGGAAAACCTTGGGTTCGTGGATTCGAGGAAGCTCTATCAAGGAAACACAAGGTTTTTGGATACAGTGTCATGGAGATCTCACCAAGCTACCCTACTTTTGTGGTTTTAGGGAAGTTCTTACAATTTTTCCTTAGAAGCTTGAATCTATGGAGACCCTCTTAGGAAAATTTTAAACTTTTTTATTTACGTTTTGTGCAAGAATTTGCAAGGCTATTGGGAAATCTCTACCCCCTAGGAATGTTTCCTGGATTGGGCAAGAAAATTTTGATTTAAACTAGAGCAGGTTTCTAGTTGTTCTTGAGGATATCGAGTTTCTCCTTGAAATTCTTGTCTTGGCTTGGTCTTCTGTTGTAGTAGTTCGGTTCAGATACGAGGGGATCCAAATTTTTCTTCAATACTTTTTCTCTATTATTTTGGCTTCTATGGTCCTGCTATTGTCAGATCCTATCTTATTTTTCTCTATTGCTCTTTTGTGTTTCTTCTACAGCCTCCTCTTCGAGACTCTATTTCTACTATACAAGGTTCAAGGACCCTTATAAAACCCCTTATTTGGTTTGCAAAAGGTCTAGGGACCCTTTTAAAACCCTTTCTTCCACCTAATAAAACAAATTGTAAACAACTCCATAATTAATCGAATTTTTTTCTATAAAATTTTATTTTATCCATGCATTAACACTAAACACCTTTGCAAGATATCATTTTTTTTAGTGATAAACAAGGAAAAGTTCTAAAATAAAAAACACACATTAATCTTTCTAATTGAACCATAGTAATAATATATTTTATAGTTAAATATAAAAGCAAATCAAACTCCTCAAAATATTTTATAAAAGCTTAGTTTATGCAACTAGTTCTGAAAATAATTTAGCTTATATTTTTATTTAATTATAAATCCAATTCTATTTTAATCTTAAATGGATTAGCATGCTAATATTATTGAGTTTCTATCATATGTTACAAGATCTAACGTGGCTTAAAAACAATAGAAGAATGTAAAATTTGTTCTTTTGCATGATGATTTTGTATGTTTGTTAAAGTATGAGATAAAATTATACCTATAATAAATAGAATAAAATTGAAAAAATTATGTTTTTATCTGCTCATGTAGAGGAGTTGGAGAGCAAGTGGGTAGTTAAAACTCTCCAGTTATCGAGAGGCCCAGGTTCAAATCTCTCCCCTCACATGTTGCAGATATGTTGTATATAAAAGGTTCCTCATCAAAAAAAAAAATTATGTTTAATCATTTTTTACAAATAAATAGTTAGCAAAATGATGATACAAAAAAATATTTTTTAAATATGCACAAAACAATAAACTACACTCATTGTGAAAAGGTCAAAGGTTTGAGTTCCATTAACATTTAATAATGCCCTTCTTGACCTCAAGTCTCATGTATATAAGTAATGTCACAAAAGAAAAATATCTACAAAATTTATTTTTTAAAGAATTACAGAAATTTAGTTTAGACATCCTAACTAAAATCATTAGCAACTTTAACAATAACAACAAAATCAAAGGAAAAAAAAACTCAACCTTAAATTAAAGTATTTTATTTAGTTATACAACTTCAAGATCAACTATGAACATGAAATAAGAAACTAATACATATTATACATTTAAATACAAAGATAATTTTATTTAAAAATAAAAGAAAATTAAAAAATATGAAAATAAAATAAAAACATACTTTATTCTAATTAAATTGATTATTAAATTTGAGGGTTTTGATGATGCGGAAGGGTTTTTTCGAAGGTGGAGGGATGACGGTGGGTAGGAAGGCTGGTTTGGGAGAGCACGAGAGCGCCAACAGGTCGAACCAGGGGCACGGCAGGGTGGAGGGAGGGCAAGCAGAGTCTGGGGACGTCGAGGATCCATCGGAAAAATGGGGAGATGGACCTCGAAAGTCATATGCTATGGCAGCGGCTTCTGAAACCCTAAGTGGGCTCTCTACCAAGGAGCTATTTCCGTCTGGGAACGAGTTCGACATCCCGATGGAAATTCTCTCAAGCTTTGTGGAATTCGAAAAATTTACCATCGGTAAGTTTATTGGTGGTTGTCCCGACATGGAGACCATCCGCAAGTGGGCGTCTAGAAAATGGCGGACCTCTGGTAACTTGGAGCTGGCTGCCCTAACCTGGGGCTTTTTCACGATTAGACTGAGCAACAGGGAGGACTACTGTAAAATCTCGGCCGGAGGGCCTTGGTTCTTGGGCCGTAGGAGTCTCTTTCTAAGGAAGTGGGGTTTGGACTTTAACCCCGATACCCATAATATCAACATTGCTCCAATATGGGTTAGGCTCCCGAGTCTCCCCCTTTTTGACTGGCATGAAAATGTAATCAGAGGAATTGCTCGATCCATCGGGGAGTTGGTCACTATAGACCCTCCCACCAAGGCTCGAACAAGATTTGTCCAAGCTCGGTTCTATGTTTTGGCGAACTTGGAGACGGACCTCCCTTCCTCCATTATGTTGAGCAAGGTGTTGCAAGAAGTTTGTCATTGTTGTCAACACAGGCAGTTAGATCCAATGATGCAGTGGATAGACAGTGTAGGAGTCATTCAGATGCAGAGGACAGAAGTTTCCTGGAAAACGAGAGATGACCCAGTTTCAAAAATTCGAAGAAAAAGACAAGTTAGAAAACTGTCGCGATATCGCGACATGTTTTCTGTCACGATTTCACGACAAGTCGGAGGAGAGAGAAGGCGCAGTCGAAAATGTCACGATTTCATGACAAGTCGGAGGAAAGAGAAGGCGCAAGGCAAACTGTCACGATTTCGCGACATGTTGGAGGCCAAGAAGCTAAGTCGAGAAACTGTAGCGATTTCGCTACATGTTGATTTTTCGGAAGCAAGGAGAAAGCGTTAAGTGGAAAAGTTGTAGCGATTTCGCTACATGTCAAAATTTCGCTGGCTAAAGCAAGGAGAAAGCGTTAAGTGGAAAAGTTGTAGCGATTTCGCTACATGTCAAAATTTTGTTGGCCGAAGCAAGGAGAAAGCGTTGAGTTGAAAAGGTTTAATTGCTACAAGTCAAAAGTGCACAACGTGAAGGTGTAGCGATTTTGCTACGGTCAAAAGTGAGAACTCAAAGATGTAGCGATTATGCTACAAGTCGAAAGTACAAGGCACAAAAGTGTAGTGATTTCCTTGCAAGTCATAATTTCATGGGCAGAAGCAAAGTTGGAAGCACAAGGCACAATATTGTAGCGATTTCGCTACTGCATGAAGCTAGGATTGTACGAAAGCTGAAAGCGTCATGATTTTGTGACAAAGATGAGGATGACGTCAGCAAAAGCTGAAAGTGTCACGATTTCATGACAAGTTGCAAGAAAAGCCTCAGGAAGCGGAAGCGTCATGATTTCATGACAAAGATGAGGATGACATCAGCAAAAGTTGAAAGTGTCACGATTTCGTGACATGTTGCAAGAAAAGCCTCTGGAAGCGGAAGCGTCGCAATTTCGTGACAAGATTAAGAATGGCGTCGACAAAAGATCAAAGTGTCACGATTTCGTGACAAGAACGGTGGCAAAGCTTTCAAAGGGCAAAAGAGTCACGATTTCATGACAATAAGGGCAAGAAGGCGTACGGATGTAAAAGGTGTCGCGATATCGTGACATGTTGGAGTTTCGAGAGGAAAGCCGCAGAACCAGATAGAATTTTGAAGCCAAAATTCTTTAGGGTTTGAAGCCGACATTCATTAGGGTTTGAAGCCGACATTCATTAGGGTTTGAAGCTGACAATCATTAGGGTTTTAAGCCGACATTCATTAGGGTTTGAAGCCGATATTCATAAGGGTTTGACAGTCGACGCTCTTTAGGGTTTAAGCCGACTACAGTCTCAATATTGTTCTTGAATATTTCTTCTATAAAAGGAGGGCTAATTCAAGATGGAGAGTGACTTGTGCGAAGATAACGTGTGCATGCAAAATTTGCAGTGCGTAGAGAGTGAGTCGTTTCGATTGGAGCTAAGGCTGAAGTGATATTTCTTTTGTGACGAAGTGAAGTGTGCATATCGAATCTTCGTGAATTAAGAGCGCGATGTGCAGAGGTTGTGTTCTAAGTCCGAAGTGATAGTGCGCATACTACAAAAGTGATCGATCATCGATTACGCGAGAGAGTGCGAAGAAGTACAGAGAAGCGGTCGGATAGTGCGAATCGTTTTGCGCGGAAGCGAGCGAATGCAAAAAAATAGCAGACTGTGAGAAATGAGGTGAAAGTTTTATTCTATAATTTTTATTATTGTCTTCCAAGTTGTAACTTGGCATAAGGGGTTGGTGCCTCTTTCCGGTAGGTCTTTGGTAAATTAGGAGTCGATGCTCCATTCTGCCTAAAACGGATAAAGCAAATGGGTTGGTGCTCCTTCCAGTTGGTGCTGGTAAAAGATATTGTAAAGTCATAGCTTTGCATTGGCTGGATTTGGATGGTAGTCCAAGCAATCATTTTGAGGAGTAGCCACATTGGTGAACCTCGTTAAATTACTTGTGTTGTGTGTCATGCTTTCTTGCTTTGCATTTTGATATTTCTTTTATCGGTTTAAGCTACTGCTTGGATCTAAAACTATATGTTTTAGAATTTTTAAAGATCACACTGATTCACCCCCCCTCTCAGTGTCATTGTGATTACAACAATTGGTATCAGAGCCAAGTACATGAACAGGCTTAAACAGCTAAGGTGATCTTGGAAGTTACGCAATGGCAAGTGGTGAAGGTTTCTCCTCGAACAAAGCACCATTGTTTGATGGGACTAATTATGCGTTCTGGAAAATTAGAATGCGAGACATATCTCGAGTGCTTTGGGTTTTGACATCCGGGGTGCGGTAGTTAATGGTTACAAAGCTCCTGCCACCGCTCCAACAGACACTACTGGTAAAAAGGCATTTGAATATGATTCAAAAGCAAAAAATGCCATCATGTGTGGACTAGTGGACAGTGAGCTAGTCAAGGTCATAAATTGTGAATCTGCAAAAGATATATGGGATAAACTAGAGAACATTCATGAAGGAGATGATAGGATCAAGGAGGCCAAGCTTCAAGCACATCGAGCTCAATACGAATCGTTAAAGATGGACAATGATGAGAACATAGAGACTTTCATGCAAAGAGTCAATGGGATCACCAATTCAATCGAGAGGTCTCGGCGAAGAATTAACCGATGTTGCTATCGTGAAAAAGGTATTAAGATCGCTCCCCCCTAGATTTGATTCTAAAGTCTCTGCCATAGAAGAAGCCAAAGATCTAAATCATTTTAGTATGGATGAGATGCATGGTTCTTTGACTGCCTTTGAAATGAGAATAGGAAGGTCTAATCCCACAGATAGAGAAGCTGCTTTCAAAGCCCTAAAAGGTAAAGTCACAAAACCAGAGTCAGAAGAAGAGGATGTATCAGATGAAATGGAAGCAAATTTTGTCAAAAAATTGAGAAAGGAAAAAGGAAAGTACGAGAGGAAAGCTACCATTTAAATGCTTCAACTACGGAGGCATTGGGCACTTTGCGACAAAATGCCCACTCAATGAAAAGAACCGGGGTGAGGAAGCTTCGCACCAAGAAAGAGGTAAGCTGGAAGAAGAAATCAAACTTCAGAAAAGGCAATTTCAAAAAGAAAAGTTTTATCTCACGAAATGCAGATTCTTCAGAGGACAGCTCTAGTGAAGATTCCGAAGAAGGAACAGGTGAGGCTCTCTTTATGGCATTTGAAGTAGAACAATCAGAAGAAGCGAAAAACACAGAAAAGAGAGAAGGTATGAACTCTAAAGTGTCTATTGAAAAAGATGAGGCTGAAGTTGATTTAGAAGGTGAGCTGGTCTCTGCACTTATGGAATGGAAATATGAGAAAAGAAAGAACCAAAAACTGTCAAGAAAGCTCGAGGATGCAAATGACATTATAACCAGTCTAAAAATGTAGACGAGAAGAATACAAGAAAATGTCCAAAGATCTTGAAGTACGGGTAACCATGAAGATAAATTACTTGTTGCAAATTGGAAGAAGAAAATGTTGGTCTTTGAATACAGATACAAGAGCTGGATCAAAAAATTAGCTGTCATTTCAAGCGTGAAGAAAGTTCGATGAAACTGGACAAAATTCTAAGCGATCAAAGACCCGCAGGTATCAAATTCGATCAGGGCTTTACTGAAGGAGAATCATCAAACAAGCAAAAGGCAAGCAATGTTGAATATGAAAAATGTAAAGACAAGAAACAGGCTGTTGAAAGAAAAACAAATCGAGGCAAAAGAAAGCGGTAATGCCGAGTCCTGAAATAGGAGCCGACAATGACGGCTTTACCAAGGTCACACATCAAAAGAAAAGAAGATCTAAGGCTCCTGCAACAACTTGGCAAAAACCATCTTTCAGGTTCAATCATTATTTCTATGGTTTCTGTTTTAAATGTAATGGTTATGGGCATAAAATTGTTGATTGCAAGTACAATATAGGTCCAAGAAGTTTCACTAGTAGAAATGCTTTTGCTCCTCTAATGAGTTATGCAGTAGAATGCTTTAATTGTCACAACTTTGGGCATATTGCTAGAAAGCTGTCGTAGTATTTCTGTTTCAAATCAATCTCGAAAAGAAGAATTCAACCATATAGGGCAAAACAAAATAGAATTTCTTCGAAGGATATGTGCAAGATTCTAAAAAGGGGAAATCCAAGCTAGAACCCAACACCACGGTTAAAACAGAATGGAAACAAAAAGAACAGCTCAGGAAAGAACAGGAATCTTTAATAGTGCGGACAGCTTTTAGAGCTCGAGAATAAATGTGTACCGTGGATCCTTGACGGTGGTTGCTCAAGTCATATGACAGGTGATAAACAGAAATTTGAAAAACTACAGAAATATGAGGGTGGTTCTGTGAAGTTTGGCAATAATGATGGAGCCAAAATAATAGGTAAAGGATCTGTCAAAATTAGTGAAGGGAAAATCAAGTCAGAAGAAGTTTTATTTGTGGATGGTTTGAAACATAACTTGTTAAGTGTGAGTCAAATCTGTGATAAAGGACATGAAGTAGTTTTCAAGAAGTAGGGTTGTGAAGTCAGAAAAATAAACAACGGGAAATTAATAGCAACCGGCTCAAGGACGTATGGCAACTTTGTACACACTCTCAAGAATCTTCGGAAGGTATGTGCTTCATTGGACAAGAAGAAGAGAAGCTGGTTGTGGCATAAGAGGCTTGGACACATAAGTTTTGATAATTTGGTGAAAATCAGCTCTAAACAAGCGGTGAGAGATATTCCAACCATTAAGAAACCTTCAAACGGTGTTTGTGCTTCATGTCGAAGGGAAAGCAAACCAGAGTTTCATTTAAAACAAAAGAATACCACACTAGCCTTTGGAACTCATTCATACGGACTTATGTGGACCCATGAGAACTCAAAGCATAAATGGCGACAAATACTTTATCTTGTGTATCGATGATTATTCCAGAATGACATGGATATTCTTCTTAAAAGAAAAAATAGAAGCTTTTGAAATGTTCGAACTTTCAAACGGCTAGTTGAAAATGAAACGAGGAAAAAGGGTCAAATGCTTGCGATCAGACAGAGGAGGAGAATTCATTTCGAATGAATTTATAGAATACTATGAAAAATACGGTATCGGGAGACAATATTCAGCAGCTAGAACTCCCCAGCAGAATGGTGTAGTAGAGAGAAAGAACAGAACTATACAGGAAATGGCACGCACCATGCTTGGCGAGAAAACAAAATAGCAGATAGATTATGGAAAGAAGCGGTTCACACTACAGTATACATTCAAAACAGATATATGTTAAGAACTCATGAATGCAAAACACCTTATGAGTTGTGGTTTGGTAGAAAAGCAACAACAAAACATCTCAAAGTTTTTGGCTGTAAGTGCTACATCGAGAAAAAGTGATGACAACCTTGGGAAGTTTGAAGATAGAGCGAGATGAAGGTGTTTTTGTTGGTTATTCTCCAAATAGCAAAGCTTACAAATGCTACAACAAGAGACTCAAGAAAATTGTGGACGGTGCGAGATGTTAAATTCGATGAAGGGAGGAAACAAATAGTTAACTTTGAAGAAAACTACCCAATCTACGAAGAAGTCATTGAAGGAGATGAGGTGCATGGAACAGAAAATACGTCTACGGTTGATGTAGATAACTTATCCGATGACTCAGAGGTGCAAGAAAATAGAAAAATTCAAAATAGGCAGCTGGCGAGAAAAATCATCCTAGAGACCAAATAATTGGAGATCCCACAGTTGGCATTCAGACAAGAAAGAAAGTAATAAGTAATTACTCTCTTTTATCCAGCATTGAGCCCAAAAACATAGATGAAGCAAGCAAAGATGATAGCTGGATGAAGGCAATAAATGAAGAGTTGGATCAGATTGAAAAGAACAGAACTTGGGAATTAGTACCTAGACCTGCAAATAAGAATATAATCGGCACCAAATGGATATTTCGGAACAAATTAAATGAAGACGGAGAGGTCATTAGGAACAAAGCAAGGCTGGTTTGTAAAGGGTATGCACAGGTCGAAGGCATTGATTTTGAAGAGACTTTTGCACCGGTGGCCAGATTAGAAGCAATTAGAATGTTTACGGCCTTAGCGAGTCCACAAGAACTTCGAGTTTATCGGATGGATGTAAAATCTGCTTTTTTAAATGGGAAACTTGAAGAAGAGGTCTATATTGAACAACCGAGATGGCTTTCAAATTAGTGAAGATCCTAACCTTGTCTGCAAATTAAAGAAAGCATTATATGGATTAAAACAAGCACCACGGGCATGGTATGCAAGGCTAGACAACTATCTCTCCCAACGGGGATTCAAGAAAGGTTTAGTGGACAGTAATATGTATGTGAAAACGGAAGGTGGACATCTCATTGTTCTTGTTGTCTATGTAGACGATATCATATTTGGCGGCAACAAAGATGAATCTTGTAAAGACTTAGCAAATAAGATGCAGAATGAATTTGAAATGTCTATGATTGGTGAATTGTCTTACTTTCTTGGGCTACAAGTTAATCAAAATGAGAAAGGCATATTCATTTCCCAAATTAAGTATGTGAAAGAAATGTTAAAGAGGTTCACTATGGAGGACTGTAAGCCAGTAAGCACTCCCATGACAACGAGGCTGCAAATTGAGTAAAGAAGACAAATCTCCACCTGTAGACCAAACCATGTACAGATCTATGATTGGAAGTTTACTATATTTAACAGCTACCAGACTCGATATTCTGCAGGCGGTTTGCATGGTAGCTAGATTTCAAGCCAGTCCCAAAGAGACTCATGTGACAGCGAGTTAAAAGGATTTTTCGGTATCTCAAGGGCACCATTGAGTATGGGTTGTGGTATCCAAAAGGCAAAGACTTCACTCTTATATCATATTCAGATGCAGATTGGGCTGGATGTGTTGATGACGAAAGAGTACCGGTGGAGGTGCATTCTATTTGGGGGACAGATTGGTTGCATGGCACGAGTAAGAAGCAAGAGTCGGTTTCTTTATCTACAGTGAGGCGAGAATATATTGCAGCGAGCAACATGTTGTACACAAGTCTTGTGGATGAAACAAACCTTGAAAGATCTAGGTATTAATTTCGGTGAACCAATATCGGTAAAGTGTGATAACACCGAGTGCAATTAACATCTCTAAGAATCCGAGTAATGCACTCACGGACAAAGCACATTGCTATAAGGTATCATTTCTTGAAGGAGAAAGTTGCGAAGGAGAAGTTAAATTGGACTATGTCCCAACTACGAGAACAAGTAGCGAGATATTTTTACAAAACCTTTGCCCAAGGAAGTATTTGAGTATCTTCGAAGCAAATTAGGAGTAGTCACACTTCCTAAGAAGTGACTAGCTATTGGGATCACCTTCTCAGGGGGAGCATTTGAATATTTGACTATTATTTTGCTCATGATCATGATTTGTGCTAGATGCAACAAATTGTGCACGAGAATTGTGAGGATGGACTCGGGGGGAGTTTGCGGCGAGCCCTTTGGTATTATTGACAAAGGGGGAGAAGAGGTACGAGGGAATGTACACAGGTGTTGCCAACAATTCCAAAGGGGGAGATTGTTGAGCAAGGTGTTGCAAGAAGTTTGTCATTGTTGTCAACACGAGCGGTTAGATCCAATGATGCGGTGGACGAGACGAGTGTAGGAGTCATTCGGATACGAGAGGACGAGAAGTTTCCTGGAAAACGAGAGATGACCCGGTTTCAAAAATTCGAAGAAAAAGACAAGTTAGAAAAGCGTCGCGATATCGCGACATGTTTTTGGGGGGGGGGAGAAGGCGTTGAAAATGTCATGATTTCGTGACAAGTCGGAGGAGAGAGAAGGCACAGTCGAAAATGTCACGATTTCGTGACAAGTCGGAGGAAAGAGAAGGCGCAAGGCAAACTGTCACGATTTTGCGACATGTTGGAGGCCAAGAAGCTAAGTCGAGAAACTGTAGCGATTTCGCTACATGTTGATTTTTCGCTGGCCGAAGCAAGGAGAAAGCGTTAAGTGGAAAAGTTGTAGCGATTTCGCTACATGTCAAAATTTTGGCCGAAGCAAGGAGAAAGCGTTAAGTGGAAAAGTTGTAGCGATTTCGCTACATGTCAAAATTTCGCTGGCCGAAGCAAGGAGAAAGCGTTGAGTTGAAAAGCTGTAGTGATTTGGCTACAAGTCAAAAGTGCAACAAGTGTAAAGGTGTAGCGATTTCGCTACAAGTCGGAAAGCGCAGAACTCAAAGGTGTAGCGATTATGCTACAAGTCGAAAGTACAAGGCACAAAAGTGTAGTGATTTCCTTGCAAGTCATAATTTCCCGGGGAGAAGCAAAGTTGGAAGCACAAGGCACAATATTGTAGCGATTTCGCTCCCATGAAGCTAGGATTGTACGGAAGCCGAAAGCGTCACGATTTCTGACAAAGATGAGGATGACGTCAGCAAAAGCTGAAAGTGTCACGATTTCGTGACAAGTTGCAAGAAAAGCCTCAGGAAGCCGAAAGCGTCGTGATTTCATGACAAAGATGAGGATGACGTCAGCAAAAGCTGAAAGTGTCACGATTTCATGACATGTTGCAAGAAAAGCCTCTGGAAGCCGAAAGCGTCGCGATTTGTGACAAGATTAAGAATGACGTCAGCAAAAGATCAAAGTGTCACGATTTCGTGACAAGAACGGTGGCAAAGCTTTCAAAGGGCAAAAGAGTCACGATTTCGTGACAGCGAGGGCAAGAAGGCGTACGGATGTAAAAGGTGTCGCGATATCGTGACATGTTGGAGTTTCGAGAGGAAAGCCGTAGAACCAGATAGACTTTTGAAGCTAAAATTCTTTAGGGTTTGAAGCCGACATTCTTTAGGGTTTGAAGCCGACATTCATTAGGGTTTGAAGCCGACAATCATTAGGGTTTTAAGCCGACATTCATTAGGGTTTGAAGCCGATATTCATAAGGGTTTGACAGTCGACGCTCTTTAGGGTTTAAGCCGACTACAGTCTCAATATTGTTCTTGAAGATTTCTTCTATAAAAGGAGGGCTAATTCAAGATGGAGAGTGACTAGTGCGAAGATAACGTGTGTATGCGAAATTTGCAGTGCGCAGAGAGTGAGTCGTTTCGATTGGAGCTAAGGCTGAAGTGATATTTCTGTTGTGACGAAGTGAAGTGTGCATATCGAATCTTCGTGAATTAAGAGCGCGATGTGCAGAGGTTGTGTTCTAAGTCCGAAGTGATAGTGCGTAGACTGCAGAAGTGATCGATCATATGATTGTAGCAGAGAGTGTGAAGAAGTACAGAGAAGCGGTCGGATAGTGCGAATCGTTTTGCGCAGAAGCAACAGAATGCAAAAAAATAGCGGACTGTGAGAAATGAGGTGAAAGTTTTATTCTGTAATTTTTATTATTGTCTTTGAAGTTGTAACTTGGCATAAGGGGTTGGTGCCTCTTTCCGGTAGGTCTTTGGTAAATTAGGAGTCGGTGCTCCATTCTGCACGAAGCAGATAAAGCAAAGGGGTTGGTGCTCCTTCCGGTTGGTGCTTGGTAAAAGATATTGTAAAGTTGTAGCTTTGCATTGGCTGGATTTGGATGGTAGTCCAAGCAGTAATTTTGAGGAGTAGCCACATTAGTGAACCTCGTTAAATTATTGTGTTGTGTGTCATGCTTTCTTGCTACATTTTGATATTTCTTTTATCAGTTTAAACTGCTGTTGGATTTAAAATTATATGTTTTAGAATTTTTAAAGATCACACTGATTCATCCCCCCTCTCAGTGTCATTGTGATTACAACACATTACTCTGCGGTCTGAGGGTTCTTTTCTACATAAGAAAGCTATTGTTTATGAGAACAGACCAACTTTCTGCCCCAGTGTAGTTCTCAAGGGCATCTTCAGTCCAATTGTCCTCTTCAAAAGCCGAGGAAGAAGAAGCGGGATCCCTACAACCCTCTGGAGCACGGTGAAGGTCAGACGAAGCACCCTGTTGCGAAAGACCATGAATCTCCAGGTCCATCCAGAGACCATCTCGAATCCTCCTTACCAGATGAGGAAATCACCATTCAACCGGACTCCAAGCTGTGCGGTGGACGCTCCCAACTAGGACCATAGGGGGAAAAGGAACAGGCCACCCCCTTATCACCACACTGGCAGATTCGTCGAAAATTTTGATCGGCACTCTCCCGAGGTACAAAAGATATTGGAAGATTACCTGTTGGGAAGAAGAGGTTACCAGCCTGGTAATATTAGCCCTCGAATTACGAGGAGTCGAACGCAAGGGGTGGATTTTGGTGGTAATAGGAAGCAGGGCTGTCCCCCCAAGAAGGAAAAGAGAGACAAGGAAACTGCGGCTGGTTGATGTCGCAAATGGCACCCAACGGTTGCTGTTTCAGGATGACTCCGATTCTTTGATGGGTGACGCGCTTATCCCAAAACCTCCCCTCCAGCAGGGAAAGGGAGGTATGAAGAACCTCAAACCGTATGCGATGAAAGTCATCCCCGGATGTGAGAACTGCGGTGGGAACGACGAGCGGGCTCATGGTTCTTTGGGACCCAGAGAGTGTTGAGGGCAGCTTCTTTTCATCTTCCAACAGGACTTTCAACTTTTTGTTTCAGTCCCAAGCCATCATTTTTTCTTGGATCCTATTCATCGTGTTTGCTTCGAATTCTACCTCGAAGAAAGCAAAAATGTGGAAAGTTATTTCCCTGATAAGGGAGATTTTTTGTAGTTTTCTTGGCTGTCTTTTCTCGCTTTCCAATGGTCCAGCTTTTATATTGGCCATAGTTTCCAGGATAATCGGGCAAAAATGCCTCCTTGTAGTCCTCGGGCAATTAGCGACTTTTTGTTTTTTCTGCATACAGGTTTATTCATCCAGCCAAGAGGCACGAAGCACCATTTAGCAAGGCTGATTTTGTATATAAGGTTTTGGGATCCTCTATAAAAACCCACTGTTAATCTATTATAATAATTACCAAAAAAAAATTGATTATTAAATTTATCAGCAAATATTCATATACTCAATAAATCTTTAAAACTAAAAATTTAAATTAATTTTTTTTATTGCTAAACGGATTCGAAAGGATCCGGAACTTTTTACATCATTCACGTCATTGGGTAAATAATATAAGTGAATTTTTATTATTATATTGCATCTCACCTTTGGTTTTGTAAAACTCCATAATTACAAAGTTATATGTTTAATTTCTAAACATTTTAATGTTTAAAATATATTTATAAATAGTTTTTAAAGGTTAGGTCTTTTTGTTAGGTTTTTCAGGTTTTTACCAAGAAAAGACTTAGGTTCAAATCTCTAGGCATGCCTATTGTAAAGGTAGTAGTCTAATCTAAATCCTTTGAGTGTGTACTTGTTGTAAGGGTAGTAGTCGAATCTGAATCCTTTGAGTGTGTGCCATACTGACGATGATGGTACACCCAGGCTCAAATCTCGGAGGCATGTTTGTTGTAAAGGTAGTAGTCAAATCTTAATCCTTTGAGTGTGTGTCTATTGTAAAGGTAGTAGTCTAATCTGAATCCTCTGACTGTGTACCATACTGATGATGATGGTACGAATCCCAAGCATTCCGGATCAACAATAACGAGGTGGTATAAGCTTGTTAGGAGCAATCCATATGGTTTATGGTTTGAACCTTGCACTTGAAAGTTACTACAAACATAATATAAATGTAACCAACTCTTCTATATATAAAAAATATATTTAGAAATACAATGAACTTTAAAATTTAATAATTAATACTACCTATATTGAAAGTATGATTATAAATGCATTCACTTACATTAAATAATTGATATCTATTTTTATAGTTTGAATTGTAACGTCCCCCAACATTAATTTAAGATTGTTGGCTTTTTGTATTGTATTAGGAAAACATACAAGTCTTCCTCATAAGTTGAATTGGTTGTAGAAGAATACGTGTTAGCAAACAATTTTAATTTAATTTATTTAAATCAATGGTTCAATTCATGCAACTTAAAAAGTAATAAATTTAATTCTCTTTTTGGTTGGTAGTGTAACTCATGCCATTTAAAAAAATAGTTGTTGGGTATTTATAACCTATAAATATAGGTTATAATGACAACAATCAAATTTAAACATTATCAAATTTAAGTAGTTATTATTTTATTTTTAAATACAAATAAAATGATTTATGTTTATTTGATTTCATTTTATACAAACTTTACGAGATTTTCAAATTTGATCCCATTTTATACAAACTGACAAAAATTAAGAGATTTTCAAAAGATAGAAATTTTTTAATTTAACAATGCCTTCATGCTGAAAGCAAAATAACTTATTTTGACAGATTATTTAAAAAAAAAAATTATTATATTAAATATAATAATTTCAAAGAACAAAAAAATTAGATAAAAACATTTTTTTAAAAAAATTAAGACAAAAAGGTCCGAGGTGTAGACCAATTGGTTCATCCAAATCCCATAAGGGGGCGGAGGTCCAAGGTTCAAATCTCGGGCCTTGCCGGACTGAACGCTTGTCCCTTTCTTGGTGCTTTCAGCGCCACGAAGCTGGACAGGCTGTTCAGTTTTTTATTTTGCGGTGTTCGTCCCAGAAGTCGTCACACAGATCTTTGCGCAGTCTGCCCTTATAATCACCATGCCACAATCATTTTAAACCTTTTACGCCTGGCGGCCATAAAAAACTGAACAGCCTGTCCAGATTCGTGGCGCTACCGATTCCACCATGTAAATTAAAAAAAATAAAAATAAAGACAAATGTATGCTCATTTGATTCCATTATGCACAAAGAGACAAAAATTAATAAAATTTCATAAGGTGAGAATCTTTAATTTGATCATGTCTCAGTGATGAAACCAAAATATTATATTTCCACAATGATTTTTAGGTAAACATTTTTTAATTATTATATTAAAAATATATAATAATTAAAAAATAAATAAACATATCCTTAAAAAATTAAAGAGAAATAAAATGACATTTAATCTCATTTTACATAAAAAAACAAAAATTAAGAGATTCCCAAAAAGGTGGGAATCTCTTAATTTTACCATGCTTTTTTTAGGAGAACGTTTACAAATTACATCAACAACCACCCCGTAAATTAAAAAAAATAAAAATAAAGACAAATGTATGCTCATTTGATTCCATTATGCACAAAGAGACAAAAATTAATAAAATTTCATAAGGTGAGAATCTTTAATTTGATCATGTCTCAGTGATGAAACCAAAATATTATATTTCCACAATGATTTTTAGGTAAACATTTTTTAATTATTATATTAAAAATATATAATAATTAAAAAATAAATAAACATATCCTTAAAAAATTAAAGAGAAATAAAATGACATTTAATCTCATTTTACATAAAAAAACAAAAATTAAGAGATTCCCAAAAAGGTGGGAATCTCTTAATTTTACCATGCTTTTTTTTAGGAGAACGTTTACAAATTACATCAACAACCACCCTCAAGAGGTTTGAACACAAGACCACTTAAAAAACAACCATTATCTTAGCCACTAAGACAACTGCCTATCGACAAACAACCATCATCTTAGCCACTAGGGCAACCATAATACTTAATTTTACCATGCCTTTGATCAAAGCCAAACAACATATAAATAATAAAGTTTTTTCAGGTAATTTTTTTTAAAATAAAATCATTATATTAAATAAAATATAACGATTTAATAAAAAAATGGTAAATAAAGTATTCTTAAATACATGAAAAAGTTAAACATATTTTAAACCATTAATTAAAAAAAAAAAAAAAAATCCTATAAACTTCATTCTTTAAAAGTTTAAATTAAAGAAAAAAAATAAAAACTCATTTTAAAAATTCTAAGTATATATAACAAAAACTAAAATAATGATCATTCATGTTTTTATAGGTTTCCTATTTCATAACAAAAAAATTCAATCTTCATTATTCTCTTATATAAAAATTATATATTCATTATAATCATATATCTTTAAATTAGCATTTCTTAATTTTATATTTAAATTTATTTTAAAAAAATAAAAAACTAAACAAATAAAAATTAATCTTAATTATTCTCTTATATAAAAATTATATATTCATTATAATCATATATCTTTAAATTATCATTTCTTAATTTTATATTTAAATTTATTTAAAAAAAATAAAAAACTAAACAAATAAAAATTAAGACATTTTCAAATTATATAATCCAGTTTTGATCATCTTTATCACTATGGCTTATTCCTAGCATTCATGATAGAGATGTGTGCCACACATATGACAAGATTTCTCCATCTCCGTCGCCTCTATATTCGTATTTATATGGATGAAAAATTAACTACATTTTAGAAGGTTTGTTATTGAATTTCGATAAACTGAGATATATCCACAATGCGATAAAGGTCCATCAATGTCATTGACTACCTTTTATTCTAATTTATTTTATTAAATATATAAAATAAATGGTAGATGTTTTGAAGGTTTGAGATATGAGATTATCTTTTATTAAAAATCTATAAGATCAAGGATTATGCTTAGATATTTTAACTAATACATAATTTGTTTGGTGGGATTAATTTTTTTATGATTTAAATATTATAAATAAAATTGGGTATTGCATAAATTTTTATAATATAATTTATATAAAAAAATAAGGAATAAAGTTGTTGATGAGGATGAATTTTATATATGAGGAATTTAATTAGTTGAACTAATGTTATTTTATATGATTTTTTACATTTTTAGTTTGTATTGTTTTATAAAATTTATATAAATATAACTATTTTTAAGTTAAGATGTTTTCTGCTAGAGTTGGATTTAATGATTTTGATTTTTTGAATTTGATTTGGTTGATATTATGTATAAAGTATGAATATATATATATATGACATTGTTTTTTCTCGAAAAAAAAGGGATTGTATTTGAGTCCTCCATCCTTGACAAATCACAACTCTTTAATTTAGAGCTTGACAGTTTACAATCGGATTCAATTGTCATCTTTATTGTGTTGCTATAGCTAGATAAACTACATATTTTTCATAAGCTCTTTAATTTAGAGCTTGAGAGTTTACAAACAAATTTAATTCTCATTTCAATTGTATTTTTATAGCTAGATACCTATGTCCTCATTCATAATAGGTTTGAATGATTGATTTTTTAGATCTTAAAAAAATTGTAAATACAAGTATTCCAAAGTTCGACATCATTCTTCTTGACATTTTTCTATAGCACCCTTCAGAATACCAAAGTTCCACCTCCACTGTATACGCACTACATCTTAGTAGAGTAATATTTCTAAAACTTTGTGCTATCATAGTTTGCTTTATTAAATCTAGATTGTTAGTTTCCTTCTTGAAGCATAAATGCAACCACAATAATTGTAATAAATAGTTTATATGAAAACACATTAATCTTATAAAATATAGCAATTATTACTAATAAAAAACATTAAAGTAAATCTTAATCATTATTTGATTTAGACAGTCATTATTTTATTGCCACCTCGAGCTAAACTTACTACTTCCTCTAACCAAGGAAAAGAGAATTTAACTTCATAGTATTCTATTAAAACCCCTCTATTGGCTAGCCTATTTGCACATGTGTTCGCTTCCCTTAATGTATATGCAAACCTAATTTCTTCAAACTATGTAGCGAGGTTTTGTATTTCCGCAATGATCTCTTGTATGTTCTGTAGAGCCTTTACTTTCTTCAAAATTATATTTGTTATTAGTGAAATGTCTTCCATCTATACACTATTTCATTTAGTTTATCTGCATATTTTTAACTCTTCCAAAGATGTCTAAGCTTCAACTTCATTATTTGTCTTAAATCCACTATTGAAAGCATAATATGACAAAATCTCATCCTTATTATTTCTAATTTTTCGTCCTTCTTTGGTCTTGGATTTCCTTTAGATGCTTCATAAAAATTCAATTTGACCAATTCCAGTTCTGGTGGTTTTCACTTTATCTTCATTGTCTTCCTTTTGTTTCTCATGTACCCAACATCATAATTTCATTTAATGACTTGATTCCATCTATAAGGCTCTTTGCTTCAAGATTAGGGACTGGGTGAGTTAATAGGATTCGTTTAGAATCCTCTATAACTAAACAAAATATAGATAACATTTTTAAATTTCATAATAATTATCTGCGTGTTGTGGTCTACCAGCAAGGACACCACTTGCATTATCGGTGATGTGATCCGGGTTCAACCCTCACGGCGGATATGTATATATATAAGAAATATTTACTCAATAAAAAAAAAAAATTCACAAAAATTTGTTAAAATGAATTAAATAAAACATTATTTTTTTATTTTTATTTATAAATAAGATGTTATATTGGAGATCATGTTTTTATATGTCCAAAAGTAATGGCAATCACTATGATCAAACAATAATATATTGAATCAGCAAATGAAGTGTTTAAATGCTTCTAATAGTAACATACCCTCTAATTGACATATCCTTGACATTGACTTGAGCTTGACAACTCAAAATCTGATGAAGATTTCAAGAATGTTATGCAAATTACAAGAGTTTACATGATAATTACACTGTATTAGTACATATGAAATCACTATTTAGTATATATTGATTGTAGATACCAAATTTTAGTCATTTGCAAACAAAATGCCACAAATTCACCAAAACCCCCATTTTATCACAAAATCACCCAAATTTGCTCAAATCTTCCCAATTTCTTATCTCATTCATCCAAATTTCTCTAATTCCTAGTAATTTCCCTCTAATTTCCTTCTAATTTCCCTAAATTCTTCTAAATCCCCCTAAGCTCTTCTAATTTCATTTTAATTTCATCTATTCCTTCTAATTTTCCTAAGTTCCTCTAAGGTTTCTCTAAGTCTTCTAATTTCCCTCTAACCTTTCTATTTTTCTCCATTTTGTAAATTCTCCTAATTTCTCCCAATTTTCCTAATATTCTCCTATCCCTCTTAATTCTTCTAATCCACCTTTATTCTCTTCTAATCCTTCCCTTCCCACCTAATCCCTCTTTAATTTCTCTCCATTCCTCAAAATTCTCCATAATCCACATTACCCATATAATCCATCCCTAATCATACCCTAACCTCACCTTGAACCTCCATTCAAATACCAAGGAGAATGCACAATAATTTAAAATTCAAATAAAATCCCCAAAATCCAAGGCAATCCCTCCCTCAATCCCTAGAAAATATCTTAGAAACTCCCCTCAAATCCTCCTATATCCTCCCTACACATCCCCATGCAATTTTAATGAATTAAAAATTGTCATGCTTCCCAAGGTCAAAGCCCCCATCCAATCCCACATTAATTCTTCATCCTACCTTACACTTTCTATCAATTTTTAATTTAGCCACATGCTACCAAAATTGTTCTAGCCTCTTGCATCTTTCTTATGAAGGTTTATGTGGTGTATGTTACATTTCAATTTGCTTATGTTAATTTTAGTTTGCTTGCATATGTAAATAGGTGCTACTAACTTTCTTGATGTCAGCATGTATGTAGGTATTCATGATTCAAGGTTCAAATAATTTCAAACATTCAACTCCAACAGTGGTCACAACACAAACCCACCACTCACATCTATTGTAGCATGAAAGAAGAAGCATCATAGTTATCTTGTAAAGGGGATTATTTTCCCTAGTCGGGCACATCTCTATTGCAAAACACCCCTAAAAGAGGTTTATTGTATCAAAATGACTCTATTTCAATTGAATACAATATTTTACTTTCATTGCATATGGTATCTTTTTCTGTACTACAAAGTGGCGATTACAGTATTTCTTACCCATTTTTCCTTTTATGTTTCTTTTTAACCAAAAATTAACGTCTTGTTCTTATTTTGTGGTGGTAGGTTATGTTTTGTATTCACAACTTTTGTAGTGGTAGCCTTCATCAACTAAAATAGAGGTAAGTACTTAGTTTACTAAACAAAAAAAAAAATCTTGCTTCTTTAGTCTTTCTTTTACTTAAAAAAAAAACAAAAAAAAATCTTATTGTTTTCGTTTTTCTTTGTTATAAAACCATAAAAAAAACTCTTTGTTGCTTTGGTCTTTCTTTTACTTAAAAAAATTGTTGTTTTCATTTTTTTTTCATTGTTATAAAACAAAACAAAAAAAATCTTGTTGTTCGCAGTCTTCTTTTTCCTCTGTCAAAAAAAAATCTTTGTTGTTTTAATATATAATTTGTTCTTCTGTTTTCTTTATTTATAAAAAAATAAAAAATTCTTTTTATCGTTTATGCTATTTTCCTTATATAAACAAAATATATATATTTTCCTTTTGTGGGTGAAATTTTGCATCCCCTCACCCACTCTTTCCTTTTTTGCGTACAAGATGATGATCCATCTAAGTTTTGGAGCAAATGGTGCTAGGGGCGGCGGTGAATTTTTGACAAGGTGAAAGAGCTATATGCTGCAAGTCAAGGAGGACGGAGCTTTTTTTGATCAAAGAACTCACCTTGAGGAGTCCTGCTAATTTTAAGTGCAAATTTTGGCTAAGTAAAAATATGGGAGGATATTTGGGCAAGTAAAGGTCTTAGGTGAATCCCAAATCCTCGCCCCAGTGCATGGGCAGGTGAATGAGATGGCAGTTAACTGGGATAAGTCCTAAAGTCTCACCCTAGCCACATTTGCTCAAGAATATAGTCCAGTGAAGAAATGGGCACCAGGACGATGTATGAGCACTCCTAAAAGCTCACCTAAGCAAGATGAAACTTTGGGATAACAGTGGAAGATGAACATGGCTATATTCTCCATCGAAATTATGGGCAGTAAAGTGGGCAATATTTCAAGATGACAACATGTAGAGAGGTTGATCCAACCCTTCGCTATTGAAAATATTGGGAAAAATTATTGGTCATCAATAAGAGCAAGGAGGATCTCAAATGCCTGCCTAAAATATGGATAGAGTTTTGAGGCAATAAGAAGAAGAGAGCACCTCCCAAAAGGTCGTTGGGTGAAACTTTGGGTTACCAATAGGTAGGGGGTAAGTCTTGAATCCACCCACTAGAGGAAAGCATTGGGAACCTTTGGTTATAGCATTAATGATCTCAACTACTTAAGTACAAGCTAGTAGTTGGTGCGAAAACAATGATTTGCATGGTCTTAAAGGTAATTAACTCTGATAGCTCATCCACCCAGTGTGATAGGTTATCGATAAAAAGAGCACAATTAAATAAAGTGTCTAGTCTTCTAGGTTGTTAGAATGATTAGGGGCTCAGATTTGTGTAGAATCACCTACTTCCTTTGGACAACCACCTTCAACTGAATAAGGCAGTGTACCAACCGACCACCCAACTACCACAACCATTTTCCTACCTAGTGCCATTAATGTTTGAATTTGAATTTATTGTAAAATATTTATAAATACTAGAATGCCAACCATTCTAGAGGGTGGCTCTTTAGCCATTACAATTCATATGTAAAGCTTATGTTGTTATGTAAATACAAGTGTTTTACTGTTTGATCTCCAAATTGACTCTTGCATATGTGTATGTGAATGTTGTAAGTTTATTTCTATTAAATCTAGTCGAATGTGGGTGCAATAATTCTGCTATCTGAATTTCCTACAACTCATTTTCTGGTTCTAGAATTCAATTGCAGCAAAAGGGAGATATAGATAGATAAGAGTAATGTTGGTTGATCTGTTAGGTAACCCATTTGTGTTTTTTATGGCGACATCTACTTATCGTGCATGTGTATTGATGTGGCTATACCCATCCTTGTGAGTTTTGGCTACAACCTCTTTTTCTTTACCTTTTGCCCCTCTTTTCCCTTCAACTTTAGGCTCACTTAGCTAGGACTATCCATAAATAACCGACCTTCTCTAGATATTGATTTCCAAGCCTCTCCCAGGCGTGGTAGTCATTCAATTTTGGTGTAGGTCCATGGGCACACGAGTATTTATCCCCTACCTTCTTGTTAGATCGGATTTACCACCAATAGTTTTTAGTATGCTCGGTGGAACCCTGTAGTCCCATTGTTTGATAATCAAGAGTCTGGTGAAACTTTGCTACACAAAATATATCTATTTACCTGGAAACTTTGTTGCATAAAGAATCAGGTTTCTATAACCAATTGCCTTTCAAGCAAAGAAAAACTTAGCAACTCTATTGAGGATCAATCGAGGTTCATGATCGATTATCTTTTTATTCTCAAGGTACTATTTTCCTGGAGGACTCAATTTTTGGTGAGCATCCTTGACCTCACTAGCAGAGAAAACATGCTCATCTGACGACTCCAATTTGAAAAAGGAACCTAAACCCTATAAGAAGTTAGTGCTATAATGGCTCACTACAGGTGTCCTTCTTAGAATTTCGTAGGCCCTCTAAATATTCAAAATCTTCATGATATTCTTGAGGCATTTTTGAAATACCTACCATATTTTGATGGGACAGGTAAAATTACACTCTAGAATTATCAGGATGTGGCTTCCCTAGTGGTAATTCATAATATCATACATGAATATGTGATGATTAGGTTGCTCGTTCTATCTCTTAAGGGAAGGGCCTTGCTGTGGTATAAATCGTTGGAAGATGAAAGTATCTACACATGGGCTAATCTAGCTAAAGTGTTAGAGTTAGAGTATATTACATCATTTGGGTCATGTAAATGTACCACCTTAGGCACATAGTTAGAGTAGGAGATTACTTTATAAGAGAATTCTTATTTCAGAAGATAAATTCCTGATTCATAAGAATACTTCAAAGAAGAGTTCCTAAAGATTACTTCAAAGAAAATTTCCTGATTCAGAAGAAGACTCCAAAGAAGAGATCTTTGAAGAAAATTATAAAATAATTTTTTTGATTTAGAATAAAAGTTCTCGATTCAAAAGAAAACTCCAGAAAGGAGTTCCTAAAGAAGACTCCAAAGAAGAGTCCAAGAAATAGGATATTGGTGATCTCCTTTATTGATTAAATACTTATTTTAGAAGAACTTGAAGAGATACGAAGTTGAAAGAGAGAGAAGGACTAGGAGAGTCTTGTACAAATCTAGAAGTAGCATAATCAGAGATCCTAGAAGAAGATCTCATCACCAACACTTATAGAAGCAGAAGGTTGAATAAAAGGTCTCAGTTGGAAGATAATATAAGTAGAAATATAGAAGACCTTGGAGAGGTCTCAAGGAATAAAAAAGAAGGCTTGGAGAGCCTTGTTGTAGAGCTTGTAGAAGCATCGTCAAAAGAGTTCCTAGAAGAACTCATTGGAGAAATCCACTACCAAGGAGAAAGATCTTGATAGTGAAGGAATTGGAACAATTATTGCCATCTGACAACAAGCCCAAGGGAAGAATAATCCAGGGAAGACCTTAAGACATTCAAAATCTTGAGAAGAAGAAGATCTTGTTTGAATTTAGAATTCAACAAGAAGCTTGAAGGAGGATTCAGATAGAAGAAGCCTACAAAATCTAGGAGATTTGGAGATTTTCTCACACAAAAAGGAGGTATAGTTTAGAGAAAGGAGTTATCTGAATATATAGCAAAAAATCAAAGATCACTGGAAGGATCAAGCCACCAAATCCAAGGCTCAAGAAAGAAAGTTCAAGGCTACAGTTTGGTGAAGTAGGAAGCTATTTTGGATAGCCAACAAGAAGCTACGAATTCAACCATTGCAAGGCAACAACTTGGTGAATAAAAAATACCAAGATATACATCTACTTCAGAAGCCATCAAAGAGGTAAGCAACTAGGGTGCAATTAGTTAAAATTCAAATTAGGGATCATTATCAAATTATATTAAGGACCATATTTGGACTAAAATTTACAAAAAGATAGATTGCATTATAGTCTTCAAGTGAAAAAAGAGAATATTCATTTTAAGGATTATTTGCACATTAAATAGGGGTTGGATATTTTTGAAAGAAATAAAATTATCATCTACCTATTTGCTATATAGAAAGCAAGAAGACTATATCCTACAATATTGATTGTAGTGAAAAATTGCAGAATATTCATTAAGGGTAAATTAAAGATTACTCTTATAAGTTGCAGAGATTATTAATTACTTATGAAACTATTTTTAGAGTTCATTTACTAGAGCAATAATATGATATTATTGTTAGCTATAAAAGTGCATTGGCACTATACTAGTTGATCTCTAACTAGTTACTCTCAAAAGGGTTAGTTTGTGTTTGTTTATTAAAGATCAAGGACACAAAAACTAGTGGATTATCAAAGTGTCTAGAGGCATTATTTGGTGCAAAAAACCTACAATATTTTGTGGACAAAAGAAGCCACAAAAATTAGATCCGATTCCTCCAAGGAGTGGAGAAGAAAGCCACCATAAAAAGGAAAAGGAGCATTTTAGAAAGAGACATTCGGCCCATCATATTGGTGCAAAATCTATCTAATACAAGAACCATTATTGTCCATTCAAGAAGGACAAAAGGTATTATAATGCAATAAAGAGAATGACCATCATCTGAGAAGGTATAAGGGTATTTTTAAGATGTCAAAATACACCATTGTTCCACTTCAAAGCATCTAGAAGCAAGCATTCACCTGCAATATCAAATCCCACATAAGGCTATTATAAATCTACATCTATGTGGACAAAAAGAAAAACATAAATATCCATATTAAAGGGTGCTCATATATGTAAAAATGTGTCAAAATGTACTTCTATCAACGTGGAATGAAGCTATTACAAAGGACTATCTACACTACAAAGGAGCACAAAAATCAGCACATTGTAAGCATAGAGAATAAGGGAAAAAGGTGCTACATCCGAGGTATCAAACTTGGAGAAGAACATCCACCAAAATAAGCACCAATATTAGTTACAAAACCACCATTCGAAGCTCCATAGAACCAAAAAGCATCACAACTAGTGTCATACAACGTCCTCATCAAAATGACTACAAAAGAAAAAGGTTGCTTGTTATCCAAGAAATGAAGCAAGCTAAGAAATAAGCATGCAGAAGGGTAAGAAGAGTTATAACATTCTTTTTGGATTGTTATAGTAAAGATCAACATGCAAAGACCTTGAGTGCCACTTGGCACAAATATTCTAAGGTGACATCCCAACTCTTAATGCTCAAGAAATTTTAAGCACCTAATCAAGAGGAGTTACAAGGAATATTTAGGAGGTTACACATGTTATCTTTGCATGAGCATTGAAATAATTCCAATTTGCAACTCCCATTCACCACTTGGTGTCATAGCAGTAGCAGTAAGAGAGTATTGAATGCTCCTAGTCAAAGCAGTCAGACATGAAGTATCCATTGTCCAAGCAGTATTATCAAAGAAACCAGCCATCATCCAAGTAAAAGAGAAGCTAAATCCTACATCCATACGTTGGAGATAATGGTCAAAAGAGCACTAAAGAGTGCTATCATTTACGTCTAAGAATAAACATCGAATACATAGAGGTTTGGAGCATCACAAAGGTAAGACTATATCTTATTCCAATTTGCTTTCATTAATAGGGAGATATAAGGTATAATATAAGGTTGAAACATTAAGATAAATCAACCATATTTGAAAGCAATATTAAAAAGGAATATATATATATTAAATAGCCTAATATTTGCAATCTAAAGCATAGGAGAAATAAGGATTTCTACCTAGATAGATTAATTATCTAACATTGTAAATATCATTGTTTTCTAAAATTCCATATTAGGGAGTTATAAGGAATACTACACCAAAATAGATAGTTAGAATTTAGAAATATTAAATATCAAATTATCAAATGCTATAAAAGAAGTTTCTATAAGGAAAATCAAGATTTGGAAACTAATTACTATACTTGTCTCAAAATTACATTAAAGGGATAAAATAATTCCAACAAATAGAACCTCATTGAAAGTGCTTGAGTTCAATAGGAGAAATAAGGTGTAAAAGAAGTTGATATTTACTATTCACAAAAATTTACAAAATCAACTCAAAATTGAACTATTATTCCCAAAAAAACTTTATCAATCATTCAGAATATCCAAAATTACGAGGGAGATATAAGGCATTCTACAAAATTTGATAATAATAGCATTCAATCAAAATTTATCAAGTACTCAATCCATTTGGGATTCATAAGGTGTCTACAAATCCTACAAGGATTCTACTAAATCAAATATCTTGACTAGGGAGATATAAGGAAGCCTACATAATCTAAGCTCTACAAAGGTTCTATCAAATCAAATTCACATACTCTAAACTAGGGAGTCATAAGATAGATTACTTCAAAGATTCAATTCAGAGTATTCAAAGGACTACTATCAAATCTATATTTACAATTCTAAGGATTAATAAGAAACACTATCTCAAAAACTATCAAGAAGGAATATGGATGAAATAATAAGAAATACCTTTATCAATAAATAATTATTTCATGAAATGGAATTATATTCTCAAAACCTGATAGATACCCTTGAAGGATACGAGAATATATCAACTAGAAATAAGAAGAGATTCTCCTTATTTATTAAAGAAGCAAAATATGGTAGCTTTGAAGCATCAATCGGTTATTTTCATGAAAACCTCTTTAGGGCATGGTGGAATTCACAAAATATAGTTATATTCACATCCAAGAAGTGTTTGATGATTTACCTATCATTAATTGTATTTGTATTCATTCAACACATGAAGCAAGCTAGCAATACAAATCAATATTATTGTGATGATAGACTAACTCCTCATGGAGAAAAAATTCCACTAATATCAATTTAGAATTATAGGAGAAGGAGGAAAAGGTAGAAAAGACATGCTAAAAGATATATTAGCAAAGAAGACATGAATAGAAAATAAATCATAAATACTGAAGAACCCTTAGCTACAACTCTCTTTGCATAATATGAAGACACTAACTACCTGCTTGATCAGATTACAGTAAGCAATGAAGGAGAATACAAGTTCTAGTTTTGACTTAAATAAAGAAGAAGAAGAAGAACCAAATGTAAGAAGGCATACAATGCAATGTGAATTAAAGAGAACCAGATCAAGTTGAAGAACATCTGAAGACAAATATCCATATTGAATATTGAAATTTTTAATACCCAAATAATGTAATATAGGGGGTGTTAGAGTTAGAGTATATTACATCATTTGGGTTATGTAAATGTACCACCTTAGGTACATAGTTAGAGTAGGATATTACTTTAGGGAGAAGTTAGCTAGTTACTTCAAGCAATGTAATAAATGCACAAGTAGTAATATGCAAGTTGTAATGTGCACGGTGTCCCCTTGTAGAGCTAGGTAGAGTGTTGGCCAAGGAATCTATTTTCCTATATAAAGGGCCTCATAGTGGTAGATCAGACTATCAAGTCAAGTTCTTGTCTAGTGTAGTGTATAAGATAGTGGTGCTCATGTATGGAGTACAATGTAGCTCTTTAGCTCATAGTAATGGAGTGACCATTTCCTCCATACTGCATTGTAATTTTGTCACTTCTATTTATAGTATTTTTCAGTCATATTGCAGACTCACTTTCTTTCATATTTATTACATTTTATTAGGACATGTGTTAGATATCTTCCATTGCATATATCCTCTAAAGATTACATGAAGTGCTTATCAACATGTTTGATGATTCAAGATACCCCTCTTGCTGCTCAATCAATTCTCATTCATCAAGCGTGATCCTTAGAAAAATATCATTGAATTCAACATCTCTTCAGAAGAAATTGGGAAAGTATCCCCCATGAGATCCAAAAATACCCTACTCAGGCATACCTCTATTACATTTGAGCTTTTTGCTTGGCTATGAACCTAAAAACTCAATAGTTTGGAGAGAGGAGATTCTCATAAATTTACAAGGAGGTTGTGCAAGCTGAAAGCATACTCATTCAAGTGGGAAACTTTTCTCCCAGAAGTATACTGTCTTCATGCCAAAATTTAGCAAGCCCAACTGTGGCCCCACCTTATGAAGAGGTCAGGTCAAACCTGGACAAAGCTGAAGAGCATACATCCCACTAGTTCCTTGATAGAACAAGAAGCATTGATGGATATTTGGAGGCTAGAAAATACAGGCTCGATGGCATTTTATTATGGACAAGATGCCAACACCACAGCCTTGCCTCAGCTAGTGCAAATCATGAGTGCTTAGGGACTAGTGCCCTCACAACCCTTCTTGCTACCAAAATATTTTGAGTCAGTATAGGTTATTATTTTTTGACCAGTGATTGCAAGTAAAGATAAGGAAGGTCAACATATCTCCCCATCCTATTCAAGGGATCTCCTTCACAACCAATCAAATCATCGGGTGGTGTGAGCTCTAACGAGATACAATTAGCATGGTTGTTCTAGCCAAGACCACATGAGATATTCCCTACCTCACCATTCCTTGGAGAATCAATTTTTGATTCTCAAACCCTTTGGCTTATAATGAATGATGATTATGGTAGCTGGATGCCAACTTAGGTTGTCACTGGAGCAAATCAAAGAAGAGTATGGGCCTTTGATTGAATGTAACCCTGGTACATCTCTTTAGATATCTCAAGTGCAAGAATTGATTGGATGGACGCTCACCCTGTGTAGATTGGTTACGACCTTAGTCTACTAATCTTGAGGGAAAGAACAGTATCTAGTTGATGTTTCATGAAACCTGAGAGAAGTCATAGGTAGTACCAGGATCAGCATGAAGAGTAGCTTTGATTTGGCATCATCTAGTTCAAATATTACAGATTCATAGGATGACTTGCAATGCCATTTATTGCCCAGGCATGCTAGTAATGCTAAAATTTTGTGTAAATAACGCGATAAGTAAATAAAACTATGCGATAAATATATGGCTTATTTATAGGTGTCATCATCTTGTTCATGGCTTGCAGGGAGAAGCACTGCAATGATGAACTTATAGGTAGCCATGGTGTTATAAAAGAGCATAGGGGGATACCCCAGGTCATGCCTTGAAAATATAGTAGTTTCATTTGGTTTGGTTCCTTTGTTTTCCTCCTTTATTTTATTTTATTTTTGTTTGTTGTTTGTTCTTTTTAATTTTTTTTGTTATGACCCCATAGCCCAATGGATACACTAACAAGTACCAAGCCCTCAAATTTTATCCTTGGAAATCTAAAATGACATGAAGAAAATATGTGGACTCGTGTAAGCATGAAAATATGTCATCTCAACATGGATGAAAATCATAAATACATAAAGTACCTAGAAAAGAGGAATAAAGGCTTGCATGTTGGTGAAGCCTCTACATGATCCAGTGCATGTCAAAATGGAGAAAATATGCTATAAATAGGATCCCATACATAGTTGCAGATTTGGTCAGGAATTGCAAGCCGCAAAATATAGTTGAGACAGGATGACCCTATGGTGGATGGTGATGTGTAAAAATGGATCCTTTCTAGAATGTATGAAAAAGAAAGGCTCAGGCATGATAGATATGTACCTTTGACATTTTTTCTGCTTTTGGAATCTCTTTGAGCCTCAAGAGAGTATGTTTATAGGGACCTGGTCTATGGGTATCTCCCATGGATTAGGTTCCCTTTTGTTTCATTATTTTTCTATGTTTCTTCTCCTTCCTCTATTCTCCCCTCTGGTTTGTTGTCACTAACCTCTTTGGTTAGTGGTCATCATCTTCTTACCTCTGTTGCTTCCTATTTCCTCCCCTTTCCTCTTGTGTTTTCTTTTTCTAGTTTTTTGGTTTTGCTTGTTGTTTTCGCTTTTGGTCCCCCTTCTTTTATTTTCCTTCGAAGTGTCCTGACCTATCCCCCTTCTCCCATAGCCTATATTCCTCCATTATCTTGAAGTCTCGTCTGATTGTGTTTGTTTGACTCCATTCTTGTCCTTATTCTCTTCTTCCTTCTCTATTTGAAAGTGTTATGTGCTCAACTTATCTGCTTGGGTTTCCTTTTACCACAAGTGGAAATCCCTTGTGAATCACTAGAATTGTGGGTGAAATTTTGCATCCCTCACCCACTCTTTCTTTTTTTGTGTACAAGATGATGATCCATAAAATGACTAAGTTTTGAAGCCAATACCATAAGAAAATGGTGCTAGGGATGGTAGTTATTTTTTTATAGGGGGGAAGAGTTGTACACTGCAAGTCAATGAGGGTGGAGAATTATTTGACCAAATAACTTATCTTGAGGAGTCCCACTAATTTTAAGTGCCAATTCTGGCTAAGTAAAAGGATGGGCAGATATTTGGGTGAGTAAAGGTCTTGGGAAGATCCCAAATCCCTGTCCCAGCACATGGGTAGGTAAATGGGATGGCAGTGAATTGGGGTAAGTCCTAAAGCCCCACCCTAGCCACATCTACTCAAGAATATAGTTTTATAGAGAAATGGGAACTAGGGTGATGTATGAGTACTCCCAAAAGCTTTCCCAGGCAAGGTGAAACTTTGGTATAATAGTGGAAGGTGAACATGGCCAAATTTTCTATCAAAATTATGGGTAGTAAAGCAGATGATATTTCAAGATGACAACAAGCAGAGATGTTGATCCGACCCTTCACCCTATTGAAAATCCTAGGTGAAATTCTAGGTTGTCAATAAGAGTGGGGCAGATCCAAAATGCCCACCTAAAACATGGATGAAGTTATGAGGTAATAAGAAGAAGAAGGCACCTTCAAAAAGGTCATTTGGTGGAACTTTGGGTTACCAATAGGTAGGGGGCAAGTCTTGAATCTCTGTCTAAGGCTAAAATCACCATCCACTAGAGGAAAGCACTAGGAAAATTTGGGGAGAGAATTAATGATCTCAGCTACTTAAGTACGAGCTAGTAGTTGGCACGAAAGTAGTGATTTAAAAGGCACAATCTTAGAGGTAATTAAATTCAGTAGCTCAACCACTCAATGTGATAGTCATTGGTAAAAAGAGCATAATTAAATGAAGTTTCTAGTCTCCCAGGGTTGTTAGAATGATCAAGGGATTATATTTGTAAAGAATCACCTACTTTCTTTGGACAACCACCTTCAATCGAATAAGACAATGTATCGACTAACCACCCAACTGCCACAACCATTTTCTTGCCTAGAGCAATTAATGTTTGAATTTGAATTTATTGTAAAATATTTATAAATACTAAAATGTTAGCCATTCTAGAGGGCAGCTCTTTAGCCATTAAAATTCATATGTAAATCTTATGTTGTTCTGTAAATACAAGTGTTTTACTGTTTGGTCTCCAAATTGACTCTTGCATATGTGTATGTGAATGTTGTAAGTTTATTTTTATTAAAACTAGTCAAATGTGCATGCAATAATTATGCTTTATGAATTTCTTGCAACTCATTTTCTAGTTTTGGAATTTTCTTGCAGCAAAAGGGTGATATAGGTAGACAAGAGTAAGGTTTATTGATCTGTTAGGTAACCCACTTATGTTTTTTATGGTGGCATCTACTTGTCATGCATGTGTCTTGATGCGGCTATATCCTTTCTTGTGAATTCTAGCTATGACCTCTTTTCCTTTACTTTTTGCCCCCATTTCCCTTTAACTTTAGGCTCAATTAGCTAGGACTATCCAAAAGGAATCAGTCTTCTTCAAAGATCGACCGCTAAGCCTCTCTTGAGTGCGATGACCATTCAATATTGGTGTAGGTTCATGGGTACACGAGTACTTATCCCTGCCTTCTTGTTAGGTTGAATTTACCACCAAAACCTTTATTTTATTTATTTTTTAATATAAAAAATAATAAAAAAATAGTCCAAGAAGGCCTACAACCTTCCCTTTAGCCTCTGGTCCCTATGGGTCATGTGCTAGCCTACTTGCTCACCTCTTGGGCTCCACCTACTCATGTCTTCATATCCTTTCCCTCGTCCTTCTACGCTCTACTACCCTACGACTCCTATGCCACTAGTTCCTCCTCCAGGTCCCCTACCAACCCACTATACCATCTTGGCTTGATCTAACCCTTATCCCTAGTGTTATCTCCTTCACCTCCTGGGCCACCTCTCGTTGCCCCGGTCAACCTGCTCACCCTCCCTTGGTTCATCATTCATAGCCTCACCTCCTACACATCCTTCCCTCCATTGTTGTGTGACCAAACCTTACCACCATTATGTGGCTATCCCTTCCTACCCCTGCGTGTCATCCCCTCCTCATGATCCCAAGATCATATCTCCTCCACTCCCCCTCCATATGGCCTAGCAGTCACATCTCCTCCACTTCCTCTCCTTGTTTCCCTATGGCCACATCTCCACCACTTTCTCTCTCTACCTCTCCCTCTCCCTCCACCTTCACATACCTATGGTCACATCTCCTCCTAAGCCCTCATTTGTGTCCCTACGATCGCGTCTCCCGCTCCACCTTCCTCATCTTATGGCCCCCTACCTTGGGAACTGCATGCTCCCCTACTTGCTTTCATTCCTCCCCTACATGCAAACTTAGCTGCATGCCTAACCCTGCACAACCGATAAAAAAAACAAAAAAGACAAACCCCACACCCCCACCAAACCACTTTTCACTCCTTGTTTCCCCTTCCAAACCCCTATTGCTCCACTGCTCCTCATCCAATTTCTCTCTGCCCTGCCCTAGCTACCCCCGCTCTCGCCCTCTTTCCTCCCTCCTTATCTGAGACCTACCCCCTATCAGGCTTGTCGTAGGCCTATCAACATTAGGCCTGCAAGGGGTAGGCTTGAGAGCGTGCATCACGTGCATGCAACGTGCGCACGACTCCCCTCTCCCAACCTAACAAACACAACAAACACCTATATATATATTAAAAAAATCACCTAAAACCTTTGCAAAAAAAAATCACAAATTCTCATTTAAAAAACAAAACAAAAATGAAAAACAACACAACTGACACAAAAAAAATCTTGAAAAAAAAACCAAAACAACTTTTTCTTTTGTCAAAAGTCGTAAAAAAAATTGTCAAAAAGTCATCAAAATTTTTATTTTTATTTTGTCCAAAAATTGTCAAACAAAATATTATCAAACACAAAAATTGTCCACAAAATCGTCAAAAAAAAAATTATCAAACACAAAAATTATCCACAAATTGTCAAAAAAAAAATCGTCAAGCAAATCATCAACAAAATTGTCAAAATAGATAAACCAAAACAACAACACAAAAAAATAATTTTTTGCACACACTTATGCATTCTTGATTTAACACTTTTTGGCATATATACAGTGCGAGGAAAACCTCCTAGTGAGCCAAAATTCATCCCTAGTTGTTGGTTGAGCCCTAGATTTCCCTAGTTAGTACACATAGTTTCTTGGATTTCATCATCGAGAAGTTGGTTACCCTTGGGACTAGCTCGGGGTAATCTTTAGGTTAGATGCCCTTTAACCACAAGGCTTAATAATTAGTGGATCACAACTATCATTTTTATCCAAGCCCACCCAAGGGTGAAGCGAAAGTCTAGGTAGACTGGTAGCAAGACTTAGATAGTGCAACCTCTTTTAGGAGGTACTTTTTATCCCTTTTAGGATACCCCATTGCCTATCCTCCATCCTAGGAAGTTGTATCCATTGTTTGTGTCTCATTCCTCGAAAGGGGGGTGGGTATGAACACACTCTTTTAGATTTCACTACATCACCCACCTTTTGTAGTTCCTAGGTATAGGAACATAAATGATAGGGAATCATGTATTACCATCATTTATTTTTAATAAGTTGTTAGTTGTTGTAATGGTTAAGGTTGTACCATCATTAATATAGCCTTATCCATAACCTATGCTTTGTAATACCTATTTATAGGCATCTTATGGTAATACAATGTAGTTTTCATTCATGCAAACCTTTGGTTGTTTGTTTGTAATTGTGTGTTCCTTATCATTGGTATCAGAGCCGAGAATTGGGTAGGCAACTATCCTCTTCCTCTAGGGTATTTTTGGTTCAAATGAGGAATGAGAAAACCTTCCATGGATCTTGGTTTTATGGTTTTTTCCACCTTGTGAACACTTTTATATTTTGTTACAAATATTTGGAAGCTTTTAGCTTGGTTCACACTTTGTTGGATTTGAAAACTCTGTGTTATCATTTTTGTTTTGTGCTCGTTCAACTCATGATCTGGTGCACTTGCACCATCTTTGTTTGTGACCACCATATATTTTTGTATCTGATGATATGATGTCGAGTTCGACCATTTTGCTCGATGAGATCCCTAACAGACTTCTCAACCTCTTCATAAAACTTCAATAAATCCATGCAAAAATGATTTAGCAGATGCAATCTGAATTCACCACCGTTGTTGATGAAGATCTCCTTGATGAAGAATCTGATCCAAAACTAGTTCTAGAAAATGAATATTCTGAAGCAACACCTAGAATCAAACCAGGGTTTATGGGTGTGAAGCCCATCATATTACCACTAGATGATGTTGCTAATGTTAATATTTTTAATGATATTGAAGATGTTTCTCTTGTAGATTTGAGCTCATTTGAAGCTCCTATTGCAGATCAGGCCCCTCTAGACATTGCAGATCCAAGCTCACTAGAATTCATTGTAATTGAAGACCAAGCTGCTCTCTTTACCATTGTCATCATGCCTACTGCACTTCGTGGCCTACCAGTTCATCCACAACCTCTCCATTGTCATTTTCTTGATCGATGGTTCTTCTCTCGGATGTTGGTTTCCTATTTTTGGCCACCATCACATCAATTTCTAACGTTTCCATACATTTTGCGTCTTGATACGATCTCTTCGTAGCTTTGGAGTTATGATCTCCTATTTTTGGGTGTTGATCTGCAGCACATGACTTTCACACCATCTTCATTTGTGGCTTCACAACTTCTCTATGACTTTTTAGCTCGTTTCTGTGTTTTTGAACAATGCTTTATCGACTCCTTGCAGCTTGCAACTTTGTTTTGCTACATTCATCGATGATCTGCTCCTTCGTGGTCATCATCACACCATAAAAAACTGACCTCATCATCGTGGCTGTCTCTCGATTCCAATCTGCTATTTCCATTGCATCTACTACAATTCCATTATAAATGACGTCATCGCTGCTTCCATCGTTTGGTTGATCTCCCTTGTATGCCTTTGTGGCCACCACCTCTCGTGCCATTTTCATTCCCGTTGCTCGATTTCGCATACCCGAGATCCACCATGGCCTCCACCATTCAAAAAATTAAATTAAATTAATTTTTAATTTAATTTAATTTTTACATACCCATTTCCTCCATTTCCAACAATAAATTAAATTAATTTTTTTTAATTTAATTTTTTATTTTTTCACCGTTGTCGTTGTCATTAAATCCATGCCATCATTAATGCGCGTATCCATCATTAAAACACACCACCACCTAATGTGCATTTTCCTTTTAATGCACACATTTTTCTTTTAATTTTCATGCACAACTCACCATTAAATGCAAATTTAATAATAAATTAAATTAAATTATTTTTTAATTTAATTTAATTTTTCCCACCACCGTTCAATCAAAAATAAAAATTTAATGCATTTCCATGTTGTTGCTTTCATTAAATGCATTTCCATGTCATTGCTTTCATTAAATGCATTTCCATGTCATTGCTTTCATTAAATGCATTTCCATGTTGTTGCATTCATTAATGTCCATCACCTTCATTAATGTGCATTAAATCGTTACCCTTCATTCATGCACACATTTCCTTAATGCTCGTGGTCCACAATTAAAACCAAAATTTAATGCATCCATAATTTCCAATTGGCATCTTTGGCATGTATTTCAATGCATCTCCTTTTGACACATAGTTACTGCTTTCTTTCGTTGCAGCAAGGGACCCATTCTAGTTGTCCACTGGTATATTAGTGTTTACAGTCATTGGACAACATTTTTTGAGACTGACTAAGATACAGTGCCAGTTTTTTATTTTATGAAGACCTGTTCAAATTCTTCATTTTGGTCTTCTTATTTTGTAATAGGAGTACATTTTCGGTTGTACTCGATACTCCTGGATCTTTTCCTCTTTCTATTCCACTTTTGTATGCATTGGGGACCAATGCTTTCTTAATGGGGAGGAATGATAGGGAATCATGTATTACCATTGTTTATTTTTAATAAGTTGTTAGTTGTTGTAATGGTTAAGGTTGTACTATCATTAATACAACCTTATCCGTAACCTATGCTTTGTAATGCCTATTTATAGGCATATTATGGTAATACAATGTAGTTTTCATTCATGCAAACCTTTGGTTGTCTATTTGTAATTGTGTGTTCCAAAAACCACAAAAAACAAAAATTTCAAACAAAATAAAATACAAAACCAAAACCACCTTCAAAACCATTTTCCATATTTTGGCCACAACTTTCCACAACTAGCTCAAACTATCCCAAAACTTCACAAAGCCATCCCAAAACATCACAAAGATATTCAAACACAAAAAAAATCACAAATTAAAAAAAAAACAAAAATTGATTGTTTGTTTGCTTGTTTGTATTCATTGACTACAATTAGATAGTGACTTTGTTTTAAAAAAATTTCCAAAACTTGCCCTTTCGCCTCCATTCCATACGCCCGTAATCATCCCAAAAACTATGGCTTATTCCCCCCAATACTAGTAGCCACCTCACCAATACCCACCCCCTTCATCTCACCAACCCTCAACCCCACAATATAATCAACCATCACCCACCTATAATCAACCATCCTCCTCATATCACTACCCCCAACTTTACAACATCATCAACCTCCCCCCATTTATCATCAACCATCACCCATTTATAATCAACCCCCTCCCATGCAATCCTAGCCACCACCTAACCACTATCAACCACCCTCTTCATATCACCATCCATCACCCTCACAATATCATCAACCACCAACCAACTACAATCAACCACCAGCTCAACAACCTTATCAACCACTAACCATCTATAATCAACCACCTCCTACATATAACCCACCACCAACTTATCCATACCAACATACACCTACTCAACCTCAACCACTCACCCCGCAATACCAACCACCATCACCCCTTCTACATCTTACCACCAATCAACTTTCCAACCACCCTACACTCCTACCAACACCCCCACCACATCTCATTACACTTATCAAAATTTACCTCAAGTTTCCCAAGCGCCTCCCACCATTTCATACCAACCCTATCCACCTTTCCAACCTCCTCCATCCCATTCATACCCCCCTTCACACCAACCACAACAACAACAACCTCAACCACCTACACAACACCATTCATATTACCCACTACAATCATAGTAACCTTCACAACAACCTTAATATCTACCCCCACCTCCAACCTCCCAAGCTAGCCCACCCTCATATCAGCAACACAACCAACCCACTTCACACTCCACACACATTTTTCCTCGATCCCAATGTCACTTCACACCTCTCTCGTGGCCCTTGTCCATCATTTTTTGGAAACTTCTCAAGTAGTGGGAAATATACTTACCCATAATAGGGCCACATAATTCATATGTACCCACATCTGTAGGACCCAATGTCAAGCAATTTTGTATCTTCAATTGCCAGCGCAGTCATGAAATTTATCATTATCACTCATTTCAGAACCTCGTACAAGACATGATTGATCAAGGAACCATTACTGTCAAACATCCTTCAGCCCCCACTCAATAAAATCTTAGACATCATCAAGCTCCATTACCACAACATGGGATAACACAACAGTATAATGTGACCTCAACTTTTGCAACTTGACCACATCAAGTTCATCATGCCAACAATGTCCCATCTTACCAAGGTTTTGTAGGAATGATAAATCATGGCCACACTGTGCCTATTTCATATCTTTCTTTCACCACATCACAAAGCCTCCATCCCATACACACTCCATTTTCCAACATGATTCTCACTTAGTGCATCTCTCCATATCTCACTGCATCTCCCATAATACAATCTACCGAACCACCTTCCTCCTCATATTTATCTTCTATGCAATCTGCTCCAACTACTCCTCCACTTGTTGTTGCATCACCTTCTCCAACCACTCCATCCATCATTCCTTTCAAATTTTTACCCTTGCAATCTACAACACCATGCTCACTTTCATCATCTCACTCATTCAACCCCTTGAATCTCCTTTGCTAGGCCTTAATTTTGATCTCGAGGAGGATAGTAACAATGAAGTTATTGATCTTGCAACCCCTTAACCCTCAATAAATGGCTCTTTCCAAGCTGCCACCACCCACCCTCTTTCCTTTGACACCTTAAATGATAATCAAACCTCACACCTACCCAAATTTCATTTAACTTCTCTAAAGGATAATCTCCCTACCTTGCCACATGCCTCACCTATGCATCCCCACATCACCTCTGTTGATACTAATGACTTGCCTACCCATTATATCAAATCACCATGCCCATCCTTACCTTCACTTTACATTCCACCCCGTACCATTAGCACCTCCCCTCATAAAAAATAGCCCTATGCTAAGCCATCCTCTTCTTTCACATCTTCCATTAGTCCCTGCCCCACCTCAAGTGTGGTACTTTATGAGCTACCTCTTGAGCCCCCTCATTGAAAAGAGTTAATCTTGTTCCTCCTCAACCAACTGAAGGCACCATATCCTTACCCAATCTAAAAATAACCCCTCATAAATCCCCCTTATCGTTCTTGTCTCAATCAACAGGGTGTCTCCTACCTCTCCTTCCAACTCTCTCTATTCTTCCAACACCCTCTTCTTTACCACTTCTTACAATACCCTCTTCACCATCACTTCTTCCAACACCATCTCTTCCACATCTTCTTCCAACTCTACCTCTTCCTTCTATCCTCCTATCCCCTCACCTCTTACATTGTCCTCTTTGTGTGCTCCCCCTCAATTATCTCAATCATAATCCCCTCATTTTTAGCTTCCATATCCACCACCTCAGTTAACATATCATGTCAGTTCACTTCCAACACCACCTCCATTGGAGCTCCAAAAAGTCTTCAATTGACTCACAAATATTGAGCTACAATTGAGTTGTAAAGGCACCCCTCCACATTTACCTGATCTATAACACATTTTGGATCAACTCAAAAATATTGAGATACACCTGAGTCACCAAGATATCTCTCAATTCCCTCCTCAATCATCCTCCATGTTATCTTCCTCCACTTCACTTCCAGCTCAACCTTCCCCTCAACTTTCTCATCAACCTCATCCCCCTTATTCATATTTCACTTGGATACCCCTCTCAGAGCCAATGTTGGTAGTCTTTCAAAATTTGTAGGCTACAAGCCTAATCTCCCTACCTATCATCCATCCTATAGATCCTCATCAACCCAAGCCTAAGTCATACAATGAAAATTATTATTGCATTTTCCATCATCATATGGGTCATGATATTGAAGATTATCGACAGTTCAAGCACTTAGTGCAAGACTTGGTTGATCAAGGAGATTTAATCCTTCTATCAGCATAACCTTCTCCCATTTTGGCCTGCACATCTCACAACTACCCCCATACATTTCCAAATAAAAAACTTTCCAAAAAACCAACAAAAAAATAAAACAAAACAAAACAAACAAAAAATACAAAAAACACAAAAATGTCACAAAAACCACAAAAACTTCACAAAAACATCCCAAAAAACAAAAAATTCAAATAAAAGAAAAAAATTGTTGTTTGCTTGTTTGATTAATTGAATTATTGGCTTTTTTTTTTGTGTAGGTGGTACCTACCTCTCAAAAAACCTTCTAAACCACCATCCCAATCTCCAAAACCATTTCCAAATTCATCCTTCCTAATTCTATCTCATCTCCATCCACTTCTAGTCTAAGCCCACATCTAGTCTGTGCCTGTCTGCATGTTGCACATTACCGTTGCTTAAGTCCATCCATGCCACTCATGCCCATCCACCCCTTGTTACTAATAACCATTGCATTTACACATTTCATACCACCCAATCACAAACCACCTCAATCACTTGAGTTGGATGACCAAAGTAAAATTTGTCATCTCAAATATTGATCAGTATCTAAACACGTATGTTTGGAAGCTATGTCTATTATAGAACCTTGTCAGAGGCTATCATTCACTTTAATTAGCTCCTTTTAATATTAGCATAGTTTTAGCACAACTTCTAGCACCTTAGTACTATGAATTTTGCTTGCATTAGCATCATGAATTCGATCACATTAGCACCAATACCCCTACCTCAGTAATTTAGTTGTTAGATTAGCATAGTTGTTTCACTATGCTCATAAATCTATCAACAACAAGGTTCAAATATTTTTTTGGCTTCCATCACTAGGGTATCCCACATTGATCATAATTCGAGATGATCTTACATCACCTTCTCAAGTGTCCAATCAATCCACTTTGCACCCATCAACCACCTCATTCATAACCACAAAAAATCACATCACACCTGCATAGCATTCAATTTTCATTCAATTCACATCTATTCTATCTCTCCTTTCCTTGTCTTCTTTCCTTGCATTGCACTCTTAGTTGTATGGTCACACTTTGAGCAGCTACATACCATGGATTGTTGTGATTTCTTCCCTCTCATATTCTCTTTTTCTCTCTCCTTTCACTTTCATTCTTTGTTTATTTTTTATTTTCTTATCTCTTCTTTTTCATGCTTTGTAATTTTTACCTTTTTGCCTCATCGTCGCATCATTGCATCTTCTTGCGATTCAATTTTTGATCTCAAAGCAATTTTGATCATTGTTCTGGTTATTTTTGTTTGTACCATTGTGCTTGGATTTTTTGTATTAATCAAGGGTATCTTCATGATCATATTCATCCTTACTTTCCCATGTCATTCACTTTTATGCATGTTTATCACACATAGTTGCCCACCACCATAATTTCATACATATTTTCATACTGCTCATTTGATACCTTATCTCTTTTGAAGTCTTTGTTTTGAGTAATCTCTATGTTCTTTTGATCACAACCATTCCTAGCATTGCAATCAACCTCTATTGAATATTAGATAGTCATTGAGAGCTATAGGTTATTCCTTGTTAACTCTCTCTCTCTTGGACCATGCACATGTATCACACATTAATTACATTTTGGTGCATAGGAATGATGAACTCCTAAGTTACTCTTACCATAAAATGAATGGTTTTCCTTGCTCATCCTATCATGCTTAATTCGATCCCAAGGATCCATTATGCAAAAAAAAAAAAGAGGAAAAAATCTGAAAACACAGCACAAAGCAATAGCACAACACCATTTCTATAGTTCACAATGGATCCTAGGCCATCTAAGACATCTCCACCAGGTCTATAGATGCCTGACTGGCAGTGGATTTTCATTTAAGGGTTATAGGGTTATCTCCACCAGGGCTATAGACGCTTGACTGGAAATGGAGTAAGCCCTTCACATGGTGATATTTTTGTAACATTAAAGACCTTATTTTGTACATACCTATGTATGCTCGTGGGTGAGCTAGCTTATTGGTATAAGCTACAAGTGATTAGTATGACCTTACTCAAAATTGGTAATGAACATTCACTGCACACATAGTTGGTCCTTGAGAGACTTGACTCCCTAGGGTGGTCTTAGTACCATTGAGGGTTTGTTTTATTACTAGATGAGTTTTATTGTGGTCACTAGGGTATTTGAGTCTTTGGAAAGCACCTTTAGATTCTTTGTCCCTAGGACACACATTGACAAGTGGTATCCTCCACATTTTCTTATTTTACCCTTTTTATCTATTCCATCCACATTTTGTGTCCCATGTTACCATTTGTCTCACAATCAGGTCAATATTATTATGTTGACACCCCTAATTAAGCAATTAAAGTCATTCATATTGGCATGTGTCTATGCCCTATTTGAACAATGATCAACCTTGTATCCCAACATTTATCTTATTATATCTATTACACAACCATAGTCACATTGACATAGTAGTGCTCACCTGTCCATATGACATTTCTCATCACCTACATCTTCATCAACCACATTTTTGTTAATTGATTCACCACTGTCATTCGTTTCATCTTCCAACCACTCATCGCTTGAGGGGGTAAGAAAAAAAACCTAAAATTTTTAAGATCAGTCATCTTTTTATTGGGAAAACAAGCCAAAAACTTGCATCCAATGGACCAGGTGTCTCTTATTTTTGCATCGCATTGTATTTCATGCAATGCGGTACAAAAAGAGGTATCTATAGACAATAAATTTTAGTCATTTGCAAACAAAATACCATAAATTTTCCAAAACCTCCATTTTATCACAAAATCAGCCAAATTCACTCAACTCTTTCCAAATTCCCAATTTCCTATCCAATTCATCCAAATTTATCTAATTCCTAGAAATTTCCTCTCAATTTCTCTCTAATTTCCTTCTAATTTCTCTAAATTCTTCTAAATACCCCCTAAGCTCTTCTAATTTTATTTTAATTTCATCTATTCCTTCTAATTTTCCTAATTTTATCTAAGGTTTCCCTAAGTCTTCTAATTTTCCCCTAATTTCTAAATTTCCCCAATTTCCCTAACATTTTCCTACCCCTCTTAATTCTTCTAATCCACATTTATTCTCTTCTAATCCTTCCCTTCCCACCTAATACCTCATTAATTTCTCTCCATTCCTTAAAATTCTCCATAATCTACATTACCCATCTAATCCATCCCTAACCATGCCCTAACCTCACCTTGAACCTCCATTCAAATACCAATAGGAATGCACAATAATTTAAAATTTAAATCAAATCCCCAAAATCCAAGGTAATCCCTCCCTCAATCCCTAGGAAATATCTTAGAAAGTCTCCCCAAATCCTCCTACATCCTCCCTACACATCCCCATGCAATTTTAATAAATTAAAAATTGTCATGCTCCCAAATGTCAAGGCCCCCATCCAATCCCACATTAATTCTCCATCCTACCTTGCACTTTCTATCAATTTTTAATTCAGCCACATTCTCCCATGTGCCCCTTTTTGGAATTTAAAAATGTCCTCCCATTTCTCTAGGCTCCCCATTCCCCATGCAATTTATGATGCACATTCCTCCATGAGATTTCTTGGATTTGCATTGGTCTTCTCACATGCCACTTGGCCTCCACTTCATGCCTAGTCATCTCCAAGTCATCCCCCTCACCTTGCTCAAATTTTCTATAAATTCTTCCCATTTCCCTCACTTGAAAAAACATATGAAGTCATATAGGGACATGCTGCCAAAATTGTTCTAGCCTCTTGCATCTTTCTTATGAAAGTTTATGTGGTGTATGTTCCATTTCAATTTGCTTATGTTAATTTTTAGTTTACTTGCATATGTAAATAGGTGCTACAAACTTGCTTGATGTTGGCATGTGTGTAGGTGTTCAAGATTCAAGGTTCAACTCAATTCAAACACTCAACTCCAACGGTGGTCACAATACAAACCCACCACTCACATCGATTGTAGCACAAAAGAAGAAGAAGCACCATAGTTATTTTGTGAAGGGTATTATTTTCCCTAGTTGGGTACATATCTATTGTAAAAAACCCCTAAAAGGGTTTATTGTATCAAAAGGATTTTGTTTCAATTTAATAAAATATTTTACTTTCATTGCATATGGTGTCTTTTTCAGTATTACATCGACCATGGTTTATTATAAATATATATAAATTGCTTAATATTTCTAATATGATTAATGTGTAAGTTTACATGCTTGGTATATATACACGTAGAACTATTAATAAACTTAATGGTAAAATCATATAACACATCAACATTTTATATTTTTTAATTATAAAATACATCTCAAAAATAAAATATGTTTCAGTGAACATTAAATTTTAAGCTCGAGTAAGTATAAGATTAACCGTATGGAATCCTAAACTTATAGGATAAAATCATCTCACACTTCACACTATACTATACCTTATAGGATTTTATACTAAATTAAACTAAATGTAATGTTGGCATTGAAAAATAAAGTTAAATTCGAAACTTCAATATATATTTTATACATAAAATTATGAGTGCCTATGTTTATATATTATTACCTTTCAAATGTTATTTTTAATTTATTTATTATATTATAACTTTTTTAAATATTTTTATTTTTAAGTTGTTTTTTTAATTAGGTAGGAAAACATAGGATTTTGAAAGGGTACTTAACCTTTTACAATGAAAGACATAATAGAAACAATAACAATAAGAAAATCAAGAGGAGAACAACCCCAAGGTACAAGGGGATACAACAAAATAACCACAAATAGGTAGAAGGAAGAAAAGACCTTCAACAAAAAGCAAGAGGGAGCACCTTATCAACCAAGGACTAAAAGAGACAAGACTTTGAAATCAAAACACACTAAGTTAAAAAGATAGGATAATATTTCATCTAGATTTTAAAAGCATTCTAATTATTCCCTTGGTTGGCCAACAGGTCAACTTCCTTATTTATTTCATTAAAGGTGTGCTTGAATTCAACATCTTCCAATTTATTAGTGCGAGGGTAAATATATTCTATTAAATTTGTAATGGACCAGTGGGGGGAATGATTTCCTTTAGCAATATTAATGATAGAAAGAGAGTCACCTTCAATCACCACCTTCTTTACATTTAGCTTTTCCAGGAGCATGACCCCTTGATAAAGCACCCAAGCTTTAGCAAAAAATCTGGACTGGACACCTAAGAAGTCATCAAAGACTAAAAGAATAATTCCTTTGTCATTTCTGATGATTCCTCTAGCCCCTATGGTGCCCGGGTTACCCTTAGCCACCCCATAAAATTTTAATTTTATCCAATCATAAGGCAAAGGCTACCATTGAACAAGATCTCTAGGATTGAGGGTGGGCAGACTATAAGTACCTTCCAAATTCAGGATACCCAACTGGTCGGCAAGCTTATCTACAGTATGGGACAATATATTATCTTTGATAGGGATTATGGAAACATTTTCTTTCAAGGAATTGAAAATTTTAGCTTCCACATGTAGGGGATCCTTTTTAACATTCCTAAAGGCTCTGTTGTTTCTTTCATTCCAAATACCCCCCAAAAAATGAGGTAAACAGAAAGACCAACAATTTCTAAGCAGAATATTATGGAAGAGGGCAACCCACAACAAGCACAGGTCCAAATGTTATTAGGCATGACCCAGGTAACATTGAATTTGATAAGAAGAATATGGATAAATTGTAAAGAGAAGGGACACTTGAGAAACAATGATTAACACTCTCCCAAGAAGCTTCACATAGATAAAACCTATTCAAAAAGGTCAAGCCTATTTTTGAAGGTTTTCAATAGTAAGGATTTTGTTCTAGGCAACTATCCAAAAGAAGAAATTAACTTTAGGTATGAGGTGTTTGAACCATATATTACTAGCTGGAAACCAGTCCTCTTCCTCATCAAACTAAATAAAATAAGCAGATTTAACCATGAAAATGCCCTTATTATCTACTTTCCAAATAGGGGAATCAACTGACGGGTTAGGATTAAGGATATTAATTTTGAGAATATTGGATAAAGAATTTAGAGCATGAATTTTCTTGGGGGAGGGTTTAAAAAGAGATAAAGTCTTCCAAGTCCTTTTTCCATCCCTTACCTCAATAAAGTCAATGACTCTAGATCCACAAGATTGCACAATAAAGGGCTCTAAGTAGTTTAGAAGTTGGTCTCTAATCAAGGGCTCATTACGAATCCAACTATCATCCCAAAAGTTAACTTTCCTACCATCACCAATTTTCCATATCAAACCTTTTTGAATAATAAACATGGAATCAAGAAGGTATTTCCAGGAAATAGAGCTCTTTGGATTGGTCTGAATATCAAGGAAATTATTAACCATCTAGATTCATCTATTTTGAAAAAATTCTAACCCTATTTTGCAATAAGGGCCAAATTCATTTGTTTTAGTTTCTTGAGGCCTAATCCACCCTTGATTTTCCTAGAACAAACTTACTTCCAATTCACTAGGGAAATTCTGTGTTTTTCTTCCATGCTCGTCCAAAGAAAGACCTTTTGAATACTATCAAACTTTTGGTAGATTTTTTGTGGCATCTTAAAAAATAATAAAAAAAGAAGACCAAGATACTTTGGAGGGTGGATTTAACAAGTTGTGCCTTACCATATTGGCTAAGGAGGGTATCTTTATAGCTTGCCAACTTTCTCCTAACCCTCTCAACCACAAGAAGCAAAGAAGAATCTTGTAACCTGCCACTAAAAAGCGGCAAACCCAAATAAATGAAATGGAGCTTCCCAATGGAACATTCAAATATCTTTGCAATACTTACTTACCTTTGAAGAGGGTATTAAGAAAAAACACCTTTCTCTTGATGAAATTTATCTTCTATCCGAGGCAACCTCATAGGAAGATAGAATAAACTTAATCTCTTTTGCTTCTGGAATAGAGGATCTTGAAGTAAGAAGAGTATCATCTACAAATTGTTGGTGGTTTATGGGATTGTAGGAGGAGATAGGCTTTATTACTTAAATTAACTCCTTAGAATGGGTTGTTTGAATAGATTTTCCCAAGGCTTTAGCCATAATAAGAAATAGATAAGGAGACAATGGATCCTCTTGTCTTAGGTCTTGGAGGCTTCTGAAATAACCTGATGAAGAACAATTAATTAGGATAAAATTCATGACTAAGCATAGATATCCTTTGGTGAGGTCTATACAAGCAAGGTAAAATCCAAATTTACCTATAAATTTAAACAAAAATTACCAGGATACTCTATCATATGCCTTGTTCATGTCTAATTTCAACAAAAATCCATCTCTGCCACTTTTATCTATGGAGTGAAGAACTTCATGAATAGTAATCACACCATCCAAGATTTACCTCCCTTTAACAAAAGCACCTTGGCAGGGATAAATAATATGAGGAAGAATGACCTTCATTTTATTGACTATGACTTTAGTCAATATTTTATAAAGAGTATTACACAAACTTATGGTCCTAAAATTATCGAAGGAATTAGCTCTTGTCAATTTAGAAATTAGAACCAAAAAGGTGGAATTGATGTCACTTAGAATATGAAGGGTATTTTAAATTTCACCCATAGCATTATACATATCCTTCCCCACAATTCCCAAAAAAATTGGTAAAAGACTACAGGAAAACCATCAGGTCCAAATGCCTTCTCACTGACCATGGAAAACACTACCTCTTTGATTTTAGACTCTTTGAACGGAGCGATAAGACTAGAATTTATTTGTTCATAAATTAGAGAAGGAATAAAATTCAAAAAATAATTGGAGGTCTACTCATTTATAGATGTTGCCACTCCTAAGATATTTTTAAAAAACTCTACAATGTCCTCATAAATTTCCAAAATATTTCTAGTTTTAGTACCATCCTCAACAATTTCAATAATCTTATTGAAACTCCTGTGTCTCAAGGTTGTGGCATAAAAAACCTGGTATTTCTATCTCCATATTTCAACCAAAGAGCCCTGGAATTTTATCTCCAGTAGGATTCCTCAAATGCCAATACATTATGGAAATTTATCAACAAAATCCTTTCAATATCTTTGTCATCCTCGAATGGGGAAAAATATTCCATAGCAACTTCATTGGATGAAAGTTGCATTTTCAAGAATTTCTTCTTTTGGAAAATGTTAACAAAAATAATTTTATTCCATTCTTATAAATTGCTCTTCGCAATTCTTAACTTATTGACAAATTGAGATATTAGGGGACCTATAAAATCCTTCTTCCACCAATAAGCTATCAGGGCCTCAAAGGTATCATTTTTTAGTCACATAACCTGAAAAAAAAAGGGAAACTTAAAAATTATATTCCCAAATGAAACATCCAATACCAAAGGATTGTGATCTGATCCTATTCTTGGAAGAGAAGAGAGAACAAAGTCACCAAAATGATGAAGCCCTTCTTTAAAAACAAAAAACCTATCTAGTTTTTGTAGACACCTAAATCGTGTCATGCTTAGGGGAGCTGCTCACATAGACACACACATAAGATCATAAGACATAATCTTGAACTTTCCAAGTATCAACAGTGGTTCTCACCACTCATTTGGGACCTTTTCAAGCCATCCAAGCCTAGCCACTCAAGCCAAGAGCGACCAGATCCTAGCTTCTCAAGCCTAGAGAGGCTAGACCTTAGCCGCTATAGACGACAGCGGCCAAATATTAGCCACTAAAGATGACAGTGACTAAGCCATAAGAAGAAAATTATCGACAAACAGGTCCAATATCGGGCAAAAGTGGTAGTCTACATGCAATAAAGGTGAGCGGGAGTGACTTTGCATTCCTTTTCATGACCAGTTCACATGGGAGGTTTGAGTTGTATTTAGACTTAAGTTAACTGACCTCAAAGCATAAACAAAGGACAAAAGCTTCTCATGCTAACGACTAGTTCGCATAGAAGACTCAAGTGGGTAGTTAGATTTCAGTTAACTAGCCTTCGAATATAGACAATGGACAAAAGCTTCTCATGCTAACTCATACTACGCATGAGAAATTCATTTCTAGGGCTTGGACATAGACCTAGGTTTTTACACTATAAAAGGTGCAAGCCTAAGAGCACCAAGGAGATCCATATTTTATCACATCAGAGAGAGACATATTTTGAGGAGAGCTTTTAAGACTTGGAGAGTTCTCTTTGAGATCACATACACGGTGAAGCTCTGACGGATTGAAGAGCATAACATCTATTTCAACATTAGATTACAGTCTTTGACCCATAGCTTTGGGGCAAAGAGGGCGAGGTTTACTTTAGCGGCCACTATCTTGGATAGTGGCCCGCAGGCTTAGCTTAGGATAGACATAGCTTCTTTTATTCTGCTTCTTTTCATATCATTAGCATAGATTTACATGATTTCATGGCATAGTTTTATCATATTTTTGTTACATTCTTTGATTACTAACAACCTCATCCGGGGAGGCAATCTCGAACACTTAAATGTGTGTTGTTTTTTCATTTCTTGCAGGGCCATAGGTACATTAGACGAAGATTGCAACATACGAGAGCAAAAGGGATCCCTCTAGGAAACAAACGTAGAGAAGGAGGTATTTGTAAGCCCTCATACATTTTTGTGTGCAGAATTGAGAAGCTTTTATAAGTGCACAACATCTTCATGGAAGGGGCACTCCTTACCTATTTGTAATTTACAATATCAAAATGGGTATCCCTAAGAGGGACCGACATGTAATCGAGCTTCAATATCAATAAAGAGATCCGTATTTTGTTATTTCATGTTATATGCTTTTTCCTCTTGTCTTTCCATTTCATCTTGGGTATTTTAAATAGCATTGCAAGTAGGGTTTTAGAAAAGGGACCGGTGCGTGCATTCTCGGGGTCGCTACAGATGGCAATCACGGTGGGACCACCACTAATTTTTCATTTTTTGCCAAAATACTAACTTAATATTGTGTGCAGGTCTATCTACTCTGAGCTACAATGACCAGAAACTAGCCACTCTGAGATACAGTGGCCAATAGAGCTTAGCCGCTCTGAGCTACAGCGGCCAAGAACCAGTCGCTCTGGTCAAAAACGACCAAAATTGGAGAGTAGTAGAGGTCAAAACACTGACTCTCTGAGCTGGATTAAAGGTTGGTATAGCTTCTCTGATATTTTATAGCTTTCTGTTTGCTTTTGTGTGTTTAAAAAAAATAACTTAAAGCACATTTATGTTTGGAAATTGAAAGAATAAAAGAGGAAAGAATTAATCATTGCGCATATCTTAGATCTTCTTTTAAATTTTCCACTAGGCATTGCTAGGAACAGCAGCTTATGACTAAAAATTTCATCCTATAATCCAACGTGCTAGACATTGTATATTTTTTACTTGCTTTGAGGCCCTTATAGAGGCCATAGTTGCACGAGATAAAGTGCGCTCATACAAATCATAGTAGTTCATGCATATTTTTGAATATTAAAATGTATTTTTGCACTTAGGCATATAGGAAATATTCATTGCTGCTACATGATGCACTTTATGATACGCAAGCTTAAAATGAACACCACACACGCACATCTCATTTAAAACATTGGAGAGTTGGATTTCATCACCAACCTTCAATTCATTCCAGTGACGTTGGAATTCATCTCCTTCCACTGGTTTGCCCTCTAGAGCTTCCTAGAAATGGATTGAGAAACTTACTAATAGTGACACTAGGTTACTTGTGTTCAAATTGTCTACCACTATTGGAACAATCATTGGTTCAGAGTGGAAGAGCTAGGCGAACCCTCCATTGGGTATTCATCGGTGTACCCTAGCTTATTTTGAGAAAATCATGTTTGGCATGAATTTACTTGATTGTCACTATGGATGAGTCTTATCATTCTTAATCCAAGAACAAGAGCAAAGAAATCGAAAGAGCAACACATCAAAACACACCAAATAGTTTAGGGCACACTCAAAGCTGTAATTAAGATAAATTTTTTTTTGGTATTGTGTGGTCATTCCTAATTTGTAACTCAAGTCATAAAACGACATGGTCAAAACAAGAAGTAAGCACCTTCAGTCTGATATCGAGGGAGAGACAGAAGCAATTCCTGTCCATATGTGGAGTCGTAGTAACATTGACCGACCTACTCGTAATATCATGAGACGTAGCTTCGCGAGCCTAAGGGGTGATAATTCAACCCTTGGGGGATCTCCTCGAGAAACCCCAAGTAAGGAACCACATCATGGAAGAAAGTCACATAAATAAAAAGAGGCTTCATAGCCATCCTCATCAAGGAGACATGAGGAAACCTCAAGGGCCTCCTCTAAACACATAAAAACATCTCAAAGACATGAGGAAGCTTCAAGGGCTTCCTCATCACATGGACATAAAGAAGGTTCTAAAACCCATTCTTCACATACGGATGACGAGACTGCTACATCTCTATACACATGGAGAAAACATGTTACCACCAAGCCCTCTTCATCAAGAAGGCAAACAATAATTGCAACACCTCAAGACTCACAAGAAACATATGAAACAGGTCTACCTACTGAAGGGCAGGAAACTAGAGCTATGTCTAGTCATGGGAATCATATAGAAGAAACCCTTCACACAAAAGGAAAGATTCCCGTAGACTATGACCTCATAGAAGTAAATGGCACCCCACGGGACCAGCCATGGAAAACAAGACAACTAGATGAGTTGGATCTATTTTCTACTCAACCAACTCAAAGAACTGTGGCTACTGAGAACTCTACATCTGGAACATCATGAACTTTGACTTCTAAACATACCTCCTAGTCTAGGGGTACATCAGAGTGACCCTGTAGAAGACACATGGAGTCTGATCATAGGGATACTCAAAAATACACTAAACAAGTCACATTAACTAGCAAGAGTACAGATACAATAGAAACCCCCTCGAGGAATCTGCGAGTCAAGACAACAATAACAGAGTCAGATAAACATGATTCTTCTATGACAACACAAATTGACCGAATGCGAAGGTTATAAAATGCATTACTCAAGGAGCGAGAGCTAGTGGAAGCTCTCGAACAAGAGAAATAAAAAGAAAGACTCTTGCGCCAACATGAGCAGTGCTTAAGAGAGCAAGTTGAGTGGCTAGCTCTTAACAATTTACAAAAAAATGGTGGTGATCAACAAATAACAAGACACGCTGACTCACCTAAGGAGAGGCACACTAGACAAGATAGCCCACAACGAAACCCCCCACCAAATCATGAACGAAATCCAACTAATGGGGGAAGGGCAAACATAGCAAACCAGGATCATAATCATGGGTCCCATCATAAGAGGGAGGAAAATGAAACAAATTAAATAGATAGAGAGTTACCTCCATTGCCAATGCGAATAAGCTTACAAAAGGAGAAAATCCATGCATCAAAGGTATTTCAAGAGCTTGCTGAAAATATGAAAACCTTTGATAAACAAGAGGTAAATGGGAACTCACCAACATTGAGCAAAATACACAATCAACCATTGTGCCCATCAATCCCTAGCCCTCTATATCCTAAGCACTTTGAGATGCCTAGGTTAGAAAATTTTAAAGGTGAAGAGGATGCACAAAAGCATGTCACCAATTTTATCAATGCTTATTTTCATCTTGAAGACAATGATGCTCTCATGCTAAGAACATTCATAATTACATTTTCAGGAGCTGCCACTCAATGGTTCAACCAACTACCTAAGAATAGCATAACCAAATTTGAACAACTAGTAAATGCATTCTTGAAGTGTTTCTCCTTTGGTGCTAAGAAGAAGGTGAACCTTTTAGACCTGGCTAACTTGAAACAATATGATGATGAGCCAGTAATGGATTATGGGAATAGATGGAGAAAAGTCATGGCAAAATTATCATTCTCCATTCCTACAAAAGAGATCATTCACATGTTCACCAAAAGTTGTTCTAAACATATCTCCCTCTTTCTATAACTCCAATAGTATCCTTTGTTTGAGGAAGCTTTGGCACAGTCCAAGATCATCGAAGAGATAAAAATAGATGAGGAAACCATTAAGCTCTAAAAAAAAAAGGAGTGGAACAAAAATATTAAGAATGACAAGTACAAGCAGAAGCAGGGCAACCCTGCTCCAGTCAATCAACTCGTATTGCCTACACCGAAGGATGGGGGTGCACAACAACCATAAAAATATCAAGCACATCCCCCGCCAGCCAACTACGACCAAAATAACAATAAGGGAAGAAACCGAGAATGTAAGCCACCTTGTTATTTTATGCCTCTAATAGAATCAATGCAATCAATATTTAATCAGTTGAGTGAGGCTAGGAGGATCAGATTTCCTGATATACCTCTTATAGATCCCAATCATCCTAAGCCAAAAGGATATAGGGAAGATAAATTTTTCCCTTATCATAGGATACCAGGGCATGACATTGAGGCTTGCATCGGGTTTGAGCATCAAGTACAAAACATGATTGAGATAGGAGAACTCAAAGTTGACAATCCACTGGCTCCTAATAATAGAGACATGGACATATACATAAACCCATTGCTCAATCATGAGGCCCCTCGAGGGCAAGGGGCCCAATTCAATCAGGTTCGAGCTGACATACCTGTTGAGAAGCAACACACCCCCACTGAAAAATGCATTCTAATCCTCTTGAAAGCTTTAAAATTTCTTTTTGCAGCAGGGACCCTCTTGGTCATTTCCAGTGTTAATCCCAGATTTTGCTTGCCTCCTTGTTAAGTTGTGCCTTTTTTCAAGTCATTCTAGCATTGTTATTCCAAGCTTAACTTTCTAGATGCTAGGATCATTCATGCACAAAGAAAATCTTGCACCGGTACCAAGAAAAATCCAGAAAACAGTTGCATAATTCACTGAAAAATCGAAACTTTCCATTTTTGGAAGTGACACGATATCGCGACACTTCCATTTTTGGAAATGTCGCGATATCGCGACAAATTTTGGCAAAAGAAGCTAAGTCGAAAAAGCGTAGCGAAATCGCGACACTTTCCATTTTTGGAAGTGTCGCGATATCGCGACGTTTCCATTTATGGAAACCGTCGCGAAATCGCTACCGGCTGGAGGAGAGAGAAGCAAGCTGTACGGATCAGCGCGAAATCATGACATGTCTCGATTTCACGATAGGAGAGAGAAAATGCATGAAAATCGGCCAAGTAAGAAAATAGGCGCGATTTCGTGACATGTCGTGAAATCGCGACAGCTTTTGGAGAGAGAAGATGAGCTGTACGGATCAGCGTGAAATCGATGCGTAGCGAAATCGTGACACTTTCCATTTTTGGAAGTGTCGCAATATCGTGACGTTTCCATTTTTGGAAGTGTCGCGATATCGCGATGTTTCCATTTTTGGAAGTGTCGCGATATCGCGACACTTCCATTTTTGGAAGGTGTCGCGAAATCGTGACGATTTCGGAAGAAAGTGCCGAAGGGAGAAAGCTGCAGCGATTCGCTGACATGTTCCAAAATCGCGGTCAACGCATGCAGCTGCGGGGAGGTGCAACGATTCGCTGACGTCTCAAAATCGTGGAGTATTGTTTCAAAAGAGCTTAAGTTACAAAACTTGCAGTGATTCGCTGCATGTTGGTTGAGAATGGTAGCGACGCGCTGCATGTTTCGAAGGCGAAGGGTGAGAATGGTAGCAATGCACTGCACATTTCGAAATCAGGGGTGAGAGTGGTAGCGACGCGCTGCACGTTTCGAAGGCGAAGGGTGAGAATGGTAGCGACGCGCTGCACGTTTCGAAGGCGAAGGGTGAAAATGGTAGCGTTGCGCTGCACCTTTTGAGGAAGTCTTGCAAGACAAGCATGTCGCGAAATCGCGACATGCTGGAGCAAAGTTGTATGGCGGCCAGTGAGAGGCGCGATTTTGCGACATGTCGCGAAATCACGACATGTCACGTTTTCGCGACTGTTGGAACAGGAAGCGCAGTTGGCAGGAAGGGTGTCGCGATTTCGCGACATGTCGCATTTTCACGACCAAGTTGAGAAAAGTTGTACGGCCGCTAGCAGGAGGCACGATTTCGCGACATGTCGCGAAATCGCGACATGTCGCATTTTCACGGTCGACAAGGGAAGAAGCAGCGCAGCGCTGGGGACGTCATGATTTTGCGACATGTCACGAAATCGTGACATGTCGCAGAATCACGATAGGAGAGAGAAGGTCCTCAAAAGGCCTGAAAGTGCATTCCAGCGGCAAACGGAGGGCATCCTGGGGTAGCGACACATGTAAAGACGCGTGTGTGATGTTCAGGGCCGACATGCAAGCTTATTTTGCGGTTTTTAGTCTGATTTTAATGTTTTAAGCTTGGATTTGATAATTTTATTAAGGTACTAATGCATCTTTTCTCTTTCATACAGGATTCCATCTGGCACTTGCGGGACAACCGAGAAAGGCCATAAAGTCAAAGTTAAAGTGCAGATTTGATCGAGGACCGCCATGCTAGAGGAGAAGATGCCGATGAAAGCATTCAATGGAGATTTATTGCAGAATTAATAGCATGAAGACCATCTCAACTCAGGGATGGCTTTGCGGAGATCAAATTGATGGAGAAGTGGTGACTCATCCGGCTCACCAGCAGAATTAATGGAGGCATTTATTTGCAGCTACGGATGAATGCAAGTGGCTTTAGATTTTATCTTCTCCATTTATGGCAGTCGACTCCCCCGATTTGCCGAAGGGTTAAGTTCTATCTGGACTTTGATTTTAAATGGATTTTTATTGTAAAACCCGGGTCCTAGGGTTTAGAAAGATAAGGTTTGCAGTTTGGGGAAGAAGATATTTCTGAAAAGATCAGGGTCTGTCCTGAGTCTATAAATACTTCTTCTCAATGTAATTGCGGGAGGCGGAGACTTAGAAATAAAAGGCTTATAAGCAATTTCTTGCAAATCTTGTGAAATCCTTTGTTTCTGGACTTGGAGTTGATGTGCTTTAGCTTTTCTATGATAGCATGGCCAGGAGCCTAATATTTTGTAGAGTGTGATAAGTGCATCTTCTTTTGTTTTCCGTTCCATTAAAGTTTGTTAGATATATGCTGTAAATCTGTATTATCAAGTTTAAATATGCTGTTAGGCTTCAGTTGTTCTATCTTGTCTGCTAGGGGAAATTACAGATTTGAGGTTAAGTTTGTTCTAATTGCTCTGTCTTCACTGTGTGAGCTAGGCTGCCGATGAAAGATACCAGTTTGAACCAGCTGCCCTTGGATTTATAATTTTCTGCTAGATCTCGTTCCACTCGCCTTGTGCTCTTAGTTGAAAGTGATCTTAGACCGATCGGACACTTTCTTCTTTGATTTGTTCTATTTTGAAGCTGATAGCATAGATAAAATTGATAGTTTAGGGTTTTACAGTTGATGTATGATAAACTTCTCTTTCTGCCCTACCCTACCCTCTCTTTGTTTTCGGTGAAATGAGCCATTTTTATTTTCTTTATTTGTCTTTTATTTAAATCTGCTGACCCATGAGAGCTAGATCAAGAATTCAAGTTAAATCTGATAAACAAGTAACAACTACTACTGAACAAGTTCAGGAACCCCCTATAAGGTAACAGAACAGTCCATATTGAAATCTATTCCAGAAGCGAAAAAGAGTGAATAGCCATTCGACCCAACTCTGTAACTCGCACCTTGGATAACCAACTAGATCCTAAAGTGAGTGGGATTCGTCCCGTGGGTGTCTCCGGAGCTTCCTTGCCCATCCTTCGCGGGTGTGCATGAAAGCCGGACCAACATCTAATTGGCGCTAGAAGGAGGGCCGAGAACATCTCAGTTCAAGTTCAGTAGTCTGTTAAGAATTGTAAAGTTGTATGTGTTGAGTCTGGTATTTTATCTTTTGAATCCTTTTCCCTCCTCCTCAGCTCTTTTAAATTTTGTTGTTAGAGTTTTTGCCTGAACAGCGGGACTTAACACCAACATCTAATTGGCGCTAGAAGGAGGGCCTGTTGAACTCAGTTCAAGTATTGTAAGTTTGTGAGTGCTGATTTAAAATTTCTAGAGAAGACCTCAAGTTAAGAACAGTTTTATCATCACTTGCAGTTATCCAATCACAAATCAGAACATCACTGTCAGCCAAGTAATAATGGCAAATTGGTTGGGCCCCACTGCTTTGAATATCCCGGGTATAGCCCATGACCTCGCCAGAAGCCCAAAAAGGTATCTCCCCGTATATAAACATGATGGGACAAGAACTGCAGAAGAACATCTGCTAGCTTTCAAAAATGCTTTAAAATTGTTAAATATACAAAGCATGAAGATGTTGCCTCGTAGATTGTTCCGCATTCACTCTCCAGGAGGGAGCTTATGACTGGTTTTTAAACCTCACCAGCAATTCCATTACTAGCTGGGATGATCTAGAGAAAGCTTTTATATCACAATTTGGGGAAGTGATAGACCCCAGTGTGTTATACCAACAATTTTCCAGCATCAAGAGAGAGTCGGGAGAAACTGTCAGGTCTTTCAATATGAGGTTCCAAAGAGCTTACGGTAGAATGACTGGCCATTACATCCCAAATGCAAATCTGGCCTTAGAAATCTACAAGAATGCATTGGATTCGGTGACCTCTATTTTCCTCAAGAGAGACATTAATATCACAACCCTGGTAGGGGCTTATAAAGAAGCCTTAATTCTTGAAAGACAGCTTAGGGCCTCAAATTCTGAGCAGTCCTTTGATATCCTATGTTACACAGAACATGCCTATTTCAGATCCCATTCCACATCATGAGTTAGTGCCAACATGTCATGCTCTACCCAAGGAGACTCCGTTAACTGTGACATCCACTCAGCATGTGCAAAATATACAGAAAGGTTCTGACAAGTTCAAAGTGGAAGTGCTTGAAGTAAACAGTTGTGATCTAGCATTACCCAAATCTGAAGTTTTTCCTGGTGAGTTAAATTTTCCTAGAGATCAAAGAAATATTGATATTTCTAGTTCACCCAAAAATAGTACAACCAGGGTTTCAGATTCTTTCACTTTTCCTGAAGAGACAGAAAGTCTTGTACAGACTCCTGTGGATGAAATGCAAGATTTTCAACAGTTCAAAATGGACAGTTATAATTTGAGATGTCAGAGTCCAGAACCTAACAATGATCCTTCCTCATCAGAGGATGATGAAAGTGAGATTCAATGTCACTATGCAGAAGTAACTGAGGAGGATAACATCATTGAGGATATGAGGGAACTTAAAGCTGACATCACCCTCTATGAACTGCCCCAGATTGTTGAACAAAAGGATAGCTTGATTGAGGCTTACTCTGGACCACCTGTTGAATTTCAAGAAAAGGAGGAAAAGATAGTAAATATGAATGTGGTCAGCCAACTTGGAATTGATGAACTGTCTCAACATAAGCCTGCAACTTCTGAACATAATGTCAAAGAAAAGGTTGTAAATCATGTTGATGTAAATATTGGAGTTTATAAGTTGGCAACTGAGAAGGTGAGAACAATTACAACTCTAATCAATCACAACAATGATGTTTGGACATTGCACATTGATGAGGTTAAATCTAAGCAAGGCTTAGGTGAAAAAGCAAATTGTAAACATTCTGCTAGAGGGATAAAAATTGAAGTCCTGGATATTGAAGCAGTACAACAACCACAAAATGTTCAAGTTGTTAAGAACCAGGGCATACAGATAAAACATGATTTCTTTCAGTTGTCACATAATTTTGAAGATGTGGTGGTCTGGGTCTGTCAAGATTTTAAGGTATTTGATCCTCGGGGTTTTTACATTCAGTCCTTTTGAAAGAACTCTGCAAACCCTTCAAGTAGAAGCATAAACATGTTATCATATGATTTGTTATTATATGATTTGTTTAATTTGAAGGAGTTGTAGATTTGTTTTTCAAATGGGACAGGGAAGACAGTAAACACAAGTCTTTCCCAGATAGCAAATTTTTGAAGCACAGTCTGGAGTGCATTTTGTCAACAGGACCTGAAAGGTAATTTTTCTAAATTACTTGCACATGGTCAAAAAATTTTTAAGGCACCATTTCTCTGCTTTCCCAACTGCTGCATTTTTTGAGTATGAAGGGAAGTTGTAATATGTGTATACATTGTAAATAACTTTGCAGTTTATTTTGCTTCTTTTTTCCTTTGTTGCCTGTATAGTTCTTTGCAGTTTATCTGCTTTAGCTTAAATTTTTAGTTGCAGTTTAGTTTATTTCAGTTGCTTTAGTTTATTTTAGTGCTGTTGCAGTTTAGCTTTGTTGTAGTTCAACAGTTTTAGTTGCTTTGCTTCAATTCTTTTAGTTTGTTTCTTTTATTGCCTGTACAGTTTTTATTTTCTTCCTTGCTTTTCCTTTTCTTTGCTGTCTGTACAGTCTTTTGTTTCAGTTTTAGTTGCTTTGCTTCTTTTTCTTTGCTGCCTGTACAGTTATGTGTTTTAGTCTGTACAGTTTTGTTTTTGTTTTGCTTTAAGGCCTGTTTCTGTTCTTTAACTTTTGCCTGAGCAATCAATGAAAAGTCAGCCTGCTAAAAATTGTTTATTCTAAGCTGATCAATCCAGCCTCAATCCAGTGTTCATGGTCATCATTATTCCAATGCCCATGCTGTTCACCATTCTAATAGAGATAGTCTGCTTGCACTGAATAGTAGAGCTATTTTGTTATCCAGGATGAAGGTAGAGAGATGATTGGATTTTTGTGTCTTCCTTGCCACAGTTGTTTTAATGATAGAAAAAACTGCTATGCTGTTTAGTTGGAGGAACTCCCGGGGAATCCAAGAAAAGCTGGTTATAAGAGGGGACTATGGTTCATGCAATTATTTGGGTATCCACAGAGGCTATCAATGCCTAGACTGAAACAGTTCCAGATTGATCAAATGATAAAAGAAAATTGTAATTTCTCTAATGCCTTTCAGGTGTTGATATATAAAAAAAAAAAAAAAGAAGAGAAAAGGAAAAAGAAAAGAGTTGAACAATTAAAAGAGGCAGCCAATACTTCCAAAAATATTTTCTTCTAAGTTATAGATTCTGCCCTGTAGTTGTAAATTTGGGTCGTGTAAATCTAAAGGGTAACTCTGTCTAGGCTGTAAAAGGCTAAACTAGTAAACAGAGCTCTACTCGGTTTCCCCTTTTACAATCTAGAAAAGTCGATCAGTCCAAAGTTCATCATTCAATCCAGTCATCCTTGAAGAAAGTTTTATACCCTTTGTAATTGCACATCAGAAATCTTCCTTGAAGTAATTCAGCCTAGTATGTCCTTGGGAAATTTTAACAGCTTGCAGTTAGTAGTCAATTTATTGTGAAGAATGTCTGTGGCAAGGCATGATGCATGGTCTTTTTGTTTTGAAGCCAGAGTCTTGGGTTCTAAAATAGTGCTACTATTTTACCCGCAGATATCGCCATTTGTTGAGAAGCAACACACCCCCACTGAAAAATGCATTCCAATCCTCTTGAAAACTCTGAAATTCCATTTTTGCAGCAGGGACCCTCTTGGTCATTTCCAGTGTTAATCCCAGATTTTGCTTGCCTCCTTGTTAAGTTGTGCCTTTTTTCAAGTCATTCTAGCATTGTTATTCCAAGCTTAACTTTCTAGATGCTAGAATCATTCATGCATAAAGAAAATCTTGCACCGGTACCAAGAAAAATCCAGAAAACAGTTGCATAATTCACTGAAAAACCGAAACTTTCCATTTTTGGTAGTGTCACGATATCGCGACACTTCCATTTTCGGAAATGTCGCGATATCGCGACAAATTTTGGCAAAAGCAGCTAAGTCGGAAAAGCGTAGCGAAATCGTGACACTTTCCATTTTTGGAAGTGTCGCGATATCGCGACATTTCCATTTTTGGAAAGTGTCGCAAAATCGCTACCGGCTGGAGGAGAGAGAAGCAAGCTGTACGGATCAGCGTGAAATCACGACATGTCGCGAAATCGCGACATGTCGCATTTTCGCGGTAGGAGAGAGAAAATGCATGAAAATCGGCCAAGTAAGAAAACAGGCGCGATTTCGCGACAACTTTTGGAGAGAGAAGATGAGCTGTACGGATCAGCGCAAAATCGATGCGTAGCGAAATCGCGACACTTTCCATTTTTGGAAGTGTCGCGATATCGCGACGTTTCCATTTTTGGCGAGGTTCCATTTTGGAAGTGCGCGATATCGCGACGTTTCCATTTTTGGAAGGTGTCACGAAATCGTGACGATTTCGGAAGAAAGTGCCGAAGGGAGAAAGCTGCAGCGATTCGCTGACATGTTCCAAAATCACGGTCAACGCGGTCAACGCATGCAGCTGCGGGGAGGTGCAGCGATTCGCTGACGTCTCAAAATTGTGGAGTATTGTTTCAAAAGAGCTTAAGTTACAAAACTTGCAACGATTCGCTGCATGTTGGTTGAGAATTTTAGCGACGCGCTGCACGTTTCGAAGGCGAAGGGTGAGAATGGTAGCGATGCGCTGCACATTTCGAAATCAGGGGTGAGAGTGGTAGCGACGCGCTGCACGTTTCGAAGGCGAAGGGTGAGAGTGGTAGCGACGCGCTGCACGTTTCGAAGGCGAAGGGTGAAAATGGTAGCGATGTGCTGCACCTTTTGAGGAAGTCTTGCAAGACAAGCATGTCACGAAATCGTGACATGCTGGAGCAAAGTTGTACGGCGACCAGCGAGAGGCGCGATTTTGCGACATGTCACGAAATCGTGACATGTCACGTTTTCGTGGCTGTTGAAACAGGAAGCGCAGTTGGGGAAGGGTGTCGCGATTTCGCGACATGTCGCAAAATCACGACATGTCGCATTTTCGCGACCAAGTTGAGAAAAGTTGTACGGCCGCTAGCAGGAGGCGCGATTTCGTGACATGTCACGAAATCGTGACATGTCGCGTTTTCACGACCGACAGGGGAAGAAGCAGCGCAGCGCTGGGGACGTCGTGATTTCACGACATGTCGCGAAATCGTGACATGTCGCAGAATCACGGTAGGAGAGAGAAGGTCCTCAAAAGGCCTGAAAGTGCATTCCAGCGATAAACGGAGGGCATCCTGGAGTAGCGACACGTGTAAAGACGCGTGTGTGATGTTCAGGGCCGACATGCAAGCTTATTTTGCGGTTTTTAGTCTGATTTTAATGTTTTAAGCTTGGATTTGATAATTTTATTAAGGTACTAATGCATCTTTTCTCTTTCATACAGGATTCCATCTGGCACTTGCGGGACAACCGGGAAAGGCCATAAAGTCAAAGTTAAAGTGCAGATTTGATCGAGGACCGCCATGCTAGAGGAGAAGATGCCGGTGAAAGCATTCAATGGAGATTTATTGCAGAATTAATAGCATGAAGACCATCTCAACTCAGGGATGGCTTTGCGGAGATCAAATTGATGGAGAAGTGGTGACTCATCCGGCTCACCAACAGAATTAATGGAGGCATTTATTTGCAGCCACGGATGAATGCAAGTGGCTTTAGATTTTATCTTCTCCATTTATGGCAGCTGACTCCCCTGATTTGCCGAAGGGTTAAGTTCTATCTGGACTTTGATTTTAAATGGATTTTTATTGTAAAACCCGGGTCCTAGGGTTTAGAAAGATAAGGTTTGCAGTTTGGGGAAGAAGATATTTCTGAAAAGATCAGGGCCTGTCCTGAGTCTATAAATACTTCTTCTCAATGTAATTGCAGGAGGCGGAGACTTAGAAATAAAAGGCTTATAAGCAATTTCTTGCAAATCTTGTGAAATCCTTTGTTTCTGGACTTGGAGTTGATGTGCTTTAGCTTTTCTGTGATAGCATGGCCAGGAGCCTAATATTTTGCAGAGTGTGATAAGTGTATCTTCTTTTGTTATCCGTTCCATTAAATTTTGTTAGATATATGCTATAAATCTGTATTGTCAAGTTTAAATATGCTGTTAGGCTTCAGTTGTTCTATCTTGTCTGCTAGGGGAAATTATAGATTTGAGGTTAAGTTTGTTCTAATTGCTCTGTCTTCATCTGTGTGAGCTAGGTCGTCGGTGAAAGATACCAGCTTTAACCAGCTGCCCTTGGATTTATAATTTTCTGCTAGATCTGTTCCACTCGCCTTGTGCTCTTAGTTGAAAGTGATCTTAGACTGACTGGACACTTTCTTCTTTGATTTGTTCTGTTTTGAAGCTGATAGCATAGATAAAATTGATAGTTTAGGGTTTTACATTTGATGTCTGATAAACTTCTCTTTCTGCCCTACCCTACCCTCTCTTTGTTTTCGGTGAAATGATCCATTTTTATTTTCTTTGTTTGTCTTTTATTTAAATCTGCTGACCCATGAGAGCTAGATCAAGAATTCAAGTTAAATCTGATAAACAAGTAACAACTTCTGCAACTACTGAACAAGTTCAAGAACCCCCTGTAAGGTAACAGAGCGATCCATATTGAAATCTATTCCAGAAGCGGAAAAGAGTGAATAGCCATTCGACCCAACTCTGTAACTTGCACCTTGGATAACCAGCTAGATCCTAAAGTGAGTGGGATTCGTCCCGTGGATGTCTCTGGAGCTTCCTGCCCATCCTTCGTGGGGTGTGCATGAAAGCCGAACCAACAATACCTATCCATGGATGCATTGGGATGTTTGAGATTGTTAACATAGCAACAAGGACTACGTGGTATGGTCAACCTCAACTGCTTGCAGCTCCCATGAACATCCCAGTGGCCCCTAGGCAAAGGCAAGACAACCTTCCAGGTCCACCAACGAGACCTATGGTAACTATTTAGAGTAGATTGGAGAAAAACCTACAGATGACTCCAGCTATAGTCCCAAAAGCATAGGGAGACTCTAATGGAGATTTTAAGAACAACTAAGCTTCAACCACAAGATGCGAATGCATTCACTCACTTTGTGGGACAAGTGCAAGAATACCAGGAACCTGTAATCCGATTCTATGATCATGAGATTAAGACAGTTTCTACTGCTTTACTAGACCCTCCGCTAAACATTATAGCGGCCATAAATGACTTACCTTTCAAGAGGGTTTTGGTCGATACAAGTTCATCGATAAACATCATCACAACAACTGCAATAGAGCACCTCAAGATACCCAAGACCAATATCATTCCAGGAGCTTACACATTGAGAGCTTTTAATGATGCTTTATGCAATACCATGGGAACGATAATCCTACCCATCACGATGGGGCACAAGACCATACTCGTAATGTGTCATGTCTTGGAAGGAGCTATGTAATATAACATTCTCTTAGTGTGCCCTTGGATAAGGGCCATGAAGTGTGTGCCTTCAATCTTGCACCAGTGTGTCAAGTATGTGCACGAAAACAAAGTCTATGTGGTTCTGGCTGATGAAGAGCCTTTTAAATACGTTAATCAGGTGGACATTCCAAGAGAATTAATGATTCCTTCTACTCACCTATATGTGGCACCTTCATCCCCAACCACACAAGGGGATAACAAAGACAAAGGGGTAAGAAAAGACCCATGCACATCAACACCTCCTAATGCACTCAAAATAGTCAATACTTCTAAAGTACCATCAACGGCAAAACCAAAATACAACCAGAAGCTAAAGGCACCCTTAGTTAAGGAAGAAAGACCCAAAGAAGTGCCAACTATAGCCATTTCTAAAATACCAAGTCCTATGGAAGAGGAAGATCCTCAAGATCAAGATGAAGATAGTGATTATCACCCTACTTCGCCAGTATCATCCGTGGGGTCATCCATGTCACATGCATAAATACACTTGGCAAGTACAGACATAGGGGAGTACCTTGTGCATAACATTACCTTTACGCCTATCATTGAGTCTGCACAAGACATAGGGAGGCCTAAATACTTGAGGTCGCTAGTAGAAACATTGGTTCCATTTGGAATCCCTCCCAACCAAACCAATTTTGTTTATACCGGCCTGGACTGCGCTCATAAGTCTTCAGATATAGAAAAGGATGGTGATGAATTATTCATGGTCAATGTTCGTTACCTCTCTAATATCAATTTTTCTCTAAGCTACTTTAAGCGTTCCCATTGGCATGGCTATGACCTTGGCATATATGAGCAGGGGCACATGAGGCCTTACGAGCCACTATATCAGCTTCCCTCCGATAGATTTGGCTTAGGCTATTATAGCGGAGGTCGAGATGACTCTCTTGCAACAACATTGGAAATATTAAGCATAGGGTTAGGAGAAGACATTGATTTCATTCCTTATAACCCCTTAAGAATAGCAAATTTGAGCAACAGACAAGTGGCCACGGTAAACATACCACCTCCAAAAACTTATCATCCAAACACCTCAATTGATTCCACCCCAACAGGGTACAACTCGTGGGATGATCAAAATGATGATGAGGTGCAACTTGGCTCAACCTATCAAGGGCCGCGTTATTTAAAAATATTCACATGGTCCATCCATGATGAGAGTGGATATACATCAGATAAAAGTGACTATGAATCATAAGACTCAACAGAAAGAGCTTACTTAGGCCTAAGCCATCAACCCCTGAATTTGGAGCAAGAGATAAATGCAAATGGATTTTTCATAAGTGAAAAAGAATATGAAGATGAAATAGAGATGGCATACTTGGGACCAAGACATGAGCCCTTTGTATTAGGGTCGCATAACAATGCTAACAGTTTCTGGATAAGTGATGATGACTTTGAGGATGAGACCGAGATGGCTTATCTTGGACCTCACCACTTGCGGCAAGTCAATGAGCTAGTAGAGAGAGGTGGCACTTCGTGCCATAGACCCTCATATCTAATTTTTGGGAAGACCTATTGACCTAGCAGCCATTCATCAGATGGTCAATCCCCCTCTGCCTAAATTAAGATAGCAGTTAGAGCCCAATGATCCTATTGTCTGCCCTACTCATGGGCCAGATCCAAAAATTCCCATTCCTTCAGAACCTCATCGTGAGTATGGAAGGGAAACCACTAAGATAAAATTGCACCCATGTGGTCCTGGATATTTCATCCCATCCATCAACATGATCTTCATTGATTTGACCACTTCACTCCATAATCTAGAAGATACTACCAAATCATTGCATCTTGATGTAGAGGCTATTGATTGGTATCACACTAATTCACCCATAGAGTCGAAAGACCTCTTCACCAATGAAGAGATGTTACATTCGTTCTATTTTGCATCAAGTTGTGTGTATGACATCTTCCATGTTGGTTTGGAACCTGAGTCAATAGGCCCTGTGAATCCCGTCGATGACATTCATTTGATACCCATGCCTCATCGGCTAGAGGATGGGTCACATATGGCTATAGAAGCAACTTTCAAGGTGGACATCAGTGATGATCCTAACCAACCAAGGAAAGTCAAGTTAGGAGAAAGTCTATCTCCAGAGGAACAAGCTATCCTAATTCCTCTAATCAAGGAGAGGCCAAATATTTTTGCTTGGACTTACAAAGACATACCAGGGATAGATCCAAAGTTAGTCGTTCACAACCTCTCATTGGATCCCATGAAGAAGCCAGTCAAGCAAACACTGAGTAAAATGCATCCAACCATCGCTCTGATGGTGAAGAATGAATTACAAAAACTATTGGATGCAGTATTCATAGTTCCTATCGACTACCCTGAGTGGGTGTCAAACATGGTACCAGTAGGGAAACATGATGGAAGAGTCTATATTTGCATGGATTTTAGGTATTTAAATAGGGCAACACCAAAGGATTAATTCTCATTGCCAAACATAGATGCTCTTATAGATGCAATCGTAGGTCATGAAATGTTCTCCCTAATGGACAGTTTTTCTGGATACAACCAGATCCGGATTAAGCCTAAAGATCAACATAAAACTACTTTTATTACTCCATGGGGAACATTTTGTTACAAAGTTATGTCATTCGGTCTCAAAAATTCTGGTGCCACATATTAGCGGGTTATGACATACATATTCCATGACTATATGCATAATATCTTGGAATATTACATGGATGAATTACTAGCCAAGTCCCTGTTGTAGCAAGAGCATGTCGAAGTCCTTAGAAAAGTCTTCGATCGCCTCATAAAACATAATGTCCGATTGAATCCTAAGAAGTATGTATTTGACGTAACTTCTAGCAAGATTTTGGGATTCATTGTATCCAAGAGAGGCATCAAAGTAGATCCTACAAAGGTAAAGGCTATATTGGAAATGACTGCCCCTACCAACATTAGGGAGTTGAGGAGCCTACAAGGCAAGATAGCATCCATCAAAAGATTCATCGCACAATTATCAGATAAATGCAGACCTATGAATCGGTTGCTACTTAAGGAAGTCCCCTTTCATTGGGATGAAGAATGCCATCAAGCCTTTATAGAGATCAAAACTTATCTGGCAACGCTGCCAGTTTTGGCTCCACCAAGGCCAGACATACCGTTTTTACTATATATCGACAACTGATTTTGCATTGGGCACCATGTTAGCCCAAAAGAATGCACAAGACAAAGAGCAAGCCATATATTACATTAGTTGCACCTTGGTGAGTTATGATCTAGGATATGCGTATGTCAAAAAGTTATGTTTAGCAATGGTCTTTGCAACTCAAAAGTTGCAATACTACATGTTGAGCCATACGACCTACGTCATATAAAAACAAAATCCTTTGCAGTACATGATGAGCAAGACATATCACAATACACGTATCACAAAGTGGATAATGCTAATGAAGGAATTTGATCTAGAGTTCATAAGCCAAAATTCCATAAAGGGATAAGTCATATTAGATCAATTAGCAGAGGTACCTCTTCAGGATAGAATTGCTTGATGATGCGGTCTTCGCATTATCAGATCTGCAAGAAATCGAAGAACCTAAGAAAGAAAGAGACATGTCATTATTCTTTGATAGTTCAAAGTGTGAACAAGGAGGCAGAGCAGGGATTGTCTTTATCACACCATAGGGTACTCCATTTCCCTTATCACTCAAATTAGACTTCTCGTGCACAAACAACAATATAGAATATGAAGCATTGATCCTAGGACTCCAAAAAACCATAGCAATGGGCATTAAAAGATTAAATATCTTTGGTGACACCTTGATAATAGTAAAATAGGTCAAAGGACTATTCCAATGTAGGTGCCCACTCCTGAAGACTTACAAGGAACTTGTTGACACATACTTAGCTCGGCTAGAATGGTATGACATTAAGGCAATCCCTCATACGTTGAATAGATTTGTAGACACCATGGCATATTTGGGATCCTTAATCCCTCATAATCCATCCACTGATTTTACAACCATTCATGTAAAAATGCTTTCGCACTCAGCAATACACCATGAGGCTTTTGACAATCAAGAATCAGTCAACATGATCAACATTGAACCAAATCAAGATTGGTCCTTCGCAGCCAAATATTTCTTGTAAATAGAACCTTGGGTGTCTTTGATCTCCCAAGGAACTATAGAGTGTGGTGCAACCATATATCATAGAGTTGTTCCTCAATCCATGTTCACTACCTCAAAAATGCAGGAAGAGCAAGTTGTCTATTCTATAGAAGTTGTGGCCTATCAGGATTGGCTTTCCCAACTGTGGGACTTCCTGAAGCTTGGAATAGTACCTCAAGGTTTGTCGCATAATGAAAGGTGAACGTTCAAATAGAGAGCAACAAGATACATCTTTCTAGGAGAAATCCTCTACATATGAGGATATGATGGAGTATTACTCCGTTGTCTTGAGCCCCAAGAAGCATCTTGGGCAATTTTGCAAGCTCACGATGGAACGTGTGGAGGCCATTTCAGTGGCATGGCCATCGTTAAGCGCGTATTGATAATGGATTACTATTGGCCCACAATGGAAAAGGACTACTGCGAGTATGTCAAGAAATGCAGTAAGTGCCAGCATCATGCAAACCTAACGCACTTACCATCGTAAGATTTGCAGCCCATCCAGGCAGCATGGCCATTCTCGCAATGGGGACTAAACTTGATTGGGAAAATCTCACCCCCATCATTAGGATGACACACATTCATCATAATGACCACAAAATACTTCACTAAATGGGTAGAAGTGATCCCCTTAACATCAACAACTGGACCAAGGATTATGGAGTTTATACTCCACAATATCATAAGTCGTTTTGGGTTCCCTTCAAAGATAATATCGGATAATGGGCCATATTTCAAGAAAAAAAATGTGTGTGCTTTAATGAATAAATACCATATTCAACACAATTTTTCAACGCCTTATTATCCACAAGCAAACGGACAAGTAGAAGCCTCAAACAAAATAATAGTCTCCATTTTGAGGAAGACAGTGCAAGAAAATCACAAGGATTGGCACATGTAGTTGCCTCTTGCACTATGGGCATACAGGACTAGTATACAGATGCCCACTAGGGCAACACCGTTTTCACTAGTATATGGCACTGAAGCCATCATGCCTCTAGAGTTGGAAATCCTGACTCTACGTGTAGCATTAAAGGACTACATAGATGATGAAGCTACGCGACAAGGCCGCCTCTATCAATTGATGCTTCTTGATGAACATTGAGTCAATGCTTTAGAGCATCTCCATTTTTACCAAGATCACCTTGCACGAGCTTACAATAGTAAAGTCCACCTAAGGAAATTCAAGGTTGGAGATCTAGTGCTCAAAGAAAACCAGCAAAATTCAAATCTGTTGTAGCATCTACAAGATAAATTTACGGTAAACTGGATAGGTCCATATATGATTTCAACGAGAATTGGGCCTAGAGCATATCACCTTATATCATTATATGGTGTTGAAGATCCTGAACTCTCAATATCATTCACTTAAAGGCATTTTACACATAAATTCAAAAATATTCAAATATGTCATAAAACACAAAAACATTCAAATATGTCATAAAACACAAAAACATTCAAATATGTCATAAAAATTCAAAAACATTCAAATATGTCATAAATCACAAAAACATTCAAATACGTCATAAAAATTCAAAAACATTCAAATATGTCATAAAACACAAAAACATTCAAATATGTCATAAAAATTCAAAAACATTCAAATATGTCAAAAACACAAACAAATCATAAAAACATAAAATTCCAAAAATACAATCAAATGCTCCAAGGGTAATTCATACTGCTTGTTCAAAATCAACCAAGGCTCCAAGGGTAATCCAAAACGCTTGGTCAAATCCAATCAATTCAAAAGGCTCCAAGGGTAATTCATACCGCTTGGTCAAAATCAATTCAAAGGCTCCAAGGGTAATTCAAACCACTTTATCAAATCCAAATCAATTTAAAGGCTTCAAGGGTAATTCATACCGCTTGGTCAAACATCAATAAAAAAGGCTCCAAGGGTGATTCAAACCGCTTGGTCAAAATCAATAACAAAATCCCCAAAGGCATAATAAGCCCTTTGGTCAAATTAATCAAAAATACAAAAACAACGTAAAATCAAAAATACAAAAACAATTGCACTTCACAATTTGCATCCACGTCATTGCATTATATTTTCACATACATTACAATTGTATATGTCATGAGAGCCTTAGAAGTGATACCACAGTTTGTCGCACAAGTCATTCATATCCATACCTCCATACACGTGTGTAATCATGTTTTTCAACACAACCATTATTGTTGCTATACATAATATACTAAGGTTTTTCGTAGTCAACCACACCTAGTATTCTTATCAACTTTTGAGGAAAACAACTTTGATTAATAGAAGGTAAGGCCTAGCTGTGATAAAACCTTGGATATTCAAGATCCCATCACTAATTGAAACACTAAAATTCTAGCTGGTACAAGGAAAAGATGAAAGCTAAAAAGCAGTCTAGGTTAAATTAAGTGAAAAGGATCTTCCTTGCTTATCCCCCTGTGCAACAGGTTTAAATGTGTTGAGAATTGGCAAAAGGACAAGCTTTACCCTATCAAAATCCCTTGCTTAAATCAAAATAAGAAAAAATCCCAAAGAAAAATACATATTCAAAATGCCAAGCATACAGTCCAAATTTCAAAGCAAAAATCCGATACACAAATCAAAATCCAAAAAAAAAATCAAGCTCAAAAAATCAATAAAAAATAAACAGTGATTTTCATCACTACGTATGAGAAAAATAAACAGTGATTATCATCACTACAAAAAAAAATCTCCACTCAAAGAAAAAAATCAATCAAAATAAATAGTGATTTTCATCACTACATATGAGCAAATATCCAAAGCCAAAAAGAAGCCAAAAATAAGGGAATAAAGCTTGAATCCTTGGAATTCTCAGCATTGTACAAAATTGGAAGGAGAAATCCTTACGCATGACGATATGTATACCATAACTACTTCATGCATTTATGTAGACCAATGTTTGAATGTGGATGAGCTAGCTTAGGTAACCTAATATTGCCTAGTGGTATAGTCCAACTAAGTCCAACATAAGGATGAGATGAACACTTGAGGATCCTTGATCTTAGAAATGGGCTGAAAGAATCTCGCCTGACATCAAAGGAAATGCTTGAGTTATATCTCAAAATATACAATCACATGCACACATAGAGATCATGAAAAACTAGGTCCATGGTAAAAGCCTTACTTTTCAAAAGTCTAAGTGGTAAGTAGACAACTTTTGATAGGGGAACTAGAGTGATTGAATCTCCGAAAAGCCCCAAAAATTCATATATAGCAACAAATCATAACATCATTCACACCATCATATTCTTTATAAGATTCTATAAATTAGGGGGTATTAACATAGTAGGACACATACCGCATATATATTAGAAATATTATATAGATGGCCACTGACTACTTTATATATTTTAATTTACAGAAACTTATTAAGAAAATACATTACACACCATTACATCTCACATATGAATACATAATCAATTCTTATGATAGGAGTGATTATTTAAATTCATGATTATTTGTTTACTTTCTGTGGTATCACCCATTAAGATTGTCAATGTCATATGCATTCCGTATGTTTTAAGTGATTAGAGCATACATGTTCATTTATACCATTCCACCACATAAGTTAGATGCATATAATTAAAGCAAAAATTAAACATACATTTAACAATAACATTTGCATCCACAAAAACAAGTCATTAATCATCCATAAACCACATCATAAAACATATAGGCAATATCCATTTGCATTCAACCATAAATTCACCATTTACCACTTATCAAAATACATCACATCATATCATCAAATCATATAAGCATCTACACATCCATCTAAGCATCTTCAATATCATCTATCATCTAGCATATTCGTCAAATCATCACAATATCATCATCGCATCATATCATAAAACAAAATAACAACAAAAACATAAAGCAATAAGTGATACACATAATGAGTCATAAAAAGCAAATATATCAAAAAAGTATGTGTGTCAAGTCCAATGGATATACAAAAATGGCCATGGGCTACAGTCATATAGGTCAGTCGACCTCAAAAATGGATCAATAACCAAGTAGAGCATCAATCAAATACCAAGCCTGATCCCCCTGCATCACCTCATCCAGTGCCACCTCCCCCTATGGTGGTGTCGTGAGTCAAGTGATGTGAGCCTATAGATCTCTCTATCCAAGTCTAGGTCCGCTGTCTAGGACAAGTGGAAGACTGCCCTGAGGTAGAGCACCCGCTGACTTGTGAACCACATGCACCTGCTGGATCCTTAGGGACAATCCCGTGCCTCCTAAGATGCATCTAAAATATGGTGACATGATCCATAAGTCCCCAGATTTGCTCCTCATGCTCATCCAAAAAAGACTAAAGCCGTTCCACAACTACACCTGAACCTGTCGTTGGAACATCCTATGGTGTAGAAGGAGCAACAAATTGCATCCTAACATTGCCACCCCTAATAGTAGCCTACAAAGCCTGTATTTGTGTTGAGAGTTGCTCAATGGTAACATATCACCATTTTACCTAGATCTTAGTGGCCTGAAGCTCAGCCTCGACCTCATGCAATTGTGCTCTCAGTGGAGAGTCTCTCTCCTTGGGATCTAAATCCTCCTTCTCCTCAAGAACATTAGGATCCTCTGTTGCCACCTGCTATATCGACTGGCCCCATACCTCGATTATGGCTGGAACCCTACAGCCTATCGGATCTATGCCATCACCCCTGCCATCATCCTCGTGCCCTAGGCTGCCGACACCATGCCACATACGATCACCCCACCACTAAGAGTAGGTCTCTATAACTCTCCCAACCACTATAGGATCTATGACTAGGGTGTCCTCCTCATCTAAAATCTTTGTGATCTATCATGGAGGTAGGTCCTTATCTACTGTGAGGTGCCTGTACAAGAACAGTATCAAGGGCGCATCCTGCTGCAATATGTACTGACGAAGAACCCGAGAGTAGAAGAAATACTCCTGGATGGCAATATTACGGCCAACAAGCCATCGCTTGTGCCGTGTCCTAGAAGTAAAACTAGTTGGATCATCCCAAACAGGACACTCATATTAATACCACCACACGACATCTCTGACCAATAGTCTGGTGAAAGCATCAGTGTAGTGGGATAGCTCCTCTATGAAAGTGCCTCTTACGCTCATCGTGCTCTCGAGCCCATCTGATAGCATAGCATTGTTTTCAAGAATCGATAGCTATAATCTTGGCTAGGAGCCCCTTAGGGCGATCTACCTTAATGTGCTCTCATCCTTAAACCTGTAGGAGTAAGCTACAAGAAATGCTGATGCATCCCCATCGATGAATGTGGTACAACTCATCATAGCACTAAGCCAATAATGATCTACCCCATGCATAGATGATGAGATCCTCACTATCCAGTAGGTCCTACACCATCGCTAGGAGGTTCCAAGGGAACCTTAAACCCAAGCAGTCCGGGATAAGAACGTTGTTGATCACCATTAGCAACACGACATGCCTCGCTGTGAAAACATGAGAATCATACCAAGCTTTGATAGATACTCCCCTAGACCCAGTCTCCCAGAGGGCTTGTGCAGAACGTGCTCCAAACACTCAAGCATAGACGACCACCTGATCATTAGTGGCCGATGAAACAATGGGCACCCCATCGAATGGGATCCAAAAGATCTTGTAAACATCCTCCGACGTGATAGTCATCTCATCGGGTGGAAGATGGAATGTGTTGGTTTGCGGGTCCCAACGATGGGCTAAGGCCGTAAGATAAGCCTAGTCAGCCATAATATGGAGCAACCTAATAATGTACTGTATCCCATGGGCTTTAAACCACTCCTAGTCAGTGCCATAAAATCCAGGAAGCAAGTCAAGTAGGAGCTTCGGGTCCCAGGCCCGAGCAGTGAGGATCTAAGCAAAAGAAAGACAAAACATAACTACATTGCATCTAAGGCATAATTCACAATAAATATGAAAACAGTGCAAAAGAGTATGAGTTACTCTAAATATAAGAAAAAGAATAATAAATTGCACCTAATCAAGCTAAGCAAAATTCAAAAAAATCATAAAAATCAACAAACAAAAAAAAAACAAGGCTCAAGCTCCGAGCCACTATCACTCAGAGTGGCCAAGTATGAATCCCAATGGTCAAAAATTTTACCATTGGACCTTGGCCGCTGCTACCTCCAATGGCCTTCCAAGCCTAGCTGCTCAAGCCAAGAGCAGCCATATCCTAGCTGCTCAAGCCTAGAGCAGTCAGACCTTAGCCACTACAGACGACAGCAGCCAAATCTTAGTCGTGCAAGAAATGAAACAACAACACACATTTAAGTGTATGAGATTGCATTCTCGGATGAGGTTGTTAGTAATCAAATAATTTAATAGAAATATGATAAAACTATGCCATGAAATCATGTAAATCTATGCTAATGATATGAAAAGAAGCAGAATAAAAGAAGCTATGTCTATCCTAAGCTAAGCCTGTGGACCACTGTCCAAGATAGCAGACGCTAAATTAAACCTCACCCTCTTTGCCCCAAATCTATGGGTCAAAGACTGTAATCTGATGTTGAAATAGATGTTATGCTCTTCAATCTGTCAGAGCTTCATCATGTATGTTATCTCAAAGAGAACTCTCCAAGTCTCGAAAGCTCTCGTCAAAATATGTCTCTCTCTGATGTGATAAAATATGGATCTCTTTGGTGCTCTTAGGCTTGCACCTTTTATAGTGTGAAACCCTAGGTCTATGTTCAAGCCCTAGAAATGAATTTCTCATGCATAGTGTGAGTTAGCATGATAATCTTTTGTCTATTGTCTATATTTGAAGGCCAGTTAACTGAAATCTAACTTCCCACTTGAGTCTTCTATGCGAACTGGTTGTTATCATGAGAAGCTTTTATCCTTTTTTTATGCTTGGAGGTTAGTTAACTTAAGTCTAAATGTAAACTCAAGCCTCCCATGTGAACTGGTCGTGATTAGAAATGTAAAGTCACTCCCGCTTACCTTTATTGCATGCAAACTACCACTAACGCCCAAGATTGGGCTTGTTTGTCGACAAACTGCTTCTTATGGCTTAGCCACTATCATCTACAGTGGCTAAGATCTGGTCATTGTTGTCTGTAGTGGCTAAGGTTTGGATGCTCTAGGCTTGAGCGGCTAGGATCTGGCCACTCTTGGCTTGAGTGGCTAGGCTTGGATGGCTTGAAAATGCCCCAAATGAGTGGTGAGAACCACTATTGATACTTGGAAAGTCCAAGATTATGTCTTATGATCTTATGAGTATGTCTATGTGAGCATCTCCCCTAAGCATGACACGATTTAGGTGTCTACAGATACCCCTTTTTGCAATGCATTGTGTGGAAAACACAACGCTAAGCAAAAATGTAGACTAATCTGTTAGTAGGGTGTATGGTGATCAACGGTCTGATCAATGCTGGATGGACCAATCATGCAAGATGGTTCGCATCCCTTGAATCATTGCCTCAATGTTCGGAGGACTTAGCCTAGTGGCTTTTGCATGTTAAATTGCACTCATTCCTCAAACTCAATCGGGTAGCTTCAGTTGCTACAACAATTCCGACCGGTAGGAGAGCTACAATTAAAGATGTCATGTCTACTTATGTTCCCAACAAATAAGGGAAATTTGTGATTGTTGTATGCAATGATTCGTAGGACAAACATGATTTTGTTATGATCGAGTGATCTTTTATCAGCAACTCGAAGTTTGTGGCCGCTCAAGGCGACAACGGCCACCAGAAGAAACTTAGAGGCCGCTGGACCTAACAGTGGCCAGGTCCATAGAGAAAAATAAGGGATTTTCTCCCTAAGGAATCCCACAAAAACAATAAATAAATACACTTTGGTGATTTTAGATCATCATAATGTTCAAAATAACAAAAAAAAATAACATAAAATCATAATCTCAAGTAGGCCTCGTATCTAGTTACCTACTCTATCAACTCGGCGATTGCAATGATTTGCACTCCATGTATTTCGGTGAGATGAGTAGATAACCATAAGGCCACTTGGGGCAAAAACAAATCATTTTGAAATTACGATATGTCACCCTTCAATCCTGAAGAAGACCAAGATGGTCGGACTGCTCCACGGGTGTAAAAGGATCATCCTAATTTCCCTATGACATCAAAAACATTAAGTCAAAGTGATACAATCTAAACATAAACAAAATCACTCATCCTAACTCCCTAAGAAGGCTATTGATAGTTGGACCGCTCCTCGGGATAGGGATGGATGATTATCATAAGCAATTGGAATCACACTTGGATGTGGGATTGCCCATTAAAAGCAACAAATGCTAGAAAGAAACTAGATTAGTCATATTGGTCAAGCGACTTGTTGCTTCATTCATTGTCATTTCTTCACCAATTCATTATGTGAGAAAGTAGTTCAAAATTTCAACTTAATCATAATCAAAATCAACAAAAGATCACTCGATCATAACAAAATTGTGTTTGTCCTATGAATAATTGCATACAACAATCATAAATTTCCCTTGTTTTTTGGGAACGTAAGCAAACATGACATCTTTAATTGTAGCTCTCCTACCGATCGAAATTGTTGTAGCAGTTGAAGCTACCCGATTGAGTTTGAGGAATGAGTGCAATTTAACATGCAAAATCCACTGGGCTAAGTCCTTCGAACATTGAGGAAATGATTCAAGGGATGCATGCCATCTTGCATGATTGGGCCATATAGCGTTGATCATACCATTGATCACCATACACCCTACAAATAGATCAGTCTATGTTTTTGCTCAGCGTTGTGTTTTCCACACAAATCATCGCAAAAAGAGGCATCTATAGATATCTAAATCGTGTCATGCTTAGGGGAGTTGCTCACAGAGACACACTCATAAGATCATAAGACATAATATTAGACTTTCCAAGTATCAACAATGGTTCTCACCACTCATTTGGGGCCTTTTCAAGCCATCCAATCCTAGTCGCTCAAGCCAAGAGCGACCATATCCTAGTCGCTCAAGCCTATAGTGGCCAGACCTTAGCCATTGCAGATGATGGCGGCTAGATCTTAGCCATTGTAGATGACAATGGCTAAGCCATAAGAAGTATTTTATCGACAAACAGGCCCAATCTCGGGTGAAAGTGGTAGTCTGCATGCAATAAATGTGAGCGGGAGTGACTTTGCATTCCTTTTCATGACCAGTTCACATGGGAGGTTTGAGTTTACATTTAGACTTAAGTTAACTGATCTCAAAGCATAAACAAAGTACAAAAGCTTCTCATGATAACGACCGGTTCGCATAGAAGACTCAAGTGGGCAGTTAGATTTCAGTTAACTAGCCTTCGAATATAGACAATGGACAAAAGCTTCTCATGCTAACTCGCACTACGCATGAGAAATTTATTTCTAGGCTTGGACATAGACCTAGGTTTTCACACTATAAAAGGTGAAAGCCTAAGACCACCAAGGAGATCCATATTTTATCACATCAGAGAGAGAAAAATCTTTTGAGGAGATCTTTCGAGACTTGGAGAGTTCTCTTTGAGATCACATACACGACGAAGCTCTGACGGATTGAAGAGCATAACATCTATTTCAACATCAGATTATAGTCTTTGACCCATAGCTTTGGGGCAAAGAGGGTGAGGTTTACTTTAGCGGCCGCTATCTTGGACATTGGCCCATAGGCTTAGCTTAGGATAGACATAACTTCTTTTATTCTGCTTCTTTTTATATCATTAGCATAGATTTACATGATTTCATGGCATAGTTTTATCATATTTCTATTACATTATTTGATTACTAACAACCTCATCCGGGGAGGCAATATCAAACACTTAATGTGTGTTGTTGTTTCATTGCTTGCAGGGCCACAGGTACATCAAACTAAGATTGGAACATACGAGAGCAAAAGGGATCACTCTAGGAAAAAGACCTGGAGAAGGAGGTATTTGTAAGCCCTCATACATTTCCGTGTGTGGAACTGGGAAGCTTTTATAAGTGCACCACCTCTTCATGGAAGGTGTACTCCTTGCCTATTTGTAATTTACAGTATCAAAATGGATATCCCTAAGAGGGATCGACATGTAACCGATCTTCAATATCAACAAAGAGATCCGTATTTTGTTATTTCGTGTTATATGCTTTTTCCTCGTCTTTCCATTTCATTGTGGGTATTTTAAATAACATTGCAAGTAGGGTTTTAGAAAAGGGACCGGTGCGTGCGTTCTTGGGGTCGCTACAGTTTTGATTGGATAAGATGTTCCCCTAGCCTTATATTGCTCCAAGTTAATTTACTTCCTTTTACGTCAAAGTCCATCAACTCATTAGTATTGAAAAAAAATCAAAGTCCTCCATACCATTAGAGGGGTATTGGCATCCTATTTTTTTTAGGGAAAGAGAGGGTAATTAAAATACCCAACCTACATCTAAACAAGGTCAAGAAAAGCATTTCTATTGACACTCAACTCCTCCCATAGTATTCCTCTTCCCACAATTAAGTTTAGAGCATACATTAGTTAAAATCTAGGATATTTTAGAAACTTTGCAATAGAAAAACATATTAATGAATCTATCAGAAGAAGAGAGCACTCTACCTTCAATTTTTGAATTATCCCAAAGACACATTAAACCCCAAAATCTACCAAAGCATGACTTACAAAATAATAAGCCTCCTTCCATATGGCATTCTTAGCCTTATCAAAAAATTTCTCCTTAATTTTAGTTTCTTGAATTAAAAATATGAGGTTTTAATTATTTCCTCATAGAAGCAACCAGTCGTTGCTTCAAAGGGGTATTCAAACCCCTTATGTTCCAATATAATATTTTCATTTACGAGACTTGGTGGGGTACTTCTTTCCCCCTTCCATAGAAAGTGTCATATGGGTTCCATTAGCTATGTATTTTAAGGTCTCCCTTAGCCTTGAGTCTTGGTTCGAAGGTTGCCTTTCTTAGATTTAGCTCTCACATACACTATTCTTTTTTTGTTGCTTCTCATGATGCGATTGGAGCTAGAATTTGGAACTTTTCCATTAGGTGGTGAATCTGTAGCACTTTCCTATTTTACTGGTAGGATTTGAATGGAAGAATAACATAAGCTAATGTTGGGTTGGATTTTAAACCTTTTCCATTAATTGGTAAATCTAAAGCACTATTTTTTTTTGATGACCTTTGAATGGGAGTGATAAGATAATCTGAGGCTAGAAGATAAATCCTCAAAAAATTAGGTAAATTTCCCTACAAAGAAACTTCTTCCAAACACTCAAAAAAGTGGGATTGGGGAGTAACATTCATATCATTATCCTAACTGGAAAGACAAGATAACATATTTGCCACAGAAATTTTATTCATCATAGAAGGAATAAGTTTAGGAGGAGAACTTACCTCGTATTTTCCTAAAAGTATCTCCCCATATTTAGTAGGTAAGATATCTTGGGTATCCTGCTTCTTCATCAATGTATGATTCTTTGCTAGAAAATTCTAATGGGGAATGCCATCCACCTTATTCTCACATCTTCCAATACCTTGTCTAGAGCTCTCTCCTTTAGATTATTTCTTTTTCCACATTTTACATTTCTAGGAGGTTTTTTGTGTGCAAGGCATACATTATATGAATGTCCTAGTTTCTTGCATGCTACACATATGATCAAAGTATTATCATACTTGATCTTCCGGTTCTAAACCCTCAACTTTGAGACCAAACTAATTGAGGTAAGCAAAACCTTCTCAAGGTCTGCATTAACACATAATATTGCATAAATTAGTCAAGAATAGGCTTTGGTGGCTAGGTCAATAGCCACTAAGACCCCTATTTCTCTTGCAATACCTACCAACACATCCTCATTCTATAAGTGATAGGGTAAACTTGGTAGCCTAACCCAAATTGGGGCTTGGAAAAAACTCTAAGAATCTGGGTCAAAATTTGAACTCCATCTTCGCAAGATGAGACCCCTCCATCCAAAAAACCATGGTCCTCCTCCCAAAATTATGTCTGAGTCCTCCTTGAAGAGCAACTTGACCATGAAAAAACCTTTCAGCAAAGCAACTATTTTCATGTAGACATTGGACCTCCATTTTGATGCAACTCATTTCCTAAGAATGTTCAAATTTGGACAAGCACCCATGAAATTCCCTACCAAATTTGTAGACCCTTGTTCAATATCTACATCTACAAGATCATCTGGGATAACACTTTTTCTTCCTTTAAATATGAGGGTAAAACAAGGTTTAAAATTATTCTTCTTACCACTAACCACGGATGTATCATGAAGAAACCCCACAAAAGGAATGTGGGTCATTTCCAATAACCCCTAAACAAAGCACCACATGATCAGCATTAAAAACAAAATTTGATCCTGGATCATTATTCACCTCTATCAGAGGAATGCCATTTTGAGAAAAAAACATTTTTTTTGTCTTCCTTCCCCTCATCCTCGTTCCCACCATCACCACTTCCACCATCACTGCTCTTCACCTCTCCCTCCATCATTCCTTTCCTGATACAAAATATGGGCTTGATCTTGCCATCAAGATACACAATAAAATATCATTGAGATCATAGCTACTACACCCCTACCACAAAAACTCTACCATAGAAAACTATCATCAAGATCACTGCTGCATTTAAAGTTATTATTAATAATATTATTATATTCTCTCATGTGTGTAAATTGTTTAAGTCACTTCTTAAATTAAGAATGATAATTTTTTAGATGTTGTTACATAGTTTGGATAAGTAGAATGATTGAATTAAGATTTGAAAATATTCTTATAAGATAATATTTTTTGAATGTGATAGTTTATCAAATTATTTAATATTGATTTCCTCTTAACACTCTAATATTATGGCCAGGTGTTTTTTATAGACACATATTTTTTTGGATTATGAAGTTAAATTTATTTTCTCCAAGGTTTGATAGTTTGTATTATATAATAAGTAGCATCTGAAAGTTTTTTTTAAATAGGTAGTAAGATCACGAGGTTTCATTAAAGTGACAAGTTCAAGGTGCTTGTTATGAATAGATCAAGGGTTTTAGTTTTTTTGACACTCAACAATGTTTGCCATGGTATCAAATTCTTGTGTGCATGCATAACATATTCACAATAAATTAAAAAAGTAGTAAGCATGTTTACACAATAAAAAATAGGATAGAGTGTATGGTTCTTAATATTAAATTGATTTATACTTAATTATTGTTTGTATTTGTTTACATATTTTTTCATAATATTTAAGAAATAATACCATTCCAATAGGTTTTATAGTTTATATTATATAATATGTAGCATCTTAAAATTATATTTTTAAATAAGTAGTAAGATCATGATGTCTCAACAGAGTGGTGAGTATAGGGTGTTTGTTATGAAGAGGTCAAGAGTTTGAGTCTTCTTGGCGCTTGACAATGTATTTCATGGTCTCAATTCCCTATGTGCATGCATAATATCTCCATAATAAAAAAAATAATAAACATGTCTCCTAAATAAAAATAGGATAGAGAGTTTTGTTCTTTTGTTTTACATGGTGGAATCGGTAGCCACCACGAATCCAGGAAGGCTGTCCATTTTTTATGACGGCCACAATATTCTGCATTATCCACCCTTGAAGCCGCCACATAGATCTCCATGCAATCTGCCCCTATAACCGCCATGCCATGATCATTTTAACATTTTATGTCATTGAAAGCACCAGGAAAGGGACAAGCATTCAGTCCAAAAAAGTTCAATATTTGAACCTTGGACCTTTGCCTCCCTTACGGGGGTTTGGAAGAACTAATTGGTCTACACCTCGTTTGGAAGAACTAATTGGTCTACACCTCAGACCTTAGAGAGTTTGGTTCTTAATATTAAAATGATATATGATTAATTATTTTTTGTATTTATAGCTACAAGCTTACTACAATGGTAAGGGCTTTGGCATCTCTTTAGGAGGTCCAAGGTTCAAACCCCACTCGGTATGAGGGGACCAAGACCCCTCATAAAAAAATCTATATAAACTCATTGAAAAAAATATTTTTTGTATTTACTTATATACCGTTTCATAATATTTAACTAAGAATATCGAGCCAATAAAATATGATTTTTTTCCTTTCTATGATCTCTAGTATTCAACATTTAATTATTAAATCATAGAAGGCCTCTCTCTCTCTATATATATATATAATTTTTAATTAATGTCAATATATGAAAAATATTATAACATTAATTTTATCAATTACTTAATGTTTTATCATATTTATTTAAGGGTTTTGGCCTCTCTTTAAGAGGTCCAAATTTCAAACCCCACTCAGTATGAGGGGACCACGATATCTCATAAAAAACTGTATAAACTCATTGAAAAATATTTTATGAAGTTGTAGAGTACTTGGAGATTATCCCTTCTACATTGCCATGACTACTAGATAAAGATAATGTGAATATGGTGAAGGTAGGGCAGGAAGGACCAATTTGCTCTCAAGTGAAAGAAAATATGAATATGGTGAAGGTGAGGTAGGAAGGACCAAAATGTTCCTAGGAAGGACCAAATTTTTCCCATGTGGATATGAAGACTGTCCCTTCTACCTTGCCATTGTTCCTAGAGAAAGAAAATGTGATTATGGTGAAGGTTGGGTAGGAAGGTCCAAATTGTTCCCATGTGAAAGACCAAATAGAGACTGATATTCATGAGATTATAGAGGAACAAACTTTTGAGAAAGGTTTATCCTATGTTACTTCAAATGTAAGAATTACTAGGAGTTCTTGTAAAGCCCCTAACCTAGATCGATAAGAGACTAGCAAGGTGGGCAAGAAGTATCTCAAGGAGAAAAGGTACAAGGAATCAAAAGAAGATAAATCTATAGGCACACAACCTACTATTAAGTAAATTCTTGTAGGTATGAAAATTTTGCACCCTGGAACAAATAAAAATCCTTAGTTCGAATGTTAGGGGTATGAATTTTCTCTAGAAAACATAGGTTGGTTAAGGACCTTGTTTGTTATTACCAACCATATTTCTTGCTTCTCCAAGAAACTAAATTGAATCTTACGAATTGGATAAAAATTCAAAAAGGTATTTGGCAAAATGTTGATAGATTTCAAGAGGTTGCTAAGGAGGCCTCTGGATGGATTATATCTCTTTGGAACTCCAATATTTATGAGGGAGGCCTACTAGCTAAAAATGAATATTAAGTCATAATACTTCTCATAGCTAAATCGTCTAAAGTTTCCTTTGTGATTACCAATATCTATGCTCCCAACTCAAGTAAAGCCCATAGAAAACTATGGATATCTTTAGGGAAAATGGGTAAGTAGTTTAGAGATTTAAAATGGATTGTGGTGGGTAATTTTAACACCCCCTTATCTCCAGGTGATAAGCAGGGTGGCATGGCTGAGTTCTTAGAAAGCATGTAGCATATGGGAAATATTTTAGTTGATGGTGGTCTATTTTATGTGGATTTAGATGGTAACATGTTTACTTGTACGAGTAGATGCTCTGGTAGGAACCTAATTTATGTTTAGTTGGATAGATTTCTTCTTTCAAATAATTTTTTCTAAAACAACTTATTTTTTAGTCTAAAATCTATTCCTAAATTTGTATCTGATCACAATCCTTTGCTCTTTTGGTGTAGTGTGGAAGATCAAAAGTGTAATGACCCTTTCAAGTTTAAATTTATGTGGTTGCACCACCCAAATATTTGTAAAGAAATGGAAAAATGATGGATTATTACTTCCTAGGGTACTAAGATACAAATTATAGAAAAAAAACTTAAAACTATGAAGAAATAAGTCAAGAAGTGGAATATGGAGGTCTTTGGAAATATCTTTCAAAAGAAGAAATCTATTCGGTTAGATTTGGATATGTTAGAAGAAGAGATTAACATGTTGGGTATGAACCAAACCCAAATTCAAAGAGAAAAGGAGCTTAATGTTGTACTACACACCATAATAGCCAAGGAAGAAACCTACTGGAGGCAAAACTCCAAGATCCAATGGTTGTAAGAAGGTGATAGGAATACTATGTTTTTTTATGTCTCTTCTATAAAAAATAAGAGTTCTACTTGCATTGATGAATTTCTAAAGGATTATGGCCAGATTATTAGAGAGAGAGAAGAAATTGAGCTTGAGGCTATGGACTTATTTCAAAATCGTCTAATTGAAGCTATGAAAGAGGATGAAACAATGGTTAAGGAGATGACTAATCACATTCCTAGGTTGATATCTAAGGAGATCAATGATCAACTTCTAAAGGATATTGAGGAAGAAGAGATAAGGATAACCACTTTCTCCCTCGATAGAGACAAATATCTAGGTACAAATGGGTTCCAAGTAGGTTTTTTCCAAACCTTCTAGAATATTGTTAAATTCGATATTATTGAAACAGTGAAGGAATCTTTAAAAATAGGTTTGATCCTAAAGGAATTTAACAATACATTCCTTGTTCTAGTTCCTAAGAAGAAAGGGTTAAAAACCTTCAAATATTACAAGCCTATAATTCTTTGCAATGTTCTTTACAATATTATCTCTAAAGTTATAGCCCTCAGATTATAGATCTTCCTCCCCTCCATTATCTTCGATGAGCAAGGAGGCTTTGTTAAGGATAAATAAATTTTGTATGGGATTATATCCCTTCATGAATCCATGCATTTTTTCAAAGCTAGTGAAAGAAAATGCATATTCCTAAAGTTGTATATGAGTAAGGCTTATGATAGAGTTTCATGGAGTTTTTTGGATAAATTTTTGGCTGCCTTTGGTTTTTGTAGACAGTGGAGAATATTGGTAGGGAGCTAATGCAAGACTGCAAGGTACTCTGTTCTGATCCATAAAAAAACAATAAGTTTTTTAGCAGTACTAGAGGTCTTAGACAAGGTGACCTCATCTCTCCTTATATTTTCATTATTATGGATGAAACACTTGAAAGATACCTTAATGTTGCTAAGGATTCTTGTCGGATAGGGGGCCAAACCAACTCACAATCTTGAGGGCATTACTCATTTATAGTTTATGGATGATACCATTTTACTTGGTAATCCTAATGTGGTGGAGGCAAGTGAATTTAAAAGAATCCTAGACCTCAATGAGCATGTCTCTCACCAAAAAATGAATTTGGACAAGAGCAAGGTCCTCTTCATTAACACTAAATTTTCTCTCCAGAGAAGGGTGGCTAGAGAGATAGGGTGTCATGTGTCAACCCTACCTTTTAATTACCTTGGAATACCCATGTTCATGCAAACATGCAAGGCACCTATTTGGAATTGTTTGATTGATAGGTTTCGATCCAAACTTGCAGGATAGAAAGGTAATCTCTTGTCTCAAGTGGATAGAGTGTTATTGGTTAAGAGTGTTCTGTAGGTTGTCTCCATTTATCTTCTTTGCATTTTTAAGAACCTTGCTAAAGTTTCTAAAATTATATAAGGAATTCAAAAATAGTTCTTATGGTTTGGATCTAAAGAGAGGAGGAGGATTCCTCTTGTATATTGGAAAAAAATATACCATCAAAAGAAGCATGGTGGTCTTGGTTTGAGGAGACATCCTAGTTAATAGTGCTATGGTAGCCAAGTTTGGATGGAGAGTTTTGAAATATGGTCAGAATCTTTGGGCTAGGATTCTTGAAGAGAAATATCTTGAAAACCAAGAGGATACTATATTTCTTACAATCTAGGACCCTTATTGCGACTCTTCTTTGTGGAATCACCTAGTGGAATCTAGGGAAGCCTTGTGGAAGGGTGTGAAATGGTGTGTTGGTTATGGGGGCTCTATAAGTTTTTGGTAGGATGCCTAGTTAGATGACAACCATTTATCTAATAATGGTATTTTATCTAATCTAAAAGAGGATCTAGAAGATAGATATGGTAAAAAGGTTTGTGACTACATGACTTTATTGGATAATCAGTTGAGTTGGAAATATTTAGAGGCAATCCTTGAGAATTTGGAGGCTTTAAACCTCCTTAAAGCTAAAATAAAGGTTTAATACCTAGGCATTGTTAGGAAAAGAGACTTAGTGGTTTGGGGAAAAATTAAGAATGGTGAAATCAGTGTGAAGATTACCTATGATTGTTTGGATCCTGTTGTAGATAATGGTTTCCCTTGGAATAGAATTTGGGGTAAGAGAGCTATTCCTAAATTGGATATTTTTCTTTTGGAAGTAGTCTATAAGAAGATACTAATGATGGATAATATTAATAAGAGAGGCTTTCAGTTACCTAATAGATGTAGTTCATGTAAAAAGGTAGAAAAATTAGTGGAACACATCTTCTTGGAATATTCCTATGCTCTAAATATTTTCCAACTCCTCATCAATAGGATGGGCATCTCTTGGGTAATGAATTATAATATGGTTTTGTGGTTATAGTAGTGGGAGAAGCTCTTTTATAGTCCTCATATTAATGTAATTTAGGACCTAATTCTATTTCATTTTCTATGGGGAGTATGGTTAGAGAGGAATAGGAGAAGTTTTAGAGGGGAAAAAAGGTCAATTGTGAGAAGTATTGGAAGTATCACCTATGTTTTAAAGGAGAATGCTAAATCTATCAAGTATGAAATCAAGATAGAGAATATTGAAGAGACTATGATTTCTAAGGCATGTAATTTGGAAGCCGTAGTGATGGAGAGGCAAATACTTAGGTTAGAATTGATGTAAAATGATAACCAACTCAAGACGAATGACTGAAGTTAAATTTTGATGGGGCCTCCAAAGGCAACCAAAGTAAGGTGGTATCATGAGCTATTTTGAGGGCCAATCAGGGTAGATTAGTGGGGATAGCCTGTAAGTTTTTGGTAATTACTACTAGACATAAAGCTTAAGTTAATGATTTACATCTTTGTGTAGAGATAGCTAAGGATCTAGGTGCTAAAAAAGTTATCATTGAAGGAGACACCTTGAATATTATCAATATTTTTAAAAATGAGGGAGAAGCTAATTGGAAATTTGATTACATTGTGAAGGATATTAGAGAGATTGCAAAGAATTTTGAAGAAGTTAATTTTGTTCATGTTGTTAGAGAAGGTAATAAACCAGCAGAATAGTTGGCACTCTTTGGTGCAATTAAAGAAGAGGATAAGGGATGGGTCCCCCAAGGGTGGTCCATCAGGACTTAGAAAATATTAGGAGGGAGGACTACATCTAATTGGGGTCCAGGTTGGATATTTTCTATCTTGCATCTAGGGGATTTTTGGCTACTTGGCCTTGGCAATTGTGTAGCTGATGGGCTAATTTTTTTATGTAAAAGGGTTCAGGCCCTTTCCAATTTTTTTTTTACCCTAATAAGATATATATATATATATATATGTTAACTTATTTTTAAATGACTAAAAGTCTTTTTAAATAAAATATTATTAAAATATAAATTATTCTTTATGATAATGTATGGACATGGCTGAGTGGCCATAGACCTAGGGAAAGTGTAACCATATTACAAAATCAAACCTACCATTATGTTCTCTATGAACTTTCAATATTAACATTTTTTTAAGGTAATATAGAGCAATCAAAAAAAGGATACAATTAGTTTAAATTCATGAATTATGATGAACACTTCCATAATAAGGCACCCCACAAAATAAAATGTTTTATTGTATTACCACAATAATATGTACTAAAAAATAATATAATCATGATGTTGTCTAGGGGGACAACACAACTGTATGGGATTTGGGTCTTCTTCAGGAGGTCCAAGGATTAAACTACGTGTGTATGGGGGTGTGTGTTAATCCCCTACTGACAAGATTAGCTCTCAATATTATGAGGGGTCATGGTTGGGATGGGAATGCTCAACTCTAAGCGTTGGTTGTAGGGGTTTCTCAAACTATCTAAATCCTATATATATATTCATGATGTTATATGGACAGGTTTCATTCAATTCCATAAAAACAATTTAAAACATTGTAATAAAATAATGTTATATCCAAAATCTTTTCAATCTTATCCCATAGGGCAAAGTATGATATTGAACTAGCTCAATCCTCTTTTTGTTTTGAATAACTAAAAACTACCTAACTCTTTAGAAAAGATTTATAACTTGGCTACAAAGATTCTTATAATTATACATTTTTATGAGATGGTAAAACCTTTACTTTCATTACAAAAGCAAAGTATATATATCTAACAAAACAAAAATTTACCACAATCCAACAAAATATCAATCATGTTAATATGCACAAGGATATACTCTACAATAACTAGTACCATGGTGGCATCCCATCATATTGCACATGCACTTGATGTAGTCTTTCTTTGTTCTTCAAATATTTGAAAATAATATTTATTTCTAGTCATGTTGTCATTCAAAGCTTCATTTTTTCCCCAACATACAAATCATAACAAGAAAATCAATATGTATGTCCATGTGCCAATTCCATTACTTATATTTTGTTACTTTGGTTTACAACCTCTTTTCTATTATTAATAAGAAACTTTATAGTCTTTCTCAAATATCTCCCCCAGCTTCAAAGACTCCATATTAAGTAACAAAATATTGATAAATTTGAAGGTGTTACTCAAGAATAATATTCATTCTCCTTGAAATCTAAAACAACTCAAAATTATGTATTTCTATTTGAATAAAGCACTAGTGTATTCTTCCATTTGTTGTAGTTATTAATTTATTACAACTCTTTAATCATGAAGAAGTTTTGTAACAACTCTTCTTTAAATTTCTATACAATAGGCATAATATGAAATTTTTTCTCCAAGTACTAAATATTAATCATTCCCCTATATATTTTTCTTCTTCTCTTGCATTATTCTTCCCTTCCCTCGTTCAATCCAAAAAGTATGAAGGACATAGATGTAACTTAGGCATGGTCCATCCTGCAATAAAATAGAAGATATAGAAGAGCTGGAAAGAAAAAAAGTATGATATCATATTGTCTCCCCATTGTATTTTAAAAAATAATAATAACATGCAAAAAATTATATAGCTCTATCAATGTCGAGGATTTGTGGTAATATTAAGAAAATATCAAAGTTTGGATAAACAATATAATCATACTATGCTCCATATGTACCATGAATCTAAAGCGTTTAGTTAGTGTCTCATTTCATGTGGAAGAGGTTCAACACCTCTCTAAGTGCCATAATATTTATATGTAAAAGGACTTAAAATTCCCCTCTCCTCCCCCATTGAAAGCCTCTTTCAAGGGCAAAAATTATTATTCATAGAGCCCAAAGTTGAACTCACAACTAGTTTCATTTAAATCTTTATTTGTAGGAATTAAAACATGGTTTATGTCAATGCCCATTTGTCACTAATATTTGCACACTGAAGTCTCTCCCCGAAGTGATTTGGATGGTAAAAATATATTTTAATGGTAGTCCTCAAATTTTTGATAGTGATCATTACTTGTATTGAGATGTTCATTTTCAAGAAAATTGTGATGCCTCTTGTCTTGGGATTTGACATCCCAAATTTAAAACATTAATTTGGCCAACAATAGTATGCATAAAAATATTTTTGTCTATGTTAAACTTTAAATATCCAACTTTAATTATTTATCTAGATCAAATTATCTTCATTAATTTATATTTATTAAAAAAATAAAAATAATGCCCCTCCAAGGATGAGTTGGTTGATCTGCTTCTTCCCCTACTAGTCATGGAGTGGTTTCTGAGCCTAGAGGTGAAGCAAGAACCCCTAAAGTTAAATAAAAATCCCACCATTGCTCGATCTGAATCAAGACATAAATTGGTAAAAGGAAAAAGTCTCCAAATCATATTGAGCTTGATCATTCTTTGGAGGAAGCTGAGGATTCTTTCCATGAGGTCCAAAAACTCAAGAGAGGTAATTCTTTCTTTCTCACTCCTTCCTGTAATATGGCCACTTAGAGTAGCTCTCCTCTGCTACCAAAATTTGAAATGTGTGTTCCCCTCATCAACAAGAAAGATTTTATGCAAGGGTTCAAGAATTTACTCTATACTATGCTTAGAGCAACAAAAATGAATATCACCTTTGGTCAACAAGTTGTTGCTCTAATGAAATAATTCATAAAGAAACATGGATATTAAAATCCTAAAGAGGTCTCAAATACCCTAGTTGTTGTTGATGATGATTGATCCTCTTGGAATTTCTCTCCTTTTCTCCCTCTAATTTCCCTTTCTCATATATGTTGTATTTATAATGAGGTTTAGGATCCTTCCCTATTGTGGTTCTATTGTTGATTTGCTCCCTCTATTCCCTAGGATTAAGGTGGATAGGTAAGGTGATTTGCACCCAAGGGCTAGGTGGATTGGTAAGTGCTTGTATGGACAAGAATTTACCAAGAAGATACCTAGGTTCAAACCCTAGGGGTAGCCTATTTGTAAAGGTTGTAGTTTGATCTAAATCCTCTGAGTACATGCCAGATCGATGATGATGGTATGAATCCTGAGCGATCATTGGTCCCATTCACACCGGGTCAACAATAGCAAAGTGAAATAGGTTTTGTGGAAGCAGCCCCTGTGGTTTGAACCCTGCACTTGTCAGTTACTAAAAATAGTGTGGTTGTGACCAACTCTCCTATGTAACCAAAAAAAAAAAATTGTGATAAGTATCTTCCCTATTTTGGTTCTATTGTTTGTTTTCTCCCTCTATTCCCTGGGAGTAAGTTTTCATTTTATGATAAGGATTAGGGTTCTCCCTTGTTTTGTTTTTGTTACTATTTTTATCCCTTTATTCCTTGGGAGTATGTCCTGTAGGTCCCTCTCTAGGGGTCTTTTCCTTTTGTAAAAGGTTTGAGAAACCTTTCAAAACCCCTTCCACAAATCAATCAAAACAAATTACTCATAACTATCTTTAAAAATTTCACACACAAATCTCATCTTTCAAATTCTTCATTCTCTTAACATAAATATAGTTTTTAAAAAAACTTTAGGCTTACACAAAAACTCAACATTATTATTGAGGCCACTCTTGCTTATATGGTCTATTCAAACTCACACCTCTTTCTAAGGAATGGAGTCTTCAATGCTATTAAAAATTTGTAATCCTAAGTTATTATATTTAATCCTTACTATTTACAAGTCACTCACATACTAATCATCTATGACACATACATTCTTCTATTATTATTCTATATTATTATTTTATATTAATTCCAAGTTACATCATAAATATATTTTAAGTTTTTTTTTTTTTTAATATATAGAGAAATTGATTACACCATTGAATGTTGCCTCTATAAAAATATCTTAAATTTTTTACTTTATATTATAAAAACTAAGATTTATAACATTAATACCACAAATAAAAGACTAAAGACTAACTCCATAATCAATAGTTTATAGCAAAAGAGATCCAAAACATAATTCACAACATAGTCTATTAACTAATAGTACTTCCCTCCCCCTAACTAGACAATATGTACCAAACAAAAGTAACCCATCACATACAAGGCATAAGAAACAACTTCCACCTAAAAAATAGAATGTAAAGAAACCACTAAAATACAAGTCTATAAAGACAAATAATTTACAAATTGATAATATATATATATATATATATATATATATATATATATATATATATATATATATATATATATATATATATATATATATATATATATTATTTATATATATATATATACAAATTAATTGTTTTAAAATCCACGAGTCCATAAGACACTCTAGCCATAGCATGTATGGGACAATCTTAGTATCCTTGTAAGCTTCATATTCCATAACAAAATACTTGTCTCCATTATTCTTGTCATCCAAAATATGCAGAGACACTCTAGCCATAGCATGTATGGGACAATCCTAGTGTCCTTATAAGCTTCATATTCCATAACAAAATGTTAGTCTCCATTATTCTTGTCATGCAAAAGATACACATTTTATATGATATATCTCTTGAAAATTTATCCATATCCCAAATTTTATACTTAAAACAATGTAAAATAAATCTTAAAAAAGATAATGAGGATTTTTTTCCTCGAAAAAAAGTTGTAATTTTATATTAAGTAAATGTGAAATTACATTATTCATATGCCTCTTTGGAATTTCTTCAAAATTTCAATAGTGACCTAAATATTGGGTCATTTATACATCATAACTAGCTATCTCTATCATGCTAAGTTCTATCCTTAGGCACCTTCCCAATTTATCAAACAATATCCTTTAAATCACTAACTTTTAATTTTTTTTGAAAAAGTTGCTTTATCTGTGCTTGCTTTAACTATAGTGTGTTAATCCCCCTAGATAGATATTTGGACTAGCTACAGTGCATTGATCTCATTGAATTTTTGTACTAAGCACATATCTGGATCAATTTGAAGTACCTCCTTTGAGATTTCATCTTATTTCCTATTTAGTTATCTATAAATATGGCAAAAATTAAAAGCTTCACTGTGGTCCACAACTTCTTTTATTTGAGAAAATATGAGTTGTAGAATCATGTTTTCCATCCTAAAAATAATTGGAGGCCTAATCATTTATAAATGTTGCCACTTCTAAGATATTTTTAAAAAACTCTACAATGTCCTCATAAATTTGCAAAATATTTCTAGTTTTAGTACCATCCTCAACAATTTCAATAATCTTATTGAAAATTATGTGTCTCAAGGTTGTGGCATAAAAAAACTTGGTATTTCTATCTCCATATTTCAACCAGAGAGCCCTAGAATTTTGTCTCTAGTATGATTCCTCAAATGCCAATACATTATGGAAATTTATCAACAAACTCCTTTCAATATCTTTTTTAGCCTTGAATGTGGGAAAATATACCATAGCAGCTTCATTGGATGAAAGTTGCATTTTCAAGAATTTCTTCTTTTGGAAAATGTTACCAAAAATAATTTTATTCCATTCTTTTAAATTTCTCTTTGTAATTCTTAACTTATTGGAAAATTGAGATATTAGGGGACCTAGAAAATCCTTCTTCCACCAATCAGCTATCAGGGCCTCAAGGGTATTATTTTTTAGTCACATAACTTGAAAACAAAAGGGAAGCTTAAAAATCATATTCCCAATTGAAACATCCAGTACTAAAGGATTGTGATCTGGTCCTATTCTTGTAAGAGAAAAGAGAACAAAGTCACCAAAATGATGAAGCCCTTCTTTAAAAAAAAAAAACCTACTAGTTTTTATTGGAAAAGATGTTCCCCTAGCCTTCTATTGCTCCAAGTTAATTTACTTCCTTTTACCTCAAATTCCATCAGATCATTAGTAATTGAAAAAAATTCAAAGTCCTCCATACCATTAGAGGGGTATTGGAATCCTATTTTTTTAGGGGAAAGAGGGGGCAATTAAAATCTCCAGCCTACATCTAAAAAAGGTAAAAAAAGCATTTCTATTGACACTCAACTCCTCCCATAGTCTTCCTCTTCCCACAATTAAGTTTGGAGCATACACATTAGTTAAAATCTAGGATATTTTAGAAACTTTGCAATAGAAAAATATATTAATGAATCTGTCAGAAGAAGAGAGCAATCTACCTTAAATTTTTGAATTATACCAAAGACACATTAAACCCCAGAAGCTCCCAAAACATGGCTTATAGAATAATAAACCTCCTTCCATATGGCATTCTTAACCTTATCAAAAAATTTCTCCTTAATTTTAGTTTCTTGAATAAAAAATATGAGGTTTCAAATATTTCCTCATAGAAGCAACCGATTGTTGCTTCAAAGGGGTATTCAAACCCCTTATGTTCCAAGATAATATTTTCATTTATGAGACTTGGTGGGGTGCTTCTTTCCCCCTCCCATAGAAAGTGTCATATGGGTTCCATTAGCTATGCCTTTTAAGGTCTCCTTCAGCCTTGAGTCTTGGTTTGAAGGTTGCCCTTGCTTAGATTTAGCTTTCACATCCACTATTCCTTTTTTGTTGCTTCTCATGATGCGATTGGAGCTATATTTTGGAACTTTCCCATTAGGTGGTGAATCTGTAGCACTTTCCTATTTTACTGGTAGGATTTGGATGGAAGAAATAACATAAGCTAATGTTGGGTTGGATTTTAAACTTTTTCCATTAATTGGTAAATCTAAAGCACTATTTTTTTTATGATGACCTTTGAATGGGAGTGATAAGATAATATGAGGCTAGGAGATAAATCCTAAAAAAATTAGGTAAATTTCCCTCCAAAGAAACTTCTTCCAAACACTCAAAAAAGTGGGATTGGGGAGTAACATTCATATCATTCTCCTAACTGAAAAGATAAGAGAACATATTTGCCATAGGAATTTTATTCATCATAGAAGAAATAAGTTTAGGAGGAGAACTTACCTCATATTTTCCTAAAATTATATCCCCATATTTAGTAGGTAAGAGATATTGGGTATCCTGCTTCTTCATCAATGTATGATTCTTTGCTAGAAAATTCTAATGGGGAATGCCATCCACCTTATTCTCACATCTTCCATTACCTTGTCTAGAGCTCTCTCCTTTAGACTATTTATTTTTCCACATTTTATATTTATAGGAGGATTTTTTTGTGCATGGTATACATTATATGAATGCCCTAGTTTCTTGCATGCTACATATATGATCAAAGTATTATCATACTTTACCTTCTGGTTCCAAACCCTCAACTTTGAGACCAAACTAACTGAGGTAAGCAAAACCTTCTCAAGATATACATTAACACATAATATTGCATAAATTAGTCAATAATGGGCTTTGGTGGTCAGATAAATAGCAACCAAGACCCCCATTTCTCTTGTAATACAACCAACACATCCTCATTCTAGAAGTGATAGAGAAAACTTAGAAGCCTGACCCAAATTGGGGTTTGGAAAAAATCTAAGAATCTGGGTGAAAATTTGAACTCCATATTCGCAAGATGAGACCCCTCCATCCAAAAAACCATGGTCCTCCCCCAAAAATTTTGTTTGAGTCCTCCTTGAAGAGCAAATTGACCATGAAAAAACCTTTCAGCAAAGCAACTATTTCCATGTGGCCATTGGACCTCCATTTTGATGCAGCCCATTTCATAAGCATATCCAAATATGGATGAGCACCAATGAAATGCCCTACCAAATTTGTAGATCCTTGTTCAATCTCCATATCTACAAGCTCATATGGGATAACACTTTTGCCTCCTTCAAATATTAGGGTAAAACAAGGTTCACAAATTTTATTCTTACCACTAACCACAGATGATCATGAAGAACCCCTGAAAAAGGAATGTGGGTCATTTCCAATAAGCCCTAAACAAAGCACCACATTATCAACATTAAAAACAAAATTTGGGCCTGGACCATTATTCACCTCTATTAGAGGAATGCCATTTTGAGAAAAAACATTTTCATTGTCTTCCTTCCCCTCATCCTCGTTCCCACCATCACCACTTCCACCATCATTGCTCTTCACCTCTCCCTCCATCATTCCTTTCCTGATAAAATATGGGCTTGATCCTGCTATCAAGATCCACAATAAACTATCATTGAGATCATAGTTGCTACACCCCTACCACAAGAACTCTACCATAGAAAACTATCATCAAGATTGTTGTTGCATTTTAAATTGATTATTATTAATATTATTATATTCTCTCATGTGTGTAAATTGTCTAAGTCGCTTCTTAAATTAAGAATGGTAATTTTTTATATGTTGTTACATAGTTTGGATAAGTAGAATGATTGAATTAAGATTTGAAAATATTCTTATAAGATAAGATTTTTTGAATGTGATAGTTTATCAAATTATTTAATATTGATTTCCTCTTAACACTCTAATATTATGGCCAGGTGTTTTTTATAGACACATATTTTTTTGGATTATGAAGTTAAATTTATTTTCTCCAAGGTTTGATATTTTGTATTAAATAATAAGTAGCATTTGAAAGTTTTTTTTTTAAATAGGTAGTAAGATCATGAGGTTTCATTAAAGTGACAAGTTAAAGGTGCTTGCTATAAACATATCAAGGGTTTTAGTTTTCTTGGCACTCAATAATGTTTGCCATGGTCTCAAATTCTTGTGTGCATGCATAACATCTTCACAATAAATTAAAAAAGTAGTAAGCATGTGTACACAATAAAAAATAGGGGAGTGTATGGTTCTTAATATTAAATTGATTTATACTTAATTATTTTTTGTATTTGTTTACATATTGTTTCATAATATTTAAGAAATAATACCATTCCAATAGGTTTGATAGTTTATATTATATAATATGTAGCATCTTAAAATTATATTTTTAAATAAGTAGTAAGATCATGATGTCTCAACAGAGTGATGAGTATAGGGTATTTTCTATGAAGAGGTCAAGATTTTGAGTCTTCTTGGTGCTTGACAATGTCTTTCATGGTCTCAATTCCCTATGTGCATGCATAATATCTCCACAATAAAAAAATCGTAAGCATATCTCCTCAATAAAAATAGGATAGAGAGTTTGGTTTTTTTTTTACATGGTGGAATTGGTAGCCACCACAAATCCGGGAAGGTTTTCCAGTTTTTATGACCACCACAGTATTATGCATTATCTGCCCTGAAAGCCACCACATAGATCTCCACGTAGTCTGCCCCTATAACCACCATACCACGATCATTTTAACCTTTTACGCCATTGAAAGCACCTGGAAAAGGACAAGCGTTCAGTCCGACAAGGTTCAATATTTGAACCTTGGACCTTTGCCCCCCTTACGGGGTTTGGAAGAACTAATTGGTCTACACCTCAAACCTTAGAGAGTTTGGTTCTTAATATTAAAATGATATATGATTAATTATTTTTTGTATTTATAGCTACAAATTTACTACAGTGGTAAGCGCTTTGGCCTCTCTTTAGGAGGTCCAAGGTTCAAAACCCACTCAGTATGAGGGGACCAATACCCCTCATAAAAAAACCTGTATAAACTCATTGAAAAAGATATATTATTTGTATTTTATTATATATTGTTTCATAATATTTAACTAAGAATATCGGGCCAATAAAATATGATTTTTTTCCTTTCTATGATCTTTAGTATTCAAAACTTAATTATTAAATCATAGAAGGGCTCTCTCTATATATATAATTTTTAATTAATGTCAATATATGAAAAATATTATAACATTAATTAAATCAATTACTTAATGTTTTATCATATTTATTTAAGGGTTTTTGCCTCTCTTTAAGAGGTCCAAAGTTCAAACCCCACTCAGTATGAGGGGACCAAGACATCTCATATAAACCTGTAAAACCTCATTGAAAAAAAGTTTTATGAAGTTGTAGAGGACTTGGAGATTATCCCTTCTACATTGCCATGACTACTGGAGAAAGATAATGTGAATATGGTGAAGGTAGGGCAAGAAGGACCAATATGCTCTCAAGTGAAAGAAAAAATGAATATGGTGAAGGTAGGGCATGAAGGACCAAAATCTTCATAGGAAGGACCAAATTTTTCCCATGTGGATATTGAGACTATCCCTTCTACCTTGCCATTGTTTTAGAGAAAGAAAATGTGATTATGGTGAAGGTTGGGTAGGAAGATCTAAATTCTTAGCATGTGAAAGACCAAATAGAAACTGATATTCATGAGATTGTAGAGGAACATACTTTTGGGAAATGTTTATCCTATGTTACTTCAAATGTAAGAATTACTAGGAGTTCTTGTAAATACCCTAACCTAGATCGAGAAGAGTCTAGCAAGGTGGGCAAGAAGTATCTCAAGGAGAAAAGGTACACGGAATAAAAAGAAGTTAAATCTATAGGCACACAACCTACTATTAAGTGAATTATTATAGGTATGAAAAGTTTGCACCCTGGAACAAATAAAACTCCTTAGATGGAATTTTATGGGTATGAATATCCCTAGAAAACATAGGTTGGTTAAGGACCTTTTTTGTTCTTACCAACCATATTTCTTGCTTCTCCAAGAAACTAAATTGAATCTTACGAATTGGATAAAAATTCAAAAAGGTATTTGACAAAATGTTGATAGATTTCAAGAGGTTTCTAAGGGGGTATTCGAAGGGATTATATCTCTTTGGAACTCCAATATTTAAGAGGGAGACCTACTAGCTAAAAATTAATATTAGGTCATAGTACTTCTCACAACTAAATCATCTAAATTTTCCTTTGTGATTACCAATATCTATGCTCCCAACTCAAGTAAAGCCCATAGAAAACTATGGATATCTTTAGGGAAAATGGGTAAGTAGTTTAGAGATTTAAAATGGATTGTGGTGGGTAATTTTAACACCCCCTTATCTCCAGGTGATAAGCAGGGTGGCATGGCTAAGTTCTTAGAAAGCATGTAGCATATGGGAAAAATTTTAGTTGATGGTGGTCTATTTTATGTGGATTTATATGGTAACATGTTTACTCGGACGAGTAGACACTCTGGTAGAAACCTAATATAGGTTTAGTTGGATAGAGTTCTTATTTCAAAGGATTTGTTCTAAAACAACTTCTTTTTTAATCTAAAATCTCTTCCTAAATTTGGATATGATCACAATCCTTTGCTCTTTTGGTGTAGTGTGGAATATCAAAAGTGTAATGACCCTTTCAAGTTTAAATTTATGTGGTTGCACCACCCAAATATTTGTAAAGAAATGGAAAAATTATGGAGTATTCCTTCCTAGGGTGCTAAGATACAAATGATAGAAAACAAACTTAAAACTATGAAGAAATAAGTCAAGAAGTAGAATATGGAGATATTTGGAAATGTATTTCAAAAGAAGAAATCTATTCGGTTAGATTTGGATATGTTATAAGAAGAGATTAACAGGTTGGGTATGAACCAAACCTAACTTCAAAGAGAAAAGAAGCTTAATGTTGTACTACACACCATAATAGCCAAGTAAGAAACCTACTGGAGGTAAAAGTCCATGATCCAATGGTTGTAAGAAGGTGATTGGGATTCTATGTTTTTTTTATGTCTCTACTATAAAAAATGAGAGTTCTACTTGCATTTATGAATTTCTAAAGGATTATGGCTAGATTATTAGAGAGAGAAGAAAATGAGCTTGAGTCTATGGAATTCTTTCAAAATCGTCTAATTGAAGCTATGAAAGAGGATGAAAAAATGGTTAAGGAGATGACTAATCACATTCCTAGTTTGATATCTAAGGAGATCAGTGATCAACTTCTAAAGGAGATTCAGGAAGACGAGATAAGGATAACCACTTTCTCCCTCGATAAAGAAAAATCTCTAGGTCCGGATGGGTTCCAAGTAGGTTTTTTCTAAACCTTCTAGAATATTGTTAAATTCGATGTTATTGAAGCAGTGAAGGAATCTTTAAAGTCAGGTTAGATCCTAAAGGAATTTAACAATACATTCCTTGTTCTAGTTCCTAAGAAGAAAGGGTTAAAAACCTTCAAATATTACAAGCCTATAATTCTTTGCAATGTTGTTTACAATATTATCTTTAAAGTTACAGCCCTCAGGTTATAGATCTTCCTCCTCTCCATTATCTTCAATGAGCAATGAGGCTTTGTTAAAGATAAATAGATTTTGTATGGGATTATATCCCTTCATGAATCCATGCATTTTGTCAAAGCTAGTGAAAGAAAATGCATATTCCTAAAGTTGTATATGAGTAAGGCTTATGATAGAGTTTCATGGATTTTTTTGGATAAAGTTTTGGTTGCCTTTGGTTTTTGTATACGGTGGAGAATATTGGTAGGGAGCTACTGCAATATTGCAAGGTAATTTGTTCTGATCCATAAAAAACCAATAATTTTTTTAGCAGTACTAGAGGTCTTAGACAAGGCGACCTCATCTCTCCTTATATTTTCATTATTATGGCTACAACACTTGAAAGATACCTTAATGATGCTAAGGATTTTGGTCAGATAGGGGGCCAAACCAGCTCACAATATTGAGGGCATTACTCATTTATAGTTTATGGATGATACCATTTTACTTGGTAATCCTACTGTGGTGGAGGCAAGTGAATTTAAAATAATCCTAAACCTCAATGAGCATGTCTCTCACCAAAAGATAAATTTGGACAAGAGTAAGGTCCTCTTCATTAACACTAAATTTGCTCTCCAGAGAAGGGTGGCTAGAGAGATAGGGTTTCATGTGTCAAGCCTACCTTCTACTTACCTTGGAATACCTATGTTCATGCAAACTTGCAAGGCACCTCTTTGGAGTGGTTTGATTGACAGGTTTCAATCCAAACTTGCAGGATGGAAAGGTAAACTCTTGTCTCAAGCAGATAAAGTGTTGTTGGTTAAGAGTGTTCTGTAGGTTGTCTCCATTTATCTTCTCTCCATTTTTAAGAACCTTGCTAAAGTTTCTAAAATTATAGAAGGAATTCAAAAACAGTTCGAATGACTAAAGTTAAATTTTTATGGGGCCTCCAAAGGTAACCCAAGTAAGGTAGGAGTAGGAGCTATTTTGAGGACCAATCAGGGTAGATTGGTGGGGGAAGCTGTAAGTTTTTGGTAATTACTAATAGCCATAAAGCTGAAGTTAATGATTTACATCTTGGTGCAGATCTAGCTAAGGATCTAGGTGCTAAAAAATTTATCATTGAAGGAGACTCCTTGAATATTATCAATCTTTTGAAAAAGGAGGGAGAAGCTAATTGGAAATTTGATTACATTGTACAGGATATTAGAGATATTGTAAAGCATTTTTAAGAAGTTGATTTTGTTCATGTTGTTAGAGAAGGTAATAAACCAATAGACTAGTTGGCACACTTTGGTGCCATTAAAGAAGAGGATAGGAGATGGGTCCCCCCAAGGGTGGTCCATCGGGACTTAGAAAATCTCAGGAGGGAGGACTGCATCTAATTGGGGTCCAGGGTGGATATTGTCTATCTTGCATCTAGGGGATTTTTGGCTACTTGCCCTTGGCAATTGTGTAGTTGATGGGCTGATTTTTTGATGTAAAAGGGTTCAGGCCCTTTCCAATTTTTTTTTTACCCTAATAATATATATATATATATATATATATATATATTTTAACTTATTTTTAAATGACTAAAAGTATTTTTAAATAAAATATTATTAAAATATAAATTATTCTTTATGATAATGTATGGACATGGCTGAGTCGCCATAGACCTAGGGAAAGTGTAACCATATTATAAAATCAAATCTACCATTATGTTCTCTATGAACTTTCAATCTTAACATTTTTTTTAAGGTAATATAGAGCAATGAAAAAAAGGATACAATAAATTTAAATTCATGAATTGTGATGAACACTTTCATAATAAGGCACCCCATGAAATAAAATGTTTTGTTGTATTACCACAATAATATGTACTACAAAATAATATAATAATGATGTTGTCTAGGGGGACAACACAACTGTATGGGATTTGGGTCTTCTTCGGTAGGTCCAAGGATCAAACTACAACGTGTGTGTGGGGGTGTGTGTTAATCCCTTATTTATAAGATTAGCTCTCAATATTATGAGGGGTTATGGCGGGGATGGGAATGCTCAACCCTAAGCGTTGGTTGTAGGGGTTTCTCACACTATCCCAATCATATATATATATATATATAGATATATATAGTCATGATGTTATATGGACGGGTCTCATTAAATTCCATAAAAGCAATTTAAAACATTGTAATAAAATAAGGTTATATCCAAAAAAAAATTAATCTTATCCCGTAGGGCAAAGTATGATATTGAACTAGCTCAATCCCCCTTTTATTTTGAATAATTAAAAACTACCTAACTCTTTAGAAAACTTTTATAACTTGGCTACAAAGATTCTTATAATTATACATTTTGATGAGATAATAAAACCTTTACTTTCATTACAAAAGCAAAGTATATATATCTAACAAAACCAAAATTTACCACAATCCAACAAAATATCAATCATGTTAATATGCACAAGGATATACTCTACAATAACTAGTACCATGGTGGCATCCCATCATATTGCACATGCACTTGATGTAGTCTTTCTTTGTTCTTCAAATATTTGAAAATAATATTGATTTCTAGTCATGTTGTCATTCGAAGCTTCATTTTTTCCCCAGCATACAAATCATAACAAGAAAATCAATATGTATGTCCATGCGCCAATTCCATTACTTATATTTTGTTACTTTGGTTTACAACCTCTTTTCTATTATTAACAAGAAACTTTATAGTCTTTCTCAAATATATCCTCCAGCTTCAAAGACTCCATATTAAGTAACAAAAGATTGATAAATTTGAAGGTGTTACTCAAGACTAATATTCATTCTCCTTGAAATTTAAAACAACTCAAAATTTTGTATTTCTATTTGAATAAAGCACTAGTGGATTCTTCCATTTGCTCTAGTTATTAATTTATTACAACTCTTTAATCATGAAGAAGTTTTGTAACAACTCTTATTTAAATTTCTATACAATGGGCTTAATATGAAATTTTTTCTCCAAGTACTAAATATTAATCATTCCCCTATATATTTTGCTTCTTCTCTTGCATTATTCCTCCCTTCCCTCGTTCAATCCAAAAAGCATGAAGGACATAGATGTAACTTAGGCATGGTCCATCCTGCAATAAAATAGAAGACATAGAAGAGCTGGAAAGAAAAAAATTATGATATCATATTCTCTCCCCATTGTATTTTAAAAAATAATAATAACATGCAAAAAAATATATAACTCTATCAATGTCGAGGATTTGTGGTATTATTAAAAAAATATCAAAGTTTGGATAAACAATATAACTCATACTATGCTCCATATGTACCATGAATCTAAAGCATTTAGTTAGTGCCTCATTTCATGTGGAAGAGGTTCAACACCTCTCTAAGTGCCATAATATTTATATGTAAAAGGACTTAAAATTCCCCTCTCCTCCCCCATTGAAAGCCTCTTTCAAGGGCAAAATTTATTATTCATAGAGCCCATAGTTGAACTCACGACTAGTTTCATTTAAATATTCATTTATAAGAATTAAAACATGGTTTATGTCAATGCCCATTTGTCACTGATATTTGCACACTGAAGTCTCTCCCCGAAGTGATTTGGATGGTAAAAATATATTTTAATGGTAGTCCTCAAATTTTGGAGAGTGATCATTACTTGTATTGAGATGTTTATTTTCAAGAAAATTGTGATGCCTCTTGTCTTGGGATTTGACATCCCAAATTTAAAACATTAAGTTGGCCAACAATATTATGCATAAAAATATTTATGTCTATGTTAAACTTTAAATATCCAAATTTAATTATTTATCTAGATCAAATTATCTTCATTAATTTATATTTATTAAAAAAATAATGCCCCTCCAAGGATGAGTTGGTTGATAGTTCTTCTTCCCCTACTAGTCATGGAGTGGTTTCTGAGCCTAGAGGTAAAGCGAGAACCCCTAAAGTTAAAGCAAAATCCCACAATTGCTTGGTATGAATCAAGACATAAATTGGGAAAAGGAAAAAGTCTTCAATTCATATTGAGCTTTATCATTCTTTGGAGGAAGCTGAGGATTCTTTCCATGAGGTCCAAAAACTCAAGAGAGGCAATTCTTTCTTTCTCACTCCTTTCTGTAATGTGGCCACTCAGAGTAGCTCTCCTTTGCTACCAAAATTTGACATGTGTGTTCCCCTCATCAACAAGAAATATTTTATGCAAGGGTTCAAGAATTTACTCTATACTATGATTAGAGCAGCAAAAATGAATATTACATTTGGTCAACAAGTTTTTTCTCTAATGAAAGAATTCATAAAGAAACATGGATATGAAAATCCTAAAGAGGTCTCAAATACCCTAGTTGTTGTTGATGATGTCTGATCCTATTGGACTTGCTCTCCTTTTCTCCCTCTGCTTTCCCTTTCTCATATATGTTGTATTTATAATGAGGTTTAGGATCCTTCCCTATTGTGGTTCTATTGTTGATTTTCTCCCTCTATTCCCTAGGAGTAATGTGGATTGGTAAGGTGATTTGCACCCAAGGGCTAGGTGGATTGGTAAGTGTTTGTCTGGCCAGGAATTTACCAAGAAGATACCTAGGTTCAAACCTTGGGGGTAGCCTATTTGTAAAGGTTGTAGTTTGATCTGAATACTCTAAGTGCATGCCAAATTGACGATGATGGTACACATCCCGAGCGATCGTTGGTCCCATTCACACTGGGTCAACAATAGCGAAGCGAAATAGGTTTTGTGGAAGCAGCCCTTGTGGTTTTAACCCTGTACTTGTCAGTTACTAAAAATAGTGTGGTTGTGACCAACTCTCCTATGTAACAAAAAAAAAAAAATTATTTTGTGATAAGGATCTTCCCTATTGCTGTTCTATTGTTGGTTTGCTCCCTCTATTCCCTGGGAGTAATTTTTCATTTTGTGATAAGGATTAGGGTTCTTCCATGTTTTGTTGTTGTTACTATTTTTCTCCATTTAGTCCTTGGGAGTATGTCCTGTAGGGCCCTCTCTAGGGGTCTTCTCCTTTTGTAAAAGGTTTGAGAAACCTTTCAAAACCCCTTCCACCAATCAATAAAAAAAAATACTAAAAACTGTCTTTAAAAATTTCTCACACAAATCTCATATTTCAAATTCTTCTTTCTCTTAACATAAATATAGTTTTTAAAAAAAAATTAGGCTTACACAAAAACTCAACATTATTATTGAGGCCACTCTTGCTTATATGTTCTATTCAAACTCACACCTCTTTCTAAGGAAGGGAGTCTTAAATGCTATTAAAAATTTGTAATCCTAAGTTATTATATTTAATCCTTACTATTTACAAGTCACTCACATACTAATCGTCTATGACACATACATTCTTCTATTATTATTCTATATTATTATTTTATATTAATTCCAAGTTACATCATAAATATAGTTTAAGTTTTTTTGTTTTTTAATATATAGAGAAATTGATTACACCATTGAATTTTGCCTCTATAAAAATATCTTAATTATTTAACTTTATATTATAAAAACTAAGATTTTTAACATTAATACCACAAATAAAAGACTAAAGACTAACTCCATAATCAATAGTTTAAAGCAAAAGAGATCCAAAAATAATTCACAACATAGTCTATTAACTAATAGTACTTCCCTCCCCCTAACTAGACAATATGTACCAAAAAAAAGTAACCCATCACATACAAGGCATAAGAAACAACTTCCATCTAAAAAATAGAATGTAAAGCAACCACTAAAATACAAGTCTATAAAGACAAATAATTTACAAATTGATAATATATATATATATATATATATATATATATATATATATATATATATATATATATATATATATATATATATATATATATATATATATATGTATGTATGTATGTATACAAATTAATTTTTTATCCACGAGGCCATAAGACACTCTAGCCATAGCATGTATGGGACAATCTTAGTATCCTTGTAGGCTTCATATTCCATAACAAAATACCTGTCTCCATTATTCTTTTCATCCAAAAGATGCATACACTCTACCATAGCATATATGGGACAATCCTAGTGTCCTTATAAGCTTCATATTCCATAACAAAATGTTAGTCTCCATTATTCTTGTCATGCAAAAGATACACATTTTATATGATATATCTCTTGAAAAATTATCCATATCCTAAATTTTATACTTAAAACAATGTAAACTAAATCTTAAAAAAGATAATGATGATTTTTTTCCTCGAAAAAAAGTTGTAATTTTATATTAAGTAAATATGAAATTACATTATTCATATGCCTCTTTGGCATTTCTTCAAAATTTCAATAGTGACCTAAAAATTAGGTCATTTATACATCATAACTAGCTATCTCTATCATGCTAAGTTTTATCCTTAGACACCTTCCCAATTTATCAAACAATATCCTTTAAATCACTAACTTCTGAGTTTTTTTGAAAAAGTTGCTTTATCTGTGCTTGCTTTAACTATAGTGTGTTAATCCCCTTAGATAGAGATTTGGACTAGCTACAGTGCATTGATCTCATTGAATTTTTGTACTAAGCACATATCTGGATCAATTTGAATTACCTCCTTTGATATTTCATTTGCTTCCCTATTTAGTTATCTATAAATATGCCAAAAATTAAAAGCTTCATTTTGATCCACAACTTCTTTTATTTGAGAAAATATGAGTTGTAGAATCATGTTTTCCATCCTAAAAACACCAAGCATCCAGTTTATTACCACCTACGAGTCTCTGTAAATTTGAATTTTTTGTATTCCTTTTGATTCTAACAATTGAACCAAATATTTGAGGACCATAACTTTAGCATAATAATTAGAACCTTCTTCCAATCCAGCTTTGAATTATATAATAATGAGAGTAAAAAATATATAGTAATCATCTTGCTCCACAAACTCTAGGGATCCCCTATCTAGCCCCATCAAAAAAACCCCAAGCCCTTGATTTATCAATATTTGGAGGGATGAATTATCTGTTTACCTTTGTTGTTGATGAAACCTTACAGTTTTTTAAACTTCCAATGATTTGGGAGGAGACCTGCCAAGTAGGCTTCTCTTGATCCTGAAAAATTATTGCATTCCTAGTTAACCATACTCCCCAAGACACAAACAATGGGAGAGCTATAAAACCTTTGTAAGACCTATTTTCAAACCAATATTTTAAGCACTCTCCTAAGAAGTCTTCTTCCCATCCTATAAGAAGCTTTAATTGTGTTGTAACTTCCCTCCAAACCTATCTAGTAAAGTAGCAAGCAACCAGTAAATGATAAATTGTTTCATTGTTTGATTTACATAAATAACACCTTCCTGGACCATTCCAATTCTTCTTATATAAAACCTCCCATGTTAGAACCTTATTTTTCATGGAAAGCCACAAGAATAGTCTTGTATTCAATGGGGCTTTCTGCTTCCAAAGTGTCTTCCACCACCATGTTGGATTGTCATTGCTATCTTCCAATAGAGTCTTATACCCCAACTTTGGAGTGTACTCCCCCATAGCTCCATTATTTATCAAAACCAATTGATTAGTTTCCTCTCACAACTTGATATGTTCAACTTTAAGTCTCCCCACATATTCTTCCCATCGATGTGCCTCTTGGCCCAGAAGCCCTCATATTTTTGCTTTCGTCCATCCTTGACTCCAGTTTGTAGAATATTCTAGGTTAATTGCTTGGGTAAGATTTCCAATCCCTTATGCTCTTAGGGTATGAATTATATTATTTGGTAGTCTGTGCATATCACCATAACCAATCCAAGGGTCTAATCCTAGTCTTATCCTTGAAACATCCCCTATTTTCTAGGCAATCCAATCACCAACAATATAAAAGGCTTGAATCATTGCCTTCCAACAGATTGAAACATTACATGTTTTTTTAACTGGGGCCCTTATCCACTCCTCAACTATGAGTGGATCTAAATACTTTTCATGTATAATATTATTCTATGAGTCTTCATTTGATATTATCTTCCAAACACACTTTGCTACTAGAGCCTTGTTAAATAGGAAGATGTTCTTAAGTCCCCATCCTCCATTTTCCTTGGGCTTGGATATGGATTGTCATTTAACCAAGGTAATACCTTCCCTTTCCCTTTTACCTGTCCATAAGAATCTATATCTTAACTATCTAATTTATTCCAAAACTCCTTTTGGCACATGAGCCAAAGATTGCCAATATACTAGTATTGCCTCCAACATAGACTTGACCAAAGTCAATCTCCTCCCCAAAGAGAGCTATTTGTTGCACCATATATTAATTCTTCCTTCCACCTTCTTTATCAACCAATTCTAGTATTTTTTAGTGTAGTCATTGGGTTTCAAAAATAACCCCAAATATTTAAACCCCTCTTGAAGATCAAATTTGTTAAAGGGAAAAAGTTGACCTATTATTATGGTTTGATTATGATTCACATAGTTAAAATAAATGCTTGACTTTTGTGCATTAATATGCATGTCTATTGCTAAATAAAAAAGATCTAAATATTGTTTTAACTTATCTATAGCTCTTACTGTTCCATCTATGAAAATGAGAACATCATCTAAAAAAAGTAGATGGGTGACTTCCACTGTTCTACCTATTTTAATTTATTTTATTGCTTCTTCTCTCTTGGCTTCTATAATACACCTACTTAATCCCTCGTCTACCAAAAGAAATAACAATGGTGACAAGGGGTAACCTTGTATAATACTTCGAGAAGCTTTGAATAACTGAGAGACTGACCCATTAACCAAAACTGCAAAAGAAACAGAACAAAGACATCCCATAATACAGCTTACCATCTGCACACAGAACCCAATATGAGTAAGTATCATTATTAAATATAGCCAATTTACTATCAAAAGCCTTGGAGAGATCCAACTTCATCATCATTGCTGGTAGTTTATTTGATTTTATGGTATGAAGACTTTCCTGAGCAGCACCAATTGCTTCATGAATTTGTCTACCATGTAGGAAACCAAATTGCTCAATAGATTTTATAGAAGAATAGAAGAACCTTTTAATTCTTGAAGCAATTATTTTTTCTATTATTTTATATACAAAATTACACAAAGAAATGGGCCTAAAATCATCAAAAGGAAGAAGGGTTGTCCTTTTTTAGAATAAGAGCAATGAAGGTAGAGTTGAAAATGGTATTTACCCTTCATTTTATCCTAGATTCCTCCACAACCTTGAGTAGGTCAGACTCCAAAATATCATAGATCCCGAGAAAGAATTCCACAGTCCACCCATCAGGTCCTAGACTCTTATCTTTTTGGAAGGAGGTTAAAACAATTTTTAGCTCGTCCTTTGAGACTTCCTTAATCAACTCATCATTGTCTTCCTCATCTATAAATTTGGTAAAGAGAGAAGCTATTTTAACTATTTTAGCTATATTAACTTGACTAGGATCCTTGTACAGTTGACCAAAATGCCTTACACCCATGTCTGCTATTCCTTTAAAGGAGGAGACTTTACTTCCATCTTGTCCCTGTAACTCCCAAATTGTATTTTATTATTTTTTGTGGTTTACAAAGCTATGAAAAAATTTAGTGTTCTCATCCCCATTTGCAATCCATAGTGCTCTACTTTTGAGCCTCCATCATGCTTCTCTCTCTACCAACAATCTACTCTTCTCTTGTTCTAGACTTTTATACTTAAGCCTTATTTCCTCATCCATTTATTTTTCAAATTCATCTGATAGAAACACTGCAAGCTCCTCCTCAATATCCCTCAGTTTTTTCTCATCCATTAGTTTTTATGGGCCCACTAAGCCACTGCTACCTTAACCCTTTTTAAATTTACTGCAAATTGTATACTAGTAGATTCTCTTAGACTATAATCAAACTCCACCCATTTTGATTTGACTAAAGTTACAAAGTTATCCTCTTTTAGCCACTCAGAATAAAATTTAAAAGGAAAATGTGGTTTTTTCTTTGATTTTGTTAAAAGAAGCATGATAGGGGAGTGATCAGAGTCACCTCTAACTTCAATCCAAGACTTCAATTTGTAAGTGCAATTTACCAAACTCTTTGCTACTAAAAATTTATCCAATCTCTTAGAAATTATATCAACTCCTTTCCTCGTGTTTCTCCAAGTTGGGATAGATTTTATAGGCAGCAAGTCTACCAGTCCCTTGGATTCAAAATTTTGGATGAAGTAACTAGCTAGTGGATTAGTTCTAGTAGCAAAATCCCACACTTCAATCCTCAAAAGAGTTAATTTTAAATCACCTCCTAAAAATAAATTATTAGCTTCTAAAAAATTTTGATCCATAAGCTTATCCCAATACTGCATTCGATCTTTATATGGGCCATAAATGTTCACCACTGTCACTGTTTCCCCAAGCTCCACTAAAAAGAATTTGGTCTTAACTCCTGAGTCAAGCAATGCTAATTTGGTTAGCCTAAACCAATTTACCTTTCACCCTGAAACCACTCCTCCTGAGGCTCCTACAACATCAAGGGCCAAAAAATCCCATTCTTTAAGCAATTTATTGAGATCTTTCATCACTTTCATAGCTAACCCTTTTATCTCTTGAATTAGCAAAATATTTGGATTATGAATTTCTACCAACCTACATAAAGCAAAATTTTTTGCATAGTTTCCCATCCCTCAAATATTAAATAAAAGTACTTTCATTGATTAACTATGTCTAGGATCATCCTTGCTCTAAGGATCCCTTTTAAGGATGGTTTCTTGCCTTGTTGAACTTCACATAGGCTTTTATTCTTAGCCAATAAAGTAAAAACTCTTTTGTCCCTCCTACCAGTAAGACTTCTATCCCCCACATATTTACTAGGGCCTCCCCCAAATCCTTCTTCTCTTAGTCCTATTATTCCTTTTAGGGATTATAGGGGATACTTATGAGTTTTTGGGGACATCGAACCTTCTTGACCACAAAAAAATTGAAGAGGAAACAATTTGAAAGATATTTACTTGTGAAGCATTATTAAAAAAATTACCAGAGTATAATCAAGGTTTGGATCTACTTCCTTCAAGGAAGAGGAATTTAAGGGTCCTCCTTGCCTCTCAATTACACCCTTACCGTCTTCTAGTGGAGACTTTGTATGATATTTGGTAGTAGATTTGCTTTAAAATCTTCTATATGGGTCCAAGAATCCAACTTTTGCTCTAAGAATCCTAGCCTTACTATAGTATGAGATGATTATAAATCCATCACCTGATTTGGTACAAAAATATTTTTCTCTATCTTCTCTGCAATTTTTGTTTATTTTTTTCCTGATTTCTCTAGCTTGTGTTCCTTATGCAATGATTCAATAATATAATAAAACTATAAGTTATCTTCTTGAAGGGAAAATTGTATTTCATTCTCACCCTTAAAGATCCCTCTATCTTCCTTATGATGCCAAACCTTCTTAAAATTTCAAGAGAACAATCCATTGCAATATACCCATAATTATGACAATGTACCCATAATTATGACAATGTGCACACTTAAAAGGCACACCAATATAGTCTAGGTTTTGAAAATGCATCCCTTTGTTATACTTCAATGCAATTTCTCCCACCAATCCATCTCTCCAGTCCACATCAACAGAAATCCTGGCTATTATCCTCATGCATGAGGACTGATGCCTTTCGTCCACCTCCAAGAAAGAAACAATGTAGTTGCCTATGGCTTTGAAAACATCTCTACACTGAAATTCTAATGGAAACCCTAGTAACTTTACCCATACAGGGTGAGAAGGTATTGACTGGTCTTAGGGTCAAAACAAGGATCCCACACTTTGAGAATTAACAAAGCTGACCCACAAAACTATTTCTCTGATATAATCTTTGCCACATCTTCCTTAGTCCTGAATTGAAATGACAACCATCCTCTTACTAGAAATAAAAAGCTAGGCACACACCCTAGAACTTCTATCCATTCCCTAGTCATCCAATCTACCAAGATTTTTTTAGAAATTGCACGTCCATAGAACCTCCTAATAAGCATTTTCTCTGAGATTTCAATGACTTCCCCCATTTTTACATCTTCTCCTAGAACTAATTTTGCTCTATTAATCTTCCTTTGAATGCACTTGGTTACCTTTTTATGTGCTTCCAATGGATTCTTCTTTGAATTTCCTCCTTTCAAATTCTTATGTTGTCCCTCATAGCCCTGATCAAAGAGTTGTGGCTTATTTTGAACTTGCTCTAAAGAGGATATATCTCAATCATCACTCTTGTCTAAGAGTTGTGTGTCTTCGTGTAAAATCATCACCGGCTCAGGCCCATTCTTGAACACTTCTAAAGGAGACTTCCTTCTTTCAAAATTTCTTCCACAATCAAATATGGAGACATCCTCATAAGGATTCGTTGAATAGTCCATTGCTTCTTCTTCATGACCTTGTTCTAGAAAACCCCTAAATCTTCCTTCCTTTTCAAAATCTTGCATTCTCCTTATAGCCTCAAGGTTGGGGGACTCTCCATTAGTGTTTGCATTAGAAAAACTAGCCTCGATAGATAATGTCCCATTGTCTTTATCACCCTCTATTTCACTCACCATTGTGGCAGTCTTGTCAGAAAAAAACTCTGAAAATCTATCCTCTTAGCCCATGTCCTTAAAACCTTAGGGTTAAGATGCATGTTGTGTAATGATGATTCCATCCTTGGAAGCCATAGCCCTAGTCTATTCTTCTCATCTATCCCCTCAACTATTGCTCTATTTTGCACTGAACTTGCCAAAAATCCCCTACAAATACCTCCTTCAAACCCTCTAATGAGTTGCTACATCTTGTTGGTGATACATCTTGAAACCAAGGGTTGTGTGATGGACCTGACAGTTGCAATGGTAGTTATATTGGTGACCCATATTTATCCTTGTCCTCTTTGTATCCTCTTTATCCTTTCTTCAATCCCAAAGTTGTGGTCTTAGACATCTCTGACATCCATCTGCACCTTAGTGAACCATCTTGTACTGTTTTTGGGGTAAAAGTGCACCAATTTTAAGATATTTAAATATGTTGGATTCTCCTTCAAACTGTTGAAGACCCTCTTCTAAAACAAATTATTCTTCTATTGTCCATTCATGAGCAAGCTTTGGGTTGTGCTTTAAGACCTGTGAAATCCCACTATTGTTTTCCATCTGTATTTCCACTAAGTTCTAATTTGAATAGACTGTTATCTACCCAAACAACAAGTACTGCAAAGTTTTAACAATTTGAAAATCTATTCTTTTATGGCTGCCCAAACCTTTGTGTTTGAAAAAACCGTAGACACAACTCCAAAAACAACTTCTACTTTTATCTAGAAAAGTAAATAGTAAAGAAAAATACTTGTTAAGACATGTACTAGGGTTTGAAATCCGCCGCCTACTTCAGAGAATTGCTATGCTTTTTTCTCCTTTTTTCATGCTAGGGTTTGAATTCCATTGTTTATTCTAAAAAATCCTCGCTTGCTTCAAAAAATTTGTTGCTTGTTTAAAAAAAAATGTTTGCTCCAAAAAAATTGACATCACCGCTTGCTCCAAAAATTCGTCATTGTCTCTTGCTCCAAAAAATTTGTCTCCAAAAATCTGACATCATTGTTTGCTCCAAAAATTTTTCATCGTCACTTGCTCCAAAAAATTCGTCGCCACCACTTGCTCCAAAAAATTCGTTGTCATCGCTTGCTCCAAAAAAATCTGTAGCTTGTTCCTAAAAAATCCGCTGCCATTGCTTGCTCCAATCTGCTCCAAAAAATCTGTCGTTGTCCTTCCAAATTATCTACAATATCAATTCCACAATGAAACAATGCTTTTTCCCCATGATTTGCTCTAAAAAATACTAACTTAAAAAATAAAAAATAAATAATCCTTGCTCCATAAAATTTAACCACTTGCTCTAAAAATTGGTTGCTGCCCCACCAAAATCTCACCTTAAGCCAAGGTTATACAACATGCTTTTTTTTTTATAGGAAATCAACATTTTAAGAAGTCAATAGTTATTAAAGCATGATGCTATGAATGAGGATTAAACAAATAAAAATTACAACATTGGTTGCTGCCCCACCAAAATCTCACCTTAAGCCAAGGTTATAAAACATGCTTTTTGATAGGAAAGCAAAATTTTAAGAAGTCAATAGTTTTTAAAGCATGATGCTATGAATGAGGATTAAACCAAAAGAATTACAAACATTAGTTTAGGTTTATCTTTATCACTATGGCTTATTCTTAGCCTTCATGATAGAGATGTGCGCCACATATGACAAGATTTCTCCATCTCCGTTACCTCTATAGTAGTATTTATGGATGAAATGTCCATGTTAATGAACATGATTGGGTTTTGAAGAATCATTGACTTTACATTTTTCAAGGTTGGTTATTAAATTCCTATAAATTTAGTTATATCCACATTTCCATGAAGGTCCGTCAATCTTAACCACCATGTTATTTTATTAAATATATACAATAAATTCGATGCTATGAAGGTATGAATGTGATTAATTTTTATTTAAAAAAAATTATATAATAAAAAATTTAAATAATTTAATTTTTAAACGATTTGTTTGGTGGGATTAAACATTTATGTATAATTTAAACAATATAAATAGAGATGGGTATTAAATAAATTTATATAATATAATTTACATTAAGAATTAAAGTATAAGGTTGATGATGGTAAGTTTTAATATTTGAAAAAATTAATTAGTTTTTTTTAACTGTTTATATATAGAATTGAGGTAGACCCATATTTCTTACACCATTAATACATATGGTATCACAACAATTTTGATATTATTCATGTATTTCTTGGTAAGATTCCTCCTTGAGAAATTTAAACAGTTGAGCTAATGCTATTTAATTGAGGAATCTAATTAATTAAACTAATGTTATTTGATATTATTTTTAATATTTTTAGTTTGTATAAGTTCATAAGAATTTATTTAAATATAATTATTTTTAAGTTAAAATTGTTAAAATTGTTTTTACTAGAGTTCGTTCAAATTTGTTTAGTGGGATGATTTAAACAATATCAATAAAAATGGATATTGAATAAATTTATGTAATATAATTTACTTAAAAAAATTAAAAGTATAAGTTTAATGATGGTGATTTTTTATATTCTCTTAATCTAATTAGTTGGTTATATATGGGATTGAGATGAGCTTCATCCATATTACATCATCACCATATAGTGGTATTACCATATATAGTGATATTACAACAACTTGGATATTATCTATGTATCATTAAATAAGATTCAATCATAGGTCTCTCCTTAAACATTGAGGAATCTAATTAATTGAGCTAATGTCATTAATATCTTTAGTTTGTATTGATTGATGATAAATTATTTAAATATAATTATTTTTAAGTTTATATATATAGTGTGTGTGAAACCTTTACAACCAACGCACACGGTTGAGCAATCTCCTCCCAACCATGACCACTCGTAAAGCCAAAAGCTATACTTATCAATAGGCAATTTAACACACAACCACCACACACCCACCCCTCACACACTCACCTATGTCGTGGTGTGAATCTTAGATCTCCCAAAAAAGAGCCAAAGCTCGAACCGTTAGTACCACACACCCACCCCCTCACACACTCGCCCATGTTGTGGTTTGAACCTTGGATCTCCCAAAGAAGAGCCAAAGCTCGAACCGTTAGTTGTCCCCTGGGGGACTAAGTTAAGATATTTTTATTAGAATTGATATATAAATCTAATCTGATTAATATTATATAAATTATATATATGGCATTGTTAAATTTTCCATTAATTTGTTAACATGGATAAAATAAAACATCACTTAAATTTAATATTTTTAATATAATACACTATACTGGAGAGAATACCTTTAGATATCCAAAAGAAATCACTTTGATCACACAATACACAATGATATATATATATAAAGCGAAAAACCCCGCCTTGGTCTAGAGACCATGAAAAGGGGGTTCTACACCGTCAAATTCACCCGAGAGTCGCACCCGACCCTGCCCGTACCAACATTATCAATTGGATTTTGGATACCCAATTCAGCTTTTTGGTAGGGTGGAGATTTGAACCTGGGACCTCCCTTGGAGGATTGCCCTCTCCTCTCCAACTCACCTACAACACCTGGGTAAAAAAACTAATTTATAGTGGAAAACACCCCTTTCGAGGTGCCACTTTCAATAGGTTGGGCATAGGAGGAATGGAGCCTTGTCGGCCTCTACCAGCACATAGGACATTCCTAACTATACCATATATCTGCAGGATGGAGACAAGGGGAATGGAACCTGGGTTGGCCTCTACCAGTACCCAGGGCATTTACCACTGCACCACAACAAGCAGATAAAATTAATTTATAGTGGAAAACACCCCTTTTCGGGTGCCACTTTCAACAGGTTGGGCATAGGAGGAATGGAGCCTTGTCGGCCTCTACCAGCACATAGGACATTCCTAACTATACCATATATCTATAGGATGGAGACAAGGGGAATGGAACCTGGGTCGACCTCTACCAACACCTAGGACATTTACCATTGCACCACAACAAGTAGATAAAACTAATTTATAGTGGAAAACACCCCTTTCAAGGTGCCACTTTCAACAGGTTGGGCATAGGAGGAATGGAGCCTTGTCCGCCTCTACCAACACATAGGACATTCCTAACTATACCATATATCTATAGGATGGAGACAAGGGGAATGGAACCTGGGTCAGCCTCTACCAGCACCCAAGGCATTTCTCACTGCACCACAACAAGCAGATCACACAATGATATATTGAATTAGTAGATGAAGTGCTTAAATAATTCTAATAATTGCATGCCTTTTAATTGACATATCATTGACATTAACTTGTGTTTGACAACTCAAAATCTGATGAAGGTATCAAAATGTTATGCGATGGCGTTTGAAAAAATTACAAGACTTTACATAATTACAATACATTGATATAAAAGATATATATCTAAAAACGTCGAGAGTTATCAATTTCGAGGCGCCTATCTTGGAGATCACACCCCCAAGAAATGAGATTTGCAATAGTTGGTTAGTTGGTTGTTTTAGTTTAAATATTTTAAATGTTTGCAACGGTTGGTTAGTCGATTGTTTTAGTTTAAATATTTTAAATATTTTTGTTAATGTCGGCATTTTTAATAAATAAAAAAATTGTTTACGGCGTGACATTTATGACGTCTTTGCCTCCCACCCCCTGTATGCCATTGTAGGAACACCTCTCGGCAAAGAGGTCATACATGTCACACCGTAAACAATTTTTTTATTTATTAAAATAGCCGACATTAGCAAAAACATTTAAACTAAAACAGCTGATTAACTAATGTTGCAAATATTTAATTTTTTTTTGCATATATTATGAATCAACCATTTTCAATCTATTCTCTCAAAGTTATGGGGATGTTTTTTTATTTCTTTATCTAGAATTTAACAAACAAATCTCCCATTTGGAAGCTTCATTATTTCTATACCTGTTATTTGAAATGCTCCTTGTCTCAAATTATGAACTATTTAAAATGCTCCTTATATGCGATTTCTTTAAAATAAAAGAAACCCTAAAATAAATAAATAAAAACATTGCTCTTTAACCCTAAAATAAAAGAAAAAAAAATTGCTCTTTAACCTTAAAATAAAAGAAAAAAAAATTGCTCTTTAACCTTGAAATAAAAGAAAAAAAACATTAGCTTCCAAGGAAACCTAAAATTAATTTTTTTTACTTTTTAAACTTAATAATATAAGATATTTTAAGTGTTCTATCTGAACAATTTTACTTAAAATTAATTTTTTTATTTTTTTGAACTTGGATAATATAAGATTTTTTTTATTGAGTAAATACTTCTTATACATATACAATAATATAAGATATTTTAAGTGTTCTATGAACAATTTTTTATTATAATAGATAGAAAACTTATAATTTATATTTCAAAAAAATATTAATTTAACGTTTAAAAATATTCTCATGTCTTAAACAATTATTATATTTACATAAAAACCTAATTTTAACCTTATCTAAAGTTTAACCTAAATTCACCTTTATAAAAACAAAATAAACCAATCCCCACGTTGGATATGTATATGTATAAGAAGTATTTACTCAATAAAAAAACAAAATAAACCCTTAATCTAAGACCTAATTTTAACCTAAATTCTCTTTAAAAAAACAAAATAAACCCTTAATCTAAGACCTAATTTTTGTCTTCGATTTTTTATTATTTACACATTTAACTATTATTTGAATGAGTTTTTCATTAAAATATTTTTCTTCTGAGAATATCATATTTTTGCTACTTTGTTAATAAATAGATTCTCTTGACAACTTTCTTCTATGTTTTGAAAGGGCTGAAATGAAGTTGTCTTCTTTTGAAAACTGCAACAGAAAAAGTTTGGAGGACTTGCTAGACGATTGTATTTCTCTCATTTCATCATTCACAACTCCTATCGATGTAGTGAGACTCGGAGCTGTCTCCCACCGCTTCAAATCTGCGCTCAAGTTTGCGCCTTTCCTTGACAGCGACGAATTTTGGGAACAATTGCTTCCTCCTCATTATGATCATATTCTCTCCCAATCCCTCCGCGAGGTGGAATATTCTTCCAAGAAGGATATCTATTTTCGCCTCTGCTACCCACTTTCGCTCAAAGACGAAAATGTACTTTTATCATTATTATTTTTCTTTTTCTTTTTTCTTCCTTGGTTTCTGAATCTGCAGTATAAATAAATTTTTGACATATTTTGCCAGATGTTTTGGCTGGAGCGATCTACTGCAAAAATTTGTTACAAGATATCTTCAAAAGATCTTCACTGGCGAAGGAGCGAACGATGTGTGGATGTGAGGGATGATATCCGAGCAGATGAACATCAACTTATATTTTATGATACACTGGGAATATTCGATTGCAGGTTGCTTTCTCCAAATACCAAGTACAGTGTGTCATTTGTGATAGGATTTAAGTGGAGTCTGATACCACTCATTTTTTTGTGAGAACGCCTAAGGGATATGAGATTAAATTTAAATACATGTCGAATGAAGGGCGTGATTGGAGGGATGTTAAGGTTGGGGAATTTATTACCAGAGGTTATGTCCATTGTAATAAGCCAAAACTTTTAATATTTGGTTTGGAAGGGCTTTGGCACTGGGAAAAATATTGGGTTGTATTAGGTGGGGTTAAGATTCGACCCATGGCAGGGTAGACACAATCTTATCATTTGAGTTGCAGGCGTGACATTGCAACGGGCTTCCTTTTGCATAGGTGTTAATTCAGTTGGATATGATTTTGGATTGCTCAGCTGAAGTTTTGTTTTTTTATTTTTAAATTGTTGAATGAAGATTTAGGGTGTTAATTCAGTTGGATATGAATTTGGATTGCTCAGCAAGTTTTGATTTTTAATTTTAACAGGTTGAATGAAGATTTAGGGTTTCCAGATTGATCGTACATATTTGAATTAATTCAATTAACATTCTTTCTCATTTCAATTACCTTTACATAATGTATTTTTCTTTGAATGGATTATCAACATCAATATTTGAAATAATAAGGTGTTTATCAACACCGCCTATCGAGATTCAGATTTGTTATCACTTGAACATTTTCATCTCACTCAAAGCTATTTTAAATATTTTTGGCATGTTATATTTATCAATATATATATATATATATTTAAAAATGTCATTGAAAAATATTTTAATATAATAATTGTGCGGCCGCGGATGCTACTAGCTTAGATATAAAGAATATATATCTAAAAACGCTGAGAGTTATCAATCTCTAAGCACCTATCTCATTTTTTGGGGGTGTGATCTCCAAGATAGGCGCCTCGAGATTGATATCTCTCAGTGTTTTTAGATATATATCCTTTATATCTAAGCTAGTTATAAAATAAGCCTAAAAACAAAATATGTTTAAATGAATATTAAATTTCTAGCTTGGGCAAAGGTATAAGGTTAACCTCACAAGCTTAACTTTAAGAGGTTAACTTTGTAAATTTAATTAAATGGGCTCCTAAACTTTGTATACTTAACTCATATTACACTCTACTATACCTTGTAGGATTTCATAATAAATTAAATTAAATTAAATATTTCTTTATTGATTGGAGGAAGGGGTTTTGAAATGTCCTCGAACCTTTTACAAATAGAGATGGTCCTTGAAGAGGAGCTAGAAGGATAAAATACCAAAAATAGAAGGGATAAAAACTAGATATATTATGAAAATAGGGGAAACCCTAGAACTACCAAAATAAAGGAGCAAAAAAACATGGGAACCTCGCAAGAGGGTCCACATTACGATCTGTCATGTCTTAAATTTTTCATGGAAAAAATCAGCTCACATTCAATGAGGGGATCTTCACTTGCAGGGATGTGAGAATATTTTTTTTGGAGGTTTTGGTTTGAGGCCTTACCTTTCTTTTTTTTTACTACCAGCACCTACATCCCTAAAACTGGAAACAAGATGAGGAGTGCAGAGTTTGTTACCATAATTTTCCATGGAAACAAAATCAAATGTAAATCTAAGGGTAACTGGTTGAGGCTCCACAAATTGGGGCTCATACTAGGCCACCTCTCCATCTAGGCCTGTGATCCAACTGAATATAGGGTATCCTCTGGAGCCTTCTCCTTACCTTTTGAAATCTGGGCCTCAATGTCGAACAAATTTTGGACCTCCTCCTAAACCTCCTCCTTACCATTTGATATTTGTACCTTCTCCTTGTCATTCAATATTTGGACCTCCTCCTAGGCATTCTCCTTGTCATTCAATATCTAGGGCTCCTCCTGGGTCATCTCCTTGTTAATTGTAGTCTTCTCATGGGCTTTCTCCTTGTCATTCAGAGTTTAGGAATCATCCTAGGCCATATCCTTGCTAATCAAAGTATAGGACCTCACCTAGGCTTTCTATTTTCCATTCAAAGTTTTGGGCTCCTCCTGGGCCTTCTCATCGGGAAAATTTAGAGGTTCTTCAGACTTGAGGTTCGAAGAATCAACCAGTTTCTTGCATGAGGAGGGAAGGTTCTCGTACTCTGTATCTTGATGCTAGGTGTAGATGTCTAATATTAGCTCTATGGATTTAGGTAACTCGAAGGTCAAATTAGCAATGATACACATTCTAGCATAGACTATCTTTGACTTAGATTTTATGGAAAGATCGAAAGAAACTAGATCCCCAATGCTCTCACAATTCCTTTGAGAATGTCTTCATGCTAGAACTAAATTGGAAGACCTGGAAGTTTGACCCATAACGGATCCAAGTTGATGCTTTGGGAGTTTGGTTTAAAGTCTGGATTTCATTTCCTCAAGAATAGATTACACTTACCATAGAACTAGGGTCCTCCTGCTAGGATGCAATTAGTCCTCGATGCTAGTTAATTTGATGAGGGAAAAACTCTAGGGAGTACAACTAGCTCCATATGACCTTAGGGTTTCCATTTGGAGAACGCCCATCACTTGATGGAGTCTATGTTGGGTCGAGAGCATACAAATTTTCCAACCAATGAAACAACCTCTTGGGCCATAGCCATGGCTATGAGCTCTGGAGGGACTCTGATTTTTTCATGGATAGGCTAGAGAGAAAAGGAACTTTTCCACACCGACTGGAAATTTAATCAGACCGTATATGCAAAGGAATTTTGGGGTAAGACACCGTGGAGGATCCTATCGAGGAGGCATGGGGGAACTGGAAACTCCCAATCCATACTCGAGAGCAAAGGAGCCATTGTCTAAAGAAATCTTACCAAAACTTAATTCAAAATTCAAATCTAACACCTGTCTTTCGCTTGGATCCATGTCAGATTGTCGGCATTGGATGAGCTTCTAAATTAATGGTGTTTAAGACCATAGTACATAATTGCTACATGACATCCCCGAAAGAGCATTCTGCCTTGGACCTACTGCTCTTTGTGTTTTTCCCCTCTATGCTTTGCCCTAGACCTGCAGTATATAAAAATAAAGTATATTGGTCCTTGACCCAAAAAATGTTAGCTAAATATTTGGCATGATTTCTCAAATTAAATGAAATGTTAGCCTTGGTCAATGAAGTTAAATTACATACTTCAACATATAATTTATACATAAAATTATGATTACCTATCTTTATATATTATATCATTAATATTGTTATGAAATACAATGAAAATAAGACTTTTCAAAGTGTTTTTTTAATCCATTTATTGCATTAAGACTATTTTAAATGTTTTGTTATATATATATATATAAACTCTTTCTCTCTCTAAGGTGTGTAAATTGTCTAAATTATTCTAAAATTAAGAATTGTAACGTTTTGCATGTTGTTACATAGTTTGGAAAAGTACAATGATTGAATTGAACTTTGAGAATATTCTTATAATAAAAGAGGATTCTTTTGTTTTTTATTAGGTAGGAAAACATGGGATTTTGAAAGGATCCCTAACCTTTTACAATGAGAGACACAATAGAAACAAGAATAGTAAGTGGATCGAGAGGAGAGAAACCCCAAGGGACAGGGGGATGCAACAAAACAACCACAAATAAGCAAGACGAAGAAAATGCCTTCAACAAAAAGAAAGAGGGATAACCTTATCAACCAAGAACAAAAGGAGATCAAAATTTGAAACCACAACACACTAAGTCAAAAAGGTAAGGAAATCCTTCATCCAAATTTGAAGAGCATTCTGATTGACCCCTCTAGTTGGTCAACAGGTCAGCTTCCTTATTTCCTTCTCTAAAGGTGTGTCTGAATTCAACACCTTTCAAATTCTTAGTGTGATGGTAAATATCTTTCATTAAATCTGCAATAGACCAGTAGGGGGAATGTTTTCCTTTATCAATATTAATTATGGAAAGAGAGTCACCTTCGATCACCATCTTCTTTACATTTAGCTTTTCCAATAGCATGATCCCTTGATAAAGTGCCCAATATTCGATAAAAAAAATAGACTGAACACCTAAGAAATCAACAAAGGCCAAAATAATAACCCTTTTGTCATCCCTAATGATTCCTCTAGCCCATTCGATGCTTGAGTTACCTTTAGCCACCCTATCAAAGTTTAGTTTTATTCAACCTTGAGTTGGAGGATACCATTTGATAAGATCTCTAGGATTGGGGGTGGGTAGACTACAAATACCTTCCATATTTAGAGTACCCAACTAGTTGGCAATCTTACCTTCACTATGGGACCATTTTTTTTATCTTTGATAGGTATTATGGAAATATTTTCTTTCAAGAAATTAAAAATTTTAGCTTCGACATGCAGGGGATATTTTGTTCTAAAATTCCCCCAAGAAATGAGGTAAACAGAAAGACCAACAATTTCTAAACAAATGATTTTGAAAGGGGGTAACCCACTGCAAACATAGGTCCAAAATGTTATTAGGCATGAACCAGGTAAAATTGTAATTAATGATAAGAAGGTGGATAACTTCTAAGGAGAAGGAACACTTAAGAAATAAATGATTAGCATTCTCTCAAACAACTTTACACAGATAACACCTATTCAAAATGGGCATGCCTCTTTTGTGAAGGTTTTTAATAGTAAGAATTTTGTTATAGACGGTCAACTAAAAGAAGAAATCAACTTTAGGTATGAGGTGTTTGAACCATATATTATTGGCAAGAAACCTATCCCCTTCTTCATAAAACTGAAGAAAGTAAGCATATTTAACCGTGAAATGGCCCTTATTATCCACATTCCAAATAGGTGAATCAACTACCGGGTTAGGATTTAGGAGATGAATTTTGAGAATATTGGATAAAGAACTTAGAGCACAAATTTTCCTAGGGGAGGGGTTAACAAGAGACAGAGTCTTTCAAGCCCTTTTTCCATTCCTTACCTCAAGAAATTCAACAACTCTAGATCCACAATATTGCACAATAAAGGGCTCTAAGTAGTTTAGAAGCTAATATCTAATTAAAGGCTCGTTACGAATCCAAATATCTTCCCAATATTTATATTTCCTCCCATCAACGATATTTCATATCAAAGAAGATTCTTTTGTTGTATATGATAGTTTTTCAAATTGTTTAGTATTGATTTTCTATACTCCAATATTATAGCCATATTTTCTTTATATACACATGCTTTTGGACTACAACAAGAAATTTATTTTCTTCGAGGTTTGATAGTTTATATTATATAATAAGTAGTATCTTAAAGTTTTATTTTAAATATATAGTAAGATCATGAGGTTTCTGATATTCTCACAATGACACTGAGAGGGGGGTGAATCAGTGTAGCTATTTAAATTCAAATCTACAACTCTTAAAGCTAAAGCAAAGAGAACTTAAAAGCAGATAAAGCAATTATCACAAGAGAGCACACCACAACACACAATGTAACGAGGTTCACCAATTTGGCTACTCCTCAAGAATGACTGCTTGGACTACGGTCCAAATCTAGCCTTTGCAAAACACCAATTTTACAATCTGTTTACTAGCACCCACTGGAAGGAGCACCAACCCCTGATTTATCTGCACCAACCCCTATCCAAGCACCAACTTGGATCACAGTTTTGAAAGCTATATCAATGACATACAAATGCCTTCACTTTTACAAGACCCTAACTGGTCTACAATTTATCAAAACACAGTAAACACTTACTGCTCAGCTTGTCGCTCTCTTACAACACTCTTCTAACCCTCTTTCGGCAACACTTTCACACATTCAACGGCAACTTTATTCTCCACGCAACTGCCCTTTTATAATCAAATTGTCTAATTGTAACTCCAGTTGTAACTCCTTTTATTTCTCATGCGCCACTTGTCAGTTGTAACGCCTTCTAACTGTAACTGCTTTTGTATAAATATAGGGTAGGCTTTTCATCAACCACGATGCATGTTACGAATTTACACATATACCTCTACCATGATTGTTCGTCTTCTCGGTCATGACTGTTCGTATTCTTTTTTGTGCATGCATGCATATTCGATTCTATTTATACGACTGTTAGATTTCTCCTTCTTCGACTGTTCTTAAATTAGCTGCATGATTTTCTTTTGTAACGTCCCCTATAACTGCTGTGTAACTTCAGTTAACGGTTACATATCTTAATACGACTGGGTTCTATTTTTAGCTTGCGCCAAAATGACCTGTCGTGAAATTGTGACACTTCTGCCTCTTTGTCTTCTTCTCAGCTTGTACCCGCGAAAATACATGTCACAAAATCATGACACTTTTCGCCTCCGTACACTCTTCTCGACTTGCACCAGCGAAAACATGACATGTCGCAAAATCGTGACACTTTTGCTGCCTTATGCCTTTCTCTGCCTTTCGCCCGCAAAAACGGAACATGTCATGAAATCGTGACACTTTCGCTTTTGAGCTCTTCCTCCTTGAATTTGTCATGAAATCACGACGCTTCTACTTCCATGCTCTTTCGTTTTGCTTCTGTCGTGAAATCGTGACACTTCATCCTTCGGAGTCTTCCTCTCTGCTGTTGTCGCGATATCGTGACATTTCTATCTCCGTACATTCTCTCTCCTCTCTTAGTCGCGAAAATGTGACATGTCGTGATATCGCGACATCTTTTCTCCTTAGCTCTTCTCTTCTCTTCAGGTCATGAAAACGTGACATGTCATGATATCGCGACATCTTTTCTCCTTAGCTCTTCTTCTTGCAAATTGTCGTGAAATCGTGACACTTTTCCTTGCAAGCTCTTTCTCTCAAACATGTCATGAAATCGCGACACATTTTTCTTTGCTTGCGCCTTCTCTCCAAACATGTCGCGAAATCGTGACAGTTTTCTTTGCTTGCGCCTTCTCTCCAAACATGTCACGAAATCATGACAGTTTTCTTTGCTTACGCCTTCTCTCCGAACATGTCACGAAATCACGACAGTTTTCTTTGCTTGCGCCTTCTCTCCGAACATGTCACGAAATCGCGATAGTTTTCTTTGCTTACGCCTTCTCTCCGAACATGTCACGAAATCGTGATAGTTTTTCTTGCGCTTTCTCTCTCTTCCAACATGTCACGAAATCGCGACAGCTTTGCCAGCTTTTTCTCTCTCCTTCGATATGTCGCGAAATCGCGACAGCTTTTCCAGCTTTTTCTCTCTCCTCCGATATGTCGCGAAATCGCAACAGAAAACATGTCGCGATATCGCGACAGTTTTCTTACTTGTCTTTTTCTTTGATCCTTTGAATCTGGGCCACTTTTGTCTTCTTGGAAATTTACTGTACATGCTCTGACTGACCTCTGAACTCCTGTCCACTGCATCAACTGATCTATCTGTCTGTGTTGACAACAATGACAATATCTGTTTCGCACCTTGCTCAACAATCTCCCCCTTTGGAATTGTTGGCAACACATGGGCAATTTCCTGTAATTCTTCTCCCCCTTTGACAATAATACCAAAGGGCTGCTGCAGACTCCCCCTGAGTCTATGCACAACATTCTCAGGCAAAAACTGTTACAATTAGTAAAAATCAAGAATATGAGCAAAGATATAAACACATATATGAATGCTCCCCCTGAGAATGTGGTCCCGATATCTAGTCAATTTTTGGGAAACGTGACCACTCCCAACTTACTCCGAAGGTACTCAAAAACTTCCTTGGGCAATGGTTTTGTGAATATATCTGCTACTTGCTCTGTAGTTGGAACAAAATCCAATTTAACCTCACCTTTCGCAACTTTATCCTTCAAAAAGTGATACCGGATTGCAATATGTTTGGTTCGAGAATGCATAACCGGATTCTTCGAGATGTTAATAGCACTGGTGTTATCACATTTAACTAAAATTGGCTCTTTGAAGTGAATACCAAGATCTTTCAGGGTTTGTCTCATCCATAATATCTATGTACAACACGTTGTTGCTGCAATGTATTCTACCTCTGCTGTGGATAGAGAGAGTGATTCTTGTTTCTTGTTGTGCCATGCTACCAGCCTGTCTCCAAGATAAAATGCTCCTCCACTGGTACTCTTTCTATCATCTATACATCCTGCCCAATCTGCATTAGAATATGCAATAAGAGTGAAGTCCTTACCTTTTGGGTACCATAACCCATACTCCATAGTACCCTTGAGGTACCTAAAAATCCTCTTCACAGCTGTCACATGAGTCTCTTTGGGACTAGCCTAAAATCTTGCTACCATGCATACTGCCTGTAAGATATTTGGTCTAGTAGCTGTCAAATACAGCAGACTTCCAATCATAGATCTGTACATGGTTTGATCTACATCTGGAGATTTGTCATCCTTGCTCAACTTGCAACCTGTTGTCATGGGAGTGCTAATAGGTTTACTATCCTCCATTGTGAACTTTTTCAACATTTCTTTCACATATTTAACTTGAGAGATAAAAATGCCCTTTTCATTTTGATTGACTTGCGATCCGAGGAAATAAGAAAGTTCACCAATCATAGACATCTCAAATTCTTTCTTCATTTTATTTGCTATGTCTCTACAGGACTTATCATTGCTGCTACCAAAAATGATATCATCTACATAAACAACAAGGACAATAAGATGGCCATTCTCTGTTTTGACATATAGATTGTTGTCCACCAAACCTTTCTTGAACCCCTGTTGAATCAGATAGTTATCCAGCCTTGCATACCATGCTCTGGGTGCCTGTTTCAAGCCATACAAAGCTTTCTTCAACTTGCAAACAAAGTTGGGATTATCACCGAGTTGGAACCCATCCGGTCGCTCAATGTAAACCTTCTTCTTCAGTTTTCCATTCGGAAATGCTGATTTCACGTCCATTTGATATACTTTGAAATTTTTATGAACTGCTAAAGCCGGAAACATTCCGATTGCCTCTAGTCTAGCTACTGGTGCAAAGGTTTCCTCAAAATCAATACCTTCAACTCTGTGCATAGCCTTTACTGGACCAGTCTTGCTTTATTCCTTACAACTTCGTCCATCTTCGTTCAATTTATTTCGAAAAATCCATTTAGTACCGATTATATTTTTATTTGTCGGCCTTGGTACTAACTCCCAGGTTTTGTTTTTCTCAATCTGATCTAGTTCTTCATTAATTGCCTTCATCCAACTTTCATCTATGCTTGCTTCAACAACATTTTTGGGCTCAATGCTGGATAATAGAGAGTAGTTCCGTACTACTGCTCTTCTTGTCTGAATACCAACTGTGGGGTCCCCAATAATTTGCTCTCTGGGATGATTTTTTTGCCAGCTACCTGTTTTGAATTTCTTGTTTTCTTCTACTTCTGAGTCAATACTTAAATCATCTGGGTCAATTTTTTTATTCTCTTCCGTTTCCTTTTCTTCATCTCCTTCAATAACTTCTTCATAAATAGGGTAGTTTTCTTGATGAGTAATTTCTCGTTCTCTACCTTCATCAACTTTAACATCGACACTCTCCACAATTTTCTTTAGCCTCTTGTTGTAGCATGTGTAGGCTTTGCTTTTTGTCGAGTAACCAAGAAAAATACCTTCGTCAGCTCTATCTTCAAACTTACCAAGATTATCTTCAGTTCGTTTGATATAACACTTGCTGCCAAACACTTTGAAGTATCTTGTTGTTGCCTTCCTATCCAACCACAACTCATAAGGTGTTTTGCTTTCATGTGTCCTTAACACGCACCTATTTTGGATGTAAACTATAGTATGGACCGCCTCTTTCCAAAATCGTCGACTATTTTGTTCTCAGCCAACATTGTCCGTGCCATTTCTTGCACAGTCCTGTTCTTCCTTTCTACAATACCATTCTGTTGAGGTGTCCTTGCTGCTGAAAACTGTCTTTTGATCCCATATTTTTGACAGTACTCTGCAAACTCCTCTGAGATAAACTCTCCTCCTCTATCTGATCTTAAGCATTTAATTCTTTTTTCTGTTTGATTCTCAACCTGGTGTTTGAAAGTCTTGAACATTTCAAAGGCATCTGATTTAAGCTTTAAAAATAGTACCCATGTCATCCTGGAATAGTCATCTATACACAACATAAAGTATTTGTCACCATTTATGCTTTGTGTTCTCATGGGTCCACATAAGTCAGTATGAATTAGCTCTAAAGGTTTGCTGGTGAAGTATTCCTTTGATTTAAATGTGGATCTAGTTTGCTTCCCCTTTTGGCATGAAGCACATATGCTATTTAATGGTTTGCCAATGGTGGGTATATCTCTTACTACCCTTTTTGAACTTATTTTTACCAGATTGTCAAAGCTAATATGACCAAGCCTCTTGTGCCACAACCAATTTTCATCTTCTTGTCCAATCAAACATGCTCCTTCTGAAGTCTTTGAGAGAGTATACAGGTTTCCATAAGTCCTCAATCCAGTAGCTATCAGCTTCCCACTATGTGCTTTTCTGACTTCATAGCCCTGCTTCTTAAAGATGACTTCATGACCTCTGTCATAGATTTGACTTACGCTCAGTAAGTTGTGCTTCAAACCAATCACAAACAGAACTTCTTTGGAATTGATCTTTCCATCACTTATCTTGACTGATCCTTTGCCAACTATCTTGGCTCCATCATTATTTCCAAACTTTACGGAGCCCCCTTCATATTTCTGTAATTTTTCAAATTTTTGTTTATCTCCTGTCATGTGACTCGGAGCATCCACTATCCAATATCCATGGTGCAGATTTTTTTTGTGCTTTGAATGTTGTCTGTACAATCAAGGATTCCTTTTCTTCCTTGGGTCGCTCCTTTTCTTTCCACTCTGGTTTGACTACAATTTTGGTCACTTGTTTAGACTTTTCTTTGTCAATAGCCTGTGCATGTTTTTTTGGGAATTTTTTGTTTTGCCTTAAACTATTTGGTTGAGATCTTCTTCCCTGATTTTTATTTGCTGCATATGTGCTTCTACAGTTTCTTGCAATGTGTCCAAAGTTATGACAGTTATAGAATTCTAATCGCATAATCCATCAAGGGTGAAAAGACATTTCTACTGGTGAAATTTCTTTGTCCTATATTATAAATGCGATCTGAAATCTTATGACCGTAAGCATTGCATTTAAAACAATAACCGAAAAAAGAATGATTGAACCTGGGAGTTGGTCTTTGCCATTTTGTAGTAGGAGCCACAAATTTTCTTCTCCTTTGATGTGTGACTTTTATGAATCCCTCATTGTCAGCACTCTTCTCATGCCTCGGCACTCGTTGCTTTCTTTTGCTCGATTCATTTTTCCTTGATCAACCTTGATCTTATCTTCTTTCTTTACTTGTTCTACAGTTATGGCCTTTGATCCACTTGACGATTCTCCTTCGACAAAGCCCAAGCCAAATTTGATGCCTGTAGTCCTCTGACTATTTATAATATTTTCAAGCTTCGTAGAACTTCCTTCAAGTTTGTGATAGCAACTCAATTTTTGATTCTTTTCTTCTACCCGCATTCTTAAGACAACAATCTCTTCTTCCAGTTTGTTGCACTCATCTATTTTCATGGTTAATTGTACTTCGAGTTCTTCAGACATTTTCTTAAATTCTTCTGTCTGAACTTTCAAACTATTTATTATGTCATTCGCATCCTCAAGCTTTCTTGAGACCTTTTTATTCTTTTTCCTTTCTGTACTCAACTCTTTAAGTGTAGCAACCAACTCTCCTTCCAGATATACTTCAGCCTCATCCTTAATGTTTGTGTCACCTTCCTATTTTTCTTCTATTTTTTCTTCTTCAAATGCCATGAACAGAGCTTCACCTGTTTCTTCTTCAGAATCTTCACTTGAGCTATCTTCAAAAGAGATGACATTCTTGGATATGAAACTTTTCTTTTTGAAGTTGCTTTTTCTAAAATTTGGTTTCTTCTTCCAGTCACTTCTTTCTTGGTGTGACCCTTCATCACTTTTGGTTTTCTCATTCATTGGACACTTAGTCGCAAAGTGACCGACCCCTCCACAATTGAAGCACTTAAATGGTAACTTTCCTCTATATTTTCCTTTTTCCTTTATAAGTTTCTGAACAAAGTTAGCTTCCGTTTCATCCGATGTCTCTTCATCCTCAGATTCTTGTTCAGCTTTTATATTTTTGTGTGCTTTAAAAGCAACTTCTCTGTCTATGGGCTTAGTTTGTCCTATTCTCATTTCGTATGCAGTCAAAGAACCATGCATCTCATCCATGCTAAAATTGTTTAGATCTTTAGCTTCTTCTATTGCAAAAACTTTAGAATTAAATCTTTTGTGAAGAGTTCTAAGTACCTTTTTCACGACGATCGCATCTTCGATTTCTTCGTCGAGTCCTCTGATTGCATTAATGATTCCATTGACTCTCAACATATAGGCCTCTATGTTCTCATCGTCATTCATTTTTAATGCTTCGAACTGAGCTCGATGCGTTTGTAGCTTGGCTTCCTTGATCTTGTTGTCTCCTTCATGGATGCTCTTCAATTTGTCCCACATGTCTTTTGCCGTTTTACAGCTCATGATCCTTATCGGTTCACCTGTCTACTAGCCCACACATTATGGCATTCTTTGCTTTGGAGTTATTCTCAAACTTTTTCTTCTCGGCAGTGATCTCGTTGGAGGAGTAGCTGGTATTGTGTATCCACTTTCTACCGACTCCCAAATGTCGTATCCCAATGCACATAGATATGTCCGCATCTTGAGTCTCCGAGAATGAGTAATTAGTTTCATCGAACAAAGGAGCTTTGTTGGATGAGAATCCTTCACCACCTCGCCATTGTGTTTCTTCCAAGATCGCCTTAGCCGATTAAGCTTGTTCAAGAACCTTGCTCTGATACCAATTGATATTCTCACAATGACACTGAGAGGGGGGGGTGAATCAGTGTAGCTATTTAAATTCAAATCTACAACTCTTAAAGCTAAAGCAAAGAGAACTTAAAAGAAGATAAAGCAATTATCACAAGAGAGCACACCACAACACACAATGTAATGAGGTTCACCAATTTGGCTACTCCTCAAGAATGACTGCTTGGACTACGGTCCAAATCCAGCCTTTGCAAAACACCAATTTTACAATCTGTTTACCAAACACCCACTGGAAGGAGCACCAACCCCCGATTTATCTGCACCAACAGAAAGGAGCACCAACCCCTATCCAAGCACCAACTTGGATCACAGTTTTGAAAGCTATATCAATGACATACAAATGCCTTCACTTTTACAAGACCCTGACTGGTCTACAATTTATCAAAACATAGTAAACACTTATTGCTCAGCTTGTCGCTCTCTTACAACACTCTTCTAACCCTCTTTCGGCAACACTTTCACACATTCAGCGATAACTTTATTCTCCACGCAACTACCCTTTTATAATCAAATTGTCTAACTGTAACTCCAGTTGTAACTCCTTTTATTTCTCATGCGCCACTTGTCAGTTGTAACGCCTTCTAACTGTAACTGCTTTTGTATAAATATAGGGTAGGCTTTTCATCAACCATGATGCATGTTACGAATTTACACATATACCTCTACCATGACTGTTCATCTTCTCGGTCATGATTGTTCGTATTCTTTTCTGTGCATGCATGCATATTCGATTCTATTTATACGATTGTTAGATTTCTCCTTCTTCGACTGTTCTTAAATTAGCTGCATGATTTTCTTTTGTAACGTCCCTTGTAACTGTTGTGTAACTTCAGTTAATGGTTACATATCTTAATACGGCTAGGTTCTATTTTTAGCTTGCGCCAAAACGACCTATCATGAAATCGCGACACTTCTGCCTCTTTGTCTTCTTCTCGGCTTGTACCCACGAAAATACATGTCACGAAATCGTGACACTTTTTGCCTCCGTACACTCTTCTCGACTTGCACCAGCGAAAACATGACATGTCGCAAAATCGTGACACTTTTGCTGCCTTATGCCTTTCTCTGCCTTTCGCCCACGAAAACGGAACATGTCGCAAAATCGCGACACTTTCGCCTTTGAGCTCTTCCTCCTTGAATTTGTCGCAAAATCGCGACGCTTCTGCTTCCATGCTCTTTCGTTTTGCTTCTGTCGTGAAATCATGACACTTCATCCTTCGGAGTCTTCCTCTCTGTTGTTGTCGTGATATCATGACATTTCTATCTTCGTACATTCTCTCTCCTCTCTTAGTCACGAAAATGTGACACGTCGCGATATCGCGACATCTTTTCTCCTTAGCTCTTCTCTTCTCTTCAGGTCACGAAAACGTGACATGTCACGATATCACGACATCTTTTCTCCTTAGCTCTTCTTCTTGCAAATTTTCATGAAATCGTGACACTTTTCCTTGCAAGCTCTTTCTCTCAAACATGTCACGAAATTGTGACAGTTTTTCTTTGCCTGCGTCTTCTCTCCAAACATGTCACGAAATCATGACAGTTTTCTTTGCCTGCGTCTTCTCTCCAAACATGTCGCGAAATCATGACAGTTTTCTTTGCTTGCGCCTTCTCTCCGAACATGTCACGAAATCATGATAATTTTCTTTGCTTGCGCCTTCTCTCCGAACATGTCATGAAATCGTGACAGTTTTCTTTGCTTGCGCCTTCTCTCCGAACATGTCGCGAAATCGTGACATTTTTTCTTGTGCCTTCTCTCTCTTCCAACATGTCACGAAATCGCGACAGTTTTGCCAGCATTTTCTCTCTCCTCCGATATGTCGTGAAATCGCGACAGCTTTTCCAGCTTTTTCTCTCTCCTCTGATATGTCACGAAATCACGATAGAAAACATGTCGCGATATCGCGACAGTTTTCTTACTTGTCTTTTTCTTTGATCCTTTGAATCTGGCCACTTCGTCTTCTTGGAAATTTACCTGTACATGCTCTGACTGACCTCTGAACTCCTGTCCACTACATCAACCGATCTATCTGTCTGTGTTGACAACAATGACAATACTGTTTCTGCACCTTGCTCAATAGTTTCAATAGAGCGATAAGTGCGAGGTATTTGCTACGAAGAGGTCAAGGGCTTAAGTTTTCTTGGCACTCGACAATATCCTTTTTGGTCTCAAGTTCTCGTGTGGATACATAACATCTCCATAATAAATAAAAAAGTAGTAAGCATGTGTACACAATAAAAATTAGGATAGAGTATTCTTTTTTTGCTAGAGAACAAGGGATTGTACTCGGTCCCCCACCCTTGACAAGCCACAACTCTATCATTTAGAGCCAAAGAGTTTACGAATAAATTCAATTCTCACATCAATTGAGATGTTATAGCGAGATACCTACATTATTTTTATTAAATGTTTGAATTCTTGATTTTCATTTTCTAGATCTTCTTCAATTTTCTATGTGAACATCCTTCTTGACATTTTTAGGATAGATTATTTGGTTCTTAATATTAAAGTGATTTATAATTAATTATTTTTTGTATTTGCTTAAATATTGTTTCATAATATTTTAAAATAATGTCATTCCAATAAGATATGATTTTATGACAAGAAGTTTATTTTGTCCAATATTTGATAGTTTGTATTATATAATTAGTATCTTAAAGTTTTATTTTTAAATAGGTAGTAAGATCAAGAGGTCTCAATAGAGTGATAAGTAATGGATGAGTAATAGAGTGATGAGTATGAAAAGGTCAAGAGTTTGAGTTCTCTTGGCACTCGATAATATCCCTTGTGATTTCAAGTCTTTATGTGCATGCATAATATCTCCACAATAAAAAAATAGCAAGCATGTCTCCACACTAAAAATATGATAGAAATTGGTTCTTAATATTAAAATGATATATGATTATTATTTTTGTATTCGTTTAGATATTTTTTCATAATATTTAAGAAAGAATTTCAAGGAAAATATTTAAGAAAGTATACCATGCCAAAAGGATATGATTTTTTTCCTTTCTATGATCTTTAGTGTTCAACTATTTATTTTTAAATCTTTAAATCTCTCTATATGTATATCTATCTATCTATATATATAATACTTTATTTTATTTTGTAATTAATGTCAACATATGAAAACTCATATAACATTAATTTTATAAATTACTTAATGTTTGAGGGGAGCGAGAGACCTCCCGCTCTGGGCAGGAGGCCATCTTTTCAAATTCCTACTCCCTCCATGACTCCTTTCTAGGATTTTCGGGTGGATTTCTTGTTTTTCCATGCCTGTCAGGCCTTTCCAGTCTTAGCTTGGTGCCTAGAGTGCTGTTCTAGGACCTTCTCTATATTTTCCTAGGTTGTTTTAGGAAGGTTTTTTCTTGGTGTTCCTACTTTGCAGTTTTTCCTGGCCAAGTAATCTTGGGTTTTCTTCAGTGTGGGTTGTTTGGGGGTCTTCGTTTCTTTTTTGGTTCGAGAAGTGGGCCGACAATGCTCTTACCTATGGTTTTTATTTTGGCCTTGGGAGGGGGCCATGCACTTTTTGGTCCGTATGGGTGGATCTTTTTTCTTTCGTGAGCCTTGCTTCATTTAGGGGTGGGCTTCTATTCTCTCATTCTACTATTGCCTAGAGGGTTTTTCTCGGTGTTTCTTTTTGGTATTTGGGTGGAGACCATGGTTTTATTACCCACAGACAAGAGGCTCTCACGATTGACTCTAGTTCAAGGTTTTAGTGGTGGTTTTTGGTTTAGGAGTTTACTGGCGGTTTCCTTCTCTTCATTTTTTTGGTCTTGGAGGGAGGCCCTGTGCTCTATCGTGTTGTAGAAGGGTTATGCTAATTTCTTCTTATTCTATGGCAGATTTGGGCTTCTTATAGATATTTTGGTGTTTATTTTGATGAACATACCTATATATTTTTTTCGATATTAGGGGAGATCATGTGTTGATTATTTGCTACAATGGAGGGCTTCCTAAAATCTAACATCATGTATAATCTACTTTATGGTTTAGGGACATTATTTCTTGGCCAAGGTTTTTTGGATTTGGCTGTGCATCAACTTCTCTATAGGATGACCTCGTGGCTTGTGGTTGGGCTTCTTGCAAATTTGATGGTGTTTATTTTGATGGACCTGCCTACAATTTTTTTATCTTGGGGGATCTTATGTGCTGATTGTTTGCTGCAGTGGAGGGCTTCCTTAAATCTAACGTCATGTATGATCTACTTTACGGTTTGGGGTTATCATTTCTTGCCCATGATTTTTTGGATCTAGTTGTGCATCACCTTCTCTATAGGACGACATTGAAGCCTATGGATCCTTTCTTAGGTTGTTTCATTTCCAGGCCTCCAAAGACTCAGTGTGGGTTATATTTTGGATCTTGTATTTTGCTTACTTTGATCTGCTTGATGCTAGTATTTTTATGTTTTGGTGGGTAGACCTGTGGAGTGTTTGCTCTCTGATCTGAACTATTTCTTGCCCATGATTTTTTGGATCTGGTTGTTCATCACCTTCTCTACATGACGACCTTGAAGCCTATGGATCCTTTCTCAGGTTGTTTCATTTCCAGGCCTCCAAATACTCGATGTGGGTTACCTTTTGGATCCTGTATTTTGATTACTTTGATCTACTCGATGCTAGTATTTTTATGTTCTGGTTGGTAGACTTGTGGAGTGTCTACTCTCTACTCTGGACTATTTGGTTTTCTCCTGGGTGGGAAAACTTTTATTAAATTTTAGTGTACAAGATTGCTAGGTTTTCTCCTAGGTGGGAAAATATTTTTGAAATTTTAATGTACGGGATTGTTTGATTTTCTCATGGGTAGAAAAATATTTTTTCAAATTTTAGAGTACAAGGAAGCCTATCTCCATGGTTGTGAGGTTTTCCTTCAATGGGAAAACCTTTTTCAATTTGTGTGGGGGTGTTTCTTGGTGTGTCAGGGAACCTGCTTTTTATTTTTGTTCCTGTCCAAAGATGATTCTAAGAAGATCATCTCTAGGTGTATTCTTTGGGGATCATATCCCTATTTATGGGAGGATGTTTTTTTTATTTTTCCTCATTGTAAAAGGTTACGGGACCCTTTCAAAACCCATTTTACCAATAAAAAATTTACTTAATGTTTTAGAATAGTTTTTTTTTTTGTTTGGGTAGTGTGGGATACCCCCACAACCAATGCTTAGGGCTGAGCATTCCCATCCCAACCATGACCTCTCATAATGCCAAGAGCTAAACTTATCAATAGGGGATTAACACACAACCATACACACACACACACCCAAATTACACACACACTCACCCACATCATAGTTTGAATATTGGACCTCCCAAAGAAGAGTCAAAGCCCAAACCATTGCATTATCCCCCAGATAATGTTTCATAATATATAGCTTTATTTTTATTTTTAATTTACATGGTGGAATCGATAATCGCCATGAATCCGGGTAGGCTGTCCAGCTTTTATGGCCGCCATAGTATTCTGCATTGTCCACCCTAGACGCCGCCACACAGATCTTCGCGCAATCTGCCCCTATAACCACCATGCCACAATCATTTTAAACCTTTTATGCCACTGAAAGCACCAGGAAAGGGACAAGCGTTCAGTCCGACGAGGCCCGAGATTTGAATCTTGGACCTCCGCCCCCCTTATGGGGTTTGGAAATATATAACTTATTTTAAAATAACTATAAATCCTTTTTAAATAAAATTTTATTAAGACTCATTATTTTTTATAATAATTTATGAACATGGATGAGTGGCCAAAGACCTAATGTAAGTGTAACTATATTACAAAACCAAACCTACCATTTATTTCTATATGAATTATAACTCTTAGCATTTTCCCTAAGGCAATATAGATCAATGGAAAATAGGATACAATCATAAGCATATATAGAGTTTAAATCCATCTCAACATTTTACCTAAGGGAATATAGAGCAATGGGAAATAGGATACAATCATAAGCATGCATAAAGTCTAAATCCATGTATTATGATGAACACTTCCCTAATAAGGAACCCCATGATATAAAATATGATTTATTGTATTACCACAATAATTTGTGATATAAAACATGGGTCATATTTTTATACTGTTCTTTGGTGTTGGGGAGAGTGGGGAGGCTCATGCTCTGGGTGGGATGGCCCCCATCCATATTACCTGCTCTCCCTGATTCAAGCCTGCTTTCCTTCGACCATGATGGATTTTATTCTGTGCCAGTTTAATTTTTGGTCTTACGAGATCTATCTGATTTCTTCCAGGCTAGTTTTCCTATCTTTTAATGATATATGTATTTGTTTGGACTATCCTGGAGACTCAGCCTTAGTGCCTACTGGTGTTGGTGGGCTTTCGATTTGCTTAGTTGGAAGGGTTGTGTCTTTCGAAAGAGGGTTGATGAGCACCAGAAATGCTCATTTTACAAACACTTTTTAAAGGCATCATTATTGGTTTAATTAGAATTTAAAATGTATTTTTATATAGCTTTTGCTTATAATTGATAGAAGATGAAGTATTATGCTTGACAAGTGTTTTTAATGGAAAATGTGTAAATGTAGGTTTTTGCTACTAATTTGTGTGTTTTTGAGTCTACATCCCATTTGGTCTCGGAAATGAACGAAGACATCTTGAAAAGAACAACGATAAATGGTGAAGGTAGGCACCCGAATCCCGACTATTTGTGATGCCCAACTCTAGACTATTGGTGGTTCCTGACTCCCGACTATTGGTGGCACCTGACTCCTAAACTATTTTAAGGTGCCTAAATCCCGACCTGTTTCCCTATGCCTGACTCTTGACCTATCTCCTGGCACCTGACTCTCATTGATGAGTTGATCAGTTGACCAAGTCAATGTTGATTGGTTGACCAATTCAACGTTGACCGGTTGACCAATTGACCATGCACTTTTGAAGGAGGTTGTTGCACAAAATATAAAGGAGAAATATTCGTATTCTTATGCATATTAGATTTTTATGATTATAATAGAATAAAGCACTTTTATTCTAATTATTAAAAATTAACCGGTTGACCGGTTGACCATGTAAGCTTTTAAAGCATTATTTTTAGGATTAGATTGTTATGTACACCTAAGGATTACTATATTTATCCTTTTGGTGAACAAACATGTTTTTATCCTTTTAGTTTTATATAAGAACGTAGGCCAGACGAATACAAGTAGGATCGTTTTACATAGTCAATAGAATAATTCTATTTCTTTTATTCTACAGAGTTGCAAATACTCTTATTTTTTTGAAAGCAATCCTTATGTAATTAATCGGATGGACTACTTACGGGAGCCTATGCTCACTCCTTGCTATAGTCCTCCCCTTTTTATTTTTGTTATTTATTTTCAATAGATTAGTTTCCTATTTTTATTTCCTGCTTTATTTTAATTTAGTTGTGTGTTTATTTTCCTGTACTTTTATTTCCTGCACTTTTATTTCAACATTTTAATTTCAGCTTTAGTTTTAGTTTATTTATTTATTTTTTTGCACTTTATTTTATTTGGTTTGGCTAAAATGAAAATGAACAAACACCCCCACCAAACTAAATAGGTACAGAGGAATTCATTCCCCACACTACAGGCATATATTGTGCATGACACTCACAATTTTATGAGCTATCCCAGGTTGACAATTAAATGAAGGTAATAAATTAAACCGTAGAAAATTAACCAATATTTTACCCAACATTTTGGTGTTGTTGTCGGGAAGTGTCAAAACTATAGTGTTATGATCCACAGGTCAATTAAAAATTCTATTTAAATTACCTGTAGATCCTCTACCTGAGAAGCATGAGTCCATCAAGGACCTTTTTACAAGGCCAAAATAGTTGCCGGTACAACCAAAGCTGAATCCCATAGGCAACAATTTAAATTTACCAGCTTATTAGGTAAATATGGGAATGAACCCGATGTACCATATTAAGTGTAGAAGTAGGAATAAATTGTGTTGTTGAAAAATTAGAAAATTAGGCAATGAAGGAATTTCATCATATTCTGAATGGTTTCAAGAAATCAAAGAAATAGCACAACCCAGGTTTGATATTATGAAATAGTTGAAAATTTTTACTATCAAACTATTAGGAATGTGTTTATTTACACAAAAACCATTAGGAAATTATGCCTCAAGAAGCCTAGTTTTAATGATAAAAAAAATTACAGGCTTAATAGTTCTCAACACATTGGTAAATTTTAACGATGACATTAGTAGAAAAAAAAATAATGAAAAAAATGTAGAATTTAAAAAGAACATCTTGCCAGGAGTATGCTCTTCACTTGCGCTTAAGGCGATCGGGTGAATCAGAAACTAGCACATATTTTTTTAGAATACTGCTACACCATGTTAAAAAGTAGTCATTTATCTACCTACACAATTTTCCAATGAGTTGGAAGAATTTTTTGTAGGCCATGCTCTTCTCGTGCTGCAACATATCATACTAGTTGATGAAGAAAGAGATGATTTTTAGAGACTAGTTCAGTTGTAGGTATGGGGGAGACCCCACCTTCATTATTTCCACCAATAACACAATGAACGTTGTTCACAGTGTTCAAATTAAATAAAAAAAATTAGTTTAAAATTTTATTTTAATGTCATTAGTTTAGAATTTTACTTTAATGCCTTTAGTTTAGATTTTTGTATGTTTTGCAGGACAACATGAAGTGTGATGCAGATGAATAAGGAGTTGTCTATGAAGATTTCATAAAGTGAGATTTATACATGAAGTTCATAATAGCACTATACGAACCATCTTGTGTACCTTGATCATGTAGCATCCAGTCCAAACAGGTGAAGTGAGTAGAGTTTGCCTTAACAACACAGGCATCTGAAGGCAGGCTAAGTAACCCTAATCAAGTTCTAGCCCAAAGTGTTTGTGGAACTTGGGGAGAATTTTACTACAAAGTGCACAACTGTTACAAATTGAGTAGATGGTAAACAAAGTCAGAGATGCTACATCAAGAGCGGAGTAGAGTGCCAAGATGATGTTTGAGTAACAATCAATGGGCTCCATTTACAACCACCTCACATTTACGATATTGGATCAGATATCGGCATGTGGGAGACCCCATACCATACCAATAGTTTTTATGAATGTTCATACATTCGTTAAAAAAAAAGGTTAAAAAAAAAGGAGGGGAATACGTGAAAAAGAGAAGTTGTGTGAATCCTCCCTTTGGTTGGGAATTATTTCCCAAATTCAAAAAAAAATAGCATGGAATCTATTCTGCTTAACATAATTTTTCTTTTTGCTTTGCAGGAAATCATACCCTGAATGCAATCTGTAGGCATCTTGGGAAACTTAGGCCTATCAGGCATAGGTTCCATGATTCCTGTTTTCTTGCTTTCATGTGTTTTTACTTTGTAGGAATTGCTACCCTGCATGTAATCTGTAGGTAGATTGGGTAACCTAGGCCCATCAGGCATAGGTTCCAATATTTCTATATTTTTGCTTTTGTGTGTTTAGATTTGTAGGACACAACCTTGAATACAATCTATAGGCAATCAGTTTAAACTAGGCCTAACAAATACAAGCATCTCGTGCCTTGCTAGGAGTGCAGTAATGCAAAAAAAGGCACTTATTTTCCACCAAGGATATAGTGCCTACAATCATACCAGTGCAGAAGTGACTTCTTCCCACCTGGAGTAAGGCACCAATAAATGATGTCAATCTTCCACCAAGAAGAAGTGATGCCATATATATATAGTGCCTATTTTCAGCTAGCCATAATCTTCTATTGAGAAGGCTCTAAATTGAGTGTAAATCTGAAATAGGTGTTTTATTTTCTGCTACTTATTGGTAGAGAGTATCCTCTTTCCCTAGAACTAGCTTGGTTTAGAAGGGGAATGAGAAATCTCCAACTAGTAGTAGTAAAATAAAGTAGGGGAGGTAGCATGCTCACCCTTAAGTGGAGAACTATCATTGCCCATCAACACCAGTAGAAGAGAAGAGAGCTCAGGCTACAACTTAAAAAAAAAATGGTAAGATATGGTTGCAATGCTAGACTTGTTAAAGTCCACACCCACAAAAATAATACCCCCAATGGGTAATATTGGCCATGGTGTAGCAGACTACGCAAGGTATCCAAAAAATTAGATGCAATTACTATGTAAACAATGATTTTTGAAGTTGTTTGGATTGTAGGTGAGATATGTCTGATCACAAATATTATGAAAATATGACTCCACTTTGTAATGATTCATTGCAACAAGAATTTTATTGGATACCAAAAAAGAACATGACAACAATGTGGCATGCAACTATGGAGGATGTTATCCATAAAAATACCACTATAGAAATTGTAGAAGGTTAGGAGACCAACTTCCTGAAGGATGTAGCCATTGTTTCCAACAATCAACATCTATTGAAGAAGAAAAAAATGAAAATTGTTACTTGAAAAAAATGAAAGTTGGCTTCATCGATGCACCTGGACCTGCATTATTTTGGCATGTTTAGAATTTTCTATGGAGATGATGACTAACTCCACATCCAACTTGGCTACCCAGTTTTAAATTAACCAACTCAAATTACTACAGTTAATTTTTTATTCTATGTTAGCAACATAGATGGGCATGGAGATTTCATATTCTTTGTTGCACTCTAAAATCTGTGTAGAAAATATCACTGGCATAAATTCAACCGTGTTTGTTATTTTCCATATTTTTATATATAACTAATTTTTACAACTCACAAGAGATGACATTGTTTTTAGGGAAGCCAGTTCAGTCTACACTTTAATTTGAGCTTTGAGTAGCAAATCAGTTGCAGTGATGGGGACCTTCACTAAAGAGAAAATTATGGATGATGATGTTTGATCAAATTGTTAAAACTGCATAGTGGGGCTGAATAGACATCATCAACACAAGCACAGTGGAGAGACATTTTGGGGTTGATGTTGTTGGTAATCAGTTTGAAAATACAAGTGCAATTTCACCATACACCTAGTGCAACACAACCAGGTGTGTAGCGGCTCTTGATACAGGAGTGGAGGTTCATTTAATTGTTGTTGCATGTGAAAACATGATTGGTGGTATTGGTATGTAACTTGGTGATATAATTTTAGCTCCAAATGGGAAGACAATCCAAGAGCCTGAGTTGTTGCACTTGGAAGTAAAATTGCTAGAATTTTTACTCCCAATAATGACCTGGCAGAAGAAATATCCAAAGATTTAGAGGTCATTAGGAAAAAAAATTGGAGAATGCCATTGGAGGAAAATTGTTGGAAAAACATGAAATCAGCTTTAGACCTCCTTTGAATGTAGTTTTGGATGATGCTTGCAAATTTAATTCCCAGAGGAGAAAGAAATCTCATAATTTCTTGTGGTGGTTGTGATTTGACTGTTTGCCCATAGTTTGATGGTTGATCATGACGTATTCAATTTATTGACTTCATTATTGGTGCAACAATGCTTAGTGGAAGAACAACAAATATGGTGAGTGGTGTGGATGATGAAGGCAGTTGAAAAAACAAAAAAAAAGAGTTGAGAAGATCTGTTCTGGTCATGCTTCCTTCCATGGAAGAACAAATGATGGGTTAAAAAAATAATATATATTTTCTCCAAGATACATCAAGGTCACAACAACTTTATTTTTTGGGACATCACAATTTCAGGATGTATGTAGACGTTTCACACCATCAAGCATTGTACATATCATAATATGTGAAATTCACCTAGGTATGTACTAAGTTTTCCATTAATTATTTGCATAGTTATTTTAAAAATCATTTCTATGTTAATACCAGTAGATGCCCCCATATTTATCTTTATTAATTCTCCCATTAGAATTTAGCCACATGGCATGCCTTAGACATGAGATGAATTTCATTACCCTAGGAACATTTTCTTGATGTAGGAGCATCCAATGGTGTAAGAGTGATCTTGCATCACCCAAAAATTTTAATTGTTTAATTTTGTTATAAATTTGGTCTAGTTGTTTAGAGGATGGATAAATTGACCCAAAATCGAAAGAATCGTCCCAATATCCTGAGCGGTTTGGGAGATATGTAAATTTTAGTGTCTCCTACCCTATCAAAAACTAGTGAAAAATTCTTACTAGTAAAACTTACAGGTGAATTTTGAAGGCCTTAGAGGCTGAATTTGAGGATTTTTAGTTATCCGCAAGCCTTAATGTCAAGAGCTAAGGTTTTCCCACTTAGTTCGTCTTGCGCCCTTTCTAAAAACATGCAATACTAGTCAATCAGAGCAATGAGCACAGAGTTATGACCTCGACAATTTGCCCCCTAAATTCAAATTTGAAATATATGGTTTTAGGTGGGAAAAGGGAAAACTATTTCAAAATGGGCAAAATTTCAAAATTGTAAGCAGTTAGTCTTTGTAAGCTCCATTCTCCTAAGCAAGGAATATTAGAAAGTTTTTGGCATTTTCTCTGTTTTTTATTTTTTTGTGGATTTTATGGTTTTGGTTAATGCAACTCTGCTTCAAGTGGTATCAGAGATAGAGTTCCTGAGTGTGTAAACAGATCGCTGAACGTGAGGTAGTTTACGCTAGGATCTATGGTTAGCATCTGTGAGAAAATAGAGCAAAAATACCTCCACAAAGAAACCATGGTTGTGGGAGAAATGTGGTGCAAAAAGAAGATTTTAGAGATTTGCAGAGGCAAGTTTAGGCTCTGCAAGAGGAGCTGCGTAAAGGGTTTGAGCCAAGGAGAGAATATGGGAGTGAAGATGAAGCTGAAGAAAAAGAGGACCAGTTTGAGGAAGAAAAAGAGGTAGTAGTTCCTGCACAATCCATACTGTATAAGGCCATATACCATATTAGGAAGAGACCAAATTTTGATGTCTCTACGTATTCTGGAAATCTTAACCCAGAAGAGTTGATCAACTGGATCAATGACATGGAGGAATACTTCGAGTATGAGGAGGTAGAAGATCCTGAAAGGGTCAAATTGGCTAAGACTAAGCTGAAGGTCCATGCCAATATTTGGTGGAAGGGAGTACAGCTGGATAGAAACAAAAGAGAGAAAAAAAGGATAACAAGGTGGGAGTGAATGATGGAGAAGCTGAAGAGGCAGTTTATTCCAACTGATTATGAGTTGGATCTGCTCAAGAAAATGTAGGATTTGAGACAGTAAAGTAAGTTTGTCAAAGAATACACAGAGGAGTTTTATAAAATTTTAATCATAACAGGTCATTTTGAGGCCAACAAGGAGAAGGTAGCCCATTATATTAATGGGTTAAGAGAAAGTATTCAAGAGGAGTTAAGTTTGGTTAGGATGACCACCATAGAGGATGCTTACTAGTTTTCCTTTAGGGTTGAAGAGAAGCTGAGAGCAAGCAAAGAGGAAGAGGTCATGGTGGAAGAATTGGTGGGAGAACAAATGGAGGGAAAAATGAAGATCAAAAGAAGAATGGAGAAGCCAATAGTGGTCAGGACCAAAAGGGGGATAATGCTTACCACCCCCGTGATCAGAACAATGGTTACCAAAGAGGAAGAGGAAGGTCTAGATGAGGGTTTGAAAGAGGAGGATTTTGTGGAACCTATTTCCACTATGGGGAAGAAGGACATCGAGCATACGAGTGTCCACAATACCAATAGATGATAAATAAGAGACCCAAAGATAATGCCCGAGCTGTTATTGTAGATGAAGATGCTGAATCTGAGCACTTTGAATAAGCAAAAATAGGAGAAATGTTGATCACAAGGAGAGCCTTGTTGAATGAGGAGAGAGATCCAGATCAGAGGAAGAGCTTATTTTGCACAAGGTGTAAATGTGCAGGTAAGGTCTGTAATGTTATCATAGATAATGGTAGTATAGATAACCTAGTTTTAGAAGGAATGGTTGCCAAAATGCAGTTAGATAAGAAAAGACATCCGCATACATATCAGATTGCGTGGTTGCAGAAGTACCATAGGGCTTTGGTCAACGAGCAGTGTTTAGTAAAATTTAATATTGGAAATTACCGTGATGAGGTCCTGTGTGACATCCTACCTATGGATACTTGTCATTTGCTATTGGGAAGGCCATGGCAGTTTGATCAGCATGCAATACATGATGGGCATGCCAACACTTACTATTTGACAAAGGATGAAGTAAACCATAAGCTGAAGCCCTTGAAGGAGGTGGACGAAAAGGTATGTAGTAGTGCCAAAATATATTTAGTTGAAGGTAGAAAGTTTTTGGATGGTTTGAAGCATGAGCATATATGCTATGCATTAATTCCTAGAGTTAGGAAAGAAGAATGTAAATATACCCCAGTATAAGTCTCAAGTATGTTAGAAGAATTCCCAGATATTATATCAGATAATGTGTCTAAGGGCTTGCCACCAGTGAGGAAGATCAGTCACCATATAGATTTGGTACTGGGAGCTAGTTTGCCCAATAAGACAACCCATAGAATGACTCCTGTAGAAAGTGAGGAGCTAAACAGACAAGTCTAAGAGTTACTAAAAAAGGGACTGATTCAGGAGAGCCTGAGTCCATGTGCAGTACTTGTAGTCCTATCACCAAATAAATATGTAGAGTGGAGGATGTGTATAGACTCCCGAGCCATTAACAAGATCACCATCAAATATAGATTTCCATTACCAAGGATGGATGACATTATGGACTGTTTGAGTGGATCCAAGTACTTCACAAATATTGACCTGAAAAGTGGGTACCATCAGATTCGTATTAAGGGTATGAGTGGAAGACTATCTTCAAGACCAGAGAGGGTTTGTATGAGTGGTTGGTCATGCCATTTAGGCTAACCAAGCACATTCATATGGCTAATGAATAAGGTATTGAAGGAGTTTTTAGGAAAATTTATCATTGTCTATTTGGATGACATTTTAATATTTATCAAGACCATTGAAGAGCACCTGATTCATATCAGAAGAGTTTTTGAGAAGCCGAGGGAGGAGCAGTTGCTAATTAATTTGAAGAAGTGCAGTTTTATGAAGAAGGAGTTGGTGTATCTGGGATTTGTCATCTCAGCTGAAGGTCTTAAAATAGACCCAGAAAAGGTGAGGGCTATCATTGATTGTCCTACCCCAAGGAGCATTACAAAGGTAAGATCATTTCATGGTCTAGCCAGTTTTTATAGAAATTTTATTAGAAACTTTAGGAATATTTGTGCACCCCTAACAAAGACAATGAGAGGGGATAAGGAGTTTAAGTGGACTTTAGGAGTAGATAAGAGCTTTGATATGTTGAAGAAGAAGGTCATAAATCAACCTATCTTGACACTTCCAGATTTTAATAAGGTATTTCAGATAGATTGTGATGCTAGTAGTAGTGCTAGTGGAAAAGAGCCAGTTCTGATAAACCTTCCTCTTTCATCTCTTGGCCTATGCATTCATGCTCATCCACTAAATGAACTAGAATTCAGTTTTCAAGAACTGCTACCTGTAACAGGATAGTTCTCGAATGGCTATACTTCTCCTAACAACACCTAAGGTTTCCCTAACAACAATGCCAAAAATGATGAGTGTCGTCAACTCTTCATCATTTAATCATTATGTTTGTCAATCCAGGGCGGTTTCCAAGGCTATATACGATAAGAAAGGCAAGCATTTTAAGGATCAATTCATTCAAGAGATGACTTTATTGGTGAAAAATTTAGTACTTGGGGGTGTTTGTGTCTCATTTTTAACTCCTAAAAACTGAAATTGACTCCTATTTACCCTTGCATAAATGAATTTGTAGGAATCAAAACAATTGTAGAAAAAGAAAACTATCTACTACTTCAGAATTGAAAATGACTGAACTAAAACGTTGCAGGAATGGAAATAGCAGAAAATAAAACTTGCAGAATTTAAATCACACCTTGCATAAAGGAAAATCTAATTACAATAATAGAATTTAAGGAATAATAATCAAATGTTGCAGAACTAAAACATGAAAATATTCTCTGATGCAAACTAGAAATTACAGAATCTGGAAACAACTTGCTAAAACAGGAGATTAACAAAAAATATTGTAAGATGCAAGAATTTATGCTAAGTAATCATCTCATATGCACACATTCCTATGATTATTACAATTTATTACATGCAATCTAAAAGATTACAACTGAAATTATGAAATACAAAACGTGATAAATTCCTGCTAATTTGTTGTAGCAAGAAATGAGTAGGAAACCTGGGAAAGTTGCTCCTTCTCCTAGCCCTGGAAGTGGTCCCTTGCTCCCTGAACCAGAAGAAGGTGGAAAGAACTTTTTAAACTACCTAGATCTCACACACACTCATAATGAAATAAAATAGTGTACCTTTTATTGATTCTGCAATAGCATTACAGTATTGCAGGAAAAAGCCTACAAAATATTATTCTACTGTGATTACAAGGAAAGCTTATAAAATTATGCAATTCTATATCCTTTCTATCTATCTATCTATCTATATGCTCAACCAAATAGGAGAATTTTATTTATACAAGTAGGGTACATGATTGATAAAGTTTTGTGCTACAATATAGGACTGCTACAACTGTGGAAAAATTATTTCCAGAATGTAGGGATATGATCCATTATCCCTTATCTATTTCATCTGCTGGAATGCATCCATTGAAGAACAAGTGTTGGAAATGATAGGGATAAACAACTGCAACCATCATTTACCACTTTGTTTGTTGAATTTAAAGGCCCTTTTGACCAAAACTATTACTTTTGCGGTCATTTCGGAGCTACTTCGGAATATCAGGCAGTAGAATAGAGTTTGCAACAATTCCCACACCAGAAGCGTATGTGAACAGTTGTGATGGTGCAATAGTCTTCATGTGTGCCCAGAAGACTAATTCCATTTTGTGCATCAGCTAAAGTGGACAAATTTCAAGCCATGTTGTATATGTACAGATGGCTGGAATTCGTATGGAAAAATTCCTGTTTTCAGCACAGTCAACTATTGATAAAGTTTTTGGCACCTTTTGGTTATTCAAAGTGAGTGAACGATGGGAAAATCTTGTGAAATAAGCACAAAACCAAATAGATAGCAGTACCTTAATATTACAACTTTAATTTAATGCAAAATATACTAAAACATACAACTGAAACAAACTATAAAACATAGAAAAATAGTCAAAACAAGATATATGTACTTTAACATTTACAACATGTAAACACCAATACATAATGCATTCTATCACTATAATTAGCATCAAAACATAACATAAGGTGTTCAAAAGTGTTTATAAGTTATCAAAACTAGTCCATGGATGAGGCATTTGCAGGCCTCATCAGTTAGTATGAGAAACCCCTATGACTTGAAACCCCTCTGATTGACGCTCAAGGCTGAGCATCCCCATTCCACCATGAGAAACCCCTATGACTGACACTCAAGGCTGAGCATCCCCATTCCACCATGATAAACCTCTACGACTACGCTCAGGGCTGAGCATTTCCATTTCACCATAACCTCTCATAACGAAAGAGTTGAACTTATCAATAGAGGATTTAACACACAACCATACACACACTACAGACACTTAGGACTGAGCATACGATACACATGCTCAGTACTAAGTATCCTCATTCCACCATAATCTCTCATAAGAGAAGAGTTGAAATTATCAATAGAATATTTAACACAGAACCATACACACACACACACACACATGCTCAGGACTGAGCATCCTCATTCCACCATAATCTCTCATAAGGGAAGAGTTGAACTTATCAATAGAAGATTTAACATAGAACCATACACACACGCCGTAGTTTGAACCTTAACTAGCTTAGATATAAAGGATATATATTTAAAAACACCGAGAGATATCAATATCGAGGTGCCTATCTTGGAGATTACACCCCCAAGAAATGAGATAGGCGCCTCAAGATTGATAACTCTCGGTGTTTTTAGATATATATCATTTATATATAAGCTAGTAGCATCCACGGCCGCACAATTATTATATTAAAATATTTTTCAATGACATTTAAAAAATATATATATATATATATATATATATATATATATATATATATATATATATATAATATATATAAATGTATTGATAAATATAACATGCCAAAAATATTTAAAATAGCTTTGAGTGAGATGAAAATGCTCAAGTGATAACAAATTTGAATCCCAATAGGCGGTGTTGATAAACAACTTATTGATGTTGATAATTCATTCAAAGGAAAATACATTATGTAAAGGTAATTGAAATGAGAAAGAATGTTAATTGAATTAATTCAAATATGTATGATCAATCTCGAAACCTTAAATATTCATTCAACCTTTAAAATTAAAAAATAAAACTTTAGTTGAGCAATCCAAAATCATATCCAACTGAATTAACACCCTAAATATTCATTCAATCTCTTAAAAATAAGAAAACAAAACTTCAACTGAGCAATCCAAAATCATATCCAACTGAATTAACACCTACGCAAAAGGAATCCCGTTGCAATGTCACACCTGCAACTCAAATGATAAGATTGTGTCTACCTTGCCATGGGTCGAATCTTAACCCCACCTAATACAACCCAATATTTTTCTCGGTGCCAAAGCCCTTTGAAACCAAATCTCAAAATTTTTGGCTTATTACAATCGGAATAACCTCTAGTAATAAATTCCCCAACCTTAACATCCCTCCAATCATGCCCTTCATTCGACATGTATTTAAATTTAATCTCATATCCCTCAGGTGTTCTCACAAAAAAATTGAGTGGTATCGGACTCCACTTAAATCCTATCACAAATGACACACTGTACTTGGTATTTGGAGAAAGCAGCCTGCAATCAAATATTCCCAGTGCATCATAAAATATAAGTTGATGTTCATCTGCTTGGATATCATCCCTCACATCCACACATCGTTCGCTCCTTCGCCAGTGAAGATCTTTTGAAGATATCTTGTAACAAATTTTTGCAGTAGATCACTTTAGCCAAAACATCTGGCAAAATATTTGTCAAAAATTTATTTAGACTGCAGATTCAAAAACCAAGGAAGAAAAAGAAAAAGAAAAATAATAATGATTAAAGTACCTTTCCGTCTTTGAGCGAAAGTGGGTAGTAGAGGTGAAAATAGAGATCCTTATTGGAAGAATATTCCACCTCACGGAGGGACTGGGAGAGAATATGATCATAATGAGGAGGAAACAATTGTTCTCAAAATTCGTCACTGTCAAGGAAGGGCACGGATTTGAGTGCAGATTTGAAGCGGTGGGAGACAACTTTGAGTCTCACTGCATTGGCAGGAGTTGTGAATGATGAAATGAGAGAAATACAATCGTCTGGCAAGTCCTCCAAACTTTTTCTGTTGCAGTTTTCAGAAGAAGACAACTTCATTTTGGCCCTTTCAGAACATAGAAGAAAGTTGTCAAGAGAATCGATTTCTTAACAAAGGTAGCAAAAATATGATATTATGAGAAGAAAAATATTTTAATGAAAAACTCATTCATTTATAAGAAATTGCAAATAAGAGAAAAACGAAATAATAGTTAAATGTGTAAATAATAAAAAATTGAAGGACAAAAATTAGGTCTTAGATTAAGGGTTTATTTTGTTTTTTTTATTGAGTAAATACTTCTTATACATATACATATCCACCGTGGGGATTGGTTTATTTTGTTTTTATAAAGGTGAATTTAGGTTAAACTTTAGAGAAGGTTAAAATTAGGTTTTTATGTAAATATAGTAATTGTTTAAGACATGAGAATATTTTTAAAAGTTAAATTAATATTTTTTTTTAAATATAAATTATAAGTTTTCTATCTATTATAATAAAAAATTATAAAAAATTGTTCATAGAACACTTAAAATATCTTTTATATATATATATATATATATATATATATATATTTAAGCGAAAAACCCCTTGCGGGGCCGCCTTGGTCTGAGAGACCATGAACAGGGGGTTCTATACCGTCAAAGTCACCCGGGAGTCGCACCCAGCCGTTGCCCGCACCAACATTATCAATTGGATTTTGGGTACCCAATTCAACTTTTTGGTAGGGTGGAGATTCAAACCTGGGACCTCCCTTGAAGGATTGCACTCTCCTCTCCAACTCACCTACAACACCTGGGTAAATACTAATTTATAAACACCCCTTTCGAGGTGCCACTTTCAACAGGATGGGCATAGGAGGAATGGAGCCTTGTCGGCCTCTACCAGCACATAGGACATTCCTAACTATACCATATATCTGCAGGATGGAAACAAGGGGAATGGAACTTGGGTCGGCCTCTACCAGCACCCAGGGCATTTACCACTGGACCATAACAAGCAGATAAATATCTTATATTATTGTATATGTATAAGAAGTATTTACTCAATAAAAAAAATCTTATATTATTCAAGTTCAAAAAAATTAAAAAATTTTAATTTTAAGTAAAACTGTTCAAATAGAACACTTAAAATATCTTATATTATTCAAGTTTAAAAAGTAAAAAAAATTAATTTTAGGTTTCCTTGGAAGCTAGGGTTAAAGAGGAATGTTTTTTTTCTTTTATTTTAAAGTTAAAGAGCAAATTTTTTTTTTTTTTTAAGGTTAAAGAGCAATTTTTTTTTTCTTTTATTTTAGGGTTAAAGAGAAATATTTTTATTTATTTATTTTAGGGTTTCTTTTATTTTAAAGAAATGCATATAAGGAGCATTTTAAATAGCAGAAAATTTGAGACAAGAAGCATTTCAAATAGCAGGTATAGAAATAATGAAGCCTCCAAATGGGAGATTTGTTTGTCAAATGTTATTCATTTTCTCAAATGATGATAAAGAAATAAAGAAAACATCCCCATGACTTTGAGAGAATAGATTGAAAATGGTTGATCCATAGTATGTGCAAAAGAAAATTTAAATGTTTGCAATGGTTGGTTAGTTGGCTATTTTAGTTTAAATATTTTAAATGTTTTTGTTAATGTCGGATTTTTTAATTAAAAAAAAATTGTTTACGGCGTGACATGTATGACTTCTTTGCCTCCCACCCTGTATCTGCCATTGTAGGAACGCCTCTCGACATAAAAATCACCCAAATAAAAACCAAATCTGAAATCATTGAGTTATCTCCTAGGACACCTACCATAGTTTATTACGCCGATAGGCATCCTACAATGGCAGCCAGGAAGGTCAGCCACACCGTAAACAATATTAATATTTTATTAAAAAATCTGACATTAAGAAAATTATCCGCCGACATTAAGGGTTACGGTGGATTTAAAATATTTAAAAAATATTTAAACTATTTAAACTAAAATGGTGCCTAAAATTTCTAATATTATTTGCCTCTCTCCTCGAACTCTTATCTCCGCATCTCTGAAACCCTAAGTTTTTGCAGGAGCAGCACACAATGCCAGGCGAACAAGGTTCTATCACTGCGAAAAAAAGTAACATCACAGGTACATTTTCTATCTCTCTTGCGCTATGTATTTTATATGATCTATTAACATGTACTGATTTACAACATGGATACTCTATGTGGAAACAAGTATTGCCCTCAATGATGTATAATATATAGAGGTTTTTAAAGCTACTTTTTATACACTATTTCACTAAGATGTTTTTCAATTTCATAAGATTCTCAAACTAATTACTCGAATGTCCATTAATTTCACTATTTATATCATGAATATTATTGTCATTTCTTCTTTAAACATTAATAAGTTAGCCTTCTAATGTTGATTTAGTAATCAATTTATCGGTCATATTTGTCCTTCATTACCACTAGACCCTAAGACTATTGCTACTGATTAGGTTTTTATGTACTATGATTAATATGACTAATTGTTTTTGAAGAACTAATCCAGAAGGAGGTGATAATGAAGAACTTGAAGTTGAGTTACTAATTGAAAAAAATGCATGAGTTATGTTAACAACCAACTTATGGATTGAAGCTGGACTTGTTAACGGTGCATTAGGCTATATTCGAAATATAGTCTATAAACATGGAAGGTCTCCACTAGATCAACCAACATATGTTTTGGTGGAGTTTGATAAGTACACAGGGATGGTATTTAATAATACATCTCGAATTGTTCCAATTACACCAGTAGAAAAGGGAAAGATAAGACAACTTCCATTAAAATTAGCTTGGGGATTGACAATTCATAAGTCACAAGGTTTGACATTGAATAAAGCAACAATTGACATAGGACAAACAAAAAGACAAGGTTTAACTTTTGTTGCCATCTCAAGAGTTAAGGCATTGGAAGGACTTAGAATAATACCACCCTTTTCATATGATCGATATGAATAAATGAAGTCGAGAAAATGAGTTGCTAAGATAAAGGAAGAAGAAGAGTGACTAAAGTCTTTGGAGCTTAAATGATTGGCTCTAGCCAATATATGAAATAATAAGGTGTTTATCAACATCAATCTTTGAAATAATAAGGTGTTTATCAACATCAATATTTGAAATAATAAGGTTTTTATCAACACCGCCTATTGGGATTCAGATTTGTTATCACTTAAGCATTTTCATCTCACTCAAAGCTATTTTAAATATTTTTGACATGTTATATTTATCAATACATTTATAAATATATTTTTAAAAATGTCATCGAAAATTATTTTATATGATCTATTAACATGTCCTGATTGGCAACATGGATACTCTATGTGGAAACAAGTATTGCCCTAAATGATGTATAATATATAGAGGTTTTTAAAGCTACTTTTTATACACTATTTCACTAAGATGTTTTTCAATTTCATAAGATTCTCGAACTAATTACTCGAATGCCATTAATTTCACTATTTCTATCATGAATATTATTGTCATTTCTTCTTTAAACATTAATAAGTTAGCCTTCTAATGTTGATTTAATAATCAATTTATCGGTCATATTTGTCCTTCATTACCACTAGACCCTAAGACTATTGCTACTAATTAGGTTTTTATGTACTATGACTAATATGACTAATTTGTTAAGAAGAACTGATCCAAAAGGAGGTGATAATGAAGAACTTGAAGGTGAGTTACTAATTGCAAAAAATACAAGAGTTATGTTAACAAACAACTTATGTACTGAAGTTGGACTTGTTAACGGTGCATTAGGCTATATTCAAAATATAGTCTATAAACCTGGAAGGTCTCCACCAGATCAACCAACATATGTTTTGGTGGAGTTCGATAACTACACAGGGATGGTATTTGATGATACATCTCCTCGAATTGTTCCAATTACACCAGTAGAAAAGGGAAAGATAAGACAACTTCCATTAAAATTAGCTTGGGGATTGACAATTCATAAGTCACAAGGTTTGACATTGAATAAAGCAACAATTGACATAGGACAAACAAAAAGACAAGGTTTAACTTTTGTTGTCATCTCAAGAGTTAAGGCATTGGAAGGACTTAGAATAATACCACCCTTTTCATATGATCGATATGAAAAACTGAAGTCGGGAAAAGGAGTTGCTAAGAGAAAGGAAGAAGAAGAGTGACTAAAGTCTTTGGAGCTTAAATGATTGGCTCTAGCCAATCTATGAAATAATAAGGTGTTTATCAACATCAATCTTTGAAATAATAAGGTGTTTATCAACATCAATCTTTGAAATAATAAGGTGTTTATCAACACCACCTATTGGGATTCAGATTTGTTATCACTTGAGCATTTTCATCTCACTGAAAGCTATTTTAAATATTTTTGGCATGTTATATTTATCAATACATTTATAAATATATTTTTAAAAATGTCATCGAAAAATATTTTAATATAATAATTGTGCGGTCGCGGATGCTACTAGCTTAGATATATAAAATATATATATATCTATAAACGTCGAGAGTTATCAATATCGAGGCGCCTATCTCATTTCTTGGGGGTGTGATAGATAGACGCCTCGATATTGATAACTCTTGGCATTTATAGATATATATATTTTATATATCTAAGCTAATTATAAACATATATGAATTGCTTAGTATTTCTAAACAACTAACAAGTTCACAAGCTTGGTATATACACATGAAGGACTATTAATTAATATAAAGATAAAATTATTATATAGAACGTCAATATCTTATATTATTTAATTATAAAATATATTTCAAAAATAAAATATGTTTAAATAAGTATTAAATATTTAACTTAAATAAATATATAAATTTAATCTCACAAGTTTAACTCAAATTTAAGAGTAAACTTTGTAAAGTTAACCATATGGCCTCCTAAACTTATACACTACACCCATCTCACCCTATACATACCTTGTAGGATTTCATAATAAATTCAAATAAATGCAATGTTGGCTTTGACCAATGAAGTTAAAGTACGCTTCAACATATATTTTATATAAAATTATGGTTGCCTATGTTTATATATTATATTATTAATATTGTTATGAAATACAATGAAAATAAGACACTTGAATTTTTTTTAATTTATTGTATTAAAATTATTTTAAATGTTTTTATTTTTAAAAAATTTTATTATATATATACACTCTAAGGTGTGTAAATTGTTTAAATTCATTCTAAAATAAAGAATTGTAACTTTTAGATTTACATAGTTTTGAATAAGTAAAGTGATTGAATTGACATTTGAGAACATTATTATAATAAAAGAAGATTACTTTTTTATATAATAGTCTCTCAAATTATTTAGTATGGATTTCTTATTGTAAGATTTTCTTTTTATACATATGTTTTTTGGATTATGATAAAAAAAAATATTTTCTCTCAGGTTTGATAGTTTGTTTTTTTATAATAAGTAGCATTAAATAGGTATTATGATCACAAGGTTTTAGTAGAGTAGTGAGTTTAAGATGCTTGCTACAAAGAAGTTAAGAATTTGAGTTCTCTTGAAACTTGACAATGTCCTTTGCGGTCTAAAGTTCTAGTGTGATTGCATAACATCTCCACAATAAATAAATAAAAGTAGTGTTTGCTACGAAGAAGTCAAGAGTTTGAGTTTTCTTGACACTTAATAATGTCCTTTGTGGTCTTAAGTTTTTGTGTGCATGCATAACATCAATAAAAAAATAAAATAGTAATAATGTGCACACAATAAAATTTAGGATAGAGTGTTTGGGTCTTAATATTAAATTGATTTTTAACTAATTATTTTTTGTATTTGCTTAAATATTGTTTCATAATATTTAAGAAAGAATACCATTCCAATAGGATGTGATTTTATAACAAGAAGTTTATTTTATCCAAGGTTTGATAGTTTGTATTATATATTAAGTAGCATCTTAAAGACCTAGCTGGTTTTCCCAAGAAAGAGTTCGTCGAAAAAGCAGTTCATCACCGGTTCACCGAAGCAAGAGTTTACCGAAGAAGCAGTTCATCGCTGGTTCATTGAAGTAGGAAGTAGGAGTTCATCGAAGGAGTTTGCAATATCGTGGAAGCAGGAGTTCACAATATCACAGCCTTCAATGGTCGACATAAAACCCACACAATCAATCAGCAGAGGAGCGATGATAGCAACATCGACATCAGTGTGGTTTAAAGTTTGCAAGGGAGGAGCATTGAGCAAGCAGATTACCTCTCAGTTAAAGTCGATAGTGAACGCGAGCCAACCAGAGCAATCGGTAGCGAGGGTGAACATGAGCTGGGAGTGAGCACAACTGGTAGCGAGTGCGAATGCGAGTTGGGAGCAAGTGCAATCGATAGTGAGTGCAAGCACGAGCTAGGAGTGAGTGCAACCAGTAGTGAGTGCAAAAAATTTAGGTAACATGGAAAGAAAGTCATTTGTGAAAGTGCTTACTGAAAGTATGAATGGCCAAGTCGAAAGTTTGGATGCCCTACCTAGCAATAAGAAGAAGAGAGAATCTATGGAAAACCCAGTCCAGGTAGCAGATTCTACGCCAGAAGTGATTATCAAGGATGAGATGATTGAGCATGATATAATGATTCTTAAAACTAGAGGGTTAATTTGTAAGTTTCATGGATATTGGCCAGGTTTTTCTGAGATTCAAAATTGGATTAAGTGGAAATGGGGATTGAATTCAAATTACTCCATGACTTTTCTTCCAAAAGGATTTTTTCTCATTATTTTCTCTAGTTCAGAAATAAGGGATAAAATAATGGATGGAGGCCCATGGTTTAGGGGTAAAAATACATTATATTTAAGACCTTGGAGTGAGAATTTTTTTGTGGACACAAAAACTATTAAAAGGCTTCCAGTATGGATTAGGTTTTTTGGACTTCCTTATCAACTCATCAATAAGGAGGTTTTGAAGAATATTGGTAATACCCTAGGTGAATTCATCCAGGAGGGACCAACTACTAAGGAGAGAAGGCATGTTGTATACACTCGAATATGTGTTGCCATGGATATTTCTAATCCTTTACCGTAGTCGATTAGGATTAAATCTGAATCAAGAGAATGGGATCAACAAGTGGATTATGAAAACATTGCATTCCGATGTCGCAAATATCATGAAACTGGGCACATGGCAAGAGACTGCAAAGTAAAAATGGAGGAAGAGATGGATTTTTTTGGGCATGAGGGTAGTTTCAATTTGAAACAAGGAGACCATATCACAGGAGAAGCTAGGTCAAATCAAGGATTTTCCACTCCTAAGAAAGTGGCTAGAAAAATCCCTCTACATCATCAGATGGCGAAGGCCATTATAGTTCACTCGAATCAGTCATTAGAAGGAAATAATGATATGGGAGATGAGGAAGTACAATGCGCAAGTTCAAATATAAAAGGAGCTAAAGGTGCGAAGGAAGAGGGGAAGACAAATTTTAATATAAAGGAAGATGAGGAGACAAAATTTAAAGCAAATGATGCGAAGGAGGTCAAGCTTAATCCAGGTAAATCACCTTTATTATCCTCAAGTAGCTTAAAATATTCTCCTTACAAAAAAATGAAAGTAGTACGGAGTGTATTCCTTGCACTTTAGGATTTCAAGAGCAGTATAGTAAAGAAAATCTTGTAGAGGATATCCAAGGAAATTTAGGTATTTCAGTACAACATAAGAAAGTGATGACTATGGAGGATCATCTATGCAGTTTAGAGTTTTCAGGGCAACATAAAGAAGAAAATGTTATTGAGGCTATTCCTTGCACTTTCGACTCTTTAGGGCAACATAAATCTTTAGAAGATAAGTCCCATTTTGAACAATATGAAAAAATGGAAGAGATTGATGAAGATGAGAGTGGTGGCAAGAATGGAAGAAGGAGAGGAAGGCTATCACAAAAAGAAAAAAGAGAAAAAGAAACTCAAAAGGATATTGATCTGGGAAGCCAAATAAAAATATCACAGGTGCTAACAAGAAGTGGGGTTAAGCCCACTAATAAAAATAAAAAGTGTTGATGATGAAAATGATATCATGGAATATTAGGGGTATGAATAAAACCCCTAAAAAAAGAGTTATTAAGGAATTAATAGGTTGTTATAGCCCAGAGTTTATTTTGATACAAGAAATAAAATTACGCAGTGAGGAATGTAAGGATGCTTTTAAGAAGATTTGGAGGACAGGTGATTGTTTAGCAGTTTCTTCTACAGGAGCTTCAAGTGGTATTGCAATAATATGGGATAAATGCAAATGGGATGGACAACTATTAGAAGCAAAAATTAATTGGGTTGTTAGATTATTTTGCAGGAAAGAGGAAAACATCAAAGTTGGGGTTATAAATGTATATGCTCCAACTATAGTTACTCCTCGTGAAAGATGTTGGAAGGACCTTAGTATATTTTTGTCAAATACAATGATGATTCATTGTGATCTATGGATTCTTGGGGGTGATTTTAATATTGTTATATCTCCTTTGGAAAAGAAGGGTGGCATTCTAGGATGGTCAAAATCAATGCAAGATTTTGCTTCATTTGTCAATTCAAATGACCTTTGGGATGTTAGTCCCTCAAGCTTTCAATACACATGGGATAATAGACGCATTGGGAAAAATCATATAGCAGAAAGACTAGATAGATTTTTGTTATCCAATAAATGGTTGCAAATAAAATATACAATCTCTTCAGATATTTTATTGCGAGCAGGATCAGATCACAAACCCATTCTTTTGACTTGTGAGTCACCTAACAATGGTCATCCAAAGCCATTTCACTTCCAGTCTATGTGGCTCCAAGACCCTGATTTTTTCCATATGGTTATGTTATGGTGGGATGAGTCAAAATTTGAAGGATCATGTATGTACAGGTTTGTTCAAAAGTTGAAATATTTAAAGGAGCAAATGAAGATATGGAATGTCAAATATTTTGGTAACATTTTTAAAGAAAAAAAGAAATTGAATCCAAGCTCAAAAATTTACAAGAGATAGTAGAAATTAATGGAATGGACCAGGATTCTTATGTGAAAGAAAAATAATTACTTTCTGATTATCATAATGCATTGAAGAAGGAGTCATATTGGTTCCAAAAATCTAGAGAGAAATGGCTCAAGGAAGGAGATAGAAATACAAAAAATTTCATGCTACAACAAAAATAAAATTTTATGTTCGTCATATTAAAAATATTATAACTCTATATGGAAGAAATATTGAGGATGAAGAAGATATAAGGAAGGAAGCAATAAATTATTTCAAAAATATTTTGTCAGATTCTAGGCAAGATAAGGAGGCACAAGAAAAACTTCTGCAAAATATTCCATCACTTATCACTCAAGGACAAAATGAAAGCTTGATGAAGAAGATTTCTATGGAGGAGCTCCATGAAGCAGTTTTCTCTTTCCATCCTAACAAGGCACCTGGCCTCGATGGATTTCCTGCAATTTTTTTTCAAAATTTTTGGGATTTATTGAAGAATGATATGTTAGATGCAGTTGAAGAGGCTCAAAAAAGAAAGGCTATAATAAGTGAGATCAATGCTACTTTTATTACCTTGGTTCCCAAGAAAGATGACACAAAATATTTTGATAACTTTCATCCAATAAGCCTTTGTAATATGATTTATAAGATCATTTCAAAAATTATGGCAAACAGGTTAAAGGGCATTCTAGGGTGTCTTATCTCAGAGGAACAAGGTGGCTTTGTTCAGGGTAAACAAATTCTTGATGGTATAATTATTGCACAAGAGGCCATACATTCTCTTCATTCTATGAAAAAACCAGGTATGCTTTTGAAATTAGATATGAACAAAGCATATGATAGGGTTTCCTGGAATTTTCTACATGCTATTCTCATAAATTTTGGCTTTGATTATAGTTGGTGTGAGTGGATTAAATATTGTTATAGCACTGCAAAATTTTCTATTTTGATCAATGGTTCTCTTGTTGGGTACTTCAAGCCATCTTGTGGACTTCATCAAGGTGATCCTCTTTCTCCTTATCTATTCATTATTCTTGCAGAAGCATTAGGGAGAGCCTTTTCAAAGGTAAAAATGGAAGGAAAAATCAAGGGTATTCAAGTTGCAAAAAATGGTCCCTTCGAATCCCATCTCCAATTTGTTGATGATACTTTTCTTTTGGGCCATCCCTCAATCAGTGAGGCCATGGAGTTCAAATCAATATTATCATGTTATGAGAAGGCTACTGGACATTTGGTAAATACTTCAAAATCTAGGATCTTTTTCATTAATACTGCCCTAGATTTACAACAAATTATTGTGAATATTTTAGGGTTCAAAATTGAAAAATTTCCATCAACCTACTTGGGTATTCCTTTGTCTAATAAAGGGAATAAAAAGGAGCTTTGGATCTCTTTTTTGGATAGAATGAAAGCTTGCTTGGCAGGTTGGAAAGGTAAGTTCTTAACCATGGTAGGAAGGCTACAACTCATAAAGACTACTTTACAATCCATTCCTATTTATATGATGTCACTTTCAAGACTGCTTGAGTAAGTATTGCATTAGAAATGGATAAAATTCAAAGAGACTTTCTATGGAAAGGTTGTGAGGAAAAATTTAGGTTTCCTCTTTGTAAGTGGGATAGGGTTTGCAAAGGAAAGAATATTGGAGGAGCAAGCTTGCAAAATTGTAGACTTATGAATTTGGCTTTAGGAGCAAAGCTTGGATGGAGACTATTCAGAGAAAAAAAAGGAATTGGGTAAAAATATTACTTCAAAAATATATAGGTTCTCTTGATGCAATGAAATTGTTTAGGAAAAGAACTCTACCCAAAGGATCATCAACATGGAACTTCATATCAGAGAGTTTGCATTTGATAAAGAAACATATTAGATGGTGAGTCAATGAGGGGAGTTATGCAAATTTTTGGTCTGATGCTTGGTTGAAGCCTTATCCTCTTATCTCTGACTCAAAATGGAAACCATTGGCTCAAGCGTGCATAGCATGTAAAGGTCCAAAGGTTAAAGATTATATTATTATGAGCAAAAACTCCAGAACATGGATTTCTTTTAGTAACCTGGTTGAAGGAGAGGAACTCAAACAAATTGCAGATGAACTTCAAAATATGCTTCGAGAGTTTTATTTGCCAATTTTTTCACGAAAGGATGAGTTGGTTTGGAATTTATCAAAGGATGGTGGATACTCAGTCAAGTTGGGATATGAGGATTTAGAACAATCAAAATTTCCTTCTCCCATTGATTTTCCTTGGAAGAAAGTTTGGTCATTAGAGGCTCTCCCTAAGGCCTCAACATTTCTTTGGTTAGCAGTTCAATGTAAGATTCTTACTGGAGAGAGTCTACAAAGAAGAGGATATTATGGACCCTTCAGATGTGCCTTATGTGAGAAGGATTTAGAAACGTCAGACCACTTACTTCTTCATTGTCCATTTGCTCACACCATTTGGGGTTATTTTTTAAAAATATGAAATTATATTGGGTAGCTCCATCAACATTGAAAGAGTTGATAAAATGTTGGATAAATTATAATAAAGCTAAAGCATTAGGTATTCTTTGGAGGATTGGCCTTGCCATTATTTGTTGGAATTTATGGCTTGAAAGGAATAATAGAATTTTTAAAAATAAATATCAAAATCATGCCCAAGTTTGGAACCGTATTAGTGCCTCTCTTGCAGAATGTCTAAAAATATGGTGCTCATCATGGGAAGTCTCAATTGCAGAAAAAGAAAAAGAGGTGCTAATAACTTGGCTACAGGATTTGCACATACATGGAAGAGTCATCTGCGATAACAGAATTAAAACAAAGGATCTACTTCGATCTATGGTAAAATGGAAATGTCCAGAAATTGGGTTTATCAAAATTAATTTTGATGGTGCTTCTAAAGGAAATCCAGGAAAAGCTGGTGGAGGTGGTGTTTTTAGAAATAGTGAAGGCAAAATTCTCCTCACTTATTCAGAATCATATGGAACTTCAACTAACAACTATGCAGAGGCTAGGGCACTGAGGGTTATGCATAAAAGGTAGGACCCGAAAGGTACTTATAAAAAAATGGTGAAAGTGTTTCGAAACGACGGCAAAATATGTCGAACTGCATGTATGCTGGCATGGCGAATGATTTTAATTTTTCTCAAAAAATTGGCGAAAAATGGTAAATTTTAAAGTTTTTCCGGACCAGGCCAAAAAGATACCAACTACGTTTAAAATCTTGGCAAAATATTGGATGCGAATTGCGGTCCGATCATGGAACGGATGCATAATATGATTCGATTTTGAACGGGTTGTAAAACATGAAATGGTCTTGAGTCGGGTGCATAATAAGTACCGAATATTCGAGTAAGAGATATGATATGACATCTAGTAATCATAAGGATTGTAGCACAACACAACTTATCACTATTGACATTTTTAGGGGGAAAACACATGCAATTTTGACAAAGTTGATCCCACATAACTATCTATCCCATATAACTATTTATCCCACATGATTTAGTGTACTCTAATTTCAAATATTAAATAAGAAACTTCCTTCATAGTAAAGTAGGCGAATATTCAATACAATAAGGGTGACCTCTTTCTGATGGGTGTAGTAGGCAAGAAATCAACTACACATGTTAGGAAGAAGACTAACGTGTCTTGTACTGGATCTTGATATTTTATGACCACGAACCGGATGCAATGGACAAATGCGTTTAATGTCATGACAGTACAATGGTCCCAGACATCGGGTGAGTGCATTTATGCATCCGGGCATCGTGCCTAGATGCATTTATGCATCTAGGCACCGATCGGGTGCATAAATGCATCCGGGCACCAGGCGGATGCATAAATTCATCTGGACACCGGGCGGATGCATTTATGCATCCGGGTATCGAACAATTGCAAATTATGCAACCGATTTAAAACCAGAGCATATTATGCATTTGAGTGTTGTACGGGTGCATTTTATGCATTCAGGTGCCAAAAGGATGTAAACCATGCTTCGACATTAAATCAGTTACATAATATGCAATCGCCCGGTGCCCCGGATGCATACTGTGCTCCGTCATTAAACCGAATGCATATTATGAACTGGTAGCATAGTTTAGTCTGACCACCACCGTACTATCACGTGTCTAATACTGCATGTCCCGTATTGCATGTCTAATACGATGTTACCACATGTCAAATATGTTTCAATTCTATAAAAGGGCATCAACAAGTCATTTTCCCATTTTTTTTCTGCGACAGCTACAACCAGAGCTAACCTTTCCGATCGATCTTTCAGTTTCCATTCCCAATCCTTTTTCTTCCACTTCCAACTACTTCCGATGGATACCCCTTCCATAATTCAACCAAAATTCAAGAATTTTATGTGCACTTTGATTTTAGATCTCATGACAACGCCAGAGATAAAATTTTAGTGGTTGTATAATGTAGGTTTATCAACCCTCGTTTCCATGCCACATTTCAAAATAGACAAAGTGCTCCTACAACATATTATCTCTGGTTATGACCACGATAGGGGTACTGTAAGCATTAATCTATGATCTAAAAATATTTTTTTCAGCATCACCCCTAGAGATATTCACAAATTTATAGGTCTTCCATTTATTGGTTTTAATCAAATATCACCGAGGTCACAGCTTTCTCCAGATGACAAAGAACACCTCGATAACAATTACGGTATTTCATTAGAATATTTGGCATGTATAAATCTTGTTAAATGTATTTTATTAATTTTCAATGTTTTAAATTTCTAAATTGACATCAAATTTTTTTATGCAGCTTCTAACACAAAAAAAAAAAGAGGTTTAGCGATTAACAATGTTAACCATCAAACTCTGAAGGCCATTATCGAGTTTTTCCAGGCCAGGTTTATTCTATTGGGAATACTGAAAATTCCATTTTGGGCACTGTATTATATTGTTCAGTCTGAAAAAAATGAAAAGTTTGATTGGTGTACATATATTTCTGATCAAATCAGGACTGAGTTGCACGCGATCAAACTTGCAATAGCCAAAACTCAGCCCCCCAAGACTCAGCCCATTATGGGTAGTGTAAATTATATTTTAGCTTTATATTTTGAGTCTTTTCATAATTTGTCAACTACTCCTATACCAAATGTTATGCATTCAAAACTATTTTCTATTGCCATGACACCAAAGGAATTGAGGGTAATAACTACATCATTGTCTTTGACATACTATTTTATAGTTTACAATATTTCTTTTTTTTAATTTTTTTCATCTATATGCAGGCAAAGGTAGAAATTTTAAGGAATACACAAATTGCTGCCAATAGGGGTCACAGGCTAGAGCAAACAGATGATTCTGAAGATATGGGCTCTGAAGCAACACATGTTACTATGCAGAGGTTACACAAACGTTCCAGGAAAGTAGCTACTCATGGGGTGTCTCATACACCTAGGTTTGCATAAAATGTGTAAGCCAAATCTAGTGTGGCCAACCCCTCCCCCAATGTAGAATAATTGCATCACATTTCATCTGGCAAATCTATGATTCTATGTGTAGTTAATTAAAATTTAGATTTATTTTTATTTTATGCAAAATTATAACAATTTTTTTGACTATTTTTAGTTGATTCTCGTGATCAAGTAGTAACATCAAAAGTTAGAGGGCATATGCCGCCACTACCTCCTCCACAAGCATCACACTCATTGGTTACACACAATCAACAATAGGGACAGTCACCTTTTACATGCAATCAACAACAGGGAAAATCACAGCCTCAGCCTATGCGAGGGCAAGTCGTTGTTTGAAAACGTTTGTTTTCACAAGCCACTTCATAAAATTTTTGGCATGGGATTTCACAACCACAGGCATCACAAAGACCAGCACCAAGTTTAGCGGGAATTGGATTCTCTCAGTTTACATTTTCTTAAAATTCACAGGCACCTGAATGTTCTGGACAAGGATTAGACAATATTCCTCTTGATGATGATTACATGATGTAGGGCCTGATTGAAGGATTAAGGGCAAAAAATGTGCTTAAATATAGAGCATGAGAAGAAGTCCCTGCAGCTCAGCAGACATCAGAACCACCCATTCAAGGAGACAATCGTCATCCTCAAGGTCCTCAAACTGAGGATGATGTTATCAATTTTAATGAAAATATTTCATTGGCAACCAGTATCGAGTCAACAATTCAGGAGTTTGTTTTGAAATATTTGCAAGAGTTGAAAGAATGGGAATATCGGGCAAAGGTCCTTATTAAGTAAATTAATGCCCGACATAAAAATTATGAAAAAAGAGATTCTATTTTTCTTTAGTCAAATATGAATTTGAAAAACTTGATGGCTTGCTAAAACAAGCTACTTCAGGAATAGTTAAATCTGATTTTATTTATGAGGATGATGTCTTAAATGTTGTTGTTGGTATATTGGAGAATGTTAATGCTAAAGCCCAAGCATTTTACAACTTATGGGCTTCTGATAAGGAAAGGGTTGCAGTTGCTGAGGCTACAAAAGAATTGGCTGAGGTAAAAAGGTTATATATATTCTAATTTTCTACCGCATTTACATTTTCATATTTCTTGAAAATTTGTAATAATTTCAATGTATCCCTTTTGAATAAAGTTTTCAATTTGTTTTGCAATAAAACTTTGAAAACTTGAAAATACAGGTTAAGAGCATGGATGTCAATATTATTACAGCAAAATCATATTTGATGAAATCAATGGAAATGAAAAAGAAAATGCAGTCAAAGATTGCAGAAAAAAATAAGTTTAAAAAATTCATCAAAGAGAAGTTGCATGAAGATCCGGAAATGGTGCTTGATAAAATGAAAGAAACACTTCCAACAATATTTGAAGATCCAAACAAAGAAGAATTTGCATGTGTGTCAAGTATTGTGAAAGTACGTGATAACCTTGTTAGAGTTGGAGCATTGCCAGAAGAAACAAAAGCTGATAAAGAAAAAGAAACGACAACTCCAAACACTAGTGAAGCATCCATGCACCAATCAAAAAATTGAAATTTGAAAATGTTGACAATGTTTTTAAAAGACTAAAATATGTTATTTCTATTTGAATTTGGTATGTGATATTTGAGACTTGAGTTTGAAAATGTTTTCAAAATACTGCAATATATTAATTTCTCTTTGAAAATTTTATGTTATATTTGAGTTTACAAATGTTTGAACGATGTAATTTCTGTTTGATAATGTTTTAAAAAGACTGGAATATTTATTTTCTGTTTGAAAATGGTATGTAGTAGAGTTAGAAATGGTATGTAATATTTGGGTTTAAAGTGTTTGAAAGATGTGATATGTCTTTTTGAAATAGTTAATTTGTAGTTATGATGCACAAAATTTGGGTTTAAAAATGTTATGTAATATATGAGTTTGAAAATGTTATCTAATATTTGAGAATTTTTGTTTGAAATTGGTATGTAAAATTTGAAAAATGAGTTGAAAAATGTTTAAAAAAAGATTGCAATATATTAATTTCTGTTTGAAAATGTTATGTTATATTTATGTTTACAAATGTTTGAATGATGTAATATGTTTCTTTTTGAACTAGTTGATATAAGACATTCTGTTTGAAAATGTCATGTAATTTCTGTTTGATAATGTATTAAAAAGACTAGAATATTTATTTTTGGTTTGTAAATGTTATGTAGTAGAGTTAGAAAATGGTATGTAATATTTGGGTTTAAAGTGTTTGAAAGATGTGATATATGTTTTTTTGAAATAGTTAATTTGTAGTTATGATGCACAAAATTTGGGTTTGAAAATGTTACGTAATATTTGAGTTTGAAAATGTTATCTAATATTTGGGAATTTATGTTTGTAATTGGTATGTAAAAATTGAGATATGAGTTGGAAAATGTTTAAAAAAAGATTGCAATATATTAATTTTTGTTTAAAAATGTTATGTTTCTTTTTGTACTAGTTGATATGAAACATTATGTTTGAAAATTTCATGTAATTTATGTTTGATTTAAAAAGATTGTAATATCTAATTTTGAACGATGTAATATAAATATTTTTGAACTAGTTAATTTGAAATTTTTTGTTTGAAAATGTTTTAAAAAGACTGCAATATCTAATGTCGGTTTGAAAAAGATATGATGCACATAATTTGGGTTTGAAAAACACTGCAATATCTAATATCTAATTTGTAGTTATGATGCAATATCTAGTTTTGTTTGAAAATGTTTGAAAAGGACTGCAATAGCTTATTTCGGTTTGAAAAAGTTATGATGCACATGAAAGTTATGAAAAAAATAATTCATTTAAATGATATAAATCTGGAACAATATACAGAAACCTGCTATCAAACCAATTTTTGTTTATCATTGTCAATGAAATGAGAGTTCAGAAACTAAGACCCAAACATAAAATTTTACAATCTACAAAAATGATTTAAGTCATGTAATTTTAAAGCAATAACATGATTTAAAAAACAATTCATTGAAATAATATAAATCTGGAGCAATATTCCGAAATCTACTATCAAATAAATTCATTATTATCATATTCCATGAAATGAGAGTTGAGACACTAAGACCCAAAAATAAAAATTTTACAATCTACAAAAAATGATTTTAGCCATGTAATTTTAAAACAATAATATGATTTAAAACAACAATTCATTGAAATCATATAAATCTGGAATAATATTGAGAAAATTGCTATCAAATCACTTCGTGTTTATTATTGTCAATGAAATCATGGAAAATTATCACTATGGAAGCTGAAACATATCAGTTTGTCCAAAAATCTGTGTCTCCACCATATGATCACTGAAAGCATCATCATCATCATTATCAATCGTATTCAACGTTCCTCTTCTGTCTACCAAGGAACTCCAGTATTCCAACGCCTTGTCATACGGAAATGTATCCAACTGATATGAGGACACACAAATTCTTAAACAATTTTCTAAATTCTTGTCAAGTTTGTTGGGGATTCTAGATTTAACAAAAGCAAGTGCACTGAAAACTCTTTCATCTTCAACTGACCCCAAAATCATTGTTTCACATAATTCATATAAATGAAAGTATTCACTTATAGTATCTTTTAAGATTGTGCTTGGATACAATTTTTGCCACAAACGTGTAGTGGAACCAATCTCATGGATATTTGTCATATGTGATGTTTGCAAAACCATTTCTCTTACAAAATGCGATGACTTTTATTTCCAAATTTCACTGTTGAGTAGACCATTAATTGCTACACCATTGACTTCCACACTCTTACTTAAATGGTCAATGAGATTAACCATATATTTAATAAACAACTTATTTGCAAAACTGCATTCAGTACAAGGCCCCCAAAACATGGGGTTAACCACACCCATGGACTCAAGCAACTCATCTCTTTGAAACTGTTCTCTTATCTCACCTATCAAAGTTTTTGCTATATTTGACAAATTACTCTTTGTTTTTTGTATTACAACATGAAATCTATTATGTGTTACAAGAACTTCTTCAAAATCTTCCACAACATTACTTGATTGCCTTTCAAAACAATAAGCAGGTATAATATTTTCATGAACATTAATACAGAGATGATCATTGATGTCAAACTTCAAAAAGCTTTTTAGATTGTTCACGTTTATCAATGTATTCCAACTATCAAATACAGGTTTTGTAAAATCTGCATTAGACACATACAATGAATCAATAAGCAAGCATATTTGTTTTCTCATCCTCATAAAATCAACGATATAGATAGATCTCTCTTGTGTAAGATTAATTAATTTGTTCATTTTTTTTAACATTGGAAGAATACCACATAATGTCAAAAGTGTTTCCAAGTCATTCAAACGGAACAAAATATTTTTTGCCTTATCAACTATTATGCGATTTGCATGCATAAACCCTGTCAGTGATTGATATTCTGCCAAAACTCTCTGAGCAGGTTGATACAATGAAATCCATCTTGTATCCACATCTTTTAACAATTTTTCCCTTTTGTAAATCCTAGTGTAAATTGCTGAAACTCTGCAAATATTTTCAGACTTAATGAGAAATAAGAATGAATATCACGAACAAGGTTTTCAACTTTAGCAACATTTGAAAATGTGCTCACAATTTTATATGTAATATTTACTCTATGAGCCATACAGTGAATGGGGATCATATATGGTGCAACTTTGGTTTGGAGTCGAACACACAAACTAGACCTCTGACCTTGCATAATAGCAGCTCCATCAACTCCAACACAAATTAACTTTGTTGCAATGTCTATATCATTCATTCCTGCAATATTCTTTAAACTTTTAACAACAACATTATAAATATTTTATGCATTTGAACTTTCCAACATCTTATGTATTCCCAACAAAATAGGCCTTCTAACATGATTTTGAAATGTGTACACATGCATGCAAGTCCAAGAAGTGTTATCCACAAATGTTACCTCATCAATAGAAAGTGAAATGAATTTGGTAAGTTTAACTTGCTGCCTTAGGTCTTCTTTCTCAACCAAAGATAAACATTTTGCCATTTCCCAACCACTTCGGTCTGACCAATGAGAAATAGGAAGGTTTTGCACATTAAAAAGACATAATAGCTGCTTATAATAAATAAAATTGGACATTGGTCTACCTTTCTTGAGAATATTGTAAACAATGGCAAACTGCTTACTTTTTGAAGCAAAAACAGTCTTTTGTAATTTTTCAAATTGGGCTCCAATTATTTCACCTTTCTCAACAAGATATTGTTGTTGCTTTAAGTGATTGTCATATTCTATAGCATATCTTAAATGCATACATTCTGATGCATCCTTCCACTTAACTTCTTTACTAACTTCACCATTACTTTTTATAACTTTAGTATAACATTTGCCAACATGTTTTTCAATTGTATCAATATTGTTTTGAAGCCTATGATCTTTACCAAGTCTCCAACAACAAATTTTGCATCTACATTCTTTTTCATCAATTTGGTTATCCTCAGTCATGACAGGCTCAATCTAGGGAAATATTTTTTCCCATTCTTTCCTAAATCCCCTTCCAAGTATCCAGAGAGATGCTTTTCTTTTTTGGAATTTTTGGTTGAAGATTCAATTGACGCTTGTAATGATTTTGATTTATCACTTTCATTTTCAATTGTGATGTCATTTTGCGTGTTGTCATCAGTTGTTTGTTGGATATCATTTCTAAGGAGATTTTCAATGAAAATTGTCTCTTCTTAGGGAATATATTCAAGGTATTCTGCATAGTAGGATACCATAATATTTTTTATCACTATTGGATGAAAAATTTACACAAAAATATACAAATCGTTAATCAAGCATATACTGGGAAGTAAAAAATCATTTGTACTTTGAATTTGCACAGATGTCATTGGCTCGCCGTATTTCGAATTTTGCCTAAATTATTTGAGGATACTCTTTTCAGCAGAATATTTTGTGTCATTCTTTCCATCAATGGGTGACAATTTACTAGTGATAAAATAAAGTTAAAGAGGGTGTATTTTTTGGAGGCCTTTAGATATTATTGTAAATAGAATAAACACTTGTTGGGTAGTAAATTATACATACTTTTTTCCAGCCATTCTTTATTGTGAATTTATCAGTTTATGCCACTAGTTATTATTCTGGTGAAAGCACTCTAACAGAGAAAAATAGCATAAATATGCCAATAGAGAACCAAAGCATTTACTTATGTATAATCATAGCAATAATTTTTTTTTAATTAAAACTAAGAATCAAAGAAAAACAGAGAAAATAAGGGAATAGACTCAACAGAGCAATGAAAAAACATAGAAAAAAAAGGAACACACTCAACAGAGCAATGACATTCAAAACTTGAAAAAATAACAAGCAGAACATGGCAATATAAAGAAAAGCAGAGAAGCGACAGAGAACCTGGTGCTAAAAGATAGTATGTCTGTATGTAGAGATATTGGTTCCGATCAGAGGCAGACAATGATCCTGGTAAACACAAGTCCGTCCGATTGAACGAAAGTGTCCGAACTCAAAAATGGTTTCGTATAATTGCAGGTTATAGATACAAAAGTGTCTGGTCGGGTGCATAGCAGGTTCCGTCCAGTTGTACAGAAGGTTTTGTCCTGTCAGTTGCACAACAGGTTTTGTCCGACTACATAGTAGGTTCCATCTAGTTGCAAAGAATTAGTCTCGTCTAACTGTAGAGCAGGACACTGTTCTGGTCGGTTGCAGAATTAGTTTCATCTGACTGTAGAGCAGGACACAGTTCTAACCGGTTTTAGGATTAGTTTCATCTAGCTGCAAAGCAGGACACTGTTCCGGTCGGTTGCAGAATTAGTTTCGTTTGACAACAAAACAAGACACTATTCCGTTCGGTTGCTGAATTTGTTGCGGTCAGTGGCAAAAAAGGTTTTGATGTTGTGATAAATTGTGTAGGTATTTTCCCTAGGGTTTTAATTATATACAGAGGTATACTTGGCGAGTTTTGCGAGATAATTTAGAAATTCTAAAATTTTAGGGCTAAAAGGGTACTTTATTTAGGCGGGATTACTTGCGAATTTTTTAAAATATTCGTGATACTCTCATCAAAGGACGGCTAACCGACACCAAAAATTTATTTTTCCCAAAAATTTTGGCTACATGGCCGATGTTCGGGTCTCAAAAATTTTGCGAATTTGAATTTTTGAAAATGGGTTTTTTCGCCCCAATGGCGAATTTTCGCCACTATGCATAACACTGAGGGCACTTCTTAAAGGGATAAAAATTGCAATAGAAAAAGGACGAAAATATATTTCAATTGAGGGGGACTCACAAATTATCATCAATGCTATTAACAAAAATAGATGTGGGGACTGGATAAAAAATAGTATTATTGCTGATGTTCATTGTCTATTACTAGAGGCAATCTCCTGGTAGTGTGAGCATATTTATAGAGAAGGAAATCAAGTAGCATATAAATTAGAGAATTATGGTGTTGATCTTCATCTCGTTGAATTCTAAATTTTAGAAGGTAACTGGACAAATGTGATTTTATGTCTTAATTAAAATGATGTCAAGGAGTTGATTATGGAAACTACACTTTGAGGAAGTTGAAAAATATATTTAAGAGAAAAAAAATTCATGATAAAAATGTATGCTAAAGAAAATGTAATATTTTGGTATTGTGATAGGAGTGCCCCCAATAGAAGTCACGTATAATCTATTACAAAAAAGTAACATCTTAAAGTTTCATTGTTAAATAGGTAATAAGATTAAGAGGTCTCAATAGAGAGATTAGTATGAGGTGTTTGCTATGAATAGGTTAAGAGTTTGAGTGCCCTTGGCACTCAACAATGTCCTCATGATCTCAAGTCTTTGCATGCATAATAAAAATAGTAAGCATGTCTCCATAATAAAAATAAAAATAGGATAAAGAGTTTGGTTCTTAATATTAAAATGATATATGATTAAATATTTTTTGCATTTTCTTAGATATTGTTTCTGAACAAAGCATTTGACATGCTAAATTGGGACTTTTTGATTGTTGGCCTCCTTAAGTTTGGTTTTCACCACCAATGGGTTAATTTGATCAAAGAATGTATTTCTAAAGCATGGTTCTCGATTCTAGTTAATGGAACAACTCCTGGTTACTTTCAAAGTCGCAGAGGAATTCGAAAGGGGGACCCTATTAGCCCCATGTTATTCATCATTGTGGCAGAAGCTTTAGGCAGAACCATCAAAAATGCTTGCAGTTCAAGGCTAATATTAAGAATAAAGGCAACATCTCTCACTAGGGTTGTTTCTCACCAAAAATTTGTTGATGATACCCTTATATTGATTAAGGCATCAGTGGTTGAGGCCAAAATAATTAAATAAATCCTGCAACTCTACGAGGACACTGTTGGTCAGAAAGTTAATTTTAGTAAAAGCAAGTTATATTTCTTGAACACCCCCATTTGGAGGCAAGGAAGGATTGCAAAAATTTTAGGGTGTGATATAGCAAACCTCTCCACTTCGTATCTTGGTCTCCCTCTTTTCATTGGTTCTCTAAGAGAGTCAATGTGGGACAGGGTTATTGAAAGAATTCAAAAAAAACTTGTTGGATGGAAAGGTCATCTTCTATCTCAAGTAGGAAAGCTGACCCTCACTAAGGCCTCTCTTCAGAGCATTCCAAAGATATTTCCTCTCCGTTTTTAAAGCCCTTGTGAAGGTTTTCCAAAAAAATGAGAAACTCCAAAAAGAATTTTTATGGATTGGATCAGAGAAGAAAAAAAGGATACACCTTGTAGGATGGACCAAAGTGTGCATACCCAGGGAAAATGGGGGCTTAGGTCTGAGGAGAATTGCTCATAAGAATTTAGATTTACTAGCTAAGCAGACATGGCATCTCATTTTTGGTGAAGAAAATGAATGGACAGCTATCATCAAACAAAAGTATCTTCAAAATATGGAATTTCTAAGTGACCCAGTTCCAATTAGAGGTTATGCTTTTTGGAAAGCAATTTTTAATTGTAAGGAAATCATCAAAAAAGGTTTAAGATGAGTTTTAGGCAATGGTGAGAGGATAAATTGTTGGAATGACAGGTGGGCTAAGGACGAACCACTGACGCAATATCCTAACTTAGCCCGAATCAGAGATATCACAAAAGAACTCATTGGAAGAAAAGTATTTGATTATATGGTTGAGGACAAAGGTAGAATGAAGTGGAAACAAATAAGAATTCAGGGATTTCAAGTGAAATCAAATGATCTTTGTAATATTCTCAAGAAATAGTTTATCCCCATGAGACCCAAGGAAGATCAAGTGACCTGGGTTCCTACGAAAAATGGGCAGTTCACTGTTAATCAGCTTACAAGCTTCTACTTGATGACGAGGATTTTGTCCTCCAAAAGGACTTAGTTTGGATAAAAAATTTAATTCCAAAAATTGCAGTCTTTTCATGGCTAGTTATCCAAGGAAGAATTCTAACCATTGATAATATGATGCATAAAGGTATTTGTATCACTAATTGTTGTTATCTATGCAGGGCTAATTGGGAGACCATTTATCACATTTTCCTTGAGTGCCCTTTTTCCTTGACTGTCCTAAGTGGGGTTTTTCAAGCCTTCAATATTTCATGGGTTAAACCAGCCATCGTACTTGATTTGTTCATCCAATGGCCTTGCCCCTTTTCAAGCCAAAGACTTAGATACATGTGGAAAATTTGTCTCAATCACTATCTTTGGCAGGTGTGGTTAGAAAGGAACCATAGAGTCTTTAATGAGTCTATCCATGATCATCAAACTATCATTGCCAGGATCCTATCCTTTGCCAATGAGAATGTGAACCTTATCCCTTTTGATAGTTGTAAACCTCATATGTAGGAGACCACGATTGCTCAATATTTAAGCTTAACCTTGTTAGATGAGTCTGTGCCTAGGGTAGTCAATCCCAGAGCCAAGTTAAGTTGTCTCCACATCCTACGGGTTGGTTTAAGCTTAATTTTTATGGAGCAGTTAAGGACAATCCTAGTAGAGCAGGCGTTGGTGGCATTGTGCAAGATCATAATAGGAATATTATGTTTTCATTTTTTGAATATTTGGGAACAAGTACGAACAATGAAGCTGAAGCTAGAGCTATGTGGAGAGGCTTTCAAATGACTCAAGACTTAGAAGGCAATTTGATCATAGAAGGAGATTCTATGCATGTTATAAATCTCCTCAATAATTGGAAAACATCTCCTTAGAGGATTAAAACAATTGTTGAAGAGGCTAGGATCCTTTTCTAGGGAAGATAGGACAGAAAAGCCCAACATGTCTTTCGGGAAGCTAACAAAATTGCTGATAAGCTGGCCAATTTGGGTGTCAATGGTGACGGACTTTTCAAATGGGAACATGGTGTCTCGAGTGAAGTAGAGGAGCTTATTCAACAAGAATGCCAAGAATGATAGTCGAATATACCAATAGGGAAGGTATTGTAAGTTCGGAGGCTAGGAGTATTCCCGTATATTTTTTGAATTGGACTCACAATAAAAATTATCTGAGCTGTCAGTCTTCGTGGATGTTGCTTGGAAATACCACAAAGACTAATGGGGACAATCACATGTTAGATAACATGGCTCCTAGTCATCTTAGTAATTTGAGGTTGGTTGATAATCATAGGGAAGGAAAGAAATGACAATATAAGACTTCGAACCAAAGCCACGTGGACCACCAGATAGCCACCACCATAAATCTAGCCAGCAGGTTCACTTCTCCAAGGTTGATTGGCCAAGATAGTATGTGGTACCAAAGCATGTCATATACGGAAGAAAGTAATTACCAAAGAATTATTAAGAGTAACTATCAATACAGAGCTTGTGGGAGTTTTTTTCAAGACTCTGCTATGTGTGTCTACAACTTTTTGTTTCTCCATTGTCTCAAGGAAGGGATCCGTGTCTGTTTCTTTTTGTAATTATGATGCATGTGTGTTTTCTCGGGGTATACCCAAAATGTTGTATGGGAAATTTCTTTTTGATAAAAGGCTATATGCCTTACCGGATGTAATGGCTTTGGCGGCATGTAGATTTTACATATATAGGATCCTTAGTAAGGATATGTTCATCAACAACCCTGGGCTGATTTTTGTAAAAGGTTTTGGGTCAACCTGTAAAACCCGATATTAATGCTATAGTATCTTATCTACCAAAAAAAAAAATTATTGTTTCTTAACATTTAAGAAAGAATACCATGCCACTAAGATATGTTTTTTTCCCTTTCTATGATATTTAGCATTCGAATATTTATTTTTAAGTCACAAAAGGGCTTATTCTCTATATATTATATATAATATTTTATTTTGTAATTAGTGTCAAACTCTTATAACATTAATTTTATCAATTATTTAGTGTTTTATCATATGTTTTATTTTTTTGTCATAATATCCTTGTCACAAATACGTACAAATATCCCATCGTAGTTTGAACCTCAATCTCTGAAAGAGAGTCAGTTTTATCATATGTAAAAAAAAAATTAAAATAACAAATAAAAACTTTTTCAAATAAAATTTTATTAAAATATTTAAATTATTTTTTTATGATAATGTATGGATGTGACTGAGTGGCCAAACATGTAGTTGCAAAACCAAATCTGCTATTATATTCTCAATGAACTATCAACCTTAACATTTTTCCTAAGGCAATATAGATAGAGCAATGGTAAATATAATAAAATCATAGGCATGAATAGAGTTTAAATCCATGCATTGTGATGAACACTTCCATAATAAGGAACCCATGATATAAAATGCTTAGTTGTATTACCATAATAATATGTTTTGTTTAAATAATATATAATAATATAATCATGATGTAATATGGGTGGGTCTCATTCCAATCCCATAAAAACAATTTAAAACATTTTAATACAATAAGGTTATATCCAAATTCTTGTTAGCAATTTAGCAATTTCCCACAATAGTAACATACATTCCATCAATCATAATAATAAAACTCACTCAATATTATTGAAATAAATATATTTTTAAGCAATACAAATACAATGTATTGCAAAGCTTCTTCTCTATATGACATTACAATGCTTTGTCTTCAACATATACACACATGTATATGAGACTCTTCACATTCACAAGACTCTTGACCTTTCTACTTTCCACAAACTATTCATCTCCTCAAATACACATGGGAGATCTAACACTTCATATTTCTCATAGGAGAAATATCACATAATAATAAATTTCTTATTGACTCCACATATCCACATAAGGACAAAGACTCTAATGATTGCACATACTAAATTATAAACTCTTACATAACTAATAACTCCACACTTACTAACATGACACCTCACTTACATAACTTGACACTTACTTACATGAAACCTACTATATACTCAAATATTAATCACATTCTAAACTAAATTATTTACATGGTACTTGCAATATTATTGCAAGGTACCAAACAATGTAATACTTCCAAAAACCCCCCATATTATATTATTTAATCTAAAGGTCCTTTGCCTTCACGTGCTTTCAATTTTTTATTCTTTTTTTGGTCTTCTTGTTCTGGTTCTTGTAATCCTTCAGGTTCAGACACTATATTTGTCCTCCTAGGTTGTTACCTATACTTGTCACACTTTTGAGCAAGTCATCACAATAATATAACTCATCATTGATATCAATGTTTTCCATATTTTCATTTTTGAGGTTGACATCATCAATACTACTCAAATCATTATTGTCATATATATTATTGGTCTCACAACTACCATCTTGAATATTAGTCCCTTGATGAAGATTATGTCTTTCTTTTGTAGTGTATCATAGAACATAATTTTCAACTTATTTATCATCCTTTCAAGTTTATTCGTTGATGTCCTATCTTGTTCTTTTGCCATGAGAATTTTTTGTTCAATTAAATACCTGTTCTAATATTTTTCTTCTAGGTCCGAGGTGTAGACTAATTGTTTCATCCAAACCCCATAATGGGGGCAGAGGTCCAAGGTTCAAATCTTGGGCCTCGTCGGACTGAACGCTTGTCCCTTTCTTGGTGCTTTCAGCGACGTAAAAGGTTTAAAATGATTGTGGCATGGTGGTTATAGGGGCGGACTGCACGAAGATCTATGTGGCGGCTTCTGGGGCGGTTAGCGCAGAATACTATGGTGGCCATAAAAGCTAGAAAGTCTACCCGGATTCGTGGCGGCTACCGATTCCACCATGTAAATTCAAAAAAAAATATATATATATATATATATATATATATATATATATATATATATATATATATATATATATATATATATATATATTTCTTCTAGTAGAAGTCAATCCAATTATTTTTGTGCAAGTGTTATCACATCTAAAGCAAATATATCACTTTTGTAGGACCCAAGAGCTTTGAATTTGTTTAATATTTTGATAAGATATTTCTTACTACCATTGATGATTTAAATAATTAAATATTTAAATAATTTTTTACTCCTTTTCAAGATTAATGTATAAATACTTCCTTTATCCTTTCAATAATATAATTAACTTTCACATTGTAAAAATACCTTTCAATGCATTAATCTCCTGCATTATGCGTAAGCTCGACTTGGTGCCATATCTTGACATGGTGTATTCCTAACATCTTCTTCAATAATCTAGCAATTTTCTCCTTCCTCTCTACATTAAAATATCTCATCCAACCTTTCTACCAAACACCTACTCACCAATCATCTTCTTTGATCCTTCTCATATACCTACTACTCCTTCCTAATGTTCCAGTCATTTTCTATTCACACCATCAACTCCTTTTACTTTGGAACTCAATGTATTCTTCACTATGGTGCTCAATGTTTGCTATCTCAGAATTGCACATTGTTCTTCCAATGTACTCCTATATTTAGTTGATCGTCCAACATTTTAATTTGCACACTAGTCACAACAATATCAATGAGGTTCACTCAGGTCACTCTAGTTTCACTTTGTAGCTATATCAATGAGCTTCCCTCCATTCTTGGGTGCTTATACCTTGGATGATTGCAGGCTTCTACATCTTCACACGTTCCTTCCTCTCTTCAATATTTGTCTACATTCCATCCAAACTTGTTAATGCTCAATATTCTTTGTCTTAGTATCCTTCATTACTTCACTACTAGCTCTCCAACTTCTTGGACTCTGCCACACCATAAAATTTTAATTTTAATTCCTCTAGCACACTTTGCTCTCACGATATCAACTCAACTTAGACTAACGTGGCTTTGATACCATTGTAAGTAATTTAGTAATTTTTCATAATATTTCAAATTAAAATTCTCACAATATTAACATACATTCCATTAATGATCGTAACAAAACTCACTATATATTATTGAAACAAGTATCTCTTTAAGCAATGCAAATACAATATATTGTAAATATTCTCTATTCAAAATTACAATGCTTTATCTTCAGTATATACACACATGGATATGCGACTCTTATCATTCATAAGGCTCTTGACCTTTATATTTTCCACAAACTATTCATCTCCTCAAACACACACGGGAGATCTAACATTTCATATTTTTCATAGGATAGATATTACATAATAAATTTCTTATTGATTCCACATATCCACATAAGGACAAAGACTCTAATGATTATACATACTAAATGACAAACTCATACATAACTCATAACTCTACACTTACTAACATGATACCTCACTTACAAAAATATACACTTATTTATATGACACCTACTATATACTCAAATATTTATCACACTCTAAACTAAACTATTTACATGGTCTTTGATACACCTCTACTATGAGGGGAAATTAACACCCCTTATATTCCATGATATGGTAATCATGTCTCATTAGGGGCTACTGGCGTCACTTGAAAATTATGAATATCATTTTGTTATTTTGTAAAGATAATTTCAACCAACTTAAATTGTGTTCTTTTCTCTAAGTTTGTTTTTTCTTCCCTGCTCTTACTTGATAAATTGAAGGTTTTGTTGGAATATTTTACATTATTTGGTACATGCTAATGTACCATATTGGGTACATCATTATCTAATAGGATTCCAACATGTTAGAATTCCCTCTACCACTCCTTTAGAATCCATAACACCCCATTCACATCTTTCCCACATTGTTTTCATAGTCTTGGAAACTTCTTCCTTTATCATTTTAGTTTCTTGGATATAAATAATAACAAGCTTATTACTTAAATAGAGGTCTTTGATACACCTCTACTTTGAGGGGGAATTAACACCCCTTATATTCCATGATATGGTAATCATGTCTCATTAGGGGCTACTGGCGTCACTTGAAAATTACGAATATCATTTTGTTATTTTGTAAAGATAATTTCAACCAACTTAAATTGTGTTCTTTTCTCTAAGTTTGTTTTTTCTTCCCTGCTCTTACTTGATAAATTGAAGGTTTTGTTGGAATATTTTACATTATTTGGTACATGCTAATGTACCATATTGGGTACATCAACAATGTATTTGTCTCTTATGTCATCAAACCCTTCAAAGATAAATGTTTATATAATATTATAGCCCTAGATATCTATGATGTTATCTTGGGCTAATTGTTCATGTGGAAGAGACATGGTGTATATAAATCAAGGTCTTGGAGCATCATTATCACCTCAATGTTTTAAGATACCTATGTTTTATTAGTATATACACATAGATCTATGCATTCCTACCCAAATTTGGTCCAAGTGATGGAAAAACACTATATTCAAGGGTTATTGAACTTCCACATTTTTCGAATTTTAAATGATCTTAAAAAAAATGTATAACCTTTTCAATGGAATCTAAACCACAAGAGTTGTGTTCTACTAAAAAGAGGGTCTAAAATTATTTATAAGCATTACTATTGTGGTCTCTTCAATTAAATTTATATGTAGAGTTACTAAAGAAGACTTCAGAGAAGAATTCCTAATTCAAAAGAAGAATTCCTAATTTAGAAGAATATTATAGAGAAAAATTCTTGATTCATAAGAAGAATTCATAATTATTATAATAATGGGATAATAATTATTTTCAATTATTATCCCATAAGGTAAAAATTATGATACTAAACTAGCTCAATCCCCTTTTTATTTTGAAAAAATATAAACTACCTAATCCATTAGAAAACATCTATAACTTGGCTATAAATATTCTTATAACTGTTCATTTTGATGAGATAGTAAAACCCTTACTTTTGTTACAAAAATAAGGTATATATCTAACAAAACCAAAATGTACCACCATTAAACAAAATATCAATTATATTTATACGCACAAGGATAGACTCCACAATTACTAGTGCCATGTGGCATCCCATCATCTTGTGCATGCACTTGATGTAGCCTTTCTTTTTTCTTCAAATATTTGAAAATAATATTTACTACTAGTCATATCACCATTCAAAGCTTTGTTTTCAAACTTGTAATGCATCCTTTGTGCTATTATTCAAAATTAAATTATAGTTTGCATTATTTACATATATTTCTTCAACATAGAATTCAAAGCACGAAATTCAATATGTATGTACCATGTGTCAATCACATTCCTTACATTTTGTTACTTTGGTTTACAACCTCTTTTCTATTAGTAACAAAAAATATTTTAGTCATTCTCAAATCTCTTCTCTATCTTCAAGGACTCCCTATTACATGAAAAATGATTGATAAATTTAAAGGTGTTACTCAAGAATAATATTCATTCTCCTTGAAATTTAAAACAACTCAAAATTTTGTATTTCTATTTGAATAAAGTACTAGTGGGTTCTTCAATTTGCTCTAGTCACTATTAATTTATTATGACTCTTGAATCATGAACTGTTATCACATCTCTTCTTTAAATTTCTATACAATAGACATAATATGAAACTTTTTATCCAAGTACTAAATATTAATCATTCCCTTATATCATTTGCTTCTTCTCTTACATTATTCCTCCCTTCCCTCATTCAATCCAAAAAGCATGAAATACATAGATGTAACTTAGGCATGGTCCATTCTCTAATAAAAGTAGAAGGTATGGAAGAACTAGAAAGAAGAAAATTTGATAGTTTTAGAACTATTATGATTAAAGAAAATAAATATCACTTTGTATTACAAAGAATGAAGTTTTACAATCAAGAATGGATCTTAGAGTCCATTATATAGGAAGATAGTTTTCTTGGCCCTTACTCTACCTAGAACTTATGTACATGTGGACTACATGCACATTTACAACTTGCACATTGACACTTGTGCATTTATTACTTCTTCCCCAAGTAACCATTTAACATAAGATATAATAATATAACATGTATAAAATAATGTAATATACTCTAACACCCCCCTGTATTACATTATTTGGTATGAAATTTCTTTGAATTGCATAACTGATCTCTGAAAGTCTGAAACTTGTTTCTTCCAAGTGCTTTTGTAAAGATATCTGCTAGTTTTTCTTTTGTAGGAATGTATTTCAAACTGATATGATTATTCTAGAAGTGTTCTCTTATGAGATGGAATTGAGCTTCAATATGCTTAGTTCATTCATGTACAATTATATTTTTAACCAAATTGAGTACTCCTTGATTATCACAATGTATCAAGGTTGGAGTTCGTTTAATGCCCATGTCAAATAGTATATATTGTAGCCATAATGCTTCACATGTTGTATCTCTTGTTGCATGATATTCTACTTCAGTATATGATTGTACCACTATATGTTGTTTCTTACTATGCCAAGATATAGGTCCTAAACCAAGATAAAATACATACCTTGAAGTAGACTTTCTATCATCAATAGAGCCGACATAGTCTGAATCTGAATAACCCTGTAGACAAAAATCCTTAACATTATTCATATAAGTTAGGCCATAATCAATAGTCTTCTTAATGTATTATAATATTCTCTTTGTAAATTTCCAATGACTTTCCCTTGGTTCTTGCATCAATCAAGAAGGATAATTTACAGCAAAGACTACGTCAGGTTGGCTATTTGTTAAGTATAGAAGACTTCCAATTAATTGGTGATACATGGTTGCTGAAACCAAAGGTGTTTCATCATTCTTGGATAATTGAATCCCCTATTCCATAGGAGTATATTTTGTCTTACAATTCTTCAATCTATATCTTTCGAGAAAGCTTCAACATATTTTGATTGAGTAATTGTAATTGTGTCTTTATTTTGATGAATTTCTAGCCCGAGGCACTAATTCCTTAGTCCTAAATCTATCATCTCAAATGCATTTTCAATATCTCCTTTAATATCACTTATTAGTTTTTTGAGCTTCCAGTGATCACTATGTTATCAACATATACTATTAGAATTAGTACATCATTTCCAATTATTTTTGTATATAACTAGGATCAGAAGTATTTCATTTGAAGTTATGTTGTAATAAGTGATTATTTATTTTTATATTCCATGCTCTAGGAGCTTGCTTCAAACCATATAAAAAACTGTTTAATTTGCATACCTTATTTTCTTGTCCTTTAGCAACAAATCCTTTTGGTTGTGACATGTAAACTTCTTCTAAGTAACCATTAAGAAAGGCATTTTTAACATCCATTTGATTAATTTTCCAACCATGATGTGCTTCTAGAGTGTAAACTATTATGATAGTAGTAATTCTAGTTGTTGGTGCAAAGGTTTATTCATAATCAATTCCTTCAGTCTGAGTATATCATTTGGCTACTAACTAAGCTTTGTATTTGTCAAGAGTTCCATCTGCTTTATACTTGATTTTGTAAATCTATTTGCAACCCTCTATTTTCTTACCTAGAGGCAACTCTACTAGATCCCATATTTTGTTATTTTGTAGTGATGCATATTCAAATTCAATAGTTGCATTCCAATGTGATTACCTTAGGGCTTGAGGTGTTGATGTTGGTTCTTCTAATGTACTCAGTAATCCTTTGTTCATTCTAGTTTGGCTATGAGTTTGAGGTCTGGTGGTAGTAAGATCTAGCATTTATTCTAAGTTTGCTCCTTTGAGTGTATCTCTATACCATATAGGGTCCCTCTTTTGGAAAATTGTGGATGGTTCTATATGTTCATTTTCATCATGTGATTCTGAATCTATTTCTATTCTATCTAATTTTTCTTCTAGAAAAGTTAATATGACCTCTGTATCTTCACTATGTCTTTCATCATCGACCTTGTATTTTTCATCAAAAATTACATCTTTGCTTATATACCTTCTTTGTACTTGGATCGAATATTTTGTACCCTACAGATTCATCATCATATCCAACAAATATTCCTTCCATAGTTTTAGCATCTAATTTAGTCCTTTTTTGTTTTCGAATATGCATATAAGCTTTGCAACCAAAAAGTCTTAATTTTTTTATGTTTGGTTTTTGTCTTGACCATGCTTCTTCTGGTGTAACATGTTTAATTATTCTTGTAGGTAGTCTATTCTGTAAATATACTATTGTTTTAACTACTTCTACCGAATATTGATGGTTGAGAAAATATTATTTTAACATACACCTAACCATTTCCATTACAGATCTATTTCTTCTTTTTGTAATTCCATTTTTTTGTGATGAATAAGTTGTAGTAAGCTATATTTTAATTCCATTTTATCTTAGAAAGGAATCAAATTATTTTGAGAAAAATTCACCTTCTCTATCAGACTGAAGAGATTTGATAGCGTTTCCTGATTCTTTCTCTACTTGTAATTTGAATTGTTTAAAAAAGTTGAATGCTTCTGATTTATACTTCATGAAGAATACCCACATTTTCTAGTGTGATCATTGATAAATAATTAAAAGTACTTATGTCCTCCAATACTAGTGATATTCATTAGACCACATAGACTTGTATATATTAGTTCTAATGGTTGTTAAGTATTGTGTTGATGAATCTCAAAGGGAATCCTATGTTGTTTTCCAGCTAAGAATTTTGGAAAAATAGTGGATTCTAGAGATAGACTTGGTATTCCTTCAACCATTTGATATTTGAAAATTTTATTTAAAGAAGATATACCGGTATGTCCTAGATGTTTGTGCCAGAGATCTGAAGTCTTTATTGAAAAATTTGTGCAATATTGGCTTCAACACTTTTCTCCTTCTCACCAGTGAATGCAAGCTTGTGCATTTAAAAGCAAATAATGAATGTATTCTCTTCAAGGTTGGCTCCAACTATGGTATTTCTAGTATGCTCTGACACTTCCCTCTTGGAAAATGATATGGATTCAATATATGGTTGCTTTGATCACTCCTTTTCTAGTTGGTGATTCATATCCATTTGATGATAGATTTTGATAGCTTTTACTGGTAGTTTGTCCACGTGATCAGTTGGGTAATGTATTCCTTATCCGTATATTGATTTTATGTAATCTATACTTGGTTAACCTTAGAGATATCTACCTTACACTAAGTGTTATGCCTCCCTTTATGTTTTGTAGGCTCTTATTATGTAGGTGTTGATCTGGTGCTTGTATACACCTTAGAACACCAACTTATGAGCCTTTGATGGCTTGATTTATCTACCTAGATATCTGCCCCCCTTGACATTGATGTTGTGACCATTTGATGCTTGTATAATGTTGGCTGATATAATACCTTTTAATGGTAATAAATTTTATCCTTCTATTGTTTTTTAAAGAACAAGAATGGTGCTCCTTTCTCACTGTAAATATTAGTTGTAATAGTTAAGATAATGTACCTTAACTTGCACTAAGTTTTGGACTAAAAGCCTCTTTTTCAAACTTTCTAACTTCTTTGATAAGGTAACTTGAGAGCAATTTATGCTGCCTTCCTTACTAGAAAACACTAACCTCTACTTTGTGTACTTGGATAACTTAGTAAAAATGAATCCAAGTTCTCAATCATGCAACTAATGTGCAATTCAAGAGGTTTAATTTTGTACTAATAATATCTTCAGTCTTGATGCTCTTAAGAATAATAGCGATCTCAGCTTATTGCTCCTATAAATGGATTCACTCCTTGCAACTTTTAATTTTAGTATGGTGCTTAGAAAACCTCTAATAATCCGTAATTCTAGAGTTCAACTAATGAACCTTTTACACCCAATTTGCTTACCTTTTAGAACATCTAAAGATGGTGGTAGTCTTAGTGATTTGATTCACCAAGTTGCTATCCTTGACTGGATAAACTTGCAGCTCTGCTTGGCTATCCAAAATAGTTCTCTAACTCTCCTTCTTTTGGGCTTGTTGTCGAATGACAACAACTGTCTCAAATTTTTCTCAATCAATAACTCCTCCTTCAGTCTACAATGGAGTTCCACTCTTCTCTCAGACTCTTTTCTTCAGGTCCCTTTGGAGCTCTGATACCAATGATAGTTTTAGAACTATTATGACTTAAGAAAAGAAATATCACTTTGTATTACAAATAATGAAGTGTTACAATCAAGAATGGAGCTTAGAGTCCATTATATAGGAAGATAGTTTCCTTAGCCCCTACTCTACCTAGAACTTATGTACATGTGGACTACATGCACATTTACAACTTGCACATTGACACTTGTGAATTTATTACTTCTTCCCCAAATAACCACTTAACACAAAATATAATATTTTAAAATATATCAAATAATGTAATATACTCTAAAAAAATTATGATATCATATTGTATCCTCATTATGTTAAAAAAAAAATTAATAACATGCAAAAAATTATACAACTCTACCAATATTGAGGATTTGTGGGAGTATTATACAACTCTATCAAAGTTTGGATAAATAATATAACTCAAACTATTCTTCATGTGTACCTTGAATCCAAAGCATTTAGCTAGTGTGTCATTCCTTGTGGATGAGGCTCAACACCTCTCTCCATGCCATAATATTTATATGTAAAAAGACTTAAAAAATTTCTCTCCTCCCCCATTGAAAGCCTCTTTGAAGTGGAAAAAAAAATATTCATAGACCTTGAAGTTGAACTCATGACTAGTTTCATTTAAATCTTCATTTGTTTAAGAATTAAAACATGGTTTATGTCAATGCCCATTTGTCACTTTTTTCATGGAATGTGCGAGGACTGACGGATCCATTTCATAAATACCTAGTCTAAAGTGAGCTAGTGAATGTTGCTCATTTGCATGGAGATTTTGACTTTCTATGTCTGCAAGAAGTTAAGATAAGTGATTTCAATCTGCAGTGTGTTTGTAATTTTCTTAGTCCATGTAGCATATTTTATTCTACCAAGCATTTTCCTAGGAAAGGAGTTGTCACTATCTTGGCACCCAAGTGGCAGCCACATGTGGTGACTTGGGGTGTTGACTCGTCCCACCAATATGTTTGGATTTTACTTGAGATTAGAGGGAAGTCGTTTGGGGTGGTCAATATTTATACCTCTAAAATACTTCGATTAGGAGCTCTCTTTGGCGATGGCTAGCTTTCTATTTACCTCCAACCACTTTGATTTTTTGTAGTGATTTCAACATGGTAGAAAAGGATTCGGATAAATTCAGTCACTCTCCAAGATGCTGGTGCTCTGGCGAATGGGAGGCCTAGTTTTTTATGAAAAATAAGCTGCATCTATTTGATCTGAACTCCTAATTTATATCCTCTAATTTTCCTCAAGAGCTCTAGTTGAAATGGTCAAACTTCCAAGCTGAGTCAACCAGGATCCTCGAGAGGTTAGATCGGGCGATGGTATTTGAAAGTGACTTCTTTTATTTTTCTCATTTTAATCCCTTGACCCCTTTTCACAGCCTTGCTTGACACTAATATTTTAGACCAAACCCCCAGTTTTTTTTTTATACAACATACATAGCCCAAAGTTCACTCCTCTCAGTTCTACTTTAATATTTCCTTTTTACATAGTCCAACCATTAAGGCCCATATCTTCTGAATCTGAAACTTGCTCCCTCGATCACAAGGCTATTTGTGCTAAATTAATTGGTGGAACTTTGCTATCCAATGCACCACCAAAATACTATGTATTTTAGGGGTGGGCATTATAAAATGTAGAATACAAGCTAATTCAACTTTGAAAGAAGAGCTCCATAAAGCTTGTCTCAAGCTTGAGAATTCTCCATATAATATAAATCTTCAGTCTCATGTTTCAACCTTGAGGCATGAACTTAAGAAAGAGGAATTGTATGAAGCTAATGGACATTAGATTTGAGATTGCTTACATTGGCTTAAAATTGGAGATAGAGTCTAAGGAATTCTACAAAAGGCTTTGTCCTCCTTCTCAACATTCTCAATTCTATGCAATTCAAATGAAAGCAGGTTGGTTCATTGCACTTTCAAATATCATTAAGGTTTTTATTCATCATTATCAAGGAGTTTTTTCTTCTCAACCTCTTAATGATGAGTGTCAACAAACATTAGATGAAATTTGTTCTATTGTTCCCTGTAAGCTTTTTCCCACTCAAGTGGAGTTGTGTTATACGTCTTTATCCTTGGAGGATCTTAAGGAAGCTTTGTACCTCATGGCTAATGATAAAGCCCCTGGATTAGATGGATTTCCTTATGAATTCTACAAGAATTTTTGTGATATGCTAGGTCCATATTTGCACAAAGTTTACCTGGAAGCCATACAATGTGGAACTCTAGGAGCCATCATCAACAAAGGAAATTTTAAGTTCATTCCTAAATTTGGTGATCTTGAACTATTTACCAGTTGGAGTTCTATCACCCTTTTGAATGTGAGCTACAAGATTATTGCTAAAGTTGTTGCTCATAAGCTTCGGCCTCTTCTGCCTCTGATAGTTATACCTAAACAAACTAGGTTTTTTCAAGGAAGATATATTTTAGATAATGTGCTTGCAGTTTGGGAAGGTATGGAATGGGCTTGCACCTTAGGACAAAATGCTTTATTTATTAACATTGATTTTGAAAAAGCATATGATAAAATGGAATGGTATTTCATTACCTATATGCTTCAAGTATTGGTCTTTGGTCAAATTTTCATCAACACAATTCACGTACTTTTTCAAAATACCTTTGCTACTCTTACCTTGAACAATTATCAATCAAAACGCATTCAACTAGGTCGATATGTTCGATAGGTTTGTCCTCTCACTCCCTCACTTTATATTCTTGTTTTTGAAGCTTTTTGCTACCTTTTGGCACATAAGGTTTCTCAAGGGAGCCTTAGAGGCATCTCACTCTCCAATTCCAGCCTTTAGCTGGTTAATGGTCACTTTGACGATGATTTCTTTTTTACTATTCAAGAAGATGATTAGTCATTGTCCTCAACCATTTACTATTTGAAAGTATTTTATAAGGCCTCTGGTTCTAGCATTCAGTGGAGGAAAACATCCTAATATAGATCTTCTCTTGATCCAATACCTGATTGGCTTGGCCATTATCAATGAGGATGGATCCAGCCAGGTGAAGTATTTAAATTTTTTGGGATACCTTTTGCTTTTCTTGGATTTCTACACAACTTTGGCAACATGTTACTCAAAAGGTTGAGAAGAAGTTAGCCTACTGGTCATAAAAAAAATTTCTTTGGTAGGAAAGTTTTAAATTTGTTCTAAGGTTTTGGCTACCACTCATGTTTATTATTCTTCCTGTTGGGTGCCCTCCAAGGCTTGTTATAAGAAACTGGATAAGCTCTTACGAGACTTCCTATGGGTAAATATGTTATGAAAAGAGGCTTTCATAGGGTGGCATGGTAGGTGTGTTGCCTACCCAAATCTTGTGGAGCTATGGTCCTTTTTTATTGCCAAAGACAAGGTTTTGCTTTATGTACTAAATGGATTTCTCAATCCCTCACAAGTAATGAGCATTGGAAAATTCTCATTCAATATTGCTTATCTTATGGCTTACCCTATGGTAAAAAATTTTAGAAGGGGTTGAGCATTCAGACTATTCTTACTACCCCTGTTTCTATAAAATTTAGGGTTCCTTTGTTATCAAGAGTATTTGGAAAGCTTGGGAGGCACTTAAACCCTGACTATCCTAGAAAGAAAAGGATCAAAATTTAGGGGTCTCTCTTCAAGACATGAATGTTTGATGGTCTCCTACTATTTTATGGCAAGGTATGCCATTGGATCAAGGTCAATGGGTCAAAGCTCAAAATTTTTATAGGAAAGGAATTGCATCTCTGAAGGAATTTTTCTCGTGTCAAACCAAGATGTGATATCCTGGGATATTTTCACACATACATACTTACAGTCTCAAAAATGAGGATAAATAGACCTATGATGTTGTCATAGATAATATTCCTTTCTCGCTTTGGAGCAAGTTACATAAGAGGTTCCAAAAGCCTTGGTGGTATGATTGGTGTTGGCCTAAAAAGGTCCCTCTAATTCAGTACAAATCCCAACTTGGGTATAACTGGCTTCCTCCTCAGGTTCCCATATCACATAGGCTAAATGTTAAATGAGATTTGGTCTCCTCACCTCAAGGTGTATTTTATGATTTTCTCAGGTCTGGGCTTCATATATTGAGCCTAAACAAAGTTTTTTTGTTTGGAGTCTTATTCATCAAGGAATTCTTCTAGGAAATAGACTTAAGCAGTTAGGTGTTTGAAACCCTACGTGTCCTTTTTTTGGTGATCTTGAGGATGTGTTGCATGTTTTTTGGTAATGTTAGCGAGCTTCTCTTGTTTGGAAATGGCTCTTGGAATTCTTTCAACCTTTCATGCAGAGTCCCTTCTTATGGCCTCACTCTCTTCAAGGGGACCCCATTGATTTTTCTGACAATATTGAACCAGAGTGGAATGTTTTCCATATTAGTACTCTCTTCCATTTGTGGAAAACTAGGAGCAAGGTGATCTTTACATAGCTTGACTCCACTCTGACATTTTCTTTCACTGACAAGTATGCTATTTTTTATGACTGTTGGATGCAGATTTTTGTACAGGTGGATAAGGTGAATGTTGAGCTGCAACACCTTCATGCCGTAATGGATCATTGGGGTAATGCCCCATGCATGGTTAGCTGTGTCCCTCCTAATTTCCCAAGAAGATCCTTCAGGTCTCATTCTCGGCCCTGTCAACGTTCTCGATGCTTCACCCATTCTCTGACGGATATACACTAGTCCCAACCCTCTTAGTGTTGTAGATGCCTGGATGATGGAGTTGGTCCTTCCTCCCACCAAAATTCTAGGTGGGATTTTTGACCTACCTTTTCTGAGCCAGTTTTTGGGTGGGGTGACACTGCTACTACTTTGACTACTATTTGTCATATCGATGCACCTGTCTCTCCTCAATAGACTCTAGTTGGCGATAATGCAGAAGAAGGGTGGAATGCCCTAGTCTCTTCAAATGGAGGTTGGTAGTATATCAACGAGGTATATAAATTTCGTCCTGCTCCTTGAGCTTTGTTTAATGATTATATCTTGGGATTTCTATGTAATTATTGCTAGTGGCAGCGTGTAGTAATATTTTTTGGACTCTATTTTTTACGGGAAGGTGTGATTTCCTCCACCTACAAAATTTTATGGTTTGTGGGGTGTGCTAATTCCACCCGCACTTATTTGTATGATTAATATTAATTAATATAAGGGTTTTTCATTCAAAAAAAAAACCTCTCCCCTAAGTATTTTTGGTGGTAAAAATCTATTTTAATTGTAGTCCTCAAATTTTGGAGAGTCATCATTCCTTATATTGAGGTGTTCACTTCCAAGAAAATTGTGATGCCTCTCATCTTGGGATTTGACATCCCAAATTTAAAATATTGTTTTTATCAAAAATAATATACATAATAATATTTGTCTTTATATTAAACTTTAAATATCTAATTTAAATTATCTATCTAGATCAAAGTATCTTCATTAATTTATATTTATTAAAAAAATCATTACTCTTATTATTTTTCAAAGGCGTAAAAATACTAAAAAATGACTTTACAAATTTCTCACACAAATCTTATATTTTAAATTCATCATTATCCTAACATGATTATAGCTAAAAAAAAAGTTAGGCTTACACAAAAACTCAACATTTTTATTGAGGCCACTCTTGTTTCTAAGGATTGTTCAAACTCACACCTCTTTCTAAGGAAGGAAGTCTCAAATACTAATAAAATTTTGTAATATTAAGTTACCATATTTAATCCATACTATTTGCAAGTCACCCACATACTAATCATATATGACACACACATTATTCTATTATTATTCTAAATTATTATTTTATCTTAAACCCCAAGTTACATCACAAATATATCTTGAGTTTTTAACTTTATATTATGCAAAATAGAATTACCACATTAATAACACAAATAAAATACTAACTCCATGATCAATATTCTATAACAAAAGAGATCCAAAAATTAACTCACAACATACTCTATCAGCTAATAGTCGGTGTCCCCAACTAGACCATATGCATAAAAAAAAAGTAACCCATCACATACCTAGACATAAAAATCAACTCCCACCTAAAAAATAGGATGTAAAACAACTATCAAAATACAATTCTATAAATAAGTGCCTGAGAGGGCCTGAGCATCACCATGGAAAATATGGCCTGAGCCTCACCGTAGAAGAGAGGGCCTAAGCCTCACCATGGTAGAGAGGGCCCATGAGGGTTTCATCTGTGAGGGCTTTCATGAGGGCCTGAGCCTCACCATGGTAGAGAGGGATTGAGCCTTACCATGGCAGAGAGGGTCTGAGAGGGCTTGAGCCTCACCATGGTAGAGAGGACCTAAGCCTCACCATGGCAGAGAGGGCCTATGAGGGTTTATTCCACGAGGGTTTCATTCCTGCTCTGGATTTGACGCTCTGAGATCCTTTGAGTGGAAGGTCTTCTTTCTCCCATTATGAATCTAGCTACTAGTTATGCTTAGTTTCTCTATTGTGGTTCATCACCAGGGTGTTTTTCTTATTGGAGGTCTTGTTATTAAGTTCTGCTCTCTTATGGGTTTGGCATTATCACTTTTATCTAGGGTAGAGGGCCGAATGTTGACCCAAACCTATAGGGGTGATCTTGGGTCATTATAATACAATGGAAAATTCTATCTATTGACCCCTTGGCTAGCTCTCGCTCTAGTTGATGGGTGTGTTGGGTGGCTACATTTTTTGGGTTGTTTTATAGCTTTAGGAACTTGTTTTTATTATGCAATATTTCTTCTAGGTTCGATAGTTTCATGTTTTTTTTTTGGATTTCCAAGGAGAGGAAAGGACCATCTACCAACCCAAACCCATTGGGGTGATCTTGGTATGGTGTTTGGCTATGGAAATATAATGGTGTTCCCTTGGCTGGCTTTGGCTCTGATGGTTTGGCTGCTCTAGTTGGATGGTGCTTGGATGGCTCCATTGCTAGGTTTATCTACCAATAGTGGTTCTGTGGATGGTTTGTACCACTTTATTTTGGTTCGGTAATTTCTTGTTGTATCTAGTTGTTTTGAGGAGACAGGGTCAAATACCGATCCAAACTAGTTGGTGTGAAAGTGGGTTGTTATGCTGTGGTGGTTTTTGGATTTTGGCCCCATGTATCTGGTGTGTTTCCTAGCTTCGACGTTCTACAGAGATCTCTTTCTTCAGTTCCAATAGTGATGGTGTGTTTGATCCCAGGGTTCTAAGTCTTATTTTTTTTAACTTACCCTTCTTCCTCTCAGGTGTGGTGCAGAATATTGTTGTCTCTTTTTTCTTGTACATGAGAGTGATTGTTCTTGTTTTCTGGATCTTTCTTTGATTTAGATAGCTCATAGTTATTTACTTTCTCTTTCAAACAATTGCAAGTGTAAGCCTCATATCTGGTTTAATGTTCATTGAAACATTCCTCTCGTTCACTTGGGTTCTTAATTTGCAATTTTAATTTTGAGCGGGATGTTTTAGTTTACTCCCGTTAGATGGGTGCAATGTCGTTCCTCATCTGGGGCATTCAGTTCATATCCTCTAGTACTTTATTGTTGTACTTTATGTAGGACAGTTGGTGGCTGGTTTTTTCAACCTTTGCTCCTCGTTAGTGGGTTATCCTTTTGGGTGTAAATTGTATTTTTTCTTTTGGAGCTTGTTGTTGGGTAACCCTTTTCGAGCATTGTTGTAATGGTTGTGGAATCCTCTCAAAGACCTCATCTTGGATTGTGGGTCCCTCTCAAAACTCCTAGGTTTGAGGATCCTTAAAACCCCTTCTTTACCTAATCAAAAAAATATAAGTCTATAAATACAAATAATTTACAAATTGATCAAGTAAAAAAAGTAAAGATAAAATAGTTTTTAAAGTATATAAGGTAATAGCATGAATGAAACAATATTTATGTCCTTATAAACTTCATATTCTATAAAAAAATATTTTTTAGTTTTCATTATTATTATTGTAATAAAGACATATATTATATCTTACCATACCTCTTAAAGAATTATCTATCACTCAATTTTACATTGAATATAAACCGAATCTTAAAAAAGATAAAGAAGATTTTAAAAAAATATCTTAATTTATATAATCTAGTTTAGGTCATCTATAACACTATATGACAAGATTTCTCCATCTCTGTTAACTCTATATTCGTATTTATATGGATAAAATGTCCATGTTACTGAACATGATTGGGTTTTGAATAATCATTGACAATCCACATTTCCATAAAGGTCTAAATATTAACTACCATGACATTATTTCTAACAAATATTATTTTATTTTATTAAAATATAAAAAATTGAAGATGTTAGCAAGTTCTCATAAAATGAGATTACATTTATTAAAAATAATAATATTTTTATTTTTATTTGGGTAGTGTGAGAAACCCCTACGACCAACGTATAGGGTTGAGCAGACTCCCCCAACCATGACCCCTCCTAAAGTCGAGAGCTATGCTTATCAATAGGGAATTTAACACATAACCACCACACACCCACCCCCTCACACACTTGCCCACGCTACGATTTGAACCTTGGACCTCTTGAAGAAGAGCCAAGGCCTAAACCATTGTGTTGTCCCCCTAGAATATATATATATATATATATATATATATATACATATATATATATATATATATATACACATATATATATATATATATATACATATATATATATATATATATATATATATATATATATATATATATATATAGATAAGTAGACACCAAAATCTAGCCACTTGTCCTCCACCCATACTTTCTCGCCATTTCCACCACCAAAACATAGTCATTTTCCCTCCATCCTAGATTTCTTGCCATTTTCGCCTATTATTTATATATATTTAAATAATAATATTTTATATATATTTATATAAATAAATCAATCCCAACCATCCGATTTCATTTAATCCCGTCCATCCATCCACATCAATCCATGCCACACCATAAATTTAATATCTACCCTTAGATGTGCTTTAATCTTAGCCACACAATTAGTGTCGTTGAAACCCTGGCATGCCCTAGGTTGGATTATAAATAGGAGAAATTTTGATGGCTCAACCCCTAAGGGCCTGAGTTTCCTAAGTTTTTTAATTCTTTGAGTCTTTGATTCCCTAAGTCCCTAGAGTTTTCTAAGTTACCCGAGCCTTCGAAGTATCTTAGAGTTCCAACCTAGCCTTTGTGACCTAATCGCACTCCATCCATCATATTCCATGTCCCCTCACTCACCATCATCACCGTTGCATCCGTCACCTACATCAGATCTGCTTCTACATAATCCTCACTCATCCACTGAGCACCTTCGAGTGCTTTCTACTACCACTGAGCACCTGTGGGTGCCTCCCTACCAGTACCTAGCACCCATAGATATTTTTTGTAGCTGCTAAGTGCCCATGGGTGTTTTACGTAAGCCATTATAAAGACCCCCTAGACTTCGAGCAATGCTAGGGCACAACTTCACCATCGACCTACAACAGATCCAACCATCAATAGACAACAAGCAAGGTAAATTTATTTTATTTTGCTATATTTCATATTGTTTAATTTTGTTCGCATTTCATAATGTTATATCTAGGTTTTTACTGACTCTCTAGTGTTTCTTTATGTGTATATTAGACAGTATATCATAAGCATTGGACAACTAATTAATCTAGAGTGGCCCGACATCGGATATGCAGAAGCCCACTCACACCTGTTGGGAGGAAGACACAACTGAAGACACCAACATTTGTTGTAGCTAGGGTTTCAGAGAACCCTGGCAAGATTTATAATAATTGTATCTAAAAGGATTCTTAAATCCACTATTGCAACAACGAAGTTTTTAAGCTCCCCCATGTTTAATATAAATCTCATTTGTTGTGCAATATCTGGTTTATTTGAATTCTATTATATTTAGCATTGTTTGGTATCACATTTTTAGCCCTAAAAATGGCGATCACGGTGGGACCCCTAAGGGTTTCATGTTTTGATTTATATTTCCATTCTAACTTGTTGTTTGTTACCTTATTTTGCAAATTTTATAAGTGTGAATCATGCATTTTCTACCTATTAGGATTTTTGAAAGTTTGCATAAGTTGCAAAATGATTACAAAGCACCCAACAATGCTCGAAGGCTATCTATAAATACCCAGGTGCAATTTAGAAGTGCCCAGATGCATTTTATAGTGATTTGGAACAAATACATAGGTTGTCTAGTAAGTCCACTATCTAAAATCCAAGTTTTATGTTTTACGTATTTTAGGTTCTTTGCTGTATTTTTTAGATTCCAAGCTTAAAATGAACAATCACGAAGTAATTTTTAAAAGAACTCATTATAGTTTGCATTTATGTTTGCATCCATTCACACATTCTAATTACAGTTTTATGTTTTTGATGTGATCACAAATATAAAATGCTGCATTTTATTTGCATTTGAATTGAGAGACTACATAACATAGTATTGCATTTTAGGGTTAGAAGCACCTTCTTTTGTTTATCTAAGTAGGAACATCATTAGGGTGCCAAAATTATTCCTACCATTGGGTGATTCTAGGCAGAGGGTGGGAATAACCCTTCGGTTGTTATTTAGATAGGGGGTCTTAAGCGGTGTACTTCACACCCTTTTGAGAAATTGGTATTCTCTTGTTGGCTTCTTATTTAGATTTATAAAATTAGTTGCTCCTAACATTGTTTGTCCACATTAATAAATAGAAACCTTAAAAGAAACAATTCACACACAACACATTTCAATCAAAATAGTAGTGGTTGGTTTTAATCACCAACCATTGCTTGAGATTTGGTGATGGTGGCATTCATCTCCATCCACCAATATCTGCCCATAGAAACCATAGGATACCCTTGAGAAAACTTATTGGATTTCATCACCAGCAAGAATCTTGTTGCCCTATCTTCACTATAGTTTTTACCTTTGTTTCATTAAGCAAGATTACAACATAAAAACACACAATACTAACACTTAAAATGAATACACATTAAAAGGAGATAATCAATGAACAAGGTAAGCCACACTAGTTAAAACTTAGCATTGGTGTTTTATTTCATTTTTTATCCTTAAATATTTTAGTTTTTTGTTACATTTGATAGTATAATTTGTATTTTTATTTATTTGCTTATGGTATTAACTAGAAACCAAAATAAATCTATAAGTCAAGATAACTTAATGGAACCTCCACCCACCTTCCCCACCACTTCTATGGTAGAATCTCTAAATGTGACACAGGAATATTTATTTGTAGGTCTCTCACACTCCCTACCATACACAACCTTCCATATGGCCATGCCCCAAGAGGATTCAACATCCCCTACCATTTATAATCACATTACCTATATAGACATGGCAAGAGTAGAAGCTTTCATGAAGTCTTCTAGTTATGTCTTAGATTCCATTCCCAACTCACCTAGATATGATCCTTCTTTACAATAGGAAATTATCTCATCCTAGCCCTCAAGCCTCCCTTGGTATGAAGCACAAGTTAATGTTGCTTCACAAGCACCCATTTCATACAATAAAGTTGCAATTTCCATTACCACTTGTCCTTCATCCACATCATTTGTTCCATGTTCACCCATATCTTCCAATGATGATATGGAAATTAATGAAGCATGGGAACATTTGAACAAATTTCTCAAGAAGTGACATTCAACTCAATAGCAAGTTCAAGTGAACCCTACGCCTCAACCAATTTCCACTCAATCCATATTTGTTAGCCAAAACCCCTTTGGGGTACCATAATATTTTGTGGTTTCCATCCCTACACCTCCATCCACCCATTCCATTCCTATGAGTCCACCCATCCATAGTCCTCATACATCATATCCTTTTCTTCATTCACAATCATTTCTTCACCAACCTCATCATCATCAAATTCACTCCATGCCCCCCAATTTATCACATCTACAACAACATACTCAATATCATCCATTAATCAATCCATTCACCACATCCCAATACATTCAACAAGCCAACCAAGGTTTACAATCAAATTGTCAATATACTAAAATTTTACAATAAATTTTAACCCGACTCACTAACATTGAGTTGCAGTTGAGTCATCATCCATGTTAGCAACCACAAAAATTGCAAAATTTAGTTTCACAATCCACATATCATGTTATGATGCTTGTACCACAATTTCAAAGTCCAACACATTTGGACAAATGTACCAAACGTCCTACAAAGCCCAGTCAATATTACACAGTACTTTCATAATCTTATTTAACCATTTTTTGAAGGCTTTATGAAGCACAAGAGATTTCCCTTCCAAAAATAAAACCAAGAGACCCAACCAAATGAGGCAAACACTTTAAGGAGCACTTGTTCTATCCCTATCATCAACAAATGGGTCATGACATCAACAATTTCTGTGTATTTAAAGACGATGTCCAAGATCTTATTAATATGAAAGTCTTTTCCATAAATGGTCAATCCAACCCATATGATCAGGACATCAAGCATACTGGGGATTCTCATGATATTGCATCTTCCCAGTCACTCACATCACCAATCATCAATCAAATTGAGGATGCATAAGGTATCACACCTTCCTCACAAAAAAAATCACCTAAAATTCCAGCATTAACTTGGCTCCACAACAACCATTCCATCATTAACATGGATTCATCTTAGCCATTCCACCATTAACTGTTGGACATTTTGAGTGATAATTTATCATTTATGTCAAGAGTAAGTGGTCATTGATGTCAAACTAATAGCACCAGTCAATGGTAGTTTCAGTTGGCAGCATCCATTTTAGTTTCAGTTTTAATACCTGGTTCTAGGAATTCAAATGAGGTCCAAAGTGCAAGAAAAAACCCAAATAAATAATATTGTAATATTATTTTATAATATTATATAAAGGAAGTTTAAAATTAATTATAAATTAATTTATTAGTTAATTTATTTAACTTATAAAGTTATTTAAATTAATTATTAATTATAAATTAATTTAAGCTAAGGTTAAATAACCCTAAGGTGGGTTATTAAAAATAAAATTTGAAATTAGATTTCAAATGACATAGTGCTGACATGAGTGAAGTTTAAAAAATGTGTATATAAGGAGGAACTCCCAACTACACAAGTTACCATGCCTTTGAAAATATATTGCGAGCTTTGTAATTTGCACTGCGTCCAAGGAAGAAACAACATGCAAATTTGTGGAAAGACAAACGACAACAAAGGCATAAGAGGAAGGGGTTCTACCTTCCTTCACATGGGTCTTAGTAGCCCATGCGGTGGGATCCCAAGCGCTAAGGCACTTAGGATAGAGGAGACGGTGGATCGAATCTCACTGAATCCCCTTTTTGGGAAGTAAGAGGTATATTTTGATATTGGTCGTAGAAAATTTTGGGAATATAGTTTGGGCATTTGAAAATTAATTTTTGCATATTTTTATTTGGTTCTAAGGTTGCAAGGGAGTTATAAGATTTTTGAAAAATTAAATTTTTAATGTTATTTTCTCAAAGGTGTTAAAAGGATTGTAAGGTATTTGGTTGATATTTTATGGTGTTGGATATTATTTTAAGTTGGAGTTTATAAGGTGTATCAAAGAAATTATTTTTATGTATGTTATGATGAGTGTTATTTTTAAAAGGGGGAAATAAGGCATAAATTGAGTTATGATTATTTTGTGTCTAAAGGAATATTTTTAGAAGTTATTGAAGTGATATTGTTGTGTTTAACCATTGAAATTGGAAAGAAGAAAATTGTAATTAAGATAGGTTTTTTCTAAAGGCACTTCTACATCCAACAAAATGTATGGGTATATTCTTCCTAGTGAGTGATTGTTGAAAATTGTGAATGGAAAGTTGGAGTGAAAAGTATTGTTTGGTTTGCATTGTTGAGAGTGTTTTGAATTAATGCTTCAAGGTTTTATGGAATTAAGAGTTGTTGATAAAACCTTGTTTTATAAGCATTGTTGTTGAAGTGTTTGAGTTGAGTGAAGAACTTGAACTAGGGTTTTCAAAGAACATGAGTATCATTGTTATGTGAAGATTGTCTTATAAGCGTTGTTGTTAAAGTGAGTTGTTAAGTGAAGAACTTGAACTAGGGTTTGTAAAGAACATGAGTATTATTGTTATGTGAAGATTGTCTTATAAGCATTGTTGTTGAAGTGAGTTTTCTGGAAAGAACATGAGTATCATTGTTATGTGAGATTGATTGATAAAGCATTGTTGGAAATATTTGAGTGAGTATTCATATGCTTGGACTAGGGTTTGTGAGCAAGGATCATGTCATTGAGTGATTGGTTGAGTAGAGTTGGTTGAGCCTAGTCAAGTGAATGTGTGAAGTGATTGTTCAAGTTCTATGAAACAAATTATTCTATATTCTAAATTTATTTGAGAAAGAGGTTGAGTATTGATAAGTGTGAAACATATTGAGTCTCTAACAATTATCTATATGTTTATGTGATAAGAGAGTGATTGAAAGTGATTGAGTATTGAGGTGAATGTGAATCATATTGAGTCTCTAACAATTATCTATATGTTTCTAAGAGAGTGATTGAAAGTGATTGAGTATTGAGATGAATGTGAAGCATATTGAGTCTCTAACAATTCTCTATATGTTTCTAAGAGAGTGATTGAAAGTGATTGAGCATTGTGATGAATGTAAAGCTTGAGCCTCTAAAAATTCTGTTTATGTTTCTATGAGATTGGACAAGTTCTAGTGAGGACTTGTTGAGCATATTTGAGGTAAGTCTTTGAGAAGACTTGTGGATAAATTTGTGTGAGCTTTTGTGAAATATTACAATATATATTTAGAGCATATTTGGATAAGTTCTAGTGAGGACTTATTGAGCAGATTGGACAAGTTCCAGATAGGAGTTATCGACATATTGGTGTGAGCTTTTGTGGAAGCTTACAAGGCATATTTGAGACAAGTCTTTGAGAAGACTTGTGAGAAGAGTTGATTGATTGATTTGTTCAAACCTTGATTTAAGGTTTGGGGCAGATCTAGTAGAGTTGATTTGAGATTGATTCAAGCTTTGTGAGGGTGGGGATGGGGAGTAAGTACAACAAAAAAATATTGAGAACAGATTTATGCTAGACCGAAGGACTATGTTTAGTGTAGATGAGAGGACAAATATTGAGGATAGATTTGTGCTAGACCGAAGGACTATGTTTAGTGCAGATCAGAGGACAGATTTTGGCGCATATTTAAGGATAGGTTTATGCCAGACCAAAGATAGAGATTGAGCAGATTTGTGCTAGATCAAAGGATTGTGTTTAGTATAGATTTCAGACAAAGCTTTGGAGGTGACAGAGTATAGAGGATGATAGTCTCCAGTGGATAGAGATCCATTAGCCAGGGCAATGAGTACAGGTGTCTTCAATGGATAGAGATCCATTAGCCAGATTAGTGGGGGCAATAGTTCTTCTAGAAGATCATCAGCCGGAGCAAAGGAGAAAAAAATTCTCCTATGGATAGAGATCCATAAACTTAATTAGGGGATTGGTGTCTCCTTTGGATATATATCCATAAACATTGTAATAGGGAAAGGATTCTCAAGATATTGATTGATAAAGTTTTAGTGAAATATTTTCTTCGTGAAGTAGCCCACATTAGGTGAACCATGTAAAATTGGTGTCTCTATTGTGTGTGATGATTTATGCATTGCTTTGGTTATTTCTATCGATATTGCCATTGATTATATTGGATAATATTGTTTAGGAAAGAAAATTAAAAAGTGGTCTTATACTATTCACCCCCCTCTCAGTATAAGCTTGTGTTATTAATTAAAATGGCTTCAAAAACCATTCCATAATTAACATGGCTCCACAACAACCATTCCTATTAGAATATTGTTATAATGTGAATTATACCCTGTTTGACACTTGTCATTTCTTTTGACATTTGTCATGTATTGATATAGGCCTCATGCCTATATATGTAATCACTTTTTAGTTGTAATATATCTCATCTCTTTCCAAATTCTAACATTTTGTATCAGATATCTAGGCACTCTCCTACCCTTGTGATATTGAGGGGGGATTTACCTCATGGAAATCCCCCCTCCCCCCTCATTTTTTTTTATTTTTTTATTTTTTTAGATATTTTCATAAACACGTGAGGATCAATGGTGTCACGATGATTGGTAAGGCGTGCCCTTCATGTGGGGGAAATGTAATGTGGTTTGGTGAGATCCTATGTAATTTGAGAAGATATTTTTGGGGGCTCACAAAAGATGTTGAGGGCATGCACACTTGTGATCCATGTATGTTTATTGAGAGTTGCTTCAAGATCTGAGACGGACTCCCAAACTTGGAAGCATGGGTTGTTGAAGCCATGTGCGATGGCGAGTAGCAATGTTCATAATGGTAGCAATCATTTTCGAATATGCAACATGATGGAAGGATGCATGAATTGTGGGCATGAAATTGTAGTAGCATTTGTTGGTGTGGTGGATGCATAGATTGAAAAGGGTGAAAGTGGCATCCTTCTTTGATGTTAAACTCCCACGGACTATACAAAATATCCCAAAGTGGTAGACAATTATGGTGATTTGAGTGTGTGCCATGATATTGACAGTTGATAATGCACTAGTGTCCCTACCCCCATGATAGCAAACTGGCCCTCTGACTTTTTTTTCAATTTGCAAAAGCTTGTCTAAGAAAAGGCCATCATAAGAGTTTATTTAAATAATTATGGTGGAAATGTTTTTAAATGATTTTCAATTAAAATCAAACATTATAAGGATGCATGAGTGATATGGGGGTAAATATTTTATTAAGAAGTCAAAATCATTTAAGGGGGCCATTTATTGGATAATTTATTCAATGGTCAGAAGCATTTGATTTGATTTGAATGGAGCTACTTTAATCATGGAGAATATTATTGGTCGACATTTTATTGGCCATTTTTTTCCCACATGGTGTTGAAGGGCCTCACATGGCCATTGTATTATTCCAACGTACATTTCGAAATATTCTCTATGAGAGAAATTGAGAGCATGTTATTTTTTCCCACATGATGAAGGCCCCCTTAAAAATGGAACATAGGGTAATTTATAGTCGTCAAAAAGATTTTTCTATGATAGACACAATGGTGGTGTCCAATTGTATTTTTAAGGTAGTCTTATATACATTTTTTAGCCTCAAATTTTTATACCTTGGAGTGCACTCTCGGTTGTACCCGACACTCCCAAGGCAAATTGTATGTGATCCTTATACCTAGTCACCTTCTCTATAGCACATAGCAGATAAAACAACTGGTTACCAATGCATTTAGGTAGGATGAGATGATCACCATAAGGATGTCTATCCACATTTTTAGTATATTTCTGGGAGGTAGCTTAATATTCCATTGTAGAGAGTTGGAGCTTCAATGAAAAACTTTGTGGTAGATTGAAAAACTTTGTGGCAACGTTTGATTCACAATATTATTTAGAAATAGAACTGCTCAGTGGCATACACATGGATCTAAGGAATTGGATGACCCTATGGAAACAAACTAAGATGTATACACCGTTGATCTAGCATTATTCACAGTTGGAGATCCAAGCACAAAGAGCACGAGCCTAGACCAAATCATGTAATAAAGGAGGATGATAGGGTTATTTTAGAGAAGTCAACATTAAGGGGGAATGTTACCTAATGTTGACTTTTTTTTTCTATAGTTAGGATAGTGCACATTAAAGGGGAATGTTAGAATTATAATGTGTACTATGAGTTCTTTTAGTGAAGTCAAAATTAAAGAGGAATGTTACCTAACGTTGACTTGTTTTTTCTATAGTTAGGATAGTGCACATTAAGAGGGAATGTTATAATATTGTTATAATGTGCACTATGCCTTGTTTGAAACTTGTCAATTCTTTTGACATTTATCATGTATTGATATAGGCCTCCTGCATATATATGTAATCACTTTTCAGTTTTAATATAGCTCATCTCTTTCTAAATCCTAACAATTCCTTCATTAACATGGCTTCATCTTAGTCATTCCATCATTACCATGACTACACAACAACCATTTCATCATTAACATGGCTGCACAACAACCATTCCACATTAACATGGCTTCATCTTAGATATTCCACCATTAACATGGTTGCAAAACAACAATTACACCATTAACATGGTTGTACAACAACCATTCTACATTAATGTGGCTCCACAATAGCCATTCCATCATTAACATGGCTCCACAATAGCCATTCCACCATTAACATGGCTTCATATTAGCCATTCCACCATTAATATGGCTCCACAATAACCATTCCATAATTAACATGGCTACACAACAACCATTTCATCATTAACATGGCTGCAAAATAGCCATTCCACATTAACATGGATTTATATTAGCCATTATACCATTAACATGGCTACACAACAACCATTCCATCATTAACATGGTTCCATAACAATCATTTCATCATTAACATGGCTACACAACAACCATTTCCACATTTAAAAAACAATGCATTCACACATATTTCACATTGCATTTCACAAAATTGCATTTCATGCATTGCATGCACATCCACATTTCACATTTCATATTAGGGATCATTTTTTTTAAGGTCTTAATTGGTCCAACAAAAAGTAATGTTGCCTTAATCAGGGGCACCTTCACAATGTCATCCACACAATTCCACTAAGTCAAATTGCCATTAGCACAAGCCACATTCATGATTCCTAGGTGTTTTCAGTCACTCAGCCACTCCTAGTGTTTTAAGCAACCTCCAAAATATATTTTAAGTTCTTTTTAGGACCATTTCACATACACACTTAGAAAATATTGAGTTATGGGAATTGACCTCAAAATATTCTTGAACCAAACATAATTTCACATCTTAAAAAACATCTTGTGTCAAAGAGGGATAACACTATACTTGGTATGAACCTTGAAGTGAAAAGGGTAATCCTTGCCTGTCCCATCATGCAACACAATCCATAAAAATAGTGGTTCTCACCACTATCACAATTCCAAAAATAAAATAAAGAGTAGGGAAAAATCCCTAACAAAAACTCTAAATATTTTATATCACACACCATTGATCATTGGGTTGTAAGGATTGTACTATATTTCTAGTCAGACGGTTAGGTAGTCATCCCAAAACTTAATAGATCAAAAAATAAAAATCATGGACTATGGAGTTAGCCTCCACCGAAGCTATAGATGCTTTACTGGCAATAGAGTACGCTCATGTGTGGTGACACATATCTTTCTAAGAGACCTCTAACCGCTCATACTGATAAGCTAGCTTCTTGGTTTCATCCATAACAGGTCATACCCAATTTAATCAAGATGGGTTAATGAACTCACTTGCACACACAATGGTTCTTGATTGCCTCGAATCATTACCATACTCTTGATTCAGTAAATGAATTCACTACACACACATTTTGTCCTAGAAGGATTACGTATTTTTAGTGAGTTTGTTCGATGCCATTAGTATTTTTGAGTCTCTGCAAAACAGTCAGTTCTTCCATCTCAACATCCATATCTTCTTCCACTTCATTTCATGAGTCTTCCACCCCATACACCACAAGTTTGATGCCCCTTATCAAACAACAATGCTAAACATGGCCAAGAAAGATATAAACTAGAAATGATCATTAGAACACTTGCATTCCACCTTGCATTAATCATCCATACATTCCACCTTGCATTAATCATCCATAACATAACATATGCATTAATCATCCATATCCATGAAAGCATTTCCACAACGAGCATTCACATAAAAGCATAAGAGTAAAAGCCATGTATACATATATCTATATATAACTCGCATATGCAAATATCGCTAAAAAATTCAAACAACATCACAACTTTGGGGTGTTAAAGGTATCACACCTTCTCCCCAATTAAACAAACAAACACATAACTTTTGTGTGTTCAATGTATCACACCTTTCCCCCAATCAAGCAAACTTTATGACAACTTGGGGGTGTTCAAAATTTCACACCTTTCCCCCAATCAAGCAAACAACATCACAACTTGGGGGTGTTCAAGGTTTCACACCTTTCCCCAAATCAAGCAAACAAGCACACAACTTGGGGGTGTTAAAGGTATCACACCTTCCCCACCAATTTAACAAATAATTTAATCATTCAATCACATTACATCATCAACAATTCAATTGCTAGGTTCAAAAGGTTGCATCCTTTTGTCAAAGGTTGCACCCTTTGCCTTGCATTCACACCATCCACATTTGCAAAAATCCCTTTTTTGTTAGGGCAAAAATAGAACCATTTCATTGCATCACACCTTATCAAAATCCCCTTTTCTATTGGGGCAAAAACGTAATGCATCAACTACATCTTCACATCCACTCAATTTCCTAGCCTTACCCATCGGCTAAAAACACGAAGTTTCCTAGCCTTACCCATCGGCTAAAAACACGGAGTTTCCTAGCCTTACCCATCGGCTAAAAACATGGAGTTTCCTAGCCTTACCCGTTAGCTAAAAATACAAAGTTTCCTAGCCTTACCCGTTGGCTAAAAACACGAAGTTTCCTAGCCTTACCCATCGGCTAAAAACAAAAAATTTCCTAGCCTTACCCATGGCTAAAAACACAGAGTTTCCTAGCCTTATCCATCGGCTAAAAACATGGAATTTGCTTATTTTCCTATTTTTTCATTATAAAAAATTCTTCATCTATTGGGGCAAAGAACAAACACAATCATTATATTTTTTGTAATCATTTCATTTAAATTTTCATAAACCCCTTCATCTGTTGGGGCAAATAACAAATAATTATTTTGTTGCATTTTTCCCCATTTCAAAAATCCCTTCATCTGTTGGGGCAAAGAACATAAACAATCATTTCAGCACTTTTTTTCCTCATTTCAAAAATCCCTTCATCTATTAGGGCAAAGAATAGACAATCATTTCATTGTATTTTTCTCATTTTAAAAATTCCTTCATTTGTTGGGGCAAATAATAGACACAATAATTTCATCATATTTTTACCATTCCAACAAAACCCTTCATCTATTGGGGCAAAGAACAGACACATTCATCATATTTTTACCATTTCATAAAACCCTTCATTTATTGGGGTAATGAACAAACACATTCATCACATTTTTTCCATTTCATAAAACCCTTCATCTGTTGGTGCAAAGAACAGACACAATCATTTCATTTTCATTATCAAAAACCCCTTCATATGTTAGGGCAAAGAATAGACGCAATAATTTCATTTTTGATTATATTTTTTGGGGTAAAGAACAGATGCAATCATTTCATATTTCATTATCAAAAACCTTTCATCTATTGGGGCAAAGAACAGACACAAGTACAAGTGAACCTTGTATTTAGTGGTTTGGCCTTTTTTAACCTGGTGGTTGCAATGACTGGTTATCCATGCAACCTAGTAGGATGGATAGATTACCATAAGGATACTTACATCATCAAATACCCCTTTCACCTGTTGGGTTAAAAACAAATTCAGTAACTTGAATCCATATATTCAAAAATGTGGCTTACCTCCACAAAATCACTCCACATTGCATCCCTCAATACATTTATCATAATCACATCTTCATGTCACCATAAAATCCATCAACAATTGCATTTACATTCAATATTTTCCAAGTTCACTTACAAATTCAAGTGAACCTTATATCTAGTGGTCTATTCTATCTCCTTGGTGATTGCAGCGATTTACGTCCATACAATTTGGTAAGATGAATAAATCACTATAAGGACACTTGGCCATTTTCATCATCCACTATTTCCTTGTTTTAAAATAAAATCAACTTTGGTACCTCATATTTAAAGTGAGACTATGCCAAGACCAATTTGCTCAAAAGTTGTCATTGATGGCCTTATTCGTGGGGCTTGAAACACAAACAAAATCATAACTTTTCATCATCTCCTTTTACACCAATATTCGAGGATGCAGGTCGGGTAAAGTGATTGAGCAACCGTTTAGGGATTTCGTGTAGGAATTACTACAATCATGAGTGGCCCCAAGGATAGACTATTTTTCTTTTCTTTTTGCATTTGCATACTTGCATTTCAATGATGTCGAAAGACATATTCTTCAACAAAATCGAATCACCCCAAGTTTGGGGTAACCAAATTTAGTTTTGACTTTAAACAATGGGATACATCTTACATGATCATGGCATCTACACTTGGAAAAAATCCTTTCATATTTTGGGGTAAAAATAGACACATTTTCCATCACACATTTTCACAAAACCCTTTATCTATTGGGGAAAAAATAGACATATTTTCCAACAACCCCCTAACCATCATTGGGGCAAAAACGGTATCACATTTGACATCATTCATGTCTTCCACATTACATTTGCACAAATTTTTCAATTGGCTCATGAGATTCATTCACAACCTCATTTTCCAATTGAGGGGGTAAGCTACACAATAACTCCAAATTATTTATTCTTTTGCCTTTGATTTCGTCTTCACATTCCAATAAGAGAGAGAAGTTGCTTTTGTGCCTAGCCCGATTAGGTGTCTTGTATTTTTGCACCATATTATATTTTTACGCAACATGGTACAAAAAGGGGCATCTGTAGACACCAAAATCTAGCCACTTGTCCTCCACCCATGCTTTTCCACCATTTTCACCACCAAAACATAGTCATTTTCCCTCCATCCTAGATTTCTTGCCATTTTTGCCTATTATTTATATATATTTATTATATATATTTAAATAATAATATTTTATATATTATATTATATATTTAATAAATATATATTTATATAAATAAATCAATCCCAACCATCCGATTTCATTTAATCATATCCGTTCATCCACATCAATCCATGCCACACCCTAAATTTAATATCTACCCTTAGATGTGCTTTAATATCAGCCACATGATTAGTGTCGTTGAAACCCTAGCATGCCCTAGGTTAGATTATAAATAGGAGCCATTTTGATGGCTCAACCTCTAAGGGCTCAATTTTCCTAAGTTTTCAAATTCCCTGAGTCTCTGAGTCCCTAAGTCCCTAGATTTTTCTAAGTTACTCGAGCCTTCGAAGTATCTTAGAGTTCCAACCTAGACTTTGTGCCCTAATACCACTCCATCCATCACATTTCTTGTTCCCTCTCTCACCATCATCACCACTGCATCCCTCACCTACATCAGATCTACTTCTGCATAATCCTCACTCATCCATCAAGCACATTCGGGTGTTTTCTACTACATTTGAGCGCCTTTGGATGCCTCCCTACTAGTACCTAGCGCCCACAAGCATTTTCTACAACCGCCAGGCACCCGTGGGAATTTTACATAAACCCTTCTAAAGACACCCTAGCCTTTGAGTGATGCTAGGGCACACCTTCGCCATCGACCTACAATAGATACAACCATCAACAGACAACAAGCAAGAAACAAGGTAAAAAAAAAAAAATTGTTATATTTTATATTGTTTAATTCTATTCACATTTCATACTATTATAGTTAGGGTTTTAGTTGTGATTTCTAAGGGCTCACACAGTGGATCCCTAATTATTATTACTATCTCTCTAGTGTTTCTTTGTGTGCAAATTAGACAGTATATCGAAAGCATTGGATAGTTGATTAAGCTAGAGTGGCCCAACATTGGATACGTAGAAGCCCACTCATACCTGTTGGGAGCAAGATGCAACTGAAGACACCACCATTTATTGTAGCTAGGAATTCGAAGAACCCTGGCAAGATTTGTAATAATTGTATCTAAAAGGATTCTTAAATCCACTATTGTAACAACAGAGTTTTTAGGCCCTCCCTGTTTAATATAAATCTCATTTGTTGTGTAATATCTAGTTTATTTGAATTCTATTTTATTTAGAATTTTTTGGTGTCACGTTTTTAGCTCTACAATAAATATATTATAATAAAATATGATGTTTAAATATTTTAAATAATACACAGTTTGTTTGTTGGGATTAAACATTTTTGAATGTTTTAAACAATATAAATAAAAATTGATATTGAATAAATTTATATAAACTTATGCAATTAGGTTGAACAAAGTTTTGTCCATGGTGAGAAATACTTCATGCTCATATTTTTCAGGAAAACCAGCTAGTTGGAAGAATTTTATTTGGCTAGAATCGTGGAGTGCACGCAGTAAAGCTAGGGTTTGCAAAGTGAAGCAAAAAAAAAAAACACAAGTGACAATAATTTATTTTTTTGGAAAAATATTTCATTGGCTGGAGGAGAAACGGATTTGGAGGAAGACGAAAAACCCTAGCATCGATTGATTTTTCCAAGAGAGATCACGAGTATTAGTTTAGGTATGGTACTCCTTTGGCTTTAGATTTTAAAATATTTCATTGGCTAGAGCTTTGAAATAGGGACCTCTTCTTTGGAAAGTGACTGATGTAGTCGGTTGGTTGCAATGACAACAATGGCCTCACTTTTCAAACAAGTAGGTAGTGAGGCCTTCTTCGTGTTTTCACAACAATTTCCCTTTTATGAGGAGAAGTTGGATCATATGCATCAAGTGCTTAAAGAGAGGAAAGCACCCTATCCAAAACCACCTACTCGCTCTAACAATGGTACCTTTGTTCCCAAGTTAAATGATTCTTCTATGATTGAGGTGCCTCCAACTCTCATCCAACAACCTTTGCTCATGCTTTCCACCCAAGCCCTTGTATGTAAATTTGTGGGTATATGACCTAAGTCCAATCACAATTCAAAAATGGATTAACACACATTGGGGGGGTAAAGTATCCTCTTATGAATTTATGATAATAGGTAAGGGATACTTTGTCATTATATTTACCTCTATGGAGGACAATAGCACTATATTTCATGGAGGTCCCTGGTTTCTTGGATCCAACCTAATCTACATGATCTCGTGGACAATGAAATTTGATCCTCAAGAGGAGGAGCCTGAAGAAGTTTTTGTCTGGGTGAGGTTGCCATTTCTACCACTACACCTATGGAATAAACCTTTGATGAAATTAATAGGGAATACTATTGGAACGTTCACTGTCTGGACTCCTCCAAAGGACAATAATGCTATATGGGCACACATATTTGTGCAAGTCAATTTGAAAAAATATTTATCTGAATATATTTGAATAAATGTGTTTGATTGGATACATAACCAACCCTTTGACTACAATCATATACCATTAAAGTGTATAACCTACCATGAGCATTGACACTTCTCCTAAAACTGCCCAATTAAACAAGCATAGGAAACAAAAAAAGAACCAGGATTCCAAGAAGTCAAAAGGAGATCACATAGATTAAGAAGAAAGAAATGACAACCTCAACCACAGGAACAAAAAATATTCCAACACAAAAATAAATTTGTAAGTCTTAATGAAGGAGAAAATGAAATCACCTCTCTAGATGTGATGGCTCCTAAAGATAAAGCGAAGATACCTACAATTGAAGTTGACAACTCGCTAGAGATCTTGAGAGATACACCAAAGAAAATAATAGATAGAGAAGAAACTTATGGAAACTCAGAGGAAGACGTAGAAGAAACACAAGTGGAGGAAATAGTGATTCCTAGGGCCTTACCGACCACACAATCTATAGCTAAGGGAAGAAAATCAAACCAACAACTCAAAAATGAGAAAGCATAGAAAAAATTGCAATCCAAAACACAGGTCAAAATTGAGGAGAGCTTCGTAAAAAATAAAAATCAATCCAAAAATGAAGATTATGTCATGGAACTATAGGGGACTAGGAAGTCCTTTGAAAAAACTATCTCAAATTTCTAATATAGGGGCAAAAACCAACAATAGTCTGTATTCAGGAAACAAAAATAATAGAGGCAACACTGACTATAGAATAGCAGAAGATATGGGTACAATAAAAATTGATAACTATTGATTATGTGGGAGATTTAAGAGGACTAGCTTTATCTTGGGACCCACAAGAATTAGTTTGTAGCTTAAAACATAAGCATAATAATTGGATAGGTACAAAAAAAAAACTTTAAGAAAGAGACGAAAAAATCTAGCTATGAGATAAACTTCAAGATGAAGCAAGGAAATCATATAGTAATAGAAGCTAGATTAGGTCAAGGATATTCCACTCTAAAAGAAGAGGTAAAGAAAGCCTGTCTACAGTATCATTTGGCAAGTTTAGAAGGAATTGAAGGTGCAAAATAAGAAATGGAGATAAATCCTAAAACAAAGACGACAAAATAGGTCAAGTTTATTCCAAGTCAATCTTATTCATTCTCCTCAATTAGTATAGAATCCTCTTCAGGTGATAAAAGTGATAGTGGTGAAGATGTTATCCCTTGCACTTTAAGGTTTCAAGAGCAGAATAATACAGAAATGAGGTTGGAGGAAACCCATAACAATTTGAATTTTTTAGGGTAGAATAAGAAGGTAATTGCTATAGAAGAGTATCCTTGCACTTTAGGGTCTCCATAGAAATATTTGGGAGAGTGTGCTTTTGAGGTTATTCCTTGCACTTTAGATCCTTCATAAACAAGGAAAACCTAAATGTGATAGTATTCCTATGAGCAATGTGAGAAGAATGAAGAGATTGATGAAGATTAAAGTATTGCCAAAAATGAAAAAAAAAATACCCAAGAGGCAAAAACAAAGAGAAAAAGAAACACAAAGGGATATTGATATGGGAAAACAATATCAAATATCACAAGTGTTAACAAAGAAGTGGGACTAAACCCACAAATAAAATAAAAAAATAACAATGAAAATAATATCTTGGAATATTAGGGGAATGAATAAGAACCCTAAAAAAAGGTATTAAGAAATTGTGAGGTTTTTATAGACAAGATATTTTTGGATAGGAAGTTGGGCAACAAATATTTTAACCATTGGCAGTGTTAAATTTCATCTTGACATAATTTAAAATTTTGAAGGCATTTGATATAAAAGGAGTTGATTGTGGAAACTTAGCAATTTGAGGAAGATGAAGAATATATTTGATAGAAAGACAAAGTTGGATATGTTTTAATTAACTTGTTAGAAATATAATGAGAGCAATGTAATGTTTTTTTCATAATGGGAGTGGCCCCCAATAGAAACCACGCATAGCTTATTTAAAAAAACATGGTTTATATCAATGCCCATTTATCACTAATATTTGCAAAATTAAATATCTCCCCTAAATGATTTGGATGGTAAAAATCTATTTTAATAGTAGTCCTCAAATTTTGGAGAGTCATCATTACTTGTATTGAGGTGTTCATTTCCAAGAAAATTGTGATGCCTCTTATCTTGGGATTTAACATCCCAAACTTAAAAAATTAAGTTGGCCAACAATAGTATGCAAAAGAATATTTGTCTTTAGATTAAAATTTAAAGATCTAATTTTAATTATTTCTCTAGATCAAATTATCTTTGTTAATTTATTTTTTTTTAAGTAAAAATACTAAAAAATGACTTTACAAAATTCTCACACTAATCTCATCTTTCAATTCATCATTCTCCAGACATGAAAATAGTTTTAAAAAAACTTTAAGCTTACACAAAAATTCAATATTATTATTGAGGCCACTCTTGCTTATATGGACTGTTCAAACTCACACCTCATTCTAAGGAAGGAAGTCTCAGATGCTATTAAATTTTTTATAATCTCAAGTTACTATATTTAATCCTTACTATTTACAAGTCACTCACACACTACTCATCTATTACACATACATTCTTTTATTATTATTCTATATTATTATTTTATCTTAAATTCCAAGTTACATCTGTCATGACCCTTCCATGGACCTGTTTTGCCATATAAAGGATTTATGAAGATAAGTGTTATTTTGATAGCAATATTTATGATTTTTTGTTATGTTTTGATGACAAGTGATATGTTACTAATAATTTTACTTATTTCAAGGAAAGATACCTTGGTATAAGGACGTAAATTTGAAGGCTAACATAGTCAAAGTAATTTGACAAATGATATATATCTATGTTAGATATAGTTTGTCTAAAACTTCTAATAAGGTTTGTAATAAGATCATGATGAGAGTAAAAATGTCTAAAGTAAATTTAATTAAAATATTTATTAAAAAAAGAATTTAAAGTACATTAATATGTTATATACCAAGAAGGAAAGAAGTAATGTTGTACCGCAAAAACTAAGAGATAATTTGGTTTACGGGTAGTTGAGAGTTCATTATGTATAGCGAGTTCTCTCAGGCCTTATCTCCTCGAAGAGAGAAAGAAAGGGGACTTATATGTGACTCAGTTTTTTTGGAGAACAAGAACATGGGTGATTTAGAGAGGGCTTGGGAACGTTTGAAGAAAGGAAAGCATAGTGAGATATCATTTTGCTAGTGCATACAAGCATATTTTGCATATCAATCATCCTCTAAAGATTACAAGGTACTTTTCTCGATGAATTTTTGTAATAGACGCTCCAAAATCTATAGGAAGAATATTGTCTATTGGTTTACTTTCTTCTAGTTTGGATAAAGACCTTTGTGGGTAATATAAGTTCCTTATCCAAATGATTGTGATGCCTTAGGATGCAAACAAGAGATAGCAAACCACATAAAGCTCTCGCTCATGCATGTAAATCATCGTGTTACCAATAATATGGTTGAGTTCTTCCTTTCCTAGTGCTTAGATCTACGTGCACACATGTATGAATGTTCGACTACGAATGTAAATACATCCATATGGTTGAGTTTGATACAAGCAAATGCCACTCGCTATGTGTAGTCTAGGAAGAAATATAACTTATGTTTCATAGCAATGAAGGTGAATTTGATTAAACTCAATTTCTACGTTCATATCATCTTCCATATTGCATTATAGAATTGCCATGTGTTCTAGGTAAAATAGATTGTTTTGCAATGCGTGGATATTTAAAACTATTACTCTTGCAAGGTCTTTCTTGGTCTCTATTTCATACAACAAACATCCATAGGTAGATTCCGTATAATATATTCTATGGATTCATAAAAGAAAACTGTAAGCTTGCTTGGGAAATGGGCAGGACCCTTACGCCCTTCCGATGCAATGTAAACCTTAGTCAAACCAAGGGAGGAAACTAATGGTGAATGGGGTCATTTGATGTGAGGTATACAATAGATAAGTTCCAGTATGTAGAAGCTTATTTATAGAAATAAATTCTTGCAAAATAAAAAGGTAACTCACTACATGTGAAAAATAATTAAACCTTAGGTTTGAGATAATTAGATTATAATCCTTAGACCATTGTATGTGGATAAAGATAAATTATTAAAAATATATATATTTAGTATGGATTGGATAGTCCTTAATTTAAATATGCATTGCTTATTTGAAATATTGAAATAAATTTTATATGGAAATTTGGTTTATTGGGTAAACCTTGAAACTATTACAAGATTTAGGCTAGGAGTATTATATGTTGAATAAATATGGAACTTCATTTTGTTTTATCTTATATGAGAATGAAAATCTTTAATTTAAATGATGAATTCACTACACCAAAAAGGGCTTTAACGATGATTTTTAACCACCCTTCAAGTCCTTTACAGGCGGTTATTCAGTCGCCATCTATGAGGGTATCATAAAAAGTTTACGACATATGCCGATAGCTAAAAACCACCTCAAAAATCCACTCTCTTAGGGTCTAATAATGTGGTTTATAATCGCACTCTTAGGGATACGAGGGTGGCTAGGATCGTCCTCTTAGGTCTAAGAGGGTGGATAAAAAAAACCTCTTAGGTTTAGACCTCAGGCCTAAGAGAGTGGTTATAAACCTCCCTCTTAGACCTAAGAGGGCAGTTATAAACCTCCCTCTTAGACCTAAGAGGATAGTTATAAACCGCCCTCTTATACCTAAGATGATTATTTTAAACCACCCTCTTAGGGTCTCAACCTAAAAAATATATAAACAATACCTCAGCTGAAATAACATAGCACTCAGCAGTAGTTTGCTTTTTCTTCTGAGGCATCCTTTATTTCTCATGGTCATTTCATATCCATCACAAGGGTAGTTTCAGTTGGAAGAACAAACAATATCTATTCTTTTGACCCTATAAAAATAAATAAAAGAATATAAATAATAGCAACCAAGACCATTCTTCCCTGGTTTTTATTTTCTAAAGTGTGAAATATAATGACAGATGCCATTTTGTGTCCAGCTATGTATAGCAATTTAAGACTCATACAAATGATTTCAACAAATTATTATTCAACTATGAAAAATGATATTCATTGCCTTCTTATTATAAACTAAACTAACTTCCTTCAGGAATATTATTCTTTGTTCTTAAAGCTTTGGTTTTCAAATAGTCACAGGCAACTCCAAAACTAAACTGTCGGACATCCCTCATACACAGTCAAAGGTGTCTAGTTCTCTTTTGATTTTAGAATAAATAACCACATGGTAATTTATGTTCAAAACTTCCTAAGTTAACCTTCAAACAATAGTTAAAATTTAAACATTAATGTTTATTGAACCAAACCAGTATTATGGAAACATAATATAACATCTATGGCTGGAAGATTATAGCGCTCACTATGGTTGCCAAAATTTCATCCAAGCTACATTCCAAAGTTTTATATTCTTTTATAAAAGAAATAAATCATTGTAATATGGATTCTTACTAAAGGATAAGAAATTAAACTTGTTGATAAATATTTTAGCACCAAGTGCTTCTCTATTAAGTCAGTTGTCTCCTATCTGATGGTTAGGGAATAGAGCATTCCACTGAACTACTACATTTTCCATTTAAGCAAGAAAAACATAGAATAGAAGCAATATTTCCCAGCCATGGAAATAAAAGAGTAATTGTAACATCATAAGACAAACATAAGCATTAAAATAACATTTCAAACCAAAGATCTTACACGACTTTGCACACAGACTTCATGGTTTACCTCCTAAAGCACTCCTACGTCTTATGGTGCTTTACCACCCTTTCTTCTTTTCTGGATTACCTTTTCACTACTTTCATGTGTGTGTCTTCTTCCTCAAGAACATCTCAAGAAGGAGAAGACCATTTGCTTCCAACCGTAATTTCCAACTTCTCCCCTTTCTTCCAATCTGCTTTACCTTTTTTTAATTCTTATCACTTCCATGGGATAGTTTCCATCCCATGTAACCAATTCAGAAAAAAAAAAAGGTTTAAATACCCATACCTTCTGTTCCATGATATCCATTCCAAAATTGATTGCTAAAGCCATCTCACCTTAAAACGAAACCTCAAATATGTAAAAATCCTTTTTAGATTCCCAAGGCTGCAAGCTTATTAGACTTTGTTACAATGTCATTGTTAACCAATTTTCAAATAAAATTAGATTTTGTTTCATTCTAGGCATGTATAAATCATTTCTAATTGTTACAGCTAAATCCAAACACACCTCTCATATGTATGAGCAGAGGAAAGTTTTCATTTCAGCTTATATTGTTAGTTCAATAGTGTATCTTTATGGGTTTCGACCCTTTAAATAGGCTCATTATAAATAATGTGTCTTGCCAATCCCTCTAAGCATTTCTAGTCCTCCTTACTTTACAGTTATTCAATTTTACCTTTCATTGCATATATTCTATGATCACCAACATACTTATATATTAACCAAATTTGCCTTTGTATCATTTGCTTCATGACCTAAATCAATATACCAAGTATCTAAATGTCTTTATCTTTGTAAGTTATAATAAATAACTAATTGGGGATACTACGATAACTGACAACCCATCGCTAATAAAATGCCTTCACTAGTTTCTGCCTTCCTTCTACCTTGAGTTTTTGTTGCCTTTGGTCTTTTCCTAATATATCAATGTTCTTTTATCATGCTCACTCTTAACACATTGCTCAAAATATATACTTCTGAATCATTTTTGGGGAAAATATTTTTCCTAGTTATTCAATTTTTTATTCCAAGACCTCTTTCTCTAAGCTACAATCATATATGCACATATCCACAACCTTCACCGTTTCTTAAGAAAGGACCTTTCCAACTCATCTTCATTTTCTTAACACTATCCTTGCTCTTCCTTCACTAGGACAAACATATCTCCAATAAGGCATCTTAGCCCTATGTGTCATACATCAAATATCACAAAGTTACTTTAAGTTTAGGCCAATTATAGTGATCATCTCTATGTTACATTCTTATAAATGATGACAACCAACTAATTCCTTATTTCATGCATTTCAGTAACATGGCTGATAACTAAGTCCTTGGAATCCCTAAGTCTAGTAGAACCATTTCTAAATTTGGAGGAACCTTTAGGAATAGCAAAAAAATTTAAAAATTGGCTGGAAATTTAGGGTCACTTCTAAATTTATCTATGTTTTTAATTATTTTTATTTAACTTCAGAGAAAATAATTTTTTGACCTCCAACTAAGCCAATTAAACACAATCAATCAAATGCTATTTATGTTGGACATTTTGAGTCAATGTTGTCATTGATGTCAAGGAATGAAGTCATCAGTGATGTCAAGGAATATGTCAAGGAATAATACAAAGGTTAATGGCAAAAGAGCTTCGTAATATTTTTAATATTATGTGGAAGCATATGAAGGCGAGTCTTTATTAAAACCTATGGAGAGGCCTAAGGAATTAAATTAATTATAATTAATTATAATAATTTAATTATATATTAATTTTTAATTTAATTTAATAATCCTTTTGGTTATTAAATTAATTATAACTTAATTATATTAATTAATATTATTATTAATTAATTTATAATTTAATTAAATTACCTTATGGTAAGGTTGGCAAAGTTTAAATTCAAATTGCAATTGTCTTTTCCCCACCGACATCATCAAATTTAGTGGAGCACCGATGTCTAAGTCAAATGGTGGATTTCATGTATAAATGCCATGCCAAAGGGGCATTCAAACCTTACCTTCATCGATTAATATTCAAGTGATCGAGCAAAGTTTATTTCGTGCAAATCGTTGAGGAAGAAGACAAGAATCATTTTGTCTTTTAGCACCAGGAAGAAGACTAGTGGAGAGGGCCTAAGGCCTCACTCCCATTGGACAGTGTGGTCCATTGGTAGTGCGTGTTTATCGAGTGTTTGGAGTGGAAGTGACCACGATCGATTCGCGTGGAGGTTGTTGGTGTGTTTGTCTTGAGCGTCATGGTGGAAATATTTTTGCATGCACTTTTTAAAGTGCCAGGCTTGGGAAGAAAGAGCACGTGGTGCTCTTAGCCTTCCAAGCATGTGCCTAGCGCATGCGGTGGTCAAGCCCGTGACTAGGGCGCACGAGGAGGCGGTGGTTGTGGGTTCGAATCCCACAAGTGGCAAAGGTACTTTTAATTAAATATTTTATTTGCCTAATGTTTTCTTAAGGTGTTATTTGGAGTTATAAGGGTATATGAAATGTTGCTTGCTTGGTAATTAATTTATGTTATTGGAGTTATAAGGAAAGTGGATTTGATTTTTGCCAAAGTTATTTTTGCCATTAAATCTAATTAAAGAGGTTTTTGAGTTAATTTTGGTGGATGTTAAATTTATTTTAATTGGGAGATTATAAAGTGTTATTGGACAAATATTTTATGTATGTTGATGGTTGCTTTTAAATATGGAGTGATAAGGTGTAATTGAGTTTTTGCATTACATTGTGAGAGAGATTTATCTTCTAACCTCTTTGAGTTTGGCATAGAAGTGTTTGTGGTTGTGGTAGATATTTGAGATTCCTTCATCATCAAGAAAAGGTATGAGCACATTCTTCCATAGTTGAGTTGATTGATTGGTTTTCTGAAAATAAGTTTGGAGTGAAAAGGAATTGATTAGGGCTTCCTTATTGAGTGTGTTTGAGTTAATGCTTCAAGGTTTTCTGGAATAAAGAGTTGTTATTGAAACCTTGTTTTATAAGCATTGTTGTTGAAGCCATTGGTTGAGCAAAGAACTAGGGTTTGAAAAGAACATGAGTATCATTGTTATGTGAGAGTTGTTTTATGAGCATTATTGTTGAAGTGAGTTGTTGAGCAAAGAACTTGAACTAGGGTTATCATTGTTATGTGAGATTTGTTGTTGAGCATTGTTGGAAATATTTTGAGTGAAGGATCATATGCTTGGACTAGGGTTTGTGAGCAAGAATTATTTCATTGAGAGATTGGTTGAGTAGAGTTGGTTGAGCCTAGTCAAGTGGATGTGTGAAGTGATTGTTCAAGTTCCATAAAACAAACTATTCTATATTATAAATTGATTTGAGAAAGTGATTGAGTTGAATATGAGTTCATTTTGTGTTTTGAAAGAGTGATTGAAATTATTAGCATTGTGATGAGTATAGAGCATATTGAGTCTCTAACAATTCTCTTTATGTTTCTATGAGATTGGACAAGTTCTAGTGTGGACTTGTTGAGCAGATTTGAGGTAAGTCTTTGAGAAGACTTGTGGATAGATTTGAGTAAGCTTTTGTGGAAGCTTACAATACATATTATTGAGCATATTTGGTTAAGTTCTTGAGAGGACTTATTGAGTATATTTGGTTAAGTTCTTGAGAGGACTTATTGAGCAGATTTGGTTAAGTTCTTGAGAGGACTTATTGAGCAGATTTGGTTAAGTTCTTGAGAGGACTTATTGAGCATATTGGACAAGTTCTAGAGAGGACTTGTAGATAGATTGGTGTGAGATTTTGTGGAAGCTTACAAGGTATATTTGAGACAAGTCTTTGAGAAGGCTTGGAGAATAGAGTTGATTGATTGATTTGTTCAAACCTTGAGTTAAGGTTTGGGGCAGATCCAACAGAGTTGATTTGAGATTGAGTCAAGCTTTGAGTTAAGGCTTGAGGATAGAGATTGAGGACTGATTTGTGCTAGATCTAAGGACTATGTTTAGTACAGATTTGAGGATAGATTTTGGTGCATATTTGAGGATAGATTTGTGCTAGACCAGAGATAGATATTGAGGATAGATTTGTGCTAGACTAATGGACTGTGTTTAGTACATATTTGAGATAGAGTTGAGTGTAAGCTTTGGAGGTGATAGAGTATAGAGGACGATAGTCTCTAGTGGATAGATATCCATTAGCCAGGGTAGTGAGGATAGGTCTTCTGAGTGAGGACAAGAGTCTTTAGTGGATAGAGATCCATTAGCCAGGGTAGTGGAGGTAGCAGTTCTTCTAGAAGATCACCAGCCAGAGAAAGAGGATAAAGGAGTTCTCCTATGGATAGAGATCCATGAACTTGATTAAGGGGATTGGTATCTCCTTTGGATAGAGATCCATAAACATTGTAATAGGGAAAGGATTCCCAAGAGATTTATTGAGAAAATATTAGTGAAATATTTTCTCCATGGAGTAGCCCACATTGGGTGAACCATGTTAAATTGGTGTCTCTATTGTGTGTGATGATTTATGCATTGCTTTGGTTACTACTGTTGATATTGCTATCTTTACATTGCATAATATTGATTGGAAAGAAAAGTAAAAAGTGATCTTATATTGTTCACCCCCCTCTCAGTATAAGCTTGTGTTCTTCAATTGGTATCAGAGTTGGTTCCTTCGAAAAGGTTTAACAACTTGAAGGAAGATCTTACAAGAACACAAATGGCAAAGAAAGGCAAAGGCAAAACCATGAGACACAAGAAGAAAAGAACACACATGGTCATGAAAGAAAAAGAATATGAATTTGATATTGTTGTTTTGGGAGGAAAAGTGGAAATAGATTCAAGAGATGAATCAAGCAGTGGAGAAAATATCATATGGATAAATTTTTGTACCAGATGTAGGAATACAGGTCACCATGCAGCTTATTGTCCATAAGAAGGTGAAGAATGTTTTATTTGTGGTCAACTCGGTCATGATGCAGGTTATTGCAATGGGTTTAGTAGCGGTGAAGATGAAGATGATATTTTCGAAAATGAAATCCTAGAGGTTGGTTCAAGAAAGGATAATAGGGACAATCAAAATAGGTATGAAGAAAAAACTCTACTTTCAGTATTAGAAGAAAATACTCCTATTGAAGACCAATTAAAAGAAGAGGAAGATTCAAAAAAAGAAAAGGAGGAAGCCACTCTTAAGGAACTTGTTGAATTGAAAAGGCAGAATTTAGAATTGAAGGCTCAAATACAAGAATATGAGAGATGTAAGACAAAGCTTCTACAAGATCTCTCTGACTTGAGAGATAAGGTTGAAAAGGCAAGAAGAGTTGAAGAAGGTATGATTGAATAGGTCAAAGGTAAAAGAGATAGAATGTGAAAGACTTATGGTTACTCTTGAAGAATTAAAAAGGGAGAACTCAGGATTAAGGGTTCAAGCTCAAGAAGATGAGAAAGCAAAAGCAAAGTTTCTACAGGAACTCACCAACTTCAAAATCAAGGTTGAAGAGGCAAGAAAAATTGAAGAAGGTATGGCCAAAAAATTAAAGATAAAATATCTAGAGTGTGAAATATTAGAGCATGAGATAGTTTCACTAAGGATGGAAGTAAAAGGCTCTAAGGACAAGCTGCACAAGTTTGAGGAAAATCCAAAGACTTTGGACAGGATTATCAATGCACAAAAGTCATCAATCACCAAAATAAGACTTAGTTCTAAATAAGAACAAAGGAAACAGGAAGCAGAAAAAGGAGAGTCAAGCTCAAACACCAGAAAAGAATAAGCATCAAAAGAAGTAAGTAAAATAGAGAGTGAGACTTCTAAGGATATGTTGGACAATAGAAAGTTCAACAGGGAAAGGAACAATACACAAGTAAGGAACAGATGGAATAGGAAACATGACAAGGTAGAAGAGACTAAGAGACCAATGGGGTCTAGGCAAAGTTTCTTCAATGGATGATGCTTCTCATGTCACAGGTTTGGGCACATAGCTTCATAGTGCAGGACACATGAAAGATAGGAATATGGGAACAAACAACTTTTCCATGGGTATTGCTACTCATGTAATCAGTTTGGTCACAAGGCAATGAATTGTAGGGTTCATGACAAAAGAGGATATGGCTTCACTAGGAGAAATCCTAAGACATTTGCACCTCCAAGGAATAATAACATTAAGTGTTATAAGTGCAATAATGATGGTCACACAACAAAGTGGTGTAGAGCAGACATTCCAAAATCAAGTATGAACAAGAACAAGAATAGGAATAGGAACAAGAATGTGAACATGGACAGGAACATGGACATGGAAAGGAAAAATCAAAGGAATCAGAAGAATCAGATGAGAAGAAAAGAGGACAAAGGTAAAGAACAGTGTTTTATGGGAGTAGAAATACTCCCACCCCGAAATTAACCACCTCAAGAGGAGGTGGGGGAGGGGCTAAGCTAAGAGGCTCATTCTTAGCCCCGAGCCCCAAAGGTGACCCTTTTCCATTGATGTCAAAGGGGGAGAGATTTGAGTAAGGGGGAGAGATTTGGTATTTGAGCAACGAGGAGAGATTTGAGCTAGGGGGAGCAATGTCCTAGGGGGAGCAGAACCCAAAAAAGGTTAAGTTTCTGGTAAAAAGAGTTTGGATTGCCATCAATGACAAAGGGGGAGATTGTTGGACATTTTGAGGAATATTAGTTGTCATTGATGTCAAGGAATGGTGTCTATCAAGGATTTAAGGAATATGTCATTGGTTCAATAAGAGCTTTATGTAAAAGCATGATTCAAATGGTTTTTCTCAAAACCATTGATGGAAAAATAAAAGGTGTTTTATTAAAACCTATGGAGAGGCCTAAGGAATTAAATTAATTATAATTAATTATAATAATTTAATTATATATTAATTTGTAATTTAATTTAATAATCCTTTTGGTTATTAAATTAATTATAACTTAATTATATTAATTAATATTATTATTAATTAATTTATAATTTAATTAAATTACCTTATGGTAAGGTTGGCAAAGTTTAAATTCAAATTGCAATTGTCTTTTCCCTACCGACGTCATCAAATTTAGTGGAGCACCGATGTCTAAGTCAAATGGTGGATTTCGTGTATAAATGCCATGCCAAAGGGGCATTCAAACCTTACCTTCATCGATTAATATTCAAGCGACCGAGCAAAGTTTATTTTGTGCAAATCGTTGAGGAAGAAGACAAGAATCATTTTGTCTTTTAGCACCAGGAAGAAGACTAGTGGGGAGGGCCTAAGGCCTCACTCCCATTGGACAGTGTGGTCCATTGGCAGCGTGTATTTAGCGAGAGTGTTTGGAGTGGAAGTGACCACGATCGATTCACGTGGAGGTTGTTGGCGTGTTTGTCTTGAGCGCCATGGTGGAAATATTTTTGCACGCGCTTTTTAGAGTGCTAGGCTTGGGAAGAAAGAGCACGTGGTGCTCTTAGCCTTCCAAGCATGTGCCTAGCGCACACGGTGGTCAAGCCCATGGCTAGGGTGCACGAGGAGGTACAGTGGTGGGTTCGAATCCCACAAGTGGCAAAGGTACTTTTAATTAAATATTTTATTTGCCTAATGTTTTCTTAAGGTGTTATTTGGAGTTATAAGGGTATATGAAAGGTTGCTTGCTTGGTAATTAATTTATGTTATTGGAGTTATAAGGAAAGTGGATTTGATTTTTTCCAAAGTTCTTTTTGCCATTAAATCTAATTAAAGAGGTTTTTGAGTTAATTTTGGTGGATGTTAAATTTATTTTAATTGGGAGATTATAAGGTGTTATTGGATAAATATTTTATGTATGTTGATGGTTGTTTTTAAATATGGAGTGATAAGGTGTAATTGAGTTTTTGCATTACATTGTGAGAGAGATTTATCTTCTAACCTCTTTGAGTTTGGCATAGAAGTGTTTGTGGTTGTGGCAGATATTTGAGATTCCTTCATCATCAAGAAAAGGTATGAGCACATTCTTCCATAGTTGAGTTGATTGATTGGTTTTCTAAAAATAAGTTTGGAGTGAAAAGGAATTGATTAGGGCTTCCTTATTGAGTGTGTTTGAGTTAATGCTTCAAGGTTTTCTGGAATAAAGAGTTGTTATTGAAACCTTGTTTTATAAGCATTGTTGTTGAAACCATTGGTTGAGCAAAGAACTAGGGTTTGAAAAGAACATGAGTATCATTGTTATGTGAGAGTTGTTTTATGAGCATTGTTGTTGAAGTGAGTTGTTGAGAAAAGAACTTGAACTAGGGTTATCATTGTTATGTGAGATTTGTTGTTGAGCATTGTTGGAAATATTTTGAGTGAAGGATCATATGCTTGGACTAGGGTTTGTGAGCAAGAATTATTTCATTGAGAGATTGGTTGAGTAGAGTTGGTTGAGCCTAGTCAAGTGGATGTGTGAAGTGATTGTTCAAGTTCCATAAAACAAACTATTCTATATTCTGAATTGAATTGAGAAAGTGATTGAGCATTGTGATGAGTATAGAGCATATTGAGTCTCTAACAATTCTCTTTATGTTTCTATGAGATTGGACAAGTTCTAGTGTGGACTTGTTGAGCAGATTTGAGGTAAGTCTTTGAGAAGACTTGTGGATAGATTTGAGTAAGCTTTTGTGGAAGCTTACAATACATATTATTGAGCAGATTTTGTTAAGTTATTGAGGACATATTGAGCAGATTTGGTTAAGTTCTTGAGAGGACTTATTGAGCAGATTTGGTTAAGTTCTTGAGAGGACTTATTGAGCAGATTTGGTTAAGTTCTTGAGAGGACTTATTGAGCAGATTTGATTAAGTTATTGAGAGGACTTATTGAGCAGATTTGGTTAAGTTCTTGAGAGGACTTATTGAGCATATTTGGTTAAGTTCTTGAGAGGACTTATTGAGAAGATTGGACAAGTTCTAGAGAGGACTTGTAGACTTATTGGTGTGAGCTTTTGTGGAAGCTTACAAGGTAGATTTGAGACAAGTCTTTGAGAAGGCTTGGAGAGCAGAGTTGATTGATTGATTTGTTCAAACCTTGAGTTAAGGTTTGGGGTAGATCCAACAGAGTTGATTTGAGATTGAGTCAAGCTTTGAGTTAAGGCTTGAGGACAGAGATTGAGGACTGATTTGTGCTAGACCGAAGGACTATGTTTAGTACAGATTCGAGGATAGAGTTTGGTGCATATTTGAGGACAAATTTGTGCCAGACCAGAGATAGATATTGAGGATAGATTTGTGCTAGACCGACGGACTGTGTTTAGTATAGATTTGAGATAGAGCTGAGTGCAATATTTGGAGGTGATAGAGTATAGAGGATGATAGTCTCTAGTGGATAGAGATCCATTAGCCAGGGCAATGAGTATAGGTATTCTAAGTGAGGACAAGAGTCTTCAGTGGAGGTAGTATTTCTTCTAGAAGATCACCAACCAGAGTAAGAGGAGAAAGGAGTTCTCCTATGGATAGAGATCCACGAACTTGATTAAGGGGATTGGTATCTCCTTTGGACAGATATCCATAAACATTGTAATAGGGAAAGGATTCCCAAGATATTTATTGAGAAAATATTAGTGAAATATTTTCTCCGTGGAGTAGCCCACATTGGGTGAACCACGTTAAATTGGTGTCTCTATTATGTGTGATGATTTGTGCATTGCTTTGGTTATTGCTGTTGATATTGCTATCTTTACATTGTATAATATTTATTGGAAAGAAAAGTAAAAAGTGGTCTTATACTGTTCACCCCCCTCTTAGTATAAGCTTGTGTTCTTCAATTTAAGTTGTTATTCTCATCCATGAGAGGTAAAAATATCATCAGTTAGGTCCTTCATACCCAAATCAAAACCTCATAAGGGGTTGCTACATTGGGCATATGTTAAAAATAAAAAGGGGTTAAAGGTAAAATTTGACCAATTCCACCTAAGAATCAAATATGAGAAGGTAGTACACATTTGGTTGCTAATGGATTTAATTAAGATCTTCTTGAAGGTACATTCCTTGCTCAACTTAAGCATCTTGTTGCCTACCAAGTGAGATATTCAATGATATATTCTGAAGGTATCTTGCATAGGACAAAAAACTCCATGCCATCCCAAGCATGTTATTAGTGAAAAAATTATATATATTTTTTTTTTGGTAGATAAGATACTATAGCATTAATATCGGGTTTTACAGGTTGACCCAAAACCTTTTACAAAAATCAGCCCAGGGTTGTTGATGAACATGTCCTTACTAAGGATCCTATATATGTAAAATCTACATGCCGCCAAATCCATTATATCCGGTAAGGCACATAGCCTGTTATCAAAAAGAAACTCCCCATACAAAATTTTGGGTATTCCCCAAGAAAACATACATGCAATTACAAAAAATAAACAGACACAGATCCCTTCCTTGAGACAATGGAGAAACAAAAAGCTGCAGACACACATAGCAGAGTACTGAAAAAAAACTCCCACAAGCTCTGTATTGACAGTTACTCTTAATAATTCTTTGGTAATTACTTTCTTTCGTATATGACATGCTTTGGTACCACATACTATCTTGGCCAATCAGCCTTGAATAAGTGAACCTGCTGGCTAGATTTATGCCGATGGCTATCTGGTGGTCCACGTGGCTCTGGTTCGAAGTCTTATATTGTTGTTTCTTTCATGCCCTATGATTATCAACCAACCTCAAATTACTAAGATGACTAGGAGCCATGTTATCTGACATGTGTCTGTCCCCATTAGTCTTTGTGGTATTTCCAAGCAGCATCCACCAAGACTGAGATATCGAATAATTTTTATTGTGAGTCCATTTCAAAAAAGAGATGGGAATACTCATAGCCTTCGAAATTACAGTGCCTTCCCTATTGGTAAATTTGACTATCATTCTTGGCATTCTTGTTGAATAAGCTCCTCTACTTCACTTAGGACACCGTGTTCCCATTTGAAAATTCCATCACCATCGACACCCAAATTTTCCAGCTTATCAACAACTTTGTTAGCTTCCCGAAAGACATGTTGGGCTTTTCTTTCCTATATTCCCTAGAAAAGGATCCTAGCCTCTTCAACAATTGTTTTAATCCTCCAAGGAGGTGTTTTCCAATTATTGAGGAGATTTATAACATGCATAGAGTCTCCTTCTATGATAAAATTACCTTCTAAGTCTTGAGTCATTTGAAGGCCTCTCCACATAGCTCTGGCTTTAGCTTCATTGTTTGTCCTTGTTCCCAAATATTCAAAAAATGCAAGCATCATATTCCCATTAGGATCTCACACAATTCTACCAGTACCTGCTCTTCCAGGATTTTTCTTAGCCACTCCATAAAAATTAAGCTTAAACCAACCCGTAGGAGGTGGGGACCACTTAGTATTCACTCTGGGGTTGACTACCCTAGGCACAGACTCATCTAACAAGGTTAAACTTAAATATTGAGCAATCGTGGTCTCCTGCAGATGAGGTTTACGACTATCAAAAGGGATAAGGTTCACATTCTTGTTGGCAAAGTATAGGATCGTGGCAATGATAGTTTGATGATCATGGATAGACTCATTAAAGACTCTATGGTTCCTTTCTAACAACACCTGCCAAAGATAGTGATTGAGACAAATTTTCCACATGTATTTAAGTCTTTGGCTTGAAAAGGGGCAAGGCCACTGGACAAACAAATCAAGTATGATGGCTGGTTTAACCCAAGAAATATTGAAGGCCTGAAAATATCCACTTAGGACAGTCAAGGAAAAAGGGCACTCAAGAAAAATGTGATAAATGGTCTCCCAATTAGCCCTACATAGATAACAATGATTAGTGATACAAATACATTTACGCATCATATTATCAATGGTTAGAATTCTTCCTTGGATAACCATCCATGAAAAGACTACAATTTTTGGAATTAAATTTTTTATCCAAACTAAGTCCTTTTGGAGGAAAAAATCCTCGTCATCAAGCAAAATCTTGTAAGCTGATTTAACAGTGAACTGCTCATTTTTCGTAGGAGCCCAGGTCACTTGATATTCCTTGGGTCTCATGGGGATAAACTGTTGCTCGAGAATGTTACAAAGATCATTTGATTCCACTTGAAATCCCTGAATCCTTATTTGTTTCCACTTCATTCTGCCTCTGTCCTCAACCATATAATCGAAGACTTTTATACCAATGAGTTCTTTCGTGATATCTTTGATTCGGGCTAAGTTAGGATATTGCGTTAGTGGTTTGTCCTTAGCCCACCTGTAATTCCAAAAATTTATCCTCTCACCATTGCCTAAAACCCATATTAAACCTTTTTTGATGATTTCCTTACAATTGAGAATTGCTTTCCAAAAAGTAGAACCTCTGATTGGAACTGAGTCACTTAGAAATTTCATATTTTGAAGATACTTTCATTTTATGATAGTTGTCCATTCATTTTCTTCACCAAAAATGAGGTCCCACACCTGCTTAGCTAGTAAAGCTAAATTTATATGAGCAATTATCCTCAGACCTAAGCCCACATTTTCCCTGGGTCTGCACACTTTGGTCCATCCTACAAGGTGTATCCTTTTTTTCTCCTCTGATCCAGTCCATAAAAATTCTTTTTGGAGTTTCTCAATTTTATGTAAAACCTTCATAGGGGCTTTGAAAATGGAGAGGAAATATACTGGAATGCTCTGAAGAGAGGCCTTAGTGAGGTTTAACTTTCCTGCTTGAGATAGAAGATGACCTTTCCATACAATAAGTTTTTTTTGAATTCTTTCAATAACCCTGTCCCACATTGACTCTCTCAAAGAACCAATGAAAAGAGGGAGACCAAGATATAAAGTGGGGAGGTTTGCTATATCACACCCTAAAATTTTTGCAATCCTTCCTTACCTCTGAATGGGGGTGTTCAAGAAATATAACTTGCTTTTACTAAAATTAACTTTCTGACCAACAACATCCTTGTAGAGTTGTAGGATGTATTTAATTATTTTGGCCTCAACCACCGATTCCTTAGTCAATAGAAGGGTATCATCGACAAATTGTTAGTGAGAAACAGCCCTAGTGAGAGATTTTGCCTTGATTCCTGATATTAGCCTTGAAATGGAAGTATTTTTTATGGTTCTGCCTAAAGCTTCTGCCACAATGATGAATAACATGGGGCTAATAGGGTCTCCCTGCCGAATTCCTCTACGACTTTGTAAGTAACCAGTAGTTGTTCCATTAACCAGAATCAAGAACCATTATATTTTGAGCAATGAGAGAATCATATATATTTATTATAGACCCTTGCAAATCTTGTAGATAGAAAACAAAGTCTAAATTAATGTCATCAAAAGATGTCAATATACCTACAACAATTCCACCTAAGCATAAAATATAATAAGGTAGTACAAATCTAAGTGCTAATGGCTTGAATTAAGATCTTCTTGGAGGTACATTCCTTGCTCAACTTAAGCATCTTGTTGCCTACCAAGTGATATATTCAATGATATATTATAAAGGTATCTTGCATAGGATAAATAACTCCATGTCATGTCCCAAACATGTTGTTAGTGAAAAAATTATATTTTGAGCAATGAGAGAATCATACATATTGATTATAGACCATTGGAATAGAAAGCAAATTCAACAATGAATGTCATCAAAAAAGTTCAATATACCTACAACAGTTTCATGTAAGAATAAAATATAATAAGGTAGTACAAATTTGGTTGTTGATGTCTTGAATTAAGATCTTCTTGGAGGTACACTCCTTGCTCAACTTAAGTATTTTGTTGCCTACCAAGTGAGATATTCGATGATATATTTTGAAGATATCTTGCATAGGAAAAATAACTCCATGCCATGTCCCAAGCATGTTGTTAGTAAAAATATTATATTTTGAGCAATGAGAGAATCATACATATTGATTATAGACCCTTGCAAAACCTGTGGATAGAAATCAAATTTAGCAAGGAATTTCATCAAAAGAGGTCAATATACGTACAACAATTCTACCTAAGCATCAAATATAAGAAGGTAGTACAAATATGATTGTTGATGACTTGAGTTAAAATCTTCTTGGAGCGTTCATTATCAATTTTTACTCTTGTGTCCATTTGAGTTCCACTTGTCAGTTATTATACAAGAGTAGCCCTATCTTCACAAATGCATGCCAAACAATACTCATAATGAAACAAAAAATTAACTACCATCTGCACAAAACATACACTTGAAAATGATTATACCAGTTTAGGGTATTCATGTGTCCATATAGGTTCAATAAGAATTTTGTAAGAGGCTTTGGATTGCTTACAACCCCTCTTATTGATCTTAAAAAAAATCAAATTCATTAGATAAGAGGGTACATTGAACTCATGAAAAAATAATATTATCCAACTTAGTTTTAACACTTGTAAATCATTTACAAATACAAAATAGAAAATTCTTATTTTATTTACAGATATAGGTGAATGGAAAACCTGAGCCCTCCATGTAATTGGTAGATTTCTAAACATCCCTACCCACCCCAACCATAAGAGATGAGGTGAGAGGATAGCCTAAGATTTTCATTAGATACATAAATATTCATCTATGCAAATCAAGTACTATTGCTAAGGACTAGGACTAACAATCAAACATGAAACATCAATTTCATAACTAACACTCACTCAACACAATAGATATTCGTTTCAACACATTACAACATACATGCATGATTAGACTCTTAATCCTATGACCAAGCAACAGTTGTATTATCTCTCTCTTTTTACCAAATTACCTTCTTGTATTTGACTGGCCAACCTCATGCTCAAGATACCTACTCATCTCACTCCTAGCTTGGATGCCCATTAATTATCTACTAGAATTCTATAAGTATAATAATTAGGCTTCCAACCATGTACCCTCACATTCTTCATTGTTATCGTTTGTATTTTTATCTTGTGTAGTTTTAGGTTCAACAAAATTTGTTGCTCCCAAGACATTGATATATTATACCTCATATGCTTCAATGTCTCTGATACATCTTGGAGGTGATGTGAGAACCACATACCAACTGGTATTAAGTGGATAATTTACATAAAATACTTATCTAACTTGTGACGCTAGGATAAATGGATCACATTTTAGTCTATCCTGGCCAAGTAATCTATTCGTGTTGACCATTTTGAAGCCCATTTCATCATTTCTACATCCATTCCTTGTGTCAAGAACATTCACCCAGTCACATTTGAATAGTAGGTATTGAAACTGATAGTAATCCAACATGATTATTTCCTTAATAACACCATAATATGTGATTGTTTGAAGCATTGGGTTTGTGTCTTTTTTGATTGCTCTCCACAAAGTAGTAGTGTCGACACACACATCATTGTTTTGAGTTGTTCTTTGGTCTTATTTATATTTAATATGAAATCTATAACCGTTGATCAAATAGACCAAATGTTTGGTTTTAAATTTCCTTGGACCATATGCCAACCATTTTATTATGTTGGATTCATTGTCATTATGTTGCATTTCATATCCATGAAACTAATACAAAGAAGTATATTTTAAATATGATTTCAAAACATTACATGATATTCAGTACATGACAATTAGTATAAATATCAAATATCATATTCAAGAGAGCAGAAAATAACCTGATCTTGTAGCTAAGTGACGAATGTCTGATTATGGATTTTTTGCAATACCCCTTCATCTCTGATTGCACGGGGGTTGGATTCCTTGATACTCTTTAGGTGCTTCCTGATTTGACCCAAATTTTATCAATATTAGTTGGATCTAATTAATATTCTATCATATATAACAACAACAAATAAACATCTACTTACTCTATCCAAGGTTGAACTTCATCCAAGTTAAAGAGAATACATCGATGGACTTGCTCGTAAGAAGTTTCATCCAAATCAAAGTCTTCGCCACTAGAAAAAGGCCTCCCATAAATTATAGTTTCTTCATCCTTGTCACTCCATACCTCATTGTGATGATCACCAATTGCTTTTGTACATCATGTAGTTTGTACATAATGAAACAAATTCCTCAATAAGATAATGTTTGACAATACAACCTTTGGGTCTAGCTCGGTTCTTTACATAGCCCTTAAAAATATTCATAATTCTAAGAAAGGAAACAAATAATTTTGAATTAGATGAAACACTACAAAAATTAGAAAAATGGTGGTTCTTGAAACTGATGAATGCATACAAACCTCTTGAAAGGGTACATCCATCGATATTGTACAATTCCACATAGACGCACCTCCCACACCAAGTGAATAGTTAGGTGCACCATTATATCAAAAAATGAAGGGGGAAGTACTTTTTAAGCAAACATAATGTCTCCATGACCTCTACCGATAATTTCTCTATTTTTATGGAATCCACCACTTTAGCACATATATCCTTGTAGAACATACACACCTAACAAATAGTTTGTTGTACTGGCTTATCAAGAAAATGTCATAGCACTACCAGAAGAATATTTTACATGATAACATGGCAATTGTGTGAATTTTAGGCCCTGGATCTTAAGTTGTTTCATAGAGACACATTTTATAATCTTCAAACTATATCCATTTGGTACTTTCATCTTGTATAGTGTACGACAAATCCTTTCTTTCTCAACCTTCGATATATTATAGGGTGTTGGTGGAAGATATGTCTTATTTCCATATATTATTGACCACAATGTGTTCCTAACATCCATAATTTTTAAATCCTCATGGGAGTTTTTTTCCATCCTTTAAATTTTCTTCGATACCTAGAAGTGTTCCAAATAGGCTTTCGTATATATTTTCTCCATATGCATCACATCCAATTTGTGAAAAACTAGAAGATGTTGTTCATAGATAGCAACATCAAACATAAATTACTTGGCATTGAGAGACATAAAAATAGATACAAAAATAAAGTTGCATGTTGTACCTCCCAATATGGTAGATTGAAGAATATATATTTCTTCTTCCATATTGCTATAGGAACAAACACACTCCTTATTCGTGTTGAATTTCCTTTTATTTGAGTTGCTCTTTCCCCAATTTGGTGGAATTCCCTATAATATTTTTAGTATTTCCATCTCATTTAAAGGTTTGGGTAGTTTATTGAGATCTTATTTGCCATTGAAATATGCCCTCTGATGATGAAACAAATGATCTAGAATAAGGAATCTCTTGTGGCCCATGTAAGCGATTTTTCTACTATATTTAAGATATTCTGCATTGGTGTTCTCCTCGCATATTGGACATGTTGTATTTTCCTTTATCATAAATCCTATTAGGTTTCCATAAGTAGGAAATTCATGTATGGCCCACATAATTATTGCTCTCATATTGAACATAGTATTGGAAAATGCATCATATGTTTCTACTCCTTTAGTTCATAGTTCATTCAAATCATCAACCAAAAGTTGTAGATAAACATCAATATCATTATTTGGTTGCTTGGGGCCAAGTATTAACAAGATGAGCATTTAATGTTTCCTCTTCATCCACATCCATTGTGGGAGGTTGTAAGTGACCAACACAATGGGCTAGCAACTGTAAGTAGTACTAAATTTAGCAAAAAGGTTGAACCCATCGGTTTCCATTGCAAGTCATACACTATGTGGATCATTGATGAAATATTTTCACTTAACACCTATAGTTTTTCACATCAGGGATTTGATTGGATGTTGCATATTTCCATCTGAACTCCTATGCTAGGAATGCCACCTCATATTTTTCATGACCCTCCCAGATGGACTTTTGAAACATAAAAAAACAATTTATTAATAAATGTGACTAATACTCACTTTTGAGGACTAAGTAATGAAGGATATGTTACTGCTAATAAATTTCTAATGTGTAGGATCAAGTGCACTCATGAGTGGAGGAAATTGAGTCATCCACTAGAGGTTAGAGTACTTTAGGAAGGGGAAATGATGATAAGGCAACTCGAAGGTAACACGGATAAATACCTTAATATAGGTATGCATTTGGTTAAGGAATAAGCATCAATGTCTAATCACCTTGAGCCCTAGACTGATGGCCTAGTAGCTGATGAGCATCATATATGCTCATATTTTTGTATAAGTACTAATGGTTTTTGCATGATAATATATCATGAGTTGTATATTTTTATGAAACATTATGTATTTAATGAAATCATATGTATTATCTAATATGTGTGTGAAGTGTGTTTTGTGTAGTTATTCACCTAATTTTATCATATTTTGCTTAGTCGAGGTCCTACATGGACCTGGTACGCTTTCACTCATCATAATAAGGCATACCAAGTAGGTGCCTTAATCATGTAGGCACCTTACTCAAGTAGGTGTCTTACTCAAGTAGATGCCTTACTGAGGTAGGCGCCTTATTGAGGTAAGCGCCTTACTGAGGTAGGTGTCTTACTAAGGTAGGCACCTTACTAAGGTAGACGCCTTACTCAAGTAGGCACCAAGCAGACGTCTTACTCAAGCAGGTGCCAAGATTATGCGTATTGACTGAACGACTATAGAAAGACCTCGTTGACCACCATTCCACGTCATCAGTGGGAAATTGCTAAATGAATGAGATATCCCAGTTGGAGTGGATGAACACATAACCACTCAATGAAGCTGAACCTTAACAAAGCAAAAAACATATGATTGCCAGGAAACAATGAAAAGTTTCTTAATCATGCACCTATTACAATAACTAAAATTTCCCAGTTTATACTGTAGCCAAGACGCCTGTTGTAATAGAACTACAACAAGAAGTCCTGTGTGTGTTATATAAACACATGAACTTCTTTGTAGAAATGGGAGAAAAATTTTAGAGAACATTATCACATGCAATATTACACTATCAATAAAATCTTGAGAATTCATTCATTTGCATATTGTCTTTGTGATTCGTTGGGCGGGATCTGCTGGAGCTCGGGCCCACTCCAAGACAATATTCTTTCCTTTCTACTTAGTTGTTTTTATAGATTTAATTATGCATGATAGCATGTTTATATCTTGGATTGAATTTATCTGATTTAGCGTGGTGTGCTTTTTACATGAGTGTGCTTACCGCTTTCAGTGTGGAATGTTTATTTTTACGTATTTTATTTATGCATAAGTTTTATTGATGTGGGTGAATCAATTGTTGCTTTATAAACACCCCCAATGATAGTTGGAAGGATTCATCTCAAAAGAGGTAGTATGAGTAGTCTCAACTATGGCAATTCAAAAGTCTATGAGCTCCCTAGTTTGACAATTTAAATGTGAGTGTTGTAACATATTTAGGATAAATTTAACCAGTGTCTAGCACCCAACATTTTGGCACCATTGCCATGGAAGTGCCACTAGTATACTGACTCTAGTACCCCTTTTAAAAAGACCTTCTATTTGACCTTGTATGATTCCACCAAGAAAAAGAGGACCCAACGATCGTTTTATAATATAGATCTCATAAAAAATATCTAAGTTAGTTGAAGACTTAGATTTTGAATTAGATTCTCTCAACTCATCACTTGCAGTCAACTAGAGTGAACATCCTCACTTTGTGCAAATATCCTTCTCGTCTCATCGACCTAGGAAAGAACAAATCATCCTAAACACTTTATTTAAAAGGACACCCTTAGAGGAATCCTTGCTATGCAAATTCGTAGAGGATCATACCATGACACCCGCTAACTTGGAGGCTCTAGTGCAAAAAGTTTTGAATGACTGAAAGGTCATAGAAGCTACATTAGAGACCACACTTCCTAAAAAAATTGTCAAAGAAGATTCGTATGATTTTAGCTTTCCGAAAGAGGGAGTAGGGGAAACCAAAATGAAGAATATATCCCCTACTCATCTCCCTACCTTCAAGGGATACCCAACCGAATACCCTGACCTATTTTTGTTTAAATTTAATGTGTTGTGAAGTTTAGTCGACTATAAATCAAATGCTCAGAAGCTAAAACTTTTTCCATCAACATTGGACGACTCAACTCTATGCTATTTTATCAGGTTGGGGAAAAAGTAGATCACCACATGGGAAGAAATGAGGAAGCTCTTCCTAGAACAGTACTAGGACTTCGGTAGAGCACGAGACTCTAGAGAAGTGGTACTAAGTATGATGTAAAATGAGGATGCATCTCTGGAGGAGTACTAGGAGAGGTTCAATTTCAAACTACAATAATCCCCTCACGCAAATCTAGGTGATAAGTCCCTTAGAAGAATTTTTCTAAGGGGAATTAACAATAAGTCATTGGAAGTTCTCAACATGATCTCTAGAGGGAGACGTCTACCAGCACCAGATGGAAGATATCTAACAACTGTGTTGGAATTACTCACGAAGGAGAGGCAAACCTGCTCCTAGAATAGTGAAGGCAACTACATCGGTCACAAAAGTAGAGATAGGCAACATGATGGAGGATTTAAAAAGTGAAATGATCTCATATCTAGCACTACAGTTGGATACACTCCTAAAATTGAAATGTTCTCATATATGTCAAACCTTGGACGAACATGCCTCCAGGAGCTACATTTCCCAATAAGCAACCATGGATGCCATATTAGCATTCTAGGCAATAGTGGAGGAACCACTTTTCATGGAACTTTTCTCCATAAAACATGGCACAGGCTCCACCTCAGAAAGGCTTATCAGACCTACCTGTAGTGAGACCTACATAGTTACCAGCACATCCAACGGTGAACCCAAATAACAAGGTAAACCAACCGGCATACCAAGTAGAAGGAGAGATGTATCCGATGTACAATATTAGTTGTAATCCCATTCAACTTAGGTCAGGTAAGCATCTTGGAGTAGAAGCACCTCCTCTGGTATAAGAGGAGGAAAACATAGAAGACTATCCTATTATAGAAGAGGTGGAAGAAGAAAAGTTGTTAAGAACATAGAGGCTCCATTCTCTAAATGATTGTAGGAACAAAGGAAGCCGACACATCCTGAGTTCGATATCCTTAATTCTAGCTTAAGGAATATCATAGTTACTATCCCACTCTTCCAAGCTATCCAAGACATCCCAATATATACCAAAGTGATAAAGGAGTTGTGCCTAAGGAAACCATGAAGTAAAGTAGCACAAACCATCAATTTTGAAGGAAAATTGACCGACTTGATGATGAGGAATGCATATCATCCCAAATACACAGACCCAGGAAGTTCGGTCCTGATCATAAAAATATAAGGGCATTCATTGGCTAAAACATTATTTTATCTAGGTGCAGCCATCAACATAATACCATAGGAGACCATGCAGAAGTTGAAGCTCACAAACCTAAACCCACCAAGACGGTGTTACAACTAGCCAATCGGTTAACCGTAGCACTAGAAGGAATGCTCAAATATATTATTGTGATATTCGATGCATGGGAATACCCAGAAGATTTCCTTGTACTATAGTCTAAAATAGGATTGAGTGGTTATCTGCTCATCTTGAGGAGGCCATGGTTAGCTATGGATGATGCCCACATCAGTTGCCATAATGGGCTGATGACCATATCAAATGGTCAGAACGTCAAGAGATTGACTATCTCACCTCCTATGTAATCCATGGATATGCTGGGAGAAACCACGTGGGACAACCAGGAGGATAGTTCATTTTCCATGATTTTATTGATGATGGAATTAGTAGAGTTAGAGGAGGAAGCCAATGAATATGGTGTCATTATGAGATTCCTTCAAGGAGAATACTCCCTCATAGTTCTCAAGTCGTTGTTGGTGGGTGCTCAAGACCACCACTCCAAGAAAATCAAAATTGATCCTGGTAGAACATTGAATGTCAACAGTGGATTGACCCTTGCATAGCTAATAAAATTAAAATAACTCCTAATCAGGCAACAAAAATCATTTACTTGGTATTATTCGGATATGAATAGAATTAGCCCAAAAATTTGCACCCATCAAATCTACCTCGAAGAGCTGGAGACCCTAGTCAGACAGCCACATAGAAGTATGAACTCAGGCATGAAGGAAATTGTTAAAGCTAAGCTACAGAAGCTATTGTCAGTAGGATTCATCTACCCAATCTCTGATAGTGAATGGGTGTCACCACTTATGGTGGTCCTCAAGAAAAATGAGAAATGGTGGATCTGTGTTGATTACATATCATTGAATAAAGAGACCAAGAAAGATCACTTCTCACTTCCCTTCACTGATTAGGTATTGGATACACTTTCTGGGAGAAAATACTTCTACTTTCTAGATGGATACACTTTCTAGGAGAAAATACTTCTACTTTCTAGATGGATTCAGTGGATACAACCAAATATAGATCGATGAAGAAGACCAGGATAAGACAATTTTCACCTACCCATGGGGAACATTCACCTATAGAGTGCTACCCTTTGGGTTATGCAATGCACCAACCACTTTCCAAAGGGTGGTGTTAAGCATATTCTCAGATATGATAGGGGAGGCAGTTGAGGTATATATGGATGACTTCACCGTTTATGAGAAAACCTTCAAAGAAGCGACGACAAATTTGGAAGGAGTGCTCCAAATGTGTGAATAAAACAACTTATCCCTTAACAATGAAAAATGCTTTATGATGATGCGTGAGGGTATAGTGTTAGGGCATCACCTCTAAGCAGAGGGAATTAAAGTTGAAAAAAATAAAATAGAGGTCATCAAGGACATACCTAGCCCAAGAATGGAAAGGGAATTAAGAAGTTTTCTCAGATTTATCGGGTACTATAGGCGATTTATCACTGATTTTAGTAAAATCGTCAAACCATTGCACACCCTATTGATAAAAGATGTAGATTTTATTTGTATGGAGGACTGAAAGCAAGTATTTTAGACATTGAAGGAGAAGCTAATTTCTGCCCTAGTGTTACGGAGCCCAAATTGGGATATCTCATTTCATATATATTGCAATACATCCAATAATGCAATTGGAGCGATCCTTAGGCAGAAGGATGGTGAGTAGTTCTAAGCTATTTATTATGTCAGTAAGAACTTAGAAGGGGCCGAGCTCAACTACATAGTAACATAAAAATAATTCCTTGCGATTGTGCATGCCATCAACAAATTTTGCCACTATATCACTAGATACAAGGTGTTCATTCACATGAACCATGCGGCCATCAGGTACCTAATGAGTAAACCGACAATCAGTGGTAGGATCATTAGGTGGCTTTTGTTGCTGTAGGATTTAGACATTACCATCATTGGAAAACCCAGGAAGGACAACGTGGTAATGGACTTCTTATCTATACTAATACTAGTAGATCACACAATAGTAGAGGACCAGTTCTCGGATGAACATTTATTCGTCATCAGTGAATAGACATCATGGTATGCAGACATAGACAACTATCTGGACATTGGTAAAACTTTCATCGCTATTTCATATAGAGAGAAGCAGGCGGTGATTGAAAAGAGCACTTCCTTTCAATGGATTGATGGTCTTCTATTCAAAATAGTACCCGACCAGATCATAAGGAAGGGCATAGCAAAGCATGAGTTTTTGGAGATACTCAAATCCTGTCACAGCGAGCCATGTGGCGGCTACTTTTCAAAAATAAGGACTACGTATAAGGTATTATAGACTGGGTATTTTTAGCCCACTCTATTTAAATACGTAGCCACATATGCCATCAGGTGTGATGAATGTCATAGAATGGGTAGGCTGACCCACAGGGATGAAATACCCCTTAAAACTCATATTGCATATTGATCCCTTCGATAAATGGGGCATGGATTTCATGGGACCCATAAACCCACCTTCGAATAGGAAAATATATATTCTAGTCTGCATAGACTACGTTACTAAATGGGTCAAAGTCTAGACGCTAAGGGACTCCAAGGAAGGGATGATAGCAAATTCTTGTTCACCCATAATTTTATGATATTTGGGGTGCCCAAGGATATTACAATAGACCAAGGACCCCAATTTACCTTTAGGCTAATTAAGGAGCTGATGAAACAATACAGGTTTCGACACAAGACTACCCCCTACCATCCGTATGTGAACGGGTAGGTGGAAGTGACCAACAGCGAAATCAAGAACATCTTGACAAAAATCATGCAACAAACATAGGAATAATTGGGCTACAATATTTTTGGAGGTAGTGTGGGTGTATAATACAACATGGAAATCAACCATAGGCTTTACACCCTTCCGACTAGTATACAGGAAGGATGCAATGATGCTCATCAAGTTTGAGGTTAAGACACTTAGAATGGTGGTATAATTAGACCTGAGCCTGGATGAAGCATAAAGGGAAAAAATTTGATAGTTGAATTAGCTAGACGAATTTCAAATGAATGCCCTATAGAGAACACAATTTTTGCAAAGGTAAAGGAAGCAGTGGCATGATCACCACATTAAGATGAAATAGTTCAAAGAAGGATACTGGGTACTATTGTATGATTCCAGGTTCTAGAAGTGGAAGGTAAAACTTATGCAAATGTGGATGGGATCGTAGGAAGTGGTGGAGATCATCAAAAATGGTGTTGTTTACGTCAAGACAATTGACGAAAGCAACACCATTCTAATAGTTAATGGCCATCGGTTGCACCCATACCACATGTTCGAAAGCTTGCTAGTGGAGTCCAAAATAGGCTTGGGGAGACCCCATCCAAGTAAATCTTGTCGGAGTTCTCAACAACATGGTGGACACAGAGGTGTCCACAAAAAATAAGTTAGTGTAGTTTCCTATTTTTTTAGCTTACGGCGTGTTTTGTAGGAAAAACACCCGCATGCAAGCTATAGGTATTGTGAGAGCCAGGGCCTAACAAGCACAAATTGCATTTAACTGCATTTTTTTTTCTCATTTTCTTTTTACAGGAAAATGGTCTGATTGTTCAAACAATAGGCATCTTAGGTAACAAGGCCTATACCTACTCAACATCCATGAACCTGCACATTTAGAAGATAGTACTGATCCAAGCATGGTGTGGGCACCAATTCCCTGCAAAGAAAAAATTATGCACCCTCGTGCTTGGACGAAGAAAACATCGACGTAGTACGAGGAGAATTTTTAGGAGGCTTGATCAACCTCACATCAATGAACACGTTAGCCGCTACTGACTTTTCAATGATGGGAGAATTCCTTACTCCGGAAGGGAGGCACCTTACTCTGGCATCTTACTTCAGAAGAGGGGCACCTTACTCTGGTACTTTACTCTAGAAGGGAGGCACCTTACTTTGGCACCTTACTCTGCCAAGGAGGCACCACTTCTGAGGTTTTCATTCAATAATAATAATAATATGTATATATATATATATATATATATATATATATATATATATATATATATATATATATATATATATATATATATATTTTTTCAAGGATGCACCTTACTATGGCGCCTTACTCGTAAGGGAGGTGCCTTACTCTAGTGCCTTACTCTAGAAGGGAGGTACCTTACTCCGGCACCTTACTCGCTAAGGAGGTGCCACTGCGGAGGTGTTCATTAAAAAAACAATATATATATATATATATATATATATATATATATATATATATATATATATATATATATATTATTCAAGGAGGTGCCTTACTCTGGTGCCTTACTCTGGTGCTTTACTCCAGTGCCTTACTCTAGCGCCTTAATCTAATGCCTTACTCTAGCAGATGCCTCGATCGAATCAAAAGCACATGCACAAATTGGTAGTGCATGGAGTAACTGAAGCCAACACCATCATCTCACGTGATGGAAATCCGAAAGCATTAAAAATATTTCAAAATTATTGGATAGGATCTCTGCACATCCCAAGGCCAACTGTCGAGGAGATATGCATCCCAACCTGAACCAATAAGATCCATCGTATTTTTAATGCAGGACCTCGAGTGAACCAAAATTGCAGTAACCAAGGTAACATAATCAGTACATGGGAAATATATTATCACCATCACCACCAAGTACCAAATTGACATACTCCATGCAGCACGAAATGACCAATCAGGTATGCACATTATTTCTTCTAAATATATACATAATTTTTCATAAGATATGCTTATCTAAAAATAATGTTGGTGCAAGAATTGAATTCACCCCTCATGCCTAATACGTCGTACCGAAAATCAATTTGGGTGGTGTACCCTACCAACCCCAATGCAAAAACAATTTCCAAAGTTAGGCGCCTGAATATATAAGGTGTCTGTTAGTCAAAAAATACTAACTCCAAGAATAGCTAAAATATTAATATATCAAGCCTTTTTGAAGACCGAAGCTGCTAGTTTTCAAGAGGGCAACAAGAAGGAAAAATGTGTTAAGGAAGAAGAATGTCGCGATTTCGCGACATGTTACATTTTTGTCAAAAGAAATAGCAAAATGACTAAGGAGTGGAAGAACGTAGCGATTTCATGACATGTTTCATTTTTGCGGTCGTAGAAAACGGAAGAAGCTGAAGAGACGGAGACATCATGATTTCGTGACATGTTCCATTTTTGCAACCAAGAAAGTCAGAAAGATTCGAAGACGTCGCAATTTCATGACATTTTACATTTTCACGACCAAGAAGAAGAGATAGAGTAAAAGAGAAGAGAATGTCTCGATTTTGCAACATGTCACTTTTTCGCTAGGGAAAATAAAGGGAAAACTCTACAAAGCCAAAACGTCACGATTTCATGACATAACAACTGTCCCTGGTGAAGGTATATTTTTCGCAACCAGAACATGCCCTTACATCAAAATCTGATTACTGGGGTTTTCAGATGATTGAAGAGTTGAAGACTTGTCAAGATCTAATTTGTAGGAGATCTTTTGCCGATTATTAGAAACTGCATATAATTGCTTGTAATTGATTGAGAATAAAAATGTACTGAGTAGAAATATTCCCATTTAAAGGGTATATATAGGGGTGAGCACACCATGTAAAACTTTTTGGCTCTTGGACGTTTACAGAACTGATGTACATTTTTCTAGATGCAAGCAATAAATATATTTCTCTATTTGGCTTCTAATTTTCTGTGTGCAAATGTATGTATCTGGTTCTTGACTTCTATTTCCTTTTAAGTTCTATATTGTATCTGTTCTAAAATCTAGACTGTGCATGTATGAATCTTATTACTGGAGTTAAAGATTAAATATATTTGTGTTAGATGAATGTCTAAATCACACTAAGGGGATTATGATTTCTACTAAGGATATAAAGAAATCTTGTAGCAAGAACATGTGTATTTGATTTTTAGTTGTTGTTCAATCTGCACCGTGAGAAAAGCTACTAGCCTTGACTATATTTCTGTTCTTTATGTACCCTTTTCTCTAAAAACAACCCAAGGGAACCAGCATACTCTGGAGACAAGATGAATATTCCCAATTTAGCTTCGTCTATTCAATGTTGGCAAGCTCTAAGGCGTAATACAATTAACCAAAGACATATTTTGTTCCAATAGTTTTTAGCACGCCCGGTAGGACCTAAAATCACACAGTATTCTATAAGTTTTGGTGTTTTTATTTAAAATTCTTTCTGTTTTAAACCTGAAGCAAAAACCACCTAGCAACTCTGTTCAAATAATTTAGACCCAAGTAATACCTTGTCTAAAAATATCTGGTTATAAACTCATGATTGCCTATGCATATGATAACCAGATCCCAAGAAAGAAAATTTGAAGAACCCATCGAGTTCTTCGAGTTACACCTTGGTAGCTTGAAAGCACATCCTGTGCTAGCTACAAGATCTAATCCACCTGGTACTAGTAAAATTGGAGTGTCCTCAAATAGCTCCATAGTAACAATAAATCTAGTAGCCATCATGGTTGTTCCTCCCATCCCAGCTCATCTTGTTTGGAACCAAATTGGCCCACTAAACTTGGCAGCCCAAAATCTGGTTCCCCAAGCAGCCCTAAAAGCTTTGCCATCATATGATGGGACAGGTAAAATAGCAGACGAACATTACCTATATGTTTCATCATTAGCAGCAGTCTATAACATCACCCAGGAAGATGTGATGGTCAGGTTACTGGTCATATCCTTAAAAGGAAAAATTCTCCATTGGTATAGAGCGCTCCCTCCAGGATCTATTACTTCTTGGGCGATACTTGTTGGTCGACTGGTTGATGAATTCAATGTGCATGCAGATCTATTCTCATTACTCAATAAATTCATGATTGTTAGGAGACATCCATAAGAAGATATCACAAAGAAGTTTAAACACAGCAGCAACACCGACAAGAGGAGCAGGCGGGAGCGGAGGCAGGAATGGAGCAAAGCGGGAGCAGAGGCAGGTGCAATTTTTGCAAACATGTTTTTCATTCTGTTGGAGGTGGGAAACAGGGTTTCCAAACCCCTGGAAGCTGTGAGGCTCAAGGAGGGAACAAGCAAGGTTCTGAAGCAACCGAGGAAGAGCAGGTGGACAGTGACAAGGACACTGAGGGTTTTAAAAAATTAGAGGGACACAAACCCCCTGATATTATTTTTGATAAGAAGGCCCACATCAAGAATTATGAGGGCAATAAGTCTTTTGCACAGGCCCTTAAAGGTGTCAATAGGGTTTCCTTACATTCTTTACCACCTCTCACTCCCAATGGGCAGAAGGTATTCGTGCCTGAAAGCGTAATGGCAGACTTTATATCGATGGAAAATTTTTCTCTGGTAGGCAAATTCATAGGGGGCAGGCCGGATATTGAAACGATTCGACGATGGGCATCCTTGAAGTGGAAGACTTCTTGACACATGGAGATTATTGCATTATCAAGGGGGTTTTTGCGGTACGCCTTAACAATAGTGAAGATGCTAGTCGTATTCTAACGAGGAGGACCTTGGTTCTTGGGCCGAAGAAGTCTTTTTCTTAGGAGATGGGCTGATGATTTTGACCCTGAAAAGCGAGCATAAACTTTGCCCCCATTTGGGTCCGTCTCCCAAATCTCCCGTTTCATTGGTGGCATGAGTATTTTCTTCGGGGTATTGCCAAGACCATAGGGGAATTGGTGGCCATTGATAATCCAACCCTTGCACGCACAGAATGACGCATGCTAGGATTTGTGTAAATGCAAACCTAGAATCTGAGCTTCCTACTCATGTGGAGTTAGAATATGGAAATATAACAAGATTATAGGTCATCGAATATGAAAATAGACCGGAATTTTGCTCTGACTGTAATATTCAAGGCCATCTCAAAGGACAATGCTCTTTTTTGAGAAGCCAGCAAACCCTTCCTAGGAATAATGATTCCAAGCGGCAGTCTTTCAGAAATAATGGCAAATACACAGGAATGTACAGGGTTAAAGATCCAAATGTTGAAAAGGCAAAGGCCCCTGGTTTGGGACAAATGGATAATGAGGCTGAGCTTCACATGGACAATGGTAAGGACAAGCAAATTGCTACATCACAAACTGACCAACAAAAGGTATGCTCTCCTTTCGAGAATCTAAATAAATTTAACATTTTGGCTGAAAACCAAATAATTACGAGAGGAAAATCGGAATGAAGGGTCTAATGTTGAGGATATAATTCTTGGTCTCCCTGCTTACCTTGACTCCCCAACCAAATCTGGACCTTCCAATCCTCCTCCTGTTGGCCATAAAGAATGCCCTAATGATGAGTCCTTTTCTGCCCGAGAAAGAGAAAAAGTGCTTTCAGAGTTAATCAGCCCTTCCAAGTGACATTTTTCACCTTTGTCTTTGTCCCAATCCAGAGAAGGGGTTTCCAGTACTGTTATCCAACAGGTCACCCAAACCAAATTTAGCCCAAAACAGGACTAGAAGCTCAATGAAATCCCCCATGATTGACTGTGGAGGTGAGAAAAAAAAGGGAAGAAAGTCAAATGCCCAGCAATGGAAAGAAGAGGTCCAAGATGAGATAGCTAATGGAATTCAGACTACTCTGTTTCCACCAACTGGAAATCTTCCCTTTGAAGAAAACAAAATTCTTAAGCCCCCTCAAGTCCAAGGCAGGGGAAGAGGAAAAAAACTTTAAAAGTTCCAAATGAAGATCATATCCTGGAATGTAAGGGGGCTCAATGGACTTCCTAAACAGCGGTTAGTCAAATATTTAAGAAGATATTTTGATCCCACTATTCTTATTTTGCAAGAAACTAAAGTCGATGAAGTTTTGTCTAGAAAAATTGCCCTCAATATCTGGAAAAATGGAGAAGCAATTTTTTGCAAAGCCAATGGAACCTCAGGTGGTCTTCTTTGTATCTGGAATCCAGGGAAGGTGGAAGGCAAGGTTATTCAATTGGGGGAAAGGGTAATGAGCATTATTTTTAAGGATAAGGTTAATGACCTTTCTTGGATATTAACAAATGTGTACGCCCCTAATTCTATATCTGGGAGAGCTGATCTATGGAATTTACTCAGTCATTTCAAGGAAGCTTTTCAGGATATCCCATGGATAGTGGCGGGGGACTTTAATACCCCTCTTTACCCCTCTGATAAAAAATGGGGAGTAGGAATTCTAGCAAGAAGTATGGAGGACTTTCAAGATTTCATCAACAACAACAATTTATTGGATGTCAAATTAAAAAATGCTAAATTTACTTGGAGCAATAGGAGGTCTGGAAATCAACTTATAATGGAAAAGCTTGATAGGTTTTTTTTGTCACAGGAAGCAATACAATCCTTTGGGGATGCATTGTCCTTGCCTCGCATTGGGTCTGACCACAACCCGATTTTACTTGAAATTGAAGAGACTCCAAAATTCAAAAGGCCTTTTAGGTTTGAATCTATGTGGATGCACCACCCCGATCTCGGAGACAGAATTTCTCGGTGGTGGCGAGCATTCTTGTCGAGCGGGCCTTCATTCGGATTAGCACGAAACTTAAAGTGGTGAAAGAAAATCTAAGGATCCGGAATAAGGAAATTTTTGGAAATATTTTTGAAAACAAGAAAGCCATCTCTGAAAGGTTATCAACCATTGAGAAAAAACTTGAAGAGGGATTGCCAGACCCTTCCCTACGAGCGAGATGAAAAGAAATCCCTTGCTTGAGTACCATAATGTTCTAGCTCGCGAGGAGACTTTTTGGCGGCAAAAGTCTAGAGCTACCTGGCTAAAAGAAGGTGATGCCAATACAAAATTTTTTCATGCATCTACCTTAAGGAACAGAAGCCACAATAGAATTAAAGAACTTGTTAGAGATGATGGATCACTCCTTTCTAGTCCTAATGAAATCAGAAATGAAGCAGTTTCCTATTTTCAAAATCTTTTAGGAGAAGAACATTTCAGTTCTGCCTTAGCTTCAGAATCAATGCTTTACCATATTCCTCATTTAATTTTTGATGACTTGAATGGGGAGTTAATTAAGCCTATCACGGATGAAGAAATCAAAGAGGCCCTCTTCTCAATGAACCCCGATAAAGCTCCGAGGTCCGGACGGGTTTTCACCTCATTTTTTTCGAGGCTTTTGGGATATTGTAGGTTTTGATGTATGTGCTACTATCAAGGAATTTCAGTCCACAAAGCATATTCCGAGAAGTTTTAACTCCACTTTTATTGCTTTAATCCCAAAGATTCATACTCCTAGATCTATGATGGATTTTAGACCTATTAGCCTTTGTAATGTTGTTTATAAAATTTTGACCAAGGCAATTGCAAATAGAATGAGGAAGATCCTTCCTATGTTTATTGATGTTTGTCAAGGCGATTCGAGTCCCTGGAAGGTCCATCCTTGATGGGGTCATAACGATTCATGAAGCCCTCCATTCGGTAGTCCGAGACTAAAAAACTCGCTTTTGCTCTCAAGTCGGATATGAACAAGGCTTATGACCGCATAAAGCTGGAGTTTTGTCTCCGCCATTCTTCAGAAATTTGGTTTTCATCATGAATGGATCAAGCTTTTGGAAGGATGTTTTATGAAACCTTGGTTTTCGAGTCCTTGTTAATGGTGCTCCTACTTGGATACTTTCAAAGTAAAATGGGCCTAAGGCAAGGTGACCCTATCTCTCCCATGTTGTTTATCATTGTGGCTGAAGCCCTTGGGAGGACAATCAAAGCTGCCTGTAATATTGGTCTTATTTCAGGAATTAAAGCATCATCACAAACACAGGCAATTACACATGAACAGTTTGTGGATGATACTTTGTTGTTAACTCTTGCATCAGTTTTTGAGGCTAAGGTCATAAAACATATTCTAGAGCTATATGAGGATGCTACGGGGCAAAAGGTAAATTTTTCAAAGAGTAAAATTTATTTCTTTAACACTCGCATTCGGAGGCGATTAAGATTGCTAGGATTCTTGGATGCTCGGTGTCTACTCTTCCATCCACATACCTAGGCCTTCCTTTATTTACAGGCAGAGCTACCGATTCCATGTGGACTAATGTAATTGAAAGAATTCAGAGGAAGTTGGTTTGGATGGAAAGGGAATTTGTTATCTCAAGCTGGCAAGGCAGTTCTCACCAAGTTTTCCATTCAAAGCATCCCTGTCTACTTTCTCTCTATTTTTAAAGCTCCTACAAGTGTCTACACTAAAATTGAACAGATCCAAAAGAGGTTCCTATGGACTGGTTCTGAATCTAAGCAGTGCTTTCACTTGGTGTCCTGGGATAGGGTTTGCAAACCAAGGGAGTTTGGAGGTATTGGGCTAAGGAGAATACAACATTTAAACATGGCCCTCCTGGCCAAACAAGCATGGCGTCTTTTGACAAATGCAAATGCAGAATGGATTACTATAATCGGAAGAAAGTATTTGCAAGAAATTGAATTCTTAAGTTATTCCTTTCCTCCCAGGGGATCATTTTTTTGGAAATCAATCCTTCAAACTAAAAACTTGCTAAGCAAAGGGCTACGTTGGAAACTGGGAAATGGAAGAAACATTGATTTTTGGGACCACAAATGGTTAAAGGACTATCCCCTCTCTACATACCCCATCATTTCAACCCTTAGAGCTTGGACAATTGAAGTTTTTGGTACCAAAGTTGCAGATTTTATTACTTTGTCAAACAATAGAAGGGTATGGAAGCCAATAATGAATAATGATCTACCAGGGGCATCAATAATACTAGAGAATGAATTAAAACAGTCTTTACTCCCTTCTGGCATTCTTGAGGACCAGCTTATCTGGGAAGCTTCAGACAATGGGGAATTTTTTGTCAAGACTGCTTATCTGATGCTTATTGATAATGATGAACCTACTTTCCCTCACTTGGAAGTTTGGCCCAAAAGCATTGTTCCGAAGGTTGGGTTTTTTGCATGGCTGGCCATCCAAAATAAGATCCTCACCATGGATAACTTAATAAAAAGAGGTGTGATTGTTGTTAATAGGTGTTATCTTTGTATGTCTGAGTGGGAGTCTATTGATCATTTTTTTCTATATTGTAATTTTTCTGTCTCAATCTTGTTAGGTCTATTACAAGTGTTTCATATTTATTGGGTCCATCCTCGGTCCATTTTTGACTTATTTGTCCAGAGTGGCCTTCCCCCTTTTTGAATAGGCATCTTAGGTATATGTGGAAGATCCGCCTTCATCACTACTTGTGGCAGATATGGTTGGAAAGGAATCGTCGGGCCTTCTTGGATAAGGTTTCTCAGTCATCCTCTGTCTGTCAAAAATTTTAGCATATGCTAATGAGAATGCTTGTTTAGTGCCTGCGGCATCTAGACCTCCAAATCCTTTTGAAGCTTCATTAGGCCAATCATTAAACTTACCTCTCATTGATGGCCTCAATCATCCTCAAGTCTGTCCTAGAACCATGATCACATGGACCCCACCCCCCCTAGGGTGGATTAAGTTAAATTTTGATGGGGCATCTAGGGGCAACCCAGGTGAAGCTGGGGCTGGTGGCTTACTTAGAGACCACAAGGGTGAGGTGCTTGTAGCTTTTGCTGAACATCTTGGAGCTCAAACTAACAATGTGGCTGAAGCAAGGGCAGTTTGGAGGAGCCTCAAGGTGGTAGAGAATTATCCAGGGAAACTGTTGGTGGAAGGTGATTCTCTTATTATTATAAATCTTCTAAAGAACACTAAGAGAGCTCCTTGGAGATTTGATGACTACATCCATGAAGCAAGGGCTCTAATTCATGACCGACCTGAGGCCATAATTTTGCATACCTTCCGGGAAGCAAACATGGCAGCTGATAGGCTGGCAAATGAAGGCATTGTAGCAGCAAATTTGATCACGTGGACTGAAAATCTTCCTCATGCAGTCTCAATGGTGATAGATAATGAAAAAATTTAGATTGGAAGGCTCAAAGTGGATCAATGACAGAAAATGGGGGCATTTTTTTTAAAAAAAATTTGAACCTTATAATGGATTTTGTCATATTTGTTTTTTTTGTTCATGTGACTAGTGTTTTTTGCAGCTGGTGGGGCACTGATATAGGTTTTTTATCTACAAATTCATGCATGGGAAACATCTTCTTTGGCCTCAAGTATTTCCCAAGGTGTGTTTGGATTCGATGTCGCAAAAAGGCCCTAGCAAGAAATAACAAAGTGTTGGAGATCCCTGACAATGAGGCACCAGACCCCACCATAATAGTCTTGGAGAAGATGACAATTTCATCAGCCTCCAACAGTATCAACCAGTTGAAGAGTCTGTCTGGCCTCATCAGTGCAGCTGTTGATTTGTGTGATTCCCTAAATCTTCTGTTTTATAGCCAGGAGTTCCAGGGGCACAAGGAGTCGAAGGCAAAATCTAAAGATGATGGCAAGAATGATGATAAGAAGTTAGATGAGGACTACAAGGAAGACTGCTTGGCCTCTTGGCTGTCCATTCTATGGGATGTTTTTTTTGACCATATTCTATTATTTTTATATGGGCACAAGCTACTCTGCATGGTTCTTGCATGATTAGTTTTTATCTTTGTTAGTTCTTTTTTGCGTCTTTCTTTTCTGATGGCCATAATATTAGGCTTCCATAGTTTAGTTTGGCTGTATTCTAATGGAAGAGTAGGTCTTGGCCATTTTTGTTGTCAGTTTAAACTTTTAGGGCTTGGACTTTGTCCAGTTGGTCAGTGGACCCTATTTTGTAAAATGGTTTTGGGTCAACAAGTTAAAACCCGGTGTTAATTATAATATTCTCTTACCAAAAAAAATAAGAAGAGATCATAGATTTCAACATTAGGTTCACACACACCTGGGATAGAGTGCCAGCTGGGTTAAAACCTACCATAGAGCAAGCAATATGTTATTATTTGAGGGCTTTTGATTCAGATCTTAGCATGATTATACGACAATCACATGTTTTAACTTTCCTTGCTATTTATTTAGAAGCAGCTAAAGGAGAAGTTGATCTTATTGCCACCGAGAAATATCCTCCAAAGGCCCCACTGCCAATATTTCCAGAATTTCCCCAAGCCCCTGGTCTGAATCCTACAGCACCTCCCCCAAAATGGAATGAGCTACCAGTAGCTCCAGTCATTCAGTTACCCCAGAATCTGCCAGCATTACCTCCTACTCCTCTCCTCCCTGCATTGCCTGCTATTCCTCTCCGAGAAGTCCCCCAGGATAATCAGATGATGACCATAATAGACACGATGAAAACTTTATCAAATGATATGTCATCTATGAAAAAGAGAGAAGCTGAGAGACATTTCCAGCCAAGGAGATTTCCTCAGCTAACCAAATATGGAGCTTCGACAAGTAACAGAGGGTAGGAAAGAAAAAATGTAGTTTATGCTAATGAAATAAGAGATAATGGGGAACCCTCTAACTCAGACTATTGGTGTTCCACATGTAATGATCCTCATGGAGAAGACTCATGTATGTTTCACCAGCATCATGTGCAGAGTCTAGTTAATGAAAAAGCAAAAGAAACAATGAAAGGGCACGTAAACATGATCAGAGAAGAAGATCATAATCTGGAAATACCATCTGTAGAACATGTCGCAGTCCTGACAAGGTCAGGAAGGAAACCTCTACAAGTTGATCCCCAGGAACTTCAGCCATTAAGTTTCCCTCCAGCTCCTAGAACTACACCTCAGAAAGATCAATCAAGTGAAGAAAGGTCCTACAATCCTCCCCAGAGTTCTGTCCCAACACCAAGGAGAGAGTCTCCTCCTAGAAAGGAGAGCGAAACTCAAGATCAAGCGAAAGAGAAGCTCAGATTCCCTTCGTTGACCAAAAGGTAAAGAACAGAAGCAACTCAAGGTTATAGGAATAAATATGACCCATCTGCTAGAGAAAAGGAGAAAACTATCGAGACACTCTCGTTTAATATCATTGAGGAGATGAAAAAGACTCCCTCAAAAGCTAGCATGTATGATGCTTTGCAGTTTCTAGGACAAATCGACCTTCTTCGAGAATCTTTAAAAATGATGACTCATAAGAGCAAAGTGCCTTCCTCTTCAAATTCTATACAAGCTAATGTTACTTCTGCTACAGGAAAAAATAGACCACCTCCGTTCTACTTATCCCTACAGATGGAAGGATGGATAGTACATAACTGTATGATCGACTCAGGAGCAGCTACTACAGTTATGCCAAAAGCAGTATGTGACATCATGGGAATGGAGTATACCAAAAGTCATCCAGGAGTGTTGCAGTTAGATGGTACTCCAGTGAAAACTATAGGAGTGATCAAGGATATCCCCATACAACTCCACAGGATGCCCCAAATAGTTGTTATACAAGAAGTGGTGGTTGTAGATTTGGAGCCATATTTTGGTATGTGCCTATCCAGAGAATTTACAACAAAAATGGGAGGTTATTTATCTTTAGATTATTCTCATTTAGAAATACCTTTCAAAGGTAGGAAGATTAATATTTTTAATGAAAAGCCATCCACTTTTCACGTAGCAAGACTGGAAGAAACCAATACTGTGAATATGATGACCGAAGATATAGGAGATGTAGATTTGATGGAGGAAACCTTGGAAGAACTCCAATCCGAAGATCAGTTTTCCTTAAAAAATTTCAATGCCATGGTAGAAATAGAGATAGGGAGCTATTCTATCGAAAAACCAAAAAAGCTACCTGTTTCTGTCCCTGAAAAGAATGATTCCACCAGCCAGCTCTGGAAACTTTATTTTGATGGATCTAGATGCAAGAATGGAGTAGGTGCTGGGATAGTTTTGATTTCTCCTGAAGGAAAAGAAAAGGTCTTTTCGTATAGGTTGACATGGAGTTGCACCAACAACGCAGCTGAGTACGAAGCATTGTGTTTGGGACTCAGAAAAGCTAAAAAGTTAGGTGCAAAACAATTGTTGATTTATGGAGATTCGGAGCTTATTGTGAAGCAGGTCACTGGAAAATGCATCTGTAAACAACATTATCTAAGAGCTTACAAGAATAAAGTGTTAGATCTCTTGGACAATTTTGAAGCTCTAAATATAAAATCAATCTCAAGAGAAACTAACACTCATGCAGACCTGTTGGCATCGGTAGGATCAAATTTTTGTCCAGTCAGTAATGTCATCCAGAAGTCCAAAATAGTGAGACTGATATACAGGCCTTCTGTGCCTGACAAAGACATTTTCTGGCAAGTATTTGAGAATGACGAACAGATATTGGATTTCCTAATCCATGAGATGAACTGCTCTAATGATAGAGCATTACAAGATGAAGACGAAGAGAGCCTGATTCAATTAAAAAACAACCACATTCCCAAGGGGCTGATCACCCTTGAGAATATTTTTGACAATAATGACAGAGTTGTAGGTCGAAGGATTAAGGTCAAAAAATATCGGTACAAAGAAGTGGAATTAGAACCGGGTAAAATGATCAAAGTCGGTACCAGTTGTACAGTAGAAGAATTAAATCAAGTAAAAGAATTATGTAGAGAGTATCCGGATATTATAGCATGGACGTATAGTGATTTGAGAGTGTATAAAAGGGAAGTTATTCAACACACCATCGAATTAGAGGAAGGAGCTAAACCTTTCAGGCAGAGACAAAGGCCTGTAAATCCAAAAATTGAAGCTTTGATGAAACAGGAGTTGTTAAAACTTCTACAGGCTAAAATAGTATATCCTATTAAGCATTCTACCTGGGTGGCAAATTTGGTCCCAGTTAGAAAAAAAATGGCAAAATCAGACTGTGTGTAGATTTTTGAAATTTGAACAGAGCTTCTCTAAAGGATCACTATCCTTTGCCTCAGATTGACCCAATCCTTCATACAGTGGCAGGAGCAGAGAGGTTTTCCCTATTAGATGGCTTTTCTGGCTATAACCAAGTCTGGGTAAAAAATGAAGATCAATACAAGACTACGTTCACCACTAAGTGGGGGACTTTTGCTTACCAAAGAATGCCCTTTGGGTTATCAAACGTAGGAGCAACTTTTTAGAGAGCTATGGATGTAGCTTTTGGAGAGCTCACAAATAAGATTATCATTGTCTATTTAGATGACATGACAGTATTTTCCCATGACAAGAGAGATCATGCCACCCATCTACGACAAATATTTGAAAAATACAGAGAATTCGGGATATCCCTGAATCCTAAGAAATCTATATTTGTCGTAGAAGAAGGTATATTGCTTGGCCACGTTATTTCTAAAGTTGGGTTGTCCATTGACCCTGATAGAGTAAAAGCACTCTTAGAACTTTCACTCCCAGTCAATAAGAAAGGATTGCAATCCTTCTTTGGATAGATAAACTTTGTTCGAAAGTTCATTGCAGATTTTTCTCAAACAGTTAAGCCAATGACTGAACTGTTAAAAAAGGATGCACCTTTTAAATGGATAGAACCAAGGAAAGATGCTTTCAAGAAGATTTTGGAAGCCATAGCTCAAGCCCCTGTATTAGTCAACCCTGACTATTCCCAAAGTTTCATCCTATATGTTGTTGGAGAGCAAGACAACTACGCTGCAGTTCTTACTCAGAAAGGAGCAGATGACGAGGAAAGACCCATAGCCTTTTTGAGTTCTACCATGCACAAGCATGAGGAGAGGTACAATTTTATAGAGAAGTAGGTGTATGCAATCATGAAATCATTGAATAAATTGAAACACTTCCTATCCCAAAGTCGCACCATTGTTTATGTACTTCACCCAGATGTAAGGAATTTCATAATACAAGGAGAACTTGGCAAAAAAAGAGCAGGATGGGTAACTCGTATACAGGAATATGATGTAGAGATACATCCGACCAAGATAGTCAGGGGTAGAGCTCTGTGCCAAGAGTTGGCCAAGCAAGCAACAAGTGGATATGTGGAAAGCCAATCCATAATGGCAAATACCGAACAAAGTCAGGCCAGAGAAGGTACTGATTGGATTGACAACTTGGTGAAGTATTTTTAGACTGGGTTATGCCCTAAAAATCTGAATGCTTCCCAAAGGAGGAGGTTTAGAACCCAAGCATTAAAATATACCCTTCGAACAGAAGGGTTGTATAGAATAAACATCGATGGTGTATTGTTGAAATGCATTAGTGATGATAAAAAATAGAAAGTATTGGAGGAGTTCCATGGAGGCCTCTCAGGCGGGCATTATTCAGGTAGAACAACATCTCTGAAGATCCTCAGAGCTGGTTGTTATTGGCCTTCCATTTTTTTAGATACATACAAGGTGACCCAGAAATGTGAATAGTGTCAGAGGTATGTAGGAAGAAATAGAAATGCCCCTATGCCTTTGAGGGCTATACAGGTTGAAGAACCTTTCCAGTAGTGGGGATTGGATTTTGTGGGGATAATAGAACCAAATTCATCAATAGGCCACAAATACATACTCACTGCCATGGACTACTTCACAAAGTGGGTAGAAGTGGTTCCTACAAAGAAGGTTGATTCAGAAGTCGTAATAGAATTTGTAGAGAGTCTGATTACGAGATTCGACATACCAGACTCATTGATTACAGATAATGGATCTTCTTTTACTGGAGCAAAGATGATCGAGTTTGCCAGTAGGTATGGAATTTATTTGAAAATATCTTCTAACTATTATCCATAGGGTAATGGATTGGCTGAGTCTACCAACAAAAATATCCTCAAAATCTTGAAAAGGACACTAGAGGATAACAAAAGAGACTGGCACTCATTACTTAATCAGGCCTTGTGGGCTGACATAATTTCAATTAAAAAATCTATCAATACATCCCCATATGCTTTGGTTTATGGCAAAGAAGTTGTCTTGCCTATTCATATGGAGATACCAACATTGAAATTACTAAATCAGATAGATGAAGATGAAGGCCATCCAATGGATGCTCGGTTGATGCAACTTCTGTAGTTAGAAGAGTCCAGGGAACAAGCCTATGACAACCACCAGAAACACATGGTTGACACAGCAGGGTGGTTCGACAAGAAAGCCACCTTCAAAAAATTTAGAGTAGGGGACCTGGTTTTGAAGTGGAACGTGAAGAAAGCAAAACCAGGAAACCATGACAAGTTTGATGCTTTCTGGGAGGGACCATTTGAAATTATTTCAGAGAAGCAGTTCAATGCTTTTCAGCTGAAATATCAATATGGATGGATCCTTCCTATCATGGTGAATGCATTTCACCTAAAGCTATACTTCAAGTAGAACACGAGGAAAAAACTATATGTACAGTATAATATAAGTCTTTTTGAAATTTTGTAAATATTGTTGCTTGTTCCCGGCTTAGTAAAAATATTTTTGTATTTTTAGCCAACCAGAGCTCGACATTTAACTAAAAATAGAGGGAAAAGTTTGTGTTTGTCATTTTGAAATTTCAAATTCAAAAGCGCCACGTGATCCTCTAAAGAGCTGGTGAGAAAGAATCGTTAGATGGACTTATTGAAAAGCGTTATATTCTTTTCTCAAAAAAATTTCTAAAGACAGCCACCGAGGAACGTTCTTAAGTGGCCACGTGTCGAGGAATAAGCAGGCAAGAATGATTAATCAGTCAGGTGATATAAATTTTGGCAGGGAATTATTTCTATTTCTCACGCGAGATTAATGGGCTGGTGAGCATTTCAAGAAAACATTCTAAAGAAGGTAGCGAAAGCGAAAATCAAAGAAAATACGAGAGAATCACCTCCACCAACCGTAATTAATGCATCCCAATTGCATGTCCTTCCCAAGCGACGTGAAGAAGAAAACCAATTTTTTGAAGCATTCTGTCATTCGCTATTCCCAGCTCCCGTAGAAAGAAAGAAGGAAATTTCGTTGTGATACTCAGAGACCCCAATTTCCTCAAACGAAAAGAAATTTTAAAATATTCCCTAGAAATTTTTCCAGAAGCTATTCACCTGATAGTCTCTCATGGCTCCACAAAAAGGAAAAAAGTAGGAAGCGTCAACTTCATCACCTACAACTACTTCAGTAGTAAGAAAAATGGAGGAGAGCAGTAGCAGGTTCATAGACAAGGATGTCGGGATATCTGATACAATTGTGACCTGGAAGGACCCGACGAAGATACGAAGCAACATAGCAGACCGGATAGCTACCAGAGTCTTGGCATCTTCACCGTCTACTTTTGCTTTCCACTCTTTCTTGTACTGGTATGTATATATTCCTGTACATCCCTACCCCAAATTAGTAAGGGCAATTGCTAATTTTTACGATGAGAAAGAGAGAAAAGTCAAGGATTATTCTGGGAGGGTTTTATTTTCTTTGAGCAAAGATGCTTTTATTTCTGCTTTCGTCATTGGCCGTGTCCCTGCATTTGAGCCCAAGACCTTCGACCCCGAAGACCAGGCTAAATATTTTGGCCCATCTGAGAAAATGAGAAATTTTTTGATATCCCAGCTAAAATATTTACCTGAGGGAGCAAATCCACCCGAGCCTCCCATTAGTATCTCAGATTTCAAAAATCTAGAACTTTATTCTATTTTAGCCATGATAGCAGGACTCAAAACTGATGAAAAAGTCTAGAGATGGCAAATTGCCATAGTTGACTGCTTGTCCAACCCCAAAATGTATGACTCCTCAGTCATGGACAAGAGTGTGAGACCAATTTTCTTCGACTGGCCTGAATTTTTATGTTCGAAAATTCATGAGGGTTTGGCGGCACTAAAGGAGGGAACTTAGTTTTCTTTTTGGTACACTTCTTACCTGGTTTGGTTGTTCTTCTACTTTATGTCTCAAGAATTAAATTTTATCTCAGTAAATGGCAAAGATGAAAAAGGGAGGGTTTTGCTAGTCTGTGAATGGACAAATGTGTTGTATAAATCAGAATCATACTATGATTTCAATAGAAAATTCTTAGGCCCTGCGTTAAAAATAATGTATGGACACATTAGGAGATTAACCCCTAGAGCAAAAAAAGTTCTGCAGACCAAATATGCTGAAGAAGGGGACTGGTTTATTCTAACCCAGGGAGTTTGTATCAGGTTATACGGTTTCACTGAAAAACCCTTTTTACTCCCCCATTATGTTACTGATAGAATATTTGCTTTAGAGTATGTTAGACAAACTGGGACAATAAATGTGAAGTTTGGTACTGGTATTGGGAAAACCAGTACCTGCAACATGCCCTTCAAGTTTGAAGGAATTACTGTATCAAAAAAGGGGTAAAATGAACAAATAGCTAAATATTTGAGAGAATTGGGGCTAGTTGAGATTCCATAGAGGTGGAAATATGACCCTTTGAATAGGTTTGCTGAGAGGTAAGCCATTTTGAATAAAACTCAAATGAAAGAGTACCATGCTAAGGTCAGGGCAGATATAGAGGAGAAAAGAAATAATAGTGAAGATGAACCTCTGGAATGGCACATAGAGAGGATGGAACCTCTGCCCCCCTGGCATGATTTCTATGAAGTAGTTGTAAATTATGATCCTCTGAACATCACAACTCATCAGTTGACTAATGACAGGATCAACAGGGTACAAAAAAGCCGACCTGATTGGACTCTTGCAAAAATTTGAGAATGGTGGGTAATGAGGGTGCAAACAGATATGATCTCATCAAGGTACCCCACCAAGAATGACAATGAGTTCAATCCCAGATATGACCTCCATCATGAATCATGGGTTGGAAATTTTTCTATCAGAATTCCTCCCAGCATTGGAGGAAGTCATGAGACTAGCCCAGAGCCACCCCAGAAACAAGAGCCTGACAAAGGCAAGCAAGTGATGATAGCCCAGAAGCTCCCCCCTACTCAGACCAAACCTAGAACATCTAGAAAAAGATCAATAGAAGAGGTTTTTACTAAGGAGCAGGGGCAGACTTATGGCAAGGCTGCTCAAATGATGTTGAAAATGGGTTATGAAGGAAAAGGCCTTGGAAAAGAAGGGCAGGGGAGGACTGAACTCATCCAGGTAGAACAGAGAGAAAAATGCTTAGCACTGGGAGCTGATGCCTCAAGCATGAGAGATTATGCATCGAAAGTTGTGAAGTTTGTACTACCTTCTGACTCAGCTACCGAATCTGATGAAGAGCCTATAGCTGAAAGAATGAAAAAATTAAAATTGATAGCCGATAAAAAGAAAGACAAGAATGTCATTCAGGCCTCTCCCAGTGAGCAAGAACCTCAAGATGCTCAAGATAATACAGTTGAAGATTCTGTGGGAGATGACCAAAATAAATCTGATGAAGGAAATGATAACACAGATGCTCAGGAAGTCGAGCAAGAAGATTCTCAGAATAAAGACCCAAGCGGCCCACCAAGCTCGGCTCAAGAGAGCCAAAATATAGATATTGGAAAACAAGTTCCTATCAAATAGGAAATTGAGGAGACTGAGAAACAACAGCAGGGGGGATCTCCCCAGAATGTACAAATAATCAATCTTGAAGAGAGTGATGAAGAATATGGACATGAAAAGGATATTGAAGCCCCTGATGAGGGTAAAACTCAGAATGAAGAGGAAGGAGGAGATCAACGACAAATTCAGATGGGACCAGGTATGTTTCTTTCACTATCTCCTTCTATTTCTTCTACTCGTTCCTATTTTAACTCTCCTTCCCTTTCTAAAAATAAACAAAGATGTAACCCTCTTGTCAAAAAATTGGTTTGCTTTCCCAGAGATGGCAACATCTTCCCAGTATTTACTCAACATCAACACTGCGTTGGTCCCCATCCCCTTCCTTCCTAACATCAATATCCCAACAATTGAAGTTGCATCCTCCCAAGGTACCAAGAGTCATCCGACTTTATCAAAGATTGAAAATTTGAAGAGGGTCAACAAGAATACCTTGGACTGGTGGACTTCTCACTCGGTTGAGGATCCAAAAGCACCTGCCAACGTGCATGAAATTATTGCTCTAGATCCTGCCACAATGCAGAGAAAGAAAGTCAAGTTGACACCGATAATGAAGAAGTCCAAAGGAGAGATGACAGTTGTTGATTACCAGGCAGAAGAAGTGAATGAAGATATCTCTCAGTTTCCCATGCAAGATGAGTGGGGAAAAGCCCAAGCACACTTGGGAACTATATATCTGCATGGGGGGCATTACAAGGAGAAGTTTTTGAAAGAAAATGAGAAAAGGAAGGAGTTGGAATCTATTTTGCGAGAACAAAAAATAGTGGAAAAGGCTTTAACATTGGAAGCAAAGAAGTGGGAAGATAAATTCAGTGTTGCTGCCAGTGAGGCAGCTAATTATAAAGAAAAATTAATTCAAGCAGATGCACAGATTCAGGCCCTGAATCTACAAATCCAGCAACTCCAGCAGCAGCTAACAGAGCAACAAAATGCTCTATCTGGTTTTTCAAAAGAAAAGGTGAAAAATATGAGAAAAGATTTGCTGAAGGATTTGTTGACTTTAGTTTTGAAAGCAAGGCCATTATTGCTATATTTGGCCAAATTCAAAGAGACAATTGAGGTAGTGGGAGAAGAATTCAAAGCTGCAGTTGTATTTTTGCAAAAAAGAGAAGATGCTGCTACGAAGATTCAAATATTATCAGAAAGAATGCCAGAAAGTATAGCAACAAAATTAAGAAGTGAAGCCTGGTCTCAGGCCAAAATTGTAGCCAAGAACTTCTTCAGGAAGCTCAGATTAGTAACCCAGGGAAACAAAATCTTGCAAGAATTAGAAGCTGAAGCAAAAGGGTTGCTTAAGAATCTGGATTTGGCTATCCAAAATGGACTCCCATACCTCTGGGATGATAATGCAAAGGTTCTTGAGGAGAATGCATTCTCCTCATCTTTAAAAACTTTTATTGAAGATGAATCTAAGGTAGAAGGCTGGAGTGAGCCAATAGAAGAAGCACAGGTGATAGAGATGATTCAAAGGCTCACACAGGTTAAGACCTATTTGCAGGAGTTAGTTTTAAGGTACAAAATGGTTTCTTATGATAAGGTAGAAGAACTCCAATATATCTACCAGCTCTTTATAGACTTCTCAGATTTGGAAGATGGAGATTGGGAACAAGTCTGCAAGACTTATCAAGAAGCAGTAGCTGCAATGGACAGAATTAGAAAATTCAAGCACAGTGGGAAAAAGTAGCTGACTGAAACTGGGACTAGTGCCCAGAATTAAAACAAGTGTTTAACTTTCCCTATTTTCAGAAGTTGAATGTATTTTAGTAATAAGTCATTAAGCTATAACAAGAGTTTTGACGAGGTAATGCTTACTTATTTTTAAGTGCATTTTTCCTTACTCTTTGCTTTTTGTAATATCTTATTTTCTTCAGTGTGTTTTTGACTCCGTTTCCCAATGGATGAAGGGCCTGGATTCTAATATTTTGCTAGAAAAAAATCCCCCGAAAGGCGCCAAGAATGTTAGTCAAAAAATACTAACTCCAAGAATAGCTGAAATATTAATATATCAAGCCTTTTTGAGAAGACCGAAGCTGCTAGTTTTCAAGAGGGCAACAAGAAGGAAAAATGTGCTAAGGAAGAAGAATGTCGCGATTTCACGACATGTTACATTTTCGCCGAAAGAAACAACAAAATGACTAAGGAGCGGAAGAACGTCACGATTTCGTGACATGTTTCATTTTCATGGTCGCAGACAACGGAAGAAGCTGAAGAGACGGAGACGTCACGATTTCGTGACATGTTCCATTTTCGCAACCAAGAAAGTCAGAAAGAGTCGAAGACGTCACGATTTCATGACATGTCACATTTTTGTGACCAAGAAGAAGAGATAGAGTGAAAGAGAAGAGAATGTCACGATTTCGTGACATGTCACTTTTTTGCCAGGGAAAAGAAAGAGAAAACTCTACAAAGCCAAAACGTCACGATTTCGCGACATAACAACTGTCCCTGGTGAAGGTATATTTTTGGCAACCAGAACATGCCCTTACATCAAAATCTGATTCCTGGGGTTGTCAGATGATTGAAGAGTTGCAGACTTGTCAAGATCTAATTTGTAGGAGATCTTTTGCCGATTATTAGAAACTGCAGATAATTGCTTGTAATTGATTGAGAATCAAAATGTACTGAGTAGAAAGATTCCCATTTAAAGGGTATATATAGGGGTGAGCACACCATGTAAAAAAGGTCGGCTCTTGGACGTTTACAGAACTGATGTACATTTTTCTGGATGCAAGCAATAAAGATATTTCTCTATCTGGCTTCTGATTTTCTGTGTGCAAATGTATGTATCTGGTTCTTGACTTCTATTTACTTTTAAGTTCTATATTGTATCTGTTCTAAAATCTGGACTGTGCATGTATGAATCTTATTACTGGAGTTAAATATTAAAGATATTTATATGTGTTAGATGAATGTCTAAATCACACTAAGGGGATTATGATTTCTACGTGAGGGTATAAAGAAATCTTGTAGCAGGAACATGTGTATTTGATTTTAGTTGTTGTTCAATCTGCACCGTGAGAAAAGCTACTAGCCTCGGCTATATTTCCCTTCTTTTTGTACCCTTTTCTCTAAAAACAACCCAAGGGAACCAGCCTACTCTAGAGACTAGACGGATATTCCCAAGTTAGCTCCGTCTATTCAATGTTGGCAAGGTCTAAGGCGCAATACAATTAACCAAAGGCAGATTTTGTTCCAACAATGCATTATTGAGAACAGAGCATCAAACCAATCGAAATCAGCAGAGAGTTCACCATGGAAGGATGATCAAAGAATCATGCATTCAAAAATCATGAGCCCAGTGGCACGAAGGGAATTAGAGGAGAAGTTCGTAACCGATTCGAGGCAGTTGGGTGGATAAATTACTATCACTTGGTCATCCAAGACCAAGATATAGAGGCATCAAATGAGTTTGCTACTGCAGTGAGAGGAGGAGTTGCCCGATTGTGCAAACTAGAGATTCCAGTCATCGCATAGCACATTGCTCATGTCACCAGTCTCTCCCTTACTAAAGAGAGTGCACATACAAATATGGCACGATAAACCAATGCACAGAATTGTTGCTCGAACAGAGGAATGTCTGATTTGACCATGGGGGGATCCCAAAGTAGAGAATCCTGAGATACTTCACATGCACCAGGAAGTACTCACACCTGAACGCCAACCATATGCAGTTCTTGAACCACCTAGTGCATGGGTAAGAAATCAACATCTCGTTCTATCTAAAAAATGCCCTACAGGACAAGGGATCAAGTTACCAGAGAGGGACGGTCTCTGCCCTATCCCACCATAGGCAAATTATAGCCTTGATATGCCACATGGAGGAACACAGGGGAAGCTCATCGGTAGCAGGGGCCGAAAACTTTGGTTCATAAGAGCAGGTGGAAATCGAAGTAGAACAAGAGGCTAAATTACAAGAAGTGGCTAAAGAAGTTAGGGATGACAGGAGTAGGCAGAGGTAGAGGCTGGATACAAGTATAAATTTGAGGGAATGTTCAAAGAAGAACAATCTCAAACTTCACTGGATGCTGAAGAAGGGCAAATTTCTCTGCTCAATTATATGAAGGATAGGTTGGAATCCTCTAGCCCCGAACCTATAGCTTGACGGATGGAGCACATACGAGGTCAGAGATGTCTGTGGCGACTAATTCTATCAAGTGAGGATGAAGAGGAGGATTCTGAGGTCAGGTTTGTGGTCCAAACCTTGCACAATTTATCCACTCGTAATCCACAAGACCTGTAGTCTTCAGTAAGTCTACAAAATTAGCTTGAGGTACCGATGGGATAGGACCGCACTGGGCAGAGTGAGAAATTTATGATGTAGGTGCTATTCAAGGAATTTAAGGAGATGGCTGTGAGAAAAATTTAGAGGTAGGAGGCCATCGTTGCCCAATTACAACAACTGATACAGTAGCTCAGGATGGAGAACTAGCAGTTGCAAGTTAGGGCAATTGAGAGATGGGATGCCTCTACCCAAACTGATTGGGCAATTGAGGTGCCCACAAACTCTCCAACATCACCAGAGAGGGGAGTCTCATCTGAGGCAGTCAGTTTAGATGCCAAAAATGAGGAAGTAGAGGTAGGAGATGGTTTTTGTACCTCTAATAAAGCAAATATATAGGAATAGGGGAATTCTATTTTTTAAACAGAAACCCCTGCTATCAACATTAATGATGACAAAGAGCCTTCAGGGTAGATCCAAGGGAAAAACCTTGAATCTGAGGCCAAGAAGGAATCTTTGAAGCACCAAGTACCCAAAATTGAGGGACCACTACCTAAAGAACTAGAAGAGCAGGCACTGAGCGACCAATAAACAGGGGAGAGAGCTACAAGGGACCTAAGACTAGAAGGGTAGATTCCTGGATCCTCTAACAGGGAGGCATCTCCCATGGGAAAGGAATATATCCCCATGTAGGTTATCACTATACCAGATAGAAGGAAAGAGAATGCACCTCAAAACATCACATAAAATAGCCAAAAGAAAGGCCAGAGTTACATTCACCAAACCAAACCCCCATTCAAATGAAGAATGGAAAGAAGGCATGCAGGCCTTCACTAAGAAAAAATAAAATTTTGAAAAGCTCCATGAAGAGCTCGAGGCGGTAAATACAGCTAGAAAAGCTGCCAAGAAGGCCAAAAAAGGGCCCACCATCTATGTGGACCCTGCTACGGATGACCAATTCTAGGAGATATATGGTTCGTCGTAGGGCCAACCTTCCAAAATGAGGAAATGGTTGGAAATACAAGGATCTTTGGACCAGAGGTAGAGGCATCAGTGATTGCATAGGAGAACATTGGCCTCACCCTTGAAGAAATTTAGTTGTACAAGGCCAACATGGTCGCTCAAAAGAGGGGCGACTCCGATATTCCACTCGGAGAGTTATATCCTCAACTCACTGACTTGTGGCAGGAAGCGGAGGCGGCCTTCCAGAGAGGAAAAATGACTGTAGCAGTGGCACCCAACACAAGTGTTGGGCCAAGCATGATAGGGATGCATAACAAGCACACCATGAAGTCAACGTAGAATGAAGGCTAACCCGACATAGTTAGAAACCAGCGTAGCCAAAGGTCAGCACAACCTAAAAATGCCCTGCAACAAACTAGTGCCCTGTAGCAGAAACAGAAGCCTCAGACTGAAGGGAAAGCCAAGGCCACTAGTAATAAAAAGAGATAAAGGGAAGTGGCCTATGAAAATAAGATGGTTACCAGTTTTAGGTGCCACAAGAGTGTGGCACATATTAGGCATGGAGGGATGATGAGCATCAGATATGCTCATATTTTTGTATAAGTACTAATGGTTTTTGCGTAGCAATATATCATGAGTTGTATATTTTTATGAAACATTATGTATTTATTTAATGAAATTATGTGTATTATCTAATCTATGCATGAAGTGTGTTTTGTGTAGTTATTCGCCTGATTTTGTCATCTTTTGCTCAGTCAAGTTCCTACATGGACCTGGTACGCTTCCACTCATCATACTAAGGCATACCAAGTAGGTACCTTACTCATGTAGGCGCCTTACTAAAGTAGGTGCCTTACTGAGGTAGGCACCTTATTGAGGCATGCACCTTATTGAGGTAGGTTCATTACTAAGATAGGTACCTTACTTAGGTAGGCGCCTTACTCAAGTAGGCACCAAGAAGGCGCCTTACTCAAGCAGGCACCAGGATTATGTGTATTGACTGGACGACTATAGAAGGACCCCGTTGACCACCATTCTATGTCATCAATGGGAAACTATTGAATAAACAAGATATCCCAACTGGAGTGGATGAAGACGTAACCACTCAATGAATCTGAACCTTAACAAAGCAAAAATCATCTGATTTCCAGGAAACAACAAAAAGCTGCTTAATTGTGCACCTGTTATAGTAACTAAATTATCCCAGTTTAGACTGTAACCAGGACACATGTTGTAACAAAACTGTAACAGGAAGTCCTGTGTGTGTTATATAAACACACAGACTTCTATGTAGCAAGGGGAGAAAATTTTCAAAGAACGTTATCGCATGTGATATTACACTATCAATAAAAACTTGAGTGTCCGTTCATTTGCGTATTGTCTTCATGATTGATTGGGTGGGATCTGCTGGAGCTCGGGCCCACTCCAATCCAATATTCCTCCCCTACTTCTCATTTGTTTTTGTAGATTTAATTATGCATGATAGCATGTTTATCTCTTAGATTGAATTTATCTGCTTTAGGATGGTGTACTTTTTACGTGAGTGTGTCTATCGCTTTCAGTGTGGAATGTTTATTTTTACGTATTTTATTTATGCATTAGTTTTATTGGTGTGGGTGAATCAATTGCTGCTTTATAAACACCCCCAATGATAGTTGGATGGATTCATATCAAAAAAGGTAGTGTGAGAAGTCTCAACAGTGGCACTTTAAAATTCTATGAGCTCCCTGGTTTGACAATTTAAATGCGAGTGTTGTGACATATTTAGAATAAATTTAAACAATATTTGGCACCCAACAATGGCTATCTTAAGTTCTAGATGTTGATACAAGTGATTAGATTGATGGAAAGACCCCCTCTTTGTTTGATGCACTTGCATGATTGTCTTTTACTTCAGCATAATTAACCTTGATAACCGGTGATCATGGGGTAGATGATTTGCCTTCACAAACTTCATGTGTATTATTAAAAATAAATAGTTTATTTATTTAAAAAGGGGTAAAATATGTTGTTAAATGAATAGTTTATTTATTTAAAGGGCAAAAGATATTTTTTAAAATAAATAGTTGATTTATTTTAGAAAGGCAAAATATAATGCTTAATTAAAAGGTTGACTATTTAAAATAAAACAAAAAGAAAACCCTAAAAAAAAAGGTGTTTGCCTCGGTGTATCTAGGAAGTCGACGTCCACCCATTGGTCGACCCCCCTGAGATGTTATGGCGATAATATCACATTCGGTAGAATAGGTTGAATTACCTTTTGGAGACCCGAAAGGCCAAATGCGCAAAGCTCCTCTGACATGAGAGGTAAACTCTTTATGATGATCACCTTGGGAAGAGAAAGAGGAGGGGTGCTCACCCTACCTCCTATCAGATATGGTCAGGGAGTAATTGTAGGTAGGTTGGAGCATGGACCAAGGATGGAAAGAAGACACAAAAGGAAAATCTCGAAGAAGCAGAGGCAAGAGAGGATGGACAAGGGAAGAAACGAAGGAAGAGCAGCGAGCGACGAGCGATCGTCGAGTAGTACAAGCGACCCAATTACCGTGGGAAAACCAGGTTGTTCCTCGTCCAAAGCTGGTTGTTATGCTATTCTTTGTGTTAAAGAGTGTTGAAGCTTTATGTTAAATAGCATTGAAGCTTTGTGCTAAAGAGTGTTGAAGCTCTATGGTAAAGAGCGTTGATAGCTCTGTGTAAGAGAGCATGAAATTTGTGTTAAAGAGTGTGAAAGCTCTGTGTTAGAGAGCAATGAAGCTCTGTGCTAAAGAGCATTGATAGCTCTGTGTTAAAGAGTGTGGAAGCTTTATGCTAAAGAGCATTGTAACTCTATGTCAAAGCGAGTATCATAGCTCTATATTAGAGTATTGTAATCCTATTTTAGAGGACGTATAACATCGTAGATGGCTATGTTTTGTGCTATCCAAGAATCTGGATGCTTTACCATCTAATAGCTCATTGCAGTTGATATAATCTTAGCTACTATTCATTCTCTTATTTATCGGTTTTAAAATGGAATGAATGTGTATTTTGTAATGTAGGGGTATGGGACCTTATGTTATGAAATAAAATGGAAATGAATGATTATTTTGTAATGTAGGGGTATGGGACCTTATGTTATGAAATAAAATGGAAATGAATGTTTATTTTGTAATGTAGGGGTATGGGACCTTATGTTATGAAATAAAATGGAAATGAATGTTTATTTTGTAATGTAGGGGTATGGGACCTTATGTTATGAAATAAAATGGAAATGAATGTTTATTTTGTAATGTAGGGATATGGGACATTATGTTATGAAATAAAATGGAAATGAATGTTTATTTTGTAATGTAGGGGTATGGGACCTTATGTTATGAAATAAAATGGAAATGAATGATTATTTTTTAATGTAGGGGTATGGGACCTTATGTTATGAAATAAAATGGAAATGAATGATTATTTTGTAATGTAGGGATATGGGACCTTATGTTATGAAATAAAATGGAAATGAATGACTATTTTGTAATGTAGGGGTATGGGACCTTATGCTATGAAAGAATATGGAAATGAATGAATTTTGTAATGTAGGGGTATGGGACCTTATGTTATGAAACAAATGAAATGAATGGTTATTTTGTAATTTAAGGGTATGGGACCTTATGTTATGAAATAAATGAAATAGATTGTTATTTTATAATTTAAGGGTATGGGACCTTATGTTATGAAATAAATGAAATGAATAGTTATTTTGTAATTTAAGGATATGGGACCTTATGTTATGAAATAGATGGTTATTTTGCATTTTAAGAGTATGGAACCTTATGTTATGAAATAAATAAAATGAATGGTTATTTTGTAACCTAAGGGTATGGGACCTTTTGCTATAAAATAAATGATTACTTAGAAATTATGGGTATGGGACTCTAATTATTGAGGAGGGTAGTTCATTTACTACAAATAGAGCACGTGAGCTAATGCATGGTTGATTGACTCTCTCAAGTTGGGTGAGAGGGGAAGTGGAAAGGGTAGTTTCTTTGGTAAAGGAATGCATTATTAATTTGAATTTCTTGGGTTATTAGTATAGTTGCAATTTGGAAATGAATTAAGTACATATAGAAGCATGTATATCTGGATCCATGAGTGTCCTGGTCCCCTACTATCCTCACTTAATCAACGGAAGAGTGGGAAGGTCAAATTCAGGAGATAGACCAATCCACAAGTTTGCTCTCTACCTTACTTCTTGATTATTTTTGAAATAGATTATATTGTGGGGATATTTACCCGATAAAATGGATGTAAAGTAGTGTGGAAAGGTATGGGGTGTACCATACTAGTTCATGTACTTGAACAAACTTTGTAACTGCCACATCTAGTACTTCTTTATTTAGTCTTCTACAAATAAACCTTTTAAAGTATGCATAATTGGTTATTGTTTCTCTATGCCTTGACTATGCTTGCTTAATGATAATTCATTTTGTTAGATTTAGTATCTAGATCTTTTATGCTCTTGTGATTATTAAAAAGGAAATAATATTTAGTAAGTTTTGGGTGAACTTAGAGGTACCTAAGGGCTTGATACCCCCTTAGGGAGGTTGGAAACTAGGTTTAGAATATTGTATCAAAGCTAAGATAGCTTGTCAGTGGATAATATCAATAGCTTAGCTTGTAGTACACATAGCATGCCCACACATAATGGCTTGTGTGGATATGGATATGCATGTACACCTTCTAACAATTGAAGTTGGTAAGTCTAGCTCATCAAGACTGATGAGAGAGATAGACTTACATGCACAACACAAGATTGGTTTACACAGATAAGACTTGCGTGAAGGGAATCTTGTGTGGTATAGTTCTTAAGAAACTTAGGCTATGTCAAACAATAGATTGATCTAATGTTGGTTGGGGATTTATGAATCCTCCTCCTTAGTCAAAAAATAATTATTATATAATAATATATGTAAAATTTTCTTTTGTGTGTGTGTATGTGTTTTCTTGTTACATATTTTTGGGGTGTTACATTTTGGTATCAAAGATCTAGGTTCAAGGGTATAGAGCTTCTTATGTGTTGTAAAAGAGATTCAGGAATCTCTGATAAAGGCTTGCTTAGGAATAAGCTGAAATCTGGAGTAACCTAGAGTCTCTACTCATTTAGGATCTAAAGGAATTGATCCTAAAAAAGGATGGATAATATGATACCTCAATATGGGATTTGGTATTAACTATATATCCTAACCTTGGGACCTCATCCTAGTTAGATCTCTAATGAATAGTGAAATAAGGACTCTGTATTGTGTGCAAGTTAGTAATTCAGTTAAGAGAAAGTTGTAGTCTAACTCTTTTTTTGGGTGGAAATCAGATCAAGATGCCACCCAAGGCTAGGATGGTAAGGCCTCCACCTAGAAAAACTTGATAAAGTAATGTTGAAGAAGGGATCCAGAACGAGGATCCAAAGGTTCCCAATGTAGGAATAGAGGAACTTACTACTAGGGTTACCGATTTACAGGATCAGTTAAGACAAGTGCTAGAAACTATGGCAAATCAAAATTTGTAATATAAAAATTCATAATTCAACCAAGTTGAGAGGCTGACAATGGAGCAAAATCAAGCAAGAACCCTCTTATAAAAAGATATAGTAAGGGACCTAAATAATGTTTGAATCTCCAATTTTGATGGAGAAGGGGAGGGAGATGCAGCTGAAGCTTGGTTGAGAGAGATGGAAGTCTTCTTCATAGTGAAGGGGTATTCTTCACGTACCCAAATGGTTTGGGCTACTATTTACCTTGAAGGAGCTGCCCTGGATTGGTGGGAGACTTACTATGAGGAAACTAATATTAAATCGATAGACATTCCATGGAGGTAATTTATAAACATATTCAAGAATAGATTCCTCATGGAACACTTCTATGGTTTAAAGTTCGAAGAGTTTGCCAGTCTATGGCAAGGAACTAACTTAGTTGAGGTATATTACAGGAAGTTGGAAAAATTGTTGAAGTATGTACCCACCTATAATGAGAAGATGCAGATTCATAATTTTACTCATGGATTGTAGTCTAGGATAAAGCATGTCGTAGAAATGCAATAACCTAAGTCATTGCAGAAGGCTTATGATTTAGCAAAGAAAGTAGAGTCTCATTTCTGCTATAAGTATGAAAACCTGACCGAGAAGGAACGTTAGGAACTAAAGAAGAGAAATATAAATGGGATTATAAAATGGGATGCAGAGAAAGAACGAAAGGCTAAGAACCCCAAAAATCCAAAGAAGAAATTCAATGGAGGCCAAAAGTGATTATTTTGTAATGTAGGGGTATGGTACCTTATGTTATGAAATAAAATGGAAATGAATGTTTATTTTGTAAAGTAAGGGTATGGGACCTTATGTTATGAAATAAAATGGAAATGAATGTTTATTTTGTATTGTAGGGGTATGGGATCTTATGTTAAGAAATAAAATGGAAATGAATGATTATTTTGTAATGTAGGGGTATGGGACCTTATGTTATGAAATAAAATGGAAATGAATGTTTATTTTGTAATTTAGGGGTATGGGACTTTATGTTATGAAATAAAATGGAAATGAATTTTTATTTTGTAATGTAGGGGTATGGGACCTTATGTTATAAAATAAAATGAAAATGAATGATTATTTTGTAATGTAGGGGTATGGAACCTTATGTTATGAAATAAAATAAATGAATGTTTTTTTTATAATTTAAGGGTATGGGACCTTATGTTATGATAAATGAAATAAATGGTTATTTTGTAATTTAAGGGTATGGGACCTTATGTTATGAAATAAATGAAATGAATGGTTATTTTGTAATTTAAGGGTATGGGAGCTTATGTTATAAAATAAATTGAATAGATAGTTATTTTTAAATTTAAGGGTATGGGAACTTATCTTATAAAATAAATGAAATAGATGTTTATTTTGTAATTTAAGGGTATAGGACCTTATGTTATGAAATAAATGAAATGAATGATTATTTTGTAATTTAAGGGTATGTGACCTTATGTTATGAAATAAATGAAATAGATTGTTATTTTGTAATTTAACGGTATGGGACCTTATGTTATGAAAAAAATGAAATGAATGGTTATTTTGTAATCTAAGGGTATGGGACCTTATGTTATGAAATAAATGATTACTTAGCAATTATGGGTAATCCTCGTGAGTGTGGTCTACCGATAAGGATGCCACTTGCATTATCGATGATGTGACCGGGTTCAATCCCCATGGTGGATGTGTATAAGAAGTATTACTAAAAAAAATATTATGGGTATGTGACTCTAATTGTTGAGGAGGGTAGTTCATTTACTATAAATAGAGTATGTGAGCTAATGCATGGTCGATTGACTCTCTCAAGTTGGGTGAGAGGGGAAGTGGAAAGGGTAGTTTCTATGGTAAAGGACTATGCATTAGCAAGTTGAATTGCTTGGGTTATTTGTATAGTTATAATTTGGCAATGAATTAAGTAAGTGCATATAGAAGCATGTCTATCCGGATCCATGAGTGTCCTAATCCCATACTATACTCACTTGATCTATGGAAGAGTGGGAAGGTCAAAGTCAGGATATAGACCAATCCACAAGTTTTCTCTCTACCTTACTTATTTATTATTTTGCACTAGATTAAATTATGGGGAGATTTCCTAGATGAAATAGATGTAAAGTAGTGTGTAAAGGTATGGGGTGTACCATACTAGTTCATGTACATGAAAAAACTTTGTAACTGCCACACCTAGTACTTCTTTATTTAGTCTTCTGCATTTAAAACTTTTAATGTATGTATAATTGGTTATTGTTTCTCTATGCCTTGACTATGCTTATTTGATGATAATTCATTTTGTTAGATTTAGTATCTAGATATTTTATGCTCTTGTGATGATTAAAAAGGAAATAATATTTAGTAAGTTCTAGGTGAACTTAGAGGTACCCTAAGGGCTTGAGACCCCCTTAGGGAGGTTGGAAACTAGGTTTGGAAGATTGTACCAAAGCTAAGATAGCTTGTCAGTGGACAATATCGATAGCTTAGCTCGTAGTACACGTAGCATACCCACACATAATGGCTTGTGTGGATATGGAGATGCATGTACACCTTCTAACAATTGAAGGTGGTAATTCTAGCTCATCAAGACTGATGAGAGAGATAGACTTACGTGCACAACACAAGATAGGCTTACACAGATCAGACTTGTATGAAGGGAATCGTGTGTGGTATAGTTCTTAAGAAACTTAGGCTATGTAAAACAGTAGATCGATCTAAGGTTGGTTGGGAATTTATGAATCCTCCTCCTTAGTCAAAAAAAAAATAAGTATATAATAATATATGTAAAATTTTCTTTTGTGTGTGTGTGTTTTCTTGTTTCATGTTTTTGGGGTGTTATAATATTCTCTGTAACCTTTGTAGAGATACAAGAAGAAAGCAACTCACTTCAGTCGCGTCTAAAAATATTGAAGGAAACAAACACAACAAAGCTAATGATATAATAAAATCTCTTACCTATACATTCTCTTCAACCTCGGTATAATGGGGATATACCTCAACACCTTCGTAGGAACATTAATGTATATCTTTTGTGAATGAGGGTCAACTTTCCATCGATATGCACCATATGTTGGGTACGCTTGCTTCTTTTCATGATCTTTCCTATATAAAATACAATCATTGATGCATGCATGTATCATTACATAATTTAATCCCAACGCCCTCATCATTTTCTTCATTGCATATGTGGTCTCTAAAATTATATTGTCGATTGGTAGCATATCTTTCAGCAACTCTAGTAAGTTGCCAAAGCTTTTATTCGACCATTCATGTTTTGCTTTTATATTATACAATTTAGCAATTGTTGATAGCTTTGTGTACTTTGTACAGCCTGGGTATAATGGTAATTTGGCATATTCGAGAAAGATACAATATTCATCAATAGGAACTTCTCCATAAGAATATTGGAACTCAACATCATCTCATAGTTTTGGTCCACTCTCTAGGCAATTGACATTGAATAATTCTTATGCATCATTGACCATTCCAACGATGCCATCTTGTACATCTTTAGTAATTAGACCATCATCAATGGTAGAGCATGTGCTCAATGTATATTTGTAAAAACTAAAGGGTTTTTCTCCATGTAAAATAAACTCAGTATATGTCTTGTCAATCCCATGCCAAATCAAGCTGTTACAAACCTCCAAAAAACCAAGAGTTTCCATCTTTGAGCACTTTCGACATGGACATCTAGTTCTTTTAGGTTCCATTTAGTTCTTTCTTGTGAAATCTAGGAATTGATGAACCCCATGATAATATTCCTCGTTATTTCTACAAACAAACCCCCCAAAAAAATAAGAAAGTATAGTTATACAAGGAGAACTGATTGAAAGCACAAATTTTCTTTGTTAATGGTGATAACATAGTTGAAATACTTAGTTGCTCCTAGCCAATATTTGTTCATGATAATTTATGGATAGAAAATATTGACCCAATTGACCTGGCTAGAGTTGGTTCTCTAAGTCTTGAGGATTATCCAGTTGTTGAAAGTAAAGACAATAATCTTGCTACCCAAGCACAACTTGCACAAGGTAAGTGGAGTTTCTTATGCATCTTATTACTACACAGTACACTCATGAAGTTTCAAATTCTATAGAAGTAATTTCAATACTTGGAGTGCTTGTCAATAATGGGTTCTTATTAGTTTTCCAACCCACAATACCACTTAACATCTAAGAAGCATAATGTAAAACTCTTCACAAATGTTGCTTTAAAGTTGTACAAAGTTTTTTTCGTGAGTACATTATTCCTATGAGATATGTAACAGGTAAAGTATTGAGCTTCAAGTGGATACAAAAAATATTCAATGAAAGTATGGTTTGATTGGCTTTGAATCAGACCATAAAGCTCACCATTTCAAGCACCATGTATCTTAAGATAAGAAATAAACCATGGAGATTCATATATATATCAGGGGTATACATAAGGGGTCGGACCCAAAATGTAATTATAAAAAAAAGTGAATCATTTTTGAAATCTAGGTGAATCCTGGCAAAATTCATGTAGGAGACATGGCAAATTACCTTAAATTTTCACCAAAAATTATAAAATAGTGGTAAATTTATCAATTTTTATCATATTGGTTTCAAAACAAGTCCCGATCGTAAATCGGGTGCAAAAAAGAGTTTGGATGCAGACTGGGTGTAAAATAGGGTCCGGATAAACTTGGGTGTAAAAGAGGGTGCAAAATCGGGACTTCCCAAGAGGTCACCCATCCGAGTACTACTCCAATTGAGCATGCTTAACTGTGGAGTTTTTGATGGGTTGGAAAACATCAAGTCAAGTTTTTTTTTTTTTTTGTGGTTGTGAGAAGGTCTAAAAACAAAAAACCAAAGGGTGCCTTTTTTTTTGCTTACACCCTTACTTTTGAAATTTTTTCTTTTTCTTTTTCTTTTTTTTTGGGGGGGGACTGGGGTTTCATTTCCTTCTTTTCCCTTTGGTTTTTTTGCTTACCTGGCCCGCCTTCCTTTTGAATTTTTTTTTTTTTCCTTTTTTCCCTTTCCCCCATTTTTCCTTTTCTTTCCCATTCACGTTTTCTTACACATACCCAAAAGAATCGATTGTCATTTTTATTTTTTCCCATTTTTTTTCTCATTTGTGTTTTCCTAAACATCCCCAAAAAAATAGGTTGTTGTTTTTTCCTACGAACTCACATCTGTCGACCCACTAAAAAAAACAACTCTTGTGAGCCTAACGACTCCATGAAAATAATGCCTCGGTGAAGCCTATCAACTCCATAAAAAATACGTTGATGTCAAGCCTATCGACTACATGAAATGATGCCTCGATGAAGCCTATCAAGTCCACAAAAAGACATCGTTGTGAAGCCTATCAACTCCACCAAGAAAATAGTGTGGTAAAGCTATCATCTAAAAAAAATATGTTGCTCGAGGTCTATCGACTCCAAAAAAATGTCACGTTGAAACCCTACCGACTCCACAAAAAATGTAGTCAAACCTATCGTCTCTAAGAAATAAATGACTCTCAAGAGCCTATCCACACCACAAACAAGATACCATAGTTTAGTATCTTGTGCCACGTGCCTTCATGCATGGCACCCAATTTCATGCAATGTGTCAAACACACAGATCAACAATGCCATGTGTTAACATCTCATATAACACTGTGCATGCAAACACCTATAAAAGGTCATCAACACTCATTTTTCTTATTTTCTTATTTTGTACAAAACCCAAAAACCTCTCGAAACCTCAAAAAACCCTTTGAAACCCTTCCAAGCCTTGAAGCAATGGCCACATCCTCCATTCAACAAAAAATTACTTTCAAAAGCCTCGTTTGCCTGCTCATCTCTAAATTTCTCAATGATCCCCATTACGATTCAACATGGATGATAAAATCTGGACTTTTTGGGCTACCGCTAATGCCCCAATTCAACATGGATATTTATTTGTTGGATAGAATTTACTCCTATGATAATTCTAGTTTGATCGTTACAATTATGATCGACAACCAAACCCTATCCTTCTTTGTTAAACCGTTTGACGTCCATCAGTTGATAGGCCTTCCCTACCAAAATTATCAACCCGTCTCATCAAATTTCAGTCTGACTGAAGAGAAGACTCACTACAATCTCTCATCGGATGCATTACAAGGTAAATCTTTGAAATTGCAAGTTTTCTCTTCATTGTACAATATTTAAATATAATTATTAATTGTGTTATAATATTTTTCAAGGCAATCAAATGCATCCATAAGGGACCTTAATTTTTTATCTATTTTCCCATAACTTCCTTCGCACTGTCGTGGAGTTCTTCTAAGAATGTATTGTTTTTCAGGGGATAACATCAGACATTCCTTTATGGGCTTTGGCTTATATTATGCATTGTGTTGGAAAGAACAAATTCAACTGGTCTTCATATGTTTCTAGTAAAATAAAAAATGATCTTCACCATGCGTACAAATACTGCTACCTATCCTGTAATTTTTGCTACTACCAATTACTTGATTACTTTTTTTATGAATCATATTTTAATGTAAAAAATACCCCCATCCCCACCTCACTCCATGCAAAATTGAAGTTAATTGGCTTAACCGTCGAAGAAATGCAGGTAATTATTTTTTTACATTTAAATTTGTAATTAAATTTATGTTTGTTATATTATAGTGTTTATTTTTTTAATTTTTAAATTCATTTTAATGCAGAAAAAGAGCGACGTCAGCTTTGAACAAAAAAGAGGTTGCAATTAGAGGAATGAACCTAGAGGCTAGTGGAGATTATGAGACTATGTCACCACAACCTCCACTAACAAGGTCTACAAAATGTATTAGGTCTTCTGCATCTCCTCTTGTTCGTGTAGTTGCCTCTTCTATTCTATGTCAAGAACTCATCGATGTTGACGAAGTTGGCCAACGAATTACAAGTAAAGTTTCTTTTCTGGAATTAGGTTCTATAATTTATTTCTCTTTAATTTAGTTGCCATTAATTACTATTTTTTAAATGTATTCAGGGTAATATTCCAAACATACTTTACAACCAACCCAATCCAAACAAGCCACAACGGTATCTCGTATGGACAATTATAGTTATTTATTCATTTGATAATAATATTATTATAATAAATCTTATTATAATTTTTTGTAGGGCCAACTCAATCTCATCGCAGACAGCAAATGATGGCACCTCTGCTACAATACACAAAACCTTCTGAAAAACAGATCGAATCAAGGAAAAGACCATATTAGCACATGGTATGCATAATTAAATTTCTAAAAAACTTATTACAATATTTTATTAGAACATTTATTTTATTTTTATATTTGGCCTTAGGTATATCACAATGGCCGACGCAGCATAGAATGCCACAACCACCTCCACAACGACAACAGTTGATGAGGGGTCATCAAATGCATGGAAAACAATTATATTTTGCAAGAATTTTAGGAGATCAGACACAATATGATTCAAACTTTTCCACTTTTTTGGTGGGGAATAATTCCAATATTATGTGTGAGTTTCCTAGGTTGCCTAATCCTCCCATAGATCAGGGTTATCTTTTCCAAGGTTTTTTTCCTGAGAGTTTTAAATATTTTTATGTGCTTCAAACTGAAGCATTGCAAAGTAGAGGAAGAGCAACAACTGCTCACAGCTCCTCTCCCCTCTGTCAAACTAGTCAAGATGCTCCTCTTACTGAGGATGAAAAATTAATTTTTTTAGAATCAATTTTAGTAGCAAAAAATTTAGAAGCCACAATAAAGGATAGTGTGATTACAGATATTTCAAAACTTAAATATTGGGAGTATCGAGCCAAAGTTCTAATAAAAGAAATTAACACGATACAAAAAAAAATCAAATAGATATAATTTGTTTGGTTCAACAACACCCTAAAAACCTTGATACTTTATTACATCAAGCAACTTCAAAAAATGTAAAGGCCACTAATATGTATGGTGATGATATTATAGATCTCCTTTTGAATAGGCTAGAGAATCTGAATTTTTAAGCTCAAGCGTATTTCATTGAGTGGACAATTGATAAGATAAAAGTTAAACAAGGACAAGGACAAGGACGAGGCCAAGGATCGTGATTCTAAGGCGAGCGAGGATGTTTGACATGTTTTTTTCTTTGTCTTGGTGCTCTTGGGGTTTCCACACGTGGGACCTTTTTCTATGTTTTCCTATTCTTGTTTTTTATTCTATGTTGGGTTGCGTCCCTCTTTCAACTTACGTATTTTTGCACAACCAACTTTTTAAGTTTTTTTTATAATCAGGTTTTTGGGTATTCCTATCAAAACCCATTTTTGAATGAAATTTAATTTACCAAAAAAAAAGAGAAAAGTTAAAGTGGCAAAGGCTGCCCAAGTAGTTGCAAAGATAAGTCATCAATATTATTTAACACATTTTAACATTTATTGACTAACATACTTTAAAAAAAAATTTGTGCAGTTCAATTTTGAGAATATCAAGAATCAAGTGGAAAGTATGAATGTGTTTTTGACCATGGCATATTAGATTCTACAAAATGCTATTGAATTCAAAAAACAATTTTATGATACCATCAGACAGAATAATGCCCTCAGAAGAATAATTATTAAACATAATATGGATCCGAACATATTGCTCAAGGAACAGGAGAAATAAATACCTCCAAAAGAAGATCCAACTAAAGATAATATGGCATTGGTAGATAGTTTGAATATTGGTGAGGTGAACCTAAGGAGAGTTGGCGTGCTACAAGGTGAAACTTTTGGAGCAGAGGGCCATGAAGAAATTCTGGCTCAACCTACATTAGAGGGAGCATTTGGGTAAGGTCATGAGGAAAAACAGTCGGATCCTTCAATTGGAAAACATCTAAAATGGGCCCTAGAACCGAATAGTATGAAAGTGGATGCACAATTCACTTATTTTGTAATGAAATTTTATTCAAAATATATAAAAAAAATGTTTTATAAATGTGTGATATTTTTGTATCATTGTTTTGTTTTATTAAATATTTGTAAATATTTACAATTTCTTGCTATTGCAAATATCAAAATAAGTGTTGAGAGTCAAATAATTTATTTGCTTATTGTTTTTTAAAAAGTTGTTGATTGAATAAGATACAATTTCTAATACCTTTAAGGATTCTTTCAATTCAACACAAGCAAATGTGTCATTAAGAAGTTTAAGTTTCACTTTATTATCAATATGCCATTCAATGTTTAAAATACTCAATAAAGCAAAGCAAGGCTATAATATAAAACATATAATTTTGTGAACAAAGGGTATATTAAAAATTTCATTACAAGGATGACATACTATTTGAATATCAGATCAATCTAATGAAAAAGGAATAATTTTGAACAAAGGGTATGACATTATTTAAAAAACTCATCAATGCAATGAAAAATTCATAATCCTGAACAATGTACATGTATGACATTATTACAAAACTCATCAATCCAAACAAAAATTCATAATCCTTATTCGCAACATCAGGATTATAGTAGAACTATCCAATGTGTAAAATTCAACTATCTAATAAAAATCATTATCCTAAAGAAATTTGTTTAAAAAATAACGTAAATATTACATTGGAGGAAGTTGAACAAACACTTCCCATCTTGTCCTAAACCATTTGTATGCATAGTTGATATTTGTGTCTTAATAATCTGATCAATGTAGTTATCATTTTCCTCATTATCATCATCAATATTAGTGATACCTCTTTTATCTACTATATATTTCCAATAGGCCAGAGCTCTCTCATAAGGAAACTTGTCCACCTCATAAGATGAGATATATATTCTTAAGCAATTTTCTAAATTTTTATCCAATCTATTACGAACTTTAGATTTCACAAAAGATAATGCACTAAAAACCCTTTCATCTTCCACTAATCCCAAAACCATTGTTTGACACAATTCATATAAACAAAAATATTCGCTCATCGTATGTTGTAAAACACTACTAGGGTACAAAATTTTCTACAAACGTATAATAGAACCCAGTTCACTGGGATTAGTCAAATGTGGAATTTGATCAACCATTGTTGTTCTAAAATATGAGGATTTATTGGTCAAAAGTTCTTTATTTAGAATTCCATTGATCTGAGTTACCGTTGATTTCCACACGCTTATAAAAATTTTGGATAAGTGTATCCATGTATATTTTAAACAAGTCATTTTTATTGTTATACTCTATTCTTGAATCCCAAAACAAAGGGTTAACCACACCCATCGCTTCAAGCAACTCATCTCTTTGAAAATGGTTTCTGATTTCTTTTATCAATGTTTCTACTATTTTTCTCAATTTAATCCTTGTATTTAGTAAAACTTCAGCAAATATGTTGTATGTGATTAGCATTTGTTCAACATCTTCAGTAACTATATCCAATCGCTTATCAAAATAATATAAAGGTATCTCTTTTCTGTGAACATTAATACAAATATGATCATTAATTTCAAACTTCAACAAACTATTTTGTTCATTGATATTCATTAAAGTTTTCCAATCATCAAACAAAGGATCCATAAAATTTTCACTTGAAAAGTATAACATATCAATGCGCATACAAATCTATTTTCTAACCCTAATAAAATCAACAATATAAATGGATCTTTGTTGTGCAAGTTTTATCAATGTATTCATTTCATGCAACATTGGAAGAATACCACATAAAGTTAGTAGCATTTCTAGATATTTCATATGATATAACAAATATTTTTCTTTAACAACTGCCCTTCGGTTATCATACATAAATCCTACTAAGGATTTATATTATTTGACAACTCTTACTGCATGTTGATACAATCAAATCCACCTAGTATCTACATCTTTCAACAATTTTTTACCTTCTGTAAGTCTTAGTGCAAACAGTTGAAACTTTTCAAACCTTTCTAAATTGCATAAAAAATAAGCATGTACTTCACGGTTGAGTTCTTCAACTCTTGCAATATTTTTAAATGTGCTCACAATTTTGTATGCAAGATTCATTCTATGATCCATGCAGTGAATCGAGATCAAATATGGGGCAACAGATGTTTGAAGTTGAACATAAAGACCATTTTTGTTACCTTGTATTATAGCAGCACCATTAGCTTCGATACATTAATTTATTAGATGTTGTTGCATCATCGATTCTAGCAATACTCTTTAAGCTAGTAACAACAACATTGTAAATATTTTCAACATTATAGTTTTGCACCATCTTATGTATTGCTAGAAAATGAGGTTGCCTTACATGATTTTGAAACGTGTAAACATGCATGCAAATCCAAGACGTGTTGTCAACAATAGTTACCTCATTAATAGAAAGTGAAATGAAATTAGAATATTTAACTTTCTCTTTCAGGTCCTCCTTCTCAACCAAAGATAGACATTTTGCCATTTTTTAACCAATTTGATTTGACCAATGGGAACTAGGGAGGTTTTGTACATCAACTAGTTGAAAGAGATGCTTAAAATCAATAAAGTCTAACATAGGTCTACCTTTTTTAAGAATAGTAAATATGATAGCAAACTACAAGCTTTTCAAAACTAAAGTGGTTTTATGAATTTTTAGAAACTATACTAGAATCATTCCACCATTTTGAGCTAGTATTTGTTTTTATTTCATCTCTTTGTCATAGTTTATTGCATATCTAACATGTACGCAAATATATGTATTCTTCCACCTGATTATTTTCTTAGTAGTTCCATCAGTTTATTTTACTTTAACATAAAATTTTCCTCAATTTTTTTCTATTGTATCCAACTTTAGTTGCATCTTATGATCTTTATCTAGTTTCCAACTACAAATAACACATCTACGTTCCTTTGTGTTGTGGCTTTCGTACAACACACCCCAAATTTGGGGACCCACTCAAAAATTTGGGTACTCAAGGAGTTTTGGTCTACATTGAGTAATTTCTTCAGTTTACCATGGTCCTAGAAGTGAGTAGTTTTGTGTTTGACCTCATTGTTCGCATACAATTGACCTCATGCCCTCACCAATGGAGTCATTTCTTTGTGTGTACCACCCTCATAAGGCTCACTTGGATTTTGATGTTAAGGTTTGGTCATTTGTTTTGAATGTTGGATTCATTGGCCATTTTGTAATCACACTCAGATTTGATGAAGTATTAATCCTAGTTTAGCAGAATTTATAGCGTACAAACAATTATTAATCCTAGTTGTTGAATTGATCCCAAAGTTTATCATTTTAGCTATTTGTAAATATTGCATGTTTTTTGGATGTCTAGGTGTTTAAAGTGAGGACTAGCAGTATTGTTCGTAATATAATCAATTAAATTAAAAAAATAAAAAAATTATAATCAATGAATTCATAACCCTATGCACAATTATTTATAGTTTTGCGATTACAGTCCCTTGACACGGAGAAGCCCATTATTCTTTTGGATTGTACTAAACGATTCTCATTTGATCATGGCCCTGATGTTGTGTAATATGTTCTTAGTTTACAATACTAAATCTTGTGGATGGCTAGTTTCATATAATACAAAGAAACTTAATGGTATTTTGTATTCAAGAAAACCTCGTCAATTCCATGGAACAAGATTAATGGAAATTAAAACTACAATAGGTATAGATGTGTATGGTTTGAGGTCAAATTTTATTTTCAACTATAATTTGATCTTCTATTTAAATATAATAATTATTTTTTATAACATATGAAGAACAATGAAGGTAAATGGTGAGGATAGTGGCATAGATGTGGACTACCAAACCTGCGTAGACGTGGACTGCCAAACCTGCATAGACATGGACTGCCAAACCTGTGTAGACATGGACTGCCAAACCTTCATAGATGTGGATTTCTAAACCTGTGTGGGACTAAACCAAAATTTCCATAAATATGAAAGGCATTATCATATTTTACATGTAAGATAAGGATGCAACAAAGAAGGGCCAAGAAGTGAAGGAATTTTACCTTGGTACTTGATATGATTTGCGTAATCAATGTAGCAGGTGAGTATCGTCACCAGTTGCTCTAGGATGAGATGAGGTTACTGTTGCCATCCTTGTGGATGTTGGCAAAGAACAACAACTTGAAGAAGGGGCCCACCTCTTTGGCTTCCTTGTACATCACATTTGCATACTCCTACCGCAACACATTGTTAAGCGCAAAGGCATCCATACCTCTACTTTGTATGAGGTAGATCTCTTGCTTCAGTACCTCTACGCTGTCAGGTTTATACAACATCTAATGTGCCATCATAAGTCATGTATTTTCCCCTTCCACACTCATCGCAATAAGGTATGGATAAAGTTATGGTTTGAACGAAGGAAGAGTATGATTTTGAGAAGTGGACGTGAGTAAGGAATACATGAAAAAGGACAGTCTTGAGGGATATTTGACGTAGCATGAACCCTCCAAACTATTGTTTATCCATATCAATTTTATTGGTGAGAAGAAGATTTGGAAGTGCATGTTGACTGCTTAGGCCACTAGAATTAGATGAAATTCTATGGAGTTGGTGTTGTAATCAATTACAAAAGCTAGAGATGTGTGGTCACTGAAGAAGGTTATTCGACATTCCTTTTAGTAAGCAACCATCAGGAATCACAGATGTGCAGCTGTACAAGGTATTGTAGATGTTGAGGATTGTTGTCGTGCAAAATTTATGATCAATGTAGGGTTGGTGGATGGGAAATGAGTGTGCATACGAGGAAAATCCACTAGAGGATATACAACCTTGGTTGCACTTGTTTCTAGGAATACATTTAAGGTCGATTCCTACTATTTTGGAATGCAAATTTACCTTTGTTTAATGCTTGCACCCATAAGTTCGAATCACACAACTTGGAGTGTCTTGTCGAGGAGAATGAAACTAATGTCTATCACCAAATATCGTATGGTATAAATCTCATGCTTCAAAATAATCCATGATGGATACACATATCATAGGAAAATTTTCTTCCCAAAATAATGTAGTGCAATCAAAAGGAGGTTTAACATGATGATATATGGGTAAACCACATTGTCGCATGCAAACTGTATCTTTGGAAACATCGCTCAACCTGTCGAAGGTCCTACGTTAGAGCCCCATGAGATCATGATAGATGCACTGATCAAGTGGATCATACCCATCCTCGTAGTATGAGTACTCTTCCATACATGCAACAGTGAAAAATATTTCCAATCCAACTTCTCATTACTTGACAAAGAGGGACGCATGGACTGCGACCTTCAAAAGCATTGTAAAAAACTGACCTAGCCCTTGAAGAGATTAATTAAATATTGTGTATAAGAGTCTGATATAGTGGAAAATGCAGGGGCACATAAATATTTTCTTATCAAAATGTTAGCAGACCAAGTAAATAAATAAAGTGTCATTGTTTCATTTGGTGGGAAATAATGTGAATATTTAGTTCATGAGAACCAAAATACTTTCATTAATAAAGGGCTATTACAAGTCGAAGAAAAGTTAGACACAAGTTAATGTAACGACAGAAGCATTATTAAAACAAATTTTTTTTTGGGAAAGTAAGTACATCGATGACAAATGGAGGATGCAGAAGTTACCTGGTGAGGAAAAGAAGGCGTTTGGAAGCCAAATGAAGGAGGGAAAAGAAACAAAAAGTTTCTTCTAAAGTTTTAAATAGCCGTCGAAATAGAGAAAGTAGGTTGGAGAAATTTTTAATGAAGGCATGTTGGAAACAAGTTTTTTGAAGAAGCATCTCCTCCCAATTTTCTAGACTGCACCAAATTTCAACATTGGAAGCCATTGAAACATAGTATACTGCAAATGTATTTCATTTAAAATATTTCTTTTGGCAATATATTGGAAACTTCAGTGATTTTTATGTATGTGAATGGTAAACTTACCCTTTTTAAATATATTGCACCCTTTTCCTTAGAATATTACACCTCATTAAATGTTATACTACGTAAATATGGGTCACATTAATGTTGGTTTAGTGCTGGGTATTTGTGTTTGCAGGTTCGGTTTGATATTTTAAGGGTTTCAGCAACTTTTTCCTTTTATTTTATTTTTCTCTAACCCTACCCCTTTTACATTTTATTTAACTTCATCAATTATAAAATACAAAAAATATATATAAATAAAAATTTAAAATTCAAAAGAGGAAGCATGGCCATTACAAAGTTACATCTTCAATTCTCATTATACACATTTTAAAGGAAATTCCAAATTCTACATTTCACGTAAGCTCACATTTTAAAAAGGAAGTTGGCAATTTCAAGTTCTACACAAATTCACATTTTTAAAGGGAATTCGAAATTTTAAACTTTGCACATTTTCAAATCATCAAATTAATTTCATTCTATGTAAAAAATGGACATTTTAATAAATTCCAAATTTGTATTAAAATTAATAATTAAGGTGATATTCCAAAGCTCCTACATTGCAAAGTTAGATTTTAGTTATTTTATTTCATGCTCAAACAAAGATTAACAAAGGAAGATAAAATTTGTTAACAATTTAAGATAAAATTTGTTAACAAAAGAAGATAAAATTGGCTTAACAAAGGAAGATAAAAAATTTTAACAAAAGAAGATAAAATGGATTAAATCATCATTCTAGGATTGTCATTTCAAAGTAGATATATGATCAATAAAGTCATATTTCACAAATTTCATGAACAACAAAGAACATTGCAAATCAAATCAATACCAAACCACATGCCCCTTGTTAATAGTTACTTGCACCTCTAAGGTATTCAACACATTTTCATATTTTCACAAGCAATCAAGCACATTTTAAGTAATTAAGCAAACAAGAACCTTGGAGAAGTTTTAAATTTCTTTGCAAGAGAGGGTTTTCTGATAATACCCTGACTGTGATGGTGGTTTTGCAATTGGGTAAAATTATCACTCAATAGGATTTGGCACTAAAAGGAGGACCTGAAGGTAATTAATTTGATTTTTAGCATTTGAAGTTTTTCAAAGTAATATAAAAAAGAAAAAATAACTTTTGAAATTTTTTAATTTATGTTGCATTAGTTTTGATTTGCTATAAATTCAAAAATATTGTTATTGTTATGGTTAAATTGTTGTGAATTTTCCATACATAGCTTTGAATGTCAAAACTGGAACCAAAGTTCAATGGTAGGAATTGCATCTTGGTTAGGTGGTTATTGTAGTCCATTAAACATTCCTGGAGTAGCCCATGAGATTCTTGAAAATGTAGAAAGGTATTTACCCACATATAGGCATGATGGAATGAGATCGGTTGAGGAACATATTCAGGCATACATAAATACTTTAATTCATTTACAAGTTATGCATGAAGATGTTGCCTATAGAATATTTCCATACACATTAGATGAATTTTCTTATGATTGGTATATCAACTTACTTGCAAGTTCTATTACTTCTTGGGCTCAACTAGAAGCAACATTTCTTAGCCATTTTAAATTTGTTGACCTAGTTATAATATATCATCAGTTTGCCTCTGTCCGTAGAGAACCTAATGAATCCTTGATAATATTCAGTGATAGGTTCATAAGTTGTATACTAAACTTGTGACACCTTTCATAATTTCAAAAGAAGCAGCCATCCAGATGTACATTGGAACCTTAGACCCATTAACTTCCACATTTTTGAGGATACTTCCTCAAATTACATCCTTGCCCAAAGCCTACAATGAGGCAATAATATTTGAACAACAATTTATTTCTCAAGGGGTTAGTGTGGGTCAATTATCATCACTTAGACAACCTAAATATCACAATCAGATACCACAAATGAGTTAGACTTTTGTACCAAACTTTCCCATGATGAACTCTTTTCCAGGTGATATGAATTTCAACCAGTACAAACCTTTCAATTAGGCACCCTTGAATCAGATGATGTCTAATATGATAAATCAACATGATGAAATTGGTCCAGAATTTAAAACTACTTTAGATATTGTCCAAACTGAGGTAAAAGTTTCAAAGTCAATACCCATCAATGAGAGTTGTAGGAATCAAGCTAATAAAAATGCTAGGACAACTTCAATATTAGAAACTATGAACCTTCAAAAATGGAGAAAGATAAATCTGAAGAAGGTTATAGCCTAAATGACATTGAATCTGAAGAAGAATCTAAATATGCATCTGAAGAAGAATATGAAGATAGCATGAATGGAGGAATGGAATCTCACCAAATGTTTCAGAAATATAATGATTATATTATTCAAGGCAAATAAGGTAAATCACTCACTTTTTCTCCACTTGATGTGTAAGAAATTGAAAGCCTTGTTCCACCTAATAAACCTATAATGCCTATGCTACCTCAGATAGAAAAAACTCAAAAACAAGAGTGGGTTGGATTTGATATCGTTGATGATCCAAAGGAAAATGTTGCTCTATTTGAGACGACTTAGGTAGTTGATTAGGAAGATTTGTTATTTAACACATCCCTTGGCTAGCAAGATTTATGGTTTAAAAATGATGGGCATATTTTTAATTTTATGATAAATGCTAGTGTTTCTGAAAAATAGGTAATTGATGAACATGAAGGGCTACAAGATGATGATGATGAAGATCGTGAGGAAAAGGAAGGAATTACAAAGGCTCCTCAAGTCCTAGTAAATGGAAATGTACAAAAGGTAGAATCTCAGCCTTTCTATTCAACCATTTGAATTCCAAGTAATAGTTTGCATAAATATTTTTTGGATTCGAATGTTGTTAATAATGAGATATCATTTGTGGTTAGCAAATATTAGATTTGATTCCCACTCACACCAGTAATAAGGTTGCTGTGTTGAACAAAAAAGAGGTAGATGTTTTTGAGTTACTAGATCAAGTTCATCAACAATTGACTTTTGAACTTAGGATACAAAGTTATAATAATCCTCATATGCTATATATCCTAGATGCCTGTAAATTGCTACGTAATTATGATTGGTCTGAAACTATGAATAGTGGTTTGGCAATAAAATTTTTAGAAATATGATAAATATTGGAAGGACTCATGTCTGATCATAACAATGAGGATAGTCTCTCAAACATTTAATTTAAAAAGAGAATTCTCACCATGATAGTAAAAAATATGATTGAAGATAAAAGTTCAATGATAAATATTTCACACAGCAAACAACAATTAATTGAAGACTAATTATGGACCATTAATTTTGATGGAGAAAAATCTAAATTTGATAATGAGGATGGCATTAAATTGAACTGGTGGGGTGAGAGAGTAAAAATATAGGCTTTTGAGCTTTTAAATTTAATGTTATTATGGGATAATACCCATCAAAATCATCATGCTTATTATTATGAGCGTGTCTCAAATTATGGTAATCGTGTTTGGGATCTTGGAAAAGTTCATATATGAGAAATACCAAGTCTTGCATTGTAAATAGCTTTGTGCATAGTTCATTGTTTTCATGGTCTAGTGCATGATTTCTTGTTTTTGTGGTGACACAATTTCGTTTATTTTGTCATCTTTGATTTTGAATTTTTTATTTTGGTTTTATTTTCTAGGCTTTATGTTGATGCAAATTCATGTTAGGATAGGTGCTTCAGTTTTCAAAATTTTTTTTTTTTCTTTCACATGTATTGGTTTGATTCCATTTTGAATTTTTTACCTTTGGCATCTTCACACTTTTAGGGTTGTTCCTCTGATTGAGGTAGTGCTTTGTGATAGCTACTAACTTTTGGTCTCTTTGTTGATAGTTTTCCCTTTGTCATGTAGAATGGGTTGCCTAGTTTACAATCAGGTGAAATTGAAGAAAAGGAAATGAAACTTTTTAGTGATCATTCTTAGATTTTGGACTAAGACGGTGGATTTTGGAACATTGAAATATTTCACTGAAGCTCCACATATAACTCACTATATTAAAGGGTATTCTTTAAAATTTTAAAGGATGAAGTCATTTTGGTTTGCAGATTAAGGCAAAAATCCAATACACTTCATCTTTAGCATTAAGTGGTCTCTAACCCAGTTGGCATGCAAATTTTGCAAAGCAATTAAATGCTTAATATAAAAATTTAAAAAAATAATAAAAAAGGAAACATGCAAAATTAATCTTATGCTTGGGTGATTCAAACAATCTCTACCGGACTATAAACGCCTGATCGACAGTAGAGCAAGATCTAGAAGAGATCAAGGTCATCTCCACCGGGGCTATAGATGCCTAGCTAGTAGTGGAGCAATGCAGAGGCACATCTTTATGAGTGACATTTTATAGCCTAAATACAAAATAAATGATGGAATTTGGATTGTTTCAAGAATGCAAAATGAATCATAGTTCACACACTAAGAAAAAGCAAAAGGGTTCATCTATTTTTCATTTGAAGTTGTTTACCCCACTTTCTCTGGATATTTTTGGATGATGTATATTTCTCTAATATTTGGTTTTCTTGGTTTCAAATTGGGTTCTTCATTTGAAATTATCAGGAGCATTTCCTAGAAGAGTCACCATTTTTTGTAGTTGTCACACAACACACCCCAAATTTGGGGACCCACTCAAAAATTTTGGTACTCAAGGAGTTTTGGTCTGCATTGAGTAATTTAGTCAGTTTAACATGGTCCTAGCAGTGATTAGTTTTGTTTTTTACCTCATTGTTCACAAAAAATTGACCTCATGCCCTCACCAATGGAGTCATTCCTTTGCGCATACCACCCTCCTAAGACTCACTTGCATTTTGATGTTAAGGTTTGGTCATTTGTTTTGAATGTTGGATTGATTGGCCATTTTGTAATCCCACTTAAATTTTACGAAGTATTAATTTTGGTTGTGCAGAATATATAGCGTACAAACAATTATTAATCCTGGTTATCGAATTGATCCCAAAGTTTATCATTTTAGCTCTTTGCAAAGCTTACATTTTTGTTGGATGTCTAGGTATTTAAAATGAGGACTAGCAGTATCTTTAGTAATATAATCAATTAAATTTAAAAAATAAGAAAAAAAATCAATGAGGTCATAACTCTATGCACAATTATTTATAGTTCCGTGGTTACAGTCCCTTGACACAAAGAAACCCATTATTTTTTTTATTGTGCTAAACGATTCTCATTTGATCATGGCCCAGATGTTGTGTAATCCGTTCTTAGTTTACAATACTAAATCTTGCGGATGGCTAGTTTCATATAATACAAAGAAACTTAATGGTCTTTTGGGTTCGGGAAAATCTCGTCAATTCCGTGGAACGAGATTAATGGAAATTAAAACTACAATAGGTATAGATGTGTATGGTTTGAGGTTAATTTTTTTTTCCATTGTATGTTGATTTTCTATTTAAATATAATAATAATTTTTTATAACATATGCAAAACAGTGATGAAAAAAGATGAGGATAGTGGCATAGACGTGGATTGCCAAACCTGCATGGGACTAAACCAAAATCTCCATGAATATGAAAGGTGTTATCATATTTTGCATGTAAGATAAGGATGCAATGAATAAGGGCCAAGTAGTAAAGAAAGTTTACCTCGGTACTTGAGCTGGTTCGGTTGATCGACATAGTAGATGAGTATCATCGCTAGTTGTTCTGGGGTGAGGTTACCGTCACCGTCCTTGTGGATTTTGGTAGAGAACAACAACTTGAAGGTGGGACCCACCTCCTTGGCTACCTTGCACATCAAATTTATGCGCTCCTACTACCACACATTTTTAATTGTGAAGGCATCCACACATCTACTCTATGTGAGGTGGATCTCTTACTTCAGCACCTCTACGCTGTCAAGTATATACAACATGTAATATACCATCATAAACCATGCATTTATCCCTTCCACACTCATCCCAATAAGATATGGACCAAGTGATGGTTTGAACAAAGGAAGAGTCTGGTTTAGATAAGTGGATGTGAGTAAGGAATACATGACAAAGGATAATCTTTAGGAATATTTGACGTAGTATGAACCCTTCAAACTACTGTTTATCCATATTATTTTTTTGGTGAGAAGCAGATTTGGCATTTTGAAAGTGCATGTTGACTGCGTAGGCTACCAGAATCAAAAAAAAGTCTATGGAGTTGGTGTTGTAATAAATTACCAGAAGCTAGAGACGCGTGATCATCGGAGGAGGTTATTCGGTATTTCTTTTATTAAGCAACCATCAAGAATCACAGATGTGCAACTGTACAAGGTATTGTAGATGTTGAGGATTGTTGCAATTGTGCAAAAATTTTGATCAATGTGGGGGTTGGTAGATGGGAAACGAGTGTGCATATGGGGCAAATCTGCTAGAGGATACACAACCTTGGCTGCACTTGTTTCCAAGAATACATTTAAGGTAGGTTCCTACTGGTTTAGAATGCAGAATTACCTTTTTTTAATGCTCACACCCATAATTTTGAATCACGCAACTTGGAGTGGCTTGTCAAGGAGAATGAAACTAATGTCTATCACCAAATACCGTATGGTAGAAATCTCATGCTTCAAAAAAATCCATGATGAATACACATATCACAAGGGAATTTTCTCCCTGAAATAATGCAGTGAAATCAGGATGTCTAACATGGCAATATATGGGTAAGCCACATTGTTGCATGTAAATTGTGTCTTTGAAAACATCACTCAACTTACCAGAGATCCTGCGTTCAAGCCCCATGGGATCGTGATAGATGCTCATATCAAGTGGACCATACCCATCCTCGTAGTATGGGTATTCTTCGATACTTGCAATGGTGAAAAATATGTCCAATCTGACTTCTCATTACTTGACAAAGGGGGACGCATGGGCTGTGACCCTTTGAAAGTATTGTACACAACCAAACCAGCCCTTGAAGAGATTAATTAAATGTTGTGTATGAGTCTGATATAGTTGCAAATGCAAGTGCACGTAAAGCATTTCTTATCAAAAGGCTAGCGGACCTAGGAAATAAATAAAGTGTCATTGTTTCATTTGGTGGGAAATAATAGGAATATTTAGTTCATGAGAACCAAAATACTTTCATTAATAAAGGGTTGTTACAAGTTGAAGAAAAGTTAGATGCAGGTTAATGTAACGGTGGAAGCATTATTAAAACAAAGTTTTTTTTTGGAAAGTAAGTACATCGATGACAAATGGAGGATATGGTAGTTACCCAGTGAGTAAAAGAAAACGTTTGGAAGTCAAACGAAGGAGGGAAAAACAATGAAGAGTTTCTTCTAAAATTTTAAATAGCCATCGAAACAAAGAAAACAGGTTAAAGAAATTTTCAGCGAAGGCATGTTGGAAACATGTTTTTTTGAAGAAGCATCTCCTCCCAAGTTGTTGGACTGCACCAAATTTCAACATTGGAAGCCATTGAAACACGGTATGCTACAAATGTATTTCATTTAAAATTTTTATTTTGGCAATATATTGGAAATTTTAGTGAGTTTTATGCATGTGGATGGTAAACTTGCCATTTTTTAATATATTGCACCATTTTCCTTAGAAGATTGCACCTCATTAAATGTTGGACTGCGTGAATACAGGTCACATTAATGTTGGTTTAGTGCAGGGTATTTGTGTTTGCAGGTTCGGTTTGAGATTTTAATGGTTTTAGCAACTTGTTCCTTTTATTTTATTTTTCTCTAACCCTACTCCTTTTACATTTTTTTTAACTTCATCAATTATTAAATACAAAAATTTTATATAAATAAAAATTTAAAATCCAAAAGAGGAAGCATGGCCATTACAAAGTTACATCTTCAATTCTCATTGTTACACATTTTAAAATTCCAACTTCCAAATTTCACATAAGCTCACATTTTTAAAAGAAATTTTGCAATTTCAAGTTCTACACAAATTCGCATTTTTAAAGGGAATTCAAAAAAATTCAAACTTTGCACATTTTCAAACCATCAAATTAATTTCATTCTATGTAAAAAATGGAAATTTATAATAAATTCCAACTTTGCATTAAAATGATTAATTAAGGTGATATTCCAAAGCTCCCACATTTCAAAGTTAGATTTTAGTTATTTTATTTCATGCTCAAAAAAAACTTAACAAAGGAAGATAAATTTTGCTAACAATTCAAGATAAAATTTGTTAACAAAAGAAGATAAAATCGGCTTAAGGAAGATAACAATTTTTTTTTTCGTAGGTAAAAGTAATTTTATTTACTTTATGGTTTGAAGGGACCCGCCCCTTTTTACATTTGAATCAGATGTGGTTGGAAGGCCACAGTCCATTACCCAGGGGGTATTGAACCAACAACATAAAGCAGCTAGTCAAAAAGTTTCACGGACCACCTGCACAGGCATCCTTCCACAAACATACAAAAAATTCCAATTACAGAGTAAAGAAAAAACAAACACCGTCACGACCATGCTTCACATGAACCTGCCGCCTCAGTTCCCAGTATTCTGGGATGTGTGACTTGCTTCATTTGGAACTTTTGGGAATTATTTTGCCCCCTTTTCCTTGTTGTGTAGGGGGTTTGGGTCTTCGGGTTTCTTCCTTAGCACTGATTTCGTTACCCTAGAAAAGGATTTTCTGGGTCCCATTGGCGATATCTTTTGTTGTGTCCCTGATCCATCTATCTGCTTTCGACGGTCTACCTTTTTTCCTCTCCCCTCCAACATCCATCTGGGATTTCCTGAAGCTACGAGGTTTTTTAGGGCTCCACTACTCAGGGGAAGGTTGTTCACGGTCTTCACTGTTAGAGTAAACAGGGTCGTAGAAGGTGGGCGAGGCTGGAGCCCCGGATTCTAGGGGAGGAGAGTCCTACGAGGTGTAGGATGGCAGGGCAAAGGGTTTTAAGGGGGACCTATGGGGGTACTGGGAGGGGGAGGGACTAGGAGAGTGAATCAGGGGAGAGGTAAACTTGGGGGCTAGGTGGGTGGGGCTGGCCTAGGACATTGAAGGGGTTCAAGGTTAAAACCCAGGTTAGAATCAACATGGATTTCCCCTTCCTCAACTTCCTCAGAAACACCATAATCTTTGAGCACATCAAATTTATTAGTAACAGGGATAGAAGCACTTGCCTTTTGATATGGGGTGTTCACCCGCAATCTAGCTTGATGCCCGATGATCGTAGAGTGGTTTTCTGAAGATTGTCTAGAAATCTTCTTTGGATGATCCACAGTCTAGTTGTCCAATACAGGGCTCTTAGCCCTAGAACACTAGGATGACAGGTGGCCCTACATCTGGTAGTCAGGGAAAAATGTTGGTTTGTTCTCATAGATCAGTGGTTACCTCCATTTGAATTCCCCATATATGAGGTTCAAGTATTCCGAGAGTTGGCTTTCCAAGTTCATATTGATGTAGATGCAGGCCTGAGTTAAGTGCATTCTCGCTCGGGTGGCTAGGTCAATGGCCACGAGATCCCCAATAGCCTTGGTTAAACCTTGTAGAGCGTCTTCATAGAAGAAATGAGCTGGGAGGTTCGGAAGCCTCACCCAGAGCGGAGCGTAGTTGATATTCTAAGAATTTGGGTCAAAATTTGGTTGCCATTTTTTAAAAATAAGCTTCTCCTCCAAAAAAACCATGGTCCTTCGAACAAGATGCAATCTGCATCCTCTTGGGTGTTGAGTTGGATCATAAAGAAACCCGGATTCATTGTCGACAGCTCCATGCTTCCTAGATTTTTCCACTTGGACGATGCCCATCTGCAAATTTAATCCATGTCTAGGCGGCCTCCTATGAACTTTCCTACCAGGGAGTAAGTATCACAAGTTTTGTAGTCTTCCATGAGGCTCGTAGGGCATAAGACATCACAGCCCTGTGTAACGAACTTGCATGTGGTGTTAGTTTTAGTTTTTTGCTTGTTCTAAAGCAACTTTGCATATGAAGGGTTTCCATAGGTATGGCCGCCATTGGTGGTCTTTTCCCCAGTGTCATCGTTACTCTCCCCATTTTTATTAGTGGTGGTCGAACCCACTGTCTTCCCCACCTTCACAATGGTACTTGTGGCGTTATGAGGGCCACTCATCGCATCGTAGTATGAGGTCTTATTCCTGTCTTCCTTCTTGCCTCGTGGCGCCATGGTCATGCCACTCGACACTCATTCAGACCATGTGCAGTCTTCGAATAGTCAAAACCCTAGAATTTCGTTCGTCGAAGTTCGCTCAATACATCTTATTTCATCTTAAAACTTCAAATCCAAGCTGAAGATAAAAAAAAATAACAAAAGAAGATAAAATGGATTAAATCACCATTCCAAGATTGTCATTTCAAAGTAGATAGATGATCAATAATGTCACATTTTTTACAAATTCAATGAACAACAAAGAGCATTGTAAATCAAATCAATACCAAACCACATGCCCCTTGTTAACAGTTACTTGCACCTCTAAGGTATTCAACATATTTTCATATTTTCACAAGCAATCAAACACATTTTAAGTAATTAAGCAAACAAGAACCTTGGAGAAGTTTTAAATTTCTTTGCAAGAGAGGGTTTTCTGATAATACCTTGAATGTGATGGTGATTTTGCAATTAGGCAAAATTATCACTCAACACTTTGTCATATCATTACTGTTTTCTAGCTACATTGGTTCAATAAACAAATATTTTGATGCCCATTCAATATAAAATGACATTCCAATAGTCCAACTTATTAACTTCCTACGTTTAGGTTTCTTAGTCGAGGATTATGAAGAAGTGTGCATTTGGTCAAAATGATCGTTTTCATTTTGGATTTGTATTCTAGTTTCAAGATTCTGTTCAAGTTATTGCATGTCATTGTTGATCAAATTTTCATGATGTATTTCATCTTGGGGAATATCTTGTAGTGGAGGCATATCAAGTTCAATTGGGTATTCTGCATTCAAATATGTTCTATATCATTTTTTGAAATTACTTATTAAAATTATTATTAAGTAGGTAAAAAATATATGTACCTTATAATTATTCAAGTTGTTGCATGTCATTGTTGATTAAATTTTCATGATGTATTTCATCCTGGAGAATATATTCTAGTGGAGACATATCATGATCAATTGGGTATTCTACATTCAAATATGTTTTATATCATTTTTAAAAATTACTTATTAAAATTAGTATTAAGTAGGTAAAACGGGTATGTACCTTGTAACTGTGCAGGTTCCGGTGCCTTATTGTATTTTGATGCCTCATTGGATTTCAATATATGGCTAAAATATTTTAGGATACTCTTTTTTCTAGAAGATTTTTCTCCCTTGTTTCCATTGGGAGTTGGAGCCATTATACCTATAAAGGAAAATGTTAGAAAAAGAAAGCGAGATTGAAAAAATTGATTTCAATCACATGGCATTAATTATGTGGTTGTAAGTTCATTGTTTTGTAGCATAAATGATGCTTTGAATTATTGCAATGATCTTTGATTTTTTTCATCCATTTGTGGACATCACTTGCTAATATTTTAACAACATGCACTTAAAAGGATAGGCAAGGGAAATATGCTTTTGTAACTTTTGTAACTTACATTGAAAGGAGAAACTTTTCAAAGGAAAGGTAAAGAAAATATGCTTTTGTTCTATGGTACAGATCTTGATGAATAAAAACTAACATGCATTGCTACCATCACTGAGATTATAGATAAAAAAAATGTAATCAAATAAGGTCTGACATCATATCCTTATTAAAAAATATTATGGCAAACAAATGGAGCATCGAAAGAAGTCATGGTCTACCTATCATTTGTAGTGCTCACTAGGAGAATAGTTTTACCTATAGTCTTTTTTCTATTACCTATAGTCTTTTATCCGTATTCTTTTGTCTACTACCTATAGGCTTTTATTTGTAGTCTTTTGTCTGATGCCTATAGTCTTTTATTCGTAGTCTTTCATTTTTTGCCTATAGTATTTTATATGTAGTCTTTTATCTGCTACTTATAGTATTTTATCCATAGTCTTTTGTCTGTAGTCTTTTATCTGTTGTCTATAGTCTTTTGTCTACTACCTATAGTATTTTGTCTACTGCCTATAGTCTTTTATATTTTTAAAAGAAAGGTAAAGAAAATATGATTTTGTTCTATGGTACAGATCTTGATGAATAAAAATTAACACGCATTGATACCATCACTGAGATTATAGATAAATAAAATTAATCAAATAAGGTATGACTTCATGTCCTTATTAAAAATAATTATGGCAACAAATGGAGCATTGAAAGAAGTGGTCTACCTATTGTTGGTAGTGCTTGCTAGGAGAGTAGTGTTGCTTATAGTCTTTCATCTGCTTCCTATAATATTTTTTTATTAGTCTTTTGTCTGCTATCTATAGACTTTTTTCTGTAATCTTTTTTCTACTACCTACAAATTTTTATTCGTAGTCTTTCATCTACTACCTATAGTCTTTTATCTGTAGTATTTGGTCTATTGCCTATAGTCTTTTATCCGTAGTATTTCAATTATTGCCTATAGTATTTTACTCGTAGTCTTTCATCTGCTACCTATAGTATTTTATTTGTAGTCTTTCATCTATTGCCTATAGTCTTTTATCCGTAGTCTTTCATCTCCTACCTATAGTCTTTTATCTGTAGTCTTTCGTCTACTACCTATAGTCTTTTGGCTGTAGTATTTGATCTATTTTCTATAGTATTTTATCTGTAGTTTTTCATTTGTTGCCTATAGTATTTTATCTGTTGCCTATAGTCTTTTATCTATAGTTTTTTACTTGTTGCCTATAGTATTTTGTCTTCTCTGCTTCTGCTATTTTTTTGACTTCACTACTTCTGCTCATTTTTTGATTTATTTGTTGTCGATCGAGAACCAATGTTTAACATGTATGTTTGGTTACATATAGTGGGGGTATATATAGGTAAATTTATCTAGGTTAATAAAATTATATATAATATTAAGGTGAATCAGTCAAAAATCTAGGCGAGAAGGCTAGTGATTTAAAATTTAAACAGTAAAAGTATTATAATTTCGGGGCAAACTGACCCCCAAAAAAATTTACCTCAAAATTTTTTGGGTGAATGGGCTAATGTCCAAGGTCCCAATATTAGCCAATTTTAAATTTTAAAAATCCTAATATTCATTAATTTACAATAATTCACCACTATGCATAACCCTAATATATACACGTCAACCTATAATATAAACAAATGTACTCCTTACTCCAATTTTTCTATTAGAGTTATTTGTAAAAGAATCTCAAATTTAGAAGTAAATGATCATGTATTCCTTTGTTTAAACGTGTTAAGATATTACCATGAAGCTCATAATTTCGAGCACCATGTATCTTAAGATAACTATGTTAAATTCATTTATGTATCACAGACTTTGTAAAAAATATGTATTTCAAACAGAGTTGCTTGAAGGCATCAGCATACTGTTGTGCCAACTAAAACTAATATAGCTTTGAATAATTTAAACCACAAAGTAGAACACTACTAGGGGTAGTTCAATATCTTGTTATGAATAAATAATCTTTAAATTAAAGAGTGGTTCTTACAACCCTTTAATATACAAATAATTGTATAAATCTATGTCAATATATATGACATCTGACTCACAATAACATGCTAGAAATAATACTTTATTTAAGTTGAAGATTCACTTTTGTATTGATTTTCAGAATCCCTATATATTTGCATTATATTTAATTATCTTAAAGAAGTTTAATTTATCAATTATTGTTCTTGACTTGTTAATCTACTAATATTTAAAACTGTATAGTTATTTTAAGGGAGATCTTTAGTTTTCCACTTACTGTATCTACTATGTGATCTAATAATCCTCAATACTATGACTGTTGGACATTTTGAGTCATGTAATTCAAAGTTGTCATTGATGTCACCTGATAGAGTTATCACTCCTATTAAGGAATTCGGCAAGAAATAAAGTCGCCCAAGTCATCTAGGAAAAAGCTTCATCAGTGCAGAAGTGACAAGAAAAAGGTCTCATAATATTTTAATATTATTGGGAGCACAGGTTAAGTGATTGGTTTATAAAAACCCAATATGGGTTATTGCAGAGGTTAAAAAGGAGGTTTAATAATTATTTATAAATTATTTAAATTCACAAGGAATTTAAATTTTATAAATAATATTTAATTACACCAATATTGGGCATTAAGACAAGGTTCTAAGGTTTAATTAAATTAAACCTAAGGTTGGTTCTTTTTAATTTATAATATTTAAATTTAAATTTAAATTTAAATTAATTATAAATTAAAAATCATGCCGACGTCAAAATTATTCGAAGCACCGATGTGATTGCAAAAGAGGACAAAGGCATTATATAAATGCCATCAAAAACATTTACCAAGGCATCCCTTGCAATCATTTATTCGAAGCGCATGCGAAAAGGTTTTGTTTTTCGAAGGCATTATGGTTTACGTAAAGGCTAAAGGTGTGAAGGTTCGGAGGCTCTAAGCTCAAAGGCTAGCGTAGCCTAGTGGTATGTTGGCTTGGTACTAAGGAGGAGGTCATGCGTTCAATTTGCGTGAGGCATTTTGGATTGCAAGGAAGAAGCGCTTGAAGCACTTGTTATTTTTTGGAGGAACGTTGTTCATGGAAACTTTATGGTGGACGTGTCATTTTAGACACGTAAAGGCACGTGGCCCAACGATGGCTTGTTTGTGGCTAAGGCATTGGTAAGGAGGACGTCGGGGGATCGAATTTCATCGAGGGCAAGGCAAGTGGATTTAATTTTTTATGTTGTTTAATATTTTAATTTTTTCCAAGGTTGCCTAAAGAGAAATAAGGATATGGTATGCCCTAGGAAAGATAGAGATTTCTACTTATTTTATTTTTGGAAGTATATCATATTATATATCATTGGAAAGCTCTTTTCGAGAGATATTTGTTTAGATTGCTTAGAGGGAGAAATAAGGTGTGTGCAAGGAGATATTTCTGGTTTTGTCAAGGAGTTTTAAAAGTAAGTTTGATTCATTCTTTTGAGGGTTTATTTCTTGCATAAGAGGGTATGGTGTATTTTATTAAGTAGGAGTAATAAGGTGTTATTGAGATATTATTTTTATTATTGTGTTATTACTCAATACCTCTAACCCTTTTTGATATTGGAAAAATAAAATGTGTTGAGTATGGCAGATTTAGTGGACAACTCGTAAGGCATCAAAAAGGTATGGGCAATATTCTTCATTGACTTATTTGGGTGATTGATTTTTGAAATAATCTTTGGAGAGAAAAGGATTGATTGTGGTTTCCTTTTTTAGGAGTTGTTGGTTTAATGCTTCAAGGTTTTCTAGTTTGAGAGTTGTCATTAAACCTTGTTTTATAAGCATTGTTGTTGAAGCCAATTGGTCATGCAAAGAACTTGAACTTGAGTTAAGAACATGAGTATCATTGTTATGTGATATTTTTTGTTGAGCATTGTTGGAAACATTTTGAGTTGGTTGATACATGCTTGGACTAGGGTTTGAGGAAAGGATTGTTCATTGAGGTGATTGGTTGAGTAGAGTTGATTGAGCCTAGTCAAGTGATTGTGTGAAGTGGTTGTTCAATGAAACAAACTATTCTATATTCTGATTTGAGTTGAGATTGAGATTTGAGAATAGAACATATAGAGTCTCTAAAAATTCTCTTTATGCTTCTATGAGATTGATTTGATTTGAGATTGGGATTTGAGTATAGAATATATTGAGTCTCTAACAATTCTCTTTATTCTTCTATGATATTGATTTTTTTTGAGATTGGGATTTGAGTATAAAACATATTGAGTCTCTAACAATTCTCTTTATGCTTCTATGATATTGAATTGAGATATTGATTGAGCATTGAGTATAGAACATATTGAGTCTCTAACAATTCTCTTTATGATTCTATGATATTGGACAAGTTCTGTGTGAGCTTGTTAAACTGAATTGAGGTAAGTCTTTGAGAAGGCTTGTGGACTGATTTTGTGTAAGATTTTGTAGAAGCTTACTATGCAGATTTGAGAAAGTCTTAGAGAGGACTTATTGAGCAGGTTCTATGTGGACCTATTGAGAAGATTTGAGCAGGTTCTATGTGGACCTGTTGAGAATATTTAAGCAGGTTCTATGTGGACCTGTTGAGCAGATTTGAGCAAGTTCTATGTGGACCTATTGAGAAGATTTGAGAAGGTTTTGTGTGGACCTATTGAGCATATTTATGCTAGATCGAATGAACTATGTTTAGTACAAATTTGAGTGGACTTATGCTAGATTGAATAAATTGTGTTTAGTGCAAGATATTGAGCAGAGTTGTGCTAGACCTAATGAACTATGTTTAGTGCAAGATATTGAGCAGAGTTTTGCTAGACCGAATGAACTATTTTTAGTGCAACATATTGAGAAGATTTATGCTAGACCAAATAAACTATATTTAGTACAAGAGATTGAGTAGAGCTATGCTAGACCAACTAGACTGTGTTTAGTATAGTATTGAGACAGATCTTTGGAGGTGATAGAGTATAGAGGATAAAGTCTCAGTGGATAGAGATCCAACAGTCAGGATAATTGAAGATAGATCTGAGTGAGGAGTCTTCAAGTGGAGAGAGATCCACCAGTCAGTGTAGTAGAGAGATAGAGTCTTCTAGAATATCACTAGCCAGAGCAAAAGGGGAAATAGTTCTCCTATGGAAGAGATCCACGAACTTGAGATTTAGGGGATTAGCATCTCCTTTGGATAGAGGTGTATAAACATTGTAATTGGGAAGGATTCCCATGAGATTATTTGATAAATATTTAGAATAAATATTTTCTCTATGGAGGTAGCCCACATTGGGTGAACCACATTAAAATTGGTGTCTCTATTGTGTATGATGATTTGTGCATTGATTTGGTTATTGCTATTAATAATGACATTGATTATATTGATTAATACTATTTGGGAAAGAAAAGTAAAAAGTGGTCTTATATTGTTCACCTCCCCTCTCAGTATAAACTTATGTTCTTCAATTGGTATCAGAGCAAGTTCCTTTGAAAGAAGTTTAACAACTTGAATGAATATCCTACAAGAATACAAATGGCAAAGAAAGGCAAGATTAGAAGCATGAGACACAAGAAGAAAATAACACCTATGGTCATGAAAGAAAAGGAATATGAGTTTAATATTGTTGTGTTGGGAGGATACATGGAAATAGATTCAAGAGATAAATCAAGTAATGGAGAAATATCTAGACTGATAAAGTTTTGTACCAGGTGTGGGAACACAGGTCACCATGCAACTTATTTTCCATAAGAATATTTTGTTTGTGGTCAACTTGACCATGATGTAAGATATTGTAATGGGTTTAGTAGTAGTGAATATGAAGAAGATATTCTCGAAAATGAAATCCTAGAGATTGATTCAAGAAAGGATAACAAGGACAATAAAAATAGGTATAAAGAAGAAACTCTACTTTCAGTAATAGAAGAAAAAGAATATGCTTCAGAAAAAGAAAAAGGGAAAGCCATTCTTAAGGAGCTTATTGAATTGAAAAGAGAGAATTTAGAATTGAAGACTCAAATACAAGAAGATGAGAAATGTAAGACAAAGCTTCTACAAGATATCTCTGACTTGAGAGATAAGGTTGAAAAAGCAAGAAGAGTTGAAGAAGGTATGATTAAATAGTCAAAGGCAAAAGAGATAGAATGTGAAAGGCTTATGCTTACTCTTGAAGAACTAAAAAGGGAGAACTCGGGATTAAGGGTTCAAGCTCATGAAGATTAGAAAGAAAAAACAAGGTGTCTACAAGAACTCACTAACTTCAAAATCAAATTTGAAGAGACAAGAAAATTTGAAGAAGGTATGGCCAAAAAATTAAAAACAAAAGATCTAGAGTGTGAAATATTAGAGCATGAGATAGTTTCACTAAGGTTGGAAGTAAAAGGTTCTAAGGAAAAGCTACACAAGTTTGAGGAAAATTCAAAGACCTTGGAAAGGACTATCAATGCACAAAAGTCATCAGTCACCATAACAGGACTTAGTTCTAAATAAGAAAAGGGAAATAGGAAGCAGAAAAAGGAGATTCAAGCTCAAACACCAAAAAATAAGAAGAGTCAAAATAAGTAAGTAAAAGAGAGAGTGATACCTCTAAGGATAAGTTTGACAATAGTAATTTCAATAAGGAAAGTAACAATGCATAAGTTAGGAATAGATGGAATAGGAAAAATGTAGAAGAGACTAAGAGACCAATGGGGTCTAGGCAAGGTTTCTTCAATGGAAGATGTTTTTCATGTCACAGGTTTGGGCACATGGCTTCACAGTACAGGACACATGAAAGACATGAATATGGGAAAAGACAGCTTTTCCATGGGTATTGCTACTCATGTAATGAGTTTGGTCACAAGGCAATGAATTGCAAGGTTCATGACAGAAGAGGATATGGCTTCACTAAAAAAAGTCCTAAGATAGTTGCACCTCCAAGGAATAACAACATAATTATGAACGAATTATGAACAGAAACAAGAACATGAACAGAAGCAAGAAGATGAATAGGAATAGAGACTCATAAAATAATAGAGACTCAAAAAATAATAAGAACATGAACAAGGATGAGAACATGAACAAGAGCAAGAACAGGAACATGGATGAGAACAAGAGCAGGAACAAGAACATAAGTGACGATAGGAATAGGGATGATGACTTGGAAAGAAACAGTGAGAGGATTCAGAAGACTCACAAAATAAGAGAGAAAGATAAAGGTACAGATCTATGCTTTTGGGGAGTAGAAATACTCCCACCCAAGAATTAACCACCTCATGTGGAGGTGGGGGGGGGGCTAAGCTAAGAGGCTCATTCTTAGCCCCCAACCTCAAAGGTGACCCTTTGCCATTAATGTCAAAGGATGAGAGATTTGTGTATTGGGGAGAGATTTGATATGAGGAGATATTTGATATTTGAGAGATCATTGAGCCAAGGGGAGAAAATTCCTAAAGGAAGTAGAAAATAAGGTCAGGTTTTAGTAAAAGGATAAGGGTTGCCTTCAATGACAAAGGGGGATATTGTTGGATATTTTGAGTCCTCTAAGTCAAAGTTGTCATTGATGTCACCTGATAGAGTTATCACTCTTATTAACAAATTTGACAAGAAATAAATTCGCCCAAGTCATCCAGGAAAAAGCTTCATCAGTGCAGAAGTGAAAGGAAAAAGGCTCCATAATATTTTAATATTATTGGGAGCACAGGTTAAGTGATTGGTTTATAAAAACCCAATATGGGTTATTGCAGAGGTTAAAAAGGAGGTTTAATAATTATTTATAAATTATTTAAATTCACAAGGAATTTAAATTTTATAAATAATATTTAATTACACCAAGATTGGGCATTAAGACAAGGTTATAAGGTTTAATTAAATTAAACCTAAGGTTGGTTCTTTTTAATTTATAATATTTAAATTTAAATTAATTATAAATTAAAAATCACGCTAACGTTGAAATTATTTGAAGCACCAATGTGATTGCAAAAGAGGACAAATGCATTATATAAATGCCATCAAAAACATTTACCAATGCATCCCTTGCAATCATTTATTCGAAGCGCATGCAAAAAGGTTTTGTTTTTCGAAGGCCTTACGGTTTACGTAAAGGCTAAAGGTGTGAAGGTTCAGAGGCTCTAAGCACAAAGGCCAACATGGCCTAGTGGTATGTTGGCTTAGTAGTAAGGAGGAGTTCCCACATTCGATTTGTGTGAGGCCTTTTGGATTGCAAGGAAGAAGCGCTTGTTGTTTTTTGGAGGAACATTGTTCGCGGACACTTTATGGTGGACGTGTCATTTTGTACACGTCAAGGCGCATGGCCCAACGACAGCTTGGTTGTGACTAAGGCATTGGGAAGGATGACGTCGTGGGATCAAATCTCGTCGAGGGCAAGGCAAGTGGATTTAATTTTTTATGTTGTTTAATATTTTAATTTTTGCCAAGGTTACCTAAGGAGAAATAAGGATATGGTATGCCCTAGGAAAGATAGAGATTTCTGCTAATTTTATTTTTGGAAGTATATCATTGGAAATCTCTTTTCGAGAGCTATTTGTTTATATTGCTTAGAGGAAGAAATAAGATATGTGCAAGGATATATGTTTGGTTTTGTTAAGGAGTTTCAAAAGTAAGTTTGATTCATTATTTTGAGGGTTTATTTCTTGCATAGGAAGGTATGGTGCATTTTATTGAGTAGGAGTAATAAGGTGTTATTGAGATATTATTTTTATTATTGTGTTATTACTCAGAACCTCTAACCCTTGTTGATATTGAAAAAATAAAATGTGTTGAGTGTGGCAGATTTAGTGGACAACTCATAAGGCATCAAAAAGGTATGGGCAATATTCTTCATTGACTTATTTAGGTGATTGATTTTTGAAAATATCTTTGGAGAGAAAAGGATTGATTGTGGTTTCCTTTTTGAGGAGTTTTTGATTTCATGCTTCAAGTTTTTCTAGTTTGAGAGTTGTGATTAAACCTTGTTTTATAAGCATTGTTGTTGAAGCCAATTGGTCATGCAAAAAACTTGAACTTGAGTTAAGAACATGAGTATCATTGTTATGTGAGATTTTTTGTTGAGCATTTTTGGAAACATTTTGAGTTGGTTGATACATGCTTGGACTAGGGTTTGAGGAAAGGATTGTTCATTGAGGTGATTGGTTGAGTAGAGTTGATTGAGCCTAGTCAAGTGATTGTGTGAAGTGGTTGTTCAATGAAACAAACTATTCTATATTCTGATTTGAGTTGAGATTGAGATTTAAGAATAGAACATATAGAGTCTCTAACAATTCTTTTTATGCTTCTATGATATTGATTTGAGTTGAGATTGGGATTTGAGTATAGAACATATTGAGTCTCTAACAATTCTCTTTATGCTTCTATGAGATTGATTTGAGTTGAGATTGGGATTTGAGTATAGAACATATTGAATCTCTAACAATTCTCTTTATGCTTCTATGATATTGAATTGAGATATTGATTGAGCATTGAGTATAGAACAAATTGAGTCTCTAACAATTCTCTTTATGATTCTATGATATTGGACAAGTTCTGTGTGAGCTTGTTAAATTGATTTGAGGTAAGTCTTTGAGAAGGCTTGTGGACTGATTTTGTGTAAGCTTTTGTGGAAGCTTGCTATGTAGATTTGAGAAAGTCCTAGAGATGAATTATTGAGCAGGTTTTGTGTGGACCTGTTGAGCAGATTTGAGCAGGTTCTATGTGGACTTGTTGAGCAGATTTGAGCAGGTTTTATGTGGACCTGTTGAGAAATTTGAGCAGGTTTTGTGTGGACCTGTTGAGCAGATTTGAGCAGGTTTTGTGTGGATCTATTGAGCAGGTTTTGTATGAACCTATTGAGTATATTTGAGAAGGTTATGTGTGGACCTATTGAGCAGATTTGTACTATACCAAATGAACTGTGTTTAGTACAGATTTGAGTGGACTTGTGCTAGATCGAATGAACTGTATTTAGTGCAAGATATTGAGCAGATTTGTGCTAGACCAAATAAACTATGTTTAGTGCAAGATATTGAGCAGAGTTGTGCTAGACCGAATAAACTGTGTTTATTGTAAGATATTGAGCAGAGTTATACTAGACCGAATGAATTATGTTTAGTACAAGATATTAAGCAGAGTTGTGCTAGACCGACTGGACTGTATTTAGTATAGTATTGACACAGATATTTAGAGGTGACTGAGTATAGAGGATAGAGTCTCAGTGGATAGAGATCCAGCAGCCAGTACAATTGAAGATAGATCTAAGTGAGAAGTCTTCAAGTGGAGAGATATCCACTATTCATTGTAGCAGAGAGACAAAGTCTTTTAGAAAATCACTAGCCAGAGTAGAAGGGGAAAGAGTTCTCCTGTGGAAGAGATCCACAAACTTGAGATTTAAGGGATCATCATCTCCTTTGGACAAAGGTTCATAAACATTGTAATTGGGAAGGATTTCCATGAGATTATTTGAGAAATATTTTCTCTGTGGAGGTATCCCACATTGGATGAACCACATTAAAATTGGTGTCTCTATTATGTGTGATGATTTGTGCATTGCTTTGGTTATTGCTATTAATACTACAATTGATTATATTGATTAATACTATTTGGGAAAGAAAAGTAAAAAGTGGTCTTATACTATTCACCCCCCCCTCTCAGTATAAGCTTGTGTTCTTCAATGACAGCTGCAAAGTAAGCAAATTATTTTATCACTTCAATTTGAACATCAAATTTTGCAGACTTTTCAAAATAGCCTACTATCAGTAGATTAATTAAAATTTGATTCAAAAAATCACTAACTTTTAACTTGTAAAATATTTTATGAAAGTGAAATGAACTTTCAAGGGATATACCCCTAAATTATGTCCTTGTCTTATGTTGGTCAGGAGGACATATCAACTAGCATAGACCTGTATAAGTTCGACTATGAGAAGATAGCAACAAACAATTCAAAGGGACCTAAGACATAACACCAAATAAACATTTCCAACATAGTTGAGATGAGGAAATAGAAAGACAAAAGAGGTGAAGGGCAAGCCACATTTCTCATCCAAAATAGGATTAGATAGAGTGGCATGTTTATAATCCTAGGTGAAATTTCCGATGATTAAAGTTCAAGCAACATGACAATTATCAATTCCATGTTCACCCAATAGATAAACAACATGGCATCCTGTATTACCCATCTCTTCATCTGGAAGACTACCATAAAAATAGCATGTAAATAAACACTAAAAATAAAAATGCATGCCATGCAATATCATAGCCTTCTATATTGAAGTGAATAAAACTAAAAATCGAAGGAAGACCAAACGAAGCTCTAAAATAAAAACATAAGGAAGCCATTGTGGGTTTTCATATTGGTATTAATAAAACTAAAAATTGAAGGAAGACCAAATGAATCTCTAAAATAAAAATAGAAGGAAGCCACTATGGTTTTCATATTGGTATTAATAAAACTAAAAATTGAAGTAAGACTAAACGAATCTCTAAAATGAAAACAGAAGGAAGCCACTATGGGTTTTCATATTGGTATTAATAAAATTGAGAATTGAAGTAAGACCAAATGAAGGTCTAAACTAGAAATGTACTCCCTACTCCAATTTTTTATCAGATTTATTTGTAACAGAATCTCAAATTTAGAAGTAAATTATCATGTATTCCTTTGTTTAAATGTGTTAAGATCTTGCCATGAAGCTCGTCATTTTGAGCACCATGTATCTTTGTTATATTTTGAGGATGTATGTTGTGGAGATATCTAACACAAGTCCTAATGAAATACAGGAAATATGAAAGAAATTGAAACAACAATATGATTGAAATATGCTATAAATAGAAATGATGAAATTACAATGTAGTATGAACGAAACGGACACTCCATTACTATGAGCTAAAGAGCTACATGATTGTAACAACCCCAATTGTTACCCCTTGTTATCCACATGATTTTTTTTTAAATATATATGGCAAAAGACTTAGTCATGTCCTAGAATAGACATATTCCATTTGGATTGTAACTTTCAAGGCAAATAGCTTCAAGAGCTATGGAGACTTGATTAGAGTCTCTTTAAGTAGAAGTGATCAGCTTCTACGAAACCCTCATACCCCATTTGGTATAAGTACGTTGGCCAAGCATTAGGTTTCATCCCCTTAAGAGGAGAAATCACTAATTGATCCACCAAGACCAGGTGAATGCCTTGAATATGGAGAACCACACCAATGGTAAACCATCATAGATGAAATAACCTCATCAATGGTTATTCATAAATCTTAGCTTTGATCCATTCCATATAGAAGGGATTTCTAAGACCACTATATCACTAACGTGATAATAATCCATGGAATATCCTCTTAAACATGATTACCTATCTTTAAACCTCTTAGAACATATTGGTACACCCTTTTTTTAGGCAACCCTCTTGTTGTTCACATTATGTTCATTACAAATGGACATTACTTGTCTCATACGGGTGCTTTCATCCACATGTAAACTTAATTCTTTAGTGTAGAGTGTAGGGTCCATCTTGGTTTGTAGATCAAGACCATTTTGCCATCTCGAGAGTTTCATTCCACATAGTTTTCTATATTAAACTATCTTGAGTGTTTTTGAGGTGATTTTAACTCCATGAGCCCCTTTTATGGTAAAATTATTTACATCATATCCTTAGGTTAGAAACATCACATGAGAATTATATTTAAGCAAGGTTTATACTCCATTCAATAATAAGTGTATAATGTTTAGATCAGCATAAATCCAATTATCCCCTTAAGCATTAGCCTTAAGTACATAATAGTTCTAGAAAATTGACATAGAGTAGCCAATATGTGTATAGTCAGTTGTATATGGAAAGGTAAATCATTCATAAATAGTTATTCCACAACATTATGGAAAGCTAAACAAATCCCATTGATTCATTAACATATTTAAATAAGCATACATCCTACCCATGAGATTATTATTTGAGCAACTCTACCTAACTATATCATTTTTTATTACCCATCATATTTCAAAAGTAAATAACACAATTGCTTTACCTTAAATTATCATTATATTAGAAATTGAGCATACATTTTTAGTATCCATACATCATTAACCTACTATAAATTTAGCATACATTCTATCATGTTTTGGTTATACTCAATTATCGTGCATAAAAATAAACATTACATCAAGCATCTAGCGTCTCATTAACATATATCATTTTCATTTAGTAAATAAATGCAACACCCATAAGACATAATAGAGCAAACCACAAAATAGAGTGACAAAAATATTTATCCTAGGAACCCTCATGGGGAATAAACCCAGCCTCCAAAATGCATTCTTTCCTCATATTCATAAACTCGAGATGTATCCAAGATTACAAGTTTATAAGGGTCATGATGGATCCCTTTAATTATATAAACCAAGGAATGCAATTGTTCCTTAACATATACTTGATGCAATTAAGGACATATCTGACTCCTTTCTCTAATACATCAAGATAACATTACGATATTCTCCATACAAGGGAGAAAACTACCTGTTCCATTAGAATTTAAGGAATCTACTGATTCCATTCTTTAAGCTACCTTAGAATCTATAACATATTGTTCAAGTTTATGAAAATCATTGGGTTCACACTTTGGAGATGACTCTTTAATATTGGAGGGAATCTTCATTATTCCCTCAAGAATGAAATCCAAATTCCATTCTTTCGAGTTAATAAGTAATCAACTCTTGCTTCCCAAATTAAGGTCCCATACCCTTAATTTATTATTATTTCCTCCTTGGATATATTTCTTCCAATCTATTTGAAGTGTTCTATTCTCAAATTATTTTAAAATCCTTTTTTTGAAACTAGAATCATTTGTTTCACACCATAATCTAGTTAACATTCATTCATGAATAATTACAATAAAGCAATGGCCACTATAAACTTATTTTCCTTATTTCATGATTTTCTCCACTTAGAAAAATAGATAAGAAAATACTCTTACCTAGATTAGTATAATATATTCATAGATATTTGACTATAAACTTCTAATTCGAATCACTACACTCTTTTAACTAATATAATCAATAACCCAAAGTTTAGTCCATGCATAAACCTGAAATCAATTCAACATGAGAACACTCCTATCCCATATAAGAGAAAGTCAATACTTTTAGAATGGCTACCGAGAACTAAACTTTGAACTATTAGTTGTTGAAGTTATCTCTACCATATTGCTCGAATTGGCACACAGGTTTAGCCACATCAAGGTACATGATTACCCAAGAGGTAAGAACTTAACCACTAAGGTATTTACGAAACGAAGTACCTTTATGGATTCTATATAATTCTCATTCACATGTGTCATCATGAGGGGTTACATAGACCAGTAGTGCAATATAGCTTCAACCTATTAGCGTTGGCCCCACAGAAGCAGCTTCCAACCCTTGCTTTGGTTCTACACCGCTCAAACATTTGCTAGTTTTATCCATTGGTACAAGTGTATTTATTTAATTGCCTAGATGTGCCAAGATACAATACAATGGTGAGCCCATGTTATTGTAAATCGAGGTCTTCAATAGTTCTTTCAAGGAGCAATATGACCATTCACACCCCTTACACTAATAATCCTAAATCCTACTTCGACCTAGTGACTAGGGTGAGTAGTGTCCCTGTTCTGTCTTTACCACCATTAATCCTTTGGTGAATCCAGTTTTAACCTTGTGGGTATTTTGTATAAAATTAACCCGAGAGTCGTTATCTATAGACAACAACTCAATGGTTCATAGTTTACTCTTGGTCATATGGTCTCGAAGGTTTCGCACCCATGTATGATTAATGGACTAGGGCCTTTTATTTGACTCAATGATTGCCAAAATGGGAGTATACAAATCGATGAGCCTACAAGCCACTCATTTCCTCGACATTCCCTTGTATTCATGGATCTATCCCCTTCATCCATCATTCTATTGTAATTGAATCCTCCTACCTCATGGCATCCCATAACCGATTGTAGAGCAATCTTCATCATATGCTAAACCTGGACGAATATATATATATATATATTTCATAGATCATTGCTACAATGAACAAAGAAGGTACATAGTCAGTGAATCTCATCGAAAGGTTTTTCAATCACGATTACAGATTTTCCCAAACTGAATATTTTGAGGTAGCGAATCAGTTGACATTGAAAATCCAGCCATCGACGTCTATTATGTTCGAGGGGCTTCACCAAAACCTGTTCCTAACCTCCTAGACTATTTATGTAAGGCTTCAACCTTGATTGAGATGTTATCTTTAGGAGAAAAGAGATATACAAAGTTTTGCAATCCCTTTTGTAATTGTACTTCAAATGTTCCCCTATCAATGGTTGAGGTTGTAATTTTAGATCAAAATACATAGTTAAATAATGATCCCGTGGTGCATATGCACTCAATCATTCACAGGAGCACACTATAAATTTCACGCTATGAGAGTAGCGAGGATCCGAATTTTCATCCACACGATCGAAACAATGAGGCGTCGTTGACCAGCGAAGGTCCATAATAACTCAATCATGTTATGAAGGTCTAGATTTAATATTACTATTTAGAATAGCCACGCTGGTCTTCGCCAATTATGGAGGTTTAAGGAAAGTGACAGTGGTATGGTTTACTATGGGTGGATGATAAGGGCTTGACCCTTGGGTTCTTACCCAAAACTTCATGGTTATTTCCATCGGCTAGTTGTATGCATTATTTTTAGCATCACGCGTAAAATTAGGGTTTTATTTATTTTTAAAACTAAGCTAAGGGATCTCTGTTACTATAGCAAGTTACTTTTCAAGCTAAATAATATTCTTCTGAAGACCTTCCATCATAAACAAATTAACCTTTATAAGCCATATGTTTTGTACCTAGAACAATTTCCTCGATACAACATGAGGTTTTAATTTCCAAAAGAAGACTTGTACCACAATACAACATTAATATATGCCAATAGTAACATAAAAAGGAAAGAGTAACCCTACCTCTTTCTCCTCCTTCTTGGGTCCTTGAAACTTCTCTCCTAGCTCATCTCCATTTTCTCGATCTCCTTTCTTTCCATATTCACAATAATCATTCAATAGTCATTGCCAAATACCCATAGTAAAATCTCAAAGGACTTCTAGTTTCTGGTTCACCCAAAGGGTGAAGAGCATACTCCCTAGCCCTCCTAGAGTTCCTAGATACTAGATGTCCTTTCTTCACAAAATATCCTCTATTTATAAGGAAATTCCTTCACTTGTGACCAAATAGTGGCCTTATTATTTTATTACTTAAAAGATGTCTTGGACCCATTAGGTTTACCAAGTCATTTGGGGTGTACTCCAAAAGTAGGAGAAAGGGTCCTACTAAGGGTAAGGTAAGTGTCTTTATTTTATTTTTTTCTTGTATCTTTTCCCATGGGAACAAGTATAAAACTAATACTATTAAAGCATAGAATGGGAATAAAGTTAGAACTATTATTGATAAGGTAAAGGACCTCCCTTTTAATTTCCACCAATATAGGGAAGTCATTTAGGTATTTCCCAATAGATAGGATAACTCATATAATATTTAGAAGTCCTATATTCCTTTTGACTCCCATCTACATTGGGTCCACTACGTTGTTTACCTATTGTTATAATTTTGTAAAAGATTATTCCTCAAGTTTATATTTCACCAGACCTCATAAATAGTTCTTAATTAATTTATCTCCTCTAAAAGATAATTAATATTTTCCTACCCTTCATAAAATTCTTTTATTAAAATTTTTATAGGATTCTTTAGGGTCATGCCCCTTCTATCAGACACTAATTGATCCCCAAGATCAATTAATATTCTTTAAATAAGGTATAAGGGTAACGGGTCATGACATACACCCCCCCTTAGATTAAAAATAGTCCTCTGTGTTTGTATATCTACCTTACAACAACACATTTATCTAGAAAATGGCAGCCTTTATCCTGTTGTTTTACAATCAGATTCTTCTATCATCTAGCACTTCAATCTCGATGGCAAGCTTCATATTCCATCCATGAGAGTACCTGGACCTACAAAAATGCAAAATATTAGCAGTACCATGTCCTTATAAGAAATGTAACATCCATTTTGCATATCAACAAGTATTGAAAGCATCATCAATACATAATATTATCACAAAACTATAGTTTCAACTCATTTCAAATTGCACAAACAATTGATCTAGGAAACTGTAGTGTTAGAGTTTGCAAAATGATGTTACAGAGATATCATGAAATTATGCATTTTTACCTTATTAGACATAAAAATTCTTGTTAATTTTATCAAAACTCCCACCAAGGAGTATCATAGTATAATTTGGTTAACCTTTGGCATGAATTAACCTGATAAAACCAAGTGCTAACAAAGATACAAAATAATTTCAAAATCTCAATTCAGGATATTCACATATATCCTAATATGTATTTTAATGCCAAAGCATCCACCTAGATGTCTCCTGGTTCATATCATCATAAAATCATGGATAATTCCCATACCTTCTCCAAGAATGGACACCAATCCATTCCTCATATTCATTTAATCAAACAAAATTCAATATTCATGCATTATTTTGTATCACATATTAACTAATTAAATTTATCATAAACAATAATATTCATATAGCATTCAAACAAAAAAATAAAATTCAAAAGTTGTTAATGCTTATGCCTCATCCTTAGCATTAATAGACTACTACAAAATGGTATTTTATAGAGTGTGTGTCCAATGGACCTTAAGGTTGATGCTCCTGGGTTCATTCTTCTCCTCGTACTATGTTGGTACTTAAGGCTGGGGATGGTGGTGGAGATACTGTTCCAAAATTTTCTTGATCACTACCTCCCCTTCTCCCATGTTGTGTATTAACAACTGGTTGTGATGGAAGAAGCATACCGTGATTTAACAAGACAACCAAACAATATTCTAGGAATGTAGCATTAAATTCCTCCCTTAGTTGACAAAATTATGGATTTTTTGTGAGCATGGCCGCCATTTTTGTTGCTCTCCAATTATTTATTTGTAGCTTTTCAGATCTAAGCCGATATCGCTCTGCTATGGCAGCATCTCTCTTTGTTATTAACCTTAATCTTTCCTATGCCCAAGCATCCTCTTGAGCATGTTGCACTAGGGATTTCCTCTTTGTTGCATTGATGGGTTTCCTAATTCTTACCATGATTATTCCGCCTGCTAAATTTGGTGCTACTTCAGATCAATTTCTATTCTTTAGGGTATGTGCAACAAGAGATCGGTAATCAAAAGCAAAATAATCATAAAGAATATAATGGGATTCATTCCACTTAAAACCAATATCATCCAGGTGACTTCCGCCATAAATATGATCGCATTGGTCATCATGGACATAAAACTTCTCCAATACTCAAATGATTGTTAGGTCTATTCATATCGATTTTGTCCACACATTTACCGATTGCATCCTAAAAATCTCGAGGTGAATCATTCATATTCCATGATACACCCTTTTCTTTGGCTTTATTGTCCTATAGATGATTTTTGTGTTGACTCATTAAGCTCATTGCTCCTCTTTAATTTTTTGAGGTAACACGTGTCCTCTTATCACAACCATTAACTTTACGCCAAGTCACATCATTGTTCCTTCAATGGCTTCGAAGGTCGATCTCGTGCACACTTATTTGTGAATCATATATTCGGTACTATTTTTCAAATCTATAATGAGTATTCATTGACATCAAACACCTTATCAAAAATCAAGAGAAAAATTCTCTTAACTTTCCTTTCGGTAGAAAACCGGTTCAGTAATTAGCCACCATGTTTTGTTATGAGGAATAACAGCATGACTTTTATGAGTCTTTTATTTGGACTCCTCGAAATTTGCTTCAGCAAAGGGACATATTGCAGGGATTTTTACGAAGTCAAGATATCGAAGCTCATAATGCCCTTATATCCATGGAGAAGATATTTTGCAATACCTTTTACCATAATGCACTTTGTTATGTGTGGCTAAGAAATAATTCCCATAATTATTTAGCTTTTGAAAGTCCTTTAAGTCATTTCGAGTGGTTCGACCGATTCTTCAGTTGGCCTAACTGGACTTTCCATGTCCGATTTGGAGATTTTTGGTTACCTCCCATAGGTGATCCCTTAAATATTCCATTTTAATTTCTACCAACCTGCTATTTGGATGTGGTCAAAATATGTTCCCACCAGAAAGGTTGCTTTTGATAGCGAGATTTATCAGAGTCTTCTGTATCAGAGGTATGTTCAATCTCACTTACTCTGGGAAATTTAGAATAGACTCTCTCAGACTCGGTATCTAACGGAGAAGGATCTTGGGTTGTGTGGACATCATGACCCTCCTTGGCCATATTATGTTTTTGATAGATATAATGTAATTCGCTACATATTCCTCTTCCAATCATCTATTTTGATCGTAGCTCATCTTCAATCAAAGATTATGATAGCTCAGATTCTGACTAAGACTATGTTGCTTTTTGTCTTACCATTGCTATTATGTCCAATTTCTAGTTCTGGCATATTTTTATGCAAAAATAATAATTTTTTTAATAATATTATATGTTTTGTCCAACTATTCTATGCTCTAGTTCTCTTTGGAAAATAATACCACATGCATGGTATAATGAGTAGTGTCCGATTTAAATAACGTAGTACACCTCCATACATTCGACCACCACCTGAGTGGTCGGGTGGTATACTTTACTACTGATACGGGACACACGGATTAACAGAGCTGATTGGCAGAGTTCTGACATAGTTCACCCTAAAATTTCATATCAATAAAAGTCTGATATTTTTGGTGAAATTTGGGATGATTTCCATGCCTAAATGTGTCCTTGATTTCTTTCGTCTACTAGGGTTTCAATTTCTGGTGTTACTAGATGGCTTCTTCCGCCATTTCCTACACCTCAGCTCTTGATTGGAAAAACCCCAAAGTGTATTGTAACATTGATCAAAAATCAAAGCAAAGAAAACATTGTTTTGTATATTTCTTGTTCTTAATTTTCTAGTAGTTATTTTTCAATGACTAACTTATATTCACCCGTGGTGATAATTCCTAAATTGAATTTAGTCGTTCTTGTTAAGATTTTTTGTCTTTTTGATTTTACCATCGGGTTCTCATGTGTAAAGGTTAATACCACATGTGTTACTTCATTTCTCATTTTAGCACTTAAATAGTGTGAAGCACATCTATTAGATTACAAAAAGGAGAGTGGTATCTCTATCCATGGTAAATGTTCACGGCTATCTCTAGGTGAACTATTACTAATCAAAATAGTAATCCACCAGAGTTCGTTATATTTGATATGTTCAGTCTCATGGCCTAAGGCCAAAATATAACAAAAATTAGTTAAAGAAAAAATTCTTTTGATTATTCCACTAACCCAGTTGTTAGACACCCTTGAAGATAAGAAGTAGGTAACCAGTAGATATAGATGTTGAGTGATTTCCCAAAAGATTCTAAGGTACATCGTTTAAACCCATATAGGAGGGTTCTCTTAGCTCTTCTACTTTCGAATGATTGTGGATCTACTAGTGGGGATAGGAACTCAAACATCATAATCTCATACACTGACCTTGTCCTTGCCAAGTATTTATTTTAAAGTTGTGGAAGTTTCTCTCGAGTTTAGCTTCATACCCCAAGTCTTTGCTAACCTAGACTTTAACTAGATCCTATCGTTTAGTCTGGGCTTTGATACCAACTGTAACAACCCTAATTATTACCCCTTGTTATCCACATGATTTTTTTATTTTTTTAAATGTTCATCTTCATATGGCAAAATACCTAATCATGTCCTAGGATAGACATATTCCATTTGGATTGTAACTTTCAAGGCAAATAGCTTCAAGAGCTATAGAGACTTGATCAGAGTCTCTTTAAGTAGAAGTGATCAGCTTCTACGAAACCCTCATACCCCATTTGGTATGAGTATGTTGGCCAAGCGTTAGGTTTCATCCCCTTAAAAGGAGAAATCACCAAATGGTCCACCAAGACCAGGTGAATGCCTTGAAGATGGAGAACCACACCAATGGTAAACCATCATAGATGAAATAACCACACCAATGGTTATTCATAGATCTTAGATTCGATCCACTCCATCTAGAAGGGAGTTCTAAGACAACAATATCACTATCGTGATAAGAATCCATGGAATGTCCTCTTAAACATGATTATCTATCTTTAAACCTCTTAGAGCATATTGGTACACTCTTTGTTTAGGCAACCCTCTTGTTGTTCACATTGAGTTCATTACAAATGGACATTACTTGTCCCATATGGGTGTTTTCCTCCACATGTAAACTTAATTCTTTAGTGTAGAGTTTAGGGTCTATCTTGGTTTGTAGATCAAGATCATTTTGCCATCTTGAGAGTTTCATTCCACATAGTGTTCTATATTAAACTATCTTGAGTGTTTTTGAGGTGATTTTAACTCCATGAGGCCCTTTTATGGTAAAATTATTTACATCATATCCTTAGGTTTGAAACATTACATGAGAATTCTACTTAAGCAAGGTTTATATTCCATTCAAGAATAAGTGTATAATGTTTAGATCAGCATAAATCTAATTATGCCCTTAAGCATTAGCCTTTAGTACATAATAGTTCTAGAAAATTGACATAGAGTAGCCAAGATGTGTATAGTCAGAGTTGTATATGGAAAGGTACATAATTCATTAATAGTTATTCCACAACATTATGGAAATCTAAACAAATCCCATTGATTCATTAACACATTTAAATAAGCATACATCCTACCCATGAGATTATTATTTGAGCAACTCTACCTAACTATATCATTTTTCATTACCCATCATATTTCAAAAGTAAATGACACAATTCCATTACATTAAATTATCAACATATTAGAAATTGAGCATACATTTCTAGTATCCATACATCATTAACCTACTAAAAATTTAGCATACATTCTATCATGTTTTGGTTATACTCAATTATAGTGCATGAAAATAAACATTACATCAAGCATATAACATCTCATTAACATATATCATTTTCATTTTGGAAATAAATGCAACACCCATAAGACATAATAGAGCAAACCACAAAATAGAGTGACACAAAGATTTATCCTAGGAACCCTCATGGGGAATAAACCCAGCCTCCAAAATGCATTCTTTCCTCATATTCATAAACTCAAGATGTATCCAAGATTACAAGTTCATAAGGGTCACGATGGATCCCTTCAATTATACAAACCAAGGAATGCAATTGTTCCTTATCATATACTTGATGCAATTAAGGACATATCTGATTCCTTTCTCTAAGACATCAAGATAACATTATGATATTCTCCATACCAAGGAGAAAACTACCTGTTCCATTAGAATTTAAGGAATCGACTGATTCCTTTCTCTAAGCTACCTTAGAATCTATAACATCTTGTTCAAGTTTATGAAAATCATTGGGTTCACACTTTGGATATGACTCTTGAATATTGGAGGGAATCTTCATTATTCCCTCAAGAATGAAATCCAATTTCATTCTTTCGAGTTAATAAGTAATCAACTCTTGCTTCCCAAATTAAGGTCCCATACCCTTAATTTATTATTATTTCCTCCTTGGATCTATTTCTTCCAATCTATTTGAAGTGTTCTATTCTCAAATGATTTTAAAATCCTTTGTTTGAAACCAGAGTCATTTGTTTCACACCATAATCTAGTTAAACATTCTCTTATAAATTCATGAATAATAATTCCAATAAAGCAATGGCCACTATAAACATCTTTTCCTTATTTCATGATTTTCTCCACTTAGAAAAATAGATAAGAAAATACTCTTACCTATATTAGTACAATATATTCATAGAGATTTGACTATAAATTTCTAATTCCAATCACTACACCCTTTTAACTAATATAATAAATAAAACAAAGTTTAGTTCATTCATAAACCTGAAATCAATTCAACATGAGAACACTCCTATACCATATAAGATAAAGTTAATACTTTTAGAATGGCTACCGAGAACTAAACTTTGAACTATTAGTTGTTGAAGTTAGCTCTACCGTATTGCTCGAATTGGCACACATGTTTAGCCACATCAAGGTACATGATTACCCAAAAGGTAAGAACTTAACCACTAAGGTATTTATGAAACTAAGTCCCTTTCCGGATTCTATCTAATTATCATTCACACATGTCATCATGAGGGGTTACGCAGACCAATAGTGCAAGATAGCTTCATCCTATTAGTGTTGGCCCCACGGGAGCAACTTCCAACCCTTGCTTCTACATCGCTCAAACATTTGCTAGTTGTATCCAGTAGTACAAGTGTATTTATTTAATTGCCTATATGTGCCACAAGATAATACAATGGTGAGAGGTGTTAGTCACATCCATGTTATGGTAAATCTAGGGCTTCAGTAGTTCTTTCAAGGAGCAATCTGACCATTCACACCCCTTACACTAATATACCTAAATCCTACTTCAACCCAGTGACTAGGGTGAGTAGTGTCCCTGTTCTATCTTTACCATCATTAATCCTTTGGTGAATCTAGTTTATAACCATGTGGGTAGTTTGTATAACATTAACCCAAGAGTCTTTATCTATAGACAACAACCTGATGGTTCATGGTTTACTCCTAGTCATATGGTCTCAAAGGTTTCTCACATATGTATGATTAATGGACTAGGGCCTTTTCTTTGACTCAATGATTTCCAAAATGGGAGTACACAAATCGATAAGCCTACAAGTCACTCATTTCCTCGGTGTTCCCTTATAGTCGTGGATCTATCCCCTTTAGCCATCATTCTACTATAATCGAATCCTCCTACCTCACGGCATCCCATAAACGATCATAGAGAAATCTTCGTCATATGCTAAACCTGGATGGATTAGTGATATATATATTTTTGATAGATCATTGCTATGATGAACAGAGAAGGTACATAGTCAGTGAATCTCATTGAAAGGGTTTTCAATCACGATTGCAGGTTTTCCCAAACTAAATCTTTTGAGGTAGCAACTCAGTTGACATTGACACTCCAGCCATTGGCGTCTAATCTGTCCTAGAGGCTTCACCAAAACTTGTTCCTAACCTCCTATACTATTTACATAAGCCTTCAGTCTCGATTGAGAGGTTATCTTTAGGAGCCAAGAGATATACAAAATTTTGCAATCCCTTTTGTAATTGTACTTCTAATGCTCCCCTATCAATGGTTGAGGCTGTAATTTTGGATCAAAATACACAGTTAAATAATGATCCCATGGTGTACAAGCACTCAATCATTCACAGGATCATACTCTATAAATTTCACACTACAAGAGTAGCAAGGGTCCAAATTTTCATCCACACAATTGAAACAATGAGGCGTCGTTGACCAGCGGAGGTCCATAATAATTCAATCATGTTATAAAGATCTAGATTTAAGATTACTATTTAGAAAATCCATGTTGGTATTCACCAGCGATGGAGGCTTAAGGAAAGTGATAGTGGTATGGTTTACTATAGGTGGATGATAATCGTTTGACCCTTGGGTTCTTACCCAAAACTTCATGGTTATTTTCGTTGGCTAGCTGTATGCATTATTTTTAGCATCGCGAGCAAAATTAAGGTTTTATTTATTTTTAAAACTAAGCTAAGGGATCTTGGTTACTATAGCAAGTTACTTTTCAAGCTAAATAATCTTCTTCTGAAGACCTTCCTTCATAAACAAATTTACCTTTATAAGCCATACGTTTTGTACCTAGAACAATTTCCTCGATACAACATGAGGTTTTAATTTCCAAAAGAAGACTTGTACCACAATACAACATTAATATATGCCAATAGTAACATACAAAGGAAAGAGTAACCCTACCTCTTTCTCCTCCTTCTTGGGTCCATGAAACTTCCTTCCTAGCTCATCTCCATTTTCTCAATCTCCTTTCTTCCCATATTCACAATAATCATTCAATAGTCATGGCCAAATGCCCATAGTAAACTCTCAAAGGACTTCTAGTTTCTGATTCACCCAAGGGTGAAGAGCATACTCCCTAGTCCTCCCAGAGTTCCTAGATACTAGATGCCCTTTCTTCACAAAATTTCCTCTATTTATAGGGAAATTCCTTCACTTGTGGTCAAATAGTGGCCTTATTATTTAATTATTTAAAAGATGTCTTGGACCTATTATATTTAAATTCATCTAGGGTGTACTCCAAAAGTAGGAGAAAGGGTCCTACTAAGAGTAAGGTAAGTGTCTATTTTTTTTTGTCTTATATCTTTTCCCATGGGAACAAGTATAAAACTAATACTATTAAAGCATGGAATGGGAACAAAGTTAGAACTATTATTGATAAGGTAAAGGACCTCCCTTTTAATTTCCACCAATATAGGGAAGCCATATGGGTATTTCCCAATAGATAGGATAACTCATATAATATTTTAAAAGTCCTATAGTCCTTTTGAGTCCCATATACATTGGGTCCACTAGGTTGTTTACCTATTGTTATAATTTTGTAAAAGATAATTCCTCAAGTTTATCTTTCACAAGACCTCATAAATAGTTCTTAATTAATTTATCTCCTCTAAAAGATAATTAATATTTTCCTACCCTTCATAAAATTATTTTATTAGAATTTTTGTAGGATTCTTTAGGGTCATGCCCCTTCTATCAGACACTAATTGATCCCCAAGATCAATTAATATTCTTTAAATAAGGTAGGAGGGTAATGGGTCATGACATACACCCTCCTTAGATTAAACATAGTCCTTTGTGTTTGGATATCTACCTTACAACAGCACATTTGTCTAGCAAACGCTAGTTTTTATCCTGTTGTTTTACAATCAGATTCTTCTATCATCCAACACTTCAATCTCGATGGCAAGCTTCATATTCCATCCATGAGAGTACCTGGACTTGCAAAAATGCAAAATATCAGCAATACCATGTCCTTATAAGCAATGTAACATCCATTTTGCATATCAACAAGTATTGAAAGCATCATCAATACATAATATTATCACAAAACTACAGTTTCAACTCATTTCAAATTGCACAAACAATTGATATAGGAAACTGTAGTGTTAGAGTTTGCAAAATGATGCTACAAATATATCATGAAATTATGCATTTGTACCTTATTAGACATAAAAAGTCTTGTTAATTTTATCAAAAATCCCACCAAACAGTATCACAGTATAATTTGGTTAACCTTTGGCATGAATTAACCTGATAAAACCAAGTGCTAACAAAGATACAACATAATTTCATAATCTCAATTCAGGATATTCACATGTATCCTAATATGTATTTTAATGCCCGAGCATCCACCCAGATGTCTCCTGGTTCATATCATCATAAAATCATAGAGAATTCCCATACCTTCTCCAAGAATGGACACCAATCAATTCCTCATGTTCATTTAATCCAACAAAATTCAATATTCATGCATTCTTTTGTATCACATATTAACTAATTAAATTTATCATAAACAATAATATTCATATAGCATTCAAAAAAATATATAAAATTCAAAAGTTGCTAATGCTTATGCCTCATCCTTGGCATTAATAGACTACTACAAAATGGTGGTCTACATAGTGTGTGTCCAGTGGCCCTTAAGGTTGATGCTCCTGGGTTCATTCTTCTCCTCGTACTGTGTTGGTACTTAAGGCTGGGGATGGTGGTGGAGCTACTATTCCAAAATTTTCTTGATCACTACCTCCCCTTCTCCCATGTTGTGTATTAACAACTGGTTGTGATGGAAGAAGCATACCATGATTTAACAAGGCAACCAAACAAGATTCTAGGAATGTAGCATTAAATTCCTCCCTTAGTTGACAAAATTATGGATTTTTTGTGAGCATGGTTGCCATTGTTGTTGCTCTCCAATTATTTATCTGCAACTTTTCATATCTAAGCTGATCCCGCTCTGCTATTGCAACATCTCTCTTTGTTATTAACCTTAATCTTTCTTGGGCCCAAGCATCCTCTTGAGCATGCTGCACTAGGGATTTCCTCTTTGTTGCATTGATGGGTTTCCTAATTCTTACCATGATTATTCCGCCTGCTAAATCTGGAACTGCTTTAGATTAAATTCTACTCTTCAGGGTATGTGCAATAAGAGATCAGTAATCAGAAGCAAAATAATCATTAAAAAAATATAATGGGATTCATTCCACTTAAAACCAATATCATCCAGGTGACTCCTGCCATAAATATGATCGCATTGGTCATCATGGACATAAAACTTCTCCAATACTCAAATGACCATTAGGTCCGTTCTTGTCCACACATTTATCGATCACATCCTGAAAATCCCGAGGTGAATCATTCATCTTCCATGATACACCCTTTTCTTTGGCTTGATTATCCTATAGATGATTTTTGTGTTGACTCGTTAAGCTCATTGCTCCTCTTTAATTTTTTGAGGTAACATGTGTCCTCTTATCACAACCATTAACTTTACGCCTAGTCACATCATTGTTCCTTCAATGGCTTCAAAGGTCGATCTCATGCACACTTATTTGTGAATCATATCTTCGGTACTATTTTTCAAATCTGTAATGAATATTCTTTGACATCAAAAACCTTATCAAAAAGGAAGAGAAAAATTCTCTTAACTTTTCTTTCGATAGAAAACCAGTTCAGTAATTAGCCACCATGTTTTGTTATGAGGAAGAGCAGCATGAATTTTATGAGTCATTTTTTTGGGCTTCTCCAAATTTGCTTCAACAAAAGGACAAATTGCAGGGCTTTTTATGAATTCAAGCTATCGAAGCTCGTAATGCCCTTATATCCATGGAGCAGATATTTTACAATACCTTTTACCAAAATGTACTATGTGATGTGTGACTAAGAAATAATTCCCATAATTATTTATCTTTTGAAAGTTCTTTAAGTCATTTCAAGTGGTTCAACCGACTCTTCAGTTGGCCTAAATTTACTTTCCATGTCCGATTTGGGGATTTTTTGTTACCTCCCATAGGTGATCCCCTAAATATTCCATTTCAATTTCTACCAACCTGTTATTTGTATGTGGTCAAAAAATATGTTCCCACAAGAAAGGCTACTTTTGATAGCGAGCTTTATCAGAGTCTTCTATATCAGAGGTACGTGCAATCTCACTTACTTTGGGAAAATTAGAATAGACTCTATCAGACTCGATGTCTGACGAAAAAGGATCTTGTATTGTGTGGATGTCGTGGCACTCCTTGGCCATATTATGTGTTTGATAGATATATTGTAATTCGCTACAATATTCCTCTTCTAGTCATCTATTGTGATCGTAGATCATCTTCAATCGAAGATTATGATAGCTCAGATTCTGACTAAGACTATGTTGTTTTTCATATTACCATTACTATTATGTCCAGTTTCTAGTTTTGGCATATTTGTATGCAATAAAAAGAATTTGTTTAATAATATTCTATGTTTTGTCCAACTATTCTATGCTCCAATTCTCTTTAGAAAATAATACCACATGCATGGTATAATGAGTAGTGTCTAATTTAAATAACGTAGTACACCTCCATACATTCGACCACTGCTCGAGTGGTCGGGTGGCATACTTTACTACTGAGCCGGGATACATGGATTAACGGAGCTGATTGATGAAGTTCTGACATAGTTCACCCTAAAATTTCATATCAAGAAAAGTATGATGTTTTTGGTAAAATTTGGGATGGTTTTCATGCCTAAATGTGTCCTTGCTTTCTTTCGCCATACTGGGGTTTCAGGTTCTGGTGTTACTGGATGGCTTCTTCCACCATTTCATACACCTCAATCCTTGATTGGAAAAACCTCAAAGTGTATTGTAACATTGATCAAAAATCAAAGCAAAGAAAACATTGTTTTGTTTATTTCTTGTTCTTAATTTTCCAGTAGTTAGTTTTTTATGACTAACTTATATTCACCCATGGTGATAATTCCTAAACTGAATTTAGTCGTTCTTGTTAAGAGTTTTTGTATTTTTGCTTTTACCATCGGGTTCTCATGTGTAAAGGTTAATACCACATGCATTACTTAATTTCTTGTTTTAGTGCCTAAATAGTGTGAAGCGCATCTATTATATTACAACAAGAAGAGTGGTATCTCTAACCGTGGTAAAGGTTCACGACTATCTCTAGGTGAACAATTACTATTCGAAATAGTAATCCGCCAGAGTTTGTTGTATTTGATATGTTCAATCTCATGGCCTAAGGCCAAAATGTAACAAAAATTAGTTAAAGAAATAGTGTGAGATAACTCTTGACCTTCCATCTTCCTATGACTCTTCACATTCCTATCCTATGGAATCATGTGCACATGGACTATGATACACGTTTACATTATTGAATGCTTTGTACATTCTAATATTACTTGTGCATTTATCATATTGCATAAAGTAAATACTCACCCTAATTTAAGACAAAATCCTAATCTAAGGATGTACCCATGGAGGTACATTGGCATGTACCAAATAATGTAATATATTCCAACACTTTTTGGACTGCATGAAAAATAAGCATGTATTTCATGGATGAGTTCTTCCACTCTCACGACATTTTTGAATGTGCTCACAATATTGAATGTAAGATTCATTCTATGAGCCATGCAATGAATGGGGATAAAATATGGGATAATTGATATCTAAAGTCATACACAAAAACCATTCCTATGACCTTGCATTATAGCTGCACCATTAGCTTTGACGCATATTAACTTACTAGTTATTGCTACGTCATCCATTCCCACAATATCCTTTAAGCTGGTTAAACAACATTGTAAAGGTTTTTTGTATTACAATTTTCCACCGTCTTATGTAGTGCTAGAAAATGAGGATACCTTAAACAATTTTGAAAGGTGTAAACATGCATGCAAATCCAAGATGTGTTGTCAACAACAGTTACCTCGTCAATTGAAAGTCAAAAGAATTTAGCTTTTTTAAATTTCTTTCTCAAGTCCTTCTCAACCAAAGAGAGACATTTTACCATTTTTCAACCACTTTGATCTGACTAATGGGCACTAGGAAGGTTCTGCACATCAGCTAGTTGAAAGAGATGCTTAATATAAATAAAATCAAACATTGGTCTATCCTTTTTAATAATAGTGTATACGAAAACAAGCTTAAAATTTTTGAAACTACAGTGATTTTATAATTTTTTTGAAATTATGCTAGAATCATTCCACCATTGTGAACAAGTATTTTTTGTTGTTTCATCTCTTTGTCATAGTCTTCTGCATATCTGACATGTAAACATTATGATGCATCCTTTCACCTAATTGTTTTCTTAGTTGTTCTATCACTTTCTTTTACTGACACATAAAATTTCCCACAATAGTTCTCTTTTGTATCCAACTTAAGTTGCACCTTATGATCTTTCACTAGTTTTCAACTACAAATAATGCATCTTATGATCTTTCCCTAGTTTTCAACTACAAATAATGCATCTACATTTTGTTGGTATATCATTATTGTTCTTCGGTTGCACTGATTCAATAAATAGATATTTTTATGACCATTAAAGATAAAATGTCCTTCCAATAGTCCACTTGGTTAAATTTCTACATTTAGGTTTATGAGTAGAAGATTCCCCAAAAGTTAACTTTTGGTTAGAATGATCGTTTTCTTTTTTCGATTGGTGTACTAGTTTTAGGATTCTCTTCAAGTTGTTGCATGTCATTGTTAAGAAAAATTTTATGTTGAGGTATCTCATATTTGGGAATATCTTCAAGTGGAGGCATATTAGGGTCAATTGTTTATTCTGCATACAAAGGTGTTCTATTTCATTTTTTGAAATTACTTACAAAAATTACTATTGAGTAGGTAAAATAAATATGTACCTTAATTGTTTAGATGTTGATGCCTCATTGGATTTCGATATATGGCTAAAATACTCTTTTTACAGAAGATTTGTTTCTCTTGTTTCCCTTGGAAGTAGGTGTCATTGTACTTGTATAGGAAAAAGTATTTCATGTTAAAAATGAATGTGATATTAAACAAATTGTGATAATTCTAGAAGTATTATAAATGATATCGTGGTCTACTACCAGTTGTTGGTCATCTACTTCTTGTATCGCTTGTCAGTATGTTATTTAAACTATCAAACATCTATTCTTTGTTATCGTTGTCTGTCTTATGTCATCTATTCTCTACTATCGATCATCTATCATATGTTGTTTATTTTATGCTATTGATTGTTTGTCATCTATCATCTATTCTCTACTACCAGTCGTTTAACATCTATCGTATATCCTCTACTACTGATTATTTGTCATTTGTCATGTATTCTCTGCTATCGATTGTCTATTATTTGTTGTTTATTCTCTACTATTGGTCGTTTGTCATCTCTTCCTTGCTACCAATCGTTTATTATCTATCATTTATTCTTTGCTACAGGTCATCTATCGTCTATTCTATGCTATCAGTCATATGTCATCTTTCATCTATTATTTTCTATTGATTGTCTATTTTTACTATCGGTCGTTTGTCATATGTCATCTATTAACATCTATCAATTGTCTATCATATATTTTATTTTCGTTCTCTGAATCTGCTATCTCTCGTATATCGACTTCTCTGCTACCAGTCGATAAGAATCAATGTTTAAGATGTAGGAGTGTTGCTATCACATTAGGTATATATATTGGTGGTATAATCGGTGATTTTATCGGTGTAAATTAAATTATTTATAATTTTAAGGTAAAAATATCCACTATTTAGGTGGGAATATTGGCGATTTAAAATTTAAACCTTAAAAAGTTTATAAAATCGAGATGAGCCGACCCAAAAAACATTTGCTCCCAAAATTTTTTGACAAATTGGCCCCGGTCAAGGATCCCCATATTCACCAATTTGAAATTTCAAAAATCCTAACATTCGTCAATTAACGATAATTCGTCACTATGCATGACCCTGCATTTTCCATACCACAAAGGTTGAGGAGAGCTTTATCTCCTGAAGGGCGCATGCTCCCTCCCTCTCCCTTAAGAGTGCTGAGAATTCCTTTCCCCGACCTACTGTGTCAGATGAATAGGGAAGGCAGCACCTCCGATCAAAGGTGAGCTTTGTAATTCATCTCTAAAGGCTACCTCCATTCTATCCATCCACGGAGAGGAAAGGGAATGGTTATCGTTCCCATAAAAAGGTTTGGTCGGTTCGACGGTTCAGTAAGTCTTGTTTCATGATGAGGTTCCCTAAACGACGCATGTGTGTATCTTAAGAGCTCCACTAACCATAAAGAATTACACAAAAACTCAACATTATTATTGAAGCCACTCTTGCTTATATGGTTTGTTCAAACTCACACCTCTTTCTAAGGAAGTCTTAAATGCTATTAAAATTTTGTAATGTCAAGTTATTATATTTAATCCTTACTATTTACAAGTCACTCACATACTAATCATCTATGACACATACATTCTTCTATTATTATTCTATATTATTATTTTATCTTAAATTTCAAATTGCATCATAAATATATTTTATTTATTTTTAATATATAAAAAAATCTATAACATCGTTGAATGTTGTTTCTATAAAAATATCTTAAAATTTATTTTTTATATTATAAAATATAAGATTACCACAAATAAAAGACTAAAATCTAACTCATGATCTTGAATGTTGTCTCTATAAAAATATTTTAAAATTTATTTTTTATATTATAAAATATAAAATTACCACAAATAAAAGACTAAAATCTAACTCATGATCAAAGCTATAACAAAAGAGATAAAAAATAATAATTCACGTTAATAGTACTTCCCTCCCCCTAACTAGACAATATGTACCAAACAAAAGTAACCCTTCACATGCAAAGGCATAAGTAACAACTCCCACCTAAAAAGAGAATGTAAAGCAACCACTAAAATGCAAGTTTGCAAAGACAAATAATTTACAAATTGATATAATATATATTAGTTTTTAAAATCCACGAGGTCATAATATGAATGAGACACTCTAGTCATAGTATGTATGGGACAATCTTGGTGTACTTGTAAGCTTTATATTCCATAACAAAATGTTTGTCTCTATTATTTTTGTCGTCATTCAAGAGACGTGACACTTTAACCATAGCATATATGAGACAATCTTGGTATCCTTATAAGCTTCATATTTCATAACAAAATATCAAAAAATACTTATTTTATATGACATTTCTTGAAAAACTATCCATCTCCCAATTTTATATCTAAAATAATATAAAAAATTATAAAAATTAAACATTCTTAGATTATATCATCTAGTTTAGGTTTATCTTTATCACTATGGCTTATTCTTACCATTCATGATAGAGATTTGTGGCATATTCTTACCATTCATGATAGAGATTTGTGGCACATATGACAAGATTTCTCCATCTCCGTTACCTCTATAGTCGTATTTATGGATGAAATGTCCATGTTAGTGAACATGATTGGGTTTTTAAGAATCATTGACTTTCACATTTTTCAAGGTTGGTTATCAAATTCCGATAAACTTTTAGTTAGATCCACATTTCCATAAAGGTCTGTGAATCTTAACCACCATGCCCTTTTATTAAATATATAAAATGAATTGAAGATGCTATGAAGGTATGAGATTGTGGTTAATTTTTATTTTTTTTAAATTACAATATAATAAAAGATAATGCAAAGGTCGGAGGTGTAGACCAATTGGTTCATCTAAACTCCATAAGGGGGGCGGAGGTCCAAGGTTCAAATCTCGGGCTTCGTCGGACTGAATGCTTGTCTCTTTCTTGGTGCTTTCAGCGGTGTAAAAAGTTTAAAATGATTGTGGCATGGTGGTTATAGGGGCAAACTGCGCAAAGATCTGTGTAGCGGTTTCTAGGGCGGACAATGCAGAATACTGTGGCGGCCATAAAAAGCTGGACAGCCTGCCCGGATTCGTGGCGGCTACCGATTCCACCATGTAAATTAAAAAAAAAAACAAAATAAAATAAAAGATAATATTTTAATATTTTAATTTTTACACGGTTTGGTTTGTTTTTGTAAGATTCAAGATTATGTATAATTTAGAAATGGATATTGAATAAATTTATATAATATAATTTATATTAAAAATTAAAGTATAAGGTTGATGATGGTGATTTTTAATATTTGAGAAATTAAATTAGTTTTTTTTACTCGGTTATATATAGGATTGAGATATGCTCATCCTTATTACATCATCATCATATATGGTGTCACAACAACTTTGATATTATCCATGTATTTTTTTTAGTAAGATTCTTCCTAGGTGTTGAGGAATTTAACTAGTTGGTTAATTGAAGAATCTAATTAATTAGATTAATGTCATTTGATATTATTTTTAGTATCTTTTTTTTGTCTTGGTTCATAAGAATTTTTTTAAATATAACTATTTTTAAGTTAAGATTGTTTTTATTAAAGTTGGTTCCAATTTTTTTAGGGGGATTATACATTTCAATATGATTTAAACAATATCAATAAAAATGGATAATGAATAAACTTATGTAATATAATATATATTAAAAATTTGAAGTATAAGGTTGGTGATGGTGATTTTTAATATTCTCTAAATTTAATTAGTTGGTTATCTATGAGATTGAAATGAGCTTCATCTATATTACATTATGTATTACAACAACTTAGATACTATGCTTGGATATTATCCATGTGTCACTTGCCATCATAGGTCTCTCCTTAAATGTTGAGGAATCTAATCTATTGAACTAATGTCATTTGATTGAGGAATCTAATTAATTGTATTAATGTCATTTGATATTATTTTTAATATTTTTTTTATGGACACACACTCACCCACGCCACGGTTTGAACTTATTTTCAATATCTTTAGTTTATATTGATTCATAAAAAGTTATTCTAAATATAATAATTTTTAAGCTAAGATATTTTTATTAGAGTTGATATATAAATCTAATTTAATTGATATTATATAAATTATGGATATACATGTGACATTGTTAGATTTTGCAGTAGTAAACACCACTTAATTTTTTTAAGATATGACACTATAGTGGAGAGAATGTGTTTAGATGTCCAAAAGTAATGGCAATCACTTGAAAAACAATAATATATTGAATTAGTAGATGAAGTGTTTTAAATATTTTTAATAATTGCATACCTTACTTGTGCTTAACAACTCAAAATCTGATGAAGATATAAAAATGTTATGTGATGACTTGATAATTTTTCTCATTCAACGAGTTTACACATGTTTTTTATAAGAGGTCTTCGTCCCCTTTTTTTTATTCAATGAGTTTACACATGTTCTTATAAGGGGTCCTGGTCCCCTTATACTAAGTGGGGTTTGAACCTTAGAACTTCAAAGAGAGGCCAAAGCCCTTACCACTACAACTACAATCTTATTTAATAATTACAATACATTGAATCACTATTTATTACATACCTACCATGGTTTATTATAAACATATATGAATGAATCATTTAGTCTTTCTAACACAACTAACAAGTTCACATGTTGTTTGGATATATATATATATATATATATATATATATATATATATAATATTATTAATAAATGTAATGGTAAAATCATTATATAACGCATAAATATCTTATATTTTTTAATTATAAAATAAGTCTAAAAAATATGTTTAAATGAATATTAAATTTCTATCTTGGGTAAAGGTATAAGGTTAACCTCACAAACTTAACTTTAAGAGGTTACTTTGGGATGTTTGTAGACTCATCCTTCTTAAGCACATTTGGAAGTGCAAATGCAAAAATATGTTTACTAGATCTGCTCTAGAGGAGGAGGTATTAATGTAGAACAAAATTCCATCATAGGAATATGCTACTGGAAATAAATAGCTTGTATAAGAACAACATCACATGAACCAATCAGAAAGCAAGAGGACCAATTATCCCCCACACACATGTCATGACTCGATGTTAGTAGGGGTGAGGAATCCCACATAAGTGGGACCATGGGACCAAGGGCTTGCACCTTTACGCCTACAATCGAATTGGCATAGAGTTTGGCAAGTGTTGGGGCTCATAAACCACTCAAGTCCCACAAGCACATCAATGTGGGATTATAAATGCACACACACTACAATAACTAAGAAGAGGAGGTATTAATGTGAAACAAAATTCCATCATAGGAATATACCCCTAGAAATAAATAGCACTACAATAACTAAGCAGCGAAGGTATTAATGTGGAACGAAATTCCATCATAGAAATATGCCACTGGAAATAAATAGCACTACAATAACTAAGCAGAGGAGGTATTAATGTGGAATGAAATTCCATCATGGGAATATGCCACTAGAAATAAATAGCTTGTATAAGAACAACATCACATGAACTGATTAGAAATCAAGAGGGCCAACTACCCCCACACACATGCCATGACTCGATGTTAATAGGGGTGAGGAATCCCACATAAGTGGGATCAAGGGCTTGCACCTTTAAGCCTACTACCTCATTGGCAAAGATTTTGGCAAGTGTTAGGGCTCATAAACCACTCAAGTCCCACAACGGGATCAATGTGGGATTATTAACGCATGCACACACTACACTAACTAAGCATAGGAGGTATTAAGCATGTGCACATAATACAAATTAGAATAGAGTATTTTTTTTTCTAGAGAACAAGGGGTTGTACTTGGGTCCCTTACCCTTGAAAAGCCACAACTCTCTCCTTTAGAGCTTAAAATTTTACAAACAGATTCAATTCTCATCTCAATTGAGATGCTATAGCTAGATAGCTATATTATTTTTCTTAAAATGTTTGAATTCTTGATTTTCAGTTTTTGGAACTTCTTCAATTTTTTGTGTGAATATAATTTTTTTAGATTTCAGCATCCTTCTTGACATTTTTAGGATGGAGTATTTGGTTCTTAATATTAAATTGATTTATTTTAATAACCTTGTTGAAGGATATGGTATCCTTAGAGGCCTTCAAGAGGCTGTTAAGATCGGATAGAAAAAGGTGTTGGTTGAATCTGACTCTCAAGTCATGATTAATTTGTTGAAGACTCCTAAGAATCATAAGGTTGATTGGAGAATAAAAAAATTGTTGAGAAGATTCAATTAATACATATGGGATTTTTGAGAGTTTAATACAATCATGTGGTCAGAGAATAGAATAGGAGTGTTGATGCTTTAGCTAATTGGGCATTAAACAAATGTGATCTTTACTTACTACGACCAACATCCCAGATGGTGGGATTTGAAAATAAGGGAAGCTCTTCTTTCTATTCGTTCTATGAATGGCTCCAACACTAGAGGCACCTAGTTCCATTTTTCTTTGTTTTGCTTCTCTTTGGTACAGTCAGGGTATTTTAGTTCCCTTGCTCAGATTGATCATTCTTATGTTTCCTCTGTTGAATCTTGCTTGAATAGTATTTTGGCCTAGAAAGGCCATATTTATTTTTTGTTTTTCCTTCTTTTTAGTTTTTCGGTGTGTGTTGTTTTGTATTGTTTTTGTTCTATTTTTTTTTATGTTTTTGTATTTTTTTTGTGTTTTGTTGTTTTTTTTTTGTGTTTTTGTGGTTTTTTGTGTGTGTTTTGTGTTTTTATTTTTGTTTGTTGTTTTTGTGTTTGTTTTGTGTTTTTTTTTTGTTGTGTTTTTTATGTTTGTTTGTTTATTTTTGTTTTTGTTGTTTTAGGCATGGTATTTGAGTGTGTCGAAGGGGGCAGGCTAGGTGTGAGCCCTGGATATTTTTTGCATAATAGATACCCCTGCTTATTTAGGACTTATCCGAAAGTAGCATCCCAATTAGGGTGTTTTCCACAAACAAAAAATATATATTAAATTGATTATAATTAATTATTTTTGTATTTGCTAAAATATTGTTTCATAATATTGAAGAAATAATATCATTCCAATAGGATATGATTTTATGACAAGAAGTTCATTTTGTCCAAGATTTAATAGTTTGTATTATATAATAAGTAGTATCTTAAAGTTTCGTTTTTAAATAGGTAGTAAGATCAAGAGGTCTCAATAGAGTGATGAGTATTGGATGTTTGGTATGAAAAGATTAAGATTTTGAGTTTTCTTGGTACTCGACAATGTCCCTCATGATTTCAAGCCTCTATGTGCATGCATTATATCTCCACAATAAAAAATAGCAAGCATATCTCCACACTAAAAATAGGATTGAAAATTTAGTTCTTAATATTAAAATGATATTTGATTAATTTTTTTTAGTATTTTCTTAGATATTATTTCATAATAATTTAGAAAATATCAAGAAAACTATTTAAGAAAGAATACCATGCCAAAAGGACATGATTTTTTTCTTTTCTATGATCTTTAGCATTCAACTATTTATTTTTAAATCACAAAATATCTCTCTTTAGATATATAATACTTTATTTTATTTTGTAATTAATTTTAATATATGAAAACTCTTATAACATTAACTTCATAAACTATTTAATGTTTCATGATATGTTAACTTATTTTAAAATGACTAAAAAACCTTTTTAAATATTTTTTATTAAAATACTAATTATTTTTTATGATAATCTATGGACGTGGATGAGTGGCCAAAGACCTAAGGTAAGTGTAACCATATTACAAAACCAATTCTGGCATTTAGTTCTATATGAATTGTCAACCTTAACATTTTTCTAAGGCACTATAGAGCAATGGGAACTAGGATACAATCATAAGCATGTAACGAGTTTAAATCCATGCATTGTGATGAACATTTCCATAATGAGGAACCCCATGATATAAAATGTATTGTTGTATTACCACAATAATATGTTTCGATGAAATACTACTTGATAATATAATCATGATGTAATATGGATAGGTCTTATTCCAATCCGAAAATAATTTAAAAAATTGTAATAAATTAAGGTTAGATCCAAATTCTTTTTAACCTTATCCTATACAACAAAAAGTATGATATTGAACTAGTTCAATCCCCTTTTATTTTAAAAATTTAAAACTACCTATCCCTTTAGAAAACATATATATCTATATCATTACAAAAACAAAGTATATATATCTAACAAAACCAAAATTTACCACCATTCAACAAAAAATATCAATCATATTCATATACACAAGAATAGACTCCATAATTACTAGTACCATGGTGGCACCCTATCATCTTGTGCATGCACTTGATGTAGCCTTTCTTTTTTCTTGAAAGATTTGAAAATAATCTTTATTACTAGTCATGTTATCATTTAAACTTTATTTTCAAATTATAGTGCTTCCTTTATGTTAGTATTCAAAATTATATTATAAGTATGCATTATTTGCATTTATTTCTTCATCATAAAACTCATAATATGAAATTGAATATATATATATCCATGTGTCAATCCTATTTCTTACATTTTTTACTTTGGTTTGCAACCTCTTTTCCATTATTAACAAGAAATACTTTAGTTGTTCTCGAATCTCTCCTCCAACTTCAATGACATCCTATTACATGATAAAATATTGATAAAATTGAAGATGTTACTCAAGAATAATATTCATTATCCTTCAAATTTAAAACAACACAAAAAGTTGTACTTCTATTTGAATAAAGTACTACTCGGTTCTTCTATTTGCTCTAGTTGCTATTGATTTATTACAACTCTCGAATCATGAAGAACTTTTGTCACATCTCTTCTATAAATTTCTATACAATAGGTATAATATGAAAATTTTTATCTAAGTACTAAATATTAATCATTCCCCTAATTGTTATGCTTATTCTCTTGCATTTTTCCTCTCTTACCTCATTCAATCCCAAAAGCATGAAGGACATAGATCTAACGTAGGCAAGGTCCATTCTCCAATAAAAGTAGAAGGTATAGAAGGACTGGAAAGAAGAAAATTATGATATCACATTGTCTCCCCATTATGTCTAATTTTTTTATAACATATAAAAAATTATACAACTCTATTTTTTTTTATTGATAGTAGAAGGGGTTTTAAAATGGTCCCCAAACCTATTACAAGTAGGGTTTTGAAAGGCACCCCCAAACCTTAGATCTAGCAATAAGACATCAAAAAAGATTGAGTTGGATTCCAGGAATCAAACCCAAAAATTCAATGAAACAACCTCCTAGCAAATAAGCCACATATTTTTATCAATAAAATACAAGATATTGTACCATGGTCAAACCACCATGTGCTCTGAATCTAAAGCAACGAAGAAAAACAGGAGAATAATGAAAATGCTATCGGCTAAAAATAAATTTACAAATAAAAACTACACAAACCAAAGCATTTTTCGCCTAATATGAAAGGAGAAAAGAGAATCATGTCATCACAATCAACAAATCTATCCAAAAAATCACATAACAAGAGAACCCCTCATGAGAATAACCGGTTTAAGAAAATAACACTAGAAATACTAGCCAACAAAATCCATAGCATAAAAACCATCCAGGAGATATGCACAAGAAATTCCATGAAACTCGCAAATCTTGCTGGAGCCAACCGAAATTTTTTTCAAGAACAACCACTCTCACACGTACAAAAAAAAGGAGATAGCAACATTTTGCATTGCTTCTCAGAGGGAAAAGGGTAAGATAAAAAAAATAAGCCTTAGAACCCTAGGATCAAACACACCACCACTACTGGAACTAGAGAAATAGATATTTGCAGACCATCGAAGCTAGGAAACCCACCAGAGATATGGGGCCAAAAGTCAAAAACCACTGCAGCATAACAATCCACTTTCACCCCAACTAGTTTGGGTTGGTATTTGGCCCTGTCTCCTCGAAATAGCCAAATATAACAAGAAATTACCGAACCTAGAAGAAAGCAACACAAACCAACCACGAACCCACTACTGGTAGAGAACCCTAGAAATAGAGCCATCCAAGCACCATCCAACCAAAGTAGCCAAGCCATCAGAGCCAAAGCTATCCAAGGGAACATTGTCAGATTTCTATAGCCAAACACTATACCAAGCTCACCCCAATGGATTTGGGTTGGTAGATGGCCCTTTCCTCTCCCTGGAAAGCTAAAAAAAACACGAAACTACCAAACCCAGAAGAAATGTTGCACAATCCAACCAAGTCCTCAAAACTAGCAAATAACCTAAGAAATGCAGCCACCCAACACACCCACAAACTCGAGCAAGAGCAAACCAAGGGATCAACAACCAGAATTTTCTACTGCATTATAACGACCTAGGATAACCCCTACAGGTTTGGGTCAGCATTCGTCCCTTTGTCTGAGATAAGAGTGATAATGACAAACCCATAAGAGATAAAACATGCCAAGAAGACCCCAACAAGTAAAACATCCTAGTCATGAACCACAACAAAGAAACTAAGCATGACTAGCATCTAGATCTAGAATAGGAGAAATAGGGCCTCTCACTCAAAGGGTTTCAGAGCATCAAAGCCAGAGTCGGAGTGAAACCCTCGTGAAGGAAGCCCTCACAGAGGAAACCCTCACAGACCCTCTCTGCCATGGTGAGGCTGAGGCCCTCTCTACCATGGTGAGGCTGAGGCCGGAGGAAGCCCTCACCAATTATACAACTCTATTAATAATAAGGATTTATGAGAGTATTAAAAAAATATCAAAGTTTGGATAATAATATAACTCATACTATCCTTCATATGTACCATGGATTCAAAGAATTTAGTTAGTGTCATTTCATGTGGAAGAGGCTCAACACCTCTCTAAATGCCATAATCTTTATATGTAAAAGAACTTAAAAAAATTGAAAGCCTCTTTGAAGTGCAAAACATATTATTCATAGATATTGAAGTTGAACTTGTGACTGGTTTTATTTAAATCTTCATTTGTTTAAGAATTAAAACATGTTTTATGAAATGCCCATTTGTCATTGATATTTGCACACTAAAATCTCTCTCATAAGTGGTTTGGGTGGTAAAAATATATTTTATGGCAGTCCTCAAATTTTGGAGAGTCATCGTTACTTGTATTGAGGTGTTCACTTCCAATAATATTGTGATGCCTCTCATCCTAGGATTTGACATCCCAAATTTAAAATATTACTTTTGCCAACAATAGTATGCATAAGAATATATGTCTTTATATTAAACTTTAAAGATCTAATTTTTTTTGAATGAAGAAGCAATATATTAAATATAGCGTCTAATCATACAAAAGTGGGTGGACTGCCACATCACACCCCATGCACTATCCAAACTGGCTGAGAAAAATAGCCAGGAAACAAAAAACCATCAGGTACAACAAACCCCAAGTAAACCTCATACTGGATTTAAAAATAGCCAGGGCCGCGTTCAAAACAACAATCAAAACATCAACAACAGAATACTAGAAACATGCAAGATTAAGTTCAAGGACACTAGCCATTAACTATTCCAGCCCGACCCAAGATGATTGTCAGACTTATCAGTTGTAGGCTGAGCAGGAGCCTCAAAAGGAGTATTCCATCCATCAACATCACCAGCAGTGCCCCAGCTCCAACCAGTATTAGCATCACCATCACTTCCCCTCTGAGAACCGACCTGACCAGAAGAATCTAGGGGAGTTCCCCAACCTTGAGGAGCTCTCAAACTAGCCATACCCTGCAACTGGTCAGGCTGAGGATGAGCATCCCAAGCAGAAACCTGTTGAGCAGGGTGGGAACGCAACAGACCCTGCATTTTATCTCCAGAAGGCTGGGAACGAGCCCTAGAAGGAGGTCAATCCCTACGTTGCTTGGATCTTAATTATTTATGTAGATCAAATTATCTTCATTATTTTATATTTATTAAAAACCATTACTCTTATTATTATTATTTTAAAAGTAAAAATACTAAAAAAATGACTTTACAATTCCTCACACAGATCTCATCTTTTAAATTTTTGATTCTCCTAACATGATTTTTTTAATTGGTTATATGGGATTGAAACAACCCCACCCATATTACATCATCATCACATAGTGGTATTGCAACAAAGCTTGGATATTATCCACATATCGCCTAGATTCAAACTTGGGTCTCCTCCTTGAATGTTGAGGAATCTACTCCTTGAATGTTGAGGAATCTAATCGATTAAGCCAATGCCATTTGCTAAAATTTTAGAATAAAGCACAAGTTTTTGAAAGGGGTCTTAGTCCTCTCGTATCAGGGTTTGAACTTTGGTCTCTTGGATGAAACCCAAAGACATACCATTATAGTACCCCTCATGAGGCTTTTTAATATATAAAGCATGAGTTTTTTTTGAAAGGTTCCTAGTCCCCTTATATCGAGGTTTGAACTTAGGTCTCGTAGATGAAACCCAAAGATATACTACTACTACGATATCCTTCATGAGACTAAAATTTTAGGGTAAAGCATGGGTTTTTAAAAAGGCCTCCAATCCTCTTTATCAAGATTTGAACTTGGGTCTCCTAGATGAAAATCCAATGGCATACCACTATGATATCCCTTACGAGATATTCTCTTGACTTGATTATAATCTTTTTAAAAACCTTAAGATTACACAAAAACTCAACATTATTATTGAGGCCACTCCTATTTATATGGACTCTTCAAACTCACACCTCTTTCTAAGGAAGAAAGCCTCAAATGCTATTAAAATTTTGTGATGTCAAGTTACCATATTTACTTCTTGTTATTTGCAAGTCACTCACAAACTAATAGTCTATGACACATACATTCTTCTATTATTATTTTATGTTAAATCCCAAGTCGAATTTTTAAATTTATATTATAAAAAATAGGATCTTCAACATTACTAACACAAATAAAAGATTAACTCCAGGATCAATAGTCTATAACAAAAAATATCCAAAATGCAATTCACAAAATAATTTATCACTTAACAACTACAAGCTTGCTGCAGTGGTAAGGGCTTTGGCCTCTCTTTAAAAGGTGCAACACTGAAACTCCACGTAGAGGAGACCGAAACCCCTCGTTAAAACCTTTGTAAATTCATTGAAAAAACATAGTTTATCACTTAATAGTCGATGCCCCTCAATTAGACAATTTGCATAAAAAAAATATATATTACATACCAAAGCATAAGAAACAACTTCCACCTAAGAAATAGGACGTAAAACAACTATCAAAATACAAGTCTATAAAAACAAATAATTTACAAATTGTTCAAGTAAAAAAATAAAAATAAAATAGTTTTTAATATATATATATATATATATATATATAAGGTCATAGCATGAATGAAACAATATTGGTGTCTTTGTAATCTCCATATTCTATAATAAAATATTTTTCGCTCTTTAATATTCTTGGTCTCTAAAAGGCACATATTTTATCTAACCATACCTCTTAAAAATTCTCTCTCCCAATTTCACATTTAAAATAAGATAAATAAAATCTTTTAAAAAATAATGTAAGATAAACAAATAAAAATAATAACATTCTTAAATTATATAATCTAGTTTATCTTTAAATTATCTTTATCACTATGGCTTATTACGTTCCTACAATGGCAGACATGGGTGGGAGGTAAAGAGGCTATACATGTCACGCCGTAAACAATTTTTTTTTTTATTAAAAAACTGACATTAACAAAAACATTTAAAATATTTAAACTAAAACAACCGGCTAACCAACCAACCATTGCAAACATTTAAAATATTTAAATTAAAACAGCCAACTAACCAACCGGTTGCAACTATTTGATAAAATAAACACCTCAAGATCAATATCTCTGCGTGTTTTTAGATATATATTCTTTATATCTTGTTATTCATAATAGAGATGTGCGCCACATATGACAAGATTTCTCCATCTCCGTTACCTCTATATTCGTATTTATGGATGAAATGTCATGTGAGTGAACATTATTGGATTTTGAAGAATCATTGACTTCACATTTTTCAAGGTTGGTTATTAAATTCCGATAAACTTAGTTATATCACATTTCCATAAAGGTCCGATAATCTTAACCACCCTGGCGCTCTTTTCCATATCTATTATTTTATTTTATTAAATATATAAAATAAATTGAAGATGCTAGGGAGTTCCAAGAATATGAAATTATTTTTTATTAATATATAAATATTATAATAAAAGATGATGTTTAAATATTTTAATTAGTACACAATTTGTTGGTTGGGATTAAACATTTTTGGATGATTTAAACCATATAAATAGAAATTTGTACTGAATAAGTTTATATAGTATAATATATTTTAAAAAATTAAAGTATAAGATTGATGATGACGATTTTTAATATTTGAGGAATTTAGGTAGTTGACTTAATATTATTTGATATAATTTTTAATATTTTTAATTGTATTGCTTTATAGAATTTATTTAAATATAATTATTTTTAAGTTAAGATTATTTTTATTAAAGTTGAGTCTAATGACCTTGAATTTTTAATATCTTTAATTGTATTTATTCATAGAATTTATTTAAATATAACTATTTTTATTAAAGTTGAGTCTAATGACTTTGATTTTTTATTATTTTTATATATATAAAACTATGGTTATCTGTTTTTTATATTATATAATTTTCTTTCAATAGGTTATATGAGATTGAAATGGCCCAACCACTCACTGCATAGTGATATTACAACAAAGCTTAGATATTATCCATGTATTGTTTGACAAGATTCGAAGCTGGGTCTCTTTAGAATGTTGAGGAATCTAGTCGGTTGAGCTAATGCCACTTAATTTTTATATATTATATAATTAATATCATTTTGAAATACAAATGAGAAATCTAATCGATTGAGCTAATTTTATTGATTCATAGAATTTATTTAAGTATAATTTTTTTTAAGTTAAGATTATTTTTATTAAAGGTGAGTCTAATGACTTAGATTTTTTATTATTTCGATATATAAAACTATGGTTATCTGTTTTTTATATTATATAAATTTTTTTCAATAGGTTATATGGGATTGAAACGGCCCAACCACTCATTACGTAGCGATATTACAACAAAGCTCGGATATTATTCATGTATTGTTTGACAAGATTCGAAGTTGGGTTTCCTTAAAATGTTGAAGAATCTAATCGGTTGAGCTAATGCCACTTGATTTTTATATATTATATAATTAATATCATTTTGAAATACAATTTTTTTTGAAAAATAATTTGAAAAAACTTGTATTAAAACAAAGATCATTTACAAGTTGGGATGAGACTTTTCCTAATCTTAGCCAAAGAGAACACATGTTTAGAACACTAAAAGAATATTTGCATTGGAGCCAAATCACTTAAACTATATTTCTACAATGATTGTTCACGTGTTTAAAACTAGAAAAGAAGATCTACATTAAAGCACAAATCTCCTAAACAATATTTCTGGAATGGTTTTTCAAATTAGCTAAGCACTGGATTTGCTCACCAACCTGCCTAATCATCTCATCCTCAATAGCCATGTCACTGTGCCATTGAACCCCTACCTCCTTCTCAGTACCCATCTTAGCTAGGAAGTCTGCCACTTTATTTAGATCTTTACTCACATAAATTGGAATCTCATCATATAATTCCCTTCATAATTCCTTAATTTGGGTGACAAGAATCCTCAACCTCCATGTTTTCAAAGCAAAGTTCCTCATGCAATCTAGAGCTCCAACCATTATTTGAGAATTTGATTCTAGTATTATCCTTCTGTGATAACTAAGGCTTCTGCTTCATTGTTTGTGGCTCTTCCCAAGCCTTGCAGTTCCCAATAGAGCACTGTTCCAACATGATTTTGGCAAAACCACTCCAATTCCAGCTCTACCCGGATTGCCTTTTGCAGCTCCATCAGTTTTAAATCTTAATCCAACCTTCTAGGGATGGTTTCCAACTAGCTCTGTCCTACCCCTCTTGCACTTCAATTTCCTTCTCCATTGCCCCAATAACAACCTGAGTTTCCTCTTTAGCATAGACTGCCATAGTTTCTGTGACTTTGCTCCAAATGACCTGCCAAACTCCATCTAAAGAAGAAAAAGTTTCTCTAAAATTTTTGGCATTTCTCTCCAACCACACTTGCCACCAAATGAATTTTAATCCAAGATCCCAACCAATACAAAGAGCTTTAGATTTAAATCTACCCCTCTTCCATTTTTCCCAAATATTAATCCGATTCAAATCATCATTAACTTGAATTTTATAATATAAAAACCATCTCTCCCAGATCTGGTGCATGAATGGGCACTCAAACATCAAGTGATCTGTTGTTTCCTCACTCTTGTAGCATAGAACACATTGAGATGGACCAATGATTCCCCTACATCTGAGATTATCAAAAGTAAGAATTCCATTATGCATGAACTGCCAGGAAAAAAAGTTTACTTTCGGCCAACCCTTGGTCTGCCAAATCTTTCTCCAATCCTCAACCTGATATGTATGAGGAGGAGGCTCTGGAAGGATCTTATCATATCCATCCTTCACTGTGTAGACACCAAGGCTCCCATAGCTCCAAGCTAATTCATCCTCCTCATCTCTACTTGTTAGAAATATTTTTGCCAAGATTTTAGTCATTATGGGTATCAAATCCGAAGGGATTGAAATTGGCCACTCATCCAACTTCTTAAAATGCTTAAACTTATAATCCCCCAGCTGACTAGTGTTGAAATAACTTTCAATTTGGACCCACCCCCGGTTTCTATGGTTGTTTTTATTGGTTGCAGTTCAAGAAATTCAACAATGATAGGTGGGTATTGATCCCATGAATCTGTCCAAAATCGTGCCTTCTCCCCTCTCTCCACTTTCCAAAATAATCCATATTTTACTACCTAAGATCCTAACTTGAGAGTCTACCACACTAAGGATCCATTACCATCCAAAGGAAAACGACCCACCTCATTTGGGTTTACCTGTCCCAAATATTTACTAGTTAAGATTCTACTGAATAAAGAAGTTGGTTGGGAAATCCACCTCCGATAAAGCTTTCTAGCCAAAGCTTTATTATTTAACTTTGATCTTCTCAGTCCCAAACCTCCTTTTACCTTGGGCTGGCTTACTTTATCCCAACCTACTAGGGCCGATTTCCTCTCTCCTTTTACTCCTCATAAAATTTTTCTAGCCATCTTGTCCAACTCTTTCCATATGGTATGTGGGGCAGCAAGCATAGAAAATTTATAAATTGGCATAGCCTGAATGATTGACTGTAAAAAAGTTAATCTACCCCCATAGCTTAACCATTTGTCATACCAATGATTAATTTTGTCATTGATACAATACAAAAGATTCCTCCAGATATCTATTTTTAGTTTTTTTAAATGCAAAGGGACCCCCAAGTATACCACTGGGAGATAAGTCCTTGTGAATCCCAAGATCTCTAAAATTTTGTCCTGAAGCATTTGATCAAGATTGAAAAATACCACTTTGGATTTTTTTATCATTGATGACTTGGTTTGTAGCCCTAAGGTAGACATTAAGTGTATCTCTAATCATTCTTGCTTCCCTGAAGCTGGCCACTCCCACCAATCCTGTGTCATCCACAAACTATAGGTGAGTCAAAACTTCCTCACCCACCTTGATACCTATTAGCAAACCTTGTTGTCTTCTCCTCAAGATGAGTCTACCCAATCCTTCAGCCAATATGAGAAAAGGATAGGGAGAGAAAGGATCTCCTTGACAAAGGCCTCGAGTAGCTCCAAACGGTTGCGAGGGAAGACCCTTGATTAACACTGAGTATGTCGAAGTAGAAACACAACTCATGACCCATTCTATCCAATCCTGAGAGAAACCAAAGGCTACCATCATCTTTGACAAGAAACTCCACTCCACCCTATCATAAGCCTTTGACATATCTAATTTTATGAACATTCCTCTATTACCAGATGTTTGCATTGAATGGATTGCCTCCTAAGCTAGAACCACACCATCCAAGATTTGTCTACCCTCTACAAAACCCCCTTACTTTGAGGAGATAATGCTATGTAGAAGAGGTTTTAGCCGCTCAACCATTACCTTTGTGATTATTTTATATATGACATTGCATAAGGCAATAGGTCTATAATTTGAAATATGTACCCCATCCTCCCCTTTTGGAATTAAGGTAATGAAAGTATGATTTAATGCTTTAAGCATTCTTTTACTACCTTTGGACTCCCCTATAACAACCAGTACATCCTCCTCCAAGTTATCCCAGAAAGCCTGAAAAAACTCAATTGGAAAGTCATCTAGACCTAGTGTTTTTCTAGTGCTCATTCCAAAGACTACATTCTTCAGTTCCTCTTTACCAATGGATTTAAGTAGGGCTTGATTTTATTCTTCAGAGATAACAGATGGTATGACAACAATAAATTTTTTTGAGCCTCTTCATCTTGCACCATACTTTCCTTAAATAGTTTAGAAAAATAATCCATTGAATGGAAATGCATACCTATAATTGTATCAAAGGAGTTTCCGTTCTCATCTTGAAGAGCTTCCATGTTGTTCATCTGTCTCCTAGCACAAGCAGTTCGATGGAAAAATTTGGTATTTTTATCACCTTCTAGTAACCAAGTGGTTCTTGCTCTCTGTTTCCAATAGGTCTCCTCTTGGTTGTCAATGTCCTCAACCGCTTTATGCAATGCATCATCCTCTTCTTTGAGCTACTCTGTAATTATTCCTTCCCTAAAGTATTTTTGAACCTCATACCAGCTGGCCACCAATGGAGCTCTTTGGACCTGGAAGTCTGTCTTGTTAGCTTGCCTCCATTGTTTCAGTTGATCTTTGACATAATGAAGTTGTTTGTGGAATCTAAACATTGTTGTCCCATATGTTGGTCGACCTTCTTCCCACCACTATGGAATTTTCTTTTGAAGTTCCTCTTTTTACAAAAAAAAGTTTTTAAATTTAAATGGTTTATGATGCTGCACTGTCTTGATCCCTCCTTCCAACAAAATGGGAAAGTGATCTAAAACTGGACCCTCCAAAATCTAAAATTTTATATTCCATTTTACAAATGCCTCCTCTGAAACCAAAAAATGGTTTAACTTCACCTTCCTACTATGTGGCTCCCTCCTCTTATTAGTCCAAGTATAGTTGGTTCCAGGGCATTTAATATCCACCAAGTGTAATGCCTGGACTTGGGTAATCATAAGTCGATCCCCTGGGTCTAAAATTGGGGTTCCCCCTTCCTGATATCTAGAGGATAATTTAGCATTAAAATCCCTAGTAAAAATCCAGTCTAACTCTTCCCTTGAGACTCTCATGTTATGCATAGATTTCCATTGATGCATCTAACCATCTAGGTTTTGAGCCCCATAAAAAATTTGTGATTAAAACATTTTCAACTGTGACATTATTTCTAAAATGTGATGTGATAACACCCCTCCAAGCTATATATTCTATTGTAGTCCATTCAAGAGAGTTCCAAAGAGTAACTATCCCCCCTAAGGCCCCTTGGGCAACCACTTCCATATGACCAGCACCCCTCCAAAGTCTGTTAACTATTTTACACATAAGATCCAACGACATTTTTGTCTCTTGGATAAAAAAAATCGGTTTTACATTTTTTTGAGTCTTCGAACAACATATTGATGGGTTCTACTATTTAAACCCCTACCATTCCATTATTGTATAATCATTGGTTACCTTGAGAGCAATAAAAATCTATTGGCCTCACCGATCCTCCAGTGATCAATTTGTCTCCTTGAACTGCTATCAATTCCTTATTTGATTTTCTACCCACTCCTTGAGAGCTACTATTTTTTTATATCTTTTCCACCTGAGTTATCCCTAGAGTTGACCTTTCTCTATTCTTTTCTACTATGCCCATGCTGACATACTTAATTATTGGTTGCTCTGGGTTATGCACTATCAATGCCCTTGCACTCTCTAACTGTGGTAACTCAATGTACTCAATTACCTGCTCTATGATGGGGGGAGATGAAAGAGGAACTTGAACATGGTTGTTATTATTTTTATTATTTCCATCCACTTCTTCCATATATTGTTCTTCTTCTTGGTCCATTAGTGTCTTAAATATCTCATACCTATTGGAGGGCTTGAGTTGGGTTTGCTCTTTACCATATTTTTTATTTTGCCTTCTCCTTCTTTTGGGCTGTTAAAAACCATCTCCCTATGCTTCTTTATCTTGAGAAATATTGGTTGGTTCTTTTTTGATTGTTGACTTACCCTCCTTAGGAATATTTGAACTTCCTAGAGGAGCCTCCATTTTTATGTTCATATTATTTTGGCATGATTGGGTTAAATGCCCATATTTGTGGTAAACTTTTCATCTGAAGGGCAATGCCTCATAATCTAGTTGTTGAATCCAGGATAGTCCTGCAAGTTCGAGTTCCACCTCTGCTGGTAGAGGCTGGCTAAGATCCATTTCCACACATAATATTGCATAAATAGTTGTGTTTCCTTCTATTGTGTCTTTGGAAACACCCAAATTTTTTCCAATGGAATTATCGATAATTTCCAATACCTACTCACTCCAAAACTCCATTGGAAGTGCATACAAATGAATCCAAACCGGGACAACAGTGGGTTCAATTCGAGGATCAAATCCCACTCTCCAGGGTTGAACAAATAATCCTGCTAGATCATGATTCCTCATTTCTAATTTGAAAGCCCTATTTCTATAGGCAAGTGAAGAAAAAATAACAATAAAATATCAATTGCTAATAAACCACAAAGAATACTCACCAAGAGGCTCCCAGTTTTTCCGGACCCAAGAATGCAAAAAATTTAGGGTAGGGCGAATACCCATGAATTTATAGATCAAATCATGATTGGATTTATATAAAACTATTTCTTCAACCATCCTTTGCTCAATGAAAATATTTGGCCTTGATTATGACTGTGGCAAGAATCCATTAACTCGTTGAGATGTTGATCTATTTCCAACAGTCGTAAAGAGCATTTTTAACGTAGTTTTTTGTGCTTCTTCAGTCTTTGATAGAGATTTATCCTTTAACAAATCTGTAAAAGAAATATGTCTCTCTAGAAGAGGATTCGAAGATGTCCCCATTGGGCCCTCCTGGATCAGTAATATTGTCTTCAAATCCACAGTAACCAGAAATCTCTTCGGCTACCCAACTGATGCCCTAGTTTTCTCTTCCAGAGCTCTTCACTTCCTCCCATATTTCAAAGATTGTTGTTTTGTACAATTTTGAAATACAACATATATATATATATATATATATATATATATATATATATATTTTTTTTTTTATATATATATATATATATATATATATATATATATATATTGATACACAAAGGAATCGATAATTACCTTTCCTTTTTGAACTGGTCATAGGGTCAAGTCGCATTGCCTTCAATTGTAGTGTCAAATCATGGTGCTATCACTATAACCCCTATCTCACCTTGGTAAACATGACTCGAAGTGAGGGAGACCCTCACTGGTTCGAGGTTGGTATCGTCGTCATCAAGCTGGTACACACTCAGTGAACTCAAGTCAGACTACTAATTTGTCTTAGATTGGACATACCTGCGAAGTTTGAACCTAGGTCTCCTCCTAGTAAGTGCCCAACTTCTTACCAATCCACCTAGCCCTCGCAGACCAATATTGAAATATAATGAAAATAAGATTCTTTCAAGTGTTATTTATTTATTTATTGCATTAAGAATATTTTAAATGTTTTTATTTTTTAAGTTTTATTATTAAAATATTATATATATATATATATATAGAGAGAGAGAGAGGGTGTAGGTTTTGGGTTAGTAGTGTGGGTCATTGCCATAGCGCTTCTATCAATTGTAGTGGCCATGGTTCTCTGAATACTTTAGCTTATAACAATGATAATGGAAAGAAGTGATGGTGGGTTAGCTTTTTTATTTTTTTAATTTTTTTCATGGGTAGCATTTTTGTTTGGTAGACGTTTTGGCCCACATGGTACATTTGAGAGACATATCTCTTTGGTGGTGTGGGGATATTTTTATGTTCTTCAACCAAAACTACATGAGATGGCCAATTGGCATGGTACGATGGTGTTCCAATGATGTGTGGGGTTCTCTATAGGCTCTTGATTTCAGTAGGTAGAGCTACATTGATAGGTCGTTGCCCTTATTGCCAAATGGGATCCAACTTTTATTTTGGTTTCTTGAGCGATGGATTGTGGGGGACACAATTGTGGGTGTTTTCCGCAATTTTTGTGGCCCTATTTTGATTGTGGGTTTGTTTTTCCCACTATTGCCTATTTGCTTTTTTGCTAGTATGTTCTTCCATCTACAATGGTTATGGGAGTTGCGCACAATATTTGTTTCCTTTTAATACTTGTTTTCTTTTGATAAAAGTCATGTTTTAGGATATTCTTTATGTACTTTTGACATCTTAATAAATTGTTTAGTAAGGCCTATATGAGGGTATAAAATATCCATATCATTGTAATTTTTTTCTAAATTCTAGAATGAAAGCTATTGATTTTTTTATACTCTTTGAAGTGTGCAAATTGTCTAAGTTGGTTTGTAACTTTTTAAATGTTATTACATAGATAAGCATTGTAATTGAATTAATATTTGATAATAATATTATAATAAGAGAGGATTGCTTTTCTAGCTATGATAGTTTGTTAAATTATTTAGTATTGATTCCTCATTTACACTCCAATACACTTCAATATTATAGCCACGTTTTTATACACCCATGCTTTTTGGATCATGACAAGAAATTTATTTTCTCCAAGGTTTGATAGTTTGTAAAATATAATAAGTAGAACTTTAAAGTTTTGTTTTAAATAAGTAATAAGATCACAAGGTTTCAACATAGTGATAAGTGTAGGGCATTTTCTATGAAGAGGTCCAAGGTTTAAGTTCTCTTGGAACTCGATAATGTTCTTGGTATTTTCTAGTTCTCGCGTGCATGCATAACATCTCCATAGTAAATAAATAAAAGTAGTAAAAATGTGTACACAATAAAAATGATAGATTTAGCACCACTCCATCATATTATGAGAAATAGAGAGAGAGAAAGAAACATATATTATTAATAATGAAAAAATTGATGGAGTGCAAGGGATAACTTGCACATATACAAGGGATAACTTGCACATATACAACTTGCACATTGACACTTGTGCATTTACTATGTTGCATGAAGTAACTAGATAACTTCCCCCTAAAGTAATCTAACATAACCAAATGATGTAATATATTCTAACACCCTCCTGTATTACATTATTTGGTATGAAGTTCTCTTGAATCACATAGATGATCTCTAAATGTTTGAAACTTGATTTTTTTGAGTGCTTTTGTAAATATGTCTACCAATTGATCTTCTGTAGGAACATACTTGAGGATGATGTGCTTGTTCTGAAAGTGTTCTCTGATGAAATGACATTGAGCTTCAATATGCTTTGTTCTTTCATGTATGATTGGATTCTTGATCATATTCAGTACTCCTTGATTATCACAGAATATCATAGTGGGAGTTCATTTGATTCCCATGTCAGATAGTATGTATTGTAACCATAGGGCTTCATAGGTTGTATCTCTTGCTGCTCGATATTCTTCTTTAGTTGATGATTGTGCTATTGTATGTTGTTTCTTGTTGTGCCAAGATATGGGTCCTGATCCGAGATAGAAGACATAACCTGAGGTAGATTTCCTATCATCAATAGATCCAACATAATCTGAATCTGAGTATCCTTGTAGATAAAAGTCTTTGACATTCTTCATATAAGTTAATCCATAGTCCGTAGTCTTCTTGATATATTGTAATATTCTTTTTGTAGCTTTCCAATGACTTTCTCTTGGTTCTTGCATGAACCGTGAAAGATAATTTACTGCAAATGCTATGTCTAGTCGGTTGTTTGTTAAGTATAGAAGACTTCCAATCAATTGATGATACATTGTTGCTAAAATCAATGGTGTTTTATCATTTTTGGATAGTTGAATTCCTTGTTCCATTGGTGTATCTTTGGGCTTACACTCTGTCATCTTGTATTTTTCAAGAAGAGCTTTTGCATATTTTGATTGAGTGATAACTATTTTATCTTCTCCTTGATAAATCTCTAGACCAAGGCAGTAGTTCATTAGTCCTAGATCTGTCATTTCAAATGCCTTTTCTAGATCCTTTTTTATATCACTTATTAACTTTTCTGAACTTCTAGTAATCACTATGTCATCAACATATACTATGAGGATCAAGATATCATTTCCAATATTCTTGATATATAGACTGGGATCTGTTGTACTTCTTTTGAAATTATGATGTAATAGATGATTATTGATCTTGATGTTCCATGCTCTAGGAGCTTGTTTCAAGCCATATAGAGATTTATTCAATTTGCATACCTTACTTTCCTATCCTTGAATGACAAAGCCTTCAGGTTGTGTCATATAGACTTCTTCTTCTAAGTCACCATTAAGGAATGCACTTTTTACATCCATCTGATGAAGTTTCCACCCCTGATGTGCTACTAGAGTATAAACTATTTGGATAGTAGTCATTCGAGTTGTTGGTGCGAATGTTTCTTCATAGTCAATTCCCTCTGTCTGAGTATACCCTTTGGCTACTAGTCGAGCTTTGTATTTATCAAGTGTTCCATCTACTTTGTATTTGATTTTGTAAACCCACTTGCATCCCACTATTTTATTTTTTAGAGGTAGGTTTACTAGATCCCATGTCTTATTCTTCTTGAGTGATGCATATTCAGATTCCATGGTTGCTTTCCAGTGTGAGTCTTTTAGTGCTTGAGGAGTTGATATTGGTTCCACTATGTTACTTAGCATTCCTCTATTCATTCTGGTCATGCTGTGAGTTTGAGGTCCTGTAGAGGTAAGATCTAGCATCCTTTCTAGATTTGATTCTTTGAGAGTATCTCTGAGCCATATTGGTTCTTTTCTAGGTAGTATTGTTGATGCTTTTGTATCTTGTTCTTCTGATTCTGACTCTATGCTCATTGCATCTTCTTTAGGTAGATTTAGGAGAACTTTTGTGTCACCACTGGATTCATCTATGTTGATTTTGACTTTTTCATCAAATATCACATCTCTACTAATGTAAACTTTCTTTGTAGATGGATCTAGTATTTTGTATCCTATAGATTCATTATCATAGCCAACAAATATCCCTGTCATAGTTTTGTCGTCTAGCTTGGTCCTCTTTTGTTTTGGAATATGCATGTAGGCTTTGCATCCAAAGATATTTAGTCTTTCTATGTTGGGATTTTGTCCTGACCATGCTTCTTCTGGTGTAATATGCTTGAGTACTCTTGTTGGTAGTCTATTTTGTATGTAGACTATTGTTTGTACTACTTCAACCCAGTATTTGTGATCAAGTTGTGCTTCTTTTAACATACATCTTACCATTTCCATTATTGATCTATTTCTTCTTTCTACAATTCCATTTTTTTGAGGTGAGTATGTTGTAGTAAGTTATATTTTAATTCCATTGTCTTCAAGAAATGAGTCAAATTATTTAGAAATAAATTCTCCTCCTCTATCTGAACGAAGTGCTTTTATGGTCTTTCCTGATTCTTTTTCAACTTGAAGTTTGAATTGTTTGAAATAGCTAAATGCTTCTGATTTGTACTTCATGAAATATACCCACATTTTTCTAGTATGATCATCAACAAATATCTAAAAGTATTTATGTCCTCCAACACTATCAACTTTCATTGGTCCACATAAATCTGTATATATTATTTCTAGAGGATGTTGAGCTCTATGTTGATGAAGTTTGAAAGGAATTCTATGTTGTTTTCTTGCTAAACATTCTGCACATACAATAGTTTCTGGAGATAAGTTGGGTAGTCCTTCTACCATTTGATATCTAAATAATTCCTTCATTGATGTCTCACTGGTATGTCCTAGTCATTTGTGCCATAGTTCTGAAGCATTGACTGAAAGAGCTGAGTGAATAGCAGTGTCTAGGATAAATAGACCATTTTTATATGATCATGATGCTATCATTCTTCCCTGTCTAGAGATGTGACATTGCTTTCTGCTAGTGAGAACCTTGAACTCAACAATTAAGTCTTGATCCATGAGTTGAGAAATAAAAATAAGATTGGTAGTTAATCCTGGAACATACAATACATTTTTTATTATACCTCTTCCATCCTTAAGATTTACTAGAATATTTTTTATTCCTTTCACTTCATATGTTTTTCTATCTGCTACAACAACTGGCTTTTCATTTATCTTCTTCAAAAAATTGAACCAATGTATGTTTCCTATCATATGCTTACTTGCACCTGAATCTATATACCAACACTCCATGATGTTGTTATTATTGGGATTTGTGGAATACCTTATGTCTCCCTAGTGATTGTGAGAATGCTTCTATAGTTCAATTTTGGTTGATTTTGTAGAATTTTTGTAAAGATCAAAAATCAACTTCTTAACACCTTATTACTCCTATTGAACTAAGCACTTTTCCAATTTTGAAGAGGTTTTAATGTTGGATTTCTTTTGTCCCTTTTGAGAAATTTTTGAGACAAGAATATTATAAATTTCCAACCTTAGTAAAAAATCTTAATAACCTCTTTTTATATCCCTTAGGATTTTATTTAAGTGTTTCTAATTTCCAATAACCTAGTTTGGTGTTGTAACCCTTATCACTCCCAAATTTGGAAAATTAGAACACATTAATATTTGCAAACTTTAAATGGATTAATTCCAAGTAGTATCCCTTATTTCTCCTAGGTTATGTTTTGCAAATATTAGTCAACTTTGATATTTAATTTCCCTAAGTTTTTCTTTCAAATAAATATTGATTTCTTTTAATACTTCAACCTTATAATATAACCTTATAACTCCCTTTTTAATGAAAGCAAATTAGATGGAGGAAATTTTACCTTAATAAGGCTTTGTACCTTTATGAAATAGGTGGTAGTCTATCCTTCTTGGACTTGTGAGTAATGACAGATTCTTCAACTTGCTATTGGCTTCAACACTCTCTTTAATGCTTCCTTGACTCGTTTGACTGAGAGTAATATTCTTCATTGCTTCTGAATACTCTCAAATTGCTCTTGCTATCGAATTGCTCCCAAGCTGCTATCAGGTTACTTGTTGAGTTGTTATCGAGTTGCTACCATTGCTTGGTCCAAGTCACCTTTAATAGGTGATCAATCGAGTGATAAGTGTCACAAAAGTTTTAAGATGTTCCAAGAATGCTTCAGATGTTTGGTGGAGACATTGATCTTGTTCTAGCTTGTGACAAGTGTCACCTCTTCTTGAAAAAATATTTTTATTCCCTCTTCATGCGTTGTCCAAGAGATGTTTCTACTTCAACGTATATGAGGCTTCTTGTTGTAACGCTTCTGGCTGTAAATAACTCCTCTACCGCATGGAGTATGGACACCAAGACAATGTTGTAACGTCTCCTTCATGGGAGTTTTTTAGGGTTATTTTGGAGAATGACAAGTGGCACCTTCTTTCCTTTGCATGCCCTTGTCTTATCAATACCTTCTTGCAAGCCTTTCAAATGTATTCTTCCACCTTGTTCTTTGTTGTACTTCGTTGGTGTTGAGATGTTTCCAGCCAAGCAATGCTTATGGTGGAGCTTTGGTGGAGATATGGAGGAGCTTTGGTGGAGCTTTGGTGGAGATATGGTAGCACTTTGATGAAGACTCCGTGATGCTCCACTTGAGGTAGTGAATGCTCCTTGATTGGACGTATGGTTCCAATCTGCTTGCTTCGATTTCCTTTGCTTATACACTGCTTGATTTCTCCCTAGCTTTGTGCCTTGTCTTTTGCAGGTTTGGTCATCCAAGATACATAGAAGATGAGCCTATATGAGTGGCTCTTTGCTATGCTTGGGAGAATGCTAGTATTCGATCACCTTTGGCTATTTCACCTTGCTTATATTGTGCCTTTGAGGCACTTTCCAATCTACCCTTTTTCCTACGTAGAATGAGTTAGAGAAGTGCAACTCAATGTAACAATATTTGTAAATAAGATACCTTTTGCACCCTTTCTTGCACTTCTTTTTGTAGGTCTAATATTCTGATTTATATGGTAGAATTTTTGAATGCAGTGTAGGGATTTTGAGGTTGTCTCTTTTCTTAGACACCTTCCCCTTTTTTCTTGGATATTATGATGACAAATCCAAGCTTAGATAGAAGTAGATAGAAGCTCCTTATATGATGCAATTTTCTGCACTTTTCTCCTTGCAACTAACCCTGTAATGCTTTGGATTTGAGACTCACCAAGTCTCAATATTTGAAGCTTCTATTTCTTATTTTGGTTAGTCATCTTCTTCTCCAAGTTTTGGAGGATTCTAACCTGTTTTGGTGGCTTCACTTGGCCACTATGTGTTGCAATTTTTTGTGCACTAATAGTGTCTTTAGACACTTTGACAATTTCTTATTTTGTGCCCTTCTCAAGAACACAAACAATAATCCTTTTGAGAGTAATAGAATAGTGCAAATGAATCTAATAAACTTTCTTTTAATGCACTAACAATTTCACCTTATCACTCCAATCAACTCTCAAATTAATGCACTTAATCAATTTACTACAACTAATCAAGAATAATCTGAAATGAATCTTCAAGAGTTATTTTGTAATTTCACTACAATTAATATTGTAGGACTTAGTCTTCTTTTTCTTTTTCCAAAGTAGATGATAGGTAGTTGATAGATATAATTCTGAAATCTAATCAACTCCTAATTAATGTGCAAATGAACCTTAAAAAAAACTTTTCTCTTTTTGCACTTTTGAAGATTGTAATCCAATTTTTCTTCTTGCAACTTTAATCCAAATTAAGGTGCTTTAACAAATCTGATAAGTAATCCAATTAATGAATCTACTTGCACCAAAATTTGCTTACCTTTTTGAAAGCTTCTATAGCTCTTTTGTCGCTTCTGTAGAGGATGTAGATCTTGGTGTCTAAGATCACCAAGTTGTTGCTTCGAGTAGGATCTTGCAGCTCTTTGTAGACTATCTTGAATAACTCCTTCTTCACCAAATTATGGTCTCAAACTTTCTTTCACGAGCCTAGGATTTGGTGGCTTGTTCTCCTCTTGTGGTCTCCTCCTTCTATTATAGATTTGGAGAAGTCTTTGTCTCTGAAGTGGTGCCTTCTTTTTGTGAGATGTAATCTTCAAATCTCCAAGATTTGGTGAGCTTCTTCTAGGATTTGGCACTCCTTGCCAAATTCTTCTTCTCAGATTTGGCACTCCTTGCCAAATTCTTCTTCTCTTGGGCTTGTTGTCGGATGGCGACAATTGTCCCAAGTCCTTCACTATTAGAAGCTTCTCTGCTAGCAATGTTTGCATGTAGTGATGCATAATGGAAGGCAAATAGTAACAATGGTAGCTTTCCCTATTTCTCTCTGGATTCACCGTGTGCTCTGATACCACTGATGGCTTTAGCACCACTCCATCATATCATGAGAAAGAGAGAGAGAGAGAAACATATATTATTAAGAATGGAAAAACTGATACATTCGAGTAAGGGTATGAGACCCTTTATGTAGGAAGATAGGTTCCTTGGCCAACACTCTACCTAGTTGTGCAAGGGACAACTTGCACATATACAACTTGCACATTGACACTTGTGCATTTACTATGTTGCATGAAGCAACTAGATAACTTCCTCCCTAAAGTAATCTAACATAACCAAATGATGTAATATATTCTAATAAAAAATAGGATAGAGTGTTTTTTGTTGGAGAAAAAGGGGTTGTATCTAGGTCTCCCACCCTTGAAAAATCACAACTCTCTCCTTTAGAGCTTGAGAGTTATAAACATATTTAATTATCATTTCAGAAGAGTTGCTATAGCTAGAGATCTACATCTTTTACATAATAATCTAAACTCTTAATTTTCATTTTATGGGTCTTTTTCATTTTTTTTGTAAATACAAATATTCCAATATTCATCATCCTTCTTCTTGACATTTTCTTACAATAACTCGCACAATACCAAAACTCCACCTCTATTGTCTATGCCCTGCATACTAATAGAATAATATTTCCAAAACTTTGCACTATTATAGTTCACTTTACTAGATCTAGATTGTTAGTTTACTTCCTTAAGCATAAGTGCAACCGTTAGAACTAAATAAATAGTTTATATAAAAATACATTAATGTTATAAAATACAACAAATATTACCAATGGAAAAAATTAAAGTAAATCTTAATCATTATTTGATTCAAACAATCAACATTTTCTTTTTAGTTTTAGCATAACTTAATACTTTCTCTAACCATGGAAAAGAGAATTTAACTTCACAATATTCTATTAAAATCCTATTGGCTAGCCTATCTGCACATTTGTCCCCTTCTCTTAATGTATGTGTAAACCTAATTTCTTCAAACTCTGTATCAAGGTCTTGCATTTTCACAATGATATCTTGTATGTTTCATAGAGCCTTTACTCTTCTCAAAATTGCATTTCTTACTATTATTGAGTCACCTTCCATCCATACTGTATTCCAATCACTTGTCTGCATATGTTTAACCCTTCCAAAGCCACCCAATATTAAACTTCATTATTTGTATAAATCCACTATTGAAAGCATAATGCGATAAATTCTCACCCCTATTATTTCTAATTATTCCTTCTCCTCCTCCTATTAGTCCTAGATTTCATTTAGATGCTCCATCAAATTCAGTTTGACCAATTTCCCTTCTGGTGGTTTCCACTTTATATTTTTCGTTTTCCTTTTGTCTCTCCTGTAACCAACATCATAACTCCATTGGTTGACTTGAATCCATCTATCAAGGCTCTCTACTTCAATATTAGGGATTGGATGAGTTGATATGGTTGGTTTAGAATCCTCTATGGCTAAAAAAATATTCCTTTTCATTACCTCTAAACTTCTTTCCTTTCCTTTAAATATTCTTCTTTTCAATTCTAGCCATACATTTCAAAGTATTAAATCTTTCGATGTCTCCCAAATTATTTGTAATGCCTCACTTTTAAAAGTGTTCTATCATTACTTTAACCATTATTCAATTATACCATTCATCCCCATGCATTTACCAAACATATTAAGAATCCATTGCCATAGTTCCCATAATATTGAATACTATCCCAAGAGATGGTATATACTCTCCTCCCTTTTATATAAAACATATTGTGATGGGCCATGAAAATCCCTTTTCATTAGGTTATCCCATGATAAAGTTTTCCTATGACCTACTACCTATACAAACATTTTGACCTTTGGAATGCTTAGGCTATCCCAAATATCTTTTTATATTCTTGTTGTATTCCTATTTTGTTGGTGCTTTACATTATATTTGCTTTTTTTGTGGCTTCTCCTGAGCTATTCAACTCCTAAATTAACTTATCATTGGCTCCCCTCAAAATAGTCATTGTTGTTATCTTTTTGCTCAACTGCCTCCTAGAAATAATGTCCAGTATACTTGTAAAAAAATATTCTTTCCATTTGTATATTCCTTCCTAATCCTTCTACATGATGTTTAAAATCATGTCATCGTATTTATCTTGAAGTAATCTCATCCATAGTTTCAAAATTTGATCTATATTGAGTGGTTTTTATCACACCAAGTATCCATCCAAATAGGAAAAATTTCTCTAATTCCCACCACTCATCTTAGACCTTTAATCATTAGTTCAAATAATTTTTTAAATTTTTCCATGGTGCAAAACTGTTTGTAGTGAGAATGTAGTAAATATTAAGCTTGGGTCATTGGGCTCAATGTACTTAGAAGAATTTTTTCCCATTGTATTTGACTCTCTTTATACAATCTCCAAATTACTTTCTCCCTTAGAAATGAGTTTGCATCCATAAGAAGTCTTAAACCGAGACCTCCTTTTTTATCATCACACACCTTGCTCCATTTCACCAAAGGATTTTTTTTTTTTCATGTAATCCTAACCACAAAAATGAGTACATAATATAGATTAAAATTTTTTCTACCAAATTTGGCATAATATACAAGGACATATAATATGTTGGAATGAATTGTAAGACCGATTTAATTAGTTGTACTCTTCTTGCTAACAATAATTATCTACCTGTCCATGTCTATAGATTTTTTTTTTAATTTTACTTATAACTATATTGTACAATTTTATCCTTATTCTCCCCTCAAATAAGAGCATCCCTAGATATGTTGCTAGCAAAATTTTCTTCCCCATTTGAAGTAACTTGCATATCCTTGTTTTGATTCTAGTTGGAGTGTTTAGGAAGTAAAATTTGGATTTTATCTTATTCACTTTCTTCCCTGATGCTCTTTCATATTCTTTTAATATGTAATTTAAAGCTCTGGCCTTGTTTTTCCTTACCCTGCCAAAAGGGTTGCATCATCTACAAACTATTGATGGGTGATGTTATCAATGTTATCACAAGCCTTAATTTTTCTTATTAGCCCATCTTTGTATGCCTTCTTCAATTTTCTTCCCAATACCTCTGCCATAATAATGAATAGATATGATGATTGAAAATATCCTTGTCTAAGACCCCTCTTGCATTTAAATGATTTTATTACTAGCCCATTTACTAGCACTGAATATATGTAAAGATGCCAACTTTAATTCATTTGACTCATTTGTTCCTAAGTCCAAAAATTTATAATACTACAAATGGAAAATCCCATTTAACCCTATCATAGGCTTTATTCATATTAAGTTTTTATATTATTGCTCCCTTTTCTAGAAGTTGTTGAATAATTACTTCATGAGCTACTATGATCTCATCCAAAATTTGTCTCCCTTTCACAAATCCTTCTTACTCTTCTAAAATATTTTTTATCTAATAGTTATCTTAATCAATTTGCCATCACTTTGGAGATTATCTTATATGCCATATTACATATGCTTATGGGCCTAAACGAATCAAACAATTATGCATCCTTATTTTTAGGAATCAACATTATATATGTTGCATTTATTTTATAAGTTATGTATGGTTTTACCCTAGACTGTTCCACTACCCCAAATAAAGAACCCTTCACTATTTTCTAGTTATGATGATATAATGTTGTAAATAGTTCATATAGACCCAAGGATTTATCCTTATCAAAAGAGAAAATAGCTAAATGAACTTCTTCCAAAGTAATAGGTTCCATCCATTTGTTATTGTCTTCATCTATTATAACTTAAGGTACTTATTGCAATAGTTTATCATTAAGAACTTCAATATCCTTTGATCCTAGAATATTCTAGTAAAAAGTCCTTTCCTCCTTTCTGATTTCACTCTAGTCTTCACTCCAAACCCCTTCTACTGATTTAGTTCTACTAATTCTAGATGTTGATCTCTATACTATTGACATACTATGAAAAATATTTTGAGTTTTTATCTCCTTATTTTAACCAAGTTTGTCTTGATTTTAATCTCTAAAATTTTTCCTTACTCAAAATATTATGATATTCACTAACTTCCTTTCCTTTGAACTTGTATTTTTTGGAGAATATTACATTATTTGGTACATGCAAATGTACCTCCATGGTATATTTATGACACAAACGTAAATATGTAATAGATTAGGGTTTGAGTCTATAGTTTAGGAGAGTTATTTATATTTCCTTTCCATGTGCAGGGATATGCACAAGTGTCATGCATGTTAGTGAGCAAGTGTGTAATGAGAGAAAGTGCACAAGTATCATGTATGTAAGTGTGCAAATATGTAATGTGAGGATGTGCACAAGTGTCATGTATTAGGAGTGCATGTATGAAAGTCTTATCTTATGTAAAGAATAGGAAAGGTTGCAACTCTCGGATGTGTGAGGAGTGTAATAGTCAAGTATTGAAGAGTCACCTTTCTATGTCTATATTATGGAGATAAAGCTCCATACATTGTATTGGGAAAATGGTCTATAAGATATCACCAACAAACATTGATAATATTGAAGCTTGTATACAAATTTTGAGCAATTTTATTGTAAGTATTTTCATGTTATTACATGATTGATTTTGGGTCATTTACATTCATATTTGAAGTTATAGTGAATGTTATTATAATTTATATTGGCTAGTATATATTTTAATTTCTCATATATATAATTCTACTCTTGATTATTTATATTAAGACCTGAGATATTGTGGCTTAATTATATTAGGACTTGAGATAGTTTGGCTTAAAATCCAATAGTGGTATCAGAGCTACTGCTTAACTCTATCCATTTTTTATAGAGTCATATTTTGAGCCACCTTCATATTTGGAGTCTATCCACTTTAAAAGTAGTGAAGACTTGGACTCTATTTTATAAGTCTAAAGGAGTAGATATTGAGGGGACAATTAAAAGTCACCCTAATTTGGATGCTAGGGTCTATCCACTTGGTTCAAGGAAAACTAGTGAAGATACAAGACTCAACTAGAATTGATTAAGAGCCAACTCAGAATAAAGTTGGATGTGAGGGGACATTCATAGTCACCCTGATATTAATTTGAATTTTGTACAAAAGAGGAGAATCATATTGAATGTTCTCAAGTTCGACCTGAGACACCAAAGAATAGAGAAGCATCAAAGTTTCTATAGAATAGATAAGCAATATAAGCTTCCAAAGATTATAAGGATAAAAGAAAACTCAAATAAAATGTATAGTATAGTAGAAATAATAGAATTGAAACTTTCTACTAATATATATTGAAATATTATTGTGCAACTACTATACTCGAAGTAGGAATAATGTTCAAGCGAACGTTCAAGCAAATTATAGCCACTTAAGATAAAATGGAGTAAATAAGTAGAAGCATTCAAGTAGTGGGTGAGTATAGAGTGAGCAGTGAAAGCACTTAAGAAGAGCTTGAGTAAAGTGTGAGCAGTGGAAGCGATCAAGAAGTGCCTGAGTAAAAAGTACATAGTGAAAGCACTTAGGAAGCACCCTAGTAATCTAGAGAAAATACTCATGTAATCCAACAAAAGTGCTCAAAGAAGCACTTATGTAATATAGAAAAATCTTGATAAGAACTTCAAGCTTTGGAAGCAACCAAGTAATCTAGCGAAAAAGTCATATTTGGTTGTAGAACATTAACTAGAATAGTGATAAAGTTAAAGCATGGAGAAGATTTCAAAGTGGCTATAAGGGTCGCAGTTGAGTTATCCTGAGAGGATAGAATAGTTAGGTATTAAGAGCATCTAGAGCATTCAAGAGCTAAGAGCAAAGAAGGCTAGAAAAACCACCACGGTTGAGAGAAGGTCAATATTTAGTTGATAGTAGGTGCAAGTGAGCATGGCCAAGAAAAGGCCAAAAATTGGTGCAAAAACAGACAACAAAGTGAACATAGCACAATTTATGTTAAACTAGAAGAGCAAGCATAGCGTTAAAGCTAAGCTACCATCCGTGGAATCTAACTTAATCAAAAGATATTAATTTATCGAAAGAGGCTAGCATAATTTTCAACTTGAGCTTTTATGGAAGCAATCACATAGAAGAGGTCAACAAACCATTAAACTTGAGATTTAATTCAAGAAAGCAAGTGCAAAAGAGAGGTCAACATCTACCAAAGGAACCTAAAGACAAATTTTTTGTGTTCTAAAGAGGTGCCTATTCAAATATTTTTCAAACGAGTGTTGAAGATTATTGAAATCATAGGGAAGAATCTTTCTTGCCCATTTGTTATAACAATAATGCCTGCAACACGTTATAGTCATAACATTTATCACCAACAACATTAATTAATTGGAAGTGTTTCTTTAGCATGTTGAAATATTTTTCTAGGTGGAGACTAAGGTAAGTAACATTACCTTTATTAATTGCATAATTAAAGTCCTAAGCAAGAATATTATTTAAGTTTTTAATCTTAGGAACTTTAATTATTAAGTGGGAGTTAAAATTTTTGGTTTTGTTTGGTAGGGACACCTCAATGGCAAAAAGTCATTGGGCTCTATTAATAGAGACCCAAGTTCAATTCATGGGAAATGTAGCCCCTGATATGTCCCCGCTTTTCAACCTCTTCAAAAAAAGTGGGAGTTAAAAGGATTTTATTAAAGTAATTCTTAATTGATAATTCAAATTTTTTATTTTTGAGTTTTTTAACATTTATTAAATTTTGAAGTGATAAGGTTTTCTACTTTAATTAGAATTTAAGAATTTTGAATTTAAAAAATTGGTTTTTGAAATTTGAAGAGCTAGTAGATTTAAAGATTTGAAATTTGAAGGAAATTTTAAAATTTAAAATTTTTAGAAAATTTGAAGTTTTTTTAATTTGCAAATTTAATTTAGTAGGAATATTAAAGGTTTTCTACTTCAAAGTATTTGAAAATTTATTTTTGAAGTTGCAATTCATTGAATTTTGGAGTAAAAGGACTTCAACTTCAAAGGAATTCAATTGTGGAGGAAAATGATTTGAAATTCATAATAAAAAAGAAAATATTGGAAGTTATAAAATTTGGCATAGGTAAATTGATTGAAAATTTTAATGATAAGCTAGATATGGAAATGCAATTCATCTATAGAGAAGCAATAAATGAAAGTTTTGAAATATTTGAATATTATATACATTCAAAGCTTGTTGAAGCAATTGATAATTCAAAAGATGATATTACAATACCTATTGATATAGGTAGTATAATGTATATGACATTACTTTCACTTGAAATTCATAAAAATGAAAATCAAAAGCAAAAAGAGTTGATTGAAACTCTAAAAAGGAAAATAGTGTTTGATCATGATACAAATGAATCAAGTGAATCATCTCATAAAACGATGTTTCATTCTACATGTAATATTGACATTCCAAGCTCATCAAATTCAAGAAATTATTATGATGCTTTAAGCGAATGTTTAGATATTATAGGAATAAAAGAAGCACATGATACAGAGGTCAAATATGAATAAGAATTCATTCATGAACATCAATCAAAACTGCACAACAAATATGTAAAACTACATGAACAAAAAATAAACAATGAAGAAGCTCAAGTAGTTCATGAACAAGATAACAAAGAAGAAAATACTGAAGAACTAAAGAAAGAAGATGAAGATGGATCTCAAGCAGTTTATCGTGCTCAATGTGTATTTACCTTATTGAATATTGAAGATGAATATTGAAGACTAAAGCATTCAATAACCAAATAATGTAATACAAGGGGGTGTTGGAGAATATTACATTATTTGGTACATGCAAATGTAACTCCATGGTACCTTTATAGTACAAATGTAAATGTGTAATAGATTAGGGTGTGAGTCTATAGTTGGGTAGAGTGATTTATATTTCCTATTTATGTGAGTTTACGTGTGTAGGATATGCACAAGTTTCACGTAATATTGTAATGTGCAGGATATGCACAAATATCATGCATATTAGTGAGCAAGTGTGTAATAAGAGAAAGTGCATGTGTCATGTATATAAGTGTGCAAATATGTAATTTGAGAATATGCATAAGTGTCATGTATTAGGAGTACATGTATGAGAGTCTTGTATTATGTAAATAATAGGAAAGGTTACAACTCTTGGATGTATTAGGAGTGCAATAGTAAATTATTGAAGAGTCACCTTTCTACGTATATATTACAAAGATAAATCTCCATACATTGTATTGGAAAAATGGTTTGTAAGAGATCACCAACAAACATTAATAATATTGAAGCTTGTATATATATTTTGAGTAATTTTATTTCAAGTATTTTCATGTTATTACATATTTGAAGTTAATATTGAATGTTAATTTATATTGGCCAATATATATTTTAATTGCTCATATATATAATTCTACTCTTGATTATTTATATTAAGACCTGAGATATTATGGCTTAATTATACTAGAACTTGAGATATTTTGTCTTAAAAGCCAATAGGATTACTGTGTTCACCTTTTTAGAATTTTGAAAGTTTCTCTTTTAGTTCTTCTTTCTTCTCAAAAATGTTTTTGAAAGTGTTCTTGTTCCATTATTTTAATCTAGATGTCATTGATTTAATTTTTTTGGAAGTGTATATAGCTCATTATTTCCTAAAGAATTCCATGTCTACACTATAATATCAATAAATTGAGGATGGTCTTCCCACATCTGCTCATATTTACAATATGATCTTTTTTTAATTCACTTACCACTATTTTAACTCTTATTGGCCAGTGATCTAAACTAATCCTTGTCAATGTATTAATTTTAGTATAAGTGCCTTCATCTAGACAATAAATATGAGAGTATGATATGTCTAATTTTTGTACTATCAAGTTCTAAACTATCCTATTATTGGTCCATGTATAGTTGTCCTCTTTAAACTCAATCTCCCATAGATTGTTCTTTTAAATAAAAGTTGAGAAATATCTCATACTTTAATCCTCAATTTTTTTATCCAACTTGTTATGGCATTAAAATCTCTTATGATCATGAATCGATTTTCTTGATCTTTACTTCTCATACAGGCTTAAATCCCACTCTATACTTATATGTCTAACTGAGTTGTAGGTCCATAGACATTGATAACGATGAAACTAATATCTGCAAAGTATCATGTGGCTAATGAGGCTATCCAATGCCTAGTTTTATGAATTGTTTCATAGGGGGTCTAATTGGATTCCAACATGTTAGAATTTCCCCTATCACTCCTTTTAAATTCATAGCATCCCATTCACATCTTCCCCATACTACTTTCATAGTTTTGGAAACTTCTTCTTTTGCCATTTTAGTTTCCTAGATACAAATAATATTAGGCTTATTACTTAAAAAAATATCCCTAGTATACCTTTTATTTGAGGGTACATTAGCACCCCTTATATTCTATGATATGGTAATCATGTCTCATTAGGGGTTGTTGGCCCCTCTTGCAAATTACCAATACAATTTTGTTATGTGGTAAAGAGAAGTTCAACCCACTTAGATTGTGTTCCTTTCTCTATGTTTGCTCTTGCTTCCCTTACTCTCTCTTGATAATTTGAAGGTCTTCCCATTTTTAACTTGCTAGTATTGAGAGTAGGTCTTATTATTCTATTCCTCAATTTCACAACTTTCCTTTTCATTAGATTTATTCTCGTATGGCTTTGCTAAGGAATATTTTGACTTATCCTGGTCATTTTTTGATATTTCCTTATTAATGGTAGAGGTATTAACATCTAACACCACCTTTTCTCTACCACTTTCCTTCTCCTAAATTGTGCATGGTACTTCAAGAGAGTCTTCAAAATCCGATGAGGTGCATTCATTAGGTTTAATAGGAATGTTCATCCCTAAATCAAGATCACATTGAGAAGACGATTCCTTGTTAATATTTGAATCATGTTGTATCATATCATGTAGGCTCTGATTTGATTTTTCTTCATAGTTTAAAGCCTCATAATAATGGGTATTTATTCCAATATTCTTACTTACTGGTCTCCACCGTTTATTTACTTTCATATGTTTGGACCTATTTTTTAGAAGTTGAAAACCATCCTCATCTATATCTATTTGTAAGTTTCTCTTGCAGTTTTCTATATCTATTTGGGTCCACAACTTACCCTCATACTTAAGAATGATTTTTTTTATCAGTTAAATTAAAAATGGGTTTTTATCAAGGATCCCAAAACCTGATTACAACAAGTCATAAGACTATAAAAAAGGCCACAGGAAGGCCAAAGGAAAGGACACCAAAATCTAGAGGAAAGACATAAGGAATGCCTTTTAGGATAGGCTTAAGGATAGACTTTTAGGATAGGCTAAAGGATAGCCTTAAAGGACACAATTTAAATATATATTTTTAATTTTTTATATTGAATTCTGGGATAGTGTTATCCCACCCAGAATAGCCAAAAAACACATGCAAAATGACTGTCCAAATATCACGTGCTAAAAATATATGAAAAAGGGCAATCCCACCCACTACAAAAATTTGAAAATTCAAATTTGAATTTAAAGTAGGAAACGTAAAACATTCCTGCCTGAGGATGCATAGGGATGCAACAGTAGGATGCAACAGCAGGGAACGACATCTCGAACAATCCTGCAAGAGGAACAACAACCAAGGGAATCTAGAGGCCATGAAATCAAAAAATCCAAGGGAGGACCTAGGAAAAACCAGGGACACCCCAAAAAATCCTAGGGATGTCCCAGTTCATAGGCACCAAAAGGAAAACCCACCAGAAGGCATGAATATGGGTAGATAAGACAATTAGGAACCTCCCAACCCAAGCAGATCATCTGCAACACTATCCAGCCAATAAGAAGGGCAAAAGGAATGCCAAGAAACTAGGACAAAACCTAGGGACATCCCAAAAAAATCTAGGGACATCCAAGATTACAGGTGCTAGACAAAACCCTACCAGACAACAAGGAAAGGGGTAAACAAATGGAACAGTGACCCCCCACCCTAAGGAGATCATCTACAATGTCTACCAACCAAGGAGTATGGGCAAAGGAAGTTCCAGGGATCTAGGACAAGACCAGGGATCTAGGACAGGGCCAAGGATGGATTGCAAGGAAGTGGGGAAGGACTGATTATGGTAAAGATTTATTGATATCAATCATCACCAATATTTGAGTATAAATAGTTAAAACTTCATATTTTCTAGTTTTTAAAATTTTAAGGAGTTCTCCTAGAGTGTTGCTTATTGCCTTAAAGGTATCTATTTTCTATAATTCAATGGGAAACCCATACATCCTGACCTAGGATTATACTAGAGATAGATTTATGTTTTTAGATGCAAATCCTTCATACCAATGGGTTAGGAAGAATCATGTTCTTACCATAACCAAGGACACTCTTTTAGAATTCTATTTATTTCCTCACTAGAATAGAAAATGGCTATGAAAAAATCTTTAGGAAGAAAGGATAGACTCACTCCTAGAGACTTCCATCTCCTATCAATCTATTTTCTCATAGTTGAAGCCCTTAGTCAAGACCCATTAAAATTTACTAATGACTAACTTATCTTTGAGAAACAAGGATTGTTGCTGTGTGAGGTCCTCCCTAACCTCTAATACTAGAGATTAATGTAAGGATTTAGTCGTAAATCAGTCCATGGGAAGGAAACTATAAATCAATATCTACTAAAATTTATGAGTATATCCTATAATGATTATATTATTTGAAAATAAACCTACAATAATCTACATGCAAAACTTCTAAGATAATGAAAGGATAAATGAAACTTAGTTGAAAAACTTTATGAGAATATCCTGCATTGCTAATGCCCTAGCCCTCCATTCCTTCTCCCATCATTCAAACCCTAACTAACAAATATTTGCATTTTCATTTCTTGCAACTTGAAAATTTGTCATTTCTCTTATTCTGGATGGATGACTTCATAGGGTCGTATCTCCCTTAATTATACTTTAATTAACACACACACACACATAGAGAGATAATCACTTATTTTTAAATCTCTTCGAATTAGCATAATTTGGTCCAAGAATAACCCTTTGCAAAGGTATGGATCTTGAAAGATAAGATGTTTTTTAGAAAAAATTCCCCTAACGTTGCCCTTGTTCCATCTGACTATTTTCACATGGTCATATCTTCCTCAATAGTACCTGGATTCTGTTATATGACCATTCATTTTAAATCTCTTCAAATTCTTCACAAAATGGTACAAGAATCGTCTTAATCAGACAACTCTATGCAACCATATGGATCCTGAAATATGAGTCATTTTTCATAATTTTTTTGCACTAGCTTTGGCGATTCATAATAAACCTTACCTTGCTACACCATCATCAAGTTAATAGGATAAAGTGTTTGGTTTTCAATATTAAAATGATTTATAATTAATTATTTTTTATATTTGCTTAAATATTGTTTCATAATATTTAAGAAAGAATACCATTCCATTAAGATATTTTTTGGTAAATAATAGTCGTCATTAATTATCGAGTTTTGCAGGTTAACCCAAAACCTAATACAAAATCTAGCCTTATGCTGAGATTGTGGATCCTGGTCATCCTTAGAACATTCTTTTCAAAAATTGTGTTGGTTATCCTACAACACCTTACACTTACTGTAGAAAGATAGTTCAACATGACAATTAACATTACTTACAACGATAGTCGTTTGAGTTGAATTAGAGAAAAAAAACTCTATGCTTATCATGAAAAACATGGGTAAAAAGCACCTTTCCACATTTATCCTTAATCAGTAGTGTGCTTTTCATGTCTAATAATGTCTTCCACTTCATGTGGTACCCCTTGTGTCCACATCATTGAACTTCCCGCATCAATACCCACATTGGCTAATTTGTCATCCACTTTGTTGGCCTCACGAAACACATGGTGAATCCTCCTATCCTGTCTTATCGTAAAAAGGATCCTTGCCTCATGGATGATGACCTCAATCCTCCATGGATGTTTTCTGCCATTGGTTAATAGGTTGATGATATTCATGAAATCACCTTCAATTATCAAATTTCCATGAGTCTCATGGGCAACTTTTAACCCTCTCAAAAGGGCTCTAGCTTTAGCCTCATTATTAGTTTAAATTCCCAATGGTTCAGTGAAGGCCTTAACCAGGTTTCCTTGATGATATCTTATTACTCCTCCAGCTCCTGCTCTTCCCAGGTTCTCCTTAGCTGCACCATCAAAGTTCAATTTGAACTAACCCCTAGGGGGTGGCTCCCAAGAGACCCCATTTCTAGGATTGGGTAGAGGGATGAAAGGATTTTCCTCAATGCCTAAGGCTAAAGCAATTTGTCTTTCTTGGGGAGGGATTATACGATTCTCCTCAGCAAGGATACTAATGTTTTCTTTCACAAAGGCAAGGATTCTATTGAGGATTATTTTAAGGCTATTATTGGTGTCCTTAAAAGCTCTGTGATTCCTTTCTAACCATATCTGCCACAAGAAATGGTCCCAATAGATTTTCCAAAGGTACTTAAGTTTCAGACTAACAAAGGGTTGAGGCCATTGTTGGAACACTTCAAAAATTGAAACCGACTTGACCCACGAGATCCTAAAAGCCTAGAAAAGTTTGTCAAGGATGGACGCTGAAAGGGAAAAGGAAGGAGCCATTTCATTAAGATATTATTTTACAACAAGAAGTTTATTTTGTCTAAGGTTTGATAGTTTTTATTATATAGTAAATAGCATCTTAAAATTTCATTTTTAAATAGGTAGTAAGATCACAAGGTCTCACCAGAGTGATGAGTATGAGGTGTTTACTATGAAGAGGTCAAGTGTTCGAGTCCTCATGGCACTTCATAATGTACCTTAAGGTCTCAATTCCCTATACGTATGCATACTATTTCCATAATAAAAATAATAGTAAGCATGTCTCCACAATAAAAATAGGATAGGGATTTTTTTTTTTTTTTAACATGGTGGAATTGGTAGCTGCCATGAATCTGGACAGGCTATCCAGATTTTTATGGCCGCCACAATATTCTACATTGTCCGCCCCATAAGCCGCCACATAGATCTTTGAGCAATCCGCCCCTATAACCACCATGCCACAATTATTTTAAACCTTTTATGTCGTTGAAAGCACTAGGAAATGGACAAGCATTCAGTCCGGTGAGGCTCGAGATTTGAACCTTGGACCTCCGCCCCCTTATGGGATTTGGATGAACCAATTGGTCTACACATCGAACCTAGAGATTTTGGTTTTTAATATTAATTTTTTATGACATTTTTTTTTGTATTTGCTTAGGTATTGTTTCATAATATTTTAAAAATAATATCATGCCAATACGATAATATTTTCCTTTCTATGATCTTTACATTCAAATATTTATTTATGAATGATATAAAGACTTATTCTCTCTCTCTAAATATATATATTATTTTATTTTATTTTGTAAATAATGTTGACATATAAAAACTTCTATATCCTTAATTTTATCAATTATTTAAATTTTGATCATATATTAACTTATTTCAATATGACTAAAAATATTTTTAAATAAAATTTGATTAAAAGAAAATTTATTTTTTATGATAATGTATGGACATCATTGAGTGGTCATAGACCTAGGGTAAGTGTAATCATATTACAAAACTAAACCTGTCATTATGTTCTCTATGAAATATTAACCTTAACATTTTTTCTAATGCAATATATAGCAATGGAAAATATGATACAATCATAAGCATGAATCGAGTTTAAACCCATGGATTGTGATGAACACTTCCATAATAAGGCACCCCATGATATAAAACACTTTGTTGTATTTTCATAATAATATGGTTTGTTGAAATACTACATAATAAAATAATAATGATGTAGTATGGGCAGGTCTCATTGTGATCCCATTAAAATAATTAAAAACATGGTAATAGAATAAGTTTATATCCATAAAATTTCAATATTACCCCATAGGGAAAAAAATATGATATTAAACTAGCTTAATCCCCCATTTATTTTGAAAACTTTAAAACTAACCCTTTAAAAAAACATCTATAACTTGGCTACAAAGAATCTTATAACTATTCATTCTGATGAGATAATAAAACCTTTACTCTTATTACAAAAACAAAGTATATATATCAAACAAAACTAAAATTTACCACCATTCAACAAAATATTTAATCATGGGAGCGAGGAGCAAGTAGGAGGAAGCATGAGGAGGAAGCAAGAAGTAGAAAGCAAAGTGTGATCAAGGAACAAGTGCCACTTCTTGTTCCAAATCTTAGGAGAAACTTTAAAGGATTCATGTGAATAAAATCTAGGTAACATGGCAAGAAAGTCATTTTTTTAAGTCCTTACTAAAAGGATGGCCTAGTTGGAAGTAAGGATGCCTTAGTTGGAAGTATGGATGCCCTAGTTAGCAATAAGAGGAAGAGTGAATCTATGGCAAACCATGTCTAGGTAGTATATACTACACTAGAAATTATTATCAAGGATGAGATGATTGAGCATGATAGAATGGTTCTTAAAACCATAGGGTTAATATATAAGTTCCATAGATATTGTCCAAGTTTTTATGAGATTCAAAATTGGATCAAGTGGAATTGGGGATTGAATTCAAATTACTCCATGAATATTATTCCAAAGGGAGTTTTCCTCATTATTTTCTCCAGTTCAGAAATAAGGGATAAAATAATGGATGGAGGATATTGGTTTAGGAATAAAGATGCACTATATTTAAGACCTTAGAGTGAGAATTTTTCTATGGAGACAAAGACTATTAAAAGACTTCCAATATGGATTAGGCTTTTTGGACTTCCTTATTAACTAATTAATAAGGAGGTTTAGAAGAATATTGGTAATACCCTAGGTGAATTCATCCAGGAGAGACCAACTCCTAAGGAGATAAGGCATGCTATATACACTCAAATATGTATTGTCATAGATATCTCAAAACCTTTACTACAATCCATTAGGATTAAATTTGAATCAAGAGAATGGGATCAACAAGTGGATAATGAAAATATTGTTGGACATTTTGAGTCCCTAAGCTAAAATGTTGTCATTGATGTTAAAAGTTTATTTGATGTCAAAAGGATCTATGATGGCATGCACTATGTTTTGTGAAAAGTGCAAGAAAAGTATTTTTGTGAAAACCAAGGCAGGCAAAATAAAAGATTTTATTTAAAACCATGGACAACATATCTGAAATGGGTTTTTCTTAAAACCCAAGTTGGCTTTTCGTTTCATCGAAAAAGGTGCCCCGGTGATGGAGATATTTAATTTTAAATATTTAGTTTAAATTTTAAATTATTTAAAATTTAAATTTAAATTTTAAAATTAAAATAAAAGTAATCCGTCGACATCGTCGAATATGAGGGAGAAGACTATAAAAATATGACTAAGGTTTATTATTCATCATCCTTGCTCTTGTGGTTAATGCGATTATTAGAAAGCGAAAAGAGCTCGTGTGAAAAACGTTTAAAGGTAGAGGCAACAAATAAGTTGAGGTGTGGTCGAATCCAAAGACATCATGGGCAGTGTGGCCTATTGGCAACTCGAGCAATGCAAAGGTGTTGGGAGGCAAGTGGTTGAGTGTTCGAATCGCATGCACTTCATTTTGCTTGAGAAAGGAGGAATTTGTTTTGCATTGGCTATTGCATGGAGGATAAAGGAGAGTGAGGCGCTCTTGGTCTTGTGTGGAGTGCTAGCGCATGTGGTGCACAAGTGTCTATTAGGACGCAGGAGCCGCAGGACTCAGGTTCGAATCCTGTGAACTCCCTTTTGCTGTGTAAAAGGTAAATAGTGCACTGGTTGTGGTTTTTCGTGCCCATGCTGCCAAGGTTTATATGTTGTGTTTGATATTCCAAAATTCGTGCCAAGGCATGCATTAAATTTGTAAAAGAAAATTAAAACAAAATTTTGTTTTATTGGGTGCTAAAAGTTAGTTTAAAATCTATGCATAAATTTTATAGTAAAAGTGGTTTTTGGAGAGATAAGTAAGTAGGCATAGATTTTAATTTCTTTTAGGGTATAAGTGGTTTGAGGAGTAATAAGGATTACTACTTATTTGGCACATTGTTGAGTTGTTATTTGGAGAGTGTTTTTAATTCTTGAGAAAAATATTTTGCTTGAGGGTTATTGAATATATCTTTGGTGGATGTGATTATTGAGTTGGAGTAAAAAGGTGTAAATTGAGTTATACTTTATTTTGTGATTATTATTTGAAGTCCACTAACCCTCATTGATATTGGAAAGGAAAGTTGTGTTGAGTGTGGCAGATTTTGTGGACAACTTCTTGGCATCAAAAAGGTATGGGTAATATTCTTCATTAATTTGATTGGGTGGTTGATTTCTAAAAATATCATTGGAGTGAAAAGGATTGATTGTGGTTTCCTTTTGAGATTTTTTGGTTGAATGCTTCAAGGATTTCTTGTTTGAGAGTTATGGTTAAAACCTTGTTTTATAAGCATTGTTGTTGAAGCCATTAGTTGTGTGAAAAACCTGAGTGAGGGTTTGAGAAGAACATGAGTATCATTGTTATGTGAGATTTGTTGTTTAACATTGTTGGAAACAGTTTGAGTTGGTTGATTCATGTTTGGACTAGGGTTTGTGAGAAATAGTTGCTCCTTGTGGTGATTGGTTGAGTAGAGTTATTTGAGCCTAGTCAAGTGATTGTGTGAAGTGGTCATTCAAGTTCCATAAAACAAACTATTCTATATTCTAATTTGAGTTGAGTTGAGATTTATTTGAGTTAAGATTGGGATTTGAGTATAGAACATATTGAGTCTCTAACAATTATCTTTATGCTTCTATGAGATTGCTGAGTTGAGATTGAGATTTGAGTATAGAACATATTGAGTCTCTAACAATTCTCTTTATGCTTCTATGAGATTGAGTTGAGATTTTGTTGAGCTGATTTGAGGTAAGTCTTTGAGAAGGCTTGTGGACTGATTTTAAGTAAGCTTTTGTGAAATATTGCTATGCAGATTTGAGCAAGTCCTAGAGAGGACTTATTGAGTAGATTTGGACAAGTTCTGAGTGAGCTTGTTCAGTAGATTTATACAAGTTCTGAGTGAGCTTGTTGAGCATATTTGGACAAGTTTTGAGTGAGCTTGTTGAGCAAATTTGAGCAAGTTCTGAGTGAGCTTATTGAGAAAATTTGGATAAATTTTGAGTGAGCTTGTTGAGAAGATTTGAGCAGATTCTGAGTGAGCCTATTGAGCAAATTTGAGCAAGTTTTGAGTGAGCCTATTGAGCAGATTTGAGCTGGTTATGAGTGGACCTATTGAGCATATTTGAGAAGGTTCTGAGTGTGCCTATTGATAGGGCTTTGGAGGTGACAGAGTATAGATGATAGAGTCTTAGTAGATAGATATCCAGTAGCTAGGACAATTAAAGACATTTGAGTGAGGAGTCTTCAAGTGGAAAGAGATCCACAAGTCAGTGTAGTAGAGAGACATAGTCTTCTAGAAGATCACTAGCTAGAGCAGAAGGGGAAAGAGTTCTCCTATGGAAGAGATCCACGAACTTGAGATTTAGGGGATCAACATCTCCTTTGGACAGAGGTCCATAAACATTGTAATTGGGAAGGATTCCCAAGAGATTGATTGAGAAATTTTTAGAAAAATATTTTCTTCGTGGAGTAGCCCACATTGGGTGAACCATGTAAATTGTTGTGTCACTTTTGTGGATGGTGTTTTGTGTATTGCTTTAATTATTGCTATTGATATCGCTATCTATACACTGCATAATATTGAATTGAAAAGAAAAGTAAAAAGTGGTCTTATACTTTTCACCCCCCTCTCAGTATAAGCTTGTGTTCTTCAAACATTGTATTTTGATATCACAAATGTCATGAAAATGGACACATGGCAAGAGATTGCAAAGTGAAAATGATGGATAAAAAGGTGGAAAATTATGGGCATGAGGGTAGCTTCAATATGAAACAAGAAAATCATATCATAGGAGAAGCTAGGTCAAATAAAGGATTTTTGACTCCTAATAAAGTGGTAATAAAAACCCCTCTACATCATCAAATGACAAATGTCATTATAGTTCACTCGAATCAACCATTAGTAGAAAAAAATGGCATGAGTTATGAGGAAGTACAATACACAAGTTAAAATAAAGAAGGAGCTAAAGGTGTGAAGGAATAAGGGAGGGTAAATTTTAAAGCAAAGGAAGATGGAGAGACAAATTTTAAAGCATATGTGATCAATCATCTTTATTTTCCTCAAGTAGCATAAAATATCTTCCTTACAATAAAAATGAAAGTAGTACAGAGTGTATTCATTACACTCTAGGGTTCCAAGAGTAGCACAATAGAGAAAATCATATGGAGGATATACAAGGAAATTTAGGGTTTTTATACCAATATAAGAAAGTAATGACTATGTGCACTTTAGGGTTTTCAGGGCAACATAAAGATTGATAAATCTCATTATGAACAATATAAAAAAATAAGAATAGATTGGTGAAGATAAGAGTGTTGGTGGGAATGAAAAAATGAGATGAAGGCCATCAAAGCAAGAACAAAGAGAAAAATATATTGATCTAGGAAGCCAAATAAAAATATGATAGGTGTTAACAAGAAGTGGGGTTAAGCCCACTAATAAAAATTAAAAGTGTTGATGGTGAAAATAATATCATAAAATATTAGGGGTATGAATAGTGATATGTTAGTTGTGGTTGAAGAGACCTACAAAAATAAGGCTATAATAAGTGAGATCAATGCTACTTTTATTACCTTAGTTTCCAAGAAAGTCGACACAAAATATTTTGATAATTTTGTCCAATAAGCCTTTGTAATATCATTTAGAAGATCATTTTAAAAATTATGGCAAACAAGTTAAGGTTATTTTAGGGTGTCTTATATCAGAGGAACAAGGTGGCTTTGTTCATGGTAAACAAATTCTTTATGGTATAATTGTTTACAAGAGGTCATACATTCTCTTCATTCCATAAAAAACTAGGTATGCTTATGAAATTAGATATGAAAAAAGCATATGATAGGGTTTCTTACAATTTTCAACATGTTATTCTCAAAAAGCATGGATTTGGTTATAGTTTGTGTAAATGAATTAAATATTGTTATAACATTGCAAAATTTGAGAACTGGAGCATGCAAAAGGTGAAAGAAGTTACTTTGATAGAGAGGAGTATTTTTGTGCATGTGAATGGTTGTTTGAATAAGTTTATCGGTTGGAATCATGGAGTACATACAACAAATCTAGGGTTTGCGAAGGTAAAATATTAACCTTTTTTTAATTTGGTATTTTTAAATGGCAGTATAGATTGGGAAACTAGTTGCTTGTTTGATGGAGAATGAAGAGGAATATTTGGACTTCTCGGAGGACCTCTTTGAGGGACAATGCATCTTTTCAACTCTAAGGGCTAGGGGTCCCATTTATAGATAAGACTTAGAAGTTGAGAACTAGGGGCCCTTGAGTTTTTTGAGTGGTTAGAATAAGAATGCAAGTCATTAGAATTTAGTGAATAGAAGGGAGTCTATATTAGTAGGTTCAGATCAGGTCAGTTATCCTATTGATTGCTTATTTTTAGGTGTCTTAGAATACTCTAATCATGTGATGGGTCTAAAATGAGCAAGTATTTCATTGTGAGGAACTTGGGAAGGTTCCAAACAACCCATAATCACTTTTCCTAATAGAGTTTCCTATGTTTGGTTCTATTTTTATTGGTAAAGGTCTTGATTTAGAGGCCCTAAGTAGAGTGGATCTAAAATTTTAATCAACATAGACTACAAGTTTGGTTACTAAAGTGCACAAGGTACACAAAGTGGTTAAAAAGAGGAGGTTAAAGATTAGAATGGTACTTGGGGAATACCTGAGGATGGAACAGGTTTTGGAGTTTTCGAGGAAGGTCCTTATTGAGAAGTTTCATTGACATCAAATAACTAATAATACACTAAATGAGTGGTTGTAGAAGGTATGGGTCCCAATCTTAGGATATGGGATGATTTTTCATTTACTTACCAAAGGATGGATAAGTTTCCTTTTTTAGTAGAGGAAGATGTATAAAAATTAGGTAATAAAGAAGTTTGGACACTTCCTTATGAATATTTGGAGAGAAGACCCAGGGACAAGGACTTTTCTAGGGGTTTGGACAATGGGCCAGCAACCTCAAATGCATTGAATAGGGATTGTGATCAAAACCATTTTGCTATTGGGGAAAGTATTTTTTACCTATCGGGTGACTCTTCTAGGGAGGCATCTATTTTAGGGGATGGTTTAGAGACTAGTTTCTCTTGCAAAAATTTATTACGTTCTATGAAAAGGGAATTTGAGTTGAGAACTTGTGTAGTTGTTGGAATGTTAGGGTTAGGTCTGGACCTTATAAAGGACTCTTCTGCTTCCTTAGTAAGTAGGACATATTTTTTTGTTTCATGCACAGGAGAAGGTTTTGAATTAAATTCATCAAGGTAAACAAAAATCTATAAAAGGGGTCCTTAAAGTGGCATAATACCCCTCTAATATGTTTAAATTATATTGTTATCTCTTAATATCTAAAGTCTGGGTAGTCCCTCTAAAAGACTTGCCTAAGCCAAGTTGGTGGAGATTCATAATCTAGATGTTATCCTTCTACAAGAAACCATGGGGGTGAATATAAAAGTCATTGAAGGGCTAATTAAATTGCTTAGGGACTGGGAATTCTTGGCTCTAGATGCTACCAAAAATTCAAGGGGTGTTTTGACTAGCTGGAAGAACTTAATTTCCTTAATTAATTCTTCCTTTATGGTTTTAGGCTTGTGGAAAAAATTCTTTTTTAAAGACTTGGGTTATCTGTTATCAGTTATTAATTGTTATGGTCCCTCTGAAGATAGGCAAGTCTTTTGGGATGATTTTTTTCTCCCAAAGGTGTGTTAGGGATGAAATATTTATCATTGGTGGGGACTTAAATTTGACTATGAATAGAAGTGAGGTATGGGGAGAATCTACAAGACCTGATAGAATTATAGATTAATTCAAACATAAGATTGAATAAGTGGGTTCAATAGAGTTGGGGAAGCTAGGATCTCAAAGAGGTCGCACAAATTTTTTATCTCAAAGTCATTATACAATAAAATAGATAAAAAATGGTTATGGGTTGAGACTGGAGGTGGCTCAGATTATTCCCCCATACTTCTTCAATTAGAAAGTCAAGAGGTAAAACATGTTAGTCCTTTTAATCTCAATCCAATTTGGTTGGAGGAAGAGGGATTTTAGCAACTAATTATAAAATAATGGATTAATTATGACCAAATTTCTAGGTTATCAGCGAGTTTTAAATTTGTTGTTACTTTAAAAATTAAAAGGAGTTATGGCATCTTGAATTGTATTTAAAAAGGAGAGTATGGATTGAGATCTTAAATTGATAGAGAAGGAAATTTTAGAAATTCATAAATGAGATTGGATTTTTTAAAGAGGAGGAGAAAACAAGACTGGTTGAACTAGAAGTTAAGAAGAACAAATTCATGGAGTGGAGGGAAGCTGAATGGAGAATGAAAAGTAGGGTTGTATGGTAAAAAAAGGAGGATGAAAATGCTAAGGTTTTTTACAATTTTACTAATCATAGGAAGAAGGTTAACACTATATAGGAGATGCAGAATGAATAAGGGGTCCTCATTAGGAGTTTCTCCAAGTTAGTAGATTTGGGAGTAAAACATTTTCAATCTATCTACAGTCAACATTGGGGAAATTTTAAAGTTAACTACTTCCTTCCCCAGTTTTGTGACAAATGAGGATAATCAGTTACTTATGAAGGAGGTCATAAAGGAAGAACTGGAAGTTGTCCTGACTTCTTTCAAAAAGGATAAAAATCTAGGGCCTAATGGATGTCCTATGGAGTTTTTCCTAGATTTTCCACATTTTAAGCTTTGATTCCCAAAAAGGAGAAGCCTAAAACCTTTGATGAATTTATACCTATTTCTTTATGTAATTGTATCTATAAAATCATTATAAAGATTCTAGATTTTATATTGAAGAAGATTTTCTATAAAATTATTTTTCAAGAGCAGTTTGGTTTTACATTAGGAACAAATTTTTTTGAAGCCATAGAAGCTGCTCAAGAGGGCCTTCACCCTAATTAAACTAAAAATCTTCCCACATGGTCCTTAAAGTATATATATCTATAGCTTATGATAGAACTAGTTGGTTGTATCTCATATTGATGCTCTTACATGTGGGTTTTAGCTATATGATAGTAAAGTGGATTATGAGATGCATTTTTTTGTATCTTTTGATATTATTATCAATGGATCAACTTCTAAATTATGTAGACCCTTGAGAGGAATAAGACAGGGATGTCCTTTATCCCATTTACTTTTTTGGTTGGTTGTTGAGGATTGAGTAGAGCTATTTTGGATGCAAAGAGGGAAGGATCCATGTCTAGGATCAAAGTGGGGGTCCTTTATTTATCTCATTTATTATTTGTTGATGATGCATTGCTATTAACTAATGGTAATTTAACGGAATTTAGAAAGTTGAAGGAAATATTGGATACTTATAGTATCGTTACCAATATGGAGATTAATTTTTAAAAATCCTCTATTTTCTTTAATGGTCTAGATCAAGAGACTAGATAGGGTTTGATTAGAATTTTTCCTTTTAATCTCTTAGATTTCCATGAAGTCTTTAAGTATTTGGGTTTTGTACTAAATCTAAATAGTTACAGGAAGAGAGATAGGGGATAGCTTTTAGAGAAGATTAAAGGTAGGATTAACCATTGGTGTAATGGATTGTTGTCTATTTGTGAGAGATTAACACCTGTAAAGTTTATTCTTGAGGCAATTCTTATGTTTTGGAACTCCTTGGCCTTCATTCCCAAAGGAGTTCTAGAGAAAATAAGAAAATACTACAAATTTCTTTGGATTGGATGCAAGGAACATGAAGGCATTCCTTTAGTTAAGTGGTAGAGTATTGCTAGGCCAAAGGAGGAAGGTGGTTGGTGATTAAAAAATATCCATATTTTTTGTTCTTATTTGGCATCAAATAGCTTGTGGGGGATTCTGACCAAAGAAGGATTGTGTAAGAAGTTTATTGAACAAAAGTATATTCATCCAGGGACCTTTATGGATTGGATCAAAAGTCTAAATAAAAGCATAAAAAATATTTCCATTCAATGGAAGGCACTAGTATAGGCCTTTCCTATTATTGAAATATTTGGCTTGGAAATTGGACAATGGTCAACAAGTTAGAATAGAGTCTGATTTTATTTTGGGTTGCAGAGAAAATATTTTGTTGTCAAAAACTATGATAGGTTCTTTACAAGACAAGGATTTTTACTTTCTTCATCATGTGGGAGAATCATATTCTCTGGTCTTTGGATCCAAGGTTGGAAGCATGCTCAAGTCTTGAATCTTTTTATGAGCAAACTGCTTTGTGGAAGGTTTATAGTAATAGTCTTAATAAGAGTCATATCAAGCTAAGAGTTGAACTAGATGCTATTGCTTGGGCATACAACACATCTGGGGGTGAGTATACATTTAGACTTGGCTACAAAGTAGGTTTTGATCCTGATACCCAAGGGTCTTTTTTGTGGTGGAAATAGATCTAGAAATTGTTGGCCCCAAAAAAGATAATTATTTTCATGTGGTTAGCTTTGAGAAATAAGGCTTTGACTTGGGAAGTTTTATAAAGGAGAAGCAAACAAGGTCTAAGTATTTGTATGTTATGTTGGTCAAAGGAGGAAAACATCACACATTTATTAATCATATATTCTTTTTCTCAACAGGTGTGGTTAGAAGCTGAACAAATAACTAGAGTTCAAAATATCTAGGAAGGAGAAATAGTGGAGGTATGCTCAAGATAGTGGTTTTTGAAAAAAGAGCTAAAATAATTTCTTTCTTTACCATATCTTATATGTTGGGGTATATGGTTGGAACAGAATGCAACTATTTTTGAAGGTAAGTTTATACCCTTGTTTCAGGTCATATTTTAGGTGAGACTTTGGTATCAATCAAAAAAGAGCCTTGCAAATGTTAAAAACCTCGACAATTAGACAATTTATTCATTGAAAAGTCTCAACCATGGAGTTTTTTTATGGTATTGGTTAGAGACGATCAACTTTTAGTAGTGCGGGAGGTATTTTGTACTTCTCGGATACCCACTATATCAAATTGAAAGTAGGTCTTGGGACTAATTCCAACAATTTTACTGAGTTTTAGGTGTTGAGATTACTAATAAAGCATGCTTTGAAGAGAAATGTGAAAAAATTACAATTTTTTTTAGATTGTACTTTGGTCATCAACTAGATGAATGGATCTACTCAATTACAAAATAATATTCTTAAACTAGTGGGAGATGAACTGCTGGAGGCAATTTTCTTTTTTGGAAATATCTCTTTTACTCAGGTTTATAGAGAATTAAATTAGGAAACAAATAGTTTATCAAAATAAGGTCAGTATGTTCCACAAAGTTTCTTGCAAATGGAAGAGATCAAGGATGGAGTTTTGTCTTTCACTTACATATTTCTGGGTTTATCCATTGATTAGATATTTATAGCAAATTTTAACCATTTCTTTTCTTTTTATTGTTTTCTTCTTTATACTGGTTTCTTTTTCATTGATTTCTATCCTGGTTATGGACATAGAGGTTATTTTGATGATTATGTATTGATATATAATTATCTTTATCCTTATTATCCCCATGTTGTTTTGAATATGGGGTTTCCTCTCTAATTTATCTGATTGTAATTTTATTTTGACTCCTAGTATTTTGTTTTATCTTGGTTTTTGTTTGTGCCAAGGCACCTGAGAAGTGTAATTTTCTTTCATTCTTGAAATAAAATTATAATTTTTTTCTTGTGAAAAAAAAGCACTACAAAGTTTTATATTTTGATCAGTGGTTATCTTATTTTTTACTTAAAGTCATCTTGTGGACTTCATCAAGGTGATCCACTATCTCCTTATTTATTCATTATTCTTGTAGAAGAATTAGGGGGATATTTCTCAAAGGTAAAAATGGAATAACAATCAAAGGTATTCAAGTTGCAAAAAATGGCCCCTTTGAATCTCATCTCCAATTTTTTGATGATACTTATCTTTTGGGTCATCCCTTAGTCAATTAGGCCATGGAGTTTTAAATCAATATTATCATGCTTTGAGAAGGCTATTGCACAGTTGGTTAATACTACAAAATCTAGGATTTTTTTATTAATACTATCCTAGATTTACAAAAAATGATTGTCAATATTTTAGGGTTTAAATTGAAAAAAATCCATCAACCTACTTGGGTATTCCTTTGTATCATAAAGGAAATAAAAAGGAGATTTGGATTTTTTTGTGTGGATAGAATGAAAGATTCTTTGGCAGGTTGGAAATGTAAGTTCTTAACCATGGCTAGAAAGCTACAACTCATAAATATTGCATTGCAATCCATCCCTATATATGATGTCACTTTCAAGATTACCAATGAGACATACCATTAGAAATTTATAAAATCGAAAAAGACTTTCTATGGAAAGGTTGTGAGAAAAATTTAGGTTTCCTCTTTGTAAGTAGGATAGGGTTTGCAAAGGAAAAAATATTAGAGGAGTAGGCTTATGGAATTGTAGAGTTATGAATTTGGCATTAGTATCAAAGCTTAGGTGGAGATTATTCAAAGATCAAAGAAAGAAATGGGTAAAAATATTACTTTAAAAATATATAGGTTCTCTTGATACAATAAAATTATTTAGGAAAAGAACCCTATCCAAAGGATCATCAACATGGAACTTCATATCGGATAGTTTACAATTAATAAATAAATATATTATATGGTCAATCAATGAGGGGAGTTATGCAAGTTTTTGTTCTAATGATTGGTTGAAGCCTTATCCTCTTATCTCTAACTCAAAATAACAACCATTGGATAAATCATACCTAGCATGTAAATATCCAAAGGTCATATACTATATTAATATGAGCAACAAAATCTAGATCATGGATTTATTTTAGTAACTTGGTTGAAGGAGAGGAACTCAATCAAATTGTAAATTAACTTCAAAAGATACTTCAAGAGTTTTATTTTCCAACTTTTACACAAAAGGATGAGTTGGTTTGGAATTTATCAAAGGATGGTGAATACTCGATCAAGTTAGGACATGAGTATTTAGAGCAATCAAACTTTCCTTCTCCCAAATATTTTTCTTGTAAGAATGTTTGGTCATTAGAGGCTCTCCATAAGGCCTCAACATTCCTTTGGTTAGTAGTTCAAAGTAATATTCTTATAGGAAAGAGTCTACAAAGAAGAGAATATTTTGGACATTTTAGATATTCTTTGTGTGAGAAGGATATAGAAACATCAAACCATTTACATCTTTATTATCCCTTAACTCACACCATTTGAGGTTACTTTTTTTAAAATATGAAATTATATTGGCTAGCTCCATCAACATTGAAAGAGTTGATGCAAATGTTGAATTAATTATTTCAAAGGTAAAACACTATGTATTCTATGAAGGATTAACCCTTCCATTATTTTTTGGAACTTATGGCTTGAAAATAATAATCATTTTTTAAAATAAATCTCAAAATCATGCCCAAGTTTGGAAGCAGATTATTGCCTTTCTTGTAGAATATCTACAAATATGGTGCTTATCATGGGAAGTCTCAATTACAAAAAAGAGGCGCTAATAACTTGGCTAGAGGATTTGAACATACATGGAAGAGTCATTTATGGTAATAAAATTAAAAAAAGGATCTACTTTGATCTAGGATAAAATGAAAATGTACAGAAATTGAGTATTAAATTGGTGCTTCTAAAGAAAATATGGAAAAATATGGTGGAGGTGGTATTTTTAGAAATAGTGAAGGCAAAGTTATCCTCACTTAATCTTCAACTAAAAACTATGCAGAGGTTAGGGCACTTCTTACGGGGATTAAAATTATAATAGAAAAAGGATGAAAATATATTTCAATTTATAGGATTCACAAATTATCATCAATGCTATTAACAAAAATGGATGTGGAGACTAGATAAAAAATAATATTATTGTTGATGTTCATTAGCTATTACTAGAGGAAATCTCTTGGAAGTGTAAGCATATTTATAAAGAAGGAAATCAGGTAGCAAATAATTTAGCCAATTGCGGTGTTTATCTTCATCTTGGTGAAATTTAAATTTTAGAAGGCAACTAGACAAGTGAGATTTTATCTCTTAATCAAAATTATGTCAAGGAGTTGATTATGGAAATATAGCACTTTGAGGAAGTTGAAGAATATATTTAATAGAAAAATAAATGATAAATGATAAAAAGGCATGTTGAATATGGTTTAATTAACATAACAAATGTAATATTTTGGTATGAAGCCACATGTAACTTATTAATATATATATATATATATATATATATATATATTTCATCTTCAAATGCATAAGGATAGACTCAACAATGACAAATACCATGGTGGCATCCCATCATCTTTTGCATGCACTTGATGCAACCTTTCTCTTTTCTTCAAATATTTTAAAATAATATTTATTACTATTCATGTCATTATTCAAATATTTATTTTCAAAACTTAATATGCTTCATTTGTGTTAATATTCAAAATTATATTATAATATTGCATTATATGCAATTATTTTCTTCAACATAGAACTCATAACATAAAATCTAGTAATGTCCATGCACCAATCCCATTACTTACATTTTGTTACTTTGGTTTACCTATTTCCCATTATTAACAAGAAATATTTTAATTGTTCTCAAATCTCTCCTCTAGATTCAAAGACTCCCTATTATGCAATAAAAATTGATGAATTTGAAGGTGCTACACAAGAATAATATGTATTCTGCTTGAAATTTAAAACAACTCAAGAAGTTGTATTCCTATTTGAATATAACACTAGTGAGTTCCTCCATTTTCTCAAGTTGCTATTAATTTATTACAACTCTTGAATAATGAAGAACTTTTATTGCATCTCTTATTTATAATTTTTATACAATAGGCATATTATGAAAGACATAGATGTGACTTAGGCATGGTCTATCCTCCAATAAAAGTAGAAGGCATAGAATAGGTGAAAAGAATAAAATTATGATATCACATTATCTCCCCATAGTGTCTAAATTTTTTATAATAACATGCAAAAAATAATACAACTCTATCAATGTCGAGGATATGTGAGTGTATTAAAAAAAATCAAAGTTGGGATAAATTATGTAAGTCATACTATCCTCCACATGTACCACAAATCCAAAGTATTTAGTTAGTGTGCCATTCCATGTGGAAGAGGCTCAACACCTCTCTAAATGCCATAATCCTTCTCTATAAAAGGACTTAAAATCCCCCTCTCCTCCCCCATTGAAAGCCTCTTTGAAGTGCAAAAAATATCATTCATAGATCTTGAAGTTGAACTTGTGACTAGTTTTATTTAAATATTCATTTGTTTAAGAATTGAAGCATGGTTTATGTCAATGCCCATTTTTCATTGATATTTTCACACTTAAATATCTCCTCTAAGTGATTTGGGTGGTAAAAATCTATTTTACTAGTAGTCCTCAAATTTTGGAGAGTCATCATTACTTGTATTGAGGTATTCATTTCCAATAAAATTGGGATGCCTCTCATCTTAGGATTTGACATCCCAAATTTAAAATATTACGTTGTCCAACAATAATGTGGATAAGAATATTTGTCTTTATATTAAACTTTAAAGATTTATTATCAAATGATATTAGCTCAACCAGTTAGATTCCTCAACAAATAAAGGAGGAGACCCAGGTTCAAATCTTGCCAAATGATATATGGATAATATTCAAGCTTTTTTTTAATACCACTATGTGGTGATGATGTAATACGGGTGGGACCCATTTCAATCCCATATACTCCATTGAAAAAAAAACTTTAAAGATTTATTTTTAATTATTTATCTAGATCAAGTTATCTTCATTAATTTATATTTATTAATAAAGCACTACTCTTATTTATTAATTTTATCAAAAGAGTAAAAATACTAAAAAAATGACTTTACAAATTTTTCACACAAATATCATCTTTCAAATTTTTCATTCTTCTTACATGATTATAGTTAAAAAAAAACTTTATGCTTGCACAAAAACTTAACATTATTATTGAGACCACTCCTGCTTAAATGGACTCTTCAAACTCAAATATCTTTCTAAGAAAGGAAGTCTTGAATGCTATTAAAAATTTATAATCTCAAGTTGCCATACTTATTACTATTTGAAATTTACTCACACACATTCATTCTTCTATTATTATTCTATATTATTATTTTATCTTAAATTCCCAAGTTACATCACAAACTTATCTTGATTTTTTAACTTTATATTATGAAAATTAGGATTTACAACATTAAATACCACAAATAAAATACTAACTCCATGACTGACAGTATTTAACAAAAAATATCCAAAAAGCAATTCACAACATAGTCTCTCAACTAATAGTCGATGCCCCCCCAACTAGACAATATGCATCACAAAAGTAACCCATCACATACCAGGGCACAAAAAACTCCCACCTAGGAAATAGGATGTAAAGCAACTATCAAAATACAAGTCTATAAATACAAACAATTTACAAATTGATCACATAAATAAAGGTAGGTAAAGTTTTTTTTAATATTCACAAGGCCATGACATGTATGAGGTAATCCTCATGGAGGATGTTGTTTACCCAATATATGGTTATACAACCATACTTTATTTATTGAAGAATGGTGTACAACTTGAGTAGGCCTAACGGTAAAGTATTCAACACGAATATAATAGTTTATATATTGCAAAAGAGTTGATTCCTCCACTTTGTCCAAAATGAAGACTTTCTAAAATGGTAGACACTACATTGTAAAAAACTCATGCATAAGACGAAGTCTCTGTATCCCACCCTTCAAGTTGTCATTAGGTTTAAGCATCTTGGTGTAAAGCATTAAAACCAACATTGATATGGTATGCATGAGCCAAAATTGAATATGAAAGAGCAAATATGAAGTCTTCATTACACATAGTGCTTAACAAAGCATGAAAACTACAATAGTAGAATATGCAATAGAATAAATCACAATGAACGAACAAGTAGAGAGTTACAACTACTAGCTAACTAGGGAATGACATACAACTAATTGTTAATAACTAGTCTATCCTGCACTAACCACTTAACAAGCTAGCTAATAAACTAACAAACCATAACTTATGTGAGCTTGAGAAGCTTCACACATCACATGAGTGAAAGAAATAATAATCCTAAGACTAATAGTCCTAGGTCTATACTAGATGTCCTCATCATACCTCCCCATAATAGAAGCATTGTTAGAAATAATGTCTATTCCATCATTTGGGTTATGTAAATGTATCCTCCAAGATACATATCTAGATTACTTCCTGTGCAAGTTATCTAGTTACTTGAGGAACAAGCAACATATGCACAAGTGTCAATATGCATGTGTGCAAGGTACAACTAGATGGAGTGTTGAACAAGGAACCCTTCTTCCTATATGAAGGGGGTCATGGCTCACCTCATTTTGTATCACTTCTATTTCATTCAATAAGATGTTCTATTGCTTTGATCTCTATCTCGTATTGTAATGCTGCTAAAGCTATCAGTGGTATCAGAGCTACGATCAATCCTAAGGAAGAATAAGGAAAGTCATTGCTATAGGGTTTTGCAAAATAGATGCGCCTTTGGACCTGCCACTTGCAAATTCCATTGCTTTGAGATTGTACGAAGAGCTCGGGAAGAATAAGGAGATCAGAGTAGTTTTTGACAAGCAAAATATTTGGGACAATTATCGCCATCCGACAACAAGCCCAAATAGAAGAAGGTAGAAGACCATAAGGAGATCTACCAAGTCTCTAGAAGAGTAGAACGAGGCAAGAAGTGTCAAAGAAGATACAAAAGCAAAAAGGAAGCTACATAACTCTTAAAAAGGTACACAATTCCTGGTGCAAATAGATTTGTTAATTAGATTTATTAAAGCACCTTATTTTTTGGATTAAAGCACCCTATTATCTATTATTAAAAAAAGGAAGACTAAGTCCTACAACATTGATTGTAGTGAAATTGCAGAATAACTCCTAAAGATTCATTTTAGGTTATTCTTGATTAGTTGCAATAGATTATTAGTGCATTTCTTTGAGAGTTGATTGGAGTGATAAGGTGTAATATTAGTGCATTAAAAGTAAAGAACTTGTACTATTATACCACTCTCAAAAAGAAAATTAGTTTTGTGTTTCTTGAAAGGCACAAAGTCTGATTTGTATCAAGTGTCTAAAGACACTATTGAAGCATAAAATTCTGCAACTTGATGTGGCCAATAGAAGCCACCAAAAAGGGTTAGAATCCTCCAGATTTGGAGAAGAACTTAACTAACCAAAAACAGAGATAGAAGCTTATGAAAGTGAGACTTGGTGAGTCTCAAAATCAAAAGCATTACAAGTGAATGCAAAAGAAAAAATGCAGAAAATTTGCATCAATTAAAAAAACTTCTATCTACTATTATTGAAGCTTGGACTTGTTATCAAAAGTTTCCAAGTAAAAAGGGAAAGGTGTGTCTATTGTTAAAGACAACCTCAAACCCTTATATTGCAAGAAATCTGCCACAAAACCAGAATCTTAAAAATCTGGAAATAGAGTGCAAAAGAAGGTATATTAAAAGCCTTATTGTACAAAATATAATACATTATCTTGCACTACTCTAATCTGGTTTTTGACAGCATAAGTGCAGATTTGAAAGTGCCATATTAGGGCACATTTTCCTACAGGGAAAAGAACATCCAACAAAGGCCGAACATCAGCACTCTTCCTCCCAAGCTAGAAGGAGCCATTCAAGGGCTCATCTTGGACGTACGTACCTACAGAATCAAAGCTCATTTCAGATCATCCATGAGCCACATTTACGTAGACAAGCGAGTGCAAATCAATCTCAAAAGGATGACATTAAAATAGCAACAAGAAAAATAATGCGTTTGGAGGCATAAAAGAAAGGGAGAAAGGTGTTACATTCGTGGTCTCAATCTTGGAGAAGACCACTCACCAAAGGAAGCGTCGAACTGTCATCCAAGCTCCATAGCGCATCGCCCATCCACCTGTGGAAAAGAAAGCTTGCTTGCTGCCCAAGCAACGTTGCAAAGCAAGAAATTTATGGAGTTATAATCTCCATCTTCAAAGGTGTTACAAGAATGATCTCCATGCAAAAACGACACTTGGAATTCGGGTCATCATTCCTCTCAACGTTCTAGAAACTTCTACGAAGGAGTTACAAGCAAAGACGTGCCACTTGGTATTCTTCACCAGGCTCACTCATAGCGCCCATACGTTATCAAATTTCTCCAAGAAGTATTGAACAAAATTTTTTGAAGCGTTACGTGAAGAAAGGGAGCACTCACGGACGTGACACTTGTCACAATGTCTATGATTAACAATGGTTAAGTCTGAGATCATTATGCAAGAGTGAAGCACAGTCAAGACGTTCAAAGGAGGAACGTAGCACAGTCAAGGTGTGAGAGAAGCAACAAAAATGTTCGAACTACAGCGTGGAAGACAAAGGGGAAGGAGCATTAAAAGCTCCCCATTTTTGAAAGGTCAACATTTTCAGCGCCTACGTACAACATTCACATCAAGCATTCCATCGAATCTCCATTAATTCGAGCGCTCAAGGTACATTCTAGACGTTGTTATATTCAGCCGTGGAAAGCACCGAACATCAAGGAGATATTGCGTATAAGGTAAGGTCTAAATCCCATTTGATTATTGCTTTCATAAGTTGGAGTTATAAGGATTATAAACTAAGGTTAAAACTTAGGTTTTTGAAAGCTAAAGGGGTGACTTATCTTATTATTTTAATATTTGCAATCTTACTTAGGAGGAATAAGGAATTTAACTTGGATTAAACTACATTGCAAATATTATTATCATTTCTCTAATTTTTCCAAAAACTTGGGAGTCATAAGGGTTACTCCATCAAATTTATTTTATTTGGAAATTAGAAATAATCCAAGGGATATAAAAGAGGTTATTAAGGGATTTTATTAAGGTTGGATAAATTTATTTTTACTTGTCTCAAATTTCTAAAAAGGGGACAAAAGAATTCCAACATCAAAACCTCTTCAAAACTGAAAAGTACTTAGTTCAAACTAAGTGTTAAGAAGTTGTCTTTTTGATCTCTACAAAACTTGTACAAAATCAACCAGAATTATAGCACTATATCATGGAGTATTGGTATATAGATTCAGGTGCAAGCAAGCATATGACAGGAAACATACTTTGGTTTAACTCTTTAAGGAAAATAAATGAAAAACCAGTTGTAGTAGCAGACAACAAAACATATGAAGTGAAAGGAATAGGGGATATTCTAGTAAATCTTAAAGATGGAAAAGGAATAATAAAAAATGTATTGTATGTTCCAGGATTAACCACCAATCTCATTTATGTCTCTCAACTTATGGATCAAGACTTGACTATTGAGTTTAAAGTTCTCACTGGGAGAAAACAATGTCACATCTCAAGGTAGGGAATAATGATAGCATCAGGATCATTATAAAAATGGCCTATTTGTCTTGGATACAACTATTCACTCAGCTCTTTCAGTCAATGCTTCAGAACTTTGGCACAAAATATTAGGACATACTAGTGAGACATCAATGAAGGAATTATTCAAATATGAAATGGTGGAAGGATTACCCAGCCTATCTCCAGAAACCACTGTATGTGCAAAGTGTCTAGCAGGAAAACAACACAGAATTCCTTTTGAACTACGTCAACATAGAGCTCAACAACCTTTAGAGATAGTATATACAGACTTATGTGGGCCCATGAAGGTTGACAGTGTTGGAGGACATAAATATTTTCAGTTGTTTGTTGATGATCACACTAGGAAAATGTGGGTATACTTCATGAAATACAAGTCAGATGCATTTGGTTATTTCAAACAATTCAAACTCAAAGTAGAGAAAGAATCAGGAAAGACTATAAAAGCACTTCACTCAGATAGAGGAGGTGAATTTATTTCTAAAGAGTTTGACTCATTTTTAGAAGAAAATGGAATTAAAAGACAACTCACTACAACATATTCACCTCAATAGAATGGAATTGCAGAAAGAAGAAACAGATCAATAATGGAAATGGTTAGATGCATGCTGAAAGAAGCACAACTTGATCACCATTTTTGGGCAGAAGCAGTACAAACAATAGTCTACATACAAAATAGGCTACCTACAAGAGTACTCAAACATATTACACCAGAAGAAGCATGGTCAAGACAAAAGCCTAACATAGAGAAATTGAAAATCTTTGGATGTAAAGCCTATATGCATATTCCAAAGTAGAGGAGGACTAAACTAGATGATAAAACCATGGTAGGAATATTTGTTGGTTATGACAATGAATCTACAGGATACATAATACTAGATCCATCTACAAAGAAGGTCTACATTAGTAGAGATGTAGTCTTTGATGAAAAAGTTAAAGTTGACACAAGAAAATATAGTGAAAATACATAAAGTCCTTTTAGATCTATCCGAAGAAGATATAGGAAGAGAAGAGTCAGAATCAGAATCTCAAGAGCAAGGAACTGAATCTCCTAGAAGAGAACCAATATGGCTCAGAGAAACACTTAGAGAGGTAAATCTAGAAAGGATGCCAGATCTTACTACTACAAGACCTCAGACTCGTAGCATAACCAGAATGAACAGAGGGATGTTGAGTAATATAGCAGAACCAACATCAACACTACAGGCACTAAATGATCCACACTGGAAAGCAGCAATGGAATCTAAATTTTTATCACTTCAAAAGAATAAAACATGGAATCTAGTAGAACTACCTCCTGGAAAAAAGGTAGTAGGATGTAAATGGGTCTACAAGATCAAATATAAAGCAGATGGAACACTAGACAAATACAAGGCTCGATTAGTGGCAAAAGGATATACTCAAATAGAAGGAATAGACTATGAAGAAACATTTGCACCAACAAGGATGACTACTATCAAAATAGTTTGCACTCTAGCAGCACATCAAGGATGGAAACTTCATCAGATGGATGTAAAAAGTGCCTTTCTTAATGGTGACTTAGAAGAAGAAGTCTATATGTCACAACTAGAAGGCTTTATCACTCAGGGACAAGAAGATAAGGTATGCAAATTAAATAAATCCTTATATGGTTTAAAGCAAGCTCCTAGAGCATGGAATATAAAGATCAACAATCATTTACTACAACATAACTTCAAAAGAAGCTCATCTGATCCCAGTTTATATACTAAGAAAATTGGAAGTGATATCTTGATTCTCATAGTATATGTTGATGACATTGTGATCACTGGAAGCTCAAAAAAACTAATAAGAGATATAAAAAGGATCTAGAAAAGGGATTTGAAATGACAGATCTAGGATTAATGAGCTACTATCTTGGTCTAGAAATTTATCAAGGAGAGGACATAATTGTAATCACTCAATCAAAATATGCCAAAACTCTACTGGAAAAATATAGAATGACAGAATGCAAGCCCAAAGACACACCAATGGAACAAGGAATCCAACTATCTAAAAATGATGGAACATCACTAGTTTCAACAACATTATATCGATAGCTAATTGGAAGTCTTCTATACCTCACAAACAATCGGCCAGATATTGCTTTTGCAGTAAATTATCTATCACGGTTCATGCAAGAACCAAGAGAAAGTCATTGGAAAGCTACAAAAAGGATACTACAATATATAAAGAAGACTACAGATTATGGACTAACATATTTAAAATATGTCAAAGGTTTTTGTCTACAGGGTTACTCAGATTCAGATTATGTTGGATCCATTGATGATAGAAAGTCTACCTCAGGATATGTCTTTTATCTCGGATCAAGACCCATATCTTGGCACAACAAGAAACAACATACGGTGGCACAATCATCAACTGAAGCAGAATATCGAGCAGCAAGAGATACCACCTATGAAGCACTTTGGCTACAATACATACTAGCTGACATGGGAATTAAACGAACTCCAACCATGATATTCTGTGACAATCAAGGAGTACTGAACCTGATCAAGAATCCTATCATACATGAAAGAACAAAGCATATAGAAGCACAATATCATTTCATCAGGGAACATTTTTAGAACAAACACATCATCATCGAGTATGTACCTACAGAAGATCAGATAATAGATATTTTTACAAATGCACTTGGAAAGATCAAATTATACAATCCATAAAAACATTGTGAGTTAGATGGGCCCTCATGATGAACAAATTATCATAGGTCCCTCAAAAAATCGATGAGACAACAAGGTTACATTGTTTAGTTTTCCCTTAAGCTCATCATATTCTCTATCTTCTCCTATAATCTCAATGGGAACATCTTGTGGTTCCTCACCTTGAGATTTTACAATGAGATTCTTCTTCTTCCTAAAGCAATCATATTCCACATGACCTCTTCTTTTATAATGATTACAAAATTTCTTTCAATTGAAAGAAGGAGAAGAAGGAGGAGGAGGAGGAGAATAAGAGGAGTAAGGACTATTTGTCTTATATGGCTATTGTTGATTTGGAGACCTAAAAAATCCCATGGAACCAAACTATCATGGATTCTTGATTGAGAAACAAGCTTTTATTCTGCAAACTGTACCTGATTAAAAGCTACATCCAAAGTGGTGAGGGTGGTATATTTCAACTCTCTAAATATTGGTTATTGCAAACCACTCTAAGATTTAACAATGAGTCCTTTAGTCCTCCATTCTAGTTAATATTCTTAACTTATTAACTTGGTAAATATAATATTATACACTCATTTTGTTTCCTTGCCTAAAAAAAAAATATTTGAAGATGAGATCTTCACCATAATTTGAAGGATAAAAGGTATCCTTCAATGCCTTTACCAATTCATCCCAATTTTCAATGGGATTTTGAGTGCATTGGTGATTAGTTATTTTTACCTTGGCCAACTATAAAGTTTTGATTTTGCAAATGGGACTCTTTCATATTCAAGAATTTGGTTGTATGCAAACTAAATATCCATGTCAAGGATCCAACTATTTAGGACCTCCAAATCCCTTGAACCATCATAAATCTTAACCTTACTTTTTGCTTTTGTGCGAAGTTCATTGTTCTAGATTTTAACATCATTAGGGCCACTCTAGACCACTATATCATTTACCTTATCTGCTAAGGTACCTATAATATTGGCTAATATAGTCATTTGGTCAATTATTTGAAGCCATTGTTAAACATGTATAAGCTAGCTATACCAAAAATAGGCCTAAGATTTACAAAAAAATTGGCTTTTCTAGGCAATTACAAAGTATGGCTTTTTCATCTAAGATGACTTAGCAATTACAATGAATAGCCTTCCATGGAATTCTTTATCTTCAAGCAATTACAAAGAAGTTATGATCTTTCTAAATTTGTTGCAGCAATCAATCTTAGAAAAATCAAATACCTGTACATATGATTTGTTGTTATGCACTTTACAATAAAGAATCAATCAATTGATTGATTGATTGATTAGATTAATTAACTAAATAATTTTAATTAATTAGAATAAAAATATACCTTATCACACTTTTCCTCTATGTGCCACTAGTCAAATTATCCAGATGACTAGTTTTTAAATATGACCAAAATGGTCACTTATCGTTTGACTTCAACCTATGCCATGTGCCTTCCCCTAGGCAGCTCAGGTTTCTTCATTGATGCAATACTTAAGAGAACTTATTACAAGGTGGCTAATATCTAAGTGCCGCATGTGCATATTTTATTCTTATTGTGTGCCTCGTCTCCAATTTGGATGCACCATGTCTATTTCTCTCAAAAATATACCTATATGAATGGCTCTTACAAGTTACAACTACTTCGACCATCGTCACCTTCATCACAATGTCCACCCAAACAACAATCATGGCTTAGGAATTTTTTTAGTTTGATCTATGGTGTATGGATGTGTCTATCCTCAACGTGTGCAACATGGAAGTCTTTGTACACTTGTAGGGAGTACGAGAGGCTTTTACCCAAGTGTTGATCATAGCACTCATCGAGTGCTTCTTCTGCATGTAGGGTAGCCAGAATTAATCTTGACACTCAATAAAAAATGCACGAGAGAGCACCACTTCACCCAACTTCCAAAATATTTTTAAGTAATACTTTAGTGCCATGTGTCAAGACATCCAATATGGCAGCATCAAATATTGAAGTGAAAACCTTACTTCAGGAAAAATTTAGTGTGGCTCATCCTCGTTGTAGGAATTTTACCATGCATCAAAAAGTCACTCGCAGTCAAATGTCACTTGATCAAGTGTAGCGACACCTTTATGTCTATGTCTAATTACTTTCAGAAAGCCTATCATGTTGGTTTTAAATTTAACCAATGATATGCAACTTAACTTCCATTTATGGACTCAAGAAAAAGTATTGATGCAACAAATTGCTTATGTGTTTAGTTTCTCCAAGCATGAGGAATATCGTCAAATAACCTAAATTTTTTGGGATTTTCTACCTTCGAAAGACAATCGAAGGATATTTTGAGGGTTGCATCGTTGAACTCTCTTGCATCCTAGTAGGCTTCACAGTCCTCTCCAGGGTGTATGTGGATTGCACCAACTTGTTCATCTTTGCTCGAACATCATAAGCAAATGTTTGTTAAAATATTTCTCATTTTGGAGAATGCTAGCAAAATTTTCCTATAGAATGGAGTTGTTCGAAATAATGAGATACTAGGATCCCTAGCACATGATTTGAGTCTATCTCTGGTTTAGACTCCAAGAAATTAAAACATAGATGCATGTTGTTTTTGTAGCTCCATATTTAGTCATAACATGATAGATTTTTGTTGTGGTGAAATGCTCCACGATAACTTTGACTCTAATCACCTTTGGAAGAGGCTATAAATGGAATCATGATGCCCTGGATTAGATTAAATCAACGTTTCTTTGTTGACTTAGAGTCTTCGATAAATGAGACATCAACATTGAGGCACATAGCTTTCACATAATGCATGAAGAAATTTACACATCCTAGGAGCAAGATGTAAAATAGACATTGAATAAACATAATGTCAAAAGGATTGTACTAACGAGTGGATTGGTAAGACAAATAACCATCAGAATAAAATGTCTTTACACAAAATAATTCAAATTATGCAGACTACAATATGCCAAGAACTTCTAAGCAATGTGCATGAAATAAAATATTGCATGAGCAATCTAAAGGTTGAAAATAACCCAAAGCCTAGATCAAATGCTCTAATACCAATGATATGGTATGCATGAGCCAAAACTGAAGAGCAAAGTTAAAGTCTTGATTACACATACTGCTTAAATAAGCACGAAAACTACAACAATATAATATCCAACATAATGAATCACAATGAAAGAGCAAGTAGAGAGTTACAACTACTAGCTAACTAGGGAAGGACATACAACTAATTGCTAACAACTAGCTTATCTTGAGCTAACCACTTAACAAGCTAGCTAACAAACTAACAAACCACAACTTATGTGAGCTTGAAAAGCTTCACGTATCACACGAGTACAAGAAATGATAATCCTAAGACTAATAGTCCTAGGTCTATACTAGATGTGCTCATCAAACATGTAAATTGAATCATTCTATCTTCTGTCGTAGATCAAGGATCTACTGCATAAGATTTGAGTGCTACATGGAATTCTACTAGATCTACTAGTCAAGACCGCAATCCATAAGATTAATAGATCCTCCTATTGCACGCTTTAGAGGGAACCTGGTTGTTAGTATAATATAATGTAACATCTATTTTTCCAAATATGTTTAACAATTGTCTAAATGAATTAAACACATATACCATGAAAAATCTAAAACAAAACATAGTACTCCTAAGATAGGATATAATTCTAAGATAGTCTAGTTTGAAACATAACTAGAAAGTCCTTTTAAACCATAAGAAGGAACAACATAAAATAAAATAAATAGGTTTAACAAACTTATATGACCATAAGACGTTTAAATCAATGTTATATATGTTCACATACCCTTGATTTTAGATGCGTATTGGGAATGTTTACATGTATTAGATGTTCGGGTACACATATTGCATCCTAATAATGCATGCATGATGCATTAGACGCATCAACAAAACATGAACCTATATTAACATCGTATAAATGTTTCTAACATGCAATCTAACGTATTGATATTCTTGTATTCTTGCATACTACATACGTTCATACCCTTGCATTTGCATATGTTAAATTTAAAAGTCCATATTGGATATAAAGTGCTTCCACCTTGTGTACCCCTAAACCTGCATATCTATACAACTTGGGTTTAAACATTTGAACTAGTTTGCAAAAGGACATATATCATCAATCAAATCCAACTTAATAAGAGAAACTTTAGAGGTAAGTTTATGGTGAAACAACCTCCATACTAAAGAGATTAATAAACCTATATTAAATATATTAATACAAATAGAATTGTAAAATATAAGGAAAAATAATATGCATACACAATAAACACGAATATTTATCCTAGAAACTCTTGACCAAAAAAACTAGAAAAAACTCAGAGCCACACCTCTTGCTCTGGTCTTATTATTCTTATCCATTCATTGTGCATATTTTGGTTCACCTTTAACAAAGCAGTTACAATATATATAATTATTCTACAACACCCACAAATAAGACCATAGGCTAAAACCATCCATACATGCTAATTTAAGGAGATTGCTCAAGAATAAGACTATGGACTGAAATAAGACTAGCCAAGAATAAAACCATGGGCTAAAACCATCCATACTTGCTAATTTAAGGAGACTGTCTAAAAATAAAACCATGGACTAAACCACTCGTAATAATTGCTAGTTTAAAAAGATTACCCAAAAATAAAACCATAGACTCAAACAAAACTACCCAAAAATAAAACCATTCATAGCCACTAATTTAAGAAAACTACACAAATAAATTATATATTTCACCCATATAACACATACTACAGCTTCAAAAATAAGTTGACCTCAATTCTAATTGTTTTGAAATTTTAGCATCTTGCAAACAATCCATAACGAAAATATGTAGATTATATTTCCATCCAACCAATACTAATATTTAAAAAAGGTAAGGAGAATGTTTGAGTAAGAATTGACCCTGTTATTGGTTTCTTTGATATGTGGTATATCCTACATCAAGAGTGGGTGGAATTCATAAATAGTATTTAAACAACAATTTAGCCATAAAGATCTCATAAATAGTATTCAAACAACAATTTAGCCATAAAGATCTCATAAATAGTATTCAAACAACAATTTAGCCATAAAGATCTCCCTTATTACGTATTAATGCCATTAAATATCTCAAAGACAAACACTGAAAAGTAGCAAATCTTTAGCAAATATTTTCCTATACATATAAGTTAACAACTATGACGTGTGTACCTTAACATCTATACAACCTTTGCTTAAGCATTTAGGCAAGTTTATAAAAATAAAATATATCATCAATCAACTTAACAAATAAGATTTTAAAAATAAGCTTGTAATAAAACAACCTCCATACCGCCCACTTCAAAGATAAGTTTACTTAATTTTTTTTTTTAATTTATAGCTATATCAAATATATCTTTCAAAGTTTTAAAAATTGGGTAGATTGATAAGTTTTGGTCTTTATTAAGAGGAGACTCAGGTTTAAACTTTGAAGGTAAGTTTGTTTGAAGCAAAGGTAGTAATCTGACCTGACTCTGTTAAGTACATGTTGACAGTACCTATTCCTAATCACAAGTGGTCTCCCTTACATAAAATGACTAACAACAAAGTAAAGTAGGGGTTATAATGACAACTCCAAAATTTAAACTAAAAAAAACATATTACTACCCCTTAACAATCAATTTAAAAAAAATTAAAAGTAAAATAATATCTTACAGGTTAATTATATTTAACCAGTACCAAGGAAGAATGCTTATGTAAGAAATGGCCCCTATTGTTTGTTTCTTTGATATGTGGTATATCCTACACCAAACCTGAAAGCCATAAACGGTATTGAAACATCAATTTAACTTATTCATAAGATATAGAGATATACCTAATTAGACTTATATGTCATACACTGTCGCAAACAAACATTAAAAATAACAAATATTGGATAATGAGAGTATAATGGTTAGAGTTTTGATTTTTTTGAGAGGTAAAGCTTTGGTTTTTTTGAGAGGTCTAAGGTTTAAACTGTGACTTACCCAAAAGGATAGGCTGAATGGTAGTAGCTGACTGTTTGTCAGTTGCTTGCCCCTGATACCTTGGAAGGTCGGGGTCTTGTGACTTTGTCTAACTCAACCTGACACACTGGTCTATCTTAGCCTGATGCCTTGAAGAGTTAGGATCCTGTGACTTTGTCTAACTCAGCCTTTGACACACTGATCTATCTTAACCTGATGCTTTAAAGAGAGGATAGGCTAGATGGTAGTAGCAGACTGTTAGTCAGTTGGTTGCCCCTGATACCTTGGAAGGTCGGGGTCTTGTGACTTTGTCTAACTCAGCCTGACATACTGGTCTATCTTAGCCTGATGCCTTGAAGAGTTAGGATCCTGTGACTTTGTCTAACTCAGCCTTTGACATACTGATCTATCTTAACATGATGCTTTAAAGGGTTGGAGTCCCGTTAACTCGACCAATTAAAATTTATAATAACACCACCCAATGATACTACTATTATCTATGTATTAAAAAAAAAAAAATTACAAATATGGCTGCTCGTGGTTTTCCTTCGTTATAGGTCCACTTTTAGCTTGAGACAATTAGCTATTTTAATTCATTTGTTGAGGTAGGCCTGTTTTTATGGTAGGTAAAAGAGCCATGGGACCTGACAATAGCCACAAAGCCAGACCAAAACTAAGTTTTTAAGCAATCGTATCATTTGTAGATTGTATTGTGGGAGTGATACAAAGGTAACTCTTCCTCTTTAGGTTTTGGTGGATGAATAATAAAAATTATTATAAATTAGAATCTCCTTGTACTGGACAATACCATTCCTTTTAACAATCTCAGGTCTCCTTTTCCCTTTCATTGAGACGTCACTCCCAAAGCATTAAAGTTCACATGTCATTCTCTGTCATTCTATGCTCTGCACGCTCTTTGGACATTACCTGTTACTTTGACATGTTATTCCCAAATATTCAAGTTCACATGTAGCTGTACTATTGCTTTCCGTAAGGGGCAACAATAAGTCGTTAGGCATTGAAGTCGATAAGAGCCCCAAAGGCCCACTTATGTTTTCTACCTTTTGATCTACGTTCTTTGCGTGGGTGATGTGGGATGTTTGGGTGTGTTGTGTTATCTAAGATTTGTTGAATTTCGTGACATAGTGGTAACTGGTATTAGTGGAAGTGAAGCCTAAGATAAGGTAGAAAAACTAAAGAAGAATTCCAAGGTCTAAAACTTCCTTGGGAATGTTTTGGCAGTACGAGAGTTCCCATCATGAAAACGTGTCATGTGATGATTTGTATTGCACTCAGTCATGTAGTATGGCTCTAGGATTCCCTTGGCATTACAATGATGCCGGTCACTAAAAACCTGCAACAAGGATGGAAAAAAGGTGGTATTTGTGTGCCTTAGTCATCAAGTGTGCAGAGGAAGGGAACCTAGGTGGCTCCAACCACAACCAACTGCATGTTGTTTCTGACAACATGGGCCCTCCCTCATGTGCAACACAATTATCTGCCTCTGACACCACCATTCCCATCAAATTTCTATGTCCAAATAATAATTTCCAGCACTGAAAGCAAGACTATGCATTGCACAAGGAGATGCTGTTTGAAACAAAAGATTACTCTGCACCATTTCATTTTTTTTGGATCGCATCAATAAGGCCTACCGTAGACTACTTTAGCCCATGTTAGGTGTAATCCAGCACAATCCTTCTCTGCCAATCCATTTCCATGACACTGCTGTAAAGGACTCTAGTCATCAATTATTACAATCAATGCCAAGGAATAGAATTTGCATTGGCTTTCCATTGCAATGCAGGACAAATAAAGTGGAGATAATCCACAGAACTACTGTTATTACACTTTTTCCCGCTCAAATTTGTCATGTTTGTATTCGTATCAGATAATAAAATCTTGTTTAAGTGGGGCTGTGGTTCAGTATTAAAGGCACTTGGCCCATAGGGGTGTGGTATATTGGTGAATGAGAGGTGAAAGTTTGTAGGTTTTTCTCTTGCTTTAAAAAAAAATATACAGTTTCACACACAGCAAGAAAGCTTCAGAATTTATTTTTCACAATGCCCACATGACATTTCTTCAATTTGTTTGTAAAAATGCTGGTTAAAATCATTTTGGCTAAAGGTTCTAAACACAATAGAGGATGCACCTTAGGGAGGCGAAGCCTAACTGAACTTCAAGAGTTGAAACAATTTTCATAAAGACATGTCCAAGGAAGTGAAAATAATTAAACTCATTTTTCATATAAAGGCCTACTTGAAGAAAATCAAAATCTTGGTAACTGATATGACCATATCTCCATTAAGATACCGACATGAAAATTAAGACTTGACTAAATGTCTGTAGGGCAATGCTAGTTCCTTTCTTGTCAAATGGGCCAAGTTTATCATAAAATCCTATAAAACCTCTGCCTGTTTCCAGTTGTCATAATTATTTAATCGGTGCTTTAATGATGAATTGGCTTCTGTTTTACTGCTTCAAAACAAAGCAGTGATAGAACAGACACACATATAAGAAGATGGAGCCATGAAGCATTGGACGTATTGATTATGGTCAAACCAATAATTCATTGAAATATGATTAACCAATTCCGTAATCAACAAAGAAACAAAGTCATATGCTTAGTGGTCAAGTTAAAGGGCACTGCTACTCCATGACCACCATAACACCAAAGAAAGGAAGCTGATAGATAATCATCTCCAACATGTGGTGGCATAGAAAGAGAATGTCAATCTGCGAGAATCTTCCAGTCACAAATGGAAACACAGTCCAAACTTTTTATCTATACCTCCTATGCTTCTACTTCATACTATATGAATATCTGTTTTTAGTTTTTGTATAGAGTACAACACTTCACATATACAAAGAAGTCAATTCAAGGATGCACACAAACTATTGCTATTCCTGCTGTCACTGGGTCAGTGGTACTGATCATTCATTAGCATATGGATCTGAAGCTTCATTGAAAGCAGCCTCTGTCATAACCATCTCAGTAGTAGTCTGGTAAAAAGCATTATAGTTAGCTGGAAATTTGCGAGGCACTGGTTACTTGAATTTGCTCTAGTTGCAGCTCCCTTGCTGGGATAGTCTAATGCACTCTTCATGTCTGAAGCAATTTACAATATGATCATTTGTGATGCCTGCAGCTTGCATGAAGGAGTACATGATTGTTGGTCCTACAAAGCGAAAATTCCTCTTGACCAGATCCTTGCTCATTGTTTCTGCTTTGGATGTCTTCACCGGGATGTTCCTTCCGTACCTATACTTGTTCAGTATGGGCTTGTAGTTGACAAAACTCCACACGTATTTGTCAAATGAGCCAAATTCTCGGATAATCTGAACACACAAGAAGAGAAATGTCAGAATGCATAGTTGGTATAGGTATACAAATTTAACAATTTAAAACAGAACGACACATGTATCTGATTGTAAGCTGAAACATGAAAGATTGCATAGTGGAAGCTATGACACAAAGAAGATTTGTAATGACAGTCCTTGAAAACTAGAGACATTGGAGCATTTTCACAAGGACACATATGCCTGACTTCTTAAGAACCCCTTCAAACCGTCACTTTTAGTTTAAATAAATAAAAACAGATAACAATCCACAATGAAACATTGATTTACCTCAAGAATTTGCTTAGCATTCTCCACCACCCCTCTAATTTTGGCCACATCCATGATATCATAATCTGCATTGACTGAGGCAATTTTCTTTTCATTGAAGCTAGCCACAATTGCAGGATCAAACCCAGCAAACGCTTCTCTGCAAAAATTGTTCAGAGTTAAATGGGGAAGAATAGTCAATCCAAATCAATTTCAGAATCACCATGTCAAAATGAGAAGAGATTATAATACCTGAAAGCCTCACGCTTGCTTAATATTGTAGGCCAATTCATCCCCACCTGTGCGCCCATGAGAACCAATAGTTCAAATAGCATTCTGCAATTTGTAAAAGGAATCAGTAACAAGCAAGTGAACAAAACAACCTAACTGAATTAAACAATAATGAAGTGTAAGAATGAGAACAAAATTAAAGCTCCACATACTTATCATCGTGGACAGGAACACCCCATTCTTGATCATGATATGCTATGTATGCTGGATCTGCACAATAAATAAAAACGAAAAAGAAAATAGTAACACTTTTATTCTAAAAGCTTGATTTTCCCAAACTTTATTACAGACATGATCCATATTCAGATGCAAGAACAGGATTGAAACAGACACAAGTGTTGGATCTTACCACTCTGTGAAGTAATAAAACTGCATCTCCTGATCTCTTCAAAATGTGAAGCAGCAGAATGCATCTCTTCTGGGACAACTTTTTCAGCCTTGGGTGTTCCTTGCTTTCTCCCATAATGTGCAATCTTTAGCTTCCTCTGTGCATGAATCTCCGACATCTCTGCCTTCCTGGCAGCGGCAAGGCTTCCAGGAGGTTTTGTAGACGAAACAGAGGCCTCTGATGCTCCCAATTTGCGAGATTTCTTCCTTCCATTGATGCTGATCCTGCCTAAAACAGAAGCAGTAGCCTTTGGACTTGCTGCTTTAGGTGTGATTGTTTCATTGGCACTCTGCTTGTCTGTGCTCATATTTAAGGAGGCTGTGTCATTAGTTCTCTTGAGCAGCACCCTCTGGGAAGAAGGTTTCATTGCAGCCTTGGTCCTGCTCTGTGGAGATGAAAACTTGGGCGAACTCTCTTTGGAAATTGCATCCGCAGGTGCAGTTTCCTCTCCATTCTGCTTAGCAATGGCCGATGACTTGAGCTGAGTTCTGGGAAATGAATTCTTGGATGGAATTGTAAGCAGCCCAGGCTTTGCAGATGGGCTCAGAGGAGGAGAAGCAGACTTTGTCTGAGTCTTTGAAGGCACATTCTGATTATTAGGGAGCTTCAAGGGAACAGCAGGTTTAGAAGCAGGAGTAGAAGGCTTGACAGACTTCCTGATAGTGGGTTTCCCATTGTTGGCTTCATTAGCTCTGGCAACCCTGTTGCAGGCTGGTTGCAACACAGGCCTTCCTCCAATCTCTGCCAATTCCTCACCGCCACAGACCTCAACCTTTGCAGACATGATGAATCCTCTTCAACTGCAATGACAATTTGGGTCTATGAATCACAACTCCTCTCAAACAACCCAACTCCTAGTTTTCCAATTTGCCAACACCCATCTAGAAATCTTGGGCTTCTAGATGGATTGCCACTTTAAAAAACTCAACTTCCTTTCAAGACCGTGGACCATTCAGGTTCTAGGATCGCGAGATCACTAATGAGGAAGGTGTTATTATTCCTTCTCTTCCCCTACCTAACAAGCAGTAAATGGGGTTGTGTAAGGAACTCTGCAAAGAAACAACGACAATGCTTCAGTAGCAGAAGCAGGGCTCATTCAATCATTTTAGTACACTAACGTAGAAGAACAAGATGAAGAAGCAGCAGGTGATGATAGACAATTCCTTTGTATGGCATTTGTAGAATGGGCTGGGCGTGAGGGGCCTGGGCTGCTTTAATAAGGGCAGGATGGGCAATCAAAGCTTCTCTGATGAGCCACTACACACCATACCCCTTCCATATTACTAAATTCTTATCACAATGCAAAGCCTGTGGGGACGGTGGGAAGCTGAGGTGTAGGCTGTGTAGAGGTTTTATGGAATGGAACAGTGACAGGGCAAGGGCAAAAGAAAACAGCTAGTAGCCCCTCTTGACTGCTTGTCTTTGGTTGAGGGGCAAACCCCACCTATCCCGTGCCGTTGGAAACAAACCCACCGTCAATTTTCCTATTTGCAATCACCATCACAGATAAGCACGCATTCACACCAAAATCAACTGTGGCTGCTGACATGACATCTCACTTTCAACAGTCAACAATGCCTGGACTGCCATTAGTTACCTAAACATTATCCTCCACGCACACCAAGGCAAAGAATAGACAATTATTTTATTGATTAAACTAATGATGCTCAAGTCAATGACTGGGCATTCCCAGCCAACAAAGCTCATCATGCACCCAGCTGGCTGCACCCTGGTGGCTTTTGGTTCCCTAACCTCCCCAAGATTAATAAATGTTCAATATCCTACTTGCACTCAAATGTCTCATGGTCACCGGTTCAATCCAAACAGGGCACGACAGCGTTTTGGGTAATGGTATATTTTTTTAATATTATAATTCAACAAGGTCCTGAACACTGGGCCAAGGCAGGAGACATGTCATTACTACCCCGGTTCATTTACATGTCGGCAGCAAGAGCTCTGCTGGGCCAAGTTAGGGTATAGGATTTTGACCGACGTGGACATGCCTTGACACGTCGGACAATGATGGTGTAACTCTAGCCCTGAAAGAAAGCTATAGAGAAATTTTATGTTATTTAAAATAAACAATTTAAATAAATTAATTCGAAAACTGTTGTTGAAAATCATGGTACCAAGGAAAACTATTTTTTTAAGATAGAAAACTGCTGGCAAACTAAGCACACGCCATGATAACTGCTCCGATTCTTACCTGCCATCTCATAAAATACTATTGCTGACGCAGGTCACAAAGGTTTAGGTTCTATTCTAGCTGGCTTTAATTGACCTAAGCTCTAACTATTTGGAAGTCCTTTCAACGCAGTACGTTGGAAAGGATTACTATTGTGACCTTTTCAAGGTATTCGGTTATAATTACCAGTTGAAAAATAGTTATCGATAAAGATGAAAAGAACAGATGAAGATACACCCTTATTAGGAGAAGTGGGTACATCCAGGCGTTGTTGGCCTTACAACAGGGTTGTCTCTTTCTGCAGCTAGTTCCAAGTTCCAGCCTCCAAACCATTCACGTGGATTTAGACATTTTGGCAGAGTGGTCAAAGGAGTTAGAGTGAATGCCATTGTCACTTAGGGTTTGGTTTACGGTGACTAAACCAAATTCCGCCGAATTAGCATAGAATTGCGTATTGTGGCCCGTACAAGGGGTTTCAGAGAGCTGGTACAGGTGCAGAGTTGATTTCAGTGAACAGGACTTTTGGACGTAGTAGAAGGGATGGTTTGAAACATTCATTTGTATACATAAAGGAGGTTTTGAAAGGAATATCTTAGTAGTTGTAAGTTGTTAGGTTTTGATTGAGAAGAAAGTTCAAACTTGGTATCCGTTCATTAGAATTCTTGATGGTAACGGGCAAGTGTTTGCTAGTTGGTCGATTTGATTTTGTTTTATCCAGCAAACTCAAATGGCTGCCCTAATGCCCTTTTGGAGACTTTGTTTTACCCAACAGGTTATAGGGTTTACACAGGTAGCATCTAATTCAACTTTGTTTTATCCAACAGGCTATAGGGTTTATAGAAGCAGCATCCAATTCAAATTTGTTTTATCCAGCAGGCAGGTTATAGGGTTTATAGAGGCAGCATCCAAATCAACTTTGTTTTACCCAGCTGGCTATATAGAGGCAACATCCTATTCAATTCTTATATATCCATTTGGCTGCCCCTCTCAAAGACTTTGTTTTACCCAATAAGATTTATAAAGGTAGCATCCAATTCAATTATTATTCTTATATATCTAAATGGTTGCTCCTCTGGGAGACTTTGTTTTAAGCAGCAGGCCATAAGGTTTATAGAAGCAACATCTAATTCAATTGAGTTACTAAGTTTTCTATGTATAAATCTACGTGCTGTAGTTGAGTTGGAGTGAGTTGGAGAGGGCAGTGTTGTAGTTGAGTTGGAGTGAGTTGGAGAGGGCAGGGCAATCCTTTAAGGGAGGTCCTGGTTCGTATCTCCACCCTATCAAACGTATATGAGGTACCCAAAATCCAGTTGATAACAGTGTTGTTATCAGGGTCGGGCAAGACTATAAAGTCGCAATTTTGTCTATGTAAAACCCTTTGATTGTGGTTTCTTAGACCAAAGCGGCCCTGCAAAAGGTTTTTTTTGTTAAATTCAAAAAAAATATATGTAAAAAAAAATTGATTTTTATATTTTAAAATATTTATTATAATTTTTTATAAAAATATTTATATATTTATTAACTAGCTTATATATCTATAAACGTCGAGAGTTATCAATCTCGAGGCGCTTAGTTTAAATAGTTTAAATATTTTTTAAATATTTTAAATCCACCGTAACCCTTAATGTCGACGGATAATTTTCTTAATGTCAGTTTTTTTAATAAAATATTAATATTGTTTATGGCGTGGCTGACCTTCCTGGCTGCCATTGTAGGACACCTAACGGCGTGATTAAAATAATTAATTTTATAATTTAAAAAAACAAAATTAGCATTTTCATGACAATAAATTTCAAAATAAGAAATGTGACCCGAGTTCAATCTCCACGGTGGATATGTATATATATAAAAAATATTTACTCAATAAAAAAGTGGGAATGGTCACCACATTTAAAGTAGCAAACTTTTACCTGTTTTATATATAGCAGTTTTCAAGCAAAGACTCTTAAAATGTATTTCTTCCTAGTAATCAACTGATCGTGAGATCATTTTATAAAATCTTAAAAAATTTAAATTTATTTTAAAAAAAAATTAAAAAGATTTAATATATATGGAAATGAAATTAAAATGATAAAGAAAGTTTTAAAAACTATGAAAGTAATTTGGACAAGATGTGAATGGAATGCTATGGATTCAAAAGGAGTAGTAGGGGGAATTCTAACTTGTTGGAATCCTTCTAGAACCTCTTACGTAACCATTCATAAAACTAGGCATTGGATAGTCTCTTTAGTCACTTGCTACTTTGCAGATATTCGCTTCATCTTTATCAATGTGTATGGACCTACAACTCAATTAGATAGATTAGAAGTTTGGAGTGGGATTGAAGCCTTTATAAGAAGTAAAGACCAAGAAACCTGTTTCATGATTATTGGAGATTTTAATGCCATAACCAAGTTGAATGAAATTTTTTGGGGAATTAGGAAATTGACTCAAAGTATGAAAGATTTCTCAACTTTTATTCAAAACAACAATCTATGGAAAGTTGAGTTTGAAGAAGACAACTATACTTGGACCAACAACAGGAGAGACCAGAACCTAATAGCAGAAAAATTAGATAGATGCATTCTCTCATATCATTGGCTAGATGAAGGAACTTGTGCTAAAATTAATACCTTAACAAGGATTGGTTCAAATCATTGGCCAATAAGAGTTAAAATGGTGGTAAGTGAGTTTAAAAAAATCATATTTTAAATATGAGCAGATGTGGGAAGACCGTCCTCAATTTGTTGATATGATAACTCAAACATGAAATTCTTTAGGTAATGGTGGGTTGTATGCTCTTCCAACCAAATTAAAGCTATGACATCTAAATTAAAAGAATGGAACAAGAACACCTTTGGAAACATTTTTGAGAAGAAAGAACTAAAAGATAAACTTTCAAAATTCAAAAAAAGGTGATGAATAATACAAGCTTTGAGGAAAGGGAGTTGCTTAGTGAATATCATAATAGTTTGAGTAAGGAAGATAAATTATGGATATTAAAATCAAGACAAACTTAATTAAAAGAAGGAGATAGGATGGCTATAGTACAAAGATCATCTTCTAGAATTAGTAGAATTAAATCAATAAAAGGGGTTTGGATTGAAGATCTGAGTGAAATTAGAAAAGAGACAGTCTTTTTATCAGAATATTCTAGGTTCATAGGAGACCAAAGTTTTTAATGATAAACTTCTTCAAGATGTTCCTTCAGTTATAACAAATGAAGACAATAGGAAACTGATGGAGCCTATTACTCTAGAAGAAGTTCATTTAGCTTTTTCTCTTTTAATAAGGATAAATCCCCTGATCCAAATGGGCTCTCTACAACTTTTTACCAACATAATTGGAATATAGTGAAGGATTCTTTATTGGTGGCAGTGGAACAGTCTAGGGCAAAATAATACATTCCTTATAAAATAAATGCAACTTATCTTACCCTAATTCTAAAAAAGAATGATGCTGAATTGTTTGATTCTTTTAGAACCATAAGCCTATGTAATATGGCCTATAAGATTATTTCCAAAGTGATTACGAATAGATTAGGGCCATTGTTAGACAAAATCATTTCAAAAGAGCAAGGAGGATTTGTGAAAGGGAGGCAAATTATGGATGGGATCATAGTAGCTCATGAAGTTATACATTCAACAACTTCAAGAAAAGAGAAAGCTATGATCTTAAAACTTGATATGAGTAAAGCCTATGATAGGGTTAAATGGAATTTTCTTTTTGCAGTTTTAAATAAGTTTGGTTTTGGGAAGAAATGGGTTAGATGAATTAAAGCTTGTGTCTCTACAATTTCTTATTCAGTGTTGGTCAATGGGTTAGTGACATAATATTTTAAATCCAAGAGAGGCCTTAGACAAGGATATCCTCTATCTCCTTATTTGTTCATTATTATGGCAAAAGTTTTAAGTAGGAACTTAAAGAAGGCTTAAAAAGATGAGCTTATAAGTGGACTTAAGGTTAGTAATAACATCAATAACATCACCCATCAATATTTTGTAGATGATACAATCCGTTTTGGAAGGGCAAGGATAAATGAGGCCAGAGCTTTGAATAAATTTTTAAAAGAGTACAAAAGAGATTCAAGATAAAAAAATAATAGGATTAAATCCAAAATTTACTTCCTTAACACTCCTGCTTATATCAAAGTAAAAATTTATAGGTTGCTTCAAATGGAGAAGGTAAATTTACCAACAACTTATCTAGGGATGCCTTTATTTGAGAGGAGAATGAGGATAGATTATGGAATCTAGTTATTAGTAAAGTTTAAAATAAAATTCCAAATTGGAAAGGTAGATGGTTATCATTAGCAGGAAGAGTGCAATTAATTAAGTCAGTCTTACAAGCCATTCCAACATATATATATATATATATATATATATATATATATATATATATATATATATATATATATATATATATATCTTTGTGTGTGTGTGTGTGTCATTGTATTCTATGCCAAAATTAGTTGAAAATAGTTTAATCTTTATTATGCGATCATTTTTATGGTCATGTTTACATGATAAAAGGAAATTTCCTTTGGTGAAATGGAGCAAGTTGTGTGATGACAAAACTAGGGGAGGTTTTGGTTTAAGAGCTTTTATAGATGCAAACTTAGCTCTTAAGGGAAAAGTTATATGGAGATTGTACAAAGAGAGTCAAAGACAATGGGCAAGAATTCTTCTAAGTATGTTGCTCCCGATAACCCAAGTTTAATATTTACTACATTCTCTCTTCCAAACGGTTATGCTCTTTGGAATTGTTTAGAAAAACTATTGATATTATGATTAAAGGTTTAAGATGGGTGGTGGGAACTCGAGAAAAAAATTATATTTGGATGGATACTTGGTGTGATAAAAAACCACTCAATTTAGATCCAGTTTTGAAACCTTGGATGAGATTGCTTCAAGACAAATACGGTGATAGGGTTTCAAATATTTTGTACAAGGATCGTGAAGGAAGATACAAATAGAAAGAAGGTTTTTTTACAAGTATACAAGACATTGATGCTAGGAGGCAATTGAATAGAAAGATAACAACTGTGATTATTTCGAGGGGTGCCAAGGATAAATTGATTTGGGAGTTGAATAGATCAGGATAATACACAACAAGAAGTGGATATAATGTTCAACACCAACATAATAATAACGTCACTAGAATATGGAGAGATATTTGGGATAGCCCAAGCATTCCTAAATTCTAAATGTTTATTTGGCTAGTAGGTCATAGAGGAATTTTAACTTGGGATAACCTTATGAAATGGGGTTTTCATGGCCCCTCTCAATGTGTTTTCTGTAATAAGGAGGACAGTATTGACCATCTCTTGGGACATTGCTCAATAGTCTGGAATCTATGGCAATAGATTCATAATATGTTTGGTAAATGCATGGTGATGAATAACAAAATTGAAGATTGGTTAAAGCAATGGCATAGCACTTATAAAAGTGAGGCTTTACAAATAATATGGAATATATCAAAAGATACAATACTTTGGACTATATGGCTAGAAAATAATAGAAGAATATTTAAAGAAAGGAAAGCAGTTTAGAGGTAATGAAAAAGAAGATATGTTTAACCCTAGAGGAGTCTAAACCAACCCTATCAACTCACCCAATCCCTAATTTGGAAGTAGAGTCTTGATAGATGGAGTCAAATCATTAAATGAAATTATGATTTTGGGTACAAGAGAAGCAAAAATAAGGTAAATAATATAAAGTAGAAACCACCAGATGTGGAATGGGTTAAATTGAATTTTGATGGAGAATCTAAAGGAAAACCAAGACCAGCAGGAGGAGGACAAAATTAAAAATAATAAAGAAGAGATTTTATATCATTATGCTTTCAATTGTGGATTTAAGATAAATAATGAAGCTGAAGCTTGGGTAGCGTTAGAAGGGTTAAAAATATGTAAACAAATGAAATGGAATAGAGTATGTATGGAAGGTGATTATCTCATAGTAATAAATGTAATTTTGAGGAAAGCAAAGGCTCCATGGAACATACAAGAGATAATTTTGGAAATTCAAGATCTTGCTAAAGAGTTTGAATAAATCAGGTTTACACATATATTAAGGGAAGAAAACAATTATGCAGATAAGCTAGCTAATAGAGGGGTTTTGATTGAGGATCGTGAAGTTATCATCGCATTTCCATGGTTAGAGGAAGTAGAAAGTTTAGTTGAAGTTGAAAAATGTTGATTGCCTAAATCAATTAATGATTAAGATTTACTTTAATGTTTTCCATTGGTAATATATGTTTGATTTTGTAACAATAATGTGTGTTTATTTAGACTATTATAATTTTTATGGTTGCACTTGTGTTTTAGGAAGGAAACTAACAATCTAGATTTGGTAAAGCGGACTATGATACTACGATGTTTTGGAAATATTACTCTACTAGGATGCAAGGCATAGATAGTAGAGGTGAAGTTTTGGCATTGTGAAGGCTGTTATAAAAAAATGTTAAGAAATATGCTAAATTATGGAGTAATTGTATTCATACATAGATAAAAAAAAATGAAAATCAAGAATTCGGACATTTTATGTAAAATGATGTAGGTTTCTAGCTATAGCATCTCAATTGAGATAAGAAGTGTATCTATTTGTAAACTCTCAAGCTCTAAAGAAAAGAAATATAATTTGTTAAGGGTGGGGACCCGAATACAACCCTTTATTATTAAGATATATATATATATATATATTTGGAAATGTGATAGTACTTAATAACTTAATATTGTTATAAGAAGAATTTGACATATATTATAAGGATAATTTTACATAAGGTAAAAAAACTTAATTTAAGAGTTTAATATTATTTATTAAATATAATGTGTTAGATATTTTTTAAATAATTATCATCAAAGAAAAAAATTAAGAAAATTATGTGAAGAAAGTGATAGATATTTAAATTTTTTATTTTAAAAATACAAAATCTTATATGAAATTAAAGAAAAACATTTATTTTATAAGTTTAAAGTTTTCACAACTCAAAATAAACAGTAAAAGAAAAATACAATACAATTCCGTACAAGTTTTAAACAAAGGAAAAAAACTTCTTTATATTATGATTTCATATGTAGATTTTGATAGAAGAGAGGAGAGGGGAAAAAACTTAAATTCAATATTCGGAGAGTTCAATTTTATATATTAAAATATAAGAATTTAACTATATATTGTTTTTGAAGGAAAATAAAAACTTAAAATTATAATCTCATAAGTAGATTTTGATAGAAGAGAGGAGAGGGAAAAACTTAAACTCTATAGTTGAGAGTTCAATTTTATATATTAAAATCTAAGCGTGTTGACTATTTTACAAATATCATTCATCAAGAGGTATAACTTTTGAATTAAATGATATTATTTTAATCAGTTAAATTTTTCAAGTTGGAAGGGACTTTGGTTCAATTTTTTCCAATCAATACCTTGCATAGTTGTCAAGTTGTTATAATACTACTATGTGGTCATAATATAATATAATTTAGGTTCATCTCAAACTCATATAATTTATTTTAAAAAATATAAGGTTCTAATCCAAAAGGTCCATTAAGTCGAGTATGATTGAATAAACATATGTGAGATAAAAACATCCTCTATGAAGATCTTCTCATATGACCTAGGGCTTCATAGACATTTAAAAACTACTTCACTTTAAAGAAAAACAATATTAAAAAGATCATAAGATTACACATAAATGTCTATTATAACTAATGAAGTTGTAACCAGTGTTATTAAATTGTATATTATAAGAAACAAAACACACTAAAATAAAAGTATAATGTTTTTTCAGTTTATTATTCATAAGTTACAAAAAAAAATCTATTTATATAAATTATGGTAACTTCAAATATTTAAATAATTAAGTATATATAATTAATTTACCATAAAAAATTATTAATTGTTCTCTAAAAGTACGACCATATTGTTCAAAAATGAATGATAACTCTTGTAATACAAGATAAATATAAAAAATGAATGATTACTCTTGTAATACAAGATAAATATAAAATGCATGATAAATAGTGTTTAAAATCTCTACACAATCCTTATACGTTTGTAATAGTTTTTTCTTTTAATTTAAATTACATCTCCATATCTTCCATATTATTTTAATAAAAAAAAATGAAATATATAATATTCAAACCCATGAAAATTACAAAACATAGTCAATAAATATTGGACAAAGTACACAACATAATGACATAGTAAGCATATTCCCAATGTTAAGCCCAATGATATGGGCCCTCTCATCTAGACACTCTCTACAATGGAGGCATTACATGAATTAGTTTGGAAATCTATATTTGTAAAAATAGCATGAATAATTGACTTTATAGGTGGTGGTCCTTGGGCAGGACGATAGTAAGCCATGTTGGTTGATAGTTATGGTTCCCTTTTCTCACTCATTTATCAATATTTTGCCATATTTCTTGATATTTTTGCCTCCTAACTTTCCCAAAACTCAAAAGTAAGGAGAGAGTCATAATTAAGAGATATTTTGACATGTGTCACTCAAAGTGCACATCCTAAAATTGATAGTGCCAAGACTACCACTTTAAGTGGGGAGCTTGGTTATCCAATTGTTTTTAGGGTTTTTGATATACCGTTGCAATTCTAGCATGTTTTGCATCTAGGGTTTGAATGACATGTCATTTGGATCGATGATTATGATTTTATGACCCCCAAAAGGTATAAAACCAATCATTGGCTCCAAAGAAAATGTTATTTTATTTCATTTTCTATAAATACCCACTTCACACCCTCATTTACTCACTAAGTATCTACAAAATACTTTTATGATCTTACTAACACACTCTCTCTCTCTCTCTCTCTTTGCAACCAAAGGTCACTGATTACAATCGAGGATCAATTTTCAAGGCAGGTCAAACCCTTTGTGAACATTGCAAGTGTGATATTTTCTTATTTATATTATTATGCTTATTATGAGATGATTTGGTCCTTAATATCCTAGGTGTCAGGTAATTAATTTTACTAAATTAGGATTAGCCCTAGCATTTGCATTTTGTTGATAATATTAATGTAGTTTGTTATTGAATGCTTTACCCTCATTTATACTTGGATTAAGATAGTTTATAGATATACTATTAATTTATTATCATATTGTCTTAATTTAAGCATTTTGGTTTATCTTGTACTAAATTGAATAATTGCATGAGATATCCCTCTTTTCCACAAAATTTATTGGTGAACGTGATGTGAATCCACCTTTTGAGATTTTTCTTCCCATTTTCATCCCCTAGCATTTAGTAGGTTTTGTGTTAGGTATCATTTTTTGTTGTGTGCTGAATAAAGTTATCATACATTTTCTCTTTCTCTTAAGAATTTTCCAAAAATCTAATTTTATTTGATGTAAAGATTATTGTAGTTTATTTTCTTAAGGGTATACCATTTAGGTAAAACCTTAGTTACTCTTGAGTAATTTTTTTTCTTATCCTTATGGATCCTTTGACTTCCTCAAAGGTCATTGGAATGACTATTAGGTCTAAGAAGAAGCATATTCTAGAATCTATAGAAACAGAAGAGGATATTTCTCCTCTCACCATCCCAAATTACATTGTCCATCCTTTTTGGTTCCTCAAATGATGCACTTCAAATTAAGGATTGGAATAATATAGATTGACTTGAAAGAAGAAAAGGACACTAACATTGATGTTGATGAACCATGAAGATCTGCCATAGGATACCATAAATATTTAGGAGCTTTAATGTTAGGCAGAGAGGATGAACACCATGATGAACCTAAATCACCTCTTAATGGGACTATCACGACATGATTGTGATCACCTCAAAATATGGTAATCATGAAAAAATATATGACACATGAAGAATGTCACTCCCTAAAATCTAATACTCATTTTGAGTTTCATGATAAAAACTTAGTTACGTACATGGTGACCCTTAGGGAATCTTCAACTTAACAACTAGATAGTAATAGGTGTGATATTGAAAAGCAAGTATAGAATTCTAGGAGAGAAAAAACCAAACAAATGCAAGACTTGATGATCAATCTTACTTAATTCTCAATGCAAGTAGAAACCATGTAGTGTAGGCTATTATCCTTCCTTCCATTTTGTATGCTAATGCTTATCTTCCTTCTCATCTAGCTAACCCTAGGGAGGCTTTGCCTATATCAATTGATCCAACTTTGAGAAGTTATAAGATTCAATCTCTAGCCCTTGAAGTGGAAGCTATAGACCTATCTAGGTATGTGTATAATTTCATTTATGATGGGATTGATAAAGCCCAAAAATTTATTAACAAGTTCACAACATATTAAAGGGATTGGATTTATAATGAGAAAAAATTGGTAAAATTAATCACCATGGCTTTGGTAGGAAATTTTCTTTATTGGTTTGCATCTTTACCTAAACATTTTATTGACTCCTTAAATACTTTTATCAAGAAATTAAAATAAGGTTTTGATGATGATATGGCTATGATGGAAGTAATGGATATTGTTGTAAACACAAAGCAAGGCCTTAATGAATCTATCATAAATTTCCACAAAAGGTGGAAAAGGTTTAAATATCATGCAAATATTAATTTAACTAAAGAGGCTGCTACTATGATATTTGTAAACAAGCTTAGAAACTCTTTTCAAGATAAAATATAGGAACATAATCCTTGTGGTTTGTCTTCCCTTGACAAAGTTATTCATTTTGTTAATATCCTTGAACATTAAAAAGAGAAGGAAGGTTAAAAAGCCTTGAAACCTAAAATCTCTAATAAAAATGTTGTAGGGGATGAGATTTGCAATGTAGTTATCCAAGATACCTCTCATAAATTAGAGATAGAGCTCCTATGCATATGTTAACTAAATCTAGGCATGGTCCAAAACCTAAGAATATAATACCTTAATGGACACACGAATAAATTCTAAAATTATGCCCATATCCTAAGCTTAAAAACTATCATATCAATGACAACTTTGAAGCACCCGTATGACATGATCCTAATAAGTTTTGCTTTTGTCATGGAACCCATGGTCATGACAATTCCACTTGCATATATTTGCAAAATTTCTACCTTAGGCAAGCCTTTGGTTCTAACTTTAACATTGATCAAGTTAAAAATGATAGGATCAATTTATTTCATGAAAGGGAAAAGAGTCTCTAGAAGAGGTTTATCCATGCTCACAATCAAAGGGTAGGCATCTACAAAAATCTATTCCCCAACCATAAACAACAAGCTCCTAATCAACAACAAGGAGTGAATCAAAATAAAGATCAAGGATTTAATTAGGGTGGCCAACAAAACTATCAAAATCAAGGATACAATTCTAATCAAGGCAACCAAGGTGGGGTCAAAATTATCAAAATAAAAATGGTAGTTACTCTCAAAATCAAAATCCTAGATCAATACTTCTCAAAATGCCTCTCAAGTCAACTGAGTCTTTTTCCAACTTGGCCCAAATGGAGAATACAATTGTAATCAACCAAGTGTGACTTAATATGTCAACATTCTAGAGGTACAAAAGAAAACACTTACATCCTTGGAACAACAAATTGTTGTTGTTACTAGGAATGCATGTCAATGCTAAAAGAAGCAACCTTCCAAAAGAAGAAAAATAAAAGAAGGATAAAATAAAACAACCAATATAGGCAATGACTAATCCTGTCGTTATTGATAAGATTCCAAACCCTCCTTTGGTCATTCAAGAACCTATTATAAGTGCAAAAAGATAGAAAATATTCCTAAGAAATCCCCAACCCAATCTACAAACCTGTTGTTTTCAAAATAATAAAATACCATGATTGCCACCTAAAGAGATGATCTCAACATCCATAATAAAAAAACAAGATGTCACCCAACCCAAAGAATCACTACTAAAAGTAATCATGAGCAAAACAAAAGTAATCATGAGCTCCCACTCTGAAAACCAATACCAACTACTCCAACATAAAACACCTTGCCATACAAGAGCAACTCATTATCCCTTTCTAGCACAACACCTTGTTGTACAAAGGCAAACAACATCCATAGGCTCTCTGCACATAGCTCCTCCATCAACCACAACCTGCTACCATGAAAACCTCTTCCACTTCCACCTTGACTCTACCATATTCACTCTAGATGCTCCATGCTCAATCCTTCCAAGCCATACAAGCACCCTAGGGATCATAGCCTATTAGGGCTTACCTTTGATAGTTGTTGCCATAAGGAATAGGTGCACAGTCTCCACACACAACGTGGAAAACTCTTAGACATACCACAAAACTTACATTAGGCACCAAATCATACCATCCCTAGATTAGTTGGATGGCACACACATGGATTTGAGACACAACTAACACAAGTACTAACACAAAAACACAGGTGCACACAAACACGACATGATACAACCTTTTATATTTTTGAAAATGAAAGTTCCCTCATTTTTTTGAATATTTTACTTCATAAAATTAAAATTTTGAAAAGTTTTGCAAGAATAGCAAAATGATAGTGCTTCTAGGGTTTTGGCACACTTTGGACTTGTCTGTGTACAATTTTTGTTTTTCACACCTAACTAGCATTTTTCAATGCTTTGAACATTTTCTTAGGTAAATTCATCTTAAGTTGTGCATGGGGTAAGCAAAAATCAAATTCTTCTAGCCAATTTTTTTAGGGGCATATAATGTAAGTCTTCAGTATATTTTCCTCTATTTTTATATTCTTGGCTATTTTTTGTATTTTTTGCTATTTATTTTAAAAAATACGTTTTACATATACAATAGTATCAAAAATTACAATTATTTTGTTTTTGTTCCATAAAATAAATTTATTATTTTTGTTGCTTTGGCTATCATATATTTTGCTCTTTTTTGTTTCATGTTTTCTCTAAGGACTAATTATTGGCTATCCCTTATGGTATTACCTATGGTCCTTAGGGAGGGATAATATGGATTTGTAAAAGGAGCACTAACAACTAGCTTTGCAGGTGGTGAAGAGTATTGTCCTCCTATATATAGGATAGTGGTGGACTAACTTTGTTAGTCCTTGGGTAGGACGATAATGAGGCATGTTGGATGGTAGTTTTGATTTCCTTTCCTCACATATTTATCACTTTTTTACTTCAACTTTCCTAAAACTCAAAAATAAGGATAGAGTCATGATTAAGGGGATTTTTAACACACCCCCCAAAACACGTGTCCTAAAATCAATGGTGCTAAGACTACTACTTTAAATGGGGATATTGATCTTCTAATTATTTTTATGGGCTTTGATGTCAATCATGATTTTAGTATATTTTTACACCTTGAGATTGAATGGAACATCATTTAGATCAAAGATTATCATTTTATTATCCCAAAAGGGAGAAAATTAGTTGCCAACTCCAAAGGGAAAGTTATTTCATTTCATCTGCTTTAAATACCCACTTCACACTCTCATTTACTCACCAAACATCTATAATTTTTTTATAATCTTGCTAAAATTAGTCTCAGCTCTCTGCCTCTATTGCTACCACATCACGTAATCTTTTTACTCTCTCTCTCTCTCTCTCTCTCTCTCTTATCCTTGTAGGTACAACCAAAGCCATTGACCACTAGTTTGTTGCCTTCCATGGATGAGGATGGGATGATCTACTATGATTTGCAATCAAAGGTCATTGATTGTTACTTGAGTACCAATTTCCAAGGTAGACCAAACCCTCTATGAACATCCCAAGTGTGATCTCTCCTTATTTTTTTTGGTGATGTTGCAAGCAAATTAGAATAGAAGTGAGAATTTTACTATGATTATTATGATATGATTTTGTCCTTGATACCCTAGGTGTCAAGTAATTATTTTTATTTCTAATAGGATTAGCCCTAGCATTTGTATTTTGTGGATAATCTTAGTGTAGTTTGTTCTTGAATGCTCTACATTCATTTATGCTTGGATTGAGATAGTTTCCAACTCTACTATTAATTTACCATCATATTATCTTAATTTAAGAATTTTACTTGTATTAAACTAAATAATTGTATGAGATATCCCCTTTTTCCACAAACAAAATATTTTTGTTGAAGTCATTTTTAAGTAGTTTTTTGAATAAGTAAAACTAAGTAACATGAGAATCTGCATTTGTTTCTTATAATTTTAAATTAATCCCAACTCTATTTTGTTGTTCATAGTCATTTCCAAAGAGTGGTGAAGACCTAACTTGATTATACCACTTAAAACTATTTAAGGATCATTAAATTATTGTAATGTTTTTATTGGTAATAATGTTTATCTACTAAACCCTAGAGTATAGGGTGAGAATAATCAACCAAGTCAAAATAAAATATTTATTTAAAATATATTTTATGTATTGTATTGATTGATATTGACATTATCAATCACTAGATGCTAGTTACTTCATCATTTTGGAGGAAGTATTTAATTTTTTATTTTATCAAAATAATGGTCATAAATTATGTAATTCTCCTTCACCAACTATTACGTCATTTTCTTATTGTTTAGTGGTGGGACCTCATAATTTTGTTAGTGCACTTGGAAATGTTTATTTGCAATGTGAACATACAAGTGTCCTCCATATTGAATTTTAGGAAATTCATGATGAAGGGGTCCTAATTTAAGTCAAATATTCACTTGACTTCTTTGATTTGATAAAATATTCTACATTCACAAACTCTAGGAAATTTCAATGGCCTATAGAACTTTAAGCATTGGTAATTCTTCTTGATGCTTCAATCAACCTAGGTATGAATTTATGCCCTAGACTGAAGTCAATATTAGATGACTCATAATTTCTTCTAAGCCAACCTCCAACGAAGGTTGTTTTTTTGTGAAATTGTTGTTGGAAAAAGAATAAATAAAGAGAAAAGAAAAATGGATGAGAGGGAAAAGGGTTAAAAATATTGATTTAAATGCGTTCAGAGCTCAACTAACAACATTGCTTTAAGTTGCATGAGCATAGGCCACCCAGTATAACCAAAACATAACAAACTATACAATTAATGCTATGTAGAAATTTTATTCAGCTCAGGTATTGCAACATTTAGCATTACAAGTGCTTTAACCAAAGACAGCCAAACAATTTAAGTCTAATAAATAGAACTAAGGAATAACAAACATTAAACCTAACAAAAAGAATTTAATTAAATCAAATGAGAAATTCTAAAAATGTAAATATTATATTCATCTAAATATCTGCAAACATTAATTGGGGTAAGCCAAACAACTCTTGATTGCATTCTAGAGTAGAATAAATATGTAGTTTTCCACAGGAAAACACTGAAACATTCAAAAATTTACAATGAGGGGTATTTCCATATTTATAGTTTTTTCTAGGCTAATATAAAGCTAACTACTATGTACAATAGTGAGAAAAATAGCTCTACATGATCAGAGGTGAGCTCACACCACGTGGGATCTTCAACATATCTTTTGTTAAGATTTAAGTAATTGATATTTCTAGGATAATCCATTATGCTTAGCTAAGGTGGCTATAAATTTTAGGCTCTGATAACTACCACATGGGATTTAACGATTTTCATATAGGAGTGCACTTTTGCTTTAAGCAATGTTACTTTGTAAGCTTACTAAGCATTTTACATGTTGAAATCCTTGTCTTTATTAGTGAATATCTAGCCCAAGTTGCCAATGTGCTTTGCATGGATTCCTATTGTGCTATTTGTATGCCTTTCATTATATTGAAAATTTTCAAGTCCTGGGTTAATGTCATCACTTGAGAATATTTGGATCACTTCCTCTTCGAAACAAATACCACTTACTTTACCAACTTTACACTATGCCAAATGTTTTGATGGGCCTTGCTCATCTTAGTAGGAAATTTTTTGGCACACTCCTTTTCTAGCTTTCTTATGGCTTCCATACTTGCAAAGGTAGCAAGTTTTTGACTAGACTTTGAGCTTTTGACTTTATACCAAGTCTAGAATTTTTAAGCTTATGCTGATGTTACTACGATAAGGTCCAGTTTGCTATCTTCTAGGCTCTAACACTCTTCTTCACTAGTTCTTTACCTTACCAAAAGCTTTGAAGGACATTGTTTACATCAATAGAATGCTTTTTGACATACTTAGACTTTGCGAGTTTAGCAAATCTTAGTCTAGGATGCAGCTCCTGGCTTAACACTTTACAAGTTCGACATTGTATATTTGAACTTTTGAATGTAGACAAAGATTTTATATAAAAATTCAAATAATTTAGCTATAATTATCATATGCTTTGGTGAGAATCCTGTCAAGTCAAAATATTTGCACAATTAGTTTTTATGTAGCTAAGCATCTTTATCTATTGATTAGAATAGCCAAGTAAATATGATAGAAAAATCTAACAAAGATGTATACAAGGCATAGCATGGTTTCTAGTGAATAAACTACGTATATAAGTTGGTAGTAGGATCAAACCATAAGTAAATATACATTTCATTATCTCCATCACTTTAGGAATAAATATTGATCTATGTCATTTTGAAGAAAGTCAATTCATTCATAGTTATGAATAGTTTAGGTTATCAAAATTATCTTATTCAAAAAATAAAAACTTAAAGACACACTAAGATAAGGAAGTAGAAATACATAACAAAATACATAGTAAGCAATAGTGGTACCAACCTAATATTTTAGAATCAACTTAACATTTCAATATTTATGAACAAATGCTTATTCTTGTATGTGATGCTAGATCTTGATATATATATATAAATATATAAATGTCATTCCATGAAAAAAGATTAACATATGATAATCATGAAATATAATTCAATAATGTATGAAGATATTGCAATTTGATGAATAATTAAGCATTATGTTATACCTAAAGACACTTCAAGCAACATATATATCTTGTAAACCACCTTTAGAATCTTGGCATGTTCTAGGATAAAATCATTCTCAAAGTTTTCACTCTCTTGATGTTGAAGGAATTTGTTCCAATTTTTTTTTTTGATAAGCTATATGTGGCTTAAATTGGGTGCCACTCCCATCAAAATATTACATTTGTTGTTAGGTTAATTAAACCATATCCAACTTGCCTTTTTGTCAAGGATATTTTCATTTCCTTTTCTATCAAATAGATTCTTCATCTTCCTCAATGTGCTATGTTTATGGAATTATCTCCTTGACATCATTGTCAATAAGAAATAAAATCTCACTCGACCATTTGCCTTTCAAAATTTGCATTTCACAAAGACAAAGATCAACACTGTGATTGGCTAAATTATCTACTATATAATTCTATTCTCTATAGATATGCTCACATTTCTAGGAGATTTCCCCCATTAATAGATGATGAGATTAGTAAAAAATATTATTTTTCTAATCCCACATCCATTTTTGTTAATAACATTAATGATAATTTGTGAAACCCCCTTAATTAAAATATATTTTTGTCCTTTTTCAATTGTAATTTTAATCCATGTAAGAAGTGCTCTACCCTCTACATAGTTGTTAGTTGAAGTTCCATATTATTTTGAGCAAGCGAGGAAAATTTTACCTTTATTATTTCAAAAAATACTACCTCCATCAATATTTTCTAAATTTCCTTTGGAAGCACATTCAAATTAACTTTGATAAAACCCATTTTTGGACACTTCTATTTTACCATAAATAAAAGTAGAATCTTTATTTTAATGCCATTGTCATAGATAAATCTTCCATGTACAATCAATATTTATAAGCAAGTGGCCACCACCTCTTTGTTCGTATTGAGACTTCCCATGATGAGCACCGTATCTATAAACCAATAATATGGTCCTAAACTTGGGCATGATTTTGAGATTTATTTAATTTTTTTTGTTATTCCTTTCAATCCAAAAATTCCAACAAATAATGGCAGGAGTAGTCCTCCATAGAATACATAATGCATTAGATTTAAAATAATTAATCCAACATTTCATCAACTCTTTCAATAATGATGGAGCTACCCAATATATTCTCATATTTTAAAAAAAGTAACCTCAAATGGTGTGAGCAAAGGGATAATGAAGAAGTAAATGGACTAAATCCTTCTCACATAATGCACATTTGAAAGTTCCATGATATCCTCTTCTTTATAGACTATATTCTATAAAAAAATTACTTTTAATTATTAACCAATTGAATGTTGAGGCCTTGGGGAGAGCCTTTAGTGATCAAATATTCTTCTAAGGGAATATTTAGGAATATAAAATTTTGATTGCTCTAAACACTCATATCCCAATTCGATCGGGAATCAACCATATTTTGAAATATTCCAAACCAAATCATATTTTATTGTAAAAATAGGTAAATAAAACTCTTGAAGTATCTTCTGAAGCTCATATATGTTTGTTTTATTTCATCTCCTTAACTAGGTTATTAAAATAAATACATGGCCTAGAGTTGTTTCTCATATTAATATAATCTTTGACCTTTTGACCTTTACAAGCTAGACATACCTAAGCCAAAGATTACCATTTTGAATCAAGATAAGAGGATAAAGCTTAAAACAAGCATCAATCCAAAAATTTGAATAATTCTCCTTATTGATTATCCATATTATATGTTTATTGATCATTTGCAAACTTTCTAATATGAAGTTGCATGTTGGTGATCCATTAGGTAAGCTTATTTTCCTAAATAATTTTAACAAATCAGGAGAACCTGTATATTTTTGAAGTAAAATTTTTGCCTAACTCTTTCTTTGATCTTTGAATATTATCCACCCATGTTTTGCCCCTAAGGCTAAATTCATAAGTCAAGATTTTCCCTCTAATATTCTTTCCTTTACAAACCTTTTCCAATATTATCTCCTACTATTAACCATAGAAACAACATAGAATATTAATTATTGTATATTTACTTTATTAATCAACTATACTTATTATTTATTGCAATTTTTGCTTTATCCTTTCACATGTACTTGTTAGATTTTTCTAGTTACACATGCTATGATTTTCACTTAAACTTGTTTGTTATATCTCCTTAGTTTTTTTCTTAATAAACTATAGTTTTTTTCTTAATAAACTATTGTGGCTTCTATTGGGGGCCACTCCTATAAAAATAACAAAATAATTGTTAGGAAGCTTAATATAAAAATATGCATAACCAAAATAATAATTTAGGAATTAATGGAAATGCTTAAAAACTAAATGACCATGAAATGAAAATAACAAAATTGATTAATAAAATAACTAGATTGAAATACAAAAAACTTATATTAACTAAGAAAAACAAATGTCATAGGCCTCTTCAAGGGGCAACCTCCTTGGAAGCAAAACTTCGATACAATATGAGATAAATATAAGATATATTCTACTCCAGACCTATGTCCTTATATATCCTCTTATATACCCTAACCCTAATGCTCAAGGGTTGATCCACATGAAAGAGGGGATCCAAGCTACTAACTCCTACTTATAATAAAAGTAAAGGTTACATCATAATGGGCCCATACACACTAGGTGCCTAAGGTACAAACATGCACTAAAACTAGACAAGTAGATAACAATGATTGTCTTAAGGTAGGGTCCTAACATGCTTTCCCCTTCAAGAAGCTTTATACTCAAATATTGAGGTGAAGAAACCACTATCATAGTTGATGGAGTAGCTCCTAGGTGGCATCTTCTAGTTGTAGTCCATACCACTAAACTTGAACATCAATGAGGGTGTAGTTGGGAAGTGTGCATGTACACCAATCTAGAATATTCATAGGTTATAATATGACCGAGCTTTCCTCATCCACTTGGGGTAGTGTGGACTAGACTTCTATATAATTTCCAAGGACCTTCTTCATTTATGATATATAAAACATTAGATGTATCATGGAAGGAGGTAATTGTAGCTTGTAGACCATGGGTCCAATATGTTGGAGCACTTTTTGGTCTATATAATTTTGGTTCTATCTTCTAATTACCATAGAGTTTTAGTCATGACTAATTGTAGGGCTATAGTCATAACACAACCATATCCTTGATGTTAAAACTATGCTTAAAATGATGTTTAACTACTTGTTGTCATATAAGGTTTTGCACCATGTTAAAATTATATTAAATATGCTGAAGTAGTTGTGCATGCTCCTTGAGAGTGGAATCCACTACTTGAAGCTTGGAACTACCTAGAATGTATGACATAAGTGATGGTGAAGTGTGTTTGTAAACTGCTTCATATGATATCATCTTGGTGGATTGATAGGAATTATTTTACCACCAGTCAATTAAAGGAAGCCATTTGACCCAATGAGTCAGTTACTCAGATGTAAAGCAATAGAGATAAGTTTATAATAATTGTTGATAGTTTTAGTTTGCCCATTGGTCTAGGGATGGTATGTTGAGCTCATCTCGAGTTATGTTTCATAAAATTTGAATAGTTCCTACCAAAAATGACTAGTAAATATGGGATTGTGATTAGATATGATAGACTAGGGCATGACATGAAGGCAAAAAATAGAATCAAGGAATGTTTAGGCAATAGTTGAGGTTAGATGGGCTAGACGATATTAATGAGTATATTTAGAGAGACAATCCACCATCATAAGAATGCCTATTTTACCTCTAAACTCTGCGAGCCCTTCAATAAAATCTATAGAAATATCCATCCAAATGGTATCCAAAATTGGAAGAGGCTAAAACATGCCTAATGTGCAAATATTTTTACCCTTAATGTGTTGACAAGTTTCACGTTCTTCAATAAAGGTCCTGATATACTTTTTCATCCCCATACAAAAATATATGTTTAGTCTATTCATCTATTTTTAAGAAGCTTGAATGTCCTGTAATAAGATAAGCATGCATTTTCTATAGTATGAACTCATGGTGTGGTGATTTTACCTCAGTATGGTAGAAATTATCCATCCCATGTTTACCTTGGGTGAGAGGTGGGACTAGTTTGAAGTTGCTAAATTAATGATTACAAGGTGGAATCTTGGGTCACTTATTTTGGAGCTAGTGGATCCATTGAGGAAGTGAAGTAGAGATGACACATAGCATACCCTAATCCTCATATTGACAAGAAAATGCATCAACAACTACGTTTTTCTTGCCCTTATTATAAATGACTTCATAGTCATAGTGTAGTAGTTTGGTAACCCATTTTTGTTTTTCGAGCATAGATACACGTTGCTAAAAAAAGCACTTAAGGATATGGTGGTCTATTTTGATGGAAAAATGTTTTCCAATAAGATAAGATCTTATAATATACATCCCACTTGCTGGTTCTAAGTTATTTTGGTTTGTGCTTGTTTGTTTTTACAATGAAATGATTGGTTTTGCTTGTTTAGTTTGAGGAATTAACTTGAATTTCATTCATAATGCAATAATGAAACAAACATTTAAACAAATGATAAATTTTTAGTAAGGATATGGAGATTTATTTATTTAATTTTTTGACCTGAAAGTACAGGTCTATATTTGCATAGCAAACTAGAAATTACATAGCTAAAACATTCATTTGCTCATAACTCGATCATCGGAACTCCGATTCCTTCCTCGTAAAGTGCAGTTATCTCTCCAAATGAAGCCATCCAAAATGTAACCTTCAAAAATATGAATCCAAGCCCAATTAATTATTGCATGCACCCCAAGATCACTACAGGAAATATGTACAACTGCTAAAGGGTTTGACCTTGCCTTGTAAATTGCCCAGAATTATTTGATGGGATATTTCCCTATCGTGAGCAAATGACTCAATTCCCTAAGTGCCCATATGCTGTATGGCCTACTCCAGTATTGCATCTATCACTCCAAAATCAATCGAAATGGCACTGACCCAGATGAAGTATAGCCAAAAAAATATAACCCAGATGGTCAGTTCATCAACCTAGATGAATTCAAAATTTTGCAAATCCTTGTCTGCCTCTGTTAAGCTTAGATAATCTCTTTGAGATGAGAAATTCAATCCCTGATCATCTAGAGATGGTCTCACACATCTAAAACTAATAATCATGTTGAGAAATCCACTTCCAAAAAGCCCTGTGATCTTCTGGTGAAAACCCCTGAAAAACTTCTCTAAAAAACATAAATTCTTCCATGCACCAATGAGCCTCAAAAATACAACTTAAAGAGAACATCAAATTAGGGTTTGGGCGCCCATTTTAGGTTTCCACAAGTCATTATTTTATAATTTTTAATTGATGTCTCTTAATGTCATTAAAGTGGTCACCCAAGTCCTAGACAAATAACTTTATGATTTTAAGTTATAACACTTTATAACTTAAATTTATAACTTAACATTAAAACATGTCCCCTTTCACTTTGCCTAGCAACCATTTTCCAAGGTCAACACTTGCAAATGGTAGAATTATACCCTCTAAATGCTAGGATTCTTGCCAAAATGAGTCCCTAACCAAACTGTTTAGCCTAGGGGACCCCTGTGACTAGGCTAACAGGTCTCTACTCCGTCTACTACAGAGAAGGGGATATTACAGTCTCCCCTCCTCAAAATTGCTTGTCCTCAAGCAATTGGAATCCTGGAGTCTGCAATATAGCATCACCCTCCCAAGTGGAATCTTCCTTAGGTAAGTTCCTCTATTTTATCAAATACTCTTTTATAGTCCTTCACTTAAGGGTACGCTCTCTCTGCCCAATTACTACCTCTGGAATTAATACCAACTTGCCCTCTTCGTCCAGAGGTGGTAAATTTGTTGAGGGTGTGACATTGTATCCTAATGCATTCTTAAGACATGATTCATGAAACACATTATGCACTCTACTGCTCTTAGGTAGCTCTAGCTCATAAGCTACCTCACCCACACACTGTGAGACTCTAAATGGGCCATAAAATCGAGGCTTAAGCTTCTCAGCTCTACTCCTCTTCAACGATGATTGCTTAAATGGCTACAGTATTAGATAAACCATGTCACCTATCTCAAATGAGCGTTCAATCTTCTTCTAATCAACATATTTCTTTTGCTACTCCTGTGCCTGTCTGATGTTCTATTGCAGTGAATGCATGATATTTCATGTCTCTTGCAGAAAATCCTTGGCCCTGGGAACCTGAATTTCACCTAAAACCAAATCCATGAAGCACTCATACAATGCCATAAATAGTGATATATTAATCGACATGTGATAGGATGAATTGTAACAATATTATCCTAAATGCAACCATCTAACCCATGCCTTCTGCTATCCTGACACGTAATTTCTTAGATATCCCTCAACCCATTTGTTGATAATCTCTATCTATCCATCAGTATGAGGATGATAACTCGTTCTCGGTGTCAGATTTGTCCCACATAATCTAAATAGCTCCTACCAAAAGAGACTCATGAATTTACTATCTCGATCACTGACAATGGTCTTAGGCAAGCCATGCAGTCTCAATACCTCCTTGAAAAATAGCTCAGCCACCTGCACTATTGTGAACCCTGTGGTGATGGCGAAGAAATGGGTATACTTCGTGAGTCTGTCTACCACCACATATAAACAATCCTTCCCCTGTGCCTTGGGAAGTCCTATAACAAAGTCCATGGATATGCTCTCCCACTTCTGTGAAGGAATGAGGAGTGGCTGAAGTAAACCTGTAGGGAATGTATGCTTGTATTTGTTCTATTGGTACACATAACACTCTCAAATATACTGTAAGATATCATCCTTAAGCCCTCTCCAAGAAAACCTCTCCCTGACCTGCCTGTAGGTCTTATATTAGCCAGGGTGTCCTGCCATAGGTGTATCATGTAGAAGTTTGAATATCTATCTCTTGAACTTGGAATCTAATATGATCCAAATTCTATCTTGATAGTAAATCACCTCATCCCTGACAAAATACCTATCATCGTCCTGTGTACCCTCCAATATCTGATGAAAAAAATAATCTTTGGCATAATATGCTATAAGCTTGGGCCTCCAATCCTCAGTAATCTTTGCCAATGAACATAAGTAGGGGCATCTAGACAGTGCATCTGCCACCACATTCTTCTTCCCTTTGATAAATTCAATATCAAAGTCATAGGCCTATATCTTACTGATCCATTTCATCTACCTGTCATTGAGATCCTTATGACTCAAAAATTATCTGAGGCTATTGTGGTCAGTTCTAACAATAAATATTCAGCCCACCGAATACTATCTATACTTAGCGAGTGCATGCATGATGGTTAGCATCTTCCAATCATACATCGAATAACTGGTCTCTCCTCCCCTTAGTTTTTGGCTCTCAAAGGCTATTGGATGTTTGTTATGCATCAAAACTGCTCCAATACCTTCACCTGACGCATCACACTCCACCTCAAAAGGTTTGGTAAAGTCTGGAATAGACAATACTGGACAGTTGCTCATGACTTCTTTGAAAATGTCAAATTCCTATTGTGCCATGTTTGACCACTGTAACACTCCATTTTTAGTAAGGTTTGTCAAAGGTACTACCAACTATGAAAATCCTTTGATAAATCTACGATAAAAACCATACAACCCAAAAAAACCCTTGAGTTGTGTAAGGGTGGTCGTGTTGAGTGGATATTTTGCCCTATAACAAAATGATCACGCAACTAGAGTCTCTGACAGGAAACTCTCTCTTGCAAAGAAATTAGTTATTTCTCCAAGGTTCTTATGAACAAACATTCATATGCATAAATAATAATATTCAATTTAAATGCTTGGAACACCTTAGTGATTGCAAGTAACTAGTAAACAAGGGGCAATGTTGATTTATTTCACCATGAAAATTTAGTGATTGTTCATTGATTTTTTTTTAGATTTTTATAATTTTAATGACTACAAATTAAAATAAAGTAACAACTTCTGGAAAAGTAAAGTGCAGAAAAATAAAAATAAAATGCCTTCAGTATGATGCTATCCTATTTCGACAAAACCGAAGATATGAGGTTTCCATGCATGCAACCTAACCTATTGGACCTACAAAACATGCACAATCCTGATAAGCTAAGTGTTGGCTCCTAAGGATTTGAATGAGGTTTTCAGATTTAAGCATTCGCATGCAGCAACCAAGAAAAACTTGTATCAACTACATTTACAAGCCTAAAATCTGAAAAGGGAAAATAGACATTTAATCTTGCATGCAGAAAATGACTCCTTCTTTCTTGCCCATAAGATGCAAATTTCTGAAATATTATCTCGCATTAAATATTTGTCATTTTACAATAGCAGACATCTGGTTCTCCAAAACCAGAAAAAGTGGAAGAAAAGCACTCCAAAGCAAGCCCAGAATGGCTCATCACCCTCAGCTCTGCAACCCTGCTCCCAACGGTTTCCGACCCCCGTATCTGCCTTTGGCTTCTGCTTTTAAACCCTCTGGTACGGTTCTCTATTCCGCCCTGTGACGCTTCGCTTCATATCCCAGGTCTCTTCATTTCATCTTCCCGCCTCTTTGCATTATTTTTGGCTTTTGTTCGAGCGTCAAAACGTTTGATCTTCTTGCTAACTATAACTATTCTGTAACCCTTACACCCTTATGCCACGTGTTCAGCGCTTCCCTATGAACCAAAAATAGCATGTCGCGATATCACGACGTTTTTATGTCAACAACCTTTTCTTCTTCATGCACCGTAAAAATGAGACATGTCACGATATCATGACATTTTTCTGTCAGCATCTTAACTCTTCCTCATGCATCGCGAAAATGATACATGTCACGATATCGCGACATTTTTTTGTCAGCAGCTTAACTCTTCTTCATGCATCGCGAAAATGATACATGTCACGATATCGTGACATTTTTCTCTTTCGGGCCGCTCGGATGCAACCTGTCGCGAAATCGCGACACTTTTCATTTTGCTCTATCTCGTTGCACTTGGCCACAAAAACGCGACATGTCACGATATCGTGACACCTTTTCCAATCGTACCATTTTTCTCGAAAATCGTGACGCTTTTCTCTTTTTTTGTTGTGAAATCGTGATGCTTTTCTCTTTTGGGCTGTCTCTCTGCTTCATGTCACAAAATCATGACGCTTTTCTTTTGTACCATCTCTACTTTCGTCAGGAAAATCGCGACGCTTTTCTCTTTCGGACTGCTCTCTGTTGCTCTCAACCGTGAAAACGTGACATGTCACGAAATCGTGACACTTTTTCATTCCATTGTACTTTGCTATTTTGAGCCGTGAAAATGCGACATGTCGCGATATCGCGACAACTTTTCATTTTTGGTCGCGACGGAGCAACATGTCATGAAATCGTGACAACTTTTCATTTTTGGCCGCGACGGAGCAACATGTCGCGATATCGTGACAACTTTTCATTTTCGGTCGCGACGGAGCAACATGTCGCGATATCGCGACACTTCTTCTCTTTTGTGAAATTTTGCTTTTTTTCCTTGATTTTTTAGCATCTGGGTCACTGCGGTCTTCTTTGAAAACATGCAAAAAAGGTGGGTCCCCAATTTTGGGGTGTGTTGTGGATCAGCCACAACAAATGGCGACTCTGCTGTCAAATGCTCCTGAGCATTTTGGTGAGAACCCAACCTGAAATATACAAGCTTAGATACAGGCATCAACACATAACAGATAAACCAATACCGATAGATCAGAAATACATGAAACATCAGAATCATTAAGTATCAGCTCGGTGTGTGCAATGTGTTTTCATTCCCTATCGCTTGAACTGGATCAACATTCCATTGTCAGTTTCACTTATGATTTGTATGGAAGGCTATGAATGATTTGTGCAGGATTTGATGCATGATGAAGATACTAGAGATATAACAACCTGCTTTACAAAGGCTCAAGCCTTCTAATATCATGAACAAACATATTAAAACTGTCAAACCCTCTTAGGACCAAATATATGTATACTGAATTAATTTACTAGACCCCAAAGTTGGTTATGTGTCACTACCATCTTGAACCCATGTGCAGGTGTAAGTGAGATCAGAGCTTTGGGGAATTGGATTCTCAACCTAAGCGAGATGGGAATTTAACCCTATCCTTACTACTCTGATCTGGAATTCATTACCTCATCTTGAACAAAATGATTTAACCTGTTATGGATGAAATTGTCAGGCTAGCCTATCCGTTTGAGCAATCAGTGGTCTTGCTTTTAGACAAGACATGTTGCCACGCATGAGCATACTTAACCCCATAATCCATGATTTGGCTTCATTCATTCTCTTCTTTTTTTTTATTCCTTGGACCTTTGGGATGACTACCCATCCTTGCTAGGGACATGTAGTACGATCCCTCCAATCCAATATTAAGATGAAATAGAAAATATTAATTTTATTTTTATTTCTTGGACCTTGGGGATGACTACCCATCCTTTGCAGAGGACATATAGTACGATCCTTCCAATCCAAGATGATAAAATGAAAGATGGAAAATATTAATTTTTTTTTTTTCTTGGACTTTTGGGATGACTACCCATCCTTTGCAGAGGACATGTAGTACGATCCTTCCCATCCAAGTTTTATGATAAAATGAAAGATGAAAGCTTTGGGGAATCGGATTCTCAACCTAGGTGAGATGAGAATTATGCCCTATCCTTACTACTCCATGAAGGTCAAATCAGAGCTTTGGGGAATTGGATCCTCAACCTAAGTGAGATGAGGATTTAATCCTATCCTTACTACTCTGATTTTAGGCTTTAAGCATTATGGGAGTGGTGAAAACCACTGTTTTAAGGATTATGTTGCATGATAGGACAGACATGAAATATTCTTTCGCCTCACCTTTTCTTCCAAGTATGGTTTTGACCATTTTGCTCAAGATTCTCTTTAATATGCGTAGAACGTGCTTAGTTCAAGATAGTTCGGGCATCAGTTCCCAACCTTAGGATCCTTTTAATATATGTTATGTAATGACCCTAAGAGGATTCAACACCTTCTCAATGATTGCACATGAAATGAAAATGTAACTGAGATGACATGTATATGCAATGCGGAATGTGACATGAGATATGAATGCACTGCTTCTTTTGAAATGTGGATGGAGTATATCATCTACTTTACCATAATGTGTAAAACTGACAACTTCATGCATCACAAGATTCAAACGATAATATTTAAAATGTTAGTGTTACTTGTGGAGCTTTCTACAACACAACTCCAATGTTTCATATTCTCCTGATTTTAGGCATACGTTGACATCTCAATTTTTTTTTTCTTTTTTTTTTTTTTAGACAAACCAAACATGTCCAGAGGACTAACACACACAACTTAAAACCAAACCCAAAAATGAAACTTGAAAAACACAAACCAAAACCAAAACCAAAATCTATATACAATATAGTACAAGATGATGCCAAGCTTGGACTATTACTTTCCTGGATCCCAAACATGATTAGAACATTTCAAAAGACATATGACACAATACACATGCCAAATGTTGTAGGAATCCAACAACAATAAGATCAAACCAAGCAATGCAACAAATTTCAACTTGCCATGCTCACCATACCAATTTGATTTAGTTCTATTACCAACATCATAGGTGAGATTCAAATCAAATTGATTAGACAATGGTTGGTATTCAATTTTATTTTGTCTATTCTTTAAAGTGCAAGTTTCATCATTCCATTCATGATTTAGAAGTAGGCTTTCCTTTTCAAATGTGAGATGTTGCAAACAAGAGCCTATTTCTAAAAGTCTTGAATTCAAATTATTTTTCGAGATTTTAAAGCAATCAAAATCAATCAAAACTTGACAAACATCACCAAGATTTGACATTTCATCATTAATGACATTAGCATCCAAAGGGACATCATGTAATCCATCACTTAAAATTTTTGTAGCTATCACCAAAGGTAAAGATTTCACCTTGTCACCCATACTCAACCCATCATGATTAGAATTTACCACAACTTGATGAGTGTTAGTAGCTTTTTATTTTTCCTCATTGTCTTCTTCATCATCCAACACCTGTTCAAAAACACCAAAGTTAGGCACCCAATCAAACATGCGTCCATATTTTTCAAAACAAGAGCCTGATTTTTCAAGATATGTGTCGCGTGACACCTTTCCCTGATCAATGGCTTGAGTTGCCTCAAAATCCATATTTTCATTAGGATCATCAATAGTATCAAACCCACACCACTTAGGTTTTGTAATTTCATCATTTTGAGATGGCATAGACATTGTAGAAACAATAGGTGGATCAAGATTTTTGATTTCTTGCCCCTCAAGGGGAACAAAAACAATTGATTCTCCTTCTTCATCCATGGTAGTAGAATCATTATCCTTCCCCAACCTTTGATGAGATTCCAACCCTTCTTCCAAAACATTCTCAGATTGTACAGGACTTGTAATATCCTCATATGAAAGGGCAATTGTATTATCCAGCATATCAATAGGCACACAAATTTCATCAGAAGGTTTGGAGTGAGCATACTCTTCCCAAGAATCATAATGATCATCTTTCAAAATCAACTTGTGATGCTCAACTATTTCTTCATCATATTTTAATTCATCAACATGTTTCTCATCAAATTTATCTTCACCTTCCTTAGATGGTTCAATTACTTCCAAAATTGGGTTATTGCTTGTATTCAAATTGATAAGGCTATCATAATCCACATGTGTAACCCATGATTCACGTTTAACATAATTTGGAAGGTGTGAATTTTCTTGGCCATCATTTTCAACAATGTCATCCAATGTGTCATCCGAAACAGATTCATCCTCATAGAATTCATCTTTTGGTGAGTCAAGGGTTTCCAATCTGTCACATGTTTCAATACTAGTTGGATCTAGTACTCCTCCCTTGCCTAAAATCATATTCTTATGAAAATCATTGAAATTGATTTTAGAAACATCTTTTGAATCAAGATGAGTATCTTGAAGTTGATTCATACTTAAGAAATATGGTTGATCTTGCATAGTAGGTTGAGGATTTTGAAATTGATTGAAGCTTGGGAATGATTGTTGATTCTGAAATTGATTCACACTTGAACTTGGTTGAGGTGGATAAATCATTGGGTGGGTAAAGGAGGTATTAAATGATTGAAGATTACATGATCCAAAACCCACACCATAATTTTGACAACTCAATTGTTGCTCAATTGCCATTGCTTGAGTATAGGCTTGTGACAAAGATGTGATTTGAGGCATCCCTCGCAAATATGTGGACATGGGTGAGTCAAGAGCATTGATGTATATTTGGAGAGCCACTTCTTCTTGAAGAACATAAAATGTCACTAATTGAGTATATAATCCAAAGAACCTTTCAGAAAATGACTTCACATTTTCACTTGGTCCTTTTCTAATATAGACCAACTGATTGTACATGAGGATTGGGTCAACTCGCTTTTTGTTGAATTGATTGAGAAATGTTGCCTCTAGCTGAGCCCAAGAAGTGATAGACCCTAAAGGCAGACTTGTAAACCAATCATATGCCACTTTGTCCAAGGTGTAAAGGAACATTTTACAAGCAACATCATCATACCAACTTGTTAAGTGATTCACAACAAATTTGAATGCTTGAATATGTTCTTCTACAGTATTTGTCCCATTAGACAAAAATCGAGGAAGACATCTCTCAAAACCAACGGGCAAATAATGTTGAACTCCCGGTATGTTCAATGGGCTACCTGTCATCCACGGTGTAAACATAGCCATTAGTGAATCTTAAAGAATATAACTTTAATACCCAAAAATTCCTTCTTTTTTTTTTAAATCAAATCAAATCACATTATTCCTGTATGAACAATCAAAGTGTTAGAACAGTGCATAGCAATTCATGTCCTCCTTTTAACAGTACAAGGTTGTATTGTTAAAAGAGGGCTAAAGATAATAACCAATAGGGCATGAAATATTCAAAATTTAAATCCCTATAGCATTTAAATCACACTGAAATAAACCTATTCAGGCCCTCCTTCTAGCGCCAAAATGTTGAGTGGATATTTTGCCCTATAACAAAATGATCACGCAACTAGAGTCTCTGACAGGAAACTCTCTCTTGCAAAGAAATTAGTTATTTCTCCAAGGTTCTTATGAACAAACATTCATATGCATAAATAATAATATTCAATTTAAATGCTTGGAACACCTTAGTGATTGCAAGTAACTAGTAAACAAGGGGCAATGTTGATTTATTTCACCATGAAACTTTAGTGATTGTTCATTGTTTTTTTTTGATTTTGATATTTTTTAGATGTTTATAATATTAGTTGCAAATTAAAATAAAGTAACAACTTCTGGAAAAGTAAAGTGCAGAAAAATAAAAATAAAATGCCTTCAGTATGATGCTATCCTATTTCGACAAAACCGAAGATATGAGGTTTCCATGCATGCAACCTAACCTATTGGACCTGCAAAACATGCACAATCCTGATAAGCTAAGTTCTGGCTCCTAAGGATTTGAATGAGGTTTTCAGATTTAAGCATTCGCATGCAGCAACCAAGAAAAACTTGTATCAACTACATTTACAAGCCTAAAATCTGAAAAGGGAAAATAGACATTTAATCTTGCATGCAGAAAATGACTCCTTCTTTCTTGCCCATAAGATGCAAATTTCTGAAATATTATCTGCATTAAATATTTGTCATTTTACAATAGCAGACATCTGGTTTTCCAAAACCAAAAAAAGTGGAAGAAAAGCACTCCAAAGCAGGCCCAGAATGGCTCATCACCCTCAGCTCTGCAACCCTGCTCCCAACGGTTTCCGACCCCCATATCTGCCTTTGGCTTCTACTTTTAAACCCTCTAGTATGGTTCTCTATTCCGCCCTGTGACGCTTCGCTTCATATCCCAGGTCTCTTCATTTCATCTTCCCGCCTCTTTGCATTATTTTTGGCTTTTGTTCGAGCATCGAAACGTTTGATCTTCTTGCTAACTATAACTGTTCTGTAACCCTTACACCCTTATGCCACGTGTTCAGTGCTTCCCTGCATGTTCCATAATGGCCCCCTGTAAATCGCGACCAAAAATAGCATGTCACGATATCGCGACATTTTTATGTCAACAACCTTTTCTTCTTCATGCATCACGAAAATGAGACATGTCGCGATATCACGACATTTTTCTGTCAGCAGCTTAACTCTTCCTCATGCATCGCGAAAATGATACATGTCGCGATATCATGACATTTTTCTCTTTCGGGCCACTTGGATGCAACCTATCGTGAAATCGTGACGCTTTTCATTTTGCTCTATCTCGTTGCACTTGGCCGTGAAAACGCGACATGTCACGATATCGCGACACCTTTTCCAATCGTACCATTCTCTGTCGTGAAATCACGACGCTTTTCTCTTTTGGGCTGTCTTGCTTTCGTCAGAAATCATGACGCTTTCTCTTTTGGGTCTCTTTCTACATGAAATCGTGACGCTTTTCTCTTTCGTACCATCTCGCTACTTTTCATCACGAAATCATGACGCTTTTCTCTTTCGGACTGCTCTCTGTTGCTCTCAACCGCGAAAACGTGACATGTCATGAAATCGTGACACTTTTTCATTCCATTGTACTTTGCTATTTTGAGCCACGAAAACATGACATGTCACGATATCGCGACAACTTTTCGTTTTTGGCCGCGACGGAGCAACATGTCGCGATATCGCGACAACTTTTCATTTTTGGCCGCGACGGAGCAACATGTCGCGATATCGCGACAACTTTTCATTTTTGGCCGCGACGGAGCAACATGTCGCGATATCGCGACACTTCTTCTCTTTTGTGAAATTTTGCTTTTTTTCCTTGATTTTTTTAGCATCTGGGTCACTGCGGTCTTCTTTGAAAACATGCAAAAAAGGTGGGTCCCCAATTTTGGGGTGTGTTGTGGATCAGCCACAACAGATCGGAGGCGACCAATCCAATATAGCTTGTATTTTTTTAGGGTCCATCCTGACTCCCTGAGCACTGATGATATGACCTAAGTATAAAAATGCGGTCATCCCAAACTCGCACTTAGTCTCTTTAGCAAAAAGAGACTCTGTCTCCAGAATACTCAACACCTCATTCGTATGCCTTAGGTGCTCCTCTGATGTGCAGTTGTATATGAGAATATCGTTAAAGAACACCAACACAAATCTCCTTAACTGCCTTTGAAAAATCATGTTCATGCAAGACTGAAATGTGGTAGGTACATTGGTTAGCCCGAATGGCATAGCCAAGAACTCAAAATGCCCATAGTGGCACCTAAAAGTAGTCTTCTCCACATATGTCTCCCTCATCCGGATCTGATGATAACCTGATCTCAGATCAATATTGGTGAAATAAACTTCACTGTGCAACTCATCTAATAACTCATATATGCATGGTATCGGGTATCGATTTTTTATTGTCTTTTTGTTCAACACTCGATAATCAATGCACATAGCATAGTGCCATCTTTTTTTTGTACTAAAATCACAAACGAAGCAAATGGGCTCTTGCTTGGTCTGATGTGCCCCATGTAAATCAACTCATGGATGGTCTTCTCTATCTCATCCTTATATCTCTTCGAGTGCCTGTATGGAGTAATGATAATAGGGCTAGTACCTTACTCCAACTTCATGATATGCTCAACCCCTCTGTCTGGTGGTATCCTGGTGGTATGTTATTGAAAAATTTGCTATGTTTGGTAATCAAATCCTGGATGTATGGATGATAAGTTCATTTATTATCCTCTATAGATGCAGGTAGGATAACACAGTGGGCTGCCCACTAAATTTGATTATGTCTCATAAGCTTCTCCATATGTTTGAAGGAAACTACTTGAGTTCCTCCTGATGTCATCCCTCTCAACACTATTTTTTGACCTTCAGATCTAAACTTCAATTCCATATTCTGGAAGTTGAAGACGACATCTCCAAATGTATGCAACCACTGAATACCAAGTACCACGTCTAGATTCTTTGTGCTGACCACAAAGAAATAATCACATACCTCATAATTCCCTAATGCAATCTTCAACTGTGGCACCTTCTTGGTGCAAGTAATGGAGAATCCAATTGTGATCATAACTTTGAATGTATCTACTTCTACTGTCTCCAATCCCCTTCGTGCAACCAACCCCTCATCGATAAAATTATGTGTGGCTCTAGTATCAATCAAAGTCACCACACGTTTCCCCTTAAGTACACCCCGTACCCATAAATATTGGGCTCCCTAGATGCTATGGAGGTGAGCTAGAGTATTACTCTCCTTTCCTTCTTGATCCTGGGTGGTTTCTTGTTCTTCTAGAGGTTGTTCACCATCACTGTCCTCACTTTCTGATCGCTGATCAAAATTTCCAGAATTATTATCATCATTTGAATGATACTCTATCAGCTGTAACTTCCCCTTAAATTCACACTTATGCCCCAGGGACCAAGTCTTTTGGCATGTAAAACATAACCCCTTATTTTGAAGTTCATGAAGGGTATTAGGATCTAGTTTTTTAAATAATCCTTTTTGTTGGTCAGTTTCCTTCTTGAATGGTTTTTGGTCCCTATATTTCTTGAAATATTTGACTTCCTTACCTTTGAACTAACTTTTAGTCCTGGATGCTGTGACCTCCATGTCTCGAGCCTATTTGATAGCATCGTGTAATGTGCCTGGGTTAAAGGCTTTGTCCCAACCCCATAACGACTCCATTAATCCATCTATGAATAGGACTACTAATAATCTCTCTGACATATTTGCAACCATGACAGGTAGTCTCTAGAATTCTACTATGTAGGAGTTAACTAAACCCCACTACCTCAAATGAGTTAACTCCTTGAAATACAACTCATATTCATTTTTATCAAACCTCTACTGGAGTCTCTCTGTGAACTCAACATAAGTATTCACTCGGTCATGTCCCAGAGTGTGCATACCATGATACCACCAATCGTTAGCAACACCCTCCAAATGCAATGTACAAAATTTGATGGTGTCATCTTCAGTCATCAGGTTCAACTGTAAATATGTGTCCATATTTTGGATCCAAGCCTTGGCTGTCATTTTGCCAAATGCATCAAAGAAAGGAATATGGATTTTTCCAATATTTTTTTGAATCTCTTGGAGTACATGTGGCGTATGCTGCATAAGTTCTCATTGACCCCATTGTCCCTGTTGTCCATGATGAATATGCCTTCCCCTATTCTTAGGAGTTTGTCTATTTCTAGTATCCACAAATTCCCAGAATGACATAAAGGTTTGAAATTCTAGGCCAAGCTCATCCCATTCATTTCTGTACTATCTATACTAGTCTACCACTGTAGGCTCTGGCTCTTCCTCAACTGGTTGAGGAACAATTGGTTTTGGACATGGTAGAAATATTGGCATGAATGACCTCGAGCTACTAACTCTTTCTATCCTAGTAGGTGTCCCTACCTTGTTGGCCATCGACTCCTCATTACCTGCTCCTTGTCCTGTGTTAGTTGGTTCATTCTGTAGGTTCTATGTATTTTTCACCAGTATGTTAATCCCATGTACCTGTTGTGTCATTAACCCAACCAACTGATCCAAACTATGCTGCATTTGATGTTGTGTCTGTGTAATATCATCAGTCATTTTCCTTTCTATTTCATCTTGATTGGTTCTGTCCCCCATGGCAACTGATGAAGATGAGTCTGTAGATATACCCAAAATCACAGTAATCCTTTGTATTGGAGGTGGTTTAGGCCAATGCTTATATCTAGACTGCTAATTCAATTTGTCTTGCTATGCTTTTTTCTTTTCTATTTCATAGGCACGTTTATCTCTTTCACTCATGTAATGATGACTCATAGGCTGGTAGGAAAAGTGGCTTTGATACCACTATAATATACACCCCCACTTGTTGGTTCTGAGTTATTTTGGTTTGTGCTTGTTTGTTTTTGCAATAAAATGATTGGTTTTGCTTATTTAGTTTGAGGTATTGACTTGAATTTCATTCATAATGTAATAAGAAAAAAAAATTGAACAAATGATAAATTTGTAGTAAGGAGATGGAGATTTATTTATTTAATTTTTTGACCTGAAAGTACACGTCTATATTTGCACAACAAACTAAAAATTACACAGCTAAAATGTTTATTTGATCATAACTCGATCACCAAAACTCTAATTCCTTCCCCGTAAAGTGCATTTGTCTCTCCAAATGAAGCCACCCAAAATGTAACCTTTAGAAATGTGAATCCAAGCCTAATTAATTGCTGCATGAACCCGAGGTCGCTGTAGGCAAGTTGTACGACTGCTAAAGGGTTCGACCTTGCCTTGTAAATTGCCTAGAAATATTTGATGGGATATTTCCCTACTATGAGCAAATGACTCGATTCCTTAAGAGCCCATATGCTAAACTACCTACTCTAGTATTTTATCTATCACTCTAAAATCAATCAAAATGGCACTGATCCAAATGAAGTATAGCCAAAACAATATAATCCAGATGGTCAGTTCATCAACCTAGATGAATTCAAAATTTGGCAAACCCTTGTCTACCTCTGTTAAGCTCAGATAATCTCTCTATGATAAGAAATTCAATCCTTGATCAGCTAGATATGGTCTCACACATATGAAACTGATAATCATACTGAGAAATCCACTCCCAACAAGCCCTATGATATTATGGTGAAAACCCCTAAAAAAATTCTCCAAAAAACATAAATTATTCCATGCACTAATGAGCCTCAAAAAGCCAATTTAAAGAGAACATCAAATTAGGGTTTGGGCACCCATTTTAGATTTACACAAGTCATTATTTTATAATTTTTAATTTATGTCTCTTAATGTCATTAAAGTGGTCACCCAAGTCCTAGACAAAGAAATTTATGATTTTAAGTTATAACACTTTATAACTTAAAGTTATAACTTAACATTAAAACATGTCCCATTTCACTTTACCTAGCAACCCTTTTCCAAGGTCAACAATTTCAAATGGTAGAATTATACCGTCTGAATGCTGGGATTCTCGCCAAGCTATGTCCCTAACCAAAATGTTTAGCCTAGGGGACCCCTGTGACTAGGCTAACAGGTCTCTACTCCATCTACTGCAGAGAAGGGGACATTACAACCATTGGTTGATAACATGTAATATCACCATCATCTCCTTCTCATAAGTCAATTTTCCTAGGTTTTTGCATGAAAAAGACTTACTAATGAAGTCCAATGGCCATCCTTCTTGTATAAGCATTGCACTAATTCCACTTCTAGAGGCATAATTTTCAACCATAAATGGATTGGAGAAATCAAGAAGATCCAACATGGGAGTAGAGATCATAACTTGTTTGAGTCACAAAAATGAATTTTCAGTGGATTTTGACCATAGAAACAAGTTTTTCCATAATATAGTCATCAAAGGGAATGCAATATTCTCATAATCATAATTTTTTTTTTAATAATATCTAGTGAGGCCTAGGAAACCCCAAAGAATTTTGAGAGTGTGGTTTGGACTATTATTGTATGGCAGTAATCTTTTTAGGATCCACCTTGACCCATTCCCTTGAAACTATATGGCCTAGATATTCCACCTCATGCATCTCAAAAGAAATTTTGGATTATTTGGAACATAGTTGATTATCATCTAAGAGTTGTTTGATCTAAATGTTGTAAATGTTCAATCCGTATATAATTATAACTAAAATATCATCAAAAAATACCAAAATAAGTTAATGCAAAAATGGTTAAAAGATTGCATTTGTGAGACTATAAAATATTGATGACATTTTGGTAAGATAAAATGGAATTACGAGGAATTCATAATGGCATTCATGAGTGTATAATGTTGTATTTTCCTATATTTTGATATCATGATAACCTAAATGAAGATCTAACTTTGAGAAGAATCAAGTACCATCTAGTAACTCATTAATGACAACAATATGAAATATATCCTTGATGGTAATTTTATTGAGTTCTTGGAAATCCATACATAACTTTTTGTGAACCAATAGTACTAGGGAAGAATATGGCTGACACTCAGTTGAATGATCCCTGCTACTAATAACTTCTATACCATGTTCTTAATTTTAGTCTTCTGCATATATAGGTATCTATAGAGATGAATATTTGATAGTAAGCTTATCAAGACAAGATTGATGGTATGATCATGGGTGAGACATGGTGGTAACCCTTGTGGTTTTAAAATAAGGATGCATGTTTATCCATATTTTTCTATAATTCAATGGCTAAACTATATCATTGGTATTCTAGGACTATAGAGAAAACAATTGTGCCATCAACCCTTGAGATTATTTCTTCAAATTTTCTTTATTCGATGTAAGATAATGAGTTGGATAGATCCTATGGTAATTCCAAAGAGATTGTATTGCTTCCCATGTTTGGTGAATTACATTCGTAGCTCATAAAAGTCATGAATTATTAATATTAGGGTACAAAGTCATTGAGTTCCCAATACAAGGTCACAACCCCTCAAGGTAAGGGTAAATATATATACCCTGTGGTTGTAGTCACCTATCGTCACCTTTATATGGTTGGTCCTTTATTGGTTCATACTCTTTAGGTTGGTCTTCCTCTCTATGGTCGTCTCTTTCATCATGTGGTTCCCTAGTGAAAGGTTTTCCCACATTGAATAAATATAGTTTTTGTTGTACATATTTGTGGCTCAAAGAATATTTGTCATTATAGATGTAACATAGTACCTATGTCCTATGTGCCTCCATTTCTTCTTAGGTGATATGTTTAACTTGGGGTGGTTTTTTTGTTGAGTTTGATGATGTTTAGGATGGAAATGAGGTTTGAGCCTATGATAGCTTAAAATTATGCCTTTGTACTATAAATTTATCTTCAGTAAGCCTAGATAATAATATAGCTACCATCAAGATGTCTATCTTGAGAATTTTCACTTTAGCATGGATATATTATTTTAATGCACTAATAAAACAACTTTGGAAAAATTGGGCACTCAATCCACTAGTGTAATTTACTAGTTTTTCAAATTGTCTAGTAAACATGAAAGACATCATATGTCTTAACTTGATGAAGGATCCAATAAAATCTTCATACTCATTGGGTCCAAATTCGATGCTTAATTCTATCTCAAATTTAGCCTAAGTAAGCCATGTATGCATATTCTCTAACCATTGGTACCACTAGATTGCTTTCTATTCTAGGTTGAAAGATGTAATTGTGAGCCTTTGATTATAGGGAGTGGCATGAAGAAAACATATTGTTTGAACCTATACAACCAACTGGTTGGATCATGACCATAAAAATTTGAAAAATCTAGCTTGGGCATTTTCTAATTAATATCTAGAGGTAAGGTATTTTCTACTTTCCACTTGGAACTATCATCTTGACTCCCTAGTGATTGTCTTGTAAGAATTTTGTATTTTGTATTTAGTCTTGTCAAATGACTCTTGAGGTTGTCAATTTTATCTAATTTTTTTAATTTAGATAATGCTTAAAGGATTTGTGACCGAGAGTTTTCAATTTGTTTCACCTGTTTGCATAATCACTCTAGCTCTTAGGTAGCTTTAGTACCACTAGACATTTTGAGTCACTTTAGGGTCTCTAAAAAGTTTTATTAGAGTTTATATTTTAAAACAATCAACTCAAAAAAAGGATTGGAATGGGCTATCCCATAAAATGACAATTCTTGAAAGGTGGGGTTCCAAAAATGATCTTCCAAATTTGGGTCTCCAAATGATCAACTTGAAGAAGGCATTGTAATGGGCTATCTAAAAAAATAGAGAATTATATATTTTTGTATTTTTTACTGACTATTGACAATAAACTGGTTATTGATAGACTGTTGATAATTGACTATTCTATCAGACTAGTTTTTTTCTACATTGTCAGACTATATATTCTTTGTACTATCAAATTGTGTATTCTTTGTATTGTTATATTGTATATTCTTTGTACTATCACACAAATATTATCTGCACTATCAGACTATGACTAGAATAGTCTCTTCTACAATATGCTCAGATCTAGTTTTAGCTTTGAATGTGATAGGACTTAAAATAAGGTTTCAATAGGGATAACATAAGTCAAGGTGTGTCTGATTTTGTAGGCTCTTTGATATGCAATCTTGTTCATGATTAATGGTTGGCCCAATATTTTATAGCTCTAACTATAGGGGGTTCCACCATACCCATATCCACACTATCCATTTTAAGGGTACTATGAGAGTAACTTCCTAGGGCTAATTGCTTACCAGTACACCACAAAACTCAAACAACTGATATCTTCCTATGGGTGAGGGTTTCTCCTATTCCTAGGGGGTCTCCTTATATACCCAAGGGTATGTGTGAGCTTGCATCTATATATGTGATGAGGAATAAATTTCAAATTTAGTTCAATAATTAATAATTAACTAATTTTATGAAAATTTATGAATGATTAATTGTAAAGGCACATGAAAAATCATGCCTATTCATACTCGTAATATTTATATTGAAAAATATCAATGAAATAAGACTTGGCTTTAGACTGGCAATTCTTTATCCTTTTTTCCTATATTGTTCCATATAAAATGGTATTAGAGCATACAGATCCACCTATGGATTAATGTCGCTCCTAACCTAGCCCCAACATTTTTACATTTAACATGGTTGATTGCATTTCCAGACTATTTGAACATCAAGGTATTTTAAACAAAGCTCAAGGTAAAGTTCAATATGATTTACTATAAATATATGGACCATTAAATCTCTTGAATGCTATGAAAATGGACATATTTTAGTGCACAGTTTAGAGAATAAAACTTCATTATTAAATTTGTAAACTGAAAACAAAACACCAATGCAATAGATAAAAATCAATACACAATATGTTGCACAATGAAGAGAGACAATATATTTTTGATATAAAGGGAGCCTTAAATATCCAATGTTACAACATGATTTGATATTGATACAAATGTTACAAGTGTTACAAATCTAGGGTTCTCCGAAACCCTAGGTCAATAAACTATGGTGTCTTCTTTGCTTGTCTTCGATCCAAACAAGATTTAGGTGGGTTTGTGTATCCAGAGCAGACCACCCTAGGTTCAATAGTTTCCAATGATATGATTCATGCACCTGCAAACAATAGACAATATACAAATAGTCAATAATACCTATGAGGGCTCCACTACATGAGACCCTTTGAAAATATGATTACTAACCCTAGATGTTGTAGAATAATATTGAAAACAATAATACATGAATGAAATAAATGCACACAACTATTTACCTTGTCACTTAACTTCTATATTTTGTTCTTGCTTCCATTGATGATGCCAAAGATGATTGCGTAGATTCCCTAATGATGCCTGAGGGCCGTAGGGCTATAGATCTGGATGAGAAATGACCACGAGTGCTCGGTGATGACCAAAAATTATTGGAAATATTAAGCATATTGAGTTGACATTGATGTCAAAGGTGTATAGTCATTGATGTCAAAAGTTCATAAGGCAGGAATATTCTTCAAGGATGGAAAGATTATAAGGATGGACAATATCCTTAAGGTCAAAGAGAATAACATTTATCCAAGGCAAGCATGAAGCAAAGCAAAGACAATATTCAAAAAGGGTTATAATATTTAAATTTAAATCTAAATATTATAAAGAAAGAGAAAGGTTTATTTAAGGTTTGGTTGGGACAGAAGTTTAAAAGAGAAAAATATTTAAAATGAATGGACCAAGGTTTAAGGGACATTGGAATAAAATATTCCAAGAGGAGAAAAATATTTAAAATGTAATGGACCAAGGTTTAAGAGACATTGGAATAAAATATTCCAAGAGGAGAAAAATATTTAAAATGCAATAGACCAAGGTTTTAGAATCAATATTATAATATAAAGGTTTTAAAAATAGAAAGGCACCAAATGCATATGGAGAAAATAAATTCGAATTTAATATCGTACCGACGTCTCCATGTGAAATCAATTTGCATATTTAAAAGGGAAAAATATTTCACTTAAGGTAAGATGAAAAATTGATTTCGTTTGCACAAAGCGGTAGAGGGCAGAAGAGGAGAAAGGAGGAGCGTGCACGTCATTTGAGGAAGAGGTAGAAATTAAAAGATAAATATAAGTGAGCGCATTAGTGATCCCAACTGGGTGGCTAGCCCAGGCGGTAGGCTAGCCTACGCTAAGGCGTTGGCAAATAGGAGGTCAAGAGGTCAAATTGCGGTGGCTCCGTTTTGTTAAAGTTTTAAGCAAGGAAGAAATCATAGAAGGTAATTGAAGAACCCATTCACATGCTTTGAGTTTCATGTGGGCAACTAGCTCACGTGGCTGCCTAGCTATTGCTAGGGTGCTACAGGTAGAGGTTGTGAGTTTGACTCCCATGCACTTGGTTGAGGTATGAAAGTTTTTGAATAAGTTTTAAATTGCAAAGGAAATCATGATCATCATGTTCGTTGGGCTTGTTTTATTTATTTGACAAAGAAATAATTGTTGGATTTGTTGATTTAATTATTAAGGGTAATTTTTTTGTGGGCAAAGGTTTATGTGTATGATTATTTCATAATAGGAGTAATAAGGTGTAGAGTGGACTATTTGATATTTGTAATTGTTGTGTGTTAAAGAGGAGAGATAAGGTGTGATATGGTTTATATTTAATTGTAATTTTGCCTTGTAGAAAAAGAAATTGTAAAGGTTTTTAAAAGCTTTATTTTGAGAAATTAAAAAGGGGGAACAAGGTATTATTTTCAGATTTGTTGTGGACATCTTTGGAAAGACTTTTTGTGGATGATTTGAAAAGAAAAATTTGCTAACCAAGTTTTTCTAGTGGCAAAAGAAAGAAGATTATTCTTAGACAGGTTTTTGAGGGCACATCTTCATCAAGGTAGATTTTAGAGGTATGGTGTTTTAACTCCTTCTCAAGGTGGATTGTTTGAAAGGAATATTTTAAGGTGGAGATATAAGGATTAATTTTATGTGCATTGTTGAAAATATTTGTGTTAGAGTTTGAAAGCTAAGTTGTGCTTCATTGTTGAATGAAATTGGAAACACATGTGCTAGGGTTTATGAACAAGTTGTGCATCATTGTTAAATGAAATTGGAAACACATGTGCTAGGGTTTGTGAACTAGTTGTGCATCATTGTTGAATGAAATTGAGAATATTGGTGCAAGGGTTTGAGAGCATAATTGAGCATTGTGTTGAGTGATATTGGGAATAAACTTGCAAGAGCTATAGACCAGTTTTGTGAAATAAATTTATGCATTAACCTTGATTGATATTGAGATTAACTTGCAAGGGTTATAGAGAAATTTTGTGAAGTAATTTGTGCATTGGTTTGAGTGATATTGGAGGTGAATATGCAAGTGTTAGAAATCAGATTTGTGAAGCAAGTGTGTGCATTGGTTTTGATTTTGAGAAATACATAAGAAGGTCAACTACTAAGTGTTATACTAGAGATATATTTTGAAAGCAATAAATGTGGGACATGTGAAAGTGATAGACTTAATGAATGTGAAAAGAACATATTGAGTATTTGTATTGCATATCATTCTCTTTATGTTCATGAAGAAAAATAATTCTAGGTAGAATATGTCTGAATTACTTTAGTCAAAGAAAGTACTTTTGGGAAAGACATAAGCAATTGTTTGTATGCAAGAATTGGGAATATTTGAGCAGGTTCTGTGAGTAGGTTTGAGGTAGATTTCAGCATGTTTGAGGCAGATTTGAGCAGGTTCTGTGAGTAGGTTTGAGGTAGATCTATGCAGGTTTTGTGAGTAGTATTGAAGCATATTTGAACAAGCCTTGTGAGTAGGCTTGGTGTAGATTTGGGTAGAATTGAGAGCAAGTTTTTGAGAATATTTGAGCAAGCCTTGTGAGTAGGCTTAGAGAATATTTGAGCAAGCCTTGTGAGAAGGCTTGAAGAAAATTTGAGTGAGCCTTGTGAGAAGGCTTGAAGTAGATTTATGTAGAGCTTGTGAGTAGGCTTGGAGTAGATTTGAGCAGGCTTTGGAGCAGACCAAAGCAAAGGGGATTGGTGTCTCTTGTGGATAGAGGTCCACAAACCAGAGCAAAGGGGATTGGTGTCTCCTAGATAGATGTCCACAAACTAGAGCAAAGGGGATTGGTGTCTCCTGTGGATAGAGGTCCATGAACTAGAGCAAAGGGGATTGGTGTCTCCTGTGGATAGAGGTCCACGAACCAGATCAAAGGGGATTGGTGTCTCCTATGGATAGAGGTCCATGAACTTGAGCATAGGGGATTGGTGTCTCCTTTGGGTTGGTGCCCATAAATATTGTAATAGGGAATTGGTTCCCAAGATATTGGTTGAGAAAATTTATAAGAAATATTTTCTCCATGGACATAGCCCACATTGGGTGAACCATGTTAAATCTGTGTCTCTCATGTGTGTGATGATTTGTGCATTGTTTCATTTACTGCATTGATATTATTGTTATTATCATTTGGAAAGAAAAGTAAAAGTTTTGATCTTATATTGTTCACCCTCCCCTCTCAGTATAAGCTTGTGTTCTTCAATTGGTATCAGAGCGGGTTCCTTTAGGGAAGCCTAACAGCTTGAAGGAAGATCTTACAAGAACACAGATGGCTCATCAAGAAGGATTTTCAACACATAGAGCTCCATTGTTTAATGGGACTAACTATGCTTTTTGGAGTGTTAGGATGAAGAAATTTTTGATGGCATAGGGAATTGATACATGGCAATCAGTTGAGAATGGGTACACATCACCTGCAACTCCTCCCACAGATATAAGTGGTAAGAAACTATATGAAAATAATGCCAAGGCAATGAATGCAATTTTAAGTGGATTACAAGAAATAGAGTTTGTGAAGGTTATGCACTGCAAATCAACAAAATAAATGTGGGACAAATTATAGAATACATATGAAGGAGATGACAAGGTTAAGATGGCAAAACTTTAGACTCACAGGAGGAAGTTTGAGGAATTAAAGATGAAATATGAGGAAGATATTGCTAGGTATCTACTTCGTGTTGATGAGGTTGTTAACACCATCCATGGACTTGGAGAAAATATTGAGGATTCTACTATTGTTCAAAAAATTTAAGGTCACTTCCCATGAGATATGATGCAAAGGTTTTAGCAATAGAAGAGATGAAGGATCTAGCAACTTTGAGGATAGATGAACTACATGGAATTCTCACAGCTTATGAGATGAGGACAGAAAAAGAACAAACATCTAAAAAGGAGGCAACATTCAAAGCTTCAAAGAAGACAAAGGATAAGGAACCAGAATTAAGTGATGAATCAAGTAGTGAAGAAGAGGCTAACTTTGTGAGAAGAAATAAAAAGGGTCCAAGGAAACACAAAGATATGAAGACTGTGAAATGTTTTAGTTGTGGCAACATTGGTCACTATGCAGATTTTTGTCCACAAAATGGATATAGTAGCAGTGAAGATGAAAAGGAATACAAGAAAAAGAAAGAAAGAAAATATTATCATGAAAATAAAAAAAGATATGGTCAAGGCAAACATGAGAAGAAGATCTTTCAAAGGCACAAAAAGAGTTTTTATGTTGAAGAAGCAAGCAGTGCTTCAAGTGAGAGTGATGAAAGTATTTCAGATAGTGAAAAATAAGAGATTCTATTTTTGGCTATAGAAGAGGAAGAAGGTACTCCCATTGAAGACCAAGTAGAAGATGCTCCTGTTGAAGTTCAAGTAGAAGAGAAAGAAAATGCTCTTGTTATTGTAGATCTAGAGATAGAGAAAAATTTAGAAAAGAAAGAAGAAGCTATAGTTGATATGGAAAAGGAACTTGAAGAGTTAAAAAGAGAAAACTTAATATTGAAGGCTCAAGTTCAAGAGGATGAGGATACAAAGGCAATACTTCTACAAGATCTCACCGAATTAAGAGTTAGAGTTGAAGAGGCAAAGAAAATTGAAGAAAGTATGGCTGAAAAATTAGAGGTAAAAGAGTTAGAGTGTGAAAAGCTAGAAGATGAAGTTATCTCTCTAAAGAAAGGACTTGGAAAATATCTTGATAAGCTAACTAGGTTTAAGGAAAGCTCAAAAACCTTGGATGACATTCTCAAAATACAAAGATCTCCATTTATCAAGACAGGACTAGGTTATGAAGAAGGCCAAGAGATACAAAAAGGGGAGTCAAGCTCAAAAGAAAAAGAAGTTTCAAAGGAAGTGATTGAAGAAGAACCTAAGACCTATGATGATGAGTTGAGAAGTGGAAGCATCAAAGAGGAAGAAAACAATGCACAAACAAGGAACATGGATCATCACAGAAAAGGTAAGGAAAGAACTATGAGACCACACTCTCCAAGACAAGACAAATACTTCTTCCAAGGACATTGTTACTCATGTAATCATTTTGGTCATAGAGCTATACATTGTAGGGTTCATAGCAAGAATGATTTTGGCTTCATCAAGAGGAACTTCAATTCATTTGCACCTTTCAAGAATTACAATATCAGATGTTACAATTGCAATAATTTTGGGCATAAAGAAAAGTGGTGTAGAACAGAATTTTTGAAACTTCCAAAGACAAGCAAGAAGAAGGATAGTCAAAATGTTCAAAGAGGTATGGCTTCAAAAGTTTGGAAAAATATTGAAAAAGAAGAAGAGCATTGTAAGTTGGGAGTAGCTTTACTCCCATCCCAAAATTGATCACCTCAAGAAAGGAGGTGGTGAGGGGGCTATGCTAAGTTATCTTATCTTTAGCCCCAAGGAGCCCTTTGCCATTGATGTCAAAGGGGGAGAGAATTCAATGAGGGGGAGCAACTTGTCAGGGGAAGCAGTTTTGGAATCCAGTTGCAAGTAAAAGAAGATTTTTGGTAAGGGTTGCCATCAATGACAAAGGGGGAGATTGTTGGAAATATTAAGCATATTGAGTTGTCATTGATGTCAAAAGTTCATAAGGCAGGAATATTCTTCAAGGATGGAAAGATTATAAGGATGGACAATATCCTTAAGGTCAAAGAGAATAGCATTTATCCAAGGCAAGCATGAAGTAAAGCAAAGACAATATTCAACAAAGGGTTATAATATTTAAATTTAAATTTAAATATTATAAAGAAAGAGAAAGGTTTATTCAAGGTTTGGTTGAGACAAAAGTTTAAAAGAGAAAAAGATTTAAAATGCAATGGACCAAGGTTTAAGGGACATTGGAATAAAATATTCCAAGAGGAGAAAAATATTTAAAATGCAATGGACCAAGGTTTAAGAGACATTGGAATAAAATATTCCAAGAGGAGAAAAAGATTTAAAATGCAATAGACCAAGGTTTTAGAATCAATATTATAATATTTTTAAATATTATAATATAAAGGTTTTAAAAAGAGAAAGGTGCCAAAATGCATATGGAGAAAATAAATTCAAATTTAATATCACGCCGACATCTCCATGTGAAATCAATTTGCATATTTAAAAGGGAAAAATATTTCACTTAAGGTAAGATGAAAAAATTGATTTCATTTGCACAAAGCGACAGAGGGCAGAAGAGGAGAAAGGAGGAGCGTGCATGTCGTTTGAGGAAGAGGCAAAAATTAAAATACAAATATAAGTGAGCGCATTAGTGATCCCAACTGGGTGGCTAGCCCAGGCGGCAGGCTAGCTTGTGCTAAGGCATTGGCAAACAGGAGGTCAGGAGGTCAAATCATGGTGACTCCATTTTGTTAAATTTTTAAGCAAGGAAGAAATCGCAGAAGGTAATTGAAGAACCCATTTACATGCTTTGAGTTTTGTGTGGGTAGCTAGCTCATGTGGCTGCCTAGCTATTACTAGGGCATTGCGCAGGTAGAGGTTGTGAGTTCGACTCTCGTGCGCTTGGTTGAGGTATGAAAGTTTTTGAATAAGTTTTAAATTACAAAGGAAATTGTGATTGTTGTGTTCGTTGGGCTTGTTTGATTTATTTGACAAAGAAATAATTGTTGGATTCATTGATTTAATTATTAAGGAAAAATTTTTTGTGGGCAAAGGTTTATGTGCATGATTATTTCATAATAGGAGTAATAAGGTGTAGACTGTAGAGTGGACTATTTGATATTTGTAATTGTTGTGTGTTAAAGAGGAGAGATAAGGTGTGATATGGTTTATATTTAATTGTAATTTTGCCTTGTAGAAAAAAAAATTGTAAAGGTTTTTAAAAGCTTTATTTTGAGGAATTAAAAAGGGGGAAAAGGGTATTATTTTCATATTTGTTGTGGACATCTTTGGAAATACTTTTTGTGGATGATTTGAAAAGAAAAATTTGCTAACCAAGTTTTTCTAGTGGCAAAAGAAAGAAGATTATTCTTAGATAGGTTTTTGAGGGCACATCTTCATCAAGGCAAATTTTAGAGGTATGGTGTTTTAACTCCTTCTCAAGGTGGATTGTTTGAAAGGAATATTTTAAGGTGGAGATATAAGGATTAATTTTATGTGCATTGTTGAAAATATTTGTGTTAGAGTTTGAAAGCTAAGTTGTGCTTCATTGTTGAATAAAATTGGAAACACATGTGCTAGGGTTTATGAACAAGTTGTGCATAATTTTTAAATGAAATTGGAAACACATGTGCTAGGGTTTGTGAACAAGTTGTGCATCATTGTTGAATGAAATTGAGAATATTGGTGCAAGGTTTTGAGAGCATAATTGTTGAATGAAATTGAGAATATTGGTACAAGGGTTTGAGAGCATAATTGAGCATTGGGTTGAGTGATATTGGGAATAAACTTGCAAGAGCTATAGACCAGTTTTGTGAAACAAATTTATGCATTAACCTTGATTGATATTGAGATTAACTTGCAAGGGTTATAGAGCAGTTTTGTGAAGTAATTTGTGCATTGGTTTGAGTGATATTGGAGGTGAATGTGCAAGTGTTAGAAATCAGATTTGTGAAGCAAGTGTGTGCATTGGTTTTTATTTTGAGAAATACATAAGAAGGTCAACTACTAAGTGTTATACTAGAGATATCTTTTGAAAGCAATAAATGTGGGACATGTGAAAGCGATAAACTTAATGAATGTGAAAAGAACATATTGAGTATTTGTATTGCATATCATTCTCTTTATGTTCATGAAGAAAAATAATTTTGGGTAGAATATGTCTGAATTACTTTAGTCAAAGAAAGTACTTTTGGGAAAGACATAAGCAATTGTTTGTATGCAAGAATTAGGAATATTTGAGCAGGTTCTATGAGTAGGTTTGATGTAAATTTGAGTAGGTTGTGTGAGTAGGTTTGAGGTATATTTGTACAGGTTTTGTGAGTAGGATTGAAGCATATTTGAACAAGCCTTGTGAGTAGGCTTGGTGCATATTTGGGCAGAATTGAGAGCAGGTTTTAGAGCATATTTGAGCAAGCCTTGTGAGTAGGCTTGGAGTAGATTTGAGCAAGCCTTGTGAGAAGGCTTGAAGTAGATTTGAGTGAGCCTTGTGAGAAGGCTTGAAGCAGATTTGTGCAGAGCTTGTGAGTAGGCTTGGAGCAGATTTGAGCAGGCTTTGGAGTAGACCAAAGCAAAGGGGATTGGTGTCTCTTATGGATAGAGGTCCACGAACTAGAGCAAAGGGGATTGGTGTCTCCTATGGATAGAGGCCCATAAACCAGAGCAAAGGGAATTGGTGTCTCCTATGGATAGAGGTCCACGAACCAGAGCAAAGGGGATTGGTGTCTCCTGTGGATAGAGGTCCATGAACCAGATCAAAGGGGATTGGTGTCTCCTGTGGATAGAGGTCCACAAACTTGAGCATAGGGGATTGGTGTCTCCTTTGGGTTGGTGCCCATAAACATTGTAATAGGGAATTGGTTCCCAAGATATTGGTTGAGAAAATTTATAAGAAATATTTTCTCCGTGGACGTAGCCCACATTGGGTGAACCACATTAAATTTGTGTCTCTCATGTGTGTGATGATTTGTGCATTGTTTCATTTACTACTTTGATATTATTGCTATTATCATTTAGAAAGAAAAGTAAAAGTTTTGATCTTATATTTTTCACCCCCCTATCAGTATAAGCTTGTGTTCTTTAGAACTATCCAGAGGTACTCTGGAGGCTCAGGAGGGCATTTGATAGGAGGAAAGGTTGCAGAACCAGATCTAGTTCATGCGGGATATACGGTGGTGAATGCAAAAGGTGCGATGGCAACAATAATGGAGGAATATGGCAATGAGTGGGCTAGAGCATGAGGAGAACTTAGGGAGTATTTAGGGGATTTGAAACTCCAAACGACTTAGAGCATTCAAAAACTTATCCCTTAGGAAACTTAGGGGTTGAGTTGTCAAAATGACTTCTCTTTATAATCTTCCCTTAGACAAGTTAGGGTTTTGACCACACAATTTGTGTTGTCAATATTGAAACATGATGAAGGGTGAAGATTAAATCTAGGCAAATGGCATGGATTAAGGCAAATAGATGGCTAGGATTAAAACATGATGGATGGCTGGGATTAATTCATATAAATATACATATATTTATTAAATATATATAAATATAATATATAAAATATATATTAAACAAATATATATAAATATATATAAATAATGGATATGTGTGGTGGGAAGCTATGGATGGATGATAAGTGGCTAGATTTTGGTGTCTATAGATGCCCTTTTTTGTATCGTGTTGCATGAAACATAATGCGGTGCAAAAATACGAGACACCTGGTTTGGACTGATGAATAAGCAAATTTCTCTTGTTGGAATGCAAAGATGAAATTGAAGACAAAATAATTGTGTAGCTTACTCGCTCAATTGATGAATGAGTCTCATGAGCCAATTGATAGATTTGTTCAAATGATTGTGCAAATGAATGATGTGATTGTGGATAATATGAATGATGTAAAAGGATGATATGAATGATGTAATTTTTTTACCATTTTTGCCTTAATGGTGAAAGGGGGTTGTTGTGAAATGCAAGTGATTTATTTTGTTGTTGCCCCAATAGAGAAAGAGTTTTTGCCATATGTAGATGCCATGATCATGTAAAATGTATCTCATTTTGGGAAATCAAAATAAAGTTTAGTTACCCCAAGTTTGGGGTGATTCCATGTTGTTGAAGAAAGTGCCTTTTGGCATCATTGAAATGCAAATATGCATATGCAAAAATAAAATAAAATAGTCTTTCCCTCGGGGCCACTCATGATTGCAGCTAATTCCCACACGGAATTCCTAAACGGTTTCTCAATCACTTTACTCGACCTGTATCCTTGGAGACTGGTGTAATTGTAAATAAAATGATGAAATTTATCCATGTTGGGAACCCCATGGAAAAGGGCATCAATGAAAAATATTGAGCAAATTGGTCTTGGCATAGTCTCACTTAAAAGATGAGGTACCAAAATTGATTTTATTTTCAAACAATGAGATATTGGATGATGAAGATGGCCAAGTTTCCTTATGGTGATTTATTCATATTATCGAATTGCATTGATGCGAATCACTGCAATCGCCAAAGAGATAGAATAGACCACTAGATATGAGATTCACTTAAAATTATAGGTGAATTTGGCAAATGTTGAATGTAAATGCAATTGTTGATGGATTTGATGGTGTTGAAATGCAAATGTTGAATGAAGGTGTAATGATGTTGAATGCATGTATGGATAATGCAATGAATGATTCTATTTTTGCCCCATCATATGAAGGAGTTTTTGACATGGGAAAATACAATGAATGATTCTACTTTTGTCCCAACAGATGAAGGAGTTTTTGACATGGGAAAATGCAATGATTGTGAAAAGTGTAATGATTGATTCTATTTTTACCCCAAAAGAAAAGGGTTTTATGATAATGTAAGTGTCCTTATGGTGATTTATTCATTATACCAAATTGTATAGATAACCAGTCGTTACAACCGCTAGGTTAATAGGATAAACCACTAAATACAAGGTTCACTTGTACTTGCAAATGTACTTGACAAATGTTGAGTGAAAGTGTAATGATGACTGAAATTGATGATATTGAATGTAAATGTGAATGTGATCTATTTTTGCCCCAATAGATGAAGGATTTTTGACAATGTGAATGATTGATTCTATTTTTACCCTAACATAAAAGGGGTTTTTGAAAAATGCAAATGATTGATTCTATTTTTTTCCTTAACAGAAAAGGGATTTTTGACAATGTAAAAGATTGATTCTATTTTTGCCCCAACAGAGAAGGGGTTTTTGATAATGTAAGTGTTTGATTCTGTTTTTACCCTAACAAAAGAGGGTTTTTTGAAAAATACAAGTAATTGAGTCTATTTTTGCCCCAATAGATAGAGGGTTTTGATAATGTAAATGATTAATTATGTTGTTGCCCTAATAGAGAAGGGGTTTGATAATGGAAATGATTGGTTATATTTTTGCCCTAACAGAAAAGAGATTTTTGTATGATGTAAGTGATTGGTTCTATTTTTGCCCTAACAGAAAAGGGGTTTTTGTATGATGTAAATGATTGGTTCTGTTTTTTCCCTAACAGAAAAAGGGATTTTTGACATTGTAAATAATTGATTCTATTTTTGCCCCAACAAATGAAGGGTTTTTGACAATGTAAATGATTGGTTATGTTTTTACCCTAATAGAAAGGGGTTTTTGTATGATATATATGATTGGTTCTATTTTTGCCCTAACAGATGAAGGGGTTTTTAACAATGTAAGTGTCCTTATGGTGATTTTTCCATCATACTAGATTGCATGGATAACTAGTCGCTGTAATCGCTAGGTGACTAGGATAAACCACTAAATACGAGGTTCACTTTGAGGATGGCTTGACCAAAGGATTTAGGTCCTCTAGAGTTTGTTTATTTTTTTGGACTAAAATGTGACCAAAGGAGTTTAGTTTCTTTGGAGCATTTTGAATTGAAATGTTCCCAAAGGGGTTAGGCCCTTTAGAGATTTTTGACTTTGATGTGTGTTTGCGAGGCAAAGGGCTCAACATTTGATCACCATTTATGAATGCAAAATCAAGCAACACAGAATATAGAATATTGAAATAAACAGACGATATAATTACACAAATGATTGCACAAGGAAATAGATTCTTTTATTAATGTTGGTGGATCTCTAATATTACAATCAAGAATGCCCCAAATGTGGGTTTTACAAAGCTTTGTATTTCATACAATTATTACAATACACTAGGGTTCTCCGAAACCTTAGTTAACAAATAATTATGGTGTCTTCACGTCTTATTTTATCCCAATAGATTGTGGATGAGCTTAGGATATCCTTGATAGGGCCATCCAAGCTTCAAAAAACTTCAATGAATACTACTCTCACACCTGTACACAACAAGCAATAACAAGAGTTAATAATACCTATGAGGGCTCCACTATGTGAGACCCTAAGAAATGAGATCACTAACCCTAATATTGCATAAAATTTGTAAATAAATGATAAGAACATAAAATTATGTGCACAAAAATATTTACCTTATCTTCACTAACTTTTTATTTTTGTATTTTTTGTCGTTGCCAAGGATGATTACACATATGTTCCCTAGTGGCACTCGAGGGCCGTAGGGCTACAAAACTAATATGGGAAACACCCGTGGGCGCTTGGTACTGATCAAAAATACCTAGAGGTGCTTGGTAGGCTTTGGTGGGTGCTTTGGAGACTCTAATGGGAACTAAAGAAGCTTTGGGGGTGTTTGGCGGCTAAGGGGAGAGTTGCAAAACCAGATCTGGTTCTTGAGGTGGACGACAACGGATGTGGAGGAGGCGAGATGAAGCGATGGAGGATGGAAGTGGTGAGGATGCTTGGGTGCTTGAGGACTTAGGGCACAAGGGCTCAGGGAACTCAAGACCTCAAAAAAATGGTAGGGACTCCAAAAACTTAGGGGTTGAGTCATCAAAATGACTCCTCTTTATAGTCTTCCCTTAGGCATATTAGGGTTTCAATGACACAATTTGTGTGGCCAAGATTAAAACATGATGAAGGGTGGAGATTAAATCTAGGTAAATGGCATTGATTAAGGTGGATGGATGGCTAGGATTAAAACATGATGGATGGCTAGGATTAATTCATACATACATACATACATATATTTATTAAATATATATAAATATAATATATAAAATATTATTATTTAAATATATATTAAACAAATATGTATAAATAATGGATAATTGTGGTAAGAAGTTATGGATGGATGACAAGTGGCTAGATTTTGGTATCTACAAAATTTACCTCTATGTGAGATTTTATTAAATATTATTAAAAAATAAGAGCACATCGCTGCATGTATTTCAACGTGCACCTATGCATATTTCAATGTGCACCTGTGTGCATTACAGTGGGCATGGTGTATTGTGTGGGGGGAGAATTTTCCCTTACCCTCCTCCCCACCCCTTCCCTAGTGTGGGCATGCTAAGTGTACCACGTGCCCCCTACATCAATGCATTCTTAAGCATTGAAATAGGACCCCCTACCCTCCTCCCATCTCCCCTCCTTTTTCCTTTTGCGTGGGTGTGAACATTGCACGTTACATGGTCCCCCCACCTTCCCTACCCCCTCCTCCTCTTATGCATGGTGTGTATTTTGCAAGCCACACATCCCCCTCACCCCTTTTAATTTGCATGGGTATGCATATTGCGCATCTCGCACACTTTCCATTTAAAAAATAAAAAAATAAATTAATAATTAATTATAAAAATAATTAAATTATTAATTACTAATTTTTTTTTTGATAGGTAACAGTATATTTACAGTGGGTTTTTTAAATAGGATCCCAAAACCTTAATTACAGTAGTAGCCGAAGCAATGAAAAAGAAAACAGAAATAACGTCCCCGCCCCGGGGCCCTGGAAACTACAGAAAACAAAACGCTCCCAAAAAACTTTTGCAACCGAGATTCTCCAAAAAGAACAACCCCAAAAACAAGACACATTGAAACGGCAAATGCCAGGGGCCTAGCTAACTGGGCCCTGAGCCGTCCTCGGCCCGCTCAGACTGTCGTTGGACCTTGGCAGAGTTTTCCTCCAGCTTGCGACGGAGCTCGGACAACGCCTTGGCGGCATGAGACGCGGCTTGGGCCGCTGTGTTGAGAGAACTGACCGCAGTATCCAGGAGGCCGTGGAGTGCCAGCTTCTGCAAAGCATCATCTGACTCGAAGCTGATCACAGTGGGCTCCGGGTTCTCTGGTTTGACCTTCTTGGAGCTTTTCGCAGCCCAGGTGGGCCCGGGGGAAGCCCTTTTGCGGCCTGAACTTGGAGGAAGGGCCCCGTCAGGGCCTTTGCTCGACGCTCTGCACTTGCGCGTAGGCCTGCGACGCTTCAGGGAAGAATTGTCTGGAGCGGGGGAGCCTTTGCCGACAGGGGAACCAGGGGGAGAAATGCCTGCTTCAGGGGGCGGGACAGAAGAGAGGGGGGAATGCTCTGCAGTTGGGGTTGGTTGGCCAGGGCATGTCTATAGAGGACAGCCATGAGCCCCTGGTGCATGGGCCGAGAATGGTTCTTGCGAGCACGCTCAATGGTCAGACCCAAGGAGTAAAAGAGGAAGCGCGGGGTGCTGATGAGAGTAGCTCCTCGGAGGTGGTTAAAATAACTTAGATGGAAGCTATACAGTCGTTGCTCAGGATCGTCACAGGTAATATATTGCATTACCGGGACGATGGCTTCGTCGAACGGCGCCGGGAGGTGGGAGCGGAGCAGGTTGGCTTTGTCCCACTGGTGGTCTGGGAAGCGGGAGAGCTCCTCTTCCCAGTTGTGCTTGTCTCGCCTGACAACACGGCCTTTCTCTTCATGGTGGAGGCCGGTGACCTCTGTGAGGAAGTCCTTGGAGACTTTGAAGTGTAAACCCTTGACTGCAACTTCCCCGTCGTTCCACGTCTCCAGGAACCCCTGGGTGATCTCGTCGTCATGGCCAGCGAATTTGCTAAAAAATGGCATGAATTTCTTAGCGTCGGAGAATAAGCGAGCAGGACCGCTCAACTCAAGGACAGGGGGCTCCAGAAAGACAGCTTTGGATGCCATGGGGGACGAGCTGGCAAGGTGGGGACAAAGGGGGCAGAGAGTGCCAGACCGGGGAAGAAAGAACAGGGGAAGGAGAATGCGACAGCGGGATGGGACAACGAGGGGAATATAAAGGCCGTGCGGGGGCTTGAGAAGGGGGAGCGCCGCCAGCTTTGGAAAGTAGCACACGCGGCTGGGATCGACACGACGGGGAGGGGGCTGAGGGGGCGCACCAGGCTGCTGACACGCGAGGATGGGAAAGGCCCACTGCCAAAGCGCCAGTTGGCGAACGCTGAGCGGAGGAACGCCGGGAGAGGGCCGCGCCGGACTTGACCTCGATCGGGTTGGCATGGCACGGGAATCAGGCGACACAGAGATCAAAGCGAGAATGACGGGGAGGTCCGCCATGCACAAAAGAGTGGGGCTGCCAGGGCTGACAGCTGGCTAGCACGGGCAGCTGACAAGGCAAGGGGCGCGGGCCACCGCGAGGAGGGCCGGGGTGATCCTCTCGCGGACAGGGTGGCGAGCCGACGGGTTGACACGGGGGCGAGAAGCACTGGTCAGCAGATGCACACGCCGGGGGGACTTCGCCGCCCTGCCACGGGGAAGACTAGACGCCCGAGAAAACAACATGGTCGGGATGGTCCTGCAACGCAATTTGGACTAGGCCTGCAGGGAAGTGCGAGGTCCAGGTGGTGAGTTCTCCAACGGTAATGCCTAGATTTGCCATGAAGTCAGCAGCCCTGTTGCCTTCTCTGAGAACATGCTGGAAGGAGTGATCGGGGAAGCCCTGGAGAAGGAAGAGGGCCTCCCGGATGGAATTCTGGAATCGCCAAGAACAGGACTCGGGCTTGCTGGCGCCTCTGATGATGACTTGGGAATCGCCTTCAATAATAATTTTTGGGGAGGAGCCCCTGAGAGCCGACAGGCCACTGAGCAGGCCGGCAGCTTCGGCAAAGTTGTTAGTTTGCCTGCCCAACGGAACCGCGAAGGCAGTGACCAGATTCCCGAAACCATCTCTGATAACCCCGCCAGCCCCAGAGGGCCCGGGGTTGCCTTTGGAGGCGCCGTCGAAATTGAGCTTGAGCCACCCTGGGGGGAGTCCACCTGATCAGGGATCGTCGGGAGGGGGCGGGAGGGGAAGCAGGGGGGAGATCTGGAAGCCGAGGGAGGAGAGAAGGGAGGCTTCGCTCGACCGCCTGGGTACCGCAGAAAGGGGAATGAAACGGGAATTCTCGGAGGCAAAGGAGACTGCTTTGGTCGCTACCCACTGGGGGGAGCAGGCCGGGGAGGAAAAGGCTCGCCTGTTACGCTCAAGCCAAATTTTCCAGAGCAAGTGGGGAAGGCAGGCCTTCCAGAGGAAGCGGAGAAAGGGATGGGCAAAGGGGGTGGGCCACTGAGACAGGAGGTCAGAAATGGAATTGGGGGCCGCCCACTGAACGGAGAAATGGGAGAGGATGAGGCCCAGAACTTCGGAAGAGAAGGCACAGTTTAAGAAAAGGTGGTTGGTTGACTCCCAAGCGGCACGGCAGAGGAAGCATCTGTTGGGGATTTGGAAGCCTCGCTTGATCAGATTCTCGATCGTGAGGATTTTGTTTTGGACGGCCGCCCACACGAAATGGCTAATTTTGGGGATCAATTTCTTGGCCTGCACCATCTGGGTCGGGAAGGTGGTCGCTCCCGGGGTTCTCTGAATATGGTAAGCAGACTTGACTGAAAAAATGCCACTGGGAGAGCCATGCCACACGCATCTATCACTGTCTCCAAAAGAAGGGATGACTGTCGCACTGAGGATGCGCTGAAGTCTGGCAGCTTGAAGCGGGAACCTGGGGTTCAGGATGGGTTTCCAGGTGATCCGCCCCTGACGCTGAGTCATGTAGTCAGACACTCTGGGCCCACGGGCCGCTAGCCCAGGTTTGAGAAGAAGGAGTTCTCTGTCCGAGCTCAGGGCTTCGTCGAGAATCCATCTGTCCTCCCAGAAGTCAATCTTGGCACCGTCTCCAAGAATCCATCTGGTCCCTTGCTGAACAATATCTCTGGTGGAGAGCAGGGCCTTCCAGAAGGCAGAACCATCACGGGGCTGGGTATCCCCGAGGAAGGGGTGATTGTGGCAGTACTTCCTACGCACAATGCAAACCCATTCGTCAGGGGTATTGGTATGAACCTTCCAGGCATGTTTGGACAGAAGAGCCTTATTCATGGGCACCACCCGTCTGAGCCCGATCCCTCCCTCATCTTTGGGGCGGCAGACCAGGGGCCAGGAGACCAGGGGAATCCTTTTCTTGTCATCGCCTCCCGACCAGAGAAATCATTTCTGAATTTGCTCAATGAGAGTAGCAATGGAGGCCGGAATTCTGAAGACCGACATGAAGTATATCGGAATGCTTTGGAGTACAGACGCCAAGAGAGTGGCTCTGCCGGCCTGAGAGAGAAGGTGGCCTTTCCAGGGGGCGAGTTTTCTTTGAATCCGCTCAATCACCCCATTCCATAGCACCTTAGAAGACGCCCCTGTGAACAGTGGAAGCCCGAGGTAGGAGGAAGGGAGGGAGCCGGGGGAGCAGCCCAGGATCCGCCCGATTTTGATTTGCCTAGCCACGGGGGTGTTGATGAAGTAAATCTTGCTTTTTCGTAGGTTGATTTTCTGCCCAGCTGCCTCCTCATACAGAGTAAGGATGCTCTTGAGGGCCTTGGCTTGAGGGATCGAGGCCGAGGAGGCAAGAATGGTGTCGTCCACAAACTGCTGATGGGACACGGGGGGGAGGTCCTGCGCCGGCTTGATGCCCGAGATGAGACCGCGAGAAACAACGTTCGAAATGGTTCGACCCAGGGCCTCGGCCAGGATAATGAAGAGAATCGGGGATAGGGGATCACCTTGGCGGAGACCTCTGGAACTGGGGAAGAACCCGATCGGGGACCCATTGACAAGGATTGAGAACCAGGGGGAGGACACGCACTTGTTGATGAGATGGACCCAGGAGGGGTGAAACCCAAATTTGAGGAGGACCTTGGACAGGAAGCTCCAATCGACCCTGTCAAAAGCCTTGTTCATATCAAGCTTGAGCAGGAAATGGGCCTTTCTGGATAGGACAGCTGAGTGGATGGCCTCATGCATGATTATGACCCCGTCTGTAATCAGCCTGCCTTTGACGGAGCTTCCCTGGCAGGGGGAAATGATCAGGGGAAGAATGTCTTTGAGGCGGGTTGTCATGGCTTTAGTCAAGATTTTATAGAGGACATTGCACAAGCTGATGGGGCGAAAGTCTGACAGGGATCTTGCCGCCTGAGTCTTCGGGATCAGGGCTATGAAGGTGGTGTTGATGCCTCTGGGGATGGATCTAGCAAACTGCAGGTCCCGGATGGCAGCGCACACATCATGGCCCACGATGTCCCAGAAATACTGGAAGAAGTGGGGAGGAAACCCGTCCGGGCCCGGGGCCGCTTCAGCCTTCATGGAAAAGGTGGCAGCATGGATTTCTGAGTCAGACAGGGTCTGAACCAGCTTTGCATTAGCCATGGCCGGGACGGACGTCGGGATGTGATCCAGAAGGGATTCGGCCGCCTCCGAGGACATAGGAGGTCCATCGCCCAGGAGCTCTTGGAAGAAGTGGACTGCCTCGGCTTGGATGTCCTCTTCCTTGTTGATGATACTACCATTGCTGTCAACCAGCTCGACAATTCTGTTGGAACCCCTGTTTCGGAGGGTCGAGGCATGAAAGAACTTGGTGTTTGCATCGCCATCTTGGATCCACAGAGCACGCGACTTCTGCCTCCAAAAGGTTTCTTCCCTAGCTAGGATATTGTGGTACTCGCTGAGGGCGGTGCGTTCCTCTTCCCTGAGTCCGGGCTCATGAGAGCCAGCTTGGAATCTGGACTCAATCTCTTCGAGTTTATTTTTGATAGCCTCCTTGCTTTCAAAGATGTTACCGAACACCTCTTTGTTCCAAGTCTTGAGGTGCTCCTTGAGGCGTCTCAGCTTGTGGAAGACTTGTTCGACGGGGCGGCCAGGGACAGGGGGAGCCCACCAACGGCTGACCTGGGCCCGGAGGTCGGGGTGGTGAAGCCACATGGACTCAAACCGGAAGGGTCTCCTGGGGGGGCGATGATCAGTCTCGAGGAGGAGGGGGCTGTGGATCGGACCCGATTTTGGGGAGGGCCAGGAGGGAGGCGTCGGCAAAAATGGGGAGGGCTTCCTTAGACAAGAACACTCTATCCAACCTTACCTGGATGTGGTTGGGTCCCGCTCTCTTGTTGGACCACGTGAACCGGGCTCCCTTCAAGCTGACATCCATGAGCTCGTTGAGGGCAGTAAAGGCCCCAAAGTCGTCCATGCTTTTGGTTCTGACCTCCGAGCCCCCGCATTTGTCAGAGGAAAATAGGGGGCTATTGAAATCCCCGGACAAGATCCAGGGCAGGGGAGCGAAGGCTTCTCTCATCGAACTGATTTCCTGCCAAAGCCTTGCTTTCTCAACAGGACTGTTGGGAGCGTAGACGTTGGACAGGATCCACGATCGCTTTGAGTTGAGGCAGTGGACCAGAATGTTCATAATCCTGGGCGACGAAGAAATGAGCCTTCCCTCGTAAGATCGAGGGTCCCACATGCACATGAGGCCCCCGACTGAGCCAGCCGTGGGGGTGGAGAGAAGTTCGCAGTTGCGCCAGGTAGCATGGGCTATTCTCCGGGCAGCGACGTCATCTATCTTGGTCTCTTGGAGGAGGATGAAGGACGGGCGGTGGTCCCTACGGAGTTGACCGAGGATCCTTTTCTTGGGGACCCCATTGAGTCCCCCCGATGTTCCAGGAGATTAGCTTCATTTGGCACCCTTGGGGGGTCGCTCGCCCCCCTTTCCAGCCTCGGGCGGGGGTTTGGATCGGGCGTCGTCCGCCTTGCGAAAGCTCGTGCCAACGTCAGATAGCGTAGTCTGGGAGCCGTTAGCAATGTCGTCCTCAGTGAACCTTGACCGTTGTTCGCACAGGGTGGGCCACCCTCGTTTAGATTTGCTGCCAAAATCTGTGGCAAAGGACCTGCTCTGGGTCATTTTGGGGCTGACTTCGTCGGACTCGGATGGAGAGCTGCCTTCGGTCTCATCATTAGATCGCTCAGACCCACACACCAAGGGGGTAGGTTCCGGGAAGGATGCCTGGGGGGCCGGGGTCAGAAGGGGTTGGGGGGAGGATTGGGTCCCGGTAGCAGCCGAGGCTTGAGGGGCCAGAATGGGATGCGGGGGGGATCTGGGATCGGGTCCCCGGAGGGGTCGCTGGGACTGGGAATCTGGGAAGGGGCGCCCTCCGAACTAGGCTCGAGGGCCTGGGGGCCCGAAGGGGAAACCTCCTTGAGGGGAGCGCTAGGGTTGGGACGAGATGGGTCCTGGGAAGGGGCCCGACCAGAGCTGGGCGGGGGTTTGGGATTAGGGCCTTCCGCCTTCCTGGAAGCCGGGCATTGGTGAGGGAGGTGGCCTTGAGAGCTGCAGGAGGTGCAGAAAGCAGGTTTATTTTCATAAATAAGGGTTTGGCACCAGAAGAAGGATCCAGAAGAGATGGTCACCGAGGAGGGGAGCTCAGATTCGAGGTTGGCGTTGGCACAGAACCTGGCGTGCACCATGCGAGAGCCAGCCTTGGTCGCAGGATCAAAGGCCACCAAGTCTCCAACCGACTGGGCGATGAGCTTTAGAACGTCTTCTCGCCACAGATGGAAGGGGAGGTCCGGGAGGCGAACCCAGATCGGGGCAAAGTTGATGCTTTGGGAGCTGGGGTGAAAATCTGCACCATAACGCCTGAGAAAAAGGCTCTTGCGACCCAAGAACCAGGGCCCGCCCGACAGGATCTTCTCAGCATCCTCGTTGTTGTTGAGTTTGATAATGAAAAAGCCTCTGGACAGAGCAACCAGCTGGATATGGCCGGAGACCTTCCATTTGGTGGCCGCCCATTTGCGGATCGTCTCCATGTCTGGGCGCCCGCCCAGGAACTTCCCAACCAAGGAGGACGAAGAATCAGAAACCAGGGTTGTGTAAACCTCCTCCTGGATGGAAATGTGTGTGCCTTGGAGGGAAAGCCCAACACCCAGGGCCCGAGCAGGGGTCCTGGAGCCCGCCAAAACCTGTTGGTAGGAGGGTTTATGTCCTCCCGAGGCCCGCCCTAGCCCCGGATCGGGGATTGCCTTCCCAAGGCCATCCGACGTGACAAGGCCAGGCAGGGGGCGCGGGCCCAGAATCCCGACCCCACCAAACCCACCGCACAGCTCGAAACCCCCGTCCGACCTCGCCACGGATCCGCCTGGACCAGGCCCGGGCCCGGACGTACCTGATCCCCCTGGATCCGGGCCCGCCCGAGAACCCGCGCTCGCTTTGGATCCGATCCCAGCCCATCGTCTGCTTCTGCTCCAACTTGCGCTCCGGTTGCCGCTCCCGCCATCACCTCTCGAATATTTTGACTATCTTGCACCACAATAAAAAAATTGACCAATTAATTACTAATTTAATTAATTATATAAAATAATAATAAATTAGTTAATTAATTAAATAAAATTATTAATTAATTAAATGATTAATTTGAGGGAAAAACTATTAAATCAAGGGGAAAAATATTAAATCAAGAGAAAAATATATTCAACCAAGGGAGATAATTTTTGCAATAAAACTTGGGATTTTACGGGGAAAATAGCACCATGTTGCTTAGCCAAGATATCAAGGAGATCAAGGAGTTGGCATAGTATATCAAAGAGCTATATGCCCAAATGGTGAAGACCATATCAAACATGATTGACACAAACTAGAAAGAGTTTCTTAGTAATGGGGACTCCAAGCTGGACATTAAAAATGATTCTAGCCCTATTCTATCAGCCAAAAACCTTAGCATTATGGAAAACAAAATCAACATGATCAAATCCAATTTGGGGAACACTCTTAAGACTATTGCTCAATCCATGGAGGCCTTGTAAATAGGGGCCAAGGTGAACATGAACGAGCAAAATATGGTAAAGGAATTATACAAGACTACTTGGATCAACAAGGGTGCAATTATGCTTGGAAAACCTTTTCCTTTGGCATTGTTTAATGGTACACCTTTGAATCAAGAGGTAAATCCTCCTCCACCTCCTCCAGTGTACATTGTGAAAGATGATATTTCCAACCCTCTTCACTCCAAGAAGTGTCCTCTATTACTAGCTTAGTGGACCCAAAGCTTGATAGTAGTTTAGAAAATACATCTAAAGGTGAGCTCTTTAAGGATTAGGCTCATTTTTCTATCATCCACTTATCTCAAATGTGGGATATTGTTATACTATATAAGCCTATTATCGATATCCAAAGTTGAAGAACATATTCTTGGATGGAAGTCATACCCAACTAAAGCTAAACGTCAGCACACCTGATTCTATTTTTCCAGAAATTAAATCTATTGTTGTGAAGGTTCTAGATTCCTGGGAAGGGAATACTATCCATGTCTTGAAGAATGTTCCTACACACTCCATTTTCATTCTTTGTGCCACATCATAGGTCTTCCACATGGTTACCTCCTCATTCTCTAGGTCTTTTCTTCCTCCTATTTTGATCACATTGGGGACCAATGCACATATGATTAAGAGGAGCTATGAGGAATAAAATTCAAATTCAATTCAATATTAATTAAATAAAAAACTAATTAAATATTACTTAATTAAATTTATAAAAAGTTATGAACGATTAATTCTAAAGGCACATGAAAAATCATGCCTATTCATAATATTGTAATATTTATATTGAACTCAATTTCAATGGCATTGCTAATGGGAGGGAATCCAGGGATTATTGGAGTTGGTGGTATCTTCAGAGATGATCATGGAAATATTATCCTTGCCTATGCAAAAAATCTAGGAATTCAAACCAATCATGTTGCTAAAGCAAGAGTGCTCTATCAATGTTTGTCCCTTCTCACCTGCATTCCTTGTACTAAACTCATTATAGAGGGGGATTCACTTAACACTATAAATTATCTTAAGGGATCTCAAAACCCATCATGGAATGTTCAAAATCTCATTGTGGAGTCAAGGAAAGTATTAAAAAATCTTAGTAGCAATGACATTCAACACATATACAGGGATGGCAACAAGGTAGCAAACATTCTTGCCAACCTGGGCCTTTCTCAAGAGTCCCTTCACGTGTGGTGCAATAATTTTCCCAATGAAATATATGATTTTAGTACATTGGATGGTACTACTTTCCTTGGTTGGATAGGATTGGTCTTTTTGTGGGACACTTGTCTTCCTCTAACCTATTACAAAATGGTCCAAGTTCACTGTTGTCTTGGGATTTCTTGGTTTCAAAGACTATTTTTCAAAAAAGATCATCTCCAAGACCTTGAAGACCTGCACAACTCCATTTATAGAGCTACCAAGATGATCACTTCTCTACTTTAGCAAGCTTCAATTACTTGGTTTTTGGTGCTTTGGGATGTACTTGGGTTTTAATTTGGTAGGTTTTCTTAGCTCTAGGGTGTGTCTTCTTGGTGTTTTATCCCAAAGACTCTCTACCCTACTTGTGTTGGTTTTTGGTTTGTCCTATATGGACTATCTCATTTTGTTTTCGATAATGTAAAAAGGTTCAAGGACCCTTTCAAAACCCCTTCCACCAACTAATCAAAAAAACATTATATTAAAAAATATCAATAAAATGAAACTTGGTATATATCTTTTTGCCCATATTTTTTTGTATTAATATGGGTGTTGTCTAAGACCTAGGTATTGGTGTTTGAGCACCCCTCAATTTACTAGATATTAATGGGCAATCTATCTTAGCTAAAAATGATAGCTCCTCCATGATATTTAAAACCCTTGGCACATAGTTTCTAATCTAATCCACTAAAACCATAAAAGTTTATGTTTTTTGGAAATATACTTGAATGGAAAATGAACAATATGATAAAAATTATAGAATCAGAAAATGGATAGAAGGACAAGAACTATTGCTACTACTATGAAACACAACTCTAAGAAAGAGTTTTGATAACACTTGTTAGACAACTTCATATAAAAATAAATATAACCATAATAACAATGCAGGAATTAATGGAAATGCTTATAAACTAAATGGTCATGAAAATAAAAATAACGAAAGTGCTCAAGAAAATAACTAGATGGATAAACAACAAAATTATATCAATCAAGTAGAATAAATATTGCAAGCCTATTTAAGAGTACAACCTCCTTAGAAGTATAGCTCTGATACAATATGAGATACTTTCTACTCCAAACACATGTCCTTATATAGACTCTTATTTACCCTAATATAATGCTCAAGGGTTGGACCACATGAAAGAGGGGAGTCAAGCTACTAAATCCTACTTATAATAAAAATAAAGGTTACATCATAACGGGCTTGTACACAGTAGGCACCCAAGATCAAGGTTATGCATAAGGGGTAGTACCAAAAAAGTAATTATAAAATTGAGGTGAATCTAGATGAATGGTGTATAGAATTTGGGGTGAATGTTTCAAAATTTTGTAGAACATTTATCAAAATATGGTGATTTTTTGAAATTTTTGCACAAAAATTATCAAAATTTTTAAATTGTGATTGGTATAAGGAAAGTGGTATAAGGTGAGTGGCAAAAGGTGAGTGGTAGAAGGCAAATGATAGAAGGTGAGTGGTAGAAGGCGAGTGGCAAATGCGAGTGGCAGAAGGCGACTGGTGGATGGCGACTAGCATAAGGCTACTAGCGGATGGTGACTAGCATAAGGCTACTGGTAGATGGTGACTGGCATAAGGCGAGTGACATAAGGTGAGTGGTAGATGGTAACTGGGATATATGGTGAGTGGTATATGGTGAGTGGCACAAAGCGAGTGGCATAAGGCGACTAGTATAAGGTGACTGGCAGACGGTGACTGGAAGACAATGACTAAAAAATGGTGACTAGAAGATGATGATTGGAAGAAAATTATTGGTAGATGGTGACTAGCATAAGGTGAGTGGCATAGGTGACTGGTAGATAGCAACTGGTATATGGTGAATGGCACAAGGTAACTAGCACAAGGCAACTAGCATAAGGTGATTGGTAGACGGTCACTAGCAGATGATGACTAGCAGAAGGCGACTGGTAAATGGGGACTAGAAAATGGTGACTAGTGGATGGCGACTGGAAAATGGCAATTGGTAGATGGTGACTAGTGGATGACAACTGGTGGATGGTAATTTGTGGATGGTAACTAGTAGATGGAAACTGGCCGTAGGGCGACTGACATATGATGACTATCAAATGACAACCACCAAAGATCATCAATAAGAAGCTACCACGTGTCATCTCCTCTGCCATGTGTTACACATATATTAACTTCAGCCATGCAGAATTCTATAAATAGAAATGCAAGGTCATTTTTCACCTTTCCCACAACATTTTCCAAAGCAATTTTAGAGCTTTTTCCAGCATTTTTAGAGCATTTTCCACAACAATTTCAGAGCCTTTTCAAAGGGTTTTGGCAATATTTTCAAAGGGTTTTTGCAGTGTTTTTAGACGATTTTCAAAGTGTTTTCAAGGGCGTTTAAGAGCCTTTTCTAGGGAATTTTAGAGCATTTTCCTAGGTGTTTCTATATCTATTAAACACTATTTTAAGAGCCTTTTTCAGATCATTTTTGTGCAAAAATGGCTAGCTCTTCCTCTCCTCTACCTTCCAAAGTGGCTTTCAAGAACTTCTATTGCCCCAACATCAAGAACATTTTCAACACTTCTGGAAGATATTCTGAATGGATTTACACCTCCAAACTTGCTGGAGTAATGAAGATGTGACAATTGAACATCAACGTCCCCCTGATGCAATGGATCGTTAGTTGCTACAACCATGATGTGTCCATTGTTGTGATCAAAGTGGATAACAAGGATATTATCTTTCTGTGAAACCCTAATACGTGTAGCTATTAACAAGGCTACCATTTTTGGATGGTGTACTGGTGAACAACCAGTATGCCTTGATCGAAGATGACAAATCAACGCTAGCATCCAAATATGTTGTGCATTCAGACAATTTGAAAGGTATATTTTTAAAATTTAGTTTTTATTTATCTTAAATTTTTATGTATTGTAGTTTCCATTCTCTAATAATTTTATCCCTATTGTAATTTTGTTTTCTGATAATGTTCTCTCTTTTTTGCAGTTAATTCTTCAAAGTCCAAAAAGAATTTAAACATTTCCAACGTTGCAGACAAATTTCTTTATGCTTACATTGCATTTTTCTAGGCAAGGCTTATTTTGTAGGGGCGACCTATAGAAATGTCTTTTTAGGCATTGCCCTTATTAATTCGATGTATTTATGGTGGTAGATTTGATTGGTCCATGCACATTTCCAACCACCTAAAATAGGACCTTTTGAGTGCCTAGAAAATTCAATCTTCATATACAATAACAACCAACAACTTTATTCTTTGTATTTTTCATGAAGCTTACTTCAATATTCAAAAAGCAATCCTCCAACTGCATTGCACCCAAGTTTGTTGGCTATTGGCATGAATGAGAATGAAATACAAGTAAAATTATTTTTTGGAATATCTCTGTTTTCTTTTTTTCAATCAATCTTGTTATTTTGTAATTTTCTTTTGAAAACAAAGAAGAACATCTCAGTATTCTAGTAAAATATGTGCCACATTTAGGATTCAAGAAGCGTCTGCTGATTCTAACACACAGTCACAATCATCACCAGTAATTTCCTCCAAACATGTGAGGTCTCATGGTGATCAGATTCAACATACACTTGCGAATCCTATTACTTATGAATGTGTTGCAGTCGACGTCAAAGAAGTTACCTCCAGCTCACAAGGTAACATTATTATTCAAAAGTACTATTTTAAATGATGTATTTTAATGATTTAAAATTATATTTAGTTTGATGTATTTTAAATATTTTTCAGAGAAAGAGCAAATGGTTGCATCATCAATGACTACAGAGTTCGAGTCTGGTATGTTTGGTTAAAATTAATATTTTTTACGATATTATTTTTGACACAAGATTTAATTTATATTTTCACGTAAAATTTTGCAAATGCACCAGTTACATTCAAAATATTGAAAAAATACTGCCTCCACCTTCTGCACAACCACAAATGTAGAACAACAATTAACACAACAAGTCCTTGTCCATCCATAGTAGGTACCACCGGTGATGAACCAATTGCGCATACGTGGAAAAATATTCCTCACACCACCGCCTCATGGAACCAAAAGTGTTTCCCAGAAACACATTATGTACCAATCTAATGTTTATGTTTTCCCAATTTTAATCCTTAAGAATTTCTCAAATGTAGAGAGTGCGTCTCAAATTCCCTCTAGGAATCTAGATGATGATTTTATTTATCAAGATATGAATCCTGAAAATTTTCCATTAAAGGCAAGAGATATGCTTTAGGATCTATAGGGAAATGATGACGAAGAAAAGAATGTTGAAGCAGATGCCACCAGATTTTCCTCTTCCCACCCCAAAAAGTCACTGTCCATCATATGACCGATGATGATAAAGTAAAATTTTCAGAATTTTTTTTATTAGCCAATAGATGTAAAACTAAAGTTCATAATAATATTCTTGTAGATATTTTTTTTGGTATAAGGTAGAGGTGGTTATAAGGTCCACAAACCTTTTACAAAGTCAAAATGGGCTGGTTCTAGCATCAAGCCCGTATAATCAAAATACAAAATGGATCTTTCTAAGACTCACATTAAGCCATACTTAGAGTCCACGAGTCCTATACTTGTCGCTTGACTATTCGGGATAAAACAAAAACCAAACAACACCTAGCACTTACTAACACTAGGTTCCTTGTCTTTGTACACTTGTCACCTCCCGAGGCCCCGACAAATGGGATGCCTTTTACGCCTAATTCCATCCTGTCGGATTACTCATCATCGGCCCCTCCGATCTCCCGATGCTCTAACGGGTTTGATCTTAGCTCTTCTCTAGCAACCAACACCAATAGTTCTTGAGGGAAGTTATCCTTCCAAATTTGCATCTCCCCAACGAAGCGCAATATTTGCCATTAGATCCGCCGCTTTGGTTCCCTTCTCCGAAGGTGTGTTGGATTCGGGCATTAACCAAATGAGATTTATGAATCTTTGCTTCTAGGATAAGCTCCAATATGGTCCAGTGGGGTCTTTATCCTCCTTAATTGCCTTGATTATATTAAGCGAATCCCCTTCAAAGATAACTTCCTTATAACCCTCAAGTCCGGCAATTCTCATTGCTGCATGCAGGCTCGGGCTCTGCAAAATGATTTGTTTGAGTTCCCAAAGGCTCTGCAAAGGCAAGGACCACTTTTCCTTCCTCATTTCTCAAAACTCCTCCTGCTCCTGCAGGCCCCGGATTTCCTTTAGCTGCCCTGTCAAAATTAAACTTAACCCACTTTTGTGTGGGGGGTATCCACTTGACACCATCCAGTGGGTTGGTTGTAATGTCTAGGTGCGGAAGTTCCTCTCCCCGAGTTCCGCAAAATCCTCCTTTCCCTTAGAGACATGGTCTCATTTTTGAAGAAGAAAGTTTTCCAGTTTTCTTTCAAAGCTATGATTATTTTATTACCACATAACATGGGATCTTTCTTACGTCCTTTAAATACTCTCTTATTTCTCTCATTCCATATCCCCCATAAAAAATGGGGTAAGTCGAGCTTCCGAGCCAAGTCAAAAGCTTTGCCCGGAAGGGGGAAGCCCTTGTATGCGAAGTCGGACATGCTATTTGGAGCAGACCCAATCTATATGAAATTTGGACGGGATCATTTGGAAGAGCCTGTACAAGAAAAATCACAAGTTAGAAATATATGACTTACTGATTCTATTGCTTTCTCACACAAGATACATCGATTGATGAATTGGAAACCTCTCCTTTGCAGATTATACATTGTCGGGATCTTATTTTGAGCTGCCAACCAAAAGAAGAAAGCTATTTTTGGGGTTAAATTATTTAACCAAATAACGAGAGTCGGAGTCCGACCATTGAATCTTGAGTGGATTAACTTATAGGCAGTTTTTACTGAATAGATCCCACTTGTAGTTTTGCCCCAAATTGCCTTGTCTCTTCCTCCCCCAGGAATGATCGGGAACACCCTTAAAGCATCATTGAGTTTGGTTAGGGCCACCTTCTCTTGCTCTGACAGATTATGAACTGTGATTTTCTTCCAAGAAGAAGTTTCTGTGCTACTGACAATAAAATCCCCTACTTTTCCTCCCATTTCCTTCGAAAGTTTATGTTGGAGGACACGAAGGTCTAAGTTATCTTTCGGAGGGGCCTCTTCCAACCACGGGTCTTTCCAAAAGTCCACTTGTCTTCCATTACCAATTCTCCATCGATGCCTTTCCGACTACCTCCCGAGCATTCGAGCAAACAATTCCAAAAATAGGATCCTCTAGGAAGATTATCGACTTTCGGGAAGTCCGATTATTTACGATATATTTTGCCTTAAGAAGTTTTACCCATCCCAATTGATCATTATTGATAAATCTCCATACTGTTTGCCAATCGGAGCTTGATTCAATTCTTTCATTCTCTTTAACCCCGAGGCCCCACGATCCTTACTTGCACACACCTGATTCCATGCTACCAACGAAATTCTCTTTCTCTCCTCTGAACTTGACCACAAGAAGTTGCGTTGAATTAGCTCCAATGTAGCTCGGACCTTTGTAGGCATTCTAAATAGAGACATGCAGTAAATTGGAATGCTCTGCAAAGTAGTTTGAACTAATAAGGCTTTTCTGCGGAGTGAGGAAGGCTGCCCTTCCACCCTGCTAACTTTTTGGAGATCCTGTCAATGGTGAGTTCCACAAAGTAGCCTTCATTCTTCCTTCGAACATAGGCATACCTAGATAAGTTCTTTGGTAGAAGCTCCTTTCCACAACCGAAGAGGTTAGCTATTCTTTCCTCCCTCCCACCGGGCGTGTTAAAGAAATAGATGCTACTCTTCTTATAGTTTATGTCTTGTCTCGCTTTGTCTCATACTTGGTTAGAATTCTCTTCAACTTCCTAGCTTGAGGCACCGAGGGTTTGGACACAATGATTGTATCATCCACAAAGCTGTTGGTGAGACAACTGCCCTACTTGTTGAGGTTTGGTTTAAAACCTTCCAATTGACCATACTGCACCACTGCTGAAATGTTCCTACCCAATGCTTCCGCTAAAATAATAAACAAGTATGGAGACAAAGGATCTCCTTGTCGCAACCCCCTTTCACTCTTAAAGTAACTTAGGAGGGTGACCCATTCACCATGAGAGAAAATCTTGTAGTAGAGATACAACTAAAAATCAACTTAATCCACTGAGGACGAGAAACCAAACTTACCCAAAATCTTGGTGAGGAACCGCCATGAGACCCGGTCGTAGGCTTTATTCATATCAAGCTTTAGTAACATACCTTACTAGTCACCATTGAATGAATAACCTCATGAATTGTGATGATACCATCCAATATTTGTCGCCCTTTCACAAAGCCACCTTGGTTCATATCAATGATGAAAGGAAGGATAACCTTGACCTATTGGCGATTGTTTTTGTGAGAATCTTCATCGAGTGTTACATAAAGCGATAGAGTGCACTGGAAAATTCCATTGCTCCCACTAGTTTAGGGATGAGAACTAAAAAAGTAGCATTAACTCCTTCTGGGATTTCCATGTCCTTTTGAGCCTCAATTATAGCTTCCACTACATCATTGCCTAGGATATCCCAAAACTTATGGAAGAAAGGCTACGGGGAAGCCATCCGGTCTGGGGAGGCTGTTACCATCCATGTCAAAAACGACCTTCTTGATTTCCTCCTTTGTGAAAGGACTAAGTAAGAATCCATTAAGATTATCGATTCTGAGGGGTGGAATGGCTGCCAACGAGAGAGTCCTCTTCTTCAATAGTCGGATTTACATCTTCTAGCAACGATTTAAAGTACTCAACCGCTTCCCTCCTTATGTCTTCCATATCTTTGGTGTTAGACCCATCGGCCATCTTGATCTCCTTAATTTTGTTAGTACTCCTGTGGCGAAGAGTAGAGACATGGAAGAACTTTGTATTTCTGTCACCCTCCTTTAACCAACGCGATCTGGATTTACGCCTCCAAAAGGTTTCTTCAAATCCTAGCATCGTGTGGTATTCGGCTAACGACTCCCTCTCTCGGTTTCTCGGATCCTCTGTAAGCTGCTCTGACTTCAACTTCTCCTGTAGTTCATTGATCTTGTCTTTTAGTTATGCCTTTTTAACAAAAATATTGCCAAAGGAAGTTTTGTTCCACTCTCTAATGTTAGCCTTCACATTCCTTAGTTTACATGCCACTTGGGCCAGTTTCGAACCATTATACTTTTTGTCCCACCATTGGGCAACCAGATCCTTGAGATCTTGATGTTGGAACCACATAAGTTCGAATCGAAAGGGTCGATGTATCTTTTCTTAGAGTCCTCCCTGTTTCCCACGGGAATTGGGTTGTGATCGGACCCGATTCTTGGGAGTGCCGTTAATGAAGAGTCCCCAAACCTCTCCAGGGCATTCTTGAGAAAGAAGAAACCTATCTAATCTGATCCGAATTTGGTTTTCCTTCAATCTTTTGTTAGACCATGTATAGGAGAATCTACGCGAGGTCCACATCCATCGGCTCATGTTGCTCAACAAAATCTCTAAACTCGTAGATATCGGCGAGTTATTCTTTGAGAGCCCCCCAATTTATCTACAGGATTAAGGTAGCAATTGAAATCCCCTGCCACAATCCAAGGGTAGTTGGGGACCGTCTCCCTCAATTCAGCTAGGCGACTCCAAAGAACCCTTCTCAGTCCCTGTCTAACTGGAGCATATACATTCATTAAGATCCACTCTTCTGTGTGGTTTTATCCACACATAAGAGACAAATAAACCAACTAGACATCGAGAATCACTCTACTATCAATCACATTTTTGTTCCACATAACCGGTAACCCTCCTGCTTGTTCCAGGTGGCCTCTTGGCCTACTACTTCAACTTCTCGCCAAGTCCTATTCTTAAAAGGAATAACTCTACTCTCCTCCATTTTAGTTTCTTACGGTAAAATCATATCCGGTTTGTGTTCTTGTCTAAGAGCATACAAAGCTCTTATTTTTGTAGGATTACTCCCACGAATATTCCATGAAAGGATCTTCATTTATGGGCTTTGGATCCTCGAGCCTTCGCCCCAAAGAGCAATATTGCTTGAGTGCCATCAGCCACTCCTCGCTCTGCTTCTTTCTGCCTTAAGGCAGCATTGCTAGGTTTCCCTCTTCCCTACCGAACCATATCCCCATACATCCGCTCTAGGTTGAAGTTCCTTGGGATTCACTTGGCTTCTAGTAACCATCTTGGGTAGGTCGGTCTTGGTATTTGGGGTAACAATCGGCTTTCCGGGTTAGCTGGTCTTTTTGACGGTGGAGATGATTCCGTGCTCTTAGCTTCTTGATTAGTAGATTCTTTTTTCCTGCTTTGGGGTTACATCGATCTTGGTGGTTCACCTCTTCCTCCCGAGTATCCTTGCCTGTATTATTAGTTTCTGCTCCTTCCTCCGATTTTTCTCCTCTAAATCCTTCTCTTGAGTCTCCTCTACCTCGGATTCCACTTCTTGGCTGTCCATCCGATCTCCCTTCAAATGATTTAATGCATCAAAGCTGTTCTCCATTGGGATGTTGATCTCCTTGGAATTTCTTCCCATAAATTCCTCTGCGAGTACATGGGACCACTTCCACCGAGCCTCCATAGGCCTCCCGTATCACCCAATCAAACTTACTTGCCCCAGGGCGTTGATCTATGGGGTTCTTTCCTTTGTGATTTGGCTCTGAGGCTTGCTGTAACATCTTAGGAGCAGGTTGAGCTTGAGGGTTCCCATCAAAGGGACCAGCTCCCCTGTGAGAGGGTTTTGGGGCATAGGAATTTTTGGGAGGAGGGTTAAAACGTTGCCTCTTGCTTACAATAGGGCGAACGGGGTCTCGATATTCGGATTTCGAGCTCCACGTCCTTGAGGCCCGGGTTGGGTAGGAATGGAGATGCTGCGGGGGAGGGATATTATTGCAGGTTTGAGGATCGGTATTTTGGAGTGGGGGCTGGTTCTTGGAAATGCGGTGGATACCACTGGTGCCCTACCTTCCCACAAACACTACACTTAAAAGACATATTTTCATATTCAAATACACGAGTATGAAGGCCAAACATAGACGACAAAATAATGGATTTAGGGAGCTCTTTACTCAAGTCCGCCAACACACACATGCGAGCGAGACAGGAGTCTTGTTTTGCTCAAGGTTGCAGGATCAATAGCTATTAGTTCTCCAATCTCTGTAGCTATCCCAACCAATATTTGTTCGTTCCAAAAAAGCAGAGGTAATCCTGGCATCTTAACCCAAATAGGAGCCAAATCCAGCACCTGAGTCTGGGGGTTGAAATCGGGGGACCAACGCTTCAGATACAAGCCCCTTTTCCCAAAAAACCAAGGACCTCCTTGGAGAGTCCTTTCCATGTCCTGTTCACATTGAAATGTCACCAAAAGAAAACTCTTGGGTAAAGCCTTAATCATCATACCGGCCCTTGGCCGCCATTTTTGGATGGCCCATCTCCTTATGACTTCCATGACTGGCCTCACCCCCATAAATTTAGCCACCAAAGATGTTACGCCCTCCATAGCCACATGCTTGAGCTAAGGAATACGGGACGTGCAACCTACCATTGACAGATTTTAGATTAAAACAAGAGTCAGATAATTTTTGCTTACCGCGAAGAGCATTAAGATATGAAGGTCTCCAGTTGCCAGGTTTCTCTTTGTCTCCTTCTTGGGTCTTCCTTTGATCCTGACGCATAGAGTCCTGGTCCCCCTCAAAGAAATCTTCAACCGCATCCGCCCAACGCCCTTGGACCGGTTCCAATAGAACTTCCTTGTCCACATCCTCCGCACAGGGAGCCTGCTATCTCGCCGAGCCCCCACACCGCGTCTGCTGATCTGCCCTTTGAAGTCCCACACCTAGGGTTTGATGCCCCTAGACCTCTCGCTCCTCCTCCTTGCTGCTCCATCCGTCACAACTTGTTGCCAAATAGCATTGTAACATTCTCTTGTAGATATTGATAGATTAAAAGAATGGGAATATCGAGCCAAGGTTTTGATAAAAGCAATAAATGACCGATATAAGAATTTTTTAAAGAGAAAGGAGTTGTTTTCAAAGGTGGAGAATGAGCCCCAAAAGCTTGATGCTTTGCTACATAAATCTAAATTTGGCACTGTGGAGGCCGAGTATACATACAATGATGAAGTTCTAGCCATTGTTATAAATCGTTTGGAAAACCTCAATGCCGAGGCCCAAGCATATTTCAATGAATGGGCACTAGATCAGAAGAAAGTAGTAGTTGTAGAAACTGCAAGACTTACTGCTGATGTAAGTTTTACATCTAACTAAAAATCATTTTTTTCTTAAATATGTTTTGTTTATAAATATTAACCTTTTTCACTTGTATTTTGCAGTCTAATTTTCAGCACTTAAAGCAACAAGTCAGTGCCATGAAAATGTTGATCAAGACTACAAAAATTAGTATGAATAATGTTATTTAAGTGAAGAAAATATTTGTAAAAACCCCCAGTTGTTACCTTTCTTATCCACATTTTTTTTTAATATAAATATTCCTCTTCATATGGCAAAAGACCTAATCATGCCTTAGGACAAACATATTCCATTTGGATTATAACTTTTAAGGCAAATAGCTTCATGAGCTATAGAGACTTGGTTAGAGTCTTTTCAAGTAGAAGTTATCAGCTTCTACAAAACCCTCATAACCCACTTGGTATGAGTACGCTGGCCAAGCATTAGGTTTCATCCTCATAAAAGAAGAAAATCACCAAATGGTCCACCCAGACTAGGTGAATGCCTTGAATATGGAGAACCACACCCATGGTAAACCATCACAGATGAAATAACCACACCAATGGTTATTCATAAATCTTAGCTCCGATCCATTCCATTTAGAAGGGAGTTCTAAGACAATTGTATCACTATCATGATACAAATCCATGGAATGTCCTTTTTAACATGATTACATATCTTTGAGCCTCTTAGAGTTTATTGATACACACTCCATTTAGGCAACCCTCTTTATTTTCTCACCTTGAGTTTATTACCAACAAGGACTTATATTGTCCCATAAGGGTGTTTCCTTCATCCAATTCTTAGCTTAAAATGTAGGTTCTATCTTGGTTTGTAGTTCAGGGTCATTTTGCTTTGTTGAGAGTTCCATTCCACAATTAAACCATATTGAATGCTTTCGAGGTGGATTTAAACCATGAAGCAAGATTCTTTACATATTATCCTTAGGTTTGAAGTACTACATGAGACTTCTTCTTAACAAGGTTGTGTTTCATTCAAGAATAAGCATATAATGAATAAATCCAATTATCCCCTTAATATTTGGCTTCTATTACATAATAGTTCTTGGGAATTGGGAAGAATAATCAACATGAATGTAGATAGTGTTGTATATGGAAAGGTGCATCATTCATAAATAGTTATCCCACAATATTACAGAGAGATATCAAATCCCATTGAGCATACATTCATCACATGAGATTATTATTTGAATAACTCTACGCACTAGTATCATTCATCATTACCCACTTACATTCAAATCTAAATGATACAATTAAATTACATATTATCAACATATTAGAAAATGAGTATACTTTTCAAACACCCATACATGTTTAACCTACTGAAAGATTAATATATAAAATAAATACTACATTTAACATATATCATTTGCATTTTGAGAGTAAATGTAACATCTACAAGAAATAATAAGGCAATCCACAAAATAGAGTAACACAAAGATTTATCCTGGGAAAATCCTGATAGGAAAAACCCAACCTCCAAAATATATTCTTCCTCATTTTCATAACTTAAATGGTAAATTTTACAATAATAGTAGGGCATCTACATACCCTTATTCTCAAATATAGATCAAGGAGTACAATGCTTCCTTTTGACCTCTTAATGTAATTAAGGAATCACCCAATTCCCTCATCAATATAAAATTCACAATACCATTAAGGAATCTCTAGTCCCTTTAGGTTTCTTTCTCTAAGTCCTTTATTATCTTACATTGTTTATGAAAGTCATTGGAATTATATTTTGGAGATATCACATTTTGAGGAACCCTATGAGTTCCCTCAAGAATGAACTCTTAATTCACTCTTCATAATTGATTTATAATCAATCCCTTGAGCAATGGATTTAAATTCCCATACCTTTAAATCCATTAATAACCGTTCTTTAAGAATGAATTCCAAAATTACATCATTTCATGATAAATAATTAACCTTTGCTTTATAATTTAGAGTCCCATACCTCTAATTTATAAAGCATTTACTCTTAATATTTAACATACTTAATCCATATTTACCCATTCTTGAACATAGTAAAGTTTCTTTCAAGTTTGAAATTAACCTTTCATCATATAAAGTATCCTTTTGTAAATTCAACTGAAATACTTATTCCTCATAATTTCTTATGGTAGTGTCTAAAAAATTCCTTTAAATGCTATATATTTACCAAAGAGGCACATTAAATAACTACATCCAAGACTTACCCGCTTATTACAAGTCTAAGTATATTCCTTCCTATAATTTAATCTATACCTTCAAAATATTACACAATGCTTTTCTTGACCTTGTATAAATGCGTTAAATGTGTCCTTATACCTCATAATCCTTTATATTATTCCAAGGCCCACCTGTAAGTGGAGTTTTATTTCAATTTAGGATTCGAAGGTTACACCAGTAACCTTTTAAAAGGAACCCGAGTTTCCATTGAGTGTTAATATCGCTACCAAAAGGGACTCTAGGTTAAAAAATGTTTTTCCTTTAAATTTAAATCCTCTAAAATTATAACATATATTATATAGTACCATGCCTATCCATGCCATGGGTATAGTTTTCACTAAGATTTTTAGATGGTAGGTGATACTTACATGATAAGCTCCAGGTGTGTGAACTACATTGGATATCCTCCTATGCTGCTCGATTTTTGATGTTTGAGATTAATTTTTAGGCTTCTGCATAGCAGGGTGTCATGACTGGTATAGGAGATGAGTCATATAGTCGGTATAAGGTGGATATTATTGCTGGTTTACCTATCAAGGTGATCCAAGCCACTCACATAGACAAATGCCATAATAAAATCAAAGGTACAGGGTTATTTCAATCCATCCCTCATGGTACTACAAAATAGGGATTTGCAGTCTCAACACTAAATAAAAATTTGTAGAGGCCTCGATACAGATTATGAGCACTATAATTTGATACGACACTCAGATGAGAGCTCCATCGAATTCATCCCTGCATAGTAAGCACCCTGGCAAATTGAGTATTTAAGGAATTTAGTTACGAGGCATTCCAAAATGGCATCTAGGGGAAATTTCCATCATAGGTAAGAATGAGGTAATAGTACTTAGGGGTTTTCTATAGGCAACAGAGAATCGTGATGCTAACTATGGAAGCTGAGGAGCGACTATGGGATTCATAGGGGGTAGCTAAATAGAAGCGTTAAAGTATGCTCATTGTACTAGAGAGGTGATCTGCGGTTAAACTCCCTTACTACTGCTCTCGATGGCTTGTGTGGATTAAGGGTATGAGGGATCAAAATATCTCATCCCCTATTCACTTTGGAGTGATGGTTAGATAGCGTTTAAAATTCATTAATGAACCTTAGAGTCCCCGCGTAGTGCCTCTGCGAGAATAACATTGGAAGTTGACTTCGTTTTAAGACATGGTTCTGTGGATTCGAGCAACGACAAAGGTTATATAGTCCAATGAGTCACGATGACTTGTTCATCCCTAATTTTATGATATAGGTGCATTCACACAACATTCAAGGCATCCACAGTCTCAGTGTGAAGTATATTTGACTATCCCTAATCAATCCCTAAAATAAGCGTCTACTCTCTATATATTATGGGACAGGAAGAGATGCAAGTAAAGGTGTTCGGATTAAAGCAACTAAATACAGACACATCAACATTTGAAACCAAATAGAGCGGATCCGAGCAGCATAGGTATGAATCCCACATATATAGTATCATGGAAATTCGACACTTTTAAGGAAATTTATGCATTAATATTGAAGTAACCACTATGAGGTGGTGGTATTTGGTCAACGAAGAATTGAGGGGTTGGTATGCGCTTGTCGAATAAGCTTACTAGGGCCTTATAGTCCTTACTATGGTCTATACAAATTTTAAGAACCTTCAACGGTTAAACCCCATCAGTGTGTTAGGCTAAAGCTAGTTTATGTCATATCACAACTATAATAAGCTATCTTCCCGAATGAAATAATCTGGATCAGAATATTAATTATAAAAATAATATATCGTTAGGCCATTTTAATGAAGCATAAATGTTAATCCCCATCAAACCTATAATCCATAGGCCTATAATTTATTGATTAAATCACAGACATAGCATATAACTTCATACTAAGCCTTTAAGTAGCTTGATAAATTCATCTTAATGAAATTTCCTCTAACAAGGAGAAATAAGATATCACCAACCTAAATCTCCTGCAAGGTAGATCTCCTCCAACTCAATTTTGATTGCCTCTCCTTAATTATCCAATAAGGCTTCTTTCTTCAACTAAGAATCCTCACTCTAACTAGGAAATATTTCAAGTCTTCTGGTTTCTGATTCACCCCATGGGTGGAGAGCATACTCCCTAGACCATTAAGACTCCTAGAACCTAGATAGCCCCTTTTCCTCCCAAAATGACTTCTATTTATAGGGAAATTCCCCACTCATGGACCAAATAGTGGCCACATTATAGTAATATTAAAAAGAAGTCTAGGACTATTATGACTTCATCATGTCCTCCAAGGGTTCTCTAGGGATGAGGTGAGTGAAAAAACTCATACTATCGAGGCATAGGATAGTTACAAGGTTAGAACTATTTTTGATAAGCTATGAGATTCCCCTCATAATCCCACCAATATAAGGTAGCCACATGAGTACTTCCCAAAAGATAGGATGACCCATAAGTTATTTAAAAATTGCTTAGTCCTTTTTGGGTCCCATCCACATAGGGTCCACTAAATCTTCACATAATTTATTGTATGGTTATAATTTTGTAAAAGATAATTTCTCAATTTTATTTTTCACAAAATCTCATAATTAATTATCTTCTCTAAAAGATAATTAATATTTTTCTATCCTCCCTAAAATTCCTTTATTGGAATTTTTGTAGGATTCTTTAGGGTCATGCCCCTTCTATTAGGCATTAATTTATCCCCCAAGATCAATTAATATTTTTTAAATAAGGTATGAGGGTAACGGGTCATGACATACACCCCCCCTTAGATTAAACACAGTCCTCTGTGTTTGAACATATACCTTACAAAAATATATTTTTCTAGAAAAATCTAGAATTTACTCTACTGTTTTACAATAAGATCTTCTTTTGTCTAGTGCTACAATATTAATAGCAAGCTCCATCTTCCATCCAAGTGAGTACCTGGACCTGCAAAAATGTAAAATATCAGTAGTACCATGTCCTTATAACCAATATGACATCCATTTTGCATAATAGAAAGTAATGACAACATCATCCAATACATAATATTAACATAAATATTATAGTTTAAATCCATCTATTATTGCACAAATACTGAATCTAAAACATGGCAATAATAGAATCTGCAAAATGGTGTTATAGAGATATCCTAAAATTGTACTCTTATACTGCACTAGATCTAAAAGTCTTAGTAATTTTATCAAAAACTCCCACCAAGGAGTAACATACTACACTCTGTTAACCTTCAACATGGGTTAACTTGATAAAATTAAGTGTCATAGAAAACATATCATAAATTTTAGTATCTCAATGTAGGATATTTACCTCTATCCTATTATGCATTGTGGCAATATTTGCCAATCAAGCATGTCAAAGCATCCACCAAGATGTCTCTGGGTATTATCATTATAAATTAATCATGGAGAAGTCCCATACCTTCTCCAAGAATGGACACCAATCCATTCCTCATACTCATTTAATCAGATAAAATTCAATATTCATGCATTCTTTTGTATTACATATAAACAATAATATTCAAACAAAAATATATAATTCAAAAGTTGCTAATATTTATGCCTCATCCTTGGCATTAATAGACTACTACAAAATTATGGTCTACAGAGTGGTGTGTTAGTCTCACAATGACACTGAGATGGGGGAGTGACTCAGTGTAGCTCTTTAAAACTTAAAATCTTCAACACTCAAAGCCAAAATAATGAAAATATAAAACCAAATAAAGCAAGTATAACAAGAGAACATCACACAACACAAGATGTACCGAGGTTCACAGATTTGGCTACATCCCTGAAAATTATTGTTTGGACTCCCATCCAAATCCAGCCTTTGCAAAGCACCAACGTTACAATCAATTTACTAGCACCCACTAGAAGGAGCAACCCCTGATTTATCTGCACCAATAGAAAGGAGCACCAACCCCTTTACCAAGCACCCACTTGATTTTGATATTGATAATAAAATGACATATATGAATGTCTTCACTAAAACCAAAACCCTCTATGGTATGTAAGCTCAAAATCTAAAACTTTCTATTTCACCCAGTATAAAATCCCTCTCTCTGCATTACTTAGAATTTGAATCTTCTCTTCTCACAAGAAAAAAATTGATTGTTCTCTTAGCTCGTTCTGCTAATTGCTAAAAAATTTTTGGATATTTTGTAGCACTTTTTTTGCAAACTCCTCTCAAAATTTTACCCAAAATGGATATCATATGAGAAAGTTATGCCCAAAATACTGAAGTGACGTTTTTCACCTCTCTCCAAAAATCATGGATTTTCACTCTTTATTTTTCTCCACACACACTTCTCTCTTCATAAAATAAAGTCCCCACTTTTCAATAAAATCCCTTGTCACTTAAAAAGCACACACTTGCATTCTTTTTACCTTTTCAATTTTAAAAATATTTTCTTTAATGAAGCTACTTAAAACAATATAACTTCCTTTTTTTTTATTTTGAGAAGGCATTTCGTCAAACACGTCACATGCAAAGAATTGACACCTTACTCGTTCTCTTACTTCGGAGCCACGTGACACCTCAAACCAAAAATTAAAGATGATCTATTTGATGCCTTTAAGGTGTAACAACACTGAAACCAAAACTCTGGCGACTTTGCAAGGTCAAAACGACCAATTGAAGGATTTTGCACAAGTGGAACAAATTGACATAAAAGTGACCTGTACCGTTTTTGCAACAATCATAACTCTCACCTCGTAACTCTATTTTCTCTAAAATTTGAAAAGTAGAATATATATAATTATGAATATATTTTGTATAAATATCATTGCATAACTCCTTACGGTTCACCTGTACCACCTCCACAAAAACTGCTACTGACACACTTTTTTCAAAAAGAGCATTTTTGTGATAGTCTTGCAACGCTTGTAACATTCACCTCGTTTATCCGTTTTGGTGGAAATTTAGAAAAAATGTTCTTGAAGATAACAACCACCTCTAGTTCAAATTTTTCTATCAAATTCTTCTCGGTTTGCTTGTAGTGCTTCTGACAAAACTACACTTTTTCAGCCTGTACAACCACTTGCCAAATCATCCACCAAGATACCAAAAATGTCACCGATCAATCCAAACACTATGTTGACACCTCCAACACTGTTATGGACTATTTCCTAACATGATGGCATGTTCCAAACTGAGCCATCCTGTCCAAAAACACCCGTGATGACTTTTACAATTTTTTGACAACTTTTTGATGATTTTTTCAACTTTTGCAAATTTGCACGAACAACTTGTAACAACTTCACCCGAACATCAAAAAAATCCTCATAAGATTTGAACATCATTGTACATACTCCAAAAAACCTCTGAATAACTATACTCTACATTAATCTGTCCATCTGAGTGTGTTGACAACAATGACAATACTGTCACTGCACCTTGCTCAACATGGTGGTCTAAAGGACCTTAAGATCGATGCTCCTGGGTCTGTTTTCCTCCTTGTACTATATTGGTACTTACATTTGGAGATGGTTGTGGAGATACTTCTCTAGTATTTGCTTGATCACTACCTCCCCTTGTCCCATGCTGAGTACCAGTAGCTGGTTGTGGTGGAAGAAGCATATCGTGATTTAACAATGCAACCAAACAAGATTCTAGAAATACAACATTAAATTCTTCACTTAGTGGATAGAACTAGGGATTTTATATTAGTATGGCTATCATCACTGTTGCTTTCCAATTATTTCTTTGATCTGAGCTGATTCCTCTCTGCTATGGCAACATCTCTCTGATAATAACCTTAATCTTTTATGTGGCCAAGTATCCTCCTGAGCATGTCGCACTGGAGATTTCCTCCTTGTTGCATTGATGTGTTTCCTAATTCTTACCATGATTATTATGCCTGCTAAATCTAGCGCTACTTAAAATTATCTTCTACTCTTCAAGGTATGTGTAGCAATAGATCGGTAATCCAAAGCAAAATAATCATAAAGCAAATAATGAGATTCAGTCCACTTAAAACCAATATCATCCAGGTGACTCCTGCCATAAATATGATCGTGTTGGACGTCATAGAATAAAACTTCTCCAATACTCAAGTGATCGTTAGGTCCATCTATATTTATTTTTTGTTCACACATTTACCGATCGTATCCTGACAATCTCGAGGTGAATTGTTTGTCTTTCATGATGCACCCTTTTCTTACGCTTGATTTTCCTATTGATGATTTCATGCATTTTTTAATTTTTGAGATGGCACGTGTCCTCTTATTTTCACATGAAGTCCCATCATTGTATTCTTCCATAATTCCATTAGATTTTATCATGCACACTTATTTTTAGTGCTTTATCCTCTAGTATACTTTTCCAAATCTAGACAAATTCACTTATTGATATCAAGCATTCTTGAAGAGAAAGATATTCTTTTACCTCCCTTGGATTGGAAAACAATTTAGCCACAATGTTTATTTATGAAGAAGCTCAACTTGAATTTTATGAGTCTCTAGTTTTGAATCCTTGATACTTGCCTCAACAGAGGGAAGAATTGCATAATTTCTTACAAGATCAAGCTATCGAAGCTCGAGACGTCCTCCTATCCATGGATCATATTTATTGCAATACTTCTATCGAGGATTCTCACTGTGATATTTGGTTAAGGGCCAATTCCCATAATTACTTAGCATTTGAGAGTCCTTTAAGTCTTTTTGAATGGTTTGATAGGTTCTTTAGTTGGCCTAACTGGACTTTCCATGTCTCATTTGGAAATTCCTGGTTACATCCTATAGGTGATCCTTTAAATATCCCCTTTTAGTTTCTACCACCATGTTATTTGGATGTGGTGAAGAAATACGTTCCCATAGAAGAAGTAGCTTTCTATAGTGGTATTTACCAGAGCCTTCTTTATCAGAGGTATGTACAAACTCACTTGTTCTGGGAGATTTAGAATAGATTCGCTCTGACTTGATGTCTAACAGAAATAGATCTACTATTACCTCGGTCTCATGGCACTCCTTGGCCATTTTATGTATTTGATAGATAATTAATAATCCATTATAATGTTCCTCATCCAGTTATTTACTCTGAACATGACTGGTCTCCAAACCAGGATGTTGATAGCTTAGATTTAGATTGGTAATATAATGGTTTTTCATCTATCATTGTTAATATATCCAGATCTTAATTTTGGCATGTTTGTATTCAAAGTACTTCCATGTTTCGGTCCATTATTTGATGTTCCATTTTCCTTTAAAAAATAATACCACATGTATTATGAGTTGATGAGTTTTCTAATTTAAATAGTGTAGTATGCCCCCATGCTTTCGACCATCACCCGAGTGGTCGGGTGGCATACCTTACTATCAAGTTGGGATACTCAGATTATTGGAGCTGATTGGTGGAGTTTTGATACAGGTCTCCCAAAAATTTCATGTCAAGAAATGTATGAAGTTTCGGGTGAAATTTGGGGCAATTTTCATGCCTAAATGTGTCCTTGCTTCCTTTCGCCATACTTGGATTTCCATGACTTCCAGATTTATGGTGCTCCTCTAGCCTATCAAAGTTTCAGGTTCTGGTGTTGCTAGATGAATTCTTTTGAAATTTCCTACACCTTAACATCTAATTGGAAAACCCAAAGTGTATTGTAACATTGAATCAAATAAAGAAAATATTGTTTTACTTATTTCTTGCTCTTAAATTACTAGTAGTTAGTTTTCAATGACTAACTTATATTCACCCATGGTGATAATTCCTAAACTAGATTTTAGTCATTTTCGACAAGAGCTTTATCTCTTTTTGGAATTTACCATCGAGTTCTCATATATAGAGGATAATACCACATGCGTCACTTCGCATCTTGTTTTAGTGCTAATATATCGTGAAGCACATCCATTAAATTACAACAAAGAAAGTGGTATTTCTAGTCGTGGTAAAGGTTCAGGTTTGTGACTATCTCTGGGTGAACTATTACTACTTAGAATAGTAATCCTCTAGAGTTCATTGTATTTGATATGTTTCGTCTCATGGCCTAAGGCAAAAATATAACAAAAATTAATTAAAGAAAACATTCTTTTAATTATTTCACTAGCTCGAGTTGTTAGACACACTTGAAGATAAGGAGTAGGCAACAAAAAGACTTAGATGTTGATTGCTTTCCCAAAAGAGTCTAAGGTACACTGATTAAAATCCATATAGAAGGGTTCACTTAGCTCTTCCACTATTGAATGACTGTGGATCTACTCATGGGAGAAAGGATCTCAAACATCATCAATCTTAAGAACTGACTTCATCCTTTCCAAGTGTGCATTGCTTTAAAATTGTGGAATTTATACTCTCGAGTTTAGTTTCATGTCCCAAGTCTTTGCTAACCTAGAATTTCACTAGAGCCTACCAGTTAGCCTAGGCTATGATACCAACTGTAACAACCCCTAGTTGTTATATTTCTTATCCATAATTTTTTTTTAATATAAATATTCCTCTTCATGTGGTAAAAGACCTAATCATGCTTAGGTCAGACATATTCCATTTGGATTATAAATTTTAAGGAAAATAGCTAGGAGCTATAGATACTTGGTTAAAGTCTCTTCAAGTAGAAGTGATCAGCTTCTATGAAACCCTCATACCCCACTTGGTATGAGTACATGGCCAAGTGTTAGGTTTCATCCTCATAAAAAGAGGAAATCACAAAATGGTTGACCTAGACCAGGTGAATGCCTTGAAGATGGAGAACCACACCCATGGTAAACCATCATAGATGAAATAACCACACCAATGGTTATTCATAAATCTTAGCTTTGATCCATTCGATTTAGAAGGAAGTTCTAAGACAACTGTATCACTATCGTGATACGAATCCATGGAATGTCCTTTTTAACATGATTACATATCTTTGAGCCTCTTAGATTTTATTGATAGACACTCCATTTAGGCAACCCTCTTTATTTGCTCATCTTGAGTTTATTACCAAAAAGGAATTCTCTTGTCCCATAAGGGTGTTTCCTTCATCCAATTCTTAGCTTAAAATGTAGGGTCTATCTTGGTTTGTAGTTCAAGGTCATTTTGCCTTGTTGAGAGTTCCATTCCATAATTAAACCATCTTGAATGCTTATGAGGTGGATTTAATCCATGAGGTAAGATTCATTACATCTTATCCTTAGGTTTGAAGTACTACATGAGACTTCTTCTTAACAAGGTTGTGTTTCATTCAAGAATAAGCATATAATGAATAAATCCAATTATCCCCTTAAGATTTGGCTTCTATTAAATATAGTTCTTGGTAATTGGAAAGAATAATCAACATGAATATAGACAATGTTGCATATGGAAAGGTGCATCATTCATAAATAGGTAATTCACAATATTACAGAGAGATATCAAATACCATTGAGCATACATTCATCACATGAGATTATTATTTGAACAAATCTACCCACTAGTATCATTCATCATTACCCACTTACATTCAAATCTAAATGATACAATTAAATTACATATTATCAACATATTAGAAAATAAGCATCCTTTTCAAACACCCATACGTGTTTAACCTACTGAAATATTAGTATATAAAATAAATACTACATCTGACATATATCATTTAAATTTTGAGAGTAAATGTAACATCTACAAGAAATAATAAGGCAATCCACAAAATAGAGTAACACAAAGATTTATCCTGAGAAAAACCTGACAGGAAAAACCCAACCTCCAAAATATATCCTCGTTTTCATAACTTAAATGGTAAATTTTACAATAATAGCAGGGCATATACATACCCTTCTTCTCAAATAAATATCAAGGAGTACAATGCTTCCTTTTTGACCTCTTAATGTAATTAAGGAATCACCCAATTCCCTTATCAATATAAAATTCACAATACCATTAAGGAATCTCTAGTCCCTTTAGGTTTCTTTCTCTAAGTCCTTTATTATCTTACATTGTTTATGAAAGTCATTAGAATTATATTTTGGAGATATCACATTTCGAGGGAACCCTATGAGTTCCCTCAAGAATGAATTCTTAATTCACTCTTCATAATTGATTTATAATCAATCCCTTGAGCAATGGATTTAAAGTCCCATACCTTTAAATCCATCAATAACCATTCCTTAAGAATGAATTCCAAAATTACATCATTTCATGATAAATAATTAACCTTTGCTTTATAATTTAGATTCCCATACCTCTAATTTATAAAGCATTTACTCTTAATATTTAACATACTTAATCCATATTTACCCATTCTTGAACATAGTAAAGTTTCTTTCAAGTTTGAAATTAACCTTTCATCATATAAAAGTATCCTTTTGTAAATTCAACTAAAATACTTATTCCTCATAATTTATTATGGTAGTGTCTACAAAATTCATTTAAATTCTAGATATTTACCAAAGAGGCACATTAAATAACTACATCCAAGACCTACCCGCTTATTACAAGTCTAAGTATATATTTTCCTATAATTTAATCTATACCTTCAAAATATTACACAATGCTTTTCTTGACCTTGTATAAATGCGTTAAATGTGTCCTTAGACCTCATACTCCTTTATATTATTCCAAGGGCCACCTATAAGTAGAGTTTTATTTCACTTTTGGATTCAAGGGTTACAACAGTAACCTTTTAAAAGGAACCTGAGTTTCCATTGAGTGTTAATATCGCTACCATAAGGGACTCTAGGTTAATATTTTTTTTCCTTTAAATTTATATCCTCTAAACTTACAACTTACGTTATATAGTACCATGCCTATCCATGCCATGGGTACAGTTTTCACTGATATTTTCATACGGTAGGTGATACCTACGTGATAGGCTCTAGGTGTATGAACTACATTGGACATCCTCCTATACTGCCACATTTTCGATGTTTGAGATTAATGTTCAAGCTTTTGCATAGCAGGGTTTCATGACTGGTATAGGAGATGAGTCATATAGTCAATATAATATAGAGATTATTGTTGGTTTATCTATCAAGGTGATCCAATCCACTCACATAGACGAATGCCATAATCAAATCAAAGGTATAGGGTTGTTTCAATCCATCTCCCATGGTACTACAAAATAGGGATTTGCAATTTCAACACCAAATAAAAATCTGTAGAGGCCTCGATATAGATTATGAGCACTACAGTTTCTTACGAAACTCATATGAGAGCTCCATAAAACTCATCCCTGCACAGTAAGCACACTGGCAAATTAAGTATTTTAGGAATTTAGTTTTGAGGAATTCCAAAATGGTGTCTAGGGGAAATTTCCATCATAGGTAAGAATTAGGTAATAGTACTTAGGGGTTTTCTATAGGCAACAGAGAATCATGATGCTGACTATGGAAGCTAAGGAGCAACTACAAGATTTATAGGGGTAGCTAAATAGAAGCGTTGAAGTGTGCTCATTGTACTAGAGAGGCGATCTATGGTTAAACTCCCTTACTAATGCTCTCAATGGCTTGTGTAGATTAAGGGTATGAGGGATCAGGAGATCTCATCCCCTATTCACTTCATAGTGATGGCCAGATAGCGTTCAAAATTCATTAATGAACCTTAGAGCCGATGTGTAGTGCCTTCGCGAGAATAACCTTGGAAGTTGACTTCATTTTAAGACAAGGTTGTGTGAATTCGAGTAGCGACAAAGGTTATTCAGTCCAACAAGTCATAGTAACTTGTCCATACCTAATTTTATGGTATAGGTGCATTCACACAACATTCAGGGCATCCATAGTCTCAGTGTGAGGCGTATTTGACTATCCCCAATCCCTAAAATAAACGTCTACTCTCTGCTTATTATGGGATGGGAAGAGATGCAAGTAAAGGTGTTTGGATTACAGACATATCGACATCATTGAAACTAAATAGAGTGGATACGAGCGACATAGGTATGAATCCCACATATATAGTGTCATGGGCATTCGACACTTTTAAGGAAATTTGTGCATTAAGATTGAAGTAACCACTATGCAGTGGTTGTCTTCGGTCAACAAAGAATTGAGGGGTTGGTTTGCACTTGCCATATAAGCTTACTAGGGCCTTCTAGTCCTTACTATGGTATTTACAAATTTTAATAACAAACTTTAGCAGTTAAATCCCATCAGTGTGTTAGGCTAAAGCTAGTTTATGACCATATCACAACTATAATAAGCTATCTTACCGAATGAAATAATATGGATCAAAATATTAATTATGAAAATAATATCTAGTTAGGACATTTTAATGAAGCATAAATGTTAATCCCCATCAAACCTATCATCCAGAATTTAATGAAGAGACTGCCTATAATTTCTTGATTAAATCACAAACATAGCATATAACTTCATACTAAGACTTTAACTAGCTTGATAAATTCATCTTAATGAAATTTCCTCTAACAAGGAGAAATAAGATATCACCAACCTAAAACTCCTGCAAGGTATATCTCCTCCAACTCCATTTTGATTGTCTCTCCTTAATTATCCAATAAGGCTTCTTTCTTCAACTAAGAATCCTCACTCTAACTAGGAAATATTTCAAGTCTTCTGGTTTCTGATTCACCCCATGGGTGGAGAGCATACTCCCTAGACCATTAAGACTCCTAGAACCTAGATAGCCCCTTTTCCTTCCAAAATGACTTCTATTTATAGGGAAATTCCCCACTCATGGGCCAAATAGTGGCCACATTATAGTAATAATAAAAATATGCCTAGGACTATTATGACTTCATCATGTCCTCCAAGGGTTCTCTAGGGATGAGGTGAGTGATAAAACTCATACTATTTAGGCATAGGATAGTTACAAGGTTAGAACTATTTTTGATAAGCTATGAGATTCCCCTCATAATCCCACCAATTCAGGGTAGCCACATGAGTACTTCCCAAAAGATAGGATGACCCATAAGTTATTTAAAAATTGCTTAGTCCTTTTTGGGTCCCATCCACATAGGGTCCACTAAATATTCACATAATTTATTGTATGGTTATAATTTTGTAAAAGATAATTTCTCAATTTTATTTTTCACAAAATCTCATAATTAATTATCTTCTCTAAAATATAATTAATATTTTTCTATCCTCCCTAAAATTCCTTTATTGGAATTTTTGTAGGATTCTTTAGGGTCATGCCCCTTCTATTAGGCATTAATTGATCCCCCAAGATCAATTAATATTCTTTAAATAAGGTAGGAGGGTAATGGGTCATGACAGATTACAATATACTGTTAGAGAAAACAATTGGCTGAAGAAGTTTTTCAAAGATAAGGGTCTGGATATGGAGGTTGTATTGAAAGAAAATGAGAAAGAATTGAATGCAAATTTTAGAGAAAATCCAGCGAAGGAAGAAGGATTATTGTTATCAAGGATCAACACTACAGCTGAAAGTTTGGTTAAAGGATATTGAGATAGATGCAGCTGGAACTTCAACCACCATGCAGAATGAATAGTAGAAGATTGTTGTTTTTTATTTGAGGAGAAACAAAAAATGTTGCATATCTTTTTTGTAAATTGTAAAAGAATGGTATCTTTTTGAAATCAATAAAAGAGACAATTTCCAAAAAAATTGTATTATATTTTTGAAATTTTGTTTTAAATATTGTGATGTTTTGATTATTTGTGTGGATGCATTAAATAATTTTGAATTATGTGGATGCAATAAAATGTTCTTTTATGTTTTACGAAATAATTTGAAATGACTGGAAATGCAACACATATATTTACTTTGCCATAAATGGTTTATACAATACAAATCTACTAAATAATTTGAAAATTTAGACTAATAATTCAATAACAAGGCTTAAGTAAAATGATATACAAAATATCCAATAACACGTCTATGATATAAAAGATAATCCAATGTTCTAATCAACATATGTGTAATCAAATAATCCAATTTCATTCAAATATACATAATCAAATCAGAGGGCTATGATATACAAAGTATCCAATGGCATGTCTAATCTCATATTATATGATTAATGATATCAAAAATACATGTATCAAATTATAATTAAATCTCAATATTCCTTTCATTATAATGCTAAAATCAAATCAAATCAAATGAAAGCATCCTTTCATTATAATATGTGAAATCAAATCAAATGATAATATGTGAAATCAAATCAAATGAAAGCATCCTTGCATCATAATGCTGGAAGCTGGAACAAACTCTTTTTAGATTGTACAAAATCATCTGCACTCATACCCAAAATTTTTGTCATCACAATCTGATCAATGTTACCATCATCCTCATCATCCTCAGTATTCGTGACACCTCTTCTCTCTGCCAGATATTTCCAATATGACAAAGCTCTTTCATAAGGAAACTTCTCCACCTCATAGGTCGACACATATACTCTCAAACAATTTTCCAAATTTTTGTCCAACCTATTTTGAAATTTAGATTTTACATATGATAATGCACTGAATACCCTTTCATCTTCCATAGATCCTAAAATCATCGTTTGACATAATTCATATAAATGAAAATATTCACTCATAGTATGTTGTAAGATACTACTAGGATGTAATATTCTCCACAAACATGAAATAGAACCTATTTCATGATGGTTAGTGAGTTGTGAAACTTGAGCAGACATTGTTGTTCCAAAATAGTTTGATTGTTTTATCAAAATATCTCTGTTGAGAATACCATTGATTTCAATACCATTGACTACCACACGTTTACTGAAATGGCTAGCAAGAGTGCCCATGTATTTGAGAAACAAACCATTTATAATCTGGTATTCATTACAAGGATCCCAAAACATTGGATTAACCACACCCATAGCCTCAAGCAATTCATCTCTTTGAAAATGATCTCTTATTTCTTTTGTCAATGATTCTGCTATTTGTTTCAGTTTAATTTTTGTATCATGTACAACTACATGAAATTTGTTGTATGTTATGGGTATTTTCTCAACTTCATTTGTAGCTATATCCATTCGCTGACCAAAATAATATAAAGGTATTTCCTTTTCGTGGACATTAATACATAGATGATCGTTTATATTGAACTTCAAAAAGTTCTGAGGATCATTCACGTTTGTTAATGCTCTCCAAATCTCAAACATGGGATCCATAAAAATTTGACCAGATGCATACATCGTATCAATATGTATGCAAATTTGTTTTCTCACCCTAATGAAATCCACAATATAAATCGATCTTTCTTGTGCAATTTTGATCAAAGTATTCATTTCTTCCAACATTGGAAGAATACCACACAATGTGAGAAGTGTTTCAAAGTCACTCATTCGAAATAGCAAATCTTTAGCCTTATCAACTACCCTATGATTTGCATACATAAACCCTATCAAGGATTGATATTATTTGAAAACTCTAAATACCGGTTGATACATCGAAATCCACCTAGTATCTACATATTTTAACAGTTTTTTACCTTCAGTAACTCCTAGTGCAAACTATTGAAACTCTGAAAATATTTTTGGACTACGTGAAAAATAATCATGAATTTCACGGACAAGCTCTTCCACTCTCACAACATTTGTAAATGTATCCACAATTTTGTATGCAAGATTCATTCTATGAGCCATGCAATGAATAGGGATCAAATATGGGGTAACAGATGTTTGTAGTCTAACACAAAGACCATTCTTATGTCCTTGCATTGTAGCAACACCATCAACTCCGACACATATTAACTTAGTGGCTATTTCCATTTCATTCATTCTTGCTATTTCCTTTAAACTAGTTACAACAACATTGTAAATGTTTTATGCATTGCAATTTTCCACCATCTTGTGTACTCCAAGTAAATGAGGTTGCCTTAAATGATTTTCCAATGTGTAAACATGCATGCAAATCCAAGATGTGTTGTCAAAAATAGTCACCTCATCAATTGAAAGTGAAATGAATTTGGCCTTTTTTACTTTCTCTTTGAGGTCATCTTGCTCAACCAATGAGAGACATTTTACCATTTTCCAACCACTTCGATCTGACCAATGGGTGTTGGGTAAGTTCTACACATCAACTAGTCAAAATAGAGATTTATAATCAATGAAATTAGATATAGGTCTACCCTTTTTAAGAATAGTGAGTACAACAGCAAACTGCAAACTTTTTGAAGCTAAAGTGAACTTATTCATTTTTTAAAATTGGGCTTGAATCGTTGCACCTTTCTCAACCAAAGTTTGCTTTTGTTTCATTTCTTTATCATATTCTTGCACATATCTTATATGTGTGCACTTTGATGCATCCTTCCACCTATAATTTTTTGGTATTGGTCGATCACCTTCTTTTGTTTTGATATAAACCTTTCCACAATGTTTTTCTACTGTATCTTTCTTAACTTGCAATCTATGATCCTTTTCGTGTTTCCAACTACAAATTATGCATCTCAATTCTGTTATTTCCTCATTACTATTCTCTGGTAGCATTGGCTCAATAAATAGAAATTTTGATATCCAATCAGGCTGAAATGATATGTTAATTGTCCACCTAGATAACCTTGCACATTTATGTTTTTTAGAAGAAGATTCTTCGGAAGTAGGGATTGCATAAGAACTATTATTTTATTTTCCACTTGGCGTGTTAGTTTCAGGAATCTCTTCATGTTGTTGTTCCATTTCATTAAGAAAATTTTCATCTGTGGACTTTTCATTATCATGGATATGTGGAAGTGGAGGCATACCAGGGTCAACAATGTTTTCTGTAGAGATAATACTAGTGTCAATAGTAGGGTCATTATCATTATGGCATTTAAAAGCATACCTTCTATTAAAAAATACAGATAAACAATGGACAAAGCCATCAACCAAAAAACACACTTCTTAATGAATGAAGATATTATATATAAAATTAACAATGTACAAAAATTAACTGGTTAGTAAGTAAAGGTGTTCATACCTTCAATTTGTGCAGATGTTGATGGCTGACTAGATTTCAAAATATTATGAAAGTATTTGAGGATACTCCTTTTATCGAAAGATTGGCCTCCCTTATTTCCACTACCAATAGGTGATATTTTACCTATATAAACAGAAGAGTAACATGAACAATGAACATCATTTTTAAAAATAAAAATAACTGGTAAAAAAGAGAACTACTACTCAAGACAACAGAATATCTGACCCAAGCAGGCTTGATATTGGTGCCCAAATAATAGGAAAACCTCCTTATTGAGTGTCCATGAACAAAATGTTTAAAAAGAAAAATTAATGGTAAAAGAAACTTACCGGTAAATGGTGATCATTGTATTTTAGTCACCTACTATCACTCACCTTTTGTCAATCGCCTTATGCCAGTCGCCTTATGCTAGTCACCTTATTCTAGTCGCCTTATGCTAGTCTCCTTATTCCAGTTGGCTTATGCAAGTCACCTTATTCCAGTCACCTCTTGCTAGTCATCTTCTTCTAGTCACCTTACGCCAATCACCTTTTCCAGTCACCTTACCCAGTTGCCTTCTACCAGTTGCCTTCTACCAGTCATCTTTTATCAGTTGCCTTCTGCCAATCACCTTCTGCTAGTCACCTTGTGTCAGTCGCCTTCTACCTATCGCCTTCTATCAGTCATCTTTTGTCAGTCATGTTGTGTTAGTCATCTGCTTTGTATCGCTCACTATCGAAGAAAATTAATGTTTTAATTGTATGAGTGTCATTGTCAGGGTTAGCTATATATAATGGGGTACAAGAGGCGAATTGGGTGGGATAATTTTTTTTAATAAATTTAAGGCAAAAATTAGGCGGGAAACCTTATGATAACGGGGTGAATTTACCCTAAAAAATTTGATCCCAAAATTTTTGGGCGAACAGGCTGACCTCTATGGTCCCAAAATTCGCAAAATTAAAATTGTAAAAATCTGAATATTCATGCTAAATTGTGAAATTTGCCCCTGTGCATAACCCTACCCAAGGTCTAAACATACACCTACACTAGATAAGTACATAATAATAGCTGTGTTAGGATAGGGTCCTAACAATAATACATGGTTTTCAGGTCAATTAAACCATATCCAACTTGTCTTGTTATCAAATATATTCTTCATCTACTTCACTATCAAAGATTTATTTATTTTTCTCAAACAACTATGCTTCCACAATCAACTAATTTACATTATTGTGATTAAGAGATAACATCTCACTTGACTAGTTGCACTCTAAAATGATAATTTTATAAAAATAAAGATCAACATCATGATTAACCACATTATTTGTTACTAGTTTTCCTTCTCTAGAGATATGCTAATATTTCTAAGATATAACCTCCAATAATAGTTGACGGATATTGGAACTATTTGTGTAATTCGTATTCAATCCCCACATCCATTTTTTTATGGCATTAATAATGATTTATGAATCCCACAAAATTCAATTATATTTCCATCATTTTTTAGTGGAAATTTTAATCCCTATAAGAAGTGTTCCAACCTTTGCATAGTTGTTAGTTGAAGTTCCATATGATAATGAGTAAGCGACCAAAAATTTTCCTTTGTTATTATTAAAAACACTACCTTCACCGATTTTTTTTAGATTTCCTTTAGAAGTACCATACAAATTAATTTTGATAAACCCAACTTATGGACATTTTTATTTTACCATAAATTGAAGCAAATCTTTTTTTTAACTCAATTATTACAACCATCCTTGCATGTATAATCAAATATTTAATATAGTATAATAGTTTAAAAATAATTAAATCTTTTTTTTAAATCATATACTGAAGCAAACCCTTCCATGTATAATCAAATCCTATAACCAAGAGGTTAGCATCTTATTTTTCACATTGAGACTTCCCATGATGAGCACCACATTTATAAACCTTCTAAAAAAAGGTAATAATATTATTCCAAACTTGGCATGATTTTGAGATTTATTTTAAAAGATTATATTATTCATTTCATGTTATAAATTCTAGCAAATAATGATAGGATCAATCCTCCACAAAATGCATAATGCTTTATTTAAAAATAATTAATCCAACATTTCATCAAATCCTTCAATGATAATGAATGTACTATCATATTATTTAAAATATGATCCCAAATGGTGTAAGCAAAGGAACAATAAATAAGAATGTCATGATCCTCCCCTAGCCAACTTTGTCATATAAAGGATTTATGAATTATTATGTTATTGCAATGATAAATTTTATGGACTTATGATATTTTAATGATAAATGATATGTTAAGAAAACAACAATGAAAATATGGCTTCTAAAACCTTATGTTTCTCATAACCCCACATGTGATTGCGTGTTTGGTCTATGAGTAACGTCGGTAGTGAACAAGCTATGTTCGTTGGCCGAGCGCAGGCAGGCGAACGTTGTTTGCACTACGCAACATGGAAAGGAATCTGTAGAACCTAAAATAAAAGAAAGAAAGAAATTACTTTATTTCATATTAAATTTTATACCTTATATTTTAAAAGCCCTTTGTTTGGCATTTTTAGTTTACCATGTGTTTAGTTGGTAATAGGATGACCAAACATGATGTTCAATGCATCCACTATGCTTTTGTTATCCTTTTATGAGCCTTTGTTAGAGAAGCGTACATATTTGAAGCGAGACTTTGCTTATATTTTGTTTATGATAGCATAAAGGTCCTTAATAATGTTTAATTAAAGAGGGAGCCACACTATAACTTCGGGTAGCAAGTTGATTTTTGACTTAGAGATATAAAATAAAATATATAATGAAGTTGTTTTATTTGGGTGCCTCTCCCTTTGGTATCATATGTTTTGAAGAGATGCTTTATATTATTTATTCAAAAAGCAAAGTAGGATTTGCTATTATAAATGAAGAATATCATTGAAAGTACTTTGGTAGTAGATTTTTATTTTCAAAGGATATGTATGGTAATATGACATCTATTTATTTATGTTTATTTTTCAAGAAAATTTGAAAAGCTTAGATAGGGAAGAATATGATTAATCTAAATTAGAATTAAAAAACATAATCATTGGATTAATCTTAAATCATTTTTAATTTAAAAATGATTTGGTATTTATGTTATGATTTATCTTTATTGAAATAAGTTAATGAGAGACTTATATAGTTGTGATAATCCTTAGTTGATTAAAAGATTAATTTTTCTAAAAAGAAAAATAAAGAGATAGTAATATATATGTTACAATAGAAAGGAGTTATTGAATTAAATTAAAAAGGGTATCTTTTTACAATCATGATAATATTAAATGATTAAAGAATGTATCTTTCTTTAGTAAGATTATATTATGGATTTGGGAAGGACTAGTGATGTTTTGATGACTTTGCAAAAAAAAGAACTAATTTATTACTTGAAAATGAATAGCTAGGTTTGATTTATTGAATATAATTATGAACTATTTTTTATATGAATATTTGGATATTTATGTGAAATTGGTATTCTTTTTATGAAAAGAGAAATCTATTGTTTTATGTAAATGAATGATGGATTGGGCATGGGGCCCAATAAATAGAAAGGAACTTATGGGGGTTCCACAATTACTCTTTTGTAAGAAATTACTCAAGGAGAGGTCTTGAGCATTACTAGATTTATGAATGAATGGGTTTTAGTGAGAGGGAATTATGGGGTTCCCTCAATTTGTAAAAAGGAATATACAAAAATCTTGTAATGCAAGTACATAATAATTTTGGAGAATTTTTATGCAATCGATTGAAATTGTGGTAAAAGGAATAATGGATTCCTTTTTATAAGATTTACTAATAGACTTGCAATGAAAATAAATATGGACTATTTAAGGTTGGGTTTTTCCAGGATATACGCCGTATCAATTGTGTATCTTTTGTAGAACTTGTTATGGAATCATATTAAGCATTTATAGATCTATTGCTATGAATTGTAAATGAAGAAGAAATATATTTGTTTATTTTATTATGATTTTTATGGAAAGTAACATTGTAAAGAAAGGTAAATGATTAGCTTTCCTTTATCTCTTGCAATAGAATATGGATTATGCAATTGTGGCTTTTAAATTTGAAATGAATAAAGTTATTCTTAGATTCACCTTAGGGATTGGGGATTCTTCCTTAAGAGGATTTGACCATATAATGCCAACCTAATCTAAATAGACCCCTAAGGTTAGAACCAGAACTAAGGGAGATGTGATGTGATAATCCCTTAGGGTTACAATGGGTACTTTAATAAGAGATAATTGAAGTGTGCTCCAAGAGATGATGAGCTTAGAATTCCATTGTAACTAAATTTTTGTGATGATATCTCTAGAAAACAGTAAGATACCCATGTAAGAGATGCCATGCAAATGATAGTCATAAGAACCCAAATGATTGTGGAAGAATTACTATGGGGGATGTAATTTGGTGTGGTAGTAATTAGAAATCCCAATTATCTGATGGATGACCAGAGTAGGGATGTCATACGGGTGATAGTCACCTCCATTAAGCTATCAAGGGGATAGTTTAATGGTGCATAGTAGTTTTATACTAAATGAAGTGTGTGTAAAACTATAAGAAGCTTACACCTAAGTACTAGTAAGGAATGATTGACACTAGTAAGGGATTTGGCATCCCTTTTCTCAAATGAACAAGATAGGGTTAACCCACATGCTATGGTCAAAATATCCTTCAAAAGAGAGAAAGAAAATGGGGTGACCACTCAAAGGTGTCCTTTAAGTTGTATGGAAAGTGTACAAGGTAAACCCCATAATTTATGCAGGATTTTGACCACTCTTGTCCACCCAAGGGATGTTGTAGCATTGAAACTTGAAATGTGGTAAAATCTTCTGTGCAATTTATCTGGATTGTCTTGGTTACACTTGAACCTTAAAAAAATGTCGGGTTAGATTTTAGGATTGTTACAAAGAAAATGTTTGTGTGTTTCTAGATCATTCTCGCACAAGGAATATATAGAAGGTCCATAACATACTCTTCTTTGTAAACTCTCACCTATAATAACCTTGATTTGGACTAATAAAGAAAGGAATATTATGTCCTTAGGGAGGAGGGCTTGTATTAGGTGCTAATAACACCCCCATTTTGTATGTGAATTGCTTACTCAAATATAAATTTTTAAGTTTTAGAACCTTCTTTGGATAACATAATACCATTTTTTGCTTTATTATAAATATGATTGAATTGCTTGAATTTGTATGGGTGTGCATAAAGTTTGACTATTTATATAAGAATTTATAGGATTGTCAAATTATTTTGCTTAGTATGTGTTAATATTGCTTGTTGTAGAAGAACCACATTGGAAATTGACATAGGTAAAGTCATTTTTAAATTAAATACTATTGAAGAGTTGTTGCTTTTTGTAGAATAAAAATTATAATGGGGGTATAACAACCACTATGATCAATTAAATATTGTAGATCTATGAAATTTAGAAAATGTTGGAAGGTGCCTCAATATAAACCTAAAGTAACTGACCCAAGCAGGCTATAACAACCCTCCTGAAACTACTCTATCTTTAATAGTTTACAAAGCTAAATATATGGTTTGATTTCAACAAGATGATTACACATTTAATTTTTCTTAATTATGTATGATCTTTGTTCATATTCTAAGAAATATTTTTAATTATTATTAGATAGTTTAGATATTGAAGAAATAAGATAAAATTCCATTTTAGATTGTCAAATAGTTGATTGTATTTTCCCACATGGCACACATAGCATCAAAGTTAAACTGTTTTTTTCTTTTCTTAGAAATATCATTTTTGTTCTCCCTATATTTGAGACTCATAATGAAAATAGTTGATATAATAGTAGAATTGATCATGAACAAGGCTAGTCAGGAGAATTTAAAATAGATGATAACTACTATTGTAATTCCTAGGCTATGACACCCTTTTCTACTATGGTCAATTTAATAAAAATATATGAATTAATTTTACTTATGAGTGTAATATGAGTGATTAGTTCATGTATGTGGTACACATTACTTCCTCTAAGAAAGGGACTACTCATGAAGGACAACAAACAACTATCTCCATTTGATTAGGTAGACTTTAATTTTTGCATAATTTTATTTGTATCATAGTCAATTTATGCACAAACATTTATATTATTTGTTAGGAATTATTACATCATAGTCCATGTGATAATGAGAGTGGTATAAACACCCACCACAAGGACTATGCATGCACTTAAGGTCAAGGCTAGTTGCAGGATTAGTTAAGGTTAGTTATGCTAAAAATGGGCATCCAATGTATTTTAATATCCATTATTTCATAATGTAGTACATTAAAGCATATAAGAATTAGCAGTATCAATGGTATTAGAGTAGGTCTCAATGTATCAGTCAGGGATAAAACTAAATTTATTCCTTAATATTTGACATAGAGAAGCCCTAGAATACTCTCTATTAAAAAATAGGTGTTAGGGTATAAGAACCCTACCATGGGCCAACATATTAATTATGGTCTTAGGGTATAAGAACCCTACCAAGGACTATATTCCTACTAAGAAGAGCCTAAAGATATAAAGCCCTTCCAAAGAACATAGTAGAAGAAGTGACCTTAGGATAAGAAATACTTCCAAGGATCAACTTAAGGAAAACAAAATTGTAAGTAAAATTTTAAGGTAATCTGGTGTTTAGTCCAATTATTGGCAAGCAAAGGAAGGCATCAAAAGTGGTAAAGAAACCATAAAATCCATCAATAAAGAACAATACATCCTTGACAAGTTTTTCAACTAGCACAAGATACCACATCCATTGGAAAATATATAGAACTAAGAACCCACGAGGCACACATGGCCACAAAAATAAGGCACACAGGTAAAAAGTAATGTTTTTGTTGATATCTAGAAATAGGCCATATGCAATGATAAGACATTTCATGGGTAATTCATATTTTGGCATTTTACAAAATATAGCTTATTCAAAGTTTTATATAGAACAAGGAGTGTAGATCAATTGGAGACATATTAGCTAAGAGATTTATATAACAAGTAGGAGCACAAATTAATACGATACATCTTAGCTAATTAAGACATCAAAAATACTCCAAGCAAGACATGTTGAAGATTAAACACTAAGAGTAGTTCCAAATAAACACATCCAAAAGATTGTGCTCCCAAGATAGATAAGAAAACTTGCTAATATTTTTTGTATTCCCAAATAAGCAAAATTATGGAATATTGAGCACCTAGCTAATAGGGCACAACTTAAACATAAATGAAAATCAACAAAGAGAGATTACATTGGCAAAAATTAGATAACAAGAAAGAATGGTGCAAGAAAATATTATCTAGCATTAGAAAGTTTTATCCTCAAAAAAAATATTCATTGAAGAAATATCTCACATTAGGAGTTTAAAGGATTGCATACACTAAGTAACATCTTCCATATGAAGTACCATAGTATTTGCATTACATTTTCTCTTGGAAAATACACCAAGAAATTGAAGATACAAACTCCTTTTTTGGGTCAAACTCAAAATATTATTAAAGTACCTATTACTCAGATAAAAATTGTGTAGGTATAAATGAAATAAAGGCATCTGCATGTTGCATAGAAGAAATTTTAAATCAAGCAAGTGCAATAAATTAAAATCAATGCTTGCCTCCAACCCCACATGAATAGTGAGAAAGTTTATTTTTATAAGTAAATTTTCCTTTCCTTTATTTTATGAAGGTACAATTAAATGTGTATATAATATTTTGAGAAGGCATTAGAATATTCAAAAAAATATTCCTTGAAGAGTCTAGTAAAAAAAAAAATTATATCTATATTTTGTGCTCAGTAAGACATTATTTCTTTTTGTAATTTAAGGCATCATTAAAATCATAAGTATTACTTTATCATCAAAAAATATTTTTTGAAGATAATATAGTGGAAAAAATTTCTACTTTTATAAGATTTACTATGGCCAATGGTGCACTAAATTTTCTATTGCTTGATTCCCAACTATTAAGGGGGAATAATTATGCAACTTGGAAGACCAAACTCAAAGTACAACTCGAGTTTGAAGAAGTATGAGAATTTATAGACAGACCCATTACCTATCCTAAAGTAAAAGATGAAGAGCAGACCAAATTTGACAAAGTAGATAAAAAAGCATGATTGATCATCAATTTTGAAATAGTTGATGAAGTACAACCATACATTCAAGATTCTATCATAGCCAAATATGCATGGATACAATTTAGATAATATTTGAAGCAAGGAACCAAAATCAAATTCTATTTCTACAAAGTCAAATTCATTGTTTGAAAATGAAAATGGAGAAAGACTTGAATCTTTCATGAGGAGAATTTTTGAACTACAAGCATCACTACAAGACTTGGGAGAAAAAGGTATTTGATGAGATATTTGTTCCTATTTTTTTGATATCTCTCCCTTCATAATATAATGTAGTTGTGACAAATTTAGATATCACTAAACAAACACAAAATTTGAAAATTTGGTGAACCAAGTTCAAAAAGTAGAGGCCTCACATTCAACACAAGAAGAAGAACAAGTACTTATTACAAATAAAAAAGAGAAACAACCATTTATAAGAGTCATAATACCTCAACAATACTTCCAACAATAGAGAAATAATTCTCACATGTAAGGATATCAACAAATGAGAAATAATTCTCACATGCAATGATATCAGTAGCAGAGAAATAATTTTCACACACAAAGGTTTGTCAAATTTGTGGTAAAATGACCACATGGTGAATTAATGTTGGCATAATCCATTCACAAATGGACCTCCTTCATGAGAGAAGCATAAAAAATAAGACAAGTCATTATAAAATACGAGAGATCCAATTTGGCAAAAGGTACAACAAAGTAATGTAGTTGAAGATAACCACATTAAATAAGAAGAAAAGGATCATGAAGAAGAAGAAGAAGAACATATATTTGTTGCACAAGTTAAACCAAATTAGCATGATAATATTTTGTATGAATTCAAAGCAACCAAGCATATGACATGTTAGAAAAATTGGTCTCATCCAAGTCACACTAAAAAATATCTCTACAATATAACACAACTAGGGATATCAAAAGTATAGTTGATCCCTTCAATCCAATAGAGAAACAATAGGAGAACAAGATGAATGATCAAAATTTACAACTTCAAATAAAATAGATTCAAGGACCTAGGATTGAAGATATACATTTTGAACGCAATTCTTCTCCATCTGTAGAAGAATTTGAAGTAGAATCTAGTGAAGAGAATGAAAAATCAATGGATCAAGCACTTAAGACTCAATCATATATCACATCAAAGAAAGAATGAATACATCACTTTACACAAACAACATATTATTTATATGAACAAAGATAGGAAAATAAGAAGCAAAACATAATTGGCCTCACTACATCAAGTGATGATCAAAACATGAAATGGTGATAGATCATCACAAAAGAAATGACAATGCAAGACAAGTACTGGTGACCAATCAAATAAATAGTCAACACAAGATGCATGATATTACATGGAAAAATTGCTTCACATGCATAAATTAGAGGAGGTACATATTTCATGCATTGAATCTATAAATATTAGATATTGAATAAATATTTGTAATAATTATGTATTTGGAGTGCATGATCGGTGGAACCTGACACTCCTAAGTATTATAGTATATAGTCTACATTAATGGGGGAAACTTCCTCTAGATATTCCAACATCCTCCTAAATATATATTTACAAGTCAAAAGCTAAGAGTCAAATCCAAATCCAAGATCAAGAGCTTGAGCCTGAGTTAAGACTATAATGTTAGGAATTATTACATCATAGTCCATGTGACAATGATAATGGTATAACCACCCATCACAAGGACTATGCATGCACTAAAGGTCAAGGGTAGTTGTAGGATTAGTTAAAAGTTTGTTATACCAAAAATAGACATCCAATGTATTTAAATATCCATCATTTCATAATGCAATACATCAAAGCATCTAAGAATTAGCAGTATCATTATTATAATTTATGTTTATAGATGAATGTTAGTTTTTTTCCTGCATAATTGATTGTGTAAGAAGGATACTCATTTGTAGATCTATGCAAATAAGACTATCCCTCTCTTGAAATTTCTTCTAATTTCATTTGCTATAATATCCTTCTCTTACTTCTTCAATTCCCTCATTTAAACATTCCTCTATTATTCTTCCATAGCAAACTTCCATCCTTTCTACTATATAAATTCCTCTATTTCCTAATATTTCTATAATAGGAACTACCAATTTAAAATCTAATGTTTTAGTAGGGGAAAGTGTCACAAGATCATATCTAGATGGGATTTATTCTCTTATGTTGGAAGAAACATTTTTTATTGCTATGCACTCGGCTAAGTGTGAGTTAAAAGTTGACAAATGAGCACAATTATACAAGAGGTTAGGACTAGTGAAAATATTAGATTTATCTTCCTTTATCAATTATTCTATGAATTTCATCCATAATATCCATCATTTTACCATTTTTATGTTTCCTCTCTTACTCCTAACTATATGCACCTATCATAGTCACTTCAATATTGGTGATATTATTACTCACATATACAATGCAAAACACCTTCCCAAGAACTATTATTTATGGATTGATCTTCTAAGTGATATATTAATAACTTACCATTTTTGACATCATTTTAATGGAAGGTGTTAAGAGTTTAAATAGGTGTTTCATGTTAAGGTTAGGATTATACATCTTAAAGTTATATATGAACAAGGTCGACATTCTTTAATACATCAAATTCTATGTGATAAGTTATGTTTTTATAGAATAGATCAAATAATTGCATGAAATAAAATAGTGATAATGAGGGGATATTTCTTCTAAAATTATCTAGTAACAATGTACGTACAACAAATAAAACCAATACACCTATAGGAAATAAGTAAAATCCATTTGTTGCATGAAAACTAGTTGTGGTTAAGCCAAAAGGACATTTCAAATAATAACACATTCTAGGAGAAAGTGAGAAATATGTTACTACAAGAATAATGCTAAATATTGAACCTATATTAATAGAACCAATAGGAATAATACCTATCCATGAACCTACCTTATTAGGGCTATGAAAGCACTATCTACCTTTGGGTTTATCTTTTTGGAGGTTATAAATATAATACTTATTTTTAATTTGATATAATACCTACCTAGACTTGTAGAAGCCTCTAATTATAAGAGTAATTCAATCCATGTTTCTATACAATCAATGCCCATCTCATAGATATGGGATAACATCTCATTATCTAAATAAGATAAGCAACCTAAAAATTATAATCAAGACCAACCATATTGGATAGTTACTGTTCTATACAACATGGATGATATAGATGAAGAAAAAATGACCTATAATCCCAATATATTTTAGTTACCCATACAAACACTATAGTCTATGACCACCATGAAAATTATTCTACCTTCAATGCTATAAAAATTCTATGGACTACTCAACAAGGATTTAGATATATTTTTATTTGAGTTTGACATGCTCTACAGGAGTTGTGATTACCAAAGAGATGCTCATGCAATAGTACATTGGTTTATATAATTGAGATGAAATATTAATCAAATCTAGGACCGAATGAAAAATGAATTCCTAAGAAAGTATTAGGATTACTACAAGGAATGAGACACTAGGCATGAATTTTTTGGATGATGCCAAACGAAGATAAAGCATTTGAAGATTATCAAAAAATATTTTTGTAAATTCCATATAGGTCTAAGCAATACAAGATAGATAAACATTTCTTGAGATTTGTCTTCTTATGTGGTATTTAGGAGGATATTAAGTAAGCACTCCATATCTTGGGAGGTGACAATATGACTAATATGGATTTTTATAAAATCTACGAGCTCTATAATAATTACATATAATCAATAATGATAAAAGTTAGGGGCATGAGAACTACTAAATATTTAAAGGGTATTACATGACTTGAGATTAGAAACCTACTAAAATATCTTAAGCCAAATATTCTCAACTCTCTAATAAGCTACTTAGATACTCTCAACACATGAAAGAAATAAGAGATCAATAAGATATGGTGAATTCTCTCTAAAATGCATAAAGTAACACCTTGTTCATGATAGGGCTAATATATATAAAATTTATAAGTACGACCATATCACAAAGAAGTGTACCTCACCACTTGGGCTAAAGTAGATTTACCAAGAAAAGGAGAAATATGTAGACCAATTCTCCTTTATGGGGCAAAAATCACCATAGAAATTATAACCATAATTTTCCAAAATGTCTCATGACTCCCAATACTTAAATCCTTTCTTTACAAATCCAATAGGTTATGGATAAATTTATTTTTAAAATTAATATCAAAGTATAAGATGGTAGCAACAATCATCCACTCAAATTCAAAACCAATGGTGGAAAAATTCATAGTAGTGGAGGGTTTAGCCTAAATGGAGGCCTCAACCCCAACCTTAAGGCCCCTAGTAGGGCATATTACCACCTTTACCTAACAACCCATTTGGATCAAATTTAAGGCTATTTTCACTACTTGCATAGGCTACACCTGATCGTAACAATAAGTTGGTTGTTATGATCCTCAATCCTAACATTATTAGTTAGTATTATTAATCATTTAATTATTATATTATTAAATCATAAAGTGAACCATCACAACCCTTCATAACATGAACCGTCACGTCTCTTCATACGTGAACCATCATGTCTCTTCACCAACGTAGCTTTAGGGTAGATATATATATTAGGTTGGCCATCCATATCAAATCATCCAAGAAGAAGAATAATAAGCATAGATTCTAAAGAGGGAGCCCCCTATAGTGGCAAAGCGATTACAAGGGAGCCCCCTTTGAGTGGCTTGTGATTACATTTACATTAATTTTTTAATAATTTTATAGTAAGACCTTGGGGTCTTACCATTTGGTATTAGAGCCATGTGGGACCCAGTCATATGGGAATTGCTCAAAGATCTTAATCAAATCACTTCTGTGCGTGAGTATCAAACTCGGTTTGAGGATATCACCAAACACAACACAATATTGGATGAATCAATTCTCATCAATGGCTTCATTAGGGGATTAAAAGAGGAAATTATAATAGAGGTGACAAGGTTCAATCTCTATACCATGATGAAGACCTATGGATTGGCAAAATTAGCTGAAGATAAAATCAATGCACAACAACGATTAGGGAAAACACTTATGGAAAAATCATCGACCACTTACATCGCTCCCAAACCTATGGATAATGGAAGGGTACAAAGCACTTACATAACCCCCAAATCTAATCGAACTTTACAAATTAAACATCTTAGCTTTGAGGAGATGAAGGAACGACGAGCAAAAGGACTCTGTGATAATTGTGATGAAAAATTTGGACCCCACCATAAATGTGCTACACTAACATTGTATTTATTGAAGGAAGTTGATCCCTGTATCTCCATAGAGCAAGTAGATGAGGTAGTTGTTTCCGAAGCAACCAGTGCACCTACTCACTGCAATGAAGACAATGAGGTTGATGTGCAAGAAGTGATTGATGTACCAAGCAAGGATGAGGTAGACATACCCAAAGTGATCAATGCTAGCCAAACATGCACTCTACAATGCCTACACATACCTTCCTCACCAATAGTGAGTTCTTGCCATATGACCAAACCTATTCGGAACCAACGTAGAGTGACTACACACTCCTTCTCCGTTGGCACTACCAAGGAACCAAAAAAGGATATGAAATCATTACCATCACTTTTGATGCATCATTCTGAAGTATTTAAGGAACCCCAAGGGTTGTCCTCCCATCATCATCCTGATTTTCCTAAGGAAGATTCTACTATTTTTCTTGGCAACCCCCCGCTAATGCTTCATCCTTCTCGATATCCCTGCCTATGAAAGGATGACATTAAAAGATTCCAAGAACTTACACAAATCCTTCTTGGAAAACAAAGGACAAAGCTTCTCACTTTGAGCTTTGAGGACAAAGCTCTTTTTAAGGAGGGTGGCATGTTATGATCCTCAATCCTAACATTATTAGTTAGTCTTAGTTAGTATTATTAATCATTTAATTATTAAATTATTAACTTATAAAGTGAACCATCACAACCCTTCATAACGTGAACCATCACGTCTCTTCATACGTGAACCATCATGTCTCTTCACCAACGTAGCTTTAAGGTAGATATATATATTAGGTTGGCCATACATATCAAATCATCCAAGAAGAAGAATAATAAGCATAGATTATAAGGAGGGAGCCCCCTATAGTGGCAAAGCAATTACAATGGAGCCCCATTTGAGTGGCCTGCGATTACATTTACATTAATTTGTTAATAATTTTATAGTAAGACCTTGGGGTCTTACCATTGGCTCAACAAGTCTATAATAATAATATCATTAATTATCCTACTTATTCCATCCAATCAATAGATTTAATAGGCATCCATCCTCATTCAAATAAGTGTCTTATAATACTCAAAACCATTGATAGATGAATAAAGATATAAGGGAAAACTATATGAAGAATTGACTCATCCCACAATAGAAACATAACCACCTCAACCAGATTCATTGCCATTTGAAAGGCCCTTTTCCTTGAAATACTTTGGGAAGAAAGAAAGACTCCTCAATTAAAGTTTAATTTCTTAGAAAAATTGTGTAACGTGTATCAATTTTGTATTCTTCTAGGTAATTAATGAATATCCCACTTACACTGAATCAATAAGGGAAATATATAGTAAGAGGCTTGAAAGAAAGAAAAAGGACCTTTAAACTACCCATGTGGTGATCTAGTTTGTAGGCCTTATGATAGGTATGGTGTTGGTACCTAAATATATTGATCTAGGTAGTCGTGTAGTGGACATAACAATAGAAGGGATTTTAGTTAAATATAACCTAATAGATCTGGGGGTGGTTATAAATGTGATGATTGGAAAAACTATGGATATGCTAAATTTTTAAACACTATGACATACCAGTTTTTTTTAAAATGGCTAATGGGTCAACTATTATGTTATAAGGGATGATTTATGATGTTCTCATATCTATAACCTCATAAGAATATCCCTTGCCTTCATGGTTCTTCAACCCAAGGCAATATTGGGTGTATAGCCAATCATCTTGGGGAGGTCATGACTTGTTACAACTAATGCATGTATCAACTACAAACCTAGAGATATGAAAATCTCAAATGGTAGAAGCATTAAGAAACTTACATATACCCACCTACCAAATATTTTTTATATGTATAAGATCCATTTTGGAAAGTCCAAGTAAAGGATGATTTAATATGTGCTCATGATATCCTAACCATAGATAAGGCATTTTATTTGAAACCAATGGATAAAATACTTTACTCTCTAATGTCCCATAGAAAAATTATTCTACAAACAATATTATACCTTGATAAAATGATGGTACTAGATAAGAGTATCTTGTATAACATTCCTCTGAATAAAATGAGGTTTTACCACCAATTCCTAAGAGCTTACTTAGCTCAATTATTATGATAGTTTATTATAATAAACTCTTGATCTAGATAGAGGTCCAATTGAGGTTTGTGTTTAAATATTGTTGAAGGATTAGACTTGCTTGCTAATAATCAACTATCTACAAAGCCACAAAAGAAACTAATTAAACTATTTCTAAAACATAAAATATCATTTTCTTGTGATTGGGAGGACATGTAGGGAATTCATCCTAATGTTTGTACATATCACATTTACATAAAGGATGAATGCAAGCCTATATGACAACCCGATAGAATAATGAACCTTACCCTTAATTTATTTTGAAAATAGAGATAACAAAATATTTAATGTTGAATTCTTCTAACCCGTTTTAGATATTGAGTGGGTATCACCACTTGTTATAGTCTTGAAAAAGAGTGGAAAATGATAAAAATGAATTGCTTACTATGAATTAAAAAGGCAACTAGAAAGGATAATTTTACCTACCCTTCATTGACCAAGTTCTAGATACTTTGGTAGGAAAATGATATGTTTGTTTTCTCAATGGGTTCAACACGTATAATCAAATTCATGTAGCCCTAAAAAATCAAGATAAAAATTTATTTACATGTATGTAGGGTATGTTTACCTATTTTATCCTTCCATTCAAACTATTAAAGTCTCCTATAACTTTCCAAAGAGTAGTTCTCAACATCTCTATTGATCTCATCTATGACTATATTATGATAGTGCCTATGAGAAATCCATATCAATCCTTAAAAAGGTCTTGTAACAATCCTAAGAAAACAATGTATCTATGAGTCACAATAAGTGTCATTTCATGATGACAAAGGGTATCATATTAGATCATAATATCTCACAACTTTACCTCTTCCTAAAAAATGTAAATATGTTTGTAGTTTCCTTGGTCATGTTGGGTACTACACAAGGTTTATCCAAGACTTTGTTAAAATAGTAGCACACCTATTTATAGTTTTGTCCAAGGAATCCAAGTTCTCTTAGACACTTGTATAATATTTAAACATATATTGAAACCTCTCCATCATTTAATACCAGTTTAACCATGGTTAAAATATTTCTTAATTTATCTTTTGAACAACAAAATTTGTAAGTAAATGTTTTGGTAGGGCAATCTTTAAGAAAGACCAAATTTTTTTTTGAAGAAAAGAACAATACATATTCCAAGAAATTAGTTTAAGAAAAATAAAATTGCTCTCTAGATTTTCCCTCCATTTTTTTTAGGAATATATAAAATCAAAAGTTTCATGCAAAATCATTTTTATCTCTTTTTACTTGTTGATTTTTGTAGTCATGGAATTCATAGTAATGGTTGAACCCTTTTCAAAACCTGGATTTTACTATAATCAATATGTATCTTATATTCAATAGATCATAGGTATATTGAAAGAATTACCTTATAATTTTATTTATTTTGATATTAAGTCATTTTCTCTATTTTCACTTGACATTTTTTTATAGTCATTATGTTAATATTAATGACTATTTTTTGATGATCCAAACCTTTTTATATATTGAATTTTATTGTAGTAAAATCATATCTTGTTGTTAATAGATCAAAGATATATTATCAAAAAAATTCCATTATAGTTTTTATTTATTTTAGTGGTTTTAATTAACTTTGATTTGTTTTTTGTTGAATTGTTTTGACATATTGTTGTAAATAATATACTAATATTTAAGGATAAAATAAGTTCAAGACACAAGTTAATGGCAACTCCTAAGTAGAGGTTTCATTCATCTTTGTTTTTATTTCATTAAAAAAAACTAAAAACCCCTATTTTATTGACATAAATACCTTAGTTCTCTTTCTACATTTTTGCTTTTCCTAAAAATTCAATAGCATTTATATTTTTTGATATTCTAGGATATGATATAAAGTACATATTAAAGGGAAAATCCAAAATAAAATGGGTGAGGGTAGAAAATTTACATTTGAAGATATTGACTTGGCAATAGCCCACTGAACTAGAAAAATAGACTTTAAGCAAGTGACCCAAGGTTATAATAGGACCTAACCTTAAATAAATATACTTGGGTGATTAAATTCTTGCTAAACCTCCTAAGGCACCCAAGAAATGATCTTCCAAAAAAACCTTTAAAAACCTACACCATCCACATGTATGCTTAAGGACCAATTAAACAAAGAGAAGTTAAAAGAGAATATAATTCCTTATGATTGTTAGTTTAAGGAAACATCATATCCATTTGGTGAAAGGAACATATTACCTTATATTTCTATTATTCTCAAGAACAAGAAAAATTATTTGAAGGTTATATGTATTTATAGAGTTCTTGATGAGTTTCACACAAGGAACCTGGAAGTCACATGCTTGGATGTAAAAAATGTAATCTAATTATTGGTCAGGGTTAACATTGTATGATATAATAGGCCTAAGCGCACTCATTGTACAATGTATTTAATTTATTGTAATATATTATTATATAATCCCTATGGCCCATGATTAACCTTATTATGGTTAAACCCACCTTATAAACTCGTAATTAACCTTAAATCCTCTCTTGTTATGTCATATTAAGGTTAAGTTCATTTATGTATGTAGGGTTTTAGTATTGGTATAAATACCCTTATCACTCCTCATTTTTTTATTAGAGTGTTGTAATTTTTTCTACAGATAATACAATGATTATTTATGGTGCCTATGGGCAACCCAAAATCTCTGTCTCTTTTCCATTCTTTCATCCTTTTATGTTTTCTATATAAGATTTGAGTGGATGGATTGCTTCTATTTATTTTTTCAAAATATAATAAATTTCAAGATGGTATCAAAGTGGATTTGGAGCTGCCTCACTTGGTCATGTAGAAATATTTTTTGAAGCCTCAAACATTTCTTCCAAATCCTAGGATGAAGAGGCAAATAAGTGTATTTATTCTTTCTTTTTAATCTATTTTTTTGAGAATATTGAAGAGAATATATATTATTTTTTTGAAATAAGGTTTTAGAAAACATAAAATGAAGGATTACAATCCTCTATTGCTAAATATTCTAAAAAAATCACCAAAGAGCTATTTTTCAACTTTTAAAAGTGGCAATTTGGTGTGCAAATTTTAATTTGAATAGGGTTACTTTCATGCACTCTCGTTTAGGCTTGGTAGCCTCATGATCTAGAGCATGTAAATTTTCTCTTTATGAAGAGGTAACAACCCCAACACACCATGAAGTATGACCATTATGCATAAGTGAATGCATTGTAAGACATTTAGATGTGATAAGACCAGGTTAAAATCCAAACAAGCACCTTTTTGGTTTGAATTTAAAGACATATTTTTTAAGTGCATCAATAATAACAAATACTTTTTGAAATATCTTCCTCCATTATAGCTGGTGGCATGGCATGGTGGTTACCACTATGCATTAGAGAGCAATTTGTAGGATCAAATCATGTCATCTTTTTATTTTACAACAATATAAAACATGGTATCTTATATGGAGGGACAAGCTTCTAAAGCACCACTATGCATGGTGGTAGAATAGTTGGCAAGAAAATTTTATGAAAGGAAGGGTGCATTTTTGAATCTCATAGTTGCTTTTTTTCTTGGATTCCACAAGTTGGAATAGGATTTTTTAGACGAGATTTGCTTTTCTTTCACAATTATGTTGTCATTGAGTTGGCTAGCCCAATGTGATTAGTATGTGGGTTATCAAGGTTTAAACTTCTTTGTCTCTGCTCATGATTTTTGAAAAGAACAAACGATCTTCAATCAGTGTGGCACTCCCATGTGATATATAGCCTTACGTATATTATTTATATACACCTTCAACCAATCATGATGTAGGAAATGGTATTATTCTATCTAATCAAAGGCAAGTAGGTGTCAAAAAATAAGAAACAATAACTAGCAAATGAGCACACTTTAAATGGTAGTGTGGGATTACTTGCTAGTATTATAAGGTTTGAGGCACTAATTTTTCTTTTTTGAGGGCTATTTGGTAAAACATTTTGGAGGCCATAAATTTTACATGCAAAAATATTTTGATCTCTTTTTTAAAATTGTATGATTTTTTAATCTTCATGCATTGGTGACATTAGTTTATATAGACCTACTCTAGTGTTAGGGACATAATTTTATGGAATATTCCTCAAGCTGTATTGTCCTATTTTGAAATGGTGGATTTACAATATTCTAAGCAACTAAAATATTTGGTCCATTTCTTTGTGATGCAGGAGTATCCAGTGTTGTAAGAGTGATCTTGCATCATCCAAAATTTGTAATATTTTGCTTTTTATGTTCTAAGTGTGTTTAGTTGTTAGGGTATGGAAAAAAAGACCTAACGGTGAAAGAATCACCCCAATATCCTGAGCGGTTTGGGAGATATGCCAAAACTAGTGAAAATCCTAGTGAAAACCCTACCAAAACTAGTGGAAATCCTGCTAGTAAAACTTGGAGGCCAATTTTGAAGGCCTTAGAAGCCTTTTTAAGGGCTGAAATATGGCAGTACTATTTGGTAAAATAGTACCAAACTTCCTACCCCTTTGAGAGCTTTCCGAAAAGGTGCAATAATAGTCGTTTCGAGCAACGAGCGAGGAGTTATGACCTCGACAAGTTTACCCTCGAAATTCAAATTTCAAATACATAGTTTTAAGTGGGAAAGGGGAAAACAGGGTATTTGGGAGGAATTTCAAATTTGTAATGAGTTAGTCTCTGTAAGCTCCATTTTCAAGCAGTAATATAGGAAAAAATATATTTGGCTCCTTTGCATTTTCTCTGCTTTGGGTGGATTGTATGTGTTTCAGTTTAATGCAACTCTGCTTCACTTTGGGAGATGCATATAGATTTATGAAAGATGTAGTAGATTTTAAGCCTTTTGAAGGCTTATAGAATTTTTTTTTACTATGTGCTATAATTAATCCATATTTCTTCTTTGGGAGATTGATTCAACTTATTCATTAAGATTTAATCATTCATGATATATTCCTTCTTTTATTTATTGTCTAGGTACTTTTGAAAGTTTTTTATAGATATTCATTTAAGCAGGTTCACACAAATATTTTTTTATGACTAAAATTAGGACCCAAGAGCGAAATGAAGTCTTCAAATAGGGTGATGTATTCTATAAAAGAAAAAGCTATTCCTTCAGGTTATACCTTATGCGGATATGGAAGATTGAAGGAGCTTATATTTAGAAGAAATGGTAATGTTGTTTTCTCTTCTTCATTTGAATCCCTCATGGAAGTGTTTTTTGTATGGATGTGAGAGTGCCTAATGGTGAAAATGATGACTAGGGTCCAACATAAGGAGACTCTTGTGTAGGAAGAATTTTTGGAGTAGCAAATTTTAGATTATGAGGGGTACTTAGATGAGTCCACCTCAAAATGTAGAGGTCCATTAGAGCATCAATTATGGTGGAGAGAGACTATTGTTACTAATGTATTATCTCCTTGGATATTTATTTTATATTATGAGGGGGTGTTGAAAGTGTAATATAATTCTTGGATAAGACCAACATTGTATGATTTAATTTTCAATAGCCCTAAGGGCACTCATTGTACAATGCAATGAATTTATTATGATATTTTATTATGTAAGCTCTATGACCATATTTAACCTTGTTATAGTTAAAGCCACCTTATAAAATTGTAATTAACCTTAAAGCCTCTCTTGTTATGTTAGCTTAAGGTTAAGTTTGTTTATGTATTTAGGATTTTTGTATTGGTATAAATACCCCCCACCACTCCTCATTTCACTACTAGAATGTTGTGAATATTATCTACATATAACACAATGATTATTTATGGTGCCTATGATCACATCCAAATCTCTATGTCTCTTTTCCTTTATTTAATTATTTTATATTTTGTGTATAATATATGAGTGGATAAATTGCTTCTATTTGTTTCTAAAAAATATTGTGAATTCTGACATTGAAACCCAAAAATTATGGCCCTACATTGTTCATGGTTAGAGAGTGTGGACAATTTTATTTATGTGCATATGGTTGCAAATTGGGAGGATAAAATTTCTTTGCATCATACTTCATTAAAAAATATAGATTAATGTTTTATTCAATTGGTCATGGCTACCTAGAGGAATTAGAATCCAATGGGTTGATTGGGAGAGTTTTTTGTATATTGGAGCTATAACTTCGATCTAACAAATCCTACATTAGGGAATGGTTGTTTAGTTAACTACTCTCAAAAAAATTCATTCAAATGGATAGGCATATGATAAAATCATTTATTTCATATGATTTTACTGCTATGCTTGACATGTATGTGTACACATATTATAAACATATTAAAGGATTGCCTAAATGTGAATCATTGTCTATTCCATATCTAGTGGAAATAATAAGTTATCTTGTTGATGTTGCTTCTAGTGATAGTTTTTTACTTTTTTTAGATGTTTGAGTCCAAATATGATGTTGAAGGTAAATGCCATCAATTCCCTAAAGGTGTGATTTTACATTTGTGTTAGGTTTTTGATTACACAAGATAAGTATTTTTTTTGGTAAGTTAATTGATATTATATTATGCCAAGAAATATGAAGGCTCCCAAATACCTTTTACATCAATAGGAAACAACAAGCATCAACCTAAGCCCAAGAGGGAGTATATAAAACCCTCAGAAAAGCAGGTAAATCTTCACCTATTACATAGGCAAAAAAAACTATAGCAAACATAGAGAAGAGGATCCATCTTTCAAGACTACAAGATGAAAGCCAAATCCAAGAAAAACAAAGAAGCCCATTGGGCACTACCCAAACCAAACAGTAGGAACATCCAAGCAACAATATACTGATCAGGACTGCCCATGGCCTCCTTTTGTTCATCCACCTTTTTGCTAGAAGCTTCTAGATTCTTCTCAGCTCCTCCCAAAGTATGAAAATTCTGGGAAGAAGCGAGTAATTTTCTGAATTGCTTTCGATGTAGCAAAATTTTCCCACCCTATCACATTCGGTGATGGTTCCAAGACTTCTGGATTTTTCAAAAATGATGATTTATAGCATTATCAAATTTCCTATCTTGGTCCTGGAGCAAATATTGTCAATATTCAAATAAACATCTCTAAAAATATTTTGGTTCCAATGATCTTTCCTCATGTAGCAGGGATCGCTCAAATTGGAAAGAGTGAGATCTCCATTTGTGTTGTTGATGTCCCCACTATATCTCCTGTGGTAGTGTGTTTATCCAAGTCAACAGACCTGGACCATCAAACCCAATGTTTTCCAGTTTATATGCTACGTTATTTGCTTCTCTGAAAGCATGTTGGAAGATAACTTCATGCTAGTGAGTAGCAAGTTTCCTGGCCTCTTCAACACAGCTTCCAACTTTCCAAGACGGTCTTTTGGAGTTTTTCATGTAATTAATAATATTGAGAGAATCCCCTTCAATGATGATTCTACCTGGGATATGTTTGATTAATGCAAGACCTCTCCATAATGCCTTTACTTCAACCATATGATTGGACTATTCACCAAGGTATTCAAAAAAAGCTAAAATCAAGTTTCCTTTATGATTTATGATTATGCCTCCTACTCTTGCTTTGCCTGGATTGTTTTTTATAGCTCCATAAAAATTCAACTTAACCCATCCTTGGGGTGGGGGACACCATTTAATGTTACTTATGGGATTGGGTTGATATACAATTGATGTCTTGGGAAATGTTTAGATAATGAAGAATGACAGTTTCAATCATAGAACAAGGCCTTGGATCATACGAAATAATGGAAGCATTCTCTTTGGCAAAGGAAATAATTTTACTGGTTAGAGATGAAATATCCTTGGAAAAATTAGAGAACACTCTTTGGTTCCTTTCTAACCATATTTGCCAAAGAAAATGATATAAAAAGAACCTCCAAATTGTGCTCAGCTTGGGATGGTGGAAAGGTTGAGGCCACTGAATGAACAACTCCACAATAGAAACAGGTTTTATCCAACTTATTTGGAACCTTTAGAAGATGTCATCAAGAATGGAAATGGAATAGGGAAAATTGAGAAAGATGTGGTGGGAGGATTCCTAGTTAGATAAACATAAAAAACATCTATTTGGGATAATTATCCCTCTTTTAATGAGGTTATAAACTATTAAAATTTTATTTTGAATGGCAATCCAAGCAAAAAAAACAACTTTGGGGGTAAGTTGTTTGATCCATATCAAATTGAAAGGAATTTACATTTCTTCCTAGAGAATGAGGAGCTGATAAGAAAATTTGACTGCAAAATTCCCATCTTCCGTTGGGGCCCAAATAATGATGTATTTAACTTCTCCTGTGGGGATGATTATGGAATTGAGTAGTATTTCTAAGTCCCTTGATTCTTCATGGTGATGGATGTTGTGAATGCTTTTCCACCTGCAGATACTATTTATTTTGTGAAGGAAATCAACCACTTTGTATCCAAAGGTTACATCTATAAAGTATTTGAGAATCCTGATGTTTTGAGCCTAAATGAGTGGCTAATTTCCTATCCACCTGTCCAACCAGAAGTTTATTGATCTACCATCCCCCATTTCCCACATGAGTCCTTTCATCAATAGACTCTTTGTTTGGATTATTCATTTCTAGAAAGCTGAGCCATTTGTAGGTGTTCTCATTTAGAAAATCTGTGCCCTGCAAATACTTCCTCTTGACTATAGTGATCCACTCCACTTGCTTTTATGATAATAATATCCATGCATGTTTAGCCATTAATGCCAGATTTAAGTTTTTAAGTCTTCTCAATCCAATTCCTCCTTGGTCTTTAGATCTGTAGACTTTATCCCAGGCTACCAGATGGAAACAACTTTTGTTTTCAGCCCCAGTCCATAAGAATTGTTTTTGAGTTTGTTCAATATTATCATACACTTTTCAGGGAGCTTTAAGCACTGAAAGGAAATAGATTGGGATACTTTGGAGGTATGCCATGGTTAAAATATCTTTCCCTGCTTGGGACAGAAGGTTCCCTTTCCAGCCAATTAAATTTTTTTGAACTCTCTCAATCATTGGGTTCCACATCCCCTCAATTGGTGTACCCACAAAAAGAGGAAGACCTAAGTAAACAATAGGGAATGATGCAATTGAGCATCCCAAGATCTTGGCTATTTTGATATCTTTTGTGAGGAGTGTTCAAGAAATAAATTTTTCTCTTTTAGAAATTTATTTTCTGGCCTGATCCTTCTTCATATAGCAGTAGCTAAGTATTATTGATATGTGCACATATCATTTATGGTAATTATTAATCCTTTATTTTTAGATTCTAGAAATGGTTTTTTGCCACTTCATTAAAAGTTCTTATTGTTTTGATAACTAGTCTTAGTGATTATATTTAAATTTAATCAATGTTGATATTTTTTGTAGAGGCATCTATTAGAAAGTAATGCTCTTCTACTATAATAAAGGAATATTTTTTGTTGTTTTCTTACCAAGAATGAAGGTCACTACAACTCCTTCCAACTTCTCACCATAAAAGTTGATAATCAAGTAGTAATAACATGATTATCAATCTCAACAGAATATGAAATTATGAACACATTACTATTACATATTCATATCCTTTAGCCACATAGAGCTCATAAAAATAATATTCAATTGCTCTATTATAATATCTAGAACCACTTGAAATATTGAAAAACAATGCATTATAAAACTTTAGTGAAAATTCTATGTACATAACCCGATATAATAGTTTATATTTCATATGACACATACCAATGAGATCGTATCTCTTATTGTTATGGATTATACATGAAAATTGATGAGAATTATTTGGAATTATAAATTTGATTTTTTATTTCAAAAATGAATTTTTTGTTGGTTTTTTAAATCATATGTATTTATATTTTTTTAATACATATGATTGTAATGAATCACAATGAACTTTACTTACAAAATTATAATGCTAGATTTGAAAAAATAATGGAGTGCAAATAAAAATAATAATAATAATAATTATTATTATTATTATGGGATTGAAGTAATAAATAATATATAGTATGTTTAAAGGATGAATTAGCATAGCTTATATTTTTGCGATCTAAAAAAGTAACAATCTTTCAAAATGATGCCATTTAATTTTAAAAAATGTCATCAATTTATTGTCCAATTATGGACTAGCGATGGACGACTTGAACAGAAGGGAGGGCTTCATGGATTTCTCCATGGAATCACGATTTTCACCTTCTAATATTGAAGCCCTCTTTGATACTACTTGGGAACCTCCTCAAAGAAAATCCACTAATTTTTATTTGGAGTCTCATTTTTCTCCAGCTAATCTAGAAACTCTTTTTACCTCTGGGTCGTTTGTGTTGTAGGAGAGAGGGAGGGATGAACTAGCCAACCTTTTGCCTAACAATGTTATCCCTATGGTGGTTCTTGGGGAGCTTCCCCTTGTTCTAGGTTTCTATTTTTCTAAAGCACTGTTGTTGAGCAGTTGGCTAGGTGGTGGGCTGAGTTGTTGGCTTTTTGTCTTTGAAAGATTGGGTGGCAGTGGTTGGCCTCACTTCAACTGTTGGGTTCCCTCCCTGGTGGGAAAATTTTTCTTCTATGTGCCTGTGGGTTTAAAACCTATATGGGTTGGGTGTTTTGTTTTGTTGTGTGCCTGTGGGGTTTGAAACCACAAGTTTCAAGGTTTTAGGTCCTTATTAAACCCTATGCCAAGGTTCTGGAAACCTTCTAAAACACAGCTGTTGTGTTGGCTCCCCTGACTAATGTGTTCAATATTTTCTCTTTTTTTGCTAGGATTTTTTGGTTTAGTTAGTTTATGGTCTTTGGTGTTGTTTTTTTAAAGGTGGAGGCTCAAAATTTGTTGGATCTCCCCTGCATTTTTTAATTGGAGATGTTTTTTTTGTGTTGGAGTATCTGAACGGTGTGGTACTCTCGGTTTAGTTTTGCTCAGTTACAGGTCGTTCAATATTGGTAGAATATCTTTGTTTCCTGTTGTTGTGTAAGGACATCTATGGGTGGGATCCATTCCTCTGGTTTTCAAAGTCCCTATTTTGGGCAGGATTGTCTTTGTTATTTTATTTTGGAGTTTGGTGGGATGCAAGAATTCAAGTGGTTTGGAACAAAGGATTTTATCATTGGATTTTTGCTCCCTTTTTTATTATTGGTTGGTTATTTTTCACAAAGATGCTATTTTTTAGATTTTTTGTTTAGGCAGGAAGGCCCCTCTTTTTAAAATAGATTTTGGGCTCCTCAAATCCTTACGATATTTCATGGGTGTTGGAAGTTGTGTTTTTGGGACCAAATCTATCTTTTATTTCATGGTCCATTTCAGTTCTCTATTTCTCCTTTGGTGCTCATGGATGGTTTTGTTCATGATATATCCTTATGAGAGTTGGGTGCTTTTTTTTTGGGTGGTTTTGCTGCAGGATCCCAGTTTGTCACGTAGTTTATATTTGACCTATTGGTTCCTTGTTTGGACCTAGAAACAGGGCTTCTGAGTGTGGTTGTTTCCTTTCCTTTGGAGTAGTTTGTATTTTTTAAAATCTTAAGAATTTGCTCCATGTCATGGCTTCTTGTCTTATGAGGTTTTTCTATAGGCCCTAACTATTGGTTGGGTGTTTGGTTTAGGTTTGCGGTATCTTTTGTCTCAGGTCCCCTGCTAAGCGGGGTGTTGTTTATTTTGAAATTATTTTAAAAAAGGAGAGGTACTATTTTGGGAAGGATTGTAATTTTGATTTTTAATTCAACTGGTAGCAAAATTTGGTGGGCCGCCTTTGTGTTGGTTTGTAGATCGAAAAATTAGGCTATTGGCTAGCTCCTCTTGGAGGATTCTATAAAAGGTTGTGGGGATCCTGTTAAAATCCCCACATTTTAAATTTATCAAAAAAAAATTATTGTCTAATTCAAAAAACATCCTTTTAAAATCCTCACCTTTTAAATTTATCAAAAAAAAAATTTATTGTCTAATTAAAAACACACATATATATATCATCAATGGAATCATCTTTTATATATATATATATCATCATATTATGATCAATACATACTCGACGATACAAAAAACTATAATTCTATATAGATCATATCCAACATTGAGATATGGATTATGACTAGAAAATGTTTACCTTGTATAATTAGTGATATGTTTACCTTGTTTAATGTGTAAAAGGATTTATAATTTAAAATTATAATATGAATGTGCTATACAAAGATAATTCCATTAACTTATACAAGTTGTAATTATCATTCAATTTATCAAAAATGAACAAAATAAAAATTATCATCAAGAACTAAGCTTGCAAATAATAATGTTTATACTTTTTCCTTGATGTAAATTTTGCAAAGTTGGAAACAAAAAAAAATTAGAAAATAATGGTGTCATTTTTCTATTTATCATAACTTAAATATTACAATGAGAACATAATTTAATTCTACATTATAGTTTTGTACAAAAAAAATGAAACCAATATAGTGATATCAACTATAAAATTTGGATGACTTGCAAACTGTAAGGCATAAATTATGGGAGAAGTTGGAGCACGAGGAACTTTAGGGCACAACCATGAGTGAAGCAAGAGTGCGAGGAATTATGGGTGAAGCTAAATATTGGTTGTCTGGGATAGAGCACGAGGAATTTGTATTTTAATTTTTGAAATAGCCTTTGCTCCTATGCACATTATAGTATTGTACAAAAACAATGAAACCAACATAGTGATATAAACTATACAATTTGGATGACTTACAAACTATAAGGCATAAATTATGGGAGAAGTTGGAGCATGAGGAACTGTAGGGCACAAACCATGAGTGAAGCAAGAGTGTGAGGAATTATGGGTGAAGCTAAATATTGGTTGTATGGGGTAGAGCACGAGGAATTTGTATTTTATTTTTTGAAATAGCGTTTGCTCCTACGCACCATGAAATACTAGGTTGGAATAAGTGTTTGTGCTGATGTAAAGATTGAAATGCTAAAGTTATGTGTTTTTTTTTGGAGGACTACAAGTGAAGTTGGAGCCATGGTGCATGAAATCGAGATCCTGGTCATTTGAATGCCATTTGGAAAGCCAAACTATCATACAAAGAGCAAAAAGGAAAGGAGAATTCACAAAAAAATTCTAGGATGTGTAGAGTATGGTGGGAGAATTTTGTGCTACTTAGAGTGGAGTATGAAGAACACAAGCTTATAATGAGAGGGGGGTGACCAGTATAAGACCACTTTTTACTTTCTTTCAAAATAAATATCAATTAATGTCCTTAATTACAATAACCAAATGTAGCAGTGTGCATTAATAACTTAGATAACAGTAGTAAGCAAGAGCACAATTCACCACACACAATTGAGATACAAGATTTAACGTGGTTCCCCCAATGTGGGGTACTCCACAAGATGATATCCTTATAATATTTCACACAGAAATATCCAATACAATGATTTATTTGATTTGATCAAAGCTAGGCAATAACAAGTTTACACAGAACTTGTCCAAATATGAATAACAAGCTCACACAAAACTTGTCCAAAGCTGAATAACAAGCTCACACAGAACTTGTCCAAAGATGAATAACAAGCTCACACAAAACTTATCCAAATATGAATAACAAGCTCACACAGAACTTGTCCAAAACTGAATAACAAGCTCACACAAAACTTGTCCAAATATTCTTTAGCAAGCTCACCAAGAACTTTCCCAAAACTGCTCCAAAAAGCTCACTAAGAACTTGTCCAAATATGCTCTAGCAAGCTCACCAAGAACTTGCCCAAAACTTCTCCAACAAGCTCACTAAGAACTTGTCCAAATCTGCTCTAGCAAGCTCACCAAGAACTTTCCCAAAACTATCCCAAATCTGTCCACAAATCTGCCCATAAATCTGCCCATAAATCTACCCCAAAACTATCCACAAAGATTTCTCAAAAATGTCCACAAATACCTTCTCAAAGGCTCAATCAATCATGCTCAAGTAGCACTCAAATATCATCCACAAATCTATCAAGGTAAAGCTCAAAGATGAACTCAATAATGAATGGCAATGTACTCTTCAATGGATGACAACAATTATCCACAATGATATCAACTCAACTCATAGAAGCATAAAGAGAATTGTTAGAGACTAAATATGTTCTAGGTTTAATATCAACTCAACTCAAATTAGAATAATGAAATAGTTTGTTTCATAGGACTTGAAAAATCACTTCACACATCACTTGACTAGGCTTATTCAACTCAACTCAACCCAAGTCTTATAGAACCATAAAGAGAATTGTTAGAGACTCAATATTTTCTAAACTCAATCTCAAATAATCACCACAAGGGATAATTATTCCTCACACAACCCTAGTCCAAGTATGTATCAACCAACTCAAATATTTCCAACAATGCTCAATTACAAATCTCACATAACAATGATACTTATGTTCTTTTCTAACTCAAGTTCTTTCACAACCAATGGGCTTCAACAACTATGCTTATAAAACAAGGTTTAAACACAACTCTCAATTCAGAAAACCTTGAAGCATTCAATCAACCACTTTAGAAAAGGAAACCACAAACAATCCTTTTCCCTTCAATGATATTTCAGAGATCAACCACCATAAAAAATCAATAGGAGAATGTGCCCGTAATTTTTATGAAGATGAAGAAAACCCTTTGGAAAATCTGCCACACTCAACACACTTTGAAAAGAACAAAACAACTTTCACTTGAACCCTTTTACAAAAATAAAAATATCTCTTTATGTACAGCTTATTTCTCCTTCTAAATAAAATAATCAAATAGCCCTTGAAATAAGCTTTCCAATGATATATAATATGATATACTTCTAAAAGGAAAATCACTAGAAATATTTCTTTTTCACAACATGCACCACAAACCTTATCTCTCCTAGGGCAACCTTAGAAAAATAAAATATTTGGAAAAATTAATAACTTGCCTTTAACCTCAACAGGATTCAATTCCCTATCACTGCCCCTGCACCACTAAAATCGTGGAGCCAACAACCATGTGAGCCAATCGCTCACATAGAAACCAAGAGTGCAAGACATCCTTCTTGCTTCCTTCGAACTTGCCCTAAAAACCCATGTGTGTAAAAGGTTCTCCCTTTTTACCTTACAAAAACCAGCGTCGATGGGATTCAAACTTTGGATCTGCTGGTGCTTAAACACCTTACGTGCCTTCCTCTTGCTGCTAGGACACAAGTGGCTATGGTGATAGGTAAGGAACCTCACTTACCTTTGTTCCCTCTTCTCTTCATTGGTTTTCAAATGAATACGACACTTCTACTCCCTTAGTGCTTCGAACGAATTATCTTCATCGAGGAATTAGAAAAAATAAAAAGTTTAGTGGCATATTTATATATGCCCATATTTTTATTTTGACGTCGGCTATGACTTAATATTATTTTCCTCCTCCTTTTTGACGTCGAAAATATTAAAATATTAATTTTAATTTTAATTTTAAATTTAAATTTTAAATGATTAAAATTTAAACTTAAATATTTAAAATTAATTATCTCCTTCACCAGGGCACATTTTTTGACAAAACAAAAAGCCAACCTTGGTTTTAAGAAAAACCCATTTCAAAAAGCCATCCATGGTTTTAAATAAAACCTTTTATTTTATCTGCCTTGGTTTTCACAAAAACCTTGTAAATATCCATGCTTTCAAAATATCATAAATTCTTATTTATGAAATATTTTGGCCACCAAAACTTAATGTGATCCATGTGGCATCAATGATCCATGTGACATAAATGACAACATAAAATGCCTTAAATTACCTCAAATTTCCAATAATCTCTCCATTTTTAATTGATGGCAACACCTCTAATGTAAATCACCACAATCACTACAAAAACCAACTCTGAGAATCAAAGCTGCTCCCCATGACTCAATACTCTCTATGGAGGTTACTCCCCCTAACTGAATACTCTCTTTGTAGGCTTCTCCCCCTAAATCAATGCTCTCCCCCTTACTTAAATATCTCTCCATTTGACATCAATGGTAAAAGGGACACCTATGGGGATAAAATATATGACTCTTAAGCCTAGCCCCCTCACCCCCTTCTATCTTGAGATAATTAATTTTGGGGTGGGAGTACTTTTACTCCCATATTACATTGATTATTTCCTCTATCAACTTCCTTCCATGTTTTTCTAATATCCTTCTCTTGATGAATTACTTGATCTTCTTGTCTAGATTTTGTTTGACCTTCTTGCCTTGAACATGTTTGGAATTGAGTCCTACACCATTTTGTAATATGCCCAAAGTTATTGCAATTGAAACACTTGATATTTTAGCCTTTGTATGGTGCCCATGTCTTGAATTCATTCTTAAAATAATTTCCATATCCATTCCTTTCCTGAACCCTATATTGTGAAGCTCTGTTTTCATAACCATTATGACTTCTGAATTGTGTAGCTCTAAAACCAAAACTATGTTGCTATTTTTCTTTGCACTAAAAATATTTATGACCAATCTTGTTACATGAGAAGCAATGTCACTGAAAACCATACCTTCTTCCTTTGAATTTTCTTCTAGCAAAATCAAACTTCTTTGATCCATAGACCCTGTAGTGCATAGCCCTATGCCCAAATCCATTACAAGAAAAACAATGCCTTGAAAATCCATTTGTTCATGCTCTGGTTCTTCATACCTTTCTTGACCATTATCCTATGATCATTTTCAACTTGTGCATTGCATCCTTGAACCCTATTTATAGTATCTAAAACTTCTTCCTTAGTTTCTTCCTTGCTTTTCTCTTCAAGAATTTATTTTCCTTTTGAACTTGATTTACCTATCTCAAAACAAGAACCAAAATGAATATTTGGAGCCATAGGAACTTTGGAACTTTCCTCACAAATCTTAGGTGCTTCCTTGCTTTCATGTTTTAAAACTTCCTTTCCTTTTGAGTGTGATTCCCCAAACTTGAAACATGAGACCTTTGGTGCTTTGGAATCTTCCTCTTCTTTCTCTTCATTTGTGTCAAGTAGCAAATTGGCATCCATCTCTATAGCCTCTAAAATACATGTTTCCTTCTTAGTGAAAATATCTTGACCTTTTGAGTCATGTGATGGATCAACCTTCTCACGTATGGAACATCTCAATTATTTTATATTTTCCTTAACCTCTTGTAGTTGCTCATGGATAACATTGAAGTCTTCCTTTAGATAAAATGAGATATTATCCTCTTGTTTAACTTCTTTTGTTTAAAGTGAATGTTATTATTCTACTTCTCTTATCCCATAGAAAAAACCTTCTTCATCTTCACTTTAACTAAGATCATTATAATATTCTATAGCAAACAAACTCTCAAGATTTATTTGACCATGCTTGTTTCCTTGATGTGTCATCTCATCTTCACTATCACTGAAACCATTGCAATATTCTGATATATGATCTGTTTGACCACACACATAGCATTGTTCTTGCATTGATCACAACCAATTTCCTGATAGTATTATCTGCCTTGGGATCACCTTCAACCCTATACTCTTTTTCAACCATTTTCTATACCTCATATCCTTGTGATATCAAGTAGTTCTTCATCCTCATGCTCCAGAAAGCATAATTGTTACCATCAAAATATGAAGCCTTATTTTTAGATGATCCATTCTGTGAAGCCATCTATGTTCTTATAGAATCTGCCTTCAAGCTATTAGCCTTTCCAAAGGAACCCACTCTGATACCAATTGAAGAACACAAGCTTATACTAAGAGGGGGGGGTGAAAATTATAAGACCACTTTTTACTTTCTTTCCAAATCAATATCAATTAATGTCCTTAATTGCAATAACCAAATATAGTGGTGTGCATTAATAACTCAGATAGTAGTAGTAAGCAAGAGCACAAGTCACCACACAAAATTGAGACACAAGATTTAATGTGGTTCCCCAAATGTGGGGTACTCCACAAGCTGATATCCTTATAATATTTCACACAAAAATATCCAATACAATGATTTCTTTGATCTACTAAAATCTAGGCAATAACAAGTTCACACAGAACTTGTCCAAATATGAATAAAAATCTCACACAGAACTTGTCCAAAGCTAAATAACAAGCTCACACAGAACTTGTCCAAAGTTGAATAACAAGCTCACACAGAACTTGTCCAAATCTAAATAACAATCTCACATAGAACACGTCCAAAACTAAATAACAAGCTCACACAGAACTTGTCCAAATATGCTCTAGCAAGCTCACCAAGAACTTGCCCAAAATTGCTCCAACAAGCTCACTAAGAACTTGTCCAAATATGCTCTAGCAAGCTCACCAAGAACTTACCAAAAACTGCTCCAACAAGCTCACTGAGAACTTGTCCAAATTTTCTCTAGCAAGCTCACCAAGAACTCACCCAAAACTATCCCAAATTTGTCCACAAATCTGCCCCAAAATTATCCACAAAGCTTTCTCAAAACTATCCACAAATGCCTTCTCAAAGGCTCAATCAATCATGCTCAAGTAGCACTCAAATCTCATCCACAAATCTATCAAGGCAAAGCTCAAAGATGAACTCAACAATGAATGACAATGTACTCTTCAATGGATGACAACAATGATTCACAATGATCTCAAATCAACTCAACTCAACTCATAGAAGCATAAAGAGAATTTTTAGAGACTCAATATGTTCTAGGCTCAATATCAACTCAACTCAAATCATAATAATGGAATAGTTTGTTTCATAGGACTTGAACAATCACTTCACACATCACTTGACTAGGCTTATTCAACTCAACTCAACCCAAGTCTTATAGAACCATAAAGAGAATTGTTAGAGACTCAATATGTTCTAAACTCAATCTCAACTAATCACCACAAGGGACAATTCTTCCTCACACAACCCTAGTCCAAGTATGTATCAACCAACTCAAATGCTTCCAACAATGCTCAATTACAAATCTCACATAACAATGATACTCATGTTCTTTTCTAACTCAAGTTATTTCACAACCAATGGGTTTCAACAACTATGCTTATAAAACAAGGTTTAAACACAACTCTCAATTCAGAAAACCTTGAAGCATTCAATCAACCACTTTCGAAAAGGAGACCACAAACAATCCTTTTCCCTCCAATGATATTTCAGAAATCAACCACCATAGACAATCAATAGGAGAATGTGCCCATACCTTTTATGAAGATGAAGAAACCCCTTTGGAAAATCTGCCACACTCAACACACTTTGAAAAGAACAAAACAACCTTCACTTGAACCCTTTTACAAAAATAAAAATATCTCTTTATGTACACCTTATTTCTCCTTCTAAACAAAATAATCAAATAGCCCTCAAAATAAGATTTCCAATGATATATAATATGATATACTTCTAAAAGGAAAATCACCAAAAATATTTCTTTTTCACAACATGCACCACAAACCTTATCTCTCCTAGGGCAACCTTAGAAAAATAAAATATTTGGAAAAATTAATAACTTGCCTTTAACCTCAGCGGGATTCGATCCCCTATCATTGCCCCTGCACCACTCAAACCATGGTTCCAACAACCATGTGAGCCAACCGCTCACATAGAAACCAAGAGCGCAAGACCTCCTTCTTGCTTCCTCCGAACTTGCCCTCAAAAACCACGTGCGCAAAAGGTTCTCCCTTTTTACCTTGCAAAAACTAGTGCCGATGGGATTCAAACTTTGGATCTGTTGGCACTTAAACACCTTACGTGCCTTCCTCTTGCCGCTAGGCCACAAGTGCCTATGGTGATAGGTAAGGAACCTCCCTTACCTTTGTTCCCTCTTCTCTTCATTGGTTTTCAAATGAATACGACACTTATGCTCCCTTAGCACTTCGAATGGATTATCTTCATCGAGGACTTAGGGAAAATAAAAATTTTAGTGGCATATTTATATATGCCCACATTTTTCTTTTGACATCGGCTATGACTTAATATTATTTGCCTCCTCCTTTTTGACGTCGGCAATATTAAAATATTAATTTTAATTTTAATTTAAATTTTAAATGATTAAAATTTAAACTTAAATATTTAAAATTAATTATCTCCTTCATCGGGGCACCTTTTTCGATGAAACAAAAAGCCAACCTAGGTTTTAAGAAAAACCCATTTCAAATCTACCATCCATGGTTTTAAATAAAACCTTTTATTTTGCCTACCTTGGTTTTCACAAAACCCCTGTAAATAGCCATGCTTTCCAAAATATCATAAATGCTTATTTATGAAATATTTTGGCCACCAAAACTCAATGTGATCCATGTGACATCAATGACAACATAAAATGCCTCAAATTACCTCAAATTTCCAACAATATCCCCCTTTGTCATTGATGGCAACACCTCTAATGCAAATCACCACAATCACTAAAAAACCAACTGAGAATCAAAGTTGCTCCCCCTGATTCAATACTCTCTATGGAGGCTGCTCCCCCTAACTCAATACTCTCTTTGGAGGCTGCTCCCCCTAACTCAATGCTCTCCCCCTTACTCAAATATCTCCCCCTTTGACATCAATGGCAAAAGGGACACCTATGGGGCTAAAATATATGACTCTTAAGCTTAGTCCCCTCACCCCCTTCTCTCTTGAGGTGATTAATTTTGGGGTGGGAGTACTTTTACTCCCATATTACATTGATTATTTCCTCTATCAACTTCCTTCCATGTTTTTTTGATATCCTTCTCTTGATGAATTACTTGATCTTCTTGTCTAGAACCTGTTTGACCTTCTTGCCTTGAACTTGTTTGACCTTCTTGCCTTGAACCTATTTGGAATTGAGTCCTACACCATTTTGCAATATGCCCAAAGTTATTGCAATTGAAACACTTGATATTGTAGCCTTTGGATGGTGCCCATGTCTTGAATTCATTCTTAAAATAATTTTCATATCCATTCCTTTCCTGAACCCTATATTGTGAAGCTCTGTTTTCATGACCATTATGACTTTTGAATTGTGTAGCTCTAAAACCAAAACCATGTTGCTCATTTCCTTTGCACTAAAAATATTTATGACCAATCCTGTTACATGAGAAGCAATGTCCCTGAAAACCATACCTTCTTCCTTTGAAGTTTCTTCTAGCAAAATCAAACTTCTTTGATCCATAGACCCTATAGTGTATAGCCCTATGTCCAAATCCATTACAAGAAAAACAATATCCTTGAAAAGCCCTTTGTTCATGCCCTAGTTCTTCATACCTTTCTTGACCATTATCCTTATGATCATTTTCAACTTGTGCATTGCATCCTTGAACCTTATTTGTAGTATCTAAAACTTCTTCCTTAGTTTCTTCCTTGCTTTTCTCTTCAAGATTTTTTTTTCCTTTTGAACTTGATTCACCTATCTCAAAAAAAGAACCAAACTAAATATTTGGAGCCATAGGAACTTTGGAACTTTCATCACAAATATTAGGTGCTTCCTTGCTTTCATCTTTTAAAACTTCCTTTCCTTTTGAGTGTGATTCCCCAAACCTGAAACATGAGACCTTTGGTGCTTTGGAATATTCCTCTTCTTTCTCTTCATTTGTGTCAAGTAGCAAATTGGCATCCATATCTATAGCCTCTGAAATACATATTTTCTTCTTAGTGAAAATATCTTTACCTTTTGAGTTATGTGATGGATCAAACTTCTCACATATGGAACATCTCAATTATTTTAGATTTTCCTTAACCTCTTGTAGTTGCTCATGGATAACATTTGGAAGTGCTCAAAACCTTTTGAGTAACTAAGATCTTATCCTCTCTTTAACCTAGGCCTCTCATTGGTGTGAGTGATCTTCATCTACTTCTATTATCCCATAGAAAAACCCTTCTTCATCTTCCATTTTCACTAATCCTCATAATCTTCTACAATGAGCTCTCTAGTTTTTCCAACTTGACCTTGCCAGTTTCCTTCATGAGTCATCTCATCTTGGTCCACATTTCAGCTAAAACCATCTGCAATATCTTGATATGTGATCTATTTGACCACACACAAAGCATTGTTATTGCATTGATCACAACCAATTTCCTGATAGTATTATCTGCCTTGGGATCACCTTCAAACCTATACTCTTTTTCAACCATTTGCCATACCTCATATCCTTGTGATATCAAGTAGTTCTTCATCCTCATGCTCTAGAAAGCATAATTGTTACCATCAAACAATGGAGCCTTATTTATAGATGATCCATTCTGTGAAGCCATCTGTGTTCTTGTAGAATCTACCCTCAAGATGTTAGCCTTTTCGAAGGAACCCGCTCTTATACCAATTGAAGAACACAAGCTTATACTGAGAGGGGGATGAACAGTATAAGACCACTTTTTACTTTCTTTCCAAATCAATATCAATTAATGTCCTTAATTGCAATAACCAAATATAGTAGTGTGCATTAATAACTCAGATAGCAATAGTAAGCAAGAGCACAAGTCACCACACACAATTGAGACACAAGATTTAACGTGGTTCCCCCAATGTGGGGTACTCCACAAGCTGATATCCTTATAATATTTCACACAGAAATATCCAATACAATGATTTCTTTGATCTACTCAAAGCTAGGCAATAACAAGTTCACACAAAACTTGTCCAAATCTGAATAACAAGCTCACACAAAACTTGTCCAAAGATGAATAAAAAGCTCACACAGAACTTGTCCAAAGCTGAATAACAAGCTCACACAGAACTTTTCCAAATATGAATAACAAGCTCACATAGAACTTGTCCAAAATTGAATAACAAGATCACATATAAATTGTCCAAATATGCTCTAGCAAGCTCACCAAGAACTTGCCCAAAACTGCTCCAACAAGCTCACCAAGAACTTGTCCAAATCTGCTCTAGCAAGCTCACCAAGAACTTGCCCAAAACTGCTCCAACAAGCTCACTAAGAACTTGTCCAAATCTGCTCTAGCAAGCTCACCAAGAACTTACCCAAAACTATCCCAAATCTGTCCACAAATCTGCCCACAAATCTGCCCCAAAACTATCCACAAAGCTTTCTCAAAACTATCCACAAATGCCTTCTCAAAGGCTCAATCAATCATGCTCAAGTAGCACTCAAATATCATCCACAAATCTATCAAGGCAAAGCTCAAAGATGAACTCAACAATGAATGGAAATGTACTCTTCAATGGATGACAAAAATGATCCACAATGATCTCAACTCAACTCAAATAAACTCATAGAAGCATAAAGAGAATTGTTAGAGACTCAATATGTTCTAGGCTCAATCTCAACTCAACTCAAATCAGAAATAATGGAATAGTTTGTTTCATAGGACTTGAACAATCACTTCACACATCACTTGACTAGGCTTATTCAACTCAACTCAACCCAAGTCTTATAGAACCATAAAGAGAATTGTTAGAGACTCAATATGTTCTAAACTCAATCTCAACTAATCACCAAGAGGGACAATTCTTCCTCACACAACCCTAGTCCAAGTATGTATCAACCAACTCAAATGTTTCCAACAATGCTCAATTACAAATCTCACATAACAATGATACTCATGTTCTTTTCTAACTCAAGTTATTTCACAACCAATGGGCTTCAACAACTATGCTTATAAAACAAGGTTTAAACACAACTCTCAATTCAAAAAACCTTGAAGCATTCAATCAACCACTTTCGAAAAGGAAACCACAAACAATCCTTTTCCCTCCAATGATATTTTAGAAATCAACCACCATAGACAATCAATAGGAGAATGTGCCCATACCTTTTATGAAGATGAAGAAACCCCTTTGGAAAATCTGCCACACTCAACACACTTTGAAAAGAATAAAACAACCTTCACTTGAACCCTTTTACAAAAACAAAAATATCTCTTTATGTACACCTTATTTCTCCTTCTAAACAAAATAATCAAATAGCCCTCGAAATAAGATTTCCAATGATATATAATATGATATACTTCTAAAAGGAAAATCACCAGAAATATTTCTTTTTCACAACATGCACCACAAACCTTATCTCTCCTAGGGCAACCTTAGAAAAATAAAATATTTGGAAAAATTAATAACTTGCCTTTAACCTCAGTGGGATTCGATCCCCTGTCGCTGCCCCTGCACCACTCAAACCACGGTGCCAACAACCACGTGAGCCAACCACTCACATAGAAACCAAGAGCACAAGACCTCCTTCTTGCTTCCTCCGAACTTGCCCTCAAAAACCACGTGCGCAAAAGGTTCTCCCTTTTTACCTTGCAAAAACTAGCACCGATGGGATTCAAACTTCGGATCTGCTGGCGCTTAAACACCTTACGCGCCTTCCTCTTGCCACTAGGCCACAAGCACCTACGGTGATAGGTAAGGAACCTCCCTTACCTTTGTTCCCTCTTCTCTTCGCTGGTTTTCGAATGAATACGACACTTTTGCTCCCTTAGCGCTTCGAACGGATTATCTTCATCGAGGACTTAGGGAAAATAAAAAGTTTAGTGGCATATTTATATATGCCCACATTTTTCTTTTGACATCGGCTATGACTTAATATTATTTGCCTCCTCCTTTTTGACGTCAACAATAATAAAATATTAATTTTAATTTTAAATTTAAATTTTAAATGATTAAAATTTAAACTTAAATATTTAAAATTAATTATCTCCTTCATCGGGGCACCTTTTTTGATGAAACGAAAAGCCAACCTGGGTTTTAAGAAAAACCCATTTCAAATCTACCATCCATGGTTTTAAATAAAACCTTTTATTTTTCCTGCCTTGGTTTTCACAAAAACCCTGTAAATAGCCATGCTTTCCAAAATATCATAAATGCTTATTTATGAAATATTTTGGCCACAAAAACTCAATGTGATCCATGTGACATCAATGACAACATAAAATACCTCAAATTACCTCAAATTTCCAACGGAGTATTCAATTATTTTTACAATCTTGATATCTTTAAATATGGTGGAAGAGCAATATGTTCATCTAGAGTGTATCAATGCTTCAAACCATTAACATGTATGGGACTAGTATTAATTCCAAAAAATTATTGAAGCAAAGGAATACCAAGATAAAGAAGATATAGGACTAAGTGTGAGTTAGGAGGGAGTGTGAGCTAGGAGAAAGTGTGAACTCAAAGGAAGTATAAATCAGAATTGAGTGCGATCTAGGAAGGAGTGTAAGCCAGAAGTAAGATCCAACAACTACTATGAAATAATAATCATATTTGAAAGCCCTAATGGGAAATTAGGATGCCCTAGTTGTAAGTATAGATGATCAAGTTGAAGATAAGTGGAAGAACAAATATATAGGAAATTTGATCCAGGTAGCAGATGTTACACCAAAAATAACTATCAAGTATGAGATGATTGATCATGATATAATGGTTATGAAAAGTAGAGGGTTGATATGTAAGTTCCATAGATCTTGGCTAGGGTTCTTGAAGATTCAAGATTGGGTGAAGTGGAAGTGGAGATTGAATTCAAATTACTTTGTGATTTTTCTTCCTAAATGTTTTTTCCTTATTTTTTCTAATTTATAAATTAGGGATAAAATATTGAGCAGTGGCCCATAATTTAGAGGGAGAGATGCCCTTAATTTAAGACCATGGAATGAATAGTTTCCATTGAGATAAAACTATTAAGAATATTTTGGTTTGGGTTAGCCTTTTTGGACTTCCATATCGACTTATCAATAAGGATGTTTTGAAGCATATTGGAAATACCCTAGGATAATTCATCAAGGAGGGACTAAATTTTAAGGAGCAAAAGCATGCTATTTATACCAGAATATTTGTTGCTATGGATATTTTAAAACCTTTGCCACAATTTATTAAGATTAAATATAAATCAAGAGAATCGGATCAATAAGTGGATTATGAAAACATCGTATTTTGTTGCTATAATTGTTATGAGACAGACCACTTGGCAAGAGTTTGCAAAGTGAAAACTATGAAGAAAGAGATAAAAATTTGGTCATGAAATAAAATTCAAGGAAAAGCAAGAAAATCATACATTATTAGAAGGTAGATCAGATCAAGGATATTCCACTTCTAAATAAGGGGTAAAAAAATACTATCTACATCTTATGGAAAAGACCACCATAACTCAATTGGATCAACCATTAGAAGAAACAATGAAGGATATAAGGGATGAGAAAGTACAATATGTAAATTCAAGTTGAGAAGAAATTAAAGGTGTAAGGGAATATGTGGAGGAAAATCCTAACATAAAGATGATAGAAGTGGTCAAGATCTTTCTAGGTAAATCTTCTTCATTTTTCTCAAGTAGTATATAATCCTCTCTTGGTAATAAAAGCGAAAGTGGTATAGAGGTTATTCCTCGCACTTTAAGGTTTCAAGAGCAACATCATAAATAAATGAGGATGGAGGAAGTTTGTAACAATTTAGGGTTTTTAGAGTAGAATAAGAAGGTAATTGCTTTGGAGGAGCATCCTTACATTTTAGGTTTTCCAGGGCAATATAAATAAGAATGTGCTTTTGAGGTTATTTTGTGCTCTACAAATCCTTCACAATAAAAAAACTATAGATGCTAAGTCTTAATTTGATTAGTGTGAGAAGGTTGAAGAGATTGATGAAGATGAAAGTATTGGGAGAAATGGAAAAAAAAAGAGGAAGACCCAAGAACAAAAAAAAAAGAGAAAAAAAACCCAGAGGGATGTTGATATGGGAAAACAAAAGCAAATATTGCAAGTGTTGACAAGAAGTGGGGCTAAACCCATAGATAAAAATAAAAAATTACAATAAAAATAATATCTTGAAAAATTATGGCCATGAAACTCTAAAAAAAGTATTAATAAACTCTCAAGTTGTTATAGGTAATATATTTATATTTATAGAAATGGAAACTAGGAAGCAAATATTTTAGCCATTCATGATGTTGAATTTTATCTTGACAAAATTTAAATTTTGGAAGACATATGTATGAAATGATATATAGGAGTTGATTATGGAAACTAGGCAGTGAGGAATATGGTGAATATCTTTGATAAGAAAAGTAGATGAAAAATATTTTTTATAGAAAGGCAGGTTGGCTACGATTTGATTAATTGGGTAGAAATGTAATGTTTTATTTTTGTAATGGGAGTGGTCCCCAATAGAAGCCGCACATAGCTTATTAAAAAAAAATCTATACAATTTGGAATTATACAATATTGAAAAAATTTAGGAAAGCCAAGCTAGCTAACCTATGATGGGATTACATGAATTTTACCTATATCCACTACTTGAAAGCTTTGTTGAAGATATCTCTAGAACCTCACCACATGAAAATTAGCTTAACTAAATCTAGGTTGTAGATGTCTACTGATTTGAGCTCTACTATGTAGATACTATTCTCCAAAGATTTATAGCCCCAATATTTCCATGCAAATACTATACTCATATTGGTGTGGAGACACACATTTTCTAATACTTCGTATGCCATACAAAATCCCTTCTAATGATTGTTGAAAATTACAAGCAACTAGGCATCAACATGTTACCTAGTTTCTATAGAGAAGTTTAAAATACAAACTAACTTAGCATAAAATCTTTGCATAAGACTAAATTATATAATATTTTCATTTCTTGATCTAATTTAGAGGTGTTATATTGTACCTACCTACATTTGTTTCTAGATGATATCATACAATGTATTGAATTCTATAATATGTGGGGAATACATATTGTTGAGTTTGATGTGCTATACACAAGGGACTAATATATCAATGTCCTTTATGTAATCATATAGGTATAATTTATGTAATCCTATGAGCATTCCTTATGTATACCTATGTGTAGTAGCATATATTAATCCCATTATAATGCAATATTTAGAACAATATTTGCAGAGTACAAATATTTAGTTTGTAATTGTCAATGCCAATTTTGTTTAAATCCAATTCATTTAAAATGGATACATGACATGATGGAAGTGATGTATTAGTTATATGTGGTATAAATGAATTTACTATCATTTGAAGTAGTGTATAAATTTAGCACATGAAATATTACTTTAAAAATGACATACAAAATATTGGTGTCATTTTTTTAATGTTTAAATTTTTTAAATTTCCCTCCAATATAGAAATAAAAAATGTCCTTCAATTTTGTTCCTTATATTTTTGAAGAATAAGAATTTTCTTATAAAATAAAATGATGCTACTTTGAATTGGTTCTAATACCACATTGAAGTCTACAAAAATTTCCAAAAAATATTCTAAAGCATACATTCACCACAATCTCATGCAAAAGAGTAAAACATTGAAGTAGAAAGATCATTAGATGAAATATACATATAAGAGAGAATAAGTATAAGAATAAGGGGTGGATTCTCATAGAAACACCCATAATCACATATAATAAACTAATAGAATGGATCAATCATTAGAAGATGTTTATAGTTATACCTGATTCCCAATTTAAAGCTAATCTCAAGTGAAGATAACCTGAATTGAAGCTTATATTATAATATATTAAATCCTTAATTGAGATTAACAATGTAGGTGGTTTAACCAATATTACTAAGGGTAAATACAACAAAGCTACCCATAGGCATGCATAATAAATGCTCATAGGATTACATAAATGATACTTTTAGGCTTCCATAAAGGATACCTATAGGCTTATGGGATTATATGGCACAAATCTATATACTCTTCATCATTATCATGCTTGGAAAAAATGGTTAGATCACTAATATTACAACACTTAGCACTTCAAATATCTTGCTACTAATAATTAAGAACCTAAAAATAGCTAACATATAATTTTAAGAGTCAAAAGTTAGCTAAATGGAACTTTGGAATCTTTATCACCTTTAGACATAACCATAAAACATAACATGTGCCCTTGTTCATGGAAGTTTTATTCCTAACCACCATTAACCATGACTAAGCTCAACATTAACCATTTCTAATTTTAACCTCAACTACCAATAATGTTACCCATTAACATATGATTGAAAAGTTATAAAAATGATAAGTTAGTGCTTTGGAAACCTTACTATTGTTGGGATTCATATGTTGAATGTAAAGTAATTAATGCTAACATAAAAAATTATTATCTAACATATTAATTTAACAAATGAAATTTAGCTAAGATCCTACGACTTCAAAATTTGTAAAATGTCTGGATATCACCATAGGACATAAAGTCATCCTTAGAAATGAAAATTTACCTACCTAACCACCATTAATCATGAATATTTTTAACTTTTAGAGAACTATGTGGAACAACATTGTCATGCTCACACTTTTAAAGTCATGAGTAGTTTTATGCAAAATATTATATCATTAAAATTGATAACTCTAGTAGACAATTTTCTATCATGATTTAATTTTAATATTAAATTAAATATTTTTTCAAATGTATTTCTTCTTATGTATTTAGTCACATTCAACAACTGCTAACTTTAGCCTTTTTAAATTAAACACTTTTTTTTAGTGTAAGTGATGGATGACAAACAATAATTTGCATGAATCACTTTAACATGAGGATTCAAAATTATATATAAAAGGAAAATATAATTACATTCATAAAACACATAAACCATTAGAATCTTCATATACATTAAAGTTTCTATCATCATATATAAATGGTATTAACATATCATTGTTTATTACATTTCATTCAAAGCATTTTGGTGTTCTAAAAGCTTTGTTTGATATATGGTCCTAATGTTTATGTGAAGTACAAAACTAAGCTTATTTTCACTATCTATTGTTCTAAGATTTTTACTATATTATAGTTGATAATATCTATCAACATTCAATACATGATACCACTCTTCATCATATTTCGTAAATTTTATGTCTAATGATGGATTTGAAAAGTGAAATGGAATCATAAATGGGCAAGGTTGGTAACTCATTATAACCACATTCTTCTTCATCTATAAAATTTTCTCTGCCATTAAGTATGACCTTTTAACAACAATGCATAATGATCCTTTGTTCTAAGGTCATTTGGCATCAATTCCAATCTACTTACATAATGATCCATAATGTTTCTCCCTTTATCTTCCAAGCATCTACAAAATCTAATAATGTATTAACACGGATTTGTTTCTTTTCTATTCCAAGAATTACACATGGTTCTTTCCTTAGATTTAGTGAGTTGTCATATGATAAATATGGTACTCTTGTCTCTTTTCCTCCATTTTGATCTCATTTGAAAATGTTGATAGAATACCACTTAGGTGCATTGATCACAATAAGACATTTGGATTGCAAATAATATCTTGGGTCTCTAACGGAAAGGAATTTGTAATAATTATCTCCACCAAACTATTTTATTGATCCTCACTCATAATATTCTATAATAAATTTATTCATTTCATTGAATCATCAAACAAAGTTCCTTTGATTAAAAATGAATCATTTTTATTCAAAAATATTGTTCTATCAAATAGCAAGCATAAACCATTAAATGTGGTAAACATTGATGCATTCTTTTTGAAATATCTGCAACCATATTTAATTTTGATCACAATTATTTTATTTTTTTGCTTTACATCATAAGCCTATATAAATATATTGAGATTTTTGATGTGTTGCCTACACTTTTTGAGTTCCATCCTAAGAGATTCTATCTCTTATGTTCTTTCTTTATGAACCCTGTAGACACCAAAATCTAGCCACTTGTCATCCATCCATAGTTTCCCGCCACATTTACCCATTATTTATATATATTTGTTTAATATATATTTAAATAATAATATTTTATATATTTTATTTATATATTTAATAAATATATGTATATTTATATGAATTAATCCCAGCCATCCATCATGATTTAATCCCAACCATTCACCCGCCTTAATCCATGCCACCTGCCCAGATTTAATCTCCACCCTCCATCACGTTTTAATCTTGACCACACAAATTGTGTCATTGAAACCCTAATGTGCCCTAGGAGAGATTATAAAGAGGAGTCATTTTGATGACTCAACCCCTAAATCCCCTAAGTTTTAAGAGTTCCAAGCCCTGAGTTTTTTGAGTCCTAAAATCCCTAAGTCCTCAAGCATCCACGCATCCTCACCTTTGCTCTCGCTTGTCGTCGCTTCTACATCTACCATCGCCCACCTTGCATGAACCAGATATGCTTCTGTAGACTCTGCTCCAATCCCTTGAGCACCTCTGGGCATCTCTTGTTCATCCTTGAGCACCTCTAGGTGCCTTCCACCATCATCGAGCACCTCTGGGCACCTTCCTTCCATCATCGAGCACCTCTGGGTACCTCCTACCATCATCGAGCGCCCACGGGTGTTCACAGCCCTAGTTCTATAGTCTAGCAATCCCTCGGGTGTCGCTAGGGCATATGCACACCAAATCCTACAACAACAATGAAGAACAGAGAACAACGAATTAATGTGACAAGGTAATTTATTTATTGTGTTTATTTTTTATTCTTTAGATCTGTTTATAGCTTCATTTCTACAACTAGGGTTAGTAGTTTTCTTATTGAGGGCCTCACATAGTGGAGCCCTCACAGATATTATTGACCTTTTGTTGTTTTTTGTTGTTTGCAGGTTTAGGGATCAAGTTCATTGGAAGCTATTGAAGCACTTGAGTGGTCCGGCCTATGGATATCTGAAGCCCACTCACCTTACTATTGAGATCAAGTCGAGCGTGAAGACACCACCCTTTGTTTGTTAGCTAGGGTTTCGAAGAACCCTGGCATATTGAAATCATTGTATTGGATAATAAAGCATTGTAAACCCCCATTTGGGGTACACTTGGTTGTAATATCAGAGATCCACCCAGAAATAAGAATAAAAGTTTATTTATGTGCAATCATTTGTGTTTATTCTACTTTATTTATTCATTTATTTAAGTATATTGTTTGGTGTTGTTCGATTTTACATCTACAAATGGTGATCATGGTGGGACCCACAATGGGTTCTTTATGCTGATTATCTTGTCATTAATTCACTACTTTTTGTCTTCTATCTTGCAGGTTTTTCAGAAAAATGGGTCGCACGAATTTTGTAGAACCAATTTCTGAGGATTTGCAGAAGTTGCAGAAGGTGTGCAGACACCCGAAGTGCTCGTGGGACATTCAGGAAGTGCCCAGGTGCATTTCACAGGCGCCCAAGTGCATTTCATAGAGAAGAGGAACAATACATAGGCTTATCTGTAAGTCTACTGTAAAACCCTAGCTTCTTTATTTTACGTATTTTCATGTTTTTACAGATTTACGGCTAAAAAGAACATCATTAACAATATGGTAAAAATGAACATTTTAATATGCATTTCTAGGCATTAAAATAATTCTTTGCATTCATTTTTGCATCCACATTCAATCATAAATCACACATTTCCATTTAAGGGTTTCACTATTTTCTGGTGTGCTGCAATTGCATCTCTGTTTTCATGTGAATGATTAATTGCATAAAATAGTTTACATTCTAGGGTTAGGGATTTCTCCTTTTGTTGGTCTAAGTAGGAACAACATTAGAATAATTGAAAGTACCCCCACATTTGGTGATTCAAGGTGGAAGAGTAGATGAACCCTCCTCTATTTAGAGAGCGGTCTTAAGCGGTGTACTCTACTTATTTTGGAAAAATCAATATTTCTTGTGTTGGCTTCTAATTTAGACTAGTGAAATCAGTCATTTTTGACATTGTATGTACACCTTAATAAACTGAAAACCTTTAAAAGGAATCACACACACAACATGTTTCATTTTTAACAGTAATGGTTGGATTTCATCACCAACCATTGCTTGAGATCTGGTGATGGTGGGTTTCATCTCCATCCACCAATCTCTACCCCTAGACACCATAGGTTACCCCTGAGCAAACTTGTTAGATTTCATCACCAGTAAGAATCTCATTGTCCATCCTAGCCATAGTGTTCACCCATTTTAATTCATATTAGTGCATTGAAACACACAAAACCACATAAAAAAAAAACATTAACATGAGATAATCAAAGAACTAGGTAAGACACATTTTTGTTGCATAAACATAGGATTGGATTGCTTGTTTGATTTTATGAGTTTTTCATTCCGTATTTCATTTTCAGCACATTTTATATTTGGTTCATTAGTTTATGGTATTAACAAGAAATCAAGCTAAAATAATGAATCAAATATCCACCAACCAAACCACTTCAGCAATGGAGTGTTCATCATCACCTTCCACCACCACTTCCATGATCAATCCCCCTAGTGTGATACAGGTAAGTCATTCAGATTTTTCTGTAGGTCCCTCACACACTATGTCATCCACATCATTTCATATGGCCATGCCCCAAATTGAATCATCATCACCAACCATTGACCATCACATCACCCACATAGACATGGCACAAGTGGAAGCTCTTATGAAATCCACTAACTATGTCTTAGAGTCAGTCCCCAACTCACCTAGACATGATCCTTCTTTACAGTAGGAACCTATCTCCTCCCAACCTTCAAGCTTTACCCAGGTGTACAATAACCCTCTTTTTGAGGTATCTACTACACCTTCCCAATATTTGTCCATACCCCAATCATCATGTGTCCAAAGCACATCCATCCCATCCTCATATACCTCAGTTTATGGTAACCCCTTGTATGAAGCACATGTTAATGCTGCTTCACAAGTGCCCACATCCATACCATCTAGTGTCTCCCATCAAGTTGCAATTCCTATTGCAACTTATCCCCCACCTACCTCATCAATCCCATCCACATCTATTCCATCAACCACTGATTTGGAAATACATGAGACATGGGAACATCTCAACAAATTGCTTAAGAAGTGGTAGACGCTCAATAGCAAGTTCAGGTGAACCCTAAGCCTCAACCTATTTCCACTCAACCCATTTTTGTTAGCCAAGGTCCATCTTGGGTACCACAATATTCTATGGTTTCCATTCCAACACCACCGCCAACCCATACCCATTCTATTCCCATTGGCCAACCTATCCAAAGCCCTCATACATCATCTCCATATCTTCATTCACCATCATTCCTTCATCAACCACATCATCATCAACATCAATCTACTCCACCAAGTCATCATCACCTCATCACACCTCAACATATTTCCACCTCACCATCACAAAATCATCAAGTGATTCAGGGTTTCCACATTCTTGGGGAGGACCCTCGAATCTAGGCTATGCAACAATAGATTGATAGTTTGATGCAACATACTCCTGGTATGATAAACCAGAAGCCTACCTTATGCCAACTAATCAATCAACCAATTCATCCTTCGGTACCATCACCACCATATCCGATAGATTTCACAATACCGAAGTTTGATAAATTTAAAGGGATAGAGAACCCTAAAGAGCACATGAGTTCATTTGTTCATTCTTGTTTTAGAATTCAAAGCAATGATGCTCTAATGCTTAGGACCTTCCCTCAAACATTAGGGGGAGATGCTGTAGAATGGTATAACCATTTTCCCAATCATAGTATTTATACTTTTGAGCAATTGGTGGACCAATTTCTTGAAATATTCTCCCTCAATATTAGAAATAAAGTCTCATTATCCGATATCTATGATCTAAAACAATATGATGATGAGTCTGTCTATGAATTTGGTAACCGTTGGAGGGTCGTTATCACCAAATTGCCATTTTCCTTACCAACGGAAGAGTTGACCCAATTGTTCGCTAAGAGTTGCTTAAAACCCATCTCTTGGCTATTGCAATTACAACAACATAGATCATTTGATGAAGCTCTTGCCCAGGCTAGCACAATTGAGGAGATAAAAATCCAAGAAGGAGTGCTTAAGCCTAAGAAGAAAGAATGGCAAAATAAGGGCCAATATAGAGGAAATTATTCTAGCCAATCAAAATCCAATCAAGCCAATCCGACCAATTCCAATCAAGTAAATCAAGTGGTCATGAGCCAGCCAATAATGGCTCAACAACAACCCATGCAACAACAACCATGACAAATTGAATATCATGTGGTTCCCTCAACTACTCAATCAAGTCAAAACATAGTGCCAGCTATGGACAACTGACCATGTCGATAATCTATTCGACAACCCCATCAATATACCCCATTGGCTGAATCTTATACCTCCATTTTTTGTAGGTTATATGACACAAATCAACTTCCCTTGCCTGAGGTCAGACCTGATGATCCCGCTAAACATGGTAAACACTATAGGGAGCATTTATTTTATCCTTATCATAGATAGAATGGGCATGACATTAATAACTACCATCAATTCAAAGATAGAATACAAGACCTTATTGAGTTAGGAGCTATCAAACTTGATAGTCCTCTAGCTCAAAAAAATCAAAATCTTGGGATCTTTCAAACACCACTTCCTCATCATGAGGAGGCACAACCAACAATAGGAGGGTCAAATACCAAGATTCCTCCTAATCAGGTTAATCATGTTCAACAGTACCAAGGTTTTGTGGGTGCTATTCATGTAGTAACCCGAGGTCAACAACAACGCTCCAATCAAAAAAATGCTCAACAATAGTCTAGTCATTCACCCATACCTCCACAGGCAAGTGTGTCTCAACCTACCACATCATCATCTCCCATCCAATTTTTTGCCAATCCCTCTCAGCCAATCCATATTCCAGCCCATCCATCTCAACCCATTCATCATTCCAATCATCCATCTAGGCCAATCATCTCATTGAGTAGCCGGTTAACCACAAGCTTAAAAATAGCTTCAGCCAAACTATCTATATATGAGCTAATCCAACAATCTCCTCCACATCGTGAAGCATTAATGGATATTCTAAAATCCATTGAACTTCAATCTCAAGATGCTAATGCTTTTAACAATTTTGTGGGGAATATTCAAACATGTATGGAGCCCTCCATTACTTTCTATGATTTTGAAATCAAACCAATATCATCGAAATCAGTGGATCCTCCATTACACATCATGGCTCAAATTGATAGGAAGCCTTTCAAAAGAGTTTTAATTGATACCGACTCCTCCATAAACATCATCACCACATATGCCCTTCAACATCTCAAGCTTCCACTAGACCACATCACCAAATCCTCATTCACCCTGAAAGCATTTAATGATGCTCTCTGTTCCATAGTTGGCACTGTTGTTTTACCCATAGAAGTGGGGGTCAAAACATTGCATACTATGTTCCACATCTTGGAAGGGTCCATGGCGTATAATGTACTCCTTGGATGACCTTGGATGAGGGAAATGAGATGTGTCCCCTCCATATTACATCAATGCTTGAAATACGTACATGAGGGACAAGTACATTGCATACCAATGGATGTTGAACCATTTAAGTATTGCAATTTTATCTCAAACCCCTATGAGTCCATGCTTCCTTCCACTCATCTATTCCTCACTTCATCAACCACTTCATCATCCACCCCATCCATATCATCATCTAAAGCCCCTATTCCTGAGGAGCTTCCAATCACCAATTCTCATCAAGCATCCACTTCCATACCCCCATCTTCATCACCTTTGACTACATGCACATGTGGTCAAACTCAATCAACATTAGCCACATCATCAACATCCTCCACCACTCTTTCCACATCATTGCCCATCCAACAATCCACTCAACCAAATTTATCTCACAAGTCAAAATGATGGATTGTGAGATACCATCAACCAACCATGAGTCAGTTCCATCCACATCCAATCCATCCACATCATCCCAAGTCGAGGTCCACCTCACTAATCTTGGTATTGGTGAATATGTGGTCCAAGATATTACAATCACACCGCTCAACATTCAAAGTGCTAAGGACTACGGTCACCCACGTGACCCACCCTTATCTATAGGAGCGGTATATAACATGGGTTCAGTGCCTAATAGCATTAATTTTATGTATGGGGGACTTGATTCATCATCCAATCTAGTTACCCCAGATGAACCCAAATCACCCACATCGACCAATACACAACATATGTTGGGTTTTCCATCCCGGTATTTCCACATTGTTAATTGGCAAGGACATGGCCTAGGACGACATGAATAGGGAATGCATGAGATTATCGATGTTTCATATCGAGAAATGCATGACCATTCAGGTTTAGGTTATCATCCACTTTCATCCACCTCTTCTCTTGAACAAGATTTTCAAAGCTTAAATCTAAATTTAGGAGAAGATATCCATCTCATAGATGACTTCGAAGATGAAGTCTATGAAGAATTTGACCTCATGTCAATTATTTTTGATGAATCTAAAGAGGAATCAGACCCCATCATTCCACACATTGAACAGGATGAGTTTTACCTCAGAATGTTCCCCATCCATCAACCCATATTTCGCTTGCTTCTTCCACAAGAGCAAGCTAACCCAACCGGTGAACCACCACCTCCATTCCATTAATCCACATCACCAACCATTTTTTTTGTAATATATGTACATAAAAATAAATTTCAAAAATAAAAAATAAAATTAAAAAAATTAAAAACAAATTTCAAAAAATAAAAAAACATAAACAAACAAAAACAAAAATATTTTGCATGTACATGGCATTTATTTGTGTTGCTTGCTATTGTCCAGGTTTAACAGAGTCCTAGCATCGGTTCTAGCCAAAAGGATCCATTCCATTCACCTTTGCCACCCATCCATTTTCCCTTTAAGTCAACATGAATCCTGTTGACTTATTTACCCCCCTCCGTAATCCATACGATTTGGCAAAGCCAATTCCTATTGACATGAGTCTTATTGATATGGATCGGATTTCCTCACCACCATCCTTTTCTGAGTTTGTCCTATCCGAGGAATTGTTAAGGGCTTCATCCAACTACATTCCTCCATCCCCTCCACCTTCACCTTCACCTTCACCTTCAGATCCTGAGGTTTTCCAGGCAGACATAGATGAGGATAAGTTAGAAGAGTTTGATGACCTCATAGATGACATTCATCTAATCCCAACTCCCCATCAACTTGAGGAAGGTTCTCACATGTCTATTGAAGATACTATCGATGTGAACCTTAGTTCAGATGCAAACAATCCCCAAATTGTCAAACTTGGCAAAAGCTTATCCAAAGATGAACAAGAGCAATTAATTGCTCTCCTCAAGAGGAAGAAGGGAATTTTTGCATGGTCCTATAAAGACATGCCTGGTCTTGACTCTAATTTGGTTGTCCACAATCTCACCTTAAACTCTGATGCTAAGCCGATCAAACAAAAACTTAGAAGGATGCATCCTACCATTGCCCTCTTGGTCAAAGAAGAGCTTCAAAAGCTATTAGATGTGGGTTTCATTGTCCCCATTGACTATCTTGAGTGGCTCTCAAACATGGTACCCATTCACAAGCCTAATAAGGCGATACATGTTTGCACTAATTTTTGAGATCTTAACAAAGCATGTCCTAAGGATGATTTTCCTCTCCCAAACATTGATACTCTTGTCGACACCTGCACTGGCCATGAAATGCTTTCTCTCATGGATGGTTTTTTAGGATACAACCAAATTCGAATAAATCCTGATGACCAACACAAAACAACATTCACTACACCTTGGGGAACTTTTTGTTACAAGGTGATGCCCTTTGGCCTCAAAAATGCAGGTGCCACTTATCAACGTGCCATGACATACATCTTCCATGATTACATGCATAAGATCATCAAAGATTATGTGGATGATCTCTTGGAAAAATCCAAAACTCGACAAGAGCACATTGGTGTATTGGAAAAAGTCTTTGATCGACTTCTAGAGCATAATGTAAGGTTGAACCCCAAGAAATGTGTCTTTGGTGTTACCTCTGGCAAACTACTAGGGTTCATTATCTCCAAAAGAGGCATTGAGGTGGATCCAAACAAAGTCAAGGCCATCATGGAGATGCCTCCCCCAACTAACTTAAAGAAATTGCATAGTTTACAAGGAAATATTCAATCAATCCATCATTTTATTGTGCAACTTTTTGACAAATGCAGGCCATTCAATCACCTACTACAAAAGGGGGTGCCATTTTCATGGATAGATGAATGTCAAAAAGCCTTTGATGATATTAAGAAATACCTGGCTTCTCCACCAGTCTTAGCTCCTCCTCATCCGAGGGTCCCCTTCCATCTGTATGTTTCAACAATGGACTTTGCATTAGGGACAATGCTTGCACAAAAGAATGAAAACAATCGAGAGCAAGCTATCTATTACATTAGTCAAACATTGGTAAGCTATGAAACCAGATACACTTACGTGGAAAAATTGTGCTTAGCAGTGGTTTTTACCACTAAGAAACTCTAATATTACATGCTTAGTCACACCACATATATCATAGCTAGAGAAAATACTCTGCGTTATATGATGTCTCACACTTATAATAACACTTGTACCACTAAATGGATAATGCTTCTCACTAAATTTGATCTTGAGTTTATAAGCCAAAAATCCATTAAAGATTTAAAGGTCAAATTATAGCCGATCAGCTTGTGGAAGCTCCACTACCTAGTGATCATCCTTTTATTATTGAGCTCCCAGATGATTCGGTATTCACCATCACCGAACAAGAAGAATACATCATTCTGAAGGAAGACATCGATATCACACTATTCTTTGATGGTTATAAGTGCAAGAAAGGTCAAGGTGCTGGAGTCATGTTTCATACACCCCATGGGGTGCCTATCCCCTTATCATTCAAAATAGACTTCCAATGCATAAACAACAATGTAGAGTATGAAGCCTTAATATTAGGTCTTCAAGTAGCTATAGCTATGGGCATTAAGTGTATTAGGATATTTGGTGATTCTCAACTTGTTGTCAAATAGGTAACAGGAGAATACCAATGCAAAGAACCTACCATTAAGCTTTACCATGAAGTAGCAATGAAATTTCTCTCTAAGTTTGATTGGTATGAAATTGATAGTTTGCCACACTCGACTAATAGATTTGCAAATGTGATGGCCTCTATTGGATCGTTGATTCCAAAGGATACCTTAGGAGAGGTACAACCGTTTATAATTACAATGATCTCTAAATTTGCAATTGTCTATGCTGGATCTTGTGAGACAAGCAAAGTCTCCCCAAGATCGAAGAATGCTCCACAAGATCAATCACACACAAAAGAGGAAAACCCACAACACCAATATTAAGTGGTAAAACCCTACTTCAAATGAAGAAGGGAAACATCCACTATGAAGCTCACTATATTACTCAATGATTCAACAATACAAGAATGCTTCAATGTTATGCAACAATATGCATCAACATGATATGACAAGATGTAGTAGACAACACCCCTATTTAAAGAGAAGCTTTTCTACTACAACCCTAAAATTACCCTAATCTTATCACAATATTATCTTGAGATGTGTGACAAATCTTATCACAATCTTATCTTGAGATGTGTGACAAGTGGCATCTATCAAATATTAAAAAGTGATTGGTTACTTTTTAATATTTTCTAGAAAAGGGGAAATAACTTTTTCCCACAAATTAAATATTCCTAGCACCCTTATTTTATTTATTAATTGGGTGGGAATATTTTTACATAAAATAGAATTATTTTCTAATTCAAATATTATTCTTTAGACTTTATATTTTAGTCTAAGAATAATTTACACAATGTTGCATTACATATTCCAACACTCCCCCTTAATGCAATATTGGGGAAAGGAATTATGAAACAAAGAAACATTCTCCCCCTAAAGATACAAACGGGGATGAGAATCAAATGAGTAATATAGTTACAATGAGCTTCTATGACCAAGAATGGTCTACAATAAGGCACCAATACAAAATGGGCCAAAATGAGACTGCAAGCCCCCAACGGAGTAGCTTCAGATACAAGCAGCTTACAAAGCCATCCATCAACCACAAGTGGTTGCAAATGACAAGAAGAAAACATCACAAGGGTGTCTTCAGTAAGCCTACAAAACCCCAAATGGAAGTACCTGCAAGCTACAAGCAGCTCAACATAAGATCAGTTAGATACATCATCATAAATATATTCACCACAACATATATGAATATCCAAAGATGATAACAAAACTGATCTAACAAATAGTGAACTATAAGTCATCACAAAAAGATGCCAAGCCATACTTATAGTCACGTGCTATATAGTTGATCAAAAAATATCATGTACAAAGTTGCATAAAGCAAACAAGGAGTACCATGATAATGCAAACTCTAAAGTACCATGTACAAAAGTAGCACAAGGCTAACAAAAAAGTACCATGTACAAGAGTTGCATAAGGTATATGAAAATAATAAAGTGTGCACACCGGTTGCATAAAGCCAACCATAAAATATCATGTACAAAAGTAGCATAAATGCTAACAAGAAAGTACCATGATAAACCAATTGCATAATGCCAACTACATAAAAACATGTACAAAGTTGCACAAGGCAACAAGAAAGTACCATGTAAAAGAGTCGCATAAAGCAATTGCATCATATACCATAATTGCACAATGCCATCTACAAAGTAACATGTACAAAAGTTGCACAAGGCAAACAAGAAAGTACCATGTTCAAAAGAGATGCAAAAAGCAATTATACCACCAAAGATCAACTCATATATATAGCACAAAACACCTCATAAGGATGAAGTTGTCATCACACAAGTGTAACTACACTTCATTCCCCCTTGAGGACAACTTCACCAAACCAAGTGAGTCCCTCAACTTACAAAACTGCTCCTTGGGAAGAGGTTTGGTGAACAAATCAACAGAATTAGAAGATGATGGGCAATACTCCAACTGAATAGTCCCATCCAATACCTTCTCTCTGATAAAGTGGGCTTGGATTTCAACATGCTTTGTCCTTTGATGCATTACAGGATTTTTAGCCAAGGCAATAGCTGATTGATTATCGAAGAGCAAACGTGAAGGACCAAATTGCTCAAAGCCAATTTCCTTCATGAGGGTACGAAGCCAAACCGCTTCATGTGCAGCTGTTGTCGTAGCCTTATACTCCGCTTCCATTGTAGAAAGAGCAATTGTATCTTGCTTCTTGGAAGACCAAGAGATAGTTGCAGACCCAATACTAAAAACATATGTTGTGGTAGACTTTCTGTCTATTCTATCCCCTCCAAAATCAGAATCAGCATAGCCAAAAAGAGCAAAGGAAGGAAGCCTAGAATACTTGAGTGCCAAATCTCTAGTACCTGAAAGGTACTTCAAAATCTTCTTGGTAGCTTGTAAGTGCTCAATATAAGGTTTCTGCATGAACCTAGCCATCATACCAACTGCAAAAGCAATATCTGGCCTTGTGATGGTAACATAAAGAAGACTACCAATGAGCTGCCTATACAATGTAGCATCAGCCAACTGAGATTCTGTACTTACTTCCAACTTAACCCCTATAGAAATAGGAATGGAAGTAGGATTGCCATCCTCCAAATCAAACCTCTTAAGAAGATCTTCAATATACTTGGATTGACTCAAAAAGGTACAATCCTCATGCTGATAAACTTGCATGCCAAGATAGTAGTGTAGAAGACCAAGGTCAGTCATTTCATACTCTGACTTTAATTTGGAGATGAAATAAAAAATGGCCTCATTCTCATTTCTAGTCATAACAAGGTCATCAAAAAATAGAGCAATTAAAATGACCAAGTTATCCTTCCTAAGCACATAGAGATCTGTATCTGAATAGCATTTATCAAAACCAAGAGACAAGAAGTAACCTGAAATCTTCATGTACCATGCTCTAGGTGCTTGCTTCAGACCGTACAAGGTTTTCTTTAGTTTACACACAAGTGTTTCCTTACCTTGTACAACAAATCCTTGTGGTTGACTCATGTAGATATCCACATCCAAATCACCATTTAGAAAGGCACTTTTCACATCAAGCTAAAAAATCTGCCAACCTTGAGCAACAACAATAGCAATGAGAAGCCGAATGGTGGGCATTTTGGCAACTGGTGCAAAGGTTTCATCATAGTCAATGCCATATTTTTGAGCATAACCCTTAGCAACCAATCTAGCCTTATACTTTTCTATCTCTCCATTAGAATTGTACTTGATTCTATAGACCCACTTGTTCCCAATAACATTTCTCTTATTAGGATAAGGCACTAGATCCCAAGTTTTATTCTTTAGAAGAGAATCCATCTCAACCTTCATGGCATCAACCCAACAAGAGTGTTGTGAAGCTTCTTGGTAAGAAGTAGGCTCATGATCATTCTCTATCTTAGCTAGAAGAGACATGTTAAGGGTCATACTTCTAGTTATCCTTTGGCTAACTGAATTCTGCTCTTTAGGACCCCTAGAATGATCCAACCACTTGGTCCTTTTGACACAAGGCCCACCCTTTTCTAACTCAAGAAGGTCTTCATTGAATTTGACATCTCTTGAAACAAATACAATGCGTGAAGAAGGTGAGTATAACTTGTAGCCCCTATGTTCTGCATCATAGCCAACAAAGATGCATTTTTGAGACTTTTTGTCCAATTTCTTCCTCTTTTCTGAAGGAATATATGAAAATGCATCACATCCAAACACTCTTAAGTGTGACAAATTCGGCTTCTTACCATTCCAAACCTCATAAGGAGTCTTCCCCTCAACTGATTTTGAAGGACACCTGTTAAGAATGTAGATTGTTGTACTGGCTGCTTCACCCCAAAGAAATTGAGGTAAGTGGTCACCAAGCATGCATCTTACCATCTCCATGATTGTCCTATTTTTCCTCTCTGCAACACCATTTTGTTGAGGAGTGTATGGACAAGTAAACTGCCTTTTGATCCCATGAGAAGAACAAAACTCATTGAAATCATTGCTATTGTACTCCCCTCCATTGTCACTTCTAATCATTTTGATCTTTGCTCCCTTTTGATTTTCTACCAAAGCTTTGAACTCCTTGAATGTCTCAAAACAATCTGATTTATTCTTAAGTAGATACCCAAAGATCATTCTTGAATAATCATCTATAAAGGTGAGAATATAGGATGCACCACCAAGTGATCTAACATGTAATGGACCCATAATATCTGTATGAATGAGTTGAAGAATTTGTGTGGCCCTTGTTGACTTGTCCTTTGCAAACTTTTGTTTGCTCATCTTGCCTAAGATGCATGTTTCACACAAACCATGAATAGGTGAAATGTTAGGCAAGCCTTCAACCAAATTTTTGGACTTCATCATTTGAATATTTTGATAGTTTGTATGGCCTAACCTTAAGTGCCAAAGCTTGCTACTAGGAGAAACATTAGTTGCTAAACACACTTTAGGAGGAGCATCACCTAACACATAAATATTATTCTTCACATAACCTGTAATGATTGGTAGCATGCCTTTCCTAATGCTCCATGAAGTTGCATTGAACTCAATAGTGTGACCACTTCTAGCAACTTGCAAAACTGAAATTAAATTTCTCCTAAGGTTAGGCACATATAGGACATTATCAAGTAATTTCCCTTCAATTACAACATTGCCAACACCTTCTACTTGAAGTCTAGTATTATCACCAATGACAACTGAATCTGAAGAGTGCTTATGAAAGTCCACAAACTTATCCTTTTCAAAACACATATGGTTAGTGCATCCAGAATCTAACACCCATTCATTAGAAGTAGATGAGTCAATGGAGTAGAGGGCACAAACAAAGGCATTTTTATTAGAATTTTGCTTTACATTGTTGTTCTTTTTCTTTCCCTTGCCAAACCATTTCTTAGGTCCTTGTCCCTTAGCCTTTTCTTGCTCTTCCTTTTCTGCAATCTTCTTCTTCTTGAAACAATTTTGTTCCTTGTGGCCTTTCTTGCCACAAAAGTTGCAAGTGAAATCAACTCTAGGCTTGTTGGGTTGGAAATTTTGATTTTTCCTTCCCTTGTATTTCTTCTTGAAGGAAGCCTTAGTGGCACTCAAGGCAACATTCTTCTCCTTGACAACTTGACCATTCACTTTGTCTCTATTAAGAGACTCTTCATGTTGAATCAATAATTGTGAAAGAGTGTTGAGAGGAATGCCATCCTCTTCTTGCTCTAGCCTAGTCTCAATAATGGTGACAAAATTCTTGAACTTGCTTGACAAGTTCCTCAAAATGATAAAGCTTAAGAGCTTCTCACTTATCCAATCACAATTACAAGCCAATAGTTGAGTTCTCATGTCTTTCATCTTTGAGAGGAAGATCAAGGCACTTTCTTCTTCACCTTGCATAGTGCTAAGAATTTTGGACAATAAAGTGAATTTCCTTGATGTGTTGGACCCTAGATGGACTTGTTTTAGCAAATCCCATGCATCTTTAGCATGCTCACAATGGCTTATAGTGAGCAATATCTCATCACTCACACTATTGATAATCATGGAAAGTGCAAGGTGACTCTTGTTGTTGTATGTCTCAAGTGCCCTTGCCTGGGTTGGGATTGCTTCATCTCCATTCACAATGGGCCATAACTTTCTTGCTTGAAATTCAGCCCTCATCCTTGGTTCCCATATTCCAAAATTTGATCCATCAAGGATGTGCTTAGGTGTGAAGGAGATTCCATGATCAACCATTCTAGAAAGTGAACATAATCAAAACATAAGATGCATTGACAAAGGAAATAAATGATGCAATAAGAAAGTAGATAAACATACTTGCATATATAAAAAAAACATAACTTTCAAGTAATCTACTTTTCAATCATCAAAGATAATCATCATGAAAGATAAACATCATGAAAGATAATCAAAATTAAGCATCATCAAGAGAGATAAGCATCATCATGAAATATAATCAACATCATCATGAACTACTATAACCATCTTGCAATAAACAACTATAACCATATTGCAATTGAATAAAGGAAATAAACCAAGATCAACTTGCAATAGATTAACTTGCAATAAGAAGGTAACTAACCATAACAATCATCTTGCAACAAAATAAACTAACTTGAATTGAACCATAAAACATTTGTTAAATGTTAGATAGTCAATAAGTTAGTAAGTTAGTGTTCATTTTAAGGTTTTGCTATAGCCTAATGAATTGCCAATTCATCTCACCCAAGGTCAACCAAGCTACCCAAAAGGGTACGGGTACGAGGACCCGAAAAGGACTTGCTACCGATAGAGCGGATTCTTTTGGATTCAATAGGTGTTTAGCAAATATAAACTGTGTTGCAAGATTAAGTAAATTTTAATCAAATACTAAAGTTGTGGTTAGTAAGTTGATTCATTTTTAACCTTCTTGATTAATATGAAAATTAGTAAATTGCAAGTTAGTTGGTTAGTAGATTGTTTAGTAGCAAGTTAGTAAGTTAGTAGTTAGATTAGTTGAGATGCAAAATAGGCAAAACACAAATACTCTCTCTCTCTCTCTCTCTCTCTCTCTTTCATTCTCTTTTACTTTCATTATGAGAGATACAAGTTACATTAATTTACATTATGCTTCAAGCAAATGCTTGAGAGAGATTAGAAGAAATTAATAAAAATAGGGGGAAGAGAGTGAAAAAGTTGATCCGAAATTGCCTTGTATACTCCAAAACATACTTGGATAACCTTGCAAAACAAGCAAACTCACAAACAACCATTGTTAATGTGAGAAAAAAATGACTATAAGGTCTAAATTATTTGACAATTTGACTAAAAATTTGCCAAAAATTGCATAAAAGGATTCTAGTTGCATTATACAATAATAAAAAATGCATTTCAATTTATGCAAAAAAAATGACTATTAGGTCTTAAAATAAAATAAATGACTATTTTTTTATTAAAAAAAAGAATAATAAATGATTTTTTTTATTAAATGATTTTTTTTATTAAAAAATAGAATAATAAAAAATGATTGTTTTTTTATTAAATGACTATTTTTTATTAAAAAATAATAATAAAAAATTTTTTATTAAATGACTATTTTTTTATTAAAAAATAGAATAATAAAAAAAAATCAGACTGTACAACAAAATGGGTGGGGGCCATTTGGCCCCCAAATAAAAAAAAATTGCCTCTATTTATTTTTCACCAAAATAGGGCAAATAATATATGGAAATAGGGTTTTTGGGCCTTCCGGACGCAACCATGGGGTCCGTTTGGCTCCAAAACCCTTCCAACAAAAGCTCAATGCCAAAAATTTATAGATTTAAAATGAAAACACCATTTGCAAAAGATCTAACAACTAGATAAAAAAAAAATAAATCTATAAACCCTAATGGCAGATTTGCAAAATAAGTTTGCCCAAATATCAAATGCATAAAATACCCAAATATCAAATGCATGCATTAAAAAAAAATATATACCTTAATGGGTTTTTCACCTCAAAGGATTGAAGACACTTGATGGAGATCCCAACCGCTCTAATACCAAATGTGAGACAAGCAAAGTCTCCCCAAGATCGAAGAATGCTCCACAAGATCAATCACACACAAAAGAGGAAAACCCACAACACCAATATTAAGTGGTAAAACCCTACTTCAAATGAAGAAGGGAAACATCCACTATGAAGCTCACTATATTACTCAATGATTCAACAATACAAGAATGCTTCAATGTTATGCAACAATATGCATCAACATGATATGACAAGATGTAGTAGACAACACCCCTATTTAAAGAGAAGCTTTTCTACTACAACCCTAAAATTACCCTAATCTTATCACAATCTTATCTTGAGATGTGTGACAAATCTTATCACAATCTTATCTTGAGATGTGTGACAAGTGGCATCTATCAAATATTAAAAAGTGATTGGTTACTTTTTAATATTTGCTAGAAAAGGGGAAATAACTTTTTCCCACAAATTAAATATTCCTAGCACCCTTATTTTATTTATTAATTGGGTGGGAATATTTTTACATAAAATAGAATTATTTTCTAATTCAAATATTATTCTTTAGACTTTATATTTTAGTCTAAGAATAATTTACACAATGTTGCATTACATATTCCAATAGATCTAACAATGAAAATGATGTTTGCTTTATCCATATGGAGTCATGTGAGCCTTGGTCGACCCAAATAATAGCCTTTCTCAAGTTTGGAACACTTCCATCAGATATGTCACAAATTGCTAAATGCACTTTCAAACAAAAGGCATCTCATTTTACTCTCTTAGGTGATGTGTTGTATAGACATGGTTATGATGGAATCCTCCTTCATTGTCTTGAGCCTGTTGAGGCACAAAGAGCCATAGATGAAGCTCATGATGGTACTTGTGGTGGTATTTTAATGGAATTATGGGCTTATCGAACAAGCATCCGCATGCCTACTAGGGTAACACCATTTTCATTGGTCTATGGAGCTGAAGCAATCATACCTCTTGAGATTGAGATCCCCTCCTTGCAACTTTTATTATGGGAATTCATATATGATGACACTGCTAGAAAAGCACGTCTTGACCAACTCACACTTCTTTATGAAAGGTGAGTTAATGCTTTAGAGCATTTATGAGTATATCAAGACCACCTAAAACGTGCTTACAATGCCAAAGTTCATCCACATGAATTCCAAGTACGAAATCTTGTTCTTAAAGAGAATCAACAAAACACCAATTCATTACCGCACCTTCACGATAAATTCATGGCTGACTGGTTAGGTCCAAACATTGTTACTCAAAAAGTGGGTAAAGGATCTTATAGGCTGCTAGTCTTGAGGGATTTGAAGAGCCTAAACCACTTAATGTTTTACACTTGAGATAATTCTATGCATAATGTGATTTTTATATATGTACATATACATGGCTATTACACAAAAACAACATTGCATTTCATACACACATTTGCATTACACTCATTTCATACATTGCATTCACACCCTCATTTTCACACATTTCATATTTCATATTAGGGATAATTTATTTAGTTCAGATATAAATTGGTCAAATAAAGTCATGTTTCCTTAATCAGGGGAATCTTCAACCATCATCCGTTTCATTGCACCATTTCATAAAGCCAAATTATCATTAGAAAAGTCACATGCCCATAATTCCTAGGTGTTTTCAGTCACTCAACCACTCCTAGTGTTTTAAGCAAACCATAAATACATGTCAAACTTTATTTAGGACCAGGACACAATTTTCACTAAGAAAATATTGAGTTATGGGAATTGACTCCAAAACGTTCTTAAACCAAACACAATTTCACATCTTAAAAACATCTTATGTCAAAGAGGATAACACCATACTTGGTTTTAACCTCAAGGTAAAAAAGGTAGTCCTTGCTTGTCCCAACATGCAACATAGTCCACAAAACAGTGGTTTTCACCACTATCACAATTTCAAAATAAAAGAAAGAGTAGAGTAAAACCCCTAAAAACTCTAAATCTTTTACGTCACACACCACTGATCCTCAAGTTGTAATGATAGTACTGCATTTCTAGTCAAACGATTAGGTATTCATCCCCAAAGCCTAAAGGTCAAATCCTTGTACTATGGAGCTAGTCTCCACCAGAGCTATAAATGCTTGACTGGCAATGGAGTATGCTCATGCATGGCGACAAGTATCTTTTAAAGAGATCTCTAACCGCACATACAAAAAAGCTAGCTTCTTGGTATCATCCATAACAAGTCACACCCAATTTACTCAAGATGAATTAATGAACTCACTTGCACACACATTGGTTCTTGATTTCCTCGAGTCATTACCATGCTCATGATTTGGTAAATGAACTCATTGCACACACATTTGGTCTTTAAACGAATTAGGCAGTATTTAGTGGATTTGTTTGATACCAATAACATGTATGAATCTCTACAAAATAGTCAATTTTCCATATCAACATCCATATCTTGTTCCATATCAATGCCCATATTATTTCATGAGTCTTTTCATCCCACCTACCACCAAGTTTGGTGCCCCTGATTAAACAACAATGCTAAAACATGGCCAAGAAAAATCTAAACTATGAATGATCATTAGAACATTTGCATTCCATAACTTGCATTAATCATCCATACACATACATTACATTTGCATTAATCATCCATTATCACTTGCATTAATCATCCATATACATTTGCATTAATCATCCATACATAAATGCATCCACACAAATGATCCTTAGGAACTCCTTGCCTCAATTTGAACTACCACAACACCTGGGAGAACTAGAGAACAAAGGAAAATTTTTGCACAAAAATAAAAGAAGGTCAAAATAAATTACCTTGTTAAAATGCACATATGCTCCCACTACCACCTCTTCTCCCTTCGTCACCATAGTTTCCATAGCTCACCAACCACTCACTTCACTCCACTCAATTCACTTCACTCCCTCAAACGTAGCTTCCAAAATTTTTGAATGCACAAATGAGCTTTATTTCCCCTCTACAGGATACTTATAGCTACTTTAGGCACACTGAGACACCCATGGGCACTTCCTGATGCATTGAGGTTCCTCCCTGCATTTGGGAAAGCACCAAACTCTAGCAGGCATTTGCACAAGCAATAAGCGTCTGTCGATGTTTGGTGTCAATTTTGACAAAAAGAACAAACTGATCCAAAAAGGTAGCTTACCTCCACCAATTCATTCCAAATTTCATCCAAACATCAAATTTATCATAATATCCTTTTTTGAGAAGACCAAAATTGATTTAGAGTCATAATTTTTGCTTGCAACCAAAAGTTGCAAAATCACATTACAAGTTACAAAAAGCTCCAAAATGGTCCAAATTTTCACAAAATGATTATTTTCATAATTCTCATACTTAATTCCATAATTTCACTCATTAAAACATCATATTCCAATCATTATATTCATACATTTTCCAAGTTTACAAATTTCAAGTGAAACTCATATCTAGTAGTCTATTCTATCTCCTTGCCAATTGTAGTGACTTGCATCCATGCAATTTGATAAGATGAGTAAACTACCATAAGGACACTTGGCCATATTCATCATCTAATATCTCATTGTTCAAAAAATAAAATCAATTTTGGTACTTCATCGTTCGAGTGAAACTATGCCAAGACCAATTTGCTCTCTAGTTGTCATTGATGGCCTAGTTCATGGGGCTTAAAACATGGATAAAATTATAACTCATAATTCATTTTCATGATAGTCATCATGGCGACTAGCCTTAGCTAGGGTGATTGGTTCCAACCATAAGAATTATCTGACAGTCACTAGATGGCCCTCCAAAGTTGACTATTTTTCTACATTTTCATCATATTGCATATCAATGACGTTGAAAGGCACATTATTAAACAACATGGAATCATCTCAAACTTGGGGCAACCATATTTGAATTTGAATTCTCCATAATGGGATACATCATATATGATCATGGCATCTACACTTGGAAAAAATCCCTTTCTCTTTTAGGGCAAAACTAGAATCAACCACTTGCATATTTCCACAACCCCTTTCCACTGTTGGGGAAAAAATGTCATCACAACCACAATTGCACCATGCATGTCACACAATAATTTACACTAATCTATCAATTGGATCATGATATGCATCCATAACTCATTCATCAATTGAGAGGGTAAGCTACATAATCAAAATTCTTTTATCTTCAAGCTCATATTTGCATTTCAACAGGAAGAAGTTGCTTCTACATTAGGCCAAAAATAGGTGTCTTGTATTTTTGTACCACATTGTGTTTCATGCAACATGGTACAAAAAGGGGTATCTATAGACACCAAAATATAGCCACTTGTCATCCATCCATACTTTCCTACCATATTTACCCATTATTTATATATATTTATATATTTTTTTAATATATATTTAAATAATAATATTTTATATGTTTTATTTATATATATTTAATAAATATATGTATATTTATATGAATTAATCCCAGCCATCCATCATGATTTAATCCCAACCATTCATCTACCTTAATCCATGCCACCTACCCAAATTTAATCTCCACCCTCCATCATGTTTTAATCTTAACCACACAAATTGTGTTGTTGAAACCCTAATGTGCCCTAGAAAAAATTATAAAAAGGAGTCATTTTGATGACTAAACTCCTAAACCCCCTATGTTCCAAGAGTTCCAAGCCCTAAGTTTTCTTAGTATTAACATTCCTAAGTCCTCAAGCATCCATGCATATTCACCTTCGCTCTCGCTTGCTGTCATTTTTGTATCCACTATCGCCCACCTCACACAAACCAGATTTGCTTCTGTAGACTCTACTCCAATCCCTCGAGAACCTCTAGGTATCTCCTATTAATCCTTGAGCATATCTGGGTACCTTCCAACATTTTTGAGCACCTCTATATGCCTTCCTTCCATCATCGAGTGCCTTTGGGAACCTCCTACCATCGTTGAGTGCCCACAGGTGTTCACAACCCTAGTTCTATAGTCTGACAATCCCTTAGGTGTTGCTAGGGCATCTGCACACCAAATCTACAACAACGATGAAGAATGAAGAACAATGAATAAATGTGACGAGGTAATTTATTTATTGTGTTTATTATTTATTTTTTATTGTTTATATCTATTTATAATTTCATTTTTGTAGCTAGGGTTAGTAATTTTCTTATTGAGTATCTCACATAGTGGATCCCTCGTAGATATTATTGACCTTTTGTTGTTATTTTTTATTTGCAGGTTTAGGGATCAAGTTCATTGGAAGTTGTTGAAGCACTTGAGTGGTCCGACCTATGGATATCTAAAGCCCACTCACCTTATTGTTGAGATCAAGTCGAGCATGAAGAAACCACCCTTTGTTTGTTAGCTAAGGTTTTAGAGAACCCTAGTATATTGAAATCATTGTATTGAATAATAAAGCATTGTAAACCCTCATTTGGGGTAAACTTGGTTGTAATATCAGAGATCCACCCGACAATAAGAATAAAAATTAATTTTTGTGCAATAATTTGTGTTTATTTTGCTTTATTTGTTTAGTTATTTAAGTTTATTGTTTGGTGTTGTTCGATTTCGCATCTACATAACCCTTCCATGATATCTAGCCTCGATAGTCAATTAATCTATTCTCCTCCTCAATATTCAACTATTGTATCCTTTTGTCTTTTTTTTTAGTTGATCAATTAGTCTTTTATTTTCCTCTTGTAAATACTTGATAATTTTCTTTTGCTTCTTAATTGTTTTATGTAATTGACTAGCCTTCTCTATATCTTCATCCATTCTAGAATCTCTAAATATTCATAATATATATGTATTAAAACATTACCCAATTATTTTACATCCTCATTCAGGGCATTGTTTCGGTTTAGGTATTTTTGGATGCATTCTTTATATCTTCATTTTTGGTTTCAAACAAAACAACTTGCCATGTTTGTACATGGTTTACATTGGCATTGTTCATCTCCTCATCTCTGACTTGTGTTGTTTATATACTATTTCCATAGCTTTATTTATGGATGAATTCTACTATCATTTGTATAGAACCAAAGTGTTAAAATTTATCATCTTTCCCTTTTTGTCACATGGGAAAATTGTTGTCTATTGCAAGGTACATGATTTCATCCAAGTTGATCAGTTTATCATGCTTCCATGCAATTAATAGGATTAGGGAAATAAATATGAAGGATATTTTATTTAAAAAAACATTTTTAATATAACTTCTACAAGCTCCTTCATTGATGAATAAAGTTTTTTAATAGACACTCCTTGCTTCCTCCATTTTTATTCTCCTTTTTCTCTCATAATAAATTTATGCATAGATATTTGAATGTTTTTATTTTAGGTATCTTGTTTGGTGAAAATAACTCCTTGTTAGATACTTCTTGGTATTTTTCTATGATATTTACACATAGCAATTGACATATAATTCACTTTTGTATAGCCATTTTTATAATTCCTTACAAACTTCTTTATAATGTTAGTGTCACAACCAAATACTTATGTGTGTGTATATAAAGTAATTGAAAAATTTCCAACAAACTTTTGATATTCTTATTCTTTTGAATAATTGGTATTTAATTTGCTTTTATATTTACTATGAGCTTGGTCGGTGCTTACTATCAAGATTGATGTTTACTCTACTATTGTTATTTAATTGTTTGTTGTTCCTACAAGTTTTTTTCTAAATATGGTTTCAAAAAGGAAAAAAATAAAAAAAAAACATTAAATAAAGAGTCACATAATAGGTCATAAGGACTCCTTGGTTTAATTTGTATGATCCATATAGCTTGAATCAGTGAGAGCTCCTTTTGTGAGATTCATAGTACTATTTAGATCTTTATTGTCTTTCAAAATATCGAACTTTGATAAAAAATACTTTACAATCACCCTAATAAAATTAAACACATAATTGTATTGCTCACCTTTATTAACATTATATATGTATGAAGAGAAATAAAGAGCCCCAATAAACTAAAACTAGAAAAGTAGTAATTGCATAATCAAAAGAAGAAGATAGCAGATACACACATAACACAATATTTATCTTGGAAACCCTTAACCAGGAAAAAATAGCACAATATTATCTTCTTATTGCATAAATATTACCGTCTCCAATACAATAATGTTCCTCTTCTATATATCTTCAAACCCTAATGCTAGTGCGATATATATAACAAAGACACAAGCATGGATTTTAAAATATCATGGGCAAAAAAACATAGTTTTAAATATAGTAACCCTAAAAAACCCATATGGGTCTAAAAATAACTTAAAAAACCCTAAAAATTTTGGTTGGGGGCTACCACACCCCGACCCCTACTTTTCATAGGTCTACCACCCCTGAACCCTTGTTCGGGTCCTGACCTAACCTGAAATACTAGAGAGTATATATAGAGAGTGTCTAGTACCTTTTAGTGTTAACCCCACCAGAATAACATGGAAAATATTCAACATATTTCCAACATTCTCCCCCTTGTTGAATACATTCCATAGGGGCCAAAAATCACCATTGCCAATTGTCAAGGGCAACTATGCCCATAGATATCCTACACCAAGAAATTTTTTGAGTAGGTACAACCTTCATTAATATATCAACAACATTATTCTCTGTATCAAATTTCTCCAACATCACCCGATTCCCTTCAACCATATTTCTCACAAAATGGTACTGGATATCAATATGTTTTGACTGATCATGAAAACTAGGATTGTTGGCCAAAAATATTGCACTCTAGCTATCACTGTTAATTCTCATAGCATTTTTCTTAAGATAAATTGTTGAAAACAACCTTTATAGCCACACTACTTCTTTACAAGAATGAGTTGCTATTGGCAATTTTGGGTACCTTGAGTACATTGCCTTTGCTCAAGTATAGTTGTTGTCATTGATGTCAAGGAGATCTTGGTAGTTGTTGTCTTTGATGTCAAGGAGTTCTTGAAGCAATTTGTTTTTATGTCTAAGAATGTGTTTTGATGAAGGCTTCAGCTGGTCAGTAAGTCTCCAAGAAAATCAGAGTAGCCCAGTTGCAAAAGATCTAGAAAAAGTTAAGTTAGAAAAAGTTTGCAGGCAGCTAGAAAAATTGTCGCAATTTCGTGACATGTTTCAGGTGAGAGAAAGCGCTGGAAAAACTATCGCGATTTCGTGACATGTTTGAGGAGAGAGAAAATTCTGGCAAAACTATCGTGATTTCGTGACATTCTGGAAGGCAGAGACGTAGCAGGCAAAACTGTCACGATTTCATGACATGTCGCATTTTTGCGACTCGGGAAGTGCAGGAAGGCAGAGAAAGAAAAGTGTCACGATTTCGCAACGCATTGCCAAGAAAGTTGTTCGGACGAGCAAGTGTCGCGATTTCATGACATGTTGTAGGAGAGAGAGTCCGAAAGGAAAAGTGTCATGATTTTGCGACATGTTGCAGAAGAGGAAGTCTGTAGTGTTAACTATCGCAATTTTGTGACAAGATTGAAGAGAGAGAAAGTGATTTAGGAACTGTCATGATTTTGTGACATGCTACAAAAGACAAAGTGAGGACTGTTGCAATTTCATGACATGATGCAAAGTTCCAGTTGAGGACTGTCGTGATTTCGTGACATGCTGAAAAGCTCGAAGTGAGAACTGTCGTGATTTCGTGACTTGCAGCAAAGAGAAGAGCCTGAAAGGAGAAGCTTCACGATTTCGCGACAGGCAGTGGAGAAAGCGTACGGAAGCCAGAAGTGTCGTGATTTCACGATAGGCAGTGGAGAAAGCATACAGAAGCTAGAAGTGTCACGATTTTGTGACAGGCAGTGGAGAAAGCGTTTGAAATCCAGAAGCGTCACAATTTCGCGATAGGCTACAAAGAAGTTGTACGGATGCAAAAAGTGTCATGATTTTGTGACAGGTTGAGTTGGCAGTGTGCAGTTGCTGAAAGTGTCATGATTTCATGACAGAAGTGAGATGACGTTAGCAAAATTCATAAGTGTCACGATTTCATGACAGAAGCTGAGAGGAAGGCCATGAAGACTAAAGTGTCACGATTTTGCGATAGAAGTGTGATGACGTCAACAATAGGCAAAGGTGTCATGATTTCACGACAGAAGCTAAGAGGAAGGGCATGAAGACAGAAGGGTTGTGATTTTGTGACAGAAGAGAAGATGACGTCAGCAAAGATAGGAAGTGTCATGATTTCGCGACATAAGTGGTAAGGAGGTCGACAAAGGCAATAGTGTCACAATTTTGCGACAGCAAGCATAGAAGGTGTACAACAGGCAAAGATGTTGCGATATCGTGACATGTTGTAGTTTCGCACTAGAAGCTACAGGGAGGCAGTGAAGTCGACAGAGTTAAATTTAGGCCGACGCAACACAGGGTTTTGCAACCGACGTGATTAAAGTGTAAACAACCGACTAAGATCAAGGTTCTAATCTTGAGATTGTGAGTATATAAGGAGGGCTATTTGAGGAGATTTAATCATCGATCGAAGTGTGCGTTCGAAGTGCAATCTGCAAAATTATAGTGCGGGGGAGAAGTTCGATCATCGAGAAGTAGAGTGTGCAAATTTTGTGCTACTGTGGTTGTGCAAAGTATGCGAGGACTATTTTGTGGTGGATGAGCAAAGGAGCAGAAGCTGTTGGTATTACGACATTCAGAGATAGCGTGCAAAAGTGAGAAGTTCGATAGCTGAAGTGCTGTGTGCTGCTGTGTTGCGCAGTCTATGTGAAAGTTGGTTTCTTCCAATACAGCTGTGACAGAACAGTGAAGTCTTGGGGATAGCATTGAGCAAGCATTTGAAAGCTTGTGAACCATTTTTCTTTAACCATATTGAGGACAGAGATTGAGGCAGAAAGAGGACATTTGTGCTAGATCGAAGGACTGCGTTTAGTGCAAGTTCAAGGACCAGTTTTGTGATGACAAAGTTGAGGACAGAGATCTCCAGCCAGAGCAGGGAAGATAGGTGTCTCCTGTGGAAAGAGTTCCACTTGCTAAGGGCATAGGAGATAGAGGTCTTCTAGAGGATCACCAGCCAAAGCAAAATTAGGGGAAGGTGTCTCCTTTGAGCTGAGGCTCATAAACATTGTAATCGGGAAGGATTCCTAGAGGACTTTGATATTACTTTTTAGAGGAAAGTTTTATCCGTGGAGTAGCCCACCATGGGTGAACCACGTAAATTGCTGTGTCACTTTGTGGATTGTATTTTGTGCATTGTTTTGATTTTTGCTATCTTTATGATGCATGTTATTGAATTGTAAGTTGCTTTGAAAGAAAAGGTTAAAAGAGGTCTTATACTGTTCACCCCCCCTCTCAGTATAAGCTTGTGTTCTTCAATTGGTATCAGAGCGATTTCCTTCGAAAAGTTTAACAACTTGAAGGAAAAGCTTGCAAAAGAACACAATGGATTATTCAAGTGGCAATGCAACACCTGTTCTTGATGGATCAGATTTCGGTCTGTGGAGTGCAAGAATGAAAGTCTATCTTATGGCACTTGGTAATGAGGTATGGGAAGTTATTGAAGATGGGTACACCATTCCTACAAATGGTCCTTATACTAAAGAAGACAGGCTCCTACATCACAGCAACTCAAAAGCCATGAATGCAATCCTGAAGGGTTTACAGAAGGCTGATCTTACCAAAGTTATTCACTGCAAGATAGCTAGTGAAATGTGAAAACAATTGCAGGTTGTTCATACAGGTGATGCAAATGTCTGAAAGGCCAAGTTGAGACATTTCAAAGGTATGTTGGAACAGCTCAAGATGAATGATGATGAAAATATTAGTGACTATATGCTTCGTATGGATGAAGTTGTTAATTCTATGAAAGACTTAGGTCTTGAACTTGCTGAAAATGATGTGTGTGATAAGATTTTAATATCTCTTCCTAATAGATTTAGTGAAAATATTTTTGCTATTGAGGAAGCTAAAGATTTAGATAAGTTGAAAAAGGATGAGCTCCATAGTATTCTTGCAGCATTTGAGCTGAGAACTCAAGTGAGAGTTGATGTAAAGAAAGAGGCAGCTTTCAAAGCTACCAAGAAATCAAAAGGCAAATAGATTCAAGAGAGTGATGAGTCTTCTAGTGAGGAAGAGGCATATTACAGCAAGAAAGGCAAGTTCTCTAGAAAGCACAAAAGCAAGAAAAATATAAGATGTTTCAACTATGGAAAATATGGTCATTATGCTACTAACTGTACTGTTTCCAAGAATGAAAGTGATGAAGATATACAGGATGTTAAGAGCAAGGATTATGAAAAGCACAAGTATTATAGAAAGAACAAAGATGAGCACAACAATCAAGGAAAGAGATATTCACACAAGAACAAGAAGAGTTTCTATCTGGAAAAAGCAAGTAAGTGTTCTAGCAGTGATAGTGAAAGTTCTTCTAGTGATGATGAAAATGAGATGCTGTTCATTTCAAAAAAAGAGGAAGAACCGAAACATAAATTTATTATCATGAAATGCTTTAGATGTGGAAATTTTTGGCACCTTGAGGATGATTGCACAAATAATGAATTGGTTGCTAGTATGTATGAGGATGCTTCAAAAAATGATAAGGAAGATGCTTGTATGGTTTTTGAAAAAGATAGAACCTCTAGTGATAAGAAATCTGAAAAAGGCCTTGATAATTCAAAGTGCAATCAAATAGAGGATCTTGAATGTGAAATCAATAATGCTCTTAGTGTTTTGAAAAAGGAAAGGAAGAATAATGCTAGACTCAAGGATAAGTTAGATGAATGTTGTATGGAGAGAGATGAACTCATAGAAAGTCTTGACATCTCTATGGCTAAGACTCAAGAACTGAAAAATGAGTTAGAGTCTAAGATTCTTGAGTATAATGAGTTAGAGCAGAAAATGGTTTCTTTGAAAGAAGAAAATAAAAATTACAAGGATAAGCTTTACAGATTTCAGGATAGCTCCAAGAAGGTTAATTCTCATCAAAAATCAAAGAAATCCAACAGATAAAATATGTCTCGGTTTTGTTGAACCGCACAAGAAATAGGTTGGGGAATCTAGCAAGAGATTTCAAAAGGAAGAAAGTTCTGATGAAGAATGTACTTCAGATCATGTGTCCGTGAGTTATGAATGCACAGAAACAAAAAATAGATTTTTGAACGTGAAGCAGAAGTTCTCGAGACCCAAGAGATCGATTAAAATAATATTTCATGGCAGATGTTTTGCATGTTACAGGTTTGGACACATGGCTGCACATTGCATGTCTCAAATGAAGAAGGTTAACAATAATTTCAGAAGTCATAATTTATTTCAAGGGTATTGCTACTCTTGTAATCAGTTCGGGCACAAGGCAATTTTTTGCAATGCAAATAATAGGAACCGGGTTAGTCAGAACAGGCAGATTCAAAGAACAGCTATGCCTGAAAGAAATAATGTTGTTTGTTACAAGTGCAACAATACAGGTCACACAGCTAGACAGTGCAGAGCTGATCTTCTAAGGTACAGGAATAGGAACAGTGGTTTAAACAGGTCCAAGGATCAAGGTTTGGACAAGAAAAAATATGAGAACAAGAACAAGAAAAGTGCCAAGAACAGAAACATTGACATAGATCTCAAGAAAAGGACCGACAAAGAAATTGTAGACACTGATGATGATGAGTTTCTAATGGGAGTTTCACTCCCAACCCTATTTTAAATCACCTCATCAGGAGGTGGGGGAGGGACTAAGCTAAGATAATCATTCTTAGTACCAAGCCCCAAAGGTGACCCTTTGCCATTGATGACAAAGGGGGATATATTTGAGTAAGGGGGAGAGATATGAGTAAGGGGGAGAGCTTCAAGTGAAGAGGAAAGCTTCAAGTCAGGGGGAGCAAAAATTCAAAGAAAGATTCTCAGTTGTCAGCTCAGATTACTTTCAGTTTTGGCTCTTGAAGATGTGTTGTTAGTAAAGGTTTGCCATCAATGACAAAGGGGGAGATTTTTGGCAATTTTGGGTACCTTGAGTACATTGCCTTTGCTCAAGTATAGTTGTTGTCATTGATGTCAAGGAGCTCTTGGTAGTTGTTGTCTTTGATGTCAAGGAGTTCTTGAAGAAATTTGTTTTTATGTCTAAGAATGTGTTTTGATGAAGGTTTCAGCTAGTCAGTAAGTCTCCAAGAAAATCAGAGTAGCCTAGTTAGAAAAGATCCAAAAAAAGTTAAGTTAGAAAAAGTTTGTAGGCGGCTAGAAAAACTGTCGCGATTTCGCGACATGTTTCAGGTGAGAGAAAGCACTGGAAAAACTGTCGCGATTTCGTGACATGTTTGAGGAGAGAGAAAATTCTGGCAAAACTGTCACGATTTTGTGACATGCTAGAATGCAAAGACGTAGCAGGAAAAACTGTCATGATTTTGTGACATGTCGCATTTTCGTGACTCGGGAAGCGCAGGAAGGCAGAGAAAGAAAAGTGTCACGATTTTGCGACACATTGCCAGGAAAGTTGTTCGGACGAGCAAGTGTCGCGATTTTGTGACATGTTGCAGGAGAGAGAGTCTAAAAGGAAAAGTGTCGTGATTTCATGACATGTTGCAGAAGAGGAAGTCTGCAGTGTTAACTGTCACAATTTTGCGACAAGATTGAAGAGAGAGAAAGTGATTCAGGAACTGTCATGATTTCGTGACATGCTACAAAAGACAAAGTGAGGACTGTTGCGATTTTGTGACATGATGCAAAGTTCCAGTTGAGGACTGTCATGATTTTGTGACATGCTGAAAAGCTCGAAGTGAGAACTGTCACAATTTTGTGACTTGTAGCAAAGAGAAGAGCCTAAAAGGAGAAGCGTCACGATTTCACGACAAGCAGTGGAGAAAGCGTACAGAAGCCAGAAGTGTCACGATTTTGCGATAGGCAGTGGAGAAAGCGTACGAAAGCCATAAGTGTCATGATTTCATGATAGGTAGTGGAGAAAGTGTTTGAAAGCCAGAAGCATCATGATTTTGCAACAGGCTACAAAGAAGTTGTACGGATGTAGAAAGTGTCACAATTTCGTGATAGGTTGAGTTGGCAGCGTGCAGTTTCCGAAAGTGTCACGATTTTGTGACAAAAGTGAGATGACATCAGCAAAATTCATAAGTGTCACCATTTCACGACAGAAACTAAGAGGAAGGCCATGAAGTCTAAAGTGTCACGATTTTGTGATAGAAGTGTGATAACGTCAGTAACATGCAAAGGTGTCACGATTTTGTGACAGAAGCTAAGAGGAAGGGCATGAAGACAGAAGGGTCATGATTTTGCAACAGAAGAGAAGATGACATCAGCAAAGATAGGAAGTGTCATGATTTCATGACATAAGTGGTAAGGAGGTCGACAAAGGTAGTAGTGTCATGATTTCACGACAACAAGCATAGAATGTGTACGACAGGCAAAGATGTCGTGATATCGTGACATGTTATAGTTTCATGCTAGAAGCTACAGGGAGGCAGTGAAGCCGACAGAGTTAAATCTGGGCTGATACAGCGCAGGGTTTTGCAGCTGACATGATTAAAGTGTAAACAACCGACTAAGATCAAGGTTCTAATCTTGAGATTTTGAGTATATAAGGAGGGTTGTTTGAGGAGATTTAATCATCGATCGAAGTGTGCGTTCGAAGTGTGATCTATGAAATTATAGTGTGGGGGAGAAGTTCGATTATCGAGAAGTAAAGTGTGCAAATTCTATGCTGCTGTGGTTGTGCAAAGTATGCGAGGACTGTTCTACGGTGGATGAGCAAAGGAGTAGAAGCTATTGGTATTGCGACATTCAGAGATAGCGTGCAGAAGTGAGAAGTTCGATAGCCGAAGTGTTGTGTGCTGCTGTGTTGCGCAGTCTGTGCGAAAGTTGGTTTCTTCCAATATAGCTGTGACAGAATAGTGAAGTCTTGGGGATAGCATTGAGCAAGCATTTGAAAGCTTGTGAACCATTTTTCTTTAACCAGATTGAGGACAGAGATTGAGGCAGAAAGAGGACATTTGTGCTAGACCGAAGGACTGCGTTTAGTGCAAGTTCGAGGACCAGTTTTGTAGTGACAGAGTTGAGGACAGAGATCTCCAGCCAGAGCAAGGAAGACAGGTGTCTCTTGTGGAAAGAGTTCCACTTACTAAGGGCATAGGAGATAGAGGTCTTCTAGAGGATCACCAGCAAAAACAAAATTAGGGGAAGGTGTCTCCTTTGAGCTGAGGCTCATAAACATTGTAATCTGGAAGGATTCCCAGAGGACTTTGATATTACTTTTTAGAGGAAAGTTTTATCCGTGGAGTAGCCCACCTTGGGTGAACCACGTAAATAGCTGTGTCACTTTGTGGATTGTTTTTTGTGCATTTTTTTGATTTCTGCTATCTGTATGCTGCATGTTATTAAATTGTAAGCTACTTTGAAAGAAAAGGTTAAAAGAGGTCTTATACTGTTCACCCCCCCTCTCAGTATAAGCTTGTGTTCTTCAGTTGCTATAATGTACTTTGCCTTTGTTGTGGAAAAAACAACCACTGATTGCATTTTACTCATCCAACTTATTACCCCTCCAAATAATCTAAACACATAAGCACTTGTGGATCTTCTCTTGTCAAGATATCTAGCCCAGTCAACATCCATAAAAACTTGTAGATTTATAATGTTACCATATCCATATTAGCCTTGGTAACAGATAGCATAATCTAAAGTTCCACACAAATATCTAAATATCCTCTTCACAACAATCCATTTTTCCTTTCCTAGATTGGACATATATTTGTTGACTACTCCCACTGCATGTGCAATATCAGGTCTAGTACAAACTATTGCATACATCAGACTACCAATAGTAGTAGAATAAGAAACATGAGGCATTTCTTCAGTTTCCTCATCTATTTTAGGACACTATTCAATAGATAACTTTTAACCAACATGGTATGGAGCACTTACTAGTTTACAATCATGCATCCTAAATTTTTATAGTATCAAATCAACATATTTCTTTTGATTTAACAACTTTCTATTTGCAAAATCCCTTATTATTTCCATACCCAAAATAAATTTTGCAACACCTAAATCCTTCATGTCAAATTCATAAGATAACTAAGATTTTAGTAGCTTTATCATCTCCTTATTTCTACCAATTACTAGCATGTCATCCACATACAAAACAATGATAAAAAAAAATTCACCTTCTTGTTTGAAATACACACACACATATATGCTTTATCTTTTTCAATCCCAAGTTTCAAAACAAACCTATCAAATTTTTGGTTCCACATTCTTGGAGATTGCTTCAAGCCATAAAGGGACTTTTTTAGCTTGCATACTAGGTCCTCCTTACCTTTTACCTTAAAGCATTATGGTTGTGAAATATATGACTTCATTAAGTCCACCATGTATAAAAGTTGTCTTTACATCCATCTATTGTATTTCAAGATAAAAAGCAGCATAAATAGCCAACAAAAATCTAATTAAAGTTAGTTTAGCCAAAGGAGAAAAAATCTCACCAAAGTCAATTCCCTCAACTCGAGAAAATCCTTTTGCTACTAGGTGAGCCCTATACTTCTCCAACCTTCCTTCTACATTGTACTTCATGAATAACCACTTACAACAAATATGTTTTCTTCCAAAAGGTAAGTTCACCAAATACCATGTCTTATTTCTATCCAAAGACTCCATTTCTTCCTCCATAACCCTTTTCCAAGATTTATTCTCACTTGAATAAAGTGCCTTCTTTGTAGTCTTGGTTTCTTCATTAGTAACTGATAATGCAAAAAAATAATTTGAAGTGCTATACCTGTCTGGGAGTCTTCTCACTTGATCTAATCTCCTCAAAATTTGAGTTCTAGGTTCTGCATATTTAGCTTCCTCCTCACCTTCTTCCTCTAAATTTTCCTCTTTATATTATCTCTGTAGTTCATCTTCTTCTGTAGCATTAGATTCTACGACAGGTTCTTTTTTTGGTTCCAATTTTACTTGAACTATTTTAGATTCTCTGCTTGGTTGCATTTCCTCTTTTAGAACCCCTTTTGTTTCTCTAAATATCACATTACGACTGTAAACAACCTTCTGTGTTTTTGGGTTCTACAACTTATATCCTTTAACACTAGTACTATAACCCACAAATATGCATTTTTTAGATTTATAGTCTAGCTTAGTACTTTTATCTTTTGGGACATATATATAAGCATCACAACCAAAAACCCTTATATGATTGAGAGAGGATTTCTTACAAATCCATACTTCCTGTGGAGTCTTGTCCATCAAAACTAGGGCAGGATATCTATTGATGAGATAACAAGCAGTTAAAATAGCTTTTACCTAGAATTTATTTTCTAGCCCTGCATCACTTAGCATACTTTTGACCTTATCCATCAATGTCTTGTTCATCTGTTCTGCAATACCATTGTTGTGGAGTATACGAAGTTGTTTTCTCTCTTTCTATTCTGCAGTCCTTGTAAAAATGCTCAAATTCATTAGAGCAATACTCATCACCATTATCACTTCTCAAAACCTTTATTTTTTTCTCTATCTAATTTTCTACAGGAGCCTTAAACTCTTTAAATTTATTGAAAACCTCATATTTGTTCCATAGAAATTATACCTAGGTCTTTCTTGAAAAGTCATCTATAAATGTAACAAAATAAATATATTTACCTAATGATGATACTTTTGCAGGTCCAAACACGTCAATGTGAACTAGATGTAGAATTCCTTTAGACCTTCTAGAAATACTAAGAAAATTGACTCTAGTTTGTTTTCCAAAAACATAATGCTCACAAAAATTAAAATTTAATGGGTAATCAAAAATTCCTTTAGCCACACCTTTCATTTTTAATGTTCAAATGCCTTTCTCACCAATATGCCCCATGTGTTGATACCACAACATTGTCTACACTACAAGAATACTTGGAACCATTTATACCATATTATTTTCATCTACAACTAAAGAGTTATTGAAATTAATACTTACAATGCTAGGCTCAAGTTTGAACAAAGCTCCTGTGTGAAATCCCTTCTCCAACACCAAGGCTCCATGAAGCATCTTGCCATAATACTTATTAAATACCACATTCACACCTGCATCATTCATTGTTCTCATGGATATCAGATTCCTTGCCAAACCTGGAACATGCAACACACCAAGAAGGGTTTTAATTCTTCCATATTTTAACCTCAACTTGACTCTTCCTCGAACTATAATTTAATATGTCAAATTGTCTCCCAAGAAGACTTCACCTCCATTTATCTTTTCATATTCATAGAACCCATCCTTACGAGGAGTCATATGAAAAGAAACACCCAAGTTAATCAGCCATGAGTCATGGAATTCACTTGAGCATGTTGTAGCTAAGAATAAGTCCCTTGAATCTTCATTTATGGTATTTGTTTATGTAGAAGTTACTTCATCATATGATTTATTATCATCAACCTTTTTAGATCTACAGTCTCTTTTATAATACCCTCCTTTACCACACTTCAAACATTTCCTCTTTTCTGGAGCAACAGATATACCCCTAGATTTTAAATTCCTTTCTCATAATTTCTTTTTGTTTCTTTCTTGAGAACAACCTCTCACAACCAAGGCATCCTTTTGATGATAATCCTCAAAATATTTTCATATTATATCCTTAGATAACAAAGTTCCTACTATATCCTCTACTTTCAATGTAGATGTAGTATTGGTGATAGTCATAACTAGGTTATCCCATGAATCAAATAATGAACAAAGTAAAGTAATACACTTTTTCTATTCATCCATTTTTACTTCTACAAAGGTTAATTGACTTACCACAGTGTTAAAAGAATTTAGATTTTCAACCATAGAATCACCATCATTCATTTGAAGTGAATACAACTTCTTTCAAATAAAGAGTTTATTTACCGATTTATTTTGATACAATGTTCTTAGCTTCTCCCATAACAACTTTGTGATGGTATCCGTAAATACATTCAACAATACTAAATTATATAAGAAAATTTTTATAGAGCTCCTTAGCTTCCTATCAATTTTCATTAAATCCCCATCTATCATTGATGTTGGTTTTATTCTGGATACCACAATCCACTGATATATATCAAACAACAAATTGTCCATCTTGAGTTTTTATAACTAATTTTTTTTTCCATTAAAATTTTAAATCTCTACCCGTATTCTTCTCATATTTCTCCTTTGCTTGGATCCTTTTTCGTACGACTCCCACTAAAGACCTAATTTATCATAGGGTTAAAACCCTTACTTCTTGAACAAAGTTAAAACCTAGCTTTGATACCAAATAAATAGAAATAAAGAGCCCCAATAAACTAAATATAGAAAAGTAGTAATTTTAGAATCAAAAGAAGATATCAGATATACACATAACACAATATTAATCCTAAAAATACTTAACCGAGAAAAACTAGCACAACATTATTTTCTTTTGACATAAAATTGATCATCTCCAATGCAATAATGTTCCTCTTTTGTATGTATTCAAACCCTAATTCAAGTACAATATATATATATATATATATATATATATATATATATATATATATATAACAAAGATACATGCACAAATTTTACAATATCATGGGAAAAAAGCATGGGTTCAAATATAGTAACCTAAAAAAGCCCATATGGATTTAAAAATAGCTTCAAAAACCCTAAAAATTTTGGCTACCACCCTTGGACCTCTACTTTTTAGAGGGCTACCACCCCCAAACCCCTGTTCGGGGCCCAAACCAACCCCAAACCCTAGAGAGTATAGGTATAGAGTGTCCAATACCTTTTAGTGTTAACCCTACTAGAATAATATGGAAAATAATCAACATATTTCCAACATTATACACATAAATTTATACAATGTTATGTCTTTTGGTTGTCTCAAGAGATTTTTAGTGCTTCACCTTCTAACTGTTAAAATTCTCTCAACCTTTTGTAGATACCTAAAACATGTTATGTTTAGTAGACTACTCATATGGACACCTCTTTAGATCATATGAATGCTTTTTGATCTTTCCAAGACTTAGCAGTGGTTCTAACCACTCATCTAGGGCAATCTAGTCCTAGTCAGTATTAGATGCTGACAATGAGAGCGACTAGTTCCCTAGCCATTTACGATGATAGCGGCTAGCTCCCTAGTCACTGAAGGTAATACAGGCTAGCCCCCTAGCCACTAATGGTGATAGTGGCTAGCTCCCTAGCTGCCCTGGTCGATAGCGGCTAGCTCTATAACTAACTTAGCCCCCGAGCCAAGTAAAATATATTTGAAAGCATAATAAATTCTTGATCATTTGGGAAAATAGAAGCTTCTAGAAGGCTCATCTCAACTGCCTGGGCATAACCAATTCTTGTTCTTGGCTTCTCCATGAAGCTAGAGCAAGGATTTTAGGAGTCTATTTAAGACCCCAATTTTGAAGAGTAAATCCTGGAGAAATTAATGTGTCAATCACATAGCGGAGCCCTATCATATTGGAGATAAATTTCACATCCCCTTGAGGAGTAATGAAGTGTTTTCCAATTGAAGAATGACATTTGTGCATACTTTCATGGAGCTTCTAACATCTTGAGGAGTAAGCTTGCAATTCTCCACCAATAAACTATGAATCCAAACAATACACCACCATTTATGTGTTCTGAGACATAGGCGACCTCGTGAAAACCAATTGTACACCTAAATTGATCATTCCCAATCAAATATTTAGAGGGTAGAACTCCTATTTTGTGACCGCTATCTTCAATAGTGGCCCGCAGGTGTAGCCACTGACATTGATAGCTTCTAGTACAGCTAGATGCTCTGCTTGATAGTGGCTAGGGTTTGATTAGTCATCTTATGCATTTTATCCATAAATTTCCTATTATTAGCATGTATTTAGTTTTATCTAGTCTAGATTAGTTCTATTTACTGCATTTCCTTGGTTCATTATCAATTTCATAAGCATATTTGCTTTCATTTATGCATTTCATGCATTCTTTACACATTAGCTTTATTTCTTGCATTTTATTGGAAATAAGACTTATCTTGAGAGGCATCATATGATTTTAATGTTTCTTGTTGTTTCCTTGCACGCTAGTAACAAATATTTCCAAGGATAAGGTATTATTCGAGATCCTACCTCTTGACATTAGAGAAGGAGGCATCTAGTAAGCCCTCAAGCAAAGTGGTGTTGAAGTGAAGACCCTTGAAGTGCATCTCACCCCATTGAGGGGTCCATAAATTTTGTAATATTTGTATCAAATTGAGGGACTCCCTAAGAGGGAGGGTTTGTAATCAAGCTTCATCATTATTAATAAAATAACACCTCCATTTCATGAACATCATTTATATTTTGCAATGATCACTTGATTTCGTTATTGTCAATTTGTTATATGCTTACAATAATGTAGATGCATGGTTTTTACCTTCATACAAGTGGCGATCACAGCTGGACCGCCCTATTTTTGCACTGTTTGCTAATATTTTATCTTTTTCCTATTTTAGGCTTAGCCTTTATGAGCAACAACGGCTAATAGTCCCAACCATGGACGATGTCAACGACTAGCATCCCAGTCGCTTTGATTGACAACAACCAGTAGAAAATACATATAAAAATAGTCAGCAACCTGTTTCTCCATTAGATGAGGATTCCATGGTAAGTGGTCTTCTCAACATTTTCTGTATTTTGTCTATATTTTTTCTATTTGAGTGTAAATTACATTCTAATTAGCAAACAGAAAAATTTTAAGGGTAAATTGTTTAAAATTCCATGTTTGTTGCTAGCCACTTTTAGGAGTAGTGGCCTCTGCTGTTAGCCACCCTAAAAGTCAGCGACTAGGATTTTTTATTGTTACTATGTATAGCGATCAAGTCTATTGCCTGCTATATAGAAAAAAAACCCCTATTTATCCTGTGTGTTAGGTATGCTTTCCTGAGGCCTGATCAAAGGCTATTTGCATGATTTAATTTATATTTTTCATTCTTTGAAATTAAACATTTAATTGTGCATTCTTTGAAGATAAAACATAATATCTAGGCATATAGATAAAAATAATTTGAATGCTTCTTGATGCATATTTTTTCATGCAAATTAAAAATAATACACACACACCATGATCCAAAGTAAACATAAAAAATATTGGGATTTCACATCCAACCCATTGATCAAGACCAACAATGTAAGTTATTACAACTCGGTTGACTTGTTTGACATTGTATCATCAGGACCCATCTGTGGCCAAGGCCAACCCAAGAACTGTCCTATCCACAGAAGCTACAAGAATCTAAGGTCCTCACCTTACCTGATATAAACCCTCTAGACCTAAATAGAGCTAAACCTAAGGGCTATAGGGAGGACCATTACTGTCTTTATCATCGAATAGAGGGCCATGGCATTTGCAATTGTTATGGGTTCAAGAATGTGGTTCAAGATCTCATAGATAGTGGGGATTTTCCCATAAATGGTTCATCCATAGTGCCTTAGCCTACCAAAATAGAGGTCTCATCTTCCTAGTTGTGACCCCAAGGTCATCCATCGCCTTATAGGCCCAACAAGCCAGCTCATCGAGTAGTTTCATTTTAGATGACTACCGCAATCCTATTTTAAAAGATTTACGAGGCAACCACGATCGAGTTACCAGAGATCAAACCTAGAGTACCTAAAATTGGGTCATAGGATGAAAGCTTCTATTGTGTCTACCATTGTATACATGGGTATGGCATCTGTGGCTACCATTCATTTAAGAAGGTGGTCAAAAACCTACTAGAATAAAATGAGCTCCACACAGATGGTTCGATCTTTTTCCCCCACCAAGACATTGGCACCACACAAAAGTCTACATCCCAACTAGGAGAGTTGATTTCTATCACTCTTCCTAAGCAAGTTGATTACATTACAGTGGACAACATGCACACTGGGGGTCCTCAAGGTAGCATACCTTCCCCACCATCCACGTCAAGGTCAATGAAGCAAAGTGAGGATTCTAAAGGTATCACACCTTCCTATCTTTCATTGAGTGGCACACACACTAAGAGTACTTAAGGTAGCATACCTTCCCCTTTTAAAAACCATAAAATCCAAAAAAACCCATAAAATCATTCAAAATTAAAAAACAATTGAAAAATTCAAAATTCAAAAATAAATTAAAAAAACAATAAAGTTCAAAAACATTGCAAAACATCAAAAACACTAAAACATTTACATTATGCATTTTTATTTTTGCACATGCATTCATTTAATTGTATTGCATTAGGCATTTTCATCCATTGCATTTGCATTAGGATAGGTTGTGTTTACATTCTTACAAATGACACCACGTTTATATGACACCATGCATCCATAAATCATCATCATCCATCATCCCCTATACGTAATTGTGTTTTTCAACACAACCCTTCTTGTTGCTATAAGGAATATACTAGGGTTTTTCGATCATTCAGCCATACCTAGTGATATTTTCAGATTTTGTAGAAATCTATCTTCATTTTTAGAGATGAGGTATAGTTTTGATAGTACCTTGTATATATTAAAATCCTATCACAATTTAAACATTAATAATCCTAGTTTGGACAAGGAAATATGAACACTACAAAGTGGTCTTGGTTACCTTAAGTGAGGTTTTTACTTGCTCATTTTGTGATGCGCATGATCTAGTATGTTGATCATTGAAAAGAGGACAAGTTCCCCCCTACCCAAGAAATCCCTTGCTTTCATACAAAATAAGAAAAAATCCTTTCTAAAAAAAAATGCAAAATAAACAGTGATTATCATCACTAAGCATGAGCAAGTATACCAAATAATAAAAAGAAAACAAGGGGATGAAGATCTTGAATCCTTGGAATGGTCAATATTTCGAAGCCATTGTGTGATCTCCATTATAGCAATAGGCTGAATGAATCCTGCCTGGAAATGGGGTAGTTCTAAGAAATTTACAAATGATCTAGATTTAGGTGACTTGCATTACCTAGTAGTCTATTCCAACTATGTGCAAACTTAGGATCATGGTGAGCATATGGTCATCCTCATTACAGTAATGGGCTGAATGAATCTTGCCTTGCAATGAGGTAGTCTTATGTTTCATATAATGTATTCATTTACACACATAGGGATAATGAATATCTTGATCTTCATAACAAAATATTTCATCTTTCAAGAGGCTTGTGTAGTCATTATACAAATTTTGATTAATTAACTAGTGTTTTTGAGTCTCATGGAAAACCTCAAAAATCCCCTATAGCAACAAATCATCTCATCAATCAATCACCAATTTTTTTATGAGGTTGTGTTTATTAAAGGGTGTTCATGAAGTAGGATAGATACCATATGGATATCAGCAATGATATTTAGATGACCATTGACTATTTTGTGCTTACCTTTTAATTTACAAAAGCTTATAAGGGTAAACCCTACATCTCACATCATATCATCTCACATAAGGATGCTAAAGTGATTAATTCTTATGATAAGGATTACCATTTACATTCATGATTTTTATACATCCTGTGGTGTCATCCATTAGTTTTTAACACATATTACATTCATTCCTTATGTTCTAAATGATTAAAGCATACAGGTTCATTTGCATTAGATCATTCTCATGTAATTAATGCATTACATTACACATCATTTGTCATATCATATCACATAGATTAAATGCATAAAACAATTGAAACAAATTAAAAATGCATTTAAAAATAAGCATTGCATCCATATATGCATACATCATAGTGCATCTATACATATAGATCATAACATCTACTCATACATATATCATATAGTTAGTGCATGTCATCAATACATTGCATCCATATAACATAATCAAAACATCATATAGGCATTACATCCAAAAATGCATAAGCAAACCAAAAAATAATAAATACCCTAATTTCTCACCATGAGGAGCTTCAAAATGGACTTTAATGCATATCTACCGGTCCAAAATCTTTAAAAGTCATCAAAATAACAAAAATCAAATTTCAAATATGCTTCGTACCTAGTTATTTATTATATACACTTAGATGTTGCAACAACTTGCGCTCCATGCAATCCAACAAGATGAGTAAATTATCATAAGGCTATTTGAGCCAAATTATTTATTATAGACTTGAAATGACTTCACTTCAATCTTGAAGAAGGCTATGGAGGCTGGACTACCCCATAGGAACAAGGTATTCATTTCATTTATTCTATGAAGTTTCATCAAATCATTGAACATAGTGATTCATCACAAGCTAAAATGGAATTGCTATCATCTTGATTCCCTAATAAGGCCATTGTGGTTGGACTTCTCTATAGTATAGAGATGTACAATTACTATTAACGGTTGAAATCATAGCTGTAATAGGACCTACCATACAAAAAATGCAAAAGTTTTGAATTATACAAATCAATCTTCTTGGTCAAGCGACTTGTCGCTTTCATCACTTGTCCTTTCCTAATCAAATCGTCACTTGAGGGGGTAGTCATAATAACAACATTCATAATCAAAATTAACACTTAAAAAAATTAATCTTGTGAATCGCGTTCATATTACAAATCATTGCTAACAACTATCTTAAGTTTCCACATTTGTAGGGGCAAAAAGAAAATATAATGAGATAAACCTTTATCATTTTACCTATCGGATCTATTGTAGCTTGTGTACTACCTGATTATGAGTGAAAATGTCAGAGTACCAATTTAAGCCTTCCACACCATTGGGAGCAATGATTCTGAGATGTACGTTCTTTCCATGATTGGGGCATCTAATGTTGATCAAATCAATGCACACCAATAAACCTATAATATGGATTTAGGCTATCTATTTTTGCTCAATTTTGTGTTTTCCTACAACACATCCCAAAAAGAGGCATTTTTAGAAACCTAAAACACATAATGTTTAGAAGACTACTCATATGGAAACCTCTTTAGGTCATATGAATGATTTTGGAACTTTCCAAGACTTAGCAGTGGTTCTAACCACTCATTTGAGGTAATCTAGTCATAGTTAGCCTTAACTGCTAAAAATGATAATGGATAGCTTCCTAGCCACTGATGGTGATAGCGGTTAGCTCCCTAGCTACTGATAGAAATAGCGGATAGAACCCTAGCCACTGATGGTGATAGTATCTAGCTTCTTAGTTGCCCTGGTTGATAACGACTAGCTCTATAACTAACTCGGTTCCCGAGCCAAGAAAAATCTGTTTGAAGCAAAAATGTATTCTTGATCAGTTGGGAAAATAGAAGCTTCGAGAAGGCTCGTCTCAACTGCTTGGGCATAACCAATTCTTTTTCTTGGATTCTCCATGAAGCTAGAGCAAGGATTTTGGGAGTCTATTTAAGACCCCAATTTTGAAGAGCAAATCCTAGAGAAATTAATGTGTCAATCACATAGCGGAGCCCTATCAGATTGGAGAGCAATTTCACATCCCCTTGAGGAGTAACAAAGTGCTATCCAATTGAATAATGACAACTATGCATACTTTCATGGAGCTTCTAACAACTTAAGGAGTAAGCTTGCAATTCTCCACCAATCAACCGTGAATTCAAAACAACACGCCATCAATTCTATGTTCTAAGACATTAGTGACCTTGTGAACACCAATTGCACACTTGAATTGATCATTCCCTATCAAATATTTATAGGGTAGAACTCCTATTATGTGGTTGCTATCTTCGACAGTAGCTCGTAGGCGCAACCATTTTCTTGCTCTAACATAGATTTTTGTACTAATTTACTTCATTTTGAACATGAAGAGTTATTTGTACTAACATAGATTTTTATTTTTATTGCTCCTTTTTCAATACTTTTGAAGATATCTCTTTCTGAACTGATTAAATTTCTTCTTTCTTGCTTAATTTAGAAAGTTTAGGATCCACTATTTTACACCATCTAGCCTTGTGTCCAAAATTTTCACACATATAACACATGACATTGTTGAGAGGTGCAGAAGGATTTTTACTAAAGATACAAAAAATATTTTTTACATAGATCATGCATTGTGAAACTTTGTGACCATTACATGAGAAACAATAGCCATGAAAGAAGTATTGAAACCTGTTTGATTTTCTATGATAAAATTTTTTCCATGATGATTCTTTGCTCTCTTCCTTGATGCTTTTACTTTTTGACACATCTGCATAAGTCATGGGCTCTTTATCACTTATTTTCTCTGATGTCCCTTTTGAGCTTGATTCCTCATTTTGTAACATTGTATTTTGTTTTATATATATATTTTTTAAAGCAAAAAACCCTTTATGGGGCCGCATTGTTATGAGAGACCACGAACATGGGGTTATACACCGTCAAATTCACCCGGGAGTTGCACCCAACCCTACCCGCACCAACATTATCAATTGGATTTATGGTACCCAATTCAACTTTTTGGTAGGGTAGAGATTTGAACCTGGGACCTCCATTGGAGGATTTCCCTCTCCTCTCCAACTCACCTACAACACTTGGGTATATTTTTTTGTATCTTATTCTTATATTTTTCAACTTATTTTCTAAGAGAGACTGCATTACATTCCAATATTTCACATTCCAACTCTTTTGCCGTTAATTTATCAATCATTACTTCTTAAATTCTTTTTGCCTCTTTAACATTTACTTTTAAATTTGTGAGATCTTGTAGAAACCTTGCCTTAATTTCCTCATCATCTTGAATTTGAGCTTTCAATTTTGAATTCCTCTTTCTCATCCTTTTTAATTCTGCAAGTGTGGTGGTAAGTTCCTCTTCTATGTGAACCGATGCTTCCTTTTCCTTTTTGGATTTTTTTTTTATTTCCCCCATAGAAGCAATCTCTATTATATCAGTAGCCATGAGTGTTCTTATAAGATCTTCCTTTAAGCTATTAGGCTTCCTTGAAGGAACCCGCTTTGATACCAATTGAAGAACACAAGCTTATACTGAGAGGGGGGTTGAACAATATAAGATAAAACTTTCACTTCTCTTTCCAAATCAATATTATCCAATATTAACAATTGTAATAACTTTCCAAAGTAGTATTAACCAATATCATAAATAGCAGTAACAAGGTAATGCATAAATCATCACACATATAAAAGACACAGATTTAACATGGTTCACCCAATGTGGGCTACATCCACAGAGAAAATATTTCTTATAAATTTTCTCAACAAATCTCTTGGGAACCAAATCCCTATTACAATGTTTACGGACCTCTATCCAAATGAGACATCTATCCCCTCAACTCTGGTTTGTGGAACTCTATCCATAGGAGAAATCTATCCCCACTAATTAAATATTCTTTAAGCCTTCTCACAAGGCTTGCTCAACTCTGCTTAAAACCCTGCTAAAAAATTACTCTCAACTCTACCCAAATATGCACCAAGCCTACTCATAAGGCTTACTCAACTCTGCTAAAAAAATACTCAAATAACTACTCAAACCTATTCAAAACTTTGCTAAAAAATTACACAAATCACTGCTCAAACCTATCCAAAAATATGCTCAAAAATTACCCACAATAACCTGCTCACTACTGCTCTTATCTACTCATAGAGCCTGCCCAAATCTACTCATAATATTTTCTACTTCTTGCATACACACAATGCTCATGTATACCCAAAACCAATATGAACATTATACAAATTTACTTCCACAAATTTTATCCACAAGACTTACTCCTTTATTTATACTTTCATTCAAAGTAATATACACTTATGTCTTCAAACACTTTTAATTCCAAAACCATTCAAAATATGTGCACAACTTATTTTCAAGCCCTAGCTCATATATCTTCACTTTCAACCAAAACCAAGCTTACTTTCAAACCCTAGGACTAATGCACACTTACTCAATCTTTATTTCTCCAATCATATAACAACAAAATATTTCTTAACCAAAACACCTTGTGAGTGAGATCAAAACACCATACCTCTAAAAATTGTCTTGATGATGATGTGCCTCTAAACCTGTCTCAATTTTTTTTTTTTTTTTATCCTTCAAGAAATCTGGTTAGTGATATTCAATTCTAGCATAGATAAAAACATCAACCACTCAAACCTTTCCAAAAGGTGTTCACAATGAATCTTCACAACAATACCTTATTTCTCCTCTATAATATTTCAATAATAAGCTTCTAAAACCCTAGGATCCCTTTTTCTATAATGTAAAAATTACACTTAGAAGTAAATCAATTTACACCTTATAACTCCTAACTTATCATTCAAAAAACACCCCAAATATTCAACATAATATACAAATCACTAAAACCACCTTATAACTCCAAGATTTAAACAATAATAAAAATATTTTACTTTACCTTGCTCAAAGTTTTTGTGCACTTATCCACATCCATCAACACCAAGCAACCTTAGCACTCACCAAAAATTAATGCCATCAATGCCAAGCAACCTTAGCACTTACCAATAATCACATTGTCATCAATGCCAAGAAAAACACACTCCATGGGTTTTGACCCGCAAACCTCTACTGCAACAATGCTATCACAAGCACCTAGACCAACTACACCACCATGGCATTTGGAACCAAGGAAGCACCCACACAACTATATCTCTATCTCAATGTGTAGATCAAAAAACTCAACACTACCTTCAAAAATGACATCCAGGGGTTTTGATCCTGTGACCTCCCTCCTATCAGTGCACACACATGTTACACAACCAACTAGGCTATCCAGTTGGATAGGACATCTTAGGTGCTCACAATATTTATCATTTTCCAATCATTTTCACACCTTTCAAACCCATTATCCTCTTCTTACCACTCGTAAGATATTAGTGCTTCAACTCATACGATGTTTTCGCATTGATTCCTCTCAAGATATAACATAAGTGCTTGGTGTAAAATTAAATATCTTATCCCTTATTTATATGCACTTCATATTGTCTTGAAACATTAGCACACGATTTTGCATGGGAGTATTTAAAGTGATTTTGGGGCCAAGGGTTTATAACCTTATATTATAATATTTAATAAATATTATAATATTTCCTTTTGAACCTTTGCCTTCAAAATATTGTCCCAAGGGACTTTTATTTAAACCTTTGTCCCTTTTGCCTTCTAAACCCATTCTTAAACCCTTTGTCCTCGTAATAAATATTATAATTCTTTTTCCTTTTAGCTCTTTGTCCCAAACAAACTTCTTAATCCTTTTTGTCCTTTATATAATATTTAAAAAATAAATATTATAAACCCTTTTCTTCCAATAATTTCCTTTCTTGGGAGATATACTTTGCCTTGAAATTTGTCCATAGTGTGCTATCAAACCCATGTAGAATATTCTTGACTATCATATTATTTCTACCTCATGTATCCTTTAACACATTATTTCTACCTCATGATTCCTTTGACATCAATGACAACTCAATATACTCAATATTTCCAACACAATATTCTTCAGGAATATTTTCCTTGAGTCTCTTCTTCCTTCAATGGGGTCTTATTTCTAGGACATCCTCATTTTTTGGTAGTCTTTAATGTGGCTTCCTTGGCGTCTAGATCTCTTCTCAATATCCAACTTAGAGTCTTCAATTTGTAAATCTTACAATGAGACTTTTTTCCTTAGTCCTCCAAATATTTAATCTCCAACTTGTTTCTTCAGGTTATGGATTTATTTCAAAGAAGATATTCTTTCTAACTCTTGTAGAAATCTTACCAAATTTCTTTGAATCAAATTTTCTACAACAAAGTATTAGAAAAAATTGTAATGGAGAAATATCTAAATCTAGAGATAGTGAATCTTCACTAGTTGATTTGTCAATCTAGTGGAATCAATGATGAGTCCTAGTCTTCATGAGTTCTTCTGCAACTCTAGGGAAATATTCTAGCCAAATAATAATTTCAATTTTTTTGAAAATGAGACTTTCTATCTACTCTCAATCTCTCTTGTGGCTCTCTATTTCCTATCAATCTACCGAGTGCTCTGATATAACTGTTAGCTTTAGATGCTATAAAATTAAAGGAAATGCAACCACAAATAATAAAATAAGCAAGCAATGTTATAACTACGATAAAGGCTAACTATTAAGTATGAAAATATGATAAAAAAATTCAAAAAATACTCATGCAATAGCCATTAATGAAAGCTGAAAAATATACAATGCTATGCAATGGAGGTCTCTAGCACTCCATATTTGTAAAAGTTCTCTACATTGTATCTGCTAGTACTCTAACCTATGCACTCAAAAATCCTCTCTCTCTTCTACTCTAAGAAGTTATATTTATAGTGAGACATAACTCTTGGTATGACATATTCTTATGACACCTCACTATTCTATTCTTAGGACTCATGTACATGTAAACCGCATGTTCATTTACATCATTGCACATTCGAATGATACTTATGCATTTATTACATTGCTTCAAGCAAATACTTAAATCCTAATTTAATATAAGATCCTAATCTAAACATGTACCATGATGGTACATTAGTAAGTACCAAATAATATAATATATTCCAACAACCCTTACACATATATGAGCACATATTGCATTATTAGGCTTTAGAGGGACCCAATCAATATATGTTCCAATGGTGTTTCCTATCATTTCCATCATGGGCTTATTCCACAAGTGCAGGGAAAAAAAGAAGTCAAACCTAGATTTCCACCTCTTTAGGTTTATCTTATTATGGTTCAGATCCCATGTCTATGGATTCACATATAGAGGACTAGATCCCAAAAACCATGGACCTCCATGAAAAACTATGTTTTAATTCTTAGATGATGAGGTTATAACAAAGTACCCTTGTATGATCATAATGAACCTAAAACTAGAGATTTTTGAATTCCAAGAACTACTTATCCATTTCTATATTATGATTAGGCTAAGCCATTTGCCTACAAATTTATAGGTTAGTGGTTGAGATCAAAGTGTCAAGATTGGGTGATAAATATAGTCAAGAGGCACCTCCGTAGTGGATACCTCATTGAGTTTGGACACAAAGGATCCTTTTGTGGTTTTATTCAGATATTATAGCTTAGGAAATCAATGAGGGTGGGCATTAGGAACCTAAATCATATTGTCCATTTTATTTTGGTTGAAAAGTGGTTGATGGGAGTAAAGAAAAAATATCCATTGTTAGACAACTTAAAAAGAGAAGTTATTGTAGTCATATCTACTACTGAATTGAAAATTAAGAGCATATATCTAGAATAGGTCCATGTCTATTGAATCCCCAATAAGTACCTACTTAACAATTTTAAGGTATGCTTACAAAGTTTTGCTACCAATTATCAAACAACTTGGGTGAGATGGCTTTATTTAGGGAGGGTTTTATTACAATACTACCTATCACATGTCAATTAGGATATCTCCATTCATAAAAATATATGAATAGGATGCACCTAATTTTATTGAGTTAACTCTTTTAGAGATATGGGTACCTATAATTGGTGATTTCATAAAGCATAGTAGCCAAATCTTAATAGGTTTACGTGACCACTTATGACATGCTAAGAACTAGAAACATATTTGTGTTGGTAGGTATCACACTATGAGATACTTTGAGGTGGGTGATATGGTTTTCCTTAGGCTACAACCCTATAAAAATTCTTCTTTGAATAAGGGTGGATCAAAGAAGCTTAAGTCCATTTCTATGGCCCCTATAGAGTGGTACAATGTATTGGCGAGGCAATATATGAATTTGAGATCCCTTCTAGTAGTCATATTCACAAAATATTTCATATATCATGTTTGAATAAGATAGTTGGTTAGTGTGTGGTACCTTCAGTCAAGCCACCATCCCTCAATGAGGAAAGAAGATTGGTACTAGTGCCAGAGAATATCCTTGAGACTACAAAAAATGGTTGAGGCACCATGTGTTGATAGAGTATCTAATACAATTGAGGGATCTACCTCATGAAAATGTTACTTGGTAGATAGATGCTATTTTGGATCATCCCACTTTATCTTGCTTGAGGGCAAGAAAATTCAAGAGGTAAGGACTTTTAATGTCCCTTTTTTAATGATAGCAGGTTATGGGGTCCATTCATCTATTTTTGTGGAGCATGAGTGACTATATGCATGAGTGACTATAAGCATGAGTAACTATATGTATTTTTTTGTATTATTTTTTGGGTAAATAAAAGGTAAATTCTTATATCTTAGGGAAATTTCTAATTTTTATAAGGTAGTACAAAGTTTTGAAGAGGCCCCAGTGATTTCCCTAAATGTGTTATAGTCTACCCTAGCTTTTGTTTAGTGTAAATCAGAGTCATAATAGAGAATTTAATGAATGCCTTAGAATTTTTAAAAATTCAATTATCCCATATGAATTAAAAAGAGAAAAAAACAAAAACAAAAGGGGTGCTTGTATAATAGGGGATTTTTAGAAGTAACATAGGATATTTTTAAACTTGAAAAAAAATATTCTATAGTTTTGGTTAGTCATTGTGCTTTAGCAACTAATTGGCATATTCAAGGATGAAAACCTTTGAATCTTAGTTGGTATATTTAAGGATGAAAACCTTCAAATATCAAGATCGAATCTTTGATTTCACTTGGAAAATTTATTACCGAGTTTGCATTGTGCACTAAGAGGAATTTAACTTGCAATTGGTGGTTGTTTGACTCTTCTATTGTAATATATCTATATTATTTAGTGGATGCAATTACCACATGTATGCTTTTTAGTTTATTGTTCTATTTTAATTTGTGTGAGTATCAATGTGTTGTCTCATATTGAAATAAAGATACAAATAAAATAAAATATATAAATATATTTATTGTTCAAACATCTTATGACTAGAATTTTGGGTGCTTTGTTTTGGAAATTGTATGTTAGTTTATACTTTGGGTATGATTTTTTACATAATTGTATACAATTTTGGTCTTGCTACCCTCTTTTATGGAATTAGAGCTTGTCGAGGTTTATAATTTGGGTAAGGTGTTAGAAACTAGAAAGTAATTTTTTTTGCATACAAAGCCCATAAGAGATAAGGAGGTAAAAATTCACCTAAGCTAAATTTTACATGTAATCAATATGTTAGCTAATTTCAGGTTTTGAATAATAACTTAGTTAGTGGTAGCTATTCACCTTAACAATTAGAATATGTTAAATCATGTTAGACACATGGCCACCTTATAAAGAGTAATGATACATGTCAATTTTTTTATTGTAGATCATTAAAAAATAATGACACGTCTAATTCTAATTGCACTCTTTTTTGGTCTTCTTGTCCAAATATGAAAGAGATAAAGAGGTCAAACTTCACCTTAGATAAATTCTACCCATAATAGGTATGCTAGCTAGATTTGGATCCTAAGCAATGTTATATGTATGATTTAATTATATGCTATTTTACTCTCACTGCCCTTTTTTTGGGAACTAGACCTTGACCAAGTTTGTAGCTTGGGTGAGGTGACAAAAAGTAGTAGGTAAAATTTTTAACATCTAGAGTCTGGAAGCAATAAGTAGACCAAACATCACCTTAATTAAATTTGACTTATAATCAATATGTTAGCTAACTTTGGGTTCTAAGTAATAAGTGAGCTAAGTTAGAAAATAATAAGGCTAGTGCTATTTGTAAGTTAGAAATTAATGGTGGTGGTTTACTTTAGCAATAAAAACTTTTTAAATCACGTAAGACCTGTGTTCACTATATCAAGAGTAATAACATTAGTCTAATTTAAAGTGTATGTAATTTTAGTCTTGTACCTGAGAATTGAGGAATAAAAGATTTTCCAAAGTTTATAGCTTGGTGAGATGGCAAAAAGTAGTGGGTAATATTTTGTAATGGATGAAGTTTGAAAGAGACAAGTAGGCTAAACTTAACCTTAGCTAAATTTTATTTGTAATTTATATGTTAGCTACCTTCCTTTTCAAAATAATAATCTAGCTAAGTTAGATAAAAATATATAATAGTTAGAAATTATTGATGGTTGTTCACCTTAGCAATAAGAATATGCTAAATTATGAAGGACAAATGTTCACTTTATAAACAATAATGAAATGTGTCTAATTTTGACTATGCATATTTTTGGTCTTGATTTTTCTATTTGAGTATCCAAATATTTCCCAAGTTTACAACTTGGATGAGGTGATAGAAAGGTGATCTAACACTAGTAGTTTTTGGGGTAGTAGTCTTTGATGTGATGTTTGAATTTTCATTGATACAATGAACTTATAAATTTTATTACTATCTTAAAATCTTAACCTTTACATTAAACTAGAATATATCAATATTTATAGCTTGTATGAGGTTTCCTTTGTATTTAGTAACAACAATGGGACATATTAAGCATGAGGGCAATGGAATTATGCCTAACATTAATTATCATGGTATGCAAGTCACTACAAACCTTTAATGCTATGGTATTTAAAATAATATTTACTCCTTGGAATCATGTTACATTAATCATTTGCAACATATCACCATTTTTATATCCCCCCAAAAAAAATTATATAATTTTTTCTTTTTAAATAAGATTTGTTTTAAAGCAATGGATAATGAATTTATTACATGTTTTTCTACCCCAAGAACTTGAGTTTAGTATTTTCGAGTGATAATTTTTCCCAATTGCAAAATCACCATCACAGTCATGGTATTATCAGAAAACCCCCTCTTGCAAAGAAATTTATAATTTATCCAAGGTTCTTGTTTTCGTAATTACTTAAAATGTGCTTGATTGATTGTGAGATTGTGAAAATGTGCCAAATACCTTAGAGGTGCAAGTAACTGTTAACAAGGGGCTTGTGGTTTGGTATTGATTTGATTAGCATTGAAATGAAAAATGTAACATCTATCTACTTTGAAATGACAATATTGGAACGGTGATTTAATCCATTTTATCTTCTTTTTTTAACAAATTTTATATTGAATTGTTAACCAATTTTATCTTGAATTGTTTTGTTAAGAAAATTTTAACAAATTTTATCTTCCTTTGTTAAGCTTTGTTTGAGCATAAAAGAAAATGACTAAAATCTAACTTTGCAATTTGAAACTTTGGAATGTCATATTAATTGTTCATTTGAATGAAAAGTTGGGATTCATTGAAATCTCTATTTTTTACATAAAATGAAATTAATTTGATTGATTAAAAATGTGCAAAGCTTGAGATTTCGAATTTCCTTAAAAAATGTAAATTTGTGTAAAATTTGAAATTCTGAATTTTCCTTTAAAAAATATGAATTTGTATAGAACTTGAAATTGCAAATTTCCTTGTAAAATGTGTAAAATGAGAATTGGAAATGTAACTTTGTAATTGACATGCTTCCATTTTTCTTTTGGATTTTAAATTTTTATTTATATATATATATTTTTATTTGATGAGATAAAAAAATGTAAAAGGGCTAGGGTTAGAGAAAATAAAATAAAATGAACAAGTTACTATTAGCTTTAAAATTTCACACCGAACCAACATACATCAATATCCTACATTAAACCAGCATTAGTTTGACCCGTAATCACGTAGTCCAATATCAATGTGGTGCAATATTCTAAGGGAAAAGGGCATAATATATTAAAAAAGGTAAGTTTACCATCAACATGCATAAATATTACTAAAATTTCCAATATATTACCAATAAAATGATTTTCAAAATGAAATACAGTGCAGAATACCGTGTTTCAATGGTTTCCAATGTGCAATGGTGCAGTCTAGCAACTTGGGAGGAGAAAGCTTCCAAAAAAATCCTATTTCCAATGTGCAATTTGCCAAAAAATCCCTAACTCTATTTTCGTAGTTTCCATGGATATTTAAAATTTTTCCAATGAACCATTCATTCTATCTTCCCTTTGTTTGGGCTTCGTAACACTTTATTTTGTAATACTTTTCTCCTTCTTACGTATTCTCACCTTTCTTCAACATGTAATTGATATGTTCTCCACTTGTTAAAATATTCCTTAGATAACACTTCTTTTGCTTTTATTAAAGATATTAAATGATGTTCTAGATGTAATATATTCTCTTTTAAAGTGACTTATACGGTTAGACCTTGACCGCCAAATTCTTCATAATACCTCGGTAATATATTCATCAAATCAATAAAGGTTTATACGTCTTTGAATTGAAACTCTTCTATTTTTGTATGCTTCATTTATCATTCAACGATTTTGAAACTGAGCATAGTTTAAATGGTCATCTCCATTTTACTTGCTTCAATAGTTCAACCATGGTCATCTTCATGCCCACTACTGCTAATCTACGAATCACTAGTTAAATAATTTTGCATATGTGCCATCTTCAATTATCATGCCATAACAAGATTTACCATATCCATTTGATACCTACTTATCTCTATGTTTACCTTATGCTAAAAAACTAATGGCAAATAGGTGTAGATCCATATTTGATAGTATCAAAATGAGTAAGTTGTTGACACCTGTATGGAAGACTATTCCTCGATCCAAATCAGTTTGATTCATAGGTTTACATCTCATGTCAAAATATATGGTTGGGGCCCGATCAACATTAGGATTTCTGTAGGATCATTTTCCCAATCCTTTATATCATTTATTCTGCTATAACATGTACACGGTGTCCATATCTTCTGCTACTATAATGTAGTGTTCCACCATGAACTAATAAGAACACCATCATTTGTTTCTACCTTCTAACTTTTGAGATTCTAGTGTTGCGATGTGCTTCTAAGGAAAAATATACCGCTACCATTCAATAACATGCTATGAGTTCTCCATTTTGTGGACATTTTTGTAGGACACTCAACGTACACCAGATGCTAGTACCACATGCAATGCTAGGTGGGAAAAACACCCATAAATGACAAGTTGTCTGCTTCTTCATAGTAAGTGGAATAAGCAGAAACCACAAAAATATCCTCAATTTTAGTTTATCTTTTAGCCTATTGGTGTGCAAACTACCATTACAGAGGCTCAAGGTGAAGGAATTTCTCGTACATATAACAAGTTGAAGGTTACCCACATTGAAGTGACTCTTGATTCCATGAATGGTCTTCTTCTATGGCCCTCAAATTTTGTTTCCTTGTTTTCTTTGCTCTTGTTGTAACCATCATCCAATATATAGAAACCTTCCTTTGCGATTGCAACATACAGAAGATAAAAATCAACACTCTTGAAACTACATCGACCAGTCACGAGAGCATGGTTAACCCACCGTTGGACAAGATTGAAAACAACTCCTTCAAGTTTTTCATTTAGGGGGTAATCCTCTTTGCAAACTGAGTTCACATCAAAATTCTCCTTAAACATCCTTTTGGTGCTAACGTCTAGATAAAAGTACACAACACTCAAGCAAGCACTCCATGAGACATCTTGATAAGGTATTTTATTTAAAACAAAGCACCCATTCTCTAGGCTACCATGTTTTGCATCTATGTTTCTAAAGGATACTCTCGACAGATATATTCGGTACAAATCCATATCTAATTTTCATCTCATGGATGTCCCATCCCTTTTATTCAATTCTAGAATAGATGATGATGAACATCTTCAAATTATGCTTCATACTATCCAAAATCTCTATAGTAGACACTATGGACAACGTAACGAAATAGTATTAAAAATCATGTGAAATTGCATGAAATAGAATTGAAAATATTACTATTAGAAACTAAGGGGCCTACGTTTCACATAGGTCCCTTGGTGCGAAGCATCCTAGACTGCAACCTATAATTGTTTACTTTTGTTAGTAGTTGTATCCATGTATTATATTATAATGCTTCGATTCTATAGCTTTTAAACTCCTCTCCTTCAAACTCATATTCATCCCTTTGTCCCACATGTATCCCTGAGTAACACAGTGTCTAGTTTATTAATTCGATCATGCGTAGTCCATTGTGACTAGTTGTTCACATGGATACTCCCATGCACACACTTCACACAACTATGCCACTTGGCAGAACTTTGGAAACTATGCCCGTGTTGATTGGGTTGAGGAGGCTTGCCTAAAAAATTGCACCAAATATTTTTATAACCTAAAAATTTATAAACAAAAATATTAATTTGACATTGAATTTAAACCAAACCCTCATGTAAAGACATAAACTTAAAACACCCTAAAACATCATGGTGTTAATATATAAACATAAGACACCCTAATGTAAAAATAAATATAAAGGAAATATTAGAGTGCATTAAAAAATGATGACATTTTATTTTATTCATCAATTTTTTTTTTGGTAAATAAAAGTCTTCATTAATTATCGGGTTTTGCAGGTTAACCCAAAACCTATTACAATATCCAGCATTCTGTTGAGATTGTAGATCCTAGTCATCCTTGAAATTTTCTTACCAGAACTTGTGTTGAATCCCCTACAACACCTTACTAACAAGGCACACCCATACCTAAACATAACTGTAAACATTACTTACATTGACAGGAAATTAAAGTTTGGAACTTTGCACTCCTGAAACCTATTACTTGCCCATTTCCTATTCTCTGTCAGAATCCTCCAAGGCTTACACCCTGTTACCTTCATTTCCAATTTGGTATGATTTAGAGGGAAACCCCATAGTTATTACCAGCTCCATGGGGAAAGAACACCCATTCATATTTCTCCTTAACGGGTAGGTTTCTTTTCATGACTAATAATGTTTTCCACTTCACGTGGCACACCTTGTGTCCATGTCACCAAACTACCAACATCAACACCTATGTTGGCTAATTTTTCAGCTAACCTATTGGCCTCATGATACACATGATGAGCCCTCCTATTCTGTCTTGCCACAAAAAGGATCCTCACTTCATGGATGACTCCCTCGATTCTCCATGGAGGTTTTTTGCCATTGGTTAACAGGTTGATGATGTTCATTGAATCACCTTCAATCATCAAGTTAACTTGAGTTTCTTGGGCTACTTGCAACCCTCTCCAAAGGTCTCTAGCTTCTGCTTTGTTATTAGTTCTGATTCCCAATGGTTCAACAAAGGCCTTGACCAGATTTCCTTGATGATCCTTGATTATTCCTCCAGCTCCAGCTCTTCTCGAGTTCTCCTTGGCTGCACCATCAAAATTTTGTTTAAACCAACCCTGGGGGGGTGGCTCCCAAGAAATCCCATTTTTGGGATTGGGCAAAGGAATGGAAGGTTTGTCCTCAATACCTAAGGCCCAAGCTAATTTTTTTTCTTTGGGAGGAATAGAGTGGTTCTCATCCACTAAGGTGCTAAGGTTTTCTTTTGCAAAGACAATAATCCTGTTGTGGATGGTTTTTGGGTTGTGAATGGTAACCTTAAAGGCTCTATGGTTCCTTTCTAGCCAAATATTCCAGAGAAAATGATGCCAACACATTTTCCATAGGTACTTAAATTTTAGGCTAACAAAGGGTTGAGGCCATTGATGGAACACTTCGGATATAAGATACGACTTAACCCACGAGATCCTAAAGGCTTAGAAAAGTTCATCTAGGATGGAATCTGCTACCAGACACTCCAAAAACAAGTGTTGGGTTGTCTCCCATCCTAACCTGCACATGTAGCAATGGTTAGAAATAACCATACCTTTGGATAACATATTGTCCATAGTGAGGATTTTTCCTTGAATCACCAGCCATGAAAAAAAGGATATTTTAGGAATTAAGCCTTTGATCCAAACCAAACTCGGTTGAAATTGTTGACCTTCCACATTGAGAAGCAAATTATAGGCAAACTTAACTGTGAAGTCACCACTTTCAGTCTCAGCCCAAACAATGTGATATTCATCCTCTCTAGAGAGAATAATTTGCTAAGTTAAAATGTTATAAAGCTCTTCAGACTCCGTTTCAAAACCCTGTACTCTGATGTGTTTCCACCTGTTGATATTTATATCCTGCAACATATAATTTGCAACCTTCTTCCCAATATGCTGCTCCATATGCTCTTGAATCCTATCCAAACAAGGATTCTGGGATAACTCCTTAGCTCTCACCCACCGATCCTTCCAAAAGTCTATTGTTTACCCATTTCCTAGAATCCATCTAAGACCTTTCTTGACAAGATCCATGCTCATGAGGATTGCCTTCCAAAAAGCAGACCCCCTACTTGCTAAGTTGTCATTAAGGAAGTTCACACCTTGGAGGTATTTCCTCATAACTATGGTAGTCCATTCATTATCGACCTTAGTCAATAACCGCCACACTTGTTTGGCTAACAGAGCTTTATTAATATGAGCAACTCTCCTTAATCCTAACCCCCCATCAGCTTTAGGTTTGCAAACCTTGTTCCAACCTACTAAATGGATCCTTTTCTTATCCTTAGTCCTTGACCAGAGAATTTTTTTTTGAAGCTGCTCAATTTTGTGATACACCTTGCCGGGAGCTCTGAACACTGATAGGAAGTAAACGGGTATACTTTGAAGTGAAGCCATAGTTAAAACTGCTTTACCTGCTTGAGATAACAGATGTCATTTCCAACCTACTAGATTTTTTTGGATCCTCTCCAGAACTATGTTCCACATTGATCCTTCAGGTTTCCCCGTAAACAGGGGAAGACCTAAATAGGATGTGGGAAGGGATGCAATATGACATTCCATGATCCTTGCTATGCTGTTTTGCCTAGGAATGAGGGTATTGATGAAATAAAGTTTGCTCTTATCAAAATTCACTTTCTGTCCAGCTGCTTCTTCATACATTATGAGAATATTTTTAATCCTTCTTGCCTCAACCATAGAAGCATAAGTCAGTAGCAATGTATCATCAAAAAATTGTTGATATGCCATCGGGGTAGTTAGCGATGTGGCCTTGATACTAGATATGAGTCTAGCTACCGCTGCTGCTTTAATGGTTCTTCCCAAGGCCTCAGATATGATGATGAACAACATAGGACTTATGGGATCTCCTTGTATTAGACCACATTTAATTTGAAAAAAACCTGCAGTAGACCCATTAACCAAAACTAAAAAACAAGGCTTAGAAATACACTCTCTTATTAACTTGACCCATTTCATGTTGAAGCCAAATTTTAATAAAACGCCTCTAGGAATTCCCAATTTATCCTGTCATAAGCTTTGTTCATGTCTAAATTTAAAGCCATGATTGCTTTTTTGGTCTGAGCGGCTGTATGAAGAGCCTCATGAACAATAATAACTCCATCTAAGATTGATCTTCCTTGTACAGAACTTCCTTGACTTGGATCAATGATAACCGATAGAACTTTCTTCAAACGGTTGGCTAAAACTTTGGACATAATTTTATAGGATATATTACACAGGCTAATCGGCCTAAAGTCAGCCATAGTCTTGGGGTTGGGGCCTTTAGGGATCAAAGCAATGAAAGTTGAATTGAAACCCCTTGGAATATGATTTGAACTTTGGAACTCCTTGATTGTAGCAATAACTTTTGCTCCAACAATATCTCAAAAAACTTGGAAAAACCACGATGAAAACCCATCCGACCCAGGAGCTTTGTCAGGATCCATGTTAAACAAAGCCTCCTTGATCTCTTCATCTGAAAAAACTACTGTAAGAGACTCGTTAATCATTTCATCAATGAGTTGTGGAATGAATTGAAGGAGAGAGTCCTTTGCTTGGGCATTACAGGCTCGTTCTTCACCCAATAATGAATTGAAAAAATTAATAGCCTCGTCTCTAATCTCTTGAATGTTGAGTTGAGGATCCATCCACCTTAGTTAAATTTCTAATATTATTATTTCTTCTATTGCTCAATGTGGTAACATGGAAAAAATTTGAATTAGATTCCTCTTCCTTTAGCCATAATGCCCTTGATTTTTGCCTCCAATACATCTCCTCACAAGCTAAAATATTATAAAACTCACAAAGGGTTTCCTTCTCTTCAGTCCTTTTCGCCTCATCATAGGTTCCATTTTGGATTTCCAAAGACTTCTTTATTCCATATTCTAAGGTTGTTTTTCACCATATTAAGTTTTTGAGATAGTTTGAAGGAAGCACTTCCCTGGATACGCTGCTACCACCATTCCTCTATTCGTTTCTTGAAGTTTAGATGTTTAACCCACATTGACAGAAATATGAATGGATTTTTAAATAAATTAGCCTGAAATGCCTCCCATAGAATAAGATTATGGTCTGAAGCACATTTAGAAAGGGCTTGTAATGCTGAATCACCAATCATTGTTGTAGCTTCCTTGGATTAAAAAAACTTGTCCAACATTTCTTGAATCAGCTAACTTCCTATCCTCTTGTTACTCCATGTAAATTTGGCTCATTTTAGTCTTACATCCATCAATTCATTTGTGTTAATGAATTCATTGAAGTCCTCCATCCTCCTTGAAGGTAACCTAGATCCTCCCTTGTTATCAGATGGGTAAAGGCGGGTATTGAAATCTCCGTTAATCACCCAAGGAATGTCTTTAAAAGCTTGGCTCAAATGCCCCAAAACCTCCCACAGTTCAGACCGCCCTTGGACAGAGGTGGGGGCATAAACATTTGACATAATCCAATTCTTATTAGTATCAAAATCATGAAATAATACGCTTACGACTCTTTCATTTTCCTGAATAATACTTCCTTCTATTTTAATAGGATCCCACAAGATCATGAGGCCCACAAATGGTCCTCTCACCTGTTGAAATGCCACTTCCCCTTGCTTCCAAATCCTTCTAGCTATAATTGCTGATTGTGCCTCATCTGTTTTGGTTTCTTGAAGAAAAATGATAGTAGGATTCCAATACTTCCTTATAGACTTCACCATCCTTTGTTTTGGTGTGCCGTTTAGGCCTTTCACATTCCATGAGAGAACCTTCATTTAGACTATTTGATATTTTTTTCCTGCCCCCTTCCCTGAGCCAAAAGGGGTTTGTCAATTTTACTATTATCCTGGCTAGGAATAGCTTGCTGTAACAATGTTCTTTGCTTTCTATTTGCAATTTCTTCATTGATTCTCATTCTATAGTTCTCTTTTGTAGATATTATCCCTTTCTTTCTTTCACTTCCATAATCTATCGGAGGCTTGGTGGTACTTCTAGTCTATTTTGGACTAAAATGAGGGGGCATATACTGTGATAGTCTAGGTCTTGAACCTTCTTCCTCATTTTGGGGGTTTTCAATTCCCTCTTCATCCTCAACCTTATTTTGGTTCACCTCTCCTATCTGGTTCCTAAACAGGGGGCTTTCCTTCAAGGAACCTTTTACAGTTGGGCTTGTCTGATAAGGGATAATTTGCTCCACTACCATATTAGGAGCTACATTCCTACCTCTTCTTTCCATAACTTCGACTCTTGACTCTATTTTTTCCATGTTTAAACTAAAATGACCTAGCAATTTTTCTTCATTTTGAGCATAGCTTTTGGGGCTTTTCGTCATAACTGTGGATGGTCTCGATTTGGATGGGGAGTCTAGGGTTTCAGGAAACTTGACACTGATGGTATCATCCTTACTATTTTATTTTTCAACTTCTAGATTTGCTAGGATATCAAACATGTTCAAGTTGGGATATTTATTACATACCTTATGATTTTTGCCTCTCTCATTATGTTGCTTTCCTTTCTCCTAGATTTTTGCCAGTTCTATGTTGGCTTGGTCAGCCTGGTTATTATTAACTTGTCTGTATCCTTTCCAAGTTAATATGCGGTCCTTGAAACTTTGGGATCCCTCTCCCATTAGCTTTCCCCAAAAAACCTTCACTCGTGGCTTCCTTGTTTGTAGTTATTGTTAGACATTGGGCTTGAAGGTGGCCCTAGGTTTTGCACACGCTACAAAATGTTGGCTTGTTCTCATACTCCACAGGCGAAATCCTTAGAAACTCTCCATATGCTAGTTCCACCTGAGAAGGTAGATCAGAATCCAAGTTTGCATTTACACAGATCCTGGCATGCATCAGTCTAGTCCTTTCCTGGGTTGAATGGTCTATTGCCACGAGCTCTCCTATCGTCTTTGCTATGCCACTAAGCCAATACTCATTAAAAAACTGGGCTGGAAGGTTTGGTAAGTGGACCCAAATGGGTGCTATATTAATGTTCTGATTCTCAGGGTTGAAATCCTCCCCCCACTTCCTCAGAAAAAGGCTACGCCTTCCTAGAAACCAGGGTCCTCCTGTCAAGATGCGCTTTGCATCATCTTTGTTATTGAGTCTTATCATAAAAAAACCACTTGACATGGCTACAATTTCTAAGCTTCCTAAAGTTTTCCACTTTTTCACAGCCCATGAGCGAATAGTCTCAATGTTCGGCCTTCCTCCCAAAAACTTGCCAACTAAGGATGATGCTTCCATATCCAAGAATATTTCTATAATCTCCACTGGTGTAGTTAACCTATTATTGTTTGGTATTAGGGGCGGAAGTTCACTAAGTGGCTCCTTATTTTTCCATTTCAACATTTCCAAAAAGGTTGGGCCCTTGTTGCTAGCTCCCGAACCCCAGTGGGACTCTTTGTCTGAGGTTTTATCTGGAGGATATGTACCTTTAGCCTTTTCTATTTTCATTTGAAGCTATTTTCCTCACTTTATTTGAATATTGCTAGATGATGTTAATTTCTATGATCTTTGGTTTTCTTTGTTTCAGATCAGGTTCTTCATCCAAAATTCTCAGGAACATTTCCCAACAGAGTCACCATTTTTTGTGACTATCACACAACACACCCCAATTTTGGAGACCCACCTAAAAATTTTATCAATTTTGGTTTACTTTGTGGGTGATTCAATGTCAAAGTTTTAGGTTTAGACTTTGATTTTAGAAAGTCTTTGAAGTCTTACAATTTTTTTTTGAGTAATACTTCTTCTACACATCCACCATGGGGATTGAACCTAGGTCACATGACCAATAATTCAAGTGGTGTCCTTGTCGGTAGACCACACTCACAGGGATTGAAATCTTACAATTGTCATGGTTGATAGCAGTTTCATGATTTTAAGGTTTTTATTTATCTTTATTTAAAACTATGCCCCTTTGTTTTTGTTGTTTCAATAAATTTTGGCTTCGTGCTTAAGTCCATGATAATTATATTTTATATATCATCCATATGCATTTAAAACATAATAATAATAAAAATAATAATAATAAATATATATAACAGATATATTTCTTTGACTAGCAAAATTGGTACTAAAAGTTATATTCTTTAAGATCCATTAATGGCAGTTTTTGCTCCTTGGATGGTAGGCAATAGCCCTTTAAACATACATGGGCCTTCACATGATGTACCTATATTTTATTTTCCCTTCTTGAAGACTACTAATCCTTGTTGATTTTGCACTTCTCATTGTTTAATATAAGTCGTTATGCTTCTACCTATATTTTCATAGAATGAAAAAGAGTGAATAGAAAAATACAACTCTAGTAGAATTGATGATTTAGTGTGAAATTGTCTACCTGGACCTAATGGACAACATAGGGGATATGTCTATTATCAGTAACACCTTATTTAACACACCGTAGCCTATAAAAACTCTATATCATTCCATGAGCTCTATGATTTTACTAATTTACTTGTAATAAGGAATAGTTAGATTATGATATTAAGCGGTCAAAAAATATAGAATACTAGGAAGAGGTGGAACCTATAAGTTCTTCCAAACAAGTAATGAAATCTATATTACCAATATTTATTATGATCCTCAAGTATATCCTTTTGAAAATGAACTATTTATATGGGTTTAAAACACACGTCCTAAGAAGATGATTACCCACAATAATAGTCAATCACAAATAAGAAACTTTATTAAAAACACTTTGCAAATGGTGTATATTTTGGCACACCCTTAATTAGAAATGAATAAGGAGTATATGAATATTTTTCCAAGGGACTTAAGGATGAAGAAAAAGCATGTATATTTTGGAACACCCTTAAGTTTAAATACTGTGTAAATGACAAAGATGAGTGATCATAGACACTATTGGTAGTAGCAGAACCATGTGTAAGATTACAAACTTCAAACCTAGAATCACCCATATGATCAAGATGTTATCCAGGATCAATGACTATGATACCATTACTTGTTCTCCAAGCTCAATGGGTATTTTTCTATCTTGAACAATGATGTAGAAAATGAAATCATGTTTAATTGTTATAAAATTATTTCTAATAGTCTAGATGGGGCTCTAAGGAAGTACAAAGAGAACACTAAAAAGTTCAAATGCCAAAACATGATTTTATATTTACTTGTTTGTATTTGTGCTACTAATTATTTAATAGATATAAAAATGCAATTTATGAAACTAAAACTAAGACCCACAAATTCTATAAATTCCTACTATCATCAAATGTGTTAAGAGTATATTTATCTTGATAAAAGATTACATAGACTTTACACCCACTTCATTACAAAGGTCTATAAGTTATTGTTTATAAATATATGCCTAGGCTTTTAGAAGAGACTACGGTCATGTTGCAAGAAAGTAGGAATATATTCATTGGTAAGGATTATAGTTTTATAAGTTGTATTTCTTCTATGGCAAACTATATGCGTGTCAAATAAGTTATTGCTTTAAGAAATAACTTACAAATGTTTTTATGGGTTTAATGGAAATATGTAAAAGACAACACTTTATACATGTGAGGTTATTTATCATATTTTAGACATGGGATATGCTAGAAATAAGCTAGATCTATTTTATAAGTATCAACTTGCAAAGGACAAGGTATGATGCTTTGATTCAGAATGTTTTCTTGCAAAGTGCCTCTTATATATACATTTAACTATGATGAGTGGCTATGAAAATGAAGAAAACCTATAGGAAGACTTAATATGGACATTAATAATTAGACACTATTAAAATAAAAACAAAATCAAACATCACAAAGTCATGGTTATGTCTCTCCTTTACTATTTATGTCAGGCTATTATTTTTTTGGTTGAACATAATGTTGATCAATTTTTTTGTTCGTACATTTTTTAGTTACATTTTTTTATATTATGTAAGTTGCTATATTAAAGGATCATTAAATCATATTTTCAATCCAAATATCCAGAAAAATCATGATAACACACCAACTTTAGTTATTATGCCTACTACTACTTCAACTCATGATTCCAAAAATAAAATTTATTCCAAGTAATGACAATGCTCTCAAAATATTACAATACTCTTGCTATTCATATCTTTGCTTACATGTATTTTTACTTGCCTACTTCCATTGGGATTATAAGTTTAGAAGTTGCGACATCAAGAGGGGAATTAAAGCCCATAAACCCTATTGTTTTCTCATCACCAGTTTCAAAATTATTTGTTACAAGTAATGGTAATGTTCTCAAGTTATTACATTTACTTAAGTTTTACTCAAAATTTTTAATATTTTTATGTTTATATTATGTACTTTTTACTATCTTGCTTTAAATTCAACTAACCCCCCCACTAGTTGCCCAAGCCTAGTTTTTAGGCTATTAGGACAAGTATGTGAGTCCATATATCCTATAATTGGCTCCTCATAATTTTCATATTAATATATTATAGGTAATGATGGTACTCTCAAGCTATTGCATTTACATAAATTGTTATTTAAAATTTTTAATTTTTTCATGCTTACATGATGTAAATTTTAATATCATGCATGAAAATCAACTAACCCTAACATTGGCTACACAATCCCAGTTGTTGGATCATCATAAGAGGTGTTTGAGTCCATAAAACCTAGTATTGGATCATCATCAATATTGAAACCATCTGTTCTAGGTAATGATGACGTTCTCAAGTTATTATATTTACTTAAGTTACCATTCAAAATTTTTAATATTTTCATGCTTACATGATGTAATTTCTATTGTCATATTAGAACCCGCTAATCCTACCATTGGACACCCAAGTCCAAAATTTGGGCAATCAAGAGGGGCATTTGAGCCCATAAATACTGTCCCTAAGTCATCAATGCCAAAATATATCAAATACTTTCTATCAAATCCTAAAGGAAGGCTATTAGAACATGATTTTGAGCATTTTATTTCTATCTCTAATTTAGAAAATCATAACATATACATTCTTTCTATTCTCCTATGAAGACATTCTTAAGTTTGAAATTTTTGAATGATAATTTTCTATTGTTATTATTACTTTTATAGGAGATAGAATTTCATATTACGATAAGTGTGATGTTCCTTTTGATTCTAAGGCTCCATCAAAGGTAATATTGACTAAATTCACAAAAATAAAATATGCCTTTAAGAGATGAAAATAATTATGATTGGAGGATAGCTATATTGGGTGTACTTGATTAAAGTGATGGCTATGAAGAAATGGTGTTGAGAAAATTATTTTATGATATCCAAAGGTAGTGAATAAAGACATTCCAAGAAATTCAAGAGAGATAAAAAACATTATATATGAAGAAATTTGTGACAACAAATTGTCATGTCCATGAAATATGTCAAGAAAAGTAATTCAGAAACTTGTCATTGCTTTCATAAAATTTAAATCTAGAAAATTTGAAGAGTACGAGTAATAGTTAATTAATAGTCATTAAAGGATATATTCATTGGAATCTATTCTAAGCATTTATGAATCAAATATTTAATTTACTAAGGAGAAGGCCAAATTCCTTGGTGAGGATATTGAATAGTTGAAGAGGATGAATACAAAAATCCAAGTGATTGGGACTGATTCCAAATAGTTGGATAATAAGTATGCATCTATCAAGAAGTTGTAACATTTGGTTGTATTTGATAAATGAATAGAGTATGAGACTAATGTTGATATGGCAACTTTAGAAACAAAGGTTCCACAAAGCAAGTGCTTGGGAGAATGGTAGACTACATAGAAATATTAATGAAAAATATGATGAAAGTACAATTTTCCCTAGTGTGATAGATATAGCTAAACTCAAGTAACCATAACCATTTTTGAGAACTATACTACTACTACTTACATATTTAAGATTAAGTAGTACAACCAATAATATTATGTGAAATTTTATCAACCTATAGTATAAATTACTAATTTATGGACATAGTCTTACACAAGATGAATATGTGGATGAGAATAAATATAATTTTTGTTGTAGAAGAATATGAATACCAAAATATGTGGTATTATTTCCATTGAGGCATTTTATTTCAGTCACTTGCAAGATTGGATAGTGGAATTGAAATTTCTAAAACATTAGATGGAGAAAACCATTAAGGATATCTAATAAAAACAAGCATGTGGTTGATAAGTTTACATCGAAAAAAGGTAATTAAACTAAAATCATTTGAAGAGGTAAGAAAATAAAGAAAAATTATAAGGCATTAAATTCTAAAGTGCTACTAAACTAGTTTTAGGCATATTTCCCTAAAGGGGGGCCAAAAATTATGGAACTATAGTCCTAGTCCTCTAAATGGGAGCCAACAACATGTTTTACATGTTGTTTTTAATTACTTTTAATGTATAGTCTTATTATTTGATTTTCCATTAGCTTTATGATGGTTATGTCCCATTTTTAATTTCATAGTTGTTAATATTCCATAATTTTTTGTTTGTTGTTAGTATTATGTAAAAACTTTAATACAAATACATGTTTTCTATTTTTGCTTGGCAATAGGAAAGTAGTGTTAGATTTATGTGTATTATGTGATAATTTAGATATAGCTAGCTTTATCAAGGGTTAAATTTAGTGTTGCCTTTATTTATTCTAGCTTTCCTTAATTGATAGCATTTTCTATTTGAAACCACTCCTAGTGCATTGTTAATTATTTTTTGGACTAAATACACATATAATTAGTTATGGCTTGTGAGAATTCATCGAAAGAATAAAAATATAGTATCCACTTTTTTGTCTCTATTGTTCAATTCAAACTATGCTTTGTTCATCAAAAATACTCAAGAGGAACCCACTGTTAGGAAATCAAGATAGGACTAAGACTTAAAGCATCATAAGTTAGCAATTGGTTCACCCATTGTATATGAGTAGGGACAATTATTTTAAAAATAAACTACTCACTTGTATTTTTTGAAGTTTATTTTCAAAATGGGGTCTTAAATGTATTCATTGCTTTTTGGAGAAATTACTAAAGGATTTCATTGATAATTGTTATTTATTTTGTTCACTTGTAAAGATACCTGATTCCCCTAAAGGTTTTGTTCCTTCTCTGTAGTAGATAAATATAGATTTTTTTTTTTTTGGTTTTATTCCTTGAATCCATTCAAGCTATGTATATCCACATTAATAGTTAAAGTTTTTTGTTACTTATCATGAAGTTTTATTATTTTTATGAAAAATGCATATAGAATAATAAACCTAAAAGTTAAACCTAAAATTTTAGCTATTTTAAATTAAATTATCGTAAGCCACACCCAACAATGTATTAAAGTTAACCCAAGAAGTTAGTGTTGCATGAAATTAATTTTATTTTTATTTAAATGGATTAAATTTCAAGAAACAACCCATAGCATATATTTTAGATAACTATCATTATAGATAGAGGTTATCTAAAGTTCAAAAGTCACTAGCTTGATGTTAGTGTTTAATAGGGGAATTGTATTAACTTATAAATTAATTATATTCTCTAATTATAGCTTCAAAAAATATAGAAGGGTGTACCAATGGCTTATCCCAACCTAAGAATTGAGATTGAATTTCCATTTCCAATTAAAAAACCCTCCTACACTAACCTAAACTAGTTGCATGAAAGTACAAAATAATAAAATATATATAAGTTTAAGGGTCTGAATTATTTAAATGGAATATGAGTTTAAACTAGGTAAAGGAAGTGTAAGTGATCAATCCAAATATGAGAATTCAAATAACATCAATTTTCTCCCATTCATTAAGCATAGAATTATTTAAGTGAATGAGTTTCAAGCTTACTGCAATGGTAAGGGCGTTCGCCTCTGTTTGAGAGGTCCAAGGTTCAAACCCCACTCAGTATGAGGGGACCAAGACCCCTCATAAAAACCCATGTAAATTCATTGTGAAATTTTTTAAGTGAATGATAATATGAGAAAAAGGCAATGCCTCAATCATTATGCACTTAAAAAACTAGGAGGATGGTGCCATTGATGGAATACCCAAGTAATTATTAATTTATCAACAATATGATAAGGTCAAAGAAAATTTGGATGTTAGAGAGTGGAGATCTTATTATCATGGCTAAAAGATAAATACAAAGGAGTCCCAATATTTTATTTAAAGTTAGATCTTATCCCCATGTTACTTCGGATGAGAAACAATTACTCCTAGTAAAAGTAAAGATTTATGGGTATCTTTAGCAAAATGATGCACCACAAAATATTTTCTTCCTCTAATTATGCATCTAATAGGCTTATTAGGCTTCTAAAATGACTTAATATGCTACTACATACCAAAATTTCACCCTCGATAGATTTTCCTAGGGATTTATACCTTTAGTTTTACCCCTTCACTAGTTATCGAGCGATTTCCTCAAATTTTCTAGCTAATTTATAGCTAAGGGTTTCAATCCGACAAGCCTATCAAGTTCATTTGCAAGTGAATCAGTCCTAAGCCAATCAACACCTTTAGCAAGCAAATTAATCCTAAGCTAATTGACACCTATGTTGGACTTAGACAAGTTTTAAAGGATTTTGTAAGGCATCTATTGTATGATTCCACTATATTTTGCTCCTTATAAATTATGTGTCCTAAGGTAGTTATAAGATAATATATTTTTGGTGAATTTATGCGGATCCAAGCTTGATTGGTGAAAGATACTAGGCCCTACATTGACTCTTAGGAACATAGTCTACAAAATTGGATCCCTATCACAAAATTGTCAAAACTTGATTCTCCTTAATCAATATTTTTTGGAAACAATCCTAGTATTTTATACCACTCTTAATTACCTAATAGTTGTATTGAGGCAAGATATTATACTTCCCCCATTAGGTATTCAAATGGATTATCTAATTGTTCTTCCTATTTTCTAGTTAGCTCTTGCAACATGGCATATATGGGATGTAGATTCTTATTGATCTCAACTACATTCCCCTTGTCATCTTGATATTTTTCATCTTCAAACATGGTATCAATAATATCATCATCTAGGACCTTCATTTTCTAGTCAAATATGTCAAGGCACGAAGTATATAAAATTGGAATCCCTATCACAAAATTATCAAAACATGGTTATCCTTAATCGATCTTTTATGGAAATAATCCTAATAGTTTCTACCACTCCATTACCTAGTAGCTATATTGAGGCAATATCTTCTACTTCTCCATTATGTCTTCAAATGGGTTATCTAGCAATTCTCGCTATTTTCTTGTTAGCTCTTGCAACATGTCATATATGGGCTCCAACTTCTTATAGATCTCAACAACATTCTCCATATCATCTTAAAATTTTTACTCTTCAAATATGGCATCAACAATATCATCATCTAGGACCTTCATTTGATAGTCATGTATGTCAGGCATTCTTACATTAAATAACCCTTAAATTTATTTGGTCATTTATTTTTCTAGGGTTTTTAAGGGATGACAAATTACCTTTGCAAGCTTGGAGACCTCTCTAGGCATTTGGGATCTTTTTGAGTTTTCTAAATAGGTTCTTTTAGTCCATCAAAATTTGTGCTTATGACATTGACATAGAGAATAAAATTTTAAGAACTCTGCTAGGGTACCTAGGAATAGATATTTGGGGAAATATTATTATATTGTATAAGGGTTGGCATGGGCCAATATAACCTAAGGTTGATTGTATTATAATATTATATAATAATATAATATTATATTATATTAGTAGTAGTCTCCCCAAAGTAGAATAAGAAGATGGGTATATGAAGAAGAGATATTTGTCGTTGTAATCATCATGAAGATGAATCTTATGTAATCGTCTTTGCCCATGAAGTGGCTTATGGGACTTTGCCCTCCTTGGGTGGCTCTCTCATCTTGGAAGATCTTGTGGAGTTATTCCTTCCTTAAGGATTATTATTGGTGTTTCCCTACCTTAAGGGTATTATCTATCCCTCTCTCATTTGTGCATTATTTTTTTTGATAAGTAACGATGTATTTACAGTGGGTTTTTTAGAAAAGGATCCCAAAACCTTAGTTACATCAAAAGCCGAGGCTGGAAAAAATGAATAAAAATTGGGGTTACACCCGAGGGCAAAGGTCCGGGGCCCGGGGCCCTGGTGACTACAAAAAATGGACTAGGATGCATAACATCAAAACTTGGCATGAAGCCACCAAAAACTAGAAAGTGTCGCTTTCAAAAACGTTGAAACTAAATGCCGCTACACCGGTGGGCCCTGTGGCCAATCCTGACCAGTACGGGGCCCCTAGCAGGCCAACTTAACTTCCTATCAAGGCCATCTCCCATCCTGCATTGAAGCTTGGCCAAGGCATTGGCAGCAGAGGAGGCCGCTTGGTCCATTGTAGTCAAGGATCCAATTGCCGTGTCGAGAAGGGCCCTGATAGCCAGATTCTACATCCTATTTTTGGAGTCAGAACTAATGTCGATGGGCTTTGGGGCCTCCAATTTGGTCTTTTTGGTGTTGCCAGTAGCCTTGCTAAAGCCAGGGGAGGGGCCTTTACGAGCACCACCAAGAGTCAGGGCCTACATTTTTGAGTGGGCCTGCGACACTTCGGGGCAGGGGACCCTTTGGGAGAGGGGGTTTCCTTGGAAATAGAAGTAGCAGGAGAGGCAATAGGAGAGTTAGTGGTTTCAGGGGGTGTAGAAGACAGGGGAGGGATGCGGTGGAGCTGCGGCTAGTTGGCAAGGGCATTTATGTACAGGATGACCATGAGGCCTTGGTGGGAGGGCTGGGAGTGGCTTTTACGAGCATGGTCAATGGAAATACCAAGGGAATACAGAAGGAATCAGGGGGTGCTGACCACCGTGGCTCCTAAGAGGTGATTTAAGTAGCTCAAGTGGAAATTGAACAGCCGTTGGTTCAGGTCGTTGTAGGTAATGTACTACATCATCAGGATGATGGCCTCATCGAAGGGGGCCGAGAGGTTGGAGCAGAATAGATTTGTCTTGTACCACTACTGCTCCAGGAAGTGGGACAACTCCTCCTCCCAATTATGCTTGTCCCACCTGACTACTCTGCCCTTTTCTTCATGGTGTAGGCCTATTACTTCCATCAAGAATTCTTTGGTAACTTTGAAATGGAGGCCCTTCGTCGTGACCTCGTCATCGTTCCATGAGTCCAGAAAGCTTTGGGTAATGGCATCATCAGCTCCTACAATTTTTCTAAAAAAAGGGGTGAATTTTTTGATGTTGGAGAAAATTCTGGTCGACTCGCTCAAATCGAGCATGGAATGCTCGAGGAAGACAGATTTTCCAGCCATGGGGATCGAACAGATGACCCAGGGATAGGGGAAACAGGGGATACCAGGCCAAATACGCTAGGACCGAGGATGGGGGAAGCAGACAAGATTATGAGTAACCCCCGTACGTGATAGATTTAAAACCTTGTAGGGGGTCATGAAGGAGGGAAGGCATCGGCATTGAGAATGAGCGCTCGGGTCCATGTGTGACATGAGGGGGGAGGGGCTGGGAGGGTGTGGCTGCTAGTTTCCATGCAGGGCAAAGAATAGGGGCCACTGCCAGCATGCTAGGTGATGCAAACTGGGTGGGGGATCACCTTGAGGGTACTGCATGGGATAGAGCCGCAGGAAAGCTGATGCAGCAAGGGGATTCGATGGCACAACGTCCAACACAAAAAGGTCAGAGTGGGCCGATGAGTACTCTGGCTTGGAACTGCTAGAACTACCAATGGAGCAATGCAAATCTTGGCCGAGAAGAGCTGATCTACTGACATGGCCTAATACACTTGTCACCATGAGGGGGATCTGGATGACCAACTCACGGGCTGGAGACAGACATAGATCAGATGATGTGGCACCACCGAGGGAGGAATCCCCTACCCTCTGGAAACTACGTTGGTGGAAATTTGGGGTCCTGGCTCAGGGTAGCCTAGACACCAGGGTCATCATCAATGCTGGAATAATCTTGCATAGTAATCTGGACCAGAGCTTCGAGAAAGTTCATTATCCAAGTGGTGAATTCTTCAGTAGAGATGGCTTGGTTTGCCATGAAATCGGTCGCCCTATTGCCTTCCCTATACACATGTCGAAAGGCATGGTTGGGGAATCCCTGAAGGATGGATAGATATTCTCGAATGGAGTTGTGAATGCACCAAAAGCAGTTTCTCGGGCTATGGGAAGCTTTGATAATAACTTGGGAATCACCCTCAATGATGACTTTTGAGGGTGACTCCTTGAGGGCGGTCAGCCCGCTGAGCAGAGTTGTTGCTTCGATGAAATTGTTAGTCTGGATGCCAAGCGGAGTAGCAAACGCCATGATCAGGGCCCCTTGGCAGTTGCGGATGACCCCACCCGCCCTAGAGGGCCTGGGATTACCTTTAGAAGTGTCGTCGAAGTTAAGCTTGACCCAGCTCGGGGGCAGTCCACCTTGTCAAAGATCATTGGGAGGGGGTGGGGGGGATCGAGGGGGAAGCTAAATTCCAAGAGAGGATAGGAGGGTGGCCTCGCCAAACCACCAGGGTGCCTCAGTCAAGGGGATGGAGTAGGAATTCTCAAGGGCAAAGGTCATCGCCTTGGTATCTATCCACTGGGGGGAACGAGCCAAGGAGGAGAAGGCTCTGTTGTTGCACTCTAGCCATAGTTGCTAGATCATATGGGGAAGGCAGGAGCCCCAGAGGAAGTGGATGAAGGGATGGGCAAAGGGGTTGGGCCACTGAGACAAAAGATCAGGGATGGAGTTGGAGGCCACCCACTGGATAAAGAATTGGGAAAGAATGAGTCCCAAGACTTCAGACAAAAAGGGACAATTGATAAAGAGGTGATTAGTGGACTCCCAGGTAGCACAACAAAGGAAGCATCTATTCAGGATATGAAAGCCCCTCCTGATCAGATTCTCGAGCGTCAAGATCTTGTTTTGGATGGCCGCCCAAACGAAGTGACTGATTTTGGGGATCAACCTCTTGGCCCACACCTGACAGGTTGGAAAGGAAGCCTCGTCAGGGACTCTTTGGAGATTTTAAGTAGATTTGACAAAGAAGACTCCACTGGGAATACCATGCCAAACGCATCTATCATTTCCTTCAGAGGATGGGATGATAGTCACCTTAAGGAGGTGCTGAATCCTGGAAGCTTGGAGCGGGTGCCTGGGATTCAGGATGGGTTTCCATGTAGCTTTCCCCTGGTTCTAGGAAAGATAGCCTGACACTCTGGGCCCTCTATCTACAAGCCCTAGTTTGAGGATGAGAATCTCTCTATCAGTAGTCAGGGCCTCATCATGAATCCATATGTCTTCCCAAAAGTTGATCTTGGCTCCATCCCCAAGAATCCATCTGGTCCCTTTTCATATTATGTCTTTGGTGGAGATCAAAGAATTCTAGAAGGCTGATCCATCACAGGGCTAAGAATCATTGAGGAAGGGGTGGTTATGATAGTATTTTCTATGCACGATGCTGACCCACTCATCAGGGGTATTGGTATGCACCTTCTAGGCATGTTTGGACAAGAGGGCCTTGTTCATGGCGACCACCCACCTCAGCTCGATTCCTCCCTCACCTTTGGGGTGGCAGACCAAGGGCCAAGAGACCAGGGGGATCCTCTTCTTATCTTTGCTGCCCAACCAGAGAAATAATTTTTGAATTTGTTCGATGTGAGCTACAATGGAAGCTAGGATTTTTAAGATCGACATGAAATATATCAAAATGCATTGCAGGACTGCCGCTAAGAGGGTGGCTCTACTAGCCTACGAGAGGAGGTAACCTTTCCAGGGGGCCAGCTTCCTCTGAATCCACTCAATCACCCCTCCCTACAGGGCCTTGGAGGACGCACCTATGAACAGGGGAAGCCCGAGGTAGGAGGAGGGAAGAGAACTAGGAGTGCAGCCCAATATCCACCCGATTCTAATCTGCCTAGCCAAGGGAGTATGGATGAAGAAAATCTTGCTTTTTCGGAGGTTGATTTTTTGCCCGGCCACCTCCTCATATAGGGTCAAGATATGCTTAAGGGTATTGGCTTGAGGGATTGAGGCAGAGGTGGCAAGGATGGTGTCATCCATGAACTGCTGGTGGGACACAGGGGGAAGGCCCGACGTAGGCCTGATGCCCGAGATGAGACTACGGGTTACGATGCTTGAGATGGTACGCCCTAGGGCCTCATCCAAGATTATGAGGAGGATCGAGGACAAGGGGTCACATTGGTGGAGGCCTCTAAAACTTAGGAAGAACCTGATAGGGGACCCGTTGACTAGGATGGAGAACCACAGGGAGGACACATAGTTGCTGATGAGCCTGACCCAGGATGGGTGGAACCCAAACTTAAGGAGGACCTTGGATAGGAAATCCTAGTAAACCCTGTGAAAGGTCTTGTTCATATCTAGATTGAGTAGAAAGGAGGCTTTTTTGGATAGGACGGCTAAGTGAATGATTATAACACCATCTATGATCAGTCTGCCTTTGACTGAGCTACCCTGATAGGGGGAAATAATCAGGGGAAGGATATCCTTAAGGCGGGAGGCCATGGATTTAGTCAGGATTTTATACAGGACATTGCACAAGCTGATGGGGCAAAAATATGAGAGGGATAAGCCTACCTAGGTCTTGGGGATCAGGGCGATGAAAGTGGAATTGATACCTCTGGGGATGGAGCTGGAAGTCTACAGGTCCCGAATGGCTGCACACACTTCTTGCCCGATGATGTCCCAAAAATATTGGAAGAATCAGGGGGGAATCCATCGGGGCCCGAGGCTGCCTCAACCTTCATGGAAAAAGTGGCAGCATGGATTTCAGAGTCAGACAAGGGCTGCACAAGCATCTCATTTGCCATGGCCAAGATAGAAGAAGGAATGTGTTCCAGAAGGGATTCAGCTACTTTCGAGGACATGGGGGGCTATCACCTAGGAGCTCCTGGAAGAAGTGGGTGGCTTCAGCCTAGATTTCCTCTTCTTCCTTGATGATTCTGTTGTCGTTGCCCACCAACTCAACAATTTTTTTGGAACCCCTGTTCCTGAGAGTCGACGCATGGAAGAACTTAGTGTTTGCATCACCATCTTGGAGCCATAGGGCCCTCAAATTTTACCTCCAAAAGGTTTCTTCCCTGGCCAGAATGTTGTGATACTCGTTGAGAGTAAGGCGTTCCTCTTCCTTGAGCCCCGGGTCTTGGGAGCCTGCTTGAAATTTGGACTCGAGGTCTTCGAGCTTATCTTTAAGAATCACTTTGTTTTCAAAGATATTACCAAACACCTCCTTATTCCAAACCTTGAGTTGCTCTTTGAGGCATCTCAGCTTGTGAAAAACTTGTTCAACAGGGCATCTAGGGACTGGGGGATCCCACCAATGGCCTACCTAGGCCCAGAAGTTAGGATGATGCAGCCACATGGACTCAAACCGAAAAGGCCTCTTGGGGGAGGGGCGATGGTTAGTTTCGAGGAGGAGGGGGCTATGATCAGACCCAATTTTGGGGAGGGCCAATAGGGTGGCATCGAAAAACATGGGAAGGGCTTCCTTGGACAAGAAAACTCTATCTAGTCTGACCTAAATATGATTTGCTCCCACTATTCTATTGGACCAAGTGAACCTAGCTCCTTTTAGATTGACATCCATGAGCTCATTGAGGGTGGTAATTGCTCCAAAGTCCTCCATGCTCTTGCCCTGAACCACTGAGACCCCACTTTTATCAAAAATGAATAAGGAGTTGTTGAATTCCCCGACCAAGATCCAGGGCAGGGGGGCAAAGGCTTCTCTCATCAAGCTAATTTCCTTCCATAAGGCTACTTTCTCGATAGGGTTGTTAGGAGCGTAGACATTGGACAGAATCCATGAGTGCCTTGACTTCATGCAATGGACTAGAATGTTGATTATTTTGGGAGACAAAGATATGAGTCTTCCCTCAAAATATCGGGGGTCCCACATGCACAACAAACCCCCGGCTAAGCTGGTCGCTGGGGTAGACAGGGACTCACAATTACGCCAGGTAGCTTGGGCTACACGCCGGGCAACAACGTCATCTATTTTTGTCTCCTGAAGAAGGAGGAAGGATGGGCAGTGATCCTTGAGAAGTTGGTCAAGGATCCTTTTCTTGGGGGCCCCATTGAGCCCCCTGATATTCCAGGTGATGAGCTTCATTTGACACCCTTGTGGGGTCGCTTGCCCCCCTTCCTGTCCTGAGTAGGGGGTTTGGGTAGGATGGCATTCATCTTGGAGAAGCTTGCACCAATGTTAGAGAGAGTTTCCTGGGAGCCATTGGCTATGTCATCTTCAGTGAACCTTGTTCACTGGTCACCCAGGGTGGACCGCCCTCTTTTGAGTTTGCTGCCAAAGTCTGTGGCAAAATTCCTGCTTCGGGTCATCTTGGGGCTGACTTCATCGAGCCCAGACGGAGAACTAGCTTCGATATCTTCATCTGACTTCTCAGATCTACACTCCGAGGGAGGAAGCCCAATAGGGATCACCGGGAGGGATGGGGGAGGGTCAAGGGGGGATAGCAGGAGTGGGGGGGAGAAGGGGGCCCTGACAAAGGTGGGAGCCAATGGGGAAAGGAGCCCGAGTGGCTTGCATGCCTGGAGGGGGGTGCAAGCAGGGGCCTATGGGGTGGGATTCAAAGTGGGCAGGGAGGGAGAACCTAGGATCGGGGCCCCAGAAGACAACCTAGGGGAGGGAGTAGTAGAAGGGGAAACCTAGGGGAGACCACTGTCCATATCGGGGTCCACATGAGAGTCCTTTGGGGCAGGAGGGGGAGCTACCTTGCTGGTCCAAGCCTGAGATCTATGGTCGTTGTGAGGGGCCATCGAGACAAGGCCTGACATGATCAAGAAGGGAGTTTGGGGACAGAGCCATCAACATTTTTGGAAACCAGGCATTGGTGGGGGAGGTGGCCCTGAGTGCAGCAGGTGGGGTAGAAGGTAGGTTTTTTTTCATAGATCAAGGACTGGCACCACAAGAAGGACCTAGACAAGATGGTCATCAAAGAGGGGAGTTCATATTTGAGATTGGCATTGACGCAAAATTTGGCATGCACCATACGGGATCCTACCTTGGTAGCGGGGTCAAAGGCCACCAGGTCCCCGACCGACTGAGCAATGAGTCTTAGGACGTCTTCGTGCCATAGGTGAAAGGGAAGGTCTGGGAGACGAACCAAGATCAGGGGAAAATTGATGCTTTGGGTGTTGGGGTGGAAGTCAACTCCATAACGCCTGAGGAAGAGGCTTTTGCACCCTATAAACTAGGGCCCGACCATCAGGATCTTTTCGATGTCCTCGTTGTTATTTAGCTTGATGATGAAGAAACCCTTGGTCAAGGCAACCAGCTGAATATGCTCGAACACCTTCCATTTGGTAGCCGCCCATCTGCAGACGGTTTCCATGTCTGGGTGCCCTCCCAAGAATTTCCCTACCAGGGAGGCAGAGGAACCAGCTACCAAGGAGGTGTAGACCTCCTCCTAAATAGAAATGTGGGTGCCCTTAAGGGAAAGCCCTAACCCTAGGGCCCGAGAAGGGGCCCTGGTGCTCGCCAAGATCTGCTGATAGGAGGGTTTTTTTTTGCCTGAGACAGAGCCCTGCCCAATATTAGGGGGATTTTTCCCTAGGACTACGCTTGCATCGAGGCTGGCCTGGGGGCCAGGGCCCAAGATGCCATCCCCACCCTGGCCTCCAATCAGATCAGGCGCAGAGCCATCCTCTGGGCCTGCTGAGGGTCCTACTAGCCTGGGACCGGGCCCTAACATGCCTGACCTTGATCTCGAACCTGATCCTGCCCAAAAAATTGCATCGTTCTTTGAACCTATCCCCAGCCCTGCATCCGTACCTGCTCCTGCTTCTTCTCCTACTCCCACTTCCACCATGTTTTTTTCATATTCTGTTTGCATCTCATTTGTGCATTATTATTTTGGATGAATGATTTGATATTTTTGCATATTGGTGAATGATTTATATTAATAATAATAAAGTTTTGCAACAAGTGGTATCAGAGCAATGATTTTTGCAAAGGGAAGATTTTTTCTAGAAAAACATCTAATATTTCAGGAGTCATATCTCTGTGAAATTTTATTTGATTCAAGTGATTCTTGGATCAATTTATGCAGAATTTGAGGAGATTTAAAATGGGTGGTCATATGAAGGAATCCAAGTAGTATTTAGGGAGATACAACCTTTTGAAGTCAATCATCTGAAACAAGGATAGTGATGAATTTTGCAGATTTTTTCTAGAAAAACATCTCATCGTTCAGGAGCCATATGTCTGTGAAAGTTTATTCAATTTAGATAATTCTTGGATTAGTTTGTACTAAATTTGAAGAGCTTTAAAATGAGGGGTTATATAAAGGAATTTGAGTACTATTAAGGGATAATACACCTTCTAAAGTCAGCCACCTGGAACAAGGGAAGTGAAAATTTTTCAATTCACAATTTTTTTGAAAGACAAAATTTGTTTAGTTCGGGTAAGCAAATCAGTTGCAATTTATTTTGTTTGGAAGAAAAATTGCAGATCTAGTTGTTTATGGAAAATTTTAGCTTTAAATAAATGGAGAGATATATATTTTTATAAAACCCTAGTTTGCATTGGGGCATGATATATATTCTCATAAAACCCTAGTTTGCATTGGGGTATCAACTATGGAACTACAAATTGTTTTTGGAGAAGATGATATTGATGTTAGGGATTGGTGGAAAAAGTTTAAATCCTTGTATCATCTACATCCTCTTTGGAAAAGTATGCTTCCTAATTTTCTTGGATAAGTTGCTCTCTCTTGGTTTGATAGTCTTAGTAGCACCCATAATGAGTTGTCTTGGGAATAAGTGGAGCATGCATTCTTAAGTGATTGGAACCCCTATAAAAAGATAGCTACTTTTATGGAAGACCAAGAGGAACTACAAAGATATCTTAAGGAAGTACTTGAGGAAAGGGATAAAAATATAGATAGCTTGATGGATGTCATCACAAACCTTAAAAAGAAACTACAAGGATTTCAAAATGAGCGGAATGAAATGAAAGGAGAATGGAAAGTTTTCAAGAAACAAAATGAAGACTATGAAAAAGAAATAAAATTACTGAAGGAGAAAGAGGAAAAGGTAAAGGAATATAATTAGAGGAATATTGAAGGCACATCATTGGATTTACAAAAGCAAGAGCAGAATAAAAAGGTTTAAATTCAGCTAAAATTTCTATTTTACGGGTTCATGGAAGCATTCAAAAGGAACAAGTTATTATTTCCATAGACCTTGGTAGTATATATAATTTTATTAATATTGCTTTGGCTAAGAAGTTACAAGTTAAAGCAACAAAAATTAAGTACATACATCTAGAGGGTGAGCATGTTCAAATTTTTGAATATTTTAAGATCACCATGGATAAGTATGTTTTACATTCAGATTTCTATGCTATTGAGATGGATGATGAGGATATTGTTCTTGGTTATCCTTGGTTAGATTCTTTGGGTACTGTTAACATTAATGTGCAAAAGAAGTTTATGAAATTATGGTACAAGAAAAAGAAGATAACAGTGCAAGATATTTCTCACCTTAAGGAGTAAGGATCCAAGGAAAATCAAGAAGTGGTTATAGAAAAAAAATTTGAAGAACCTGAAACAAAATCCAAGAAGGTGGTAGCAAAAACAGAGTCCATGGAAGAAGTAGTAGCAACTGATTTAGTGGAAATGACAGTAACAGTGTCCAAGGAAGCTTTGATAGAAGAGCACAAGGACACAACAAACAAAGAGAACATGAAAGAACAATGTGTAGAAGAATTTAAAATAATGGAGCCAAATGTTGAGAAGTCAAAGAAGGTAGAACATCAAGTTAAGGTTGCACCATATCGCCATCCACACCACCATGAGCGGTAATAATATTGGAGGTATGGTTCAAGGCAAAAATATTATGGTTCTACATGGAATCATAAGGGCATCAACTATGGTAGTGTTTGGTAGAGAAAGCATAGTGATCCTAGTTTTCAAAGTGATTCATCAACATCAAGGAACAAATGGACCCATTGTTCAAGTTATCAAATTATAGCAGCAAAAGCATGGAGCCAATGAAGCAAATTTGGATACTCAAGTAACAAAATGGCATACCAGCATCAACATGTTTTACTTGGATGGATGAATGATCGATATTGGTACTAGTTTCTAATATTGCTTAGAAAATCATATTATCTTGTTTCTTCACATGTTTCGAGGATGAAACATTTGTAAGAAGGGTGGCATGCTAGGGTATCTAGGAATAGATATTTGGAGATATATTATTATATTGTATAAGGGTTGGCATAGGCCACACATAACCCAAGGTTGATTGTATTATAATGTTATGTTATATTATAATATAATATTATATTAGTAGTAGGCTCCCCAAATTAGAATAAGAAGATGGATATATAAATAAGAAATATTTATCATTGTAATCATCATAGAGATGAATATTATGTAATCATATTTTCCCATGAAGTGGATTATGGGACTTTGCCCTCCTTGAGTGGCAAATCTCATCTTGGGAGATCTTGTGGAGTTATTCCTTCCTTAAGGATTATTATTGGTGTTTCCCTACCTTAAGGGTATTATCTATCTCTCTCTCATTTGTGGATAATTATTTGTGGATGAATGATTTGATATTTGTGCATATTGGTGAAATATTTATATAAATAATAATAAATTTTTGCAATAAAATCCCTAGTATTCACTCATAGCAGATAGTTAGTTCTTAAATTTTTAATTTATTCTCTTAATTTTTTGAAGCTTTGTTTTGAATAGGTGGTAAACCAAAAGTATTCATAGGTATTATTCACTCCATTTTTGATATAATCCCAAAGAGAATTTAAAAATTAGATTTTATGTATCTTCATAGGGTTTGCAATTATTTTCTTTTATCTTGAGGCTTTTAGCTCCATGATATTCTAGTTTTTTGCCTTTAGGGTCCCTTGAATTTTTCTATCTAGATTTGACCTTGCAAGATTTTTTGAAAGATCCTATTCCTCCATTGACTATTGGTTCTTTTTAGCCTCATAAAGTTAGGAATTGAGGTACTAAACCTACTTATTTTGTTGATCCATTTCTAAGAAATCCTTATTTAAAGCCTCATTCTCTTGCTAGAGTTGTTCCCTTTGTGTCTTGATTTGAGACAATTCTAGTAGTCTACCTCACTACAAAACTAACAATTTTTAACATTGTAGTTGTTGTAGAAATGTTAATCTTAGGCACAAACTTCTTCTTTGATATTTGATAGCTTTATGGGATAGCTAATGCTTCCGTGATTATATTTACCTTTTAGTTCTATTGGGATGATTTTTGTTCTAGATGCCATAGAATTGGTTTTCAAGTGGATCATATCTTGTAGGTCTATTTAACACATCATTATCATACCTCATATTTTGCCATACCAAGATTTTCCTATCAGTGTACCCAATTTTCTCAATGCTTCCAAATTGTAATGGATCATATTAATATCAGGGTTATATTTATTCTTTGCCTTGGTGTAGAATGCATGACACTATAGTAGGTTATAGTACCATATATAAATCTCATCATTTTAGCCATGTCTACTTCCTATAGTGGCAATGGCTAATTCTTCACTCGATTTTACCTCCTTCTAAATGTTGTATCTTTTCTCATGCAAGGAAAGTTTATAGCTTATTTTTCCTTACAGTTTTCTTGAAGAATTCAAATAACTCATAAAACCAATGATACCTTAGCTTCTCTACCCACATATCTCTCAATGTTACCTCTATAACTTGGTGGAATCTCTGAAGATTTGGAGTGATCTTCATGATGGGCTACCTAAGTAGCTAGAAGGTAATTTTAATTTACCCCCCTCAAATTATTTAGATATATAGTCGAGTTATCACACATATTCAAGGTTAACATGTAGTTGTACATGTATGAAGGTAACTTGAAACACATGTTTGAGAAGCCATAGAGGTGGATGAAGGATCATGTATTCCTCAAGTAGAAATATTTACTTGGCTATTCCTTTGACTACATTAAATGTCATTTCTCACTCAATAACCTTGACACCTTGTCAATGAATTTATATATTCTAACTTTGTAAATCTCATCATAGATGTAGTATGTGATCATCTACTTAGTATGGTACATATATGTAGTCGATCATTGAAATGGTTTCACTGTCCCCTCCTACTTGGGCTAGCTAAAGGATGGGTAACCAATGTTTCTTCTAGTAAATGATGAGCTAGAACATGTATATGGTCTATAATGTATCAAGCATAATTAATCATTATGAATGGCTATTGTAGGTTTACATAGCATGAAGTATGGAAATATGTTCATCATAAATTCTCGAATTGCTTCTCTCCCTAAAAATTATGGCTATACCTATTAACACTATGTACATCCTCCTCAGATATCTCAAATTCCAATATATTACTAAAATTAGTTGGGATGTTTGGTTTCTTGAGTTATGGAGTTAGGAAATCTTACTAGTAGGTACTTATGCAATAGTAATAGAAACCCTTCTAAGTATTTGGATTATAGGACACCAGTATTATCAAGTCATCCATTGTATTAAGTATTTTCTTGATGCTCCTATCTTATGTAAAAGGACTTTTCACTCCGCTAAGGGGTTTCTAAGTTTCATACCAAAGTAGCATATATTTATACATAGGGTTCTATCGATTTAGGGCAACTCTAGACTTGGGGCACTAGATTAATTACCATTCCTGATGTCCAAACTTAGCTAATAATCCATGACTCAATTTGAGGACCCAAGTTGAACCACCTTAACTCTTATCTTTTAAACTTACTTATTGAGTGGATACCCCTTCTTCAAAAATTCTATACTAGTCATTAAATATCTCTTCTAGTCTCTTTGGGGGAGGGGAGGCTTATCTCTTTCTCTTGCCCCTATTCTTCTTTTGTTTATCCCTTGATGGTTCTACGTCCTTGGGTGGGACAAAAATGGGTGAATATGGAGTAGATGTGGATGGGATGATGCTAGTGGAATGTGCTGATGTGGTGTTGGATTCAAGTAACAATGAACTATCAAAGGTGGAAGTGGAATTTGTAATAGTTAAATGGAGGCAAAAATGAAAATTAGGGTTTTGGTGATTTTTTCCAAGTCTTGGAAACTAGAGCGATTCGATCACTTTCTAAAGTGATTCACTTGAGAAATAAATAATTTTTTTCATTCTAAGGCACTTGGAAAAATTCATATAAGTGAGTGATCTATCTATAAATGTGAGTGATTCACCCACATTTTTAAAGCATTCACTTGGAAAGAAGGTACTTGGAAAATTTTTTCTTGGGGTGGTTTTCACAAGCTTGTAAGTAATTTACTTGCAATTCAAGTGATTCGATTATGAGAAAAGCCTTAGGTAAAATAGACATCAATAGATTTCCTCATTACATCTTAGTGGATCACTTACTATTTTATCCTTGGTAAAAAAAGGAGGGAGTGGGTCGGTCCTTATGGTTTGATTATTAGTGAAAATATCACCTACTTGATTGATTGCTTCACTATAGGTTTGTTTTCTTAACTCTTAAGCATAATAAACTTGATTTTGGAGTTCCTTTAGGACTCAACTTAGTCAACTATGAACTACTAACTTTGATATAATCACACAAGGATACAATTGGCCCAACTAAGAAATAATTTATGATGGAGGAGTGTATTAAAGTAAGGACACAACATAGAAAATGAGTGCTTTTATAGCCGCTACTAGATGTGTAGGTATCTCATGCCTACATGGGACCATTTTGAGTATCCAATTGGTTGACTTTGGAAGGTAGGCTTGGTGGGAATCCCCCATGCTTATAGCAAGAAATTCACTTATTAAAGTGAGTGAATCACTCACTATAGTAAGACTAGGTTTATTTTTACAAAGCACTGAAGACAATCACATTCTACTCAAACAACAAACCAAAACCATGGTTTGGGAAAAGAGAAGAAGACATGGTGATACAAAATTTTGGTATATGGGAAAATAATTTCTAATATAATAGTTGTACGAGGAAAAAATTATATACACTATTTATATTTTTTTGGCTAAAACTATTGCTAGATCGGATAAAGGAGTTGCTCATTCATTCATACAGATACCATTCGCCTATCTATGGTAGCATGTTTATATTGAACTTGTAAGTTTTATAATTTGTTAGGGATTTCTCCAAAGTGAGTCAAACTTCTAGTATTCTCCTAGATTTTCCTAGGCTTCATACCACTTGAACATGAGGTATTTTTACTTATACTTCATCTTTATGGTTTGCTTATTGAACCATATTTTAACATCTTGGTGTTGTACTATTATTTTAAATGAATTTTATCTTTCCACCTATAGGGATAGTAAAGCATTCAACCTTGCTTCCATGGGCTTAATGTCAGTGCCTTCCAACACTAGCTATTGTGATATTTGGAGGGGATGAAGTTCTAAATTGAATAGTAACATGACTTACTTAGCATAAACTAATGTATAGGAGAATGAACTAGTGGATGCTTTTGGTATCACTTGATCTTCCCATAATGTTTTACATAGTTTAGCATGATAGGTCCTCTATGATTTGGAAATGGTTCATTTTAAGATCCTAGTGATATTCTTATTTGTTTATTCAACTAATCTATTTTCCTAGAATAGTAACTAGAGGATGTCTTAAGTAGGAACCTCTATTCCAAGTAAAAATTCATCATCTTGTCCCCCTTGAAATAGGTGCCATTATTTTTACTATGGTATTTAAATCTCCAAATATGGTGATGATATCTTCCAATAATTAAACACTATCTCCTAATTGGATGATCAATCTAGGGTTACTTCAACCCACTTTGTGAAAAACTTATAGTAGTTAGGATCAATCCATTTACTACACTTGATATTAGATTAATTTTTCCTATGATGTCCATGCCCAAATAATTAAAATGGTTTAGTTATGGTAATAGGTTTTAATGGCATACATACTCTTCTCCTTTTTTCTCTAAACATGTATCATTATCTATAATTTTTAGTAGTAAAGTTCGTAGGGCATCCCTTAGAATTTTATGGGTTATACTAGGCACAAAATAATGTTCTACTTCATCATGGTATTTTTTTATTAGGGCTTCTATATTCTCACTTCAATGCAACACTAAAAGACACTAGCATACCCTTTCATAAAGAAGATGCCATAAAGACAATAATAGTATGTTATATTTTTCTTAACTAGACCCTTTCCTTGGTAATAAATCATCCTAGAACTTATCCAATGGCCATATATCTTTAAATATCACCCATCCAACCCATCATATTTTCTACTTTTATTTCTTCCACTAGAGCAATTTGATATTTAGGGTGTTGTGGATTTTCACTACATGTATGATCCGATGGTGAATTCACACTCAAACTAGAATTCCATAATGAAGCTAGTACCAAGGTAGTATTGCACCATAGCAACAATATACTTGAAGGGTATTTATATACCAAAAGCCATTTCCCAAACCTTTTGATCAGACCATCAAGAAAAACTAGAGAACAAATGGTCCTCTGAAAACTAGTAAGCATTAATTTTTTATTGTCATAAGTCCAAAACATGATGAGGTAGGGAAAGCATGGACCTAGTCTTGTAATGGAACCCATGTGACATAATCTAACTTTGAAGTTAGTGTAAGATGTCCCTTAGTATATAAAGGTTGGTATTACTAGTATAACTAAGGTATAGACTCCCAAAAGGAGGAAAGCTCATTAAGACCATGGTTAGAGGAGATAGTCCAACTTGCATGGCAATTATGGAAATTAGACCCTAGACCAACTCCAGACCTATCAACACTATGTTCTAGGCATGGAGACCAAGGGAAGCACTAGAATTATTGCTCATGCTTATTTGGAGGTAATTATGAATTTTAAATTTTAAGGTTGTATAAATAGTCAATTTTATATTATTGAAAAGAGGATAAGAATGATAGTTTGTTGTGCCTAGTATCTATCCTGCTTAGATTTATTTTCTCATTTATATTATGTATTGACCTAGACTCAAACCCCAAGTTATTCTATGTATAGGCCCCTTCAATCCCTTTTATTATGGAATATGCATTGTAATGGTTTTAACACACACACACACACACACACACACACACACACACACACACACACACACATATATATATATATATATATATATATATATATATATATATATATATATATATATATATATATATATGTATATATATCTATAAGAGCTATGGCTATTTATTTTTTACCCCATTCTTTGTGTGTATGTAAATTTTTATGGGAACCTCCTGACTAGTATATATCCCTTATGCAAATTTCATAAGAGAAATGCATATGCTATAATGAGATTGTGTTTACTTTCTTGGCATAGGTGACTCATGTGTTCATTCTACCCATCAATGCACATAGAAAAATTATATTTCTTGGTGCATAACCACCCTTAGTTTAGGCTAGATAGGATTTACTATTTTCCTTTATTGCTTTCCTTCTAACCCTTTTCCTAGACAAGACCCGATAGACTAAGTTAGATTAGGAAGAAATACATCATGAAGACACCTAGACAAGGAGACATACTTGGAAAAAATCCTAAAAGTTATCCTTAGAGCCACATCCCATTATCCCTTAACTTACCAAACTATATGCTTTAGGTAAGGCATAAGCACTAGATACACCTAGCAATTGCAGTGGGTGGTTACCATGTTAAAGCATGAACTAGAGAAAATTTGATTCTCAATAGTTAATCTAGCATGCCCAATGAAATTAACCACACAACATTATTTTGAGACCCTAGTGAAAGTCATAGTTACCTCCTTATTGATGACTCTTCAAAGTTCATCTAGTGACTACACTAATTGAAGAACTCATCGTACAATGATCCACTATTTTTAAGGCAAATCCTTAGTTGTTGCTCCCATTGCTAAAACATGGTTATAGAAGGAGATGGCAATGATAGAATATGGCTACAACATAGAACTAGAATGTGAGTTTTATACCAACATGAAATGAAAAAGGCTTGCTATAGCCATCAATCCCACCTACATGGGATGAGATCTCAGTCTTAGCGCTAAATTATTTACCATTATTCATCTAATAGGACATGATAATCCCTATCGAGCACCTCCAACATATGGTCAATATTTGCACCCTATACAATATCAACAAAAAAATGTGGTACTAAGGTTTTTAGAAATTTCTTTCAAGGGTAATGCAAAAGAGTGGTACATATCACTCACCTTACATTCTATTTCTAATTGGGACCAGCTTGCAAATATATTTGACAAAAATGTAGATAGAGTCTCCCTCTTAAAGCAACAATCAAATATTAAAAGGGCCCCTATGGATTCTATGGATGATTTTAATGCCATATTTCACAAAACTTAGCATAGAAGTCCTAAGGACATATGGCCCCACTAGGTATGTCCTTTATATACTATTTACAGTCTTTTGACTAAGATATAGCTATGAAGATAAAGTGTATAGGAGGGAACACTTTATTAGAGGCTTGTGAAATTTCCATTTAGGTTAAAAGAGACATCATCTAGATTGAGATATTAGCTCCCAGACCTCCCATACCTCTACTCTCTAACATTAAATCACCTTATCAACCACCTCCATCTATGAAATCTACCACCTTCTAGAAAACCCTAAATTTCAACCAAGTTTTGGTACAAGCAAGCCTCCATTTCATGAGTCAAACCCTCATAACCCTCGAATCCTTGGAAATTGATATTTTGAAGAACTTTGTGAAGACCTTGATCGTTGAAATGATAGTCCTCAAGAAAAAATAGAATTTCTAGAGGTTTAGTTATAGAACTATCCCAAGCCTCCTTTCCAACTAGGTAATTAGGGTTATCAACCTCCTCAAAACAGACACTAGATATATCTACGTCAATCAAATAGAGAGGCTAGTTAACCTCAAGTCCTTGGAAACTGGATAATACTCTTACTAATATTCATGTAGTAAACCCTCTCAAACTTAGTAAGAGATGTAGTGCTAGTCCAAAATAGTTACATAGAAGACCCATATGTCTTAAAATATCCTTACACTAACCCTTACATTTATAGCTACAAGAAACTCCCACAAGCCACATATCCTATGCCTCATGCCCCCTACCCAAATACAACATTGGGGTTGACCACTCAAATTTTACCCCCAAAAATTGACTCAAGTCCAATAACTAGGCCACAAAAATAGATATTGGTAACATGGGATAAAAGTAGAGTTTATGTTGCCATGATAAAGGCTAATACACTACCAAAAAACCAACTTCATGTACCATCTAATGTATTCACTACGGGTAAGATGAGGGCTAAAAATAAGGACCATGAAGTAAATATAATTACTATAAGTACTACACTAGGATCCAGTGTCGTTAAATATAGGAAGCACCTAAAATCCAACCCAATAGAACCAAGGAGACTAATACCAATCGGTTAGAGTGTTTTATTCTATTATTGAGAGGCCAAGACCCTAGTGGATCCTAAGAGGTACACCCTGAGCTCAATCATTGGATTTATTCAACTTGGTCAAGAACTTAAAGAAATCTATTATGCCTATGCTACTCTAGTATTTCCTCAACTTACAAAAATAAATTAAGCAACTAGAGGAGGCATTAGAAAAGTAGATCACCAGAGGGTAAAAGAAACTAGTAGTCCTACATGTATCTAGTCTACGTCTCAATAGACTAAAGCCCATGCCCTTCTACCTAAATCTTATACATGAGGACAAATTGATCCAAAACTACCTCATGGATTCTAGGTCGAGCACTACAATCATGACTAAGTGAGTGACCAATGCCATGGGACTTTCCTATGAACTATACAATTAAAGGGTCATGCAACCGGATGGTACCTTGATGCTAGTCCTTGATCTTATAAAGGATATCTCACTTGATCTCCATACCTATCCAAATATGAAGGTCACCTAAGATATATTAGTGATTGAGCTACTAGTATCTTTTCATATTTACCTCTATTGAGACTTCATGTCCAATATTGAGGGTTACCTATCCCTAGACTAGACCCACATGTTTTTAAAAATCACTATGGGACTATGGAAAAAAATTCCAAGTTGCCTCACATACACCATGTGGAGCATGTATCAAAAATAAATATGAGGTGGTGTAGGGGTTATTGGTAGAAGGAAAATGTTCAAATATTAATCTATAGATAGATGAGGTGTAACACCCCTACTTGGAAATACACTTTATGGGTATTAATTATGTGTTGATATGAATTATTAATAGCATGCTTTACTCTTTTATGTCTATATGAGTACATTCTTTTAGGCATAGAATATGGTACTATTGATGCATTTGTGGATGCAAGATCAGGTACCTCTCTTCGATGATAATATATGAGTAAACCACCTACAGTGAGAGATATATTGGGGGAGTGATGGTGATTACTTTTTCATCCGTAGCTTAGAGTAACATGGAAAATTACTCTTCACATATATTCATATCATGATGTTTGTTTTTATATCTGCACCATTTGGCTGGAACATTGACTTGTGTAACGAGCCTCCTCAACAAGGTTGGTGATAGCATTGGACTATCTTAAAAAAAAGACCTCCCTCCTGAGGATAAAACAATGGTGTAGGATATTGATATGATGCCATGCTTGTTTATGTTTTGCATTATGGATAAAAATGACTATGTTTGATTAGTAAATTTGGATATTTTTCTATTACTTGAGTGGTAGCTTATTACCTTAGTAAATCAAGTATAATGTAAAGTTCCCATAATAATTATATGTCACCATGGAATGGGAATGGTTGTTATTTATGTATTGGATATTAATTTATCTATGATTTGTGATCAAGATGCCATGGAGGTTAAGGTTCTTTGTTTTTATTAAAGGCTAAAATAAAACTTCCAAGCTCACCAAATAGGGTGGTGTGTAATACTCCTAGATGTTTGGTGTGCATCCCATGCAATTTCATGGCCCTTCCTTTTTAATATAATAGAAGGTTGGGTGAATGTATTTTTGGAGATCGAAGGAGGATGGTAGTAGGAGTAGCAGCAAGGAAGGAGTTGTGAGGTGAGCAAAGAAGTCTTTGGGAAGCAAAGTTTTAGGTGCTTCTATTGATTTGTTTGAACATTTATTTCTCTACCTATTTTTGGATGTATTACACTTTGGTTTTACATTTGTTTGCTTCCCTTCCACCCTATTTAAATTATTTAGATTGGCATCCTCTTCATTTGCACCCTATTCATTGTTGCTATGGTAGCTGCCTAGCCTATGTGAGGTGTAGGGTAGCATTACCTCGGTTTTAATTTTGTTTGTGCCTTGAATTTTGTTCTATCATTGGTTGCTTCATGTTAGTGCCTTTATATCACTAGTTTATTCATTTTAATAGTCTTCTATCATTAGTTACTTCATGTTAGCATCCTTCTATCACTAGTTTGATTTCATGTTAGATTACCTCTATCACTGGTCGAGTGGGTGATACCAACTAGCTTAGAAACCTTTGTTTTTTCCTCTAGTTTAGAACTACCTTTCACCCCAGTGTCATGAACCTTTATCTTCTATGCTAGGGTGTAGGTCTCTAAGGTTTTTGGTCCCTCCAAAATGGAAGCCTTTGTTTGTATTGTTCATTCAAATTCTTTTCCTTTTGCACAAACATTAATTTTTAGGGTTTGATTAAAGCTTTATGTGTATTACTTTGGTAAGCTTTAATATAGTTTATTCTATGATTTGATTAAAGCTTTATGTATATTGCTTTGGTAAGCTTTAATATAGTTTATTATATGATTTTATTAAAGCTTTATGTATATTTGAGAAGCTTTAATATAGTTTATTCTATGTTTTGATTAAGCTTTATGTATAATGCTTTGGTAAGCTTAAAATATAGATTTGTTCTATGTTTTAATTAAAGCTTATGTTAATAGATGGAATGCTTTCATAAAGATTTAGTAGAATGGTAGATGATTTCTATGTTTATTTAAGCTTTACATCATGCCCTTGCTAAGTTGAAAAGAGTATAGATTAGTTCTATGTTTTAAGAAAGCTCATGCATGCTTTGTTGGAAAGCTCTTGTTTAAACTTATGTGGGTTGGTTTATGATTGTCTTTATGGGTAATGAAAGCTATAAAGGGGTAGATGTTATAAGCTTTGTGTAGGCTTTGTTTTTAAGTAAGAAGCTTTACTTGTATGTTGGTTTTGAAAGAGAAAATAAAATAATAATTCTTGAGACTTTTGTAAGTTAAAGGATTATTATTAAGAGAAGTATGGGATTCTCTTTGGTTGAATGTTTTGCTTGTGCATTGGTTTTGAAAGAGAAAATAAAATAATAATTCTTGAGACTTTTGTAAGTTAAAGGATTATTATTATAAGAGAAGTATGGGATTCTCTTGTGTGGATTGTATTGCATGTATAATAATTCTTGAGACCTTGGTGAGTTAAAGAATTATTATCTAGAGAAGTATGGGATTCTCCTTGGTTTGTTTTTTATATTTTATGCATGGTCTTTTGCATATTGGTTTTGGCATGATTCAGTTGCATTGCATATAGAGTTGTTATAATCCCTAAGTAAATCTCTCATGTTGTGGGTGGTTCTACCATCAAAGAAGCTATGAAGACTTGATTGGCAGGGGATCCTGGATAGTTATTTTCTTAAAAGCTCTTCAAAAGTAATGTTGATGTAAATAAGCAAAGGCTTGCATTTGCTTGAAATATTTGTAAAACTTGATTATTGTTATAAAGAAGGATTATGTTGTTTCCTTTGTGTCATGAGCCATGAAGTATTTGGTTAAGTAATCTTATGTCTTTAGTTAGCTTGGAGTTTCTTTGATTAAGGAATTAGATTAATGGTTAATCTCTTTAGATCCTTTATCTTAAATTATGGAATGTTTCCTTGAAGCCTTTTGATAAGCATTGGAAATAAGTAATGTGGTTTAATTCTATCATGGTTTAGGTAGATTTTGCTTAATTCTTTATATCAATGCATAGATGTGGCTTTTGGTTAAGAGGAACTCTTAGATTATATCTTCTAGAATTTCTTTTTATGGTTTATATCATGCTTCTTATTATTGAAATATTTATCTAACCTTGGGTTGGGAAAGAATGTTCCTCTAAGTAAACCATAAATTCCAATCCTAATATGAGTTGCATGAAGGCAATAACTAGGTAGATACGAGTCCTAGAAGGGGTTGCATGCATGCAATATCTAGGAACTCATAAACCTAGAAAAAGTTATGAGAAGACAATAGCTAGGGTACTTGTGAATCATTGTACCTTGAACATGTAGGTTCATGTATGTCCCATATAAATATTGGGAAAACCATTCTCAGGATAGCAGTGGTGATATGTCAATTGTGTAGGATTAGGTGAACATATCAGTTGTTATCAAAGTGGCAATGACCTTAGTTATCCCGAAGAGGCGTGGTAATTAAGCACCAAGGCTCTACGTTGATTAATTTTCCTAGGTGGATCTAGAGTCAGGTTAGGGAATAGGCATCCCCTCTTCAAGCATGAATATCTTAAAGGATAATATCTACACCACAGTCACATGGTCCTATGTTGTGGCTAGGTAGGAAAGGTGGGGGGACCACTTTTGGCATCCTTCTAAATGTGTAGGTTTAGTAAGGTGAATCCCCCAAAAATTATGAGAGTTGACCCCTATTCTCTATTGAATGTTATCTACAATGAATTAGAACTCAAATGTGGTAAAGCCTTGTATGCTAAGTTAAACAATTTAGGGGTGTTTCCCCTTGTGAGCCTTTGTATGTAAGTGTTACTTTTTCAAAAAATGGGTTGGTAGTTTTGGGTTATTATAGTTGGTATCAGATCTCTAGGTCATAGGGCTAGAAGCTTTCATGGAGTGTACTTAGGTTGAGCCTTGACTTGATGTGTGAATTTGGGATAGATACCTTACAAGAAGGCAAGGGTGACCCTAGAATGGGAGTAGCATATGTTAGTTCATGAGTAGAATGAAACTAACATAATATAAGGGCAATTGTGTAGAATTGTATCTTAACTAGCTATTTTTTTGTGAATAGAAAATGAAATATTTTCAATAAATTCATCAAAGAAAATCAAAATAGTTACACCATAGGGTAATAATGTACAAAATATAGGATAAAATTTAAACCCTGGTAAGAATACTAGGAAGACAACAACTACTAGTAAAGGCCTTGAGACGGTAGTGAACCTCAATAGGAATGTTGGAGGGTCATTGATATATGATAGAAGGATAGAAGATATTTTCTCCATGGTAAAACAGCTCCAACAACATGTGGAACAACAACCAAAGTTAATAGATTCCTTGGTTAATAGGGAGACCAGTACTAGAAATGGATAAGGTCAACATGAAACAAATATTTTTCGAAGAGGCCAAGAGGGTAGAGCCCGAATAGAGGCTGAGATTGAAAGAGACCTTAAGAATGTTAAGGTAACCAATTGTAATGGAAAAACAAGAGGAGATGCGACTGAGTCATGGCTAAAGGAGTTAGAAAAATTCTTCTCCATAAATATTACTCATTGAAGACTAAGACCCTGTAGGCCACCATTCATATTCTAGAAGCAACCCTAGAATGATGGGACACGTAAGGCTTAGGTAGATAAATCCAAGCCATGGATCTCAAATGGGAAGAATTTATTGAGGATTTTAAGAAAAGGTTTCTTATAGACCAATTTTATATTGAGAAATTTGAAGAGTTCTCTACCCTTCAGCAAGGGTCATTGTCTATAGAAGTATATTTTCAAAAATATGTGAAACTTCTAAAATATGTCCTAGAATATGAGAACAATGAATATATTAAAGTGCATAAGTTTATTCTAGGGATAGACCCTAAGATAAGGATGGTGATTAATCTACTCAAACCAAAAAATTTGCAAGAGGTATATGACCTGGCTAGGCAGGAAGAAACCAATCTTCAAACCAAAAGGACTTTCTTCAACTATTCAGGGATGATAGTAAATGAAAGGCAAGATCTAAGAAAAATAAAGAGTGTGAGATTCATGAAATGGGATAAGGATCAAAATAAAATAAACAAAAGCAATCCAAAGTTCAATAATAGGAACAATGGAAACTTAGGGTAAAACAAGAAGAAATTTCATAAGAAATATGGATCCAATCCCAATCCCCCAAAACAACATGAGTCAACATAAAAAGAAGAGATAGGTAAAAGGACACAGGAGATACCCAAGACACCTAAGGTAAGATGTTAAATCTATGGGGTCCTCACTATGCTAGGAAGTGCCCTTAGAGAGCAAAGTCAAACCATAGAGTAGAGGAGTTTTCACACTGAATTTATGATGTTATTAGAAATCAGGACTTGGATGGTCAACCAACATTGATGTTGTTAAATGGTAAAATATTTACTAGAGATGTAAAAAAATTGATATATGGTGGAGCCACATATATCTTTATTTCCACTAGTATTATCGGTATATGTTGGAAAGACCTAGATTTTTGGTACAAGGATGGAAAGTGGAGTATGGTTCTAGGTAAACCTGCTTAGTGGATAAATGTTTACCTACAATAGAGGTAAATCTACCTGAAGGGTCTACTATATGGCACCCCTTCAAACCTTTGACATTATCCTAGGGATGGATTGGTTGAAGGCTCATGAAGCTTTAATCAATTTTCAAGATAGGTGGATGGATTACATCGATAAGGATAAGAGGAGAGTAAGAGTTCAAAGTGGGTGAGGTTCTTTTCAACCCCACTTAATTTTAGCTATGAATTTAAAGAAGAACATCAAAATATATAGCTTGCTCTATGTAGTGAAGATCAATAGTGAGACTAGATAAAAATAAGATGAATTTTTTAAGAATCATATAATTCTTCATGAGTTTTGGGATGTATTTCTTGAAGACCTTCTAGGTCTACCCCCTTGAAGGGAATTTGATTTCACTATTGAGTTAATGCTAGGAGTTGAACCCATTTATAGGACACCTTATAGAATGACTCCAATTGAGTTGTAGGAACTAAAGGTTCAACTTTAGGACTTGTTGGAAAAGTGTCTGATCAGACCAAGTGTGTCATGTTTGGGTGCTTTAGTGCTATTTGTGGAAAAGGATGGTTCCTTGATGCTATGCATAGATTATAGAATGTTGAATAAAATAATCATTAAAAATAAGTATCATCTATCACAAATAGATGATATATTTTATCAACTAAAGGGTTCTACCATATTTTCAAATATATATATAAAATCAGGTTACCATCAACTTAGAATCAAGGAAGAAGAAACCCATAATACAACATTTAAAACTTAATACGAGCATTATATGAAATATGTCACTTGAGAGAGACAGTTTTCGTCATTACATAGTTGTCATTTCAATATATTGGCCTATCTAAGGGGAAATATTAAAATACACACATTGTATTTTCTATTGAACCTCGTAAAATAAAATTTTATTATGATCCATACCTAAATATTTAACCTATCATGTTCTTATTCAAATTATACTAATGAAAGTTTTGGAGGGATGACATCCCTTGCTCACTTTGTATGAATTTGTGTCTAGTCCAAAAGTGCTTCTAATTGGATAAGGTACAAGTTCTTAATCACACTTAGGGTTTCTAAGGAATTCAAGGAATGCTAGGGAAAAATCTCTACTATGCAACTACCCTCACATACTACTACTAACTAAATCCTTGCTATATAGAAAAATATACAACCAAAATAGACACCAAGAGTGAGGTAAAATCAATGACTAGAGATAGCAAGAGAGTTAAAAAATCAAAATGATATTTCCAACATCCATCATCATCTATGACACTACAACAATAGACACAAAAACAAAGGACCACAAAAACAAATAAGGGTTTAATAGAAAATACAATATACAATAAAAAGGAATAAAAAGAAAAGATCCCTATCATTATATAGGATTGGACATTATATCTAGAGGAAATCCCTATGGTACAAGTAATTAAGTGAGAAGAGGATCATCCTAAGGAATATTTCCTAAAGTTAGAGGGAACTACTAGGAAATAAACTTCTATAATGATGAATCCTCCTCAGGAATATGAACTAGAGATTGAATTGAAATGTTAGAGAAATGAGAGGACAAGCAATACAATGAGTTTCCTAAATTTTGTAGTACAGGTACCCCTCAAGATTTGATAATTTTCAAGGAGGATTTAGCTACAACATGATGATAATTAGGGCATCAAGCCTTAGAATTGAAATATCTACATACAAAGGTCCATCCATTAGAAGGAAAGTATTAGACATATTGTATTTGGATATATTGGAGAATTATTAGAAGGGTTCTAACCCATAAAAAATATTTGAGAGTATAATAAGGATGCTTTGAGGGTCAAGTATATTTAAGTTATATTTAAAGTTGTTGAATTTCTAATTTAATTAACAACCAAGATCCAAAATTGTGCAATGTATTGGATGGGTCTAAGGGCATTTCATTATAGAATGTATTTATTATTTTGTAATATCTTATTATGTAACCCCAATAGGCTATGGTTAACCTTGTTATGATTAAACCTTATTAAATATTTCTATTATTTTTAAAGCCCACTTATTATGTTAGATTAGGTTAATATTTATGATGTAATTTATGGTTTTGGTATTGCTATAAATACCCCTTTACACTCATTTTTATCTAAGTGTTCTGCAATATTATCTACAAATAGTGATTATTTTTTATGCCTATGAGTTCCCTAGTTATCTTTCATTATTTTATAATTTTTGTATAAGATCTGAGTAAATGTTCTACTTTTGTTTGTTTTTTAAAGCATTGTGAATTCCAACATGGTGTTAGAGCAAGTGAGAAGTGTTGTTGCATTGTCACATAAGAAGTTCCTTTAAAGCATCCAATATTTCTTCCAATTTGCAAGATAAATTTACCATCTTCCTTTCTTCTTGGAAATTATAAAAAAATTACCAGATTTGTCTTTCAGTTCGTTGTGATCAGAGTTCCCATGACTCTCCATTTGGAATTTTGAATTAGATTCGAAGTTATAGAAAAATAGAGAAAAAATTTAAATTTGAATTTGAAACATCTGGTGCTAGCTACATTTCATACACATTCTCATACAAGAGTGTCCCATAGTTGGAATCATTTATTTTGTGTGCCCTCGATAGGCCCTCCATGGGGGGTCATGTCAACTTTGATAACTTCAATGTGATGGTGCAATGGCACCATGGAGTGTAGGTTATTTGCATTTGGAGGGTTGTGGGGTCGATTACTCATGTGACCTGGTCTTGCACGTATAAGAGTTTTGTTGAGTATAAATGGTTCTATAGATCCCCTTTTATCCACCCAAAAATGTGACATAGTGGCCAATAGGGTGTTTGCAAGGGAGCAAGCAAGTAAAGACTTCATGTTTGAGCCTCTACCATGACCTTTTCATTTATTTAGAATAACTCCAATAGTATATACTATGACACCATTGATTAGTTCTTCATAATGGATGCCCATGGCCTACTAGCAATGTCATCCCTTGTAACACATTGGAGACCTCGTGGTCATAGGATCAAGTCTTTGTAGGCAATGTTTTTAGAGGTGATATGGAAGTCACAAGTAAAGTGTGCATCTTGGCACCTCCTTCCCAATGGGAAGCTTGTCGGCTTGGTTACACCAAGGCACTTAGTAGAAAAAGGGCTCAAGTTTGAACCCTATGGAGGTAGTTTTTGATGTATTCAAAATAGTTCACCCCTTGTCCAATGTGATGGTCGACATTGACATTTATAATGCTAAGTAATTTTTTTTTAATATATATTTGTGCTCAATCAATTAAAATTATGCAAGTACCAATAACTAGGTGGATTAGAGGAGCTAAGATGACAAAAGTGATTGGATGACTCCTCAAATCAGAGCTCACTAAGTGGTAATTCAAGATTGATGCTTGCAATCCTAAGGTTAGAACCTTTACTTTTTCATTTTTGGGTCCATTAGGTAAAATATGTTGGAGGTCATAATGTTTGCATACATAAGCGTTTTGCACCCAATTTTTCAAATTCAATGAGTTTTTGAGTTCTATGCACTGGTATCATCAGTTCATAGACCTATAATAGTCTTAAGGGTTAGATTGTGTAATATGGACCACAAATCCCTAGTTACTTGTCTTAATGGGTGAAATTACAAATTTTGGTCAACTCAAATGATTAGCTTGCTATAAAGTAAGAATCTATGGTGCATATTTCAAGAGGACAAAGCAGTGGTTCTTGAAGATGAAGCTCAACACCAAAAGGTAAAATGTGCTCTAGGTTTGTTTTCCTTGCTAATTGAACCAAAGTTGCTTTTCTATATCAATGAAGAAAGTGACCCTACCAAAGTATGGTCCAAGTTTAAAGAACTTTTTGGAAAGGTTAATACTATTGAAATAAGTTGCTTAGAATTAGAGTTTCATTATCTTAAGCTAGTTGATTTTGATAACTTTGACGACTATATTGCTAGATTCAAGGCTTTGAGGACAAATATTGCATCTTTTAGAGGAAAAAAGAAATATGATTCATAATGCATTAATATTATCCTTTCTAATATCTCCCATTCCTTTCAGATGTTGAACCTAATGGTTCATATGGTTCCTATGTTATTAGAATCCCCAAAGACCATTACTCTTGATCAATTTTTTTTCTCTTCTAATTCACTTTTAGGTTGCAATGTGAAATTGTGCTGGTGAAACTCCTAAAATACAAACTCATGCAAAGGAATTCTAATCTAAGGAGGCCAAGACCCAAGGGCCAATGGGAAAGGCTAAGTCTTTAAAGAAATTGAAGACCACATATGAAAATTGTAAAAGGGAGGGACATATTACGAAGAATTGCTTGCTGAAGCTACAAAATATTGGAGCTATGTTCTTAAAGCAAGGTGAATGTTTTTCATATGATAAGGGAGATTCAGATAGATTTGCTTCAACTTGAGAGGTCGACTAGAGCATCCAATATGGGTAAAAATATTATTATTACTAATTCCTTCTCTCCTTAGCCCCTTAGATCATATTTTGAAGGGTGTTGAATTTGTAATTTGATTCATGACCAAGAGCCGATATTGTGTGATGTATTAATTATTTATTGAATATTTTATTATGTAAACCCAATGGGCCATGGTTAACCTTGTTATGGTTAAACCTCATTTAATATTTGTAATTAACCTAAAGCCCACTTGTTATGTCAGCTTAGGTTAAAATTTATGATGTAATTAGGAGTTTATAAATACCCCCTCACACTCCTCATTTCTCATGAGAGTGTTGTGCAATATAATGTATAAATAATGATTATTTATGATATCTACAGGCACCCCAAAATTCTTCTTCATCTATTTTTTATTTCTATATATAATTTAAGTGATTTTTATTACTTTTGCTCATTTCTAAATAATATTATGACTTATGATAAAAAGTAATATTTTGTTTTTTAATACAAAATTTTACAGATTTAAAGTAAAAGCTTTGCTAAACATGATCACTTTTCAATTATTAACTTACATGTTATAAAGAAATAAGTTGTATCATATCACAATGATTTTTTTTGTTCAACACATTTATCTTTTATCTATAATATCCATCATTGTAGTTGTTTTCCTTTATTTTAAGCTTTGTTTATTAAATTTAAAATTTTAATATATTATTAAATACTTTATTTTATAAATATTATAACATTCTTTACTATTAATTAAATAATAATTTAATAATATCATTAAAAAATAATTTAAAAACTAAAATTTTAAAAAATATGCTATCCAAAACTATATGTTGTTGTATCTTTTTATTCGGTAAAAAGGATTAATAAATTAAATTATTTGAAAATCAGATTGCATCTCCTACCTTTCCAGGTTTGAAGGCTTTTAAGAAAAGTTTTAACAAAGGATGCGGGACTATTCTCCCTTACATCTAATCTAGAATATATATTTATGCAAAAGAAGAGTAACCATGTAAAGCAAGGATATATAGATCTAGATACAACAAACAATACTATTATCAATGGTAAGAATGGAAAAAGAAGCTTCATGATTTGCTGAGGATGAGGCCACCATCTGGAGGATACTCATAGCAAGTGAAGTCTCCTCGATCAAGAGCCCAGTTAGCCATCGTGTCGTGTCTGTCACTATGTTTCATGTTCTGATCTCTAAAAACATGTATGAACTCCATTGTCTCAAAGCATTTTTGGATCAAAGTGTTGTTGGGTCTACCACCATGTTGTTGTGTCCTTAATGAAGAAGTTTTTATCCATATTTGTATGCTAAACTTAAAATCAAGAACCATCAAATTTTATATATTGAATATATTAACATTTATTTTTATTAAATATATCAATTTTTTTTTTTTTTTTTTTTTGTAGGGAAACTCTATAAACCCTCACCCATTGGGTAAAGACGAACTCAATTGGATCCAACTGTCTAGAGAATCTAACCAAATCGAACCAGGACAACCCAACAACAAAAGCATTCTGATGTTGCCTATCCTTTTCGAATAAATATATATCAACATTTTTTTGTCGCATAAGGAACTATAATCCGTATCCCTCTAAGTAAAACGAAATCAAGGGGACCCTGACCGTCCAAGGAATCGAACTAGGGTAGCCCACCAACAAGCACTCAACCACTATCAAACGACCTATCTTTTTCAAGTTAATTTTTAGAGTAAAGCACGAATCTTTTGTAAAGGATTTGTGTTTCCTTGTACCAAGGTTTGAACTTTGGTTTATTGGATGAAACCCAAAGACATACCAGGGTTTGAACTTGGGTCCCTTGGATGAAATCCAAAAACATACCACTATAGTGTCTCTCATGAAACAAATGAAAGAGAGAACTTAGGTCTCTTGGATGAAACCCAAAGACAAACTAACTTGAATTTGTTGGATGAAACCCAAAAACATACTACTATTATGTCTCTAATAAAACAAATGAAAGAGAGAAAAAAATTAAAATAAAACACAAATTTTAAAAAAATATAAAATATTATTTTGTATTCTAATCTTGAAACACAATAGTTATAAATTTATATATTATGTATCCTAATATGTTATATAATGTTGAAAATATATCAACATTTTCAACGGTATATAGAATATTATATCATCAAACTGAATAGTTATAAATTTAAAATTAAGGTCATGTGAACGAACTCTTATGCTGAAACATATCACTATATAGATAATGTAAGGAAATGTTTGTATTCTCTTCCTGATCATATTGTCTGTTTTATATGCATGCAAGGAAATGTTTGTATTCTCTTCCTGACCATATTGTCTGTATTATATGCATCTGCATGTGCACGTTAACGTAGTACATATTCTCTCGAAACTCACTAAGATTCAGAAGATCTGTTAGTAGTTCGAGTTGGCAGATCATGTGAAGGACTACCGCAGAAGCATGTCACCGTCAGTCACATGCCAAAACTTAAGTTAGAGGCAATATCCAATGTATTTCTTCACAGTACTCCAAAACTATTAGTTATAATTTTTTTATTGAAATTGTAAGAATAGATCAAAAGAGCCATCAAATGCTTGCTCAATTCAATTCTTATAGAATTCAAAGTCCGTTAACTTCTTATTAACTTTTTATTCCATTTCACAAAACTACATTTTTTCCCTTATTCAAAATATCTTCATCACCCCTTCTCTTCATTTATGCAATTGGACCTTCAAAACATCTTCTCCACTACCCGCTTTCCATTACTTTTTTTCATCTTGGTCTTCATATAAATTTAGTTTTATAATATTTTTTTTTCATGTTATTAACCTATTATATAAGACATGATTGGACTCATACTATATTTTTCATATAAAAACATTAAACAGTGATTAACACTTTTTACATTATATTGATCTAAAGAATTATCTTCACTTTAATTTTTAGTGTTGCACAAGGTTAGACAAGTTTGCCAAATATTTTTTCCTACTTTATAATAAGGCCGGTTCCTTATTATCTTTGTATTTCTCTCTAATATACTCTAACTACTTTGCATAGAAAATAAATATATGAAAGAGAATCCATGAAAGCAAAATATGAAATAAAATACGTAAAGTAAAATGTGGAAAGTAAATTCATAAAGTTTAGACTATGAGAGATGAAAACAAATACAATTGTTACATTGTAGCAAGGATAACATGTGATCAGTCAACACATAAAAACGCAAATAACATCAATGTCCATCCATTCATTTTATTATGAAATTGATAAGTGAATGATAAGATTGGCTAGAACGGTCATACCTAATTGCCATGCACTTAACAAATTAGGATGACATTGCCACTAATGGGATGCATAAGGACTTGTCAATTTCTTATAACCTCATGAGTACAAAGGATAATGTGAGTTTCATAGTGCAACTCTTAATTATCATGTTCAAAAGGTGAATACTATGAGGGCTTTAGGCCCCTATTTATAGTAAACGTTTACCCCTGAGTTACTTGGGGTAAAAAATAATAACTCCTAGTAGAAACAAATATTTGAGGGAAACTTTAGAAAAATATTGCACTTCCAAATGTTGCATGCCTCTAATAGGCTTAGAAGGCTCCAAAAATGCTTAATGCACAAAAAAAATGCAAAAAAGTCACTTTTTAGAATATTTTCTTCATGATCTATGTTGATTTTTTTATTTTTGCACCTATTTGAGTGACTCACTCATATTTGTGAGTGATTTTCTTGCATTTTACAAGCAAATCAACACCATTTTTTGAGAAAATTGACACCTTTTTCTAAGCACATCGACAACCTTTATTGAACAAATTGGCACCCTTTCCAAGTGAATCACTTCATTTTGTGATCTAATCACTCCCTTGAGCCAATTGGTCAATTTTTTGAGTGAATCACTCCTTTGAGATAATCAGTAATTTTTGTGAGCAATTTAATCCTTTTAGTCAATCATTTCATTGTAAGACACTTGATCAAATTCTATCATTTTTACATTTTTTGTTTTATAATGATTTTCCTAGGTTTGCAAAATCTATTTTCTTTGTCTAATTTCTTAAAATTAGAAGGTAGTATCTGAGATACTACATTTATGGCAAATTTATGGGTTTTCAAGCTCAATTGATGTGAAATCCCAAATATTACCTTTATCCTTGGTCGTGAAGTCTTCAAAATTAGAATCCCTATTACAAAATTGTAAAACTATGGGTCACCTTTGTTTAACTTTGGGGTAGCAGGTTCAAAACTACCCGTCAATTACTGTGTGAGAGTGCATCTTGATTATATACATTTTTGAATTCAACACCAACTTCTCATACTGATCCTACAAGAGAATCTTCTCTTGATACTCTTCGATTTATTGACTTTCATAGTTGGTTATCTGGTTCAATGATCTCATTTGAAGCACTAGATAATACTATTTATGGACACCTCCACTTTGTCTTTTTCTACAATCCCTTATTTATTAGTTCTTGCATCTCCTTTCTCAATTCTTTGACTATAATTTCAAGAGTGTCATAGGCAACTGACATCGTTGGGGTTACCCTTATATATAGGACATGTCTTTCAACTATATGATTAGCATCTTCTTATTCGACCTACCCATCTACTTTATCTATTTATTGAATGGGGAGTTCTTTAGTGTACTTTGCCTTGGATGTTATATCCTTGTCCATTTGTTTGAATACTTTTAAAGAACAAGATCTCGTACTTATTAAGATCTGTTGAGTATCCATGAATACATGTGGCCCCAGAGAGACTCAACTTGTCCCACCATTGAGATCTTGACATTTATATTTTTGCACTAAAAGTGCCCTAATGACTATTAACTCCTCTCTTCATTTTGTCATATAGAATTGGTGGATCATGGATGTAGTAGATACTGAAGCTCTTTTCATCAGTGTTGTCTTGACTAATCTACTTTATTATCCCTTTCATAGTACCTCATACTTACTCTCTATTTTCTCTCTCAAATTCTCTCTTTTCACAAAAGTGACGATAAAACTAATACACATAAGGGTGAATTACCTTAAAAATATTTGATTCTATATGGGGAAGAGTATCATTGTACCTATTGGAACCAATGGACTATTAAAGACAAGGATATCAACTCGACATAATGGCAAGGATGATGTTATGGACTGAGGGATGATGAATGATGAGAGGGAATGAAAAGATGACATGTGGGGTGAAACAATTGCACTTGTGACATAGGGGACCAAAGGATGAATGCAAGGTGGATGGTATAGTAGGTAATGATATGAAAGATGATAGGACAAACCAAAGTGGAGATGACAATTGAAACAACCCTACATTTTGAATAGGTAAAATTGTTGGTGATATGATGACTAGGACTACACTTACTCGAGGTGGGATGGATATAACAAAAGAAATTAGAGGAATTTAAATAAGTAAGAGTAGAACTATCAGATTTTTAGCTAGATTCAATCATAGGTCCCAATATCCAATATCTTTAGTAGACTCAAATATTAGAGCAATCAATATAAATGTCTAATATTCATGGTTATAAAATTCATAAAAATAACAATAATATGGTTTAAATGGCCAATATAAATAACAATATGCATAAGCAAACTCACAATACAATTGCTCAAAATATTGCATACAAGATTTAATATTTACTTTGATTCTTTTTACAATCTTCTATTGATATTCTAATACACACATACATTTCATGGAGCTTTGTCTCTATAATTTAACCTTAGAAAGGTGATTATTTAATACTTGACTATTGCACCCCTCACATATCTAAGAGATGCATCATTTCCTATTCCACACATAATACAAACCTATCATGCCTCTTGGATTTACATCTTGACACTTGTATACATGACTCTTGATATTCTATTTACTTGCACACATTGCACACTCTTACATCTACACACTTGCACACATTGTTACATGACACTTGGACACTCTCACACTCTACACACTTGCACACTTTCTCACTCATGACACTTGTACACATCCTATACATAGATATATACTTTAGGTAAAATATAAATCGCACACCCTAAAATATAAACTCACACTCTAATCTATTATTTATAATTTTACCATAGGTACCATTGGGTTACATTAGCATGTAAAAAATAATGTAATATTCTTCGATAAAAACAAGAGGAAAAGAGGAGACAATGAGAGGAGTAGAAGAAATGGGGGTGAAATTGAAGTGAATAAGGTTGTAGAAAATATGGCAAAAAATATTTATACTTCTATATTAGTGGCTTCTATTCTTGCCACCATTTTTCTTATTTATTTGTAATACTTTTTTTTAGATCCCTTCTCTCTAGGGTTATTTACCATTTCTCTTTATCCTTGTATCCTTAATTTCCTTGAGTCATCAAAGGTCTCATGTACTAGGCTATTTCTACTAGTCCTCATGTTGACAATTATTTCTAAGACTACACAATTAACAAGGTTTATCCTAGACTTTGTCTTGTCCATTGGGTTGTAGGGTTAGGAGGAAGAAAACTCCTACTTACACTAAAATAGTCTAGATCTCATACTTTACCTTGCTATCATTGTATTTATAGGTTATCATCTCATCTTATTAGCTTTGTGGAAGAAACCACTAGTATTATAAATATCTTCAACCAATCTTAGAAGAAAGGGATGCAAAGAAATGGGGACCTTAGTGTTTCTTATGAGATTTTCCCCAGGTGTGATGGGATTTTGTAGTGAAACCAATAGAGAAAGATTTATTATAATGCTATAATAATAAAAAGGAATCACTTTTATTAAGGAATCATTGTTGTATTGTATGGGGAACCCAAAAATTAATTAATAATTATATTCTTCGATGCCTCAACTATACCAAATGAAATGCCTATTTCTATGAGTGTGAAGGTGTGATCAAAGGTCACAACATTTGTGAAAGAGAGAGTGATTAAATAATTAACTAATAATGTGATTAGTATGGTGGTTAGGAGTAGAATCCTAACAAATTTTCTCTTCTTCTTCTTCTTCTCCTTTATTTTTCTTGGGAGTAGGGAATTTATAGAAATAAAAAACTATCTCTCTAAGTTAAAGATAATCCCATTCACCAAATAAGAAAAATAACTATCGATTGTTATGATGTTGATGTTCTAGCTTAGGATATTTCAATACTTATGAAAATGTAGTAAGTTGGATAACATTAATGGTGCATATGGAATTCTTTTTCCAAGAGGACTTTCCCAATTTAGAGCCTCATAAGGATATTCTAGGATACAATATGTCTCTTCATCAAAATAATTAAAATCTTGAGTGCGTGTCATGATCTACGAAGTTAAAATCATATTTCCTCTAATCATTCCCTCCTGATTTACTTATTAATATTAAATATTTATAACTGATGCATATCTTTACTTATAAAGTGATGGGAAACATGGATAATCATTGGTATTTCTACAACTATTATAGCCTCTCTACATTTTCTATTTTTCCATGATCAAATTTTATGGCAATCATTAGTTTGGATAATCGACTTTATGTAACTAGGTAACACAACATCACTCAATAATAATGGTTCTTTTTATTTTTATTCCAAAACCAATTCAATGTCATTCTTCAAATCATTAAATTGTTGGGGTGTAATTTTTACCCTAGTTGTACTTCCCAGGATTGTAGGAAAATACCCAATTTTTAGGATCATGGCTTTTCTATTACTCAATGCAACCTTCTTATATAACCCTTATCCATTTTTTGAATAGATTCTATTTCTAGGATTTCATCCCCAAATGGGTACATGTCTTCACAAAAGGAGCCCCATAAGGTTCCTTTGCACCTTGCAAGATTATATTTCTCTAAGACAAAATTGTATTTCTCATACTCTAGCTTAGCTTCTTCTTTTTTGTATTTTTTTCCTGTATTAATATCTCATATTATGGTTGTAGGATATCTTCTGCTTCCACTATAGGATTCTCTCTCCCTTATGAGAAATTAAATATATCATATTTTAGGAGAGTAAATATTTCACCACCCTTTAATGATTTATGAAGATCACACATGATGACATATTGGATAGGAAAATGGCTTTCAACATCCTCAGGTGTTATAGTGAATTGAATCTTAGGAACTTGGTATTATTCTAAAATTTCCCCATCAAGAAAGTAAAATGGTTTCATGAATGGTGATTAACATGCTAATTCCTAAGACTTTGTAGTATCTCCTTCTTCACATTCTATCTCAATTCTTCTTTTTGTTGCTCTTGTATGGTCCAATTCATAATCTAAGGTAGGCACTAATGTTTGATGATCTAACTATATATTTGCTCTTATTATCTCCATAGGTATATAATCCTCAAAATGGGAATGGTTTAAATTCTACTTCCATCGTAGAATCTTCTCCTTTCCATGGAAAAGTAAACACCTTGCATTCTTCAACATAATCTAATTCTATATCGAGTAAGTGTCAATTGATTCATAATATTCTTTATCCTTTGCTTCCTTTTTTATGTTCTCCTTTTATGGTATGATAGGTTCCTCATCCTTGAAATTGTAAATGTTGTCTTCCCCTTCTGAGTACTATTGTATCTTCCTAGTTTTGGCTTGCTTGTTGACTGATAATTGTTTAGAAGCTTTCCCCTTATCTCTAGTTTCAACTCCTTGTTGACTAGAGTATATGGTGTCATCTTCAAACACTAACTCTACATTTATTTCTATAGCATTAAAATTTTCTAGGATTGCATCATTGAGATTGTCCAAGGTAAGTGCTAATTGTAGAGCCTAGAGTTGTTGATACATGGTTAGATAAGCTATGGGGACTACTTAATAGATGATGGCAACTTTTTGAGATTAACATTATTATTATATTGAATAGTTTGAGAAGGCTTGATGGCTCCAATGCACTCTATGATATCATACCTATCAGGGTTATGCACAAGGGTGAATTTCGCAATTTAGAGTGAATTTTAGGATTTTCACAATTTTTTTTTTGTAATTTTGGGAACCTAGAGGTCGGTCCATTTGTCCAAAAATTACGAGATCAATTTTTTTAGGGCAAATTCGCCCCTGTACAATAATTTTTTTTGCCTAATTTTTACTTTAAACTTATTAAAAAAAATTATCCTGCCCAATTCGCCTCTTGTACCCCACTATATATAGGTAACCCTGACAGTGACACTCAGTCTCATGTAATTAAAACAAGGTGACTGACACAAGGCGAACAATAGAAGTGACCAACAAAAGGTGACTATCACAAGGTGACTGGTGGAAGCGACTGGTAGAAGGCGACTCATTAGATGACTGTCACAAGGTGACTGTCAGAAGGTGATCGACAGAAGTGACTAGCAAAAGGTGACTGACACGAGGTGACTGATCCAAGGCGACTGTCACAAGGCGACTAGTAGAAGCGATTGGCAGAAGAATACTAACATGAGATGACTGACACAAGGTAATTATCATAAGGTGACTATCACAAGGTGACTGACATGAGGTAACTATCATAAGGTGACTATCATAAGGCGATTTTCACAAGGCAACTGCATAAGGTGATTGTCATAAGGTGACTGACATACAATGATAACCATTTATCGGTAATTTTTTGTTACCATTTATGTTCCTTTTTATAAATTCTTGTTCATTGACACTCAATAAGGAGGTTTTCCTATTATTTGGGCACCAATCTCAAGCTTTCTTTGGTTAGATATTTTATTGTCTTAAATAGTAGTTCTTTCTTTTATCAGTTATTTTCATTTTTTAAAATGATGTTCATGTTAATCTTCTATTTATATAGGTAAAATGTCACCTATTTGCAGTGGAAAGAAGGGAGGCCAGTCTTCTGATAAAAGGAGTATCCTCAAATACTTTCATGATATTTTGAAATCCAGTCAACCATCAACATCTGCACAAATTGAAGGTATGAACACCTTTACTTACTAACCAGTTAATTTATTTACATTGTTAATTTTATATACAATGTCTTCATTCATTAAGAAGGGTGATTTTTGGTTGATGGCTTTATCCATTGTTTATCTATATTTTTGAAAATAAGTTATGCTTTTAAAAAGAATAATGATAATGACCCTAGTATTGACCCTAGTATTATCTCTACAGAAAACATTGTTGACCCTGGTATACCTCCACTTCCACATATCCAAGATAACGAAAAGTCCACAGATGAAAATTTTCTTAAAGAAATGGAACAAAAACATGAAGAGATTACTGAAACTAACATGCCAAATGGAAAAAAATAATAGTTCTTATGCAGTCCCTACTTTCGAAGAATCTTATTCTAAAAAACATAAACGTACAAGGTCATCTAGATGGACAATTAACAGATAATTTCAGCTTGATTGTGTTTCATATTTTTCATTTGTTGAGCCAATATTGCCAAAGAATAGTAATTAGGTAATAACAGATATGAGATGCATAATTTGTAGTTGGAAACATGGAAAGGATCGTAGATTGCAAGTTAATAAAGATACAATAGAAAAACATTGTGGAAAGGTTTATATAAAAATAAAAGAAAGTGATGGACCAATACAAAAAAATTATAGGTGGAAGGATGCATCAAAGTGTGCACATATCATATATGCACAATAATATGATAAAGCAATGAAACAAAAGTAAACTTTGGTTGATAAAGGTGCAATGATTCAAGCCTAATTTCAAAAAATGGAAAAGTTCACTTTAGCTTTACAAAGTTTATAGTTTGTTGTTGTACTCACTATTCTTAAAAATGGTAGACCTATGTATGATTTACTTGATTATAAATCTCTATTTCGACTAGCTGATGTGCAGAAATTACCTAGCGCCCATTGGTCATATTGAAGTGGTTAGGAAATGGTAAAATATATGTCATTGGTTGAGCAAGATGACCTCAAAGAGAAAATAAAAAAGGCCAATTTCATTTCACTTTCAATTGATGAGATGACTGTTTTTGACAAAACATATCGGATTTGCATGCATGTTTACACATTGGAAAATTATTTAAGGCAACCTCATTTACTTGGACTACTCAAGATGGTGTAAAATTGCAATGTAGAAATTATTTACAATGTTGTTGTTTCAAATCTTAAGAAAATAGTAAGAATGAATGAAATAGAAATAGCCACTAAGTTAATATGTATTGGAGTTGATGGTGTTGCTACAATACAAGGACACATGAATGGTCTTTGTGTTAGACTACAAACATCTATTACCCCATATTTGATCTCTATTCATTGCATGGCTCATAGAATGAATCTTGCATACAAAATTATGGATACATTTACAAATGTAGTGAGAGTGGAAGAGCTTGTTCATGAAATTCATTATTATATTTTGTGCAGTCCAAAAATATTTTTAAAGTTTTAGCAGTTTGCACTAGGAGTTACTAAAGGTAGAAAACTTTTAAAATATGTACATACTAGGTGGATTTCAATGTATAAACCGACATATAGAGTTTTCAAAGAATATCAATCCTTGGTAGGGTTTATGTATGCAAATCGTAGGGCAGTTGATAAGGCTAAAGATTTTTTTATTTTGAATGAGTGACTTTGAAGCACTTATCACATTGTGTGGTATTATTTCAATGTTCTAAGAAATGAATACTTTGATCAAAATTGCACAAGAAAGATCAATTTATATTGTGGATTTCGTTAGGGTGAGAAAAAAATTTGCATGCATATTGATACAATGTACGCATCTAGTCAAAGTTTTATGGATCCCATGTTTAAGAGTTGGAGAGCATTGAAAAACGTGAATGATCCTTAGAACTTTTTTAAGTTCAATATAAATGAGCATCTATGTATTAATGTCCATAGAAAGGAAATTACTTTATATTATTTTGGTCATCAAATGGATATAGCTACAAATGAAGTTGAAAAATACCCATAACATACAACATATTTCATGTAGTTGTAATAGATACAAAAATTAAACTAAAACAAATAGCAGAATCATTGAAAAAAGAAATCAAAGACCGTTTTGAAAGAGATGAATTGCTTGAGGCTATGGGTGTGGTTAAACCGATGTTTTGGGATCCTTGTAATGAATACCAGAATATAAATGGTTTGTTTCTCAAATACATGGGCACTCTTGCTAGCCATTTTAGTAAACGTGTGGTAGTCAATAGTATTGAAATCAATGGCATTCTCAACAAAGATATTTTGACAAAACAATCAAACTATTTTGGAACAAAAATGTTTGCGTTTCACAAGTTAGTAATCATCATGAAAGGAGTTCTATTTCACGTTTGTGGAAACAATTATACCCTAGTAGTATCCTACAACATACTATGAGTGAATATTTTAGTTTAAATGAATTATTTCAAACAATGATTTTAGGATCTATGGAGGATGAAAGGGTATTTAGTGCATTGCCATATGTAAAATCTAAAGTTGGAAATAGGTTGGAAAAAAATTTGGAATTTTTTTTCAGATTATATGTGTCGACCTATGAGGTTGAGAAGTTTCCTTATGAAATATCTTTGTCATATTGGAAATCTCTGGTAGAGAGAAGAGGTGTCATGAATACTCAGGATGATGAGGATAATGGTAACACTAATGATACTATGATGACAAAAAATTTTGGTATGAGTGCAAAATATTTTTCATAATCTGAAAAGAGTTTGTTCTAGCTTCTAGCATTATGATGCAAATATGTTTTCATTTGACTGATTTCATGTATTAAACTATCATTTTCCAACAGAATATTGAGATTTGATTCATTTATTTGATTTGATTTCATATATTATTCCATCAGTTTTCATGTATTTTGAAACTAAATATTCATTACAGAATCACATATATTATTAATTTTTACATGTATTTTGATTTCACATATTATGCTTTTAGTTTTCAATAAAATATTGATATTTGATTATATTTTGAGACATGATATTTTGGTTTGAAATTCACATATTATACCATCAGTTTTCAATAGAATATTGATTACAGATATATTTTTTTTTTTTTTGAATTTACATGGTGGAATCGGTAGGTGCCACGAATCCAGGCAGGCTGTCCAATTTTTTATGGCCGCCATAGTATTATACGTTGTCCGCCCCAAAAATTGCCACAGATCTTCGTGCAGTCCGCCCCTATAACCACCATGCCACAATCATTTTAAACCTTTTACGCTGCTGAAAGCACCAAGAAATGGACAAGCGTTCAGTTCGACGAGGCCCGAGATTTGAACCTTGGACCTTCGCCCCCCTTATGGGGTTTGGATGAACCAATTGGTCTACACCTCGGACCTCGATTACAGATATTATTGATTTTAACATGTATTTTGATTTCATATATTATGTTATTAGTTTTCAACAGAATATTAATTACAAATATTATTTATTTTCACATGTATTTTGAAAACCATGTATAGCAAACCATGTATTGAATAAAGTATAAACCATGTATTGAATAAACCATGTATTGAAAACAATGTATGGCAAACCATGTATTGAAAATAAAAACCATGTATTGAAAACAATGTATGGAAAACCATGTATCGAATAAACCATGTATTGAATAAACCATGTATGGTAAACTAAATATTTGTGCTCCATTTCATTCATTTCAAATTATTTCATAAGAAATAAAAGAACATTTTATTGCATCCACATAATTCAAAAATATTTATTCCATCCACACAACTGATCAAAACATCACAATATTGAAAATAAAATATCAAAAAGTAATACAAAATTTATGGAAATTGTCTATTTGATTCATTTAAAAAAAATACGAGTCTTTGACAATTTAAAAAAAAACTATGCAACATGTTTCTTTTCACCATATTCTAGAATCCACAAATAAGAAAACAACAGTTCTACTTTTCTTCCTGCAAAGTACCTTAAGTGTCAGTTGCATCTATCTCAATATCCTTTGCTTCCAATGTACCAACCCTTACCAAACTTTTAATTGTAGTGTTTATCCCTGATAACAATAAACCTTCTTCCTTCACAGGATCTTCTTTAAACGGTGTATTCAACTCTTTCTCATTTTATTTTACTACAGCCTCCACATCTAGGACCTTTTCTATGATAAACTTCTTTAGCCAATTATTTTCTTGGGCAGTGTATTGTAGTCTCTTCTTCACTTCAATAGCATTGTTCACATTGATTTTTGTTGTCTTGATCAACGTTTTCATGGTTGTCACCTGCTACTTTAAGTGTTGATAATTAGACTACAAAATACAAGAGAAAAATATTAATATTTATTAAAAATATATATTAAAGAAAAAAATGATTTTCAAATATATGTAAAACTTACATTTGTTGTAAGTTGCAGTTTTTGCTACTGCTACTTTCTTCTTATCTAGTTCCCATTCATTGAAATATGCTTGGGCTTCGACATTTAGGTTCTCTAATCGGTCCAACATAATGGCTAGAACTTCATCATTATTTGGAGAATCAATCTTCATTGTGCCAGATTTAGCTTTAAGTAACATAGCATTGAGCTTTTGTGGTTCATTCTCTACATTTGAAAATAGATAATTTCTATGTGCAAAGTTCTTATATCTGCCATTTATTGCTTTGATCATAACCTTGGCCCGATATTCTCATTCTCTTAATGTATCAATATCTATAATAATATTATTCATAATAGTAGCCTTACATTTGTTTGCTAATAAAATATTTTCTGAAAAGTTACTTTATCATCATCACTCGAATGATGATGGGTATCGACTTGCTGGTGGAGGGAAGAGGAAACAATGGTGGCATATGCTTCAACATTCTCCTCTAATTCATCATCGATCCCTAAACCATGAAACAAATCACTTGTCTTAAGTAGCAAATTCAAATTATTCATATCCTAATACATAAAATTATCTTTGAGATTCACATCTGGAGGGGGCATCTGAGATGAACTTTCTACATTTGATAAATTATCAAGTGTTAAAATTGGGAATGGTGTCCCTGAAGTAAGAGATTGAGACACATTCTAAGTTTTTGTCTAAAAATGGTTGGTGGTTCTTGGATGTGGCGGTGTGAGGAACTATTTCCCACGTATGCAATATTGGTTCCTCACCGATGATGCATGCAGTGAAGTCTGTCAGACTTGCTATGGATAAAATTGATGTTGATGGACTTATTGTAAATAGACTGGCTACTTTTCCTATTGTGCACCCGATGGAGGCATCTGTTTTTGAGTCTTTTAAATCTAGTCAATTCCTTTGCAAAATTTCACATGAAAAATATAAATTAAAACTAGTGTAAAAAAAATGTCATTAAAATGGATCAATTTTAACTAAACATACCCGACTCAGACTTTGTAGTCATTGTTGTTGATGATGCAAATATTTTCCCTTACTCTAAAAATAGTTATAATATTTTCTCAAACTAAATATAATTTTATGTTATTAAAATATATTATTTAAAATAGTACTTTTGAAAAATAAGTTTACCTTATGAGCTGAATGTTACGTCTTCAATGTCGTCTGCATCAGATTCATGTCTAGAAGTTTGAGGAGTCATACATGTATGTTGTCCATCAAGAGACCTCCTACATTTACATGTGGGAGTTATTGGTGATGATTGCGACTACATGTCAGAATCAGCAGACGCTTCTTGAATCCTCATGGCGACATATCTTTTACTGGACGAGTGATTTGCTCTTCTATGTTTAAAAAAAAAATAGAAAATAACAAGATTGATTGAAAATAAAGAAAAGAGAGACTATTCCAATAAATAATTTTACCTGTATTTCATTCTCATTGATTCCAATAGCCAGTAAATCTAGGTGTAATGCAGTTAGAGGATTTGTTTGTTGAATATTGTAGTATGCTTCATGACAAAGACAAAGAATAAAGTTTCCAGAGGTTACTGTATATGCAAATTGAATTTTTTGCATAGTAAGAAGGTCCTATTTCAGATGATTTGAAATGTGAGTGGACCAATCATATCTACCTCCATAAATATATTGAATCAATAATGACAATGCCTAAAATAGTATTTCTTTAGGTTGACCCTACAGAATAAACCTTCCCAAGAAAAATTCAATGCATGCATAAAGAAATTTGTTTGTAACATTGGAAATGTGCAAACCCCTTTTCAACTTAGAAGAATTAACTAAAAATAGAGAGAACATTATTAGATATGGAAAATAGAAAACATCAAAATTAAGGATTAAAAAAAATAAAATCTTAAAAACTTACATTTCAAATGGTTCGGATTCATGGCATATCTAGATGCCAGCGTTGATTTATCATTTTCGGTCAACACGTACTGGTTGTTAACAAGGAGACCATCCAAAAATGGTATTCTTGTTAGTCGTTGCACATATGAGGGGTTCACAGTAAAAACAATATCCTTGTTATCAACTGTAATATGTACAGTAGACATATCATGGTCGTAGTAACTACCTATTTGTTACATCAGGGAGACGTTGACATCTAGTTGTGGCATATTAATGACACCAACAAATTCGGAGGTGTAAAGCCAAATGGAATCTCTCCCATGAGTGCTAAAAATATTCTTGATGTTCGAGCAATAGTAACTCTTTAATGATACCTTGGAAGGTAGAGAAGAGGAAGCGCTAGCCATTTCTGACCACCCTCTGTAAAAGCTCTGAAAACCCTCTTAAAATACTCTAAAAAAGATAGGAAAATACTAGGAAATGCTACAAAAACCATCTAAAAAATATTAGAAAATACTCAAAAAATGGTTGGAAAAAGCTCTAAAACCGTTGTAGAAAATGCTCTAAAATTTTTGGAAAATGCTATGAAATTGCTTTGGAATTTGTTGTGCAAAAGGTGGAAAATGACCCCCCTATTCTATTTATAGAATTCTACATGGCTGAAGTCGATGGACGCGTGACACATGGCAGAGGAGAGGACACGTGGTAGTATTTTATTGATGATCTTTGGTGGTCATCTTCTTCTAGTTTCCTTGTGATAGTCACCATGTAACAATCACCATGTGATAGTCACCTTGTGACAGTCACCTTCTTCTAGTTGCCTTATGAAAATCACCTTGTGATAGTTTCCATGTGACAATCACCATGTGACAATCGCCATGTAACAGTCACCATGTGACATTCACCATGTGGCAGTCGTCATATGGTAGTCTCTATGTAATAGTCGCCTTGTGACAGTTACCTTGTGACAGTCACCTTGTGATAGTCGCTTCTGTCAACCGCCTTGTGACAATCACTTCTGTCAGTCGCCATTTTAGAATTTGAAAATTTTGGTTCACAAGTTTCATAAAATCATCATTATTTGATAAAATTTCTACAAAAATTTGAAAATTTCTCCCCAATTTTTATACACCTTATGACTAGATTCACCTCTATTTTATAAATACATTTTGGGGGTGACCCCTTATGCATAACCCTGATACCCATCATTACAAGGAAGACATCATGCTGACTCCATCTCCATATTGGTGTTAACCATATGATTGTGAGCTTAGTTTTCTCCTTGATTAATTTCTTGTTAAGAAATTTGATCTTCTATTATGTGTAGAGTATTTTAAGGGTTCCAATTCTATGATTTTTGTCATTTATGCTTTGCAACATTGTTCTAATTTATCAAATTCTTTATTACCTCCATCATTTTATATTTTATAAAATTATTATTTGACTCATTGCTTGAGTCAAATGGAGCTGGGAGGGATGGAAGTTGTGTCTAAAAAGCTATAGTAGATGATGAGTTTTAGCCATGATGAGTAATTATGCATGGCAATGTAGAAGGATGAGTGGAACTATTTGATTGGGAATTATAAATAGGTAAAATATTGGGCATGGATTTAGGTATAGGTATATTCTATAAGATTTGGGCTACATAGGCTATTGATGGAGTAGGGGGTTATATTTCCTATTCGAATAAGAACCTCCTTTGCTCTATCTACTTATTTAAATGTTGCAACTGGTGTATGATGATTAGAATTACAATCCATTAAAGCCAATTCAAGTTGAAAACCTTTGATGTAATATAGTAATGTTTGTTCTTCACTTGGTCTAAGTTCAAGGTTCTAAAGAATATAGTATTGAAATAATGTATATCTTCTTGAGGATGTCTTTGGATTGCACTTAATTAAAACAAAACTAAGTAACCATTTTCCATGTTACCAATTCTTCACATGAATGGTTCCACTATCAATGTCTAACTAGTAATTGAAGTATCTGGTAATCCCCTATACAACAAGGCAATTTTATCATGAAGAGAGTAGATCAACAAGTGTATCATTTTGTCCTCTTATAAGATGTAATTAATTGACTTGAGCATAGAAACTTTGATGAATTTATCCAATGTCATCTTGTCCCTATCCCAACGAAGGTGGGTAGTGTTTTCATAGCTACTAAAGGAACAAGAGAATGGGCCACCAAATTTAGTGGTCCTTGGTAGGTCAATTAGGAAATTGGCTTTGTAGCCTAGGAGGCACTCCTAGATTATTCTATTACGGATGAGGTTGGTCATATTGCTGTTGAAGAGGGGAGTGCATTCTATAGCCATGAGATAGATACAAAGGATGTGGAGAATATGGATATGGAGGATAATAAGGTTGTAGATACTGGTAAATCCATCATTGGTTTGTAAGTGATCAAATATTCTATTATAAATTCTATAGAAATTATTGTTGAATTTGAAAAATCTATAGGTATTGAGGTGTTTGAGGACTTTGAGAACTTTGATGCCATGAAACATTTTGTACTATCTAAGGATTCTCTCATGGTTGAGTCACCATAAAAAAATGTAAAAGACAAAAGCAAAGCTCGTATGCAAGGTTTGAGATAGTGCCCCCTAAAAAAAATTTGGGTTGTTTTTGGAAGCAAATTACTCATTTTATTTTGATAAATTTCATAACACAAACCATCATCCTATATCCTCTAGTGTATGTACCTATACATACAATTTTTGGGGTTAAACTATACAAACATTTCTCAAAAATTCAAAATTGCTAATTGAGGGATTTGCTCGTAAATAGGAATGATTTGCTCATGATTTTGGGTAATTTGTATTAAAATGTATTTTTAACTAAACTATTAATTTGAGTGATTTGTTTAAAATTGAAATGGTTTTCTTACAATTTTGAGCAATCCACTCACAAAATCAAGTGAATCGCCTACTTTATCAAGCAATTTGTTTGCCTATCTAAACTTGGAAAAATATATAAAAATAAAATAGTGCCCAAGTAGATTGCTAGGAGAAAATCACCTATGGTACTAGAGAAAACTACCTTCCTATGAGAGAGGGAGGAAAAAATTGTCTTTCCTAGTGAACCACTTCTTAATCCTAGAGTGAATCACTCATTTTATTGAGTGAATCACTTGTTTTTTGTACTTGTGCAAAAATTGACTCAGAATCTATCTTAAGTGCTTCCACCTATGGAAAATGCACATATGAGATTAGATTCTATTTTATGGCACTTCTTGAATGCTATTTGGAGTCATCTTTGAAAAAAATTAGTTTTCTAAAGTTCATGTTAGTGTTTTCATTCACAAAGTACCTACAAAACAAACAACAAAAGCATTGTTAAATTTTAAGTAAAACTGGGTTTGGATCTAAAAAAACTAGATGAACCACTCTAAATTTGACCTATGAAATTCTAATTCAATTTGAGCAATTTGCTTACTATGTTGAGTGAATCACTCATTTCTTGAAAAATTTCAAACTTACCCAAAATTGAGCAAATCGTTTGCTTTCACAAGAAAATTGCTTGTAAAATCAAACTTAGCAAAATATTTATCTAATTTTGAAAGAATTTCTCTATCTATGATGGATGCATTTTTAGGAATGAAAATTGAGAAAAATACATAAAAATGGGTTGGTCCCTCCAAGCTTACCAAAAACTATGTTGATGTGGGGAATTGTCTTGACGTCTAATTTAAGTGTTTTATCCCCAAATCCAAGTTTCAACAAGGTTTAGCAAGATCTCCAAAGGCTTCCCCCTACATATAGCATGAAAGCATCAAGGATTTTGAATTATCCCTTAGATAACATTCATTTTTTAATACCATGTTATTTAGATTTAGGTTCTCAATCATTTACTAGGCAACATCCCAAAAAATGGGAAATGTTTTCAAAGTTTGTTTTATCCCTCAAAAGACCAAAAACTAACTTTGTGCAAACCAAGAGTTGTTGCTTACCTTAAGATATTATCAGTTAAATTTTTAAATATTAGTATTGAAACCTATAGTGGTGCCACTATCATAGTTGAATATGGATTGTGTAACTATTTTTTTTGTCTATCTTTAGTTATTGTAATTTATTTTGTTGTGTTTGATAATTTTAAAACTAAATCACATCCAAAATTAAACCAATTTCTTTGTATGAAGATAACCAACTAAAGAATTTTCTGATTATTAACTAGAAATTATATTCTAAAGTGAGATTTACATAGTCATAGATCTATGAAAATAAATGTGCATGAAGATATGAATAATTTTGAATAGAAAATGATCCTTAGTTTACTATACACATAATTATTTATATTGAGATTTACATAATTTTATACATGTGAAATATAATTGTACATGAATATTATAAATCCTTTAGAAGAAAAAACACTCAATAAGACAAGAACATAATTATTCCTTTACAAGATAAATCACTTGTAGATATAAATTTGAGCTATAGACAATATTACTAGTAGTAGCTCTAACCACATAGGTAGGGAAGTGGAAACCACAAAAAGAGAAACAAAAACCACTAGGAGATAAGTAGAAACAATATGATGCCTCTCATATACATACAAATAGGAGATTGGATGTTAAAAACTATTTTCCTTTCCCTTTATTTAATTTCCCTTCTCTTTGGAAGAGTGTCCTCATCAAATTCTTATAGAAGAATATGCTTACTAAAATTTGTGAAGGCTACCTTATAACAGAGAATATAATTGTATGACAAGGCATCATGTTTTTAAAACAACCCACCATTACCATACACAAGAGAAGGATCTAAGGCCTTCTTTGCCTTGTTTTTTCCAATACCCCCACACCTAACAAATATGCAAACCTTTTAATATTATGCTAAAAAATATTAATTTGCTAATATCACACATAATTATTCCAAAAAGAAAAACACAATAGCAATTAATAATTTAAACACAAGATATAACAATGTGTGCAATAACACCACTCAAATATTTTAGTCAACAATCATTGTGATTGATATGAACTGATTATGTTGGATTTCTTTATGAATATTCACACTCATTAGATGTGATACACACACTAAATTGGGATTCACACATTGATTTTTAAGATCCAATTACTTGAGATACAAAATATGTGCATACATACATACATACATACATACATACATACATACATACATACATACATACATATATATATATATATATATATATATATATATATATATATATATATAAACATAGTTTTTAAAGAAAAGCAATTACAAAAATAAAAGTAAAAACAAAGAAGATATAAGCATAGTTGTTAAATTAGAAGATTTATTTTTAGATACGAGTATCTTCATAGATAAGTTTATTTTATTTTACACATATATCTATATATATAAACATAGTTGTTAAACTAGAAGATTTATTTTAGATATGAGTGTCTTCGAGAGATAAGTTTATTTTATATATATATATATATATATATATTTTTGTCTGTGTGTGTCTGTGTAAAATAAAATAAATTTATCTCTGAAGACACTCATATCTAAAATAAATCTTCTAGTTTAACAACTATGTTTATATATTCTTTATTTTTTACTTTTATTTTTATAGTTGCTTTTCTTTTTGTTTTGCAGGTTTAATTTTTTGAATTTTCACAGAATAAACATTAAACTATTCCAGCAATTCCACAAAAATTATAAATAATTACAATATATTCAAATTATATACATCTCTTTGTTGAGTGATATACTATTTGGAGAGTAGGAACTTCCTTAGCATAAGTAGCACATTAACAAACCAATAGTAAGAATGACTTCTTACTATATAGAAACCATATCTTGTAGACCTCATTACCACTTTTAACACTTTAAAGAATATATTTTAAGTGTTCATTTTTCTTATATAAAAAATACATTAAAAAACACCATACTTGAAGGAATGAATAAATCTATTTTTAGATGGATTATAACCAAGTTTGAGATATAAATTTTGACATAATCTTGTCCTTTAATTTAATGTGTTTATATGGCTAAATCTTGATAAAGTCATTATGAAAAATGATCAAAATAAATTTGAATAATATAATTATTTTAGATGAATCCGCATGTGACTTCCAAAGTCCAAATGTGTCTATGATTTACTGATAAATAATGTTATTGACATATTTGTAATTGTAAATAAATATTTCTTAATTGTGTACCATAAATATTTGATATGAATATTACTAAATGTTAATTAATTCATGATGGAAAACTATGAAAATAATTTTTAATGATATAATGACTTCAAATGATTCCATTAGTGATTTCAAAGTTTAAAACTAGCTACTAATTATCGACAAATGCTCTTGATAGGCCATTATTTTTCTTTGATATATTTTTGGCCCTCTTCATAACACCTATTTTATTTAGACTATTTGTTTTTATTGACTTGGGTGTTATAGAAATAGGATCTTCTTCAATTTATTGAAGATATATAGGAACAAGTCAAACTATATTTGTTTCCTCTTGGCTTTTAGTTGTGTGCAAAGATTCTTTGGTCATTTCTTTTAGACATGCAAAATTGTAACTTTTATGAGGATTTCCTTTGAATTAATATGATTTCTTATAAGCCTCCTTTGCAAATTTACTTATCAATCTTGATCTTTCAAGATCTTACTACCTTGGTATTACAATAAATGCAAAAAAACAATTTAGCTTTTGATAAAAATGTACAAAAAATATCTATCTTATTCATGCTATCTTTAAAATATTTCAAATTTATTTAAAATAAATGTTAAGTGTCATAAATTCTAAAGAGACTTTTAAATTTACTTAGTTTTCTAAACATTTTCATCTCTTTGATATGCCTCGTATCCTAATTTATAAATATGTTCTTCAATTGGTATAATCATCCTTAACTATTTTTGCAACTCTATTTATAACATCCATACTTACAAGGTATAGAAGTAGTCTATCTTCATTTTTTAGCTGAATTTCTATATGCAAAGGGATTGCAATTTTATTTCTTTGATATTATTTAATGTACAAACTATGATTATCATAAATTTATGATATTGATTTTGCATCTCAATAAGAAGACACATCTTATCATGTTTAATAGTATGCCTCAAACCTAGATCTATGCCACCTCTTCATCATCATTGGTTTTTAGTTAATATTTTTATTTCTCTATATTTTTAACCCATTACTTTTTTTCTTAGATGTCATAATGTGTGAGGGTGGCAATACTTGGTAAATTAAAATATGTGCTCCTTGAATATGTAAGAATTCATTTCATCTCCAAAACAATACAAATAACAAAAGTCATTCAAATTCTAGCTTGTCAATTCTAAAGATATTAGAAACATCTACATGAGTAGCAAAGAACTCTTTTCACATTAATAACTATATATTATGTTGACTTAAAGAATAGTACCTCTAAATATATGCATCAATATATCTAACACAAATTTGAAACTAAATATTATGGAAATATTTGTAGAAATGTCATACACTAATGATATTTTTATATCATTCTTGATCTAGCAACCCTTCAGTAATATTTGAACAAAAAACATTACAAGTAAGGATCATATAATTTACTTAATAACTAGTGATAGGATGCTTGTGACTGGAATTATAACTCTATATTTGGTTGGCTTGTTAAAATAACTAAAGTAACTTGTTACCTTTAAAATGTCATCACACTTATTAAGGATCTTATATGAATTTATTCCATTATATTGGACATAGTTAATATTAGAGTAGTTGATTTTATTATGATGATATAAGTCAACTCCAACTTTGCATGAAATACCAATTAGTCAAGACTTAATAGAAATAAGAAATGAGGTAGTAACTTATTTCAATTCTATCATTGGTCAGGAATTGCAGTGCAATGAGGAGGCCAAAGATATTCTCTTGCAATCCATTCCTAGCATAATAAATGAAGATATAAACCTTAAGATTCTAGCCCACTTTTCTAATGAGGAAATTAAGGAAGCCTTGTTTAGCATGGAGCCAGACAAAGCCCTAGTACCCGACGAATTTCCCCCTCGTTTATATCAAGCTTTTTGGGACATCGTAAGTGATGATGTAATTTTTGTTGTCAGAGAATTTCAAGTAAGTAATCATATCCCAAAAGGTATCAACTCTACTTTTATTTCTCTAATTCCTAAGAAGAAAACCCCTGAATCTATGGCTGACTTTAGGCCAATCAGTCTGTGCAATGTTTCTTACAAGATCCTAACTAAAGCCATTGCAAATAGAATGAGAGATATTATGCCCAGCATCATAGATCCATGTCAGGGAAGCTCTGTCTAGCGCAGGTCAATCTTGGATGGAGTTATCACGGTTCATGAAGCTCTACACTCTACTCATAAGACTAACAGGTCTATTTTTGCCCTCAAGATTGATATGAACAAAGCATTTGACAAGCTAAGTTGGGAATTTCTAATTTTTTTCCTCCTTAAGTTTGGTTTTCACTACCAATGGGTTAATTTTATCAAATAATATATTTCTAAAGCATGGTTCTTGATTCTAGTTAATGGAACAATTGCTGGTTACTTTCAAATTCATAGAGGAATTTGGCAGGGGGACCCTATCAGCCCCATGTTATTTATCATTGTGGCAGAAGCTTTAGGAAGAACCATAAAAAATGCTTGCAGTTCAAGGCTAATATTGGTAATCAAGGCAACATATCTTACTAGGACTATTTATCACCAAAAATTCATCGATGATACCCTTATATTGACTAAGGCATCAATGGTTGAGGCCAAAATAATTAAATACATCCTGCAACTCTACGAGGACACTACTGGTCAAAAAGTTAATTTCAATAAAAGCAAGTTATATTTCTTGAACACCCCCATTCAGAGGTAAGGAAGGATTGCAAAAATTTTAGGGTGTGATATAGCAAACCTCCCCACTTCATATCTTGGTCTCCCTTTTTTCATTGGTTCTTCGAGAGAGTCAATGTGGGATAGGTTTATTGAAAGAATTCAAAAAAAACTTGCTGGATGGAAAGTTCATCTTCTATCTCAAGAAGGAAATTTGACCCTCACTAAGGTCTCTCTTTAGAGCATTCCAGTCTATTTCATCTCTATTTTCAAAGCCCCTATGAAGGTTTTCCAGAAAATTGAGAAACTCCAAAAAGAATTTTTATGGACTAGATTAGAGGAGAAAAAAGGATACACCTTGTAGGATGGACCAAAGTGTGCAGACCTAGGGAAAATGGGGGCTTAGGTTTGAGGATAATTGCTCATATAAATTTAGCTTTACTAGCTAAGCAGGCATGGCGTCTCATTTCTGGTGAAGAAAATGAATGGACAACTATCATCAAACAAAAGTATCTTCAAAATATGGAATTTCTATGTGACTCAGTTCCAATCAGAGGTTCTGCTTTTTGGAAAGCAATTCTTAATTGTAATGAAATAATCAAAAAAGGATTAAGATGGGTTTTAGGCAATGGTGAGAGGATAAATTTTTGGAATGATAGGTGAGCTAAGGACGAACCATTGACGCAATATCCTAACTTAGCACGAATCAGAGATATCACAGAAGAACTCATTGGCAGAAAAGTCTTCGATTATATGGTTGAGGATAGAGGTAGAATGAAGTGGAAACAAATAAGAATTCAGGTATTTCAAGTGGAATCAAAAGATCTTTGTAACATTCTTCGGCAACAATTTATCCCCATGAGACCCAAGGAATATCAAGTGACCTGGGCTCCTACAAAAAATGGGCAGTTCACTGTTAAATCAGCTTACAAGCTTATGCTTGATGACGAGGATTTTGTCCTCCAAAAGGACTTAGTTTGGATAAAAAATTTAATTCCAAAAATTGTAGTCTTTTCATGGTTGGTTATCCAAGGAAGAATTCTAACCATTGATAATATGATGTGTAAAGGTATTTGTATCACTAATTGTTGTTATCTATGCAGGGCTAATTGGGATACCATTTATCACATTTTCCTTGAGTGCCCTTTTTCCTTGACTATCCTAAGTGGGGTTTTTTAGGCCTTCAATATTTCATGGGTTAAACCAGCCATCGTACTTGATTTGTTTGTCCAATGGCCTTGCTCTTTTTCAATCCAAAGACTTAGATACATGTGGAAAATTTGTCTCAATCACTATCTTTGGCAGGTGTGGTTAGAAAGGAACCATAGAGTCTTTAATGAGTCTATCCATGATCATAAAACTATCATTGTCAGGATCCTATCCTTTGCCAACGAGAATGTGAACCTTATCTCTTTTGATAGTTGTAAACCTCATCTACAGGAGACCACAATTGCTCAATATTTAAGCTTAACCTTGTTAGATGAGTCTATGGCTAGGGTAGTCAACCCTAGAGCCAATGTTAAGTGGTATCCACCTCCTACGGGTTGGTTTAAGCTTAATTTTTATGGAGCAGCTAAGGATAATTCTGGCAGAGCAGGCACTGGTGGCATTGTGTGATATTATAATGGGAATATGATGATTGTGTTTTCCAAATATTTGGGAACAAGGATGAACAACAAAGCTGAAGCTAGAGCTATGTGGAGAGGCCTTCAAATGACTCAAGATTTAGAAGGCAATTTGATCATAGAAGGAGACTCTATGCATGTTATAAATCTCCTCAATAATTGTAAAACACCTCCTTTGAGGATTAAAACAATTGTTGAAGAGGCTAGGATCCTTTTCTAGGGAAGACATGACAGAAAAGCCCAACATGTCTTTTGGGAAGCTAACAAAATTGCTGATAAGCTGGCTAATTTGGGTGTCGATGATGATGGACTTTTTAAATGGGAACACGGTGTCCCAAGTGCAGTAGAGGAGCTTATTCAACAAGAATTCCAAGAATGATAGTCAAATTTACCAACAGGGAAGGCACTGTAAGTTCAAAGGCTAGGAGTATTCCCATCTCTTTTTTGAATTGGACTCACAATAAAAATTATTTGAGCTATCAGTCTTCATGGATGTTGCTTGGAAATACCACAAAGACTAATGGGGATAGTCACATGTCAGATAACATGGATCCTAGTCATCTTAGTAATTTGAGGTTTGTTGATAATCATAGGGAAGGAAAAAAATGGCAATATAAGACTTCGAACCAAAGCCACGTGGACCACCAGATAGCCACCACCATAAATATAGCCAGCAGGTTCACTTCTCCAAGGTTGATTGGCCAAGATAGTATGTGGTACCAAAGCATGTCATATACGGAAGAAAGCAATTACCAAATAATTATTAAGAGTAATTGTCAATACAAAGTTTGTGGGAGTTTTTTTCAGTACTCTGCTATGTGTGTCTACAACTTTTTGTTTCTCCATTGTCTCAAGGAAGGGATCTGTGTCTGTTTCTTTTTGTAATTATGATGCATGTATGATTTCTCGGGGTATACCCAAAATGTTGTATGGGAAGTTTCTTTTTGATAACAGGCTATGTGCCTTACCGGATGTAATGGCTTTGGCGGCATGTAGATTTTACATATATAGGATCCTTAGTAAGGATATGTTCATCAACAACTCTGGGCTGATTTTTGTAAAAGGTTTTGGGTCAACCTGTAAAACCCAGTAATAATGCTATAGTATCTTATCTACCAAAAATAAATAAATACCAATTATCTCCTTTTGTTTACAAATTTAAATAAAATTTTTAAACTTTTTATTTGGATGAACCTTTTCATATTCTTACGCATTTTTTTGAGTTTCACAAAATATTTTTAAAATAGTTATTACTCTAGCATGAAAAACATAGTATGCTAGGTTTGACATTGATCCAAGAGTTAGCAAAAAATGCATGCAAGTAAAACATATAACGTATTCATATAAGACATAAAATACAAATATAACTAATATCTTATAACATTCAATTTCTTAGACCATATCTTCATTCATTTTATCCATAGGATACTTATTCATTATAGCAAATGGTGATCCACCTAGGTTCAGGTCTATATATATATATATATATATATATATAATTTTTAAATTGATGTTATCTTCCCATTATATTTTTGACTTAAGAATTAATGGATTCAATTTCTATCCAAAATAATCAACTATTGTGTACTAAAACTTGAAATGTTTGCACTAATTTATTTTTGAAAATTGAACAAACTTAATAAAATCAACGTGGATGTCTAATAATAATGATATTTATAAAAAAATTAGAGGTTTTGGAAATTCAAGTAAAATTTTACTTATTATACCATATTTTTCAATAATATAAATTGTTATGGTCATGTGCATCTCTTTCTTTGAACAAGTACACCAAGGAAAAAAATTTGTCCCATAGATGACACTTTTTCTCTAAAAATTAATAATCATATTGCTACGAGATCATTACTCTCAAACAAATATCACATGTACACAACTTCCATGTTATATTTTAATACTAGTCTCAAAAAGCGTATTTACTTGATTCATCAAGTTATTTTCATATATTAGATAGATAACTTAAGCTAACACGTACTTGTGTTCCTCTTTTCCATCCCATTTTCCAAGACTAACATAAGAAAATAAGCCATGATCTTCTATAAAATCTAGGACTATATCACATACTTGGAAACCTCTATCATAATGTATCCAAGAATTATTGTTGACCATAAAATATACTTCTTTAAAATACTTGTATTCCCTTTTATCAAGTGATATAATCATAAATTTAGTATATGCCTTCATACATTTCACCTAAACACAAAAAATGTATCCATGTATTTGTTCTCAATCCATATTATTTTTCTACTTCTTAATTCCTTTTATTGATTTCCTTATAGAATTTATGTGAGTTGACATTTTTCAAAAAAACATTTTTTTTAATTAGGTTGAAAAAAGGATTTTGAAAGGATCTTGAACATTTTACATCATGGGGTTAAGGAGACTTTAAACCACCAAGAACTGCACAAAAACCTTAGAGAGCAATAAGAGAGGCCCAATACCAACAAAGAAACCAGCCAAAATAAAGCCAAAAAACTGAGGCCCTTGCAATTCAATTTATTTCAAGCATTTTAGACATTTTGGAGTCATACTTGCTTCAAAAAACTTATAGGATGTAAAATTCTCATGAATATATTCTAAAACTATAGAATTAATTATGTCTATAATACCTTCTAGATGCTCTTTTCTCTCTTCAAATTTTTTCTCATTATCATAATAACTCCTTAAGTACTAAATTATTGCTTGAATTATTTTGTTTTCACCAACTTAATCAATTTTTTTACTATAATACCAATCTCTAAGTTTTTTTCATAATTATTTTCCTTAAATAAATTGTTGATGATGATATTCATATTTATTCTTAATTTAAGAGAGATTATTCTTGTCAAAATAGTTAACTCTTCTACCTGGTGATGATATTTACCTATGGAAGTAGGAGTTTTTGGAACCAAATTATTTCTAGGTCTATCAACCTTTCTACCAATTCTCTTCCTATATTTAGGAGCTCTTCTAATAGTATGAATATATTTTATATTCTCAACCATTTAATTATCTCGTGAGCCAATCATTGATTCTATAGTGAATGGAGTGTCAATAAAATGTCATCCAATTAAATTTTTATATGATCTAAAATGGAACCATATATCGGTCCACTTGAGTATTATTTATATTGTTAGCCCTTGTAATAGAATTATTTATTAAATCAATCATTAGGTCCATGATAGACAATGGATTATTAATAAATCATGCTCTATTTATATTCTCATGTGATGTCAACAAGGAACCATACAATGAACCGACCTAAGTATTATTTATATTTATAACTATTACAATAGAATTATGAAATAAACTAATATGATCTCAAAATAAAATCATGTAGTCAACTAGCTTGAGTATTATTTATATTGTCAACCCTTACAATAGGATTATTCCATGAATCAATCAATAGGTCTTATATTGAATAAATATTCAATAGAATATTATTTATTCCTATTCTCATATGGCCTAAAAGGGAATCATATAAAAAACAGAATTGAGTATTATTTATGTTATCAACCCTCATAATGGAAGTATTATATGAACCAATATTTGGTTCTATACTAAATGTAATGCAACAAATTATTAAACAATAATTCATTTAGTGAACCAATTGGGTGATTATTATTTATATTATCAACCCTCACAAGGGAATTATGTCCTAAATAAATCGTTGGATCGATGATCATTGCAGTGTAAAACAATAAATATTCTATTAAAGAACTTTGATGTGATCCCTCAACATTCAGATATAAGTTAGCCAACATAATACTACGGTAATAATGTAGAATTGATGCTAGTGTTGAATACAAAACTTAATAAATCATAAACAACTATTTATAATCATGTACTAATAAACGAGGATGATTACTATTTATGATTATTTTATTTTTTATTCAAGATATATTAGATTGTATAAATCAAAATCTAATTGGTGAAAACCTAGGTATTTCAATTATTTCCACCAAAATTTTAAAAATTATTTTGTATGATTGGTAATTATCCTTTCAATATTCCATCTACAATGAATGGTATCTAAATATATTAGCTAGGTTTGGGTTCTCAAAGTTAAGTTAGAATCCAAATAAGATGTACTTTAGAACTAGAATCTAGTAGCTAAGGAAGACTTTAGAGACCTTATTACTTTTAAATATTTGATTCAACTTAAAATATAAAGCTCATTTCATACACTTTATTTCTAGTTATCTAAGCTTGATAAAATACTATGACAATGAGAATCTAAAGCATCCTAACATATAATTTATAATGGTACTTTGCTAAGGTCAGGTTCAAACTCCTTTCTAATTGTACACTTTGAACACATAAAATATAACCTTTAGTAAATTCATCCACATGTCATATTGCTAATGACTAACCTTGGACATTCTAATCTCACTTGCAAACTTTTTTGAGAACCCAAATCTATTTGCTAATTTTAACTACAAGGATAAGAACTTAACTAAGATAAAGTTTAGCCTCCTTACTACTTTTTGAATTTAAACCCATAATAATATTGGGAGATGATATTTGGTTGTTTTGGTCGGATATGGTACCCAAGTTCTAGACTTGGCTAACATTTATACCTGACATAAATTTTATATACAATTAAATTAACATTTGTATCTAACATAATATTTCAATACAATTAAATTAATTAGAGAATGACAATTGTCCCATGATGCTCTACCCAATTTCTAGACCTTGGTAGCATTATAACCCTTGAAATTTTTTAATATAGTTAAATTAAGGAGAGAATAACATGTATCCATAAAATAATTATAAAATTTAGGTGGTAACATGTTTACTTTGAAAATTAGTTTTTCTTTTTGTTTTAATTGATAATAATACTATAAATTATATAAGGTTAAGCAAAAATTACACAATTTTCAAAGTATTAAATTTAAAAATAAAATAATAAGTAAAATAATAAATATATCCAAAGAAATATATGATCATTTGTATTTAAAATTATAAAGTTCATTGAATTTTCTACAAAATATCAACAAATTTACCAAAAATCATAGGGGAAAATGCTTCTTGTCATGAAATAATGGAAATGTCTCAAAAAAAAATTTAAAACCCTCTAAAATATTGGGCTAAGGAAGAGGGTTAGTATTTTGTTAAATGATATGTTCTTATCAAAAGGTATTTGATAAACTTAAAAAAAAATAGGGAACAAATCTAATTTTGAAATGTCATAATTGGAAATTATCCTTTTATATCCACAATGATACTAGACTAGGACTAGTCTTAGAATAAAAATATAGATAGCTTTCATATGCCACCTATTTTATTAGTAAAAACCTCTTAGGTGTAGAATTAAATTATTTAGTAATAGTTAAAAAATATCTAATAGTCATGTATGTCATCAATAAATTTTATCACTATATCACTAGTTACTCTATTTTCATTTACATTGACCACTCAACAATTAAATACTTGATGAACAAACTAATAACAAATGGCAAAATTATTTAATGATTAATATGTTGGAGGAGTTTGAAATAAACACATCTTATAAACTTGATTATGATAACGTTGTAAATTTTCTATCTAGGTTATCATCTAGTAAAAAAAATGCACTATGGAGGTTAAATTTCTTGATTAAAATATGTTTTCTATATCTATTTGTAGTCCATGGTATGTTGATATAAACAATTACTTGGTCATGCCAAATTTTCTATATTAGTTCTCACTAAAAGAGCATTGTATATTGATTTATCATATTAGACAAATTTCATAGATAAAATGAATCCTTTTCTACATAGGATGAAATAATGTCATGCATCAATTTTTTCAAGAGGATGAGACATGGTACTTTGAGGGATTATCATGATGATCCTTTTGGATGATATTTTGTAGCCTAGATAATAGCACAAAAGATTCTTAAATTATGCTACTTTTAGCTAATAATTCACAAGGATATGAAGGAGTATATCAAGCACTATGATAGGTTCTAGAGGATGGAAAAACACGTCTAAGTAGATGAAATCCTCCTTCACCCATAGATCATCCTAGAACCATTAAATAAATTGGAATTAGACTTTGTTGTCTCAATAGAACCACCATATAAATAAAAGTAATATGTCCTAGTTTGCATGGATATGTCATAAAGTAGATAGAGGTAAAATATTTATGACATGCACATGATTCAAAAATTGTACAGTACTTGTTAGAATGCATTTTTACTAGATTCAAAATCCCAAAGGAGATGGTAACAAATCAAGGACCATAGTTTAAATTTGATCTTATTGGCTCCTTATTGAAAGAATATGATATTCGACATACAAATTCCAATCTATATTACCCATGGAATAATCACCAAGTAGGGATCACCAATAAGGAGATGGAGAGTACACTAACCAAAACTATTGAAATTTATAATGGGATTAGGCAGATAGATTACTAGAAGGTGTGTTGGTATATGGGAATAATGCACTACATTTTATTGAATTTAAAATTGGACACTAAGGACTATATTGGATATATGCCTAAACCATTTAAAATAACTGAAGTAGCATATTGAAGAATTAAATACATTGGATCAAATGTTCCAACAAGATTTTTTCATATAGAGGATATCAAAACAAGCAAACATTGTGACATGATCTTTTCATCAAAAGTAAGAAGTTTACACCTAGTGATTGGGATATTTTGTATGATTCATGGTATAAATACTTCAATATGAAACTCAAACAAGGTGGCTATGGCTATATGATATTAAAATAGAGTATGATAATTTTTTTGTAAACTCATAACCATTGATCAACACAACACAACTATGATGGACAATTATCATTATCTTACAATATATAAGAAGCCTTTAAGGAAGAGATCCATGTTAAAGTTTAGTTGTTAGATGTAGTTAAGGGAAAAAATACCCTCAACCACGTAGAGAAATAAACCATTGTATCACCATAAAAAAAAACCAATAATCTAGCAAGTTAAAACCCATTTTGGGCACTACTGGACATAGGGATCCTTGAAAACTAGGCTTTTAGTATTCCCCTCACTAAGTAAAAATATAAAAGAGAATAAAGGATATAGGAGAATCTATAGTGAGGATAGGAGTGTTTGAGCATTTTTTAAATATTGTTACAACACCCCAATTATAAATTATCCCTATCATATCACAAAACTTAATGTAATTAGCATGATTGCTATATAAGTATGGATGGGTATTTTGGTAGCAAACCATCCTCTATTGTAACTTATTCACTACATTAAAAAATATATATATACAAGAAGTCAATTTTTTTGCAGAAGAGTGTTGAACAATTTCTTACTACTCCCATTGCAACCACTACCATAGGTTATGCATTTCATTCTTACAAGATAGACTTTTGTGGTTGTACCTTATTTTTTCATATCTTACTATAACACTATTAGAAATTAAGCTTTGAATGTATTACATTATGGTAGTGAAGGGTATTTAAGTACATAGGATGCCTAATTTAGGCATAGCAAACCTCCAAAAAAAACCAAAAAAACTTGCAACTACCTTATCCTATATTACATGCATATACCTTGTGAGAGATGGTTATATCAGTTGACTAGTCACATGGTCTATGATGTAGCAACTCCTAAAATACCCCCTTATTACATCATATTCAAAATATCTATTTTTTTATGACTAAAAACAATATCTAGGGTGATGTAAATATTTTTAGTGAAGATCCTCCTCTCAATGTAGACTTACTACTTTCAATACTTATGAGTGTTATATTCTACCAATAATGCTCTCCAAAATACATTTATTATTAAGTATATATTCAATACTCAAATATTAAAATGTGTTACCTAGGCGTTGTAGGTGATTTGGAGAGGAGAGGGCAATCCTCCAAGGGAGGTCCCGGGTTCAAATCTCCACCCTACCAAAAAGTTGAATTGGGTATCCAAAATCCAATTGATAATGTTGGTGCGAGCAGGGTCAGGTATGACCCCCAGGTGAATTTTATGGTGTAGAACCCCTGTTCATGGTCTCTCAGACCAAGGTGGCTTCGCAAGGGGTTTTTCACTTAAAAAAAAATATATATTAAAATATGTTTCTTCAATGTGGAGGATCATCATTAAATATGTCAAGTGTTGATGAGATCAATTGTTCTCCTGTCACGTAGAATTTTTGTCTTAATTAATATCTTCTACTAAAGTCTTATAGGTCAAACTCAATCACATAAATTCATAGGCGATCAACAGTTTCGTAGAACTACCAAGTATAGTCACTAGTGCCTAATAGTTGGCACCTTAGCAACTGGCCTGAGGGTCAACATGACCACTCATAGGTGGTCATGTATTCTATGAAAGTATGGTCAATTACTTATTAATTTTTTCCATGGCTTCACTTATTTTATTAAATATTTGTTTATGATATGTGTTGTATTTCTTCTTCCTTTGATCTTCAGTGTGATGTGTTAACATGCAACCTGTATCAATAACTAGTTTTTAATATTTCTTGTGTGTTGTCATATCTTCTATTTGAACTAATTTCTATTTCAAACTTTGATTACCTCTTGATGGAGTGATATCAATCATATTTTGCTTCTTATTGGAAATGTTCATTTGTAGAAGATATTTTTTATGGTATGCAATTCATTTATGCTTTATTTGATGTGTTATTGATGGTTGTTGCATTGATTCTTCATTCTCTTTGCTATGTTCAAAGAGTTCTATTTATGATGAAGAGTCACATTCTTAATATATATTCACTTTTATATAATTGGTTCTTTATGTTCTTGGTTACATTATAACATTAATAATTTGAATGGTTTGAATGCATCCAAGTTTCTTGAGCTAACATCTATTTGGAATCATACCAAATATTGTTGTGTTGTCTTATCTTTGCTTGTGCGACAAACACATGTTCTTCTTCTTTAATTTGATTCTCCTCAACTGAATTACTTCGATGTGTAATTTTATAATTTTATTTGCTATTATGAAGATGACCTATTTTTTTGTTGGTTCATCTCTAGTGAACGTGATCCATTATTGAATGAAATGTGCCAACAATCCTTCATGGTATGTCCATTTCTTCCACAATGTTCACACATCTTTTATGTTTAGAAAGTACTCCTTTGAGAATAATTCATTTGATTCTAAAATATTTAAAAAAAAAATATTTGTTGGAAGCATTGTGGAGGTCTCATACCTCTTTTGAATGGTTGCTTCTCTCTTTGACTTATAACTAGTAACTAATTTTCTTCCTCTATAGTATGTGAGACCCCTATTTTTTGAAGTAGGTTCACCAACTTATCAAAGCTTGGTGTTTTCTCAATAATATTTAGTGTAGTCACAAAAACATTATACTTGGATGGGAGTGATATAAAAATAATAAGAACTAGCATTTCATTAGATACCATAGTTCCTAGTGCTTACAATGATGCTCACAATTCTACTATTCTCATCATGAATACTTTCAGCTTTTACCTACTCTTCATCTTCAGACAATGGAGTTGGCTTTGGAGGAATAAAATGTTATTTTGATTCTTGGTTTCAAAAACTATCTTCAACTTCTCCCTTGCATCCTTTGTTGTGATCATATCTCTAATGTATGCTTGGAACTTATTTGATACACTGAACATGATGATGAGTCTTACCTTTATGTATTCCTTATCAAAATTTTCTCTATCTTCTTCTATAGTAGGATGGGCACTGCTTCCATCTACTACTTTCTAAACTTCCTCAAACTTAAGCTACATTATGAGTTTGGTCTTCTAGGTAGCATAGTTGTTTCCCCTCAATAATTAGGAATCTGGCAACAAAAACTTTGGTGCTCTACTAGACATAGTAAACTTTTATAAAATCTAAGTTTTATTCATTTTCTAAATCCACCTCAAAAAACTCTTTTCAACGATAATATATATTAATATACTTGGATTTCAAATAATGCTTCAAATATTGTGAGAAAATAGTGTCTCACTTAATAGAATATTTCCTCCTTTATAGAGTATTTCTTTTTTCTTTTTCAAATATTAAATAAGATAATTTAATATTTTTGTAATATGTTCCTCAAAGATACCTTTATATTTTCAAATATCTTTTATACCTTTGTTTTTCTTCTCACTACTAATGTGATGCGGTATTCAACCTTTGATAATTACCACAAGCTCCTTCCTTCTTGAGTCTAATTTTGCATGTGTTTCTTCTTTTGGAAATATGCGCTATTTGTTCCTTTTAAAAATTTTGAAAGCAATGTTTTGCTTCCTTTTAATTAACTTATCTACTTTATGTTCATCAACCAAGAATGTCCTCCTCATTTCTCTTTCATCAAATGTGTGTACTTTACCTTCGAGTGCACTTTCTACTTCTGGGTTCATCTTTTTATTCTTCTCTTGGTTTCTCCTCTTTCTTTTTTGCTCAACAATGTGCAATAGATTACTTCTAAGTATACATTTTTCTTCTAGATGCTTCACACTATTTTTTCTTGGAAATATACATAAACTTGATGTTTCCTATGAAATTTTGGTACTTAGAATCTGGTGTAGGCATCTCAAACTTCTTCTTTGCCTTTGTATTTTACTATGCAAGCCTATTCTCATTCTTATTTTGGATCTTTATTATTAGTCTTCAATATTTTCTTCTTTTACCAAGTGAGATTATTTTTATTATCACATTTACCTTTTTCTTCTATCCCTACCACATTCATGTATTAGCTCTCCTTTCTTGTGTATTCTTTCATGTCGTTCAATTACCCTGAGTTAGGATTTTCTATATTTAGGGTGCTTTGATTTTCATAGTTGTTAATGTGAGATTACTCTCTTGAGCCTCTTCGTTTTTTATATGTTCAACATGAGACTCTTATTTCCTATGGACTCTACATTTGATGTGAGACTCTTCTCTCCTATGTAAGACCTTGCATTTGACGTGAGACTCCTACATCTAACCTAAGGCTTTTTTTGAATTTCCTCATCTTATTTCAACACTCTATTCTAGAGTGCCCTATTTTAGATTTGATTTCCTTTTTAGGTGATGTCATATGTTGCATTTCAACCTTATGCCTATATATTTCTCCTGCTTTCTTTCACAAAATTTGTGTGGATGTTGAAATGGTTTGAAAATGGGTTCCTATTTATATTAACGGGTTATCAAATGACACCAATGTTACATACAACTTAATTTGTCTCCTTTCTCAACAATATATCCCGAAATGGTTGATTGCTACATAGTCTTTCTCTCGGAATGTTTTTTTACCAATTTATATTCAGGGGTTTCTTGCTCTTTTTACTAGACATTCTAGTCTTCTTTTCTATGTCAATTGTTTTACTAACTTGGATGCTTTTTGGGTGTTTTCCTTCTCATGAAATTCTCACTGATTTCACTTTGCCAATTTTTCCAATTTGAAATGCTCACAAAGCTAATTTGAACTTTTATTTTCTCTTTTTCCATTAGGTTCGAACGTTTTTTACTAATGTGCCTTGGTACACATATTAAAATTTTTCCTTAAGGACTATCTCTTTAAGAATTTTCTTGCAATTATTGCAAATCGCTTCAATTTTATGAAACTTCTACTTAATCTCTTTAATTCTCTTTTTACATGCCTTACAAAAAAGACTTCAATAATCTATTTCAAATTTCTTCAAATGGATTCAATTTTATGAGCATTTAATTTTTCTCCAATATTTCTTTTTGAATACCTTTCAAATGGCTTTGGTGGACTGTATTTCCAACCTTATATATGTAAACACTTCAAAATTTTGCATTCCTTTTCAAGTGACTTCAATGTAAATTTTCAAAATAGGAGCTCCTATGGCTTCCTTTACTTATAATCTTTAAAGGAGCTTCAAAATGGATTCCTTTCAATAATTTATGAAGATTTCAATAGTTTCCTTTTCCTTCTTGAATTTTTTGTTGGCAAGTGTTTTCCACCTTGAAATATTTTTAATTCAACTGTAAAATTTCTCTTCACGGTGATGATTTAACATAGGGTAATTTTACCCTTGAAACCTCTTATATCAATATTGATTTTTTTCTCAAACAAGGTGCACCTTGTATTTCTCTGTGTTGAAGCTAAAGGGATATCAAAAGGATATTTTTTTTCTTCCTTCTATCTGCTTTGATACCACATATTAGAACTTAAGCTTCGTATGTATTGAATTATGGTAATTAAAGGTATATGCGTACATAGGATGCCTAATTTAGGCATAGTAAACCTCCAAATAAAATCAAACAAACTTACAACTACCTTTTCATATATTACATGCATGTACTTTGTGAGAGATGGTTATACCACTTGACTACTCACATGGTCTATGATGTAATAAGTCCTCACAAACACATACTCAACTATCACTATTTTTTTGAATAGTTATCTTTTTTTGGAGATTGATAGCACACCTTCTTTATCCTATATAACTTTTTCAAAGGAAAAATATATGTTCTATAGTTATAAGTACAATAATAAACCTTTTTATTGATGTCACAAGTTCCATGTTGACACTTTTGATGGTCACTTGTCATAGTATTTAGCACCTATCCCACTATAGATTTTATTAGCAACACATGCCAAACAAATTAAGTATTTTAGGCAATTATTGCTTTTATATTCATAATGAATAACTCATTCAACACAACATGCAAAATTAATATTTATGCCATATCACAAAATAATATACATACATATCATATCAACTAATGACTTTCCTATGATCATAGCCAAATCAATCTTGATTGCATTTAAGCCTTTAATTATTATATTCTTAATCTTGACCATATCCTCTATCACACATAATTCATCCTTCATAACCATCACTTCCTTCTCACATGTTTAATATTATTCATTCAATTCATGAAGTCTACTCCATAGTAATTATGACCAAGGACAATCATAGATGTTCAGATGAGGTGCATGTTATCCAAAGACATCATGCAAACATTGCTTGAGATATAAGAAACATGCATTACTTTCCATCCAATGATGGAATAATAGGAGAAGTGAAAATGATTATAAAGAAGTATGTCCTAAATAGAAATCATGCACTATTTTCATTATTGTTTTCTTCTCACCAACATTTTGTTTGATAATCAAATTCACTTTTAAGCCTTTCTATAAAATTTTGATAAATAGATTATCATATAAGTAGGTAGTATGGAAATACACTCATATCATTGAGATCCAAAAAATATGACAACACTATATTATAAATCAAATGTTATGTGGGTCTTCAAGATTACAACTTGGATGCATTTCTAGAACAAGTTTAAGGGATTTGATGGTAGATTTACCTTGCATTTTTCCTAAGGATTGTAGGATAATATCATGTGGCTTAGAGAGATGCAATTTGTATTGAACTAAGGGTTAATTGAAAGTATAATGTGCTTAGCAATAGTAAGAGAGTGTTAGTTTAGAACATAAGTAGATACTACCAAGTTTATGATGGAATTATTGGATGGAGAAACCCTTTTGAATACCAATAAAGGTATAAAATTTACATATTTTCCTAGTGAGTAGCCTGATGTTGCCTATTTTATATGAAATATGTCACTTGAGAGGGACAGTTTTCTTCATTACATATTTGTCATTTCAAGATATTGGCCTAAGGGAAAATATTAGAATACATATATTTTCTCTTGAACCTCATAAAATAATTTTTTATTGTAATCCACACCTAAACATTTAACCTATCATGTTCTTATTAAGATTATAGTGATGAAATTTTTGGAGGGGTGACATCCCTTCTTCACTTGGTATGAATTTGTGTCTAGTCTAAAAGATATTTTAAACCATCTAAGGCACAAGTGCTTAATCACACTTAGGGTTTCTAAGGAATTCAAGGAATTCTAGGACAAAAACTCTACTATGCAACTACCATCACCTACTACTACTAAATAAATCCCTACCACATAGAAAAATCTACAACCAAAATAGACACCAAGAGTAAGGTAAAATAAATGACTAGGGATAGAATGGGAGTAAACAAATCAAAATGATATTTCCAACATCCATCATCATCTATGACATTATAACAATAGGCAAAAAAAAAAGAACTACCAAAATAAAGAAGGTTTAATAGCAAATATACAATAAAAATAATTAAAAAGAAAATATCCCTATCATTATAGAGGATTAGACATTATATCTAGAGCAAGCCCCTATAGAATAATTAATTAAGTGAGAAGAGGAGCCCAAGGAATATTTCCTAGAGTTAGAGGGTATTCCTAGGAAATAAACTTCTATAATGATGGATCCCCCTCAGGAAACTAAGTCACAAAATCCTATAGGAAGAATATATTGAATTGAAATGTTAGAGAAATGAGATTACAAGAAATCCAATGAGTTTCCTAAATTTTTTAGTGTGGGTACCCCTCAAGATTTGATTATTTTCTAGGAAATCAAGGCATCACTTCTTAGAATTGAAATCTCTACATACAAAGGTCCATCAATTAGAAGGAAAAGGCCTAGACACCTTGGCTTAGGCTATATTGGAGGAAGAGTAGAAGGGATCCAATCCACAAAAAGCACTTAAGAGTATAATAAGGAGACTTTGAGGTTTGGGTATTTTTAAGTTATATTTAAAGTTGTTGAATTTATAATATGATTAACAACCAAGAGCCAAAATTATGCAATGTATTGGATAAGCCTAAGGGCATTTCATTATAGAATGTATTTATTATTTTGTAATATCATATTAAGTAACCTCAATAGGCTATGGTTAACCTTGTTATGATTAAACCTTATTAAATATTTATATTATCCTAAAGCCCACTTATTATGTTAGATCAGGTTAATATTTATGATGTAATTTGTGGTTTTTGTATTGCTATAAATACCCCTTTACACTCCTCAATTTTATAGAAGTGTTGTGCAATATTTTCTACAAATAGTGATTATTTATGATGCCCTAATTTTCTTCAATATTTTTATGATTTTTGTATAGGATTTGAGTAAATGTTCTACGTTTGTTCTTTTGGGAAAGCATTGTGAATTCCAACATGGTGTTAGAGCAAGTGAGAAGTGATGTTGCTTGGTCACATTAGAAATTCCTTTACAACCTCCAATATTTCTTCCAAATTGCAAGATAAATTTACCATCTTCCTTTCTTCTTGGTAATTCTAATTTTTTTTTACCAAATTTATATTTCACTTAATTGTGATCAGAGTTACCATGACTCTCCATCCATAATTTTGAATTAGGTTCAAAGTTACAACAAAATGAAGGGAAATTTTGAATTTGAATTTGAAACATATGGTGTCAACTGCATTTCATACACATGCTCATACAAATGTACCCCATAGTTGGCATTATTCATTTTATGTGCCCTCAATAGGCCCTCCATAGGAGGTCGTGTCAACCTTGATAGCTTCGATATGATGGTGAAATGACACCTTGGATTGTAGGTTGCTTGCATTTGGAGGGTTAGGGGGTCAATTACCCATGTGACATGGTCTTGCATGTACAAGAGTTTTTTTGAGTATAAATGGTTCTACAGAGCCCCTTTTTATCCACCTAGCAATGTGGTATAGTGGCCAATAGGGTGTTTGCAAGGGAGTGAGAAGGAAAAGGCTACAGGCTTGAGCCCCCACCGTGACCTTTTCATTTCTTTTGAATAACTCCAATAGTATATGCTATGACACCATTGATTAATTATTCATAATATATGCCCATGGCCTACTAGCAAGTTCACCCATTATAATGCATTGAAGACATCATGGTCATAGGGTCGAGTCTTTGTAGGCAATTGTTTTGGAGGTGATATGGAAGTCATAGGTAAAGCATGCATCCTCGCTTCCCATTCCCAATGGGAAGCTTGTCGATTTGGTTACTCCAAGGTACTTAGCAGTAAAGGGGATCAATTTTAAACCCTATGGAGGTAGTTTTTGGTGTATTCAAATTAGTTCACCCCTTGGCCAGTGTGGTAGTCGATATCGATCTCTATAATGCTAAGTCATTTTTTTAATATATATTTGTGCTCAACCAATTCAAATTATGCAAGTGTCAATAACTAGGTGGATTAGAGGAGCTAAGATGGAAAAATGTGATTGGATGACTCCTCAAATCATATATTACTAAGAAAAAAGTCAAGATTGATGCTTGCAACCCTAAGGTTAGAGCATTTACTTTCTCATTTTTTGGGTTCATTAGGAAAAATATTTTGGAGGCCATAATGTTTGCAACCTGAAGTGTTTTGCACACATTTTTTTAAATTCTATGATTTTTTGAGTTCTATGCATTGGTAACATCAATTCATGGACCTATAATAGTATTAAGGGTTATATTGTGTAAGATAGACCACACATCCCTAATTACTTGTCTTAATGGGTGAAATTATAATATTTGGTCAACTCAAATAATTGGCCAACAATAAATTAAGAATCTACAGTGCATCTTTCAAGAGTACAAAGTAGTGGTTCTTGATGATGAAGCTCAACATCAAAAGGTAAAAGTTGCTCTAGGTTTGTTTTCCTTTCTAATTGGACTAAATTTTCTTTTCCATATCAATGAAGAAAGTGACCCTATCAAGGTATGGTCAAAGTTGCATGAAATTTTTGAAAAGGTTAATACTACTGAAGTAATTTGCTTGGAATTAGAACTTTATTCTCTTAAACTAGTTGATTTTGATAACTTTAAGGACTATATTGCAAGATTTAAGGCTTTAAGAGCAGATATTGCATCTTTTAGAGGAAAAATGAAAGATGATTCAGAATGCATTAAGATTGACCTTTCTAATCTCTCACATTCCTTTCAAATGTTGAACCTAATGGTTCATATTTCTATGTTCTTAGAATCCTAAAATACTCTTACTCGATCAAATTTTTTCTCTGCTAATTCACTTTTAGGTTACAATGTAGAATTGTGGTGGTGAAACTCCTCAAATACAAGACTCATGCAAAGCAATTTCAATCTAAGGATGCTAAGACCTAGGGGCCTATGGCCAAGACTAAGATTTCAAATAAATCAAAGAACATGTGTGGATACTATAAAAGGGAGGGATATCTTATGAAGAATTGCTTGTTGAAGCTACAAAAGATTGAATCTAAGTTCTTAAAACAAGACAAATTTCTTTCAAATGGTAAGGGAGGTTCAAATGGATTTGCCTCAATTTGAGAGGCCCACTAGAGCATCCAATATGGGAGGAAGATATTATTATTAATAATATCTTCTCTTATTGGCCCCTTAGATAAAATTTTGAAGGTGTTAAATTCAAAATTTGATTCATGACCAAGAGCCAACATTGTGTGATGTAATAATGATTTTATAATATTCTACTATGTAAACCTAATGGGCCATGGTTAACCTTGTGATAGTTAAACCTCATTTAATATTTGTAATTAACCTAAAGCTCACTTGTTATGTCAACTTAGGTTTAATTTTATGTTGTAATTAGAGGTTTATAAATACCCCTCACACTCCTCATTTCTCATCAAAGTGTTATGCAATTATATATATATATATATATATATATATATATATATATAGGTTCGAGGTATAGAACAATTGGTTCATCCAAACCCCATAAGGGGGTGGAGGTCCAAGGTTCAAATCTTAGGTCTCGTCGGACTGAACGCTTGTCCCTTTCCTGGTGCTTTCAACGGCGTAAAAGGTTTAAAATTATTGTGGCATGGTGGTTATAGGGATGGACTGCACGAAGATCTATGTGGCGGCTTTTGGGGTGGACAACGCAGAATACTATGATGGCCATAAAAAGTTGGATAGCCTGCCGGATTCGTGGCGGCTACCGATTCCACCATGTAAATTAAAAAAAAAAAAATATATATATATATATATATATATATATATATATATATATATATATATATATATATATATAGCACCCTAAAATTCTTCTTCACCCTTTTTATTTATTTATTTCTATATACAATTTAAGTGAATTTTATCACTTTTGTTCATTTCTAAAAAAATATTGTGACTATGATAAAAAGTAATATTTTTTTGTTGTTTAATACAAAATTTTATAGATTTAAAATAAAAGCTTTGCTAAACATGATCAGTTATCATTTATTAACTTAGATGTTATAAAAAATAAATTTGTATTATATCACATGTTTTTTTTCAACACATTTATATTTTATATGTAATATCCTTCTAGTTTTCCTTTATTTCAAGTTTTGTTTATTAAAGTTAAAATTTAAATATATTATGTCTTAGAGGAACAACTCAACAATTCCGGCTTTGGCTCTTCTTCCAGTGGTCCAAGGTTCAAACTTGGCGAGTGTGTGAGGGGGTGGGTGTGTGGTGGTTGTGTGTTAAATTCCCTATTGATAAGCATAGTTCTCAACTTTACAAGGGTTATGAGGCGTCATGGTTGGGAGGATATTCCTCAATCATGTGAGTTGGTCTTAGGGGTTTCTCACACTAACCAAATAAAAAAGATTAAATATATTATTAAATATTTTTTTAATAAATATTATAACATTATTTATTATATATATATATATAATTTGATAAAATATACTATCCAAAACTATACGTTGTGTCATTTTATTTCGTAAAAATATTAATAATTTAAATTAGTTGAAAATCAGATTGCATTTCCTAAATTTCGGATTGAAGCATCAGGGAAGCTAGAACGATCAGAGATACTCTTAATGTCTATCTCAGGGCTACTCAACAGGTCATTAATGACAAGAAATCCAAAGTGGTCTTTTTTAATCTGGAGAACAGGCTTCAAAATAGAATTTTAGAAATCTTGGGATTCACTAGGACTTCTCTCCCCGTGGTTTACTTGGGTATCCCCTTGCACTTCAAGAGGCTAAAATTAGACAATTGGAGGAATGTGCTCGGAGTGTATCAAGGACGGAATTAATCACTTGGTCTCACAAGTGGTTAAGTTATGGTGGCAGATTAACATTCTTACAATCAGTCATTCAAGCCATGCCAATCTACAAATTTTCTATCCTGGCTACCCCACTTACAATATGGAAAGAGTTGGACAGGATGGCTAGGAAGTTTTTGTGGGAAGGAGCTAACGGAAAAATAAAGTGGGCCTTAGTGGGTTGGGATAAATTCACTCAGCCCAAGGTAAAAGGTGGACTGGGACTGAGAGGATCCAAGTTAAATAATCAAGCCTTGGCTGGAAAGTTGTACTGGAGGTGGATTTCCCAACCAACTTCCTTATTCAGTAGAATTCTCACGAGTAAATATTTGGGTCAAGTTAATCCCAATGAGGTGGGCCATTTCCATCTGGATGGTACTGGATCCTTAGTGTGGCAAGCTCTCAAGCTAGGATCTCAAGTTATTAAAGATCAGCTATTTTGGAAAGTGGGGAGAGGGGAGAAGGCCCGTTTTTGGACTGATTCTTGGGATCAGTATCCACCCATCATTGTTGAGTTCCTCGAGTTACTTCCAATAAAATCTACCATTGAAATCATGGGTTGGGTCCACATTGAAAGTTATTTCAACACTTCTCAACTGGGGGAGTATAGTTTTAAGAAGTTTAAGCGGTTGGAGGAGTGGCCAATTCCTATCCCCCTGGAGTTGGCACCCATCTTATCCAAAATCTTGACAGAACGGTTTCTCATAGGGAGAGACGAGGAGGATGAATTAGCTTGGGGCTACGGGAGCCTTGGTGTTTATACAGTGAAGGACAGATATGAGAAGATCCTCCCAGACCCTCCCCCCCATTCTTTTTTGGTTGAGGATTGGCAAAAGATTTGGCACTCTAAGGGCTGGCCGAAAGTAAACTTTTTTGCTTGGCAGTTTATGCACAATGGTATTCTTACTTTTGACAATCTCTGATGTAGAGGAATCATCGGCCCTTCTCAATGTGTTTTATGCCATAAGAATGAAGAAACATCTGATCACCTGATGTTTGAGTGCCCTTTCACGTGTCATATTTGGAAGCGCTGGCTCTCTCATTATAAAATCCAGGTTAATGGTGACATGAATCGGACTAATATTTGGGAAAGATGGAAGCGGGTAGATTTACATCCAAATCTCTTCAAATTGGGTGGGAGCTTGGTTTAAACTTCATTTGGTGGCAAGTGTGGTTGGAGAGAAACGCTAGAATTTTTGGAGAAACCTTTTCCTCGCTAGATGGAGTTTGGCAGGTCATCTGGAGCAAAGTCACCGAAACTGTTGTCGTCTATGCTAAAGAGGAAACTCGGGTTGTTCCTGGGCCAATGGAAGAGGGAGTTGACCAAAGAGAGAGACAGAACAGAAACAATTGGAAATCACCCCCAGAAGGCTGGATTAAAATCAATACTGATGGAGCTGCACAGGGCAATCCGGGTAGCGCCGATATTGGCATGGTCTACCGAAATAATGAGGGATCAGTGCTTTATTGGGAACTGTAGGGTTTGGGTAGAGCCACAAATAATGAAGCAGAAGCCATTGCTATCAAATCTGCCTCTATGTGGGCAGTTACTCAGGGTCACAGGAGGCTAATTCTTGAGTCTGATTCTTAAATTCTGGTTGGAGCTCTAGACTGCATGAGAAACTTTTCGTTGAATGCTTGGAGGTTGAGGATTCTGGTCTCTCAAATCAAGAAATTATGGAGGGAATTAGATGATGTGATTCCCGTATATGTGAGCAAATATTTCAACAAAGCGGTCGATTTCCTGGCTAAGATGGGTGCTGCGAAAGATGTAGGGGTGCAGCTGCACAGTGATATGCCTATTGCAGATGAGGTGATTAGGCAGGGCCATGAAAGATCCTTGAGACAATGATCAATGAAAAAGCTAAGTATGGTTTTTGTCACGATTTCGTGACCTATTGCGCCATCGCGGCCAATGGAAAAAAGCTATCGCGATATCGCGACATATTGTGTCGTCGCGGCTACTGGAGAAAAGTTGTCGCGATATCGCGACATGTTGCGCTGTCGCGGCCGTTGCAGAAAAATTGTCGTGATATCATGACATGTTGCGCCGTTGTGACTATCGAGGAAACGTTGTTGCGATATCGCGACATGTTGCGTCGTCGCGGCCAAGGGAGGAAAGTTGTCGTGATATCGTGACATGTTACACTGTTGCTGTCACCGAGGGAGAGTTGTCGCGATATCGCGACTTGTTGCACTGTCACAGCCGATATGGGAAAGTTGTCGCGATATCGCGACATGTTGCACCGTCGCTACCACCGAGGGGAAGTTGTCATTGAAATATCCTTAAGACAAATGATCAATGAAAAAGCTAAGTATGGTTTTTGTCGCGATTTCGTGACCTGTTGCGCCATCGCGGCCATTGGAGGAAAACTGTCGCGATATCGCGATATGTTGTGTCGTTGCGGCTGCTGGAAAAAAGTTGTTGCGATTTCGTGACATGTTGCTCCGTTGTGGCCAAATGAGGAAAGTTGTCGCGATATCACGACATGTTGCACCGTCGCGGCCAAGGGAGGAAAGTTGTCGTGATATCGTGACATGTTGCACCGACGCTGCCGTCATGGGATAGTTGTCGTGATATCGCGACATGTTGCACTATCGCGATCGATGTGGGAAAGTTGTCGTGATATCACGACATGTTGCGCCATTGCTACCGTCGAGGGGAAGTTGTCGAATGAAAGATCCTTAAGACAAATGATCAATGAAAAAGCTAAGTATGGTTTTTGTCATGATTTCGCGACCTGTTGCGCCATCGCGGCCATTGGAGGAAAACTGTCACGATATCGCGACATGTTGTGTCGTCACGACTGTTGGAGAAAAGTTGTTGCGATTTCGTGACATGTTGCACCGTCGCGGCCAAGGGAGGAAAGTTGTCACGATTTCACGACATGTTGCGTCGTCGTTGCCGTCGAGGGAAAGTTGTCGTGATATCGCGACATGTTGCTCCGATGCGGCCAAAGGAGGAAAATTGTCGCAATATCGCGACATGTTGCGCCGTCGCAGCCAAGGGAGGAAAGTTGTCGCGATTTCGTGACATGTTACGTCGTCGCGGCCACTGGAGGTAAGTTGTCACGATTTTGCGATGTGTTGCGTCGTTGTGGCTGTTGCTAGATTTTTGTCGCGATATTGCAACATGTTGCTCCGTCGCGGCCAAGGTTGGATTTTTGTCGCGATTTCGTGACATGTCGCGATTTCACGACAGGTTGACTTTTTTTGCGGTCAGAGGAGTCTTGTGTCACGATTTCACGACTTGTAGCTTTTTCGCGGACAAAGGTGAAGTTGGTGTTTGCTGTGTGTTTTCGCGATAAGTTGTTGTATCTGACTTATCAGCTCTCTCAGCTAGCTTGGTATTGGTTCAAGAGATTTGGATCCAGTGTAAATCTTCCTCTTCTCTTGTAATCATGTGCTTTCATTGTTTTCGGCTTGGATGTATCTTATCCCAATTGTAACTGATCAATGTTTTAATACAAGTTTTTTTCAATTTTTTCAAAAAAAAAACTTTCGGATTGAAGGCTTTTAAGCCAAGTTTTAATAAAGGATGTGGGACTATTCTCCTCACATGTAATCTACTATAGTTATTTATGAAAAAAAAAACCATGTAAAGCAAGGATATATAAACCTAGATAAAACAAGCAATACTGTCATCAAGAATGGAGAAAATAGTTTATTGATATGCTCAAGCCACCATATGGGAGAATATCCATAGCAAGTGAAGTCTCTTTGATCAAGATCCCAATTAACCATCGTGTATGCCACCCTGTTCTGATCTCTAATGACGTGTATAAATTCATATTTTGATCTCTAATGACGTGTATGAACTGTCTCAAAGCATTGTTGGGTCAAGGTGTTGTTGGTTCTACCACCATGTTGCCCTATCCTTAAGTTTTTATCCATATTTATATGTTAAACTTAAAATCAAGAACCATCAACTTTTATAAATTGAATATATTAACATTTGTTTTTATTATATATATTAACTTTTTCATTTTTTTATTACAGGAGAACTCTATAAACCCTAATCCATTGGGTAAGAACGAAATCAACTGGACCCAACCATCCAAGGAATATAACTGAATTGAACCAATGACAACCCACCAACAAGCACTCTAAAGTTGTCTTATCTTTTCTAAAAATAATATATATCAACAATTTTTTTTTAGAGAAACCTCTAGTCCACTGGGTAAAACAAAATGAAGGGGACCTCCAACAAAGGTAGCCCATCAACAAGCACTCAACCACTACCAAGCTGTCTATTTCTTTCGGGTTAAAATTTTAGGGTAAGAGTCTTTTTTAAAGGGTCCTAGTTTCCTTGTACCAAGGTTTGAAGTTAGGTCTATTGGATGAAACCCAAAAACAAACCACTCCAATATTTTTCATGGTACAAATAAAAGACCAAAAAAATTAAAATAAAACACAGATTTTAAAAAGATCCCAGTCAACAATATATAAAATATTATTATGTATCCTAACCATGAAACACAATAGTTATAGATTTATATATTTTGTATCTTAATATTTTATATACTGTCAACATTTTCAACAGTATATAAAATAGTATATCATCAAAGTGAATGATAATAACTTTAATATTAAGGTCATGTGAACGAACTCTTATGCTGAAACATATCACTATAGATATAGATAATGTAAGGAAATGTTTGTATTCTCTTCCTGACCATATTGTCTGTATTATATGCATCTGTATGTGCACGTTAACGTACTACATATTCTCTCGAAACTCGCTAAGATTCAGAAGATCTGTTGATAGTTCGAGTTGGCAGATCATGTGAAGGACTACCGCAGAAGCATGTCACCGTCAGTCACATGCCAAAACTTGAGTTAGAGGCAATATCCACTTTATTTTAAGTCACACTCTCCTCACAATAATCCAAAACTATTAGTTATAATAATTTTATTGAAATTGTCTGATCGGTTAATAGCGGTTTTATCGACAGATTATCTCAATTTAATTTTTCTAAAAATAAAATCCATTAACTTCTTTTTAAGATTTTATTCTATTTCAAAAAAAAACTACAATTTTTTTTTCTCCCTTCCTGGACCTTCAAAACACCTTCCTCACCCCTTTTGTCTTCATTTATGTAATTGGACCTTCAAAAACACTTTCCTCACTCCTGTCTTCATTTATGTAATTGGACCTTCAAAAACACCTTCCTCACCCTTTCTCCACTACCCACTTTCCATTACTTTTTTCATATTGGTCTTCTTATAAATTTAGTTTTATAATATTTTATTTTTTTAATATAAAAATATTAAATAATGATTAACACTTTTTATTTTATATTGATTTAACTAATTGTCCCGACTTTTGATTTAAGTATTGTGTCCTCAAATCCAAGTTTTAATAAAGTTGGACAAGTTTACCAAATGCTTTTCCCTACCTTCATATTAAGGTCAGTTTCTTAAGGTTCTCGTATTTCTCTTTAACACTACTCTAACTACTTTGCATAGGAAATAAATATATAAAAGAGAATGCATGAAAGTAAAATAGGGAAATTAAATACGTAAAGTAAAATGTAGAAAGTAAATTCATAAAGTTTAGATTGTGAGAGATGAAAGCAAATACGATTGTTACACTATAGCAAGGATATCATGTGATCAGTCAACACATAGGAACTCGAATAGCATCAATGTCCATCCATTCATTTTATTATAAAATTGATTAAGATTGGCTAGAAGGGTCATACCTAACCGTCATGCACTTAGCAAATTAGGATGACAGTGCCAATGATGGGATGCATAAGGACATACCAATTTCTTACAACCTCATGAGTGCAAAGTATAATGTGAGTTTCATATTGTAGCTTTGAATTATCATGTTCAAAAGATGAATACAATGAGGACTTTAGGCCCCTATTTATAGTAGTAGTTTACCCCTAAGTTACTTGGGGTAAAAAATAATAACTTCTAGTAGAAGTAAATATTTGGGGAAACTTTAGCAAAATATTGCACTTCCAAATGTTGCATGCCTCGAATAGGCTTAGAAGGCTCCAAAATGCTTTATTCACCAAACAATGCAAAAACTTCACTTTTTAGGAGATTTTCCTTATGATCTATGTTGATTTTTCATTTTTGCACTTATTTGAGTGGTTCACTCATATTTGTGATTTATTTGCTTACATTTTATAAGCAAATCAACACCATTTGTTGAGCAAATTGACACCTTTTGCTAAGCAAATCAACATCCTTTGTTGAAAAAATTGGTACCCTTTCCAAGTGAATCTCTCCATTTTGTGAGCTAATCACTCCCTTGAGCCAATTGGTCCATTTTGTGAGCGAATCACTCCTTTGAGGTAATCGGTCAATTTTGTTAGCTATTTGCTCCTTTCAGCCAATCATTTCATTGTAAGATACTTGACCAAATTCTATCAATTTTACAATTTTTGTTGTTTTACAATGTTTTTCCTAGGTTTGTAAAATCTATTTGTTCTCCCTAATTCCTTAGAATTAGAAGGTAGTATCTAAGAAACTACATTTATGGCAACTTTATGGGGTTTCAAGTTCAATTGATGTGAAATCCTAGATATTTCCTTTGTCCTTGGTCATGGAGTCTTGAAAACTAGAATCCCTATTACAAAATTGTAAAACTATGGGTCACCTTTGCTTAACTCTGGGATAATAGGTTCAAAATTACCCATAAATTAGTGTGTGAGGGTGCATCTTGATTATCTACATTTTGGAATACAACACCAAATTCTCAAACTGATCCTACAAGGGAATCTTCTCTTGATCACTTCAATTTCTTGACTTCTACAGTTGGCTATCTGGTTCAATGATCTCCTATGAAGCACCAAATAATACTATTTATGGAAACCTCCACTTAGGCTTTTTTATAATCCCTTATTTAGTAGTTCTTACATCTCCTTTATCAATTCTTTGAATATCATTCCAATAGCATCATAGGTAGCTAGCATCATTGGGTTTGCCCTTATATATATGATATGTCTTTCAACTGCATGATTAGCATCTTCTTATCTGATCTACCCATCTACTTTATCTACTTCATTGAATAGGGATTTATTAAGTGTACTTTTCCTTTGATGTTAGATCCTCCTCCATTTGTTTGATTGTCTTTGAAGAGCAAGGTCTCGTACTTACTAAAATATTGTAAAAATCCAAAACTACCAACCCATTTTTTTACAAATAAGGTTCAAAAGAGACCCAACATATTTTTATTTAGCATTCAAGGCTTCACCACATTTGATTTCAACTCACTGCAAACAACACTCAGTGGATAGGAGTGGTCAACTCCTATGGTTTCTAGGGTTCACCTTGCTAAACCTTCTTGTTTAGAAGGATGCCAAAATGGTCCCCCCATCTTTCCCATACCCTCATTGACATAGGACACTGTAACCACAATGTAGGGATTATTATTTAAATCCCATAACACTTAAAAGGAAATGCCTATTCCCTAACCTTATCCTAAATCCATCTAGGTATGTTAATCAAGCATAAAGCCTTGGTGCTTAGTTACCATACCTTCGCAGGTTAACTAAGTTCATTATCTCTCCATAGGTAATGAACATGGTCACCTAAACCTACACGTTCGAGGTACCACCACTATTGTCTTGTGAATGATTCCTATAGTCTTCCAGACATGGGAACACCCGATCCTCACCATTCAAGGTGTATCATTTCACAAGTATCTGGCTATTGCATTCTTGCAACTCCTTCCAGACTTGAGAGCACCTAGCTATTGCATTCTTGCAACTCCTTCTAAGGACTCTCTTCAACCTAGTTATTGCATTCTCGCAACTCCTTCCAAGATTGGGCTAAATAATTTTAGGTCCTAAAAGAAGATCTAGGTTCAACCCAAGAAAGTGATACCAAAACAAAATGTTTTTAAACTCAAATTCTTAAACTATAGCATCACATTTACATGCATCTCAAATAAATATAAGTTTCATCTAAGGCTAACACATTTATAATAACTCCATACTATATTTAGCTATTAAAGAGATTACATAAAGAAGCATTTCAATAGATCACCAAAACCATTATTCATAATGCTATCAATTTCCACTTAGAGAACATTAACATTTCATCACAAGATCACATGTTTATAGCCACAAATAAATCATTGAGCAAGAGAACTAGCATAATACCAAATATTCTATTTCCTTCTTTTCACTATTGCTCAATACAAAACTACTAAACATTGAAGTATCTCTAAAGTTTTTCTCAAAATTTACAAAAGTAAATTCTCATTTGCAAAACCATTTTTCAATCCAAGATACAATAATGTCATTCCACCTAAATGGCCTTTGTACCACCTTCCTTTGATGACCTTCTTCATGTAAGGAGTTACCCACCAACTTGAGGAATATTTAGGGATTAGGACAACTCATTTATGCAATGCAATCTAACATGCTAATTGTATTTGCAAACATCCATGCACAATACTTTTAAAAGGAAATAAACTAGAGAAGATCCCAAATTTCTCTATTTATTATTACATGTTATGCAATTGCAAACCAAACATGCACATTACATTTTTAAATGGCAACCAAGGAGAGAATCCCATACTTCTCTCTATAATGGTTTTCCTAACTACTCAAGTCTCGAAAAACCATTATAATATTACTTCTAGACCAAGACTCTTTCCCAATTTAAAACACAAACAAAAGCTCATAACTTCCTTCCCATCTCTATATCCATAAAGCACATAAATGGAAGAAGCCCCTTCTAACATTCTATTTAAAATAAAATCCACTTTAACAAGATAGGAAAACCACCTAATCTCTATTTTGTTTTATTCCCTAAAATATCATTCATTAAAATATTCTCTATTTTTAAGAAATAGAGACCAAATAGTAAACCATTTTAACATACAATCAACAACATAATACTTTCATTAAAATAAATACCTAACTTAAACATTTAACCTCATCTCATAAAGAAAATATTAAACTTATTCATTTACGTTCTTTTCCAAAAGATCTATCAATCCAAGGTGAGCAATTCATTCAAAGCATTATTGGCTTCATAAATTAAGAACTTTCAATTCACATGAAACCTTCAGCAAAAGAATATAACTCACCTTCTAACACATGGCTCACACAACATTCGCATAGGATAGAGCAACAACAACATGCAAACCTACGATCCCAAGCACACTACCCAAGACTCGGGTGCACAGGAAAGCACTTGACACCACAGACTTAAGCATGCAAAACTCTAAGAGGCATGACCAATGAAACTAAAAAGGAACCAAGGCTCACAAAGGCAAAACGAGTGGTCAAAGACTCCCTCAGATGCAGTGCTCAAATAAAGAAGAACAACATCACAAGGAACACCTAAAACAAACTAGCTTAGGTAAGCTACCACTCAAGATGTAACCTCTTGAAGAGATCAAGGAAACCAAACCCAAAAGAACATCTAAGATCTACTAACATACAAGCAACCAACTCCAAGCAAAACATAGACGAACGTCAAGCTAGCATGGCCTACTCGGTCCTAAGAAGGTAGTTCCTAGGAAATAGAAGACTACACTCACTATCCTCATACAAACAAAAGTATCTCCACCAAAGGATGAAAAGCCAAGGCTCTCAAAGATCAACAACCTCTTAACAAAAAGATAATATAAAGTACACATCCAAGAGATACAAATCAGGAAGAGCATTGACCAAACAACTTCTAGATTATAGAAAATAGATCACACAATCACTCTTACCTCCTCTAGCTCAATTCGAAGCCCTTCCAAGTTGCATGCCCTTCTTCCAACTCTCCACTGCCTTCCTTTTTCCTCTTCCAAAAGCCCCCAAAAACCTACCTAAGCCCCCTCTCAAATACTCAGGGTGGCTTCTCTTCTAGCTAATTCACTTCCACAATTTCACCCGTTCGAGATGGTCACTTCTAGCTCATAACGTTTGTGAAGAACATTAGCAAAGCAATAACGTTACTCTAATATTGTTGAGCAAGGAAAATAACCAAATTTCCATTCCAAATGATGATTAAAAGTAAGCAATCATTTATTAAACATATATTTTTAAAAGGTATACATTTCTCTTTTAATCAAACATTTACAAAGCAACTAAATAATCCATTAATTCTTTACTAAACCTTATTATTCCCATTAATAAGGTATTTAGATCATTTACTTGCTAATTAGTGTCAATAGTCAATATTAATTATTAATATTAACACTAGTATTCTCAATTATTAAGGTTATCAACTACCAAATAAATACTTGAATGATCTTTATCCATCAATCTATGTTTTCCATATGCACAAGCATATAAGCCATTCAACAAAAAATATTACACACCATTGTTTTATCCTTAAGTAGGTGGCTATTTTCTTTAAGATAGTCTATTGCTACCACCATCCTATTAAGGAGACTCATTGCACAAGTAACTTCCCGGTCCAATGGTGTGAACATTTATTAAGCACAAATGCAATGCACCTACATGAAGGGTAGTTTACTACCCTGAGCTGTTGATGAACGAGTCATCACCATCATTTTCCAAAACTTTCTCTCAACTCAGGTGGTTATCCATACTAAACCACTAATGAGAGCCCTTGGTCCTACAACCACAATATATATATATCAGTAGTACCACATTCCAATACTTGAACCAAAGCATATAAAGTGACTATTTATTGATAGCAATGAACAAAACCATGCACTAAATATCCATACATCAATACATAGCTCATTGCCAAGGATAAGTCCATTTCAAGTAGGGTTGTTACATACTCCCCCCTTGGACTAAACATAGTCCCCTATGTTTTTCCTGCAAGTGAGTAAACAAATGTTTCATTCAAATAAGTATGGAAATTGTTGCCTCATTTCTTCAACATTTTTCCATGTGGCACAATTCTTAGAATATTGGTCCCATTGGACCTTACATTGATCTAGGGTTTGTTTCCTCAACACCTTGGAATGAAACCCTAGAATATTTAATGGTCTCACCTCAATGGTTGAGGGATCTTCCATCTAAAATTTAGAAACATTCCACACGTGAGTAGGATCAACAACATATTTCCTAACCAGGGATAGGTGGAAAGTATCATGGATTTTTGACAGGTTGGAAAGTAAGGCGAGCCTATAGGCTATTGGACTAATTTTATTAATGATCTCAAAGGGCCCAACATAGCGAGGATCCAACTTAGTTGACTTGATGGCACTTTTCATGGGTCTAACTCTCAAGAAGACTTTGTCTCCCAAAGAGAATTATCTTGGTGATATTTTTAGATCAACATAGCTCTTTTGGTGATCGATCGCTTCCTTGAGCCTAAGTTGGATTGCTCTGAGTTGTTCCTCCATCTCTCGAATAGTGTCTAGTTTGATCATCACCCGATCCTCTAGATTGTCCCATGATAGAGGTATTATGCATTTTCTACCATATAAGGCTTCAAACAGGGTCATTCCCAATGATGCATGGTAACCATTATTATATGCAAATTCCACAAGATGCAAAAAGTCCTCCCATTTAGACTTTTGGTCCATGCAATACATGCGTAGCATATCCTCTAAAACTTGGTTTACCCTCTCTATTTGACCATATGTTTTTGGATGATATGTAGAACTGATATTCAGCTTAGTGCCCACTGCACGGTGTAGAGCTTGCCAAAATTCTAATGAATCTAGAGTCCATGTCTGATATGATCACCTCAAGAAACCCATGTAGCCTAAAGATTTCTTTGGTAAACTTATTTGCCACCACCAGTGCATCATCCTTGATGTTCCCTGGTATGAAGTGTGCAACCTTGGTCAACTTATCAACCACTACAAGGATTACATCATGTTGGTACCTAGTCTTAGGTAAACCCACAATAAAATCCATAGATATTACCTATCATTTTTGCATAGGTACATCATGTGGGTACAATTTCCTTGTTGGGTGTCAATGTTCTGCCTTCACCTTCTAGCATTCTAAACATCTTGCAATGAAACTAGTGATATCTTGCTTCATTTGGGTCCAATAGGTCTTTTTCATGTTTTCCCTCATTTTTTACCCTCTTGGATGAGCAGAATAGGGAGAATTATGTCTCTTGCATAATCAATCTCCTTAGATCACCAGTTTTGGGTATAACTACCCTATCCTTAAAACATAAAAGTCCATCCTTTATGTTGAAACCCTTATTCTCTTCAGGATTTCTCTCAGTTTGATCCCAGATTTCTATGCAATATGGATCTTGTAGTTGCATTTCCTTGACCCTATCCATCAAGTCTATATGACTCTAGGTCAGTGCGGCTATGTGCCTTCTTCTCAAGGCATCTGCAACCTTATTTTCTTTCCCTTTGATATACTCAATACCAAATTCGTATTCTACTAAGAACTCTATCCATCTTCTTTGTCTTGCATTCAACATAGGTTGGGTAAAAATATACCTTAGACTTTGATGGTCTGTCCTTAGCTCAAATGGTTTGCCCAACAAATAATGTCTCCAAACCTTTAGGGCATGCACAACTGCTGCCAATTCTAGGTCGTGCGTAGCATAGTTTACCTCATGCTTCTTGAGTTTTCTAGACTCATAGGCTACTGTAGCCTCTTCCTGAGACAATACCCCACCCAAACCTTCTAAGGAAGCATCTGTACACATGGTAAAATTCCCAAGAGGATCTGGTATCTTGAGAATCGGTGTCATTGTTAACTTATTTTTTAGAGCCTCAAATGCAGCCTCACACTTATCCATCCATTTGAACTCTTTCCCCTTTTTTTGAAGGTTGGTGATTGAATAGGCAACCTTAGAGTAATCTCTCACAAAACACCTATAATAGCCAATGAGTCCCATGAAACTCCTACTTCTGACACATTTGTTGGTGGAGGCCAATATAGCCTCAATTTTCTTTGGGTCCATAGCAATTCCCTCTATCGAGATGTGTCCCAAATACTACACTTGTGAGGTATAAAACTCACACTTGGACAACTTTCCATATAGCTGGTTTTTCCTTAGCACCTCTAACACTAATCTCAAATGATGGTCATGTTCTTCTTTGGTGTGAGAATATATCAAGATATCATCTAAGAATACCAAGACAAACCGATCCAGATACTTTTGGAACACATTGTTCATCAAATTCATAAAATTTTTTGATGCATTCGTTAGCCCAAATGGCAATACCATGAATTCATAGTGCCCATATTGGGTCTTAAAGGTTATCTTGTGAGTATCCTCTTCTTGAACCCTCAACTAATGATATCTAGATCTCAAATCTATTTTTAAAAATATAGTAGCATCCTTTAGCTGATCAAAAAAGTCATCAATCCTTGGAAAATGATACTTATTCTTAATGGTTACCTCATTTAGCATTCTATAATCATGCATAACCTCAAGGAACCATCTTTCTTTTTCACAAACAATACCAGAGCACCCCAAGATGACACACTAGGTTTGATCAGACCTTTTTCTAACAAGTCTTGAAGTTGCACCTTCAGTTATTATAACTCAATTGGGGTCATTTTGTAAGGTGTTCTCGCAATAGGTTTAACCCTTGGCATTAACTCAATAGTGAAGTCAAATTCCCATTGAGGTGGTAGTCCTAGGAGATCTTCTGGAAATACATCCTTGAATTCATGCAAGATTGGGTGTTTCTTAAACATTTCCTCATCTCCCTTTTCTCCGAACTTTCCATTAATATTGACTACATATAGCATACCACCTCTTTTAATGGTCTTCTTTAACTACATAGCTGAAAATAAGTGAGGTTGAAAAGAACCTTACCTACTTTGAACTCTTACTCTCTTCTTATCCTTGTCGGTGTAATCCATCCACCTATCTTGAAAGTTGATTAAGGCTCCATGAGCCTTCAACCAATCCATTCCTAGGATAATATCAAAAGCATGGAGGGGTGCCACATATAAGTGCCATATAGTGGACCCATTGGGTAGAGTTATCTAGTTGTAGGCAAACATTGATCCACTAAGTAGGTTTATCCATAACCATACTTGACTTTCCACCCTTGTGCCAAAATTCCTAGCCTTTTCAGCATATCCCCAATAATGTTAGTGGAAATAAAATTATTTGTAGCTCCACTATCTATTAAAACTTTTACATCCTTATCAAACAGCTTACCATTTAGTAACATCGGTGTAGCTTGTTCATCCAAGTTTTGACTCCCAATAGCGACATAAATTCGATGTGCCTCCTCTGCTCAGGAACTCGACTCTGACCTTTGGGGACGCCTTTTGACATAATGAGGACCCCCACATATGTAGCAACCTACCCTGGGTGTTTGGGATCTCTCCTGCCTTCTCTCCCCCATTCCTCCTTTTTGTACTAATTCATTTTGCTTTGGAGGATGAGGATTGGAACTATCCTTCTAAAATTTCTTCTTATTTTGCCCTTGATTCCCATTGTTCCTATTATTGAACTTTGGGTTACCTTTGTTTCTCTTGTTTTGTTCCTTATCCCACTTCATAAATCCTGCACTCTTTATTTTCTTAAGCTCCTATCTCTCTGTCTCTGTCAACCTCGAATAGTTGAAGAAAGACTTTTTAGTCTAGAGATTAGTTTCTTCTTGTCTAGCCAAGTCATAAGCTTCTTGCAAAGTTTTAGGTTTGAGAAAATTAATTATTGTCCTAATCTTAGGGTCTACCCCTAAGATGAACTTATGCACCTTTAGATGCTCATTACTCTTGTACTCCAGAACATACTTCAAAAGTTTCACATATCTTTGAAAATACACCTCTATCGATAGTGATCCTTGTTGAAGTGTAGAGAATTCTTCAAATTTCTCTACATAAAATTGGTCAGAAAGAAATATTTTCTTAAAATCCCCAACGAAATCATCCCACTTAAGTTCTATGGCTTGGATATTTTTGCCTATACTAAATGTATCCCACCATTCTAGGGCTACATCCAGAAGATGAAGGGTAGCCCACATAGTCTACGTCTCAGAGGAATAACATTTCATGGAAAAGAAGGTTTCTAACTCTTTCAACCATGACTTGGCCGCATCTCCTCCTTCTTTCCCATTAAATTTGGTTACTTTAACATTCTTAAGGTCTCTAGCTAGCTCGACCTCTATCTAGCATTGCCCTCTTGGCTTCTTCTGATAGGGTTCTCTTCCTGCCTACCCTCTACATTTATAGTATTGGCTTCTTTATTGATTAGGGTTTCTATCAATTTTTGTTGTTGCTCCAACCATTCTTGAAGTAACTTCACTATGGAGGAGAGATATCTTACTCTCCCATCCAACCCTATTGTTCCCTTGGAATCCCTATCAGGGTTCATTTTCCTCTTAGCCCTCTTGCTAGGAGTCATTGCTCTCCTAGTTTTCTTGCTAGAGTCCATAGTTCATCTGATATTTTGCACTACATTTCCCTCTTGTGCAACCATGCTGGTTTTCTTGGATGAACTTCCTTTTAATATAGGTGCCATCTCCTATCCACACAAAGGAGTTGGGTAAGTTACAATTTCCTTCAATTGTACTTACAATTAGTTAGTTTCATTCTCCTAATGAACTAACATAGACCATTATCACTCAATCGATAATGATCAAGGTCATGCTTTCCTTCCTTCAAGGTACCAATCTGAAAGTAGCACATCAATTCAAGTCTTAACCTAAGCGCACTCATTGGAAGCTTCAATCCCTACAACCAATAGCTCTGATACCAACTCTAATAACCCAAAACTCCTAACCCAATTTCTTTTACAAATAGGGTTCACAAGAGACCCAACATCTTTTTATTCAACATTCAAGGCTTCACCATATTTGAGTTCAAGTCACTATAAATGACACTTAGTGGACAGGAGTGGCCAACTCTTATGGTTTCTGGGGTTCACCTTGCTAAACCTTCTCGTTTAGAAGGATGCCAAAATGGTCCCCCCACCTTTCCCATACCCTCATTGACATAGGACAATGTGACCATAGTGTAGGGATTATCCTTTAAGGCCCATAACACTTAAAGGGGAATGCATATTCCCTAACCCTATCCTAAATCCATCTAGGTAGGTTAATTAGGCATAAATCCTTGGTGCTTAGTTACCATACCTCCATAGGCTAACTAAGGTCATTACCTCTCCATAGGTAATGAACATGGTCACCTGAACCTACACGTTCGAGGTACCACCACTATTGTCTTGTGAATGATTCCTATAGCCTTCTAGACATGGGAACACTCGATCCTCACCGTTCAAGGTGTATCATTTCACAAGTATCTGACTATTACATTCTCGCAACTCCTTCCAGACTTGAGAGCACCTAGCTATTGCATTCTCACAACTCCTTCTAAGGACTCTCTTCAACCTAGTTATTGCATTCTCACAACTCCTTCCAGGATTGGGCTAAATACTTTAACTTAGGTCCTAAAAGAAGATCTAGGTTCAACCCAAGAAAGCAATACCAAAACAAAATGCTTTTAAACTCAAATGCTTAAACTATAGCATCACATTCACATGCATCTCAAATAAATATAAGCTTCATCTAAGGCTAACACATTTATAATAACTCCATACTATATTTGGCTATTAAAGAGATTACATAAAGAAGCATTTCAATAGATCACCAAAACCATTATTCATAATGCTATCAATTTCCACTTAGATAACATTAATATTTCATCACAAGATCACATGTTTATAGCCACAAATAAATCATTGAGCAAGAGAACTAGCATAATACCAAATATTCCATTTCCTTCTTTTCACTATTGCTCAATACAAAACTACTAAACATTGAAGTATCACTAAAGTTTTCTCAAAATTTACAAAAGCAAATTCTCATTTGCAAAACCATTTTTTGATCCAAGATACAATAATACCATTCCGCCTAAATGGCCTTTGTACCACCTTCCTCTGACGACCTTCTTCATGTAAGGAGTTACCCGCCAACTTGAGGAATATTTAGGGATCAAGACAACTCATTTATGCAATGCAATCTAACATGCTAATTGTATTTGCAAACATCCATGCACAATACTTTTAAAAGGAAATAAACTAGAGAAGATCCCAAATTTCTCTATTTATTACTACATGCTATGCAATTGCAAACCAAATATGCACATTACATTTTTAAATGGCAACCAAGGAGAGAATCCCATACTTCTCTCTATAATGGTTTTCCTAACTACTCAAGTCTCAAAAAACCATTATAATATTACTTCTAGACCAAGAGTCTTTCCCAATTTAAAACACAAACAAAAGTTCATAACTTCCTTCCTATCTACATATCCATAAAGCACATAAATGGAAGAAGCCCCTTCTAGCATTCTATTTTAAAAAAAAAACACTTTAACAAGATAGGAAAACCACCTAATCTCTATTTTTTTATTCCCTAAAATATCATTCATTAAAATACTATCTCTTTTTTAAGAAATAGAGACCAAATATCAAACCATTTTAACATACAATCAACAACATAATACTTTCATTAAAATAAAGACCTAACTTAAACATTTAACCTCATCTCATAAAGAAAAGATTAAACTTATTCATTTATGTTCTTTTCCAAAAGATCTATCAATCTAGGGCGAGCAATTCATTCAAAGCATTATTGGCTTCATAAATTTAAGAACTTTCAATTCACACAAAATCTTTAGCAAAAGAACATAACTCACCTTCTAACACATGGCTCACACAACATTCGCATAGGATAGAGCAACAACAACATGCAAACCTATGATCCCAAATACACTACCCAAGACTTGGGTGCATAGGAAATCACTTGATGCCACAAAATTAAGCATGCAAAACTCTAAGAGGTATGACCAAAAAAACTAAAAATGAACTAAGGCTCACAAAGGTAAAATGAGCGATCAAAGACCACCTCAGATGTAATGCTCAAACAAAGAAGAAGATCACAAGGAACACCTAAAATAGACTGGCTCAACTAAGCTGCCACTCAAGATGTAACCTCCTAAAGAGGTCAAGAAAACAAACTTGAAAAGAGCATCTAAGATCCAGTAACATACAAGCAACTAACTCCAAGAAAAACTTAGACAAACATCGAGCTAGCACAACCTATCCGATCCTAATAAGGTAATACCCAGGAAACATAAGACTACACTCACTACCCTCATACAAACAGAAGGATCTCCACCAAAGGATGAAAAGCCAAGGCTCTCAAAAGATCAACAAACTCTTAAAAGAAAGACAAACATAAAATACACAGCTAGGAGATACAAATCAGGGAGAGCATAGAGCAACCAACTTCCAGATCATAGAAAAGGGATCACATGATCACCCTTACCTCCTCTATCTCAAGCCAAATACCTTCCAAGCTATATCCATTGCCTCCCTTCTTCCTCTTCCAAAAGCCCTCAAAAACCTACCCGAGCCCCCTCTCAAATACTCAAGGTGGCTTCTCTTCTAGCTAAACATTTACCTCCATGATTTCACCCATTCGAGTTTGCCACTTCCAGCTCATAACATTTGCGAAGAACGTTAGCGAAGCAAGAACGTTACTCCAACATTGCTGAGCGAGGGAAACATTCAAATTTCCATTCCAAATGATGATTAAAAGTAAGCAATAATTTATTAAACATATTATTTTTAAAGGTATACATTTCTCTTTTAATCAAACATTTATAAAGCAACTAAATAATCCATTAATTCTTTACTAAACCTTATTATTCCCATTAATAAGGTATTTAGATCATTTACTTGCTAATTAGTGTCAATAGTCAATATTAATTATTAATATTGACACCAATATTCTCAAGTATTAAGGTTATCAACTACCAAATAAATACTTGAATGATCTTTATCCATCAATATATGTTTTCCATACACACAAGCATATAAGCCATTCAACAAACAATATTACACACCATTATTTTATCCTTAAGTAGGTGGCTATTTTCTTTAAGATAGTCTATTGCTACCACCATCCTATTAAGGAGACTCATTGCACAAGCAACTTCCCGACCCAATGGTGTGAACATTCAATAAGCACAAATGCAATGCACCTACATGAAGGGTACTTTATTACCCTGAGTTGTCGATGAACGAGTCATCACCATCATTTCCCAAAACTTTCTCTCAACTCAGGTGGTTATCCATACTAAACCACTAGTGAGAGCCCTTGGTCCTGCAACCACAATATATATATATATCAGCAGTACCGCATTCCAATACTTGAACCAAAGCATATAAAGTGACTACTTATTGATAGCAATGAACAAAACCATGCATTAAATATCCATACATCAATACATAGCTCATTGTCAAGGATAAGTCCTGCCAAGGAGGATTGTTACAAATATGTTGGGTATCCATGAACACACATGGCCCAAAAGAGACTCAACTTGTTCCACTAATGAGATATTGAATTTCATAGTTTTGCACTGAAAGTGCCCTAATGACTAATAGATCCCCTTTTTATTTTATCATCTAAAATTGGTGGATCATGGGTGTAGTAGATATTGAAGCTATTTTCACCAGTGTTATCTTGACCAATCTACTTTCTTATCCCTTGCATAGTACCTCATACTTACTCTCTATTTTCCCTCTCAAAGTCTCTCTTTTCACAAAAGTGAGGATAAAACTAATACACATCAAGGGTGTATTACCTTAAAAATATTTGATGCTATATAGGGAAGAGTATCATCATACCTATTGGAACCAGTGGACTATTGAAGATAAGGATATTAGCTTGATATAATGGAAAGGGTGATGATATGGACTGAGTGGTGATGAATGATGAGAGGGAATGAAAAATTATACATGGGGTGAAACAATGTCACTTGTGACATAGAGGACCAAAGTATGGGTGCATGGTGGATGGAATAGTAGGTGATGATATGAAAGATGATAGGATAAACCAAAGTGGAGATGACATATGAAACAACCCTACATTTTGAATAGGCAAACATGTTGATGATATTACAACTAGGAATGCACTTACTTGAGGTGGGATGGACATAACAAAATAAATTAGAGGGATTTAAAGAAGTAAGAGTAGAAGTATTAGCTTTTTAGCCATATTCAATCATAGGTCCCAATATCCAGAATCTTGAGAAGACTCAAATATTAGAGCAATTAATATAAATGGTTAATATCGATGATTATAACATTCATAAAAATAACAATAATATGGTTTAAATTATAAATATCAATAACAATATGGATAATCAAACTTACAATACATTTTCTCAAAATATTACATACAAGCTTCAATATTCACTTTGATTCTTTTCACAATCTTCTATTGATTTTCTAAAACATATATACAATTCATGGAGCTTTATCTCCATAATGTAACCTTAGAAATGTGATTCTTTAATACTTGACTATTGTGCTCCTCATATATCTAGGAGATGCATCCTTTTATATTCCACACATAATACAAACCTCTCATGCCTGTTGGCTTTACATATTGATACTTGTATACATGACTCTTGACATTATATTTACTTTTACATCTACACACTTGCACATATTGTTACATGACACTTGGACACTCTCACACTCTACACACTTGCACACTTTCTCACTCATAACACTTGTACACATCCTATACATAGACATATACTTTAGGAGAAATATAAATCACACACCTTAAACTAGCATGTAAAAAATAATGTAATATTCTAAAATAGAAATAAGACAAAAAGATAAGAGAATGAGAGGAGTAGAAGAAATGGAGGTGAAAGTGAAGTGAATATGGTTGCAAAGAAGATAAAATATATTTATACTTCTATATTAGTGGCTTCTATTCTTTCCACATTTTATTTATTTATTTGTAATCCTTATTTTTTAGATCCCTTATCTCTAGGGTTATTTACCCTCTCTCTTTATCCTTTTATCCTTCATTTCCTTGAGTCATCAAAGGTCTCATGTATTAGGATATTTCTACTAGTCTTCATGTTGATAATAATTTCTAAGACTAGACAATTAACAAGGTTTGTCCTAGACTTTGTTCTATCCATTGGGTTGTGGGGTTAGGAGGAAGAAAACTTCTACTTATACTAAAATAGTCTAGATATCATACTTTAACTTGCTATCATTGTATTTATAGGTCATCACCTCATATTATCATCTTTGTAGAAGAAACCACTAGACTTAGAAATATATTAAACTAATCTTGGAAGAAAGAGATGCAAAAAAATGGGGACCTTAGTGTCTCTTATGATATTTTTACCCAGGTGTAATGGGGTTTTCTCTCCTTATTCTTCTTCTATTTTATTTTTCTTGTGAGTAGGGAATTTATACAAATAAATAACTATATCTCTAAGTGAAATACAATGCCATTCACTAGGTAAGAAAAATAACTATTGGTCATTTTGATGTTGATGTTTCATCTTAGGATTTTCCAATACCTATGAAAATGTAGTAAGTTGGATAGTATTAATTTTACATACAAAGGTCCTTTTCCAAGAGGCTTTTCCATATGGCATGATCTACCTATTAATATTAGTATTTTAGAACTGATACCTCTATTTACTTATAAAGTGGTGGGAAGCATGGATAGGCATTGATATATTTACAATTGTGATAGCCTCTCTACCTTTTATCTTATTCTATGATAAAATTTGATGGAAATATTTAGTTTGGATAACCAACTTTATGTAACTAGGTAACACAACATCACTCAATAATAATGGTTATTTTTATTTTTATCCCCAAAACAATTCAATTTCATTCTTCGAATCATTAAATTTTTGGGGTATAATTTTTACCCTACTTGTATTTCCCAAGATTATAGGAAAGTACCCCATTTTTAGGATAATGGTTTGTCTATTACTCAATGTAACCTTCTTATATAGGACAATTTGATCAATCTAAAGAGTATAATCTTATCCATTTGTTGAATAGATTCTATTTCTAAGATTCCATCCCCAAAGAGGGACACTTATTAATAAAAGAAGCCCCATAAGGTTTCTTTGTACCTTACAAGCTTATCTTTAAGACAAAATTGTATGTCTCATACTCTATCTTAGCTTCTTCTTTTTTGTATTTTTTCATGTATAAATATCTCATATTATGGTTGTAGGATCTCTTCTACTTCCACTGTAGGATTCTATCAACCTAAAGAGAAATTAAAAGTCTCATATTTTGGGAGAGCAAATATTTCACCACCCTTTGATGATTTATGAAGATCACACATGATGACATATTGGATAGAAAAATGGCTTTCGACATCGTTAGGTGTCATAGTGAATTGAATCTTAGGAACTTGGTATTCTTCTTCTAAAATTTCCCCATAAAGAAAGTAAAATTATTTCATGAATGGTGATTCACATGTTAATTCCTAAGACTTTTTAGTGTCTCCTTCTTCTTCATATTCTATGCCAATTCTTATTTTTGTTGTTCTTGTATGGTCCAATTCATAATCTAAGGTAGGCACTAATGTTTGATGATCTAATTATATGTTTTCCCTTGTTATATCCATAGGTACATAAACCTCAAAATGGGAATCAAACCATTTGTACCTTGGTTTGACTTCTACTTCCATCATAGACTCTACTGCTTTACATGGAAAAGCAAACACCTCATATTATTTTATAGAATATAATTCTATATTGAGTAAGGATTAATAGATTTATAATATTTTTCATCCTTTGCTTTCTTTTTTATGTTCTCTTTATTTTTTGTTATAGGTTCATCATACTTGAAGTGCAAATGTTACCCTCCTCTTCTAAGGACTATTGTATCTTCCTAGTTTTGGCTTACTTATTAATTGATAGCTCTTTAGAAGCTTTTTACTTATCTCTAGTTTCAACCCCTTGTTGACTAGTTTATATGGTGTCATATTTGAACACTAACTCTACATTTGTTTCTATAATATTGAAATTTGCTAGGATTGTATTGTTGATATTGAATAGGGTAAGTTCTAATGGTGGAGCCTAGTGTTGTTGATACATGGTTAGATAATAAATAGGGACTACTTAACCAATTATGGTATCAAGTTGAGGTTAATATTTTTATTCTATTGAATAGTTTGGGAAGGCCTGATGGCTCCAATGCACTCTATGATATCCTACTTATCATTATAATAAAGACACCATGCTGAATCCATCTCCATATTAGTGGTAACCATATGATTGTGATCCTAATTTTCTCCTTGATTAATTTCTTGTTGAGGAACCTTATATTCTATTAAGTGTGGAGTCTTTTAAGGGTTCCAATTTTATGGTTGTTACCATTGTTGCTTTGCAACATTATTCTAATTTACCAAAGTATTTATTACCTCCATCATTTTATCTTTTATAAAATTGTTATTGGTCTCATTGCTTGAGTCAGATGGATCTAGGAGGGATATAAGTTATGTCTAAAAAGCTATAGTAGATGATGATTTTAGCCATGATGAGTAGTTATGCATGGTAATGTAGAAGGATGAGTGGAACTATCTGATTGAAAATTATAAATAGGTGAAATATTGGGCATGGATTTAGGTATAGGTATATTCTATGAAATTTGGGCTACATAGGCTATTGATGGAGTAGGAGATTATATTTCCTACTCAAATAAGGATCGCCTCTACTCTATCCACTTCTTTAAATGTTGCAATTTGTATATGATGATTAGAATTATAAACCATTCAAGCCAAGTCAAATTGTAAAACTTTGATGTAATATGGTAGTGTTTGTTCTTCACTTGGTCTAATATTTTATAGGATTAATTTCAAGGTCCTCAAGAATATAGTATTGAAATCATGTATATCTTCTTGAGGATGTCTTTGGATTGCACTTAATTAAAACAAAACTAAGTAACCATTTTCCATGTTACCAAATCTTCACATGAATGGTTCCACTATCAATGCTTGACGAGTAATTGAAATATCTGGTAATCCCCTATACCACAAGGTAATTTTATCATGAAGAGAGTAGATCAACAAGTGTATCGTTATGTCCTCTTATAGGATGTAATTAGTTGAATTGAGCATAAAAACTTTGATAAGTTTATCCAATGTATTCTTGTCTCCATCCCATCGAAGATGGGTAGTCCTTTCATAGCTACTAAGAGAATAGGAGAATGGGCCACCAAATTTAGTAGTCCTTCGTAGGTCCGATTAGTAAATTGGATTTATGGCCTAGGAGGTGCTCCTGGATTATTCTATTAAGTAGGAGGTTGATCATATTGTTGTTGAAGAAGGGAGTGCATTCTATAGCCATGAGGTAGATATAGAGGATGTGGAGGATATGGATATGAAGGATAATAAGGTTATAGATATTGGTAAATCCATTATTGGTTTGCAAGTGATCAAATATCTATTATAAATTCTATATAAATTATTGTTGACTTTGAAAAATCTATAGGTATTGATGTGTTTGAGGACTTTGAGGCCATGACACATTTTGCACTATCTGATGATTCTCTCATGGTTGAATCACCATAAAAATATCAAAGACAAGATCAAATATCATATGCAAGGTTTGAGATAGTGCCCCCTAAAAAAATTTGGGTTGTTTTTTTGGAATCAAATTGATCACTTGATTCTGTTAAAGTTCATAATGCCAAGCATCATCCTAGATCCTCTAGTGTATGTATCTTTACAAATAATTTTTCAAATAAGAGAGCACTAAAATAAATGATAAGAAATAAGTTATTGCAATTAAATAATTTTTTGTATTAATTTATGGAGCCTTGGTCTCCTTTTTACAATGCTTTTGCCTCGAGTGCATAGGGGTATTATTACAAATGAATGCTTGCTCTTTCAAAGTACAATGAAAAAAAGGGGAAAAAGCCCCTTTTGTGAACCAAAAGAATGGTGATGCCAATGATCTCTAATACAATTATATTGTCAGATGGGCTTGAGTATCCTTGCAGGCCATCCTTGCTTTAACAGCTACTCAAGAACCTATCTCCTACACACATATCCTGACAAAAGATATTTAATAGCATATGAAGGGCCTCCACTGTGTGAGGCCTTATTTTTTATATAAATAAAAGCTATCAAAACATTGAATGTAAATTATTGTAGAATTTGAAAATAATACACAAAAAATAGAAAACAATGTGAGGAACACAAGCTTATACTGAGAGGGGGGGTGAATAGTATAAGACCACTTTTCACTTTTCTTCTTTATATTACAAAATAGTAAAGCAATATACCCACAAAAATATCAAAGCAATGCATAAAAACATCCACAAAGTGACAACAATTTTAACGTGGTTCACCCAGAATGGCTGGGCTACGTCCACGGATAAAATATTTCACTAAATTTTATCAATCCAAATTCTAGGAATACCTTTCCCGATTACAATTTTTATGGGCACCAACCCAAAGGAGACACCAATCCCCTAATCTCGAGTTTGTGGGCACCAACCCACAGGAGACACCAATCCCCTAGCTCTGCTCTGGCTGGTGATCCTCTAGAAGACCTCTGCCTCCGCTGCCCTTAGCAAATGGAACTCTATCCACAGAAGACACCTGTCCTCCCTACTTTGGTTGGAGACCTCTGTCCTCAACTCTATCACCTCCAAAGCTGGTCCTTGAATTTGCACTAAACATAGTCCTTCGGTCTAGCACAAATGTCCTCGATCTCTTTCTCTTATCTGCACCAAACACAGTCCTTCGATCTGGCACAAATGTCCTCGACTCTACACCAATCTCTGTCCTCAACTGGTTCTCAATTTTGGTTCACAAAAGTGGTTCACAAGCTTTCACTAAAGCTTGCTTGATCTTCACCCAAGTCTTCACCAAGACTTGTCTTAGATCTGCTTTGCAAGTTCTCACTAGAACCTGCCCAAACTGCTCCACAAGCTCAACAAAAGCTTGCTCAAATCTGTCCAACAAGCCCTCTCAATGACTTGTCCAAAACCTGCTCACAAGCTCTCAAAAATCTTGCTCAAAGCTGTCCACAAGTCTTCACAAAGACTTGTCTCAAATTTGCTTGTAAGCTCTCGTAAAAGCTCACACAAATCTGTCCTTAAGTTCTCTCTGTGCAGTTATGACCGAACTTGGTCGAACTTCAACCTTTGCACCTCTATGTAATCACAGCGACATCGTCTTCACACACTCTACTTCCTTTGCGATCTTTCACACTTAGAATGATTCGATGAAATACACTCTGCACACTATGATCGAATTCGCACTCTGCTCTCAGCGATCGAACTTCTTGCACTACGCACTATCTCCGAACGTCGCACATCAACAACACACTCCTCACAATTCAACTCTCCAAACAGCCCTCCTTTTATAACAAGATTTTCATGATGAAAACTTTAATCTTAGTCGATTGTTATACCAAAAACAAACCCTAATCTACGTCGACTGCAAGCCCTAATTTTTGTCGGCTAAAATTTAACTTTGTCGGCTTCACTGCCTCTGGAACACTTTTGTAGCTTCTACCACGAAACTACAACATGTCGCGATATCGCGACACCTTTGCAACCGTATACCTTCTTTTGGCTTTTGTCACGATATCGCGACACTTCAGCCTTTGTCGACTTCAACTAAGCTCTTGTCGCGATATCGTGACACTTCTGACTTAGTCAGCATCAACTTTGCTTTTGTCGTGATATCGCGACACTTCTCCCTTCGTCGACCTCCTTTCTGCTTTTGTCGGAAAATCATGACACTTCTGACTTCATAGCCTTCCTCTTTACTTTTGTCATGAAATCATGACACTTCTCCTATAGAAGGCCTACATTCTGTTTCTGTCATGAAATCATGACACTTTCTCCAACCGAACGCTGCCAACTCAATATGTCGCGAAATCGTGACACTTTCTCTTCCTTGCACTCTTGTCTGCTTGCACTAGCGAAAACGGAACATGTCGCGAAATCGCGACACTTTCGTTGCCTTGTGTTTTTCTCTGCCTTACGCCCACAAAATGGAACATGTCACGAAATCGTGATGCTTTCGCCTTTGAGCTCTTCCTCCTTGAATTTGTCATGAAATCATGACACTTCTAGCTTCCGTACATTTTCTTTGCAGCCTGTCGTGAAATCGTGACGCTTTCAGCTTTCGTACGACTTCTCTGCAACCTATCACGAAATCGTGACGCTTCTCATTTCAGACTCTTCCCTTTGCTGCATGTCGCGAAATCGCGACAGTTCTTACTTGGAACATTTTCATCTGCAGCATGTCGTGAAATCGTGACACTTTATCTTGCTTCCACTTTGTCTTCTGACTTGTCACGAAATCGCGACACTTTTTCTCCCGGACTCTCTCTCCTGTATTATGTCGTGAAATCACGACATTTTTTCTTTCGGACTCTCTCTCCTGCAACATGTCGCGAAATCGTGACACTTTTTCATCCGTTCAACCTTCCTTGCAATATGTCACGAAATCACGACATTTCTGACTCCGAACATTCTCTCTCCTCTTTGAGTCACGAAACAAAGACATGTCGCGATATCGCGACATTTTTCCAACTTACTTTCTTTCGAACTTGTCATGCCGAACCTTCATCAAAACAAATTATTTCAAAAATCAAATTCCTTCAAAAGCTTCTTGACATCAATGACAACTTATACACTTGAGCAAAGGCAATGTACCCAAGGTACCCAAAATTGCCAACAATCTCCCCCTTTGTCATTGATGGCAAACCTTTACTGAAAACACGTCTCAAGAGCCAAAACTGAAACCAACTGTGCTAACAACTAAGAAACTATGCCCACAACTGAGAATCTTCCTTTGAAGTTTTGCTCCCCCTGACTTGAAGCTTTCCTCTTCACTTGAAGCTCTCCCCCTTACTCATATCTCTCCCCCTTTGTCATCAATGGCAAAGGGTCACCTTTGGGGCTCGGGACTAAGAATGAGCCTCTTAGCTTAGTCCCTCCCCCACCTCCTGATGAGGTGATTAATTTTGGGGTGGGAGTAAAACTCCCATTAGGCACTGATCATCATCAGCGTCTATAATTTCCTTGTCGGGCCTTCTCTTGAACTCTTTGCCCGTATTCCTGTTCTTGTCACCGTTCTTGTTCTCGTTATCATTCCTGTTCTTATCCATGCCTTGATCCTTGGACCCGTTCATACCACTGTTCTTTTTCCTGTACCTTGGAAGTTCAGCTCTACCCTGTCTAGCTGTGTGACCTTCATTGTTACACTTATAACAAGTAACAATGTTATTTCTTTTAGGCATACCTGTTCTTTGAATCCGCCTGTTCTGACTAACCCTGTTCTGACCAAACCTGTTCCTGTAATTAACCTTGCAATAGACTGCCTTGTGCCCAAACTGTTGACAAGAGTAGCAATACCCTTGAAAGAAACTAGCGCTTCTGAAATTGCCATTTACCTTCTTCACTTGAGCCATGCAATGTGCAGCCATGTGACCAAACCTGTGACACGCAAAACATCTGTCGTGAAATTTTCCTTTATTCGACCTCTTGGGTCCTGAAAACTTCTTCTTCTCATTCTGAATTTTGTTTTCTATTTCTCGTGCATCTATCATTCAAGGACTCATGATCTGAAATACTTTCCTCATTCGAACTCTCTTCCTTTTGGAGTCTCTTACTAGACTCTCCAGCTTGTTCCTTGTGTGGCTTAACAAAACCAAGGCCTATTTTATCCGTTGTCTTTCTTTGACCTTTGATGAGTGACTTAACCTTTTTGGAGCTATCTTGAAACCTGTAAAGCTTATCCTTGTACTCTTTAGTTTCCTCTTTCAAAGAAGCCATTTTCTGTTCTAACTCACTATACTCAAGAACCTTAGACTCTAACTCATCCTTGAGTTCTTGTGTCTTAGCCATAGAGAAGTCAAGACTTTCTATAAGATCATCTCTCTCCATACAACATTCATCTAACTTATCCTTGAGTCTAGCATTCTTCTTTCTTTCCTTTTTCAAAACACTAAGAGCGTTAGTAAGTTCACTTTCAAGATCCTTTATTTGTTTGCTTTCCGAATCATCAAAGCCTTTTTCAGATTTCTTATCACTAGAGGTGCTACCTTTTTCAAAAACCATACACGCATCTTCCTTATAGTTTTTTGAAGCATCCTCATACATACTAGAAACCAAATCATTATTTGTGCAATCATCCTCAAGGTGACCAAAATTTCCACATCTAAGACATTTCATGATAATGAATCTATGTTTCGGTTCTTCCTCTTTTTCTGGATATGAACAACATCTCATTTTCATTATCACTTGAAGAACTTTCACTATCACTACTAGAACACTTACTTGCTTTGTCTAGGTAGAAACTCTTCTTGTGCTTGTGAGAATACCTCTTTCCTTGATTGTTGTGCTCATCTTTGTTCTTCTTGTGATGCTTGTGCTTTTCAGAATCCTTGCTCTTAGAATCTTGTTTATCTTCATCACTTTCATCCTTGGGAACAGTACATTCGGTAGCATAATGACCAAACTTTCCACAATTGAAACATCTTATATTTTTCATGCTTTTGTGCTTTCTAGAGAACTTGCCTTTCTTGTTGTAATATGCCTCTTCATCACTAGAAGACTCATCACTCTCTTGAAGCTGTTTACCCTTGGATTTCTTGGTAGCCTTGAAAGTTGCCTCTTTCTTGACATCAACCTTCACTTGAGTTCTCAACTCAAATGCTGCAAGTATACTATGGAGCTCATCCTTTTTCAACTTATCCAAATCTTTAGCTTCCTCAATAGCAGAAATATTTTCACTAAATCTATTAGGAAGAGATCTTAAAATCTTATCACAAACATCATTTTTAGCAAGCTCAAGACCTAAGTCTTTCATGGAGTTAACAACCTCATCCATACGAAGCATGTAGTCACTAATATTTTCATCATCATTCATCTTGAGTTGTTCAAACATACCTTTGAAGTGTCTCAACTTGGCCTTTCCGACATTTGTATCACCTGTATGAACCACCTGCAGCTGTTTCCACATTTCACTAGTTGTTTTGCAGTGAATTACTTTGGTGAGATCTCGCTTTCTGTAAGCCTTTCAGGATTGCGTTCATTGCTTTTGAATTGCTGTGATGTAGGAGCCTTTCTTCTTTAGTATTTGGACCATGTACAGGAATAGTGTACTCATCTTCAATTACTTCCCATACCTCATTACCAAGTGCCATTAGATGAACCTTCATCCTTGCACTCCAAAGACCAAAATCTGACCCATCAAGAATAGGTGCTGCATTGCCACTTGAATAATCCATTGTGTTCTTTATTAGCTTTTCCTTCAAGCTGTTAAACTTTTCGAAGGCACCCGCTCTGATACCAATTGAAGAACACAAGCTTATACTGAGAGGGGGGTGAATAGTATAAGACCTCTTTTTACTTTTCTTCTTTATATTACAAAATAGTAAAGCAATATACCCACAACAATATCAAAGCAATGCATAAAAACATCCACAAAGTGACAACAATTTTAACGTGGTTCACCTAGAATGGCTAGGCTACGTCCACGGATAAAATCTTTCACTAAATTTTATCAATCCAAATTCTGGGAATACCTTTCCCGATTACAATGTTTATGGGCACCAACCCAAAGGAGACACCAATCCCCTAATCTCAAGTTCGTGGGCACCAACCCACAGGAGACACCAATCCCCTAGCTCTGCTCTAGCTGGTGATCCTCTAGAAGACCTCTGCCTCCACTGCCCTTAGCAAATGGAACTCTATCCATAGAAGACACCTGTCCTCCCTGCTCTGGCTGGAGACCTCTGTCCTCAACTCTATCACCTCCAAAGCTGGTCCTCAAATTTGCACTAAACACAGTCCTTCGATCTAGCACAAATGTCCTCGATCTCTTTCTCTGATCTGCACCAAACATAGTCCTTCGGTTTGGCACAAATGTCCTCGAATCTGCACCAATATCTGTCCTCAACTGGTTCTCAATTCTGGTTCACAAAAGTGGTTCACAAGCTTTCACTAAAGCTTGCTTGATCTTCACCCAAGTCTTCACCAAGACTTGTCTCAGATCTGCTTTGCAAGTTCTCACTAGAACCTACCCAAACTGCTCCACAAGCTCAACAAAAGCTTGCTCAAATCTGTCCAACAAGCCCTCTCAATGACTTGTCCAAAACCTGCTCACAAGCTCTCAAAAGCTTGCTCAAAGTTGTCCACAAGTCTTCACAAAGACTTGTCTCAAATCTGCTTGTAAGCTCTCAGAAAAGCTCACACAAATCTGTCCTTAAGTTCTCTCTGCGCAGTTACAGTCGAACTTGGTCGAACTTCAACCTTTGCACCTCTGTGCAATCACAGCGGCATCGTCTTCGCACACTCTACTTCCTTTGTGATCTTTCACACTTAGAATGATTCGATGAAACACACTCTGCACACTATGATCGAATTCGCACTCTGCTCTCAGCGATCGAACTTCTTGCACTGCGCACTATCTCCGAACGTCGCACATCAACAACACACTCCTCAACATTCAACTCTCCAAACAACCCTCCTTTTATAACAAGATTTTCATGATGAAAACTTTAATCTTAGTCGATTGTTATACCAAAAACAAACCCTAATCTACGTCGGCTACAAGCCCTAATTTTTGTCGGCTAAAATTTAACTTTTTCGGCTTCACTACCTCTGGAACACTTCTGTAGCTTCTGCCACGAAACTACATGTCGCGATATCATGACACCTTTGCAACCGTATACCTTCTTTTGGCTTTTGTCGTGATATCGCGACACTTCAGCCTTTGTCGACTTCAACTAAGCTCTTGTCGCGATATCGCGACATTTCGACTTAGTCAAGCATCAACTTTGCTTTTGTCATGATATCGCGACACTTCTCCCTTCGTCGACCTCCTTTCTCGCTTTTGTCCCGAAATCATGACACTTCTGCCTTCATAGCCTTCCTCTCTGCTTTTGTCGTGAAATCGTGACACTTCTCCTATAGAAGGCCTGCATTCTATTTCTGTCGTGAAATCACGACACTTTCTCCAACCGAACACTGCCAACTCAATCTGTCGTGAAATCGTGACACTTTCTCTTCCTTGCACTCTTTGTCTGCTTGCACTAGCGAAAATGGAACATGTCACGAAATCGTGACACTTTCGCTGCCTTGTGTTTTTCTCTGCCTTACGCCCACGAAAATGGAACATGTCACGAAATCACAATACTTTCGCCTTTGAGCTCTTCCTCCTTGAATTTTTCATGAAATCATGACACTTCTAGCTTCCATACGTTTTCTTTGCAGCCTGTCGTGAAATCACGACGCTTTCAGCTTTCGTACGACTTCTCTGCAACCTATCGTGAAATCACGACGCTTCTCATTTCAGACTCTTCCCTTTGCTGCATGTCGTGAAATCGTGACAGTTCTTACTTGGAACATTTTCATTTGCAGCATGTCACGAAATCGTGACACTTTATCTTGCTTCCACTTTGTCTTCTGACTTGTCGCGAAATCGCGACACTTTTTCTCCCGGACTCTCTCTCCTGCATTATGTCACGAAATCGTGACATTTTTTCTTTCGGACTCTCTCTCCTGCAACATGTCACGAAATCGCGACACTTTTTCATCCGTTCAACCTTCCTTGCAATATGTCACGAAATCACGACATTTCTGACTCCGAACATTCTCTCTCCTCTTTGAGTCGTGAAACTACGACATGTCGCGATATCGCGACATTTTTCCAACTTACTTTCTTTCGAACTTGACATGCCGAACCTTCATCAAAACAAATTACTTCAACAGCTTCTTGACATCAATGACAACTTATTCACTTGAGCAAATGCAATGTACCCAAGGTACCCAAAATTGCCAACACAATGAAGTATAAAACCTTGCTATTTAAACTTTTTAATCTAGATCTATTGATGGCTGAATCTGCTCCTAGGAAAACACAAGGTTGTATTTGGGGTTGATCAAGCATAGTACTAGATTTGTGACCTGCGGTGATATGTTTATGATCTACGGGAATATGTTTATAACCTATGGGGATAATTTTTATTTGTGTAATTGTAGACTTGCATTTGGAATTGAGTTGTAGAAGGGATTTTTGTGGTATGAGATGATGGTCCTTGGTTTCAAAGTCTCAACCTCTAGGAATGCTAGTGTACTCTTGGTGTTATCTGGACAACATGACGGTATGTTTTTAATCTTCTTTATTAATCAAAATGGTGGATACTTTATAGGATTTTAGGAGATGAGGGGGGGAAAGGATAGGTGGCAAGTCAGGGCTGCCAAGTGACAAGGACTAGGAAACCACCTATATTGGGCATTTAGAGTGAGTCACCCAAGTGTCTCACTTAGGTGGAGTGGTGGCATATGGGTAGGTGAGAGTGGAGTGAGGTGTGTGAGATGTTGCAAGGGGAGAGGTAATGGTGGTTAGGACACATGTCAAGGGTAGAGACAAGGTATCCTAGGGGGATTTTCAAATTTTTTTACAAAATCTAGAAAATAGGATAATGGTGTAGGAAAATATGCCTAAGTTGAACCTTAGGCACATTATTTTACTATACATATTTGTGGTATGGATGGGTTTTATTAGTGGTTAGGTTTTTGTGTCTACAAAAATATACAAACATTTCTCAAAAATTCTAAAATTGCTAATTGAGGGATTTGCTCATAAATAGGAATGATTTGCTCATGATTTTGGACAATTTGCTATTAAAATGTAGTTTTTTACTAAACTATTAATTCAAGTAATTTGTTTAAAAATTGGAGTGATTTTCTTACAATTTGGAGCAATGCACTCACAAATTTCAAGTGAATTGCCTACTTTATCAAGTGATTTGCTTACCTATATCAACTTGGAATAAGTTATAGAAATAATATATTGCCCAAGTGGATCATTAGGAGAAAATCACCTATGGTAATGGAGAAATTGCCTTTCTATGAGGGAAGGAGGAAAACTTATCTTTAATAGTGAAACAATTCTTAATCCTAGAGTGAATCACTCATTTTATTGAGTGAATCACTTGTTGTATTGGACTTGTGAAAAATTTGACTCAAAATATATCTTAAGTGCTTCCACCTATGAAAAATGGACATATGAGATTAGATTTGAGTTTATGGAATTGCTTGAATGCTATTTGGAGTCATATTTGTAAAAAACTTAGTTTTCTAAAGTTCATGGTAGAGTTGTCATTCACAAAGTATCTACAAAAATTGCATAAATAACACAAACATTGCCAAATTTTAAGCAAAATTGGGTTTGGATCTAAAAGAAAATGTGGCCCACTCTCAATTTGACCTATGAAAGTCTAGTTCAATTTTATCAATTTTCTTGCCAAGTTGAGTGAATCACTCATTTCTTGAAAAACTTCAAACTTGCCCAAAATTGAGCAAATCGTTCACTTTCACAAGAAAATTGCTTGTAAAATCAAGCTTAGCAAAAAAAATCTCTAATTTTGATACAATTTCTCTATCTATGATGGATGCATTTTTGGGCATGAAATTTGAGAAAAATGCATAACAAGAGATTGGTTGCTCTAGGTTTGCCAAACACTATGTTGATGTGGGGAATTATCTTGACGTCTAATTTAAGTGTTGTGCCCCAAAATCCAAGTTTCAACAAGGTTGAGAAACTTCTACAAAGGCTTCCCCTGACCTCTAGACTAGCTCCCTACTATCCTTGTATTTATCTATAATCTATTCTAACTACTTTACATAGAAAATAAATGCACAAAATAGAATACATGAAAGTAAAATGTAGAAAATAAAGCTATAAAATTTAGAGTGAGATATAAAAACAAATATAGTTGTTACACCATACAAGGGATAACATGTGATAATTCAACACATATGAACTCAAATAACATCAATATCCATTCATTCATTTGATTATGAAATTTATAAGTGAATGACAAGATGGGTTAGAAGGGTCATATCCAACCATCATGGACTTAGTAAACTAGGAGGCCAATGCTACTAATGGGATGAATAAGGACTTACCAATTTCTTAAAATCTCATGAGTATTAATTACATGTGGGTTTCATAGAGTGTATCTCTAAATTCTTATGGTTATAATATGAATACAATGAGGGCCTAGGCCCCTATTTATAGTAAATGTTTTCCCTTGAGTTATCTAGGGCGAAATATTATTAATCCTAGAAAAAGTAAAGATTTGGAGGTAACCTTAGAAAAATATTGTACCTCCAAATGTTACATGCCTCTAATAGGCTTAAAAGGACCCAAAAATGATTAATATACCCCAAAACATCAAAAATTTGCTTTTTAGGAGATTTTCCTCATGATCTACATCAATTTTAACTTTTACACCTATTTGAGCAATTTTCTCATATTTTACAAACAAATTGACACCCTTTGTTGATAAAATTGGCATCCTTTATTGAGCAAATCAACACCTTTTGCTAAGAAATTTATTTTTTTGTTGAGTGAATCAACACCCTTTGCAAGTGAATCACTCCATTTTGTGATTGAATAGCTCCCTTGATCCAACCGGTCCATTTTGTGAAAAAATCACTCCTTTGATTTAGTTGGTCCATTTTGTGAGGGAATCATTTCTTTGAGTCAATTAGTACATTTTGGAGACAACCAAATTTTGTCAAATTTGCAAATTTTGTTGTTTTGCAATGTTATTTCTAGGTTTACAAAATCTATTTATTCTCACTTATTTCTCTTTATCTTAATGTAGTTGCTAAGATACTACACTTGGTAACACAAAGGCTTATGGATTTAGATTTTTTTCTCATCCCTCCTTATGATCCAATTTTACAATCATATTTTCCAATTGGATTCCAATATGAATTAATATAAGATGGTAATATCATCCTTCATTTCTAGAAAAATAATGGAAGAGATGCAACAATAACTATCCTTTGCATGCCTAGATCCAATAGGTTGTGACTATCTATAGTTTTTTATCTTAAATTATTCTACTTCTTCCTTTTTCGGTTTCCTTTACTTTTTATTTTGCTTGCATGGTTTGTCCTTGAATTTAATAGAGGAAAGTAAGCCAAGAAATAATATATTTGATATTTTGGTAAGGTTTTTATTTTTGGCTTATATTAGGATTTGGTCACCTCCGAAGCCATGTCATGAAAATGGAAACAAAAGAGGTGTCACCTGATGCATTATCCTTTGCATACCTAGATCTAATAGGTATTATGACTATTTACAGTCATTTTGTAGTTATTTATCTTAATTTCTTCTACTTATTCCTTTATTGGTTTCCTCTACTTTTGCTTTTGTTTTCATGGTCTATCCATGAATTTAATAGAGGAAAGTGAGCCAAGAAATAAAATATCTAAGATTTAGCAAGTTTTTTTTTGGCTCAAATTAGGGTGTGATCACCTCCAAAGCCATGTAATGAAAATGGCAGCGGGTGATATCCCTCCCCCCAAACCCTCCTTTTAGGATGTTACCATGACAACTACCTCCATAATCAAGAACATTGACCATGGAAAATATGACCAAATATTTGAAAACAAGGAGGCCACAATAATCCCAACCAAGTAATAAACGCTCTTTTATTCCTAAGTTGTATGATGCTCTAGTTGTGAATATTCCTCCAAACTATATTTAGAGCTCTATCCTCATTCTAACTATGAGAGCTCTTGATTACAAATTTATGGGTATTAATCCTAGCCCAACAACCATTCAAAGATAGACCACCTCTTCTTGGGGATCTAAAATATCTAGCTATGAATTCATGATAGTATAAAAATGGTATTTCATAGTTATTTTATCCTCCATAGAGGAATTATATGCAATATTTCAAGGAGGGCCCTAGTTCCTTAGTTCAAGCCCTCTCTACATGATCCATTGGTTAATCAGTTTTGACCCACAAGTGGACAAACTAGAAGAAGTATCAATTTGGGGAAGACTACCACTTTTACCCTTATATTTATAGAATAAACTAACTCTTGAGATGATAGGTAACTCTATTGGAACATTTATAGACTAGGCTCCTACAAAGGCCAATAAGATAACTTATGCTAGGTTTTGTGTTCAAGTCAATTTAAAAAAATGGCTTCTTGAAAATATAGGTATCAAAGTCTTAGATTGGATCCATATCTAACCATTGGATTATGAACACATTTACTTTACATGTATTAACTATCATCAATATGGTTATTTATCAAGGAATTATCCCACTAAGGTAGAACAAGAGACAAATGAGGAAGATCAAGAATTCCAACCAATAAGAATAAAATATTAGAGAATATCTAGAAGTAGAAGAAGGAGACCTCAACCACAACTAGAAAGAAAAACAATAATAAATTCTCTATTTATCACAAAATGAGGAAGAGGAACATCTAGGACCATCTAAAAAAGGAGAATATCCATCAGATATTGAATCAGAAGATGAAATGGAGAAAACTCAAGCTATGAAATAAAACCTTCATGAAGAGGATATTGAAGAAATAGAAGAGACTCAAATAGCAATAATAATGATTCCAAGAGGTATCCCAACCACTAGATCTTCTACTAGAGGGATGAATTCTAATCAAGAGGTAAGAATAGAATAAGCAAATATAGAGATTCAAAATAAAGCACATACAATACTAGACTTCAAAAACGCTAAGAATCCACTTAAAAAATTAAGGTCCTATCATGGAATGAAGGGGATTGGGTAGTCCCTAAAAAAAACTACCTAAGTTGATTAATAGCCCAACAGAAGCTAGTGGTTTTTTGCATTCAAGAAACTAAATTAACAAAGCAGTTAGCAATAATAGAATAGAAAAATATAAGGAGATCCTTATATCTAGAAGCAATAGACTCATTAGGTGCCTTGGGGGGTCTTCTCCTAGCATGGGAACACAAGTCTTAATATGTATTAATAAAACAAGACACTCAAATTGGATAGCAACTTATTTCTCCTCTCCATAAGGATAAACTTGGAACATTATCAAATTTTATGGACCAAATAACTTAGTCTTAAAACAAGAGGTTTGGAAAAGCCTTTAGCATTGGATTCATTAGGAGATACCCCCAAATTTGATTATATCAAGGGAATTGAATGTGACTTTAGCCCAATGAGAGAAAAAATGAGGCATTCCCTTAAAATACTCTTCTAAGGATTTGGTTATGCAAATTATAATTGAGCAGCAAATTTAGGATATAATCCCCCAAAATGGAAAATTTACATGGACAACTAGATGAGCTAGGTTTAAATTCATTGTAAAAATATTAGATAGATTCTCAATAAAAGAAGATATATTATTTAGGTATCCACTTGTATCAAGTGGCATACTTCAAAGTTCAGTCTTAGATCATGTCTATCTATTTGGTTACGGGTGATAGTGCTCTTGGAAAAATGGGTTTTCCTTTCAAATACAATCTAGAATAAATGGAGCATGAGGAGCTTGCACCTTTAGTAGAAAGTAAATGGAAGCAATATGTCTACGCAAATAGTCTCCAAGAGGTATGGAAAATAAAAATTTCCAATCTCAAGAAATTCATTAGGGACTGGATTTCCAATAATACTAAATTTTAAAATAGCTCATGCATATTCTTATAATATATGGAGGAAGCAAAGCAATAGGTAGGTGATTAGCCTCCAACCCCTCAATAGGAAGAGAGAAGACTCCATTTGAACTGAGAAATGGATCAATATTTCAAAGAAGAAGAGGTAAATTGGAGACCTTGATCAAGAATGATCTAGCTCAAGAAAGGAGAAAAAAAAATTAATTTCATCTAAAAACTATGCAACGTTACCAACAAAATACATAATATAAATTCACAAAATCAAAAAAATTATTCTAATCAAATAGTCATAAAAGAATTAGCAAGAGATCATTACTCGATCCTTCTCACAAATAAAATAGTAAATCATCAGGCCTAGGCCACTCTCTTGAATAACATTCCTCCTTTGTTAAAAATAGAGACAAAGAAGATCTCTCTTTAGAAATAACTAAACAAGAGTTGGAAGAAGTTATATGTTGACTGCCCAAGGAAAAAGCTCTAGGACCTGATGGCTTCACAAACAATTTTTATCAATAATTTTATGAAATTATAGGATATTACCTATTGGTAATGATAGAAGAGACAAGGATAAAAGGTAAGCTATCTAGGGCAATCAAATCCACTTTATTAGCTTTAATTCCAAAAAAAATGTAGTTACTTTTGACATATTCAGACATATATCTTTGTGCAATTGCTCTTAGAACATAATGACTAAAATAATAATAAATATATTAAAAGGAAGATTAATTATTTGACAACATTATAATTATTCATGAAGCCAAAAAAAAGGGGTTTTATTCCAAGGAAAAAAATATATGACAACATTATAATTATTCATGAAGCCTTACACTCAGGTGCCAAGTCAAAAAATTAAAGAATAACCATTAAACTTGATATGGCTAATGCATTTGACATAGTAGACATTGGATTTTTAACACACGTGTAAGCCAAATTTGGATTTCCATCTCAAATGATAAACCAGATAAGAGCTTGCATAAAGGGACTTTGGATAACCCCTCTAATCAATGGGGAACCTACTAACATTTTTTAAATCCACCAGAGGATTAAGACAAGGGTGTCCTCTCTCCCCTTACCTTTATATCCTTCTAGCTAAAACTTTAGGGAGGGCCCTGACCTAATTGAGAAGAAGGAAATAAATCTTGGGAATTAGAGAAGCTACATGATATAGAACAATCACTCATGTTCAATTTGTATATGACACTATTTTACTAGGGGAATCCACAAAACTGAATGTCAGGATGATTAAAGTAGTTTTAGATTGCTTCTCTTTAGCCATAGGGTCAGAGATAAACACCCAAAAGAGAAGATTTTACACTATAAGTGCTCCAACAATAGAATATAGAGGTTTCTCTTAGTTTTTGGGATTTCACAAAGGTAGTGATACATTTAACTACATAGGTGTTCCTATGGACTTCCATAAAAAAAAAATAGGAAACTTGAAATGTAATTTTAGAAAAGATGTCAAGGAGAATACAACATTATAGCAATGGTTGTTTAAGTTCGTATAGAAGAATTATTTTAATCAAATTAGTATTAGCAATGCTTCTCATATATTAATTGTTGGTTTATCATGCACCCTTATATATCTTGTAAAAGTTAGATGTAATGTTAATAACTTTACTATGGCAAGGGAAAAGGTAATTAGATAGGAAAAAGTTCCATTTTGTCAGTTGTGAGATTGTTACCAAGCAAAAGGAGCAAGGAGGTCTAGAAATCAGAAAAAAAATAATTGTTATCAAGGAACTAAGTGTTAAGTTGCTTTGGAATCTACTCACTCCACCAGACTCTCCATGGAAGCAAATCTTAAAATGCAAATATTTGAACTCCAATAGGATCCAACTCATAAAAATTAATGAAAAGCATAGTAGGATCCTCCTCAATTTGGAAATATATTGTGGAAGCTAGAGATATTATATTATATTACACCTCTTGGCTTCTAGGGGATGATAAATAAATTAATATATGGAATTAACTAGTATTCTGAGGACCTCCAATAATTAAGAATTATTTCCTAGAAATAAAAGCATACCTACAACAATTGGGTGTTAACTCTCTTGCAAGCTTAATTGAATGGGTAATAGATCCACCCCTGCCACATCTTGACTAAGATTCATGGAGATAATTGCACATCCAAACTAAAGTGATTAAACTTTCTCCTCAAATTCTAGATCAACTTATATGGGGCTCTATTAGTGGGCCAGGTGTTTACATAGCCAACCAAGGGTTGTTATTACAAAAAAAAGTTCAAAAGAACTTGATCATAGGTAAGGTATGTAATTACAAGGTTCCCCCAAAACTTCAAGCCTTTCTTTGGTCGGTGCTCCAAAATAAGATTCTTATTGGAGATAACCTCATTAAGAGGAATATCAAGGGGTCTTGTATTTTCCATAGGTGTCTTAAGAAAAATGAAATAATATCACATCTTTTATTTTAGTGTACATAAGTAGTCAAAATCTAGATTAAAATAAACCAACAGTTAGGATCAACACCATGAGGAACCTTCAACTCAAAAAAAATCTTAACCAATTGGGGCCAAATGTACAAATGGAGACTAAATGAAAAGCAACTTATAAAAAATATATGGTACTTAGTGCCAATATTCATAATTTGGCACATATGGAAGGACATAAATAGGATAATTTTTTATGATAAAAGAACCAATTTTTTAGTGTTAACCAGTAGGATGTTAAGGGAGATAGCCTTGAACACAAAAGCTATATATCATAAACAAAAATACAAGAGGAGATTAAGAAAAAAGGAGATACAAATATTACACCAAATGGATCTCCAATTTTTTTTAAATTCTAGGCTACATGTTAGAAAAATTAAATCTCCAAAGATAAATTTCCCTACACTTTTCTTTGATGGAGCCTCTAAATCAAACCTAGGCCATGCAGTGGCTAGTGGTGTGATACTAGTGGTACCACACCATGAAATGCTTCAGTTCAAATTCGATTTGGGGAAAACAAGCAATAATGTTGTAGAATTGGTAGGTTGTAAAATGGGACAAAAAGTGGCTCATGAATAAGACATTAAAAAACTCCATATGTATGGTGATTCAAGATTTGTGATATATGCCCTATGATTAACCTACATCAATGATTTTAATAATGATAAAAATAATTAAGGAAATTCTACTCATAAATTTGGATCCCTTAAACTAATAATATATAGCTATTGATTATAATTGTGATGAAATAACCCCTAGGTATTTCCCTTGCATAAGGCTCTAACATTAAATAGAATAGATGGATAGAAACTAATTTGAAATAGTAGTAGGTAAAATTGCATTATTGATCCCTTTCCTTTGTGATCACTAGGAATCTACTAAATATGACCTTAAAACTTCATATAATTAGGATATCACTATGATTAGTTATTAACACTAATTAGACTATCATACATAGCTAGGTAGGTTTAATATCTACATTATATCTAAAACACTCATGAGCAATAATTAATAGATAAATGCATCTACCATAGGACTTAATAAGGAAAACAAGAATCATGTAGGATAACATTATGAATTGCCTTCTTTCTATTTTCTACTCTTATTATCATGAATACTATAATAATAATAGAAATCCTATACATTCCATTATGGAGCATTGAAAAATGAACTAAGTTCATTTATTATTTGAGAGATATTGTAATATGAAATATGGAAATCGGAGAAAATTCATTTTGAATGATGGAAATTCTTCTAAATTTCATACACATTACTAGAAAATTGATATGTGATTAATAGCTTTGTGAACCTCCTAGAACATTGCACCCTACTTTGCATTAATTAACTAATATGATAGAGTATTTTAAACTATATGTGTGTATAGATGCATATGTGAACTTTGATCCATAATATTTATTTATAAAGCACTAATAGTTGGTCATTGATTCTAATGACAAACCCTTATACTTTCTCTTACATAAACTTTATCGTTTTATTAATTGCATAACTAGCAACATATGATTATAGGATCTGAATGCTTGTGTTGAATTACTTATTTTCTATACTTTATGTTACCATATTATTGATTATTGATGCTAGAAAATACTATGTTGTATCTTTAAAATTATTAGGAATCCTATGAAGCTTGTAATAGAATAGATGAAAATTTAAATTAAACTCTAATACTTGTTCCACTATATAATGATCCATTTCATTTCACCCTTTATGATGATAGGGATAATCATTGTATATAAATTGGAATGGGATATATTGCACTTGATATAAATATTTTAACATGTTATTACTTTTTTTGAATGATTTATTGATTTGAATAATAATTTACCAATATTGTGATGTTTAAATCATGTTGAAAAGTTATCTATATTGAAAATAGATGAATGGTGTTTATTATTTAGCTAATTAGATGTTCAAATACCATGTGGTTATTATATGATGATGCATCCTTCTCACTTTGCTATTTAACCTTATTTCATTAGGCACATTTAAACAAGGATAGCTTTATCCTACCTTTATAATAAAATTAATACATTGGTATGTAGTTTATGGCTAATTTTAGGAAGAATATTGAACCTTGATACTTGGTCATGATTATAGATTGGACATCATGGTGAAATTCAACATGATATATCCCATTTAAATATGTCAAATGGAGCGTAGGTGCGAGCACTGTTGTGGAGGAAGCACTGGTTTTCAAATTTTTGAGTGGGAAAGTTGTGGTTCAGGGTTCCAGGAGCAAGGATGATGGTCATTGGGTGCGAGACCAAGACAATTTTGAGGAAAAGGACATAGAAGGTCCAATCGAGGCTAAAAAGCCTTATGGTGACATGGTAAGGGTTTGGGGAGATGAACCACCCGATAAACCTGATGCCAACAAGGTTTCAATGGCCCCATCGATGGGAGTTTCTGAAGCATTGGACTCGGGTTTTTCCAAGAGTCAATTGTCTTTGGAGAGAAATAATTCAGGTAAAATTTCCTTTGCTCAGGCCCTCCTAGGAGGCCAGACCCTAAATCAGACCTCGATTGCATATTTTAACCTTCAGGGGAGGAAACTTTCCATCCCTGAGGATGTAATATCTAAGTTTGTTGCCATGGAATACATGTCTCTGGTCGATAAATTCGTCGAAGGAAGGCCATACTTGGAGACTATCCGCAAGTGGGCATGTTCAAAATGGAAAACCTTTGGCCACATGGAAATCATTGCCTTATCATGAGGGTTCTTTGGCATTTGCCTAAATAACCCTAATGATACGAGTCATATCCTCACTGGTGGCCCCTGGTTCCTGGGCTGATGGAGTTTATTTCTGAGAAGATGGTCTAAATATTTTGACCCTAAAACTCAGTCCATTGACTTTGCACCGATTTGGGTTAGGATGCCTAACCTCCCTTGGTAATTCTAGCATGAACCAATTCTGAAGGTCATCACCAAAAGCATTGGAGACCTGGTAGCTATCGACCATGCCACTTTGGCAAGAACAAGAATGACAACTACTAGGGTTTGTGTCAATGCAAATCTAGATTCAGAACTCCCTACCTACATCGAGCTACAATATGGGTCATTCTACAAGAAGCAAGCCTTCGAGTATGAGAACAAACCCACTTTCTGTATGGAGTGCCACACTCAAGGCCACCTAAGGACCCAGTGTACTTCTTTAAAGAAGAAGCCCCCTACTCTTGAGGGACCCTGTCCTGTCACCAAATACCAAAAAAAATAGATTCCCCCAGGCGGGTTCAAGTAGTCCAAAAATTACCATGTCAACAAAGGGATTACCATCTAGGAGCCAACATCCGAAAAGGAGTCAGTAAAAATACCTCCTCAATCAAAAAAGGGTAAACAAATCTCCACTGAGCTTGATAACGAGGTAAGCTATTTTGCTTTCCCTAATAAGTTTAGCCCCTTGGTAGCAGACCAGCTACTCCGGGAGGAGGAAGGGGAGATCGAGGCCCATGATGACCAGTCACTCCCAAAGGAGGATGGAGGGACTGATGTTCAAATAATCTCTTCCTAGGTCAACATCGACTTTGGCTTGGACCAAGAGTGTGAAATCCCAACCAAATCTGGTCCTTCCTCAACCCTGGGTCAACCAGCAGGAACAAAGTCTGAAGACCACTTAGGGTCTAAGGACTTTTTGATTCAGCAAACTACTTCAGAAAGAACCAGTCATGTTCTCCACCAAATCATATCTAGCAGGTTCAGCCCCAAGCAAACCAGGAGCACTAAAAAGTCACCTATTGACTGTGGAAGTGAGAAAAATAAGGGAAGAACTTTTGCAAATGACTTGTGGAAATGGGACATCCAGGAGGCCATTGCAAATGGGTCTCAAAGAACTCTCTTTGGCTCACTCATAAATCAGAACAAATTTGAAATCTCAGGACCAAAACCCCCCAACCTCAGGGTAGGGGAAGGGGCAAGAATTCAAAACCTCCAAAATGAAGATCCTCTCATGGAATGTGAGAGGCCTTAATGGCCTAACCAAGAGAAGGGCGGTTATCTCATTAAGGAAGGAGCATCAACCAACAATAATCCTAATCCAGGAATCTAAACTGGATGACAATAATGCAGCTTCTATTGCCAAAGCAATTTGGGGCAAAGGGGAGATGGTATTTAGTCCAGTGAGAGGCACCTCAGGAGGGCTTATGTGCCTCTGGAACCCAAACAAACTGGAGGGAAGATTCATTCATTCAAGTGATAGATCCATATCGGTTATCTTTCATGACAAGGATAGCAAAAAATCATGGATTGTAACAAACATTTATGCTCCTAACTCGATACCTGAGAGAGCTCAGTTTTGGAATTACTTGAGCAATCTCAAAAGCTCTTTCAACAAAGTTCCATGGATTGTTGTAGGGGATTTCAACACTTTACTCTTTCAATAAGATAAAAGAGGAGGGTTTGGTTACCCAGTGAAAAGCATGGAAGACTTTAATAATTTTGTCAATCACAATGACCTTATGGATGTAAAATTAAAGGTACTGAGGTACACTTGGAGCAACAGGAGGAGTGTACCTAACTTAATACATGAAAAACTGGATAGGGTGTTCTTTTCTCAAGAGGCCATTCATGTGTTCGGTGATGCAAGTCTAAGAGCCTACCCAAAGATTGCATCTGATCATAGCCCCATTCTCCTTGAGGTGGATATAGTGAACCCATTCAAGAAACCCTTCAGGTTCGAAGGAATGTGGGTTCACCACCCAGATCTCAGGTCCAAAATTCTCAAATGGTGGAGCAAAGTGGGCCAGGGAAATAGGGGATGCCCTTATTTCAAATTAATCCAAAAACTTAAACATGTCAAAGAGGGCCTCAAAGTCTGGAAGAAAGAGGTCTTCGATAATATCTTCGAGAACAAATAAGCTATATGTGAGAGGCTAATGGCAATTGAATGCAGGATCCAAGGTGGCCTGGCTGATGATGACACGAGATCTGAAGAAAAAGAAGTTTTAGCTGAATATCATAACATCATTGCGTGCGAGGAGGCGTTCTAGAGACAAAAGTCTTGAGCCTTATGGCTCAAATCTAGTGATGCTAACATGAAGTTTTTTCATGCAATCGCACTGAGAAACCATAGCAATAACAGAATCTTTGAACTCATCTTAAGTGATGGTACGCTTTCCTTAGACCCATCTAAAATTAGAAACGAAGTTGTGTCTTATTTTTCTTCCTTACTTGGTGAGTCACACCCAAGTTTGGAAGGGGCTAGAAACTTCATGCTTCATCATGTTTTCCACTCTATTTCTGAAGAGGTGAATCATCAATTACTTGCCCCACTCAAAAACGATGAGATAAAACAAGCTCTTTTTGATATGGACCCAGACAAGGCACCGGGGCCTGACGGGTTTTCTCCTCGATTCTTCCAAATGTATTGGGACATTGTTGGAGAGGATGTTTGTCAGGCTGTTAAAAAATTCTAGTCCACTAAGTCAGTCCCTCGTGGAATCAATGCCACATTCATTGCCCTAATTCCAAAGAGCCCTGAAGCCAAATCTATGCCTGATTTTAGGCCTATTAGCCTATGTAATGTGGTCTACAAAATTCTATCCAAGACCATTGCCAATAGATTAAGAATTGTGTTACCATCAATAATAGATAAGTGCCAGGGGAGTTCTATCAAAGGGAGGTCCATTCTTGATGGTGTCATCACTATTAATGAAGCTCTACATTATGCAAAAATAATAAAAAAACTGACCTTCTTTCTCAAATTAGATATGAAAAAGGCTTTTGATAGGGTAAACTAGGAGTTCCTTGAGGCCATTCTCCTAAAATTTGGGTTCCATCAAGATTGGGTTGAGTTGATTAAAGGGTGCATATCTAACTCATGGTTTTCAGTTGTGATTAACGGGTTACCTACAGGTTTCTTCAAGAGCAATAGAGGCTTAAGGCAAGGAGACCCCATCTCACCTCTCTTATTCATCATAATGGCTGAAGCCCTTGGACGATCAATTTCTACGGCCACGAGATTGGGTTTAATCTTCGAAGTAAAGGAAGCGTCCCTAACTGAACCTGTTTCTTATCAATAGTTCATGGATGACACCATTATCTCCATGTATGCATTTTTTCTTGAGGAAAAAGTGATCAAACACATTCTCAGGATGTATGAGGAGGCCGTTGGGAAAAAGGTAAACTTTAACAAAAGCAAACTTTATTTTCTCAACACCCCTTTACAACGCCAGAGGAAAATTGCTAGAATCCTGGAGTGTGCCATCTCACCCCTACCGATAGTTTACCTAGGGCTCCCTCTTTTCTTGGGAGCTCCTAGCCCCACCATGTGGAATGGAGTTGTCAAAAATATTCACAGAAAACTTGTCGAGTGGAAAGGAAATTTGTTGACTCAAGCGGGGAAAGCTATCCTAACGTAGTCCTCTATCCAAAGCATACCTGTTTATTTTATGTCTGTATTTAAAGCCCCTGCCACTGTTCTTAATAAAATTGAGCACATCCAAAAGATATTCCTTTGGTCAGGTTCGGAGAATAGAAATCGGTTCCATTTGGTTAGTTGGGATAAGGTTTGCAAGCCCAAGCTCATGGGAGGAATTGGGCTTCGAAGAATTCATAACCTGAATATTTCCCTAGTGGCAAAGCAGGCTTGGCGCCTTCTCCGGAATGATGACACTGATTGGATTCACATTTTAAAAAGGAAATATTTGCAAGGCATAGATTTCCTCAATGCCATATTTTCTCCTGGTGGATCCTCCTTTTGGAAATCTATTTTGTCCTCGAGGAGTCTTCTGAGATAGGGTTTGAGATGGTGGTTAGGTGATGGGAAAAAAGTTGATTTTTGGAATGACAAGTGGGTTTGTGACACTCCCTTGATCGTGGACCCATTTATGGTGCCCCTCAAATAGTTCACTGATGCCACCATCGAAACCAAGGTGTCTGACTTTATTACTCTTCAGAACGAAAGGAAAACCTGGAAGCAGATCCAATGTCCCAACCAGGAGGTCGAATCATCAAGACTCTAGCTCCTGTTGAATCACACACTTATTCCTTCAGCCAACACCCTCGATGAGCTGATTTGGGAAGCTTCAGATTCTGGTGAGTTCACTGTTAAATCAGCTTACATGCTAACTATTGAGGAGGTGGATGCATGTATTCCTTTTAAGAGCGTCTGGTTGAAGAACCTCATTCCCAAAGTTTCCTACTTTTCCTGGCTTACTATACAACATAAAATCTTGACCACTGATAACCTCATTAAAAGAGGCCTGACTATCCCAAATAGATGCTACCTGTGTCAGTCTGACTGGGAGTCCCCAACCCATTTGTTTCTGACTTACCCTGTGTCGTCTTCCATTCTATATCAGTTGTTAAAAACCTTTGGAATCTTGTGGGTCCAACCCGCTTCCTTGGTCGATCTATTTCTTCAGTGGCCCAACCCTTTCAGAAATTGTCATCTAAATTTTTTATGGACTTCGTGCCTACACCACTTCTTATGGAAAATATGGCTAGAAATAAATAGGTGTGTGTTCTCAAACCTTAGGAAAGACTCTCTATCCATAACCAACAAAATTTTGAGCTTTGCAATAGAAAACACTAGCCTCATAAGCCTATCCGAGACCCCAGCTAGCCATAATGAGAACATCATTGGAAAAACTTTAGAATTTCCCCTCGAGGTCACCTCTTGTCAACCTCCTACCAAAACCAGATCCACTTGTAAATGGGCTCCACCACCTTGCAGCTGGTTGAAATTGAACTTTGACGGAGCAGCTAGGGACAATCCTAGAATGGTGGGCACTGGAGGCATCCTTAGGAATCACCTTGGAGAGGTTATCCTTGCCTTCTCAGAAGGAATTGGAGTTCAATCCAATCAAGTTGCAAAAGCTAGAGCCATGTGGAGAGGGTTTTTGCTGTCACAAAATTTCCCAGGAAAACTTATAGTTGAAGGAGACTCCTTAAGCACTATCAACTACATGAAGAAGGACAAGGATGGCATGGCTTGGAAAATTAAAGACCTTATTATTGAGGCAAAAATCCTTGCTTCTAAATGCCAAGAAATCATGTTTCAGCATAGTTTTCATGAAGGCAACCAGGTGGCTGACAGGTTGGCAAAATGAGGGGTGGATATGCAAGCCCTGGTGACATGGACGAATGATTTTCCTGACGAGATCTCTGTGGTAGTGGAAAGGGATAAATTTCCCCATGATAGCAAAACATTGTAAATGGTCACACTTGGCAATCTATGCCAAGACTAAGTGGGTAGGGGCTTTTTACCTCTGTTAAAGGAATTTTTTGGCATTGATGATGAAATTATTGCTGACTTTGTCAAGTCCTGGGACAATGGCAAAGTTGAGGTTCGGGGTAGATAGTTTATGGTTGACTTGAAATTCATCGTTGAGGTGACAGATATGGTTGGCCATGGTAAGCTTGCCCATGTTTGTGTGAGGTTTCTTTTTGATGGTTGGATCAAGGCCTACGTGCCTCATTTTTTGGTTTCTCCTTTGGTTTGGGAGCTTTAAGGCCTGGGTGCCTCATGTCTTCTTCCTCCTGTATTGAGGTTTTTTGTTTGAGGAGCTTTCCTCAAGATTTGTTGTCCTTGTTGTCTTTGTGGTCAAGGATGACTGTTGGTTTCACTGTTGTACTCAACTTTAAGGGGGTTGTTCTTTAACCCCTGTTAATGCAAATTTTAAATTATCAAAAAAATATATGTCAAATAGAGTGAGTGCCTATACTATGATATGTCATATTACCTATTTATTGATCCATAATAATCTACTTCAAATATAGAACATGTTAATGATGAGGTGTAGGTAATGATATTAAAATGACTATGATGCATATGGATATGTGTATAGATATATTTCATGACCTTGGATGGAACCATCTTGAGCTTTGAATATGGTATGCATTATGTAGATATTACTCTTGATAACTATTATTACAATCTATGCATGCTAGTAGTTCACTTAGTGGGTTTCGTGATAGTATAAATCTCCTATAACATAAATTTATTTTCTTTAAATCGATTTTATGAAGATTGTGTTTGGGAAATAGCAGTTTGATGCATATTTAAATATGATGATCATCATTGACTTATAAATACATTTAATTGAAAAAAACTAGCAAGAATATTTAATATTGGACATACATCTAAGGATTTTAATTGATTGCCATCTTAAATGAGTTTCTATAAATGATAATGGTTTAAGTTGGATTTGATATTGAAATACTTCTCTTTCTATATTACTAGTAGGATACTAATGCAAATGTCATGTTCTCTTCCAATATGGTCAATATTCCATACTCTTTAGACAAATTATGTGATCTTGATACTTATTCCTGATTTTTTTCATTGTTATCTATATTTTGAATATCTAAAAGTGATTTATTTTATGTTAATTATATTAGAGTCCAATCCTTAATATACATACCAATTGAAAAAATATTGAGCACTTTGGAAGCGGAAGCATTCATGATAATGTTATTTGTTATGTTAAATTTTAAAACTAGATAATGTAAGATCATCCCTTACCTAATCAAAAATATCTTCAAGGGAAATGTTTGAGATTTAGATAAAATTTGATGTATTAACTAGATTATGACCTATATGGAAGGGACTTAGTGAGATAACTAGTCTATCATGAGTCAGGAAATATGATCCATTTAAATTTAGTGTGAGCAAAAATTCTTTAGAAGATTATATTACTTGAGATAAGAGATACAAAAGATATAGTTAATAGGGCTTATGTTAGATATAGAATATTGGTTAAATGCTAAATATAAATAGAGGAGATATTGTTGATTCCTAAATTCTATCAAGGGAGAAAGAGTTGATCCCAAGGTATCAAAGCAAAAATGAACATTTGGATATGAGATATATTCATTAGGAACTTTACATGCACTAAGAAGGATTGGAATCCAAGTAGGATAGTGTTTATTGTATGTATTAGAACTAGTATATAATTGTTTGTACACATGATGTTAGGATTCTACTCCTAACCACCATACTAATCACATTATTAGTTAATTATTTAATCACTCTCTCTTTCACAAAGGTTGTGACCTTTGATCACACCTTCACACTCGTAGAAATAGGCCTTTCAATTGGTATAGTTGAGGCATCGAATAATATAATTATTAATTAATTGTTGGGTTCCCCATACAATACAACAACGATTCCTTAATAAAAGTGATTCCTTTTTATTATTCTAGCATTATAATCAATCTTTCTCTATTGGGTTCACTACATCTGGTATCAGAGCCAAGTTCGAAAGGAATTTTTTTTCCTTTTTCTCGTTCTCCGAATACAAGCCTGGGGACGCTGCCAAATGATTACAACCAATTCAAAATTAGCGAAACACGTCCAAGGAGCAACTAGCCAGAGTGACTTCCAAATAAGGCTCTTCATATCCGACGCAGTGCTCACCACCGATAGCGAGGCAAGGACGTATAGAAGCCAGCAGGTGAGAGTCCTTATAGTAGGAGCAACTAGCGGCATATCATGCCAGAGCGACTGCCAAATAACAGCGCAGACACAGGCATAATAACAGAGCAAAAAAAAAAAAATGCTCGTCAATCCGTCCAGACGGTGTCATAAATAAATTACAAAAACAGCTTAGAATTTGTCAAGGCATTGAAAATTCTCGCTAATTCTGCCACTTACGAAGGTTATAAAATCTCCAAAAACTAACCGCAATGGTCAAAGGATGACTTTTATGCAATTTTTTACGATAATTTTTCAAGAAATTTTTTGATGACTTTCAACACTTTTTATGAAACCTTTTCGCCAAACGACTATGCAAATGGTCGATGGAAGAATATCTCACGACCCTAACCTACTTTTGCTACTTAATCTTGCCCACCTACGTCAAATCACATCAGTGAGTGTATATAAAATTCAGTTCCAGGATATCACCAATCGCATCACAGGGTTGGACGAATCAGTCCTCATAAGTGGGTTCATCAATGGATTGAAAGAAGAAATTAGAGTGAATATCATGATGTACACTCCTCGCACCCTATAGGAAGCCATTGGATTAGCCTTGTTAGCCGATGATACATTCAATGTTCAACGTCAACATGGGGAGCAACCTATTGATAAATCGACATTCACGCACACTATTCCAAAACACAAACCCTTGCCAGTTAAGTACCTTAGCCTACAAGAAATGGAGGAGCGATGAGCGAATGATCTCTGCTATACTTGTGATGAGAAATTTGGGCCCCTTCATTGTTGTGCTACACAAACATTGTATTTATTGAATATAGTTGGTCCCTATCACTCCATAGAGGAAGAAGGTGAGGAAGATGTGCACGACATGACCAAAGCACATGATCATAACAATGAAGGAAATGAGGTTGATGTGCAAGAAGTGCTCGATGCACCACAAAAATATGAGGTAGACATCCATGCAGTAAACAATGAAGGCAAGACATACACTCTCAAAGAACTACACACAAGTTCATCGCCAATAGTGAGTTCTCGTCATATAGGCAACCTGATTCAGAAATGAGGCAAAAGAGTGAGTGCACCTTTATTTTCCCTTCATTCTACATAGGAAGAATCAGCTAAAGCAGAAGCCTACCATCATCACAATTCTCCTAAGGAATATTCTACTATTCTTTCTAGCAACCCCCCACTAATGCTTCGACATTTAATATATCCTTGCCTTCGAAAAAGTGACATTAAAATAGTACAAGAACTTGCAAAAATTCAACTGGGAAAACAAGTAACGAAGCTCCTTACTTTGAGCTTTGAGGACAAAGCTCTTTTTAAGGAAGGTGGCATGTTAGGATTCTACTCCTAACCACCATACTAATCACATTATTAGTTAATTATTTAATCACTCTCTCTTTCACAAAGGTTGTGACCTTTGATCACACCTTCACACTCATAGAAATAGGCCTTTCAATTGGTATAGTTGAGGCATCGAAGAATATAATTATTAATTAATTGTTGGGTTCCCCATACAATACAACAACGATTCCTTAACAAAAGCGATTCATTTTTATTATTCTAGCAATATAATAAATCTTTCTCTATTGGGTTCACTACACATGATTATCTATTTTATTGTATGATGTAAATACTTGGCTAGGATTTGGACCTAACCTTATATTTCATCACACATCATAATATTTTAATCTCATAGAATCTTGATTTTTATATATCAAATGTCTATATTTTTTATTCCTTATAGGACTTGTATCTCATATAAATATGAAAGTCTATTTAAATGATCTAATGAATATAACTTCAGTATTATGAGTAAATGTATTTTATGAGTTATTTTATTATTTTATTTTATTTTAACTACAAAATTTATGATCTATATTAAATCGAACACTCCATATTAGTAGCAATATATAGAGATCACTAGTAGAATTTTCAATGCCAAACCAAGTTTTTTGTATGAAAAACTATGCTCAAATAATACCCCTTAGAATACTTGGATAATGAACAATGCTAGAAAATTCTATCATACTTGTAAGATACAATGATGATGATAATTACTGAAGTCTACTATTTGGTCCTGCCCTTCATCTATCTATTATGCATTTGCTCAATCCCTTAAATAAAAAAGTACAGTTTGATGCATGATTCTAATGACTACAATAACCTAAAAAAGTGTGGTATATATGATATTGATGATAATAGAAACCTAAGGTTGAATACACAATGAATTCTAATCATCACTATACTAAGCATATATTATAACATCCAACAATTGTCAAATATATCTTTCTTACTATAAAACAACCAAACATAATAAAACTCCACAAGAATACATTAAAAATTATGGTTGAATGTGGGATATTAGTGGGATAATTAAAGTAGTATAATTAAAAAAAAATTAGGTGATTACACAATATTTGAAGAATGCACTCTCCTATCACACTTATCCATATATGCATTTGAATAGAAACTTGTTTTTCACATGTCTTAAGACAATTATTAAGAATATAAGTAAAAACATATATTACCATGGTTGGATATGGAGTGAAATTTTTTCATCTAACAAATACTTGTACTAATCCTTCCTAAAACCTTTATTTCACTTATAAAAGAAACTTCCACCACTTGCTTAGTAGAAGACCTAAATCAATCATTATAAGACAAAAAAAATACATGTTGAGAGTATCGACTAAGACTCAATGTTTTCTTGATCATTTTCATAAATACCTAGTTGTTTATTTTTATTCGTTTTTCTCCTTTTCCAAGAAATAATATATTGTACTCATGATTTTGCGCTTCCCTCCAATCATACTAGGTTACTAGCTCCATGCAAGATTGGTATGTAGTTCTAGGGTATCTTGAACTTTTCATAATTTCTTAAGGGACTACCTAAAAACTTCCAATAGAGGCATATAATATTAAATTATTCAATGAATTGAGCAAGGAGGTCCAAATGTGGATAATTTTATTTTTAATTAATAAGATGCATTAGATCCCATAAATATTGGATGCACAATCTTAGGATATAACACCATATCCTAATACACTAAAATAAGTTAATAAGGAGGATTACTACATGAAATATATAAATTTACTGCTTGGAATAAGTTATACTTAGTCTCATATGTCATCAATTACAAGGAGTCTAAGGGTGTATATTCCACCAAAGTCTCTTTGAACTTGCACCATCATGAAAATGCAAAGGCTTGATAAGTAAGGTTTAATTTTTTTTTTTAAGAGTTTGATATTGCTTATGTTTATTCTCCTTGATGATTTTATATCATTTTATCATATCCTCTTATGTTTTTTAAAAATATTTTGGTGGTTGCTTCCCACAAGAGAATTTACTCTATTGCCACAAGTTTTAGGCCAAACTATAAGAAATTCTTCAAAGCATAAAGGGTGAATTTCAATGTGAAGTGAGATAAATCAAGTTCATATTATAAATGAATTTTAATGGATAACTATCAATATTGAAAAAATAAATATGGCTATAGGTTAACCACGTAAATAGTTATCACTACCATAGAAGAAATTATATTGACTTTCAAGGTGTTGAGGATAGTTCTTAGAAAATTAGAGCAAATTCAATGCTCCTTTATTTGGTCTAGATCTCAAGAAAAAAAGAAGTTTTCCTTAGTAGCTTGGGATCAAGTTTGCAGTTTTAAGGATATGGGAGTACTTGGTCTAAGGAAAATGAGTTTAATGGATAGGGCCCTTATAGCTAAGCTAGGGTGTAAGTTGACCCAAAATACTAATACAAACTGGGTAGAAATTTTAAAATCGAAATACTTGGGGAGTAGGGATTTTATATTTTTTTATCCCAACCTATACCAAGTATCTGTGTTTTAGAAAAGTGTGGTTAAAAGTCGAGTAGATGTTCTGAGGGTGGATATTGGATTTTGGGTAATCGTTATAGGATCAGTTTCTAAAGAGATAGGTGGGCAACAAATAGATCTTTAAACTCCATTCCTACCTTCTCTTAGGCTGAATTTATCACAACACAAGATTTCCGATCAAGGGTCTATGATTTATTACTTTGATATGGTGAATGACATAAAATGTTAGAAACCTCTTTCCTTCCTCTACTGGTCTCAATATGAGGAATTCGCTTTTAAAGCCCTTTCAAAATTTATAAAACACATTGTTGTAGTCTTTGAAGATAAACAAGATAAGCTGGTTTTAGGAGCTAAAAATAATGGATGTTTCTTAGTCCAATTGACGTATGCACTCCTTGACAATAATGAAGAGCCTTGGTTCCTAGCTAAGAAATTTTGGCACAAAGTTTTGATGCCCAAACTGAATATATTTTTTTGTTGATTGTGTAGGGAAAGTGCTTAACGATGGATAATTTATAGAAGAGAGGTCTTAGTTTAACCAACAAATGTTATCTGTGTGGGTTGGTGGAAGAATATCCTAAGCATCTATTCTCCCTATGTTCCTATTCTAAAGAAATTTTTGGAATGCTACTTTGTCTAGTGGGAATGGATTGGGTTCCCCCTAAAGAGCTAAATGCCCATGTGGAGCAATGGAGCACTCCCTATTTGTCACCTTGGATTTGATCATTCACATCCTTTGTCTTCTCTCATCTATGGTGGTGGATATGGAAGGAAAGAAATTCTAGAGCTTTTAATAACACATATCATTGATCAAATTCAGTTTTAGTTAAGACTATCCTTGCCATGGTGGAAAATGTTGATCTCCTATCCCTAGATGCGGGGAGTAGTGGTACAGAAGCTAGGATAGAAAATAATTTGGGTTCTAAATATTCTCTTACTTCTATCATGAGAATCCATTACCTAGTAAGAGCAAACACTTTTTGGGAACCACCCCCTCCTAGGTGGATAAAATTAAACTTTTATGGTGCATATAAGAGTAATCTAGGTCGGGCTGGAGCAGGTGGTGTCATCAGGGATGCAAAGGGGTAAATTTTGTTAGCATTTACTGAAAACATCGAAACCTAAACTAGCCATGCAATTGAGGCTAGAGCTCTCTTTCAAGGAGTATTACAGTTAAAATCTATGGGCTTTAGAAAATTCATAATCAAATGTGACTTACTAAATATCATTATCATTAATATGGTTAGAGGGATGCAAACTCCAACTTGGACAATATCAAACCTATTGGAGAAAGTGCATAAACTGGCCCAAAAATTTGAATTTGTCTAGCATCAACAAGTGTTTAGGGAGGGTAACAATTCCATAAATTTTTTGGCTAACCTAAGCACCTCTCAAAATGACATCACAGTTTGGAATAGGGAGTTCTTGAAAGGTTAATCCAACTAGCTAATGATGCCAGAAGAAGGTAATTTGCTTGCTCCTTATTTGGTGGCCAGAGTTCGGCTCTATTCAAGGGGGATTTTGTGGTACTTTTTAAATTTTAGGAACCATATTTTTTAATTCAAACAAGAGGAGATCCTAGCCCTGATGGGGGTGGGAAGAGTGGGAACTAAAGGATGAAGAGCCGAGGAAGAAAGATAGACCCAGCAAAACCAAGAACTAGATTTTGGTTTTGGGTGGTTTGTTGGGAATGATTCTTATCCTATCCTTTTTGTTTTGTTAGTCTAGTTAGCTCAGCTATGGTGTTTGATATCCCATGCATGGGATTGAGATGCATTAGGTTGTCTTAGAAATTTAGGAGTATGTATGGAACTATTTTTGTAGCTTTTTTTGGGTTCGATCCTGTTGTATCTCTAGATCCTAGTTTCTCTTTTGGTGGCCTATGGGCCTCCCTTAATATCTTGAAGCTATGTGGATCCATTTTGTAAAATATTTAGGGTTCCTTTCAAAACCCCTTCTTCCACCAAATAAAAAATAATTATATTGAATTTATCTTCATAGAGTGTTTTAATGATTTAAGATACGTAAAACCTATCTATTTTTAACATTTTCCTTTATTCACCTAGTCTATTATTAGACCAAGCATACCAATTTTATAAATTACTATGATATGTGTCAAATATTAGATCAAGAAATCTAATCCATTCCTACAACTAGGCTAACTTCTAAACTCAAAACAATCATGTATTCATACCAATTTTTTTCTTTCTATCCTATTATATATTCTATAAAATATCTATTTTCTTTACAAAGTTATTCCATCATCTAGTTCTATATATTACTTTTTTGGCCTTATTAGTAGTGCAAATAGAATATATTCCTAAATGAATACCTTTTACAAAGAAAGCAATCCCAAGGTACATATGTTTCAAATATTCACATTTACAAATATATCAAATTAATATTAATTTAAAGATTTATCCCAGTGTACACTCTAAGTTTAAACTCCTTATCTCCAAATGGAGAACAAATCATAAAATATTATTTTTTGAAGTCCACTTTCATATCTTATAACATAGAAACATTAGGTTTGTGTTCATCAAGTAAGTGGCTAACTTTTTACTTGTGGATGGGTATGGAAAAGTATTTTATGTTTTAAGAAATGGTTTTCCACTTTATGGGTACCATTAGGAGTGATGGAGGTATATGTTACAAAAAAATTAAACAAGCTTCTTATAATACTTAACCATATCTAATCAAAGGAATCCCCTCAATTATATTGCTCATTATTTTTTTAGGTAGATGACCTAGAGCATCATTTTATGTTTAAATTAAGATGATGAATTCCCACTTGAAAAACTAAAATTAGTACTACTTCTATGATAATATTTTCTAATAAACCATGTGTGGCATCTATTGGAGGCTGCTTCCATAGAAATATTAAAACATTACATTGTTGTTAGTTCAAATAAACCATGTCCATATTTTATTTTTATCTAAAATATTGTTTATTTGAATTTCTCTAAAAGATATTATTTGTCTTATTTAGACTACAATGTTTCTATAATCAAATCCTTGACATCAATTTCATTAAGATATGAAATCTATCTAAACTAGTTGCCTTCTAAAATTTGAATTTTGATAAGATGAAGATCAACACTGTGATTGGCTAAATTATCTTCCACCTTGTTTCCTTATCTATATATATGCTTATAGTTCCAAGCTATGTTTATATGATGTTATTTTTTATCCAATCCCAACATCTATTTTTCTTAATAGCATTATAAAAATGTGTGAATACCCCTTAATTGGAATATATTTTCATCTTTTTTTAGTGGTGATTTTGACCCTATAAATAGTGCCCTAGCCTCCACATAGTTGTTAGTTAAATTTTTATGTGATTATAAGTAAAAGGGGAGAATTTTACGCTTATTATTTTAATAAACACCACCTCCACCAACTTTGCCAAATTTCACTTTGGAAGTACCATCAAAACTAATTTTGATAAACCCAACTAATGTATATTTATATTTTACCATAGTTCAATGTAGATACTTTGTGTTAACTCCATTATAACACATGACCCTTCCATATATATTTAAATCTTATAACCATAAATTCCAATAATAGGCACCATGTGTGTAATATTCAACAAGAGAGGCCATATTATCTTTCCAAACTTTGATATAATTTTGAAATTTATTTCTAAAAAAATCCATTATTTATTCCAATTAATAATGGCAAGACCAGTGCTCGACATAATAAATAATATTTTATATTTAAAATAATTAATCAATATTTTCATCAAATATTTCAATATTATTAAGGTATCCAATATATTCTCATATTTTTGAAAAGTGACCCCAAATGGTGTAAGCAAAGGGATTATTAACAAGTAAATATTCTAATGTTACTAGGTCCCTCCTATACAAGGAAAACTTGAAAGGTCCATGATATATTCTTATTTACAAATCCTTCGTTGTAAAAGTCTTATTGTGGATTTCTACTTCTAGCTAAAGGAATGTTGAGACCCTAGGAAGGACCTCAAGTGACCAAAAATTCTTCCAAATTATTTAAAAGGAGGACATTTTGATTGCTCTAAATCCTTGTATCCCAATTTGATCTAGTATCTACAATATTTTGATAGATTCTAAACCAAATCATCCTTTCATGTAAAAGTAGACAATAGAACTCTTGAAGCATCTTTTAAATCCCATATACAATTTTTTTGAGGTCCTTTCCTTTAACCAAGATGATAATAGAAATCCATGATCTAGAGTTGCTTCCCATATTAATATAATTTTTAAATGGGAAACTTAACATGTTAAACATGCATGGGCCAACAATTGCCAATTTGGATTTGAAGTTAAAGGATAAGATTTCAATGAGGTATCATATAAAAATCTATAGCATACCCCTCATTGATTAACTATATAATATATTTCTTAATCAATTATAAACTATCTAATATGAAGTTTCATGTTTTGGGCCTAGAGATAGAGTTTGTTTTCTAAATGATTTTTTTTGTGTGTAGAGAACCTATATTTTTACAAGAAACACCTTTGCTCAATACTTTTCTTGATCTTTAAATTTAATCTCTAGCTAAGTTTTACTTCTAATGCCAAACTTATGAGTTTATAATTTTGTAATATTGCCCCTCTAATATTGTTTCCTTTACAAATCATATTCTATATACAAAGAGAAAACCTATTTTTCCCTTTCATCTTTTCCAAACAAAGTCTCTTTGAATTTTATCAATTTCAAATGCTATATTTGTTGGTAATATTGAAGTGGTATCATGTATATAGGGATAGATGACAAATTAGTCTTTATGAGTTGTAGCTTTCCATCCATGGTTAAGAAGTGACATTTCCAACCTGCCAAACAATATTTAGTTCTATCTAAAATATAAGACCAAAGCTCTTTCTTCTTTGCTTTATCATATGAAGGAATATCTAGATATATTTATGGTAATACATTAAGTTTAGATTCTAAAATATCCATAATAATCCATTGTAAATATAGGGTAGTGTTTATGAAAAAACTTATTTTGTAGTATTAGTCAACTATCCAACAACCTTGCCATAACATGATAATATTGATATAAATTCATGGGCTTGCTAATTTGAAGACCCAAAATATCATATCAATACATTGGAGATGATATTTACTAGAACCATTTATTGCAACTAGGACACATTTGATTTTTTTTTCCATTTTTCCTTTGAGAAAGCTCTCCCTAATGCCTCATCAAGAATAATATATAGATAAGGATATAGTGGGCCATCCTAGCAAGGTATAAGAAATAATTCAAAATATCTAGTGGACGATCCGATGATAAAAATAGAATATTTTAGAGTGTTATGACAACATTTAATCCATTCATACCAACCTTGAAAAAAACCAATATTTTTGAGAATATCATGTTGAAAACTCCAAAAAACCCTATCATATGCTATTTTCATATCTAATTTTACAAGCATACCTATTTTTTTCATGAATTGAAGATAATGTATGCACTCTTATGCAATAATTATATTGTTAAAAATTTATCTACCATAAAAAAACCACCTTGTTTCTCTTAGATAACATAATCTAAAATGATTTTTAATCTATCTTACATAGTTTTTGAAATTATCTTATAAATCATATTCCAAAGGCTTATTGGATGAAAATTATTAGAATATTTTATCTTGTCTTTCATGGGAACTAATGCAATAAAGGTGGAATTGATCTCATGTATTGTACCCTTATTTTTCTTGGCCTCTTCAACTACAACCAACATGTCACTCTTCAATAAAATCCAAAAATGTTAATTGATATTTGTAAGAAATCCATTAGGGCTAGGTGCCTTGTTAGGATGGAATGAGAAAAGCACCTCCTATAAATCTTCCAAAAATATCTTCCTCTACAAGATTTCATTATGTCATGTGATAATTGATGGAATTTTTTGTAAAATATTACCTTCAATATTCTTATATTGCCCCTCTTCTAATAGAATATGTTTGAAATAATTAATTGCTTTCTTATTAAATCTTCTTCTTCTTCCTAAATGCTTCTTCCATTTGGCATTGCAATGTTTTTATTCTACAAAAATATAAATTTATTTTTGGTTACAACATGAAAATTTTGGTATTTGTATCCCCTTCCTTAAGCCATCTCTTCCTAGATTTATTTTGTATGAAAAATCCATAATATTAATAAAATAATGTCTAATCATTCAAAAAATTATGGGTGGGATTAGCACACCCCATAAACCAACACACTAACCATTGTGGTTAGGAGTACACAAGAGTGTCAAAAATAGTCCACAAAAAGCCAGATAACAACCACCAAAACAGTGTCAAATATGCATTCAGAAAGAAAGGAATCAAGAAATCACTACCAAGTGGAAGGCTTGAAGTTTTCCTCCATAAGTTCATAAGTCCATCCAACGGTTGAAGAATTCCTATCCCCCCAACCATCAATAGTAGTACCAATAATAGTACAAGTTTGTGCATTTGGTACAATTTCAACCCAACTAGGGGCATCATCTTGCTCAAGAGATCAAACATCCCAACTAGAGGCCAAGAAATATGGGCCTCCAGCTCCAAATTCTCCACATTTACACTGTGGGGGGCTAGGACCAATGTCTGGTAGCAAAGGGCTGTGGTAGACGATGGGTCCCCTGGTGATTTGACAACTGGGACCTGGAAGGGGAAGTAAGAGGCATACAACTCATAGCGTAGGGTGCATTCCCCCAATGATCCATGAGGGTACATAAGTAATGCAACTCCACATGTACTTTTCAACTTGTACTTGAATCTGTAACCAACAATCAAATAATATAGTATATTTATTAGCAACAAATAAGACACACCTAACATATTGCTAAGAAAAAATAGCTCTATTCCAGGACTTCCAAAGATAAAACAGGGTACCAATTCTAAAAATATTCCAAACAACACCCAAGTTGAAGAAAAAAGCAATAGGGTCACCCAAAATAGCATGTACCCCGGTAAAATCCTCTTGCATAAAATGTCTAAAAAAATCAAGAAGTCACTCCTAGGCTGACTGAGCTCGATCACAAAACTAAAAAACATGTAGTAAATATTTCGCCTATCTACAAACTAAGAAAATGGTATAATGAACACCCTAATGCTTGAGCTATTACCAATAAGAAACCCCTCATGGAAGAGAATCCAAGAAAAAAAACTTTGTTTAGGTTCAATATAAGTAGCCCAAACAATCCAAAACCTCTTATTCCATCGAGAGGGAAGAGAGACTAAGTCCCATATCATAGTGAGCTTGTTAACCATTGGAACTTGTGGGGTGAGCTATTTGTATCCTAGATGAGCTTTATATTGCAAAACAGGAATCTCCCCATGCCAACACCAATCTGACCACCAGGTTTTTTAAAAATACTTATGCAGTTTGCACCAAATAGAAAATGAAATACTATCAATAACCACCTCATAAGTATCTCTATCACCAGGATTTAAATTATGATTTTGATGAAAAATTTCCCAGGGTATCCAACTCATAGTATGTCAAAAGAAGAAATAAAAAATGGAAGCAATACCACGCTTAAAGAACCTCTACACTCTGACCCACTTCACCAGAGCCAGGGGAGAACCCTGCCAAGTGGTAACATGATACCACCAAATATTCATGGAAGGCAAAGAGGCACCTTCTTTGTGGAAACTCCCTTTCCAATTGATCCAGGGTTTGAAGGCCTCCTAGGCTTTTCAAATACTCTGAATGACAAACAAACCTTGAACTTTAACAGGGATAGGGGCAGTAAGAATGGATTGTAATCCCACCCCTTTCCAAATTTTCTTCCCCTGAAGCAAACCAAAAGAAATGTAATGCCTGACCAACATTTTCTAAGATTCATCCCTAATTAAAGATAAAGTGATCCATTTAGCATAAATGGCAAAACCTTATCAGTGACAATAAAACAAACCCATGCCTCCACAAGCCTTGGAAAAATAACAAATTTTCCAGGCTACTCGATGGAAACCTCGTTTGACAAAGTCTTTAGCCCATAATAAATCTCTCAGAAGCTTATCTAGCTTTTTATAACAATATTTGGATGGAACCCAACAAGACAAATAATAGACATGGGTAGTGGCTAAAACCTTAGAACAAATCTAAAATTTTCCTGCCAGAGAAAGTTTCTTACTAGTCCAGTAAGAAAGCTTCTTGTCCACTTTCTCAATAACACACTACCACAATTTAGTAGAGGAATCATGAAATGTAAAAAGAATTCCAAGAAATTTAAACACCTCACCTAGTTGAATCCAAGTCCATTGGAAATGACACAACCAACATGGCAGTTGGGATTGATATTACCGAAAACATGAGGTTTTTTCCATTGAATAGAAGAACCAAAGGATAAACAGAACACATTTAAGAAACTAATAGCTGAGGAATTGCTAATCTTCTCAAAGCGTTAAAAAAGAATCATCAGCAAAATGACCATTGACCAATTTGCGGTCAAAATTGGGGAGAGCAATACCCCTGATTAATCCTTGATCCACCTTATGGACCAACAAATAACCAAAAGCCTCTGCAAAAAGAATGAAAAGAGATGGAGCAAGAGGGCACCCTTGTCTTACATAATGACCAAGAGAAATTGATTGAGATTGACTATTATTCAAAGTAAGAACAACTAAAGCATCTTGAAATAACATAAGAATGGTGCTCACAAACACTGGCCCAAAGCCCAAATCCTGAAGCATGGCAGTGATTAAGTATCACTCCATATTATCATAGGCTTTATCAAAGTCAATCTTAATGAATAACACATCTTGTTAAAAATTTCTTGACCACTCCATACCTTCCCAAACATCAAGAACATTATCAAGAATGTATCTTCCCTGAACAAAGCCAGTTTGTTCAGGTCTAACAATCAAAGGTAGGAGATATTTAAGCTTAAGCGTAAGGGATTTGGAAATAATATTATAGCTCACATTAAGCAAGGTGATCGGCCTCCAATTAGTGATGAGCTCAGGGTCTCTAGACTTAGGAATAAATTTAGCATTGCCTTTGTTAATAATGGAACCTAGTGAACCACATTGCAGGGCTTTAATATACACTTTATGGAGATAAGAACCAAGCATATCCTAGAATTATTCATAGAATTCACATGGGAATCCATCAAGACCAGGTGCCTTATCATTGGCCATGAGTGATAAGGTATTTTTTAGATCTTCCAGAGAAAGAGGAGTGTCACAGAATATCATTTTCTCAGGAGAAATCTTGTTGGGGATAATAATGGTACAATTAGCAAGAGATTGCATTCTAGCATCATCAAGAGGTTGAGAAGCAAAAACACCTTAATAATGTGAAACAAAGGATTTGACAATGTTTAAAAGGTTTGTGAATCTCTACCCATCAAATTGAATTACTTGAAACTGTGAATACTGGGCAGGAGGTCTGAGACGTTTAAAAAATCTTTGGTCACCCTGTCCCCCACTTTGAGCCAATGAATTCAAGCATGTAATTGGACACCCTTGGCTTCATACAAATCATTTTTTTTAGCTCATGCCGAATGGAAGAAACTTGGGACTAAGTAAGAGAGCTGAAAGGAGAGGCTTCAAGCCTGAGATAAGCTTTGGATAGCTCACTCTGCAAGGCAGACTTAGCCTATTTATGCCACTTTGCAACTTCAAAACCTAGAGTCTGAAGCACCTTAGTGGTTCGTTGAATGTAAATATTCCACCACTCAATCCTTCCAGAAATACCATTAGGTATAGGAATCAAATTCCAAATGTGGCATATATGATATTTCATCTTAAAGCTATGCAAAAAAGAAACATTCGGGTAAAATTGTGAAGAATGCACTCTAGGTTGAAAGTTTAACTTTGTCATCGAGAATAAAATAGGTGAATTATCAGATAGTATAGTACCAGGTAAAGTTAGCACATACAACAAAGAAGGCAAAATATGGGAGAACTAAAAGTTATCACACTCAAAAATCATGGCTCTGTCCAATATTTCCAAAACCCTGGCAGAAGCAACCTGGAAATTGGACCAAGTGTACCAAAGAGCCTGAGGGAAGTTAGAAGGTGAGAAGCGAGAATTAGGGTCATAAATGTGAAGCTTGTTTTTCATAAAAAACCAAGCTTCCCTTTCACCTAAGCACCACCGCATTGAGGCATGACTGACCTTGTCAAAAGCTTTCTCCACCATATTAAAATCTCCACAAAGCACCCAAGTGGCAAATGGTAGATTCATGGTAAGCCAAATCCACAACTCACATCGATCAAAAGTGATGTTTGAGGTATACACATTAACCACCCCAAATGGTTTTTTGTATATCTTGAGAAAAATCCAAACAACTTGATTGGATGGGTCAACACCCTAGGTCACAACATTCTTCTGTAATCGAGGCACAAGGATAGTGATGGCTCCCCCTTTTCCTAGGGAATGCTTCATGGCAAAAGAGGCACTTTGTGGCCATAAAAAGTCACATGCACACTACATATTGAAATCAAAAGTCTTAACTTCTTGTAAACATAAAAAATTGAGGCTTTCATGCACTCAAGAAACATTTGTCATCTCATTTTGGACCAAATATTTTTTGACTGGATCCGTCAGTCCTCAAACATTCCACGAGAAGAAAATAATTGGTATTTTTCAAGATGCATGATCTCCATGATATCCTCTACATCACCCAAACCTTCAAGCGAGCCATAATATTTGGAGGTCATGTGGAAAGGATCATTGTTTAGTTATCGATGTTTCTCATTTCGAATAGGGTTGTGAGAGTAGTGGAACTTAAAGGCACGAACATCCTCCACTGAAGAGTTATCTAGAGCTACCACAATTGAGGTAAAATAAGGGCCTGGCCAAAGAGATTGAGACACCAACAAAATTGGGGGTTGCATGCCAAAAATTGGAGGGGTCATATCAACAGGAGTCTGAACATCTTTAGTAGAAGCTTGCATGTCTCTAGAAGGAGTAGGGGTAGATTGCATAGCAAAAATTGAATCTTCCTGCTACTTAGCTCCACGGGTTTTCCTTCTAGATACAATAGTCCATTCTTTAGTGTTTCCCCGCAAGCCATTATAGGGAGTTACGAGAGTGGGCAAGGGATTTGCCTTATATTTCCACTCCATTAGAGGGCACTCCCAAAATTTATGAGCTATAGATTTACATCGATAACAGGTATTGGGCAAATTGATATATGCAACTCTTTGCCTAAAGGATTGGTCCCCAATCTTGATATCAATAAACTCCTGCAAATCCTTGGTAAGGTCAAATTTTATACAGATCCTTCTAGTGGGTTGAGCAGAGAAGAATTTTTTTGACTCAAGATAAACAAACTTACCTAAAATGGAAACTAAAGTCTAAAAAAAATCCCAAAGGGGAATAGGAAGACCAAGGAATTCAACCTACATCAGGACTTCTAGTGCATCTTGGTCACTAACTTGGAAATCCCTAGAGTAGGGTTGTAGAATCAACAGAGAATTACAGATAGTCTATGGTCCCCTAGACATAACCTTCTATGCTTGAGCTGGGTCTGAAAAGCAAAAAAGGAAATACCCTTTGGTAATATTTTGTACATTATCCACTTTGACTCCATATGGGCCCCAGACCTGCTGGAACTAAGAGTGAATAAGGGTATCATATGGGATATGACCTAGAAAATAACCCACCAAAGTATGAATTTCAAACTATTCTAGGCTGTATGATATTCATACAAATGAATAACAGCTTCAGGGACAGGGCCTTTACCTCGTCATACACTTTCGAAATGAATTTGTGTGGATGCTTCTCAGTGCCATTGAGCTCTCTAGAAAACTCAGAATAAACTGATCTGACTGTATTAGCAGTAGCCATTAGAAATTGTGAACTTTAAAACCACCTTAGGGTAGCGTTAATGCAACAGATAGGATTTTCCCACCCCTAAACCTACCAAGCTAGCAACTATTTTTTGCTCTCTTTTATACATCATCTCTGCCTAGATATTTAGGAACTGTATAACTTCTTTTTTTAATACATTATGATAAATAGAAAGTAATTGATTTTCTTAAATATAAGTATGTTGATCCATTCCATTGATTTATACTATCCCTCATAAATTTTTGATATTGAATTTAATTTTCTTTTTTATTTTAAATATGTTACCAAAATATTTGGCATTCCAAATATTTAAATTCACCCTTTAGATATTTCATATTTTTATAAAATTTGTACATACATGATCCTTCAAACCATACTTCATTCCACCATAATATAACCATCTAGAAAAAATAAGGGTATTGGAGGCACATAGGTTGTAATCAAAATGGATTTAGATGAGCATTATTGAGTAGATCATACCTTGATATTGCTCTCAATAAAATTTCTAAGGAGATCATATACTCTATTTGTAACTTGTTAGCAACTTAATACTTTCCTCACAAGATCTCACAATATATCAAGAATAAATATTCACACAATTACATATATTCAATCCATGATAATAACAAACTCATAGAAAATATTATTGATGAATATATATCTACTTAAGCAATGCAAATACACTGTATTGCAAAGCTTCTTTGATCACTTATTACAATGCTTTATCTTCAATATATACACACATGGATATGAGACTCTTCACATTCACAATCCTTGACCTTTCTACTTACACAAATTTTTCATCTCCTCACACACACGAGAGATCTAACACTTCATATTTCTCATGGGAGAAATACCACATAATAATAAATCTATTATTGACTCTATATATCCACATAAGGACAAAGACTCTAATGATTGTACATACTAAATAACAAACTCTTACATAACTCCATACTTACATGACACCTCACTTACATAACTCCACACTTACTTACATGACACCTATTATATACTCAAATATTTATAACACTCTAAACTAAACTATTTACATGGTATTTGCAATATTATTGCAAGGTTCCAAATAATGTAATACTTCTAACACAAATATGTACTAGAAAAAAATATATGTCAAATATTTTTAGCAATGTGTTTATTATCTTATGAATATTGAAATCTTGAAGGAATAACATACCAAAGGCTATTTGAATTGATAAATAAATCAAAATACTCCATTAATTTAAAGCATCCATAGATATAATGTTTTTTTCAAAAGAGATAGAACTATGTTGAGAATCCATAGATCACAATTACAAATCACCTTTGAATTTGACATAAATAAAATGAGATACATCCAAAATATTTCATGAGTCACTCTAGTTGAAGCATATACATTTTGTTGGATTTTTAATCCTTACTACCACAAAATATCATAGGTCCTAATATAAAGAAGCCACAATATTAAAGGTCAAAATATAAATAATGAAGAGTAGAATAATATATGATCAATTTAATATGTATATCAAGGCCTATATAATACTGAAAATAACATTCACTTATATAATCAAATATGAATGTAAATGGCCTAAGTCATTCATGAACTATGCATAAAGAAAAATTACAATATTAATTGCTCAAAAATATGTATACAAGCTTTATTCCTTTTCTTTCTATTACAATAAGATAATAAGAGATTTGTATTTCATTTCTTTCTTATGGATTATTGTCTCCATAATATAGCCATAGTAACATGACTCTTCAAGTACTTGACTACTTCTCTCCATATGACAAGTCCCATGTCCTTCGGCTTATCATCTTGCCACTTGCATACTAGACTTTTCAGTTTCTTGCATGCACACTTAATTCTATGACACTTGAACACTTCTATAATATTCTTACACTTCTACATGCTCTCCTAATATAAGATACTCATACACATCCTCACATTATATATTTGCACACTTACATACATGACACTTGTGCACATTCTTTCAATCTACACTTGCAAGGGATATATAAATCACACTTCTAAACTATAGAATCAACCCTAATATATTACATATTTACAATTGTACCATGAAGGTACCATGGGGGTACATTAGCATGTACCAAATTATGTAATATTCTTCAACGCATTTATAATCACAAGTTTGAAATTTTATACTTTCCTACAAAAAGGATTGCAACTTAATTTTTATTTTTTACTTCTAGCAATTGTTTGTCACATTTGTGTTTCTCACATATTGTTGTCATACCTCCTAGAACTCCTATAGTAGTAACTACCAAAAAACCTTGTATCTTCCAAATATTTTAAAATAAATTCTTACATCCCTCACTGCTTTTTTTGTTTAGAGTATTGAAATAAACACAAGACATAATACACTTATTAATTTCCTAGTAATTTTTTTAGTAATCTTACTCATACATCTAATATTCCAAATACCATTTTCATCATCTCTTTTCTTGTATTAAAATAAACTCAAGACTATGACAACTTATCACTTCCTTAATAACTATTTTTTTATGAGTCTTATTCATGGAAATAGAATATCTTTAGAGTTGGTGAGGCCTATTTAAAATCTTATTTTCTTTGTTTAATATTTATTTCAATCAAGCTAACATAACATAATGTCCTTTTTTGTAGCACTAGAAGTACTTGCTAATTTATTTAGGTAGCTTTACTATAATGAGTATCAAGATTTTAGCTCACACAAGGTGATGCTAGGTTGAAAAGTCTTAATTAAGTCCATATTCACATAAGGTCTAAGATGGACATATAACTTTGATATATTTATCCTTAGTAGTTTTGCACCAAATGACTTTACAAGTTGCACTACAATGAGGTCTAAATATGACTTAAATACACAAAGAAACTTAATCTACATGTGGTATTGTACTTCTAGTTCCCCTTGATGAAAATAAAAGTTATAATATTCAAGGAAACAAATCCATATGATATATTGAATGATGACACATGTGTTGCTTCAACTATGGAAAAATTAAGGGTTGTGAATGAATCCATATGACATGTTGTAGCTTCAAATGTCATATAGCTTCAAATATGGAGAAACTTTATGAGTTGTGAATGAATCCAAAATACATAATGAATGATATATTGAGTAGCTTCAAATGTGGAGAAAAATTATGAGTTGTATCCTTTTTCCAAGACCTTGAAAAATTCCATTCAAATGCCCTTGAGTGTCAAAATTTGTCTCTACTATTAGAATTCATGTTTGATAGGGATTTTTGAGAAAATATAAGAATAATGGATCAGGCCTAGAGATCTATTTTTACTTTAGTTATTTCATCAAGAATTTAAACTTCCAAGGGTTTTTATTATTTTGCCTACTCTAAGACCTATTTTATTTGTTTGTGTATTATTAGTCATACTATTCCTTAGGTTTATCATTATGGTATTATTACTTTATCATATAAACATATGCTTGAACATTTATGGTGATAATATTCTACTCTAAGGTTAGTAACACTTGAGAAGTTTGTGCAAATAATGAATTGGAGATTAATATGAATTGGAAGCCGGTGGCTGGAGTTTTACCCCTATTAGAGTCTTGGTTGATTCTTCCTCAAATACTACTAGAGAATATGATAAATGGGAGCCTCCTCATCTAGGCTAGCTAAAGCTAAATTTTGACGAGGCAACGAAAGGTAACCTAGAACTGATGGGAGTTGGAGGAATAATCAAGGATGAGATGGATAAGATGGTGATAACTTTTGCAGAAGCTTTGGGAATCCAATCTAGCCATTTTGTAGAGGTTCGTGCCATGTATCAAGGAATTAAGCAATTGAATAAGATCTAGGCCAAGAAAGTTGTTATAGAAGGGGATTCCCTTAATGTGATAAATATGCTGAGAAAAATTTTAGAGGTCAGTTAGAGTAGTACTACTATGATAGAGGAATTATTACAGATGATTGGGCTAATGGAAGCAATAAATGTTAAACACATTTATAGAGAAGGCAATAGTGGGACCAATTGTATGGTGAATTTGTGTGTTTCTTAGGATGGGTTCCATGTTTAGGATAAGGATTTTCACTAATATATTCTTACTATTGGTAGAAATGAAGAAATATTCATATTGTAAGTTTGTTATCGAGAATAGTGATTGCATCTTCTTGGACAGGGTATTGGAAAAGAAGTTGAAAGGGAGCCCAAGTAGGCACATGATCAAGAAAATACTGTTAAACTTGAATAAAAGTGATGGGTTGCACAAAAGGAATGCACAAAACAAGACAAAGAGCATAATGAAGAGTATTGCTAATTGTAACATTATAAAAACTAGGGGTGTTTGTCATCATTATTTTTATGCTTGGTGTGTTGATGAGACCGATGTCATGACCTGGGTTCTTATAGACCCAAGAATTTAAGATATATCCAAAATCAGCTCATGATTGAATTGGAAAATTCTTATTACTTTTGGGGCCTCTCCAAGTCCCAAGATGATGGCTTCTACGTCATAATTTGAAGGAAAGGTGTTGGCATGGAAGATAAAAATCTTAGATTGAAGCCTCTGCTCTTGAATGTGGACAATGAGGTTCAATATATTGTGGAGAAAGATGGGTTCTATCATTTTTTGAAGATATTTGAGGGATATGATTTGGAATTATCCAAACAAATCAACCATAGCTAGTTGGGTGGAAAGATGAAGGCTTATAACTATGAATTTGTGATCAATATAATGTTGTTAGAGGAAGTCATTAACTTTTTTGTTGTGGAAGAATGTATTCATAGAGAGAAACACTCCTTAGCTAGGGAAATGAAAAATTTCTTAGAAGCAGATGAGTGTCCTCGTCATGTGGATAATGGAGTAGATAGAGAGTCGCTCCCTATACCTTGGGCAAAGATGATCCAACCCATAATGCATCACATTACTTTAGATTAGGAGACCATAGTTCATAACTTCCACTTTGCCTTAACTTTTTGTGTCAAGGAAGGAAAATGAATACCCCTACCTTTCTCTACATATCGATTGAAAAACTGGTTACTAATGTGTAGAAAGGGAAGGTTTCTGCTCCTTTGCATTATGGTTTGTTTCTAATTATTTTCAAGCATGTCATGGCCAAGGAGGGATTTTTGGATAAAATCTTATGGGAGCCCAAAGAGGCAAAGATGCAAGTCTTGGTAAAGCCAATGTTAGTGAAAGCCAAGGAGAAGCTAGGTTCTATAGATTCTAGGAATAGCTCTTCGGAGAATGACTTTTACAAGTCAAATAAGAAGCCTATGCTTGATGTTGCTAGAAAGGGCCCCTAAAAAAAGGACCCAACTTGGTGGGAATGATAAATATGATCATCTGATGCATCCTAAACGAACCTATAGGCATCATAGATTGGTTAATTTTGATTCAAAAGCGAACGTGGATAATATTTCAAACCAAGGAAAGAAAGTGGATAATCTTTCAGACCAGGAAAATAAATATGAAGAGGAGACTCAATATTTTCCAGTTCCCCATGCTTCATAGGATTGCGCCCAAAAGAAGCCTATGCATGTTATTGTAAGGAAAGGACTTGTTACTAAAAAGGGGACCCAAATTAGAGAGAGTAGGTAAGATGATCAACAAGTGGTTTCTAAACAAACCTTCAGGAATTATGGTATGCTAATCTAGGCTATAAAGTAAAAGATATTTCGGGCTAGGAAAATAAAGAAGATAATGTTGACCATTTTAAGTCTAAGAATCGAGGATCAAATGCTCCTTGTGATCCTATAGAAATTGCCTTGCAACAATGGTGAGTAGGAAAAAGACCAAGAGATAACAAATATATGGTTGGGAGTCTCCCAATGGAGCATACTCTAGAAGCTCTACATCAGAATTACTTGATCTCAAAAAATATGCTCATATTTGAGATGAGAATGAGCTAGATGTTGGCTTGTTGCTTTGAGGAGTATATCACCCAACTGGAAGATATTAAAACTAGAACCAATTATCTAGCCAGTGTGTAGGCTCTTGTGGGGAGTGATTTGGGGTATGTGCCCTGTAGCTTCTGGTTGTCATGGTTTTAATGGTTTTTGTTTTGTTTGATCTTGGATGGCCATTCCTTTTTGTGGTCTACTACATGATGGTTAGTTTCAGTTTAGTTTGTTGTCTAATTTTTGTTGTCTTAATTATGAGCTTGACTTATAAAAGGTTGAGGATTCTTTCCAAGCCCCCTTCTTCTAGCCTAATCAAAAAAACATATTTTTAAAAGTAATTTAGATAAAACAAGGTTAAAGGGCACAACCTTTTAGAACCTAACATATTAAATAAATATTTACTCCAAAATCGATAAATAGAAGCCCAAAATATGTTAAGTTACTTAATATAACATTTTAAAGATGAACATGACCACTTCCTAATTATTAAGTTACTTATTAATATATTTATCATATTATGAAAAAAATTTAAATAAATTTTCTTAAGGCATTTATGCTTTACCTATGATATCCATCATAATATTAGTTTTGTTAAATCTAAAATTTAAATATATCATAGAAATAATTTTTCTTATAGATAGTATAAGATTCTCTATTATTAATTAAATAATAATTTTAAATTATTATAAGATTTATTTTTTTAGATTTGATTAATGTGAGGAATTTTTGCGATCATGTTTAGGGGTGGGCATTCCCATCCCACCATAACTGCTCATAAACCCCTTCTGCTACCCTAATAAAAAAAAACATATTTTTAGAAGTTATTTAGATAAACAAGGTTGAAGGGCACGACCTTTTAAAACCTAACATATTAAATAAATATTTACTCCAAAATCGATAAATAGACGCCCAAAATATGTTAAGTTACTTAATATAACATTTTAAATATGTAAACACAACACTTGCTAAACATGACCACTTTCTAATTATTAACTTACTTATCAATATATTTATCCTATTATGAAAAAAATTTAAATAAATTTTTTAAGGCATTAATCCTTTACCTATGATATCCATCATAATATTAGTTTTGTTAAATTAATCCTTGAGGGTTAGGTGGATTGGTAAGTGCTTGTCTAGTCAGACACTTACTAAGAAGACACCCAGGTTCAAACTTCGTGGGCAGCTTGTTTGCAAAGGTAGTAGTCTGATTTGAATCTTTTGCGTGCGCACTAGACCTATGATACCGATATGAATCCCAAGCGACTTGTGGTTTCCTTTACGCTGAGTCAACAATAATGAAGTCGAATAGGTTTGGTGAAAGTAACCCTTGTGGTTTGAACCCTACACTTGTCAATTACTAAAAATAATGTGGTTGTGACCAACTCTCCTATGTAACCGAAAAAAATATTAGTTTTGTTAAATCTAAAATTTAAATATATCATAAAATACTTTTTATTATAAATACTATAAGATTTTTTTTTTATTAATTAAATAATAATCTACGATTACGGTACAAATCCCAAGCGACATGTGGTCTCCTTTACATTGAGTCAAATAGCTTTGGTGAAAGTAGCCCCTGTGATTTGAACCCTGCGCTTGTCAGTTACTAAAAATAGTGTGGTTGTACCTTGCGCTTGTCAGTTACTAAAAATAGTGTGGTTGTGACCAACTCTCCTATATAACCCGAAAAAAAATATTAGTTTTATTAAATCTAAAATTTAAATATATCATAAAATACTTTTTCTTATAGATACTATAAGATTCTTTATTATTAATTAAATAATAATTTTAAATATTATAAGATTTTTTTTGGATTTGGTTAATGTTAGAAATTTCTAGGATCAACGCTTAGGGGTAGGCATCCCCATCTAGCCATGACCTCTCATAAGGGGATGAGTTAGTTGAACTTATCATTAGAGAATTTAACACACAACCATACACACACCCAACCCTCGCACACTCATCTACATTGTGGTTTGAACCTTAGACCTCTCGAAAATAGGGGTTTGAACCTTAAGCCTCTCGAAAATAGGGGTGGGTATTCCCATCCCACCATGACCTCTCATAAGGATGAGAGTTAACTAAGCTTATCAATAGAGAATTTAACACACAACCACCTCTCACACACTCATCTACGCTACTTTTTTGAACCTTTGAACCTTGGGCCTCTCTAAAAAACCAAAGCCCCAAACCATTGAGTTGTTCCCCAAGACTATTATAAAATATGTTTTTTTTTTGTTTTATACATAAGGAAGTTGGTTACAAACACATTATTTTTAGTAACTGACAAGCATAAGGTTCAAACCATAGGGATTGTTCCTAACAACCTTATTCTAACTCGTTGTTGTTGACCCTGCATGATGAGGAGACTACCAGTTGCTCGGGTTTGTACCCTCATTGGTCTGACGCCCAATTAAAAGATTTAGAATAAGCTTCTACCTTTATAAATTAACACTCCAAGTTTGAACCTATTATGTTATCCAAAGCTGTTTGTTACCGTTTCCTCAATGAACACATTCTTGAAACGTTACTATTATTATATGCATGTGCATGTGCACGTTCATCTAGTACGTGTTTTAATTACTAAGATTCGGAAGATCTCAGTAATTCGAGGGGGCAAATCATGTAAAGTACTACCGCAGAAGCATGTCACCGTCACCCAACAAATAAGTCAGTCACATGCCAAAACTTATGTAAGACGTAGTATCCAATGTATTATAAAGAGATATTCCAAAACTATTAGTTATAATGATTTTATTGAGATTTAGTATAAAGCTAAATTCCAGCTATGTTCATAACCGTTGCAGGGAACACGGGTCCATTTTATTTTATCCTCATGGTGACTATTCAACTAGATTGAACTTCAAGTTGCTATAAATAAAAACTTTCACAATATATCTTAAATTTCTTATTGCCTCTCATATATATATACATACTTACTTATGGTAAGTGAATATATATATAAAAATATAATATCAAAGTTAATATTATTAATTTTTTTTTTTTAATTTATTAATGGATTTAGGGTTTTGGTTTTTTCAAAATTGGTGATATAATTCATTATGATAAAAAAAAATAAAATTGTACAAAACATTGATTAAAGTAGGTTTGCTTTTCCTTATCCTTTTTTGATCTTCACATATATAATTTTTTTTGGTCTTCATATATATAAACTTAAGTACATAGTAGAATGGATATAGAATGGATAGAGATGATTGGTTATTGAATATCACATATTCTTATTTACTTACTTGTAGATGATATCATTTTGATATTTCACTTAGAGGAAGGTCTATAGAGATAATTAGGTATATTGGTATTCTTTTGTGGTATATAGGTAAAATATCAATAAATAAAAGACATCATTTTAATTTTGAAAAACAAGAGATTAAATGAGTTTTCTTTATATATAAAGAATTACCTAAGTGTTGAGATACTACAAAAGAAACTTGGTAGAATTTGATACAAATAGATAGATATTTTTAAACTATGTACCATTGAAGAGTCATTGCTTATCGTAGAACTATTAGTTATGACAATTGTTATGGAATGAAATTATAGTTAGGGGTGTAATAGTTGTCAAGATAAATTATGTGCTATCTATTTGTACAACCTTCCCAACAAAGTTAGCAAGATGATCCGATTTGGATGGAACTATTATTTGTTTGAATTTCCTTGATGATGTGTGCTTCATGTTCAATATTTTTTATTATGATTGGATAGTCTATATTTTGAAGAAATAAGACAAAAAATCTTTTTTAGATTGCTAGACCATGATTGTGATTTTCCACACATACTATCAAAGTTAAATTAATTTTATCCTTTTCATAGAATTATCATTTTATGTTCTTTCTATATTTGAGACTCATAATATAAATAGTTTGGTATAAAAGTTCCAAGGATTTATTAAAAATAATCTATCCTTGAAAAGACCCACTATGCAACCCACAAAAGATTTAATTTAATTTATTTAAATTAAAATATTTTTTTTGGTAGATAAGATACTATAGCATTATACCGGGTTTTACAGGTTGACCCAAAACCTTTTACAAAAATCAGCCCAGTGCTGTTGATGAACATGTCCTTACTAAGGATCCTATATATGTAAAATCTACATGCCGCCAAAGCCATTACATCCGGTAAGGCACATAGCCTGTTATCAAAAAGAAACTTCTCATACAACATTTTGGGTATATCCCGAGAAAACACACTTGCATCATAATTACAAAAAAAGAAATAGGCACGGATCCCTTCCTTGAAACAATGGAGAAACAAAAAGCTACAAACACACATAGCAGAGTACTGAAAAAAACTCCCACAAGCTCTGTATTGATAATTACTCTTAATAATTCTTTGGTAATTACTTTCTTCCGTATATGACATGCTTTGGGACCACATCCCGTCTTGGCCAATCAGCCTTGGAGAAGTGAACCTACTGGCTAGATTTATGGCGGTGGCTATCTGGTGGTCCACGTGACTCTGGTTCGAAGTCTTATATTGCTATTTCTTTCCTGCCCTATGATTATCAACCAACCTCAAATTACTAAGACGACTAGGAGCCATGTTATCTGACATGTGATTGTCTCCATTAGTCTTTGTGGTATTTCTAAGCAACATCCACCAATACTGACAGCTCGGATAATTTTTATTGTGAGTCCATTTCAAAAAATATATGGGAATAATCATAGCCTTCGAACTTATAGTGCCTTCCCTGTTGGTAAATTCAACTATCATTCTTGGCATTCTTGTTGAATAAGCTCCTCTACTTCGCTTGGGACACCGTGTTCCCATTTGAAAAGTCTGTCACCATCGACACCCAAATTGGCCAGCTTATTAGCAACTTTGTTAGCTTCTTAAAAGACATGTTGGGTTTTTCTTTCCTGTCTTCCCTAGAAAAGGATCCTAGCCTCTTGTTTTAATCCTCCAAGGAGGTGTTTTCCAATTATTGAGGAGATTTATAACATGCATAGAGTCTCCTTCTACGATCAAATTGCCTTCTAAGTCTTGAGTCATTTGAAGGCCTCTCCACATAGCTCTAGCTTCAGCTTCATTGTTTGTCCTTGTTCCCAAATATTTATAAAATGCAAGCATCATATTCCCATTATGATATCACACAATGCCACTAGCGCCTGCTCTGCCAATATTGTCCTTAGTCGCTCCATAAAAATTAAGCTTAAACTAACCCGTAGGAGGTGGGGACCACTTAACATTGGCTCTGGGGTTGACTACCCTAGGCAAAAACTCATCTGACAAGGTTAAGATTAAATATTGAGCAATCATGGTCTCCTATAAATGAGCTTTACGGCTATCAAAAGGGATAAGGTTCACATTCTCATTGGCAAAGGATAGGATCATGGCAATGATAGTTTGATGATTATTGATAGACTCATTAAAGACTCTATGGTTCCTTTCTAACCACACTTGCCAAAGATAGTGATTGAGATAAATTTTCCACATGTATCTAAGTATTTGGCTTGAAAATGGGTAAGGCCACTGGATGAACAAATCAAGTACGATGGATGGTTTAATCCAGGAAATATTAAAGACCTAAAAAACCCCACTTAGGATAGTCAAGGAAAAAGGGCACTCAAGTAAAATGTGATAAATGGTATCCCAATTAGCCTTGCATAGATAACAACGATTAGTGATACAAATACATTTACGCATCATATTATCAATGGTTAGAATTCTTCCTTGGATAACCAGCCATGAAAAGACTACAATTTTTGGAATTAATTTTTTATCCAAACTAAGTCTTTTTAGAGGACAAAATCCTCGTCATCAAGCAGAATCTTGTAAGCCAATTTAACAGTGAATTGCCCGTTTTCCGTAGGAGCCCAGGTCACTTGATCTTCCTTGGGTCTCATGGGGATAAACTATTTCCCGAGAATGTTACAAAGATCATTTGATTTCGCTTGAAATACCTGAATCCTTATTTGTTTCCACTTCATTCTACCTCTGTCCTCAACCATATAATCAAAGACTTTTCTGCCAATGAGTTCTTCCATGATATCTTTGATTCGGGCTAAGTTAGGATATTGCATCAGTGGTTCGTCCTTAGCCCACCTATCATTCCAGCAATTTATCCTCTCACCATTGCCTGAAACCCATGTTAAACCTTTTTTTGATGATTTCCTTACAATTGAGAATTGCTTTCCAAAAAGCAGAACCTCTGATTGGAACTGAGTCACTTAGAAATTCTATATTTTAAAGATATTTTCGTTTGATGATAGTTGTCCATTCATTTTCTTCACCATAAATGTGGCGCCATGCCTGCTTAGCTAGTAAAGCTAAATTCATATGAGCAATTCTCATCAGACCTAAGCCCCCATTTTCCATGGGTCTACACACTTTGGTCCATCCTACAAGGTGTATCCTTTTTTTCTCCTCTGATCCAATCCATAAAAATTCTTTTTGGAGTTTCTCAATTTTTTGGAAAACCTTCACAAGGGCTTTGAAAACGAGAGAGGAAATATACTTGGAATGCTCTGAAGAGATGCCTTAGTGAGGGTCAACTTTCTTGCTTGAGATAGAAGATGACCTTTCCATCCAACAAGTTTTTTTTGAATTCTTTCAATAACCCTGTCCCACATTGACTCTCTTGGAGAACCAATGAAAAGAGGGAGACCAAGATACGAAGTGGGGAGGTTTGCTATATCACACCCTAAAATTTTTGCAATCCTTCCTTGCCTTTGAATGGGGGTGTTCAAGAAATATAACTTACTTTTACTGAAATTAACTTTTTGACCAGCAACATCCTTGTAGAGTTGCAGGATGTATTTAATTATTTTGGCCTCAACCACCGATGCCTTAGTCAATATAAGGGTATCATCGATGAATTGTTGGTGAGAAACAACCCTAGTGAGAGATGTTGCCTTGATTCCTGATATTAGCCTTGAAATGCAAGTATTTTTTATGGTTCTGCCTAAAGCTTCTGCCATAATGATGAATAACATGGGGCTGATAGGGTCCCCCTGTCGAATTCCTCTATGACTTTGAAAGTAACCAGCAATTGTTCCATTAACTAGAATCGAGAACCATGCTTTAGAAATGCATTCTTTGATCAAATTAACCCATTGGTGGTGAAAACCAAACTTAAGGAGGACAACAATCAGAAAGTCCCAATTTAGCCTGTCAAATGCTTTGTTCATATCAAGCTTGAGGGCAAAAATAGATCTGTTAGTCTTATGAGCAGAGTGCAGAGTTTCATGAACTATGATAACTCCATCCAAGATTGACCTGCCTTGGATAGAGCTTCCCTGGAATGGATCTATGATGCGGGGTAGAAAATCTCTCATTCTATTTGCAATGGATTTAGTTAGGATCTTGTAAGAAACATTGCACAAAATGATTGGCCTGAAGTCAACCATAGATTCAGGGGTTTGCTTCTTAGGAATTAGAGAAATAAAATTAGAGTTGATACCTTTTGGGATATGATTGCTTTCTTGGAATTCTCTAATAGCAAAAATTACATCATCACTTACAATGTCCCAAAAATCTTGATAGAAACGAGGGGGAAAGCCATCGGGTCCCGGGGCTTTGTCTGGCTCCATGCTAAACAATTCTTCCTTAATTTCCTCATCAAAAAAAGGAGCTAGAAGCTTAAGGTTTATATCCTCATTTATTATGCTAGGAATGGATTGCAAGAGAATATCTTTGGCCTCCTCATTGCACTACGATTCCTGAATGAGGATAGAATTGAAATAAGTTACTGCCTCCTTTCTGATTTTTTTTAAGTCTTGAGTAATAGAACCATCTGCTTTTTTTTTTTAAATTATCTTATTATTGCTTTTGTTTCTAAGCATGGTGATGTGAAAAAACTTGGAATTTGAATGTCCATCTTTCAACCAAAGAGCCCTTGATTTTTTCCTCTAATAGATTTCCTCATAAGCCAAAATGTTATGAAACTCTGCTAGTTTTGTCCGTTCCTCCTGCCTAGTAGTTTCATCAACATCACCATGTTGAATCCTTTGATCAATTATATTCAAACTTTCAACAACCTATTTTTTATTTTCAAAGAGGTTCCCAAAGACCTCTTTGTTCTAAGTTTGAAGATTTTCATTAATAAACTTTAATTTTCCAGCAAGTTTAAAAGCTGCACTACCCCTGACAGGATGCTGCCACCATTGAATTAAGTTATCTCTAAAACTAGAATGTTTGATCCACATAGATTAAAATATGAAAGGTTTCTTGAAGGACAGAGAGTTAGGGATCTCCAACAAAATAGGATTATGATCAGAGGTAATTTTAGGAAGGGCTTGTAGGGTAGAATCATTGAACAAATTTTTAGCCTCCTTTGATAGAAAAAACCTGTCAAGCCTTTCTTGAATGAGATGACACCCTATCTGCCGATTGCTCCAGTTATAATTCGCTCCTCTAAGTTTTACATCCATCAACATGTTGGAGTTCACAAAGTCATTGAACTCGTACATGCTCCTAATAGGTGGTCCATTTCCACCCATTTTGTCTGAAGGGTAAAGAGGAGTGTTAAAATCCCCAGCCAAAATCCAGGGAACATTATGGAAGATTTCACTCAGATTGCCTAAGTATTCCCACAGTAGAGCTCTCCATTGAATTGAAGTCGGGGCATAAATATTTGAAAGGATCCACGACCTGTTGCTATTTATTTCTTTAAATAAAACACTAAAAACCCTATCATATTTTTGAATAATGGTACCTTCTACTATCCGGGGATCCCACAAAGTCATAAGGCCTCCAAACGCTCCTCTAGCTGATTTGTAAACCATATCCCCTTGATTCCAGATTTTTTTGCTACTTTTTTTTACTGAATCTCATCAGTTTTTGTTTCTTGCAACATGATAATAGTTGGATTCACTTGATTTCTTATTGCACTGACTTCCCTGTGTTTGGACAGGCCATTGAGGCCTCTCACGTTCCATGATAGGAACTTCATTTAGATTGTTTGGGATTTCTTCCTCTCCCCCTCCCTTGAAGGGGTTTTCCTAATTTGTTGTCTTCAGAACCTGAAATAACCCGTTGAAACAAGGTTCTCTATTTTCCATTGGCAATGTCATTATCAGTTTTAATTTTTTGATGCTCAACATTTGATATTCTCCCTCTTATTTTTTACTGCCAAAATATTTAGGAGACTTCATAGTGCTCCTGGTTTTTTTAGGACTAAATTGGGGGAAGGCAATTTGTTGTAGAACTAGACTGCCATATTCCTCAGTTTGAAGAGATTCACATATCTCCACCCCTAAATCCATATCTTATCTTTTTTTCCTATATTCCCCTGGTCTACGGGACGACCCCTCAGTAGGATTCACCTGGCTCCTAGTGATGATGTTAGGGAGATGAGATTTTTTATTTTCCAATGCCTCAACTTTCTTCCTAATTTCTTCAGCATTAGGGTTTGGCTTTGGGATGCCCACTGGGCTTGAAATATTTTCAGCATTGGGGTTTAAGGATCCTGACTTGGATGGGGATTCTAGAGATCGGGCATTAGGGTTTGGCTTTGTGATGCCCATAGAGCTTATAGTAATTTTAGCATTAGGGTTTGAGGATCCTGACTTGGGTGGGGATTCTAGAGAGTCAGAAAGGTTAGCCTGAAGGTTAAATTAAAATATTTTAACCTATGGTTTAAATTTTAATTTAAATAAATATTGGGTTTCAAAGGTTTTAAATTAATATTTAATATTAAATTCGAATTTTGAGTTGACGTGTAAGGATAAAAAGCAAGCATATTTATAAGGAAATAAATCTTCATTATTTCTCCTCATCGACAATATAATTTGTAAATCCTATGCTATGCTTTGAGAAGGAATTCGTTTTCTACCTTGCTATGATAGAAGAAAGTTTTCACATCTTAATATTGAAGAAAAGACAAAGGTTTATGTGTAAGCATGTGGGGAAGAGGTTCCACCACCGTCGTTAGCATAGGTGGTAGTTGAGGTCAAGCTAGAGCATTGTAAGGGCAAGGACGTGGGTTTGATTCATGCCATTGTGCTTTCCAAGGGAAATCATATTTTATTTTGTGCTAAAGGACATAGGAGATAAAGTAAAAGTAAACTCATGCGCTCTTGATTTTCATGTGGGTGCATAGCCCAACCGGTGGCCTAGCATTGGGCTAGGGTGTTGAGGAGGCAAGGTTGTGAGTTCAAATTTTGCTAGAAATATTTTTGGGTAGAGTTAAATTAAAAGGTATGCAATTTATGATTTGATTTTTCAAGGGTTTTTGATATACAAAAATTTGCATTAAAGGGTTGTGTGAAATTTGAAAGGATAGCTTGTGAGTTTGTTAAGGGAGATATAAGGTGTAAGAAAATTAAAATATTTTATTTTAATTTTGGTGGTTAGAATTTATTCTATAAGGATAGCTTGTGAGTTTGTTAGGGGAGATATAAGGTGTAAGAAAATTAAAATATTTTATTTTAATTTTGGTGGTTAGAATTTATTCTATAGAATAGGAGTGATAAGGTATGCAAGGGAAATTATATTTTATATTTTGAGATAAAGCTATATTGTGTTAATTATTTTGAGAGAAGAAATAAGGTGCATAAAGGAGATTATTGTGTTTGTTTTCCTTTAATAAAATTGTTGACTTATATTTTGAAAGTTTGGATATTATAAGGTGTATTTGAGACTTGTTATTTTTGTATGGTAAAATAATTATTGGGAAAATATTTGCAAGGAGATTTTGAGAAAGATTGTTGTTACCTAACCTTAAAATTGGCAAAAAAGATTTGATTGTGGTTAATACAGGTTTTGAAGACATATCTCCATCAAAACAAAGGTATGGGCACATCATCCTTATAAGTGAAATATTTTTGGATTGAATGTTGTGAAATGCAAGGTTGGAGTGAAAAGGATTGTTTGATAAGCATTGTTGGAAATATTTGAGTGAGTGTTCATGTGCATGATTAGGGTTTGTGAAAGAACATGAGTATCATTGTTATGTGAGATTGTTTGATAAGCATTATTGGAAATATTTGAGTGAGTCTTCATGTGCATGACTAGGGTTTGTGAAATATCATGAGTATCATTGTTATGTGAAGTTGAGAACTATCTTGAACTAGGGTTTGTGAAAGAACACGAGTATCATTGTTATGTGAAAATTGAAATCATCTTGAGTTAAGGTTTATAGTGTGAGTTGTTGGAATTATAGTGAAACACTTGGTTAGGGTTTGTATGCAAGTTGTGTTTCATTGAGTGGATGTTTGAGTGAAGTTGATTGATCATTATTGATTGCGAGTATTGGAGTGATAGTTCAAGATTTGTGAAACAAATTATTCTTTATTTCTTAATTGATTTGAAAGTGAGTTTGAAAGTGATAGAGTGATTTGTGAGTGTGAAACATACTGAGTCTCTTACCATCCTCTATATGTTCCTATGTTTAAACAAGATTATGAGTGAAATTTGTTTGTGTGATTGAAGAGGTTTTATGAAAGGATTAAGTTGAGTTGTGTATGCAAGTTTTGCAATTGATTTGAACAAGCTTTTGTGGAAGCTTGTGGATAGATTTGAGTAAGTCCTAGAGGGGACTTAAGGACAGAGTTGAGTAAGATTTTGTGAAATCTTAAGGATAGATTTATGTGAGCTTTTGTGGAAGATTACAATAAGATTTGAGGTAAGTCTTAGTGAAGACTTGTTAAGCAGATTGGACAAGTTCTTGAGAGGACTTGTGGACAAATTTTAGGTAAGAATTAGTGAAGACTTGTTGAGAAGATTGGACAATTTCTTGAGAGGACTTGTGGATAGATTTGAGGTAAGTCTTAGTGAAGACTTGTTGAGCATATTTAACAAGTTCTTGAGAGGACTTGTGGATATATTTTAGGTAAGTCTTAGTGAAGACTTGTTGAGCAGATTGGACAAGTTCTTGAGAGGACTTGTGGACAGATTTGAGACAAGTCTTGGTGAAGACTTGTTGAGCATATTGGACAAGTTCTCGAGAGGACTTGTTGAGCAAATTTGAGGTAAGTCTTGGTGAAGACTTGTTAACCAGATTTGACAAGTTCTAGATATGACTTGTTAAGAAGATTTGAGGTAAGTCTTGGTGAAGACTTGTTGAGGAGATTGAACAAGTTCTAGGGAGGACTTGTTGAGCATATTTGAGGTAAGTCTTGGTGAAGACTTGAGAGTAGTTTGAGCAAGTTCTTGAGAGGACTTGTGGATAAATTTGAGGTAAGTATTTGAGAAGACTTGAGAGTAGAGTTGATTTATTGATTTGTTCAAGATTTGAGTTAAGGCTTGGGGTAAATATAGCAGAGTTGATTTGTGATTAGATAAAGCTCTGTGTTAAGGTTTGAGGATAGAGATTGAGCATATTTGTGCTATACTGAAGGACAATATTTAGTGCAAATTTAAGATAGATATTGAGAATATTTGTGCTAGATCGAAGGACTATGTTTAGTGTAGATTTGGGACAGAGATTGAGCAAATTTGTGCTAGACTGAAGGATAATGTTTAGTATAAATTTGAGAAAAATATTAAGCAGATTTGTGCTAGACCAAAGGACAATATTTAGTGCATATTTGTGATAGATATTAAGAAGATTTGTGCTAGACTGAAGGACAATGTTTAGTGCAAATTTGAGACAGATATTGATCAAATTTGTGTTAAATCGATGACAATGTTTAGTGTAAATTTGAGACAGATATTCATTAGAATTGTGCTAGACCGAAGGACTATGTTTATTGTATATTTGAGATAGAGATTGAGAAAATTTGTTCTAGACTGAAGGACTGTGTTTAGTGTAAATTTGAGATAGAGATTGAGCAGATTTGTGCTAGACCGAAGGATAGTGTTTAGTGCATATTTAAGACAGATATTGAGCAGATTTGTGCTAGATTGAAGGATAGTGTTTAGTGTAGATTTAAGATAGAGATTGAGTAGATTTATACTAAATCGAAGCAAAATATTTAGTGTAAATTTGATATAGATATTGAGAAGATTTATGCTCGATCGAAGGGCTGCGTTTAGTGCAAATTTGAGATAAATATTGAGAAAATTTGTGCTAGATCGAAGGACTATGTTTAATGTAGATTTAAGACAGAGATTGAGTAGAGCTGAGAGTAAGCTTTGGAGGTGACAGAGTAGAGGATAGTAGTATCTAGTAGATAGAGATCCATTAGCCAGGGCATTGAGGAGTGAGGATAGAGGTATTCAGTGGAGAGATATCCACATGCCAGTGAAGTGGAGGCAGTAGTATTCTAAGATATCACTAGCTAGAGTAGAGGAGAAGGAGTTCTCCTATGGATAGAGATCCATAAACCAATATAGAGGATAGAGTTCTCCTATGGATAGATATCCATGAAATTGATTAGGGGATTGGTATCTCCTTTGGATAGAGGTCCATAAAAATTGTAATAGGGAAGAATTCCCAAGAGATTTGTTGAGAAAATTTTAGTGAAATATTTTCTCCTTGGACGTAGCCCACATTGGATGAACCACATTAAATTGGTGTCTCTATTGTGTGTGATGATTTATGCATTGCTTTGGTTACTGTTGTTGATATTGCCATTGATAATATTGGATAATATTATTTGAAAAATAAAAGTAAAAAGTGGTCTTATACTATTCACCCCCCTCCCAGTATAAGCTTGTGTTCTTCAGTTTTCTAACTACGTGAAGTCCATTTTTCATTATTTTATCTTCTTTGGATAACAAAATTAGTCATGATAACCTCGTAAAATTGGTTGTATTTTAATGTAATTAATTTTATCTCTTGTACCCTTACCTTTACAAATGTCATTGTATACATATATATTAATTAAATTAGCATAGGTTACTAGGAGTCATACTAAATCTAGAGTTCAAAGGGACATAACCCTCCCATTTTCCAAGGCTATGGACATGCAATCACAATCATTCTTTCTCCATTAGCTAGTCCTATTTATCAAAAAATACATAGAGAATACCCATAGGTTTACATCAAGAGCATCAGACTTACATAAATATCATCAACCTTGGCTAATAACATCATATTATTAATACTCCAAAATATATAGCATGCTTTTGATCCTTAGTAGTTTGTATCTCCTAGAAAAACTCCCCTAGGGTGTTGCCACTATTATTTAAAACTTTCTTATTGTGAAGCTATTATGGAAGTCTAAAAATCCTAAGCTATTATGGAATCTTGTTAATAGTTTATGTATTTATAGAAAAATTCTTACACCACACCCTTAAATATAGGGCATCCTCCCCCTAAACCATAAAACCACTGCCCATTATTTCATCGCTAATTTTTAGAAAAGAGAAGTTGTTGAGAAAAATCCTTTTAAAAGAAAATTCATGGAGTAATTTGATTTTAATCCCTACTTCCACTTGATCCAATTTTGAATCTCCAAAAAACTTAGCTAGTATGTATGGAACTTACATTCTAACCTTATTCATTTAAGAACCATTATGTCATGCTCAATCATATTTGGTGTAATGCTTGATTCCTATATAGGGATTATTATATACCCTTTTTCTTCTCCTCGAAATTCTTAATTCAAGTTAGGGATTTGATAAGTGAATTTTCTTTCATACTACCTAGCTTTTCTTGGTAAGAATCTTCTATTTCTTTTTTAAATATCTAAAATAAAAAAAGGTGAGTCTTGCTCCTTGATTTTATTCACTTCCTACTCACACTCCCTTGTTGCTTACACTCAATACCTACTCATGCTCATTATATTTTCTAAGTTAAAATAATTATATTTTTTAAATACCCCAGCTTGGAAACCTAAAAATGCTACTATTTTTTTTTCTTAAATCCAATAAAAGAATATATTGAAAATACAAACCTATTACAAAACCTATATAACACATCCAAAGAACGAAATGCACAATATGATAGTGAATTTAATAGGTTTATGATCCAACAAGTTAGAAGTTATGAGGGAACATGTTTTCCTTCATTTGAGTTAAGGTTTTTCGATGAAAGAACTCTTGCTATCCCACTTAAGTTTTTAACTTGGTTTTACTTAAAAAATCATGTATGTTCTCTTACCCAAGTTCTAGGATTGGAAATCAATAACACTAATAATCAACATGAATCAAATGAGACAAAATCACTCAAAGGAAATAATTTTTCTAATGTGATGCATGCTTAAAAGTGATTCATTCATAATATTACATTACCTAAAAGTCAATTAATTTAATTAAAATTTGTTTATTAAAAGTTTTTTGGTGGTTTATCATAAATTTCATCACATGTAGAATACAAGTAGTTTTAAATACTTCTAAAAATAATTAAGCAAAGTTGAATCTAGACAAGGGTACAAATATTATCAACCTAAGGCTTATCAAGTTTAAACTTTAGGTGAGGTAATGCTAATTACTATAGTGGATGCTCAAATTTAGGCCACATGCAAGATAGAGAGTATAAATGTGTAAGGTATGTATATTACCCAAGTTCCATACATGGATGCCTAAACCTAAATAACAATTTAATGAGAAAACATGTTTATACTTTCATTATGTAAGTAAAAATATTCAACTTTTGAAGCTCAACCTAGAGAGTTATAAATCCTAAGGCTTTTCCATTGTAGTTCAAGTTACATTACTAAAAAATAAGACTCTAAATTCTATATCTCAAGGTTCCAAAGGTTAAAAGTTAAAAGTTAAAAGTTCAGGTTCCCAAATTGTAAAATCCAAAGTTTGGAGTTTGGTCCACTAAAGGTTGATGAAGAAATTCTTGATCATGGGTTTAGAAATACTCAATATAATTTTATCTATTTGATATTTTATAAATTGTCAAGGAATGAATCACTTTTGCTTATGTAATAATATGATAGTTTCCATCTAATCACTTAACTATCTAGTACAAAATCACAAATATAAAGGGTTTTGAGCATGTAAAATGAAATATGAATTAACCTATTTAATCCTATCTAGCAATAGATTATATATTTATAAACACATGTGATCCTCCAAATTCAAATCCCAAAGGCCAAAGAACACTTAGTTTCTAGGTTCATAAATCTAACAGTCTAGCTCATTCAAAATCCACCCAAATTCAAAATTGGGCATGAATAATGTTGTACAACTAATATAAAAAACAAGAAAAATTAAACTCTTGATCAAGGGTGAAAAATATAAAGTGGTTATTTAGACATCCAATATGCCAATTTACTTGTGTTTCCAAATTTCTCCTAAGGTCAAATAAAAAAATTAACTTACATAGGTTCATGATCTAATAATTGTTAGCAAACCAATACTTTACTCATAGGATCTCATGATATATCAAATATCAAATATTCACATAATAAAATAATTTAATAACAAACTCACATAAAATATTATTTATGCCCATTAACTCAATAAATACAAATACAATATATTTGCAATTTTGTTCAATCGATCACTTATTACAATGATTTATATTCAATATATACACACATGGATATAAGAATTTTCACATTTACAAGACTATTGACCTTTCTACTTACACACACTTTTTATCTCCTCACACACATGGGAGATCTAGCACTTCATATTTCTTATGGGTGAAATATTACATAATAATAATAAAACTCTTATTGAATCCACATATCCGCATAAGGGCAAATAATTTAATTATTGCACATACTAAATTACAAACTCTTACATAACTCATAAATCTAAACTTATTTACATGATACCTTACATAACTCCACACTTACTTACATGACACCTACTATATACACAAATATTAATCACACTCTAGACTAAACTATTTACATGGTACTTTCATTTATCTGCCAAATAATGTTATACTTCTAATACCCCCTTTATTAAATTATTTGGTATAATGTCCATTGTAGAATGATTTCAATATCAAGCTTACAGTCAAGTTCTTCAATGTATTTATCATCATCAATTTTTGTTAGCTCAAGATCAACTTGTAAGCAAGCAACAAATTGTGATACATATTGCTTATACAAATTTGTATATTTCAATGCTTGTTCTCTTATTTTGGAATTCTTTATTGGAGGAAAATCTGATATAACATCTCCTAGAACTATTAATTTCCAAAACTTTGTTCAATTCATTTCATAATATGCAACAACATTATTCTTCCAACTAGGAATAAAACTACCTCTTACAATGATATCATGTGTTGGTAGTGGGAACGATGGAAGTTTCTCATGTGAAGAAGCATCCCATAAAAATGTACGCATGTGGAATTGAGGTAGACCATAACAACCAACAACCATCAAGCCAAGCTTAGCCTAGTGATGTATCTTCACAATACAACTAAAGGCATATTGCCCTAAAATGCCCTAAAAAAATCTAAGAATATCTACAGTATTGTTCATCAATACAAAATGTGGCCTTCCATAGTAGACAATATCCATAAAGAAACAATTTGATAGTTTTGAGCATCATCTAATGGAGTATCCATATTATGAAATTAATTGAATCCACTTGCACCTTGGCAAGGCAACCCACCACAAATAACATTAACATCAATTGATAGTGGTAAAATTCTCTTTCTTCTTCCAAGATTCACAAAATCCTTCAACTACTCCTTATATCCCATCAACCCATCATATGCCTCCCATGTTTACATGTTAGAATCAAAGTAAATAGCCAACTACTCAAGCTCCACAAAAATTTGTATATGTTCTAATGTGGCTCTTTTTGCAATATCAAATCCATCAACCAACACATGTGAATGCATTCCTTCACTTATGTAATGCTTTTTCTTCTTCATTAGCTCACCAATGAAAAGAACCATTGATCTCATTCCATATCATATTATATCATCTTGAGAAATAATTTTTCTTGCTATCATGATAGTTGTAGAATTTTAAATTTGTATTTATTTCAAAAAAGTACTATATTTTACAATATTAATATCTCTAGAGCCTCTAACAAGACTTTTAATGGTGCCCTTGGGGCCAAGATTTATTTTGATAGCATCCTGTAAATCCTTGACCACATTGATATTCATGTAAAGAGCCACAAATTTGTTCAAGGTTTATGCATTCAGATTCAACATGCACAATGCTAGTGTTACTTGCTCATGTTTTCTTCAAAACCTTCAAGTGGTTTCAATAAGATTATTCAAACTGCTGCTACTCCTTAACCTTTCAAAATTAATCTTCTCACTTTTAATAATTTTATAAAACATGATTTAATCTAGAAAAAAAATAAAAACTATTTTTAGTACCTTTTGTTGGCATCGTTGTTCTTGCGCAAAGGCGTTTCCCTCTTGATTATTATAATGACTACTCAAGCATTCATCTACAAATTAGATCGATAAAATCTACCAACATATCCTACTGGATTGATAACATCTACCAAAATAGCTCAACTTAGTTAATAAAATTTGGGCTTCACACATCGCCTTTTCCTCTCCTCCATGCATTGTATGCTTCTCTCCTTTGATAGTCTCAACCCACGGCTAAAATTGAAGCTTCTTAGATTCCTTAGTGTTGCTTTCAAATGGTATTAAATTATTTATAGGCAATTTTCTATTCACCAAAGGCATAATTTTGCTTGTTTTCCTTCTCACAAGACATACTTTATTCTTCCTACATAGTATTTTGACAAATTCTCTAGCAATTTCCTTTGGTATCTTTCAATGAGCTTAGACTACAAATCTTCTCTCTTCCTATAATTTTCTCTGGAAAATATCAATAGAATCATACTAAAATTTTCCTTGTAGCTTTCTTCATGGCTTCTCTCCATGGTTATTTCTCCTTTCTCACTTTGTTTTTCTCTCAACCCTTGGCTGGTTTCTTCTCCAATTCTCTACTTTCTTCAAACTTGTTATTTTCTTCTTATATGTTTTTATTTGCAATTCTCTAATTTAGCATGGTTGCTTTTCATGTCTTAATTCAACCACCTATTTAATTATCTCATGTGATTTTCTTTACAATTCTCTTGCCAACCCAAATTCTTTAATCTTCTAAACCTTACATGTTTTTTCACATGAGCACTGGCAAATACTACTCTTGGCTAACATTAATCACTTCCAATATACTAAACCTCACATGTTTTTCATGTGGGTACTATAAAAATTACTCTTGGCTAATTCTAATTACTTATCCTCAGTTCTCCAATAATATAAGACTATAATTGCTCCTCTTTTGGCTAACACTACTCTCCCAATGCTCCAATAAAATATTTTTCTTTTGTAATTTCCAATACTTTATTATCTTGGATATCTCCTCATAATTTTTTCATAGCTTCTTACAACCCACTATGATACCACTATTAGAAATCCAATACTTTCCTTATAGGATATAAGAAAATATCAGATATCAAATATTCACACAATAAAATAATTTAATAACAAACTCACATAAAATATTATTGATATCTATTAACTCAAGCAATGCAAATACAATGTATTTGCAAGCTTGTTCAATCGATCACTTATTACAATGCTTTATCTTAAATATATACACACATGGATATGACACTCTTTACATTCATAAGACTCTTGACCTTTCTACTTACACACACTTTTCATCTCCTCAATAATGAGGATATCTCTTAGTTAGGCATAAGTGTTAGTTTATTGTGTGTCCTAAGATTGTTATTGTTTTCATATTATATCTTAGGATTATTTTTTATTGTGTGAGCCTTACTTTCTCACATAAGATTTCTAGATATAGGTTTTTAACTCCTCTTCTAGAATTAGGTAGATTATTTTAGCTTAGGTTCTAAGATTATCTTAGGTTTTTATTGATGATTTCATATCCTAATGAGATACACCACCTCCTCCTTGTTATATATGTTATGCTTTTCAATAAAGTTATATTCCACATTAATGGTATTATAGTAGGTTGATATGTGGCTTTGTATTATTTCTAGCATCTAGACTACCCTTGCTTCTTGTTCACGTACATGTGTTAGGGAAGCTCATTATCATAGACTTTAGTTATGTATAAAAGTGATTGAATATTTCAACCTTATTTGTAATGAAGAGTTATTGCTTCTCAGATATCAATAGGATATTACTTCCTACTTGTAATCTCAAGGCTTTACTATTCATGAGGGTTATTTGAATCAAACCATCAAAACATGACCTGTGTGGATGATCGAACTCAAGAGGTTTTAAAGTCAAGTGGAGACTATAGAGAGTGTGAGTGCTACTTGTTGAGGCCATAATAAAGCAATGATTTTTGATGTGGCTTACATAAACATAGATGTAAATAATTAAACATTCACATTTATATGTTTTGGTAGGGAGCTATGATAAAATATTGATGAGTACATTAGTCGGGTTGGGTGAAGCTAGAACCATTTAAGTCCATGTATTAATCATTGATGTTTTCATTTGAAGTTTGATGCATTACACTCAATGAAATTGAAGGCATTAAGATCAATTCAAAGGCATTTAAGGTGGATGGAGATATTTTTTGGAACTCTAGTGTTGTGGCCATTGACAATAAACTATCATGAGCAAACACTTCGACACTAGATAAATTTTAGTTGCATGATAAATTGCTTCAAAAAATTTGATGTAGTTTAATTTTATATTTTCTTGTTGATGCCAATACAAGTCACACGATGATATTTTATATGAAGTAATTCAAACATCATTAATTTAGTTGAGTTTTCCAGCAAAATTTCACAAAAAACCAACAAACAATGATTTAATAATGACATTGTTATCTGATGTTTCATGTCCTTCATATAGGTTGGATCATACCCCATATATCTACCATAGAATGGATTTGATGACCCTAAACCCAGATTGCATTGTGAATAGTGATTAGATTCTATTGGCCATCCCTATGACCAAAATATGATTAAAAATTGGCCATAGTGAAAATAAGCACAAAGTTTAAACTTCTTAAATAGTAAATTGCCAGTACGAATCACACAATTCACTAATGTAAAATTTTGGCCAACTACAAATGGACTTCCCCATGGCACATGACCACCTAATTCAACACATTTTGACTATAGACCAGGATCTTGACATGGTAGGAATTTTGAAGTAGTATGTTTCATTGTATCCTTATATAAATGTCTTGGTTGTCTTGTATACTCTATCATGACTAATTTTAGAAGTGTTGCATTTTTAATGACCTTCAACAATGAAGACCAAATATAGAATGGATTCAGATAAAACTAGCACACCACATGACACTCCATTGTTGGTGGCTTATGATTTGATTTTGGGTTATTCTAGTGCATAGGATTGACAAGGAAATTTGGTCAAGTGGTGCTACACAAGTTGTTGTTCTAGGGTATTTTAACCATTGGTAGAATCAGGCACCCTTTGTTCATTGATGATTTTTTATCAATATTTAAAAATTCAAATGTCTCCAAAGGTGTAGAAGAAGAATCAAATTGCAAATTACAAGGGCTAAAAATTTATATTTAGTGATTAGTTAATTAAGTGTTTTTACTTAATTAACTTAATTATCTTGTGATCTTTTTTTAGATTAATTTTCATTAAGTAAATAATATTTTGTGAATTGGTAATTTTCCAAGCCTTTCACTTTGTAATATACAAGATTTTTTTGTAAATTACTTGGAAATTACACAAGTTTTGTAACCCCTTGTTGTCCACCCTTTTGGTCCTTAGGCATCAATTATTTTATTCCCAATGGATTTTTCCCATTCTACTATGGCTACTAATTTAGTGGAGTAAATGGCTAAATTAGTTGATATTGTAAGTACCTTCACTGATAAGGTCAATGAGATAGCAGTCCAAAGTGGCCCTAGTGATTTTAAAATTTACAACAATGGCCTTTTCACCAAAAAAAAATGTGAGGTCAAGATATATGATGATTAAAGGTATCCAAAGTTCCTAAATAGTTGAATCCTTGATATGGATATAGCCAAGTTCCTAAAGATGATAGAGTTCTATTTACAAAACTAAAATGGTCTAGAGTAGCTAAATTTTTGGTAACTGAACATCAATGTACTGACAATCCTATTGGTAATTGGGATGAATAAGTAAATATATTGAAGGACACCTTGTATCATTCAAACTATGGCAAATATATCATCATAAAATGAATTTTCTTAAGAAAAGGCTACAACATGAGTGTTCATGATAAAATTTATCAGTTTAACAAGTTGAGAATACTAATTTACATGCAACTAATGGACTCATTATCAAATTTAAGAGTGGTTTGTAGGAGATACTATTTAGGGAGTTGAAATATACTACCCTAACCATTTCGGATGTAAATTTTAATCAATATTAGTTGGAATAAGAGAATCTTGTTGCTCATTCAAGAAGACCACATCAATTTCGTTCCATTGAAGTTTTCAAACCTCCACATTAGCAACTATACAAGATGAAGAATCCTTTTTTTCTTCTTCTTTTTGTTATTCTTATTATTTTTCTTCTTATCCTTCTTTCATAAAGAAAAAATATACTTATTACAATAGGATAGGTCAAATAGAATCTGATTGCTTTAGGAAGAAGAAGAATCTTGTAAAATCTCAAGGTGAGGAACCACAAGATGTTCGCATTGAGATTATATGAGAGGATAGGGAGTATAATGATCTCAAGGCTAAACAAAAAAATTTTACTCTAATCTCACATCATTTATGTTAAGGTGGCCATAATAATTTGTTCATCATGAGAGCTCACCTCACCCACAATTTTTGTGGGTTGTATATTCAATAATGACATAAAAGAATTTAATTGTAAGATTCATTGTTGATAGGTTGCAACTATATTTGGAATCACATACTTGTTGATACTCACTTGGATGAAATGATAATTGTTCCACCTCACACATTACAAAAACTTGCATGGTATCCTTTTCCCTTAGCCCATATTTTATAGATAGAGTCACCTATAACATGACTATGATGGATTGTTCTACTCTAATTCTTGAAAAATCCTATTAGTATTATAGGAGGTATAAATATGATCCTTTTAATAACACATGCACTTTGCATCATAAGAATATGATATTTCTCACTTTGCATCAAGAGTACCATACTTTTGCTCCAGTCCACTTAGCCACAAAAGATTACTTTATTCTTTAGTAGGCCATAGGACACATTGGCACTAGTTGCACCACCTCCGCCTCACATGGAGTCAATACCTCCTTCACCAATGGAACCTCTTGTTGCTCTTTCTATACTTCCTTCTAGCATTGAGTGATCATCTTTCCTGCAACCTCCTTTATCCAGGTAGGTTCCTATTTTATAGCAGACTCAATAATAGGTCCTTGGTTCTCATCAACTTTCTCCTCCTTTTTGGGTTGGCCATTGATTTTTGAAAAAGTGTTATCTTTTAGATAAGGAACATCTTGGCATTCTAGACATTATAAGTTCTCTTGTCCACATACTTAATTTACCACTTCCACTTGATCCTAATCAATTTCTTCCACATTAGATCAAATTTTCTATTGTAAAAGCATTAGACTCTGATGCTTCTATTATGGGAAGGTATGATGAGGATATTTCTTAGTTAGGTGTGAGTGTTATTTTATTGTATATCCTAGTATTGTTATTATTTTATTATTATATCTTAGGATAATTTTGTATTGTGTGAGCCTCACTTGCTCATGTTAGCTTTCTACATACAGGTTGTTAAGTTAGCTTGTGTGTTAGCTTAAGTTAGCTTAGGTTATAAGATTAGGTTATTTGTTAGCTTAGGTTGTTATGGGCAATATCATATCCTAATGAGATACACCACCTCCTACTTGTTATATATGTTATGATTTTCAATAAAATGTTAACTTGAAGTTGAAGTTAGATTTCGTATCACTCACACACATAGGAGAATTAAAACTTCATATTTCTCATGGGAGGAATATCATATAATAATAATAAATCTTTTATTGACTCCACGTATCCACATAAGGACAAATGCCAAACTCTTATATAACTCATAACTCCACATTTATTTAAGACACCTTACTTAAATAACTCCACACTTACATGATACCTACTATATACTCAAATATTAATCACACTTTAGACTAAACTATTTACATGGAATTTATCTACCAAATAATGTAATACTTCCAACCATATTTAATGGTTTCTAGATTCAAATTTGAAAAAAGGGTCTAAACTTGCCAAGGAAAATATGCTCCCTTACCAATATGATAATTGAGCTTTGAACTTCAGTCAGAAGGATAATTCACAAAGGAAGACTCAATTATCAGTTGGACCATTTTCAAGGATCAAGTTCTTTTCATCCACAAACAAATTTATGGTAAATGTTTTATTTTCAAATACATATTAACTAGTTTAGACTAAGCACTCCACAAGTTGGCACTATTCAATGATGTTTTAAAGGAATCATAAAAAATATAATAACACATTAAAAACATATTAATTACATAAATAAAACATGTCAAACACTTGACTAAAAAATCCTTTTATATACAAATTGAAATGATACAAAATTTATAAAGATATAATTTCTTGTTTCTCAATGGAGTTTTTAGGGGACACTTTATACAATTTCTATCACAAGCATAGGAAACTATTTCATATATTATTACTTGACATCCATAAAAATTATGATAATTAGTCTCACAATTTTATAACTTAACTTGTCATCTATGTACTATGTAAACAACTCTTCTTATCTCCTCATAACAAGGTATTATTAGTTTTTTGTCTACAGGTTTATATAAATCCTCCCATAGCTTTAGCTATCTTGGAAAACCATAATTAAGAGAAATGATTTATCACTCTACCTCCCTCCAAGCCCACAAACATTCTCAAATAAATTAAGATAAGGCTTCTAGCTACCATTTCACCATTATGACAATAACAAGTGACAACATACATCACATAATTGAAGGTCATCTAAATAATTCATAACATAGAGATATCCACAGGGTTTGTAAATTTATGAACACATAGAAATACATAGGTTGAAATAAGGATGAATGCAAATATTTTTTTGTCTAGGATCCTAAACCCTCACTAAATCAAGTTGGCATATGGGATACACCCATCTTCAAAAAAAATGTTGTAATACCATCCTTCTTATTTGACATTGGAGAACAAAAACTTGCTTTGATAATTATATATAATAATCTCTCCCTGAACCTCTCCTACAATTTCTAACATGGAAATAATTACAATCATTATCTTATGCCAACATTTGATAACCCTAGGCCACACTTCAACTTGATCCCATCTCTACAACTTAGATACAATAATTACTCATGATCATAAAAGCACATAGGTATTTAACACATTTCCTAGGTTGCTTATAAACATACACCAAAAATACACATGCATTTAGGAATTAAATTTAAATAACATCAAAATACTGACCTAATACATGCATATTTAAAAATATCATTCAAGAAAAGGGTTGCTTCTTCTTATTTTATTTCACCCACAATATTTAATTCTTTAAATCATATGTCATGGAGGATTATCTTCCATTGAAAAATGGTTGTAGGTTCTTTTTTCATCTCTTCCTTATTCTTGATTTTTTTCTTCCCTTATTTTTTTTCTTCCCTCCTTTTTTTCCTTTTTCTTTTTCTTTTCTTATTTAAAAAGAAAAGGAAAACAAGAAGTGAAATTTTTGAAAATGAATTGGGAAAAAACAAGGATTATGTATTATGTACATGTATACAAATCTAACAACCATTTTAGATAGATTAGATGTGTCTCAAGACTTCAAGTATTTCCCATTTATTGGAATATGTATCTCTTGACCTTCTACTATAGCCAATGTATATGCATTAATCCCTGTACTTCAATTATTTAGAATGAACCACTCTAAAGAGAATCAAAATTCACATAATTGATCGGTATTGGTTTGGTATTCATCCTATTTAATACTAGATCCCTTTGTTTTATTTTGGTGTCCACCATTTTCTTGTCAAAACACCTCTTCATGGCCATTTGATGATGACTAAAATGTTTGAAAGATCTTTCTCATTATTTCTCCCAAAATAATAAATCATTTAACTTTTTCTTGGAGGGATGTCACATCCATCTCATTCAACTTAAACTACTAAGACATTTGAATTGATGGGATATTGAGGTTGAATAGAAAGAATACCTCCTTTCTAAAAACAATCTTATGTAGTAAAGTTCTAACTAATATTTTTGGAGTTATTCTATCTACCCAAAATACTTTTTCCAACTTTATGTGCCAATCACTTTGAGATTCAATACTTGTTATCTTTAGGATTGAACCATATTTATATTTATTGTTTTTTTAGGTTACTTTCTTGAGGATAGTAATTTGATAATGTATTTAAAATAAAGCCATGTTCTAGTGAAAACTAGATTAGTTATGATCTAATAAGTACTATATCATTGTTTATAATGATCACCAAAAGTACATCATTTCTAGTGATAATACCCTCTAAGAGTTGTATTATGGTATCTAGGTTAGCATTCTTAACTAGAAATCATTCTACCCAGTTGGTAAAGATGTCTGTTGTTTCTAACAACCCATCCATAATATACACTTAATAGTGAGTTAATTTATCCAATAAAATTTGACCCTCATTATTGGAATGTTTTGATTACAAATTTTGACCCATTTAAACTCATCAAAGATAATTTTCAACTAGTAATACCTTGATATTAGAATCTTATGAGCCATTGTATAGGATGACCAATGACCTCCATTATCATGGATTGACATCAATATCAAAAAAAACAAACCCTAAAATCTTTATGAATTCTAGGTCAATTAAAACTATAGACCTAGTGATTACATCTTTAATTATTTAAGAGGCTTGTTTTCCTCCACTTTGGGTGAAATTTACATCTTTCTTAAGGATTTTCAAGATAAGTATGACCAATTCTATAAAATTAGTGATAAATTTATCTATAAATTGAATCTATCCCATGAAAGATATAATTTATTTTAATGATGAGGATAACAACAATTCTTCAATGGCCTTGATGCAATTTAGCTCAATGGTGAGTCCATATTTAAATATTATGTGCCCTAGTAGTTTTCATTCTTGAACAAATAAAATTTATTTCCTTGGGTTCAATGATATCCCATATATTTGACATCATTCAAATACTAATACTAGGTTCTCTTCATGTTTATTTCAACCTTTAGAGATTACTATTAGGTCATCTAGACATATTAGTATAATTTCATCAATCAATACCAAGAACACAATATCCATATCCCTTTGAAATGTTGCTTTGATAGTCAACAACCTAAATGGAATTCATTGATAAGAAAAAGTCCCCCATTTTGGTCATAAAAATATTCTTATATTGATCTTTTTTTTTTGAAAGGGGTTTTGAAAGGATCCCCGAACCTTTTACAAATGGATCACAAAAAAGTGAAAAACTCTAAAAGATAATCTACTGGAGAAAAGCAAGGATTATCAAAACCAAGGAGACATCCTCCACAAGACCATCTACAAAGAGATCAATTTTTTTTTTAAAGGTTTTCTTGCTAGAACCAAAGGAAAACTGACACAAAAAAAAAATTACACCTTTGAGCAAGAACAAGGGAACATTAGACCCCAATTGAAATAGAACAACAAATTAAAATATTAAACTCAAATTCTACTCAAAAGTGAAACTGAGATACCCCAAATGAGGAGTAGCATAAATAAGTAAATCTCACAAAGAGGAGCCTTCTGATAACTTGAAAGATAATTCAGTAGCACTAGGAGATATCCATAGGCCATGATATCTCACTACAAAGGAGATGGAGAGCACAATAAAAATGTAAAAAAATCCTAAGAATATTCTATCCATCATGGTACCTCATGATTGGAAGAAAACCTCTAACATAGGGACTATCATCGAGAGATCATCCTCTGTAGCATGCACACATGCATCAGGTCTCCCATCCAAAGACTTGAAGAAACTACAAAATAATCCCATCAGACAACCGCCTATACCAAATATCCACCTAGCCCCACCAACTATCCATATAGAAATAAACCCATAGGTACCTTCAACCACAACTATACAAGAAGCACAAGGTCCATCTCGAAGACCAAAAAGAAGCTGTAAAGAAAAATACCATAGGAGAACCTTGAACAAAAAAAAAAAGGATCTTCTAAGAGATCTTGAACTTGCTTCAGAAAGCCCATCCTAGAAACAACCCCACAAACCACTCAACTATAGATGATAAAAAAATGGTCCATCTCAAAGACCAAGAAATATGTAGAGAGCAAACCCAAGGCTACAATAGAAGAGGCAAATAGGAAAGTGGGAGCCCCTTTCAGAAGCCTAACTCTAGAGAGAAATGGAGGAAGACCACCCTACAGACAATGATAAAGCACAGGGTCCTCTACCAAAACCCAAAAAATCCCATTGATAAAGGCTCCACAACTCCAACTCCCAATTTGAGATAACCAAAAACCATCCACCATCAAAGGCTACCAAGGAATTTTTTTGGGTCAATCCAGCCAAGCAACTGTACTCACATAAAATACCTAGGGGAGGTTCTAGAATCTAGAAAAAACCCTCAAAACAAGAACGAAGGATGAAGTAAGAAATTTGAATAAGGGACCTCCCATCCAGATGGGAGGTCGCCTACTCCATTAGCATTGTCCCTTATATTGATCTTATTTTTCATCTAGATATGATTATACCTTCAGAACCCTTTCAAAATTGACATTATCTAAAATACTACAATTATTTGTAGTATTTTTTCCATTAAAGGTAATATGTAATCACCTTTAATAATGACTCTATTTAAATTCCTAAAATCAACACATAGATAGATATTACCATTTTTCTTTCTTATAAGTAGTAAGTTTCTAACCAATATTGAGTATTTGATCAAAAATATTATTTGCACTTGAATCAGTTTAAGTAGTTTATTTTTTATGACATCTTTGATCTTTGGGTCTATTAACTTCTACTTTTGTCTAAGGATTTTGGCTTCTACGTTTTTCTAAAGAGTCTAGATCTAGGTTCTAGGTTGATGGTATGTTCTATTAGTTTCCTGTTATATACCTTTAGATATTTATACCTCTAGGAAATGATGTTATTATATCTACTATAAAGTTATTTGAATATAGTTGTTTCTTCTTCAGTGTAGTCCTTTTCTACCAATAAATATTTTCTATTAGTATTTTCAATTAATTGATAGGAAGAACATTTTACCTTTATACTTGGATTTTTAGTGTTGTCATCAAAGTTGTCGAGGATTTCTAAGGTGATGATACCTCACTATAAGTGAATGACCCCTTACTTAATATAATTAACATAGTCATCACACTCAGCATGTCAAGCTTCTCAAATCATGAACATGATACTTTATAATTATTAAGTACTTACCAATTATCTAATATATCTATTATCATAGCTCTAAAAATTAACTCAAACTATTTAGGATTATTTCACATGTCTATGTTGGGATCAAATCATGTGGTTATGCATGCTAACTCATCAAATTTTAGATTATGCTCCCTTGGATCTATTGTTATTCATATTTTCTAAAACTTTCAAGTAGATCTCATACTTTGTGTTTGTATACTTTTAACTACTTTTTGGATGAATAAATTGATTACACTTGATTCACCACTAGTTTTAAATCACCAAATTTTTTTAGATTTTTTATTCAAAGATTTCGTGATTTCTATAATCCAATACATAATGCTTCATAGTGACCATATTCTTGGTATAGCTAAAAGATAACCTACATGCATTGTATAGTTGTTATCCTTGTTAGTTTATGATTTTATATCCACTCATGAGATATTCCTAGTTCTATATCCATAAAAATGAATGATCCACGGATATTTATATCCTTGAGATTTTTTATTGGTTAAGGATGGCATTTTCTTTGGTTTATTCAGATACCAAATAATTATCTGGTTTATTTTCTTTGAATGGTTCCTCTAAATATTCACCTTCATCTTCTTGATGGATGCTTATGATCATGCCCCTTTCAAAAATTATTTTACCATCATCCAATTATTCATCTATAAACTTAGAAAAATCATTTTAATTAATGTTTTAATATCATCTAATTTGTGATAGAGGTAGTTAAACAAGCAATCATTATCATTTCTTATATTCTTACCAACTTTTGATACCTTCATATGCATGTAATCCTTTTCTAAATATCTTATTCCAAGAATATTTTTTATCACTTCTATAACAACATAATAAATAATGTAGAAGATCTATAATGAATTATTATACCACTATAATTTCAAAGTGCTTCATAATAGTCATAATTAAGTCCAATAGGATTTCCATAAAAAAAATCCGTTTTTCTTTCATCTATATTGGTCTTCTAAAATTTTTGGTATAAAGAAAAGAGTCATATTTATTTGTACATATCCCTTGGAATTACCATGGCAACTTCCCTTGAATTAACTACACAACTCTACAATAAATACCCTTCAATTTTTAGCATGTTATAAAGCAATGATAGTTTCATAATATTTGGTTTTGGTGTATTTAAAATATCAACCATATGCACCTACATATCTAATGGGTCCTCAATCATTAAATTTTATTATTAAATTGGGTTAGATTATGTTAGAGTCTATTTTTGTATAGTTGGTTTAGCTTTAGCATAACTTTATTCTTTCTCTTTCAAATCCTATTGCAATATATATATCTTCCTTAGCAATAATAATGCTTCCAAAATATTTACTTTCACAAGTGTTTTTAAAATTTTCTACTATATTGAATTTCAATTATGTAACATTACCCTCACTTTGTAGCATAAAATTTTGAATGGTATTATGGTAGCCATTCAACCTTCACTAATTAATGAAAAGGCATTTTATATTTTTTGATAGTTTTTTTCAATTTATCTCATTCACTTTGTTTGATCTATTCCTTGGTATCTATCTTGTATACTATAAAATAACTCACATTTTATATTTTTAACTACTAACTCCACATTTTTATTTATATATACTCATCAATTGGTATTGTAGTTTAATTTCATGGCATTGGTCCCTTATCTTTGAGATAAAGATGTGGTCATATTCTTCTCAACACTATGATACCTATACCTAATTTTGGTCGTTTATGGAGTTGATTAGGGTCCCAATAATTTGGGTCACTTATTGATTAACTTTATTTAAACATCACTTAATCTATAAAATAAAATTTTTCATCATATTTTTGTATCCTAAAATTGAAAAAATAAATTATTTGCATTAGGTATCACAAGTGTTGATTGTTTTTCCATCACTTATTGGTCAACCATTAGTTGATTATTTGGTTGATTACTAGTATTGATTGGACATCACTAATTGAACTAACATTACTATTTGCTCAGATTGACACTTTTGAATATAGATTATTGTTTGAGCATTATAAATAACTAGAACATATTCTATGCCTAGTTTTGTAAGCAAAATATTATTTATTTTTAAATTTATATTCACCATGTTATTTTGAACCTAATTTATTATATTTATACTTACCTACCAAATAATATGATCTTTAGTTAGATAAGTTCTTCTTTGATACCAAGATCTACCTTAATTCCATCTCCTATTTTATATTGGATGTATTATAATTTGGTTGGTTATGTTTCTTACTAATGATCATAACTCCCTTACTTGAGGGGATAATTAACTACAAACTTTCCTTTACTGTTGCATTAATTGATTTTAATTTACTTGGAAAACAAATATACTTAGTGATTATTACAATATTAGTAATACTGATAACTAAGGTTTGAATATGATACTATTAGGAATAGTCTAGCCTAGAAATATCACTATTTAAGGAGCATTAGTTCATGGGTATATAGGTATGTTAGACTAAAATGGGATGACTTGATGGGTGTATATGGTGTGTACTAGTATGTTGACATGTATTGGTATTGCATATTTAGAATTGGTTTGATTGGTAGTATAGGATATTGAAACTATTTAATAAAAGGTTGTACTACATGAGTTGCATAAGCCATTGGTGGTGTAGGTGGAAAATTATCTACCTTGATCAATACACCCTCTACATAGATTGCCTCTTCAAATTCCCTTGAAAATGTAACATGGTTCATGTTTTGGATCATCATTTCCAAGTCAAATTGTAGGTCCTTATGTAATATATCAATACTTACGTATTTGTTGATCATATGTTTAGTGGTATGAGTTATAATTCTTATAAAACTCATTTTATATTCAGGAATATTTCTATTTTTGTGTCTTTGGATGGCATATGGAATTTAGCTAAAATAGTATTGAATATGGGTTTTATATTTGCCAAAACAATTCATGAATTACTTAATAATTGAAGCCTAGTTTGTAATTGAATTATTAGATAAGATCATGTATTACATTATGGTATTATTTCTCAATAAAAATTCTAATAACAACACCATGCCATATTCCTCTTGTATTTAGTAAATTAATTTAAGTGTTGATAACTTATTTAGATGATCCAATGTCATTTTACTATCATCCCCCATAAAATATTAAAAAATACTTCATATATATAGTAGGAATTGGCATGTCAATTGGTAAGTTTAATAGACATTGATATCCACACTAGGTACATTACTAGCAAGTTACCTCAATCCTCAGAAGGAGGTCTGGGGTTCAAGCCTGGTGGCCTATGCCGAACACAAAAAATTCCCTTAGCTAGCCCGAGGGGTATACCCAGATGGAAAAAGCCTCGTGGAACGAAAAGTCTTGGCCCCTAGGGGATACGTAGAATAGTTTTCCTTAACATAATTTTTTAAAAGGTAATCAAGTTATCAAAAATATAATTTAATTAGGTGCTTAAAGGTAATACAAATATCAAAATATGGATGTTACACAAAAGGAGAGGACGTTTTTTGTAGGACTACCCAAAATGTCGAACTTGTTTTGGTCATATTTTGTTCATTTAGACTTAGATTGAGCTAAAATTTTAAGGGTAGCGGATTTAAGAACCATATAACATCTCCACCAATTTTTAGATCATTTGGAGCAACACAAATCCTAGAACATCCCTATGTGTGAACAAGATTTTTGGTAAGTGACTGTGCAAGGGTTTCATCTGGGTTGAGAAATAGCGGAGGTGATGGCAAGTGAATGAGTGGTTTCAGGTGATTGAAAGGCTTTAGGGAAGTGATGGGAAGATAGTAATATGAATTTTAAAATCTCTACAGGTGTATCTACACCTCAGAACTCATCAGATATAGGTAATGCATGCAACAATGAGAAAGCAGGCCCTGATTCAGAATCAAATGACACAAGATCTTTAGGGAATGCAGAATATTTTTAATGAAAAGACCCATTAGAAAAATAGATAGGTGCCATGAAATATATTATTTCTACCTTGCTCACATTTTCTAAAAAAAGTGAAAATGTGGGAGAAATATGTTTCCAAAAAAAGCAATACCAACACCTTACTTCCTAACGGTGATCTAGTTATCCTTGATGAGACCATGACTAAATATCTTTTTCTTGATTCCCACACTTTGGTTGGGAAATTTATTGGAGGTAGACCTGACATGGAGTCCATACGACAATGGGATTTTTCTAAGTGGAGAACCCTAGGTAACATGGAGTTGGTTGCCCTGTCTCGGGTTTTTTTTATCCGCCTTAATAACCAGGATGATGTCTCCCAAATTATCATAGGTGGACCCTGGTTTTATGGTCAAAAAAATATTTTTTTGTGAAAGTGGGGTGAATATTTTAACACATAAACTCAAATTATTAACTCTGCTATTTTATAGGTTCGTATTCCAAATTTTCCTATCCAGTTTTGGCACGAAGACATATTGCAAGGCATTTCTAAATCCATTGGATAATTAGTAGCTATCGATCCTATCACTAAATATTGGACTCACATGATTCATGCAAGAATCTACCTTAATACAAATTTGGATTCTCAACTACTGACCCGTATTAACCTGGTCTATGGATCATATTACAAATGCAAACTATTGAATATGAGAATAAGTCCACTTTTTGTATTGGGTGCCAAAATCAAGATCACCTCAAAGCCCAGTTTCCATATCTCAAATCCTCTAAATAAATGGCTAGCTCCAGGTCCCATGTTGGGTGTCTAGGTGATAGGTTCCAAGGAAAATAGAACCATGTTGGGCCTTACAAAAAAAATAATTTGAGTTTGGCTAAGCTTAAAGGAAGGCAAGTTGTAGTTTTAGATCTGGTGGAAAACCAAGCTAAGGTTAGATTTCCATTTTCTTACCCTAAAAAATTTGGTGTATTAGCTAAAATTTTTATTTTTGAGTCTGCTCCCTTTGATGAAACCCTATTGCACAAGTTTGTACCCCTTGGACCCGCCACTACTATCCAAGGGAAAACCCACTCCCCATCTAGATCTGGACCTTCCCATATTCCTTCTAAACCTTTGCCTACCCCTAAAGGGTATATTGAAATTTGTAGTCCTACTCCTATCAATACTGACTCTAAAAGTTGTAACCCTAACTCAGCCAAACCTGAGTTTAGCCCTATCAACACCAAAAGTTACAAGAAAGTCTTAATGGATATCTGCATTGAGAAAAAAAGGAAAGACCTTTTATAAATGATAAAAAAGGAAAGAAACGGATAACGAAATTACCAATGGCATTCAAAAGACTCTTTTCCAGGATATTTTTAGTCAGAAGAAATATGAATAAAAAAGATCCAAACCTCCCTTATAGTAGTCAAAGGGAGGCAAAAAGTTTTCCAAAATTTCTAAATGAGGATCCTCTCATGGAATTGAGAGGCCTCAATAGTGTTGTCAAGAAGAGACTTACATGCACTTTGAGAAAGGAATACATACCAACTATCATGATTATGCAAGAAAAAAAGATTGACCAAAAAAAAATCCAAAAAATTGCTAAATCTATTTGGAAGAATAGTGATTTAAATTTTATCCTTGCTCAAGGTACTTCAGGGGGATTAATTTTTCTATGGGATTCCAATAAAGTTGAAGGTAGAATAATATTTTTGTTAGATAGAGTTTTGAACATTTTGTTCCACTATAAAGACAACAATTATTCATCGGTTTTATCCAATTTTTACGCCCCAACAATCCAACCAATAGAAATACCTTATGGGATACCTTGAGACACATAAAAATGCTTTCAAAAATATTTTGTGGATCCTTTATGGTGATTTTAACTCCCCTCTTTTCCCATCTGATAAGCAAGGGGGAAATATCACTCCATCCAGAAGCATTGAAGATTTTCATAATTTTGTAACTGACAATGAATTAATGGACATTCAAATTAAAGGAGCAAAATACACATGAAGCAACATGAGAGTTGGGGATCAACATATCCAGGTTAATCTTGATAGATTTTTTCTTTCTCAAGAGGCTATTCCTGTTATGGGTGATGCTAATCTCATTTGTCTCCCGAGAGTTGGCTCTAATCATTGTCCCCTTTTGTTTGAAGCTGACAAAGGTCCCAATTTCAATATTCCTTTCATATTCAAAGCCATGTGGATGCAGCACCCCGATCTTTGTAACCAAATATTTGATTGGTGGTAGCAGGATTTTTTTTGGGTCTTTACTCAATTTTCTCATAAACTCAAGGTTGTCAAGGAAAACATCAAAATATGGAACATGGATTATTTTGGTAATATTTTTGAAAATAAAAAGCAAATTATGGATAAACTAAAAAGTATTTAACAACAAATACATAATAGCCATATGAGTGACCATATAAGAGTTGAGGAGAAATAAATTTTAGTAGAGTATCATAACATTTTGGGTAAAGAAGAGATGTTCTAGAGGTAGAAATCCAATGCCCTTTAGCTCAAAGAGGTGGATTCCAATACAATTTTTTTTCACGCTTCCACCCTTAGGCACAAAAGCTCAAAAAAAATTATGGAATTGACTAGAGGTGATGGCTCCATTACCAAGAATTTTTAAATTTGAGATGAAGCCTCTTCTTTTTTTGAAGATCTCTTGGGTACCCAACCCAAAAATTCTGATCGGACCAAGAATCAGTTACTCAATCACATTCCTACCCTGGTCACTCTAGAAATGAATTCCTTGCTCATCAAGCCTATTTATTTAGATGAGACCAAGAAATATTTATTCACTATGCACCTTGATAAAGCTCTTGGACCTAATAGTTTCTCTCCTTAATTTTTTAAAACCTTTTGGGACATTATTGGGCAATATGTGTGCAAGGCAATAACTGAAATCCAACATGTAAAATACATCCCCAAAGGTATTAATTCTATCTTCATAGCTCTTGTTCCTAAAGGGCTTGTGTGCAAACCTATGACAGATTTTAGACCCATCAATTTGTGTAATGTGATTTGTAAAATCCTAACCAAAGCTATGGCATACCGAGTGAAAGAATTTCTTCCCCAAATTATAGATCCCTTCCAAGTCATTTTAGTAAAAGGAATATCTATAACTGATGGTATCATAAATTTACATGAAGTCCTCCATTCTGTCTCCAGCAACAAAAAATATGCCCTGGTCCTTAAAATTGATATGAATAAAGCTTTTGATAGGGTCAATCGAGTTTTCCTACTTGTTGTCCTTCTCAAGTTTGGTTTCTATAGAGAGTAGGTCAAAATTATTCAAGGCTGCATTTCTAGCCCCTAGTTCTCAGTATTAGTTAATGGGTCTGCAGTAGGTTACTTCCTAAGCAACAAAGGGCTTAGGCAGGAGGATCCCTTATCACCTATTCTTTTTATTATTCTTGCTGAATCCCTTGGAAGAGCTCTCAAAGCTACCTACTCGGATGGCACGATCTCTAGTATTCAAGTTACTTCCAACATGAGACCCCTTTTTCATCAATAGTTCATAGATGATACTATATTATCCACCCATGCTTTAGTTTGGGAATAAAATTCAATTAAAGGTATTTTAGATCTCTTGGAAGAGGCTGTAGGGAAAAAGGTAAAATATGCCAAGAGTAAAGTTGTCTTTCTTAATACCCCCCTATCTAGACAGGTCAATATTACTCGTATTATTCAGTGTGTCATATTTGAAATTTCCACTATCTATTTAGGGCTTCCCTTGTTCACTAGTTACCCCAAATATTCTATGTGGAGCAATGCTTTTAAAAGAATCAATAAAAAGCTTACAAGTTGGAAAGGGTACTCCTATCCCAAGTAGCCAAATCCACTCTCGCTATGCATTATATTCAAAGTATTCTTGTTTATTTTATGTTAGTCTTCAAAGCCCCAATTTCTATCTACAACAAAATTGAACATATTTAGAAGATATTCCTTTGGGTAGGTTCAGAGAATAAAAAAAAGTTTCATTTGGTCAACTGGGAAAAGGTTTTCTTACCCAAAAGTCAGGGAGGATTGGATCTTAGAAGAATTAGTAATATGAACATGACATTGTTGGCCAAGAAGGCTTGGAATGTGTTTACCAATTGAAATCTTGAATGGGTTTTCATCATCAATAAAAATAAACTCACATCTAGAATTTTATGGATGAAAATATTCCTAAATTTGGGTCCACCTTCTGGAAATCAATCCTCCAGACTAGACCTCTTATTCAAAGGAGAACCAGATGGTAGCTTGGAATAGAAAATAGGATAAATTTTTGGTCAAACAGGTGGATCTCCAATCAAACACTTAGTGAGAACAATGAAATCTCAATGGTGCGGCCTTTTTTGGATACTCTCATAGGCAGAAAAGTGGCTAATTTCATAGACTCTTCAATCCAACCCAAAAGATTGAAAGATCTCTATATTGTAAATGTTGATGCCTAAATTTCAAATGATATCATAGAATTATCAAAATTGCTGAGGGCAACTATAATTCCATCTGGTATGTCTCATGATACCCCTTTCTGGAAAGAAACAAACTTTGGTTTTTTTTCTGTCAAATCTGCTCATTTGTTGACTTTCACTCCTCAAAATTATCTCATTCCTTTAAATCTAGTTTGGATTAAACACCTCATACCTAAAGTTGCTATCTTTTCTTGGTTGGCCATCCAAAAAAAGCCTCATTACTGATAATATCATGAAGAGAGGGATGGTTGTTCCTCATAGATACCATATTTTCTTGGTGGCTTGGGAATATTTCAACCACATATTATTAAAATGTTCTTTCTTCCACTCTGCCATGTATCATCTCATGTCCACCTTTCACAAATCTTGGGCCCAACCCAAATCCTTGGATTTTTTTTCTCCTAGTGGCCCATGCCTTTCAGAAATTCTAAGTTGTCTTCTTTGTGGAAAGTTTATCTCCATCATCTCATGTGGTAGATTTGGCTCAAAAGAAATAGTAGAATCTTTTCAAACACCCTCAGGGACTCTATCTCTATTGCCAACAAAGCCATCACCTTTACTGTTGAAAACTCTAAGCTTTTCCCTTGCACCAAGCCATCTGATTCTGCACTTGAGTCCAATATTTTCCATTATCTCAGTATTCCCCATAGTCCTAGCTCTACTCCTAATTTCCATCCTAAAATTGGTGATCATTGGACTCATCCTCTTGTAGGATGGCTTAAACTTAACTATGATGGTTCTTCTAAAGGAAATATAGGTGCAACGGGTGTTGGAGGTCTGGTCAGGGATCACAATGGATGACTCATAGTGGCCTATGCTAAGTTTTTGGGCATCCAAACTAACCACTATGTTGAAGCTTATGTGTTGTGGAGAGGGCTAGAAGTTATCAAATATTACAGGGGAAATTTATAAATTGAAGGTGATTCCATGAATGTTACAAAATCTATCATCAATGATAGAATTCATTCATGGAACATGCACACTATTATTTAGGAAGATAAGGTCATGATACAATTTTTTTGTAAAACTATAACCTGCATTTTGTATCGTGAAGCTAACAAGTCTTCTGATTTGCTCACCAATGTTGGGGTTAGTCATAGGAATCTATCCATCTGGCACCAAAATTTCCCTCAAAATATTCTTAATGCTTCTAATGTCGACTTGGAAATGCACAACTGGCCTTGAGAGGTATGCTCACCTCAAAAATTTTGATGATGGGAGTGATAGAACTGCTTCTCCAGTGGCCATCTTCAACTTGGTCCATAACACCATCCTTAGTAGCCTGCGTGGGCAATGGTTTGATCTTGCTTTATGTTCTCCTTAGATCTTGTGTGGGCTCTCTATTTCAATATTTGTTTTTCTATTAAACAACCCCTGCATGGTTCTATTTTTATCTAGTTTGGTTCATGGAGTGGCTAGGGTGTAGACACCCTATTTTGTGCTTCTCTATGTACTTTTCATCATATACTTATGTTTTTGGTTTTGGGCACCAGTTAAAACCCATATAATATAATTTCTACCACCTACCAAAAAAATTTTAATAGAAATTTATATATCTAATTAGAAAGTTGATTATGGGGCTACTTGCATTTGTATTTAGAAAAATTAGGGTTTTTCCCATATAATATTTGTTATTTATATTTCATTTGATATATAGGTGGACTTATGAATGTTGGAATTTATATTATTTTCCAAAAATGAATAGAAACAAAAATTTTACTAAAATCCTATACAGAGAGCAAAAGAAGGACAAAAGAGATACTGGGAACCCATAGGCACCATAAATAATCACCATCTTCAGATAATATTGCACAACAATCCAATTAGAAATGATGAGTATGAGGGGGTATTTATAGCAATATCAAAACCCTAATTACATCATAGAGTTTAACCTAAGTCAACATAATACGTGGACTTTAGATTAATTAAAAATATAAAAATACGGTTTAACCATAACAAGTGGTTTAACCAAGGCTAATTGGGCTTGTAGGGTAAAATATAAAAAATAATAAGTACATTTACAATGAAATGCTCTTAGGCCTATCCAATACATTACATGATGTCCACTTTTGGCCCATAAAGCATATTATAATTTCAAAAACCCTCTATAATATAAATTGAGATGCCAAGAAGAGAAGACATTAATTATAATAATATATTTCCCCCCATAATGGATGCTTTAGTGGATATATATAGTTGAGGAAGATCCATCCAAAATCCCCTCATCATTTGGAAGATATCTACTTGATTTCAAGATTCAATCCTTTGTAGCTTTAGTAAGCAATTCTTTATTTGGTTTCCCTCCTTATTATGGTATTTTTAGTTGGTATTTGTTTTCTTAGAATATTTAGAATTACCCTTGAGCCCCTAGGTCTTATACTCTTTTGATTATAATCCCTTTACATGAGCCTACATCTATGGAGTCCCACCACAATTTTGCATTGCCACCTAAAAATGTACTAGGAGAAAAAAAACTAATCATGAGTAAGAGCCTTCTAAGATTACAATAATATAAGAATCATATGAACCATTATGCTCAACATCTAAAAGGAGAAGGAGAGATCAGCAAGGAAAATCTCAACACATTCTACATCACCTTTCTTTTTGCCTCTAGAAGATGTAATATCTGCCCTCAAAGCCTTGAATCTCATAATAAAGTCCTAAATATTATCAAACTCAAGTATATTAAGATAAGAAAGCTCCAATTCTAAGCGAATTACTTTAGTAGTATTGACCTTTCAAAAATATTCATGCAGTTTTGAATATACCTTGATAGGGTCACTCTCCTCTTTGATGTGGAAAAAAAATTATTTCAATCAATAAGCAAAATAGACCTAGAGCCTCTTCTACATTTTGATGATGAGTTTCATCATCATGAATACCTACTTTAGCCTCCTAAAATATGCACCATAGGTTCTTAATTCATAGTAGGCCAATAATTTGAGTTGACAAAAAACTATAGTTTTGCTCATTAAGACAAGTATATCAAGTCTATGAATTAATACCACCAATATGTAGAGTTCAATCTACATATTTGGTCCATCTTACATAATATAACCCCTAAAATTATATCAAGTCTATGAATGAATACCACCAATATGTAGAGCTCAAAAAATCATATGATTTGAAAGAAAAATAGGCTCAAAATGCTTTTGTATGCAAATATTATGGCCTTTGGAAGATTTTCCCTTATGGACCCTAAAAAAAAAAAAAATTAAAGGATCTAACCTTAGGGTTGCAAGCACCAATCTCAACCTTCCACTTTACAAAACTTTATTTTTTAGAGTGATCCGATCACTTTTTTTAAATTTAACCCCTTTGATCCTCTTAGCCATTAACACTTTCCTTATTTTGATTAGCTAAGCTAGTTTAAATATGTAAAAAATTGGTATACATGACACAAAAGTGGGCCACATCAATCACCATATAGAAAAGAATATTTAAGATACCAAAAAAGGTATCTAAAAGCATTGGAGTAATTCAATTTGAATTATTTCTAGCATTAAACATAGTGCCCTAGCCACCTCTTTGCCACTGCACTTGGGAAGGGAAGTTGATTGCCACATATAGGTCTCCTTCCCATTTTCTTGAAGCAACAAAAAAATGGAATCTATGATTCGATCTAGAGACCCTACATGCCTAAAACCATCCTATTGTACATCCATCCATGCTAAGGAACCCTAGAATCATGTAGGTGATTATCAATATGAATGACTATATAGGGGATGCACATGATTCGATCCCATGCACTCCCTTTTTTAATGCATAGCCTAAACCACAGTTCCATGCCAATTGTTAAGTAAGGGCTCAACAAATAAATTCAACTTTGATGTGCTATTATGGTTAGCTAAAAAGTATAACCCCCCATTAAATGAACTTAGGCTAGTAGAAAAGTGTCTTCGGCCCTATCCCCTTAGCCACAATGGTTGACCTATAGGATGGGTCAAGACATCCCATATTTATAAATAAGGGAAAAATATACCTTGAGTCCAAAGGGTGCTAAGAAAAAGCCACAATAAGAAAGGCACAACTCTTTTATATTCAAATTATGGTGGAAATATCATGATCTAATGGTAGCTAATAGAACTATTCTTCTAAGGATTTTAGAGGAAGATTTTATTTATTAATGATTCTTAATGTAGATAATTTTAAAGATAGAATCTCAAAATAATTATTTGCATAAAAATATCTTAGGTTTGAAAAAAATGGATGCAGTCAACCACCTTTTGGTATGACCAAGCAATGCATCTCCACACCCACTCTAATAATATTGGAATTTACAATATGTTATAGAAATAAATGGAAGCAAAATGTTGACTAAAATATTATGCAAAAATCAAAATAAGGGCAAAAGAAATATGGGACATATGTAGGCAACATAAATAATAATTATCCATAGATAATATTGCATAACACTCTGATGAGAAATGAGGAGTGTGAGGGGGGTATTTATAGCAATACCAAAATCCTAATCACATCATAGAGTTTAACTTAATCTGACATAATAAGTGAGATTTAGGTTAATAACAAATAATAAATATGGTCTAATCATAACAAGGTTACCAAGGCCCATTAGGCTTACATAATAAATACTATAAAATAATAAATACATTGTACAATGAAATACCCTTAGGCCTATCCAGTACATTTCACAATATCTGCTCTTAGAAATGAAGTGGATTATAATTTAAAAAAAATTAATGTATGTTGGTTGTTGTCAAGGGTACTAGATCATTTGTCTATTTTGTGAAACTCATGGATAATGGAAAACTATTTGTTGTTGTTGCATATTTTGTTATGAGTTTTGTATAACTAATTTACTTGAAATTAATTGTTAACTTAGTTTAGTTGTAAACTTTTGGATTTTATAAACTTTTTGAGGATTAGGGTTCTATAATATTTGTTGATTCTATATATTTGAAAATATTTTTTAAAAATTGTTGATATTGCTTGTTCATTTTTAGTGACATCAAAATTTTGTAAAAACTATTATTGACCTTGGGGAGGCTATATAAACTGAGGTAAATATTATTTTAGATTGTATTTATCCTTGTTGAAGTTGTTGGATGGTATTGATATTGCATTAGAGGATATTTTTTTGATAGAGTGAACCATTTCTAATTGAGTTAGTGAATCACTTTCTGAATGAGTCAAAGAATTTTAGAATTCTTATTATAAAAATTTAAGGTGATCTAACAAAAAAGAATGTATCGCTCTTATGAATACCTACAAGTTTTAATCAGTTAAAATACATGAAAATAATAGGTCTAACCAATAGTTATAAAATTTTTCTCAAGAAATCACATAGAAATATGAATTTAAGGTAAGTTATTGAGTTCTTTACAATAGAGTTATCATTTCATGAATATTTGTAATTCTAAGTAATAAAACTCATGATAATTCACCTAAAAAATAAAATCTAAATTTGAAATAAATAGTTTTGACCATAAATACATTAATATTGATCTAATAATCATATTCACATGTGACTAAATAAGTTGAGTGTGATCAAATCCACGAGTAACCTAAAATAGTAAAATGAGAGGAATAACATGAGATAGGAAGGTGAAGCCATAAGAATATTACATCCATGAATAAAAAGATCAAAGGACATAACTGGTTCACAAAAGCCATGCATAATCTCTTCACTAATTATAGTTCAAAATGATAGTACAATATTTGACCATAATGAGTAGCTTTATCATTCTAGAAATAGCCAAGGAATCCAAAAATATACCACTTAGATATTGCATATAACAAAATTTAACCTAACATTTAACTAAGGTAAAATAATCCTACTTCTAGTAGATTCTAATTTGGAAACATCTTTTAGCAAAATTGATTCTTAGTCAAAACAAAATTTCCTATAATATCATTCTACATGGCTTTAGCAACTCCAATTCCTCTATTAATGTCATTTAAAGATAAAAGGGTTAGTGTCAAAGCTATTAAATTGTAAATGTTATCCTAAAATGACTCTATTTTCTAAGATTTTACTTGAGGGAGCAATTCATTCTATAGGACAATGACTCACTGTTTTAATATGACAATGGTTCACTCTTAAACTAGTGAGCAAATTGGTTCTTTCTAGACTTAGCCAATTTTGTAGTTAGGAATGAACTACACTTTTAGGAATAAATCACACTTGTTATATCTTGGTCAAAATTGGATTTATGCCTTGCTCACCTTTAGTTGACTCTGTCTTCTTGATTCTATTTTGTGAGATCACTTCAATTTTTTTCTCTGCCTCTTTCTACATGATTGTTTTTACTACTAGAGTGTAATGACAAAAGTTAGCCTCCTATACTTATATATAAAAAACCAATGAGATTTTAAAAAATTTATGGTTCAAGTGTTAGTTTCATTTTATTAAAGGGTATGTGCAAATCAAAATGATAACATTATAAAATTTAGTAAACATTATGACAAAAACCAATAAGGCTAAAGAGTTTCTATATTTATATATTTAAGATTTGATCAGAAGCAGTTTTAAAATTTTAGGTACTTAAATAATTTTTTGTGCAAAATATTAAAATTGAAACATTTATAGTATGTATAATAGTCTCATATAGTTATAGAATTCAATAATATAAAATCTATAATAAAATATCATGATATTTCATTCTTACTATTAATAGTGGGAAACATAAAGTCCAACAAAAATTCATGGTAGTGGAAAGAGGGTAAAAATAAAAAAATCCACCATAAAACCAAGTCCCTTAAAAATACATTCATGTAGAATATTAAAATTCATAAAGTACATATCATACATATAGTAAAAGAACCAAAAATCAAGGGCCCTTTGGCTCAAAGAGGGGGACTCTAACACAAAATTCTTTCATGTCACTACCCTTAGGCACCAAAGTTCAAAAAAAATTAAAGAATTAACCAAAAGTGATGGCACCATCATCAAGGACATTTTTGAGATCCAAAATGAAGCTTTGTATTTCTTTGAAGGTATTTTGGGAGCCAACCCACAAAATGCTTCCCAGGTTGGTAGATAATAGCTCCACCATATTCCTAGCCTAGTCACTTTAGATATGAATTTGACTCTTATCAAACCCCTCACCCCTGATGAAATCAAAGAGGCCCTTTTTCTATGCACCCTGATAAAACCTCGGGCCCTAATGGGTTTCCCCATCGGTTCTACCAGACATTTTGGGACATCATTGGGCCTAACATTTGTAATGCCACCATTGAACTTCAATAAACTAAATATATACCCAAAAGTATAAACTTCACTTTCATTGCCTTGGTTCCCAAAGGGCATGTTTGCTAATTTATACCAGATAATAGAACCATTAGTCTCTACAACGTTCTTTACAAAACTCTCACTAAATCCAGGGTTACAATACTCAAGGAGATCCTTCCTCATATCATATACCCTTGTCAAGGTAGCTCTATCAAAGGAAGAAATATTACTGATGGTGTTATCACATTACATGAAGTCCTTCATTCTTCGAGCCTTAACAAAAAAGCTGCCATGTTTTTAAAAATTGATATGAATAAGGAATTTGACAGAGTTAACAAAGATTTTTTTATTGTTGTCCTTCTCAAATTTGGATTTCATAGGTAATGGGTTGTTCTTGTTCAAAATGACATCTCTAATCCTTGGTTTTCAATCCTGGTAAATGGATCTATAGTAAGGTTTTTCTCTAGTAACAAGGGCCTTAGATAGGGAGATCCTCTCTCCCCCATCCTTTTTATCATTCTTGTTGAATCCTTGGGTAGAGTGCTCAAAAATTCCTGCTCCAACCATATAATTCAAATCATTAAGGTTGAATCCAATTTAAGAGATCTATCTCACCAGCAATTTGTTGATGATATTGATTGACTGTAATAGCTTACATTTAATTTATCAATTCAAGGGTAAATCAAGGTTAGATTTAAAGATTAGGAATCCAATATATATTATACCATGGGGATAAATGCTAAGATTAATTTAGATCTATTTTAGTTTCAGGTGGTTGCAAAAAATATGATGAACAAAAATTAAATTATGCAAGAATGAAAACAAAATGCAATTTATGATTTCTACAGTAAATATGATAATTACTTATTAATGATTTAATCTATTGATGAATTTATCTATTGTTGAGTTTAACTAATAGTAATTACCTACTGATGAATTGATCTATTAATGAGTTTATCTATTGTTGAGGATCCTCATGCAGTTAGTTTTATTTATCTATTTTGACTTTATATTTTATGAAGATGCAATTTACTTTATTTTATATTCTAAGGTTAATTAACTATTTCTAACCTATTGAAGGGGTGAGAGCTTAGGGACTAGTTGTAGGAGTGGGCGATGCTTCCTAGAAGATAGTGTAAGTCTTTCTCCCCTAGTTTATTTTATCATAGTAACTAAGATGCATAATTATTCCTAATATTATTTTATTCTATGAATGTAGAAATGTACAGTTACAACTACATGAATGAAAAGTAGTAAATACAAATGACACAATTACTATGCAAAGAATGAAGTGCTACTTTTATTGCTGAAAATTCAAATGTACATGTTGGTGCAGTTCTTCAAAAATTGTACATACCTTAGAATTTTCAAAATTAGAACATTAGACCTTAGCTATTTTTTCATTCGACATTTCAACATTAGACCTTTTCAAAGGTCTGCCTATGTAATTTATACTATGACTTGTACAATTCTGAATGAACTCTTCCATCTATTTTGCCATGTGGAGTTTGTGGACTTATGATGCGACAACTATGAACTAACCAAAATAATCTAAACTATTGAAATTTCTAATTCTTCTTGGACTCAGTAAACATCCTAAGTGGTCCAAGTGGTATTTTATAAATGCACTTAACAAAACTATACTAATTTAAATATTTCACAAGATGTACAATATAATCATGTCCTTTATTCTCGAAAAAAGGTATAACAATATTGCATCTAAATCTAATCAACCTAACAAGATTCAAATTATACAATGTCTACACAATAAAATGATAACAACTTTATTAATCATAATATTCTCATGGAGAATATGTGACAAGTCAACTTAATCTAAGTTGACTGTACTTCTTTATTGCCATGTGAAAGCACCATGTTGTTGCTGATGTGGCATACGACATTGGTCAACTCTCTTTGGTAACTACTGGTAAGAATTATTCTTCGGTAATAGCCTTCAGTAGCTACCTTTTGTAACATGCTTCGGTAACTATCTTCCATAACATACTTCAATTACCATCTTTTGTAACACTAATCAACCACTGTTCTATCACCACGCCTAAATCTTCCTTAGTCCTTTGTTCTTACGTCCATCTTCTCGCATCCAAGGTATATCCTAAAGCTTGCATTGTTGCACTGTGGAACATCCTTCAAGACTTTCCTACATTATTACTCATAACTCGGACATATTTTACATAAAATGCACACATTTTTTAGATTCAATTGCATTCATATTTTTACTAATAATTCATAGAAATAAACAAAAACAACTAACTTAAGACACATTATAATCACAAATTAGATATAAATATGGAAAAATTTATTATGAAAATATATACCAAATAATCACTCATATTTTTCCCCCAAACTGAAATATATGCATATCCTCATGCATGGGAAGAAAATGAGACAACAAAAACTTACAAATTTTACACATATATCAACTGAAATCATCCAAAATTTTGCAAAATGAATGAAATATTAACATCAATCAAGATTTACATTTTCTCGGAGAGTCATTTGCAAAACCTTGAAACAGTCATCACAATTATGTTCCAGAAGCAATAAATATGTTCTCAGGTATTATCTCCATAGGTCATTGGTAACAATATTGAAAGACAAAAATATGTAGAAATAAATTAAACATAAGCCAATTTAGTATAACAGAGCACACAACTTCAATCATATGATTGCAACAACATATAGTGTTTCAATTTTTTTCAGATCATTTTCATGACAACCTAAATAGTACATAATTCATCAAACAGATTGAAGTACTGATATCTACAGTTGAAAATGAAATATTTTGTGTTGTCATAAACAATACAAATTCTTTAGAGAAACAAATCAGAAAATGATGACTTCTAAATTTCTTATAACACAAACAGTTTCATCAATCACATACAAAATATCTTATCATCTTTAGGAAAATATACTTTTCATGATTGCTTTTGAGGGAACAATTCTGTAATATCAATATAACAGTAAATAGCAAAAAATGATGTTTCCAATTTATCTTACTGTAGTGATGTACTAAAACTGTGATCATAAGACTTTAAGCATAGCATTATATAGACCAGTTTCACAAATAAACATACCATTCATAGTATTATCTCAATATATATATATATATATATACTGCTAAAATATCTACAGAAAGAAACATTAAACATGCTACAAATACTAATATACAAATCAAATATTGAAGTCTTAAAAACCATAAAATATTAAATAGTTTTTTTTTTCAGCTCAGTTCATCCGACTTGTGTTCGTCAGGTGGAGATTCTTGAAGATGGGGGTCCTACTAGTGGCATCTTGCATTCCCATTTTAATTTTTGTACATGCTCTTTGGCTTTCTGATCACCAATTGGTGTCTTAACCATGACAGTATTGATATGCTCAATTTCATGGGAATTCTCTTTCTACTTTGCATCTTGCATTTGAGAAGGCAGAGGTTTCTGAACTGATGCAATAATGTTGTCTATCACTGCATAGATTTTTGGAGGTATCTCAATATTTAAGACAAGATTCTCAGGTGTAGTTCCTATTTTCATGGAAGGAACCAATTTTCTTGGTTAATTTTGCTACGTCAGGCTGAGGAGCGGTTGGGAAATTTCTTAAGAAGTTTAGAAAAGTTAAAGGCTTTATTGGTTTGGGCCACTTTGTTGAAGTTCACTGACTTTTTTTGCTTTTTACTAGTGGTGGAGCTTTTGCTAGGGTAAGCATCGACAGGTGGTGGTCGATTGAAAAAATCAGTAGGTTTCATCACATTATCTGCTGAGAGTTGTTTAATCATATCTATCTAAAGGGTAAGAGCTCGTTGAATTAATTTTGAATGTTCTAAAAAATATTCCCTTAAGTTATCAATTTTTATTTTTAGAACAATGTTTTGTATCCACAAATAAGATAAAGTTTCAGTGATTGATTCAGGTGCAGGTAAGTTAGATTCATGCCCTGGTGTTTTTCCATTCTCAGGGGTTTCTTGAGTATGCTTTTGATGTCAAACCTTTCGTGCAGGTTGAGTTGGTTTAATGTGATGCACCCGCAACATCCAGTGACACTTTCCTGATTTAGCCGAATAAAAGTTCCAACTTCTCAGGGTCATAACTTTTGATCCGGGTGTTCGTTTGAGCCCATTTTTTTTTAAACACATAGAATTGAGTTGACCTCGCCGTATTCAGCACGTTGTTGCTGAAGTGGCCATTTCGACACATTTTCGAGCCCTGAAACATCACTTGGTGGCCAGAAATGGGCTCAAAAGTTTTTGTTCCAAATTTTTTTAGTTTTTCGGTATTTAATATCTTTTGTTGCATGAGTTAGTCTAGTGAGATATTTTAGGAAAGCCGTAATTTTGGAATAATGGATGCATGATATTTTTTCGGATCCATCTGAGTGATAGTTTAGACTTACTAAAAATAGTAAGTCCTGATACTTACTAAAAATAGTAAGTTTGTGTTAGGTTAGGGTTTTTGGTGGATATTATATGTAGGAAGTGATTTCATTGTAAGGGGATGGAGATCCAAGAAAATAATAAAATTCGAGTTGCAGAATTATTGTTTTCCCATTGATTTTGCTTGTGTGTTTGAGAATCAATACGAATCTACATCATTTGGTATTAGAGCGGGTAAGATCTTGCTAGTGTAGATATCATGTCACCTAGGAGAGATCGAGCTAACTATGCTCAGATGAATAGGTAGATAGAATATCTGCACAGGGAAGTAGCATGACTAACCAATGTGATTGACCACATGATGGAGATACGCCCCAGCTTGTGTTCAAATCTAGGGTCTACTGACGAAGGCGTGGTAGGAGAGGACAAATCTAAAGCAGACTCAGAACACCTAGGAGAGGAGCCATATTTTGAAGAAAAACTATTCCTAGCCTTGGATGGAATTTGAGGGAACCGAGATAATATCAAGATCGATTTTTTTGAATATACTGGTGGGTTAAAACCAGAGGAGCTCATTGACTGGGTGAAAAATATGGAAAAATATTTTGAATGGAGTAATCTTGCTGAGGAGAAGAAGATGAGGCTTGCATGTACAAAGCTGAAGGGACATGTGCTAATTTGGTGGGACCATCTACAAAAGGAGTGATAGAATAATGGAAAAGAGAAGATTAAGACCCGGGATAATATGAAGAAGAAGCTTCAAGAGAAGTTTATACCTACCGATTATACCCAAACTTTATTTCATAGGTCTCAGAACCTTCGACAGAGGGATCTCGGTGTGGAGGACTACACCAATGAGTTCTACAAGTTATCTATACGGGTAGCACTTAATGAGATAGAATATCAGAAGGCTGGGAGGTATGTGAATGGTCTAAGCTATGCTATTCAAGATGATTTGTGCATGCATCACACTCCTACAGTAGATGTAGCATATGAGTTAGCCATGAGAGCAGAAGATAAGATAAAGAGCAAGATAAGAAATCAAAAGAGGGGATCTATATCTTCCTTAAGTCATGGGTGTGGTGGATCTAATTTTTCCAAGGGTGAGTCTTCTACACATGTAGAAAAATCACAACAAATTGGATTGGAGCGTGATGCCTACCAAGGAGGTAGAGAAATCTCGAGAGGTAGAGGTAATGGAGGAGGTCACACTGGTAGTGGATCATGCAGGCCCTTTATGTGCTACAGCTGTGGTGAGGAAGGTCATAGATCATCTGAATACCCTCACTATGATGCTAAAGAGCGAGGAGGCCAAGCTAGAGTTAATCTGGTTGAGGAAGAGGAGGAATATGAAAAGAAGTTGTTGCTGATATGGGCAAAAGTCTTATGATATGAAGGACATTAATTGCTCCAAAGAAGGAAAAGATGCGGGCATAAAATGGTGATGAATCATGGCTGCATATAAATATTTTCTAAACAAGATGCACCTTAGGAGGAAAGGTATGTAAAGTGATTATTGATCCTAGTAGTTGTGAGAACATGGTGTCAAATTTTATGGTTGAGAAAATGAATCTACCATGTGAGAAGCACCCAACCCCCTATCGAGTTTCATGGGTTAAAAAGGGGAATGAGGTGACTATTGATAAGAGGTGTCTAGTGAAATTCTCAGTTGGGAGTACCTATAAGGATGAAGTGTGGTGCGATGTGATTCCTATGGATGCATGCCATATTTTTTTGGGGAGGCCATGGGAATATGACAGGAAGACCTCCCATGATGGATTTCGAAACACATACACATTTTGGAAGGAGGGGGTAAAGGTGGTTTTGTTACCTCTGAAGGAAGATGGACAGAGTGAAACTTTGCTTACTACAAAGAATTTTTTATAGAAGTGAAAGAAGCTGGTTGGTGTTATGCCTTAACAGCCAAGAAGATCGTAAATGAAGAAACTGTCATATCACTAGTGGTGTCCAAGTTGCTACAGGAATATGTTGATGTCATACCTGATGAATTACCAGTTGGGCTACCACCGAAGAGGGACATACAACATCATATTGACTTGATTTGTGGGTCAACTCTTTCAAATCAAGTAGCCTATCGATTGAATCCAACACAGAATGCCGAGTTGAGCAAACAAGTAACATAACTGATACAAAAGGATTGGTTAGGGAGAGTACAAGTCCTTGCGCGACTCCTACCCTTTTAACCCCAAAGAAATATGGATCATGGTAGATGTGCGTGTATAGTCGGACCATAAATAAGATTACTATAAGATACAGGTTCCCAATGCCAAGGATTGATGATATGATGGATGCTTTAGCAGGGGCTAATTATTTCAGTAAGATTGACCTACGAAGTGGCTATTACCAGATTAGGATCAGAGAAGGGGATGAGTGGAAGATAGCTTTCAAGACTTGAGATGGATTATACGAATGGTTGGTGATGCCATTTGGGTTATCTAATGCCCCCAGTACCTTTATGTGATTTATGAACAAAGAGTTGCAAGAATATAATGGTAAGTTTGTGGTTGTTTATTTTGATGATATCTTAGTTTTTCAGTAAGACTAAAGTAGAGCATGTGCACCATTTGAGGTTGGTTCTAGATCTATTAAGAAAAAAGAAACTATATGCCAATTTGAAGAAATGTAGTTTCCTTCAAGAGAGTTTAGTATTTTTGGGGTTTGTAGTTTCAAGAGAAGGCCTAAGGATGGATGAGGAAAAGGTAAAAGCAATTGTTGAATGGCCTATCTCGAGAAATGTAACAGAGGTTAAAAATTTCCATGGCTTGACAACTTTTTATAGAAAGTTCATTAGGAATTTTAGTAGCATTGTGGCTCCCATCAAATAATGCACCAAGGGGAAGGAATTCGTATGGACAAAGGTAGCAGGAGAGGGCTTTGAGATTCTGAAGAAAAAGGTAACCACCACACCTATTTTAGTGTTACCTGATTTTAACAAATTATTTTAGGTTGATTGTGATGCATCACATATTGGAATTGGAGCTGTGTCCAGTAGCATTCTTCAGTGAGAAGTTGAATGAGGTTAAGAAAATTACTCCACCTATAATGTTGAATTCTATGCTATTGTGCAAGAATTAAGATACTGGAGACATTACCTATTATCCAAAGAGTTTGTACTCTTCACGGACCATGAAGCATTAAGGTATGTTAATTCCCAAAAAAAATTGAATAGTAGACATGCAAAGTGGGTATCATATTTACAAGAGTATGAGTTTACTTTGAAGCATAAATAAGGAAAATAGAATAAGGTGGCAGATGCCTTAAGTAGGAAGTTAATGTTGTTGACTACCATGGAGAATGTTGTGGTAGGATTTGAGAGTATCAAGAATTTATATGAGGTTGTTGCTGACTTTGGACAGGTTGTGGCACAATATAAGAATCTAGTAGGGGGTGTGTCTAGTAACATTTTTATAGAATATGTTATGCAAGATGGTTACCTGTTTAGAGGTAAACAGTTATGCATTCTTGTTGGTTCCATGAGGGAGAACATCTTGAGAGAGCTGCATAGTGGAGGTTTAGTTGGACACTTTGGGGTGGATAAAACTATTGCTCTTGTGGTGGAGAAGTATTATTGGCCAAATATGCGAAGAGATATAACCAAGTTTGTATCTCTTTGTAGAGTCTATCAGATGGCTAAAGGCCATGCCCAAAATATTAGGTTGTATATACCTTTACTAGTTCCTACAGGAGTTGCAGTCCTATTTTTTGATGAGATTGTGTGTTTGCATGACATCCCGAGATTTATCACTTCGGATCGAGATGTCAAATTTTTGGGCCACTTTTGGAGGACATTATGGAAGAAGCTTGATACCAAGCTCTAGTTTAGTAGTGTGTATCACCCACAAACTGATGGATAGACGGAGGTAGTGAATCGGAGTTTGGGTAATATTTTGAGGTGCATAGTTGGTACAAAGCAAAAATAGTGGGATCGAGCGTTACCACAAGTAGAGTTTGCATTCAACAACTCAGTAAATTGCTCGATAGGAAAGTCCCCATTTTAGATTATTTATGGCCATAATCCCCATGGTGTGCTTGATTTAGTGGAATTGTCAATTACTAAAACTGTTAGTGATGATGCAGAGTATTTTGCAGAACATATATAGAAATTATAGGAGGAAGTTCGATAGCGGTTGCAGGAGAGTAATGCCAAGTATAAAGCAGCAACATGTGTACATAGGCGATCAAATGTGTTTCAGGAAGGTGACTTGGTAATGGTCCACCTTCATAAAGAAATATTTCCAAAGTGCACATACAATAAGCTCAAAATGAATATTATTGGGCCTTGTAGGACTCTTTAGAAAAGGAATGACAATGCCTATGTGGTCGAATTGCCAGAGGACCTGGATATATAACCGATCTTCAATGTCTCTAATCTATACAAATTTCATGGAGATGTAGGGGATGTTGAGGTACCAGAAGTGATAAATTGGATGCAATAGATTCCCAATAAGAAGAAGGATCATGTTGAGCAAGTCTTGGATAAGAAGGTTATCACCACATGCAATGGCAGCTACAACAAGTACTTGGTACATGTGGGAAGGATTATCATCAGCTGAAAGTACCTGGATTTATGAAGGAGAGCTGAAGAAGATTGCACAGGATAATATTCAAGAGTTTCATTAGCAGAACTCGCAGGAGCTGAGTTCTTTTCAACCAAAGGAGAATGATGCACCCGCAACATCCAGTGACACTTTCCTGATTTAGTCGAATAAAAGTTCTAACTTCCTGGGGTCATAACTTTTGATCCAGGTGTCCATTTGAGCCTATTTTTTTTAAATGCACAGAATTGAGTTGACCTCACTGTGTTCAGCCACTCTATCGCTAAAGAGGCCATTTCAACATGTTTTCGGGCCCTAAAACATCACTTGGTGGCCAAAAATGGGCTCGAAAGTTTTTGTTCTAGTTTTTTTTAGTTTTTCGGTATTTAATATCTTTTGTTGCATGAGTCAGTATAGGGAGATATTTTAGGAAAGTCTTAATTTTGGAATAACGGATGCATGATATTTTTTTGGATCCATCTGAGTGATATTTTAGACTTACTAAAAATAGTAAGTCCTGATACTTACTAAAAATAGTAAGTTTGTGTTAGGTTAGGGTTTTTGGTGGATATTATATGTAGGAAGTGATTTCATTGTAAGGGGATGGAGATCCAAGAAAATAATAAAATTCGAGTTGCAGAATTGTTGTTTTCACATTGATTTTTCTTGTGTGTTTAAGAATCAATACAGATCTACATCATAATGTCTTTGGGAGGTTAGTGTTTATGTTTTTGAGATTCAGGTTCCTCCCCCTGGCTATTTGAATCCTAGTTTTTCTCAGATGAACTATCTTCATCAAGCTCATTTTCATTCGACTCGGAGTATTCTGGCAGGTTTGATTCATCAACTATCCTATTCTAGGCAATTTTAACTTCGTGTGCTTTTTTTAGAACTGTCATTTTAATAAGGCCATGGTGTGCAAGTATATGTAGCTTAGGCTTTTCTTGAAGATGTTTAGGCTACACTTGAATAACAGTAGACTTGAGAGACTGAACAAGAAGTATGGTAGATTAATAACACAATCATTGTTCTCCAAAAATTTTAGATTCATCAACATGCGAATATGGTAGGATGCACAGGTGGACATACATCCTTCTAGGGTGAAAAATTTAATAATCAAAACAATAGCTTCCTGCCACATGAGAGGAAGTGAAACAATGGCAACACCCTTAATCCAAACTCCTTATCTCGGATAATAGTGCATTTTTCCCCAAAATTTTTCACTAACTGGGTGACACTCTTACAAGGGTTTTTGTAGTATGGCAGTCCTACCTCTAGTAATTCTAATACCTCAAAAATAATGCTTGGGTTTAGGTCAAATTGAATATCTCCAATACGGGTAGTCATTTTCACAGGATTACAGTTTAAGATAAATTGTTAGGCTACCCCTTGGTCATGCCCTCTAAATTTTGTGAGGGCTTCCCACCATCTAGCCCTTTGGAATAGTTTTATTACTGAATCACTCGAATTTTACATTTCAATGGATGGGGGCTCACTATGTTTTTAGAACATATATCAAGGCATGACTTCTTAGGGTAGAAGTTTTAAAATTTTAGGAACCTGCAACAATTTCATCCGCACAAAATGAATTTTACAATTTTATTGGAGATAATTTATTATCCGATTTAATCAAAAACATGCAATTCAACTGAAGCAAATATTTTAAAACAAATATGACCTATCTTATTTATTTATTTTTTCTTTTTGTTATCAACATAAAAAATTATGACCTGTCTTCTACATATTCCCTAAAAATTTGCTAATCACACTAGAAAATGTGTTAACTTAAACCTAATCCTCTACATTATTCGCTAATCATTCCTATAAAAAAATATGTAAATCTAAACCTAATCCTCTGCATAATTTTTAAAAATTATTCAATAATCATTCCTGTAGTAGAGTGAATAAAGCATATATTTTTTAATATATCGAATCGTGTGAGAAAAAAATAAAATGGATAGTAAAATATTACATGTTGTCGCTTTCACTCTTTTGCTACGCCCAAATTTTGTCACCCTCCGTTGTTTCTTTCCAATCCATTTCACCCTTATTTCCCATAATTCCACCTCTATCCGGTGTTTTCCCCTTCCAGATTTCAGATTCAAACTCTCAATTCGGCCTTACTGAGAAAATTTGGTAGAATTTCGACCAGGTTGTAGAGGTTCCTTCAGTGCCTACTGCATTCTATAGAAGGGGATTAGGGTTTATTTTCCTTTACGTCGTGTGATTTCCATGTAGCAAATCACGATCATTTGCTTATCCTATATCTATGGTGGCAATCTTATCATAGTCTAGACAAATTTTAGCCCTCGATCCTATTTTAAATCTTCATATTAAGGCCAATTTTAAATATTGACACTTAGAATTATTTTCTAATATGTTTTACAGGTATCATCTATGGATGGTGTTTATAGAAGATTGATACAAAAGTTTGTTATATAAGATTGTTACAAAAGATTACTACATAGGATTATTACATAAGATTATTATTATTATTTTTATTTGTGGAAAACATACCAAAATGGATGCCACTTTCGGGTAAGACCCAAGGAGGCAGGGGTATCCATTCCGCAAAAAACACCTAGGACTCGGACCTGGCCTACCACCTTTGACATACTCAAGGAGCAAACAAACACACAAAACCAATTTAAAAATAAGTAAATAACAACAAAAATAATAAAATAAAATAAAAAACATGCTCCTTGAGTGTGTCAAAAACAAAAGCACAACCAAACACACACAATAAGATAAAAGAAACCACAACACAAACCACGTAGAAAAACACAAGAACCACATAACAAAACATAAACAAGACAAAAAAAACAGAACACTAGAAAGACATAACCCAAAAAAAAACATGAAAAATAAACACAACCAAAACCTAAAAAATTGAAATAAAATAAAATAAAAATAAAAATAAAAACAACCAAAAATAGACAATAAACAAAAACAAAAAACATAGAAAACACTCACACATAAAAACACGAATTAACACAAACAAAGAGAAACCCAAGAAAAAGAAGGAAAAAAAACACAAGAACAATAACAAAAAACATAAAAAAAAAAAACATAAAACAACAAAAACACATGAACAAAAAAAAACAACACAAAGAACACAAAAACAAAACAAAACAAAAGAACCCACCCACCTTAAAAAACTAAACAAAAAAAAAACAAAAAAGAAAAAAGAAAAAAAAATTGAACATAACAATGACCTATCTAGACCAGAAGACTAATAAGGCAAGAATCAACAGAGGAAACAAAATAAAGAATATAATTAGCTAGGGAACTAAAAAAATTTGAATGAACCAAAGAGAAGCAAAAAAAAATAGCAAGAAGAAACTAGGTCCCTTCATAACTGGAGCCATCCAAAGAAATGATAGAAAGAAGAGCTTCCCTAGTTTGAGAAGCCCACCATATAGGAGGGTGGCCATAACAAGTAAGATCACATTTATCCAAAGCCCAATTAGCTAAAGCATCAGCACTCTTGTTTTGATCTCTGAACACATGATTGTAATCAACTTTTAAAAATCCCATCTGGATTAATTGAATCTTCTCAATAATTCTTTTTATTCTCCAATCCACCTTAAGATTCTTAGGAGTCTTCAAGAGATTAATCATAAGTTGAGAGTCAGATTCAACTAACACCTTTTCCCATCCAACCTTAGTAGCCTCCTGAAGGCCTCTGAGGATACCATACCCCTCAGCAAGGTTATTAGAAAGAATACCCAAATTCTCAGCAAAAGTAAAAACCAGGGAGCCATCTGAAAGTCTACCAATTCCTCCCACACTGGCTTTTCCAGGGTTCTCTCTAGAGGCTCCATCGGTATTGAATTTTCCAAAATCCTTAGGAGGAGGTTGCCAATTTCTAGTCCTATCCATCTTACTAATACTCACATTCCCTTTAATTTTGTTGCCCTTATAAGATTTAATCTTCAATATTTGCATCACTTGATCCCATATTTGGTGGGAGTTTTGGGGGTGATTAAGGAGTTGATGGACTGATTCAACTAAGTTGGCTATGGTATTTTACCAAATATAGTGAATATCCTTCCTATCTTGATTAAAAATTTGACTATTCCTTTCATTCCAAATATTCCAAAGAAGAATGGTAGAACCCATCCAAACTAACTACCTAATAAAATGATCAACACCCTCTTGATTAGGCCAATCTCTCCAAAGTTGTTCAAAAGTAAAAAAATGGACCACTGTAAGCCAAGTAAAGTGGTCATTCTCCTCCATAGCTCAAAGGCTAAATTACACTAAATAAAAATATGGTTGAGAGTTTCTACATTCTCTTCACACATTTCACATCTAAAAGGGCCATGAAAACCACACTTCATAATTTGCTCACTAGTAAGCACCCTACGATGCAATAAAAGCCAATTAAAGAACCTCACCTTAGGCTAGAGCTTTTGAGCCCACAATCGAGAAAAGATGTCAAAAGAATGGTTGGGATTATTATGGCATAAGGTCAAATAACCTTGAGCAACTGAATACTCACCCTTAGTAGTGTTGTTCCATCCAAAACAATATTTTTCATGGGACCAAGAAAGGGATCTCATATGAAGGATGCCTTGGATATCTTGTCTTTGCCTTTATGGGATTTGAATAGGCTAGTCCTCAATAGGGATCCAATATATACCAACCTTTGAATTACCAGTATGGTACCGACAATAATTAGCCACCTTTATCCAATTAGCTCGGTGAAGCTCCTCCATCCAAGGCCTCCAATCGGGAAACTAGGTTATCAAAGGCTTGTGACCATCCCAAGAATCTATCCAAAAATTTACCTGTTGACCATTATGAATGATCCAAAATAATTTTTTCTTTATCAAATCCTCACCAGTATTAAGAACTGCTAAAATGGGAGAACCTTTGGTAGGAAGTTGATAGTGAACAAGGTCTTAAGGACTTTTGTTCTCAACATATTTAGCACGGATATTATTGGCCCAAAGAGCATTGGGGTTATGCAACATCCTCCAATATAATTTAGCAGCTAAATCTTTGTTTTTATTAATAGAATACCGGAATCCTAATCCCCCTTCACTCTTAGGAAGACAAAGTATCCCATTTCACCAAGGCCCATTTTCTTTTCTCCTTAGTACCACTCCAAAGAAAACGATGACTGATTTTATCCAATTCTTGAAGAACAACCTTTGGGATACTCAAAACGAAAGAAACATAAATAGGAATAGCTTGAAGGACTGATTTTACCAAGGTGATTCTACCCCCAGAAGAAAGCCACTTGTTGGTCCACTTTCCAATTTTCTTCTTGACTTTGTCCAAAAACCAATTCCAATATTTATTTTTCTACCTTTGAATATTTATGGGAATACTAAATAAGTGATTGGAAGAGAGATCTTCTTATATCTTAATTTATCCAAGACCATGTATTCTTGTCTAGCAGAGCAGTGAAAGAAAATAACTTTAGATTTGTCTTCATTGATCAACTGCCCGATAGCCTTAGAAAAATAACTAATGATTTGCCTAATATTAGAAGCTTCCTTAACTGTAGCTTTACCTAAAAGAGTAGAGTCATCCACAAATTGAATATGAGAGATAGGTCTAGCTCCATGAGAAATTTTAAATCCCTCAAGGGTTTTGTTTTCCATCTTTTTGGTTATAGTCCTACCCAAGCATTAAACAAGAATGATGAATAAATAAGGGGATAGCGGGTCACCTTGCATAATACCTATGAAAGCTGGGAATGACTGAGAAGGCCTACCATTGATAAGAACTAAGTAGAAAACTGAAGAGATACATATCATAATACAATCCATCCAATCCTTAGAGAAACCAAATTGTCTCAAAACTTTGATAAGGAAGTGCCAATCCACTCTGTCATAAGCTTTGGATAAGTCTAACCGAATGAACATGGAAGGAGATTTTTGCATATCCATGGAATGGATGGCTTCCTGAGCAAGAACTATCTCATATACTATTTGACATCCTTCCACATAACCCCCTTGCTCTGGGAAATAATCTTATGCAAAAGAGGCTTCAACCTTTCTGCCATTATCTTAGTAATGATTTTGAGAAGAACATTACATAAAGCAATAGGTCTAAAAGCTGAGATATGATCAACCTTTTGAGCTTTTGGAACAAGAGTAATACAAGTTCTATTGATAACCTTCAAAATTTCTTTGGCTTTCCTGGCTTCTTCCACCACCTCTAATAAATCAACATGAAGGATATCCCAGAACTCTTGATAGAACTCAATGGGAAAACCATCAGGACTCGGGGTTTTCCATTTTTGTATTTTAAAAAATACTTGTTGAAGCTCATTGATAGTAACAGGAGCAGTCAAAATAGAGTTCTCCTCAGAAGTGATAAGAGAAGGGATTGCTTCAAGAATATTTTGTTGTGAAGCTGAGTCAAGAGGAGTAGCTACAAAAATATTAGAAAAGTAATCAACAACAATAGAGTTCATGCCATCCCAAGTATAAACAACATCTCCATAATCTAATTTTAAGGAAGAAATAAAGTTGTGAGATCTTCGAGCTAGAAGATATTTGTGGAAGAAATTTGTGTTTCGATCTCCTTCTTTGAGCCATTGAATTCTAGATTTTTGCTTCCATAAGATTTCTTCTCTTTTTTCCCATTCCTCTAACTGAGTTGAGTTTAATTTCATCTGCACTTCTCTTCTCTATGAGGCCATCTAAACCGATTTTCTTATTCAATTTTCAAGATGAGCAATAACTTCATGTTTTTTTTTATGAACATCCCCAAACTCTTTCTAGTTCCAAGTCTTGATTTTGGATTTAATGTATTGCAGTCTTTTGGCAAAACAGAACATCTTAGTCCCATGCCTAGGTTTACCTTCATTCCACCATTGTTGCACATGAGGTCCGAAGGAAATATCTCTAAGCCACATTAATTGAAAATTAAAAGGAGAGAAACTCACATTGGTTTTCCACATTTCCACCATGATCGGCCAATGATCCGAACCAACATTATTAAGAGTCTTCACTTTAGGAATGTGACCATGGATTAAGAAATTTTTAGAGAGCAAAAACCTATCCAATCTCTCCATTTACAAGCTAAGACTTACCTTCTGTTAGACCGAGTCATAAGGCCATTATCTGGTTGGATATCCACAAGATGGTGGTTTGCAATATATTCACTCATGAGGTTAGTGCTTTTGTCCAAATTTATATTTCCCCCCCTTTTATCATCCAGAGATAGGATGGTATTGAAATCTCCTCCGATCAAGATCCAAGATTTAGGAAAATGAGAGATAATATGAGTAATATCCTTCCACTGTCTTCATTTTTCCTCCAAAGAAGTCGAAGCATAAACAGTAATGCAGAGCATAATTGATGCAAGAGCATCCGACGACAGCAGGACAATCGGGCATCAACCGGAGTTTCTAAGAAATGTGTTTTGTTTTCCAAGGCAAAGTTGGGAAGGGGGTCGCAAAATCGTGACCCCAAAGGCTGCGGCAAGGCGGAGGCAGTTTTTGTCGTGATATCGTGACGTCGCGACAAAGGCTACGACAAGGCAGGGGCAATTTTTGTTGTGATATCGCGACGTCGCGATATCGTGACGGTTTCGAGAGCAAAGGCGAGAGGGGAGTTTTCGTCGTGATATCGCGACGTCGCGATATCGCGACGTTGCGACATCACGATGATTTTGAAGGCGAAGGCGGAGTTGGCATCCGATGTGGATGCAAACATGACAAATGGATATTCTGGGAGTGATTTGAAGAACTTGTGTGTTATGGGTGCACATCAGCCAATCCGAGAACTACTTGAAAAGGAAAAGAAGTGGTTTTGCGAAGGGGAGAAGTATGTGAAAGCAGTGTTTACATTGGCAAGTAAAATTGCTCCTAGCATTGTATTTCTTGATGAAGTTGATAGCATACTAGGTCGAAGAGAAAATACTGGGAAATATAAGACAAAGACAAGGCGAAGGCAGGTTTTGTCGCGATATCGCGACGTCTCGATATTGCGACATTTTTGAGAGCCAATGCATGGAGGGGATTTTCGTTGCGATATTGCGACATCGCAATATTGCGACGTCGCGATGTCGCGATGTTTCTGAGGTTGAGGCACAGAGGAGGTTTTTCGTTGCGATATCGCGACATCGCGACGTTTTTGCAGCAAAGGAGCAAAAGGGGTTTTTGGTCACGATTTCGCTACAGTTTTGGCAGACGGAGGCAATGCGCCAGTTTGGTCGTGAAATCGCGACATGTGGCGAAATCGCGACATGTCGCGATTTCGTGGCCGGTTGAAGACCAAATAGAAATTTGACACGTGGATGGTCCCACGTGCGGGAAAAGAGGTAGCGGGTGCAGATGGAATTTTTGACAAGGTAACAGTTCCCGAGGGATAGTCTGACAAAGCAGCGGTTGCAGGGTAAGGGCCTATTGAATGCGTGCCTTCATGGCGGATCGGGAGTGGTTGGCCAATAACAGGTGGAAGATCGAAGACTCGGCGGGAAAGGCCGATTTTGCAGTTTTTAATTGTTTCTTTCGTGCTGGTGGAACATTAATGGCGAGAGGGTCGAGACCTCGATAAAAACTTATTTTAATGTTTTATTTGGGGTGGCGGATTGGAGAACAGGGAGACAGAGTGCAGGGGAGCGGACCGAGCCGAGCTTGGTCCTTTGAAAGCCTGTGGGCTGTGTTATTCTGCTGTATGTAATTATTTTCCGAAGAATTTAATGAAAAGTGGAATTTTGCATTGGTGAAAATCTTGGTCCGCCATCAGTGGTATCAGAGCGGGAAGTTCCTGAGTGTGTGACAGATCGCCGGACATGAGGCAGTCGCACCAGGATCTATGGGAAGGCTCATGAGAAAGTGAGAAGATGCCTCCGAGAAGAAACCTCGTTGGCGGGAGAGGCATGGCAGCAACAGATTTTCGAGCTTTGCAGTGGCAAGTTCAGGCCCTGCAAGAAGAACTACGCAGAGGACACGAACCGAGAAGAGATACAGACAGTGAAGATGAAGCAGATGAAGAAGAAAATTAGTTTGAAGAAGAAGAAGAAGAAGTTGTAGATCCGACACAAGCCAGGCTTTATAGGGCCATATCTCAGATTGGGAAGAGGTCGAAGATGGAAGTTTCCACGTATTTCGGGAACCTAGATCCGGAGGAATTGATTGACTGGATAAATGACCTGGAAGAATACTTCGAGTATGATGAAGTTGAAGATCCCGAGAGGGTCAGATTTGCCAAAACTAAATTAAAATGTCATGCCAGCATATGGTGGAAGGGAGTACAGCTGGAACGGAATAGAAGAGGAAAATAACGGATAACAAGATGGGAACGGATGGCAGAAAAATTAAAAAGACAGTTTATTCCGACAGATTATGAGTTGGATCTGCTAAGAAAAATGCAGAGTTTGAGGCAGATGAATAAAACTGTCCAAGAATACACGAAGGAATTTTATAAAATCTCCATCAGAACCAGCCATTTAGAAGCAAGCAAAGAAAAGGTGGCCCGTTATATAAATGGGTTGAGACCCAGTGTCCAAGAAGAGTTGAGCTTAGTTCGGGTGAGCACCATTGAATATGCTTACCAGTTTGCTCTGAAGGTTGAAGAAAAACTGAACAGAAAGTTTGAGAGCAAGCAAAGAGGAAAAGGACACGGAGGAAAGACTAGTGGAAGAAAAGAGGAAGGAAAAGAGGAGAAGAAAGAAGAGGTTAGCAGCAGTCGGGATCAGAAAGAAGATGAAGAACCCAAATTGCAAGTTTAGAACAATGGCTACCCAAGAGGAAGAGGTAGATCTGGACGCGGGTATGGAAGAGGAGTGTTTCGGGGAACATGTTTCCACTGTGGAGTAGAGGGACATCGGGCATATGAGTGTCCCCAGCACCCCGAGAGGGTGAACAAGAAACAAGTGGGTCCTACCAGAGTTGCTATGGCAGAGGAAGATGCTGACTCAGAACATTCTGAAGAAGCTGAGAAAGGAGAAGCAATGATTGTGAGAAGAACCATGCTGATTGAGGAAGACAAACCAGAGCAGAGGAGAAGCCTGTTCCACACACGGTGCAAAAGTGCAGGCAAAGTATGCAATGTTATTATAGACAATGGGAGTACAGATAACTTAGTTTTCGAAGAGATGGTTGCTAAGTTACAGCTGGAGAGGAGGACGCACTGACATCCATATCGGATTGCGTGGTTGTGAAAGGACCACAGAGCATGGGTCTATGAATAGTGCTTAGTCATGTTCCAGATTGGGAGATACCAGGATGAAGTCCTGTGTGATGTTTTCCCCATGGATGCTTGCCATTTGCTATTAGGGAGGCCATGGCAGTTTGATCGGAGTGCGGTGCATGATGGTCGTGCAAATACTTACTCCTTGTTGAAAGATGGAGTGTGCCACAAATTAAAGCCATTACAGACAGTGGATGAGAAGGTGTGCAGCAATGCTAGAATTTGTCTAGTAGAGGGAAAAATTTTTTTTTGCCAGGAGACGGGATTTGAGCAGGTTGCAAAGGTTGATGAGTGTTTGGAGATATTACAAAGGATGCGGACCGAACAACATAGAAGTGAAGGTCACTTCTCCTTTTTACCCGGGGTGTCTGATGCAGGAGCATCCGATGACAGCAGGACAATCGGGCATCAACCGAAGTTTCTAAGAAATGTGTTTTGTTTTCCAAGGCAAAGTTGGGAAGGGGGTCACGAAATCGCGACCCCAAAGGCTGCGGCAAGGCAGGGGCAATATCGTGACATCACGATATCGCGACGGTTTCGAGAGCAAAGGCGAGGGGAGTTTTCGTCGTGACATCACGACGTCGCGACATCGCGACGATTTTGAAGGCGAAGGCGGAGTTGGCATCCGATGTGGATGCAAACATGACAAATGGATATTCTGGGAGTGATTTGAAGAACTTGTGTGTTATGCGTGCACATCAGCCAATCCGAGAACTACTTGAAAAGGAAAAGAAGTGGTTTGGAAAAGGGGAGAAGTATGTGAAAGCAGTGTTTACATTGGCAAGTAAAATTGCTCCTAGCATTGTATTTCTTGATGAAGTTGACAGCATGCTAGGTCGAAGAGAAAATACTAGGAAACATAAGGCAAAGACAAGGCGAAGGTAGGTTTTGTCGCGATATCGTGACGTCGCGATATCACGACATTTTTGAGAGCCAAGGCATGGAGGGGCTTTTCGTCGCGATATCGCGACGTCGCGATGTCACGATGTTTCTGAGGTTGAGGCGCAGAGGAGGTTTTTTGTCACGATATCGCGACGTCGCGATATCGTGACGTTTTTGCAGCAAAGGTGCGGAAGGGGTTTTTGGTCATGATTTCGCTATGATTTTGGCGGATGAAGGCAAGGCGCCAGTTTGGTCACGATATCGCGACATGTCACAATTTCGCGGCCGGTTGAAGACCAAATAGAAATTGGACACGTGGATGGTCCCGTGCACGGGAAAAGAGGTAGCGGGTGTAGATGGAATTTTTTGACAAGGTAACAGTTCCCAAGGGACAGTCTGACAAAGCAACGGTTGCAGGGTAAGGGCCTATTGAATGTGTGCCTTCATGGCGGATCGGGAGTGGTTGGCCAATAACAGGTGGAAGATCGAAGACTCGACGGGAAAGGCCAATTTTGTAATTTTTAATTGTTTCTTTTGTGCTGGTGGAACATTAATGGCGAGAGGGTCGAGACCTCGATAAAAACTCGTTTTAATGTTTTATTTGGGGTGGCGGATTGGAGAACAGGGAGACAGAGTGCAGGGGAGCGGACCGAGCCGAGCTTGGTCCTTTGAAATCCTACAGGCTGTGTTATTCTGTTGTATGTAATTATTTTCCGAAGAATTTAATGAAAAGTGGAATTTTGTGTTGGTGAAAATCTTGGTCCACCATCAATAATCTAGTTGGAATGTCTACTTTGAATAGCTATAGCCAACAAACCCCAACTGCAAACCATATGGTGAATAACTACCTCTTTTGGGTTCCAAAGACAAGCAATACCACCAGAAGTCCCTTGGGAACTGAGGAAAACCACTTTTCCAACTGGCCAAATTTTACTGGCAATTGAGTCCATATCCTCCATTGAAATCTTTGTTTCTTGAAGGAAAACAAGATGTAAATGCTTTATCTGAATCATTCTTCTAATTTCATTTTCTTTTGAAAGACTCCATTTGAGTCCTCTAATATTCCAAGTGATGATCTTCATTAATACCAGGGCTAAAAAATTTGGGAAGTGCATTAATATTACCTTCCTCTACAAGATTTTCACCTTCTTTTACCATATGATATTGATTGGTCTTGCGACCGCTTTTTGATTAGAATCCATCCTCAATTTTTTTCCCCTATTTCTTGACTTATTCTAATTGAATCTGATATGACTTCTACCCTTGAAGAATGCTCGTACACAACCAAAATTTTACTAGATGTTTCAATGAAGTCTATATTGGGAACTGCATTATTTGAAGTTTTGATATTTGAAATATTGTTTATCTTGTGTAAATTTTCTCCCTATTTTTTCCAGTTGAAAACCTTTGATTTGTTGGTTTATCTCAAAGTTCTTCCCTTCATATTTAAATTGTGTTTCTAAGATTTCAGTTTCCATTATTTCCTCTTCCTCACTTGGGACATCATTTGTGGAAAGGATTTCAAACATATTAGCAGATGACTTTGATTGATCCTTCATAACTAGTTTTTCTCGAGTGTTCTTCTTCTTAGGTATTTGGAAACCCGCTAAGTTTATATCTTCTTTCTTTTGATCAAGATTTTTATTTGGGCAAGCACTGGCCAAATGACCATATTCATGGCAAATTCTACAATGAAAAGGAATGTTCTCATAGTCCACTATTTGCTCCCAAGTGTCTTCCCCAAATTGTAATGTGATATTTTTAGGTAAGGGTTTGTCAAAATCCATTAAAACACAAATCCGAGCATAAATAATATGTTCAAAATTTTGAGTACAATCAGCAGTCATCATAAAAGTTCCTAAATATTTTCCAATTGAAGAAAAAATAGTAGGATTCCAAAATTCAATAGGGAGGCCAAAGAGTCTAACCCACACGGGAGCTATAGAAGGCATCTCTTCTTCGACTTTAAATTTAGTATGCCAGGGCTTCATGAAAATCCCTGCCCTTACAAAAAAACAAGGACCCCCTTGAAAAGTTTTCTCTCTATCTTCATTATTAGCAAATAAAACAAGAAAATAACCATTTGGATAAATAGATATTTGTAACTCACCTTTAGTTTTCCAACTTTTTGCAGCCCATACTTTGAAAGCAGATAGACTCGGACGAAAAGCCACGAATCGACAAATTAGTCCTCTTTTTTCCAAATATTCAATACCAGTCTGAATGTTACCCATATCAAGCTTAACAATAGGAGTTCCATCGGCTGCTTTAAGACATCTTGAATCCATTTTCCTGGGATCAATCTTAGGTATTCTTAGAGGTTTATGGGAAGCCCTAATATTGATATTAGCATTGGGCTGAGGCTGTCCACCACGAAGGGCATCCCTATAATTTATTTTTGGGACTGAGTCTTCGAAATTCTTACCCTTGACAGGGGTTTTCATAGTAGAATTATTTTGTGGGTGTACCTTAGCACCAGATTCACTTGAGATATGAGCCATTTTTTATCAACTGCTTGAAACTTGTTTTGTGATCTCTTTAATCCTTGCCCTAGACGCAATGGAAAGGTATGGTTTTCACTTTTCTTTTATGCAACAAATTGGAAGCTATTATCACTCAAGTTCACAGTATGATCTATTGAAAGACAAATTTCTAACCCATATTGGATCCCCTGTAACATCTCTTGATAAAATATTGAGCATAAACCACAAAAATATTGGCTGCTAGGGCCCGAAGGCCCTAAAAACCAACATCTAGAGCTGCTTGCACTCAAACCAGATGAAACCTTTGCATAACTGCTTGTAAAATATCTCATTCACACATAGGGATGCACTAGGATCTATGTTGCTCCATATGATATGAAAATTGGTGGAGATATTCTAGGATTTTTCAGGCATCTACCCTCAAAATTTTAGCTCAATACAAGTCCGGATGAGTGAGATATGGCCGAAACGAGTTTGGCAGTTTGGGAAGTCTTACAAAAAATGTCATGATTGATTTTTGTAAAGCTTTATTTATCAAGTATCTTGCAATCTAACCCTTCTATTACATCAGATTATTACAGAAGATTACTACAAAATATTACTACTAAAATTATTAATGAAATACATTTACAGAAGACATCTACAGAAGAACTCTATAGAAGACCTCTACAGAAGACCTATATGGAAGACATGTATGGAAGGCATCTACGAAAGACACCTACGAAAGATACCTATGGAAGGCATCTATAGAAGACATCAACGTCTATGGGACTATAGTTGCTAGAGTTTGAGAAAATACTTTACCTGTTTCTCTCCCCCAAACTATATTGTGAACTTTGTATACCTCTATTTACTTCCCCCTAAACTGTAATTTTGGCTATATAGCCAAAACAAGATGAAGGGTGTTTTACTTATATTTATGGATAATATAATAATAAATTTTATTTATGGGGGTTTATAATAATTTTTGTGATCGTGCTTCCTGAATTTCATTAAGGAGTATCCAAGTGAGAGAAATATAATGATTATAAAGCTTGATATCAGTCATCAATGTATTAAAAAATAGATATCTATCAAAGACTTGTAGTATTTTTAATCATTTAAAAAATGGAATAGATATTCAGATATTATGATGGATTATATTAAAAGATACAATATTTTGAGAGATGAAAGCCATATTTTGGTAGGAGAAAATGAACCATAATAATTTGCTTCTGATGTGTGCCTACATATGATATTCTAGAGTTATTTCTCAAAGACTTCAAACATCCTAGTGATTTTAAACAACTTCATCTATTCATTTCACAAATAATCATGGTGTTAAAGTTATCATAATATTTTCAAGCTTCTTCAAGGACCAACTATGTGTGTAGTGAGTATTCATTTACCATTATGAGTGAGGATTAAGTAACAACAAAGATCACTTATGCCAACAATCTAGCTTATCTGTGAGCATCCATAGGTCTTATATAGACTTAGTGCTACTATGCAAGGTTACCTTATTGCCAGGCGGGTTTCATTCAACCCATTGTTGTAATGAGGATCACCCCATAGTTTTTGAGATACTAAGAATTCTAGGGATTCAAGATATTTTACCCTTATTTGACTTTTCTTGGGATACTTGCTCATTTTGAGAGGGAGAAAGTGGTTTTTATTACTTTTTGGGTTCATGCCTATTTTTATGAGAAGAAAGAAGATACTTTTTGGGATACTTGCTCGATTAGATGAGGAGCAAGGGATTTTTTTTTTTCTAAGGAGTAAGAACTTTGGGGAGTTGGATTCCCAACCACTATTAAATTCCTGATGGGAATTTGATCCTATTCTTACTATTCTTCTCCTTTTATTATTTTTGTTTAGGGATGAAGAGTGAGCTTGTACTTTTACCAATTCATTAGTACTCCAGACCATGCACATAGATGGATAAGAAAGGGAAACTATTCACTTATGGAAATAGTAACACATGAGTTAATCTCTCCAAATCTCATAATTTTTTTATATATTCAAATGTGCGTAGTCCAAGAAATGTTTTGATTGACTAGGGATAACTTACAACATCAAAATATTGCTTGAATTTCAATGAAAATTACTCAAAATACTAATGTTGTTTGAGTAATTGAAAAACATCCAGATTTTATCTAGCAAACAAAGTATTATGCAACATATGATAGTCATTTCCTACAAAATTTTTAGAGAAATATGAAGAACACAAGCTTATACCTGAGAGGGGGGGGTGAACAATATAAGACCACTTTTTACTTTTATTTCCCTATCAATATTATGTAATGTATCAATAGGAATATCAACAACAGTAATCAAAGCAATGCACAAATCACCACACACAATGGAGACACCAAATTAACGTGGTTCACCCAATGTGGGATACTCCACGAAGTATTTCACTAATATTTTCTCAATAAATATCTTGGGAATATTTTCTATATTACAATTGTTATGGATCTCTATCCTAAAGAGACACTAATCCCATGATCAAGTTCATGGATCTCTATCCATAGGAGAAATCCTTTCTCCTATGCTTTGGCTGGTGATCTTCTAGAAGAACTGTTGCCTCCACTACCCTGGCTAATGGATCTCTATCAATTGGAGACTATTGTACTCTATACTCTGTCACCTCCAAAGCTTACTCTTTGCTTTGCCTCAAATCTATACTAAACACAGTCCTTCAGTCTAGCACAATTTTGCTCAATATCTGTATCTGGTATGGCACAAACTTGTCCTCAAATATGCACCAAAATTTGTCCTCAAATTTGCACTAAACACAGTCCTTTGGTCTAGCACAAATCTTCTCAATATCTGTCTCTAGTCTGGCATAAACCTATCCTCAAATCTACACCAAACTCTATCCTCAAATATGTACTAAACACAGTCTTTTGGTCTAGCACAAATATCCGTCCTCAAGCCTTAACAAAAATCTTGACTTAATAAAAAATAAACTCTACTAGATCTGCCCTAAACCTTAACTCAAGGTTTGAACAAATCAATAAATCAACTCTGCTCACAAGTCTTCTCAAAGACTTATCTCAAATCTACCTCGTAAGATTCCATAAAATCTCACACCAATCTGTCCACAAGTCCTCTCTAGAACTTATCCAATATGATCAACAATATCTATCGTCAAATATGTATTGTAATATTACACAAAAGCTCACACAAATCTATCCACAATTCTTCTCAAATATTTACCTCAAATCTGCTCAACAAGTCCTCACTAAAACTTGTCCAATCTCACAGAAACATATAGAGAATTTTTAAAGACTCAATATGCTTTACATTCACCACAATGCTCAATCACTTTAAATCTCTCTTTTTACTACAGAAACATATAGATAATTGTTAGAGACTCAATATGTTTCACATTCACAAACACTCAAAATCTTTATCAAATCAATTTAGAGTATGGAACAATTTATTTCACAGAACTTGAACTATCACTTCAACACATCCACTTGACTAGGCTCAATCAACTCTACTCAACCAATCGCTCAGTGAAATAATCCTTGCTCACAAACCCTAGTCCAAGCATATGAACACTTACTTATTTCCAATAATTATTATCAAAAAAATTCACATAACAATGATACTGATGATCTTTCACAAACTCTAGTTCAATATAGTTCACAACTTCACATAACAATGATACTCATGTTATTTCACAACTTCACATAACAATGATACTCATGTTATTTGCACAAACCCTAGTTCAAGAATATGAAAGATTTACTCAATATTTCCAATAATGCTTATAAAACAAGGTTTTTATTATCAACTCTCACTCAAAAAATAAACCTTCAACAATCAAACTCAACAATTCTTATCAAACAATCCTTTTCACTCCAAATTAACATTCACATTATCCAATAATCACTCACTAGGAAGATGTGCCCATACCTTTTTGTTTGATGTAGAAGTGCCCTTAAAAACCTGTCTCAATCACAATTTTCTTCTTTGCCAATTTCAATGGTTAGATGATAAAATATCACACTAAAACTCTCAAAATATTTCTCAATTACAAAAATAATAAAACTCAAATACACCTTATTACTCCTTGAAATTAGCAATCACCAATTCATACATAAAAATAATTAATCAATTGCTCCTTATAATCTCCAACTTTAATTAATCAACCTCCAAAAATTAAACTTTCAAAATAATATTGCCTACCCTTTTATCTCCCTCAAATACTCAATATCCAAATTAATTCAGAAAAAAATTAAATTTTATAACCATCAAAAATTATTTTATTTTTCAACCTTAGCACATCTGAAATAATCAAGCGATCAATACAAATGACATCAGCGCATATCTTTAACACTAGCCAAAAGGCCTCGGTGGGTTTTGGATGCGAGACCACTCCCAACCGAACGTCTTATTGAGGTGCTAGCCCACCACTTGGGCTAAGCACTTTCATGAGGAAGGGAAGGTACAAGCCTCCATTTATTCCCTTCATTGGTGTTGTTCAAAAATGAAAATGCCCTCACTTGCAAAACAAATTCAGCGAGATTCGAACCTTGCACACTTTGCCTACCATAAGACTTAGCACCATCTACCGTTACCAACTATGCTACATAGGGTTGTGTAAGGTAAGAGGAGCCTCACTCCTATTTATCTACTCTTTTGCCATCGGAGAAATTTTAAAGCACAAAAACTCTTTCTCCCTTTTTGCGCACAATACATTGGAGCTTAGAAATCGATTGATGGTTTATTGGAGGTAAGGCAAAGGTTTTTGCCACCTTTTATATACGAAGACCTTGTGCCATAAACGTCGATGCTTTAAATCAAATTTCAAATTCAATTTTTAATTTAACCTTATAACCCTCTTTAGGGTTATTTAAATTAATACAAATTAATTTATAATTAAATTAAAATTAACTTAAATAACTTTGGAAGTTAATTAAATTAATTAATAAATTAATTTATAATAAAATTATATTTATTAATTTATAATTAATTTAAATTTCCCTTTTTAATATTATAATAAAATATTATAATATCATTTGCTTGGGCCTATTTTTGCACTTTGGACCACATCTGACTACCTGGAACCGAATCTAACCAACAGGAAGCATAATCTCCTTTTTGCACTGATTGTGGAACTTCTTCTCCTTGCACTGCTCACTAAAAATGACTTTTAACATCAATGACAACTCATCTACTCAAAATGTCCAAGAAAATACCTTCTTGGGCTATTTTTGAAACATTGAGACTGAAAATTGATGAGAATAAGATAGAAATACTGAAAATATAGAAACTTCATGATGAAACAAAGTGAGCATAATTTTTTTAAGTGAGAGAAATTATTATTCAATAGTGGTTGAATGCAGTTCAGAAATGCATTGCAATTCAGCTTGCTACTTAAGGTGGTGTATGAATTACTCCTTAGATAATGGCTTCTTATAAAGTTTAAGCCTATGGCCATTTACTAATAGTTTTCATGTTGAATCATCTATAGGCTTAAGCTTAACTGTACCATTTCTGAATATCTCTTTGATTTCATAGGGTCCTAGCCATCTGGTCCTCAATTTACCTTGAAAGTCTTGGTAACGAGAATCAAACGACAAAGCTCAATCTCCTGATTCGAATGTGCATGGTACAATGTGTTTATCATGCCATTTATTTCATTTTTTTTGGGTTATATTAGTCCTATGTAATGCATCTAGTATTCTTTCATCTAGAATGTTTATCTTTTCCAATCTAGCTTTCTGTGCTCTATATAAATTCATGTCAAGTTGTACCATTGTACAAAGAGTTTCTATCTCAAATTCGATGGGCATGATAGCTTGCTTTTCATAGACCATTTCATAATGTGATAATTCTATGGTGGTTTTCCAAGTTTTATTGTATACCCATACAAATTCTTTTAGTCTCCCAACCAAATCACCCCTATTAACAGTTACTGTTTTTGTAATGATCTTTTCAAGTTCTCTATTTGTAACTTCTACTTGTCCATTGGTTTGAGGGTGATATGGTGAGGTTTTCTTATGTTTTATTTGATATATGTAAACCAAATGTTCAATAAATTTGGAGATAAATTGGATTCCATGATCTGAAACTAACTCACTAGGTGCTCCGAAGTGTTACATAATGTTTTCATAAAGGAAATCAACAACTGGTTCAACTTGTGCTCGTGGTAAATATTTAACCTCAGCCCACTTAGTAACGTAATCCATACACACAAGTATGTATTTATTACCTTCACTTGGTGGGTCTCTTGGTCAAACAAAGTCAATTCCCCATTTATCAAATGGTTCAAATACTACTTGCGAAACCAAAGGTATCTCCATCGAAGGGGTAGGCTTACTAGCTCTTTGACAAGCGTCACATATATCAACAAATTTATGGACATATCTATTCATGGTAGGCCAAAAATTATCAATTTGAAGTATTTTATTGACTGTACTTTTGGTGGAATAATGGCCTCCACAGGGTTCTTCATATGCTGCTCGAATGATTTCATAGACATTATCTTCTTGCACACATCTCCTAATTACTTGGTCAGGACATCTTCTAAACAAGACTCCATGGATCCACATATAAGAAGTGCTATGACAAAAAAATTTCTATGCTCATGCGGTGTAAATTTTTGAGGTATTATTTTTGTTACTAAGTAATTTACAATATCAGTATACCAAGGGGTAAAAATAGAAAGAGCAAACAAATGTTCATCTGGGAAATTATCAAGAATTAACTCGTCATCATCAAAGATTTGCATACGAGATAGGTGATCTTCAATGACGTTATCTTTCCCTACCTTATCTATAATCATGACATTGAACTCTTGTAGCAAAAGAAGCCATCTAACCACTCTACCTCCTACTATTGATTTATTCATTAAGTATTTAATGGTAGAGTGATCAGTGTGAATGAATAATTCATATCCTGTTATGTAATCTTTAAAATTTATTAATGGTATGGACTACGACTAAGAATTATTTTTTAGTAACAATGTAGTTAAGCTCAACTCCATACAAATTTTTACTTACATAATAGATAGCATAAGGTATTTTGGTCTCAACCTGCTGCAATACTGCCTCTATTGTGTAACTCAAAGCATCACAATGCATATGGAATGGTAATTTCTAATTTGGTCCTCTCAGGATTGGAGCAATAATCAGTTTATATTTTATAAATTCAAAGGCTTCTTGACATGCTTCAGTCCAATTGAATTCACTTTCTTTAGTTAAGATCTTAATCATGGGATCAATAATTTTACTGAATTCTTTAATGAACCTACGGTAGTATCCTACATGTCCTAGGAAACTTCTCACCTTTGTTTGTGTTTTTGAAGGTTGAAGGGTTTGAATAACTTGTATTTTGTAGGATATTCTTTAACACCTTCTTCTGATATGTAATGTCCTAGAACAATACCTCTTATCATCATCATAAAACACTTTTCATGAATCAAAGAGAGGTTTTTCTCTTGACATCTAATAAAAATGTTTTGCAAGCTTGAAAAGGTTTCTTCAAAGGTATTACCGTAGACTGTAAAGTCATCCATATAGACTTCTACACACTCATTTATTAAATCAGTAAAGATAGCTAAAAAAACTCTCTAAAAAGTGATAGGTGCATTGCATAATCCAAAAGGTAAGACTTTATAAGCATAGGTACCTACTGGACATGTAAAGGTTATATTTTCCTGATCTTCCTCAGCAATGGAAACTTGATTATAGCCACTAAACCCATCTAGAAAGCATAAATATTTCTTTCTAGCCAATGTATCAAGAACTTGATCAATTAATGGCAAGGGATAACAATATTTTTTAATTACTTTTTTAATTCCTTATAGTCCACGCAAATCCTCCATTTGTCATTCTTTTTAGGGACTATCACAAGAGGCGATACCCATTGACTGTCAAAAATTGGATATATAAATCTTGCCTTCAAGAGTTTAATGATTTCTTCCTGAAACACATCTTTCATAGCTGGATTCAATCTTATTTAGGATTGTCTTACTGGATAACATCCTTCTTGGATAAAAATACGATGGGTACAAACGTTTGTATGTATCCCTTTCATATCCTCGTAGTTCCATGCAAATGTTGATTGATATTCCTTAAGCATGTCTATTAATTGTGACTCTTGTATGCTTGTGAGCTCATCATTGATATTCAAGGTCCTTCCTGGTGTGATATCTATTTGCTTGATTTTTTTTGTGTTTGCATCTATCCCCATTATCTCATGTTCAAGAATATTTAAGTAACAGTCATATGGTATTATTTATTGAGACTGACTTGTGCTTGCTTCATTGATAGCCATGGTAGATTCCTATGAACAACCATTATCTTGAACTTGATCCTTTATTTGATTTCCTAACAGTAATGGTAATGGCCCCTCGACCTCTTGTTGAAGATGTTCACTCAGAACATTAATTTACAAGGTTTGGATTTCATCAAAATCATGAGGGAAATCATACCATAATTGCCTTGGAAATTCATCTTCTATTGTTGATTCAGGGAATAGGCTAAGGTCTTTAGTATCTTTGCCATAAAAATAGTCATATTTCCTGTTCTACAACTAATGTAAGCATCAAATGTTGCAAGCCATGGGTACCCTAAAATCAAGGGGTGTCCCCCTAATTTTTTTTTAGGTTGTAATACTTTAAAGTCTACAGGATATTGCCATGAACTTACGGAGACTATAATGTTTTCTAGTGTTCCCTCTTACTTAATAGTAGACGTATCTGCAAGTTGGATTAAAATAGAATTTGATTGCAATTTATGTAACCCTAAATATTTTGTTGTCTCTTTAGTCATGACATTAATAGTGGCTCCTAAATCGACCAAAACATTTTGCAAGGCTATGTCACCAATGTGTACTATGAGTATAGGTATTCCAGGATCTATGTATTTTGGTAATAACCTACCTCTTGTTATTATCTCAGACAATTATCCAATGACTTGAATAGTTTGGGCTTCATTCTTCTTTTTCCTTCCTGAATTTGTCCACATGTTTTTAATAAGCTTGGAATAGATGGGTATATCCATGATAGCTTGTAACAAAGGGATCTTGATAGTACCATTTTCTATTTTTTGAAGGAAGTTAAAGGTTGGCTTAGATGGTTCTTTTGGTATTGCCAATATTTGAGAAAAAGGTAACTCTACTTCATTCCTTTGAGGAATTTGAATTTCTTGCTATTTTTTTGGAATGCTTTTCGGTGATTTTTTCATTTTATTTTCATTGTTATCCTCCTTTTTGAACAAATCTGCAGTGGGGTTTTCAATCTCGGTGAAAGTTACATTGTTTTCAAATACTTTTCTTGATATTAATTGAATCTATTGACAAGGTACTACATATATAGAACATGTATCACTAGTTTCATAGGCTTGTTGAATGTTATTATTATTGTTAGGATTAAATACTGGTTGAGCTGGAATGTGAGGTTGCTTAGGAGGATTATTATTATTAACTAGAGGTGGAAGAAGTATATTTTGAGGCAGATTTTGAGGGGCTTGTCCCCTAAATTGATTTTGAAATTTCTGTTGTTGTGACATATTTTGAGACCAACCAGATCCTCCCTGGTTATATTGGCCACTACTATTCCAATCGTTTTGACTGGACATTCCTTGATTACATGGCAGATTTCCATAGGTATTGGACATAAAGTGGGCCCATGGAGGTACATTCCAATATTGATTTTTTGAATAAGATCTCCAATTTGCCTAGTTTGGTGCATTAGACCATTGATTAGGCCTTTGCGAGTTAGAAATACTAGGGTTTGACCAATTTGGTGGTCCATTGAATGGACCATTCCATATTTGGAATATAAAATAAACATCTCTTGCCTCTTCAAATTTAGGTTCCTTTATGGAAACTTTAACAATAGAGATGTATTTCCAGTTTTTAGTTTTGTGACTTTTATCACAAATTTTACAAGTAGCAATATTAGAAATGTTGGTAATGTTGAGAGGGCATTCTCTCAGATTGTGCTTTTTCCTACATCGATGATAGTATATATCTTCACTATCTTGTCATTTTGGATTTTTATCCATTAAATCCAAAGATGTAGTCAAGGTACTTAATAAATCAATTTTAAACCTTCCAACATGTTTCCAATTTTTGCTCTTGTCACTCCTCTTGTAGATGTATATTTGTTACCCCTTAGAGGTTTATTTATTGAATAGTTTCTGCCAAGGTTCACAATCTCTTCAAATGCCATAAGATGGATATCCCCTTTTGCCATGAGATTCAAAACCTCAAGGACATCTTCTTTTAAAACTTTTAGAAAGAGTTCTTTTAAGATCTATTCATCAAGGTCTATATTTACTCTAGACCCAACAAATAGAAATCTCTCAAGGTAATCCACCAAATATTCTTCTTTTTTATTCATGTAGAATAGCTTAGCTTTCTTATCCCTAACTCTACAGTAATCCTAATATCATTCAAGGAATAACTCGTTTAATCCTCGTTCTCCATCCCATTGATTACAAATATTTTCTCCTAGACCCATGAACCATATTAAAGTTGCATATTTAATAGTAGAGGAAAACAACCTTAGCTTTTGTTCATCGATAGTGTAAAAGTAAGCTTGGCAGACTACTTTAAATTTGAAGAGAAAAGTATTTGGATCTTCATGTGGTTTCCCATGGAAGGTGGGCAATATAGAAACAGAGACTGACTTGGGTTCTCTTGCTATCCCATATGTGTGTAATATTGGGAAGACAAATGTCTTCCTTTGCCCATTTCTTCTTTAGTATCAATCCTATATTTGTTCATTCCCCCTTTGGTTCTCTCTACTTCTCCTTGCCCACTTTGTTGGTCAACCATGACTGAATGTAAGATTTCAAGAATTAGACCAGATATAGGTTCAATAAAAATAGAAGAAGGATCTATGTGATTGTCAAATTCTATTTTAGGCAATAAGTATGAGTTGGGATCTTGTTCTAGGATTTTAGCTTGATTGGTTGATGTTACTGTTTCAAATTCTTCTAACTTATAAATTCCAGGCTGCCTACTAAATTATATTTGGAAATTTCCTTCTAATTTGCTGATCTTGATAAATCTTCCCTTAGAGTCTCTATGTCTGCTCATGAATTTTCTAAGCTCTCTTGTTTTTGCAACACGTCTAATCTTCCTTAAATAGTCTATGAATATCATTAATCGGATCGAGTTGTTCGGGTGTCATGAAGTGTTCTTATTCAAAATTAAAATGGTCTACCACCAATTGAAACAGTTGAACGAGAAAAGCTTGAGTTGAAATAGGGTCGAGATTTCAAAATTGTAAATCACAACATAAATCTTGACATAGCTCTCTAAAGTGCACAAATCTAGGTATTCTCTGATATTTCATGCTATATTCTAGGGCTACTTCTTTCTTTTCTAGGTGTTTGAGGAACTTGTGATTGAGAAGGGAGTCTTCAAAATATTGATTCCAAGGGTAAATTTTTGGATTTACTGTTTCTCTTCTATCCCAAAGCCAAAACTCACAATTCCTTTTAAGATCCAAGTAAGATGAATGGTAGTTTTTCCCTAGAGTTTTAGTTATGTCAATCCTTTTGATTTCTTTCAATTCGTATGATTTTTCTTTAATAATGTCAATGCGTTCATACAAACTTTCCCACTCTTTACTATATGCTCTATTTCCTTGCTCAAAAAGAAGGTTAAATTCTTGTTTTATCAATAGTTCTCTAAGGTCTATAAGTGTAGAATAATTCAAACTATTTTCCACCATCTAGCAACTTATTTTTATTTTATTTTTCTCTCTTTGGTTTGGTTTTGTTTGGGTTTTGATTTTGATTTTATATTTTAATCTCACTATTATCAAGTTCAGATACAAATAATAGCAATTTAATTTATACTATCTTTAATACAATAGAGAATAATTGAAATAAAATTTCACAATAATCCTAATGTTTTGCTAAAATTAGATGTGACCAATCTTAGCACATTAGGAGAAAAATGAAATACTGCTGAAAAAGTAAAATTTACTGAAAATAAAAGGTTCAACTATTATTGTTTGTTTGATTGTTTAGGAGGGTTTCACTATGGCTGTGTCACTCAGCCTTACCTACTTCCTACTTTTGAAAGGGTCCTAAACCAATGTTTAGGTCTGTTTCAGTGTATACCTACTTTTTTTTTTTTTCATAGGGCCTAACTCAAACTAAACAATAATAATCACCCAAAGCTAGAAATATTGAGGAAATAAAATTTGCTAGAATTAAAGGTAAACTATTACTACTTATTTGATTATTAGGAGATTTTCACTACGGTTGTGCCACCCAATCGTACCTACTTCCTACTTTTGACAAGGTCCTAAGTCAAGTTTAGGTTTATTTCAGTGTATACCTACTTGTTTTTCTTGTAGGTCCTAAGTCAACTAAGCAATAATAGTTACCCAAAGCAGAAAATTTGCAAGAAATTAAAATTTGTAGAAATTAAAATTTGCAAAAATAGAAATTTGTAGAAATGGAAATTTACAGGAAATATAATTCTAATTAAGAAAGCAATAAAACTAATTTCTCAAGAGAAATGAACCTGAAAGCATCATACAAAGGGGCTTGTTGGGACCATCTCGTGCCACTTTGACTCATATGCACACCAAGAACTCATATGTATCTCTTTTCACATATAAGTAAGCCTCACCTAATTGCACTGCCAAACAACTTTTTTGATTAACCACTATGACACTCCTCTCCCTAACAACGATGCCAAAATGATCGACTGTAATAGCTTACATTTAATTTATTAATACAAGAGTAAATCAAGGTTAGATTTAAAGAGTAGAAATCTAGTATAGATTGTACCATGGGGATCAATGCTAAGCTTAATTCAGATCTCTTTTAGTTTTAGGTGGTTGTAGAAAATATGATGAACATAAATTAAATTATGCAGGAATGAAAACAAAATGCAATTTATGATTTTTGTAGTAAATATGATAATTACTTATTAATGATTTAATCTATTGATGAATTTATCTATTGTTGAGTTTAACTAATAGTAATTACCTACTGATGAGTTGATATATTAATGAGTTTATCTATTGTTGAGGATCCTCATGCAGTTAGTTTTGTTTATCTATTCTAAATTTATATTTTATGAAGGTGCAATTTACTTTATTTTATATTCTAAGGTTAATTAACTATTTCTAACCTATTGTAGGATCGAGAGCTTAGAGAATAGCTATAGGAGTGGGCCCTACATCCTAGAAGATAGTGTAAGTCTTTCTCCCCTAGTTTACTTTATCTCAGTAACTAAGATGCATAACTATTCCTAACATTATTTTATTCTATGAATGTAGGAATGTATAGTTACAACTACATAAATGAAATTAAGTAGTAAATACAAATGACACAGTTACCATATGCAAAGAATGAAGTGCTACTTTTATTGCTGGAAATTCAAATGTACATGCTAGCACAATTCTTCAGAAATTGAATAGAACTTAGACTTTTCAACATTAGAACACCAAACCTTAGCTATTTTTTCATTCGACATTTCAACATTAGACCTTTTCAAAGGTCTGCCTATGTAATTTATACTATGACTTGTAAAATTTTGAATGAAATATTCCACATATTTTGCCATGTGGAGTTTGTGGGCTTATGATGCAACAACAATGCACTAACCAAAATAATCTAAACTAATGAAATTCCTAATTCTTCTTAGACTCAGTAAATATCCTAAGTGGTGGCATTTTATAAACACACTTAACAAAACTATACTAATTTAAATATTTTGTAAGATGTACAATATAATCATTTTTTTTATTCTTAAAAAAAGGTATAACAATCTTGCATATAAATCTAATCAACCTAACAAGTTTCCAATTATACAATATCTATGAAATAAAGTGATAAAAAATTTATTAATCACAATATTCTCATGGAGAATATGTGACAAGTCAACTTAATCTAAGCTGAATGTACTTCTTTATTGCCATGTGAGAGCACCATGCTATTGCTGATGTGGTGTATGACGTTGGTCAACTCCCTTCGGTAACTACTGGTAAGAATTCTTCTTCAATAACATCCTTTAGTAGCTACCTTTTGTAACATGCTTCGATAACTATCTTCAATAACATACTTGAGTTACCATCTTTCGTAATAGTAATTAGTCACTGTTCTGTCATCGTGCCTAAAACTTCCTTAGTCCTTTGTTCTTACGCCCATCTTGTCGCATCGGTATATCCTGATGCTCGTACTACTGCATTGTAGAACATCCTTCAAGACTTTCCTACATTATTACTCATAACTTGGACATATTTTACATAAAGTGCACACATTTGTCAGATTCAACTGCATTCATATTTTTACTAATAATTCACAAAAATAAAAATAAAAACTAACTTAAGACACATTATAAACACAAATTAGATATAAATATGGAACACTTTATTATGAAAATATGTATCAAATAATCACTCATCAGATACCATCATTGCTACTCATGCTTCTGTGTGGGAAGAAAAAGCTATTAAGAGTATTCTTGATACTTATGAGGAGGCCGCAGATCAGAAAATAAATTATATTAAAAATAAAATCTACTTCATAAACACTTCCCAAGAGAGATAAGCAAAGATTGCACATATTTTTTAATGTGTTATATCTCAGTTACCTACACAATATTTGGATCTCCCTCTTTTCACCAGTGCTCCGAAGGAATCCATGTGGAGTAATGTTATTGAGAGGATTTACAAAAAACTTATAGGTTGGAAAGGGACCGCCTCTATCAAACAACCAAATCCCCCCTAAAAATGTCTTATCTCCAAAGTGTTCCTATTTATTTCATGTCCATAATCAAAGTTCCTTCTACTATCTTCATGAAAAATGAGCGAATACAAAAGAGATTTTTATGGGCAGTTATCAAGGATAGGAAAATATTTCATCTGGTCAGTTGGGACAAGGTGTGCTCCCCAAAAATTTAGGGGGATTGGTGCTCTGAAGAGTTTTTAATATGAACACAACCTTTTTACCGAAGCAAGCATAAAATATTTTCACCAACAACAACATTTAATGAGTCTCAATTATCAACAAAAAATATCTTTAGAACCGTTGTATCTTGGATGATGATATTTCCAGATATGGGTCCACTTTCTGGAAATAAATTATCCAAACCAAATTTCTTATTCATAAGGGGATAATGTGGCAACTAGGTACATAGAGTAAAATTAATTTCTAGACTGAAAGGTGGATTTCTAATCAACCGCTTTCAAATAAAAATGAAATTGTTGTCTTATAGCCTTTCTTGGAAACTTTAATTAGTAGCAAGGTTGAAGATTTCATTGACATTTTATTGGATTCCAAGTTTTGGAAATATTTTCATATTCCTTGTGCTAATGGTCAAATATTTGCTACCTCAGAAGTTCTCAAAACCATCCTAAATACAATAGTCATCCCCACTGGTAATTTTCCTTACTGTCCTTTTTGGAAAGAAACTGATTCTAGGTTGTTCACTGTTAAATCTACTCATGATCTAACTATTGATTTTCAAGTGGTCCATATCCCTTATGATAGAGTGTGGATTAAATACCTCATTCTAAAAGTTGCTCATTTCAACTGGTTGGCCATTCAAAATAATATTCTAATGATTGATAATATTATGAAAAGGGGTATGTTTATCCCCAATAGATGTTATTTATGCATGAATGCCTAGGAATTTGCCAATCACCTCATTTTTGGGTGTCATTTCTCCAAGATAACTTTGGATCACCTTATGTTCACTTTTCATATCTCTTGGGTTCCTCCTAATTCGTTGAGTCACCTTTTCACCTAATGGAATACTCCATTCAAAAATCTCAAATTATCTTCTTTATGAAAAGTGAGCCTTCATCATATCTTATGGAAATTATGGCTTGAAAGAAACAACAAGATTTTATCTTCTTCCTCTAAGGATACCATCTCTGTAGCCAACAAAGCTATTGCCTTTACTATCAAGAATTCCCATCTCTTCCCTGTTCCAATCCATATGATTCTAGATTGGAGTCTATTATGTTCTCTTATTTAAATATTCCCTACAACTTCGGTTCTAGTTTACCAGCCCCCATCCCAGAGTGGATGCCCATTGGATTCCTCCCCCAAGTGAGTTGCTGAAACTTAATTTTGATGGTGCCTCCAAAGGAAACCCAAGGGATGCTGGTGCAGGTGGTCTAGTTAGAGATAGTACTGGTCAAGTTATTATAGCTTATGCTGAGTATCTAAGGTGCCAAACAAATATTTTTACTGAAGGTCATGCACTGTGGATAAGGCTAGATCTTCTCAAGGATTATAAAGGTAACCTTTTTATTGAGGGAAATTCTTTGAAAATTATAAATGCTCTTAAAAACAATAGGGTGTCCTCTTGGAATATCAGAACTATTGTTTAGGAAGCTAAGAAGCTATCCAAAAATTTCAATGATATCTCTATCAACCATGTGTACCACAAAGCTAACAAACCTGCAAATATTCTTGCCAATTAGGGAGTTACCCATAAATATCTATCCATTTGGAAAGAAAGTTTTATCCAAGAAGTTTTAAATGCTACTAATAATGATTTGGTTTGAAAGTTATGGTCACAAATTTTGGTGGGTCAGCTTCTCCAATGTTGACTCTACCCTTTTTAGCATGATGTGTTTCTTTGGTTCCAATTCTTATGGTGGAATTTTTCTGATTAGCGTGACTCTTTGCCTTGCTATAAGTGCTGGCATTTGGTTCTACCATTTCCATTTCATGAAGTATGCAATGTACCAAGATAGTCCTTTTCAGTGGGTTTGCCTTAAGGTTATCTTCTCCAAGCATGTCAAGTCCTTGAGTAGGTCTAGGCTGTGTAACTGGATGTTATCGAACAATATCAATATGCATCAAGTCTTGAGATGCTTAAATTTATGTCTTGTGAATTTTGAGATTCATTATTTTAGTCATTTGGAACTCTCAATCCTATCCCAGCCCTATCATGTACAAAGTCTATCATGTGCCATGTCTATTTTTTTGGTGTTAACTCCCTATGGAGAATTATTATGTGGTCTGCCAATCACACCAACTTAGCTTTCAAAAAGGGTGTCTATTGTACCAAAAATTTCTATATTTACATCCTTGGTTTGTGTCAGTCCATTGTCATCTAGTTTTGTTCACCTTTGTGTGTCCTAGGCCATAAGAAGCGTATGTGGTCTTAATTTCTCCTTAGTCTTGCCAATATGGCCTTGCTTGATCCATATACCCTTTAGCTTGATCCCTTGTCTCACACCTTTCTGGAAGCCCATGGTCTCATTCCGTTTCTAAGCAAGTTCAAAGGGGCTGAGTAAGATATCACTTAAGCCTTTGGAATTTCATGAAATAATGGTTATTTGTTGTGCAAAATCTCCATTTCAGAGTTACTGTTAAGATGATGGATGAGGTGATAGAACTATCGATGAAAGGGTGAGCGGTACGAAGAGATCATCATAATTGAGAACTTGAGCTCCAGGGTTTCCAAAATTATTCAAATATTTTCAAGTGGAAGGGTGTTGTTGATCGTGAGTCACTGCTTGTGCCTTGACCCATGGTGTCTATTATAGTTTTTATGTATCTTTTGTGAGCTTCTCTTGCATGGGTTTTTGTCATAGATCCTTTACAGGTTTTTCAGATAGTTACTTCTCTTAAGCAACCTCTGTGTGGGTATTGCTTGAACTGCATTTTTGTTTTTGTGATATTAGGTGTCCATCCAACCTTCTCTGCTATTGTTTGGACCTTTTTCTTTAGGTTGTTGTTGGATAATATGCAGGCTTGTGTCATATTATGCTATTGGCTTAATTTATGTACTTGGGTTTGGGGCCCATTTAAACCCCACACTTAATCAATTTTACCTACCAAAAAAATATTTTAAAAGAACCTATACATTATATACATTCACTAATTGTAACTACCTCTAGTACAAGTTACTACCTTGAGTTTTTACTAGTTTTGGACATGCATGACATCTTCTAAATTTTCAATTAAGACCTCTAAAACCTAAATTTTTCTAAATGATCAGATAATTGATTTGCTTAAATTGTGTGAGTGGCTCATAGGAGAGAAGTGCTAGTAGGATAGAAACAACTAGCTCACTAGAGCAAAGCACTATCATATTGGAGTGAAGTTCTCCAAATAGGAGTGATTTTATCACCTCCTAGAGAAAATAACTCATGGATAGTTTGAGGGGTAAAAATAAGATGTGCAAATCCTAAGGAAGACTCATAGATAGATAGAGGGGTAAAAAGATGTGCAAATCCTAAGGAAGATTTTTTAAAAATTATACTTATGCGTATAATGGTACCAACAAGCACTTTAGAGGAATTCTAAGTGATTTAGGAATGTATTTAATGGTAGGTAGCATTTGGATGTGCATCATTTTACTAAAGATACCCTCAAATATTTACTTTTACTATGTAGTGAGAATATATCACCCAAGGTTATGTAGGGGTAAATTCTTCCTATAAATAGGAGCTATGGGATCCATTGTAAACATTTTTTGGACTTGATAAAGTTAGAGCTACAATTTATAAGACTCACATTGTACTTGATTCTTCTTGATATTTATACAAGAAAGATGAGACTTTTGTTTTTTTTGTCAATGACACTTTCCTCCTAGATTGTGGAATACATGATGATTGTGGCACTACCATTTTGTTATTAATTTTATTTCATACACATGGGATTCCATATTAGTTTTTGTTTTTATCATGTCTTTATTGATCACACACTATCCTTGATATAGTTATAACTGTATTCATTTTCAATCTATTGTACCCTCAACTTTAAAATTTACTTTTCATGCATTTTAATTTCTACGTTTATTTTCCACACTTTAATATTTGGCATTTATTTTTATACAATGAGATTAGATTAGTTATATTTGAGAAGGAGAGTGTGGATCCACTCGAAATCTAGAGTTTGGAAGAGGCATTAATAAAAAAAGAAACATGGTGAAGCAGTAATCTAAAAGTGTAAACTAGTTTCTGATTCACCAGATCACAAATGTGTAAGTGAAGAGCATACTCCTAGTGTTGCAAGCTTTCTAGTTCACCAAATCACATTACATGCAAGTGAAGAGCATAATACCAACAACAAAAATGTATTAGAAAATAGAAAGAAGAAAAATGAGGGATTATAAACTTAAAGAAAGAGATGAGTTAGGAAAGGAACAAAAAAATTTGATTGAATTTTTATTCCAAAAAAAAGTGATACATCTATAAAAATTTGAACATGTTTCGCCCTACAGGTCTCATTAGCAAAGTGATCTTCAAATAGGTACAACCTATCTTTATAAAGACCTAAATCTAGGGGGGAGCTGAAGAGTAATGCATGTGGTATAAAAAAATCCTAGTATTATTACAAACCATAGGTTTATAGACCAAGATGGTTGAAAGAAGAGAAGTCCCAAGCTCAACCCCCAAAAAAACACCCATCCAGAAAAAAGAATAAACACATTAAAAAATACGAAAATACAAGGTGGAAAAGAGTCTCTTAAATAATTTTATTTTTACAAAGATAAGATCGATGAGGTTTTTGGTTCCTCCAACAAATTATTCCTCGAGAAATGTGATTGAGTTCTCTATATTTTCTTTGTTTTCAAACATTGGATAAATAATATCTAGGCTGATTCAAATATCTCTAAAAAAATTGTAGTTGTCCAGCTTCAAAATAAGAGGAATTTTTATTTTTATTTTGGTTCCATGTCTGCGTGCTACTTGTTCAAAAAATCTGGCTAAAAGTGAAGGCCTACCATCAAATTTAACTTTCTTAAATAAATGTAGGTGAAAATTAATTTGATATCCCCTAGCTTTGAGTCTGTTAAAAAAATTACTTTTAACAGAAATAAATCCATCTTTGGAGATTTCTCTAACCAAAAATTTGTTGATTTCACTCATGATAAAGGCCTTTTTTTGATAAAATAGACGATAGGAGGAAGCATGGATGTATTGGTAGACATTCATTAGATTTTGAAACAATTTGGTGCAAATAATTATAGTCTAAGAAAAATTAGACCCCTTAAGAAATATAGTATCCAGAAGTGTTAATTCAAAATTTGAAACAAAGGAAGTAATTTTAATATTGTCATAGAAGGAACCATTGGTAGTAAGAAAACCATTAAGATCCTCCTTAGGGCCATGCCAAAATCCAATGACATCATCAATGTATTTTTTATAAAATAAAATATTTTCCACAACAATGTTATTAAATACATATTCCTCTAGATGACAGAGAAATAAACAAGCATAAACCACAAAAAAATTACTTCTCCATGGTTGTTCCTCTTATCTTCCTGTATGTTTTCCCTTTGAATTCCAAGTAGTGTTGTGTTAACACTATCTTTGCAAGCCTTACCACAAAATTTGTCTTGGTTGGATCAAATTTGTTCCTCAAAAAATGATGGAGGGTTGCCAATACTTGAGAGGTGGGGATTCTGGAATAGAGGCTCTTAACAGAAAAAGAGAAAAGAATGATGTTTTAAGGAAAAGTATGACCATGCAGATATTTAATTAGAGATATGAAATCCAAGAGATGGTTTTTTCAAAATTGGTAAGAGCAGATGATGAAGCCATTTAGAGGTAGGTTCGAGCATGAAACCATAGTAGGAACAAATGGATTGATCAAAAATCTTGGGCTTTTGGATTTTGAGGAGTAGGTAAAAGACACACTCTAGTAGAGGATGGTGTTACCTAGAGCATAAATTTCCTATGGTTTTTTTAAAGCAGATTCTTCCTAAAAGCCTAGTCAAGCAAGTCTTGGAGCTGATAAAAAATATTTTGCTAGGGACTTTGTTCACTTTAGAGTAAGCATTTTGATCTGAAAGATGATAAAAGCCTTCTAAAATGTACCATTCCATGGAAAAAATACAAACACCCAAGTTTTTATCTACGGTTCTAATGACAATGGATTTGTTATTGGCAAGGGAAAACATGGCAAACCAAATATGGGGTGGAAAGGCACGTTGGTGGGTAGAATTGGCAATAGATAATTTGTTATTGAGGAATATTTCACCCATGCCAATAACTTCTTCCAAAGGCCTATAAAACTAGGAGGGATTAAAACTTGGGTTGGAAACACGAAAAGGATCAATGGGCTTAGACAATTTTGGAGGGCTACCTCTCGGTCCAAAGAACCATTCGAGACGAAGATATCTACAAAAGGCTGAAAAATCTTGTTTTAGAATATCTTTGGCCATGGGAGGAGGAAAGGGTGGGAAATTTAAACCAAGATGATGGCCTTAATTTCATTATGGGTAAGCTTTTCAGAGGAAAAATTATGGACAACAAGATTTGTGATTTTACCATCCATAGCCCAGAAAGGACTCCTGTAAAAATATTCATGGCCAAAATCCTGTTCCTGTGGGTTAAAAATTGTAGAACAAGGGGTTATTTTTTGTTTCCACCACAATTTTGGTGATGGACTAACCCCTACCCTTGCTACTTCTAAATAGATTAAGTAAAACCCTTTCTTGAATTCTTGAAACTAGAGTTACAAAGATTTCTTCCATTGTCTAGTTGCAACTGCTGCTGCATAGAGGAAGTGCAGTTCTAGAAGTTTCTCCCCTTCTATAATTTTCTTGGAGCACCCTAAAAGTTTAAATTATGCCATTTTTGTTATTGCTACCTTTTTTATTGTTGTTGTTTTAGTTGTTTATTCCTTTGTTGTGGTTGTCATTGTTGTTGTTTGTTTCTATGCTATGGATGTTGTTGTGATTACCTTTTGTATGTAGTAGAGGATCTTTGGTTTGGACCTCTACTGTGACTTCTATTATTTTTTTGTGTTGTGTAGGAAATTTATTTTGTGTACTTGTGATTATTTTTTCTAGACAATCAATTTGCTGCTTGATTTTTCTTTTAACCAAGTCAGGTATACTTTCTATAGATTTTGACATACTAATTATTGGGACTTCTGAAGTAGCATTCTCTAGAGAAGTTTTAGATTTCTCTTGTGTATATTTTTGGATTTGCATTTAAATTCTATAGGCTTGAAGCTTTCCCTAAAAAATCTTTTTAATGTTGGATTCCCATTTCAAAGCAATTTCCTAAAAAATTATCTTATGTTTATTTACAAAATCTACAAGAATTTCCTTAATTGCAGGCAATAAAATATTGGAAATATAATCATTGGCCTGAGTATATAATTTATTTGTGTATTTTTTGAAATTATAGATGTACAATTTAGCCATTTCCAAGCAAAAATGTTCTATGAGTGCTTCTGACTCATTAGAAAACTATTTATTAATATCTTCATCTAGAAGTTGAAGACGTGGTTTTTCCATTCGTAGGCTATGGATATAAATGTCTTCACCCAAATTATCTTTAATTCGGGCTAGCTTGGAATGGCATATTTCTTCATTTTTGCTCAAAATATTGAATTCTTCAAACCTTGTTTCCAACAACTTATCCAAAGACTTCGGTCATTGAGAAATGTCATTGATTCCATCTATGAAGGTCCTTCTATCCTATATAGAAGGAACTATTTTGTTCTAAGCAATTTTTTTTTTTCTATTAGACCTCCGCAAATCTCTTCTATTTTATCTATGCTGAAGACCCGTTATTCAAGCTCCAAAATTTGCTACTGTGAACCCTCTTACCATAGACGCTTGAGAGGAAGACAAACAAAGAAAATAGGGGGACTATCAGGAACTATGGGAGAGGATTCAAAATTTGAAAGATCAATAATTGGTAGAGCAACATGCACCATTAATGGATAAACTCATTAATGAAAAAAGAAACATGGCAAAAGTAGGTATCTAAAAATGTAAACCAGTTTCTAATTCACCAGATCACATATGTGCAAGTGAAGAGCATACTCCTAGTGCTACAATTTTTTTGGTTCACCATATCACATTACGTGCAAGTGAAGAGCATAATGCCGACAACAAAAATGTATTAGAAAATAGAAGGAAGAAAAAAGAGGGATTATAAACTTAAAGAAAGAGATGAGTTATAAAGGGAAAAAAAAAACATTTGATTGAATTTTTATTCAAAAAATAAGAAGTGATACATCTACAAAACTTTGAATATGTTTTGACCTACAGGTCTCATTAGTGGAGTGAGCTTCAAAGAGGTAAAACCCTCTATTTATAAAGACCTAAATCTAGGGGGGAGCTGAAGAGTAATGCATGTGGGATAAAAAAACCCAAGCATTATTACAAACCACAAGTTTATAGACCAAGATAGTGAAAAGAAGAGAAGTCCCAAGTTCAACCCCAAAAAAACACCCACCTAGAAAAGAGAAGAAACACATTAAAAATTTCAAAAATACAAGGTGGGAAAGAGTCCCTCAAATTATTTTATTTTTACAAAGATAATATCGAAGAGGTTTTGATTCCTCCAAAAAATGATGCCTCGAGCAATGTGCTTGAGCTTTCTATCTTTTCTCTATTTTTCAAACATTGGAGAAATAATATATGTGCCAATTCGAAGATCTTTGATAAAATTGTAGTTGTCCAACTTCAAAATAAGAGGAATTTTTTTTATTTTGGTCCCATATCTATGTGCTACTCGCTCCAAAAATTTGGCCAAAAGTGAAGGCCTATCATCAGATTTAACTTTCTCAAACAAAGACAAGTGAAAATTAATTTGATATACCCTAGCTCTAAGTTTGTTAAAATTTTTACTTTTCATAGAAATAAATCCTTGGAGCTTTCTCTAACAAAAAATCCATTGATTTCACTCATGATAAAGGTATTTTTATAATGAACTAGATGATGGGATGAAGTAGGGATGTATTGATAGGTATTCATTGGCTATGAAACAATTTGGTGCAAAGAATTCCAGTCTGAGCAAAATCAGGCCCCTTAAAAAATATAGTATCCAGAAGTGTTACTTCAGAATAAAAAATAAATGAAGTAATTTTAATATTGTCATGGAAGGAATCGTAGGAAACAAGAAAACCATTAATATCCTCCTTAGAGCCATGCCAAACTCCAATGTCATCATCAATGTATATTTTATAAAATAAAATATTTCCCATAGTAACATTATTAAATACTTGTTCCTCTAGATGATAGAGAAATAAACAAGCATAAACCACAACAAAACTACTTCCTATGGGTGCATAAGAAATATTTTTTTACAATTCAACATGTTTTATGCCTGGTGGGACCAAGGGCTTAATCTCTATGATGATATTGAGACTAGTCTCAAATTGAAATTTAATGTCATACAATTTCATTTTTTGTGTCTAATTTTTTAGGTGCTTTGCAAATGATGACTCCATTACAAATCTAAAAAATATATGTTTTTTGCAAGGAAACCCCAATTGGAATAATTTCTCATCTTTAGCTCCAAATTTGTATTTTCCATGGACAAAACATTGTTGGATCAAATTTAGAATTTTTTTGGCAAATGCTTTCTTAGAAAGTTATTCACTCCAAAATTAGAATGATTCACTTTGTTCAAGACCAATCGACTGGAAAAAGCAAAAAAAAATAAATTTCAATTTAGGGAGTGATTCACTCCACTTAGCTAGAGATTTTCTTCAAAAGAGTAAAATTTCTCCAAGTTGAATTCAAAGACCATTTTACCTATTTTTGAGGAGTGATGCTCAAATGGTCAAGAATATTCCTAACTCCTCCAAGAGGAATGATTCACCATAGAATTAGAATAATTCACTTGGACTTTATTTTATACGTTTTTTTTTCATATTTCTAGAAGAAATTCACTCTAATTTGGAAGTGATTCACTCTAACTGAAGAAGGACTCACTCTATGAGTCATAATTTTATAAAATTTTAAAATTAACCTCAAAAATATATCTGTATAGGTACATATGCAAGGGAATATATGCTTATGAATATGCACTTAAGACACAATAATTGGGAAACAAATTTTGATCACAAAAATTACCAATGAAGGAATAAAAAAGGGGAAATAAAGGATTAAATTACTATGTGAGTGCACCAAAATGATGATATTAAAGAATATCGTATGCCAAATTTCCCTTTTTCAAAAGGGAAAGGTCCTATGGCCAATCAAAGAAGCCAAAATTTTGTGTTTCAAGAGATAGTCTTTTTTGGCTTCCCTTACAATTATACCTCTACTATTTCCAATCATGCCTAGGTGAACATAGAATCCACCATAACTCATACTAATAATTTATATGGGATGTCATTGATTGATGTAAACAACCCTTTAAATAACCAATTCCTTGTGTCCTCCGATAACCATAATAATGTAAATAAACCCCTAACCTTTAATATCTAAACTAATCCTTCTACAAGTATCGATTCATCCTAGAGTTTACCTAAGTCTAGTCAACAAAATAACATGTCTAATATACCAACCTCATTATCAGGATAATTTATGCCACCCAATATAGATACTATTAGACAAATGTACATTCCTAATCAAATCCAACATGTTTACCAATACTTTCAAGTTCTATCTAGTCAAATGGGGACACGAGGATCATAGGAAAATTCTAAATACCTCTCCATCTAACCATCCACCATAAAAAATATATCAATACTCACCTCCTTAGAAACCAACATGTCCCTTAACATGGCTTGCAAATCCTCCTCCTTTTAAAAATTTATAGGTCATATTGTCAACAACTAGCCTATCCTAATTCACCATACTTACCAAATTTAAATCCTCCTTTTATACCACCTTATTATGCTATGCATTAGTATCCTTAAGATTTTCCTCAATAAAAATTCCCTCAAGTATCCCCATATCTTCTATGTAGTGTACCCCTATTTTATGTAATATGATCAACATCCCCAAAATAACTAGTACATAAATTGCCTAGGCCACAAAATTAACTTCTAGACTAGACTTGTCAAGGATATCTAAACCTAAGGGCCTATTCTCCACTCTATCCATGATGGATCACCTAAATAAGATCTCTGTATTTATGTAAATTCATCACATTTAGAATAAGAACATCATGGTATACTTGCATATCTATTCATTGCAATATAAAGCTACTTTATGGTATAGGAGGTTACTAGATAATTCTAATACTAATTATGCATAGATTTTGGAGCATACGTAATGGGTATTCTATTTTGTTTCAATTAAATTCTATGCAAAGGCATCCTTAGGAAAATATTCATGACTATAATACTAGATTTAAAGGGACCTTGTATTTTATTCCTTAAGAATTTAGACTTATGAGTAATATGCATTTCCATATTATATCAAAGGCCTACAATTTGATTTATCACTAAATAATGCTAACAATGTCACTTTAGCTACAACTTTTGAGGAAGTTTACTACATAGAATATGTTCTAATTAGAGTAGAAAACATACTACCTACCTTTCCTATGGCTTATTCCACTCATATCATCCAAAACCCTCAGATTTCTAAATCCATACCCTCTAATTTTACCATTTCAAATACCCTATCATCTACCAATATAGCTCCTTATCAATACATTGTGACACATCTAGGTTAAAATTCACCATCAATATTCACTTTCTAATCTCAATTTCCAACTTTGCCTAGTCCACCATAAACTAATGATGACACTAAATTCATTGCTAGTGTATGGACCAATGTGAGTTCAATATGAAAAATGCTAGAGGTAGTAAAGACAATGGTGAATCATAATAATATGGAGAAGAGATAGTGATAGTAGAACAGGGGGTGACAACAACAAATACGGGAACAAAAAAAATCCTCTTACCTTATCAAATATTAGGTACCACAATAAAATATTAGCTAGAATACAAATTTGGTTCATAATATTATGGTGAACATGAATTTAAAAATGAATAGATTGTGGTGTTTTCCATATAATTCATGACACAATCCAATGTACTCTATGGTGTCTATTAGACATTCACAAATAAATTAATTTGATCAATAATGCCAAATTTTAATAATCATCCACCATGGATCAAATGGTACCAACAACGAATTTATTTATGATGTGAATCCCTTATTAGTTTCCTATTATGAACTAGTTGGATTATCATGATCCAATTCTAATGTAACAAACAACTCTATCTTTTCCAAAATATCACAACATAGATTTTATCATCTTTAGTGCAATTGAGGGATATGAAGATCCCACATTTAGAAACAACAATATAGGTATACATCGATAAAGGGTTGGGACTAGGAGTAAAAGAAAGGTGATAGAAGAGAAAACATTGGTTCACAAATAGGCTATTACAAACAAAGAAACAATAGTGTTGAGAAGAACAAGACCACACTACACAAAGGATAATGAACCCATGAACTCAATCTAATAAGAGAAATAAAATGAAAATGTTAGAAAATATTCTGTCGATGCTCCCTAAGTGGATACACAAGCAGTAAATCAAAAGTAGACAAAAAAAATAAAAGGAGAAAAAACCAAAAAGTGCAACTAAAAGGAGGTTATTAAGTACAAATATAGGAGGTATGATAAGGAGATAAATAGATTATAGAAGCAGATAAAACAATATCTCAAACATCCTTCCATCACTAGTGAAGGGCATGTGATAAACACAAAGTAGTTAGGAAATTATTGATCCATAGTGAAAGTAGCTCTATTGAAGTAAGGTTCAATATAGTGGAAGAAAAATCTTGTAAAGGTGATCATACTAGAGGCCCTAGACATTTTTAAACAAAGATACCTACTCCAAGAAACTCTCAACAAGTAGGAGACAAGCTAAACCAAAAATGGGAATCCTAATACAGTCTAATATAGTCTAGAAAAGCAACAAAACAAGATAGCAAAAGATCCATTTAACATCTAAAATTATTCCTACAAATATCCTAAATATCCAAAACCTAAAAACTTGAAACTAATATGATTCTATGTGACTTTGAAAATTAATTATTATATTTATTAGGTAAAAGAAGGGTTTTTGAAAGGGTCCCAGAACCTTTTACATATGGGACTAGAAGAGGTCAAGGGCAAGCCCCAACACTCAACCAAAAACACCACAAAAAAATTAAAGTTTCCTAACAAAGGCTATCCAACAATAGAGCCAGTAGGGGAGCACACAATAATGACAAAGATAGGACACAAACCATAGGAAACACCAGATTTGAAACCCATATATGACCATCACCCAAAAAATAAGAGCTAGTCCCAAAAACTACTTGGGATTTGACACATCCTTTTGTTTCTGCACCATTCCATGAATCTTGTTAGTGAAATATATCACAATTTGGAGGGAATCCAGCAACACTTGGTGTTTTTATTTGAGTTTGCTTAGGAAGGGTAGACCAATAGGGGATTCAAGTCCCAATGAGGGTGATAAATCTTTGGTATTCCATGAATTCACTGATCACTCAGAGATTTTCTTCACTGGTAAGATTTCTTCTAAGTCCATCACCTCCATTGAAATAGGAGAGGTTTCAGTCTTCAGAGCCTTCAAAGAGAGACACTTAGAACGATGCACTTGGCATCCCTTGATGCCACAAAGAGAAACTATAACCTTCCTCGTAGATGAAGCCTTACCATTGAAGGAGGAGAATGGAATCTTGAATTCTTCAGACTCAGATTTAATAGAATTATTAGAAGACCTAGAATACGTTAGCGATGGGTCAAAGGCTAAGGGAATTATTAGAAATTCAATATTTGCCAATGCTTCTTCTACCATAATACCTCTATATTTGGACACATGTTAAAACTTTAATAAAATAAAACCTTTATCGATTGGGTCCAACGTTTTCCCACCCCTTGCATCCATTAGAGACTTCTCCAGAGAGTGAAAAATTAAAAATTATTTAATGATGAGTTGTATAATAGATTTAAGGGATATTGTAATGATAGTATGCAATGCTATTTACAAAGAAATGAGATGACCCTGCATAAAGACTACTAGGGATATAATATAGATATATGGGATTTGAGTGTATGTTGTGGGAGTTTTGAAGGACTTGATATTGACTATAAAAAAATATCCTAAGTTAATGGTAGTCTAGGAAGTTGTAGTGGTTGAAATTCCTCCATATTTTAATGTTGTTGTCTTTGATTATCCTCGATCAAGACATTTGCACCTTGTTTTGGAGTGACACAATGGGCCACATTTTAGAGGGGCCTTAGAAGAGTTTTTTACAAGGTTGGGTCCTTATTAATATGTGATATTCAAGGTGCTAGTTGCTCAAAAAAGCGAAAGGGTATGAGAAAGTAAACAAAATCAACAAAGAAAAATAAAAGGGGTTAATGCACCAAGAGATCTACTAATATATTCCTATAAAAATAGGCCTAAATACTATGTGATATTGGTGAACACTTCCTCTCCTTGACACAGTGAAGTGTGATCAAGATCTACCAGTTATATACATGCATAAGAAGACAGGTCATGTAGGAGAACCAATATAGTAAGTGACTTAGTTTGAAAATAGATGTAGGCCCATCATACACATATACACTTAGAAAAATATGATATTCAAGAAAAATATCATAAAAACATACACATACACAACAACGAGTCTACAGAAAAATGCAAAAAAATAGACATAAGCTCTCATGTATATATAATGAAAGCAAACTCTTACAAATATTGTGCTAGAAGTGAGGGTTCGAGATTGCCCACAAGCCACTCAGGAACCAAAACTATTTTTATAGATAGAAATGAAAGGAAAGCCTACAAATGTATAAAATTGTAGACTCATCGATCCTTCACAAAGCTAAGAATACTCCTATATATAAATTACAAGGGGAGGGTTTTCCATTCAAAACTCATGTAAAGATTTATGGGTGGCTACTATTTCAGATGCTGAATCATGTCTCATGTGACTATTTTTCCCTTTAGGATTTTCCAAATTAATATATGAATGTCAATTGATCCTAGGTCCTTGGATTAGTAGCTATTGTTTTTATTTTCGTCTACCCCTTTTAGGAATTCCCATAACCTAGGTGCAAAATATTGCTTTGGTAAATATTTTGGATGTTTGAGCTGCTTTTGCTATGACTCCATGATATTGTTATCCTTTATCAAAGATAAAAGATATATTTTGCAAGAAGGACAATCTTCCTTGAAGAGTGTGCACCTCATTGGTTTGACTTTCAAATCATAGGTGTTATCTTCTTTGAGAGTTTTTCTTCATCTCTTGGGACCACTTGTCTTCAAATATTTGGGAATTTTACCTCTTATAACTTTGTCGAGACTTTTGTTCTTGCATTTTATCCATGACTTAGAAAATTTTGACTTTTAGATATTTCTTGCTCATGAGATATGGCCTTCGATGATCAAGCTTTTTTGATCAAACATTTATTCATGTGCTTGTCCATGACTCAAACTTTCACTTTCAAAATGTATAGTGATTTATCACTATAGTTCTGGTCAATCTCAGGGGATATTTATCTTGCTAAAGATAAGAAACCCAAAAATTGGTGCCTTAGTCCATTGGACATAGAGTCATGAATATTTCCCATAAAGGTATAAGTTTCCAACAGATAAGCCACATATTTGAAATTTTGTAGGTGGTCAGACCTTTCTCTATATCATGAAATTCAGATAGCCTATGGTACATGTACAAGTTTTAAGTGAGTGGTCTTTATCCATTGGGCATGGAGTCAAGGGTCCCCACTAGCTGCTCAAGTCCTTTCTTTCTTTCTCTTTTTGTAGTTCCTTAAGTGAAATATGGTCACCCTAATGAAGCTAGGACCCTTTTGTAACTTTTAAACCCTAAGCAAGAAGGTACTAGAGATATTTCCATGGTTAGCACCATTGGGGCGAGTCTCCCATTTTTTGGTTGAGCCTTCTAATGTCCTTCCATGCTCATAGATGAAGAGGTTCTTTACATGCTCTTGCTCAACCTCTTCATAAAGGGGGGCATCTGAGATGAAATATTCTCATTCTTTTGCTTGGTCATCAAAAAGGTAGAGGAGTTTTGATCCAAAATTTTCCTCCTCATCATGATCCTTCTCAACCTCTACCTAATTTGTAGACTCATACCCCTCATGATGCATGTGGAAAGCCTCATCTAGGATCTTCTCTTGTTGTTTGAGGGAGTGCTAGATATCATTTTTATCCTAAACATGGATGCTATGCATATCCCCTTCTGATGCATCTTTGTGGAGAGTTCCTAGCTCAGGATACACTCTATCTTATTCTTTTGTGAAGTCACTCATGGCCAAGGTAGAAATTTGATCCTAGTTAGAGATTGAATATGGAGATAGAGCATTATACTTTTATTGAGCCTTGATTTTTAGAGAGGCCACCAATAGCTTGAGGGAAACATATTGCTTTGTGATATTTTGCACCTAATAAATGAAAACCATTTCTTGTAGGTTATCTACTATAGATTTTGGGATTTCACCAATATATTCAAGTAAAATCTCCAACAAAGATCCTAGAATTTTTTCCTAAATAGTTGTTGGATCAAGAGATCATAGCAGGTTTTTTTCTCCCTAGGTAGGAAATAGTTCTTGATATGGAGTAGCCATATTGGACCTTAGGGTCCTTTAGATTGTTGTAGAGTTGTTGGTTGAATACAAATTCTTGTTTTTGGAAAGCAGATAGGGTGAGGCCTTCACTTGGACCTTGTTTTGGCATCTTCAGTAGTGGCATATTTTGGTGTTTTTTCTAGGGTGGAGTCATTAGGTGAGAAAAGAGGTACTTCTACAAGTAGGAATAGACCAAGACCCTCAAAAATTCATAGCCCTACTTGTTGTAATTTTAGGACCAATGATGTGTCATTGGGGTCCCATTGGTTGTGCCATTAAACTGTTGTCATATCCGATTATACCTACCTAGGATAATCATACCTCATGTTCGAACAACATAGTGGGCCACAACTAAGAGTATGGGGTTCAACTCAATCAAGGGCCTCCAAGATATTTTTACAAGGATGAATCCTTGTTAAGAGGTAATCTTCAAGGTTCTAGTTTCTCAACAAAGGGAAAGGGTGCGAGAAAGTAAACAAAATCAAAAAAGAAAAAGAAAAGAGAATGATGTGCTAAGATATCCACTAAGATATTCCTATAAAAATAGGATTGAACACTATGTGCCACTGATGAACATATCCTCTCCTCGATATAGTGAAGTGCGATCAAGATGTACTAGTTACATGCATGCATAAGAAAATGGTTCCCATAGGAGAGCCAAGCTAGTAAGTGACTTAGTTTGAAAATAGAAGCAGACCCTTCATACACACATAAAAATTTGATATTCAAGAAAAATTCATAAACACATACACACACAACAATAATTTTGCAAGCAAATACCAAAAAATAGATACAAGATCCCTTGTATATATAATGAAAACAAACTCTTACAAAGATTGTGCCAGAAGTGGGGGTTCAAGATTTCCCACAAGACACTCAAGAACCAAAACTATTTTTATAGAGAGAAATGAAAGGAAATCCTACAAATGTATACAATTAGAAACTTGTTGATCCTATATGAAGCAAATACTACTCATATTTATATATTACAATGGGTATATTTTCCCTCCAAAAATCATGCAAAGATATCTATGTGGTAACCATTTTAAATGTTGAGTCATGTCTTGTTTGACTATATGTCCTTTTAGGATTCTCCAAATTTGAATATATGAATGTCAATTGATCTTGGGCCCTTGGATGAGCAGCTATCACTTTTATTGCCATCTACCCATTTTTTGGGATTCCCATCATCTAGGTGTAGAAGATTGCGTTAATTAATATTCTGGATCTTTGAGCTACTTTTGCTATGGCTTCATGCTACTATTGTCCTTTCTTAGATATACAAGATATATTTTGTAGGAAGAACAATCTTCCTTGAAGAATGTGCACCTGATTGGTTTGAATTTCAAAGCATAGGTGTTATCTTCTTTAGGATTTTTTCTTCATATTTTGGGACCACTTGTCTTCATATCTTTGGAAATTTTGCCTCCTATACCTTTATCAAGATTTTTGCTCTTTTATTTTATCAATGACTCATGAAATTTTGAGTTTTGACATTTATTGTTCCTGAGATATAGCCTTTGATGATTGGGATTTTTTGATTAAGCCTTTCTTCATGTGCTTGTCCATGAATCAGACTTCTACTTTTGAAAGGTGCAGTGATTTATCACTACATTTAGTGTATTGTTGTTAAGATAATGAACACACAAGGTATTTGGGGATAGATCTATTGCGATAGAAGGTTCCTGGTGTGGGAAGATGACCTGAATTGAAAATGAATATCAATGTAACTACTTTCTAAATAAGTTGGATGAAGAAGGTGTAGTGAATTAGAATGAATTTCTTGAGCTTGTGGATGATAAAGTCACAAAAAAATGATCAAATATCCAATATTGATATGAACACCTATGTATTTCAAGACGATGAAGTATCCTAGCTCTAATTTGATTGATAAACTTTGAGGAAACTAAAATAGGGAATTACTTGATATATGAAGAGTAATATAATATCCCAACTATGATTAGTCAGTAAGTATAAGGGTACAATGGAGTAAGGATTTTGCATTTTGATGGTGTAAGAATTAAGAATTAAATCAATGTAGGAATCTAATTCATTAATACGTAGGGTGTGTAGACTAATTTTACTTGTAGTCTATTCTTCATCTGCACTAATAATATGGTTGGAAATGAAGCAGTGTGCACTAGTGTGAGAAAATATGGGAATCAAGAATCTCAATATACTTGGCAACTTTAAGTTGGTCATGAATTAGGCTAATTGATAATGCATCACTAAAAATAGATATTTGAAGTCATACAAGCATAGGGTATAGGATTTTCTAGAAAATTCTAAGGCTTATGAAATCAAATTGATTCTCTAATATTTGAACACTAAAGTATGAATTGGATTCCATGGAAGAAAGTTTCAAACCTACCACCAAAACATGGGATAAACAAAAGGAGTTGGAAGTAGTCTCAAACCAACAGTCTCCACTAATTTTGATCATTGAAAAGTTTTTAATAATGATGAACAAATCATTGAATTACTCATCAAGGAATCTCAACATGTTAAAAATTAAAATAGATATGAGCATGGTATAAAGTATGGGATAATTCAAAGTAATATAAATCAACTACCAAAAGGTTTGATCATGTCTGAGATTATATTTGATCTAGATGATAGTGTAAATAAATCTAGCATCAAAGTAAAGGTGTCATACCATCCTATGAAAATCATGCAAGGAAATAATTTACTACTAGGCAAAGAGTGCACTAAATAATTTTTTTTTCTATTCAAAGATATTCATGGAATGTATAGAGATACCATTGCATAATCTTATAAGGATTTAAAGTTATATGATAGAAGTATCATAGAGCATACTATCAAATTATAGCCTAGTATTGAGCAAAGAACCTAAAATAGTTCAATTAAAATTGGAAAAAGAGGAAGAACCTGTCACTACAGAAGAAGATGAAATACAGAGAGAGTCTGAAGAGGAAAATTAAGAGGAAGAAGGTGAGGAGAAAGCTAAATATGTAGAACTTAGAACTCCAAGTTTGAGGAGCTCAAATCGAGTGAGAAGACTCCTAAAAAGGTATAGCCCTTCAAATATTTATTTTGAATTTAATATATCAATTACTAACAAATAACCCAATAATGTAAAGGAGGCACTTCAGTCAAGTGAGAATAAGTCTTGGAAAATGGCTATGGAGAAAGAAATGGAGTCCCTAGATAAAAATAAGATGTGGGACTTGGTGAAATTACCCCTGGAAGAAAACCCACTGGTTGGAAGTGGATATTTAATAAGTACAAAGTATAAGGAAATTTGGAGAAGTACAAGGATCACATGGTAGAAAAATAATTTTCTCAAGTTGAGGGAATTGACTTTGGTGATATTTTTTCTCTTGTGGCTAAACTAACTTCAATTAGATTTTTGTTGGTTATTTTTGTTGCTTTTGATATTGAAATAGAACAGATGGATGTAAATATAATATTTCTACATGGTGAAATTAATGAAGACATATATATATATCACAAACATAGTGGTTTAGGATAAATGGTAAGGAGGACTTGGTATGCAAGTTAAAAAAATCTCTTTATAGATTGAAGCAATCTCCAAGAATGTGGAACCAAAAATTTGATAGGTTTGTTTTGACACTTGGGCTCAAAAAAACAAAGTAGATCTATGTGTGTATTTTAAACAAGAAGGCAAAAATGTTGTTATCATTGTTTTGTATGTGGATGACATGCTATTAATTGATTACAATAAGAAAATGATAAAATTACTAAAATCTTAGTTATCTTCTGAATTTGACATGAAGGATTTTGGTGCTACAAAAATAATTTTGGGTATGGAAATAATAAGGGATCATGCAAATAGAAATTTATGGTTAAATCAAATGAAATATGTTGATTTTATGCGATAGAGGTTTAGGATGCATGGTTGTAAACCAATATGTACTCCATATCCTATTGATAAAAAGTTATCTGTTGAACGATGTCCTAAAATAGATGTGAACATTGAAGAAATACATCATGTTCCTTATGTATCATTATTAGTAGTATGATGTATGAAATGGTTTGTACTAGACCTGATATTGCACATGCAGTTGGAGTAGTTAGTAGATATATGTCCAATCCAGGAAAGGAACATTGGACTGCTATGAAGAAGATCTTTAGATACTTGCATAGAACTTCAAACTATGCTATATCTTACCAAGAAAATTTTGGATATAGTAATATTGTAAATCTACAAGGTTAAGTTGATTGGGTTGGAGATTTGGACAAGAGAAGATCCATGAGTGCTTATATGTTCAAAATATTTGGAGGGGTACTAAGTTGGATGAGTAAAAAGAAATCAATTGTTGCTTTGTCCACAATAGAGGTAGAGTACATTACATAAAATTGTACCTATAAAGAAGCAGTGTGGCTACAAAGGTTGTGTTCAACATTTGGTCTTAAGAAGAAGGCTATGAGAATTGATGATGATAGTCAGAGTGCAATATTTTTGGCCAACAATCCTGGTTTTTATGATCAGTCAAAACATATTGATACCAAGTACCATTTTGTGAGAGAGATGGTTTAAGGGAACTATATGATGTTGGAGAAAGTTGATACAAATAATAATGCTACAGATTCATTAAAAAAGGTTATACCTACTCAAAAATTTGCTTAGCGTAGAAGATATATGGGTATGGTTTCCCTTGACAGTTGACAATGGTAGTTTTTGTACCCTATATAAAGTATTCAATAAGTGGGAGAATGTTGGAAATATGTTGAATATTTTCCATGTTATTTTGGTGGGTTTAAGTCTAAAAGAAATTAGACACTCTCCATGTATCCTCACTAGGGTTTGAAGTCAGGCCAGACCCTGAGTAAGTGTTTGGGGGTAGCAACCCCCGATATAAGTTTTAGGGTTTCTTAAGCTAATTTTAGACCCATATGGGTTGTTTAGGGTTAAATATTTGAACCCATGGTTTTTCATCCATGGTATTGTAAAAAAAATTCTTGTGTTGTTATTTAATTACACTACATCAAGGTTTGAAGTGAGATAAGAGATGAACATTATTGTATTGGAGACAATTAAGTTTATACAATAAGGAGATATTACTGTGTTGGGATTTTTCGAGTAAGGGTTTTCCAAGTGAAATATTGTGTTATGTGTGTATCTGTTATCTTCTTATTTTTTTCTTTGATTATGTATTTATGATTTTCTAGATTTAGTTTATCAGGGTATTTTGCTCTTCATTAAGATGCATAAAGGAGGAAAGGATAAAATCCTTAATCAATAAATATCATAACAAAAGAGAGAACTATTCCTCCTAAACCATGGAATATAAGATCCTAATATTAGGATATTACTTGTCTACCATATTTTTTTATTGCTTCCAATGGGTTAATAGATGCAATGCTTGTTGCATATTTATAGAAGGAGAAGAAATGTGCTAATAATTTTGAATTCTATTATCATCACCAAAACTTTTCAACAATGGGACCTTTTCACCAAACTATATAAGTCCTAGTATGAGTTGAGCAATAAACAACTATCCTATCTTAGTGGCATGCATATTCTAGAAGGCTGATGTTTTGGCTTCTTGGAGGACCTTTATTTATAGCATGATTGACACTGATATTTGCATGCTTGAGATCATCTTATTGAGGTGGAGTTCAAGGGGTTTCTTGAAGAAGGTTGTTCGATGGTGGGCTGGTGCAAAGAGGGTTATTCAAATCCTGTGGGTCCACTTTTAGAGGTGGGTAGTTACAAACCAGAGGATGATGTTGATCAAACCCATGTCTTTACAAGTTGATGCTCTTATGGAGGAGTTTTTGAAGATTTACCATTTTATACCATTTATCCATAAGTTTAATGGTAATGATCCTATGCTATATAGGGAATTCACCTCCACCTGGTATAAAGGTTGTGTGATTCTAAGAGGGCTCACATTCAAAGTTAATACCTGCTTGTTGGATGAGGTGACTAAATTACCCAATGACTGTGATATTGTGCACAGGGACAAGCACTCCTTCATTGGGGAATTCATACACTTCAAGGAAAAAGGAAAGCATTTAGACTGAGAGAAAGGTGAAATCATTATAAAGGATCTCTCAGAGCTATGGAAGAGGGTAATGGTTCTCATTATGGAGTACTTTACCATTGATGAGACTAGTTCACCGTTTAGAAGCTTTCATATGGTATTCTTGAACCACATGCATGCTATTAAGGAAATTAACATCCTCGAGTACCTCTTCAAGTCATTGGAGCTATCAGTAATGAGTTTCAAGGATGGCTCCTCAACCCTCTCAAAACTCTAGGACATCCACCTCATTCTGTACCATCATGCTATTCAAAAGGAGGTTGAAAAGACAACCCTCACCATTATTGGTAGCTTTATAGATATTCCTTCTACTTTAACACTCAATGATGATGATTCGAAGAAAGGTTATACAAGTGTAGCCAAATGTGGAATTGGATCCCCTAACATGATTCCATCCCTAGCTAAATATGATTCGTATCAGTACTCATCCAAGAGAAGGACATCTAGGGAAAACACAAAATTGTTGTCATTGACAAAGTTAAAGTCACTCTTGAGAAGACCCCTATAAATATTAAGAAAGTCAAGGTTGAGGATGATTATGATCGAATCTATTATCTAATTTCTAGGAAGTCCCAAAATAAAACTAGTCTTGATTCCTAGGATAACATGAGGGAACTTATGAGTTTAGCTTTAGCTATGCTCCTCGAGCTGGTAAGATATTCAACACCATTCAAAATTAGAAAGAAGAAAGCACCCAAGATTTTTAGGATGAGCACAATGTTAATTCGATTGAGCAAGATCATCCTAAGGAGTAACTTGATCTTTCAAGGTAGTGTTATTTTTGTTATAGCGATGTCTTTTATCGTTGCTTTTTGCTCTTTGTTTTCATGGTGTATTTTAGTCTTAGGTTCATGGTGTAGGGCTATTTTGTTTGTGTTGTTTCTTTGGTTAGCTAGTTTTTTGAGGCTATATCTATTGAGATAGCCTCATTTTGGTCTACTAAGACCATATCTATTGAGATGATGGTATTTCTCATGTAATTAAGTCTAGACCTTTGTACAGGTTTGGGTTCCCTTTTAAAATCTTGTTTTCAATCTATCAAAAAAGACAATGGGGCCTTGATTTCACTAGAAAATCAACCCCCATATAGTATAGAACTTTGATGGATTTAATTACATTTGATTATTTCACCAAATAAGTTGAGATAGTGCTAGTCAAAGCAACAAACTAGGACACAATAATCTAACTCTAGCATGATATTATCACTAGAATTGGAACTTCATACCTGATAATCATCGATAAGGCCTTCACATTAATAGGATTTAAGATGATTAAGTTAATACTAGAGTATGGATCTATGTTTAAAACAATATTTTATTACTACCCTTAGGGTAATAGTCTAGTAAAATACAAGTATATTATAAGGATCCTAAAAAAGAATATAGCTAAATCATATATGGATTGGAATAAGAATCTAAGGAAAATACTATGGATAAAATGAATGAAATATAAATCCTCTATTGGATTATCACTATACAAGATATTTTTTAGGAAGAAAGTAGTGTTACTAGTCAATTTGGAACTCCTCTCCAAATATCATTCCAATTGGAGATTGAAGAAATCAATATCAAGACAATTAATGCATGATTAACCTATAAGAAAAATGAAACAAATTATTATAAAGGATGTTTCCACATGAAATAACCATTAAAATGTGGTTCAATAAAAGGTCCACTAGGATAGATGACAAGGAGGATGATCTGGTATTTAAGTGAAATAAATAAATGACTAAACCATGTAGCCATCACAAGTTTGATTCCGTTTGGACCAGACCATACCAAATTCTTTGAGTTATAGGTCCAATTGCTTTCAAGCTCATAAATTAATGGGAGATGACTATTAATTTTTATAAATATGCAATGTTAATGGCACATCGAAAGAAGTGTCCAAAATCAAAAATAAAAAAATTATAAATATGTACATATCCACTTTATTATTTTTTGGTAATTATTCCTAATCCCTATTCTTCTCCTTCGTGTCTCCATTTTTCCAACCTCTATATTCCTTTTTCTCTCTTTTGATTTCAACTAAAGAAGAAGAGAAAGGTCCATGAAAGGAGAGATTCACTCTCTTTAGTGAATTATTCTCTTTCCAAGGCCCATCCTATGAAAATAAAGTGGTCATGTGGGAAAATTGGATTAAAAATGGTCCACATACCTACTTGACTCGTTAATGGTAGGTGCAAGTAGCCAAGGGGTTATAAAACCACATTAACCGTGGTTTCCTTCATTTTCCACATGTTGCTAGAAACAAAAGACCTATACCTTATTGAGCCATGTAAGTAACTTATGAAAAATTAAAATATTTATTGCATGGCTAAATGCTCCTATAAAAAAGCACATTTAATCCTCTACCACTATTCTCTGACTTGTTTGACCCTCAACTTCCCCTCCATTTTAATTGGGTGGATCAAAACCCATAAGGAATCCTCGAATAAATTTGTCACTCTCTAAAATACAATGTTCAACCACCAACCCACTTTTGCAAATACTTTTTTAAAGGATATACCAAAAATAAATTTACTTTAGACCAAGTCCTTCAAGTGAAAATATCTCCTTTAAGGTTAGGTCACTTGCTTGATTTGATCAAAATCCAAAAAAATTATGCAAGGGTTTTATTTTCAAGCAATTTATTCAACCCCTTGAGCAAATCATTATTATCTAAAATAGTTGATCTACCTATAGATAAATTTAAATAAGTTTGCTAGACCACACAAATCATTCACCTATACTATTATTTCGCTCCATCCCTTGGGTGAGTTGCTCAATTTTTTTTGCAAACTCCCATATAACTAGCAAATCACTCCATAGGCTAGCAAACCACTTTTTTGTTTAAGGAAATTGCTCCTTATCCTAGGACTTGGATGAATCCCCTTACTCCTCAAAGTCATTCATGCTACACTTCATCCACCATGGATACAATATATTTCTTCACTATCTCATCAATCAGAGACCAACCCTATGGCTCTACCAATCACCACTATTGCAAGATTTGTGTCAACTCCAATGGTACCTATCAAAAAAAAATACCTTAAACAAGTTATTGCAATGAAAAGAGAAAAAATAATCAAATAAGAAAGAAACCTACCCCTCAAATCCAAAGGATATAAGAACTCTGTAAGGTAGAGGACACAAAATTTAAGCACTCTCCCCCAAAAATAAAAAATGATGCATTTAGAGTTTAACTTGGGCCCTAAAACTAACTCTTGAATTTTTAACTAAGTATGGACTTAGGAATTGGCAATGATTTTGGTACCGTAGGTTTAAAAATTGCATAAAATTAGTGGAAACATGTGTTAATAGATATTATTTGATGGTAAGAGTGTTAATCCACCATAATAGGTTGAGGAATCCTTCTATATCAAGGAGGATGACATAAGGAAGATACTAAATGTATCACAAAATTTAGCTAGGTGGGTCACCTACAATATAAAGGAATAAAAGAATTATTATTATTGATTCAACAAACACTATTGGTAAGATTTCTAAATCACTCATTTAGAGGATCCCAACAAAGCTCTTGACTTTTGCATTCCATTGGAGTTTGAGTGGTTCAAGATGATGTCAAACTAATCTTACCAGGGATTGCAATGGTCTTGGGAAAAAGTATGGACACTAAAGTATATGAGGAGCATGTGGCACTCCATATAGTTGATAACTACCCAAGGTACTCTAAGGGGATTGATTATAACCACTATATAGCTGACTAGATAAATTACCAACTAAAGGAATTCCATGAAGAAAATAAGTCCACTTACACTTTTTACTTAATCTAGCTTATACTATGTTAAAATAAAGGTCAATTCTCCTTCTTAAAGGTGAACTAGACTAAAGCAAATGGTAAGCCACTTACAATAGTGGACTATATAGATATACCTTACCAAGAAGTGAAAAATACCTCCTACTATTTCTATGATGTAATATACAACATAATTATGGAGAAGGCTAAGGGGAAGATGTTGAGACTCTAATAAGAGTCTTGAGACCTAATTAATTTAAAGGAGTAGCTAGATAATTTTATTTGGGGAAGTCTAGATCCTTCATCCATTTATTTGGACATGTCTTTTGAGCTATTGACATATGTACACAACTACTTGTTCAACCTGGAATACATAATATAGATGAACTATGTGTTTCCAAAATTATTTAAAAGGATAGAAGAATACTACCTTTTATCCATTGAAATAGTGGATCACACAAATAAACCCCAAGCTATGAGATTTTTATCATATGATCAAAGACAAACTCAAAAGCATGGGACTTGATCAATTCAAGGATATATGGTCATATGATTGAATATTTCAATTATGCTTGGAGGCTAAGGTTTTGAACACCTTTTACATGAACAAGAAATGATACAATATGAATAAGGAGGTAAAACCATAATAACAAGTAGCTCAATCCCACCAAGGAGTGAGCGGAGATATGCATATGAGTTTCAACATTGGTATTCTCATCCACCAAAGTGGTTCACCTTCTATGTTGATGCAAAATTCAAGGATGACTTACTAATTGTAAGCTAAAACATAGTGCATTGAAGGCCTTGGAGGATCTTGGATATTCTAGAAGGAATATACTTACCTAAAAGGGTATGATATATCTTACTATAACCATAAAGATGCTAGCATGTAATAGTCCCTTTAATAAGAAATTCTAGATGATATTGGATAGAAAATAGAGTAGAGGACCTAAGAGAAGAATAATAGTGGAGGGGTCCCTATAAGGAAGTTTTTTAGGCCCACCTCTCATCATAGTACCAAAAATTATGATATATATAGTTCCAAAAATATTTGAAATGATAAGCACTACAGTGTAGGAGATTGTAAGAGAGAAGTATGAAAAGTAGGAGGAAGATCCACATGGATCAATATTTGAAAATCTAGAAGAATAAGGAGTAGGTCAAAAAACTATAGAAGAATAAGAAGCACCCCCACATGAGGAGGGAGAAATTTCTCAACAGGACCACCTCCCATGTTGGAAGCATTCAAGGTCTAAATTATAGCTATCATCCTCTTATTCTCTCTTATTTTTTTTGCTCTTGCTTTTCCTTCCTATGTATTTCTTCTCTTCTCACTTCTTTTCTCTCCCTTTCTTCAATCACATCTATCTCACCATCAATAAGTGCAACCATTGGTTTTTATATAGGCACCTTGATTCCCACAATATTCAATGTCATTAGAACCACTCCCATCACTTCATTTCCCTTATCCACCATAGAAGTCGTCATATTGTAATCTCTAGTTTCTACATCATGGTTCCTTCACCTTCATAAATAGTCTTCCAAATATCTAATACCTTAGCTCAAATGGTGATAAGCTTACCACTTTTACCTCTCCATTCACTCCCATATCCACCCAACTCATTCCACCCATTGTATCATCCCATCTATCTCATCATCCCATCATGTAGACAAAAAAACTCATAATTAGGGTAATTACATCACCCACTTTTTCTCCTATGACTAAGCCTATAAAATTAGATCCAAGACTAAGTTTAACTATAATGCCTAGCCAAGACTTCATTTGGAGTATCACTGGTTACCAGGAGAAAATAGATGTCCAAGATACCTTCAACTTCCTATAAGGAGAGAAATATTTGAAAGGAACACAATTAACTAAGGGAAAGTACCTCAAAGGCACCAACCATCATGTGGTCACACATTTTTTTTTTGGTAGATAAGATACTATAGCATTAATACAGGTTTTTACAGGTTGACCAAAAATCTTTTACAAAAATCAGCCCAGGGCTATTGATGAACATATCCTTACTAAGGATCCTATATATGTAAAATCTACATGTCGCCAAAGCCATTGCATTCGGTAAGGCACATAGCATGTTATCAAAAAGAAACTTCCCATACAACATTTTGGGTATACCAAGAGAAAACACACATGCATCATAATTACAAAAAATAAACAGACACGGATCCCTTCCTTGAGACAATGGAGAAACAAAAAGCTGCAGACACACATAGCATAGTACTGAAAAAAAATCCCACAAGCTCTGTATTGACAGTTACTCTTAATAATTATTTGGTAATTGCTTTCTTCCATATATGACATGCTTTGGTACCACATACTATCTTGGCCAATCAACCTTGGAGAAGTGAACCTGCTAGCTAGATTTATGGCGGTGGCTATCTGGTGGTCCACGTGGATTTGGTTCAAAGTCTTATATTGTCGTTCTTTCCTTCCCTGTGATTATAAACCAACCTCAAATTACTAAGATGACTAGGAGCCATGTTATCTGACATGTGACTGTCCCCATTAGTCTTTGTGGTATTTCCAAGCAACATCCATGAAGACTGACAACTCATATAATTTTTATTGTGAGTCCAATTCAAAAAAGAGACGAGAATACTCCTAGCCTTCGAACTTACAGTGCCTTCCCTATTGGTAAATTCGACTATCATTCTTGGCATTATTGTTGAATAAACTCCTCTACTTCACTCGGGACATCGTGTTCCCATTTGAAAAGTCCATCACCATCGACACCCAAATTGGCCAGCTTATCAACAATTTTGTTAGCTTCTCGAAAGACATGTTGGGCTTTTATGTCCTGTCTTCCCTGGAAAAGGATCCTAGCCTCTTCAACAATTATTTTAATCCTCCAAGGAGGTGTTTTCAAATTATTGAGGATATTTATAACATGCATAGAGTCTCCTTCTATGATCAAATTGCCTTCTAAGTCTTGAGTCATTTGAAGGCCTCTCCACATAGCTCTAGCTTCATATTCATTGTTCGTCCTTGTTCCCAAATATTCAGAAAATGCAAGCATCATATTACCATTATAATCTCACACAATGCCACCAGCGCCTGCTTTTCTAGGATTGTCCTTAGCTACTCCATCAAAATTAAGCTTAAACCAACCTGTAGGAGGTGGAGACCACTTAACATTGGCTCTGGGGTTGACTACCCTAGGCACAGACCAATTGGATTTTGGTAGTGGCATGGTATTTATTGCAAAAGTGGTCCCTAATGACCCTTATAAACCCACCACCACACCTACTAACTTCATTATTAGAGTATTAGAGTTTCATTTAGCCATAATATATGTATACCAAATAATTCATCCCCAAAACCAACTCTCTCCATGTAATTTGGCTATATAATAATGGAGAATAATTCAATGAGAAAAAATGTAGTAGAACTAGAGGCATAAATAACCTAATTGGAAGCAAAAATGTTGTAGCTCTAGCAAGAAAATGAATCCCTTAGGAAGGGCATTATAGGAAGAGATAAGCTACAACAAGAAGTTGAGGACCTCAAATACCAACCTATTGAGAGCAACAAATAAAAGTAGAAACTCAAAAATATTCTTTAAAAACTTTTACAAGTGGAAGACCAACTAAAGAAGGAACTTGACAAGGAAAAAATATAGCTAACAAAATAGATAGAAAAGTTGCAACTAGGTCAATAAGAGAAAGATCAAAAGATCATAGAGATGCAAGATGAAATTCTCCTAGCACTATTAGTGAGGAGGTACAAGGTCAATTATTCAATTATGAAAATCCTACTTTTGAATTGACTAAATATGAACCTTTTTCTCCCAGTCCATCTAGTCCAACCAAGATGAAATTGGAAGGGTAACCTTCCAATCAACCATGGAAATGTCTCACTTCATCCAAATACATAAGGAATTATTACACAAGTTTTAGGATAAATTTTAACAATATCTATAGGATTTCCAGGAGGGAGATTTGCTTTTGGATGAACCCCAAAAATCTATTTCAAACTATCCATATTCTAGTCAATTAGACCAATGATATGTTATAGTAAATATTATATTGTCTTGTCTCAATGTGTCGTCTAATATTATGGATTTATTTTTACCTCTAAATATATGATAATACTTGAGAATAGGACCAAGTATCTCCTATAGGCCAAATTATTTCATGATTCCCTACACTAAATATTGGGAAAATGTTGCAAGATAATCCAAGTCACTTAGACTCACAAAATATGGGGTCAAATTTTCAAAACCAAAATCTAAATTCTTCGTTTAACATAAACTAAAATTTAATAATGTTTAATCCTAATTCAAATTATAATCTAATATCATTTACTACTAATCCTAATTCAACATAATTTAATATTAATCCTAGTTCAAAATATTTAAATTAAATAAATCCTAAATCAAATATTAATTCTATCCAAAGTATTAGCCCATTCTCTAATCATGTTCTACCAGCTTCTCAACAAATTAGCAGTCAAGTCAACTCCCTAATATCAGGAGTAATATGGACCTCTAGTCTAACACCAACCTCTATCTCATTTTCTTAGGTTCCCAAATCACAACCTCTTGTACATCAATTATATTTTTTACAATCTACTTTCCAACCTCCATTGTAAAATCCTCAACCTATTTATCTATAAAGTTATATATCCATCTCTCTAAAGCTTCAATATCTAACAACTTGAGAAATTAAAATAAATAATGGTCATTATGTAAGGTCTTTCATCTGGTTAAAGGTATTGATATGATGAACTTTACAATAAACCATTATATCCTCTTGTTGCAAGTAGGATTTTCCACCTAAATTTTAAAACTTTAAAGTTTCAAATGTACAAGGGGAAGGGATATCTAGTCAATCATATTATGCTATTTGGAATTATTTGTCATGACATCACATATGATAAAAATTTACTTTTAAAAATATTCTCTAAATGGTCTATCCCTAGAATGATATTCCTATATACCTATACACTCCTTAATAAGCTTAAGGTTCTAATTAAAATATTTGTAAATAGTTCTCGATTTATATTGAGAGAAACATCACTAGTAATGATCTATACTAGATTAAATAAGCCAAACATAAAAGTATTGCCAATATTTTAGGAATATAGAGGGACATGGTTGAAAGGTTACAATATGTTCCTTGCTAAAGGATCTACTTGACATCTTGATTTCTAAATTACAAGAAAAATTATCCTTGTGCCTAGAAATATCTAATGTGCCTTCTTTCATAGATGAAATAGATATGGACAAAAACATAGATATCACCATTATAAAATTAGGGTAGTTGAAGACCAATATAGAAAAATAGGAATATAAAAAATATTTCTCTTCAAACCAACTATAAAAGGATAGTAAAAAAATAAACATGTTGTTGGTGATAGGATTACAAAATATCATTCTAAAACCAACAAAGTTATGATGCTAAAAATCTACAAAGGATTATCATTTGTAAATTAACATAATCAACAAATTCTAAACAAAAAAGAGAGACAGATTTAATATGTTATATGAGCATTTTTTAGGAATCATGTAATAGTTCCTCAATGCTAATGTTGGATCTACTTCCCATCAAGCCTATTTGACCTAAAAGGAAAAAGGTTTATTTGTTTAAACCAAATGAGTATTGTGCCTTCCATAGATTCAATGGCCATCCTACCAGTAGGTGTATGAGTCTTCAAAATATAGTCTAATATTTTATTAATAATGGTTAAATTATTGTTAATGGCTTTTAATCACAACCATCCTACTGAGATTTGGTATCTTCTAGAATCCTCCGTCTAATCATACTAATTAAAATCAATAAAATATAGCAAATAATATTAGCTACAATAATGTGTCCATAAAAATCAAAGAGTGGTTGGTAGTATTAATTAATAATATTCTATAATCATGTTTCACATATATTTTTTATCACATAAAAACAAGAAGGAAATATTTCAATTGACCAACCTTAAACCAACCAACTAACAAGACCTTCTCTAACTATTTGATCTTTCAAATAAACCTCAACTAGCCAATCTAGAAGACCTACTTTGTTTATTTAATCACAATCAAAGGTTAAATACAATAGTGTTTACAACTTTATATAATATAATAAGAAAACCCCATATCAAATCTCCATTCTTTATCTTTCTAAAACTTCTCCCACCTATCAGGATATTCTAATCATTTTCTTGAGTGAAAATATAAATTTTTAAAATATTATCCCATCGACTTTGTTTGATTGTTAGTTCAATAAGAGCAATTCATATCAATATATACTTTTAATAGGATGATATACCATAAATCTCTTTATCCGGTGTTCCTCCTCTATACATCATAGGCTAAATAAATAATATATTTATCATACGAATCTTAGTTGATAATGAATCTAGGATAAATATGTATAGCGTAAAATTCATTAATCATTTTGGCTCAACCAAAATGATTTTAAAAACTTTTTATTTAATAATCTAGGCCTTTAACAAAGGGTAATATGAGACTAGTGGTACTTTAGTATTTCCCCTCAAAGTAGGGCCTAGGATGTTAAAAACATTGTTCTATGTTATGTATTCTAATCTATCATACACTATTCTTTTTGGAAGACCCTAAATTCATGAAATGGAGGTTGTATAATCCATTCTACTTCAATGTCTAAAATATGATTACAAATGTATATAATATCTAGTTCAATCCAAAGCCCTCTAAATTTTACAAAGTATTTAAAGTTCAAGATCAAAAGGTTAAAATTTGTACTTACCTTACAAACACAAATTCCCCTTCAATACCTATGCTAAAAAAATATTTAAATTCATTTTTTGACTATCTAATTATTGGAGAATATTACATTATTTGGTACATGCTAATGTACCCCCATGGTAAAAATTTAAATATATAAATATTAGAATAGGATTTGAGTCTATAGTTTGATAGAGTGATATACATTTTTCCTTTATGTATGTATCTATGTGTAAGGATGTGCACAAGTGTCATGTAATAATGTGTGCAAATATATAGAGTGAGAAAGTGCATAAGTATCATATAGTAAAGTGTGCAAGTGTGCATGTAGGAGTGTGCAAGTATCATAGAGTAAAGTGTGCAAGTAAATAAAGAGTCAAGAGTCATGTATACAAGTGGAAATATGTGAAGCCAAAGGACATGTGAGATTTATATTATGTATGGAATAGGAAAGGTTACATATCTCAAAAATATGAGTGCAATATTCAAGTATTAAAGAGTCACCTTTATAAGTTTATATAATGGAAATAAAACTCCATGAAATGTATCAAATAATAATTAGAAAAATAAGATTGTAATAGAAGACTCATAAGAGAATATTGAAGCTTATATGCAATATTTTGAGCAATTATATTGTAAGTTTGCTTATGCATATTGTCATTGGTATTGACCATTTTATTCATATTATTAATATTTTTATGAATGTTATGTTCATTGAATTTTATAATTTAATATATTAATGGCTTTTATATTTGAATCTAGTCAAGATCGTGATTGTTGGAACTTGAGATAATTTGGCTAAAAAGCCAATAGTTGGACTAGAGTTACTTTGAGAAGTCTCTAAAGCTAGCACCAAATTTCTTTTGTTGTGAATATATATATATTTTTACATGGTAGAATCGGTAGCTGCCATGAAACCGGGCAAGCTGTCTAGCTTTTATGGCCGCCACAATATTTTGCAATGTCCGCCCTAGAAGTTGCCACACAAATCTCCGTGCAGTACGCCCCTATAACCACCATGCCATGATCATTTTAAACCTTTTACACCACTAAAAGCACCTGGAAAGGGACAAGCGTTTAGTCTAGCGAGGCCTGAGATTTGAACCTTGCTGTGAATATTTTTAAATAATTTTATTTGAAGAAAAATTCAAGATAGAAGTTAGCATTGAAATAAATAATTTTAGTATAAATTTAATTTATCTAGGTAGATTTGATTGGATATTTTTGCTGACTAATATATTTTTTGAAAGAAAAATTATTTTGAATAGGACAAAGTCTTACATTAGGTCAAGGAATTGATAATCCAAAGGATGGTGACCAAATAACATAAAAAGAAATGTCAAAGAAGAAGATAATGTATAAAACTACAATAAAATATTGAAGGGAAGGGAGCCATTGCAAGAATCCCATTGATATCCAAGGGAGAAGCCACCTGAACTAGAAAGATTATTGCCAAAGTCTACTATTTGGATGAAAGTAGAGTTAAGACAAGGACTCAATTTAGAATTAGTGTTGAAGAAAGATGTTTGAGAGACGTTCCATTTTTGCTAAAAGAAGAGGAAATAAGAAAGCATGGTCAAAAGCCACCTAAGATTTATTTGGATAAATTTATCTAAGGAGAAACCTTAATCACTTGAGAGGTGGAAGGATGAGATCCATTTAAAGAAGGATGAGATCCATTAGATAAGGTTCAGATCATCAGAGGAGTATGAGAGCCATCAGAATATGTTGAGAGCCATTCAAAAATGAATTTGAGATCAAGAGCTATCCAAAGACGAGGTTGAGGTGGAGTGCCATCGAGGAAGAAACCTAAAGTAAAATAGTGAAGAGTTAATACTATTGTCACATTATGAATGAGTTCATTTGATATGAAATCCAACCACTAATACATTGGATAAGATGAAGTGTGTTAAGAAAATTGGAGACATAGAGAGCAAATAGTTGATTGTAGTAAGCTAAATTTACATGTAACACTTTTGAAAAGAGAGGAATCATTATATTGCATACATGTTGATTGGAGATTATAATGGCCAACACAAAATAAGTAAGAGTTTGCAATATAATAGACGTGAGGAGGAATTCAATGCTTGGAGAAGAAAAAGGTAAGGAATTTATTCCTTAAATCCTTCAAATTCTATATTTGGTGCATAAATCAAGACCTACCTATATTATGTCCTAAGTTAAAAATTTTAATTTTTTAAAAGTGATAAGACTTAGGAAAATTTGAAGACTTGAAAAGTAAAAAAGGAGTTATAAGGTTAGGATGAAATCAATTTTTTAATTAGGGAGTGAAAAGGAATTCAACTCCAAAAACATTTTTGAAGAGTTCAAGTTTTTAACGAATTTGAAAATAAAAAAATTTATATTTGCAAATCATTTTTGCAATTTGATTTCAAATTTTTGATTTAAAAAAAAATAAAAAATTGATTGATTCATTAAATTTTGGAGAGATAAGGATTTCTACTCCAAAATAAATTTGAAGTTTAAAAAATTTAAATGTGATTGAATTGTAAACGACCCTCCTTGGTAGGACTCATCATTGATATTGATTATGTATTGATGTGTGGTTTTTCAATGCTTAATATTAGTTGTATTATCAATATGAGTGGTTATTTGCATTTGATATTTTGATTATACTATGCTAGAATATGGTATTGTTGATGATGTGTATGGTTGTAGGACTAGGTACTCTCGTGGGTGGAATGATGAAGTTTAACCACTAGAAATGAGACCAAATAAAAAGGAAATGATGGTCAAACAAAATAGTCTATGACAGCTCTAGGGTAAAATGTTACCCTCATGCAGATGAATTTTATATTTAAATGATATATATATATATATATATATATATATATATATATATATATATTTGTGAGTGTGTGTGTTATACCCTCGACTCGGAGATTGCTTTAGGAATGGAGCAGGTCCCAATAGTTAGGTGATGATGGTTGGTCATCATAAAACCCGGTTTTCTTTATTAGATTACGAAATGAGGGTTTTGAAAGGAGTCCCACAACCTTTTACAATAGCTCCGACTAGAGCAAACCACACAAAAAATACTCATTGACAAACCTACAACTAAATAGACTTAAATAAGCCCAAAAGTGAGATCCCACCATCCTGCGATCCTACCTTAGGATCCCAAACCAACCAGCAATGAAACAAGAAAATAACGAAGGCACAACAAAAATTATCCCCAGTGGGCATGCCCTATTGAAAACAAAGAGCACATACGTTAATGATTTCCTAGCCCATACTTGGGTATAAGATAACCTGAAGGAGAATCCTCCAAAATTTTACCCATCAAGCGAGTCACATCCTCTATGAATTTCACAACCTTCAGAGTGCCCAAGATTGAGTGTTGCTTGTCCTCCACCTGCTTGATCATTTGAATATGGTTGTAGTGGCCTTTAGCTCTAGGAGAGAAGTGACTAGCCTCCTTCGTGGATTTGTCTTTCTTCTTGGCATGAGTCTTTCGAATTCGAATGGACCATAGTAACTGGCGAGTCCTCTTTTTTATTTTCTTTTTCGATAGACACTTGGACCATCTCGCCTTCCCTTCCCTCACAACTCTAGTGGTCACTGAAATACCCTCCGACCGTTCGCTGCTTCCAATCACCTTTGGAGAGTCATGGGGGCTCTCCATATCATCAAACTTCCAGGACAATTGGTCATCATAAAACCTGTTGCTTAGAGACCAGGGTGGTATAATATATAGGTTTGATAAATAAATACCATGAATATGCAAGTGTTTTATATTTAACATGGTTATTCATCAAAAAGATACCATTAATTAAAAAATATATATATGCTGCTAATATTTGAAAATTAATAGCTTTATTTAATTAATGGTTAGATAAATTAATTAGACATTATATCTTATTATTATGTTTCAAATATCCTTTGGGAAAGTATTTCATTTAGAAACATACATATTCATTTATAAGGTAAGGATATTTTTTCTTCAAATGCGATCATTTTTATATAAAAGAACAAGTGCCTTCTTAAATTTTAATTAAGGGTAAAATTGGAGGGAAAAACTCCAAGGTCGCATACCTAAGCAAAATAAAAAAAATGGAAACCGTTCCCAAATGCCGAAGGAACGCTAACGGAAATGGTGAAGAAGGAATGGAGGGAAAAATAAAGTAGAGAGGGATGGGAGACGAAAGAAGGTAGAACGAGTGGAATGGAGGAAATCGGAGGCAAGAACAAGATACAATAAACATTGATTTTTCTGTGCCAGGTTTCATATTGCAGTTGTTTCCTCTAGTATGAATTAGTGCAACGTTCTCCTTGGTTAAAATTGATTTCAATAATCTGGCGGGCATCGTAGTACCTTAGCCTTGTAGAAAAAAATTGAATTATTACCGACCTTCTCCTTCTCCTTTAAGAGGTTCTATTCAGTCAGAAGCCATGCTACTTTTATACGTCTTCAAACTGTGTGATATTAGAGAATAAGGTCAAGTTTTATGTTATATTGGGTCTTCCTTTCTAAAACAACCCAAGTACGTTCAGTCGGTAAGAGGACATGGAAGGCATTTGTATGCTAAAATCTTAATGCAGTGTCTTTGTCATGCCAATGAGTAGGTGACCTTGAGTAATACCAAGTTACTTGTGCAGTGTAAACCGCCTTTCCTTTGGTTGAGATGAGATACGCCAGTTAGTTTTACCCATTGCACTCTCATCTTTTAAAAGCAGTTGGGCTTGAACCTGTTATTCCTTCTGCACTACCAAACCATTCTAAAGACATGAGCAGTAAATAATTGAACCATTCCCTTTGCTTTATTTCAGTTTTGATTGAAAAAATCTATTTATATTATACTTGCTTCATTAGTTTGGACTAGACAACCCTATTCCTTTATATTGAAAATATAAATAAAAGCAGTATTACAATATATGATAGAAAAATTTGTCATTTAAAAGTACCCTGGATCATAGTAGGTTTAATACACTAGACGTGAGCCCGAAAGAATAAGGAAAATGATAATGATTTTATTTTTAAAATCAACTTGGGCTGAAGTAAATAGTGCTATTTCATCTTCTTACCTTTGCAAACCAGTGAATAAGCTATTTAGCTGCAGTTCCTCATATTTAAGTTGCGTTTTAAAATATGAGCAAGAAGCTTTGTTCTAAGTAGGAAGATTACTAATATTTTTTTATAGTGCATTATTTAAAATTAATTTAGATGTGTAGAAGAAAAATGAAATATAGAGTTAATTATAGAAGAATCTATTTTGATTGAGGAATACATTTATTTATTTATTTAAATTTAAAAGAAAATAGAGTATAGTTTATAATGGCTATATGAAATTAATGAATGATATGGTGAAAATGTTTATTATTCCTTACGACGCTTATGTAGATAAGGGAGAATAATAAAGAGAGAATTATGGGGTTCTTTCATATGTGTAATGTTTTACAATGGTGAAAGGAAATTAAATATTTTTCCTAAGTTATATACATGGATAGAAAGGTAAAGTAGAGAGAAGTATGAGATTCTAACATCAAGGGAGTATTTTTCTTGTGACATGATGCATTGTATTAAGGAAAGAACATGTAGGAATGCATTCATAATGATGAGTTGTCGTAAGATCTCACTCTATCACTTGCACGTGGAAAAGAAGGAATGAAGCAATTCCATTGTGAAGAAAGGTAAATCTGTTTACATATATGGTTGTAATATGAAAAGGCCTTGTATGGAAGTCATTTTTATTCCAAGTGATTATTCAATGTGTAATATGTAAAAGAGAAGGGTTTCATTTTTATACTTTGAAAATATAATTTGCTCTTGTACACATTATTCTAATTTAAATGAATATTATTTGTGAGTAATGAAAGGTATATTATTATATATGAAGCTCATGGTTATTATGAAAGTTTAGTTACTTGATAGTAGATGTGAGTTAATAATTTATGACCTTACGTTAAATTTGTTCCTTTATACTTTTGCTAAAAATTGATGTGCAAAGAAAATAAAAAATGCTTACGAGAATAATTATGTTTTAGATAAAGTGTAATCTTATTTTGAAATTATTTATGCTTTTTTTAGATGAAATAGAAGAGTTATATTCGTTTTTATCATCTACTTCCAATTAAGTATGATAAGCATAATATACCTTTGTTTAATAAAGACATAAAATATTCTTTATTAATGATTATTTGGGTTATGGATAGGGTTCCCTTGGATGAAATTTAAAGTCTTACTAGAACCCTAGTCTTACTAGAACCCTAGTGTCAAGTTGTTCTCAAGATCAGGGAAAGTTAGGGGGAGGCAAATCCTAGGTCTATTGTGATGGTTACATTTGGAGTGATGAGGCTCAGGTGTACCCCAAAATGGGCAGGTTTTGGGGAGAGTCCTAAGCGGTGAAGCTTGGACTATATTTCCTATCACGGAGGCTAGGAATATATTCACAAAATAATAAAAGTGATGGCACCTTGAATAGAAAAGAACATGTGACTATATGAATTTTCATGTGGAGTGATAATATCCTTAATTAGCCCACCATAGAGGTGTGGTAATTAAGTACTAAGGCACTAATTATTCTCATTGTGGAGGTGAGATAACTAGGCTTCAAGAATTTATGCCAAAACATCCTACATAAATGGACTTATGTAGGGTAGGGAAATGGTGTCCCCTATTTGATGGATAAAACAAGGATAATCTCTACACTGTGGTCAAGTTGTCTTGTATTCAGGGAGAATACAAAAATTGTGGGATGACCATTGAAGTGTCCTTTCAAACCATAGAGGTTTACAAAGGTGAACCCAAGAATTATGAGATGTTGGCCTATCCTGTCTAGTTGAGAGTCATCTAGAGCAACAATGGCTCAAAAGTGGTTATGCCTTGTCAATAATGAAAAGAGTATGATAACATCTTTGTGAACCTTAACTAGATATATATATATATATACACTCTCTCTCTGGGTTGGTTGAATTGGGTTGTTACAAATAAGAAAGAAAATATTGGAAGTTTTGAAAATTAGTATACAAAAATTGATTGAATTTTTTGATGAGAAACTAGACATGGCAATGAGTTTATTTATAGAGAAGCTATACATAAAAACTTTGAAATATTTGGATATTATTTGCACTCAGAGCTTGTTGAAGCACTTGACAGTTCCAAATATGATTTTATAATACCTATAGATATAAGTAGTGTAATATATATGGAATCACTATAAAGAAAAAAGTCAAAAATAAGAAGAGTTATTAAAACTCTAAAAAGAAAATTAATAATAGAAGATATTATCCATGATACAAGTGAGTTATGTCATATATTTTAGTATATAAAAATATAAAGTAATGAAATGTTATTACATTCAGCATATGTTGGTAAAAGCCCATCAAATTCAAAAATTTATTATGATACTTTGAGTGAATATTTAGATTTTACAAGACAACATCAAATTCAAGACTGCAATGAAACAAAGAAAGCACATAAATAAAAATCTAAATATAAATAATAATCTCAAGCAAAGGAAATTCCATAAGAACAAAGTAAAGAGACAAAGATATAACTGAAGGAAGAATAAGAACAAACAAGGTGTAAAATTGTCTAACAATAATAGATTGAAGACTAAGTCTTCAATAACCAAAAAATTTAATACATGGGCTTGTTGGAGAATATTACATTATTTGGTCCATGCAAATGTACCCCCATGGTACAAATTTAAATATGTAAATATTATATTAGGGTTTGAATCTATAGTTGGGAGTGTAATTTACATGTCCCCTTTATGTATATGTCCATGTGTAGGATGTGTACAAGTTTCATATAACAATGTGTGAAAATGTGTAGAGTGAAAAATTTCACAAGTGTCATATAGTAAAGTGTGGAAGTGTCATAGAGTAAAGTATGCAAATAAATCGAGATTCAAGATTCATGTATACAACTGGTAAGATGCGAAGCCAAAGGACATGTGAGATTGTATTATGTATGGAAAGGAGAATATTGCATATCTTGAATATGTGAGAAGTGCAATAATCAAGTATTGAAGAGTCACTTTATAAGGTTATATAATGGAGATAAAGCTACATAAAATTTATCAAATTGTCATTCAATAATATTGTAATAGAAAACTCATTAGAGATTATAGAAGCTTATATGCAATATTTTTAGCAATTTTATTGTAAGTTTGCTTATGCATATTGTCATTGATATTGACCATTTTATTCATATTATTGTTATTTTCATGAATGTTATGTTCATTGATTTTGGCCATTTAATATATTAATTGCTCTTATATTTGAGTCTACTTGAGATCTTGAATATTGGGACCTAAGATAATCTGGCTAAAAAGCCAATCATGAATCAAGAAATCAAAATATAACTACAATTAATAATGAACAAAATATAAATACAACAATAAATAATAATAAGCAAAAATTTTAAGAATTGGAATTATCCAAGATCCCTCCATTCCTTTAGCCATTAGAATTATGTTCTATTAACAAAGACAAAGCAATGGAGATAGGGAGTTTCTCCTTTTTTTGTGCTTGTATTGACAATTAAGAAAATATCAATGGTAGTAACCATTACCTAGCCCAGTTAAAATATACTTTGTATTATTTTTGAATGCATATCCCATATCAAAATAAATCTTGTCCAATATGAGACACCAAGCAAAATTCTTAAGTTTGCATGAACAAGGCATTAAATATTCATTGCAAACAAAAGTATAGTTGGGATATTTTAGAATGGGATTTATTCCTAATCATACTGAATCCATCCCAAATCATCTTTTGATGATGAAGAAACCCTTCATTATGAATACCACTATATTTAAGTTTCTTTGGCTACCATTTTCTATCTAAATAAACTCTATTGGAATGATGAAGAATTTGATATCTCATTTGTGTTAATACTTATGATCACCAATTTAATTACCATGTTGGGGTGAATTATATAACCTAAGGATACCCTAAATTGATTGTTTATGAATCATTTTATGACCGAAAAAACCTAAATATTGATATTTCTCTAATCACTCAACCAAGTAATTAAAAATATCTTACCTAAAATAACTTTTATTTTTGGAAATTTTTCCCTCAAATTGCTAATTTAGCCACATCACAAGGTTATGAAAATAATCAACACCTTATATATATGGATAGCATAGGAAGTTTGTGGGTCCTCCTAGCTCCTCCTTGATTAAAGAATGAATCCCATATCCTAATAGAATAAACCATTGATGTCAATATTGGGACTTCTGATAAGCATCAAATACGTAAATTAGGAAAAGCTTTAATTTTTGAAGAGTGTGGTTAGTACAATAGGCTATTATTAGAATATAAATACATGCTATATTTATATCTATCCTTAGTAGCCCACCATTTAGTTGCTATCCTTGGTACAAAAATTGTAAAATAGAAACTATGGAAAATTCATCCTAAAGTTGCCTCTCTTATTGGTTTTATAAAAATAGTTGACTATCTTGATTGTATTTTCAATATTGTCTTGGTTGCTAAGAAAAAAAATAACATCAAAATATGCATGGAATTTCATAAAATTAACAAGGGTTATCCAAAAAATGAATTTCTTATTCCTAACATCAAAATAATGATTGATTTCATAGCTAGCTATTGGATGCTTTCTCTAATAGATGGAATTTTAGAATGTAATCATGTCAAAATCACTCTTGAATACTAGTATAAAATATCCTTACAACCCCATGCAAAACCTTTTTCTACCAAGTGATGATCCCTAGGTTAAAGAATACAGGAGCAACCTACCAATAAGCGATGACCTATAATTTTCATGAATTTATTCATTTCATCATAGAATACTATGGTGATGATATTCTTAGTCAATCACTTAAATACAAATATTTTATTCAAGATATTAGATGTGTTTTTTAACAAATAAAAGAGCACAAGGTATGTCTAAAGCTTAAAAAGTATACTTTTGAGGTTACATTAAGTTGTTTTTAGAATTTATTATGTCTCATTGAGGTATAAAACTTCATCCTAATAAAATAACAATCATTGTCAAAATGCCATCCCCTCAATCACTTAAATACGAAGGTTTTATTCAAGATATTAGATTTTTTTTTTTAACAACTAAAAGAGCACAAGGTATGTGTAAAGCTTAAAAAGTATACTTTTGAGGTTACATTAAGATCTTTTTAGAATTTATCTGAAGAACGTGTACTTATACTGAGAGGGGGGTGAACATTATAAGATAATTTTTTTTGCTTTTTAATCCAAATAATAGCATCAATAATATTAAAGTAGTAAACATCACACAAAGCATCACACACATGAGAGACATGATTTTACGTGGTTCACTCAATGTGGGCTACTCCACGGAGAAAATATTTCTTATAAATTTTTCTCAAATAAATTCTCTTGGGAATACTTTCCCTACAATGTTTATGGACCTTTTTCGAAAGGAGACACCAATCCCCTTGATCAAGTTAGTGTATCTCTATCCACAGGAGACACCAATCTCCTATATATGATCTAGGTGGTGATCCTCTAGAATATCTTTACCTCCACTACCCTTAGAAAATGGAATTCTATCCACAGAAGACATGTGTCCTCCCTGCTCTAGTTGGAGACCTCTATCCTCAACTCTGTCACCTCCAAAAGCTCTATCTCAAATTTACACTAAACATAGTCCTTTGCTCTAGCACAAATCTGTCCTCAATATTTGTATTTGGTCTGGCACAAACCTGTCCTCAAATATACACCAAACTTTATCCTCTGATCTATCCTTAGATCTATTCTCAATCTTTGTTCTCAAATCTATCTTTAATCTGGGATGTAAGCTTCCATAGAAGCTCACACAAATATTTCCACAAGTCTTCTCAAAGACTTGCCTCAAATCTGTTCAAAAAGTCAACACTAAAACTTGTTCAATTTCATAGAAACATAAATATAATTGTTAGAGACTCAATATATTTCACACTCATCAATACTCAACCTCTTTATCAAATCAATTTTATAATATATATTAACTTGTTTCATAGAACTTGAACAATCATCTCACACATACACTTGATTAGGCTCAATCAAATCTACTCAACTAATCACTCAATAAAACAATCCTTGCTTACAAACCCTAGTCCAAGCATATAAAAACTTAATCAAAATGTTTCCAACAATACTTATCAATCAATCTCACATATAGCTCAACAACTCAATAAGGAAACATAATTAAGTCATTTTCACTCCAATCTTGTTTTCCAGAAAACCAACCAACCAACTCAACTATTGAAGAATGTGCCCATACCTTTTTCTTGATGATGAATAAATCTCAAAAATCTGCCACAACCACAAAAACTTCTTTGCCAAGCTCAATCTCAAAAATACAATGTAAATATCAAAACATACATACACCTTATCACTCCATATTTAAGAAAAAAATCCATCAACATATACAAAAATATTTGATCAAATACACCTTATAATCTCCCAGTTAAAATAATATCCAACACCAAGAATAATGTCAATAAAATAACTTTCACAAAATAACTCAATGGCAAGAAGTCCTCTCACAATTTAACCAACACTTTAATATTCAATAAACCAATATGTCATAAATAATTTATTTAAAAATAAAGCTAACTCCTTATTCCTTCGATTAACCAAAATGATGATTAATTAAAATACTTTTTATCTACCCCTTTTAAATCCCTAGGACCTCATGTCAAAAATTTAGGCAATACAAAAATATATTAAAAATTTTGTTAACTTTGCCTTGGTGAGACTCAAACTCACAACGTCGCCTCTACTAGTGCCCTAGTCGTGGCTCCAACTGCAACACAAGCTAGGAACTTGTTTAGGGAGCAAATATCACCACGTGCTCTATATTTCTCCCCTAATGCACCTAAGCCAAAAATCATGCGTCGCTTCCTTCGATGCCTCAAACACAACACGCCAAAAAAAATTTCTACTACGAATCGATCGCGGATCACTCCGCGTCCAAACTCCGTAGACCTCGATCACTTTCCACTAGGCCACGCTGCCTAGGTGGATATGGGATATTATCCCTTGATAATCTTATCCCCTTTCACTGGCACTTAAGACAAGAATCTTGTATTCTTCCTCGCACGAATTCTCACAACACACACTTGCCTTTTTCAATTGTTCGAATGAAGGATAATTCAAATGACACTAAGACATATAGTTTATATACCATTTACCACCTTTTAAACTTGAACATCGATGCCTTTGTTTTTAAATAATTAATTTATAAATTATTTAAATTCTTTATAATTTAAATATTATAAATTAATATTTAACTCCCTTGGGCTATATTAACATGAATTTAAAAGCTTCCTTGGGTTTTTATGAAAAACCTTTTATTTTTTCTAATACATGATTTTAATAAAAGCCCTCCTGCTTATGCTTCCACATAATATTAAAAATATTATGAAGCTATTTTTCCATTAACCTTTGCATTTTTCCTTTTGACATTTTTACATCAATGATAGTTTATTCCTTGACATCAATGACAACTTCATTCCTTGACATCAATGTCAACTTTGACTCAAAATGTCCAACAACCTCCCCCTTTGTTATTGATGGCAACCCAAATTATTTTTACCAAACACTTAACATTTTTTTTTTATCTGCTCCCCCTGGGACATTGCTCCCCCTTGCTCAATGCTCTTTTCAAATCTCTCCTCTTTGCTTCAAATACCAAATCTCTCCCCCTTACTCAAATCTCTCCCCATTTGACATTAATGGCAAAGGGTCACATTTGGGGCTCGGGGATAAGAATGAGTTTCTTATCTTAGCCCCTCCCCCACCTCCTCTTGAGGTGGTTAATTCTAGGGTGGGAGTATTACTCCTAGTTTTCCTCGAAGGTACTCAAAGGTCTCCTTTGAAAGTGGCTTAGTAAAAATATATGCTATATGTTCCTTTGTAGTAACATATTCCAATCTGACCTATTTATCTGTCACCTATTCTCTCAGAAAATGATACTTGATCAGAATGTGCTTTATCTTGTAGCGCATCATTGGATTCTTTGAGATACTTATAACACTTGTATTATCACATAATATGGGAATAGGATGATCATGTTTTATCTTGAAGTCTTCTAGAGTTCACTTCTTCCATAATACCTGTATACAACTGGATACTTCTGTAATATATTTTGCTTCTACTGTAGATAAGAATACTGAAGCCTGCTTCTTACTTAGCTAAGATACTAAATAGTCTCCAAGGAAGAATGATTTTCCACTTGTGATTTTTCTATCATCAATACTGCCAGCCCAATCTGCATCTGTATATGCTGTAAGTATGAAACTATCACTTTAGGGATACCAAAGCCTAAAATCCATAGTTCCTTTTAGATACCTAAGAATTCTATTTATTGTTTCCACATGTGTTTCCTTAGGTGCTGCCTGAAACCTTACCACTAGTCCCACTGACTGCACTATGTCTGGTCTTGTAGTTGTAACATCCAACAAGATGCAAATCATGGATCTGTATAATCTCTGATCTGCCTCTGGAGATTCACCATCCTTACTTAACTTGCATCCTATGACCATGGGGGTGCTTACCAGTTTGCAATATTATAGTCTAAATTTCTTTAGCATATTTTTTATATGCTTGGTTTGTGACAGAAATACTCCTTTCTTTGATTGTAAAATCTGAAGCCCAAGAAATAAGGACAACTCACCAAGCATAGACATCTCAAATTCATTTTGCATGTTCTTAGAAAATTATTTACACATATTATCATTTTTTCCCTCCAAAATGATGTCATCAACATAAACAACCACAATTAGTAGATAATTCCCTTCATTTTTGATGTATAAATTGTTGTCTACTATTCCTTTTTTGAATCCCTGTTCTTAAAGATACTTATCCAATCTTGAGTACCATGCTATTGAAGTTTTCTTTAGACTATATAGTGCCTTTTTCAACCTGCATACATGATCTTGCTTTACTCCTGACCACCTGTCCATCTTCATTTAACTTGTTTTTGAATACCCATTTTGTACCAATCACATTTTTGTCCTTTGGTCATGGAAAAGTTCCCAAATCTTGCTTTTCTCTATCTGATATAATTCCTCATCCATTTTCTTAATCTAAAACTTATCCTCACTTTCTTGAGTGAAGTCTTTTGGCTCAATATTAGATAGCAAAGAAAAAATTACTTTTTGAGATGGTGTTATTATCCTTCTCCTTGTCTGTATTTCATCTGGATTCCCAATGATTTACTCTTTTGGATGATGCTTCTGTACATATCTAGATGGAGTTTTAGGAATAAGTCTTTGTGTTTCTTCTCCTTCTTCGTTATCTTATTCCTCACAAAAATCCTCTTGACAACTCCCATCTTCCTGATACACAATTTGTTGAACTAGTTCTCTTGAATCTATCTTCTCATCAATTGTTATATTTATACTTTCTATAATGGTATGTGTTCTCTTTTTGAAGCATTTTTAGGCTTTAATCCGTATGGAATAACCAACAAAAATCTATCATCACATCTTGGATCAAATTTGCATAAGTTTTGATCTTCCCGTCTTATGTAACACTTGCTTCCAAAAATCTTGAAGTGTTTTATAGTGGCTGGTCTTCCTTTCCAGAGCTCATATGGAGTCTTGTGATGGTTTACCCTCATTTGAGCCCTAGTTATTATGTATACTATTGTATTTAATTCTTCTCTCCAAAATTCATATAAGATCTTAGACTCATTTAACATAGCTCTAGCCATATTCTCAACAGTCATGTTTTTCCTTTCAACTACCCCATTTTGTTGAGGAGTTCTTACTGCTAAGTATTCTCTCTTGATATCATGTTGTTCACAAAACTCTACAAATTCATTTGAGGTAAATTCTCCTTCTTTGTCAGATCTCAAAAATTTAATCTTTTTTCTATTTTTATTTTCAACCATTTCCTTAAATGATTTGAATTTTTCAAAGGCTTCTGACTTCTCTTTCAAGAAAGCTACCCAAACCATTATGGAATAATCATCTATAAAAAATATAAAGTAGCTCTCAAAATGAATAATTTGTGTTCTGGTAGGACCACATAGATTAGTATGTATTAGACTTAATGGATCAGATGACATATATCATTTTGATTTAAAGGTTGTCCTAGTTTGCTTTCCATTTTGACAGGGTGCACATATTGTGCTTTGAGGTCTTCTTGTTTTGGGTAAATATCTGACCACCTATTTATTGCATATGTTGACTATGTTGTCAAAATTCAAGTGACCCAATATTCTATGCCACAACCAGATCTCATCTTCTTGTGATAGAAAACACTTTCTCCTTTGATCTCACTGAGCATGTATAAATTGTTTGGGGTTCTTCTTGCATTGGCAATGACTTTTCCAGTTTCTGATTTTCTTATCTCACATCTATCTAGGTGGAAAGTAACCATATACCCCTGATCACACAATTGACTTATACTTGGTAGATTATATTTTAAACCTTTAACATACAACACTTTTTTTGTTTATGTTTTTTCATTATCTAAACTTAGAGTTCCTCTTCCACTAATCCTTGCTGATCCATAATCACCAAAACTTATTGATCCTCTATTGGTTTATTTTAGTACAATGAATTATATTTATCTTCTATCATGTGACTAGAGAAACCACTATCAATATACCATTGTTCTTATTTATCCTGAGCATGAAGGGTTGTTTGAACTAACATTGATCTAGCCTTAACATTTTTCCTTTCATATTTTCTAGTTGTTGAAGTTGCCTTTCTAGACTCAGGAAATATCATTTTACATCATCTAGCCTTGTGCCCAAAATTATTACATTTGTAACATATAATATCATCATCCATAAGAGGTGCAAAAGAATTAAAATTTCTATTGACATTGTTTCTTGCATGATTAATACAATGTACAACTCTATGACCATATTTATTACAAGAAAAGCAATGACCATGGAAGAAATTATGTAACTTGTTTGGATGCCTTTGATATTGTGTTGGAGTATTCTTCCTCTTGTGATTAACTCTTATCCAAGGTTCTTCTTTGCTTTCTTCCTTTCTGATATCCTTTGCTTGCTTATCCTTGTTTAAAGTTTCTACTATTTGAAGACTTAATTCCCTTTGTGATTTCTTATCCTCTACATCTTGTAGTACCTTAGTCCTTTCAAATTAATTCCTTAGATACACAATTTTTGCTTCTAATATTTCACATTTAGTTTCTCTGGATCTTAAAATATCTATCATATCTTGCTCAATTTTCTTTCCTTCTTCCACCCTTATCTTGAGTTCTATGAGATTTTGTAGAAGTTCCATCCTTGCTTCTTCATCCTCTTGAATTTGTTCCTTCAATATTTAATTCTTCTCTCTAATTATTTCCAAATTTCTGAGAGCATCAAAGAATTCCTCTTTTATGTCAAACATAGTCTCCTCTTCATTTTTTGAAGTCATGCATGTTTCTGATGGTCCTCCTCCAAGCTGTTAGTCTTTTCACGGAGAGACCCGCTCTGATACCAATTGAAGAACATGTGCTTATACTGATACGGGGGTGAACAATATAAGATACAATTTTTTGCTTTTTAATCCAAATAATAACATAAATAATATTAAAGCAGTAAACATCACACAAAGCATCACACACATGAGAGACATGATTTTACGTGGTTCACCCAATGTGGGCTACTCCAAGGAGAAAAAATTTCTTATAATTTTTTCTCAAATAAATTCTCTTGGGAATCCTTTCCCTACAATGTTTATGGACATATATCCAAAGAAGATACCAATACCCTTGATCAAGTTATTGGATCTCTATCCATGGGAGACACCAATCTCCTATCTTTGCTCTAGCTGGTGATCCTCTAGAAGACCTTTGCCTCCACTGCCCTTAGAAAATGGAACTCTACCCACAGAAGATACCTGTCCTCCCTACTCTAGCTAGAGACCTCTATCCTCAACTCTGTCACCTCCAAAAGCTCTATCTCAAATCTATATTAAACACAGTACTTTGGTCTAGCATAAATATATCCTAAATATTTGTCTCTATATCGCTCTAAATTTTCACACCCTTACCTTCAGGCTATAGGATCCGTGCCCGAAAGGGGGATGTGAAAAGGATGGGACAATACCTCAGACTGAGAGGCCCTTTGAAGGTCCCGCCTCTCGGGGGAGGTGTATAAGGGTGAATTTTTGACGGATGGTGGGGTTCACCAGGAAACTTTTGAATGGCAGTTTCCACGCCTAGGTTGGGAATGTGTTTGATGTGTTCAGTTTTATGCTTAATCATTCAAATCCTAGGTTTGGCCAAATGAATCTAAACTATTCTATATGAAATGCAGGTTTAAATGAATACAAAAAATAGAATTAAACAGAAAATACAGGAAATATACTAGATTAGAAAAAAGTCATACCTGATCCGGATGTCTAATGGAGGTTCTAATTTTTGAAGCAGTCCAGATCGCCTCTGATCTGACAGGATCGTCTGAAATCAGACAGGATCGTCTGAGATTGTTTCGTCAGAGACCTGCAATCAGATAAGTAGACACAAAATACAGAAAATGCAGCTATGCTGATAAAGGAAAATGATGTGAAATGATAATAATGATGTTAATAAGATAATCCCAAATAGAAATGCAAGTAAATTATCATGCTTTAATAGCTAATCATGATTTTATTATGTATTTAAGCTATATGGGTGAACTCCAAGATGCAGAATAACAAGAAATAATAATAAAACTAACTAGATGCAGAATAGAATAGCAGAAAGGTATAGGAAAAGTGCAAACTCTGGGCACTGATTGCCCCCAATGTTGACTACAGTCAAAATCATCTCGAATTGGGGCGTGATCGTCCGAGATTGTACAAGATCATCTGCGATGATCTGAGCTTGCTCCGAATGAAAAACAATGAAGTTCCTACAAACAAACTTGGAAAAATACGAAGGCAAATGGTGATTTAAGATGGTCTAATGCAAATAGAACTCGTGTTACAGGAAATTTCAGCCAGGGGAATGTCAAGGGGAGGGCCTAAGATTAAATAGGCATAGGAAGGAGGTTGGGAGGTTGGAGATCATCCTAATCTGGAAGATCTCCAATGGGGGAAGTCTCTAACCGTGCAGACACGCTTTTGCCCAGGTTAGAGACGTCGTTGAAACATAAGCTAATTATGAAAAATCAGTTTTGGGACGAAATCGTCTGGACGTTCTGCTCCAGACGAATTCGTCCGATCTGAGGTGATATCGTCTGATCGGCGACGATATCGTCCAACGGACAAAACAAATCCTAAAAATGGCATAGAAAATGAGGAAACGGGTAGTAGGCGGTTTTGGAGCGGTTTTGGGGTTGAAATTTGAATTTGAATTATTACTAAAGTAATTTTAATTATTTGCTAAGGTTTACTGCGCCAATTTTAGGGTGCTACATTTTGCCCCCTCTTTAGCAAATTTTTCGAAGAAAATGCGTTAAAGATGAGTTCTTCTCGATCTACGAGAAAGCAAAAATTATTCCCATTTTTAGGCGACGATTCTAGGTCGAATCGTATGACAACTTACTATGGTGCCCCCTCCGTGTTTTTACCCAAATCGAACGTTTGAGGTAAAAATGCGAAAAAGAAAAATTTTAAAATGTTTTTAATTGTTTTTGAATAAAATTAAGAAAAATAGGGAAAAACCCTAATTCATTTTTACTGTTCATTTTCTTGGTTTCTAGAGCTCTGCAGACAAGATGGTCGAGACAGCGCACAGATCGACAGAGGTCCGGCGCGGGCTACGGGTAAGGGTCCAAACTTAATTTAGAATGCTTTAATTTTGAATTTCATGCTTTTTAGATTAATTTTGAATGATTTTTGAGCATCGCGGCCATTTTTGGGCCGTCGACGTCGTCGGGACGAAATCGTCTCAATTTCGTCGAAATCGTCTCGATATCGCCGATTTCATCGAAGGGCGAAATCGGCGATATGGGGACGATTTCGTACAATAAGGGACGATTCCCTCTTGCGAAATCGGAGACAAATTTTGCTCAAATTTTGGACGATATCGTCCAATAGTGGACGATATCATCATTTGTATGAAATTGAACTTGTTTTACTTGCATTTTTAATCACTTTGTTTTATTAATGATTTTTATTGTTTTGTTGTTTATGTTGCAGAGAGGATTACTAAAGAGCCAGGAATGGAAATACGATGGGCTGAGGGATGACTTGGCCACTCTATCTCGGGTAGAGCGAGATCAGTTGGCTCAAGTTGGCTTGCGGCATGTGGCAGATATGCCACGAGGTTTCTATGAGATATGGGGCTATTGACAGCCCTAGCAGAGAGGTGGTATCCGGGTTCTTCTTGTTTTCGGTTACCGACAGGGGAGATGACTCCCACATTGGAGGATGTATGGAGGATTTTGAGGATCCCCATACAAGGATGGCTAATAACTCCCATGGCCAATCAGGGCCACGCGATGATGCGACTATGTGGAGATCCGAGCTTCGCCCTGGAGAAGGGCGGAGTGAACATCGAGTCGCTATGCCAGATGCCTAGGGCATCTAGACTGACACAGGTTTTGGTTGGGGTGGTAGGTGGTCTGCTGCTATGCCATCAGAGTGGATGCAGACTACCATGGCTATTGATAGATGTGGTCTACGACATGAGAGACCACGGGTACAGGTTTTCTTGGGGGAGCTTTGTACTATGCCGATTGTATAGGATCCTGCATGGGGTCGTATACAAGGGCGGTCGATGTCTGGTCATGACATCACTACTATAGGTTTGGTGCTGGGAGCACATCATGGTGCAGAGGCCGATAGGGCTCCCACTGATAGGGATTGACGGGGAGAGGCCCCGAGTTTTCTACTGGTGGCTCCGAAGAGGGTCACAACGACGGATAGATCTGCCAATGTCCCGGAGACTACTTGACGACCTTGTCTCCGACCAGATCACCTGGAGGCCTTGGAGAGATCATCCAGGGTGGGCCGAGGATGGACAAGAGCTGGCTCGCGTTAGGCGAACCTGCTGGCTGAGGATGGAGAGGGGAGAGGTGGAGCTCCACCGCTACGACCGAGTTTTGAGGTAGTTCGGTCTACAGTAGGGGATCCCATCTCTCAGGGACTACGAGTTTTCCCGGACCGTCCGGGATAACACTACAGTCAGCGGGGCTCCAGATATGCAGCGCTTCTAGAGTGAGGATGCGGACGATGCCCCCATTCAGCCAGTGGATGGGGACGACGTAGGGGTTGCTGATGGCTATGATGCCTGGTACGCAGGCATCCACCCTCCTCGGATGACGAGGGCTCAGGGTTCGATTCATGTAGTTGTGCATCGGATGGGGAGGCAAGCGGCCATTGAGGCGGCACAGGGTCACGGTGGGAGAGAGCAGAGGAGGCCACAGGCTCAGTAGAGGCCACGACGGTGGGAGAGGAGGGAGGAGAGACCCCCTTCTCCATGGAGAGAGAGGCCACCATCGCCCGATAAGGGCAAGGGTGTCGAGGTAGGAGAGAGTAGCGATATGGCTACTCTCCGGGTGGAGACTGTCCGTCTCCGAGGCTCGGGTGCGAGTCCTTGCAGGATGAGGCTGCACGACATCGAGAGGAGGCCACATAGCTCAGAGATGAGGTCGCACGCCTCAGAGCACGGAGCGAGAGGGGCGAGCACTCGGGACCTAGCATGGGCTATTGCCCGGATCACATTCTATCAGATGCTATACCACCATATGGTACCAGAGGGGCAGAGGTTACCATTGCTAGCCCACATTGCGGAGCCTGTCATGATGAGGTCATCGAGGACATCATCACGATCAGAGTCCAGGACTCATAGCACCACATGGACTACGATGGGGCCACCTCGTCCACCTCGGGGTGGGGGAGGAGATGAGGCTGAGAGCTTGGGGGGTTCTCGAGGCTAGCTGCTACGGACTGCACTTGCACGATTGATACATAGTGTTTATTATTTTTGATAGAGGATTGAGTATGCCGAGGTACAGATTGTGGCATACCGATCCGGTTTTGAGATGATGTATATATTGTTGCTATATATATAGATGAGATATTTTTGATCATATGACTTGTCTTATGTGTTTGTATGATGCTTTAATGTTTTGATGTGATTGATTTGATGATTCATGTAATTATGTCATTTGGAAATATTATGGTTTGAATGTCATGCTTTTAAAATTTAAATGAAATAATCTGATGTAAACAAATTGGTTGTTTGTGGTGTGATTTGATAAAAATAAAAGGGACTTTTAACAATAATTTCAAAGGACATTGTCGCTATTATAGACCATTTCATGGAGTCGCCGCTCGCTAGGTCGTCAAGCTAATCCTGGTATAGAAATATTGCTAAAAGTAAAAGAGTGCTTAAGAGACTGTCTTAAGACTTTGTTGTGATGATGCAAATGATGATGATGATGGTGATTTGTTTTCAGATTTCCATGAAAATATTATGCATGAAATATATATATATATATATATATATATATATTTTAAATGATTTTTGCTAGGCATAAATTCCTAAGTGTGATAAATTTTTTGAATAATTCCCTAGGAATTATACCATCATTGCAAAATTAAAGTTTGACATAATGACATGAAATAGAATAAGTGTTTGTTTGTTTGTAAAGCATAATTGTGTAACATAATGATTTAAGTCATGTGTTTTTATGATTTTAAATAAATGGGAAATAAAATTAGTACAATGGTTTGCGCTAGGCATAGAATATTTAGGTATAAACTTATACCATCATCACGAAATCCAAAGAAGAAAATAATAGTTTTATTGCATGGTTGATTTTTAATTTTTGAAAATGAAAAAAATTATGAAAATGAACAGAAAATATGAAGATGAGGACTTGCGCTAGGCATAAAATTCCAATTTTGGTTTTGGAACTATACCATCGTCGCGAAAGTCAAAAAGTTATATATAAATGTAACTTTATTGCATGTTTTTTGAAAATGATTTTGATTTTTTTGATAATGCATGTAGTTGTCTTTATACTAAACAAGCTGTTCTCGAGAGAAGAAAATGAAATTATTCCGGACAATTTGCAAAAATATTTCAAAGTATCTTAAAGACAAAAGTTAGATTTATAAGGAATCCCATGTGCGTATGTGAGTTCATTTCCGATCTTGATTTATCATAATGATACACAAAATCTCTCAAATACAAATGTGTGTGCAATTGCTTTGTGCATTTACCCGTTTTGAGCAAGATAATTTGATACAAGTGATTTGAATTAACCAAATAAGTGTTCATTAACCATGATTTAGATGCATATAACCGTACCAGACTACTATGTAAGTCGGGTTACCAAGAGCTAGCTAATCCATAAGCAGACATAGGTCTGTACAAAAGAAGGTCGCTAATGTGACAGACATATCACCACGCTAGGAGTTACCCAAGGCCAAGCGGGTTGGGCACAAACCACTTGTTATGGGGCTTACCTCACAGTTTTCGAATAATTGAGAATTCCAGGGATTCAAGCTCATCAACCCTTCTTTTCTTTTCAATGGGTAGGGAAAGGGATTTTATTGCTTTTGCTTTTGCTTTGCTTTCTTTTTTTTTTTTTTTTTGTATTTTTCTTTTTTTTCGTATCTTTTGCTTTGATATTTGAGATAATGCTGAAATAGTGCTAAGAGAGTACAAAATGATTCTGAAATAATGCTTCTTTTTCTCATGATTTTGCTTGATTTTTCTTTTTTTTTTGCTTCCTATTCTAGGGATACTTGCTCGGATTAGTTGTAGAGCAAGGGATTTTTATTCTGGGTAGGGGTGAGCTTGTCCTTTTGTCAATTCTCAAATATTCTAGACCATGTGCATGATAGGATAGCAGGGGAAACTTTTCGCTCAAGAAACCACTTCTACTATGTAGCATAGCATGGACATTACAAATATAATCATTTTATTGTGAAAGGATATGCTTGGTTTAAGTAAATAACAAGATCAATTCTCTGTGCTCAAACTTTATTTAATTGAATTTTGTGGACTTTGATATAAGAGAGATTAGTAATCATGAGAGATAAAATCAAGATATTTATTTTTGTGTTTGCAAAAGTGAGAGATTCCAAATAAATGCTAATTTATCCAAAATAATTTGAAAATATAACTGCAATACTTTAAGAAGAAATATATACAACAAATATTTGTGAGGAGTTTGATAATTTTGACTCTCTCTTTCTTCTCTTTATTATTATTATTTTTTTTTGGTTTCGAAAGAGTCAAAAATATTGTTGTTTTTACTTTTATTTTTGTTTGTTTTTGTTGAAACAGTTTTATATATATTTAAAATGAGACAACATGCAAAATATATACAAATGATGAAATGACCAAATTTTTATGCATAGTAACGTTTAAGATGCATAATATTCATAGGTTCTTTTAAATATTTACCATCTAAGGTAGCTAATTTGTATGCTCCCGATTCAAATTTAGCAGTGATAATATATGGTCCAAGCCAGTTGGGTTCAAATTTACCTTTAAGGTCTTTAGTTGCATTAGTATTTTTTTGATTTTCTTTTAAAACAAGGTCGCCGACCTCAAAGGATCGATGACGAACTTTCTTAGCATATGATCTTTTAAGCTTGTTTTGGTAGGCACGAAGATGCTCCAAAGCATTGATGCGCTTTTCATCTAGGAGTTCCAGTGGATGAGTCTGCCAGCTCGATATTCATCTCCTACTTCGGTATCTTGAAGTAGTAGAGCCAAAGAAGGAACTTCTAATTCAAAGGGAAAAATAGCTTCAGCGCCATAAACCAAAACAAAAGGTGAAGTACCTATGGGAGTACGAACACTAGTGCGATATGCCCACAAAGCTGGATATTCAATGATTTGATCCATGTTTGGAAGAGGAAAATCATCTTTAGGGCATGCAACGTTAATATCTCTAAAGTCTATGCAAACCCTAACTTTGGTAGCTTCTTTCTTGGGGACTGGAACTACATTCGAGATCCATTCAACATAATCAATAGCTTGTATAAAAACAACATTCTAGGAGTTTTTCTAACTCCCCTTTGACTAGCAAGGCCACTTTGGGATGCATTTTTCTGAGTTTTTGTTTAACAGGTTTAGCATCCGGATGGACTACTAGGTGATGCATGACTACAGAAGGGTCTAAACCTGGCATATCTTCATATGTCCAAGCGAAGACATCTTCATATTCTTTAAGGAATGCAATGTATTGCTCTTGTTTTTCTTGACTTAATTTTGATCCAATACTGATGATGTGAGGATTATCCTCAGTTCCAATGTTAACCTTAATGACGTTTTCTACTTCCATGTGTAGATCTCTTTCAAAATTAGGTGGGGTAGGTGAAACGCCCAATTCTTGTAATTCCTTTAAGGTTAACTTGGATAATTCATCTTGAGGAGTCGTGGCCTCAAGCTGGGCTATAGTAGGTATAGAACCATCAAAATAAAAACCATTGTGTAACATCTCTTCCACGGAGACATCATGGAAAATATCTCCTTCCAACTCATCGTCGGATTCAGCAATCATTTCGGGATAGGCTATGGATAGCATATTGCAGGTAGAAGAATTATTCTTGGGATACAAAGAATCTTGTTTATCTAGATAATCTTGATAACATATGAGTTGATCATCATCTTCAAAAGGGAAGGGTTGATCCTTACTAGGAAATAGGCCCACACCACATCGGGTGGGCCATGGTTCTACCTCAAAGGGTTCTTTCATACCATCTTGGAAAGGTCCCAAGCCTTTCCCTTTATAGCCCAATTTAAGCATTATGGGTTTAGCTTTAATATATTCATTAGCAAAATAGCATCGAGCATATCCATCACAATGCGTCTTGATGTTTCGGGGTATTCTTCCCCAATCATATCCTTTATAAATAAAAGCACAACTCCCGACTTGGTAGATACTTCCCATAGGTTGTGGGAGGCCCAAGGTATGAGGAGAAGGCGACAAATTACTTAAGATAATGGAATCTTGCATAGAAGCATTTGTTTTTTCTGATATAAGAATTTTAGATAAATCAGGTAAGAGTTCATCAGTGAGAGCATAAGAGGTAGAAGGATCATTCCCTATATCTTTAGATGTGGAAGGTATGATAGATGTAGATAATGTGGAGGTGTTAATAAATGGGTCTATAGGTTTTGAAATTATAGGGATGGAACATGAAGGATTGGTTGTGGATTTAAGATCTTTTTGAGGTTCTAGTGTGGTTTGTTTAGAAGATTGTTGAGCTATATATGAGGGTGAAATTAATGGAGGAGAAATAGATGAAGTTATGGGTGTGTGTTTCACACGTTTAGATGAAAAATAAGAATTAGGATGTGTGGATGACAGAGCAGGGAAAAATTGAACTCCAACAGGTTCTGCCAAAGCACACATATCAAAGGGTCTAGGATCACCATGGATAGTGACCAACTGATTTTTAAATTCGAATTTAACACATTGGTGTAAAGTTGATGGGACAGCCCGCATTGCATTGATCCAAGGATGACCCAAGAGTATATTGTATGATGCGGGGCAATGTACAATAAACATGGTCGTGTCTAAGGTTCTCGGACCAACTTGCAATGGGATGGTGATAACTCCACACGTTTCTTGTGTTTCGTCATTGAAAGCTTTTATGATCATGTCAGTTTTCTTCATTTCATCACTTCTAAACCCAAATCTTTGGTAGAAGTCAAAAGTGCAAATGTTTAGAGATGAACCATTATCAATCAAGACTCGTTTAATAGCTACATCTCCAATTAGGGCAGTAATATATAAGGGGTTATCCTTATGTAAACTATGTTGTGGGATATCTTTATCTCGAAAGTCAATACAATCGACTTCTCGAGTGATGATAGTATTGGACATGGCTTCAGGTTGAATATTTTGAGGTACCATCATTTGGCTTAATGTGAGCATTAACTCATCCCTATGGGTAGGAGAAGATCTTAACAAGTCCAACAAGGAAATTCTGGCTGTAGTATTGGATAATTGTTCATTAATATTGTAAGGAGGCTTAGGTTGAACATTAGACATATGATTCCCTTTATTGGGATTTTTCAAAATAAATGGAGCTGATCCATCATTCTGAGTTTGATCCTGTTGAGAATTGTGAGCCTGTTGTCTGGTAACAACTCCGATGGTACCTACAATGTTATATTGAAGACGCTGAATTGGTCTCGGTCTAGCGTTTATGGCTTGTTCATTAGGAAGGAACTGATTAGAAGAAGGTCGAGTAGTAACTCTTCTAGGAAATGGTTCTTCCGGAACCATAGCATCTATGATAGGTTGAATCGGATCTGATTCATTTTTAGAACTATTCGATTGGTTTGAGGTGATGTCTATTTCACTTTCATTATCCGATTCTACATCACTAGGATCTGGTGTTTGAGTATTATATAGGGGTCTAGACGTAACCATGGAGAAAGTTGTGCCAAATATTTGAGGATCCTGAATAGATAATTGTCCGCTAATAGTCCCTACATATCGGGTAGGAGGGGGAACATTATGATGTTCAATTTGATTGGCCACCTCTTTACCATGTTTTGGTAAAGGATGTTGAAATATATCTAATGATTGATTAGCATTTTGATTCTGATTTTGGGGAATGTTCTTTTGAGTATTACTAGGAGGATTTTGTTTAGGTTGAAAGGCTTGCACCTCCATTTCATTATTATCAATCAAGTCTTGTATTTTATGTTTTAATCTTTTGCAAGAGTTTGTAGCATGTCCAGGTCCTCTATGAAAATCACAATGTAAATCAACTCTGTATCCGGGTATAGTTGGATCAGGTTCCCGGATAGCTGGTAATTGAATCAAACCTCTTTCGAGTAATTGGGGTAGAATAGTTGTGAAGAACACAAGATTATACTGAGAGGGGGGGGTGAATAGTATAAGACCTCTTTTTACTTTTTCCTTTATACTTCAAAACATTAAAGCAATATACCCAAAGTAATAACAAAGCAATGCACAAAATCATCCACAAAGTGACACCAATTTTAATGTGGTTCACCCAAAATGGCTGGGCTACATCTACAAAACTTTTCTCTAAAAATTATCTCAAATTTCTTTGGGAAACCTTCCCAATTACAATGTTTATGAGCCTCTGCTCAAAGGAGATACCTTCCCCCAATCTGAATTTATGAGCCTCTACTCAAAGGAGATACCTTCCCCTCTGCTCTGGATATGATCCCTTAGAATATCAACTGTCTCTACCTCTTGCCAGCACGTGGAACTCCTTTCCATCGAGGACCTGCTGTCCTCAATGCTTAGCCTAAGAGACCTCTGCCTTCTATGATCACGTCCACAGCAGCTCAGCTACCTATACCAAACACGATCGGTCGGTCTAGTACAAGTCTTCCTCTGACTGTCAGATCTATCCAACTCTTGAACAAATCAATCCTCTGCACACAAGCCTTCTCAAAGACTTGCCAAATATATCCTCAGGTTCTTCTCAAAGAACCAATGCACCTCTGTCCTCAAGTCCTCTGATAGAACTAACAAACTCAGCTCACAAGTCCTCTGCTAGGACTTGTCCAAATCTGCTCACAAGTCCCCACCGAAACTTGTCCAAAACCTACTCACAAGTCCCCAACGAAACCTGTTCAAAACCTGCTCACAAGTCCCCAACGGAACCTGTCCAAAACAGCTCACAAGTCCCCAACGGAACCTGTCCAAAACAGCTCACAAGTTCACCAAGAAAAAACTTGCTTAGCATGAACCCATAAAGAGAATTGTTAGAGACCCAATGTGATTCATCAACCTCATAGAAGCATAAAGAGAATTGTTAGAGACTCAATATGTTCTATACTTAACTCCCAATCTCAATCTCAAATCTCATAGAAACATAAAGAGAATTGTTAGAGACTCAATATGATCTATACTTGACTCCCAATATCAATCTCAACTCAATCTCAATCTCAAAAGAATAAGATAGATGTAGTATGCTTTTCTCAAGAATATGAAACACAACCCAACAATTGCCAACCATGCAATATCTCATATAACAATGATACTCATATTCTTTTCACAACCAATATATTTTCTCAACCAATTAGGGCTTTAACAACAATGCTTATAGACAAGGTTTAACCAACATCATTCAACTCAACATTAACCTTGAAGCATTCAACCAATCATCACAAGAAAAGGAAACAAGTAGAAATCCTTTTCCCTCCAAAGATATTTGAACAAAACAGCCACCAACAAAATATCACCAAATGCAAAGAATAACTTGCTCAAATCAACTCAATGGAGTAAGCCCAATATCATGAATCAAGTAAAGCAATAACTTGATCAAACAACCTCTATGGAAGCAACTCAACCATAAAACTCAAAACAACCAACCAAGGGTTCCACCAACTCAATGCAAGTAGCTTGACTCACAAATACAAACCCTAGTGCACAAAGCTTCCATTATCTCAAACCAAAAATTATGCATTCATCAAAAACTCTCCTTAAGGATAACAATGCATAAGTAGTCTTCAACAAACCAGAAAATAGGATTTACACCCAATCAAAGAAAACCTAGTTGAAAACCTTTTCACTCCAACCTTATTTCAGAAAACATACACCAATCATACTCATAAGAAGAATGTGCCCATACCTTATTGGAGTAGAAGAAAATTGATCCTTAAAGCTGTCACCACACACAACTCTCAAACTTCCAACCAAGTTAGGGTTAGAACCAAGATAAATGAGCATATATAAAAACTTTCCTTAGTACACCTTTTAGCTTCTCTTCTTTTGAAAACAACCACCAAAGAAGCCAAAAACACAACAACCAAAACTTACACCTTATATCTCCATTTTAAACTTTAGCATAGCAAAAGACTAATCTCAAAAATACAACCAAAGAAATATCCCCTTATTTCTCCTATGTCTTTTAAACAATGCCAAACAATGCCAAAAATTATATCAAGAAATTAATCACACCTTAAGAATGGCTGCCCTTGAAGAATCCAAAAATCGCGGAATGGCTGCCCTTGACGAATCCAAAAATCATGGAATGGTTGCCTTTGATGAATCCGAAAAACGTGGCACAAAATACGTTTTAACAAAAACGTGACTTAATCCATGCACAGCTCCCTTTGCGGGAATCGAAATGCAGACCTCTACCTACGCAAAGCCCAAACGTAGCCTATGTTGCCACTAGCCCACAAGGGGCTAACGAAGTCTAAGACAGACTTCCTACCACTTCAACGAACAAGCACTTCGTAAGTTTTTCAAACACGAGCTCTCTTCTTCCGCGGCGTCAACAAAGCATCGATCGCAGCCAAAAAATAATGCATTCAAAATTCTCAAGAGGAGTTAAACCTTAGGATCCTTCCCATATTTATAGTCCAATCATGGACTTTAGAACACGTCGGCGGCAGAGAAACGTAATTTCGAATTTAATCAAAATTGCTTTCTAAAGGGTTTAAAAAACCTTAATTAATTTTAATAAATTAAGAATAAAAAAGGTTTAAAAACCTTTAAATATTTTTAATAAATTAAAAATAATTTTCTCCCTTAATTAATTAAATAATTAATTAATTAAAACATTGAAGGGTTTTAAATAATAATTAAATAATAAAGAGAACCTCCATTGGTTTTAATAAAAACCATTTAACTTGGTTTTAATAAAAACCCTATCCAAAAACCTTATCCAATGGAATCTCTCCGGATTCTCTTAAAAATATTCTCTTGGAATATTTCACCTTTGAAGCCAACACATCCTCTTAACATTAATGCCATTTCCTTTTGACATCAATGACAACTCATAGACAAGGAGCTAGGATCTCAAACCCAAAATTGCCAACAAGTTGATAATGGTTGATTCAATCTAGTAAACTCTCGAGGTGGTTTATCAGGAGGTTTTAATATAAACTTCTCCGTTGTTTTTGTAGTATTAACATTAGCAATGTTTCTACTATCAGTGACTCCGTCACCTACAACTTGTTTGTTTTTATATTGATTTCTAGATGTTTTCTCATCATCTTTATTTTTGAGCTGACCTCTTCTAATGAGAGCATCTTCCACCCTTCGAGCTAAGTCTATAGCTTGATCGAAGGTGGTCAAGGTAGCAGTTGATAATTCATAGGATATTTTTTCTTGCAAATTATTAATAAAAATGTCCAACATTTCCCTATAAGGTAGCACAAAGTGCGGTTTTCCTGTCAACTGCCTCCATCTAGCTAAGAAATCAGCAAAACATTCATCTTTGTCTTGTTTTAGGTTGTACAAATCTTTAATGGTCACGTGTCTCTCAATGTAGGCACTAAATTTATGGACAAAATATTTAGTTGTTTCTTCAAAATTTCTCAAATAATGAGTGGGTAATTGATAGTACCACTCTAATGCCATTCCTCCTAAACTTTTTGGGAACATTTTTAGTAATAGCAAGTCATCATGTGATATATTATGACATGCTATTCTAAACATGCGAAGATGCTCTATGGGATCTTCAATTCCTTTATATATAGGCAGGACGAGCATGGGAAAGTGCTTAGGGTATGGTTGTGCTACAACTATGGGATCCAAATGCTGACTACACATCTCTCGATAATTATATGAGGGACGGTAGGGATCTATCTGGTCCATGCGGGAAGCTAACTGTTTCACCATGGCTTCCATATTACTGGTTTGCCCACCATATTGGTTCGGTAGGGTATTAATATGGGATTTGTGAGCATATGATGGAGGGACATGAAGATTAGATGCTATATTGCTATTGTGTAAATTGTTGGTAGGAATGGTGTTATGAAGAAGTTTTGAAGTTGTATTATGTTGTATCCCAGATTGTTGAAAATTGGTGTTTGGATTCATTTTAGGTTTTTGTCAATTTGAAGCATATTGATCAATAGTTTGGCAAAATAAAGCAGTGAATGAAGGTCTATTTTGTGTGGGAATGATTTTATGCTCAATAACAGGTTCCTTAGGGGGTTGGGTAACTTGTTGTTTTTGCATGTTCTAAATCATAGTGACCATATCTATATTGGATGGTCCAGCTTTATCACTTTCTTGATCAAAAAATGACAAGGGATTAGTGTGTATGTTAAACATATCTTCCATGGTTGCTTGAGTGTCACTAATTTGTCCTCTATCAATACGAACTGCCATATTAAGAGCACCAATATTATTATTGAAAAATTTCCAGAAATGATCTATGTTATCAAAAGTAACAGTTTCTTCTGGAGCCATTCTAGGGGATGAGGATCCTTCCTCTTTAACATTTTCTTCTTGTTCATCTAAAACCAGCTCATCTTCTGGTTGTTCTAGAGTTTCTCCTTCTGGAATTGGATCCTTAGGAAGGGCATTTGATTTTTTTGTTTTCTTTCCTAACCAATCTTCTTCTTCTTCTTCTTCAGTTTGTTTACCATTCCTAAGTCTAGTCATTGTGCTTAAGTTTAGATTTCAGAAAATATATATATAGTTATATATATATATGCAACAAGCTTAAGAGGTATATATTTTAATTATATACCTACAATAATATTTAAAATAAAATTTTTTGGTTTTGTTATGTTTTTGGTCTTTCTTGTTTTTTTATAACAATATTATAAAGATAACAAACGGCACACTAAATGCAAGAAATAATAATAATGAAAGCAATGATCTAGTTTTCTATAAACAATTTATAAATATCATTAACGGACTCAAGTTCTTCAGGAGTCATGAAATGTTCTTCTTCAAATTGAAAATTTTCTTTCAAGAATTTGACAAAAAGTGCTATAGTGATATTATCTGTCTCAGACTCTGGTTGGTAGAAATAAAGTTCATGGTAATACTCTCGATATAACATAGCTCTAGGAACTCTCCTCCACCTTTCCCTATCTGTAAGAACGACCTCTTGGTCTTCTAAATTACCTAGGAATTGGTGTATAATAGTTGTGTTCTCGAGGTATTCCTCGAAGGTGAACAATTTTGAAGACACAAGAGCTCTCCTATAAGCTAACCACCTATGGCAAGCTCTCTGAAGTTCATGATAAAAAATGAGTTGATGAGGATCCAGGATTCTATCTAGGGCAAACCTGTTAATTTTTCGAAGTTTGGTTGATCTAGATGAAATAATACCCAATCTCCTATTAAGTTCATCCCACAAAGGTGGAACTCTATATGTTTGAGATAGTCGAAGCAAAGAATTAAACTCTATGGCTATTATTTGATTTTCAACATTTATAGTGATAGCTAGTATTTTCTTAGGAGCTACCATCTAAACATGATATGCAACTTAGTAGTTTTCTAATGATTTTAAATACATCTATGTTTTTTTTGTTTTCAAAAGGTTTTAGTTTCACGTCGGGTTCACCAAAATGTATCGCTCCAAATTTTTTGCACCCTTACCTTCAGGTTATAGGATCCATGCCCGGAAGGGGGATGGGAAAAGGATGGGACAATACCTCAGACTGAGAGGCCCTTTGAAGGTCCCGTCTCTCGGGGGAGGAGTATTAAGGTGATTTTTTGACGGATGGTGGGGTTCACCAGGAAAATTTTAGTGGCAGTCTCCACGCCTAGGTTGGGAATGTGTTTGATGTGTTCAGTTTTATGCTTGATCATTCAATTCCTAGGTTTGGCCAAATGAATCTAAACTGTTCTACATGAAATGCAAGTTTAAATGAATACAAAAATAGAATTAAATAGAGAATACAGGAAATATACTAGATTAGAAAAGGTCATACCTAATCCGGATGTCTGATGGAGGTTCTAATTTTTGAAGTAGTCCAGATCACCTCTGATCTGATAGGATCATCTGAAATCAGAAAGGATCGTCTGAGATCTGACGAATTCATCAGACGAATTCATTAGAGACCTACAATAAGAGAAGTAGACACAAAATACAGAAAATGCAGCTATGCTGATAAAGGAAAATGATGTGAAATGATAGTAATGATGTTACTAAGATAATCCCAAATAGAAATGCAAGTAAATTATCATTCTTTAATAGCTAATCATGATTTTATTATGTATTTAAGCTACATGGGTGAACTCCAAGATGTAGAATAATAGGAAATAATAATAAAACTAACTAGATGCAGAATAGAATAGTAGAAAGGTATAGGAAAAGCGCAAACTCTGGGCACTGATTGCCCCCAATGTTGACTGTAGTCGAAATCGTCTCGAATTGGGGCGTGATCGTCCGAGATTGTACAAGATTATCTACAATGATCTGAGCTTGCTCCGGCTGAAAAACAATGAAGTTCCTGCAAACAAACTTGGAAAAATACGAAGGCAAATGGTGATTTAATATGGTCTAATGCAAATAGAACTCGTGTTACAGGAAATTTCAGCCAGGGGAATGTCAAGGGGAGGGCCTAAGATTAAATAGGCATAGGAATGAGGTTGGGAGGTTGGATATCATCCTAATCTAGAAGATCTCCAACGGGGGAAGTCTCTAACCGCACAGACACGCTTTTGCCTAGGTTAGATATGTCGTTGAAACATAAGCTAATTATGAAAAATCAGTTTTGGGACGAAATCATTTGGACGTTCTGCTCCAGACAAATTCATCTGATCTAAGGCGATATCGTCTGATCGACAACGATATCGTCCAACGGACAAAAAAAATCTTTAAAATGGCATGAAAAACGAGGAAACGGGTAGCAGGCGGTTTTGGAGCGATTTTGGGGTTGAAATTTGAATTTGAATTATTACTAAAGTAATTTTAATTATTTGCTAAGATTTACTGTGCCAATTTTAGGGTGCTATAGTCTCTGATATGGCACAAACATGTACTCAAATTTGTACCAAACTCTATCCTCTTATCTGTCCTTAGATATGTTCTCAATATCTGTTCTCAAATCTATCTTCAATCTATGTTGTAAGCTTCCACATAAGCTCACACAAATATTTCCACAAGTCTTCTCAAAGACTTACCTCAAATTTGTTCAACAATTCAATACTAAAACTTGTCCAATATCATAGAAACATACAAAGAATTATTAGAGACTCAATATAGTTTACACTCATCAATAGTCAACATCTTTCTCAAATCAATTTTAGAATATAGAATAATTTTTTTCATAGAACTTGAACAATCATCTCACACATCCACTTGACTAGGCTCAACCAACTCTACTCAACCAATCACTCAATGAAACAATCCTTGCTTACAAACCCTAGTCCAAGCATATAAACACTTACTAAATTTTTTTCCAACAATGCTTATCAATCAATCTCACATATAGCTCAACAAATCAATAAGGAAACCTAATTAAGTCCTTTTCACTACAAGCTTGTTTTCCAGAAAACCAACCAATCAAATCAACTATGGAAGAATGTGCCCATACCTTTTTCTTGATGATGAAGAAATCTCAAAAATCTGCCACAACCACAAACACTTCTTTTCCAAGCTCAAAGAAGTTATAATATGATAAAACCTCTAAAAAATACAATGTAAATATGAAAACATACATACACCTTATCACTCAATCTTTAAGAAAAACATCCATCAACATATACAAAAATATTTGACCAAATACACCTTATAATATCCCAGTTAAAATAATATCCAACACCAAGAATAATGTCAATAAAATCACTTTCACAAAATAACTCAACAGCAAGAAGTCCTCTCACAATTTAACCAAAACTTTAATCTTCAATAAACCGATATGTCATAAATATTTTATTTAAAAGTAAAAATAACTCCTTATTCCTCCAATTAACCAAAATGATGATTAATTAAAATGTTTTTTATCTACCCCTTTTAACTCCCTAGGACCTCATGTCAAAAATTTAGGCAATACAAAAATATATTTAAAATTTTGTTACCTTTGCCTTGGTGAGACTCGAAATCACAATGCCACCTCTACTAGCACCCTAGTCGCGGCTCCAACTTCCGCATGAGCTAGGTGATCATTTAGGGATCAAAGAGCACCACGTGCTCTATATTTCTCCCCTAATGCATCTAAGCCAAAAATCATGCATTGCTTCCTTCGATGCCTCAAACACAACACACCAAAAAAAACTACTGTCACGAATTGATCGTGGATCACTCCATGCCCAAACGCCTTAGCCCTCAATCACTTTCCACTAGGCTACACTTCCTAGGTGGATATGGGAAATTAGCACTCGATAATATTATCCTCTTTCACTAGTGCTTGAGACAAGAATATTGTCTTCTTCCTCGCATGAATTCTCACAACACACACTTGCCTTTTTCAATTGTTTGAATGAAGATTAATTCAAATGCCACATATAGTTTATATACCATTTACCACCTTTTAAACTTGAACGTCGGTGCCTTTGTTTTTTAAATAATTAATTTATAAATTATTTAAATTCTTTAAAATTTAAATATTATAAATTAATATTTAACTCCCTTGGGCTTTATTAACATGAATTTAAAACCTTCATTGGGTTTTTATGAAAAACCTTTTATTTTTGCTCATCCATGGTTTTAATAAATACCCTCCTGCTTATGCTTCCACATAATATTAAAAATATTATGAAACTCTTTTTCCATTAACCTTTGCATTGTTCTTTTTGAAATTTTGATATCAATGGTAGTTTATTCCTTGACATCAATGACAACTTTGTTCCTTGACATCAATGACAACTTTGACTCAAAATGCCCAACATTATCATATCTCATTGAGGTATAAAACTTGATTATAATAAAATAAAAATCAATCTCAAAATTCCACCCCTTCAAACATTAACCCAAATTCATAATCTTTAAGGAAAAATCCAAGCCATTATATGATTTACCTCTCAGCTTTTTTTTATTACTTTTGAAGGGTTATACTTTATATAAATTACCACAAAAAAGTAATCACAAGATCAAATATAATAAAGTTGCAATATAATGAATCCAATAAAAATAATATAATAGAGAAATGAGTCAACTAATATGTATAACATTCAATAATATGATGAAATATGAACATAAAGTTTGAAATGTGCACAATAATATCATTTACAATACTAGTTGCTCAAAGGTATGCAAACTTGCATTACTCCTCTTTCTATTACAAATATCTCATAGAAATGACTTTATAGATAATGTAAAACACTATAGATCTCTATGTAGCTCATATAGCTCTTATCTCTCATATATCTCATATATCCTCTATGGAGTAATATATAGCCATTCTAGGATGACTCTTTGGTTACTATGACTCTTCCTTTCCATATGCCAAGCCTTATGACTCTTGGCTTCTATACTTGACACTTGCATACACATGACACTATCTTGTATGCACACTTGTACTTGACTCTTCACATAACTCTTCCTAATCTAAGGACACATGTGCACACTTACATATTGGACACTTGTGCACATTTACACTCATAACACTTGCACATATATTTACATGACACTTGTGCATTTATTGCACATTATTACATTACATGAAATATTAACTCCCTTACTAATCTAAGACACTCATAATCTAATAATGTACCAAAGTGGTACATAGGCATGTACCAAATAATGTAATATTATCCATTTTTAATAAATGTCAATCATTCACAAAGCCTCAAAAAATGAATACAATATTAAAGTGGAATGATGAATGTCAAGTCACATTTGATGCTATTAAATCCTATCTTATGACTCCTATAGTCCTTGTTTCACCCAATCCTAGAAATTCATTGTTTCTTAGAATGTTTACAACTAATTATGCTTTAGGGGATATGTTGGCTCAATATGATAACCAACATAAAGAAATAATTTAGTTAGTCATTAGTTGAACATTAGTCAATTATGAGACTAAATATAGCTCAATATGAAGACCAAAATAGAGAATGGATTTAGTCATTAGTTAAGCATTAGTCATTACTCTTTTACATTGGTCAAATATTAGATAATTATAAGACTCAATATATACCTTTGGAGAAAATTTGTCTTGCTATAGTATTTTTCTCCTCAAAACTTATACAAGATATGCTAAGTCACAAAAAAATTATCATTGTAAGAGTAGATACATTATGGTATCTTATGTCAAAACCACATCCTTAAAAGAAATCCACTAAGTAATTCATAGTCCTTAGTGAATTTGATTTAGAATTTATTATTTATAAATCTATGAATGGTTAAGTGGTCACTAATCATTTAGTAGATGCACCCTTAGAAGCAAGCCCACATTTAGTAGTATATTTACTTGATTATTCTATCTTCAACATAAAATTTAAAGTGGAAAAGGCAAACTCTTAGATCTTATACTTTGATGGTTCAAAAAGTGTTAAAGGAGTAGGGAAAATAATTATCCTAATTACTCCTCAAAACTCATTTTTTTGTACCAATAATATAGCAAAATATGAAGTCCTCATCTTAGGACTTTGTGTTGATAGATACCTTAATATCACTATCTATACCATCTTTTAGTACTCCTAGCTGATTGCCAATCATATCAATGGTGTTTACCAAACTAAGGATAACAAATCAAAGCCTTATAAATATATGGTTAGTAAGTTAATGACACTTATTAATAAGACCACAATTAGTACTATTAATTAATATAGTAATCATCAAGGGGATACTATGGCTTATATAAAACTCATTCTCCCATTGCAACTTGATAATGAGCAAGATAAAATTGATATAAGATAAACTGTATAGCCATCTACCATGGAAACCAATATAACTCCCTTAGAATTATTTAATCTTGAGATTATCTTATTATTTAATTTATTGTATAAGGATATTTATGACTATATCAAATATGTACTTTTATATAAGGATTAAATAGAAATGAAGACAAGAAATTTAAGCGAAGTGACTCTAATAAAACATGTGTTAAGATCCTTAAGAATATTATCAATAAGACTATGTGATATTACCATATCTGACTCTATTCATCTTGGGCTTATCATACTAGTGTCCAAACTCCAAATGAGTCTATCTTCCCCTTTGAACTTGAAGTCTAATCCTTATAAAACCTCTTGTAGGACAAATATATGGGTTATGAATATTGTCTCACCCACCTTATCTAGCCAGAGTTACTTGATGAAACGTGTATTTATACCTTAGAGCATTTACAGTTCTACCAAAAATGGCTTAAGCAAGCCTAAAGGTAAAATCTAGATCCTTTTAATTTAGTGATTTGGTTCTCAAATAAAACCAAAAGAATACCAATGTTGCAACTAATTCTAAAAGGAAAATTCAAACCCAATTGGCTAGGTCCATACATCATAACTACTAAGTATGGCTCAAGTGCATATTATTTCACCATGCTTAAAACAAATACATTACCTAATTACTTTTGACGTCATATTTTTAATCTAGTTGCCTATCTATCTATGTATTTATTACTTGTAACCAGTAATATCAACAATAACTGTAACAACCTAACTAAATCATCCCAAGGAGAGAGTAATTTTTTTAGGTAGGGTTCACAAAGATATTTCAAAAATATTTTCAACATTACCAAGGCATTACCACATTTGATATTTTGTTACTGTAGGTTACCCTCAAATGGATAGGATAGGTCATCATCCCGTATTTTTTGGGGTTCACTTTTCTAAACCTCCACAACTAAAAAGATATTTTCAATGGTTTCCCCAGTTTTCTTACATTATGCTCGAGTGCAAGATAATTTGACCATATCATAAGGGCTATCCCTCCTCAATATTTAGAGAAAGGGGGACACAAATTACCTCACCATACATAATTCAATCTATGTATGTGTTATATGGTGTAATGCCTTTAAGCCTAGTTATTGTACCTTTGCAGTGTGATTGACTAGAACTTTAGTGCTTAATTACCACACCTCCATGGTGCGATAATTAAGGCTATTGTTACTTTTTATGAAAAATTACATGGATACATAATCTTATTTGTTCAAGATACCATCACTTTCTTTATTTTTAAATGGATCCCTATCCTCCACAATAGGAATTATGATCCAAACCTCAACACTTAGGATCCTCGTAAAAAATCCCTATTCTTGGGATAAATCTAAGCATCACCTCTCTAAATGTAACCATTGCAAGTAGAACTAGGTGTTGCCTCTCCACCACCTCTTCCATGGTATTTGGAATAGATTGACTCTAGAGTTCTAGTATAGCTTTAAGTTTCTACCCAAGAAACATTTCTACCTTTATAAACCCAAGAGAAAAAAATAAAGAAACATTGATCTCTCTTAAACACAGTGATATACTATGCTTAACATGATTAATTGAAGACTCGTGAGGGATACGATAGTGGTAAGTCATTAGGTTTTCAATAAAAATGCCAAATTTCAAACCTTGATAAGAGGGGACTAGGACCTCTCATAAAAACCTGTGTAAACTAAAATTTATTGACAAAATAATAAAACATAACATTACATAATGAAGTGCGAGCACAAGCTAGGAGTGAGTGCAATTGAAAGCAAGTGCAACTAGGAGTGAACACAACCTAAAGTGAGTGCAAGGAAAACTCATGAGCGAGCACAATTAGCTATGCTCTCAGGAGTGAGTGCATATAGAAATAAGAGTACAATTGTAAGCCATGTGTGTCAATAGCAAGTGCAATCGGGTGTGTCGGGAGTGAGTGCAATTTGGAGCAAGTGAAAGCATGAGCCGAGAGTGAGCACAACCAAAAATAAGAGTGGAAGTGCAAGTCAAGAGTGAGTGTAATCGATAGCAAGTACAAGCATGAGTCGGGAGTGAGTGCAACAAAAAATGAGTGCGAGCACGAGCTAGAAGTGAGTGCAACCAAAAGTGAGTGTGAGCACAAGCTGGGATTGAGGAGGAAGTATGAGAAGGAAAGCAAAAATTATAAAGCAAAGTGTGATCAAGTAAGAAGTATCACTTTTTTTTACGAATCTTAAGAGAATTAAAAGGATTCATTTGAAAAAAATCTAGGTAACATGGAAAGAATGTCTTTTGTGAAAGTCCTTACTGAAAGTATAAATGACCAAGTTGGAAGTTTGGATGCCCTAGCTAGCAATAAGAGAAATTCAGAGTCTATGGCCAACCTAGTCTAGGTAGCAGATTCTACACTAGAATTGATTATAAAAAATGAGATGATTGAACATGATATAATGATTCTTAAAACTAGAGGGTTAATTTGTACGTTTTATGGATATTGGTCAGGTTTTTTAATATTTAAAATTAGATTAAGTGGAAATGGGGATTGAATTCAAATTACTCCATGAATTTTTCTTCCAAAGATATTTTTCCTCATTATTTTCTCTAGTTCAAAAATGAAGGATAAAATAATGGATCTAGGTCCATGGCTTAGGGGTAAAGATGCATTATTATTAAGACCTTGGAGTGAGAATTTTTTTTGGACACAAAAGCTACTGAAAGGCTTCCGGTATGGATTAGACTTTTTGAACTTCTTGATAAACTCATCAATAAGGATGTTTTGAAGAATATTGGTAATACTCTGGGTGAATTCATCCAAGAGGGACCAAATAATAAGGAGAGAAGGTATGTTGTATACACTCGAATATGTGTTGCTATGGATATTTCTAAATCTTTACCAAAGACAATTAGGATTAAATCTGAATTAACAGAATGGGATCATCAAGTGGATTATGAAAACATTGCATTTTGATGTCACAAATATCATGAAACTCTGCACATGGCAAGAGACTACATGTGAAAATGGAGGAAGAGATGGAATTTTTTGGGCATGAGGGTAGCTTTAATTTGAAACAAGGAGACCATATCATAGGAGAAGCTATGTCAAATCAAGGATTTTCCACTCCTAAGAAAGTGGTTATAAAAATCCCTCTACATCATCAGATGGAAAAGGCCATTAAAGTTCACTCAAATAAGCCATTAGAAGAAAAAATGATATGGAAGATGAGGAATTACAATGTGCAAGTTCAAATATAGGAGCTGAAGGTATGAAGGAAGAGGGGAAGGAAAATTTTAATACAAATAAATATGGGGAGACAAATTTTAAATCAAATAAGGTGAAGGAGGTCAAGCTTAATCCAGGTAAATCACCTTTATTATCCTCAAGTAGCTTAAAATATTCTCCTCACACTAAAAATGAAATTTTTACAATGTGTATTCATTGCACTTTAGGTTTTTGAGTAGTATAGTAAAGAAAATACTATGGAGGATATTCAAGGAAATTTAGGATTTTCAAGCCAACATACGAAAGTGATGACTATGGAGAATCATTTATACAATTTAGAGTTTTTAGGGCAACATAAAGAAGAAAATTCTAATGAGGGCATTCCTTGCACTTTCAACTCTTTAGGGCAACATAAATATTTAGAAGATAAGTCTCATTTTGAACAATGTGAAAAAATGGAAGAGATTGATGAAGATGAGAGTGTTGAAGGAAATGGCAGAAGGAGAGGAAGGCTATCAAAGCATGAACTAAGAGAAAAGTAAACTCAAAAGTATATTGATCTGGAAAGCCAAATAAAAATATCATAAGTGTTAACAAGAAGTGGGGCTAAGCCCGCTAATAAAAATAAAATGTGTGATAAAAATAATATTATGGAATATTAGGGGTATGAATAAAACTCCTAATAAAAAGTTATTAAGGAATTAATTTGTTGTTATAGCCCTGAGTTTATTTTAATACAAGAAAAAAAATTAAGCTATGAGGAATGTACAAATGCTTTTAAGAATATTTGGAAGATCGGTGATTGTTTAACAGTTTCTTCTATAGGAGCTTCAAGTGGTATTGCAATAATATGGGACAAATGCAAATGATATGGACAACTATTAGAAGCAAAAATTAATTGGGTTGCTGGATTATTTTGTAGGAAAGAGGAAAACATTAAAGTTGAGGTTATAAATGTATATGCTCCAACTATAGTTACTCCTCGTGAAAGATGTTGGAAGGACCTTAATATATTTTTGTCAAATACAATGATGATTCATTGTGATCTATGGATTCTTTGGGGTGATTTTAATACTATTATATCTCTTTTGTAAAAGAAGCGTGGCATTCTAGGATGGTTTAAATCAATGCAAGATTTTGCTTCATTTATCAATTCAAATGACCTTTGGGATGTTAGTCCCTCAATATTTCAATACATATGGGATAATAGATGCATTGGAAAAAATCATACAACAGAAAGACTACACAGATTCTTGTTATCCAATAAATGGTTGCAAATAAAGTATACAATCTCTTTAAATATTTTATTACAAGTAGGATCAGATCAAAAACCCATTATTTTGACTTGTGAGTCACCTAACAATTTTATACAAAGCCTTTTTTATTCCAGTCTATGTGGCTCCAAGGACCCTATTTTCTAGATGGCCATGTTATGGTGGGATGAATCAAAATTTAAAGAATCATGTATATACAAGTTTGTTCAAAAGTTGAAATATTTAAAGGAGGAAATGAAGATATGGATTGTCAAATACTTTGGTAACATTTTTAAATAAAAAATAAATAAATTGAATCCAAGATCAAAAATTTGCAAGAGATAGTAGAAATTAATGGAATGGACCAGGATTCTTATGTGTGTTGGAAGTTAAAATGGTAAAATGGTAAAAATTTTGTTTCAAATGTAAGTTTTGACCTTACCTTTTTACCTCATTGGACGACAACCAAGTCAGCAGGATTGGACGACATGGACGGCAGGAAGAGTTTGACTCCTAATTATTTTTTCCTTTCCTCCCTATTTCTTCTCTCCCAAATATCTCTCAACAACTATATAGACACTATATAATACTTTGTAATTTCAACTTTGATAGAATCAATAGTGAATTTTCTCATATTGATTTGTGATTACAATATCTAGTATAAGAGTGGAGGGTATCTAGGGTTTCAAGGTAAGCTAGGCATGGATCCCGAGGAGGCTCGAGGAGGTCCACAGGCGAGGCATGGATCTCGAGGAGGTCAAGGAGGCCCATAGGAGCGAGCCCACATGAGACATGATTTTTGAGGAGGTCGAGAGGGCCCGTAGAGCGCGCACAAAGGTGAGTTCAAAAGGAGACCCATGGAGAGTATGTAGTTTGAGGCTAACTAGCTAACTAGAGGATATCAGGCATGATTCCCCAGGTGACTGACAGGTGACTTGGCATAATGCAAACCAGAGGCAAATATGTGGTGAGCTAACTAGAGTCAAACATGTGGTGAGCTGACCAAAGGTGGACACGTGGCAAGGAGGTGACATGGTAGACATAGTGATGTGGCGAACATAGTAAGGAGGTGACATGGCAGACACAGTAATTAGGACTTGTGGCAAGCAGATGCGATATGGCGATGTGGCAGAAGGGCATTCGCCCAACAAAGAGTAAAAGGGCAAGGTTCGATTACCCGAAGGTAATCGAATACCCTTGTGAGCCCTCGTACTCTTAAACCCCTTTGCAACCCAATTCCTACTGCATGTGGGATAAAGAAACTATAATTTTTTTTGTTTAAAATTATTGCCCATCGGTTTAAATACTACGCCCGTCAGTTTGAATCCTAAAGAGGCTTGTAACGCACTTGGTGAGCACGCTATTCTGCAGAGGGAAAGTCACGGGTTCAAAACCCAGCGTGATTTAAATTTTTATTATGTTGGCATGAGGTCAAGGTTGGATTGACATATTAATCCTTTTTGCATAAGGTTAAGTTTTAAAAGGTCGGAGATAAATTTTTTTTATATAGTTTTTTAATTTTTTTATAATTTTTTTAAAAAGTTTTTTATATAGGTTTAATAATAATATTAAAATATATTGTTTTTTTTAATTTTTTAAGAAAATCAATATTTTTATTATTATTTAACTTATAATTACAACTTTTTTAAAATTATAATAGACTATATAATTTTTTTTTGACATTGCCTAAGAGGCAATTTATTGTAAAATAAGGGGCTTTTCACTTGATTCGAGGAATAAAAAACTATAGTGTAAAAGCATATTGTGATAGTCTAGAAGGCTATACAAACTGGAAATTTTGTATAACAAGCCTGGGAGGCTTAATGTTTTTCCTTGTAAGAGAGACAAAAGATCAAAATAAAATTTGTAAAGAGGCATTGATGATAAGACCAAGTGGTTGTTATCATGCCCTATGTGCACTTTTGGTCAGAGAAAACGCTAAAAGTTTTGATGAAAAAGTGAGAGCTTATGGGCTACATATTGTGTTTAGTGAGTTCCAAAACGCAGTAATAGCACACCAGAGGTATCCAGACTCTAGGTACGAGGCAAAATTTGAAGATAACTCCTTTGGGAGTCAATTTGAATCCATAGAAGTTGCACCACAAGAATCTAAATATACTCATTGCAGTAATTCAATAAAAATTCTAGAACCAAAATCACCTGAGATAATATTGATCAGTGATGACGAAGAACAAGTAGTATACAATTTCATGAATCAAGAAATAACAATGCCACAACAAGAGGAAAAAGCACGTATTGAAAGAGTGAATCAAGTCAGATTTGACTTAAATTTGTAATCTCTTCTTTATTTTTCTTTCTTCCTTCTTTTAAAAAAATAGAGTGCTTTATTGTAACCAAGAAATAAAGAGAGTGTTTTAGTTTATAACAGCTATGGCCTCACATAACAATCTACCTATTCTAGAATTCAACGGATATGATTACGAGTATTGGTCTATCAAAATGAAGACCTTACTCATAGGGAAAGGTTTTTGGGACATAGTGGAAGAGGGTTACACCGAACCCATAGACTGGACAACATTAAGTGCCGCAGATAAGAAAATAAAGAAAGAAGCACAAAATAACAACTCCTTTGCTCTTTATCATCTCCAAGTAGCATTGGATAAGAGTATATTCCCTAGAATAGTTGCTTGTATAACTGCACAAGATGCATGGAAATCTTTGAAATACGAATTCCAAGGAAGTGATCAAGTGAAGCAAGTGAGGCTTCAAACACTGAAATGAGATTTTGAAAATCTCAAAATGAAAGAAGACGAAAAAGTTGGTGACTACTGCATCAGATTGAAATTAGTAGTTGATAAAATGGTTACTCTTGGCAAAGAAATTAAGCCTGAAACAATTGTAAAGAAATTTTTACGGACACTTATTCAAATATGGAATCACATAGCCACAATCATAGAAGAGTCAAAAGATCTTTCCACTTTAAAATTTGATGCATTAATTGGGTCGTTAATGTCTCATGAAGAGATATTATAGGAATCTCCTTCAACCAGCTATGGAGGCAATGATAAAGCCTTCACATCCAATGAAAATACTGGAAGAGGATGTGGAAGAGGTCAAGGCAGAGGCAAACAAAGAGGTAGAGGTAGAGACAACTACAGAGGAGGCAATTAGAATAGAGGAGGCAACTCCAACAGAGGAGGCAATCAGAAAAGAGGTGGAAACCAAAATAGAGGAGGAAATCTAGGATGAAATGGAAATCAAGAATGAGGAAGTGACAAGTCCAAAATGGCTTGTTTTAACTATGTCAAGCCAAGTCACTTTTTTTGCGACTGTTGGTCAAAATCTTCTCAAAGCAGCAACAATCAATATGGAAATTATGGTGAATAATATGATACCTCTAATATTTTTCTTTCATATGGACAATCAGAACAAAATATAAATGACACATGGATATTGGATACTGGTTGCTCAAACCATATGAGTGGCAAAGAAAATCTATTTTCTACTCTAGATTCCACTTATAAATCCCACATCAAGTTAGGGTATGATAATGCTTTGCAAGTCGAAGGCATTGGATCCATGGAGGTTCTAACAAAAGAAGGTCTAAAGAAAGTGAATGACTTATATTACACTCCAAAGCTCCAACACAATCTGCTAAGCGTTGGCCAAATGATGGAGAAAAATTACGAACTTGTTTTTGATGAAGAAAAATGTATCATTCTTGATAAAAACAATTGTAATCATGTCATCACACAGGTCCCAATGACCAAGAATTAGTTATTCCCTCTCAAATTTGGCAAGCCATGGGGAGCTCAACTTGCAAATGTAGCTATAGCTAATCCAAGTGTGCTTTGGCACTTGCGATATGGTCACCTTAATTCCGCTAGCTTGAAACTGTTAACTTCTCAAGCTATGGTGACAAGGTTTTCCCAAAATCAATGAAAAAAAGGAGGTCTATGAAGGATGTGCTTTGGGAAATCACTCAAGGTCTAATTTTTCAAAAGTACAAGGGTGGAGAGCCAACTATCCACTTCAGTTAGTGCATTCAGACACCTATGATCCAATGCAGACAAAGAGTATCAGAAATAATTCATATTTTCTCACTTTCATAGATGATTTCTCTAGAATGTGTTGGATTTATTTCTTGAAACATAAAGATGAAGATTTTGATTGCTTCATAGATTCAGAAACAATGTAGATAAACAAAGTGATTATTTTGTAAAATTTCTTAGGATAGATCGAGGAGGTGAGTACTCCTCAAAATAATTCTTAAAATATTGTAAAGCAAGTGGGATGAAAAGGCAATTCAGCACTACCTATACCCCACAATAGAATGGTGTGGCCGAGAGAAAGAACCGCACCATAGTCGATATGGCGAGAATGATGCTTCAGACTGAGCATCTAACTAATATGTACTGGGTTGATGTTGTAAGAACCAATGTATACATTCTAAATAGAAGTCCAACTTCTAGTTTAGATGGCATCACTCCTTATGAGGGGTGGTAAAGAAACCCAATGTAAAGAACTTTAAAGTTTTTGGTTCTTTAGCATATGTGCACATTCCTGATGAGAAAAGGAAGAAGCTTGATCCCAAAATTCAAGCTTGTATATTTGTAGGGTATTGTGAGTCTATAAAAGCATATAGACTCTACAATACCAAGCCTCATAAAATTGTACTTTCCAAGGATGTAATTTTTTATGAAGGGGTATAATGGGGTCATCAAAGAATTTTTGTTGATGATGAGTCCCAAGATGTAAATTCTTCATAGGTACAATAAGTACAACAGGTGTCTCCCAAGAAAAGCAAAGGCACACCACCCCCTCCAAGCCCAAGAAGGAGTACTACATCAAGTACTTCAACCGCCACTCCAAGTCCTTCTCCATAGATATCAGTAAGTTCTTCATCAATGGACATAGACAGTGACTCTCCATCAAGAGGTAAAAGAACATTACAACATCATCCATATTTTCAAATGTTGGATCAAAATTTCCAGAGAAGATTCACTAGAATCCAAGCTAGTGAAATGAATCCAGTTTTGCAGCAACTTGAAAATTTACAATTATATGGGGATGATAAATACCAAGTTCCTAAGGGAGATGTAGTCAATTATGCTTTATTGGCTAGTGCACAGCTAGAACCAACTAGCTATGAGAAGTCTTGTACTCAAAATATATGGCAAGAAGCCATGGAAGAGGAAATAACCTCTATAAAAATTAATGATACATGGGAGCTAGTAAAGCTACCCAAAGGAAAAAAGTGTGTTGGATGTAAATGGATCTACAAGAACAAACACAATGCTTATGGAAGCATTGAGAGGCACAAGGCAAGATTAGTAGCAAAATATTTTACTCAAAAATTTGGCATTGACTATGAGGAAAATTTTGCTCCTGTTGCACAACAAGAGACAATCAGATTGGTTATTTCCTTAGCTGCCCATAAAGGATGGAACATTCAACACATGGATGTGAAAAGTGCTTTTCTGAATGTATACTTGAATGAGGAGGTTTATGTTCAACAACCTCAAGGCTTTCAAGAACAAGGAAAGGATAACCTTGTTTACAAATTGAAAAAAACACTTTATGGCCTCGAGCAAGCACCAAGAGCTTGGTACTCATGCATTGAAGACTATTTCAGCAAGTATGGATTCACTAGAATAAAAAGTGAACCAAATATGTACTACCTAAAGCATGGAGTATACATTCTCATAGTTTTTTTGTATGTGGGTGATCTAATATTTATGGGTAATATCACTAAAATGAATATGGAGTTCAAAAACTCCATGATGAAGCAGTTTGAGATGAAAGATCTCAGTTTAATGTGATACTTCTTAGGCATGGAAGTGCATCAATCAAATATGGGTATCTTCATATGTCAACACGAGTATGCTCGAGACATGATCAATAAATTTTCCATGGAGCAGTGCAAATCAGTTGCAACTCCAACCAGACATGGAATCCAATTGAGCAAGTATGAAAGAGCACCAAAGGTTGACATGACCACTTACAGGAGCATGGTTGGGATTCTGATGTTTCTCACCAACATAAGGCCTGATATTCAATATGTTGTTTCTCTAGTTTCAAGGTTTATGACAAGTCCATCTAAGCTGCATCTACAAGAAACTAAAAGAATATTAAGATATGTAAAAGGTACATTGGGTTTTGGAATCCATTACCACCAATGTAATTCTATGAAAATAGTTGGATTCAGTGACAGTGATTGGGGCAACAATATAGATGATAGGAAATCTACATCAAGGAACTATTTTAGTCTAGGGTCAAGACTAATCACATGGAGTTCCAAGAAGCAAATTGTTGTAGCATTGTCATCTATTGAGGCTGAATATATAGCTATCACACATGCTAGTACTCAAGCCCTATGGTTGATAAAATTCCTTGAAGAGATTGGAGAAAGTCAAAAATGGTCCAACTCTACTACATTATGATAACATAAGTGCCATTCAATTGGCATACAATCCAATCCACCATAGCAGATCAAAGCATTTCGATATGAAGTATCACTTCATCCGAGACATGGTCGAGCAACATATAGTTGAGCTTAAATATTGTAGAACTTTGGACAACATTGCAGATATCTTCACCAAAGGTATGGCTAAATCTCAATATATAAAGCTGATATACTGTATAGTCAGTCCTCTCAACTTTAATGGGGAGAATGTTAGAAGTTAAAATGGTAAAATGGTAAAAATTTGGTTTCAATTGTAAGTTTTGACCTTACCCTTTTACCTCATTGGACGACAACCAAATCAGCAAGATTGGATGGCATGGATGGCAAGAAGAGTTTGAATTCTAATTATTTTTTCCTTTCCTCCCTATTTCTTCTCTCCCAAATATCTCTCAACAAATATATAGAAACTATATAATACTTTGTAATTTCGACTTTGATAGAATGAATAGTGAATTTTTGCATATTGATTTGTGATTACAATATCAATGTGAAAGAAAAACAATTACTTCTTGATTATCATAATGCATTGAAAAAGGATTCATATTGGTTCCAAAAATCTAGAGAGAAATGGCTCAAGGAAGGAGATAGAAATAGAAATTATTTTCGTGCTACAACAAAAATAATTTTTCTATTTGCTATATTAAAAATATTATAACTCCAGATGGAAGAAATATTGATAATGATGAAGATATATGTTAGGATCCTCAATCCTAACATTATTAGTTAGTATTATTAATCATTTAATTATTATATTATTAACTTATAAAGTGAACCATCACAACCCTTCATAACGTGAACCATCACGTCTCTTCATATGTGAACCATCATGTCTCTTCACCAACATAGCTTTAGGGTAGATATATATATTAGGTTGGCCATCCATATCAAATCATCCAAGAAGAAGAATAAGAATCATAGATTCCAAGGAGGGAGCCCCCTATAGTGGCAAAACGATTACAAGGGAGCCCCCTTTGAGTGGCCTACGATTACATTTACATTAATTTGTTAATAATTTTATAGTAAGACCTTGGGGTCTTACCATTTGGTATTAGAGCCATGTGGGACCCAGTCATGTGGGAATTGCTCAAAGATCTTCATCAAATAACTTTTGTACGTGAGTATCAAACTCGGTTTGAGGATATCACCAAACACAACACAATATTGGATGAATCAATTCTCATCAATGGCTTCATTAGGGGATTAAAAGAGGAAATTAGAATGGAGGTGACAAGGTTCAATCCCTATACCATGATGCAGACCTATGGATTGGCAAAATTAGTTGAAGATAAAATCAATGCACAATGATTAGGGAAACCACTTATGGAAAAATCGTCGACCACTTACATCGCTCCCAAACCTATGCATAATGGAAGGGCACAAAGCACTTACACAACCCCCAAATCTAACCGAAATTTACAAATTAAACATCTTAGCTTTGAGGAGATGAAGGAACGACAAGCAAAAGGACTCTGTGATAATTGTGATGAACAATTTGGACCCCACCATAAATGTGCTACACTAACATTGTATTTATTGAAGGAAGTTGATCCATGTCTCTCCATAGAGCAAGCAGATGAGGTAGTTGTGTTCGAAGTGACTAGTGCACCTACTCAGTGCAATGAAGACAATGAGTTCGATGTGCAAGAAGTGATTGATGTACCAAGCAATGATGAGGTAGACATACCCAAAGTGATCAATGCTAGCCAAACATGCACTCTACAAGACCTACACATACCTTCCTCACCAATAGTGAGTTCTTGCCATATGACCAAACCTATTCAAAACCAACATAGAGTGACTACACACTCCTTATCCGTTGGCTCTACCAAGGAACCAAAAAAGGATAGGAAATCATTACCATTACTTTTGATGCATCATTCTGAAGTATTTCAGGAACCCCAAGGGTTTCCCTCCCATTGTCATCATGATTTTCCTAAGGAAGATTCTACTATTGTTCTTGTCAACCCCCCATTAATGCTTCATCCTTCTTGATATCCCTGCCTACGAAAGGATGCCATTAAAAGAGTCTGAGAACTTACACAAATCCTTCTTAGAAAACAAACTACAAAGCTTCTCACTTTGAGCTTTGAGGACAAAGCTCTTTTTAAGGAGGGTGGCATGTTAGGATCCTCAATCCTAACATTATTAGTTAGTATTAGTTAGTATTATTAATCATTTAATTATTATTTTATTAACTTATAAATTGAACCATCACAACCCTTCATAACGTGAACCATCACATCTCTTCATACGTGAACCATCATGTCTCTTCACCAATGTAGCTTTAGGGTAGATATATATATTAGGTTGGCCATCCATATCAAATCATCCAAGAAGAAGAATAAGAATCATATATTCCAAGGAGGGAGCCCTCTATAGTGGTAAAGCAATTACAAGGGAGCCCCCTTTGAGTGGCCTGCAATTACATTTACATTAATTTGTTAATAATTTTATAGTAAGACCTTGGGGTCTTACCAATATAAGGAAGGAAGCAATAAATTATTTTAAAAATATTTTGTCAATTTCTAGGCAAGATAAAGAGGCACAATAATAACTTCTACAAAATATTCCATCAATTATCACTCAAGGACAAAATGGAAACTTGATGAAGAAGATATCTATGGAGGAGGTCCATGAAGAAGTTTTCTTTTTCCATCCTAACAAGGCACCTAGCCTCGATGAATTTCTTGCAATTTTCTTTCAAACATTTTGGGATTTATTGAAGAATGATATTTTAGATGTGATTGAAGAGGCCCAAAAAATGAAGGCTATAATAAGTGATATAAATGCTACTTTTATTACCTTGGTTCCCAAGAAAGGTGACACAAAATATTTTGATAATTTTCATCCAATAAGCTTTTGTAATATGATTGATAAGATCATTTAAAAAATTATGGCAAACAGGCTAAAGGGAATTCTAGGGTGCCTTATATTAGAGGAACAAGATGAATTTCTTCAAGGTAAACAAATTCTTTATGGTAGAACTATTGCACAAGAGGCCTTACATTCTCTTCATTCCATGAAAAAATTAGATATGCTTTTGAAATTAGATATGAACAAAGCATATTATAGGGTTTACTAGAATTTTCTACATGCTATTCTTTGAAAGTTTGGCTTTGATTATAGTTGGTGTGAATGGATTAAAAGTTGTTATAGCACTGCAAAATTTTCTGTTTTGATCAATGGTTCTCTTGATGGGTACTTAAAGTCATCTTGTGGACTTCATCAAGGTGATACTCTTTCTCATTATATATTCATTATTCTAGTGGAAGCATTAGGGAGAGCCTTTTCAAAGGCAAAAAATGAAGGAAAAATTAAGGGTATTCAAGTTGCAAAATATGGTCCCTTTGAATCTCATTTTCAAATTTTCGATACTTTTCTTTTAGGCTATTCCTCAGTCAGTGAGGCCATGGAATTTAAATCAATATTATCATGTTATGGGAAGGCTACTGGATAGTTGGTAAATACTTCAAAATCCAATTTTTTTCATTAATACTATCCTAGATTTACAGCAAATTATTTTTAATATTTTAGAGTTTAAAATTGAAAATTTTCCATCAACCTACTTGGGTATTCCTTTGTCTAATAAAGTAAATAAAAATTAGCTTTGGATCTCTTTTTGGATAGAATGAAAGCTTGCTTGGCAGGTTGAAAAGGTAAGTTCTTAACCATGGCATGAAGGCTATAACTCATAAAGAGTACTTTGCAATCCATTCATGTTTATATGATGTCACTTGCAAGACCACAAACAGGTATTGCATCAAAAATTGATAAAATTCAAAGAGACTTTCTAGGAAAAGGTTGTGAGAAAAAATTTAGGTTTCCTCTTTGTTAATGGGATAGGTTTTACAAAGGAAAGAATATTTGAGGAGCAGGCTTGTGGAATTATGGACTTATGAATTTGGCATTAGGAGAAAAGCTTAGGTGGAGATTATTCAAAGATCAAGGAAAGAATTGGGTAAAAATATTACTTCAAAAATATATAGGTTCTCTTGATGCAATGAAATTGTTTAGGAAAATAACTCTACCAAAAGGATCATCAATATGAAACTTCATTTCAGAGAGTTTGCAATTGATAAAAAAACTTATTAGATGTAAATTTCTGGTCTAATGCTTGTTTGAAGCCTTATTTTGACTCAAAATGGAAACCATTCACTCAAGCATGTATGGCATGTAAACATACAAAGGTTAAATATTATATTATAATGAGAAAAAAAACTAGATCATGGATTTATTTTAGTAACCTAGTTGAAGGAGAGGAACTCAAGTAAATTGCAGATAAACTTTAAAAAGATGCTTTGAGAGTTTTATTTTCTAAATTTTATATGAAAGGATGAGCTAGTTTGGAATTTATCAAAGGATGGTGGATACTCAATCAAGTTGGAATATGAGGATTTAGAACAATCAAAATTTACTTCTCCCAAAGATTTTACTTGGAAAAAACATTCGATCACTAGAGGCTCTCCCTAAGGCCTCAACATTTCTTTGGTTAGCGGTTCAAAGTAAGATTCTTATGAGAGAGGGTCTACAAAGAAGAGGATATTATGGACCCTTCAAATGTGCCTTATGTGAGAAGGATTTGGAAATGTCAGGCCATTTACTTCTTCATTATTTATTTGATCACACCATTTGGGTTCTTTTTTTTTAATATGAAATTATATTGGGTAGCTCCATCAACATTGAAAGAGTTGATAAAATATTGGATAAATAATTTTAAAGCTAAAGCATTATGTATTCTTTGGAAGATTGGCCCTATCATTATTTGTTGGAATTTATGGCTTGAAGGAATAATATAATTTTTAAAAATAAATATCAAAATCATGCCCAAGTTTGGAACCGTATTAGTGCTTCTCTTGTAGAATATCTATAAATATGGTGCTCATCATGGGAAGTCTCAATTGCAGAAAAATAGGTGCTAATAATTTGGCTACAAGGTTTGAACTTACATGGAAGATTCATATGCGACAACATAATTAAAGCAAAGGATCTACTTCGATCTATGGTAAAATGGAAATGTCCAAAAAATGGGTTTATCAAAATTAATTTTTATGGTGCTTCTAAAGGAAATCCAGGAAAAGCTCGTGGACTGGTGTTTTTAGAAATAGTGAAGACAAAATTCTTCTCGCTTATTCAAAATCATATGGAACTTCAGCTAACAAAATTCTTCTCGCTTATTCAAAGAATGGGTTAGGATGGTTCGTGAATGTATTTCTACTGCTTGGTTCTCTATTCTTATCAATGGTTCACCTACTGGCTTCTTTCCAAGTTTTAAAGGCATTCGCCAAGGGACCCCCTGTCACCCTTCCTCTTCATCATTTTGGCTGAAACTCTTGGAATAACCCTTACTGCTGCCTGCAACAGTGGACTCATCTCTAGGATCAAACCTGCCTCAACTACCAAGGCCATTTCCCATCAACAGTTTGTGGATGATACTATTCTTTCCTCTCATGCTTTTGTCCCCGAAGCAAAAATCATTAAGAGCATCCTTGACTCTTATGAAGAGGCGGCTGGCCAGAAAGTCAATTACCGCAAAAGCAAGCTATACTTCCTTAATACTCCCATCCACAAGCAAAATAGGATTGCTGAGATCCTTGGGTGTATCATTGGGAGCCTTCCAACTACTTATCTTGGATTACTGCTTTTCCATGGAAAATCGGTCTCGGCTATGTGGAACCCTGTTCTAGATCGTCTCAACAAGAAACTTGCGAGTGGAAAAGTTCAATGCTCGATCGAGCGACCAAAGCCACTCTGGTCCAGGCTTGCCTGCAAAGTATTCCTATTTTTTTCTTATCTATCTTCAAAGCTCCAGTTTCCATTTGCCAAAGAATTGAGCAAATTCAACGTAGATTCCTTTGGGTGGGAAACAAAAACAAGAACAAATTTTCCCTTGTTGCCTAGGACAAGGTTTGTTCCAAGAAAAAGGATGGAGGTCTCGGCTTCAGGGACATCAAGCGGATGAACATGGATCTCATTGCCAAGCAGTCCTGGAGACTTACCATCAATGAAAAATCCACCTGGATTGACATCATCAAGGCTAAGTACCTTCATCAGGTTCCCTTTCTTGGAGAGCACAACCTTCTTGGCGGATCTCATTTCTGGAATGGTGTCACTAAAACAAGGAAGATCATCATGGAAGGTTTAAGGTGGTGTCTTGGAAATGGATTGACCATTCATTTCTAGGACGACCCTTGGATCCGTGACAAACCTCTCAGTCAAGATCCTCATCTTGCTATGCTCAAGACGGTGACCGAAGCTACCTTTGGAGATAAGGTGTGTCATTTCATTAACCCAGGCACTACAAGACCCAAATGGAAACAACTAGCTCTGAATGGGCATAGACATATCATCGAGGTGCTTAGGCAGCTTCAAAACGTACTGAGGAGCTGCATAATTCCTAGCTCTCATAAAGAAGACTCCATGGTTTGGAACCTTGAAGATTCTGGGCAGTTCACTGTTAAATCTGCCTACTATAGCCAAGAAGCTCCCAGTGATGGCCGTGACTCCTCTAATATGGTCTGGGTTCCAAAGATCATTCCCAAGGTTAAATTCTTCTGTTGGTTGGCCATCCAAAACAAAATCCTCACCACTGACAATCTGATAAACAGAGGGCTTCTCATTCCCAATTGGTGCATCTTATGTAAAAACACTTGTGAGTCTACTGAGCATGTTTTTCTGGAATGTCCCTTCTCCCTTGCAGTGCTCAAACAGGTTTTCAACACTTTCACCATCTCCGTAGCCCTCCCTCATTCCATTCCCCTCATTTTTCAACAGTGGCCCCGACATTTCAAAAGCAGTCAACTCAAATTCATGTGGCAAGCTTGCCTTCACATTTTCCTGTGGCAGATTTGGCTTGAGAGAAATGCCAAAAATTTTCAAAACCTTGTCAAGGATAAGAATATTTTTGTTGCCAAAATCTTGGCCCTTGCTACGGAGAATGCCTCTCTCGTCTCATCGTCCAAACCCCCCCCTCCTGGACTTGAATTGGATATAGCAAATCATTTCAATCTTCTCAAATTTTCTGCAAAACCCTGCACTTCTTTTGACAGGTCTGTTATCAAATGGGTCTTACCTCCTTCTGGGTGGCACAAGCTTAAATTCGATGGTGCTGCCAAAGGCAACCCTGGAGTGGCTGGCGGAGGTGGAATTCTCAGAAATCACAGAGGAGAAATAATTTTGGCCTTTGCTCGGAACTTAGGAATTCAGTCTAACAATATGGCCGAGGCTCGGGCCTTGTTCCAAAGCTTGATTCTCTTGGAAGGCTTGACTATCAATAAACTCATCATAGAAGGAGACTCATTGCATTGCATCAACTGGCTCAAAGGAACCTTTGTGCCTCCCTGGGCCCTTGTTTCCATCTTCGATGAATGCAAGACACTAAGGGGTGTTTATACAGAATTAATCATTCAACATCAATACCGGGAAGGAAACAAAGCTGCGGACTGGCTTGCTAATAGGGGAGTTGACGCAATAGACATTCAAGTTTGGAGAGATTCCTTCCCAATCGGCCTAAGGGATGTTTCTTCAAGTTCCAATGTTTGCACAATGTGAGTGGGTTACTGGTCTTTGGGTTTTTCGGCTACGTTTTGGCATCTTGGAGCGTTTTCGCGTCATTTTTCTAAGTTGGTTGCAAAATCTCAGCTTGCCGCATTATCACGAAATTTCCTTTTTTCTCAGGCTGCGAGGTTGCTTCTTGTCATGATATCGAGACACCTTTCTCTCCTTCTGGTGCGATCTTCCAACTTGTCGCGATATCGCGACACTTTTTCTCTCTGGGTGATTTTTTGCAAACTTGTCGCGATATCGTGACACTTTTTCCCTTCGGGTGCTTTTTCGCAAACTTGTCGCGATATCGCGACACTTTTTGCCTTCAGGCACTTTTTCGCAAACTTGTCGTGATATCGCGACACTTTTGGCCTTCAGGCGCAGTCTTGCTTTTTGTAATGATTTCGTGACACCTTTTCTCTCTCCAATGGCGGTCTTCCATTCGGTCGCGATATCGCGACAAGTTTTCTCTCCAACGGTGGTCTTCCATTCTATCGTGATATCGCGACACTTTTTCTCTCCGGGTGCCTTTGCGCAAACTTGTCGCGATATCGCGACATTTTTTCCTCTCCAAAGGCGGTCTTCTTTTTTGTCGCGATATCGCGATGCTTTTTCTCTCTCCAACGGCGGTCTTCCAGGCTGTCGTGATATCGTGACCTTTTTTCTCTCCAATGGCAGACTTCCATTTTTGTTGCGATATCGTGACACTTTTTCTCTTCAACGGCGGTCTTCCTTTTTGTCGTAATTTCATGACACTTTTTCTTCTTGGCAGCAGGCTTCCACTTTCGTCGTGATTTTGGGGCTTATTTCCTATTTCGGCTACGGTATTCATTCTTGTCACGATTTCGTGACACCTTTTCTCTTCGGCAGCGTTCTCACTTCTTGTAGCGATTTCGCGACTCCTTTTTCTTGTCGCGATTTCGCGACTCTTCTTCTCGACCGGCTCCAACCCTGCAATTTGTCACGATATCGCGACACTTTGCAACATGTTGCGATATCGTGACTTCTTCCCTTCTTCGGCTCCGATGGTGATTCTTGTCACGATTTCGCAACTTCTTTTCTTCCTTTGGCTTCAACGGTGCATCTTGTCGCGATTTCGTGACATCACCATTTTGGTCGCAATTTCACGACACCTTCCCTAGTGTGGAGGTTTGCCAGCATTCTTTTCCTCTCTTCTTGGCCCACCTTGGTCGACATGGATTTATTGTAATCTCTTTTGTACAAGGTTCAGGGACCTTTCAAAACCCTTTCTACCAATAAAAAAAAAAAAACTATGTAGAGGCTATGAAACTTATTATAGGGATTAAAATTGTAGTAGAAAAAGGATGGAAATCTATTTCAATTGAGGGGGACTCAAATTATCATCAATGCTTTTAAAAAAATGGATGTGAAGATTGGATAAAAATAATAGTATTGTTGATGTTCATCATCTATTACTAAAGGCAATCTCCTGGTAGTGTGAGCATTTTTTTAGATAAGGAAATATAGTAGTAGATAAATTAGTGAATTATAGTGTTGATCTTCATCCTAATGAAATTAAAATTTTATACGAAAACTCAAAGTGAGATTTTATGTCTTAATCAAAATTATGTCAAGGAGTTGATTGTGGAAACATAGCACTTCAAGGAATTTGAAGAATATATTTAAGGGAAAAAAGAAATGAAAAGTCGTGATAAAAATGTATGCTAAAACAAATGTAATATTTTGATATTTTGATGGGAGTTGCCCCCAATAGAATCCACATATAACCTATTAAAAAAAATATGCTTAATTGGAAATTATGAGTAAAATCAAATATATCCTTTCTATTTTTACTAAAACAATAACATGATTTTAAATAAAATTATCCAAAATTATTTATACGTAAGCACAAATAAACTCATAAGCATTCACAAGATTTCCAATTACTCCCAAGCAATATACAAATTTTCTTACATATTTTCCTTTTCCATATTCTATCTCAATAATACATAATATTCATTCTTCATAAATATTTCAGATAATATTACACTTTATCTAAAGCATAATTATTCTCATAGGAAATTTTTGTTTCTTTTGCTACATCTATTTCTTATTTTACATAATGAAACAATTTGAACTTAAGCTCATAAATCATTACTTTAAACTTTCTTAATAACCATGAGATCCATATAAGTCTGATCAATAATTTTATTTAAATTAGAACATTTTGTACAAGAGCAAAACATATTTTTAAAGTACAAAAATAACCCTCATTTTTTTCATAATACACATTGAATATTCTCTTGGAATAAAAACGACTTTCGTAAAGCCTTTTTATTTTACACCCATAATTGTAAATAATTTTTACCTTTATTCACCATGAAATAACTTAATTCCTTCTTTTCCATGTATATCGTGATAGAGTGAGGGACCACGACAACTCATATTTATGCAAGTGCAATTATATATGATATGCAACATCATTTTTTCACATATATAAAAAAGCATCAAACATTTATTCTTTCAAACATCAATGGAAGGATCCCATAACTCCTTCCTACAATAGATTCCTTATCTACATAAGCCTCAAGAACTATTACAATTTTTAACATATCCTTCATCAAATTAATTGACAACTCAATGGAAGAATCCCATACTTCTCCCTATAAGTGATTCCCTATCTACATAAGCCTCAGGAATCCTTATATAATATTTCAAGTTCTTCATACTCTCATCATAAATATTTACATTTCCTTAACATATAAAAATTTATAGTATAGAAAGGAGGATATTTAACTTCTATCTTTATTACCCAACAAGTCATTATAATCTAAACAAACAACCTTTCACTAAAGTATTCAACTAAGAAGATATCAGTTTGATACTATTCATTATAATCTAAATAAACAACATTTCACTAAAGTATTCAACCAAGAAGAAATCAGTTTGATATTATAAATGTTTACCTTTCTTTAACAAATAAAAAGACTACAGTTTATAAGGAAAAATATTTAGCTTCTATATTTATTACCTAGCAAGTCATTATAATCCAAACAAACAACATTTCTTTAAAGTATTAAAGTATTCAGCCAAGAAAGATAACAGTTTGATATTATAAATATTTACCTTTATTTAACAAATAAAATATTGCAGTTTATAAAGGAATATATTTAGCTTCTACCTTTATTACCCAACAAGTCATTATAATCCAAACAAACAACCTTTCATTAAAGTATCCAATCAAGAAATATATTAGTTTGATATTATAAATATTTACCTTTCTTTAACATATTAAAACACTTTAACATATAAAACCAATGTAGTTTATAAAAGAAAATATTCAACTTCTACCTTCATTACCCAACAAATCATTATAATCCAAACAAACAACCTTTCACAAAAGTATCCAATAAAGAAAGATATTAGTTTGATATTATAAATATTTACCTTTCTTTAACATATAAAAACACTTTAACATATAAAAACAATGTATTTATAAAGGAAAATATTTAACTTCTACCTTTATTACCCAGCAAGTTATTATAATCCAAAAAACAACATTTCATGCAACAACAACCCAGGGTTTCAACAATGCAACAATATTTGAAATATTTTAATAGCCTTTCATGCAGCAACAACCTAGGGTTTCAAAAATATTTTTAACCCAAGAAAAATGCAGCCATAATATAACCATTTCAACAACATTTAAATCCAAAACAATGGAACAAAAATTGAAATATTTCAACAACCTTTCATGCAACAACCCAAGGTTTCAACAAAAAATTTAACCCAAGAAAAATGCAGCCATAATCTAATGATTTTAAAGAATTTGAATCCAAAATAATGTAGCAAAAATTGAAAAATTTCAATAGCCTTTCATGCAGAAACAACCCAAAGTTTCAACAACATTTTTATACTCGAGAGAAGAAAGTATAACCTAGAGAACTTTAGAAGAAAATTCAATCAAAATTTAATAGATCCTCTACTTCCTTTGTTTTCACATACCATTATTACCACCATGGCCATCAATTGGAACAAACTCCATGGGAACCCCAATAATCCTCCTCCCCTCAAAGATTTAAGAAGTGTATCTTTTTGGGAAACCAAAGCTTCCAAATCCTTTCCATGCATGGTCATCACCAAGCAGTCCATAGTTAGGCAGCAAATGAAGAGTCTCTCAATGCCCGCTCCCCCAGGTTTCCTTCCACATCATCCAAAAGAAAAGCAAATATAACTTCCCATGCAAATCCTCCACCTCTTCCATGTCATTTCCTTTTTGGTAAAAAACCATTAATTACCCGAAGGCAATATTTTACATAAATTTAGTTTTAAAATTTTCTAAGGTTAAAGGTTTTTTTTATCTTGGTTAGTGTGAAAAACCCTTATGATCAATGCTCAAGGCGGGGCATCCCCATACCTACCATGACATATCATAAGGGCGAGAGCTGAACTTATCAATAGGGACCAAACACACAACCATCACACACCCACCCTCTCACACACTCGCCCACATTGCCCTTTAAACCTTGGATATCTTGAAGAAGAGCCAAAGCAAAAACTGTTGTGTTGTCCCCTAGGGACTAAGGTTAAAGTTGAAACATGTTTTTTTAAAGAAAATAAAATGATTTAATTAATAATTTAATTAATCCCTTTTATTATATTAACATCTAATAATAAAATTAATTAATCCCCTTAATTAATTTAATCATTATCTTATCTTCACATTTACCATCAATCAAATAGCTTTGGGTATTAATAGTACCTTTAAGACTATCCATATATTTTTTCCAAATATTTAAATAAACATTCTTATAATCATTGCACATCAAACCATGCATCTTACCACCGATTTTTCTTGAGTAACAGATTTTTATTATAACCATAGCATTATCAACTGTCTACTAAGGAGGGCTCCTTTGCTTAAGCAAGCTCCTTGTTTGTGGTATAATTCAACCAATCACAAATTATGAAATACAACTATATGAGGGCACTTAGTTACCCTAGAGTTATTGATAAATATATCATCTACCATTATTTTCCCACTTGGGTCTCTCTTTTCTAGTGGTTGTCCATGTCAATCCACCCGCAAGAGTACTTGGTCTTGCATGCACAAAGTTCATCACACCATATTATCCATATATAAAAACATAAAATAATTAAACACATGTCATGATAACATAACAACAAATAAAGCATTGAAAATCAATGATAAGTTTTGCCAAGGAGGGTTGTTACAATAATTATGTTTTGCTTTTCATGAATGATATATGTTTTTTTGAAATTCTTATCCATTATTTCTTGTTTTGTCTTGATTTATCCTTTTGGAATGTTATTGTTGAAATAACAATGGGGGACCTACAAAGATATGCAAAAGATAATCCTACACAGGTTTAGATATATTTCCTATTTTGTTAGGTAGTTGATGTGATAAAATTTCCTATTTTAGCCTTTAATTTTATATTCTTTTGTTGTAGAAGTAAAATCCACAAGGATATGCATATCATTTTTATGAGAGTGTAAATATATTTTTATCTACAACCACTTGTAATATTGTGTTTTCCATGAGGATATTTTTATTAAGGCATGATTCGAATAACATAAATCTCTATATCCTACTTTATTAAAACCATCTTCTCACCCATCAACCATAATTATTATACTTTACATGCTTGTAATCATGGAGGTCTTCTAATCTAAATAAAGGATATGAGCCTAGAGATGATTCTACTTAAGGTTAGTTTTATATTTTATTTTTGTGAAGAGTATCATGCCAATGGGTCTACACCATCTTAAATCTCTAATATTCTAAGCTAATAGGTACAAATACATATCATAATATATTTTATCATCACATCTTATACAACCTACAATCTTGCTAAAATGTCAAAAGCATGTATTGCTTTGTTGAATCTCAATAATTAAGGTTGATAGGCCTAATATACATTGACCTCATATATAATTATAGATCATAATCTATTATGTGATGAATATTACAATATTCATATGTGTTGATGGAAGTAAATCATTACCACTATCTAGTTTTCTTTACATCCATAAATATTTCAATCTCTTTGAGATACTCGTACTCTTCCTAGCTTAGTTTACACCTAGGATATGAAGATGAATTTATTATTTTCTAGGAGAAATCAGTAAACCAAGATATGAAAAAGTATATATATATATATATATATATATATATATATATATATATATATATATATATATTTATATTTATTTATAAATATGTTTTTCTATATTAATTTTAAGATAAAAGACTATTTGTATTTTATTTCTCATAATTCATCCTCAAACATGGTTTATCTCAGATATCAATTACAATCCCTATCTAATATCGTAATCTATATATTTTTTTGTATGATGAATATTGTGATATTCATATGTGGAAATAATAGGTATCCTCTTATCATTATCTCTCTTAATTCTAAATCTAGCTTTAAATTTGCACTCTCATCTTGCGTCAATGCACTTACTCTATGCCATTTTATCATTTAACTTGTTTATCTTATTTTAGGTCTTAAATACACTATAAAAAATGTAAGTTAAATATATTATCTTTTACATTTGATAGCACATTAAGAATTTTGAGCGGTGTATGTTTTCAGCACCCTATCTAACCAAATCTTACAATTTATGAGTTATATCATCAAAATTCATAGGTGTCCTATTAGAAGAAAAAAGGTAAATCATATTATTTTCCATTTGATAAGACAACCAAAATTCCTAGTAGTATAATTTTGTAGAAACTGTACTCGATTCATATCATCAAACTACATCATATATTATCCTTTTAAATTTATCTCAAGATTTGTTGAATCTGATCAAATTTTATAATGATCATAGCATCCGTTATTTTGTTAATATCATATTTAGTTTACTATATATTGATTTTGTACCCATGCAAAAAATTGTGTGGCCTTATTAGTATGACCTCTCTATGCACCTATTTAGGATCACAAAAGCCATTTCAATCATGTATAGGTATGGGAGTAAAATTACTTTAACTACATCTTACTTATAACTGTCGAAAACACTTCTACTACCTTTTATTCTTTGCTAAATTATTCTCCACAATTAGGTTTAATATGAATCTAATCTCCTCAAATCAGTTGTTTTTATCCATTCATATAGTGGGGTAATGAATTATCTCTTTTATCTTATCAAAATAAAATCTATTTGAATGACATATTTATTTTGTGGTTCTATTTATTTAACTAGGTAGTGTACATACTATTAGGCTTTATCAACTAAATACATCTACTAAAAATCATAAAAATACATTTAAAATCCTTTAGGGTACAATTTAGCCCTCAAATAAATTTTACCTTGGGACAAACCTACTATTTTTATAAAATATCTAATTCATTTATGATAAATCTAAAGTCTTTGACACATCTACAAACTTCATGGAACATCCAACATCTTTATGACACATTTAGCACCTTTATGACACATTCAATACCTTTATGGCATATTTATAGCCTTAATGGAACATCTACAATCTTTACGGTATACCAACCACCTTTCTAGCATATCTACCACCTTCATGGCATATTTACAACCTTCATGACACATTTATAGCCTTTACAACATAATATCTTTTGTATATAAATGTATCATAAATGCACCACAACTACATATTTACGATACATCTAAAGTTACCTTGGCACATCTCTATAATATATATTTGTCATAGATGTATCATAACAAATGTATTACAAGGCAAATCTTAAAATTCTTCATTTACAAAGTTGTTTTGTACATATATGGTCTTTTTTTAATCCTTTTGTCAACATATAAACCAACCACTCCTGTTATTCAATTTTATATCATTCATAATTTTAATAATCATACAATAACATAATGACATCGTCATTCATAATATAATGATCAATCATAACAATCATAAACAACTAAAATTAAATAAATAAACATGATCAAATTCACATCATCATCCATCCAAAAAATCACATAAAAGAGTAATGAATCAATATAATCCATATATATATATAATGTTTTTACATCCTCATATCATACTTCTATCCCTCATTGGAAATATCCCCTCATATATAGGAATACATATTTGAGTTCACTCCTTCTCCTTCTCCTTATGATTGTGACATCATTATTGATTGTTGTGAATTTTAGGTGGGTAAGCAAATATGGGTTCATGTCCTTGATCTCAATCTAGTCGATGAAAACAAGGACTAGCACATGGTAGGTGCTATTATAGTATGTAGATCAAGGAACCTCTAATATTAGGTCTTCTTGTAGCTATGTTATCTTTTCCTAGAGCCTTACCAACTCAATGTTGTGCATATTATGTTGATTGTATTTGGTCTAGGAAGGACTACATCAACTCAATTTCATCATCACTAGTACTAACATGAGTCAAATATTTTACCATAACTACGTTTATCTTAGCCTATAGACTAAGGATCATAGACTACAATATCAATATTCATTGGACAAGCTAGTCTCATTCCTACATCTACGTTGCTACCTCCACTAGTATCTAATTATACTTAATTATTAAGGCTACTACCATAACCTGTAGGCTAGAAACATAAATGAAAGTATCTCTCTTATCTTAAACCAATAAATAGGGCTATCAGATAGGTCTAACTTCCATAATAGTGATCAAAATAATAGATCTTATAGTTTTCCATTAAAATATATTCTATAAATACCACCATTATATAATTAGTAGTGGCATCTAGTGTTATTCCCACTTCATGCTTCTACCCAACTACATCCTATGGTTTTTATAAATCCTATCCGCCATGTTTCTTCTTGATAAAATATCTTAAACCTATCCCTAATAATGACTACTAATGCTTGGGTCATCCACCCCTAAATCTGGTATGACAAGGTCATCCACATTAAGATCTATGTAAGATTCTAGATCTATTGGTTCTCTAAGGAATATCATTAATACCAAATATGGTTTATTGGGATGTACTAGATAAGCCCAAACTACTACACCAAATACTCATACTAGAACAACTCTCTATTGTTACATGGCCCAACTAGCCACCTTTGTCATTGAATCTTAGAAATTTAATATGTATATTCTATCCATCATATATTCCCTCATATAGCTACCATGTGAAAAATTGGCATTAAAAATCATTGATTTATCTCTTGAATCATTCTAAAACGCCCTTGTAGGGGTATCCATGTACTAGCTCAAAATTATGGACTAATCCATAGGCCTATAATAACTCTAAATCATTTGTATCTCTTTATAGATTAGAAGGTTGCATCACTACAATGTGCTCCTATGGCCAAACTTGGAAGAGCATGTAGCATGTCATACTCTTGCTTCCCTTATAGGTAGAGAGTGGTGTGGTACAATCATCCCAAAATGGTTAGAACCTATGCAAAAATGGTCTAGTGCTCCAACATATTTACCACTACCTCTCCCATACCCCACTATAAAATAGACCTATTGGTATCTAGAATAAGTACACTTGAGATCAATGACACTATTAAAGTTGATTTCCTATTTAGATGGTCTATTGCATACATGAAATTAATGTTAATGCCATATATCACAAGTCAAAAGTAAGGATCACCCATCATCCTCTCTAGGCAATCCCTTTGTTATTGGATAATATAAATAGGGTCACCTCAAATTTATATTCATATAATATATCATACATCCTCCAACATAACTATGACCTCCTCATATAGTAGCTAGAAGATATTCATCTTTAAATACCATTTCTCGAATAGTTATGTGAGTAGTACCCTATGAAACTCTAGCTTTCGCACTAGGACCACATGATGAAGTCCTAATATTACCAATAGTTCATGGTCCTCAAATATCAATAATGATAAAATAGGCTTTAGAGCATGTATTTGATACTATTGTATGTTGAAAGTATACAACAAAATCTATAGAAGTCATCAAGCAATATTATTAGTTATCTTACAAACATAATCTCTTAATGCAAAAAATTCATTTGTTTTAACATTAGAAAAAGTGCCACCTTAGAAAAATTTCTAGCATTTATGCATTTTGATGATGTTACCACTTGCAAAAGCACCTTTTTTTTATAGTAGCATTGTTGGGTAGAAGTATCACAATGACATAAATATGCTAGCAATAGTATTGCACCTTAGTGGTAGTGCTATGCATTATCACTAAATCATGAAAACAACATTTATTTTTACTTTAACCCAAAAGTTTAACATAAAAAAAGACAAAAATTCACATGTTCTGGATATCATACCTAAGGTTAATTTCATGACCCATCCATCAATAATTATACTCTATTACTATGATGCATAGATATTCCTTGCTAAGCCATTGAAGATGGTGGTAGAAATATACATCTAGAGCTCCTTTTTGTTATTATGAATGATAAAAATAATTTTGCTTTTGCCATCACATCCTTTTCACCTCGTCTCTCTTAGTCATCTTTCATCAAAAGTTCACTTTTATCTAATCACTTTGCTTATGCACATGCTAATCAAGTTTTCTCATTCAACCTAACAATCTTCTTGAAAAATCAAGAGAGGTTTGTAGCACACAAAAGTGCTCTTTAAAAATAATCAACCAATTTTAAATATAAATAGAAGTTAAATAAGTAAATGATCCATAGAAAAATTAGGGTATATAATATAGTTTTTGATGCATTCATCATTTGATGAAAGCATTAAAAATTGATAAATATAGATAATGAATTTTGATCAATCAACCTATAATGAAAATAAATCCATCCTTATTTCATAAATATCATCAAAAAATATATATGTAGAATATCAAGTTAAAATTAATCAAATATAATCTCAAGTATCCCACATTAGAAGCATTATCCTAGATACATTAGCACCATAGTGCTTTTTCTATATAGCACAATGTTATTGTTTAAAATTTAAACATGACCATTTTTCACCCATCCAACCCTCACATCTTCTCTTTCATACTAGCTCTAGGTTATATTAAATTCAACACTATTACCAAAATTAAATCCGAAAGAAAATAGGTAGCTAAATAACATCAATTGTCTATCAACATGATTTCCTATGTCCATCTTTCAAGTGTGACTAATATCATTAATATGATGAATTTACATTAACTACCAATCAAGAACCAATCATGTAAATCAAGAACTACAAATATAATTATGAAATTATCAATTAAGAACTCCGAATTAATATGGTAATTATCAATCAAGCTAGTCAATCTATTTAAATTAGTCATGTAAGTTTTTACATACAGAATCCAATCATATCATTTCAATCATACAGTGGCTTATCAATGATGAGTTGAAAATATTCCAATCAAATCCCTAATGGATTTTACAACAAATCACTTCACCCATATTTGAAGCTTATAAAATAAGCCCCTTGGGGCACCCAAAGTAAGTTTTTTAAAATCTTATTGAAGATCTACCAAATTTCCTATAAGGTCAAAGGAACAAACATTACATCAAAACTCTTCCAAAAAAAAATTAATTTTGTAGGATTAAGGGTATTACATCCTGTCAATAAGTCTCTATACTTGAGCAAGATCACCTCAACCTACACCTTGGATAAATGATAATATTTTTTAGTCATTTATTTTCATGTATGTTTGGTTTATTTGTTCTCATGTTGATATTGTTTGCATTAAATTACTTACTACTTAGTATATGCTTTCAAATTTATATTGTTTGCATTAAGTTATTTATTAATTATTATATGCTAATATGAACTATGTAATATTAATTATAAATCATCATCTCAGAATCTAGTAATTTATTTCCTTATATATTTTGGAACAAAAAAAAAACTATTTTGTAGGATTTGCAATCAATAGTTCTAGAGTTATAGGTGTACTATCATTAGCACCATAATGTTTTCATTTGTGTTGTTTCTACAACAACACTTATATAGGCATAACAAAAAAAACTTAATCTCGTATGCATTTCCCATAAGCTTATATTTTTCATTTTTTGAAGGATGGGTTTGACTAAGGTATATCCCTAAATTATCTACTATATTTTTGAGTGCGTGTGGAATTTTTTAAGGGGTGATGGATGTAGGATAAGGAAGTTAAGATTCTAGGTATCCATTTATTGACAACATTGGAGCATTAAATGAGTTGTATCTAACTCTCATTTTGTAATTTATTTTTTATTGTTGTAGTATGAGTCTATTTCTATTTTATGTGAATTATTGCATAATTTAGTCAAATATCTAGTCTCTCCATAAAAATTCCTCTACTCCCAAAGTAATTAAAATTACTACCATGCTTCTATTAGTGTTTTTTTACTTCTATTTATTGCAACATAGGTGCACTTCTATTAGAGTTTCACATATTTCAATCAAATTAAGCAGATTAATAGTTAAATTAGCCAATAAAAGCAGTTGGTTATATTAACTAGCTTAGGGTTACATTTGCAAGGAAATGAGAAATTTCATGTAGGTTAGGTATTTATGTTTTGTAGCTTTCCTCAAACCCTTACTCAAAAATAAAAATAAAATAATCTTTATTTTCTATCACCATTAAAGTGAATTGCATGTAGCATAGGGTTTTGTTTTAATATATTATTATATTAATGTATCATTATTATAATTAATTGGGATTTATTTTGGTTTTTTTGTTATTTTAGTTTACTCTAAAAGGGGTAAAGGAAGATAGGATCTAAGAGACCTAGGTTTAATTCTTCAAATTTACCAATCAAAAAACTAGATTCCTCATGAATTAAAATAACCATCTCAAAGTTAAGACCTAGGCACACCTCATATGATGGCTTGTGTGTGTTGATAACCCTCTTATAATAACTATTGCTTTAAACATTTATAACAATGACAATAACCCTCTTACAAGGTTTGGGTTCTCTTAAACATTCAAAACAATGACAACTACCACCATTATTTCCTTTTGCATGAATTGAATCATGCAGGATATGCCACCCTATTTGTACATATTTTATATAATACTTTGGCGAATAAATTATCTGGGATGAATCTTGATTGATAGGTCCCCTAGGTATCCTACTTCCACTCTTCAAATTTGAAAATTTGATCCTATTTTTTTTAATTTTGACATGTTAATTTGTTGTCATATTATTACCATGTCATAACTACAATAATTTTATTGAGTGTCAATCACTAGTTTTATTAATTTTTAGCCATTATATCTATATCTCCATGGATGATATTAGTTAGTGCCACTTAGTATTCTTGGGTATCAAATGATCATTTGGAAACTAGGCATTTCTTTTCTATTACTTTTAATAGCAACTAATTAACCTAACACAAACATGTTTTGCTTGTCATAACATTAATGTGGACCATTTTACTACTTTTTGCACCCCTTAGATGATCAATTGTTGGGTATTTTATTTTTCTTCCTGTGTTAAACATACATATTCATTGCTATGTGGCATACCCAAAAATATACCAACTTCTTGAAATATTCTCTTCCATTTTTCACTAATTGACATTGATTAGGAACTTAATGGGTTGATAAATTTTCCAACTAATGTTATACTACTACCTATAAATTAGATATAAATTTTGATATTTTTTAGACAAATTATTAAATAGAAAATCTCCTCTATATGCTTTTTTCTCTAGTCCTTTGTTCATGTCGCTCATGCTACATGGTGATCATATACAATGGATCAAGCATTTGGGAGGTTTCTTTCTAGTTACCTTTCTTAAGAATTTATCAAACCACATAATCAAGAATATATTAGCTATGTGAAATCCCTTACCTACTCCCATAGCCACCCTTCTAGAGATCAACAAAGTAGACTGGCATAAATAGGTTGATCAACACAAAATCAAGAAAATCAATGAACTTGAGTAGAATGGATAGAAAGGGGATTTGGAAAAAGATAGGTTGTCTTTCTTCTTTGAATTTTATTTGTAATTTTTCATTTTAGGTTAAATGTTTGATCGATTTGGTCAAAATGGAATGACAAAATTAGGGGCATTATGGTAGTTGATTAGATATTTTTACCCCACTGAAGAGGGGGTTTATTTATATTTATTATTATTAATTATTTATAACATAAAACTATGAATAAATCTAATTACATATGTTTTATGTTTTTTTTGTTTACCTAAATGGATAACTACTAGCCATCCAACATTAGTAGCTCATATCCATTCATTACATCTAATATTGGTGGTATAATATGGATTACCCCATAAAGAGTTGAATTGGATTTGCTTCTTGGTTTTGCCTTAGTATCCATACCACTTTAGTACTAAGTATCTATATTTGATGATTTAACTTGATCACTTTATTGTCAATTTTTTTTTAATTTTTGCTTGATTATGATAAAATTTATTGATTAGTTTCTCTCATTCATTTTATAGGAATAATAGTTTTAATATTATTTGCATGGGGTTATGTTAGCATCTTTCAATTCTAATTGTTTCACCATTTGGAGTGATAGGAGTTCCATGTTGAAGAGCAATATTTCTTATTTTTTGAATATTAAATTATATGAAGAATTATTAATAGACACTTTAGCAATAACTCTATCTGCCTATCGTAATATTTTAAATAGATTGTGGCAATCCCTTTATGATTTAGAAATTATACTTTTTAGAATTTGGACTATATTCTTGATAGTTGATTCAATTATATTGTTTCCCTAAGGGTAATAATTTAATGATGTCTTCATGAGAATATCACATTTTAAATCAAACTAGATCAAATTTAACCCCAAAAATATTGTTGTATTATCCATGATTATAACTAAAGATACCCAAAATATCATCTTAATACCATCCAATAGTTAAACTATTAACTCTTTATTGGTACTCTTTACTAGGATAACTTCTACCTATCATGTGAAATAATCTATTACTGTCAAGAGTTTAGCCATTACTTATGCTAGCCAATGGGTTCTAGTTGATGGAATCTAATCTCCACTATTGGAATGGTATAGAAAAATTTATAGGCTATAGGAGAAATAATTCCTTACTCTTATTTTAAATGAACAAGTATCAAAGCTTACAATTTTTACCTATTGGAACATGTCAAAAATTATTGTGGATAAATAATACCATGCACTTAGGGTCAATGAATTATGTATATCTAATAGTGATTGCATACATTGTGGGATTTTATAAGTAGGTCTAACAATTTTTATTTGTGTGTGAATATCAAAATATATTGTCATAACCAATTTGGATAAAAAATCCATCCATAAATTTATACTTGGTAGTATTTTATCTAAATTTATTCTTTTACATTAACATGAGGCCTTTTGGGACAATGTTATTCTATATGTATTAATAATTTCACACATCCATCTATAATGATATCATATGTTCAATCACTCCATTTGATATCCATAATCATTAATAAATTCAATTGAATTATCTCTATATATCCTAGCCAAGTTCTTACATAATTTTATTTCGTTTACCAAGTTGGTCAACTTTATCTCAATATTGAACACCTAAATTTTATATTTTCAACCAATATATTTTCTCCTAGCTTATCTTGTAGTATAAATAATCTAATATCTAAATGCACAATGAATATAGTTGTATACATTGAGAGAGATAGTGTCTTAATTTCTTCAATGCCCCCAACATGGCATATGCTTGATTTTTAATGAAATTATATCTCTTCTCATAGTTATGTAGCATTTTCTTCATAAAGGTAATCATATGTTTCTCTTCTCAATGCTTATTATAAGTATGACTATGATACTTGTATTGGTTCCAAATAAATAAAAAATAAAATCCATATTATAATATAGGTTAACTACCACTACTTATAAGGTTGTCTCTCTTATTTCTTGAAATGCTTGTTTACCCTTATCCAACCAAGTGAAATTTCCTATATCTTTCAAAAACCATGTGAAGGTGGTTGATGTTTTTACTTATGTCCATAAATAAAATTATTATATCCTCCTAATAGATTAGAATAATCTCATTATTAGCTTTGTAAATGTTATATTGATGGCCCATTGGAATGTAACCCCTGTATTCTATCATCCAAGTAGAATCCTTTCATATGCAAACATGTCATTTTTAATATTGAATATTGTTTAATGTTTATTTTCATCATTTATCCAAATTTAATTATACCTTAAAAATATCTCTAGTATGACAACATAACTTGATCCTTTATGTTATATTATCCATAGAAGGTAGTGTATAGTGGTGTTTCAATGATTTCATGTTTAAGTTCTACAAAAATATGGATTGTTTGTTATTTCCATTCTTATTGCACACTAGCACCAATTTTGTGACCCATATTAAATGCTTTATCAAGTAGAAAATTCATGTTTGTAATAACTATAATTATTCCTTTGTCATCACTACTTTTATTTTTATATTCACAAGTTGTTTATTTTGTTAAAATGGATTTTTTGTTGGTGCTAGATCAATAGTGTCTTCAATTACCTTCCTATCATAAACCTTCATAACATCATAGATCTAAGTAATTAAGTTGTCATATTTTGTACAAATTTCCTTAAATAAATTGATTTCTTATTCCTTATATTCATTTCCTTACAACAAAGACTTCTTATTAACAATTCTAATTGATTGATAAGAGAAATATGACACTTGAATTTTCTTATCCTTGATTCTATCATTAGTATGGAAGAGGATTTCCACTATAATCACTCCATTAGGCCATTTATTTATTTTTAATTGTGTAGTATTATTTTTAATTCCATCCCCATATTCATTATGCTCTTCAATATTTTAGGATTACTTGATGCAGGAGCATCTCCGGGAATAAAGCAATCCCGCTTTTCCCAAGTTTAGTTGCTTTAAATTTTTGGCTTGGTGCTTTGTTTGCTTTTTATTTTTGGTTTTCAAGGCCTATTTTATTAATTAAATTCATGTGGCCAATATTTAATGACTTGTATTTTTTCTTGGTCAATTTTGGTTGAGGGCGAAAATAAAGCACGAGGTGCTTTTTTTTGCTTTTTCGGGATTTTGACCACCTTCTAAATCTCCACACCTAGAATAAAGAGAATTAACCAATATTTTAATTGGTTTTTGGAGTGGTTTATTTTGTTGTTATAGATGCATGAAGGAGTGGAGTACATCCTGGTAGTGGAATTTTAAAAATTCCACATTTCATTGGTGGAAGGGAAAAAGATTAAGCTAGATTTTATGGGTAATTTTGGGGGTAAGAAAAAAGAGAAAGATAGAAAAAGCTATGACCTAGCTTGGGAGAAGACATTATTGGATGGGAATACACTTGAATATCACCATTTTTTATTGCTGAGAATACAAGCACAAAAGGGCAGATTGTGAAATTGCATGTTACAGGGCTGATTGTAGGTGAAAGCTAGGAGGCACCCAGTTGAGATTTGTGCTCACAAGAGGTTCTTAGATTATATTTTGAAAATTTTATCAGCTTGTGTTGTTTTTTTAGAGTTATTTTGATAATTCCTCAAATGTATTTCAATTTATATATGCAACCTTGAATGTGTGGAGAGGTGTTGAAGTGTTGTAATTTCAATTTCTGGATTCTTTCCCTTTCCAATCAGTCTTATTATTATTTACAGAAGTGTTGTAATCATATTGAAGGCAATAAAATATTGTGTTTACTGTTATTTTTTATTGTGCATATTAAATTTTAATGCTCTTCAATATTTTAGGATTACTTGATTGATGAGGAGCATCTCCGGGAATAAAGCAATCCTGCTTTTCCCAAGTTTAGTTGCTTTAAATTTTTGGCTTGGTGCTTTGTTTGCTTTTTATTTTTGGTTTTCAAGGCCTATTTGATTAATTAAATTCATGTGGCCAATATTTAATGACTTGTATTTTTTCTTGGTCAATTTAGGTTGAGGGCGAAAATAAAGCACGGGGTGCTTTTTTCTGCTTTTTCGGGATTTTGACCACCTTCTAAATCTCCACACCTAGAATAAAGAGAATTAACCAATATTTTAATTGGTTTTTGGAGTGGTTTATCTTGTTGTTACATATGCATGAAGGATTGAAGTACAGCCTGGTAGTAGAAATTTAAAAATTCCACATTTCATTGGTGGAAGGGAAAAAGATTAAGCTAGATTTTATGGGTAATTTTGGGGGTAAAAAAAAAAGAGGAAGATAGAAAAAGCTACGACCTAGCTTGGGAGAATATATTCTTGGATGGGAATACACTTGAATATCATCATTTTTTATTACTGAGAATACAAGCACAAAAGGGCAGATTGTGAAATTGCATGTTACAAGGCTGATTGTAGGTGAAAGCTAGGAGGCACCCAGTTGAGATTTGTGCTCACAGGAGGTTCTTAGATTATATTTTGAACATTTTATCATATTGTGTTGTGTGTTTAGAGTTATTTTGATAATTACTCAAATGTATTTTAATTTATATATGCAACCTTGAATGTGTGGAGAGGTGTTGAAGTGTTGTAATTTCAATTTTTGGATTCTTTCCCTTTCCAATCAGTCTTATTATTATTTACAGAAGTGTTGTAATCATATTGAAGGCAATAAAATATTGTTTTTACTGCTATTTTTTATTGTGCATATTAAATTTTAATTCTCTTCAATATTTTAGGATTACTTGATGCAAGAGCATCTCCGGGAATAAAGCAATCCCGCTTTTCCAAAGTTTAGTTGCTTTAAATTTTTGGCTTGGTGCTTTGTTTGATTTTGATTTTTGGTTTTCAAGGCATCTTTTATTAATTAAATTCATGTGGCCAATATTTAATGACTTGTATTTTTTCTTGGTCAATTTTGGTGGAGGGCGAAAATAAAGCACGGGGTGCTTTTTTCTGCTTTTTTAGGATTTTGACCACCTTCTAAATCTCCACACCTAGAATAAAGAGGATTAAACAATATTTTAACTGGTGTTTGGAGTGGTTTATCTTGCTTTTATAGATGCATGAAGGATTGAAGTACATCCTAGTAGTGGAATTTTAAAAATTCCACATTTCATTGGTGGAAGCGAAAAAGATTAAGCTAGATTTTATGGGTAATTTTGGGGGTAAAAAAAAAAGAGGAAGACAGAAAAAGCTACGACCTATCTTGGGAGAAGAAATTCTTGGCTGGGAATACACTTGAATATCACCATCTTTTATTGCTGAGAATACAAGCACAAAAGGACAGATTGTGAAATTGCATGTTACAGGGCTTATTGTAGGTGAAAGCTAGGAGGCACCCAGTTGAGATTTGTGCTCACAAGAGGATCTTATATTGTGTTGTGTGTTTAGAGTGATTTTTACAATTTCTCAAATGTATTTTAATTTATATATGCAACCTTGAATGTGTGGAGAGGTGTTGAAGTGTTGTAATTTCAATTTTTGGACTCTTTACCTTTCCAATTAGTCTTATTATTATTTACAGAAGTGTTGTAATCATATTGAAGGCAATAAAATAGTGTGTTTACTATTATTTTTTATTGTGCATCTTAAATTTTAATTCTACAGGATATCTTTTATTGCAACCTTGCATAGTTCTTGTGGAACTTTCGGTGTTGAGCTACATTAAGTGGTATCAAAGCCAGGTTGGGCTCTTGGTTGTTTTTGAAAACTATTGGTTGTAGGTAAAGTGTTTGACATAATGGCACATAGGTGGCATGGCATAGGGAGAGCTTCCAGATTTGAAGATATGACAACATTGAGAGAAGACATGAGGAGAATGATGGCTAGGATGGAAGCCATGGAGGCATCACAGAGAAGAGGGGTGCCTATTGAAGATATTAGTGATGAATATGAAGAGGAAGTCATTGAAGAAGTAGATGCAGAAGTGCAGAATGAGGCTGAAGATAGATTTATAAAGGCATTTTTAAGGATGGGCAGCAAGCCCAAAATGGATGTCCCTAATTATTGTGGGAGCTTGAAGCTATAGGAGCTTATATATTGGATAACAGATATGGATAAGTACTTTGAAATTGAATCCATAGAAGATAAAAAGAAGGTTAAATATGCTTGCACAAAGCTCAAAATACATGCTTCCTTATGGTGGGAGCAATTGCAGATGGTGAGGCAAAGGAAAGGAAAAGAAAAAATAAAATCTTGGGATAAAATGATCATCAAGTTGAAGAGTAAATTTATGCCCTGAGATTATCACTTGAACTTGTTAAAGACCTTGCAAAACTTAAAACAGAAGGACATGAGTGTGGCTGATTACACAGAAGAATTCTATAGATTAACCATAAGAGCAATATGTGTTCATAAAGATGAGGAGAAGGTGGCTAGATATATAAATGGGCTGAAATTCACCATTCAATATGAGCTTAGTCTAATTTGGTTGAAGATAGTGGAAGAGGCTTATCAATATGCCCTCAATTCAGAAGAAAAATTAGCAAGAAGACAAGAAGCAAGTATAAGAGGAAGGGGCAAACCATCTAGGGGTAGAGTATTTGTGAGTATAGGAAGAGGGCATCCATCAAAGGATGAAGAGACAAGCTGGTCACAAAACAATTTAAATTGGAACAGTAGAGGGAGAGGAGATAGCTCAAGGGGAAGAGGTGAAACAACAAGAGGAAGAGGAGATTATGGAAGGGGAAGAGGATTTTTGGGTACTTGTTATAATTGCGGAGAGCAAGGACATAGAGCCTATGAATGTCCTCTCATTCAACAGGAAACAAGAAGAACAAATACAGGGAAATATTTTTCCATAGAGGCTAAATATGATGGACAAGAGGAAGTGGAAGCAGAGTATGGAGAAGGTATTATGTTGAAGAGAGTGCTCCTCAAGCCAGAGAAAGAATCGATAGAAGACACACAAAGGAGACGTCTATTTAGGACTGTATGCAAGTCACATGGAAAGTGTTGCAATGTAATTATGGATAGTGGTAGTACTGATAATTTAGTATCCCAAGAAATAGTAGAGAAGATGAAATTGGAGACAACCGATCATCCAAACCCCTAAAAGGTCACTTGGCTACAAAAAGGGCATCAAAATTTGGTTGGTAAGCAATGCAAAGTTTATTTTTAGATTGGCAATTATCATGATGAAAAAACTTTTGATGTTATGCCTATGGATGCTTGTCATATTTTTTTGGGAAGGCCATGGCAATTTGATATAAGAGCTCTTCATGATGGGGTTGCCAATACCTATACTATCACCAAAGATGGCAGAAAATTTGTTATGAAACCAATGAAAGAGCAAAGGGAAAAAGAGGGCATCAATTCTCAAGTGTGTGTTCTCATCGGAAAAATTTCTAATGGAGATAGAAGAAGAAGACTTGTGTTATGCATTTATGGGAAAATCTCAACAAGTGGGGACAGCGGAAGAAGAATAAGAACTACCCATAGAAATCAAGGAGATATTGCAAGAATATGGTGACATTATGATGAAGGAGTTATCGGATGGTCTTCCACCATTGAGAAGCATTAGCCATTGCATTTATTTGATACCTGGAGCAATTTTACCCAAAAATGCAGCATATAGGATGAGTCCTATAGAAAATGAGGAGTTGAATAAGCAAGTACAAGAGCTATTGGACAAGGGGTTAATTCGTGAGAGCCTTAGCCCATGTGCTATTCTAGCAGTTTTGGAATCAAAGAAGAATGGGGAGTGGCATATGTGTACTGATTCCAGGGCCATAAATAATATTACCATCAAATATAGGTTTCCTCTACCATGAATGGATGATCTAATGGATTGTCTAAGTGGAGCTAAATATTTTACAAAAATTGATTTGAAGAGTGGCTACCATCAAATCAGGATTAGAGAAGGAGATGAGTAGAAAACCGCATTCAAAACAAATTAGGGGTTATATGAATGGCTTGTCATGCCCTTTGGACTCACAAATGCCCCAAGTACATTTATGAGATTGATGAATTAAGTGTTCAAACCCTTCCTAGGTAAGTTTGTTATTATTTACTTGGATGACATATTGGTTTTTAGCAAGGAAAAGGATGAACATTTGGAGTATGTTAGGACTGTCCTCCAAAGGTTGAGGGAAGAAACGTTGTTGGTTAATCTTAAGAATTATGAATTTATGGAGGATATAGTTTACTTAGGATTTATGATATCAAAGGAGGGCTTACGAATGGATCCAACCAAGGTACAAGCAATCATTGATTTGCCTACACCCAAGAGTATGTTTGAAGCACGAAGTTTCCATGGCTTAGCAATTTTTTACCAAAATTTTATCAGAAATTTCAGTAGCATATGTGCCCCAATAACTAAAACAATTAAGGGATAATGCAAAGCATTCAAGTGGACAACATTAGCAGACAAAAGTTTTAAAATTTTGAAGGCAAAGGTAACCGAACATCCCATTCTTGCTTTGCCCGATTTTTATAAAGTATTTCAAGTTGATTGTGATGCAAGTGGTGCAGCAATAGGAGGTGTTTTAAGTAAAGATGGAAGACCAATAGTATACTTTAGTGAGAAGTTAAATGATGCTAAGAAGAAATACTTAGTCCATGATCAAGAGTTTTATGTCATTGTTCAAGCTCTCAAGAAGTGGAGGCATTATCTTCTACCTAAGGAGTTTGTTCTTTATACCGATCATCAAGCCCTTCAATATGTGAACAGCCAAGGTAAGCTAAATCAAAGGCACATGAAATGGATTGAGTTTATTCAAATTTATTCATTTTTCCTCAAGCCTAGGAGTGGAAAGAGTAATAGAGTGGCGTATGCTCTAAGTAGGAGGTGCTTTCTATTGAGTAAGATAGAGTTTAGTGTTGTTGGATTTGAGAACATGAAGAGTATGTATGAGGAAGATTTAGAATTTAAGGAGGCATGGGCAGCTTGTAAGTTCCCCATTGAAGGATATAGGATCAAGTGGTTGGATTATTTCATCTAAGAAGGTCTATTTTTTAAAGGGCAGCAAAAATGTATTACAAGAGGATCCATGAGAGACAATTTGATGAGGGAGAAGCATGGTGGTGGGCTAGAGGGTCATTTTAGAGTGGATAAAACATTGGGGCAGCTAAAGGAATCTTATTATTGGCCAAGCATGGGTAAGGATGTGCAGAGAATGGTTCAAAGATTTCAAATATGTCAATATGACAAGGGTAACAGTCAAAATACAGGGTTATATCAGCCACTACCTACACCACAAATACCATGGGAAGAGGTAAGTATGGATTTTATTCTTGGGCTGCACAAAACTCAAAAATGTTATGACTCTATTTATGTATTTGTTGATAGATTTTCCAAAATGGCATATTTTATTCCTTATAAGAAATCAAATGATGCTACACATGTTGCAAACTTATTTTTCGAGGAGATAGTAAGGCTACATGGCTTTCCTAGAAGCATAGTTTCAGATAGAGGCACAAAGTTTGTAGGCCACTTTTGGAGGAAATTATGGAGGAGGTTGGGAACTAATTTGAGTTTTATTTCAGCTTACCATCCTCAAACGGATGGTAAAATTGAGGTGGTGAATAGGGGTCTTGGTAACTTGTTAAGGTGTTTAGTTGATGAGAGGCCAAAACAATGGGACATAGTGCTTGCACAAGCTGAGGTTACCTATAACAACTCTATCAATCGAAGCACTAGTAGATTATTTTTCATATTGTGTATGGTTTTAATCCTAATGGGATTCGTGAGCTGAGGTATAGTGCAGATATGAGAAAAAAAGTGTTTTAGCTGAATATTTCTCCAATTATTTACAAGAGTTGCATCAAGAAATCCACAAAAGTTAAAGTTAAGCAATCAAAGATACAAACAATATGCATATTTGAAAAGAAGAGAGTAAGAGTTTGGGGTTGGAGACTTAGTCATGGCATATCTAAGAAGATAAATGTTTCCTCAAGGAACCTACAACAAACTGAAATACAAGAAGATAGGACCGTGCAATATCATCTGCAAGTTTTCAGCTAATGCATATGAGCTTGAACTACCCAATGGAGTTGAAATTTCACCTATATTTAATGTGGCTGATATTTATAAGTACCATGAGGATGAGAAAAGTGTAGGAGGATATACAGCTTCAGATTTGCAATCCCCTACTTTTTTGGAACAACAACTACCAGCTACAAAGAAAGAATAAATTGATGGTTTGATTGACACTCGGGAGGTGAAAAAGACTCGTGGGAAGGAGTACAAAGAATACTTGGTCTAATGGAAAGGTAAATGGATGGAAGATGCAAATTGGGTGGTTTCTCATGAGCTGCTCAAGCATGGTTTCAAACCACCATTTGAATTTTCATGAGTTCATTCTCATGAAACATTTTTCTACCCAGGGTGTTTGATGCAGGAGAATCTCCAGGAATAAAGCAATCATTCTTTTCCCAAGTTTAGTTGCTTTAAATTTTTGGCTTGGTGCTTTGTTTACTTTTGATTTTTGGTTTTCAAGGCCTCTTTTATTAATTAAATTCATGTGGCAAATATTTAATGACTTGTATTTTTTTTCTTGGTCAATTTTGGTTGAGGGCAAAAATAAAGCACCAGGTGCTTTTTTCTGCTTTTTCAGGATTTTGACCACCTTCTAAATCTCCACAACTAGAATAAAGATAATTAAACAATATTTTAATTGGTGTTTAGAGTGATTTATATTGCTATTACAGATGCATGAAGGAGTGGAGTATAGCCTGGCAGTGGAATTTTAAAAATTCCAAATTTCATTGGTGGAAGAGAAAAATATTAAGCTAGATTTTATGGGCATTTTTTGGGGTTAAAAAAAGAGGGAGATAGAAAAATCTGACTTGTATTGGGATAAGACATTCTTGGCTAGGAATACACTTGAGTATCACTATTTTTTATTGATGATAATACAAGCACAGAAGGGCAGATTGTGAAATTGCATGTTATAGGGATGATTGTAAGTTAAAGTTGGGCGACACCCAGTTGAGATTTGTGCTCACAAGATGTTCTTAAGTTATATTTTGAATAGTTTATCATCTTGTGTTGTGTGTTTAGACCAATTTTGATAATTCCTCAAATGTATTTCAATTTATATATGCAACCTTGAATGTGTGGAGAGGTGTTGAAGTGTTGTAATTTTAATTTATGGACTCTTTCCCTTTCCAATAAGTCTTATTATTATTTCCGTAAGTGTTGTAATCAGATTGAAGGCAATAAAATATTGTGATTTGTTGTTGTGCATCTTAAATTTTAATTCTACAGGAGATCTTTGGCTACAACCTTGCATAGTTCTTGTGGAACTTTCAGGGTTGAGCTGCATCATTACCCAAGAAAGAAAACTATAATCTATTTATTGTTGTGAAATATATACCAATGATCAATATTATTTAGAACTGCATGCCTATAAATAGATTTATGCTCATCTAGTTTTATTGATAAATCGATCATAGATAAAATCTTGTATCTAGTGAGGTAACTCATATGTTGTCTAATTTTGTTCTTATGGGACTATTAAGATATCAATAGCTTCAAATATTTAGAAACAATACTAGATCCTATGTTTCTATTATTGTATTGATCTATGCTTGCTCATGTAAATTAACCTAAGTTATTTCAGTGGGTTTAGAATTACCAAAAATATCAAATGATTGATTATAAGTCATTTTATTTCTAGATAATAATACAATGTGCTTAATACTTAGCAAAATTATTCATGTTGTTGAATAGAAAGCATCAAGCATACTCGTATGATTTCTCCTAAGGCTAGTAAACCTAATATCAACTACACTTTTTTTCTAGTTCCATCAATATTTATAGTCCATATATATTTGAAAACCTATAATTATTCTTGTGTTAGTGTTTGTAATTTGTTTAGTTTACCAAGAACCAAGTAATTACCCAACTCTATTTCCTTGTACTAAACCTAGAAATTCTCATAATCCTCCTTGTGACTATCAACTATGATCTCCATTCACTAATTTAATTATCCTTCAATATGTATTCATCATCCAACTATTATACTTTATTCCAATAGATAACATTCAATTTATTCAATGGCTTGAGATGGTATGGGTATACATATTAGCTTCAATCCATATGATTTTATTTGATACAAGACTTTCATGTGGGTATAGTCCATAAAAAATAGTTCCTTTTAAATATATTTCAAGTCCATCGATGTAATAACAAAATCCAAAAATATGAAAATAAAATTACTCACCTACACAATAGTCAATTCTAGATGTGAGTGTACAAACATGACTAGATTCTATTAGAAATTGTGATACTAAATGAGACAAAAATTAGAATAGAACAAAACTAGAATTGCAAATGAAAACTAAAAAATAAAAAAGAAATATTCTTACCTAGTTTTGGGGACTATGTGAAGAATCAAGAATCTCTTGAGAAAACTAAGATACGTCCTATTGTATATAAGTATAGTTCATTATATTGAAGTAGATTGTACAAATTTTAAGATAGATAAAGTGTTTTTTGGATGGATTTTGTGTAGTTTCACTTTTTGTTCATTTTAAAACTTTTTATGATGTGTTAATATATATTTTATATTACCGTCACATCTCACAACTGGTATCATAACTTAGTGTTTGGATACAGATAAGTGGAGAGCTTGATAAAAAAAGTTTGGTATAACGTAGAGGTGGTTATAAGGTCCACAAACCTTTTACATAGTCAAAATGGGATGGTTCTAGCATCAAGCGCGTATAATCAAAATACAAAATGAATCTTTCTAAGACCCACATTAAGCCATACTTAGAGTCCACAGTCCTATACTTGTCGCTTGACTATTCAGGATAAAACAAAAACCAAACAACACCTAGCACTTACTAATACCACTAGGTTGTTGTACTGTACACTTGTCACCTCCTAGGCCCTAGCAAATGGGATGCCTTTTGTACCTCTGCCTAATTCCATCTGTCGGATTACTCATCATCAACCTCTCTGATCTCCTGATGCTCTAACATGTTTGATCTTAGCTCTTCTCTAGAAGCCAACACCAATAGTTCTTGAGGGAAGTTATCCTTCCAAATTTGCATCTCCCCAACAGAAACTGCAATATTTGCCATTAGATCCGTCGCCTGGTTCCCTTCTCTGAAGGTGTGTTGGATTCGGGCATTAACCAAATGAGATTTATGAATCTTTGCTTCTAGGATAAGCTCCAAGATGGTCCAGCTGGGGTCTTTATCCTCCTTAATTGCCTTGATTATATTAAGTGAATCCCCTTCAAAGATAACTTCCTTATAACCCTCAAGTCTGGCAATTCTCATTGCCTGCATGCAGGCTCGGGCTTCTGCAAAATGATTTGTTTGAGTTCCCAAAGGCTCTGCAAAGGCAAGGACTACTTTTCCTTCCTCATTTCTCATAACTCCTCCTACTCCTGTAGCCCTCGGATTTCCTTTGGCTACCCCGTCAAAATTAAACTTAACCCACTTTTGTGTGGGGGGTATCCACTTGACACCATCCCGTGGGTTGGTTGTAATGTCTAGGTCTGGAAGTCCCTCTTCCCAGTTCTGCAAAATCCTCCTTTCCCTTAGAGACATGGTCTCATTTTTGAAGTAGAAATTTTTCCAGTTTTCTTTCAAAGCTCTGATTGTTTTATTACCACATAACCTGGGATCTTTCTTACATCCTTTAAATACTCTCTTATTTCTCTCATTCCATATCCCCCATAAAAAATGGGGTAAGTCGAGCTTCCGCAGCCAAGTCAAAAGTTTCACCCGAAGGGGGAAGCCCACCGTATGCGAAGTCGGACGTGCTATTTTGTGCGACCCAATCTATATGAAATTTGGACAAGATCATTTGGAAGATCGTACAAGAAAATTCACAAGTTAGAAATATATGACTTACAGATTCTATCACTTTCTCACACAAGATACATCGATTGATGAATTGGAAACCTCTCCTTTGCAGATTATCCGTTGTCGAATCTTATTTTGAACTCGCCAACCAAAAGAAGAAAGCAATTTTTGGGGTTAAATTATTTAACCAAATAATAGAAGTCGAGTCCAACCATTGAATCCTGAGTGGATTAACTTATAGGCGGTTTTACTTGAATAGATCCCACTTGTAGTTTTGCCCCAAATCGCCTTGTCTCTTCCTTCCCCGGGAATGATCGGGAACACCCTTAAAGCATCATTGAGTTTGGTTAGGGCCACCTTCTCTTGCTCTGACAGATTATGAATTGTGATTTTCTTCCAAGAGGAAGTTTCCTGTGCTACAACAATAAAATCCCCTACTTTTCCTCCCATTTCCTCCGAAAGTTTATGTTGGAGGACCTGAAGGTCTAAGTTATCTTTCAGAGGGGCCTCTTCCAACCACGGTTCTTTCCAAAATTCCACTTGTCTTCCATTACCAATTCTCCATCTGATGCCTTTCCTGACTACCTCCCGACATTCGAGCAAACAATTCCAGAAATAGGATCCTCTAGGGAGATTATCATCTTTCAGGGAAGTCCTGATTATTTTTGATATATTTTGCCTTAAGAAGTTTTACCCATCCCAATTTATCATTATTGATAAATCTCCATACCTGTTTGCCAATCAGAGCTTGATTCATTTCTTTCATTCTCTTTAGCCCCAGGCCCCCCTGATCTTTGCTTGCACACACCTAATTCCATGCTACCAACGAAATTCTCTTTCTCTCCTCTAAACCTGACCACAAGAAGTTGCATTGAATTTGCTCCAAAGTAGCTCAAACCTTTGCAGGCATTCTAAATAGAGACATGCAGTAAATTGGAATGCTCTGTAAAGTAGTTTGAACTAATAAGGCTTTTCCTGCAGAGTCGAGAAGACCGCCCTTCCACCTCGCTAACTTTTTGGAGATCCTATCAATGACTGAGTTCCACAATGTAGCCTTCATTCTTCCTTCGAACATAGGCATGCCTAGATAAGTCGCTGGTAGAAGCTCCTTTCCACAACTGAAGTGGTTAGCAATTCTTTCCTCCCTCCCACCAGGCATGTTAAAGAAATAGATGCTACTCTTCTTATAGTTTATGTACTGTCCTACTTCTGTATCATACTTGGTTAGAATTCTCTTTAGCTTCCTAGCCTGAGGCACCGAGGCTTTGGACACAATGATCGTATCATCCACAAACTGTTGGTGAGACACTGGCTCTCTGTTGAGGCAGGTTTGAAACCTTCCAATTGACCATCTGCCATCGCTACTGAAATGTTCCTACCCAATGCTTTCGCTAAAATAATAAACAAGTAAGGAGACAAAGGATCTCCTTGTCGCAACCCCCTTTCACTCTTAAAGTAACCGGAGGGTGACCCATTCACCATGATAGAAAATATTGTAGTAGAGATACAACTAAAAATCAACTTAATCCATTGGGGACAGAAACCAAACTTACCCAAAATCTTGGTGAGGAACCGCCATGAGACTCGGTCATAGGCTTTATTCATATCAAGCTTTAGTAACATACCTGCTTCCTTACTAGCCACCATTGAATGAATAACCTCATGAATTATGATGATACCATCTAGTATTTGTCGCCCTTTCACAAAGCCTCCTTGGTTCATATCAATGATGAAAGGAAGGATAACCTTCAGCCTATTGGCGATTGTTTTTGTGAGAATCTTCATCAGAGTGTTACATAAACTGATAGGGCAAAAACTAGAAAATTCCATTGCTCCCACTAGTTTAGGGATAAGGACTAAAAATGTAGCATTAACTCCTTCTGGGATTTCCATGTCCGTTTGAGGCTCAATTATAGCTTCCACTACATCATTGCCTAGGATATCCCAAAAATTCTGAAAGAAAGCTGCGAGGAAGCCATCCGGTCCTGGGGAGCTGTTACCATCCATGTCAAAAACCACCTTCTTGATTTCCTCCTTTGTGAAAGGACTAAGTAAGAATCCATTAAGATTCTTAGTTACGAGGTGTGGAATGACCGCTAACAGAGAGTCCTCTTCTTCAATAGTTGGATTTACATCTTCTAACAATGATTTAAAGTACTCAACCACTTCCCTCCTTATGTCTTCCATATCTTTGGTGTTAGACCCATCGGCCATCTTGATCTCCTTAATTTTGTTAGTACTCCTGTGGTGAAGAGTAGAGACATGGAAGAACTTTGTATTTCTGTGACCCTCCTTTAACCAACGCAGTCTGGATTTCTACCTCCAGAAGGTTTCTTCAAATCCTAGCACCGTGTGGTATTCGGCTAACAGCTCCCTCTCCTGGTTTCTCAGATCCTCTATAAGCTACTCTGACTTCAGACTTCTCCTGTAGTTCATTGATCTTGTCTTTTAGTTTTGCCTTTTTAACAAAAATATTGCCAAAGGAAGTTTTGTTCCACTCTCTAATGTTAGCCTTCACATTCCTTAGTTTACACGCCACTTGGGCCAGTTTCGAACCATTATACTTTTTGTCCCACCATTGGGCAACCAGATCCTTGAGATCCTGATGTTGGAACCACATAAGTTCAAATTGAAAGGGTCTGATGTATCTTTTCTTAGAGTCCTCCCCTATTTCCCATAGAATTGGGTTGTGATCAGACTCGATTCTTGGGAGTGTCGTTAATGAAGAGTCCCCAAACCTCTCCAAGCATTCTTGAGAAAGAAGAAACCTATCTAATATGATCTGAATTTGGTTTTCCTTCAGTATTTTGTTAGACCATGTATAGGAGAATCTACGCAGGTCCACATCCATTGGCTCATGTTGCTCAACAAAATCTCTAAACTCAGATATTAGCAGTTATTCTTTGAGAGCCCCCCAATTTATCTGCAGGATTAAGATAGCAATTGAAATCCCCCGCCACAATCCAAGGGTAGTTGGGGACCGTCTCCCTCAATTTAGCTAGCTGACTCCAAAGAACCCTTCTCAGTCCCTATCTAACTGGAGCATATACATTCATTAAGATCCACTCTTCCTACGTGGTTTTATCCACACATAAGAGACAAATAAACCAACTAGACATCAAATCACTCTACTATCAATCACATTCTTGTTCCACATAACCATCAACCCTCCTGCTATTCCAGTGGCCTCTTGGCCTACTACTTCAGCTTCTCACCAAGTCCTATTCTTAAAAGGAATAACTCTACTCTCCTCCATTTTAGTTTCTTGTAGTAAAATCATATTCGGTTTGTGTTCTTGTCTAAGAGCATACAAAGCTCTTATTTTTGTAGGATTACTCCCGCGTATATTCCATGAAAGAATCTTCATTTATGGGCTTTGGATCCTCGAGCCTTCGCCCTAAAGAGCAATACTGCTTGAGTGCCATCGACCACTCCTCACTCGCTTATTTCTCGCCCTAAGGCAGCATTGCTAGGTTTCCTTCTTCCTACCGAACCATATCCCCATACATCCGCTCTAGGCTGGGGTTCCTTGGGATTCACTTGGCTTCTAGTAACCATCTTGGATAGGTCAGTCTTGGTATTTGGGGTAACAATCTGGCTTTCTAGGTTAACTGGTATTTCTGACTGTGGAGATGATTCCATGCTCTTAGCTTCTTGATTAGTAGATTCTTTTTTCCCTGCTTTGGGGTTACACTGATCTTGGTGGTTCACCTCTTCCTCCCCGAGTATCCTTGCTCGTATTATTAGTTTCCTGCTCCTTCCTCTCGATTTTGCTCCTCTAAATCCTTCTCTTGAGTCTCCTCTACCTCAGATTCCACTTCTTGGCTATCCATCTGATCTCCCTTCAGATGATTTAATGCATCAAAACTGTTCTCCACTAGGATGTTGATCTCCTTGGAATTTCTTCCCATAAATTCCTTTGTAGTACATGGGACCACTTCCACCGAGCCTCCATAGGTCTCCCGTATTACCCAATAAAACTTACTTGCCCTAGGGTGTTGATCTATGGGGTTCTTTCCTTTGTGATTTGGCTCTAAGGCTTGCTGTATCATCTTAGGAGCAGGTTGAGCTTGAGGGTTCCCATCAAAGGGACCAGCTCCCCTGTGAGAGGGTTTTAGGGCATAGGTATTTTTTGGAGGAGGGTTATAACGTTGCCTCTTGCTTACAATAGGGCGAACAGGGTCTTTGATATTCAGATTTCGAGCTCCACATCCTTGAGGCCCATGTTGGGTAGGAATGGAAATCTACAGGGGAGGGATATTATTTTGGGTTTGAGGAGCAGTATTTTGGAGTGGGGGCTGGTTCTTGGAAATGTAGTGGATACCCTGGTGCCCTACCTTCCCGCAAACACTACACTTAAAAGACATATTTTTATATTCAAAGACCTGAGTGTGAAGGCCAAACATAGACTACAATATAATGGATATAGGGAGCTCTTTACTGAGGTCCGCCAACACACACATGTGAGTAGAAAGGAGTCTTGTTTTGCTCAAGGTTGCAGGATCAATAGCTATTAGTTCCCCAATATCTGTAGCTATCCCATCCAAGATTTGTGCATTCCATAAAAGCAGAGGTAATCCCAGCATCTTAACCCAAATCGAAGCCAAATCTAGCACCTAAGTCTGGGGTTGAAATCGGGGGACCAACACTTCAGATACAATCCCATTTTCCCAAAAAACCAAGGACCTCCTTGAAGAGTCCTTTCCATGTCCTGTTCACATTGAAATGTCACCAAAAGAAAACTCTTGGGTAAAGCCTTAATCATCATACCGGCCCTTGGCTACCATTTTTGGACGACCCATCTCCTTATGACTTCCAAGTACGGCCTCAACCCCATAAATTTCTCCACCAAAGATGTTCTGCCCTCCATAGCCACATGTTGAGCTAAGGTATCCGGGACGTGCAACCTACCATTGACAAATTTTAGATTAAAATAAGAGTCGGATAATTTTTGCTTCCCGCGAAGAGCATTAAGATATGAATGTCTCCAGTTGCCAGATTTATCTTTGTCTCCTTCCTGGGTCTTCCTTTGATCCTAACGCACAGAGTCCTGGTCCCCCTCAGAGATATCTTCAACCGCATCCGCCCAACGCCCTTGGACCGGTTACAATAGAACTTCCTTGCCCACATCCTCCGCTTGGGGCCCTGCTATCTCACCAGATCCCCCACCTACCGCGTCTACTGATCTGCCCTCCGAAGCCCCACACCTAGGGTTTGTCGCCCCTAGACCTCCCGCTCCTCCTCCTTGCTGCTCCATCCATCACAACTTGCTGCCTCCAAAATCTGCCATTTTTTTTTATTAGGGCCAAAATTTTTGTGGCCGCTCCAGTGCACGAGCTGCTACAGTGGCGGCTGCTATAGATCGCAGGCTTCTACAGTGGCGGGTGCTACAGTCCACGGGCTGCTACCAGACCAAGTGATTCCTTAACTCTCTGTTCTGCTATTGAATAAGGACTACTTGACCTGGAGAGCTTGATAATTTGATTATTATTTAACTAGAGAATTTAGAATTCAATTTTGTGGAGAAAAAATTTATACATTATTTTTGTATTTGTTATAGCTCATGGTAATCCCTCACTATCCATATTATAATTTAGAGGATAAAATTATGATTATTACTGTGAAAATATGAGGGTCTTCTTGATTTAAGGAAATATGGGTTGTTGTGAAAAATAGATATAGGGAACCAACTGATTTGAGTATTTTATAAGCCGCAAAAAAGAAAATGAAGTACAAAAGAAATATGTATTGAATTTGTATCACATATAATAAGCTCTTGATACAAGCATTTTACCATTAATTTCAAGTGTCAAGGCTATAAAAGGAGCTTGGGACACATTGAAAGTAGTCAAATAAGGGTCTGTTCAACTAACATTAATGAAGTTATAGACATTAAAGAGAAAATTTAAAAATTTAAAAATGATTATCAATGAGAATGTGGGAGATTATTGTGTAAGGATATATGTAATTGCACATTAAAAAGAGTATCTATGATGAAGAACTAACATAAGGAGATGTTTTCAAAAAGGTATTGAGAAAATTAACAACAAAGTGGAATTATTGTGCAATTGTTATGTGAGAAAGTATGTCTGAAGAAGTTGGAGATTAATTAATTGGTGGGATAATTTATACCCCTAAAAAAATTAAAAAAGTGATAAAACTTGGAATAGTAATTTACTTCCAACAATAGAGTGTTAAACAATTGTGGGTCTAGCTCAAGGTCTAATTCCCAAGTTCAAACAGGAAGTAGTCAAATCAACATTCTATAAGAAGAAAATGCCATGCATTCTAAAAGATGAAAAGGACATGGTAGAGGAGGATTATATTTTAGAAGAGATAAAGGTAATTTGTAGATAAGAGTAATTTTAAAAGACACTATTTAAAAGGTATGACCACTATGAAAGAGAATGTAAAATAAAGATTGAAAATAAAGGATGGAAAAGGTAAAATTTTCACATGAAGAAGATGATAGCTCAAAATATAATTTTTTTCATATAATGTAGAAAAATGTTTAAGTAAAAATTTACGGTACTTAGATTCTAGTTGTTCAAATAATATGGCCAATAATAAGGATTTGTTTGTGGAGTTGGATGACTTATAAAATAGCAAGGTAAGTTTTAGATATAACAAAAAATTAGAGGTTGAAGAAAAACTAATCTTATATATTGACACAAAATATGGAAAAAATAATATTTAAAATACTTTCTCATGAAGTTTGAAGCATGATTTTTTGAGTCTAGAGTATTATCTACAGAAAACTACAAATTGGTTCTTGAGATAAGGAGTGCATTATCTATGATAAACAAGTGACAACCAAGTAGTGGCTATTGTATCTATGATAAATAATAGATTTTTTCCTTTGAAGCTTAGAGGAGAAGAGAATAATTTATGTCACACAACCATCAAGGGAAATAATTAGTTATGGTGCCAAAGGTATGATTACTAATGCTTTTAAGCTTGTATTTATTGAATGCTAAAGAAATGGTTCATGGATGACCTTACATTAAACAAAAAATGAAGTTTGTGAAGGATGCACAATAGGTAAACATCATAGATATATCTTTCCAAAAGAAATATAAGAGATCATTATATATATTATAGCTAACTCATTCATATATTTATGGTTCAATACACACATCAAGTGTTGGCAATACTTATACTTTATCATTTTAATTGATGATCATATTGGAAAAAATTGGGTATATTTTTTGAAGAATAAGAATGATGCTTTTAAAGTAATCAAGAATTTCAAATCCATAGCAGGGAATGAAAGTGGATATAGAAAACATTAAGGACTAGTTTCTGTGATGAGTATTATTCCAAGATATTCAATCAATTTTATGATGAGCATGGGATAAAAAGATAATTGATAGTAAAATATATGCCTAAACAAAATAGAGTGTTAGAAAGGAAGAATAGGGAAATTATGGAGATGGAATGAAGCATAATACTAGCAAAAGGTTTGGGCAATCATTTATGGGTAAAAGTAGTTAAAACATCAGTCTATATCCTCAATAGAAGTCCCATAATTGTAATAAAGAATGTGAATACTCATGAGGTATGGTATATGGTATAGAAATAAGACTTTGGCAAGCTACTTTAGAGTGTTTGGTTATTTGACTTATGTTCATGTTGAATATAAGAAAAAATAAGTTATATCCAAATATTCAAACATCCATTTCTATTAGTTATTCCAAATAAAGCAAGGCACATAGATGTTATGACCCCAAATTTAGATAGTGCATTGCATCTAGATATGTGATTCTTGATGAAGGGTGAGTACATGAATAGCAAGCAAAGAATATTATGAAGATAATCATAATTGAATATTTTGGCATGTCATAATCATCAAAGTGGAGACACAATTATTAATTCAAATAAAAGCACAAAAGGGAAGAGAACATGACAATAGCACCCAAGATACCAAATGTTAGATTATAATTTTGATATGATGTTCAAAAGAAGCAAAGCACATGCCTAAGAAAAAAGGAAAAAGGATCAAGAAGATATATGGTGAACTACATACTATTGACCAAGATTGAAATGCAGCTCTCAAATTTTGAAGAAGCATCCCAAAGCAAGGTATGGAGCAATACCATAAAATAAGAAATGAATGATAATTTGGGAGTCATGTGAACTTCCAAAAAATAAGAAGGAATTGGAGTGAAATAGGTATTAAATACCAAGTGCAATAGTGATGGATAAATTGAAAGGCATAAAGCAAAGCTAGTGTAAAAACGATATGCACAACAAATTGGCATATATTATGATGAGACATATGTACCTATCGCAAGGTAATATACAACAAAAATGTACTTAGCCTTGGCAGCCCAAATTCAATGGACCATACATCAAGTTGATCTAAAAAGTGTATTATTAAATTTGAGAAGAACAAGTATATATACAATAGCCACACATATTTGAATTCAAAGGTAAAGAAGGACATGTAAGTTAAAATTTATTAAATGGACTAAAATAAGCATAAATGGTATGGTATTCAAGAATTAATGTATACCTTTTGAAGTGTCAATTTGTAAGAAGTACGAATGAATCCATATTATACTATAAAAGGGAGGATGATGATATTTTGATTTTTTCTTGATATATTGATGATCTAATTCTCATAGCAAGTTCATCAAGAATAAAGAAAGAGTTCAAACAACCATGACACAAGAATTTGAAATGAACAATTTGGGCTTGATGCATTATTTTATTTCCATGGAGGTATATAAAGCACAATATGGGATCTTTATTTTCCAATCTAAATATGCATATGATTACTTTGAATAAGTTTAGCATTGAAAGTTGCAAATATGTTGATATCCCACTTGCACAAGGTGAAAGAATGCGAGGATGATGTAAGTGGAAGAGTGGATGAGAGGAAGTATAGATTTTTTATTATTGATATTACGTACTTCACAATAACAATACCAAGTATTGCATATGTAAACTCTTTTCTATTACACTTTTCTATCTATAAAATGTAATAAAAATTACTAAAAAATACTATATACTATATTTTTTGTTCTTTAAAAATAAATATATAAAAATAAACATATTACTTCACTCCATTCATGCAATACTATATATAGATATATAAATTATAAGTATTAGATATTTTTATAAACTATGGAACCCTATTTTGCCTAAATTCATACTAGACTAGACAACACTACATATTTTAGGTGAAGGGAACATCAGCAATAGAAACAATTCATGGAAATCCCTTAAAAACTAATCTAAAAGTGGGGAAGGTTAGGTTGGAGTCAAGAATATGAGTACTCCTAGGGATATGAAGTAAGGATAAAGATATACAAGGTAATAGTATGGGCAAGATAGAGACATGGTCTAACTAATAATTTTTTTTGAAAAACTACTTGAATGTAATTGATCATTACCTATCTATCTATATATATATATATATATATATATATATATATATATATATATATTGTATATGTATGTATATATATGTGTGTGTGTGTGTGTGTGTGTGTGTGTGTAGAGTTTTGTAATATGCTTGATTCCCATTGATTCTTCTAAGCTTATTGGTTCATGGGAAACTCAACTATTGACCTTAAAATTAGGAATTATTTATAGGAAAGAAGAAGAGTGTTTCCTTATAATTATGGATATGGGTGTTAGATGAATTATTAGCTCAGTATATTAAAATATTTAGAGGAATAACCCAATGCACAGTGCTAGATAAAGATCTAGGAGAAGAAGAATACTATGTGTCATTGAATTATTTTATCTAATTTGACTCATTTATAATTAATTCAAAGTATTCCCACTTTAATTTATTATAAAATAAGTTTTAGGATGTGATATCTATAATGATTTGATGATGTAGAATTTTATCACAAGCATATCATATTATGTTAGGAACACCTATTGGTCTTGATTATTTTCATTTAGCTGATGATAAAAATAGACCTATGGGACTTGTAGTGAGTTTTCACTAAAATTAGGAGGAGAAAGCCTTAGCAAAATTTCATGAGATGGACTCAATGAAGAATGCTGAAATAAACAAGTGCACGCAAGGTTTCAATCAAAATTTTTGAAAGGTAGAAGATAAAGAAAATCTCTAAGAAACAAAACCACTCAAATAATGAAAAATCTAATCAAAGGTTGGTGTTAATTTCTAAAAATTTTGACAAGACAAGAAAAATGAAAGTCCTGACGACTTGAGATATTTGGAGTCCTAAAAGTCAAAATATGGAAAAAATTCGAAAAGGCGCAAATAAGAGCAAAATATCTATAGATTGAGTTTTTTGAAAGTTCTAAATAAGAAGAAAAAATAAAAGTTTTTATAGCCAAGAAGCATCTAAAACTTTTGACCACATCTCCCAAAGGTGACAAATGAACTTGTAAAGGCAACAATAGAAAAATATCATAAAGCTCACCTACCTACATGGGTTAAGCCTGATAGCCCATACAAATGGTTGGCACATTAAATGCAATAACATGGGATTTACATCAATGATAACTTCATATATGGGGAATTAATTACAAATATTTCCTATGTTCAAACTTTAGAAATTCCTAGGAAGGGTAGATAGAGATGGTGGAAATAATTGCACATCCTAAGATATAGAACCATCCAACATTAACCAGAATGTATCCATAGATCCTAAATGAACTAGTAACTCGAGTGAAGACATGAACTAACATGCAGAAAAGCAATAATTCTTGAAATATATACACGATTTTTGAGGGAAGACTTTCCCCTTGTAGTCTATAAATAGTAGTTTTTTTAGCAATATAAAGGATCAGCAACTTGTATAACTTTCCCTTCATTTTATTTTATATAGTAGTACTTAGATTTCGGAGTGGTCTTGTAGGAAAGCTTTTGAGCCCCCACTTCTAGCAGAACTTGTAATATTTCATATTCATATATACATGCTTGAGGTACTGACTATTTGCTTATTTATATCTTTATTCATGTATGATTATGCATTTATATGTGTATACTAGAGGTCATGACTAAAAAATATCTATCTTGTTTACTTTATATGTAAACTCATGTTTGTCATGCTGAGAAGAGGATGTGTTCATATTAGGACTATTGGTGCATTACACTTAAGGTTATTATGCAAAGGGATCTTATCCAGATCCTAGTGGATTTCTCCCTATAATATTAGGTTTGCTTAGGGTTTTTCCTTTTTGTTATCTTTATTTTTCTTTTAACCCTTTCCCCTAAAAATGGTAGGCTAGGATAGAGTAGGAAGTGTACTCAAGATGACATCTTAAAAGGATTTAGCCTTGTAAAAGACCTTGGAGGCACCTAATTAAGCTAAACCCCATGCTCTTAGAGTTGTCCTATTATGTTTCTCTACACAAGGTATGATACTCCCAACCATTTGGTCCTTGTATCTGATGGTCAAGATGATCAAAGAAGACAAAAATTTAATGGCACACCCAATAGGACCCAATTGATTCATCTATTGGTCCCACAATAAAAAGAACTTATAGGATTTGACTCTGGTGAGGTTCCCTATCTATTTTCTTGATGAAGCATCTAAAATTATCACCTAGATACTCTACTTAAAAGTGAACATCTAGAAGAAGTTTCTTTGAAGGACATTATATTGGAATTCTAGTGAATATCTTAATATATTAGCTTGAAGAGAAAATATTATATTCACCTAGTGACTCTACTTAAAGAAAAGGACTTAGAAGTTATAAATGAAATATCTATTTCTAGATCCTTTCTTGCTAATTTGCATGAGCTAGTACCTTTTCTCACCATTCTCTAAGGAAAATAGACACTCTACCATCTATAATTTCCCATCATGGAACAAAATAAGTTGCATGTGATCTCTAGTACCATCAAATGTATGGGATGACATTCTAAAATTAGCACTAAAATCATTGCAATACTACACTAGAGAAGATTAGAGAACCCAATTGGAGCATCTATAAAATATGACCTAATTGTATCAATAACATAATATTACAAAGAAGAATGTGGCTCTAAGAATTCTAGTAGCATCATTTAGAGGTAAGGATCATGAGAGATACAACTCTTTTTCTTTACACTCAATTATTGAATGGAACCAACTTGTTGCCCTATTCATAGATGGATTAGAGAAATATAGCAACCAACCCCAACCATATAGTCTATCACTCCCCAAACTCCTCCTACACAACTTGCTACTCATTTTGAGGATAGTTCTCATATGCAAGACCAATCCTTAGGGGTTTAGTCTCAAAATACTCTTCTAGGGGTACTTTCCATGACATTTGATCAAATTATAACAATATAAAATGAAGAAGAGGTAGATGTGGGGATAAAGGAAGTGAATACTTAAACACCTACCTAGTCATACATTGAACCCAATCATAAGATGGGCCAATGGGTGACTAAAATATGGGATTCAAATCACTTCAAAGTGCTTGAGAAAATAAGCGTAAGTACTCAGAGTCCCTCCACCTCTAGGAAAATAAAATAGGAAAACAATCTAAGTTAGAGGTGGAAGGTGCACTCTAATAGGATCAAGTGCAAAGGAGTTAGCACGAGTGCATTTTTTCCTACACCAAGAGAGTTGCTCAAGAGTCCCAATTATGTAAGTGTAAAAGTATTTTATCCAAGGAACTAGAAAAAGAGAAAAAATAATGACTCAAGCACTGATTGGGAGACCTTTCGGCTCCATCCCCAAAGAATAAGGCCACGCACACAATCCTTGTAGATATGTATTATATGTAACATATGTTTTATTTTGTAGTAGGTTTTAAGTACCATTAATTTGGAATTAATTCTAATTTTGTGAAAGCTACAAAGATCTAAATATTGCTCTAATTGCTTATTATTGGTTCCATGCCTAATGGATAAGGCAAATTTTTCTCTAGATTCTTTGTGTTCATCAAGATGAAGATCCCCTAAGATTCATCAGGAGTGTAGTGAGTTCTCACTACACTCAAAAGGAGAAAGCCTTAGAAAAATTTCATGAGATAGACTCGACAAATAATGAAATAATAAATAAGTGCAGGTAAAGTTTTGATCAAAAGTTCCAAAAGAAAAAAGTGGAGAAAAGCTTTATGGAATGAGATATCTCAGATAATGGAAAAATCTCTGATCAAAATTTGCCACCATTTTACAAAACTTTTAATGAAAGAAGAAAAATGAAAGTACTAATGACTTGAGATATCTTGAAAAACTGAAAGTAGGAAGATGACAAAAGTTTTGAAAGGCGTAAAGAAGAGCAAAATGTCTAAAGATCAAAATTTTTGAAGGAGAAAATAGAAGAAAAGTTCTAACAAACATGAAGCACCTAAAATTTTTGAGCACATCTCCCAAAGGTGATAATGAAACTCATAAAGGTAAAAATAGCAAAAAAGCATCAATCTCACCTACGTACACATCTTAAGCCTGACAACCCAAGAAAATGGTTGGTGCATTAAAGGCAACAACATGAGAGCTACATTAAATATAACTTTAGATCTAGGGGATTGATTATAGATATTTCCTATGCTTAGACTTTAGGAATCCCTAGGAAGAGTATATGGTGATGATGACAATAGTTACACATCCTAAGGGCCATAACCATATAGTATTAGTGTGTATGGATCCATAGATATTGAAGGAACTAGAGAATTCGTTGAAGACATGAGTCGTTCTTAAAATCTCTACATAATTTTTGAGGGAAGACTCCCCTCTTGTAGTCTATAAATAATAGTTGTTTTAGCATTGTAAAGGATCGACAAGTTGTATAACTTTTTCTTAATTTTATTTTGTATAGTAGTACTTGGATTCTTTACTGGTCTTATAGGTAAGCCTTTTGTTGGACATTTTGAGTCAAAGTTGTCATTGATGTCAAGGAACAAAGTTGTCATTGATGTCAAGGAATAAGCTACAGTTTATGTCAAAAGGTCAAAAGGAATAATGCGAGAGGTTGATTGAAAAGATGTCATAATATTATTTTTATATTATGTGAGGCAAAAATAAAGGGTTTTTATTAAAACCATGGTGGCAAAATGATTTTTTATTAAATCATTATGAGCAACAAAAAGTTTTTATTTAACCCCCAAGGAGGCTTTAATTTTTATAAAGCCAAAGGTTACAAAGTTAATTTATAAAATTTAAATTCTAAATAGAATTTAAATGATTTATAAATTAATTATGCATATTATAAAGGTGTCGACGTCCAAGTTTAATACATCGCTGACGTGCAATATTTGGAAGGCAAAAGGTATTTAAACCTTTGCCTAAGTTCAAAACCAAGTATTCGAATTTCCTCCGATTATTTCCATGCCAAAAATCATGCTAAGATTCATGGAGAAAGTGCCAAGGAGCAGCGAACAAAAAGGCTCATGCATTCAGTAAAAAGGGAGCGCATCGAACACGCTACGTGGCAAGAGGAGAAGGGAGCCAAGGGCTCTAAAGGATTCGGTAAAATATTAAAGTGCCTTCTACGCTTTTAGTGGGCACGTGAGCGCTTGGCTCACACGGCTAGCAAGCCACGGCCAAGGTGCTAGAAAGGGAGAGAGTGCAAGATCGAATCCCACGAAACGCGGAGCGGGAGATATAAAAGGTTTTTATATTTTTTATTTAATTTTTAATTAAGTTGCTAAGGTTGTGGAGAGATAAGGGTTGTTAATAGAAATAAAAATTATTCTTTGCTTTGCTAAGGCTAGGGAGAGATAAGGGGTAAATTGGTTATGATATTTACCTAAGTGGTAAATGGAAATTTACTAGGGTAATATTGTTTTTACCTTAGGGAATTAAAAATTGATTTATTGCATATATTTGGTAAAGTGACTTAATCAATTATTGCAATATTGAGAAGAGTAAGGTGTGTTTGGTCAATTATTGTTGATGGATGATTTCTTTAAGATGGAGTAATAAGGTGTATGTAAGTTTTGATATTTACATTGTATCTTTGAGAGAGTTTATCACCTTATAACTTCTTTGAGCTTGGCAAAGAAGTGTTTGTGGTTGTGGCAGATTTTTGAGGTTCCTTCATCATCAAGAAAAAGGTATGGGCACATTCTTCCATAGTTGAGTTGATTGGTTGGTTTTTTGAAAAATAAGTTTGGAGTGAAAAGGACTTAAGTAGGTCTCCTTATTGAGTGTGTTGAGTTAATGCTTCAAGGTTTTCTGGAATAAAGAGTTGTTGTTAAAACCTTGTTTTATAAGCATTGTTGTTGAAGCCATTGGTTGAGTGAAGAACTTGAACTAGGGTTTGAAAAGAACATGAGTATCATTGTTATGTGATATTGTTTTATAAGCATTGTTGTTGAAGCCATTGGTTGAGTGAAGAACTTGAACTAGGGTTTGAAAAGAACATGAGTATCATTGTTATGTGAGATTGATTGATAAGCATTGTTGGAAACATTTTGAGTGAAGGTTCATATGCTTGGACTAGGGTTTGTAAGCAAGGATTGTTTCATTGAGTGATTGGTTGAGTAGAGTTGGTTGAGCCTAGTCAAGTGGATGTGTGAAGTGATTGTTCAAGTTCTATAAAACAAACTATTCTATATTATGAATTGATTTGAGGAAGTGATTGAACATTGAGGTGAATGTGAAGCATATTGAGTCTCTAACAATTCTTTGTATGTTTCTAAAAGAGTGATTGAAAGTAATTGAGCATTGTGATGAGTATAGAGCATATTGAGTCTCTAACAATTCTCTTTATGTTTCTATGAGATTGGACAAGTTCTAGTGTGGACTTGTTGAGCAGATTTGAGGTAAGTCTTTGAGAAGACTTGTGGATAGATTTGGGTAAGCTTTTGTGGAAGCTTACAATACAGATTGAGAACATATTTGGATAAGTTCTTGTGAGAACTTATTGAGCATATTGGACAAGTTCTAGAGAGGACTTGAGGATAGATTGGTGTGAGCTTTTGTGGAAGCTTACAAGGTAGATTTGAGATAAGTCTTTGAGAAGACTTGAGAGCAGAGTTGATTGATTGATTTGTTCAAACCTTGAGTTAAGGTTTGGGGCAGATCTAGCAGAGTTGATTTGAGATTGAGTCAAGCTTTGAGTTAAGGTTTGAAGATAAATATTGAGGATATATTTGTGCTAGACTAAAGGATTGTGTTTAGTGTAGATCAAAGAACAGATATTGAGGATAGATTTGTGCTAGATCAAAGGATTATGTTTAGTATATATTCAAGGATATATTTTGGTGTAGATTTGAGGATATGTTTGTGTCAGACTATAGACATAGATTGAGAAGATTTATGCTAGACCAAAGTACTGTTTAGTATAAATTTGAGATAGAGCTTTGGAGGTGACAGAGTATAGAGGACAAAATTCTCCAATGGATAGAGATCCATTAGCTAGGGCAGTGAGGACAGGTGTCTTCAGTGGATAGAGATCCATTAGCTAGGGCAGTGGGGAGAGATAAAGTCTTCTAGAAGATCACCAACCGGAGCAGTTAGGAGAAAGGAGTGTCTCCTATGGATAGAGATCCATGAACTTGATTAGGGGATTGGTGTCTCCTTTGGATAGAGGTCCATAAACATTGTAATAGGGAAAGGATTCCCAAGATATTTATTGAGAAATTTTTAGTAAAATATTTTCTCTATGGAGTAGCCCACATTGGGTGAACCACGTAAATTTGGTGTCTCTATTGTGTGTGATGATTTATGCATTGCTTTGGTTATTGCTATTGATATTGCCATTGATTATATTGGATAATACTATTTGGGAAAGAAAAGTAAAAAGTGATCTTATATTGTTCACCCCCCCTCTCAATATAAGCTTGTGTTCTTCAATTGGTATCAAAGTTGGTTCCTTCGAAAAAGGTTTAACAACTTGAAGGAAGATCTTACAAGAACACAAATGGCAAAGAAAGGCAAAGGCAGAACCATGAGACACAAGAAGAAAAGAACACACATGGTCATGAAAGAAAAGGAAGATGAATTTGATATTGTTTTTTGGGAGGAATAATGGAAATAGATTCAAGAGATGAATCAAGCAGTGGAGAGTTAACTAGATTGATAAAGTTTTGTACCAGATGTAGGAATATAGGTCACCTTGCAGTTCATTATTCACAAGAAGGTGAAGAATATTTTGTTTGTGGACAACTCGGTCATGATGCAGGTTATTGCAATGGTTTTAGTAGTGATGAAGATGAAGATGGTTCAAAAAAGGATAACAGGGACAACCAAAATAGGTATGAAGAAGAAACTCTACTTTGGACAATAGAAGAAATTGAAGACCAAAGGAAAGAGAAAAATTTAGAAAGAGAAAAGGAGGAAGTCACTCTTAAGGAACTTGTTGAGTTAAAAAGGGAGAACTTAGAATTAAAGGCTCAAATACAAGAGGATGATAAATGTAAGACAAAGCTTCTACAAGATCTCTCTGACTTGAAAGTTAAGGTTGAAAAGGTAAGGAAAGCTGAAAAAGATATGGTAGAACAATCAAAGGTAAAAGAGCAAGAATGTAAAAGACTTAGTGTTGATCTCAAAAAATTAAAAAGGGAGAACTCAAGATTAAGGGTTCAAGCTCAAGAAGATGAGAAAGCAAAAGCAAAGTTTCTACAGGAACTCACCAACTTCAAAATCAAGGTTGAAGAGGCAAGAAAAATTGAAGAAGGTATGGCCAAAAAATTAAAGACAAAAGATCTAGAGTGTGAAAGATTAGAACATGAGATAGTTTCACTAAGGTTGGAAGTAAAAAGCTCCAAGGACAAGCTACATAAGGTTGAGAAAAATTCAAAGACTTTGGACAGGATTATCAATGCACAAAGATCATCAGTCACCAAAACAAGACTTAGTTTTGAAGAAGAACAAGGAAAATAGGAAGTAGAAAAAGGAGAGTCAAGCTCAAGCACAAAAAAGAAGAAGCATCAAAATAAGTAAGTAAAAGAGAGAGTGAGACTTCTAAGGATAAGTTGGAAAATAGAAAGTTCAACAAGGAAAGAAAAACAAGGAACAGATGAAGAAAATAGAGGACAGGGTAGAAGAGACTAAGAGACCAATGGGGTCTAGGCAAGGAAATTTCAATGGATGATGTTTCTCATGTCACAGATTTGGGCACATGGCTTCACAGTGTAGGACACATGAAAGACAAGAAAATGGGAATTTTAGAAACAGATAACTTTTCCATGGGTATTGCTACTCATGTAATCAGTTTGGTCACAAGGCAATAAATTGCAGGGTTCATGATAGAAAAGGATATGGCTTCACTAGGAGAAATCCTAAGATATTTGCACCTCCAAGGAATAATAACATTAAGTGTTATAAGTGCAATAATTATGGACACACAACAAAGTGGTGTAGAGCAGACATTCCAAAATCAAGTATGAACAGGAACAGAAAAAGGAACATGGATATGAACATGAATAAGAATAGGAACAGGAACAAAAATAAGAATATGGATGTGGATATGAATAGGAACAAGAATAGAAAATGAACAAGAACATGGACATGGAAAGAAACAATCAAAGGAATCAGAAGGATCGGATGAGAAGAAAAGAGGATAAAGGTAAAGACCAGTGCTTGTTGGGAGTAGAAATACTCCCACCCCATAATTAACCACCTCAAGAGGAGGTGGGGGAGGGGCTAAGCTAAGAGACTCATTCTTAGCCCCGAGCCCCAAAGGTGACCCTTTGCCATTGATGTCAAAGGGGGAGAGATTTGAGTAAGGGGGAGAGATTTGGTATTTGAGTAAAGAGGAGAGATTTGAAGAGAGCATTGAGCCAGGGGGAGCAATGTCCCATGGGGAGTAGAACAAAGAAAAGGTTAAGTTTTTGGTAAAAATAATTTGGGTTGCCATCAATGACAAAGGGGGAGATTGTTGGACATTTTGAGTCAAAGTTGTCATTGATGTCAAGGAACGAAGTTGTCATTGATGTCAAGGAATAAGCTACAGTTGATGTCAAAAGGTCAAAAGGAATAATGCGAGAGGTTGATTGAAAATATGTCATAATATTATTTTTATATTATGTGAGGCAAAAATAAAGGGTTTTTATTAAAACCATGGTGGCAAAATGATTTTTTATTAAATAATTATGAGCAACAAAAAGTTTTTATTTAACCCCCAAGGAGGCTTTAATTTTTATAAAGCCAAAGGTTACAAAGTTAATTTATAAAATTTAAATTCTAAATAGAATTTAAATGATTTATAAATTAATTATGCATACTATAAAGGCACCGACGTCCAAGTTTAATACACCATCGACGTGCAATATTTGGAAGGCAAAAGGTATTTAAACCTTTGCCTAAGTTCAAAACCAAGTATTCGAATTCCCTTCGATTATTTCCATGTTGAAAATCATGCTAAGATTCATGGAGAAAGTGCCAAGGAGCAACGAACAAAAGGCTCGTGCATTCAGTAAGAAGGGAGCGCATCGAACACGCTACGTGGCAAGAGGAGAAGGGAGCCAAGGGCTCTAAAGGATTCAAGTGAAATATTAAAGCGCCTTCTACACTTTTAGTGGGCATGTGAGCGCTTGGCTCACATGGCTAGCAAGCCACGGCCAAGGTGCTAGCAAGGGAGAGAGTGCAAGATCGAATCCTGCGAAATGCGGAGTGGGAGATATAAAAGGTTTTTATATTTTTGATTTAATTTTTAATTAAGTTGCTAAGGTTGTGGAGAGATAAGGGTTGTTAATAGAAATAAAAATTATTCTTTGCTTTGCTAAGGCTAGGGAGAGATAAGGGGTAAATTGGTTATGATATTTACCTAAGTGGTAAATGGAAATTTACTAGGGTAATATTGTTTTTACCTTAGGGAATTAAAAATTGATTTATTGCATATATTTGGTAAAGTGACTTAATCAATTATTGCAATATTGAGAAGAGTAAGGTGTGTTTGGTCAATTATTGTTGATGGATGATTTCTTTAAGATGGAGTAATAAGGTGTATGTAAGTTTTGATATTTACATTGTATCTTTGAGAGAGTTTATCACCTTATAACTTCTTTGAGCTTGGCAAAGAAGTGTTTGTGGTTGTGGCAGATTTTTGAGGTTCCTTCATCATCAAGAAAAAGGTATGGGCACATTCTTCCATAGTTGAGTTGATTGGTTGGTTTTCTGGAAAACAAGTTTGGAGTGAAAAGGACTTAAGTAGGTCTCCTTATTGAGTGTGTTGAGTTAATGCTTCAAGGTTTTTTGGAATAAAGATTTGTTGTTAAAACCTTGTTTTATAAGCATTGTTGTTGAAGCCATTGGTTGAGTGAAGAACTTGAACTAGGGTTTGAAAAGAACATGAGTATCATTGTTATGTGAGATTGTTTTATAAGCATTGTTGTTGAAGCCATTGGTTGAGTGAAGAACTTGAACTAGGGTTTGAAAAGAACATGAGTATCATTGTTATGTGAGATTGGTTGATAAGCATTGTTGAAAACATTTTGAGTGAAGGTTCATATGCTTGGACTAGGGTTTGTAAGCAAGGATTGTTTCATTGAGTGATTGGTTGAGTAGAGTTGGTTGAGCCTAGTCAAGTGGATGTGTGAAGTGATTGTTCAAGTTCTATAAAATAAACTATTCTATATTCTAAATTGATTTGAGGAAGTGATTGAACATTGAGGTGATTGTGAAGCATATTGAGTCTCTAACAATTCTCTGTATGTTTCTAAAAGAGTGATTGAAAGTAATTGAGTATTGTGATGAGTATAGAGCATATTGAGTCTCTAACAATTCTCTTTATGTTTCTATGAGATTGGACAAGTTCTAGTGTGGACTTGTTGAGCAGATTTGAGGTAAGTCTTTGAGAAGACTTGTGGATAGATTTGGGTAAGATTTTGTGGAAGCTTACAATACATATTGAGAGCATATTTGGATAAGTTCTTGTGAGAACTTATTGAGCATATTGGACAAGTTCTAGAGAGGACTTGAGGATAGATTAGTGTGAGCTTTTGTGGAAGCTTACAAGGTAGATTTGAGATAAGTATTTGAGAAGACTTGAGAGCAGAGTTGATTGATTGATTTGTTCAAACCTTGAGTTAAGGTTTGGGGCAGATCCAGCAGAGTTGATTTGATATTGAGTCAAGCTTTGTGTTAAGGCTTGAGGATAGAGATTGAGGATAGATTTGTGCTAGACCGAAGGACTATGTTTAGTGTAGATATCAGAAGATAGATATTGAGGATAGATTTGTGCTAGACCTAAGGATTGTGTTTAGTACAAATTCGAGGACATAGTTTAGTATAGATTCGAGGATATAGTTTGGTGCAGATTTGAGGATAGGTTTGTGCCATACTAGAGATAGAGATTGAGGATAGATTTGTGCTAGACCGAAGGACTATGTTTAGTATATATTTGTGATAGATCTTTGGAGGTGACATAGTATAGAGGAATAGATATCTAATGGATAGAGATCTCCATTAGCTAGGGAGTGAGGACAGGTGTCTTCAATGGATAGAGATCCATTAGCCAAAGCGAGTGGGGGCAATAGGTCTTCTAGAGGATCACCAGCCAGAGCCTAGGAGAAAGGATTTGGTGTCTCCTGTGGATAGAGATCCACGAACTTGATTAGGGGATTGGTGTCTCCTTTGGACAGAGGTCCATAAACATTGTAATAGGGAAAGGATTCCCAAGAGATTGATTGAGAAAGTTTTTAGTAAAATATTTTCTCCATGGAGTAGCCCACATTGGGTGAACCACGTAAATTTGGTGTCTCTATTGTGTGTGATGATTTGTGCATTGCTTTGGTTATTGCTATTGATATTTCCATTGATTATATTGGATAATACTATTTGGGAAAGAAAAGTAAAAAGTGGTCTTATACTGTTCACCCCCCTCTCTAGTATAAGCTTGTGTTCTTCACCTTTTAGCCCCTACTTTTGGTATAACTTGTAATCTTTCATATCCATATATACATGCTTGAGGTCATGATTATTTGCTTCTTTCTATATTGTTTCAAGTATATGTATACATTTATTTGTGTATACTAGAGGCTATATATAAAAAATTTATGTCCTATTTACTTTAAATGCAAACTCATGCTTAACATGTTTAGAAGAGGAAGTGTTCATCTTAGGGATGTTGACACATTAAACTCAGGACTATTATGTAGAGGGATATTATTCATATCTTGGTGTATTTTCCATCTTGTTAGAATGGTTAGTTTAGATTTTTTCCTTTCCCCTATATTTATTTTCCTTCTAACCTTTTTCTAGAAGCTAGTAGATTAGGATAGAGTAGGAAGTGCGCTCAAGATCACATCTTAAAATGAGCCAACCATGTAGAAAACCTTGGAGGCACAAATTAAGTCAAACCCTATGCTCTTGGATTTTCCTTACTGTTTCACTCTATACAATAGTCCTAACCATCTAATTCCTATATTCGATGACCAAGACAATAAGAGACGACAACAAGACCCACAAAACCATATTATTTACTAGATTTGGGGGAATTTTATAAAATTTATGAATGCATCTATAACCAATGGATTCTATGATTTATAAGGGCATTATGATGTACCTACTAAAAAGGAAACATGCTCACCAATCATGCATACAAATATAAAATTTGATGAGTTAGAGTGTAATTGGCCTATCCTAAGACATTATGAAGGACCAAGGAGGCATTATAGATGATCTAATAATGACCCTTACCAAGTTGTATGTGTCAAGAGGGTAGAAACATAAGGTATCCATGGCCTATAAACCTCAAGTATTTTTTCTCTTACGACATCCATCAACTAAGAACAGGTTAGAATGTACTTACATTTATGGTTTTGTGTTGAAGTTATTTTCTAGTATCCCCCATAAGGTACAAATTTCACCACAAAATGAAACACAAACAAACTTGCAAAAGAAGGCTTTAAATAGTGTATAAAATTCCAAATGGTAAAGCAAAATAAAATGATAACATGGGGTCTTGGAGATAACCATGGGCTAGTATAAACAATATGAAAATTAAAAAAATAAGGGTAGAATGGGTGACTAAATAAGAAAAATTGAAGCTATCTAGATTAGTATCAAGGTGGTAGGGACATATGATCTACCCCTAGAATAAGGTATGTCTCTAGTTGGAGGTGAGGTTGATGAGACCATAAAATGTTTCATTATTTCAAGGACATTTCAAATCTTTTTGTCACTTTATTTAAATTTTATAGTATTTGTTAAGTATATTGATTATTAATTGTGTTAGTATTAATGTTAATATGGTAGATTTCATAAAATGCTTTAATTATTGAAAATTGTTGTACATTTTTAAGATTAATTTGCATGATTTTAGCTTGAAAAAACACAAAATAAAGTTAGAAATAAATGCCTCCGAATTTAAGAAAATGTTGTAGACCTAAAAATCTAGTGGATTGATGTGTTTAAAAAAATTTCAGTCTATTTCCTACATTGTTGCAATAAACTAACACAAAACTATGTATTTTGCATAGGCACCATTATAGGCTTGCAACAAAATTGTAAGAATTGTAGGAAATACTTTGGATCATCATAGGCCTATAAACAAAATTGCATGAAATACTCCAAATCATCACACGCTTGCAAAAAAAATTGCAATAATTGTAAAAAATGCTCCAGATCATCATAGGCCTGCAAACAAAATTGCAGGAATTGTAGAAAATACTCCAAATCATTACAGGCCTATTTAACAGAATTGCAGGAGATGCTCCAAAATATCCAGGTCTAAAAAAGTGCAGGAAAAACAATGTAGAATGCTTAAGATCAACAAGTCTAAAAAAGTGTAGGAAAAATAGGATAGAATGCTCTAAAACATCTACACAAAAAAAGGACAAAAGAAGTGGTCAAATTACCCTAGCAAGACTTGGTCAAAAGCATTGATCATGTGTTTGACTAAAAAAATCAACTAATTAGCATATGAGTGAATATGAGTTTATGTGCATGAAAAAGGGACTTGACCTACCATTTATTTCAAGAGTTGTCCCTGTTATTATACACCAAAATAGAGCATTAATGCAAGAAAAATGTAGCTAAAGAAGTATACTAGAAATTTTAGATTTATTCCATATTTATTGTAGACTTATTCCAATATGGTCAATGGCTAGAAAAGGTGTGTTGGAAGCTTCAGATTTAACCCAGATTTGTCCTAGCTCTATTTTAAGGTAATCAATAGCAAATGAAGGTGTAGAAACAAGGACACTCATATAATTTAATTTATTATCTTAAATGTGATTGGTTAGATTTGACAACAGGATTGTGTATTTAATGTTAGATAGATTGTTTCTTGACTTAACCCCTATTCCTAGGAAAGTAGGTTAGAAATCTAATTATAAATACTATTGTATGCCCATTGGGAAAATTTAGTAGAAAATTTTGACAAAGTAAGAGAAAGAATAAAAGCGTAGCAATTGGTATTTTTTTTTAAAGCAAAAAACCCCTTACGGGGCCACCTTGGTTTGAGAAACCACGAACAGGGGGTTCTACACCGTCAAAGTCACCCGAGAGTCGCACTCGACCCTGCCCGCACCAACATTATTAATTGGATTTTGGATACCCAATTCAGCTTTTTGGTAGGGTGGAGATTTGAACCTGGGACATCCCTTGGAGGATTGCCCTCTCCTCTCCAACTCACCTACAACACCTGGGTGTAGTAATTGGTATTTTATCTTAAACTTGACTATTTTAGTTTTTTGCATGTATTTGTTGATTTCATAGGCCAGTTTATTTTCTATTGAATCTTTCGACCTTCTATTGAACCTTGGAGCCTAGGCCCACTCTTTAGATTAGTGGAAGGTTTACTAATGTAGTCTTTTTTTTTTGTATTTACATGGTGGAATCGGTAGCCACCATGAATCCGAGCAGGCTATCTAGCTTTTATGGCCGCCACAGTATTCTGCGTTGTTCGCCCCAAAAGCCACCACATAGATCTTCGCGTAGTCCGCCCCTATAACCACCATGCCACAATAATTTTAAACCTTTTACATCGCTGAAAGCACTAGGAAAGGGATAAGTATTCAGTCCAGCGAGGCCCGAGATTTGAACCTTGGACCTCTGGCCCCCTTATGGGGTTTGGATGAAATAATTGGTCTACACCTTAGATCTGTTTACTAACGTAGTTATAGATTTATTTTTAAGTTATTTTTTTCTATTATTTACTTTTTCAACAACATAGAATTAGATTTATTTACTGTAGTTTTTGCTTATGTTAATTCCTATTTTTGCTTGTGTTAATTTCTATTTTTGCTTATGTTAATTCTTATTTTTGCTTATGTTAATTCCTATTTTTGCTTATGTTAACTCCTGATCTTCCTGTAGTTTAATTTCTTCTATATTATTGCAAAGGCATGTCATTCCTCTAAAATTTTCTTATTCTTCTCCATTCTTCTTCTCATTATTCCATTCTTCTCATTCAAACTTTGTAGTATAAATTTTGTTCTCCCATGCTCTTAAATTTTGCTACTTCCCTGATTTTCCCTATCTTCAATTTTTTTAATTTTTTGTTTCATTTTAGTTTGTTAGTTTTAGTTGATTTTTGTACTTTCTATTCTTCTAAACTAGTTTCAATTCAACATTATAATTCTATATTTTTTCTAGCATAAATTTTATTTCATTATAATTTTAGTCTAGAATTATGATATCTGAGGTGTAATTCCAAGAACTCTATCACATATAGCCTTAGGACACCACCCTAGTTTTGATAAAAGAATTAAAGTGAGAGAATTTATGACACTCATAAAAGATCCAGGAGGGTGAATATGAATACATGTTGTTAGTGATACATTAGAGTAGAATGAAGATATATACCATGATTGAGTAGGATGGAAACAAATGCCATGATTGAAGGAGGGACAAATGTGAAGGATATATCACATAAATGGTCTAGGACAGGGGAGGATAGCTCAATTGATATTGGCATCAAGGAGAGCACACTTATATATCTAGGTTGAGGATGCTAATGTGAATACCTTAGAGGACAAGGAAAATACTAGAGGAGTTGATGCAACTACACAAAAAATACACCATAGACTAGTATTATGAGAGATGGATCCTAGTAAGTATTATAACTCTTTGATTTATTATTAACACTTACATACTAACTTTACTCAATATGAGCATGACCATGAAAATAATTTGACTCCAAGACTAATAATATAAAAAGACACTATATAGAATATTATACATCACACTTTAAAAAATTATTGACTCGAGCATGGTAGTCTCATGGATGACATACATGGTCATAATTTAAAATTATAAAATTAGGACCTATAATTTCTTCATGGTCTTAACAAACAAAAGGAATTCCACTATATCATGTAAATACATATCACAATCAAAAACTAAAGTCACAACATGTGGCAGATTAATTGACTTACTTTGATAGAGAATATTCACTAGAAAGTAGCACTTTTACTAAGGTCCGTCCAGCATTAAGTGTAAATTTTATGTGGTTATATTTGAAAGTTAGAATTTTGTTCTATTGTGGTAAATATGATATAGAATATTTTATATATTATTTTTCTTAAATGCAATTAGAGGTGGTAATTCAAATATCTTTAGGAAATACATTTGCATAGAGTTCATGGGCATAAAATTCTTAGACATATTGATCAATTTAAATATAGAGATGCACTTCATTCTTACCTTCGCCATTGAATACACCATGTTAGGATCTCCTTTTCCAATAAATAGGGAATTCAACATGTTTTGGGACAACTAAGCACCTTGGAATGGTATGGATGACATGGGATGACATGAGCCACTTGTTGGAACTAGGCGATGGATTTGACCTAGTTGTAGGCTACATCTGATCATGGTTCTTCCATTATAAAATTATATTTAAGCCTAATATTTGTGCTAACATATGAGCATCTTGGGGTCAAAGGCTTTGGCAACTCATGATTGATGGTTCTCAATATGCATGAATGAACTCAAAGCCAAATGACACAGATGGATGTACATGTGGTGTGGTTAATAATGGCCTTGGTAAGAATGATATTGTAGGTGTTGGTTGGACCATATAATATATTCATCCACTAATTCTCCTCTATCAATAGAATGCAAAGACACTAGATGCTTGATCTTCAATTTTTAGGTCTTTGTGACAAGCATGGGAATCACATGGTTGTAGATGCTTCATGACCTAAATAAAAAGTGGAGCTACTTCATGTTGTTGTAGATGTATTCAAGAAAAAACAAAATGTGAAAGTCATCAGTAGCTTAGTTCATAGCCTCCCAAAAGCAACCTGTGTGGAAAGCCAAAGGGTTGATCATATCCACTCAAAACTATGTTTTTATTATTACAATCAAAAATATTGCAATTCCAATCACTCTCCAAGTCAAAGCGATAACAAGAGAAGCGATTGAAAAAGTTGCAAAGGAAATATTTGCTATGCCTATCTAGCTGTAATATTAATATTTGTAAAATAGTTCCATCAAATTCATTGATATAAATAACTTAAATATATATTATGTTGCTCAATATAGATTAATACCATATAATAGGACAATAACTTGACTTTGGAAATCACAACTAATTATCAATGCATGATTCTTACATTGGTGGTCCTAACCACTCGTTTGACCCTAATACAATTTATCACATCGTATGGTGTAGATTTATATAATATATGTATGATTTTATGATAAGAATTATTTCTAATAGTGTTTATATATGACATGAATGATAGTAATACAAGTTTATTATGATAGTGTCTATATATAAAAAATAAAATGAATAACAAGACACAAAATGATGGTGCCAAGCAAAAAAGTGTAATAAACATAGGGAATACACATAATAAGAATCCAAGAAAATATGGCTACACAAAATATGTTTAACAAAACAACATGCTAAGCTCTTAGGTGTAGACCAATTGGTTCCCCCAAACCCCATAAGGGGGCGGAGGTCCAATGTTCAAATCTCTAGCCTTGTCAAACTGAACGTTTGTCTCTTTCCTAGTGGACTACGCGAATATCTATGTGGCGTATTTCGAGGCAAAAAATACAATATTGTAGCGGCCATAAAAACTAGACAGCCTACCCGGATTCATGCCGACTACCAATTCCACCATGTAAATTTAAAAAACAAACACCATGCCTAATATTATTGTAATAAACATAACTAATATATAATGTATTAATGAAGATCTAGAATAAATAATTAATAACCCTTATTATTTGTTAGAAATGACTAACAAATATAATACTATTAAATGACATAACTCATCAATAAATAAATAAATTATTTTCTTTAACTAAAATACTCTCAATTATAACCTAACTAATATTAATAAAAAAAATTATATATAAAATTTATGTATAATTTAATCCAATGTTACACAGGGATGCGTCCCCCCATGCCCTGCGTGGACGTTATTGGGGATGTTTTCCCAGTCCCCCTTTTGGGGGATATCTAGGAAACGTTCTCGGGGACACCTAAGGCCTATGGCCTCTTGTCCCTGGGATGTCCCCTATTTTGGGACATCCTTGGGGCAGCTAGCCGTCCCCAGGGATGGCTAGGTCCCTTTGGGGATGCTCAGGCTGTCCCTAGGGACAGTTGGGCATCCCCGAGGACGGTTGGGCACAAAAACATAAGATAAAATTAAAAATGAATCAGTGCCTTTCTGTCTCAAATTTTAGATGGGTTTAAAATATTGCGATTAATAATCACTGCCATTGTATGAGCTAGTTGTGGGTTTTATGAATTATCAACCATTCTTCCAGTTCTTTTTGTAAGATATATTAGGAATGCATTGCACAAGCCATCAGTCTACAGTTGTACATATTACACCCTGTGATCCAACTGTGAAAGTGGTCATACTGCCCAGTCTGTGGTTTATAGCTACTACATTATCTACCTAGAGATATAAACCTGTTCAAAATATCAAAATTAAACAGTAATAGATTCCAGATCTGGATTACAATATTGAGTCTATAAGCCAATACAATGGTTAGTATGCTATTTTGAACTGATCAGAGACATATCAGTTGTTGTTGGAAGTGAAATTAACATCCGAGCCATCTTATTACCACCTGCAATTGCATACAAAAGAAGTGGAGGTTGTTGATGCTTGACTAATTCTTAGGGAAATGGAAATCAATTTTGAACTAATCAGAGACATATCAGTTGTTGTTGGAAGTGAAATTAACATCTGAGCCATCTTATTACCACCTGCAATTACATACAAAAGAAGTGGAGGTTGTTGATGCTTGCCTAGTTCTTAGGGAAATGGAAATCAATCTAAGAGGTATTCATCTGAATTGGTTGTTCTTGATTCCACACCGGCATAGATTTATTATTTTTGGCATAAGAGCCTTTCATGGAAACTTAACTTTATGGGTGGTGACTATGACTCCGTTTCTTTTTAAACTTGACCACATACAATATGACCAAGAGTACAAAAGCAGAGATGCCATCCATTTTGTACTTTGATTTCCTTATATTAATCAATCTAAGAGGCATTCATCTGAATTAGTTGTTATTTATTCCACATCCACATAGATATATTATTTTTGGCATAAGACTCTTTCATGGAAATTTTACTTTATGGGTGGTGACTATGACTACGTTTCTTTTTAAACTGAAACTAGAATGTTCCCTTTAGAAGAAATTGCTATGACAAAGCTGTTATGTTACTTGAAAAAAATAGAAAACATGAAAGATGATAGATGGCCTAGGGTAGCTAGGGATGAAGAGTTGCATAGGTGAAAGAATACATGGATGAAACAACATAAAAAATGGATGAAATGCTAGGAAATCAACATAAATGAATGCCCAAATATCAAAAAAGACATAAAAAATCATGTGAATGAAAAGTTCAGAAGTGGCATGTGGAAAAATGCAAGCAGGAAAAGACAATATTATATTGCAAATTTTAACCCAACGTATGAACACAAGGAAAAAGCGTATATAGGCGTTGAAATCAAGTGGAAGGAAAAAATCCTCATTGCTCATATAAGGACTAGCTCTCATAGGCTTAGATGTGAAACAAGGAGATGGCAGATTTATTTGAAGATAGTAAAATAAAAAAAGTTGAGGAATTGCTAACCCAAATCAGCGGGAGAAGGAACAACCTTCTCAAATATATTAAAGATCATATGATATGATTTGAGTAATTGTACTTCCATATTTGAGGTCCCATAGACCATATTTGGGTCTCCTATACGTAATTAAAATCTATCATTCATTCAATATGACCAAGAGTACAAAAATAAATGTCATCCATTTTGCACTTTGATTTCCTTATCACTTATGATGACTGAATAAATGATGGTTGTTATAACTTATACTTATTATTTTAATGTTAAAACTTAAAAGTTAAAATATGAACAATGTGGCATTCATTACTAGAGCAATACCAACTAATTTGGTTAACTGTAAGAAATTGGCAGATTGCACTTGATATCCTTAGCTGAATCTTCAAGTTATATTTGTTGAAACAATTAAATGGCTGCACTTAGTAACTAATATCAATATAAATATCTTAATATCATTTTTGTTGTAGTGTAGAATTTTGAATGTGTAGATTATTCTAAATTTCTAAAAAAATCAATTTTCATAATATTATACCAATCGTCCCCCAAAATCGGCTTGTCGTCCCCCAACCGTCCCCTAAAATCGGCTTGCCATCCCCCGTTGTCCCCGTCCCCAGGCTCGTGGAACCTTGATTTAATCAATAATTTTTAGTATCTAAATATTGATTAAATAGGTTACAAATTATCTTCTTTCTATTAATTTATTATAATAAAACTAATTATAAGAAATAGTTTAGATCTAACCATTTAATGCCTAGATTTTAAATTTTATAATAATTTTTAAAAATTTGATGTGGTCTACCGGTAAGAACGCCACTTGCATTATCGGTAATATGACCCAGGTGACTCGGGTTCAATCCCCACGACGGATGTATATAAAAAGTATTTCTAAAAAAATAAGATAAAATTAAGGAATATGACAAAGAGATGAGAAAAGAAACTTCTAAAAATTTATAGGTTTCAATAGATAAAATAACCTAAATTATCTTTAAAGAGCACATCTAATAAAAAGAAAAGAAAATCTATAAAATCTTACCCATGTCAACTTAAAATCTAATGTATGAATAGCATAAAAAGTAGATATGCTTTAATTTAAAAGCCTATATCTGTATTTCTTGATGCTTGATGAAACATCTAACTAAATCGCTTTAGAAAATAAAAACGAATACATTTTTAAATAAATTCACCGACATTTCTTTGTTCATACAAGAAAGAGATTATAGTGCAGTTAAGTCCATCCAGTGACAAGACTACTTATGAAATAACTTCCATGACGGCAGGTTTATAAAATATATGTGGATTCTACCGAACATATCAAGTCAAACGATTGAAATGAACGGTAACTCAATCAGACTTTTGAATTTGGATTAAGAGATTCAAAATTTAAATTTTAAATAGATTTTCATATCATACTTTTATAACCTCATTATATAAAGACATATTTTATAAACAACACTATGAGGTTATATAAAGACATATTTTATAAATAACATGCTATTCTTTTTAGGTGAAGGCAATCTGCTTTTGACCTTTTTCATAAAATGGTATCTACTCTCGACATTAAGAAGTCTTAACAAAATGGTAAGAGGAACATAATGATAAACAGCTATTAAAGAATAAAATAATGATAAACAGATATTAAAGAATAAAAAAGATGACACATTTTCATAAATAAGCAAGCAAGCAGGAAACCATATTGTATTGAAACGCTGGGGAAGTTGTGTTTGTGTAAAACAAGCAAGCAATGCAAATTATTGTATCCATACAATAATTTTTTTTGGTGGTCCTTTACAGTCTATTTGGATGCAGGAAACCATGTGCAACACAATTCTATAGGCCCATCTCTTTATCATTTTAGTACTTTCTATGGACAAGATCATGGCCACTTTCACCTTTTTTTCGTATGCATGTGATTCTGTGCATAATACAGCTAAAAGAAATCTTGGAGGACATCAAAGTGCAAAAGAAAAATAATCAATACATAAAATATTGAATGGAATGTAATTCAAAAGTTAAGAAGAGAGCAATAAAGAGAGGAGACTATCATGGAGAGGATATGGATATGGTAGGTCCAATTAGCCAACACAAAGCCCTTTATTCTCTGCCCCCATGTGCTAGGAATGGGACCTTCTTGTCAATCCTATTAACATATTGGTTTAATTTCCCAGAAAGCCTGCGCACTTTTGGGGCCATGTTCTCTCTTTCAGGTTCCCTAACTTCTGACACATGGAACTATGTTCGCCTCATACTAACACAATCAATGGCTTCTTCCCATGTCAAATTTTTTTTTTTTTGGTTCATTTATTTCAATACTTTCACACAACTTCTTCATTGTTTATGCTTTGTACTTGGAGGCTGTTTGTCACAATAGCAAAGTGGATAACCTCATTGATATAGTTGTTTATGGATATAGTTGGGCCTTTGCCTTTAGATAATCATTGTCTTGCGTTTTCCAAAGAAGTAGAACCTGGTAGTAAATAGGGGCAGGAGGCCATTCAAAGCAAAAGTTCCGACGCTTTTCCCTGTCTCAGGGAATTAGAAGTTGGAAGAAAAATAGAGGCGACGTACATGCACACCAGGAAAATTTAGAAGCTACGTACATGCCCTAACACGTGGCACTTTGAGTAGGTGTTGCTGTACTCCGTCTTCTTACTAGGAAAAAAAAAGTCGGAGTTTAATCATGATTCGCCGAAGAAACGAGAATGTGACACTCCGCCCCCATCTGGATGTATAAATTCAGGATGTATAAAGTCAGGCCCACTGCAGGTTCAATTGATAAGTCATAGGAATATATGCGTTTTATTCAGGTTCGAGTCTTCCTTGTTATTTATAGTAAGTTTGGTCTGGATTTTGTTTGTTAGATTTCTTTAAAAAACAATTGTGGTATAAGTGGGACGGATAATTATAGAATATGGTAAACAATTATCTTATCTTAGATTATGGTTTTCTAATTTTGATAGATTCTGTGTTTTTTTTTTTCCTATAATTCCTTCTATTGTATGTTTTATTTGATTCATATTTATTATATGTATTTTGTGTGACTTTATATATTTTATTATTGCTACATATTTTGATGTTGTTATGTACCTAGTTAATGTTGTATAATTCACTATCACTTTATATTTGGTTGTTGCTACATGATTTTCAAGAGCTACATATTCATTTGATGTTGCAAATTTAGTTGGTGTTACCTCCATTGTTGATGTTGTAAATTTAGTTGGCATTGCCTGTCCTATTGGTATTACATGCTCTTCTGTTAGGACAAGTTCAATTAGCATTGGGTTTTCAGTTGGCATTGCACACATTTTTTGTTTGTTGTTGGTTCGTGTTTTGTAGATAGCCTAGTTGACATATCTTCAATATTTCTTCTTCTAACTGGCTTCCTTTATTGGCCAGCTAATCTGTTCTTTTATTTAAATTCTTAGAGATGTATTCAAATTAAATATGGTCAAAATTAAATTTGATTTCCTTCATTTCCTCATATACTCTTTGAAGCCAAATAGATTTCAACTTAGCTTTGTTGTTCACGCTATTAATAACCAATTGAGTGTCCCCTTACACTATAGGTTGTTTGATTTATTTTTCTACTGTAAACTCCATTCCTATCTTAAGGACGTAAAATTTTATAAAAATGTTAGTATTATAACTATTGAAATTAAAACCATACTATACCTGAGGATTGGGTTGCTTTTAGAGGCTATGTCAAACTTCATACAATATTTTGTCTATTTTTTCTTGAGAAAATGATTTTGAGGTTTTATTTTAATATTGCATGGATAGGCTTTGATAATATCCCTAACTAAATATTGTATTTTTACCATGGTTCTATCTATATTAAGAGCTTATTCTTAAAAATTTTCTTGTTCATATTATTCTATATTCCTTAGAGAAATTTAAAATGGAAACATAATAGGGTCACTCACACCCACCTCATTGTCTGAACTTGAGTCTATTTGATGAGAACCTAAAGCACATGCAACACATGAAGTAAATGTGGATCAAGCAGAACATACAAATGTGGATCCTAGTGGTATGTCATTGAATTGTTATCCAAACTACAAGTTCAAATCATAGGGAGGAAGGCCTTTGTTGTGTACTCAAGAAGTGTGGCCTCCAATTGTACCACACATTGTACTATGCATTACTTAAAAAAAAAAATTAAAGCTAATATTTCATAGTTATCTTTTTTTAAAGAAGAGTTATATATTAATATTCAAATTTACAAAAAACAATTATCCAACAAGCAACTTGGAGATCACAAGATTGTTGTCCAAAATGAGGAACAAGCAACAAATCAAATTCAAAAACTCCAAAAAGTATAATAGTATACCAAGAGCACTAGAGATGTAAAGGGTAACATAATCACCAAGAAAAATTGAAACACTAAAAGCTCGAAAATCACATAATATTCAAGGGTTGTCTAGAGGCTTCAAAATATCTAGAGGCAATGAAATTTTCAAAGGCTCCAAAATTGCCATGTGCTTCCTATAATTTATGCCACTCATGTTGTTTGCTTTTATTTTTTCTTATTACTCTGAGATACAAATAGGTTATGTTTATGACCTCATTTGCAAGGCAATCAACCATCATATTATACCTCCTTCCAATGTAGGAGTATTGTATATATTTAAACTTTTGCTCCAATTTTCTTAGTATTCTTTGAAATATTTGTGCTTAGACTCATGAGAAATACTTCTCCTTAGATAGGGCAAAGATCACAAGTCTCGAATCACCATACACATGGAGTTGTTTAATTCCTTATTCTTGAGCCAATTTTTATCTCATTTTATAGCCTATCAATTCTACAACATTCCCCAAATTTATTTTGAGTTTATGCATTTCATAGCGTGGGGCCACTAGTATCACACTGCTAGGCACTACATGGCATGGGTTTGATTTAGAGGCTCCATCAAAGAAAACTGTAGGGATTTATATATTTGGAGGTTTTAATTGTTCTAACATTTGGCCCAAAATTCAAGAGATTTTGGAGATCCATTTGGTGTAACAATTGTATCTCCTTTTTTCTTAATCTCCTAATATCATATTGTTTATGATATATAGCGTTTTTGTTCAAGATTATCTCCCTTAACACTTTATTGGTTAACACTTGAAAATTGGTTATTTTGTCATAAAAAATATCCTATTTATGTCCTTCCATATGTGCTAAATGATGAATATTAATGGCACTGAAAACCATATATGCTTGATAAGGTGCTTGTCCTTCAGTTCCAATTTATACATTTAGCCCCAATTGGTTAGTCAATTTTATGAGTTGAAGGTTTCTAGTGTTGATCCTAGTTGTTGGGTTATTTCAATCTAAATTTTAACTACTTCTATACACTAAAAAAATAGATGTGATATTGTTTTAATGTTCTTAAGACACCTTTCAAAAATATGAGGTCCCATGATATTCCTCTTAATGAGGTTGTCTCTAGTAAGAATCTTGTTTTGGAGCACCAAATAAAGAAAGGCTTGAAGTTTAGGGGGAACCTTATAATTCCATACCTTACCTATGTTTGAGTTATTCTGGCCCTATTGCTATAATAACACCCCCTGAATGACTATGTAAACACCTGACCCACAAATAGAACCCCATATAAGTTGATCTGGAATTTGAAAAAAAAAGTTTATTCTCTTAACTTTAGATGTGGAGTTGTCTCCATGAGTCTTGGTCAAGATGTGATAGGATCATAGGGGTGTATCTCTCACCTATTCAATTAATTTGGCAAGAGAGTTAACACCCAATTGTTGTAGGTTTTTTTTCATTTTATAGAAAAAATTCTTAATGATTGGAGGTGCTTTCAAAACTAGATCATCCCATATATTAATTTGTTTACCATCCCTTTGAAGCCAAGAGGTATGATTTAATATAATATATTTAGCTTCCATAATATATTTCTAAATTAAGGAGGAACTTTCTATGCTTTTCATAGTTTTTATGAGTTGGATCCCATTAGAGTTGTTCAATTTTTTACATTTTAAGATATTTCTTCCATGGAGATTCCGATGGAGTAAGCAAATTCCAAAGTAGATTAGTACTTAGTGCCTTGTTTACAATTGTTTTTTTCTTATTCTTAGGCCTCCTTGCTCCTTTAGCTTCATAACATACTATTGACCAAATGGAACTTTTTCCTATCTAATTGCCTTTCCCCTTGCCACAAAAGTTTTGAACATTGCATCTAACTTCTGCAAGATATATAAGGGTGCATGATACACTAACATTTGATATATGGGAAGACTTACTACTATTGATTTGATTAAGATACTTCTTCTATTCTCAACCAAACATTGCTATACTATTGTATTATCCTTAACATTTTTTCTAGAATTACATTCCAAGTTTTCTATTTTTTTTATGGAATCCCATAGAGACACCTAGGTAGTTAAAGGTATCACTACCTTTGTGAAATCCTAAAATCTAAGAGAAACCTCTATCTTCTATTGTTGAATTATTTATAGTGTAAATATATTCTTTTGGGTGTTTATATTTGCCACTGTAGTTGAAGAGAAGCAATCTAAAAATTCTTTGATCAACCTGACATTTAGTTTTGTGGTTCCCCAAATAAAATAGTGTCATCTACAAATTAAGCTTAAATGACTGTTCCATATCCTATAGTTGTACTAATTCCCAAGATTTTTTCTTCTCAATTTGGTTAGGGTCCTTCCTAAAGTTTCAGCTAGAAGGATATAAAGGTAAGGGTAGAGAAGTTAGGGTATTTTTTTTTTGGATTTAGCACTTGAGTATAGAGCTTCATGAATCATTATGATGTTATTACATATTTTTTCCTTGGAATAAAACCCCCTTATTCTGGCTCTATCAAATCATTAATCTTCCTTTTGATTCTTTTTGCTATTATTTTAGTCATTACCTTATAAAATCAATTGCACAAAGATATAGGTCTAAATTTGTCAAAAGTAACTACATTTTTTCTTTTGGAATTAAAGCTAATAAAGTGAAATTGATTGAGCCAAATAGATTACCTCTTATCCTTGTATCTTCTATCATTTCCAACATGTTATATAATCTAATTTTATAAAATTATTTTTAAAAATTATTCATGAAGCCATCTAGTCCTAAAGCTTTGTCCTTGGGTAGTGAATGTACTTCTTCCAACTCTTTTTTGGTTACTGCTAAAGAGAGATCTTCTTTACCTCTATTTTTTAACAAAGGAGGAATGTTGTTTAGGAGAGTGGTCTAAGCCTACTAATTTATTATTGTCTTTGTGAGAAGGGTCAAGTAATGATCTCTTGCTAGTTCCTTTATGATTGCCTAATTAGAATAAATTTCTTTAGATTTGTGAATTTATCTAATTGTATTTCATTGGTAATGTTGCATTGTTTTTAGATGAAAGTAATTTGTGTTTCTGTCTCCTTTCTTGAGCCAGATCATTCTTTATTGAAGTCTCCAATGTGTCTTTTCTTCTCTAAAATATTAATCCATTTCTTGGTTCAACTAGAGCCTTCTTCCTTCATGTTGAGGGGTTGGAGGTTGATCACCTATCTCTTACTCTACTTCCTCCATCTATTGTAGCAATATGCTTTATCTATCTTGAAATTTAGTCTTATTGACAATCTAGTCCCTAATGGCTTTCTTGAGATTGAAAATTTTTATTTTTCATACCTCTTCGGGATTGTTTCCATAGATATCATACTTCCATATACTTTCTTGAAGAACACAAGCTTATACTGAGAGGGGGAGGTGAACAGTATAAGACCTCTTTTTAATTTTTCCTTTATACTTCAAAACAGTAAAGCAATATACCCAAAGCAATATCAAAGCAATGCACAATATCATCCACAAAGTGACACCAATTTTAACGTGGTTCACCCAAAATTGTTGGGCTACGTCTACAAAACTTTTCTCTAAAATTTATCTCAAAGTTCTTTGGGAATCCTTCCCAATTACAATGTTTATGAGCCTCGGCCCAAAGGAGATACCTTCTCCCAATAAGAATTTATGAGCCTCTGCTCAAAGGAGATACCTTCCCCCAATTAGAATTTATGAGCCTCTGCTCAAAGGAGATACCTTCCTCTCTGCTCTGGAAATGATCCCTCAGAAGATCAACTGCCTCTACCTCTTGTAGCACGTGGAACTCATTTCCATCGAAGACCTCCTATCCTTAATGCTTAGCCTAAGAGACCTCTGCCTTCTATGATCACGTCCATAGTAGCTCAGCAACCTGTACCAAACATAGTCAGTCGGTCTAGTACAAGTCTTCCTCTGTCTGTCAGATCTGTCCAACTCATGAACAAATCAATCCTCTACATACAAGCCTTCTCAAAGACTTTCCAACTATCCTCAGGTTCTTCTCATAGAACCAATGCACCTCTGTCCTCAAGTTCTCTGATAGAACTATCAAACTCAGCTCACAAGTCCTTTGCTAGGACCTATCCAAATCTGCTCACAAGTCCCCACCGAAACCTGTCCAAAACTGCTCACAAGTCCCCACCGGAACCTGTCCAAAAACTGCTCACAAGTCCCCATCGAAACCTGTCCAAAAAAAATTGCTCACAAGTCGTCACTAGAACCTATTCAAAAACTGCTCACAAGTCCCCACTAGAACCTATCCAAAAACTCAACAAGCTCACCAAGAAAAACTTTCTTAGTAGGAAATCACAAAGTGAATTGTTAGATACCCAATGTGATTTGTCAAACTCATAGAAGCATAAAGAGAATTGTTAGAGACTTAATATGTTCTATACTCAAATCCCAATCTCAAAACTCAACTCAAATCAACTCAGCTCAATCTCAATCTCAAATTTGAAAACTCAACTCAATATCTGAAATGGATACAATAGAATGCTTTCTTTCAAGAACATGAAACCCCAACAATTGCCAACTATGCAAAGAATCACATAACAATGATACTCATGTTCTTTTCACCATCAATTAGGGTTTCAACAACCATGCTCATCAAACAAGGTTTAGTCAACCAACACCATTCAACTCAACATCAACCTTGAAGCATTCAACCAATCATCACAAGAAAAGGAAACAAGTAGAAATCCTTTTCCCTCCAAAGATATTTGAACAAAACAGCCACCAACACAATATCACCAAATGCAAAGAATAACTTGCTCAAATAAACTCAATGGAGTAGGCCCAATATCATGAATCAAATAAAGCAATAACTTGATAAACAACCTCTATGGAAGCAACTCAACCATCAAACTCAAAACAGCCAACCAAGGGTTCCACCAACTCAATGCAAGTAGCTAGACTCACAAATATAAACCCTAGTGCACAAAGCTTCCACTATCTCAAACCAAAAATTATGCATTCACCAAAAACTCTCATTAAGGCTAACAATGCATAAGTAGTCTTCAACAAACCAGAAAATAGGATTTACACCTAGCCAAAGGATGCCTAGTAGAATACCTTTTCACTCCAACCTTATTTCAGAAAACATACACCAATCATACTCATAATAAGAATGTGCCCATACCTTATTGGAGTAGAAGATAATTGAACCTTCAAGCTGTCACCACACACAACTCTCAAACTTCCAACCAAGTTAGGGTTAGAATAAAAAGAAATGAGCAATAATATAAACTTCCTTTATTACACCTTTTAGCTCCACTTCTTTAAACACAACCACCATAACATGCCAATAAATCAACAATCACAGACTCACACCTTATACCTCCATTTTTAATTTTAGCATAGCAAAGAATAATCTTAAAAATGCATCCAAAGAAATATGCCCTTATTTCTCCTAAGCTTTTATTCAATGCTAATCACAAAAGCCAAAACTCATAAAATTTAATCACACCTTATAAATCGCTGTCCAAGAAACTCCAAATTTCACGGCATAAAGACGTTTTAATAAAAATGTGTGTTACTCTAGCAAAGCACCCCCGTGAGACTCGAAATGACGACCTCCGCCAATGCAGTGCCCAACAGCAGCCTTCGCTGCCACTAGCCCACACGAGCTATGAAGTTCACAAGTGAACTTCCCTCCACTTCACCCTCGAAAAAACTCCCAAAGACTTTTCAACCGCACGTGCTCCTAAGTCTTCCTTCAATCACAGCGAATACAGAGCACAACCATCGTAAATTGCATTCGGGGAATTTCGAATTCATTAGCCTTCCAACCTTAGGAGTTGGAGAATAAATAGTCTCTTCGAAGACACCTTGACGTCGGCGAAAATAAAGACCATTTCTCCCTGAATTAATTAAATAATTAATTAATTAAAACCTTGAAGGGTTTTAAATAATAATTAAATAAATAATAAAGAGAACCTCCATTGGTTTTAATAAAAACCATTTAACTTGGTTTTAATGAAAAACCCTTGCCAATGGAATCTCTTCGAATTCTCTTAAAAATATTCTCTTGGAATCTTCCACCTTTGAAGCCAACACATCCTCTTAACATTAATGCCATTTCCTTTTGACATCATTGACAACTCATAGACAAGAATCTAGGATCTCAAACCCAAAATTGCCAACAATCTCCCCCTTTATCATTGATGGCAAACCATGCTTCTCAACAACATAAAAACTCAACCTAAACAGCTCCCCCTGTCTTGAGGCTCTCCCCCTTACTCAAATCTCTCCTCCTTTGTCATCAATGGCAAAGGGTCACCTTTGGGGCTCGGGACTAAGAATGAGCCTCTTAGCTTAGTCCCTCCCCCACCTCCTAACGAGGTGATTAATTCTTGGGTGGGAGTAAAACTCCCATTAGGCACTGATCATCATCAGCATCTATAACTTCCTTGTCGGGCCTTCTATTGAACTCTTTTTCCATATTCATATTCCTGTCATTGTTCTTGTTCTTGTTCTCATCCCTATTCTTGTCTATGCCTTGATCCTTGGACCTGATCATGCTACTGTTTCTATTCCTGTATTCTAGAATTTTAGCTCTACACTGTCTGATTGTGTGACCTTCATTGTTGCACTTGAAACACTTGACGATGTTGTTTCTCTGAGGTAAACTTGATCTTTGAATCCACCAGTTCTGACCAAACCTGTTCTGACCAAACCTGTTATGGCCAAACCTGTTCTGACCAAACCTGTTCTGGCCAAACCTGTTCTGACCAAACCTGTTCTTGTTATTTGCCTTGCAATAAACTGCCTTGTGCCCAAACTGTTGACAATAGTAGCAATACCCTTAAAAGTAACTAGCACTTCTAAAACTGTCATTTACCTCCTTCACTTGAGCCATGCAATGTGAAGCCATGTGACCAAACCTGTGACAAGCAAAACATCTGCATTGAAACTTTCCTTTAATTGACCTCTTAGGTTCTAAAAACTTCTTCTTCTCATTCTGAATTCTGTTTTCTATTTTTGTGCATCTATCATTCAAGGAATCTTTTTCTGAAATACTTTCCTCATCAGAACTCTCTTCCTTTTGGAGTCTCTTACTAGACTCTCCAACTTGTTCCTTATGTGGCTTAACAAAACCAAGGCCTGTTTTATCTGTTGTCTTTCTTTGACCTTTGACGAGTGACTTAACCTTTTTGGAGCTATCTTGAAACCTCGTAAAGCTTATCCTTGTACTCTTTAGTTTCCTCTTTCAAAGAAGCCATTTTCTATTCTAACTCACTATACTCAAGAACCTTAGACTCTAACTCATCCTTGAGTTCTTGTGTCTTAGCCATAGAGAAGTCAAGACTTTCTATAAGATCATCTCTCTCCATACAACATTCATCTAACTTATCCTTGAGTCTATCATTCTTCTTTCTTTCCTTTTTCAAAGCACTGAGAGCACTAATAAGTTCACCTTCAAGATCTACTTCACCTTCCTCTATATCTTCCTCTATTTGTTTGCTTTTTGAATCATCAAAGCCTTTTTCAGATTTCTTATCACTAGAGGTGCTACCCTTTTCAAAAACCATACATGCATATTCCTTATAGTTTTCTGAAGCATCCTCATACATACTAGAAACCAAATCATTATTTGTGCAATCATCCTCAAGGTGACCAAAATTTCCACATCTAAGACATTTCATGATAATGAATCTATGTTTCGGTTCTTCCTCTTTTTCTAATATGAACAACATCTCATTTTCATTATCACTTGAAGAACTTTCACTATCACTACTAGAACACTTACTTGCTTTGTCTAGGTAGAAACTCTTCTTGTGCTTGTGAGAATACCTCTTTCCTTGATTGTTGTGCTCATCTTTGTTCTTCCTGTGATGCTTGTGCTTTTCAGAATCCTTGCTCTTAGAATACTGTTTATCTTCATCACTTTCATTCTTGGGAATAGTACAGTTAGTAGCATAATGACCAAACTTTCCATAATTGAAACATCTTATATTTTTCATACTTTTGTGTTTTCTAGAGAACTTGTCTTTCTTGCTGTAATATGCCTCTTCATCACTAGAAGACTCATCACTATCTTGAAGTTGTTTACCCTTGGATTTCTTGGTAGCCTTGAAAGTTGCCTCTTTCTTGACATCAACCTTCACTTGAGTTCTCAACTCAAATGCTACAAGTATACTATGGAGCTCATCCTTTTTCAACTTATCCAAATCTTTAGCTTCCTCAATAGTAGAAATATTTTCACTAAATCTATTAGGAAGAGATCTTAAAATCTTATCACAAACATCATTTTCAGCAAGCTCAAGACCTAAGTCTTTCATGGAGTTAACAACCTCATCCATACGAAGCATGTAGTCACTAATCTTTTCATCATCATTCATCTTGAGTTGTTCAAACATACCTTTGAAGTGTCTCAACTTGGCCTTTCTAAAATTTGTATCACCTGTATGAACCACCTTCAACTGTTTCCACATTTTACTAGTTGTCTTGCAGTGAATCACTTTGGTGAGATCTGCTTTTGGTAAGCCTTTCAGGATTGCATTCATTGCTTTTGAATTGCTGTGATGTAGGAGTCTTTCTTCTTTAGTATTAGGACCATGTTCAGGAATAGTGTACTCATCTTCAATCACTTCTCAAACCTCATTACCAAGTGTCATTATATGAACCTTCATCCTTGCACTCCAAAGACCAAAATATGACCCATCAAGAATAGGTGCTGCATTGCCACTTGAATGATCCATTGTGTTCCTTACTAGCTTTTCCTTCAAGCTGTTAAACTTTTCGAAGGCACCTGCTCTCGATACCAATTGAAGAACACAAGCTTATACCGAGATGGGGGTGAACAGTATAAGACCTCTTTTTACTTTTTCCTTTATACTTCAAAAAAGTAAAGCAATATGCCCAAAGCAATATCAAAGAAATGCACAATATCATCCACAAAGTGACACCAATTTTAACGTGGTTCACCCAAAATGGCTGGGCTACGTCCCCAAAACTTTTCTCTAAAAGTTATCTCAAATTTCTTTGGGAATCCTTCCCAATTACAATGTTTATGAACCTCAGCCCCAAGGAGATACCTTCTCCCAATCAAAATTTATTAGCCTCTGCTCAAAGGATATACCTTCCCCCAATCAGAATTTATGAGCCTCTACTCAAATGAGATACCTTCCCCTCTACTCTAGAAATGATCCCTCAGAAGATCAACTGCCTCTACCTCTTGCCAGCATGTGGAACTCCTTTCCATCGAAGACCTCTTGTCCTCAATGCTTAGCCTAAGAGACCTCTACCTTTTATGATCATGTCCACAATAGCTCAGCAACCTGTACCAAACATAGTCAGTTGGTCTAGTACAAGTCTTCCTCTATCTGTCAGATTTGTCCAACTCATGAACAAATCAATCCTCTACATACAAGCCTTCTCAAAGACTTGCCAACTATCCTCAGGTTCTTCTCATAGAACCAATGCACCTCTGTCCTCAAGTTCTCTGATAGAACTATCAAACTCAGCTCACAAGTCCTCTACTAGGACCTGCTCAAATTTTCTCACAAGTCCCCACCGGAACCTGTCCAAAACTGCTCACAAGTCCCCACTGGAACCTGTCCAAAAACTTCTCACAAGTCCCCCCCAAAACCTGTCCAAAAAAAACTGCTCACAAGTCCCCACCGGAACCTATCCAAAAACTGCTCACAAGTCCCCACTAGAACCTGTCCAAAAACTCAACAAGCTCACCAAGAAAAACTTTCTTAGTAGGAAATCACAAAGTGAATTTTTAGAGACCCAATGTGATTTTTCAAACTCATAGAAGCATAAAGAGAATTGTTAGAGGTTTAATATGTTCTATACTCAAATCCCAATCTCAAAACTCAACTCAGCTCAATCTCAATCTCAAATCTGAAAACTCAACTAAATATCTGAAATGGATAGAATAGAATGCTTTCTTTCAAGAACATGAAACCCCAACAATTGCCAACTATGCAAAGAATCACATAACAATGATACTCATGTTATTTTTACCATCAATTAGGGTTTCAACAACCATGCTCATCAAACAAGGTTTAGTCAACCAACACCATTCAACTCAACATCAACCTTGAAGCATTCAACCAATCATCACAAGAAAAGGAAACAAGTAGAAATCCTTTTCCCTCCAAATATATTTGAACAAAACAACCACCAACACAATATCACCAAATGAAAAGAATAATTTGCTCAAATCAACTCAATGGAGTAAGCCCAATATCATGAATCAAGTAAAGCAATAACTTGATCAAACAACCTCTATGGAAGCAACTCAACCATCAAACTCAAAACAACCAACCAAGGGTTCCACCAACTCAATGGAAGTAGCTATACTCACAAATATAAACCCTAGTGCACAAAGCTTTCACTATCTCAAACCAAAAATTATGCATTCACCAAAAAATCTCCTTAAGGATAACAATGCATAAGTAGTCTTCAACAAACCAGAAAATAGGATTTACACCTAGCCAAAGGATACCTAGTAGAATACCTTTTCACTCCAACCTTATTTCAGAAAACATACACCAATCATACTCATAAGAAGAATGTGCCCATATCTTATTGGAGTAGAAGATAATTGAACCTTCAAGTTGTCACCACACACAACTCTCAAACTTCCAACCAAGTTAGGGTTAGAATAAAAAGAAATGAGCAATAATATAAACTTCCTTTATTACACCTTTTAGCTCCACTTCTTTAAACACAACCACCATAACATGCCAATAAATCAACAATCACAGACTCACACTTTATACCTCCATTTTTAATTTTAGCATAGCAAAGAATAATATTAAAAATACATCCAAAGAAATATGCCCTTATTTCTCCTAAGCTTTTATTCAATGCTAATCACAAAAGCCAAAACTCATAAAATTTAATCACACCTTATAAATTGTTGTCCAAGAAACTCCGAATTTCATGACATAAAGACGTTTTAATAAAAACGTGTGTTACTCTAGCAAAGCACCCCCGCGAGACTCGAAACGATGACCTCTGCCAATGCAGCACCCAATAGTAGCCTTCGCTGCCACTAGCCCACGCGAGCTACGAATTTCACAAGTGAACTTCCCTCCACTTCACCCTTGAAAAAACTCTCGAAGACTTTTCAACCGCACGTGCTCCTAAGTCTTCCTTCAATCGTAGCGAATACAGAGCACAACCACCGCAAATTGTATTCAGGGAATTTTGAATTCATTAGCCTTCCAACATTAGGAGTTGAAGAATAAATAGTCTCTTTGAAGACACCTTGACGTCGGCGGAAATAAAGACCATTTCTCCCTGAATTAATTAAATAATTAATTAATTAAAACCTTGAAGGGTTTTAAATAATAATTAAATAAATAATAAAGAGAACCTCCATTGGTTTTAATAAAAACCATTTAACTTGGTTTTAATGAAAAACCCTTGCCAATGGAATCTCTCCGGATTCTCTTAAAAATATTCTCTTAGAATATTCCACCTTTGAAGCCAACACATCCTCTTAACATTAATGCCATTTCCTTTTGACATCAATGACAACTCATAGAAAAGAAGCTAGGATCTCAAACCCAAAATTGCCAACAATCTCCCCCTTTGTCATTGATGGCAAACCATGCTTCTCAACAACACAGAAACTCAACCTAAATAGCTCCCCCTATCTTAAGGCTCTCCCCCTTACTCAAATCTCTCCCCCTTTGTCATCAATGGCAAAGGGTCACCTTTGGGGATCGAGACTAAGAATGAGCCTCTTAGCTTAGTCCCTCCCCCACCTCCTGATGAGGTGATTAATTCTTGGGTGGGAGTAAAACTCCCATTAGGCACTGATCATCATCAGCATCTATAACTTCCTTGCCGGGCCTTCTCTTGAACTCTTTGTCCATATTCCTATTCCTATCACTGTTCTTGTTCTTGTTCTCATCCCCGTTCTTTTCCATGCCTTGATCCTTGGACCTGATCATGCCACTGTTCATGTTCCTGTATTCTGGAATTTCAACTCTACACTGTCTGATTGTGTGACCTTTATTGTTGCACTTGAAACACTTGACAATGTTATTTCTCTGAGGTAAACCTGATCTTTGAATCCACCAATTCTGACCAAACCTGTTCTGACCAAACCTGTTCTGGCCAAACCTGTTCTGACCAAACCTGTTTTGACCAAACCTATTCTAGCCAAACCTGTTCTGACCAAACTTGTTCCTATTATTTGCCTTGCAATAAACTGCCTTGTGCCCAAACTGTTGACAAGAATAGCAATACCCTTGAAAGTAACTAGCACTTCTAAAACTATCATTTACCTCCTTAACTTGAGCCATGCAGTGTGAAGCCATGTGACCAAACTTGTAACAAGAAAAACATCTGCCTTGAAACTTTCCTTTAATTGACCTTTTAGGTTCTGAAAACTTCTTCTTCTCATTTTGAATTCTATTTTCTGTTTCTGTGCATCTATCATTCAAGCACTCCTTTTTTGAAATATTTTCCTCATCAGAACTCTCTTCCTTTTGGAGTCTCTTACTAGACTCTCCAACTTGTTCCTTGTGTGGCTTAACAAAACCAAGGCATGTTTTATCTGTTGTCTTTCTTTGACCTTTGACGAGCGACTTAATCTTTTTGGAGCTATCTTGAAACCTGTAAAGCTTATCCTTGTACTCTTTAGTTTCCTCTTTCAAGGAAGCCATTTTCTGTTCTAACTCACTATACTCAAGAACCTTAGACTCTAACTCATCCTTGAGTTCTTGTGTCTTAGCCATAGAGAAGTCAAGACTTTCTATAAGATCATCTCTCTCCATACAACATTCATCTAACTTTTCCTTGAGTCTAGCATTCTTCTTTATTTCCTTTTTCAAAGCACTAAGAGCACTAATAAGTTCACCTTCAATATCTACTTCACCTTCCTCTATATCTTCCTCTATTTGTTTGCTTTTTGAATCATTAAAGCCTTTTTCAGATTTCTTATCACTAGAGGTGCTACCCTTTTCAAAAACCATACATGCATCTTCCTTATAGTTTTTTGAAGCATCCTCATACATACTAGAAACCAAATCATTATTTGTGCAATCATCCTCAAAGCGACCAAAATTTCCACATCTAAGACATTTCATGATAATGAATCTATGTTTCGGTTCTTCCTCTTTTTTTGATATGAACAACATCTCATTTTTATTATCACTTGAAGAACTTTCACTATCACTACTAGAACACTTACTTGCTTTTTCTAGGTAGAAACTCTTCTTGTGCTTGTGAGAATACCTCTTTCCTTGATTGTTGTGCTCATCTTTGTTCTTCCTGTGATGCTTGTGCTTTTCAGAATCCTTGCTCTTAGAATCCTGTTTATCTTCATCACTTTCATTCTTGGGAACAATACAATTAGTAGCATAATGACCAAACTTTCCATAATTGAAACATCTTATATTTTTCATACTTTTATGTTTTCTAGAGAAATTGCCTTTCTTGTTGTAATATGCCTCTTCATCACTAGAAGACTCATCACTATCTTGAAGTTGTTTACCCTTGGATTTCTTGGTAGCCTTGAAAGTCGCCTCTTTCTTGACATCAACCTTCACTTGAGTTCTCAACTCAAATGCTGCAAGTATACTATGGAGCTCATCCTTTTTCAACTTATCCAAATATTTAGCTTCCTCAATAGCAGAAATATTTTCACTAAATCTATGAGGAAGAGATCTTAAAATCTTATCACAAACATCATTTTCAGCAAGCTCAAAACTTAAGTCTTTCATGGAGTTAACAACCTCATCTATACAAAGCATGTAGTCACTAATATTTTCATCATCATTCATCTTGATTTGTTCAAACATACCTTTGAAGTGTCTCAACTTGGCCTTTCTGAAATTTGTTTGTATCACCTGTATGAACCACCTTCAACTGTTTCCACATTTCACTAGTTGTCTTGCAGTGAATCACTTTGGTGAGATCTGCTTTCAATAAGCCTTTCAATATTGCATTCATTTCTTTTGAATTGCTTTGACGTAGGAGCCTTTCTTCTTTAGTATTAGGACCATGTTCAGGAATAGCGTACTCATCTTCAATCACTTCCCAAACCTCATTCCCAAGTGCCATTAGATGAACCTTCATCCTTGCACTCCAAAGACCAAAATCTGACCCATCAATAATAGGTGCTGCATTGCCACTTGAATGATCTATTGTGTTCCTTAATTGCTTTTCCTTCAAGCTGTTAAACTTTTTGAAGGCACCTGCTCTTATACCAATTGAAGAACACAAGATTATACTGAGAGGGGGGTGGTGAACAGTATAAGACCTCTTTTTAATTTTTCCTTTATACTTCAAAACAGTAAAGCAATATACCCAAAGCAATATCAAAGCAATGCACAATATCATCCATAAAGTGACACCAATTTTAACGTGGTTCACCCAAAATGGCTAGGTTATGTCCACAAAACTTTTCTCTAAAAGTTATCTCAAAGTTCTTTGGGAATCCTTCCCAATTACAATGTTTATGAGCCTCGGACCAAAGGAGATACCTTCTCCCAATCAAAATTTATTAGCCTCTGCTCAAAGGAGATACCTTCCCCCAATCAAAATTTATGAGCCTCTGCTCAAAGGAGATACCTTCCCTCTCGCTCCGGAAATGATCCCTCGGAAGATCAACCGCCTCTACCTCTTACCAGCACGTGGAACTCCTTTCCACTGAAGATATCATGTCCTCAATGCTTAGTCTAAGAGACCTCTGCCTTCTATGATCACGTCCACAGCAGCTTAGCAACCTGTACCAAACATAGCCAGTCGATCTAGTACAAGTCTTCCTCTATCTGTCAGATCTGTCCAAATCATGAAAAAATCAATCCTCTGCATACAAGTCTTCTCAAATACTTGCCAACTGTCCTCAAGTTCTTCTCATAGAACCAATGCACCTTTGTCCTCAAGTTATCTAATAGAACTATCAAACTTAGCTCACAAGTCCTCTACTAGGACCTGTCCAAATCTGCTCACAAGTCCCCATCGAAACCTATCCAAAACAGATCACAAGTCCCCACTAGAACCTATCCAAAAACTGCTCACAAGTCCCCATCGGAACCTATCCAAAAAAAACTGCTCACAAGTCCCCACTAGAACCTATCCAAAAACTGCTCACAAGTCCCCACTGGAACCTATCCAAGAACTCAGCAAGCTCACCAAGAAAAACTTTCTTAGTAGGAAATCACAAAGTGAATTGTTAGAGACCCAATGTGATTTTTCAAACTCATAGAAGCATAAAGAGAATTGTTAGAGACTTAATATGTTCTATACTCAAATCCCAATCTCAAAACTAACTCAAATCAACTCAGCTCAATCTCAATCTCAAATCTAAAAACTCAACTCAATATCTGAAATGGATAGAATAGAATGTTTTCTTTCAAGAACATGAAACCCCAACAATTGCCAACTATGCAAAGAATCACATAACAATGATACACATGTTCTTTTCACCATAAATTAGGGTTTCAACAACCATGCTCATCAAACAAGGTTTAGTCAACCAACACCATTCAACTCAACATCAACCTTGAAGCATTCAACCAATCATCACAAGAAAAGGAAACAAGTAGAAATCCTTTTCCCTCCAAAGATATTTGAACAAAACAACCACCAACACAATATCACCAAATGGAAAGAATAACTTGCTCAAATCAACTCAATGGAGTAAGCCCAATATCATGAATCAAGTAAAGCAATAACTTGATCAAACAACCTCTATGGAAGCAACTCAACCATCAAACTCAAAACAGCCAACCAAGGGTTCCACCAACTCAATGCAAGTAGCTAGACTCACAAATATAAACCCTAGTGCACAAAGCTTCCACTATCTCAAACTAGAAATTATGCATTCACCAAAAACTCTCCTTAAGGATAACAATGCATAAGTAGTCTTCAACAAACCAGAAAATAGGATTTACACCTAGCCAAAGGATACCTAGTAGAATGCCTTTTCACTCCAACCTTATTTCAGAAAACATACACCAATCATACTCATAAGAAGAATGTGCCCATACCTTATTGGAGTAGAAGATAATTGAACCTTCAAGCTGTCACCACACACAACTCTCAAACTTCCAACCAAGTTAGGGTTAGAATAAAAATAAATGAGCAATAATATAAACTTCCTTTATTACACCTTTTAGCTCCACTTCTTTAAACACAACCACCATAACATGCCAATAAATCAACAATCACAAACTCACATCTTATACCTCCATTTTTAATTTTAACATAGCAAAGAATTATCTTAAAAATACATCCAAATAAATATGCCGTTATTTCTCCTAAGCTTTTATTCAATGCTAATCACAAAAGCCAAAACTCATAAAATTTAATCACACCTTATAAATCGTTGTCCAAGAAACTCCGAATTTCATGGCATAAATACGTTTTAATAAAAACGTGTGTTACTCTAGCAAAGCACCCCTGCGAGACTCGAAACGACGACCTCTGCCAATGCAGTGCTCAATAGCAGCCTTCGCTGCCACTAGCCCATGCGAGCTACGAAGTTCACAAGTGAACTTCCCTCCACTTCACCCTTGAAAAAACTCCCGAATACTTTTCAACCGCACATGCTCCTAAGTCTTCCTTCGATCGCAGTGAATATAGAGCACAACCACCGCAAATTGCATTCGAGGAATTTCGAATTCATTAGCCTTCCAACCTTAGGAGTTGGAGAATAAATAGTCTCTTCGAAGACACCTTGACATCGGTGAAAATAAAGACCATTTCTCCCTTAATTAATTAAATAATTAATTAATTAAAACCTTGAAGGGTTTTAAATAATAATTAAAAAAATAATAAAGAGAACCTCCACTGGTTTTAATAAAAACCATTTAACTTGGTTTTAATGAAAAACCCTTGCCAATGGAATCTCTTCAGATTCTCTTAAAAAGACAAATTGAGCTTAAATGACTGTTCTATATCCTATAGTTGTACTAATTCCCAAGATTTTTTTCTTCTCAATTTGGTTAGGGTCCTTCCTAAAGTTTCAACTAGAAGGATATAAATGTAAGGGCAGAGAAGTTAGGGTCTTTTATTTTTGGATTTAGCACTTGAGTATAGGGCTTCATGAATCATTATGATGTTATCACATATTTTTTCCTTGGAATAAAACCCCCTTGTTCTGGCTCTATCAAATCATTAATCTTCCTTTTGATTCTTTTTGCTATTATTTTAGTCATTACCTTATAAAATCAATTGCACAAAGATATAGGTCTAAATTTGTCAAAAGTAACTACATTTTTTCTTTTGGAATTAAAGCTAATAAAGTGGAATTGATTGAGCCAAATAGATTACCTCTTATCCTTGTCTCTTCTATCATTTTTGACATGTTATATAATCTAATTTTATAGAATTATTGATAAAAATTATTCATGAAGCCATCTAGTCCTAAAGCTTTGTCCTTGGGTAGTGAATGTACTTCTTCCAACTCTTTTTTGGTTACTGCTAAAGAGAGATCTTCTTTACCTCTATTTTTTAACAAATGAGGAATGTTGTTTAGGAGAGTGGTCTAAGCCTACTAATTTATTAGTCTTTGTGATAAGGGTCAAGTAATGATCTCTTGCTAGTTCCTTTATGATTGCCTAATTAGAATAAATTTCTTTAGATTTGTGAATTTATCTAATTGTATTTCATTGGTAATGTTGCATTGGTTTTAGATTAAAGTAATTTGTGTTTCTGTCTCCTTTCTTGAGCCAGATCATTCTTTATTGAAGTCTCCAATGTGTCTCTTCTTCTCTAAAATATTGATCTATTTCTTGGTTCAACTAGAGCCTTCTTCCTTCATGTTGAGGGGTTGGAGGTTGATCACCTATCTCTTACTCTACTTCCTCCATCTATTGTAGCAATATGCTTTATCTATCTTGAAATTTAGTCTTATTGACAATCTAGTCCCTAATGGATTTCTTGAGATTGAAAATTTTCATTTTTAATACCTCTTGGGTATTGTTTGCATAGATATCATACTTCCATATACTTTCTACTAAAGGTGCAAACTACTCATGCTCCATCCATTCTAGATTGTATTGAAAGGAATATTTATTTTTCCAAGAGCATTATCACTTATATCCAAATAGATAGACTTATGATCTAAGATCGAACTTTGAATTATGACACTTGATACAAGTGGATACCTAAATAATATATCTTATTGTATCAAGAATCTATCTAATATTTCTACAATGAATTTTACCCTAGCTCTTTTGTTTTTGCATGTAACTTTTCCTTTTTTTTTGTGATTATATCATAAAGTTTTTTCGTAGTTATAATTTGCATAAGCAGGTCCTTAGAAGGGTCTTTTGAGGGAATGCCTCTTTTTTTCTCACATTGGGCTAAAGTCACATTTAAGTCCCTTGCTATAATTAAATTTGGGGGTATGTTTCTTGACAAATCCCATGCTAAAGACTTTTCCAAACCTTTTATTTTAAGATAATTATTTGGTACATAAAATTGAGTATGGTCCAAGTCTATCCTTGTGGAGAGGAGAAAGAAGTTGCTATACAATTTGAGGGTCTTTTTTAATTAATAATACATATTAGGGCTTATGGATCCAATGCAAGGAGAAACCCACATGAGGCACCTAACAAATCTATTGCTTCTAGGTATGAGGATATCCATATATTTTTATATTCTATTCTTGCTAATTGCTTTATCAATTTAGTTTCTTGAATGTAGATAACCATTGGATTTTGTTAGGCTATTAATTGACTTAGGTATTTTTTTAGGGGACTACCCAATCCGCTTCCATTTCATGATAGAACCCTCATTTCTTAAGTGGCTTCTTAGCCTTGTTAAAGTCTAATATTGTTTGTGCTTTCTTTTGAATTTCTATATTTTCTTATTTTTTCTTACCTCTTGATTAGGTTTCCTCCCTCTAGTAGAAGATGTGGTGGTTGGGGTACCTTTTGGAATCATTGTTGTTGCTAATTGAGTCTCTTCTATTTCTTAAATATCCTCTTTTTGAAAGTTTTCTTTGGTAGCCTAAGTTTACTCCACTTTATCTTTTGATTTAGGATCTAATGGATATTCCCTCTTTTTAGATGGCCTTAGATGTTCTCCTTCCTCATTTTATGATAAAATAGAGAACTTATTATTGTTTTGTATTTCTATTTGTGGTTGAGGCCTCCTTCTACATCTAAATATTCTCTATTGTTTTCTTCTTACTAGTTGGAATTATTAATTTTCCTCCTTGGTATCTTGTTATACCTTAGTGGGATAGTTCCTTGAGAAATAACCATATTGATGACAAGTAATACATTTAAAGTGAATGCGTTCATAATCTAGTGGTAGGGTCCGAATCCAGTCCAATATTTTGATACCAATGTTTTTAGGAAACCCTTTTTTAAATTGAATTAAACACACAACCTAGAACAAGTTGCATTATTGGCCTTCAGAGAAACCTAGTCCACAAATGTGTTGATAGAGTTACCTATCATCTCAAGGGTCAGTTTATTCCATAAATGCAAGGGTAAAAAGGATATTCTTACCCAAATTGAGACTTCTTCTGGTTCTTCCACTTGTGGATGAAAACTAACTAACCAGAGGGTTGTGTAGAGAGATATTGATCTAAGGAATCAAGGACCTCCATGAAATATTACATCTCTTTCCTCTATGGAGGAGAAAATAACTATGAAATACCCTATCCTTACCATAATGAAATTTTTTATTTATATTTTAGATCCTCAAGAAGAGGTGATCCATATCTTAATGGTTGTTGGTCTAGGTTAAATATCCATAAATTTATAAGCAAGAGATCTCTTAGTTAGGATGAGGATTAGGATTTGTATATAGTTTGAATAAATTTCCACCACTGGAGCATCATCTAACTTAGGAACAAATAATATTTTGTTACTTGGTTGATACTATTGTGGACTCTTTGCCTTCAAATATTTGGTCATATTTTCTAGTTTTGACTAGTCGAAAAAATGAGGTAGTGAGAACAAGGAAAATAAGACATGGTTAATATTCTTGAGTATGAAGACAATTATCATGGTAATATATGAAAATGAGGGTTTGAGGGGAGGTATATCCCCCACCATGATTGTCATTATATGGCTTTGAAGGTGAAAAAACCTTAATATGAGCCAAAAGAGAAAACCCTCACAAAAATCTCATAGATTTTAGTTTTTGGTTCACTTTCCTCTATTAAATTCATGGATAGACCATGAAAGCAAAAGCAAAAGTAGTGGAAACCAAAAAATGAAGAATAATATCTTAAGATAAATAACTATAAAAAACTACAAATAGTCACAATGCCTATTGGATCCGAGCATGCAAAGGATAATGCATAGGGTGGCATGAACCCTTGTCCAAAAACAAAGTCCAAGCTTAAAAAATGGACAAAGGAATCAAAATTGACACTATTGCAGCTCTTCCCTAGCCATTCCAACTCTTTAAATTTTATTTATCTATTATTTTAATATTTTTAAAATATAAACTACAAGATCTTAAAAAAATGATAAGTAAAAATATAAATTTTAAAGAGGGTTGGTAGTTGCTTGTCTGGCTAGGCACTTACCAAGAAGACACCGAGGTTAAAACCTTGGGGGTAGCCTATTTTTAAAGGTAGTAGTTTGATATGAATCCTCTAAGTGTGCACCAGATTGACGATGATAATATGATTACCGAGCGATCAATGGTCCCTCTCACACCAGGTCAACAATAATGAGGTGGAATAGGTTTGGTGGGAGCAACCCCTATGGTTTGAACCCTATGCTTGATAGTTACTAAAAATAGTGTAGTTGTAACCAACTCTCCTATGAATAAATAAAAAATTAAACCCCCTCCAATTTAAAAAAAATATTAAATATAAGTGCACTTGTTATTTAAATACATGAATATGTATTAAATTACAACTAGGAATTATTTATGTATCTTAGCTAATTTGTTAAAGAAAAATAAATCCAAAGTATAGTGTGTAAAAAGAGTTTTTAATTAAACTATATATATATATATATATATATATATATATATATATATATATATATATACAAGTGGTCCTCAATATTTAAAGAGGAGACCAAGGTTCAAATCTTGCCAACAAATACATGGATAATATCCAATATTTGTTGTAATACCACTATGTTATCATGATGTAATACGAGTGGGGCTTGTTTCAATCCCATATAACCAATTGTCTATATATATATAGTGGTCCTCAATATTTAAAGAGGAGACCAAGGTTGAAATCTTGCCAAGAAATACATGGATAATATCCAATATTTGTTGTAATACCACTATGTGATGATGATGTAATATGAGTGGGGCTTGTTTCAATCCCATATAACTAACCAATTGTATATATATATAATAAAATGTCAGTATTTACAAATTTTATATATAGATATGTAAAGTTAAATTGGAATTGGATTTTTAACATTTAATTTTTAAAATTTATTTTTTTCAATTAATTATATGGGATTGAGGTGGGCCTGTATTACTTCATCACCACATAGTGGTATTACAACAAAGCTTGGATATTATCCGAGTGGGGCTTGTTTCAATCCCATATAACCAATTGAATATATATATATATATATATATATATATATATATATATATATATATATATATATATATATATATATATATATATATATATTATAATTTAAAATAATAAAATGTTATTATTTACTAATTTGATATATAGATATGTAAAGTTAAATTTAAATTGAATTTTTTACATTTTTTAAAATATTATTTTTGTTTTCAATTGGTTATGTGGAATTGAGACAGGCTCCACCCGTATTACATCATCACAAAATAGTGGTATTACAACAAAGCTTGGATATTATCCATGTATTGCTTGGCAATATTTGAACCTTGGTCTCCTCAAATGTTGAGGAATATAATCTATTGAGCTAATGCAACATGATTTTTAAATATTGATTAATTAAATATTGAATAATATGATTAACAATCTAGATCGTGATTTTTTATAGTAATTTAGGTAAGGAAGAGGACCTAAAAAAAATAACAAATGAGCTTTAAATTATGTTTCAAGAGTTAAATTTACCCATTTTTATGTGGAATAGTTAGCTTTGAATGTATCAAAATATAGTTTATACTCAGTCAAGTAGGGATATAAGGATTTGAAAAACTCATAATTTTACACCAGTGTTCTTATAAGTGAGAGTATGCAAAGAAAAGAATATCATTGACCTTTTAAGTGTGCCTAGATAATAATTTTTTATTCATAATCGAATGTACCATTGAAAATGTATCAATTTACAATATAAGTTAAACCATCAAAAATGATGTATTTTAATTGATATTAAATGGTTTCTCAATAAGTATAATAACTACCATCAAAATACAACATTATGGCCTTCATATTATTAGCTCCCTATTTCTCATCCTATAAAAAGGATAAACACAACAAGCTAGTTAAAAATTCCATCATTTAGGTATTACATCTAGTCCTACCATGGAATAAATTCACTATCTCATGATATACATCCATCCCATTTAGACTAATTTGCATATTCATAGGCTAAGCTTCACTTAGGTCTAGCTTATTTTCTTTTACATGATTTATTGATATTTTTTGCCCATCCAACTTTATTATAACTCATGAACCACCTCTCTAATATTTTCAATCACCATTAGGAGATGATGTTGGCTTTTAAGCCAAACTATCTCAAGTCCCAGTACATTTGACCCCAACTATCTTAGGTCCCAATATGTTTGATCAAGAGCAAAAATGAATATAAGAGCAATCAAAATATATATTGTATAATATAAATTATAATAAAAATATGAATGTACATGGCCAAAATAATTTGTGTAATAACATGAAGAATAATTACAATAGAATCTCTCAAAATGTGTATACAAGCTTCAATATTATTAATGCTTGAAATGGTGATCTTCACAGATCATTTTCCAATACAATACATGGGGATTTATCTCCGTAATATAGATATAGAAAGGTGACTCTTAAATTCATGAATTTTACACTCTTCACACATTTGGGAGTTACAAAATTTCCTATTCTTTACATAAGATAAGTCTCTCATGTACATTGGCTTCTCATCTTGTCACTTGTATACAAGAATCACGGCTCTCTAATTACTTGCACACATAACTCTATGACACTTGCACACTTTTACATGACACTTGCACACTTCTACATGACACTTACACATCTACATGCACTCCTAATACATGATACTTGTTCATTTTCTCTCATTACACACTTGGACTATTACATACATGTCATTTGTGCATATCCTACATATAGACACTTAAATTGAAAATATAAATCACTCACCTAAAGTATAGACTCAAATCCTAATATATTACTTATTTACATTTGTACTATAAAAGTACCATGGTAGTACATTAACTTGATAATGTAATATTCTCTAATAGATGATACCATCATGTTCAAACTTATTAATTTCAGATTTAAAAATACTTTCTAGAAGCATACCTAATAAATGCATTACCCAAAATAAATAAACAACTCATATAGAAAGGCACAAGCAATATGAAGGGTGTTTGTAGACATCAAAATATTCTCATTAAATAAAAGAATAAACAAGTAAAAAATGTACAATGGTTGCTCTCAAGAAATATAAATACCAAATTACATGTGACCTTAGGTCAACATTAAAAAAACCAAATTTAAGGTTCATTATTAAAACAATACAATAAACCCACCTATACAATGTGTACAAGGGCCTATAGGGCTATATGATAAGTATAATACAAAAGTTGGTCATGGTATCACGTAAAGCTTAACACCACATATTCTAACATCCTCCCTTAAGATAAATAGAGAACATAGAGATATCAAACATCCCCCTAAAGGGGAACTCTCCTATTCCAATCCACTCTCATAATCACACAAAAGGCACCTTGGGCATGATATTGATCATGATATTTATTTTCTACTCCATTGATGCCATATAGACTAGATCAAGCATTTCCTAGGTATAAAGCCATCGAAAATAGTGCATCCAAGCCTCAATGTGTTTAGTATGCTGATGAAAATGAGATCCTAGACAAGCTTGATGGAGCTTTAATTGTTGCAATGAATGGTGACCAAAAACTACTATGGGATACACAACTGCATCAAAATCATGAGCATCCATTAAAGGTGTTTGGAAGTCTCATTGGAAGCACAATATTCAATTTTCATAAAATACTAAGAGATAGTGGGCTACTATCTACAACACCAAGAGATAAATATAGAACCAAGATAAAATGTGTACTCTATAATGGAATTACATTGGTCCAAATCACTAGCTCAATATACATCAAAGAATCCTATAAAAATTTAAGGTTATTCAACTAAGTAGTGAATACGCATCTAATATATACCTTTTATGTACCAAATGATTTGCTTATCTAATGAATATCATAGGGTGCTTAGATATACCTGGAACAATAACCAAAAATAAATATAATGTCTAGTCAAATGTGGGTCGCATAGAGAAATCCTTTAACAAGTGATAAATATAAAGTGGCATCTACCAACAAAGTAGTACAATCTACTCATAAATACAAATCAAAAGTAAAGGAATTTTGATTGGATTTGCAATCCTCCATCCTAAATTACTATAAAAAATCCAAGGTATACTTAGGTTGAGAAATGATTATCTTAAATGGTGATTGATCTATCTAAATACTTAAAAAGTAATGGAGGATCAATTATATCATTCAAAAGTGTTATTAAATCATAACTTGATCCCTTTGATCAAATATTTTGAGATGCCCATGATGATAATATCATCAACATATAATACAATCACCAAAGTCTAACCATTGTGATGTTGATGTAGATATAATTATTCATATTATATCATTGGAAGCCACAACAAATAAAGAAAGAATGAATCTTCTTAGACCAAGCATGAGGATATTTTTTAAGCCCATACAAGAACTTATTTATCCTACACATCAATAAAGTGGGTCCATCAAGATTAAAACTAGGTGGTTGTTGCATGTAAATTTTCTCCTAGAGGTCTTCATTAAGAAAAGCACTCTTCATATCCATATAATGTATCTTCTATTCATAAAAACAACAATAGTGAGAATCATCCAAACACATTCCATCCCTACAACTAGGGAAAAGGTCTTTGAATAGTTAGATCCCTCCTTTTGATAGAATCCCTTAAAAATAAGGTATAAATTATGCTTATTCACCTAAGCATCAGAATCATACTTAATATTATGAATCCATTTACAATCAACAACATTCTTCCTTTCAAGAAGAGGAACAAGCTCTCATGTTTTATTCTTTATTAATAACTCATCCTCAAAAAGGATAGCATCCTCCCGCTTTGGAAAATCCTTGGTATGAGAATAGGTGAGAGGGTTTCTATAATAATTAACTCTTAATATTAAGGCCCAAGAGGGAGGTCTTCTAATGGAGAACATGTTGAGTATCCTAAGGAGAGTTTGGATCCACTTGGGCATTAGTCAGTCCATGGAATATTGTGGTACATCCTACATGGAATAGAACATAAATCCTATATTGGAGTATTAATCACAAAACCGCCATCCACCTCAATAGATAATATTTTTATACAATATGTGTAAGGATCAAGATCATATATTAAAGGATCCAAAACTATAGTAGGTGTTTTATAAGGTCTAGAAGAAGGTAATTCATATCATTAAAACCTATTTATGAACTTACAGTGGGAGGTTGTGAAGCTAGAACAACTAGAATAAACCTAATTAGTATCTTATATGGGGTAATAAGAACCACCAAAGGATCCAAACTTTAGTACAAATGGTATACAACCAACCATATTTAGAGAAGTCATTAATAAATATGATAAATTACATATTCCTATAAAAAGGTGGAGCCCCCGTGGGCCCATAAAGATCACTATGAATGATATCTAAGGGATGTGTTGCATGTATAGATGTCCCTTTTGGGAAGGGATCTTGAAAATTATTCCCCAAAATACACCCCTCACAATCAACACTAGAGGGATAAATAAAAGGAAGATCAATAACTAATTCAATTTGACTAATGTACCTCAAGGATCCATGGTTAATGTATCTAAGTCTATGATGACATTGCTTGTTAGTGTCATCTACTCATACCGTCATAGACAAAGTATTTCTTCTTAGACAAAGAGAAATAATAATGATATTTATGGAGCTTATACATATTATTATAATTACCTCAACACATAAGGTAATTGTCTTAAATCCATCATCAATGTCCTTAATCACTCATTGATCTGGCCAAAATTCAACCTTCTTATTCATATGAGTGATATGATAAATAAAAATAAAATTGGGGCACATAGCTATAACATGAATAACATAATAAAATTAGAAGGAAGCAACTATCACCTCACCATATCTAGTTGCTATAAATATGATTCATTCCCAATGACCACACATTCTCCAAAATGTTATCCTTGTTAATACATTGTTTATCAATACTAGAGCTATTTTTTACCTTTGTTTTTCAATTTGATAATGTGTTTTTCATTTTGGTCAATATAATCACAAGTATTCTTTGTACAACCTTTGTCTTTATTGCTTAAATTTTGAATGTTACATGCTAACCCATGTTTAGGATCCTTAGTATCATGCCATTCAATTGTTGATATAGTACTCATATTCCAATTTTCAATTGTTTTCTAATACGCGGTTGTCTTTTTAGATGTACTATTCAATATTTCATCAAAGATGGATAAATCTATAGTTATTTTTACCCTAAGTACCTTGTGAGTTGATTAAATTTCTTCCTCATCATTATACTATATTCCTTGTATTTCTTGAACCGTGTCCTTTTTTATTTTTGCATTTTAGATATTGTTGTTGTGTTCAAGTGTATCGTTGATTTGATTTTATAATATTGTCTTTATTTATTTCTATGAAAAGATCTTTGCATTTGATTCCATTAATTAAGAGAATTATATTTACAAAATCCGGTGATATGTTATTCTTTGTTACATATATAACAATGTCTTCTTTTCTATTTTGGTTGATTTAGTGATGATGAGTTAGAAGAATTTCTTATGTTATCTGATGTTCTTTTTGCCAAAATGAAAGCATATTTTGACAGTTCATCTTACTTAATTTTCTATTTTATAATCCTAAAGAATATTATCTAACTCTTCAAATGACACATTTTTTTTTACACTTGGAAATATGTGACCAATATTTTAAATGATTATGGAAGTAGTCTAAGTGTAAGTTGGACAATAAACTATTCTTCTACTTTCTCTCTCCTAGTTTGTAGCTTTAATTTTAAATATGCTATCCTTCTAAGAAAGTGTTCTATGTATTCATTGTCTTGAACTTTTAGTGAATACAATTGTGATTGCAAGTGTAGAATAGTGGCTTCATTATTTCCCTCAAATATGGTGCATAGTTTATCCCAAGTATATTTTGAAGTTTCGAACTTTCTTATATGTGCTTGTATTTCATCTAATATTCCAAATGTTATTACCATAAATCCTTTTGCATCTTCTTATTTATAGTTATGTCTACTTGTGGTATATTTTTAAATGTTTTTATCTCATGTTAGTAGTTCCCAAAGTTCTTTAACAATAAGTATTAACACAAACTTATTTTTCCAAGGCATGAAATTTGGTCTTTTTAGTAACTAAGATTCTGAAAGGAATAATTTTTTATTTGCCATGGTATTTTAGAATATTTTTTCTCAAATTATAATCACTAATAATGTCTACTTTAATCTACCATTTTCTTGGATGATGGAAAATCTAAAAAAAAAAAATTAGTTATCAAGTAGAAAACATTTTAACTTCCTAATTAATTCACTATAATAAAAAACTCCAATTTGTCTTTCTTTGAATTTTCTTTTCTTCAATTTTTTTTCAAGGTTTACTTGTATTAAAACATCCTTCCATTGTTTTTTCAATATTTCAAATGGATGTAGAATCTCTAATATCTTTTTCAACTCTTCTAATTGTTTTCTTCTCTTTTTAATTTAAAAAATTATCCATTAAAATTCCTCATGGACTAATAATTTCATTCACAATTTCCTTTTAATTCTTATTAAAAAAATAACCTTCTATCCTTTTGTATGGCAGTGAATAATTTCCCGAGTTTGAGTATTCAAATATTTTGTCTGGCCTCCTTTTATTAAAAAATATTTCTTATGAATTCCTTTTGTCTCCCTATTTATTTTCCTTTCAATATTTCAATGAACTTGGAGGTAAACAAACATTCCATACCTTAAAAATCATGGTCAATAATCTATCCTCATCTTCCTTTCTTGAATTAATCCTTCAATATCTCTACTCCTTTCAAGAAAACTTCTTTCAAAAATTTTCCATTACAAAATATTCCACCTCATGAAAAGTCATGTGAGCTTGAAAAAAAAATTAATTCCTCCTTTAATTTTTTTTTTCTTTCCAATTCAAATCTCAAACTTTTAATTTTAAATTTTTTTTCTTAATATTAATCCTAAATTATATTGATGCCAACCTTATCACCATAAATCAACCACTCTTTAAAAAAAATAAAAGTGTGCAATTTAAGAATTTACCTTGCACTTATGCTATTCATCTCCCTCCAATTTTTCAATGGTGCTAATTTTTTTGTATGCTAAAAATATCCTTTCCTACAATATCTAATGGTACTCAATATACTGTATGTTGAAATATCTTCTCATGTAATCTCCAATTATCCTCAATCTATGGAAATATTCTCACTTGATGTTCTAATATTCCACCAACTCATGTGTTTTTAATGTCCTCCTTGGATATGTACAATACATGTTCTGTTCTCTTGCCATTTTTACCTTTTTCTTGCACTTTCTAGTCTAATAGTTGCAGTATTTGATTCCTTCTATGTTTTCCTCTTTCAAATTTTGCTTCTATAACCTTAAAAACTTAGTGTCTTCCTACAAATATTCTCCTTATTATTCATACAAATTCTTCGGGCATTTATCAACTAATTCGGTCTCTCCGCCTTGCTTAGGCACTTAAGACAATCAATATAACTCCTTTTAAGAATTTCTATCAAAGAACATCTTTTTCTCGTAAATTTAGCTTCTTCCAAATATTTGTATCAACTACTTGGGATATTATATACAACATTTCACTTCCAATGGAGACTCTCTTATTAACTTTCCCATTGTGGTGCTCTTAGTTTTGCTTCTCTCAACTTGGATTATTTCACCTTTACTTCTCTCAATTGTGGTTGGGTTTCCCATGGATTACTTAACCATTTATTCTCTTCACTATACCTTACCTAATAAAATCTTCTCTCAACCTTACCCTGATACAAGTATCAACAGTAATGCTTGATTTAATACTCAATAATAAATTTAATATTAAAATCACTCTCATAATGTACTAGGATACATCACACATATTCAACTTATGACTCATAAAAATGGACACACAAACTATATTCAAGTGGATGGAAGACTTACAATACCTTAAGAGTAGAAAATAATGTACCACAATTCACATTGCATTTGTTTCTCACATGCTATACTTATTAATAACATTTGCAAAGAATCTCTTGAAATTTTAACTTCAACTAACTCTTCATCTCCATAAAATCATAGGATATATGAGTCATTCATCTTATCATACAAGAAATATATTTATTGACTCTCTAATAATGACAAACACCTAATTATTACTAAATGAATAATATTTATAAGACTCCTTCATACCAAATATTTACAAAGTATTACAAAATTCGTGTAATGTGCTTGCAAGGTACCAAATAATGAAATTTACTCCAAAAATAAATATTATCTATGACAATGATGAATTTAAGTACAATTGAATCATTAAGCACTCTACTAACTGCCAATGGACATTGACTGAAGTCATACACTAAGGAAAATTTAAGGGTGGAGTTCATTTCCAACTTCTAAAAGCAACAAAGAATTTAACTTGTGGGAGATGTTTCCACTATATGTTCCACATATTTGTACTTTTAAGTATCTACTTATAAGAAAATTAATAATCTTATGGTGAAAACCATTAGTGGATCCATAAAAGGGTAATATATTTGAAAATAAGTTTTCTAATATACATTTCTACTAAAAAACTCTAATGGTTGGTGTAGTTTTAGACATTGCTACAAATGATGATAAAAAAAAAGACACTTGCATTGGAAAAAATTAATTTAGTAACCCTCTCACTTTTTTTAGTCTACTTTCATATTCTTGAATGTGAGAAATAATTCTAGCTAAGAATCATTTGACCATCTAATTTTGACCAAAAAATTACCTAAATATGTTGTAGTGCAATAGTTACTACTATATGTTAGAAACTACAATATCGATATTCTTACACCATTTGACTACAAAAACATAATAAAATCAAGTACAATATCCTAATTGACTATAATGGTAAAATCAAATTGAATACAATACTAGTATTCTCAAATTATTTGACTATATTAATAGAATAAACTTGATTGAAATACTAGCATTTTCAAAATATTTGACTATAACAATTGAGTAAAGTAGCCTACAATCTAGTTATTTTTTTGAATGATTACAAAATACCTACATATCATTTTAATATTAGTCGCATCGGCCTATGTATGTGCTCGTCTCATCATAGTTATTTATGTGCTAAAGTCAATAGGTCTAGTCAGCTACATGTGGGTTGTCAATGGAGGACCAAGTGATTTAGTTGAGGGGATGTGCTCCAATATGTGGAAATAACTAGAAAATAATAATAAGAAGAATAAAAACACATTAAATTACCCAAATATCAACCCACTTAATAGATAGCACCCTCATTTTGGAAGTAGTTATGATGACATCCCAAGCCATATGAACTATAAGATAATTGTCAACCTCATAATCATGCAACCACTAATACACTCTAGTCATGTAAATGATTAGACATTCAACACCCTTAGTAGCCAAGACTTAATTCCATCTATATGATTAATTAGACATCTATAACCTTCATGATAGCTACTCTAATCATTTTTATACCCCATTTGTATGATTCACCTTATAAGTTGATGTTTTCATCACTACAATGATAATATACTATAGTCATGCAATTATGGAAGCATCCCTATAACTACAATAAAAAGTATACTACAGTCGCATGGTTATAAAGAACCATCCTCAAAATAGAAGGAACAAATACCAATTACAAACCTGATTCAAAAAACCATGGGAGTATATTTTAGTAGAAGATAGCCATTAAACACAAAGAAGTTATAGGAGAAGAACCAAGTGTGGTAAAAAAAATGATAAATGGGCAATGTTTTTTAGGGGTTCCAAGGTTTTCATAATGCTATTTTACAATAGTTTTTTAGAACCTTAGAGAAGGAAATAAATGTGGTGCATGACTTATGTATTATAGTGATAGAGGAGACTATATACAAAGTAAGTGACTTACCTAGAGTGGAAGAAAAATTGAAGGCACTAAAAATGCTTAGAAATACTAGGAAAAAAAAAATTGGGGCATGGCAATCATGAATAACACTATCAAAGGTGCACGTCAATCAAGTCATTCTTGGCCCTAGTATGATATGGCATATTTAAAAAAGAAATACATCATGGGTGGATGTAAGTACAAATTTATATATAATAATAATTTTAAATTAATAGATCATCTAAGGCATGGGGATAATATGAACTTGTTATATTTTTTTCTATCCTTTATAGAGGGAATGGCTATCAAATTTAAGTAAGAAAAATAAAAAAATTTAGTCCATCAAGGGCTAATTAAATTGTTATTTTTGAGGTCCTTGGGAAAAATCAACCTATAGTAACCTAGAAAAATATTTTGCTAGGAAGCAGGAAGAAAATAAAGAAGAACAACCCTCTTTAATGTTAATCCCTAAGTAGAAATTGTCCTTTTCTATAGTCTAAGGGCCTTAAATGGTAACGAAATAGTCCTCTATTAAATGCAAAGAAGCTTTATGACCAAAAAATGATCTTCTACTATAGTTGAAGGACCTTTTGACCCAAAAAATAGGGAAAGATAAAAAGTAAATCAAAATTAAAAATAAATTTTATAGATGGCAAGGAGAACTATCAAGGACCAAGAGAAAGAAATCAATTTCTTTAAGAAGAAAGTCATAGAGCATGAGGGTCATACCTCTAGCAAGTTGAACTCCATCATCCAAGTAGTTGAAGGAATGGCTACTGGAGAAAAAAACTAAAATGGAAATAACAATTAAAGCATAGACTATAGTGGAAATAGAACATGGTTATCCATTCACTACAACACCTAAGACTATGATAGTGGCTAATATGCACCCTTGTTATGGACCTAGTTTTTGAGGATGAAGAGGAAGAGAAATAGATAATAGTTGTAGGGGTTATTGTAGGGGTTGAAGATTCCATAACATCACTTTAATAACTAGGGTCATTGTAGTAACTAGGTACATTAAAGCATAAATTATTGGGAGAATCTATAATAACTATATAGGTACAACAATGGAAGGCTATAACACAAAGATACATAAAGGGATAAATATCTCTATTAAGGATCATAATAGGGCCATGAATCATTTAAAGGAATAATATTATCTCTACCTATATGGAAGCAACAAAAGGTATCTAAGGGTTAAAAAACAAGTAGATAAGGCATATGACTTGGAGAAGGAACTCTGGGAAGCCAAGAGAAATATATCTCATTTGGAGGGATCAATAGATAAATTATTAAAGTGATACATGAGATACTATCCTATATACCACTAGCTAGAGTTCATTCTATATGTTTGAGAGAATAATGGGTAATATTCTAGATTGTAAGAATCTCCTTCAAGGAGATCTGGGGTATAGACCAATTGGTTTGACCAAATCTCGTAAGGGGGGTGGAGGTCCAAGGTTCAAATCTTAGGCCTTGTCATACTGAACACTTGTCCCTTTCCTAGTGCTTTCAAAGACGTAAAAGGTTTTAAATGATTGTTGTATGGTGGTAATAGGGGTGAACTGCACGAAGAACTAGGTGGCAGCTTTCGGGGTGAACAACACAGAATACTATGGTGATCATAGAAGTTAGACAACCTGCTCGGATTCATGATAGCTATCGATTTTATCATGTAAATTAAAAAAAAGAATCTCCTTCAAGTAGATTGATGACCTAAGCAAGCTAATGTTATTCTAGCCATCCTAAAATAAAGAATTTGATATGCAAACTTTATATATATAAATTATATTTGCAACATCATACGAAATGGGATCATCAACCCTTTGTGGGTGATGTCTAATTAAGATCCCTTTGTTCTTTCATCTAAAATGAATCTGATAGCATTAAGTATCACATAGATTATAGGAAATAATAAATGAGAGCAAGTATAATCATTAGTGTTGTATGACATAGGCTAGTAGAGGTCTTATTTGACCATAATCATACACCATTCTTGAAACTGCAATGAGTCAAGGCTAGGGTAGCACTATGCTAGAGGGAAGACATAAGGGAGTTTGAAAAGGCTAGAAATAACCTAGACAAGATTATCTATTGGGGAACTCTGCCAAGGTGAGAGGATATCCCTATTAGATTGAGAAATTGGGATCTATACTCCTATCATTATTTTAAGTTGGCACTGACAAGGACTAAAATGTATATTGATTTTCTTCAAGAAAAATCAATGGCCTAGATATAGATCAAATTCAAATATCCTATATTTTGGTGGTAACTACACACATCCTTTCGTTATAGTAGATGATATAACACAAACAGAATAGTTAGTAGGGATTTTAGGTCACTACAAGCCTACTAATTACTCATCTTCAACTCTCTATGACTTTAACAAGGTGTGTGAGGAGAACATATAGGTTACATAGGTACGTGGAAAATTTTTAGTTGGAGGATATGTTTGGCTTTTGTTTTACCTATTTTGTAATTATTTTTTGAGTTAATTGTGGTAGATGATAGAATGTTGTATAAGTGTTAAATTAATAACATAGATGGTTAGCTGATATTTGATGTATTACTAATTTGTATGCATATTTCTCACATTTTAGTAGATTAGATACGTTATAAAATGTGTATATCATTATTTAATTGCTTGAATGATTTTGTAGAGTTAGGATGACTTGTTTTGGTAAGGTAGTCCTACCTCATTTTTATTTTATAAAGTCAAAAAGACCTACTATAACACTTAGATGTATGTTATAACTAAAGCAAGCAAATTTAGAAGGTTGCAAAAATAACCTTTTAGTTATTATAGTATTACAATAATTAAACTATATTAGTTGCATGAGTTCTCACTACAACATAGCCCAAGTTGTAGTGGTCTAACATTGCAACAAGATAAAAAATTATCAATCCTTGGATACACTTCAGTTGTAATTACTATAGTAGTATCCTATAGCATAAGTTTGACTCTCAGCCACCATGTAAACAAAAGAAATACAAGCAACTATACAATTACTTAGTTGTACTTATTATATTTGGGTGTAAATGTAATATTCACTTAACTATAGTTCTAGTAGTTACTTGGATGTAACTATATGTTACTTGGATATAACTATAATTCACACTTAATTGTAAGTATAACAACCATCCATTGAGTTATCACCTAGTTGTGCCTGGATTGGACTCATCATCCACCCTGATTTGACCCGTCCCCATGTTCCAAACCACCACAACTTTAATCATGTATCGGAGGACAGGCAAGGTATTTAATTTGTAGACCTTTATTTCAACATGATTTCCTGTCAGCCAATGCCAATCCGAGGAAGCTGTCATCTGACATGCACGCACAAATTCTCGGCCACCCTTTCAACTTCACATGATGACCACACAAACTGGAAACCTTTTCCTTCAATTATCTTACGAGTGTTCTTCACGTAAGCTTCCTGCCTCCAGAACTTCATCTCTGTCTCCAGCAATCAGCTTTGTGAACCCACCCAACTTAAAAGAGATGACTTAGTGTCCCGTGTGACGATTTCATTGATTGTCATAACTGACAGGTAACAGCCTAAATTTGATGGAAAGTGAAAGGAAAGAACTTTAATTATTCCCAGCCTTGCTGAATAATGAGTACTATTATGATTGTAGGTGATAACATGGCCATCTTTTTACTGGCTTCCAGCCGTTTTTGCTACATCTTTGAGATGTGATTTCATGAAGGAATTTAGAAAGCAATGATTTGGATTTGGAGTCTTTTTCAATATTAGCCATGACAACTAATATTCCTGGTAGTTGAATGCCAGATTATATTCTTTTAAAAGAACGAGGAACTATCTGCAAACCTATGAAGATTCCATTAACGTGTTTGCAGGTATTTCATTTGAACTTTGCAGTCATGTGCACTATACCCTGGTGGCAGCCTGGCAGAGTAGTAGTGAACTACACGGCAAGTAGGTATTTACGCTTTGCTCACTCATTCTCGTTCCGTTCCTTTAGAATATTAGTAAACTAGGGTTTTAAAATTGCACTCCTAACTGTTTACAAGTGAAGTTACAGCACATCATACCTAGCTCATCAATAGTTCCGTCTCATAGAATTTAGTGCCTTGCAGTCCAGCCACCCACAAGGTTTTTGTAGAGTGATGAATAAAAAAATTCATCATTTTCTTCATTTTCAAGGATAGGATAAAATAATAGGTGTTGGTACATTCTTATTTAGTAAGTAATAGAGGCTTTTAGTGTAGGTTAATTTTTTTTTAAAGACTTCCATATCATCCTATCTAATATTATATTATTTATAAGGAGGGTTATAGGATAAAATAATAGGTGTGGTAATTTATTTAGTAAGCATTTTATGGAAACTTAAACTAGATTTTTATATGGAAATTGATTAGACGTTTTTCGTAGGACTGCCCAAACTGCCGAACTCGTTTCGGCCATATCTCACTCATCCGGACTCGGATTGAGCTGAAATTTTGAGGGTAGATGCCTGAAAAACCCTAGAACGTCTCCACCAATTTTCATATCATTTGGAGCAACACAGATCCTAGCGCATCCCTATGTGTGAACGATATATTTGGCAAGCGGCTATGCGAGGGTTTCATCTGGGTTGAGTGCAAGCAGCTCCAGAGGTTGGTTTTTAGGGCCTTCGGGCCCTAGCGGCCAATATTTTTGTGGTTTATGCTCAATATTTTAGTAGGAAATGTTGCAGGGGATACAAGATGGGTTAGAAATTTGTCTTTCAATAGATCATACTGTGAACTTGAGTGACAACGGCTTCCAATTTGCTGCACAAAAGAAAAGTGAAAACCATACCTTTCCACGACGTCTAGGGCAAGGATTAAAGAGATCACGAAACAAGTTTCAAGCAGTTGATCAAAAAATGGCTCATATCTCAAGTGAATCTGGTGCTAAGGTGCACCCACAAAATAATTCTCTTGTGAAAACCCCTATCAAGGGTAAGAATTTCGAAGACTCGGTCCCAAAAATGAATTTTAGGGATGCCCTTCATGGTGGACAGCCTCAGCCCAATGCTAATATCAATATTAGGGCTTCCCATAAACCTCTAAGAATGCCTAAGATTGATCCCAGGAAAATGGAGTCAGGATGTCTTAAAGCAGCTGATGGAACTCCTATTGTTAAGCTTGATATGGGTAACATTTCGACTGGCATTGAAGATTTGGAAAAAAGAGGACTAATTTGTCGGTTCGTGGGTTTTCGTCCGAGTCTATCTGCTTTCAAAGTTTGGGCTGCAAAAAGCTGGAAAACTAAAGGTGAGTTACAAATCTCTATTTATCCAAATGGTTATTTTCTTGTTTTATTTGCTAATAATGAAGATAGAGAGAAAACTTTTCAAGGGGGTCCTTGGTTTTTTGGAAGGGCAGGGGCTTTTCATGAAGCCCTGGCATACTAAATTTAAAGCGAAAGAAGAGATGCCTTCTATAGCTCCCGTGTGGGTTAGACTCTTTGGCCTCCCTATTGAATTTTGGAATCCTACTATTTTTTCTTCAATTGGAAACTCTTTAGGAACTTTTATGATGATTGTTGATTGTACTCAAAATTTTGAACATATTATTTATGCTCGGATTTGTGTTTTAATGGATTTTGACAAACCCCTACCTAAAAATATCACATTACAATTTGGGGAAGACACTTGGGAGCAAGTAGTGGACTATGAGAACATTCCTTTTCGTTGTAGAATTTGCCATGAATATGGTCATTTGGCCAGTGCTTGCCCAAATAAAATTCTTGATCAAAAGAAAGAAGATATAAACTCAGGAGGTTTCCAAATACCTAAGAAGAAGAACACTCAGAAAAAACCAGTTATGAAGGATCAATCAAAGTCATCTGCTAATATGTTTGAAATCCTTTCCACAAATGATGTCCCAAGTGAGGAAGAGGAAATAATGGAAACTAAAATCTTAGAAACACAATTTAAATATGAAGGGAAGAACTCAGAGACAAACCAACAAATCAAAGGTTTTCAACGAAAAAAAAAGGAGAAAATTTACACAAGAAAAACAATATTTCAAATGTCAAAACTTCAAATAATGCAGGTCCCAATATAGACTCCGTTGAACCATCTAGTAAAATTTTGGCTGTGTACGAGCATTCTTCAAGGTTAGAAGCCATCTCGGATTCAATTGGAATAAGTCAAGAAACAGGGAAAAAAAATTGAAGATGGATTCTAATCAAAAAGTAGGTCGCAAGACCAATCAATATCATATGGTAAAAGAAGGTGAAAAGCTTGTAGAGGAAGGTAAGATTAATGCCCTTCCCAACTTTTTTAGCCCTAGTATTAATGAAGATCATCACTTGGAATATTAGAGGACTCAAAGGGAGTCTTTCAAAACAAAATGAAATTAGAAGAATGATTCGGATAAATCATCCACATCTTGTTTTCCTTCAAGAAACAAAGATGTCAATGGAGGATATGGACTTAATTGCCAGTAAAATTTGGCCAGCTGGAAAAGTGGTTTCCCTCAGTTCCCAAGGGACTTCGGGTGGCATTGCTTGTCTTTGGGACCCAAAAGAGGTAGTTATTCACCATATGATTGGCAGTTGGGGTTTGTTGGCTATAGCTATTCAAAGTAGACATTCCAACCAGATTATGCTCTGCATTACTGTTTATGCTCCGACTTCTTTGGAGGAAAAAAGAAGACAGTGGAAGGATATTACTCATATTATCTCTCATTTTCCTAAAGCTTGGATCTTGATCGGAGGAGATTTCAATACCATCCTCTCTCTGGATGAGAAAATGGGGGAAATAGAAATTTGGACAAAAGCACCGACCTCATGAGCGAATATATTGCAAACCTCCATCTTGTGGATATCCAATGAGATAATGGCCTTATGACTTGGTCTAACAGAAGGCAAGGCTTAGCTTGTATAATGGAGAGATTGGATAGGTTTTTGCTCTCTGAAAATTTCTTAATCCATGGTCACATTCCTAAAGTGAAGACTCTTAATAATGTTGGTTCGGATCATTGGCCGGTCATGGTGGAAATGTGGAAAACCAATGTGAGTTTCTCTCCTTTTCGTTTTCAATTAATGTGGCTTAGAGACATTTCCTTCGGACCTCGTGTGCAACAATGGTGGAAGGAAGGTAAACCTAGGCATGGGACTAAGATGTTCTGTTTTGCCAAAAGACTGCAATACATTAAATCCAAAATCAAGACTTGGAACTGGAAAGAGTTTGGGGATGTTCATAAAAAAAAACATGAAGTTATTGCTCATCTTGAAAATTTGAATAAGAAAATCCGTTTAGATGGCCTCACAGAGAAGAGAAGTGCGGATGAAATTAAACTCACAACTCAGTTAGAGGAATGGGAAAAAAGAGAAGAAATCTTATGGAAGCAAAAATCTAGAATTCAATGGCTCAAAGAAGGAGATCGAAACACAAATTTCTTCCACAAATCTCTTCTAGCTCGAAGATCTCACAACTTTATTTCTTCCTTAAAATCAGATTATGGAGATGTTGTTTATACTTGGGATGGCATGAACTCTATTGTTGTTGATTACTTTTCCAATATTTTTGCTGCTACTCCTCTTGACTCAACTTCTCAACATAATGTTCTTCAAGCAATCCCTTCTCTTATCACTTCTGAGGAGAACTCTATTTTGATTGCTCCTATTACTATCAATGAGCTTCAACAAGTAGTTTTTAAAATGCAAAAAGGGAAAACCCCAGGTCCTGATGGTTTTCCTATTGAGTTCTACCAAGAGTTCTGGGATATCCTTCATGTTGATTTATTAGAGGTGGTGGAAGAAGCCAGGAAAGCCAAAGAAATTTTGAAGGTTATCAATAAAACTTATATTACTCTTGTTCCAAAAGCTCAAGAGGTTGATCATATCTCAGCTTTTAGACCTATTGCTTTATGTAATGTTCTTCTCAAAATCATTACTAAAATCATGGCAAAAAGGTTGAAGCCTCTTTTGCATAAGATTATTTCCCCAGAGCAAGGGGGTTATGTGGAAGGACGTCAAATAGTAGATGAGATAGTTCTTGCTCGGGAAGCCATCCATTCCATGGATATGCAAAATTCTCCTTCCATGTTCATTCGGTTAGACTTATCCAAAGCTTATGACAGTGGATTGGCACTTCCTTATCAAAGTTTTGAGGCAATTTGGTTTCTCTAAGGATTGGATGGATTGGATTATGGGATGTATCTCTTTAGTTTCCTACTTAGTTCTTATCAATGGCAGGCCTTCTCGGTCTTTCCCAGCTTCCAGAGGTATTAGGCAAGGTGACCCGCTATCCCCTTATTTATTCATCATTCTTGTTGAATGCTTGGGTAGGACTATAACCAAAAAGAGGGAAAACAAAACCCTTGAGGGAGTTACCATTGCTCATGGAGCTAGACCTATCTCTCATCTTCAATTTGTGGATGACTCTACTCTTTTAGGTAAAGCTACGATTAAGGAAGCTTCTAATATTAAGCAAATCATTAGCTGTTTTTCTAAGGCTATTGGGGAGTTGATCAATGAAGACAAATCTAAAGTTATTTTCTTTCACTGCTCTGCTAGACAGGAATCCATGGTCTTGGATAAATTAAGATATAAGAAGACCTCTCTTCCAATCACTTATTTAGGTATTCCCATAAATATTCAAAGGCAAAAAAATAAAGATTGGAATTGGTTGTTGGACAAAGTCAAGAAGAAAATTGGAAAGTGGACCAACAAGTGGCTTTCTTCTAGGGGTAGAATCACCTTGGTAAAATCAGTCCTTCAAGCTATTCCTATTTATGTTTCTTCCGTTTTGAATATCCCAAAGGTTGTTCTTCGAGAATTGGATCAAATCGGTCATCGTTTCCTTTGGAGTGGTACTAAGGAGAAAAGAAAATGGGCCTTGGTGAAATGGGATACTTTATGTCTTCCTAAGAGTGAAGGGGGGTTAGGATTCCGGTCTTCAATTAATAACAACAAAGCTTTAGCTGCTAAATTATATTGGAGGATGTTGCATAACCCCAATGCTCTTTGGGCCAATAATCTCCGTGCTAAATATGTTGAGAACAAAAGTCCTGAAGACCTTGTTCGCTATCAACTTCCTACCAAAGGTTCTCCCATTTTAGCGAGTTCTTAAGACTGGTGAGGATTTGATAAAGAAAAAATTATTTTGGATCATTCATAATGGTCAACATGCAAATTTTTGGATAGATTCTTGGGATGGTCACAAGCCTTTGATAACTCGGTTTCCCGATTGGAGGCCTTGGATGGAGGAGCTTCACCGAGCTAATTGGATAAAGGTGGCTAATTACTATCGGTACCATACTTGGTAATTCAAATGTTGGTAGATATTGGATCCCTATTGAGGACTGGCCTATTCAAATCCCAGAAAGGCAAAGACAAGATATCCAAGGCATCCTTCATATGAGATCCCTCTCTTGGTCCCATGAAAAAGATTGTTTTGGATGGAACAACACTACTAAGGGTGAGTATTCGGTTGCTCAAGGTTATTTGACCTTATGCCATAATAATCCCAACCATTCTTCTGACATATTTTCTCGATTGTGGGCTCAAAAGCTCTGGCCTAAGGTGAGGTTCTTTAATTGGCTTTTATTGCATCGTAGGGTGCTTACTGGTGAGCAACTTATGAAGCGTGGTTTTCATGGCCCTTTTAGATGTGAAATGTGTGAAGAGAATGTAGAAAATATCAACCATATTTTTATTGAGTGTACTTTAGCCTCTGAGCTATGGAGGAGAATGGCCACTTTACTTGGCTTACAGTGGTCCAATTTTTTTACTTTTGAACAGCTTTGGAGGGATTGGCCTAATCAAGAGGGTGTTGATCATTTTATTAGGCGGTTAGTTTGGATGGGTTCTACCATTCTTCTTTGGAATATTTGGAATGAAAGGAACAACCAAATTTTTAATCAAGATAGGAAGGATATTCACTATATTTGGCAAAAGACCATAGCCAACTTAGTTGAATCAGTCCATCAACTCCTTAATCACCCCCAAAACTCCCACCAAAGATGGGATCAAGTGATGCAAAGATTGAAGATTAAACCTTCTAAGGGCAACCAACTTAAAGGGAATGTGAGTATTAGTAAGATGGATAGGACTAGAAATTGGCAACCTCCTCCTAAGGATTTTGGAAAAGTCAATACTGATGGAGCCTCTAGAGGGAACCCTGGAAAAGCCAGTGTGGGAGGAATTGGTAGACTTTCAGATGGCTCCCTGGTTTTTACTTTTGCTTGAGAATTTGGGTATTCTTTCCAATAACCTTGTTGAGGGGTATGGTATCCTCAGAGGTCTTCAGGAGGCTACTAAGGTTGGATGGGAAAAGGTGTTAGTTGAGTCTGACTCTCAACTTATGATTAATCTCTTGAAGACTCCTTCTAAGAATCATAAGGTGGATTGGAGAATAAAAAGAATTATTGAGAAGATTCAGTTAATCCAGATGGGATTTTTGAAAGTTGATTACAATCATGTGGTTAGAGATCAAAACAAGAGTGTTGATGCTTTAGCTAATTGGGCTTTGGACAAAGGTGATCTTACTTGTTATGGCCACCCTCCTATATGGTGGGCTTCTCAAATTAGGGAAGCTCTTCTTTCTATCATTTCTTTGGATGGCTCCAGTTCTGAAGGTACCTAGTTTCTTCTTGTTTTTTTTTTTGCTTCTCTTTGGTTCATTCAGTTTTTTTTTAGTTCCCTAGCTCATTCTATTCTTTATTTTGTTTCCTCTGTTGATTCTTGCCTTAATAGTCTTCTGGTCTAGATAGGTCATTGTTTTGTTCATTTTTTTTTCTTTTTTCTTTTTTGTTTTTTTGTTTAGTTTTTTAAGGTGGGTGGGTTCTTTTGTTTTGTTTTGTTTTTGTGTTCTTTGTGTTGTTTTTTGTTGTTCTTGTGTTTTTGTTGTTTTGTTTTTTTTTATGTTTTTTGTTATTGTTCTTGTGTTTTTTTCGTTCTTGTTCTTGGGTTTCTCTTTGTTTGTGTTATTTCGTGTTTTTATGTGTGAGTGTTTTCTATGTATTTTGTTTTTGTTTATTGTCTGTTGTTGGTTGTTTTTTATTTTTATTTTTATTTTATTTTTTTAATTTTTTAGGTTTTGGTTGTGTTTATTTTTCATGTTTTTTTGGGTTATGTCTTTGTAGTGTTTTGTTGTTTTTGTCTTGTTTGTGTTTTGTTATGTGGTTCTTGTGTTTTTCTATGTGGTTTGTGTTGTGGTTTCTTTTATCTTATTGTGCGTGTTTGGTTGTGCTTTTGTTTTTGACACACTCAAGGAGCATGTTTTTTATTTTATTTTATTATTTTTGTTGTTATTTACTTATTTTTAAATTGGTTTTGTGTGTTTGTTTGCTCCTTGAGTATGTCAAAGGTGGTAGGCCAGGTCCGAGTCCTGGGCATTTTTGGCGGAATGGATACCCCTGCCTCCTTGGGTCTTACCCGAAAGTGGCATCCCTTTTGGGATGTTTTCCACAAATAAAAAAATAAAAATAAAAAAGATTTTTATATCATCTTATCTAATAATATTTTATCTATAAGGAGGGTTTAAAAATATTGACAAGTCTTTAAGGCAGTTTATCTAGGAAAGACCAATTGCTATGGAGCAAAATGCATGTTGTAAATTTAAGATTAAATCTAAATTAAGTGATCAACAAGTTTATTATGGAAAATATTATATTTAGATGTCATAAATCTTATGAGATTGGATACATAGTAAGAGATTAAAAATTCAAAAAAATTGAAAAAGAGAGAAAATTTTGGTCATGAGACAAACTTCAAGATGAAGCAAGGAGACCATATTATAGTAGAAACTAGATTAGATCAAGGATTTTCCACTCCTCAAAAATAGAAAGAAAAATCCTCCATATTATTAGATAGAAAAGGCCATCAAGTTTTACTCAAAACTATCATTAGAAGAAACAAAAAAGGATATAAGGGATGAATAAGGACATTGTGCAAGTTCAAATTCATAAGGAATTAAAGATGTGAAGAATTTGTGGGTGTAAATTTTAAGACAAATAAGACAAAAGAGGCTAAAAGCAATCTAGGTAAATTGTTTTCATTTTCATGAAGTAGCATAAAATCCTCTCCTTGCAATAAAAGTAAAATTAGTGTAGATTTTATCAGGTGCACTCTAGGGTCCCACCAATAACATAATAAAGAAAGCAATATGAAGAATATCCATAAAAATTTAGGGATTTCAATGTAGCATAAGAAAGTATGTATTATGGAGGATGGTCCTTGCATGTGAGGGTTGTCAAGAAAATATAAAGAAAAAAATATTCTTGAGATTATTCCTTTCACGGCATATTCTTTAGGTACGAATAAAAATATAGATGATAAGTCTCATTATGAATAGTTTAGAAAACTTAAAAATATTAATGAAGATGAAAGTGTTGATGGGAATGGAAAAGGAGAATAAGACTCCTAAAAAAACACACAAAAAAACTTTAGGGATATCTGTATGGGAAAACAAAATCAAATATCACAAGTGTTAATAAGAAGCGGGCCTAATCCTCAAAAATAAAAATAAAAAGCAATGATGAATATGGTATCTTAGAATATTAGGGTGTATGAATAAGACCCCTAAGAAAAGAGGTATTAGGAATTAAATAGTTTTTTTAGTCATAAGCTTGTTTGGAAATAAGAATAAAAAATAACTAGTGAGGACCATAAGGATATATTCAAAAAGATTTAAAATATGGGGGATTGTCTAGTAGTTTTTGCTATAGGATCTTAAAGAGGTATTGCAATAATATGGGACAAATATAGATGGGATGAACAATTTCTAGAAGCAAAAAATAATTGGTTCAGTGGTATGTGTTTGTTAGAAAGATAAAATTATCAAAGTTAGGGTTATAAATGTATACACTCCAACTATCAATACTCCTCGTGAAAGATATTAGAAGAACCATGTAAATGTATATGCTCCAACTTGGGCTTTATTCTTTCCCACATTTTTGGGAGTGGAAAATTCTTGGTTTTTAATTTATGTTAAATCAATGACTATTCATGGGGGCTTCAACATAGTTCTATTTCCTTTGAAAACAAGGGTGTTGCCTCTAGATGGTCTAAATAAATGGAGGATTTTGGTTCATTTTCCAATTCAAATGGCCTTTGGTATGATATTACTTCAAGATTTGGAGTGTTAATTTATACACATCATCTATAGTTACACCTTTTGAAAGATGTCGGGAGGACCTCACTTTATTTATGTAAATGTATATGCTCCAACTTGGGCTTTATTCTTTCCTATTTTTTTAGGAGTGGAAAATTCTTGGTATTTAATTTATGTCAATTCAATGATGATTAATGGGGGCTTCAACATAGTTCTATTTTCTTTGATAAATAAGGGTGCCACCCCTAGATGGTCCAAATCAATGGAGGATTTTGCTTTATTTTCCAATTCAAATGGCCTTTAGGATTATATTTCTTCAAGATTTCACTATACATGGGATAATAGACACATTGGAAAAACTGATATAGTAGAAATATTGGACATGTTATTGCTATCTAATAAATGGTTACAAATAGAGTATACAATTTTTAGATATTTTATTGCAAAAATATCATATTATAAACCCATTTTCTTAAGATGTAATTTACTAAATAATGGTAGTACAAAACCATTTTGATTTTAATATATATGGATCCAATACCTTGACTTCTTCCATATGGTTATGTTGTGGTGGGGATGAAATAGGACTTGAAGGAGCATATATTGATAGGTTTTTTCAAAGGATGAAACATCTAAAGGGAAAAATCAAGATTGAAGTGCTAGATCTTTTAGTAACATATTTAAAGCAACATACAAAATTAAATCTAAACTCAAAAATTTATGAAAGACAATAGAAATCAATGGAATACACCAAGATACTTGTGTGTAAGAAAATTAATTTATTTTTTATTATCATTTGTTTTTTGGATCCTGGTTTGTAAAATCATGTTTCAACTTCTCTTTTTGGCTTCTCTTATAACCATTTTCTCATGGCTATATCTTGTTGTAAGTGACTTGGAGTCCCTCTGGTCACCTTCTCTACTCTATGAAAAGTTCAAAGAGTCTTTCAAAACCCCTTCTTGAATCTAATAAAAATAATAATTTTGATGGTGCTTCTAAAGGAAATCGAGGAACAACTTGTGGAGGTGGTGTTTTGAGAAATAGTGAAGGAAAAATTCTCCTCACTTATTTAGAATCATATGAAAATTCAACTAACAATAATGCAGAGGCTAGGGCACTTCTTATAGGGATAAAAATTGTAGCAGAAAAATGATGGAAATATATTTCAATTGAGGGGGACTCATAAATTATCATCAATGCTATTAAAAAAAATGGATGTGGAGAGTGGATAAAAAATTAATATTATTGTTAATGTTCGTTATCTATTACTAGAGGTAATCTATAACATTCCTCTAAAAACAAGATATCAGTATGCTTACTTTATTTGTAAGAATGAGATATTATTGATCTACTTGTGGTTGCAGGTACAGGTGCCATCAGTAGAATGAGAGAGAATGGATTATAAGGAAGAAACCTCTTCCTTTTGACAATTGAAAAGCACCGACAAAAGGTAAGAAGGAGGATATGATGAGCAACGGGGTATTTGCAGTTGTAAGGGATGAAAAAAACTCTACTAGCAGTACACCTGTCAAGTGATCCATGTAGATGCATCCATGTAGTTGCATTATAAAGTTTTGTATAAACTATATTTAAATATTTCTTTTATATCTAAAAAATAATATAATAAAAATAATAATATAAAATATATATAGTATATGTAAATAATAATAATAATATAAAAATATATAATAAAAAAATAATTAAATTATTAAAATAAATAAGAAATTAATAAAACAAAATATATATATATATATATATATATATATATATTCAAAATAGGGCATGACAAGCCCATGTCCAATAGACGAACCACTTGGCAAGTTTCGGATAGGAGCTTTTGCACGAACTATACAGATGTAATACATGATATTATCACATTATTCTATTTAAATACATGGAAAATCTTGAGGAGATCATCTTTCTTCTTAGATGTTTTAGAAGCTGTTAGAGGGCTGTAAAAAGATTTGCTACTTCAGGCAAGGTCTCTGGAAATTCTTTATTTGATGCTGAAAAGAGACGGAATACTGTTGAATTTACCAAGTATTATGATAAAAAAATTCTTTGTTTAAATTTATTTTGTGATAAGTCAATATTAGATAATAAAATGTTTTTTTTTTTTGCGTTTTTAGAACTACATGGTTAATTTTTTTCTATAAGTATAATGAAAAGAAATATTGAAATTGATTAAATTTTGTTTTTTTATACGAGCCTACATTGAATGATTGCATAATAGGATAGATGCATACATGTTAGATGGCCACTCTGACCCCCCTCCTGTGAATGATTAAGTCTCAACCATTCCTCTGCAAGAGCGTGGAGTGTAATATTTTAGTGGTCATTTCAGCGTACTTGCCTATTCCAGTGTGGAACCAATCATGATATCAGATCAACGGATCAACGAATGGAGATGGTCGCTATATTCTATTTTAAAAATTCCATTTGGTTGGTTGAATGTCTTATACGATAAAATAAAAACAAGGAATTTGCATTTACATGTACTTTTCTTGGATGGAATGGGTAGCGCCAATTTTCAAAGATGATTATTGTCGCAGCCGTGGCTTTTATAATGTTTAGATATACCATCCATAAATATATTTATGGATATGCTTTTGTTGAACAACTTTAAATTGAAATGATATTGGTAGAGCACCTAAGTTGGGCTAGTTGAATGACTACGTCTCTTAATTTTTTGACCGAAAAACTAAATGTTGTCTAAGGATAAGATATAGGAAGTTACGTGTACCAAGAAATTATAAAAAAATTGTGACAGTGCTTGTATAATATGAAACCTTATATAAATTAGTGTTGAATAGATTGTGATGTTTAATTAGTGAAATATGTATTAAATTTTGTTTAATAGTTTTCATATAAGGAAAATAAACAGAATATATTTTCTTTCACACATGAGGGTTGATATCGTTGTTTTATTTGGAGTACTCCATCTTGGTTGAGCAAAGAAAGTAAAATCAGTTCTAATTTTATCCAATGTCATGAAAGAAGTAATAGTTTATCGTTTTCTTTTTAAATTTTAATATTAGTATTTTGTGGTGTGTCAAAAGCAAGGAAGCTCCTTTTACCACACCTTCTAGTCAAGGTAATATATAGAAAACTGACTCTATAAAATGATTTGGAAGGTCATCCCCACATACGACAACCAACCTTTAGATAACATGGTATAAACTTGAGCTTGTTGTTGATTTCCAGTGACATCATAGGATATATATTGACTACTGTCATGAAATAATCCATAAATATTAGAAATTGACCATCTGTTGACAAATTTGCTTGGGACGATTCCTTCTGTGGATGTCTGCATTGGGTAATCACTGAGCAACATAGGTTGTGTAGATCAAGCCCTAAGGCATGTCATAGTAGTGAAAACTAAGAATTTTCAATATCGACAAACCAGTTCTGATGTTAATAAGTTTTCTAAAGCAATAATATGACCTTTGGGTAGAGAGAGAAACTTAGATTGCTTGCATCGTTTTCGTGCCTACGGACGGATGTGGGCCCTCAAGAATTCCAGACTTCCATAACAATTTGATTTTGCAGAGAATACGACGACGCACGTGTAAAATGTTTAGCTTTAGGGTTAACTTTTGAAAAATTATGTTGTGTCTTAAAAGATCCTTTTAAGTAAATTTGGTAGAGCATTAGTAAATTAATATTGCTTATTCTTTCGTTTTAAAACTAATATTTATTGTGTGATTAATTTCGTATGGAACAAGAAAGTTTATTTATCATTACTAATTTTATATAGTAGGTTGAGGTTTATTTTATTATTTTTAGGACTTCAAGAGCTTCGTTAGCAACCTTCAAGGCTTTCATTGTATAATTATTTTCTCTATTAATTAATGATATAAAATAAAAGTAAGCATCACATGATACAAATGGATTGTGAAAATGGGATGTCCTTATATTTTTAGTTTAATAGATTATGAATTTAATGGACCCAATTGAATATTTGATAATGTGGTTTGGCTAATTTAGTTGGTTTGGTTATTGAAAATTTATAATTTAAATCTCTTCTTGTTATGGGTTAATGTTGCAAACTCATTAAAAACTTTACCAAGACCAAACTGATCTATCACGAGGAAGAACGGTAATTATATCCAAAACGAGGTTGTGGTAAATACAACACCCTACATTGATGCTTATGGGAAGGATAAACATCTTATTATAGGGACAGTTGTACTCTTGATGGGAAGGGTTAGTACGGGAGGTAAAAGATGATGAAATGGGCATCGCTTTTAGGCTATCACCTAAATAATACAATGGGAAAATATCTAATCCTTGAACAATTGAGAGTTTTACCTAGCGATGTAATGGAATCGGACATTACATCGTTAATCACATCAAGTCATGTGATACCTGATCCAAGCTAGGGCATTGGCATATCCTATATGATTTCTAGGAAAGGTGGATACCCATATAGCATATGACATGTACACGCTAATCCTTGCATGGCTAATATGTGGGAAAAGGGAATTTAAGCATCTAATATTTAGATGAAATGGACCCTAGAGGAGAAACCTCTACCGTGAACTTAGAGCTCGTGATGAGAGGATAAGTTCACTTAAAGGCACCATATCATGATACCTAACCAGTCTTGACCATATGGGTGATCAACTACAGTGATCTAGGTTCCCATAGTGGAAAATATCACATACCTCGTACTAAATAAATAATGGTTGAACACAAAATTATTAACTTTGAAACTTATGATCATTCAAATTTTTCTTTTTATAAAGAGGTTAGGTTTCGACAACCAGGTGGGTAGTACTTGGGTTGTTACATAATCTCCTAGCAGTGTGAGCATATTTATAAAGAAGAAAATCGAGTAGTAGATAAATTAGTGAATTATGGTGTTGATCTTCATCCTGGTGAAATTCAAATTTTAGAAGGCAACTGGCCAAGTGAGATTTTATGTCTTAATCAAAATGATGTCAAGGAGCTAATTGTGGAAACATAGCACTTCAAAGAAGTTGAAGAATATATTTAAGAGAAAAAAAAAATGAAAAAATTGTGATAAAAATGTATGTTGCAGCAAATGTAATATTTTGGTATTTTGATGGTATATATATATATATATATATATATATATATATATATATATATATATATATTGATAATTTTTATCCAATAAGCCTTTGTAACATAATTTATAATAAACCTTACAAATTATTACAAATAAATTGAAGAGCATTCTAGATTATGATATCTCAGAGGAACAAGGTTGTTTTATTCATTAAAAAAAAATCATGATCGTGTAATCACAATGTAGGAGGTCATATATTCTCTTCATTTCATGGAAAACCTAGTATGATTGTAACCTTAGATAAAAATAAATCACATGATAGGGTTTGTGGGAGTTTTCTCCATGATATTCTTAGAAAATTTGGTGTTGATCAAGGTTGGTTTGAATGAATTAGATGTTATTATAGCGCTCTAAAATATTCTATTTTGATAAATGGATTCCATAACCCTATGAACTCTACCAATATGACATAATATATATTTATCTATTTATTATTATTGTTCAAACACTAAAGAGAGTTTTTCAAAGGCAAAAAAGGAAGAAAAAAATCATAGGTATTTAGGTTGTAACAAATGGTTCCTTCAAATCTCTTCTCAATTTCTTGATAATACTTTTCTTTTGGTTCATCCTTCATTCAATAAGGCCATATATTTTAAATTATTTTTATCCTATAAGAAGGTCATTCGATAATTAGTTAAAATTACAAAATATATCATCTTTTTTATTAACACTATGCTAGATATAAATTGGATTATTATGGAGAATTAATATTTAAAATTAAAAAATACCATTCATGTTGTACTTACAATGGCACTGAGAGGGGGGGTGAATCAGTGTAGCTCTTTAATCAAGAATTAACAGCTCTAAAAATAGTAGCAGTTAAAACTTATAAATAGATATAGCAAGAACAGCAAGAGAGCATCACACAACACAAGATTTTAATGAGGTTCACCAATGTGGCTACTCCTCAAAAATGACTGCTTGGACTACCATCCAAATCCAGCCTTTGCAAAGCAACAACTTTTACAAATAGTTTACCAGCACCCACTGGAAGGAGCACCAACCCCTGATTTTATCTGACCCAACAGAAAGGAGCACCAACCCCTGATTTACCAGCACCAACTGGAAGGAGCACCAACCCCTAAATTGCCAAGCACCAACTGGAAGGAGCACCAACCCCTTATGCCAAGCACCAACTTGGACTTCAAATCTAAAACTTAGAAGAATGACAGTGAGATACCTTTGCCTTTAACAAGACCCTGATTGATCTGCTTCACTTTTTTGTCCTATGCGCACTCTGCTCTCCCTGCGCTATCACTTCGCACAATCTATTGCTAAACTATCGAACGTTCGTCTTCTCCCCTTCGTGCACTCTGCTTCCTTTGTGATCTTTCACACTTAGAATGATTCGACGAAATGCACTCTGCACACTATGATCAAATTTTGCACTCTACTCACTACGATCGAACTTCTCACTCTGCGCACTATCTACGAACGTCGCACTTCAACAACACCACCAACTCTTCAAAACAGCCTTCCTTTTATAACCACATTTTTAAGATCAAAACCTTAATCTTAGTCGACTGTAACCCTAATCTTAGTCGGCTGCAAAACCCTAAACTTCGTCGGCTCACATTTGACTTTGTCGGCTTCAATTGCCTCTGTAACTCTTCTATAGCTTTTGCCACGAAACTACAACATGTCATGATATCGTGACACCTTTGCCTCCATACACTTTCTTTTGGCTTTTGTCATGATATCGCGACACTTCTGCCTTTGTCGACTTCAACTAAGCTCTTGTCATGATATCACGACACTTCTATCTTCGTCAACATCAACTTTGCTTTTGTCACGATATCGCGACACTTCTCCCTTCGTCGACCTCCTTTCTGCTTTTGTCATGAAATCATGACACTTCTGCTTCCGTAGACTTGCTCTTTGCTTTTGTCATGAAATCGTGACACTTCTTTAAATTGACACTTTTCTCCTTGCTTTCTTTCCGTCATGAAATCATGACACTTTCCTTTCGCTTTCTTTGCAACCTATCATGAAATCATGATGCTTTCAGCTTCCGTACGTTCTTTGCAACCTATCATGAAATCGTGACGCTATCAACTTTCGTACGCTTTCTTTGCAACCTGTCATGAAATCATGATGCTTTCAACTTTCGTACACTTTCTTTGCAACCTGTCATGAAATCATGACAGTTCTCATTTCGAACTCTTTCTTTTGCATGTCACGAAATCATGACAGTTCTCATATTGAACTCTTTCTTTGCATGTCACGAAATCGTGACAGTTCTCACTTTGAACTCTGTAGGATGTCATGAAATCATGACACTTTTCATTTTACTTTCTCTCTCCTCGAACTTGTCACAAAATCATGATAGTTCACACTTCGGACTCTCTTCTCAGCACGTCATGAAATCGTGACACTTTATCTTGCTTTCACTTTGTCTTCTGACTTGTCATGAAATCGTGACACTTTTTCGTCCGTACAACCTTCCTTGCAATATGTCACGAAATCGTGACACTTTTCTTTTTCTGCCTTCCTGCTCTCTTCAAGTCATGAAAATGCGACATGTCATGAAATCGCGACACTTTTCCAACTTGCTCTCTTTCTTTGAACTTGTCACGAAATCGTGACACTTCTTCCTGCTTTCTCTTTTTCTTCCAACATGTCATGAAATCGCGATAGTTTTTCCACTTCCTTTTTCTCTGCCAACATGTCACGAAATCATGACAGTTTTTCCACTTGCCTTTTTCTCTGCCAACATGTCGCGAAATCGTGACAGTTTTTCCACTTGCCTTTTTCTCTTCCAACATGTCACGAAATCGTGACAGTTTTTCCTGCTTCTTCTCTCTCTTCTAACATGTCACGAAATCATGACAGTTTTCCTTGCTGTATATGTCGTGATATCGCGACACTTTTCTTACTTGTCTTTTTCTTTGATCTTTTGCAAATGGGCCACTATGGTCTTCTTGGAAACTCACAGTCCATACTCTGAATAACCTTTGAACTTCTGTCCTCTGCATCTGACTGACTTCTGAACTGCCTGTCCACTGCATCATTAGATCTAACTGACTGTGTTGACAACAATTACAATACTCCTGTTGCACCTTGCTCAACAATCTCCCCCTTTGGAATTGTTGGCAACACCTGTGTAATTTCCTGTAACTCTTCTCCCCCTTTGTCAATAATACCAAAGGGCTACTGCAGACTCCCCCTGAGTCCATGCACAACATTCTCGGGCACAATTTGTTGCACTTAGCACAAATTATGATCATGAGAAAAAGAATAGTCAAATACTCAAATGCTCCCTGTAGCTAGTCACTTCTTGGGAAGTGTGACCACTCCCAATTTGTTTTGAAGGTACTCAAACACTTCCTTGGGCAATGGTTTTGTGAAAATATCTCGCTACTTGTTCTGTGGTTGGGACAAAATCCAATTTAACCTCTCCTTCTGCAACTTTCTCCTTCAAAAAGTGATACCTGATGGCAATGTGCTTTGTGCGTGAATGCATAACTGGATTCTTGGAGATGTTAATTGCACTGGTGTTATCACACTTAACTGATATTGGCTCACTAAAATTAATACCAAGATCTTTCAGAGTTTGTTTCATCCACAAAACTTGTGTACAACATGTTGTTGCTGCAATATATTCTGCCTCAGTTGATAAAGAAACTGACTCTTGCTTCTTACTGTGCCATGCAACCAATCTGTCTCCTAGATAGAATGCACCTCCACTGGTACTCTTCCTGTCATCTACACATCCAGCCCAATCTGCATCTGAATATGATATAAGGGTGAAGTCTTTACCTCTTGGATACCATAACCCATACTCCATAGTACCCTTGAGATACCTAAGAATCCTTTTTACTGCTGTCACATGAGTCTCTTTGGGATTGGCCTGAAATCTTGCTACAATGCAAACCGCCCATAGAATATCTGGTCTCGGTAGCCGTTAAATATAGTAAGCTTCCAATCATTGATCTGTACATGGTTTGATCAACAGGTGGAGATTTGTCATCTTTACTCAACTTGTAGCCTGTTGTCATGGGAGTGCTAACTGGCTTACAGTCCTCCATTGTGAACCTTTTTAGCATCTCTTTCACATATTTGATTTGGGAAATAAATATGCCTTTCTCATTTTGATTAACTTGTAACCCAAGAAAGTAAGACAGTTCACCAATCATAGACATTTCAAATTCTTTCTGCATCTTATTTGCTAAGTCTTTACAAGATTCATCTTTGCTGCTGCCAAATATGATATCATCTACATATACAACAAGAACAATGAGATGCCCACCTTCTGCTTTGACATACAGATTACTGTCCACCATACCTTTCTTGAATCCTTGTTGAGAGAGATAGTTGTCTAGCCTTGCATACCATGCTCGGGGTGCTTGTTTTAAGCCATATAAAGCTTTCTTTAATTTGTAGACAAGGTTGGGATCTTCACTAATTTGAAAACCATCTGGTTGTTCAATATAAACCTCTTCTTCAAGTTTCCCATTTAAAAAAGCTGATTTTACATCCATCTGATAAACTCTGAAGTTCTTGTAGACTGCTAAGGCCAGAAACATTCTGATTGCTTCTAGTCTGGCCACTGGTGCAAAAGTCTCCTCAAAATCAATGCCTTCAACTTGTGCATAGCCTTTGCAAACCAGTCTAGCTTTATTCCTAACGACCTATCCGTCTTCATTCAATTTGTTACGAAAGATCCATTTAGTCCCGATTATGTTTTTGTTCGCAGGTCTAGGTACTAATTCCCAGGTTTTGTTTTTCTCAATCTGGTCTAATTCTTCATTTATAGCCTTCATCCAACCTTCATCTTTGCTTGCTTCAGCAATATTCTTGGGCTCAATGTTGGATAACAAAGAGTAGTTACTTGCTACTCTTCTTCTTGTTTGAACACCAACTTTGGGGTCTCCAATTATTTGGTCTCTAGGATGATTTTTCTGCCAGCTGCCTGTTTTGAATTTCTTATTCTCTTCTGCTTCTAAATCACAACTTACATCATCTGAGTCAATTTTTTGTATCTTTTCAATTTCATTTTCCTCATCTCCTTCAATAACCTCTTCATAAATTGGGTAGTTCGTTTCATGGCTAATCACCCGTTCTTTACCTTCATCAAACTTAACATCAACACTGTCCACAATTTTCTTTAGCCTCTTGTTGTAGCATTTGTAAGCTTTGCTTCTTGGTGAGTAACCAACAAAAATACCCTCATCTGCTCTATCTTCAAACTTGCCAAGATTGTCTTCAGTTCTTTTGATATAGCACTTGCTACCAAACACTCTGAGGTATTTTGTTGTTGCCCTTCTTCCGAACCATAATTCATAAGGAGTTTTGTTTTCATGTGTTCTCAGCATGTATCTATTTTGGATATACACCGTAGTATGGACTGCTTCTTTCCAAAATCTGTCAGCTACTTTGCTTTCAGCCAACATAGTTCGTGCCATTTCCTGCATAGTTCTGTTCTTTCTTTCTACTACCCCATTTTGCTGAGGTGTCCTTGCTGCTGAGAACTGTCTCCTAATACCATACTTTTCACAGTATTCTGCAAACTCCTCCGAAATGAATTCTCCACCTCTGTCTGATCTTAAGCATTTGATCCTCTTTCCTATTTCATTCTCAACCTGGTTTTTGAAGATCTTGAACATATCAAAAGCTTCTGATTTCTGCTTCAAGAAGAATATCCATGTCATTCTGGAATAGTCATCAATGCACAACATAAAATACTTGTCACCATTTATGCTTTGTGTTCTCATGGGTCCACATAAGTCAGTGTGTATTAGTTCCAATGGTTTGTTGGTGTAGTATTCTTTAGTTTTGAATGTGACTCTAGTTTGCTTCCCCTTTTGGCATGAAGCACAGATGTTGTTTGCAGGTTTGCTGATGGTGGGAATATCTCTTACAGCCCCTTTTGAGGTGATTTTCACTAGATTATCAAAACTGATATGGCCAAGTCTTTTGTGCCACAGCCAATTTTCTTCTTCTTGTCCAATAAAGCAAGCTCCTTTTGAAGTCTCTAAAAGTGTATACAGGTTACCAGAAGTTCTTGACCCTGTTGCTATCAATTTTCCACTGTTGGTCTTTCTGACTTCACAACCCTGCTTCATAAAGACCACTTCATGACCTTTATCACAAATCTGACTTACACTCAATAAATTATGTTTCAATCCATCCACAAATAAGACTTCTTCTGATTTAATCCTTCCATCACTAATTTTGACTGAGCCTTTGCCAACTATCTTGGCTCCATCATTATTTCCAAATTTTACCGATCCTCCTTCATATTTCTGTAACTTATCAAATTTTTGTTTGTCACCTGTCATATGACTCGGAGCATCCACTATCTAGTATCCATGGTACATGTTTATTCTGTGCTTTGAAAGCAGTTTGAACGATTAAAGATTCCTTTTCTTCCTTCAGTCTTTCTTTCCCTTTCCACATTGTTTTGATAGTGGTTTTGGGCTCTTGTTTAGTTTTTCCCTTATCAGCAGCTTGTGCATGTTTTACAGGAAGTTTCCCATTTTGTCTCATCCTGTTTGGTTGAACTTTTCTTCCCTGAAACTGATTTGATGAAAAAGTGCTTCTACAGTTTCTTGCAATGTGCCCAAAATTGTGACAGTTATAACATTCTACTGTGTAATTCATCAAAGGAGAAAAAGCATTTCTACTTGTGAAATTCCTTGGTCTAACATTGTACTTGCAGTCTGAGATTTTATGTCCATAGCCATTGCATTTAAAATAGAAACCAGAGAAGGGATAATTGAACCTGGGAGATGGTCTTTGCCATGTTGCCGTAGGAGCCATAGGTCTTCTTCTTCTTTGATGTGTGACATTGGTGAAACCATTACTGTCAGTTCTCCTTTCCTTCTTGGCATTATTGCTTTCTTTTGCAAGAGGCAATTTCCCTTGATCGACCTATTTCTTATCTTCATTCTTTGTGGATTCTACATTTCTGGCTTTTGAACCACTTGATGATTCTCCTTCGATAAAACCCAGACCAAACCTGATGCCTGCAGGTCTTTGGTCATTTATGATTTTATCCAGTTTCATAGAACTTTCTTCACGTTTGTGATAACAACTGATTTTCTTGTTCATCTCTTCTAGCTGCATTCTTAGACCAATAGTCTCTTCCTCTAGCTTGCTGCAATAGTCTATTCTCATGGTTATTTGAACTTCGAGATCTTCGATGATTTTCTTAGATTCTTCTATCTAAACTTTTAAGCTAGTTATGATTCCATTTGCATCCTCAAGCTTTCTTGATAGTTTCTTATTCTTTTTCTTTTCTATCTCCCACTCTTCAAGTGCAGATATCAACTCACCTTCTAAGTCAACTTCAGCCTCGAGATTTTCACCACAAACTTCAAAGGTCACTCCTTCTTTTTCTGATTTAACTTCTTCAAAAGCCATAAAAAGAGCTTCATCTCTTTCTTCTTCAGACTCATCACCGGAGCTGTTTTCTGATGAACTAACATTCTTGGAGATGAAACTTTTCTTTTTGAAGTTGCCTTTTCTGAAATTTGCTTTCATCTTCCAATCACCTCTTTCTTGGTGGGATCCTTCATCATTTTTGTTCTTCTCTTTCAGTGGACATTTAGTTGCAAAATGCCCAACGCCTCCACAGTTGAAGCATTTGAATGGAAGCTTCCCTTTGTATTTTCCTTTCCCCTTTTTCAATTTTCTCACAAAGTTTGCTTCCATTTCATCTGATGTCTCTTCTTCCTCGGACTCTTGTTTTGTGTTTTTATTTTTAAGGGCCTTGAAAGTTGCTTCTCTGTCAGTGGGTTTAGATCTTCCTATCCTCATCTCATAGGCAGTTAAGGAACCATACATTTCATCTATACTAAAATAATTTAGATCTTTAGCTTCTTCTATTGCTGAGACTTTGGAATCAAATCTTTGAGGAAGGGATCTTAATACCTTTTTTACGATAGCAGAGTCATCGATATTCTCGTCGAGTCCTCTGATAGCATTGATGATTCCATTGACTCTCAACATGAATGCCTCAATGTTTTCATCATCATTCATCTTCAAAGCTTCGAACCGAGCTTGATGTGTCTGTAACTTGGCTTCTTTGATCTTATCATCTCCTTCATGAACACTCTTCAATTTGTCCCATATTTCTTTTGTTGATCGATAGTTCATGACCTTTACCGATTCACTGTCTGCTAATCCACACAAGATGGCATTCTTTGCTTTCGAATTATTTTCAAACAGTTTCTTTTCCTCTCGCTTCTTTTGGAGGAATGATAGGAATTGAATATCCACTCACTACTCGAATCCCGGATATCATATCCCAAAGCACAGAGATATGTTCGCATCCTGACTCTCCAGAATGCATAATTAGATCCGTCAAACAATGGTGCTTTGTTTGATGAGAAACCTTCACCACCTGCCATTGTGATAATTCCAAGATCACCCTAGCTGGTTAAGCTTGTACAAGGACTTGGCTCTGATACCAATTGTTGTACTTACAATGGCACTGAGAGGGGGGGTGAATCAGTGTAGCTCTTTAATCAAGAATTAACAGCTCTAAAAATAGTAGCAGTTAAAACTTATAAATAGATATAGCAAGAACAGCAAGAGAACATCACACAACACAAGATTTTAATGAGGTTCACCAATGTGGCTACTCCTCAAAAATGACTGCTTGGACTACCATCCAAATCCAGCCTTTGCAAAGCAACAACTTTTACAAATAGTTTACCAGCACCCACTGGAAGGAGCACCAACCCCTGATTTTATCTGACCCAGCAGAAAGGAGCACCAACCCCTGATTTACCAACACCAACTGGAAGGAGCACCAACCCCTAAATTGCCAGCACCAACTGGAAGGAGCACCAACCCCTTATGCCAAGCACCAACTTGGACTTCAAATCTAAAACTTAGAAGAATGATAGTGAGATACCTTTGCCTTTAACAAGACCCTGACTGATCTGCTTCACTTTTTCATCCTATGCGCACTCTGCTCTCCCTGCGCTATCACTTCGCACAATCTGCTGCTAAACTGTCGAACGTTCGTCTTCTCCCCTTCGTGCACTCTGCTTCCTTTGCGATCTTTCACACTTAGAATGATTCGACGAAATGCACTCTGCACACTACGATCGAATTTCGCTCTCTGCTCACTACGATCGAACTTCTCACTCTATGCACTATCTCTGAACGTCGCACTTCACAACACCACCAACTCTTCAAAATAGCCTTCCTTTTATAACCACATTTTTCAAGATCAAAAACTTAATCTTAGTCGGTTGTAACCCTAATCTTAGTCGGTTGCAAAACCCTAATCTTCATTGGCTCACATTTGACTTTGTCGGCTTCAATTGCCTCTGTAACTCTTCTGTAGCTTTTGTCACGAAAATACAACATGTCACGATATCATGACACCTTTGCCTTCGTACACTTTCTTTTGGCTTTTGTCATGATATCGTGACACTTCTGCCTTTGTCGACTTCAACTAAGCTCTTGTCGTGATATCATGACACTTCTGTCTTCGTAGATCAACTTTGCTTTTGTCGTGATATCATGACACTTCTCCCTTTCTTGACCTCCTTTCTGCTTTTGTCATGAAATCGTGACACTTCTCCTCTACTCTTTTGCTTTTATCATGAAATCGTGACACTTCTGTTGATCTTTCTTTTGTCGTGAAATCACTTTAGCTTCTTTCATCCGTCATGAAATCGTGACACTTTCTGCTTTCGTACGCTTTCTTTGCAACCCGTCATGAAATCATGACACTTTCAACTTTCGTACGCTTTCTTTGCAACCTGTCGTGAAATCATGACGCTTTCAACTTTCGTACGTTTTCTTTGCAACTTGTCATGAAATCATGACGCTTTCAACTATTGAAACTTTCTTTGCAATCTGTCATGAAATCGTGATAGTTCTCATTTCGAACTCTTCTCTTTGTCGCATGTCATGAAATCGTGATAGTTCTCACCTTGTCTTTTGTAGCCATGTCACGAAATCATGACAGTTCTCACTTCGAACTCTACAGCATGTCGCGAAATCATGACACTTCTCATTTTACTTTCTCTCTCCTCGAACTTGTCACGAAATCGTGACAGTTCACACTTCGGACTCTCTCTTCTGCAGCATGTCATGAAATCGTGACACTTTATCTTGCTTTCACTTTGTCTTCTGACTTGTCATGAAATCGCGACACTTTTTCGTCCGTACAACCTTCCTTGCAATATGTCACGAAATCGTGACACTTTTCCTTCTCTGCCTTCCTGCTCTCTTCAAGTCACGAAAATGCGACATGTCACGAAATCGTGACACTTTTCCAACTTGCTCTCTTTCTTCGAACTTGTCACGAAATCACGACACTTCTTCCTGCTTTCTCTTTTTCTTCCAACATGTCACGAAATCGCAACAGTTTTTCCACTTTCCTTTTTCTCTCCCAACATGTCGCGAAATCGTGATAGTTTTTCCACTTGCCTTTTTCTCTCCAACATGTCACGAAATCGCGATAGTTTTTCCACTTGCCTTTTTCTCTCCAACATGTCACGAAATCGCGACAGCCTTTTCCACTCTCCTTTTTCTCTCCCAACATGTCGCGAAATCACGATAGTTTTTCCCTTCTCTTTTTCTCTCCAACATTCAAAACGGATTTTCTCTTCTCTCTCTTCTAACATGTCGCGAAATCGTGACAGTTTTCTCTGTTCGTATATGTCGCGATATCGCGACACTTTTCTTACTTGTCTTTTTCTTTGATCTTTTGCAAATGGGCCACTATGGTCTTCTTGGAAACTCACTGTCCATACTCTGAATAACCTTTGAACTTCTGTCCTCTACATCTGAATGACTTCTGAACTGCCTGTCCACTGCATCATTAGATCTAACTGACTGTGTTGACAACAATGACAATACTCCTGCTGCACCTTGCTCAACAATTCAAATATTTAGATGTTCCTTTATATCGCAAAGGAAAGAAGAAACACATCTAAGACTCAAATTTGGAGAGAATTAAATCATGTTTGGAAGTATGGGAATGTATATTTTGAATGATGGCTTGAAGGCTAAAACTCATAAAGACTACATTTCAATCTCTCTAAGTTTATGATGTTACTTTTAGGGTTTCCAATAGGAATAGAATCTTAGATTTGATAAAATTACAAAGTATTTTGGAAAGGATGTGAAGAAGAATTTAGGTTTTCTCTTTACAAGTGGGATAGGGTTCACAAAGGAAAGAATATTATAGGGGATAAATTATAAAACTCTAGACTTATGATTTTGGCATTAGTGGAAAAACTTGGCCAAAGATTATTAAAATATTGAGGAAAGAGTTAGGCAAAAATATTACTTAAAAAACAAAAATGTTCTATTAATGTAACAAAATTATTTAGGAAATGAATCCTACCTGGAGGTTCAACAAGGTACTCTATTTTAAGTAGTTTTAAATTTATAATGATAAATATTAAAAAATGATTCAATGAGGAGATTCTATAAATTTTTAATATGATGATTGTTGAATCATTATATTGAATGCTAAAAAAGTATAACTTATAATGTGCCTCACTAATTCAGCCAATAGAATTAGAAATGATAATTATACCTCCTTCGACATTGCGATTTATTTTGGCTACCTATTATCCTTGTCAATCTAAGCTAATCTAATTAAAATGCTAAAATTAAATGTATAAAAGTAAATTTTGGGAAGGTAAGGGTGCAAAAGATTAAAGCAAATTACATGAAAATAACAAAAGGTTGTAGCCATGTGAAGGAAAGTGTTTGATCAATCAATACATGAAGAAATTGAATAACAATGCCATGCTCCCACATGTATGAAATTAAAATAGAAAGGAATGGCTAAACTTTAAAATAGCATTATTACAATAATCACATAATCCTCAATCCAAAAGAGCAGTTCCACAACTACAAAGCAAATATCTTATGCAATCTCTCTATTATTTATAAATTAGAGTAATTATAATGTGGAGTTCACCAACTTTTATGGAGCTCTATTAGTTGTTCAATTGTTTACACAGCTAGCCAAGGGGTGTTATTACAACAATGGGGTCAAAAGAACTCAACCATAGCTAAGGTATAGAATTACAATTTTCCCCCTAAACTTCAAGCCTTTATTTGGTTGGTTCTCCAAAAAAATATTCTTATTGAAGACAACCTCATTAATAGAAATATCATGGGGCCTAATATTTTCTATAGGTTTCTTAAGAACAATAAAACAATATCACATATATTCTTTTAGTGTACAAAAGCAGTTAAAAGCTAGATTGAAATAACCCAATAGTTAGGATCAACACTATCAAGAACCTTCAACTTAGAAAATTGCGTAATAAATTGGGATTAAATGTACAAATGGGACTAAATGACAAGCATATTATTAGGTAATTATGGTATTCGGTATCAGTATTAATCATCTGGAACATATGGAAGGACAAAAAAAATTATTTTTTATGACAAAAGAACCAATTTTCAATTGTTAACCAATTGAGTGTTAAGGGAGATAGTCTTGAAAACAAAAGCTATATATCATAAAAAAAAAACATTAGGATATTAAGAAGAAAGAGATACAACTATTACACCAAATGGATCCCTAAAATATCTTAAATTTTGGCCCATAGGTTAGAACAATCAAACCTCCAAAGATAAACTTCCGTACACTTTTCTTTGATGGAACCTCTAAATCAAACTCAAGTCATGCAATGACTAGTAGTGTGATAATAGTAACACCACACTATGAAATGCTTCAGTTCAAAATCAATTCAGGTAAAACAACCAATAATATTGCAGAATTGATAGGCCATCAAATGGAACAAAAACTGGTACAAGAATAAGGCATTAAACAACTTCATGTGTATGGTGATTCAAGACTTGTGATCTCTACCTTATCTAAGGGGAAGGATTTCTCATATTTCCAACTATAAATAGTTTATATAAGACTAAGATAATTGGAGAAAAAATTTAAATTTACATAATACTCCTACATTAGAAGGAGGTATAATATGGTGGCTGATCGCCTTGCAAATGAAGCCATAAATATAGCCTATTTGCATCTTAGAGTAATAAGAAAAATAAAAGAAAAAAACATGAATGGTAGAGATATAGGGATCATATGACAATTTTGGAACCTTTGAATATTTCAACAACCTAGAGATTTTGATGCCTTTGGACAACCCTTGAACATTGTGTGATTTTGGAGTTTTTGGTGTTTCAAGTTTTCTCAGTGACTCAAATTACCTTTGCATCTATGGAATCCTTGGTTTACCATTACACTTTTTGGAGTTTTTGAATTTTATTTTTTGCCTTTTCCTCATTTTGGACAACAATATTGTGACCTCTAAGCTATTTTTTGGATAATTGTTATTTATAAATTTTAATATCAATATATAACACCTTTTCTTTCTAAAAAAATAATGTAGAGTTCACAAGTTGTAAATCTAATTTCCTCAAGAGCCAAAATATGTTTACAATAGATCCCATGGTCTCTATTTGTAGAAATAATTTACCTAAGAGTTACCTGGGTAAGAAATTTATACTCCTAGTAATTTTACTAATTTGGGGGTATATTTACCAAAATGATGCACCTCCAAATGTTACATGCATCTAATTTCACTCCTAAACTACTTAGAATCCTTCTAGATAGCTTTTAGCATCACAAAAAAATAAAATATAAATCTCCTAGAAGTCTTCCTCAACATTAGTTTATCTTTGTCCTACTTGTCCTGATGATGAGGGATTTGCTTTTGGGATGGAAGCAAATCATTTTTATATAACTAGTGATTTGCTCATGGGTGATTTAATCATATATTTGGAGTGAATTACTCCTTTTGGTGTTTCATTACATATTAGGATTTTGAAGGTCTTTATTATTCAATTTATTTTTTCATAAGCCTCATATGCATCAAGAATCCCAACATAGTAGTCAACATACTATATTTTTGGTAATTTTATAGGTGCTAATCTTGATTTATGAGATATACCAATTCTTTCATCTATCCTTAAACAAAATCTATAGAATCAAGATTATTCACAATAAAGCTACAAAAAAAATTCAAATCTCCTTCGCCATCATGACAACATATTATCAAAACTTGTCATACAGTCTCTTGGTAGCTCTAGATATGTGAGCATCTCCGCATTTCTTGAAAGATATTTATAAGTGTTAGAAATATTGAGTTGTCATTGATGTCAAAGGGTGCATGATATTCAAGGCAAGGTATATCTCAAAGCAAAGGATTATAATATTTAAATATCAAATTTAAATATTATAGAGAGAAGGATAAAAGGTTTTGGAAGGTTATATTTAATAAATTTAAATATATATTGCATGGGCCAACATCCCTTGGGTGCACCATACAAAGGTAAGGTTTAAATTTCAAAATTTAAATATGACAACCGACCTCATTGAGCGCCAAAGTCAAAATCCTATTAAAAGGCTATCAAATCACTATGCTAAGTGTGGAGAAATTTTGAAAATCCTTTGCGTGGAGTTCGTGCAGTGGGCAGACGACAAGGGAGAGAAGAGCACACGTTTTGGAGGTAGAAATCAAAAGGAGATATTAAGTTAATAATTGTGCACCTTGGTTTTCATTCGGGTGGCTAGCTTAGATGGTAGCCTAGCCCTGCATAGAATGTTGCTTGGCAGGAGGTCGAGGTGTTGAATCCCATCGACATCAAAAATTTTTTGGAAGCAAAAATCAAGTTACGAAGGAGTCAAAACTATTTTTGCGCCATTCTAATCTCACGTGCTGCATCAGCGTAGCTGGTTACAAGCGCTTGGGAAAGCACTACGATTCTTGAGGTCAGTGGATCGATTCATGGCGATGCAAGGTATTAATTTTTGTTTTATTAAAATTGATAAAGGTGGATAGGAGAAATAAGGGTCATTGGTATAATTTTAAGGTTATAATTTTTGCATGTGAATAAAAGGGTGAAATAAGGTTTTTAAGTTAGTGTGAGACTTCATTGTTGGAAATAAATAGGAGTTATAAGGGTTTTATGTTAGTGTGATATTTCATTGTTGAAAATAAATAGGAGTTATAAGGGTTTTTATGTTAGTGTGAGATTTTATTGTTGGAAATAAATAAAAGGAGTTATAAGGGTTTGAGTTTTCTTAATAAAGCTTTATATTGTGAGGGAGGTATAAGATATTATTTTTAAGCTTTATTGTGCATATCTTTGATAAGGGTTTTTAATGTGATTTATTTGTTATCTTATCAAGAAAAGAAAAAGAGATATGCTAACCTATTTTTGAGTGGCAAAAGAAAGGAAAATTAATTTTGGTAAGACAGGTTTGGAAACCACATGCAAAAGAAGATTATCATCATTGTGGCAGATTTAGAGGTATGGTGATTTAATTCCTTTCTCAAGATGGTTTTGTTTAAGGAAAATATTTTTGTTGTCATAAGGTTGGAGGTATAAGGAATTATTGGATGTGCATTGTTTTTGCTTGAAATTGGGAATAATTGATAAGAGTTATAGATCAGTTTTGAGAGCAAAGTTATGCATTGGTTTTGATTGAAATTGGAAATAAATTGATAAGAGTTATAGATCAGTTTTGAAAGCAAATTTGTGCATTGTTCATAATTGATTTTGGGAGTAGATGAGATGGATAGACTTGTGCATTGTGATTGGTTTTTGAAGTAAAGGTGGAAATCAATAATTACCAGGTCAGTTATCTAGTGCTAGACTAAAGCTACCTTTTGATGTAATAAATGTGAGACATGTGAAAGCGATAGACTTAATGAATGTGAAGAACATATTGGGCATTTTTTAGTGCATATCATTCTCTATATGTTCATGAAGATAAAATAATTCTGGGTAGAATATGTCTGAATTGCTTTAGTTAAGGAAAGCACATTGAAGAATAAGTAAAGAACTTGATGACATCATTATGCAATATTTGGGAATAGATGAGCATTGTTTTGTATGCAATATTTGGGAATATATGAGCATTGTTTTATATGCAAGATTTGGGAATAGATGAGAGTTTTATGCATGAAAGATTTGGGAAAATTGTTGAGCAGGTTTTGTGAGTAGATGTGAGCAGGTTTTGTGAATAGATTTGAGCAGGTTTTGTGAATAGATGTAAGCAGGTTTAGTAAGCATATTTGAGTAGGTTTTATGAGTAGGTTATGGAGTCATTTTGTGTAGAGTTGAAGATAATATTTTGAGTTGAGTTGAAGATAAATTTTGAGTAGAGTTGAAGATAGAGTTTGAGTAGAGTTGAGGACAAAACCAAAATAGAGTGGAGTGGTGTCCATAGAACCAGAGTAGAGGGGATTGGTGTCTCCTATGGAGTGGTGTCCACAAAACCAGAATAGAGTGGAGTGGTGTCCACAGAACTTGAGAGGGGATTGGTATCTCCTATGGATTGGTGTCCACGAACATTGTAATAGGGGATTGGTGTCTCCTGTGGGTTGGAGCCCATAAAATTTGTTGAGAAATTTATAAGCAATATTTCTCCATGGATGTAGCCCACATTGGGTGAACCACATTAAATCTATGTCTCTCATATGTGTGATGATTTATGCATTGTTTCATTTACTACATTGATATTATTTTTGTTATCATTTGGATTGAAAAGTGAAAAGTTTTATCTTATACTATTCACCCCCTCTCAGTATAAGCTTATGTTCTTCAATTGGTATTAGAGCAAGTTCCTTCATGAGAGCCTAACAGCTTGAAGGAAGATCTTACAAGAACATAAATGGCACATCAAGAAGGGTTTTCATCAAATAGAGCTCCATTGTTTGATGGGACTAACTATGCTTTATGGAGTGTGAGGATGAAGACTTATTTGATGGCACATGGATATGATATATGGCAATCCATTGAGAATGGGTTCACACCACCTACAACTCCTCCTACAGATGCAAGTGGTAAGAAACCATATGAAAATAATGCCAAGGCAATGAATGTAATATTGAGTGGTTTATGTGAATCAAAGTTTGTAAAATTCATGCAATGCACTTCAACAAAAGAAATATGGGACAAGTTACAGAGAACTTATAAAGGAGATGACAAGGTTAAGATGGCAAAACTTCAAACCCACAGGAGGAAGTTTGAAGACTTGAAGATGAAATATGAGGAAGATATTGCTAGGTATCTACTTCATGTTGATGAGGTTGTCAACACCATTCGTGGACTTGGAGAAAGTATTGAAGACTCTAAGATTGTTCAAAATATCTTGAGGTCACTTCCTATGAGATTTGATGCAAAGGTTTCAACAATAGAAGAGATGAAGGATCTCAAAACTTTGAGTATGGATGAGCTACATGGGATTCTCACAGCCTATGAGATGAGGATAGAAAAATATCAAACATCCAAATGAGAGGCAACATTCAAAGCTTCAAATAAGGCAAAGGATAAAGTACCAAAATCAAGTGATGAATCAAGCAGTGAAGAGGAGGCTAACTTTGTGAGAAGAAATAAGAAGGGTCCAAGAAAACACAAAAATATGCAGACTGTGAAATACTTTAGTTGTGGTAACATTGGTCACTATGCAACTAATTGTCCACAAGCTGAAAATAGTAGTAGTGAAGAGGAAAATGAATACAAGAAAAAGAAAGAAAGAAAATTTTATCATGAAAAAAAAAATAGGCATGATCAAGGCAAGCATGAGAAGAAGATCTTTCAAAGGCACAAGAAATATTTTTATGTTGAAGAAGCAAGCAGTGCTTCCAGTGACAATGATGAAAGTCTCTCCGATAGTGAAAAAGAAGAAATTATATTTTTGGCCATAGAAGAGAAAGAAGATGCTCCTATTGTCAAATACCAAGTAGAAGAGAAAAAAGATGCCCCTGTTATTGAAGACCAAGAAGAAGAGAAAGTTTCAAAATATGAAGAGGAAGCCATAATTGATATGGAAGAGGAACTTGTTATTGATCTTGAAGAGTTGAAAAGGGAGAACTTAAGATTGAAGGCTCAAGTACAAGAGGATGAGAAAACAAAGGCAAAGCTTCTACAAGATCTCACTGACTTAAAATTTAAGGTTGAAGAGGCAAGGAAAGTTGAAGAAGGTATGGTTGAATAGTTAAAGGTAAAAGAGCTAGAATGTGAAAGACTAGAACATGAAGCTGATATTCTAAGGAAGGGACTTGAAAAATTTAATAATAAGATATATCAGTTTAGGAAAAGCTCAAAATATTTGGATGATATTATCAAAACACAGAGATCTCCATTTATGAAGACTGGACTTGGCTTTGAGGAAGGTCAAGAAGTACAAAAAGAGGAGTCAAGCTCAAAAGAAATAGAAGCATCAAAGAAGGTATTTGAAGAAGAATCTAAGACCTGTACTGATGAGTTGAGAAGTGGAAACATCAATGAGAAAGAAAACAATGCACCATCAAGGAACAAGGACCAACACAAAAAAAGCAAAGAAAGAATCATGCGACCATATCCTCCAAGGCAAGATGAATACTTCTTCTAGGGTTATTGCTTCTCATGTAATAATTTTGGTCACAAAGCTATACATTGCAGGGTTCATGGTAAGAATGATTATGACTTCACCAAGAGAAATTTCAATTTCAAGGACTACAACATCATGTGTTACAATTGCAACAATTTTGGGCATACAGCTAGATGGTGTAGAATAGTGTTCCCAAAACTTCCAAAGACAGGCAAGAAAAAGGATGCTCAAAATGTTCAAAGAGGTATGATCTCCAAAGTTTGGAGAAAGAAAATGAAACAAGAAGAGGAGCATAGTAATTTGGGAGTTTCACTCCCATCCCAAAATTGATCACCTCAAGAAAAGGAGGTGGTGAGGGGGCTGTGCTAAGTGTCTTATTTTTAGCCCCAAGGAGCCCTTTGCCATTGATGTCAAAGGGGGAGAATTCAGTGAGGGGGAGCAACTTGTCAGGGGGAGCATATTGGGAATCCAGTTGCAGTAAAAGAAATTTTTTTGAAGGGTTGCCATCAATGACAAAGGGGGATATTGTTGGAAATATTGAGTTGTCATTGATGTCAAAGGGTGCATGGTATTCAAGGCAGAAATATTCTTCAAGAAGTTTATAAGGTTGAGCAATTATTCAAGGCAAGGTATATCTCCAAGCAAGGAAAATATTTTTAAGAAAAGGATTATAATATTTAAATATCAAATTTAAATATTATAAAGAAGGACAAAATCTTGGGACACAAAGGTTTAAAAGTTAATAAAAGTTGCTTGGGACAAAATTTTAAAAGTTGATTGGGACAAAGGTTTAAATATTATAGAGAGAAGGATAAAAGGTTTTGGAAGGTTATATTTAATAAATTTAAATATATATTGCATGGGCCAACATCCCTTGGGTGCACCATACAAAGGTAAGGTTTAAATTTCAAAATTTAAATATGACAACCGACCTCATTGAGCGCCAAAGTCAAAAGCCTATTAAAAGGCTATCAAATCACTATGCTAAGTGTGGAGAAAATTTGAAAATCCTTCGCGTGGAGTTCGTGCAGTGGGTAGACAACAAGGGAGAGAAGAGCACACATTTTGGAGGTAAAAATCAAAAGGAGATCTTAAGTTAATAATTGTGCACCTTGGTTTTCGTTTGGGTGGCTAGCTCAGATGGTAGCCTAGCCTTGCATAGAATGCTGCTTGGTAGGAGGTCGAGGTGTCAAATCCCATCGACATCAAATTTTTGTTGGAAGCGGAAATCAAGTTACAAAGGAGTCAAAACTATTTTTGCACCATTCTAATCTCACATGTTGCATTAACGCAACTGGTTACAAGCGCTTGGGAAAGCACTATGATTCTTGAGGTCAGTGGATCGATTCGCGGTGGTGCAAGGTATTAATTTTTGTTTTATTAAAATTGATAAAGGTGGATAGGAGAAATAAGGGTCATTGGTATAAGTTTAAGGTTATAATTTTTGCATGTGAATAAAAGGGTGAAATAAGGTTTTTAAGTTAGTGTGAGACTTCATTGTTGGAAATAAATAGGAGTTATAAGGGTTTTATGTTAGTGTGATATTTCATTGTTGAAAATAAATAGGAGTTATAAGGGTTTTTATGTTAGTGTGAGATTTTATTGTTGGAAATTAATAAAAGGAGTTATAAGGGTTTGAGTTTTCTTAATAAAGCTTTATATTGTGAGGGAGGTATAAGATATTATTTTTAAGCTTTATTGTGCATATATTTGATAAGGGTTTTTAATGTGATTTATTTGTTATCTTATCAAGAAAAGAAAAAGAGATATGCTAACCTGTTTTTGAGTGGCAAAAGAAAGGAAAATTAATTTTGGTAAGATAGGTTTGGAAACCACATGCAAAAGAAGATTATCATCATTGTGGCAGATTTAGAGGTATGGTGATTTAATTCCTTTCTCAATATGGTTTTGTTTAAGGAAAATATTTTTGTTGTCATAAGGTTGGAGGTATAAGGAATTATTGGATGTGCATTGTTTTTGCTTGAAATTGGGAATAATTGATAAGAGTTATAGATCAGTTTTGAGAGCAAAGTTATGCATTGGTTTTGATTGAAATTGGGAATAAATTGATAAGAGTTATAGATCAGTTTTGAAAGCAAATTTGTGCATTGTTCATAATTGATTTTGGGAGTAGATGAGATGGATAGACTTGTGCATTGTGATTGGTTTTTGAAGTAAAGGTGGAAATCAACAATTACCAGGTCAGTTATCTAGTGCTAGACTAAAGCTACCTTTTGATGTAATAAATGTGAGACATGTGAAAGCGATAGACTTAATGAATGTGAAGAACATATTGGGCATTTTTTAGTGCATATCATTCTCTATATGTTCATGAAGATAAAAGAATTTTGGGTAGAATATGTCTGAATTGCTTTAGTTGAGGAAAGCACATTGAAGAATAAGTAAAGAACTTGATGACATCATTATGCAAGATTTGGGAATAGATGAGCATTGTTTGTATGCAATATTTGGGAATAGATGAGCATTGTTTTGTATGCAAGATTTGGGAATAGATGAGCATTGTATGCATGCAATATTCTGGAGCAGTTTTGAGCAGGTTTTATGAAAAGATGTAATTAGGTTTAGTAAGTATATTTGAGCATGTTTTATGAATAAATGTAAGCAAGTTTAGTAAGTAGATTTGAGTAGGTTTTATGAGCAGGTTATGGAGTCATTTTGTGCAGAGTTGAAGATAAGAGTTTGAGTTGAGTTGAAGACATAGTTTGAGCAGAGTTGAAGATAGAGTTTGAGCAGAGTTGAGGACAAAACTAGAACAGAGTGGAGTGGTGTCTACAGAACCAGAGTAGAGGGGATTGGTGTCTCCTATGGAGTGGTGTCCACAAAACTAGAATAGAGTGGAGTGGTATCCACAGAACTTGAGAGGGGATTGGTATCTCCTATGGATTGGTGTCCACAAACATTGTAATAGGGGATTGGTGTCTCATGTGGGTTGGTGCCCACAAAATTTATTGAGAAATTTATAAGTAATATTTCTCCATGGATGTAGCCCACATTGGGTGAACCATGTTAAATTTGTGTCTCTCATATGTGTGATGATTTGTGCATTATTTCATTTACTGCATTGATATTATTGTTGTTATAATTTGGATTGAAAAGTGAAAAGTTTTATCTTATATTGTTCACCTCCCTCTCAGTATAAGCTTGTGTTCTTCAATAAGAACTCTCAAAAATCCCCTCTTGTTGCTTTGCCAACCCCTTCAAGTTTTTAACTATTGATCTTAACTTTTCTATTTGATTTAGAGAGGTATCATTTTGAAATTTGGATTTTCTCTTTTGTTCATTAAAAAACATAGGCAATTCAATTTTATCATCTCTTGGATCTCATCAAACATCTTAGTAACTAGATTTTTCAAAATGAAAAGGGTGTTCTTGTACAATTATAGTAATTTCTTATAATTAGGGATCATATTCAACTACTTGACCATCTTCTTTTTGTCAGTCACTCCAAAATGTTGTGGTAATGTTATCATCATTAGGACCAATTACTTGGTCACCTATTTGTATCATTCCTTAGTAGCCAACTCATCCTTTTCTTATTGAATTGCCTTGGTTGTCTAATCTACTCTAAATTACCCAAAATGTGTATGAATTCCTAGAGGATTATATGAAATTATTCTAGTTCAATATCTAGATTCAAAATAATGCCAATTGCATGTTGAGTCCCCTAAATAATGCTTTTAGTAGGAATATATGATGAATTAATAGAATATTTTTTATGGAGAAAGATATATTTCTTAAAAAACTTATATTTATATCTATGAACTCTCTAATAAATGCTAAAATTAAGAATAAAAAATAAATTTCTAAAATGATATATCACTTAAATGCTAAAATCCAAGGTATTACTAACCAAGTGGAAACTAGAAATATATTATAAGATTTTAGTTATATCCTAATATCTTTAAGATATTATTTATACATCCTCCAAGACTTAAAGGTATAAGAAATATATGAAAAATCACATAAATCTATTATGTAGTGTAGAAATGGGTATATACTATAATACTATAGGTATAAGAAATATATGAAAAACCATAAAAATATTCTACGCAATGTAGAAAGGGGCATATACTATAGCACTATCCATTAAACAAGATACATTTTTACATCTATGGAAACAATCATAATATTGAAAAATATCCTTTATTTCCTAGATTAAAAGCTATATAATAAATCAAGAAAAATGAAATTGCAAAGTGCAAAGGATTAGGGTTTTTTCCTGAAAAACATCTCATCTTTTATGAGCCATATCTTCACAAAGAGTTATCTAATTCAGCTGATTCTTGGACAAACTTCTGCAGAATTTGAATAACTTTAAAATGTGTGGTAATATGGAAAAATTCAAGAAATATTTAGGGATATACAACCCTATGAAGTCAACCATTCATAACAAAGGTAGTGATAATTTTTCAAATCGTGAAAAACAAAATTGCAAAGTGCGAAGGATCAGGGTTTTTTGTGAAAAATATCTCATATTTTAGGAGCCATATATTTGCAAAGAGTTATCTGATTCAGCTGATTCTTAGACCAAATTGTGTAGAATTTGAATAGCTTTAAAATGAGTGGTCATATACAAAAATCTAAGTGATATTGAGGGAGATACAACCCTGTGAAGTCAACCATTTGGAACAAGGGTACTGACAATTTTTCAAGTTGTTAAAAATAAAATTGTAATTATTTTCCAACTAGGGTTAAAACGATGGGAAAAGCAATGAAGGACTAGGCCTTTAGCGATGCAAGAAATTCTATCTAGATAGCTAAGTTTTTTTTCCCTTTCTTTATCTTAGAAATTGTGCATGAAAATTTTATGTAGTTTTTATCAAATATTATATTTGTTATAGAACTTTCAGATAAATTTCATTAGATTTTGAGTTTTAGTTTCCTTTCCATGGATTGATTTATAGTTAAATCCTTAGAATCATCCCTAGTGGTAGAGGTTAGTGAGCGCACCTCAGAGAGATCCTCATTGCTCCAAGATAGAGCAATTTTTGGTAAATTTAATGGGTATTGTCCAAGGGATTTAGCCTTGTAAAAATGGATTGATAAGAGTTAGAAGTCTCCAGGAGTGATTCTATCATTTCTTCCCAAAGTTTTCTTCCTAGCCATATATTTTTTTAAGAAGAAAGAGAAATAATCCTAAAAGGGAGTCCTTGGTTTATGGGAAGAGTAGGGCTCTTCCTTACCTACTAGTATGAAGGCTTTTAACCTGAAAAATATAAATTTATCCCTAGTACTATTCGGATTAGAATTTTTGGATTACCCATTGAATTTTGGAAAATATATACCTTCAAGGTAATAGGAAACACTCTAGGAGTCTCCTTGAGATTTTAGATACAGTAAAATATGGATTTTTGGCTATTTATGCTCGAATATTGGTTATGATTGATATAAGTAAAGTTTTACCATAATTAATCATTATTAAGTATGGGGATAATATGTTGACCCAAACTATATATTATCAAAACATATATTTTATATGTAGAATATGTCATGAGATGGGGCACATTGAGAGATCATGCCCTAAGAAGAGCCCAGCAAAATAATTTATAGATAATCATAAGAGAAATTTACAAATGGTTATGGATGAAGAAGGTTTTCAACTTCCAAAAAGTAGATCTAGAAAATAAAATAAAATGAGCAATGGAGACCAATAAGAAAGGATACTGAAATAAATTCCAATTCTTTTGAGTCTTTAGCCTATGAAAAAAAAGTAGATCAAAACTTAGAGGATACAGGACAACAATTTCAACATATTAGAAAGGACTCTATTCAATATGATCATAATTTAAGGAAGAATATTCTTGATGAACCCAAGGAATGTGTTTCATCAAATTTTGAAGACTCTCTTGAAGTGCCATGCACCATTCAGGAGGAAATAATTGGTAAATAAAATGCAGTTTTAAAAGGTAATACCTCTTCCATTAATAAGGAAACACTAGAAAATGAGTAGGATAAGTTAAAAGTTTCTATAATAGAGCCACGACAGGATAAATATGTTGAAAAAAAATGGTGAAATAATATTGAGGAATAAAATAATAATACCTACTCCTGATATAGGTAAGGAAAAGAGAGGAAAACCCTCAAATTATCAAGAAATATTTGTGGAAGCAAGAGCTAACATAGAGAAAGAAACACAAACTAAGTTGGTTGAACTTCTCTTTACCAAACAACAAAATGATATTGGTAATACGCAAGAGGTTCCAAAATCCCCTAATGAGACATGATTATCATCTCATTGAATATAAGGGGTGCTATTACCCCCTCAAAGTATAGGTGTATTAGGGACCTATTTTTAAGTAATAAACCTGATATTCTATGTATCCAGGAAACTAAAATGATAAAAAAAGTTTCAAAAGCTATGAAATAATTTTGGGCAAGATGTGAATAGGATTCTATGGATTCTAAAGGAGTAGCAGGGGGAATTCTAACTTGTGGGAATCCTTCTAGAAACTCTTGTGTAACTATTCATAAAACTAGGTATTGGATAGCCTCTTTAGTCACTTGCTACTTTGTTGATATTTGCTTCATCCTTATCAATGTGTATTGTTGTACAACTCAATAAAGTAGATTAGAAGTTTTGAGTGGTATTGAGGCCTTTATCAGAAATAAAGACCAAGAAACACATTTCATGATCATTGGATATTTTAATACCATTACCAAGATGAATGAAAAATTTAGGGGAATAAGGAATTTACCAAAATTATGAAATATTACTCAAATTTTATTCAAAATAATAATCTATGGGAAGTTGATTTTGAAGAAGACAACTATAGTTGGACCAAAAATAGGAGAGGTCATAACCTAATAGCAAAAAAATTAGATAGATGCATTCTCTCAAATAATTGGCTAGATGAAGGAAATTGTGCTAAAATTAATACCTTAAGAAGGATTGGTTCAAATCATTGGCCAATAAGAGTTAAAATAGTGGTTAGTGAATTCAAAAAAAATATCATATTTTAAATATGAGAAGATGTGGGAAGACCATCCTCAATTTTTTGATATGATATCTCAAACATGGAATTATTTAGGTAATGGTGGGTTGTATGCTCTTCCAAACAAAATTAAAGCTATGACATCTAGATTAAAATAATGGAACAAGAACACCTTTGTAAATATTTTTGAGAAGAAAGAAGAACTAAAACATAAACTTTAAAAATTCCAAAAAGGTGATGAAAATAATACAAACTCGAAGGAAAGGGATTTGCTTAGTGAATATCATAATATTTTGAGTAAGGAAGATAAATTCTAGATATTAAAATCAAGATAGACTTGGTTAAAATAAGGAGATAAAAATACAAAGTTTTTTCATAGGATGGCTATAGTACAGAGATATTATTTTAGAATTGGTAGAATTAAATCAATAGAAGGGGTTTGGATTAAATATCAAAGTGATAATAGAAAAGAGGCTAAATCGTTTTACCATAATATTATAGGTTTAGAGGAGACTGTAGTTCTTAATGATAAACTTATTCAAGATGTTCCTTCAATTATAACAAATAAATATAATAGGAAACTGATGGAACATATTACTCTAGAAGAAGTTCATTTAGCTCTTTTCTCTTTTAATAAGGATAAATCCCCTGGTCCATATGAGCTCTATGTAGCTTTTTACCAAAATAATTGGGATATAGTGAAGGATTATTTATTGGTGGTAGTGGAAAATTCTAGGGTAAATCAATACATTCCCTATAAAATAAACGCAATTTATCTTACCCTAATTCCAAAAAAGAAGGATGTTGAATTTTTTTATTCTTTTAGACCCATACGCCTATGTAATATGGCTTATAATATTATTTCCAAAGTGATGGAGAATAGATTAATTCCATTGTTAGAAAAAATTATTTCAGAAGAGAAAGGATATTTTGTGAAAGGGAGACAAATTTTGGATGGGATCATAGTAGCTCATGAAGTTATACATTCAACAACTTTAAGAAAAGAGAAATCTATGATCTTAAAACTTGATATGATTAAAGCCTATGATAGGGTTACATGGTATTTTATTTTTGTAGTTTTAGATAAGTTCTGTTTTGGGAAGAAATGGGTTAGATGGATTAAATATTGTGTCTCTACTATTTCTTATTCAATGGTGGTCAATGGATTAGTGATAGAATATTTTAAAGCCTAGAGAGACCTTAGACAAGGAGTTTCTCTATATCCTTATTTGTTCATTATTATGGTAGAATTTTTGAGTAGGAACTTAAAGAAGACTTACAAATATGGGTTTATAAGTGGACTTAAGGTTAGTAATAACATCGATAACATCACCCATAAATAGATGATACAACCCTTTTTGGAAGGGCAGAGATAAATGAGGCTAGATCTTTGAATAACATTTTAAAAAAGTACAAAAGAGCTTTAGGGCAAAAAATTAATAGGACTAAATCCAAAATTTACTTTATTAACACTCCTACTAATATCAAAGCAAGAATTTGTAGGTTGCTTCAAATGGAGGAGGAATATTTACCAACAACTTGTCTAGGGATTGAAGAACACAGGCTTATACTGAGAGGAAGGGATGAACAATATAAGATCAACTTTTAATTTTATTTTCTAAATAATACTATCCAATATTATCAATGGAAATATCAATAGTAGTAATCAAATCAATGCAAAAATCATCACACACATGAGAGACATAAATTTAACGTGCTTCAACCAATGTGGGTTATGTCCATGGAGATAATATTTCTTCTAAATTTTCTCAAAAAATATCTTGGGAATCAATTCCCTAGTACAATGTTTATGAACTTTTATCCAAAGGACACACCAATCCCCTATAATATGGTTTGTGGATATCTCTCCATAGGAGAAATCTTTCCTCTTTGCTCTGGTTCATGGATATCTCTCCATAGGAGAACTCTTTCCCCTTTGCTCTGGTTCATGGATCTCTCTCCACAGGAGAATTCTTTCCCCTTTGCTCTAGTTTGTGGATCTCTCTCCATAGGAGAACTCTATCCCCTCTACTTTGGTTTATGGATCTCTCTTCGTAGGAGAAATATTTTTCATTTTCTCTAGCTTGTGGATCTCTCTCCATAGGATAACTATTTTCCCCTTTGCTCTAGTTTGTGAATCTCTCCATAAGAGAACTATTTCTCCTCTAATTTGGCTGGTGAAATTCTATCCATAGAAGACCTGTGTCCCCACTACTATGGCTAGTGGACCTCTATCCACAAGAGACCTTTATCACCACTGCACTGGCTAATGGATCTCTATCCATTGGAGATCTTTGTCCTCTCTACTTTGGTCACCTCTAATGTCTGATATCAACTCTATATCAAATCTACACAAAACCTCATCACAAGTCTAACACAAATATACTCTAAATATGCTCAAATATACCCCAAGACTTAACACAAAGCTTGATAAAATTAGTAACCAAACATACTATCAATTCTATCTCTAATCTTCCCTAATCCTTAACAGAAAGCTTGATCAAATCAGCAACCAAACATACTCTCAATTCTATCTTAAATCTGCACCAAAACTATCTCAAGTCTTCACAATACTTGCTCAAATCTACCTCAAGGCTACTCCAAGTCTTCTCACAATACTTTCTCAAATCTACATCAAAGTTGCTCCAAGCATTCTCACAAGACTTGCTCAAATATACCTTCAAGCCTCCTCAAAATACTTGCTCAAATATGCCTTCAAGCCTTATAAAAATACTTTCTCAAATATACCTTCAAGCCTTATCAAAATACTTGCTTAAATCTACCTTCAATTTTTCTCACAAAACCTGCTCAAATATTTCTAAATCTTGCATAAAAACACAACTTAAATCTCTTTTAGAAAAGCTTTCTTTAAACAGACATTCTACTTAGAATTCGTTTAACCTCTAGAACATATAGAGAATGATATGCTCTATCAAAAACCCACAATTTTCTTCACATTCACAAATATTGCATTCAATCAATGCAATCTCTATCTCTTGCAAAATCCCTTTCAAATCAAATCAAAACAGTGTATAACTTGTTTCACAAAACTGGTCTATCTTTCTTGCAAATTTTCTCTCAAATATCAATCACACTCATGCACAATTTTCCTTCATAAAATTGATCTCAAACGCTTTCACAATTTCTTTCAATATCTCTCAAACTAATATTCAAAAGGTTTCACAATGATGCACTAACTTGTCTTCAAACCTAGCACAAGTAGTTCACAATTTCTAGCACAAATATCTCAATCTCTTTCAACAATAAAAGCACAATATTGTACTCAAAATCTATTCCAAATGTTTCCAAAAACAATAAAAAATGAATTACAAACCTTAACTCAAATATTTCCAACAATGCATACCAATCAACCCTTTTAACTTCACCTCAAAACTACTTTCTCTAAACAAAACCACTTAGCTTAAAAGGTTGAATCACCATATCTCAAAGTGTTTGGTGAATATGTGCCCTCAAATACCTTTCTCAAAAATAATATCTTTTGCAACTACAAAAAGGATTAGCATAACACCTTTTCATATATTGGAAAAACCCTTCTCAAAATGTGTGCACAATTTTATTCCAAACCAATGCTCTATAACTCTCTTGGTTTTTCAAAATAAAACATCAAATCATGAACCAAGTCCTTCAATATTAATGCAAATATTACAAACACTAAAAACACAGTTTACACCTTTTATCTCCCACTTTCATAAAATAATTTCCAAACCACTTAATGACCCATAACACATATTTACAATATTAAATCAACCATTTACACCTTATCACTCCTACTTTTGCATATATAGAAATAAAACTTAATGACAACAATATCTTCAAAAATATTTGGCAAAAATAAATTACCCTTATACCTCCTATATTCCAAAAACCTTGTACACCATTGCACACCCCTCAAAATTCATGCAAAGCAAATTTAATCAACCTTAGCACATACCTTTTTACCAAAAATAATATTGTTGGCGCGAACGGGAATCAACCCTCCAACCTCAAACTCCTAACATAGCATGTGACTACTTGCACTAGCCAAGTGGTTGAGACCTAACGTATGGGCCTCCACTCTTATTCCCTTGGTGCATTCACCAAAAAAATTAAATCCTTCAAAAATGGTGCTAGGGAGAATTAAACTACGAACCTCTACCATGCACATGACTTAGCACGAATCTAGCCACCGCTGGGCTACCCTGGAAAATTACATCAAGAAGCAAACAATTTTTTTTTTTCGTTCTCCTTCTATGCTCCAAAATCAACGTTGTCCCCTCTACCTCATTCATTGTCACCACTTTGCACGAGACACAAAAATCAAAACACACAACTTTATTTCCAAAGTCTTAGGGGTATTTATATGTTTCCATGCACATTTTAGACATCGGCCCTCTTTCAAATTTATTTTAAAATAATTTGAATTATCTTTGGTGCCATGTAACTTTATACTTAGGTATTATAATATTTAAAAAAAAGATATTATAATAAAGCCTTTTGCCTTGGGTATTTTTCCACCAATGAGAAGTCTTATCTTTTCTTTACAATTTAAAATCTCCCTTTGTTTTTTTTTTTATTTACCAAATGAAACCCTTGTTACTTTCAAAATATCTTAATAATATTTAAATTTAAAATTTAAATATTATAATCCTCTTCTTCAAAATTCTTTTTGCTTGCTTTCACAACCATGGAAAATTCCTTTGCATTTATTATTTCAACCTTGAAGATAAAACTCAACCTTTTCACCTACATCAATGACAATCAATGACATCAAAGATTTTACATCAATGAAAACACTATACTCAAAATTTCCAACTATCTCCCCCTTTGTCATTGATGGCAACTCTTTCTAAAAATTCATTTTCCTACCACTGGATTCCAAATCCGCTCCCCCTGAGAAACTGCTCCCCCTGACTAAATGCTCTCCCCCTTACTCAAATATCTCCCTCGTTGACATCAATGGCAAAGGGACTCCTTTGGGACTAAATATAACTCTTAGCTCAGCCCCCTTCCCACCTCCTCTCCTTGAGTTGATTAATTTTGGGGTGGAATTATCTCTACTCCCAACATACAATGCTCTTTTTCTTTTTCAACCTTATTTTTCAATATTTTTGTAGCCATACCCTTTTGATCCTTTTGAGTGTCCCTGTTCTTTCTTATCTCTAGAAATTTTGGAAACTCTATTCTACACCACATAGCCTTATGACCCATATTATTGCACTTGTAACACTTAATTTTGTAGTTCTTGGAAGGTGCAAATATCTTTAAGTTCCTCTTGGTGAAGCCATACTCATTTATGTCATGAACCCTACAATGGATTGCTTTATGACCAAAGCAATTATAAGAGTAGTAATACCCTTGGAAGAAATCTCCATCTTTGAAAGAGTTGACATTCCTTTTAGTGAGGCCATATTCCTTCTTTCCATGAGTCCTACAATGCATAGCCTTGTGACCAAACCGATTACATGAAAAATAATGTCCTTCAAAGAAATATTGTCTTGAAACCTTTGGTCTCTTAGTCCTTTCTTTTCCTTCTCTATGATGATCCATGTTTCTTGTTTGTGCATTGTTTCCTTTAGTGAAGCTTCTATTATTCAACTTATCTGCATAGGTCTCAATTTATTCTTCACTCTCTTCCTATGAAACTTCCTCTTATTTTGAGCTTGAGCTTGACCCTTCTTGTTTCTTTTGTCCTTCTTCAAAACCAAGTCCTGTTTTGATAGATGAAGATCTTTGTTTATTGATAATTTTATCCAAAGTATTTGAATTTTTCCCAAACCTGTGTATCTTGTCCTTATAATCTTTCACTTCCATCCTTAGTGAAACTACCTCATGTTCTAATCTCTCACATTCTAACTCTTTTTCCTCTAACTTCTCAACCATGACCTCTTTAAATCTCATTGCCTTAGCTTTTTGAGATTGTTAGGTCTTGTAGAAGATTTTCTTTTCTTCCTCATGTTCTTGAAATTGAGCCTTTAGTCTTATATTATGATTTCTAACCTTTTTCAATTCTCCAAGAGTAACAATAAGTTTTTCTTCTAGATCAACTATACCTTCCTCTTCATTTTCTGAATCTTTTTCTACTTCTTGGTCTCCAAGAGCATCTTCATACTTTTCAACTTTATCTTCAATAGGAGCATCTTCTTCCTCTTCTATTGCCAAAAATAGAATATCTTCTTCTTCACTATCTAAGAGTATTTCATCACTATCACTTGAAGCCTTGATTTCCTTGTTAACATAGAAACTCTTTTTGTGCCTTTGAAAGAACTTCTTCTCATCTTGATTTGACCATACCTATTTTTCTTTTCATGATTGGATTTTCCTCCTTCCTTTTTCTTATGACCTTGTTTCTCTTCACCGCTACTGCTTATAGCTTTTGGAAAATTAGATGCATAGTGACCAAAATTTCCATAATTAAAATATTTCATAGTCTTCATACCTTTTTGCTTTCTTGGGTCCTTGTTTCTTTTCACATAGCTTCTTCATCACTGCTTGACTCACCACTTGATTTTGGTTTCTTATCTTTTGTCTTGTTTGAAGCTTTGAAATCTACCTCTCTCTTAGATTTGGGATCCTTTACTATTCTTATCTCATAAGCTATGATAATTCTATGTAACTCATCCATAGTCAACTGATCCATATCTCTCATCTCTTCTATAGCTGAAACCTTTCCATCATACCTCATAGGGAGTGATCTTAATACTTTTTGAGCAACACTTGAGTCTTCAATATCGAATCCAAGTCCATGAATGGTATTAAAAAACTCATCCACATGAATTAAGTATGTAGAAATATCTTCCTCATATTCCATCTTCAAATATTCAAACATTTTCTTGTGGTTTTGTAGTTTTACCATTTTGATCTTTTTATCTCCTTCATATTTTTGCTTCAATTTGTCCCATATCTCTTTTTCTGATTTGCAGTGCATAAATTTCACAAATTCTACTTCACATAATCCACTTAAGATTCCATTCATATCCTTGGTATTATTCACATGTAAAATCTTACCATATTTATCTGTTGGAGGAGTAGCTATAGGTGTGAATCCATCCTCAATTGATTACCATGTATCATATCCTTGTGTCATCAAGTAAGTCTTCATTCTTATACTCCAGAAAGCATAATTATTTCCATCGAATAATGGTACCTTATCTAATGAGGATCCATTATGATATACCATCTATGTTCCTCTAATATCTTCCTTCAAGCAGATAGAATTTTTCAAAGGAACCCGCTCTGATACCAATTGAAGAACACAGGCTTATACTGAGAGGGGGGTGAAAAATATAAAATCAACTTTTACTTTTTTTTCCCAAATAGTATTATTCAATATTATCAATTGTAATATCAATAGCAATAATTAAATCAATGCACAAATCATCACACACATGAGAGACATAATTTTAACGTGGTTCACCCAATGTAGAATACGTCCATGGAGAAAATATTTCTTCGAATTTTTTTTAACAAATCTCTTGGGAATAAATTCCCTATTACAATGTTTATGGACCTCTATCCAAAGGAGACACCAATCCCCTATACTCTAATTTTTGGATCTCTCTCCATAGGAGAACTCTATCCCCTTGTTCTGGTTCGTGTATCTCTCTCCATGGGAGAACTCTTTCCTCTTTGCTCTAGTTCATGGATCTCTCTCCATAGGAGAACTCTTTCCCATTTAATCAGGTTTGTGGATCTTTCTCCACAGGAGAACTCTTTCCCATTTGCTCTAGTTTATGGATATCTCTCCATAGGAAAACTCTATCCTCTTTGCTATAATTTTTAGATCTCGCTCCATAGGAGAACTCTTTTCCCTTTGCTCTGGTTTGTGGATCTCTCTCCATAGGAGAAATTTTTCCCTTTTGCTTTGGTTTATGGATCTCTCTCCATAGGATAACTCTTTCTCATCTGATCTGGCTAGTGAAATTATATCCATAGAAGACCTTTATCCCAACTACTCTGGCTAGTGGATCTCTATTCATAAGAGACCTTTGTTCCTACTACACTAGCTAATGGACCTCTATCGACTGGAGACATCTATCCTCTTTGATCTGATCACATTCAAATTTTAATATCAAATCTATATTAAATCTACACCAAACCTCATCATAAGTCTAGAAAAAATCTGCTCTAACTTTTCTCAAATATGCCCCAAGCCTTAACACAAAGCTTGATCAAATTAGAAATCAAATCTACTCTTAATTGTATCTCTAATATACCCCAAGTCTTAACACAAAGGTTGATAAAATAAAAAACCAAACCTACTCTCAATTCTATCTTAAATTTACACCAAAATTGTCTCAAGTCTTCACAAGACTTGCTCAAATATGCCTCAATACTACTCCAATTTTTCTCACAATATTTTCTCAAATCTACCTCAAAGCTACTCTAAGTCTTCTCACAAGACTTTCTCAAATATGACTTCAATAATTCTCAAAATACTTGCTCAAATATACCTTCAAGCCTTCTCAAAAGACTTGTTCAAATCTACCTTCAAGCCTTCTCAAAATATTTGCTCAAAACTATCTCAAGTCTTCACAAGACTTGCTCAAATCTGCCTCAAGAATACTCCAATTCTTCTCATAATATTTTCTCAAATCTACCTCAAAGCTACTCTAAGTCTTCTCACAAGACTTCCTCAAATATGCCTTCAAGATTTCTCAAAAGACTTGCTCAAATTTGCTTTCAAGCCTTCTCAAAAGACTTGCTCAAATCTACCTTCAAGCCTTCTCAAAAGATTTGTTCAAATCTACCTTCAATGAAGCTCATAAAACCTGCTCAACTATTTCCAAATATTGCATACAAACACAACTTAAATCTCTTTTAGAAAAGATTTATTCAAACAAATAAAGTCTACTTAGAATTCATTTAACCTTTAGAACATATAGATAATGATATACTCTATCAAAAACCTAATATGTTTTTCACATTCATAAAACTTGCATTCAATCAATTCAATCTTTATATCTTGTAAAATCTCTTTCAAATCAAATCAAAATAGTGTATAAATTATTTCACAAAACTGGTCTATCTTTCTTGTAAATTTTCTCTCAAATATCAATCGCATTCATGCACAATTTTCCCTCACAAAATTGATCTCAAAAACTTTCACAATTGCTTTCAATATCTCTCAAATCAATGTCCAAAAGGTTTCACAATGATGCACTAACTTGTATTCAAACCTAGTACAAGTAGTTCACAATTTCTAGCACAAATGTTTCAATCTCTTTCAACAATAGAAGTACAATATTGTTGAAAGCACGAGGATACGGAAACAAAAAGGAAATGCCAAGATGCGATGTAAACGAAACTAAACTTAACGCTAAATCCTACGAACTGAAATGCATGAAAGGAGAGAAACATAAACGCATTGAAACAAGGTATAAAAGTGAATATGGAGTACAACCCTTTTTATTAATATGCTTTAGAACCCAGTTACAATCCGTCTCCTCCCTTTTTAGGGGCTAGGAGCGTTAAATATGTTCTTGTCACATCAACAGATGGTATTCCTTCTTTCGCGTGCCCACATGTAGAATGGGCGGACCAAACGTCGTCGCCGCTTGCGTTGATGAGTCTTGACTCCTTGCTGCTCCTCTAATGTTGAGATCCTACGTTCAAGGAAACAGAAAATAGTCAGTAGCACCTGTAGATAAAATGAAACATGCAATCCCCAAGCCTACGATTAGTGCATGCAAAAAATAAATAAAACGATAACTAAATAACATCAGAATGATCTAAAAATTTAATAGAAGCATGAGGACATTACCAGGAGGGCACTGCAAATGGAACAGTCAAAAAATTCACCACGGATTTCTAATCGCTCCGGGGTGGGACGATTAGACCTGCAACAAAACGTCAAAAAGCACTGTCCCAAATGTCACATCCGGGAGGCTCCAAATCACCTGCAAAGTTGGGGGTTAGGTAAAATGGGGTATTTTGGAAAGACCCGAAAGGTCAGATTTTTCCAATTCGGCCTCTATCACCAGGAATTTGATGATGCTACCTGCATGTTAGCAAAAGCGAGAAATGACAAAAACATGATCAAAACAGCTCAAAATGATGTGAAATTTGAATGACAACCTATCTAAGCAACATAGAATCAGATGCAAAAATAACAGAACGGAAATCTGCTACAGATTTCTAATCACTCTGGGGCGGGGCGATTAGGACTGCAGCAGTGCGGGGGGCGCCCGGGGGCAGGACGCCCATCGTTTGGGGCCCGATTTCGGCACCAATCCACTTGGGATGGGTCCAAAACCTCTTGTGGGGTGTTGTCGAAAAATTTGGTAGGATGTTATGGCCAAATGTCGGGTTTTGGTTCCGGATTTGCGCTTCCAATAACCACCCAATGACCTCCCTTCCAAAAGAGATCAAGGATGTGAAAGGCACAAATCAAAAGGTGTGAGGATGTAAAATGGTAGCACTTCATTGCTCAAAATGCTCCTTCTCTATATCTTTTTGGGGTGAGAAGACTCACCATTTTATAGACCTGACGGTCTCTTTGGATGAGCATGCAGAGGCGCCACTTGGCAATCATGCCTTCCCAGGGGGAGAAGATTCCTCCCCGATTAGGGGCTCCATGACTGCCCTCGTAATTGCCTCTAGCGCTCAAAAATGCTCACTCACACTCCCATGCAATGAAGGAAGAGTTAAGTGGCGGATCTGAGCTGCCATTTGTCAAGATTTGACTTTTTGCCCGTCAAACCTGCTATTCGCCCCACCCTGGAGCGAATACTGCTAATCGTCCCTGGGTGGAACGAATACCAGTTTGTAATCATCCCTGGGTGGAACGAGTAGAGAGCAGAGTGCCTGAAAGGTGCCAAATTGACCTCTGACCTTCCAAAACTACTGTGTGAGTGGTTAGGACCACTGTTTAACCTCTGGGGGCTGCCCTAGGGGTTGTGTGTGTCAATGCGATCAGTGTTTGCAGTCACATAATCGGATTGGTGTTGTTTTGGTGTCTACAGATGCCCCTTTTTGGGATGCGCTGTGCGTGGCGCAGTGCTTGAGCAAAAATAGATAACCAAAGCACTAATGATTAGGGTTTCTCAGTAACCTAACCAACTTTTGATGCCCCAAGTATGGAAAGGGCATGCATTCTTGAATCCTTGCTTCTGACGAGCGAAGGAACTTAATTCAAGTGTTAACCTTTTTCGGTGAGGTGTTACTTGATCTTGGACATTGATCAGTCATGAATAGGCAAAGGGCGCAACCTTTTGTCTGTGGGAACCTTGAGTTCATGATTCATGAATGCCAAGTGTTTGATCAGCTTGTGATTATTGCTTGTTTACTGCCCCAAGCAGGAGCGTGATTGTCTTTGTCAATGATTCTTTGAATGCATGCCATTTCCTTAATTGGGTGTGTATTTGTTGATTGGTGACTAAGTGTGACTACCCCCTCAAGCGACGAATCGATGAGGGAATGACCTACATGAGAAAAGTGATGAGTCACTTGACCCAAGATGACTTATGTAAGGGTGCCTTTCAGTTGTTTATCTTTGAATGTGTGTGCAGTTTCCCAACATTTTGACCTATTTTTGGTGGGTGTTTAACCCTTTTTGTGATGCCCTTTGGGGATGAAATTCTCAAAAATCCGTCCTCCCGTGGAGCGGTCCAGCTATGGTAGCCTTCTTGGGGAGTAGGATAGTGAGAATTTGTGACCCCGACGTCGATTTTGTATGCCAGTGAATGGCGGGCGCAAAGGCGCCTTTGTTCGGCAATGTTATTGCTATTTTTGGGTGGGTTTGGACCCTTTTTGGGACGTCGTTTGGGGATGAAATTCTCGGCAATCCGTCCTCCCGTGGAGCGGTCCGACTATGGTAGCCTTCTTAGGGAGTAGGATAGTGAGGATTTGTGACCCCGACGTCTATTTTGCATGCCCGAAATGTCAAGTGCAAAAGCACTCTTATTGGACAATTTTATTGCTTGTTTTTGTGCATTTTGGTGCAGTTTTTGCTATTTTTGAAATTTTTGCTCTGTAATCGTCCCTGGGTGGGGCGAATACCAGTTTGGTAATCGTCCCAGGGTGGGACGAGTGCTAACTAGAGTGCTCATCCTAGGGAGGAATGATTACAGGCCTAAAAGCCTATTTAAGGGCCAAAACTAGGGTTTGGGCTCATTTGCATTCTATTTTTTTGGCGATTTGGAGCTCTAAGGAGGAGGAGGTCGATTCTGCGAAGCGAAGCGCTACCTAATTTTTCTCGACACCATGAGTTCATGAACCGGATCGAGCGATGGAGCCGAAGCGAGACCGGTAAGTGCTCCTCTTCGTTATTTGCTTTTGTTTTATGTTACAGTTTAAAAATCGTAATTTATTTTGAATTTGTTTTGTCGTTTAACTAAGGTAAAACCCTAGGCTAAAAAGAATTTGAAAAAAAAAAAATTTTATTCTTTTGTTAAATTAAACCCCTTGGTTGTTTGTTTTTTTTTTGTTTTTGTTTTGTTTGTTTTTTAAATAAAACCTAGGGTAATGAATGAAACCCTAGGTTAGAAAAATTGTTTTAATCTAACTTTTGTTTTTAAATTGAAATCCTAGGGTAAACTTAGAGCAAAACCCTAGCTTTAGAAAAATTTTTTTTTTTTTGTTTTTTTTTAAATAACCCTAGGTTAAATAGTTTTTAAAAATTGTTTTTATGTTGATTTTTGAATGTTTGTAAACTTCAGTTATAAACCCGAGGTTAGAGAAAACTGTTATTTTGATTTTGTTTGTTTTGTTTTTATTTATCAGTTTAAACGTAGAGTTAGAAAACCCTAGGTATTGACAAACTGTTTTTGAAATTTTTTTTATTTATTTTATCAGTTTAAACGTAGAGTTAAAAACCCTAGGTATTGACAACTATTTTTGACTGTTTTTGTTTTTTTTTAAGTTAAAACCTGATTTATCAGTTAAACGTAGAGTTAAAAACCCTAGGTACTAAAAACATATTTTTAAGTTAAAACTAGAAAAATTATTTTTTGAATTTTGTTGCTCGTTATTTGTTTGTTTTTAGCTGTACATTGTTTTATGCATTGTTGTATATTCATGTTATTGTTGTATAGTTTATCATGTTTTTAATGTTTTTGTTTTGTTTTCTTTTGCAGGTTGTGAAGAGCCGGTACCGTGTGCCTACGGTTTTCTCTGAAGCATGGGAGGCACTGACTTTGGCTGACTGGGAGTGGCTTGATGCCCTTGGGCTCAAGCAGGTGACTCGACTGGAGCCTGTGGTCGGGGATCGGGCCTATCTGATGGCCCTGATCAACTTGTGGGATCCCCAGACCAATACCTTCCATCTCCCAATAGGGGAGATGACAGTGACCTTGGAGGACGTCTATCGGATTCTATGGATTTCGATAGATGGGCTACCGATCAGGACGACGTCGCGTGATCAGCGGACAATTGTACTAATGCGATGCTTCGGGCATGGGGAGGAGTTGGGTGTGGACAACCCAGTGGAGAGGGTAGAGGGCGACTTCCATATTGGCGGGATTTTGGTATGATGGTGGCTAGAGAGGGGCATGTTGGGAGTGAGGCATGCAGTACTGATGGGCCTCATTTCCAACATGTTGCTACCCGACTCTTTGGGTGTGAGGTTCCCGTGGAACCTGCTGGAGGTGGTCTTCAGGTTGGTGGAGTGTCCGACCACAGAGCCCCTGATTATGAGATGGGGTCAGACACTACTGGCATAGCTCTACGATGAGTTGTACGAGGTCCGCTATCGAAGGCGAAAGGGTATTGGGTGTAGCTACTTGTTGCAGTGTTGGGCTTGGCAGCACATAGCTGTGGAGAGGTCGGTGGGGTTGTCATGGATGACTCGGCGGAGATGGTAGATAGAGAGATCGGGTACGAGGCACTATGGTGGTGTCGAGGAGCAGGGATAGAGTCGGCGGTGGGCAGGTGTCGTAGGGCACTATGTTGATGCCTTCACTCGGCTTGCTCTAGGGGAGGTGTTCTGATGCCCATATCATGACTTTCCATTCTGGCCTGAGGTTGGAGAGTGGCTTCGATGGGTTCGTAGGGGGAGGTGGCTGATTGGGCGACACGAGACCGAGTAGGAGTTCTTCCCGTATGGTCGGGTGACATGATAGTTTGGGGTGCGCCGGGGTTGCCTGGTGAGCCCGTGATCTATCGACATCGGGGGACGAGAGGACTCTGGTCTGGCCGGTCATTGCACCATTGGGTGAGGATTCGGATACAGCGATTGACGTCTCGGATGTGGATGATGTCGGGGTTACCATGAGTATGACCAATGGTGGACTTTGTGATGGTGGCGAGGCGAGGGGCCTCTAGGGGGTGCAGAGGCGGTAGCAGGTGGTGAGGATGCAGAGGCATCAGGAGAGGGCTGGGGGGTTCCGTTGGAGGATGCGGACATGGTAGAGGTGGATGATTTTGTGGGGGAGGATTTTGGGGTTCTAGGAGCCGGAGATGTAGGACGTTCCAGAGTAGTGGGAGCTAGAGCCTATATCCGGATATGCCTATGCACCAGGCTGTCCCGGAGGGTGTGGAGGGGAGGGATCATGCTGAGATAGCATGATTGGAGGATCTACTTTGGAGGCGAGATGAGGAGCTAGGGGAGGCTCTACAGGAGAGGGATCTCCTGTGGACTCAGTTGGCTGAGTGGGAGAACGCATTTGCTATGTACCACCGATGGGATGGGGACACAGATGCTGCGCGGGAGAGGGATCTCCTATGAACGCATTGGCATAGCACGATGATGTAGTGGTTGTGTACCGATGGTGGGAGGCAAGTGGTTTTGGCACCAGATGGATTTGGAGGGAGAGATTATCCACCTCGGGGGTGGTTACCTGAGCTCTCTGGAGGTGGGTCTTCACGTCGAACGAGGGAGCGATACTAAGCAGTCAGCATCATCTCATCGTAGGCGATTGGATGAGGGGGGGCTAGTAGGCATGATGTAGGGGCTAGCAACAGCCGCCTTGAGAGGTCCCATAGGACCCACACCATGGGGGTAGTTCCCGTCGCACCGATCCTACGTGATCATGGTGGCCGATGCCCTAGGCTTGGGGGTTTTTGAGCTTTTGCCTTTTTGCGAGGTTAGAGGACCGGTTTATTGTAGCCTGCGGGCATTTTTGATGATATATATACATATGACTTTCTTTTGTTTATACACGTGTTGTGATTTGATTTTATGCATAGTGACTGATGTTTGATGGATGCATGTTAATTTACATTATGTATGGATATGTTGCGATGAATGCTAAAGTTTCTAATTTATATGATATGCAAATGGAATGGATGAATTGAATTTGTGATTTTTGGCGGTGGCACCATAGACTGTTTAGAACTTATGGCTTGTTGTCCTAGGCGATTGTTGTGGTAAATGACTTTTTTATGTATACATGTTATTTTTGTATATTCTGATGGCGATGCAAGGATGAAAGATATCACAGTTGGTTTAGAATGTAGTTAAGGTTTTCTGAGACTCAGATGTTTTAACTAACTAGCCAAGACTGTACTTTTATCTTACAAGACTTTTGAACAAGGTATGAATCCGACTTGTCTTTGACCAAGTTATTTCACATCCTTGTGTGTGCAATTGAGTTTGTTTATGTGGTATTTGTCAGGATACCGCCAGTGCCAGATAGGCTGTCAACCAAACCTGTACTCGAGGATCACCTAATTAGCTCCACTAACTCCTTTGTTGTATTTAGTCAGATTAATCTACGGTGCTATCTAGGATACCATAAGCTAGCTCATCCACATGCAAACATTGATCTGCACACAAGTTAATGTGACAGATATATCGTCATGCGGGAGGTTTGCCACCGAGTGACCGATAGGTTATCCACCAAACCGATACTGAGGTTTACCTCATGACCTTCTGAATGCTGAGAGTTCCAGGGATTCAAGTTCGACTCCCTTCTTTTCTTCAATTGTATTGGGATACTTGCTCTTCTATAGTGATAAAAATCACTGTTTATTTTTGTTTTTTCTTTTGAGCAAGGGATTTGAATATTGAGTGATGAGAATCACTATTGTATGTGCCTTTTGATGTATGCACTTTGGTTGTGATGTCAAATTTTGGAGTTTTGACTTTTGCAAATTTTTGATGTTTTGCAACTTTTTGAGAACTTGGGATTCTTGGGGAATTGGGTAGGGAAGATGCTTGTCCTTTTGCCAACTCTCAGCATTCTTGGGGTCATTCGCACAGGGGGATGAGCAAGATAACCTTTTCACTAGATGGTATCCTGGATTGCTTTGCAGGTTTCATCTTTCGTTCACACAACTTGGGAATTTTTATGTGTGTTTTAGCTTGTGTTGGGATGCTACGTAACAAGGTGTGATCCAAGTAGAACTCTACCTTTGTAAAATCTGTCTGACTTTGTACAGTATTTGGCTAGAAAGCTAATGATAGCTGAAATGACGAAAACTCTAGATACATTTAGAAGACAACTGATGCATGATATGGTGAAACTATGGATGGCGTTTATTTTTGATGGACTGTTTATAGAGTGGAGAAATGTGGAAAATGATGGATTTGCCGAGTAATTACAGTCTATGGTGCCTTTGACTTGTATGACCAACAAATATGCAATGTATGGATGTGATGCTTAATGCAACTATTATTTTTGTGTTTTTGATGGATTGATTTTTGTGAGTATGAAGATGAGATGCAAAAAGAGTTCTTTATTGTTGTGATGATTTTGAGTATGCATGGAGATGAGATTTTATTGTTTTTGAATTTTCTTATTTTTTGACCAAGCGATTGTGGGAACCCTTGGAGCTTTTGGTTTGACCAAAGGGATTATGGGTACCTTTGGGGCGTTTTGGGGTTGACCAAGTGATTATGGGAATCCTTGGAGCTTTTGGTTTGACCAATGATTATGAGGAATCCTTGGAGCATTTTGGGGGGTTGACCAAGCGATTGTGGGAATCCTTGGAGCTTTTGGTTTGACCAAAGGGATAATGGGCACCTTTGGGGCATTTTGGGGTTGACCAAGCGATTATGGGAATCCTTGGAGCTTTTGGTTTGACCAAAGGGGTAATTGGGTATCCTTTGGGGCTTTTGGGGTTTGACCAAGTGACTTATGGAGATCCTTGAGAGCTTTGGTTGACCAAGCGATTATGAGAATCCTTGGAGCTTTTGGTTTGGGCTATGGCTCTTTTAGATATGGAATGGCCTCAAATGACTGATGTTCAAGGGTTCTAGTTCCTTGATTCCATCAAGAGAGGCTAGCCGGTATGTTCCAGGTCCTATTTTACTATCGATGACATAAGGACCTAACCAGTTTGCCATGAACTTGTCCCTTAGATGGGGCGGCAAGTTAGAATTTTGTTGGTTCTCTTTTAAGACCAAGTCACCAACCTGAAAGTCCCTCAGGTGAACCTTCATGTTGTATGCTTTCTTAAGTCGCTCTTGATAGATACGTAAATGCTCGAGAGCATTAACGCGTCGTTCATCGAGCAATGTAAGCTGGTCTAACCGGGCCTACCGTGCAGTGTCATCATCGATGAACTCTTGCATTGATATGCACAGGGAAGGAATTTCCAACTCGAGAGGCATGACAGCCTCGGAGCCATACACGAGCGAAAATGGAGTTGCCCCAGTGGGCGTCCGAATGCTAGTGCGATAAGCCCATAGGGCAAGTGGGATTTGAATGTGCCAATCCTTATGACTATCTGTGACCGTATTTTTGAGGATGGCGACTAGCATTTTGTTTGACGCCTCTGCTTGCCCATTTTCCTACGGATAATAGGGTGTCAAAAAATTATGCTAAATTTTGTACTTTGTGGTCAAAGCATGCACGTCTTTGTTCTTGAATGACGTCCCATTATCCGAGATGATCTTGGATGGAATACCAAAATGACATATGATGTTATGTAAAATGAACTCCAAAATGCGGGTTCCAGTCGTAGAGGTAAGCGGAATTGCTTCCACCCACTTGGTGAAGTACTCTATGGCCGTTATGATGAACGTGTGATGACTTGACGATGTAGGGGAGATCTTTTCGATTAGATCTAAGCCCCACTATGAGAATGGCCAAGCCGATTGGATCGGCTGCAAGGCCTGAGAAGGTACGTGTGTCAAATTAGCATGGTGTTGACACTTCATGCACTTCCTTACATACGCGCAACAATCTCGCTCTAAATATGGCCAATAATAGCCCATGCGGAGAATGCGCTTTGCGATGGCCATACCGCTGAAGTGGCCACCGCATGTACCATCGTGCGCTTGGGTGATCGCCCAAGTGGACTCCTGCTGGTCCAAGCAACGAAGGAGGATTCCTTCATAGCTACGATGGTACAAAATGTCTCCTAACAAGACATGTTTTGCCGCTTTCTTCTTGAATGATCATTTTGCAATGTGCGTCAATCCAAGTGGGAGGTTACCTAACTTGAGGTAATCTCTTATGGGTGTGTACCAATCCTGCTGATCGAAAACCTCGATAGTATGAACAGCCAATCCCTCTTGAAGTTCATCCCTAGCAAAAGTTGAGCGGGAAAGAACTTGTAAGAATAGCGTTGTGTTGCTATTAAGGGGAGTAGGGGAGAACAAGGACCCCTAGTTGGCATGATTCAGACAATCATGGATTCGAGAGAACTTGTCCGGGGATGGTTCAATCTGGATCAGGTGGATTCCTGGCGTTAAGTCAGAGCTTGCACGCTCCATCATGGATTGCGATAGTGTTTTGACTTGAATGGTTGTCATATCACCAGAAATGTCTTGCGGGATTAGTGACCCCAAGGAGGCCATAGTGTCTCGCAAAATGATTCGATGACCGAGGGAGTGCCTCGATGTCGTACCATTCAAGATTTGCCAAGAATTTGTCCACAAGGGCTTTGTAGGCCTATAGAACTGGGCATTTACATTGGAATACCCCTTTGACTTGGTTGACAATTAACAACGAATCACCAAAGATGTTCAATCGTTTGATGTTCATGGTGATTGTTGTCTGAAGACCTATGAGCAAGGCTTCGTATTCTGCATTGTTGTTGGTGCATGAGAAATCTAATTTAAATGATAGAGGCATTGGAGCCCCTTGCGGTGTGAAGAATACAATTCCCATGCCACCTCCTTGCTCACATTTAGAACCATCAAAAAATAGGGTTATGTCGGCCTGTGACTCAGGCTCATCAGAATCTGGCGATTCTGAGACATGGAAGACCCCATCATCGGGTAGTTCTATGGTCAGAGGCTGATCATCTTCGAGAGGAGCCTCTGCTAGTTGATCGGCTATGACTTGACCTTTGATGGATTTCTGTCCAATGAACTCGATGTCAAACTCCATCAACAACATGATCCATTTCGCCGTGCGGCTACTATGATAAGTATGACTCATCATGTACCGCAATGGATTCTCCTTAGACACAACATACGTCATGTTGCTCAACATGTAATGGCATAGCTTTTTGGTAGCAAACACCACTGCCAAGCAGAGCTTCTCAACGTATGCATAGTTAAGTTCATAACTGACCATGGTGCGGCTAAGATAGTAAGTAGCCTTGTTCTTTGTGAAGTTCATTCTTCTGGGCTAACATGGCACCTAGTGCCACCTCAATAGCTGAGATGTATAAGTAGAATGACACTCCTGGTCTAGGTGGTGCCAATACTAGTGGTGAAGCCAAGTATTGTTTAATATCATCGAAGGCTGACTGGCACTCGTCATCCCAGTGAAATGCTACCCCCTTGTGCAATAATTTATTCATGGGTCGGCACTTGTCAGATAGCTGCGCTATGAAGCGCTTGATTGACGCGACCTTTCCCTACAGGCTTCTGAGCTGCTTGATGGTAGTTGGGGGAAGCATTTCAAGGATTGCCTTGACTTTGTTTGGGTCCACCTCGATGCCTCGCTTTGAGACTATGAAACCCAAGAGTTTTCTAGATGTGATGCCAAATACGCACTTCTTGGGGTTCAATCGACTTTATGTTCCATGAGGCGATCGAGGATCTTGCTTAAGTCATCGAGATGATCCGGGCGCAAAAGAGATTTGGCCAACAAATCATCCATGTAATCTTCCAAAGTTTTATGCATGTGATCATGGAAGATGTATGTCATGGCACGTTGGTAGGTGGCGCCAGCATTTTTAAGGCCAAAGGGCATGACCTTATAACAAAATGTCCCCCAAGGCATTGTGAACGCCATTTTTAGTTGGTCCTCGGGATTGATACGAATCTGATTGTATCCCGAGAAACCATCCATGAGGGAAAGCATTTCGTGGCCCACTGTAGCGTCTACCAATGCGTCGATGCTAGGCAAGGGGAAATCATCCTTAGGACTCGCTTTGTTTAGATCTCAAAAATCAGTGCATATGCGAATCCTCCCGTCGAGATTTTTGATGGGCACCATGTTGGACAGCCATGGTGGGTAATCCATGCAGATGACAAACTGTGCATCCAACAACTTTTGTAATTCATCTTTGACCATTAAGGCCACTTGTTGGGTGCATCTTACGTAGTTTTTGCTTAACTGGCTTGACTGTCGGATCAAGCGTTAGATTATGCGTGACTAGCTACGGATCTAGCCCCGACATGTCTTTGTAGGACCATGCAAAAACCTCCTTCTTCTCTTTGAGAAGGGCAATGTAGTCGGCTTGCTCTTCGGGGGATAAACTTACCCCCAACTTGATAATCTATGGATTCATTGGATCAGAGCCGATGTCTACGTCAGTCGTCTCCTCGACCGACATGTGGGATCCGTCCTCCAACTGGTGTGGAGTTGGGATCAAGTGGATATCATTTGCTGAGTTTAGATCTACGTTGGGAACCTCGGGTTCCTCTTCAACATGGAAGATATCCTGAGTTGGCCCTGGGGTGAAATGAAGCATCTCACCGAAAGGCCAGTACTCTGATGGGGATGGTGGTGAATTGACGTGATCCCAGTCTATGGCATCTATGTCTAGATACAATGACTGTGTTGGATCGGTCGGATTGTGGATGGGGGTGGTTAAGTCAATGGAGATCATGTTGATGAAATGATTTTGGTCTCCATTACCATGGGTGTGGTGACTCGGACATCCTTGATGATTTTTGTGCTCCGGATCTGGCTCTGGAGGTATTGGCATGAATGGATCAGCCCTATGTGTGGATAGGAGGATAGGGTCTGCCCTCGGCACTGATATCTCTATAGGGTCTCTGGGTGGTAGGTGCTCTCTATATGCCCAAAGTGGCGGATTCAACACTTGGTCCCACTGCACTGGGTTTAGGTGCCACTCATGCCCTGGCCTTATGTTTAGTTGTTCAAATATGTCATCAATATCTAGGGGGTATTGTTGCTGCATCTGCCGCATGTGATTGAGATATGCCATCTCAGTTTCATCTTCATAATCACTGTCGGAGATCCAAAGGCCTTCGTTGGTTCCAACAACTGTTTGCGACATTAGAGGCTCGTCTTGCTCGAGCAAATTGATCTGGCCCCATCGGGGTTGTTCCGCTCTCTGCGGGGGGACCTGATTTTCTTGAGGTGGCACTTGCTCGATTGGAGCATCCAAAGGGAACATTGCCAAGAGGCTTTCTTGATAATCATCCATGGGGGTCACTTGTGAGTGATTGCTATCCGATTCGAAGGGGTCCCATGGTGCTACCTCATATTCTGACTCGTCTTCGGAAGATCCTTCTTGACCTTGTCTATACCCCTCTTGTAGGTGAGTTCTCGAACTTTCTCCTCTCTCGATTAAAGGGAAGGGGTTGTTGAGGCCAACAAGGTTGGTTGTCAATGATGGGAGAAAATCCCCCAATGTATACGTCGTGTTAGGATTGGCATATGGATCTAATGCCAACCCACCCTTGTTGCCTATCCCTAGGCCTTGCATGTTCTCTACCAAGATGTCCAAGGGTAGAGGGTGGTTGAACCCTACCCCTGATTTGTCGTATGGCATCTGATACCTTGGTTGGCAGAGAACGCGCACTCCTTGCTCATATCTGCCTAACCCATATCCATGCCAATTGCATTGGCCAAGATATCTCAAAGTGAAATCTGGGTTGGACAAATAGTTGACATCTTCAGTAAAAGGCTCTTCATCTTCGTCCTCTTGCATGTAAGGTTCAATGCCATGATCAAGGCCCCCATACACAAAGTTTGTCTGGTTTGGCGGGTAGCCTAGAGGAACAATAGTGCCTATGGGGAGGCGAGGTCTCCCCATGTCCTGCATGGACTCAAGTGTGGGTGTTGCTACAATGTTCCACACCAAGTACTCCCCCAGGCCCGTATTGGCCATCTCAATGGTGATTGTTGGCGGTTGAGGGGGAGGGAACGAAAGTTCTTCCTGAGTCCACTCCATGTCGGGTGAACTAGGAGCCTCGACTTCCATTCTGCTAGGCATCTCCTCAGTAGAGATGGTTGAGACTGATGGCGGTGCCTCTTCTAGGGGTTTCTTCCCTTTGTCCTTCGGTGTGGCCATCGTAGGTGGCATCGTTGGTGAAGGATCAGATGATGAAGATGGACCCGGATGGGGATTTGATGGACTTGTCAATGGGGATGCCTATGGAATTGGACCCTGTTTAGATGGATTCAACTAAAAATCCAAATGCGTTGATGGAAGGGTCGATTGCGGCATTAGCTACACCGTATTGCAATACTTGAAGGGCTCCAAGTCTACCGGGACTACATGCACTTGCCCTTCAAATGTATACTTTAAGCACTGATGAGCTATCGAAGGGACACACTTCATGTCCCTGATCCATGGCCGACCCAACAAGATGTTATAGGCCATCTCACCCTCCAAGATGTGGCACAATGTAGGTATAGTCTTTTGTCCCACTTGGATGGGTAGGACAATTGTGCCAACTATCGAGCATATTGCATCATTGAATGCTCATAGTGTATAGGTGGAGGCCACTATGTGAGATGCAAGCAACTTTAGGTGCTTCAAGGCCATTGTTGTAATGATATTACTGGATGAGCCAGTGTCCACCAATACCCTCTTGTACGAAATCCCATTGACCCATGCGATGACGTGCAGGGGTGGATCCACCATGTCACCAGCCACTGATTTCAATTCGTCCTCTCGAAAGGTGATGACTGGCTCAGTGCATCATTTGACATGTCCCATGAAGTTGTTGAAGGAGTTTGCTTCATGGGGCTGCAACTCGATGGCTTTTAGTATCTCCATTAGAGCCTCCCGATGGGGCGATGATTGTTGTATGAGCTCGTAGATGGAGAGCCTAGCCGATGTGGTCCTCAAACTCTGGGTGAGTTTGGTTCGAATCATGGCCACTGGTCTAGGTGGAGCAGGTTGCGTAAGGTGCTGTTGTGGTTGTGACATTGTTGGCACCTCTCCTGTAGCTACCACGGGGGCAGCTGTGCTCGGGTACCTCTTGTTCCGAGTCACTATATTGATCATCCCTACATACCCCTGCATGGGGCAGTTCTGTGTTACCTCATTGACTTGTAGGGTCTTTGCCTGCGCATCATGGGCAGGCAAGGGGTCCTTAAAGACCTCCATTTGTTGGTTGCTTGGTGCCACGGGATTATCCACCGCTAATGTCTTGTTATCTATTAGGTCTTGCACCAAGCCTTTAAACTTCCAACATGCATTAAGGTCATGTCCCTTCCATCTGTGGAACCTACAGTACAAGTCTTCCCTATAGCCCTTAGGTTTTGGTGCATTGGGGTCTATGGGTTGACTCTCGGGTAGGTTGATCAAGTTTGCCACTGACAAGCGGTCAAACAAGGAGTCTCTGGACTCTATGTAAGGTGTGAATTGTCGCCTAGGGTGACATTGCTGATTTTGTTCTTGCCTCTAATTTTCTCTATCATAACTGTTAAGAGGCACCGCCTGATAGTTAGCCTTTTGGGGCTATGTTGCTTGTGCAGGCTTAGGGACGTTTATAGCAACCTGATTGACCACAATGGGTTTCTGTTGCATGGTCCCTATTTTGGTGTTCTTAGACCATTCTTTCTTCTTTGGCTTGGCTATCTCGCCATCCTGAATCTTGATCTCCTCAATGATTCTGGCTTGCGCCAGAGCTTCCTCTAAAGTGGCATATTGCTGCAGCTGCAATAGCATGAAGATCGATCTCAAATAGCTCTTTGAGAACATTTGGGTGAGGTCGGACATAGGAGGGAGGTAGGGCAGCTTTGAAAGCAAAGTCCTCCACCGGTTCCCATAGGCCACCATGGTTTCTTCCTCATACTTCCCGAGGCTGGCTAGGTCACTTAGTGATGCCTTCTTCTTGGTGTTGAAGGTGAAGCATTCGAGGAACGCATCCACTAGCTGATCTAAGTTACTAATGTTGTGCTTTGGCAATTGAGTGAACCAATCCGAGGTAGGGCCTACGAACATGGTGATGAATGTTCTTAGCAGCAAAGCATCATTGTCCTGAATGCCAAAGCATTGGCTCAGGAATCTAGTCACATGCTCTTGGGCATCCTCCTCACCTCTAAAGATTGCCAACTGAGGTAGTTTAAAGTGTTTAGGGTAAGGGGGTGCTAGCACTGACGGATGCACAGGATGACTATGGAGTTGGCATAAAGTGGGATTTTGGGGCCTAGAAGTCTTGGTCTCCATAGACTCCAAGCGCTCTAGCAGCGCTTTATATGCATCGAAAGATTTGATCTCTTCCTCCTTGGTTAGTTCCCATTGTGGGTTGTGGGGAACTTGAGGCCTATGGAGGGGTGGCCGGATAGCACCCCCTCTGCCTTGGTAGGGCATTTCGCCCACTCTTCTTCTTGCTCATACTCCTCATAGGCTTCTTGAGGAGTTTCTGGATGAGACCTATAACCATGGGTGGGTCCCCGTGGAGGGTGCCCATCGTTGTTCCTGGGAGTGGCCTCCCTCTCAGGTCTAGGAGGTCTCGGAGGCAGCACTTGGTAAGGTCATGGAGACCTGTCTCGTACCAAGGGGTTGCGCCTCTCATACGGTTCTTCTCTTTGGGTGCGAGGGGTTGGAACCCTCTCAGGCATAGTGTTATGGAGCAGCTCATCTATTTGGCATCGAATGCACTCTTTGCTAAGGCGATATAGATGCTCTAGCTGCTGTTGGTCTTGCTCAAGCTACGTGATCTGCGCTTGGTGGGTGGCATGTCTGGCGACTGCCAGGTCGATTTGTTCTGCCATCTTGAGTCTAGGAGGCCTAGATGCCTCTCCTACACATTTATCTCGGTCATGATGATCCGAGATCTCTATAGGTCACTTCCCTCTATCGAGGTTGGCGGCATTCACTCGAGGCTCTGGCCTCGGTAGGTGATTCTGGTAGATAGCAGGTGCGGAGGCGCATTGCTCCCATGCTGTGTATTGCTCTTGAGGAATGTAATGGTCTTCCTCATGCTCCCTTTCGTATATGTGAAAGGGGCGGGTAGAGTTGGCTCACCCTATTTGAAGAGCCTTGTGCTCTGGATTTGGCTTATTATTCCTAATAGTGATGGGGGGTAAAGGAGGGATGACATAATCATGTGGCCTCTCCTCATGGACCCTATGCTGTTCTAGCACTTCATCGCATGGTGGCCACTCATACCGAGCTTCTAAGGGAGCCTTCCCATTTATATTGAGTGCCACGTGTAGGGACTCCTCCTGAAAGGGTCTATGTTGGATGGGAGTGCCCCTCGAAGGGGTGCCTCTATAGTCCCATTCTAAAATGGCATGATGTGGACTATCTTGTGGGTCGGGCCACCAAGGTGGTATGACCAAGTCCTTGGGGCTATAGCGGAGGTGACTTGTGCCCCCTTGTACACTCTTCGTAGCTCCTGCCCGTGATTGGGCTTGGCTACGGGTGTACACCATGGTGGTGTCTCCCTACAAGATGCGTAGATTTTTATTTCTTTTTATGATTTTTATGCTACACTAAATAGAAAATATCACACACACACAAAGCAATGATTATCTCATTTAAATATTAAAGGTGTGCCCTAAACCTGGTTTAGTGTGTTTTGATTTTTGTTTTGATAGTTTTGTAAAGAACGTTTTGTAGCAAATGCAATATGATGGCTCTTATGACTCCCAAAAATGGTCGCCCCTTCGATATACCATTGCCAGGCCATTATACCAAACCTCTCTATATACCCACCCTTACGTGAGGGAAACTATTGGTACGTGAGAGCAGAATGGTACATGGAACATAGGCGGTACGGAAGGGGGATCACCCTATTTTTGACACCTACCATAGAAGACTTATCCTCATGCATTGGGAATCACCCCAACTACACTTGGTCAACTTTCATCAGGATTTACGTCTAGCAATAGTAGCGATCGGGGTTATGGATGCAAAAATTCAAGCCAAGGTGGTGATGAAATCCACCGTTGGTCTTGATCAAGGGTTGGGGTTTTACGACCAGCTCCTTGGTGTTTAAATTGCCATGTGATGTGTGGGGTTCTTTTTATTTTGCATAAAATAAAGAAAACATGCAGTAAAAACTTTCCCTAAGCAAGCAAATAACCAGAAAATAGAAAACAAAAAGCAAAAAATGACAGAAGGTGTTTAGGACCCCTACCTCTTCTCTGCCCAAATTGGATGGCTCTGAGTTTCTACCCTAAAATTGCATAGAGAGCTATTCATCCCTGGGTGGGATGAATAACAGAACTGTATTCATCACAGGGTGGGGCGAATGCCCATTCGTCCCTGGGTAAGACGAATTCCAGCTCTGTATTCGTCACAGACTGGAACGAACAACAGTCCAACGTTTGAAAACTTGGTACCTGCAAGCAAAAACAAGCAAGTTTTGATCATATTTCTGATCTCAAAAATAGAGGACAAGGTCCCACCGTGATCGCCACTGAAAGCACGAGGATACGAAAACAAAAATGAAATGCCAAGATGCGATGCAAACGAAACTAAACTTAACGCTAAATCCTACGAACTGAAATGCATGAAAGGAGAGAAACATAAACGCATTGAAACAAGGTATAAAAGTGAATATGGAGTACAACCCTTTTTATTAATATGCTTTAGAACCCAGTTACAATCCGTCTCCTCCCTTTTTAGGGGCTAGGAGCGTTAAATATGTTCTTGTCACATCAACAGATGGTATTCCTTCTTCCGCGTGCCCACATGTAGAATGGGCGGACCAAACGTCACCGCCACTTGCGTTGATGAGTCTTGACTCCTTGCTTCTCCTCTAATGTTGAGACCCTACGTTCAAGGAAATAAAAAATAGTCAGTAGCACCTGTAGATAAAATGAAACATGCAATCCCCAAGCCTACGATTAGTGCATGCAAAAAATAAATAAAATGATAACTAAATAACATCAGAATGATCTAAAAATTTAATAGAAGCATGAGGACATTACCAGGAGGGCACTACAAATGGAACAGTCAGAAAATTCACCATGGATTTCTAATCGCTCCGGGGCGGGACGATTAGACCTGCAACAAAGCGTCAAAAAGCACTGTCCCAAATGTCACATCCGGGAGGCTCCAAATCACCTACAAAGTTGGGGGTTAGGTAAAATGGGGTATTTTGGAAAGACCCAGAAGGTCATATTTTTCCAATTCGGCCTCTATCACCGGGAATTTGATGATGCTACCTGCATGTTAGCAAAAGCGAGAAATGACAAAAACATGATCAAAACTAGCTCAAAATGATGTGAAATTTGAATGACAACCTATCTAAGCAACATAGAATCAGATGCAAAAATAATAGAAAGGAAATCTGCTACAGATTTCTAATCGCTCCGAGGCGGGGCGATTAGGACTACAGCAGTGCGGGGGGCACCCGGGGCAGGACGCCCATCGTTTGGGGCCCGATTTCGGCACCAATCCACTTGGGATGGGTCCAAAACCTCTTGTGGGGTGTTTTCAGCAAATTTGGTAGGATGTTATGGCCAAATGTCGGGTTTTGGTTCCGGATTTGCGCTTCCAATAATCACCCAATGACCTCCCTTCCAAAAGAGATCAAGGATGTGAAAGGCACAAATCAAAAGGTGTGAGGATGTAAAATGGCAGCACTTCATTGCTCAAAATGCTCCTTCTCTATATATTTTTGGGGTGAGAAGACTCACCATTTTATAGACCTGACGGTCTCTTTGGATGAGCATGCAGAGGCGCCACTTGGCAATCATGCCTTCCCAGGGGGGAGAAGATTCCTCCCTGATTAGGGGCTCCATGACTGCCCCTGTAACTGCCTCTAGCGCTCAAAAATGCTCACTCACACTCCCATGCAATGAAGGAAGAGTTAAGTGGCGGATCTGAGCTGCCATTTGTCAAGATTTGACTTTTTGCCCGTCAAACCTGCTATTCGCCCCACCCTGGAGCGAATACTACTAATCGTCCCTGGGTGGAACGAATACCAGTTTGTAATCATCCCTGGGTGGAACGAGTAGAGAGCAGAGTGCCTGAAAGGTGCCAAATTGACCTCTGACCTTCCAAAACTGTTGTGTGAGTGGTTAGGACCACTGTTTAACCTCTGGGGGCTGCCCTGGGGGCTGTGTGTGTCAATGCGATCAGTGTTTGCAGTCACATAATCGGATTGGTGCTGTTTTGGTGTCTACACTTGTACTCAAACTCTATTATAAATGTTTCCAAAACCATTCAATAATTAAGCACAAACCCTAACTCAAATATTTCCAACAATGCATACCAATCAACCCTTTTAACTCCACCTCAAAAATACTTTATATAAACACAACCATTTATCTTAAAAGGTTGATTCACCATACCTCAAAGTGCTTGTTGAAGATGTGCCCTCAAATATATTTCTCAAAAATAATACCTTTTGCAACTACAAAAAGGATTAGCATAACACCTTTTCATATATTGGAAAAACCCTTCTCAAAATGTGTGCACAATTTTATTCCAAACCAATGCTCTATAACTCTCTTGGTTTTTCAAAATAAAACATCAAATCATGAACCAAGTCCTTCAATATTAATGCAAATATTACAAAAAATAAAAACACATTTTACACCTTTTATCTTCCACTTTCATAAAATAATTTCCAAACCACTTGATGACCCATAATATAGATTTACAATATTAAATAGACCATTGACACCTTATCACTCCTACTTTTGCATATATAGAAATAAAAATTAATGACAACAATATCTTCAAAAATATTTGGTAAAAATAAATAACCCTTATACCTCCTATATGTTAAAAAATATTACACCATTGCATACCCCTCAAACTTCATGCAAAGCAAATTTAATAAACCTTAGCACATATATTTTTACCAAATAAAATATTGCAAGCACGGACGAGAATAAACCCTTTGATCTCAAACTCCTAACGCAACGCGTGATCGCTTGCACTAGACAAGTGGTTTAGACCTATCGTATGAGCCTCCACTCTTATTCCTTGGTTTATTCACTAAAAAAATTAAATCCTTCAAAACTGGTGCTAGGGAGAATTGAACCATAAACCTCTACCATGCAAACGACTTAGCATGAATCTAACCACCACTTGGCTACCCTGGTGGATGATGTCAAGAAGCAAATGAAAATTATTTATTTCATTCTCCTTCTACGCTCTGAAATCAATGTTGCTCCCTTTACCTTATTTTTTGTCACCACTTTGCACGAGACGCGAAAATCAAAATACATGACTTTATTTGCAAAGTCTTAGGGGTATTTATATGTTTCCATGCACATTTTAAATTTCATCCCTCTTTCAAATTTATTTTAAAATAGTTTGAATTATTTTTGGCACCATGTAACTTTATACTTAGGTATTATAATATTTAAAAAAATATTATAATAAAACCTTTTGCCTTGGGTCTTTTTCCACCAATGAGAAGTCTTGTATTTTCTTTGCAATTTAAAATCTCCCTTTGTTGTTTTTTTTTATTTACCAAATGAAACCCTTGTTACTTTTAAACTCTCTTAATAATATTTAAATTTAAAATTTAAATATTATAATCCTTTTCTTCAAAATTCTCTTTGCTTGATTTCACAACCATGGAAAATTCCTTTGCATTTATTATTTCAACCTTGAAGACAAAACTCAACATTTTCACCTTTGACATCAATGACAATCAATAACATCAAACCTTTGACATCAATGACAACATTATACTCAAATTTTCCAATAGGGATGGGGATAATGAGGATAGATTTATGGAAACTAGTTATCAGTAAAGTTTAAAATAAACTTCCAACTTGGAAAGGTAGATGGTTATCGTTAGCAGGAAGAGTGCAGTTAATTAAGTCAGTCTTACAAGCCATTCGAACATATTATATTTCTTTGTATTCTATGCCAAAATAAATTGAAAATTTTTTAATCTTTATTATGTGATCCTTTTTATGGTTAGGTTTACACGATAAAATAAAATTTTCTTTGGTGAAATGGAGCAAGTTGTGTGATGACAAAACTAGGGGAGGTCTTTGGTTTAAGAACTCTTACAGATGCAAACTTATCTCTTAGGGGAAAATTTATCTAGAGATTGTACAAAGAGAGTCAAATACAATGGGCAAGAATTATTCTAAGTAAGTATGTTGATCCTAATGACCCAAGTTTAATATTTATTGCATTCTCTCTTCCAAATGGTTTTGCTCTTTAGAATGGTTTAAAAAATCTATTGATGTTATGATTAAAGGTTTAAGATGGGTGGTGGGAACTGGAGAAAAAATTCTATTTGGATGGATACTTGGTGTGATAAAAAATCACTCAATTTAGATCCAGTTTAGAAACCTTGGATAATATTACTTCAAGAAAAATACGGTGACAGGGTTTCAAACATTTTTTACAAGGATCAAGAAGGAAGATACAAATGGAAAGAAGATATTTTTACAAGTATATAATACATTGATGCTAGGAGGCAATTGAGTAGAAATATAACAATTGTAATTATTCTAAGTGATGCCAAGGATAAATTTATTTTGGAGACGAATATCTTAGGAGAATACACAACAAGAAGTGGATATAATGTTCAACACCAACATAATAAAAATATCACTAGAATTTGGAGAGATATTTGGGATAGTCCAAGCACTCCTAAATTCCTCCTAAAGTCAAAATATTTGTTTGGCTAGTAGGTCATAGAAGAATTTTATCCTAGGATAACCTTATGAAAAGGGGTTTTCATGGCCCCTCTAAATGTGTTTTCTGTAATAAGGAGGAGAGTATTGATCATCTCTTGGAACATTACTCAATTATCTGAAATCTATGGCAATGTGTTCTTAATATATTTGGTAAATGCATGGTGATGAATAGAAAAATTAAATTCTGGTTAATGAAGAACACAAGCTTATACTGAGAGGGGGGTGAATAGTATAAGATAAAATTTTAATTTTCCTTCCCAAATAATATTATCCAATGTTATCAATTGCAATATCAATAGAATTAGAAAAGCAAAGCACAAATCATCACACACATAATGGACATAGATTTAATGTGGTTCATCCAATGTAGGTTACGTCCACGGAGAAAATATTTCTTATAAATTTTCTCAATAGATCTCTTGGGAACCAATTTCCCATTACAATGTTTATGGACCTCTATCTAAAGGATACACCAATACCCTATGCTCAAGTTCATGGACCTTTATCCATAGGATACCTCTATCCCCACTGCTTTGATTAGTAGATCTCTATCCATAGGAGAACTCTATCTCTTTTTTGCTATTTCATAGAAATCTATCCACAAGAGACATCTCTCCTCTCTTCTCTATTTCATGGAACTCTATCCATAAGAGAACTCTATCCTCTTGCTGGTCTAGTTTGTGTAACTCTATCCATAGGTGAACTCTATACCCTTACTGGTCTGGTTTGTGGAACTCTATCCACAAGAGAACTCTATCCCCTTCTTGGTTTGGTTTGTGGAACTTTATCCACAAGAGACTCCTCTTATTTACTCTAGTTTATGGAACTCTATCCATATGAGAACTCTTGCTGGTCTGGTTCATGGAACTCTATCCACTAGAGACTCCTCTATTTTGCTTTGATTTGTGGAAATCTATACATAGAAGAACTCTATCCCCTTGCTAGTCTGGTTTTTGGAACTCTATCCATAGGATACTCCTCTCCTTTTCTTTGGTCACCTCCAAATCTAGTACACACCTCTGCTTTGACTCTATTACAAGCCTACTCATGAGGCTTACCTAGATCTACTCACAAATCTATCCAAAACCTTCTTCATGTCTTCTCATAATTTTTTCCAAAACCTGTCCCAAATATGCACACATTATATGCACAAATCTATCTCAATTCTATCCCAAGTCTTATCACAATATTTTCTCAATTTTACCTCAAACATGCTTCAATTATTCTCATAATAATTGCTCTCTACTCTTCCCCAAATTTACACCAAGCATTCTCACAAGACTTTCTCAACTCTGTTCAACAATCTGCTCTTAAATCTACCCAAATATGCACTAAGCATATTCACAAGGCTTGCTCAACTCTGCTATGTAATCTGCTCTCAATTCTGCTCAAAGCTGCTCACTACACATGCTAAAAACTAATCATAACACATGCTCAAAAATCCTCATACACATGCTCAAAACTTCTCATACTACTTTCTTGTATTAAATTACTTTAAACATATTCTTCCCAGAATTATTTTCAAGAACATATAGAAAATGATATGCAATACAATTTCACAATATGTTATTTTACAATGTCACTCAAAGCCAATGCACAAATATGTTATCAATTATTTGCACTTTGATTCTCAATATCAAACAACTATGAAGCATGACATTGTTCTCAAACCCTAGTACATGTGTTTCCAAATTCATTCAATAGTGATGCACAACTTTATTCTCAAATCAAGGTACATATATTTCCAATAATGCACACTTAAGCAATCCTCATATATCCACCTTAATACTTAAATATAATTTCCTCAAAACACAACCACCTTAATAAGGAGTCAAATTACCATACCTCAAATATTCCTTGATAAATATGTGCCCTCAAAAACCTATCTCAAATAATTTCTTTTTTGTGCCACTTCAAAAATGGATTAGCAAAACTCCTTTCCAAATTATTCATATACAACCCTTCTCACATAGATGTGCTCAAGAATATCTAAAATTAATGCTTCACAACTCCTTTTAAATTCCCAAAATAAAGCTTTTTAACAAATAACCAAACCCTTAAATTTTTCTTTTTCACCATTGCAAAAATACAATCAACAAAAAATCTCAATACTCCTTGTCTTAATTTTAAAGTGCAACAATAACAATATCTTCCATTTTTATAATTCAAAAATTTTTCACAACATTTCCCCTTAGAAAAAATTAATTCACAAGATTTTCCTTTTTTAATTTTTCACAAATCTGATCTTAATACTATACCGTATGTCTCCCTACTTGATAAAACAATATTTGTGAATATCAATACTCTGTCTTATATCTACATTCTTATCAAAAATAGAAATTGATAAATACCTTAAACTATAGCTTATGAGAATTGATCCTTTGCCCTCTGAAACATCAATGCCCTAACTTGAGCTAGTCACCAACTGTGTTCACCCAAATGAATATCCTTGCTACGTTTGTTCACTACACGTGTTCACCTCTCTAACACACTTCATTTCAAACATCCTAAACTCATACTGCATACTCGATTTGCTTACTGCTATTCAGTGTTAGTATACCTTGAGTCACACTCCAATGCATTTTTTAGTCACTCACTACAAGTCAACTCATGGTGGCTTCTTCTTTGTTCGAACCTTGACAGTAATGTTCAATAGATGTGTAATTTATTATAAACTATATTCAAAATACCCCTTTCTTTTTAATATTTTCAATTACAATTTTTTTTCGATCTGTTGTTCACATTAAAAATAGGGATATGTAGCTCAATCTAAAACCATTCACATGCGTTGATGTGCATCTGCTATACGTTATGCTCGATCATGCTTTGACTCTGGTGAATTCACTAGAAAACTCGTCTGTGCGAATGACAAACTATCAATCGTAGATCAACTTTTTGTCCTTCAGATATCTCCTTTTTCTTTATCTTCATTTAGAACTACCTCACGTTGTCTTCTTCACAAATCCTTGGCACTCATGAAACAATTTTCAAGACTTCGTTGATCTCGATGTTCTTTTCTTATTGTCATCCAATCACATTGGAGTATTTTGAAAGGTGTTTGAAAAACTCTTTTTTTCATCATTGCTACTTCTGCATCTCGTTGAAGGTTATTTCACACAATTATCACACCATTTTCTTGCACAAATTTCTTCACAAATCAACACTTTTGTTTTTTTTCCACACCTTCAAATATCATATAAATACCTTTGATTTACCTTTAATTTATCAAGGTTTGTCGGCTCATGCACGAAGGCACCTCTAATATGCTTTTGGATTTCATTTTCTTGTAGACGTTGGTACCATGATACATTGGCACACATAGTAATGATTACTTGCCCTTTATTGATATTGGCTCCTTTTAAAATGTTGCTCACCTTATAATATCTCTTTTTCCCATGATGTTTAATAAACCTTTTTTTTAATTCCTTTATATATTTAAATCTTTAGATTTAAATATAAACCTTTTTCATAGAAAACCTTTTTCAAAATTCTTTATAATATTTAGAATAAATATTATAAACCTTCTATCTTAAGCAACACTTAAATAAAACCCTTGCTTGAATATCCATCCTTATCCTTTTCAGCTTTGAAGAATACTCTTGCCTTGAGTACTTTGAACCTTTGAAATCAATGACAACTCAATGTACTCAAAATTTCCAATAGTTAAAGCAATAGTTGAGCAATTATAAAAGTGATACTTTACAAACAATATGGAATATATGAAAAGATACAACATTTTAGACTATATGGCTAGAAAGGAATAGAAGAATATTTAAATAAAAGAAAATTAGTTTAGAGGTAATGAAAAATAATATATGTTTATCCATAGAGGAGTCTAAAACAACCCTATCAACTCACCCAATCCCTAATTTGGAAGCAAAGAGTATTTATATATGGAGTCAAGTGTAACAACCCCAATTTTTACTACTACTCATTTTATATATTTTTTCAGCTTTCATGAGACAAGGGACATAATCATGATCTAAGATTGAATCATTCCTATTGGATTGTAAGTTGTCAAGAAAAATAGCATCAAGATATATTAATACTTGATCAGAGTCACTCTTGAGTAGAAACGATCAACTTATGTGAAACCCTCTTACCACTCAGATATGAAAACGCTTGCCAAGCATTAGGTTTCATCCCCATAAAACGGAAAATTACCCTTAACCATATTGTCCACCAAGACCAGTATACAGGTGAATGCCTTGAAGATGGAAACCTGTCATAATGAAATAACCTCAACAATGGTTATTCATAGATCTTAGATCCTTCCCACATCTTCCCGATAGGATCACTAAGCTAATAAAAGCACTACCCGTGATTAAATTTACATAACCCTTGTAATGCCATCTTAAGCATGATTATATTACCTCATGCCTCTTAAGGATTATTTTTCCACCTTCTTTAATTAGGCAACCCTTTTGTTAAATACATGAATCAATTAATATTATTACAAAAGTACATTTAACCATTATGGGAGTACCCCCTCCTCATGTACATTTAAATTCAGTTCACAATGTAAGGTTTGTCATGATTCTCAAATCAAGACCAAATTGCCTTCTCGTGGATTACAACCCAGTTCAAATTCTATATTGGATAATTTTATTACTTATGTGTTCCAAGTTAATCCATCTATGAGTATTTATATGATGAACATATGTCAATGAATTCTTTATGAATATAATCCTTAACATTACAACCTTAAGTTTGAAACATCACGAGAGATACCCATTTGAGCAAGAATTGTATCTCATTACATTCTTCTTTATGAATCCATACCCTCATTGAATACATTAAGTACTGGTTGCATAAAGGTAAAACTAGCTAATTACATCATTCATAATTACCCATTATATTCTAGAAATTAAATGACACAATCATATATTATTAACATATTGAGAACTAAGAATACATTCTTTACATCATAATTGAACTACCGATTAATTAGTACATAAATTTAAACATTGTAATAATCTAAAAGTAAGCATAACTGTTTCATCTAGACACTTAACCATCACATCCACTTATATCATTTTAATTCTGAAAGTAAAAGTATTATGCACAAGAAATAACACATTAAACCACAAATAAATGACACATTGTTTTATCGTGGGAACTCTCATGGGGAATAAATCCAACCTCAAAAATATGTTCTCTCCTCATATTCATAAACTTGAGATGTTAAATATTACAAGTGCATAAGGATATCCACAGATCCCTTTTAATCAATTTTACAAATCAAGGGATACAACTATCCATTTTTGGGTTCACGATGAAATTAAGGAATTTTCCCAATTTCCTTTCTCTAAGTCATCATTAAGGTATTTATCATACCCATAATGAATCCATCTGTTCCTTCAAAATTCATGGTACAATTAATGAATCTATCGATTCCATCCTCTAAGATAATTTAAGGATTAAAAATATCTCATATGTGATTATGATAATCATTGGAATTATATTTTGGAGAAGTCAATTGATGTTAGAGGGAGTTTCATAAATTCCCTCAAGAATGAATTTCTAGTTCATTCTTCATAATTGATACAAATAAATCATTAAATTACAGTCCCATAACTTAAATTTATTGATATCAACAACCCTCTAATTTGATTAGCAAGCCATAATTAATTCTTCTATATCTAATGTTTGTACACTTGATTGCCTTTATATTTCCCTAGTATTTTGTCCAAAAATCCATATCGACAACCATTGCTACTTATGATATATCCAATGTAACCATAAATACCTTTTTATTTAGTCCAAGGTATTTTTAGCATGAGATGGAGGTTTGTACATAATTCCAAAAATATAGTGTTATATATATTATATATATATATATATATATATATATATATATATATATATATATATATATATATATATATATATATATATATATATATAATTTATAATCCCCATAATTTTACTGAATTTTGACCCATCAATTTTCATTATAATTGTATGGTTCAATACTTAACCACAAAATCTATTTGAATCTTCATCTTACCATTCTAATTCTTCTAGTCAGGTCCTGATGTAATTTCCATCCTCCACTCAACTTAAAAATTGAATATCTCAAACGGAGTTCGATTAATCGAAGCACCCCAAGGGATTGACATGGAGACCTTTCACAACAATCCATTTACAATAGCATGTAGCAAAGATTAAACAATCAATCAATGTCCTGAAAAAATGCAAAACAAGGCCCCACATCTTGCGATATGTCAAGTATTCCATGGCCACCAAATAATGTTCATTTCTTAAAGAGGGAGTGAAATAAATTTATAAAGATCCCATTATTCCTATAGGAATAATGTGGGACAAATTTTTCCCTTGTTAGCTAAAAATAAAAGGATTAATATGTATTAAAATATTGGTTTGACAACCAAACCATCATCGCTATGGGACGGACGATAGAAGTGCCACGATCATAAAGAGATTTCACCAGGAGTTATGTGTATCTCTAACCACGTAGTCTTGTTCCCTATAAGACATCACACTACATAAGGTTGTTAAGTTTAAAAACATACCTCACTCTCTTAGCATCTTGATTAACCCTTCAAAGCTTCCCTTTAGATTTGTGATGTGACTTGGGCTAGAGTCCACAGATGCAAAGTGTAACCCAGGGAGGAAGGCTATCGATATGGGTCAGATTTTTTGATTCACAATAGGTTACTTTACTATGAATTCAAACCCAGTTTCTTTTCACAAGAAGAAGGGCAAGCAGAGTGGAATGAAATTCCAACATAAATTCTAGATAAAAATTATGGTCTGCATAATAGTTTTAGGTAGACTAGTCATGATGCAACATTGCCAGGGTGTTTAAATGCTTACAGAGAGTAATCGTATATTAAAGTCATTTTCCTACATCACCTTACATAATATTTTTTTAGTATAATATTACTCAATAGGGTAAAATTTTGTAGGGACACTCAAGTGAGGTAGAAAAAATAGATTATATATAGACCTGATGTCTTTAGTTGTTGTAATCACCAAGTAGTGTGTTTGAATGGAGAAACGACTACGAAATAAGCCCGTAAATCTAGGTTATAATGAAAGAGAACCATAAGCACATAACTCCACCTAACAGTAGTCTAGTGGATTAAGGAAATCTCCTTGGTTGTCATTGTCCCAGATCTGAGGTATATGAGGTCCTCCTGATGCATGAGAAGCTCGATTCCTGAAGTCCAGATACTCTAGTTTCAGGAGCACGATGCAAGCATGGGGTAGTTAATCTATTTTCTCACAGGTGGTTTGATCAGGTTAAACCCACAATGTAGATGCTTGAATTCTATGGATTCAATCATAACAATTTGAATTTTCCAATTCTAACATCCAATGAAATTGTAGGCCGAGCATCAATGGGAGTTTGAGTTTATTTTTTTAATACACACACTGAACTGGGTGGTCTTTCAATATTAGGCATCTAGGATAGTATTTCAAATGATAATCAATAATCAAGTTGAAAGGTCTTTTCTAGTGGTCTACGTTCATGAAAGGTTTAATTACCTTAAGTGCCTATGTTGGTTTCATCCAACCCTATAAGTTGGTTGGTCATGGACCTTGTACTAATATCCGCCTTCACATGAGGTCACGGGGTCGACTCTTGGCGGAAGCTCTACCCAATCTACATATTTTTTAAATCAACAGTATATCATGTAAGGCATAATGGAGGTAGGAAGATTTACTATCATTGGCACTTGTTACCGCCTATGATATCCAATGGATTTTGGTAGAATTTTATCAATATAGGGTGTTTCCTTAATCTTAAGATAGAAATTTGAATCCTTTACTAGATTCAAACTTGGGTGATAGAATTATTCTTTTATTCAACTCTTTAATCCAACCCATAAGCCTTTTGACTAAGAAAAATTTAGACTTAACTTTCAAGTCGTTCTCGATAAGGAAATTTCCATATTCTCTTTACATTTAAATAAAATAAAACCTTATATTATGATCCTAATCTATGATAACAATAAATCATAGTGAAAAGAGATATCCAACCTGATTCTCGTTCTTGTAGTCCTAAAAGCTTTTCTCCTAGCCCATCTCCATTTCCTCAATCTTTTATTCTAACCATACCAGCTCCTCAACTTATCTTGGCCAAGTGCCCATTGTAATATCTCAAAGACCTTCTGGTTTTTGATCCACCCAAGGGTGGAGAGCATACTCCCTAGACCTCCCAGATTTCCTAGCACCCCTTTCTTCACAAGATGTCCTCTATTTATAGGGCACTTCTCCACTCATGGGCCAAATAGTGGCCTTATTATTTTAACAGTAGAATATGCCTTGGGCCAAATAAAACATATCATGTCATGTAAAGGGTAATCTAAAAAGTAAAAGAGGGTCCACATAGGGATAAGGTAGGTGGCCATATTTTTGTTTTGTGCCCACATGCTTCCACTTCCTCCCTAATTAAATATAGAGGGGAGAATCTCACTTTTCTCTCCACCAACCAAATTATGCCATGAGGGGGAATAAGATAGGCCTTTAGCATTAAATAATACTAGTGCCTAATTTGGTCCAATAAGAATTGGACATTGCATTCAAAATTAAATGCAATTAACCTAATCAAACATGATTAATTAAATTTCCATAATAATTACTTTTCCTTCAAAACCCTAAATTGGAATTTTGTAGAATTCCTTAGGGTCTATGACCCCTTTTTTTGAGCATTAATTGATCCCATGATCAATTAATATCCTTTTGATAGGGTTCAAGGGTGATGGGTCATGACATACACCCCCTTAGATTAAACACAATCCTCTGTGTTTGAACAATTACCTTAATGAATATATGTATCTAGCAAAGCTAGAATTCATCCTACTATTTTACAATTTGAGACATCAGATTTTTCTTTCTTCCAGCACCTCAATCTTGATGGTAAGCTACATCTTCCATCCATGAGAGTACCTGGACCTACAAAAATGCAAAATATCAGTAGTACCATGTCCTTATAAACAACATAACATCCATTTTGCATAACAAAAAGTATTGAAAACATCATCAATACATAATCTCATCACAAATATTATAGTTTTAAACCATCTATTATTGCACAAATACTGAATTTAAAGCACTGCAATAATAGAATTTGCAAAATGGTGTTACAGAGATATCATGAAATTATGCTTTTGTACTATATTAGACATAAAAAGTCTTATTAATTTTATCAAAACTCCCACCAAGGAGTATCACAGTATAATTTGTTAACCCTTAACATGAGTTAACCTGATAAAATTAAGTGTCAACAAAGACACATCATAATTTCAGAATCTCAATTTAGGATATTCACATATATCCTAAGATGCATTTTGGCAACCTTTTTTCCAACACCAGAGCATCCACCTAGATGTTTCCTGGTTTATATCATAAATATCATGGAGAAGTCCCATACCTTCTCCAAGAATGGACACCAATCCATTCTTCAAATTTCATTTAGTTTTTATACAAACAAAAATCAATGTTCATGCATTCCTTTGAATCACATACTAACTAATTAAATCCATTATAAACAACAATATTCATATAGCATTTATTTTCTACAAATAAAAATATAAAATTTCAAAAGTTTGCTAATTACATTTATGCCTCATCCTTGGCATGAATACTCTACTTCAAAGTGGTGGCCTACAAAGTGGTGGCCTAAAGGATCTTAAGGTTGGTGCTCTTGGGTTCGTTCCTCACCTCGTACTGTACTAGTACTTACGACTGGAGATGGTGGTGGAGCAATTGTTCCAGCAGCTGCTTGATCACTACCTCGGGTTGTTCTTCGAGTTGCATGAGTGGTTCTTCTTCTCCCACGTTGTGTATTAATAGTTGGTTGTGGTGGGGGAAGCATACCATGATTCAAAAATGCAACAAAACAATATTCCAAGAATGCAGCATTAAATTCATCCCTTATTTGATAAAATTATGGGTATTTTGTAAGCATGGTTGCCATCGTTGTTGCTCTCCAATTATTTCTTTGTAATATCTCTGACCTAAGCCTATCTCACTCAGCAATGCCAGCATCTCTCTCGGATTCTAACCTTATTCTTTCTCGTGCCCATATATCTTCCTGGGTATTTTGCATAGGAGACTCTCTCGTTGTTCCCTCAACTATTCTTCTAGATTTTCTCATTGTTATATCCCCTATTGTAACTGCCCCTTCTTCTTGTTTAGATCTGGTAATACTAAATATTAGTTTCTTCCTTTCAGGGTAGATGCATCACTAGATCGATAAGCAAAAGCAAAAGGATCATAAAACATACAATGGGGTTTACACCACATATAACTAATATCATCCAGGAAAATCCTGCCATGAATATGATCGTATTGGATGCCATGAGTAGGTGAAATATTAAAAACCTGTAAGTTATTACATACGATCAATTTCTAGATTTTCATTGTTGATCGAAGTGATTATCTGGTTCAATTTCCAACATATTAATCTTGTCCATTCATTTAACCGATCACATCTTGATGATCCCAAGGTGGATCCTTCAACTTCCATGATGCTTTTCATATTCGGCTTGATTGTCCCATTGAAGATTTTGTTTTTCCTTATCAATTCTTGAGGTGGCACATGTCCTTTCATCTTTACGTAAGGTCCTATCATTGCCCCTTCAATGGTTCCATAGGTTGATTTCATGCACACTTATTTTGGTGCCTTATCTTTAGGTACTTTTTTTCAAATCTGGTAATGAGTACTTGTTGACATCAAGCACATTATTGGAAAGAGAGAGAAATATTCTCTTAACTTCCTTTTGGTAGGAAACCAGTTTAGTAATTAGCCATCATGTTTTGTTATGAAGAAGATCAACATGAGTTTTATGAATATTTTGTTTGGATTCCCCGAAACTTGCTTCAATAGAGGGAAGGGTTGTAGAATTTCTTACAAATCCAGGCTATCAAAGCTCGTAACACCCTTATATCCATGGATCAAATATATTGTAATACCTTTATCCAGGATTCACATTGTGATGTGTGGCTAAGGAACAATTCCCATAATTATTTAGCTTTTGAAAGTCCTTTAAGTCATTTCGAGTGGTTTGACAGATTCTTCAGTTGGCCTAACTAGACTTTCCATGTTTGATTTGGAGATTCTTGGTTACCTCCTATAAGCGATCCTCTAAATATTCCATTTCAATTTCTACCACCCTGTTATTTGGATGTGGTCAAGAAATATGTTCCCACTGGAAAGGTTGCTTTTAATAGCGAGCTTTATCAGAGTCTTCTTTATCAAAGGTATGTGCAGACTCACTTATTCTAGGAAATTCAGAATAGATTCGCTCAAACTCGGTGTCTAATAGAAATGGATCTTATATTGTATGGACATCATGGCACTCCTTGGCCATATTATGTATTTGATAGATACATTACAATTCGCTACAATATTCCACCTCCAGTTATCTATTCCAAGTGTATCTTATCTCTAGTCGAAGATTATGATAGCTCAAATTCTGACTAATACTATGATGGTTTTCATCTTACCATTGCTATTATGTCTAGATCCTAGTTCTGGCATATTTGTATTCAGAAACTACTTAATAAATATTCAGTTGTTGGTTTTCTATGTTTCATCCAACTATTTTATGCTCCAGTTTTCTTTGGAAAATAATACCACATGCATGGTATAATGGGTAGTTCCTAATTTAAATAGCGTAGCACACCTCAATACATTCGACCACCACCCAAGTGGTCGGGTGGTATACTTTACTACTGAGCCAGGATACATGGATTATCGAAGCTGATTGGCGGAGTTCTGATATAGTTCACCCCAAAATTTCATGTCAAGAAAAGTATGAAGTTTTTGGTGAAATTTGGGGGTGGTTTCCATGCTTAAATGTGTCCTTGCTCTCTTTCACCAAACTAGGGTTTCATGCCAGAAGATGGTTCTGGTGATTGTGGATAGTCTCCATGACTTCCAGAGTTATGGTCTTCCTTTCACCTTGTCTCTGGTTGAATACCACTAAGGAATTGTAACATTGAGAAAATATATAAATAGAGAAAACATTGTTTTGTTTATCTCTTGATCTTAAATTTCTAGTAGTTAGTTTTCAATTTCATTCAACTAACTTGTATTCACATCACGTGATTATGACTCCAAACTGAGTTTAGTCATTCTCGTCAAGAGTTTTATCTTTTTGCTTTTACCATCGGGTTCTCATATGTAGAGAATAATACCACATGCACCACTTCATGTCTTATTTCAATGCTTAAATAGTATGAAGCACATCTATTAGATTACAACAAAGAAAGTGGTATTTCTAACCGTGGTAAAGGTTCAGGTCACGACTATCTCTGGGTGAACTATTACTAGTCAAAATAGTAATCCGCTAGAGTTTGTTGTGGTTGAGATGTTTAGCTTCTTGGCCAAAGGCCAAATTGTAACAAGAATTAATTAAATAAAACATTCTTTTAATTTATCTTGTGTACTACAATATTCTAAATTTAGTGATAGCGATAATTTAGTCCAAGAACATCTATAGTCTGATGATTGGTAGTTCTACTGCTCTATTGGCTAAATCAAAATTACTTTGGCATAGAAGATCTTTAGTTTTAGCAATTAACCAGTTATCTATAATAATTTGATAACCTTAATCTAAGTGATCCTTTAGTGGATTTGAACCAACTTATGGTTTATACACACTTGAGAATAAGGAGTAAGTAAGTCAAAAGACTTAGATGTCAAGTAATTTCCCAAAAGAGTCTAAGGTACACCGCTTAAAACCCATAGAAGGAGGGTTCGCTTAGCTCTTCCACTTTTGAATGATTGTGGATCTACTCGTGGGAGATAGGAACTCAGACATAATAATCTCAAGTATGGACCTTGTCCTTACCAAGTGTGCATTGTTTAGAGTTATGGAATTTATATTTTGAGTTTCTCTCATGTTTTGTTTCATGCCCAAATATTTTTCTAACCTAGATCTAACTAGAATCTATTAGTTAGCCTAGGCTCTGATACCAACTATAACAACCCCAATTGTTACTAATACTCAACCATAGTAATTATATATATTCATATTTTATGAGGCAAGGGACATAATCATGATCTAAGATAGAATCATTCCCATTGGATTGTAAGTTGTCAAGGCAAATAGCATCAAGAGATATTAAGACTTGATTAGAGTCACTCTTGAGTAGAAGTGATCAGCTTCTACGAAACCCTCATACCACTCAGATATGAGAATGTTGGCCAAGCATTAGGTTTCATCCCTCATAAAAGGGAAAATCACCCTTAACCATACTATCCACCAAGACCAGTATATAGGTGAATGCCTTGAAGATGGAAACCCATCATAATGAAATAACCTCAACAATGGTTATTCATAGATCTTAGATCCTACCCACATCTTCCCAATGGGGTATCTAAGATAATAAAACCACATCTTCCCAATGGGGTCACTAAGATAATAAAATCACTACCCATGATTAAACTTACATAATCCTTGGAATGCCATCTTAAGCATGATTATATTACCTTATGCCTCTTAAGGCTTATTTGTCCACCTTCTTTAATTAGGCAACCCTTTTGTTAAATACATGAATCAATTAAGATTATTACAAAAGGACATTATTTAACCATCATGGGAGTACCCCCTCCTCATGTACATTCAAATTCAATTCAGAATGTAAGGTCTGTCTTGGTTCTCAACTCAAGACCAATTGCCTTCTTGTGGGTTTCAACCCACTTCAAATTCTAGCTTGGATCATTTTATTACTTATGTGTTTCAAGTTAAGCCATCCATGAGTGTTTATGAGGTGAACATAAGTCAATGAAGTCTTTATGAATAGAATCCATTACATTATAGCCTTAAGTTTGAAACAACACATGAGATACCCATTTGAGCAAGAATTGTATTCCATTACATTCTTCTTTATGCATCCATACCATCATTGAATACATCAAGTGCTAGTTGTTGAAAGGTAAAACTAGCTAATTACATCATTCATAATTACCCATTACATTCCAAAAAGTAAATGACACAATCATATATCATTAACATATTGGAAACTAAGCATACATTCTTTGCATCATAATTGAACTACCGATTAAATAGTACACAAATGTAAACATTGCAATAATCTAAAGGTATGCATAACTGTTTCATCTAAACATTTAACCATCTCATCCACTTATATCATTTTCATTTTGAAAGTAAAAGCAATATGCACAAGAAATAACACATCAAACCACAAATAAATGACACATTGTTTTATCTTGGGAACCCTCATGGGAAATAAACCTAGCCTCCAAAATATGTTCTCTCCTCATATTCATAAACTTGAGATGTCAAATATTACAAGTGCATAAGGGCATCCACAAATCCCTTTTAATCAATTATACAAATCAAGGGATACAACCTGTAGACACCAAAACAGCATCAATCTGATTATGTGACGACAAGCACTGATCGCACCAACACACACAGCCCCCAGGGCAGCCCTCGGAGGTTAAACAGTGGTTCTAACCACTCACACAGCAGTTTTTGCAAGTCAAAAACCAATTTGGCACCTTTTGGACACCTTATTTCTTATTCGTCCCACCCAGGGACGAGTAATAATTTTACTCGTCTTTCTTAGGGACGAGTGCTTACTGGCACTCGTCTCTTATAGGGACGAGTGCTAACTGATTGATACTCGTCCTTAACAGGGACGAGTGTTGACTGATACTCGTGTCCCCTAGGGACGATTACCGGTGCTCGCTTCGGGGTGGGACGATTGTAGAGTTTTACTTGCAAAAAAATTCAAATCTCGACATATAACAACTCAGAACTGTCACTTAGCTTTCCCTGCATGACATAGGAGTGCGAGTGAGTTCTTTTAACAACACACATCTATCACTTAGCTTTCCCTGCATGGCATAGGAGTGCGAGTGAGCTCTTTTAACAACACACATATGCCACTTAGCTTTCCCTGCATGGCATAGGAGTGCGAGTGAGCTCTTTTAACAACACACATGTGTCACTTAGCTTTTCCTGCATGGCATAGGAGTGCGAGTGAGTTCTGTTAAGACAACTCAGATTTGCCACTTAGCTATCTCTTCATTGCATGGGCGTGCAAATGAGTTTTTCTAAAACATGCAAAGACATGCACAGAGGCAGTTAAGAAGCCCTTGATCAAGAAGAAGTCTTCTCTTCACAAACAAAAGCATTCATGCAAAGAAACACTTTTGCATGTTAATTCAAAAAGACCCCTTGGGTCTATAAAAACGGTGAGTTTTCTCACCCAAAAATATATACAGAGAAGGAGCATTTTGAGCGACGAAGTGCTGCTAGTTCACTTACTGGCGATTTGTGCTTTCATAATCGTGGTATTTCTTTTAGTTTCATGTTTATGCTTTTGTCAAATCTTTCATTTAGATTCATTTCAACTATCGTTAGATTCATCTTTTATGCTTCATACACAGGTGCTACTGACTTTCTTGTTTGTTTCTTTGAGTGCAGAGTTGCAGCATTGGAGGAGCGGCGAGGAGTCTACCTTACCAACGCAAGCGGTGGCAACATTTGGCCCGCCCATTCCAAACGTGGGCATGCGGAAGAGGAATTCTAAAGCAAATTGTAGAGATCAATATCTAACGCTCCTATCCCCTAAAAAGGAAGGAGACGTATTGTAACACGAATTGAAAAGAATATCAATAAAAAGGGCTATAGTTTATATTGCTTTTATATCTTGTGTTCATTCATTTGTGTTCTTTCCTTTTAATGCAATTTTGTTTAGTTTTTCCTTTTTGTTTCCGGAATCTCGTTCTTTCACAACCGTCCCTTTTCGGTTTCATGATGCAATTAAGAAAATTTTCCAATTTCCTTTCTCTAATTCATCATTAAGGTATTTCTCATACCCATAAGGAATCCATCCATTCCTTCAAAATTCATTGTACAATTAAGGAATCTATCGATTCCATCCTCTAATACAATTTAAGGATTAAAAACATCTCATCTGTGATTATGATAATCATTGGAATTATATTTTGGAGAAGTCGATTGATGTTAGAGGGAGATTCATAAATTCCCTCAAGAATGAATTCCCAACCATAGTATTTTGTCCAAAAATCCATATCGACAACCATTGCTACTTATAATATATGCAATGTAAACATCAATACCCTTTTCTTTAGTCCAAGGTATTTTTAGCATGATATGGAGATTTGTACATAATTCCAAAAATATAGTATTTTATTTTATATATATGTATATATATATTTAATACACACCCTGAATTGGGTGGTCTTTCAATCTTAGGCATCTAGGATAGTGTTTCAAATGATAATAAATAATCAAGTCGAAAGGTCTTTTATAGTGGTTCGTGTTCATGAAAGGTTTAATTACCTTAAGCGCCTATGTTGGTTTCATCCAACCCTATAATTCAGTTGGTCATGGACCTTGTACTAACAACCGCCTTCGAATGAGATTGCGGGGTCAACTCTTGGTGAAAGCTCTACCCGGTCTACATATTTTTAAATCAACAGTATATCATGTAAGGCATAATGGAGGTAGGAAGAGTTACTATCATTGGCACTTGTTACCACCTATGGAATCCAATGGCTTTTGGTAGAATTTCATCAATATAGGGTGTTTCCTTAATATTAATATAGAAATTCAAATCCTCTTTATTATATTCAAACTTAGGTGATAGAATAATTTTGTTATTCAACTCTTTAATCCAACCCATAAGCCTTTTGACTAAGGCTAATTTAGACTCAACTTTTGAGTCATTCTTGATAAGGAAATTTTCATATTCTCTTTACATTTAAATAAAAAAAATCCTTATATTATGATCCTAATCTATGCTAACAATAAAGCATAGTGAAAAGAGAGATTCAACCTGATTCTCATTCTTGTAGTACCAAAAGCTTTTCTCCTAGACCATATTCATTTTCTCAATATTTTCTTCTAACCATACCAGCTCCTCAAATTATCTTGGCCAAGTGCCCATTGTAATCTCTCAAAGACCTTCTGGTTTTTTATCCACCCAAGGGTGGAGAGCATACTCCTTGGACCTCCCAAATCTCCTAGCTACCCCTTTCTTCACAAGATATCCTCTATTTATAGGGTACTTCTCCACTCATGGGCCAAATAATGGCCATATTGTTATAATATTAAAATATTCCTTGGGCCAAATAAAATATAATATGCCATGTGAAGGGTAATATTTAAAGGTAAGAGGGTCCACATGAGGATAAGGTGGGTGGCCCTAATTTTATTTTATGCCCACATGCTTCCACTTCCTTCCTAATTAAATATAGAGAGGAGAATATAAATTTTCTCTCCTCCAACTAGATTATGCCATGAGGGGGAATAAGATAGGCCTTTAGCATTAAATAATACTAGTACCTAATTGGTCCAATAAGAATTTGACATTGCATTCAAAATTAAATGCAATTAATCTAAGTAAACCAGATTAATTAAATTTCCATAATAATTACTTTTCCTTAAAAACCCTAAATTGGAATTTTTTAAAATTCCTTAGGGTCTATGACCCCTTTTGAGCATTAATTGATCCCATTATCAATTAATGTTCTTTTGATAGGGTTCAAGGGTGACAGGTCGTGACATCAAGTCATTAAATGGAATTATGATGTTGGGTATAAGAGAAGCAAAAATAAGGTAAAGAATATAAAGTGGAAACCACCAGATTTGGAGTGGGTTAAGTTGAATTTTTATGGAACATATATAGGAAACCTAGGACCAGTATGAGGAGGACAAATAATTAGAAATAATAGAGGAGAGATTTTGTTTCATTATGCTTTCAATTGTGTATTTAAAACAAATAATAAAGTTGAAGCTTGAGATGCTTTAGAAGGTGTAAAAATATATAAACAAATGAAATGGAATAGAGTTTGGATGGAAGGTGATTCTCTCATAGTAATAAATGCAATTTTTAGGAAAGAAAAACAAAGGCTCCATGGAACATACAAGAGATAATTATGGAAATTCAAGAGCTTGCTAAAGATTTTGAAGAAATCAGGTTTACACATATATTAAGGGAAGGAAAAAAATGTGCTAATAATCTAACCAATAGAGGGGTTTTGGTTGAGGATCATGAAGTTAACATATCCTTTCCATGGTTAGAGGAAGTAGAAAGTTTAGTTGAAGCTGAAAAAAATTGTTGATTGCCTAAATCAATTAATGATTAAGATTTACTTTAATATTTTCTATTGGTAATATCTATTTTATTTTGTAACAATAATGTGTGTTCATTTAGACTATTTATTATAATTTTTGTGGTTGCACTTGTGTTTTAGGAAGGAAACTAGCAATCTAGATTTGGTAAAGCGAACTATGTTAGTGCGATATTTTGGAAATATTACTCTACTAAGATGCAAGGCATAGATAGTAGAGGTAAATTTTTGGCATTGTGAAGGTTGCTATAGGAAAATATCAATAAATATGCTAAATTCTAGAGTAATTGTATTCATACAGAGATTTGAAAAGATCCAAAAAATGAAAATAAAAAATTCAAACATTTTATGTAAAATGATGTAGGTTTCTAACTATAGCATCTCAATTGAGATGAGAAGTATATCTATTTGTAAAATCTCAAGCTCTAAAGAAGAGATATGTAATTTTTTAAGGGTGGGGGACTTGAGTACAACCCATTTTTATCAAGAAAAAAAATTATATATAATAAGGCATGGTTATGCATAAGGGGTAGTACCAAAAAAGTATTTATCAAATCGGGGCAAATCAACGTGAAAACTGTATAAACTGTGGGGCAAATTTTTCAAATTTTTGAATATTTTTTTTCAAAACATGGCATTTTTTTTTTCAACTACAAGTATCAACAAAATTATCAAAAGGCAACTGGCAGAAGGCGACTGGTAGAAGGCAATTGATAGAAGGCGACTAGAAAAAGGCGACTAGTAGAAGGTGACTGACACAAGGTGACTGGTAGAAGGAGACTAACACAAAGTGACTAACAGAAGGCGACTAGCAGGAGGCAACTGGTATAAGGCAATTGACACAAGGTGACTGACAGAAGGTGACTAACACAAGGCAACTAGCAGAAGGTGACTGGCCAAAGGCGACTAACACAAGGTCACTGGTCGAAGGCGACTAACACAAGGTGATTGTCACAAGGCGATTGGAAAAAAGGCAACTGACAGAAGGTGTCTGACACAAGGGGATTATCGTAAGGCAACTAGCAAAAGGTGACTAGCAGAAGGTGACTAGTAGAAAGAGACTAACACAAGGTGACTAGTAGAAGGTGACTGGCAAAAGGTGATTGGCACATGGTGACTAATAGAAGGTGATTGACATAAGGCGACTGGTAGAAGGTGACTAACACAAGGTGATTTGCAGAAGATGACTGGAAAAATATGATTGGCTAAAGGCAACTGACACAAGGTGACTATCATAAGGTGACTGGCAAAAATACGACTACTAGAAGGCATCTGACACAAGGGGACTACCACAAGGCGACTAGCAAAAGGTGACTGGTAGAAGGCGACTAGAAAAAGGTGACTGGTAGAAGGTGATTGGTAGAAGGCAACTGGTACAAGGCGACTGGCACATGGCGACTGATAAATGGTGAGTGGCACATGGCGACTGGCACATGGCAAGTGGCAAAAGGTGAGTGGTACTAGGTGATTGGCAGAAGGCGAGTGGCACATGGCGACTGACAGATGGTGAGTGGTGCAAGGCAAATGATAGATGGTGAGTGGTGCAAGGTGACTAACAGATGGTGAGTGGCACAAGGTGACTAGCAGATGGCAAGTGGAACAAGGCGACCGCCATAACCATAAATAATATGGTGCCACATGTCCTCCCTTCTGCCATGTGTCGTTCATGCATTAACTCCTGCCATGCAAAAAATCTATAAATTCATTTGCAGGGTCATTTACAGATTTTCCCAGAGCAACTTTAAAACCTTTTTCCAGCATTTTCCAGAGCAATTTTAGAGCATTTTTAGAGCGTTTCCAAGCAATTTTAGTGCATTTTGATAGCATTTTTAGAGCATTTGGCCACATTTTTGCAGTGTTTTGGCATCATTTTTATAAGGTTTTGCCAGCGTTTTCCTGCTTTTTAGAGATGGCTAGTTGTTCCTCCCCTCTTCCATCCAAAGTTCATTTCAAGTACACCTTCTGCCCCAATCTCAAGAGCATTTTCAACACTCCTGAAAGAGATTCCCAGTGGATTTACACCGTTGGACTTGTTGGTGTGTTGAAGATGCCTCAGTTGAACATTAACGTTCAGTTGATGCAACGGATCATTTCTTGTTACAACCATGATGTGTGCACTATTTCGATCCATGTGGATAACAACGAAATTGTTTTTTTAGTTAAACCCTCCGATGTGTAGCGACTAACAGGGCTACCATTTTCGGATGGTGTACTGGTGAACAACCAGTACGCCTTAACCGACGATGATAAATCCACCCTAGGAAACCTTTACGCTGTTCATCCTAACAATCTAAAAGGTATAATTTGAAATTTTATTTTTTATTTAACATTAAATATTGTTCTGCTATAGTTTCATTTCTCTAAAAATGTTCTTGTTTTATTTTTTGTTTTCTAATAATGTTCTCTTTTTTAAGTCAATTCTTCTAAGTCCAAAAGGGGCTTAAACATTTTGAATGTTGGAGACAAATTTCTATATGCTTGCATTGAATTTTTTTAGGCAAGGCTTATTCTGTAGGGGCGACCTACAGAAATGCCTTTTTGGGCACTTTCTTTATTGCTTCGTTGTATTGATGGCGGTAAATTTGACTAGTGCACACACATTTCCAACCGCCTAAAGCACGACATTTTGAGTGCCCAAAAAATTCAAGCATCTGCTTACACAGTGACTACCAACAATTTTATTCTTTGTTTATTTCAGGAAGCTTATTTCAACCTTCAATAGAGCAGTCCTCCCACTGCATTGCACCCTAGTTTGTTGTCTATTGGCATGTCTAATGGTGAGATACAGGTAAAAATATTTGTTGAAATATATTTATTTTCTTTTTTTAATTTTATCTTTTTATTCTCTAATTTTGTTTTGAAAATAGAAAAGAGCATCTCAGTCTTCAAGTAAGAGGGATGTCGCATTTAGGATTCTGGAAGTATCTGTTGATTCTGACACGCAATCGCAGTCATCACCAATGACTCCCAATAAACGTGTGAGGTCTGATGATGGTCGGATTCAGCATACACCTGCGGCACTTTTTACTGGAGAAATAGTTACAGTCGACGTAGAAGAGGTTACCTCCAACCCACAAGGTAACCTTACTCTGCATTGTTCAAAAATGCTTTTTTAAATGATTTATTTTTTTGACTTAAAATTATGTTTTTTTAATGTGTTTTACGTATTTTTCAGACAAAGGGCAAATGGTTGAAATATCAATGGTTGTAGAGTCTAATTTAGGTATGTATATTTTGAATAAATATTTTTTAATGCTATTGTTATTTACAAATGATTTATTTTATGTTCTTGTGTGAAATTTAATAGAGGGACCTCGTAGATTCAAAAGGTTGAAAAAAAGGATGGCTCCACCATCTGACCCTCCACGACCACAACCACAACCATAGCCATAGCCACAACCACAACCACAACCACAACCACAACCATAGCCACAGTAGGTTCAGGTCCACCCAAATCAAGTTCAGGTCCATCCACTTTAGGTTCCACCTATGAGGAACCAATCATGCATGCGTGGTAAAACATTCCTCACATCGCCACCTCACAATGCAAGAAGTGCTATAGATACACAAAATATGTCATCATCTAATATTTCTGTTGTATCGATATTAACCTTGGAGAATTTTTCAAATGTTGAGAGTGCATCTCAAATGCCCTCGGGAACTCTTGATTGTGACTTTCTTTATCAGGGTATGAATCCTGAAAATTTCCCTTTAAAGGCAAGTGATATTCTTGAGGATGAAGAGGGCATTGATGGAGAAGAAGATGATGTCAATGTAGATGTCATCGAAGTTTCCCCCTCTACCGCACAACAAGTCGTCGCCCATACTGTTATAGAAGATGATATCCTAAACGTTTCTAAAAATGTGTTATTAGCCGATGCATGTAAAGTTGTAGTTCATAATACTCTTCTTTCGGATATTGATAAATTGAAGGAATGGGAATATCGGACCAAGGTTTTGATTAAAGCCATCAATGGCCGATATAAGAATTTTTCAAAAAGAAAAGAGTTGTTTCTCAAGATGGAGAATGAGCCCCAAAAGCTCGATGCCTTGCTACATAAAGTTGAATCTGGCACTATGGAGGCCGAGTCTACATACAAAGATGAAATTCTTGTCGTTGTTATGAATCGTTTGGAAAACCTCAATGCAGAAGCCCAAGCATATTTCAATGAATGGGCACTTGATCAGAACAAAGTAGCAGTTGCAAAAACAACATGACTTACAGCTGATGTAAGTTCTACATCTAACTAAAAAATATTTTTTTTGTTAAATATGTTTTGTTTATAAATATTAACCTTTTTTTATTTTGTTTTGTAGTCTAATTTCTAGCACCTAAAGCAACAAGTTAGTGCCATGAAATTTTTTATCAAGACTACCAAAATTAGCATTAATAATGCTATTGAATTGAAGAAGAGGTTACAACAGATGGTTAGAGAAAATAATTACCTAAAGAAGGTTATCAAATATGGGGGCTTGGATGTTGAGGCTAAACTAAAAGAAAAGGAGAAGGAGTTGAATGCACCTTTCAAAGAAGATCCAACAAAGGAAGAGAGTGCCTTGTTATCGGGGATCAACACTACAGCAAAAAGTTTGGTTAGGGTTGGGGCATTAGAAGAAAATGATATTGAGGTAGATGTGGGTGGACCTTCAGGAAACATTGAAAAAAATAGATCTTTGTTGTGTTGGGTTTCAAGTGAAACAAAAACTCTTTATATCTTTATATTTTTATAAATATTTAAGACTGGTATTTTTTTGAAAATTGAAATCAATGTTAGAGGCAATTTCTGAAAATTTCATATTATCATTTTGAAGTTTTGTTTTTAATTATTGTTATGTTTTAATTTGAAGTGGAATAAATAATGTTTGATATGTTTTGTTTGATATTTTTGATATCCTTTTTTAGAATTGAAATCAATGAATGAGACTATTATCAAAAATCAATGAATGAGACTATTGTCAAAAAATGTTTTATCTATTGGAAATTTTGTTTTCAATGTTGTTATGTTAAGATTATATGTGTTGATGTATTAAGTAATTTGAAGTGGAAGAAATAATGTTTGATATGTTTTGTAAATTGCAAATGAATGGTATCATTTTTTAGAATTGAAACAATGAATGAGACTATTTCTGAAAAATATGTTATCTATTTGCAATTTTGTTTTGAATGTTGCTATGTTATGATTATGTGTTGATGCATTAAGTAATTTTAAGTGGAAGAAATACTTGTTTGATATGTTTTGTAAATTGCAAATGAATGGTATCATTTTTGAGAATTGAAACAATGAATGAGACTATTTTTGAAAAATGTGTTCTCTATTGGAAATTTTGTTTTGAATGTTGTTATGTTAGGATTATATGTGTTGATGTATTAAGTAATTTGAACCGAAAGAAATAATGTTTGATATATATTGTAAATTTTAAATGAATGGTATCCTTTTTGAGAATTGAAACAATGAATGACTATTTCCGAAAAATATGTTATCTATTGGAAATTTTAAGTGGAAGAAATAATGTTTGATATGTATTGTAAATAATGAATGAATGGTATCTTCTTTAAATATTGAATTCAATGAAAGAGAGTATGTTTTGATTATTTATGATGATGTAAAAGTTTGTTGTTCTTAATTTGAAGTGGAAGAAATAATGTTTGATATGTGTTATCTTTTTAAAACTTTGTTTTGAATGTTGTTATGTTTTGATTGTTTGTGTTGATATATTAAGTAATATTGAATTATGTGAATGCAGTAAGATGTTCTTTTATGTTATATGAATTAATTTGAAATGTCGGAAAATACAACATAGGCAATTACTTTCATGAATAACAAATATTACAAGAAAAATAATGTAACATGTGAAATCAAATCAAATGATAGCATCCTTTCATTCATATATGTGAAATCAAATCAAATAATAACATGTGAACTCAAATTAAATCAAATGAAAACATCCTTTCATTCTGATATGTGAAATCAAATCAAATGATAATATGTGAAATCAAATCAAATAATAACATGTGAACTCAAATCAAAACAAATGATAACATCCTTTCATTCTGATATGTGAAATCAAAACAAATGATAACATCCTTTCATTCTGATATGTGAAATCAAATCAAATGATAGCATCCTTTCATTCAGATATGTGAAATCAAATCAAATAATAACATGTGAACTCAAATTAAATCAAATGAAAACATCCTTTCATTCTGATATGTGAAATCAAATCAAATGATAGCTTCCTCTCATTCTGATATGTGAAATCAAATCAAATGATAATATGTGAAATAAAATCAAATGAATGCATCCTTGCATCATAATGTTGGAAGCTAGAACAAACTCTTTTCAAATTGTACAAAATGTTCTGCACTCATTCCCAAAATTTCTATCATCACAATCTGACCAGTGTTACCATCATCCTCATCATTATCAATATTCATTACACATCTTCTCTCTGCCAAAGAACTCCAATGTGACAATGCTCTTTCATAAGGAAACTCCTCAAATTCATAGATCGAAACATATACTCTCAAGCAATTCTCCAATTTTTTGTCCAATCTATTTCAAACTTTTGATTTTATATATGAAATTGCACTGAACACCCTTTCATCTTCCACAGATCCCAAAATCATCATTTGACATAATTCATATAAATGAAAATATTCACTCATAGTTGTTTTAATACTTTGGTGTAATATTCTCCACAAATGTGAAAGAACCCTCATGCTTCTTGGACTTTGTGTTCAAAAAGTGTGATTGTTTTGTCAAAAAATCTTTGTGTCAAAATGCCAGATTTCAATGCCATTGACTACAACACTTTGACTAAAATGGGGAAAGTCCCCATGTATTTGAGCAAAAAGAGGATACAAGCAGCAACGAAAAGTATTTCTATACTACAAAGACCATTCCTATGTCCTTGCATTGTAGCAGCACCATCAGCTCCTACACATATTAACTTAGTGGCTATTTCAATTTCATTCATTCCTACTTATTTTAAACTAGTTACAACAACATTGTAAATGTTTTTTGCATTACAATTTTCCACCATTTTGCGTATTCCTAGTAAATGAGGTTGCCTTGAATGATTTTCCAATGTGTAAACATGCATGCAAATCCAAGATGTATTGTCAACTACAGTCACCTCATCAATTGAAAGTGAAATGAATTTTTCCTTTTTTACTTTCTCTCTGAGGTCATTCTGCTCAACCAATGACAAACATTTTACCATTTCCCAACCACTTTAATCTGACCAATGAGCGTTGGGTAAGTTCTGCACATTAGCTAGTCAAAATAGAGATTTATAATCTATGAAATCATACATAGGTCTACCCTTCTTAAGAATAGAAAATACAATAGCAAACTGCAAAATTTTTGAAGCTAAAGTTAACTTATTCATTTTTTGAAATTGGGCTTGAATCGTTGCACCTTTCTCAACCAATGTTTGCTTTTGTTTCATTTCTTTATCATATTCTTCCGCATATCTCATATGTGAGCACTCTGATGCATCCTTCCACCTATAAGTTTTTTGTGTTGCTCGATCACCTTCTTTTGTTTTGATATAAACCTTTCCACAATGTTTTTCTATTGTATCTTTCTTAAGTTGCAATCTATGCTCCTTTTCGTGTTTCCAACTGCAAATTACGCATCTTAATTTTGTTATATCATCACTACTATTCTCTGGCAGCACTGGCTCAATAAATGGAAATTTTGATATCCAATCAAGTTGAAATGATCTGTTAATTGTCCACCTAGATAACCTTGCACGTTTATTTTTTTAGATGAAGATTCTCTAAAAGTAGGGACTGCATAAGAACTATTAGTTTCTTTTCCACTTGGCATGTTAGATTCAGGAATCTCTTCATGTTGTTGTTCGATTTTATTGAGATTATCTTCATGTGTGGACTATTGATTATCGTGGATATGTGGAAGTGGAGGAATACCAGGGTTAATAGTTTTTTCTATAGAGATAATTCTAGTGTCAATAGTAGATTCATTATCACTATGGCATTTAAAAGTATACTAGTATTTTCTACAGATAAAAGTGAACAAAGCCATCAACCAAAAAACACACTTCTTTATGAATTGAGGACATTATATTTAAAATTAACAAAGTAAAAAAATTAACTGGTGAGTAAAGGTGTTCATACCTTCAATTTGTGCAGATGTTGATGGCAGACTGGGTTTTGAAATATTAGGAAAGTATTTGAGGATACTCCTTTTATTGGAAGACTCTCCTCCCTTCTTTCCACTGCTTGTAGTTGACATTTTTACCTGTATGAATAGAAGAATAACATGAACAAAGAACATCATTTTTAAATATGAAAATAATAGGTATAAAAGAGAACTACTGCTAGAGACAATAGAATCTGTGACTGTCCCATGAATATTGTTCACAGGAAGAATAAACCTCCTTATTGAGTGTCCATTAATAAAATAAAAAATGAAATTTAATGGTAAAATAAGCATATGGATAAATTGAGTCACCTTCTGCTAATCGCCTTCTACTAGTCGCCTTTTACCAGTTGTCTTTTGTCGATCACCTTCTTCTAGTCGCCTTCTTCCAGTTGCCTACTATAAATCGCCTTTTGTCTATCACCTTCTACCAATCGCCTTCTGTCAGTCACCTTATGTCAGTCACCTTCTATCAGTCACCTTCGACCAGTCATCTTTTTCCAGTCGCCTTTAGTCAGTCGCCTTCTCCTAGTCACCTTCTATCAGTCCCCTTCTATCAGTCGCCTTCTAGCAGTTGCCTTCTAGAAGTCACCTTCTGTTAGTTGCCTTCAGTCAGTCACCTTCTACCAGTCACATTTTGCCAATCACCTTCTACCAGTCACCTTCTATTAGCCGCCTTATGCAAGTCGTCTTATGTCAGTCGCCTTCTACCAGTCGCCTTCTCCAGTCGCCTTATCCAGCCGCCTTCTGTCAGTCGCCTTATATCAATCACCTTCTGCCAATCACCTTCTGTTAGTTGCCTTCCACCAGTCACCTTATATCAGTTGCCTTCTATCAGTCACCTTCTACCAGTCGCATTTTGCTAGTCACATTTTGGTAGTCGTGGACTCTGGTTTTGTCAGTACTCTGCTTTGTATCGCTCGCTATCCGAAAAAAATGTTGTAATTGTATGGGAGTCATTGTTAGGGTTAGCTATATATAATGGGGTACAAGGGGTGATTTGGGTAGGATATTTCTTATTTTAAATAAATTTAGGGCAAAAATTGGGTGGGAAACCTTATGACAATGAGGCGAATTTACCCTAAAAAAATTAGATCTCGAAATTTTTGGGTGAACGGGCCGACCTCTATGGTCCCAAAAATCATAAAATTGACATTTTGGAAATCCAAAAATTCACGCTAAATTACAAAATTCGCCACTAAGCAAAACCCTGTAATAAAGTTAAAACAAGGAACTATAGTAGCTCTACTACAATACTTAAAATATACTATGGTATCAATGGTTGTAGTTCATATGCATACCCTAAGATACTTCTATATAATTTAATTATTTTTGGGTGAATTAAATGATTTATTCTTATCAATTCCCTTCTCATATTTGGTATCCATAAATAAGAGGATAGCAATTTACACCTTAGGAATCCTAGTATCAGTAATAGAATAATCTATAACAAGCATATAATCAAGCACCTCCAACTGGGAATTAGTAAAAGAAATTATATCCTCCATCATGACACCTTTTATCACCCCCTCAAAATAATGTAAACTCACCACCAATACTATCACAACTTTCTACTAACCTATATCAAACCCTAATAATAAAGTTGCTTGGCCAGTATATAATAATGATATATTAGGTTATTTTATTAATTATATACCCCCTCTGTATTGTAATGAAATCCAAATTCACTCAATAAAATTTCCATATTATTAAATACCTCCAATTATCACTAACCAAAATATCAATGAAGAAAATAAATACCAACCCCCATACTTAAAAATTCAAGATCTTCCTTAGCAAAAATGCCCCACCAAAACTCCATTTTTTACCTAAATAATTTGACCAACAAAAGAAGCAAAGTAACTTCAATTGTATTATGTGATAGAAGTTAAAAAAATCTTATGAAGAAATACTATGTATATTGGAAGTTAATAATGTTCATATTTTTACCAAGGAAATAAGAGAACTCTACCCTCAAGAAACATTTCAAAAGAAAAAAATTCTCAAGTGGTATTAATAGTTGGTTATATTATTAATTTAATATTAGAAAAAATTGTAATAATCATATATTATTGTCTTGGTAGCACAATAGTTTATATTTGGATAGAAAATTATCCTTATTTACAAGATCTTAGGTGGTTTAGTAACAACCACTAATATTATAACTAATAAAACCATGGATAAAAATTTTACTACGTGGATTACAACATAGTCTTACTATTCCCAAATGGTTGATAATTCTATAATAAAAATTATATAGTACCCTCCTAAAACTACCAATTAATACTACCACTAGCATAAGCTAAGTAACAAACTATTCAAATAAGTAATAAATATATAAATAGAAAATGCAAAAATATTTGGTGAATGACCAATCCTTCTAGTCTTTTACCTATCCATGCCTCCTCTATGGGATACCTAATCTATCACTTGCAAGCAAAAAAGTTATAAAATTCAAGTGTATACAAAGTTCGCATCCTTCCTACATGTTGGCATCATCAATCATAATATCATATATCATAACATGCATATCCCCATGGCCATGGGATGTGGAAAGAATCATAATCAATATGATAAAATAATATATCAATAGCCATTATAGCTTCTCCACCCTATAGATCCTTTATCAAGGAGGTCCCCTCAACCTACTATAACCACTATCTAATAGAATCAATATATATTCAATGTGGTACCCAAACCATCTATCTATGAAAAGCAAAAGGTATATCCCCTAAACTCCTCTATCTATAAGCCAACAAAATGCATATGCCTATTCAATGAAATGTCCAAACTATAATCTCTATAATGCATGGGGAGAGATCATATCATCTGTGTATAATATGGATAGGATATGGACTATGGTCTCTATCTTACCCCTGGAGGCTAATAAATACACCCTAAACAAATACTAATAAATAATATAAAAAATAGTCAAAATTCAACCATAATATTCAACATATAGCCAAGAATGACATAATGTAATCATAAGCATACAACAAATAACAACATATAGCCCAACATGGTAGTGTAATCACAAGCATAGATTTAGATCATTACCTAGTGAGTGACATATGATGTTAAGTCCTCAATTGCTAAAGTACTAATACCCTTTCTTTTCCTCCTTTCAAATTTTTCTAGTTTTTATTTTATCATTCTAAAAATTTATGTACCATTAGAGCAATTCACAATTTCTATGTATAGATAAAATCCAAGGAAAAATAGAGAAAAAATATAATTAAGAATAAGTGGATAGAATACCTTCACCCATATCCTTCTTTATAACTTTATAATACTTTTTCATGGACAAAATATCATATCCTTATTTATATTCTTTTTTCATACAAAACTACTATATATTTTAAAACATGTATTATTATTATTATTATTATTATTATTTTGTATTTACATGGTGGAATCGGTAGCCACCACGAATCCGGGCAGGTTGTCTAGCTTTTATGGCCGCCATAGTATTCTACGTTGTCCGCCCCGAAATCCGCCACATAGATCTTCGTGCAATCCGCCCCTATAACCACCATGCCATAATCATTTTAAACCTTTTATGCCGCTGAAAGCACCAGGAAAGGGACAAGCGTTCAGTCCAACGAGGCCCGAGATTTGAACCTTGGACCTTTGCCCCCCTTATGGGGTTTGGATGAACCAATTGGTCTACACCTTGGACCTAAAACATGTATTATTATTATTTCTTATTTCTAATTAATTTTCATTAAGGAAATACTTTTGATTTTATTTTAAATTATTTTTATGAGTGCATTGATTATAACCCCACTAAATATAATATATTATTTTTAACATATGTATGTCTCTCTATGCCTTTCCCTCCATGTGTATGTACATATTTTACAAACACACGAAAAAATTCACTTGTTAATACTAATATTGCAAGAGTCCAATGGCTAGTGGGTTTGGGCCAAGTGATGGGAAGTAATTTATTTTTGCCATGATCCAAGGTTCCAAGCCTTAAAATTTTCCATTTATAGGGCATTAAAAATAATAAATAAGCCCCAAAATATTAGGTACAATTTTTAGGGAACAAAAAGTTTTACCTTGTAGACTAAGGTTCCAACCCCATGGGTGAAACTTAGCATTTACAAAATGGCATAAGTTCAAGTTGTAAAGTACATTGAATTTTAAGGTAAATATTCAAGTGTAAATATTGTCAGGCTATATACAGATAATTATAAAATAATTATTGTAGTACCATTGTGTGGATTTTTGAAATAGTATGGTAATTCCATAATTATGTATTATTGTGGGTCCTGTTTTAATCCTATATAACCAATTCAAGAAGATATTGCAATAGCCTAATGGATTCAATGGATTTGTGGCAAGCAATGAGTAGAAAAGATTATTTCACCATAATCAAAGGTTTTAATCTCATGGGTCAACTTTAACATTTTTCCTAAGGATTTTATAGCAAGTGGTGGAGATCAAGGAGTCTTAAACTACAAGCCAAAGTTCCAATAAAATGCAATCTAAAAGAGTGGGTCTATTGAAAAACTACCTCCTTTAGCAATAGATTACACAAATCACTCACAAGTTAGACAATGATGTTACATTGAGTGTTATTCATACTTGTATGTCAAGATAACTTTTTTAAAAATTGTAATAACATTCTTAGATTGAATAACATTAAAGCCTTTACTTGTATGCCATTTAAATATCTAATTGAATTTTGCTTAGTAAAACATTCTACATGTGACAAAACCTCATTTGAATGGTAGATAAATTTAAACATCAAATTACATAAACAACAACAGCATTGTACAACCAATTTCTAATTAGTAAACTAACTACATGATAGAATGATTAACAACAATTCTTGAACATTTAGTTGCTAGTGATAGAACTAACTTAAAAGTATAAATTAATTGTATTACAACACGTTCATATGAGTGTCACTCCATTGGATAGTATTCATATTCTTCCACTTGAATGTCCACTTACTCAAATGACATCTTACTTTTCCACTTGAATGACACTCTTTCAAAAAAGTCCTTGAATGATAATTCATTCTCAACTCAAATGGCTATTCTTCCTCAATTCGAATGGTACTCCAACTTGTTCAAACAACTCTAAAGTATTCAATTGCATAGCTCTTAAAACTTCCTCTAGATCAAAACTAGAACCTTAATCGACAATGTGAGTTGAATGTCAACCCAATTAATTGTACCACACTCAATTTATCGGTAAGAACTGGACTTAAACATCAATATTGTAAACTTGAATAATACCTTCTTGAGACTATAATAGAACTCTTTTTATATAGATCCTGCACATACCAATCATACATAATCTACAATTTATAGTCCAATAACACAAGGTATTTATTACTCAAACATACATACAATATAGTTTGGAAATCAAGTATGATTTATTACTACCAATATTCTAGTAGGCTGCACAAAATATAAGAATCAATACACTTTGCCACAATGGTTGTATGCAATGTCTTACATTTTTCTAGACCCATAGACATACAACCAAAAATACACACTATAATGGCTATCATTATCACTCTCTTTCTACATCTCATCCTCCCTCTTCTTCCTTCCTTTTTTTCCTCTTCCTCTTCCTCTTCCTTAATACACTACTGGAAGTTACAAACATGAGAAAACTAGCTTACCTATAACCATATTCATTTTTAGATGCTCTTGCATCATACTCACCTAGTAAGAGAAACGTTTCATGAGATCCAACTCATGAAAATGAATTTCTTTCCCAAGTTATAACTATTTGAGCTTGGATTTTTTCACGAGGCCACATTTTTATTCTATCCTTGCCTTCCTTTGAGAATAAAACCTTCTCTTATAGAATACACTCAACTTATTTTTGCACTTTATCCCATTTCATCACATCCATCCAACCACAATAAACATGTATTTTTTTGGATACTTTCTCTTGTTGCCAACACTATTTTGTAGTGATTATATCCTCCACAAATTTCACAAGGATGTAGGTTCCAACACCTTGTTGTCACATGTCTAGATATTCCATACTAACTACAATAATATATCCTAGAACCTTCATCTCCTGTATTGATTTCTCTTCTTACAATTTAGTGTTACTACTTCCTTCTTGATTTGTATATCCAATGCCTTTATTATTTGGTGTTATATATGGTATTATGAGCATTTTCACACCTTGAAAATATATTTCCAATCCTTTACTATTATATCCCATTATTTTCATTAACTTAGAGCTAATACCTTTGGTGTGCCTTTCAAAGCACCCAATTTCTTCATCGCCACTATTGTTAGAGTTAGAGTATATTACATCATTTGGGTCATGTAAATGTACCACCTTTGGTACATAGTTAGAGTAAAATATTACTTTAGGAGGAAGTTAGCTAGTTACTTAAAGCAATGTAATAAATGCAGAGGTGGCAATTTGCAATTTGTAATGTGCAAGGTGTCCCCTTGTATAGCTATGTAGAGTGTTGGCCAAGGAATCTATCTTCCTATATAAAGGTTCTCATAGATACATAGCACATATCAAGTGCATTGTAGTAGAGATTAGTAGATAGTAGTAGAATTCATGTATGGAGTACAATGTATATATTTAGCTTGTATTATTGGAGTGACCATTACCTCCATACTGCATTTTATTTTCATCATTTCAATTTATAGTATATTTTAGTCATAGTGCAAAATTAATTTCTTTCATATTTTTTTACATCTTATTAGGACCTGTGTTAGATCTCTCCCACTGCATATATCCTCATAAGCTTACAACTATACAATTCAACAATATGGTCTTTATTGTGGCCATCACAGTAATCATAACATCATGATGTTCATATTCCTCTTCTATTCTTTGATCACTCCCTTTCACTTTATCTACAATGCCACTTAGGGATGATTTGAAAATAAATTTGGGAATCGTTGCATTGTCCTCTTCATTGTCACTACTGCTTGTGACTTGGCAAACTACCTCTTCCCTACATTTATTCTCTTGATTATTTACCCTTTACATCTACTTATTTTACCTCTTCTCTCAACACTACTATTTCTCCCTTCAAATTTATCTCATAACCCTTCAAGAATTATTTTTTTGTAATTAAGCATATTGTAGGATTGTTGTCCATTTTTTTCCTTTGTCCTTTAATGGACTTAATGTATACCTCTAAAAATATTTCTCAATATTTTAGATTTTCATCCTATTATCATGCATAGCATTTCTATCATACTGCCATGGTCTTTCCAACAAGACATGACAAGCATCCATAAGCATAACATCACATAGTATCTCATCCTTGTAAGAAAGTTTACCATACATTATTCACTTACCAAAATTTGATGTCCCTTTTACAACCATGAGATTTTGTATATACTTGGGTGTTCAATCCTCTTCAGCCCAAGATTTTCTATCATCATAGACACTATGTTATTCATACTCCCACTACCCACAATGACTTTGAAATATTTGCCTTCTTATTTGCATATGGTTCTAAAAAGACTTCTTCCTTGCATCAATTCATGCTCCTTTTTGGCTAGTTTTAGCAATACCCTTTTCATCATAAGGGATTATCCTTGTTTCTATTTTTCCATGTGCTTGGGTGAGGCAACACTTTCTTCATCTACCTATGCAATGTGGTTCCTGATTTATTTTCCTTTTCCATTGTCCTACTATACTAGTGGACATTCCAATACCCAATGATTTGTTTCTCCACATTGAAAGAAATTTTTGAGGAATCATGTATCCTTTCCTCTACCATAACCACCTCTTCCTAATGAGAAATTTTTTTATCTCTCTAGTATTATGGCTGAAATTACCTTGAGAAGCACTATCTTCTTCTTCTTACCTTTACTGCCCTCTACCACTATTTGATTGTTATCTTTCTCTAGAGAATTATCCTCTTTATTTAGAATTTTTTTGTTGCTTGTGAGTCAGTTTTTCTTCCATATTGAGTGTATATTGACATGAATATTCAACTATTATAATTTTAAGTATATAAATTCCATCTTGTGTAGATGACCTTTGTCCATTCATGCATCTTGCCACCTTCTCTTGATCATCATCAATATGACTTGCTCTTATGGTTAATTTATAGAATTATTTCGTATATTATTTCGCTCCCAACTCCTTTGGATTGAGGTTTTGAATTCTTCTAAACAGCCCAATCTAATAATCATTAGGCAAAAATTTAGAATTCAATTTAGATACAAACTTATCCCAAGTTCAGATACTATCCTTACATTTTCGTTGTCTGTTTGTTTGAACATGATCTTGTCAAATTGAAGAATTTACCTTCAACCTTATAAATGTAAATTTTATCTACTTTGGATCCTCCATATATTCAATCAAATAATATCTCCTTCTAAATTATCCAATCCATCAATTCCTTGGGGTTTAAACTTCTAGTAAATTTGGGAGTATCCATATTTGGTTTACTTCTCATGCTAGACAATTAGAAGGACGGTTGATATGAAATAAATTGTTTATTTTTATTTTTAAGGTTTAGTTTTGCACATTTTTTTGTATTAGTACGCAACATGAAAAGTCACTTTTGATAATTTGACCACTATAGATGGCCTCCCAAGTGGAAAAGACTAGTTGGGTCCCATAAAATATTTCATTTAGTGATCCTATATTTCATCCATTTTTAATGGTGAATCAAGAATCATGGTGTGGGTTATCCTCTAGGGCCCATAACACCTAGAGGGGGGACACATAACTCCCATCCTTATGCGGTTCTTAACTAGATACCATACATATAGATAGATATCTAGCACCATGGGCAATTAAATTCAAGCCATTCACCTGGTATTTGATCATGGATTCCTTAATGATATTGCATATATAGTGCTATTTTCCATACCATATCACTATGGAATCTTATTCATAAGAACTAAATCTCCCACCAGGAGTTCCCTTCACCAGATAATCTTCTGAATACATAGTCCTATCTTCAAGATCTCATATTTATCAATTCCACACAAGGTCCACCACCATACTACTCGTACAATGACCTGGAGGAAACGTCCCATACCACTCCTCATTACTTGTTATAACTTATTTTTCCAAAAAGTAGTTCTCGAATCACATTGAATGCATACCTACATTCCAATGGTAAAGAGTGACTTGGTCTTATCATCCTCATTAATGATATTTATTTTAGAAAAGGATAGGTTCAATATTTTCATGTCATCCTCACTAGTGATTTGGATTTAGAGTAAGTTTAGATCATAGATTCTACTCAAGGGAAGTTATCAAATCACCTATCCTAGATCGGATATTTTAATCCTAATTTTAGATTAATTTCCTTATAATTGCTTTCAATGATGGACTATATTTCATATAAATCATATTATTTCACTAGCAGATAAATAATGTCTTATTGAGTTTAATAAAGTAATAAGTCCTAAAATAATACATAATATATAACCATAAATTAAAATCATCTATACTAAAGTATGGCTATTTTTATACAATAATCCAAACAGGGTATCTTAATTCATTCCATAATGTTTGCTATATTAACTGCACATCCAAAAACTTATCTAGGAAGCGTTATCTAATGGTTCCATTGAAAATAATTTATTTATTTTACTTCCTTTTCACCATGAGCTTGTTAGAATATATTTCAATATTTCAGTTGTTAATTAATTAAATCATAACAATCTTATTTTGTTAGATTGATTAATATTAGGCTAGTTTTTATTGTTACAACTCCGCCTATATTTGTCTCGGGTGGTTCCACAACCTCCGAGCTAATCCTGGCCCTATTTTTTGTATTTATATTTCGTCAAAATAATCAAATGTGTTTTGCTTCTCACATGGTATCAGAGCAAACGCCACTCTCTCCACCACTCTCATTTTTTTAAATGATCTCGTAGTAGCATTGAGAATCACTGCTTTGGAGGTACAGCTTGAGAGTTTGAGAAAAAAAAATTCTCAGAATTTGATAGGCTAGGGAGGTTGAGAAATTTTTTTTAATTTCTCATTTTTTTTCATTGAATTTTTTTTCCGACCATTCGGTCGAAGAGGTGAAGCATTCGACCGAAGTCGAAAGAGGATCGAATGTCGAAAGAGGAGATCAAAATGGCAAATATCAACCACACGGTCGACAATCGAAAGGGCCTACATGTCGTGGGATCCAACAGTGCGGCTACCCCACGACCGCCTCGAGTGAGAGCCTCTCCCCGAGAAGGGATACTCCATTGTGGAGTAAAGGGTATAATAAACCATTCTAAGATTGTCCTTCCCATATGTGTGGGATAAAATACATCGAAGCCTCTAAAAAAATGAAATCAAACCAACACAGCACGTCATTTTCTTCTCTATCACCTGCAAACGATGTCAAACCGGTATTACACCTCCTATTTTTTGTTAATTGTGGTCACAGTGCCTTCGAAGGAGTGTTTTTTGGAAGTTAGAGGCCAATCGGAGAACATTGGCTGGATCAGAATTTGATCCAAGTCCTCCAAAACCCTCCAATACTGATTTTCTTCACACATCAAGCATCAAAGGTAGACATCGAGCTGGTTTGTTCTCCCCTGTTCTACATTTTTTAAAGATTTTGATTGGTCTAAATGCTATTGCACAAGAGAAATGAGCTCATAGAGCTTTGAGTTGAGTGATTTAGCTAGGTTTTTTGGCTCACTATGAGCTTGCCACCTCTCAGGCACTCGCACGCCACCACAATGCCTCCTCTATGCCACCCCCAAGCTACCGGTGGATCCGTCCGAGCAGTACCACCTACACTCCGCCTTAGTGGTGGTGGACGAGGGAGCACCGTCGTAGAAGGCTTTACACCTTCGAACATAGTTTAAGGCAGATGGCACCGAGGATTACTCCCGAATCAGCCCACTGGCTCATTGGTTGTGAGCCAAGTGGTAAGGGCTCCAACAGCCCTCAGGTCGCGGGTTCGGGTCCTGTCGACCCCCCTTTCACAAAGGTATAAATTTTTTTTTCTTAATTCTTTAATTTTTAGTTAAATTAAATGCAACTTTAATTTTCTTTAAATAGTTTTTTAAAGGTTATTTTTTTTACTAATCTTTTTTTTACTATGAAAATTAAAAGTTTTTTTTTAACTATTCATTATAAAAGAATATTTGAAAAATTCTTTAGAAAATAAAATTTTAAAGGGGGGAGTGTTTTTTTTTGACAAATCAATGGGGGATTGGGAGTGATTTTTTCTCAAAATATTGAAGGGAAAATAGTGAGCAATTTGTTTTCAAGCATTTCTACAAGAAACTTGGCAAAACTTGTAATAGGTGCATTCTCGGTGGTAACCGACACCTAGGGTCATTTTTTATGCTTTAATGTTGTATGGATGCTTTCATTTTTCAGAATTTACTTCTAAAGCATAAAGCATAAAAAAAAATTCTAAAATAAACCCATTTTTTTTGCAAATTCACATTCAGCAGAATGATACAGAAAGTGCTAGTTTCTTTTGCTATTGTTTCACTCCATCCACTACCCGAATCACTATCATGTTTAGGCTTAAATACAGATGAAATTTTAGATATCCAAAGTTTTTAGGAGAAGTTACGCCCCACGCATGCGGATTGAAGGCTTTCTAAGGTTGTTGCCATCAATGAGGTGATTCCCTTTCAGTACCGCCTAAGTACCACGTATCGTATAATCATTAAAATTACCTATAGTCTCCCTCACGTAAGGGCGGGTAATTTTTTTGGTTTTTCAAAATACTTATAGTCTCCCTCATGTAAGGGCAGGTATTTTGTATGGTATAACGGCCTGGAATTAAGGTATATCGAAGGGGTGACCATTTTGTGTTATAAGGAACCTTCATGATATTTGCACAACTAATGACTGATGCTCATCAGTTATTGAAAGGTCTAAATTATACACCATGGAAAAACAAAATGAAGGTAATCCTAGAGATGGATGATCTTTGGGAAATTGTTTTTGGAACAATAGTAAGACCTTCATCTACAGCTAGAGCAACAACTCTAACTACTGATCAGAAAGACTTTGACAAGAAATATAGCAAAGCAAAGGTGCTCATTTTGCTTGCTATTTTTGATGAAGTTCAACCTCATATTGCTGACTGTCCAAATAGTAAAGCGGCATAGGATGCCCTTAAAACCATATATGAAGGGAATAATGACTCCACCATTCTATTCCTTCAGTCTCAATTACACAATATAAGCATGAAACAAGGAGATACAGTTGAAAACTTTCTTTGCAGAGTGTTTGAGTTGAAAGGAAAATTGAATTCCTTCGTAGCACCAGTTTATGATAATCTCCTTACCTCAGTGGTAATGAGAGCTCTTACGTATTATTTTAGAGTTTTGATTACCTCCATTCATGTATCACAGAGACAAGTTACATGTATTGAGTTGGTAAATATGCTTCAAGAAGAGGAGGCACGCCAACTATAGCAAGATGATTCTTCTAACACTGCCCTATACACCAACAGGAAGGGGTAAAACAAGAAGGGTAATTTTTAGAAGGGAGGTAGTTCTCAAAAGGATTCAAAAGGGAAACAAACTCAACATCAATAGAAAAAGAGATATTGCAAGATTTGTGACAAAGAAGGTCATGATACAAACAGATGTTGGCATAAGAATAAACAATCAAAATAGAAAGGCCAGAACAAACCACAAAAGAACAAACAACAACAAGTGAATGATGTTGTTGAATAATATGACATGGATTCTAAGAGAGAATACAAAGTGTTCATGACTACCACAGTATCCAAGCAGACGGATCCTATTTGGTATTTCGATTCTAGAGCCAATAAGCACATTACTGGTGAGAAATCGTGGTTTGAGTCTTTTGAGGCCAAAGAGGGCAAACCTGTCACTATTGTCGATGATAAAACCTACAAGGTTTAGGGAGAAGGAAAATTCTTTGTTACTCTTCATGATGGCAAGTGCTAGATTGAGAAGGTTTTCTATGTTCCAGGATTGGCGAACAACTTTTTATCAGTCACACAAATTCTAGACTAAAATATAGTTGTAAACTTTAGTTTTGAGGGGGGCAAGAAGTGTTGTTTTATCACCAAGAGGGGTAAGAACATTGCAACCACTTCATATAAGCATGGCTTATTTGGCCTAGATACTATCTCTTCTATAGATGTATCCATGATTGTATCTACAAATGAGGCAACTTCCATATGGCACAAGAGATATGGACATATGAGTTCTGGTTACTTGCTTGAGTTAAGTAAGTATGAAATGTTAAAGTGTCTTCCTTCCCTTTCTACCACATTGCCAATTTTATCTGACTGCTTGGTAGGAAAGCATCATAGAGTGCCTTTTGAAAGGAGCTCTACACGAGCAAAGAAACCTCTGTATTTGGTTCACACCAATCTGTGCAGTCCTTTAAGTCCCAAAAATTATGGGGGTAAGAGGTATTTTTAGTTATTCATGGATGATTACTCACGAAAGATGTGGGTATTCTTTCTTCAACTGATATCTGAAGCATTTGGATTTTTTTAGCAATTCAAGAAATCTGCTGAAAAGAAGTCAGGAACTTCTATTAAGACCCTCCACTCAGATCAAGGGGGGATTTCACCTCTAAAGAATTTTTTGAGTTCTTGACTAAAAATGGGATCACACAACAGTTGACTACTGCTTATACTCCTCAACAAAATGGTGTTTCTGAAAGGAGGAACCGTTCCATCATGAAAATGGTTCATTGCATGCTCACATGAGATAGAATTGGGCAACAATATTGGGTAGAAGTAGTATATATGTTGAATAGGGCACCCACTAAGGCCCTATAAGGAATGACTCCATAGGAAGTATGGAGTGGAAGAAAATCCTCCATCTCTCATCTATGAATTTTTGGTTGTAAAGCATTCATGCACATACCAAGAGAAAAGAAGAAGAATCCAAAGTGGTATACAAGTACAATTAGAGACTCTAAGATATCCACTCCACCATATTTGACATTGGATAGGCCTCATACTCATAGCATGGCTCGACAGGAGAAAGCTACAACATAGATTACTGGGGTTGATGATCTGTGTTAGTCTTTTGAGGAAATTTCTGTAGATCCAAAGAGAGATGCATAAGATATGGACATTGATGATGACAAGGTTTTTATGTCCTCAATAGATGAACTTGAACCTACATCAGTACAATATGCTCTTGGTGAGCCTCAGTGGAAGACCGCTATGGATGTTGAGTATAAGTCTCTGATGAAAAACAAAACTTGGAAGCTTGTCGATCTACCATACGAAAAGAAGCCCATAGGCTGCAAATGGGTGTATAAAGTCAAGTATAAGTCAGATGGGATAATAGATAAGCATAAGGCCCAAATTTTTGTAAAGGGCTATGCTCAAAGAGAAGGTATTGACTACAAGGAAAATTTTGCACCTACTACTCAGATGACAACCGTTCGAGTTCTTTGTGCTATGGCAGCACAGTATGGGTGGAAAGTGCACCAAATGTATGTCAAGAGTGCATTTATAAATGGTGATATCCAAGAGGAATTCTACATGAATCAACTGGAAGGATTTGAAGTGGAAGGCCAATAGAATAAAGTTTTCAAATTGTTCAAATCCTTATATGGTTTGAAACAGGCCCCTCGGGCTTGGTACATAAAAATGGATAATCACCTAATGCAGCATGGATTTAAGAGATGTTCGTTGGATGCAAACCTCTATTTCAAGAATCAAGGCTCTAAAATAGTGTTTCTTGTACTCTATGTTAATGATATGCTCATAACAGGGAGTTCAAAAACAATGATCTCTTCTGTCAAATAGGATTTGAGTGAATATTTTGAAATGATAGATCTCATACTTCTCCATTACTGTCTTGGCCTAGAAGTGAACCATAGGGAGCACTACATCAAAGTGTCCCAGAAAAAATATGCCAAGACACTACTAGAAAAATATTACATGACTGACTGCAAGCCGATGGCAACACTAATGGAAATAGGTCTTCAATTATCGTGATATGACAAATCACCTCAGGTAGATGCTACTCTCTATCATCAACTGATTGGAATTCTCATAAATCTGACCAACACTAGGCTAGATATCATATTTTCTATCAATTATCTTTCAAGGTTCATGCAAGAACCTAAGACTACACACTAGAAAGCAACAAAGTGAGTTCTTCACTATGTCCGTGGCACAATGGAATATGGCCTAGAATATAAGAAGAACAACAAATTCTTCTTACAGGGATACACAAAATCTGACTATGCTGGATCATTTGATGATCGTAAATAAACTTTAGGATATTTGTTTCATCTTGGATCTGGTCCTGTATCTTGGCACAATAAGAAGCAACAGGCGATCACTATACATAAACAAAGGCAGAATACTGCATCGCACGTGAAGTCGTGTGCAAAGTGATATGGTTGTGTCGCATCTTGAAAAGTATGGATCTTCCATCAAAATCTCCAATACACTTATTTTGCGACAACATGGGTGTTCTGAACCTTGTTAAGAATCCAATGCATCATTAATGAACCAAGCACATTGATACACAATGTCACTTTATTCGAGATAAAGTACAAAGGCACCACATTCAGCTTCAACACATCTCCACCAATGCTCAAGTTGCATACATATTCACTAAGGCACTTGCACGTGTTAAATTTGAATTCTTTCACAATTCTCTATATATTTCAAAATAATGGGGGGATGCTAGTATAGCTAGTAGTTACATATTTCTTGAAATATTGTAATAAGGGGAGATGTTAGAATATATTTCAATATTTCATTTGTTAATTAATTCAATCGTAACAATATTATATTGTTAGATTGATTAATATTAGGCTAGTTGTTATTTGTTACAACTCTGCCTATATTTGTCTCGGGTGGTTCCACAACCTCTAGGCTAATCCTGACCCTATTGTTTGTATTTATACTTCGTCAAATTAATAAAATGTGTTCTACTTCTCACAGAGATATCACACTACGAAATGCATGAATCACTTTATAAAATTTAAAATTAATTACTTTTATAAAGACACAACATTAATGGGAAATCATAAAATAATCCAAGTGTTTCTATACTAATTTATCGAATTAAAGCAAATATTTTTTTCATAATATCAAAATACCTTCCAAAGTAAGTAAATAAATATTTAGTGTTGGGGTCTGAATTGACATCAAGGAAATCTAAAAATTGTGAATATTATTTGCAATGATCTAAAAGGTGTGCATCGATTGATCATAGTCCAAACCCCGACATTGGATGAGTTAAATATTGCTTCAACCCAACCTCCAAAGTAGGCTGGTATACCTTGTCAACTAATTTGGGTATTGACTCATTTACGCTCAATTAAATGTATAAATATAAGGATAAAAAATGGGATTAGGGTTATGTAGACACAAAAACCTAGCCACTTGTCATCCATCCTGATTTTCTTGCCATTTCCACCCTTTATTTACATATATTTAAATATTAATAATCTATATATTATATTTTATATATTTAATAAATACATATTTATATAAGTGAATTAATCCCAACCATCCGATTTCACTTAATCCTATACATTCATCTTGTAGACACTAAAATCATGTCAGTATGATTAGGCGAATGAAAGCATTGGCTAATCCTATCCCTTAGAGGTTATATAGTGGTCCTAACCACTCTTGTAATGCTTTACCCCACTTTTGGGATGCTTTGGGCCATATAGGCATGACCGTCCCACCCTAGGATGGTCATAGTTCATAATCATCCCACCCAGGGATGGTCACAAGCAGTCGTCCCTGGGTGGGACGACCATAAGCTTTGACTCCCAAAAAGTCAAATTTTGGAAAAATGGCACCCAAATACTGCCATTTATCCCACCTATTCAATCATGCAGACCTGAGAGTGTAGAATACTTTTGGACAAATGGAGGCCTTAAAGGGAGATTCTCTTCCCCTTCCAATGCATACCAACTTTTGGACAAATGATGCATCTTGCCCTGCGTTTCCTTGCATGCCCATTGGGACATAGGCTTCCTTTGGCTATAAAGTGGATCTATTTTCCAGAAAAAACATAGAGAGGAGTTTTGAAACATAGCAATGAAGTGTTGCCAAGATTTCCCCTCACCCTTTTATGCCTTTTTCCCTCGAAATATCTACCTAGTGAAGGAGGTTCTCGAGTGATTCAAGAGGTGCAATTAGTTTTCAAAACTGAACTAATTGAGTTAATTTCACCACCAAATTTTATGAAAACACTATTTAGATGGTTTTTTACCAATTCACAGATGAATTGGTGGCAAATAAGCAACAAAATTGATGGCCATCCCACCCCAGGAAGGTCCCCATTCTGTGACAGTCACCACCATCCCTACAAGGGATGCTGATATATTGAAGCCTAATTTTCCTACTTTTTTAATAGACATATTCTAGGATAGTCTAGGAACCTACTATTCAAATTTCATGCAAGTTGGAGTTATATTAAGTGAGTTATTGCATTTTTAGTGTTTTATAGGCTTACAAGGCTCATCGGAGGGTGCATATGAATCTATGATCAATTTTTCTAATCCACTCACATGGGTTATATTTAAATATTATTTTATATATACTATCCAATTTTTTTTTTATTTGGAGATGTTTAGGACCATAAATTGCTCATTTTAGGTTTTGTAGGCTTCATAGGTACACTGCAAATGTGACTCAGATTCAAATGCAATTTATGTTATGTTTTCAATTATATCTTCCCAAAATCATATTTTATGCATGCCTCTAAAATTTTGAATCATTTGGAGTTGCTTTAGATGGTCGCATTGCATATTCACACTTTCTAGCCTTTCATTGCATGTGTTGCTTTTGCATATTTCACAATCCAAACTTGCTATTGACAAAATCTAGTTTTATTATGCATAGGTGCAGGTTTTACAGTGCATGAGGAAGGAGCATAGGATAATAACATCAAATAACAAAGTGGAAGCATCTTAGGCCCACCCACCTCAATTATGGGTACAAGGAAGAACATTGGAAGTGCACTAGAGTCATTGAAATGATTTATCCTTTGGCTCCATTTTTGCAACAAGTGTATCAATCTAGAGCCCTCAAGGGGACATTTATGTAACTGTGTCCATAAAATAATAAAAGAAAACTTCATTTCTCACATTTTTTTATCTTATCATGCTTACTTGAATGCTTTCTTTGTAATGCTTATTCTACATTAGTGATAGATGCATCTTGTTTAGCATTATTAGGTGCATCATTTTTCCCATACTTCAGTGGTGATCATGATGGGATCCTATCTCTATTGAGTTGGTTAAACATTTGACCCTATTTTTACCTTTATTCTATTGCAAGAATTGGTCATTCTAGCCTGAAATGGCCTCTGCACTGTTGATCATCCTACCCTGGGATGGCCATCAAACTGGCCACCGTCCCACCCTAGGATGGTCACAAAATAAAAGATTTTTTGCTCCAAATTATATAAATAGCAAGCTTATAGGCCATTAAGGTAAGTGCTTGAACCTTCATTTTTCATTTCTACTATTCAAATCTACTAAAATTTGGTTTTTCTTGCCTCCCTTGATTGCTTGAAAGGTAGAGATATAGGTTTTACTTTTCTATAATTGCAAAAGCAACAAAAAAAGAACAAAAACTGAAAAGGAACTAAGTATAAATGCATTTCTATGGCTTGCTTGCTTGTAGCCTGCCTAATGGGCAGGTTATCATTTAGGGTTTGCATTTTGTGGGTTGCTTTTTATCTAGATTTTTTGAAAGTAAAATGTACCTTTCCTTATAGTTAGTGAAATATCATTGAATGCTTCATTGTTTACTTTATTTAAGCTTAAAAGGAACCACACATACCATGTTCCACTTGAATTCTAGTGAGTTGGATTTCATCACCAACCACTAGTAGAGATTAATGACGGTGGGTTTCACCTCCACCTATTATCTCAAATCCCATGAACCCCATTTTTTAGCCAAGGTTAGCTCCAAGATCCATCATAGCCCATGGGATATAGCACGTATCTCTCTTCAAAGAGGTATATCATAGACTGCGGGTGAACTGAGTGAGGATTGGTAGGACATGTGCTCCTTGACTAGGTATGGGCTTCATATCCATACTTAGGTGGGTTTATGTGATCAGAATTTTATTTTTGTTTGTCGAGCTACGAGCATATAGGTGAAATCCAATTAAACACAATATTATCATCCAATAAGAGCAAAATGCATGACACAAGGTCTTCTTTATAAAAAACACATTTAAACACACAAAATAGCTTAGGGAACACACATAATCCTTAAAAGAGATAAACACTTTTTTTATTTGCATGTTTCCATTATTTTGTGCTACTTTATTAAGAAATTTATAAAGGAGATATCATCTAGGGTTTGGTAGGGAATAGCAATGGTGTGTACCCACAACCAAGCCCACTTAAGGGTGGATGCTTTAGAGAGTAGACCTAGAGACATGAGTCATCTCTGATTTAGCCCCAAGGACCTGGTCATCCCTCCTTGGTAGCCTTCTACTCACCCAAGTCCTAGAATAGCAATTCAAGAACATCACCTAAAAGGGATTCCTATGCATGACACCCATATATATTTTCATCTTAATTTGAGAGCATATTCTCAATATCTAGATACTTCACATACCTTATTTGATGAAAGGTAACCGTGCACTGAGGTGCTACTAGATAGAGTAATACAACACATCCATGTACCTACTAGGTCTAACATGTCCGCTTATGGGCAGTAGTAAGAGTACACACATTGGTCAAGGAAAATTGATCATACTTCACCCTTACACCGCCCTAATAGGTTACAATAGCCTAGATACCAGGATGAGTATGATACTCATCACTTAGTATGAGCAAAATCAGTCATTCCCTTCCTCATCAATGAAATAAGGTATAAGGAGATCCTCGATTATCCTCAATAATAGTATACTGCACAAGCATGATGTGCCTGTACACCATCAGAGTATAAATATCACATGTTGAGGCCTGAATCTCAAGTGAACATGAATAACCTTGATCAAGGGAAGTGCACAATTGATATCTCAAACCATATTGAGTGAGATAGACCTTAGGGTGATGTTGCTGGGCCCCCTAGGCCTCGTATAGTGGAATAAATAAATCAAGTGGTTGCAAGATATGCAGAACACCAAGCACAATTTAATAAGCTTTGATGAGACAAAGAACACTTGGACCACTTGCATCAGATAGAAAATGAAAGGATTGAACAACAGACTAATGAGCTATTCTAAAAAACCTTACATGAGGATACCCCTAGTACCCATATACAGGAAGTCCATTAGAGGTAACCCTCTATCATTCGAGATAGGTCTCCTAGGCCTTATCCAGTGTTACCTCCATGACCTTTGAGGCTAAATTGGGACTTAAATCCTAGGCCAAATATACGGTGCCCACCACAGGTAGTTACCCCTTCTTATAAGTCGAATCAGGAGATGCCTTATGGGGCTTACACCTAGCATGATCCAAAAGTGGAATATCTTGAGACAACTTATCAAGATAGGGGTGATGTTCCACCACCCCATAATAGTCCTTAGGTTCCTCGCCCTCTATCATAGTATCGAAGAAAATAGGAGGAGATCAAATCCTCTAATTCATATAAGGTGTTGCTAGAGCACCTAGAATCAATGGAGAACAAGACCTCTAGGTTTGGGTCCCAACATCCCACTCTACACTAGTTGCATAGCCAATCAATCCATCCTTTGGTACATGCCCCTTCTTATCCATAGTAGTTTAAGATACCTAATCTGGCTACCTTTGAGGGATACGAAGATGCACAGGATCATGTTCCCAAGTTCTTGAGCCAATGTGTTGGCATCCAAGACAATGATCCTTTGCTTTTGAGGACATTCTTGACTACCCTCTTCAGCCCAGCTATGGAGTGGTACACCCAACTCCTAAAGCATAGCATCCATAATCTATATCAACTCATAGATGCATTCGTAGAATGCTTCACCTTCAATACCAAGTGGAAGGCAACACTAGCTGACCTTGCAGGGTTGAAAAAATATGATGATGAATCAATCACAAACTATGGCAATAGGTGGTGAGCATTGCTTGCCAAGCTGCCATATTTACTCCCCATGATGAACTTGACTCAAATTTTTGCTAAGAGTTGTTTAAATCTGATATCCTTTTTGTTGTAACTCCAGCAATATCCCACTCTTGAAGATGCTCTAGCACAAGATAGAAAAATTGAAGACATCAAAAATTAAGAGGGGGAGATTGCAAAGTCTCACAAGGAGTGGAACATGAATGCCAAGAACAACCTAGTGTAACCTAAGCTAGCATCATTCAATCAGATTGCCATTAGTATCCTAGGGACTGTGCAACTAGTGCCACCTTAAAAATCCTATTTTATTAGGCTACCCTTGGGAACTATAACAAGGATAATCAGTCAAACAAAGGGTATAATCAACAACGTCACCCTAAGAAATAGTTTATACCCATTGCAAAGTCCATGGACTCTTTGTTTGAGTGCATTTATGTAACTAAGGTAATTAATCTTCCTGAGATTCGATCCATTGATCCAAATGCACCAAATCCCAAAGGATACTGAGAAGACCTATACTATAAGTTTCATAGGTAAAATGAGCATGACGTGCAAATGTGCTATAATTTCAAGCATTTGGTGCAAGATATGATCGACAGGAATGACCTTTAGGTCGATAATCTTATCACACTGAACAATCAACAGATGGGTGTTTTTAAAGACCCATTACCTACCCATGCAGAATAGGTAAAGCAAGTGCCACAAGTGAATGAGGTCCATCATGCATCCCCTAAGTAAGTATACATCGGTATGATCAACATTATGATGAAGAATAGTGAGTACCCAAGTCCAGTCACAACACCTACAACTCCAAGTGATGTTACCTCAATAACACAACCTTTATTGCCTCCAGTTCTGAGCCTACCATCTGAATCTATGGTCACAATCAAGAGCAAGCTTGCTCAGATCTTGAGAACAAAATTTGTATGGATATCCATATATGATCTCATTCAACAATATCCACCTCATCGAGAAGCTCTAATTGAGATCCTCAAGGTGATAGAGCTATAGCCCTTGGAGTCAAACCCCTTTAATAATTGCATGGGGCATGTTTGGAAATGTACGGAACTAGTGATCACCTTTCAGTAGGATGAGATCAAGTCGGTTCCAAATGACATTGTGGATCCCCCCTTGCACATAATCACATGTATAAATGGAACACCCTACAATAAAGTCTTTATTGACACTGGATCTTCTAGAAACATCATCATTATATTCTGAAACAACTCTCAAACATCTTAGGCTCCTGACATCTCATATTATCATGTCTACCTATACCCTTCAAGAATTTAATGATGCCATATTCTCAATAGTTGGCATGATAGTCTTACCTATCCAGGTAGGACAAAATTCCATATTGAAACTATACCACATATTGGAGGGTGAGATGGCATACAATATTTTACTGGGAAGACCTTGGATCAGGGATATAAATTGTGTACCCTCCATCGCTCACCAGTGCCTCAAGTACACCTATGAAGGGAAAGTTCATGTCGTATCTATAGACCTTGAGCCCTTAAGTACTGCAACTTGGTGCAACAAATCCCTGAGCTGACCTTGCCATCAACCCATATATATTTTCTATAGAATGCATCTAGCCAAGGTCTAACTCCTTTACCATCACCTTCAATCAATCCATCATCATCTCATGCCATACCATCCTCATAATCAGCTCCCCTATACATGCCTTCATCATATGTGAATCCTCCACTGAGGAACATGGGGAAAATGCCTATTTATAAGAACCCTGTGACCATATCCATCATCTTCATAAGCAAGATTTCTAGCCTAGTGGATGAGGAGCCACCTCATGAGATAAATATTGAATCAATTCAAGCCTCATTTCCATCCCATTCTTCTCCATTATTACAAGTCACAGTGCATCTAACTACCACTGGTCTAGGAAAATACTTAGTTAGGAACATCACAACCACCCCTACCATCAAGTCGATGCAGGATATGGGTCGATCTCATCTTCCCATATGCACTATCATGCCTCTTGGCCTACCCCTAAATTAGACAAATTTCATTTATGGGGGTCTCGACTATGGCATAGATCCCTATCAATAGTAGGAAGAGGATGAAGAGCCCTTTTTTGAGGACATAAACTACATTTCCAATCCTATCTTCACCATAAAATATATTCATCTCTATAATTGGCATGGTTATGGGTTGGGCTTGTATGAGAAAGGCACCCATGTTACTTACCAGTCACAGTATCAAATACCTTATGACAAGTCTAGTTTGGGACACAAAAAGCCTATGCCCCTCAACATCCTCATGGATATCGTAGAGTGCATGACCCTCAAATTTAGGGATGAGCTTGCATGTGATCCCTATGCCAACTCCAATTGATTCTATTCATTGGGAGACTACTACCCTACACCCATGAGTGATCAATAGATACCCTATGAGGTCAACCAATATTATGAGAGAGGTAAAAGTTCACATACCCTTCCCCATGATAGTGAAGAATAATATCAAGGGTCTCCCTATGAATGGGCATATGAAGAAGATTTGGATTATGGAGTAGCACCTATTAATTCTTCTAGTTCAAATGAGGAATACCCACATATCATCCTTGTGGATGATGAGGATGAGTTATATCTACGTATATTTCCATTACACCATCCTATATAGTTAAAAATTCTATCTTTAGAGGAGCAATCTCACCCATAGCTACATCAACCACTTCTGGTCATCCCACCTCCACCGCAACCACCTCCATAAGTCTTGCAATATCTAGATATTGATAGACACCATCAACCATCTAAGAAAAATCATCCATCCATTAAAATGATTTTCATAGAACTTTTATTATACCCATGCGAGATTTAGATAACCCATCAAAGCCATTGCACCTTGAATTTGAGGTAACTGACTTTGATCAGGGAGATTCTCCTCCATCGCCTTCCAAGTACTAGTCTTGCAATGAGATGCTACAGCTATTTTATTTCTCTCCAAGGCCTACTCATGATGTATTTCATGCTAAGGAGGAACTTGAAGTTTTTATTGATTATCTAAACCCAGTGGATGATATTCATCTGATCCCTACTCCCCATCAGTTGGAGTAAGGGTCACATATGTTAATCGATCCAATGATTGACAAAGTTATTGGCTCAAATCCTAAGAATCCTCAATATATCAAGTTAGGGGAAATCTTTTCCCATACCAAGCAAGATGATTACATAGCCCTTCTCACCAAGAAGAAGAAAGCTTTTGCATGGTCCTACAAAGATATGCCAAGACTGGATTCAAATCTAGTCATGCATAATTTGACTCTTGACCCAAAGGCCAAGCCAATTAAGAAAAAGTTGAGAAAAATGCATCCAATAGTAGCCTTGATGGGTAAATATGAGCTACAGAAGCTATTGTATTCCATGTTCATCATATCAGTGGACTATCCGCCATGGCTATCCAACATGGTCCTCATCAAGAAACCCAACGAGAGGATTTACATTTGCACTGACTTTCAAGACCTAAACAAATTGAGTCCCAAGGATGAGTTCCCATTATTGAATATTGATACCTTGGTAGACGCTACAGTAGGCCATGAAATGCTATCCTTCATGGATGGTTTCTCTAGATACAACCAAATTCATATCAATCCAGAAGACCAGCTCAAGATGGTGTTCATAATACCTTGGGGAAAATTTTGCTATAAGATCATGCCTTTTGGCCTTAAAAACACCGGTGCTACCTACTAGCGTGCCATGACATACATCTTCCATGACTATATGCACAAACTTTTGGAAGATTACATGGATGACTTATTGGCCAAATCGTTATTACGCCATGAGCATTTCGATGTCTTGAGCAAATTCCTCGATCACCTTATTGAACACAATGTGATACTAAATCCCAAGAAGTGCATCTTCGATGTAACATCTAGAAAGCTCTTGGGATTCATCATATCTAAAATAAGAATTTATATAGACCCAAAATAATTCAAGGTAATCCTTTATATTCCTTCCCCAACTACCATCAAGTAGCTGTGAAGCCTGCAGGGTAAGGTCGCATCCATCAAGCGTTTCATAGCACAATATTCAGATAAATATTGAACCATGAATAAACTGTTGCACAAGGGGGTTGTATTACATTGGGATTATGAGTTTCAAGATGCCTTTAATGTAATCAAATAATACCTAGATTCACCACCAGTATTTTCTCTATCCCGACCAGGAGTGTCGTTCTACTTATACATCTTGATTACTAAGATTGCATTGGGTATCATGTTGGCCCAAAAGAATGAATTGCATAAGGAAAAAACTCCTTACTATATTAGATACACCTTGGTCAATTATGAAATAAAGTATGCATACATTGAGAAGTTATACCTAGCAATATTTTTTACCATTAAGAAGCTACGCCATTACATGCTTAGTCATACCACATATGTTGTATCAAAAGAGAATCCATTGTGATACATGATGATTCGTACTTATCATAATAGTTGCATGGTGAAATGGATCATTTTGTTGATGGAGTTTGACCTAGAATTTATTGGAAAAAAATCTATTAAATATTAGGTTACCACTGATCAACTTGCAAAGGCTCCTCTCCAAGATGATTAACCTCTTAGAATGGAGCTTCTCGATGATGGAGTCTTCCAAATATCAGAATAACTTGATTCTGATGAGCCTGAGTCACAAACCTATATGACTCTATTCTTCAATGGCTCCAAGTGCAAGCAAGGGGTGGCATGGGAATTGTATTTTTCACACCTCAAGGGGCTCTAATATCCCTATCATTCAAACTCGATTTCCCATGTACCAACAACAATGCTGAGTATGAAGCCTTGCTCGTAGGTCTTCAAATGGTTGCCACCATGAAAATAACCAAGCTCAACATTTTTGGTGACTCATTTCTCATCGTAAACTAGGTCAAAGGGATTTACCAATGCAAGTGTCCAGTTCTGCAAGCCTATAAAGCCCTTGTGGATAAAATTTTGATAAATTTTGAATGTTATGATATTGAGGCACTCTTTCATTCATCTAATCATTTTGCAAATACCATGGCCTCATTGGGGTCTTTAATCTCGTAGAACCCTATGGATGATATGACAACCATTTAGGTTAAAATACTATTGTAATCTATGGTTGAGCATGATAATATTTAATCCACACCAAAATTCCACTTGATTCATATTGAACCTCCTTAGAAGAGGTTCTCTCAAATTCATGATCACTTGAATCATATTGCTTGAGGGACTCTATTCCCTCAAACTCCTTTTGATAGTAGTACAAAGCTATTATTACAAAATATTTCTTAATAATTATTCACTCGGGATGAACTTAAAAAGGGGCAAGAAATTCACATGATCGAGGCTTCCTCACATTAGGACTAGTCTACTCAAATTAAATATTACCTAAAGCTTTGTAATATTTGTAGGCAACAAATCCTCCTCCTAGAAGAAGAAGAAGTGATAAATGGAGTTACCCAATTTTGATAGTTTTGATAAGTTTTATAAATCATATAGGTAGGATTAAACCATACATATAGGAATGCAAACTGTACAAGGCAAAGGTAAATCCTACAAGACGTAATTAAATGAAGTGAAATGCATAGGAAATGTAATTTCAGGTTGTAATTGCATATGTATTTGATTATTAAGGTGTTAGACTTAGTAAAAGTCTTAATTAATGCATTTCGTTATGCATGGGTGGTTGTAAATAACTAATTGCCTTAGTAACCACTTTGGAATGGCTTGTGAAATGTTATATAAGGTCCCATTTCTAATTTTGATGGTCTAGAGATATGTTGGTTATAATTTGATAGAGTTACATTCTTCTGGTTAATCTAGCAAGTATTAGTGTTTAGACTATGCTATGATAGAATGATTGTATGTCATTACTGAATAGGAATGAATAATAATCAAGACTCTTATTTTCTCTTATATATTGTATGATTCTGGAATGGTTGAATAGCAATTGATGGTTTAGCTCTATTGCATGTACTTTTGGTTGATGGTTTTGGCTAATTTATGCATTGTTATGGAATAATGGATGGAACCAACATTGGTGTAGCTTTTTGGAATGATTTATAATTATGGTGATCTCAATTAAAATGTATTTACCCCTATTGTACAATTTTGGGGTGTTTCCATTGGATTTGCAACTCTCTCAAGCCTCGTTGATATGTTTTACATGTTATTAGAAAAGGACTAATTACTACATTAAACCCTTAAAAAAATTATCTAAGAGAGATTTTTCCATTATAGTATCCAATTTTGAATTTGGATGTACCTTCGTTTCGTACAAATCATACACCAGAGTTTGTATAAATTGTACAGAAGATAGTTATCTGATTTGGCAGTTTATGTGATTGGAAGAAACTTACCCGTTTTGGCAATTTTGGGAGATCAACTTGTTGGGTTACCAAACTGTGTACGACAGCCTGCAAAACCAAATATGAAGGATTGGTTGAGTGTGTAATTGTACAATCTCTATCATTGGATGATTTTGGACCGTACAGTGTGTCTATTTGGCTTTCGTACAAACTGTTCATTGGGCATAAACTAGTAGTTTAGAGACCGTATGGTCGTACAATTTGGTAAACAAATTGACCATATTAAGCAATAGAAATCACACCCCATTGGGAATACTATACCCTAAATTTTTTTTTTTTGCCTTATCAAATCTAGCATTTTTGTTAAAATGAGTCAAATTGACAAAGAAAGAATACTACAAAATTAGAGGTGAATGACAAACACCAGTGTACAAATACGTAAGAGATGGGAAGTATGAGAAAAAAGTATAGTAAGAAGGAGCATGAGGATTTCTCAAAGATATTATGCAAGTAACTCAGACCATAGTACACTTGAACTAGAAATAGAGCAATTTTGGACATCTGAAGAAGACTTTGAGGCGTTGTTGATAGAAACAAAAGATGAGGAAATAGAACCACCTAGTGTAGAGGCACGAGTTGACAAAGAGGTAGTGTAGGAGGAATGAGAGTAGATGGTGACACCTGATAAAGTGATGAATGGTTTCAAGGGAGTTTATGGATGGGAGTTAGGCACCAAAGCAACAAGGCATGAGGTCTTAGGAGGAAGAACCAAGACCATATCCCTCACATTAGTGAAAGAGGTTGTGGAATGAATATGCACATGATTTTTGTCAATGATTGGTGGGATAGAATAAGATGCCTCAAATAGAAAATTTTGAAAATGACTATAGTAAGACACCCCAAGGAGGAATCAGATAGAGATTCCACATAAGACCTCAAGTGACAGCGATGATTCTCAAAATATGGCTAATAAGGTAGCCAAGCAGAGATGTCCACATTTTACAGGTGAGGGTAAGGAAGACCCCACAAGACATATCAGAACTTATATAACCATTTAGAGGGAAAATGGTCTATATCGACCAAATGACTAGGTAACCTTATTTCCTGCTACCTTGAGAGGATTGGTGATCAATTGGTATCTAAAAAGAGAAAATACTATAGATTTTTAGACTTGGACTCAAGTAAAGGAGAAATTCATTGAGGAATTTTGCCCTTTGAAGGATGATGGAGACATTGTTACTAAGCTTTGCATGACAAAGAAAAATCAAGATGAAGATGTAAAATCACAAAACCGTAGACTAAAATAGTTAGTATATAATATGCAGATGCCTCTGGAAGATGTCCTGGTAAAGCAATGGTTTGTAGATGGATTACTACTAAAATATAAGAAAAATATAAAGGTAGTACCATCAAAAATGTATGAAGAAGCTATGAAGCATGCAAATAATTTTTAAAGTAAATCAAAATAGATGTATACAGGAATTTTGTCTCACCCCAAGTCTAACAATTTAGATAGTGGAGAAGACAACACTATACAGAGGACAGTAGCATCATATCATCAAGAGTTCAATAAGATCATGAAATAACAAAAGAGCAAAACTGATAGAATTGATATTTGGTGCACATAATGCAAGACTGAAGGGTATACAAATGCAAAGTTTCCATGAAATGACTATTGTCACATCTATAATGTGATGGAACATGAGGTAATTCTATATACATATAATGCAAGAGTACGTCCATAGGTCTTGATAATCTAGGAGCAGGAAGAGAAACATAAGATCCTAGGAGGTGGGCAATAGGTAACAAATGGCGGTTATAGAAATGGTAGGTGAGGCGGAATTCTGAACCAGTGTAATTAGAAAGGAGGACAAAACCATTTTCAGTATGACTTGAAAGGGAGGTTGATCATACAATATCGCAATTGCAAAGAATGGGGGAATTTTGTAAAAAATTATTGTTTACCTCAAAGTCAGGAAACACCGCAAGTAAGCACTACACATATGTGTAGGTGGTGTGTTTCAAGGAACCACAAAGAAACAAATTGCCCAAATCAGGTGAGTTCAAGTAACCCATAGAATATTAATTATTTAGACATTGAGGTTCCTCAATTTAAGGAGGAAACCCAAGAATTTTTAGTCATGACTAGGAATCAAGCTAAAAAATATAAGTACCTAGAGCCAGCAAATGAAAAGCAGCACTGGAAAGTAGCAAAGAAAGTACTACAAGATGAAGCATAGAAAGCTAAACAAGTGAAGTTAGCTGAAGGAAAGGAACTGAAAAAGCCATCAGAAGAGAATGCAATTGTGTAAAATTTATAAGCACAGGTTTTGGATACCACAGTAGATATCAAAGTTTCAAACTTATTGGAAGCTATTCCAACATTGTAGAAAGTAATGGTGGAAGAAATACAACCGCATAAGGTGATGGAAGTGCAAATCCAACCGATTCAAGTGAAGAAAAGAAAATATTAGTTTATAGATCTGACTATATTGATTATATATGTGGGAAATAAACCCGTATTAATTCATATGGAAATCATAGGGCACAAATTAACACAAGTTATTGTAGATAGAGGATCCACCATCAATGTGCTACCTGAAATAACATGGCTAGAATTAGATGATCCATCTCTATGGGCATCGAGCTTCAAATTATATGGCATTGGCCAGTATGGTATTGAGATGAAGGGAGTCTTGATATCACAACAAGTGGTGATAGCTAACCAAAATTTTATCTTGGATTTTATTGTTATTACAATGTAGAATCCTGCATACGATGCTCTATTGGGAAGAGGGTGGCTACGAGTAGCCAAATTTAATCACAACTGGGGAAATAATCAGATCACTTTCAATAAGGGATAGCATAAATATATGATTAATCTAGATAATAAAAAATTTAGTGAGGATGTATCTACAATGGATGAATCATAAAATTCCTCAGGAGACAAAGGGTATGAACCTGATGGAGAAGAAATGTTGTATTTGGATGAATATAGTGAAGAAGAAGCTAGATATAATAGTGGACTTATTTATTGGTAAATGGAGGAGTACAAAATTTTTCAGCCCAATTGCGTCTGTATTGAGTCAGAGGAGATCAAGGAAAAATAAGATGAACCAAAATTCAGTCAAGAACCTAAGAAGGAGGTGGAAGAATGGACATTCCCAAAAAGTTCTGCAGAATATACAGTGGAATATGAGAAGATTGATACAAGATTGGCACACCTGAAGAATGTATAGAAAGTAGCAAGTGAGACAAATAATATCAAATATGAAGGACCTTGGATAGTGGACATCAATATAGGAACGAAGTAGGAACCTAGGATGATTCACTGCAGTGATGATTGGAACCTTATACTAAAATAAAGATAGTTTTTAAGATAATATTTAGAATATAAGGATCTCTTTACATGGAAATATAAGGACCTAAAGGAAGTACCACCATATTTATGTGTCCAAAATATTATACTAATGCCTGGAGCACAAACCGTAAGGAGGAGACCATATAGAATAAACCCATAGTATGTTGCATTAGTGAATGCAGAGATAGAAAAGATGTTGGAGGTAAAAATCATCTTCAGGGTGACAACCAGTGAATGGGTATAACCTATAGTGATCACCTTGAATAAGGAAGTGGACAAGATCATAATATGTGTAGAATTTATAAGTCTAAATGCAGTAACTATCAAGGACCCCTTTCCTATTCCCTTCACAGATTCTATCCTAGAGGAAGTCACAGGGCATGAGATCTATTCATTTTTGGATGAATTTTTGGGTTACAATCATATTAGTATAGCCAAGGAGGATAATTTGAAGACCACACTCTTTGTGTATAATGGTATTTATGTGTACAATCAAATGCCATTCAGGATTTTTAATGCCCCAGCTACATTTCAGCACATCATACTGTATATGTTTGATTAGTTGGCAATAGGGAACTTCAAATCATTTTTAGATGATTAGTCCATTTATGGGAAGATCAAGGAGCATATTCCTACCCTCAGTGAATGTATGATCATGTGCAGATATACACAGATATCATTAAATCCTAGGAAATGCTACCTTATGGTACCATATGGAAAAAATTTAGGACATAGTGTGCAGTGAAGGATTAAAAATAGATCCTGATAAGATCCGTGTGATATTACACATGGAAGAACCATACGATGTGAGTTCACTTAAAACCTTCTTAGGATCGACGGGATATTATTGAAGTTTTATTAGGAATTATGCACATGTATCCTATCCATTGGATTCATTGACAAAGAAGAATGTTTCTTTCATATGGATAGAGGAGCACCAAGGATCCTTTGAGGAGTTGAAGGCTAAGCTTGTAAGTAATACGATTTTGGTGTTCTTGAACTAGGATAAGGAATTCCATGTCCATATTGATGCTTCAAATTTTATAATTAGATGTGCTTTGGCACAAGGACAGTTTAGGACGGATCAACCAATTTTATTTGCTAATCACCTATTGTCAAGGCTGGAGAGAAATTACAGTACTATAGAAAGAGAAGCTTTGGGAATGGTATATGTAGTCCAAAATTTTAGGCATTACCTATTGGTGAATCCATTTGCTTTCTATGTATATCATCAAGCTTTGTTGTACTTAATAAATAAACCATTGATACAAGTATGGGTCAATAGGTGGCTCGTCACCTTACAGGAGTTCATATTCTGAGTAGTAGTGAGGCCTGGTAAGAAGTATGTCATTGTAGATCAGTTATCTCAGATACGATCAAGAGAGCCTACAGGAACAAAAATTTTGAATAAATTCATAGATGCACAATTATTCACCATCAATGTTATTCCATCATGGTACAATTGATTTGCCAGTATCTTTCCACAGGAGAGTTACCATAAAAAATGACAGCAACCAAGAAAAAGAAAGTGATCATAAAGTCAGCACCCTTCCAGTTGATAGCAGGATTGTTGTATAATATGGGAAGTGATGGTATCCTAAGAAGATGTGTGATGGAAGAAGAATTCAAAGCAACATTGAAAGAAGCTCATGAAGGCTTAACATGAGGGCACATGGGACCAAATTCAATAGCTAGGAAAATATTACTAGATGGACTATGGTGGCACACATTGTATAATTATGCAGAACAGTATGTGAAAGCATGTGATACTTGTCAAAGGGCAAGAAATCCAATAAATATGGACTTTATGCCATTGCATCCATCACAACCCCAAGAACTATTTGAAAGGTGGGGATTAGACTTCATTAGACCATTGAAGACATCTCAGATAAGGAAGTGTAGATACATCATAGTAGCAACGAAATACTTGACAAAATGGGTTGAAGTGAGAGCATTACCTAATATCTCAATAAAAAGTACAATGAGATTCTTGTACAAGTAGATAATCACAAGATTTAGTATTTCACTATAGATCACAAGTGATCTAGGAGGACACTTTGTCAATGAAATCATAAAAACACTAACAACAAAGTTTAGGATTTTGCACTCATTATCTAGTCCATATTATCCCAGATCTAATAGGTAGGAGGAAGTAACAAACAAAGTCTTGGTATCTACTTTGTATAAAACTTATGGAATAGAGGAAGCAGATTGGGAGGAAAGGCTACCATCTATTTTGTGGGTATATAGAACAACCTTTAAACCAATAATAGAGCATACACCTTTCCAATTAATGTATGGATACGAGGCAGTGGTTCCAATTGAATTCTTGATACCAATTTTGAGAGTCACGGTAGATCATCGCTTGGGTGATGAAGAAATTTGGGAAGATCGACTGACAACACTGATCAAATTAGATGAAATATGAGTCATGGCATAATGGGTGATTGAGGTAGCTCAAAAAATAAGGAATGCATGGCATGACAAACATTTATGAAAGTTAGAACTTAGTCCGAGTGACTTGGTTCTAAAGTTTAATGGGAAGAGGAAAATAAAACTTGGTAATTTGAAGACATTATGGTTTAGTACCTATAAAGTAGTGTAAGTAATTAATTATGGAGTAGTTAAGTTATAGAACTTGAATGGGATGGAGGTACCTAACACTGTAAATGGCTCAAAGTTGAAGCCCTACAAGGTACAATACTTATTCATTTATTTAGAAGATATTGAAGGAAGAAGACAAGCAGAAGCTCAATGGAGGACTCAAGATGAGTGAGGTATATCATAGGAGGATCCTGACATAGGACTCAACACTTATTTGTAGAAAATGAGGAGACACAACCAACCATATAATAGTAAGAGTTGGCACCGCAACCCAAATAAATCAGAATATTGTGAGTGCAAGTCATATTTACGGATGGGACCGAATGAGTAGAAGAGGAATATGAAGAATGGATTCCTCCAAATGAAAGAGGATATCAAGAGATAGTAATGTTACCCAAAAATAGGGTAAGGCAATAAGAAGCACCCTAAGTAAATAGAAATAGGATGTATCCACAGGTGGAGTGTAGAGAACTACCCCAACAAGTGGAAGTACAAAGAAGGATATGATTAATAGTATGATATGAGGATAGAGTGGACACCTTTGAAATGGAAGTTCCAGAAGAATACAGGAATGAGACCATCGATGAAGAATTGGATGGACTTACTCCATTTTCTTATATAGGGCTATTACAGTAGAGAATGTGGTTTTAGACTCAACAATTGTAGGAAGAAAACCAGATGTTGTGAGGTCATAATGGAAGGTTGAAATAACAAACCATCCAAGAATTGGATAGTACAATACGAAGATTGGATGAAAAAATAACAACTAGGATACAGGAGCTAGAAAGAGAACCAGAGGATGATGAGGGGATAGCTCCAAGAAGTAGTGTAAGAAATGATGGAGTGAGAACATGTTCACAAATACCACTAAGTGATCCACCAATGACGAATGAAGATGCAGAAATGTTATGGCGAGACATTGAGGAAGCAACCACATCACTTGAATCATAGGGTAATGCACGACTGGATTTGAGTGACTCCAATAATGAAGGAATGCCTTGGCTAGTAAGGGAACCTAGTATAAAAATTAGTTATGAGGATTATTACCCAAGGAATCCCTAGAATCCTCGAGATAATTGTGATCCTCCAACATGTACAACAATACAACAACAACTAGGGAGATCACAGGAGCATAAAATCAACCTTGATCCACAAGCATATATAATAGCCCATCAACAACTAAGAAGAAAAATAAAAGTACAGAGATTGGAGATACTGATGAATTTACCAACAGATTGGGTGGAACAGAGAGAAGAGAATAGAAATGACTCAAGTTTTGAGATAGAATTTTTTGATATATATAGAGAGGTCTTGGAAAATTCATCTCCACAAAGACGCTCTGAGGAAAGAAGATGAAGACATCACTTAGCATGTGCAGATCATAGAATTAGAGCACTATGACAATTTTTACCAAGTACATGAAGTAGAAGTCCACTAGCCAACATTGAGTTGGTAGAAATAAATCCTGATAACCGAGCAATGGGAGGAAGGAATAGAGAAGGATCTCTAAGGCTTCAACCAGGAAGGGAAGGAGGTATATGACTATGAAGTGAGCAAGGACAAGGTGATGATATAATTAGAGGAAGAGGTCGAGGAAGGTTATGACCCCCTACTCCTAGATGGTTGGGAGATATACCTTTAACTTGTATAAACTAGACAAGGAATCAGCGAGGGTTACCACATATGAGAGGAATATTACCTAGCCTTGCAAGGTAGTATCCATTACGATGACCACCACTAACCTGTCGAGGACCTCAAAGAGTGTTAGGTGGTAGTGGATTAATATAAGAAAGGGAGGAATCACCACTAGTACAAATAATCCCGATGTCAAGATGAATAGGTCGAGGATGACACTTGTGTGGTAGAGGTCTTGCTGGTAGAGGAAGAGTGTATTTTGTAGATGAAAGAAACCAAGGACAACTAAGGATCAGATCACCAAGTCTAGAGCCTAAATTGATTCGATGGGATAGGTGGAGAAGTCACTTGAATGATAGTAGAGTAGTAAGGACACAGATACTAAGGGATCAATCACCTATGCAATAAGAGGGAAGGACACCAGGTGAAGATATTCCAACTTGTAATTGTACAATTCCAAATTGTACATATGGTATGGGAAGGCCATGGAATTTGGTAAAATTACAAGTGGATATGAATCGGCCTAGAGAGAAAGTGGTGCCAAATGACACAACCACTCAAAATTTCATAGTCGAACCTCCAAGAGAGGAATCCTATGAGATCGTACAAGTGAATTTCACTGTACAATCTCCACGATGGTAATTGTGTATAGTTTAGGAAATGAAAAAATGAAAAATAAAAGAAAAATAAAAATAAAGTGCCTTAATTGTGAAAATCCCTTGGGATGCAATTAGGAAGGAAGTGGATTGAAAATCGGAAATGGTGGCCTCTTCAAGAGAGAAAATAGACAAAACATTCTCTAAGTGATAGATTGTACAAATCAATTTTTAAGATGAAAAAGCACAAGTGATAGATCGTACAAGCCAATTTTTGAAGTCAAAAAGCATAAATGAGAGATCGTACAAGTGAAATTGGAAAAAGTACATTGAAAATCCTACAAGAAGGCATGTTGTATGATTTATGTCGTACAGTGTACGATTTTCAATCATAGTGTACGATTTTCAACCGTCGCATCAAATGTTCGCATGTGTGGATTGACGAGTTGTTAGAAAATAGCAGGAAGAAGTTAAAAAATGCATGAAAAGTGATGAGTTATTAATTTTCCAGGCAAGGAAGATGAAAATACATGCAAAATGGCACAATTTTAAAGTTTGAGTGATTAGGGTTTGGAGATAGTTTAAATAGAAGGCTCACCTAGAAATTTTTTAAACCATACAAAGAGAGTTCAATTTTTTTTAGGAGGATGAAGGTGACAAGAATACAACTGAATGGAGGTAGCTACATGGGCATTAAAACTCATTAGTACGCTACAATAATTTATGAACCAATTTAAACTCGCACCAGGGAGACTTTTTGCATTTGAAGAAATCAACCCAGAGAAGGAACAAGGAGAAAAAGTGAGGGTTTGACTCCATTGAGGGAAGAATTTGAGTTCAACTGAAGGTTTGTAGTAGATGACATCCAAACACAAACTAAGTCATTGAAAAACATACATTAGGGTTCGAAGAAGTGGTATATTAGAGCCGAAGCAAAGGAATTACAGGGAAAAGGAAGTTACAAACCCTAAATTGAACAAAAATGACCAAAAACGAAAGGGAGAAGATAAATAAAATGAAGAAGAAGACCGTGCAGTGATATTTGATAGCCAAATTTTTTTATTTTTGAGGATAAATTATGTCAAGTGTGGAAGAATTGAGAAATTTATCCTGAAAAGCATTGATCAGGGTATTTTGGCAATTGGGTCAAAGAGAAATCATAGAAGAAAAGTGAAAAACATGATTTTTAGGCAGATAAGGGTTTGAAAAGACATAATATATGAATTTGTGATAGAGTGTATGATATCAGAAGAAATATTGTGTGATCTCAAAAAAAATTTGGGCTATTTTTAGCCATTTGGATAAAATCATATGGAATCATACGAATTCGACAAGGGGGAGTAGCTGAAAAGGGATATTGTACAGAGTAGTACATCCTTATATGATTTTAGGCTGCAATTGTACAATTTATAGAAGATTGAATAGTTTGAAGATTGAACAGTAACATATTGAATGATTGTACGATCTGGAAGGGTTGCTCATAAGGAAATTGTACAGGAGCAAGTGGGAAAGCATATTGTATGATTTACAGTAGATTGTACAATTTTTGACACACTTCTAATTGTGAAATTGGTGATGTTTGAGTAGCAATATAACCGAAGGTATGTCAATAAAATGATTTCAGCTAAGGAGTCCAGATACCGATTAAAAAGAATTGTAGCCAATAGGGTGGAATGGTCACCAAGACCCCTACAAGAGAGAGAGTCATGGCCATAGTAGTACCAAGGGTGAAAGTTTCAATCCAGTAAGTGGCATGGTACTCATACTTGGAGAATAGGAGGATACAGGTTGTGGAGAGATTAGATGTACTAGAGGGTTTATCAATGGAGAATACCACCAAGACACTGAGAGAAGAGAGTGGCACAAGAAAGTATCCCAAGGAGGTAATTGAAGAGTGAGGTACATGTTCTAGATCTGGATGAGGATCTGAGTAGTGGACCTGAGGAATTTTAGGTGGAAATGATAAATATATCATTCATACAGCATGGAGGAGAAACATGCAGGAGGTGGTGGAGTAATGAACAAAACAAGAGCCACTCCTGGAGAAAATAGTTTGAGGAGGCTAGTGTGGCTATAATAGTGCAAGTTCCACCACACCAGAAGACCTTATATAATTATCTATTGTATATGATTTAGGTGTATAATCCTGCAACCAGAATTACCTTTTTCAATATATGCAAGAGATTGGTAAAAAAAAAAGTTATGATGGATGCATTCAGAAATACATTCAGATTACCAAAATATAGCACGAAGATAGTTAAGAATTTGGTTGATCTAATTAAGACACATCATATCATCACTTAGTTAACTAATGTGAAGTCATCGACTAAGGCAAAGATCTTAGGTGTAGGGAGTTGAGGAATTAAACAGAGCTAGCTAAATGGGAACGATTGGTCATGTGCTATGAATACTGTGATGGTTCGACTATCAAGAGATACATGAGCTACAGAGATGCCAATATGGATGGCTCAATATGTATAAGGTATTACCCAAGGGATAAATTATGATTGGGATACCTATCTAGAAATACATAAGTATGAAGTACTGATGAAAATACCAAAGAACTTTGGAATGACATTCCATGCCATTGGATTGTTGTTAATTTTTTTACAAAAATGGGAATATACTTTCCATATTTGATAGAACCTAGGAATATCAACATGGGAGAGCCAACCATTTTAAGGTGGGTAAAATTAGTACCAGTCTAGAAGGAGACTCTAGAGAAGTCTCAGACAAAGAAATAACAGCAAGTCATTGAGGTACAAGAGGATACTTCTTTGAATGATGAGGATGTACACCCCCAAAGAAAAAGGCCTAGGAAGTTGGAACCTGAACTAGAGTAACAAGCAATTTAGCAATGGCAATAGGAGTAGCCATCAGTTTAGAAAAGGGAGGATATTGTGGGGAGGTAATCCAACCCAATACAAATAAAGATAAGGATACAATGAGAAATAATTGCAAATAATTCCACTCTAGAAAAACAAATTGAGACTGTGCAGAAGGATCAACAAGAGGAAAATATACAATAAGACTCGGAGAAGCTGGATCTACAAGAGTGGAATTGGGAAAAAGAAGATAAGATGAGGGAATCCCCATAAATCTATAGCATAATGAATTTGAAATTTTAGACTCTTCAAAATTATGGGAGGACACAGAGGTGGGGAAAATAGCACAGGAAGTGGCAACCACCACTTAGGAGGAAAATAAGGAAACTAAATTTAGAATGGAGGCCTCAGAGGAAGAGTCTAGAAAAAAGAAGAAGCTACATTTCAAATTTGTGATGGGGGAAAGTTAAAAATAAAATAATCCAAGTGATGCGCAAGAAGAAGAAAAATCATCATAAGAACAAAAATATTTTGTTGTTGAAAAATTCATAACTATGGAGATACAATAGAATCAGGAAGCAGAGTAGGTTACTGAAGAGCAATAGGTGGGCTCCACTAGACAAAAAGAAGCCTAGGAAAAGATAAAGCAGCAGCAATCTAAGCAAGAGATTGTGAATATAGAATATGATATGGAGGTGGAGAAAATAATGGAATAGACTCCACCAAGAGAAAATATAAATATAGAGAGATAACTACTAGAGCTCGGGGGAAGCTCTAGCCACCACATGGAAGAGGAGGAAGAATGAACTCCTACAGAAGAGGAACAACTGAGAATGTGAACAAGTTATATTTTTAAGGTATCATAGTTTGGCAAGATCAAAATTGAGGAGGTGGCGCAAGGAGTAGAAGATGATATGGAACATTTATTCTCTCAAATAAGCAATGCCATAGCTAGCACCAAATTATAGTTTTGTATTGGACGCATGGGAGAATTGAAGCTATGGGAGGAACATGTGTCTCTTGAGTTGGAGAAGATAATATAATGGGTGAGCAATGAGGAGTGTACAAGGATAATTGCGTACAACACCCATGGAAGTTACCCAGGGAAGAGGTAACCAGGATGTTAGGAAGAGATGACTTACTAGAGGGAGTGAGAACCAACTACATATATTATTTGATGTTGTACCTGGATAGAACCAATTTTAGAATTGTCCCATGAATACAACAATTTTGGAACACAAGAGGGTTACTACAGGATTGGCTATCACTCTGAGGAAGTTGAACTTTCCAACACATTGGATAGAGTGGTTAAGCATCAAATTGGATCAGATTTATTAGCTCAAGAAATCTCAAAAGGAGGACACGAAATCCACTCAAAAAGAAATGATTTAAATAGAGGAAGAATTGCAAAAGTGTAAGGTTGCAGTAGAGGATAAAATAAATAAACTAGAAGAAGAACTGTTAAGCACCATAACTAATTTTTAGGCCAGACTTAGCTCACTTGAATAAGAGAAGTGATAGGTCTCACAAACTTCAAAAGGGGTAAGCAATTCACATGATCGAGGCTTTCTCACATAAGGACTAGTCTACTAAAATCAAATATTACATAAAGCTTTGTAATATCCCTCTTGGTTTATCGCATACCACCAAATGGAAATTCAAAAAAAAGTGGCAAAGTATGTCTTGCTATTGCTAGGAGATATTTTGTATCATCAAATCTGTGAATGTATCCTCGTTCGTTGCTTAGAGCATCAAGAGTTAGTTTGGGAAATCACTCAAGCACACAATGGTACATGTGATGGCCATTTTATTGATATGGCTATCTCTACGTGCATTCTTCACATGGGCTATTTTTGGTCAACCTTAGAGTGATATTTTAGCACTTATGTCAAGAAGTGCGTAAAGTGTCAACACCATGCTAACCTGACACACGTACCTTCTTAGACCTTACAACTGATTCAATTTGTGTGGTCATTCTCACAATGGGGGTTTTATTTAATTGGAAAAATCTCATCCACATCCTCAGGCCATCAAACATTTATCATTACAACCATCGAGTATTTTACAAAGTGGGTGGAAGAAATTCCCCTTACCACTACGATAGGACCCGCATTGTGGAGTTCATATTGCTTAATATCATTTTTCATTTTGGTATTCCATCCAATATAATTTTTGATAATGGGATGTTCTTCAAAAATAAATATGTGCACGCTTTAAAAACAAAGTATAATATTCAGTACAGCTTTTTGATGCCCTATTATCCCCAACCAAATGGGCAAGCTGATGCATCCAACAAAATTGTGATTTCCATCCTAAATAAAATAGTTAAAGAGAATCACAAATATTGGCACATGCAGTTTCCCATGGATCTATGGGCCTATCACACTAGTATTCAGATGCCCATTGAGGTAACTCCATTTTCACTAGTGTATGGTTTCGAGGCAGTCATACCTCTAGAGCTAGAAATTCCATCACTATGCATATCCATGCAAGAGATCATTGATGATGATATTGCATGACAAGCTCGTCTAGATTAGCTTACATTGGTTGATGAACAATGGGTTAATGCTCTTGAGCACCTGTATGTTTATCAAGAGCACTTTAAGAGAGCCTATAATATGAAATGCCATCCTAGAGACTTTCAGGTTGGTGACCTTGTTGTAAAAGAGAACCAAAAAAATTATAATTTACTACCCCATATGTGAGACAAGTTTACAGTAAACTGGTTAGATCCTTTCATCATCACTAGTTATATAGGACTCGGGACTTATTGCCTAGCCACCCTTGAAGGATTCAAGGATCCCGAACCCTTGAACATCCTTCATTTGTGATATTTCTATGATTAAGATCACTATGGCAACCCAAAATACTCTTAGGTGGTCTATGAATGTATAGGTCACCCCAAAATGCTCCTAGGTAGTCTATGACTGCCTAGGTCACCCTAAAATTCTCCTAGGGGGTCCATGACTATCCAGATCACCCTAAAATGCTCCTAGGTGGTCTACGACTATCTAGGTCATCCTAAAACACTCCTAGGTGGTCTATGACCATCTAGGTCACCCTAAAATGCTCCTAGGTGGTCTATGATCATCTAGGTCACCCCAAAATACCCCAAAGGTATCTATAAGCCCTTTGGTCACCCCAAAAGCCCCAATGACATTTACTAATCCCATCGGTAAATTATATATACATATATATCAAGTAAAATCCAAAAACATCATCAAAAATTCAAAAATATTGCATTACATCATACCATTGCATTATATCATCACTTGCATTAGGTATACTCATAATTGCACTTTGCATTTTAGAATTGCTCATACGTGTATAGCACTAAGACTGTAAACTAGTCATCATTCAAAATCAAAATTTTCAAAGTCTTGATTCACACCATTTCATATTTCAAATACCATTTCCACCTATATTTTCTACTTTCTATATTTGTGTCCATTTCCCTTCACCTAGTAATTTGTTCTATAATGTTAGTAGGGTTTTCGGTCACTCAGCCGTCTCTAGTTTTCTTTTCAAATTTTGTAGAAAGCTAGTCTAATTTTTAGGAGATAGATTCTTGCTTTGATTGTACCTTGTATATTTCAAAATCCCAACACATTTTCACACTAATAAATCTAATTTTTGCACAAGTAAAGATGAAACCTATGAATTGGTCTAGGTTACCTTAAGTGCAAAAGCTTACCTTGCTCATCCCCCCTGTGTGAATGGTTAAAAAATACTGAGAGTTGACAAAAGGATAGGCTCCTCCTTACCCAAATCACCAAAATAAACAGTGGTTTTCACCACTATCAATAAACAAAATCCTAGGAAGCAAAAATTAAAAGCAAAATAAGCAGTGATTTTCATCACTAAACAAATCCCTTTCTCAAAGAAAACAAAATACAAAATAAATAGTGGTTTTCACCACTAAGTATGAGAAAGTATCACAAATAAAATTAAATAAAATAAGGGAGTATTGAAGTTGAATCCTTGGAATTCTTAGCATTTTATAACCCATAAGGTGATACTCATTATAGGTTAGGTGGCATCAAGCCTACCTAGAAATGGTGGTATCCTTATGCATGATGATATGTTTATCACATTCACATATTGTGTGTGTACAGACCAATGTTTGCATGTGGATGATCTAGATTTTGGTAGCCTATACTACCTAGTGGTCTAATCCAACTACGTATAAAACCTAGGATCGTGATACTCATAGGATGATCTTCAGTTATATGGCCTACATCAATATTGTTTGGAACTGGGGTAATCTTATGTGTATTAAAATGAACTCACTTGCACACACAGGGATATTGAGTATCTTTGTCATCCCAGTAGACTTGTACCTTGTCAAAATTCTTGCATGGTTAATATACATCTTTTGATCAATCAACTAGAGTGCTTGAGTCTCATGAAAACCTCATAGACATTCTATAACATTCATTTCATTTATTCCATTTTATCAAATTTTCATTAGTCTACATTTCCATAAATCCATCACATAACAACATTACAAATAGATCGATGAATTCTATACAGTCTATGGTGCTAACATAGTATGTCATATAGTATCCATATTTTATCATCTATATCAATCAATCATCCATATCATTATGCATCCATGCATATACATATCATCAAATCAAATCACATTACAACATATGCATACACGATAAGAATCCATTATCATATCATAAAACAAATAAATACATTGCATACATCTCATAAAGTAGTACAAAAAAACATGATGATAAACATAGAAAAGCTCATATATATATATATGTGTGTGTGTGTGTGTGTGTGTGTGTATGTGTATGTGTATGGGTAAAAAATATACATCATAATCCTCGAACTCCCTGTAGGCTATAATAAAGTGGGTCCTTAGACCTCACACTACCAAAATCTAAAATACAAAAAAGAGCCATTAGAGTCTTGCCAACCATGGTCACACAGGACCGATACCATGACTCTCACCTCCACCCTCAGTTGAATCCCACCAATAACTCCTAGACCTACTACCCCTTGCCCTATCCTCCCTCTATGTAGATCTAGGTGCCTCCATCCTCATCGAAGACTACCTTGTACCACTCCTTCGACTCTGGTGTGACCCACTAGCATACGGATAGGCTAGTACGCACCCCCTAAGGCACACTATCTCGTACTCCAACTCCTTAGTGTAGGTTCACTCCTCCTGGAAATAATCTTGGAAGAATCAAACTAAATCCTAGAGTTTTGCCACATCCTCCCATAGCCTAGATATCTCCCCACTGCTAGAGCCCTCAAGACTAGGACTCTACGATCTAACCTGTGCCTGTAGATCCACTATATTTATCATATGCATATTAAGCTTAGCCTGTGCACTCTGTACCTATATCTATAGGAGATCTCTCTCCTACCTAACCCTTACCAAATCATCACAAATCTTAGTTCCTATCCCACCTCATGTGACCTACTACACTTGCACCCCCTGATCCTCAAAGTCATTTTGATCTCTAAGTCCAGGAGGTATACCCACTCATTTGCCACATGGTGATGCACATGTCACTCACCTACCTCTACCTAAACCTCATCAAGAGCATCCTACTAAGCCTCCTCCATTACCCCTACTACATCATCCCTTAGTGGCCCCTATCCCTGCCACTAGTGCATCACCCACCATGAGTCATACTCCTCTATGGTCCTAGGATATTTTGAATCTAGAATTTCCACTATAGGATCTACCTCCCCTCCTACTACCTCCACTATCAGCAATCTTAGTGTCCTCTCATCCCCATGGTGTTGATAAACCACTAGCTCACCAAGCAACCCCTAATGTAGCCCAAACTATTGCAAGACTTGAGCATAAGAAAAGTACTCCTACTCAGCTCACCTCACCTCACCATATCCCTCACCTCACCCTATGGATTTGTACCTCAACATCGATCCATTCTAGGAAATCCTTGTACAGTTTCCAAAGCACATCTACTACCCTGAGTCATAAAAAGGACAGTGCATAATGTTTCATATCACCTATCTAGCAAAGACTCTACCCTACCTCCTGGACCCGCTACCATAGGATCTTCTAACCTATCTCCCTATCCACTAGCTATACTGATGACATCCAAGGCAATCCCTATGGCCAATCCATAGCTATGTGCTGCAACCCCCACACCTATAGTAGAAATATACATCCCAAGACATTCTACCCATGGTATTGAATCTTATACATCTCATCATACAGGTGTGCTAGTAATGCCATCCCTTAAGCCATCACTAGTGGCTGCTCCACAGTGCACTCTACCAGATTAAACACTAACTCCAATAGGTTCTATGGAAACCTGGCTCCTGATAAGTCTGGTAGTAGCATGTTTGAGATTAGTGTCATCAATAACATACCTAGTCCTCAATACACCGACCTCATACCAAACCCCCATCGATATCCCTTTGCTCGGTGAGTTATGTACTACCTCCTCCCATGCCCTACCAAATTACCTCTCCATGATTGTATCTCTTAGGTCATGGTGATTATATATGATCAACCACTCCTCTATCAAAATATGTGATATCTGATAGATGTCCTCCAGTGTCACCAACATCTCCCTTGTCTATATGTGGAAGGTGTTGATGCACAAAACCCACAAGTCAATAAGAGCTTCCAAATAAGAACGATCGTCCACCACAGGCTCTAACTGCACCACATGCTTGAGTCCAATGGCATCAATCCATTCCCATTATGCCTCCATCAATAAGTTTCTTGTGGTCTCAAAGAGATTCAAAACTTGATATTGACTCTTAACCACATGGCAAAGGTAAGCTAATCAATAACAAGCACCAAAATGCTTCAAAAATTGCTCAAAAACACCCAAAAAAGACCAAAAAATGTCTCTTTTCAGGCTAGTTTGTTACTGTCCCACCTAGGGATAGCCCCTAAATAGTCCAGGATGGTCATCCCAGCCAGGGATGATCCCTAAAATGGGCCTTTTAGGCCACCAAAAATAGTCAAAAAATAATAAAATTAATTAAGAAAAAGTAATAAAACTACACGCAAACTCAAAAAAATCATAAAACATTGTAGGACATCACTAATTAGGTTCAATTACCAAGGATTTGGTGTGCTCTACCAAAAAGCAAAAACAAGCCATAATTACACTTCTATCACTAGCTTAGTGTGGTAAGACATTCAATTCTTACCCATCTCGCACCGGCTCCATCGATGTATGAGTTTACATGTTGGCTCATGGTGATTGTATGATGATTTTGGTAGTGCTCCACTATGTAAAATCACTCTCCTCCTCCTCACATCTCAAACTACAAAGTTGAAAAAGTAGAAATGAGCCCAAATACCCCATTTTTGGCTTAAATAACCCTCCTAGGGCCATAACCATACCTAGGTCGGATAAGCAGCTAATTGGTTGATTTTCCCACCTTAGGATGGTCATAAAGTTTACCACCATCCCACCCTAGGATGGCCACCAAAAAATCACATCAAAACAACTCAAAAATGTACCAAAAAAAGCCCAAAACCCACCAAAAATAGCTCAAATTATCCTTAGCCATTTGTCCTTGAGTTCCTTGGAGCATTCGATCCCTCTTGCCTTCCATCCTTTTTTGCCACATCCCTCGCATCTCTCCCTGCCTCCATCGCTTAGCTAGATTTTCTTCTATAGGCTTCTCCCTCAGCCACTGAACACCTTCAAGCACTTCCTATCATCCTTAAGTCCCTCTAGACATCCTCCACCATTACCAAGCACCCAAGGGTGTTTCCTAGAGCCTTAGAGCACCTACAAGAATTTTATGCCAATGTTTTAAAGTTTCCCTAGCCTCCGAGTGATTCTAGGGTATCATCACACCATTTCACTGCAATAAAGTTCATCAGATCAAAATATAGCAAACAAGTAAGGTAAATCTTTTATTTGATATTTTGATACATGTATTTTTTAGTTTTGTTCATGTTATTTACAACTGATAGCTAGGGTTTTGTATTGATGGTATAGGGCCTCATATTATGGAGCCCTCATAGTTGCTACTAACTCATTTTTTGTTTTATTATGTGTAGATCTATAATTTTTACATCAGCATTGGATAGCTTCTTAAGTTGGAGTGGCCCAACATTGAATAACTAGAAACCCACTCACTCTTGTTGGGAGCAGAGACGCGCTTTGAGACACCACTAGCATTGTTTTGCTAGGGTTTCATAGAACCCTAGTTATTGTAAAATATGTATCAAATAATTCAAGAACTTTGATTGTAACAATGGATCTTTTAGGCCTCCCCTATTAATATAAAATCATTCATTGTGCAATACTATTCTTTGAGTTCTACTTTATATTTTTGTTATTTGGTGTTGCATTTTTTCTCTTCAAATGGCGATCACGGTGGGACCCCCTAAGGGTTTATTTTTATGATTTACCTTGCTAATTTTTTTGTTGTTTTTTTTCATCTTGTAGGGTTTTCAGAAGCGTAGATTTCATAGTTTTTACTGGATCTAGGGTTTCTAGAAATTTGCAAAAAAATTGCAGAAGGTGTGCGAACACTCGACAACGATCGAGGACTATCCAAAAATGCCTAGGTGCATTTCAAAAATAGTAAGGGATATTTTTTAGAGATTTGGAGTATAAGCATAGGTTGTTTTATAGGTTTATAGCTAAAACCCTAACTTTTTTATTTATGTATTCTAGCAAACTTACATTTTTTTTGGATTTTTAAGCTAAAAAGAACATCATTAATTAATATGAAAAAACATTCATATTAGCTTGCTTCTTAGGTTTCATATTACTCATTTGCATCCATCCACACTTTCTATTTGAAGTTTTTGGTTTTTATGTATTCACAAATTAAAAAATATTGCATTCTGATTTCATGTGAATTAAAAAAATTGTATAATTAGTTTGCATTATAGGGTTAGAGATTTCTATTTTTATAGGTCTAAGTAGGAATATTTTTCATATACCAAAAGTATCCTCATACTTGGGTAATATTATAGAAAGGAGTAGACAAACCCCCCAACTATCTAGAGTGGTTTTTAAGTGGTGTACTCTACATCCATTGGAAAAATTGGTATTGTGAGTAGTGGCTTCTGATTTAGACTATCAAAAGTAGTTATCTTTCTAACATTGTATTAACACAATATAAAATCAGAAATTTTAAAAAGAATCACATACTGCATGATTCACATTTTAATATTACTGGTTAAATTTCATCACCAGCCATTGCTTGAGATTTGGTGGTGGTGGCTTTCATCTCCATCCACCAATATTTACCCTTATAAACCTTAGGTCACCCCCAAGTAAACTTGTTGAACTTCATCATCAACAAGAATGTCATTGCCCCATATTAGCCATAGTTTTTATCTTTCTTTGGATTAATTCAGATTAGCACATTTGAAACATACAAGATCAAAACCTAAGAAAATGAACTCACATTAAAAGAATATAATCAATTAATAAGGTAAGATACATGTGTTAAACAAACTTAGCATTGATTCTTTACTTTTCTTGTAAAATTTAAAATTTTATGTTTTATTTTACTGCATAATCTATATTTTGGTTTATTTTCTTTATGGTATTAACTAGAAAATAAAAGAATGCATTAAATCAAGATAATTCAATGGAACCTTCATCCACCTTTACCACCACTTATCTGGTAGAATATCTAAATGTGACACAAGAAGATTCATCTATAGGTCCCTCACATTCCTTACCATCCATAGCCTTTCATATGGCTATGCACCAAGAAGAGTCAATCTCACCAACCATTGACCACCACATTATCCACATAGGCATGGCACGAGTAGAAGCTCTCATGAAGTCTTCTAACTATGTCTTAGAGTCAGTTCCCAAATCACCTAGACATAATCCTACTTTATAGTAGGAACTTGTTTATTCCCAGCCACCATCTAGCTTTACCCAGGTGTACACCAACCCTCTTTTTGAGGTATCAATTGCACCTTCCTCCCATATATCCATTCCCCAACCCTCATGTGATCCTAGCACTTCATACACATACACATACACTAACCCCTTGTATGAAGCACATGTAAATGTTGCTTCACAAGTTTCAGCCTCACACATGACGATACCAAGTGTAACTTGTCCCCCACCCACATCTTCCATACCATATGCTTCCATGCCTTCCAATTTTTATAGAGATATTATTTAAGCATGGCAACACTTGAATAAATTGCTTAGATAGCATTAAAATGCTCAACAACAAGTACAAGTGAACCCTAAACCTCTACCATCCTCTACTTAGACTACCCTCATTAACCAGGGTCCATCATGGACATCACAATCCTCTTTGGTTTATATCCCTATTCCTTCACCAAGTCATACCACTACCCATCCTATTCCCATTGGCCAACCCATCCAAACCCTCATACGTAAAACCCATTCCAAAATTCTCCATATTTTCATCATCAATCTCCCATTCATCAATTTCCAACAAGTTTTCCTAGTCATCATTACCAATCTCATCATCACTTGGTCTCCCCATAGTATTTTTCCACCCCATATCAAAATCATCAAGTAATTCAGGGCTTCTACATTTCTTAAGAAGACCCTCAAATAAAGGCCATGCAAAAATAGATAGATCAATTGATACAATATACTCCTGGTTTGATAAATCAGAAGCCAACCTTACGTTAATTGATCAACCAACCTACTCATCCTTCAGTACCATTACCACCATATCCGAAATATTTTACGGTACCTAAGTTTGACAAATTCAAGGGAAATGAGGATCCCAAAGAACATGTAAGCCCGTTTGTACACGCCTGTTTTAGAATTCAAAATGATAATTCTCTAATGCTCAAAACTTTTCCTCAAACATTAGGAGGAGATGCCATAGAGTGGTATAATCAATTACCCAGTCATAGTATTTATACTTTTGAGCAATTGGTTGATCAATTCTTTGAGCATTTTATCCTAATTTTAAAATTAATATTTCATTATCTGATGTCTATGCTTTAAGACAACATGATGATGAGTCTATCTACAATTTTAGAAACTGTTGGAGGGTTGTCATCACTAAATTGCCATTCACCCTACCATGGATGATCTAATCAAATTATTTACCAAGATTTTCTTAAAATCTATATCTTGGATGCTTCAACTACAAACTTATTGTTCATTTGAAAAAGCTTTAGCTCAGGCTAGTGTCATTGAGGAAATAAAAATCCAAGAGGGCATACTTAAGCCTAAGAAAAAGGAATGGCAAAAGAAGGGCCAATATAAAAGCAACTATTCTGGCCAACCAAAATCAACATAGGCTACCTTAGCCAATCATCCCAATCATGTTAATCAAGTGGTCATGAGCCAACCGATAATGGCTCGACAATAATCAATGCAATAGTCACCACAATAAATTGCTTATCATGCAATACCCTCGATAACTCAAGCCATGCAGAATACAGTGCCAACTATGTAAAACCATCCCCAATGATATTCTATCTAAAAAATAGCCAATATACCCCCTTAACCGAGTCATATTCTTCCATTTTTTTTAATATTGTATGACACAAACAAACTTGCTTTGCCCAAATTAGACCAGATGATCCCGCTAAATGTGGAAAAAAATATTGGGAATATTTATTTTGTCCTTATCATAGGCAAAATGGGCATGATATTAACAATTTTCATACATTCAAAGATATTTTTCATGACCTAATTGACTTGGGGGCAATCAAGCTTGACAACCCCATTTCTCAACAAAACCTAAATCTTGGTTTATTTCAAACACCACTTCCTTACCATGAGGAAGTGCAACCAAATATAGGAGGGGCTACCACAAAAACTCCTCCTAATCAAGTCAATCATGTCCAACAATACCAAGGGTTTGTAGGGGCCATCCATGTGGTCACTAGAGGTCAAAGAAACAATCAAAAAATGTAAGGCAACCACCTCAAGCAAGTGTGTCACAACCTCCCATATCACCACCCATTCAAATTTCCCCTAATCCTTCAGCACCCATCCATATCCCTAACAAACCAAATTCTCAAAATGCACCTATAAATCATACACCACAACCAGTCATCTCATTGAGCAGTTGGTTAACCACAAGCCTAAAGATGGCTTCAGCTAAATTGTCAATATATGATTTAATCCAACAATATCCCTCACATTGTGATGCATTTATGGATATTCTCAAATCCATTGAACTAAAACCTCAAGATTCTAATGCCTTTAACAATTTTATAGGGAGCATCCAAACATGCATGGAGCCTTCTATCACATTCTATGACTTTGAGATTAAGCCAATATCATCGAACTCAGTAGATACTCCATTGCATATCATAGCTCTAATTGACAAGAAGCCTTTTAAAAGAGTTCTAATTAATACCGGTTCCTCCATCAATATCATCACTGTATCTACCATTCATTATTTGAATCTTCCCCCATATTATATAACCAAGTCATCATTCACCTTAAAAGCATTTAATGATAATTTGTGTTCCATGGTTGGCACTGTTGTTTTACCCATTAAATTAGGGATCAAAATATTGGATAGTATATTCCACATCTTGGAAGGATCCATGGCATACATTGTACTCCTTGGAAGACCTTAAATGAGAGAAATGAGATGTGTTCCTTCAATATTATACTAATGTTTGAAATGTGTTCATGAAGGACAAATACATTGCATATCAATGGATTTTGAGTAGTTTAAGTATTGCAATTTCATCTCAAATCCATCTAAGTCCATGCTTCCTTCTACACATCTTTTCTTTCACCATAAACCAATCCATCATCCAATCCATATACCACTCCACCAAATTTCTCATAAAAAATTTCCATTCCTAAGGAGCTCCCTATCATCAATCCCCATCAAGCTACCCTACCCCCATCATATTCATCATTGACTACATGCACATGTGGTCATAATCAATCTGCATTATCAACATCCTTGTCATCCACATCATCATCATTCATTCAGCAGCCTACACAATCCAATCCATATCCATAATATAATGTTTCACAAGTCAAGTTGATGGATTGTAAGACACCTTCAACATCACCAAGCCATGATCCATCATCCAACCATGGTCCTTCCATACCTTCCCAAGTTGAGGTTCACCTCACTAATCTTGGTATTGGTGAATACATGATTCTATATATCATTGTCACACCCATAAACATTCCTAGGGCTAATGATTTTAGTCACCCACATGACCCACCTTTAGCCATAGGAGCAGTATATAACATGGGTTCAACTCCAAATAGCATAAAGTTTGTATATGGGAGGATTTATTCCTCGTCGAATCTAGCTCTCCTAGAAGAACCCAAGGAACCAGCACTTGCCAATATTCCAAACATGTCAAGATTTTCATATCTATTTTCACATAGTCAATTATAAAGGTCATGGCCTAGGATTGCATGAACAGGAAGTGCTTCAGCCTATTGATGTTCCATATCAAGAAGTACATGATCATTTAGGTCTAAGTTACCACCCACTTTCTACCACCTCTTCTCTTGAACAAGCCTTCCAAAGGCTTAATCTAAATTCAAGAGAAGCCCTCCATATTGATGATTCTAATGATGAAATATATGAAGAATTCAAACTTATGGTGATAATTTTAGATGAATATGAAGAAGAATCAGAGCCCATCATTCCCCACAGTGAACAAGATGAGTTTTATCTCATAATGTTCCCCATCCATGAGCCCATCTTTCACTTGCTTCTTTCACAAGAGTGAGTTGCCCCTACCGGTGAACCACCACCTCCATTCCATTAATCCATTTCATAAGCCAAACTTGTAACATATGTACATAACACAAAAGCAATGGTTTCTACCACTACCAAAAAAAACATCAAAATATATCAAAAATAAAAAAAACATTTTTTTCTTTGCATTGCATGTATATATCATTTAGTTAAAGGTATTTATTTGTGTTGCTTGCTATTTTCCATGTTTACCAAGATCCTAGAATCGGTTCTTAAGTTCCATCCATTCCATCCAACCTTATCCACTTTTCCCATAAGTCAACATGAATCCTATTGATTTATTCACCCCACTCCATAATCCATACGACTTGGATAAACCAATTCCAATTGACATAAGCCTTATCGATATGGAATGGATTTCATCATCCCCATCCTTTTTCAAAATTTTCTTTTCTGAGGAGTTGTTAAAGTCTTCAACCAACTACATTCCTCCATCCCCTCCACCTTCACCTTCACCCTCACCTTTGAATCCTAAATTTTTCTAGGTAGATATAGATGAGGATAAGTTAGAAGATTTTTATGACATCTTAGACAACATTTATCTGATACCTACATCCCATCAACTTGAGGAAGGTTCCCATATGTCCATTTAAGATACCATTGATGTGGACCTTATTTCAGATAAAGGCAATCCCCAAATTGTTAAGCTTGGCAAAATTTTATCATTCAATGAACAAGGGCAATTAATTACTCTCCTTAAGAAAATAAGAGCATATTTGCATGGTCCTCTAAGGACATGCCCAGTATTGACCCTAGTTTGGTAGTCCATAATATCACCTTATAACCTGATGCTAAGCTGATCAAAAAAAAACTTAGGATAATGCATCCTACCATGGCCCTCTTTGTAAAAATGGAGCTTAAAAACTCTTAGACATGAACTTCATAGTTTCCATCGACTATCCTGAGTGGATTTCAAATATGGTACCCGTTTGGAAACCTAAAATGGTGATACATGTTTACATTGAATTTTTATATCTTAACAAAGTGTGTCCTATAAGGATGATTTCCTCTTCCAGACATTGATACTTTTGTTGACACCTACGCCAGCCATGAAATGCTTTTACTCATGGATGATTTTTTAGGATACAACAAATTTCAAATAAATCTTGATGACCAACATAAAGCAACATTCACTACACCTGGGGGAATTTTTTGTTACAAGGTGATGCCCTTTGGCCTCACAAATACAGGTGCTACTTATCAATGTGCCATGACATACATTTTCCATGACTACATGCATAATATTATCGAAGATTATGTGGATTATCTCTTGGCTAAATCTAAAATTTGATAAGAGCACATTGCTATATTGGATAAAGTTTTTGACCGACTTCTAGAGCATAATGTAAGGTTGAACCCAAATAATTGTGTCTTTGGTGTTACCTAGGGCAAACTTCTAGGATTCATTATCTCCAAAAGAGGCATTGAGGTGGACCCAAACAAGATCAATACCATCATGGAGATGCCTCCCCCAATTAACTTAAAGGAATTACGTAGTTTACAAGGAAAGATCCAATCAATCCATCATTTTATTGCATAACTTTTTGAAAAATGTAGGCCATTCAATCACCTACTACAAAAGGGGGTGCCATTTTGTTGGACAGATGAATGTCAAAAAGCCTTTTATGACATTAATCAATACCTAGCTTCTTCGCTAGTCTTAGCTCCTCCTCATTTGGGGATCTCATTCTAAGTATAATAAGATATATATATATATATATATATATATATATATATATATATATATATATATATATATATATATATATATAGATATATGTATATGTATATGTATATATATGTATATGTATATATAGATATGTATATATATATGTGTGTGTATATATATATACATATATATACATATACATATACATATACATATACATATATATATATATATATATATATATATATGTATATGTATATGTATATATATGTATATATATATATATGTGTATATATATATGTATATGTATATATATATATGTATATATATATATATATATATATATATATATATATATATATATATATATATATGTATATATATATATATGTATATATACATGGCTAATACACAAACATTTGCATCCATCTTTGTAAAATCTCTTTGGGATGTTTTATAGTCTATTCTATTAGGCCCAAGATATTGGAATATTAGGGATGCTTAGTGTTTGATTGTGTGGTTATTATTTCTTCTATAAAAGTTTCTTAGGGTGCTAAGAGCTATTGGAGTAGTGGAGGGCATGATCTGGGCTCAATTCATATTCAATGATACTTTACCTAGTAACTAGTCTATTAGGCCTTACATGTAGTTTAGTTGTAGTGTGTGTTGCATAGTATATTATAATGTTATTAGCCAGATTTCATCCATATCTAATCCATAATTTCCATCCCTAACCCTCCATTTCTTACTCTAGTCTTCCCCATATTTTTGTTTTATAACAAGGAATCAACCTTCTCTAGAGGTTGGCTAAGGAGAAATCCTAAACCATCCAATCTTGGTACTACAATAAATGATGCACTCTCATCCATTAGGTAGATCATATACCAAGAGGATCTATTTGATCATGCCTAGTATCTATTCTTGTGGGCTCTTTCTTTCACCCTTTTTATTTCTAATTGTAACAAGTGAAGCTTAAACCTTGGTCCACTATCTAAGGAGCATCGAATCTTTTGGGCCTCATTGTCTTGTAACCATTTCTTGCATATTGATGCAAGCCATGACTAATTTTACTCTTTCCTCATTTATTTAATGTATTTTTGATTCCTAGAAGTGTGCTTGTTTAGTTGTATTCATTTATGACCACTTGTTGTAGTTGAAGGTAAGTATTTTACTTCTTGGTGCATCACCCCCATATCTTAGGTTTTATTTTATTACAAAGTATTTAATTTTCTTATTTTTTAATTTCATTGCAATTTCTTTGCCTATTAATGCCCTTGGCCTTAGCTCATGGAGGCCCCTATGCATCAAGGGTTAATTTTGACAAGGATTTGGCCTTGATTAAAAGCCTTAGAGGTTGCTCCATTGGTAGTCCTTTGTTCATGATCCTTCCCATTGTTCCACTCTATACAAGGCATGGGCACCCTTGGCTTACTAGGTCTTTCACTCGGATAGGTAGGTGTGTTCAAAGATAACTTCTTATGGCATGCTTGGGAGGACGAGATTATATGTTCACCCCATGAATATTTAAGAGTTCCAAATGTAACCTCAATGAAGTTCATAGTCGATCAACTTGAAATTAAATCATCATAAATTCACTTGGCAACTTCACTTGAAAAGGAAAGACTTTCAAGAAGTTGTATGACAAAATATAAATCAATATTTTTATGGGGATCTCTATCTCATGATCTTGTTGAAACAAACAATCACCACCTGATATATCTATTATCAAATTGAGGTCCCATAATTGTATGAGAAGGATACATGTAACCATAACCTTCAATCAAACCAATTAGCAAGATTTTGTACCACCACTAAATCAAATATAGAGGAGGAGGAATCAATGACACAAGATGGAAGCTTTGGTGCACCATCCTCTTATATTTGTTTTAGTGTGGAATTATAGAGGTTTCCTAATTTTATGTGTTACACTTGATGTATGAGACCTAATTCTGGCCTCAACACTCAAGTCCTTACCCTATTTATTGAGAGAAGATGTTATCACTCTGATAAAATATTTATATCACCTAGTGAGCTTGTGTGCTATGCACATTTTTGAAAAGTAACATATAGCATTAGGGCTATTTATGGGTTCTTTTAAAATAATATCTCATGAATGGTATATTGGCCTCAAACCATGATGAATCAAAAGTTGGGATTAGTTGATAAAGCTCCTAATAATCAAATTCAAAGAGAAGGTAGATGGAGTGTCTCTCCTAGAACAACTCACAACCATCAAGAGAGTACCCACAAAAATGATGGAAAATTTCAATTTCTAATTACATAATACTTGCAAAGGATCCTAGATGAAATCTAACCACTTTTTGGTATGACATTTATATACTATCTAAAATATTTTAATTCTAATATTGCCATGATGGTCAAGTCTAAAGGTGGAAATTCACTATCAAAGGTCTATGAGATAGCCATCCAAGTTTATAAGGATTTAATCCAAATAAGAATGCTAGCCCCTAGACCACCTCCACCATTATTTCCTTCCATTTATCCCTCATGTTACCCCTCTCTAAATATACATCCCACCACCGGTTCGACTAATCCTACCACTTAGAGAAAAATAAATTTTTCTCTCCCCTAGATGCTAAAATGGATGAACTATTCAAATCTATAATTACACTCTCTAATTATGTCATAGCCCTAAAGAGGTTACATAATGCTCAAAGGTTTCCCTACAAAAGTTATCCAAAGCCTCCTTTCCAATAAGGAAACCCAAATGCTTGACTGCCTTTGACTAGGTATCATAAGCCTCTATTTCTAAATTGCAAGAGTGTTGGCCAATCATAGGCTCTAATCTAATATATAGTACCCATGTTATTCCTAGTCTAATAAATTATTACAAGCTCATATAGGGACTTACTCACCACTCAGAACACATATATTGAAGATTCCAATAGTTGGTACTATCCTACTCTTGACTACCCCCTTTCCAACTATTACGTCAAAATTGAATCTCAAATAGTTAGGATTACTTATTTTAATAATAAAATTATGCATTATTATTAGTAAAAATTCCCACTTCTAAGTCTATAACCTTTTTCTTAGTCCTTGATTGCACCCTTTGCTACTAACTTGCCAACTCTAGAGCATACTTTTGTTACTTGGGATGAAGTGAAAGTGTATGCCATGTTAGATGAAGCATAACCCTCAACCTCTAGGAGGCTACAAGTCTAATCATAGTACAATACTCAAGATAAGAGAAGGGACACTGAAGAGTAGGGGGTACCTATCCCATTAGAGGGTAGACCTTATAGAAGAGAAATGGAAAATTAGAGAAAACCTTCATCATAAGTGGCACTAGAGAATCAAGCTCGAGCAATTCCAATAGTTATAAGATCAGCCCCTAAGCCTATGAGGCAACTTGATGCAAATCTACCTAGGCCACCTCTGATGATAGAAAGGACTAGGATCTTAAAAATGTTAACCATTCTAAGAGCCTCTCTTGGGGTACCTTTCAATGTGAGGGAGCACTTAAATAAGTCAACTATAGCCATGTATCTTTGGGATAATCTCTCTACTCCAGAGTATATCAAGAACTTGGAGGAGATCCTAAAGAAGAAAAAGGAGCTAAGTAGACAAGAGATACCTATTGTGCTACAAATTTTACATCCAAATCTTAATAGACCCAAGTCTACACCATTCTACCTAACCTTGATCTGCAAAGACAAGATGATACATAACTCTGTGATTGAATCAATGTCAAGTGCATTAGTTATGTCAAAAATAATAGTGGAGGCACTTGGATTATCTCTCAGGCATACCAACAACAGGGTAGTATAGTTGATGACACTCGAGTGCTAGTCTTTGGGCTAATTTGATACCTTCCTTTGGCACTCCAAGCATTAACTAACCTAAAAAATTTCAAAGATATAATAATGATCAACCTCTTGAACACATTTAGAAGATACCTCTTAAGAGACTTTATCGCTAATATTGGAGGATACTTGTTGTTGTATTGGACTCACATGCTGCTCTAAACTATATATGATACCAGGTTCACTATCCCATCGAGCCCCTCCATATGTATGACAATGGATAAATCCCCTTTAAGGATAGTGGAGAGGAGTAGGTCTACTTCACCAAAGAAGATTTATCAGAATTTGACTACCTCATGGAAGAGATGCAACCATACATTTTTTATGACTATTTGAAGCAATGGGTATTTGAAACATGGGGGTCAAACATTGGCAAAGTATTTGAGCCAAATGGCATGGGGTGATCTATCACCAAGTATTCCTCTATACATAGTGTAAATATTATATATAGTTTATGTCAATATATACACATAATGGAAATACTTTTGGATCATAAAGCTTTTTGAAATCACAAAGTAAGTCACTTTGTGTATGAAGCAAAGCTTAACAACAACCTTATTATATTTTTGATCAAGGAGATATTTCAATTAAGTGCTAATGTGGTCAGACATCGTTCACACACAAAAGAAGCATTGAAGAGAGCCATGTCAATCTCAGAAACATGAGAAAATTTCACTAATGATGAGGTAATGCCTACTATGAAACCCATTATAATCAATATTTAAACACCTAATTGTGTGCCATCATGTAAAATCTTGATGGCACACAATTTAGGTCTAAATTATCTGAAGGTGTAAGCACTTAAACCTTGCTTATGGAAATGTGCCTTGATAATTACCATATGGAAATGACTTAAAAGACCATGATAAATGACACCTAGAAGGTAAAATATGGATACCAAAAGGCATAAATTCCCCTAGGAGCCTTTAAATAATTACACACCACCTAGAGGACCCATCAGGTTTATGATAAGATAATTACCACACCAAAACATGAGAAGGGAAAATAAAAAATCAAGCCTTTACTTATTCAAAAGTTACAATTTATAAAAGGAGGACACTCTCCATATTAACCTTATATTCTACCAATTTAAGCTTCTCTCTAATAAGGGGATCTTCTTTCTTAGGGTAAAATATTTAGAGTGAGATATAGTGCATATGATGAGTAAAGAGAGAAGACTTAAACCTTCTACAACATCTTGTGCCAAGAATACCAAGTAGGAACCTTAAAAGGAGGTTTTTGATAAAATTAAAACTCCCCACACCATGAGGAAATGATAACCAACTGGAATTTATGAGTAAAGGAATATAACATTTCTAGTGGCATCTAATCCAATCGCTATTACAAAGGAGGACCCCAAGACCTTTTAGGTGGTATCTAAAAGGGATCTACCATATGTTAAGTTACAAAATGCTCAATGGTCCTAAATACACCGTTTGAGTAGGAGAGTGGAAATAAGAGCATAAATAACTCCTTCTAGTGGTAGGAATTCAAAGGTAGATTTATCCTAGGGAAGTTGCAAGAAAACTTGAGCAACATGCCCTACAAAAAAAATCCAAGAACTAGGAAGGGAAACAAGAGATCTTAGAATACAAGGTTGAGGTCAATGAGCTTGTCAAATATTGTTAAACCATATAGAATATCTCTTCTAAGTTCATGAAAAATGACTAGGGAAAGAAAATTTGGTAAAGTGACAACCTCAAGATATCAACAAGGAGTAAGGTCAAGGACAAAAGGTAAAATTCTAGATTTTTTCACTTAATATTCAAAAGATAGTACCTACTTAGGAATCTCAAATCTAAGATAGTAAACCCTCCTTGTTTCACTTCTTCCTTATATATATTTAATATCCAACTTCTAATTTTGGCTTTCCATCCAAGTACAAGACAAGCAGTCTCGGTTCACTCCTTTTAGTAGCTTAAAAGCCTAGGAACCACCAAATTTGTATGGAACATTTCCCTACAACCCTACTTCACTCAGAGTGGACTCGGTAAAAAGCAAGAAAAACTAAGGAAGATGGTTGGAAGGAAATTCCCACCTTCAATTGGAAGAAAAGAGCTTCAAGAAAGATGTGGATAATCTTATAAGCTATGTTAACCATTAGATATTTCATCTATGAATGACACTTGTCTTCTACCCCAAATTAGCCATGTTGAGGGTGTTAAGGCTTGTAAGCCATTGGTTTTCAATCCAATGGTCCATGTGGTCCTTCCAATGAAGAAGAGTGTAAAAAAGAAAGAAAGACAAACATGTGGTAACCAATCAAGAGCCTATGGAGAGAATCACATGTTCCTAGATGAAGGAGGCCCTCCACTGGCCAAAGGAGGATCCACCTCACTTGAGGATATATGGAAACCATGCATGCAAGGAAGGAGGCAATGAAGGAGCATTTAAAGGAACCATCTACCATTTGTCATAAATATTGACTTTCATGGCCTAGCCTATTAGATCCAACTATGTTAGTGTGATGATCGCCCATCATAGATGTGAGCCTATCTTGTTGATCTATGCTAATTAGGAAGGCCATACCTACCATCAATGAGTGAACCTAGAAGAAGATTTGATAAAATCTAAATGACACAACCATTCCAACATGATGAGATGACATCTTGTCATCCAAAGACCTAGAAGCCCTCATTATTTATGGTCCTAGGTCTAGAGGATTTTGGCTATAGAGAAAAGGATAACTTGTAGGCCTTTTGCATAGAAATTTAGAGGGAAAGGAACCCTCCTCTCAACTTCTAAATAGGACCAAATTTTATTGTAAAGGCATTAGGAGCATCGAACCCTCTAGGTCTCAATATATTGTAATCATTTATGGTGTGTTAATGTAAGCAATGACTAATTTTGATATGTCCTCATTTCTAAAATATTTTTTATTCCTAGCAGTGTGTTTGTTTAGTTGTGTTCATTTATTACCACTTGTTGCATTTGGAAGTAGGGATTTTAATTCTTGGTACATCACCCCCATAACCTAGGTTTTATTTTTCTATAAAGTATTTACATTTTCTATTTTTTAGTTTCATTACAATTCCTCTCCATATCAACCCCTTGGCCTTAGCTCATTTAGGTCCTTGTATGACAAGGATTAATTTCAATGAGGAGTTGACTTCGATTAAAAACCCTAGAGGTTGCTCCACTAGTGGTCCTCCACTCGTGGTGCATCTTATTCTGTTCTACATGAGGTATGGGTTCTCTTGGCTCATCGAGTATTTCACCCATATAGGCAGGTGCATTCAGAGATGATAAGGTCCATTAAGATAAAAATTCAATAGGTCAAAACTTTTACATACAAAAGCATTTTGAACCTATTTTTTCAAATCACATATTTTTTGAGCTATATGCACTAGTGGCATGAATTGATGGATCTGTTATGGTGTTAGGGATCATTTTGTATAAGATGGATTCTAAAGCCCTAGTTATTCACCTAAATGGGAAAAATTAAAACATTTGGTCAACCTAGATGATTGTCCTACTACAAAGTAAAAATATACTATGCATATTTCAACAGGATAAATAAATTGTTCTTGATGATGAAACTCACCATCAAAGAGAATAAGAGGCTTTTGGTCTATTTTCCTTATTGATTGAACTAGGGTTTCTTTTTCACATCAAAGAGGAGAGTGACGTTAGCAAGGTATGATAAAAATGAATGAGATTTTGGGGAAATTTAATAATATTGAAGTAAGTCGCTTGTAATTTATTCTTTCCTCTCTTAACCTAGTTAAGTTTGATAACTTTGAGGACTATATTGTGAGATTCAAGGCTTTGAGGGTAGATATTGCATCTTCTAGAGGCAAAGAAAAAGATGATGTAGATTTCATTAAAATTGTCCTTGCTAATATCTCCCTCTCTTTTCATATATTGAATCTAATGGTTCATATGATTCCTATGTTCTTGAAATCTCAAAATACTCTTACTCTTGATCAATGTATTTCTCTTCTATTCTAATTTCAATGGAAATTGTGACGGGACTCCAAAAATATTGGTTCACACAAAGGAATTTAAATCTAAGGAGGCTAAGACCAGGGGCTTAATGGTTAGGATAATTCTTCAAAGATAATTAAGACTATTTGTAGATATTGTAAGAGTGAGGGACATCCAATGAAGAATTGTTTTCTAACTACAAAGGATTGAAAATGAGTTCTTGAATATCAATGGACATCATCTAGATGATGAACAGATTTTGAAGGATTTTACTCAACTACAGAGGTCCATTAGAGCATCCATTATAAGGGGAATATATTATTGTCACTAATGTCTTCTCTCCTTGGATCCTTAGTTTAAATTATAAGGGGTGTTGAAGTTGTAATCTGATTCATCGTCAAGGCCAACATTATATGATGTAATGCATAGGTCTCAAGGTATTTCATTATAAAATAAATTAATTATTTGTAATATCTTATTATGTAAGCCCTATGGGTCATGGTTAAACCCTTTTTATAACTTGTAATTAACTTAAATCCCTCTTGTTATGTCGATCTAGATTAAAATTTATTATATAATTGGCGTTTTGGTATTAGTATATATACCCCTCCCACTCCTTATTACTTATGGGAGTGTTGTGTAATCTTATCTACATATACAATGATTATTTATGATGCCTACAAGTGCCTCAAAAATATATGTATCTCTATTTTATTTCCTTTTATACTTTTTGTATAAGATTTGAGTAGATGGTTTGCTTCTATCCATTTATAGAAAATATTCAAATTCTAACATGGGAACTATTGTTGTAATTTGAGTTTCTCATGTGTTGACTGATCATACACTCTCCTTGCTAAGGTTGTGACCATATTTACTTTTAACTTCTTGCACCTAGACTTCAAAATTTAGTTTATGCAATCATTATAATTTATTTTTCTTATATTAGATAGAGATAGTTAATATAGTGAGGAGCCAACCAAAATATGAAGGTTGATAGGCACACACTCCTCTTTCTTCTTAATTTTTGAGATAGAATTGTGGGCACATAAGAAGTTAGAACTCATCACAATTCAAAATATTTTTGGTATACCTAGTGGGATAAAGAGCTTGACTTCCATGATGAGATCAAGTGCAATTTTAATTTGAACACTAATTTTATATATCTTTCATTTTTTGTGTTTTATTTTGTATGTGCTTTGTGAATGATGACTCTATTATGAACCTAAAGTTTAAAATATCCATGAAGCAAGTAGAAAAATTTGTCACAAATAAACATGATTCTTTGATTTTAGAACCAAAATCATATTTACCATAGGTAAAAAGTGATTTGCCAAATTTTGGGAATTTTTTTTCAAATCTTCACTTAGGAAGCAATTTTCTCTAAAATTAGAGTGGTTCGCCTTGTTGTATGAAATATCAAAGAAAATATTCAAGTATATTCATCAAATGATTTTCTCAACATCAAGGAGTGAATCACTCCAAAAATAGCAAGCAAATCACTAAGAGAGTAAAATTTCTCCAAGACAAATCCAAGGAGTGATTCACTCACAATATAAGAAGTGATTTCCTCAGAAAAATAAAAAAGTTCCAATCCTTACTAAGGGAGTGATTCACCTCCAATATAGATCAGTTTTCATGGCTCCTTTGTCAATTTTTATTTATGTTATATTTTTGGAGCGATTTGCTCCACCAAGGGAGTGATTCACTCCTCCATCCAAGTTTCCAAAACTTGGAAGTGTTTATCCCTAAAACTATGTACATGTAAATACATATGAAATCCTAGGCTTATGAATACATGCTTGATGAAACAACAATTATGCAAAATATTTCAACCAACCAAAATAATATTGTCCATGAAGGAACTCAAAAATAAAAAGAAAGAAACAAGTTATGACATGCATACATCAAGACAACAAAATCAAATTTGATCCAACATAGAGTACTGCTTCTTCAAAAGGAAAAAGACTAATGGATTATCAAACAAGTCTAAATCCTATGTCCAAGAAACTAACTTTTCCTACTTTCCCATCAGCCTATAGTTATGCCTTTGTCATTCCAAATCATCTAAACCAAACCTCGACCACTTAGGCTCCACTATGATTCATATTAATCCTTTATACAAAATTCCTCAGATGGATGTAAATAATCCTTCAAGTAATAAAATTCCAATAGCCTCCAATAGTCAAGTCAGGGTAAGTCGATCACTAGTTTTGAATATCCAGAACAACCCCCTACATGTATAGTCCTAAATTAAAGTTTATCTAGGTCTAGTAAAAAAAATAAAACTTCCAAATTAGAAAATTCATCCTTTATTCTATCTAATGTGAATACTTTTGGACAAATCTACATTCTAACCCATATCTAGGGTATCACTTAGAATATGCAAGTACTAGCTATTCAAATGGGGGTATAAGGATGTAGCACCCTAAAATTGGTGCAGTAAACCTTAGCAAATAATTAAAATTACCTTAGTAATAATTCAAATTCAAATTTTCAACCCCGAACCGCCTGTTAAACCGCTTTCCTCATTTTCCATGCCATTTTTAGGATTTGTTGTGACCGTTGGACGATATCGTCGTCGATCAGACGATATCGCCTCAGATCGGACGATTTCTTCTGGACTAGAACGTCCAGACGATTTCGTCCCAAAACTAATTTTTCATAATTAGCTTCTGTTTCAACGACGTCTCTAACCTGGGCAAAAGCGTGTCTACGCGGTTAGAGACTTCCCCCATTGGAGATCTCCCAAATTGGGATGATCTCCAACCTCCCAACCTCCTTCCTATGCCTATTTAATCTTAGGCCCTCCCCTTGACATTCCCCTGGCTGAATTTTCCTGTAACACGAGTTCTATTTGCATTAGACCATCTTAAATCACCATTTGCCTTCGTATTTTTCCAAGTTTGTTTGTAGGAACTTCATTGTTTTTCATTCGGAGCAAGCTCAGATCATCGCAGATGATCCTGTACGATCTCGGACGATCACGCACCAATTCGAGATGATTTCAACTGTAGTCAACATTGGGGGCAATCAGTGCCCTGAGTTTGCATTCTTTCTCCACTATCTACTTGTTTTGCTTTGCATTAGTTAGACTTATTACTATTTTGCATCCTGGAGTTCACCCATATAGTTTTAATGCATGATAAGATCACAATTTGTCATTAAATCATTGTAATGCACTCATGTTTTGTTTATAATTATCATTTTAGTATCTATAGTTGTCATTCTACATCATTGCCCTCTGTTGGAATAGTTGCATTTTCTGTATTTTGTATCTATTTCTCTGATTGCAGGTCTCTAATGAATTCGTCTGATGAATTCATCAGATCTCAGACGATCTTGTCTGATCGTAGACGATCCTGTCATATCAGAGGCGATCTTGACTGCTTCAAAAATCAGAACCTCCATCAGACATCCGGATCAGATATGGCTTTTCTAATCTAGCTTATTCTCTGTGTTTTCTATTCAAATCTATTTTCTGTATTCATTTAAATCTGCATTTCATATAGAACAGTTTAGATTCATTTGGCCAAACCTAGGATTTGAATGATTAAAGATAAAATTGAACACATCAAACACATTCCCAACCTAGGCGTGGAAACTGCCATTCAAAAGTTTCCTGGTGAACCCACCATCCATCGAAAAATCACCTTAATACCCCTCCCCCAAGAGGCGGGACCTTCAAAGGGCCTCTCAGTCCGAGGTATTGTCCCATCCTTCCCGCATCCCCCTTCCGGGCGCGGATCCTTTAGCCTGAAGGTAAGGGTGCAGAAAATTTGGAACGATACATTTTGGTGAACCCGACGTGAAACTAAAACCTTTTGAAAACAAAAACAAAAAACATAGATGCATTTAAAATCATTAGAAAACTACTAAGTTGCATATCATGTTTAGATGGTAGCTCCTAAGAAAAGACTAGCTGTCACTATAAATGTTGAAAACCAATTAGCAGCCATAGAAATTAATTCTGTGCTTAGTGTGCCTGAAACAGATAGAAACCAACTTTTGTGGGACGAACTTGATAGGAGACTAGGTATCATTTCATCTAGGTCAACAGAGCTTAGACAAATCAAGAGGCTTGTCCTAGATAGAATCCTGGATCCTCATCAACTCATTTTTTATCATGAACTTCAGAGAGCTTGCCATAGGTGGTTAGCTTATAGAAGAGCTCTTGTGTCTTCTGAGTTGTACACCTTCGAGGAATACCTCGAGAATGCAGCCATAGTGCACCAATTCCTAGGTCGTATAGAGGACCAAGAAGCTGATCTTACGGATAGGAAAAGATGGAATAGAGTTCCTAGAGTTGTGTTATATCGAGAGTATTGCCACGAGCTTTACTTCTACCAACCAGAGTCTGAAACAGATAATATCACCATAGCACACTTTGTTGACTTCTTGAAAAACAATTTTCAATTTGAAGAAGAACATTTCATGACTCCTGAAGAACTTGAGCCCATTAATGATATTTATAAATTGTTTATAGAAAACTAGATCATTGCTTTCATTATTATTATTTCTTGCGTTTTGTGTGTTGTTTGTTATCTTTATAATATTGTTATAAAAAAACAAGAAAAACCAAAAAACATAACAAAACCAAAACATTTTATTTTAAATACTATAGTAGGTATATAATTAAAATATATACCTCTTAAGCTTGTTACATATATATATATATATATATATATATATATATATATATATATATATATATATATTTGCTGAAATCTAAGTTTAAGCACAATGACTAGACTTAGGAATGGTAAACAAACTGAAGAAGAAGAAGAAGAAGATTGGTTAGGAAAGAAAACAAAAAAATTAAATGCCCTTCCTGAGGATCCAATTCCAGAAGGAGAAACTCTAGAACAGCCAGAAGATGAGCTGGCTGAAGAAAATGAACAACAAGAAAATGTTAGAGAGGAAGGATCCTCATCCCCTAGAATGGCTCCAGATGGAACTGTTACTTTTGATAACATAGATCATTTCTGGAAATTCTTCAATAATAATATTGGTGCTCTTAATATGGCAGTTCGTATTGATAGGGGACAAATTAGTGAAACTCAAGCAATCCTAGAAGAAGGATTTAACATGCACACTAATCCCTTGTCCTTCGTTGATCAAGAAAGTGATAAAGCTGGACCATCCAATATGGATATGGCCACTATAATTCAGAACATGCAAAAACAACAGGTTACCCAACCTCCTAAGGAACCTGTTATTGAGCCTAAAATCATTCCCACACAAAAGAGACCTTCATTCACTGCTTTATTTCGCCAAACTATTGATCAATATGCTTCAAATCGACAAAAACCTAAAATGAAGCCAAACACCAATTTTCAACAATCTGGGATACAACATAATACAACTTCAAAACTTCTTCATAACACCCTTCCTACCAACAATTTACACAATAGCAATATAGCATCTAATCTTCATGTCCCTCCATCATATGCTCACCAATCCCATATTAATACCCTATCGAACCAATATGGTGGGCAAACCAGTAATCTGGAAGCCATGGTGAAACAGTTAGCTTCCCGCATGGACCAGATGGATCCCTACCGTCCCTCGTACAATTATCGAGAGATGTGTAGTCAGCCTTTGGATCCCATAGTTGTAGCACAACCATACCCTAAACACTTTCCCATGCCCGTCCTGCCTATATATAAAGGAACCGAAGATCCCATAGAGCATCTTCGCATGTTTAGGATAGCATGTCATGATATATCACATGATGACTTGTTATTACTAAAAATGTTCCCAAAAAGTTTAGGAGGAATGGCATTAGAGTGGTACTACCAATTGCCCACTCATTCTTTGAGAAATTTTGAAGAGACCGCTGAATCTTTTGTGCATCAATTTAGTGCCTATATCGAAAGGCATGTAACCATTAAAGATTTGTACAACTTAAAACAAGACAAAGATGAATGTTTTGCTGATTTCTTAGCTAGATGGAGGCAGTTGATAGGAAAACTGCACTTTGTGCTACCTTATAGGGAAATGTTGGACATTTTTATTAATAATTTGCAAGAACAAATATCTTATGAGTTATCAACCGCTACCTTAACCACCTTCGATCAGGCTATAGACTTAGCTCGAAGAGTAGAAGATGCTCTCATTAGGAGAGGCCAGCTTAGGAAGAAAGATGATGAGAAAACATCCAAAAATCAATATAAAAACAAACAAGTTGTAGGTGACGGAGTCACTGACAACAGAAATGTTGCTAATATCAATACAACGAAGACAACAGAAAAATTTATATTGAAACCTCTTGATAAACCTCCTCGAGAGTTTACTAGATTGAATCAACCATTATCAACTATTCTACCCCAATTACTCGAAAGAGGTTTGATTCAATTACCTAATATCCGGGAACCTGATCCAACCATACCCGGATACAGAGCCGATTTACACTGTGATTTCCATAGAGGGCCTGGACACTCTACCAACTCTTGTAAAAGGTTAAAACATAAAATACAAGATCTGATTGATAATAATGAGATGGAGGTGCAAGCCTTCCAACCTAAACAAAATGCTCCTAATAATGCTCAAAAGAACATTCCCCAAAATCAAAATCAAAATGCTAATCAATCATTAGATATATTTCAACATCCTTTACCAAAACATGGTAAAGAGGTGGCCAATCAAATTGAGCATCATAATGTCCCTCCTCCTACCCGATATGTAGGAACTATTAGCGGACATTTACCTAATCATGATTTACAAAAATTTGACACAACTTTATCCATGGTCACGACCAGGCCCCTACATAATATTCAAACACTGGATCTCAGTGATGTAGAATCGGATACTGAAAGTGAAATAGACATCACCTCAAATCAATCGAATAGTTCTGAAGATGAATCAGATCCTATTCAACCTATCACAGATTCTATGGTTCCGGAAGAACCATTTCCTAGAAGAGTTACTACTCGACCCTCTTCTAATCAGTTCCTTCCTAATGAACAAGCTATAAATGCTAGACCAAGACCTATTCATCATCCTCAATATAACATTGTAGGAACCATCGAAGCCGTTACCAGACAACAAGCTCAAAATTCTCAACAAGAACCAAATCAGAATGATGGATCAACCCCATTTGTTTTGAAAAATCCCAATAAAGGGAATCATGCTCCTAATGTTCAATCTAAACCTCCTTATAATATTAATGAGCAATTATCCAATACTACAGCCAGAATTTCCCTTTTGGACCTATTAAGATCTTCTCCTACCCATAGAGATGAATTGATGCTTACATTAAGCCAAATGATGGTACCACAAAACATTCAACCTGAAGCCATGGCCAATACTATCATCACTAGAGAAGTTGATTGTATTGACTTTCGGGATAAAGATATACCACAACATAGTTTACATAAGGATAACCCCTTATATATTACTGCCCTAATAGGAGATGTAGCAGTCAAAAGGGTCTTGATTGATAATGGTTCATCTCTAAATATTTGCACTTTTGACTTCTACCAAAGATTTGGGTTTAGAAGTGATGAAATGAAGAAAACTGACATGATCATAAAAGCTTTCAATGACGAAACACAAGAAACGTGTGGAGTTATCACCATCCCATTGCAAGTTGGTCCGAGAACCTTAGATACGACCGTGTTTATTGTACATTGCCCCGCATCATACAATATACTCTTGGGTCGTCCTTGGATCAATGCAATGCGGGTTGTCCCATCAACTTTACACCAATGTGTTAAATTCGAATTTAAAAATCAGTTGGTCACTATCCATGGTGATCCTAGACCCTTTGATATGTGTGCTTTGGCAGAACCTGTTGGAGTTCAATTTTGCCCTGCTCTGTCATCCACACATCCTAATTCTTATTTTTCATCTAAACCTCAACAATCTTCTAAACAAACCACACTAGAACCTCAAAAAGATCTTAAATCCACAACCAATCCTTCATGTTCCATCCCTATAATTTCAAAACCTATAGACCCATCTATTAACACCTCCACATTATCTACATCTATCATACCTTCCACATCTAAAGATATAGGGAATGATCCTTCTACATCTTATGCTCTTTCTGATGAACTCTTACCTGATTTATCTAAAATTCTTATATCAGAAAAAACAAATGCTTCTATGCAAAATTCCATTATCTTAAGTAATTTGCCGCCATCTCCTCGTACTTTGGGCCTCCCACAACCTATGGGAAGTACTTACCAAGTCGGGAGTTGTGCCTTCATTTATAAGGGATATGACTGGGGAAGAATACCCAGGAACATCAAAACTCATCATGAGGGATATGCTCGATGTTATTTTACTAATGAGTATATTAAAGCTAAACCTATAATGCTTAAAATGGGATATAAAGGGAAAGGCTTGGGACCTCTCCAAGATGGTATGAAAGAACCCTTTGAGGTAGAACCATGGCCCGCCCGATGTGGTGTGGGCCTATTTCCTAGTAAGGGTCAACCCTTCCCTTTTGAAGATGATGATCAACTCATATGTTATCAAGATTATTTGGATGGGCGTGATGATTTGCCTCTAAAAAATCAGCCATTTACATGCAATATGCTATCCATAGCTTATCCTGAAATGATTGTTGAATCCGATGATGAGTTGGAAGGAGATATTTTCCATGATGTCTCCGTTGAAGAGATGTTACACAATGGTTTTTATTTTGATGGTTCTATACCTACTATAGCCCAACTTGAGGCCACGACTCCTCAAGATGAATTATCCAAGTTAACCTTAAAAGAATTACAAGAATTGGGCGTTTCACCCGCCCCACCTAATTTTGAAAGAGATCTACACATGGAAGTAGAAAACGTCATTAAAGTTAACATTGGAACTGAGGATAATCCCCACATAATCAATATTGGATCAGAATTAAGTCAAGAAAAACAAGAGCAATACATTGCATTCCTTAAAGAATATGAAGATGTCTTCGCTTGGACATATGAAGATATGCCAGGTTTAGACCCTTCTGTAGTCATGCATCACCTAGTAGTCCATCCGGATGCTAAACCTGTTAAACATAAACTTAGAAAAATGCATCCCAAAATGGCCTTACTAGTCAAAGGAGAACTAGAAAAACTGTTGAAGGTTATTTTTATACAAGAACTCAGTCAGCTAGAACTCCTAGATGAAAAGCGCATCAATGCTTTGGAGCATCTTCGTGCCTACCAAAACAAGCTTAAAAGATCATATGCTAAGAAAGTTCGTCATCGATCCTTTGAGGTCGACGACCTTGTTTTAAAAGAAAATCAAAAAAATACTAATGCAACTAAAGACCTTAAAGGTAAATTTGAACCCAACTGGCTTGGACCATATATTATCACTGCTAAATTTGAATCGGGAGCATACAAATTATCTACCTTAGATGGTAAAGAACTTAAAGAACCCATGAACATTTTGCATCTTAAACGTTACTATGCGTAAAAAATTGGTCATTTCATCATTGTATATATTTGTTTAAAATATTTCAAAAAACCACTATCTTGTATTTCTTTCAATTTATAAACTTCAAAAAAAACACCAAAAACATCCAAAATCATCAAAATCTTCAAAAACATCTTTTATTTTTGTACTTCTCAAATTGTGACGTATTGCAGTTATATTTTCAATTATTTTGGATAAATTAGCATTTATTTGGAATCCCGCACTTTCACATTCACATGAATAAATATCTTGATTTATTTGGCATGATTACTAATCTCTCTTATATCAAAGTCCACAAAATTCAATTAAATAAAGTTTGAGCACAGAGAATTGATCTTGTTATTTACTTAAACCAAGCATATCCTTTCACAATAAAATGATTATATTTGTAATGTCCATGCTATGCTACATAGTAGAAGTGGTTTCTTGAGCGAAAAGTTTCCCCTGCTATCCTATCATGCACATGGTCTAGAATCTTTGAGAATTGACAAAAGGACAAGCTCACCCCTACCCGAATAAAAATCCCTTGCTCTACAGACTAATCCGAGCAAGTATCCCTAGCATAGGAAGAAAAGAAAAGTTCAAGAAAAAGAGAAAAAGAAAAAGGTTATTTCAGCATTATCTCAAATATCAAAGCAAAAGATACGAAAAAGAAAAATACAAAAAAAAAAAGAGAAAAGAAAGAAAAAAGCAAAGAAAGCAAAACAAGCAAAAGCAAAAGCAATAAAATCCCTTTCCCTACCCATTGAAAAGAAAAGAAGGGTTGATGAGCTTGAATCCCTGGAATTCTCAATTATTCGAAAATTGTGAGGTAAGCCCCATAACAGGTGGTTTGTGCCCAACCCGCTTGGCCTTGGGTAACTCCTAGCGTGGTGATATGTCTGTCACATTAGCGACCTTCTTTTGTACGGACCTATGTCTGCTTATGGATTAGCTAGCTCTTGATAACCCGACTTACATAGTAGTCCGGTACGGTTATATGCATCTAAATCATGGTTAATGAACACTTATTTGGTTAATTCAAATCACTTGTATCAAATTATCTTGCTCAAAACTGGTAAATGCACAAAGCAATTGCACACACATTTGTATTTGAGAGATTTTGTGTATCATTATGATAAATCAAGATCGGAAATGAACTCACATACGCACATGGGATTCCTTATAAATCTAACTTTTGTCTTTAAGATACTTTGAAATATTTTTGCAAATTGTCTGGAATAATTTCATTTTCTTCTCTGAGAACAGTTGTTTAGTATAAAGACAACTACATGCATTACCAAAAAAATCAAAATCATTTAAAAAAAAACATGCAATAAAGTTACATTTATATATAACTTTTGACTTTCGCGACGATGGTATAGTTCCAAAACCAAAATTGGAATTTTATGCCTAGCACAAGTCCTCATCTTCATATTTTCTGTTTATTTTCAAAAATTAAAAATCAACCATGCAATAAAACTATTATTTTCTTCTTTGGATTTCGCGATGATGGTATAAGTCTATACCTAAAATTCTATGCCTAGCGCAAACCATCGAACTAATTTTATTTCCCATTTATTTAAAATCATAAAAAACATATGACTTAAATCATTATGTTACACAATTATGCTTTAAAAGAATGCACATTGTTACTATTTCATGTCATTATGTCAAAATTCAATATTGCAACCATGGTATAATTTCTAAGGAATTGTTCAAAATTTTATCACACTTAGGAATTTATGCCTAGCAAAAATCATTTTAAAATATTTCATGCATACTATTTTTATGAAAATCTGAAAACAAATCATCATCAAACCATCATCATTTCTATCATCACAACACAAAGTCTTAAGACAGTCTCTTAAGCACTCTTTTACTTTTAACAATATTTCTATACTAGGATTAGCTTGACGACCGAGTGAGCGGCGACTCCATGAAATGGTCTATAATAGCGACAATGTCCTTTGAAATTATTGTTAGAAGTCCCTTTTATTTTTATCAAATTATCCCACAAACAACCAATTTGTTTACATCAGATTATTTCATTTAAATTTTAAAAGCATGACATTCAAACCATAATATTTCCAAACGACATAATTACATGAATCATCAAATCAATCACACCAAAACATTAAAGCATCATACAAACACATAAGACAAGTCATATGATCAAAAATATCTCATCTATATATATATCAACAATATATACATCATCTCAAAACTGGATCGGTATGCCACAATCTGTACCTCGACATACTCAATCCTCTATCAAAAATAATAAACACTATGTATCAATCTATGTAGTGCAATCTGTAGTAGCTAGCCTCGAGAACCCCTCGAGCTCTCAGCCTCATCTCCTCCCCTGCCCTGAGGTGGACGAGGTGGCCCCATCATAGTCCATGTGGTGCTATGAGTCCTGGACTCTGATCGTGATGATGTCCTCGATGACCTCATCATGATAGGCTCCGCAATGGGGGCCGACAGTGGTAACCTCTGCCCCTCTGGCACCATATGGTAGTATAGCATCTGATAGAATGTGATCTGGGCAATAGCCCATGCTAGGTCCCGAGTGCTCGCCCCTCCGCTCCGTGCTCTGAGGCATGCGACCTCATCTCTGAGCTGTGTGGCCTCCTCTCGATGTCGTGCAGCCTCATCCTGCAAGGACTACACCTGAGCCTAGAGATGAACAGTCTCCACCCGGAGAGTAGCCATCTCGCTACTCTCTCCTACCTCGACACCCTTGCCCTTATCGGGCGATGGTGGCCTCTCTCTCCATGGAGAAGGGGGTCTCTCCTCCCTCCTCTCCCATTGTCGTGGCCTCTGCTGAGCCTGTGGCCTCCTCTGCTCTCTCCCGCCATGACCCTGTGCCACCTCAATGGCCGCCTGGCACCGCCTCCCCATCCGACGCACAACTATGTGAATCAGACCCTGAGCCCTCGTCATCCGAGGAGGGCGGATGCCTACGTACCAGGCATCATAGCCATCAGCAACCCCAATGTCATCACCATCCACTGGCTGGATGGGGGCATCGTCCACGTCCTCACTCCAGAATCGCTGCATATCTAGAGCCCTGCTAACTGTAGTGTTATCCCGGATGGTCCAGGAAAACTCGTAGTCCTTGAGAGATGGGATCCCCTACTGTAGACCGAACTACCTCAAAACTCGGTCATAGCGATGGAGCTCCACCTCTCCCCTCTCCATCCTCAGCCAGCAGGTTCGCCTAATGTGAGCCAGCTCCTGTCCATCCTCGGCCCACCCTGGATGATCTCTCCAAGGCCTCTAGGTGATCTGGTCGGAGACAAGGTCATCAAGTAGTCTCCGGGACATTGGCAGATCTATCCGCCGCTGTGACCCTCTCCGGAGCCACCAGTAGAAAACTCGGGGCCTCTCCCCGTCAATCCCTATCAGTGGGAGCCCTACCGGCCTCCGCACCACGATGTGCTCCCAGCACCAAACCTGTAGTAGTGATGTCATGACTAGACATCGACCGCCCTTGTATACGACCCCATGCAGGATCCTATACAATCGACATAGTACAAAGCTCCCCCAAGCAAACCTGTACCCGTGGTCTCTCATGTCGTAGACCACATCTATCAGTAGCCATGGTAGTCTGCATCCACTCTGATGGCATAGCAACAGACCACCTACCACCCCAGCCAAAACCTGTGTCAGTCTAGATGCCCCAGGCATCTGGCGTAGCGACTCGATGTTCACTCCGCCCTTCTCCAGGGCGAAGCTCGGATCTCCGCACAGTCGCATCATCGCGTGGCCCTGATTGGCCATGGGAGTTATTAGCCATCCTTGTATGGGGATCCTCAAAATCCTCCATACATCCTCCAATGTGGGAGTCATCTCCCCTATCGGTAACCGAAAACAAGAAGAACCCGGATACCACCTCTCTGCTAGGGCTGTCAATAGCCCCATATCTGTAGAAACCTGTGGCATATCTGCCACGTGCTGCAAGCCGACTTGAGCCAACTGATCTCGCTCTGCCTGAGATAGAGCGGCCAAGTCATCCTTCAGCCCACCGTATTTCCATTCTCGGCTCTTTAGTAATCCTCTCTACAACATAAACAACAAAACAATAAAAATCATTAATAAAACAGTGATTAAAAATGCAAGTAAAATAAGTTCACTTTCATACAAATGATGATATCGTCCACTATTGGACGATATCGTCCAAAATTTGAGCAAATTCGTCTCCGATTTCGCAAGAGGGAATCGTCCCTTATTGGACGAAATCGTCCCCATATCGCCGATTTCGCCCTTGGACGAAATCGACGAAATCGAGACGATTTCGTCCCGACGACGTCGACGGCCCAAAAATGGCCGCGATGCTCAACAATCATTCAAAATTAATCTAAAAAGCATGAAATTCAAAATTAAAGCATTCTAAATTAAGTTTGGACCCTTACCCGTAGCCCGCGTCGGACCTCTGTCGATCTGTGCGCTGTCTCGACCATCTTGTCTGCAGAGCTCTAGAAACCAGGAAAATGAACAGTAACAATGAATTAGGGTTTTACCCTATTTTTCTTAATTTTATTCAAAAACACTTAACAACATTTTAAAATTTTGCTTTTCCACGTTTTTACCTCAAACGTTCGATTTGGGTAAAAACACGGAGGGGGCACCATAGTAAGCTGTCGTACGATTCGACCTAGAATCGTCACCTAAAAATGGGAATAATTTTTGCTTTCTCGTAGATCGAGAAGAACTCATCTTTAACGCATTTTCTTCAGAAAATTCGCTAAAGAGGGGGCAAAATGTAGCACCCTAAAATTGGCACAATAAACCTTAGCAAATAATTAAAATTACCTTAGTAATAATTCAAATTCAAATTTTAACCCCGAACCGCCTGTTAAACCGCTTTCCTCATTTTCCATGCCATTTTTAGGATTTGTTGTGACCGTTGGACGATATCGTCGCCGATCAGACGATATCGCCTCAGATCGGACGATTTCGTCTGGACTAGAACGTCCAGACGATTTCGTCCCAAAACTAATTTTTCATAATTAGCTTCTGTTTCAACGACGTCTCTAACCCGGGCAAAAGCGTGTCTACGCGGTTAGAGACTTCCCCGTTGGAGATCTCCCAAATTGGGATGATCTCCAACCTCCCAACCTCCTTCCTATGCCTATTTAATCTTAGGCCCTCCCCTTGACATTCCCCTGGCTGAATTTTCCCGTAACACGAGTTCTATTTGCATTAGACCATCTTAAATCACCATTTGCCTTCGTATTTTTCCAAGTTTGTTTGCAGGAACTTCATTGTTTTTCAGCCGAAGCAAGCTCAGATCGTCGCAGACGATCCTGTACGATCTCGGACGATCACGCACCAATTCGAGACGATTTCGACTGCAGTCAACATTGGGGGCAATCAGTGCCCTGAGTTTGCATTCTTTCTCCACTATCTATTGTTTTGCTTTGCATTAGTTAGACTTATTACTATTTTGCATCTTGGAGTTCACCCATATAGTTTTAATGCATAATAAAATCATAATTTGTCATTAAATCATTGTAATGCACTCATATTTTTGTTTATAATTATCAGTTTAATATTATTGTTGTCATTCTACATCATTGCCCTCTGTTGGAATAGTTGCATTTTCTGTATTTTGTATCTATTTCTCTGATTGCAGGTCTCTAACGAATTCGTCTGATGAATTCATCAGATCTCAGACGATCTTGTCTGATCGTAGACGATCCTGTCATATCAGAGGCGATCTTGACTGCTTCAAAAATTAGAACCTCCATCAGACATCCGGATCAGATATGGCTTTTTAATCTAGCTTATTCTCTGTGTTTTCTGTTCAAATCTATTTTTTGTATTCATTTAAATCTGCATTTCATATAGAACAGTTTAGATTCATTTGGCCAAACCTAGGATTTGAATGATTAAAGATAAAATTGAACACATCAAACACATTCCCAACCTAGGCGTGGAAACCGCCATTCAAAAGTTTCCTGGTGAACCCACCATCCATCGAAAAATCACCTTAATACCCCTCCCCCGAGAGGCGGGACCTTCAAAGGGCCTCTCAGTCCGAGGTATTGTCCCATCCTTCCCGCATCCCCCTTCCGGGCGCGGATCCTTTAGCTTGAAGGTAAGGGTGCGGAAAATTTGGAACGATACAAAGGACTTTAGGGAAACCCCTAAATGAAACATTTCTTGTAGAAAGTTAGTCATTGGACTCCCTCCCCTAATTACCAAATCCCCCAAAAAGTCTTGCAAAACCCTCCTTCAATAATAAATTTGCAAGCTCTACCACTAATACATAACCTAAATCCTCCTTTTATTTTATCATATTATGTCATGCAGTAATATCATCAACATTTTTCCCGATAGATTATTCTGCAAATGCCTCCTTACCAAGCATGTGTTTTACCTCCTCAAGGCTACATGGTATACCCTTATCTAATTCAATATGATCATACACCTTAAAACTATCAAGCTTTTTAGTTTCCTAGGACTCATATAAACTTTCAAGTTGGACTTACCAAGGAACTTTAAATCTAAGGGCTACCATTGCCATGAATGCCTTACCAACCTTTGACTAAAATGGGACTAAGGCTATGATGGATCACCAAAATGATCTCTCCACATTGAAGTCGATTAATTGCATCCAAGAGGAAGATATCATAGTATATTTGCTTATTTATTCATTAAGGAATAAAGTCACTTTATGATACAAAGGATTATTAGATTATTCAATTGCTAACTTGATATCAATTATAGAACCTTTTATGTGGAGATTAGGTAACATGGGTAATGGGTATTCTATTTTATTTCCATTGAATGCTATACAAACATCCCATATAGAAAATTCATGATTACAATATTATGTTCACGAAGAATTTATATTTAATTACTCCTAATGTTTGACCTAATGAAGAACAGGAATTGCATACTATATCAAAGGATTATAATCAGATTTGACATTAATGGTTTGTAATGCTAACCATGTCACTTTGACTATAGATTTTTATAAGGTGGTCCACATAGAATATGTATTGATTAGAGTAGGTAAATTTAGGCTAAAATAGCTACATATGAAAAATCATTAGGAACAACCAAACTATTCAAAAAAAAATTCTAAGGTTCGAAGATTTATGATATTTTTTTAAATTTGCTTAAGGGACGACTTGCAACCTAGGTGTGGATGCAAGAATTTTTAAGCAATTTAGTTGAATCAAAAGTAAAATAGAATATCACTGAAAAGTTTCACAAATGGATAAGTCAGGCGAGCCAAGAATTTTTTATTCCTTTGTATTCAATGCACAAACAAGAAAGCACTAAAAAACACGAAAGCACTAAAAATGGCAGCAAACAGAGAAGAGGAATGCATCAAAATTATTTGTTTTCTTTGTACTCAATGTGCAAACAAGAAAGTGTTAAAAAACAAGAAAGCACTAGAAAACATAAAATCATTGAAAAGTGCCACAAATGAAGGAAAGAGGTAAGTCAAGATTTTCTATCTTCTTTATAAACCACACACAAATAAAAAAGCATAAAAAAGGAGTAAGAACAAAAAAACATTGGAAATGATCAAAAAATAGGAAAAAAGTGAAGAGCCATGATTTCTTGTTTTCTTTGTAGGTTTTGCAATTTCTCATCTATTGTGTTGACCGTGCGCAAATCTGGAAAGTGCTAGAAAACAAGAATGCACAAAAAAAGAGAAAAAGTTGAGAAAAGCTAACCAAAAGGTGTGAAGGTGCAACTCTATTTTCTTTAGTGTTCCCACATAAATCAAAAGTGCACTGGGCCAAGAAGGCTAAGGAGAAGTGAGTGAAACCTTGATTTCATGTGATTTTCTACTTTCATGGTCAAAGCTAGGAAGGTTCAAACCCATAAAAGATTCAAAATGAAAAATCAATCAGGGCTATTCAAATACAAATAAGCGGTAGTCATCATTTTTTATTTTCAACATGTTTTCACACACTTGTTGATTACAGAAGGTAGAGAAAATATAGAATAGGCATCATGGAGGTTGAACAACCCTGTACGATCCAAAATCTTATAGAACCATTTGATCAAACAAATTCAGTTGTAGATCGATATATGAAAATGAATCACAAGAACCATTGATGGCTAAAGTTGATTTTGAGATGAAGGCAGTTGTAACAGATAAAGAAGGTACAATTGGAAGGCATCATGAATGACAAGTGACCAAGAAAATAAAAAATGTAAAACTCTTTGTAAATGCTTAGAAATGATTATCATGGAAAAAAATATAAATAAAGGTAGTGACCTCCTTTCAAAATATCGACTTTGAAGTGTTTGCTTTTACTACTATATATATTTTCTACAAATTGATGAATGAAGCATTACAAGGGATGTTTACCTTGAACTTGCACTTGTGTTGATTGGTTGGATATAATTTTGTGAAATTATATCTATTGTTGCTACTATGGTTAGTCTATTCTATTAATTTAGACAACTAACTTAGAGTAAATCGAGATAATTCATTCTTGCATACATAATTTTGAGAATTTTATTTATGTTAGTCAAGGCACTGATCTTATTTTTTTAATTGGATTTAGTGCTTTATATGTTTGTAATAATTATGTGAGTATGTAAAAGATCGTTAATACAATAATTGTATAGTTTTGAATGTTGTTAGTCCTGGATACTATTTTTTAAGTTCAATTTATCAAGGGATGCTTTGTGGATGTCTATGTTGTTAGCTTCACCCGTCCATTCTTTATTCATACATTTCTAACCCTACCATATCTATCCCTAAACCTTTAACTAATTGAGCTAAATAGATTCAATGCCCATTAAGTTGATAATATATACTAGCCTTTTTTGGAGGTTGAATCAAAGCAATTTGGTTCTTCCAATGTTTATTTTGGGTTGTGATTAGTGGATGCTCACATTTAAATCCTTCCAAATAATGAGCATAGTTCTAGTGTTGGCTTGATAAAAAACCATACTACAACAATTTTTGGCATACCCAGTGGGACCTCATCCATATAAAATTAGATGATTAAGGGAGTGGTGTTCCTTAGAATTATTGAAGAATTTAGATTCACCTGGCTTTTTTTCTAAGAAGAAAATCTAATTTGGTGATTGATCATATTTAATGTTATGAATATTTATGGCTAATAACCCAATAAAAATCACCTAATAAGGTCAAGGTTGAGTGAATTACCTTGATCCGTAGAGCGAATAATTTAGATTCACACGGTGAATCTACTGGAAAGAGAGGACCTGGAAGTTATATCATGGCCTTGTTTACCCCCTAAAAAAAACCTCATCATAGTTTGGGTTAAATGAACTATCAATACTATCCCCCATGGTATGACATAGGAACTTTTAATATATCCATCCTCCATGATATCTCGAGGATCACTCTGAAAAACCTACCCAACTATGAAGGAAAATGGAAATCCACAAAAGAGCATTGTCGAGATATAGCCTGGTTGTCCTCTATTTACAATATTATGGTCAAAGATGTCATGATTAGATTGCTTGTGTTGTATTTTAAAGGAAAGGTACTATTATGGTATAAATACTTAGAAGACAAAAGTATCCATAATTGGATGGAATTAGCTAGAGCCTTCATCGATGAGTTTGAATATCTTGGAGATCCCTTTTTACTTCTCACTCAATTTTCATTTATGAAAAGGGATCCTCAAGAAAGTCTTCCCAAGTTTTATATATATTTCAAAAGGATGTGGAAATAATACCCCAAGAATACCAATTTCTCCCACTCCCAAGCATATCTCTACTACATTCATACCCTCCATCTCGATCTAAGTCTCTTTGTTCAGCAATCCAAATAGAGGAGGTTTTTTTAGGTCTTCCAAGAGGCTATCCAAGCCAAAAATATGTTTATCATAGCTAGTAAGCTCCCTCCCTCCATAGAAGTTAATCCTATATTAAATCAAGTCTCCAACTCATTTTATTATAGATTTCAAGAAGAAGCAGAGGCATGGTCGTGCTTGGAAAGAAAGAATGAGTATCCCCCTAACGACCACAAATAGTATCATATCAAAAGTTAGGAACTAGGTTTGATGAAACAATGCTCTGGTTGGTGGAAGGAGTAAGAATTTTGAGGATATAGTTAAGAATAAAGTTAAGATAGATTGTCCTTAATATCATCTCCATCGATCAGCTACATTAAAACAAAACACCCACACCAAAAGGATCAAGGAAGTGATATATGCCATAATATGGATATCAGGCATACAATCAACAATGGTAAATTCTTCCAAACCCCTTTGGTTCAAAAGGAATATTTCAAGGAAGATCAAACAAAGAAACAAGAAAAAAATTTATTAGTAAGTATCCTGAGGTAGGAAATATTTGAATCCTGTAGATATTTGTATTTTCTAGCCCTGAATCTAGAGAAAATGAAAGAAAATATGGATTGGTTCCAATACCTATTATAGGACTCTTTTAAACATGAACAAATTTTGAGGGAGGACTTGCTAGCACAACTAGAAATTAATTTGATTAATATATCTTTAGGTATTAAAGAGTGCACCACATCCTTGAAGAACAAAGCCTTGAATTTTTTAGAGAATTAGGTGGATACGTGCTATGTGTTATTCTTTACAGAAAAGGGTATATTGCATAATTGTGTAATCAATCTCAAGTTTGATATGTCCATAATACCCCTAAGGATTTTAGAAACTTTGAATGTAGCGATAGACCAGATGGAATATAGGTGGATGAATTTTAAAGGGGGAACAATAAGGACCACGTGTATCTTAAAGCACTTTGTAATGATGTTATACAAGCATCCTGATTTGGTTATGGTACATGACATAATAGTAGTGGATGTTCCTCCTCTATTTGGCATGTGCCTTTCTAGATGTGACTTCAGCAAATCCAGGTTTTACCTTGAGTAGGAGGTAAATCTGGTTAAAATATTTGGAGAAAAGAATACTTTCAAAATATTCCACAAGGTTCTTTACCCATTCATCATAGAAGGATACAAGTGAGATTAGACCTGCATGTCTCTAAACATCACCAATGGTATTGAAATATGGGTGAACACCTTTTTCAAAAAGGATAAAGTACTATGCCATTCTTGGTATTACAAACAATTGGAAGTTACAACAATTCCACACAAAGAGTTGTCTAGTTGTCATCCTTTTTTGTTTCACATGTACAATCGAGGGAGTATGTTACATCATGATCCTAAATTTTTGAGTTTATATATGGATGAATATCTTAAAAATGATATGGTGGCTCAAATATCATGCCATAAATAGGTGTGTAAAGTCGTTAAGGTGGATGAGACATCATTAGATCCATTTGTTGATTGTTCAAAGAGAAGTATGGAATTAGAAATTTTTATCCTAAGAATGAGATAATTCTATGAAATATCTGATCAAGGATATGAGGAGAAGTATTGATATAGAACCATATGATCAAGGTATTGTATATTCAGAGGATAATATTATAATGTGATATATGAATTTGGGTGTGGGCTTATCCATGCCAAATTTTGTGCACATGATCAATAAATAAATAAATGGTGAAATGTGGTCATGATGAATAAAGCAAGGCGATTCTATTTTGGAACACATTCCTTGCAATATTTTACATATATAGTACATGTTGGTGATAGAGGCATGCAGGATCATAACAAGAGGATAGAATTTGGAATGAATTACTTCAAATATATTGCCCAATGGGTGAATACTAAGTAATCCTAAAGAAGAGAAAGGAACTTCAAGATAAATGAAGGTCACATGGGTGGAATCAAATGAAAGACGTCATAACTCATGTAGAGTGAGCTCAAAAGAAAGTAGAGCAACATGAGTGAAGGATTTAGGGTATGCAAATGAAATAGCTTAAGCAAGTTAATTATCTTTCAAGATATTTGAGGCGTGATTACATAGTCATCAGTTTACGTAATGATCATACCCAAAATTGTCTATGTAAGAAATTATCACTCTAAGAATGAAGATTTGAAGACATCATGAGAAGAATGGTGTGAGTAACAAGCTACGGGAGGGTGTATAGTTGGCTGAGAAAGTTATAATTGCATCATGTAAGGAAAAGGAGACACAAGAAGGGTTAGACAGTTGCTTGCATTATGGTAATCTATCTGCCTTGGAAGTGGCTTTGCATCTCGATGGAATATACATATGCAACTTACACCTCGATGGAGTATACATATGGAGGTACAATTTTTGTTACAAATTTAATATTTTTTGTACCTCCAATTCCCTTGATTTCTTGCCTTCCTTTCCCTTTCTCTATCCTCTTGATACTCTTTCTCTTGCCCCACCTATAAAAATATCATATTTCACATCTTTTTGGGTATTTCCCTTTGTTTTCTATGGATTTTCATACTATGTTTTGTTCCTCTCCTTTCTCTTTTGTTCCCTTTCATGTGTATTATGAGGTTCATTTTGGCTACCCATCGAACCTCTTTGTGTATCCCTTATGTGTTAGTGCCACTTTATCCTATTTTCTTCCCAGCATTATACTCTTCACATTAAGTATACCCCTTATTCCCCAATGCATCAGGTTAAGCCTCATTTTTATTTATCAAGAATTGTTTGCTCAGGGATAAGGTTGTTTTAGTTCTACAACTTTCCAAGTAAAGTTCCCCAAGAGGTGCCATAATGTAGGCTAACAGATCTACATATAAATAAATCATTAGGAACAACCAACTATTCAAATAATTTTCTAAGGTTCAAAGATATGTGTTTTTTTTTTAAATTTTCTTAAGGGACGACTTGCAACCTAGGTGTGGACACAAGAATTTTTGAGCAATACAGTTGAATAAAAAGGAAAACAAAAAATCGTTGAAAAGTTTCACAAATGGAGAAGTCAGGCGAGACAAGAATTTCTACTTCCTTTGTATTTAGCACATAAACAAGAAAGCACTGGAAAACACAAAAGCATTGAAAAGGGCAACACACGGAGAAGAGGAATGCACCGAAATTCTCTATTTTCTTTGTACTAAATACACAAACAAGAAAGCACTAAAAAATAAGAAAGCACTGGAAAACATAAAATCGTTGAAAAGTGTCACATATGGAGAAAATGAGTAAGCCGATATTTTCTATCTTCTTTGTAAACCGTGTGCAAACAAAAAAACACTAAAAAAGAGTAACAAAAAAGCATTAGAAATGATAAAAAATGGTAAAAAATGAAGAGTCATGATTTCTTGTTTCCTTTGTAGGTTCCACGATTTCTCGTCTACTATGTTGACTACGCGTAAATCTTAAAAGCACTAGAAAACAAGAATGTGTAAAAAAAGGTGTAAAGTTGAGAAAAGCTAACCAAAAGACATGAAGGCACGACCCTCTATTTTATTTAGTATTCTCACACAAATCAGAAGTGCATTGGGATAAAAAGGCTAAGGATACATGAGTGAATCCTTGATTTCATGTGGTTTTCTACTTTCACAGTCAAATATGGGAAGGTTCAAACCCATAACAAATTCAAAAGGAGAAATCAATCAGGACTGTTCAAATACAAATCAACAACAATCATCATTTTTTATTTATAGCATATTTGTGTGCGCTTGCTGATTGCAGAAGGTAGAGAAAAGACAAAATAGGCATCATGGAGGTTGAACAACCCTGTATGGACCAAAATCTTCTAGAACCATCAAATCAAATAGATTTAGTTGCAAATCGATGGATGAAAATGAATCACAAGAACCTTCGACGACTAAAGATGATTTTGAGCTAAATTCAATTGTAGTAGATAAAGAAGGCGCAATTGGGATGCATTATAGATGGCAAATGACCAAGAAAATAAAAAATATATGAAACTCTTTGTAAATGCTTAGACATAATTATCATGGAAAAACTATAAATAAAGGCAATGACCTCCTTTCAAAAGGTCAGCTCTGAAGTGTTTTCTTGCACTACTATGTATATTTTCTGTAAATTGATGAATGAAGCATTACAAGGGATGTTTACCTTGAACTTGCACTTGTGTTGATTGGTTGGATATAATTATGTGAAATTATCTCTATTGTTGCTGCTATGGTTAGTCTATTTTGTTAATTTGGACAACTAACTTAGAGTAAATTGAGATAATTTGTTCTTGCATACATAATTTTGAGAATTATATATATGTTAGTCAAGGCACTGGTATTATTCTTTTAATTTGGATTTAGTGCTTTAGATGTTTGGAATAATCATGTGAGTATACAAAAGGCCATTAATACAGTAATTGTAGAGTTTTGAATGTTGTTAGTCCCAAATACTATTTCTAAAGTTAAATTTGTTAGGGGATGCTTTGTGGATGTCTATGCTATTAGCTTCACTCGTCCATTCTTTATTCATACATTTCTAACCCTACCATCTCTATCTCTAAACCTTTCACTAATTGAGCTAGATAGAATCAACACCCATTAAGTTGACAAGGTATAACAACCTTTTTTGGAGGTTGAATCAAAGCAATTTGGTTCTTCTAATGTTTAGTCTAGGTTGTGATTAGCAGGTGCTCGCCTTTAAATCCTTCAAGATAATGATCACAGTTCTAGCATTGGCTTGATGAAAAACCAGACTACAACAATAAACTATTACCTATCCTACCTATGGCCTATGCCACTCATATCACCTATGAAACCTATATTCTTGGATCCATTCCTACTATATAACCCATTCCACATGCCTAGTTAGTTGCTAATACACTCCTTCCCCATACATTATGACATAACTAGGTCAAAATGCACCTTCAAATATTACTTTAAAGCTTTAATTGTTAGATTTACTTGCTCCACTATAAAATAATGATGATATTAAGGCTATTACTCAAAGCCTTGATGAATGCAAACTCAATATGAAAGATATGGAGGTAGTGAAGATAATGGTAAACCAAAATAATGTGGAGAGAAGGTAATGGAGGCTAAATAGTGGATGGTAGAAACTAAATTGGAAATAGAGAAAAAAAACCCTTACGTTACAAAATATTATGTCTCATCATGGAATGTTTGACATAATAGCAACCAAGTATAAAATAATATGGTGAATGTAAATGTAGACGGCAACACATTATGGTGTTTTCTATGCAACACCAAACATGATCCTATGGATTACATTTTTGCTATTAGATAATCCCAAAAAAATCAATATGATTAGGAATGCCAAGTCCAATAGATCATTTTTATGGGGAAAATGGTACCTATAACGAACCAACCCTTGGTAATGAACCCAACAGTCTACAAACCACCCATAATAAATTAGCTAGTTTATCAAGTTCTAACTCCAATACACAAAGTAGTTATAGCCTTACCAAACTCTAGCAATGTCATGTTTATCAACTTTGGTTAGTCAATTAAGACAAAGACTCCTCATTCAATGATAATGTTGTATGTGTTAATCAATAGGAAATTAAGACTAGAAGCAAGAGAAAGATGACAGAAGGGAAAGAACCAACTCAAAAAAAAATTGAAGGAAATAAAAGTACTACAATAGTAATAAGAGGAAGATCATCACTACACATGAGGATAAAATACCAATAACAATTATGCAATCAAAAAATAAAAATAGAATATTGAAAAGGATTATGATATTAAGCTAGTACATAGGGTGAAAATGGTAAGTAGGATGAAAAGAAAAACCAAAATATAAAAAGGGACTTAGGAGGTGACATATATAAAGGGATAAGAAAAATGAGAAACGAATGGATAAATTACAAAAATAAACTGAGAATAATTTGAAATGCCCCTTACACTAGCGTGGAACTTGTAATTCCATCAGGTAGTATAGGAAGTTTACATCACATAGTGAAAGTAGTTTTCTTAAATTTAAATATGATATAGTAAAGTAGATGAAGAAGATGCCAAAAAAAGTAAGAATGCTAGAAGATCTAACCCTACCAGGATACAAATGTTTTCTCTAAAAACCCCTCAAATTATAAGAAAGAAGTTATGCCAAGAACAAATGGCCAAAACCAACACAACCAAGTCCAATATAGTAACATAATTTGATGGTAAAATATCCTTAAAAAATCTAGGTCAACATAGAAAACATTTTGAATGCTCCTAATCCAAAGACCCTAAGTTTTCATCATTATATATAACTTTAAAGATCAATAATTATCTACTAAGGAGATACATAATAGATTCATGGGCTACTATGAATGTGATACCCAATTATTTTAGGAAGAAATTGGCTTACCATACACTAAACCTACTAGGAACCCCATCCAAATGGATAGCACTAGGGTGAATATCATAGGGGTTTTTAAATAATTGATAATAACCATGGAAAAGAATCCTAAATTAGTGTTTGCTCAAGAAGTTATATTTGTTGATATCCCTTCACATTTGGAAAGCAAATTTCAAGGGAATGGACACATAAATTATCTAAAAATGGATACTTTATAATTATTATACCCATATGAAAGTTCCTTGAGGTGGAAACATGATTGGAATTGAAATGAACTTTGATATAATTACTTATTACACAATTTAGATGAAGATGGTGTGGTAAATAAAAATGAGTTGCATGAGTTTATGTTGCCATTTCTGCAACATGGTGTATAATTAGCCTTCCAGTAATTTCTGTTCCCTGGAAACCCTTTTCTCAGTACTCAAATGTTTTTCTCATTTTCCTAAGTTTACTATCAAAACCCTTCTACAGTGCTAAAGCAGTGTGTAGTTGTTTTGTGTACTGACTTTCCAGGGAAATCTTCCCCCAAGCGGCCATGGAGTTTTGTATCAGGTGCCCTGATGCATTTCAGCCTCAGAGACCAAGGAGGAGCCCAAAACTTCACTCTGACATATTGGAACAAGAATGCACCCAAGGTTGGGCGCATAACAAGCATGTGCCCAAGGTTGAGTGCACCTCAAGCATGTGCCCAAGGTTGGGTACACAACAAGCATGTGTCCAAGGTCGAGCGCACCTCAAGAATGCACCCATGGTTGGGTGCACAACAAGCATGTGCCCAAGGTTGGGCACACCTCAAGCATGCACCCAAGGTTGGGCACACCTCAAGCATGTGCCCAAGGTTGGGTGTACAACAAGCATGCACCCAAGACTGGGTGCACCTCAAGAATGCATCCAAGATTAGGTGCACAAAAAGCATGCAACCAAGGCTGGGTGCACCTCAATCATGCACCCAAGGTTGGATGCACAACAAACATGCATCCAAGACTGGGTGCACCTCAAGCATGTGCCCAAGGATGGGTACACAACAAGCATACGCCCAAGGCTGGGTGCACCTCAAGAATGTGCCCAAGGATAGGCGTACAACAAGCATGCACCCAAGGCTGGGCACACCTCAAGAATGTGCCCAAGGTTGGGCGCACCCAGGCCATGCACCCAAGGCTAGGTGCACACAGGGAGTGCACCCAAGTTGGGCACACAAAATAGAATGCACCTAGGTTAGGCGCACAACGTTCATTGATCCTTTTGACCATCGTGTTGGTATCTTTCGAGTACACCCCGCATTAGCAATTTGAAGTGCATCCTTATTCGATGAGGTGCAGCCTTTTTGAGAAGCTTCCATACTGGATGTTCTAGGATTTCAAGCATATCTTCCATGGAAGTGATCCTTGCAAGTGAGGAGGTAGCGCCAATGAGCTGAATCTATCAGAGCATTGAAGGGGTTCAATGATATTTTTGAGGAGTCACTAGTCTCTGCCATGTCTGGTTAATACTTTGTGATTGTAATTTCTTGTAATATTTATCTTGGCTTCCACTGCCATATCTTTTTATTCAATATTTATTGTTCAAGCGATAGAACTCTCTATATAAGCCTGCTCTTTAATTATAAAATGTATGGATGTTTGCTAGAGGCTAAATGAAAACCTAAATTTTGCTATCAATATAGTTGATGTCTGGATCTAGACCTAGAATTCTATGTTCATGTGTATGTCTTCTATTGCTTATCTTCTATTATTCCATGCTTTAACTGTAAACTTGAATTCTATTATCTAGATTTAGTTTCTGATAAGGCAAGGACTCTAGAGTAGCCCTAGATATTATGCATGCTAGTTGTTCTAGTTTAATTTTTGTTGGTTATCTATATTTGAGGGCTATTTGGTTTAGAATGCAATAGATTTATCGTGTTGTTAGTCCATCATCCCTGTTCTATCTGGCCTATGGCCATAATTTCCATCTCTTTCAATTATTTCCCATTTCTTTCTTGTTCCTTTATCTCAAAACCCCCAGTTAGAATAGCAATGGAACCAACCCATCTCTAAATATTGGCACGAGAGGCATTTCTTTCTCTTAGCATTTCAATGTTGATCAGGTCTAAGACACACTAAATTACCAAATCCTTTCCAAAGGTAGATCTATGACCAACGGTTTCTGGCACGCCCGGTGGGACGCAAACGTTCCACTACATAAGCAGTACTAAGAAGTTGATGTTTTTCTTAATACTGATAAAACCTAAATATCTGGCAACTCATATGAACTTCGGTACCTCCAAGACTCATATACCAACTTAAAATATCATGCCTTCATGCATACGAGGTGGCAGGTTAGAAACTCATAAGAAGAAGCCAAGTTCTATGAACTTGACATTGATGCTCTGGGAGAGCGTCCTAGAGTGGCCAGGCCAAATATTCCACTAGACAGGACATCCTTGTAAGAATATACATGTTATAAAACTCCCGATAGCACAAAAACTAGCTTACCCCCAGTCCTACCTAATTCTTTAAATCACCAGCATACTGAAGTTCCACCTAGTGTTGATTTAGGTGTCCCAAGTGTGCTCGTTGTTTTGGCTTAGCCACTCCAACAAACACTCCAAGAAAATTCACCACCCTAGATGGCACAACCACCTCTCACCAGGTAATTTGCATCCTGGGATCATACAAACCCCCTAAATTTAGGGGATCAGCATACAGTACCACCTGCAACCTTGAAAGCTCTACCCACCTATGATGGTGTGGAGAAGACAGCAGTCGAGCACATTTAAGACATCATTGGGTTGGCAACTATTCACAATATTACCAATGAGAATATCATGGTGAAGTTGTTGGCTCTCCCACTAAGAGGTAAGCTCCTCTATTGGTACCGGTCACTCTCGATTAGAACTATCACTTCATGGGATCAACTAGCAGAGCAGTTGGTAAGGGGCTTCAATGAACAAGCATATCCTTTCTCCCTATTGCACCAATTCACCAGCATACAGAGGCATCCACAACAAGAGATAGCTGAGATCAATATCAGGTTTGCTCGAACCTATCTAAGAGTCACTGATGGCCTTCGACCCATACCTGAGAAGGTAGCCTTATATTACTTAAGGTCATTTCATTTAGATATTAGTATGACCATCTAGAATCACAATATCATAACATTTCTAATGCTATACCAATAGGCACAAAAGTTAGAAGCTGACCTGATAGATATTGGGAGGATGCCTCCCAAGTCAACAACTTCGATCTACCCAGATTTCCCTCAGAATATTTACCTAAGTGCATCTGATTCATATGCACCTCCAGTGTACCCTAGTCAGTCGTGGGTTCACAACCCATAAAATAAGGTAGTTCCCACTCCACAGCCTCAAGCATCAATGTAATGGTATCTGACTCCTATGGTCACGTAGTTGTCAGTGCCTCCTCAATACCTTGCATTACCTGCACCAATGGCACCATTACCATTATTAGTGCCTCTGAATCACGCAATGCTAAACCCAGAGTAAGCTAAGGAGCTAAGAGATATATGGGTTTATGAATAATATGGAGAATGATATGGCTATCATTAATAAAAGAAAATTTTGAGATTAGAACTATCCACCATGAAGACCTCCACCTTAAATCACAAGAGACCAAGTTGCTCCTACAGGGAGACCTCATGAAAGGAAATCTGTAGTATTGGAGTACAACAAGGTTGGTACATCTGGTAGGGTCAACTGATGCTCCACCTGCAATAACCTGCATAATGAAGAGGACTATGTAGTCTATCAAAACTATGTGCAAACACTCTCAGACAATGGATCTAGTGGAAAGGTAAATATGATAATAGAAGCTAACTGTAATTATATGATTCCCCTTGTTGAATAGGTTTTAGTTTTGATGAAGATGGAAAAAAAAGCTATTTGAAGTTGATTCGGTTCAGATGTAACCACTCAAGGTACCAACCTATCTAAAGTGGCCAAGTAATAAAGCTACCATGCCATCTAGGAGAGAGCTAGTTCAGTCCGAGGAGCCTATGGACAATGCCCGATTAAAAGACTACTTGCCTCCAAGGGCAAGAATGGGAACCCCTCAACCACAAGCTTCTATCTCTCATCCCATAGTAGAAGCAAGAGATGAGGTGAGGGAGAAGTTACAGTACCCCTCAATAACCAAGCGTTAGAGAGTGGAAGCTACTCAATAGTACCAGACATGGTACGAAGCCACCAAAGAAGAAGGGGAATTTGGTGCTAGAGCATTCAAAATTGTCAAAGAACTGAGGAAAATTATAGCTAAGGTAAGCCTCTTTGATGCGTTACAATTACCTGGCCAAGTTGACCTATTGCAGGAATCACTCAAGTCTATCAAGAGCAAGGGGAGACTGACTCATATTATCTTGGCACAACCACTAACTACCTCTACCATAGGGAAGAACATGCCATCGCCATTTTACCTATCTCTCAAAATGGAAGGATGAGTAGTGCACAATTGTATGGTTGATTCTGGTGTTGCCACCATTGTAATACCCAAGGTTGTATATGAATTTATGGTTATGGAGTACACAAGGAGCAGTCCTGAGGTGCTCCAATTGGATGGAACTCTAGTAAAGATAGTAGGAGTTACAAAGGATATCTCGATCGTGTTGCTTTTCCCTTGATTATTCACATCTGGAAGTCCCCTTCAGAGGAAAGAGGGTAAAGAATTTTAATGAAAAACCCTCTACCTTTCTCATCAAAAGGATCCAGGATGTGGAGAAACCCATAGAATTTTTCAATATCATCGATGGAGTGGAATAAGTATAAGAAAAGGTGGATTTGATGGAGGAAGCTCTGGATGAGTTGTGCATAGAGGATGAGTTCTATATGCATGATTTTAATGCTATGATAGAATTAGACGTTGGGTTTTACTCGATAACTAAGCCTAAAAATGCTAAATTACTGAGTGATGTAGACCCCATGGATGACCAATTATGGAAGCTCTTCTTTTATGGTGCTCGATGTAATAATGGCACTGGAGCTGGATTTTTCCTTGTCTCCCCATCTGGAATCTAGAAAACCTACTCATACAGGCTCGTTTGGAGATGTACAAACAACGTCGTCGAGTATGAAACCTTGTGTTTGGGGTTACAAAAGGCAAAAAAGCTAGGAATAAAGTAGTTACAAATATTCAAGGATTCTTAATTAATCTATAACCAGGTAACAAATAAATGTGTTGCTAAGCAACACTACCTCAAAGTATACCGTATTAAGGTATGGGATTTGCTAGAATCTTTCTCAGCTCTTAACATTCAGTCTATTTTTTGAGAGAGGAATAAGCATGTAGATGTTGTGGCATCCATCGGAGCAAGATACTCCCCAACCAAGGATCTAATGGAAAGGCTGAAGACAGTTAGGATGATCTACAGACCCTCAGTGCCATACAAAAATATTCACTAGAAAGTCTTTGACAATGATGAGCATATCATCAATTTTTTGATTATTGAGGCTAAAAACATTGAATATAGAACCCTCAATGATGAGGAGTATGAGGGTCTCATTCAGTTGAAGAACAACCACCACCCCAAGGTTTTGATAACCCTTGAAAGCTTGTTTGATCAAGATGATAGGGCCTTGCCCCACAAAATAAAAGTGGATGCAAAAGAATATCAATAGTTAGACCTAGAGTTTGGGAAGACAATCAAAGTGGGAACTGATTGCACATTACAAAAAATTGAACAGATCAGGGCCCTCTATAGATAATACCCAGATATTATTGTGTGGAGTTACCATGATTTGAAAGGATATAACCGAGACATTTTCCAGCATACAATCAAACTCTAGGAGGGAGTCAAGCCCGTGCGACAAAAACAAAGACCTGCAAACCCAAATATTGAGGTACTGATGAAGGCTGAGCTTCTCAAGATGCTAGAAGATAAGATAATATACCCTATCAAGCATTCAACCTAGGTAACAAGATTAGTCCTAGTCCAAAAAAAGAATAGGGATATTCACCTCTATGTGGACTTCCAGAATCTCAACCAAGCATCCCTGAAGGATTATTACCCACTACCCCAAATAGATAAGATCCTTCATGTGGTGGTAGGGTCCTAGATATTTTCCCTCCTGGATGGTTTCTCTGGGTACAATCAAATTTGGGTTAGGGAGGAAGACCAATATAAAACTATCTTCACCACCAAGTGGGACACCTTTGCTTACCAGTGCATGTCGTTCAGTCTTTTCAATGTCGGAGTGACATTCCAAAGGGCGATGGACTTGGCTTTTGGTGAGCTACTCAGCCACATCATCATGATATACTTGGAAGATATGACTATTTTTCTCTCACAATAGGGAGGATCATGATGCGCATCTATGACAGGTCTTTAAAAAGTGTCGGGAGTTCGAAATATCAATAAACTCAAAAAAATCAATTTTTGCGGTCAAAGAAGGCAAACTCCTAGGCCACCTAATATTGGAAAAGGGTCTTGCTATTAACCCCACTATGGCTAAAGCCTTTCTCAAGCTGCATCTATTTGTGAATAAGAAGGGCCTCCAATCCTTCTTTAGGCAAATAATTTTTTTTAGGAAGTTCATCTCTGATTTTGCCCAATCGTTAAAACCCATGACTGAGAACTTAAAAAAGGATGTGGAATTCCTATGGACTAATGAGAGGAGATAAGTATTCAGATACATCAAACATTGGATTGCTCAGGCTCCTATTCTAGTTAACCTTGATTATTCCAAAGACTTCATTTTATATGCGATCGAGGAACTAGAAAGCTATGCAGTTGTGCTCACCCTGAAGAATTAAGAAGGAGACGAGCGACCTATAGAAATCCTCAACTAGGTGATCCTCCCACATGAGTAAAAGCACAATTTTATTGAAATTCAAGTGCATGCGATGATGCGAGCACTAAAGAAGTTTTGACATTTCATCTCGTAGAGCAAGATGATAGTGTACGTTGTGCACCCAGATGTCCGAACCTTCATCAATCAGGGCGAGCTCTATAATAGAAGGGCAGGTTGGATCTCAAAGATCCAAGGGTTTGATATATATGTCCAACCCACAAAGCTAGTCCATGGCTATGATCTATACCTAGAGCTTACCAAGAGAAACACAACTGAGGTAACAGCTTACCAGTAGGAATATTCGCTACCACAATGTAATCTGGTGAATTAGTTAGCAGATGGCAAATATTAGACTGAAGATTTATAGAGTACTTCAACACCGGATAGTTCCCTTTCAGCATTGAATATTCACAGAGAATGCATTTCAAGATTTAGGACTATAGATATGTATTGCTCCTCGAGGGGTTGTTTCAATGAAATATCGATGATGTCCTCTTGAGATGTGTCATGGGGACAGAAAAACACAAAATCCTGAATGAATTCCATTTTGGGATGTTCAAGGGCCATATTGCTAGAAGGTCGATGGATTTAAAAATAATATGGGTAGGCTATTATTGGCCCACCATTTTTTTGGATTCCTTTAGTGTAAGCCAAAAATGTGATAAGTGTCAGAAATATGTTGGCCGTGTCAAGAATGCCTCGTTGCATCTGCACCCAATTCAGGTTGAGGCCCCATTTTAGCAATGGAATTTAGACTTCATCGGGATAATTGAGCCTAATTCTTCGGTAGGGCACAAATATATTTTGATGGCTACGGATTATTTCACCCGGTGGGCGAAAGCAGTGCCAACCAAGCGGGCAAATCAGGATGTGGTTATTGCTTTTCTGGAAGGACTCATAACCTGTTTCGGAATACCGGATGCCATAATGATAGATAACGGTTCCCATTTCATTGGGGCTAAGATGTGTGCATTTTATAGCAAGTACGGTATTTATCTAAATACTTCCTCAAATTATTACCCGCAGGGCAATGGTTTGGCGGAGTCTACTAATAAAAATTTTCTCTAGATCTTCAAGAAGATGCTAGAAGACAATAAGTGGACTTGGCACCTGCACTTAGATTTTGCACTATGGGATGACCAAATTTCTATCAATAATTCCATAAAGACATCCCCGTACACCCTAGTGTATGGGAAGGAAGCAGTGCTTCTTGCATATATTTAGTTGCCGACACTTTAGTCTCTACGGTCTCTGGATGGCGAGGGCGAAGAGTTTGATCCAGTTAGCATTATAATTTCCCAGCTGTTATAGTTGGAAGAGGAAAGGGAGAAAACCTATGAGGCTTTCATGAAGCATGTTGTAGCCGCAAATAAATGGTTCATAAAGAAAACCTCCAATCGCACTTTTCAGGCTGGAGAATTAGTGTTAAAATGGAATGAGAAAAAGTCCAATCCTGACCATCATGATAAGTTTGATGTGTTTTGGGAGGGTCCATTTTAGATTTCTCAGGCCCACCCAGTAAACTCTTTTACACTGCAAGACTTGAATGGGTTTACTTTACCATTATCAGTTAATGGCATACACTTGAAGGCGTACTACCAATGAAGGGTAGTACAAGATTTTCCTGTACAGTTGTATATATTATCTCTTTTTTCCTCTTATGCATTCCATTTTTTTGTTCGAAGTGTCCTTTTGCTCCTTTCTGCGCTAGTAGAACTACAGTTTTCATGGCCAAGGTCCTCAACCGGTGGGAAGAGACTGATGGGTGCACTCCCTTTAATTTTTGTTCAGTTGAGAATAAATTAGCAAGATGAATGATGGTTTCAGGTGGTCCAAGCAAGAATTTGTTGTGGGTGCAAGACCCCTCGCTATCCATTGCCAAGGGAGAATCACTTAACATGGTTGTGCACCCAAGGCTAGGTACACCATGGTAGTGCACTCGAGGCCGGGTGCACCATGGCAGTGCACCCAAGGTTGAGTGTACCATGATAGTGCTCCCAAGGTCAGGCATACCATGATAGTGCACCCAAGGTCGATCACACCATGACAGTGCATCCAAGGTCGAGCACACCACGACAGTGCACCCAAGGTCAGGTGCACCACGATAGTGTGCCCAAGCTAGACACACGCTCTGACACATAACTCAAGGGTGATTGTACCCATTCCAAGGAGGTTATTGGATGTAGTTTAAAGTTACCTCTAATGGGAAAACTTACCAAGGCGCTGCCCATAATGATATTAAGTATAACAGTCACCATACTTCACACTTTTCAAGGATGATTGCACCCAACTTTGGTGGTTAGGATTGGGATTCAGGCTCAATCATTATTTACCATGAATAAGATCTTTTGTGGTGCCCCAAAATTATCTTGGGCATTAAATTTACGTAGGCGACATTAATTTAGGTGGGTGAATGTTGAGTCTATAAGAAACTCGACTCTTCAATGGATACACCTTTTAGAACCCTAAATATTTTACACAATCCACCATTGTTGAATGCTAGAGAAGAACTATTATGTTTTTACACTAGCAAATTATTTTTGAAGCACTCTCAAGGCAAGTTGTACTTGAACTTTATCGTCTAGAGGGTGCTCAATGGTTTCACCATAGAAAAATAGGCAAGAAGGGAGAGCCCAAGCAAAAAAATGAGACGGTCCCAAAATCTACAAAGGGTGAATAGGGAGGGGTGAAAGAAAAAAATTAAAGCCCCTGTCGCCCCCACATGAAGACAAAATAAGTAAGATTCAAGACTATATCCTCACCAAGACCAGTATAGAGAAGATGTGCATGGATGTTGAGTAGATGAAAGCTAAGGTATTCGAAGTCCACAATCGGGTGGTCTAATATTACTCCCTCCTATATTGGTACCTATGCACACCTATGCATCCCTGCCTAGAGTTGGTCTCTACAATCACCCAGGCCTACGACCCTTGGACTTGGTCTATGAAGGATCCAAAAGGAAACAGATTGTTCTCCATTTCTACTGTTATAATCTATACGACCTTTTCCTATGGGCAGTAACCTCCTGATCAGGTCATCGTCTAAAAATTTGATACCAAGTAGCAGGTGGATAGATACACCAATTCAGCACAAATGAGGTATTTTATGGAGGCCCATTATGTAGAAACACTTGCACTTAGATCCTTGTCGTAGCCCCCTATGCCCTTACAAAAATTTGAGAACTTTAACCTTTTCTCCATGCTGGCATGGATTATTGGCCAGGCCTCAAACACCCAAGTAAATGCTTGGTAGACGATCATTTCTGAATGTGTATCCCATGGGGAATTTTATGCTACTGATGTTGCATCATAAGAGATAAGGCTCATCTTCTTCGATTGGTCTGATTTGGTGTCTTGATAGTTGCACCTCTAGCTGTGTGCAATGCTGAAGAGGGTCATGGCATTTTGAAGCTGCTCATTTCTAGTGTGGTACTTCTTCCACCAGTACATTCACATCCCTACTTTGCCTTCATCAACAAGATTTGCACTAAGAAGAAGGGCGAGGTACTCCTGGTGTATCAGTGGACTTTAGCCCTGTCAAGGTGAGAGTCTTATTACAACTTCAACCAAGTTTTTTTGGGTCTGGTGCTGCAAATCATGATTGGTGCCTGCAAACGAGGACCGAAAGAAATGAGAGATTATGTGATAGATCAGCAACTCATATATATTTTTTGGCTAACATAGGGGCTCATGATATGGATTTTTGGGTTTTTTTGTAAATCCTTCCTATTACTGTATTATGCTATTGAGTACATTTTTACCCTTGAAGTTGCTCACCAGTGCGACTACGCAGATGATGTGTACGACAAGGGGAGAAAATAGTAGTACACTTGCCCCTGGCCCATCGAGCTTGGCCCCATTCAAGTGATGTAGAGTAAGAAAAACGTTCATCCGATAGTTACCCTATATGATTTTGGTCTGATAGACCTGCCCCTACGGTGTAAATATGACCCAGATGGTGTCTTCAAAGAAAATATTGGAAAAGAAAAATTCCACTGCTATCCTTGCCCAAAAATTGAGAAGCAACATAATAACCCTTTTGGGTGGGACCTCGAATGGAACATTGAAAAGATGTTCTCCTTCCCACCATGGCACAATTTTTATATCATGGAGGCTAAGTACAACCCTAGGTAGTTTCTAGAGTAGGACCTTGATGATCGAATTCTCAAGTTCATGAAAGAGAAAGCGCCCTAGTGGTTGGAGGAGAAGATTACAAACTGGTGGATACTGAAGTGTCACCATAAGAAAAATCTATCTAAACTGACACTGCAGATAGATAAGAAATTTTTTGATATATTTGACAATAACTATGACTCCTACTGACCCATATTCTTTGGTGATCGTGTGCCCAGAAGTTTGAAAAGTCCCAACAGAGTGGATGACCTGTACGTACTATAAGAGCAACAAGCTAGCCAGGCACCACCTATCAAGGGCAAGGGTAAGTAGCCTATCTGAGAATAAAGGGCTGCTCCAAAAAAGAGAAGTGTGCCTAATGCACCTGCACCCTAGAGGGTCACGAAGAAGCCTCACACTTTCAAATTTAAGGTCTCTAGTGTAGTCAAAGAAGGGAGCGCTTCAGAGGTCATCATTCTGATGTAGTTGGTACAACATACCCAGCTAGTGCAGTAGGCACAATAGGTGTAGCAGCCACTACAGGCTGAAGTTCCACTTATTGAACTAGAGAATGAAGCAGAGGGCAAAGAAAGAGAAGCCAACCTAATTACACAGTAGTTCAACATGTTGGCTCTAGAGATGTCTGAGCCCGCAAGTGCGTATTCTACTCCTCTCTTTTTCTCAACTACCCCTGTAGAAACCCTACTTCTCAGTGCCAAAACTCTAGTGCCCATCCACCTTTCATTCGATACCCCTATTGAGGTCTTTACCAACCTCCTCTTGTAGAGACATTTCCATACTCCCCTATCGACAGTTCTCAAGTCATTTGAAAATTTTGCAAAAGTCTCCAATGCCTCCTCCTCTTGGAGTTTGGTGGTTTCTATTGCAACTTCTATAACCACTGTAAATCTTGGCTAGCCTTCTCCTATCCCTGCTCTCTTAGTTATTTCAAAAATACCCACCATGGGGATAACTCCTTTTGAACCTAGCATCTTGGCTTCGGTCGTGTAAACCCTAATGCCCCCCATGGTCTATACAGTCACTGCTATTGTCACCCAATATCTCCCAGAGATACTTGTCCAATTCCCTTGGTGGGATCTGTTTCCCCTTACCTCATTATTTGGAATACAGGAACCTGAGCCTAAGGAGCTGGATTTTTATGAAGAATGACCCATGTTCGAAAGCATCCGAAAGGCCCAATAGAACTCCTCAACCTGGTTCAAATACCAAAAAATGAAAAGTGTGTAGGAGCTTGATCATCCAAAGAAGAGGGTAGTATTTGACCCTCAAAATATGTAGCTCCACCAGATGGAGAAGGCACCTAAAGTACATAACTCATTGACTAAAATGACACTGGTGGATTATTCTTATCGACAAACAGTGGAGGACCTAAAGACTGTTGACCCTACAGAGAAACCAGGGAATATTCATGTTGAGGTGACGTCCCTCTACCTCTAGGTGGATCATTTCAAGGATCTCTACTATAATGTCGATGCCAAGAATATGCAACTTAAAAAAACCCTAGCACTCACGTGAGGGCAGCTCGAGGATGAGCAATCAAAATTAAAACAATTGTAGTAGCAAGTGATTAATCTAGAGTAGGAACTAAAAGACACCAAGAAATATTATGAGAAGCATCTCAGGATACAGGGAGAGGCTAAGGACCAGTTGCATATATTAGATGTTGAGATCGAGCAGCAAAGGTCCAGGTTGGAGAGTAGGCCAAAACCCATTGCAACCCTATCCAAGGATCGTACCAAGGAGGCACGCACTCACTTCCTAACCCACTTTAGGAATTGGGCACGTCGGGCAGTAACCATCTTGGTGTTCCTTTGGGAAGCCAAGTAGGTTGTTTCCCATGGTTCCTCCATTGTAGAAGAGGTTGAGACAGAGGTCGATGAATGGCTAGAGCTCGCCATGAATGCATGGGCTCTAGAATGGTCGGTTAAACTTGCACTAATGTCTGACCTAGCTCGCTCATGGGCAGTCATTGATTCAACTCTTAGATATTTATTCAAGAAGGCCAAGGTATCCCAAAAGGCCCAAGATTTCATTGACATTCTCGAGAGAGAGAAATATCACTCTCATGTACTTTGAGACTCTAGCACATAACTATTTTATGGGTTTCACCAATGAGCAGGACCGTCTCCTAACTGAGGAAGAGCTACAACTAGCATGGGATTCCTTCGAAAATGATACCCCAAAAATTGATAGCTAGGAAGAACCCATTACTAAACTCCAAGTAATGCAGTATACCTCAAAATTTGTGATAATACAAACCTATCTCATGGATCTCAGTGAGAGGTTCAATTTTTTTGAAGTCTGCCATTTAGAAATGTTAGAAATGTTTGGGTACCTTGTTTGAGAGCTCCAAAAGCATAATGACATCCATGAAAATGACTGGGCCTTGGTATAAGTGACCTATAACCACATTCAAAATGATCTTGCACCACTTGAGTCCCCTTAGTAGCCGAAAGATACCCAGACACAAGGAGAAATCTAAGCGCAAGAAGAAAGCAGGGTTCCAGGAGAAAACTAGGTGTAGGGCGAGATTCATATAGTGGAGGTTCCCACTCACCAAGAGGGCAGGGTAAGAACCTTAGGCCCTAACAAGACAAGGGTCAAGTGCCTCAGGATGAAGCACCCTAAAGTGAAAGGGATAGGCCATAAGAGGAAGTCAAAGTGCAAGAAGTAGATGGAGCACATAAAGAAGTTCATGCTGAGAAAAGTGTTGATACTCAAGAGGTAGCCCAAGACCCTCAAAATGAAGAGGATGAGTCCCTAGATGAGGTGCTATGCCGGGATGAAGAATAGCATAGTGAAACTCTTGAGGGAGAAGAGTCTATTGCTACCAATAGGCAATAGAAGAGTGACGATGATGATGACTATGAGCCTAGTGGATAAGGCTTGAGGTGTCGACATTGAGGTGAGCTCAATTTCCATGTGAGCCACCAGAGATGTTGCCATTTATACAACATGGTGTATAATTTTCCTTCCAATAATTTATGTTCCCTGGAAACCCTTTTCTTAGTACTCAAATATTTTTCTCATTTTCTTAATTTTACTGTCAAAACCCTTCTATAGTTCTAAAGTAGTGCACAGTTGTTTTGTGTACTAAATTTCTAGGTAAATATTTCCCCAAGTGGCCATGGATTTTTGTATCAGGTGCCCTGACACGTTTCAGCCTCAGAGACCAAGGAGGAGCCCGACACTTCGCTCCGGCATATTGGAACAAGAATGCGCCCAAGGCTGGGTGCACAACAAGCATGCGCCCAAGGTTGGGCGCACCTCAAGCATGCATCCAAGGTTGGGTGCACAACAAGCATGCACCCAAGGCTGGGTGCACCTCAAGCATGCACCCAAGTCTAGGTGCACAACAAGCATGCACCCAAGGCTGGGCATACAATAAGCATGCACCCAAGGCCAGGAGCACCTTAAGCATACACCCAAGGCTGGGTGCACAACAAGCATGTGCCCAGGGCCGAGTGCACCTCAAGCATGCAGCCAATGCTGGGTGCACAATAAGCATGCACCCAAGACTAGGCACACCTCAAGAATGCACCCAAGGTTGGGTGCACAACAAGCATATGCCCAAGGCCAGGTGCACCTCAGGAATGCACCTAAGGCTAGGCACACAACAAGCATGCACCCAAGGCTGGGTGCACCTCAAGAATGCATCCAAGGTTGGGTGCACAAAAATCATGTGCCCAAGACTGGGTGCACCTCAAGAATACACCCAAGGCTGGGTGCAACCAATCCATGTACCCAATTTTGGGTGCACATAGGAAGTGCACCCAGGTCGGGCGTACAATGTATGTTGACCCTTTTGACCATCGTGTTGGCATATTCTAAGGACACCCCACATAAGTAATCTAAAGGGCATCCTTATTCGATCAGGTGCAACCTTTCAGAGAAGCTTCTAGACTAGACGTTCGAGGATTTCAAGCATATCTTCCATAGAAGTGGTCCTCGCGAGTGAGGAGGCAGTGCCAATGAGCTGAATCTGTTAGAGCATTGAAGAGGTTCAATGAAATTTTTGAGGAGTCATTAGTCTCGGCCATGCCTGGTTAATACTTTATGACTATACTCCACCACCATATCTTGTTATTTAGAATTTATTGTTCAAGTGGAAGAACTCTCTATATAAGTCTGCACTTTCATGAACTTGAACATTCGATCATCAGGATCCTACTCTAGAAATAACCTAAGGTTGTCCTCCGCCTCCATCATATAAAAATTGTGCCATGGTGGGAAGGAGAACATATTTTCAATGTGCCATTTGAGGTCCCACCTAGAAGGGTTATTACGCTGCTTCTCGATTTCCAAGCAAGGATAGCAATGGAATTTTTCTTTCCTAATATTTTATTTGAAGATACCATTTGGGTCATATTTCCACCGTTTGGCTAGGTCTATCAGACCAAAATAATATAGGGTAACTTCCATATGAATGTTTTGTGTACTCTACATCACTTTGATGGGGCCAAGAATGATGGGCTAGGGGTAGATGTGCTATCTTTTTCTCCCCTTGTTGTACACATCATCTACGTTGATGGGACACTGTAGATAGATCAGAATTTTTTTGATATATTTTATGATAACTATGACTCCTACTAGCATGTATTATTTGGAGACTATGTAGCCAAAATTTTGGAAAGTCCTAGTAGAGTGGATGACCTGTACACACTGTAAGAGCAACAAGCTAGCTAGGAACCACCAGTCAAGGGCAAGGGTAAGTAGCCTATTCAAGAAGAAAGGGTTGATCAAAAGAAGAGAAGTGCTCCTGATGCACCCGCATCCTAGAGTGCCATGAATAAGCCTCACACTTTCAAATTTAATGTCTCTGGTATAATCAGAGGGAGCGCTTCAAAGGTCATTGCTCTGGCACAATAGGTACAATGTACCAGCCAGTACAGTAGGCGTAGTAAGTGAAATAACCACTGTAGGCTGAAGTGCCACTTATTGACCTGGAGAATGAAGCAGAGGGTGAAGAAAGAGAAGCCAACCCAGTTACACAACAGTTCAATGTATCAGCTCTGGATATGTCTTAGCCTGTAGGTGCGTCTTCTACTCCTCTCTTTTTCTCAACTTCCCCTGTAGAAACCTCTCTTATTGGTACTAAAACCCTAGTGCCCATCTACCTTTCATTTGGCACCCCTTTTGAGGTCTTTACCAACCCCCTCTTGCACATGCAGTTCCATACTCCCCTACTGGAAGTTCTCGAGTCATTTGAAACTTTTGCAAAAGTGTCCAATGCCTTCTTCCCAGTAACTTATGTTCTCACTTCTTAGAGTTTGGTTGTTTATGTTGCAACTTATATAACCATTGTAAGTCTTGGCTAGCCTTCTCCTGTCCCCACTCTCTTAATTAATTCAACAATACCCACCATGGGGATAGCTCCTCCTGAATCTAGTATCCTGGATTTGGTCATGCAAACCCTAATGCCCCCCATGGTCTCTGTAGTCACTGCTATTGTCACCCAATATCTCCCATAGATGCCTATCCAATCAAGACCTTAGCGGGATTTGTTCCCACTTACCCCTTTATTTGGACTACAGGAACTTGAGCCTGAGGAGCTAGATTTTTATGAAGAAGGGCCCATGGTCAAAAGCATTTGGAAGGCCCAGTAGAACTCCTCATCTTGGTTCAAAGACCAAAAAATAAAAAGTGTGCAGGATCTTGCTTGGCCAAAGAAGAGGGTAGTCTTTGAAACTCAAAATATGCAGCTCCACCAGATGGAGAAGGCACCCAAAGTATAGAAGTAATTGAGTGAAATGACATCGGTGGATTATTCTTATCGACAAACAGTGGAGGACCTGAATACTGCTAACCCTATGAAGAAAGTGGGTAATATTCATGTTGAGGTAACGTCCCTCTAACTCTAGGTGGATCATTTCAAGGATCACAGCTATAACATTGAGGCCAATAATATACAACTTGAAGAAACCTTGGAAATCATGCAAGGGTAGCTCAAGGAGGAGCAGTCAAAAGTAAAACAGTTGCAATAGTAAGTGATTAACCTGGAGTAGGAACTAAAAGACACCAAGAAATATTATGAGCACCTCAGGATATAGGGAGAGGCTAAGGACTAGTTGTAGGTATTAGATTCTAAGATCCAGTAGCTAAGGGCCAGGTTGGAGAGTAGGCTAGAACCTGCTACAACCCTATCCAAGTACCATACCAAGGAGGCATGCACTCACTTCCTAACCCACTTCAATAATAGGGCATGCTAGGAAGTCATCATCTTGGTGTTCATTTGGGAATCCAAGCAGGCTATTTCCCATGGCACCTCCATTGTATAAGAGGCTGAGGTAGAGGTTGATGAATGGATAGAGCTAGCCATGAAGGCACGGGCCCTAGAACAGTCGGTTAAACTTGCACTAATGTTTGACCTGGCTCGCTCATGGGCAGCTATTGATTCAACTTTTAGATATTTCTTCAATAAGACCAAAGTAGCCCAAAATTCCTAGGATCTCATAGACATTCTCGAGATAGAGAAAGATCACCCTCATGTACTTCAATACTTTGGCACATAATTATTTTTTGAGTTTCACCGATGAGTAGGACCGTCTCCTAATTGAGGAAGAGATGCAACCAGCATGGAATTCCTTCAAAAATGACACTTTGGAAATTGGTAGTTGGGAAGAGCCCATTACTAAACTCTAGGTAATGCAGTATACCTCCAAATTTGTGATAATACAAGACTATCTTGTGGATCTCAGTTAGAGGTTCAATTTTGTCGAAGTCCACCATTTAGAAAGGTTTTGGTACCTTGTATGAGAGCTCCAGAAGCATAATGACATCCATGAAAATGACTAGGCCTTGGTCCAAGTGATCTACAACCACATTCAAAAGGAGCTTGCATTTCTCGAGTCCCCTAACTAGTTGAAAGATACCCAAATACAAGGAGAAATTTGAGCACAAGAAGAAAGTAGGGTGCAGGGAGAAAATCAAGCATAGGGTGAGATTCATACAGTGCAGGTTCCCACTCACCAAGAGGGCCAGGGTGAGAACCTTGGGCTCCAACAAGACAAGGGTCAAGTGCCTCAATATGAAGCACCCCAAAGCAAAATGGATAGGCTGTAAGAGGAAGTCAAAGTGCAAGAAGCAGATGGGGTGCATAAAGAGGTTCATGATGAGAAAAGTGTTGATACTCAAGAGGTAGTCCAGGACCCTCAAAATGGATGAGCCACTAGATGAGGTTCCAGGTCGAAATGAAGAACAACACAGTGAAGATTTTGAGGGATAAGAGTTGAGAGAATAGCCACTGCTACCAGGGGAAATTGAAGAGCAACGATGATGATGACTCTGAGCCCAGTGGATAAGGCCTGAGGTGTCGACATTGAGGTAAGCTCAATTTCCTGCGAGTCGCTAGAGATGTTGCCATTTCTGCAACATGGTGTATAATTAGCCTTCCAGTAATTTTTGTTCCCTGGAAACCCTTTTCTCAGTACTCAAATGTTTTTCTCATTTTCTTAAGTTTACTGTCAAAACCCTTCTAAAGTGCTAAAGTAGTGCACAATTGTTTTGTGTACTGAATTTCTATGAAAATCTTCCCCCAAGTGGCCATGGAGTTTTTTATCAAGTGCCCTAATGTGTTTCAGCCTTAGAGACCAAGGAGGATCCTGAATCTTCACTCTGGCATATTATAACAAGCATGCACCCAATTTTGGGTGCACAACAAGCATGCATCCAAGGCTAGGTGCACAACAAGCATGCAACCAAGGCCAGGTACACCTCAAGCATGTGCCCAAGGCTATGCACAAAAAAAGCATGCACCCAAGTCCGGGCACACCTCAAGCATGTGCCTAAGGCTAGGTTCAAAAAAAGCATGCGCTCAAGTCCAAGTGCAACTAAAGAATATGCCCAAGGTTGGGCGCACAATAAGCATATGCCCAAGGATGGACGAACCTCAAGAATGCGCCCAAGGCTATGTGCATAAAAAGCATGCACCCAAGGTTGGGCATACCTCAAGAATGTGCCCAAGGCTAGGTGCACCAAGGCCATGCGCCCAAGGCTGAGTGCACACAAGGAGTGCACCCAATTTTGGCGTACAAAATAGAATATGCCCAGGTTGGGCGCACAATGTCCATTGAACCTTTTTACCATAATGTTGGCATCTTCTAAGGACACCTCGCATTAGCAATTTGAAGGGCATCCTTATCCGATCAAGTGTAACCTTTCTGAGAAGCTTCCAGACTAGACATTTTGGGATTTCAAGCATATATTCCATGGAAGCGATCCCCGCGAGTGAGGAGGCAAAACCAATGAGCTAAATATATTAGAGCATTGAAGGGGTTCAACAATATTTTTTAGGAGTCACTAGTCTCTACCATGCCTGGTTAATACTTTGTGATAGTACTTTCTTGTAATATTTATCTTGGCTTCCACCACCATATCTTTTTATTCAGCATTTATTGTTCAAGTGATAGACCTCTCTATATAAGCCCGCTCTTTTATTGTAAAATGGATGGATGTTTGCTAGAGGTTTAATGGAAACCTGAATTATGCTATCAATACAGTTGATGTCTGGTTCTAGACCTGGACTTCTATGTTCATGTGTATGTCTTCTATTGCTTATCTTCTATTATTACATGCTTTAACTGTAAACTTAAATTCTATTATCTGGATTTAGTTTTTGATAAGGTAGGGACTTTGGATTAGCCTTGGATATTATACATGCTAGTTGTTCTGGTTTAATTTTTGTTAGTTATCTATATTTGAGGGCTATTTGGTTCAAAATGCAATAGAGTTATCGTGTTGTTAGTCCATCACCCCTGTTCTATCTGGACTGTGGCCATATTTCCCATTCCTTTCAGTTATTTCCCATTTATTTCCTATTCGTTTATCTAAAAACACCTAGTTAGAATATCAAGGGAACCATCCCATCTCTGGAGATTGGCATGGGAGGCATTTCTTCCTCTCGGTATTTCAATGTTGGTCGGGTCTAAGGTGCACTGAATTACCAAATCCTTACCAAAGGCATATTTCTGACAAACATTTTATAGATGATAAAGTCATAGAGGGTGACCAAATATCTTAAATTGATATGATTATTGATTTCCTATAGGATGATGAGCACTCAAAAGTAAGATTTTAAGAATATAATATCAACAATTATTTAATATTTGAATCCCAGTCTTGACTAGTCAATAGTCAAAATGACTTGATAGGCATAGACCATGCATTTTTATGGTGATAGAACCAAAAATAGGGCTAGTGATATATTCAAATCATAGACCCACAAGGTCCTCAAATGGATTTTTCTTTTAGGTTGTTTGATTGCATAAATAATATGATCGAGTATGAAGCACTCTACATCAACTCAAGAAAGGCTAAAATATGGGAATAAAAAACCTCAAGATATTTTGTGACTCTAAGCTAGTAATAAATTATTTAAATTCATAGTGTGCAACTAAAAAAAAGCACCTAAAGTCATAAGCATAAGGTTTGGAATTTACTAGATATTTTTAGTACCTATGAAGTCTAGGAAATTCTATGATAACTAAATGCTAAATAAAATGAATTAACATCTATAACAACAAGGTTTGAGCCCATTTCAAATATATGGGATAAACTAAAGGAATACGTAGTTTTAAGGATGGATATTTCCAATAACTCTGATAATTGGAAAGTCTTTAATAATTATGAGAATATTATCAAATTGCTTATAAGGGAGTCTTAGCATGCAAAAAGCAAGAATGGATATGGAGATTATATAAAAGAGGGAGTAATCTAGTTGAAGACTTATTAGTTGCAGTTAGGATACATTGGAAATCTTGTTCAACCCTAATGATAGTGTCAAGATGTCCAACACTAAAGTGAAAGCATCTTTCTAATGCCTCATCAAGATCATTGAAGGGAAAAACCTACTATTGATCAAAGAATACACCAAGGAAGAGATATATATTTTCAAGAAACTTTGTAGAAATATGGTGACATCATTGCCTAGTCCTATAAGGATCTAAAAGTGTATGACAAAATCATTATAGAACACATCATAGAATTAGAACTTAGTGTAAAGCCATTATGATAAAAATAGAGGCTTGTGAACCCAAAAATTAAAATAGTGATGAAAAGAGCTTCTAAAGCTTTTGCAAAACCAAATAATCTTTGATCAAGCACTCTACCTAGGTGGCCAGTCTAGTACTAGTCCAAAATAAAATGATGATATTATCCTATGTATCAATTTTAGAAACCTCAATCCAACATCAATAAAGGATCATTATCCATTTCCTATCATAAATAATTTTTTAATAAGTGGTTAGATCGTAGATGTTATCATTACTAGATGACTTCTCAGGATAAAATCAAATCAAGATCAAGAATTATAACCAATGTAAGATGACCTTCATAACTAAATACGAAACCTTTGCATATCAACATATGCCTTTTGGGTTGTCAAATGTAAGAGCCATTTTCATTGTCTTTGCGAGTGTGGTAGGTGAAATTATACTTATATACCTTAATTTTTTAACTATTTTATTAGAAGAAAGAGGTAAACACATTGAATATCTAGAGTCAATCTTATAGAGTTGTAGGGAGTATAGTATTTTTATGAATCCCAAAAATTTATTTTACATGGTTCATGAAGGGAAATTTCTAGGGTATTTAGTGTCTAAATATGACTTAGCAATAGATCCTAATAGGATAAAGCAATCTAGGAAATTATTTTGCCTACTTCAATCATTGGAATTAGATCTTCCATAGGTTAAATATTATTCATAGCTAATTTTATAACCAAATTTGTACAACTCATTAGACCAATAACTAGGATTTTTTAAAAAATATACAACTCTTAGATGGCCTAAAGAAGTAAGAATGATTTTTGAGATATAAAGGATGTGAATATAGGGCCCTAGTTCTCATCAACCCATATTTCTATAAATACGTTAGAATATGTGTTTGGGATAAATGAAAGCATCACTATAGTTTTAAATTTAAAATAGGACAAATACAAAGAACATCCAATCCCCTTTATGATTTAGCTACTTGGTAATTATGAGGGAAGGTATATGTTCATTGAAAAGTAAGTATTTGTAATGATGGAATCCAACCATCCCAATGTTAAGTTTGTCATGCTACATGGTGAACTAGGGGAAAAGAGAGAAGGATGAATAAATAAGATCTAGGAATTTGACATAGATACAAAACCATCAAACTTGTTAAAGGTTGAGATTCATGTAATAATATCATATGTTGACCAATAAATATTAGATACAATTAGTAGAAGTGATCAAACCGAATTATCAACTAGGTTGGATGGGAGATATGAGAAGATACATGATATTAGAGAAGGTTCTACAAGACTTAATGCCTAAGAAAATGAATAGATTTAACAAAAAATAAATGCATTATACTTGGCTAGATAATGTACTTCTTTGAAAAGGATAGGACATGGTAGTAAAGATATGGTTTGACAGAAGAGTCACCAAAATGGATTACAAATAAGGTGATTTAGTGTTCAAGTGGGATGAAGATAGGGCTAAGTTAGGAAGTCACAAAATGTTTGATTCTCTATCGAGTGGATTTATACCAAATCCTCCATAGAACCAAATGCTTATAGGCTTATGGTGATGGATGGAAGACCACTATAAATTTAGTTAATGAAAAGCATTTGAGGCCCATTTGTAGATGAGTTGAAAAAAAAGAAGAAAATATAAATATGTCTATAGCATTTTCATGTTTTACCTTTGATATTATTCTTTTTTCTATTTTCTGACAGGTATTCTTGCTTCTAATTTTCCCTTTCTCAAAGAAAAAGATAAAATAAAAAATTGTAAAATATAGAAAAATATTAAAGAGAAAAAAAGATAGAAATTTCCAAATCCAAGTAAAAATCTTGAAAACGGTATCAAAAATTCCTTTTCTCTTCCCACTTCTCGTAGAAATTTACCTTGTAAACATTTTTTTAAATATCTTGCCATGTTTCTATTTAGGAGTGAATCACTCCATTTATCAAGCAAATTGCTTTGACATCAAAGTGAACCACTCCACAATTCAAATAAAATGCTTGTTAAAGACCAATGCAGGAGAATAAAAAAGAAATAGGTAAATCAACCCTAATTTGGGAACCACCCACTTTATTCATTCATTACCAAACATAGGTAGGTATTAGAGATGTTGTAAGTTACATTTATTTTTATAAATGAACAGAATCAATTCATTCACTCAAATATTATGCAAAAAGCTTAAATAATGATAAAAGATAAAGATATAGTGCAAACCCATGGGCACTATAAATAATCCTATATTATACATAGATAAGAATCACTACATTCTAATTATTTAAATGGTTTGGTGGGAGTATTTATACTAATACAAAAATCTCAAATATATAAATGAACTTAACATTAAGCTGACTTAACAAGAAAGACTTTAGATTTAATTACATGTTTATAAGGTAGGTTTAACCATGACAAGATTAACTATAGACCATAGTGCTTACATAATAAAATATTACAATAAATTAAATACATTGCACAATGAGATGCTCATAGGCCTATCCAAGATTACATCATACAATGTTAGCCTTGGACATGAAGTCAAATTACACTTTCAATACTCCCTCATAATCTAAACTTGGGGTCAAGGAGATAAGACATTAGTGACAATAATATATCTTCCCCATAATGGATGCTCTAACATGCCTCTATGTTTTGAGGTTGACTCGTCTGAAATATACTATTGCCACAATGCTTCTTGCATAAGATTTTTCTTAGGTTGGACCATAGTCATCATTTCCATTATTAGATACACTTGCACACATCCAAAAAACACTTTTCGTAAGGATTCAAAGGAAGAAAATTCAAGATCACCATCATCTCTAAAGATAATATGCTTCAATATTCCATAGTCGCAAAAGGTATGACTTGAAGGTATAGTTTTTCCTCTTAGAACATACATCACCTTGTTTGAAGACTTCTACTTACCCTTGGACCACATAATTTTTATCACCAAAAAAAAATTTGCATGAATTTGTTTGAAAGAAAATCTATTATAAAATTCTAAGAGTTACTGGACAAGAGATAAAGGAAGAAAAATATCATGAACAACTGAATTTTCATTAATCAACCAAAGGAATATGAGGGATTAACTAAATTGCATATTGAATTTTTCTGTATGCCTCCAAAAGATTCATAATCTACTGCATCTATCACAAATCTAGTTGCATCTCTCAAAGAAGTAGACCAAAGATTCTCATTGAATAGAATATGGTAAATCCACCCTTTCAAAAATAAGGCAATATGACTTAAGGACTATTCCACATAATTTGATTCCTAACACTAGAATAGGTCCATAAAATAATATCACCAATGTGTACAACTTGAATAATCAACAATTTGAAAAAAAAGGCTCAAAAAACATCCATATGTGAACGTTATGGCCTTTGGAAGATTTTCCCAAATAGCCCTCAAAAATAAAAAATGAATACCTCAAACTTTGGAAGATCAACAACTAATGCCAACTTTCCATTTGGCATGCACTCATTCACTGGTTACAATCACTCATTATTTACCACATGTTTGCATCTGATTGGATGGAATCTTTCCATTTACTACACTATGATAGGTTAGACGATTATATAAGTATAAAATATTGGGTTATGTGGCACCCCTAGATAGCATTTTGACCACCACATTGGCCAAAAACATTTATAGTTGTATTCAAACTCATATCCTATATGCTAGAAACATTGTGCTAACAAGCATGTTCACCATGCTTTTGCAATATAAAAGTATAATTGTTACCAAATTTTCTATGCCAAAAATAAAAAAAATGAGTTAAAAAGGCTTCCCACTTGGTCTTGATTCATTGACCAATCATCCATCAACACCTTAGCAGTTATGAGCGATCCATCTGAGTATTGCCCCTTCTATGACAAAAGACTTCTTGGTCTTCATAAAAAGCACAAGGTATGCTGATGAAAAGGATAGCTTCTTTGTCCAAGACAATGAAAATTTTATTTTTTTGTTCCTACTTGATCTTGATCACTCATCTATAAATACTTTTGCAACCATAAGCCAACCATCTAAGCATTACTCCTTCTACAACAAAAAAATCCTTAGCCTTTGTGAAGAGTAGAGCATAACAACCAAAAGGAGAGCTTTCCTATTGAGATTGATGGAAAAACCTATTTTTATTTCAACTTGCAATAAAAATAAAGGCATTGATGGAAAAATGTAATACATTCATGGAGGAAAGAGCCTATTTAATACATTCTTTAGGATTACAAATTGGAATATTTATACTCTTGATTTAGGATATTGTTACATGCAAGGACCATTTAAAATAATATTCCAACTAATAACACATGATATAATAATAATGTAAACCCAGTTGTTGTAGGTGAGTTGTAGAGGAGAGGGCAATCCTCCAAGGGAGGTCCCAGGTTCAAATCTCCACCCTACCAAAAAGCTGAATTGGGTATCTAAAATCCAATTGATAATGTTGGTGCGGGCAGGGTCGGGTGTGACCCCCGGGTGACTTTGATGGTGTAGAACCCCCTTTTCATGGTCTTTCAGACCAAGGCGGATCCACGAGGGATTTTTTGCTGAAAATAATAATAATAATAATGTAATAAAATATCCTAACATCCCTCCTTATTATATTATTTGGGTTAGGAAATATTAGGACCCCCTCTTAATTTAGAGGAGTCTAGGCTCGTTTTCTTGCTTTGGATATTGGATCTAGCCTTGGCTTTTGGCTTTGTCTTTTGCCTCTAGATCTTAGCTTTGGCTAATATGGCTATGGCTTCTCTAGCTCTAGTTTCTTTTACTTTGGTTACTTTGGATTTGGTTTCTTTGAATTTTTGGTAACCACCACTAGGTTTACCTTTGGGTTTTCCACTAGCTCTACCTTTGGATCTACCTCTGGGTCAGCCATTGGCTCTTCCTCTAGATTTACCTCTAGGTCTACCTTTGGATTAGCCATTGGGTCAATAATTGGGTTTGCCACTAGATCTTACTCTAGGTTTACCTTTGGGTCAGCGGGTTTGCCTTTGTGTCTATCTCTAGGTCTTCCACTAGCTTCACCTTTGGGTTTTCCATTGTATCCACCTTTAGGTATGCCACTAGCTCTACCTCTATGTCTACTACCTTTGGGTCTACATCTGGGTTTGCTACCTCTAGGATTACCTCTAGGTATGTTGCCTCTAGTACTACCTCTAGGTCTATTGTTGGGTTGACCTTTAGGTTGACCACTGGGTCTACCATTTGTCCATCTCTAGGTCTACCACTAGATCTACCTCTAGGTCTATTGTCTCTAGGATTTCCATTGGGTTTGCTTCCTTTGGGACTACTACCTTTAGGCTTGCCTATGGATATATTATCTCTTGGATTGCTACCTCTAGGACTACTACTGGAAAATTATAGTTGTCTTGTTTGCTAATAGTGCTACATTAGGAGAAAATTGGACATCTAGTAAAAAAATCTATGTTTTTAAGAATTGGTGTCTATATGATTACCATTCTTAGTGATAAAAAAACCTCTTATGGACATTCTCAACTCTAAAATAAATCTTCATGTTTCTATTCAGTATTTGTGGTACAAACAACGTTTTTGTTAGGCCTGGTACATATAGTACCTTTTTAATAGTGCATTTCCCATTTGAAATATGAACCAAAATATCACCTAGTCCTTTGACCTTGTAAGACTTATCATGGACGATGATCACCAGTTTCCCTTATTTGGATTTGAAGGTATCAAACCATTCTTTGTCCCATGTCATGTGTTGGCTAGCACCAAAATCATTGTACCAAGCATTATACTTGGTTTTGACTATAGCCATTGTCATGAGCACCTTGTATGCCTATTTAGAATCAAAACCTAACTCTTTGCATGCTTGTTTAATATTTGAATATGACTCTTTAATGGTAACATGCCCTTTTTTTATTTTTTTTGTTAGGTTTGTGGTCTATATTACTACTACTTCTATTAAGGTTTGTAGAATTGATCACCTCGTGGGGCGATATTGTACCAACAATATTTGGTATCATGTCCATCATGTTCATAGATATGGAAATACCTCTTTTGGTGTTGAGGTCATTGCTATGATTATGAGGAAGGACCTTGATTTGAAGAACTATCTTGTCTTATATGTTTCCTAGATTTTTGACTTATAGATTTCTAGCTTATGTATGCACTATTTGACAACTAGTTCCTTAATTTATTGGTTTCTTCTTATTGTAGCATATTGACAAACTCCTGGAAGGAAACTTCTTTGTTGGAGAATTTTAAGGAGGTAATAAACACATGAAATGAATCTAGTAAATCTCAAAGTATGATGGAGACTAAGAGCTTGTCGTCCACTTTTTCATCCATACCATGCAATTTCCTCTTTAGACCTACAACTCTACAAATAAATTGATACATAGTCTCTTCTTATCCCACTTACAATGCATGAATTTGGGATTGAAGTTTAATAATACTAGACTGATTTTTCCCTTCATAATTTTTCATAACATCATCCCATTATTGATTTGAAGTTTTTCCATCACAAATGTGTAGCTGGATCTCATCAGTTGTAGTAAAGGTGATTACATTAGTGCTCATTGATCTACTTCATCATACTTATTTTCTTGGTCCATACCTTGAGGTTGAGTATAAATGTCTATCACAATGTCTCATAGCTTCTCCATTGTGAATATAGTCTGCATATTTATCTTCCAAGCTCTAAAGTTGGGTCCTTTCAGGAGCTACGAATCTATGAGAAACACTTTAGGAGAGGCCATCTATGTGAAGTTGCAAACTATCACCTGCAAAACTTGGAAAATGTGGAAGAAAAATAATGAAGGCGTTGGACTTTGTCAATAATGCACCTTTTTTACTTGCACAATTGGTTAAATCAAATGCATAAAAGAAGCCCCTTTTAAATTAAAGAACTTTAATAATAAAGTATTTCTAATAAATCACTTTCATACTAAATTACTTCTAATAAAGCACTTCTAAAAATAATAAAGCACCTTTTTCTAAAAATAAGCTCTGCGTTTTTTTCTAAAGAGTAAATGAAAGCACCTAAATTTTTTTGTATCTTTATTTTGGAAGCCAATTGGAATTGAATTTGGGAAAAATCTTCTAGAGGGCATAAATTTTGATCTAGAAATTCAAGTTTATTTTATTTTTAAATTGAAAATAACGACAAGCTAGACACATTAAATGATCAAGGAGTGATTTGGATCTTGTTAAAAAGCTCAAAAAACCCTTATAAGACCTTGAAAATGAGATCCAAATTTTTTGTAGTGCAATACCTAAGAAAAAGCAAATAGAGATCTAGTAAGGGTAATATATGGAAACCCTTAAGGAAGTTAGACCTTTGGCAACCCAAGATGAGGGATTTGGTAAATATTGAACAAAATATTTTAGAAGACCAAATTAAAGGCTGCAATCAGATACACTTTGATTATCAATGAATAACTTCCCCATGTATCACAACTACAAACACTTAGACCCATGCACATCAAACAAATAAAAGGTATTACCATCAAATACTGATGATTATCCTTTACCAGACCTCACACACTCGATGATGGCTCAAATAAAGATGATATTTCTAATAAAATAGATCAATGTTACATTGTAGGTTCAAAGCATACTCGTATTTAACTACTCTAATACCAATTATGGAAAAAATCAAATTCATTCGTTAAGGCAACAGCGTATTTAATACATGCTTTAGGGTTAAAAATTTGAATATTGGTACTTCCAATTTAGAATATGGTTACATGCAAGGAATTTTAAAATAATCTTCCAGTTAATAATGCATGATCTAAAAATAACGTAATAAAATATCCTAACATGGATAGAACCTCGAACTTGAAACATCCTATCCTAAGCACCATATCACCACTTTGGCTAGGCAATAGAGTATCATCATGATGCTATAACATGGACCAATTTTTGCCTTGATAAAGGATTTGAGCAACTCTAAAGGTGCAAAACACGCAAAGAAAAGGTACATGCATGAAAAAAGATGCATGCGGGGCATATGATTTGAATTCAAACATATTGGAGCCAAACATATTGTACATACCTACTATTCTCCTACAATGAATGAATGAGGGACACTAAAAATAAAGCTGAATTGCAAACCATAGATAAGGATTACCTTGGGAAAGATGAAAAGGGTGGATTTTTCTAAACATCCTTGAAAAATTGAATGGTTGTTATAGAGAAAGATATATTTTTTTCTTATGTAGAATCTAATTTTAAAATATCAAAGAGTAAGTTGTCCTAAAATTCAAAGGGAGGATCAGAGGCTCCAATTTGTCTTCCTATGTGACCAAGAAATGCTATTGTATACCAACTCTAATACCATGTTGGAATTCACACCTATTTCCATAAATGAATAGAAGCAATCCATCCACTTAAATCTTATACAAAAAGTATAAAAAAAATATGAAAGAGAAAGATATAGTGGGCAATTCTAGGCATCGTAAATAAACAATTTACTATTCATAGATTTAGTACATAGATCATTTGAATGATGGAGTGGGGGGAGGAAGGTATTTATACCAATACAAAATCCCAAAATACATAAATGAACTTAGCCTTAAGCCAACATACAAAGAAATTCATTAAATTTCATTATAAGTTTATAAGGTGGGTTTAACCATAACAAGGTTAACTACGGCCTATAAGGATTACATAATAAAAAATTATAACAAATTAAATACATTTTACAATGAGATGTCTATAGGTCTATCCAAGATTATATCATACAATGCTAGCCTTGGTCATAAAGTTAAATTACACTTTCAAGAAGAGGGGGGTTAAAATCCCAATTTACTGCTTCAAATCATATTCTACCCTCAATCATAACAAAGCTTCATGCTTACCTCTCTACAACCTTGCTTCCATTGTTTAGTATTCACGGCATCGATGCTTATCTAATGATTGAACCTTACATTATTGCAGGAACCATGCAAAGGACTACTCATAGTGTCAACTGGATAGGATCCTTATTTGGAAATTTCCACTTTAGTAGTTGCTTCAATCTCATATCCCTAACCACCTATAGTTGTTCAACTCTTTTTGAGTTGCTATTTGTACTTCATGCTAAAATAGGTCAGAAGTGTGATATTTTTTCAACAGATGAGCCTATTAGTGATTCACTTAAAACAAGTGAATAACACCTTCAATAGGTTTAGAAAACTAACCAAAGACCTCAAGAAGTGATCAACTCCATCAATATTAGGTGAATCACTTAATATGAAATAAAATTGCAAGTCTTTATTAATGAGCAATTTGTTTTCTCCTTTAAGCGACTTGCACCATCATAAATTTGGCCAATATGTATGAAAAAAAAATTCCATGACTCTTTCCACTAATCATCCCAATTTATTTGCTTTTGCAATCCCAAGCAATTGGCTCACAAATAAAATTTTACAAAAACATTATAGAATAGCAATTCACTCAACCATACCAAGTGAATCGCTCCCTACCCCCAAAATTGGTAAAACAAATTCTAGTTTTCCAAGAAGAGACCTTTGCCCCTTCGGTTCAACATGGATAACACTTTGACCATCACCAATCCCTTCATACTAGAAGCCAACCCTGTATTCCCACATGTCAATATTATCACTTCTCATGTTTCAAATCCAATGTAGACCATCCACATTGAGGTACCCACTTCTAGAGAAATTTCATCAAAATGGAAGATTATGAATATATCAAAGAAGAAGCCTCTTGCTCCACTTAGAAGACTCGAAGAGATGTTCAACAAACCATATCATTGGATGGAAGAAATATTCAAATACTCCCCTATCAAGGTTAGAAATGCGACATTATAGATATTTAATTTGGGGCCCAAAACTAATTCTTGGGGCATCAACTAGGTTTAAAACTCTGACTTAGCGGTAAACCTAGTGCCCTAGATCTAGAAATAATCTCAAAATGATGGAAAATTGTGCTAAAGGTCATGATTACGAGGTGAGGAACATCAAGCCTCCTCAAAGGAAAGAGGGGTCATTTTGCATCTAAGGCATGTCGATCTTAAATGTGGTTGATGATCCTCTAATGTAGTTGACGATCTTGAATACATCTAGGGCAAGTCGATCTAGTACTACGTTAGGATCAAATTGGACATATAGGAAAAACAAACCACTTTTGTATGAATCAATGGCTATATGCTTACCATTCCTAATGATAAAACACCTCTTATGGTCAATCTCAACTCTAAAATCAATCTTCATGTTTCTATCAAATAGTTGTGGTACAAACAAGTTGTTTGTTAGGCCTGGTACATATAGTATCTTTTTAATGGTGCATTTCCCATCTAAAATATGAACCAAAATATCACCTACTCCTTTGACCTCATAATTTTTATCATTGATGATAGTCACCAGTTTCCCTTATTTGGCTTTGAAGGTATCAAACCATTCTTTGTCCCATGTCTTGTATTGGCTAGCACCAAAATAAATGTACCAAGCATTATCCTTGGTTTTTACTATAACCTTTGTCATGAGCACCTTGTATGCTTATTTAGAATCAAAACCTAACTCTTTGCATGCTTGTTTATAATTTGAATCTAACTCTTTAATGGAAACGAGCCATTTTTTGGTACTTTTGTTGGTTTTTGGGCCTATACTACTGCTGCTTCTATTAGGTTTGCAAATTTTATCACCTCATGGAGGGGCATTGTACCAAAAATATTTGGTATCATGTTCGTTACGTTCATAGATATGGCAATACCTTATTTAGTGTTGTGGTTGTTGCTATGATGATAAGGAGGAAGGACCATTATTAAAAGAACCATCTTGTCTTCTATGTTTCCTAAATTTTTGACTTATAGGTTTCTAGCTTATGAGTGCATTATTCGGTAATTGATCCCTTAATTTTTTGGTTTCTTTTTCATGTTGTAGCATATTGACCAACCCCTTGAAGGAAACTTCCTTGTTGAAGACTTGTAAGGAGTTAAGAAGCACATGAAAGGAATCTAGTAAAGCTCAAAGTATGATGGGATCTAAGAGCTTGTCATCCACTTTTTCACTTATAACATGCAACTTTCTCTTTAGGTCTATGACTCTACAAAGAAATTGACCCATAGTCTCTTCATCTCCCACTCACAATGCATGAATTTGGGGATTGAAGTTTAAGAATACTGGATTGATTCTTTCCTTCATAAATTGTCATAATATCATCCCATTCTTGATTTGAATTTTCTACATCACAAATGTGTAGCTTAATCTCATAAGTTTTATCAAGGTTTATTAGCATCATTTCTTATTGATCTACATCATACTTATTTCCTTGGTCCATGCCTTGAGGTCGCGTATAGATGCTTATCATAATGTCCCATAGCTTCTCCATTGTGAAGATAGTATGCATATTTATCTTATAATATCTAAATTTGGGCCCTTTTAGGAGCTAATATTCTATGAGAAACACTTTGGGAGAGGTCATATATGTGAAGTTGCAAAATATCACCTGCAAAACTTGGAAAATATGGAAGAAAAATAATGAAGGTGTCAGACTTTTTTGATAATGCAACTTGTTTACAAGCGCAATTACACAATTGGTTAAATCAAATGCATAAAAGAAGTCCCCTTTTAAAATAAAGCACTTTAATAATAAAGTAATTTTAATAAATTGCTTTCATCCTAAAGTACTTTTAATAAAGCGCTTTTAAAAACAATAAAGCACCTTTTTTCTAAAAATAAACTTTATGTTTTTTTAAAGAGTAAATGAAAGCACTTGAAAAAAAATTGCATCTTTATTTTTGGAAGCCAATTGGAATTGATTTTGGGAAAACCTTCTAAAGGGCATAACTTTTGATCTAGAACTCCAATTTTATTTTATTTTTTAATTGAAAATATCAACGAGCTAGACACATTAAATGATTAAATATCGGTTTTGATCTTGTTAAAAACCTCAAAAAATCCTTAGAAGACTTTGAATTTTTTGTAGTTCAATACCTAAGAAAAAGTAAATAGAGATCTAGCAAGGGTAATATGTGGAATCCCTTAAGGAGGTTAGACCTTTGGCAACCCAAGATAAGGGATCTAGTAAATATTGAACAAAATATTTTAGAATATCAAATCAAAGGCGACAATCACATAGGCTTTGATTATCAATGGATATATTTCCCATGAATCAAACCTGCAAAAACTTAGACCCATGCATATCAAAAAAATGAAAGATATTCTCATTGGATAACAACGATTATCCCTTACCAAACCTCACACACTCGATGATAGCTCAGATCAAGGAATCCTATATGATAAACTAGATCAATGTTACAATGTAGGTTCAAAACATACTTGTATTTACCCACTCTAATACCAATGATGGTAAAAGGTAAATTCATTCATTAAGGCAAGAAAAAATTTAATACATACTTTAGGGTTACAAATTGGAAGATTGATACTTCCAATTTAGAAGATCGTTACATGCAAGGAATATTAAAATAATTTTCCAACTAATAATGCATGATCTAATAATAATGTAATATAATATCCTAACATGCATAGAACCTCAAACTTGAAATCTTCTATCCTAAGAACCTTATCATCACTTTAGCTATGCAATAGAGTGTCATCATGATGCTATAGCATGGACCAATATTTGCCTTGACAAAGAATTTAAGCAACTCTAAAGGTGCAGAACACGCAAAGCAAAGGCACATGCATGAAAAAGGATGCATGCAAGGCACATGATTTGAATTCAAACATATTGGAGCAAAACATAATGTACATACCTACTATTCTCCTACCTTGAATAAATGAAGGGTACTAACAATAAAGCTGAATTCCAAACCATAGATAAGGATTACCTTGGAAAATATGAAAAAGGTGGATTTTTCTAAACATCCTTGAAAAATTGAATGGTATGTTATGAAGAAACATCTCCTCTTTTTTTCTTATGTAGAATCTATTTATAAAATATCAAGGAGTAATTTGTTCTAAAATTCAAAAGGAGGATTAGAGGCTCCAATTAGTCTCCCTATGTAACTGTAGACATGAAAAATTGACTCATTTTCCTTAGTTTTTCTCCTAGAAAAGTAAGGTCATATTCAAGAGAATTTTTACCCTATCAAATCATCTCAATTCTTATCAAATTTTATACCATTGGATAGGGCTCAAAAAGAGCTTTCCAATGATATATAATATGTCCAATTTTGATGCTAACCTCCTTGGTTTTCATGCCAACAAACCAAAAATTCTTGACCGTTGGGCAAAATCGCCCATCAATCAACAAAATCGCCCGACGATCGACAGAATCGCCAGGCGATTTTGTCCCAAATAGAATTTTAACAAATTTTCTAAAAGATAAAATCCATTTTAAAACCTCTTACCTGGTTTAGCCACCGTTCGGATCAGGGTTGTTGGCGAACAGATTGAAGGTGGCAAACATAGGAGGGATCAAAACCTCCTCCATGTTTAGCCTAACCTCCCAACTTCCTCAAACCCCTCCTTGGCCTATTTAATCTAGGCCCTTTTCCCTTTTTCCTCCTGGCTGATTGATTGACTGACTGGCAAGTTGAATTCAGATCTCTTGACATTGCTGCTAAAATTCTCTTAAGAATCCCTCGCATCAATTTGCCATAGAATTCCATTTCCTAGCACCCCCATTGTCTAATTTTGTTATTGCAGGTCTCAGTTATAATCACCCGAAATACCATCATAATCGCCTGGTGATCGATAGAAATGACAGGCAATTTCGACATAAGTGACAGGCGATTTCGTCAGAGAGTAGGTGATCCTATCTTCAGATCAGCTGGGGGCAAGGATTCAAATCATTGTTTGCATTTATTTCCCAATTTTCTATTTGTCTATGCATTGCATCATGTCCATTTAATTTATTATTCAGATTTAGATATTGCATCTTGGTGTTCACCATCATTCCAATTAATTGCATCATGAAGTCAGGATCATAATCGCATAAATCCATAGTATATTAGGTTGAATTGTCATCATAGTATTCTCATGTCATTTCATATCCATTTGCATATAGAAATTAAAATATATCTATGACTTGGAGTACGAGAAACTATTATAATTTGCAAGAAACATTGTTTTTTGTCCTCTATTTGTTGTCAACTATTTTGTTGTAGGATTACGACATAATCGCCTACGATTTTGTTAAATCGGAGGTGATTCTGTCTGAACACAAGTGATTCTATCTAGAATATAGGTGATTCTATCGAAACAGAGGTGATTTTGTTCTGCTACAACCCTCAGAATCTTCATCGAACATCCGGCTCAGATAAGGCTTATAATTTCTTATAATTCCAATCTTATGCATTGTATTTCATTATGTATTCACTATTTGTTGTCTTCATTAAATCAAAATCGCATATAGATAGTTTAGTTGCATAAAGGCCAAACTTAGGTGTATGAGAAATATTTATAAAAAGAACGCATCAAACATCTTCCAAGCCTAGGTATGGAAACTACCGTTAAAAGTTTCCTGGTGAACCCTTAATTCGTCAAAAAATCACCATAAGAAGGTACAACTAAGTGCCTCTCTTTCGAGGTGTAGCTCTACTATTTTCCATTCCCCTCTGAGGCACGGATCCATTAGCCTAGAGGAAAGGAGTGTGAAAATTTTAGGCCTACATTCTTTGGTGAACCCGACGTGAATACATAGGCATTTCTTCTGATTTCAAAAACAAACAAACAAAAAAAATTAAAATATATACAAGAAAAACAACAACAAAAAAATCATCATTTCAAATTTGTATGTTTTAGATTCAATTCTAAATTTTAGATACCAAATATTACTTTTAGAAGTACTAAAGAAACCATGAGTCTTAACTCAAATCAATATGAGCCCATCAATAATGTTGGGAAAATTCTGCCAAATACATTTGTTGATTATGACCAACCTCATCCATATTCAACATCACCTTTATCACACTTTTCTCATTTTTCATCCTTACCCCAACAAGACAATCCCTTTTCCAATCCTCTTCATAACGATATTATCTTTTCTCCCACATATCCATATTATGCCTATCGATCCACATACAATCCTTCTCCACCATTTCAACATTCTTCTTTCAACACAACACATCCATTTCAACAAGAAAATACTTCTTCTTCCAATCCTACCATGCACTCACATCATACTTCACAATATTCCTATCATCATTCTACCCATAATAAAGAAAAAAGAGGTAATAAACCATTAAGTCCTTTTATGGCTGAATTCCTAAGGCAATTATCAAAAACCTCTCGAAAACCTTCACCACGTAAATTTACTAAGCTCAATCAACCAATGGATATAATTCTCAAGCATTTACTTGATACAAATAGGATTGAGTTACCTCCCATAAGACAACCTGATACCACAACAGATTGGTATAAACCTGAGCTACATTGTGAATATCATAGAGTGGATGGACATATGACACAAAAATGTAGAAATTTAAGATGTGCAATTCAAGATTTGATTGATGAGGGTCTTTTCACTATAAAGGAATTACAATCTACAACTGATTATAAATCTCCAATAAACAATCAAACTCCTACACAACAAATACCCATAATCAATCAAGACATGGGGATCTCCCAAGAACCCCTATTCAATTATCAACAATAGGAAACCAATCAAATATTACATCTTAATGTGTCCCATCACGATGATATCACTAATATTGTAATAGAAACTACAAATGAGCAACCTCAAGTTCAATCAACTCAATTTGATATTCAAGAGATGGATTCCTCATTTGACCAACCTTCAAAACTATCTTTGGCTCTAGAGAATGATCCAAAATGGAATGTAAGCATAGAAAGCCCATATTTAGCATCAAAATATCAATCTGAAATCCACTTTGATAGCCAACAACAAGTGATTAATCCTCAAGCAAAGATATCCCTTTTAGAAGTATTACAAAGTTCTCATGTTCATAGGGAAACTTTGTTCAAGATACTTAGCCAACAATTTGTTCCTCATGATATTTTCCCTAAGAACACAATTAATGGTGTAAGCCCTCTTGAGGTTAACCATATTTCATTCTATGATGAGGAGATTCCTTCCTCTACTCCACAAGAAGACTCCTCTCTTTACATTACAGGATTTATTAAAGAAACATCTATTAAAACTATCATGGTAGATAATGGCTCCTCTCTTAATTTATGCACTTATCAATTATTCCAAAAACTCGGATTAAAGGAAGAAGATCTCAATGAATCAAATGTTATTATAAAATATTTTAACAATGAAATTCAAGAAGCTCGAGGCACTATAATTCTTCCCCTTAAGAGTGGACCCAAGATCCTGGATACTTTGTTTTATGTAGCATCTTGCCCTTCACCTTACAACCTACTTCTCGAAGTCCTTGGATTCATACGATGAGGGTTGTCCCTTCCATTCTTCATCAATGTTTGAAGTTTAAACTTGCAAATAAAATTGTTACCATACATGGTGACCCAACACCATTTGAAGAATCTTTAACAGTTGAAACATCAAGTTCTATACATTCTCCATTGTCACAATTACCTCCTATAAATCACTTTTCTTCATCCATACCCGATCATCCTTGTTTACCAAATAACACCCATGCATATCTTTCACATATGCTCCCTCCATCTTATCAAGACTTGGAAGATAGTGATAAGAATGAAGAACCTTCTTATCCTTCTGACATTTTGTTTTGTAACATGATCAATTTTACACATAAAAGTCAAATCTTTTGCTACATTGTTCTACATTATAACAAAGCTTTTGTTATCGCTACCTTTTATTCATCACCTTTTGTTCTTCATTCTCTCTTTCATTATTATTATCACATCAAGTTCTCTATTATTTTCCTCTTTATCATTGTCATCTTCTGTCCATCACTTTTCTTCATCTACATCTCATTCTTCATCACAACAATCTCAACTATCAACCAAACAACTTCACATACACCACAACCAAATTATCCTTCAAAACCTCCTTTGATTTTGAAGCCACCTTAGACATGCTATACTCAAATAACCTTGTATAATGTATATAGATCATCTTGTATATACCACCAATTCCATCATTAAAAGTAAAAAATCAAAAAAATAAAAATCAAATAAAACAACTAAAAAAATTAAAAAAGTATCAAAAATCTCAAAATTATTTCAAATCATTCTGCATTGTTATTAATTGTTGTATTTCAAAATTTTGAAGCTATATTTTCCTTTATTTTGGATTAATTCAAAAGTTATCTTGAACCATACACTTAATTTCACAAATTAATTATTTTGATTTTATCACTATGATTATAAATCTCTCTTGTATCGAAGATCACTATTTCACTAAATAATATTTTGAGTTTTGGGAAATGATCTTGCTACTTCTTGAACCAAGTACACTTTTACACATTAAAATGATTTGTTGCAAATTCGAAAAATGATACTACATAGTAGTCTTAGTCTCTTGAGCGAAAAGTTTCCCCTGCTATCCTATCATGCGCATGGTCTAGAATTTTTGAGAATTGGCAAAAGGACAAGCTCACCCCTACCCAAATAAAAATCCCTTGCTCCACATCTAAGCTGAGCAAGTATCCCAAAAGAAAAATCAAGAAAAGAAAAAGTCAAAAATCAAAAGAAAAAGAAAGATAAAATAAAAAAGAGAACGAAAAGAGAAAAAGAAAAGTAATAAAATCCCCTTGTTCAAAACAAAATGAACAAAATCCCTACCCCTTGAAAGTGAAGAAAAGAAGGGTGAATGAGCTTGAATCCTTGGAATTCTCAGTTATTCAAAAATCATGAGGTAAACCCCATAACAGGTGATTTGTGCCCAACTTGCTTGACATTGGGTAATTCCTTTTCACGTGGCGACATGTCTGTCACATTAGCGACCTTATTTTGTATAGACCTATGTCCGCTTGTGGATTAGCTAGCTTTTGATGACTTGACTTACATAGTAGTCTGGTACGGTTTCATGCACAAAAATCATGGTTAATGAACCCTTCACTTGCACACACATTGGTTCATTCAAGTTTGCTTGCATCACTACCTTACTCAAAATTGGTAAATGAACATTACAAAGCACACACATTTGATCCTTGAGAGATTTTGTATCATTGTGTCAAATCAAGATGGATAATGAACTCACTTATCACACACTAGTTCTTGATAAATTTGAATTTGTCTTAGAAATAAGTTAAAATATTTCTTTGAAATTTGTCGGACAACATTAGTTTATCATTACTTTCATATTAACACATTACATAGATATTTCCAAAATTTCAAAAAAATCTCAAAAACAACTTATTGCAAAAATAACATGTAGTTCAAAATCACTTATCATACATAGCATTCATGACTTCGCGATGATGGTATAATTCCTAGGAATTATTCTTCTCAATTTTCACACTAGGAATTCTATACCTAGCACAAACCATCTTTCTAATTTTTCATGCCCAAAATTAGTCCATATATTTTCATAAAAATTTCATAATATTTTTGAAACATGTGACACAATGATTTATCTTACATTACTTTGCATTTTAAAAGAACAAATAATTTCATATCATCATGCATTTCATTTTGATTTTCGTGATGATGGTATAATTCCTAAGTAATTATTTCATATAATTTCACACTTAGGAATTCTATGCTTAGCGTAAATCATCCTTCAAATTTTTCATGCTTTGCTCAATATATTTCACAAATATTTACCACATACATTATTATCAAACAAACATCACACATATTACCACAAAAGCCTTAAGATTATTCTTAAGCATACAACCATTCTTAGCAATATCAAAAACATTCCTCACAAACAGGATTAGCTTCGAGACTTAGCGAGCTTTGAACTCCACCAATAGTCTCATAACAGCACAACATCCTTTGAGGTTTATTGCTAGAATCTATCAAACATCTTGTCCCAAAACAACATCAAACATTTCTTTCTCATCATAAAGCCTTAAGATTATTCTTAAGCACACAATATTTTGGTATTAGCAATACAAAACTTCCTCATAATAGGATTCGCTTCATGACTTAGCGAGCTTTGAACTCCACTAACAATCATATAACAGCACAACATCCTTCGAGGTTCATTGCTAATCCCTCAAATCTATCATCACACAAAATCATCTTTCTCAAAACACACTTTACAAAATCATTTTCCTTTTATGTTAAGCATGATCAAAATGTTCAAAAATCAAAGCATGATTACAAGAAATTATGTAACACAACCATCATAAGCAAATGTAATAAATCATCCAATAAATCACACAAAGTCACATAAAACAAAGAAGATCAAATTCGAGTTTTCCACCAAACATAAAATTTGGTGTAAAAACTCGAGGGGGCATCCTAGTCAGTAAATTAGTAATTATTTTTTCTAAGACATCAATTTCACATAAACTATTCATTCTAAACCATCTACTCCATTTTTTCCCATGTCAAATCATAATCATTTCTACTCAAGTGTCTACACTTTTCTTTGATGCATTTATTGTTCATAAATACGTCAAAGAGGGGGCAAAATGTAGACATGAAAAATTGACTCATTTTCCTTAGTTTTTCTCCTAGAAAAGTAAGGTCATATTCAAGAGAATTTTTACCCTATCAAATCATCTCAATTCTTATCAAATTTTATACCATTGGATAGGGCTCGAAAAGAGCTTTCCAACGGTATATAATATGTCCAATTTTGACATCATCTTCCTCATTTTTTGCTCCAACAAACCAAACATTCTTGACCATTGGGAAAAATCGCCCATCAATCAACAAAATCGCCCGACGATCGACAGAATCGCCAGGCGATTTTGTCCCAAACAAAATTTTAACAAATTTGCTAAAAGATAAAATTTGTTTTAAAACCTCTTACCTAGTTTAGCCGTCGTTCGGATCAGGGTTGTTGGCGAATAGATTGAAGGTGGCAAACATAGGAGGGATCAAAACCTCCTCCATGTTTAGCCTAACCTCCCAACTTCCTCAAACCCCTCCTTGGCCTATTTAATCTAGGCCCTTTTCCATTTTTCCTCCTGGATGATTGATTGACTGACTGGCAAGTTGAATTCAGATCTCTTGACATTGCTTGCTAAAATTCTCTTAAGAATCCCTCGCATCAATTTGCCATAGAATTTCATTTCCTAGCACCCCTATTGTCTAATTTTGTTATTGCAGGTCTCAGTTATAATCGCCCGAAATACCATCATAATCGCCTGGCGATCGACAAAAATGATAGGCGATTTTGACATAAGTGACAGGCGATTTCATCAGAGACTAGGCGATTTCGTCAGAGAGCAGGCGATCCTGTCTTCAGATCAGCTGGGGGCAAGGATTCAAATCATTGTTTGCATTTATTTTCCAATATTCTATTTGTCTATGCATTGCATCATGTCCATTTAATTTATTATTCAGATTTAGATATTGCATCTTGGTGTTCACCATCATTCCAGTTAATTGCATCATGAAGTCAGGATCATAATCGCATAAATCCATAGTATATTAGGTTGAATTGTCATCATAGTATTCTCATGTCATTTCATATCCATTTGCATATAGAAATTAAAATATATCTATGACTTGGAGTACGAGAAACTGTTATAATTTGCAAGAAACATTGTTTTTTGTCCTCTATTTGCTATCAACTATTTTGCTGCAGGATTGCGACATAATCGCCTACGATTTTGTTAAATCGAAGGTGATTATGTCTAAACATAGGTGATTCTGTCTAGAACAGAGGTGATTCTATCAAAACAGAGGTGATTTTGTTCTGCTACAACCCTCAGAATCTTCATCGAACATCCGGCTCAGATAAGGCTTATAATTTCTTATAATTCCAATCTTATGCATTGTATTTCATTCTGTATTCACTGTTTGTTGTCTTCATTAAATCAAAATCGCATATAGATAGTTTAGTTGCATAAAGGCCAAACTTAGGTGTATGAGAAATATTTATAAAAAGAACGCATCAAACATCTTCCAAGCCTAGGTATGGAAACTACCGTTAAAATTTTCCCGGTGAACCCTTAATTCGTCGAAAAATCACCATAAGAAGGTACAACTAAGTGCCTCTCTTTCGAGGTGTAGCTCTACTATTTTCCATTCCCCTCTGAGGCATGGATCCATCAGCCTAGAGGAAAGGAGTGCAAAAATTTTAGGCCTACAGATAACCAAGCAATGTTGTTATATACCAAATCTAATACAATGTTGGAATTCACAACTATTTCCAAAAATATATAGAAGCAATTGAATCCATCCACTTAAATCTTATATAGAAAGTATAAAAAATGATGAAAGAAAGAAATATAAAAGGGGCAATCATAGGCACTGTAAACAATCATAGTATTTAAATGATGGAGTGAGGGGCAAGGTATTTATATCAATACCAAATCCCTAAATACATAAATGAACTTAGCCTTAAGCCAACATAACAAAAAAATGTTTAAGGTTAATTATAATTTTATAAGGTGGGTTTAATCATAACAAGGTTAACTATGGCCCAAAATGATTACATAATAAAATATTACAGCACACTAAATACATTTTACAATGATATGCATGTAGGCCTATCCAAGATTATATCATACAATGTTAGCCTTGGCCATAAAGTTAGATTACACTTTCAAGAAGATGAGGGTTAAAATCCTAATTTACTACTTCAAATTCCATTTTACCCTCAATCACAACAAAGCTTCATGCTTACCCTTCTACAACCCTGCTTCCATCATTTAGTATTCACACCATTAATGTTTGTCTACTGATTGAACCTTGCATTATTATAGGAACCATGCAAAGGACTACTCATAGTGTCAACTGGGTAGGATCCCAATTTGGGAATCCCCACCTCACTAGTTGCTTCAGTCTCATATTCCTAACCACCCATAGTTATTCAACTCTTTCTAAGTTGCTATTTTTACTTCATACTAAAATAGGTCAAATGTGGATGATCTTTTTTCAATGGATGAGCCTGTTAGTGATGCACTTAAAACAAGTGAATTACACCTTTACTAGGTTTAGAAAACTAACCAAAGAACTCAAGAAGTGATCAAATACTTTGAGGTTAGGCGACTTGCTTGATATGAAAGAGAATTGCAAGTCTTTATTAAAAGCAATTTGCACCATCATTAATTTGACTGATTCGTATGAGCAAAATTTTTCCATGTCTCTTTCCACTAGTGATTCACTAGACATCCCAAGTTATTTGCTTTTGCAAGCCCAAGAATTGACTCACAAATAAAATTTTACAAAATAAATCTAGAGTAGCAATTCACTCAACCATACCAAGTGAATCGCTCCCTATCCCCAATTTTAGCAATACAAATTCTAGTTTTCCAAGAAGAGACCTTTACCCCTTTAGTTCAACATGGAAAACACTTCAACCTTCACCAATCACTTCATACTAGAAGCCAACCCTGTATCCCCATTTGTTAGCATTGCCACTTCTCATGTTTCAAATCCAATGTAGACCATCCAAATTGAGGTACCCACCTCTAGAGCAATTTCATCAAAGGGGAAGGAGATGAATAGATCAAAGAAGAAGCCTCCTACTCAACCTAGAATATTTGAAGAGATGTTCAACAAACCATATCAATAGGTGGATGATAGATTTAAAACTCCCCTATCACGGTTAGCAAAGAGGCACCATAGAGATTTTAATTTGGGACCCAAAACTGATTCTTGGTGCATCAACTAGGTTTGGACCTCTAACTTAGCGATAAACCTGATACCCCATATCTAGAATTGCCTCAAAGTGATGGGAAATTGTGGTAAAAGGCATGATTACAAGGGGAGGAACATCAGACCTCCTCAATGGAAAGAGGGATAATTCTGCATCTAGAGTAGACCGATCTTGAATGTGGTTGATGATCCTTTAATTTGGATCATGTGCAACCCAAAGATCCCAAAAATACTACTACCATGACTGCAAGCATCACTTCTAGCGGGACTTGCTAGTGTTGCAGTTGGACATAAAGTATGCACTTGACTTCAACTTTCGATTAAAGTTAGAGTTCTATAAAGATGACATTCAATTGGTACTTTATGGGATAACAACAATGCTAAGGGAGAAAATTTATGCTTGGGTCTATGAAGAGAATATTGTCTTCATGTGATGAAGAACTATCTAGGTCATTCTCATATGATGGATTATGCATAGTATATCTCCAATCATATCAACAAGTAATTGAGAGACTTTAAGAATAATAAAATAATTACTTATGCATCATACCTAGTCTATTTAATACTATACCCAAAGGAGTGGTTCCTCTCCCTATAGTTGAATCAAATAGGACCAAATAACAAATCACTTATGGTGTATTGCATAAACATGCCATGTTGAGAAGTGGAAAAGATGTCATACCACTTATATTATGCATTATGTCATCCCATAATGATGAAGTTGAAGGGAAGAGTCCCAAGATTTTAAAAAAGAGACCTAAAAATTGATGAAAACCAAGGAATGACCAAACAAGGATGTTTTTTTTTGGGAACACAGGTCCTTAGTCTGCATTTTTGGATTTTTGACCATGCTCTTTGAGTTGCCTACCTTTGTTCCAAACTATCTATTCAACCTAGAATATGCACCGCTCGACCAAAATTATTTCCAAGGGATAAATACAACCTTTTATCCTCTCAAGCAACATATTATGCAATCATCCCAAAGTTGTGAGGGTTCCATCCAATAATTAAGGAAACATTAAGAAGCATGGAGCTCACGCAGTTGAGGGATGTATGGTCCCATGATTTAGAGGGGTACTTCTAGAGGTAATTGGAGGCAAAGGGATTACACATCATCTATGCCCATGAAAAGGAATATAGAGTAGAGAATGAGGTAAAACATTTCGAGGAAGGGCTGAAGCCATTTGGGGGAGTAGGGATATGAACATGAAATTCAACAATGGTATGCCCACCTGCTAGAATGGTTTGATTTCTATGCCACGACCAAATTCAAAGATGACATTGATCCAAAATATAAATTGAATCATCAAGCATTGCGTTCTTTAGAAAATTTGGGCTACTCATAGAGGAAGATATTGGCCTAGAAAAAAATAAGATACAAGATAGGAACAACTAGAACACTGGTTCAAAGTAGTCCCTTATATGAACATTTTTTAGTAATATGGGAACAAAAGCATAAAAGGTCAACCAAGAGGCCAAGAATCGTAGAAGGGTCCCTAGAAGGTAGTCCCATGGAAATATATCCCATGGATGTCTGCAATAACCATAAATACAACACTAAAAACTCTGGCAATGGTCAATGTTGTAGTTTTAGGAGGTAGTTAGAGTAGATTGAAGAAGCAATAGGAAGACCAATATAGGTTATTTTTGGAAGGATGGCAATTTAGGTGGAGGGAGCACTAGGGGTGGGTCTAAGTCACAAAATAGAAGCCCATTTACTAAAATATACTAGGCAAGATTTACCCCCACTTGGGAAAGGGAAAATTCCTCAAGGACCTCTTCCTAAGTTGGTGGTGATGAAGGCCCAATACAAAGCATTAATTGACTTTTTTGAGAGTGTAATCAACAATCAACTGAGGGTGCTAAAGAGAAAAAAAACATCTCAAGGGCTATGTTGGAAGTGTCTCTAGTCCTTTGATCATTCCACATTTCTCTCTTCATTCCTCTTTCCCTTTCTTCTATCCCCACTTCTTTCCTACCTATTTCTTTTGTTACCGCTCTAATCCTTCCATCCACTTATGTTGCATATCCTTCTGTAATAAGTGAAATTATTGATTCTCCTAGAGGTACAACACGTCCCACATTAAGCCACACTTTTGGCATCATAACCATTATGTCATTCCCATATCCCACCATGGAAATCGTTGCTTAGCCATTCATTTCTTGTGTTGATATTCCATTCCCATCACAACTAGTTTCATTGCTAGAGAAAAAATTGGTGTAGATGGCAACTAAATAATTAACCACCACCCCATCATTCAATCTCATCTCCCTCTCATCTCACACTGTGTTTGTCTTCCTTCCACATCACCCAAGTAAACCCACTCAACAACTCTTTCTAGAGATGATGACATCACAAAATCCAACCTATCAGAATAAGTCCATGGAAACAACCCTCGATCCAAAACCAACCATGGGATCTAGTTAGACCTATGTCTGGTAGGTCAATAGCACGTGTGAAGACACATGTCTATAATGCTTTTAACTCTCCAATTTGAAGAGATCTAAAACCAAAAAGGTGTACAAGGGTTTGCAGGTCCAATCATCAAGGGTGCTAGTAATCATAAGGTCATAGTAGGCAATGGGTGGAAACAAGATCCTCATCACCAAGGCAGTTCCAAGTGACCTATCTATACCACCGCATTGAATTCACTATCAAGTTTTTAGATCAAGAAAGAAAAATCAAGCAACAAACAAGTTGCTTAGGGTAATAACCAATGAAAATAATAATGCAAGCAAGAAAAATCATAGTTGGTACAATATATAAAACAAATGTAGACTACTCAACAAGAGGGATAAAAAAAATAACTAAGATTCATGAAGAAAATGCAAGATTAAAGGGTGGAGTATTGGCAGACCTTAGAGATAGGTGAAGTGAAGTCCCTATGTGACAACATTAAAGTTGAGGTAACAAGTGTCAAACGGTACTTCAAAATTCTAGCCAATATAAAGTGATCCTTAATCAAACAAGGATAATCCAACAAATGGAGGATGAATTAGTTGTAAAAGCAAAGTACTAGGAGGTACTGAAATAATTGGTTACCTTATCAACATCATAGCCACACCAAATGGGATAGACAAAAAGAGCATAGTAAGGAAACTAAAGAAAATACTTGATGCACAAAGAGACCTGTTGTGATGTTCTTCACAACGACCCCAAAATTGGGGACCCACTTGAAATTTTGAAGTTTGTTCTAATATTTAATTGTTATTTTTGTATTGTTATGTAGTTTTGTGTTGTTTTCATTTTTTGTGTGGCTATGGTTTGTTTTAGGTAATTTTGATATATTGTTTTAGTTTTTTTTTTTTTGTTATTATTATGTTAGCTTTGGTGTTGTTTATTTTATTATTAAGTTGTTATGTTTGAATGATATAATTTTTTTGTCATTGTTTATTATTTCGTTGGTTTTTTTTTATTATTATGATATTTTATCTAATAAAAAGGCTTTGTCTTTTCTTTATAAGTTTTCGAGATATTGTGGTAACACCCCAATGTATGTGGGATCATAACAAGACAAAATTATTATGAATACACATGGTTAAAGTTTGATGACATGGCCTGTCAAAAGGTGAAATCATGGATGAAGATACGGAGGTGATGTTGTGTGAAGCTATCACATGGAAACAACAAACATAAAAACTGAATAAAAGGATGTGTCGTGATAACATATGTCATGTTTTGGATATTTGTAATCAACACAGATGATGGTGAGCAGATGTATAATTTGGGTACCATAGTTAGTTTTGAAGCATCAAACGTGGAATAGATACGATAGGATTTGATATAGCAACTTTCATAAATGTGGTGATAGCCTTGAATTCATATGCAGTATTTCTCAAAGCTAGATATAAATTAAAATTGTGTGCAGTGTGGTAATAATATGGTACAACTGTGAGTGAAATGGTTGTGTTAAATTCCCTATTGATAAGTATGGCTCTCAGATTGATTGTATATTTGGTACATTGATATGGATGCAGTAACAATGGATAAACACGACTTTGACATGAACTCAATGTGAAATACATGATGAAGAATAGGTGATGTTGGCAATATGAATTGTACAGGTTATGTGTATAGTGTGTTGTAACCATATTTGAAAACATTTTTGGGTCACGAGATTGTTTTTCAAATATATCAGAAACCAATATTGTTATATGTGGATATTCAAATCTGATATGACAATGGCAAGGTCCTGACAGAAGTAGAAGAAGTTTAAATCAAAGCCAAAATAAATGCCTACACCATGAATAGTGTGCGTGATGGATTAGTTGACTGCAACATACATTGATGTGGACATATTTTACCAGATGTGTTGTTAGTAATGAAGAAGTGCAAGAAAATTCATAGTTGTCATTCAGATTGTTTGGATAGTGATAGATTTGGGTGTATGGTACAATGTTATGGCAATAATCAGCAATATTCACCAACACAAGGTGTAGAAATAAGGATGGAGAATAGTATAAGTGAGGATTATTAGAACAATGAGGGTGAGAATGTTGGTAATGGGTGTGCTGTTGAAGATATACCACTGTGAATACACAGCTGATGGGTTTGATGCCACAAAGGGGCTTTACTATTGTATACTAAAAATAACATAATCTCCAAATATCAAAATCTGGGTATCTAGTATGGCGAATTCATAATGGAAAATGAAATTAGTAATAAAAGGGTTCATCAATCATAAATTGCAGATGATTATATGGAGAGAGTTTTTAAAGTAGAAGAAATTTGACATAAATGGACGAGATTGTTGTGTTTTATTTGAGTAGCCACAGAGGATATAATATGTTGTCATCAATGATATACATTTTCGACATCACATAAAAATTAGCAAAGGTTGTTCAGAATTCAAGGTAAAATGTATGCCAAATTTTCTTTTGACATAAAGGATAGGGTTGATAAGCATAAGGTTGTTTATGATAAAACATCATGGGGTTTTAATTAAAGAAGTCATGAGGGCTTCATAAATATCGTGATGTGGACATTATGTCATATGTGGAATTATGGTATACATGATATGGTCATTAAAAGGGTATTTAATTAAATATGAATAGTTCAAAATTTATTTACGAACTGTTATAGAACGGAACAAAAGAATTCAGTAACGGATTTCACATTCTATAAAAAGATGAAAGAAATATGAAAGAAGGACCAGGGATTTTAGAGAGACAAGAGATATATGGGAGAAGAAGTGGTCAGATATTTGGAATGCATCTTGGCAGGACAAGGGAGGTGAAGGATCTGAGAGGAGCACGAGAATCTTGAAGCAAGAAGAATGCAGGTTATTTTTGAGAACGTATTATTTCGTATTGTAATATCTTTCTGGTTGTGATAAACATCTATTTCATCAATACTATACAAGTTTTTTGGTTTTGATATCGCTATGGGTGTTATATTATAGTTAATTTTTTTTAAATCCTTAGAAGTCTGCACCAGTATGTAAGCAAGATTATGATTTTATGGTCTCATATATACCGGTTATTCTCATAAATGCCTGTGTTACATCTGCATGACTTGTATTTCATTAAAAAGGAGATAAATTTAATTATTATCCTATCATTTATTTGTCCAAAGGCATTGAAAGATAGGGTAATAGGACATATGCTAGTTGATAGTGCATGATAAAATTTGGAAATTAATGTTGAAATTTTTGAAATTAATGAGAAGATTTAGATTTTTATAGTTAAATAGCATTAAGCTTGAATTATTGCTTTGAAGCATTGAACGTACAAATATTATTTTTGAATTAATTTACAGAGTTTTCAGAGCTAAGATTTACGAAGTATAAATAAGTTGCTTTTAAAAGTTAAAGGTCTCTGTTTTCTCATTAAGCAGTAGGTAATTAATTTTTAAATAGTTTAATTAAATAGACCTTGGGCATCATCAAGTGCATTAGCTTTTAATTTAGATTAATTATCAAATAAAGAAAACACACTAATCCTAAGGTCATTTGCTTAGGATTCAAAAAAATGGTTGTTACAAAGGATGAATCCAGATTTTTTTTGCATAAAAGGAACATTGCAATATCTTTTATTATGAATAAATAAATACATTGAACTATGGGATATAAAAGGATATTATGAAAACAAGTTCATTTTGAGAGACACTTTTAAACAAGGTTCCACGAGCCTTGGGGACGAGGGGACAGGGGGACGGGGACGGCTCGAGGACGGATGGGGGGGACGGCTAGAATAATACTATAAAAATTGAATTTTTTTAGAAATTTAGAATAATCTACACATTCAAAATTCTACACCTAACAAAAATGATATTTCATATTACTAATCAATTATGTAAGTGCAGCCATAATATTCATATTAGTTACTAACACATAAGTGCAGCCATTCATATTCAGATTAGTTACTAGCACATAAGTGCAGCCATAATTGAGTCATTTAACATTTTAATATTCATATTAGTTACTAATATGCAGCCATTTAATTGTTTCAAGTTCAACAACTATAACTTGAAGGTTCAGCCAAGGATATCAAGTGCAAACAATGTTCAAACAATCATCATTTAAAGTAATAACAGTCATCATTTTTTTAGCCACCAATGTTCAAACAAAGACTATCATTTTTAAAAAAATTCAGTCACTAACTGTCACTAACTGTTCAAATTTTCAGTCACTATACCAAAATAATTGGTATTGTTTAAATAAACCTCCTTTTAGTGTTTTAATGATGGCATTATAGCATAATTCCAAAGACCCTTACCATAGGTCCTTGGGGATTAGACCCCACAAGTGAATTAGTTTAGTGTTGGCTTTGGTGGGGAAATTTTGTAAGCATGAAAGTTTGATTTTAAGTAAGGGACAAGAACCAAATTAGGGCTAACCTTATACAAATCAACATAAAGCAACTCTTTTCTTGCACGCCTTCATATTGGAACCCTAACTTTTGGTGAAAGAGAGAGTGGAGGTCTGAACCATCACTGCAAACTAGCAAGAGGATGCAATGACACTACCTCATGGAAGCCATGCCCTAATCAAACCTTTGATTTTGCTAACTTCTTGCAAAACCCATTTGTGGATTCTGATTGAAATGAGAGGGGTACATGGAATGAGATGGATTTGGTGCTAGAAATGCACCATTATTGGTCTTATAACAGTAAACCCTCGGAGGTTTGGGACACCGACAAAAAAAAGAGGAAGCGAGACAGTGAATAGAGAAAGCTTGTGCAAATTTTTCCAAGAACATCTAGGGTTTTGTTGCAAATAGAACCAGGTACTATCCTTGGTTAAATTATTTGTTTACCATTCATGTTGAGATGGAAAAAACCTGTGTAGAAAGAGTTTTTCATGCTACTGTGGAAATAAGTGAAGTCTTCTATTTTCACTCCTTGTTTTGTTAGGTTTAGGGTTTGATGGGAGGTGAGACTCAAAATGGGTCCCACCCCTTACCATTTTTAAGTTATTTTTTTTTCCCCCTTGGGTGAGGATGCCCAATCGTGGGGGACGGTTGGACCCCATGGGGGACGCTCAAACCGTCCCTGAGGACGGCTGGGCATCCCCAGGGACGATCGGGCCCCATGGGGGATGCTCAAACCATCCTCAGGGACGCCCAGCCATCCCTAGGGATGCCCCAAAAAGGGAGACGTCCCAAGGATGGGAGGCCATAGGCCTCAGCCGTCCCGGGGATGTTTGCCAACCGTCCCCCAAAAAGGGTACGGGGGGAAACGTCCCCCTTGTCATCTCCTCGTGTTGGGGGACGCATCCCCCAGGGGGGATGCGTCCCCATGGAACACTGCTTTTAAATAGAATACATAAATTAATGAAATCACACATCAAAGTTCCCAGGCCCCTTGTTGATAGACACTTGTCAAACAGTGAGACATTCTTCCACATGTGATAAAATCAAAGCATATCTATTAAGAACCTTGGAGATTCTAAGCTATCTTTACAGGAGAGAACATTCAGAAGTTCTATGTTATGATGATTTTTGCAAATGGACAGAATCATACATCAACATTTTGGCGCTAGAAGGAGGGCCTGATAAGCTTGATATCTGATTTCATCATTTGCTCAATTTATTCTTTCAAATTACATACTTGAAACTTGCCTCATTTTATTGATTTATTCTGACACAGTTCAAGTATTCTTTGCTAGTGAGGTCTAGACATAAGCTGGAGCCTAGACAAATAATCACTAGGTCTAAGTCCACAGGTGACACTATATTTCAAAAAATATCACCCACCAAGAGACATAGATGGAGCAAAACACAAACAGTAGTTTTGCCTAACATTTCTAACGCAAGTCCCAGTACTATTGTTGCTTCTCCGCAGGTTAACATGGTTGCTCCACCCGTAGGAAACCTAGCATGGCTAGGTGCTCGAAGTAGTCCCTTAAACATTGCAGGAGTTGTACATGATATGCCCAAAAGCATAGAGAAGCATTTACCAAAGTACAAACACGATGGTGCTCGCATGGCCGAAGAGCACATTCAAGCATACACGGATGTTGTAACCCGATTGCAAATTGAACATGAAGACGTAGCATGTAGGTTATTTCCTCTGACCTTGGATGAAATGGCTTACGACTGGTACATATCCCTACCTGTTGGTTCCATAACATCATGGGACATGTTGAAGAATGCATTTATTGCTCAGTTCAGATTAGCAGTGGATCCTGCTACTATTTATTTGCAATTTGTAGCTACTCATCGAGGACCCAATGAACCTATAAGAGTATTTAATACTAGATTTCATAAGATGTATTCTCGACTGACTGCTCCCTATAACATTACAGAGGATGCTGCTATACAAATTTATTTTGGAGCCTTGGATTCATGGACCACAATGTTCGTGAGGAGGACACCAAATCTAGCAACCTTGACAAGAACCTACATTGAAGCACTACTAGTTGAACAACAGATGATGCCATCAGGTGGTGGGATGTGCCAAATGCCCATGATGGGATATCCAGGTATGTCCAATCCAATGCTTATGGGTAACAATGCTTTAATAAATCAAACACCCATGATGAATGCTTTTCCACCAATGCCTAATCAAACACCTTTTGCTCCACCTAGTAATCCTATGCTTCTTGAAAGTCAATATGTTGCTCAGAAGATTTGCAATGAAACCCCACAAAATAATATGTTTGGAAACATGGCGTATAACCAAAATTGGAACCAAAGTTCAAATTTTCAGCAGCATAATCCAATGTTTCCTCAAAATGTTCAAAATTCACATATGTTACAGGGTAATCCAATGTTGATGCAAAACATGATGAATCAAGGAAATTCAATGGGCACTAATCCATGGATCAATCCAAGTTCATTAGCCAACCAAAACTTGCCCAATATCACCACTCACATCAATACTTCGAAGGTGGCGACTTCTCAAGGCAATCCTAACCAAAATTGGTTAAATCCTCAATCAAGCCTGCCTAGTTCGAATACTCCTAGTTGGTTAAACCCAACTAATTCGAATGGGCCACCAAATCCAAATTTGAACCCATCAATCAATGACAATTCAGAGCCTAAAAAGATAGCGAAACTAGAAAATATTTGCCTAAAATTAAGTAATGATGTAGTTCAAATACAAAAATATGGAAACCAAAACACTCAATCCAATAGACGATTCACTATGCAAAAGCCTAAACACTTTAATACAAGACCAAACAATGGGGGTGTTCCCACTCCAGTAGCTAATAACAATGGAGCTTCAAGCTCAAACTTGAAAGCTACAGTTTGCAATCTTACTAAAGTTGTACTTGATAATTGGTGTAGGCTACATCATACTAACGAACATAATGAATTAGAATGTAACAAGTTTTCTTGTGTAACTAGTTGCATTCAACAGGGCCTAGACAAAATGGAATTGGTTCCAGATGAGGATGACAATGAAACAATTGAAAGGAAAGGTAAAAGTCAGGCATTCGTAATAGATGTATGTGAAAGAGGGGAAAATGAAGAAGAAGAAATAAGTGAACAAGAAGAAGAGTTGATTGAGGAAATACACACATTGAAACAATATAAGAAACCAACTCACAATTATCACTTACGAAGTAGAGGTAAAACATACAACACTTCTTCTACTCCTCCTAAATATTTGAATATACCACTTGATGTTAGATCAAATAACAATCCTGCTCCCCCACCTTTGCCCGAAAAGCCAAAGGTGATGTCAAAAATAGTTCCAAAACTTCATAGCGAAGAATCCACAAACTATAATATCATAGAAGATTTGAAAAATACAAAGGCTAGTATCAACTTGTACGATGCTTGTCAATTACCTGAACAGAGAACCCTTTTAATGCAAAATTTAGGATTTCAAGAAGCAAGAGAAGCTAACAAAGTTACCAAAGTTAAATATTTTGCCAAGAAAGAAAGAGATGAAGCATTGCCTTTTTTGCTAACAGTTCGTATTACAGGAAAGAACGTGCACAATTGCATGGTGGATTCGGGCGCTTCAGGTAATGTGATGCCTTATTCGGTTTGTCAAAAATTGGGACTCACCCCCACAAAGACCAATAAAATTGTAGTTCAATTGGATAAAACTGAAGTGAATGTGGTAGGCATGTTAAAAAATATCTTTATTCAAATTGCATCTGAGCCTAGAGTTCAACAATACATAGATATACAAGTAGTGGATATTTATGCTAAATATGGTTTATTATTGAGCAGGGATTGGAGCAGGAACTTGAATGGTTACTTTTCTACTGACTTCTCACACATGTGGTTGCCATGGAAAGGTGTGGCCAATCAAATTAAAGTTGAAAGAGAGCCCAGATTGAAAGAACTCATCATGGATTATAATAGAGGGATGAACGAAATTTTGTACACAGAGACAGAAATGGAAACATTCACGTTAGATGTGATCAAAAAGGCAAGTGACCCAGAGACATTAGGTATATCTAACAAATCACTTGCAAAAAATGATCTTGTCTGGTTGTTGAAATTTGATGGATCTAGGTCCAGACAAGGCAGTGGAGCGGGGGTGGAACTAATAAGCCCCAAAGGTAAGTCCTCATTCCATGCATACCGCTTGCAATTCCCATGTACATGTAATTCAGCGGAGTATGAGGCACTAGTTTGTGGTTTACAACTAGCTCTTAGTAAAGGAATAAAATGTCTAAAAGTGTTAGGTGATTCACAGCTAGTTGTAAAACAGGTTAAGGGTCAGTACTCTTGTAATGATAAAATATTAATACACTATCGCAATCGAGTACGAAGCTTAATTGATGAATTCATGGCCTTTAACATATCTTTAATTTCCCGAAAAGGCAATCGGGTAGCAGATTCTCTAGCAGTTGTCATAGGTACACTCAGTCCCATGGATGGTAAGAAATTCAAAAAATTTATGATTGAGCTCATGCCCTGTCCATCTATACCTGACAATGTAAATAATTTCCAAGTTTTTGAAAATGACAGGCATATATTCAATTTTGTAACTAACTCTGGTGTGTTTGAAAACCAGGTGATCGATGAAGATGAGAGATTGCAAGAAGATGTCAATGAGTGTGAAGAGTTGGCGAAGGTCAACAATATCCCTCAAGGCATGTTAGCATTGGAAAAACTCTTCGATCTAAGTTACAACAAAAATCGAGGTAACAAAACTACTCTATCACAACAAGCTTATGACTCTTATAACATTAGTGATTCAGATGAGTCACAAAACATTCTCATAAGCAAAGCTACGACATCAGAAGAAAAAGAAGGTATTATGCATACCTTAAGAGATTATAAAGATGTAATAGCTTGGAGTTATAAATATCTTAAGACATACAATCCCAATGTTATAACTCACACCATCCCATTGAAACCTGATGCAAAACCATTTCGCCAAAAGCAAAGGCCAGTCAATCCTCTGCTAGAACCACTCATAGAAAAAGAGGTTAAAAAGCTATTGGATGCCAAAATTATTTTTCCCATTCGACATTCTACTTGGGTGGCCAACATAGTTCCTATGAGGAAAAAGACAGGTGAGATCAGGTTATGTATAGATTTCAGGAATTTGAATAAAGCATCTCAAAAGGATAATTACCCATTGCCTGCTATTGATAGTGTACTTCAAATGGTGAATGGGTCAGAAATGATGTCATTTTTAGATGGTTATTCAGGATATAACCAGGTTTTGATTGACCCAGGGATAGAATGAAAATGACTTTTACAACTAAATGGGGAACTTTCGCTTACAAAAGAATGCCCTTCGGATTACTGAATGCAGGTGCTACTTTCCAGAGAGCTATGGACTTTGCCTTTCGAGATTTGATAGGTAAATGCATTGTAGTTTATGTGGATGATATCTCTGTGTTTTCTAAAATAGAAAAGATCATATTAGAGATTTGAGAAAAGTACTACAAAAGTGTAGAGAACATGGGATTTCCTTGAATCCAAAGAAGTGCATTTTTGGCTTAATGGAAGGAAAGCTCCTTGGACATGTAATATCAAAATATGGCATCTCCATCGATGAAGAAAGAATTCAGGCCATCCAGAAAATCCAATTACCAGGAAGTAAGAAAGAGTTGAGATCCTTCTTTGGAAAGATTAACTTTGTACGTAAATTCATCTCTGGTTTTGCTGAAATGGTTAAACCATTAAACAACATACTAAAGAAAGATGTTACCATCACTTGGAATAAGGAAGCAAAGGTTGCCTTCCAAAATATAAAATATGCAATCTCCACGGCTCCGGTATTGGTAAGTCCGGATTACAAAAAGGCATTTTACATATACTCCTTTGCTTCAGAACACTCATTTGCCAGCGTACTAACTCAGAAAAGCAAAGGTAATGTTGAAAATCCCATTGCTTTTACAAGTACGCCTTTTAAAGATGTTGAGGTGAGATTTTCCATTTTAGATAAAAAAATGTATGCCCTATTCAAAACAGTAAAGAAATTTAGGCATTATTTGTTGCATAGTCGTATTTTCGCAATTGTAGCTGATCCTGCTGTCAAAACTATGTATTTGCAGAATGAATTGGGGGTTCAACGAGGAAAATGGATTTCTACGCTACAAGAATATGACTTGGATATCCAACCCATGAAGATCGTACGAGGACAAGGGTTATCCAAAAATTTGGCACAGATAGATCCACAAATCAGTTTCCACCAATACATGGTAGAAGACATCACGAACGATGATTGGTATAAAGACAGTGTATTTTCTGTTGAATGGTAAAACCCCTACAAATTTAAATGCCACTCAAAGATCTCTGAGGTTAAAATGTGCTAACTTTATGATTAAAGCAGGGGTCTTATATAGGAAGAATCACGAAGGTATTTATCTTCGATGCCTTAATAAGAATGAGGTTTCACAGGTATTGGATGATTTTCATGGTAAATTTGGTACTGATCATGGTTCCGCAAATGCAACTACGCATCAAATTTTGAGAGCGGGCTATTATTGGCCTCATTTATTTAAAGAGGTACATTCTCATGTTCGTCATTGTCATGTCTGTCAGGTTGCTGTGAATCGTGAGAGAAATTCCCCAATGTCATTGCAGCCTGTGATTGAATCAAGACCGTTCGCTCAGTGGGGGCTCGATTTTGTGGGAGAAATCAATCCAAATTCTTCTGCACAACACAAGTATATTTTGACTGCCACCGATTATTGCACTAGATGGTCGAAGCGATTCCTACAAAGAATTGCACTTCAGAGGTCGTGGTCCAATTCTTGGAAGAAAACATTATCACTCGGTTTGGTATGCCTAATGCTATTGTTAGTGATAATGGTTCCGCTTTTTCATCCATTCATTTAGCAGAATGGGCCTACGACAACAAGGTAAGTCTGAAGTTTACCTCAAACTACTATCCACAAGGTAATGGTCTCGTTGAATCTACCAATAAGAACTTGTTGTTAGTCATTAAAAATTTGGTTGAGCATAATCCACGTGAATGGCATTCAAAACTTAAATTTGCATTATGGGCAGATAGGATCAGAATCAAAGAGTCCATTGGAACATCTCCTTATCATTTAGTATATGGACAAGATCCATTATTTCCCACTAATCTTAAGCTCCAAACTTTGCAATTTATGAAAGATTACCTCGAAACTGATGATAAAGTTGAATCTCATTTAGTGAATCTTCTTAAGCTTGATGAAAAATGTGAGGAAGCCTTACTTCACTTTAGCAAACATCAGGATGTGGTAAAACGTTGGTTTGATAAACGAGCAACTGTAAAGGCTTTTCGAATATCTGACTTGGTTTTATTGTGGGATAAAGCTCATGAAAAAGAGGGGGATCACCAGAAGTTTGATAATTTATGGATAGGCCCATATCAAATTTTGGAAATCTTAGGAGAAAATGCATTTAGATTGAAAACCTTAAGTGGAGAGAACTTGTCGCTTCCTGTGAATGGGCGTCATCTAAAGCATTATTTTCAAGCTTAAACACAGGAAAATGAGTATTATTTGTACATTATTGTATATATATTGTTTTGTCATGTGATGTGTTGGTGTCATGTTATTTTTTATATTTTTGTGTTTGTTGTTGTGTTTGTTTTGTAGTGTTTTGTTGTTGAGCTTAATGATAGAGGAACCCCGCCAAATTTTGTTGGATTTTTGTGACTGAATGTTTTTCAAGTTGGCATGGTTTTAGGTGAGTCTTCCAAAGAGTAAGGTAAAGCAATTTAGTTTGAAGACTTATGAAACCTAAAAAAGAAAAAATGAGGTATTGATTTATGTCCTTATGAATGTGAATGAAGATAAAGCAAATATGAAAAATTGGAATCTTATTGCAAAAATTGCATACACTCGCATTTCATAAAACACATTTTTCATAACATTGCATACATCACCCTCGCATTTCACATTTCATATCCCATAGAAAGATCATTTATAAAATTCAAAAGTTTTAATTGGTTTTATCAAAATTCATGTTGCTTTAATCAGGGGCACTTTCACAAAGGCATTTTGAACAAAATTGTAAAAGATAAAATATTCATGTTTACACACTACAGTTTCAGGATTCCTAAATGTTTTTAGTCACTCAACCATTTCTAGTATGGTAGGCAACCACCGAAAAGCATGTCAAATTCTCTTAGGATCATTGCACAATATACACTAAATAGGTCTTGAGATCGGGGACTGATGTTGAAATTATCTGGAACCAAACACAATTCATGCATATTAAAACCATTTTGGATAAATGGTCAAAACCATCCTTGGAAGAAAGTGTAAGGTAAAAAGGGCTATCCTTGTCAGTCCTATAATGCAACATAGTCCATAAAATTCATTTTTTTATCATAAATTTGTGAAAATCCAAACAAAGTCAGAGTAGTAAGGATAGGGTTAAATTCTCATCACACTTCAGTTGAGAATCCAATTCCCAAAGCTCTAAGTATATTCACATCATTAATCAATGGATCATAAGGATTTGTACTACTCGTCTATCAGAAGGAAGGGTAGTCGTCCCCAAGGTTCAAGAAATAAAAAGTTAAAGCTAAAAACATCATTTATCAATGGATCGTAAGGATTTGTACTACTCGTCTATCAGAAGGAAGGGTAGTCGTCCCCAAGGTTCAAGAAATCAAAATTCAAAATACGGACTATGGGGTTAACCTCCACCGGGGCTATAAATGCTTGACTGGTAGTGGAGTACGCTCATGCGTGGTGATATATCTCGTTGAAAAGCGAGACCTATGATCGTTTCAAACGGGCAGGCTAGCCTTGTGTTTCTTTCGTAACAAGTTTAATCATTTTGGTCAAAATGAGGTAATGAACTCACTTGCGCACACACTGGTTCTAGATGATAGTAAGGTCATAACTGAGCTCTTGATCTGGTAAGGAACCCACAGCACACACTTTTGGTCCTCAGAGGATTAGATAAGTTTTAGTGTGTTTGTTTATTGTACTAGAGTGTTTGAGTCTTTGTAAAACATGCCATTCATATTATTACATCTTTTTAATATATGTTTCAGTTTACGTCATATCATTTTCATATCATCTTATTTTCACGAATGTTCATTTTAGGGCCCCTGATTAACGTACGATGAAAAGTAAGGCCAAAACAAAGGTTTACACCAAAAATATCATTATACAAATCATTTGATTCCAACTAGCAATCCACATATCCTACAAAAAATTTTGAAAAGATTTTAGTAGTTCATATTTGCTTTGGTCTATTCATATTCTCTGGATACTCATCGATGTCCGTGATTCTAATTTTTAGGTTTTTGTTTTCAGAGTTTGATGTTTGAGATCGAAATGTCCAGTGACATTGACCATCAGAGTTGCCATTGTTGTGATGTTCTTCACAACGACCCCAAAATTGGATATCCACTTGAAATTTTGAAGTTTGTTCTAATATTTAATTGTTGTTTATGTATTGTTATGTAGTTTTGTGTTGTTTTCATTTTTTGTGTGGATATGGTTTGTTTTAGGTAATTTTTATATATTGTTTTAGTTATGTTTTGTTTGTTATTATTATGTTAGCTTTGGTGTTGTTTGTTTTATTATTAAGTTGTTATGTTTGTATGATATAATTGTTTTGTCATTGTTTATTGTTTCGTTGGTTTTTTTTTGTTTTATTATGATATTTTGTCTAATAAAAATGCTTTGTCTTGTCTTTATGGGTTTTCAAGATATTGTGGTAACACCCCAATGTATGTGGGATCATAACTAGACAGAATTATTATGAATACACATGGTTAAAGTTTGATGACATGGCCTGTCAAAAGGTGAAATGAAATAAAATGAAAAATTTTAATTATGTTCGTGATACCCAAATATGGTCTATGGGACCTCAAATATGGAAGTACAATTACTCAAATCATATCATATGATCTTTAATATCTTTGAGAAGGTTGTTCCTTCTCTTGCTGATTTGTGTTAGCAATTCCCCAGCTTTTTTTATTTTACTGTCTTCAAATAAATCTACCATAAACCCGTTCCCAAGTGTTTCTTTGTATTTGTCACGGATATCTAAATAACTCGGGCATTTATAGATGAAGTGTTCCTCTGTCTCTACTGCCCATGTGCTGCATAGAGTACATATCCTTTCGTCCCATTGTTCTTTGGGCATTGTCCATCTCCCTGTTTCACATCTAAGCCTATGAGAGCTAGTCCTTATCTGAGCAATGAGTATTTTTTCCTTCCACTTGATTTCAGCACCTATATACGCTTTTTCCTTGTGGTCAAACATTGGGTTAAAATTTGCAATATAATATTGTCTTTTTCTGCTTGTATTTTTCCACATTCCACTTCTGAACTTTTCATTCACATAATTTTTTGTCTTTGTTGACATTTGGGCATTCATTTATGTTGATTTCCCAACGTTTCATCCATGTATTCTTTCGCCTATGCAACTCTTCGTCCCTAGCTGCCCTAGGCCATCTATCATTTGTCATGTTTTCTATTTTTTTCAAGTAACATAACAACTTGGTCATAGCAATTGCTTCTAAAGGGAACATTCCAGTTTCAACTAGAATAATTTCATAAGGGGTTGTGGCCTTAATTTTGAGAAAGTTTGTGATTAGATATTTTTGAATCCTTTCTATTTGCATCCATTTTGCATTTGTTGTGCCACTAGCCCACACCTCGCAACCATACAACAGAACCGATGTAACAAGTAGGCCAAATAATACCTTGATGGTCTTCCAGTCCCACAACTCGACATTCCTACACATGTTTTGAAGTGCATATAGTGCTCTCCAACCACTTTGAGTTCTTTTCATCCTACATGTATTCCAATTAAGTTTGTCATGAAATTCTATGCCCAGGTATTTGTATTCTACTACTACATCTAGTGGTTCTGCAAACTGAAATTTGATTTGTTGCTTCTTTTTTGCTGAAAAAATCATTATTTTTGTTTTTCTCGTGTTCACCTGCATCCCAACTTCTTTACAAAAGATTTCTAGAGCTTGAAGGTGATCTTCTAGATCTTTGGTTGTTTTGGCCACAAGAATTACATCATCTGCATACATGAGGAGTTTTACCACATATTTGGCTAAATGCACACCCTCTCCCCCAAATTTGTTTATCCATTCTTCTAACTTGTCAATGTACATCCCAAATAAGGTCGGAGATAGAGGGCAACCTTGTTTGACACCTATGTCACTACCAAAACATTCAGATAACCGTTCCCATTTTCCTAAATTTTTTATCCCTTGAATACTGTCTTCAATTGTGAAAAGTTCTTTCTTGACAATGATAGTAGGGGATGTGTCCTGCTGGTTACTACGCTGATAGAGTTGTTTTGTATACTCCAACCACTGATTAATTGTTATGTTATTTTCAGTTTGCATCCTTTTCACGCTTAGTTCCTTCCAAAATTTCTTTGGTTCATGCTTCCCTAAGTAAATCAATTCTTTCCTCCTTGTTCTAGTGTATTCTTTTTTTTTGCCCTTACCAGTTTCTCATATGCTTTTTTGTTTTCTCTTGTTTTACTCATTGGTTCCTTTAGTAATCTTCGCATTTTTTTACAATCTTCATCGAACCATGGGTTGGTTGGGAAGCTATTCCTTTCTTTTTTTTTAGGTTTAGCTCTCTTGCATTTGTTTAGAGCTTCTTGAATAACGTGCATTAACCATTCACTCTTACTGTAATCTCTACTACTGTGATGTTATTTAATACTACTCTAAAATTCTATCGATTTTCATATGTTAAGAGAATGTTTCCCTTGTGAGGATATTTATTTTGATTGCCTTGCAAGTGTTTTTCCCTTGGTTTGTCTCCATGCATTCGAACTTTCATAACAATTCGGTTGTGATCTGACTTAAGTTCCACTGGAGAATCTTCCACTTCTAGCTCCTCTATTTTTGGTATGTAATTATGTGAGCATATTACATAGTCTATTACACTTTGTCTGTTATATGTTTTGCATGTATACTTTCCTGAATTTTTCCATTTGTTCATCCCATTGCAAATAATCAAATTGTATATGCTGCAAAGACCTAACAACTCTTCTCCATATTGCGTGATAGCCCCATGCTCATCTTCTGAAGTCCTAGTCCACTGTTGATTTTCCTCTTCTGGCATCCAAAGAGGATTAATCTCAATATCTTCGTTACCTTCTAGAATGTTAGCTTGCTTATTTACTATCCTTGCATTGAAATCTCCAATTAATATAATCTCCCCCAACTTACTGTATATTGAAATGTCTTTTTTTAGGGAGGAGTATGGGTCTTCTCTGTTAAGGTCATGTTTCTTATAGAATTTAGAATTCTTGGGAGCAAAATAACATGTTGCTATGCTAATAACTGACTTATTTTCTAGGGTCTTTATCCAGATGTACTGTTTGTTTTCATCTTGTTTTTCAATTTTAATGACCCTATCCCATTCCTCTTTTATTAAAACCATAATACCCCCATGCCCTTTGCCATTTTCTATTTCTTTATTCCATATTGCTATTTTTTGTATCCCACAAAAAAAACTGATGTTGTGTGAAGCTATCACATGGAAACAACAAACATAAAAACTGAATAAAGGGATATGTGTCGTGATAACATATGTCATGCGTTGGATATTTGTAATCAACACAGATGATGGTGAGCAGATGTAGAATTTGGGTACCGTAGTTAGGTGTGAAGCATCAAACGCGGAATAGATATGGTGGGATTTGATATAGCAACTTTCGTAAACGCGGTGATAGCCTTGAATTCATATGCAGTGTTTCTCAAAGTTGGATATAAATTAAAATTGTGTGCAGTGTGGTAATAATATGGTACAACTGTGAGTGAAATGGTTGTGTTAAATTTCCTATTGATAATTATGGCTCTCAGATTGATTGTGTATTTGGTACATTGATATGGATGCAGTAACAATGGATAAACACGATTTTGACATGAACTCAATGTGAAAGACATGATGAAGAATAGGTGATGTTGGCAATATGGCAGGTACAGGTGATGTGTACAGTGTGTTGTAGCCATATTTGAAAATATTTTTGGGTCACGATATTGTTTTTCAAATATATCAGAACAAATATTGTTATATGTGGATATTCAAAGCTGATATGACAATGGTTGTTAGAATTAAAGTGCACTATGCCTTCACCTTGACACTTCACTTGACATTTGTCATGTTATCAAATAGGCCTTATGCCTATATATGTAATCCATTTGTATCAATACATATCTCATTAGTTTCACTCCCAACATTTGGTATCAGAGAGAGCTTTCTCTGCCCTGTGTACCTGAGGGAGGATTTCCCTCATGGGGAAATCCCCCCTTACATTTTTTCCTCTCCATTATTCCTATTTTTTTACAAAGGGAGTATGCTCTCCATATTTTGATGGATCAGAAACCAGATGGTTAAAATTTTTAGTTTGGGAGGTCATTTTTTTTATTTTTGTTTTTTAGGTAAAACACGTTCTTCCTCGTGGATCCGTTTGCTGGTTGATCTCGCTGAGCTCGTTGTTATTGTGATATAGAGAAGACGCAAGAGTTTAATGGTGTTTTTGGGTTCCATAATGGCTATTACAATATTGAAATTTGGCACGCATAACCAATGTATTGTGGGCACAATCATGGAGTTTCGTCAAAAATAGGCTTTTTAAGCTGTGTTTGATCGGATCTAGCTCTGGCTCTTTGCAGTGGGTACATTTGAAGATGGAGTGTTGGACCACCTAAATGATGGTGCACCGTTGCAAAAATACCAAGGAAAACTCAACTGAAAAACACTCACATCCCATGGTGTTTTGCTGCTCGTATTGATGGAAAAGGAATTCACAGTCTTTAAGCGATTTTTTCGATGGCTATGATAAGCTCGATGAATTGTTTTTCCAGCGAATTCATTTTCCTGGTTGTTGAATAAGGTGGCCCCTGCAAGGATGGCGAGGTTGTTCGGGCAGTATTCTTTGATGCCTGTTACTGGAGATGATCATTCCTTAATTCATTATGGCGTAGCCGAAGTACTGTCGAAGTTTACCATTGACGTGATTGATCGAAGTCAAAGAATTTTTGTCGAGATCTTCTCAATTTTACATAAGGATTGTTAATGGAGTTGAAGCGAATACGAAAACCATTTGTCCGTGATAGATTTTTTTTACTGCCCTTGATGCTATGTTTTCTACCCCGGACGGCGAAGCGCGCGTGACGTTGTTGCGTCCAAAAGCTGTCGTTGCATCTGAGTTTGCCTTTCAATGGTCCCTGACGTAGTGCTTTATCATCATGGATAAAAAAAAATTTAAAGGTTTTTGCTGTGATGTACTGCATATTTCCACCTACGTCGTAGGCCGAACCCACATCTGGGAGTGGGCGGATGAAATCTCCTACAGGACGGCGATGGCGGTGCACACAAGACGCCCTGGTACGCCATGCTTAACCCTTGTCGGGCCTTCTGCTCTGGTTCCCTCATCGACAGAGCCCGTTTCACGGTCAGCAGACGCTCCGACGCCGTGAATTTTGTGTCGACCGCGCCATTCCCCTCGTTCGGGCCGTTGGAGGCCCAGACGAACAAGGGGCCTCTGCTCTTCTGGGGTCGAATCCCCGGCGGCACAGTGGGTTTAGTTTTGATTGTTCCAGAGAGCAGAATTATGGAGGAGATCCATGGCTGCCATGCTGGAATCTCATGCGGAAGAGCGATCTCTTTGCTTTAATAAGTCTCCGGGGATCACGGCGTTGATTATAATCTGAATTATAATAATTATTCTATCTACGGTTATCGTTATTGTTTTAAATGTCCAGTCACCCAAGCACCATATATTTTAAATTATTATTCCCACATGTAATCAATACTCTTATCTATTTGTATGATGCTTCACATATCAAGAATAACCCTTGCTTGGTGGCTTGGGCACTTTGATTACAATGGGGACACTTTACCTTTCTGATGTTACAAGGGAAGTGGCACTTTACCTTTTTCATCCACACAGGTTGTAGTGGCGGATAAACCTCTGTGAGATCGAAGAATGTTTTTTTGGTTCGCTGTCTCCAGCCCCAATGCATCACAACTGTTGTGAAAATATAACTCCAATTCAGTGGGGTGAGTTTCGATGCCACGTGGTTTGGCTGTTGGTGGACCCGTTGTGCTTATGCACTGAGATTAAGAAAATAGCAGTCTACGTCTTGATGAAAGATCCGTTGTTGTTGGCATCTTGATGACGAGCTTTGAGCTATTGGTAAAACAATAGTCTACGTCTTGATAAGGGATGGTTTCAAATTTTAAAACATGGTGGATGTTTTATTATGATGTTTATGGTCAAAATTTTCCCACATAGAACATGGAAGTGGAAGGCCTAGATTGGCCAAGTAATTTCCCCTACGAGGGAAAATTGATGATGTTTTTAATTCCGCCAGAGATGTGATGCCACCACATTGCGAGGGTTATTTGCTGCTTAGTGAGGTTACTGTTGTTTTTCTCATGGATGAAGGACTTATTGAGATCCGACTATAGCCATGTTTATAGTCGTTGGAAAGATTTTTTCGAGACGGACACATTGGTGGTGTCCATTTGTAATTCTAAGGTTGTTTCATTTGAGTTTTTAAGCCTCAAAGTTTTCTACCTTGGAGTGCACTCTCGATTGAACCCGACACTCCCAAAGGCACTTGTAAGTGAACCTAGTATCTAGTATTATCCTCTTTCTACTTGGCGGATATAGCGGTTGGTTACCCATGCATTCCGATAAGATGAGGAGACTACCATAAGGACACTTATTCTAGGGACTACAGACATAGACACCCTAGACTCTATCCGAGGTTTTTTTTGGATCTACTTCTGAAGACTATAGACGAAGACACTTCAGAAGATTCTCTTATTCTCTTCTTTTTCTCCTCCATATTTGGATCTATGGCTCAATTTTATTGTATTTCATGGCTCTTATTTCTTTTGTATTAAGGTGCATTTTCGGCAGAGACCGACACCTTCTAGATTGAGTTCACCATGGGGGAGATTTGATATTCATGGTGAATCTAGTCAGTGACCTACGAGAGGCAACATCCTCTGAGGATGACCTGCAGAGGCAACAGACCCAAAAGTGGCTGACCCTGAGGCACCCATGATGACCCTGAGGCACTTAGACGGCTGACCCAGTGGCAACAGACCCATGGAAGTGGCTGACCCTGAGGCAACAGACCGAGATGTATACACAGTTGATCTAGCATTATTCATAGTTGGAGAGCCAAGCACAAGGAGCACGAGCCTAGACCAAATCAACAATAAAAGAGGATGATAGGTTGCTTTTAGAGAAGTCAACATTAAGGGGGAATGTTACCTAATGTTGACTTGTTTTTTTTCTTTAGTTAGGATAGTGCACTTTAAGGGGGAATGTTAGAATTAAAGTGCACTATGCCTTCACCTTGACACTTGTCAGTTTCACTTGACATTTGTCATGTTATCAAATAGGCCTTATGCCTATATATGTAATCCATTTGTATCAATACATATCTCATTAGTTTTCACTCCTAACAATGGCAAGGTCCTGACAGAAGTAGAAGTTTAAATCAAAGCTAAAATGGATGGCTACACCATGAATAATGTGCGTGATGGATTAGTTGACTGCAACATACATTGATGTGGACGCAAATTTTACCAGATGTGATGTTAGTAACGAAGAAGCGCAAGAAAATCCGTAGTTGTCGTTCAGATTGTTTGGATAGTGATAGATTCGGGTGTATGGTACAACGTTATGGCCATAATCAACAATATTCACCAACACAGGGTATAGAAATAAGGATGGAGAACATTATAAGCGAGGATGATTACAACAGTGAGGGTGAGAATGTTGGTAATGGGTGTACTGTTGAAGATATACCACTGTGAATATGCAGCTGATGGGTTTGATGTCGCAAAGGGGCTTTGCTGTTGTATACTAAAAATAACATAATCTCCAAATATCAAACGCTGGGTATAGAGTATGGCGGAGTCATAATGGAAAACGAAATTAGTAAGAAAAGGGTTCATCAATCATAAATTGCAGATGGCTGGATGGAGAGAGCTTTGAAAGTAGATGAAATTTGACATAAATGGACGAGATTGTTGTGTTTTATTTGAGTAGCTACAGAGGATATAATATGATGTCATCAATGATATACATTTTCGACATCACATAGAAATTAGCAAAGGTTGTTCAGAATTCAAGTTAAAATGTATGCCAAATTTTCTTTTGACATAAAGGATATGGTTGATAAGCATAAGGTTGGTTATGATAAAACATCATGGGGTTTTAATTAAAGAAGTCGTGAGAGCTTCATAAAGATCGTGATGTGGACATTATGTTATATGTGGAAGTATGGTATACATGATATGGTCATTAAAAGGGTATTTAATTAAATAAGAATAGTTCGAAATTTATTTACGAACTGTTATAGAACGGAACAAAAGAATTCAATAACGGATTTCACATTCTATAAAAAGATGAAAGAAATATAAAAGAAGGACCGGGGATTTTCGAGAGAAAAGAGATATATGGGAGAAGAAGTGGTCAGATATTTGGAATGCATCTTGGCAGGACAAGGGAGGTGAAGGATCTGAGAGGAGCACCGGAATCTTGAAGCAAGAAGAATGCAAGTTATTTTTGAGAACGTATTATTTCATATTGTAATATCTTTATGGCTGTGATAAACATCTATTTCATCAAGACTGTACAAGTTTTTTGGTTTTGATATTGCTATGGGTGTTATATTATAGTTAATTTTTTTTAAATCCTTAGAAGTCTGCACCAGTATGTAAGCAAGATTATGATTTTCTGGTCTCATATATACCGGTTATTCTCATAAACGCCTGTGTTACATCTGCATGACTTGTATTTCATTAAAAAGGAGATAAATTTAATTATTATCCTATCATTTATTTGTCCAAAGGCATTGAAATATAGGGTAATAGGACATATGCTAGATGATAGTGCCTGATAAAATTTGGAAATTAATGTTGAAAGTTTTGAAATTAATGAGAAGATTTAGATTTTTATAGTTAAATAGCATTAAGCTTGAATTATTGCTTTGAAGCATTGAACGTACAAATATTATTTTTGAATTAATTTACAAAGTTTTCATAGCTAAGATTTATGAAGTATAAATAAGTTGCTTTTAAAAGTTAAAGGTCTCTGTTTTCTCATTAAGCAGTAGGTAATTAATTTTTAAATAGTTTAATTAAATAGACCTTGGGCATCATCATGTGCATTAGCTTTTAATTTAGATTAATTATCAAATAAAGAAAACACACTAATCCTAAGGTCATTTGCTTAGGATTCAAAAAAATGGTTGTTACAAAGGATGAATCCAGATTTTTTTCCATAAAAGGAACATTGCAATATCTTTTATTATGAATAAATAAAGACATTGAACTATGGGATATAAAAGGATATTATGAAAACAAGTTCATTTTGAGAGACACTTTTAAAGAGAATACATAAATGAATTAAATCACACATCAAAGTTCCCAGGCCCCTTATTGATAGACACTTGTCAAACAGTGAGACATTCTTGCACATGTGATAAAATAAAGCATATCTACTAAGAACCTTGGAGATTTTAGGTGATCTTTGCAAGAGAGAACTTTTTGAGTTCTATGTTAAGGTGATTCTGTATATTGACAGAATTGCACATCAACAAGACCTACATACCTGCAAAAACATGGTCTCCTTAGAAACCCTAGTACAAGAAATGACAAGAAATACATGTAGGTAGTCGATGTTGGATTGTTGGACATACTTAATGATAAAAAAAAAGGCTCCTCAATGATGTACACACAATGTTCGAAGAGAAGGCACAATCTAAAATTAAAGCATCACCAAAACAGATCACATAGTTGAAGGCTTTGCTAGAAAGAATGCACAATATGGTGGAACAACAAGAAGGGTTGTTGGAGAACCTATATGACCTAGTAGATTTTGAAGACCTTGTAGATCTAAGGTTGCCAAGAGACAAGGAATTCCAGAAGCAACTAAATGTTGCTACCTTGAGGGGGAGAAGGAGAACCACCAATTTTACAATGTTTGTGGCAAAATGATCCCAATTTTGTAGACTTTATGCCCAAGGACAAAGGTAGGATGTGGGATCTCTTGCCAATTGAGATTGGTGCCCCATGAAGTCACCCAAAAATATAGGATCCCCCACATTTTTAAGATTTCCAAAATTTTGAATTGATCGATTGTGGCCTCCAGAAACCTAGTTTTGCAAATTTTTGACTAGACGTACAATTTCCTTAAACTAGTGTGACTGGCTCCTAAGGAGCAAAGTGCTAGATTGTATGAAGTGATTGGTTCCGAAAGAGCACAAGTGCTAGAAGAATGAAGTGAAGTGCTCCTAGATAGATATCCCTTAGAGAGAATTGCTCATTGATAGGTAAAAATAGAAAAGGAAGTGCACAAATCCCAAGGAAGATATTAAAAAAATAACATTTTGGCATGCAATGCTGCCACTAAGCATTTTAGGAGCATTCTAAGTTGTTTAGGAAAGTATTTAGAGGCATGCAACATTTGGATGTGCATTATTTTTTCAAAGATGTCTACAAATCTTCACGTTTACTAGGAGAAAGAAATCCTAACCCAAAGTAACTCAAGGGTGAATTCTTCCTATAAATAGGAGCCATGGGCTCTATTGTAAACATCTTTTGGCCTTTAGAGAATCAAAGCTACACTTTATGAGCCCCACATTGTAATTGTTCTTTCCTCTTGTACTAATAAGAAATTGATGAAACTTTTACTTTCGATTAGTGGCACTACCCTCCTAGATTATAGGATGCATGACAATTATGACACTGCCCTTTTGTCCTCTTCTCATTCCTTATTAATTCCATTTCATGCACATGGGATCCGATGTTATTTGATTTTCTCATGTCTTGATTGATTGTACACTCTCCTTGCTACAATTGTGATCATATTTACTTGTAATTTCTCACACCTCAAATTTACTTTTTGCGTTTATTTTTATGTATTTAACTTGCATCAATTAGGTTTAGTGAAAATAGTGGGGAGCCAACCTAAATTTGGAGGTTGAGGGGCACACTCCACATGCTTCCAATTTGCTAAAATAAAATTGTGAGTGCATAAGAAAGTTAGACCTTTTTACAATTCAACAAATACTCATTTGATCAAAATTGTAATGAATTCTCACAATACATAGGGGGAGTTGCACCTTGGCCAAAGGGATCTGGTGGGAAGCAAGCTATTTAGAATCCGGAAGAGAGCAAATATAGGTGAGTGGGATTGGTAACCAAACTTTTCAGGTCAGAGTTGACAGTAGGGGGATAGAACCAAAGTCCCAATGAAAGCCCGAAGCAACGATACGTGCAAAGCAATCATAACCAGAAGGGAAAAATGACTTGGGTACACCCACCCAATTTAAACATCTGGTAATCATAGGCTAGAGATGATAATTAGGATACCAGATGGGAATGAATGGAAGATTGGATTTCCAGACGAAGGGTAAAGGAGAAGTTTCGCACAAAGGAGTAGTCACACAAATTTTGGTCAAGCCATCACCCAGGCCTCGATATTTTAGGATGCCAAGTTTTGCTTCAAGGGTCCCTACCCCTAAACCCCCACATGGAGGGCCACTAGTTCCCCATTCCCCCTAGATGAGACCGCAACCCTAGGCCTCGCACATTATACTAAGGTGGATGGTCCTCCTACAAAAAGTACAAAATTAAAAGACGTTAGCCTAGAGATTTCCAAGGAGTGGCTATGGACTTGACAACATTAACGACATAAAATCTCTACAACAGATCTCCAACATGGGCAATGAGATCTCACCTAGCGGCTCCAGTTCTAGAGACCTCAGGATTGTGCATCATCAATGCAAAACTACATGGGTGAGAATTTTGAAAGAAGCATTTTGAATTTTAATAGGAAAAAGTTCCCTCTTTTTGCCTATAAATATGCACCTTTCTACACAAGTAGAGGAAGATAGTGCTAGTTCCTTGTGCCTAGCATTTGGCCTAATTAGTCTTTTTTTCAATCTCTCCCTTTGTACATCATCTGGAATTGAGCCTTGAGTCACTACATGTACAGGTCGTCGAGCCTCTCTCAACTCTATGTATGATTGTAATTACACTTTTAATATGAATACAAGATGTGACTACTCTCAATTATGTCACAATATTTGTGTGCATATATCTTTCTATAGAGGGTTGTGACTAGTATTTGTCCTAGTTTTCATAGATCTTTTAGTTTGTAGTCATATGGAGTTGTGACCGTGTTCATTTCAGTTGATGTGTATTGATGCATCTATTCACTAATCCCACTAATATTCGAGATGGACTCTATAATCTTTGGTGTATTGCTACCCTTAGTTTAGGCTAGTTAGCTTTTACTGCTTTTCTCTATCCTTTTTTTCTTGGAAGGAACTTGATAGATTAGTTTAGATTAGGAGGCAAGGTTGGAAGAAGAGCATAAAAGAACACATCTGAACAAGGAGCCGACCTTGGCAAAATCTTAGAGGTCGTCTAGTGGGGCCATGTCCCATGCTCCTTGGACTTCGCAGACTGGTGCTTTAACAAAGGTACAGGCATCAGACACACTTGGTGAAACACGTGCGGGTGGTTGCAATGCTCAGAGCATAAGGACCACTTTTGATCCCCAACAGTTCTTTTGGTACGCTCGTTGGGACCCAAACTTAGATGATTAAGATATGGTTTTAGTGAAGGCCTCAGTTTGCTACTTGTTGAAGCATTGAAATCATTCACCTAATAACTCCACTTAAGACGAACATCCAGAAGAAGTCGCTTAGAAAGACTCAGGTTGAGATTATGGTGGTGGTATCCACTCCCAGAGCAAATGCAAAATTCACCTCGCAATTTTGATTGAAGCAAAATATCTAGAAGATCATAAGAAGCCTGCCACATAATCCACACACCTAAGCATGGTTGCTTCCCACCTCGTGAGTTTCTCAACATAGAGCAAAAGGAACCCCTTGTGACCACTAGTAATGCAAAATGTCTAGGATGACATTCCCATGCCGGCACTCGAGAATGTGCCATATCATATGGGCAAAGGTTAGACGACCCCACCGATGCATCTATAAGATAGGGTTTGATTCTATCTACACAATATCACAAAGCAAAATGTCGCTGAGGCTACTTGCATTATCCTTCAAGGAAAAAGCTTGTGAGGGATATGACTTCCTATCTCCACACTCAATCATTGAATGGGACCAACTTGTTGTCCTATTTGTGAATGGGTTTAAAGAGAGCAAGCAACCAACTCCATCTATCCAACCTATCACTCCCAAACCTTCTATGCAACTCGATACTTTTGACCAAATTATTCCAATTTGGGAGGAGGAAGAGGAATACATGGAGACAGAAGCAACACACAATAGGCCATAAAGCCGATTCAATGATCGGATAGGTGAAAGGATAGCAGATGTATTGAAGTTCACTCCCTCTAAAGTGCTCAAGCAAACAGGTGCGGGCACTTAGCTAATCCAAAATGGGAGCACCCCCACCTCTAACAACATAAAGGAGACAAAATTTGAGCTAGAGGTGGAGAATGCACTCTGAAAGGATTAGGAGCAAAAAAGGAGTCAACACTGGTACCAGTTCACCCGTACCAAGGAAATCGTCCATCCTTGGTACTATTCTACCTATAGTAAAGGGGCTACTCAAGAGCCAAAGAGCCCTAGTTCTTTAAGGGTAAAGGTGCTTTGCCCTTGAAACTAGAAAAAGAGGAAGAAACATAGCAGCTCTTGCAGCCACCGAGGGGTTCTTGACTCCATGCCCAATGGATAGAGGCCACCCATCCCCCCTTGTATATAAGTATTATAGTTTTTTTGTTGCAAGCAGATACCGACATTTAAAAGTGGATGATCTTAATTTTTGTATAGTTGCAGGTTGGCCAATGAAATTCCCACCTTTGCTTCCCTCCCCACTTCTGCCCCAATTTTGACTCTATATGCAAATGGATAAAGCATCGATTTCTTTGGGTTCCTCATCTTCATCGAGTTGAAGATCCCCTATGAGTCTCCAAAATTGTAGCGAATTCTCACGACACTTACGAGGAGTTGCATCTTGGCTAGAGGGCTCCAATGGGAAGCAAGCAATTCAAAATCCAGAAGAGAGCAGAGACAAGTAGGTGGAACCAATAACTAGACTTTTTAAGTCAAAGCTGACAATAGGGGGATATAACTAGAGTCTCGGTGAAAGCTCGAAGCAATGATATGTGCAAAGCAATCATAATTGAAAGGGAAAAATAACTTGGGCACACCTGCCCAATTTAAACATTTGGTAATCATAGGCTAGCGATGTTAACCAGGACACCAGATAGGAACCAATGGAAAATTGGTCAAAAGAAGCACCAATTGGATTGAAAGTGAGTAAGAACCTGAAGACTAGATTTACAATCGAAGGGTAAAGGAGAAGCTATGCAAAAAGGAGCAGTCACCCGAATTCCGATCAGACCTACATCACCCAGACCAATATTTTAGGAGACCAAGTTTTGCTTGGGGGGCCCTTGCCCCCAAACCCCCGCATGGAGGGTTGTTGGCCCCCATCCCCCCTAATCGAGGTTGTAGCCCCAGACCCCACACATTGTACCAAGGTGTTCAATCATACAAGGTGTATGGTCCTGCAAACTTGGCAACATTAATGGCAAAAAATATTTGCAGCAAATCTCTAGCATGGGTAGTGAGATCCAATGACTTAGATTCAGAGACCTCGAGATTGTGCATCATCAATGCAAAACTATGTGGGCAAAAATTTTGAAAAAAAAAATTGAATTTAGGAGGGAAGAGTTTCTTGTTTTTGCCTATAAATATGCACCTTTCTACATAGTTAGGAGAGGAAGATTATGCTAGTTCCTTGTGCCTAGCATCTGGCCTAATTAGTCTTCTTTTTCTCAATCTCTCCATTTGGTACATCGATCTGGAATCGAGCCTTGAGTCACTACATGTACAAGTCATCGAGCCTCTTTCAATTATAAAAAAAATTGCACTTTTAATATGAATACGAGGAGCTATGACTACTCCCAATTTTGTCCTAGTCTTTGTGCGCATATATCTTTCTCTTGTTGTGACCATGTTCATTTCAGTTGTTTATTGATGCATGTGTTCACTAATCCCAATATTATCCAAGATGGAGTCTATAATCTTTGGTGCATCGCTGCCCTTAGTTTAGGCTAGTCAAACTACTTAGCTTTTATTGTTTTCCTTGGCAAGAACCCGATAGATGAGGTTAGATTAGGATGCACGATTAGAAGAAGAGCATCCTAGAGGTCATCCGATAGGACCGCATCCCACGCTCCCCAGACTTCTTGGATTGGTGCTCCAAGCGAGGCATGGGCACCAAACACACCCGACAAACCACATGCAAGCGATCACAATGCTTGGAGCGTAAGGACCACTTCCGATCCCCAACCAAAACATACATTCAATACTTGTTATCCCTTCCTATGTCCTACATTCTTGTGAACACTTCCATATCCTTCTTTAATATTGCACATGCCACTGTTTTATCTCTCCATTGCAAATTACAAAGTATATGTTCAAGGGACAAAAGGTACTAAGCTAATTGGCAGTTTAATGATTGATGAGATTATGGCTTGGTCTTGAATGAAATCATTATTTTGGGAAAAAAAAAAGATCGTGTTCTTTGTGTTTAGTATATGCTTATTGGAAAGTGTAATTTCTTACCACCTTACTGCCTCTCCTTGTTGAATAAGTCATAGCTCTTTCCTTTGGATTTTGCTGAAAAGAGTAGTAATTTTATTCCCATCACAAAATATTTTTTTGCTTCCTATTTTCTGCTTAACAATCTTTATGAAAATTATCTTATTCAACATAAGATCCCATATAGAAGTGACTCCAGGATTGTGATTACGTCAAAATATTTTTTTTATTTACTCTTAGGTATTTTGCAGCTAATATTCTAATCTATGGGGCTTGAGACTTGGTGATTTACTCTCCATTCATGCATGTATATGATGTTTTGTTGGCGATTTTTCAGTCTTGTTATGCTCACTCATACCTTACTGATTGTGAATGTTGTTCTTTTCCAGGCTACAAAAGAGTTTTGTGCCTTCTGTGGCCCTTGCCAGAGGAACTCCACAAGTATGCCAGCTATTACTTTCCGACACTTCTAAACATCCTCATTATGGAAGTTATATATATGGGTATTACGTGGAGCAGTGGTTTGCTTTGTTGAATTTTTTTCAGATCATTCCAACTCTTTGTCTGTCCAATGTGAAATTGTTTTTGTTTATGATATTTTCCTAGTGGGCTTTGCTTACTTTCAATTATCAAAAATAGAAAGAAAATATATGGGAAATGGATATTCGAATGTGCTGCAAGTTTTGAATCTTTCCACTATTATGCCTGTTCTCCTGTTCTGTTCTACCTTAGGGGGACATGCTGAGCAATACGAAATTATACTTCACCAGCAAATTGAAGGTGTGATTGCTACAGAGTTGGGACGAACCTTATTCCTTCTATCTGCCTGTACTTTATCGAGGCCTTATTTAGCACTTCTGCCATAATCATAAATATAGCGCATAGGTTGGAGAACCAATAACCAGAACCGAATAGGTGGATGTGGACATCTAGATCCTTATCCATCTCACAGATTGCTGAGAGAAGCTATGGGCTGCCAGAATCTTACAAAGGATCCCAAGTTACATCTGTAAAAGGTCTTATTCATGTCCCCTGCCCCATCCCTTGGAGAATTGAAATACTGAGGTTGGGGAGACATTAAGGAGTATTGAGCGGATATCTGGATCCTTATCCATCTTACTCATTGCTGCAAGAAGCTCTCAGATCTTAGATTCTAACTAGGAATCCCCAGTTACATCTGTAAAAGGCCTTGTTCATGTGGGGTCTCCCTTTCAACCAGTTTATCAAACATCTCTTGAGTAATGCTTATGTTTTCTATGATTCATCTTCCTTTAACAAATCCTCGAACATCTCTTGAGCAACGCTTATGTTCTCTATAATCCGTCTTCCTTTAACAAATCCTGGTTGGAATATATTCGTAACTCCTGGAATGAACAGTTATATCCTTACTGAATTATGTTGGGATAATTTTGTAAGTTGTGTCACATAATGATATTGAACAGAAGCGGGCTCAACTACCTCGCCCTTTTTTAGTATAAACTCAATGTTGGTAAAACTGAATACTACCATGCTATGCAGGTATTTTTCTTAATTACTGACCAAAAATGCTGACAACATTGTCTAGGAAACCCATAACCTTGAGCCTTCTCTGTTTGTAGCAAAAAAACCACATTTTTCAGTTCATTATTCCCCTTCATTTATTCTTCACTCTATTTTTGTTTACTAATTTGTGGACCTTGATGAAAAAAATGTCTGCAAACAGTTTCTTTGGTTGTTGGTTTCCATGAAAAGATTGAGTATAATGTGGCACAAGTGTGTTTATGGTGGGCATCAGTCACGGTGTCATCTCCCCTTAATAAGGCTGATATTGTTAATACTTCTGTTTCATGTTGATTTTTAAAATATTTGCTGTTCCTAATGTCTCTGTTAAATCCATGTCAGACAGTATTTTTGCCGCCAGTGTCACTCTTTATCTAGCATGCCATTCCATTATTTCCATTCCTCATTGCATAGTTGAGTTTTCTGGTTTTATCTTAAAAGGTCAATCTGTAGTCAAAAAAGCTTTGTGTTTTTGCTTTTTTCAGAAGATGTTCCCCGTCTTTTCTATTTTGAGGTCCCACTTATGCATTCTAGCTTCTGGGTCCATTCCATACATGTGATATTCCTTCAACTTCATCTGCGTTGCTTCAACTTTTTCCCATGAGATCAAAAAAATGGATCTACAGCCATATATTTCAGAATTAGAGGCTGACCTCATTAGGGATTTGTGACCAGGAATTCCAGATTGATAAATGAATAATTGCATTAACAATATAGTTTAGGAACTATAGTTTAAATAGATTACAAAATAGCTAATCAAACTGAATGAACAGGAGATCACGCCAAACAATCTGCCAAGAGGAAGAGAGTTTGGTTTAGAACTCTTCCACCTAGGATATTTAGGAAATTAACCATTAGATATTTAAGACAGTAAATATCTACATGGTAGAAAGTAGAAAAGTAAAAGTAATAATCTACCTAAGTAGTGTAATGCAATATACTACCTATTGTAATAATCTACCTAAGTAGTGTAATGCAATATACTACCTATTGTACCTATCAGAGTAAAAGGGTAAATATACCAAAGAATGGAATATTACTCTAACATCCCCCCTTATTACATTATTTGGGTAATACATACCTATTCTCCTATACAACAATATTTGGGTAAAGTATATAACTGCCCCAATACAATGGAAGAAAATGTCGATCTGTTGGTTCTTGCTCTGTCACAGTACTCTGGCTGCTCCTAAGCAAAAAGTGGGTCATTCCTCACTTTGTCTTCACACCAACGAATGTCTATATAGTATCTCGTCATCCAACCGAATTGCATGGGTAACCAGCCGCTGCAATCGCTAGGTGTAGTAGAATAGATCACTTCATACGAGGTTCATTCAGTTACAATATGAGTTTGCAAAAGATAAGGTAGCTAAGGTGTCGGTCGCTGCCGAAAATGCACCCTTATAAGTTCCCCCCTTCTCGTTGCAAAACATGTAATTAATTTCTAAAAGAAGTATGACTAAGGTGTCGATCGCTGCCGAAAATGCACCCTTATAAGTCTTCTTCCCTTTTTACAAAAATTTGTGAAGAAAAGAAATGTATATCCCCCTTAATTGCAAAAAGATGTGCAACTCAAGAGTTTTGTGAAGGATTTTACAAATATTGCCTCCTAGGCAATTTTACACCAAAAAATTCCCTCCTTTTGTTACAAGTACTTCAAACATTGAGAGTTTGCTATTTATGAAGCCTAAAAGAGGTACAATCACCCCTTATTGCAAGTACTTCAAACAAAAACTTATGCTATTTATGAAGCCTAAAAAAAGAGAGAGAAGAAATGGTGGTTTGCCCAAGGTGACAAATGTGTTTTCCCTCTACAATATTGTCTTAGCCATGAGCACTCTGTGTGCTCTCTTTGAACCAGAATCAAAATCAGAATGAGACACTTCACTAGAAACATGGCTTCTGTGATGTGCCTTTGCCATTTTAGTTTTGCTTGTTTTGAAACCAACACTGAATGGTGTCTTGGTTGTCATTTTTACAATTTGTGCAAAACTATGCTTTCTAGGCAATTTTATCAAAAAGTTCACCAAATCATCCTTCCTTATTGCAAGTACTTCAAGCATGGTTGCTATTATGAAGTCTAAAAGAAAAGGTATAATTTTGATGACTTCTACTTTTATGATTGCCTTTACAAGTTTTATTTTCCTCTTGTCAAAAATCTGTGTTTTGAAGGAAGAAAGGAATTATCCCCCTTAGTGCAAAGGATTGCAACTTTTAAGGTTCCTTATTTTCAAAAACTTGTTCTTTCTTTTGATATACCCTAAAAGAGTACCAAAAGATAATTCACTCAAACAGATATTTAATGGCCCCTGCCTAAACACCCTTAAATAAGGATGATCAGTTTGAGGAGTTTAAGCCAAACAAATAAGAGTGAATTAGGGGTTTTTGGTTTAGGATAGAATATCAAGTGAAATTGGCTTTAAATATGTGCAAGGATTTACACAAATTTGTGAAATTTTGGGGTATAGTGTGTTCTTGATTCTATGACTTATAATTGCAAAAAGAAATAATACAATAATTAAACAAGAATGCCCACAAAATTCTTATCACCTAGGTGTCGAATGCAACCGAAAATGCACCTAATTTGCCAATGAAGGTGTCGAGTAAAATTGAAAATGCACCTTTTAATTTTTGCAACAAAATATTAATGTGTGTTTGTGCAAAAAAAAATGATATGTTATGTCTCCTTGTCTTACAATTTTGCAAAAGAAGTACAATGGTGTCTTCCCCCCTTTATTTTGCAAAATTAACAAATCGAGCACTCCTTCCAAGTCAAGTCGACACACGACCCGCGTTTGAAAGGCTTCCAGACCAATCGACAAACGAATTGGTTTTGATGGACCCAAGGTTACAATTTCTTCTCAATTTTGCAAAAAAGAATGTGCAATTTTATGTCTTATATCCCCCCTCGGAGAAAACAAATGCACACTTTGCCTTTTGAATTTTACAAAAAAATTCAATCTCCTTGTTGTCTAATTTGCAAAAAGAATTCAAGTTTGATTCTTTCTTGTATGCTAAATTAACAAGGTTGAGAAGAGTGTAAGGGTTTTCTATGTTTTGCAACAAGATTTTTGGTTTCTTTGTCTCTTGATCCCCAAATGTGGAGAAAACATAAGAAATGGAATGGGTATTATTGCAAAAAAAAATTGGTGTTTTTGTTTAAAATTTTCTAAGTTGAAATGCTAAAAAATAGTTTTAAAGATTGAAATTCATATAATAAAACACTTTTGAAAAAAAAATAATCAACTTAAAAAATTTAAAACTGATCATTTTAGTCCAAAATATGCTAAATTATATAAAAAAAATCTAAAATAAATACTATTGAAAGCATAAAAACTATAGAAAAATAAAAAAAAATTAATTAAAATCACCAAATTTTTGAATATTCACCTTGCCTTTAGCAAAAAATAGCCCGCGGGGGTCGAACTGGCGACCTCGCGGCTGTCAAGGCAACGCCTTGACCACTGCACTGCTGGGGCGGCTTTGAAAACCAAGCCCACGTGCAGCTAAATAAAGAGGAGGCGGGCTTCGTTAATGTTTTTGTGGGAATTATCCCACATAGGAAGCGAGCTTCGTTAATGTTTTTGTGGGAATTATCCCACATTCATCCCGCGAGGGATGAATGAGGCCTTTAAAGGCCTCAACGCGTTCTAAAACATGTGATTGCCTTTGGGCAATCGCTCTACCTCAACCTTCCTCCCTCCGCCACGTTTCACCTGCACAACGAATGAGAAATCGCCACGTGGCATCTTGCTGCCCAAACGCCAATTTTGCGCCTCACACATGTCAATGGCCTGATGGGGCCACGTGTCACCTTGTCTCGCCCGCATTGCTGGCTTCGTCACGTGTCCCCTCGTTGTTGGCTTGACCTCCGTGATGGCTCCGTCTAGGTTTCCAACGTGTGAGGTTAGGTGGCTCGATCTGATTCGGCCACATGTCCGATTTAGGTGTCTCCGGGTGGTGCCCGATGCGCTGCCTGCCAGGAGTGTGACGGCGCTCCTGCCCTCGACGTACTCCCAGTCAGGGAGGCCACGTGGGAGCGTGAGGGCACTCCTACCCTCAACGCGTTCCCGCTGGCCGACTGTGGGAGCGCGGGGCCTTTGGGCCGATGCAGGCCTAGAGGACGCGATCCCTTACGCGAGTCCCTTGGGCTTGTGAGCTCAAGGACGGAGCTCGATCGCCGGCGAGAGCTGAGATCTGTCGGGCGATCGGCTTCGTAAATGGAGCCTGGCCGGGGAGTTTGACCTGGACAGTCAAGCTCCTTCTGCGGGCCCTCTCCTGCTCTCCTGTTGAGGTGGGGTAAGGTGGCCCAAAATGATTGGGAAATCTCCACCTCCTCTGCCTCCGGGCTTAAAAAAAAACAATTAATCAATTCAGGAAAACTTTAGGAAAGGGAGAGAAAAAAAATAAAGTCACCAAATTGGAATTGGTGCTTCAGAGCTCAGCTCGCTTTTCCTCCTCCAACTTGGCTCTGATACCAATGTGACCAGGAGTTCCAGATTGATAAATGAATAATTGCATTAACAATATAGTTTAGGAACTATAGTTTAAATAGATTACAAAATAGCTAATCAAACTGAATGAACAGGAGATCACGCCAAACAATCTGCCAAGAGGAAGAGAGTTTGGTTTAGAACTCTTCCACCTAGGATATTTAGGAAGTAACATTAGATTTTTAGAAAGAAATATCTACATGGTAGAAAGTAGAAAAGTAAAAGTAATAATCTACCTAAGTAGTGTAATGCAATATACTACCTATTGTACCTATCAGAGTAAAAGGGTAAATATACCAAAGAATGGAATATTACTCTAACAGGATTTGTCACGTTTCCAAGAAAAATGACACCAGAACTTAGACTGTATAGGGTAGTTTTTGTAGTTTTATATGTATTTTCCCTGGCATATCAAACATCTGTGTTGGTGCTATTGAGAAAATAGCATTACTCCTAGAAAACCAAATAAAATTAGCATCCCGGAGATTCCTGCCAATAATTTCATTATTATATGTTATATCTACAAGAAGTTGTGTATCTTGTATCTGAAATAAACATGTATTTGACCATTAATGCTAATTTTAATCAAGCTCTAGAATATGAACACTTTCAAGATGGACAATCACATTTTTACGAATAATACAAATGTGCATGTTGAGCATGTGATGCATGAGTCACTTTAGACAAATCAACTACAAATATGTTATTATAACATCTCAGACAGAGAAGCAGCACCATCTAAGCACACAATGCTGATGATGTGTGCAGACGGAAAGAATAATGCCCAAACAAAGAGACTAGAAAGTGGAGACACGAATAGACACCTTGAACTCCAGGAATGGTAGAGTTTGTTTAGACAAATCAATCATTCAGGTTGTCTTAGCATTCGAATTTTATTTGAAATAGTCACCAATTGTAACATGTTTAGTTGTGCGTGGGTGCTTGAGTCTTAAGACACTACGAAGCTCTTGCTGAATTTCTTCAGGGAGTTCTGTAAGGATTGACTCATCAATCTCCTCTGGCTTGTAATGCCAATTCCGCACCTCACTTTGCTGCACAGCTGACACAGACGATGATGAAGTAGATGCATGTTTCTTCCAAATATCCTCCAAATTCAAGGATACTTTTCTGTTTGCTTTTGTGTCAAGTTGATGTCTTCTCTTTACAAATTGCTTCTGTTCCTTGCTCTCTGTAGAAGTTTCATTTGAAGCTCTTCTAGATCTATTGCATACATGAAGTATGTTGGTTTCTTCTTTTTGCCCTATTACAGTTTTAGAGCAAGATAGAGGATCCTTACTGCTTGCATGCCTGTCACAGTTGCCATCAAATAATTCTTGCAAACTTTGATTTGTTACCAGTTTCTCTTTGTCTTGATTAAGAATTTCTCCTGGCTTTGCATTTCTGTGTAACTCGCCAACTATTGAAGAACATGCATCCTCTGCTGCAGTGCGACGACAGTTGCCAAAGCAATCCTCGTTTGTGTTACTATTCTCTATCCCAAGGATATTAGCTTGGATGCCTGCCCAAAAAACATTGAATTCAACTGTCAAGCTATGGGTTTGATATACATAAATCTTTAAAAGCAATCATTTCTAGACATTCTTCTTCGAAAAAGGGCTCTAACTTAGCTCAAGATGATAGTACTTGCTATTTGTGTGCTAGGGAATTCATTTTTCAATAGCAGTTAGCTGTTTGTGACTGATCCTAATGCAAGCATAGTATCCAACTGATATTCATTGTAAAACTAATTATTATGAGATATCAAAATCTATAATTTTCAATGCAAGAAAGACTATTAACACATTGTCTCTATTGTTCAATGGTAAGCTCAAACATTACAATATGAATATTGAAATCCTTGGAATAGGATGCAAAAAATGGAATCTTATTCAAAGCTCTTTTCAAAACCTGCTACATTGTTTTCGGCAATTGAACCCATATATGCTTCTCCCAAACTATTCAAATCCTCGGTTGACTCATCACGATTAGTGTCTTCATCAAATAAATGCAAGTCTGCTGAAGAATAGCTGATGCAAGCAGGACCTGGGAAGAAACGAGTTATTGGATTTACACCCTGCATTGTATCAAAGACAGTTAAGATCTGGACGGTTATATAAATAACACCACCATATTTAAGATTAACAAAATGAAATGTGGTTATTTATTGTTAGGAAATAACATGACTGGACTGCAAAGCAGTTCTGCATCAAGCTGCTAAAATAATTATAATTGAGACTGAACTGTTGCAAGGTGACAATGGTTGGGGCGAAAAGAAAACAGCAGAATAAATTGAATCGTAACTCAATAGTGCCAAAGATAATAAATCCATCAAACTAACCACAAAAGCAATCATATTGCAGATAAAAGTAAGTTAATAAATTTCTTCCCAGATAAATTACCATGTCTACTCACAAATTGTGCCCCTGAGCCTGAAATTTTCTGAATGAAGCCTACAAATTAGAATCAAAACTTGCTTTGATGTTCAATCACTTCCACCATCCATTGTGACATTGTTATTTTTTTATAATTGTTCAGATCATCTCGCAGCCATTGCTAACTCTCATCGTACCCTACTTGTTTTCGCATTTCCTAGCTTGACATGATATAGTACTCCATTGAGATGGCTACTGCTTGCTCATGTATGAGCTAGCACATCATACGGCCAAATATTACTTTGAAGGCTGTTCAATAGGACCCCAAATGTATGGTCTCTCCTTATCACTACCCTCAGCACCACAAGATCTTTAAATTACAAATCTTAGATCTTATTCATCACCTTCATGTCCATCGTCTGGAGGAAAAGAAAGGAATGTTAGTTCTATAGCTGAATTTTGTTCATGTCTATGTGGTGTAGTGGTAAAAGGGTTCTACTTTCTTAGGAAAGACCAAGGTTCATTCTCATATTATTGGGCAAAAATAGAGGATGTTAATTCTCATTCTGAATTTTGACCATGTTTATGTGGTCTAGTGGTAAAAGAATTGCACTCTCTTAGGAAAGACCAACGTTCATTCCCATAGTGGGCATGTAAAAGAGAGTTATGTTGTGCCCCTCATCAATCAGCAAAAGAGAGATTTATTTTTCACCTAAGGCTGTTGGTTTCAAGATAATAGGGACTCCAGAAAGAATGAAATATCTTGAATACAGTGTTAACATTTTTTAATACCTTGTTCAAAAGCTGACCTCATATGTCACTCGTCAAATGTTTCAAAATAGCAAATGTATAACAATATGCTCATACAAGATTTTAACAATACTCTTGCCACATTTATCTAGAAATGCCCCCACTTCTACCCACATGACAAATAATTTGTATTAACTATAATGAACCCACATTCATGAAATTGACTGCATTTCTTGAGTGGTCTAGTGAAATTCAATCTCAATCTCTTGAACAATTCTTTAGTAGCATCACATGAATCCACCTGAATATGCTTGGTGCATGCTTCGAAATCACCCGAGGGGGATTCAGCCCTGAAAACTGTAGCTTTTCCTGTGTCACAGCATTCATCATCAACACAATGGCATGGAAAGCCATTGAAAATTTTCTGGTTTAGCATGATGCGTCTCGACAAGTATGATGCCCAATCATATGCTATGCCAGCCATGATTCTTTCCATATATGGTATGAACTAAGTGAACATCTCCAAGGCTCGTTCTCCAAAGAGTTTTGACATGATTATATGCATGATGCTTTGCAGTTTCTTTGTCTTCAACAGCTGCATTTTCAGTCTGCGGCTTCCATGCCTCGACAATTTTGCCGCCTCCTCCGGACTGATATCAGTAACCTCGTCTATCAAATTCTTCCACCAATGCATCTCAAATGCCTCCTTCACCGGTATCTGATAATTTGGCAGTCCGAAGGTCTTTCGAGAATTGCCTAGAGATAATACTACCCGTATCTCTCAATCATCAATCATAACTCTACTCAAATGATGCTCTAAATCATATATTTGGAGCATCTGCAGCAAAAATTTCTTGAAGAACTCCTTGTCAAAATTAGGAATCTGCACAATATGGTGCACTCATGCATTCCTGAATGCAATCTTTAGTAGATGATCTGGCAAATTCTCCTGCCACCAATTCCTGCAAAACTCTCCTGCTGGCTGTTGCCATGATATCTCCTGCAAGGTTATTTGCATTCATTTTTTTCCCTTGCCCCTCTCCCTCTCCTAAGGTGAAGCCTCCATTTCCCTCTCTTCTAGATTGTTGTTTCTCGGCCTTTCCTTTGGCTGTCCACTGTGTTGCCTACTCTTGTCCCACTTGCATCCATACTGTGTTCCCTTTCTCTAACTCAAACGCATTTTGCAAGGTCTCTCCTAGGGCCAACTCCTACACCCTCTCCTTGTGAGCGAGGTTTCGACTACAACACTGGTTTAGGTGAAACCCTTCACTATTGTTGTTACACCCGTTGGATCCTCTCTTAGATCTTTAGCCGTTTATACATCTCATATGCTTCTAGCAACTCCAACTGCAACTGATACGTCCTTGACTTGTATGACAGCTACTGTTTGCACTTTGGTTTGTATGGCAATGTGCCATTAGGCCTTCACTTGTAAGGCAATGTTGTCAACCTTGACTTGTACAACAGTACCATCAAGCCCTAACTTGTGCAGCACAACCACTTGCTATGACTTGTACGGTGTTTCCATACAACCCTTCTATAGTGTGCCACCGCTTGTAAGACACTTCCCTTGCACTTGTACAACAACCTCCCTTGCAATTTGTTGTTCTGTGCATGCCTTCCTCATTCTGTCATACACCCTTAGTACTCAATTTGTATGGCACTTTCTGTAACTTCAAAATCCCTATGCACATCTACAACTCTATTTTCTCCTCCTTGACAACTGTCTGTACAACTTGCACAACCTGTACACTTACCATTTCAAGGCACTTGCAACTCTTCACTTTGTCTGTAGCGTCATTTTCCATAATGTCTTTCGTTGTCGATACTATAGCTTCCACCTTAGGGCACGTTCATTCAGTTCTACATTTCCCATCAGCAGCTCCATATGCCTCTCTTGGCTACTTCATACACCTCTCCTTGCTATTTTGTACACACTGGTCTTCCTCTCCTCTTCGTCAAGCGTTGAGCAATGGGATGCTCATGCTTCCTTGATGTGTGTATTTATAATATGGTGGAGGGAGGAGTACAGTGTGCACCCATGCGATAACTGCCACTTCACCATCTTTGCATGTAATGGCACGTCGCGTTTTTCTACTTTTTCCCCCTTTTTCTCTCTTTTTTTTTTTGCATGCATCTAAGTTATCTTTGTCGTCTCATTCGTATGGCGACGCAGAGATCCACTTCAACTGCCTCTCAACAACGAATCTTCCTCATCGCGACCGTGTGCCGCCTCCACTTGCCTTGACCTTCTACGACATCTTGACATCCGATGTTGCGCACTAGTACGACGAGTTTCGTATGTGTTGTGTTTGTACAATGGTCTACCGTACAAGCCTCCTCGCTTGTACGATGACTTGCACTTGTACAATATGCCTCATTTGTACAGCAGTTTGCCATGCAAGTGCCATTTGTACGACGACTTGTTTGTGCTTCACTTGTACGCCAATCTACCCTGCCTCTTATTTTGTTGTCTTGTCGTCGTCTTTGTCTATTATGTCCTGAGTGCACACCACTTGTCCTCCTTGACTATCTTCACCATTGTCTTTTCCGTGATAGTCTCTCAAACTCGAATACATTCTGCTCACTCCTCCCGAGCAACCTTCCATCACTTTGGACTGTCTACTCCTCATTCCAAACTGTCTAAGGTCCATGTAGGGTCTCCTATTTCTCAGTCTCCTATTCCTATGTCGTCTTCTATTTGGGCGACAACCAAGAGGTGGTCCTGACGGTCCAACCTAATAGTTGTGTGACATTTGATTGTTTCTTATGTGGCCAAAAGGTGATCTTGATGGGTCAATCACTAACTACGTAACCTTGGGGCAGTGGAAGGGAAAAACCTTCCCCTCAAACTATCGAGAAAGAGGCCAACCAACCTCCCACTTTGGCCGGGTAGACTCAAACGGCCCAAGGAATATGTCGGTCCTCCCAGACTGCCTAACTTGCCCATTCCATGCACACACCCTAGGTTGTCTAATAGTTCTTGCAAACCATTTTGACTCCCCAAGGAACCATTCACATTTTGGTGGCGGACTATGACTTCGCCCATTCGTTTGCCTTGCTTCCTCATAGTTATTTTGGTTTTAAGTTACTTGCTAGCCTTCATCTTCCAGTTGGGGAGCTTGAAATCTCCTCCTTACTCTTCTCTGAAGTTTTGAGTTTGAGCTTTCACTACTCGAATCTTCCCCATTACTACTAGAACTTGTTTGAGATGCACTACTGAATCTTTCTCCTTTAGGTGATGATATCTCAAATATATCTCTCCAATGTATTTCATTTACTGCAAGTTTTCTCTCCCTTCTAGCTTGAAGATCATCTCGTAGTCTTACTATTTCTTTATCAGCTTGTTCTCTCAACTCTTCATTTCTCTTATGCAATTGTTCACTCTATTCCTACAATTGTTGTGTTTCTCCACGCATTCTCTATTGTGCAAGTCCAATTCTTGGCAACAAACTCATTCCTTCATATTCACTTCTAACACTCTAAGATTCATGATTTGGTGGCTCTTCCTGTTCATTCTTCATTGCCACCTCCTATCGTGTGTCTTCTTCGTATAGTGATCTCAACCTATTTTCATCTTTTGTGTTTGGAAATATTTCATGTACCCATAATCTTCTTCGTTCTGTAGGGAGGGGTTCCAATTCCTCCTGTTCAATTACAGGTTGTTCTCCATTTCCATTTCCAAACAACCAAACTAAGTTTGAGTCACTGTCTTCCTTCTTTGCACCATCTTCTTCTTTGGTCCTACTTGACTCACCCTCTTCGTGGACCAATATTCCTTCAAAAGGTTTTAAAGGTCAATTTGGTGCTAAAGTCAACCTTCCTATGCTTTCCTCCTTTTCTACTGGTTCAAGATTAACCATGTTCACTTGAGCTTTCACCTTGTATGGCTTTAATCTTGAGCCATTAACTATCTCAGGACATAGTGTCCCGTCCAATTTCTACAATTTCACTGCGCCATTATCCATCATCTCTACCACCTAGAAGGGTCCAAGCCACAAGGTCTTCAACTTACCTAACTTGATCTCTCACTTGCCATTAAATTTCAGGACCAAGTCACCTGGCTTCAACTTCATTTTCCTTAGGTGCTTGTCATGCCACAACTTCCTTCGACATTGGGCAATCTTCGTTGCCCACTACGCCATCACCCTCTTTTCATCCAGTTTCACCAATGCCGCTAGCCTCTCCTCTAGGCTCTCCTGGTCACCCATACGGTTCTACACTACCACTCTCAGACTTGGTACTAGGAATTCCACCAGCACAACTACCTCCTGCCCGTACATCAATTGGAATGGTGTATGGTTTGTTGTTGGCTTGAATGTCGTTTTGTACGCCCACAAAACTGTTGGCAATCTCTCCTCCTAGTCAACACCTTCAACTTCACATGTCTTGTAGATTATGGAAACAAAGACCTTATTTGTCGCCTCTGCTTGCCCATTTGCCCTGGGGTAATACGGACTTGACAATGAATGCAAGATCTTGAATTCCGTGGTGAGCTTTTGTATTATTTCATTGACAAAGTGCCCTCCTCAATCACTCATCAATTGCAAGGGTATGCCAAATCTTGTGATCACCTGCTCATACAGAAATCGTGTCGTACTCCTTGCAGAATTGTTGGGCAATGCTCTTGCCTCGACCCACTTTGTCAAGTACTTTGTTGCTACCACAATGTATCTACATTTCCTCTTGTTGGTCTTTAATGGTCCAACAAAATCGAGACCCCATCTCTCAAACAACTCTTGTGGTTGTGACGGGTGTAATGGCATGAAGTCCCTCCTCAACGGTCTTCCAACTCTCTGGCACATATCACATGCCATCACAAACTCCTTTGCATCACGATAGAGGGTGGGCCACCATAGCCCTACTAAAAGCACTTTCCTTGTCATCGCATCTAGCCCCATATGCCCTCCTGCCAGTCCCTCGTGAGCTTCCCTCAGTGTTGTGTTCACTTCCTTGTCCATTACAAATCTCCGCAAGATTCCATCTGGTCCGATCTTGTACAATAAGCTAGCAATCAACCGAAATGGTGCTAATTTGATGATGATTTTTTTCTTTTCTATTGTCATCATCTCCCTTGGCAGCTCTCCCATCAACAAGTATTCTCCAATTAACTTGTACGATGGTAGCGCACTAATTGCAAACAAAAGAGCATCCGAAAATTCATCCGACATTCCTCCCTCCATACGTTCTCCTAAGCGAATCCTTGATAGTTGATCCACTATGACGTGTTTCTTCCCCGATCTCACCACCACACGAAACACGAACTCTTGCAATGTGACGAGCCACCTGCTAACTTGTCCATGGATAGTCAGTTTATTGATTAAATACAACAATGCTTGATGATCCACATAAAAGGCAAAAGGGTTGGCAAGCAGGTAATGTCTGAATTTTTGAACTGCATATACCATCCCTAGAGCCTCTCGCTCCGTTGTGTTGTAATTCTTCTCCGCTCTTGATAGCAACCGACTAGAAAAGTAAATGGGCTGATCCAACCCAAACTACCCCTCCTAGGCCAATCCGCATCCAATTGCAAAATTGGACGCATCAACATGGACATGAAATTCTTTATCCCAATCTGGAAACACCAAAATGGGTGCACAAACCAACTTTGCCTTCAACTCCTCGAAGGCCTTTTGATGCTTCTCCATCCATCAAAAAGGAACATTTTTGCACATCAATACATCTAATGGGTGGGACACTTGTGCAAAATTCTTGATGAACCTCCTGTAATACCCAACATGTCCTAGAAAGGACTTTAGCAACGATTAGACATCGTTATGGCTCTTCCATGCTCATCACGACTCTGATCTTGTCAAGATCTGTCTTCAACCCTTCTTTGCACACCACGTGCCCCAACAACTTCCCATATGGAACCAGCAATTTGCACTTTTTGGATTTAAAGACAATCGAGCATTCATGCACAACTTCATGCATTCCTCCAGTGCTTTCAAATGCTCATCTTTTCTACCATACAAAGACTAGTCATCCAAGAAGACTTTGAACTTTCCTATGGACATCTGCTCAAAAATATACAAAATGATCCTTTGAAATGTGGTTGGGGCATTGCATAAACCAAATGGCATTCTCTACTATAAACATTGTCTTCAACTTGTCCTCCTTAGCTATACCGATTTGTTTGTAACCCGAAAATCCATCCAAAAAGGAATAGATTTCATGTCCAGCTACCTCCTCCAAAATCAAATCAGTAAAGGGTATGGGAAAGGGATCCTTTATAGTTACTGCATTTAGACTTCTGAAGTCTACACATATGCGGATCTGATTACCTTCCTTCTTCAAGGTGATCACAATTGGTGACACCCACTCACTCACCGTAACCTTGAAGATGATTCCTACATCCAACATCTTCTGTATCTCCGCATTGACCAAGGCCGCATACTTTGGATTCATTGAAGTATGTCCTTCTCCTTACTAGTTGTGCACCATGAATCAATTAAATCCATTGCACACATAATTCTAGTGGAATCCCTTTCAAATCCTTATATGTCCATGTGAAGACCTCCTTGTACTGCATGAAAATCTTGAAAGTTGTCGCTTTCAACACTGGGTCCCAATTGTCCTCGCAATGGATTATTTTCTCTTCATCCCCTTCGCCAAGGTTAACCTAAACCATCCTTGGTCCTTCATATTTTATGGTATTAGGTTTATTTGCTGCTTTAGCCATGTCAATTAGGTGTGCTAGCTTTTCATCAATCACAACATCACCAATAGTATACTCTACAAAATTCTTTGAAAATGTCCACTTTTCTTTCTCCTCCTTTGGTGCAGATTTGACATTCTTGCTACACTCGCCGACCTCGTACACACTTTTTCTTTGTTCATCATGGTCCTCTTTTGCTTGGATAAAGTTTGGCAAGAAGACTTCATAGTCCTCCATTTGCCAATGGAGAAGTTTGTTGTCTAAGTGCTCTTCATCCTCTGTGCACTCATCCAGTTCCAACATGCCTTCTTTGTTCGACTCTTGTATGTTATCATCTTTTGATGATGAGCTACCTGATTCATTGGATGTTGCAATATCTTCATTGATGAACTGATTCTTCAAATTTTTCATATACTTATGTTGCCCTTTCTTTAAATTCAAGCAATCCTTCTCCCAGTTGTGGTTGACCTTCACCAAGTGTAGCCATCCTCGTCCCAACAATGCATCATATGCTGGTTTTTGCATTGCAATCACCACAAAATCCATGATGAATTCTTGATCGGCTATCTTCACCTTTTGGGCCATCAAGACTCCTTTCATCTCGATGTTGTATTGATCTGCACCATATAATCTGAAATTTGGGGACCATAAGAATGGTGCCCCAAGTTCTCTCCAAGTCTTCTCTAGTAATACATTCACGCTTGATCCTCCATCCACAATCACTTGCGTCAACTTATGGTTCAACAACTCAATATGGACTAATGTCGACTTCTTTCCCATATCGATCATCAACACCGTTGGACAAATGAACCAAACCCTTCTTAATCTGGTTGCCTCTTGTTGGCATAATAGTTCCACCGTTCTCCTTGTCTACGTTAGTTCTCCTACCATTGCATAAAGCTTCGATATTGTGCAAAGTTAGACACCTTCACCTCTACACTGCATTGTCAATTATGTTGATGTCTCTTCTTCACTTACAATCGGCTTCTTCAAGTTCTTGTTGGTCACGGATCTGCCACAGGAAAGGATTTGGTCTATCTATGCGTCCTAGACCCGCCCAACAGATTGAAAGGCCAGAAGGAAGGAATGCCTTCTATGCCAATCTCCAGAGGAGGTTGGCTCCTTTACTACACTACGCTGGGTTTTAGATTAGGGAACTGGAAAGAGAATGGGAAAGTGCTAAAAGAAATGCAAATAACTAAAAGAAACGAAAAAGTAGATAGTTGCAAGGGGAAGGGCAGGCAGCACAATCACTAACTCCTTAAACTAGTAGCAATCAATATTATGAGTATAACAGAAACTAAAATCGAAACACATCATGATATGTATCCTTCAACAATTCCAAATTGCGTTCCTTATTACACACTTAAATCCAGATTGCAGAATTCAAAGTATGCACATAAAAGAACAGAATTAACAAAAATAACAAAAGGCATCATACACAGGAAAAGAGTCCAGAATCAGAACCAGGATTCTTAATATTGAAGAAAAGTCCAAGTATAGCAACTTTCTAGCAAAATGTTCCTCCCTAATTACATCACATGGAGTGGCTTTTTATAGGATAATTTCCCCCTGATTACATTAATGTTCAAACCCTAAAACTGGCGGAGCAGTTGAGATTTGACCTCTGCCAGATGACAGAGCATCCATGGAATGCGGCTCACCCGTGTTTAGAGCGGCTCCGGACGGGCATTGCAGTTGGGACAGCATGTCTCATTAATACGGTTGGTGGAACTCGCCTCCAGAGGCTTTTTCGGGAACTGACAGCGCCGCTTCGACGGGATGGGCAGGAGACCCAAACTCGTGCGCCATGGAGGCGCATTAAATACCCACCTAACTTCTCTTTCTCGGGAAGCGCGCCCTCCGGATGCAGCCTTAGCGTTAAAAAACGCTCGACGAAACTTCGCTGGAAATCGTGCCCGAAATGCAGTTCTTCGCTGGAGTTAATGCCCAAAACTGGGAGTTCGCTGGATTTCGGGAGCGAAGTTGAGCATTCTGGATTTCGGGAGCGAAGTTGAGCATTCTGAGCGAAGTTGAGCATTCTGGGCGAACTTGATCATTCGAGGCGAAGTTGAGCATTTTGGATTTCGGGAGTGAAGTTGAGCATTCTGGATTTTGGGAGCGAAGTTGAGCATTCTGGATTTCGGAAGCGAAGTTGAGCATTCTGGATTTCGGGGACGAAGTTGAGCATTTTGGGCGAAGTTGAGCATTTTGGGCAAAGTTGAGCATTCTGGGCGAACTTGAGCATTCTGGGCAAAGTTGAGCATTCTGGACATGCCTTAGCCAATTTTTCAAGCCCGAAATGGGCTTTCACTGGCTCTACTTCCCGGGGCCATAACTTTTGATCCGCTGCCCCGATCGCCTATTATAATATATCGCCGGAAAGCTTGCGAAAATATCTACAATGACAAAATATCCAAAGATCATTTCATCGACTTTGTCATCCTCTTTTAGGGCCTGCGAAAATGCCACCACTTCTGCATGTGCTTTACTGCTTTAAAGCTCCTATTGGTCACGAATCTGCCCTAGGAAAGGATTTGGTTTGCATACGTGCCCTAGACCCGGACCAACCTTGAAAGGCCGAGAGGAAGAGATGCCTCCCGTACCAATCTCCGGAGAAGGCCGGCTCCTATACTAATCTACTTGGGGTTTTTAGATAAGGGAACTGGAAAGAAATTGGGAAATGGCTGAAAGAAATTGAAAGTAGCGTAGTAAAGGGTGGGGAAGAACAAGCAGCATGTAACAAAAACCAACACTGCGATTCCTCCCTATATATCCTTCAACATGAATTCCAGATTCACTTAATTGCCAATGCCCTAATCCAGGGTTCAGAATTACAGCAATCAGAAAAATAAATGAACATGAAGCAGAAATACTTGCAGAAGGCAGCATAAAAGAAAGAGACAAGAGTCAGAGCCAAGGATGCCTTGTATTGAAGCAAATGTTTGTTTACAGCAGCTTTCTTAGCAATATGTTCCCCCCCTTTACAATGAAAGTTCACTGCTATTTATAGCAGAATTTTCCCCCCAAATTACATTGAAGCACAGAACCCCAAAACTGCCAGGGCAGCTGGGATTTGACTCCTGTCAGCTAACAGTGTACCTGAAATACAGCTCACCTGTGTTTAGAGCGGCTTCGGACTAAATCTGCAGTCGGGAGAGCGTGCTTCATTAATGCAGTTGGTACAACTTGCCCTTTGGAGCTTTTTTTTTGGGGTCCGAAAGGATGTTCTGTAGGGGCAGGCAGAGACCTGAACCCGCGTGTCATTAACGCACCTCGAACACCCACCTACCCTACTTGTGAAAATGCTGCTAAGTCCAACATAAACTCCGGAGTTCGCTTGCTTTGGCTCAGAACTGATGTTCGTCGAAGAGTGGGAGCGATGCCGAGAACCGCTTGTTGTTGGAGCGAAGTTGGGAGTCGCGGAGTGGGAGGGGCGAACTCGGGAGTAGCTGCTTTACTGGAGCAAACTCGAGAGTAGTTGCTGATTGGAGCGAACTCGGGAGTAGTTGCTTTACTGGAGCGAAATCGGGAGTAGTTGCTGATTGGAGCGAACTCGGGAGTAGCTGCTAATTGGAGCGAACTCGGGAGTAGCTGCTTTACTGGAGCAAACTCGAGAGTAGCTGTTGATTGGAGCGAACTCGAGAGTCGCTGCATTACTGGAGCGAACTCGGGAGTAGCTGCTGATTGGAGTGATCTCGGGAGTAGCTACTTTACTGGAGCGAACTCGGGAGTAGCTGCTGATTGGAGCGAACTCGGGAGTAGCTACTTTACTGGAGCGAACTCGGGAGTAGCTGCTGATTGGAGTGAACTCAGGAGTAGGTGCTTTACTGGAGCAAACTCGGGAGTAGCTGCTGATTGGAGCGAACTCGGGAGTCGCTGCATTACTGGAGCGAACTCGGGAGTCGCTGCATTACTGGAGTGAACTCGAGAGTAGCTGCTGATTGGAGGGGACTTGAGCTTCCGAGCGAACTTGAGCTTCCAGCGAAATTGAGCATCTAGCGAACTTGAGCATCTGGTTGTGGCTTAGCCAATTTTCTGGCCCGAAATTGAGCTTTCTGGTTCTGCTTCCCGGGGCCATAACGTTTGATCCGCTGACCCGATCGCCCATTATAATATATCGCCGGAAAGCTTGCGAAAATATCTGCAATGACGAAATATCCAAATCTCATTTCATTCACTTTATCATCCCCGTTTAGGGCCCGTGAAAATGCCAACACCCTTGCATGCTCTTTGCCACTTTAAAGCTCCATACTTAGGCAAAATTTTATCAAAAAATTTAATGTGGCAAAAATGCCAACAGCTCCATGCTTAGGCAAAATTTTGTCAAAAAATTTAATGTGGCAAAAATGCCAACATTTCTGGCGGCTCGCAGGGCATTTAGCTTTTCTAAATGCAGATCGATCCCAGGCCTTTATCCATTGGGCCACAGAGTCATCCTTGTTGTCCTCCTTAGAGCGTTCACTAACGACAGTAAACTCTTCCTCAAACTTCTCCCCTTCTGCCTCTTCCACCTCTCTTTGGCGCTCATGGTCCTCTCTAGCGCACAAAAATGCACGAACTAAACTAAAAAAAACAACTGAAACTTTACTTACTAGCCGGCCTATTTACATTATTTACACAAAAATTTGAGACATGATTGGCATGCCGCCACCACAAACCTAGCTTCGGGTGCCTATCCGGTGAACCTACAGTGTTCGGACCAGATCTGATTGTACTGGAGTTGATCTTTGAAGTCTGGTTGGCCTCTTCCCAAAGTTATCCAGGTTGCGAACAGGGTGCAACGTGGCAAGTTCTCATGCATGCCAGTACTCATACAGTTAATGAATAATGTGGCAAGGAGATTTGCCACATGGGAGCCTTCTTCGAGTACTGGTTGCAGTGATGGTTGGAGCCAATACCACCACTTTAGAGAGTCCACTTGTTGTGGGCTCTTGAGGACGGGTTCCTCCAACTCCTTGATGCGACAGCAAGACTTTTCTAGTGATAGGCCTTTTGCCAGGATCTCCTCGGGATCAGCCTCCTGATGAGGCATGCTTATTGAGTCTCGGCCGAGTACTTGCGTGCTATGCCCCGGGACACAAAAAGGGTGCAAAAATGTGCCCTCTTTGCTTTCAGAATCTGCCACTTGAGCTTGTTCCCCTTCTTGGCCCATCTCCTGATGGAAACTGCAAGCAACCACCATATTCTCCATTGCTAGAGCAGTGCTTGCATATTCCCATCGTTGGCCTTGGACAAGATCTGCCTCTTGAGCTCCACACAACTGCATTCTAGGTCTCTACACAGTTTGAGGGATCTGCCATTGTGAATACTGCACGGGATAGACGGGAGCAGCAACTATCGGAGAAAGTGATGGAAAGGCAGTTTCTCCCATTGTATTTTTCCTGATAGGAGTAGAAACTGCTCTGCTTGCACTGCTTCCTGAAATATTTTAGGGAACCTCTGTTCCCCTGATTGCAGTAGGAGGAGGCTTATATCCGGGTGGAAAGCCCGAACATAGAAGAGGTGGGCCTGGGCGGGTGTCGGCTGGATTTCCTCTGGAATTCTCCTCCAACTCCTCCAAAATCGGACATTGAAGTCCGTGATGCCCTCTAGAGGTGCTCTTGTGATGGTGGAGAGATGCATCAAGAGTTGAAAGGGATCTTGAGAACCATCAAATGTGTCGACTAATGCTCCTGCCAAGTCCGCCCATGAACAGATGCTCTTATGCCCGAGTATTTTGTACCACTACAACGCCCTTCCTTCCAAAGACAGGACCAGAAGTATGATCATGACAAATTCGTGGGCTATGTCATGGAGGGTCGCTACAGCAGCAATATCTTCAAGGTGCTCTCAGGCCATTCCCTCGGTGCTATTGTATTTTGTTAAGGTCTTCAGGGCAATTCTGGGAATCTCATGCCAACTTTGGAGATTCAAAGGGCCAGGATCATCCCAACTGGGATAGCATACCTTTGCCATTATAGCAGTGGTCTGTAGAAATCACGGTCCTTGCCACTAAGTCGGAGTCGCCAGGTGAACATTCTTTTCTCCGCTTGTGAGGTCAAGGCTGCTCACCAAACCTTGATTCCTCCGGGGTGTCTTCTTTCAGCTTAAAAGGCGCCTACGATCAAGAAATTTGGATCTTCAGCTCAGTTAGAGTCGCCAGGTGATTTTGCCAGATGAAGGCAAGCCAGAGGTTCACCAAACTCGGGCTCCCTTAAAATATGGAGACTATTCGTCCCACCGGGCATGCCAAAAAAATTGTTGGTCACGGATCTGCCCTAGGAAAGGATTTGGTTTGTTTACGCGCCCTAGACCCGGACCAACCTTGAAAGGCCGGAAGGAAGGAATGCCTTCCGTGCCAATCTCCAGAGAAGGTTGGCTCCTTTACTACACTACACTGGGTTTTATATTAGAGAACAGGAAAGAAATTGGGAAAGTGCTGAAAGAAATGCAAATAACTGAAAGAAACAAGAAATGTAGATAGTTCCAAGGGGAAGAACAGGCAGCACAATTACTAACTTCTACTTAAACCAGCAACAATCAATATTATGAGTATAACAGAAACTAAAATTGAAGCACATCCTGATATGTATCGGGCGAACTTGAGCTTGCCGGATTTCGGGAGTGAACCTGAGCTTTGGGCGAACTTGAGCTTCGGGCGAACTTGAGCATTCTGGCCGTGCCTTAGCCAATTTTTCAAGCCCGAAATGGGCTTTCGCTGGCTCTGCTTCCCCGGGCCATAACTTTTGATCCGCTGCCCCGATCGCCTATTATAATATATCGTCGGAAAGCTTGCGAAAAGATCTGCAATGACGAAATATCCAAAGATCATTTCATCCACTTTATCATCCTCTTTTCGGGCCTGCAAAAACGCCAATACTTCTGCATGCCCTTTGTCGCTTAAAGCCTCATACTTAGGCAAAATTTTGTCAAAAAATTTAATGTGGCAAAAATGCCAATAGTTCTCTTGGAGGAGTCTCTCTTGATTGGTCTTTCGTGTTTCTTCCTCTATTTGGTCATGTGCTTCTTGCCATCTCTCCTTTTCCATGACAAGATCCAAATATTGCTCAGCTTTCTTGCTTGAGCGTGCATTACGGGTAGCGCAAGTTTCTCCTTGTTGACTGGTTCCTTAGAGACTCTTCGATGTTAATGAAATTGACATTTTACCAATTACTCGAACTTGCCTTCTTTGGGCAATTGGCCTCCCTATGATTTCCCGGTCCCCACCATCGGCACATCAATCCAATGCTATTGTTTCCGATATTTTTGCCAACTTGCACATTCTAGCAATTCCCTGCGAAGTGCCACCACTTTTGGCATCTTCGACATTGAATAATGGGTCTTCTGTTCGAATCATACTTTAATCGACCTTGGCCACCTTGTGGTCGATTTCCTTGTTGCGGCTAATGTCCTCCTTGGTGGTTGTTTTTGTAACCACTATTTGTTGCTCCTTCCCCACTTTTGGAAGTGTTGGGTTTCTCTTCCTTCCCTTTTGCACCATTAAAGTTTGATGTCTTGTGCTTCTGAGGTTAAAAGGGCAATTGGTAACCACATGTCCCGCAACTTCACAAATATTACAAAAAGCATTTTTTGGTCAATTTACATTTGTGTCTTCTGCCTTGCAGTCGAAACACCAAATGTCCTCCTTATCTCCTTCACGTTGTTGATCATCCTTTCCAAGTCCTCCCTCATGGCCTAGATAGCGACATGCAAGTCATCATGATCACTATTTGAATCATAGTCTCTATAGTGACCTAATCCTATTGTTTTTGCTTCATCTCGCTCTCCAAGTTGAGAGTTCTGTCAAAAGCTTCTTGATAGGTAGTAGGTGGTACTACCTTCATTTTCTTATATCTCGGCAGCAGTCTATCTAGGAACCATTGCTTCTGCAAACCATCTGCTAGTTTCACCTCCATCTTGTCGATGAGTTCCTTCAATCTTTTGTTGTGCAACTTGACATCTTTCTTTTGCTTTTTGGAATAAATCTCTCCGATGATTTCTGTGTCATCTCGGAGTAACCTGAATTCCTTTGTGAATTCGGTCTTCAATTCATCCCACGTAGTGAAGGGAATTGCTTTCTATAAATGCCAGTCCAATTGAGATCCCTCGCAATGTAGCTAGAAACAGTCTAAGTCAAGATCCTTCATCATCAACACCATTCCCTCGCCATATGGTCTCACATGTGACAACATGGCGTTCCGGGTCCTCCTTTCCATCTCCCAAAAATGGTGGGCACTTTTGCTTGCCCTTTGCTGTAGCTATATTTGCCATTGGTGGCTGATCTTCATCACTTGACTCAACACTAGCAAACAATCTTCGACCACTTCCCTGTGCACCTACACTTCACAACCTCCTTCACGAATATACAAACGTTGGTTTTGGTCTTTGCACACTCTCTCGTTGTCGCCCTAGTGCTTGACTCCCGTCCTTGTGCAATCTCCTCCGCACTTGTTTTAGTGTCACTAGTTGTTTCGCTTTGTCCCCTTGTGCACTTTCCACGTTAGTGCCTTCACTTACACGAATGTTCTCCTTAGTCTGATCTTCATTTGCTTGATGTGCCTCCATTGTTTAAACAACGTTTGCCACCTTTCACTTTCTTCACTTGAACTATCCTCCACTTGAGAACTCCACACTCTATCCACTTCATGTTCCACAAGTTTTGTCAATCTTGACTACAATACTTCAACAACATTTAAATCTCCGACTTGCACAACATGACATTGTTGAGCAATCCTCCGACTCCTCTTGAAGGGTTAGCTTCCAATTCTTCTTCGGCTATGTCTCCCACGTCCTCACGACAAGTTATCCGTCATTCACCTCTCCAAAACTCACACAGTGTTGGTTTAAACTGTGGAGAACAACACCAAATGTAGCACGGTGGTGAGTACTCCAACGTTTGGAAGAACTATTTGATATAACAAATTCAGTAGTCAACCCAAACTGCAATCATCTCCCACTTGTACAACATTTCACTTGTACGACAATGACTTGTACAACAACACTTGAATGGCAGTCCACACAATCCACTGGAACGGCAACCAATTAAACAACAATGACCACTTGTACGACAACCTTTGTCAACAAGACTTGCACAAAACTTCCAACGACACTCCTCATACGACAACTCTAGACTACAACTCAAATACAGCCTGCACACAAAACTTGGTAGAACAACTTACAATCTACTTGCTACAGCAAAAACATCACATAGAACATGTACACAATCACACAGATGAAGGATGAAAAATATTGCATCGATTCTGCCTATACGACACTTGCATTACAGAATCACAGATGATACACAATGGATTCCTCTAATACTCCGATGATACAATGATACCTTCACACCCACACAATGAATGGGCAGTCCTATTTATCCTTGAGGGTTGACAGTTAAGAACAATTGTTGCCCAGGACACCTCATCTAACCACCCTCCATTTGCACATACATAATTGCATAATGTCGTACATTACAAACTTGCATTATCAAATGCTTACATCATCACCCTTGACGTCAAACAACATTTCATTTGCATTTCATGTACAATTGGACTTATTTTACTATTTACACTACTTTATTTGAGGCTGATCAAAACTAGCTCCTACACGTTAAACAATGCACATGATTAGAGTTTGGCACCAAAGCAATTACAAGTTGGTGTGTTCAATGGTGAGTGAGATTAGAGTCTGACATTGAAGCAAATGCAAGATGACATGTCCAACAACGTACATAACAGGAGTCTGGTACTAGGGCAACGGTAGGTTGGTGTGCTTGATGGTGAGCAAGACAAGAGTCAACATCAAAGCAACTACAAACTGGCACACTTCATAATGTGCAGGATGAGAGTCCAACAAGACAACAATTGCGGTGTGATTAGTCCGATGTTGCATGTGATGAGAATCGGACACGTGAACGTCCATCGCCTATGTCAAACCAACTGGTCATGACAATGACTAAATTTGGCATAACACACAAGTGTTCCACGTTTCATGGTGGTGAAACAAGGGATCCAATCAAGCATTGGAAATTTTTCCTTACAATGTGAAAGGCCAATGGACAAAAAAAATAAGCAAATTAGAGGAGGTTGCCTACAACATTTCGTGGAATCACAATGCACCGGTACATGAGATTGCTAAAGAGCAAGTACCATACAAGGGAGGAGTTACGAGAAGACTTCGTGAAAAAATTTAAATCGTTCTGCAATGACAGTAAGGCCATTGCTGAAATCTATTGAATGGAACAAGGTGAGATGGAGTCTATTCCATCTTACAACTGGATGTCGAATCGGTTGTTTACCCATTTGGAGTAGGATTTCTTAGATGCATTGAAGAAGCGGTGGTTCCTCAACGACTTCTTCTCGTGTATCAAAAGATCAAGGTGGTCCTTCTCGACATCATATCAAGAGGCCTTTGAGTGGACCTTGAACTTGGAAAGTGATGTAAAGGCATCACTAGAATGTGGGGGCCATGTTAATGAGGATGAGGGCAACTTTGTAGATGAAAGTGACTTTGGCGATGAGAATGACTCTGCCAACAAGAGTGACGATTATGAGTTTGGCGGATGGTTTGAGAGCATCATCCAGATGTTGGGGTCAAGAAATCAATGAAGTGATTGTAAATATGAGAGTGACAAGAGCAAGGACTCAAAGGATGAGCATGACACGGAGAACGCCCATACAAATGTGAAATCATAACTAAAAGTATTTGCAGCATAGAGGGAGACTATACCAAGAAGGTATGCCATCAACGAGGCAGTCTGTGACAACCACCAAAGTATTGGAAGATACCAAATTGAGCATAATATTCAATGCAAACCCATTGTGTAGTGTTAGATGTGATCTCTAGGGGCATTTCATGCATGACTGTCAAAGTGTTACGAGTCCCATTGTGCAACATCGAAGATGTTATTTCTAGGGGCACTTCACACACAAATGTCAAAGTGCTATAAGTGGATAGTTCAAAAATTTGGAGAAGCGTCAAAGCCCTAGAAAGGAACTAGAGGAAATCGTGAACTGGATTGAATTTGTGTATAAACTCACACAATTGGTTGAGACTATGCATGTGTTTGAGATTAGACAAGAGTTTGAGACTATGCATGAGGTTGAGACTATGCAAGTGGTTGAGACTGTGTAGGAGATGGAGATTATGCAATAAGAGGAGCTTATGCATGAGGTGGAAATCACGCATCCGATGAAGATTGCGCAAGTGGTGAACGATGAGGCTAGTGTTGGACGATGCGATGATTGTGAACTCAATCCAAGTCAAGAAAAATGACACACAAGCCTCCGGAGGAGAATTTCACCATGTGTTAGGTGCAAATAGCAAACGGAATAATGCAAACAACAAAGTGAGTGATGTAGATGACAAAGAGGGAATTTTTCTAATGTTACAACTATTTGGCCGTTCGAAAACCCAACAATGAGCAATTAACAATCAACAAGCCATCAATCTGGGACATAGAAGTTGAAGTGTTGAGGCTCAGAGGGCATGACCTAGGGTTTTGATTGAGCAAAACTAATCAAAAAGGGAGAAGGAATCAATGGCAATCATCCCAATACAAAATTCATTGGAGAACAAGTGTTAGGTCACATACATATGGCAAAGGAAAAGAGGGTTTATAAAAAAAACCTTCACATTTCAGCTATAAATTTGAAGCCCTTTGAGATTTCAAAAATTGGGGACTTGTCACCGAAGTCGAAGCATTGAAAAGAGGAACCCTAGCTGTTTAGAGAAGGAAAGGGCCAATTCATGCAAAACCCCAATTGGATGGGAGGCTAGGACGTGTGGTAGGACCAATTTTTGGAGTGTGTTGGGTCATTTGAGAAAAAGCCCTAGTCGTTTGGTGAGAGTATTGATGGCAATAGGTCGTCTAGATACAAAAAAAAATGTCATCCAATAGTTGGGAACTTGGGAGCAGCCATCAGGGAAGGGAAATAGATTGTTTTGCTACAAAAAAGAACCGTCCCAAAGTAAGAGGAAATCAACTAGGTCATCAAGGGGAAAGCCCTACCGGTTTTAAGACAAGCATCGGTTGTTCGATTGAAAGCGAATGTCATCCAGCTAAAAGAACTTGCTACCAAATTGGAGAAGGATGTTTGGAGGATGGGCAACTTGGGCATTGCCATTTAAATGCAAAACTAAGTCATCTAAGAAGGGGAAATAAATGTCCAAGGGAAGAAGTAAGTCGTCTGGACTATCCAAGAACAAACACTAGCTGCCCAAGAGAATGTGAGCCACTAGGAGATGGATAAGTCAATTCTTGGCTATCCGGAAGGTGAACTGATGGCGGGAGGTCATGTGGGAATTGCTCTCAATCATCAAGGAGATATGTCAATCATCTGAATGAATTCATATGACGACGGGTGAGACAAATTGACCACCTACATGGACAAGGAGGCCACCCCAATCAACATAGTCGACGACAAGCCCTTGAAGGCCATTTGGTTGATTGCAGTGACTGCCCAAGGGGTTGACACAACCATCAAGAGGGAATCTCCTAACGGAATTTGATGCCCAATAGTCCTGTGAGTTATGTGGGCTATATGGCAAGAGGAAAAGGTCGTCTGGTTGCAAGAAGTGGCCTATTGATGATTGAGCATTGTCAAAGAAGGAGATTTTGTCATCCAAAATAGAAAGTAGGTTGTCAGAGCGAGAGCAGTTGACAAAGCTTGTTGTCCAACAGCAATCGACAAAGACCATTGTCTAGCCAAAGGAGATTGCCATCCGAGAGCAGCTGACAGAGATTGTCATCTAGGAATAGTTGACGGAGACCCTCGTCTGACCGATGGAGTTGTTTGTCCAAGAGACCATCATCTGGATGACAACAGCTATCCAAGGTCAATCGTTTGGGGTTGGCTAACAAGGTATGGCATCAAAGGTCAATTGTCTAAACTAATCATTTGGAGTTGGTTGACAAGGATCATCTTCCAACGTCGATCATTTGACAAGTAGTTCAAAGAATGTCATCTGAGAGAATCCTTTGGGGAGTATCGTCGAGGTTGTTGGAACAATGATTTGAATGCAATAATTGGGTTGAGCGAAGCCCACCAAAATGCAGAGGGCAGAAAAATTCAGATCAGATAGCAAAGGTTTCAACGGTTACCCATCATACGTTTGTTGCAACTAATTGTAGGAAGTCGACCAAACAAGGGGAGATGGGTATTTTGTTGGCAACAGTTTGAAGCAAAGTCAATTGCAGAAGACATTTGGAACATGAGGAAGCAAGAGCACAACAAGAGATCCAATACCATGCTCAGTGTTTCTATTCCTAGTTTTAGTTGGTTTGTTAGCAAGGACATTAACAAGTCTAGAGGAAGGGATAGATGTAGGTAGACAATTTGACACATTTACATGAATGCATGTCTGGATGAATGCATGATCATATGAATGCCCAAGTGTATGACTGAATGTGCATTTGTTGTTGTTACATGTAAATAAGAGTCATTGTATGTAATTGTTCTCACATAATAATGTTCTATGTGTACGTGGCAAAGTGTTTGTAACAATGTAATATAATGTAATGACATCTGCATGAATGCATGTCTAGATGAGGATATGATCATATGAATGCACAAGTGTACTAATGTATGTGCATGCGTTGGTGTTACATGTAAATAAGAGTTGTCATATGTAAGTGTTGTTACGTTGTAATGTTGTGTGTTTATGTGACAAATTGTTTGTAATAATGTAATGTAATGGGGTATTTTAATTTTTAATGTGTACTTGTAGTTCAATGGTAGTTGGGTAGTTACCAACTGCCTACCAATCTGGTAAAACCTACAAGTACACATCTAGCTAATTGGTAAAGCGGTTTCGGCATGTATGTGGTTGGCCATGTATGCTTGTTGGTAGAGTTGTTCATCAAGAAGCACTTTGTATTGGATATAGTTGTTGTGCAAGATATCGTGGTGTGCGTCGTTCGTGGATCCATTTATATCTATAAGTTATTCCCATGGTGTACTTTGTTTATGTAAGCAGTAATGGAATTATATTGCAGTGTGTTGTATTCCATTTCTACAAGCATTGGGTCCTACATGATCCAACTCCAGTCCTTTGTTTCTTTTAGAATCCTCTGCATTTTCTTTTTTATGACACATTTTAGAGTATTAGGTCTGAGGTCCCAACTTAAAATGTGGCCCACTGATCAGTCAAAAGGTTCTAGAGCTATTTGTGATTTTTCAATGTTCTGCCTAATGTATTTCCCTTGAGAAGCTTTCCATTAAAACAAAATATCATGTATTTGGACCAGGAAGGTAGCACTGCAATGTCAAATAGCTTTGCATAAAAAAAACATCCACCACTATAGGTAGTGTTGTCACATTTTGCACGGGGTGCAATGTTTTCAATTTTTGTAAGAGAGCTGCTCTTCCTTCTCCCCCCTTTCCCTCTGTTCCCTACATTCTCATTCTTCTCAAAATTGACAACACTTGCCCTGAAAAATGGTTAAGTGTCAGGGCATGCTGAGGAGTTCGGGTTTTTTCAGGCCATAAACAGGGGCGATAAAATGGACAAAATGAGCCCTGGATATTTTATTATTGCAGATCTTCTCGCAAGCTTTCCAACGATATATTATAATAGGCGATCGGGTCAGCGGATCAAAAGTTATGGCCCCGGGAAGTTGAACCAGGAAACCCAGTTTTTGGTGCGAAGTGCGCACTTCGCCCAGTTTTGGTGCGAAGTGCGCACTTCGCCCAGTTTTGGTGCGAAGTGCGCACTTCGCCCAGTTTTGGTGCGAAGTCCGACTTCGCCCCTTTTCTGGGCGCACCTTGTAACTGGCAGGCTAGCAGGCTGACAAAGAAGAATGATAACCGCCGGAGCAGGTCCGTACAGCGGCAGACACCAGTGTTCACCTGTGCGCAGCCCGACTTTTCAGCAGAGTCGGAATGCGCCCTTGACAGGTGTACAGTAGGGGAACAAACCCGGAATTTGACCAAGGCTTGAAGGCCTTCCCAATCGCACTGTTTCCGCCCACGCATCCCAAGGAGCTCCGATCCCAAGCGAAGATAGACAGATCGCCCTTCAAGGCGGACATGTGTCACACAAAGATAACCCATCATCGGACAAGTGTCCAGCTTCGGGATTTGAACCAAGACTCGCCGACCAAAAGGGATAAGTATGGGCTGCACCGCCCGTGTCACCGCCTCATTTAAGACTCGATGAGAGTTTCCACCGCCTCGCCTACCCACATTTCCGTCAATTTAAAGTTCTACCCAGTCACGCCGCCACGTGGTCTGTTCAACCTTCAGGGAGACCATGCCGAGGGTGACGATCCAGCTGACAGAGGTCACGACGTTAGCTCCGCGGTCGCTTTTGTCAGCTAATGTTTGATCGGGGCGTTGTGCCCATTAATGTAACGGGGGGGAACTTTGGGCTATAAATAGCCACCATGTTTTCATTGTAAGGGGTGGAAGGGGAATGTTTGTTAGGGAACTACTGTGCTTACTGTAACCGTGCTTCTGCTTATAAATACAATCTGTATGCCTGGTTCTGTTCTACTGTCTTTATTCTTTTATGTTGTCTTTCATTATATGCCTTAGGCCCACCTGTGTCGCCGCTCGTTAATTCACTTTGGCATTTGGCGATCAGGTTCCTCTAGCATTGCTTGCTTAAAGCACCTTCTGTACTTCATTATTTAAAGCATTCATTATAAATTTGGTAGCAGTTCCATCGCTTGTGTGTGACGTTGCTGGCCCGTATCTGGTGATTGATGCGATCCCCTGCTGTTAGTTCCTTGTAGGGAATGTTTGCTAGGGAGCCATTGAAGTTGTGCGGTTAAACACTCTACCTAACACATATACCTGGCTCTGACATCTCTAGGTTTACTTTCTACCCCTATCAGTGTACGTATCTGGTGATTGATACGATCCCCTGCCGTTAGTTCCTTGTAGGGAATGTTTGCTAGGGAGCTATTGAAGTCGTGCATACGCTCGTTGGTGTATCGGAAGTACGTCTAGGTTTTGCGCTCCTTGTCATGCTCTGTGTTTGTATGCCATAAGTAGCGGTGATTGGTGTGTTCCCGTCATCGTTAGTTCCCCCCCACCAACCTTTGGACATATTTGTATCTCTTTCTGTACATTTGTCTCTTTCCGTTCTTTTATTTCTTTCCTGTTCCCTTTAGCTTAAATCAAGCCCCCCAAAAGGAGCCGGCCTTCTCCGGAGATTGGCTCGGAAGGCATCTCTTCCTTCCGGCCTTTCAATGTTGGTTCGCGGGTCCAAGGCGCAATAGCAGCAAATCCTTTCCTCGTGGCGGATTCGTGCCCAACAGGTAGCTCCCCATGACAAATGAAAATAATGAATGTGAATTCCTATGTGAGAAGCAGCCACCTGCAAAGCCTAGATTTTACACTGTATGTTGTCAACATTGTATATACTATACACTATATTACGAAAAATGCATTAATGAAAAAATGTCATAGCTTAATATAGTGCAACAATTCAGTATGGTTAATTAACTTTGAGCTATTACAGTAGTTGACATCATGACTATTGTTGCCAACCATCACATCTACTCCTATTTTCAAACATAAAAGTTGTATCAAGGTGATTAGAGTTCCTTACTAGAGTCTATTGTTATATCTTCTACAAGTCTAGCCTGTATGCTGGAGACTGTCTACAACATGATTGAATTGATCAACGAAGACATTCCAATTCATATATTCTATAATCTATTGTATTCTTATTTAATAGAAATGATGACCGTACAGAGATACTCTTCCAGTATAAATTGGTGAATATTCTATTTGTGTACATTTTACATTCTCACACCACCTACTTACATAATTATGAATCACTAGATTCTTAAGAAGGTGCAATAAATCTTGACAGTCAATATCGTATAAACATTGGTTCACCAATAGGAATGGTCAATTTCTAGATCAAATACATCATCCCAAAAGCCTCACATTCTATGGTGCTTTAATTCTTCTTCTATAGCCTGTAGAAAGAACTCTACTAACAAAGAAGAGCAAGTGTTCCAAACCATTGTTAGCTTGTTTAGAAAGTATGCATCCAAAGCAAAATTGAAAATTTTCATGTATATGTGACCCCCATTTTTCCATTATAAACATTCCAAAATTGATGCAATAATTAACTAAACCTTAAGTTCATTAGAGTTTTAAGGTATTTCTCAGCTCATACAAACGAAACTCCCTGCCTAGTTGAGAGTCCAATTAATAGTAGAGTTCAGTAAAGCAATGAACCACTTGCTAACAAGCATGACAAAGAAAAGATTTGACAATTCTTATCTCATCTGACTACCTTCTGTACCACAACTGAAATTTTATCAATGCTAGTTTTCAGCTCTGATGTGCACAATGTATCTCACTAGTTTACCATACAAAACAATGAAGGAATGTTTCCTTCAGTTCAAGGCTACCTTGGCTTGGTTGCACAGATTCATGCATTCAGTCAGAACTAAATGCATTTGAGTGCATCTGCAATTCATCAGGTAGGAGGTTCAAATGGTTTACTGCAGCACTAAAGCAAACTGCTGATATTTTCATAAAGGCACATTGCAGAGAAATTTTCAGAAACTCAAGAAAGTCTTATTGTCACTTACAATGATCATTAAATGGAATAGTTTGGGGTATAAAGAACATAGAGCAAATGTGCATATTATGCCTGAAGTAAACAAAAGAACCTATGGTCAGAAGCTTGTGTTATTTCATGGCAAGCGTGATGATCATATATGCCCCTATAATAGAGAAAACATATTATTTTTATGTTCTCTTGGAACCAAGTTCATTTTACATAAAGAAATTAAAAGAATTATAAGATAAATTTTATCAGAATTATCATCTCCTCCAAGGTAATCCCATGATAACAATAGGAAGCAAACAATTTACACAATGCGTATCTCAGATGTAAATTGTAATGATTATTAAATTTTTCTTTTCAGTGGCACCCTTTAAAGAAGACCTCAAAATCATACAAGGTTTAAATAATGCAAACCATAAGATGTGTCTACTCTAAACTTATGCTATTTACAGAGTCTAGAGAAATTGAGCTTTGGACCCTGTTCCTTCAGAACAATGAAAATATTAAAGCCCATTTCATTCCTAGACCAAAGCTTGTTTCAAATAACTTCAAAAAAAAACAAAGCTTACTGATGGAGTAGCGTAAATGTTAGATGCTGTTATAGTTAGACCAACTATTGCCCAGCCATGTTGGCCATCTCGCTTTCCCTTTCCATATCCCCCACAGAACTCTCGTAATCCTCGTTCAAAGAGCTGAAAAGCATCTTGCAATATCTTCTCTTTGCCATATCTTAATGGACAGGACTTCGATGGGAAATTCTTCTTGGAATTTGTGCCATATTCCTGCAGAATTTAAAAGAACACCCTGGTTAACATAAATTCATTTTTATATACTTTTACAGGATGAACGGATGACAATAGATGCCAATTTTACAATAGTACTGTGCTACCCTCAGAATTGAGTAAGAACATAATCATCAGAGACATTAGGGTCATGTTTGAGCCATGTGATCTTTTGTGGATTTCATTGTGAATTGAAAATTATATTTTTTAAATTAATTCAATCTCAGAAATAAATATCTACACAGTCAATGAGTAACATATACAATCCAACATTAAAATTAACAAGGGTCAGGTAGCAACTAGTTCCTACCAGTTGCATTGTTTGGTCATTTAAATTTCAGAGATAACTACCAACAGAGTCAATATGTAACATTTACAATCCGACATTAAAATTAACAAGGGTCACATAGCAACCACTTCCTGCTGGTTGCATTGTTTGGTCATTTCTGGTAGTGGGCAGGTTCCAGCAGTGCATAGAATTCAAAGACATGCTTTGAAGCAGCGAGAGCATGCTTGGGCTTTGTTGTGACCATCAAACACTCCTCTGCAATTACATGGAAGTGTGTCTCAGTTTCTTGACACTGCAATCTTATCCAGGTCATAAAATGAATAGATAGTCTATATCACTGTTAAAATTTGAGATGCAAAATTGAAGGCCATTACAATCTATCTTTCATTGGTCACAAAAATTTAGAACCATTGCTTAAATTTAAATTACTGCTGGTTACGAATCTGCCACTAGGAAAGGATTTTAATCTTTTGCGCCCTAGATTCGCCCAGCAGATTGAAAGGTCGGAAGGAAGGGATGCCTTCCATGCCAATCTCCGGAGAAGGCCGGCTCCTATACTAATCTACTTGGTTTTTTAGATAAAAGTGGCTGGAAAGAGATTTAAAATGCAGAAAGAAACGTAGATATCATGGTTTCAGGTGGGAAAGAACAAGCAGCACGATCACAAATTAGCATCCAAACCAACAACAATCAAAACAAAGCATGTAACAGAAACTGCTATTGCGATTCTATCCTATGTATCCTTCATTCAGTATTCCAGGTCTACTTAATTGCCAATGTTGTGATCCAGGATTCAGAATGATAGCAATCAGAAAAATAAATGACATGATACAGAAATTCTTGTAGAAGGCAACATAAAAGAAAGAGACAAGTAGCAGAGCCAAGGATGCTTTGTATTAAAAGAAGTGTTCTGTCACAGCAGAGGTCTCTAGCAATATGTTCCCCCCCTTTTACAATGAAAGTTGACTGCTATTTATAGCAGAATTTTCCCCCCAAATTACAATTAAGCACGGAACTCGAGACCCGGCAAAAGCTGTAAAAAGTGCCGAGATTAGACCTCTGTTGACTGTGAGTGTTCTCGCAGCAAGAATTACCTGGAAATGGTACAGCTTTGGACTGATCTGGTAGATGAGATGTCGGGTCTGATCAATGCGGTAGGCCTAGTAAAACTAGACATTCAATGCTGACCTACTCTGTATCTCTGCAGCACACTTTCTGTCTCAAGCTGTCCTGCCTGAATCTCGAAATCTGTGTATAGCTAGGCCCAGGTTTGAAGTTGCTGACAAAAAAGGGGGGACCTGACCAAAGTCGCCTGCTGAAGAAAGCACCTCCGGGAGTCGCTCTGGGATGAAGCGAAATCGGGAGGCACCAGGACTTAGAATTTTCGGTTGACTTGGTTCTTCTTCTCTTCTTTTTCTGACTGGGGGGGACGGACAGTTCTAGCTAGAAACAGGCAGCGACAACGAGCAGTGCTTGAAAAATGAGCGACTGCTGACGGTCACTCCCTTGAAGACTTAACCAAATTTTGGGCCTCCCTGCTCGTTGTCGCTGAAAAAAGGCAGCGACGCCGGGCGCCGCTCCAAAACGGAGCGACGACGGACGGCGCTCGTGAATCCGAGCGACGGCGGGAGGTTCTGGCAATCCGAGCGACGACGGGAGGCTCTACACTTAGAATTTTTCCTCTTTTTCTCGTTTCTTCCGCCCATGGTCGCTCGAAAAGGGGAGCAAGAACGGGAGTCGCTCCAAAATAGAGCGACGACAGGCGTCGCTCTCAGACCAACACTTAGAGAGATTTTACAATTTTTTGTCTCCGCCGGGTTTCGCTCAAAAAGTGAGCGACGCCGGGCGGCGCTCGAAGAAATGAGCGACGACGGGCGTCGCTCGCTCCAACACTTAGAATAATTTTTGGCTTGCATCCAAGCCTGCCAGAACCACTAAAAAACTCGAACAACAAAGCTGAAAACTGAAACTGAAAAGAACTGGAAACTGCATGAAAGAAACTGGAAAGGGAGGAAGGAGGAAAGAAGATAGCAGCAATTTTTACATTTTTTAGAATTTGTACCCCGTTGCAAAATGTGACAACACTTACATGCTAAGTAATAACACATTAACTCGTAGAACTACAGCGAGAACTATTAACTCTAAAGGATCACCAAATTATTTTATCAAACTTTTGACATATAGTTTTAATTTAAAAACTCTGGATTAACAACTTATATGGCAAATGAAGTTTCCTTTTTACTTTTTTCCAAGGCATTAGCTGAATCAATACAATCACTGAATTAAAAAAGGCAATAAAAAAAGTATATATTAACTCATTATATGCATAGAAGAATTACCATACAAAAAAGTAATAATTCCTCTGAATGTGATTCATTTGACTAAAGGGCTCATAACTGTACAGAATTTTCTGTTAAAATAACCTTTACGCATTTTCCCACACACTATATATCCATAATTATTTCATGTACATGGAGGTCTAAATAATGACACGAGTGTTTTGCATTAATTGCCCTTGGATTTGCAAACATTTTCCCAAGGTTGCACCCATTGTGCGTGCCTAAACATGAATAGGAGGATATCATTTGCCTCATTAAAAGCTTTGAAAGAGCCTTTTGAAGCATTTGATTGCAAGAACAAATTCCTCCTAAAGTTGTGCTCCATGACAGATTTCAAACAGATCCACCTAACTGTCTGCCAAACGAAATCATTCTCTCAACAAGATTGACTCCACAGATAAAAGAGACTATACAATATAAGCACTTCAATGCCAAAAGGCTCAATCAACCACCAAGCTATGGAGACCATTCCTCACATCTGTGCTGAGTGAAAGTGAGTGTTCAGTCGCAGCCAACCAATGGCTGTTCCCAGTAAATGATCGTGTCCCCAATGTCCATATGTAACTAAACCAAGACATTCACAGAGACAATTACCTTGGTTTTGGCCCAAAAATTGGCCTCATCAAAAATCCAATGAATATTCTGAATTGCTCCATTCATCACTAACAAACATTATCCTCAAATTGAGCTTCGCATCCAATAAGGATTCCAAAGTGATGAAGGTAGTTGCAAATCATCTGACTCCAGGTCTTCAAAACTCCTTTCCTTCCATGTATTCCCTCATAATATGGAGCACCCACCTGTGGTTATAAATGTACTAGCAAATACTCTTTACTTTGTCCACAATCGGGGTCACCTAATCTAGCTTCCCAAGGTCTTTGAGTATATGATAAAAGGCAATGGGCTGCACATGGAGTCCAAAACATGGTGGGATACTTACTGCATAAGGAGTTTCCCTGCTGCAACATTATTCCAAACATTATCTGTGATGATCTAGACAACATTTGGGACACCGACCTCCAGTACAACCTCCTCCAATATCCAAGTCATAAAATGAATAGATAGTCTATAGTCTATAGCACTGTTAAAATTTGAGATATAATATTGAAGCACATTACAATCTATCTTTCATTGGTCACATAAATTTATTAGAACCATTGCTTAAATGTAAATTACATACTAAGTAATAGCATGTTAACTCATAGAACTACAGTCAGAACTATTAACTCTAAAGGATCACCAACTTATTTTATCAAACTTTTGACATATAGTTTTAATTTAAAACTCTGGATTAAGAACTTATATGGCAAGTGAAGTTTTCTTTTTCTTTTTAACTAAGGCATTAGCTAAATCAATACAATCACAGAATTAAAAAGGCAATAAAAAAAGGATATATTAACTCATTATATGCATAGAAGAATTACCATACAAAAATGTAACAATTCCTCTGAACGTGACTCATTTGACTAAAGGGCTCATAACTGTACAGAATTTTCTGTTAAAATAACCTTTATGCATTTTCCCACACGCTATATATCCATAATTATTTCATGTACATTGAGGTCTAACTAATGACACAAGAGTGTTTTGCATTAATTGCCCTTGAATTTGTAAACATTTTCCCAAGGTTGCACCCATTGTGCGTGCCTAAACATGAATAGGAGGATATCATTTGACTCATTCAAAGCTTTGAAAGAGCGTTTTGAAACATTTGATTGCAAGAACAAATTCCTCCTAAAGTTGTGCTCCATGACAGATTTCAAACAGATCCACCTAATTCTCTGCCAAACAGATATCATTTTCTCAACAAGATACACTCCAAGGGATAAGAGAGACTATAAAATATAAGCACTTTAATGCCAAAAGGTTCAATCAACCACCAAGCTATGGAGACCATTCCTCACATCTGTGCTGAGTGAAAGTGAGAGTTCAGTCGCAGCCGACCAACAGCTGTTCCCGGTAAATGATCGTGTTCCCAATGTCCATATGTAACTAAACCAAGACAATCACGGACACAATTTCCTTGGCTTTGGCCCAAAAATTGGCCTCATCGAAAACCCAATGAATATTTTGAATTTATCTATTCATCACTAACAAACATTATCCTCAAATTGAGCTTTGCATCCAATAAGGATTGCAAAGTGATGAAGGTAGTTGCAAATCATGTGATTCCAGGTCTTCAAAGCTCCTTTCCTTCCATGTATTCCTCATAATATGGAGCACCCACGTGTGGTTATAAATGTACTTGCAAATACTCTTTACTTTGTCCACAATCTGTGCCACCCAATCTAGATTCCCAAGGTCCTTAAATATATGATAAAAGGCAATGGGCTGCACATGGAGTCCAAAACATAGTGGGATACTTACTGCATAAGGAGTTTCCCTGCTGCAGCATAATTCCAAGAGTCTGTGATGATCTAGATAACATTTGGATGCCGACCTCCAGTACAACCTCCTCCAATATACTGCAAAGGTATACAGCCCTTTTATCTTTCCAGAAGCATCAATTGATTTCCAAAAAACTATGACTCCTGAAGAAAAAACCAGGAGAATCAACAGCATTCTATTTTTTCCATCAGCGCATCCATTGGACATAACGGTGCAGCCCTTCCTCTCCCATATCACACGCTGCATGTCAATCAAGATTTTGACATCATTGACATTCTCTTGTAGTATGCTGCCTTGAAGGCCATGAATTGATGGGGCTTTGAATCCCAAACCACCCCCAGTCAAGACATCAACTAATGACAGCCAATAAGGAGACTTAACTGAGGCACACAGAAAAATATAAAAAAATTGTAAGACTCTAACATGAATTCTATAAATAGAAACAATACAAAGAAACAAAAAATGCAAATAAATGCATTCTTACCTTGCCACATTGAATGGAATATTGGAGGAAAACCAAAATTCCGATCGCACTTCTAGCTGCCTCATGCTTGTCCTTGTTCCATGCAGTACCCTCTTGCAAGGATTGGGCTCCTGAAGTGGAATGAAGGACAAAATATGAATCCAATCCAGAAGGTGGATTATTCTTGTGTCGTTTCCTAGTACCAGTAGTAGGAAAAGATGAGGGATATGGAGGGGCTGTTGTAGACCCATGAGCAAAAGAAGAAAAACTGCCCACTGCTGGTTTCTCTTTCGTTGTTTTCTCTTTGTTCTCAATGAAAGACTCGACATAAAGATTCATTTCTCACTTCCCTTTTTGCATGAAAGATGATATTTCATGTGGTTTATTCCTCCCCATACCACTTCCTTGTAGAAGTTGCAAATAAGTTTGTTTTTGGTTGTGATCGTAGTGCAATACTGCCATGTAGGGTCCTTTTTCCCTAGTGTGCCCATCATTCTAGGGTAAAAAGGAAAGGCAAAAAGAAGTTGGAAAATTCGCCACACAAAAAGGGTTAAGGGGGAAAAAGGGTAAGATAAGAATGGAGAAGAAAAGAATGGAGATTTTTCTCCATTCTTATCTTACCCTTTTCTGAAATAGAGAAAAAAGAAAAAGGAAATGACTGGGAGAAAGAAATCTTACCTCAAGGCTCAAACCCTAGCTGCAATCCTTTGCTAGTTTTGTGGCTCTTCTTCCAAGCCCTTCCCCCAGCTGCTATTCCTCCAAAAGACACCTGCAAAGGATGGGTATTCTTGCTCCGAATGCTTCACTAGCTTTTGTATCGGCTCAGCTTTAACCCTCTAGGTGTGAGAGAAAGTGTATGAGAGTGAAAAGTGAGGGAATGAGGATGAAAGTGCATAGGTTAGGATTGTTTTGTTATATTTTCATGTTTTAAATTCCTCTTCTTTTTTTAAATTTATTTAATATATAATATTTTTTTTTAGTTTTGGGGGGTGGGGGTGATTTCGGGGGAACCCAGCCCCATGACTAGCCAAGCTAGGGGTTAGGACCTGTGAATCCCACCCTAACTTGAAATTCAGGCGAGTCTTAGCTAGTCGAGCAGAAACAGCCCACCAAGGGTGACACAAATCATTAAGTCATGAGTACTCGTTGACTTGTGGCAAGTTTAGACAGTATGATTGTACATTTTGTTTTACATGGTGGGACAGTCCAAAACAACCATAACCAAAGGACTTGCCAATCCCACCCTAACTTGCAAGTTAGGCAAGTCTTAGCAAGTCAAGCTGAAACAGCTCACCAAGGGTGACACAGCTCATCGAGTCGTGAGTACTCGTTGACTCGTGGCAAGTTTAGATAGTAGGATTACTACATTTCATTCTATAGTGGTGGGGCAGTCCAGAACAACCATAACTAAAACACTAATATTCCAAGACCAACCTCATTAGTTATAGAACATGAACTTGACAAAGAATTGATACATCGTATAACATAGAAAAGTCAAGCTTAGTCTAAGAATCTCAACCAAATTTGTTTTCTCATGACTGTTTCATTGAGAAGGCTTGTGAGATTCATTGAACTAGGAAACAATTCATGGCTATGAATTTCCCAAACAAGTAACACAATATAAAAATTTTGAGACCATATTATCAAAGTTTTTGTTACATTTGTAACAAACACATTGGAACATAAAAGGGAACAGTTGCATCTACACATTTCACTAGCAAGGAAGGTATTAAATAAAGCATAAGGACAAGGGGAAAACAAAAATTTAAAAAGAGATATTCTAAACCTATGCACATTCACTTACTTTTTGCTGTCATACACTCTCTCTCACAATTGGAGGCTTAAAGCTAAGATGATACAACAGCTAGCAACGTGTTTGGAGGAAAAGTATCTGTCGTTTGAAGGTGTGCTTTGGAGGAAGAACAGACAAGGCGAGGATTTGGATGAAGAACCACCAAGTTCACAAAGGATTGGAGCTAAAGTTTGAGCCTTGAGGTGAGATTTCTGTTTCCCCTTTTCTTTTCTTGCTTTTTCTTTTCTCTGTGTTTCAAAAAAGGGAAAGAGAAGACTGGAGAAAAATCTCCATTCTTCTGTTAACCTTTTTTTCCCTTCTCAATTTTTGTATAGTGAATGTTCTAACGTTAAAATCTTTTTCCCCCCTCCTTTTTACCCTAAAATGATGGAAATGCCAAGGCAAAAGGGCCTTACATAGCAGTATTGCACTATGACCACAACAAAAGAACAAGCTTATTTGAAACTTCCGCAAGGAAGTGGCATGGGTTGGAATGAACTCCATGAAATATCATCTTCCATGCATAAAGGGACACAATATGAAGGAGTGCAAAGCTGTTCTTCCAGAGACGAAGTGAGAAATGTATATTTATATCAAGTCTTTCATTGAGAACAAAGAAAAAACAATGAACGAGAAACCAGTAATGGGCAGATCTTCTTTTGCTCCTTGGTCTACAGCAACTCCTCCTCCATACCCCTAATCTTCTCCAACTATTGGGCTACATAGGGTGAAGGAGGCCATCTGATCTTTCTAAAAAGGGGTGGAGAGTGGGTACCATCCCATACGGGATACAATTGAGCAAAGGTGGCAATTTCAGCTCCATAGGCGTCTACATGCTACTGGGTACTTCTTAAACGCAACTTTCCAATTTTCTAAACATTTCAAACTATGGGAGGCTTGTGCAAGCACACTAAGACGATGGAGTGTAATAAACCACCCCTGTTCTACAATTTTTTTTTTTGTTTTCTGATTTCTGCTTTTCTGATTTTTTTGTGTTTTTTGACTGAAGTAACAACGTATAGGATAATACAACAAAACAGAGTTGCATGCAACAATACCCAGATGGTTAAAACTCTTCTAAATCAATATTCAAGAGAACCCACAAACATGCAACTGAAATCTCTAAAGAAAGGAATGACATGCAACTATTTTTGAAGATTATTACAAAATAATGCCCAAATAACAATACCCGGATACATGAAACACTTTAAAATCAATTCTCACGAATACCCAGTAACATGCAACTAAAACTCTAAAGGATAGGGTAACATGCAACTGATTCTGACGAATTTAATAATCTGGCGTACAAAGTAACAATACCCAGGTGACCAAATCAACTCAAACAACGATACAAGCATACCCTTTTGCTGCTACAGAGTTTGAACAGCAATATATCATCACATGCAGCAATACCCAGATGGCCAAATAGCTTCAAAATAACAATACAAACATACCCTTTGCTGCTATCGATTTTGAACAGCAATATATCATCACATGCAGCGATACCCAAAATGGTGTGCTCAATATAAGAGAGTCTCACACTAAAGATGCCACGATTTGCTCTGAAACTCTGTCAATCTCCAGTAAATCCCCTATGAAATATCTTTGTGAAATGCAGTCCCGATCTCTAAATGAAATCGGCAGATAAATATCCAGAGGTGATCTTTCACACCCGTAGATATTGTTACCGAAGGAGGATTTCGTCCCCAACAGCCGATAGAGCCTATAGCTAGAACTCCCAGAAGTCTCTTCAGAGAAACCAATTTCCAATATCCAGAATGTCTATAATGAGAGCAAGCAATTGAATATGTAGACCTTTTGTTGAGACAACTCCATTTGCACACTCAATGTGGGGTAAAACTTAAAATATATTTTCTTTTTAAGTCCCATGTCCCCCTTTGTACCTAGGCACTCAACAAGGGGTCAACAACTTTATTTTATAACTTAAGTTGCTGCCTTTTGAAAACATAAAGTCACTTTACGGAATAAAGTAACTTTATAAATAACATAACTCCCAAGTCCCTTTATAAAATATTATTTATCTCTTAAGTGAATTATGTCCCCTCATATCTCCACTTTATAAAATAAAGTTACAACTATATTAAATTAAATATTTAATTTAATTTAATATAATCAAACCTTTGTTCATTAAAATCTTTGAGCTCTGGTTAATCAATCTGTCAGCTGAAGATAAATCTGGATACCCTTTTCGGCGAAAAACAACACTACACTGCTCTCCGACCAGAATCCCTAAAATCTGACTTACTAAAAATAGTAAGTCCATGCTTCCTTGCTCATAATGGCTCCGAAAGAAAGGCAATAAAAAGCACTCGGCATCCGGATGACGACTGAACGACCTCCATTAGGCTCCCACGCACCTGTCATAGCCTACAGGAGCCCAAAAGTAGGCTAGAACACCATAACGAGTTGACTGCTCATAAAAGGGGACATTACATGGAGTTCCATCAAGCTATAAGGAGACAAATCCACAAGGAGTTCCAAATGTACAAATGGGATTTGGTGAGCTTTTTTCATGTGAAACTACAATAGACCAAAGACATTCAAGTATGCCAAGTAATGATTTCTTCACTTAATTTTTCTTCTTTTTTTCACTTTGATGTTTTTTAAAATAATTCTCAGTTTGTAATTGTAATTTTTGTACACATATGGTGGGACTCCTTTGGTGTTGAATGCCCATATCTTCAAAAGATTTCCATCCACATTTTGAGCCAGCCATGTATTGCTTCTGGATGCAAGCCAGATTTTCACTCCAAGAAGTGCAACCTGCTGACCCAAGAGAGGTTGAATGACATTGTATTCGTACATTACAATCTTCCCCTTTCCCATAGACAAATCAAGAGGATCAACTTGAAGCCTATTAACTAGGATGAGATTGATCCACAATCAGAGTGGATCACTAAGCTTGAGGAACCCAAATTTGATGGAAGGCGATACAGAGCCGATAGATCAAGCAGCAAGACAGGAAGAAGCACTGAGCATAGGGAAGAGGAGCAAAGAGCAACAATGGAGAGGGATAGTCAATCTCTAAGTGAGAGTATGGCAACTGAGGCCACAACTAAGACCTTAGAGAGGCTAAAGAGGTCTGCAGTTGCTTGTGGGGAAGGCTTGAGCCATGGAGGGGCTGGAGATGCCAGTAAGATCATGTAGAGTATAGTTACTCTAATTTATGATACATCCTTTTAAGACTGTTATTTCATATTATTTATGATCGCGTTGTATCTTTCAGACAGATTTTGCAGTATAATATACAATTTGCTCTACTTCACTTCAGGTGTTATCATGTGTTTCTTTATAGCATAATGGATATTGTAGATGTTAGCATAGATATATCTTGTTTGCATTTCAGTTATGTTATTTCAGTGGCAAATGTAAGAGAATTACAATTGTTTTTAATTTTTATCATTTCTTAGAGATATTACTATGTATTGTCTTTTCCTACTTGCAAGTCTTCTGCTGAGTTTTTTGCCACGTCTTGCCTTCAATCCAAGTCCAGGTCAAAAAACAGGCTTGTCAAGTCTAAGCCAAGTCTGAGTGTAATAGTCCACCCCAAATCTGGATAATAATTTTTTTTTTTGTGTGTTTCCATTTGTCTTGCAAAACTATGACTTAATTTGCTACATGCATTAATACCCGGGTGAGTAGAAACCATAACTATAACATGCAATGATACCCAGATGATTTAAGCACTGAATAATCAATTTTATGCAATACCCATAAACATGCAATAGGTTTAATAGCATAAACACTGAATATTTAGCTTTCTTGAGGAAACCCTCAATCAAGAATCTTATAATTTCAAATCTGCAAGTTTACAGCAATTATTTAGAATACTCAGATGGGTAAATGTCTTCAAGATATCAAATTAAACATACTCATTTCTTGTTGTTCCAACTCTGTCAATACCCACATGCAAAATGGTGTTTTTTCAGCCCCAAAACTTTCACATTAACTGCTAAAACTGTACGGACAGGTACCGGAAAAATACAACAGCAAAGATGATACTCAAATCTGCCTGAAAACCCTTGAAACCAACGTCAAAATCCACGCTAGGTCTGTAGGAGAATGGCACCCAAATTAATGCTCACAAACCCTAGCTCGAATGCCCAATGAAATGCTCTGAAAATAGGCTGAAAAGGTATGACCTTTGCTAAAATGATGCCAATAAAATGTATCTGCAATTAATCTGATGTTTGCTCCTCTAAAACCCTCAAGAATCACCTGCAATCGAAGCACAATACATTCCCTGTCACGGAAATGCTCTAAACCACTCTGAGGATGTCTTCCAATCCCGAAAGTGATGTCCTTGCTGGAGGATTTCGTTTCCGAACAAGCTGAAAACCCTTGCTAGAAAACTCTGCAAGTCTCCACAATGTTTGCTCCAATAAATAACAAGCCAAGAATGCCCAAAATGAAGCCTTGGATGTGCTTTTATAACTTCTCCAATGGGTCGACCTCCTTGGTGGGTAAAATATGAATTAATAATGTTTTTTTTTTTTTTAAATTTCACTTTATTTACATAATAAAACATTATAAGATTCATTAGTGGCATCCCCTTTTTTTTTTTGCTAGGAAAATAAGTCACTTTATAACATTATAATATAACTTAAGTGACTTTTTTAATAACCTCATAACTCCATTTTATAAAAATATTAAAGTAAACTATATTAAATTAAATATTTAATTTAATTTAATATAATTAAACTTCATCCATTAAAAACTCTAACCTCTGCCACTCCAATCCACAAACTAGAAGTAGATTCGGATACCCATTTCGGCAAAGAGTCTCACTTTACTCTCCAATATGTTTGAAACCCTAATCCACTGACTTACTAAAAATAGTAAGTCCATACTCCAAGGCTTGGATTGACCCAAAAAGTTGGCAACTAAAGCATTCTAAAGACTGAAGACGACTGTAAACCCTCCAATGGGCTCCCCAACACCTGACATAGCCTACGGGAACCCAAGAGTAGGCTAGCTCCATGTGATCCACTGACTGGCTAGGAAAGGGACATTACATTTAGACACTATGATTACAGTATATTCACCTCAACTAGATATAGATTGCATAGTAGGATATGCCCTTCAAAATGTACTTTTGAAGCAACTTCGTTGTTACATAACCAAAACAGATCAGATCAGATCATGTCTACAATGTTGAAAAGGCACTATATTTTCAAAATGCAAAAGGATAATCATGAAAATCTTGACTTTTGTTTAACAAGATGTATATACAAATAAGTAATATTAAATTCTATAATTCAGCTATGCACAACATGCTTCCAACAATGTAAACATGTAGAACCACAACCAATTTCGAGGGTTATTTTTTGTTGTAAAGGATGTCCAACTTCCATAAACTACCTGGGTCTGCAATAAGAGATAAATGTATATGCTTCATTTGAAAGCAGTAAACATAGAGCTCATTGAACTCATAAGCTTATACATGTGGATATGGGTCCTTAACCAAAAGCCTAGACCAGCATTTCCCTTAGCGTTTGTTGGGTCTAAATCTTTTTTATCTTCGTTTTCTTTCTTTTAATTGGTTTTCTCATTTATGAGATTGAAATAGACCCCAACTATATTACATAATTGATCGCTATAACAATATTTTGGCAATTACTTGTACATTGCCTAGCAAGATTTGAACTCTTCTCTCCAGTTGAGCTCCTGCCACTTGATTAAAATATTTTTTATCTTAAGGATGCATTATTTTTTTACTTAAATTAAAAAACCTAAATAGAACAACTTCCAGAAGTTACATACAACATCGTTTTTGTTTCTCCTTTGCATTTGCCAGAAGCGAGACAAAGAGAAGAAAAATGACTGAAAATCAAATTGAATAATAGCAGCATAAATTCCACAATCAGAAATGAGAGTGGACAAGACAGCAAAGGAAACATAAGCAAAGTAATGATTAGAAAAACATTATCCACCTGGTAAGCTCGAGCATGCAAAGTGAGCTGATGAGCAATACGTTTGTTTTGCTCTAGATCAGCTTGTATGCGATCATTCAACTCAGCAGAAAGCTCACCCAGCCAATGATCAACCTATAAGACAGACCACACAAATGAAAATTCAATTAATTTGATTTGCATTTACATGATTTTTGCATAAGCAAATACATAACAAAGTCCTTGGCAACTCATGTATGTGGTCCTTATTCTGGATGATTTTCATAGACTTGATTTACACATAAAGAGAGTGTCTGCAAATTGACATTTTCGTAGCTCACGCTGACAAAACCAGAAGCAATCAGTCAACTCACCGAAGCCATAGTTCTCAGAGCTCGAGGACCAGGAAATGTTTTGCCACAGCCTTGACTCTTAGGAAGGAGGCGACCCTTGACTTCATCCCCACTGATTCCTCTTGCAATATTCCATAGCCATGTCCTGCCAACCGAAGGAAATTTTAGCATTAGCTGAAATTGTGACAATTATGCAAGCCTCCTATATCAACTCACTACCTTTTCAGCATAGGCAGCAACAAGAATCTTACTTTGTTACATAGTCACAATCAAGGTAACGCCGAGGTATGACAATTGAAAGTCTCATGATAGTGTGGAAGCAAGTTAACACAACCTATCAAAGGCATGAACTGCTGCTGCACCTCCTTAAGAAGTTCATCAAATACATAACACAAGAAAGGGAATCATCTATAATTGCCCTTGCTTTTCATGTTTTTATTATCTTTTAATGTTTCGGATCAGTACATTGCAATGGACTTTAGATTTGGACTGGTCAAACATTAATAAAGCTACATTCAACAAACAGTGGAACAACCTAATTTGTAATCTGAAACTGGTTTGAAGACGATCCTTCAACTGGTTCAGTCATTGAGTACCAAAGTGATTTCACTAAATGACACCTTTATCTCAAAGAAAGCAGCATGCCACAGCCAACCTACTGAGTTTCATCTATATATTAATAAGAATTACTGACTTGCTTAGCTGGTTTGCCTGAAAAACAAGGAACATGTGACATGCTTGCGATGCTCAAGAGTTCATACATGTGGGTTTTCGTTTCGGTGTTCCCTATATATAAATCACAGCACATATATGAACTTTTGTACTGCAATTCCCTTATAAACAATTATGTCCCCTTCGAGTTTCTGGATTTGTTTCTCACAGCATTCTAGTTTCCTTTCCTCAGCTGATGGATTTCATTCCTTGACTGCAACCAAGGCTTCCTTTCCATTGAGTATCGAGTCTATTGCTATTAACATATATGCGCATAGAAATAGCATATTTAGGATGGTGAAATTTAAAAAAAAAATTATAAAAATTTATTACTTTTTTTTTTAAAAACAGGTAATAATATTTTCTTCTTGCCAGGTGTTTGAAGAAAGATCATCCTGGATTTCATAGCAAAATTAGCCCTATTTCCCCTTTGAAATTCTGATTCTTTGCTTTCTCTCCATGGTGGAAATTAGGCTGCTTTATTGAGTTGTTAAGAAGTCTTTTTGGCCTCGTCACATGCATTGTCTTGTTGTGATGGTAATTTCATTCCCTACAAAGTCAATGATAGGTTATGCACAAACTTGTAGGCCAATAAAGTGCAACAGACCTAAATAAGATCCAAAAATAATGCTGCAAATTCAAACAAAAGATAGAAAATATACAAAATAACAAGGGCACCAGCACACCCAAGATGGATATACATCTCATAGTAGAGAAACTCGGACTCAGTGTGGACTCGCCAAGGCCAATTTTTTATTTGGACTCAGACTCTGCAAAAAAAATCAGAAAAACTAGGCAAAAGAAAAAATAACAAAGAAAATGCAAATTTTCATTGGAAAAACGTTTTTTTCATGCACATCACAATTAAATAACATTATACTTCAAAATTAATACTGCAAGCGATACAACGTTAAAATACACATGAAAGTGGCAAAACAAACATCAATGTAACTGTTGGGTGGCTATTAGATTCAGTCTTGCAGCATCTGCAAGTCCTTTTGTTGTCATTTAACGTGCTGTATATTTGTAATTATTTTCTCCTGATGAATAGGTAGTGTTTGCAAATATTTTATATTCAGTCGGAGTCCAGAGAGAGTACATATGGCTGGTACATATCCCTTCTAATTTCCATGGTTCTCAGATTGTGGCTGTACTAGGGGATGCCTCCCATAGATGAATGGTTATATATGGGCTAGTGACTACTGTTAGAAAATCCTTCAGGTCATGTTATTCTGGTTTTGTGGCCGTACATAGGTGCAAAGCTTAAACCAACACTGAATATGGGAGATGCTATTTTCTGGCAGAGTATGGATAGTATATTATCCTTCAAAGAGTATAACTACATATCACAATTATTATTCAACTTGTCTTCCTTAGAAAGAAACCTCAAGGAAATTTTTTGCTTCTTCAAATGACCTCTTGCTCTTTTATGTGTGTCTTATAAATCTCACTGGGATTGTGAGAGGACCCAATCACTGTACTGTTCCGATCTTTTGTGTCTGATTCTTGACGCCTTTGAGTTGCCTCAAACATGTTGAAAGTTTCCTGTGTTGTTAAGGATTTCAGAAGCATTTGTTTGTTTCTTGGCCCAGTGGTTAGATGAATGTTCTAGAGAACAATTTATAGGGAAGTGCAAAGAAATTTTGCTCTTGATTATTGAAGGTGTTACACTTTGCATGGGTTGGGACATATTGCCATGGAACTCAGTACAAGATTGGTTTAGATTCCTCTTAATGTTGTCTACCCTTTTGGTCTCAACTTCCATTGTTGATCTCCTTTGACCTTATCCCTGTACTCGGCTGATTAATTTTTCCTTTCCTTTCGTCTTTGGTCCTTTGTAATCAGGTGGACCTTGTAGAATTAGCCTTCCTTTTGGTTCTTGTTTTATTTACCTCAAATATAACTGCTGGATAGCTGTTAGATTCCTGAAAACTTGGAAAATTTTGGTTTTAAGATGCAAATGAGTGGTTTTTTGGGTCTAATTTCACTGTCTTTCTGCTCTCTCTGCAAGTGGAAACAGCAAAAATTAGGCCAGTTTGGAAAAAAAAAATTGATGTTGTTTTTCTGTGTTTTTGCCGCCATAGCCGTTTTTTTCAAACTTGCAAGTAAAAAAAACTCAGTGAGTCCAGAAAAACTCGCTGAGCCGGGTCAAAAAAACCTGGGAGGGCGTACTCGGGCACAAAGTAGTCCAGAAAAACTTGCTGAGCCAGGTCAAAACACCCGGGAGGACTGACTCGAGTGCGAACTCGGCAAGTTTTTAAAAACTAGCCGAGTTTCATAACTATGATACAGCTGCAAATCCCATGAGTTCAATGAGGTCCAAAATGGAGCTATCTGCTTCATTCAAATGATAAAAATGTAAAATTATTAAGAAAAGAGTTTTCCCATAATATGTACTCAAATGAGAGAAACCCAAAAATTCCAAGTTTTTAAAAACTAGCCGAGTTTCATAACTATGATACAGCTGCAAATCCCATGAGTTCAATGAGGTCCAAAATGGAGCTATCTGCTTCATTCAAATGATAAAAATGTAAAATTATTAAGAAAAGAGTTTTCCCATAATATGTACTCAAATGAGAGAAACCCAAAAATTCATGAACACATAATAACCCATAATTACTTCTAACTAATATAAGCCCTAATAAGAGTATCAAAACAAAGGGCCAAATAAAAATAGAACAAAAACATAATGTTGACATTTTCAAGAAACCCTTCACATGGAAAGCATTGTCACCAAAGGTTGTGAAAACTCCCAAATGAGCTCAACTTATAGTAGTACAAGCATGGGTAACATCCAGGGAAGTCCTGAAATTACAATTTGTAAACTACGTTTTAGTAACAATGGCAAACATTGTGAGCATTGATCCTTGAAATCCTACATTACAAAATACAGCTCTAGACCACCCACCAAATAATACAACTTAAGAATAAACACAAATAAGACAGAGAATTTCTTTCTGAGAAATTTGCCCGTGCAACTGATTTCTTCCAAAGTTGCTTCAGGTTTGGATGTTCTGTAAGGAACACTTTATTTCTGCATGCAAGCTGCCTTGGTAAACCCTTCCACCTTATCTTCAATATCAGGATTGTCCTATTCATGTGAAACTGCTTCAAGTATGCCTTCTAGTTCTAGCACCAGGTTCCCTTCCTCATTTGTTGCAAGCAACTCGGTCCAAGGGACCATGTAAATTCCTACCTTATTCTCCAAAAGAGAAAACATGGAATTCTTCATGTATCTTGCCTGTGTTTGGGATGTCTAGAGCATATGCCACTTCTCCAACCTTTGCCTTTACCTTGTAGATCCCCTAGTACAATGGTTATAACTTCTACTTCCTGCTTCTTGTTCTCCTTCAATGCTAATGACCCATATGATTAAAATCAAACAGATTGCATGTACCCTTCTTCAAACCAACATTATGTATTGTGTTGGTCTACGTGTTGCTTCATTCTATTGATCACTTAAATTGTCCTTGCAAAGAAATAGGATATTTTGCATCTTTTGGAATTTGTCAGCTACTGAAGGTATCTTACCCTTATATATTAGTTAGTCAACACATGATGAAGCTTCATACCCATATAGTTCCTTGAAAGAATTCATCCTGATAGTTCAGTGATATGGTTACATGTGGAGGGAGTTTAGACCGAGCAAGAGAAAATAGGATAATAAAATAACTGTTTTGGTTTATCTCCACATAGATGGCCTCTAACTATTTGATGATGGATGGGACTTAAGGCCAAGCCAAACAAGGTCAAGAACGACTTAAGGATACCAAAATAAAAAAGTAAACAAAACTAGGGTTAAACGTAGGGTTTCTAATGCTTTACTTTGTGTTAACTAAAATTGCAAATAAAATAAAAGACAAAAAGGAATTGCAAAAATAGAATGTAGTCAATGATAGTGTAACCCAAGCTACAAAAATACAAGACTATCCTATGCTACCGTTTTCTTTTCCTTTTCTTTTTTGGATAGAAAATAAAGAGAGAGTTAAAGAATGCAATTTTTCATATTTTTATTCGCAATTGCTACACAATGATTTGTAATGATTCACCAAATAAATCCCCTAAGTGTAAACTATAAGATCTCCTTCACCAATAAGCATAAATTGAAAATAGGACTAAGACGGTTTAATGGATATCTCACACTAAACTTTTTAACTAAAAGTAAACCAAGCTTTTGGAAATCTTGAGGGGATTACACCACCTAGTTGATTTGTGGAGTTCAAAGTTGCAAGGGGTGTAATTGAGTCAAGGATACTAATTTAGATGTATCAGATGTCTCAAAACCCTTGCATGTTCAATCATAGAGTGGCTTGAACAGCATGATTTTATGCACCAAAAAAGATGACGGGAGAGGCAAGGGAAAGTTTTTGCAAGGGGCTCCTAAAGCAACATGGGGGGAAACTAGAGGATAATAGCTACTAGATCATTGATGCTTCCTTCTTCTTGAATGTAGAAAAATAGGACTATAGTTCTCTAACACAACGTTTTGGCCACCCTTCATGTATCCAAGAGTAGTAGAAATTTGCAGCTTACCAGTTTCCTATCTTCTTTATTCTCAACCATGGATGCTAGGACAGTCTGGAGGGGTCGAACTCTATGTCCTTCCAATATTATCAAACCAGGTCCCCTTGCTCCTAGGAGAATAATTAGACCTTGTGTTGGACCTCTTCGGATGGTTGGTGATAATGATGTCTCAGTTTCTACTTTATATCCCACTACAAATTCAGGTTGGTGCTTGGATCCAAATGAGATCTTTTCTATTGACTATTTCTCACTTTCACCTTAGTTGTTGGCACTCTCTTATCTTTATCATTACTTTTTGCATGTTAGGGTTTACCCAATTTTGGGTCCAGCTCTAGAGGGTTGTAATTTAAAGACTTGCATTTGTTTGACTTTATTGTAATTTACTCTAGTGTAACCTATTTTTGTAGTACTACCTGGTTACTATAGTGCATTGTAATAGCTCTTTTTCGTCATGTGCCATTGCCCTACTTTGGTCATTTGTGTAAACTAATAGAATTATCTTATCTTATGGAAGCAAATCGGGAAGATGGAGATCTAAGAGCGCTTAGAATCATGACAGCTCAATGACTGACTCAAGGGATGCTCGAGATAAAGGTAACAATAGCAAGATGTTGTTAGATTTTTGCAAAAAGGTGTAGCAAAAACAAGCACATAGACCTACACAAACTACGATTCAAAGATGCTTGTCTTAAGAGCCGATAGTGATCAAGCACCCAAAATGGGTTGGAAGAAAATAATGTTTTGCTTGTGTACAGTGTCAAATGGACATAAAGTAAATTATATCATTTCCTACACTAAAACATATTGAAAATCATAGAGATTAAAAAATTTCATGATTCTTGAGGCCCATGTGACCCAACCATACGTTTCATGCTATGACACACTCTGGAAGAAGGCAATACAACTACCTATTAGTGGAACAAGCACCATACATGTTGCTAATATAAGAGAAGTGAAATCTCTTCCTTGTCCATAGAAAACATGAGAACAATAATGGAACTAAGTGGTGTTGAACACATGGATGCACAGTGGAATGAGGCTGATATGTGGTCATTTTTATAGATAAGCCAAATTGGAATCTAAGCACAAGTGATTGTGCGATGAAGTTGTTATAAGGTTCGGCACTCATCATATGGTGCATGCTAGTCCCACATGCAGTATTACAATACATGATGTTATACTCATATTTTGTCAAGTACAACAATTTCACCCATTTTATCCTCAAATAGCTTTTTCAACATTTAATGGATAACTCTAGTTGTCCACTATTTGAGGGTGGTATGTAGTACTCCTATTGAATTGCACCCCTATTTGCCTAGAAGTTTTAGAAATGAAATACAACACACTACAATATAGTTCCATTATAAATATATAACAAAAGTACATAATCGAAATAACTTAAAGACACAAGCGGATACACTATGCAGTTGCACAAATCATATATCCTACAAAACAAATATTTGCAATATGTCTTGGACCTTGACAAACAACTCAACGAGTGACATGCACACACGGCCAACAACACACTTCAGCCAACAACCACCCTTCACCAAGGTAGATGCATACTTATGACAGGACAAGTAAACAATTGGCAACTACCTAACTACAACCGAACTACCTATATACATCGAAACATTAAAAATAACCAACATTAGGGTACATTATCACAAACACATATTGCCATGTACAGACACAACACGACATGACAACACTTACGACAACTCTATTTACATGCATCAATAACATCCGCGCATACATTCACGTGCATACATCCATATATTGGTGTGCTCATGCATTTGCAAATTCATGTAAAAATGCACTCTTGCAAATGTGTCAAATTGTCTACCTACATCTATCCCCTCCTCTAGACTTGGTGTTCTCATTGAGAGACCAACTAAACACTAGGGATAGAAGAATTGAATGTAGTACTGGAAACTCTTGTTACACTCCTTTTGCTTCTATTCCATATATCTTTTGCAACTGCTTGAACTACAAGCCACTGCCACCAACCATTGTTCATTGATTGCTTGTGCCACTTTACACAATGAACCGCATCACTCCTATGACAGACAACAACCGTTGTAGCCTGTGTTGGGGATCAAGTGGGTGGGAGCCCCATTACAGAGCCAAGAGGCAACACTACGCCAATTTTTTCTCATTGTCTACATATTAATGGCCTTCACTTGACCCACTTACAACATTAAAACCACTACTGAGATATACAACTACAACCAAACATCCCCAATGTTATCTCCTAGACAGTTACTTCAAATCGAATGCTTCAAACCATAGTTGATAAAATCGGAATCAGGTAGTAAATCGGCTAGGGAAAAAGTCAGGAATAAATCGGAATCGGGGATAAAATCGGCAAAAAATCGACACAAAAAAAAAAAACCAAAGAAAATGATTTTTTTTTTTAATTTTTTTTTTCATGCATATTACAATGAATCTCACATTATGCAAATCAAATATTGCAATAAAAACAACAATTCAAGTCAAGACATCATACAAGGCTCAAGCTTTAAGTACACATGAAAGTGACAAAACTTCACAAAACACATCCTGTATTGCTTATAATTTGAAAAGGTACAAATTACAAACAGTGTCAAGTCTCGAAATGCCTCAATAGGCCCACTATCTATTGTTTTCCTTTGCCCCTTGTCCTAATATAAGCCCTAGTCTCTCTTGCTTGATGTGTGCTTGTAGATGCTTGTGCCGCTTCTCGTGCAAAGGCCTCTTCTTGGTCCCTTGTTGCCATCTCCTCCGCTAGGGTCTCATAGTTTTGCAATTCTTCCATGCTGAATAGAGGGTCTTGGCACTCTTGTTGTACCTAGAAGTTCAACTAGATGAGGAAAGGGACAAAAAAAATACTATAACTATAAGATATGCTTTTAAACGAAGAGGAGGAGAGGAGAAAAAGGTCCCAACAAGATTTGAACTACTACCTGCTGCTCTTATGCTTCTGCATCTGTGATCCATTCAGATGATGGATCAATGTCACTAAGGTCAATGGGCTCAATATTTGTTTTTTCAAAAGATTTTTGGTGGAGACGAAGGTTGTAGTTCACAAACACAAGATCATTTAACTTTTGTTGTGTAAGTCTGTTGCGTTTCTTGGAGTGTATGTGCTCAAACATACTCCAATTGCGCTCACAACCTGAAGAGCTACATGGTTGAGATAAGATTCTAACCGCCATGTGCTGCAAATTGGGTGTAAAATCACCAAAGTCCTCCCACCATAAATCTAGAAACAACAACCAAAAAAAAATTAATATTTCACATGTAACAACTTAAAAGTTTAAATTTTAAAACCAAATCAAAAGACAATAAATAATAATTTGATGAGGTTTACGGTTTACCCGGCCTCAATTTCTTAATAGCATTTTTGCATTGCATAAATGGGAATTGGCGACTGTTGCCACATTTTGCACGGGGTGCAATGTTTTCAATTTTGTAACAGTGCTGCTCTTCTTTTTCCCTCTTCCTCTATTTTCCTTTCTTCTTCTCTCCCTTTCTCTTTCTTTCCTACATTCTCTTTCTTCCCCCTTTCTTGGAGCCCCTCAGTTGAATTTTAAACTTGACAGCGGTTACCTGAAAAATGGCTAAGTGTTGGTGCGAAGTGCGTACTTCGCCCAGTTTTGGTGCGAAGTGCGTACTTCGCCCAGTTTTGGTGCGAAGTCCGACTTCGCCCCTCTTTCTGGGCGCACCTTGTAACTGGCAAGCTGGCAGGCTGACAGAAGAATGATAAGTGCTGGGGCAAAGTCCGTACGGCGGCAGATACCAATTTTCACCTGTGCGCAGTCCGACTTCGCAGCGAAGTCGGAGTGCGCCCTTGACAGGTGCGTAGTAGGGAAACAAACTCGGAAATACACCTAAGGCATGAAGGCCTTCCCGACTGCGCTGTTTTCTGCCCGCGCAACCCGATGGCGCTCTGATCCCAGGAGAAGTTGGATAAACTGCCTTTCAAGGCAGACACGTGTCAAACAGCATCATCCATCATCTGACAAGTGTCCAGCCTCGGGATTTGAGCCAAGACGTGCCGAGCAAAAGGACGAGCATGGGTTGCACTACCTGTGCCAGTGACCTCATTTAAAGTTGATCTGAGGTTCTACCTGCTCCAGCTACCCGCATTCCTGCCGAGAAGAAGTTCTGCCCAACACACCGCCACGTAGCTGTCCAGCTTCCAGGAAGACCATGCTGCGGGTACAGTCCGATCCGACAAAAGGTCAGCATTTGCAGCTCCTTCGCTTGCCGCTTTTGTCAGCTTATGTTTGACTGGGACTTTGTGCCCATTAATGTAACAGGAGGGACTCGGGCTATAAAAACCCACCATGATTTCATTGTAAAAGGTGGAAGGGGAATGTCTGTTAGGGAACCATTGTAACCGTGCTTCTGCTTATAAATATAATTTGTATGCCTGGTTCTGTTCTGCTGCCTTTATTTCTTTACGCTTTATACTTTACGCTTCCCTGTGTCATGGCTCGTTGATTCGTTTCAGCATTTGGTGATCAGGTGCCTTTAGCATTGTTTGTGCCATGGCTTGTTAATCCATTTTAGCATTTGGTGGTCAAGCACTTTTGAACTTCATAGACTAGATGTGGTAGCAGTTCCATCAGTTGTGTGTTACGTTGTTGTCCGTAGTGGTGATTGATGCGTTGCCGTGCTGTTAGTTCTCCTTGTAGGGAGAATGTTTTCTAAGGGACCATTGTAGCTGTGCGGTTAAATTCTCTGCATGACACATATACCTGGTTCTGACATCTCTTAGTTACTTTCTGTTTTGAGTTTCCGTACGTAGTGGTGATTGATGCATTGTCGTGCTGTTAGTTCTCCTTGTAGGGAGAATGTTTGCTAGGGGACCATTGTAGTTGTGCGTATATTGCTTAGTACAGAAAGTACACTTAGATTTTGCAGTTCTCAGTCATGCTTTGTATTTATAATGCAGTAAGTATTGGTGATTGCTGGTTGCCGTACTGTTAGTTCCCCCCACCCAACTCCAAGTACATTTGTAAATTCTTTTCGTTCATTTATCTCTTTCCTGCACTCTTAGCTTAAACATAAAAACCCCCAAAAGGAGTCGGCCTTCTCCGGAGATTGGCACGGAAGGCATCTCTTCCTTTCGGCCTTTCATGTTGGTGGGCGAATCTGGGCGCATAAACCCAAAATCCTTTCCTCATGGCAGATTCGTAACCAACAGTTTCTCTGGCACGCCCGATGGGACCAGGGTCCCACATTTGAAGAGAGATTTTCTGATCAGTCTCCACCTGGCGCTAACAATGGTTTCTGAGCACTTGGTGAGACAAGGAAGTTTCTCACTCCCCAACAGAATTGAAGCACCGGTGTTCGCTTCATTGCTGTTCTAAATCTGAACACCTGGCGACTCTGCACGAACAAATCCTCTGAGTCCGAAAGACCGGTCCCAGCACCTTCATGCAAACAAGAAGGTGGCGAGCAAGGGATCCGAGAAGCCCGCCTGACTTTTACGAACTGGACATCAACGCTCGAGGCGAAATTCCCAGGCTGGCTGATCCGCAAGCTCGTGTCGACGAAGCCGAGGCTGAAATTCAAGAAGAAGCCGAAGCTGAAGTCGGCGGAGCTGAGTACGAAATAGAAGAGGCCGAGGAAGAAGAAGCACCTGCATCCTCGGAAAGTACCGACACTGAGTATACAACCGACGGCGGAGAAGAAGAAGAAATGGCTGCCCAGCAGCAAAATGACGATGATCTCTTCCCGGCGGTGGACTCTACAGGGCCCTTGGCCCTGGTCGGACAGCAAGCTGTGCCCCCTGCTGCTTTAAAGTCTATCCCTACATACGACGGCTACGGCAAGACGGCGTACGAGCACATCCAGGACATCCTTGCCCTGGCCGCATTGCATACCATTACCGATGAGAGTGTGAAGACCCGTCTGCTGGCCCTTTCCCTGAGGGGAAAGCTTCTCTACTGGTGGAGATCGTTGCCAGAGGGATCCATCACAGGGTGGCCCCAGCTTGCCAGAAGGCTCGTGAAAGGATGCAACGAGTCTGCTGACCCTACTTCTTTGTTGCATCAGTTCCAAGCTATCCAGAGACATCCTCAAGAGGAGGTGTCTGATTTTAACATCAGGTTTGCGAGATCTTGGAAACGGGTACCTCGCGAACTTCGGCCTTCAGCCGGCATGGCTGCTCACTACTATCTGAGATCCTTCAACTCAGACATATGCCTGCTGCTGAAGATTTCTAGAATAGATGAGTTTCCTGCGCTGTACGAGGCTGCCCAGCAAGCCGAAGCTGATATTATTTCCATCGGTAGACTCCCGTCCAGGGTGCAAGAACCCATTCATCCCGACTTCCCTAGATCCCAGTATCCTCCTGCTTCTGGCGGTGCGCCGTCCACATCAGGACAGCAACCCCAGCAGCAATGGAATCCGGCGCCGGTCATAACTCCTTACGGCCCGCCTCAATTGCATTATCCTCACCCGCCTCCTCCCGCTCCGCATTTTCCAGCACTTCCTGCTCCCCCGCAGTACGCACCTTATTCTAACCCTCCTCCATTAGCCGCATTGCCTCCACCGGCACAGTTGCCGCCTCCTGACAGTAGTATTCAGAACACAATCCTCCAGGAGGTGCGGGCTTTGGCCTCGGGATATCATGCCATGTCCAATGACATGACCGCTCTGAAGAAGAAGCAGGCCCAGATGGACCTCGCTCCTAGGAGGCCATATGCGCCCCCGGCGCTGACGAAAGACAAGCCCCCGGAGCATCAGTTGCAAAGGCGTCCGCCTCCGAGAAATGCTGCTATAGAAGACCCGCCTGGTCCTTCCGACCAGGTTAACTGGTGCACTACGTGCAATGACCCGCATTCGGAGGAAGACTGCACTTTGCACCAGCACTACATCCAGACCTTGGCCGGCAGCGCCATAGAGGACGATGAACTGTAAATGATCCTGAACGGCGAAGCCAACTTTGCCCTCCCAAAAGAGAATCTATTGTCGCCCGCCAAGGAAGAAAAGAAAGTTGCAGATGCGGCCAAGCCTTTGCAAGTTTACGCCAAAAGAGAAAAACCGCACCATACAAACGGCTGTGGCCCTACACAGCCCAGGAGAAGGCATCCAAAGATAAAGCTCCAGCCAAGCCCTCTCTGGCAAAGGCTGCCCCTGTTCCAGCCAAGCCTCCTATAGCTAAAGCTCCCGTACCTCGGCCTCCAGCTGAAACCAAAGAAAAAGCCCAGGAGAAGCTGAAGTACCCGTCTCTGACCAAGAGACAGAGAGTCGAGGCTACCCAGCAGTACCGGAAGAAGTATGAGCCGGCAAAACAAGCAGAAGGAGCTAGTACCTCGGGCTACAGCATTGTAGACGAGTTGAAAAGAACACCTGCTAGAATCAACATGTATGATGCTCTTCTGCTCCCAGGCCAGGTGGATCTGCTGCAAGAATCACTGAAGAACATGAAGAGCGGCAAGCAGATACAGCCCGCTGTCCTGGTTCAACCTTTGACAGTCTCAGCCACTGGGAAGAACAGACCGCCACCCTTTTATCTGTCTTTACGGATGCAAGGGCATATAGTTCACAACTGCATGGTGGATTCTGGTGCTTCCACGACCGTGATGCTGAAGGCCGTCTGCGATGAGATCGGGATGGAATACACACGGAGCAGCCAAGGCGTGCCGCAATTAGACGACACCCCTGTCAAGGCAGTTGGTGTCATAAAGGACATCCCTATCCGGCTGCACAAGGCTCTCGACATCGTGGTCATCCAAGAGGTCGTGGTTGTTGACTCGGCTCCCTACTTCGGCATGTGTCTCTCTCGGGAGTTCACCGCGAAGTTGGGCGGGTACCTGTCTCTAGACTACTCACACATGGAAGTGCCTTTCAAAGGAAGGAGACTAAAAATTTTCAATGACAAGCCTTCCACCTTCCTAGTAGATAGGATACCCGGAGGAGAGTTGGACTGCATGGTTCAGTTGTCGGATGAAGAGCTAGTGACAGTAGAGCTGACTGAGCAAGCCTTCGAAGTGCTACAGCTTGAAGATGAGTTCTCTTTGCGGGACTTCAATGCCGTAATTGAGACAGAGCAGGGCTGTTACTCCATTGTACAGCCCGAGAGGCTTGACATGTCAGCTGCAAAGGAAGTAGGACCTGCACCCGAGAAGCTATGGAAGCTTTTCTTTGACGGCGCGCGATGCAAAAATGGCGCCGGTGCAGGGGTGCTTTTGGTTTCTCCAACCGGAATCCAGAAGGACTATACCTACAGGTTGGCCTGGAGCTGCACTAACAACTCGGCGGAATACGAAGCCCTGTGCTTGGGTTTGCGAAAGGCGGAGAGGCTGGGAATCAAACACCTGCAGATCTTTGGAGATTCAGAGCTGGTGTGTCACCAAGTTACGAACAAGTGCGCCTCCAAACAGCACTACCTTAGAGCGTACCGCAACCGGGTGTGGGACCTGATGGAGTCATTCGACTCGTTGAATGTCAAGGCGATATCACGTGAGAAAAACAAACACGCTGACTGCTAGTGGGCGAATCTGTGAAAGGCCGGAAGGAAGAGATGCCTTCCGAGCCAATCTCCGGAGAAGGCCGGCTCCTTTTGGGGGGGCTTGATTTAAGCTAAAGGGAACAGGAAAGAAATAAAGGAACGGAAAGAGATAAATGTACAGAAAGAGATACAAATATGTCCAAAGGTTGGTGGGGGGGAACTAACAGTACGGGAACACACCAATCACCGCTACTTACTGCATACAAACACAGAGCATGACAAGGAACTGCAAAACCTAGGCGTACTTCCGATACACCAGCAGCGTATGCACAGCTTCAATAGCTCCCTAGCAAACATTCCCTACAAGGAACTAACAGCAGGGGATCGTATCAATCACCAGATACGTACACTGACAGGGGTAGAAAGTAAACCTAGAGATGTCAGAGCCAGGTATATGTGTTAGGTAGAGAGTTTAACCGCACAGCTTCAATGGCTCCCTAGCAAACATTCCCTACAAGGAACTAACAGCAGGGGATCGCATCAATCACCAGATACGGGCCAGCAACGTCACACATAACTGATGGAACTGCTACCAAATTTATTATGAATGCTTTAAATTAATGAAGTACAGAAGGTGCTTTAAACAAGCAATGCTAGAGGAACCTGATCGCCAAATGCCGAAGTGAATCAACGAGCCGCGACACAGGTGGGCCTAAGGCATATAATGAAAGACAGCATAAAAGAATAAAGACAGTAGAACAGAACCAGGCATACAGATTGTATTCATAAGCAGAAGCACGGTTACAGTAAGCACAGTAGTTCCCTAACAAACATTCCCCTTCCACACTTTACAATGAATTTCAGATGGGCTTTTATAGCCCGAGTCCCACCCGTTACATTAATGGGCACAGAGTCCCAGTCAAACATGAGCTGACAGAAGCGGCGAAAGAGCTGCAAATGCTGACCTTTTGTCGGACTGGGCTGTACCCGCAGCATGGTCTTCCTGGAAGCTGGACAGCTACGTGGCGGAGTGTTGGGTAAATCTTCAAGTCGGCAGGCTTGCTAGTAGCCGGAGCAGGTGAAACCTCAGATCAGCTTTGAATGAGGCTATTAACGCAGGCGGTGCAGGTAGCCCATGCTTATCCCTTTTGGTCGGCAGTCTTGGTTCAAATCCCGAAGCTGGACACTTGTCTGATGATGGGTTATGCCATGTGACACATGCCTGCCTTAGAGGGCAATCTATCCATCTTTGCTTGGGATCGGGGCTCCTTGGGATGCGTGCAGAAATCAGTGCAGTCGAGGAGGGCCTTCAAGCCTTGGTCAAATTCCGGGTTTGTTCCCCTACTGTACACCTGTCAAGGGCGCATTCCGGCTCTGTTGAGAAGTCAAACTGCGCACAGGCGAACACTGGTGTCTGCCGCCATATGGACCTGCTCCGACATTTTACCCTTTTTCTGCATTGACCTGCCAGTCTGCCAGTGCAAGGTGCGCCCAGAAAGTGGGGCGGAGTCGGACTTCGCACCAAAACTGGGCGAAGTGCGCACTTCGCACCCAGACTTAGCCAATTTCAGATAGACCTGCTTGGAAAGCTGGAAAATCAACTGGGGAACTCCAAGGAAAAAAAGGGGGGAGAGAAAGAAAATGGAGAAAAGGAAAGGGAGAGAAGGGAGAAAAACGGAAGGAGGAAAAGAAGAGCAGCACTGTTACAAAACAATATTGAAGACATTGCACCCCGTGCAAAATGTGACAACATTTCTGGCGGCTCGCGGGGTGTCGAGCTCGCCTCGGCGCAAAGAATCCATGCCTTCATCCTTTGGGTGCAGAGGAACTTGCCTCCCCTGCCTTTTGCTGCTCTAACTGTTCTCCTTGCGGCAACTGTTCTTCAGATTCATCTTTGTCAGTCGCCTCATCAGTATCTCCTTCTGAAAGGTCTCCATTTCCTGCTTCTGCCTCGCACATGCGAGTGTACGCCTCTTGGGCTGAGCGTGCAGGTCGATGGTGAGGTATCTTTTCTCTAACTCCTGAAAATAGGAGCGGATCCTGGAATATCTGGACACCATCTAAGTGACCTGACTGTCTTGAATTGGCTCAGTCCAGCTATCAATCTCAGTCGTATCTGCTTCAAAGGACTGCCAATTCTTCTTTACCCGATCTAGGGTGAGGAGCTCGCCATTCTCAACAAAACCTGGACACCCAAGTTCTGAAAGAGCGTGAAAGGGGGCCAGACAGATATCTTTTTCATGTCCGAATGCGTCAAGCATTCGTCTGGCCACTCTCACCTCTTCAACTTTTCTAAAATATTTGTGAAAGGTCACCCTTGCACCTGCCCATTCTGCAGCGAATGAGGACACGGGGGAAAAAAGGACGCCGTCGCGCTCGCGCTCCTGAAGGTTTATCGCCAGGTCCAGCCATTGCTTTGCCTGGCGCTCGGCCTCCTCTACCACAGGCTTTCCCTGGGCAGAAACTTCTTGAATCCTGGATGCGAAGTCCAGGACCGCCATTGCCTTAAAGGTATGGGGCTTGCATTCCCTCAGCAAACCAGCCCTCATTTCCTTAACTTTTGTCTTTGAAAAGACAGCCGCTTGAGATGTTTTTTCTGCAAGCTGCGACTGTGCCTGCTTCAAAGACTCCTGGAGCTGAGAAATCTGCTCCGAGGCTGCTTTCTTTTCGGTTGCGGCCTGTTGCTGAGAAGCGGCTAGCTGGGCTTTGAATTCATCCGTTTCTCGCCGCGCCGCTTCCAGCTGCTCAGTGGACCTAGATAGGTCCTCTTCAAGTTGCCTTACTTTGTCCCGCAACGCGAAAAGTTCTTCCTGCTCCTCCAGACTCTTGACAAAGAGATTGTCAGCTTTGCGCATGATCGTCTGAATCTCATACTGTTTATCAATGTCGTCAAAGCTTTTCTCCTTTGTCTGGAGCACGTAGTCCGCCTTAGTCATTTCTCGGAGGGGCTTCTTCACTATTGGGATTATTTTCTCCGTTGTAATCACTCTCCTTCCGAAATCATACTTTGCGCGTTTTGCCGGGGCGGCTATCTCTTCATGTCTCCTCCGCTTCAGGTCTTGGCGGAAAGAGACAGAATACTCTACGGCTCTTGTTGCCAGGGGCAAGTCATCTGAGTTCTGGAGGTCGTCCATAAAATCTGGTTCCCCCAGCCTAGGGATCTGCTGAGACGTCTCTCCTGCGGGGATGGGATCAGGAGGAACCGGACAGACCTTGGAAGAATCGGTCGCTTGTGGGGGCGACCGGGAAATGGAAATGGGAGAGGCTGACACTGTGAGGGTTTGAAGCGGCTGAGGCGGAGGATGTGATGGTGAACGGACAGCCTCAGCACTAACCTCGGGCGAAGGGTTTGGAGTTGTGCTCAGAGAAAGAGAGACGTTAGGGTTCTGAGCAAACTGGTCGAAAGAGTGGGGGCCGCTAGAAGGACGCGGAGACGGGGAGGAGGATGTGGTCATGGCTCGCCCAGATTGAGCGGGGGACTGAGTGGAAGTAGAACTGGGTGAGACTAGAGAGACAGGGACAGCAAACGTACCTGCGGGCTCCGCCTGAGCCGATGCCGGGTGAATGTCTTCGCTTATTGTCTCGGCGGCTGGCTTGGGACTGCCCAAAGGAATTGCCTCTGCGGCGGCAGGACGCGGCTGCGGCTCTGCGACTGGCTGCTGCACTATCAGGCTAGGGTCGCCCGATTTTCTCAACTCTCCTCCGCTTCTTCTGTTCTGGAACAACTGTCGGATCAGGGGAAGGAGACGAAGCAGGTGCAGCAGGCACTGATGCTCCCACGGTAAACTTGTACCGAGGTTTGACTTGCAGAAGGTCTGCCGCGACCGGTCTGCTTTCTGGCGGCGCTGGCGCTTTTCTTGCCTGAGGAAGTGCCTCGGGCGCTGCCTTGGCTAACTTTTTCGCCTTTTCAGGCGCCGCCTTAGGAGCCATGAACTGCATTGGATCGGCCTGGGTACTTGCTGGGCCGGCGCTGGCAGTTGCCGAAGTGTACAACTGTTTGGGAGGAGACCCACTTTTATAATCCTCAAAGGGGCCTCGGGGAACGTAACCTTGATATGCGAACGGCCGCCAGCTGTCATGATGCTGGTCATAGAGAACCGAGAAGTCGTCATCTACGGCCAGGTTTCTCCTTGTGGATTTATCGTGCTGCGTGCAGCATCTCATTTTCCAGCTTTCAATAATCTTTTCTTTAGACCAGTTAAGGCCTGCAATCTTGGACAGAAATTTTTTGAACCCCGGAGATGAGAAGTGATGGTCCCGGTTTCTCTTGGGGTCATATGTCACCTCCTCGCAGTAGAAATCCTGCCAAGGGGGAGAAGCTTCCATTAATTCAATCTCCCAGTCAAGGTCCACATGGACCACGTCGCATCTATCTTCGGTTATGTCCCGGGGGCACAAATGTGCAAACTTTCCCCTTATCCCATGAGGGTCATACTTCCAGCGCTGCGGCAGCAAAACCAGGCCAATCCGGGACAGCGCTTGCTCTAGGTAGACATGTTGTCCTACCTCAGTAATCTCAACGTTGGCCCAGGAAAGAGGGTATTGAAAAATCTGTCCTCTTTTCTTCCCTAGGCCAAACTCTTCTTCCACATAGTCCATCTGTCGGGCAACCTCCATCCCGAACAGATGCTCTGAGCACCAATAGGGCAGCAAATAGGGTTTGCCCTTGAATCCGTAGATTCTGATCACAATCCCCTGCGTCAGTCTGAAAACGTCCCCGAGCTTCTGATTTATCAAAGCACTCGTCATTTCTCTTGGGGGACGGGGGATTTCACTTTCGGTGAAGACTGACATGACGAATCCCAGAAAGTTGAAGTTGAACTTGTAGTAGGACCCTTTCCGGTATAAGTCATCCGTCCAGTTATAGACGGGCTGGGGTTCTCCCTTCTCGTTAACCTTCTTCAGGTTCAGGATCGGCATTTGGGGGTGCAGATGGTACAAACAAAGCCAGACCAGAACGGAACTGAAACGAAAATTGGTTGACTGGCGCTTCTGGATTTTCAGCAGACTGGAATGAATGGCGTAAGCCAGCCAGTCTGCCCAGTCGAAAGAGATGGGGCGTTTTCCGCTCCGCTGCGCCGCTGGTTCGTAAGATTCTCCACACAGGAGGCATTCTGCCAGCGCCAGCTGGTACGGGTGCACCAGCTCATCGGAGTCGCAGCCGAGGATCCATGCCAAGATGGTATATAGATACTTGCTCTGAAATTTTGCCAAAGGCATGGGGCCAGTCGGCCATTGTCCGGCTGGAAGCGGGGCGTTCAGCTCTGAATTGAGGAAATCCCTCATTCGCTTGGTGTGCGTGAAACGTCCCGCTTGTTCGCCCAAACTGATTTTTCTGAGGATGGTGCCGGAGTCATACTCCAGCCCTGGGGCGAAAGCTGGCTGCACAGTCTCCCTGCGCAGTGCGAACAAGGGTTTGCCGACGGAACTGCAGATTTGCCGGGAAGCTGGTTTATAGTGTCTGACAATTAAGTCTATCAGCTCCGGGCATTGGTGGACAGGAGGGCACATGAATCTGAAGAGGTTTGATTTGTACGCCGCTCCAAAATGATGGGAGGGCGAAACTTTGTCAGCCCAGCTCTCCACATTCGCTCTCAGCTGAGTTAGGCTCATGGAAAACGAGCCGTCCACATATCCTGCCAGGTAATTCACCGGAGGTGGTGGGGATTGCCCACGCTGTACCTTCTTCGTCCGGGCCTTTGACTTTTCTCTCGGCGGAGGATCGCCTTTGAAAACTCCTGGCCGCGGCAAATCCCCTGGTTCGCTGCTTCCGCTGGACTGCGCTGACACAGGCATTTTTCCCTTGTCCATCTCTCCGAGTCAGCAATAATGACAGGTTCAGGCTGTCTGCAACAAATTTCGCTATCAGAGGAATAATTAGCACTGTCCGAGGAATAATCTCTGCAATCTGGAATGTTGGCATGATTCTGACCCCCTTTTCTAGATAAAAACAGCGCCATTAATGCAACGCAGGAGGGGTAGGTCGGCTGAGTTAAAACCCTTGGTGGCCGCGCAGGAGAACGTTTAGGAAAAGACGCGCCCCGGCAGCCGTGCCTTGCTTTTTTAGTTGCGTTTTTGCTTGAAAAACGCGCAATCATTAATTCAGCGTTGGGGACTGCACCATGGCTGACGTTGCTGCCACCACTTGGGCACACTGATCAAGACAAAACCTTCGGTGCGGAAACCCACATTAAAACAAGTGCAAACGCGCCTTGGGCCCAGCTTGGGGTTTTTGAATTTTTTTTTTTTTATTATTCTTTAAACCGCGTCCCAATACTGGCCCGGAAAACTAGGCGCAGCCGGGCTTCGCCCGAAGTTGGGCACGGCCCGACCTCGCCGGCGAAGTCGGACTTCACCCGAATTTCGGGCGAAGTACGAACTTCGCGCGAAGCGCGTGCTTGAACTGTTCTACCTCTGCTTAGCTGCGCCCAAGGTTTGGGCGCGATCTGGGTCTTTGCCGCCTTTGATCTTTAGATGGACTGCGCAATGCGACGCTGGGGCTTTGTTCGGACTTCGGCCGAAGCTTGATGCGAAGTGCGAACTTCGCGCGAAGTTCGCACTTCGCCCAAGCGTTGAGCGCAGCGCGCACTTCGCACGGGCGCTTGGCCGAAGTCGGACTTCGGTGCGAAGTTCGCACTTCGCACAAACTTTGTGCGCAGTGCGTACTTCGCACGAAGGGTCGCGCAGTGCGGACTTTAGTCTGCTTCAGCTTTTCTCGGACAAACTTTGCAATTCGGCTGGGCCGAAGTCAGGTTTGGCTACGAAATCGGACTTCGGTCAACACTTAGTCGATTTTTTTGCTCTTTTTTCTCCTTTCTTTCTCTGCATAGCCGAACTTCGCCCCTCTCGGGGGCAACGACAGACTTCGTTGCGAAGTCTGTCTTTCTCTCCCATGCCGCATTTAAGCTCAAAGAAGGAAAAATAAACTGAATGCTAAAACTGGAAACTATACATGCGGGGAAAAATAAAAACACAAGGCAAAATTTTTACAGGGAAGGGCCACTCGGGCGCCTTCAACAGCGATAAAGCTTCAAGTGGAACCCGTTGACGGGGATGGGGAGGAGCTGACCCTCCATATCCGAAAGTATGTAGGCATTGAACTGATTCACCCGGGCAATCTGATAAGGGCCCTCCCAGAGAGCGTCAAATTTTCCGTGATTACCCGGTTTTGCCTTGTATGAGTCCCACTTCAGCACCAGGTCCCCGACTTCGAAAACTCGGGCAGTGGTGCCTTTGGCAAACCAGCCTTTAGTGGCTGCAATGTGATCGGCGAAGGCCTGGTATGCACTTTCTCTGTCTTCTTCCAACTGCAGGAGTTGGCACAACCTGTCGTCTACCGGGTCTCCGCTGCTCCTGTCTTCGTCAATCATCCACAGGGCGGGGATTTCAATGTGTGATGGCATAACAGCTTGCTTGCCATAGACGAGCGCATAGGGGGACGTCTTGAGGGATTTCTTGAACGCAACTCTGTCCGCCCATAGCGCCCGGTTCAGGAGCAAGTGCCTGTTGTCACATTTTGCACGGGGTGCAATGTTTTCAATTTTTGTAAGAGAGCTGCTCTTCCTTCTCCCCCCTTTCTCTCTGTTCCCTACATTCTCATTCTTCTCAAAATTGACAAGCACTTGCCCCGAAAAATGGCTAAGTGTCAGGGGCATGCTGAGGAGTTCGGGTTTTTCGGGCCATAAACAGGGGCGATAAAATGGACAAAATGAGCCCTGGATATTTTATTATTGCAGATCTTCTCGCAAGCTTTCCAACGATATATTATAATAGGCGATCGGGTCAGCGGATCAAAAGTTATGGCCCCGGAAGCTGAACCAGGAAACCCAGCTTTTGGTGCGAAGTGCGCACTTCGCCCAGTTTGAGTGCGAAGTTCGCACTTCGCCCAGTTTTGGTGCGAAGTGCGCACTTCGCCCAGTTTTGGTGCAAAGTTCGACTTCGCACCTCTTTCTGGGCGCACCTTGCACTGGCAGATTGGCAGGTCAACGAAGAAGAATGATAACTGCCGGAGCAGGTCCGTACAGCGGCAGACACCAGTGTTCACCTGTGCGCAGCCCGAATTTTCAGCAGAGCCGGAATGCGCCCTTGACAGGTGTACAGTAGGGGAACAAACCCGGAATTTGACCAAGGCGTGAAGGCCTTCCCAATTGCACTGTTTTCTGCCCACGCATCCCAAGGAGCTCCGATCCCAAGCAAAGATAGATAGACTGCCCTTCAAGGCAGACATGTGTCACACAAAGATAACCCATCATACGACAAGTGTCCAGCTTCGGGATTTGAACCAAGACTGCCGACCAAAAGGGATAAGTATGGGCTGCACCGCCTGTGTCAGCTGCCTCATTTAAGACTGATGAGAGTTTCCACCTGCCTCAGCTACCCACATTTCTGTCAATATAAAGTTCTACCCAACGCGCTGCCACGTGGTTGTTCAACCTTCAGGGAGACCATGCCGAGGGTACAGTCCAGCCTGACAGAGGTCAGCATCAGCAGTTCCTCGCGATCGCTTTTGTCAGCCTAATGTTTGATCGGGACGTTGTGCCCATTAATGTAAGGGGGGAACTTTGGGCTATAAATAGCCACCACGTTTTCATTGTAAGTGGTGGAAGGGGAATGTTTGTTAGGGAACTACTGTGCTTACTGTAACCGTGCTTCTGCTTATGAATACAATCTGTATGCCTGGTTCTGTTCTACTGTCTTTATTCTTTTATGCTGTCTTTCATTATATGCCTTAGGCCCACCTGTGTCGCGGCTCGTTGATTCATTTCGGCATTTGGCGATCAGGTTCCTCTAGCATTGCTTGTTTAAAGCACCTTCTGTACTTCATTAATTTAAAGCATTCATATAATAGATGTGGTAGCAGTTCCATCAGTTATGTGTGACGTTGCTGGCCCGTATCTGGTGATTGATGCGATCCCCTGCTGTTAGTTCCTTGTAGGGAATGTTTGCTAGGGAGCCATTGAAGCCGTGCGGTTAAACTCTCTACCTAACACATATACCTGGCTCTGATATATCTAGGTTTACTGTCTACCCCTGTCAGTGTACGTATCTGGTGATTGATGCGATCCCCTGCTGTTAGTTCCTTGTAGGGAATGTTTGCTAGGGAGCCATTGAAGCTGTGCATACACTGCTTGTGTATCGGCAGTACGCCTAGGTTTTGCAGTTCTTTGTCATGCTTTGTGTTTGTATGCAGTAAGTAGCGGTGATTGGTGTGTTCCCGTACTGTTAGTTCCCCCCACCCAACTCCACTCTCATTTGTAAATTCTTTCCGCATTTTTATCTCTTTCCTGCACTCTCATCTTACTAACCCCCGCAAGGAGCCGGCCTTCTTCGGAGATCGGCTCGGAAGGCATCCCTCCCTTCCGGCCTTTCAATGTTGGTTCGCGGGTCCGGGGCGCAATAACGACAAATCCTTTCCTCGTGGCGGATTCGTGACCAACAGTGCCAAGTCCGCTTATTTTTTTCAATGGTCCTCCGGAGAATTTTCAGGAGGTTCTTGTTAGTAGACTCGGCAAGGCCATTCCCCTGCGGGTAGTAATTAGAAGACATCTTGTGATAGATGCCAAGGCCGTTGGTGTACTCCGTGAGTACAGCGCCTACAAATCCCGGACCGTTGTCTGTCACAATCGACTCTGGAACCCCGAAGCGGGTAATCAGGCTCTCAATGAACCTGATGACCGTTTCTTGGTCGGTGTTCTTGGTCGGGATCGCCTCCGTCCACCGTGTGAAATAGTCGATGAGTCGTGAGAATAAACTTGTGGCCGGCGGAGGAGTAGGGAGAAATCACCCCAATGAAGTCCAGACCCCATTGTCGGAACGGAGCTTCGGCTTGAATCGGTTGAAGGGGCAGGGGTGCTTTTCTGTTTCGGCCAGCATACCTCTGGCATTGATCACATTTGGCGCAGACCGCATACGCGTCTGCGAACAGAGTGGGCCAATAGTATCCAGCCCTTATTATTTTTAAGGCCGTTGGCCTTGAAGAATGGTGACCCCCAGGCATCCCGGAATGAAAATCTCCGAGGATCCTAGGCTGGTCAGATTTTATGACGCACCGCAACAGGATGCCGTCAATATTTTTGAAGTAAAGCCCCTCGGGGCGAAGAGTGTACCTTAATGCACCTAACCGAAATCTCCTTCGTTGTGAAGCGTTCGAGTGATCGGGACATCTTCCGGTGCAGAAGTATCTCACCGGTTCATCCGTCCAATCACTCCCCTCCGATAAGGAGTTGGCTAGGTAGACGCGTGTCGCTGTGTCCTCCCACTTACAGGCGGAGATGCCGGCTACAGCGCTTCGGGCCAATTCCTGACATAAGGCTCGGCCTCTGATAAGCTTGGTGGGCCGTACTTCGATGTCAAACTCCTGGATCTTGGCAATCCATCCCGCTCTCTTGTGACCCGGTTCCCCTTGCAAGATGAAACTGCGAACATCGGGGTGAATCACAAAGACAGTGGTCTTACTCTGGGAGACAAAGTGCCTGAACTTTCGAAGGGACTTCATGTCCGCATGGACCTGCCGCTCTATAAAATTGTACTTCTCTTCGTGTGGCAGAATCACTTGGCTTAGGAACGCAATGGGGCGCTCCTCACCGTCGTCTCCCTTCTGAGTCAGGACTGCAGCGTAACTTTCGGGTTCTCCCACTGCATACAGGATGAAGTCCTTGGAGTAGTCCGGGTTTGTCAACACCGGAGCTTGCGCAATTCGAGCCTTGATTTCCTCGAAAGCTTGCTCTCTCTCATCAGTCCATTCGTAAGGTGTATCTTTCTTCAACAAGATAGATGACAATAATCTTGCTGAGCAGCTCTCGGAAGGCCAGGTCCATGGCCCTTTGGAACGTGGCACCAGCATTGGATAAGCCAAACGGCATGCGCTGATAGGCGAACGTCCCCCACTTCGTGGTAAACGCCGTCTTATGCCGGTCCTCGTCTTTGACCCAAATCCGGTTGTAGCCGGAAAATCCATCTAAAAGTGAAAATCTCTGGGCTCCAGCAACGATATGCAAAATTTGGTCGATTTGGGGAAGCGGATAGTGGTCCCGGAGGGAAGCCTGATTTAGGTTTCTGAAGTCGACACAGAGACGTATGTCGCCATTCTTTTTCCTCACGGGCACCAGATTCGCAACCCAGGATGAATGTTTGATGGGGTAGATGATCTTGGCCTCCAAGCATCTTCAAGAGCTCGGTCTTCATCATGGCCTCAACCTTTGGATTTACGGCCCTTTGCTTTTGTCGGAACGGCTTGGCGCCATCCTCTAGCTCGATGGTATGCCGGATGACAGATCTGTCATACCCCCTCAAATCTTCGTAGCACCAGGCCACGATGTCGGGGAACTCCTGGCACAATGATCTAATCTGCACCAGCTCCTCCGACGTGCAGTCTGTTCCGACCTTGATGGTTTTACCAGGTTCGAGCTCCAGGTCAGCATACTGCCTCGGGTCTACTTTGATCCTGTGGGATATTGCTCTGTCATTTCGATCAAAGAGACTTTCTAATGTAATCAGTCCTTTTGGGACGTGATTATTCCGTAACTGTATCAACCCCTCATATTGCTCGTCATCAGGGTCTCTACCTTCGATTACACACACTTCGTTAACCAGGAATGTGACGATCTCCTCGTCACAACTGAATACCTGCCAGAAGGTATCCCTATCAGGCACAGAAGGCCTGTAAATGGTGCGGACCGGCTTCAGTTTCTGGACGACGTCTTCAGCCGGAACGTACCTGGCTCCAACAGACGCCAGAATATCCGCGTGCTTGTTTCTCTCACGCGATATTGCCTTAACGTTCAATGAGTCAAACAATTCCATCAGGTCCCAGACCCGATTGCGGTACGCTCTAAGATAGTGATGCTTAGACGCGCATTTATTCGTAACTTGATGACACACTAACTATGAATCTCCGAAAATTTGGAGATGCTTGATTCCTAGCCTTTCCGCCTTTTGCAGACCCAAGCACAGGGCTTCGTATTCCGCCGAATTGTTAGTACAGCTCCAGGCCAGCCTGTAGGCATAGTCCCTCTGGACTCCGGTTGGAGAAACCAGGAGGAACCCTGCACCGGCGCCATTCTTGCAACGGGCGCCGTCAAAGAAAAGCTTCCACAGCTCTTCGGGTGCAGGTCCTACTTCCTTCGCAACGGACACGTCAAGCTCCTCGGGCTGCTTAATGGAATAACAGCCCTGCTCTGTCCCGATTACGGCATTAAAATCCCGCAACGAGAACTCGTCTTCTAGCTGTAGCACTTCGAGAGCTTGCTCGGTCAGTTCTACTGTCACCAGTTCTTCTTCTGACAACTGGACCATGCAGTCCATCTCTCCGCCGGGTATCTTGTCTACTAGAAAAGGGGAAGGCTTCTCATTGAAAATTTTCAGTCTCCTTCCTTTGAAGGGCACTTCCATGTGCGAGTAGTCTAGAGACAGGTACCCGCCCAACTTCGCAGTGAACTCTCGAGAGAGACACATGCTGAAGTATGGCTCCAAATCAACAATAACGACCTCTTGGATGACCACAATGTCGAGAGCTTTGTGCAGCCGGATAGGGATGTCCTTTATGACACCGTCTTGACAGGGGTGCCGTCTAATTGCAGCACACCTTGGCTGCTCCGTGTGTATTCCATCCCGATCTCATCGCAGACGGCCTTCGGCATCACGGTCGAGGAAGCACCAGAATCCACCATGCAGTTGTGAACTATGTGCCCTTGCATCCGCAAAGACAGATAAAAGGGTGGCGGTCTGTTCTTCCCAGTGGCGGAGACTGTCAAAGGTTGAACCAGGACAGCAGGCTGCATCTGCTTGCCGTTCTTCATGTTTTTCAGTGATTCTTGCAGCAGATCTACCTGGCCTGGAAGCAGAAGGGCATCGTACATGCTGATTCTGGCAGGAGTCTTCTTTAACTCGTCTACAATGCTGTAGCCCGAGGTACTAGCTCCTTCTGCTGGTTTAGCCGGTTCATACTTGGTCCGGTACTGTTGGGTGGCCTCAACTCGCTGTCTCTTGGTCAGAGACGGGTACTTCAGCTTCTCCTGGGCTTGTTCTTTGGTTTCGGCTGGGGGCTGAAGTACAGGAAGCTTAGCGGGAGTTGGGGCCTTTGCTGGAGGCTTAGCTGGAACAGCAGCGGCCTTTGCTAGAGAAGGTTTAGCGGGAGCTTTATCTTTGGATGCCTTCTCCTGGGCTGTGTAAGGCCACAGCCGCTTGTACGGTGGCAGCCCATTGGGCTGCGGTCTTTCTCTTCTCGCATATACTCGCAAAGGTTTAGCCGCGTCCGCAGCTTTCTTTTCTTCCTTGGCGGGCGTCACTGGGTTCTCTTCGCGCGGGCAAAATTGGCCTCGCCGTCCAAGATCATGTACAACTCATCATCTTCTATAGTGCTGCCGGCCAAGGTCTGGATGTAGTGCTGGTGCAAAGTGCAATCTTCCTCCGAATGCGGGTCATTGCACGTAGTGCACCAGTTGACCTGGTCAGGAGGACCAGGTGGGTCATCTATAGCAGCATTTCTCGGAGGCGGACGCCTCTGCGGTTGGTTTTCTGGGGCTTTATCTTTTGTCAGCGCCGGTGGCGCATACGGCCTTCTAGGAGCAAAGTCCATTTGGGCCTGCTTCTTTTTCATAGCTGTCATGTCATTGGACATGGCATGATATCCGGAGGCCAAAGCCCGCACTTCTTGTAGAATCGTGTTCTGGATGCTGCTGTCGGGAGGCGGCAACTGTGCCGGTGGAGGCAAAGCGGCCAATGGAGGAGGGTTAGAATAAGACGCATACTGCGGGGGAGCAGGAAGCGCTGGAAAATGCGGAGCGGGAGGAGGCGGATGAGGGTAATGCAACTGAGGCGGGCCGTATTGAGTTACGACCGGCGCCGGATTCCACTGCGGCTGGGGCTGCTGCCCTGAAGTAGATGGCACACCACCAGAAGCAGAAGGATACTGCGATCTTGGAAAGTCGGGATGAATCGGCTCCTGCACTCTGGACGGAAGCCTGCCGATGGAGATAATGTCAGCTTCGATTGTTGGGCAGCTTCGTACAGTGCAGGGAACTCGTCAATTCGGGCGATCTTCAGCAGCAGGCATATGTCTGAGTTGAAAGACCTCAGATAGTAGTGAGCAGCCATGCCGGCTGAAGGCCGAAGTTCGCGAGGTACCCGTTTCCAGGATCTCGCAAACCTAATGTTAAAATCAGACACCTCCTCTTGAGGATGCCTCTGGATTGCTTGGAACCGATGCGAGAGAGAGGTAGGATCAGCAGACTCGTTGCATCCTTTTACGAGCCTCCTGGCAAGCTGGGGCCACCCAGTGATGGATCCCTCTGGCAGCGATCTCCACCAGTAGAGAAGCTTTCCCCTCAGGGAAAGGGCCAGCAGACGGGTCTTCACACTTTCATCGGTGATGGTATGCAGTGCGGCCAGGGCAAGGATGTCCTGGATGTGCTCGTACGCCGTCTTACCGTAGCCGTCGTATGTGGGAATAGACTTTAAAGCAGCAGGGGGCACAGCTTGCTGACCGATCAGGGCCAAAGGCCCTGTAGAGTCCACCGCCGGGAAGAGATCATCGTCATTCGGCTGTTGATCAGCCATTTCTTCTTCTTCTCCGCCGTCGGTTGTGTACTCGGTATCGGTACTTTCCGAGCATACAGGATTTTCCTCTTCCTCGGCCTCTTCTACTTCGTACTCGGCTCTTCCGACCTCAGCTTCGGCCTCTTCTTGGATCTCAGCCTCGGCTTCGTCGAAACGAGCTCGCGGATCAGCCAGCCTGGGTATCTCGCCTCGAGCGTGGATGTCTAGTTCGTAGAACTCAGGCGGGCTTCTCGGATTTCTTGTTCGCCACCTTCTCGTGTGCATGAAGGTGACCGGACCGGTCTTCTAGACTCAGAGGATTTGTTCGTGCAGAGTCGCCAGGTGTTCAGATTTGGAACAGCAATGAAGCGAACACCGGTGCTTCGATTCTGTCGGGGGTGAGAAACTTCCTTGTCTCACCAAGAGCTCAGGAACTGTCAGCGCCAGGTGGAGACTGATCGGAAAATCTCTCGTCAGATGTGGGACCCGTGTTCCGCCGAGCGGGTCAGAAGAACTGTTGCGCTAGGTGGAAACTAGATGGGTACTCTTTCTTTAAATCGTGGGACAAGCGTCCCACCGGGCGTGCCAGAGAAACTGTTGGTTACGAATCTGCCATGAGGAAAGGATTTTTGGTTAATGCGCCCAGATTCGCCCACTCGCATGAAAGGCCGGAAGGAAGAGATGCCTTCCGAGCCAATCTCCGGAGAAGGCCGGCTCCTTTTGGGGGGGGCTTGATTTAAGCTAAAGGGAACAGGATAGAAATGAAGGAACGGAAAGAGACAAATGTACAAAAAGAGATACAAATATGTCCAAAGGTTGGTGGGGGGGAACTAACAGTACGGGAACACACCAATCACCGCTACTTACTGCATACAAACACAGAGCATGACAAGGAACTGCAAAACCTAGGCGTACTTCCGATACACCAACAGCGTATGCACAGCTTCAATAGCTCCCTAGCAAACATTCCCTACAAGGAACTAACAGCAAGGGATCGTATCAATCACCAGATACGTACACTGACAAGGGTAGAAAGTAAACCTAGAGATATCAGAGCCAGGTATATGTGTTAGGTAGAGAATTTAACCGCACAGCTTCAATGGCTCCCTAGCAAACATTCCCTACAAGGAACTAACAACAGGGGATCGCATCAATCACCAGATACGGGCCAGCAACGTCACACACAACTGATGGAACTGCTACCAAATTTATAATGAATGCTTTAAATAATGAAGTACAGAAGGTGCTTTAAGCAAGCAATGCTAGAGGAACTTGATCGCCAAATGCCAAAGTGAATTAACGAGCAACGACACAAGTGGGCCTAAGGCATATAATGAAAGACAAAGATAAAAGAATAAAGACAGTAGAACAGAACCAGGCATACAGATTGTATTCATAAGCAGAAGCACGGTTACAATAAGCACAGTAGTTCCCTAACAAACATTCCCCTTCCACACTTTACAATGAATTTCAGATGAGCTTTTATAGCCCGAGTGCCACCGGTTACATTAATGGGCACAGAGTCCCAGTCAAACATGAGCTGACAGAAGCGGCGAAAGAGCTGCAAATGCTGACCTTTTGTCGGACTGGGCTGTACCCGCAGCATGGTCTTCCTGGAAGCTGGACAGCTACGTGGCGAAATGCTGGGTAAATCTTCAAGTCGGCAGGCTTGCTAGTAGCTGGAGCAGGTGAAACCTCAGATCAGCTTTGAATGAGGCTATTAACGCAGGCGGTGCAGGTAGCCCATGCTTATCCCTTTTGGTCGGCAGTCTTGGTTCAAATCCCGAAGCCGGACACTTGTCTGATGATGGGTTATGCTGTGTGACACATGCCTGCCTTAGAGGGCAATCTATCCATCTTTGCTTGGGATCGGGGCTCCTTGGGATGCGTGCAGAAATCAGTGCAGTCGGGGAGGGCCTTCAAGCCTTGGTCAAATTCCGGGTTTGTTCCCCTACTGTACACCTATCAAGGGCGCATTCCGGCTCTGTTGAGAAGTCAAACTGCGCACAGGCGAACACTGGTGTCTGCCGCCATATGGACCTGCTCCGACATTTTACCCTTTTTCTGCATTGACCTACCAGTCTGCCAGTGCAAGGTGCGCCCAGAAAGTGGGGAGGAGTCGGACTTCGCACCAAAACTGGGAGAAGTACGCACTTCGCACCAAAACTGGGCGAAGTGCGAACTTCGCACCAAAACTGGGCGAAGTGCGAACTTCGCACCCAGACTTAGCCAATTTCAGATAGACCTGCTTGGAAAGCTGGAAAATCAACTGGGGAACTCCAAGGAAAAAAAGGGGAGAGAGAAAGAAAATGGGAAAGAAAAGGAAAGGGAGAGAAGGGAGAAAAACGGAAGGAGGAAAAGAAGAGCAGCACTGTTACAAAACAATATTGAAGACATTGCACCCCGTGCAAAATGTGACAACACCGACATTCTGGCGTCTGTTGGAGCCAAGTACGTTTTGGCTGACGACGTTGTCCAGAAACCGAAGCCGGTTCGCACTATTTACAGGCCTTCTGTGCCTGATAAGGACACCCACCGGCGAGTGTTCGGTTGTGACGAGGAGATCGTCACATTCCCGGTTAACGAAGTTTGTGTAATCGAAGGTAGAGACCCCGATGACGAGCAATATGAGGGGTTGATACAGTTAAGGAATAATCATGTCCCAAAAGAACTGATTACATTGGAGAGTCTCTTTGATCAGAATGACAGAGCAATATCTCACAGGATCAAAGTAGACCCGAAGCAGTATGCTGACCTAGAACTTGAACCTGGTAAAACTATTAAGGTCGGAACAGACTGCACGCCGGAGGAACTTGAGCAGATCAGATCACTGTGCCAGGAGTTCCCCGACATCGTGGCCTGGTGCTACGAGGATTTGAAGGGGTATGACAGAACTGTCATCCAAAATACCATTGAGCTAGAGGATGGCGCCAAGCCATTCCGACAGAAGCGAAGGGCCGTGAATCCGAAGATTGAGGCCATGATGAAAGCCGAGCTCTTGAAGATGCTGGAGGCCAAAATCATCTACCCCATCAAACATTCATCCTGGGTCGCGAATTTGGTGCCCGTGAGGAAAAAGAATGGCGACATTCGTCTCTGTGTCGACTTCAGAAACCTAAATCAGGCTTCCCTCAGGGACCACTATCCGCTTCCCCAAATCGACCAGATTCTACATATCGTTGCTGGAGCCCAGAGATTCTCACTTTTAGATGGATTTTCCGGCTACAACCAGATTTGGGTCAAAGACGAGGACCAGCATAAGACGGCGTTCACCACCAAGTGGGGGACGTTCGCCTATCAGCGCATGCCGTTTGGCTTATCCAATGCTGGTGCCACATTCCAAAGGGCCATGGACCTGGCCTTCCGAGAGCTGCTTAATAAGATTATTGTCATCTACCTTGATGACATGACTATTTTCTCTCACCAAAGAGGAGATCATGTTTCACATCTACGGCAAATATTTGAGAGGTGTCGAGAATTCGGCATTTCTATAAACCCGAAGAAGTCTGTCTTCGCGGTAAAGGAAGGAAAGCTGCTGGGACACGTCATCTCCGAGGAAGGCCTCGCCATTGACCCTAACAGAGCAGAAGCCCTCTTTCGCTTGCCAGCCCCCATCGATAAAAAAGGGCTGCAGTCCTTCTTCGGCCAGATTAACTTCGTGCGGAAGTTCATTCCGGACTTCGCACAGGTGATCAAGCCTATGGCCGAACTGCTAAAAAAAGATACAAATTACGAATGGACTGATGAGAGAGAGCAAGCCTTCGAGGAAATCAAGGCTCGAATTGCGCAAGCTCCGGTATTGACTAACCCGGACTACTCCAAGGACTTCATCCTTTATGCAGTGGGAGAACCCGAAAGTTACGCTGCAGTCCTGACTCAGAAGGGAGACGATGGCGAGGAGCGCCCCATAGCGTTCTTGAGCCAAGTGATTCAGCCGCATGAGGAAAAGTACAACTTTATAGAGCGGCAGGTTCATGCTGTTATGAAATCCCTCCGAAAGTTCAGGCATTTTGTCTCCCCGAGCAAAACGACTGTCTTTGTGATTCACCCGGACGTTCGAAGCTTCATCATACAAGGAGAACCGGGTCACAAGAGAGCGGGATGGATTGCAAAAATCCAGGAGTTCGACATCGAAGTGCGGCCCACCAAGCTTATCAGAGGCCGAGCCTTGTGTCAGGAATTGGCCCGAAGCGTTGTAGCCGGCATCTCCGCCTGTAAGTGGGAGGACACAGCGACACGCATCTACCTAGCCAACTCCTTATCGGAGGGGAGTGATTGGACAGATGAACTGGTGAGATTTTTCTGCACCGGAAGATGTCCGGATCACCTGAACGCCTCACAACGAAGGAGATTTCGGCTAGGTGCACTTAAGTACACTCTTCGCCCCGAGGGGCTTTACTTCAAAAACATCGACGGCATCCTGTTGCGGTGCGTCAGAAAATCAGACCAGCCTAGGGTCCTCGAAGATTTTCATTCCGGGATGCCTGGGGGTCATCATTCTTCAAGGCCAACGGCCTTAAAAATAATTAGAGCTGGGTACTATTGGCCCACTCTATTTACAGACGCTCATGCGGTCTATTCTAAGTGTGATCAATACCAAAGGTTTGCTGGCAGAAACAGAAAAGCACCCCTGCCCCTTCAACCGATTCAGGCCGAGACTCCGTTCCAGCAATGGGGTCTAGACTTCATTGGGGTGATTTCGCCTAATTCCTCTGCCAGACACAAGTTTATTCTTACGACCACCGATTACTTCACACGGTGGGCGGAGGCAATCCCGACCAAGAACGCAGACCAAGAAACGGTCATCGAGTTCATTGAGAGCCCGATTACCCGCTTCGGGGTTCCGGAGTCAATTGTGACAGTACAATGGTCCAGGATTCGCAGGCGCTGTACTCACGGAGTACACTGGAAAACTTGGCATCTATCACAAGATGTCTTCTAATTACTACCCGCAGGGGAATGGCCTTGCCGAGTCTACTAACAAGAACCTCCTGAAAATCATCCGGAGGACCATTGACAGAAAATCGCCAAAAAATCGCCAAAAAATCGGCAATGAATCACCTGCATCGCGATACGATGCCGATTTTTTCGGCTCGGCATTGAGACCCGATTTATTCACGATTTTGCCGATTTTTTGGCGATTTTCTCGACTGGGCTTCAAACAACAAAACCAAACTATATGCTCAAGACGACAACCACTATTGTCCAATCCCAAAAAGCAGGCCTAGACAACAGCCTCTAATGTTTGCTCATGACATCATATTGCATGTATCAAACGGCCTCGACCTTCACCTTCGCCTTGTTGACTTTATTCCTAGCCTAAATGACCTTCACCTTTGCCCAATTGAAGTATTTGATCCAAAAACGAAGAGCACAAAAAGTGCAGCAAAAAAAAATTGCAGCAGCAAAAAATGCAGCAATTTTTGCAGCAGTGCACGACAGTCTGAATTTGAAGGACCAAAACTGCTCAAAATTTGATGAAAATTTGGGAGTGAATTCTACACAAAAAGACCTTTCCAATGGTGTATCACACGTGCAAAACGGAGCTATAAAAGAAAAGTTATGAGCTTTTAAAGTTGACTATAGGTTTCAGAAAAACAGGGACAGCAAGCATGTTTTTGACAAAATGAATAGAATAAAATATTGTTTTGCATTCCAAACGAACTCAGAAGTATTACAAAGCTTTTTCCACAATCTTCTACAGCTATAATACTCTATTTTACATTTACAAGAGAGAAAATGATGTTACAACACTTCATTTCACATTCTAGGAAGTCCAATAGTCATGGTGACTCTTCAAGGCCTATAGAAACTTTTGGGCTTCATCAAATTGGTGGGAGAACTTTTGCTTTTGTCATAAACTTACTCAGCATCAATCTCCAACATACTCCCCTTTGATGTTGAGTGGTGAAACAAGTTTGTCTCTCAATCTCAAAAATTGTTCTCTCTTCACACCTTTGGTAAACAAGTTTGCAAGCTGTTGTTTGGTGCTGCAATATTTCAAATCTACAACCTTCTTTTCCACAATGTCTCTTATGAAATGAACCTTTAAATCAATATGTTTAGTTTTACTATGATGGACTGGATTTTTTGCAATCTTCATTGCACTTGTGTTGACACAAAAAATTGTTGTTGGACTGGTTTGAACTTCACCAATCTCTTCAAGTACGTTTCTCAACCAAAGTGCTTGTGTACTTGTTGCAGTAGCTGCAACAACAATACTTTGCTTCTTTGAGCTCCATGTTATCACTCCTGAACCAAGTGAAAAACAATTTCCAGAAGTTGATTTTCTATCATCCAAACAACCTCCCCAATTTGAGTCACTGTATCCAACAAGCTCCATTTTGTTGTTAGCATCATAATGTATGCCAAAATTCAAGGTTCTTTTGACATACCTCAAGATTCTCTTGGCTGCTCTCATGTGGTTTTGTGAAGGTTCATTCATGTACCTTGATACAAGTGAAACTACAAATGCAATATCAGGTCTTGTTGTAGTAAGGAACATTGAGCTCCCAACCATAGTTACTAAATCGGCTCAGAATCATGAATGGAAAATCGCAATTCTACCACAAATCCGATTAAAATTGCATCGGAATCCATAATTTTGAAAAAATGGGCGATTTTTTCAAAAAAAATTGGAATTGTAATTTTTTCTAAAAATCGCGATTTTTTAGCAAAAAATTTGCCTACGGCTGCACGGGTAGAGGAAAAAGCATAAATAATGTTTTTTTTAATTTTCTCTCACTTTTCTTCTTCTCAGCTTGAGAGAGAGGTCTGCCTACATGCGACCACACCAGAGAAAACCCTAAAACACATCCTAACAAAAGATTTCTCGAAGTTTGAAGGAATCCAGTAGCCACCAACAGCCACCAAACAGCGGATTTTTTTGGAGTTTGAAGGATCCCAACAGCTACCAACAACCACCAACATCTAGGAATCTACCCAAAGGATTCATTTGAGGTAAGCAAAATGATTTTTTTTTCTTTTTCTTTTATTCTATTGAATCTTATTCCAAATTTTCAAGCATGTTTTTTTTTCCAAGTTTAAAACCAAAAGCAACAAACTAGGGTTTAGAGTTTTTTTTTTTTTTTAATAATTCTTTGTTGTTATTTGCTGCCTGAAACATGTATGCAAGTCTATATTTTCAGCTTTCAATGTTTACAGTTTAAACTTCAAACTAAAGTTTAGGTTTTTCTTTTTTTCTTTTTTTGAATTAAGTAATTGTTTGCTAGATATTTGCTGACTGAAATTTCTATGCGAGTGCATGTTTTCAGCTGTCAATGTTTAAACTTTAAAGTTTTAAACTTCAAACTTCAGAGTTTCAAACTAGGTTTCAAGGTTTAGTTTTTTTTTTTTTTTAAGAGATTGTTTATTGTTACTTGCTGCCAAAAAATATGTATGCAAGGCAATCTTTTCAGCGTTGCACTAAAATTTTAAACTTCAAACTAGGGTGTAGGGTTTTTTTTTTAAGTAATTGTTTGTTGTTATTTGTTTTTATATGCAACCACAGGAAAATGTCAAGGAAAAGAGATAAAAAAAATATATCACGGAAGTATGGAAAAGAAGGGGAAAAGAAAGGAGAAATTATTTGTAATTTTTGTAATTCTCATATACATGGAGGCGTATATCGCTTCAAATTTCATTTGGCAAGGAAAGCAGGCAAGAATGTTAGGTTTTGCCCAGATGTGCCGAATGACGTTGAGAGAGAATGCATGGTAGTTGTCACAGAAAAAGTCGAGAAAAAAGAGTTTAAAAAAAGAACATTTCAACCCCCTCTTCTCGGCCTCATACAACTACTAGTGGGAGCAACATCTTTTGTCGATTTCAGCACGACGATTCGAGTCCATCAATTGCACGACCAAGGAGTTGGACAGATGAGTCCAATTTTGGGGCAGCGACACAAGCCACACTTGAAGGTATGGCCGCATGGAACCAAGAGAGGCATAGGGCAGCGAGGAAGGCCATTGGCAATTTTTGGTATTTTTTTTACCTTCCCTTCAATGTGGCAAGGTCTCCATACTGGTGAGGCATAGTAGATGCCATCGCAAGTTGCAACACAGGATTTAGGCCGCCAACTTATGACAACATTAGGGGCCCTCTCCTTTGTGAATGCCAGGATGACATTGAGATTATTCTTGAGGAGTAGCATAGGGTGTGGAGCACTAACGATTGCACTATCATGTCTGATGGGTGGACCGATGGCAAGGGAAGAACCTTAATTAATTTTTGGGTTTCTTTTGCAAGAGTGGCATTCCTCAAGTCAGTGGATGCATCAGCACAAGTTAAGGGTGTTGAAATGCTTGCAAGGTTGTTGGGCGAGGTTGTGATGGGGGTCAAGGTGGAGAATATTGTCCAAGTCATCACAGACAACGCAACAACATATGTAGCAGCTAGCAAGTTGTTGGAGGAGAGATTTCCCACCTGTTGGTTACGAATCGGCCACGAGGAAAGGATTTTGTAGTTATTGCGCCCTGGACCCGCAAACCAACATTGAAAGGCCGGAAGGAAGGAATGCCTTCCGGGCCAATCTCCGGAGAAGGCCGGCTTCCTGTGGAGTTTTGAGGTTCAAGATAAGAGTGCAGGGAAAGAGATAAAAATGCAGAAAGGGATTCCAAATTAGATTGGAGTTGGGTGGGGGGAACTAACAGTACGGCAACGCATCAATCACCACTACTAACACCAATATAACCATAATACACCACTATAAATGCTCGTCACCCGCCGGTAGAAGCAGTCGGGTATATGTTTTGTGTTAAGAGCCGAAGCACGACTACAATGGTTCCCTAACAGACATTCCCTCCAAGGAACTAACAGTACGGCAACGCATCAATCACCACTACTAACAACACTATATCACCAAAACATAACCGGAAAACTGCCACTGACGTTTGCCCTATATATCCTCTGATTTATGCGCCTTAGGCATACCTGACCACCAAATACTGAAATGAATCAACAAGCCATGACATAGGAAAATGTAAGGCAGAAATGTCAAGGAGAGGCAGCATACAGAATAAAAACAGATAACAAAGACCAAGTGTATGTATTATATTAAATGGCAGAAGCACGACTACAATGGTTCCCTAACAGACATTCCCCTTCCACCCCCTTACAATGAAAATGTGGTGGGTATTTATAGCCCAAAGTCCCCCCCGTTACATTAATGGGCACAAAGTCCCAATCAAACATTAGCTGACAAAAGCAGCCACGGAACTGCTGATGCTGACTTCTGTCGGGCTGGACTGTACCCGCAGCATGGTCTCCCTGAAGGCTGTATAGATATGTGTCAGTGTGCTGAGTAGAACTCCACTAACAGCAGAATCGCGGTAGCTGAAATAGGTAGGGTCTTTAATTATCTTCAAAAGTGGTAGCTGGTATAAAATAGTGTGTCCCATGCTTGTCAATGTGCTCGACATGTCTTGGCACGGATCTCAAAGTTGGACACCGTCGGATGATGCTTGCTTGACGCGTGTTTGCCCTGAAAGGTAGTCTGTCCAACTTCGCCCAGAATCAGGGCGCAGTCCGACTTCGCCCTGAAAAAGGGGCGCTCCCCGACTTCGCCCTGACACTCTCCGACTTCGCCCTGAAAAAGGGGCGCAGCCCGACTTCGCCCTGAAACTCTCCGACTTCGCCCTGAAAGGGGGCGCAGTCCGACTTCGCCCTGAAAAAGGGGCGCAGTCCGACTTCGCCCTGAAAAAGGGGCGCAGCCCGACTTCGCCCTGAAAAAGGGGGCGCAGTCCGACTTCGCCCTGAAAGGGGGCGCAGCCCGACTTCGCCCTGACACTTAGAATTTTTTCAGGGTAACTGCTGTCATTTTGGAGATCTGACTGAAGGGCTTAAGGGAAAGAGGGAAGAATAAAAATGGAGGGAAGAGAGAGAAAGGGAGAACTGAAGAAAGGGAAAGAGAGAAGAAGGGAAAGATAAGAGCAGCTCTCTTTAAAAAAACTGAAAACATTGCACCCCGTGCAAAATGTGACAACATTTCTGGCGGCTCGCGGGGTGTCGAGCTCGCCTCGGCGCAAAGAATCCATGCCTTCATCCATTGGGCAACAGAGTCACCCTCGCTGTCCTCTTAGAACACTTGAAAAAAAGAACCGCACAAACTAAAATAAGAAAAACAACTAAAACTTTGAATACTAGCCGGATTATTTATACAAAATTTTGCGGCGTTATTGGCATGCCGCCAACACAAATCTAGCTTTGGTTGCCTATCCGGTGAACCTGCATTGTCCGGACCAGATCTGATTGTACTTCAGATGATCTTTGAAGTCCGGCTGGCCTCCCAAAGCTTGCTAGGTTGCGAACATGGTGCAACGTGGCAGATTGTCATTCATGCCGGTACCCGTACAATTGATGAACGATGTGGCAAGGAGATTTTTCAGACGGGAGCCCTCTTCGGGTACCGGTTGCGGTGATGGTTGGAGCCAATACCACCACGGTGGAGACTATAGGTGAACATTCATTTCTCCGCTTGTGAGGTCAAGGCTGCTCACCAAACCTTGATTCCTCCGGGGTGTCTTCTATTAGCTTAAAAAAGGGCGTCTGCGATCAAGAAATCTGGATCTTCAGCTCAGTCAGAGTCGCCAGGTGATTTTGCCAGATGAAGGCAAGCCAAAGATTCACCAACTCGGGCTTCCTTAAAATATGGAGACTGATCGTCTCACCTCACGGATTCGTCTATGCGAGCTTGGTAATCAGCCAGCCTGACGCGCTCGCCTGGAGCGTTGGTATTAATTTCGTAAAGTCAGGTTGGTTTCCCGGGTTCCTCGCTCGCCACCTTCTCTCTTGAACGAAGGCGTTAGGACCGGTCTTTTGGACTCAGAGAATGTGAACGTGCAGAGTCGCCAGGTGCTCTGATTTTGAACAGCAATGAAGCGAGCACCAGTGCTTCGATTCTGTTTGGGGGTGAGAAACCTCCTTGCCCCACCGAGTATTCGGAAAGAAACTATCAGCCCGAGCGAGGACGAGCTTGAGATCTTCCAAATGTGAGACAAAGAGTCCCACCGGGCGTGCCAAAAACTGTTGGTTACGAATCCGCCACGAGGAAAGGATTTTGTAGTTATTGCACCCTGGACCCGCAAACCAACATTGAAAGGCCGGAAGGAAGGAATGCCTTCCGAGCCAATCTCCGAAGAAGGCCGGCTGCCTGTGGAGTTTTGAGGTTCAATATAAGAGTGCAGGGAAAGAGATAAAAATGCAGAAAGGGATTCCAAATTAGATTGGAGTTGGGTGGGGGGAACTAACAGTACGGCAACGCATCAATCACCACTACTAACACCAATATAACCATAATACACCACTATGAATGCTGTCACCCGCCAGTAGAACAGAGTCAGGTATATGTTTTGTGTTAAGAGCCAGAAGCACAGCTACAATGGTTCCCTAACAGACATTCCCTCCAAGGAACTAACAGTACGGCAACGCATCAATCACCACTACTAACAACACTATAACACCAAAACATAACCAGAAAACTGCCACTGACGTTTGCCCTATATATCCTCTGATTTATGCGCCTTAGGCATACCTGACCACCAAATACTGAAATGAATCAACAAGCCATGACACAGGAAAATGTAAGGCAGAAATGTCAAGGAGAGGCAGCATACAGAATAAAAACAGTATAACAAAGACCAAGTGTATGTATTATATTAAATGGCAGAAGCACAGCTACAATGGTTCCCTAACAGACATTCCCCTTCCACCCCCTTACAATGAAAATGTGGTGGGTATTTATAGCCCAAAGTCCCCCCGTTACATTAATGGGCACAAAGTCCCAATCAAACATTAGTTGACAAAAGCGGCCACGGAAGCTGCCGATGCTTGACTCGTCGGGCTAGACTGTACCCGCAGCATGGTCTCCCTGAAGGCTGTACAGATATGTGTCAGTGTGCTGAGTAGAACTCCACTAACAGCAGAACTCCACTAACAGCAGAACTGCAGGTAGCTGAAACAGATAGTGCGTCCCATGCTTGTCCATGTGCTCGGCATGTTTTGGCACGGATCTCGAAGTTGGACACCTGTCGGATGATGCTGCCTGACGCGTGTTTGCCCTGAAAGGTAGTCTGTCCAACTTCGCCCAGAATCAGGGCGCAGTCCGACTTCGCCCTGAAAAAGGGGCGCTCCCCGACTTCGCCCTGACACTCTCCGACTTCGCCCTGAAAGGGGGCGCAGTCCGACTTCGCCCTGAAAAAGGGGCGCAGCCCGACTTCGCCCTGAAACTCTCCGACTTCGCCCTGAAAGGGGGCGCAGCCCGACTTCGCCCTGACACTTAGAATTTTTTCAGGGTAACTGCTGTCATTTTGGAGATCTGACTGAAGGGCTTAAGGGAAAGAGGGAAGAATAAAAATGGAGGGAAGAGAGAGAAAGGGAGAACTGAAGAAAGGGAAAGAGAGAGAAGGGAAAGATAAGAGCAGCTCTCTTTAAAAAAACTGAAAACATTGCACCCCGTGCAAAATGTGACAACACCACCATTGTTTGGTCCCCATGTGCAACCCATTGTCTCGATTTGCTCCTCAAAGACATTGGGAAATTACCTTGGGTTTTTTAAGTTGTACAAAATTCTAGGGCAATTACAAAATTTATCTACAACCATTCTTGGGTCCTCAACCTCATGAGGCATTTTACCGGTGGGAGGGAGCTAGTGTGAGATGGAGTTACACACTTCGCAACAAACTTCGTGACATTGCAAAGCATCTCTAATGCAAGAGGGTCACTGAAGCAAATGTTTGTGAGCGATGAGTGGAATTCTAAGCAAGTTATTGTTGGCCACAAATCCGCCACAGGAAAGGATTTTGCAATGTATACGCGCCCTAGACCTGGGCCAACATTGAAAGGCCGGGGGGAAGAGATGCCCTCCGTGCCAATCTCCGGAGAAGGCCGGCTCCTTTACTAAACTACTAGGGTTTTAAGCTAAGAGTGCAGGAAAGAAATAAAAGGGGGTAAGGGAAGAAATGTAAGTGATTCAGTGGGAAAGAACCAATTAGCACGATTACTACCTAATACCCTGAAATAGCAGCAATAAATATAAAGAACAAAACTTAAATGAACGCCGCGCCAACTTCCTTATGTATCCTCTGGAAATTTTCCAGGACCCAATTATCTTCCTATGCCTAAATCCAGATTGCAGAATTACAGCACTTAAGAAAATAGATGAACAATATAGAAACCATTAACCACAGGCAGCATAAAAAGAATATCGCACGGTATTTTCTCCCCTATGTATCCTTCAGGAGAATTCCAAGACCCAATCCCCAATCGCACACCTAAACTCAGGATATAGAATTGCTGTATGCAAATGAAGAAATAGGATGACAGAAATTATCACAGAAGGCAGCATACAAAAGAGAAATGGAGCTCCAAAGTCTTTAATATCTATTGCAGAAAATCAAATTACAGCAGCTTTCTAGCAAAAGTTCTCCCCCCTTTTCATTACAATTCGTGGGTTTTTATAGAGGACCCGACCCTCTGAGCTATTAATGCACTTAATCTGGAGGTACGCTCTCGGGAACCTGGAAAATCTGCTTCTGCTCCTCCTGCAACTGAGTTTTCACATCCTTTTCCACATTTACCCATTACGGCCGCATTAGCCGGGGAAACCTGCATTTATGGGCCGTTTGACCTGTCCTGGATTTTCCCGGGTGTGGGGCTCGAGTGGGTCTTCGAGTCCCTCTGGCTCTCCTCCGTGACTGATACTTCTTTTCCAGTTGCTACAAATGGGTACCGGGTCTTTCGGGCTAGTAAAGGCGTATTTATGAAATACTCGATTGCCTCGGAAAAATGCCCGGCCTAGGAGTGTGTGCCTTTGAGAAAAGCGCCCTCGAATGAGCTTCGCCAAACTCACATTCGAAGCTTCGCTTCGCAACGGACGTGGGCCGAAGCGGGAATGATCGCCTTTCAAAACGTGGCTCCCAACTGTTTATTACTTCGCCAGAAAAACAAGTTGGATGCCGCTTCGCAGGGGGTTTTGTCCGAAGCGGCAGATAATCGCCAATGGGCCAAAAAATGCTTCGCTGCGAACCTCCTTCTAGACAGTTGTTCGGGAGGTTTTTGAACGAAGCGCATTCTTGCCTTAGAATATTGCTTTGACTTTTCAAGGGCAACTAATGCTTCGGATGAGGGAGCTTCACACAAAAGTTGGCCGAAGTGGATGCTTCGCAGCGGCCTAAGGCAAAGTAGATTATGCTTGGAGAAATGGTTCACCAGGAGAGGGGTCCGAAGCGGATGCTTCGCTTAAATCTTAGCGAAGCACTCTCTCAACACTTAGGAATTTCTGCATTTTCCGCTTTGCAAGGTTTTCACCCGAAGCGACTGTTTAGGCTGCTTCGCTAGCGAAGCTTTTTCCATGCCTTAGCAAATCTTGGACTACGATCTGAACTCTCTTGTTTTCTTTTCTTGGCGAAGCTATCCTTCTTTTTCCTGCGAAGCTCCTAAACCCGGTTTGCTTTGTGGCGAAGCTCTTACACATACAGTTTTATGTACAAGGGGATAAAAATGAAAGACAAAATTGCTGCAATACTTACAAATATTCAAAAGCAAGGGAACAAATTCATGAAAACTTAAAAAATACTTTACAAAATTTTGATTTCCATTACCCCTCCAAGCAATGTGACAAAATTCTCAACAGTTATTAGATACCGATTCTCCGATGAGGGAAAGAAGGTATATGAATATGTGTTTGAAAAGCCCTTCTGGGTAGCCATTGAAGAGGCTATCAAGGTCAAGACTAAGTTTTTAATTTATTTTATTACTTTTTTTTTAATTTAAAATTTTTTTTTTTGCAAATCTTGTATTGTAAAATATTTTTATAAATTTTATTTAAATTATTTTTTCTTTTTTACAAGTGACAGAGCCTTTGTTGAAGGTTCTCCATCTTGTTGATGGAGAAGAATCACCAATGGCATAAATATATGAGGCTATGGATAGGGCAAAACAGGCAATTGCCTCAGTTTATAGACACGTCCAATCCAAATATGGTCCCATTTGGGATATTATTGATAGGCGATGGACATCTAAGCTCTGCTTCTAGCTTTTTTTCCTCAGAGCGTGATCTCAGCCAAGGCTGTCTTTTATCTCCTCTTTTGTTTCTTCTGGTAGCAGAAGGCTTGAGTAGGGCTATCAAGGAAGCTAGAAGATCGAGGTTGATTAAAGGGATCAAAATGGGTACATCACTCTTTTTAACACACCTCTTATTTGTGGATGATGTGTTGTTGTTTTATGATGGTACTCTCAGGGATGTTAATAAGTTCAAAGACATCTTAAGGAGCTATTGTATTGCTACTGGTATGGAAGTTAATTTGGAAAAGTCCACCATGTCTTGTTTTGGTCTCGCGGTTGAAGAGGAAAGTCTTTTTCAGAGGATACTTTCCTTTTCCAGGATAGAGTTTCAAGTAGGTATTAAGTATTTGGGGTTTTGTTTGAAGCCAAATGACTATGGCATTAGGGACTAGGATTGGCTAGTGGATAAGATAGACAAAAGGATTTCTTTATGGTGCAACAGGTGGCTATCAATTGGGGGTAGACTAACTCTTGTAAAATTAGTATTGGAGGCCATCCCCGTCTACTGGCATGGATTGGCATCCATACCAACAGGGGTGCTGGAAAAATGAGAAAAAGATGTTTTAAATTCCTATGGACTGGGAAAAGAGACAAATTTGGCATAGTCTTAGCAAAATGGAAGCTTATAGCAAAACCTAAGGAAGAGGGAGGCTGGGGTTTAAAGAATATCCACCATTTTGGTAAAGCATTGGCTGCTAGGAGTTTATGGAGACTGATAACACAAGAAAATATCTGGAGCAAAGTCATTAAGACTAAATATATTGAACCTCTTTCAATGGAGGAGTGGATAAGGAAACCAGACAAGTCTATCAGCAAGGCATCCATCTTCTGGAAAGCTATTGTCCAGGCCTTTCCACTCATAGGTAATTGGCTTGCTTGGAAAGTTGGTAATGGTACTAAGGTGAGGATTGGAGCAGACCCATGGGTTGGATGTGGAAATGAGTATAGACTTCCAGAGGATCTTATACTATCTATGCAATATGCTGGTTTTTGTACTCTCTCTCAAGTAGTGGACCATGAGGCTACTTCTTTGTGGCAGCAAGGTTGGAAGAGTGCCCAACAACTTGGTCTTGATGGAAGGAATGGGGAGTTATGGAATGCTTTTGTGAGAGTACTCATAACCAGTCATGTTAGGATCAGAATGGATGAGGAGGATGAACTGGTATGGACTAAAAATCCTATGAAGGGTGTTTATTCAGCAAAGATGGGTTATAAAGACATGATTGCTCAAGACAGGCAAGGAGAACATAGTTGGTGGTGGAAACCTATTTGGAAGGTAAGGACGCCTTTAAAAACCAAAACCTTTATGTGGCTGGCCCTTAATAATAGAGTCTTAACTTGGGATGTTTTAATGAAGAGGGGGTTTCAAGGACCTGGGAGGTGTACTCTATGTCATGTGGAGCCTGAAACTATCAACCATTTATTGGTTGGTTGTGCATTTACTAAGACTGTGTGGAAGGAACTAGAGGTAATTATTGGAAGTACAGGTAAGGGGAAACTTTGGAAGAGTGTTTGAAGGAGTGGTTTGACAAGAGTGATCTAAAGTCTTTTAGAGCTCTTCCTTTTGTGGTGGCATGGGGAGTGTGGTTAGCTAGGAATTCAGATATCTTCCAAGATACATTGCTGTCAGCCTTTCAAGTTGCTATCCGAATTCGTTCATTGAATGCTGACCTTATGAAACCAATATTGCCTAAATGCCCAAGAGTGATCAAAGATGCCAGTGTTAACAAAACAGTTCCTTGGGGATATTTTGACGGGGCTTGTCAAAGTATTCCCCCTTTGTGTGGGGCAGGGGGAACCCTCTATTTTCATGATTCTCATTTCATAAAGTTCAAGGCATGCTTGGGTGTGGGCACCAATAACTATTCTGAATTAATTGCTTTTGAAAACTGCACTAGATCATAATGTACAGCAGCTCCAAGTTTTTCGAAGATTCTTTGTTGGTCATCAATTGGATGAAGGATCAGTTCAGAATAGAGAACATAATCCTACGGCCTATCTTAGAACAAGTGAATCTCATAGCAGGTGTTTTCAGCCTCATCACTTACCAACATGTATATAGAGAACACAATTCTCTTGCGGATGCTTTGTCAAAGGAAGGATTGTTGGTGGCCCAGGGGAGTTGGGAGTGGAGTGAAATAAAGGATGGTGGGACTGACCATGAGGCATCGATGCAAATTTTTTATGTTTAGGAAAAAAAAAAAAAATACTATTATTTTGGCGCTGTTTCTTTATGCTGAGTTTTTCGCCTTATGACATCTGCTTTTTGGCCCATAATTTGGACTCTTTTTAATGTAGGGTTCTCTTATGTTGATGGTGCTAGATTTCTTAACATTTTCTATGATGGGGCAGTTAGGAGTTAGGACTGTCTTTGATTCTCTTTGTAAACCTTGAGCAACTATGCATTGTAATTTTCTTTTCTCAAATGGAATAGAAATTATGATTTTTTCCAGGAAAAAAAATATATATTACTATATTATATATTATAATAACTTAATAACAAATGGGTACAAGGAGCAAAAGAATTATAAAATCAATACAAATAGGTTATATTTTAAATTTTAATAATGCGTTAACCACTCGATAAAACATGCATAAAATCTCTATAAAAAGGGGAAAGTTCTTAAAACTATGTTAATCATTCGTGCCATCATTCTTATGAGGTATTTGCATGGCCGCTCTCTGGCAATGGTTCACCTGCTCTCCGACAATGACTTATCTGCTCTCTTGTAAAAGTTTCTCATTCTCCTAAGCTCTTGTGCAAGCTTTGAGTGCCTACGTTGTTTGTGTTCCTTGCAAATGTCTAGAGTGTCTAAGATGTTCTTGTTCTCAGCAAACGTCTTAAGAGGAAGATGAAAAATAGCTGTATCATTTTTTTTTGTGATACACTATGTACCAAAAACTATGTGCATCCCATGAGTGAATGGTTGTGCAAAGGTAAGGATTTGCACAGGCACTTTTTTATTTACAAACATAATTTATAAATTTCTTATTAAATACATCTAGATAGAACCAAACCGATTCAGTCCACCCCAAATGTTTGGGATTCAACCGAACCTAGACCAGGTTCAACCACACTTTGTAACTGTTGGTTACGAATCTGCCATGAGGAAAGGATTTGTTGTTATTGCGCCCAGATTCGCCCACCAGATTGAAAGGCCGGAAGGAAGGAATGCCTTCCGTGCCAATCTCCGGAGAAGGCCGGCTTCCTGTGGGGTTTTGTTAAGATAAGAGTGCAGGGAAAGAGATAAAAATGCAGAAAGAGATAAAAGTGCAGAAAGGGATTCCAAATGTGATTGGAGTTGGGTGGGGGGAATAAGCAGCACGGCAACGAATCAATCACCGCTACTAACAGCATTCATCTACAAACATACATTGAAACTACAGCTATCAGCGATCCCATGTATCCTCTATCTATGCATTCCAAGAATACTCGGCCACCAAATGCCGGAGTCCAGAGTTCAGTACAATAGCAAGCAATGACACAAGAAACATGAGGCAGAAATGACAAGGAGAGGCAGCATGCAAGATAAAAGACAGTAAGCAGAGCCAAGTGTATGTTTATATTTGAGGCAAACGCACAGCTACAATTGTCCCCTAGCAAATTATTCCCCTTCCACCACTTACAATCAAAACATGGTGGGTATTTATAGCCCAAAATTCCTCCCGATTACATTCATGGGCACGAAGTCCCAGACAAGACAGTAGCTGACACGAGCGGCTGAGGAGCTGCTGATGCTGACTTCTGTCGGGCCGGACTGACCTTGCAGCATGGTGTCCCTGAAGGCGGTACATCTACGTGGCAACGCGATGGGTCGAGTCTCTGGTCAACAGGAATGCGGGTAGGTGTGGCAGATGGCACTTCACATCGGCTTAAATGGTGACAGATGGCGCCTGTAGTGTAGCCCATGCTTTGTCCTTGCGCGGTCAAGTCTTGGCTTGAATCCCGGAGATAGATACTAGTCGGATGCTGAAGTGTGACACGTGTCTGCCTTGAAAGGCAGTTTATCCAACTTCACCAGGAATTCGGGCGCTACCGGGTTGCGCAGAGAGAACAGCGCAGTTGGAAGGTCTTCTTGCCTTAGCGTTTTCTGAGTTGACTTAATCCAACTGCGCACCGGTCAAAGGGCGCACTCCGACTTCGCTGCGAAGTCGGGTGTCGCACCGGTGCTTGCCATCTTCTTCTGCTGCTCGGACTGCGCACTGGAAAAGGGGCGCACTCCGACTTCGCTGCGAATTCGGGTGTCGCCCCAGCACTTGGCTCTATTTTGGGCAGAAATAACAAGTAATGGCAGCATAAAGAATGACAACAAGTAAAGAATGGTTGGGGCGCACTATGAGAATGGTTGGGCAGAAATGACAAGTAAAGGCAGCATAAAGAATGATAACAGCAAAATAGAGCCAAGTGTGTGTCTTGCATTCAGAAGCAAACGTATAGCTACAATGGTTCCCTAGCAGGATATCCCCCTTCCACCCTTTACAATGAAGTAGTGCGGCTATTTATAGCGCAATTCCCCCCATTACAATCCCGGGCACAAAATCCCGTGGCCGACAAAAGCTGACAAAAGCGGCGAAAGAGCTGCTGATGTTGACTCCTGCAGACAAGGACTGTACGGGCAAGCAAGGTCCACTCGAAGACTTGGCAGCTACGTGGCAGTGCGGTTGATGAAACTTTGAGTCAGCATGAATGCGGGTAGCTGCGGTAGATGGAACTTTGCGTCAGCTTAAATGAGGGCAGCTGGAGGAGGTGATTTGGCCCATGCTTGTCCTTTTTCCCATCACATCTCGGCTCGGATCCCGAGGCTGGACACTTGTCAACTTCTGATGAGGGGTGCATCTGCCTTGAAAGGCAGCCTCTCTCTTGTGTCCTACTTCGCCTGGAAACGGAGCGCAACTGGGTAGCGCAAGCGGGGAACAGCGCAGTTGGGGAGGCCTCCGTGCCTTAGTCTGTTTTGGGCTGCTTGATGGATCTTGCCCAATCGCAAGACAAGCTAGAGGGCGCAGCCCGACTTCGCTGCGAAGTCGGGTTGCGCACTCCAACACTTAGTCATTTTGGCTGCTGTTCGAACGCACAAGAATGGGAGCGCAGCCCGACTTCGCTGCGAAGTCGGGTTGCGCTCCGACACTTAGCTGATTTTTGGAGACACTGCTTCCCAACTGCGCACCAGAAGAAGAGCGCACCCCGACTTCGCTGCGAAGTCGGGTTGCGCTCCCATACTTAGCCAAATTCTGCTCATTTTCTGCCTTCTTTCGCACTTCGCATTCCCGAGTGCGCTCGATCTTAAGAGGCGCACCCCGACTTCGCTGCGAAGTCGGGTTGCGCTCTTAGACTTAGAATTTTTCAGGGAATGTTTGCTCTGTTTTGGCCGAAGAAAGAACAAGGGGAAAAGGGAGGAATGCAACTGATAGAAGGGGAGAAAGGGAACAGTGGAGAAAGGGAAAGGAGATGGAGGGAAGGAAGAGCAGCATACTTACAAAATTTGAAAACATGGCACCCCGTGCAAAATGTGGCAACATTCCTGGCGGCTCGCGGGGTGTCGAGCTCGCCTCGACGCAAAGAACTAGGCCTTCATCCTTTGGGCGCAGAGGAACTCCCTTCCCCTTCCTCGCCTTCCGACGGCTTCTTCTTGGGCAACTGCTCCTCTTCAGATCCGCTTTCGACAGTTGCTTCTTCTGTTTCTCCTCCTCTTTCTGAGTCTGAATGGTCGCCACTGTCACCTTCTTGCTCGGCCGGCTGCTCCCGCTCACGGACAAGATTGTATGCGGCCCTGGCTTGGTCCCAGGCTGCTGCTTGAAATGGCCCTAAGTCGCTGACATCTTTCAGCGCCGCTCTGAATGCCGCGACCGCATGCATGTCGATGGTGTGGTATCTTTCTCCCAACTCCTTAAGGGAGGTGTTGATCTTGCAATATCTCGACACCATCCGGGTGACCTGAGCTTCCCGGATCGGCTCCGCCCAACCGTCAATCTCTCGACGTGTCCGCCTCGAAAGACAGCCAATTCATCTTCACCTGCTCAAGGGTCAAAAATTCTCCATCCTTGATGAAGCTCGGGCAACCGTGCTCAGAAAGAGCGTTGAAGGGGGCCAGGAAAATGTTCATTTCGTGGGCTAAGGCGTCTAGCATTTTCCTGGCGGCCCTTATTTTCTCTGTTTTTTCAAAATAATTATGCAAGGTTACCCTTGCATCTGCCCATTCTAGGGCAATTCGGGACATAGGGGGAAATCGGAGGCCTTTGCGCTCGTACTCCTCAAGTTTCATTGCCAAGTCCAGCCATTGCTTCGCTTGGTGTTCGGCCTCCTCTACCACAGGCTTTCCCTGGGCAGATACTTCTTGGATCCTGGACGCGAAATCCAGGACCGATATGGACCTGACAACGTTGGCCCCGCAACCCTGCAACAACCAGCCCGCATCGTTTTGACCTTATTCTTCGAAAAGGCCGCCGTCCGGGATGTTTTCCCCTCGAGCCGAGATTTAGCCTCGCCTTAACGAATCCCGGAGCCGAGAGACCCGCTCCAGCCGCTGCCCTTTTCTCCTCCTCGACAGCTGTTCGGCTGTCTCTGTCTTTGCGCCGCGGCCTCCCCGCCGAGAGGCGGCGAGCCGGGCTTTCAGGTCATTGATCTCTTGCTGTGCGGACTCCAACTGCGCGGTGGTCCTAGCCAGATCTTCCTCCAGCTGCCTTGAGTTATTTTGCAGCTGAAACAACGCCTCCTGACTCTCGAGTCGCTTGACAAGGAGATTATGTGTTCTACGACGAATACCGTTGATTTCGTATTCTTCGTTTATATCATCAAAGCTCTTCTCCTTGACTTGGTGCTCATAGTCTGCCTCGGTCATTTCCCGGAGAGGCTTCTTCACTTTTGGAATCAACTTCTCAGTTCTCAGCACTCTCCTGTCCAAGTCGTACTTGGTGCGCTTTACCGGGGCAGCTATCTCCTCGGCTCTTCTCCGGTTTGACGCCCGAAGGAAAGAGGCGGAACACCCTCGCGGCCTTTGCCGCGGAGGCCGATCATCTGCGATCCGCACTTGTTCTCCCATGAAGTCAAGGTCTTCCAGCATTGGGTCTTGCTGCGGCATTTTTCCTGCAAACAGCGAAGCAAGAGGTATTCCAGAAGCCGTGGTCGCTTTTAAGGGCGACCGGGTCCTAGGGGAAGCGAGCGGCTGAGTGGAAGGCGTAGGCGGGGTTTTGAACAATGGAGGTGAGCGGCGCGGCGATGTATGCGTAGCTTCGGCACTGGCCGCAGGCGAGGGTTCCAGGGTTTGGCTGAGGGACTGGAAAGCGTTCGGGTCTTGGGCGAACTGGTCGAAGGAATGGGGGCTGTGCGAGGGTTGGGTGGTCTGAGATGAAGAGGATGGAACTATGGCTTGCCCTGATAAAATGGGGGACGGCGTTATGGCAGGGCCGACTGGGATTTGGGGAAGCGGGGAAGTGGACGTACCTGCGGGCTCCGCCTGAGCCGCTGCTTGAAGGACGTCTGCAGCCCAAGTTTCTGCTTCTGCTTCAGGGCTGTCCAGCGAGACGATTTCCGGCGCGGCTGTCCCTGTCCGTGCTGTGGCCGTTTGCTGTGCAGGCTCCCTAGGCCGCTTGGCCTTTTCGCTCCTCTTCCTTTTCTTTTCTTCTGGCGCTGCAGCTTGCTCAAAGGAGGGAGAGGAGGTTGGGGCGGCAGGCTGCGATGTGCCCACGGTAAACTTGTACCGGGGTCTAGACGGGAGGATGTTTGCCGCGGCCGCTCCACTAGCTGGCTGTTCTGGCGCTTTTTCCACTTGGGGGGCCACCTCTGGAGTTGACTTTTCTGGCCCTTGCGCCCTTTCGGGTAATGCTTCAGGAGCTGGAGGCAACATTGGGCCCACTTGACTGCTCGTTGGCGTTGCGCTGGAAGTTCCGGGAGTAGACAATTGCTGGGACGGGGACCTCCTTGTATACCTTTTCCTAGCGCCTCGGGGAACGCAATCTCGAAATGCGAAAGGCCGCCACGTGTCAACGTATTGATCATATAGGGCCGAAAACTCATCATCAACGGCCAACGTTTTCCGGTTGGATTTATCGTGCTGCGTGCGGCATCTCATCTTCCAACATTCAATGATTTTGTCCTTTTGCCAGTTGAGGGGCGCCACCTTGGAGAGGAATTTCTTGAAGCCCGCCGAATCTAACCGGTGATCCGGGTTTCGCTCGGATCATACGCCACCTCTTCGCAGTAAAAATCATGCCATGGAGGCCATGATTGCATCTGCTCAATGTGCCATTCCAGGTCTGCACCTGTTCTGTTGCACCTTTCCTGCATGATCTCTGCTCGGGGGCAGATGTGCGCAAATTTACCTCTGACCCCAATCGGGTCATACTTCCAGCGCTGAGGGAGCTGTATCAGGCCCATGTCGATGAGCTCTTGCTCGAGGTAGACATGTTGTCCAATCTCGCGTACTTGAATGTTCGCCCAGGTAATAGGATATTGGAAAATATGGCCTTTCTTTTTTCCCTGGCCGAACTCTTCCTCAACATAGTCCATCTGGCGTGAAATCTCCATCCCGAACTGGTGGTCAGTGCAGAAGTAGGGCAGCAGGAACGGCTTCCCCTTGAATCCGTAGATTCTGACCACAATTCCCTGTGTCAGCCGGAAGGTGTCCCCGTGCTTGTACTTCCTTAGATAGCTCGTCATGGCCTTTGGCGGGCGGGATCCCTCACCATTGAACAATGCCAGGACCATACTTAGAAATTTGAAATTGAACTCATAGTATGACCCTTTCCTGTACAGGGCCTCGGTCCATTCGTACACAGGCAGCGACTCTCCTTTTTCATTTACCTTCTTCAAGTCAGGAACTCTAATCCGGTAGTGCGTGTGGTATAGGCACAACCATGTGAGGAACGAGCAGAGCCGGAATTCTGTTGTCTGCTTCTGCTGCAACCTGACTAGGTTTGAATGAATGGCGTATGCCAGCCAATCTGCCCAGTCGAAGAAAATAGGGCGCTTCCCACTCCTTTGCGCCGTGGAGTCGTAAAACTCCCCATGCAGGATACATTCTGCTAGCGCCAGCTGGTACGGGCGTACCACTCTGTCGGAATCGCAGCCGAGTACCCATGCCAGGATGATGTATATATATTTGTTTTCGAATCTGTCCAAGGGTATTGGGCCTGTGGGCCATTGTCCGGCTGGAAGCGGAGTCTTCAGTTCTAAGTCGAGGAATTCTCTCATCCGCTTGGTCTGGGTGAATCTGCCCGTCTGTTCGTCCAGGTTGATCCTCCTGACAATTGCGCTGGGGTCGTACTGGAGCCCCAGGGCGAAAGCTGGCTGGACGCTCTCCCTGAAGAGTGTGAACAAGACTCTTCCCTTGTTGTCGCAGACTTGCCGGGCAGCTGGCTTGTAATATGCCACAATGGATTCAATCAGCTCCGGGCATTGGTGGACAGGAGGGCACAAGAACCAGTACAGGTTCGATTTATATGCAGCCCCGACATGGTGTGAGGGCGAAACTTTGTCAGCCCACTTCGCTATATTCGGCCGCAGCTTGGTGAGGCTGATAGAGAACGAGCCGTCTCTATACCCGGCCAGGTGATTAATGGGCGGCGATGGAGCTTGCCCTCGACTTCTCTTCGCCCTGGTTTTCCTTTTTTGCTCTTGCGGCGCTTCGCTCTCATGAGCGCTGGATTCTGTCTGTTCTTCAGCTTCGCGCCCTTCGTCGCTAGATTGCGCCGGCATTGGCGCTTTCCCCTTGTCCATTTCTTCTTTTTTCTGTTCGAAGTGGCAGAGACAGGGATTCTGGCTACTGATTGCTTAATTCTGGACCTTGCAGCTCAGAGTTAGCTCGACAATTTGGATGTTCTGAGTATGCCAGAGCCTCCTTTTCTAGGCAAAGGAAACAACATTAATGGCGCAGGAGGAGAGGTTAAGGTGATTTGCCTGAAGTTGGTAGAAGCGTTATGATTCTTTGGCGGCTGTGCGTGGGTTTATCCTTGGAAAGCGTACCCTGGTTGTGGTTGGTCCTAATGCGCCTGCTTTCTTAATGACATCCTTTTTGAAAGTCGCGCAATCATTATTTAGAATTTTTTCGGACCTCGTGCTTTTGATGACGTCATAGCCGCCGCCCGGGCACACGTTTCGAGGGAGAACTTTGGGCCCAGGGTTTTAAGGAGGGACGCAACCCAACTTCGCACTATGCCAAACTGCGCTGTCTGGGCCCACACTTAGAAACATTTTATCATTTTTCCTTGTTTCCCGCGACAGGTCACCCAAGGTGCGCCCGAAATTGAGGGCGCACTCGGACTTCGCCCAGAAAACGTGCGCACTCCGACTTCGCCCAGATTTGCTTGCGCAGTCAGACTTCGCTCAGAAAAGTTGCGCAGTCTGTCTTTGACACTTAGCCGATTTTTGCTTCATGCTCCCCGAATGCGCTCCCAAGACGGTGCGCAGCCCGACTTCGCTGCGAAGTCGGGTTGCGCACCCAACACTTAGTCAAATTTTGGGCTTTTTTGTCAGCTGCTTTCTTTCAAACTCCCGATGTCGCACTGTTCCGGGAGCGATGCCCGACTTCGCTGCGAAGTCGGGGTTTGCTCTAGGCTTCACTTAGGCTCTTGAAAACTAAAAGCTGAAATGCTGAAATAAATATATACAATCTGATAAAAAATGCAGAAAAGAAATATATACAAGGAAGGACCCGCCTGGGGTGCCTTCAGCGGTGGTAAATCTTCAGGTGGAACCCGTTGACGGGAATGGGGAGAAGTTGTCCCTCCATGTCCCGGAGCACGAATGCATTAAATTGGTTCACCCGAGCAATCTGATAGGGACCTTCCCAGAGGGCATCAAATTTACCATGGTTGCCCGGCTTTGCCTTCAGTGAGTCCCACTTCAGCACTAGGTCCCCGATTTTGAAAACTCGGGCGGTGGTGCCTTTCGCAAACCAGCCTTGGGTCGCTTCAGCATGCTTAGTAAAGGCCTGGTATGCTTTTTCTCTTTCTTCTTCTAACCGCAGCAGTTGGCACAGTCTGGCATCCACTGGATCCCCGTTGCCTCTTTCTTCATCCAACATCCAGAGTGCGGGTATCTCTACGTGGGTAGGCAGAACTGCCTCCTTGCCGTACACGAGCGCGTAGGGGGATGTCTTGATAGACTTCTTGAATGATATGCGATCCGCCCACAACGCCCGATTCAGGAGTAGGTGCCATGTCCTCTTGTTTCTCTCTACTGTCCTTCTGACAATTTTCAGTAGATTCTTGTTGGTGGACTCGGCCAGGCCATTCCCCTGCGGGTAGTAGTTAGAAGACATCTTGTGATAGATGCCGTATTTGCTGGTGTACTCCGTGAGTACAGCGCTTGCGAACCCCGGACCATTGTCTGTCACTATTGACTCCGGGACCCCGAAACGGGTGATGAGGCTCTCGAGGAACCCAATGACCGTTTCCCGGTCCGCATTCTTAGTGGGGATCGCCTCCGCCCACCGGGTGAAGTAATCGGTGGCGGTAAGGATAAACTTGTGCCCCGCCGCAGAGTTAGGCGTGATGACCCCGATGAAGTCTAGACCCCACCGCTGAAATGGAGTCTCACCTTGAATTGGCTAGAGGGGCAGGGGTGCTTTTCTCGCTTCTCGCCAAGGAAACCTCCGGCATTTATCACATTTGACACGCACCGCATGTGCGTCTGTGAAGAGAGTGGGCCAATAGTACCCAACTCTGATGATTTTCAAGGCCGTAGGCCTTCCAGAATGATGTCCCCCAGGCATCCCGGAGTGAAACTCTCCGAGGACCCTGGGTTTGTCGGTTTCTTTGACGCACCGCAACAGGATGCCGTCAATGTTTTTGAAATAAAGCCCCTCGGGGCGGAGTACGTATTTCAAGGCGTTTAGCCGAAACCTCCTTCTTTGTGAGGCATTGAGGTGATCTGGGCATCTCCCGGTGCTGAAATACTGCACCAGGTCATTTGTCCAATCACTTTCCTCTGATAAGGAGTTGGCTAGGTTGGTGGTTGCTATCGGATCTTCCCACTTGCAGGCAGAGACTTCAGCTGCAGCGCTTCGGGCCAGCTCTTGGCACAAGGCTCGGCCTCTGATCAGCTTTGTTGGCCGTACCTCGATGTCAAACTCTTGGATTTTGGCAATCCATCCCGCCCTCTTGTGGCCAGGCTCTCCTTGTATGATGAAGTTCCTGACGTCCGGATGTATCACGAAGACTGTTATCCGGCTCTGGGAGACGAAGTGCCTGAACTTTCGGAGGGATTTCATGACTGCGTGAACCTGCCGCTCAATAAAATTGTACTTCTCTTCATGCGGCTGGATTACCTGGCTTAAGAACGCTATGGGGCGCTCTTCGCCATCGTCTCCCTTCTGTGTCAGGACTGCGGCGTAACTCTCGGGTTCTCCCACCGCGTACAGGATGAAGTCTTTGGAATAATCCGGGTTTATCAACACCGGAGCTTGTGCAATTCTGGCCTTGATCTCCTCAAAGGCCTCGCCTTCTTTCGTCATCCATAAGAATTCGGCATTCTTTTTCAACAGCTTCGGCCATGGGCTTAATCACTTGTGCGAAGTCCGGTATGAACTTCCTCACGAAGTTGATTTGGCCGAAGAACGACCGTAGCCCCTTCTTGTCGACTCGGGATGGGCAAGCGGAGGAGGGCTACCGCTCTGTCAGGATCCACTGCAAGGCTTTTCTCTGAGATGACATGTCCCAACAACTTACCTTCTTTTACCGCGAAGACTGACTTCTTCGGGTTGATGGAAATGCCGAATTCACGACATCTCTCAAATATCCGCCGCAGTGGGAAGCATGGTCCTCTCTCCCGTGAGAGAATACACTCATGTCATCCAAGTAGATGACAATGATCTTGTTAAGCAGCCTCTCGAAGGCCAGGTCCATGGCTCTCTCGAAATGTAGCGCCGGCATTAGACAAACCGAAGGGCATGCGCTCGATAAGCGAACGTTCCCCATTTGGTGGTGAACGCCCGTCTTATGCTCGGTCTTCGTCTTTCACCCATATCTCGGTTGTACCCAGAGAATCCGTCTAAGAGGGAGAATCTCTCGCGCTCCAAAGAACTATGTGGAGGATCTGATCGATTTGGGGAAGCGGGTAATGGTCCTTCAACGAGGCCTGATTCAGATTTCTGAAATCCACGCAGAGACGGATGTCTCCATTCTTCTTCCTCACAGGAACCAGATTCGCAACCCAAGATGAATGCTTGATGGGGTAGATGATCTTGGCTTCCAACATTTTCAGGAGCTCGGCTTTCATCATGGCTTCAATCTTCGGGTTTACAGCCCTCTGCTTCGCCGGAAAGGTTTCGCACCATCTTCTAGCTCTATGGTATGCTGGATCATCCGTCTGTCATACCCCTTCAAGTCCTGGTAGCACCAGGCTACAATATCGGGGAACTCTCTGCATAATGATCTGATCTGCCCGAGTTCCTCTTCAGTGCAGTCCGTCCCGACCTTGATTGTTTTTCCAGGTTCAAGCTCCAGGTCGACGTACTGCTTGGGGTCTACTTTGATCCTGTGGGATATTGCTCTATCGTTCTGATCAAAGAGACTCTCTAATGTAATCAGTCCTTTTGGGACATGATTATTCTTCAATTGTATCAACCCCTCGTATTGCTCGTCATCATGGTCTCTACCTTCGATTGTACATGCTTCGGTAACCAAAAAAGTGACGATTTCCTCGTCACACTCAAACACCTACCAGTGGGTGTCCTTATCGAGCACGTAAGGCCTGTAGATGGTACGAACCGGCTTCGGCTTCTGGACAGTGTCATCACCGAAACGCACTCGGCTCCAACGGACGCCGTAATGTCAGCGTGCTTGTTCTTCTCACGTGATATGGCTTTGACATTCAACGAGTCGAATGACTCCATCAGGTCCCGCACACGATTACGATACGCCTTGAGGTAATGCTTCTTGGAGGCGCACTTGTTCGTAATCTGTTGCACACCAGCTCTAAGTCGCCAAAGATCTGCAGATGCTTTATCCCCGCCTCTCCGCTTTTCTCAAACCCAAGCACAGGGCTTCATACTCCGCCGCGTTGTTAGTACAGCTCCAAGCCAGTCTGTAGGTGTAGTCCTTCTGGATCCCGGACGGGGAAACCAAGAGTACGCCTGCGCCGGCGCCATTTTTGCATCGGGCGCCATCAAAGAAAAGCTTCCATAGCTTTTCTGGTGCAGGTCCTACCTCTTTCTTGGCTGACCGGTCAAGTCTCTCAGGCTGAGTGACGGTGTAGCAGCCTTGCTCAGTCTCGATCATGGCATTGAAGTCCAGCAAGGAGAACTCATCCTCTACTTGCAACAGCTCAAGAGCTTGCTCTGTCATGTCTACCACCACCAGTTCTTCCGCTGTCAGCTGAACCATGCAGTCTTGTGACTCTTCTCCGGGTATCTTCTCTACTAGAAATGTGGAAGGCTTTTCGTTGTAGATCTTCAGTCTCCTTCCTTTGAAGGGCACTTCCATATGTGAGTAATCCAGAGACAGATACCCACCCAGCTTCGCAGTGAACTCCCTGGAGAGACACATGCCGAAGTAAGGTTCCAAGTCGACAACCACGACCTCTTGAATGACCACTATGTCAAGAGCTTTGTGCAGCCGGATCGGGATATCTTTGATGACACCAACTGTCTTGATAGGGGTGCCGTCTAGTTGCAAGACACCTTGGCTGCTCCTTGTATACTCCATTCCGATCTCGTCGCAGACGGCTCTCGGCATAACAGTCGTGGAGGCACCATAATCCACCATACAGTTGTGTACTATATACCCTTGCATCCGCAATGACAGATAGAAGGGAGGTGGTCTGTTCTTTCCAATGGCGGAGACTGTCGTGGGTTGAACCAAAACAGCAGAGCTGCGTCCGCTTGCCATGTTTTATGCTCTTCAAAGATTCCCGCAGCAGATCAACTTGACCCGGGAGCATAAGAGCATCATACATACTTATCCTTGCGGGAGTCCTCTTTAGCTCATCCACTATGTCGTAGCCTGAAGTGCTAGCTCCCTCCGTTTCTTTCGCAGGCTCATACTTGGTCCGGTATTGCCGCGTGGCTTCGACTCTCCGTCTCTTTGTCATAGACGGATATCTCAGCTTCTCCCCGAGCTTGTTCTTTTGTTTCAGCCGGAGACTGAGCTACGGGAGCTTTCGCCGCAGGAGGAGGCTTGAGTGCAGGAAATTTTTCTTTGGCTGCGGGATGCCATAGCCTTTTGTCCGGTGGTAGCCCAGCAGGTTGCGCCTTTTCTCTTCTGGCGTATACCTTCAATGGCTTTGCTTGGGCCGCAGCAGCTTCAACAGGCTTTCTGTCCTCCTTGGCGGGGAGCAATGCCGGATCTTCTTCTGGGACGGCAAAGTTGCCTTCATCGTCCAGGATCATGTAAAGTTCATCCTCTATGGCGCTGCCCGCCAGGGTCTGGAGGTAATGCTGATGCAGCGTGCAATCTTCTTCTGAATGCGGGTCGTTGCACGTGGAGCACCAGTTAACCTGGTCAGAAGTGCCAGGTTGATCCTCAATGGCCGCATTTCTTGCAGGGGGGTGCCTTTGAACTTGCCGTTCTGCGGCTTGATCTTTTGTCAGTGTCGGAGGAGGATATGGCCTCCTTGGAACAAACTCCATCTGGGCCTGTTTCTTCTTCAGTATAGTCATGTCATTTGACATGGTATGGTATCCAGATGCCGAGAGCCCGTACCTCTTGGAGGATTTTGTTCTGAATATCATTGTCTGCAGGTGGCAACTGAGCTGGCGGAGGTAATGCAGCCAATGGCGGGGGTGCAGAATACTGCGCGTACTGAGGGGGAGCTGGGAGTGCGGGATACTGCGGAGGAGGAGGCGGCGGGTTAGGATAATGAATTTGTGGCGGGCCGTAAGGGTTTACGACTGGCGCCGGATTCCATGGCCGCTGGGGGTGCTGACTTGAAGATGACGGCATCACACCAGAGGCCGATGGGTACTGGGACTGAGGAAAGTCAGGGTAAATGGGTGGTTGTACCCTATGCGGGAGCCTGCCTATGGAGATTATATCCATTTCGGCTTGTTGGGCAGCTTCGTACAGGGCAAGGAATGAATCGACTCGGGCTATCTTCAGCAGTAGGCAGATGTCATAGTTGAATGACCTCAAGTAGTAGTGCGCAGCCTGACCCGTTGAAGGTCGCAGTTCGCGAGGTACTCTCTTCCAAGACCTCGCAAACCTTATGTTGAAGTCCGACACCTCCTCTTGGGGGTGTCGCCGGATGCTTTGGAACTGATGCAACAGCGAAGAGGGATCAGCAGACTCGTTGCATCCTTTTACAAGCCTGCCGACCAGCTGGCGCCACCCCGTGATAGATCCCTCCTCGGCGGAGATCTCCACCAGCAGAGAAGTTTTCCCCTTAGGGAAAGAGCCGCAGGGCGGGTCTTGACACTCTCGTCTGTGATGGAATGTAGCGCAGCCAAGGCCATAATGTCCTGGATGTGCTCGTACGCCGTTTTGCCGTAGCCATCGTAAGTAGGGATGGACTTTAGGGCAGCGGGGGGCACAACTTGTTGTCCGACTAGGGCCAAGGGCCCCGTGGAGTCTACCGCCGGGAAGAGATCGTCATCATTCTGCTGAGCAGCCATTTCTTCCTCTCCTCCGGTAGTGTACTCGGTATCGGTACCGTCCGAGGATGTAGATTGCTCTTCAGCCTCGGCCTCTTCGATTTCGGGCTCGGATTCTTCTATGCGAGCTTGGTGGTCAGCCAGCCTGACGCGCTCTCCTGGAGCGGCAATGTCAATTTCGTAAAGATCAGGCTGGTTTCCCGGATTCCTTGCTCTCCACCTTCTTGTATGCATGAAGGCGCTCGGACCGGTCTTCACGGACTCAGAGAATATTCAGGTACTTGCAGAGTCGCCAGGTGTTCTGATTCTAACAGCAATGAAGCGAACACCAGTGCTTCGATTCTGTTTTGGGGTGGGAAACTTCCATGTCCCACCGGGCGTGCCAGAGAAACTGTTGGTTACGAATCTGCCATTAGGAAAGGATTTGGTTAAATGCGCCCCAGATTCGCCCACCAGATTGAAAGGCCGGAAGGAAGGAATGCCTTCCGTGCCAATCTCCAGAGAAGGCCGGCTTCCTATGGGTTTTCTCAAGTGTTTTAGCTAAGAGTACAGGAAAGAGATAAAAATGCGGAAAGAGATTCAAATGTGATTTGAGTTGGGTGGGGGGAATAAGCAAAGACGACAACGATCAATCACCACTACTAACAACAATTAAATACATAACACACCATAGAAACTACAACTGTCATACATCCTATGTATCCTCTATCTATGCATTCCAGGAATACTTAATCATCAAATACCGGAATCCAGAATTCAGAATAACAGTAAGCAATGAAATAAGAAACATGAGGCAGAAATGACAAGTAAAGGCAGCATAAAGAATGATAACAACAAAATAGAGCCAAGTGTGTGTCTTGCATTCAAAAGCAAACGTATAGCTACAATGGTTCCCTAGCAGGATATCCCCCTTCCACCCTTTACAATGAAGTAGTGCGGCTATTTATAGCGCAATTCCCCCCATTACAATCCCGGGCACAAAATCCCGCGGCTAACAATAGCCGACAAAAGCGGCGAAAGAGTCGTCGATGTTGACTCCTCGCAGACATGGACCGTATCGGCAAGCAAGGTCCACCTGAAGACTTGGCAGCTACGTGGCAGTGCGGTTGATGAAACTTCGAGTCAGCATGAATGCGGGTAGCTGCGGTAGATAGAACTTTGCGTCAACTTGAATGAGGGTAGCTGGAGGAGGTGATTTGGCCCATGCTTGTCCTTTTTCCCATCACATCTCGGCTCGGATCCCGAGGCTGGACACTTGTCAACTTCTGATGGGGGCGCATCTGCCTTGGAAGGCAGTCTCTCTCTTGTGTCCTACTTCGCCTGGAAACGGAGCGCAATCGGGTAGCGCAAGCGGGGAACAGCGCACTTGGGGAGGCCTCCGTGCCTTAGTCTGTTTTTGGGCTGCTTGAAGGATATTGCCCGACTCCGCACAAGCTAGAGGGCGCAGCCCGACTTCGCTGCTAAGTCGGGTTGCGCACTTCGACACTTAGTTAATTTGGCCGTTGTTCGGACTGCGCACAGGAATCAGGGCGCAGCCCGACTTCGCTGCGAAGTCGGGTTGCGCTCTGACACTTAGCTGATTTTCTGAATACTGCTTCCCAATTGCGCACCAGAAGAAGAGCGCACCCCGACTTCGCTGCGAAGTCGGGTTGCGCTCCCATACTTAGCCAAATTCTGCTCATTTCCAGCCTTCTTCCGCACTTCGCATTCCCGAGTGCGCTCGAACTGAGGGCGCACCCCGACTTCGCTGCGAAGTCGGGTTGCGCTCCCAGACTTAGAATTTTTCAGGGAATGTTTGCTCTGTTTTGGCCGAAGAAAGAATAAGGGGAAAAGGGAGGAATGCAACTGATACAAGGGGAGAAAGGGAACAGTGGAGAAAGGGAAAGGAGATGGAGGGAAGGAAGAGCAGCATACTTACAAAATTTGAAAACATGGCACCCCGTGCAAAATGTGGCAACAGGTGGAACCCGTTTCAATCCCATATAACCAATTTAAAAATAAATAAATAAAGAGAAGACTCGTCAAATGGCATGAGCTCAAGTGGTTAAAAACATGGGTTTTCAATGTGGAGACCCAGGTTCAACTCTTGCTAGGTGATTTAAGCATAATTGCCAATTGTACTACCACTATGCAGTTTGTTGAAATAATGTGATAACGAGGTCATGATGTAATAGGGGTGGACTATGTTTCAATCCCATATAACCAACTTTAAGACTCCAGTCTTAAAGGGTCAAAATGACTCAATCAAGGTCACTTCGCACGTGGACTTGCATTTACTCACAAACTCGAGGAGAGTCCCAACACTATGCTTCAGACAAAGCAAGATTCCATAATCTTTGCAAGACTATCCTTGAAAACTGTCTATTTAAGGTGCAACAACAAGGATCAAGCCTTTACTAGAGGCGTTGAAAATAAATATAGTAGTGGCAAACATTTTCGCATGTATGCAACTAAGGAACTTGTATGCTCAAGTGAGACACATAAAGGATTACAATTTGTTTGAATACGAACTAGGCATTTAATGAGTTCAAAGCCTGCTGGCTTCAACATTGCCAGTCCATCTCAAAGGCAAGGTCATTGTTTCACCCTGAACTAGACATTGTCGCTCAGCTTAAATATATTTTAGCTTTTGTAAGCAGTAGTAGTAGATCCTGCATATCAAAGCTCAAATCGTGTAGATACATAAAGTTTTAGACAAATTCTTCACTCCTCACATGTACTACAGGGTATGTTTCAAACCATCTTGATACCAGAAAGAGTTTACAACTACTCTGCAATGGACCAATATATCTCTTATGTGAAAACCATGAAATCAATTAACAACATTGACAGATAGATAAATGGATACCCTCTCCACAAAATGGTTATATATATATATAGACACAAAAAACCAAAAGGGTAAAATATAATGAGTTGTAACCCCTCATACCTACCTATTAATGAATAACCATTAGGTTATTAGTAAGGTCAGATACACATATGGCCAAAACAATTTCAGCCTATGACGAATTTTCAAAAGGTTCCCTTCTTTTTCTTTTATTTTTTATTTTTGGAAGGGGGGGTCGCCAACCGGTAGTTGATCAGCAGGTCCAAGAGCATACCTCTAATACCACTTGTAGCAGACAAAAAAGTCTCTTGCATGAATTCCATAAAAAAAAAAATTATATATAATGTTGTTTAGAAAAGAGAGAGGAATAAATAGATGGATACCCTCTTCAACAAATAATGATAAATAATCCAAGTACAGTATAACCCCCTCATACCTCCCTATTAATAAATGACCATTAAGCAGGTCATTAGGTTGTTGTATCGCTATGGAAGATTCTGACTGCTACCCCCCTCATTGGCTCTGCTCTGGTTGCTCTGTTGCTCTGGTTGGGTGGATGGTTGGGTGGTTTAGTGGCCCTGCTACTAGGGTTTGTTGCCAGTTGTGGGTTCTTGTTTGGACTTCTCCGTGTTTTTTATGGGTTCGTGCAGATTCTTTGTTTATTCTCATTTTCGGAGATGACCTGCCGACCCAAACCTACTTGGGTAACTTTGGGTTATTTCGATGTGGAGGTTTCTGACCGTTGGCCCCAGTCTAGCGAGGTACCCTAGCTGTGGTGGTTTGCAAAGATGGAGGGGATAGGGCCAAATGCCAACCCAAACCCGTCGGGGTGATCTTGGGTTGTTTGTATCGCTGCGGTAACTTCTAACCATTGTCCCCTTGGTTGGCTCTAGCTCTATGTTGCCCTAGTTGGTTTGTTGGGTGACTTTGTTACTATGGTTGGTTACCAGTTGTGGGACCTTGGCTAGGTTTTTCTATATTTCTTATGGGTGTGGTTTGTTGTATTGAATATATGGTTTATCCCTAAGGGGGGGGACAGGACCAAATGTTGACCCAAACCCGTTGGGGTGATCTTGGGCTAGAATTTCAATGCAAAAAAATCTGGTTGTGGTTCCCTTGGCTGGCTTCGACTCTGGTTGCTCTGTTGCTCTGGTTGGGCGGTTTGATTCTGTTGCTAGGATTCTCAGCCAGATGTGGGACCACGTTGGTTTCTTTAGCATTTCTTATGGGTTGAGGTATAATCATTGAATTTTCTGGCGTACGGGCCACATACCGACCCAAACCCGTGTTTGGCGGCGGGGTGACATTGAGTTGTTTTGTTGCATAGGATTCTAGCTTGTGGCCCCTGTTTCTGGTTTGGTTTCCTAGCTTCAGTGGTTTGCAGTGGTTTGCAGAGATTTCTTTCTCCAGTTCCAGCAATGGTGTTAGTGTCTGATCCCAGGATTCCAAGGCTATCTTTTTTGGGATCTTACCCTTTTCTCTCTCAGGCGATGTGCTAAATGTTAGTTCTTTCTCTCCATTGTCCCTGAGAGTGGTTGTTTTCCAACAGATTACGACATTGTTTCCTGCCTGGTGGTTTGGTGGGTTGTAGTCCTGTCTTGGCTAGTGGTTTTTGGATGGTGGGATCCACCCGTGGTTAAGAGTTTCCTTTTTCGGATTGGTGGATCTTCTTTTTCTCAGTTTTCCCCATCTGTTGGTGGGGTGGGCTCTTGGAACTATGTGTTTGAGCTGGTATGGTATATCTTTGGTTCCTGATCAAGGTTTCTTGTTGGCCTCTGCTCTGTGGCAAAGTATTTCTCTGCTATGGTATGCAGGTTTATGCTCTCTCGGTTCATTTCGATTGCGGCTGGGTGAAAACAGAGCTGATGATTTCGGTGGAGATGTAGGGGCCCACTTCGACAAGTGGTTTTCGTTCCAAGGGTTTGAATTTTCCAGGTTTTAGGTGGTTTGGGCTTTCGTTTTGGAAAGTTGGTGTGAATGTTTCCCGCTCGTTGCTAGTTGGGAGTGGGATTTTCGTTGGATGTTTGTTGTCGAAGCCCGTCTACTTCAAATGTCAAATCTAATTGGCGCAGGCTCTGTAATTTTTAATTTTCAAATTTTCGAATGTTTTTCCTATGGTGCTTTGTGCATCCTGTGGGCTTTAACGTTGTATTTTCCGAATTTTGTGCCCCCAGTAGTTGTTGACCCCTTCTTGGGTGTCGGTTGGTGCCTTTGTTGTAAAAGCTATATTTTTTGTGGGCTGGATTGTTGGTTGGTTAACCCTTTTGGGGTTGATTGTAAGCCTCTGGTTGGGGCTTGTTGTAAAGGTTGTGGTTGTTGCGGGTTGAGGGATCCTCTCAAAACCCTCTTTAATTGGGGTCCAAGATGGATAGTCTTGCATCCAAGGGATTTTTGGCTACTTGCCCTTGGCAGTTGTCCAGTTGATGGGCTGACTTTATGTTGTAAAAGGGTTCGGACCCTTTCAAAACCCCGTTTTTACCCTAATCAAAAAATAATAATGCGTATGTGTGTATACAATAATCACATAAAGGTGTTATAAGAGATATAATCAGGTGATGGTTAAGTCCATTTCATACTATCAACCAAATATATATATATATATATATATATATATATATATGCAAAATAAAGAGTTGCCCCAAAAATAGATTTGTAACTACAAGAAACACTTTTGTTATTATTAGTGCACATTTCCAAGATGATATCATCCATCTGTTCACGATTTGATTTCTCAATAATCAACTTTTTCATGGGTGAATGCATCAAAGACACTTAGGTAACATACCACAAATGAACATTAAATACTTCAACACTTAAATTGACAAGTACCCAGTATTCATCCCAAAAAGCTCCTGTAGCTTTGACTCAGAAAACTGCAACAAGTCTCCAATTGTTTTAACTCCAAGATCACACTCTAAAGAGCTGCCAAGTTTACCTCCCAGCTGTTTCCTGCAACAAATATTTTATCTATTAACAGCTGAAATAAAACAGAAACTATACTAATTCGCCTGCTCCTATTATTCTTTCACATCCATACATTACAACTTGTATCCAGTCTTCAAATGTTCATTTAGAATTAGTCATCATTTCAACCAAATAATAAACCATGAACTTCAAACCTCTTTCTGCCAACTAGGATTTACATTTTTTTCACAGGTAAAGTAGCAAGCAAGTCTGGCACACTTGCAGCAGGGACAACAGTCTGTTGTGCAGGCTTATGCATTCCACTTGCAAGTTTTGCCAACATCTGCAAGTAACAAACAACAATCACGACCTCATGATTAGTGACAAACAAAGTACGATATTAAATCAGTTAACACAGACCTAGAGCTCTGTAACATGAAAGCTTTTACAACTAGAATGTGCTATTACTGGAATATGGTAATGATCACCTCAAATAAGAGTAATTTTCATGTTAGTAAACTTCCTTTTGTACTGACAAGAAGATAGACCAGCAGAGCTCCTTCAACTTAATTAAAAGGGCAAATAAGTGTAGTTGCCACCACATGTTTCAGGAAATGAAACTTAATCCAAAACTGTGCATCCACCACCAACTTTATAAATTTGTTATTAACTGATATTGTTCCACTACAACAGCTTCACATAAGCTTTTTTATTAATAATGTTTGTATTCTAAATAACTCAAATGCTTTGCATAGATACAACACTTTAGAAGACTAAGAATGTCCAACTATTCCAACAATCATTATACAGCAGAATTCTGACATTATGGCAGAAGATTTATTAAAAGTATAAACAAAATAAGGATTCAATGATCTCACTCCAGTGGCAACCAAGATCTTACCCAGCCACTTCATTAGTGACAAAAAGCAAGAGAATGTACACAGCGGCTCATATTCTAGCTTAAAAATCCAGAAATTTGGGATTCAAAACATTTTTATAACATGTGAGTCATGACCTCCCCAGAACACCTAAGGACCAATATCTAGGTTTCAGAACCCTAGTAAGGGGTCAGCTATTTCCCTTTACTCACAGTCCAGGCTTTTCCAAGAATTTCCCATTAAGTAAGTACCTGCTATTTCCTAATTAATAAGTACCCTGCTTCTTCCCAGGATGTTCCAACAGGCCCTCTTAGCCCATGTCGTTCTCCTATGAACATGATAAGATCCTCTATTGACCCTTCAGTGATGTTGAAGGATGTTGGCCCCTCTGCTTCAGACTCCAGAAAAGATTAAAATCCGCTTTGCTTGTCATCCTTTGTCTCAATCAGCACCTTCTCTTGATTCATTGACGCAATGGCTGTCCTTCAAAATGTCATCATTCCGCATGGTTGTTTGTATCATATGGCCTTGATGTTTCCGACTTATCAGGGTTTACTGATGTTGGATCCCCCCTTCCTAGTTATAATCTTCTATTTGTACTTTGAGTTCGACCGACCTACTATGGTCATTCCTTGCCTTAGTAAACTTTTTACCCCATCTTCAAAAAAATCTTTCTCATGCATGAAATGGATATCTGCCACCCAAGGATCCAACCTTCTTCAACTGCTGATCTAGGCACCAACTTCTGAACTCATGCAATTGTGTGTAAGCACTCTTCTAACTCTATTAACTCTATTAAGGAGACAATTATAAAACTATCTTCAAGGTCCAACAACCATGTGAGAGGATAATTAAGCGGTTTACCTGTCTTCTTGTACCAACCTTTCTGTTTTCAGAGGTGAACGTAATTGCCTGTGAATTTGCATAGATATTCTCAAGCCCCAGTTGAACTCGATCGCTTCCCTCCGTTTATTAGACTAAATATACCAACCTGCCTGTGAAATATTCTTTCAACCCTAAGGATTGTCAACCTTACAATAATTCCACTTTCATTTCTGTATTTCAAGGGTCCCTTTATGTCACCTGGTATGCTCATTGTCACATTCCAGAGTTGAAAAAAATTATAAAAAAAATGTGATTATCATGCATATCATGATTTTTTCCAGCCCCACAATTTATTCACAAGTAGCCGATTTTTCAATTAAGTTGCCAATTTCTTCAAAAAAAAAATTGTGAAAAAAAATCATAAATTTTGTCAATTTTCTTCCAATTAATTGCCGACCCGTTCTTTCCCAGTCCTTGCCAATAAACTGCCGATCATGATTGTTTCAACTTTTTCCACCATATTAAAATCCTCATCCAACATCTATTCAATTGGGCCATCCACTTCAAAAAATGAGTCCATCAATAGGGTCCCTAGGTTCATAAGGTGAACAAAATCCCCAAATCTTCTTTGTCAGCATCATCATTGGAAAACTCGAAATCTGCAATTGCTTGACAATGCCATTTTTTTTTAGAGTAAGTGACCCAAAAAAACTCATAAAAAAAAATTTGAACAAAATATTTTAATTCATTTTAAAAATTCAAAAGAATAATTAATGTAAATAATTTTTTATAAAAGAACCTCTGTCAAAAACTCAGCAAAACTCAACAAACTTGGCAAAAGCTCAGCCAGGCCAGTTTTTGCTCAAACTTGGCCAGCTTTTTTGCGATTTTTTTGCAATTACTCATGAGTTTTCCCGCAAATTTTTCAGCAAGTACTCACGAAACTCAGTGCTGATTTTTTCGGCAATTTTCTTGTGAGGCATAAAAAATAGTGATTTCTGCGGTTTTTTGCAGTTCCTCAAACGAGATTTCCACCACTTGTCAGCATTATTGCCATCCAACATCAACTGGTCATTAGGTCGTGGTGCATGCAAAAGGGGTATAAACAATAACAAGAAATGAATATCTACATATCCATGTAGGGAAGGATAACTTGTATAAGTGACTAGATAGGATAGGGGAGATGGATTATGAATAGATGACAAGGGACACGTATGTAAGGAGATAGCCAGATCTTGTACCCTTAAAGATTAATTAGGTGTGCAATATACATGTCCCTATCGGTTAGAAAGGATTCATCCTTGAAGCACTTAAAATTGATAGGCAGTAAGATTTTGATATGTTATCACGGTAATGGCACATCTAGTTTGGATTAACCCATCTGAGACCAACCTTGACAAGCACCGAGCGATCATCATAAATGAATGCATGATTTTTTTACGCCGGAAATTATCAACATGGAATTGTTGTCAATTTTGCCACATTTTGACTAAGGGGTAAAATTTTGGATTGTTGCTGCAATATTTCCTATGACCTCAGCTTTCTCTGGCAGAAAATCTCCTCTAGCATTTTCAAGGCGCTAAGGCAAAACCAGGAAGGTCTTGACTTCGCTCACATGGAGGGCCGAACCTCGACTTCGCTTGATTTCGGAGCGAATGGCAGCCGAGCTAAGAAGCACTTGGAAGCCCCAAAATTAACTAAGGCATGGAAGGGCTCAGGTTCGCTCCGAAAATCTGCGAATCTCAGCTTCGCTCGAGGATTCGGGAGAAGCGCAGCCTAAGGAGCGAAGAAAAGTTTAATGCATGAAAGGCCTCGAGTTCGCTCCCAAAAGGAGCGAACCTCAGCTTTGCTCTTCCCCAGAGGCGAAGTGCAGCCTGGACAGTGCAAAATGACTAAGGCATGAAGCGTCTCAAGCTCGCTCCAGGAGTTTGCGAATCTCAGCTTCGCTCGAGGTTTTGGGCGAACTGCAGCCCAAGCGATGGAAAAATAGCTAAGGCAGGAGGAACCGAGAGTTCTCTCCAAAATCAGCGAGCCTCAACTTCGCTCAATTTTCCAAGCGAAGTATAGCTTAAGTGATGAAGAAGCGTTGGCTAAGGCCTGAAAGTGCTCAAGTTCGCTTCCAAATGGGAGCGAACATCAGCTTCGCCCAATTTCTGGGCGAAGCCCAGTTTGAATATGCAAATAGTTTGAAGGCATGAAGGGCCCCAAGTTCGCCCTCTGGAGGAGCGAATCTCAGCTTCGCTCTTCCCCAGGGGCGAAGTACAACATCAAACAATGAAAAATTTTAAGGCACGAAGGCCTCAACTTCGCTCTATTCTGGAGCGACCCTCAGCCTCGCACCTGTTCTCCGGCGAACCTCAGCTTTGGTCTAAGCCCGAGCGAATCTTAGAGTCCATTTTTGACTTAGCAAAATTTCAAATTGAACACCCCCAGCCTCGGCGAAGCTCCCTACTTCGGGCTCAAATAAAGCGAACTTCAGATGAACTCCAGCAAAAGCGTTTCTAAACGCTAAGGCAGCAACCGATGGCACACCCTAGCAGGGAAAGAAGGTAGGTGGGCATTTAAGGCACATCCATGGCGCACGAGTTTGAGTCTCCAACCCATCCCATCAGGACGGCCATGTCAGGTCCCGGAAAAATTCTTGAAGGAAAGTTGCACCAACCATATTAATGAGATATGCTGCCTCAACTGCAATGCCCGTCCGGAGCCGTTCTAAACACGAATGAGCTGCAAAGATCGTCCGGAGCCGCTATAAACACGAATGGAAAGAATCCCATGGATTCTTTGTCGCCTGACAAGGGTCAAATCTCAGCTGCCCCAGCGACTTTTAGGGTTTTGGCATTAATGATTACGGGGGTAAATCCCTCTATAAAAGCCAACTCAATGTAATGTAATAGGGGGGGAACATCTTGCTAGAAAGCTGTTGTACTTGGATTCTGCATCAATATTAAGACTCCTGGTTCTAATTCTGGACTCCTTTTCTGTGTATGATGCCTTCTATGATTATTTTTGTTACTTTTGTTTCTTTATTTGCATACAGTAAATTCTGCAATCTGGATTTAAGTGTGTGATAAAGGGCGAAATCTGGAATTATTGAAGGATACGTATCAGAAAATGTTACAGTTTTAGTTTCTGTTATATTCATGATATTGATTGCTATTGACCTAAGTAGAAGTTAGTAATTGTGCTGCCTGTTCTTCCCCTGAGAACTATCTACATTTCAGTTTCTTTCAGTTATTTGCATTTCTTTCAGCACTTTCCCAATTTCTTTCCAGTTCTCTAGTCTAAAACCCAGTATAGTGTAGTAAAGGAGCCAGCCTTCTGGAGATTGGCACGGAAGGCATTCCTTCCTTTCGGCCTTTCAATCTATTGGGCGGGTCTAGGGCGTATAGATAAACCAAACCCTTTCCCCTGGCAGATTCGTAACCAACAGGAATATCCCTAAATATCATTAATAACTTCATAGAGCAATACTTGCATATCATGATTGTTGAAATGATGACTCCTTCAACTTTATCCAATTCAATTCTTCGTTAAAGTTCAGGTCAATACTGAACCACCATGCTTTCCTATACCATCCGACTAAAGTCAAGATAAACCAAAGAATACACCTATACTTTTGAAAATGTCAAACTAGGGCTTTGAATCTTCATTACCAAATAGATCTAATTTGAGCAAGATAAATGAATAAAATAGAAAATAAGTGCTCTATTAATTTTGGGTCAAGATTTAAAAAAATTAAAATAACTAAATATTTTTCGACCTATTATTTTTTTTAATTGGTTATATGGTATTAAAACAGGCCCCACTTGTATTACATCATGACCATATAGTGGTATTACAAGAGCTTGGCAATTATGCATGTATCTACTTAGCAAGATTAAAACCTGGGTCTCCTTGAAACTTGAGGAATTTAATCAATTGAGCTCATGCCATATGATAAAATGTCAAGGTTCACCGATGGGATTGAAACCTTGGTTTACAAAGTGAAACTCTTGGCTTCCCACCACTTTCCTCAAACCTCATAGGCTAAATTCTGAGTCCTAAGCTACTATTATTTTTTAAATACCTTTATGTTTTAAAAATATTATTCCCAAATATAATGAATGGTTAGTGTATAATTTATCTACCCTCCTTTCCGGCAATGTTTTAATTTTTTTTACAAGGTTCTATGGAACCTTAATTTTTTTCAAACTAATTATTATGATTCTTGTAAAGCTTTAACACTTGAAATTCAATTGTTTCTTTAACTTATTTTCTTTTACTTTTAAGGATATACTTCCTAAAATTAATAATTGAACTTCAAAAGCAGCGCCTAAGCATACATACAAGACCCAAAAAGGGAGGATGCGTCCAAGTATTCAAGCCATGCAATACAATATACCACAAAATACAACAAAGCAAAAAAATAATACACAATGGCATGCTATGCTAAGGAAATGTAAATAACAATAAAGATCAACTAATATACACAACGAAGTACACATTACCTATTCAAGATAGGTCAAGGCATGAATCAATAGCATTCCCCACAAGTTTGCAATCCAATTTGGGAAATGGCCATGGCAAAGTTTACATCAATGACAATCTAACCAGATGGCACAACATACATATAGTTCCACAAGCAAAGGGTAGGAATGTGCAACCATTTTACCCGTCCGACTACCTACACACTAACAAAATTAAACATACCCCTAAGCACAACTATGTACAACATGCCATTAACACAACAAAACATCCCCTCAACTATCTACAACTTGTGTGGCTCATATGGACCAACTAAACCACCTACATCTAAGCACTCCTTTACATTCATTGACATCCGTACTAATGGATCAACTAGTTCAACAAGTGGGGTTTAGACTTTATCGCTCTTTTCGCTTCTGCACGATTCTTATGACCTTTGCAAATCTAAAATCTACAATCAATCAAGCAAACCTTCATTTTCGATTGCTTGCTAGCAAAGCAATCCAAGTATTATAGTGTTGTACATAGTGTTTCATGGAACGTAGATTCCATCTCCAACATTTTGATTCTTGTCCTCTTATCATTGTGTTGAACAAGAGATCAAGGGCCAAAGCCCCGCATAGTTTATGGTGGAGTCAAGGAGGCAAAAGGCCAATGCCTCTTGCATGTCCCCTATTGTGGTGTAGAGCAAGGGAGTTGATAAAGCCCCATGGGATGAAGGTGAGCACCTCGATCACCCCAAACCCACCTATTATTTTTAGTTCGCTTGATGGCCTTCTCCCAACTTGTAATGTCATCAACCTACTCATAGTTATCATCAACAATGGCAAGAATTGTGTTGCCATTTTGGCAATTGTTGTCAATACTAGATAGCACACTCTGAATCACACTAGCTCAAATGGCATACCCTAGATGACCTACCTAGACGACCTCCTTCATACAACATTCTATGACAACCTCCCTTTTTCAAATGATGGTGGATGACATGTTCCCCTTCATTTAGGCAGCGCGATTGGTTACTTCAACAACACTTTCTCTCTCCAACATTTGGACGACACACATGAACACCTAGTATTTAAACTAAAAGCATGGTCTATTCACCAAAAGATAATATGTACTTGTTAGTCAACATGGTCTAGTTGTTGAACGACATGGGCCTCTTAGTAAAAGGTGTGCACCATTTGCTAGGTGGCATGGACCCCTATGTAAGGGGCAAACATTACTCGTATCCTATAAGGCATATTGCTTTGATGAAACCTACTTAAATTTAAACTTGGCGGCATCCCTCAGTTTTTTTGTATTCCTCTTTATATGTCAATCTGTTAACAACATCCTCAACACTAATTTATTTGATGACACTTGTCTTTTCCATCATTTACTAGATGACAATCGAATGCGTAGGAGAGAAAGCATTCACTGGTACACATTAGGCAACATTCACTTGCATATTTAGGATAGTATGCTCCATATACTTGAGACTAACAACATGGGCTTTTGTCTCTATGTTGTGTGTGGACCTCTCCAAGACCTAAAAGACCCATTCTTGATTTATCACCTTATTGGTGGCACCATGGTTTGTCTTCTACTTGACAACATGGTGAATGGTCTTTGCTTACTTGATTCAGTAGGACTGCCCCCCAAGACCTAAATGTTCACTTCTTATCTTATGCTTATGCTTTTCCTAATGGCATGCTTTGTTGAAGCTACATATTCAGTGGGCCCCACTTGAACCCAAAATCTTTCTTCCCTACCATGAACTTTTCTTCATCCTTTGATAGATGACACTCTCTTTCACTTCTAAGTAGGCAAAATTCCCAACATGGCAAATGGTCTCCATCCTATTGTCATGCCAACCATATCCATGCCCAAGCAGACAACTTGCATCATTACACATACAACGTCTTTAATCAAACAATGGGCACTCATGTAGAAAGCATTCCTACTTGCTTATATAGGCAGATGGTTTAACATGTCTGCATGAGTGCATGTTTCTACGAAGGCACATTTGTACGTGTACGAGTCTATGCGCACGAATGCATGTGCACGTGTTTGGTGTTACATGTAAATAAAAGTTGTCATATGCAAGTTTTGTCACATATTGTTGAGTATGAATATGGTAAAATGTGCTTGTAATAATGTAATGTAATGTTCTGGATATTTTAAATGTTTTTTAGGTATACGGGTAGTTTAGTGGTAGTTGGTAATCATAAACTGCTGCCAACCAATCTCGTCATACCTATAAGTATGCATCTACCTTGATGAAGTGATGTTGTTGGCCAAGCGATGCTTGTTGGTAGGATTGTTCATCAAAGTATGATGCTTGTTGTATGTCTAACCATGCCATGATGTATTGCAGATAGTCATCATGTAGAATACATGTTTGCACAATGTATCCATATGAATATATAAGATATTCCCAATGTATACTTTTGTTGATATATTTACAATGGTATTACATTGTAGTGCATTGTATTCCATTTCTATATTTTCGCGTTGTTACCTATTTGAAATGGGGTCAAATTGGGTGACATGGATTTGTGATGAGCATATTGCTCGAGAAGGTATGCATCAACAACAACAGGATGATTATAGTGTAGTCAACAAAGAACGTAGTTTCCCTCGGGTGAGAAAATTGGAGTTTGTAGACAAAAGTGAAGCATACTTGTTTGTTGATGTCGACAAAGGGCCAAAGTGACAAGTAAGTGCACGATAATGTGCTTAATATCGTATATGCAGACATGGATGTGTGCGTCAATGTGTACGTTGACGAAGAAATCTATGCAAGTGAGGATGTTTGCACAAATGTGTGTGTCGACGAAGAAGTCTAGACAAATGAAGATGTAGGCTTGTTTACTAACGCCGATGTAGGGCCAAGTGACAAAGACATACATCTAGACATGGATGTGTACATTGATGAAGAAGTGTGTACAATGTGTGTGCAGATGTACAAGTTAGCACCGACGAAGAAGTCTACGCTGGCAAAGGCATGCAAGCAAACGAATAAGTCTATGCAGGCAAAGACGCACACAAACAGACAAGTGCTTATAGGCAAAGACATGCACGCAAACGAACAAGGTCATGTAGGAGAAGACGTGCATATAGAGGGCCTGAAGGAAGGAGCTCACCCTGACGAAGGCATGAGCATAGACAGAGAGGTGCACGCAAGTGAAGAAATGCGCATAGCCAAACAAGTTTGTATAGGAGAAGACGTGCATGCAAAACAAGTTTGCGCAAGTGTGAGTGCAACTGAATATGTTCGTAAAGACATGCACGCAAATGATAGAAGTGTCTATGATGAAGGATTACATGACGAGAAAGGTCATGCCTACGAAGGTGTTCATGATGAAGGGTGTGATGAAGGCATACACAAGGAAGACATGCATGCAAACATGGAAATTTATGCCAGTGAAGTTGGGCATGACAATGTTGACAACAAATCGGAGAAAGCCTAATTCGACAAGAAAGGCTGATAGTGGTTGAAGCAAGTTGTGTTAGACAACACACATGACGATAGTTTGGCACTAGAGCTATTGCAAGTTGGTGTGTTTGATGATAAGACGAGAATCTGATATCAAAGCAAATGAAAGATGGCATGTCTGACAACGCATGTCTGACACTAGAATAGTTGCAGGTTCATGTGCTTGATGGTGAGCAGGACAAGAGTTCGACAGCAAAGCAACTACAAGTTGGCACATCAAGAGCAATTGTGTAGTGCATCCGACATTGCATATGATGAGAGTTGCACAAAGCCTTTGTGAAAGAATTTATGTTGTTCTAGAATGACAATGAGATCATATTAGAAATTTATAGGATGGAGCAAGAGGAGACAAAGTTTGTTTGTGTAGACAAGGGTGAGTACATTACCGTGGTGAGGGGATGATGATAATCAGAATAGTTCAACAATAGGTCAAGGGCAATATGTCTTCTTACTATAGACGTCGGAGAGATCAGACGTCAAGTGCACAGGATAGACGTTTGGGACTGGACGTCAAGCTGCTAGTGTTAGACATCTAGGTATGCTCCGATTAGACGTCAACAGGGACTAGACGTCTAAGTGTCGGCTAGACGTTTGGGAGATCGGATGTCAGGTGTCAATGACTAGACGTCTAAGGATTTAGACGTCGGATTGCATGGGGTAGACGTCTAAGGTTCAGGACTCGTCGACTGGGAGGTTAGACGTCAAACTGTCTATGTCGTCGGCTAGACGGATAAGCAGGTCGTCTGACGGTTATGTCAGATGGTGAGGCTTAGACGTCTAGGGTTGTTCCTCTCCAAGCCTTATCATTTGCAAACACACCGATCTCATTCCCGTCCTTACGATGAATGCAACCTACAACACAACTCGTCAATGCAGTCCTGCAACACAATCTGCAACATACATGGAAACTTCACAACAACACCACACGCAGAACAAGTACTTCGCACAAGAGCTTTGGCATTATCAGCAATTAGATACAGATCCATTACAAAAATGAATGGGGGGTATAAATAGGGTGGCAAAGTAGTTAGTGCAACTACTTTGTTGCAACCGTTCAACCGTCCCCTTAACCAATTCGCTTAGACGCCTAATACAGTTTGTTAGACGTCTCAGCCTAACTAGACGTCTAATCCTAGACGTCTGCCTAAATAGCCATTTAACACAAATGACGGTTGTTTTTGTCCTCTAGTGCTTATCTATGTAATCAAGCCTCTTTCATTGATTGGCTGATTTTACAAAAGCAACATAACAACATAGCATTCCAAAATTGCTATTTACAATCAAAATTGTTTGGACATTGTCGTCAGACAGTTTTTCATGGTTTGTCTTGCTTAGAATTGTTGTCTACATCTATCCTCCACTTCGAAGAAATCGATGTCCTCAGCGACTTTCTCCGTTAAGCTTGAGGAGTTTCAGCATCTGTGGGTCCTGTAGTTTGTAGATTTGTTGCTTGAAATATTTTCTCGTACTCCTGGAGTTGGGCCTGCATGGTCTCACGTTCCTCTTTGAGCCTCTTGGAATAATTGAAGTATTTGGCCCATTCCACTCCTAAGGCATTAGCACGATCTTCTGTTTGCCTGAGACTGGATAACAGTTTCGCCTCCCTTCGCAGGAAAATTTCTTTCATGCGTTGTTCTGACACTGAAGGAGCAAGTGTAACTTTTTGTGCTAGCTGTTGTTGTGTCAGTCGCAGTTCTTCCCTTAAGGTTGCCTGTTCTTTTTGCCAACTTTCCTTTTCCTGTTTCCAAGCACGCTCCTGTTCACTCCTGTTAGCTGCAAATGCCTCTGTTTGTTTGATTAACAGTTCCTTTGCCCTCTTGAGTTGTGAGACATCAGCTTCCAACTGGGAAATTTGCTCATCCTTTTCCTCCAGTTGAGTGGTCAGGTCCTGTAAGTTTTGTGTTAGTCCCTGCATTTCCTGTTTGACTGCATCCATCTGTGTCATTCCTTGCTCTAAGAGGCTATCCTTTCTCTCCACAGCTTCATAGGTAGCTTGTAATTCAGTCTCCACTACCTGCTTTGTTGAGTGCACACACTTAATCCCTTCTCCTAGCCAACTCAACAAATGTGCAAGGAAATTCAATTGTGTATACATTGGCAGTAATTCAGGCACTAACTCCACTTGTGAGCCTTGCTCCATAGGATGCTGAGGAGGATTAATACTGTGGCCGCAGACATACACCTGCGTTGTCTCCAGATAGATATTGGGTGTCTTTTCAGGCAACTGTTCAACGCCTTCCGTTGTCTTCAAATGGACAGTGGGCAGTGACCAAGGTTGAGATGTGTATATGCTGGAAATGTCTTTACGCCAAGGTCCTTGTGCTGCCCACTTCACCAATTGGTCCAAATCGTCCTCTATCATGCCTTGCCACTTCTTCCATTGACCCATACATGCAATTTCAAACTGCAAGCGTAAACTATCCATAATGCCTCCCAATTTTGCAAAACAGTTGACTGCTTGCTGATCCATGGAATCTGATGGGTCCATGAAGTTGGGCACCTGTACAAGAAAATCTTTGGTCCAGGTGTCCTTTTGTTTCTCCTCCTCAACTGCTTCTTTCCCTTTATCTGATCGACCAATAGTTGGCATATCTGCCTCCTCTGTGACTACTCCAGGCTGTAATGGAACCTGGCTGTTTTGGCCTTCCTGCTACTCCAACTGTTGAAGATCAATTATCTGTGGGGGTTGTTCCCCTTCTCCCATGGGGATTTCTATTTCTCTTGACACCTCTACCTCCTCTATGACAATGGGCTTGTCCGCCTCGGGTGCCAATCGTCCCATATCCGGGCGTAGGCCCTCTTTTACCCCAGGATTATTACTTGCTCCCGGATTACTTGTGTCGGCTGATTCTTGAACTACTGCTGTAGCAAACATTTCCTCCAGTGAAAATGTGCTCAAGGTGTCTGCTAGTGTAGTTGGTCTCGCCAAAGATTCCCCAATTGGTTCGGGTGAACCTGTGCGGGCCCAAAAGTCAGCCTCTGCCAAATAATCCGCGGGTCCAATCCGTGCAGCCGAGCTGGTTCCGACTGTCTGCTCATGAAGAACTAAAGGTATGGCAAAATCCACTTCCTCCCTCTGTATTGGCTGCTGTTGCTCCCGAGTACGAGCTGCCTCCAAATTTTGGGCTATTTTCTGCAGTGCTTCCTGGGAGAAAGCTGGGGGTGGTTCATCAAATCGCCCTTTCTTCTTCTTCCGCTTGGGCTCTTCTGGTGACTGGGCAACCTTTTGTTTCTGTACCTTCTCTTCCCTGACCTGTGCCACTGTGGTATCCTCCCCTTCTAAAGCGGCCACCAATTTCTCTTGGAGTGGTTTGTGCAATATCTGCTTTACTCGAGCCTTCTTGACTGGTGTCAGCTTCTTCACTAGTTGAGCATCCATCCACCAACAGATAGATGGTGCTAAGTCAGGTAGCTTTCTCGGAGAATCCAAGTCCGAGATCTGTACTCCAGCTCTAGTGGCTGCATCCAAGAGCAATCCAATGGCATGAAATGCCATAGATAATTTCTTCGTTGTTCGCATCAGGAAAGCCTGAATACAAAGCGACAAGTGTGTTGCCCAATCATAGGCTATTCCCTGCTCCATCCCTTGCAAGTACGGAATTAGCCAAATAGGGAGATCTGAACTGCGTTGTTCTCCTGACAATCTGGCCATGATGACATTCATTATGACCTCCAATCCGCTATTCCTCAGTTGTGTCTGTTTGATCCCTCTTTCGCCATGAGTGCCTAACATAGCATCCACCTCTTCCTTTTTCAAGGTTGTGACACTCCTGATTAATTCCGGTGTTTTCTTGGGATCCACTCTTTCATTCACCACTGGCTTACCCTTCCGTGGAAGTCCAAATGTACGCTAAATGTTGTAGCAGAGAAATCAACCACCAATGTATGATTCCCCACCTGCACTCGGCTGATGTTCTTCTCTTCATCATACGTTGCCAGCATCTGAAGTAGATATTCTTTGAAAAACTCCTTGTCAAAGTTGGGAGCTTGCAAAATGAAATGCACCCCTGCTTCTTTAATCTTTGCTCGTGTTGGGTTATCTGCTAGCGCCTCTGCCCACCATTGACGACAATAATCACCTGTCGAGCATATCTAGGTAAATTCGTCAACTAGAATTGGTGCTTTGGTATTTTGCTAGGCTTCCCTGTTTTTGCGAGTGGCAATCTCAACTGCCTCTCTTCGACTTCGAACCTACCCTTTGTCCGGGCTTTCAATCTGTCCGCGCATCCCATGCTCCTGTTGATGTTGCAGTCTTTTAGCTACCACCGACTCAGGTTCGGGTTCTGAACGGAATGGAGTCTTGCCAGATTTCTGATGTCCCATCATGTTTTACCAGTTCCCCTTTGTTCCTCAAATTCAAATTTCGCCCAATACCCTTGGACGTCGAGTATCTCTTCCAAGACGTCAATCCCGTCCGCCTTGTCCAGCTAGACGTCACCCTGTTGCAGACGTCGACTCCACCTGCTAGACGTCAATCCGTTCGTCAGACGTCTTCTCCTCCTTACTGGACGTCTCGCTAACGTCAGACGTCAGCTTCTCCTACCGGACGGCTACTTGCCGTCGGACGTCGACTTCTTTTGCTGGACGTCTACCTGCCGTCAGACGTCGGCTCTTCCGGCTAGACGTCTAGCAGTCGTCAGACGTCGGCTCTTCCGACTAGACATCTACCAGCGGTCAGACGTCGGCTCTTCCGTCTAGACATCTAGCAGTCGTCGGATGTCTGAAATCTCCCGCCTAGACGTCTTCTGATCGCCGTCTGACGTCTGCACGCTCTTCCTAGATGTCGTCTCGATGCCCTAATCTGCGCCGTCAATTGGATTGGAGATTCGCCCTTGCACTTGCATAGAAATAATTTAATTTTTCTTCACGAAGCGAGTGACAGCCAGGTTGATTCAGGACGTATGGCGTCTTTCCTTCGTCTGGCTCAAATAAAACTTGGTGCGCTTCGAACCGCTCTCCTCTCCAGTCTAGGCGTCTGCGTCTCCTTTCGCTTCTCTTAGCCTCCTGCACAACGAACGCACAATGCCTCATGTTCCTCACGCCTTCTCTTTTTATAGTTGCTCGTCTATCCTCGAAACTAATTTGCAACTTCTACCTAGCAATTGTTTCCTTGCATACGCGCCACATCGTCAAGTAAAGACGTCTAGGTTTTATTTCGTCTTTTTCCTGTTTTTTTTTTTACTTTTTCTATCTTTTTGTCTTTTTCTGCTTTTTATTTTATATTTATTATTTTTCAAAACCACCTTGTGCTTTTTCTCACTGACGACGGATAAAACGCATGGCCAAGCCAATGCGTATTTCCCATGCGTCTGACGCCTGTTATCCTGATGACAGCTACTTCCTTTGAAACTGCTGAAGCCATCGTCGTCGTCAGTTTTTGCTCTTTCTGTCGGCTCACGTCTTCGGCGATTATTCCGTCTTGGAGGAGTTTCTGGTCGTCACTGTTGCTGATGCCTTATAGTATTTCTCGGCACAATACGCCAATCTGGCCGTTCTGCTTCTTCCGACTGATGTCATGTTTCTGGCTCACAAGTCTGGTAGTTATTGACTCGTCGTCTGTCATTATTAACAGCTTGCTGATTTCTTTCCGCTGCCAAACGTGTTTGTTCCATCCATTCCTCTACCAGGTGTATTTCTCCTTCTTTTGAGTTATCATTATTGTGATCCAGGTGTTCAACCACGTCTGCCAAGTGTCTCCTAACCGGATTCTGGCGTGTATCATCATCTTCTGGACGGGAAGGCTCTGCCTCCCGTGGAATTTGTTCTGTACTTCCATCAGTTCATCGGATGATTATGCAATCATCTAAATGGTGGAAACTCTCCCCTTTCTGTTGATTGTGTTGTTGCTGTCTTCGCTGCCCCCTGTTTTGGTGGGGTCGTCCTGCTCTTGGGCCTCTTCCTCGGCCTCTGTCATTCCCTGCAACTGCCCTTTCTAGCTCCCTTTGTTCTAGATTGAGATGTCTATATTTCCTCTTCTCCCGCGGACCTGGTTACCGCGTCCTCGGCCTCTTTCCGATCGAGTCTCCCTAGTGTTGGGCTGCCTCACTCCCAGCTGCCCGAGATTCGGTCGGTACCTCAGTCATTCCTGACGACGTCTTCGGTTCCTACGAGCTCGCTGAGGCGGACCTATTGGTCCTTCCTCCAGAGCACGTAGTGATGGGTTAACTGACTCTACATCCATGGGTGGGCCTTGCGGCTCAACCAGTGGACTAGTCGACCTAGAGGTACCTAGAGGTGAATTTCTTCCCCTCCGGTTACCGGGATGGAGGTTAACCACTCTCCTCCCTTGGTCGGGTATGTCTTGGTCACCTAATGGTTCTGACGAACCACTAGGATCCCGCAAAATACCTATATTACGGCCTTCTGCTACAATATCTGCTTGAGAGCTCCATTCTGTTTGTCTCTGATTTTCAGGTATTAGTTGGTGTAGGGTTCGTAGTCTTCTGTCAGCTCTTATTATCCTTCATCGCCACCTAGCTTCCTCAAAGCGTCGCTGAGGTGCGCATTGAGTTAAGGCCAATTGGTACTGATCCGAGAAAGCTGAATCTGTACTCAAATCATTCCCATCCCCTGCTTGATTCATAGGCCAGTTGGAGGTTTCATGAACCCTTTGTTCCAATATTCTGACCTCTCTCGTATGCCGCCTCAAGTCTAATGTGGCCAACCGATACATGGTTGCTGCTGCACGCTGGTTTGGGTGTTGCATAGCTCTCTCATAAGGGGTTCTATATCGACGTGGTACTGACAGTCCCAATGCTTCGTTTGTATCAGCTTGGAATTATTCCCTCTCGAAATCTCTTCTTCTGAGAAATATTCGTTAGCTATTACCTGTACTTCTTCCTCCCTTACCGGGATGTAGGTTAACCACTCTCCTCCAATGGTCAGGTGTGTCTTGGTCACCTAATGGTTCTGACAAACCACTAGGATCCCGCAAAATACCTATATTATGGCCTCCTGCTACAATATCTGCTTGAGAGCTCCATTCTATTTCTCTCTGATTTTCAGGTATTAGTTGGTGTAGGGTTCATAGTCTTCTGTCAGCTCTTATTATCCTTCGTCGCCACCTAGCTTTCTCAAAGCGTCGCTGAGGCGCGCATTGAGTTAAGGCCAATTGGTACTGATCCAAGAAAGTTGAATCTGTACTCAAATCATTCCCATCCCCTGCTTGATTCATAGGCCAGTTGGAGGTTTCATGAACCCTTTGTTCCAATCTTCTGAACTCTCTCCTATGCCGCCTCAAGTCTAATGTGGCCAACCGATACATCGTTGCTGCTTCACGCTAGTTTGGGCGTTGCATAGCTCTCTCATAAGGGGTTCTATATCGACGTCGTACTGACAATCCCAATGCTTCGTCTGTACTCGACTTGGAATTATTCCCTCTCGGAATCTCTTCTTCTGAGGAATATTCGTTACCTATTACCTGTGCTTCCTCGAATCGAACCCTTTGTTGTTGATCACTCTCCTGATTTAGTGGTCTTCTCCTAGGGCTTGCTTGAGGTATGTCGGGATTGGATGGTTGGTTCTCATCACTGCTTGATTTGTCCAGCCATCCTACAATTTTTGGTTTTGGTTCTTCTGGTACTGTCCGCACATCCCTCCATATGATTGCTGCCATTTCCTCTCTACTCATTCGGTGATTGGCAATCGAACTTTGTCCTACTTCCCATACCCTAGGTCTTTCTGGTGATTCCCTTCTCTCTTGATGGTTCGAAACTGGTGCTGAATCCGAGCTTGAGGACTCTTCCGAATTAAGCACGATTTTTAATGTGGCTGATGAAGAACTTCTTGAGTGTGCATCTCTTGCTACTTTCCCCGTTCTGTTTCCAACTTGACTTACTGTTTCAATATCTCTCTGTTCTTCTTCTGCTAAGGAGAATAGACTACTTTCCGAAGAGTTACCCGTTGCACTTCCTCTTAGTTCTCCTTGTTCTAACTTAGCCCATTCTGCTTGGCGTGATTCATGTCGTTCATTCATCCGTTGCATTGTCGTATCCAACTCCTGAATCACTTGTTCTCGCAGTTGGTTATTATATTGCCTTAAGATTTCATATTCTTCTTGCAACCTTTGTGTCTCCAACCGCATTCGTTGCAGAATTCTGGCTCCCTCTCCTCCTTCTTCTTCTTCTTCTTCTTCTTCTTCCGGAACTTCTTGTAGAGCGACCTCCGTCAGAGCCCGGAGTCGGTCTTCCTCATTGTCATTTGGAAATTGAACGTGTAGTTGCAACCTTCGCTGCTCTCCTTGTCGAGGTTCTAACTCCCTTCATTCAATTGTTGGTCCTCCTTTAGTCCCAAATAACCAATCCAGGTTATGAGTTTCCTCCTCTCGAACAACACTACTCTGCTCGTCATTTTTAGGGGATTGTATTCCTGGATTTACTTATCCTGTCTTGTTCCGGAAGTTCCTGATTGCTCCAAGTTGATCATGTTCACCTAAGCATGTGGCTTATATACCTTCAACTTAGAACCATTGATTACCTCAAGGAATAGTGTTCCATCCAATTTTCTCAGTTTCACTGCCCCATTCTCGAGTACTCCCTCCACCTAGAAGGGTCCAAGCCAGGGAGATAGTGTTCCATCCAATTTTCTCAGTTTCACTGCCCCATTCTCGAGTACTCCCTCCACCTAGAAGGGTCCAAGCCACAGAGTTTTCAATTTCCCTGGCTTGAGTTCTCTCTTACCATTGCATTTTAGAACTAGTTCACCAGCTTTGAGATCCATCTTCCGACGATGCTTATCATGCCAGAATTTCCTTCTTTTCTGTGCGATCTCCATTGCCCATTGTGTCGTTACCCTCTTCTCATCCAACTGTACCAATGCTGCCAATCGCAATTGAATGCTTTCTTTGTCATTCAGCCGATTGTCGACTGCCACCCTTAAACTTGGCACAAGGAATTCAACTGGTACTACTGCCTCCTGTCCCTACATCCGTTGAAAGGGTGTGTGGTTCGTAGTGGCCTTGAAGGTGGTTTTGTATGCCCATAACACTGCTGGTAACCATTCCTCCCAGTCGGCTCCTTCTACTCCGCATGTCTTGTACATGATTGAAACCAGAATTTTATTTGTCGCTTCCGCCTGCTCATTTGCTCTAGGGTAATACGGACTTGACAAGAAGTGAAAAATCCTGAATTCTTTCATCAAGTTCTGAATAATTGCATTCACAAAATGGCCTCCTCTGTCACTTGTCAGTTGTAGAGGTATTCTGAACCTTGTAATCACTTGTTCGTACAAAAAGCGAGCCGTACTTTTTGCCGAATTGTCCGGTAAAGCTCTTGCTTCCACCCATTTTGTGAGGTACTCCGTGGCAACTACGATATATCGACATTTCCTTCATCGGCTTGTTTTTAGAGGACCTACAAAATTCAATCCCCATCTCTCAAAGAGTTCGTGAGGTTGTGATGGGTGTAGTAGCATGAAGTCTCTTTTTAATGGCTTTCCTGTTCTCTGACACGTATCACAAGCGACCACAAAATTCTTCGCATCATGAAAGAGGGTGGGCCACCATAGGCCTGCCAACAACACTTTCCTGGCGGTCACATCCGGTGCCGTGTGTCCTCCTGCCAATCCCTCATGTGTCTCCTTTAGGGTTTGTTGTACTTCATCCTCCATTATACATCTTCGCAATATGTGGTCCTCCCCCATCTTGTAAAGCAATCCTGCAATCAAGGTGAAGGGTGCTGATTTTGTAATCACCTTTCTCTGCTCGGGTGTCGTCATCTCCTTTAGCAGCTCTCCTTTCGACAAGTATTCTCCTATACGCTTGTACCATCCTGGTATTGCATTAATCATACACAACTGGGCATCGAGGAATTCGTCTGGTATTCCTCCCTCTATAGGTTCTTTGGAGCGAATCCTTGACAATTGGTCCGCTATTACGTGTTTCTTCCCTAGTCTTACTACCACTCTAAACACGAACTCCTGCAGGGTGACGAGCCATCGACTTACTCGTTTGTAGATTGTTGGTTTATTGATCAAGTACAACAGGGCCTAATGATCCACATAGAAAGCAAATGGGTTAGCTAATAAGTAGTGCCTATATTTCTGCACTGCATACACCATTCCCAGTGCTTCTCGCTCTGTTGTGCTGTAATTTTTCTCGGCTCGTGACAGTCGCCGACTTGCAAAGTCTATGGGCTGATCTAGCCCAAATTGGCCTTCCCGTGCCAAAGCACATCCGATGGCAAAGTTTGAGGCATCAACATGCACGTGGAATTCCTTCTCCCTGTATGCGTAAACCAGGATAGGTGCTTTCACCAAGTGCCCTTTCAATCCCTCAAATGCTCCCTGGTGCTCCTCTGTCCATTTGAATGGAACACCCTTACGCATAAGGGCATCTAGTGGATGAGATGTCAGTGCATAGTTCCGGATAAACCTCCTGTAATATCCGACTGTCCCTAAAAAGGTTTTGATCGAGCTCACATCATGTGCCTCTTCCATTAGCAATATTACCCGTATCTTATCCGTGTTGGGTTTCAAACCCTCTTGGCATACTATATGCCCCAGCAGCTTCCCGTATGGCACCAGTGAGACGCATTTATTTGGGTTTAGCGATATTCGTGCTTTCCTGCACAATCCCATGCATTCTTCTAAGGCCTTTAAATGTTCCTGTGTCCTACCATATAGTGACCAGTCATCTAGGAAGGCTTTGAAATTCCTTGTGGACATCTTGTCAAAAATGTACAAGATGACCCTTTGAAACGTAGCTGGTGCGTTTCATAATCCAAATGGCATGCGGTTATAAGCGTATATCCCATTTTCCACAACAAAGGTGGTCTTCAGCTTATCTTCCCCCGCTATGCCAATTTGGTTGTAGCCCGAGAATCCATCCAAAAATGAATATATCTCATGGTCGGCTACTTCTTCTAATATGGAGTCTATAAAGGGGATCGGGAAGGGATCTTTTATGGTTACGGCATTTAAACTTCTAAAATCCACACAGATTCGGATTGTATCTACTTCTCTCTTTAGGGTAATCACGATCGGTGACACCCACTAACTTGTCGTAACCTTGAAGATAATGCCTGCATCCAACATCTTCACAATTTCGGCATTCACCCTCGATGCATATTTGGGATTCATTTTGTAAGGTCGCCTTCTTACAGGTTGCGCACCTTCAACCAGAGGAATCTTGTCTACGCAAAGTTTCGGTGGAACTCCCTTCAAGTCCTTGTATGTCCAAGCAAAAATATCCTTATAGTCCAGAAAAATCTTGAATGTTGTTGCTTTCAGGATTGGATCCCAATCCTGCCAACAACACTTTCCTGGCGGTCGCATCCGGTGCCGTGTGTCCTCCTGCCAATCCCTCATGTGTCTCCTTTAGGGTTTGTTGTATTTCAAACTCCATTATACATCTTTGCAATATGTGGTCTTCCCCCATCTTGTAAAGCAATCCTGCAATCAAGGTGAAGGATGCTGATTTTGTAATCACCTTTCTCTGCTCGGGTGTCGTCATCTCCTTTGGTAGCTCTCCTTTCGACAAGTATTCTCCTATACGCTTGTACCATCCTGGTATATTGCATTAATCATAAACAACTGGGCATCGAGGAATTCGTCTGGTATTCCTCCCTCTACAGGTTCTCCGGAGCGAATCCTTGACAATTGGTCCGCTATTACGTGTTTCTTCCCTGGTCTTACTACCACTCTAAACACGAACTCCTGCAGGGTGACAAGCCATCGACTTACTCGTCCGTAGATTGTTGGTTTATTGATCAAGTACAACAGGGCCTAATGATCCACATAGAAAGCAAATGGGTTAGCTAATAAGTAGTGCCTATATTTCTGCACCGCATACACCATTCCCAGTGCTTCTCGCTCTGTTGTGCTGTAATTTTTCTCGGCTCGTGACAATAGCCGACTTGCAAAGTCTATGGGTTGATCTAGCCCAAATTGGCCTTCCTGTGCCAAAGCACATCCGATGGCAAAGTCTGAGGCATCAACATGCACATGGAATTCCTTCTCCCTGTCTGGGTAAACCAGGATAGGTGCTTTCACCAAGTGCCCTTTCAATCCCTCAAATGCTCCCTGGTGCTCCTCTGTCCATTTGAATGGAACACCCTTACGCATAAGCACATCTAGTGGATGAGATGTCAGTGCATAGTTCGGGATAAACCTCTTGTAATATCTGACTGTCCCTAAAAAGGTTTTGATCGAGCTCACATCATGTGGCTCTTCCATTAGCAATATTACCCGTATCTTATCCGTGTTGGGTTTCAAACCCTCTTGGCATACTATATGCCCCAGCAGCTTCCCGTATGGCACCAATGAGACACATTTATTTGGGTTCAGCGATATCGTGCTTTCCTGCACAATCCCATGCATTCTTCTAAGGCCTTTAAATGTTGTTGTGTCCTGCCATACAGTGACCAGTCATCTAGGAAGGCTTTGAAATTCCCTGTGGACATCTTGTCAAAAATGTACAAGATGACCCTTTGAAACGTAGCTGGTGCGTTTCATAATCCAAATGGCATGCGGTTATAAGCGTATATCCCATTTTCCACAACAAAGGTGGTCTTCAGCTTATCTTCCCCCGCTATGCCAATTTGGTTGTAGCCCGAGAATCCATCCAAAAATGAATATATCTCATGGTCGGCTACTTCTAATATGGAGTCTGTAAAGGGGATCGGGAAGGGATCTTTTATGGTTATGGCATTTAAACTTCTAAAATCCACACAGATTCGGATTGTATCTACTTCTCTCTTTAGGGTAATCACGATCAGTGACACCCACTAACTTGTCGTAACCTTGAAGATAATGCCTGCATCCAACATCTTCACAATTTCGGCATTCACCCTCGCTGCATATTTGGGATTCATTTTGTAAGGTTGCCTTCTTGCAGGTTGCGCACCTTCAACCAGAGGAATCTTGTCTACGCAAAGTTTCGGTGGAACTCCCTTGAAGTCCTTGTATGTCCAAGCAAAAATATCCTTATAGTCCAGAAAAATCTTGAATGTTGCTGCTTTCAGGATTGGATCCCAATCGTCTCCACATTTGATCATCTTTTCTTTGCCATTTTCTTCTAAGTTGACTTGAATGATTTTGGGACCTTCATATTTGATAGACTCAGGATCGTTTGTTGCCTTCAATACATCGATGGGATGGGTCGGTTTATCTTCAATAACTGCATCCCCTATCGTATATTCTGCAAAATTCTTGGGAAATGTCCACTTCTCCCTTTCCTTATCCTTCTTTGTTGCTATCTGTCTTTTATTGCTAATTTCCTTTTCAAGTTCTTGTATCTCATCCTTTTGAATTTCCTTTTCCGCATCAATGTAGTAGGCCTTTGTCCTGGTCATACTCATCTTCCGTGCAGTCTTCGAGGTGCGACACTCCTTCCTCATCTGGTTCATACCCTGTCTCACCATCCAATGAAGAGGATTCCGAATCATCTGAAGTTGCTATGTCTTGTCTCTGTCTGATTCTTCAGATTGATTATATACTTGTGTTGTCCCTGCTTGAAGGATAGACGTTCTTTCTCCGAATTATGGTTAACTTTTGCTGTTCTCAACCATCCTCATCCTAGCAGTGCATCGTATGCAAGTTTCTACATAGCAACGACTTCTGTTATGCGTACTTTTTGATTCATCATAACTCCTATTGTTTCAATGCCATATTGATGAGCGCCATATAATTTGAAATTTGGAGATCATAAGGCGGGTTGCCCAATAATCCGCCATGTCTTCTCTGGCATCACATTCACACTCGATTCTCCATCGACAATCACCTGATTCAGTCTATGGTCTCAAACCTCCATTTGGACTATAGCTGGCCTCCTCCCGACTTCAATCATCAGGATTGTCGGATCAATGAATAGCCCTTGCTTGATAGTTGCCACCTGTCGAGTTTCATCCTTCTTGATGAATTCCCCGATAGTAGCATACAACTCAGGTACTATACTAAACAGGTTTGCGACTTTCACTTCCACCTTCGTATTTAGTACCTCAGTTACCAAGCCTTCCACTGATGCCTTTTTACTGATCTCCGGTCCAGAACTAGTTGATCATGTTTCTCCTTTGCTAGTTCTGTTTTGATTAATTCTTGGGCTTCCTGCCATCGCTCTTTCTCCTTGGCAGGATTTTGGTATTGCTCTATCTTCTTGGTCTGTGCTCTTGTTACTTCATTTTCTACCTTCGTCACCTCTCCAATGCCAATGAGGTTGATATTCTGGGTTCCACTGGTACTTGCCTTGTTCGAACAATTGCCTTCTTTGTGGTTTCCTGGACCACACCATTTACACATTTGAGTGGCATTATTAGCACCGTTATTACTTGCATTCTAGGGTTTAGAACAATTTTTCGCAAAATAGCCCCATTCCTAACAATTCCGACATTAAATAATCGGCCGACCATCAGAGTCATTGTAGTCGACTTTGTCCTCCTTGTCTTCCTCCTCGGCGACTATTTTTGTATCCTCCACTCATGGCTCCTTGCCCATTCCTTGACGTATTTGGCTGCTCCTCCTATTGTATAGCCAATGTCTGATGCCTCTTGCTTTTTAGAGTGAATGGACAGTCTGCTACGGGATGTTCGGCTATCTCACATATGTTATAGTATGCGTTCTTTGGACAGTTGACATTTGAATGTCCTTTTGCCTTGCAGTCTGAGCACCAAATCTCTTTTCGATCCTTGCGGCCTTCTCCTTTCGCTTCCTTTAGAATTTTGTCAAATTCTCTCCGAAAGGAGTGGATTGTGCTCTGAACTTTATCTTCTGCATCACTGTCTGAATCTTCATTATGTTTTAAGTATCCTCCAATACCTACGCTTGTTTGTTTGCTTTCACTTTCAAAGTTCTTGGCCTTTTCCAGTGCTTCAGCGTACATTGAGGATGGTATTGCCTTCATCTTCTTATTGAATTTTGGTAGTAGTCCATCCAAAAACCACCGCTTTACCATGCCATCGGTAGGTGTCATCTCCATTTTGTCTGTCAATTGCTTTAATCTTCTATTGTAATTCTTGACATCCTCGTCTGGTTTTTGCTTGGTGACACAAATTTCTGTGATGATATCGGTGTCATCTCTCAGTGGTTGGAATTCCTCTATGAATGCAGTTTTCAGATCATCCCATTGTGTAAATGCTTGTGTACTCTGTCTTTTCAAGTACCAGTCTATCGCCATACCTCACAATGTGGCTGGGAATAATTGCAACCATTGTGTGTCTTGGGTGACCCCATTTGCTCCCCAAATGGTAATGCAACTTCCCACATGCCGTGACGGGTCTTCCTTTCCTTCACCTGAAAAAGGTGGGCATTTTTGTTGTATTGTTCCATTGGCGGGGTTTGCCATCGTATTTTTTCTGTTGGTTGAACTCCCTGGTGTTGGTGGTTGTGGAGTTCGATTTTGTTGCCTGTCTACTGTTGATGGTGCAAAATTATACCCAAATAGCCTTTTGCCCAACTCCAATTGGTCTCTACTTCGCGACCTCCTCCACGAATACACCAACCGTGGCTCCGATCTTCCTCCCCACGAACCCTAGCGTAGTTGCCCTGATACAAGGTTCCCTCCTTCAGTATCCTCTGGACAACTCACCCTCGCTGGTTCTGGTGTTACCGTCCAGTTCTCAATGATGGTCGCTTCCTCGGCTATTTGCTCTTCCTCGTTTTTTGCAGTCACCAACAATGTTTCTGTTGCCACATTTTGCACGGGGTGCCATATTTTCGGTTTTTCGAAGTCGGGGTGCGCCCTCAATTTGGAGCGCAGTAGGGAATGCGAAGTGCGACAGCAGACAGGAGAAGAGCGAAATTTGACTAAGTGTCAGAGCGCAACCCGACTTCGCAGCGAAGTCGGGGTGCGCTCTTCTTCCTGTGCGCGCTTGGGAGGCAGTGTGGCAGAAAATAAGCTAAGTACGAAGTCGGGGTGCGCTCCCTTTCCAGTGCGCAGTCCGAACAGCGGTAAAGACAGCAAAGTACCGAAAGGGAGCGCACCCCGAACAGCGGTAAAGACAGCAAAGTACCGTGCGCAACCCGACAGCGCTCTGATCCTGGGCGAAGTTGGATAAACTGCCTTTCAAGGCAGCCATGTGTCACTCATCAGCATCCGACAAGTGTCCAACCTCGGGATTCGAGCCAAGACATGACCGGGAAAAGGACAAGCATGGACCGCACTATCTACGCCAACTGCCACCATTAAAGCTGATGTGAAGTGCCATCTGCCACAACTACCCGCATTCCCGCCGATTTGAAGTTCCACCCAACGCGCTGCCACGTAGCTGTACAGCTTTCAGGGAGACCATGCTGCAGGTACAGTCCTCGCCGACAGAAGTCAGCATCAGCAGCTCCTCTGCCGCTTTTGTCAGCTAATGTCTAGTCTGGGACTTTGTGCCCGTGATTGTAATCGGGGGGAACTTGGGGCTATAAATAGCCACCACATTTTCATTGTAAGGGGTGGAAGGGGAATATACTGCTAGGGAACCATTGTAGCTGTGCGTTTGCTTCTAAATACAAAATACATACTTGGCTCTGCTTACTGTCTTCATTTTGTATGCCGCCTCTCCTTGTCATTTCTGCCTCATGTTTCTTATTTCATTGCTTACTGTTGTACTGAACTCTGGACTCCAGTATTTGATGATTAAGTATTCCTGGAATGCATAGATAGAGGATACATAGGATGAATGATAGCTGTAGTTTCAATGTGTGTTTTGTATATAGGAATGTTGTTAGTAGTGGTGATTGATCGTTGTCGTGCTGCTTATTCCCCCCACCCAACTCCAATCACATTTGGATTCTCTTTCCGCATTTTTATCTCTTTCCCTGCACTCTTAGCTTAAAACACTAAAAACCCACAGGAAGCCGGCCTTCTCCGGAGATTGGCACGGAAGGCATTCCTTCCTTCCGGCCTTTCAATCTGGTGGGCGAATCTGGGCGCATTATACCAAATCCTTTCCTCATGGCAGATTCGTAACCAACAGTTTCTCTGGCACGCCCGGTGGGACATGGTAGTTTCCCACCCCCAAACAGAATCGAAGCACGGGTGTTCGCTTCATTGTTGTTAAAAATCAGAGCACCTGGCGACTCTGCACGTACCTGAATATTCTCTGAGTCCGTAAAGACCGGTCCTAACGCCTTCATGCAAACAAGAAGGTGGCGAGCAAGGAATCCGGGAAACCCGCCTGACTTTTACGAAATTGACATTGACGCTCCAGGCGAGCGCGTCAGGCTGGCTGATCACCAAGCTCGCGTAGAAGAACCCGAGGCTGAAATCGAAGAGGTCGAGGCTGAAGAGCAATCTACATCCTCGGACGGTTCCGACACCGAGTACACCACCGGAGGAGAAGAAGACATGGCTGCCCAGCAGAATGATGATGATCTCTTCCCGGCGGTAGACTCTACGGGGCCCTTGGCCCTAGCCGGACAGCAAGCTGTGCCCCCCGCTGCCTTAAAATCCATCCCTACATATGATGGCTACGGCAAGACGGCGTACGAACACATCCAGGACATTCTGGCCCTGGCTGCACTGCATTCCATTACAGACGAAAGTGTGAAGACCCGTCTACTGGCCCTTTCCCTAAGGGGAAAGCTTCTCTACTGGTGGAGATCACTGCCAGAGGGATCTATCACGGGGTGGCGTCAGCTGGCCGGCAGGCTCGTGAAAGGATGCAACGAGTCTGCTGATCCCTCTTCTTTGCTGCATCAATTTCAAAGTATCCAGCGACACCCCCAAGAGGAGGTGTCGGACTTCAACATCAGGTTTGCGAGGTCTTGGAAACGAGTACCTCGCGAACTCCGACCTTCAGCAGGTCAGGCTGCACACTACTACCTGAGGTCCTTCAACTCAGACATTTGCCTGCTGCTGAAGATAGCCAGAATAGACTCATTCCCCGCCCTGTATGAGGCTGCCCAGCAAGCTGAAATGGATATCATTTCCATAGGCAGACTCCCGCACAGGGTACAGCCGCCCATTTACCCCGACTTTCCTCAATCTCAGTACCCATCAGCCTCTGGTGTGATGCCGTCCACTTCAGGACAGCAACCCCAGCAGCAATGGAATCCGACGCCGGTCGTGAATCCTTACGGCCCGCCACAAATTATCCTAACCCGCCCCTCCTCCTCCGCATTATCCAGCACTCCCTGCTCCCCCGCAGTATGCACAATATTCTACACCTCCTCCATTGGCTGCATTACCTCCCCCACTCGCTTGCCGCCTCCTGACAATGATATTCGTAATAAAATCCTCCAGGAGGTACGGGCTCTGGCCTCTGGATATCACACCATGTCCAACGACATGACCATTCTAAAGAAGAAACAGGCCCAGATGGACCTTGTTCCAAGGAGGCCATATCCGCCCCCGGCACTGACAAAAGACCGAGCCCCGGAGCAGCAACTGCAAAGGCGCCCCCCTCCGAGAAATGCTGCCATCGAGGACCAACCTGGTACTTCTGACCAGGTCAACTGGTGCACTACGTGCAATGACCCGCATTCGGAGGATGACTGTACACTGCACCAACACTACCTCCAGACCTTGGCCGGCAGCGCCATAGAGGACGAAGAACTCTACATGATCCTGGACGACGAAGGCAACTTTGCCGTCCCAGAGGAAGATCTGTTGCCGCCTCCTGCCAAGGAAGACAGAAAGTCTGCTGAAGCCGCTGCAAAGCCCTTGAAGGTATACGCCCGAAGAGATAAGGCGCAACCTGCTGGGCTACCACCTGACAAGAGGCTGTGGCCCTACACAGCCAAAGAGAAGACTCCCGCAGTCAAGCCTCCCGTAGCGAAAGCTCCCCCGGCTAAAGCTCCCGCTGCTCAGCCTCCAGCTGAAACCAAAGAACAAGCTCAGGAGAAGCTGAGATATCCGTCTCTGACCAAGAGACAGAGAGTTGAGGCCACTCAGCAGTACCAGACGAAGTATGAGCCGGCAAAAGAAGCGGAAGGAGCTAGCACCTCGGGCTACAGCATAGTAGATGAGCTAAAGAGGACCCCCGCAAGAATCAGCATGTATGATGCTCTTCTGCTCCCAGGCCAGGTTGATCTGTGTAGGAATCTCTGAAAAGCATGAAGAATGGCAAGCAGATACAGCCTGCTGTTCTGGTGCAACCCTTGACAGTCTCAGCCACTGGGAAGAACAGACCGCCTCCCTTCTATCTGTCATTACGGATGCAAGGGTACATAGTGCACAACTGTATGGTGGATTCTGGTGCTTCCACGACCGTTATGCCGAGGGCCGTCTCGCGACGAGATCGGGATGGAATATACAAGGAGCAGCCAAGGCGTGCTGCAACCGGACGGCACCCCTGTCAAGACAGTCGGTGTCATTAAAGACATCCCTATTCGGCTGCACAAAGCTCTCGACATCGTGGTCATTCAAGAGGTCGTGGTTGTCGACTTGGAACCCTACTTCGGCATGTGTCTCTCCAGGGAGTTCACTGCAAAGTTGGGTGGGTATCTGTCTCTAGACTACTCACACATGGAAGTGCCCTTCAAAGGAAGGAGACTGAAGATCTACAACGAGAAGCCTTCCACTTTCTTAGTAGAGAAGATACCCGGAGAAGAGTCGCAGGACTGCATGGTTCAGCTGACGGAGGAAGAACTGGTGGTGGTGGATATGACGGAGCAAGCTCTTGAGCTGCTGCAAGTGGAAGATGAGTTCTCCTTGCAGGATTTCAACGCCATGATCGAGACCGAGCAAGGCTGCTACACCGTCATCCAGCCTGAGAGGCTTGACAAGTCGGCCAAAAGAGAAGTGGGACCTGCACCAGAAAAGCTGTGGAAGCTTTTCTTTGACGGCGCACGATGCAAAAATGGCGCCGGTGCAGGTGTACTTTTGGTTTCCCCAACCGGGATCCAGAAGGACTACACCTACGAGCTGGCTCCGGAGCTGTACCAACAACGCGGCGGAGTACGAAGCCCTGTGCTTGGGTTTGCGAAAAGCGGAGAGGTTGGGGATTAAGCACCTGCAGATCTTTGGCGATTCGGAGCTGGTGTGCAACCAGATTACGAACAAGTGCGCCTCCAAGAAGCACTATCTCAAGGCGTACCGTAATCGGGTCTGGGACCTGATGGAGTCGTTCGACTCATTGAATGTCAAGGCTATATCACGTGAGAAAAACAAGCATGCTGACATTCTGGCGTCTGTTGGAGCCAGGTACGTTCCGGCTGATGACACTGTCCAGAAGCCGAAGCCGGTTCGTACCATTTACAGGCCTTCTATGCCTGATAAAGACACCCACTGGCAGGTGTTTGACTGTGACGAGGAGATCGTCACATTTTTGGTTAACGAAGCGTGTTCAATCGAAGGTAGAGACCCTGATGACGAGCAATATGAGGGGTTGATACAGTTAAAAAATAATCATGTCCCAAAAGGACTGATTACACTAGAGAGTCTCTTTGATCAGAATGACAGAGCAATATCACACAGGATCAAAGTAGACCCTAAGCAGTACGCCGACCTGGAGCTTGAACCTGGAAAAACAATTAAGGTCGGGACAGACTGCACCGCAGAGGAACTCGAGCAGATCAGAACATTGTGCCGAGAGTTCCCTGACATAGTAGCCTGGTGCTACCAGGACTTGAAGGGGTATGACAGAAATATAATCCAGAGATACCATTGAGCTAGAAGATGGTGCAAAACCATTCCGACAGAAGCGTAGGGTCGTAGAATCCGAAGATCGAAGCCATGATGAAGGCCGAGCTCCCGAAGATGCTGGAAGCCAAGATTATCTACCCCATCAAGCATTCATCCCGGGTTGCGAACTTGGTTCCCGTGAGGAAGAAGAACGGAGACATTCGTCTCTCGTGTGGACTTCAGAAATCTGAATCAAGCCTCCCTCAAGGACCATTATCCGCTTCCCCAAATCGATCAGATCCTCCATATAGTTGTCGGAGCCCAAAGATTCTCCCTCCTAGATGGCTTTTCTGGGCTACAACCAGATCTGGGTCAAAGATGAGGACCAGCATAAGACAGCGTTCACCACCAAATGGGGAACGTTCGCCTATCAGCGCATGCCTTTCGGCTTATCTAATGCTGGCGCCACTTTCCAGAGAGCCATGGACCTGGCCTTCCGAGAGCTGCTCAACAAGGTCATTGTCATCTATTTGGATGACATGACCGTATTCTCTCACAGGAGAGAGGATCATGTTCCCCACTTGCGGCAAATATTTGAGAGATGTCGTGAATTCGGCATTTCCATAAACCCGAAGAAATCTGTCTTCGCGGTAAAAGAAGGTAAGTTGTTGGGGCATGTCATCTCCGAGAAAGGCCTAGCCGTGGACCCTGATAGAGCAGAAGCCCTCCTCCGCTTGCCCGCTCCAGTTGACAAGAAGGGGCTACAGTCCTTCTTCGGCCAAATCAACTTCGTGCGGAAGTTCATACCGGACTTCGCACAGGTAATCAAGCCCATGGCCGAACTGTTGAAAAAGAATGCAGAATTCTTATGGACTGATGAGAGGAGGCAGGCCTTCGAGGAGATCAAGGCCCGAATTGCACAAGCTCCGGTGTTGATAAACCCGGACTACTCCAAGGACTTCATCCTGTACGCGGTGGGAGAACCCGAGAGTTACGCCGCAGTCCTGACACAGAAGGGAGACGATGGCGAAGAGCGCCCCATAGCGTTCTTGAGCCAAGTGATTCAGCCGCACGAAGAAAAGTACAACTTTATAGAGCGGCAGGTTCACGCGGTCATGAAGTCTCTCCGAAAGTTCGGCACTTCGTCTCCCGCAGCCGAACAACTGTCTTTGTGATACACCCGGACGTCCGAAGCTTCATCATACAAGGGGAGCCGGGTCACAAGAGAGCAGGATGGATTGCTAAAATCCAGGAGTTCGACATCGAAGTGCGGCCAACCAAGCTTATCAAAGGCCGAGCCTTGTGCCAGGAGCTGGCCCGAAGCGCAGCAGCCGAGATATCTGCCTTGTAAGTGGGAGGATCCAACAACAACCACCAACCTAGCCAACTCCTTACCAGAGGAGAGTGACTGGACAGATGACCTGGTGAAGTATTTCTGCACCGGGAGATGTCCAGACCACCTGAACGCCTCACAAAGAAGGAGGTTTCGGCTAGGTGCACTGAAATACACTCTTCGCCCCGAGGGGCTTTACTTCAAGAACATTGACGGCATCCTGTTGCGGTGCGTCAAGAAAACAGACCAACTCAGGGTCCTCGGAGAATTTCACTCCGGGATGCCTGGGGGTCACCATTCTGCAAGGCCTACGGCCTTGAAAATAATCAGAGCTGGGTACTACTGGCCCACTCTCTTTACAGACGCGCACGCAGTCTGTACAAAATGTGATCAATGTCAGAGATTTGCTGGCAGAAATAGAAAAGCACCCCCGCCCCTTCAACCGATCCAAGCCGAGACTCCGTTTCAGCAATGGGGTCTGGACTTCATTGGGGTTATTACGCCGAACTCTGCAGCAGGGCACAAGTTCATTCTTACCGCCACCGACTACTTCACACGGTGGGCAGAGGCGATCCCCACCAAGAACGCGGACCAGAGGACGGTCATCAGGTTCCTCGAGAGCCTCATTACCCGCTTCGGGGTCCCTGAGTCAATAGTGACGGACAATGGTCCGGGGTTCGCAGGCGCTGTACTCACGGAGTACACCGGCAAATACGGCATTTATCACAAAATGTCTTCCAATTACTACCCGCAGGGGAACGGTCTTGCCGAGTCCACCAACAAGAACCTACTGAAGATCATCAGAAAGACAGTAGAAAAGAACAAGAGGACTTGGCACCTACTCCTGAATCGGGCGCTGTGGGCGGACAGAATATCATTCAAAAAGTCCATTAAGACATCCCCCTATGCGCTCGTCTACGGCAAGGAGGCAGTCCTGCCAACCCACATAGAAATTCCCGCTCTCTGGATGTTGGACGAAGAGAGAGGCAACGGGGATCCGGTGGACGACAGACTGTGCCAGTTGCTGCAGTTAGAGGAAGACAGAGAAAAAGCATACCAGGCCTTCACCAAACACGCTGAAGCGACACAAGGCTGGTTTGCAAAAGGAACCACCGCCCGAGTTTTCAAAATCGGGGACCTAGTGCTGAAGTGGGACTCACTGAAGGCAAAGCCGGGCAACCACGGAAAATTTGACGCCCTCTGGGAAGGTCCCTATCAGATTGCTCGGGCAAATCAGTACAATGCATTCGTGCTCCGGGATATGGAGGGACAACTTCTCCCCATCCCCGTCAACGGGTTCCACCTCAAAATTTACCGCCACTGAAGGCACCCAAATGGGTCCTTCCTTGTACAGATTTCCCTTCTGCATTTTTAGTTTTCAGAATGTATATATTTCAGCATTCAGTTTTTAATTTTTCAAAGAGCCCAAGTAAGACTTAAGGCAAACCCCGACTTCGCAGCGAAGTCGGGTGTCGCTCCTTGAACAGTGCGAAGTTCGGAAGAAGTCAGGAACAAAAATGACTAAGTCTGGGTGCGCAACCCGACTTCGCAGCGAAGTCGGGCTGCGCACCATCTGGAGAGCGCAGTTGGGAAGCGAAGAAAAGGTAAGTAAGTGAAGTAGTGTCAGATCGCGCAACTTTTCGGAGCGAAGTCTGACTGCGTAGCAAACCTGGGCGAAGTCGGAGTGCGCTCGTTTTTTGGGCGAAGTCCGAGTGCGCCCTGAATTTTGGGCGCAGCCTGAATAACCCATCACGGAAAACATGAAAAATTCTAAGTGTGGGCCCAGAGCGCAGTACGGCACAGTGCGAAGTTGGGTATCGCCCCAGTTTAAAATCATGGGCCAAAAATTCTCCCTCGTAAAGTGTGCCCAGACGGCGGCGATGACGTCAGCAAAAGCACGACGACCAAGGAAGGTTTAATGATTGCACAACTTTCAAGAACGATGTCATTAAAAAAGCAAGGTGCGTTTGGACCAACGGCTACTAGGGTGCGCTTTTCAAAAATAAACCCATGCACAGCCGCCAAAAAATCATAACGCCTCCACCAACTTCGAGTTAACCGCCCTAACTCCCTCCCTCGCGCCATTAATGCTGCAGTCTTTGCCTAGAAAAAGGCCCTGGCATACTCAGAGAATTCAGAGTATCGAACTGCTTCCGAGACTGCAAAACGCAGAGCTGACAATTCAGAAGCCGTAATTCCCGTCTCTGCTGTTTCAGAAAGGATGGACAAGGGGAAAGCGCCCGTACAGGCGCAATCCAGCGAAGAGCGGCGCGAAGCTGAGGAATCACCAGAGTCAAGCGCTCATGAGAGCGAAGCGCCGCAGGACCAGAAAAGAAAGACCCGGACGAAGAGAAGACAGAGTGGGCAAATTCCGCCGCCGCCCGTCAACTACCTGGCCGGATACAAAGACGGCTCCTTCTCCATCAGCCTCTCCAAACTGCGGCTGAACATTGCCAAGTGGGCAGACAGGGTTTCGCCCTCACACCATGTCGGGGCTGCATACAAGTCGAACCTGTATTGGTTCTTATGCCCTCCTGTTCATCGGTGCCCGGAGCTGATTGACACAATTGTCAGATATTACAAGCCAGCTGCCCGGCAAGTCTGCGACCACAAAGGGAGAGCGTTGTTCACTCTTTTCAGAGAGACCGTCCAGCCAGCCTTCGCTCCAGGGCTCCAGTACGACCCCGACGCAATTGTCAGAAGGATAAATCTGGATGAGCAGACGGGGCGATTTACGCAGACGAAGAGGATGAGGGAATTCCTCGACTCGGAGCTGAAGACTCCGCTGGCAGCCGGACAATGGCCGACTGGCCCCATACCCCTGGACAGATTTGAAAATAAATATATCTACATCATCCTGGCGTGGGTCCTCGGCTGCGACTCTGACAAGGTGGTACGGCCGTACCAGCTGGCGCTGGCAATGTCTCCTGCACGGAGAATTTTACGACTCTACAGCGCAGAAGAGTGGAAAGCGCCCTATTTTCTTCGACTGGGCGGACTGGCTGGCGTATGCAATACATTCAAGTCTGGTTAGACTGCAACAAAAGCAGACAACGGAATTCCGGTTTGGTTCGTTCCTCACCTGGCTGTGCCTATATCACACGCACTACCGGATGCAAGTTCCAGACTTGAAAAGGGTAAACGAAAAAGGAGAGCCGCTGCCAGTTTATGAATGGACAGAGGACCTATACCGGAAAGGGTCTTACTACAAGTTCAACTTCAACTTTCTGGGTATGGTCATGTCATTATTCAATGGTGGCGAAGGTTGCCGCCCCGCTGAGCCATGACGAGATCACTCGATGAAGAACAAGTGCGGGGATACCTTCCGGCTGACACAGGGAATTGTTGTCAGAATCTACGGATTCAAGGGGAAGCCGTTCCTGCTGCCCTACTTCTGCACGGACCACCAGTACGGGATGGAGATTGCGCGGCAGATGGACTATGTCGAAGAAGAGTTCGGCCAGGGCAAGAAAAGGGGGCATATTTTTCAATATCCGATTTGCTGGGCGAACATCAGACTGCAAGAGATAGGACAGCACGTCTATCTCGAGCAGGAGCTCCTCGACATAGGTCTAATAATGCTGCCGCAGCGCTGGAAGTACGACCCACTTGGGGTCCGGGGTAAATTTACGCATATCTGCCCCCGAGCAGAGATTATGCAGGAAAGGTGTAACAAGACAGGTGCAGACCTCGACTGGCGCATTGATTTGATGCAATCATGGCCACCATGGCATGAGTTTTACTGCGAAGAGGTGACGTACGATCCCGAGCGAAACCCGGATCACCGGTTGGAATCTGCAGGCTTCAAAAAATTCCTCGCCAAGGTGGCGCCCCTCAACTGGCAAAAGGACAAAATCATTGAATGCTGGAAGATGAGGTGTCGCACGCAGCACGATAAATCCAACCGGAAGAATCTGGCCGTTGATGATGAGTTTTCGGCCCTATATGATCAATACGTCGACACCTGGCAGCCTTTCGAATTTCGAAAGTGCGTTCCCCGAGGCCCCAGAAAAAGGTATACAAGGAGGTCCCCCTCCCATCAGTTGCCTACTTCCGCGACTTCCAGCGCAACTCCGACGAGCAGTCAAGTGGGCCCGATGCAGCCTGTAGCTCCTGAGGCAGTGCCCGAAAGGGCGCAAGGTTCAGAGAAGTCAACCCCTGAGGTGGCCCCTCCAGCAGAAAAAGCGCCCGCGCTGCCAGCTAGCAGACCGGCCGCGGCAGGCATCCTTCCAACCAGACCCAGGTACAAGTTTACCGTGGGAACATCAACGCCTGCCGCCCCGACCTTATCTCCTTCCTCCGGACCAGCCACAGCCAGAAGAAAAGAAGAGGAAGAGAGTTGAAAGGGCCAAACGGCCTAAGGAGCCGGTACAGCAGACAGCCACGGCACAGACGGGGCAGCAGCGCCAGAAATTGTCTCCTTGGACAGCCCTGAATCAGAAGCAGACACTCGGGCTGCAAGCGTCCCTCCAACAGCGGCTCAGGCGGAGCCCGCAGGTACGTCCACTGCACCTCTTCCCCAAGTCCCAGTCGGCCCTGCCAAAGCTCCATCTCCCATTTCATCAGGGCAAGCCGTAGCCGCGTCTTCTTCTTCCCAAGCTACCCAACCATCTAGCGGCCCACATTCCTTTGACCAGTTTGCTCAGGATCCTAACGCCTTCCAGTCACTGAGCCAAACCCTAGAACCTTCACCCGCAGCCAGTGTTGAAGCTGCACATTCACCGCCGCGCTCCTCACCCCAGCCGTTTAAAACCCTACCAGCACCATCCACTCAGCCGCCCGCTTCCCCTAGGACCCGGTCGCCCTCAAAAGCGGCCACTCCTTCTGGAATACCTCCCGCTTCGCTGTTTGCAGGGAAAATGCCGCAGCAAGATCCAATGCTGGAGGACCTGGACTTCATGGGCGAACTGCAGAGCGCTGATGACCAGCCTTTGGCAGCAAAGGCCTCAGGATGCTCCGCCTCCTTTCTCCAGGGCGTGAAACGAAGGAGAGCCGAAGAGATAGCTGCCCCGGTAAAACGCACCAAGTTCGACCTAGACAGGAGAGTGCTGACAACTGAGAAATTAATCCCGAAAGTAAAGAAGCCTCTCCGGGAGATGACCGAGGCAGACTACGAGCATCAAAGGAAGGAGAAAAGCTTTGATGATATCAACGAGGAATACGAAATCCATGGTATTCGTCGTAGGACAGATAATCTCCTTGTCAAGCATCTTGAGACCCAGGAGGCGCTGTTTCAGCTGCAAAACAACACAAGGCAGCTTGAGGAGGACCTGGCTAGGGCCACCGCGCAGCTGGGGTCTGCGCAGCAGGAGATAGATGAGCTTAAGGCCCAGCTGGCCGCCTCTCAGCAGGAGGCCGCAGCGCAGAGACAGACAGCCGAGCAGCTGTCAGAGGAGAAAAGGGCGGCGCTGGAGCAGGTTTCACAGCTTCAGGATTCGCTGAAACAGGCGCAGTCGCAGCTTGCGGAGAAAACATCACAGGCGGCGGCCTTTTCAAAGAGCAAAGTCAAGGAGATGCGGGCTGGTCTACTGCATGGGTGCAAGCCCAACATTGTTAAGTCCGTATCGGTCCTGGATTTCGCGTCCGGGATCGAAGAAGTATCTGCCCGAGGAAAGCCTGTGGTAGAGGAGGCCGAACACCAGGCGAGGCAATGGCTGGACTTGGCTATGAAACTTGAGCAGTTTGAGCGCAAAGGCCTCCAATTTCCTCCTATGTCCCAACTTGCCTCAGAGTGGGCAGATGCAAGGGTAACCTTGCATATTTATTTCGATAAGACAGAGAAAGTAAGGGCTGCCAGAAAGATGTTGGACGCATTAGAACATGAAAAGGACATTTGCCTGGCCCCCTTTCACACTCTGTCCGAACACGGGTGCCCGAGCTACGTCAAGGATGGCGAGTTTCTCACCCTTGAGCAGGTAAAGCAGAATTGGCTGTCTTTTGAGGCAGACACAACAGAGATTGATAGCTGGGCAGAGCCAATTCAGGAAGCTCAGGTCACCCAGATGGTGTCAAAATACTGCAAGATCAACTCCTCCCTAAAGGAGTTGGGAAAAAGATATAACACCATCGACCTGCACGCGGTTGCTGCATTCCACGCAGCACTAAGAGAGATCAGCGACCTCGGGCCCTTCCAAGCAGCAGTCTGGGACCAAGCCAAGGCTGCATACGAGCGCATTCGCAAGTGGGAGGCCGACAGTGGAGAGCATTCAGATTTAGAAGGCGAAACTGAGGAGGCAACTGCTGAAAGTGAACCTGAAGAAGAACAGTTGCCCGGAGGGAAGCGGTCAGAGCAGCAGAAAGCAGGGGAAGGAAGTTCCTCTGCGCCCAAAGGATGAAGGCATGGTTCTTTGCGTCGAGGCGAGCTCGACACCCCGCGAGCCGCCAGGAATGTTGCCACATTTTGCACGGGGTGCCATGTTTTCGACTTTTCGAAGTCGGGGTGCGCCCTCAATTTGGAGCGCAGTAGGGAATGCGAAGTGCGAGGCAGACAGGAGATGAGCGAAATTTGACTAAGTGTCAGCGCAACCCGACTTCGCAGCGAAGTCGGGGTGCGCCTTCTTCCTGGGCGCACTTGGGAAAGCGATGTGGCAGAAAATCAGCTAAGTAGGAGCGCAACCCGACTTCGCAGCGAAGTCGGGGTGCGCTCCCTTTCCAGTGCGCAGTCCGAACAGCGGTAAAGACAGCAAAGTACCGGTGCGCAACCCGACTTCGCAGCGAAGTCGGGCTGCGCCCTCTGACCGGTGCGCAGTTGGGCAAGTAAACCCAGAAATTGACTAAGGCACGGAGGCCTCCCCAACTGCGCTGTTTTCCACCTGCGCAACCCGACAACGCTCTGATCCTGGGCGAAGTTGGATAAACTGCCTTTCAAGGCAGCCATGTGTCACTCATCAGTATCCGACAAGTGTCCAACCTCGGGATTCGAGCCAAGACATGACCGGGAAAAGGACAAGCATGGACCGCACTATCTACGCCAACCGCCACCATTAAAGCCGATGTGAAGTGCCACCCGCCTCAACTACCCGCATTCCCGCCGATTTGAAGTTCCACCCAACGCGCTGCCACGTAGCTGTACAGCTTTCAGGGAGACCATGCTGCGGGTACAGTCCTCGCCGACAGAAGTCAGCATCAGCAGCCTCCTCTGCCGCTTTTGTCAGCTAATGTCTAGTCTGGGACTTTGTGCCCGTGATTGTAATCGGGGGAACTTGGGCTATAAATAGCCACCACATTTTCATTGTAAGGGGTGGAAGGGGAATATACTGCTAGGGAACCATTGTAGCTGTGCGTTTGCTTCTAAATACAAGATACATACTTGGCTCTGCTTACTGTCTTCATTTTGTATGCTGCCTCTCCTTGTCATTTCTGCCTCATGTTTCTTATTTCATTGCTTACTGTTGTACTGAACTCTGGACTCCGTATTTGATGATTAAGTATTCCTGGAATGCATAGATAGAGGATACATAGGATGAATGATAGCTGTAGTTTCTATGTTGTGTTTGTGTATAGGAATTGTTGTTAGTAGTGGTGATTGATCGTTGTCGTGCTGCTTATTCCCCCCACCCAACTCCAATCACATTTGGATTCTCTTTCCGCATTTTTATCTCTTTCCCTGCACTCTTAGCTTAAAACACTAAAAACCCACAGGAAGCCGGCCTTCTCCGGAGATTGGCACGGAAGGCATTCCTTCCTTCCGGCCTTTCAATCTGGTGGGCGAATCTGGGGCGCATTATACCAAATCCTTTCCTCATGGCAGATTCGTAACCAACAGTTTCAATGCTTGGATTATCTTCGTCTTCAAGGTTCCAGACTCTCTCCACTTCCAAGTGAGAGACTATTGTTGCCACGTGTGTCCTTAAGTTCACCAATCGTGCACTTCTTCTTACCGGTATTTGACTCCTTGTTTGTAACCTGAGATCAGTCAGTCACCTCTTGCTCCTATGACTTGCATCTCTTGACTCTGAGTTCAATTTAGGCAACGGCGCCAAATGTAGACAGGGGTGAGTACATTCCCATGGTGAGGGGATGATGATAATCAGAATAGTTTAACAATAGGTCAAGGGCAATATGTCTTCTTACTATAGACGACGGAGAGGTCAAACGTCAAGTGCACAGGATAGACGTCTGGGACTGGACGTCAGGCTGCTAGTGTTAGACGTCTAAGGTACACGTCTTGGCTAGACGTCTAGGTATGCTCCAATTAGATGTCAACAGGGACTAGACGTCTAAGTGTCGGCTAGACGTCTGGGAGATCGGACGTCAGGTGTCAATGACTAGACGTCTAAGGTACTGGTTTAGACGTCGGATGGCATGAGGTAGACGTCTAAGGTTCAGGACTCGTCGGCTGGGAGGTTAGACGTCTAAGTGCTAGACGTCGGACTGTCTGTGTCGTCGGCTAGACGGATAAGCAAGTCGTCTGACGGGTGAGTCAGACGACAAGGCTTAGACGTCTAGGGCTGTTCTTCTCCAAGCCTTAGCACTTGCAAACACACCGATCTCGTTCCCGTCCTTACGCGGAATGTAACCTACAACACAACTCGTCAATACAGTCCTGCGACACAATCTGCAACATACATGGAAACTTCACAACAACATCACACGGAAAACAAGTACTTCACACAAGAGCTTTGGCATTATCAACAATTAGATACAGATCCATTACAAAAATGAATGGGGGGTATAAATAGGGTGGCAAAGTAGTTAATGCAACTACTTTGCTGCAACCGTTCAACCGTCCCGTTAACCAATTCGCTTAGACGCCTAATACAGTTTGTTAGATGTCTCAGCCTAACTAGATGTCTAATCCTAGATGTCTGCCTAAACAGCCATTTAACACAAATGACGGTTGTTTTTGTCCTCTAGTGCTTATCTACGTAATCAAGCCTCTTTCATTGATTGGCTGATTTTACAAAAGCAACATAACAACATAGCATTCCAAAATTGCTATTTACAATCAAAATTGTTTAGACACTGTCGTCAGCCAATTCTTCATGGTTTGTCTTTGCTTAGAACTGCTGTCTAAAGTTTGATCCTACAACCAGAGGTTGAATGGGTTGTTTAACCATCTGGAAGAGGATCTATCAAACACATTGAAGAAGAGATGGTTCATGGAGGAATCTCTTCCTTCATATCGGAAGAAAATCAGGTTGGTCCCTCCATCATCATATCAAGAGGCCTTAGAGCAATCCATGAGCTTGGAAAAGTGATGCAAAGACATCACTAATATGTTGGGTTCATGTTAATGATGCAAGAGTGACCCCAAAGGTGAAAATGACTCAAAAAATGAGAGTGACCAAGAGTGATGATTCTGGAAACAAGAGTAACTTGGAGTATGATTTGGGCATCATCCAAATCGAGAAGTCAGTCAAGAAAGTAACTTTGAAGATGAAAGCGATCAGAATAAGTGACACAGAGAATGAGCGTAACAATGTAAAATCATCTCTATAGGCAATTGCATCACAAGGAGAGATTGTTCCAAAGAAGGATGCCATAGATAGTCCAGATCGTGACAACTATCAAAGTATTTAAAGACATCGAATTGAATATAATATTAAGGGCAGTCGCACTATGCACTGTCAATGATGTCATCTCCAGGGGCACTTCACGCACAAATGTCAATGTAATGCAAGCCCTAATGAAGTAAAAATGTGTGGACGGTTCAAAAAGCCAAAGAACAGTCGAAGTCCTAAATAGGAAGCATAGGGCACCGTGAACGTTATTATAATGGAGGGGGTGAACTTGATTGTAAATGAGGAAGTTAAGACTTCACAAGGGTTGAGACTACACAGGTGGTTTAGATTCCACAAGAGGTGGAGATTTTGCAAATGGTTGAAATTGTGCAATTGGTGGAAGATGAGGTTGGACGATGATGGAGAGTTGGACCACTCTAGACATGAGTCGCTGAAAACGCAATGAGAGAGTTTTGCCAACAAGAAGACGAAATGAAAAAGTGACTAAGTGTCAAACACAATGGCATAAGATGAGCTTGTCATAATTACAAATACGCCTTCTAGGACATTTGGTTGTCCCAGTCATTTGATCATCTAGCCAGACTATCCTACCATCAAGAAAACAACATACGTGTTGCTTAAGTTGTCTAGTCATCTACTAGGTCGGTCGTTTGGGTCGATCATCTCGCCATTGGCCCTAGTCGTTTGGGTTAGCCATCTAATTGGTGATTAGGCCATCTAGTTGTTTGGCCGACGCGCTTGACCAACCAACCATCTAGCCCAAGGAGGAAGTTGAACCAGCGAACGTGAACGCCATTTAAGGCAAGGTGGAGGTCATCTACATTTGGTAAGAGACCGTCAATACAAGGGAAGTTGTTGCCAGAGCAATCGGGTAGGCAATCTGACATGCGAGACAAATTCATCTACAAATTAGGAAATTGACTATCATTTTGTACGAAAGAGAGAGTGGCCATCTATCTCATGATAAATTGATCATCTAGGAGAGAGTGGTCATTTAGAAGAAATTGGTCATCTAGGAGAGTCGCATGGTTGTTTGGAGGTAGGTTGTCCAATGTACCATCGTCTGAATTTAGGTCGTCTAGAGATGTTGGGAAGAAACTCTTCTAGGGAGGGGCCATTTAGAAGCAAAATGTCTGAGGGAGTGTCATCTGGGACACTTGTTTGAAACAATGCCTTTTGGATGACTGTCATTTAGAAGCCTATCATCTAGGTGAAAATCGTTACCATCAGGAGTGTCGTTTGACAAACAAAGGATCTAGCCAATAGAGGCTATTGTCTAGGACAGGTGACACCATCTAAGACTAGCCAATGGAGGTTGCCTTAAGAGCGGCCAACGGAGGTTGTCATCTTGGACCGACCGACAAAGGTTGTCATCCTACACTAGGGTTGATCACCAAGGCCAACTATCTAGGATTGACCAATAAGGTACGTTGCCTATGATTGGTCATCTACAACTGGCCAATGGGGACCACAATTTGGAGCATACCATTCGAAGTTGTCATCCAAAACATGCACTCTCAAGGAAATGTATAGGGGGTGTCATCGAGGTCATCTGGTAGTAGCTGAAGATTTGATCAACAATTTTAGTGCTACAAGTGCGTTGAGTAGAGACCATCAAAATTTCATCCATAAGAAAAATTCAGGATTGTCCCTTGAGCCCTAACATAGGTGACAACAAGTGTTGCCTGTCATACTTGTGATGTGGTAAATTGCATGAAGAGGAACAAGGAATGGGATAAAAATGCTTTACTAACAACAATTTTAAGTAAATCCAATTGCAGAAGACATTTGGAATTATAAAAATCTACAGAGATCCACTAGAGTTTTAAGTAATACCAATGAACATTTTTATCCTTAGTGTTTAGTTGGTTTGTCGAGAAGAACACCAACAATTCTAGAGGGGATAGATGTACATAGAAATGACATGAAATGAAATATTATTAATGTCCGCAATAGCCAAAATAATACCCAAGGGACTATAAGAAGGACAATAATGATTGCCATCTAGCAGGCTAAAAATCCCAACAAAGAAAAGAACTAAGATACATACAAGATAAAACCCGACAACCGAGCCAAAGAGAAGGGGAAAAGAAAAGGGAGAGCAGAGGGGGGAAGGGCTGCAGTCCAGAAGAGAGGAGTGCATGCCAAGAAGCACGGAGAGAGAGGAGGGGGGAGGGAGCAGCCCAAGAGGGGTAAGCTCCAAGAACCCCCAAAAAACTATTGTATCCTAACAGTCGAGGCTGAAGTATTGGAGCTAGAGAAGTTCATGATATGTCTTTGACCAACGCTAGTTTGGAACCCTGACAAACTGTGGGTGCACTATCTAGAGACCCTGCTTCTATCTGAACTGGATGATGTGAGGTGTTTCTGTCCAGAGTCACCTGGTCCGTCGGAGCTAGTGAAGTATGTTGTGATGAGTTGATGTTAAGGAGGGTGAGATCCATCTGGAGGAGAACTTTTATGTCGTCGAAGTTAATTTATCTCCCTAAGAGTGCGAGACACCGTTGGGTTAGGTATCTAAAGTAGGTAGAAACAGATCGAGAGTTATCCCTGAAAAGGTAATGGAATTTACCTCAGATCTCATAATAAATGGGATAACAAAAAATAAAGTAATGAAGGGTTTCAACTTCACCCAAGGAGCAAAACAAGCAAATCCGCTCCTCCATCGAAAGATGGTGATTTGACTCAATCCGGAGTTGGTGAGAACACACCCTGAGTTGCCCAATAGTGATCCGAAGACTATGCATTGTGTGTTGTTGAAGGTATTGTGGAGGAACTATTCTGCCCTCCTGTATCTGTAAGAAGTGCTCATGGTAGAAAGACAGATTGGGGGAAAGAGGGGCAACAAGAGAGATCCAAGTGCATCTGATGTACTGGAGACTAACATCCTTCCGGATCTCGTGGAGCATCCTCTACTTACTAAGTCGAGATGGGGGGATAACACCCAAAGAATAAGGGGGGAGCCTGTCTATCTGTATCTGAATGCTGGCCAAGAGGGCAAAAAATTGAAAATACCAGCTACTCCGACCTCCCCGAGAACTTGGAGAGAGTTCCATCGAGAAGCGAAGGGCGAGGTAAGGGTACCGCCTGCAACCCTCAAGGGTATCTCCTAAAGTACGGATCCTGTGAAGACCGATAATTAGGAAGATAATCTCAAGGTGGAGAGGAGAAGCCCCAAACTCTGCCAGAATAATAGAGCGAGGTACTGATCCCTTGCAACGAATGAATTGTCGAAGAGTGTCTGGGCTCGTTCAACCCGTGACCACTCAGTCGGGCCAAGACTAGGACCCCAAACCATTGACCCAGAAGTAATAGTTGGCTTGACCAAGGCATCAAAAATCCTCATCTTCACAGGTATATCCTAAAAATGTGCTTTGAAGCAATTCCTCTCTAGCAAAGACAGCGTTGCATATCCCTTACACACCCGGGCCTGGGCGGTAGGTTTCATACCAAAAGTGGGACTGGTGAAAAGAACCCCCAAGTACACATAAGAGGTGGTGATCTCGACTGCTCGACCTTGGAAAGAGAAGTGGAAATGAGATAGAGCCTCTTTGGTAGTATTGAATACCATAACCTTGGTCTTAGAAAGATTCACCGTCAACTATTTCAACTTCGAGTCACAAAAAGCAGCAAGCTTGTCCAGATGGCGCTGAAGCACCTCAGGGGAAGAGGCCAAAAGAAAAACATCATCAGCAAAGAGAAGAATAGAAATCAGCACATAGTGAAGAAGGCAACCATCCTCTGCATGAGCATTCTCCTTAATAAAAGTCTCAAGCTCGTCGATGAAGATCCCAAAAAGTGTCGGGGAAAGGGGGCACCCCTATTTCACTCCTATGGTGCTAAGAATATTGTCTGAAAACCCTTGAGGGGAGCGAAACCGACCTTTCACAGTCTCATATAACCGTGTAACCGCTGTCAAAAGTTGCCCAGAGATGCCAACTAACCGAAGTCTCTCAAGAAGTAAATGCCGAGGCACCATGTTGAAGGCTTTCCTGAAGTCAACAAAGCAACAATAAACCTGAGGACCTGGAATGCACCTCTTCAATAATAGCTCTGAGGACTAGAATGTGATCTGTGGTTTGGTGATCTTGCCGAAAACCAACTTGGCCAAGAGCCCTAAAACCCCCCTCCTCCAACCTTCGGGAGAGAAGCACATCCAATGTTGTGGCATAAAGCTTGGAAAAGATATGCCCAATCATGATAGTCTTGTAATTATTGGGTTCACAGGGATCACCTGCCTTATGAATGGGGTGAATGATATCCTGAGCCCAAGAATCAGGAAACCCAAAACAGACAGAGATTAAAGAGATCGGTGAGGGGCCCAACAAGAGGGTCAATACCATGCTTCAAAAATTCCGCCTATAACCCATCCAAATCTGCTGCTTTGCTCGTACAAAGTTTCCTGATAGCCTGTCTAACAAGACCAATAGAAAAGAGATGGCACGAAGAGGGGGGAAGGAAACAGTAATAGGAGGCTGATTAGGGATGGTATAGAGGGAAGAGGCATGAATGGTCCAAGAGGAAAGATCGATCCCATGAGTAATCCGATCACGAGGGAAGATAAGGCGCCGGAAGGATTTAGGAGACTTCTGAAGGGAGTGGATAAGATCAAGTCAATGATGAGAGAGGAAGAGACGCTTCTTCTTTTGAAGCATCCTGTAGTCTTTATTGGAAATGGCATAGAGCTGGGAAGGATTCTGAATGACATATTTCAACCTTCGGTGGGCAGACTTACATTTCTCACCATACCAGATGTTCATGGGGCAGTGACCAAGGGGATGAGGACGGGGGGAGGACGAATAGTGGGGGTACGATTCCAACACAGCCTTCCAAATAATTTGGACCAAGCAAGCAAAACAATCAAAAACATCAGGAAGAGAAAACACCCTATGGAGAACCTGACGCAACCAGTCCATGTAGGTAAAGGTAATAATAATAGTCAAAGTCTATTATGACCCGAGGGGCTGAAGGGGAGGGAGGAGAGGGATGAGTAACAGGAAGGGAAACAATGAATAACGTAAGAGAAAGAACTGAACGATCGGTAAGGGGGAGAGGATGATCAAAGATGCTAAACCAGTAAATGAATGGAATGAGGGTGGTAGAGGAAACATAGAGGATTTGACATGTCTACATGAGTGCATGTTTGTATGAATGCACATTGTACGAATGCACAAATGTATGCACATGAATGCATGCATACGTGTTGGTGTTACACATAAATAAGAATTGTTTTATGTAAGTGTTGTGTAATGTTGTGCAGTGTTGTGTAATGTTGTGTAGTGTTGTGTAGTGTTGTGTATGTACGTAGCAATGTGATTGTAAAAATGTAATGTAATGGGTATTTTTTATATTTTTATGTATTGGGTAGTTTGGTGGTAGTTGGTAATTGCTAACCGTCCCACCAGTCCAATCATACCTATAAGTATGCATCTACCTTGATAAAGGAATATTGTTGGCAAAGGGATGCTTGTTGGCAGAGTTGTTCGTTGAAGTATGATGTTGGTCAAAGCAAGTTTGTGTTGTACGCTTGACCATACAATGATGTATTGCAGATAGTCGTTGCATAGGTTACATGTGTGCATTGTGTATCCATATGAATTTGTAAGCCATTCCCCTTGTGTACTTTTGTTAATATATTTATGATGGAATTATATTATAGTGTGTCATATTCTTTTTCTATAGCTTGGGCAGCATCTTACATAGTATCCCCTCTCATCTAGACAGCCTCTTGTCCAATGACATTATTTTTCTAGCAAAGGATGTGTTATCCTTGTTGAAACAATTCACTAAAATGACACTCTTTTTTACTACACTTTCATATTATACACTCATGTATTGCCCTGGTAGTCTTCTAAAAATTCTTGCTTGTTTGAGTGGCCAAATTTTTCCTCCCAATAACCATACGCATGTAGCAATCATCCATTTCTTGCTTCAACTTGATTATAGATAGGAGACTTGAACATTAGTCTCAATTGTCTTTTGGATTTCCCACTTCAAAACCAAGTTCACTTGCTTCTTTTGAACTTGAAATCTTTATTTCTTTTGGGTTTTGCTCTTCTCTACCATGTATTTTGACCCTATTGTTCATCCTCTTCACATGCAATCAACGGTAGAGACAAGTTGTTAACTTCAGCCTTCTTGTCTTGACCATCCTTGGTCCACTAACATAGACATCGTGGATGGAAAATCTCTTAATCCTCCATCTACAAATCAAGAAGACCATTGCCTGAGTTCCTTTCATCCTTGGAACACTTCTAGTTCCAATATGTTGTCTTCTCTCAACCCCGACTAAATGGTTTCCTCATGGATAGCTTTCCCTTATTTCAACTTTGCTTCACGTTGTTGGAGGATGCAATTTCCTCATTCATCAATTGATTCTTGATAATAAACTGTCTATTACATTTTTCCAAGTTTTCTAATACATGTCCTGCAATCTCCATGTCTAAGTCAAATGTAAATGCTTTGGTTTGCCTCCATCAATATCTACAATTTTCTTTTGTGTTGACATCTAATCCAACATGGCTCGTTCCAACTATGTTTGAGCTTTCTTCCAACTTTGCTTTTCTACAAAGCAAGGTATTGCATCTACTTCAATTGTGATTGGATAACAAAAATGGTGTGATCCATCTCCTCTTCCACTTCAATCATGTTTTTGGCCCACCGTGGACATTAACAATTTTTCATTTTATTTCATTGTCTTCTTTCATCTGCTTGATGCAACAAATATCATCACAATTCCTAGACCCACATCAACTACACATCATTCACAAGTTTTGTTTTGCAATCTATAATGGAGTGTTCCCATTGATCATGACATTTTCAATATTGGATGATTGATTGACCATTTGCATCATATTGGATCCGGCCACCACATGCTAAGTTGTGGTCTTGATTTCTCCTTATTCCTTGGCAGTTGTTCTAATATCCTCCACTAATTGCACCCCTTTTTGAATTCTTGTGTGTCCTCTATTTGGATTATTATCACTTGATACCGATGATTTTTCATATTGAAAAGGCATTCCTTTGTCAAGTGTCCTATAATATCACAAATATTATATAACACTTTATTCAGACACATTGCATTGGTGTCCTCTCCCACCTTGCAATCTATCTTCTTGTGCTCCTTCTTAGTGTCCTTGAATTTATGTAATATGCACCTCATATCCTTGTTGAGGGTATATCCATCAAATTCCTTCTACGTCACTTTTGTTCTTGTCACTCATTGATTGACCCCATCCTTCTCCCGACATCTTGTAATTATTTTTTAGAGTCAGCCTGATCAAAGGCATCTTTGTATGATGTCAAAGGCCCAACCTTTATCTTCTTCTTGATTCAAAGAGACCTTCTATAAACCACCATTTTTTTAGTCCATTCATCATTTCTTTTCAAACTTAATTAAAAGCCCTTTAGTCGTCTATTGTAAGACTAATCAGTCTCTATCTACTCTACTTTAAGTTGTAGATCTCAGCAATGATCTCATTTCATTACATAACCATCTAAACTCCTCAAAGGCTTCCCACAAATCTGTTCAACTTGGGAACTAATTATCAAGTAACTCCATTTACCAATCTATCGCAACTTTGTGCAATGTTGTATAAATGCCCTCATCTAATCTGCTTCATTTGTTTCCCTGAGATCGTAATACATGTCCTATAGTGTACGATTAAATCTTTGTTTGCTTGCCATGAATTTTCAAACATTTTGCTTCTCATGATATTGACATTGGTCTTCTTCTCTGAACCAATGATGACAATGTTGGGTTCACATGACTCACCCTCTAACGTGAGAGGACAATTTGTCTTACAACCAATTGTCTTTCTCTAATCTCCTCATGTCTCCTCTCGCTAGCCTCACTATCAAGATCCCTTAACCTTTACCTCTCAGAGAAGAAGTATTCCCATGCTAGACTTCTGCTTCACGCATTATTAGATGGACTCCTTTGATTTGCTCTCATGTTGGACTCTCTTCCCATGCACCATAAAATGCAACACCTTGCAACTAATCCATGCCGAACTCATACTTCATGCAACCCATATCACCTACAACACCTTGGGCAATCCTTGTGACTTGCTCTTGATGATTCTCCAGGTTCATGTTCTTGCTCATCAATCATCAATAGTAACCTCTCCAATTGAAACATATTCAACTAATACATACTCTTTTCCTCATTAAAGGAGATCTTTAAAGGGCTCATTTTCTACCAAAAAGCTCACATAGTCACAAGGGGCCAAAGACATTTTATATCTAACAAAGAACTTCACTTGTCTTAAGGGACCAAACAAGTTCTATATCTGACAAAGAACTTCACTTGTCTCAAGGGACCAAACAAATTCTATATCTGACAAAGAACTTCACTTGTCTCAAGGGACCAAACAAGTTCTATATCTGACAAAGAACTTCACTTGTCTCAAGGAACCAAACAAGTTTTATCTCTAACAAAGAACTTTCCTCATTAAAAGGACAAAAACACATTCTACCAATAGAATGTCTTCTACTTCCAAGAGATCTCTCACACTCTCTTACACTCATCATCGCTCCTATTGAGTGGGAAAAGTCATTTGCACAACCTCTCTTTCATCCAAAAACTATTTTGAAGAAGGTAGAACCTAACTTCCCTTGTGCTAAAGGGGGGCATTGTGGAAGAAACACCTTCTATACTTCCTTTTAGTTAACGAAGAGACCATGCATGGCATGCTTTCACTTCTTCTTTGGCCATCAATAAGTGCTCTATCATCTGCCACATATGGTTTGACAATATACTATGGACGCAATTGTCTTTGATATTCTTGTAGGTTGATCTCCCCACTAATGTTGAAATATTTGTACTAGATCCAAATGCTCATCTAAAATCTTGCTCATGAACTCAATGTATCACCAACCCAAACCAATGATATTCTCATGGGTTGATCTCCCCCACTGTTGTTGTCATGTTTGTACTAGATCCAAATGCTCATCTAGAGTCTTGCTCATTAACTCAATGTGTCACCAACCCAAACCCATGTTATCAACAAAAACATCAAAAATGTTGCACATGTGAATAATCAAGCTATGCAATACAACATACCACACCATAGTGATGTGATAAAATAATCATACATTAAAATACTATGCAATTGAAATGAAGTAAATAATAGAGATCAACTCACATGCTTAACCAAGTACATGGTAAATGGTCAAGATAGATCAAGGCATGAACCAATAGCCAACAAGACTCTAATACAATGTGGGAATTGTTCATGGCCAAGAATATATCAATGATGATCTAACCAAACAGCAAAGGGTGGTAGTGTGCAACTATTGTACTTTTCCAACTACTCAAAAACTAACAATTTGCCCCTAAACACAATTATGTACAACACGTCATTATTGTATCTTTTATTCTCAACAACAAGTTGTATGCTTGACTATCTACACCTCATGACTTGTGGACTCATGGTTGATGCAAACAAAATTGGCTGCCTAAAAGCATTGCCCCTGCAAGATGTCATGAAATAGTCCCAACACGGCCTACGCACAACTACACAAACTAGCTAGACACTGCAAAGCAAGCAAGATAACAAAAGGGGGTAGAAGAAACAAAAGAAAGGTGAAGGATTGAAGGAGAGAAAGCATAGGAAGGAAGATATGCAACGTTGGTGGCCAGGCAAGTGATAGGAGACAACCCAGGATTGTTTTCATTAACACCAACAAAGTTGGAAAAATGATTCTAGTCTTGCATAACTATATGGGACACTTAGTATTTCAATACAAAAAAGTTCTAAAATACCCTTCTGGTTGTGTTGTGAAGATGACTACACACAAATGATGCGATAGGATATTTTGGGCCAAAGAATGAAAATTTAACGAAAAATATTATGCATAAACCAAGACACCAAGCAATTTCTACAAGGCATCAACTAATGGTAAAAAGGCATTTCATAGTTGAACATGTCAATGAAATGAAATGAAATGAAAGATTTTAATTACGTCCGCGAGACCCAAATATGGTCTATGGGATCTCAAATATGGAAGTACAATTACTCAAATTATATCATATGATCTTTAATATCTTTGAGAAGGTTGTTCCTTCTCCTGCTGATTTGTGTTAGCAATTCCCCAACTTTTTTTATTTTATTGTCTTCAAATAAATCTGCCATAAACCCGTTCCCAAGTGTTTCTTTGTATTTGTCACGGATATCTGAAAAACTCGAGCATTTATAGATGAAGTGTTCCTGTTGGTTACGAATCTGCCATGAGGAAAGGATTTTGGGTTAATGCGCCCAGATTCGCCCACCAGCATGAAAGGCCGGAAGGAAGAGATGCCTTCCGTGCCAATCTCCGGAGAAGGCCGGCTCCTTTTGGGGGGTTTTTATGTTTAAGCTAAGAGTGCAGGAAAGAGATAAATGAACAGAAAGAATTTACAAATGTACTTGGAGTTGGTGGGGGGGAACTAACAGTACGGCAACCAGCAATCACCAATACTTACTGCATCATAAATACAAAGCATGACTGAGAACTGCAAAATCTAAGTGTACTTTCTGTACTAAGCAATATACGCACAGCTACAATGGTCCCCTAGCAAACATTCTCCCTACAAGGAGAACTAACAACGACGGCAATGCATCAATCACCACTACGTACGGAAACTCAAAACAGAAAGTAACTAAGAGATGTCGAACCGGTATATGTGTTATGCGAGAGAATTTAACCGCACAGCCTACAATGGTCCCCTAGCAAACATTCTCCCTACAAGGAGAACTAACAAAGACGGCAACGCATCAATCACCACTACGGACAACAACGTAACACACAACTGATGGAACTGCTACCACATCTAGTCTATGAAGTTCAAAAGTGCTTGACCACCAAATGCTAAAATAAATTAACAAGCCATGGCACAAACAATGCTAAAGGCGCCTGATCACCAAATGCTGAAACGAATCAACGAGCCGTGACACAGGGAAGCGTAAAGCATAAAGCGTAAAGAAATAAAGGCAGCAGAACAGAACCAGGCATACAAATTATATTTATAAGCAGAAGCACGGTTACAATGGTTCCCTAACAGACATTCCCCTTCCACCCTTTACAATGAAATCATGGTGGGTTTTTATAGCCTGAGTCCCTCATGTTACATTAATGGGCACAAAGTCCCAGTCAAACATAAGCTGACAAAAGCGGCGAAGGAGCTGCAAATGCTGACCTTTTGTCGGATCGGACTGTACCCGCAGCATGGTCTTCCTGGAAGCTGGACAGCTACGTGGCAGTGTGTTGGGTGGAACTTCTTCTCGGCAGGAATGCGGGTAGCTGGAGCAGGTAGAACCTCAGATCAGCTTTAAATGAGGTCACTGGCACAGGTAGTGCAGCCCATGCTCGTCCTTTTGCTCGGCACGTCTTGGCTCAAATCCCGAAGCTGGACACTTGTCAGATGATGGATGATGTTGTTTGACACGTGTCTGCCTTGAAAGGCAGTTTATCCAACTTCGCCTGGGATCAGAGCACCATCGGGTTGCGCGCAGAAAACAGCGCAGTCGGGAAGGCCTTCATGCCTTGGGTGTATTTCCAAGTTTGTTTCCCTACTGCGCACCTGTCAAGGGCGCACTCCGACTTCGCTGCGAAGTCGGACTGCGCACAGGTGAAAGCTGATCTCTGCCGCCGTACGGACTTTGCACCAGCGCGTATCATTCTTCTCGTCACCTGCCCGACCGCCAGTTACAAGGTGCGGCCAGAAAGAGGGGCGAAGTCGGACTTCGCACCAAAACTGGGCGAAGTACGCACTTCGCACCAAAACTGGGCGAAGTACGCACTTCGCACCAAAACTGGGCGAAGTCGGACTTCGCACCAAAATCGGCGAAGTACGCACTTCGCACCAAACTGGGCGAAGTACGCACTTCGCACCAACACTTAGCCATTTTTCAGGTAACCGCTGTCAAGTTTAAAATTCAACTGAGGGGCTCCAAGAAAGGGGGGAAGAAAGAGAATGTAGGAAAGAAAGAGAAAGGGAGAGAAGAAGAAAGGAAAATAGAGGAAGAGGGAAAAAGAAGAGCAACACTGTTACAAAATTGAAAACATTGCACCCCGTGCAAAATGTGGCAACATTTCTGGCGGCTCGCGGGGTGTCGAGCTCGCCTCGGCGCAAAGAATCCATGCCTTCATCCATTGGGTGCAGAGGAACTTGCTTCCCCTGCCTTTTGCTGCTCTAGCTGTTCTCCTCGCGACAACTGTTCTTCAGATTCACTTTTGTCAGTTGCCCCCTCAGAATCACCTTCCGAAGGCTCTCCAGCTTTTGCTTCTGCCTCGCAGATGCGGTTGTATGCGGCCTGGGCTTGGCCCCAGGCTTTTGCTTCGAACGGCCGGCGGTCAGCAACTTCTTCTAATGCTGCGTGGAAAGCAGCGACCGCGTGCAAGTCGATGGTGAGGTATCTTTTTCCTAGCTCCTGGAAGTAGGAGCTGATCTTGCAACATTTGGACACCATCTAGGTGACCTGACTTTCCTGAATTGGCTCAGTCCAGCTATCAATTTCAGCTGTATCTGCCTCAAAGGACTGCCAATTCTTTTTCACCTGATCTAGGGTGAGAAATTCACCATTCTCAACAAAGTCGGGGCACCCTAGTTCAGAAAGAGCGTGAAAGGGAGCCATACAAATGTCTCTTTCATGTTCGAATGCGTCTAACATTCGTCTGGCAACTCTCACCTCTTCTACTTTTTTAAAATATTTATGCAAGGTTACCCTTGCATCTGCCCATTCTGCAGCGAATGAGGACATGGGGGAGAATTGGAGGCCATCGCGCTCGCGCTCCTAAAGATTTATCGCCAGGTCCAACCATTGCTTCGCCTGGCGTTCGGCTTCCTCTACCACAGGCTTTCCTTGGGCAAAAACTTCTTGAATTCTGGATGCGAAATCCAGAACTGACATCGCCTTATAGGTGTGGGGCTTGCATCCCCGCAGCAAACCAGCCCGCATCTCCTTAACTTTCTTCTTCGAAAAGACCGTCGCTTGAGATGTTCTCTCTGCAGATTGCGACTGCGCTCGTTTCAAAGACTCTTGGAGCCGAGAAATCTGCTCCAAGGCTGCTCGCTTTCGGTTGCGGCTTGTTGCCGAGAAGCGGCCGCTTGGGCTTTTAATTCATCTATTTCTTGCCGCGCCGCTTCCAGCTGCTCAGTGGACCTAGACAAGTCCTCTTCAAGCTGTCTTGTCTTATCCTGCAACCCGAAAAGCTCTTCCTGTTCCTCCAGACTTTTGACAAGGAGATTGTCAGCTTTACGAATGATTCCCTGAATCTCGTATTGCTTGTTGATGTCGTCAAAGCTCTTCTCCTTTGTCTGGAGCTCGTAGTCCGCCCTGGTCATTTCTCGGAGAGGCTTCTTCACTTTTGGGATTATCTTCTCTGTTGTAAGCACTCTCCTCTCGAAATTATACTTGGTGCGCTTTACCGGGGCGGCTACATCTTCAGGCCTCCTCCGCTTCAGGTTTTGGAGGAAAGAGATAGAGTACTTTACAGCTCTCGTTGCCAGGGGGAAGTCGTCTGTATTCTGGAGGTCGTCCATGAAGTCTGGTTCCCCCAGCCTAGGGTTCTCGCTGAGACATCTCTCCTGCGGGAATGGGATCAGGAGGAACCGGACGGACTTTGGAAGGATCGGCCGCTTCTGGGGGCGACCGGGAAGTGGAGATAGGAGCGGCTGATGCTGAAAGGGTTTGAAGCGGCTGGGGCGGTGGATGTAACGGTGAATGCACGGCTTCAGCACTAACTTCAGGCGAAGGGTTTGGGGTTTGACTCAGAGATAGAGAAACGTTGGGGTTCTGAGCAAACTGGTCAAAAGAATGGGGGCCGCTAGAAGGGTGTGGAGACGGGGAGGAAGATGCGGCCATAACTTGCTCGGATTGAGCGGGAGATGGAGTAGGGGTAGGACTAGATGAGACCAAAGAGAATGGGGCAGCCAACGTACCTGCGGACTCCGCCTGAGCCAATGCTTTGGATGGATGTCTGCGCTTCTGGTTCCGGCGGCTGGCTCGGGACTGCCCAGAGAAACTGTCCCTGGAGCGGCTGAACGCGGCTGCGGCTCTGCGACTGGCTGCTGCACTGTCAGACTAGGTCGCCTGATTTTTTCAACTCTCTTCCTTTTCTTCTCTTCTGGAACAATGGTCGGATCGGGGGAAGGAGATGAAGCAGGTGCAGCAGGCACTGATGTTCCCACGGTAAACTTGTACCGGGGTTTGACTTGCAGAAGGTCTGCCGCAACCGGTCTGCTCTCTGGTGGTGTTGGCGCTCTTTGTGCCTAAAGGGTCACCTCAGGCGTTGACTTGACTGGCTTCTGCGCCTTTTCAGGCACCACCTTGGAGGCCACGGGCTGCAATGGGTCCACCTGGATGGCGAGGCCTTCCTCGGAGATGACGTGTCCCAGCAGCTTTCCTTCCTTTACCGCAAAGACAGACTTCTTCGGGTTTATAGAAATGCCGAATTCTCAACACCTCTCAAATATTTGCCGTAGGTGTGAAACATGATCTCTTTGGTGAGAGAAAATAGTCATGTCATCAAGGTAGATGACAATAATCTTATTGAGCAGCTCTCGGAAGGCCAGGTCCATGGCCCTTTGGAATGTGGCACCAGCATTGGATAAGCCAAACGGCATGCGCTGATAGGTGAACGTCCCCCACTTGGTGGTGAACGCCGTCTTATGCTAGTCCTCGTCTTTGACCCAAATCTGGTTGTAGCCGAAAAATCCATCTAAAAGTGAGAATCTCTGGGCTCCAGCAACGATATGTAGAATCTGGTCGATTTGGGGAAGCGGATAGTGGTCCCTGAGGGAAGCCTGATTTAGGTTTCTGAAGTCGACACAGAGACGAATGTCGCCATTCTTTTTCCTCACGGGCACCAAATTCGCGACCCAGGATGAATGTTTGATGGGGTAGATGATCTTGGCCTCCAGCATCTTCAAGAGCTCGGCTTTCATCATAGCCTCAATCTTCGGATTCACGGCCCTCTGCTTCTGTCGGAATGGCTTGGCGCCAACCTCTAGCTCGATGGTATGCTGGATGACAGTTCTGTCATACCCCTTCAAATCCTCGTAGCACCAGGCCACGATGTCGGGGAACTCCTGGCACAATGATCTGATCTGCTCAAGTTCCTCCGACGTGCAGTCTGTTCCGACCTTGATAGTTTTACCAGGTTCGAGTTCCAGGTCAGCATACTGCTTCGGGTCTACTTTGATCCTGTGAGATATTGCTCTGTCATTCTGATCAAACAGACTCTCCAATGTAATCAGTCCTTTTGGGACATGATTATTTCAACCCCTCATATTGCTCGTCATCAGGGTCTCTACCTTCGATTACACAAACTTCGTTAACCAGGAATGTGACGATCTCCTCGTCACAACTGAACACCTGCCAGTGGGTGTCCTTATCAGGCACAGAAGGCCTGTAAATAGTGAGGACCAGCTTCGGTTTCTGGACAACGTCGTCAGCCGGAACGTACCTGGCTCCAACAGATGCCAGAATGTCAGCGTGTTTGTTTTTCTCACGTGATATCGCCTTGACATTCAACGAGTCGAATGACTCCATCAGGTCCCACACCCGATTGCGGTACACTCTAAGGTAGTGCTGTTTGGAGGCGCACTTGTTCGTAACCTGGTGACACACCAGCTCTGAATCTCCAAAGATCTGCAGGTGTTTGATTCCCAGCCTCTCCGCCTTTCGCAAACCCAAGCACAGGGCTTCGTATTCCGCCGAGTTGTTAGTGCAGCTCCAGGCCAATCTGTAGGTATAGTCCTTCTGGATTCCGGTTGGAGAAACCAGAAGCACCCCTGCACCGGCGCCATTTTTGCATCGCGCGCCATCAAAGAAAAGCTTCCACAGCTTCTCGGGTGCGGAGTCCTACTTCCTTTGCAGCTGACATGTCAAGCCTCTCGGGCTGTACAATGGAGTAATGACCACCGTTCTGTCTCAATTACGGCATTGAAGTCCCGCAAAGAGAACTCATCTTCAAGCTGTAGCACTTCGAAGGCTTGCTCAGTCAGCTCTACTGTCACCAGCTCTTCATCCGACAACTGAACCATGCAGTCCAACTCTCCTCCGGGTATCTTCTCTACTAGGAAGGTGGAAGGCTTCTCATTGAAAATTTTCAGTCTCCTTCCTTTGAAGGGCACTTCCATGTGTGAGTAGTCTAGAGACAGGTACCCGCCCAGCTTCGCGGTGAACTCCCGAGAGAGAGATGCCGAAGTAGGGAGCCGAGTCAACAACCACGACCTCTTGGATGACCACGATGTCGAGAGCCTTGTGCAGCCGGATAGGGATGTCCTTTATGACACCAACTGTCTTGACAGGGGTGTCGTCTAATTGCAGCACGCCTTGGCTGCTGCGTGTGTATTCCATCCCGATCTCATCGCAGATGGCCTTCAGCATCACGGTCGTGGAAGCACCAGAATCCACCATGCAGTTGTGAACTATATGCCCTTGCATCCGTAAAGACAGATAAAAGGGGGGCGGTCTGTTCTTCCCAGTGGCTGAGACTGTCAAAGGTTGAACCAGGACAGCGGGCTGTATCTGCTTGTCGCTCTTAATGTTCTTCAGTGATTCTTGCAGCAGATCCACCTAGCCTTGGAGCAGAATAGCATCATACATGCTGATTCTAGCAGGTGTTCTTTTCAACTCTTCTACAATGCTGTAGCCCGAGGTACAAGCTCCTTCTGCTTCTTTTGCCGGCTCATACTTCGTCCGGTACTGCTGGGTAGCCTCAACTCTCTGTCTCTTGGTCAGAGACGGGTACTTCAACTTCTCCTAGGCTTGTTCTTTGGTTTCAGCTGGAGGCCAAGGTATGGGAGCTTTTGCTATAGGAGGCTTGGTTGTAACAGGGGCAGCCTTTGCCGAAGAGGGCTTGGCTGGAGCTTTACCTTTGGATGCCTTCTCCTGGGCTGTGTAAGGCCACAGCCGTTTGTACGGTGGCAGCCCATCGGGCTGCGGTTTTTCTCTTCTGACGTAAACTTGTAAAGGCTTGGCCGCATCTGCAGCTTTCTTTTCTTCCTTGGCGGGCGGCACTAGATTCTCTTCTGGGAGGGCAAAGTTGGCTTCGCCGTCCGAGATCATGTGCGCGTTCATCGTCCTCTATGGCGCTGCTGGCCAGGGTCTGGATGTACTGCTGGTGCAGAGTGCAGTCTTCCTCCGAATGCGGGTCATTGCAAGTAGTGCACCAGTTAACCTGGTCGGAAGGACCAGGCGGGTCTTCTATAGAAGCATTTCTCGGAGGCGGACGCCTCTGCAACTGATGCTCCGGGGGCTTGTCTTTCGTCAGCGCCGGGGTCGCATATGGCCTCCTAGGAGCGAGGTCCATCTGGGCCTGCTTCTTCTTCAGAGCAGTCATGTCATTGGACATGGCATGATATCCTGAGACCAAAGCCCGCACCTCCTAGAGGATTGTGTTTTGAATACTATTGTCAGGAGGCGACAACTGTGCCGGTGGAGGCAATGCGGCTAATGGAGGAGGGTTAGAATAAGGTGCATATTGCGGGGGAGCAGGAAGTGCTGGAAAATGCGGAGCAGGAGGAGGCGGGTGAGGATAATGCAATTGAGGCAGGTCGTAAGGAGTTACGACCGGCGCCGGATTCCACTGTTGCTGGGGTTGCTGCCCTGATGTGGACGGCGCACCACCCGAAGCAGGAGGATATTGGGATCTAGGGAAGTCGGGATGAATGGGTTCCTGCAACTCGGACGGGAGTCCGCCGATGGAAATAATATCAGCTTCGGCTTGCTGGGCAGCGTCGTACAGCGCAGGAAACTCATCTATTCTGGCAATCTTCAGCAGCAGGCATATGTCTGAGTTGAAGGATCTCAGATAGTAGTGAGCAGCCATGCCAGCTGAAGGCCGAAGTTCGCGAGGTACCCGTTTCCAGGATCTCGCAAACCTGATGTTAAAATCAGACACCTCCTCTTGAGGATGTCTCTGGATAGCTTGGAACTGATGCAGCAAAGAAGTAGGGTCAGCAGACTCGTTGCATCCTTTCACGAGCCTTCTGGCAAGCTGGGGCCACCCTGTGATGGATCCCTCTGGCAGCGATCTCCACCAGTAGAGAAGCTTTCCCCTCAGGGAAAGGGCCAGCAGACGGGTCTTCACACTCTCATCGGTAATGGTATGCAATGCAGCCGGGGCAACGATGTCCTGGATGTGCTCATACGCCGTTTTGCCGTAGCCGTCGTATGTAGGGATAGACTTTAAAGCAGCAGGGGGCACAGCTTGCTATCCGACCAGGGCCAAGGGCCCTGTAGAGTCCACCGCCGGGAAGAGATCATTGTCATTTTGCTGCTGGGCAGCCATTTCTTCTTCTTCTCCGTCGTCGATTGTATACTCAGTGTCGGTACTTTCCGAGGATGCAGGTGCTTCTTCTTCCTCGGCCTCTTCTATTTCGTACTCAGCTCCGCCGACTTCAGCTTCGGCTTCTTCTTGGATTTCAGCCTCGGCTTCGTCGACACGAGCTTGCGGATTAGCCAGCCTGGGAATTTCGCCTCGAGCGTTGATGTCCAGTTCGTAAAAGTCAGGCGGGCTTCTCGGATCCCTTGCTCGCCACCTTCTTGTTTGCATGAAGGTGTTGGGACCGGTCTTTCGGACTCAGAGGATTTGTTCGTGCAGAGTCGCCAGGTGTTCAGATTTCGAACAGCAATGAAGCGAACACCGGTGCTTCAATTCTGTTGGGGGGTGAGAAACTTCCTTGTCTCACCAAGTGCTCAGAAACCACTGTCAGCGCCAGGTGGAGACTGATCAGAAAATCTCTCTTCAAGTGTGGGACCCTGGTCCCACCGGGCGTGCCAGAGAAACTGTTGCGCCAGGTGGAGACCGATCGGATATTCTTTCTTAAAACGTGGGACAAGCGTCCCACCGGGCGTGCCAGAGAAACTGTTGGTTACGAATCTTCCATGAGGAAAGGATTTTGGGTTAATGCGCCCAGATTCGCCCACCAACGATGAAAGGCCGGAAGGAAGAGATGCCTTCCGTGCCAATCTTCGAAGAAGGCCAGCTCCTTTTGGGGGGTTTTTATGTTTAAGTTAAGAGTGCAGGAAAGAGATAAATGAACAGAAAGAATTTACAAATGTACTTGGAGTTTGGTGGGGGGAACTAACAGTACGGCAACCAGCAATCACCAATACTTACTGCATCATAAATACAAAGCATGACTGAGAACTGCAAAATCTAAGTGTACTTTCTGTACTAAGCAATATACGCACAACTACAATGGTCCCCTAGCAAACATTCTCCCTACAAGGAGAACTAACAGCACGGCAATGCATCAATCACCACTACGTACGGAAACTCAAAACAAAAAGTAACTAAGAGATGTCAGAACCAGGTATATGTGTTATGCAGAGAATTTAACCGCACAGCTACAATGGTCCCCTAGCAAACATTCTCCCTACAAGGAGAACTAACAGCACGGCAACGCATCAATCACCACTACGGACAACAACGTAACACACAACTGATGGAACTGCTACCACATCTAGTCTATGAAGTTCAAAAGTGCTTGACCACCAAATGCTAAAATAAATTAACAAGCCATGGCACAAACAATGCTAAAGGCGCCTGATCACCAAATGCTGAAACGAATCAACGAGCCGTGACACAGGGAAGTGTAAAGAAATAAAGGCAGCAGAACAGAACCAGGCATACAAATTATATTTATAAGCAGAAGCACGGTTACAATGGTTCCCTAACAGACATTCCCCTTCCACCCTTTACAATGAAATCATGGTGGGTTTTTATAGCCCGAGTCCCTCCTGTTACATTAATGGGCACAAAGTCCCAGTCAAACATAAGCTGACAAAAGCGGCGAAGGAGCTGCAAATGCTGACCTTTTGTCGGACTGGACTGTACCCGCAGCATGGTCTTCCTGGAAGCTGGACAGCTACGTGGCGGTGTGTTGGGCAGAACTTCTTCTCGGCAGGAATGCGGGTAGCTGGAGCAGGTAGAACCTCAGATCAGCTTTAAATGAGGTCACTGGCACAGGTAGTGCAGCCCATGCTCGTCCTTTTGCTCGGCACGTCTTGGCTCAAATCCCGAAGCTGGACACTTGTCAGATGATGGATAATGTTGTTTGACACGTGTCTCCCTTTTCGACTGGGATCAGAGCGCCATCGGGTTGCGCTGGCAGAAAACAGCGCAGTCGGGAAGGCCTTCATGCCTTGGGTGTATTTCCGATTTTGTTTCCCTATGCGCACCTGTCAAGGGCGCACTCCGACTTCGCTGCGAAGTCGGACTGCGCACAGGTGAAAACTGGTATCTGCCGCCGTACGGACTTTGCCCCAGCACTTATCATTCTTCTGTCAGCCTGCCAGCCTGCCAGTTACAAGGTGCGCCCAGAAAGAGGGGCGAAGTCGGACTTCGCACCAAAACTGGGCGAAGTACGCACTTCGCACCAAAACTGGGCGAAGTACGCACTTCGCACCAAAACTGGGCGAAGTCGGACTTCGCACCAAAACTGGGCGAAGTACGCACTTCGCACCAACACTTAGCCATTTTTCAGGTAACCGCTGTCAAGTTTAAAATTCAACTGAGGGGCTCCAAGAAAGGGGGGAAGAAAGAGAATGTAGGAAAGAAAGAGAAAGGGAGAGAAGAAGAAAGGAAAATAGAGGAAGAGGGAGAAAGAAGAGCAGCACTGTTACAAAATTGAAAACATTGCACCCCGTGCAAAATGTGGCAACAGTTCCTCCGTCTCTACTGCCCCTGTGCTGCATAGAGTACATATCCTTTCTTCCCATTGTTCTTTGGGCGTTGTCCATCTCCCTGTTTCACATCTAAGCCTATGAGAGCTAGTCCTTATCTCGAGCAATGAGTATTTTTTCCTTCCACTTGATTTCAGCGCCTATATACGCTTTTTCCTTGTGGTCATACATTGGGTTAAAATTTGCAATATAATATTGTCTTTTCCTCGCTTGCATTTTTCCACATTCCACTTCGAACTTTTCATTCACATAATTTTTTATGTATTTGTTGACATTTGGACATTCATTTATGTTGATTTCCCAACGTTTCATCCATTTCTGATTTTGTTTCATCCATGTATTCTTTCGCCTATGCAACTCTTCGTCCCTAGCTGCCCTAGGCCATCTATCATTTGTCATGTTTTCTGTTTTTTTCAAGTAACATAACAGCTTGGTCATAGCAATTGCTTCTAAAGGGAACATTCTAGTTTCAGCTAGAATAATTTCATAAGGGGTTGTGGCCTTAATTTTGAGAAAGTTTGTGATTAGATATTTTTAAATCCTTTCTATTTGCCTCCATTTTCCATTTGTTACGCCACTAGCCCACACCTCGCAACCATGCAACAGAACCGGTGTAACAAGTAGGCCAAATAAGACCTTGGTGGTCTTCCAGTCCCACAACTCGGCATTCGTACACCTGTTTTGAAGTGCATATAGTGTTCTCCAACCACTTTGATTTTCATCCTACATGTATTCCAATTAAGTTTATCATGAAAGTCTATGCCCAGGTATTTGTATTTTACTACTACATCAAGCGGTTCTCCTGCAAACTGAAATTTGAGTTGTTGCTTCTTCTTTTTTGCTAAAAAAATCATAATTTTTGTTTTGCTCGTGTTCACTCGCATCCCAACTTTTTTACAAAAGAGTTCTAGAGCTTGAAGGTGATCTTCTAGATCTTTGGCTGTTTTGGCCACAAGAATTACATCATCTGCATACATGAGGATTTTTACCACATATTTGGCTAAATGCACACCCTCTCCCCCAAATTTGTTTATCCATTCTTCTAACTAATGTACAGCCCAAATAAGGTCGGAGATAGAGGGCAACCTTGTTTGACACCTATGTCACTACCAAAACATTCAGATAACCCTTCCTGTGTTCTGATTCTAGCCTTTACATGCTCATATAGTCCGTGAATCGCTGCCCTATAGTGAATTGGAACCTCTAGCTCTTCCATTCTGCTCCATAATTTTTTCCTTGGCACTGTGTCAAATGCCTTTTTGAAGTCTACAAAACAAAAAAAAGCATCCTCTTTTTTGTCCCATATTTTTTCCACTATGTGTCTGAGCGTGATACAGTGATCAATAGTTGAGTGCTTGGGCCTAAAACCTGCTTGCCCCTTTGCTCTCTTTCCCTTTTCTTCTGCCCGTATGCTGATCCTACGCTCTATCATACTCCCAAACAACTTTGCAAAGAGAGGGTTGATCATGATAGTTTGATAGTTTGAGGGATAATTTACATCTCCACTTTTAAACAAAGGAATGGTCAAGCTAGTTGTCCACTCGGTAGGGAAGCCATTTTGTATGACCTCATTGAAAATTTCTTTGATTTGCGGTGCGAAGATATCTACCCCCCATTTTATATGCTCTGCTTAAAGATTGTCTATGTCACGGGCTTTACCAGTTGCTAACTTTTTTATCCCTTGAATAATGTCTTCAATTGCGAAAAGTTCTTTCTTGACAATGCTAGTAGGGGGTGTCTCCTGCTGGTTACTACGCTGATACAGTTGTTTTGAATACTCCAACCACTGATTAACTGTTATGTTATTTTCAGTTTGCATCCTTTTCACGCTTAGTTCCTGTTGCCACATTTTGCACGGGGTGCAATGTTTTCAATTTTGTAGCAGTGCTGCTCTTCCTTTTCCCTCTTCCTCTATTTTCCTTTCTTCTTCTCTCCCTTTCTCTCTCTTTCCTACATTCTCTTTTTCCCCCCCTTTCTTGGAGCCCCTCAGTTGGATCTCAAATTTGACAGCAGTTGCCCTGGAAAATGGCTAAGTGTTGGTGCGAAGTTCGCACTTCGCCCAGTTTTGGTGCGAAGTCCGCACTTCGCCCAGTTTTGGTGCGAAGTCCGACTTCGCCCCTCTTTCTGGGCGCACCTTGTAGCAGGCTGGCAGGCCGGCAGAAAAATGACTAAGTGCTGGAGCGAAGTCCGTACGGCGGCAGAAACCAGCTTTCACCTGTGCGCAGTCCGACTTCGCAGCGAAGTCGGAGTGCGCCCTTGACAGGTGCGCAGTAGGGAAACAAACTCGGAAATACACCCAAGGCATGAAGGCCTTCCCGACTGCGCTGTTTTCTGCCTGCGCAACCCGATGGCGCTCTGATCCCAGGCGAAGTTGGATAAACTGCCTTTCAAGGCAGACACGTGTCAAACAGCATCATCCATCATCTGACAAGTGTCCAGCTTCGGGATTTGAGCCAAGACGTGCCGAGCAAAAGGACGAGCATGGGCTGCACTACCTATGCCAGTGGCCTCATTTAAAGCTGATTGGAGGTTCTACCCGCTCCAGCTGCCCGCATTCCTGCCGAGAAGAAGTTCTACACAACACGCTGCCACGTAGCTGTCCAGCTTCCAGGAAGACCATGCTGCGGGTACAGTCCGGTCCGACAAAGGTCAGCATTTGCAGCTCCTTCGCCGCTTTTGTCAGCTAGTGTTTGACTGGGACTTTGTGCCCATTAATGTAACGGGAGGGACTCGGGCTATAAAAACCCACCATGTTTTCATTGTAAAGTGGTGGAAGGGGAATGTCTGTTAGGGAACCATTGTAACCGTGCTTCTGCTTATAAATATAAATTGTATGCCTGGTTCTGTTCTCTCGCTTTTATTTTTATGCTGCCTCTCCTTTACATGTATGTTTTACGTTTCCCTGTGTCACTGCTCGTTGATTCGTTTCAGCATTTGGTGGTCAGATATACCTAAAGCATTGCTTGTGTCATGGCTTGTTGATTCATTTCGGCATTTGGTGGCCAAGCACTTTTGAACTTCATAGATTAGAGGATACATAGAATAGATGTGGTAGCAGTTCCATCACTTGTGTGTTACGTTGTTGTCCGTAGTGGTGATTGATGCGTTGTCGTGCTGTTAGTTCTCCTTGTAGGGAGAATGTTTGCTAGGGGACCATTGTAGCTGTGCGTATAAATTCTCTGCATAACACATATACCCGGCTCGACATCTCTTGGTTACTTTCTCGTTTATGTTGTTGTCCGTAGTGGTGATTGATGCATTGCCGTGTCGTTAGTTCTCCTTGTAGGGAGAATGTTTGCTAGGGGACCATTGTAGCCGTGCGTACACCGCTTATCTACGTAAAGTATACTTAGGTTTTGCAGTTCCCGGTCATGCTTTGTATTTATGATGAAGTAAGTAATGGTGATTGATGTGTTGCCGTCATCGTTAGTTCCCCCCACCCAACTCCAATCACATTTGTAAATTCTTTCCGTTCCTTTATCTCTTTCCCCGCACTCTTAGCTTAAACCATAAAACCCCCCAAAGGAGCCGGCCTTCTCCGGAGATTGGCCCTGAAGGCATCTCTTCCTTCCGGCCTTTCTAGCTGGTGGGCGAATGCGGCGCATTCACACAAAATCCTTTCCTCATGGCAGATTCGTAACCAACAGTTTCTCTGGCACGCCCGGTGGGACCAGGGTCCCACATTTGAAGAGAGATTTTCTGATCAGTCTCCACCTGGCGCTGACAGTGGTTTCTGAGCACTTGGTGGGACAAGGAAGTTTCTCACCCCCAACAGAATCGAAGCACCGGTGTTCGCTTCATTGCTGTTCGAAATCTGAGCACCTGGCGACTCTGCACGAACAAATCCTCTGAGTCTGAAAGACCGGTCCTAGCACCTTCATGCAAACAAGAAGGTGGCGAGCAAGGGATCCGAGAAGCCCGCCTGACTTTTACGAACTGGACATCAACGCTCGAGGCGAAATTGCCAGGCTGGCTGATCCGCAAGCTCGTGTCGACGAAGCCGAGGCTGAAATTCAAGAAGAAGCCGAAGCCGAGGTCGGCGGAGCTGAGTACGAAATAGAAGAAGCCGAGGAAGAAGAGGCATCTGCATCCTCGGAAAGTACCGACACTGAGTACACAACCGACGGCGGAGAAGAAGAAGAAATGGCTGCCCAACAGCAAAATGATGATGATCTCTTCCCGGCGGTGGACTCTACAGGGCCCTTGGCCCTGGTCGGACAGCAAGCTGTGCCCCCTGCTGCTTTAAAGTCTATCCCTACATACGACGGCTACGGCAAGACGGCGTACGAGCACATCCAGGACATCCTTGCCCTGGCCGCATTACATTCCATTACTGATGAGAGTGTGAAGACCCGTCTGCTGGCCCTTTCCCTGAGGGGAAAGCTTCTCTACTGGTGGAGATCGCTGCCAGAGGGATCCATCACAGGGTGGCCCCAGCTTGCCAGAAGGCTCGTGAAAGGATGCAACGAGTCTGCTGACCCTACTTCTTTGCTGCATCAGTTCCAAAGTATCCAGAGACACCCTCAAGAGGAGGTGTCTGACTTTAACATCAGGTTTGCGAGATCCTGGAAACGGGTACCTCGCGAACTTCGGCCTTCAACCGGCATGGCTGCTCACTACTATCTGAGATCCTTCAACTCAGACATATGCCTCCTCGCTGAAGATTGCCGTAATAGACGAGTTTCCTCGCTTCGTACGAGGCTGCCCAGCAAGCCGAAGCTGACATTATTTCTATCGGCAGACTCCCGTCCAGGGTGCAGGAACCCATTCATCCCGACTTCCCCGCATCCCGCATCCTCCCCGCTTCGTTGGTGCGCCGTCCACATCGTGGCAGCAACCCCAAGCAACAGTGGAATCCGGCGCCGGTCGTAACTCCTTACGGCCCGCCTCAATTGCATTATCCTCACCCGCCTCCTCCCCGCTCCGCATTTTCCAAGCACTTCCCCGCTCCCCCCGTACGCACCTTATTCCAACCCTCCTCCATTAGCCGCATTGCCTCCACCGGCACAGTTGCCGCCTCCTGACAGTAGCATTCAGAATACAATCCTCCAGGAGGTGCGGGCTTTGGCCTCAGGATATCATGCCATGTCCAATGACATGACCGCTCTGAAGAAGAAGCAGGCCCAGATGGACCTCGCTCCTAGGAGGCCATATGCGCCCCCGGCGCTGACAAAAGACAAGCCCCCGTAGCACCAGTTGCAGGCGGCGTCCGCCTCCGAGAAATGCTGCTATAGAAGACCCGCCTGGTCCTTCCGACCAGGTTAACCGGTGCACTACGTGCAATGACCCGCATTCGGAGGAAGACTGCACATTGCACCAGCACTACATCCAGACTTTGGCCGGCAGCGCCATAGAGGACGATGAACTCTACATGATCCTGGACGGCGAAGCCAACTTTGCCCTCCCAAAGGAGAATCTAGTGCCGCCCGCCAAGGAAGAAAAGAAAACCGCAGATGCTGCCAAGCCTTTGCAAGTTTACGCCATAAGAGAAAAACCGCAGCCCGGTGGGCTGCCACCGTACAAACGGCTGTGGCCCTACACAGCCCAGGAGAAGGCATCCAAAGATAAAGCTCCAACCAAGCCTCCTCCGGCAAAGGCTGCCCCTGTTCCAGCCAAGCCTCCTATAGCAAAAGCTCCAGTTCCGGCTAAAGCTCCCGTACCTCAGCCTCCAGCTGAAACCAAAGAACAAGCCCAGGAGAAGCTGAAGTACCCGTCTCTGACCAAGAGACAGCGAGTTGAGGCTACCCAGCAGTACCGGACGAAGTATGAGCCGGCAAAAGAAGCGTAAGGAGCTAGTACCTCGAGCTACAAAGATAGTAGACGAGTTGAAAAGAACACCCGCTAGAATCAGCATGTATGATGCTCTTCTCGCTCCCGTGCCAGTGGATCTGCTGCAAGAATCTCTGAAGAACATGAAGAGCGGCAAGCAGATACAGCCCGCTGTCCTGGTTCAACCTCTGACAGTCTCAGCCACTGGGAAGAACAGACCGCCTCCCTTTTATCTGTCTTTACGGATGCAAGGGCACATAGTTCACAACTGCATGGTGGACTCTGGCGCTTCCACGACTGTGATGCCGAAAGCCGTCTGCGATGAGATCGGGATGGAGTACACACGGAGCAGCCAAGGCGTGCTGCAATTAGACGGCACCCCTGTCAAGAGGCTCTCGACATCGTGGTCATCCAAGAGGTCGTGGTTGTTGACTCGGCTCCCTACTTCGGCATGTGTCTCTCTCGGGAGTTCACTGCGAAGTTGGGCGGGTACCTGTCTCTAGACTACTCACACATGGAAGTGCCCTTCAAAGGAAGGAGACCGAAAATTTTCAATGAGAAGCCTTCCACCTTCCTAGTAGAGAAGATACCCGGAGGTGAGTTGGACCGCATGGTTCAGCTTGTCGGAGGAAGAGCCGGTGACAAGAGAGCCGACCGAGCAAGCCTTCGAAGTGCTACAGCCTTGAAGATGAGTTCTCTTTGCGGGACTTCAACGCCGTAATTAAGACAGAGCAAGGCTGTTACTCTATCGTACAGCCCGAGAGGCTTGACAAGTCAGCCGCAAAGGAAGTAGGACCTGCACCTGAGAAGCTGTGGAAGCTTTTCTTTGACGGCGCGCGATGCAAGAATGGCGCCGGTGCAGGGTGCTTCTGGTTTCTCTGACCGGAATCCAGAAGGACTATACCTACAGGTTGGCCTGGAGCTGCACTAACAACTCGGCGGAGTACGAAGCCCTGTGCTTGGGTTTGCGAAAGGCGGAGAGGTTGGGGATTAAACACCTGCAGATCTTTGGAGATTCAGAGCCGGTGTGTCACCAGGTTACGAACAAGTGCGCCTCCAAACAGCACTATCTTAGGGCGTACCGCAACCGGGTGTGGGACCTGATGGAGTCGTTCGACTCGTTGAATGTCAAGGCGATATCGCGTGAGAAAAACAAACACGCTGACATTCCGGCGTCCGTTGGAGCCAGTGCACGTTCCGGCCGATGACGTTGTCCGTAAACCGAAGCCGGTTCGCACTATTTACGTGCCTTCCGTGCTCGATAAGGACACCCACCGGCAGTGTTCGGCTGTGACGAGGAGATCGTCACATTTTTGGTTAACGAAGTTGGTTCAATCGAAGGTAGAGACCCTGATGACGAGCAATATGAGGGGTTGATACAGTTAAAAAATAATCATGTCCCAAAAGGACTGATTACATTGGAGAGTCTGTTTGATCAGAATGACAGAGCAATATCTCACAGGATCAAAGTAGACCCGAAGCAGTATGCCGACCTGGAACTCGAACCTGGTAAAACTATCAAGGTCGGAACAGACTGCACCTCGGAGGAACTTGAGCAGATCAGATCACTGTGCCAGGAGTTCCCCGACATCGTGGCCTGGTGCTACGAGGATTTGAGGGGGTATGACAGAAATGTCATCCAACATACCATTGAGCTAGAGGATGGCGCTAAGCCGTTCCGACGAAGCGCAGGGCCGTGAATCCGAAGATTGAGGCCATGATGAAAGCCGAGCTCTTGAAGATGCCGGAGGCCAAAATCATCTACCCCATCAAATATTCATCCTGGGTCGTGAATTTGGTGCCCGTGAGGAAAAAGAATGGCGACATTTGTCTCTGTGTCGACTTCAAAAACCTGAATCAGTCTTCCCTCAGGGACCACTATCCGCTTCCCCAAATCGACCGGATTCTACACATCGTTGTCGGAGCCCGGAGATTCTCACTTTTAGATGGATTTTCCGGCTACAACCAGATTTGGGTCAAAGATGAGGACCAAAGCATAAGACGGCGTTCACCACCAAGTGGGGGACGTTCGCCTATCACCGCATGCCTTTTGGCTTATCCAATGCTGGTGCCACATTCCAAAGGGCCATGGACCTGGCCTTCCGAGAGCTGCTCAATAAGATCATTGTTATCTACCTTGATGACATGACCGTTTTCTCTCACCAAAGAGGGGATCATGTTTCCCACCTGCGGCAAATATTTGAGAGGTGTCGGGAATTCGGCATTTCTATAAACCCGAAGAAGTCTGTCTTCGCGGTAAAAGAAGGAAAGCTGCTGGGACATGTCATCTCCGAGGAAGGCCTCGCCATTGACCCTGACAGAGCAGAAGCCCTCCTTCGCTTGCCAGCCCCCATCGATAAAAAAGGGCTGCAGTCCTTCTTCGGTCAGATTAACTTCGTGCGGAAGTTCATTCCGGACTTCGCACAGGTGATCAAGCCTATGGCCGAACTGCTGAAAAAAGATACAATTTACGAATGGACTGATGAGAGAGAGCAAGCCTTCGAGGAAATCAAGGCTCGAATTGCGCAAGCTCCGGTGTTGACAAACCCGGACTACTCCAAGGACTTCATCCTTTATGCAAGTGGGAGAACCCGAAAGTTACGCCGCAGCTCCTAACTCGGAAGGGAGACGATGGCGAGGAGCGCCCCATAGCGTTCCCGGAGCCAAGTGATTCAGCCGCATGAGGAAAAGTACAACTTTATAGAGCGGCGAGTTCACGCTGTTATGAAATCCCTCCGAAAGTTCGGCATTTTGTCTCCCGGAGCAAAACGACCGTCTTTGTGATTCACCCGACGTTCGAAGCTTCATCATACAAGGAGAACCGGGTCACAAGAGAGCAGGATGGATTGCAAAAATCCAGGAGTTCGACATCGAAGTGCGGCCCACCAAGCTTATCGTGGGCCGAGCCTTGTGTCGTGAATTGGCCCGAAGCGCCGTAGCCGGCATCTCCGCCTCGTAAGTGGGAGGACACAACGACACGCATCTACCTAGCCAACTCCTTATCGGAGGGGAGTGATTGGACAGATGAACTGGTGAGATATTTCTTCACCGGAAGATGTCCAGATCACCTGAACGCCTCACAACGAAGGAGATTTCGGCTAGGTGCACTTAAGTACACTCTTCGCCCCGAGGGGCTTTACTTCAAAAACATCGACGGCATCCTGTTGCGGTGCGTCAGAAAATCAGACCAGCCCAGGGTCCTCGGAGATTTTCATTCCGGGATGCCTGGGGGTCATCATTCTGCAAGGCCTACGGCCTTAAAAATAATTAGAGCTGGGTACTATTGGCCCACTCTATTTACAGACGCTTATGCGGTCTGTTCCAAGTGTGATCAATGCCGTAGGTTTGTCGGCAAAAACGAAAAGCACCCCCGCCCCTTCAACCGATTCAGAGCCGAGACTCCGTTCCAAAGAATGGGGTCTAGACTTCATTGGGGTGATTTCGCCTAGTTCCTCTCGCCGGACACAAGTTTATTCTTACAACCACCGATTACTTCACACGGTGGGCGTAGGCAATCCCGACCAAGAACGCGCACCAAGAAACGGTCATCAGTGTTCATTGAGAGCCTGATTACCCGCTTCGGGGTTCCAGAGTCAATTGTGACAGACAATGGTCCGGGATTCGTAGGCGCTGTACTCACGGAGTACACTGGCAAACTTGGCATCTATCACAAGATGTCTTCTAATTACTACCCGCAGGGGAATGGCCTTGCCGAGTCTACTAACAAGAACCTCCTGAAAATCATCCGGAGGACCATTGACAGAAACAAGCGGACTTGGCATTTACTCCTGAACCGGGCGCTGTGGGCGGACAGAGTTTCATTCAAGAAATCCATCAGAACGTCCCCCTATGCGCTCGTCTATGGCAAAGAGGCCGTCATGCCATCCCACATTGAAATCCCTGCCCTATGGATGTTGGACGAAGACAGGAGCAGTGGAGACCCGGTGGACGACAGACTGTGCCAACTCCTGCAGTTGGAAGAAGACAGAGAAAAAGCATACCAGGCCTTCACTGATCATATTGCAGCCACTCAAGGCTGGTTTGCAAAAGGCACCACTGCCCGAGTTTTTAAAATCGGGGACCTGGTGCTGAAGTGGGACTCATATAAGGCGAAGCCGGGCAATCACGGGAAGTTTGATGCTCTCTGGGAGGGCCCTTATCAGATTGCCCGGGTGAACCAGTTCAATGCCTATGTACTTCGGGATATGGAGGGTCAGCTCCTACCTATCCTCGTTAACGGGTTCCACTTAAAAATTTACCGCTGCCGAAGGTGCCCGAGTGGCCCTTCTTTGTAAAAATTTCCCTTATGCATTTTTGTTTTCCAGGATGTACAGTTTCCAGCTTTCAGTTTTTTATTTTGTTTGAGCCGAACTGCGACATGGGAGAGAATACAGACTTCGCAGCGAAGTCTGTTGTCGCCCCTCAGAAGGGGCGAAGTTCGTGAAGGGGCTGCTTGAGTGAAGAAGAAAGCAAAAAACGTCTAAGTGTTGGCCGCTGCCCGACTTCGCAGCGAAGTCGGGCTGCGCGCCAACAAAAGAGCGAAGTTTGAAGGGAGAAAAACTGCAAGGGCACAAGTGATCGGACTGCGCTCAGTTTTGAGCGAAGTCCGACTTCGCGCGCGAAGTCCGACTTCGGCCGGCTTGCGCGCGAAGTACGAACTGCGCGCAGCTCGCGCGCGAAGTGCAAACTTCGCGCGAAGTTCGAACTTCGCCCGAACTTCGGGCGAAGTCCGAACGCGCTCCTTTTTTTTTTTTAGCGCAGCTCGTGCACCCGGTCCCAAGAGGCAGTAAAATTCTAAGTGCTCGCCTCTCTTCCGAAGTTTGCAAAGGGCCGGACTGCGCTCAATCCTTGGGCGCGGTAAGAAAAGAAAAGAGAAACAGTCTCAATGCAAGTCGCAGTTCGGACTGCGCCCGATTTTTGGGCGAAGTCCGACTGCGCTGGCGAAGTCGGATCGCGCCCAACTTTGGGCGAAGTCCGATTGCACCTTGTTTTCTGGGCCAGCTTGGACAGTTGTTTAAAAAAAAAAAATGAATAAAATATTCTAAAAGCTCCAAGCTGGGCCCAAGGCGCATTGCGACCGTTTTGAGATGGGTTTCCGCACCAAGGGGTTTTTTCTTGAGCAGTGTGCCCAGATTGCGGCAGTGACGTCAGCCATGGCGCGGCGTTCAAGATAAATTTAATGATTGCACAGTCCTCAATGAAAGTGCAATCAAAGAAGCATGGCACGGCAGCCGGGATACCTTTTTCAAAACATTCTCCTGCGCAGCCACCCAAGAAACTTAACTCCTTCACTTGCCACCCGACCTACCCCCTCCTGCGCGACATTAATGACGCTGTCATTATCTAGAAAAGGGGGTCAGATGCATCCAGACATGCCAAACTGCGCAGATTATTCCCGTGGATCGCGAAATCTGCTACAGACGCCCTGAATTCGTAATTATTGTTGTTTCGGAGAGATGGACAGAGGAAAGATGCCAATGCCGCCGCAATCCAGCGAAGGGTGCGAACCCGAGGATTTACCGCGGCCGTGTGTTTTCGTAAGTGAAACACCGCCGGAGCGAAAGTCAAAGTCCCGGCCAAAGAAAGTACAACGTGGGCAAGCCCCACCACCTCCGGTAAATTACTTGGCGGGATACAAGGACGGCTCGTTTTCTATGAGCCTGACTAAGCTGCGGACAAATGTGGAGAGTTGGGCTGACAAGGTTTCGCCCTCTCACCATTTCGGAGCGGCGTACAAGTCAAACCTTTTCCGGTTCTTGTGCCCTCCCGTCCATCAATGCCCGGAGCTGGTAGACCTGATTGTCAAACATTACAGACCAGCTACCCGGCAAATTTGCAGCTCCAACGGTAAACCCTTGTTCGCGCTGCGCAAGGAGACTGTCCAGCCAGCTTTCGCCCCGTGGTTGGAGTATGACTCCAGCACAATCGTCAGAAAGATAAATTTGGGCGAGCAAGCGGGACGCTTCATGCATACAAAAAGGATGAGGGATTTCCTCAATTCAGAGCTGAACGCCCCGCTTGCAGCTGGACAGTGGCCAACCGGCCCCATGCCCTTGGCGAGGTTTCAGAGCAAATACTTATACACCATTCTGGCGTATGTCCTCGGTCGCGACTCGATGAGCCGGGTACAGCCGTATCAGCCTAGCGCCGGCAGAATGTCTCCTGTGTGGAGAATCCTACGAACCAGCAGCGCAGAGAAGTGGAAAGCGCCCCATCTTTTTCGACTGGGCGGATTGGCTTGCATACGCCATCCACTCCAGCCTGGTGAAGCTCCAGAAAAAGCAGTCCACTGAATTTCGGTTCAGTTCTTTCCTGGCTTGGCTATGTTTGTATCATTTGCACTCCCGGATGCCGATCCCGAACCTGAAGAAGGTCAACGAGAAGGGAGAGCCACAGCCCGTCTATGACTGGACGGATGACCTATACCGGAAAGGGTCTTACTACAAGTTTAACTTCAACTTTCTGGGATTGGTCATGTCAGTCTTCAGCGATGGCGAGATCCCTCGCCCCCCGCGGGAAATGACGAACTCTTTGCTGAGTCGAAGCTCGGGGACGTCTTTAGACCGACGCAGGGATTGTGGTCGAATCTACGGATTCAAGGGCAAACCTCATCTCGCTGCCCTACCGGTGCACGGATCATCGCTTGGGATGGAGGTTGCCCGTCAGATGGATTACGTTGAGGAGGAGTTCGGCCAGGGAAAGAAAAGGGGCCAGATCTTTCAATATCCTCTTTCCTGGGCGAACGTTGAGATTTCCGAGGTAGGACAGCATGTCTACCTCGAGCGGGAGCTTTTTGACATTGGTCTGATTCTGCTGCCGCAGCGCTGGAAGTACGACCCGTACGGGATAAGGGGAAAGTTCACGCATCTCTGCCCCCGGGCGGATATAATCGAAGACAGATGCGATGTGGTCCATGTTGACCTTGACTGGGAAATTGACTTGATGGAAGCTTCGCCTCCGTGGCAGGATTTTTACTGCGAGGAGGTAGCATATGACCCCAAGCGAAACCCGGACCACAAGTTCTCTTCTCCAGGGTTTAAAAAATTCATCTCCAAGATAGCAGTGCCTTAACCGGCCAAAAGAAAAGATTATTGAATGCTGGAAGATGAAGTGCCGCACGCAGCACGACAAATCCACCAGGAGAAATCTGGCCGTTGATGACGACTTTTCAGCCCTATATGACCAGCACCATGACAGCTGGCGGCCATTCGCATATCAAGATTACGTTCCCCGAGGTCCCTTTGAGGGTTATAAAGGAGGGTCTTCCTCCCAACAGTTGTACACTTCGGCAACTGCCAGCGCGGGCCCAACAGACATCCAAGTGGACCCAATGCAGCCCGTTGCTTCCAAGGTGGTGCCTGAAAAGGCGCAGAAACCAGTCAAGTCAACGCCTGAGGTGACCCTTCAGGCACAAAAGGCGCCAGCACCACCAGAGAGCAGACCGGTTGCGGCAGACCTTCTGCAAGTCAAACCCCGGTACAAGTTCACCGTGGGAACATCAGCGCTCGTCGCACCTGCTTCATCTCCTTCCCCCGATCCGGCCATTGTTCCAGAAGAGAAGAGGAAGAGAGTTGAAAAGATCAGGCGACCTAGTCTGACAATGCAGAGATCCGGCCGCAGAGCCGCAGCCGCGTTCAACCGCTCCAGAGATTGTTTCTCTGGGCAGTCCCGAGCCAACCGCCGGAACCAGAATCGCAGACATCCATCCAAAGATCGGCTCAGACGGAGCCCGCAGGTACGTTTGCTGCCCCACTCTCTCTGGTCTCATCTAGCCCTACTCCTACTCCATCTCCCGCTCAATCCGAGCAAGCCGTGGCCGCATCTTCCTCCCCGTCTCCACATCCTTCTAGCGGCCCCCATTCTTTCGACCAGTTTGCTCGTAACCCCAACGTTTCCCTATCTCTGAGTCAAACCCCAAACCCTTCGCCTGAGGTTAGTGCTGAAGCCGTGCATTCACCGTTACATCCACCGCCTCGCCCGCTTGAAACCCTTTCAAGCATCGCCCGCTCCCATCTCCACTTCCCGGCCGCCCTCGTAAGCGGCCGATCCTTCCAAAGTCCGTTCGGTTCCTCCTGATTCCATTCCCGCAGGAGAGACGTCTCAGCAGAACCCTAGGGTGGGGGAACCAGACTTCATGGACGACCTCCAAAATACGGACGACTTGCCTCTGGCAACGAGAGCTGTAGAATACCCTATCTCTTTCCTCCAAAACCTGAAGCGGAGGAGACCTGAAGAGATAGCCGCCCCGTAAAGCGCACCAAGTTTAACTTCGAGAGGAGAGTGCTTACAACAGAGAAGATAATCCCGAAAGTGAAGAAGCCTCTCCGGGAAATGACCAGGGCGGACTACGAGCTCCAGACAAAGGAGAAGAGCTTTGACGATATCGACAAGCGATACGAGATTCAGGGAATCATTCGTAAAGCGGATAATCTCCTTGTCAAGAGTCTGGAGGAACAGGAAGAGCTTTTCGGGTTGCAGGATAAGACAAGACAGCTTGAAGAGGACCTGTCCAGGTCCACTGAGCAGCTGGAAGCGGCGCAGATGAGAAATAGATGAATTAAAAGCCCAGCTGGCCGCTTCTAAGCAAGAAGCCGCAACGGAAAAGCAGGCAGCCTTGGAGCAGATTTCTCAACTCCAGGAGTCTTTGAAACAGGCGCAGTCGCAATCTGGCAGAGAGAGCATCTCAAGCGACGGTCTTTTCGAAGAGCAAAGTTAAGGGGATGCGGGCTGATCTCGTCATGGGGATGCAAGCCCCACACGTATAAGGCTATGTCGGCTCCGGATTTCGCATCCGTAATTCAAGAAGTTTCCGCCTGTGGAAAGCCTCGTGGTAGAGGAGGCCGAACGCCAGGCGAAGCAATGGCTGGACCTGGCAATAAATCTTCAGGAGCGCGAGCGCGATGGCCTCCAATTCTCCCCCATGTCCTCATTCGCTGTAGAATGGGCAGATGCAAGGGTAACCTTGCATAAATATTTTAAGAAAGTAGAAGAGGTGAGGGTTGCCAGACGAATGTTGGACGCATTTGAACATGAAAGAGACATTTGTATGGCTCCCTTTCACGCTCTTTCCGAACTAGGGTGCCCGGGCTTTGTTGAGAATGGTGAGTTTCTCACCCTTGAACAGGTGAAAAAGAATTGGCGGTCCTTTGAGGCAGATACAGCTGAGATTGATAGCTGGACTGAGCCAATTCAGGAAAGTCAGGTCACCCAGATGGTGTCCAAATGTTGCAAGATCAGCTCCTACTTCCAGGAGCTAGGAAAAAGATACCTCACCATCGACCTGCACGCGGTCGCTGCTTTCCACGCAGCATTAGAAGAAGTTGCTGACCGCCGGCCATTCGAAGCAGAAGCCTCGGGCCAAGCCCGAGCCGCATACAACCGCATCTGCGAGGCAGAAGCAAAAGCCGGAGAGCCTTCGGAAGATGGTTCTGAGGAGGCAACTGACGAAGGTGAATCTGAAGAACAGCTTGCCGCGAGGAGAACAGACTAGAGCAGCAAAAGGCGTGGGAAGCAAGTTCCTCTCGCACCCAATGGATGAAGGCATGGATTCTTTGCGCCGAGGCGAGCTCGACACCCCGCGAGCCGCCAGAAATGTTGCCACATTTTGCACGGGGTGCAATGTTTTCAATTTTGTAGCAGTGCTGCTCTTCCTTTTCCCTCTTCCTCTATTTTCCTTTCTTCTTCTCTCCCTTTCTCTCTCTTTCCTACATTCTCTTTTTCCCCCCTTTCTTGGAGCCCCTCAATTGGATCTCAAATTTGACAGATAGTTGCCCCGGAAAATGGCTAAGTGTTGGTGCGAAGTTCGCACTTCGCCCGCTTTGGTGCGAAGTCCGCACTTCGCCCGCTTTTGGTGCGAAGTCCGACTTCGCCCTCTTTCTCGGGCGCACCTTGTAGCAGTCGGCAAGCCGCGGAAAAATGACTAAGTGCTGGAGCGAAGTCCGTACGGCGGCAGAAACCAGCTTTCACCTGTGCGCAGTCCGACTTCGCAGCGAAGTCGGAGTGCGCCCTTGACAAGTGCGCAGTAGGGAAACAAACTCGGAAATACACCCAAGGCATGAAGGCCTTCCCGACTACACTGTTTTCTGCCTGCGCAACCCGATGGCGCTCTGATCCCAGGCGAAGTTGGATAAACTGCCTTTCAAGGCAGACACGTGTCAAACAGCATCATCCATCATCTGACAAGTGTCCAGCTTCGGGATTTGAGCCAAGACGTGCCGAGCAAAAGGACGAGCATGGGCTGCACTACCTATGCCAGTGGCCTCATTTAAAGCTGATTGGAGGTTCTACCTGCTCCAGCTGCCCGCATTCCTGCCGAGAAGAAGTTCTACACAACACACTGCCACGTAGCTGTCCAGCTTCCAGGAAGACCATGCTGCGGGTACAATCCGGTCCGACAAAGGTCAGCATTTGCAGCTCCTTCGCCGCTTTTGTCAGCTAGTGTTTGACTGGGACTTTGTGCCCATTAATGTAACGGGAGGGACTCGGGCTATAAAAACCCACCATGTTTTCATTGTAAAGTGGTGGAAGGGGAATGTCTGTTAGGGAACCATTGTAACCGTGCTTCTGCTTATAAATATAAATTGTATGCCCGGTTCTGTTCTGCTGCTTTTATTTTTATGCTGCCTCTCCTTTACATGTATGTTTTACGTTTCCCTGTGTCACTGCTCGTTGATTCGTTTCAGCATTTGGTGGTCAGATATACCTAAAGCATTGCTTGTGTCATGGCTTGTTGATTCATTTCGGCATTTGGTGGCCAAGCACTTTTGAACTTCATAGATTAGAGGATACATAGAATAGATGTGGTAGCAGCTCCATCAGTTGTGTGTTACGTTGTCGTCCGTAGTGGTGATTGATGCGTTGCCGTGCTGTTAGTTCTCCTTGTAGGGAGAATGTTTGCTAGGGGACCATTGTAGCTGTGCGTATAAATTCTCTACATAACACATATACCTGGCTCTGACATCTCTTGGTTACTTTCTGTTTATGTTGTTGTCCGTAGTGGTGATTGATGCATTGCCGTGCTGTTAGTTCTCCTTGTAGGGAGAATGTTTGCTAGGGGACCATTGTAGCTGTGCGTACACCGCTTAATACAGAAAGTATACTTAGGTTTTGCGCTTCCCGGTCATGCTTTGTATTTATGATGAAGTAAGTAATGGTGATTGATGTGTTGCCGCATCGTTAGTTCCCCCCACCCAACTCCAATCACATTTGTAAATTCTTTCCGTTCCTTTATCTCTTTCCTGCACTCTTAGCTTAAACCATAAAACCCCCCAAAGGAGCCGGCCTTCTCCGGAGATTGGCCCGGAAGGCATCTCTTCCTTCCGGCCTTTCTAGCTGGTGGGCGAATCTGGGCGCATTCACACAAAATCCTTTCCTCATGGCAGATTCGTAACCAACAGCTTCCTTCCAAAATTTCTTTGGTTCATGCTTCCCTAAGTAAATCAATTATTTCCTCCTTGTTCTAGTGTATTCTTCTTTTTTTGCCCTTACCAGTTTCTCATATGCTTTTTTGTTTGCTCTTGTTTTACCCGTTGGTTCCTTTAGTAATCTTCGCAATTTTTTGCAATCTTCATCGAACCATGGGTTGGTTGGGAAGCTATTCCTTTCTTTCTTTTTAGGTTTAGCTCTCTTGCATTTGTTTAGAGCTTCTTGAATAACATGCATTAACCATTCACTCTTACTGTAATCTCTACTACTGTGATGTAGTTCTTCCCTTTCCTGTAACTTGTTATTCAATACTGCTCTAAAATTCTGCCGATTTTCATCTGTTAAGAGAATGTTTCCCTTGTGAGGATATTTATTTTGATTGCCTTGCAAGTGTTTTTCCCTTGGTTTGTCTCCATGCATTCGAAGTTTCATAACAATTGGGTTGTGATCTGACTTAAGTTCCACTGGAGAATCTTCCACTTCTAGCTCCTCTATTTTTGGTATGTAATTATGTGAGCATATTACATAGTCTATTACACTTTGTCCCTTATATGTTTTGCATGTATACTTTCCTGAATTTTTCCATTTGTTCATCCCATTGCAAATAATCAAATTGTATATGCTGCAAAGACCTAACAACTCTTCTCCATATTGCGTGATAGCCCCATGCTCATCTTCTGAAGTCCTGGTCCACTGTTGATTTTCCTCTTCCGGCATCCAAAGAGGATTAATCTCAATATCTTCGTTACCTTCTAGAATGTTAGCTTGCTTATTTGCCGTCCTTGCATTGAAATCTCCAATTAATATAATCTCCCCCAACTTACTGTATATTGAAATGTCTCTTTTTAGGGAGGAGTATGGGTCTTCTCTGTTAAGGTCATGTTTCTTATAGAATTTAAAATTCTTGGGAGCAAAATAACATGCTGCTATGCTAATAACTGACTTATTTTCTAGGATCTTTATCCAGATGTACTGTTTGTTTTCATCTTGTTTTTCAATTTTAATGACCCTATCCCATTCCTCTTTTATTAAAACCATAATACCCCCATGCCCTTTGCCATTTTCTGCTGCTTTATTCCATATTGCTATTTTTTTGTATCCCACAAATTCCGGAGTCCTACATCCCTCGTGTTCATGTGTTTCTGTCAATATGATTATATCTGTCTCTAGCAATGGGCCCTAACCCGGGTCCTCTTCTCCAAGGGAAACCTCTACAGTTCCAACTTCCCATTGTAAGATGTTCCCGGGTGGGCCATACTCCCTATTTGTTTTGGATTTGTTTAGATCTGATGTATGCCTTTCCATTTCTTAAATATGCCTGTTTCCTTTCATTCCTTGCTGCCCTCACCTTTTCCCATTCCTTATTTCTTTCTTCCTGCTGTAAAAAAGTTAGGTCATCATCTAAATAAAATTGTGACCCTCTCAGCATGCCTCTGTTTTTAAGTAACCTTATTTTATCCTCGTAGCTCATCAATGTGACCCGAATATGTCTATCTCTGCCTCCTTCTCTCAGCCTACCAATTCTGCTTGCTTTTTTTATCTGACCCTTCCATTGTAATCGATCTGACAAGAAGTCCCTGGTTAAACGATTTGTGTCTTCCCTGTCCCCATAATCTTTCAACCCTTTGATGATTATATTTGATAACTTCTCATGTCCTTCTTTCTCTTTTGTTATTTGAATTTTTACTTGCTTCTCTATCAACTCTTTTTGTTGATTGACTGGTTCTTTTACTACTTGAGACCATGTCTTTGCCTTTGCCAATTCATTTCGTAGCTTATTTTCTCTTGTTTCCATGTTTTGGAGTGTTTTTTGTACCTCTTTTATTTGATTTGCATTTGTTTTTTCCACCTCTATTGCATCATTGATTGGGGGTTGGATGGCTTGTTTGAGGACATGCCATTCACGTTGACCCATGTTTGCAAGGTTTTGTAGCTTTGACACTTGCTCCTTGAGTTGGTTGTTTTCCTTTTCCAGCCTACGAATGGTGTTTATAACCTCATCTGATTTAGTTTCTCTTAATTTCTCCCTCTTTTCCATGCTTTCAAGTTTCTCTTTCATCTTCATTAGCTCTTGCACATAAAGTCTTGGTGCCCACATGAGTGGTGTAGTTGTGAGACTGTAAGTTTCTTCCTCATCTGAAAACTCATTTTGGTGATTTGTCTTTGATTGTTCCTTATTCTCCACCTGTTTATGTGGTAGAATATTTTTTATTTTTATTTTTCGATAAGCCCTCTTCATTGTTGTTGCCCTTGCTCGAGCTTGTCGACGCCTTAATATCCTCCAGTATCTTGTTTCTCATTGACATATATTGGTTCTTGCAATTGTTGCTTCCCTTCTTCCATTTTCAAACCCTTTATAGCCGAACCCTCTGTACTATTGATCCGATGAAATAAATGTGTAATAAAACCCTCCTTGCTCTGCAAACCCTTGCTGATAATAAAACCTTCTGCCGCAAACCCCTATAACGAATGTATTTCTCCTATCTACTTAAATTGTTTTATAAATTGAAAGAGGACGGAAAATGTGCTTACCCGATGAAATAGACAATACAAGAATAATGACAAAGGAAAAACACTATGAAGATGAAATCATGCGGAATGGATGGTGGCTAGGAGTAAGTGGGTGCCCATATAAAAGGAATGAGCTAGACACGTCACAAGGGTTTCTTCGCAAAAATATTTTGACTACACCAAGCAAGGACGTCAAGCAACAGAGAAATAGTAGCATGTACAGATTAAGGGAGGAGGAAGAATGGCGAAGATGGGTGCATGGGTGGAAGTAAGGATAACAATGTAAACGTGAAATATAAGAAGCACGGAAGGGGCAAAAATAGTGATGAGCAAGAGATTGTGTGTTTGAGGGGATGGCCGGAAGCATAGTATGTTGGTCTAAAAAGGAAGCAAAGAGAAGTGGCGCACAAGTGTTGGTCAAGATGTAGGGGAGAAAAGATTGATGGCTTTTTAAGCCTTAATACTACCACAAATATCATAGGTTAAATATCACAGGATCGAATATAATGTAGCCACAATATAATAAGGTCAAGATAATGATATGAGTAGAATAATATGAGCAAATTAATATGTATATCAAGGCTAATAATATATCAAATAACATTCACTAATAAGCAGCAATATGAATGTAAATAGCCTGAATCATACATGTACTAAGCATGTAGAACAACTTGCAATATTAATTGCTCAAAATGTATGCAATCTTTATTACTCATCTTTCTCTTACAAAAGTATATGATATCTTCATATTGTGATGTGATCGTTCTATGATCTATAGAGTACTATCTCCATAATATAGTCATAGTAGTGTGACTTTTTGGATACTTGACTATTCCTTTCCATATGCTCATGACTCTTGGCTTCTCTACTTGACACTTCCATACTTGATGAACACTTGACTTTATATTGTATGCACACCTATACATGACTCTTACACTTCCATAACTTGCTCACCTATACTAAGACACTTGTGCACATAGACTCAACTTACACTTGCACACTAACTCACATGACACTTGTGCATTTCCAGCACATTACAACTTTACATGACACTTATGCATATCTTGCACATTCACACTTACATAAAAGGGGAAATATAACTCACACTCTAAACTATAACTCAACCCTAATCTATTATTTAGATATGTACCATGAAGGTACCATGGGGGTACATTAGCATGTACCAAATAATGTAATATACTCCAAAACTCCCCTGTATTACATTATTTGGTTATTGAAGACTTTAATCTTCAATCAAGATCTTCATCTTTGTCTTCATTCTTCAAGTGACCTGGGACCTGTGCTTGCAATGCATTAATCTTCTACTTTTCTCGTATTTGTTTCATCATATTGAGCTTTGGATTCACCCAATGCTTGTGTTGGTAGAAAGGTTGTTGAATCCAACTTCCTGTATTCTGTCTTTCAGAACACTTAGGCAATTTATCAATAGTTTCATCTTGAAAAATAAGCTCTTGAGAAAAACCAATTGAATCTAAAGCATATATTCTATTTTTTATTGATCCTGTAGCCTTTGTTATATTTTGATTCTTGATAATGCATTTATTGTGCTCATTTATACATTTGAATTCAATTGATCTCCCACTTTCAACCAATTTAGTAACTAAAATGAGATTGGTTGATAATTCTGGAACATACATAACATCCTCTAGTACAAAGTCTAAAAATGGTATACTAGGTGTTACACTACCACTTCCATGAACTAGATATCTCTTATCATCTGCAATCTTTAAATAGAAATTATCCTTGACTTCTAGACATTCAAACCATTGCAAATTACTAGTCATATGATGACTAGCTCCTGAATCTATATACCAAATATCTTTTTCTGTTTGAACTGTTTGATTAGATTCACTTGATACTATCTTGCATCTTTGACAAGAGTTTTGAAGAGTATGATGTTGCTCATTAAATAGATTTTGTTTTTGAACTTTTCCTTTTATAAAATATGGCTTTGTGTATTGATAATGTTTCCTATGTTGAAAAGTTCCTCTTAATAACTTATCCACTTTTTGTATCTTTTAAAGTAGAAAATCTTACAACTCCAAGGTTTAGATAATTTAAAGTTTCCAATTTAATTCCTATGGAGTAGAAAAGCTTATGTCTCCGTAGTCTTTAGAAACTAAAGAATGAATTTTACAAATTTATGTTTTCCTAATATTTGAAGTTGAAATCCTTTTACCTCCCAAATATTTAAATTTGCAATAATTCAATAATTTCAAATTTCTCAAAAATATAAAATCAAATTAAATAAACTTTAAACTTGAAAACTTTTTCTTTCAAATAAATAGACTATTTTGAAGTCCTTATCTCTCCAACAAATAACTTGAAGAAACTTTAAACAAACTTAATTAACTTATCTCTCCATTAATCAAATAAATCAACAATTCTATTTAAGCCTTAAAGAAACTTAATTAACCCTACTTATCACTCCACACTCTTAATAAATCTTTTAATCCAAATATCTTCTGCTTTAACCTTATAGCTCCTAATATAAAACTTTAACTTATAAAAACCCTAAAACTTAAGAATACCTTTGATATCTCCCCGTTCTTGTGCACACGTCTGTTCTGTGAATACTTCCCACCAAATACTCGTGCGGACAGCTCTTAATAATCTTTGGCTAACTAAGGTGTGGCAATGTGCATGTTGAGGTTGGTGAGACGTTTCGCTTTCCAAGGCGTTGTGAATCACTTGCAAGTATAACCGCTTTGCAAACCTTCTACTTTCGCTTGGCTTCCACGTTGCTTCCACACGGCTTCCACTTGGCTGCTACACTGCTTCCACAACTTTCCACTCGGATGTTACAAGACTTAGGTAGAATGTTGTAACGTTTAGACGTTACTATCCAACGTCTTCCATCTTTGTTGGTTACATGTTGTGCTTGGACATAGCGATGGCGCTTGACTTGGCTGATTACACAATTCGCTTGGACGTTGCCTTCTACGTAGCGTTTGGTGCTTCAACTTCTACACACTGCTCTCGGCGCTTTGTTGTTCCAATGCTACGGCTTTCCACTATGAGTGCAACAGTCCTTACTACACTGATTGTTTCTAAACACTTCTATTAACTCGGTCCTTTGTGTTGCTCCAGGGTTCTTTACTTCTGCAGGTTACTCAGCTTTCTCTCGACGTTCAAATGGCGTTCGGCACAACAACTTAAAGATTTTAAAAACTCTTTTGTAGCTTTGTATTGCTACATTCCTTTTTCTTTCGTTGTATAACCTCAGTCCTCTAGCTGCGTTGTATTTTTGCATTCGTTGTTGTTGTATGACTTTAATCCTCTTGCTACATAGTATTAGTGTGGGCCGGATGGCTCGCATTCCACTGCTCTATTTTTGCTTTCACTGCTCTGCATAATTGTGGGCCAAATGACTCACATTCTACTATTTTGTATGAGTCGCAAGGCTCTGTCTTCTCTGAGTGAGCTGAATGGATCTATCTTCTCTACAATTTAACACTAATAGCTTTAACTCTGCTTCTTTCTTGGATGATTGAATGAACTTCCAATAATAATTCTCTATGAACCTTTTATTTTTAGAAGGTTCTTTCCTTTAGGCTTTTTGCACTATAAACTTTCTATAATTCTTTTCTTCTATATTGGCTTCTTGGCTAAAGTCAAGGTCAATATGGCTTGAAACTTCTTCTATTATCAAGTTCAATATCTTATGTGACCTAAATCTTCTTCTATTATCAAGGTCAATATCTTATGTGACCTGAAACTTCTAATGATATCAAGGTCAATCTCTTTGTGACCTGAAACTCCGCTTTCTTTCTATAATATCCTTTTGGACTAATGTCAAGGTCCATGTGATCTGAATCTCTTTCTCTTGTCAATATCAAGGTCTGCAGGACATAAATATCTTTCTCTTGTCAATGTCAAGGTCTGTAGGACTTGAATATCTTTCTCTTGTCAAGGTCAATATCTATATGACCTAAATCTTCTGCTTTCTTTCTTTCTCTTAGGAAGCTCTGAATGCTTCTCAATCCGCTGCTATCTTTTTATTCTGCACTTAGAAGCTGAAACTCTTCACTATCTTTTGTAGGAAGCTTCTCACACTTCTGCTGCTTAATATTCTGCAATCTTTCAATATTATGTCAAGGTGACTTTGTATGTCCCTAATTCCTCCAATCTTTCTTAATGTCAAGGTGACTTTGAATGTCCCTAAATCCTCCACAATATCTTCAGCAGCACACAATGCATAGTCTTTGGATCACTATTGGGCAACTCAGGGTGTGTTCTCACCAACTCCGGATTGAGTCTAATCACCATCTTCCGAGGGAGGAGCGGATTTGCTTGTTTTGCCCCTTGGGTGAAGTTGAAACACTTCATCATTTTATTTTTTGTTGTCCCATTTATTATGAGATTCTAAGTAGATTCCATTGCCTTATCAGGGACAACTCTCAATCTGTTTCTACCTTCTTTAGATACCCGAACCAGCGGTGTCTCACACTCTTTCGCAGGGAGATAACTCAGCTTTGACGACATAAAAGTTCTCCTATATGGATCTCACCCTCCTCAACATCGGCTCATCACAACATACTTCACTAGCTCCGATGGACCAGGTGACGAGGGCTGCAGTCCGAAAGAGAGTACACGCCAAGAAGAACGGAGAGAGAGGAGGGGGACAAAGCACCCAGGAGGGGCAACCTCTAAGAACCCCCCAAAAACTAATCTCTCCTAACAATCGAGGCCGAAGTACCGAGTTGAAGAAGTCCATGATATGTCTCTGTCCATTGCCGGTTTGGAACCCTGACAAGTTGTGGATGCATTGTCTAGTGACCCTGCTCCTGTCCGAAGTGGATGATGTGGGGCATTTCCATCCAAAGTCACCTGAGTTGTCGAAGCGGGTGAAGTATGTACTGATGAGCCGATGTTGAGGAGGGTGAGATCCATCTGGAGAAGTTTTATGTCATCGAAGCTGAGTTATCTCCCTAAGAAAGAGTGCAAGACACCGTTGATCCGGGTATCTGAAGAAGGTAGAAACAAATCGAGAATTGTCCCTGAAAAGATAGTGGAATCTACCTCGGATCTCGTAATAAATGGGACAACAAAAGATAAAGTGATGAAGGGTTTCAACTTCACCCAATGAGCAAAACAAGCAAATCTGCTCCTCCATCGAAAGATGGTGGTCTGACTCAATCCGGAGTTGGTGAGAACACACCCTGAGTTGCCCAATAGTGATCCGAAGACTATGCATTGTGTGTTGTTGAAGATATTGTGGAGGAACTATTCTGCCCTCCTTTATCTGTAGGAAGTGCTCATGGGAGAAAGACAACTTGAGGGAAAGAGGGGCACCAGGAGAGATCCATGTACATCTGGTGTACTGGAGACTAACATCCTTTCGGATCTTGTGGAGCATCTTCTCCTTACCAAGCTGAGAGGGGGGGAGAACACCTAAAGAATAAGGGGGGAGTCTGCCCATCTGTATCTAAATGCTATCCAGGAGGGCAGAAACCTGAAAATCCCAGCTCCTCCGACCTCCCCGAGAACTCAGAGAGAGTTCCACCGAGGAGCAAAAGGCGAGGTAAGGATACTACCTGCAACCCACAAGGGTATCTCCTAACATACGGATCAAGTGAAGATAACTGATAATTAATAAGATAATATCAAGCTGGAGAGGAGAAGCCCCAAACTCTGCCAAAATAATAGAGCGAGGGATTGTGCCCTTCCAACGAATGAATCGCCGAAGAAAGAGTGTCTGGACTCGTTCAACCCGTGACCACTCAATCGGGCCAAGACTAGGACCCCAAACCACTGACCCATAAGTGATAGTTGGCTTGACCAATGCGTCAAAGATCCTCATCTTCACAGGTATATCTTGAAAATGTGTTTTGAAGCAATTCCTCTCTAGCAAAGACAGAGTTGCATACCCCTTACACACCCGGGCCTGGGTGGCGGGTTTCATACCAAAAGTGGGACCGATGAAAAGAACCCCCAAGTACACATAAGAGGTGGTGATCTTGACCTCTCGACCTTGGAAAAAGAAGTGGAGATGGGATAGGGCCTCTTTGGTAGTATTGAATACCATAACCTTGGTCTTAGAAAGATTCACCATCAACTATCTCGAGTCACAAAAAGCGGCAAGAGTGTCTAGATGACGTTGAAGCCCCTCAGGAGATGAGGCCAAAAGAACAACATCATCAGCAAAGAGGAGAATAGAAATCAGCACATAATGAAGAAGGCAACCATCCTCTGGGTGAGCGTTCTCCTTAATAAATGTCTTTGGGTGAGCATTCTCCTTAATAAAATAATATGAGCAAATTAATATGTATATCAAGGCTAATAATATATCAAATAACATTCAATAATAAGCAACAATATGAATGTAAATAGCCTAAATCATACATGTACTAATCATGTAGAACAACTTACAATATTAATTGCTCAAAATGTATGCTATCTTTATTACTCCTCTTTCTCTTACAAAAGTATATGATATCTTCGTATTGTGACATGATCGTTCTATGATATATGGAGTACTATCTCCATAATATAGTCATAGTAGTGTGACTCTTTGGATACTTGACTATTCCTTTCCATATGCCAAGTCTCATGACTCTTGGCTTCTCTACTTGACACTTGCATACTTGATGAACACTTGACTCTATATTGTATGCACACCTATACATAACTCTTACACTTCTATAACTTGCACACCTATACTAAGACACTTGTGCACATCTTTACATTACATATTTGATCTCTTACATATAAGACACTTGTGCACATAGACTCAACTTACACTTGCACACTAACTCACATGACACTTGTGCATTTCCTGCATATTACAACTTTACATGACACTTGTGCATATCCTGCACATTCACACTTAAATAAAAGGTGAAATATAACTCACACTTTAAACTATGACTCAACCCTAATCTATTATTTAGATATGTACCATGAAGATACCATAGGGGTACCATTAGCATGTTCCAACTAATGTAATATACTCCAACAAAGATGGATGTCGATAAGACTAAAAGTTGGCAATGTCATGGTTGGTGGTCAAGAGGTGGTGGAAAGGAGGAAGCATGATAGAGGAATGGTCTGAGAAGGGAGAAGAGGAAATGGAGACTAGTCATGCCTCTTTCTCCCTTTTTCTAATTCATTAATATATTTTTAAATTAAATTTATTTTACACATTTTTATTATTTACTAATAATATAATTATTTTGAACTTTTAAATATATATATCTATAAAGTGCTACTTTATTTTTATTGCGTATGCTTTTATTTTGTTTTGGTTGAGCAACAAGTCAAAGGAAACAGGCTGCAGGTATAGCATGAGTAGTATACCCAAATATGTATAGCAGAGGGGAATGAAAATTTGTACATTCTTGAAGGGAAAAATAACTTATAAGGGATAGGTGTGTCAATAGCTTAGGGAGATGGGTTATAAATAGGTCACAACAGACACATATGTGAGGACGTGTTCCATAATGTACATCTTAATAACTAGTTATGATTAACCAGGCATGCTACATATGTCCTCCACTTTACCAACAAAAAAATCAAACCATGATGACAATACATATACTGCACACCCTTTGCCTCCACCATAAGCGGTAACAACATTTATTCATTCCAACAGTTATTTATATACATTCATAGCCAAAAGCAAGTAATTTGGTTTCAAGACGTTTAAGGTGTGTTTATCTAACATATAAAATTCTTGCCAATACAAAACCTTATGATAGGTCAAGCAACTACTGGAAACAGCATCTAAATCACCTATCCACACTAGCAAGTCATCTTCAGGTAGTAGTTTAAGAGGTCCATAGCAAGATACAACATTACAATCCCACCCCCATGGAGCAGTTTAAGAGGTTGCAAGTTTTCGCTTTTCAATGGGCGATCATTGCTGGGTTCAATGCATCTAACAGTACAACAGACAATAGTCAAACTACTCCTATTGCCATTAACCTGTTTTGTGCATGCTAATGGATGATACTAATTAAAAAGTAAATATTTCAAAATACTGTAAATATTTTGAATATAAATCCAACTTGTCATATATGATAGGTTCAAGCAGAACAGATTTTCCTTTTCATTTGTATGTATATAAAAGAAATTATTGACCAATTGCAATGCCCAAGAACCCTAAAAAAATAAAGCTTATACAAGCAAGCAACTTACTACAGCCTACAGGTCAGTTAGATGTTAGAACATCTACTAAGGAATAAGATTACAATCTCAAGGAATTATTATAACAGAAAAATTGTTCATGCTAGGAGTGAATATATCACAGATGAAAAGGGGAATTGGTACCTTGTTGTGAGCAATGCCTGCGGAGCAAGTGAACTGAGTTTCAGACAAAACTTGCATTCGAAGCTCTGCAACAATAATTGCACCACACACCAGCATCCGATCCCTATGGTCTGCATCATTCCTGCATAGCCAATTTTTCACCATTTCTTTTCTATCCTCGCCATCCTGAAAACAAATATCCATGCACAGTGGCAAAATCTATTTGCATTACAACCAATGAAAATCCATCAAATCATACAACAGTTGCTGTTATATTCATTAAGCAATTTAATATTGTGAGGAAGGGCAAATGTTGATCTAATCGAAGCTGCTGAGTATTTCTTGCATTACTGTTAACAAAAAAAAGGCACAGACTATTGAAAGTGCATAGAAATTGGATGAATCAAACTCTCCCTACAAAAGACACGGAACACTATTTGTTTGATTTAAATCACAACAGATAAACAAAGTTTAAACTGAATTTTTGGGTTGAGACATAAACTGAAAGGATTAAAAATACACCAACCTTAGAAAGGCCCAGAATGTGTGTTTTGAGAATCTCATCTGAGAACAATTCCATTGATTCAATAGGTTGTTCTGACAGCAATGCAGCAGCTGCATCGGTAATGTCAAGATATACCTCATCTATAGATGCACGCTCACATCTTCCCTTTCTTGCAAGCACAGATACTACCTACAAAATTCCCATAAAAAAAAATGCATGTAACAAGATTACAAAAGGCATTAAGATGAATAAATATGGGATTTATTCATATTAGAATATAAGTTTGTTTTGTCAAATGGCATGAGTTCAACCGGTTAAATTCCTCAACTTTCGAGGAGGAGACCCAAGTTCAAATCTTGTCAAACGATACATGCATAGTAGCCAGGCTGTTGTAATACTACGATGTGGTCATGATATGATACAGGTGGGGTTCGTTTCAATCCCACATAATCAAAGAAAAATAAAATTTGCTTTATTAAACTATGATATTGCTTTGCTTACCTCAGATCCTGCCTCTCGATACAAAGTCAAGTCAGCTTTTCCACGGGCTACCGGAACCTGGATTAACTGAATATCTGGACACACTTCTTTCGCTTCATCTCCCCGCATTGAACTGCAACATAATGAATACCAGCCACTTGTCAGTTGTTATGCCTTCATCATTCTGCAGGAGACATACAGTTAAGCATATTTACACTTGTAACATACCGTTTAACACCAAACTCACGAGCCTCATAACTTACTGCAATCAAACCTCCTCCCTTCCATGAATTATACTGTACAACAGCTGCAGGTCTTCCACGTAATTCTGGCCTCTTCCTCTGCTCGACTACAAACAGGACAGTACCCACTTGTTTTTTACCACATTGCATATTTGGTGAACATTTAAAGTGCAAAATTAGGCCAATCAAAAGAAGGCAAGAAAGCAAACATTTTCACTTAAAGCGGATTATGTTAGTTATCTCTACTATTCATTTGATTATTATAATGGATGTAAGCATGGCTATGTAATATAACATATATCTTCACATGAAAAGAAGCAACTTCAGATACCAAACCAAACAGAGTAGAAACCTATCCTTTCCAAGTGTATATTTCCTAATCCTTAGTCTGTCAATGCTCTGAACATTCCACAAATAAAATCCTCTTCAATAATTACTCTTAATCATATTGAAAGAGATCAGCAAACGGTAAGAGATAAATTAAAGCAAAAGAAAATTGAAATTTAACAGGCATTCATCTCTCAAAACATGAAAAGCAATAGCACCTGTTGATTTTTACCAACTACGTAACTAAGGCACCATATTCTTGTATTTGCTAGCAACATGTAGACAAAATGTTTTACGATTTGGTTATGACAGATAAAAACAAAATAAATATAGATGCTACTAAACCAGCAGTTGTGTTCATAACATTTTATTCCACTGACCATAGATGCTTTGTAAAACAATGCAACTAAATCCCTTTTGTTATTGTAAAGCAGGATTGCTTTTAGTGACCACCCACATTCTTGCAGTAGATATGGGTGTTGAGAAAAAGTCATGTACATTTTCACCGTTATTAGTTTCTTAAGCTTTTTCAATATGCACATTTTCAACAGTGTAGCATGAGTGGCGGTATTCCTAGTAATGGGATGGTGACAGGTTCAAGAACTGAACAGCACTGCAGTCATGAGACTGTAAACACCATCGTACAACCAAACTTGAGATTGTACAGTTTCAATTGTACGACCCAATTCCTTGTACAACACTAACAATCATACGGTGCAACATATTGTACAGTCAAATCCTCATACAATCTAATCCTTTGTACAGTCTGTTCATGGTATGGCATAGTACGAAGCTCTTATGGCAATTCCTCAGCACTTTGTACAACAACAACTTGTACAATATCCCATGTACAAGATCACAAACAATAATCCCATCCTAATTGGCAACACTCCTATGTGTGTACCTTCATACAGCCTGCCTGCGTACTACAACCCTACAATTCCTTCTATTACCTAAAATGGCTAACAATTCTGAGACACTAGCATTCCTATCACCAAGACAATGTAATGTCCCTTTTTTAGGAACAGCAAACCCTTACTACGAAAATGCAGAAATTAAGTACAGCAAGGAAATAACTCAGAAATTGCTCATAAAATAACACAAGTATGAGGAGAAATCAGCCAGTATCATATATTAAATATTGCCAACCAATATAACAGCTGGAATGGACAAATGGGTCCTCAAGGAACTCAAAATGCAGATACAAACTCCCACAAGTGGGACGAACTAACCCCAAGGCTGAACAGATGCAAAAACTCCTCAAAAATGACCCCAAATACAAGCGTAGGGTTTGGGCTGCCAACAGATCTGAAACACATGACACAAATGCTCCCAAAAATGCCACGAACTCCTCAAAGATGCTTCTTTTTGTATTTTTGATATTTTAGGGCAATAACACCTGCAATGATATTGCCAAGACCCCAACCATGCACCTCCAATGCACTATGGGAATGAGCAAGACCTGCAATCTCAACTCATGGAACCTCTAGGGTTTCAATATTCAATTTTGATATCAACATAACATGCCCAAAATGGGACGTCTCACTCCCTTATATAGGGTGAGGTTCTAATTTGGAGTTGACATCTCCCAACCCTAAAATCACTTAAAGTGCCTTATTACAACATAAAAACATAAAACATAAATAAACACAACTTAAGTTATGTCTCCTAGTCACATGAACCCCTTTTTCACTTTTATAATTAAGTGTAGGAGACATTTACAAAAAATATTTATTTTTGGGACATTACAAGTCTACCCTCCTCAAATTGCTTGTCCTCAAGCAAAGTCAAAGTTGGAGCATCTAAAAATTTTGCACCTTCCCAAGTAGCATCCTCCATAGGCAAGTCCTTCCACTTCACAAGATATTCTTTGACAATCCTACTCCTAAGCTTTCTCTCCCTTGTCTCAAGGATCAATTCAGGTTCAAGAATGAGCTTTCCTTCATCATCAAGGGGTTGCAAATTTGAAGATGGCTGATTATGTTGGCCCAAGGCCTTCTTCAAACAAGAAACATGGAAGACATTATGTATTTTACTTCCACTTGGAAGTTCCAAAGCATATGCAACCTGTCCAACCTTACTCATCACCTTGTAAGGTCCATAAAATTTGGGTTTGAGTTTTTCTGCTCCACTTCTTTTCAATGTAGACTGTTTGTAGGGCTGCAACCTAACATAAACCAAGTTGCCCACCTCAAATGAGCGCTCACTACACTGTTGATCTGCATACTTCTTCTGCTGATTTTGTGCCGTAAGAATATTGTCCTTCAAAGCATTAAGAATATCTTGATTTTCTGCTGCAAAGTCTCTAGCTTTTTGGACCCTTGAATCACCAAAAATCAGATCTGAAAAGTGTGGGGCATCATAACCATAAAGTGCCTTGAATGGAGACATTTTTATGGACATATGATAAGTAGAATTGTAGCAATATTCACCAAGGTGCAGCCATTAACCCATGTCTTTTGTTGACCTGAAACATAATTTCTCAAATATCCTTCAAGCCATTTGTTAACAATTTCAGTTTTCCCATCAGTTTGGGGATGGTAGCTAGTACTAGGAGTCAATTTAGTACCACATAGCTTAAACAATTCTTGCCAAAACATGCTCAAAAATCTGCTGTCCCTATCACTCACAATGGATTTAGGCAAACCATGCAATCTGAAAACTTCTTTAAAAAACAAATCAGCAACTTGTATGGCTGTACAAGTTGTTGAAATGGCATAGAAATGAGCAAATTTTGTTAATCTATCAACAACAACAAATATGCAATCCTTCATGTATACCTTGGGCAAACCAAGTAATGAAGTCCATTGATATACTTTCCCATTTCTGATTGGGAATAGGAAGTGGCTGAAGTAAACCAGCTGCAAATTCATGTTCCCCCTTGTTTTCTTGGCAAATAACACATTCCCGAACATGCAAGAAGACATCCCTTTTCAAACCCTTCCAATAGAATCTTTCTCTAACCTGTTTGTAAGTCTTGTAGAAACCTGGATGGCCTACAAGTGGAGCATCATGCATGGCTGTAATTAAAGCTTGTTTCAGCTTCGATTCAGGTACTAAAAACACTCTTCCCTTGCAAAAAATCAGTCCTTTATGGCTGAACCTGTCATCTTCAACTTGCCCATTTATTAGTTTAGAACAAAAATCATTCTTTGCATATTCAGCCATAATTTTCACCTTCCAATCAGCAGAAATAATGGAAAGAGAATGAAAAGTAGGGTGCCTAAAAAGTGCATCAGCAGCTGAATTCTTCTTACCCTTTACAAACTCAATTTCAAAATCATATGATTGCAACTTTGTTACCCATTTCTGCTGTCTTTCATTCAGTTCAACTTGCCCCAAGAAGTATTTCAAACTGTTATGATCAGTTTTGACCACAAACTTGCCACACACTAAGTATTGCTTGAATTTGGTCGAGGCATGCATGATAGCTAGCATCTCTTTATCATAGATGCTGAAAGTTTTCTCCACATTTGAGAGCTTTCTACTCTCATAAGCAATGGGGCGTCCTTGTTGCATAAGTACAGCGCCAACTCCAACACCTGAAGAATCACAAGCAATAGAAAAAGCAACAGAAAAATCAGGAATAGCAAGTAAAGGAGTGGAAGTCATTACATCTTTCAACTTTAGAAAAGCTAAAAGAGCCTCATTGGACCATGAAAAGGCCCCTTTCTTAGTTAATTCAATAAGGGGGGCAACCAAAGAAGAAAACCCCTTAATGAACCTCCTGTAGTAACTGCATAAACCCACAAAACCCCTCAATTCCGTTAGGTTGGATGGTATAGGCCATCTTTGTACAGCTGAAACTTTAGTTTGATCAACCTTCACCCCATCTTTGCAAATAATGTGCCCACTCTCAAGTAAATCAGCAATGGTCTTTTCAATCTCATCTTTGAAAACCTTAGGATGCCTATAAGGTTTAATTATGACAGGTTTACTATTTGCTTCCAATTCAATAACACGCTGAAAACCTCTACTAGGTGGCAAACCTTTAGGTAGGTCAGAAAATACCTTAAGATGTTTTTGTAGTAAACCTTGAATTTGAGGATGATAGGTGGCTGATTTTTTCCCTTCTGAACTGAAAATTACAGCTGCCCACTCAACATCCTTATGCCTTATCATCTTCTCCATTCTTTTGTATGAAACCTCCAAAATTTTGCAAGAATCTTTTGACCCATTTTCCTTGATTCCTTGCCACACCACATCTTTCCCTTCAAGCACAAATGTCAGTTCTAATTTCTGATAATTAGTAACATAATCACCAAGGGCTTCCTCTTCCAAGGGTGTCTCATCTGCCTCATAAAAATCAGGATTATCAGAATCAGAATCAGAATGTAATTCAATGATTTTCATACCTCCTTCTCTGCATTTATGACCTCTTTGCCAAGGAGACTTGCAAATGAAACACTTGTTTTGTTTCCTTAGCTCATCTTTCTCTTCTTGTGTCAAGCGTGGGCCATTTGGGGGCTTATTAGGTGGCTAAAAACCAGATCTGAAACCTTCTCCATGCGTGGGATTCCTGCCATAAAACTTTCTCTCATTTCCACCTTGCTGCGTGAGGTTTCCTTGCTGCCCATACTGCTGTCCAAAAACTGTTTTTCTGGCTGCAAAAGGTGGTCTAGCAGGTGGATTATGTGCAAAATATTTCTGTCTAGGAGGTAAAACAGATTCTAAGCTTAAAGCTCTCTTAATGGCATCTTCAAGAGTGGCTGGTTCAAAAGCTTTAACTAATCCCTTCACGGGTTCCAACAAACCATCCATAAAAAGAAAAATTACCCTCTTGGGTGAAATATTTTGTACCTGAACTGAAAGTTGTTCAAACTCCTCCACATAGGCATGAATGGATGAAGTTTGCTTCAAAGTGGCAAGCTCCTTGAAATACTCTTCCACATTCCTCCTTTCAAACCTGTTCAAAACCCCGGTACAAAATTCATCAAATGTATCAATATCACCATGCCCTTGGGTTACTAACCCATGATGCCACCATGAGTAAGCACTACCCTCAAGGTGGAGTGTAGCAATCTGAACCGCATCGGCTTCGGAAATAGGCTCCAAGGTAAAATAAGTCTGCAATTTTTGAAGCCATGCCCTAGCTGTAAGACCATCTTGACCATTAAATGAGGGAATGGTCACCTTTTGATGCAAAAAGGGCTTTTTTTCTCTTTTTTAGCCTCAACAACAGATTTACCCACAATCTTCAAATATTTATCAAAAGAAACTGCTGCCCTAAAACCCTCAGATTTATTACTATAAGCAGCAAACTATTCATCTAATTCATCAATTACCTCATTTTCCTCCGGTGGAGGTGGTGGAACAAGAAACATAGGCTTGGACGGCCTAGGCAAGGGAGGGTGTGAGTTAGATGATGACTCATGCCCATTGTTGTTGCCTCCCCTTTCTCCTTCCCTCCTTGTGCCATTTGGGTTGCCCAAAGCTGTCCTCAATTCTTGTTGATTTGTCTCTTGTAAGGACACCATTCTTTGCAGCATGTCAAGTAGGGCATCGAATTTTTACTCAATCCTATCAACTGGCCTTTGGGGCTCCTCAACCTCTTCCCTGTTTGACATTTCCAAAGCACGTCTATTTCTCCTAGTAAAATACTGATGAACAGGACGACGATGCATAAAACCCTATCAAACCCTAAAAAGATGGAAATCTGAAATTCTGAAAATTCTGACCACCAAAAAAAAAAATTCATGAACGTTTGCTACGAAACAAGAGATTGAATCAATTATAAAAATGAGCCTAATTACTCAATTTATTGGCAAACTGTAGTAGCTCACTACTACCATCACGTTCCAAACGGAGATCCATCAAACAAGCTGAGGCAGAAGACAAAGCAAGGCCAAAATCAGTGAAAATTGGCCAAGTGTTTGGAAGCAATGCATCCCGCTTTGTCCGAGTGCAACCTGCTCCATCAAGTGCGACCCGCTTTTGTCCAGGTGCACCCCATTCCATTTGCCTGGTGCACCCCCTTTCTACTCCTGTGCGCCTAGCTCATGGCCATGTGCCTAATTTTGGCATTGTGGATAAGGATGATGAGTCCGCATGCAATTTTGAACTGCAAGTCCAAAAATAGAACTACAAGTCTAGAAATAGATTAGGGTTTATTTTTCAAGTATAAATAAGAGATTCATTCTCATCATAATGGTGTTTTGGCTACTTAGCATACCAAAGCTACTCTCTGGAGATCAATAAAGTGAAATATTGTGCATGATATTTTGAATTAAGTATGTCTATGACCTCTTATTTCATGAATGTGTGGAATTAGTGACTCTACCCTCCTTCCCATGTTAGTCCTTACATGATATTGCTGATTATTATCGAAGAATTGATGGATTAAAACTATCTGGTCCTACTGGATTTATTGATTATACCAAAGCTCATCTTGCTACGGCTTCGGCCGTATTTAATTTTCTGCTATCTTTGCTTATTTTCTTGCACTCTTTTCCTTACAAAGTAGATCAGATTTACTTTTCATGCATTTAGCTTAGATTTCAATTTTACTAGATTAATTTCTTTTCACATTTTTTGGCAAAGTTAGAAGGGAACCGCCCCAAATCCCAAGATTGGGGAGAGTAAAACCCTCCCCATCCATTTGTTGAACTGTGGTCACGAACACAAATCACACTAGACAATTTCCATGTTCAACACATATGAGGAATAATATTCTCTCCCAATTGAATCAATCAACCTCAAAACAATGCTGCCTAATAACTATCACCATAAAAGGAGCTCATATTCTATCTTTGGTACCTTTTATTACTAGCGATAACTAATTTGACCCATCGAAATGAACTCACTCCTGGATTAAATCAGAGCTGGAATACTTGTGAATGATGAAGCAAATCTCAATTCTATTATCAAAAAATTTAACAGAATTTAATTCTTCAAAAATAATTCAATTATCCAGATCTGTTCATTTCAAATATTTATCAATTTTCAAATATCTCTAGCTTTCCAAAGGGAAATCTCTGGGAGACTTCTTTACATGACCCTTCTTTACTTTCTAGAAACCAAGCAATATAACATATCAATCTTGATAAGTACTTAAAAATTTAGTGTACACCAAGTCAACATAGATATCAAAGGAAAACTCCCTCTGTCAGGTATTCTGTCAGGTATTCAAGTCACTCTTGATGGATATTCTGATGTTTTGACTAACATACATGATAACCTACTCTTCGAACCATAAAGCACAACATTGACTTCTTTTCAAGTCTTCCCTCCCTAATTTCCTATATATCACACCACTCTGTTGAGAGTGCAGAAATAGCAAGTGATTGACAAAAAAATTATGAAGATAGTAAGATCCATCATAGCAATTCTCCTTGCAGTTCTCAATCCTCGATTGCTTCTAAGAAAGAACAAAATGGATGCAGGTTGTGTACAAACTATAAAGAATTCCACAAGATTAGTGTGAAAAGTCAGCATCCACTGCCCAAGATTGATGATCTCATAGACCACTTGAAGAGGGCTACATATTGTGGCAATATTGATCTAGTTGTTGGATATCATGATAGACCTATGGATTTATAAAATGTTTAGGGAAATGATTTCATAACTAAATATGGTTTTATGAGTGGCTAGTCTAAACTTTTGGTCTGATTAGTGCTCCAGCAACATTCCAAAGGTTAATCAATGATATATTTCATCTACATTTGGGGAAAATCATATCTATAGTAGAAACTGAGGAGACCATTTCAAACACGTTCAAAACACTCTTGATCTTTTCCAGCAATATGAATTGCAAGAATAAATGAAAGGTCCTTCGAATAGACTTCTATTTGCTATTTTGATTTTACTATTGAACAAGACGGTGTACATGGAAATCTAGGAAAAATCAAAGCTCTCAAGGAATGGCCTACTACATCTAACATTACAGTTTTGAAAAGTTTTCATCATGGCCGGAATTGCCCAAGGAAACTCATTCATTATTTCTCTTATATTTCCAAGCCATTTCATCAATACTCCAATCAAAAACATTTAGAATAGAATGCAACAACTTCAAAAGCATTTAACACATCTAGGGGCCCTATGAAGATCTACGGTTCCTATCAAGAGGCTTCGTCCTCATCATTTGCAACAGTAGAGAGGATAAAGATGGGAAATTGAAGGGTGGCCTATGGTACTACAAAGTGGCAAGGCTTTATATCAAACCCTGGTCCTACAGTTTTTCATCTAACACGAGCTTATCTCCATGATTTACCAACTAATATGTGGAGGATTAAATACCTATGGGCAATCAAGAACCTCTGTTTCACCAAAGCTACAAAGGCAAGCTCTACAATTACCTGTCTCAAAATTTGGTTACAAGTGGCACCTTAAAGTATACTTCCCAAGACCATCACTATTAGATGAGGGATTTCTCCAAAACATTTAGAATGAGCCCCTTGTGTAGCATAGTGATGGTATTCCACAGTTGGAGGAACAATGATATGGATTGTATTTGAAACAATAGAGTTGTCTTTTAATTTAATTGGAATGTCAATAGTCTATTGTTATGAATAAGTGCTTGGAGGAATACTATGTTACCTTGCTTCGTGGTTGGGAGGCGTGGAGTATTATTGTTGTTTTGGATGCACTCCCCAATGACCGAGAGAAGCGGGTAATGGGGAAAAGAGGTTGGGCGGTTGCGATTATTTTCTTGGTAGGAGTTCTTGGAAAGAAAATGCACAGAGGGCATAGAGGAAGAAGGGAAATTTGGAATGCAATGAGGAGGAATCGGGGACGTCGAAGAAAAAGAGGATTGAAGCTTGTGAAAACCCGGAGCTCATCGTTACCACCAAAGCTTTGCTGAAGGGATTGCAGAGGTTTCAGGTAGGTTTCGATTGCTCTACCTTGGGTTAATGGTGTTTGGAGAATAGCTCTGCTCTGTGCTTGTTATGACTACATGGCAATACCTATGTGGGTTGGTTGGGCTGAATTTTTCTTTCCTTTGTTAAGCATTTCCCTTTCTTGCATTTCAGCTTGCTATGTTCTAAAGCATGATGCCTGGTTTTGGCTTGTTAATGTTCTATGGAAATGTAAGCTGGTTCGGGTATGTTTTGTACTACTTTTGTTGGATTTCGAAGCTCCTGAAGTATGTTGTTTGTGGTAGCTTTAGTTAATTTTGAAATGCGCGCCTGAATGCTTAATGAATGCTATTTTAGTATGGTGCTATGGCTTAAAGCATAGCTTGGTTTGCGCGCCTGTGAAGACAATGATAGGCCTTTGTAATACCTTAGAGATGTAAATCAAGGTTCCACGAGCTTGGGGGACGAGTGGATGGGGGGACAGGTTTCGGGGACAACGGGGACGGCAAGCCGATTTTAGGGGACAGCTAGGAGACGGTTGGGGGAACGGCTGGTATAATACTATGAAAATTTTTATTAAAAAAAATAAAGAATAATCTACAAATTCTACACAAAAAAAAATGAAAAATACTAATAGTAATACTAAAAACATAAAAAAAGTATGCATGTTGTTAGAATCATAGAGGATATTCATATTTATTATTGATATTAGTATATTACTAAGTGCGGCCATTTCAAAGATTTCATTGTTTCAACAAAATTTAACTTGAAGGTTCAGCCAAGGATATCAAGTGCAATCTGCCAATATCTAACAATTAACCAAATTAGTTGATATTGCTCAAGTAATGAATGCCACACTATTCAGCTTCTAAGTTTTAACATTCAAACAATAACAGTCATCATTTTTTCAGCCACCAATGTTCAAGGCTTCAAGCAAAGCTGCAAAGACTATCCTTTTTTATTTTTTTTATTTTTTTTTCGAAATAATACTTCTTATTACCAAGGAATCAAAGAATACAAAGTTCTAAATCATTACATCAGCTTGCGAATAAACAGCAAGCACTCAGATCTCAACGACTTATCAATTCTAAGACAGTCTTGTAAAATGCTACTCCTAAACACATTAATCTGATCCGAGATAAGCCTACAAGCAATACTAACAGTATGGTCGACCCTAACATGCTCATCCTGAAACACTAGACGACATCTATCCTTCCAGATGGCAAACAGAACACTAACTCTAATGATATGCCAAAACATACAAAGATGCCTGGGAAGCTTAGGGGAGTCTCCAGGCAGTAACAACTGCCACCAAACCATATCCACTAACTGTTCCAATATGACAGCATAAATTATTAAATAGTCAGCCACTATAACCAAATAGTGAAATCAGAAATTCTCATAGTCTCAATGCTCATTTACAACAAAAAGACTCAAGAGAGTTTACATCATAAAATTAAATACTAAATACTAAAATAGTAAATAGTAAATAGTCTCATTCCTATGGAACTTCTACTGGGCTACACTATCAGAATCTGAATCACTATTTGATGAGCTGCCTTCATCATCTAAGTGAAGAGCCTCCAATGAAACTCCAACCAACCCCTCCTGACCCTCATCTTCATCAATTTGTCTTGCATCCTCTGGATCAACATCCTATCATGTAGCTGGATATTGCTTGTACTCTGGCTTAACTCTCTCACAAAGGCGAAGAGAGCTATGCACTGCAACTAGCTTCTCCGCTCTGCAAGAGGTAAGCCTATTCCTCCTCACATTGTGGATAAAGTTGTATGTGGACCAATTCCTCTCAATAACAGAGGAATTAACAACCTGTGAAAGAAGCCTAATAAAAAAATGTTTCAAGTTAGGTGTGCCATCCCCATATAACTGCCACCATCCAAGGGGTCTTGTTTGGGCAATAGTAGCCCTATCCTCCATACACTCTGGTTGGCTAAAGCAAGGGCCCTCAAGATCCACAAATTGGATCCACTCATCTCTAAGTTTTGAGCCCTCCTCCCCCACATATATCTTTTTAAGGGCACTCAACAAACCTTGTCTCACCTCTGGATCTTGATGGGGAGCCACTCTCCCAGGCCTAGGCTCATACCACTTTGGGTTTACTGCATATGTTGCCCATATGAAGGGGGGTGTTCCACCTCCTCTGTATAATAGGTCTAATGTAGCCCTCATAGAATAATAATGATGGATATCTAGCAGAAATGATTTTTTTTATCTCCCCTAACATGCTGTCAATAAGTTTCATAGAACTCTCCTAGATTAGGAGCATCTGTGTCAACATATCTGATGACTACAACAATTGGGGCAACAAACGACACAATGTACCTACAAGAAATCCAAATTTGAAACTAAAAATTTTAAAATAAATAATCATAAATAACATTTCTTACTTGGCTTAAGTCCACCAACTATCATCCAATATTTTGTCTCTAATTTTCTTTCCCTCCTCTGTCCTTGATTCCAGCCACCTCTTCCACTCTGTGCATACTACCATGGACTGTAAAGCATCTTGCACCTCAATCATCCTCTCCAATAAAATGGAGTAGGTGGCATATCTAGTGTCTCCTAGTTTGATGAATTCCTTCTTTGAGAAGGACCAAAAGAGGGCTAAGGAAGTTTGATGGTTGCAAATGAACATTTGCATATCTATGGCTTTTGCAACCATAACCTTCACCCAATCTATCCTCCCAATGTCCTTCAATGCATTGTTCAATGCATTAACACAACACGGGGTCCCAAATGTATGTCTATATGCATGTTCTATCATTTTTCCCGCACGCTGGAAAACAGGGGCTGCATCTATAACTACTTGTAGTGTACAACAAAAATGGTCTCATTTAAACAACCATTTAGAATCTAGATTTAAAATTTTAAAGATTTTGATTTTCATAAGAAAAACTTAAAAGTTAAAACGGAAATTGTCAAATTGATTACCTGTACAACATTGGAGGATCCAACCTCCTCAATAGCCTCCTTCAACAAGAGGTATTGGAACTCAGAATCCTTTTTCTTCCCCGTGCAATCAATGGCTCGAAGACCTGCTTTACATGTGACAATGATATTGATAAGTGGACGTTGTCAAATGTCAGTCCACCCATCAATGATGATAGAACATCCATTTGTCAACCATGTGTTCTTCATCTGCTCCATAACCACACTGCATATGGAATATTGTTTGTCCAAGAGAGAGGTACGAAGCCTAGTTTCTCCAAGCGCTAGATATGAAGTCCCTGCCTTGCCTATTTGTTTTACTGCTTCCTTGAAATAGGGAGAACGTGCAATATGGAAAGGAAGCCCATGTGCAAAAAATAATTGTGCTACAACATCATCTGTTTCCTCTTTTGCTTGCACATTAAACATCTCACTTACATTTCCCTTTTTCTTTTTCTTTGGGTTGATTCTTGTGGCTGTTCTGAGGAGGCTCCAAGTCCAAAGTCACCTCTAGATGATCAACTAGCTGTAGGTAAAGGCATGCCTAAACTTTTAAATCTGGACTCTTGCACAAGCTTATGGACTTCAAAAACTTGTACCCAGGTCATTTTTTGGCAAACCCTAACCCCTGTTCCTACCTTATCACTGAGATGAGACTCAACCCTCGTATAGCTGCCCTTAAACACAGTTTTACAAAAATTACACAGCCATGTTCTTGAGCCCCCCCAAAAAATTTTGCCTTGGTCACAGTTGGTTACAAATTGCAGGAGAGGTTTTTTCATATCGAATGGACCCTTGCATATTCCTTTAATAATGGTGATGGACAGTCAAAACTGGTTTTAGAAGCAGTGTTGTCCCCTTTGGAAGTTTGGGGTTGGATGGTAGAGGCAGAATCCCTAGCAGCATGAATATTTATATTTTCATTTTGGTTTTGATTTTCACTTTCAGTTTGGTTTCCCCCCTCCATATTAATGTTAAATGAGCCTGATTAACTGTTGGCCATGGTTTTTTTTTTTTTTTTAAAGCAAAAAACCCCTTGCGGGGCCGCCTTGGTCTAAGAGACCACGAACAGGGGTTCTACACCGTCAAAGTCACCCGGGGGTCGCACCCAGCCCTGCCCATACCAACATTATCAATTGGATTTTGGGTACCCAATTCAGCTTTTTGGTAGGGTGGAGATTCGAACCTAGGACCTCCCTTGGAGGATTGCCCTCTCCTCTCCAATTCACCTACAACACCTGGGTACTGCTGGCCATGTTGAATGTTGAAATAAAAATATGAAAATTTCAAAACAAACTTGGATTTTTGTTGCTTGATGTTGCTATCTTTGTTGTTGTTGCCTGATGTTGCTATCCCTGCCCTTTGCTATCTCTGATGTTGTTGCCTGCTAGTGTTGTTGCTCCCTGCTAGTGCCGCCTGATAGTGTTGTTGCTATCCCTGCCCTTGTTGCCTGTTGTTGCTGCCTCCTTTTGCTATCCCCTGTTGTTGTTGTTGTTGTTGTTTGTTGTTGTTATCCCAACCCTTGCTGCCTCCTTTTGCTATCCCAGCTCTCTTTTTCTTCTTCACTGTTGAAAGATGAGACTTTTAACTTTATAAGTTTATATAGTGAGTTGCTTTTAGGTTTAGGGTTTGGGAGGGTGAGGGTGAGACTTAAAATGGGTCCCACCCCCTACCTTTTTAGTTTTTTAAAATTTACTTTTTCATGTTTTTTTTATTTTTTTAAGTTGGATATGGGCGCTTAGCCGTGGAGGACGGTTGGGCGCCTTTAGGGACGCTTGGGCCGTCCTAGGGTAGTTGGGCATCCCCAAAGGCGCCCGCGTCCCTAGGGACGATTGGCCATCCCCAAGGGCGCCCCAAAACAGGGGGCATCCCGAGGACGGGAGGCCCTAGGCCTCTGGCGTCCCGGGGACGGCGGGGAAACATCCCCCTTGCCATCCCCCATTTGCTAGGGGACGCGGGGAACGGGGGGACGCATCCCTCAGGAGGGGGATGCATCCCCGTGGAACCCTGATGTAAATGTTACAGAGGACAATGCTTGGCTGGGTGCGTGCTTTGTTTGATAAAGAAGCTCTATCGTGTGATTTGCTTCCAGTAAATACTTGGTTACAAGTATTGTTTTTATGTTCCTTACGATTGCCTTTAAGTTATGCTGTTTATGCTACCTGAAAATAGAGCCGCAATCTGTAGTGAGCTTTCAAATTCGTGTTCTTTTTCATTTTGCTTTTGGCTGGATTTGTTGTTGGCCAAATGACGTCGTCGAGGCTTGCTTGTAAGCTTTTGTGGGCGCTCATTGGATAATGGCGATGTGATGTGGGCACTATGGTCTTCAACGGGACTGTAGTTTTGTTTCATAGCTTCATTGTGTGTCTACCATGCTAGGAATTTCGTGTTGTGAGTGCTTCCTTTTCATGGCTGGTGCTTTCCTTTGGTGTAACCTGGTGTTTAGCGCTGTTGTGTTGTCTTCTAGCTTGGACAGTGAAAGACTACAATTCTGCCACCTAATGTTGGAAAGCATCTTTATTTTAAAAGATATTAATATAGTTTGTAGCTGAGCTTTGGTTACATATTATTTTGGCCATTTTGACTTTATGGTTAAATCATATCGTAGCTAAAGTAGTGGCTTTTTATTACAAAGCAATATTTTAATAAAGTCATTTTTGGGTGTGAATTGGGTGCTTTAAATTATGTGGATGAATTTGGGTTTTATTTACTGAATTAATGCTGGTTTGAATAAGGTTTTATTTAAATCAAGGTTAGATGATATATATGCGGAGTCCAATCTATTGTCGGTTTTAATATCATGAGGTGTGGAGCCATTTGCTTACAAAAGATATTATGGGGTTTCTTTAGGGAATAGACTTCTTGCTTGTGATAAGTAAAGAACATGTTTATTTAATACAGTTTATTCGAAAGAATATAAAAGAATATATCTTGGGTTTCTTTGGAATGTTGTGTGCAATGAAAATTTAGCATGCATTTAGGGATGCACTCTCATGCTAATGGAGCTGTCCTGATCCTTTAACTCATCTCCTTCTTGGTGGGTTTAAAAAAAACTTGATGTTGGTGGGAGTCATGAAGCATAAGAGCAAAGGATCGAAGAAAGTGTTTCTTTTGTCATCTCTTAAGTCCAAGTTTGGAATGGACTTTGTAAGCATTGTATATTTATTTGGCTACAGGATAATTTGATGTAATTCTGTAATAGACATTGTTGCTTGAATTCTCTCAAGAAGGGGATTTCTTTGGTATGAATATCTAGTTGTTGATTTCTATGTTAAAGTATAATATTGATGGGCATTTAAAAGGAATTTACTTGTTTATTATGCTTTAAATTCTAGATGCTAAGAAGTTTAATAGCTTTTATTTCTAGCAATTTACTCGAAAGAAAAGTTCATTTGCATTTATTATTTGTTATGTTAAGTGGAGAGTTATTACAATTTATTGCAAGAAGGAATCATGGTTTTCGTTTGGTTAAAGAAGGTTAACTCTTTATGGGGTTTTTTTTGGGGTGGGGGGTTAGATTTGGGGAAGATCCTAGCCTACCTTTCTAGTGGAACCTTGGTTGATGAAACCACCTGAGATGTCTACAAAGCACGTAACTCTCGGGTTCATGGAATGAGACCTTCGATAAAGGATCTTCGAAGGGGGGTTTCTGGGTGGTGTAACCTAAAACCCTAAACTATCCACGGAGGTTTGGAGCTCATTGACATGTTGGATTTTGGTGATGGTGACCAGAGCAGATGGACTTATTGGTACCATGTGAATCTATCTACACGGAGTAGAGGTCACCTTAGTTATGTCATCGGGAAGATGAATGTAACCAAGCACTAAAAGACCTTTTGGTCGACTAGACATAAGGACACTACGCTATAAGAACCATTGTAGAATGACTTACGATGGGTTTTGGAAATGAGCGTCCCTAGGTCTCAAGAGATTGAGACAGGGTTAATCCAACGCTATGGGTAAGTTGTCCAACATTTGCGGAGAATGCATGGAAATGGGGAGACCATATGAAGGCGTCCTGTATACCGCGGAGGTGTACTAGGTAACCCCAGGTTATCTAAGGGCTTTTCGCCACTCCTGTCCACTCGAGCAACGTCTGCAACGTTGTAAAACTCGAACTGTGGTTAAAGCTCTATGTAAATGTTTAAATCCTCTCATGGTCACATCTTAGAGAACTTAATTCTTCCTTCTTCAAAAAAAGTAAAAAAAAGTTCTTACTCGGGTTGGGTAAGTTTAGGGTATGTTACAACGATAGTAAATATTATTTGTCCTAAATTCTTACAATAACTGTTATTTCGCATTTCCATGTTTCATTTAATGAATGCATCTATTATTGGATATACGATATTAGTGTTGCTTTTGTCAATACTCTTTGTAATCGTAGTTAGAATTATCTTTGGCATTGAATTTCTTATCTCAGTACAACTTAGAACTAAGAATTTTGAGGTGAAATATTCGCATGAGAGGAAGAGGTTCATTGCATTTTGAATTGCGTACACCATCCCCAAGACTTCCCGCTCTGTAGTGCTAGTATTGCCTTTAACTCCTAAAAGGCCTTCTAGTACTTCTCCATCCACCTTAAGGGAACACCTTTAAGCGTCAACACATCAAAAGGGTGTGAAACTTATGCAAAGTTCTTGATAAACCGTTGATAGTGCCCGAAAAGCCCCAAAAGGACTCAAATGAACTCAAGTCATATGCCTCTTCTATGCTCATCACGACTTGTATTTTGTCAAGATCAGTCTTCAAACCTTCCTTACACACTACATGCCCTAGCAACTTCCATACCGCACCAACAATTTATATTTCTTAAAATTCAAGGACAAACGAGCATTCATACACAGTCGCATACACTCCAATGCTTTCAAGTGCTTGTCCTTCCTTCTGTACAATGACCAATAATCCAAGAACTCTCTGAATTTGCTCGTCGACATTTGTTCAAAGATGTACAAAATTATTCTTTAAAATGTGGCAGGAGAGTTACACCAACTGAAGGGCATCCGATTATATGCATAAATGCCAATCTCCACAACGAAAGTGGTCTTCAATCTATCCTCCTCGGTAATACTGATTTGATTGTAGCCAAAGAATCCATCCAAAAATGAATAGATCTCATGTCCAGCTACCTCCTCCAGAATCAAATCAATAAATGGTATGGGAAAGGAATCCATGATGATCACTACATTCAAGCTTTGGAAATCCACACAAATGTTGATCTGATTACTTTCCTTCTTCAAACTGATGATGATCAATGACACCCACTCACCATCACCGTGAAGATAATTCCAAAATCCAACATCTTTTCAATCTCTACATTGACCAAGGCCGCATACTTTGGGTTCATTCTGTACGGCCTTCTCATCATAGGTTGCTCGCCCGGCACCAACAGAATCTGATGCATGCACAATTCAAGTGGGATCCCTTGTAAATTTTTGTACGTCCATGTGAAAACCTTTTTATAATACCAAAAAAATTTAAAAGTTGTTGCTTTTAAAACTGGGCCCCACTCATCACCACAATGGATCATCTTCTCCTCTCCTTTGCCAAGATTCATCTGCATTATCTTTGGTCCATACTTTGGTGTCAGGGTCTGTCGCCACTTTTGCCACATCAAAAAGGTGTGTTGGCCTTTCATCAATCTAAGCATCGCCAACACTATACTCCATAAAATTTCATGGAAAGCTCCACTTCTCTTCTTCTTCTGCCTTCACTCCTATCTTGGCATTGTGACTACACTTGCCAACCTCGTACACACTCCGTGATGATTCATCTTGGATCTCTTCTTCTGCATTAATGCACATGCATGTTGGTTGCAAAACTTCATAGTCTTCCATCTGCCAATGTAAAATTCCGCTATCCAAATGTTCCTTATCTTCCATGCATTATTCTAATTCCAAAACTCTTTTGTTCGGCTCACATCTACTTGCATGATCTTCATCCTCTGAGGATGAACTTCAAGATCTATCGGATGTCGCCAACTCTTCGCTCACAAACTGATTTTTCAATTTAATTACATACTTGTGTTGGCCTTTCTTAAAAGTCAAGTGATCCTTCTCCTAGTAGTGGTTTACATTTGCCATGTGTAGCCACCCACGTCCCAACAATGCATTGTAGGCTAGTTTTTGCATAGCGATCATCACAAAGTCCATAATGAACATCTTATCAACAATTTTCACTTTGGGTGTAGTCAACACTCCTTTCATCTCTATGCTATATTGATTTGTGCCATACAACCGAAAATTGGGAGAATATAAATGAATGCTTGCATCAACTTGTGATTTAGCAATATTGTGTATCAATGCTGATTTCTTCCCAGCATCAATCATCAAGACTATTGGTCAATGTACTCATCACTCATTATTCTTCTCGCGTCCAGTTGGCATCGCAACTCCTCCACTCCTCTTGTCTACAACATTTGTCCTACCGTCGCCTACAGCTCCAGTATTGTGCACAGTAAATTGTATACTTTCACCACTTGTATTTAGCACTTGCATGGCCAACTATTGTGTTGACATCTCATCATCTTTAACCAAAATGGCTTCTTTCAACTTCTTTTCTTGAATCAACATCTCTTGATTGGTCTTTTGCATTTCTTCTTCAATCTACACACGTGCTTCTCCGATTTCTCCTCCTTTGGCATGAGTCAAGTACTAGTCCATTCTCCATTCTCCTCACCTGTGCCCGAGTTACTGCTAGCGTGTGTTTCTCCTTTTGTTGCTAGTCTTGTTGAGGTTCTTCAATGTCAATGAAATTGACATTTTGCGAGTTGCTTGTACTAGCCTTCTTTGGACTATTCGCCTCCTTGTGGTTGTCAAGTCCACACCATCTACAGATCATTTGTATTATCCCATTGCCCCCTCCTGTTGGAGCATTCATACAATTGCATTTGAAGTGTGCCATTCTTGACATCTTGGACGTTGTACGATAGGCCTTCTGTTTGAATCATCTTGCAACCGACCCTCTCCTGTGGATCGATCCCCTTGTTGTGGTTGTCTTCTTCCTTGGTAGTTATTACAGTATCCGCCACTTGTTGCTCCTTGTCCACTTTTCCAAGTGCTTGTTTTTCATCCTTGACCTCTTTATGCACCATCAACGTTTAATATCTCACACTTCCTAGGTTGAACGGGCAATCTGCAATAGAATGTCCCACAACCTCGCAAATATGACAAAATGCCTTCTTCAGAGGGGTGACATTGGTGTGTCCTAATTTGCAATCAGAACATATATGTCCTTCCTTTCCCCCTTCACCTCATTGATCATATGTTTGAGGTCCTTCCGCATTACCCAGATTGTAATGCTCAACTCCTTATGGTCACTATTTGAATCATCTTGGTCATGACTCATACTTCCTCCTTCTGATGCTACTATCTTTATTTCACTTTCCATATTAAGCGCTCTGTCGAAAGCCTCCTAATAGCTAGTTGGCGAAACCACCTTCACCTTTTTCTTGTACCTTGGCAACAATTCATCTAGGAACCATCACTTTTGCAACCCATCCACCGGCTTAAACTCCATCTTGCTAATGAGTTTCTTCAAAGGACGATTATGACTTGATATTCTCACCCTTTTTCTGTTTCATTGAGTAGATCTTGCCAATGATCTCCGTATCATCGCAAAGTAGTATGAATTCCTTATTAAATTCAATTTTCAACTCAACCCAATCTATGAAGTGCCAATCAATTGCTACTCCATGCAATGTTGCTAAGAACAATCTCAACCACGTATCTTCATCGGTCACACCATTTGCTTTCCATAGTCTCATACATTTCGATATTGACTTTAGGGTCTTCTCTCTCATCCCTTACAAATTTCGAGGACTTTTGCTTCCCATTGCTGCAACGATGTTTGCTATAGCTAGTTGTCCGTCTCCACTCAACGAACCTTCTATTGATGACTTATTTGTCACAAACAATCTTTGGCTGCTACCTTGCGCACCTACACTCCGCAATCTTCTTTGTGAATACACAAGCGTCAGTTCTGGTCTTTAGAGCACACTCCTATTGTTGCCCTTGTGCTTGACTCTCATCCTCAACACCTATAGGCACTCTTCCCCGCACTTGTGCTAGCATCACCAATTGCTCCACCTCATCCTATGCACGTTCCACATGGGCGCTTTCTTCACCACTTGCACGAATGTTCTTCTCGGTCCCATCTCGTTTGCACGTTGCACCTCCACTTGCATGTTGTCCTCCGTTGTTTAAAACAACGTTGAAACCTTCCACGTTCTTCATCTGAATTTCTCTCCTCCCAAGGGTTCCACACTCGATCAACTTCTGGCACTCATATCTCCTCAACAGCATTTTTTGAAAATACTCCACCTTCACGCAAGTCTTCCTTGCCAATATGGAAGTCTTCCTCGTGCTTGGCCCGTCCATGCTCTCCTTATTCTTCTTGTCGTGCAATCCACAATGTTGGTTGATCAATCGTCCTTTTGTGTCCACGTCTCCCACATCCTCGGATTATGTTATCTATCATCCACTTTTCCCACCTCCAAACTCCACGTGGTTGCTGGTTTGAACTTCAAATGGCAACAACACCAAATGTAGCACGATGGTGGTATTCCACAATTGGAATAACAATTATGAATGATAGAGGAGGTTGACCAAACAAATCATCAACATGCAATCTAGACTGCCTACAACACAATCTCTCTAACGGTCCTGCACAACACAGTAATCAGACGACCCAGTTTGCAATCTAGCCGACCTGGCACAGCAGTAAGACAACTTGGCCTTCAGGTTAGACAGCCCAAGCTTGCATGGGACAGCTCGGATTCAGATCTAGACAACCCTGTACGGATGGAGTACAGCAAACAGAGTCTACACAAAAACAATTTGAAACATCTATCTACAACAATAGCATTCAAAAATCACATGCAATAATCATACACAATAGCAATGGCTGAATGATGTATTGATATTAACAAAGATACATTTATTGTATTACAACCATGCCTCTGTACAGATACACTTTCTAGCATCTCCTCCGCATACAGCATCTATGTCTTGCGTGTACAATCTCTCGTGTGCGTGTAAAGTGTATGTGTTGTGTACCCACTCAAATGAATGAGGGGGTCTATTTAAACTCATGGGAAGGTAGTTATTCCCAACTACCAACTTGACACCTCACCAACTCACATTACATTTGTCATGCATTTACATTTCATTTCATTTCCAACTACAAGACAAACTGCATGACAACTAATGACTCATCCGTACATAACTAATACTTCACTCAACATTACACATTGTTGCATGAAATATTACATCATCACTTTATAACATCAAATATATCAAAACTTTATCATGCGCATACTTGACTTCCAACGCACTTATTCATATTTCTAGTGTTGAGGTGGCAAGTCAGAACTAGAGTCTACACCTTGAGACTTAAAGCATCCTAATTGCCCTAAAAACCCTTATGCACACTTTAGTGAAAATGAAGAAATACATCAGCCTTCACATGGTAGAGAGAAGAAAGTACGGAAGGCCAAAGCTCATAACCCATCAAAAACCAGGGCATGGAAGGAATGACACCAGGCTCGCTTCCTCGAGCTAAAGAAAGAGACATCTTTGTTGTGTCTATGGAAAAACTAGTTGGCATCGACAAACATATGGCTCCCCAAGAGGTTGAATTAGGATAGTTACCTGAGGAGCCGCAAGACAGAGAAGCCTAGATAGGGGTAGACAACCTACAGCCAAGTGCTATAAGATCACCATTAAATGTCAACCCACAAATCAAAGTCTTTGTTAAACACCCTCTTCAATGTAGCACAGCAATGGTATTCTACAATTAAAGGAATAGAAAATGGAGGACGATAGGAAAAATCAGCAACACAGCATACAACAACAATGCTCATTCTGAAAATGGAAGAACAGCAGCAAATTTAGAAAAATCACCCTCAAACAGCCCTACACAGTAACAATACAAACTGAAACATGTCCAGACGGCCCTACCCAAACTACAATATGTATCCACACGGCCTTGCACAAGTATCTACAACAAGCATTAAAGAGTGGAAATAGCTCAGATGGCCATGCACAACAATGTATAACAAGAATAATTCACAGGCACATGCACAACATCACCATAAGTCTGCACACAACAATGGCTGAATGGAAGTATTCTCATTATCTGCACATGTATCTCCCAAATGCATATAGATATCTACTCATGCTCATTCGAATTTGTGAGGGGGTCTATTTATACAACTTCCTATGAATGGAGAGGTAGTTGCATCCTCAACTCCCTCCAACTAACTACCCCAACACATCATGACTTCTTGAATTACAATTATGTTCATTTGTCCAACATTTGAATTTCATGAACTTCTTAATTACACGTATGGCATTTCATCAAACACTTTGCATATGTGTTGCAAAAAAATTCAAAATTATAATTTTGTTTACAAAAACAAAATCATACATGCATACTTGACTCCATACGCACTCCATGAACCTCATGGTCGTGCTTGAGGTGGCACCACATCCCAACTAGCACCTACATTACCCTCCCTTCTAGATTGGTTGATGTCCTCATCAATGATTGTTATTGCTCCTAAGGGTTTCGGCTCTGCTATAGTTGAGGTGTTTGTGCAGGTATTCCTTTAACTGTTGAACCTACAATTTGATGGCTGATTTTTCCTATCATCCTCCATTCTCTATTCCTTCAATTATAGAATACCCGCACAAACATCTCAACTATACCCACTAAATGACTCCTTCGACACAAAAGCGAGGGGGACTGCTGAGCTTGCTCTAGCTTGCAGGAATTGTAAAGGTATGACATGGTCTGCCCCCGGGTCCCTTGTTGATATGATTAGCGAACACTATCATTCTCATTTGCGAGACACATGAGAGCCCCAAGTGGGCCCTACCAACTATCATTGGTTACTTTTGGTAGTCCAAATGTCGACAACTTACTCAACGTTCTAGGGGGTTAGAGGGTCAAGAGGTGTTGTTGCGCTTATCAGGGATAGACTTCAGGGTTATGTGACCCTGGTTTCCTTAGATCCCCACTCCAAATTCCTATAATTTAAATTCGTCGTCACCCACCTCTTCGGGATATCTTCATTGCCATTTGTTACTTGTTGACAATTTTGTCACATTGCTTGAAGGGGTAGTGAAGATAAATATTTTGTAAAGTATTCTCTTAGTTTTCATGAATTTGTTCCCTTGCTTTTATATATTTTCAAGTATTGCAGCAATTTTGGCTTTCATTTTTTATCCCCTTTGTACATAAGCCATATGTGTAAGAGCTTCGCCCACAGAGCAAACCAGGTTTAAAAGCTTCGCAGGAGAAGGGAGGATAGCTTCGCAAGGAAAAGGAAACAGGAGAGCCCAGATAGAAGCCCAAAATTTTCTAAGGCATAGAAGGAGCTTCGCTAGCGAAGCTGCCAAAACAATCACTTCGGGTGAAAATTTTGCGAAGCGGCGAGAGCAAAATGATGAAATTTTCTAAGTGTGTGAAAGTGCTTCGCTGAAATTTTGGCGAAGCACCCGCTTCGGCCCCTCCTCTGGCGAACCAATTTTGATGGATCCCGCTTCGCCCCAAACCTTTGCGAAGCATCTGCTTCGGCCACTTTTTGTGCGAAGCTTCCCCATCCAAGGACTTGCCTCCCCCGAAAAGTTAAGGAAATATTCTAAGGCAAGAATCCGCTTCGGCCGAAACAGTTCCAAACGACTGTTGTTGAAGTAGTTCATAGTCCATTGGCAATCATCCGCCGCTTCGGACAAAATCTTTTGCGAAGCGGCATTCAGCCTACATCCCTAGCGAAGTAATAAGAAAGGTAGAAGCCATGCTTTAGCAGGGGACATCTGCTTCGGCATATGGTCTTTGCGAAGCAGTTTCCTAGGGATCCTTCGGGCGAAGCACTCACACATGATTATCATTTCTGCTTCGGCTCACACTTGTTGCGAAGCGAAGCCCCGAACTAGAATCTGGCGAAGCACCCTCTAGGGCTCAACCGACGAAGGGCGCTTTCTTCGAAGGCACACATCCCAAGGCCGGGTATCTTTCCAAGGCATTTGAGTGTTTCATAAATGCATTCTTTCTTGACCGAAAGACCCGGTGCCCATTTGTGGCAATAGGAAAAGAGCTATCAGTTGCAGAAGAAAAGCCAGGGCAACTTGTAAATCCACTCGAGCACCTCACCCGGAGAAACCTAGGACAAGTCAGACGGCTCATAAATGCAGATTTCCCCGGCTGATGCGGCCATGGTTGCTAATTGTGGAAATGGATGTGAAAGCTCAATGGCAGAAGGGGACAGGCGCGGATTTTTTAGACGGCCGAGGGTGTACTCTCAAATCCAGCGCATTGATGGCTCAGAGGGTCGGGTCCTCTATAAAAACCCACACATTGTAATGAAAAAGGGGGGGAACTTTTGCTAGAAAGCTGCTGTAACTTGATTTTTGCAATCGATATTAAAGACTTTGGGCTCAATTTCTCTTTTGTATGCTGCCTTCTGTGATAATTTCTGTTATTCCATTTCTTCATTTGCATACTGTAATTCTGCATCCTGGATTTAGGTGTGTGATTGGGGGTTGGACCCTGGAATTCTCCTGAAGGATACATAGGGGAGAAAATACTGCGTTAAATTCTTTGTATGCTGCCTCTGGTTAGTGGTTTCTGCTACATTCATTTATTTTCCTAATTGCTGTAATTCTGAAATCTGGATTTAGGCGTAGGAAAGTGGTTGAATCCTGGAACTCTTCCAGAGGATACATAGGGAAGTTAGCGTGGTGTTCATTTATGTTTTATTCTTTGTATTTATTGCTGCTACTTCAAGGTATTAGCTAGTAATCGTGTTGCTGGTTCTTTCCCACTGAATCATTCACATTTCTTTCCCTATCCCCTTTTTTATCTCTTTCCTGCACTCTTAGCTTAAAACACCTAGTAGTTTAGTAAAGGAGCCGGCCTTTCTCCGGAGATTGGCACGGGGGGCATCTCTTCCCCTCGGCCTTTCAATGTTGGTCCAGGTCTAGGGCGCGTATACATACCAAAATCCTTTCCTGTGGCAGATTTGTGACCAACAGTTTCTGGCACGCCCGGTGGGACCCGGTCAGTCTCACCTTGTGAGTGGTAATGAGAGCCGATGCTTATCTCATTGTCGTAAGACTCTAGCATCTGGCGACTCTGTTCAACCTGAAAATCTCAAAGTCTTAGAGACCGGTACTAAAATATCCGTGCCTTCATGCAAACGAGATGGAGAGTTAGGAATAGTGGAGAAGAGACTGAATTCTTCGAGCTTGACGTTAGCGCATTCGGAGAGCGTCCTAGGTTAGTCACGCCTGAGTCACTCCTACGCGAAGGGTCCTCGCAAGAAGCTGTCTTTGACGAACAAGGCTTAAATTCCGACAGCACTGCGACTAGTCTTCCCCCTAATCCCCCAAACTCTCCGGATCACCCAAGCACCTCTGTTCCACTTAGCAGTCAATCAGGAACTCCAGGAGCTTCGGTCCCTCCAAATCTAGGTGCAGGTATGGCACACCAACAACATCAACAACAAATGCAACAGCAGCAGCAACAACAACAACAACAGCCGCCATGAGCAACCGCCCAGATTGTTCCCAGCATGGAATTCTTCCGGACCGTTAAATCTAGCGGGACAAGGGCAGGTTCCGCCTGCTGCCATGAAAAAAATCCCTACGTTCGACGGCACAGGGAAGACGGCTCTGGAACACATCCAAGATATCGTTTCTCTGGCTGCGATTCATGACATTACAGAAGAAAGAGTCATGGTAAAGCTTCTAGTTCTGTCTCTCCGAGGAAAGCTCCTCTACTGGTACAGATCTCTGCCACCCGGCACTATAACGGGATGGGACCAGTTAGCCGGACAACTAATGAGGGGATTTAATGAAGCTGCCGATCCATCCTCTCTCTTGCATCAGTTTACAACGATCCAAAGGCACCCGCAGGAGGAGATTGCTGATTTCAATGTGAGGTTCGCCCGAACCTGGCAAAGAGTACCCACTGGACTTCGACCGACCAGCGAAGCTGCAACATATTACTACCTAAGGGCCTTCAACGCTGACATCAGTATGATGGTAAGATTTTCGAATATCAATACTTTCCCCGAACTATATGAACTGGCCCAGAAGGCGGAAATGGATTTGATAGCCATCGGTAAACTTCCTCCAAGGATGCCGATGCCCATATTCCCTGAATTTCCCCAGTCGCAGTACCCTAGTGCAGCTACTTCGCAGACCTCCACATCCCCTGCATGCCCGATCCCATCATGGAACCCGAACCCCACTGTGTCCCAGATAGCTGCCCCACAAATACATTTTCCTACCTTTTCGGCACCACAGCCCACTGTTCCTTCGTCATTTCCAGCATTACCAGCACCACCCCAATACCCTGCCTTGCCCCCGGTACCAACGATGGCCCCATTGCCATCAGCCCCTACATCCGTGGATATGCAGGCTAAAATATTGCAGGAAGTTCAATCCCTGAATTCTACTGTGCAGACCTTGTCTAATGACATGATCATCATGAAGAAGAAGCAAGCACAGCAGGAATTCCTGCCAAGAAGGTCATACCCTCCACCAGCGCTCACTAAAGATCAAGTGGTACAGCCGGGAAGGCCTCCAGCAAGGAATGCAGCAATTAGCGAAGAACCGAGCACTTCTGATTATGTACATTGGTGCTCCACTTGTAATGACCCACATGAGGAGGGCACTTGCATGTTACATCAACATTACGTGCAAACGCTATCGGGTAGCACCCCTAGCGGTCAAGTCAATATAATTAGGCAAGCAGATCAAAGTCTGGTAATCGACGAAGAAGAACAAGTTTCAGTCCTTACCAAGGAGGGAAAGAGACCAATGGAGGTTGACGCAGCTCAAATGGCCCCCTTGAAGGTGTATACTCGCCGTGAAAAGGGGCAACAACCTGTCAAGGCTCCAGACAAAGTTCTCTATCCTTCGCCGGCAAAAGAGAAAACCCAACAGGCCGCCGTAGCTCCGCTCCAGGCTGAAACCAAGGAGCAGGCCAGGGAAAAGCTTAAACTCCCTTCGCTAACAAAACGACAAAGAGTTGAGGCCACAGAGCAATATCGCACAAGGTATGAAGCAAAGAAGGAACCAGAAGCACCCGCCTCCATAGTGTACAACATCGTGGACGAACTAAAGAAAACCCCTGCTAAGATCAGTCTATACGATGCATTACAACTGCCGGGACAAGTGGACTTGTTGCAAGAATCCTTGAAGTCAGCGAAAGCAGGAAAGTCAATACAACCTGCTCTGGTCCAAACCCTATCCACTTCCATTACAGGAAAAAACAGGCCTCCTCCGTTCTATCTGTCCTTACAAATGGAAGGACATATCGTTCACAACTGTATGATTGACTCCGGTGCCGCAACAACAGTCATGCCTAAGGCGGTTTGCGAGGAGATAGGAATGGAATATACGCGAAGCAGTCACGGCGTGCTTCAGCTGGATGGCACCCCTGTAAAGACAGTTGGTGTGATCAAGGATATACCCATCCGACTGCATAAAGTGCCCCAAATTGTAGTAATACAAGAGGTGGTAGTTGTCGACCTGGAGCCATATTTCAGCATGTGTCTTTCAAGGGAATTCACGGCTAAGCTAGGCGGATATCTTTCCATGGACTACTCGCATTTAGAAGTTCCATTCAAGGGAAGGAAGGTCAAGATTTACAATGAGAAACCTTCTACGTTTCTCGTAGAGAAGATGACCGAAGAAGAAAGTAATGATTCCATTCATACAATAGCCGAAGAAATAGAGCAGGTGGACTTAGTGGAAGAGTCTCTTGCGCAGTTGAATACTGAAGACGAGTTTTCACTGACAGATTTCAACGCCATGATAGAGACAGAAATGGGATGTTATACCATCACCGAACCTGAAAAGCACACTAAGCCAGAGGATAAGACGGCTGCCCAGGAGGAATTATGGAAATTGTTCTTTGACGGTGCCCGATGCAAAAATGGCGTCGGGGCAGGGATACTCCTCGTATCACCGTCTGGCGAACAGAAGGAATATTGCTACCGGTTAGTTTGGAGTTGTACCAACAACGCAGCCGAATATGAAGCCCTTTGCCTAGGACTGAAGAAAGCGGAGAAACTAGGCATCAAACATCTCCAAATCTTCGGAGACTCAGAACTGGTATGTAATCAGGTCACCAATAAATGTATTTCCAAAAAGCATTATCTTAAAGCATACCGCAATAGGGTATGGGACCTGTTCGAGCAGTTTGAATCGCTCAATGTACAGCCCATCCCACGAGAAAAGAACAGACATGCTGACATCTTGGCCTCCATCGGAGCCAGATACTCTCCAGCTGATGACATGGTGCACAAGCCCAAAGCCGTGAGGTTGATTTATAGGCCCTCTGTGCCGGATAGGGATATTCACTGGCAAGTCTTTGATAATGATGAACAAATCATCAATTTCCTGGTCCAAGAAGCAGCCACTGTTGAAGAAAGGAACCCCGAAAATGAAGAATATGAGGGGCTGATCCAGCTGAAAAACAACCATGTTCCGAGGGGACTGATTACCTTGGAAAGCCTGTTCGATCAGAATGACAGAGCAGTTTCCCACAGAATCAAAGTTGACGCTAGGCAATACCAAGATCTAGAGCTTGAATCTGGGAAAGTGATAAAAGTCGGGACAGATTGCACCCCAGCAGAACTAGAACAGATCCGATCTTTGTGCAGAAGATATCCAGACATAGTGGCATGGTCTTATCAAGACCTGAGGGGCTACGACCGGCAAATGATTCAACATACGATCGAGCTGCAAGAAGGGGTCAAGCCTTTCAGACAGAGGCAAAGGCCAGTCAATCCAAAAATCGAAGTCCTCATGAAGGCCGAACTTCTGAAAATGCTTGAGGCTAAAATCATCTATCCCATAAAGCATTCTTCTTGGGTGGCGAATCTAGTTCCTGTCAGAAAGAAAAATGGGGACATCCGCCTATGTGTAGATTTTCGCAATCTAAACCAAGCTTCCTTAAAGGATCACTATCCCCTCCCGCAGATTGATCAAATCTTGCATTCAATAGCCGGGGCTCAACGTTTTTCTTTACTTGATGGTTTTTCAGGGTATAACCAGATTTCTTCTCATGCAACCATGTCAGTTGCTCCGTAAGTTCACTTTCCTCAAAGTCACTTGTATCTTCCACACCACATACTCTTTTGTATGGCTAGATTTCCCAACTTCACGTATCAAGATTCCTTGAAAGGATCCCGAAGACTGACTTGATGCAACCATCAACCTGCCCGTACTTGTCTCTTCCTCACTTGGTTCAACGTTGACAAAGTTCACCTATGCCCTGACTTTTGTACAAGTTCAACATCAAACCATTGATTGTCTCGAGACATTGTGTCCTATCTAGTCTCTTCAATCTTGTTGCGCCATTGTCCAACACCTCCTCCACTTGGAAGGGTCCAAGCCACAAGGTCTTCAACTTCCCTAGCTTGATTTCACATTTGCCATTATATTTCAGCACCAAGCCACCTGTCTTCAACTTTTGCAAGTGCTTGTCATGCCAAAGCTTTTGCCGACACTAGGCAACATTTGTGGCCCACTATGCCAACACACTTTTCTCAACCAACTTGATGAGTGTCGTTAGCCTCTCATCCAAGCTCTCATGATCACCAAGACGATTATGCACCGCCACTCTCAAACTTGGCACCAAAAACTCCACCAACACAACTGCCTCTTGATCGTACATCAACGGTAATGGTGTGTGATTTGTTGTAAGCTTATACGTTGTCCTATATGCCCACAAGATTGCTAGCAATTTCTCCTCCCAATCAACATCCTCAATTCCACACATTTTGTATATTATGGAAACCAAAACCTTGTTTGTTGCCTCCGCTTGCCCATTTGCTTTAGGGTAATACGGACTTGACAAGTGCAACATTTTGAAATTTGTTGTTAACTTCTGAATAATTTAAATAACAAATTGTCCTCTACATTTACTCCACAACAGAAGAGGTACTCCAAACTTCGTAATGATTCGCTCATACAAAAAGCACACAGTGCTCTTCGCAGAGTTATCAAGCAACGCCCTTGTCTCCATCCACTTTCTCATATATTTAGTTGCCACCATAATGTACCTGTATCTTCTTCAGCTAGTCTTCAATGGTCCAACAAAATCAAGACCCCATTGTTCGAACAGCTCTTGCGGCTAAGATCGGTGCAATGGCATGAAGTCCCTCCACAATGGCTTTCAGGCTCATTGGCATGTATCGCAATAGTAACGAACTCCTTCACATCGTGATAGAGGGTGGACCACCATAGCCCTACAAGAAGCACCTTCCTCACAATCCCGTCTAGCCCCATGTGCCCTCCTACCAATCCCTCATGAGCTTCCTTCAATGTTGCATTCACCTCCTCATCCATCATACATTTTTATAAAATTTCGTCTAGTCGGATCTTGCAAAGCAATCCAACAATCAATTGAAATGGTGTTCACTTGATTATTTTCTTTTTTGTTGTCAACTCCTTTGGCATCTATCTTATCGATAAGTATTCTCCTACATACTTGTACCACGACGATAGCGCAGTCGTTGAAAATAAATGAGCATCCGAACATTCAATCGACACTCCTCCCTCTACAAGTTCTCCCAAGTGAATCCTTGACAATTGATTCGCTATCACATGTTTCTTCCCCAATCTGACTACCACCTGAAACACAAACTCCTACAATGTAACGAGCCACTTGTTAACTCATCTATGAAGAGTCGGCTTGTTGATCAGGTATAACAACACCTGATAATCAACATAGAAAGCAAAAGGGTTTGCAAGCAGATAATGCCTATATTTCTTCAATGCATACACCATCCCCAATGCTTCCCGCTTTATTGTGCTTTATTACTTCTCCACTCTAGATAACCAACTTGGAAAATATATGGGTTGGTGTTGGAAGTTAAAATGGTAAAATGGTAAAAATTTTGTTTCAACTGTAAGTTTTGACCTTACCCTTTTACCTCATTGGACGGCAACCAAGTCAGCAGGATTGGACGACATGGACGGCAGGAAGAGTTTGACTCCTAATTCTTTTTTCCTTTCCTCCCTATTTCTTCTCTCCCAAATATCTCTCAACAACTATATAGACACTATATAATACTTTGTAATTTCGACTTTGATAGAATGAATAGTGAATTTTTGCATATTGATTTGTGATTACAATATCTGGTATCAGAGCGGAGGGTGTCTAGGGTTTCAAGGTAAGCTAGGCATGGATCTCGAGGAGGCTCGAGGAGGCCCATAGGTGAGGCATAAATCTCGAGGAGGTCCCACAGGAGCGAGCCCATAGGAGGCATGATTCTCGAGGAGGTCGAGAGGGCCCGTAGAGTGTGCACCAAGGTGAGGTCGAAAGGAGGCCCGTAGAGAGCACGCGGTTCGAGGTTGACCAGTTGACTAGAGGACACCAAGCATGATTCCCTAGGTGACTGATAGGTGACTTGGCGGAACGCAGACCAAAGGCGGACACGTGGTGAGCTAACCAAAGGTGGACACGTGGCGAGCTGACCAGAGGTGAACACAAGAGGTGACGTGGCGGACATAGTAAGGAGGTGACGTGGTGGACATAGTAAGTAGGACACGTGGCAAGCGGATGTGAGGTGGCGACGTGGCGGAAGGGCATTCACCCAATGAAGAGCAAAAGGGTAAGGTCCGATTGCTCGAAGGCAATCGAATACCCTTGTGAGCCCTCGTACTCTTAAACCCCTTCGCAACCCAATTCCTGTTGCATGTGGGATAAAGAAACTATAATTTTTTTTGTTTAAAATTGTTGCCCGTCGGTTTAAATACTACGCCCATCAGTTTGAAGCCTAAAGAGGCTTGTAGCGCACTTGGTGAGCACGCTATTCTGCAGAGGGGAAGTCACGGGTTCGAAACCCAACGCGATTTAATTTTTTATTATGTTGGCATGAGGTCGAGGTCGGATTGACATATTAATCCTTTTTGCATAAGGTTAAGTTTTAAAAGGTCGGAGATAATTTTTTTATATAGTTTTTTTTTTTATAATTTTTTAAAAGTTTTTTATATAGGTTTAATAATAATATTAAAATATATTGTTTTTTTTAAGTTTTTAAGAAAATCAATATTTTTTATTATTATTTAACTTATAATTACAACTTTTTTAAAAATTATAATAGACTATATAAAAATTTTTGACATTGCCTAAGAGGCAATTTATTGTAAAAGAAGGGGCTTTTCACTTGATTCGAGGAATCAAAAACTGTAGTGTAAAAGCATACTGTGATAGTCTAGAAGGCTATACAAACTGGAAATTTTGTGTAACAAGCCTGAGAGGCTTAGTGTTTTTTCCTTGTAAGAGAGACAAAAGATCAAACTGAAATTTGTAAAGAGGCATTGATGATAAGACCAAGTGGTTGTTATCATGCCCTATGTGCACTTTTGGTGAGAGAAAATGCTAAAAGTTTTGATGAAAAAGTGAGAGCTTATGGGCTACATACTGTGTTTAGTCAGTTGCAGAATGTAGTAATAGCACACCAGAGGCATCCAGACTCAGGGTACGAGGCAGACTCTGAAGATAACTCCTTTGGGAGTCAATTTGAGCAATCTGAATCCATAGAAGTTGCACCACAAGAATCTGAATATACTCATTACAGTAATTCAGTAGAAATTCTAGAACTAGAATCACCTGAGATAATATTGATCAGTGACGATGAAGAACAAGTAGCAGACAATTTCATGAATCAAGAAATAGCAGCACCACAACAAGAGGAACAAGCACGCATTGAAAGAGTGAATCAAGTCAGATTTGACTTAAATTTGTAATCTCTTCTTTCTTCTTCTTTCTTCCTTCTTTTAAAAAATAGAGTGCTTTATTGTAACCGAGAAATAAAGAGAGTGTTTTAGTTTATAACAGCTATGGCCTCACATAACAATCTACCTATTCCAGAATTCAACGGATATGATTACGAGTATTGGTCTATCAAAATGAAGACCTTACTCATAGGGAAAGGTTTGTGGGACATAGTGGAAGAGGGTTACACCGAACCCACAGACTGGACAACATTAAGTGTCGCAGATAAGAAAACAAAGAAAGAAGCGCAAAAGAGCAACTCCTCTGCTCTTTATCATCTCCAAGCAGCATTGGAGAAGAGTATATTCCCTAGAATAGTCACTTGTATAACTGCACAAGATGCGTGGAAAGCTTTGAAAGACAGATTCCAGGGAAGTGATCAAGTGAAGCAAGTGAGGCTTCAAACATTGAAACGAGATTTTGAAAATCTCAAAATGAAAGAAGACGAAAAATTTGGTGACTACTGCATCAGAGTGAAAGCAGTAGTTGATAAAATGGTTACTCTTGGCGAAGAAATTAAGCCTGAAACAATTGTAAAGAAAGTGTTACGAACACTTCTTCAAATATGGAATCACATAGCCATAATCATAGAAGAGTCAAAAGATCTTTCCACTTTAACATTTGATGCATTAATTGGGTCGTTAATGTCTCATGAAGAGAGATTACAGGAATCTCCTTCAACCAGCTATGGAGGCGATGATAAAGCCTTCACATCCAATGAAAATACTAGAAGAGGACGTGGAAGAGGTCAAGGCAGAGGCCAACGAAGAGGTAGAGGTAGAGGCAACTACAGAGGAGGCAATTAGAATAGAGGAGGCAACTCCAATAGAGGAGGCAATCAGAACAGAGGTGGAAACCAAAATCGAGGAGGAAATCCAGGATGAAGTGGAAATCAAGGACGAGGAAGTGACAAGTCCAAAACAACTTGTTTTAACTGTGGCAAGCCAGGTCACTTTGCTCGCGACTGCTGGTCAAAATCTTCTCAAGGCAGCAGCATTCAATATGGAAATTATGGTGAAGAAGATGATACCTCTAATATTTTTCTTTCATATGGACAATCAGAACAAAATCTAAATGACACATGGATTTTGGATACTGGTTGCTCAAACCATATGAGTGGCAAAGAAAATCTATTTGCTACTCTAGATTCCACTTATAAATCCCACATCAAGTTAGGGGATGATAAAGCTTTGCAAGTCGAAGGCATTGGAGCCATGGAGGTTCCAACAAAAGAAGGTCTAAAGAAAGTGAATGACATCTATTACACTCCAAAGCTCCAACACAATCTGCTAAGCATTGGGCAAATGATGGAGAATAATTACAAACTTGTTTTTGATGAAGGAAAATGTATCATTCTTGATAAAAACAATTGTAATCGTGTCATCACACAGGTCCCAATGACCAAGAATCGGTTATTCCCTCTCAAATTTGGTGAGCCAGGGGGAGCTCAACTTGCAAATGTAGCTATAGCTAATCCAAGTGTGCTTTGGCACTTGCGATATGGTCACCTTAATTCCGCTAGCTTGAAACTGTTAACTTCTCAAGCTATGGTGACAGGACTTCCCAAAATCAATGAACAAAAGGAGGTCTGTGAAGGATGTGCTTTGGGAAAGCACTCAAGGTCTAAGTTTCCAAAAGGACAAGCGTGGAGAGCCAGCTATCCACTTCAGTTAGTGCATTCGGACATCTGTGGTCCAATGCAGACAAAGAGTATCAGAAACAATTCCTATTTTCTCACTTTCATAGATGATTTCTCTAGAATGTGCTGGATTTATTTCTTGAAACATAAAGATGAAGCTTTTGATTGCTTCATAGATTTCAGAAACAATGTAGAGAAACAAAGTGAGTATTTTGTAAAATGTCTTAGGACAGATCGAGGAGGTGAGTACTCCTCAAAAGAATTCTTGAAATATTGTAAAGCAAGTGGGATCAAAAGGCAATTCACCACTGCCTATACCCCACAACAGAATGGTGTGGCCGAGAGAAAGAACCGCACCATAGTCGAGATGGCGAGAATGATGCTTCAGACTAAGCATCTAACTAATATGTATTGGGCTGATGTTGTAAGAACCAGTGTATACATTCTAAATAGAAGTCCAACTTCTAGTTTAGATGGCATCACTCCTTATGAGGGGTGGTATGGAAAGAAACCCAATGTAAAGCACTTTAAATTTTTTGGTTCTTTAGCATATGCACACATTCCTGATGAGAAAAGGAAGAAGCTTGATCCCAAAAGTCAAGCTTGTATATTTGTAGGGTATTGTGAGTCTACAAAAGCATATAGACTCTACAATCCCAAGACTCATAAAATTGTACTTTCCAGGGATGTAATTTTTGATGAAGGGGGAGAATGGGGTCATCAAAGAATTTTTGTTGATGATGAGTCCCAAGATGTAAATTCTTCACAGGTACAACAAGTACAACAGGTGTCTCCCAAGAAAAGCAAAGGCACACCACCCCCTCCAAGCCCAAGCAGGAGTACTACATCAAGTACTTCAACCGCCACTCCAAGTCCTTCTCCACAGAGATCAGTAAGTTCTTCACCGATGGACATAGACAGTGACTCTCCATCAAGAGGCAAAAGAACATTACAACATCATCCATATTTTCAAATGTTGGATCAAAATTTCCAGAGAAGATTCACTAGAAGCCAAGCTAGTGAAATGAATACAGTTTTGCAGCAACTTGAAAATTTGCAATTGTATGGGGATGATAACTCCCAAGATCCTAAGGGAGATGTAGTCAATTATGCTTTATTGGCTAGTGCACAGCTAGAACCAGCTAGCTATGAGAAGGCTTGTACTCAAAATATATGGCAAGAAGCCATGGAAGAGGAAATAACCTCTATAAAAAATAATGATACATGGGAGCTAGTAAAGCTACCCAAAGGAAAAAAGTGTGTTGGATGTAAATGGGTCTACAAGACCAAATACAATGTTGATGGAAGCATTGAGAGGCACAAGGCGAGATTAGTAGCAAAAGGTTTTACTCAGAAATTTGGCATTGACTATGAGGAAACTTTTGCTCTTGTTGCACGACAAGAGACAATCAGATCAGTTCTTTCCTTAGCTGCCCATAAAGGATGGAACATTCAACACATGGATGTGAAAAGTGCTTTTCTGAATGGATACTTGACTGAGGAGGTTTATGTTCAACAACCTCAAGGCTTTCAAGAACAAGGAAAGGAGAACCTTGTTTACAAATTGAAAAAAGCACTTTATGGCCTCAAGCAAGCACCAAGAGCTTGGTACTCACGCATTGATGGCTATTTCAGCGAGTATGGATTCACTAGAAGCAAAAGTGAACCAACTCTGTACTACCTAAAGCATGGAGTAGACATTCTCATAGTTTGTTTGTATGTGGATGATCTAATATTTATGGGTAGTAACACTAAAATGAATATGGAGTTCAAAAACTCCATGATGAAGCAATTTGAGATGAAAGATCTCGGTTTAATGCGATACTTCCTAGGCATGGAAGTGCATCAATCAAATAGGGGGATCTTCATATGTCAACACAAGTATGCTCGAGACATGATCAAGAAATTTGCCATGGAGCAGTGCAAATCAGTTGCAACTCCAACCGGACATGGAATCCAATTGAGCAAGGATGACGGAGCACCAAAGGTTGACATGACCACTTACAGGAGCATGGTTGGGAGTCTGATGTTTCTCACCAACACAAGGCCCGATATTCAATATGTTGTTTCTCTAGTTTCAAGGTTTATGGCAAGTCCATCTGAGTTGCATCTACAAGCAACTAAAATAATCTTAAGATATGTAAAAGGTACATTGGATTTTGGAATCCATTACCACAAATGTAATTCTATGAAATTAGTTGGCTTCAGTGATAGTGATTGGGGCAGCAATATAGATGATAGGAAATCTACATCAGGGAACTATTTTAGTCTAGGGTCAGGACTAATCACATGGAGTTCCAAGAAGCAAACTGTTGTAGCATTGTCATCTACTGAGGCTGAATATATAGCTATCACACATGCTAGTACTCAAGCCCTATGGTTGAGAAAAGTCCTTGAAGAGATTGGAGAAATTCAAAGTGGTCCAACTCGACTGTATTGTGATAACATAAGTGCCATTCAATTGGCATACAATCCAATCCACCATAGCAGATCAAAGCATTTCGATATGAAGTATCACTTCATCCGAGACATGGTGGAGCAACAGATAGTTGAGCTTAAATATTGCAGCACTTTGGACAACATTGCAGATATCTTCACCAAAGGCATGGCTAAAGCTCAATATATAAAGCTGAGAGACTGTATAGTCAGTCCTCTCAACTTTAAGGGGGAGAATGTTGGAAGTTAAAATGGTAAAATGGTAAAAATTTTGTTTCAACTGTAAGTTTTGACCTTACCCTTTTACCTCATTGGATGACAACCAAGTCAGCAGGATTGGACGGCATGGACGGCAGGAAGAGTTTGACTCCTAATTCTTTTTTCCTTTCCTCCCTATTTCTTCTCTCCCAAATATCTCTCAACAACTATATAGACACTATATAATACTTTGTAATTTCGACTTTGAAAGAATGAATAGTGAATTTTTGCATATTGATTTGTGATTACAATAGTTGGTCCAACCCATACTTGCCCTCCTGGGCCAATCCGCATCCAATTGCAAAATTGGACGCATCCACGTGGACATGAAACTTCTCCAATCTGGAAACACCAAAATGAGTGTGCAAACCAGCTTCACCTTAACTCCTCAAAGGCCTTATGATGTTCCTCCATCCACCTGAAAGAAACACCTTTGCACGTCAACGTGTAAAGTGGGTGTTATACCTATGCAAAGTTCTTTTTTAAACGTCGATAATACCCAAAATGTCCCAAAAATTATTTCAATGAGCTCGTGTCGTACAACTCCATGCTCATCACAATGCAAATTTTGTTGGGATCAATCTTCAATCCCTCCTTGCACACAACATGACCCAACATCTTCCCATATGGGAGCAACAACTTGCACTTCTTTGAGTTCAAGGGCAACCAAGCATTCATGCATAACCTCATGCACTCCAATGCTTTTAGGTGCTCACCCTTCCTCCGATACAACAACCAATCATTGAGAAATACTTACCTGTCGACATCTACTCAAAGATGTATAAAATAATCCTTTGGAATGTGGCGGCAACATTGCACAAACCAAAGGGCATGCGCTTATATGCATAGATGCCATTCTCAACAATGAACGTGGTCTTCAGGCGGTCCTCCTTAGCAATATCAATTTGATTATAGCCTAAGTATCCATCCAAAGATGAATAGATCTCATGCCCTGCTACTTCCTCCAAAATCGAATCAGTAAATGGAATTGTAAAGGGATCCTTAATTATCACCGCATTCGAACTTTGAATATCTACACAGATGCGGATCTGATTCCTCTCCTTCAAGCTAATGAAGATGGATGACACCCATTCACGCACTGACTTTTAAGATTATCCATGCATCTCATTTTATATAGCCTTTCATAGGTTGCGTGCCTCGAATCAACAAAATCCAATGCACACACAACTCTGGCAGTACCCCTTGCAAGTGCTTATATATCCATCCAAAGACCACCTATTGCATGAAAATTTTAAAAGTTGTTGCTTTTAAATTGGGTCTCACTCGTCCCGGCAATGGACCATCTTCTCCTTTTCACCTTCACCAAGGTTTACCTATGCCATCTTTGGTCCCTCATACTTTATGGTGTTGTTGGTCAGAGATCTGCCTTAGGTATGAAATATGCATTCATGCGCCCCGGCCAACATTGAAAGGCCGAGAGGAAGAAATGCCTCCCGTGCCAATCTCCAGAGATGGGCTGGTTCCCTTGCTATTCTAACTGGGGGGATTTGAGGATAGAGAATAGGAAAGAGATTAAATGACTGAAAGGAATGGGAAATATGGCCACAAGCCAGATAGAACAGGGGTGATGAACTAACAACAAGATAACTTAACCGTACGTCGAATCAAATAGCACTCAATGCAGAGAACTAACAGAAATTAACACTAAGCATCTAATATATGCATAATCTCCAGGGCTATTCCAGGGTTCACGTTTTATCAGAGACTAAATCCAGATATTAGAATTCAAGCCTACAAATAAAACAGAGAATTTAATAGAAAATAAGCAATAGAAGACATACACACAAATAGAAGTCCAAAGTTAGAGCCAGACATTCTCTGTATTGATAGCAGAATTCAAGTTACAGCAAGCTTCTAGCAAACGTCCATCATTTTACAATAAGAGAGCAGACTTATATAGAGAATTATGCTGCTTGAAAAAATTAATGCGCACCCACAAAACATGGCGGTGGCAGCCAAGATAAGATTTACAAGGAACTACAGTAATGAAACAGTAACCAGGCATGGCCAAAATTGATGACTCCCCGAAATGCAGCTGCACCCCTTCAATGTTCTGACAGTATTAGCTTGCTGGCGCTACCTCCTTATTTGCTGGAACCGCTTCCGTGAAAGATAGGATCCTGAAATCCTAGAAGCGTTGAGTCTGGAAGGTTCCCGAACTAACTACGTTTAATCAAATAAGGGTGCGCCGGCGTTAGAAAAGTCAAAATCCAAAGTGCTCGTTCTTGAAGCGAAAACACCTTGCGCTGGGAAAACAGAGCGCAACGTCTTTGCAACCTTGGGAGACGCGTTGGCGTTGAAAAGTCAACAGCCAAAGCGCTCCCAAACCGGAGCGAAACAGCATTGCGCTTGAAACTAGAGTGAAACAAATGGCAAACAAATGGCAGTACCGGAACGGCATGCATGCTAGCTAGGCGGCAGCAGAGGTGGAGTGAAGGGGATTTTCGCACCAGAGGTGGTGCGCAGGGGATTTTCGCACCAGAGGCGGTGCGCAAGGGATTTTCGCACCAAATGTGCTTGAAAACTGGCCCGAAAATGATTTTTGGTGTTACAGCTTCCCGAGGCCATAACTTTTGATCCGCTGACCCGATCGCCTATTGTAATATATCGCCGGAAAGCTTACGAAAAGATCTCCAATAATGAAATATCTAAAGATCATTTCATCCAATTTATCATCCTCTTTTAGGGCCCGCAAAAATGCCAACACTTCTGCATGCGTTTCGCTGATCTAAAGCTCCAGATGATTTCGCTGGCGAAGTGCGCTTCACACTTAGGCAAAAATTTGTCAAAAATTTTAATGTGGCAAAAATGCCAACAGGTGTCAGGTTCTTCTACCGCTTTCACCATATCAAAAAAATGTGCTAACACTTCATCCATCTAGGCATCGCCAACACTGTACACCGCTAAAATTTTGTGGAAAGGACGTCTCTTCATCGACTTTTATGGTCGGTTTTACACTTTGACTACTCTCCCCGACTTCAAACACACTGCGGTTCTTCATCTTGGGTTTCATCCTTTGTGATAATGCACATGCAACTCGACTAGAAAACATCAATCTTCCATTTGCCAATGGAGAAGCCCGTTCTCCAAGTGCCCTTCGTCCTCCGTGTACTCTTCCAACATAAGCATGCCTTCTTCATTTGGTTCCCATCTGCACATCTGATCTTCTTTATCTAACTACAAGTTTCTAGATTCATTAGACATCACCAAATCTTCACTAACTGTAGTAGGTGACTATAACTACCACTTCCAAAACAAGTTGTGTCATGCAAATACTTTGAAAAATGTGAAGGGACCAAGACAGACTTCATAGATGCTTCACTTTGAACATTATTTCACTCCATAAAGCACCTCCTCGCCAAAGCGTCTCGCTCCTCGAGCACCTCACTCTCCAAAGCATCTCGCTCCCTGAGCACCCCACTCTCCAAAGCAACCCATTTTCCAAGCGACCTTGCTCCTTGAACGAAGGTCCGCCACACAAGCTAAGTCAGAAGACAAAGCAAGGAAGAAATAGAGAATTGGTTAAGTGTTTGGAAGAGGGTGTCCCGCTCTCTGAGCGACCCACTTTCTGAGCAACCTTGCTTCCCAAATGTAGGTCCATCGCACAAGTTGAGGCAAAAGACAGAGCAAGGTAAAAATCAAGAATTGGTTCATTGTTTGGAAGAGGCACCCTACTCTCTAGGTGCCCCGCTCTCAAAGCAACCCGCTCTCATAGCACCTTGCTCTCCGCACACCTCGCTCTCATAACAACCCACCGCCAAGGCACCTCGCTTCATGTCTATCTTTAGTAAACAAATAAGGATGATGTAATCACCTCATAATTATCATCGAGGTTCATTGTATGTAGTCCATTTTGTGGCTACAAGTTCAAGTATAAATAAGAGCTAAATGCTCATTGTAATGGTCTTTTGGCCTTAGAAGCAATATCAAAGCTACTCTTCGAAGTAAGAATTGTAAACTCAAATTGCAAAATCAATAAAGAGTTGCGTGTGGCATTCATATTTGATTGTCTCTAACCTTTGCTTTATGAATGTGTGAAATCAATGGCTCTACCCTCCTTTCCCATGTTTGTCCTATTTGTTTTGCAGGTATTTGAAGATCTTAGCAATGAAGTTATTCAGTTTCTATCGAAAACGTCAACTGCACCAGATCTAAAGCCCGCAACGGCCTCAACCGTATTTTGCATTTTATTTCTCTTACACCTTTACTCAAACAAAGTAGATTAGATTTGTTTTCAACATTCTTAGATTAGATTGCTTACTTTCGCTTTCTATGTAGCTTCTTTGTTTTCAGCATTAGATAGAAGGTAGAAGAGAACCAGGCCAAGATCTGGAGGCTAGGAAGAGCAACACTAACGGACTCATTCTTCAAATTTATCAAATACTTGTGCTAAATCTTCATGAACGTCAAGCGGGCCTCCTCCCAGTTCGCTGACCACCCACTTCCCAACAATGCGTTGTAGGTTTGTTTTTGAATAGCAATAACTACAAAATCCAAGATAAACATCTAATTGACGATTTTTACTTTTTGTGCAATCAAGACACCCTTCATCTCGATGCCATATTGATCCACGCCATATAGTCTGAAATTGGGAGACCATTAAAATGGTGCCCCATGTCTTTCCACGTCTTTTCAGGCACTATATTCATGCTCAAACCCTTGTCCACGATCACTTGCGTAAGCTTATGATTCAACAACTCTATGTGGATCAATGTCGGTTTCTTCCCGACATCAATCATCAACATCATCGGGTCGATATACTAATCCTTTGCAATTCTCCTCACCTCCAGTTGGAACTGCGGATCTACTACTCTCCTTGTCCACATCACTTCTTCGACAATCACATAAATCTCTGGTATTGCGCACAATAATCTAGACATCTTCATTGCAACTCACATGTCCAACACTTACACTGCATTTGCTTCACTGACTTTTCCCCCTTGTCAATGACAATAGGTTCTTTCAATTTCTTCTTGTTGTTGGTCCTTCATATTTCCTCTTTTAACTGCACTCATGCCTCTTGCCATTTCTCCTCCTTGGCAAGGTTTGGGTACTACTCCACCTTTGCTTGTGCCCGAGTCACTACCAGCACATGTTTGTCCTTGCTTGTCTGTTTTTAGTCCAATTGAGGCTCGTCTATGTCAATAAAATTGACATTCTGCAAATTTTTAATACTTGCCTTCTTCAAGCAATTAGCCTCCTTATGGTTGTCGAGTCCATACCATCTACACATCATTGTGTTGTTCCTATTTCCTTCTATCGGTGCGTTTGTGCAATTCCGTGCAAAATGTCCCCACTTGACATCTTTTGCACTAGATGATTGGCCTTTCGTCCGAATCATATTGTAACCTTCCTTCACCACTGCTTCCTCCAACCCAGTTCATTGATTGTGGTTGTCGTCTTCCCTGGCAGTTCCCATATCCGCCACTAGTTGCTCCTTGTCCGCTTTTTGAAATGCTTGGTTTATCCTCTTTCTCTTCATTCTGCACCGTCATTGTCCAATGCCTCGTACTTTGCAAGTTGAACAAGCAGTCCACAATCGCATGACCTGCAATTTTACAAATGTCACAAATATGCTTCCTTCAAACAACTCACATTTGTGTGTCCTTCAAACTTGTAGTCCAAACACCAAATGTCCTTTTTCTCTTTTTTATTCTCTGCCTTTACATCATTGATCATCCTTTCCAAGTCCCTTCGCATGAATAACTCACATTTGTGTGTCCTTCAAACTTGCAGTCTGAACACCAAATGTCCATTTTCTCTTTCTTCTTCTCTGCCTTCACATCATTAATCATCCTTTCCAAGTCCCTTCGCATCGCCTAGATTCTTGCACTGAGATCATCTCGATCGCTATCGGAGTTGTAATCTCGATCATGACTCATGCTACCACCACCTACAACTATCATCTTAATCTCACTTTCAAAGTTTATTACGCAATCAAACACTTCCTAGTATGTGGTTGATGGGACCCCTTTCATCTTCTTGTATCTTGGCAACAACCTGTTCGGGAACAAACACTTCTGCAACCCGTCGTTTGGTTTTGCCTCCAATTTGCTGATTAGCTCCTTTAGAGAACTGTTATAGGACTTACTATTTTCGTCTTTCTTCTGCTTCATCGAATATATTTCTCTAATTATCTTTGTCATTGTGAAGCAGTCAAAACACCTCGTTGAAATATCTTTTCAACTCAACCCAATTTGTGAAGAAATTCTTTCTTCAAATACCAATCAATTGCCACGTTGCATAGTGTTGTTAGGAACAATCACAACCATACATCCTCATTTGTTACTCCATTCACCTTCCATATCGTTTCATACGTAACAATATGGCATTCAAGGTCCTGTCTCCTGTCTCCTGTGAATTTTGGGCATTTTTGCTTGCCCACCATTATAGCAATATTGCCATTTGTGGTCGTTCATTGGTCTCCTCTCCACTCAACAAACCTTCAATTGACAACTAGTTATCTACAAACAATCATTGGTCACTTCTTGGTGTGATTACGCTTCAAGATCTCCTTTGTGAATACACATGCATTGGCTCTGGTCTTTCAACCACACCCTCCAGCAACTGCCCTTGTGCTTGGCTCTCACCCTTTGCACCTCTAGGCACTCTTCCCTGTACTTGTGCTAGAATCACCAATTGGTCTAGCTCGTCATACACGCAATCCACATTGACGCTTCCTTAACCACTTGTGTGAACGTTCTCCTCAACCTGATCTTCGTCTACACGTTGCACCTCCACTTGCTCGTTGTCATCTATCACCAAAAACGTCTACCACCTTTCCTCGCGTTCTTCATCCGAACTGCCCTCCTCCCAAGGGTTCCACACACGTTCAACTTTCAACATGCATATCTCCTCACCAGCAAGTTTTGTTAACACTTCAGTAGTTGCGCATTGCCAATTTCACCATCATTTAATTCCTTCTCCTCGAGTGCTTCATCGTCACGTAACTTGTCATCACTTAATTTGTTGCTGACATGCAAGTACTCATCGCCGACATGCAACTTTCTACCACGCATCGCAAATTCATAATCTCTCCGCACTCATTGTTGCGCGATCCTCATACTTCTCCTCCTAGGCTCTTCACTTGTCCTTACGCGTCCACATCTCCCATGTCCTCACGTCAAGTTATATGTCATCCCCTTCTCCCATCTTCAATGTCCAAGCGGTCAGTGATTCAAACTTTAAACAGCAATGGCGCCAAATGTAGCAAAACAGTTTTATTCCATAATTGAAGGAACAAAGAATAGAGGATGACAAGAAAAACAAACAACACAACATATGACAACAATGTTCATATCTGCAAATGGAAGAATAGCAACAAACGTAGAAAAGTGACCCTTTGACGGCCTTGCACAATAACAATACAAACTAGAACATGCCCAAACGACCCTACACAAACAAATACAACGAATATCCACACGGCCTTGCATAAGTATCTACAACAAACATTAAAGAGTGAAAATAGCTTAAACGACATGCACAACAAAGGTTTCCGTTGATGTGGCCTGATCTCTAAAAGGAAAGGAAGATTGTCAAAAGCTACAAAGAAAAGAGACAAGGAGGCCCTTGAAAGTATTAACTCAAACAACTCCAGATCCACAATCTCCTTTACTCTAGATGGGTGAAAATCCCCCCACAGGAACAATGAAGATCCAATCTTAGAATGTAAGGGGACTAAGCGCCCCTAAAGAACATCTAGTTCATAATCAGATATCATCTCGAGATATTATGTTTACAAGAGACCAAGATGGACAACAACAAAGTAACAAAATGGCATGCCAAAAAGTGTAAGGGACAAAATCTTAACAGCATTGGCGCACACAGAGTTTACGAGGGACTAGCCACAATATGGAGGCTCTCCTTGGTTTTAGGCACCCCATTAGAATCTTGTGGTTGTTGGAGTGCAACACACTTTAAGAGCTACTCTCAAAATGTACAAGCCATTATCTATGGACCGCACACTCCCATATCCAAGCTTCAGGTCTATAATGAACTAAAGGCTTTTCTAGGAACTCACAAAGCTCAGCTTATCATTCTCACAGGGGTTTTCAATGCCATATTGAATAATAAGGATAAGTGCCATTCAGCATGTCATGAAGTCACATAGACATTTCGACAACTTCTTACGACAAACAACTCTGTGGGATGTTATTCCCAAAAATGGCACCTACATGTGGACAAAAAGAAGGAAAGGTTTCGCTGCTATCACAAAACGCCTACAAGTATTCCTACTAACAACAAATTGGTTGAAATTTAACATAGTGATTGAATCAGCAATAGGTCAAGCATGTGGCTCCAACCATGCTACCATCTTCTTCCACATTGATCAAGATTCACAGCACAAAAGATCCCTTTCAAATTTGAATCTATGTGGCTTCATGACAAGAACATATATTTGTTGATGGATCAATGTTGGAAGGAGTTCCCTAAAATAAGGGGCTCAAAAATATACAAACTCTCCCACAAGTTCCACTTTACAAAGCAAACTCATTGAGTGGAATATAAATACTTTTGGTGATATCTTTGCCCAAAAAAGCAAGACAAAAGAGGCTCTATTTGAACTCAATACAACCTAGCAAAATAAACATATGATTGACAAGTTATTAGATGAAAAACAACAACTAAGGAACACCATGGAAGAAATTTTTGCTAGGGAGGAAATTTTTTGGAACCAAAAGTCTCGAGAATTTTGGCTCAAAGAAGGGGGGCATAAGACACATTTTTTCCACCACTCCACAGTAGCTAGATGCCATGTGAACTGCATATCTTCTATCTTCTCAAGAGTTGGGTTTCTCTTGACAAATTTGTCAAACATCAAAAGGGAGACAACTGAATTTTCAAAGGAATACTGACTACAAATTCGCCCATATATTCAAAGGTGCGAGGAGATTTCCTTAGCCATATCCCTAAGATTGTGAAAAGCAAACACAATGAATACCTTATCACTCCCATATCCGCAAGGGAAGCACACAAGGCACTTTTCCTCATTAACAAGGACAAGTCCTTGGATCCCAATGGGTTCCCTTCGAGCCTCTTCCCACAATTTTGGGAGATTAGGAGACAAACATCTCGCTACTCCTTAATGAAAGTAGAAAGTCTAAGAAGGTTCTCAAGGAATGGAACGATACCTATATTGAATTAATCCCCAAAAATGATAACCCACAAACCTTTGGGGATTTTCAGCCCATCTCTTTATGCAAAACCATCCTTAAATTGCTAACAAAGATAATGGCAAAAAGACCAAAGTCGATTTTGTCCAAGATCATCTCTATTGAACAAGGTAGTTTCATCGACAGCAAACAAATCTGAGATGGAGTGTTGGTGGCCCATGAACAAATCCACTAAACATAGGGAAGAAGCAGCCATGATCATTAAGCTCAACATAAGGAAAGCTTACGATCATGTGGATGAGAGTTGTCTAGATGAGGTTTTGGCACACTTTGGCTTGGATCAAAATTGGAGAGAATAGATACATAATTGTATTACAACCTGCCATTCCTTGATCCTAATCAACAGAATCCAAAAATGTTACTTTACTTCTTTACAAGGTCTAAGACATTGGGAATGCATCTCCCCGTATTTCTACATCATTATGGCCAAAACACTTGGTAGAGCAATCTTAGCAACCAAATAGACTAATACCATTGTAGGATTGAAGATAAATGCTTCTATGTATGCTCACACACATAACCAATTTGTGGACAATACTACCCTATATGGCAAAGCCACACTAAGCTAAGAAAAGGGGTATGCTTATATGCTACTTGCTAGACAAGTATACCAAAGCCTTGTGTCAAAGGATCAATGCAAATAAATACTAAATTTTCTTTCTCAAGGTCTTAGCTAGAGTACAACAAAAATTGGCAAATGTCTTGCAATTTCTGATTGATCAACTACCCAACAAATACCTTGGCATACCCCTCTCCTCTAGCAAGAGCACTAAAGCTCTATGGAAGGACCTGTTCCAATGTTTCTCTAATAAACTTGCCAATTGGAAAGGTTTGTATCTTAACCAGGAAATAAGGATCCTAATTATCATTTTAGTCTACAAGTTCCCCCAATCTATATTTTTTTTAGCATTGAGGGCACCAACAAGTGTGATAATCGAAATGAATAAGATGATGTGCTCTTTCTCTAGCAGGGAACATCTAAAATATTGAGACTCCCATTGCTGAGTCCAAATAGAGTGTGCAGGCCAAGAGGAGCCGGAATCAAAAATTTATCAGATACAAAAATGGTTTTGGGAGCAAAAATGGTATGGAGAATCTATGAGGACCACAACAGCTACTGGAATACTCTGATCAAGGCCAAATACCTAGGTAACATGGAGAAGGAAAGAATTATCAAAACTAGTAATCTTCCCTAAGGTTCAAACATGTGGGCATTCCTATCATATTGTCGTGATCTTATTTTGGGGACAAATGCATGGATGGGTCACAAGCCTCTAAATGAGTATAGAATCCTCTAACCTATTATGTCTAGAGTCACCAAAAGTATAGGACTAAAAGTGGGATACCATTGTTCAACTTCAACCAAGAATGGCTTTATATAGAGAAGATGGATACCTTTCTCTAGATTGGAACAGGTTACTAGAGGCCAAATTGATCCTACTCAAACTAGTGTGGACCAAAAGAATTGTCACGGTTACAAGAGAGGACACTCTCAAAAGGGCAATTGATCTCAAAAGAAAATATATGGTAGAGAAACGATATGAAATCCTATGCTCTCGTTATGTCTTTAATCTTGATCTTTCCCAATGGATTTGGATCAAACATGCCCTCTCTAAGGCCAATGCCTTTTCATGCATAGCAAGCAAAGACAAAAATTCGGACTTTTGATAATCTTCTTAAGAGGGTTTGGCAAGGGCCCTATAAGTGCATCCTTTGTAAGAATGAGGCAAAGACCATAGATCATCTCCTTCTTAATTGCAATTTCATCCTCGGAGTATGGAGTTAATTTTTTTTTAAATAGTCTTTGTGTTGTGCTCGGCCCAAAACCATACGACAATTATTTGAATGTTGGCCCCAATCGTCACAAGAAGCTCAAATATTTTGGGGCATCATCCCAGCTATCCTCATTTGGGGCCTTTGGATAGAGAGGAACCATCACTTATTTAGAGATAAAAATCTCTATAAGGGGCAGGTCTACATTAACATAGAATCTATTATGTCAAAAAAGACCCTACTTACTCTTAAGACTCATAATCATTCAGCTTTGCATCAGCTACAGCAGAGTATAAAAAATACCCCCATGTATCCATCCCTGTCCAATTTTCCAAGAGGATCCCTTCTTCATGGAAGCCACCCCCTTCTCATAGGGTTGAACTTAATTTCAACGAAGCATCCAAGGTTAATCATGGGCCTGCTGGAGCAAGCGTAGTTCTTCACTACCACGAGGGCAAGCTCATTGAAGCTCTCTCACTACCCCTAGGAACCCTCATTAACAACAAGGTTGAAGCAGTCGCATTGGTAGAAGGGCTTAAGCTTATAGTACAAATGAGTATCTGCAAGCTTGTTGTGGTGGGGGCAATGTCTAAAGGATCATGCCAAGATTGGGAATTGCTCCACCTTCTTAAAAAAAGGCCTTCAATTGAAACATCTATTTAATTCCTTCTCTTGGCAACATATTGTCCATGAAGGGAATGGAGTGGTAGACTACTTGTCAATCTAGGCTTGAATGACACAACCAAACAAATTGGCATAGACCATATTCATTGGCCGAGACTCAAAAATCTAATTGACCTCAACAAAGTTGATCATCCTAAGCTATCAAGTCAACCATAGCCTCCTATGACGAGCTATTGTTACTAAACCATCCAATGTTCGGAAGATGCTAAGCTCAAAGGTTAACAAATACAAATTTTGTTGAGACTAATAGTAACTGCCTTGTAAGGAGGCTTTAAGGGCTGAATCAGATAAAATCTCAATTACTGGCAAGCAGTGATTGATCTATTAGGCAATCTGTTAAAATTTGAAACAAAGATAATGTTCCATAACACATTTGGAAGGAACTCGTATCACCTTCTCTATTTGACTGGGAGAAGGATAGCTAGTTCTTAGAGCTTCTGTTCGATGTAGACTAACTTTTACCATCTTTGGGATTGGACCCCTATAGAACCCATATTACTTCTACCAAAAACAACTTGAAAATCATTTCAATGGGTCAAATATGCCCTCTGCTGAGCTCCAATGCTTGTTTTTCATGATGTGCACCAGCCCTCTAAGATGGAATCAAATGCATAAGATTATGCCATAGGTGTTGTTCTTAAGCAAGGAAGAAAATTCAACATTGCAATGGCTCAAAGATGCCCTTTGCTCAGCTCCAATGCTTGTTCTTCATGATGTGCAACAGCCCTTAGAGATATGATCAAATGTATTAGATTATGCTATAAGTGTTGTTCTTAAGCAAAAAGGTCACCTCTTGCATATCATTGGAAAACATTTTTTTAACAAAGAAGAAACATAGGACATATAGCCATCCTTCATGCTACTTTTCAGTCCCTTGTGTTTCTGAATTCACAATCCAAGATTCAAGAACATCTTGTCATTACATATAAAGAGGAATTGCTAATAGAATTTCCCAGATGTTTAGTAAACATCCTTCAAAGGTTCTGCATATTATTAATATCAAATTTGTTGCATATAAAGATTGGAAATCCCTTTATGCTTCAAGTCAACATTTTGGGCCAATTTTAATTCTTTGCAACATCCTACAGTGTTAAATCGAACTCCTTTTCTCGATTATAGATTAAGTGAGAGTTCCTATACTGAATCAACTTTGCATTTTCATAGGTTCCTTATGCCTCACACCAGCATATGTTCATCATATGACAGTCATTTAGGCACATTGAAAAGTTTACAACATTTACAAAGATTTCTGTTTGCCTTCTGTGAGGAAGCAAGTGGAGGATTTCATTAGACGTTCCATATAACAAGTTTTGTTTGTACTACATACTTCCAATTTCATCTATGCCTTGGGAACCCATATTTTGTTTTGTTTTGTTTGTACTAAATACTTCCAAGTTTTGTTTTGTTTTGGACTTTGTTCATTGATTTTCAACTACTTTTTAAAAGACCAATTGCATCTTTGTTGGTATATGCATATTTTCTAAGATGGCTATATTTATCCCATGCAACAAAACTACAAATTCTTCCAAAGCTATTGAATTGTTTTTCTAGCATGTAACGTGTCAGTTTGCCCAAGAGTTCACTCCTGTTTCTAATCATGGCTTTAGACTTCTCACTCACTAGGGACGAAGAGTTGCATAGGCGAAAGAATACATGGATGAAAGAAAATCAGAAATGTATGAAACGCTGGGAAATCAACATAAATGAATGCCCAAATGTCAACAAAAACATAAAAAATTATGTGAATGAAAAGTTCAGAAGTGGAATGTGGAAAAATGCAAGCAAGAAAAGACAATATTATATTGCAAATTTTAACCCAACGTATGACCACAAGGAAAAAGCGTATATAGGCGCTGAAATCAAGTGGAAGGAAAAAATACTCATTGCTCAGATAAGGACTAGCTCTCATAGGCTTAGATGTGAAACAGGGAGATGGACAACGCCCAAAGAACAATGGGAAGAAAGGATATGTACTCTATGCAGCACAGAGGCAGTAGAGACAGAGGAACACTTCATCTATAAATGCTCGAGTTTTTCAGATATCCGTGACAAATACAAAGAAACACTTGGGAACGGGTTTATGGCAGATTTATTTGAAGACAGTAAAATAAAAAAGTTGGGGAATTGCTAACACAAATCAGCAGGAGAAGGAACAACCTTCTCAAAGATATTAAAGATCATATGATATGATTTGAGTAATTGTACTTCCATATTTGAGGTCCCATAGACCATATTTGGGTCTCGCGGACGTAATTAAAATCTTTCATTCACTAATGAAAAATTGTGGAAGCTTCTAAGCTGTCAATTGAGGTTCTCTATGTCCTTTTACTCGAATATTGATAATCAAATGAAGGTAGTAAATCGCTCCTTGGTTTATGCTCTTTGTATCTATCATAATCGGACTAAGCAGTAAACCACTTATCTTTAATGTTTCAGCACAGCAATTATTGAGCTATCCATGCTACATAGGTCTCAATCTTTTGATTGATGCAAGGTTTCGGTGGCTCTTCCCACAGCTTTTTCATCTAATCAACAAGAGAAGAAAGATGAGGCTTATTCTTTTGTACAACTTTTGGCTAAATTCTATGCACAAAGTCATGATACATTATTAAAGACTCAATCCAATTACTGAAAATACAGAAAGCTTCATGATCAGTGTCAAGTTCTTTCACAATTTAAGTTTGGTGACAAAGTTTGGTTCTACCTAAGCATACAAAAATAAAATCTCGGCAATATCATAAGTAAAAGCCTATTATGTATTGGCCTTACACCATTTTTGATAAGATTGGAGATATTGCTTTTCGATTAGATCTCCCTTTTAGGCTTAATATGCATGATGTTCTGAATGTGAGTCCCCTTCAACTTTGAACCACCACATTTGAAGGAAAAGATTGTTATCTCTCATTCAAACAAAGCCATTCCAGATTCCAGCCTCCTATAAATGGAGATAGTCTTCTTGATGTCCGCATAACTAGTACTAGGTCAAAATCAACAACCACTTAGTTGTTCTCAAAGCTCATTACCAACTCAAGATAACTGTATTTTTTCTTCAATGCTTGAGCAGCAATTTCTACATATGATGAGAAATGCTCACATGGACTACTGTATTTGATAAGAGTGGATCTGGCAACAAGCAAGCAAATAAATCAGCAAGCATTTTTCTCTTCTTTTGTACAGAAACATATGCACCAACAAGCGGTAGATGTACCTAAACATTACATAGGTATTAAAGGCCAATTTTCTCTTCTTTTGTACAGAAACATATGCACCAACAAGCGGTAGATGTACCTAAACATTATATAAGTATTAAAGGCCAATTTGATGTAAAGGATATTAAAAACTTGTTATTAAAACTATATTTGGTCTAGAGGGTGTGTCTCTCCATATATATATACAAGGTCACAGCCAAGCCAGGACAGGTCAAAAAAAAATTAAAAAAAAAAAAATTACAAAATATATATATAGTTAATTTATATATGTTTTGTGTGTTTAGGCTTGGCAATTCATCTAAACTGAAGTGTATATCCAAACCATGTGGCTCAAAAGTCTTTTTTTCAGAGAAGCATATAATTAATTTCTTAAAACATGTGCTTCTGACTGCCGTCAATTTGGCGGAGTCAGAACAATGTGCTTATTGAAACTCTGTGCGCTGACTTATGTTCAAATTTTCTATCAAAGAATAAAAACCAGTTAGTTTTCAAGCCACTTTAGCATCCCAAAACGAATTTTAATAAATTCAAGTCTGCAAACGCTATTATCCATAAATAAATTTCATGAAAATGTTGATGTTATTCCGTTTCAAATTTTCTATCAAAGAATAACAACCAGTTAGTTTTCAAGCCACTTTAGCATCCCGAAACAAATATTAATAAATTCAAGTCTGCAAACGCTACTATCCATAAATAAATTTCATGAAAATGTCGATGTTATTCCGTCAAGGGTTTGCATAAAGCCATTTAGAGCCCAATGGAAGTGCGCAGGGGAATTTCAAAGGTCGGGTGATAAAGTTCAAGAGAGAGTGAGTACCTTGGACGTAGAAGCAATCCAAATCAACGTGAGCAATCACTCGGACTTCCTGAGGTTCTGGCCGAGCTACTGGCATTTTAATTTTCTGCTTTGCCCGTCTCCACAGGCGCTCCCGCGCAACACAATCATAAGAGAAAATAATATTTTAAGAGGTGCTTTAGAGGCTTTAAAATTCTTGCCGGTGCCAGGTCATTTTGTCCACGTGGCTTTAGTTTAAGATGATAAAGCTGTGAGCAAAATTTTAGATCCTATCAGGATATTATTTATTTCATATATATTTATTAATTTTGGCCACCTTCAAGGTTTTATTTATTTCATATATTTATTAATTTTGGTCACCTTCAAAGTTTTATTTATTTTATATATATTTATTAATTTTGGTTTAGTAACTAGTTCTTATTTAGGATTGGGTACCTCATGTATAATAAATATAACTTATAGATAAGTTGTCATAATTACTTCAATTTAGTGCGGATTTAAATTTGAATTTTTAAGGTTGGAGTTTAAAATAATTTAACAAATGAAAAATAGAAATAACTATAGATATAAAGATTTAATCATTTTTGTATTGGAGTTAATTATAAGATAATCATAAGATAATCGGTGATGGTTCTAAAAATAAAGATATGAAGATTTTCAAGGGAGGCAGCAAGTTGTGACGGATGGAGCAGCAAGGAGGAGGAGCGGGAGGTCTAGGGGCGACAAACCCTAGGTGTGGGGCTTCGAAGGGCAGATCAGCAGACGCGGCAGGTGGGGGATCTGGTGAGATAACAGGCCCCCAGGCGGAGGATGTGGACAAGGAAGTTCTATTGGAATCGGTCCAAGGGCATTGGGCGGATGCGGTTGAAGATATCTTTGAGGGGGACCAGGACTCTGTGTGTCAGGATCAAAGGAAGACCCAGGAAGGAGACAAAGAGAAATCTAGCAACTGGAGACCTTCATATCTTAATGCTCTTCGCGGGAAGCAAAAATTATCCGACTCTTGTTTTAATCTAAAATCTATCAATGGTAGGTTGCACGTCCCAGATACCTTAGCTCAGCATGTGGCTATGGAGGGCAGAACATCTCTGGTGGCGAAATTTATGGGGGTGAGGCCGAACTTGGAAGTCATAAGGATATGGGCCGTCCAAAAATGGCGGTCAAGGGCCGGTATGATGATTAAGGCTTTACCCAAGAGTTTTCTTTTGGTGACATTTCAATGTGAACAGGACATGGAAAGGACTCTTCAAGGAGGTCCTTGGTTTTTTGGGAAAAGGGGCTTGTATCTGAAGCGTTGGTCCCCCGATTTCAAACCCCAGACTCGAGTGTTGGATTTGGCTCCGATTTGGGTTAAGATGTCGGGATTACCTCTGCTTTTTGGAATGAACAAATCTTGGCTAGGATAGCTACAGAGATTGGGGAACTAATAGCTATTGATCCTGCAACCTTGAGCAAATCAAGACTCCTTTCTGCTCGCATGTGTGTGTTGGCGGACCTGAGTAAAGAGCTCCCTAAATCCATTATATTGTCGTCTATGTTTGGCCTTCACACTCAGGTCTTTGAATATGAAAATATGTCTTTTAAGTGTAGTGTTTGCGGGAAGGTAGGGCACCAAGGTATCCATTGCATTTCCAAGAACCAGCCCCCACTCCAAAATATTGCTCCTCAAACCCAGAATAATATCCCTCCCCCACAGATATTCATTCCTACCCAACATGGGCCTCAAGGACGTGGAGCTCGAAATCCGAATATCAGAGACCCTATTCGCCCTATTGTAAGCAAGAGGCAACATTATAACGCTCCTCCAAAAAATACCTATGCCCCGAAACCCTCTCATAGGGGAGCTGGTCCCTTTGATGGGAACCCTCAAGCTCAACCTGCTCCTAAGATGATACAGCAAGCCTCAGAGCCAAATCACAAATGAAAGAACCCCATAGATCAACGCCCTGGGCAAGTAAGTTTGATTGGGTAATACGGGAGACCTATGGAGGCTCGGTGGAAGTGGTCCCATGTACTACAGAGGAATTTATGGGAAGAAATTCCAAGGAGATCAACATCCCAGTGGAGAACAGTTTTGATGCATTAAATCATCTGAAGGGAGATCAGATGGATAGCCAAGAAGTGGAATTTGAGGTAGAGGAGACTCAAGAGAAGGATTTAGAGGAGCAAAATCAGAGGAAGGAGCAGGAAACTAATAATACAAGCAAGGATACTCAGGAGGAAGAGGTGAACCACCAAGATCAGTGTAACCCCAAAGCAGGGAAAAAAGAATCTACTAATCAAGAAGCTAAGAGCACGAAATCATCTCCACTGTCAGAAAGACCAGTTAACTTGGAAAGCCGATTGTTACCCCAAAGACCAAGACTGACCTATCCAAGATGGTTACTAGAAGCCAAGTGAATCCCAAGGAACCCCAGCCTAGAGCGGATGTGTGGGGATATGGTTCGGTAGGAAGAGGGAAACCTAGCAATGCCGCCTTAAGGCGAAAAGAAGCGAGCGAGGAGTGGCTGATGGCACTCAAGCAATATTGCTCTTTGGGGCGAAGGCTCGAGGATCCAAAGCCCATAAATGAAGATTCTTTCATGGAATATACACGGGAGTAATCCTGCAAAAATAAGAGCTTTGTATGCTCTTAGACAAGAACACAAACCGGATATGATTTTACCGCAAGAAACTAAAATGGAGGAGAGTAGAGTTATTCCTTTTAAGAATAGGACTTGGCGAGAAGCTGAAGTAGTAGGCCAAGAGGCCACTGGAACAACAGGAGGGTTGCTGGTTATGTGGAATAAGAATGTGGTTGATAGTAGAGGGATTTTGATGTCTAGTTGGTTTATTTGTCTCTTATGTGTGGATAAAACCACGCAGGAAGAGTGGATCTTAACGAATGTATATGCTCCAGTTAGACAGGGACTGAGAAGGGTTCTTTGGAGTCGACTAGCTGAATTGAGGGAGTCGGTCCCCAACTACCCTTGGATTGTGGCGGGGGATTTCAATTGCTATCTTAATCCTGTAGATAAATGGGGGGCTCTCAAAGAATAACTGCTGATATCTATGAGTTTACAGATTTTGTTGAGCAACATGAGCTGATGGATGTGGACCTGCGTAGATTCTCCTATTCATGGTCTAACAAAAGATTGAAGGAAAACCAAATTCATATCAGATTAGATAGGTTTCTTCTTTCTCAAGAATTCCTGGAGAGGTTTGGGGACTCTTCATTAACGACACTCCCAAGAATCGGGTCTGATCGCAACCCAATTCTGTGGGAAACAGGGGAGGACTCTAAGAAAAGATACATCGGACCCTTTCGATTCGAACTTATGTGGTTCCAACATCAGGATCTCAAGGATCTGGTTTCCCAATGGTGGGACAAAAAGTATAATGGTTCGAAACTGGCCCAAGTGGCATGTATACTAAGGAATGTGAAGGCTAACATTAGAGAGTGGAACAAAACTTCCTTTGGCAATATTTTTGTTATAAAGGCAGAACTAAAAGACAAGATCAATGAACTACAGGAGAAGCTGAAGTTAGAGCAGCTTACAGAGGATCTGAGAAACTAGGAGAGGGAGCTGTTAGCCGAATACCACACGGTGCTAGGATTTGAAGAAACCTTTTGGAGGCAGAAATCCAGATTGTGTTGGTTAAAGGAGGGTGACAGAAATACTAAGTTCTTCCATGTCTCTACTCTTCGCCACAAGAGTTCTAACAAAATTAAGGAGATCAAGATGGCCGATGGGTCTAACACCAAATATATGGAAGACATAAGGAGGGAAGCAGTTGAGTACTTTAAATCGTTGCTAGAAGATGTAAATCCAACTATTGAAGAAGAGGACTCTCTATTGGCGGCCATTCCTCCCCTCGTAACTGAGAATCTTAATGGATTCTTACTTAGTCCTTTCACAAAGGAGGAAATCAAGAAGGTGGTTTCTGACATGGATGGTAACAGCTCCCCAGGACCGGATGGCTTCCCATTGCTTTCTTTTAGAAGTTTTGGGATATCCTAGGCAATGATGTAGTGGAAGCTATAATTGAGGCTCAAAAGGACATGGAAATCCCAAAAGAAGTTAATGCTACATTTTTAGTCCTCATCCCTAAACTAGTGGGAGCAATGGAATTTTCTTGTTTTCACCCTATCAGTTTATGTAACACTCTGATGAAGATTCTCACAAAAACAATTGCCAATAGGCTGAAGGTTATCCTTCCTTTCATCATTGATATGAACCAAGGAGGCTTTGTGAAAGGGCGACAAATACTGGGTGGTATCATCACAATTCATGAGGTTATTCATTCAATGGTGGCTAGTAAGGAAGCGGGTATGTTACTAAAGCTTGATATGAATAAAGCCTACGACCGGGTCTCATGGCGGTTCCTCACCAAGATTTTGGGTAAGTTTGGTTTCTGTCCCCAATGGATTAAGTTGATTTTTAGTTGTATCTCTACTACAAGATTTTTTGTCATGGTGAATGGGTCACCCTCCGATTACTTTAAGAGTGAAAGGGGGTTGCGACAAGGAGATCCTTTGTCTCCTTGTTTATTATTTTAGCGAAAGCATTGGGTAGGAACATTTTAGCAGCGATGGCAGATGGTCGATTGGAAGGTTACAAACCTGCCTCAACAACAGAGCCAGTTTCTCACCAATAGTTTGTGGATGATACGATCATTGTGTCCAAAGCCTCGGTGCCTCAGGCTAGGAAGTCGAAGAGAATTCTAACCAAGTATGATACGAAGCGAGACGATACATAAACTATAAGAAGAGTAGCATCTATTTCTTTAACACGCCTGGTGGGAGGGAGGAAAAAATTGCTAACCTCTTCGGTTGTGGAAAGGAGCTTCTACCAACGACTTATCTAGGCATGCCTATGTTCGAAGGAAGAATGAAGGCTACATTGTGGAACTCAGTCATTGACAGGATCTCCAAAAAATTAGCAGGATGGAAGGACAACCTTCTCAGCTCCGCAAGAAAAGCATTATTAGTTCAAACTACTTTACATAGCATTCCAATTTACTACATGTCTCTATTTAGAATGCCCGCAAAGGTCCGAGCTACTTTGGAGCAAATTCAACGCAACTTCTTGTGGTCAGGTTCAGAGGAGAGAAAGAGAATTTCGTTGGTAGCATGGAATCAGGTGTGTGCAAGCAAAGATCAAGGGGGCCTGGGGCTAAAGAGAATGAAAGAAACGAATCAAGATCTAATTGGCAAACAGGTATGGAGATTTATCAATAATGATCAATTGGGATGGGTAAAAATTCTTAAGGCAAAATATATCAAAAATAATCAAGACTTCCTGAAAGCTGATAATCTCCCTAGAGGATCCTATTTCTAGAATTGTTTGCTCGAATGTCGGGAGATAGTCAGGAAAGGCATCAGATGGAGAATTAGTAATGGAAGACAAGTGGACTTTTGGCAAGACCCATGGTTGGAAGAGGCCCCTCTGAAAGATAACTTAGACCTTCAGGTCCTCCAACATAAACTTTCGGAGGAAATGGGAGGAAAAGTAGGGGATTTTATTGCTGTAGCATAGGAAACTTCCTCTTGGAAGAAAATCACAGTTCATAATCTGTCAGAGCAAGAGAAGGTGGCCCTAACCAAACTCAATGATGCTTTAAGGGTGTTCCCGATCATTCCCTGGGAAGGAAGAGACAAGGCGATTTAGGGCAAAACTACAAGTGGGATCTATTCAGTAAAAGCGCCTATAAGTTAATCCACTCAGGATTCAATGGTCGGACTCCGACTTCTATTATTTGGTTAAATAATTTAACCCCAAAAATAGCTTTCTTCTTTTGGTTGGCAGTTCAAAATAATATTCTGACAACAGATAATCTACAAAGGAGAGGTTTCCAATTCATCAATCGATGTATCTTGTGTGAGAAAGCGATAGAATCTGTAAGTCATATATTTCTAACTTGTGAATTTTCTTGTACAGTCTTCCAAATGATCCTGTCCAAATTTCAGATAGATTGGGTCCGCCCAAATAGCATGTCTGACTTCTGCATATAGTGGGCTTCCCCCTTTCGGCGAAACTTTTGACTTGGCTTTGGAAGCTCAGCTTACCCCATTTTTTATGGGGGATATGGAATGAGAGAAATAAGAGAGTATTTAAAGGACGTAAGAAAGATCCCAGGTTATGTGGTAATAAAATAATCAGAGCTTTGAAAGAAAACTGGAAAACTTTCTACTTCAAAAATGAGACCATGTCTCTAAGGGAAAGGAGGATTTTGTGGAACTGGGGAGAGGAACTTCCGGACCTAGACATTACAACCAACCCACGGGATGGTGTCAAGTGGATACCCCCCACACAAAAGTGGGTTAAGTTTAATTTTGACGGGGCAGCCAAAGGAAATCCGGGGGCTCCAGGAGCGGAGGAGTTCCGAGAAATGAGGAAGGAAAAGTGGTCCTTGCCTTTGCAGAGCCTTTGGGAACTCAAACAAATCATTTTGCGAAGCCCGAGCCTGCATGCGGGCAATGAGAATTGCCAGATTTGAGGGTTATAAGGAAGTTATCTTTGAAGGGGATTCGCTTAATATAATCAAGGCAATTAAGGAGGATAAAGACCCCAATTGGACCATCTTGGAGCTTATCCTAGAAGCAAAGATTCATAAATCTCATTTGGTTAATGCTCGAATCCAACACACCTTCGAAGAAGGGAACCAGGTTGCTGATCTAATGGCAAATATTGTAGTTTCTATTGGGGAGATGCAAATTTGGAAGGATAACTTCCCTCAAGAACTATTGGTGTTGGCTTCTAGAGAAGAGCTAAGATCAAACATGTTAGAGCATCAGGAGATCAGAGGGGTTGATGATGAGTAATCCGACAGATGGAATTAGGCAAAGGTACAAAAGGCATCCCATTTGCTGGGGCCTGGGAGGTGACAAGTGTACAGTACAACAGCCTAGTGGTATTAGTAAGTGCTAGGTGTTGTTTGGTTTTTGTTTTATTCTGAATAGTCAAGCGACAAGTATAGGACTGTGGACTCTAAGTATGGCTTAATGTGGGTCTTAGATAGATTCATTTTGTATTTTGATTATACGGGCTTGATGCTAGAACCAGCCCATTTTGACTATGTAAAAGGTTTGTGGACCTTATAACCACCTCTACCTTATACCAAAAAAAAAGATATGAAGATTTTATAAAATGTGTTACAACTAGATATTATTTTAGGAGTTTGAAGTGCAAAAATGCATTCTCAGATCTTGTCACTCTAAAGGAGGAAGAACCTATGCTATAAAAGAAAAATAGTCAAACTGATTTCCTTTTTGATAGATGATTGTTATATTTGTTTTCCTTCTATTTCTTGGAGTTATGTGTCATGAAAGGGTTGTTCTTGTTGTTAGTTCCAAAAAAAAATAATTGATAATAGAAACTTAGCAGTTTGAGGAAGATGGAGAATATCTTTGATAGAAAAGCAAAGATGGGTATGCTTTAATTAACTTGTTAGAAATGTAATGAAAGCAATGTAATGTTTTGTTTTTCAATGTGAGTGGCTCTAATAGAAGCCAAGCATAGCTTATTAAAAAAATAATCATTTGTTTGAATACTATAAATAGAGTAGATAGAGTTGAGGTCTTAGTAGGAGAATCTCATTTTAATATAGTGTCAAAAGGTTTGGATTTGGATGTTAGTTTTATTTTCTTTATTGTTGTTAAATGCATTCACTTGGGAAAAGTAATTTGGAGATTGTACAAAGAGAATCAAGGATAATGTGCAAAAAAATTTCTAAGTAAATATGTTGAGCCCAATGACCCAAGCTTAATATTTACTACATTCTCACTTCCAAATGGTTTTGCTCTATGGAACGGTTTTAAAAAACCTATTGATCTAGTGATTAAAGGTCTAATATGGGTGGTTAGAATTAGAGAAAATATTTCTATTTGGATGGATACTTTGTTTGATAAAAAACCACTCAATCTAGATCCAATTTTGAAACCATGGATGAGATTACTTCAAGATAAATATGGTGATAGGGTTTCAAACATTATGTACAAGGATCAAGAAGAAATATACAAATGGAAAGAAGATTTTTTTACAAGTATACAAGACATTGATGTTAGGAGGCAATTGAGCAAAAAGATAACAACAATGATTATTTCAAGAGGAGCCAAGGATAAGCTAATTTGGGAGTTGAATAGCTCAAGAGAATACACAACAAGAAGTGGATATTATGTAAAACACCAACAAAATAGAAATATCACAAGAATATGGAGAGATATTTGGGATAGCCTGAGCATTCTTAAAGTCAAAATGTTTGTTTGTCTAGAAGGTCATAAAAGAATTGTATCCTAGGGTAACCTTATGAAAAGGGGTATTCATGGCCCCTCACAATGTGTTCTTTGTAAAAAGGAGAAGGAGAGTATAGACCATCTTTTGGGACACTTCTCAATAGTCTAAAATCTATGGCAATGGACTCTTAATATGTTTGGTAAATGCATGGTGATGAATGGAAGAATTGAAGAATGGTTAAAGCAATGGCAGAGCACTTTTAAAAGTGAGGTTTTAGAGACAATATAGGATATATCAAAAGATACAATACTTTCAACTGTATAGATGGAAATGAATAAAATAACATTTAAAAGAAAGTAAAGCAATTTAGAGGTAATGAAAAGGAAGATTTAGTCGTAGACGAGTCTAAACCAACCTATCAACTCACCCAATTCCTAATTTGGAAGCAAAGAGCATTGGATAGATGGATTCAAGTCATCAAATGGATATGATGTTGGGTACAAGAGAAACAAAAAGAAGGCAAAAAATATAAAGAAGAAACCACTAGATGTGGAGTTGGTCAAATTGAATTTGAATGTAGCATCTAAAGTAAATTCAAGAACAACAGGAAGAGGAGTAATTAGAAATAATAGAGGAGAGATTTTGTCTCATTGTGCTTTCAATATTGGATTTAAGACAAATAATGAATTTGAAGCTTGGGCAACTTTGGAAGGGTTAAAAATATGCAAACAAATGAAATAGAATAGAGTATGGATGGAAGGTGATTCACTCATAGTAATAAATATAATTTTGAGAAAAGCAAGGGCTTTATGGAACATACAAGAGATAATTGTGGATATTCAAGACCTTGTTATAGAGTTTGAAAAAATCAGGTTTACACATGCGTTAAGGGAAGGAAACAAATGTGCAGATAAGCTAGCAAATAGAGAGGTTTTGATTGAGGATCATGAAGTTAAATTCTCTTTCCATGGTTAGAGGAAGTAGTAAGTTTAGTTGAAGCTGACAAGAAAATGTTGACTACCTAAATCAAGTAATGATTAAGACTTACTTTAATATTTGCTTTATTTCGTAACATTAATGTGTTTTCATAAAAAAATATATTACAATTTTTGTGATTGCACTTATGCTTTAGGAAGAAAACTAGCAATCCAAAAAGCGAACTATGAACTATGATAGTGCAATGTTTTGAAAATATCACTCTACTAAGATGCAATGCATAGATAGTGAGGTGGAGTTTTGGTATTATGAAGGTTGTTGTAGAAAAATGTCAAGAAGGATGCTAAATTCTAGAATATTGTATTCACACAAAAAATTGAAGAAGATCCAAATAATAAAAATCAATAATTTATAATAGTTGCAAGCTTACTGCAATGGTAAGCGCTTTGGCCTCTCTTTGGGAGGTCTAAGGTTCAAATCTCACTCAGTATGAGGGGACCAAAGACCCTTCATAAAAACCTGTGTAAACTCGCTGAAATATAAAAATCAAGAATTAAGATATTTTATGAAAAATGATGTAGGTGTCTAGCTATACAATCTCAATTGATATGAGAATTGAATTTGTTTGTAAATTCTCAAGCTCTAAAGGAGATAGTTGTAACTTGTCAAGGGTAAGGGACCCAAGTACAACCCTTTGTTCTCCAACAAAAAAAAATGCATCCATACACCTATTGCATGGTTTGAACTTGGGTCTCTTTGATGAGAATCCAAAGACATCAATAAAATATTTAACAAAAGTACCCTAGGGGGACAACGCAACAGTTTGGGCTTTGGCTCTTCTTCGGAAGATCCAAGTTTCAAACCGTGGTGTGGATGAGTGTGTGAGGGGTGGGTGTATGTTCATCAAAAAAAATATTTAACAAAAGAGAAAAATATTTAAAAAAATGATATTTAAAATGTATATTAATAAGGTCCGAGGTTTAGATCACTTGGTTCATCCAAACCCCATAAGGGGGCGGAGGTCCAAGGTTCAAATAGAAGACCTTGTCGAACTGAACGCTTGTCCCTTTCCTGGCACTTTCAGCGGTGTAAAACGTTTAAAATGATTATGGCATGGCGGTTATAGGGACGAACTGCATGAAGATCTGTGTGGCGGCTTTCGGGGCGGACAACGCAAAATACTGTGGTGGCCATAAAAAGTCGGACAACCTACCCGGATTCGTGGCGGCTACCAATTCCACCATGTTAAAATAATAATAATAATAATAATGTATATTAATTTTACTTTCGTTATAATTTCTATTGTTGAAAATGTTTGATAAATTCTTCGTCTTAATGTTTTACAATTTAAAAAAGTATGTAGATGTGAAGGTGTAGAAGTTCCAAGAAAACATTTGAACATGAAAGTTAGGGTTTCACATGGGATTGTAGAATAATAAATAAATAGATGTTTCCTACTTTTAAAAAAAAAAAATCCAAGTCTTTCTAAAAATTAACAATTTTTGAACTAAAAGCATTGGGTTAAGGTTGTGATATAGAAGTTTTTAATTATTAAAATATTATACTAAGCGTTAATTAATTATATAAAAACTAAATAATTGAAATTTTATATAATATTTATTAAATTAAAACAATTTTTAAATATAGGAATTTTGCATGAATATTTTATAATATTGTAAAGGAGGATTACAAGCATGTTAATTCTTATTGGTGGTCTTCAATTAAAAATATAACAATAATATTATATGGAAAAATTTGAACTTATTGAAAGTTGATATATTTAACCACTTCAACTAATGTAATTTGGTAATCATTAATTAATACAATATAAATAATTTCAAAAATAAAGATGAATGATTTTTGAAATGATGTTAGAGCAAAACTGATAAAGTGCATGTATAACAATGATCAATGTATGGTTATATTGTCTTATGGATTACAATAAATATTTTTTTGTTTTCTTTTTAAATGCTTTGTCTTGAAAACATAGAAAAAAGAGGTATTAATGTAGAACGGTATTCCATCATTAGAAAATTCCAGTAGAACAAAAGTTTGTTAAGGTTTAATTTTATTATTATTATTATTTTAAGGCAAAGTTTAATGGGTGGCACAACTGGGCCAGAATCCCAGGGGCATAATAGAGGCCTCTCTCCTTGTGATTTGAATTTAGGTGGCTTCAATAACAATTCAATGACATACCACTATGATGTTCTGCAGGTCAAATTTATTAAAATTTTGAAAACCATTTTTATTTATAATGATTTAGTGTGGTTTTAGTTGAGTTTAAAGGATCGAAAAGGTCCCACATATATTATATAATGATCTCACTTAAATAATATTCTTACAAACCATATTGTGGCATTACCAGAATTTGATTTCAAGTCTTCACCTTGAAATTTAATATTGTTAAAGACTTGCACTTGTGTTATGATTTATCATACAAGGCCTAGGATATGGTGGTGCAGAGAACAATTCCTTAAATGAGTTTGTGGTACCAATTGAGTTATACTTCCAAGTTATGTGATAGAACAAGGCACGATAGAATAATGCTTAAATTAATTGAACTTTACCTATAAGTAAGTCAAATGTAAGATTATTGTAGAATACAAGGCTCATGTAATAGAGTCGGCAAAAACACAAATGTTTAGTATATGAGGTGTGGGTTGCACTAGGTGCATGTGCACTAAATTCTTATGCAATGAAAGAAGCAACACAATAAAAGTATAGGAATTGCAAGGATAGGTAAGGTTTGTTGGAGAGAAATATTTGGGAATAAGGATGAGGAAGGGGAAGAAGTGGATGAAGGAGGAGCTTAATAGAGGACCAAAGGAACAATTGAAAAGCATGTAAGATAGGACATTGCTAAGCTATATGTAAATGTGTAGCAATTACATGTTTATTGGTTAGTGAAGCAATTCGACTTCCAACTAATTAGGAAGTAGTTTTAATGGTACTCATAAAACTACTTATTTTACCTTTTGGCGGAAGCACTAGTTTGTAAGATATCAAACGGTTGGATTGGATAGTTAGAGTTGTGTTATTGATGCTTAGTGCAAGAAAGATACCTTTTTTATTTGTTGGAATTTGACCATGACATGGGGTATTAACATCATGTGTTTTTGTCTATATGCATGGGCAACCAAGCCATGGGTGCCAAAGTAAGGTTAGCACCATAATGGTCACGATGCACAAGTCAAGTTGGTTTCATGAGTGAGTCTAACAATATATGTAAATATGACATTAACCTATTTTGTGAGAAGTTCAAATGGGTGCCAAGGTCTACAAGTTAAAAATGTTGTGGTGTCATTGTTCTTAAGGACTTGAGCAAATCTAACTTTGCTCAGATCATTTATCCCTTTAAGTGATGATCCCCATCACATTAGCCATCACTTATGGAAAGAAACTCTTGAGTTGTCAAGCATGTACCGTATGATCTAAGTTGTAAATTGACCATTATTGAGTATCTTGAATAGGTTGTCTACTAATTACACACACTCATTATACCAATCAATTGGTATGTTGTCCTAGGTTTTAACTAAGTGGGATCCAAATTTGCATGATGTTGTATAAATGTAAGCTCTAGTAGAGAAGGATAGTATAGATTAAGCAGTTCTACATAAAATAATATATGCATATTTAGGTAAGATGAAAAATCAGGAATAAAAGCATTCTCACCTATCAATTGTTAAATGGTATGACCCGTAGTAGTCCAACTACTACCATTGAATTCCAACAATAAAATTAATAATGCATGATGAGACTAGGACTAAAATTGATGCAATTCCTAATCCATGTCATTGGATTCTTTAACGATGGCATAAAGGACAATTAATTTGAACCAACTTATGGCATCAAAAACATTATGACATAGAGTGGCACTATGCGTTAGAGAACTAATGAAAATATTTGCTTTGTGAAGGAAGGAAGATGTTGGTGATCTATGAGTAATGGTTTAGCTATGCCATAGATGTGATAGGCCTTATTATAAGGGTATGGTTACAAAGACCAAGGCACCAATAGGTAATTAAATCGATACAAAGGTAATGACATCAAGGCATTTAATTCTAGAGGTTGATTGTAATAAAAATATAGACGAGGTTGGGAGAGGGAAGAAAGTAGAGAGGGGAGGGCTCTGGTCCCTCCCTTGCTCCCCCTCCCATGGCTCCTGGTTCCTGCCCAGTCCCTGGTTCAACCCAGGTCATCCCTCCCGGGGAGTGGTTGTTTGCAGATGATCTCCTAGGGGGAGATCCTTCTCCACTATCTGCGCCCCTCCCGACCGGCTAGGGTTTCCTTGATTGTTTTTTTGGACTGGTGCTTCCCAGGGATCCCTGTTTGGTTGGGGATCCCTTCCCTTTTTCCCTCAGGCTTCCCCCTGGGGTTTTTTTGCAAGTTATTCGCGTGGATCTGGTCCCCTGCGTTTCTCGGTGTAGTGGAGGTGACGATTTAGGGTTTGGATAGCTTCCCCCTTTTTCTTGTGAATCCTCGGTGGGCTCTATGCTTGGACGGGATTCTTGGTCCCTCGGCGAGCTTTGTGCTTGGACGGGATTCTTGGTCCCTGCTGCTGGGATCCTCTTTTGTTTTCCCGAGGTGGATTCCTTGTGGTGCAACTCTCTGGTCACTTCTTGATGGGCTGGATCCTCTCTGTGCTGGCTGTCGGCTTCCTACAGGATGGCTCTCGCTGAACTGAATGTTTTACCGGTGGGCGGGATGGTTTCTCCACAAGGCGGGATCCACCAAATCCGCTGGTTTTCCTACGAGGCGGGATCCTTTCTTTTCTACTGGTTTCTCGGATGGCGGGATTTCCCTGTTGCTTCCCGTTAGGCGGGACTGTTTGTGGTGGTTTTGACTGCTTCCCGCGAGGCGAGATTTTATTGTATCAGTTTTTCTGTGCTTCCTGCTGGGTGGGATCTTCTTGATGGTGGTTTTTGGCTACTCCCACTGGGTGGGATCTCCAAAACTACTTTCTTTCTTATTTGTTTGTTTCCCGCTAAGAGGGATTGTTTCATGCTTACTGTTACCACCGGGCGGGATTTCTGTTTTGGTGTTCAGTTTCAAGGGATTGATGCCCTAGGCCCATTGCTTATGTAATCAGGTTTTGGGATCCTTGTTAAAACCCGCTATAAATACAAACACTTATAACTATCAAAAAAAAAAATATAGACGAGGCTATGAAGAAAATATGTCAAGCATGATGCAACATAATAGAGTACACACAAAAGGCATAGTGTAAGAGGAGACATTCAACTTTCATTAAGATCAATGGTTCAACCTTTAAATTTTGGACTTTAGACATCAAAATTTGAACTTTAGATGCTATTTTGGAGGCTTAGATGCGTGTCATTACTCAAAAACCAAAATTTAAAACTAGCTGATGGAATTTGGTCAAGGTAAATTTTGACCCCTTATATCCTTTGGACTTCAAAAATCAAACACCTTGCCTACCCAAGTTGTGAACTTGGGTGAGCTCTAGTTATTTAAATCAAGGTAGTTATTCATTATGACATTGTGTTCATTCAAGATACTAAAGGGGGAGTTAGTGTCATAATGTCAAACATGAGGTTCGAACTAAAGGTGGAGTTTGCACCATAGAAAAGTGTGAAGCCAATACCAAAGATGAGGTTGGCACCATGAACAAATGCGGTATCATAATGTTAAATATGAGGTTGACTCCATAGGCAAAGTTAACATCATGATAAAATATGATATTATAATGCTAAGGTTGAGGTTGGAACCACAAGTAAAGTTGTCACCATGAACAAGTGTGATTTTATCAGATACAAAACACCAAAGTTGATGTTGGTTTTGTGAATAGATGTGGTGCCATAAATGGTCATGTCATTGGGCCGTAGACTTAAAAGTGATGATGGGCACCAAACTTTGTTGTCATTATGGGATCATGGCTTATGACAAATCCAAGAAAACTTACCTTGCTTGGATCAATTCCAATCATAGATAGAGCCAGGTTGATAGGTTTCAGTGAAGGATGAGATAAAACTTAAAATTTTGACCAAGGCATGGCATACATGATTTGTTTTAGGAAGTGTAATCCATCCTTGAGTTTGAAATTAGCCAAATTTGGAAGTGAGTAATTTGCTCATTAAATAAGATCAAATCACTCTCACATCAAAAAATTCAATCCTCGAGGAAGCAAAATTTTTGTCCCCAAGTGGAATTAATGAAGGAATTCGGTCTACTAAAGTTATGTAGAATAAGTTTAAAGGTAATTTTTGTTGGATAAGCATCAACTTTACTAGAAGATATTACCAAATTAGAAATGTTATACATTAGTTTTTTTTACATGGTGGAATTGGTAACCACCATGAGGATTCGAGCACGTTGTCCATATTTATGGCCACCATAGTATTATGTGTTGTCCACCCTGAAAGCCACCACATAGTACTCCATGCAATCTACCCTTATAACCACCATGCCACATTAATTTTAAATCTTTTACGCCACTGAAAGCACCAAGAAAGGGATAAGTGTTATGTCCGACGAGGCTCAAGATTTGGACCCTAGGTGACTATCCCCCTTACAAGGTTTCGCCACACCAATTGATCTACATCTTGGACCTAATGGTATACATTAGTTAACATCTAGTTTTTTTTTGTTTGGAGAAAGAGGGGTTCTACTAAAGTCCCACACCCTTAACAAAACATAACTCTCTCCTTTAGAGCTTGTGAGTTTACAAACAAATTCAATTCTCATATTAATTGAGTTGTTATAGCTATATACCTACATATTTTTTCATAAAAAGTCAAAATTCTTTATTTTCTTCTTTTGTATCTTCTTCAATTTTTTTGTAAATACAAATATTCATAACTTAACATCCTCCTTCACATTTTCTTGTAGCAACCTTCACAATATCAAAATCCACCTCTATTAGCTATTTTTTTTTTTTTTTTTTAAGCAAACAACCCCTTATGGGGCTGCCTTGGTATGAGATACCACGAACAGGGGGCTCTACACCGTCAAAGTCACCCGAGAGTCGCACCCGACCCTGTCTCGCACCAACATTATCAATTGTATTTTGGGTACCCAATTCAACTTTTTGGTAGGGTGGAGATTCGAACATGGGACCTCCCTTGGAGGATTGCCCTCTCCTCTCCAACTCACCTACAACACTGTGTAGCTCTATTAGCTATTAATTGCATCTTAGTAGAGTAATATTTCCAAAACTTCGTGTTATCATAGTCCACTTTACTAGCTCTAGATTGTTAGTTTCCTTCCTGATGCATAAACGCAACTACAATAACTATAATAAATAGTTAGCAGTATTTAAAAGTTGAAAGTTCATGTTTGAATCTTATCAAGAGATATATGCATAATAGCTAAATTATGGATCATTAATTTAATATAAGTGGAAATACTTTAATCCCAAATAACCAATTAAATTTTTTTTTTATCATTTTGACAAGTTATGCAATGAATCTCATTTATATTACAATGACATTTTAACAAATCACAATGATATTATTTTAATATATACTTTAGTAGTCTCAAAAAGTTGAAAGTTCCAATCCATACTCTGTCTCATAATTCAACCAAAAACCAACAACTAAAATAATCCATTTAGCCATGAAGTCCATTTGATGTCTTCTTCTGCTCAGCATACAAAACTTCTACTCACTTCATGAAATCATAGTCCACTTCACCAAATTTGGACTACTATTTTTCTCCAATGCATTGATCTATAAATGGATCCCCTCAAACATTTTGTAGTACTTTGGAACATAATTTTGAATTTGCTCCTTTCAAATATTTGTGTTAGTTTTAGCTAAACTTACTACTTCCTCTAAGAATGGAAAAGATAATTTAACTTCACGATTACTACTTCCTCTAACCATGGAAAAGATAATTTAACTTCACAATCCTCTATTATAACCCCTTTATTGGCTAGTCTATCTGCACATTTGTTCCTTTCCCTTAACGTATGTGTAAACTCAATTTCTTCAAACTCTATAACAATGTCTTGTATTTCCACAATGATCTCTTGTATGTTCCATGGATCCTTTGATTTCCTCAAAATTGCTTTCATTATTATTAGTGTACCACCTTCCATATATATTTTATTCCATTTTATTGTCTATATATTTTTTATCCTTCCAAAGCTACCCAAGCTTTAGCTTTATTATTTGTCTTAAATCCACTACTGAAAGTTTATTGCGAAAAAATCTTACCTCTAATATTTATGATTATTCCTTCTACTACTGGTCCTGGATTTCCTTTAGATGCTCCATAAAAATTCAATTTGACTAATTATGCTTTTGGTGGTTTCTACTTTATATTCTTTGTGTTCCTTTTGTTTCTCCTGTACCCACCTTCATAATTCCAACTGGTGACTTGAATCCATCTATCGAGGATCTCTACTTAGATATTAGGGATTGGGTGAGTTGATAGGACTAGTTTAGACTCCTTTATGGCCAAACAAATATCCCTTTTATTACCTCTAAATTGCTTTTATTTCCTTTAAATATTATTTTGTTCCTTTCCATCCATACAATCCAAAGTATTTTATCTTTGATGTATCCAAAATTCTCTATAATGTCTCACTTTTAAAAGTGCTTTACCATTGCTTTAGCCATTCTTCAATACCACCATTCATCACCATGTATTTACCAAACATATTAAGAATCCATTGCTATAGTTCCCAAACTATTGAAAAGTGTCTCAAGAGATGGTCTATAATCTCCTCCTCCTTTTTATGTAGAACACACTGTGAGGGGCCATGAAAACCCTTTTCATTAGGTTATCTCAAAATAAAAAAATTTGTGACCTACTAGCCATACAAATATTTTAACTTTTGGAATGCTAGGGATATTCCAAATATCTCTCCATATTCTTGTGGTATTCCTATTTTTTTGGTGCTTTACATTATTTTCACTTCTTGTTGTGTATTCTCCTAAGTTATTCAACTTCCAAATTAGCTTATCCTCAACTCCCCTCAAAATAATCATTATTGTTATCTTTATGCTCAACTACCTCCTAGCACCAATGTCCAATATACTTTTTAAAAATCTTCTTTCCATTTATATATTTCTTCCCGATCATTGTTCACAAAGTTTGAAACCCTATCACCATATTTGTCTTAAAGTAATCTCATCCATGGTTTCAAAATTAGATTTAGATTGAATGGTCTTTTATCACACCAACTATCCATCCAAATAGATTTTTTTCTCCAATTCCCACCACCCATATTATATATTTAATCACTAGATCAATTGATTATTTTAAATTGATACATAATGCCGAACCATTTGGTAGTGAGAATGTGGTAAATATTAAGCTTGAGTCATTGGAATCAACATACTTAGAAGAATTCTTGCCCATTGCCTTCAACTCTCTTTGTACAATCTCCAAATTACTTTTCCCCTTCGATATAAGTTTGTATTTGTAAGAACTCTTAAACTGAGACCTCCCCTAGACCTCCCTTAGTTTTAACATCACACACCTTGCTCCATTTCACCAAAGGGAATTTCCTTTTATCATGTAATCCTGACCACAAAAATGATCGCATAATATAGATTGGAATTTGTTCTACTAAATTTGAAATAATATATAAGGACATATAATATGTTGGAGTGACCTATAAGACTAATTTAATTAGCTAAACTCTTCCTATTAATGATAACCATCTACCTTTCCATACTGGCAGTTTATTATTAACTTTACTTATAACTAACTTTCATAATTCTATCCTCATTATCCCCCCAAATTAGGGTATCCCTAGATATGTTGTTGCCAAATTTGCCTCCTCCATTTGAATTAATCTGAATATCCCTACTTTGATTCTAGTTGGAGTGTTTAGGTAGTAAATTTTGGATTTTCTCATTTTTTTGTTGGTGAACAAGGGATTGCACTTAGGTCCCCCACCCTTGAAAAATCACAACTCTCTCCTTTAGATCTTGAAATTTTACAAATAGATTCAATTCTCATCTCAATTGAGTTGCTATATCTAGATACCTATATCATTTTTCATAAAAAGACTGAATTCTTGATTTTCATTTTCTAGATCTTATTCATTTTTCTATGTGAATACACATATTTCGAAATTTAGCATCCTTCTTCTTGTCATTTTATTGCAGCATCCTTTACAATACCAAAACTCCACCTCTACTATCTATGAATTACATCTTAGTAGAGTAATATTTCTAAAACTTCATGCTATCATAGTTCGCTTTATGATATCTGGATTACTAGTTTCCATCCCAAAGCATAGGTGCAACCACAAAAATTGTAATAAATAGTTTTTATGAAAACACATTAATGCTATAAAGTAAAGTAAATATTACCAATTGAAAACATTAAATTAAATCTTAGCCTAATTTTTGTTTCTCTTGTACCCAACATCATAATTCTATTTGATGACTTGAATCCATCTATCAAGGATTTGTACTTCAAGATTAGGGATTGGATCAGTTGATAGGGTTGGTTTAGCCTCTTTTATGGATAAAAAAATATTTCTTTTCATTACCTCTAAATTGCTTTACTTTCCTTTAAATATTATTCTATTCCTTTCCATCCATACAGTCCAAAGTATTGTATCTTTTGATATATCCAAATTGTCTGTAAAGCCTCACTTTTAAAAGTGCTCTACCATTGCTTTAACCATTCTTCAATTCTTTCATTCATAACCATGCATTTACCAAATATATTAAGAATCCATTTCCATAGTTTCCAAACTATTAAGCAATGCCCCAAAATATGGTCTATACTCTCCTCCTCATTTTTACATAGAACACATTTCGAGGGACCATGAAAACCCCTTTTCATAAGGTTATCTTAGGATATAATTCTTCTATGACCTACTAGCCCAACATTTATTTTGACATCCGAAAAATGTATCATCTTTTAGGAGCTATATCTTCATGAAGGGTTATCCAATTCAGTTGATTCTTGGACCAACCTGTGCAAAATTAAGGGAGATACGACCCTTTGAAGTCAACCATCTGGAACAAGGGTAGTGACAATTTTTTAATTCATGAAAAATAAAATTGTAAATATTTGTCAACTAGGGTTCAGATTATGGGAAGAGCAATGAAAGGCTAGGGCTTCAGTGAAACGAGATATTCTATCTGGACAAGTAATTTTTTAGCTAAGTTTTTTTCCTTTCTTTATCTTAGACATTATTATAAAGTTTTTATCAAATTTTTAATTTGCTATAGGATATTTAGATAAATTTCAATAGATTGTGAGTTTTAGTTTCCTTTCCATGTATCGATTTATAGTTAAATCCTTAGAATCATATCTAGTGGTTAGTGAGCGCACCTTAGAGAGATCCTCGTTGCTCCAAGATAGGGTAGTTTTTGGTAAATTTAATGGGTATTGGCTAGGGGCTTCAGCCTTGAGAAAATGGATTGATAGGATTTGGAAGTATCTAGTAGTGATCTATCATTTATTCCCAAAGGTTTCTTCCAAGCCATTTTTTTTTTAGGGAGGAAAGACAAAAAATCCTAAAAGGGGGTCCTTGGTTTATGGGAAGAGCAAGACTCTTCCTTACCTACTGGTATGAAGGTTTTTCATTTGAAAATGTAAATCTATCCCTAGTACCAGTCTAGGTTAGGATGTTTGGGTTACCCATTGAATTTTGGAAAATAGATACCTTCAAGGAAATAAGAAACACTTTAGGATAATTCTTTGAGATTTAAGATACTACGAAAGATGGATTCTTGGATATTTACACTCAGATATTGGTCATGATTGATATAAATAAAGCTTTACCAGAATCAACAATTCTTAAGTATGGGGATAATATGTGGACTCAAACCATAGATTATGGAAACATATATTTTATATATAGAATATGTCATGAGGTGGAGCATATTGAGAGATCATTCCCTAAGAAGAGCTCAACAAAATCAAATGTAGAAAACCGCAAGAGAAACTTACAAATGGTTGTGGATGAAGATGGTTTTCAAATTCCAAAAAATAGATCTAGAAAAATGAAAGAAAATAAATTATGGATACCCATAAGGAAGTATATTGGAAGAAATACTAACTCTTTTGAGGCTTTAGCCTATGAAGAAAGAGTAGATCAAGACGCAAAGGACACAATACAACAATTTTAACATATTAACAAGGAATCGTCTATTTAGTATGATCCTGATTTAAGGAAGAACATTCTCAATGAACCTAAGGAATGTGTCTCATTATATTTTTAAGACTCTATTGAAGTGTCATGCACCATTTAAGAGAAAAAAATTGATAAATAAAATGCAATTTTAGAAGTTAATACCTCTGCCATTAATAAGGAAATACCAGAAAATGAGCAGGAAAAGTCAAAAGCTTTTGTAGTAGAGCCAAGAGAGGATAAATATGATGAAAAACAAAATTGTGAAATAATATTGAGGAATATAATAATAAGACTTACCCCTAATATAGGTAAGGCAAATAGAGGAAAACCCTTAAATTTTCAGGCAAGATTTAGGGAAGCAAGATCAAACATAGAGAAAGGAACACAAACTAAGTTGGTTGAACTTTTGTTTACCAAACAACAAAATAGTATTGGTAATACGTAGGCAGGGCCAAAAGCCCCTAATGAGACATGATTATCATCTCATGGAATATAAGGGTGCTAATTCCCCCTCAAAGCAGAGGTGTATCAAGGACCTATGTTTAGGTAATCAACCCGATATTCTTTGTATCCAGGAAACTAAAATGACAAAAAAAGTTTCAAAAATATGAAAGTAGTATGGGCAAGATGTGAATGGGATACTATGGATTTTGTGATAGTGGTAGGAGGGATTCTAGCTTGTCATAATCCTTCTAGAACCTCTTGTGTAACCATTCATAAAACTAGGCATTGGATAGCCTCTTTAGTCACTTGCTAGTTTGTAAATATTCATTTCATCTTTATCAATGTTTATGGACCGAAAACTCAGTCAGGTAGATTAGAAGTATGAAGGAGGATTGAAGCCTTTATGATAAGTAAAGACCAAGAAACCTTATTCATGATCATAGAATAGCCTCTTTATTCACTTGCTAGTTTGCAAATATTCATTTCATCCTTATCAATGTTTATGGACCTACAACTCAGTTAGTTAGATTAGAATTATGGAGGAGGATTGAAGCCTTTATGATAAGTAAAGACCAATAAACCCGATTCATGATCATAGAAGATTTTAATGCCATACCCAAGATTAATAAAAAATTTGGGAGAATTAGGAAATTAACCCAAAGTATGAGAAATTTCTCAACTTTTATTCAAAATAATAATCTATGGGAGGTTGATTTTAAAGAAGACAAATATACATGGACCAACAATAGGAGAAGCTAAAGCCAAATAGCAAAAAAATTAGACAAATGCATACTCTCACATAATTGGCTAGATGAAGGAACTAGTGCTAAAATTAATACCTTAACAAGGATTGGTTCAAATCACTCGCCAATAAGAGTTAAAATGGTGGTAAGTGAATTCAAAAAATGATTATATTTTAAATATGAGAATATGTGGGAAGACCATCCTCAATTTGTTGATATGATAGCACAAAAGTGGAATTCTTCAGGAAATTGTGGGTTGTATGCTCTTCCAAAACGAATTAAATCTATGACATATAGATTAAAAGAATGGAACAAAAATACTTTTGGAAATATTTTTGAGAAAAAACAACTAAAAGATAGAATTTCAAAATTCCAAAAAGGTGATCATAATAATCCAAGCTCATAGGAAAGGGAGTTGTTTACTGAATATTATAATATTTTGAGTAAGGAAGAGAAATTTTGGAGATTAAAACCAAGATAAACTTGGTTAAATGGAGATAAAAATACAAAGTTTTTCATAGGATGGCTATAGTATAGAGATCAACATCCAGAATCAATAGAATTAAATAAATACAAGGAATTTGGATTGAAGATCAAAGTGAAATTAAAAAATATGCAAAGTCTTTATATCAAAATATTCTAGGATCAGAGGAGACTAAAATTCTTAATGATAAACTTCTTCAAGATGTTCCTTCATTTATAATGGATGAATACAATAGGAAACCGATGGAGCCTATTACTCTAGAAGAAGTTCATTTAGCTCTTTTCTCTTTTAACAAGGATAAATCTCCAGGTCTAGATGGACTCTCTGAAAATTTTTACCAACATAATCGGGATATTGTGAAGGATTCTTTATTGGTGGTAGTGACATAGTCTAGGGTAAAACAATACATACCTTATAAAGTAAATGCAACATATCTTACCCAAATTCCAAAAAAGAAGGATTTTGAATTGTTTGATTCTTTTAAACCCATAAGCCTATGTAATATGACATATAAAATTATCTCCAAAGTGATGGTGAATTTATTAAGGCCATTGTTAAACAAAATTATTTTAGAAGAGCAAGGAGGATTTATGAAAGGGAGACAAATTTTGGATGGGATCATAGTAGCCCATGAAGTTATATATTCAACAACTTCAAGAAAAGAGAAAGCAACGATCTTAAAACTTGATATGAGTAAAGCCTATGATAAAGTTAAATGGGATTTTCTTTTTGCAGTTTTAGAAAAGTTTAGATTCAAGAATAAATGGGTTAGATGGATTAAAGCTTGTGTCTCTATAATTTCTTATTCAGTGTTGGTCAATGGGTTATTAAAAAAAAATTTAAATCCAAGAGAGGCCTTAGACAATGAGATCCTCTATCTCCTTATTTGTTTATTAGGTTTTGAGTAGGAACTTAAAGAAAACTTACAAATATGGACTTAAGGTTAGTAATAACATCAACAACATCACCCGTCAACAATTTGTAGATGATACAACTCTTTTTGAAAGGGCAAGGATAAATGAGACTAGAGCTTTGAATAAATTTTTAAAGGAATACAAAAGAGCATCAGGGCAAAAATTTAATAGGACAAAATCCAAAATTTACTTCCTTAACACTCTAGCTAATATCAAAGCAAGAATTTGTAGGTTACTTCAAATGGAGGAGGCAAATTTACCAACTTATCTAGAGATGCCTTTATTTGAGGGGAGAATGAGGATAAAATTATGGAATCCAATTATTAGTAAAGTTCAAAATAAATTTACAGCTTGGAAAGGTAGATGGTTATCATTAGCAGAAATATTATAGTTAATTAAGTTAGTCTTACAAGACATATTAACATATTATATATCATTGTATTTTATACCAAAATCAGTTGAAAATAGTTTAATCTATATTATGCAATCCTTTTTATGATCAAGTTTACATGATAAAAGGAAAAATCTTATGGCGAAATGGAGCAAGGTGTGTGATGATAAAACTAGGGGAGGTCTTGGTTTAAGAGTTCTTACAGATGCAAATTTAGCTCTTAGGTATGAATATTGTACAAAGAGAGAAAAATACAATGGGCAAGAATTTTTCTAAGTATGTTGAGCCCAATGCCCCAAGTTTAATATTTATTGCATTCTTTCTATCAAATGGTTATGCTCTTTGGGATGGTTTAAAAAACCTATTGATCTAATGATTAAAGGTTTAAGATGGGTGGTGGGATCTGGAGAAAAAAATTCTATTTGGATGGATACTTGGTGTGATAAAAAACCACTCAATTTAGATCCAATTTTGAAATCTTGGATGAGATTGCTTCAAGACAAATATGGTGATAGGGTTTTAGACATTTTGTACATGGATCGGGAAGGGAGATACAAATGGAAAGAATATTTTCTTACAAGTATACAAGACATTGATGCTAGGAGGCAATTGAGTAGAAAAATAACAACTATGATTATTCTAAGGGGAGCCAAGGATATATTGATTTGTGAGTCGAATATCTTAGGAGAATACACTACTAGAAGTGGATATAATGTACAATACCAAAAAAATAGTAATATCACTAAAATATGGAGAGATATTTGGGATACCCCAAGCATTCCTAAAGTTAAAATGTTTGTTTGGCTAGTAGGTCATAGAAGAATTTTATCATAGGATAACCTTATGAAAAGGGGTTTTCATGGCCCCTCTCAATGTGTTATTTGTAAAAAGGAGGAGGAGAGTATAAACCATCTCTTGGGATATTGCTCAATAGTCTGGAAACTATGGCAATGGATTCTTAATATGTTTGGTAAATGCATGGTGATGAATAGCAGAATTGAAGATTGGTTAAAGCAATGGTATAGCACTTATAAAAGTGAGGTTTTACAGACAATATGGGATATATCAAAAGATACAATAATTTGGACTACATGGCTATAAAGGAATGGAAGAATATTTAAAGGAAAGGAAAGCAGTTTAGAGGTAATGAAAAGGAATATATGTTTAGCCATAGAGGGGTCTAAACCAACCCTATCAACTCACCCAATCCCTAATGTAGAATCAGAGAGCCTTAACAGATGGATTCAAGTCATTAAATGGAATTATGATGTTGGGTACAAGAGAAGCAATAGGAAGGAAAATAATATAAAATGGAATTAAATGTGCAGATAGGCTAGCCAATAGAGGGTTTTTATTGAGGATCGTGAAGTTAAATTCTCCTTTCCATGGTTAGAGGAAGTAGTAAGTTTAGTTGAAGTTGATAAGAAAATGTTGATTGTCTGAATCAAATAATGATTAAGATTTACTTTAATGTTTTTTATTGGTAATATTTGCTTTATTTTGTAACAATAATGTGTTTTCATATAAAATATTTATTATAATTTTTGTGGTTGCACTTATGTTTTAGGAAGGAAACTAGCAATCCAAATTTCGTAAAGTGGACTATGATAGTGCGATATTTTGGAAATATTACTCTACTAAGATGCAATGCATAGATAGTAGAGGTGAAGTTTTGGTATTGTGAAGGCTACTATAGAAATTTTTTAAGAAGGATGTTGAATTTTGGAATATTTGTATTCATACAAAAAATTGAAAAGATCTAGAAAATGAAAATCAAGAATTTAGACATTTTATGTAAAATGATGTAGGTTTCTAGCTATAGCATCTCAATTGATATGAGAAGTGTATCTATTTGTAAACTTTCAAGCTCTAAAGAAGAGAGTTGTAATTTTTCAAGGGTGGGAGATCCAAGTACAACCTCTTATTATTAAACCAAAAACTAATATTTATTGTGACTTTAGAAATGCTCAAGCTATCCAAAATATCTCTCCATATTCTTGTGGTATTATTATTTTGTTGGTACTTTATATTATATTTGCTTCTTATTATGAATTCTCCTTAGCTATTCAATTCCCAAATCAACTTATCCTCAGCTCCCCTCGAAATAATCATTATTGTCATCTTTTTGCTCAATTACCCCTGCATCAATGTATTGTATACTTGTAAAAAAAATTCTTTCCATTTGTATCTTCCTTCTTGATCCTTGTACATAATGTTTGAAACCCTATCACCACATTTATCTTTAAGTAATCTCATCCATGATTTTAAACCTGCATCTAGATTGAATGGTTTTATATCACACCAAGTATCCATATAAATAGATTTTTTTCTCTAGTTTCCCCCACTAATATTAGACCTTTAATCAGTAGATCAATTGTTTTTTTTCTATTCCATAGTCCAAAACAATCGGATAGTGAAAATGTAGTAAATATTAAGCTTGGATCATTGGGCTCAATGTACTTACTTAGAAGAATTATTGCCCATTGTCTTTGACTCTCTTTGTACAATCTCCAATTTACGTTTATGCTAAGAGCTAAGTGTACATCCATAAGAAATATTAATCCAAGACCTCCATTAGTTTTATCATCACACACCTTGCTCCATTTTACCAAAGGAAATTTTCTTTTATCATGTAATCTTAACCACAAAAATGACTATATAATATAAATTAAACTTTTTTCTATCGATTTTAGCATAGTATATAAGGACATATAATATGTTGGAATGACTTATAAGACTAATTTAATTAGTAGAACTCTTCCTACTAATGATAATCATCTACCTTTCCATGTTGGTAGTTTATTTTAAACTTTACTTATAACTGGATTTCACAATTCTATCCTCGTTCTCCCCTAAAATAGGGGTATCCCTAGATAAGTTGTTGGTAAATTTACCTTATCCATTTGAAGTAACTTGCATATCCCTACTTTGATTCTAATTGGAGTGTTTAGGAAGTAAAATTTGGGTTTTGTCCTATTAACTTTCTACCCTGATGTTGTTTCATATTCCTTGAATAATTGATTCAAAGCTATAGTCTCATTTATACCTACCCTCCCAAAAAGGGTTGTATCATCTACAAATTGTTGATGGGTGATGTTGTCGAAATTACTACTAGCCTTGAGTCTACTTATTAGCCCATATTTATTAGTTTTATTCAAGTTCCTACCCAATACCTCTGTCATAATAATGAACAAATATGGTGATAGAGGATCTCCCTATGTAAAACCTCTATTGGATTTAAATGATTATGTTACTATCCCACTGACCACCATTGATTATATATTGTAGAGACACAAGCTTTAATCCATTTGACCCTTTTCTTCTCAAATATAAATTTTCCAATACTACAAAAAGAAAATTCCATTTAACCCTATCATAGGCTTTATTCATCATGTTTTAAGATCATTGCTCTCTATTTTCTTGAAGTTGTTGAATGCATAACTTCATGAGCTATGATCCCATCCAAAATATTTCTCCCTTTCACAAATCCTCCTTGCTCTTCTAAACTATTTTTTCTAATAGTGGTCTTAACTGATTTTCCATCATGTTTCAAAGTTTAATTTCATCAAATAATCATTTTTATTTCATTTCCTTATAACTCCCAAATTAATTCATTCCTTTTAACTCCCAAATTTTTTCCTAAAATTAATAATCCCTTATAACTTCCAAAATATTAAAACATCAAATAATGCCCCCAAGCAAAATAATAAAGTGTGCCTCCCTTTTAATAATCTCAAAAATCAAACTTTACCTTAGTATGGTGTCACGTCTTGATACAATTTGATTTTTGGGCATCCATGAAATCGTTGGATATTTTGAGCTCATTTAGTTGTCATTGATGTCAAGGTAAAAAGTTGTCATTGATGCCAAAGTGAACACATGAAGCTATCATTAATACCATGGAGTACATCATCATTAACACCAGGAAGCAATGCAAAGAGATGGAGAAAAGTTGTCAAAATATGCTTTTATAAGGATTTTTGTTAAAACCATGGTGGCACATTAAAAGGTTTTTTATTAAAACCATAACGATAGTTCTCTAATATTGTGATGGCAGAATTAAGGTTTTTATTAAAACCAAGGTGGCGAAATTATTTTTCATCAACCCGATGAAGTGCAAATGACAATTTGATATTAACTCAAAGAGGGCTTTAATTTTTTATTAAAGTCTAAAGTTTATAAATTAAATTTATAATATTTAAATTCTTTTGAATTTAAATTAATTATAAATTATAATTTATACAAGCCGATGTCATCAAGTCGAATCATCCACCGACGTTGTATGCAAAGCAAATGAAGGGTATTTAAACCCTAAGACAAACCTTAGGTAAGATAGAAATGTGAATTAATATACAACAAAAAATACGAAGCCTCCAAAATTTGCGAGTGGTGTAATTGTCGAAGCAGGACAACGCATTGTAATCAAGGCAACGCATCGTGATCGAGGTAGTGCATGGTGTTCGAACGAGGAACAAAGCAAAGGGAGAAGCGCTTGCAGTCTAGCTTGGCACTAGATGTAGGAGAAGGCCAAAGGCTTTGAAGCCTTTGTGAAGAGGCTTAAGCTACCTTAGGGCTTAAGCTAAGCACATGGAGCGCTTAGCTCACACGACTAGCAAGCTACAGCTAAGGCGCCAACCGAGGGAGAAGGCATAGGGTCGAAACTCTAAAAAATGCGAAAGGGGGTTCACCAAAGGTTTTTATGATTTAAACTTTGATTTTTGCATAATACTAAGGTTTATGAGGCATAAGGAAATATTTGTGATATTCGATCATTGTGCTAAGGTTTTAAGGGTGTTTGTGGAATTTGATTAATTGTGCAAAGGTTAGGGAGTTATAAGGTGATATTAATTTATTTACCTAAGTGGTAAATAGGTGCTTTATTAAGGTAAATATTATTTTACCTTAGGAGATAGAAATTAAGTTGGAATATCATTTTGTGAAATTAAGAAATTGAAGGTGTGTTTTGAAAAGGAAATTTCTGTGAAGATATAATTGTTAAATATTTCTATTGATAAGGAGATATAAGGTGTATCATGAAATTGAGCTATTCTTGTATTTTTTGAAGTATAACCCTTGTTATCTAACCTTGGCACTTGGCAATCCCAGAGAATATTATTTATTTCAACTATTTATACCATTCCTCCTCTAATTATTGGCAAGATTAAGATATTGATTTGAGGGAATTGCCTATTATCGCCAGTTATACAATAGAGAAAGAGGGCGCCCTCCTTCAATTATTAGATTGCCAACCCCTCTCCATTATTAGTAAAGGGATTGAATTATTAGATTGATAGAAAGAGATCAAAGAAGAAGGTATTCTCTAAAGGCAGTTTTGAAGATCATCCTCCAATCAAGAAAAATGTATGAGCATATTGTTATGTGAGAGTTGTTTTATAAGCATTGTTGTTGAAGTGAGTTGTTGAGCAAATAACTTGAACTAGGGTTTGCAAAGAACATGAGTATCATTGTTATGTGAGATTTGTTGTTGAGCATTGTTGGAATATTTTGAGTGAGTGATCATATGCTTGGACTAGGGTTTGTGAGTAAGGATTATTTCATTGAGTGATTGGTTGAGTAAAGTTGGTTGAGCTTAGTCAAGTGGATGTGTGAAGTGATTGTTCAAGTTCCATAAAAAAAACTATTCTATATTTCAAATTGAGTTGAGAAAGTGAACATCATTGAGTTGAATTGGAAGCATATTGAGTCTCTAACAATTCTCTTTATGTTTCTAAGAGAGTGATTGAAAGAAATTGAGCATTGTGATTAATATAGAGCATATTGAGTCTCTAACAATTCTTTTTATGTTTCTATGAGATTGGACAAATTTTGTGTGGACTTGTTGAGCTGATTTGAGGCAAGTATTTGAGAAGACTTGTGGAAAGATTTGGTGTGAGCTTTTGTGGTAGCTTACAATACAAATATTTAGCATATTGGACAAGTTTTGTTGGACTTGTTGAGAAGATTTGAGCAAGTTCTGTGTGGACTTGTTGAGCAGATTAGACAAGTTCTATGTGGAATTTTTGAGCAGATTGGACAAGTTTTATGTGGACTTTTTGAGTAGATTGGACAAGTTCTGTATGGACTTATTGAGCAAATTGGACAAGTTCTGTGTGGACTTATTGAGCAGATTAGACAAGTTCTGTGTGGACATGTTGAGCATATTGGACAAGTTGTGTGTGGACTTGTTGAGCAGATTTAAGCAAGTTCTGTGTGGACTTGTTGAGCAGATTTGGATAGGTTCTATGTGGACTTGTTAAGTAGATTTGAGGTAAGTATTTGAGAAGACTTGAGATCAGAGTTGATTGATTTGTTCAAACCCTGAGTTAAGGTTTGGGGCAGATCTAGCAGAGTTGATTCAAGCCTTGAGTTAAGGCTTAAAGACAAAGATCGAGGATAAATTTGTGCTAGGCCTAAGGACTGTGTTTAATGCATATTTGAGAACAAAGTTTGGTGCATATTTGAGGACAGGTTTATGCCAGATCAGAGATAGAGATTGAGCAGATTTGTGCTAGAACAAAGGACTGTGTTTAGTGCAAATTTGAGACAGAGATTTGGAGGTGACAAAGCAGAGAGGACAATAGTCTCTAGTGGATAGAGATCCATTAGCTAGGGCAGTGAGGATAGGTATTCTGAGTGGGGATTAGAGTCTTTAGTGGAGAGATATCCACAAGCCAATGCAGTGGAGGTAGTAGTATTCTAGAGGATCACCAACTAGAGTAGAGGAGAAGGAGTTATCCTATGGATAGAGATCCACAAACTTGATTTAGGGGATTGGTATCTCCTTTGGACAGAGGTCCATAACATTGTAATAGGGAAAGATTCCCAAGAGATTGATTGAGAAAATTTTAGTGAAATATTTTCTTTGTGCAGTAGCCCACATTGGGTGAATCACATAAAATTGGTGTCATGTGTGTGTGATGTTTTATGCACTACTTTGGTTTCTGTTGTTGATATTGTCATTGATATATTGCATAATATTGATTGTGATAAGAAAAATAAAAAGTGGTCTTATATTGTTCACCTCCCCCTCTCAGTATAAGCTTGTGTTCTTCAATTGGTATTAGAGTTGGTTCCTTCGAAAAAAGTTTAACAACTTGAAGGAAGATCTTACAAGAACACAAATGGCAAAGAAAGGCAAAAGTAGAACCATGAGACACAAGAAGAAAAGAACACACATGGTCATAAAAGAAAAGGAAGATGAATTTAATATTATTGTTTTGGGAGGAAGAATGAAAATAGATTCAAGAGATGAATCAAGCAATGGAGAAATAACCAGGTTGATAAAGTTTTGTACCATATGTAGGAATACAGGTCACCATACAACTTATTGTCCACAAGAAGGTGAATAATGTTTTGTTTGTGGTCAACTCGATCATGATGCAAGTTATTGCAATGGGTTTAGTAGCGGTGAATATGAAGATGATATTTTTGAAAATAAAATCCTAGAGGTTGGTTCAAGAAAAGATAACAAGGACAATCAAAACAAGTATGAAGAAGAAACTCTACTTTCAATAATAGAAGAAAAAGAAGATGCTCCTATAGAATATCAAAGAAAGAAAGAAGAGGAAGATTTAAAAAAAGAAAAAGAGGAAGCCACTCTCAAGGAAATTGTTGAATTGAAAAGAGAGAATGTAGAATTAAAGGGTCAAATACAAGAAGATGAGAAATGTAAGAAAAAGCTTCTACAATATCTCTCTCACTTGAAAGATAAGATTGAAGAGGCAAGGAAAGTTGAAAAAGGTATGGTTGAACAATTAAAGGTAAAAGAGATAGAATGTGAAAGACTTATGGTTAGTCTTAAAGATTTAAAAAGGGAGAAGATTAAGGTTTCAATCTCAAGAAGATGAGAAAGCAAAAGTAAAGTTTCTACAGGAACTCACCAACTTCAAATTCAAGGTTGAAGAGGCAAGAAAAATTGAAGAAGGTATGGCTAAAAAATTAAAGATAAAAGATCTAGAGTGCGAAATATTAGAGCATGACATAGTTTCACTAAGGATGGAAGTAAAAGGCTCTAAGGACAAGTTGCACAAGTTTGAGGAGAATACAAAGACTTTGGACAGGATTATCAAGGCACAAAAGTCATCGGTCACCAAAACAGGACCTAGTTCTAAATAAGAACAGAGGAAATAAAAAGCAAAAAAGGAGAGTCAAGCTTAAACACCAGTAAAAAAGAAGCGTCTAAGGATGAGTTGGACAACGAAAATTTCAACAAGAATAGGAACAATGCACCAGGAAGAAACAAATGGAACAACAATCAGAATAGGTAAAGAGAAACTAAGAGACCAATGAGGTCAAGACAAGGAGGCTTCAATGGAAGATGCTTTTCATGTCATAGGTTTGGGCACATGGCTTCATAGTGCAGGACATAGGAAAGATAGAAATATGGGAACAAACAAATCTTCCATGGGTATTGCTACTCATGTAATCAGTTGGGTCACAAGGCAATGAATTGCAGGTATGGCTTCACTAGGAGAAATCCTAAGATATTTGCACCTCCAAGGAATAATAACATTACATGTTACAAGTGCAATAATTATGGTCACACAACAAAGTGGTATAGAGCAAACATTCCAGAATCAAGCATGAATAGGAACAAAAATAGGAACATGAACATGGATATGAACAGGAATAGGAACAAGAACATGGATATGAACAGGAATAGGAACAAGAACATGGATATGAACATGAAGAAGAATAGGAACATGGATATGAATAGGAACTTGGATATGAACAGGAATAGGGATAGGAATATAGACATGGACAGGAACATGGATATGGAAAGAAACAGTCAAGAGGAATCAGAAGGATCAGATAAGAAGGAAAGAGGATAAGATAAAGAACAATGCTTTTTGGGAGTAGAAATACTCCCACCCCAAAATTAACCACATCAAAAGAAGGTGGGGCAGGGACTAAGCTAAGAGGCTCATTCTTAGCCCCGAGCCCCAAAGGTGAACCTTTACCATTGATGTCAAAGGGGGAGATATTTGAGCAAGGGGTAGAGATTTGGTAATTGAGAGAGCATTGAGCCACAGGGAGCATTGTCCCAGGGGGAGCAGAACAAAGGAAAGATCAATTTTTGGTAAAGAGAAGTTGAGTTGCCATCAATGACAAAGGGGGAGATTGTTGGACATTTTAAGCTTATTTAGTTGTCATTGATGTCAAGGTAAACAATTGTCATTGATTCCAAAATGAACACATGAAGCTATCATTAATACCATGGAGTACATCATCATTAACACCAGGAAGCAATGCAAAGAGATGGAGAAAAGTTGTCCAAATATGTTTTTACAAGGGTTTTTATTAAAACCATGGTGGCAAATTAAAAGGTTTTTAATTAAAACCATAATGATAGTTCTCTAATATTGTGATGGCAAAATTAAGGTTTTTATTAAAACCAAGGTAGCGAAATTATTTTTCATCAACCCAGTGAAGTGTAAATGACAATTTGATATTAACTCAAAGAGGGCTTTAATTTTTTATTAAACTCTAAAGTTTATAAATTAAATTTACAATATTTAAATCCTTTTGAATTTAAATTAATTATAAATTATAATTTATACAAGTCGACGTCATCAAGTCGTATCATCCGTCGATGTTGTATGCAAATAAAATGAAGGGTATTTAAACCCTAAGATAAACCTTAGGGAAGATAGAAAAGTGAATTAATATACAACGAAAAATCCAGAGCCTCCAAAATTTGCGAGTGGTGTAATTATCGAAGTAGGACATCACATTGTAATCAGGGCAACACATCGTGATCGAGGTAGCACATGGTGTTCAAGTGAGGAACAAAGAAAAGGGAGAAGCGCTCACAGTCTAGCTTGGCACTAGACGTAGGAGAAGGCCAAAGGCTTTGAAGCCTTTGTGAAGAGGCTTAAGCTACCTTAGGGCTTAAGCTAAGCACATGGAGTGCTTAGCTCACACGGCTAGCAAGCCATAGCTAAGGCTCCAGCCGAGGGAGAAGGCATAGGGCCAAAACTTCAAAAAATGCAAAAGGGGGTTCACCAAAGGTTTTTATGATTTTAACTTTGATTTTTGCATATTACTAAGGTTTAGGAGGCATAAGGGAATATTTGTGATATTTGATCATTGTGCTAAGGTTTTAAGGGTGTTTGTGGAATTTGATTAATTGTGCAAAGGTTAGGGAGTTATAAGGTGATATTAATTTATTTACCTAAGTGGTAAATAGGTGCTTTATTAAGGTAAATATTATTTTACCTTAGGAGATAGAAATTAAGTTGGAATAACAATTTTGTGAAATTGAGAAATTGAAGGTGTGTTTTGAAAAGTAAATTTCTATTAAGATATTATTGTTAAATATTGCTATTGAGAAGGAGATATAAGGTGTATCATGAAATTGAGCTATTCTTGTATTTTGTGAAGTATAACCCTTGTTATCTAACCCTTGGCACTTGGAAAAGAAGAAGGTATTCTCTAAAGGTAGTTTTGAAGATCATCCTCCAATCAAGAAAAATGTATGAGCATATTCTTCCATAGTTGAATTGATTGATTGGTTTTTTGGAAAATAAGTTTGGATTGAAAAGGACTTGATTAGGTTTTCCTATTGAGTGTGTTGAGTGAATGCTTCAAGGTTTTCTAGAATAAAGAAGTGTTGTTAAAACCTTGTTTGATAAGCATCGTTGTTGAAACCATTGATTGTGTGAAGAACTTGAACTAGAGTCTGAAAAAAATATGTGAGAGTTGTTTTATAAGAATTTTTATTGAAGTGAGTTGTTGAGCAAAGAAATTGAACTAGGATTTGAAAAGAACATGAGTATCATTGTTATGTGAGAGTTGTTTTATAAGCATTGTTGTTGAAGTGAGTTGTTGAGCAAAGAACTTGAACTAGGGTTTGAAAAGAACATGAGTATCATTGTTATGTGAGATTTGTTGTTGAGCATTGTTGAAAATATTTTGAGTGAGTGATCATATGATTGGACTAGGGTTTGTGAGTAAGGATTATTTCATTGAGTGATTGGTTGAGTAAAGTTGGTTGAGCCTAGTCAAGTGGATGTGTGAAGTGATTGTTCAAGTTCCATAAAACAAACTATTCTATATTCTAAATTGAGTTGAGAAAGTGATGAGCATTGAGTTGAATTTGAAGCATATTGAGTCTCTAACAATTATCCTTATGTTTCTAAGAGAGTGATTAAAATAAATTGAGCATTGTGATTAGTATAGAGCATATTGAGTCTCTAACAATTCTCTTTATATTTCTATGAGATTGGACAAGTTCTGTGTGGACTTGTTGGGCTAATTTGAGGTAAGTCTTTGAGAAGACTTGTGGACAGATTTGGTGCGATCTTTTGTGGAAGCTTATAATACAGATATTGAGTAGATTGGACAAGTTCTGTGTGGACTTGTTGAGCATATTTGAGCAAGTTCTGTGTGGACTTGTTGAGTAGATTGGACAAGTTCTGTGTGGACTTGTTGAGTAGATTGGACAAGTTTTGTGTGGACTTGTTGAGCAGATTGGAAAATTTTTGTGTGGACTTGTTTAGTAGATTGGACAAGTTCTATGTGGACTTGTTAAGCAGATTGGAAAAGTTTTGTGTGGACTTGTTTAGCAGATTGGACAAGTTCTGTGTGGACTTGTTGAGTAGATTGGAAAAATTTTGTGTGGAATTTTTGAGCAGATTTGAGCAAGTTATGTGTGGACTTGTTGAGCAGATTTGAATAGGTTATGTGTGGACTTGTTAAGAAGATTTGCAGAATTTTTTTGAGAAGACTTGAGAGCAGAGTTGATTGATTTGTTCAAACCTTGAGTTAAGATTTGGGGCAGATCTAGCAGAGTTGAGTCAAGCCTTGAGTTAAGGCTTAAAGACATATATCAAGGAAAAATTTGTGCTAGGCCTAAGGATTGTGTTTAGTACAAATTTGAGAGCAAAGTTTGGTGCAGATTTGAGGACAGGTTTGTGCCGGAGCAGAGATAGATATTGAGAAGATTTGTGCTAGACCGAAGGACTATGTTTAGTGCATATTTAAGATAGAGCTTTGGAGGTGACATAGTATACAAGACATTAGTCTCCAGTGGATAGAGATCCATTAGCTAGGGTAGTGAGGACAAGTCTTCTGAATGGGGACAAGAGTCTTCGATGGAGAGAGATCCACAAGCCAGTGCAATGGGGGCAGTAGTCTTCTAGAGGATCACCAACTAGAGCAGAGGAGAAGGAGTTATCCTATGGATAGAGATCCACAATTTTAGGGGATTGGTATCTCCTTTGGATAGATGTCCATAAACATTGTAATAGGGAAGGATTCCCAAGATATTGATTGAGAAGTGAAATATTTTCTCCGTGAAGTAGCCCACATTGGGTGAACCATGTAAAATTGGTGTCTCATGTGTGTGTGATGTTTTATGCACTGCTTTGGTTTCTACTGTTAATATTACCATTGATATATTGCATAATATTTATTGTGCTAAGAAAAGTAAAAAGTGGTCTTATATTGTTCACCCCCCCTCTCAGTATAAGCTTGTGTTCTTCAGAAATAAGTTAGGCAAAATATTTGTGTCTTAGGCATTAATTTCTATTGTATGATTCTCATGATGTCCTTCTAAAAATTTATTTGCGCTCACTTAGATTTCTTAAGGCCCTTACATTCTCAATTCCACAACACTCAAGTTTTACTTCTAGCTCCAATTTGATCAGGTAATAGCCATTTTTTTACTCTAATCTACTCACATCCTAGGATTTTGTTTGACTATATTTTTATCCAATGTTCTTGGCTTCCATTCAACTCTTATTTGTTCTCATTTTTTTGATTTTTTTTGCTGCTCCTTTCAAACTCTTTGTTTCAATCCTTTTTAATGTCCCTTCATTTCTAACATGTCTCCACTTAGTTGTTATCTTCCTTATCTTCTCAACTTTTGTAATTTTGCACGTTCTCTAAAGTTCTTCTTCATATCCTTAAAATTATCTTGACTCTAATGTCTTCCCTTCAACATTATTTTCCTCCTCCAATATTCTTCTTCCTCCTTCGGTCTCACATGTTCAAATTCACTCTTCCTCAAATATCTTCACTTTCAATATCCTTCTCTCTTTCCTCCCTGGATAGGGATTTGAACAAATATGTCTCGAACGCCATTGTAGCAAATAGGCCCAAATATCACAAGCCCCTATTTCCCAGGATCATAAAATCACTTGCAAATAATATCATGCAATCACAACACCAATATTTCACAAAATTAAAGATTTATTTATAATAAAATGCTTCATATAAAATCAATATCTTTCTTTTGTTACATTCAAATTATATAACATAGAGATTTGTCTTTAATTTATAACTTTACATAAGATTCTTCAACACTCTAGACTTTTGTTTTCCTCAAACTCATGGAAGATGCAATATTTCATATGCCTTTCTTACATTATGACAAAGTCTCTCATAATTACATAACTTTCTACTTCTAATCTTGACACATCACACATGACTCTTCATTTACACATTCGACACCTATCACCCATGACTACTTTGCTTGCTCACATGACACCTTTCATTCATAAATCACACTTGCACACTTGACACCTTTCACTCGTAACTTACACTTCACACCTTGACAAATTATAATAAACATACTCCCTAATCTAAAGTGGCTCTAAACCAAGATGCCTTTGATAACATTTATAGAAAATATGCCCAAATATCACAGGTCCCTATTTTCCAAGATCGTATAATCACTTGCAAATAATCTCATACAATCACATAAATATTACACAAAATAAAAGCTTTATTGATAATAAAATGCTTCATACAAAATCAATCTCTTTCTTCTATTACATTGCATAGAGCTTTGTCATCAATATATAACCTTACATAAGACTCTTCAATACTCCTAACTTTTGCTCTCCTCAAACTCATGGGAGATGCAATATTTTATATGCCATTCTTACATTATGATAAAGTCTCTCATAATTATATAACTTAATACTTATAATATTGATACATCACACATGACTCTTTACTTAAACATTTGACACCTACCACTCATGACTCTTTGCTTGCTCACATGACACCTTTCATTCATAACTCACACTTGCACACTTGACACCTTTTACTTGTAACTTACACTTCACACATTGAAACATACTATAGTAAACACACTCCCTAATATAAATATTTACAATGGTACTCAAGGTACCAAATAATGTAATATCACCAACACCCCTCGTATTACATTATTAGATGTGAATGCTTTTAATCGTCAATCCTCTATCTTCTTCTTGTCTTCATCCTTTGTCTCTGGCTTTGGCATTACCGTTGGTACTAGATTTAATATATCTCTTGCATTTGTCATGATTCTAATTATTTCCATAGATTCTTTTGAAATTATCTATTTGAGAAGTTCATCTAGTGTTGTCATTAATATGCCTTTTATACTTTCCCATTCATGAACACTATTTTTCTTGTACCAACAATTATTTTGGGAATGATTATGACTCCCACAAATTATAAAATTAATAAGATCCCAACAATATTCAACTTTATATTCATACCTATTGCAATGTTTACACTTTGGCTGAACTTTTATGGGTCTTGAATATATAACTTTTACCAAAGGCCTTTTCCTTGGTGTTTTTGTCTTGAAAGTCTTTGTTTTATTGCAAATTGATACATTGACATCTTTAAAATAATCATTCATGCATTGTTTAAGTATATAAGAACTATACTTTCACAAAATCTTTTGATGAATTGTATATGCTCCACTAATTTTGTTGACTCATATTTTATTCCTTGTTCTTTGAGTACTTGTTTTCTTTTTTTCTCAGTTGCCATTTTTAAATATCTTTTGATATTTTTTTAAATTGGTTATATGGGATTGAAACGGGTCCCACTCGTATTACATCATCACCACATAGTGGTATTACAAAAAAGCTTGAATATTATCCATGTATCATTGGGTAATATTTGAACCTTGGTCTCCTCTTTAAATATTGAGGAATATAGCTAGTTGAGCTAATGCCACTTGATAAATATATTCTAATATTAAAACTTCTTTTCCTTCAAATTCAATCTTCAACATAATCTTCTTCTTCTTCAAATTCTTAATTTCATCCAACTTTAATCAATCGAATTCAATTTTTAATCTTTAATCAATTTCAAAATATTCTTATTTCTCCTTCAAATTCTTAATCAATCTCAATCAATATTAATTATTCAAACTCAATTCATTTCATTCACTTCTTATAACTCCTAAATTATAATTTCAAATTCTTCCCTCTATTAATGAACTTTCCAGTTTCAAATTTTAATTTCTTCTTCATTCAAATTTCAATTTCATCAAATAATCAATTTCATTTCGTTTCCTTGTAACTACCAAAGTAATTCATTCCTTTTACAAATCCCTTTTAACTCCCAAATTATTCCTAAAATTAATATTCCCTTATAAATCCCAAAATATTAAAACATAAAATAATGCACCCAAGCAAAAAATAAAGTGTGTCCTTTTAATTACCTCGTAATTAAAAATTTACCTTAGTATGCCACCACGTGTTGATTTAATTTGATTTTTGGGCATCCAAGAAATACATTACACTAAATGCTTGCATCTCATGTGTTACTTCCTACTATCTAATTCTCATGTTGCCCTTTTGAAACTTTGCACTCACTTAGGTTGATTAACGTCCTTCCATTCTCAATTCCACAATGCTTAGGTTTTACTTCTAGCTCTAATTTCCTCAAGTTATAGGCTTTTGTTCAACTCCAATATGCTCATGTTCCAAGATTTTATTTGACTCCAATTTGCTTCAATGTTATACTCTTTTGTTTGACTCCTATCTGTTCTTATTTCAATATTTATTTTGTTACTCACTCGCTGTCCCTTCCAGACTCTCTATTTTAGGTTGTTCCAATGTTCCTTCCTTTCCAACATATCTCCACTCAGCTGCTATCTTCCTTATATTCTCAAATCCAAAAATTTTGCATGTTCGGTCATGTTCTTCTCCCTCTCCTTCAGATGATCTTCACTCAAGTATCTTCCCTTAAATATTCTTTTCCTCCACCAATCTTCTACTTCTCCTCCAATATTCTTCTTCCTCCTCCAATATTCTTCCTCTTCTAATGATATCACATGTATAGATTCACTCTTCCTTCAAATATCTCCTTGTTTATTATTCTTCTCTCTCTCCACCCTAAATAAGACTTACTAAAGTGGATCTAAACCAAGATGGCTCTGATACCACTATTAGAAAATGGATCCAAATATCATAGATCCCTATTTCCTAGGATAGTAAAATCACTTGCAAATAATCTCATACAATCACAACATCGATATTGCATAAAATAAAAGCTTTGTTGACAATAAAATGATTCGTACAAAATAAACCTCTTTCTTTTGTTACATTCAAATTACATAGCTTATATCTTTGTTATCAATATATAACCTTACATAAGACTCTTCAATACTCTTAACTTTTGCTCTCCTCAAACTCACGGGAGATACAACATTTTATATGTCATTCTTATATTATAACAAAGTCTCTCATAATTACATAATTTCCTACTTCTAATCTTGACACATCACACATGACTCTTCAATTACACATTTGACACATATCACTCATGACTAATTTGCTTGCTCACATGACATCTTTCATTCATAAATCACACTTTCACACTTGACACCCTTCATTGATAACTTCCACTTCACACCTTGACACATACTATAAAAAATACACTCTAATATAAATATTTACAATGGTACTCAAGGTACCAAATTATGTAATATTTCCAACACAATTGTGTCCTTTGACCTCTTGATTTATAGTTTTGTGTGCTTGTGACACTACCCTTATATCCCTAATTAGTCTCTTTGCTTCATTAATGTAGGTTATTTTTGGATATGATCACATTGAAGTTATTTTGTCACTTTTGAATATTTTCATTGGATCAACACTCACACTGCTATGGTTAAAAGATCATATTTGTTGTTTACTTGCATTTAATATACTCTATAATATCCCTTTTCCATAGATTTAGTTAGATTGGTTTAGATTAGTTAGTTTAACTAAAATCTATCCCACTAGCTCAAATATTGGGCATTTACCAAATCCCCTTCATATGTTGAACTGTAATATTGTGGGCATATAAATCAAATTAAATGATTTTGTAGATCAATAATTTTGGCATATTTGGTAGGACCTCTGCATGTATATTCAAAAAAATATTCAGGGGTTTCACAAGGAACCTATAAATTAGTTCAGATCCAAATATTTTTAGGGCTTTGGAGTTTAGACATAGAGAGATTTGCTCAAAATTATATCAAATCCACAAAAGTGTTTGTAGAAACCTTTGAATCCAACAAAAATAAAATTTTTATCTGCTTGTTTTGGATTTAGATTTGATTTTTCTTCTATTTTTAGTTCCGTGTTGTATCATATTTTAGATCTATAAATATCTATTAGTATGTTGTGCATGGTGAGTCTGTGTTAAAGAACCCATCAATCTCCATTCAAATATGGTATTTTGTAGGTTTATAACATTTTAAATTTAAAGTATACTAATTTTGTGTAGGAACTAATAGCTCAATTACCAGGAATATTTTTTCTAAGTGTGACATTAAGTGATTTGCTAGATAGGTCTTCCAATTAATTTGATTTTTTATGGCCTATTAAAAAATAAATATACAGAAAATTATCAAGTCATAGAGTTTTTCTTTGTCAAACCAAACCTTTGATTCATGAGATAGTGCCTCATCTAACCAACTAAAACTTTAAAAAGGCTCAAAATTCACCAAGTTCTCTAACCAATGATTCATTCGACATGTATCCTAATTTGTCAGATTCATCTAAAGACCCAAGGTTAATCATGTCCCATTTCCAATGATTTATCTAATATAGGTAAAGGATGTATTCATCAATTTGAGGTATTGGAATTAATTTTATAAGGGATCTCTTATAGGTAGGTAATCAAATTTAGATCAATAATCAAAGGTATTAATGGTGACTCAAATAAAGAACCCATATATTATGATGCAAATTTAATGATTTGCTCTCTATTTTTCATAAAAAAAATGAATATTGTTGTTTCTTATGGACTTATAACTTTTTTTTGAATGATATAGGTTTTGATCAATATTAAAGCAATTCCACTAAGATAAATCTTCAAATAATGTAGAAAAAATGGATTCTAAATTCTCAATTTTAGAAACAAATAACATATTCCCTAATGGGATAATAAATGTACCAAATGACATATACAAAATGAGAGTATGACCAACAATTATAGTATGGACAAGTCCCTCAATTATATCAACTGATTTAACAAGACCAAATGGTGTTAATGCAACAAAAATATCCATCTCATATGCCCCATACTGTTGGTCCGGCTTTCATGCACACCCCGGAAAAAAAAGGATGAAGGCAAGGAAAGCTCCGGAGACACCCACGGGACTGATCCCACTCATCTTTAGGATCTAGCTGGTTATCCAAGGTGCGAGTTACGGAGTTGGGTCGAATGGCAATTCACTCTTTTCCACTTCGGAATAGATTTCGATATGGACCGCTCTGTTACCTTACAGGGGGTTCCCGAACTTGTTCGATAGTTGCAAAAGTTGTTGACAATCGGATTTGACTTGAATTCTTTGATCTAGCTCTCATGGGTCAGCAGATTTAAATAAAAGGCAAACAAAGAAAATAAAAATGGATCATTCACGGAAAGCAAAGAGAGGGTAGGGTAAGGCAGAAAAGAGAAGTTTATCAAACATCAATTGTAAACCCAAACTGTCAATCTTATCTATGCTATCAGCTTCACAACAGAACAAATCCCAGAAGAAAGTGTCCAATCGGCCTAAGATCACTTTCAACTAAGAGCACAAGGCAGAGTGAAACAGATCTAGCGAGAAAATCATAAATCCAAGGGCAGCTGGTTAAAATCGGTATCTTTCACCTGCAGCCTAGCTCGCACAGATGAAGACAGAGCAATTAGAACAAACTTACACCCGAAATCTGTAATTTCCCCTAGCGAGACAATAGAACAACCGAAGCCTAACAAAGATATTTAATCTTGACAATGGCAGATTTACAAGATATATCTAACAAACTTTAAATGGAACGGATAACAAAAGAAAATACACTTATCACACTCTGCAAAAGATTAGGCTCCCGGCCATGCTATCACGTGAAAAGCTAAAGCACATCAACTCCAAGTCCGGAAACAAAGGATTTCACAAAATTTGCAAGAAATTGCTTATAAGCCTTTATTTCTAAGTCTCCGCCTCCTCGCGATTACATTTAGAATTTGTATTTATAGACTCGGGACGGACTCCGATCTTTTCCAAAATATCTTGCTCAAACCCTAAATCTTATCGCACTTAAACCCTAGGACCCGGGTTTTACAATAAAAATCCATTTAAAAATCAAAGTCCGGATAGAACTTAACCCTTCGGCAAAACTGTGCAGTCAGCTGCCATAAATGGAGAAGATAAAATAAAATGCAATTTGCATTCATCCGCAGCTGCAAATAAATGCTTCCGTTAATTCTGCTGGTGAGCCGGATGAGTCACCACTTCTCCATCAATTTGATCTCCGTAAATCCATCTCTGAGTTGAAATGGTCTCCATGCTATCAAGTCTGCAATAAATTTGTCGTTGAATGCTCTCACCGGCAGCTTCTCTCCTAGCATGGCGGTCCTTGACTAAATCCGCACTTTATCTTTGCCTTTATGGTCTTTCCCGTTGTCCCGTAAGTGCCGGTGGAATCCCGCATGAAATACAAAAAGATGCATTAGATTAGCATTTTAATTAAATCGAAGCTTAAAACATTAAAAACAGATTAAATCCGCAAAATAAGCTTGCATGTCGGCTTCGTTTGTCCCATTCACGCTTTGACACGTGTCGCTACCCCGGGAAGCCTTCTCGTTTCCCGTCGGAATGCACTTTCAGGTCAAATATGACTTTCTCTCTCCTGCCGCGATTCGCGACATGTCGCGATTTCGCAACATGTCGCGAAATCGCGACCCTGCCAGAGCATCGGCAACTTCCTCCCTCGTCGGCCGCGAAAACGCGACATGTCGCGATTTCGCGACATGTCGCGAAATCGCGACCCTTCCAGCGCATCGGCAACTTTCTTGATTTTCAGCCGCGATTTTAGAACACGTCGCGATATCGCGACAGTTCCCTTACATGCATGCGTTGACCGCGTTGACCGCGATTTTGGAACATGTTTCTGACTTAACCGATTTTCATCCTGCAGCGACATTTTCTCTTTCCTGTCGCAAAATGCGACATGTCGCGATTTCGCGACATGTCGCAAAATCGCGCCATCCGTACATGCCTTGCGTCTCTCTCCTAAAATCGTCGCGATTTCGCGACATGTCGCGAAATCGCGACCTTTCTGGGACTTAGCCGCATTTTGACTTACCTGTCGCGATATCGCGACATTTCCGAAAATGGAAGTGTCGCGATATCGCGACACTACCAAAAATGGAAAGTTTGATTTTCAGTGAATTTATGCAACTGTTTTATGGATTTTCTCGGTACCGGTGCAAGATTTTGCTTGTGCATGAATGATTCTAGCATGTAAAAAGTGAATTCTTGGATAACACAACTAGAATGCAAGAAAAAGCACAACTTTAAAAAGGAGGCAAGCAAATTTGGATTTAAAACCTGAAAAGATCAAGAGGGTCCCTGCTGCAAAAAATGAAAGTTCAGAATTTTCTAAGGATGGAATCTCATTTTTCAGTGGGGGTGTGTTGCTTATCAACACATACCTATCAACAACAAATTTTGCAAGGGCAAGATTTTATCCAAAACTAGTAGTTGCCCCAATATCCACAACTTTCCCAAGTTCAATATTAGGTTATACAAAATTCAAATATCACTCAATATAAAAAAATTCTATAATATCAACTATTTTATTAAATATGATAGAACGTGCAAAACTATCAAATGACTTAACACTCATGACCTTATGCCCAATTATGGACCTTCCCCACTCCTTCAAAAGAAGAAGCTAAGGAAGAGAAAATCAAGTACATGCTTGCAACCCATAGGGAGCTAAACCAACAACTATTTGCACAAAAAATTCAATAAAATCCACTACTTTATGCCTAGTCATGGACCTTCTCCACTCCTATAAAATAAGAAGAGAAACTCTCGTATATGCTTTCTGTTGGGTAAAACATTGGTTAATATATGGTTCAATTTCTTACATCCATTTAATTTGTCAACCTGGGATAGCTCGTAAACTTGTGAGTGTCATGCACAGTATATGCCTACAGTGTGGGGAATTAATCCTTTGTACCTATTGGTTTGGTGGGGGGTGTTGTTCGTGTATTTTCATTTCAACCAAACCAAATAAGACTAAGTGCAGAAAATTAAATAACTAAACTAAAACTAAAATTAAAATGCAAAAATAAAAGTACATAAAACAATAAAGCTGAAAAATTTAACTATTGAAAATAAATAACAAAAATTAAAATGGGGAGGACTACTGCAGGGAGTGGGCTCGGGCTCCCACAAATAGTCCGCCCGACTAATTACATGAAGATTGCTTCAAGAAAATAAGAGTATTTGCAACTCTTAATAAATTATACAAAAAATAAATAAAGTAATCCTCTATGTATTTGATTGATTGATTGATCCTTGTATTCGTTTGGCCTACGTTCTTATATAGACCGCAACCAGATCTTGTTACAATAATAAATTGGTTTCCTTTCAATCACATAACATGATTTGTTACAACACGTTTCTTGCATAGATATTATTCTCCTATTTACAAGCATGTTCGTTCACCAAAAGAATAAATATAATAATCCTTAGGTGTACGTAACAACTAATCCTAGAATAATAGATATTATTCTCCTATTTACAAACATGTTCATTCACCAAAGGAATAAATATAATAATCCTTAGGTGTACGTTAATACTAATATTAGAATAATAGATATTATTTTTCTATTTACAAGCATGTTCGTTCACCAAAGGAATCAATATTAATCCTTAGCTGTACGTAACAACTAATTCTAGAATAATGCATCCTAGAATAATACCTTTAAAAAACTTACATGGTCAAAATAGAATGAAAGTGTTTTATTCTATTTTAATCACAAAAATCTATTATGCATAGAAATACGAACATTTATCCTTCATCTTTTGTGTAACAACCTCCTTCAAAAGTACATGGTTAATTGGTCAACCGGTCAATGTTGACTTGGTAAACCGATCAACATTAATTTGGTCAATCAACCAATCATCAATAGGAGTCGGGTGCCAAGAATAGTAAGGAAGTAGGCACCAAAAATAGCTGGGAAGAAGGCACTTGAAAATAGTCGGGAAGCAGGCACCAAAAATAGACGGGAAGCAGGCACCAAAAATGGTCAGGAAGCAGGCGCCATCAATAGTCAGGAATCAAGCACGGCTAACAATCATGAGTCAAGCGTTTGCATTCACCATTTACCGGTGTTATTTTCAAGATGTATTCATGGATTGCCATGCCCAAATGGGATGTAGACTCAAAACACCAGATTAGTAGTAAAAACCTGCATTTACACACAGTTTCCACTTAAAACACTAGTCAAGCATAATACTTCATTTTCTATCAATTATATGCAAAAGCTATATAAAAATACATTTCAAATACTAATTTCAACCAATAATGATACCATTAAAAGTGTATATAAAACGAGCATTTGTGGTTCTCATCATTCCCCCATGCCGAAAGAATTGATATGTCCTCATGTCATAACCCCTCGGTATAGATTTTTTTTTTAAATATGGGAAGCAGACGCCTCCCTATATATGGGAAGCAGGTGTCTCCCTATATATGGGAAGCAAGCACCTATATATGGGAAGAAAGCATATGTATATGGGAATCAAGCCTATATATGGGAAGTAGGCACCTGTATATGGGAAGCAAGTTCCTGTATATGGGAAGCAGTCACCTGTATATAGGAAGTAGACCTGTATATGGGAAGTAGATACCTGTATATGGAAAGCAGGTTTGTATATGGAAATCAAGCTTGTATATGGAAAGCAGGCACCTATATATGGGAATCAAGCTTGTATATGGGAAGAAGGTGCATGTATATGGGAATTAGGCCTGTATATGGAAAACAGGCACCTGTATATGGGAAGCAGATGTCTGTATATGGGAATCAAACCCGTATATGGAAAAAAATTACCTATATATGGCCTGTATATGGGAAGCAAACACCTCCCCATACATTTTTTTTTTTAAATATTCCAGAGGCAATGAAATTCTTCTCTTGTCTAAGGCATGCAATGTGGTTGAATTCTGATAAGATAATTAATAAAGAGAAAGATAGAGGCATCTATTGGTATTAACATATAAATAATTTTTAAAATAACTATGCAAATAATTAATAAAAAAATCAGTACATACCTAGGTGAATTTTGTAGATCATGATATGTACAATGTCGGATGGTGCGAAATGTCTACATGCGACCTGAAATTATGATGACTAAGAAAATGTTGTTCCTCTAACATTGATGTATCTTGGAGATAATATACATACACATATATACATATATATACATTTTTTTGGGGCATCGCTCTTCCTGGTGGAAGATTGACACCGCTTATTGGTGCCTTCCTCCAGGTGGGAAGAAGGCACTTCTACTGGTCTGATTGTAGGCACTATCTCCCTAGTGGAAAATAAATGTCTTTTTCCACATTACTATACTCCTAACAGGGCATATGATACTTGTATTTGTCAGGCCTATTTTAAGTCGGTCGACTGCCTATAGATTGTTCAAGGTCGTGTTCTGTAAACTAAATATATGAAAGCTAGAAAAATAAACACACGAAAGTAGGAAAAAAGGAATCGTGGAGCATGTGCCTGATAGGCCTAGGTTTCCCAAGCTGCCTACAGATTGCATTCAGGGTACGATTTCCTGCATAGCAAAAATAAAACCTATGTTAAGCAGAACAATTTCCATGCTATTTTTTTTATTGTTCCAGACTCTGGAATTTACCAGAATTTTTCAGATTCTGGTTTTTTTTAGAATTTTCCAGAATTTTTCAGTTTTTGGAATTTTTTCAGATTTTAGAAAATTTTCCCATAAATTTTCATAATTTTGAAATTTTCCAAAAATTTTCAATTTCTAGATTTTTTTTCTTCTCTTCCAGATTCTGAAATTTTTCAAAATTTTCTAGATTCTGGAATTTTTCCAGAATTGTCTAGATTCTGGAATTTTCCAAAATTTTTCAGATTTTGGATTTTTTTGATGAAGTCAAAACTACTAGTATGGTATGGGGTCTCCTCCATGCCGATGTCTGATCCAATCTCGTAAATGTGAGCCAGTTGGAAATGAAGCCCATTGACTGTTACTCGAACATCATCTTGGCACTCTACTCCACTCTTGGTGTAGCATCTCTAACTTTTTGTCCACCATCTTCTTAGGCTGTAACAATCACACACTTTGCGACAAAACTTTCCTCAAGTTCCAAAAACACCTTGGGCTGAAAGCCTTTCGCTTGATCAGGGTTAATTAGCCTGCCTTCGGGTGCCTGTATTGTCAAGGTAAACTTTACTCGCTTCACCTATTTGGACTAGATGCTACATGTTCAAGGTACACAAAATGGTTCGTGTAGTGCTATTACGAACTCCACATATGAATATCACTTTACAATTTTTTCATAGACATCTCCTTATTCATCTGCATCGCACTTCATGTTGTCCTATAAAACATAAAAATTCTAAATTAAAGTAAAATTCTAAACTAATAACATTAAAATAAAAATTTAAACTAGTTTTTTTTTTATTTTTTTAGCAGATGTTGATTGTTGGAAACAATGGCTACATCCTCCAAGAAGTTGATCTCCTGGCCTTCTACAATTTTTGTAGCTAGATTGTGTGGATAACATCCTCCACAATGGGCATGCCATATTGTTACCGTGATCTTTTCTAGTATCCAACAATTGCTTGCTTAAATATATCATTGCAAAGTGGAGCCATCTTTTTGTGATCAGAAATATCCCACTTGCAATCCAAACAACTCAAAAATCACTGTTTACATAGTAATTTCACCTGATTTATTGGATATGAACACTGTGAATAGCGTTCATTGTGTTGTTGGTGGTAAAAATTAAGGTGGGGTCTCCCCCATGCCTACTATTGAACTAGTCTCTAAAATTTGAGAACTATGATAAGTTTTTTTAGTCTGGTCAAAAAATTGATACGACTAAATTCTCATTTGTTCTTATCCTCTACTTCATCAACTAGCATGAGAAAAATATTTTTCTTTATGGCCTCAAAACCAAATTCTTTCAACTCATTGGCAAATTGTGCAGGCAAATAAATGACTACTATTTTTTTTAAATAAAATAAATAAAAAATAACAGTATTCTAAAAAACACATGCTAGTTTCTGATTCACCAGATCGCCTTAAGCACAATTGCCTTAAGCACAAGTGAAGAGCATACTCCTGGCAAGATGTTATTTTTAAATTTTGCTTCTTTTATTTTTTAATGTCATTTTCCTGCTACTAATGTCATCATTAAAATTTACTAATATGTTGAGAAATTTTAAGCCTGTAATTTTTTTCATTGTTAAAACTAGGCTTCTTGAGGTATAATTCCCTAATGGTTATGTGTAAATAAACACTCCCTAATAGTTTGACAATAAAAATTTTCAATTGTTTCATAATATCAAACGAAGGTTGTGTCATCTCTCTCTAATTTCATGAAACCATTGAGAATACAGTGGAAATCCTTCATTGCCTAATTTTCTAACTTTTCAACAACACAAATTTATTTTCTCCTTCTAAACTTAATATGGTACATCGGGTTCATTCCCAAAAACTATAGTTTGGAGACTCCCCGACAACGACACCAAAATGTTGGGCAAAACATTGGTTAATCTACGGTTCAATTTCTTGCCTCCATTTAATTTGTCAACCCGGGACAACTCGTAAACTTGTGAGTGTCATGCACAATATATGCCTGCAGTGTGGGGAATTAATCCTTTGTACCTATTGGTTTGGTGGGGGGTGTTGTTCGTGTATTTTCATTTCAGCCAAACCAAATAAGACTAAGGGGACAACTCGTAAAATTGTGAGTGTCATGCACAGTATATGCTTGTAGTGTGGGGAATTAATCCTTTGTACCTATTGGTTTGGTGGGGGGTGTTGTTCATGTATTTTCATTTCAGCCAAACCAAATAAGACTAAGTGCAGAAAAATAAATAAATAAACTAAAACTAAAGCTAAAATTAAAGTGCAAAAATAAAAGTACAAAAAACAAAAGTACAAAAAATAAATAAAGCTGGAAATCTAACTATTGAAAATAAATAACAAAAATTAAAATGGGGAGGACTATTGTAGGGAGTGGGCCTAGGCTCCTGTGGATAGTCCACTCGACTAATTACATGAAGATTGCTTCAAGCAAATAAGAGTATTTGCAACTCTTAATAAATTATACAAAAAAATAAATAAAGTAATCCTCTATGTATTTGATTGATTGATTGATCCTTGTATTCGTCTGGCCTACGTTCTTATATAGATCGTAGCCAGATTTTGTTACAACAATAAACTGGTTTCCTTTCAATCACATAACACGATTTGTTACAACACGTTTCTTGCACAGATATTATTCTCCTATTTACAAGCATTTTCGTTTGCCAAAGGAATAAATATAATAATCCTTAGGTGTACGTAACAACTAATCCTAGAATAATAGATATTATTCTCCTATTTACAAGCATGTTCGTTCACCAAAGGAATAAATATAATAATCCTGTAAACACTAATATTAGAATAATAGATATTATTTTTCTATTTACAAGCATGTTCGTTCACCAAAGAAATCAATATTAATCCTTAGGTGTAAGTAACAACTAATCCTATAATAATGCATCCTAAAATGATGCCTTTAAAAATCTTACATGGTCAAAATAGAATGAAAGTGTTTTATTCTCTTTTAATCATAAAAATCTATTATGCATAGAAATACAAATATTTCTCCTCCATATTTTGTGCAACAACCTCCTTCAAAAGTGCATGGTCAATTGGTAACCGGTCAATGTTGACTTGCTCAACTGATCAACATTGACTTGGTCAACCGACCAATCATCAATAGGAGTCGAGCGCCAAAAAATAGGTTGGGAAGCAAGCACTATAAATAGTCGAGAAGTAGGTGCCTGCTTCCTGGGAAGCAGGCACCAAAAATAGCTAGGAAGTAGGCGCTAGAAAATAGTTGGGAAGCAGACACCAAAAATAGATGGGAAGTAGGTACCAAAATGGTCGAGAAGTACGCGCCATCAATAGTAAGGAATCAGACGCCGCCAACAGTCATGAGTCAAGCGCCTGCCTTCACCATTTATCGTTGTTATTTTCAAGATGTCTTCCTGCATTGCGACACCTAAATGGGATGTAGACTCAAAACACCAGATTAGTAGCAAAACCTACATTTACATACACTTTCCACTAAAAACACTAGTCAAGCATAATACTTCGTTTTCGATCAATTATATGCAAAAGCTATATAAAAATACATTTCAAATGCTAATTTAAACCAATAATGATGCCCTTAAAAGTGTATATAAAATGAGTATTTCTGGTGCTCATCACTTTCAACACTTAGGGAGCTAAATAAAAATTGATTGCATATAACCTAGGCTTGAATGTGACACAATATTATGAACATGAGGAGGAGAACTACCATATTCCTAGGAGAATTTATGAAGCACAAGTCTATGCAACACCTAAAGGACATGGAATTGGTGAATGTTATCTTCTTATCCAAGGTGTCATCATGTGTGATTCTCATTTTGATGAATTAGTAGTTCCTATGGGAAAGCCACAATATTCTCATTAGGAGTCATGTTTCCCTCAATTTGATAAAATACTTGATTCCAAAAGTGAATACTTTGAGGAATCAAATATTATAGAATATTATGAATAGTTTAGTCCTTTCTTAGATGAAGAGCTAGAGCTATAAAAGAGTGTGAATCATTTTATCATTTGTGAGATGAAGAGATAGGGCTTATAAAATATTATAAATAGTTCAATTCTTTTTCTGATGATGAGTTAGATCTTATCGAAGAATGTGAGATATTTGGTTTCCTCTAGGAAGAAGAAAAGTCTATAATGGAAGAAAATTGAGAGCCATAATATGAGCCATTTTCACTTCTCTTAGATGATGATTTGGATCCTACAAGAGCAATGGAATAAGTAATTGAGTTAGAATATGAAACATCCAACTTTATCTCGGAGGAAGGTAAGTACAAGGTTTGAAGAGTTTACATGTGGAATCCCTCTTATGGAGGTATTTTACTTTTTCAAAGAATAAATTTTGAAGTTATACATCATTTAAAAAATTAAAAAGATTCACCTACAACTTAAAATGTTTAGGAGATTTTAAACGAAGAGGCTAAAATAAACAATAAAGAGACAATTATTTTAAAGATGATGTGGTTTCCTATCATTTTAGGGAATAAAATCATGATAAAATTTGCATACCAACAATTTACTTATTTGAAGGATAATAGTGGATTTATCAAAGAACCACAAAAGGAACCATCATTTCCAAGTAACGATTGATCAAATATAGGGGTCTAAATTGGCTAGTAGCATCAAAATTCATCATGGAATAAAGTAAAATATGAGGAAGTTATCATAGCTACAATTTTTTATCACAAACCCATGTTCCCAACCGTTTTTCACTAGAGAGGAGTATCATTTTCAACTTGTTTGATATCAAGTGTCAAATCATAGAGGAATGGGAAGAGAATATTTTCTAATTGCTTAAACATTGACATTCATCCATGGCCCCCTTACACATTTGGTGAAGAAGCATGCTAACTTCAAGAGTGAGTCCATGAAGCTTTAAATTGGGAAATACTTCTTGGTAGTGGCCCTCCTCATGTATTGCTAATGATCAAAATAAAGGTTAGCTATTTTCTTTTCTAATGAGTTTATACAGGTTTTTATGAGGGGTCCCGGTCCCCTCATACAAAGTGGGATTTGAAGGTTAGCTATTTTCTTGTTCCTAATAATGAAATTGTTTTTTTCATGTGATGAAATAAATGTTAATAAATTTCCTATAGAATACTTTTTTTCCACATATTTCTATTTCTCATTTCCTTTTCTTTGATTTTCTATAAAGAATAAAGAAAAAATGATAAAAAAAGAGGAGAATTTAACAAAAGAAATGAGAAATTCCCCTTTTTATCTTAAGCAAAAATACCACAAGAGACACTTGGATTTCCATTTATTTTCATCCTTTTATTTCTAGGATTAGTCAAAGAGATATCCAAAATTAGTGAATTCAATAACAAAATGCATGAAATCTCAAATATTGTCTATCTTATACGAACAAATTTAGTTGTAAGATGAGTGATTTGATGATATGAGATGCCAACCTAGGAGGATGATGACAACAATGTGGGGACCAAGATTCAAGCCATTTTTGGGAAGGCAAAGGGTTTTCTTTTATTTTTTTATGAATATAACTCTATAGCCCAATGGACAAGGTATAGTTGGGGATAGGCCTAGCTGACAATATTATTATTAAAATAAAACATGCTAGGTGATGCATTGTGGTCTTATAATTTTGTAAAATATTACCTTTTGAATAGTTCAACTTTTGTACTCTATGCCCAATACAATAAGGCATGATTTGGAATTTTTTTCAATCAAGATCGACATCTTTATGAGTTGCCATAATTGTAGTACAACTACTAACATTGCACTTCAAAAACAAAATTAGTAATGTAGAAGGTTGGGACTAAAATCGAGGTAATTCTTAATCCATGCTACGATAGAGGAGAATGGTGGCATAATGGATAACTCCCTAAACTAACGTGTAGATTCAAGAGAGTTATGACCAGAGTGGAATTATAGACTATGGCACTAATAAAAAGAATGCTCTATGAAGAAATAAAAAAAGACACTCTATGAGTAGGGCACTAACTACATCATAAATATGGGAGCCTTGATGGAAGGGTTTGGTTATAGATACTAAGGTCTTAATGGGTGATCAACTCGATATATATGCTATGGAGCCAAAATATGACTAAGAGCTTAGTGATAAGGTGTTTAATGCTAGACGTTAACTGTTAGGATTAGTTCTAATAGAAATATAAATGAGACAACATGGAAGATGCGTAAGCACAAAGTGACATAATAGAATGCATAGAAAAGATGAAGCATTGAAGAGAAAAAAATTCAAATTTAAGAAATATTGATGGTTAAAGTTCAAAGTTTAAATTTTGAAGTTCAAACTTCAAACTTTAAAGTGTGAATTTCAAAATTTGATGATATTCTTAAAAATTGAGCACATATCTTACTCAAAACCTAAAATAGCTAAGAAAATTTAGTTGAGGTGAAGTTTAACCCCTTGTCTCCTTTGGAATTTGGATTCCAGAAATATTGTTTGACCAAATTGTGAAGTTGGACAAGCTATAGTTATTCAAATCTAGGTAGCTAAGCCAAAAACATGTACAATTATCAAGGTACCAAATGTGCACTTGGATACATAAATAAATGTGGTACCATAATATCAAAGATAAATTTGGTAGAATAGGTGGAGTTGGTACCATAAACAAGTGCAATTATAGCATTGAAGGTGAGGTTAGTGTTATAATACCAACAATTAAGGTTGTTTCAACGGACAAAGTTGGTACTTTAAAGTTGAGGCTAAAGGTTGGCATTATAGGTAGATTTGATACCATGGAAAAGTGTAACATTATAATAGATAGAACACCTAACATTATATTCATACCACAAGTGGAGTTAGAATTATGAATAGATATGACACCGTAGATGGTCATGTCACTAACTCCTAGTCTTAGAAATCATGATGGGTATAAAAACCTGTGGGTTGGTTTCATTTTCTCATTACAACCCATAAGAATTATGAGCAACCTCTACCTTGCTTGGATTAATTTTAATAATAAATAACTAGGACGATAGGTTTCAATGAAGAACAAGACACAAATTTAAATTTTGACCAAGGTGTGGCATGTGTGATTTGTTTAAGAAAATTGTGATTCATCTCTAGTGAAGAATTGGTCAAATCTATAAGTGAGTGATTTGCTAGTTACCTAGGAGCAAATCACTTTCACATAAAGAAAGGGAATTCTTAGGAAAGCAATTTTTTTATCCTCATGTCATGTAGAGTATGTTTAGAGGTGATTTTAGTTGGCTACGCATTAATTTTGCCAAAGGATTCTGCCATATTAAAATTTACTAGGAGTAGAATTATTTTATAATAGTTAAAATTTAGGTTCAAATTTTTCTATAAATAAGAGCTAAGTTCTCATTTGTATGGATACTTTTATCTAATTTTAGAATATTTGAGATACTGCATGTGATTAAGATTGTGACTTTGATATCAAACTATAATTAATGAAGAGACTATGCATGGTTTTTGTGGATCAATTTTATCCTTTGTCCTCTTGATTTATAACTGCGTGGTGTTAGTGGAGCTTCCCTACCATCCCCAGTTAGTTATTTCACTTTATTAATGTAGGTTATTCATGAATATAACTATATTGAAGTTATTCAACCACTTTTGAAGACTTCCATTGAATCAACACTCACACTGCTACAATTGAAATATCATATTTGTTGTTTATTTGTATTTACTTTAGTCTCTCACATATTTTTTCTAAATACTAAATAAGTCTCTCATCTACTTTGTGAAATTTTTGACATAAAGGATGAATTGTGATTTTAGACTAGCAAAATAGAAATAATTAGAAATTCTTGAGAAGATATTGACCTAATCATTTTGTTTATAATTTTGATGAAGAATGTTGAACTTGGATAGTTCACTAAGTCTCATAATGAAACTCACATTCCACGAAGTACCTTTAAATCAAGAAGTGAAAAATGAATAGATTTGAAGTCATCGTAAGTAGATCTCACAAAATAATTATGGGTTGTGATTGATTTGTCCTAGTGAACAAATCTCATGCAATTCTTAGTTGGTTTGATTGGATCTAATAAATTAGATGCAAATGAACTAGGCTTGATTCTCATAGAAATCGTATCATCTGTCCCACTAGTTTTACTAAAAAATATTGAATTTTCATAAGCATATGTGCCCACAGAGTTGTATTTCAAATGAAAGGAATGAATGTATACTTTTTTACCTCCAAATTTAGGTTGATTTCCCACTAATCTAGCTAAAGTAAACTATTTTAATGCATGGAATGTAGATCTAAAAGGAAAAGGGATATAATAAAATAAAGTAAATACAATAAAAGAAATACAACCATGATTGTAGCAAGATTAATTTTGATCAATTAATGAATAACATCGATGTGATCTAATATGTAAATAATATATGCTAATAAAATAAAGGACTAACAAAAAGTGAGAGACCAAAGTCATAAACATTATTCTTCCACAAATAAAAGTATGACATAATTGATCCACAAATATCATTCATAGTCTTTCTATTATTAGTAAAACAAGTTAATAAGTGTGGTTGAGTCTCGCAAAGTCTAGATCTAATTACCACAAATGACCAATAGATGTTTACAATGGATCCCTTAGTTCTTATGTATAACACATTCTTCACCTAAGAGCAAATTGAGGTAAATAATTTTATACTCTTAATAAACTACAAATTAGCAACATCTTTGGTAAAAATGTATGCTTTGCTAAATCTATTCACCTCTAAATTATGCTTAAATCTCTTTAGCAACCTTCTAACTCTTCATTGGCTTCGTATGAGGATAAAATAACACTTTCTAATCCAATTATTTAGATCTTGTGCCATCCTTTGACTTCATTCTATGAAGAGATATTTGCTCTTTTTGAATGACTATTCACTCTATTAAAATTGAGATTTGATCTTTTAGTCTTTAGCAAGTTATGCTTTTGGGTGGATCACACTTCGGTCATTTGCCCAATTTTTTTATTATAGCTCAAAATTTTTGCCTACCTTACTACTTTTGGTGCTACAATATTTTCTTTCTATTGTTCTCCATGACCACTCTCTTGTGGGAATTCAATGATAATGTCCATGCTACTACATCACCATACACATGCCTTTGATCCTCCACATGTTATTATCCTCATAAATTGGTCAAGTTTCCCATTATGCAATGTTGTATCATTTAGCCTTAGTTTCCTATCGTTGACCCTTTAGTTCTAGCTTATTGTGACATGTGAGTCTCTTAGCCAAGGTATGTCCTTAATTATTTTATTGATTAATTCTTGACCCACCCACTCCACCTACTTGAAGCATTTATCACTTATACTTTACATTGTATAATTTTACTTTCATATGATTTTTCATATTTTACTTTTTCTAGTTTTATCCCATTATCATTTTTGTTCAAATTTTATCTTAATTGAACTAGGTACTTGGCTAAGGCAACTCCTAGATATATCAACAATAATTTTTGTTGTTCTTATTATATTGTAGGCTTGTGAACGTGCTTATTTTTTTAAGGCAATATATTCTCGCTTCATTCTATGAAAAAATAGGCACCTCTTGGTTGAAGATGTACACTAGAGAAAAGTCCAAGCTCAATTTCAAATTAAAATAATCATTAAATGTAAGTAAAGGTAAGTGATCATCCCCCTCCTTGATTATTAGTTATCAAGATAGGTAGCACAAATCTTGAGTGGGAAAAGCAAGACCTTAAAATTTAAAAATCATTTTTATGCTTTAGGTCTCCTTCCCATGACTACGCCTCTAGGCTAGAATCACTTTATCTAGTCATCTGGGACCATGCTAACTATCTAAGAAGCTTTAGAAAACCTCTAGGATTCAATCGCTATTGTCCATTCTATTAGAAAAATACATTTATGATACCTAAAGTGTTACTTTCAAATAGGGTGACACTCTCACAAAAAACCATGCTAGTGTCGTTGCTCAAAATGCATTGATTTCTAAAATTGACTTTATAGTTGGTTCTATCTCAACCAACACTTTCACCTTGTCACGAAGTGTCATTATTTGAGTCATGGTCGATAGTGCTTCACATCAGTCGATGCCCTCATCAAGGAAAAATTACACTTAATCCCTATAAATAGGACACCATGCAAGTCATTTTGTATTAATATTCAAATAAAAATATGATATAAAATAGACACAAGATTTAGAGTAGGTAAATTATTCTTCTTCCATAAATCCTTCTTATTTTGTTAATACATTGTTCTTCCTAATCAACATCCATCCTTTATTATTTTCAAAATTTTCCAATCCATTAGGAATATTAAGGGAGGGAACATAGATCCCATTCACTCTTACTTCTTGGACAATCAAAGCAGAAAAAAAATCCTTTTATCCCTAGGTTAGTATTCCTCATAGATGACATCTTACTTCAAGGTCTTTGGATGGGCACTCTTAATCAAGAAGTTCATAGAAGGAAGATTATCTAGTAGCAACATCAAGGGCAAGTAGGGAGATTAAGTACTTAATCGAAGGTATTCAATGAATTCTATATAAATATCCTTCAAGAATACAAGATACACCAACCTAAGGTTAGTACATCTCTTCGTCATCTCTTTTCTATGTATTTCATATTTTATCTTGCATTTTTATATTTACATGCATAATGAATCAATTACTATCATTTATTTTGCCTATCTACTTACTTGCATGGTAAATAGTTTTACTTTATATTATTATAGTCTATTTATTTGCTTAGAATATTAGTTTTTTTTGTGTGTGTGCCTTATACCCATCCTATCTCATCGATTTTTCTACTTTACTTAGATTATCCTTCTAGGAATACTTTTTACCTATCATATCATTATTATTTTTCTTTATAAAAAGGGGTTGTACTCGGGTCCCCCACCCTTAACAAATTACATCTCTCTTATTTAGAGCTTGAGAGTTTACAAATAGATACACTTCTCATCTCAATTGAGATGCTATAGTTAGAAACCTACATCATTTTACATAAAATATTTGAATTCTTGATTTTCATTTTCTGGATCTTTTCAAATCTTTGTATGAATACAATTAGTAGATAATTTAGCATATTTCTTGATATTTTTCTACAACAACCTTCACAATGCCAAAACCTCACCTCTACTATCTATGCCTTGCATCTTAGTAGAGTACTATTTCCAAAACATCACACTAACATAGTCCACTTTACCAAATCTAGATTGCTAGTTTCCTTCTTGAAACACAAGTGCAACCACACAAATTATAATAAATAGTCTAAATGAACACACATTATTGTTACAAAATAAAATAGATATTACCAATGAAAACATTAAAGTAAATCTTAATAATTAATTGATTTAGGCAATCAAAATTTTTTGTCAGCTTCAACTAAAATTTCTACTTCCTCTAACCATGGAAAGGAGATGTTAACTTCATGATACTCAATCAAAACTCCTCTATTGGCTAGCTTATCTGCACATTTGTTTCCTTCCCTTAATATATGTGTAAAAATGATTTCTTCAAACTCTTTATCAAGATCTTGAATTTCCACAATTATCTCTTATATGTTCCATGGAGCATTTGCTTTCCTCAAAATTGCATTTATTACTATGAGAGAATAACCTTCCATACAAACTCTATTCCATTTCATTTGTTTACATATTTTTAACCCTTCTAAAGTTGCCCAAGCTTTAGCTTCATTATTTGTCTTAAATCCACAATTGAAAGCATAATGAGACAAAATCTCTCCTCTATTATTTCTAATTATTCCTCCTCTTTCTGGTCCTAGGTTTCCTTTAGATACTCCATCAAAATTAAATTTAACCCACTCCACATCTGGTGGTTTTCACTTTATATTATTTACCTTATTTTTGCTTCTCTTGTACCCAACATCATAATTCCATTTAATGACTTAACTCCATCTATCAAGACTCTCTACTTCTAAATTAGGGATTGGGTGAGTTGATAGGGTTGGTTTAGACTCCTCTATGGCTAAACATATCTTATTTTTCATTACATCTAAACTGCTTTCCTTTCCTTTAAATATTCTTCTATTCATTTCTAGCCATATTTGATATATCCCATATTGTCTGTAAAGCCTCACTTTTATAAGTGCTCTGCCATTGTTTTAACCAATCTTCAATTATGATATTCATCACCATGCATTTACCAAACATATTAAGAATCGATTACCATAGATTCCAGACTATTAAGCAATGTCCCAAGATATGGTCAATACTCTCCTTATTACAGAAAACACATTTAGATGGGCCATGAAAACCCATTTTCATAAGGTTATCCCAAGATAAAATTCTTCAATGACCTACCAGCCAAACAAACATTTTAACTTGAGGAATGCTTGGGCTATCCAAAATATCTCCAAATTCTAGTGATATTATTATTATGTTGGTGTTGAACATTATATCCACTTCTTGTTGTGTATTATCCTGAGTTATTCAACTCCCAAATCAATTTATCCTTGGCACCCCTTGGAATAATTACAATTTTTATCTTTCTACTCAATTGCCTCCTAGCATCAATGTCTTGTATACTTGTAAAAAATATTCTTTCCATTTGTATCTTCCTTATCGATCCTTGTAGAAAATGTTTGAAACCCTATCACCGTATTTTCCTTGAAGCAATATCATCCAAGGTTTCAAAAATGGATCTAAATTGAGTGGTTTTTTATCACACCAAGTATCCATCCAAATAGAAAAAATTTCTCTAGTTCCCACCACTCATCTTAAACCTTTAATCATAAGATCAATAGATTTTTTAAAACCATTTCAAAGAGCAAAACCATTTGGAAGAGAGAATGCAGTAAATATTAAACTTGGATCATTGGGATCAACATACTTAGAAGAATTCTTGCCCATTGTCTTTGACTCTCTTTGTACAATATCCAAATAAATTTTCCCCTAAGAGCTAAGTTTGCATATGTAAGAGCTCTTAAACACAGACCTCCCATAGTTTTTCATCACACAACTTGCTCCATTTCACCAAAGAAAATTTCCTTTTATCATGTAAACCTGACCATAAAAGGGATCGCATAATAAAGATTAAATTTTTTTCAACTGATTTTGGCATAGAATACAAAGACATATAATATGTTGGAACGACTTGTAAGAATGACTTAATTAATTGCACTCTTCTTGCTAATGATAACCATCTACCTTTCCAAGTTGGAAGTTTATTTTAAACTTTACTAATAACTGGATTCCATAAATCTATCCTCATTCTCCCCTAAAATAAAGGCATCCCTAGATAAGTTGTTGGTAAATTTACCTCCTCCATTTGAAGCAACCTACAAATTCTTGCTTTGATATTAGCAGGAGTGTTAAGAAAGTAAAATTTGGATTTAGTCCTATTAATTTTTTGCCTTGAAGCTCTTTCGTACTCTTTTAAAAAGTTATTCAAAGCTCTGGCCTCATTTATCCTTGCTCTTCCAAAAAGGGTTGTATCATCTACAAATTGGTAATGGGTGATGTTATCGATGTTATTACTAACCTTAAGTCCACTTATAAACCCATCTTTGCAAGCATTATTTAAATTCCTACTCAAAAATTTTACCATAATAATGAACAAATAAGGAGATAGAGGATCTTCTTGTCTAAGGTCTCTCTTGGCTTTAAAATATTCTGTCACTAACCCATTGACCAACACTGAATAAGAAACTATAGAGACACAATATTTAATCCATCTAACCCAATTATTTCCAAAATAAAACTTATCTAAAACTGCAAAAAGAAAATTCCATTTAACCCTATCATAGGCTTTACTCATATCAAGTTTATGATCATAGCTTTCTCTTTTCTTGAAGATGTTGAATGTATAAATTCATGAGCTACTATGATCCCATCCAAAATTTATCTTCCTTTCACAAAACCTCCTTGCTCTTCTGAAATGATTTTGCCTAAAAAAGACCTTAATCTATTTGCCATCACTTTGGAAATAATCTTATAAGCCATATTACATAGGCTTATGGGTCTAAAAGAATCAAACAATTCAACATCCTTCTTTTTTGGAATTAGGGTAAAATAATTTGCATTTATTTTATAAGGAATATATTGTTTTACCCTCGACTGTTCCAGTGCCACCAATAAAGAATCCTTCACTATATCCCAATTATGTTGGTAAAAATATGCAGAGAGCCCATCTGGACCAGGGGATTTATCCTTATTAAAAAAGAAAAGAGCTAAATGAACTTCTTCTAGAGTAATAGGCTCCATCAGTTTCCTATTGTCTTCATTTGTTATAACTGAAAGAACATCTTGAAGAAGTTTATCATTAAGAACTTCGGTCTCCTTTGAACCTAGAATATTTTGATAAAACGACTTAGCCTCTTTTCTAATTTCACTCTGATCTTCAATCCAAACCCCTTCTATTGATTTAATTCTACCAATTCTAGAAGAAGATATCTATACTATAACCATCCTATGAATTTTTTTGTATTTTTATCTCCTTATTTTAACCAAGTCTATCTTGATTTTAATCTCCAAAATTTCTCTTCCTTACTAAAAATATTATGATATTCACTAAGCAACTCCCTTTCCTCTGAACTTGTATTATTTTCATCACCTTTTTGGAATTTTGAAAGTTTATCTTTTAGTTCTTCTTTCTTCTCAAATTTTTTTCCAAAGGTGTTCTTGTTCCATTCTTTTAATCTATGTCATAGCTTTAATTTGGTTTGGAAGAGCATACAACCCACCATTACCTAAAGAATTCCATGTTTGAGGTATCATATCAACAAATTGAGGATGGTCTTTTCACATCTGCTCATATTTAAAATATAATATTTTTTTGAATTCACTAACCACCATTTTAACTCTTATTGGCCAGTGATCTGAATCAATCCTTGTTAAGGTATTGATTTTAGAACAAGTTCCTTCATCTAGCCAATGATATGGGAGAATGCATCTATCTAATTTTTTTGCTATTAGGTTTTGGCCTCTCCTGTTGTTGTTCCAAGTATAGTTGTCTTATTCAAACTCAACTTCCCATAGATTGTTGTTTTGAATAAAAGCTGAGAAATCTTTAATAATTTGGGTCAATTTCCTAACTCCCCCAAATTTTTCATTCAGCTTGGTAATGGCATTAAAATCTCCAATGATCATGAAACGAGTTTCTTGGTCTGTACTTCTCATAAAGACCTCAATCCCACTCCAAACTTCTAATCTACCTGATCGAGTTGTAGGATCATACACATTGATAAGGATGAAGTGAATATTTGCAAAGTAGAAAGTGACTAAAGAGGCTATCCAATACCTAGTTTTATGAATGGTTACACAAGAGGTTCTATAAGGATTCCAACAAGTTAGAATTCTCCTTGCTACTCCTTCAGAATCCATAGCATCCCATTCACATCTTGCCCAAACTGCTTTCATAGTTTTTGAAACTTATTCTTTTGTCATTTTAGTTTCTTGGATATAGAGAATATTAGATTTATTACTTAAACATAGGTCCCTAATACACCTATTATTTGAGGGGGCATTAGCACCTCTTATATTCCATGATATGATAATATTGTCTCATTAGAGGCTTTTTGCCCCTCTTGCGTATTACCAATATCATTTTGTTGTTTGGTAAAGAGAATTTCAACCAACTTAGTTTGTGTTCCCTTCTCTATGTTCGCTCTTGCTTCCCTGGATCTTACTTGATAATTTGATAATTTTCCTCTTTTTGCCTTGCCTATATCAGGAGTAGGTCTTATTATTCTATTCCTCAATATTATTTCACCATTTTGTTTTTCAACATATTATCCTCTCCCGGCTCTATTATAGAAGCTTTTAACTTATCCTGCATATTTTCTGGTATTTCCTTATTAACGGTAGAGGTATTAACTTCTAAAACTGCATTTTATTTACTAATTATTTTCTCTTGAATGGTGCATGGTACTTCAAGAGAGTCTTCAAAATATGATGAAATACATTCCTTGGGTTTATCGAGAATGTTCTTCCTTAAATTAGGATCATATTGAATAGAGGGTTCCTTGCTAATATGTTGAAATTAATGTCTTGTGTCCTCTAAATTTTGATCTAATTTTTCTTCATAGGCTAAAGCCTCAAAATAATTGGAATTTTTTTCAGTATAATTTCTTATTGGTCTCCACTGTTCATTTTATTTTATTTTTCTAGATTTGTTTTTTGGAAGTTCAAAACCATCTTTATCCATAACCATTTGTAAATTTCTCTTACGATTTTCTACAAATGATTATGCTGGGATCTTCTTAGGGCATTATCTCTTAATATGCCCCACCTCATGACATATTCTACATCTAAAAGATATGTTTTCATAATCTATATTTTGGGTCCACATCTTATCCCCATACTTAAGAATGATTTATTCTAGTAAAGCTTTACTTATATCAATCATGGCCAATATTTGAGCATAAATAGCCAAAAATCCATCTTTTATTGTACCTAAAATCTCAAGGATTTTTCCTAGAGTGTTGCCTATTGTCTTGAAGGTATCTATTTTCTAAATTTCAATGGGCAATACAAACATCCTAACCCAAACTGGTACTAGGGATAGATTTACATTTTCAAGTGAAAAGCCTTCATACCAGCGAGTAAGGAAGAGCCTTACTCTTCCCATAAATCAAGGATCCCTTTTAGGATTCTTTCTATTTCTTCCCTAGAACAAAAAATGAAGAGGAATAAACCTTTGGGAAGAAATGATAGAATCACTCCTGGAGACTTCCAACTCCTATCAATCCATTTTTTCAAGGCTAAAGCCCCTGGACGATACCCATTAATTTTACCAAAAACTATCCTATCTTGGAGCAATGAGGATCTTTATGAGGTGCGCTCAGTAAAATCTACCACTAGGGATGATTCTAAGGATTCAAATATAAATCAATCTATGGAAAGGAAACTAAAACTCAAAATCTAATGAAATTTATCTGAAAGTTATATAACAAATATAATATTTGATAAAAACTTTATAAACTTTTCATGCACAATTTCTAAGATAAAGAAAGGGAAAAAATAACTTAGCTAAAAAATTCTTTGTCCAGATAGAATGTATTGCCTCGCTGAAGTCCTAGCCCTTCATTGATCTTCCCATCATTTGAACCCTAGTTGGCAAATATTTGCAATTTTGTTTTTCGCAACTTGAAAAATCGTCACTACCCTTGTTTCGAATGGTTGACTTCACAAGGTTGTATCTCCCTCAATATTACTCAAATTTTTGCATATGACCACTCATTTTAAAGCTATTCAAATTCTTCACAAGTTGGTCCAAGAATAAGTTGAATCAGATAACTCTTCATGAAGATATGGCTCCTAAAATATGAGATGTTTTTTAGGAAAAAAACCCTAATCCTTTGCACTTTGTAATTTTGTTTTTCGTGATTTCAAAAATCATCACTGCCTTGTTCAGAATGGTTGAATTCATAGGGTTGTATACCCCTCAATATTTCTTGTATTTTTCATATAACCACTCATTTTAAAGCTATTCAAATTCTGCACAAGTTGGTCCAAGAATAAACTGAATCAGTTAACTCCTCGCAAAGATATGGCTCCTAAAAGATGAGACGTTTTCAAGAAAAAACCCTCCTATCATAACCTTATTGTGATTACACATGCTTATAAATTTTCTCAGGTATTTATTAGGTTTGGGATTTTCCAAATCTAGGGAAAACATAAATTTTTATTCTATCTTTGAGAGCAATCAATATATTATTTTCAACTAGTTTTGAGAAAATGTATGTGCAATTACTCCAATATAGCCACATTAGCTATCTTTATTATTATTACCTCAAGACCTAGGATAAGATAGTTGGATCTTGAGCATTAGGGTTTGCACTATTATTTATTTAGTCTATAAATAAGAAGAGTTATGTTGTAGCTAAGATCATCTTTTATAGTTGAATCTTAGTTGCCTCTATTGTGTTAGATTTCATAGTAGTTTACATAAATGAATAAAATTAATAAATTACCCAGTTTTGCTAAAAAGAAATGCAAGAACACAAAATATATAGGGGTGTCCATGGACACCAAATAATTTAGCTATCGATGAATATAATTACACTCCAACCAATTACTAAAATGGTAGGTATGATGGGACATTTAAACCTAAATACAAGTTACTTTTAGGCCAAGGTTATGAAACTAACCTTTAGGAATAAAATAATAAAATATTACAAAAATACATTTTCAAGGTTTACAAGGGACCAAAGGGCTAATATAATTAATACAATGCAAAAGTTAGTTGTGGCCTCAGGAGAATCTCAACCACCATACATTCCAACCTCCCTCCTTAAGTTGAATGGGGGAAACAGAGAGAGACCCTTACTTGTCATCCCTCTTAAGGGACACTTTCCTACCTCAAGTAGATCTTGCATGTGCACAAAAGTAACCTTAGACATGATTTTGATCAAGGTGTCTATTATTTGCTCTAATGAAGGCACAAAAGTCAGATCAAGCATCCTATGTGCATGAAACCATCTCATAAAATGCATTCAAATCTCTATGTGCTTCATCTAATAATTATGAACTAGATTATAAACAAGTTGGATGGTGCTCTAATTATCATATAGAAGAGTGATTAGAAAAAAAATAAGTAATACTAATCTCCTCTAAAATCATAAGCATCCACCTAAGATGCTTAAGCTTAATTGCCTAATTGGAAGCATAATATTCAACTTTTATAGAAGACAAATATAATGGATTGGTGTTTGGAACACCAACAAATAGGATCAAATCCTAAATGAAAATAAGCCTATGGTGGATTGTCACTCACCCAAATCACCATCCCAATCATCATCTAAAAATCCTATTAAAATCGAAGGATAGACAACAAAGTAGTGAATATTTTATTGATAAGTCTCTTAGATGTATCAAAAAATCCTATTAGCTACTATCCAATGACTCTCTTAAGGTGCTTGCATGTACCTAAAATAACATCTGACAACAAAAGCTATATCAGGTCTAATGTTAGTAAGATAGAGAAGACCTCCCACAAGATATTTATATGATATAACATCCACAAAAGAAGTAGTGCAATCAACCCTAAGCTTCAAGTCTGAATTGAAAGGATTTTGAGTGGACTTACAATCAATAATCCCAAATCACTAAAGAAGATCCAAAGCATACTAGGGCTATGAAATGTGATGCTAGAATATATCTGATCAATTTGAATTGAAGTAATTTAAAATTCCCAAATCTATCATCTCAAAAGTGGATTGAATTCGTGGTTTCATATCCTGAATCAAAGTAGGAGAGTTATAATGAACATACAAAATAATCATCAAGTTTTCTCATCCTGATGTTTTATGTAAACATAATGCTTATCTTTACATCGTTGAAGCCCACAATTAAGGGAGAATGAATGAATCTGCTCATACCATGCATAGGGGGCTTGCTTAAATCCATATAATAACCTAGTCAAATGAAAAACCAAACTAGGAACCCCAAGCTCAAAACTTGAGGGATGCTACATGTAGATCTCATCCTAAAGATCAATATGTAGGAAGGCACTCTTCACACCCATTTGGTGAACCTTTCATCTATATTAGGTAGTAATAGAGAGGATCATTTTGATGGAGTCCATCCCAAAAATAGGTACAAAAGTATTGGAATAGTCTACTCCCTCCTATAGAGAGAATCCTTTAGCAATAAGGCATACCTTATGCTTTTCTGCCAAACTATATAAAATATACTTGATTCATTGTGCCCGTTTGTAGCCAACTACATTCTTCCCTTCTAGAAGAGGAACCAAGTCCCAAGTCATGTTCTTCATCAAAGCCTCTTATTCTAACAACATAGAATCTTCCCCTTTCAACCAACCCTCAACATAATAACATGTAAGAGGATCATAAGAATTATAATCCTTCAAGATCAAATATCAAGAAGGAGATTCTAATATCATTATTAAGATAGAATTTATTGGGCATATTCAAGAGTATCTTAATGCATTTGGTGTTGGAAAAACTAAAATGTCATGTGCACTCTATAAGAAAGCAACATCCAAATCTAAGTTTGAAAAATCTAATTCAAAACCACCACTCACCTCATCGTGCAAAGATAAAGCAATCTGACATAATGTATCTTGCTCAACTTGCCTTGAATCTAGAAAAGAAGTTACTATTGATAGTGCTTCCTTTGACATGGTCAAATTGATAGACAATGGGCCTGCGCCTAAATATGAAGATTCTCTAATGGGAATAGAGTCAACTAAAATCTTTAAAGAAGTAGTTGTATATAAAATAGTCAAAGGATCAAAATATTCATATCCAAAAACTCAACTGGTGGATTGGAAGAAGCATCTAGAAGGACCTCACCAAGAATGACATATTTTTGAATCAAAACCTCACACCTCAGAGGGTCATAAAGATGATCTGCCTTTGAAGTATACCCTAGAAATATACACCTATGACTCTTTGGTGCCTCCTTTCAAAGACCATTGGGCATATGAGCCCACACTGAAGACCTGAAGATACAAAATCAAGACACATTAGGCTTATCTTCTATTAATCTCTCAAGAAGTGTCATATCCTAAACAACCCTGGTAGGAACCCTATTGATGATGTATGTCACACAAGTGATACAATCATCTTAAAATCTATGCTCCATCCCTTTGGCATGAATCAAATATAGTATCATCTTCATGATCACCTTGTTCTTCCTTTTGGCCACACCATATGATCAAGAGTATAGTGAACAATCCTCTAATATGTAATCCCATGAGAAGCCAAAAAAATTATGAAAGGCATGATTGATGTATTCACCTCCTCAATATATTTTTAGGCATTCGATTTTTTTGTCCAACTGATTCTCAATAAGAGCCTTGAAGATATTGGATTTATCAAAGACATCATCTTCAAAGAAAATTGTATACAACCACACATATATAGAAAAATCATCAATGAAAAATGCTTAAAGATATGGTGTACCCATAGATCCACAAATATCACAATGTATGATCTCTAAGGGGTAAGAGGACTGTATTGCAATATCTTTTATAATCATCTCCATATGATGCTTTCCTAGTGAACATCCCTCACATGCACCACTTGGAGAGAATATGTGTGAAAGTCCAATGGCCATCTAATGGCAACTCATATATCTCAATGATCCATAACTGATATTCCCAAGCCTATGATGCCACTTTTGAATTTTATTATTTGTATGTGCAACTAATGGGGGACAGGATAAATCAAACGCAAACTCACTCCATGCATTTCTAAACTTTCTCTTTATTAAATCTGGAAAAGCACGTAAAATAACAGCCCACAGGCACACGCAGTCACTCACGCAATTTGCAGATAATTTCTTATGCATTAATCTGGAAATCAATACATACAAACATAGCTCGCAGGCTTTACATTAACCAGCGCTCGGCTCGGTCTTCTCACTCTCTCACTTTGTGCATAATCTTACCCCGATCCACCACCTCGACTAATACATAAAACTGGGTGTTTATAGAGGCCCCGACCCTCTGAAAATAGCCTTCAAAAAATGGGTTCACCAACCCGATTAATGACCCCCTCTGAAACATTCTTCACATAAATCGGCACCAACCAGATTTATGGCACCACTCCGCACGGCCCCTGTCACCACCGCTTCCTATCAGGATACTCTGTGAGTCCATCCTCTTTGTTTTTTGCGCTTTTGGATAATCACCTGCCTTAACTGCACTTTGTGCCACATGTCATCTTTGAACGGTCTCAAAAATACCGCCTGTCATGTTTTTTGCCATCGCCTTCTCCTTCTTCACCTTATTCTCTCTCTGCTGCGATATCGTGACATGTCACGATATCGCGACGTTTCAGCCTCCCTGCGCTCTCTGCCCATTTTGGTCATGATATCGCGACCTTTCAGCCTTCGCACCTTCTTTTCCAATTCTTGTTGCGACATCGTGACGTCGCGATATCGTGACATCGCGATATCACGATAGTTTTTCCATTCAACCCTCCACTTCGATTTATGTCACGATGTCGCGACATCGCAATATTGCGACGTCGCGATATCACAACCACTCTGCCCACTTGTCTTCGCTTTCGATTTGTGTCACAATTTCGTGACATCATGAAATTGTGACGTCGCGATTTCACTATCGTACCTAACCTCTGCCTCGACTCCCCCTTGACATCGTGATTTTGCAACGTCGCAAAATTGTGACGTCACGATTTTACTACCGACTCCTGCCTTTGCCCCTGCCTCGCCTGGACGTCATGATTTTATGACGTCGTAAAATCGTGATGTCACGATTTCGCTACAGTTTTCGACTCCTGCCTCTGCCTCGACTTGATGTCACGATTTTGTGATGTTGCAAAATCATGATGTCATGATTTCGCTACAGCTTTCGGCCCTTGCCTTCGCCTCGCCTTGACGTCGTGATTTTGCCACTCTTTTCCAATTTTGCCTTAGCAAAATTTTCCTTGCCTTCTTCTTCTGCTTCCTGAGCCGACTCTTCTGAAGTGGCTTTCCCGCAACTGGATGCCTCTGCATCAGATGCCCCCGGATGCTCCTACATCAGACACCTAGGGTAAGTGGAGAAGTGATCTTCACTTCTACATGGTCTGGTTGCTGCCTCCTGCAACTCTTCCAGACATTCCTCTGCCTCTACAGCCTGTTCCAACTCCGTCTCCTGGCCAAATAAACTTTTGTCTTCTATCGGACAGATTTTACTGCTGCATACTTCTTCTGCAGCCTGCTTCAACTTCAACTTCTGATGCTCTCCCGCATCTTTCTTTCTCTGTCTTTCTTCATGCCTTCTGCGCCGCTCCTCTTGCTCCCACAATTTTATGCTGAGCCACTCCTCTTGCAGGGCTTTAAATTGCCTCTACAATGCCAAGAATTCTTCCTCTGGAACCATATCTTTCTCATTGACATGGCTTCTTCAGGAATGCATCTTTCCTTGCTTTTCTTACAAAGCTTGACCGATCCGATGTAGCTGCCTCACAGTCGACGATCCGCTAACACACTTTGGGATCTTAACTCTCTCTCTCTCTCTCTCAGAACCCTACCACAGATCCTGGTGCAAACTGCCTCACGATCGGTGATCTGTTTATGCACTCAGAATCTCTGGCTCTGATACCACTGATGGGGGACGGGATAAATCAAATGCAAACTCACTCCACGCATTTCTAAACTTTCTCTCTATTAAATCTAGAAAAGCACATAAAATAACAGCCCGCAGGCACACGCAGTCACTCACGCAATTTGCAGATAATTTCTTATGCATTAATCTGGAAATCAATACATACAAACATAGCCCACAGGCTTTACATTAACCAACGCTCGGCTCGGTCTTCTCACTCTCTCACTCTACGCATAATCTTACCCCGATCCACCACCTCGACTAATACATAAAACTAGGTTTTTATAGAGGCCCCGACCCTCTGAAAATAGCCTTCAAAAAATGGGTTCACCAACCCGATTAATGACCCCCTCTGAAACATTCTTCACATAAATCGACACCAACGCGATTTATGGCACCACTCCGCACGGCCCCTGTCACCGCCGCTTCTTGTCAGGATACTCTGCGCATCCATCCTCTTTATTTTCTATGCTTCTGGGTAATCACCCGCCTTAACTGCACTTTGTGCCACGTGTCATCTTTGAACGGTCCCAAAAATACCACCTGTCACGTTTCCGCCATCACCTTCGCCTTCTTCGCCTTCTTCTCTCTCCGTCGTGATATCACGACATGTCGCGATATCGCGACGTTTCAGCCTCCCTGCGCTCTCTACCCATTTTGGTCGCGATATCGTGACATGTCATGATATCGTGACCTTTCAGCCTTCGCACCTTCTTTTCCAATTCTTGTCATGACATCGCGACGTCGCGATATTGCGATAGTTCTGCCGTTCAACCCTCTGCTTCGATTTATGTCGTGATGTCACGACGTCGTGATATCGTGACCACTCTGCCCACCTGTCTTCGCTTTCGATTTGCATCACGATTTTGCGATGTCGTGATTTCGCTACCATACCTGACCTCTGCCCCGACTCCGCCTTGACGTCACGATTTTACGACGTCGCAAAATCACGACGTCGTGATTTTGCTACCGACTCCTACCTTTGCCCTCGCCTCGCCTAGACGTCGCGATTTTGCGACGTCGCAAAATCGCGACGTCACGATTTCGCTACAGTTTTTGACTCTTGCATTTGCCTCGACTTGACGTCGTGATTTCGTGACGTCGCGAAATCAGGACGTCACGATTTCGCTACAACTTTCGGCCCTTGCCTCCGCCTTGCCTTGACGTCACGATTTCGCCACTCTTTTCCAATTTTGCCTTAGCAAAATTTTCCTTGCCTTCTTCTTCTGCTTCTTGAGCCGACTCTTCTGAAGTGGCTTTCCCGCAACTGGATGCCTCTACATCAGATGCCCCTGGATGCTCCTGCATCAGCAACCATACCAATAAAAATTCTTTTCCTTGAAGAGAAAACAAAGAAAAATGGTCTTTCTTCCAACTTATACATTTAGTCAAAATCATCACACTAGCTAGAAGCAATAGTTTTAAATCCATTGTTTATATCCTTAATTATCTGTCGATCAGGCCAAAATTCTAGCTTTTTATTTGTATGAGTGATGTGACAAATACATAAGAGGTTAGGGACAACATTGGTAACATGAAGTACCTCATCAAAATAAGAAGATCCAATGTTGATTCTCCATATATTACAACCTAAAATGATGAGTTATCTCCAATAATAACATGCATCCTTGAATATGATTTGTTATAACCCTGTAAGAGATGTTTGTGCTTCATCATATTCCTAGTTGCCCTAATTTTGCAATCCACTTATTCCAATAAGTGGACATCCAATATGATAAATAAATAACTAGATGTATTTGTGAGGTTTCTCCATCAAATCTATCCTCACCTTATGCATAGAAGAGAGCAACATCAACATCCTCTTTATTGTTACTTCCTCAAGCTTCTTAATGCAAATTTGGTAAAATTCTGCTTTGTGATCTTCCTTCTTACAAAACTCACATGTAATATTTTTTAAGGGTTTCTTAGGCTTCTTCTCATTCTATTTCGACTTCTCATTTTGATCTTTGGAAATATCTTCATTTGGATGAGAAAACTTAATTTACCTTATACCTTTGTCTTATAGCATGATTATGTAAAAATTACTTGAATACATCATCAATTTGTGGTGCAAGAGAATTTAGGAGGTCCACACAAAGCATATAAAAAACAACAATAACTATCTTATATATATCTAGAACATTGTTGAATACAATGACAATTCAATGTTCATCGTTCTCCAAAAATTTATGTCTTTCTCTTTGCTCCTTAGCTAGACATATTACAACCTAATGTATAAGTTGGGAGAAAATATTTTCTCCCAACTTAAGAAATTATAAAAGTGAATATCTAGCCTTTGATTAGAGTTGTATCCTTGATTTTGATAGTTTTTTTGGCCACACTAATCAAACCCTTGACCTTGATTTTGATTTACCCCTTGCTATCGATTGGGAACTTGTTGATAATGGTTGGATACCAAGGTGTTATAGATACCTAAAATTTGGTTGCAATGATGATTAAACCCATTATGGAGATTTTTTTTCCTTTCATGGAATAAAGCAATGCTATCATTGTTAACTTGATCAATGTTGAAATTAGGACCAAAGGCTTGCCTAAGGTAGAACTTTAATAAATTTGCATAAGTGGATTATCATGACCATATGTTCCATGCCAAAAGCAAAACTTATTATTATCATGCTAGGCTATAGCATCAACCTATCATTGATATGATAGTTTTTTAGCTTAGAAGGTAGGGGAAACTTGAGAATATTTTTATGTCCATTGAGGCATCATATTCTCAGGTTTTGGACCACCCATATATTTAGTTAGCACGTGGACAGGAGATCCAACTATTTCTATTTCATGGAATATATCTTGAGCATAAACATTGCAAATCCCATCCCCTGTAACATTTTTATTAGGGTTTTTAGGTTTTAGGACTTTTTGAAAATCCTTCATTTTTGAGTGTTTAGGGATTTTTAATGAAATAAATAACTTTATGAAGGGAAGGTTAGCTTGAAAAAAGGGTTTAAGTTTGTTTATAAATGTAACAATAACATCTTCTTTAGTTAAATTCATATTTGCATGACATTTGAGTTTTTCACCTTTGTGGATATCAGTAACAAATTTATTAGGGCCTTGGTTTATGTTCACAAAAATATCCATTACTTCCATAATAGTCATATCATCATCAAACTATTGTTTTAAATTTTTAACAAAAGTATCTGGGAAGTCAATGTAATATCTAGATAAGGATGCAAACCAATCAAGGATATTTCCTACCAAAGACTTAGTCATTAATTTTAGTAAAGCTTTCTCATTATGAATCCAATCCCTACAGTATATCATGAATTTGTCTACAAATATTTGGGCTTTATTAGTCCCATCATAAAAAAACTTAGGCACATGCCCAAATAGGTTAATGACTTCCACATCATGGGCGAGAGATTAACTTTTATAATTTCTTAGAGTTGGATTAGTTGTTACTGGTAATGCTTCCTTAGGGTTAGTTGAAGGAGGAGAAGGAGGAGGAGCATTAGGGTTCATAATTAAGGAAGGGATAATAACTTGTACTATAGGGTTTCTATTGGCACTCAAAAATTGAAAGGGTAAAGTAGTTTTTAATGTTTGCAAGGCCATATGCCATATGATATGGCCCTCAAAGAGGGTGTTGTTTACCCAATATATTGTTATCCAGCCATACTTTGATTACCTAAGCATGGTGTACAACTCTACCCCCTACAATATTCAAACCTTGGACCTCTATTTAGAGTTCCAAAGACCCCATCATTAACAAGGCAATCTATATAACTAATGTGGTAGGTTTAGGTGGTATAATACATGGTGAATGATATAGATGATGATGTGGCAAGTGGATATATGGCTAATGTGGTAGGTTGTATGATGGCCAATGTGGTAGGCCATACACCACTTGGTGCAAATAAATATAACATCAACCATTTAGATTATACCAGCTCATCAAACTTGATAAATCATTCACATAATCAACAACATACTTGGTAAAGCATAATTTTTGAAGTAAAATAGGATGTAATAAGTGGTGCAGTATGGTTCATATATCAATTATCCAATTATAGCATGATAAGTAACGTATTATGGTTTTGTTTTTACCATGTCCAGTGGCCTGCATAATCAATGCACATTTGGTGTCATGTGATTTACCAGTACACCATCTAGTCAACACATGCTCAACATACCATTAACCATTCATGTGGTGAGCTCTCATTCACTTTAGGTACTATTTTTTTAAAAATATTTTAGAGGCATTTTGTGTGATTTTAGGGCTAAGCTTCTAGGGCCATAAATTTTGCATATTGAAGTGTTTTGGGCCTATTTTTTCAAATTACATGGTTTTTCAAGATCTTTGCATTTGTGGTTATGTTTATGGTCACAAGTGCATGTAGTATTTTATATTTTGTCAAGATAGTCATGGATCATCATGTGTCATTATTGAGTGGTCCAAACTATGCTACCTAGAAAATTAGGATTGAAGCTTTGCTCTAGAGCAAGGGGTTACTCAAATATGTGAATGAGCATCCTTATGATACTAATACTAAGGAAGTAAAGTATATCTACAAGGATAAGGAGGATGAGGATCATGGTGTTATAGCCCTTCATATTGACAATATCTATAATACATATGTTAGCAACACACAAACCCCGAAGTATTATTGTTTGTAGGAAAAAGGGGATATCTAAAATAATTATTCAAATTGATACTAGAGAAACCAATATGCTAAAAGTAAAAAAAAAGTAGTAAACTAATAGTTAATAATGTAAGCTATTATAATTCTAGTATAAATAAATTTGAAGCATTCAAGAATAGCTGCACTATAATCATCCACAAAATACCAGTAAAATAGGGCTAATTCTAACGCAGTAAAAATAATTACTTGATACCTAGGGCATCAAGGACCAAATAATTTTATTTAAAACATGAAAAAAATAAACAACTCATTCATTATCTATAATGCTTGCAACATCACCACAATAGTAATTAAAGATCACACCTAGAAAGTTTGTAGAGGGTTTGACCTACCTTGAAAATGGGTCCTTGAATGACAATGACCTTTGTTTACGAACCTTGGTAGAGAATCCCATCCTCCTCTATAAAAGGTAGAGAACTAGTAGTTGAGAGAGTGTTAGCATAAAAACATTTTGTAGATGTTTCTTGAGAGTTTGGTTTATGATTGAATAGTAATTGTTTGACAAGAAGATAAGAGGATAAAAGGGGTATTTATAGCAAATGAAATAAAATAAGTTTTATTTTAGAGTTGACATCTAATTTTCATCATTTTCATAAATCATAACCATTGGTCTGAATGATGCACCATTTGAACCCTAGGTTTAAAAATATGCTACTATCATGATCATGCCTCAAAAACCTAAAATTCAATTGATAATAACAATCATAAATTAAAGTTGATATCATGGTACCATCAATTTTTTGAATGCAAGATTTGGAGGACACATGTCAAAATATCCTTTAATCCCACCTCTATCCTTATTTTTAGATTTTTGGAAAAGTTAGAAGGTAAAATTATAATGAAAGATACCAAAAAATTATAATTGGATAAGAAAATAGAATCAAAACATTTATCAACATGGCTTGTTGTCATCCTACCAAAGGATTAATAAAGTCCACCCCTATCCAATAAATAGGATGAGACTTTCCACCACCTACAAAGTCAATTGTTAGTGCTGTTTTTATAAACACATATTACCCCTCCCTAAAGACTGTGGGTGACACCGCAAGGGATAGCCACTCATGAACCCTTAGGGAAAATAAGAAATAAAAAGAGCAATTTATGATAGCCAAAGTAACAAAAGTGAAAATCATGCTATGGAACGAAAACAATTTTTTTAATAATTTTTTATTTTATTATCTATACAAAAAAGAAAAAATTATGAAATAAATATAGAAAATATGTAAAAAATTTAGGCAAAAATAAGAGAGTACAAGAAAAAATTCTTTTTACTTACTTGTACATGCACCTAAAAATTTTGGGCCAAAGAAATTGATTTTTACCTACCCCGTGTGGATTCAAATGACTTTATTTGTAAAAATGCCCAAAGTGCTTAAAAATGCTAGTTATGTGTAAAATGAGAAAAAACAGAGTGTGTAGACAAGTCTAGAGCATGCTAAATCTCTTAGAAGCACTGTCCTTTTGTGACATCCTTTCAAAACTTGATAAAATATAATGTAAAAAATATCCATGATATATGATTTGTCTAGCATTTAAAGTCACATAGGATGATCAAATACCACCTCCTTCTAGGATAGAATATGCGTTGGGTGGTGTGAATCTCATGCATATGTGATAGCCAAAGCAATAGAAGTGAAAAATAATGCTATGGAACAAAAACAAATATTTTATTTATTTATTATTTTATAATTTATACAAAAATGCAAAAAACATGAAATAAATAGTAGAAAATATGTAAAAATTTAGCCTAAAATAAGAGAGTACAAGAATATATACCTATTACTTACTTGTACATGCACCTAAACATTTTGGGCCAAAGAAATTGATTTTTACTTGCACCAAGTGGCTTCAAATGACTTTACTTGTAAAAATGCCCAAAGTGCTAAAAAATACTAGTTGCATGTAAAATGAGCAAAATTAGAGTGTGCAGACAAGTCTAGAGCATGCTAAATCTCTTAGAAGCACTATCCTTTTATGATATCCCTACAAAAATCGATAAAATATTATGTAAAAAATTTCCATGACATATGATTTGTGTAGCATTTAAAGTCACATAGGATGATAAAATACTACCTCCCTCTAGGATAGGCTATGCATAGGGTGGTGTGCCTCTCATACAATCCACTAGAGTAGGTAAACCACATCCAATATCTGACAAGCTCCAAGTACCAACAAATATACTTATCACTACAGTGCAACATATTGGGAGAAATTAACTAATGCCATGTACAAACATTGGTATTTGACCCCAATCCTAACACAAACTATAAGCTAGGCATAGAAGGACACTATGGTAGTCAATCATGTCCACACACTTTTATGGAGGAGCCCAAGGAATGCCAACCTATGCCACAAATTGTATGCAAGTATATATCCCCAAAGCTACCTCATGCCCTATTGCTGGTGATGGACACGTGGCTCAACAAGGCATGCCCATTATGACAAAGGAACAAAAAGATAAAAGCAATAAATGAGTGGGCTATATACACATTACAAATTTCCCTTAGGGAGGGAGATACCATAGAAGGAAAATTCATCATGCCCTTAATGTAATGGGGTTCACCACTACAATATATGGTCAAGTGCATTATTCAACAAAGCACACTTGCCATTATAACGAGACATCAAAATGATAGAGGTGATCAAAGATAGGCTATGCATAAGCTACAAATCACCCTAGAGGAACATCCCATGGAAGGGAAAGTTGCCATACATCTACTATATCGGGGTTTGCCATTATAGTATCTAGTCAAGTGAATCATTCAGCAAGGCACATTTACCACTATAATGGGACACCAACATGATTGATTGATTAAAAACATTGTGTTGCATGAAATGTAAAGGGATGTTGCCTTGGTTTTCTGAACACATACTATATGGGAGATGGCATGGGTTGAATAAATGATATTTGCATTATGAAACTTAAATTAGGGTATTGGCACAAGGAAACTTTGAAGGCATCAAGGTTCCCTTTACTAGCAAGAGCAACACCATGTCAAAGAAAGAAAAATAAATCATAATTAAAGCCAGCAATAATAAATGCTAATAAAAATGGTCGAAAGACATAAAACAAAAAAATAACAATGGAAAAATACACCAAAATAATGTAAAATGTAGATTTGAATAGTCAAAGCGATCAAGATCACTTATTAAAGGGACAATCACAGCTAGACAAAAGAGACCATCCAAAAAATGCAAAATAGCAAGCCAAAATTAGTAGAAGATATTTGAAAAATAGATGATCGAGATAATCACTTTAAGAGGTGGTCACAGTCATGACTTAAAGGGAAAAACAAACACATAGAGATGTCCCAAACTAAAGGATATGGGGGACTAAAAAATGCAAAGAGATAGTCAAAGTGAAAAATAAGGCATCGAAGTCAAAATATAAACCAAGAAAACATAGACTATATAGACAAGCTGAAAAGGGCTATGCATAAAAGTGTTTGACATGCATAAAATTGGTGGATTCCTCCAGCTTAATTCCATTCATGGGTTACAATTTCATTGAACCAAACCCAAAAAAATTCTTTGATGGTATATGTTCCAAACCTTTTTTGAATAAAATTTTCCTTGTGCTTCTTATACACATTTGTAGACACTAAAATCTAGCCACTTGTCCTCCACCCATGCTTTCCTGCCATTTCCACCATCAAAACATAGCCACTTGTCCTTCATCCTAGATTTCCCGCCATTTTTTGTCCATTATTTATATATATTTATTATATATTTAAATAATAATATTATATATATATATTTAATAAATATATTTATATAAATAAATTAATCCTAGCCATCTGATCTCATTTAATCTGATCAGTCCATTTACATCAATCCATGCCACACCCTAAATTGAATATCTACCCTTAGATATGCTTTAATCTCAACCACATGATTAGTGTCATTGAAACCCTAGAATGCCCTAGGTTGGATTATAAATAAGAGCCATTTTGATGACTCAACCCCTAAGTGCCTAAGTTTCTTAAGTGATTAAATTCCCTGAGTCCCCTAAGGTTCCCCAAGCTTTCGAAGTGCCTTAGAGTTCCAACCCAACCTTTGCATCCTAACCCCACACCATCCATCATATTCCATATTCCATCGCTCATCGCCATCGCCATCACATCCCTCATCTTCATCTATTCTGCTTCTGCAGATTTGATCTGGTAGTCCTAAGTGCCCTGCTGCTCTTTGCCATAGTCTTGAGCATCCTTTTGCGCTTTGCAAAGTCCTCAAATGCATTTCAGAGCCCTATTATGATGACAAGTGAGATATTTTGATGTCGCTAGGGCACACCCTCGCCATCAACTTGTAATATATCCAATCATCAACAAAAAACAAGCAAGGAGTAAGGTAAATCTATCTTATTTGATTATATTGCATATTGTTTAATTATGTTTGCATTTCATACTGTTATAGCTAGGGTTTAGTTGTGATTTCTAAGGGTTCACATAGTGGAGCCTTCATTATTATTACTAAATCTCTGGTGTTTCTTTGTGTGCGGATTTGACAGTATATCAGAAGCATTGGACAACTGATTAAGCTAGAGTAGCCCGACATTGGATACGCAAAAGCCCACTCACATCTGTTGGGTGCAACTAAAGATATTACCATTTGTTGTAGCTAGGGTTTTAGAGAAGAGAACCCTAGTAATATTTGTAAACATTGTATCAAAGAGGATTCTTAAATACATTATTGTAACAACAAAGTTTTTAGGCTCCCCCCATTTAATATAAATCTTATTTGTTGTGCAATATTTGGTTCATTTAAATTCTATTTCATTTAGCATTGTTTGGTGTCGCATTTTTAGCTCTACAAATGGCGATCACGGTGGGACCCCCTAAGGGTTTCATATTCTGATTTATCTTGAATTCTAACTTTTTATTTGTTGTCTTATTTTGTAGATTTTTAGGAACGCAAATCACACTTTTTTTGCCTATTAGGGTTTCTAAGGAGTTGCAAAAAATTACAAGAGGTGTGCGAACACCCTATGACACTCGAGGATCATCTATAAATACCTGGAGGTATTCCATAAGCACCTTAGGGCATCTCAAAAGTGCCTGGCTACATTTTATAGTGATTTGGAGCAAATACGTAGGCTATCCAGTAAGTCCACTGTCTAAAATCCAAGTTTTTTGTTTTACATAATTTGGGTTCTTTGATGTGTTTTTCAGTTTCCAAGAATAAAATGAACAATCATTAAGTAATCTAGAAAAGAATTCATTCTTGTTTTACATTTCAGATTTATTTTTGCATCCATTCACACATTCTAGTTAGGGTTTATGTTTATGATGTATTCACAAATATAAAATACTATATTTTGATCGCATTTGAATTGACAATTGGCATAAATTAGAATTGCATTTTAGGGTTAGAAGTACCTTATTTGATCTATCTAAGTAGGAACATCATTAGGGTGCCAAGAGTATTCCTACCATTGGGTGATTCTAGGCAGAGGGGTGGATGAACTCTCCGATTGTGATGAGGTAACTAAACTTAAAAACACACTAATTGATATTATTCATAGGAGGGACTTTAAATAATACATTAAACAACCATAATCTCCCAAAATAGGAGAATCTATGACTAAGCACTCAAACTCAAGTTTCTAACTCTCACTAAGCTAAAAATTCCAATCCAAAGACTATGCCATCAAAATGTGCCAATATTTACAAATAGGATTGGATATTTATTAAATCATTCCTAGAACTAGGACTTAATACTTAATTAAATAAGTAAATCTAACACCTACTCTAGAACTAACACATTATAACTTAGAATTAGGACTTTAGGCTTAAGTAAATGATAAAATAAACTAAGCCTAATAAAAATTAGCCTAGATCTAAATATGTCCACATCATCCCTCTCCACCATAGAATCATTAGACTCCAATGCTTTTATAATAGGGGTGAAGGGGCGAGATACAACACGCTAAAAATAAATCTAACTAAGATGTTGAACAAGATCATGTGGGCCATGAGTCATAGTCGATGCAAGAGCTAAAGGTCATGGTACATCTTGGTCATCAATCCATGTAGGAGCGCGATGAGGCAATGAAGAAGTACCAGTAGTCTACTACGAAGCCAGTGAAGTCTGCTCAAAAATAGAAACCAATGAATATGACAGTGATGGGCACTCTAAAACAGGTGGAAGAAGAGCTAGAGTAGTAGGAGGTGTTGATGAAGAACTTGCCTTCATAGGAGGAGGCAATGCAATGGAAGAGGATGATGATGCCACTGTGGAAGGATGCAGTGTAGTGGAAGCAAGTGTGTCATGAGACCTATTGAATACAAGGGCTATCTTCTCTGGTAGATAAAATTAGGTATAAGTGTGGTTTGGGACTGAGAATGAAGATAATATTGCCTATGTTTATGATGCAAGGTGTAGGTCTGATGGTATACATCATAAATAGTCCTCTTATCAAACTGATAGGGCTGCCCAAGAATAAGACCATAGTAGTCCATGGGAGTCACATCACAGGTGACTCGATCTACATAATGAGACCCAAAAGTAAATGACACAATACAAGTCTTTATGATGTAGGAGTTGGAATCTGTATCCTTCCATCCCAATGGATAAGTATGAGGATGTGGTTCCATAAGAAATTTGAGCGTATCAACAATAGATTGTGCAATCAGATTGGTTTGGGATCCATTGTTGATAATACAATATATTTTCGATAATACAATCCACAAAGAAGTCAATAATACAATCTGTTGTCACCCTTAGGAGTTGGAATCTGTATCCTTCCATCCTAATGTATAAGGATGAGGATGTAGTTCAATACGCAATTTGAGCCTATCGACAATAGATTGTGCAATCATATTGGTTTGGGATCCATTGTCGATAATACAATCCACAAAGAAGTCGATAATACAATCTAGCTAGTCTTTGACAAGGGGTCTTAAGCGGTGTACTTCACCCTTTGGAGAAATTGGCATTCTCTTGTTGTCTTATGATTTAGATCTCCTAACATTGTTTGTCCACATTAATAAATGAAAACCTCAAAAGGAACAATTCACACACAACACGTTTCACTTAAAACAATAGTGGTTGGATTTCATCACCAACCATTGCTTGATATTTGGTGATGACATTCATTTCCATCCATCAATCTCTGCCATAGAAACTATAGGATACCCTTGAGTAAACTTGTTGGATTTCATCACCAGCAAGAATATCGTTATCCTATCTTTGCCATAGTTTTTACCTTTGTTTCATTAAGCAAAATTAGATGATCAAAACACACAAGAATGACACTTAAAATGAATACACATTAAAAGGAGATAATAAATGAACAAGGTAAGCCACACTAGTTGAAACTTAGCATTGGTTGTTTGTTTCATTTTTGTTCCTTAAATATTTAAGTTTTGTGTTACATTTTATAGTTTAATTTGTATTTTGATTTATTTGGTTATAGTATTAACTAGAAATCAAAAGAAAGCTATAAGTCAAGATAACTTAATAGAACCTTAATCCAACTTCCCCACCACTTTTGTGGTAGATTCCCTGAATGTGACATAGGCAGATTTATCTGTAGGTCCCTCACATTTCGTACCATCCAACACCTTCCATATTGCCATGTCCCAAGAGGAGTCAACCTCCCCTACCATCGATCACCACATTACCCATATAGACATGGCAAGAGTAGAAGCTTTCATGAAGTCTTCTAGTTATGTCTTAGAGTCCATTCTCAATTCACCTAGATAGAATTCTACTTTATAGTAGGAGCTTGTTTATTCCCAACCCCTTCCAACTTCACCTACGTGTATACTAACCCTCTTTTTGAGGCAATAGTCACACCTTCTTCCCATATGTCCATTCCCCAACCCTTATGTGCTCCTAGCACCTCATATACCTCCACTTACACCAGTATCTTGTATGAAGTACATGTCAATACTGCTTCACAGGTTCTAGCCTCACAAGTTTCCGTACATAGTGTAACTTATCACCAAGCCACATATTCCATACCATCTACCTCCATACCCTTAGCCTCTAATAGAGAAATTAGTGAGGCATGGGAACACCTGAACAAATTTCTTAGACAATGTCAAAATTCTCAACAAGTACAGGCAAACCCTAAGCCTTCACATAACTCTACTTAGACTGTCCTTATCAACCAGGGTCCATCATGGGCACCACAATATTTTTTAGTTTCTATCCCTATTCCCCCACAAAGCCATACCATCACCCATCCTATTCCCATTGGATAACCTAGCCATAACCTTCATCCATGAACCTCATTCCATAATTATCTATATTTTCATCAACAATCTCCCATTCATCAATTTCCATCTAATTCACCTAGCCATCATTATCAATCTCCCCATCACTTAGTCACCCCAAAAAATTTCTCCACCCCACCACAAAATTATCAGGTAATCCAGGGCTTCAAAATTCTTGAAGAAGACCCTCGAATTAAGGCCATGCAGAAACACATAGATCAATTGATACAGTTTACTCCTAGTTTTTCAAACTAGAAACCAACTTTACACCAATTGATCAATCAACTAATTCATCCTTCGATACCATCCTCGCCAAATATGGATGATTTTACGATACCTAAGTTTGAAAAATTTAAAGGAACTGAGGATCCCAAAGAACATATGAGCACTTTTGTACATGCTTACTTTAGAATTCAAAATGACAATGCTCTCATGCTTCAAACGTTTCCTCAAACATTAGGAGGAGATGCCATAGAATGGTATAATCAATTGCCAAGCCATAATATTTATATTTTTGAGCAATTGATTGATCAACTCTTTGAGCATTTCATATTAAATGTTAAAAAGAATATCTCATTGTCTGATGTCTATGCTTTGAGGTAGCATGATGATGAATCTATCTACGATTTCAAAAATCTTTGGAGGGTTGTCATCACTAAATTGCCATTCACCCTACCAATGTATGAGCTAATTAAGTTATTCACCAAGAGTTGCTTAAAACCTATCTCTTGGATGCTTCAACTACGAACTTATCAATCATTTGAAGAAGCTTTAGCTCAGGCTAGTGTCATCGAGGAGATCAAAATCCAAGAAGACATATTACAACCTAAAAAGAAAGAATTGTAGAACAAAGGCCAATACAAAAGCAACTATTCTAACCAACAAAAATCAACATAGGTTATCCAACCACCTAATCCAATCAAGTTAATCAAGTGGTCATAAGCCAGCTGGTAATGGCTCAAAAACATGTACAACAAACACTGCAACAAATTACATATCATGCAGTCCCATCAATAATGCAAGCTCCAATAGTACAAAACATAGAGCCAGCTATGGAAAACCGTCCCCAATGACAATCTATTTGAAAATCACTAATACACCCCTTTAGCCGAGTCATATGCTTCCATTTTTAGAAGGTTGTATGAGACAAATAAACTTGCTTTGCCTGAATTTAGATCGGATGATCCCGCTAAATGTGGAAAACATTATCGAGAACATTTATTTTGTCCCTATCATAGACAAAATGGGTATGACATTAACAATTACCATGTTTTTAAATACATAGTCCAAGATCTCATTGACTTGGGGGCAATCAAGCTTAATAATCCCATCACTCAACAAAACTAAAAACTTGGTATATTTCAAACACCACTTCCTCATCATGAGGAGGTACAACCAAATGTAGGGAGGGCTAACACCAAAAATCCTCCTAATCAAGTCAATCACATACAAAAATACCAAGGATTTGTAAGGGCCATTCATGTTGTCACCAGAGGTCAAAGGAAAAACCAAAAAATGCAACCACCTCAAGCGTCTTACAACCTTCTACATAGCCACCCATCCAAGTTTTCCCTAATCCTTCATTGCCCATCCATATCCCTATTCAATCAAACCCTCCAAATCCACCCATCAATTGTCCATATCGACCAATCATCTCATTGAGTAGCCAGTTAACTACAAGTCTGAAAATGGCTTCCACCAAATTGTCATTTTATGAGTTAATCCAACAATCTCCTCCACATCGTGAGTCATTAATGGACATTTTTAAATCCATTGAATTGCAATCGCAAGATCCTAATGCCTTCAAAAATTTTGTGGGGAGCATCCAAATATGCATGGAACCTTCCATCACATTCTATGACTTTGAGATTAAGCCAATCTCATTGGAATCTATAGACCATCCATTGCATATCATGGCTCTAATTAAAAAGAAGCCTTTTAAAAGGGTTCTAATTGATACCAGTTCCTCTACCAACATTATTACCACATCTGCTCTTCATCATTTGAACCTTCATCCATATCACATCACCAAGTCATCCTTCATCCTCAAAGCATTCAACAATGCTTTATGTTCCATAGTTGGCATTGTTGTTTTACCCATCGAAGTAGGGGTCAAAATATTACACACAATGTTTCACATCTTGGAAGGATCCATGGCATACAATGTACTCCTTGGAAGATCTTGGATGAGGGAAATGAGATGTGTCCCTTCAATACTACATCAATGCTTGAAATATGTTCATGATGGACAAGTACACTGCATACCAACGAATGTCAATCTGTTTAAGTATTTCAATTTCATTGCAAATTCCTATGAGTCCATGCTCCCTTCCACTCACCTTTTTCTTTCACCATCATCCAATCCATCCACCACTTCACCAATATCTTCATCAAAGGAAACCATTATTGAAGATCTCCCTATCATCAATCATCATCAAGATTCCATACCCCCATAATATTCATCATTGACTACATGCACATGTGGTCATAGTCAGTCCACATCATCAACATCATTACCATCCACTCAACAGCCTTCCCAATACAATCCATTGCCATCACCAAATATTTCACTAGTTGAATTGATGGATTGTGAGATATATCCATCTTCACCATTCCTCGAGCCATCATTTGACCATAGTCCTACCATGTCATCCCAAGTTGAGGTCCACCTCACTAATCCTAGTATTGGTGAATATGTGATCCAAGAAATCACCGTCACACCTATCACCATCCCTAGTGCTAAGGATTTTGGTTTCCCACGTGACCCACCTTTAGTAATAAGAGTCATCTATAACAAGGGTTTAGCTCCAAATAGCATAAATTTTGTGTATGGAGAGATTGAATCTTCATCAAATCCAGCTCCCATAGAAGAACCCAAAGAATCGGTTCTTGCCAATATTCCAAACATGTTGGGATTCCCATATCACTATTTTTACATAGTCAATTGGCAAGGCCATGGCCTAGGATTGCATGAACAAGGAGTGCATCAACCTATCAATGTTCCATATCAAGAGGTGCACGTCCATTCAGGTCTAGGTTACCACCCACTTTCCACCACTTCTTATTTTAAACAAGCCTTCCAAAGGCTTAATCTCAATTTAGGAGAAGAAGCCCTCCATCCCGATAATTTTGATGATGATATCTATGAAGAATTTAATTTTATGTCAATAATTTCAGATGAATCTAAAGAAGAATCAGATACCATCACTCCCCATACCAAAAAAAATGAGTTTTATCTCAACATGTTCCCCATCCATGAGCCCATCCTTCGCTTACTTCTTCCACAAGAGCGAGCCACCCCTACCGATGAACCACCACTTCCATTCCATAAGCCAAACATGTAATATATGCACATAACACAAAAATAGTGGTTTTCACCACTACCAAAAAAATCAATCAAAAATCAACAAAAATATTTATCTTTGAATTGCATATGTACATATCATCTAGTTAAAATGCATTTATTTGTATTGCTTGCTACTATTCAGGTTAATCAAACCCCTAAGCATCAATTATTAAGTTACTTCCATTCCATCCAACCTTATCCACCTTGCCCATAAGTCAACATGAATCCTATTGATTTATTCACCCACTTTGTAATCCATATGATTCGACTAAGCCAATTCCAATTGACATAAGTCTCATAGGTATGGATTAGATTTCCTCACCTCCATACTTTACCGAATTTTTCTTTCTCAAGGAGTTGTTAATGGCTTCCACCAATTACATTCCTTCATCCCCTCCACCTTTGCCTTCACCCTCACCTTCAAATCCTAAGGTTTTCTAGGCAAAAATAGATGAGGATAAGCCAGAAGAGTTTGATGACATCTTAGATGACATTCGTCTTATCCCTACACCCCATCAGCTTGAGGAAGGTTCCCACATGTATATTGAAGATACCATTGACGTGGACCTTAGTTCAGAAAAAGACAATCCCCAAATTATCAAGTTTAGCAAAATTTTATCACCTAACAAACAAGAGCAATTTATTTCTCTCCTCAAGAGGAAGAAGGAAATATTTGCATGGTCCTATAAGGACATGCATGGTCTTGACCCTAGTTTGGTTATCCACAATCTCACCTTATAGCCTGATGCTAAGCCGGTTAAACAAAAACTTAGGAGAATGCATTCTACCGTGGCCCTCTTGGTAAAACAGAGTTTCAAAAACTCTTAAATATGAACTTCATAGTTCCTATCGACTATCCTAAGTGGATTTTAAACATGGTACCCATTCACAAGCCTAACGGGGTGATACGTGTATGCACTAACTTTCAAGATCTTAATAAAGCGTGTCCTAAGGATGCTTTCCCTCTCCCAAACATCGATACTCTTATCGATACCTGTGCTGGCCATGAAATGCTTTCACTCATGGATGATTTTTCAAGATACAACAAAATCCGAATAAGTCCTGATGACTAACACAAAACAACATTCACTACACCTTGAGGAAATTTTTGTTACAAGGTGATGCCTTTTGGCCTCAAAAATGTAGGTGCTACTTATCAACGTGCCATGACATATATTTTCCACAACTATATGCATAATATTATTGAAGACTATGTGGATGATCTCTTGGCTAAATCTAAAACTCGACAAGAACATATTGGTGTATTGGAGAAAGTTTTTGACCGACTCCTAGAGCATAATGTAAGGTTGAATCCCAAGAAATGTGTCTTTGGTGTTACCTCGAACAAACTTCTAGGATTCATTGTCTCTAAAAGAGGCATTGATGTAGACCCTAATAAGGTCAATCCCATCATGGAGATACCTCCCCGAACTAACTTAAAGGAATTGCATAGTTTACAAGGAAAGATCTAATCAATCCATCGTTTTATTGCACAAAGTTTTGACAAATGTAGGCCATTTAATCACCTACTACAAAAGGGATTGCCATTATCTTGGATAGATGAATGTCAAAAAGCCTTCGATGACATTAAGCAATAACTAGCTTCTCCGCCAATCTTAGCTCCTTCTTGTTTGAGAGTCTTATTTTATCTTTATGTTTCAGAAATGGACTTTGCACTAGGGACAATGCTTACACAAAAGAATGAACAAAATTGAGAGCAAGTTGTCTATTACATTAGTCGAACATTGGTAAGCTATAAAACCAGATATGCTTATGTAGAGAAACTATGCTTGGTAGTGGTTTTCACCACTAAGAAAATTTGATATTACATGATTAGCCACACAAATTATGTCATAGCTAGAGAAAATCCTCTACATTATATGATTTCCTACACTTCTAAGGATAATACTCCTTACTGAATTTGACTTGGAATTCATTAGCCAAAAATCCATTAAAGGTCAGGTAATAGTTGTTCAACTTGTGGAAGCTCCACTACCTAGTGATAATCCTTTGATTATTGAGCTCCCAAATGGTTTGGTGTTTACTATCACTGAACAAGAAAAGGATGTCATTTTGGAGGAAGACGTTGATATCACAATATTTTTTGATGGTTCTAAGTGCACGAAAGGTCAAGGTGCTGGAGTCATGTTTCATACACCCTAGGGGGTACCTATCCCCTTATCATTAAAAATAAACTTCCAATGCACAAACAACATTGTAGAGTATGAAGCCTTAATCCTAGGTCTTCAATTGACTCTAGCTATGAGCATTAAGTGTATTAGGATATTTGGTGATTCTTAACTTGTCATTAAACAAATCAACAGAGACTACTAATGCAAAGAACCTACCATTAAGCTTTATCACGAAGTAGCAATGAAATTTCTCTCTAAGTTTAATTGGTATGAAATCAATAGTTTGCCACGTTTGACTAATAGATTTGCAGATGCAATGGCCTCTCTTGGATCATTTATTCCAAAATAATCCTTTGGATATGTACAACCCCTTATCATTTCAATGGTCTCTAAATTTGCAATTTCTCGTGATGAGTCAAAAGATGAAAAAGATGCATATTTTGTCTAGTCAGATCCATATGAGCCTTGGTCAAACCAAATAGTAGCCTTTCTCAAGTTTGAAACACTCCCATATAACATATCTCGAACTACCAAATGCACATTCAAGCAAAAGGTATCCCATTTCATTCTTTTGGGGGACGTGTTGTACAAACATGGTTATGACGGAGTTTTTCTTCATTGTCTCGAGGCTAGTGAGGCGCAAAGAGCCATAGTTGAAGCACATGATGGTACTTGTGGTGGTTATTTTAGTGGAATGGCTATTACAAAGCATATTCTATGCATGGGTTATTATTGAACCACAATGGAACGTGATTGTTGCACCTATGTCAAACATTGAAAGAAGTGTCAAGAACATGCTAAATTTATTCATGTACCATCACAAGCCTTACAACCTATTCAAATCCTTTTGCCATTTTCACAATGGGGCCTAGATCTAATTGGCAAAATATCACCTCCTTCTTTGGGACAATATACATTCATCATCACAACCACTGAATACTTCACAAAGTGGGTTGAGGCAATTCCTCTAACCAGCATGACAAGACCTAGAATTGTGGAGTTTATACTTCATCATATCATTTGTCATTTTGGTATCCCCTCGAAAATGATTTTAGACAATGGTAAATATTTCAAAAATAAGGATGTTCAAGCACTTTGCGAGAAATATAAAATTCAACATAGTTTCTCAACTCCTTATTACCCACAAGCAAATGGACAAGTTGAAGCTTCCAATAAGACCTTAATTGCTATTCTCAAGAAACTTGTCAAAGAAAATCATAGAGATTAGCATACACAAATTCCCTTGTCACTATGGGCTTATTGAACAATCATCCACACACCTATAGGGGCAACACCATTTTATTTGGTCTATGGAGTCGAAGCAATCATGCCTCTTGAGCTCAAGATTCCCTCTTTACGAATTTCTTTGTAGGAATTCATAGGTGATGACACTGCTAGACAAGCATGTCTTGACAAACTCACACTTCTTTATGATAGGCGAGTCAATGCTTTAGAGAATTTACAAATTTATCATGACCGCATAAAACATGTTTACAATGCCAAAGTCCATCTACGTAAATTCCAAGTAGGATATCTTGTTCTTAAAGAGAACCAACAAAATACCAATGTATTACTACATCTTCGTGATAAATTGGTAGCTAGTTGGTTAGGTCCATACATTGTTACACAAAGAGTGGGTAATGGTACTTATAGGCTTACCAGTCTGGAGGGAGAGGAAGATCCTAAACCACTTAATGTTATACACTTGAGAGCATTCTATGAATGATTTGATTGCTAAATATGTATATATACATGGCTAATACACAAAAAATTTGCACCCATTTCATTCAAAACACTGCATTTCACTCACACCTACATTCTAAAAATAATGTATTTACACATATCTCATATTGCATTTCACAAAATTGTATGTTATACATTTCACATCCATATTTTACATTCCATATTAGGGATCATTTATTAAGGTTCAAGATCTTATTTGGTCCAATAAAAACATGTTGTCTTAATCAAGGGCACCCTCACAAAGTCATCCACACAATTTAACTAAGTCAAATTACCATTCACAGAAACCACACATCCATAAACTCTAGGTGTTATCGACCACTCAACCACTCTTAGTGTTTTAAGCAACTTCCAAAATATAGATCGAATTCTTTTTAGGACCATTGCACATCTTCACTAAGAAAATCTTGAGTTCTGGGAATTGACTCCAAAACATTCTTGAACCAAACATAATTTCCACATCTTAAAAATATTTTGTGTCAAAGAGGGATAACACCATACTTGGTATGTACCTCAAAGTGAAAAGGTCATCCTTGCTAGTCCCATCATGCAACATAGTCCATAAAAACAATGTTTTTTACCATTATCACAATTCCAAAAATAAAAGAAAAAGTAGGGAAAAATTCCTAACAAAAACTCTAAATATTTTACATCACACACCACTGATCGTTGGGTTGCAAGGATCGTAGTACATTTCTAGTTAGACGGTTAGGTAGTCATACCTAAAATTCAAGAGATCAAAATTATAAATCATGGACTATGGAGTTAGCCTCCACCAGAGCTATAGACACTTGACTGGTAGTGGAGTACGCTCATGTGTGGCAACATGTATCTTTTAAAAGAGACCTCTGACTGGTCATACAAACAAGCTAGCTTCTTGGTTTCATCCATAATAGGTTTATTCAATTTACTTAATATGAGTTAATGAACTCGCTTGCACACACAATGGTTCTTGATTACCTCAAGTTATTACCATGCTCCTGATTCGGTAAATGAATTCATTGTACACACATTTGGTCCTATAGGAATTAGGTAGTTTTAGTGAGTTTGTTTAATACCACTAGTATGTCTGAGTCTCTGCAAAATAATTCATTCTTCTATATCAACATCCATATATTATTCCATATTAAAATCCATATCTTCTTCCATATCAACATCCATATCTTTTTCCATGTCAACATCCATGTCATTTCATGAGCCATTATATGCCATATGCCACAAAGTTTGGTGCCCCTGATTATACAACAATGCTAAACATGGCTAAGCAAATATATAAATCATAAATGATCATTAGCACATTTATATTCCATCTTGAATTAATCATCCATACATTACATCTTGCATTAATCATCCATACATTGCGTCTTGCATTAATCATCCATAACATAGCATAAGAATTCATCATAAATAGAAAATATGCATTGCATAAAAGCATTTCATACAAAGCATTCACAAAAAACATATAACACAAAAGGTAAAAGCCATGTATATATGTATAAATATTGCATGTACAATGAATTCCCAAAGACTACGTACAATAGAGCACCAAGGCTCATATACGAAAAGTGCATCTAAGAACTAGCTAATGCCTATGCGTGGACCCCTATGACCTACTAGGAGCCCTAGACCTAGAACTCTGCCTAGACTCAGCTTAGTTGACTACGTCATAGAGAAAGATGGAGGATTTGGTAATATGATATGATTAGCCATACACAAATCCTCCAAGGAGTGCACACATCCCTCTCTCACTTGAAGTCATCGCAAGTCCAGTCCATGTCGATGCTCCCTTCCTAGAAACTCTACTTGGAGCCTTGCGATCATCTCCATATCATCTCCACCAACTCATCCCATCGCCTGCTCCACCTACATCTGAGCTATAATCACATCCCGTGCACCAAGCTCCACCCATTACTGTGCTATAGCCTCATCATGATACTGCACCAGAGCCTCCCAATCTACTCGTATCTGCTCCATATCGACTTGTAGCCTCACCACCTTTGATATCTCCTCCATATCATCATCCTCCTCATCCTCCCATATTATAGCCATAGGAGTCTTCAAATTATTCCTTTGAATACTAGCTTGGAGGTGCCTCGATCGCTTTGAAGTCTCATCATACTCCTCAACATCATCCCCACCATTAGCCATATTCTTTGGTACCCATACTGGCTGGGAACCAAACCACACTGCATACTTGAGGGTCATCCCTGCATAATCCACATCAGGGACCTATAGCTCCTCACAATCCTCAATTACCTCCCTTTATGGCTCCACACATGGAAGCCCCACCTCATCTAGGTATCTCCTATAAAGCATTGACTCATCTGGTACTCCTCGTGGCAAGCCAAACTATCGCAACACCCATGAGAACTAGAAGTACTTTACCTCGCTCTATCTCCTCCCAAATATCAACCTTGGTTTCCTCACCCATTGTAATTACTCCCTATCCCCAGTCCACATGGTCCCTTGTAAAGACCTCCACATCACTTGGGCAGATGTTAGTCTAGCCCATATATCCCAGTACCATTGGCTCAATTGCATCAGGAAACTTGGTTGTACCTCCTCTACCACTGCCCATCTCCTTGCATAGGGCTGCACCCCATCCTACTCCTCATAGGGCAGGCCCTCCATTTATGCCACTATGAAGTGCTCCCATACCAAACACTGAAGAAGAAAGCTACATCCTAAGCCCTTCCTCTTTCGCCGTGTCACCTCATATAACTCCTGATACACCTGCACCAACAAAGTGGGAGCCCATGCATATTACTGCGGTGTAGTGAGCAAATCACTCACCAATCCTAATAGGTTCCATGGGAACCTACAACCAGTACTGTTAGGGATAACTATGTTTACCAACATGAACATCACCAAAGCCAAGAGGGGTTCCAACTCTTTGGCCACATACATGGTCAAGTATGGAATCCCCCCACAATCAACCTTCACCTCCTCCCACCTATCCCCAAATCCTACTCAGTTGTGACTTCTTATCATACTCCACCTCCACCTTTAGCCCCTCCACTGACACCTTGAGAATGTGATACACATCTTCAAGGGTAATGGTCATCTCCTTGGTTGACAACTGGAAGGGTCCCTTATCCTCATCCCAAATTTTAGCCAAAGTTGAAAGATATCCCTCATCTACCCTCACCACGTCCAATTGGGCCACACCCTCTATCCCCACCACCTTCAGAAAATCCCAATCTACCTTTGATAACAATTTCCTCATCCTAGGAACAAGAGGAGAAAATTGATGTCGGGGCTCCAAAATCTGCAACTGCAACAATCAACATATTTCATTATTAAAAAAACAATATAAACAACAAAAATTTTCACAACACAAAAGAGTCTTCAAAAGCATTACCTTGGTAAATATTACCTCTACACTAGTTGCAACACTCGTTCCCTCTGCTACCATAGCTTTCACGTCAAAATTCCACTACCTCACTTCACTCCACTTCTCAGACCCAACTTCTTAAACTTGGAAATGCACAAATGACCTTTATTTTCCCACCTGCAGGCTATTTATAGATATTACAAGTGCATTGAAGTGCCTTGGGATGTTTTAGACATGATGAAGCACAAAGGGATGTTTGCATATGCTGAAGCATGCATGGGTGTTTGCTGGCACATGGAAGCGCACAAGCACGTTTTATGGAACTCAAAAACGCATGCAGGTGTTTGATGCATAAATCAAGAAAAGGAAAATTTGATCAAATCAATAGCTTACCTACTCCAAATTTCACCAAATTTCACCCACACATCAATTCAATCATAAAATAAATTTTTGTGAAAACAAAAATCAGTTTGAATGCATACTTTTCATTTACGATCAAGAGTCGTGAAAATACAATTTCTAATTACAAAATATCTCAAACTGGTCCAAATTTTTACAACATGACCATTCTCGTCATCTAAATCATCATACCTATCATCCCACCAATTTTGGTGACAATATGAGTTTATTTGACACATTAACTTGAATTTGTATCCAAAAGGCATAAAATTAACCAAAATGCTATTCAACGTTCACAAATCAATTCTATTTCTCACAAATCAAACATATATTCTCATCAAAATTTTAAATTTTACAAACATCATTCACCATCATCCTTTTCTTTCCACATGTGCCACATTTTAAGTGAATCTTGTATATAGTAGTTTGTTCTATATACTTGGCAATTGCAGCGATTTGCATCCATGCAATTCGGTAAGATGAATGAATCACCATAAGAACAATTGGTCATCATCATCATTCCATATCTCCTAGTTTTAAAGCACAATAAAATTTGGTTCCTCACATTTGAAATGAACCTTTGACAAGATTAATCTTGCTAAAAAGCTATCATTGATGACCTAGTTCATGGGGCTTGAAAAATGGACAAAATTACATTAAATCATTCTCAATTTCCTTGATAGTCATCATAGCGACTAGCTATAGCTAGGGTGATTGGTTCCATTTGAAAGGAATTATCCTACAGTCACTAGCAGGGCCTCTAAAGTTGACTCCTTTTTATTTTTTGCATCTTCATATTGCATATCAATGAGGCCATACGATAAAATTTATTCAACATCATAGAATCACCCCAAATTTGGGGTAACTAAATTTGATTATGATTTTCCCACAAAGGGATACATATCACATGATCATGAAATTTAAATTTGGTACAAAATCCTTCATATATTGGGGAAAAAATAGATGCAATCATCATCATAATTTCTCCCAAAATCCCTCATCTATTGGGGTAAAAACAAATGCATTCATATTTTCCATTCCACAAATCACCCTTCAACCATTGGGGTAAAAAACGGTCACATATTCATCTTCATTTTTTTCTTTGCACAATATTTTCTTCAATTTATTCTTTTTCAATTGGCTCGTGAGATTCATCCACAACTCATTCGCCAATTGAGGGGGTAAGCTACACAATAACTCCAAATTATTTATTCTTTTACCTTCAATTTCATTTTCACATTCCAAAAAGAGAGAGAAGCTACTTCTGTGCCTAGCCCGTTCAGGTGTCTCATTTTTTTTGTACCATATTGTGTTTCACGCAACATGGTACAAAAAGGAGAATTTGTAGACACCAAAATCTAGCCACTTATCCTCCATCCTATATTTCTTGCCATTTATACCCATTATTTATATATATTTAAATAATAATATTATATATATTTAATAAATATATATTTATATAAATTAATTAATCCCAACCATCCGATTTCATTTAATCTCATCCATCCATTTACCTCAATCCATGCCACACCCTAAATTTAATATCTACCCTTAGATATGCTTTAATCTTAGCCACATGATTAGTGTCGTTGAAACCCTAGCATGCCCTAGGTTGGATTATAAATAGGAGCTATTTTGATGGCTCAACCCCTAAGTGCTTGAGTTTCCTAAATGATTAAATTTCTTGAGTCCCTTGAGGTTCCCAAATATTTTAAAGTGCATTAGAGTTCCAACCTAGCCTTTGTGCCCTAACCCCATTCCATCCATCATATTCCCTGTTCCCTCGCTCATCACCATAGCCATTGCATCCCTCACATTGATTTGATATTCTTCTACAAATTTGATCTGATAGTCCCAAGTGCCTTGCTGCTCTCTACCATAGTCTCGAGTGCCATGCTGTGCTCTACAGAGCACCTAAATATCTTTTAGAGCCCTATTCTGATGATAAGCGAGATCCTCGGGTGTCGCCAAGGCACACCCTCACCATCAACCTATAACAGATCCAACCATCAACAGACAACAAGCAAGGAGTAAGGTAAATCTATATTATTATATTGCATATTGTTTAATTTTGTTTGCATTTTATACTGTTATAGCTAGGGTTTAGTTGTTATTTTTGAGGGTTCACATAGTGGAGCCCTCATTATTAGTACTAACTCTGGTGTTTCTTTGTGTGCAAATTTGATAGTATATATGAAGAATTGGAAAACTGATTAAGTTGGAGTGGAACGACAATGGATACGCAGAAGCCCACTCACACCTGTTGGGAGAAAAGATGTAACTGAAGACACCACCATTTGTTGCAGTTAGGGTTTCAGAGAACCCTAGCAATATTTGTAAAAATTGGATAAAAGATGATTCTTAAATACATTATTGTAACAATGCAGTTTTTAGGCTCCCCCCATTTAATATAAATCTTATTTGTTGTGTAATATATAGTTTATTTGAATTTTATTTCATTTAGCATTGTTTGGTGTCACGTTTTTAGCTCTACAATATTATCAAGCTTCAAGACAAGGTCCTCAACTTTGAAATCTTGATGACATACTTTCTTATTATATTGCTTGGCAACACAACTCTTATAGGCTCTATTATGGTCAAGAGCACGTAGAAATATCTCATCAAGAGTAGTAGGTTCAATAAAATGAGCCTCCCTATACTTCTAATGGTACTCATCATGACTCAATAAAATTTTCAAAGAAACACACAAAAAAGACAATTCAATTTCATGTGGAAAAATAGCTTTAGTACCATAAACTAGAGAAAAAGAGGTTTGCCTTGCAAACGTTCAACTATTGGTGTGGTACACCCACAACATAGGATATAACTTTAAGTGCCAAAATTTCTTTGATTCTTTAATTATCTTTTTCAAAATATTCATCAAAATTTTATTGCTAAACTCAACTTGACCATTTTTTTGTGGATAGTAAGGCATGCAAAAATGGTGCTAAATCCTTAATTGAGAATTAAAATATTGCATTTATTTTTTATAAAGGGAGTATTGTTATATGAAATGAGAGTAAATAGGACATCAAAGTGACACACAATTTGATTAAAAATAAATTTGGATACAATGATATCCATATAATTTGTCAATATCATAACTTCCATCCATTTGGTAAAATAATCAATGGCTATGCTCATGAATTTGTACCCATCTGAGGGCATGGGAGAGATAAATATAATAAGATGAAGACCCCAAGTGGAAAAAATCCAAGGAGACTAAATTGGATAAATAAATTGGGTAAGGGCATGAATTTCATGTTTGTGAAACTAAAACTTATCACAAGATTTAACATAGTTATTCTTGGTGGAGGACCTTGGTTTTATGGCAAGAGAGGCATTTTATTTCAGAAATGGGGGACTGATTTTGATCTTGATACTAAAAAAATTAACATGATTTATCTATGCATCAGACTCCTTGGTATCCGTTTCTATTTATGGCATGATGAAATTTTGAGAGGAAATGCCAAGGCTATTAGAGATCTCAACTTGATTGATTCTGCTACACGAGTGAAGTCAAGGATGATTTTATGAGGATGTGAGGATGATTTTGATGGTAAGTCTTCTCAAGGATGTGCTAAGGATGGGATGGATAGTTCTAATGCTCAAGAAGTTGAGGAAGGGCATGCTAGCTTTGATTTTCTTAGGTTTGCTAATTATTCTCTCTCAAAAGCAAAGAGGTTCATGAAATCCAGGAATGGATATTATAGGAAGCTAAGGAAGGATAAATTGACCCTGAAGTTCCTGTGGTTGCTAATTCTCCCCACTCTATCTTGAAAGTGAATGGGGTTCATCAAGTCTCAAAATTTTCTTCCTTGAAGAGGAATATGAAATCCATATCCAAGTTACCCAAGTTAGCTCTTTTCTTCCTTCCCCTGATATGCTTCTTCTAAATTATCTCCATCGAAATACTTTCAAATGTATTGATTCAATCTTATATTTTCAAGTAATTGATAGAAACATTTTATATTCAAATTCTTCTTCCCACAAGAATATTGAATCTCAGACTCCTAAATATTTAAAAGAATCCCTTGAAGTAAAATCCAAAATGGGGAAAGACCCTACTTCCCCAAGCCTAAAAATAAGAAGCCATAAAAAGGGAAGTGTTGATGTTGGAATAGAACATAAATTTGGGAAGCCCTTCAATAAAGATATCAAGAAAAGGGAAACAAAAATAGACATAGCCAATGGATCACAATCGATCCTAAAAATGGAGGGAGGGAAAGATATATTTGAAAAAAAAAGTGTAGCTTCCTTCAGATCACAACCCTCTCCATCCTTTGGTGGGAGAAATAAATTCAATACCAAACTCTGTAGATGAAGATTCTCTCTTGGAACATAAGAGGCCTGAATGGTCACTCCAAACATATACTTGTAGCTTTAATTGAGAAATACGTTTTACCAAAAATTATCCTCCTTCAAGAAATCAAAGTTGAAGAAAGCGATATTGATAAAGTAAAAACGTTATTTGGAAAGATGTTGGGCATACAACTAGTTTAGTCTAAGGGACTTCGGGGGGGATTTTATACTTTTGGGATCCTAAAAAACTAGATGGCATAGTTATTTCAACTTTAGATATTTGTTAACATCCTCTTCTTTTGTAAGGAGTCAACGTAGGTGGGTCCTTTCCAAAATTTATGCTCCAAATACTATTTTTGGAAGGATATCTTTATGGGCTTATTTGGGATTAATGTGAGAGGAATTCATAAATGAGATCTGGTTGCTGATGGTGATTTCAACTCCCCACTTTTTTAGTTTGATAAAAATGAGGATAATCTAGTTTTATCCAAAGGAGTGGAAGATTTTGCTAATTTTATTAACCAAAATGAATTAATGGACTTGGAATTGAGAGAAAATAATTACTTGGAGCAATAGAATAATAGGAATTCAGCTAATCTTTGGATAGAGCCTTGATTTCCAATGAAGGACTGACTTCTTTTGGGAATGCTTCTTTAAGTACCCTTCCTAAAATAGGGTCAAACCATAATCTCCTTTTGCTTGAAACCTTTCCTACTTCCAAAACATTTCTAATACCTTTCAGGTTTAAAGTAATGTGGACTCAACATTAGGATCTAGAGTCCAAGATAAAGGAATGGTTGTCCCAAATTTTTTCTAGTCTCTTAATCTCTCAAATTGCCAAAAAACTCATATTTGTGAAAGCTAAATTAAAAATTTGAAATAAAGCTATTTTTGGGCATATCTTCTGTAAAAAGGAGGATCTAAGAAAGCAACTAGTGGAAATTGAATGCTTTATTGAATATGGAGTGATGTCATCAGATACTAGAGACAAGGAAAAACAGATCCTTGCAGAATTTCACAATAATATGGCTTGTGAAGAGATTTTTTGGAGATATCAAGGGCCCTTGGTTAAAATAAGGTGACCATAACACCAAATTATTTCATGTTACAACCCTGAGATATAGAAGCAATAATAGAATCAAAGGGGTGATAAAGGCAAATGGTTCAAATTCAGAGGACATCTTGGAAATGATGGATTTTGAAGCCTTAATATTAATATAAAACTCACAGGATAAATTCCACAAGATAAAATATATGATAGCCACAATATAGTAAGATCAAGATAATGATGTAAATAGAATAATATGAGAAAAATAATATGTAAATCAAGGCTTATAATATATCAACTAATATTCATTAATATGTAAAATATGAATGTAATAGCCTGAATCATACGTGTACAAAGCATGTAGTAAAACTTACAATATTAGTTGCATAAGCATATGCAAATTTTGTTACTCCTCTTTCTCTTACAGATGTTTCATAAAACTCTATTGCAATAATGATAACTTTAGTCTCTACACTCGATATGCTCATTGTGTTCACTATGTTTGCTATACTCACTATAAGTAATATATATCTATTGTATAGTGAATCTTTGGTTACTTGACTATTCCTTTCCTTATGCCAAGTCTCATGACTCTTGGCTTATCTGCTTGACACTTGCATACACATAAATATATCTTGTATGCACATCTATACATGAGTCTTCAATTAGCACTCTCTAATTTAAGGACACTTGTGCACACTTACATATAAGATACTTGTGCACATATACCCAAATAACACTTGCACAATTACTCACATGAAACTTGTGCATTTTCTGCACATTATTATATTACATAAAATATTACTCACACTCTAATCAAGGACACAATATTAAAATAATATTTACAAGGTGTACCATGAAGGTACTATGGGGGTACATTAGCATGTACCAAATAATATAATATTCTCCAATAGGAAATTAGAGCTGAAACTATCAATTTTTTAACTCTCTCTTAGGCTCCAAGAAGAATGGTGATGCCCTGGAAGAAAGGAATATTCTTCTCAACATCCCCCTAATCTCAAATGAGATTAATTACCTCTTTATTAGCCCATTAAAGGAGAATTGGGTCAAGAGTGTTGTTTTATCTATGGGAAGTATTAAAGCTCCTAGTCCAGATGGTTTTCCAACCCTACTTTTTCAAAAGTTTTGACATATTATTGGAAAGGAGATTGTGGAAGATATGAAGGAGATTCAAATATCTTGATAGATTTGAACTCTAACTTTATGGTTCTTATTACTAAGATTTTAGGGACCAAGGAATTGAAATCCTTAAGGTCCATTAGTCTCTGTAATACCATTTATAAGATTTTGATCAAAGTTATGGCTAAAAAAATCAATTTTTTTTTCCAAGTATTATTAATTGCAACCGGGGAGGCTTTGTGGTAGGAAGATAAATCTTGGATGGCATTATAACAATCCATGAGCTTATTAATTCTATGGATAAGAGTGGAAGAGATGGTTTATTTCTCAAGTTGGACATGAATAAAGCTTATGACAGAGTCTCTTGGGACTTCCTTTTGAAAGTCATGGCTAAGTTTGGTTTTCACCAAAGTTGGATAAGTCTAGCCAAAGAGTGTATTTGAATAGCTACATTATTTGTCATAATCAATGGGTCTATTGTGGGATATTTTAAGAGCTTAAGGGGTCTCCTTTAGGGAGATCCAATTTCCCATTTTTTATATTATAATGGTTGAAGCTCTTGGTAGATCTCTTAAAGCTACCTCCATTTAGAAGACCATCAAAGGAATTAGACCAGCCTTGTCCATTGACCCAATCACACATCAACAATTTATGGATGATACTCTCTTAACCATTTCTTCCTCCATTTACTATGCTAAATAAATCAAGAGCATCTTATCATCCTACAAGAAAGTTGCTGGCTAGAAGATCAACTTTCTAAAGAGTAAAATTTTTCTCCTCAACACTCCTCTCAAAAGGTAGAGGAAGATTGCTCAAATCCTGAGTTGTGAAATAGTATATTTTCTTTCAATATACCTTGGAATACCTCTCTTTAAAGGTAGAATGAAGGATAACCTATTAGACCCTGTGGTGGAGAGAATTCAAAGGAAACTTTCTGGATGGAAAGGTGCCCTTCTCAGCTAGGCGGGTAAAGCCCAACTGGTGAAATCTACTCTCCAAAATATTCCTATCTATTTCTTATCCATTTTGAAAATCCCTACAAAATTTGACCAAAAAATTAAGCACATGTAAAAACTTTTCTCTAGTCAAGATTAGAGGAGAAAAAGAGAATAAAAGAGAAGAAGAGAGACTGGGTTTTAAGAAGTTGAAATAAATGAACAAAGTTGTAATGGCTAAATAAAGTAGGAATTTATTCAAAAAGGGAACTTGGGATGGATTCACATTCTCTTAGCCAAGTATTTGAATCATATTAAAAAATTTCTAGAAGATCCCCTTCCTCCCTCAGGATTTACTTTTTGGCCCAGTATTCTCAAAACAAAATCTCCCAGTCTAAAGGGGTGTAGATGGAACCTAGAGAATGGTGAAAAATTTGACTTCTAGAAGGATTATTGGCTTATAAACTCACCCATATCAAAAATTTCAAATCTTGTTGTTTTAGAGCATAAAATTTGGCTTCTCTATGGCCCCAAAGTTGTTGATTTCATAGAAACAACTGATGGAAAGAAAAATGGAAATCCCTTTATATTCCAAAACTTTCTTAAAAAGAGGAGGCTAGTAGATTATTAGATGATAAAATAAGAACTCAGGTTACTAAAAATTATGGAGAGGAAGATTCAGTATTTTGGAAAGATGAAGAAGATGGATCATATTCAGTGAGATCAACACACTTTTAGGTCGAGGGTGTGTTTGTATCCTGATTTCCTAGTAGACAAATTTAGATTAAAAATATTATCCCTAATCAACTTCTTCTATTGGATTTCCATCCAAAATAAGATCCTTACCATAGAAAATATTCAAAATAAGGGGATGCGTATTACCAATAGATATTACTTATATAAAAAGAGTGAAGAGACATCTAACCACTTATTCTTAGGATGTCCCTTTTTCCAAGAAGTCTTCTATTCACTTTTGAATAGCCTTGGGGTTTGCTGGGTTGTTTCATGCTACCTCTCAAATGTTTGTGATCAATGGATCCTTACTTTATTTAACCATAGAATTCAGATCCTTTGGTTCTTTAGCCTTCCTCATTTTCTTTAGGGGATTTTGAAGGAAATAATAACAAGGTCTTCAAGGAGTCCAAAGGGGATGTTATCTCTATTAGAATCAAAATTCTTAATGCCATTATTGATAATGTCCTAAGAATTCATATGGATAATGATGGGGGTAATAATATTGAGTCCAATATTGAGGAGAAGTTAGGTATTCCATCTAGGACTAGAAATATGATGCAACTTGGTTTGATATACAAATCCAAGATTAAATGGATCCCTCCTCCCCTAGGATGAATCAAAATCAAATTTGATGGAGATTATAAAGGAAATCTAGGGAGAGTTAGAACTGGAGGGGTGTTCCAAAATGAGAAGGAATAAATCATTCTTACCTTTGAAAAAAACCTATGAATTCAAACTAGTTACTTCGTGGAAGCCATAGCTCTTTTCTAGGGTACTACTTTGTTGGAATATTTACGGTGTAGGAAAATGATCATAGAAGGAGGTTATTTAAATATTATAAACTTTAAAATTGGTACCCACACCCATAGTTGGAGTATTGCAAACATGATGAAGGAATCTAAAAGGTATATTAAGTCCCTAGAAGATTTTTAAATCAGACACACTTATAGAGGAGGAAATAGATATGTCGATGCTTTTGCTAATCTCGATTTGCAACAAGATATTTTAACTTTGGTGGAAGGGTTCTCCCAAGATCTAACTTAGATGCCATAATGGTATTTGTTTTGATCTATTTGCTTCTTGAGTCTTTCTTTGAAATGAAGTTTAAAAAATTTAATTTTCAAGGTGGTGGAGTTCTTTGTTATTTTTGATTTAGGGGTTAGTTTCTTTAGTAGCTTGACGGGACCTCTTTGGCACCATGCAATTGCTTTCCAATTTGTTTCTATTCTTTATGGTGACAAGAAGATGGAGACTCAAAATTTTAATCCTCGATGGCAACATTTTTATTTTTTATCTAATATCTAGGTGGAAACTAGTCAAGATCTACTACTTGGAAAGGAGAATATATCCAACTTGGACTACTCAAGTTTTGAGAGTGGTTACCTTATGATTAGGAATTAGTACAACTCCTATCTTTAAAATTTTGACCATGGGATATGGAAGTTGAAACTCCTTCTCCGTATGGTCTTCATGTGGCACCTTGATCAATAATTGTTGAGTAGGGTAAGGAAACCCCGTAGGTGAGCTTGCAATAGTTTTTATATGCTCATGCTCATCTAGATTTGCAAAATGAAATAAAACTACAACATAAAAAATGACCAAGATTTGAAGTAACTCCCAGCTAGTACTTCAAACATTAGGTCAGTGCCTTATCCATTAGGTAATTGTAGTCAAACTTAAAAATATGGTGAGGAGAGAAAGGGGAGAAAATAATAAACTGAGCCAATCACATCGATTCAAATCATGCAACATAAATGATTAAGAATGCTAGTGAAATAAGATGTCATTTACACATTCAAATTATGTAACATGTAAACATGACAACAAACAAAACTATGCACAAAAATGCTAAAAGGAGGAAACAAGATTGTATTTATCAATAGATATTTACAATGGGAGTCTGATTAAGATAACTAGATCTCACTGAGCAAATAAAAATGAGTTCTCCATTTAAATGATGCAACAGAGAAATGCAATTCTTCATTCAAATTATGTAATAAAGAGCCTCCTAGCTTTCGGCCTCAGCCATTGGAAATGATCTTAGTAAATTGGGAAACTCTTTAGAAAATACCTACATAGTAATGGGGAAGAAAAGCGGGTGACTATACAAGACCATAATAAAGGAAAATACAACTGACAAGGATGGGCACACTGGTATACCTCTTGCAGACTTTTACTATGCAAATTGATTTTTTTCATACTGTAGCAACTCACTTAAATAGCTTGATCATTTGGTCCATAATCACCAAAATTACAACTATCTTTTATTAAAATTAGGTGATGGCCCATAAAAACTACAATTGCCTTCAGATTTGATCCACCAAAATTGATTGTATTTATAATGGCTCTCGTTCATGGCCTGGTAGTGGTCTCAATTGGTCAAAAATACCTTCATAATTGTCTATTACAATTTCTCTTGGAGTTGACCAAAAAACGACTTTAGGAAAATAATTAATTTTTAATCGTTAACCTTAGCCTGTAATGCAAAAAAATTAATAATAATATTATTATTTAAAAATATTTTATTTATTATATTTTTTATAATAGCGAGGGGGCATGGAAGCACCCCCCACTTTTTTTAAGTATTATATTTTTATAAAATAGAGTGGGGGGGACGTAAAGGTCCCCCCTGCGCTCATATATATATTTAATGAGCGAGGGGAAAGGCCCCCCTCATGCTCATATATTTTATTAATAAAAAGGGGGTTAAAGGCCCCCCATGCTCATATATATTTAATGAGTGGGCCCCATCCCCCCGCTCATATTAATGAGCGGGGGGGGAGGAGGGTGTGGGCCTTGCTCTTTATTTTTAATTATATAGCGGGGAGCGAGGGGAATGGCCCCTTGCTCATATATATTTTTTGTTTTTTATATTATAAATAATAAGTTAGAGGAGGGAATGGCCCTCGTGTATAGATATTTTTAATTTTTATTATAATTAGAAAAGATTAATAGTGCATGGTTAAATTTAATTTTAATATGAAATTAAAAATCAAACTTAATTAAATATTCAACTGAGTTTAATTAAATCAAAAATGAAAAAATTAATTAAATACCTAAGACCTATTTAGGCCAAAAAATAATTAATTAAACCTTAAATAGGCCAAAATTTATTGACAAAATACCTAAACAAAGACCTTACCTTGGTGACACAAAAATTCAAAAAATGCTCTCGAAGGGTGAGATAAGGCTCCATAAAGACCCAAGGACCCGAACATTTTAAAATTGGGGGTAAAATTCAAGTTGGATTTTGAGGATCCAATACTTCCTTAGGCCTATCTAAAATTAGATACCAAATGCAACCCACGAGATTTTAAGGTTTACCATTGTAAGCATAGCAACGACTTCTAATAGAAAGGATATTTTCTCTAGGTATCTTTAGCTTATCCATAAAGGATAATGGCATAACATGTGTACCACTTCCTTTATCAACCAAAGCTCTATGGATCACCATATTATTATAAATTACTATCATCAATGGAAAATCATAAACACTTGCAAAATAATCAACAACAATCATACTTTTCAAAGGAAAATTTATAATCAATTTAGGGCTAGTATGTGCATCAATAGAAATGTTTTATCCATGTGATTGAATGTACTACACTTCATAAGATCCTATAATGGTAGGCATACTATTATCTATTATTGGTCTATGAAATAATAATGTTCATTCGATAATAAAAATGAAAGTTTACAATAGTTATATAGGCTATATGACCCATAAAAAACACTAACAAAATATAATATAGGACTAGAATAACTTAGGGAGATATTATATCATCTAACCAATCACCTAAACTTGAACTAAAACCTATGAATCAGATACCTCGTTACAACAACTCTAAATAGACTAATTAAATATTCCAATATTCTCCCCCTTACAGTTGAGAGGACTGACTAGACAGTCTCTCAACTTTAAATATTGAGCTTTAGCAACTCCTTTGGTGAAAATATCTGCCATGTTGTCCAAAGTTTTGCAATGTTTTAGCTCAACCACATTTTTCTCCACCATGTATCTAATGAAGTGATACTTCATGTCGAAGTGCTTGGACTTGCTATGGTGGATAGGATTATGTGCCAATTGGATGGTACTCATATTGTCACAATACAATATGGTAGGATAATTTTGTCTTTCACCTGTTTCTTCTAGTACTTTTCTTAACCATAAGACTTGGGCACTAGCATTTGTGATTGCTATGTACTCAGCCTTAGTAGATGATAGTGCAATAGTAGTTTACTTTTTAGAAATCCAAGTAATTAGTCCTGACCCAAGACTAAAACAATTCCCTAAAGTAGATTTCCTATCATCTATATTGCTGCCCCAATCACTATCACTAAAGCCAACTAATTTTACATCATCATTTTTGTGGTAATGGATCCTATAATCCATTGTACCCTTTACATATATCAAGTTGCTTGTAGATGAAGTTCAGATGGATAAGCCATATACCTTGACACTAGAGAAAAAACATATTGAATATCCTACCATGTGTTGGTGAGAAACATTAGACTCCCAACCATGCTCATGTAAGTGGTCTTGTCAACTTTTGGTGCTCCATATTCTTTGCATAATTGTATCCCATGACCTGTTAGAGTTGCAAAATACTTGGATTGATCCATAGTAAATTTCTTTATCATGTCATGAGCATAATTATGTTGACATATGAAGATATCATTTATTGTTTTATGTACCTCCATTCCTAGGAAGTAATGCATCAAACCTAGATCCTTCATTTCAAAATATTTCATCATGGAGTGTTTGAACTCCTCATTCATTTTATCACTACTACCCATGAATATTAGATCATCCACATATAAGCACACAATGAGGATGTCTTTACCTTGTTTCATGTAGTAGAGAGTAGGTTCACTTTTTCTCCCAGTGAATCCATACTTTTGAAATTAGCCATCAATGTGTGAGTACCATGCCCTTGGTGCTTGCTTTAGGCCATAAAATGATTTCTTCAATTTGTAGACAAGGTTCTCCTTATCTTGTTCTTCAAAGCTTGAGGTTGTTGCACAAAAACATCTTCATTCAAGTACCCATTGAGAAAGGCACTCTTAACATCCATGTGTTGAATGTTCCACACTTTGTGGGCAGCCAAGGAAAGTACTAGCCTGATGGTCTCTTGTCTAGCAACCGGAGCAAAGGTTTCCTCATAGTCAATCCTATACTTTTGAGTAAACCCTTTTGCTACTAGTCTTGCCTTGTGTCTTTCAATGCTCCCATCAGCATTGAACTTGGTATTATAGACCCATTTACATCCAATACATTTCTTTCCCTTAGGAAGCTCCACTAGCTGCCAAGTGTCATTCTTTTTATAGAGGTCATTTCCTCTTTCATGTCTTGTTGCCATACATCATGATTACATGTTTTTTCATAACTAGATGGCTCTAGCTCTACACTAGTCATTAAATCATAGTTTACAACATCTCCCTTAGGTTCTTGGGAGTCTTCATCACCATACATGTGTAAATTTTCAAGTCTTTTCAAGACTTCATTCATCTCACTAGCTTGGCTTCTAGTGTACCTTCTTTGAAAATTCTTGTCCATCATTGAAAAGAAGGATGGGACCAAAGTGTTCTCTTACCTCTTGGTGGTGTATCTTCCTCCATTGGTATTGGAGAAGAACTTGATGCTCTTGGTGGTCTTTGTGGGCTTCAAGTAGCACTTGTTCTACTTGAAGTAGAACTCTTTCTTGGACTTGAAGAAGGACTTCCATTGCTGTTCTTGTTTATGGGCTGTATTTGGGAGGAGCTCACATCTCTTGAGATTACAACTTTGTGAGTTTTTGGATTGTAGAGTCTATATGCCTTTGAAGACTCACAATACCCAATGAAAATACATGCTTGAATTTTGGGGTCAAGTTTCTTTCTTATCTCATCAGGAATGTGTGCATATGCAAGACAACCAAAAAATTTTAAGTGCTTTACATTTGGTTTTTTTCCATACCATACCTCATATGGAGTTATCCCATCTAAAAATTAGAAGTAGGACTCCTATTCAAAATATAAACACTTGTCCTAACAACATCATCCCAATACATGTTACTTAGTTTCTTTGTTTGAAGCATTGATCTAGTTATTTCTATAATAGTGCGATTATTTCTTTCAGCCACACCATTTTACTGTGGGGTGTAGGCAGTAGTGAATTGCCTTTTGATCCCATAATATTTACAATATTTGAGAAATGCATTTGAACAAAACTCCCCTCCTCTATCAGTTCTTAATGTTTTTAAAAAATACTCACTTTGATTCTCTACATTATTTTTGAAATCCTTGAAACATTCAAAATATTCATCCTTAGTTTTCAAAAAATAAATCCAACACATTCTAGAGAAATCATCAATGAAAGTGAGAAAGTAAGAATTGTTACCCAAGCTTTTGGTATGCATTGGACCACAAATGTCCGAATGTACCAATTGTAGTGGATGGCTTGCTTTCCATACTTGACCTCTTGGAAACTTTGTTCTTGAGTGCTTTCCCAAAGCACATCCTTCACACACCTCCTTGTGCTCTTCAACTTTTGGTAATCCACACACCATAGCTTGAGAAGTTAACAACTTTAAGCTTGTAAAATTAAGATGACCAAATCTCAAGTGCCAAAGCACACTTGGATGTTCTATGGCTACACTAGCAAGTTAGGCACCTCCTTGTTCCCAAAAATTAAGAGGAAATAACCTATTATTTGTCATAGGCACTTGTGTAACAACTCTATTACAATTATTTTTATCAAAAATTACATATTTTCCATTTTAAAAAACAAGCCTATAGTTATTTTCCATGATTTGTCCAATACTAAGTAGATTATGCTTAAGGTTAGGAGTGTAATAGATATTGTTTACCTTCTTTGTGCCTTCATTGGTGGGAACCTCCATGGCTCCCATACCTTCAACTTGTAGTGCCTTGTCATCTCCCAATTTAATTTTGGACTTGTATGTGGAATCCATTATAGCAAATAACTCTTCTTTGCCACTCATGTGATTTGAGCAACCAGTATCCAAAATCCAAGTTTCATTAAGATTTTGAACTGATTTTATATATGTGAGGAATAAATTTGAAGAAGTTCCTTCATATTCTCCATAGTTTCCATAATGATTACTTCTCCCTTCTTGAGAAGCCTTAATTCTACAATCTCTAAAAATGTGACCAAGCTTGCCACAATGAAAATAAGATGTTTGATTTGCCACCTCCTCTTCCTCTTCCTTTTCCTTGGTAGCCACCTCTTGATCTACCTCTTCCTCTTCCTTGTTCTCTTTCTTGTCATCTTCCTTGTCCTCTACCTTGTGCATTGCCATGAGTCTCACCTTCTTTGGATGAGAATGACTTGTCATAACCTCCAAAGCTTGATGATGTAGTACCTTGGAGTCTCTCTTCATGGGACATCAAAGAACCAATTAGTGCATCAAATGTTAGAGTAGACAAATCTTTAGATTCTTCAATAATAATAGCAATATGATTCCATTTATGAAGAAGTGTTCTCAATACTTTCTTCACAGCCACTTTAGTTTTGACATCGTCTTCAAGTGTCTCCATTTTGTTTACAATTGCTTTAAATATCACGCAATAATCTCCCACTATTTCATCATATTGCATTTTGATATTTTCAAAATCTCTCTTAAAAGTTTGAAGCCTCACTTGCTTTACTTGATTTCTCCCTTGATAGCTATCTCTCAAGGTATTCCATGCTTCTAGGGCAGATGAACAACAATCAATCTTTGGAAATATGCTTTTATCCAAAGTTGGTTGGAGATGGTATAGAGCAATTAATTTTTCTTTTGGACATCCTTCTTAGTAGTTCTATCAGCTGCACTTAAAACATTTCAATCTACTAGTTCGGTTTATCCTTCTTCTACTATCGACCATAACCATTTGCCAATGAGTAAGGTCTTCATCTTGATAGATCAATACTCATAATATAACCCATTAAATTTAGGAATGGGAAGATTGTTATTGGTAGCCATTGATGCCAATAAACAAAACATTGAAATAAAAAACTCCCTCTCTCTCTGTCCTACTTGCAGTAGTAATTCTCACAACAACAGAAAACTTATTTCAAAATGCAACTATTTCAAAACTTACAAATGTGTTTGTAGGCAAAAGTATTGCAGGACAAAGCAAATGTGTTGTAGTCCAACTAGTCAACATTGGGTTTGCTCAACAAATGTCACAAAAAAACAATACATCTCCTTTACCATCTTGCGCAGGAGTCAATTACAACATGCATGTTGGACGTATTAAAGTTATCTTCAAAAATAACTAAAAATATTATCTTAACAACCTTCAACCTCCTCACAGTAGTCTTTGCTGCAGTATTTCACTGTAGCAATAAAAAAAATAGGACCTTTTGCTGTAGCTTGACCACCACTCAGCAATTCAAACATTTGTTGAAACACAAACACTTCAATATTGCAAGTCAAAAGTTTCACATCCCAGCCAAAGGACTTCTTCTCCTTCTCATGGTCAAAGTCTAGCTTTATCCATGATCTATAATAATAATCATTTATCTACTTCTGACGTATGTTCTACATGAATGCAGGGTCCATCACCTAGATTAATCCATGATCCAACGCCCTTTCACGATTCACTGCCCTTCTTCACAACCTCCATGAGCCTCCATTTTGACTCACATTTTGATCACCTTCAACGATGCAAAGCAGACATCCTTATGTAGAGTCGTCTCGTAGCAAAGCAATTTCGTTTACATAGAGAAAAAAGACGAATTGAAAACATAATTAAATTGCTCACTTAGCCAAACACCAAACCGATCACCTTAAATTTAATCAAGTAAAGTATCCTTTTTTTTTAACACAGTATTTAAAAAAAATATGTCTCACAATATAGGCATCTTGAAACGTATATTGCTGACGTATCTCACGCTTGTAGCAACACTAAGAAATGATGTGATGTCTCCTTGTGTGACATCCACAATGATATTTTTCCAAGTTTATACGAGGAGTTTGAATCCCCCATGTTGCAACTAATCATGCAACAACCTTATCAACAATAAATTAAAATCACCTTTTTTTCTATCTCACAGCTCATATCGAGACGTTCTCCTCATAATTGCATTGACATCCTCGCAGATGAAAAAATAATATTTCCTTATGCACATTCCAAATGCATTCATGTAAATACATTTCTTACATGCCTTTGCTCCATTCTAAATTGCATTCACGTTCCTCCACACTTTTTGATTCTCCTTAGTAGAAAAAAATAGCGATTCTTTCACCTGCTTATTGTGAATCACCATGAGCCTTCCATCAGTGCAGATGAATTGAAAATATAGCAATTTATTTTGGAGATCTCTCAAAACAATGCTATGAAGCGCAGTCGCCCATTAGTGGATCAATGCTAGACATCGATTATAGAAAAAAATAGTAGAGTCCACCTTACTCAATGCACAATCCTCACTATTGGCTGTGTCGTGTCTCCAACAGTCTCACTATTTCAACATGCTCACGGTCTCTCCAAGAGATGTAGACCTCCAAGGTGTTAGCTGTAAAATGTAATATGACTCACAATATTACACCAACCACTACGATTGACCTAATAGTGAACACACAATATTTTCTTGTAGATCTGTACTCGTGAATTCAACATTCATGATGGGCAGATATTTTTCTCTCAATTCTAACCTAATATATCTCTTCATCTGATACCAAAATGAGATAATAATACTCATTCGATAATAAAAATGAAGGTTTACAATAATTATATAGGCTATAGGACCCATAACAAGCGCTAACAAAATATAATCTAGGACTAGAATAGCTTAGGGAGATATTCTCTCATCTAACCAATCACCTAAACTTGAACCAAAATCTATGAATCAGATACCTCGTTACAATAAAAACTCTAAATAGACTAATTAAATATTCCAAAAATCTAGGCACCTTCATATCATCTAGTAAGCCTCTTAATCTTGTCCTAAGGAGTTCTAAGTTTAGGACCTTGCAAGGAGTTGTATGCAACTCTTCAATAATAACCCATGCTTTTATTTTGTTCATGACTACTTTTAGCAATGACTTTTTAGGTTGGGTGACATCCTATTGTATTTATACTATAGGTGCTAAGATTGTTGCTTTAAGTGATGGTCATGGTCTTTCATTAATTTTTAAAATGATAATATCTATGGACTGGGTTGGGGTCTTCTCATGAATTTTTTCTACATATTTGAAAGTTTCTGTGTCTGTAATAGGTTCCTAGATGAGAAAGGGAGGATTTGAATTTTTATCAACAATCACAAGATTGACTATTACTTGAACAAATATTGTTCCTTTGTCCTTCTATTTTTCTTCTTTAGAAGGTTGCTTCTTTTTTATATTGGGATGCACTTCTAGTAACAATAAAACTTTGATGTTTCAAAGATTCAATTGTTTCTCTTTGCACCTCTAAAATGTTGATATAATGAGGTGCATTTGGTTGACTACAAATATATTCTCTACTTGGGCCAAGGTAGAAAAAGACCTGATTAAATTGAGAAGTATTTTGAGAAGTGCTAGTGTTAGTTACCTAGAGATTAGAATATGGGTACCAAGTGGTATGACCCATTATGATGTAATCATTATTTAATTGTAAGGAGTTATTAGTAATGATGTGATAATTACATTATTGTAAGTAGGAATTACTAGGGTGAGGGAAATAAGAGTCTATATAAAGGTAGAAGTGCAGAAGGAAGTGATATCAAGTATTCTATGTAAGACTCTTGGCTCATTGAGCAAGTATTTTCTGGAGTAATTGCTTTCTTAAGGAGTATTCTTGGTGTTTCCCTATTTCAAAGATAATATCTATCTCTATTTTATTGTATGGATTGTTATTGTGGATGCATGTTTAATATTTTTGCATATTGATGAATGATTTATTGCTAATGAGAGTAGAGGTTTATAACAATTGGTATTAGAGTAGTGATTCTAGAAAAGTGGGGTTGTTTTTGTAGAGCTAGGGCACATTTTTCCATAAAAACATCTCATATTACATAGCCATTTTTTTAGCAATCATTATGTAGTTTTTCTTAAATACTACAAAAACGGTTGGTCACTTGTTCAATTCTGATAAGTATTGAGAGAGTTGCAACTATTTGAAGTTGGACTTTTGATGCTATTTTTGGGTTATGCAAAAAATTCATGCAGAGGAAAAAAAATTCATTTTTCTCAATCTAGGTAAGCAAATTAGTTGTCTTTTGATTTTTATTTGAAAAAAATATAGATTTTATTGTTGAAGAAAGGAATAGATGATATTTAAGAAATTTTATTATTGAGAAATGTTGGGTATTTAAAACCCTAGCTACTTTGGAGAAAAAATATTTTGGGTTGAGGTCATGGAGTTGTCAAAATTCTCTAAAAAAGATGATATTGATGCTAAGGAATGGTTAATGAAGTGGACGAATTTTTCTTTAAATTTTTTTAAGCTACAATGGAAATGTAAGATTTATGATTATTTGTAAGGGGAAGTTGTACTATGGTGTTTACACTTTTCTTGTGCTCATAAATATACATGGGAAGAATTTGAAGTTGGATTTTTTGAACAAGCAGAGATTGGAGGAAAAGACAAATAATATTCAGGTAGAAGGAAGCACATCCTCGGTGTTAGATAAGTCAAGTAGTAATAAGGAAGAATTATTTGAATTTAAAAATCTATTTTATAAGTTTATGGCTGCATCCAGAAGGAAAATATTATTACCTCTATAAACCTTAGTACCAAATACAATGTTATTAATATTGCTTTGGCTAAGAGGTTGTAGGTACAAACAAAGAAAATCAAAGACACAAAGCTTAAGGGTAAGAATGTTCAAATTTTTGAAGATTTAAAGATAGCCATGGATAAATATGTTTTACATTTACATTTCTATGCTATTGAGATGGATAATATAGATTTTTTTCTTGGTTATCGTTGGTTGGAATCTTTGGGTGCTATTAACACTAATGTACAAAATAAATCCATGAAGTTATGGTACCAAAATAAAAATATAAGACTACAAGATATTTCTTAGCATAAGGAACAAGGACTTAAGGAAAGGTTAGAACCAATAGAGGAATATAAAGTTGAAGTTACAGTAGATACTACAATAGAGTCCAAGGAAGAAGCAACAGTAAAGCCCAAGGAATAATTGTTTGAAGATCACAAGGAGACACCAAACAAATGACACAGAGAGCAAAAAAAGGTTGATGATTCAAAGAAAGTAGTACATTGGGCTAAGGTTGGAGTGTATCACCATCCATACCACTATGAGAGGCAAAAAGCATGGAGATAGGACATAGAGAAACAAATGAGGTATGATAAACATGCATGAAACCAAAGGATTAATTAAGGATGCTCAAGTGGTAGAAGAGCATACCAACATCAACAAAGACCACCACCAATCAGAGTTTCACTAGGATAGATGGATGATCGAGATTGGTACTAGTTCTCAAGATGGTTCAAAATATCATATTACTTAGTCTCTTTTATGTTTTGCGGATGAAACATTTTGTAAGGGGTAAAATGTTAGATAATTAGAGATATGAAAATGGGAACCAAGTGGTATGGCCCATGATGTAATAATTACTTTATTATAAGTAGGAGTTATTAGTAATGATGTACGATTATTTTATTGTAAGCAGGAGTTACTAGGGTGAGGGAAATAATAGTCTATATAAGGGTAGGAGTGGAGAAGGAAGTGATAACAAGTATTATTTGTAAGAGTCTTGGCCTATGGAGTGGAGATCTTGTGGAGTTATTCCTTCCTTAAGGAGTATTCTTGGTGTTGCCCTACCTCAAGGGTTTTATCTATCTTTATTTTGTTGTGTGGATTGTTATTGTAGAATTTATTGTAGATGCATATTTAATATTTTTATATATTGGTGAATGATTTATTTTTAATGAGAATAAAGGTTCATAAAAATTGGTTTCAGAGCAAAAATTTTGGCAAGTGAGGTTGTTTTTGTAGAGCTAGTGAACATTATTTTTAGAAATATATCTCATATTACAAGTGACTATATATTTTTTTAGTTGTCATTTTTATAGGATTCTTGCACCAACAAGTAGACCATTTTGAGTGCTATAAAAATGATTGGTCATTTGTTAAATTCTAACAAGTATTGAGGAAGTTATGACTATTTTAAATTGGGTTATTTATGTTTTTTTTGGCTGTGCAAATTTTTTAAAAGCAAAATTCGTATAATTGTTTTAGCCATCAATTTGAGAGTAATATTGCACCATTGTGTAGATTTTTTTGAATACTACAAAAAGAAATGGTCACTTGTTAAATGTTGATAACTATTGAGGGAGTTACAATTTTTTGAAGTTGGGTTTTTGATGTTGTTTTTAGGTTGCATGGAAAATTCGTGCAAAAAGAAAAAGATTCATATCTCTCAATATAGGTAAGAAAATCAGTTGCTGGTTGATTTGTTTTAAAGAGTTTACAAATTTTACTATTTGAAGAAAAGAATAGACAAGATTTGAGAAATTTTATTTTTGAGATTTTTTGGTTATTTAAAACCCTAGTTGCTTTGGATTTTTTATTTATTGAGGCCATGAAGTTGCCAATATTCACCAGAAGGGATGATAGTGACGTTAGGGAATGGTTGATGAAGTGGAAAACAAGAATTATTTAGATTTTTCTAAGCTAGAATTGAAATTTAATATTTGGAATTATTTGCAAGGGGAAGCTTTAATTTAGTATATGAACTTTGGTTGTGTCCATGATTTTACACACATAGAGAAAGAATTTTTAGTTGCATTTTTAAACAAATGGAAGTTGGAGGAAAATGATAATAATATTTAGGTAGAAGGAAGCACATTGTTGATGTTAAATAAGTCAAGCAATGATCAAGAATAATTGTTTGAATTTAAAAAATCTATTTTACAAGTTTATGGCTGCATCCATAAGGAAAAGGTAATAATTTCTATAAACCCCTATCAAAAAATACAATGCCATTAATTTGCTTTGGATAAGAGGTTGCAGGTTCAAACAAACAAAATAAAAAACACAAATCTTGAGGGTAAGAGTATTTAGCATTTTCAAGATTTAAATCACTATGGATAAATATGTTTTACATTTAGTTTTTTATGCTATTGATATGGGTGATGCAGATATTGTTCTTGGTTATCCTTGGTTTGATTCTTTGGGTAGTGTTAACATTAATGTAAAAAATATTAGTTTTTTATGCTTAATACTTAAAGCAAATAACCACAATATCTAAAATAAAGTTGCAATATGAAATATATGATAATGGTAATTTTTTAAGCATATAAAACTCATAAATAAATTTTGCAACAACTCATAAAACAACCTTTAAAAAATGCTCACAAAAATAGTATCTTGATATAGAATACAAATCTCAAATACACCATACTTCCACACACTCTCATTCTACATGGTGTCTCACACACACAAACATAGACACATATATAATGGAATGTGACTCTCCATATGGAGTACTCTTGACGTTCACTCTTCTTGAGACTCTTCGCTTTCCTACTCTAAGGACACACGTGCACTCTTACATAATAAATACTTGTGCACATCTACATTCATCATACTCACACTTAACTACATGACACTTGTGCATTTACAGCACATCATTATATTAAATAAAATATTTACTAACACTCTAATCTAGGATGCACTCCTAATATAAAGATGTACCCAAGGTGGTACATTAGCATGTACCAAATAATGTAATATACTCTAACACCCCCATGTATTATATTATTTGGTTATTGAAGACTTTAGTATTCAATATGGTCTTCATCCTGGTTCTAGAACTTATGCTCTTCTTTTCTGCTTTCTTCATTCTGCTCCCTATTTGTATCCTAATCAAGTAAATAATTAGTATCTTCATAAAATACTATCTTTGCTGAAAGAGCTTTAACTTCATGTTCTTTTGTAGGTTCTTCTAATTCTGGAATTTCTTGAATATCTTAAGCTAAGTGTCCCTTTTGATTTCCTTCTCTATATTGTAGCTGAGGTTGATTGTATTGATTTTGAGAAGTGTTTTGATGTTGAAATTTTTGCTGATGTGTTCTATATTGATTTTGATATTATCTTGGTTGAAATGACCTATTTGATTGGATTCCAAAATTTGTTTGATTCTCTTGATACTAATTTCTTGGATTGAATCTACAATAATTTGTACTATGTCCCCTCTTTTTACATACTTGACAATATCTGTTATTCTATTTTGATTTATTCCTTGAGAATGAAGCAACATTTCCTTGTATATTATCTTTTGAGAATAAGGTAGTGTTAGTCATTTCATCTTCGATTGAATTCTCTACCTCATACTCTTGTAGAATATTGACTAACTCATCAAACAATGTGTCTTTACTTAGAATTTGTAAATATGTGACTAGATGCTTGTAGCATTTTGGAAGTGCTCTTAGAATAACTTGAACAAGAAACTTATCTTGTACCTTCTCTTCTAAAGTTAATAATTTTCCTTTTATATCTGCAACTTTTCTTAGAAACAATTCTATACTTTCACCACTATTAACTTTTAGAGAATGCAATTGGGTTTGAAGATTCAAGATAGTGGTTTTATTCTTTCCTTCAAATATCTTGGCTAAAGTATTCCAAGATTCTATAGAATTTATTGTTGAACTAATGTATAGCTGTATATCATATGTAATTGTGAATGTTATTATCATGAGTGATTTTGCATCATCTTCTTCATACTTTTGAATTTATCTAGCATATTTAGTAGGTTTAGTTTTCGCTCCTTTAACAATATCCCAAAGCTTTTCCTCTATCAATATTGAACTTACTTTATTTTTCCATGAGGTGTAATTAGAACTTTTAAGAAGTTGGGATTCTAAAAGAAAGAATTTATTTGTTTCCACGATACCACTTGTAGGATACCTTATATCTCTCCAATATTTTAATAATCTTCAACTTCTATTCTTCAAGGCAAATACCTTATTTCTCCCTAGTTATGAATGAATTATACCACCTTGATAAAACCTTTTCAAATTCTAAATATTAAGTTGAATTTGAGTATATGATCAAATAATAATTTTCAATTCTTTAAATATTGTAGTACACCTTGTATTTCCTAATTTTAGGATAATGATCAAACAATAGTTTTGACAAAGATTTCAATTCTTCAAATCTCTAGGTTGAATACTTTTTATCTCTCAAATTTCAAAAATATAAATTTCTCAATTCTAAATTTCATAAACCTGTGTTGATGTTGAATTCCTTATAGCTCTCCAATTAGAAATCTAGAAACTCTATAAAGGATATTTGCAAGTTTTGTATTTCTAATTTAATGTTGAACTCCTCATTTCTCCAAAATTATTAATTTGCAAATATTTCAAATTATTTTACAAAATCAAATGAATTAATTACAAAACATGTAATTATCTTCCCAAAACTTCAAATCAGCTTTTCAAAACTTCACAAAAATTTCCAAAATATAATAATAAAATATCTAGGGTTTTGATTTACCACTCATAAACCTTATACCTTCAATAGCAATAATTAATCAAAGTAGAAATATATTAATCAATCCAATCTTTCATAAATCAATTATAAATTACTTTTTATTACTCCAACCTTTTAATAAATTAGATAATTAACTTGGAATTTACCTCAATAATCTAGGTGCACACTATTTTGGGTAAAATAATTGGTCTTCAGTGTTGAATCTTCAACATGATTCTTTTTACAAGGTGCTCTCCTAAAATTGCAAACTGATTTGATGCTCAAATTGACTTGTCCTTGTGCTATTTACAACCCATGCATTAAAGGTCTATTTCAAAATGCTTTGAAACCATTCAAAGATATTTGGTGCTCACTATTCCAAGTACCAAGTGAAACACAAACTATTTTCCTTTTCTACTAATGTTCCTTTGTCACTCCAACTTTATGTACTTCTCATAACACTTGGTAGAAGGTATTTTCCAACTTTATCTCATTTCACTCAATGATTCGATGATGTCCTAGGCATTAAATTTCTTGCAATACCTAGTGGAAAATGAACTCTTCAACTCCTCAAATCAGTGTTATTCCTTTGATAATGTTCCATTATTCTTTACAATACACTTTCTCTTCTCTTCAATGCATTCCAACATACAACTTCTACTATGCTTGACCTTCTACATTCTCTCCTCTCATTTGGCATTTGGATTTCTATGTTCTCATCCATCCAATATGGTGGCTCTTCCAATGGTTTTGCATTATCCTCCATCTAATGTGGTGGCTCTTCCAATGACCTCTCCTCTTACAACGGTTCATCCACAACTTAGGTGGTTTTTTCTTTCTAAAATGGTGGCTCCTCCTTCAATGTACGATGGCTTCTTTGGCTGCCACTCCTATTTTGTCGCTTCTATTGACTCTAAATTATTTTTATGTAGCTTGGATTCTCCACAACTCAGCTTCAATGGGTGAGCCTTTTTTTGGCTTGATAACTTTCTTTTTCGATGCTTTACTCCTTTTCCACTTACTTTACTAACTTCTATTTCTGAAACTTGTGCAGGTTCAGAGAGGCTATTGTTCCTTCAAGAGCATGCACTTAATCTTAATTTAAAAAATATATACTATGCACACCTTTTTAAGTGCTCCTTATTTCATTTGCAACTACATTTTTTGTTGTTTTTAACTAGAAGTAATACTTGCAAAAAATTGATAATAATCAACTCATAACACCATAATAAAATATCAAAATATCAAAATTATTTGTGCTTCCTTCCAATATTACTTTCTAGATAGTTTTTATCACGTTTTACTATTCAAACTTGTTGCCAAATACCTTTAAATTTATAGCTCCTTTGCTTCTCGAAATGTTGATCAAATCTTCTAAAATTTATAGCTCAAATATTCTTCAAATTCTGTCCAAAATACAGCTCTATCTCCTTCAACTTGATGCCCAAATTATTTAGATTTTGCAGCACTAAATGCAGTCCAATATGCTGCCTTTAACTCCTTCAATTTTCTATCTTTTTTCTATCCACAAACTATGTAATTTGTAGCTCCAAATGCTTCCAATATGCTGCCTTCACTTTGCTGCCAAAAATGCTTTTAAATCTGCCCAAAAATTCTCCAATTTGCAGCTCTTCTCTCTCCTTCTTATGCTACCCAAATATGCAGTCAATAACTCTTCAAATACTGCTCCAAAATTCTGGTTTCTCCTCCTCTAACTTGCTGTCCTTAAAATCTTAAAATTCTGCCCCGAAATTCTACAATCTTCTCCTTCAAAAATCAGCCTTCAAAAACTTTAATGGATGTTTCCAAAAACTATCAATTTGGTGGTCTCTTCTTTCTTCTTTCTCCTCCTTAGCTTTCACTGAATTCTATCTTCAAATTTGACCTCTTTTCTGGCCTCTTCTTCAAGAATATGAATGTCTTGAAGTCTTCAAAAATACTTTCTCAAATTTGGAAAACTTCTTGCCAAAATCCTTCTCCTTGAATCAATTTCACAAATCCTTTTGGGCTTGTTGTTAGATGACAACAATTATCCCAATTTTTATGTGATTACCTCTTTTCATAAGTTTCTTCTTCTTGCAATCTTCTACCTTGAAATTTCTTCAAATCTTCTCCAATGACCACTTCTTCAAATTCTCAATAGGGCTTCTCTATTCTCCTTCTTCCTCTTTCAAAATTTCAATGGACCTTTTTCCTAGGCCTCCTCAATCTTCTTTGTCAAATCTACAAGGGGGACCTCTTCTCTCGGGTATTATCTTTCTCAATCTTCAATAGGGCTTCTCTGGCCTCTTTCTCTCTCCTCAATCTCCAATCTTCAATCTTCTATGGAACCTATTTCTTGGGTCTCCTCAATATTCAATATTTAATATTCTAATGGGACCTATTTCTTGGGTCTCCTCAATCTTCAATCTTCAAATTCTTGTATCTTCAATTCTTCAATCTCCAATGGGCCCTCTTTCTTGGGCCTCCTTAATATTCAATATCTATTATTTTGATGCAACTCCAAAACCAATTCATACACAAGGAAAGCACATAAAATATTTGGCAATAAAAGGTGAAATTCTTCTCTATCTATTGTAGGAAGCTTCTCAACTTCTAAGAACTAATTTTCTGCAACAAAATATTAGATAATAGCAATCAAATACATCAAAATCTTCAAAATTTTAAAATCAATAAACTTCATTAGTTGTTCTTCAATCTAGTGGTAAGAAATCTATGCTGAGTCCTAGTCTTCACGAGTTATTTTACAATCTTGTGGAAAGACTCTAGCCAAAATGCAACTTTCAATTTTTATAAAATAATTCTCCCTATCTCCTATCAATATCCCTTGTGGCTTTGATACCACTGTTAGATTTTTATGCTTAATATAGTTGCAATAGCTAAAAACATGATAATGATAATACTTTAATCATATAAAACTCATAAATAACTTTTGCAGCAACTCATAAAATAACCATTAACAAATGCTCATGAAAATAACATCTTGATATAGAATAAATATCTTAAATATACCATACTTCTACACACTCTCATTCTACATGGTGTCTCTCTCACACACACATAGACATATATATAATGGAATATGAATCTCCATATGTAGTACTCTTGGCATTCATTGTTATTGAGACTCTTCACTTTACTACTCTAAGGACACATGTGCACTCTTACATAATGGACACTTGTGCACATCTAGACTCATCACACTTACACACTTAACTACATGATACTTGTGCATTTTCTGCACATTATTAAATTACATTAAATATTTAATCACACTCTAATCTAGGACACACTCCTAATCTAAATATGTACCCAAGGTGGTACAATAGCATGTACCAAATAATGTAATATAGTCTATCACAAAAGAAGTTCATGAAGTTATGGTATAAGAAAATGGAGATAATAGTATAATATATTTCTCAATGTAAGAGGCAAGGATCCAAGGAAAAATATGAAGCTATTGCAAGGGAAAAAATTGAAGAACAAGTAAAAACATCTAAAATAAAGTCTATAAAGGAGGCAATAATCGAAGAAATGAAAGCAAAGTATGGAGAACATAGGGGTAAGGTTGAGTATATCACCATCCACACTACTATGAGAGGCAATAATCATGGAGATAGGGCATAGAGCAATAGAGGAGCTATGATGGACATACATGGAATCCAAGGATTAATTATGGATATTCAAGTGGCACAAGGGCAACTTGGCATCATCATAGACCACCACCAATTAGAGTTTCACTAGGATGGATGGGCAATCAATATTAGTACCAGTTCTCAACATGGCCCAAAATATCGTATTTTTTAGTCGCTTTTTATGTTTCAAGGATGAAATATTTTGTAAGAGGGATGGAATGTTAGGTAACCAAGATAGGTACTTAATAATATTGTATTGTATGATCTATAAATGAATTAGTTGCTAATGTAGCATGTTATGTACCCTCATTAATGTGATCCATGTTGGCCTATGTTACTATATCGTATGACAAATATAAAATTATCACATATAAAGTTAGGAATAAGTAGGAGAATATTGTCATATGTAACTTTCATAGAATCATAAATGTAACTGTTAGGGAATATAGTAATAGAATAGTCAAGAAATATGCTTGTAGGCATTATATAAAGTCAAGGGTGGGAATATAAGTCATATCAAGTATTCATTGTAATAGTATTGGCTCATGAAGTAGATATTAGAGCGATTCCTTTGTTAAAGAGTAATATTTAATGTTGCCCTACCATAAGGGTATTACCTATCTCTATTTTATTTTTTGCTACTGGTAAATAATAGGGTTTTGAAAGGGGTCCTTCCATTTTACAATTCATGTAACTCCATGAATAACAAATGTATCAATCCAAGTACAAAAGAACAACTTATCTTCTTACAAATCAAATTATGCATTTTATGAACAATACAACCTTTTTTGACCAAAAGTGCAATGACCAAAATAATCACAGTAATTCGTCCTACTACTTTTTTTACATATTCCATCTAATTTTTTAGTAGAGTTGAAACACTTACTATTTTTGAGAATTTGTATCATCTAGTTATCAAGTTTTTCCATTTTCTTAACCTCTTGACAACAAAATACAACTATATCTTGTAGGAAATTATTAAATTTAGCTTGCAATCCTATTTTGAAACTCCTTTATTATCCATTAAGTCAGCTATACCATTACCCTCTCTAAAAATATGAATAATTTGAATAGATTCTAAACCATATAAAATCTGAAAAGCATCCCTAAAAAAATGTTCAACACTCCATCCTGGGGTTTAGTAAGAATTTAAACCATTTATGATAACTTGTGAGTCTCCTTCTAGAATTTATATTTTAACTTTAAAATTTTGAATTATTTTCAAACCTGCTATCATTGCTCTAGCTTTAGCTTGATTATTGGATAAAATAACATAGAATTATGCATAATAACAAAGAACTAGTCCTTTACTATCCATAATCAATCCTCCTCCACCAAATTTACCTGGATTGCCCTTAGAAGCCCCATCAAAATTTAATTTAATAAATCCTATAGGGGGAGGCTACCATTTAGTTTGAGCTCTTAAGAAAGCACTTCCCATAGGATTGATTCTCCAAAATTGAGGTAAGCCCCAACCACAAGCTATCTCACACTACAAGGAAGATTCTACGAGAACTCCATAGTCTTCTAATTGCAGATTCTCCACTATTGCTATTTTAATCCTGTTCACAAAGGAAGTAACATCTCTATGAATGTCCTAAAAAATATGTTATTTATTTCCAACTAAACTTGCCATAAGAAATGAGGCAATAATAGATTCCAAAGCTTAACTAGCCTTTTACTTTGAAAGTTCACAATCTAGCTCTCCCACAAGTCACAAATCATAGCAGATTGAACCCAATGTATATGGAATAACTATAGAAAACCATTCCACACCTCTAAAGAAAAATAACATTGAAGAAATAGGTGATCCACAACTTCCTCTCCCATACCACAAAGACTACATCTATTTGTGATTTGAAAACCTCTTCTTTGTAGATTATCCATTGTTAATATCTTATTTTATAATACCAACCACAAAAAGGTAATATTGGGAATCAAATTCTTAATCCAAAATCTATTAATGCCAAGAACTTTGGCTATACCTCCCCTCAAGACAATCCAAGTTGATTTGATTGAAAACACCCCCTTAGCATTTGCCCCCTAAAAAAAATTACCTTTAGCCTCGAATTGAGGAACATACATTTGACTCAAGATAAAGTTCAACTTAAGAATATGTTGCTACTAATACATGTTCTAATCTTCTAGAGAAATAATTTTCTAAGCTATACCTTGAGGCGCATTTTCTAAATACCCATCAATTGATCTTCCATATTTGAGCATCAACAAATTTGCTATTTGACTAAAATACTCTATTTGGTTTAAAGGTTGATTACCTGCCCAACAATATTTCCAAAATTAAGCCATATTTCCTTTACCAAACTGCCATTTTACTCCCTTAGATAGCAGGGAGTAATATTTATTGATACCATTCCACAAATTCGATCCAAAAGCGTGATTCTCACATTTCAAAAAAATGGACTCTCCTTCCATATATTTAGCCTTTAGGATCCTAACATAGAGCTTATGTTCCTCTACCATAAGAAGCCAACCAACCTTAGAAAACAAAATTTTATTCATTTGTCTTAACCTTTGAATACCCAACCCTCCTTCTGGCTTGCATACTCGATCCCAAGTAACCAAACTAATCCTATGCATTTCTTCCACTTCAGACCACAAAATTTTTGTTAAATTCTTTCCAATCTATTTACAACATTTCTTGGAATCTTAAATAAGGACAACATATAAATTGGAAAACTCTATAATGTAGACTTCACCAACTGCAATTTACTAGCCTGAGAAAGTGCAACACCTTTCCAAACTATTAACTTTTTATTGAATCTCTCAATTACATTGTTCCAAAGTTTAGCTTTCATTCTCCCTCGAAACAAAGGCATCCCTAGATAAAAGGAAGGTGACTCTTCAATCCGATAATAAAAAATCCTTGAAATTATTTCTTATATTTCCCTTGGAGTGTTAACAAAATAAATTCTATTTTTTGTAAAATTCACCATTTTTCTCAATGCTCCTTCATAATTTTCATAATCTGATGGGCTTCAACAACCAAGGCGTCTCCTAGAATGACAGTATCATCTACAAATTATTGGTGAGTTATAGCTGAAATATTCAAATCTAGTTTTATCCCTTTCAAAACAACTATTTATTTTACCCTTTGCAAGCTTCTTCCTAAAGCTTCAACCATAATAATAAATAAATAACAAGAAATTGGATCTCCATGTCTTAGAAAAAAACCAACAAGCTGTCCATTGACTATAACTAAAAATTAAGGAGTAGATATGCATAAATATATCCATCTTCTCAAAAAATTTCCAAAACCAAATACTAAGACAACCTTATCCAATAAATACCATGAGACTCTATCATAGGCCTTATTTATATCAAGTTTCAACAACATCCCTACATAGCCTCTTTTGTCCACCATGTGCAAAGCCTCATGAACAATAGTAATCCCATCCAAAATATACCGTTGTTGGACAAATCCACTATGTTTTGGAGAAATTATATTAGTTAAAATCATCTTTAGTCTTTTTGAAAGAAATTTTGTCAAAATCTTATAAATTTAATTGCATAAACATCCTGCTACACTATTTGCTAATAAACCTAAAAAAATCCAAAAGGAAACCCATCAAGGCCCAAAGCCTTATCTTTTTTATACCTAATACAACCCCAAAAATATATTCATATATAAAAGGTGCAGTCAACATACTATTCATTTCATAATTCAAAATGAATGAAATATTTTAAAGAATCAAATCAGCATCATCTTCCACTACTGATCCAACTATTTCTAGAAGATTCTCATAAAAATTAGCAGTTGTTCTTTTAATATCTTTTTTCTCCAACAACAATCTTCCATGTTCTATTCTTAAATATCTAATTCTATTTATTGCCCTATGCTTTAATGTAGTCAAACAAAAGAACTTTGTATTACAATCTCAATATTTAAGCCATTGAACCCTTGATTTTTGCTTCTAGTGGATCTCTTTCTACACTAAAATATTGTGAAAATCATTGAGCAATTTTTTTTCTTCCCTGTCCAAAAAATCAAAACATCCCTAATTTTGAATTTGTTGCTCAATAAGCTACAAAATTTATTATATCTATTTTTTATTAACCCTTATATTACCAAAAAATTCTTTGTTCCAAATATTAATATATTTTTTATATTTTAAAGCTTTTGTGACATTTTATACATCTTGGAACCATAAACGTCTATATTCCACCATTTTTTACTCATCCTATAGAGGGTGTCATGAGTACATCACATCAATTCAAAATAAAATAGATTATTACTAGGACAATATTCCATTAAAATTTCCAAAATAATTAGAGAGTGAACAAAAGACTCCCTAGGAAGAGCCCTGAGAGAAAAATTATTAAAGAAATCGATCCAAGTTTAGGATACCAAAAACCTATCCAATCAACACTGAATAAGGTTTGAGCCCAATATTCTATTTGACCAAGTATATTTGAACCCTTTCAAATCAACATCCAATAATTGGCAATTCAAAATAAACTCACTAAATCCAACCATACTTTCAAAAAAATCTTGAACACCCCCTTTCTTATAACTAGGATAAAGAGTTGAATTAATTTCATCACAAACCACTAAAGGCCAATTCAAAACCCTATGATACTACCTCTAAAGATACCAAACTTTTATTCTACCCACCAAAAATTTTGGAGCATAAATATTAGTCATAGCCTAGGAAATATTACTATACTTACATGTGAAAAAAATGGAAATATACGAGGATGAACAGTTCGGACAAGAGTTCAATTTTTCAAAATTTTAGAAGTGGAAAGGATGGATGCGAGGATTCTAGTTTAGGGAAGGCCCTAGTAGACTTAGAGGATGGAAGGCTATATAAGGATAAGGTATATGATCGGATAGAAGACCTATGGGAGGAAGAGCCTCCTCACAATGGGCCCCCTTCCCAAGGCACAGAGGGACATGAAGGCGATTCCTTCAAGGAAATTTTATTTTATGAAGTAGTTTGTAAAGGAGGGAAATGAGGGTAGGTTAATTCTTCTGCAACCATAATTAATGAAGGTAAGGATATAAGCATTCATGATAATATAGTCTCCAAATATTTTATAATAGAATATTTCTCACTTGTTGGGAAATTCATCGGTAGTAGGCTTGATATGGAAACTATACGAATGGGATTTCTATAAATGGAATATCCTTGGTAGCATGGAGATAATGGCATTATATAGAGGTTTTTTACAATCAAATTAAGCAACCATGAAGATGCCAGGTGAATCCTAACTGGTGGCCCTTGGTTTCTTGGTAGAAGAAGCTTGTTCATTCGCAGGTGGGTAGAGGATGTTAACACTGAAATCCAAAGCATAAAATTTTCTCCTATTTGGATTCATATTCTTAACCTCCACTTCCACATTTTGCATGAGCATATCCTCCATGCAATTTCTAGGGCCATTGGTAAACTAGTTGCGATTGACCCAGTCACTATTTCTCGTAAATGTATAATTCATGCTTGAATTTGTGTGAATGCAAACCTTGATTTTGAACTTCCCACATACGTTAACCTTAAGTATAAGTCTTACTATAGGATACAGTCACTGGAATATGAGAATAAACCTAATTTTTGTGTGGAATGCCATACCCAAGGATATCTCAGGAACTAGTGTCCTACCCTCAAGACCCAAACTAACAGGGCGAAGGACCTAGCCTAGGAAAGGAATTCACCATCAAAGAACAACTACCACTCTGAATAAAGGAAAGGAAATTGTAAACTCACATCCGGATCCAAAACAAGACAAGGTAAGCTCCCTTTTTGCCTTCCCAAATAGATTTGGTATCCTTGGTGAAACAAACATAATGCAAGAGGAAGACGGGGAAATATGTCCAGTCCTTGATTTTGATCCTCTTCCTTGTAAAAGCCCTAATAAGGTGGATTCCCCCTCAAAATCAGGACCATATCATCCCTCTGAAGACTTGCATGTTGATAACCATAAGGTAGATACCCTCTCAAGATCAGGCCCACATCATCCATATGAAGAATTGCATGTTGATACCCACAAGGTAGATTCCCCCTCAAGATTGAGACCATCTCACAGTCCTTTAGAATGTCTATCCAAGAATACTAATCAAGGCAGTCCTTAGAGAAGTAATCCCACCAAAGATAAGCTATCTTCAAAAATTTCTATCCCTACTAAGAACCAGAATAATGCTAGGTGTTCTAGCCCTATCATTAAAAAAATCTTCCTTACAAATTTAGTCCTAAGAAAACAAGAAGTTCCATGAAGTCACCCATTGATTGTGGAAGTGACAAGAAGAGAGGAAGAATTTTAGCTAATGAACAATGGAAAAGAGGAATCCAGGAAGATATAGCAAATGGAATTCAAAAAACTCTATTTCCTTTAGTTATCTACCAATCTAAAGAAGATAGAAAAAACACCAAACCTCCCAAACCTCATGGAAAGGAGGGAAGAAATACCACAAAAAAATCCAAATGAAGTTCCTCTCATGGAATGTGAGAGGCCTTAATGGGCTAGCCAAAAAAAGAGTGGTTTTTTCATTAAGAAGAGAGTTAAAGCCTTCAGTTTTCATTTTGCAAGAAACTAAAATTGATGCAAGTAGCTCCACCAACACAACAAAGAAAATATGGAAGAAAGGAGAAGCGGTTTTCAGTCATGCGAGAGGCTCTTCAGGAGGCCTGATGTGCTTATGGGACCCAAAAAACTTGAAGGTAGATTGATTCAGTCTAGTGATAGAATTTTAAGTGTGTTATTTCATGATAGAGATAATAACTCTTCATGGATCCTATCCAATATTTATGCTCCAAACACATTACCAGGAAGGGCTCAACTATGGGACACTTTAAGCAGACTAAAATATTATTTTCAAAACATCCCTTGGATTGTTGCAGGGGATTTCAATACCCCTCTCTACCCCTTGAACAAAAAATGAGGAATAGGTACCCCACTTAAAAGCATGGAAGACTTTAATGAATTTTTCAATTCAAATAATCTCATGGATGTAAAACTCAAGAATGCTAAATTTACTTGGAGCAATAGAATATTGGGTAATCAACTTATTCAGGTGAAATTGGATAGGTTTTTCCTCTCACAAGAAGCTATTCAAACTTTTGGAGTTGCTAGCCTCCATTCTCTACCCAAGATAGGATCTGATCACAACCCTCTCTTGATGGAAACTGAGAAAGACAATCCTTTCAAAATACCATTCAAATTTGAGGTAATGTGGATCCACCATCCTGATATTAGAAATAGAAATTCCTAGTGGTGGAAATAATTAGGACAAGGACATCCTTCTTTCAAACTAGCATAAAAACTCAGATACCTCAAAGAGAATCTCAAAGTGTGGAACAAAGAATTTTTGGTAATTTATTTGCAAATAAGTAATTAATCAAAGAAAGACTTTCAATCATAGAGAACAAGATTTAGAATGGATAGAGTGATGAGCACATCAGGACAGAAGAAAAAATCATCCTCTCTGAATACCACAATATCCTAGCCTATGAAGAAACATTTTGGAGATAGAAGTCTAGAGCCTTATGGCTCAAAGAGGGGGATTCAAATAATAAATTCTTCCATGTGTTGAATTTGAGAAATAGGAGCAGTAACAAAATTAAAGAACTTGTGAAGAGTAATTGTTCCTCCACACATGACATTAGGGAAATAAGAGCTAAATTTGTTATGTATTTTAGTTCCCTTCTCTAAGAATGTAGTCCTTGTTCCAAATCTGCAAGAGACACCATGATCTACCACATACCTCATTCCATTTCGAAAGAGGTCAACATAAAGCTAGTAGCCCCATTAACTGATGAAGAAGTCATATAAGCTCTTTTTTCTATGAATCATGATAAAGCCCTTGGTTCAAATGGATTTACTCCTCATTCTTTCAAACCTTCTAGGATATTGTTGGCTAAATTATATGCTCCACAGTAAGGGAATTTCAATCCTCCAAGTGCATCCCTCATAACTATAATTCCACCTTCATTGCCCTGATTCCTAAAGGCCCTATCTCCAAATATATGATTGACTACAAGTTTATAAACCTCTGCAATGTGGTTTACAAAATCCTCACTAAAGCCATCACCAGCAGGATGAAGGAAGTTCTACCCAACCTCATTGATACGTGTCAAGGAATTTCTATCCATGGTAGATCCATTTTAGATGGTATCATAACCATTTATGAAGATTTGCATTTAGTTTCTCAGACCAGGAAACCTGCATTTGTCCTAAAACTTGACTTGAACAAGGCTTATGACAAAATCAACTGGAATTTTCTTATAGCTATTCTTCTCAAATTTGGTTTTCACCCTGAATGGATAAATCTGATTAAAGGATGCATTTGCAAACCTTGGTTCTTTGTTCTTATCAATGGATCCACAATTGGGTATTTTCAAAGTAGTAGAGGACTAAGACAAGGGGACCCCATATCTCCTCTACTCTTCATCATCATTGTGGAAGCTCTTGGAAGGACCATCAAGGCTGCTTGTAGATCAAGACTCATTTTAGGAATTAGAGCAACATCCCAGAACAATCCAATCACACACCAAAAATTTATGGATGATACCATCATTTCTACATCTACCTCCATTTTTGAAGCTAAGGTAATCAAATATATTTTGCTTTTGTATGAGGAAGTGGCTGGTCAAAAAGTGAATTTCAATAAAAGCAAGATATATTTCTTTAATACCCTTTCCAGAGGTAAATCAAAATTTATAGAATATTAGAATTCTCTATGTCTTCCTTTTTAGCAACTTATTTGAGACTTCATTTGTTCATTTGCAATCCTTTAGATTCAATGTGGAATAATGTGATTGAAAGGTTTCAAAAGAAATTAGTAGGATGGAAAGGAAATCTCCTTTCTCAAGTTGCCGAAGGAACTCTTACCATGGCTTCCATTCAAAGCATCCCAGTGTATTTTTCGTCTATTTTAAAGGCCCCAGCTATGGTATACCACATAATAGATCAAATTTAGAAAAAATTTCTTTGGTCAGGGACTAAAAACAAACAACACTTTCATCTTGTTTTCTGGGATAAAGTGTGTAGACCCAAGGATAAGGAAAGAATTTTTCTCAGGAGAATTCATCCATTAAAATTGAACTTGATGGAAAAACAAGCATGGGGCTTGGTCACCAATGAAAATAATGAATGGGTAACTATAGTCAAGAGAAAATACTTGTAGGGAATAGACTTCCTCAGTGAAATGGCCCCCACCAGAGGATCTGCCTTTTGGAAATCCATAATAAACACCAGATAAATTTTGAAGAAAGGTTTAATATGGAAGTTAGGGGATCATCATAACATAAATTTATAGAATGAAAAATGGATTAGAGAAGAACCTCTCATTACAGATAATAACCTCTCTGGTCTGAAATTTTTTTTGATGCTATGTTTGGCCAAAAAGTCTGACTTTTTGAGCACCAAGAATAATAGAAAAAACTAGAAACCTACCAGATGTAATTCTCATCCGGTGGAGTCTTCCTTGCTGAATTATTTGCTGAATTCTACCATTATTCCTCATGGTAATTCTAAAGACTCTCTTTTTTGGGAGGCCACTAAGAGTGGAGAATTATCGATCAAGTCCACCTACCAACTGCTCCTGGATCTTGAGGAACCTTTATTTCCTTGTCATCTTGTTTGGCCCAAATTCCTCATCCCTAAGGTTTCCTTTTTTTCCTGGTTGGCCATCCAAGAGAGAATCCTTACTATTGATAATCTACTTAAAAGAGACATCATTCTCCCTAACAGGTATTTTTTGTGTCTATCTAATTGGGAGTCCCCTTGTCACCTTTTCCTCACCTATCCTTATTCCTCTTCCATCCTCAAAAAAATCCTCCAAACCTTCCACATCCTATGGGTCAAACCTTATTCTATTGTCGAGCTCTTCCTCCAATGGCCCACTCCATTTCATAAAACTCACCTCAAATTCCTTTGGAAAACTTACCTCCACCATTTCCTTTAGCAAGTTTGGCTTGAGAGAAACCGTAGAATCTTCAATCATAGCAAGTTTGGTATTGAGTTGATCACTAGAAAAATTATCTCCTTTGCAAAAGAAAATACCCTCCTTATTCCTCCTTCTTCCACCCCAACTTCTAGGTTTTAGGGTTCCTTAGGTCATTCCTTAAACATACCTCTTGCAGAAATCCCTATCCAGCCTTCTCCCAATATCAGAGCCAACACTAAATAGATTCCTCCACCAATTGGATGGTTCAAGTTGAACTTTGATGGCACTGCAAAAGGAAACCCAAGAAGGGCAAGTGCATGATGCATAGTTAGGTATCATGATGGGAACATCATATTTGTCTTTGCAAAATGCCTAGGAGTACAGACTAATAACATTGTTGAAGTAAAAGCCATGTGGAGAGGTTTAATCATTACAAAATATTTTCCTAGGAGGTTGATAGTTGAAGAAGATTCTCTTAACATAATAATATACTTAAAGAACAATAGTAATCCTTCTTAGAGGGTCAAATAATATATCAAATAAGCAAGGATTTTGAATCTTGAACAACATGAGACCATTTTCCATCATTCCTTCAGAGAGGCCAATAGGGCAACAGATAGACTGGTAAACCATGGAGTCAACACTTCAAGCCTAATCACATGGACAAATGGCATATCATAAATGGTTAAGGATATCATGGATAAAAAAACCCAAAATATTAATAGCAATGAATCCAAAACAAACTGTCATCTTCGTCCTACCAATAATTCACCTTAACACCCCTATTTCCTCGGGTGCTAGTTTCAAGAGGTGTGTTCCCAAAGGTAAAATGCTCAATATTTACAATGGCTATTTCCATGAAAGCATTATTGTTAGTCTTAATTGCAGAGCCTCCCTTGCCATTTTCAATTTCCAATTCCTTTTTCATCATTTCCAAGATAGAAATCATGACCATATTTTTACCACACTAGCCGTACCATCGCTCTCCCACCCTCCACCTCTCACCTACTTTGGAGGATGCCACGATGACTAAGATCATTGCTGAGGATGAGGACAAAGATGCAGTTAAGGAGGAAGCAAAAGATGAAGACATAGAAGTTGGAGAGAAAGATTAACATCTTTCCTTTTTGCTACTGGTGGTGGTGGGGCTTCTCTGCGAGGGGCCCTTTTCTAAGTTGTTTTGTCCTTGTTGTTTCTACTTGTGTGGGGCTGCATCCCTCCTTCCCCTCATGCTTCTATTTTCAGCTTCCTGAAGCTATTTTTGTACATAGGTTTTGGGGTCTCCTGCTAAAACCCCCATTTTTTGAATAGAAATTTAACTTATGAAAAAAAATACAAATAAAATTGTCATTAATCTACAAAAACTATCCCTCTAACTACTTTAAATTCCATAAAATCCATAAACCCTAGACACACCATCAACAGGAACCATTTCTACCTGAGTTGTTTTCTAAATTGAATTCTTTACCTTTTAAAAATTGGAATCATCCACTTTAGTCTCTTGTAATAAAAGAATATCAATCATCATCTCCTTTCGTAATTCTCTAAGCATCCTATCTTTAGTTGGGGTATTCATACCATGAATATTCCAAGATAGAAAAATCATTTTGTATCAAGTTGAGGAAGTTTTCCTCCACTCATAGACAAAATTACTTGCTTGCCATAAGCTCCATCCTTAGCAACAACTCTAGTTCTCAATTCTTGGAGATTGGGTCTCCCTCCAAAAACTAAAATTCCCAATCAAACCTTATATTTTATTCTATTTTCAACAAAAAAGTTATGGATAATATTTTCCTCCTTTTCCAACCTTAAATCACTAGTAGAAGTCCATTCTCCTCCATCCTCTTCATCTTTAGTTCCATTTTGAATAATGTTAATATATTTATTTATTTTTCTCCCATAGCTGATCGATAATATTTTCCTCCTTTTCAAACTTTGAATCACTAGTAGAAGTCCATTCTCCTCCATCCTCTTCATATTTAGACCTATTTTGAATAATATTAATATATTTATTTATTTTTCTCCCATAGCTGATCGATTTCACATTCTACTGAGGAGTGGTTTCTCTCGAAACCCTCATTTCTATGCTCTTTTCCTTTAGCCCTGATGGAGAGTGTGGCTCTTTCTCAATATTCTCTTCTACATTCAAAGAAGAATTATTTTTCTTTTCAATCAAATCCTTACTTACCGATTCATTAATACCTCTAGGTTGAGTTTCTAGAATAGATTATTCCCCTCCAACAATGCCATCCCCATCAAGGCTAGCAAGAACCTCAAAGATATTTGAATATGGACCCTTACTACTTTCACCAATATATTTTTGCTCTAGAACTTCTCCTTCCTTAGTTTCCTTTTTCATCCAAATTCTCAAAGGCTACCCAATTCTATTATTCAAAACTTTCTCCTTAGGATTTTCTGGGCATGTTTTCCAAATATGTCCCACCCTTTTGCAAAGGTTACATAAAGGAATGGGAGTTTCATGTTGAATCTCTTTTTCCATTTCCTATAATCTAAAACTAGCCTAATAGATTTAGGTAGTGGTTTAGCCAGATCCATCTATACAAAAAAATAGGCTACTATCATTTTGGTCCAAGATTTAGTAGCTGAATCAAAAGTAATTATTTTTCCAATCGCTTTAGCCATCTCAAGAATAATACTGTCATCCCAAAATTCCATTGGAAGCCCTGATAGACTCACCCATAAGGGTGTCGATTGAAGAGCGGTTGTGGCTGGATTAAAGCCCTGGCTCCATTTGTGTAAAAATAACCCTCTCCTCCCAAAAAACCATGGGTCCCTCAACAATTTTTTTTTCCATATCCTCTGAATTTACAAAGTTAAAAAATAAAAAATTATTAGGTAAAGTTACCACTACTTCTTTCAATAGAAGTTTCTATTTATCCTAAACCCACTTTCTTATTGTATCTAAATATGGTCTATTTCCCAAAAATTTCCTAACCAAAGAAAATTTTCCTTTTTGAATCACTTTGTCAACCAAATTTTTTGGGACCTTAAGAGTAAAACCCTTTTCATCCCGATCTAGAGATAAAATAAATCCCTCTTCTTGTGAATTTTGACCTCTCTTCAAAACTTGTGCCCAAGAAGCACCTCCCTTTGACCTTTTTGCTATTGCTAAATTTGGATCTACTGCTCCTAGATCCAAAGGGTTAGAATCTCTCCTATTCGCATCCTTAGGGGATTCTGCCACAAAAAAAACCTTGACTATTGCCTTTCTTGCTCCTCATAGTCCTATCACAACACAACCCTCGCCTCCTACCATAATGTACTTGCAATTTGATAACCCCTTTGAAACCTTCATTGTGGCATTGCAAGTTTGATTCTGAGCCTCTCCCCCACACTTACATCTCTATTTTATTATGTGGATTATTTTTATAGAATTTATTTATGGATGCATTTTTTATATTTCTACATATTGATGAATGGTTTATTGTTCATGAGAATAGAGGTTCATAACAAGTGGTATTAGAGTTACAAGTGGTGTTAGATATCTAGAGATAGGAATACATGTGCCAAGTGGTATGGTCCCTTATAATGTAACCATTACTTTATTGTAAGTAGGAGTTATTAGTAATGAAGAGTTAGTAATGATGTAATAGTTAATTTATTATAAGTAGAAATTACTAGGGTGAGAAAAATAAGAGTCTATATAAAGGTAGGAGTATAGAAGAAAGTAATATCAAGTATTATTTATGAGAATCTTGGCTTATGGAGTGAAGATCTTGTGGAGTGATTCCTCCCTTCAGATGTATTCTTCATATTGTCCTACCTTTAAGGTATTATCTATCTCTATTTTATTGTGTGGATTATTATTATGGAATTTATTATGGATGCATATTTGATATTTTTTGTAAATTGGTAAATTATTTATTGTTAATGAGAATAGAGGTTTATAACAATTGGCATCAGAGCAAATGATTCTAGTAAAGTGAGGTTGTTTTTTGCAGAGCTAGGGCACATTTTTCTAAAAAAGGTCTCATCTTGTAGGGGCTATATATTTTTTTAGCCATCATTTTTATTAGATTCTTGCATCAACGTGTAAATTATTTTAAGTATTATAAAAATGATTGGTCATTTATTAAATTCTAATAAGTATTGAGGAAGTTACAACTATTTGAAGTTGGGTTATTTAAATTGTTTCTCGATCTTGCGATTTTTTTCAAAAGAAAAAATTCATATCAATTTTTGAGCAATCATTTTTAGAATATTCTTGTACCTTTATGTAGATTTGTTTGAATACTGCAAAAATTACTGGTCACTTGTTAAATTTTGATAAGCATTGAGTGAGTTACAACTATTTGAAGTTGGGATTTTGATGTTGTTTTTGGGCTATGTGGAAAATTTATGAAAATAAAAAATATAATATCTCTTAATTAGAGTAAGAAAATTAGTTGTCAATTAATTTGTTTTGAAGAAAATTTATAAATTTAATTGTTTGAAAAAATAATAGACAAGATTTGAGAAATTTAATTTTTGAGAATTTTTGTTTATTTCAAACCCTAGTTGCTTTGGAATTTTTGTTTATTTAAAACCATAGTTGCTTTGGAATTTTTTTTTTATTGAGGCCATGGAGTTGTCAATATTTTCTGGAAGGGATGACAATGATATTAGGGAATGATTGATGAAGTGGAAAAAAATTTCTTTAAAGTTTTTTGAGTTGGAATGGAAATTTAAGATTTGGAATTATTTGTGAGGGGAAACTTTAATTTGGCATATGAACTTTGCTCGTGCCCATGATTTTATACAAACATAAGAAAAATTTGCAATTGCATTTTTAAACAAATGGGGATCGTAAGAAAATGATAATAATATTTAGGTAGAAAGAAGCATATATTTGATGTTACATAAGTCAAGCACTAATCAAGGATAATTTTTGAATTGATCTATTTCACAAGTTTATGGTTGCATCCAAAAGGAAAAGGTTACTATTTATATAAATCCTAACAGTAGATACACTATCAATAATATTATTTTGGCTAAGAGGTCATAGGTACAAACAAATAAAATAAAAATCACAAGACTTGAGGGTAAGAATGTTTATTTTTTTAAGATTTGAAAATCACTTTGGATAATATGTTTTACATTTAGAATTTTATGCTATTGATATTGATGATGCATATATTGTTCTTGGTTATCCTTTGTTGGATTCTTTGGATTATGTTAATATTAATGCACAAAAGAAGTTCATGAAGTTTTGAAATATGAAAAAATAAGATAGTTTTAAAAGATATTTCTCAGTATAAGAGGCAAGGATCTAAAGAAAAACAAGAAGCTATTGTAGGGGAACAAATTGAAGAACAAGTAAAAGAACCTAAAATAGAGTCTAAGGAGGAGGCAATAATCAAAGAAGAAGCAAAAGCAAAGGACGAACCAAAATTAGAGGCACAAAAGGTTGAAGAGTCAAAGAAGGTAGAACATTGGGCTAAGGTTGGAGTATATTGCCATCCACTCCACCATGAGAGGTGATGCAGGAGCATCCAAAGGCAACACAACAATCTTGCATCACCGAAAAAAAAAAGAAAAAAAAGAAAAGAAAATTATTCTAAGTGTTTAAAAATGTCGCGATATCGCGACATAAAATATGTCGCGATATCGCGACGTATTTTGAAAAATGACAAGGGCCAAAGACAGTGTCACAATATCGCGACATAAAAGTTGTCGCGATATCGCGACGTATTTTGAAAAATGGCAAGGGCCAAAGACAGTGTCGTGATATCACGACATCAAAGTTGTCACAATATCGCGACGTATTTTGAAAAACGGCAAGGGCCAAAGACAGTGTCGCGATATCGCGACATAAAAGTTGTCACGATATCGCGACGTATTTTGAAAAACGGTAAGGGCCAAAGACAATGTCGCGATATCGCGACATAAAAGTTGTCGCGATATCGCGACATACTCAGAACAGAGGCGAAAGCAAAACACAGTGTCACGATATCACGATAAAAAAGTTGTCGCGATATCGTGACAAACTCAGGACAGAGACGGAAGCAAAATGCAGTGTCGCGATATTACGACATAAAAGTTGTCGCGATATCGCGACGAACTCAGAACACAGGGAAGAGCAAACAGAAGTGTCGCGATATCGCGACATATAGGATGTCGCGATATCGTGACCTATTATTTTTTTGCAAAACGTTACAGCCCGACTTTGACAGTTACCAAAAGTCGTTATAGCAGTTCCAAGGGGTTGTTGCGACGGTTATAGGGATGGTTATGAATGACGGTTACAGCGAGAACCTAAAATTATAAAAAAGAGATTGTTCAAAGGATTGTGGAGGCTGAAAAGACGTAGATTGAGACTGCAAATGTATTTTCTTTCTGTACTTTGTAATCTTTCCATGTTCTCTGAATAAAAATTGAGTTTTCTCTTGTTGTTAAATTTGGCTCCCCATCAAGTGGTATCAGAGCGAGAAGATTCTGAGTGTGTAAGCAGATTGCCAAACGTGAGGCAGCTTGCACCAGGATCTGGGGTTAAGGGTTCTGAGAAAAGTGAAGTAGAATGCCACAACAAAGAAATCGTGGTGCTGGAAGGAACGTGGTTCTTGAAGGAGACTTCTGAGCATTGCAGAGGCAAGTGCAGGCCCTGTAGGAAGAATTGCGTAGAGGAGTAGAGCCAAGAGGAGAAGACCAAAGTGATGATGAAGCTTGCGGAGTTGATGACCTGTCTAAAGAAGAAGAAGAAGCGATGAGTTCTGCAGAAGCTCGAATGATTAAAGCCATTTCTCAAATTGGGAAAATATTGAAGATTGACGTATCCACATATTCTAGAAATTTAAATCCAGAAGAATTGATTGACTGGATTAACGACATGGAGGAATATTTCAAATATGAGGAGGTTGAAGATCCAAATCGGATAAAATTTGCAAGAACAAAGTTGAAAGGCCATGCTGGCATTTGGTGGAAAGGAGTGCAGTTGGAACACAATCGTAGAGGAAAAGAAAAGATCACCAGGTGGGATCGAATGGTTGAAAAACTGAAACGGTAGTTTATTTCGGTAGATTATGAATTAGATCTGTTGCAAAAAATGTAGAGTTTGCGACAATTCAAGTCTATTAAAGAATATACAGAGGAATTTTTTTAAAATTTCCATTATAACCAGCCATATAGAAGCAAATAAAGAGAGAGTAGCCCGTTACATTAATGGGTTAAGAACCATCATACAAGAAGAATTGAGTTTGGTTTGAATGAGCACCATTGAAGATGCTTACCAGTTTGCTCTGAAAGTGGAAGAGAAACTGAACCGTAGATTTGACAGTAAACAAAGAGGAAGAGGTCGTGGTGGAAGAACTGGTGGAAGAACTAGTGGAGGTAAATATGATGACCAAAAGCAGATTGGTGAAACAAGCAATCACCAGGAACAGAATGAGGAGAATGCTTACCGACCCCGTAATCAGAACAATGATTATCAAAGGGGACGAGGTAGAGGTGGATGAGGATATGGAAGAGGCAGATTTTGTGGAACCTATTTCAATTACGGAGAAGAGGGGCATCGATCATATGAGTGTCCCAAACACCAAGAAACATCGAAAAAAAGGCCTAAAGGTAATGCTAGAGCTGCGGTTGTTGAGGATGGTGTTGAATCTGAGCACTCTGAAGAAGAAGAGCGAGGAGAAGTGATGATCACAAGGAGAACCTTGTTGAACAAAGAGAAGGAACCAGACCAGCGAAAAATCCTGTTTCGCATGAGGTGCAAATGTTCAGGTAAAATATGTAATATTATTATTGATAATGGTAGTACAGATAATTTGGTTTCTAAGAAAATGGTAGCTAAGTTAAAGCTAGAAAGAAGACAGCACCCGCATCCATACCAGATTGCGTGGTTGCAGAAGGATCATAGAGCATTGGTCAGTGAAAAATGCTTGGTCAAGTTTCAAATTGGAAGATACCAAGATGAGGTCCTGTATGATATTTTGTCGATGGATGCTTGCCATTTGTTGTTGGGAAGACCATGGCAATTTGACAGATGTGCAGCGCATGATGGGCATGCAAATACCTATTCCTTGACAAAAGATGGAGTACGCCACAAACTGAAGCCATTGAAGGAGGTTGAGGAAAAGGTATGCAATAATGCTAAAATTTGTTTAGTAGATGGCAAAATTATTTTGGATGGTATAAAGAGGGATTCAATGTGTTATGCATTAATTCCTACTATAAAGAGAGAAGATACTACTGACATTCCAACAAAAGTTGAACATCTGTTAGCAGAATTTCTTGATATTATATCAGACAATGTGCCTGAAGGTTTACCAGCAATGAGGAAGATTAGTCATCAGATTGAATTAATGCCAGGGTCTAGCTTACCCAATAAGGGTGCCCATAGAATGTCTCCAGTAGAGAATGAAGAATTGAACCGACAAGTTCATGAGTTGTTGCAAAAGGGATTGATTAGAGCAAGTTTGAGTCCTTGTGCAGTACCTGCTGTACTAGCATCGAAGAAGGGTGGAGAATGGAGAATGTGCACTGATTCAATGACCATTAACAAGATTACCATTAAGTATATAAAGAGTTGATATACCTGGGATTTGTCATCTCAGAGGAGGGTCTGAAAATGGATCCTGAAAAGGTGAAGGCTATCATTGAATGGCCTACCCCAAGGAATGTAATAGAGGTAAGATCATTTCATGGTCTTGCAAGTTTCTATAGAAAGTTTATTAGAGACTTTAGCAGTATTTGTGCACCCCTAACAGAAACTATGAGAGGGGATAAGAGAGAATTTAAGTGGACTACCAAGGCAGGTACCAGTATGGAAATATTGAAGAAGAAAGTGATAGAACAGCCCATTCTAGCACTTCCAGATTTTAATAAAGTGTTTTAGGTTGACTGTGATGCCAGTGGTAGTGCCATTGGAGCTGTATTGAGCCAAGAAGGTAAACTTGTTGCATAATTTAGTGAAAAATTAAATGATGCTAGAAAGAAATACTCTTTTTATGATCAAGTATTCTATGCTATCATTCAGGCTCTTAAGAAATTGAGATATTATTTGTTAACCAAGGAGTTTGTTTTATATACTGACCATCAAGCTTTGCAGTATATAAATAGTCAAGGTAAACTTAACCAACAACATTTGAAGTGGGTTGAATTCCTGTAGAGTTATACCTTTGTCCTGAAGCATAGAAGTGACAAATCTAATAGAGTTGCAGATGCCTTGAGTAGAAGGCATAATTTGTTGATAGAAATGAGAGTGCAAGTTGTTGGGTTTGATGAACTTAAGAGTTTATACCCAGCAGATCCAGATTTTGCAGAGGCATGGACGACATGTTTGTCTCCTACTACTGTGGATCGCATTAAGTGGTTGGATTTTATGATCCAAAATGGGATGCTGTTTCGGTAGAACCAGTTATGCATTCCACGAAGTTCCATGAGGGAAAATTTGATCAAAGAGAAACATAGCGGAGGACTAGCAGGGCATTTTGGTCGGGATAAGACCATTGCTCTTGTTAGTGAGAATTACCATTGGCCACAGTTGCAGCTGGATGTGACCAAATTTGTGCAGGGTTACAGAGTGTGCCAGATGGCAAAAGGAGTCAGCCAGAATATAGGAATGTACCAGCCATTGCCTGTACCGGAGAGACCATGGGAGGATATCAGTATGGATTTTGTTCTTGGTCTACCAAGGACACAACATGGAAATGATGCCATTTTTGTTGTTGTTGACAGGTTTTCGAAGATGGCCCATTTTATTCCATGTCAGAAGACAAGTGATGTTGTTCATATTGCAGGCTTATTTTTTAGGGAGGTTGTGCGCCTTCATGGTCTACCCCAAAGCATTGTCTCGGATAGAGATACCAAATTTGTGGGTTATTTTTGGTGAACCCTGTGGAAGAAGCTAAAAACAGAATTGAAATTTAGTTTTACGTACCACCCGCAGAATGATGGACAGACCGAAGTAGTCAACAGAATTTTGGGTAATCTTCTATGATGTCTGGTAGGAGATAAACCCAAGGGATGGGATCTGATTTTACCGCAGGCAGAGTTTGCTTACAATAATTCTATCAATCGTAATACTGGTAAATCCCCATTCCAGATAGTGCATGAGAATAGCCCGAGAAACACTTTTGAGTTGAGGTCGATAGATAAAGGAGAAAAGCGCAGTGCTGAAGCTAAAGACTTTACAGCACACATGAAGAATTTACATGAAGAGGTACAATAGCATATCAGTAAAATGAATGCTACATACAAAGCCCAAGCAGATCAGAAGTGACGTTTCAAGGAATTCCAGATAGGAGATGAAGTCATGGTTCACTTATGCAAGGAACGTTTTCCTAGCAAAACTTACAATAAGTTGAAGATGAAGAAGTTTGGACCATGTCGGATCATAGGTAAAAGAGATTCAAGAAATGCCTATGAAGTCGATCTACCAAGTGAGCTGAATATTTCACCTATTTTCAATATTTCAGACTTGGTCGAATATCATGAAGGAAGTTGTAGCGAGCCACCCAGTTTGGATATGTGGAAAATTCCAGAATTCACTCTAGACAAAGAGGAAATCGAAGACATACTCAACACTCATGCAGGCAGAAGTACCCGAAACAGGCAATATTCGGAGTATTTTGTCAAGTGGAAGGGTCGCCTTGTCGAAGATGCAACTTGGTTGTCCAAATCAGAGGTTGATCGCCTGGGTTTTCCTCTGACCGTCCAAAAGTGAGGATCACTTCTAAAAATCTACCTCGGGTGTCTGATGTAGGAGCATCCAAAGGCAACACAACAATCTTGCATCATCGAAAAAAAAAAAGAAACAAAAGAAAAGAAAAATATTCTAAGTGTTTAAAAATGTCGCGATATCGTGACATAAAAGATGTTGCGATATCGCGACGTATTTTGAAAAATGGCAAGGGCCAAAGATAGTGTTGCGATATTGCGACATAAAAGTTGTCGTGATATCACGACGTATTTTGAAAAATGGCAAGGGCCAAAGACAGTGTCGCGATATCATGACATCAAAGTTGTTGCAATATCGCGACATATTTTGAAAAATAGCAAGGGCCAAAGACAATGTCGCGCTATCGTGACATAAAAGTTGTCGCGATATCGCGACGTATTTTGAAAAATGGCAAGGGCCAAAGACAATGTCGCGATATCGCGACATAAAAGTTGTCGCGATATCGCGACAAACTCAGAACAGAGGCAGAAGCAAAACGCAATGTCGCGATATCGTGACATAAAAGTTGTCGCGATATCGCGACAAACTCAGGACAGAGGCGGAAGCAAAATGCAATGTCGCGACATAAAAGTTGTCGCGATATCGCGACGAACTCAGAATGCAGGGAAGAGCAAACAGAAGTGTTGCGATATCGCGACATACAGGATGTCGCGATATTGCGACCTGTTATTTTTTTACGAAACGTTACAGCCTGACTTTGATAGTTACCAGAAGTCGTTACAATAGTTCCAGGGGGTCGTTGCGGTGGTTACAGGGATGGTTACGAATGACAGTTACAACGAGAACTTGACATTATAAAAAAGAGATTGTTCGAAGGATTGCAAAGGCTGGAAAGACGTAGATTGAGACTGCAAATGTATTTTCTTTCTGTACTTTGTAATCTTTCCATGTTCTCTGAATCAAAATTGAGTTTTATCTTGTTGTTAAATTTGGCTTCCCATCAAGAGGCAACAATCATGGATATAGGACATAGAACAATGAAGGAGCTATGATGGACATACATGGAACCCAAGAATTAATTATATATATTCAAGTAGCACATGGGCAACTTGGCATCATCATAGACCACCACTAATTTGAATTTCATTGGGATGGATTGTAGAAGAAGGAAACCACCATATGCAATGTGAAATGTAAAAGACAAAGGAGAACATCACAAATATAGAAATTTGATTATGATTACAATATAGATATCCTTTGTCTTTTATAATAAAAATGAAGCCACAATGGGCTTTTACAGAATAAAATGGCTTAAGATTTCCTCTTCACAACATAATTATGATGTGGGTATGTGTGTGTTCTATCTCCTCAAGGGTTGCTCCAGTAGTGATGTATACCTGCATGCAACCACTCAAAGAGAATGTTAGTAATAAAGGAAGCCCACCTTTGTTGGGATTTTGCTCAAGTAAGATGATATTCAAATAAAACAAGGAAATATTGTTGTTAAAGCACAATAACAATGGTAAATATACCTGTAGATGACCAAATGGCTAAGAAAAGATCCTAGGTAAATTTTGGCAGCATGTGGCTAGCACAACTTGGGCTCCTCTAAAATGGCTATGGGAGGGTATATTTATAGGTAAAATTAGGTTGGGTGAGTGAGATGCCATGTGGACTCCACATAGGCAAGGGTAGTTGGGGAAAAGTCTAGAGAATGTGAGGTGGAAGGGTTCATTTATGTGGCTTGGGAAATGGAGAGGTCTAGAAGAATGGATATTATTTTTAAATTTGGTTCTAGATACATAGGGGATTGTGTGGGGAATTTAAAATTCTTAAAAATGATGAGATGTAATTATCACATTTAATTGCCTTGGGGTAGTATCCTAGGGGGATGGGCATGTCATTTAAAAATTAGTTTTTAAAAGGCCAAGGAGGCAATTTTAATATTTTTAAATGTTAAGTGTATTAAAGTGGGATGTCCTTGAGCCATGTGGCTTTAATGCACTTTTTAATTTTAAATTCAGATTTTTCTTTTAATGGCATGGGAGGAGGGTACCTCATGAGGTGGTACATTAAATTGGGGGTAATTTTTAATTATTCAAAAAGGGTGGGTTTCTAGGCTTCTAGAATTTTAAATAAATGCTATGCCTAGAATATTGGATAATTATGATTAAGGGGCTCTAATATGTAGTTTAATTAAATTTTAATTGCCTTTTTGATTATTTTATTCTGTTGGTATTTTCTATGCAAAGGGGACTAATAAATATGGTAATGGTGGAGATGTTAATTATTTTTAATTGATAAAAATTGGGTTTAATAGCATATTTATTAAATATTAGTGACATGTGAGGGTGTAGGAAATTTGTATAATATTTTATTATTTTTGTTACAATTGTAGGTGTAAGAAATATATCAAAATTTGGATTAGTTATTATTTAAATTAATATATGTAGTGTTTCTAAGGTTTTGATAGGTAATTTTGGGGATTTTGGATTAATTTTGATTCTATAGGATTTGCTTGGGTATTTTTATTTATATTATTAATTTAGCAAAATTGTCAATTTTCGGTGTCTACATGGATGGATGAACAAGATTGGTACTAGTTCTCAAGATGGCTCAAAATATCATGAAATTTAGTCTCATGTTTCAAAGACAAAACACTTTATAAGGAGGATGGAATATTAGGTACCCAAGATAGGTACTTGATAATATAATATTGTATTGTATGAGATATAAATAAATTATTGCCTAATGTGGCATGTTACGCACCACCATTAATGTAATCCATGTTAGCCTATGCTATTGTACCATATAACATATATGAAAAAGGCCACATGTCAAGTTAGGAATAAGAGCATATTGTCATAGAATCACATATGTAATTCTAAGGAAATATTGTTATAGAATATTATCATAGAATAGTCAGGAAATATGCTTGTAGGTATTATATAAATGCAAGGGTGAAAATAAAAGTCATATCAAGTATTCTTTGTAATAGACTTGGCTCATGGAGTGAGGATGGGAGTGATTATTTTGTTAAGGAGTAATATTTGATGCTGCCCTATTGCAAGGGTGTATCTATATTTATTCTATTGTGTGGATTATTGTTATGAAATTTATTTAGAGATGCATGTTTGATATTTCTGCATATTGTTGAATGATTTATTGTTTATGAGAATAGAGATTCATAACAAGTGGTATTAAAACACCAAGTGGTGTTAGATATATAGAGATAGGAATATGGGCACCAAGTGGTATGACCCATTATGATATAACCATTAATTTATTGTAAGTAGGAGTTATTAGTAATGATGTAACAATTACTTTATTGTGAGTAGGAGTTACTAGGGTGAGGGAAATGAGAGTCTATATAAAGGTAGGAGTGGAGAAGGAAGTGATATCAAGTATTCTTTGTAAGAGTCTTGGCTCATGGAGCAAAGATCTTGTGGAGTGATTCCTTTCTTAAGGAGTATTTTTGGTGTTGCCCTACCTCAAGGGTATTATCTATCTCTATTTTATTGTGTGGATTGTTATTGTGTAATTAATTGTAGAATGTATGCCTGATAATTTTAAATATTGGTGAATGAATTATTGTTAATGAGAATAGAGGTTCATAAAATTTGGTGTTCGAGCAACGATTATGGTAAAGAGGTTTATAATATTCTAGGGCATTCTTTTTCTATAAAAACATCTCACCTTGTGGGGGCTATATCATATTTCAACAAGTATTTTTAGAATATTCTTACACCATGTAGACCATTTATAGTACTATAAAAATGACCGGTCCTTTGTTAATTTTTGATAAGTATTGAGGAAGTTATGATTGTTTTTATGTTATTTTTTTCTATGCAATTTTTTCAAAAGAAAAAAATCATATCAATTTTTTAGCTACCATTGTGGAGATATTTTAGAATAATACAAAAGCAATTGGTCACTTGTTAAATTTTGATAAGTATTGAGGGAGATACAACTATTTGAAGTTGGGTTTTTGATGCTATTTTTGGGTTGTATGAAAAATTAGTGCAAAGAGAAAAAAATTCATATCTCTCAATCTAGGTAAGAAAAACAGTTTCTAGTTGATTTGTTTTGAAGAGAATTTATAGATTTCATTGTTTGAAGAAAATAATAGACAAGATTTGAGAAAGTTTATTTTTGTGAATTTTTTGTTATTAAAAACAGTTTATTTTTGTGAATTTTTTGTTATTAAAAACCCTAGTTGCTTTGGATTTTTTATTTATTTAGGCCACTGAGTTTCCAGTAGTCATTGGAAGGAATGACAATAATGTTAGGGAATTGTTGATGAAGTGGAAAAGAAATTCTTTAAATTTTTTTGAGCTAGAATGAAAATTTAAGATTTGGAATTATTTGTGAGGGAAGCTTTAATTTGGTAGCTAAACTTTAGTCATGCCCATTATTTTATACACACACAAGAAAAATTTGTAGTTGTATTTTTAAACAAACGGGGATTGGAGGAAAATTATAATAATATGCAGGCAGAAGGAAACACATCTTTGGTGTTAGATGTAACAGTCCTAAATGCTAACCAACCTGAGAGATATTATTATTATTTTTAAAAACTTATTCAAGTTCTCAGGAGTATCCATGGAATACATACATTGATTAAAATACCTATATTTTGAGTCTATGACACTGTAGATGTCACTCGAGTGAATAGGAGAGGTTAAAATCCCATAGGTAACTATGGTTTACCTCGTATACCTCCATGACATAGAGGATACTTTTAAAAATGTCACCCCACATTTAAGCTATTCTCCATGAATGCAAAATTCTTGACCTTAGCATTAGGATTATCCCTTCTCAGTCCTCAAAGAGGGGGACACCAATTCCTTATTCTAGCCATAAGTTAGTCTATGTTGGGTCCTTCATGTGTATTACCTTAGTCTAGTTTAATTGCACCTCTGTAATGATACCTTAAAATTCATGCCTGTCTTTCCCATATATGCGATGGGTCTCTAAGCATCAATCACTCTGCATGATTATCTTCTCATGGACAGAGGAACTATGTGTTGCTACCCCACAACAACCCAAGTTGAAAAGGATAATTTTAGACAATAATACATTTAGAAACCTTCCCAAAGAAAGCCCCATTAGACCAAGATAATTCTCTCCCTCTCTCTCACACTATGTCACTCTTTGCAAGCATTAAAACAAGAGCAAATCTAGAATGGAAGAAAAATATCATCTTATCTAAAGCTTACAATAAATCTAATGAAACCTTTAGATCAAAGCATTAAATCCAACATCATGGATAAAACCATAAAATCAATAATCAATGGCATCATGAAATCAAAGGTCTATATTTACAAATGAATAGTCTTTGCTTCTATTACAATAAATCCTCTTTCACCAAGAGTGATTTCCAACTAAATCCTTCATTGGATTCCAAGAATAATTGAAGAATTAACTTAGCATGATCTGACATATTCTTCCTTTGGCCTCCACGATAGTTTTATAGGAAGGTGGGGATCATAACAACTCATTTGTAGGTATGAATGCATTTCTATATGATTTATTGCATAACATCCACAAGTGAAAGAAGCCCATACTTATTTCCCAAAAATATTTTTCACAAATATTTTAAATCCCAAGCCTTGCATTCCTATGCAAATCAATTCAATATAGCAACACTCAAGAAAAATAAGCCCATACTTCTTTCTAAAATATTTTCCACAAATATTTAAATCCAAAGCCATACATTTCTAAGCACATCAATTCCATAAGCAAAAGAAACCCATACTTCTTTCCAAAATATTTTCCACAAATATTTAAATCCAAAGCCATACATCAATTCCATAACTAATTAATCCATCGTTAGTTATAAATCAATCCATCATTAGCAAGTCTTTGTCATTCATTTGCAAGACTAAATATTAATCTATCATTTGATTAAATACCAATATAATCTATATTTTGATTAATTGTAAATCTAAATATTGAGATAAATTAATCTATCATTTGATTAATTACCAATCTAAATATTAAAATGCATTAATATATCATTATATTAATTGCAAAACTAATCTATCATTAAATTAATTGCAATCTAAAGTTTATAAAGAGTTAATCTATCATTTGATTAATTGCAATCTAAATATTATAATGAATTAATATATCATTAGATTAATTGCCAAACTAATCTATCATTTGATTAATTGCAATCTAAATATTAGGTACAATTAATCTATCATTAGATTAATTGCCAACTAATCTATCATTTGATTTATTTTCCAAATTAAAATAGTCCATCGTTAGATTAATCCCAACCTTAGGATTCTATTAAATTAATCTATCAATTGATTAATTCCAAATCTAAAGATTAATTTAATAATAAACTATCATTAAAACCAGAGATTAATTAATGATAATCTTCCATTTTCTTGGTAGCAATTTAAAGCTTACTTTACATTAATCTATCCTTAGATTATTTACAAAACTAAAGATTGATTAATATTAATCTTACATTAGATTAAGAAAATCTAAATTTAACCTTGCATTAATCTAACCTTAGATTATTTGTAGAACTAACATTAGATTAAAACTAAAGAATTATATTAATCAAGCATTGATTAGCTAAGGGTCAATTCCAATTAACCAAAGCAACACTAGAAAGAATTAAACCTTTTATAATTCCATCCGAAAGCTTAGCTAAATTAATGCAACAGAAGGAAAGATCAATTAATAAAAACCTTAGCATTAGTCATCCAAAGAATAAGAAACTTAAACAAACCCTAAGCTTGCTTACACATACAATGACTACCATCTAATCTGACTTTAGATTAAGATGATCTAAAGGAGTGCCATGTATACTATAACTTAGGTGCAAGAAGTATCAAGCTAATATGCACATAATGACTAAACCATATAATCTATCCTTAGATTAAGATGATCTAAAGGGGTGCCATGCACACTGTAACTCAGGCACGAGCAACACACAATACACACATTAATCTAACAAGTAGAGTTTCAAATTCTAAGGTCCTAGGATACATGGTAGCAGTGCAAAAGTAAAAAATGAATGCATATAGTAAACGTTCCAGACCAAATTTGCCACCCCATAGTGCCCTTTGCCACAAGAACATGTTCCAAGATGACATAAGCAAGCACACAAATCTAAGCTTAAAAATTAATCAAAAACCTACGTATAGAAGTAATCATCATGAAGTACTGCAACTAAAAAGGAAATGCAATCAACTAACAACAACAAGAAGAGAAAAGAGTAGAAGCATAACAAAAACACCCAAGCAAAATAGTCATCAAAAAGCTACAAATAATACTACACAACCATAGCAAAGACTTACGATGTTCATCTCTTCATTCCTCTTACTCCATGCACTATTTGCCCTTACACTATACATCCACATCATTCTCTTCTCTTGCTCCTGATCCTATCAATTTCCCCTTCCTCATTCCAACCAATATTCTCTTAAAGGCCCAAGACAAGGAATACAAAGAATTTTACATGCAAGGACTATGTGGTAATGCTAAAAGCATTTCACAATGTCCATTACCACCTTACACATGCATCACTATGAAGCAAGGAGATAGGAGAACAAAAGCATCTTACATTAAACCAAAGGTGGCTCCACCTTTGCTATCACAAGGTATTAAATGCACCACCACCAAGGTTAAAGGTGACCCATCATGCCATAAACAAGCAAGAAGCAACATTCACAAATTAAAAACTCAAGGTATTCTTTAATGGATTATTTACCAACCTTAGGCATACATGAATAAACATCAACCAATTAATTCTTCAAAAGCAAGAATAAATGCACCCCCTCGATGTTTCATACCATTGTTTTATCCTCAAGTGAGTGGCTCCTTATTTAAGATAGACTTAAGCTATCATCGACTCATGTTAAGGAGACTTGTTGCAGGTAACTTTCCTGGTCCAATGGTATGAACATGAGCACAAGAAACCTATAATGCACCTACATGAAAAGGGTATTCATCCATGTTACCCCGAGTTGTTTGATAAACAAGTCATTTTCATAATTTCCCCTTCACTATGGTCTCTCCTTTATTTTGGCCAATTCTCTTGTCCACCCGCAAGAGTACCTAATCTTACAACCAAGTAGAGCATTAGTAGTATCATATTCTTATATAAAATAGACACAATATTAGAAGCATATATCCATTACAATCAACAAAGCTAAGCATTAAACATAATTTACATGGTCCAATTTGAGTAGCAAGTCCTACTAAGGTGGGTCATGACATACTACCCCCCTTGGACTAAACACAGTTCATTATTTTTTCCTACAAAATATTACATTTTATCTTTATTCAAACAAATAAAGAAAATTTCTTTTCATCTCATCCACTTTTTTCCAAGTGGCATGTTTCTCATAATATTAGTCCTATTGGACCTTACACTATTATAGATTTATTTTCCTCATCACTTTGGAACAAAAATCCAAAATATTCACTTGCCTCACTTTAATGACTGATAGGTCTATCACTTTTAATTTTAAAACATCCTACACATGATTAGGATTAACAATGTACTTCCTACATAGGGATATGTGGAAAGAGTCATGGATCTTTGATAGGTTGTGTGGTAAGAAAAATCTGTAAGCAACTAAACTAATATTTTTAGTGATTTTAAAAGGCCCAATAGAAGAAGGATCCAACTTAGAATATTTGATGGCACTCTTCATGGGTTTGAATCTCAAGAAAACTCTATCTCCTACAGATAATTCTCTAGGTGAATGCTTCAAATTAGTGTAGCTCTTCTAACAACCAGTGATTTCTTAAGCCTTTGCATGATCATGTTGAGCTACTCCTCTATCTATATGATTGCATCTAGTCCAATGACAACCCAATCCTCTAGGTTATCCCAATATAGGAGAGTTCTACATCTTCTACCATACAAGGATTCAAGTGGGACCATTTTCAAGGAAGCATGGTATCCATTGTTATAAGCAAACTCAAATAGATGTAAAAATTCTTCCCATTGAGACTTTTGGTCCATGTAATACATGTAGAGCATGTCTTCCAATATTTGGTTTACCCTTTCTATTTGACCATCTATTTTTAGATGATATGCAGAGCTAATATTCAGCTTCATGCCAACTACACAATGACGGGTCTGCCTAAACTCATATGTAAATTTAGAGTTATTTATTTAAGATAGAATTAAACTATCACCAACTCATGTTAAGGAGACTCATTGTAGGCAACTTTCCTGGTCCAATGGTACGGACATGAGCACAAGCAACCTATAATGCACCTACATAAAAAGGTTATTCATCCATGTTACTCTAAGTTGTTTGATGAACAAGTCATTGTCATCATTTCCACTTCACTATGGTCTCTCATTCCTTGTGGCCAATTATCTTGTCCACCTATGAGAGTACCTGATCCTACAACCAACAGAGCATTAGTAGTACCATGTTATTATATTAAATGGACACAACATTAGAAGCACATTTCTATTAAAAGCAACAAAGCTAAGCATCAAACATCATTCACTAGCACATAGTCCAATTTGAGTAGCAAGTCTTGACAAGGTGGATTGTGACATTAGATAAGTCAAATAGTTATCAAGATGAATGATTTGAATTTAGAAAATCTCTTCTAGAATTTTATGGCTGCATCCAAAAGGAAAAGGTTATAATTTCTACAAACCCTAACAACAAGTACAATGCCATTATAGGTTAAAAAAAAGAAAATAAAAAACACAAAGCTTGAGGGTAAGAATGCTAAGATTTTTAAGATTTGAAAATCACCTTGGATAAATATATTTTACATTTATATTTTTATGCTATTGATATTGATGATGCATATATTATTCTTGGTTATCCTTGGTTGGATTATTTGGGTACTGTTAACATTAATGTGTAAAATAAGTTTATGAAGTTTTGGTATAGGAGAAAAAGATGTCAAATACAATATATTTCTCAGTGTAAGAGAAGGATCCAAGGAAAAATAGGAAGCTATTATAGGGGAACAAATTAAATAATAAGTTAAAGAACCTAAAATAAAGTTTAAGGAAGACATAGTAAACAAAGAAGCAAAATCAAGGATGAACCAAAAGTAGAGGCACAAAATGTTGAAGAGTCAAAGAAAGTAGAACATCAAGCTAAGGTTGGAGTATATCACCATCCATATTATCATGAATTCTCACTACATCTAGATTATCATGAATTCTCACTACATCTAGGAGGAGTAAGGAACCTTGGCCATTTTTATAAAAGAAGATATTTGATGGCAAATAGGCTATCCAAAACCTATAAGAAAGCAAAATTACTAAGCCTATTAACCAAATTTTTTAAGGTCAAAGTTGATAGCAAAAATAAATTTGAAGTCTTGACAAAGGCCTAGGGTGGTGATGCATACAACTGAAAAGGGAAAATGAATTGGGCACATCCACCCAATATAAACATCTGGTAATCATCAACTAAGGGTGATAACAAGGGAACCAAATGGAATAGATAAAAATTCAACAACAAGATGCACCAATTGGACTAAATACAAAAAATCAATATTTCAAATGAAGGGCAAAGGGAATGCAGTCCCCCATATTCTGGTTAGGCTTACACCATCCATGCTCTAAAATTTTAGGAGACCAAGTCTTGATTCAAGGAATCCTACCATCGAACCCCCACATGGAAGGCTATTGACCCTTATACCCCTAGCTGAGGCCACAACCTGACACCCCACACATTGTGGAGGTGTTTTATTTTAAGATGTACAATCCTCCCTCACTAAGTATAGTATAAAAAACATTATTATGAAACTTGTTGAGGAGCAGCCATATAATTGATAGCATTAATAATAAAAAATATTTGTAGTAGATCCCCAACATAGGAAGTGAGATCTCACCTCATATAAATCCAAATCAACAACCTCAAAATTATGCACTATTAATGCAGAAGTGGGCAAGATTTTTGAAATGGGATTTTTGAATTTTAAGAGGGAAAAGTCCCTAATTTTTGTTTATAAATACTAGTGTTTTCATCATTGTAAAAGTAGGTTGAATTGTTGTCATGTCTAGTATATGACCTTGAACAATTTTTCCCCCTCTTTCCAATTTGTATTTTGGTCTAGACTCGAGCCTTGGATCAACCACATGTACAAACTGCCAAACCTCTTCTAATTATATATGAATGTAATGCAATTTTAACATGAACACAATGAACTATGACTATTCCAGTATTTTTTTCCTAATATGAGTGTTCATGTATCTTCCCGTTGGGGACTGTGATTAGAATTTGTCTTGGATTTCATAATAAATATTTTGATTTGTAGTCATATATAATTGGGATCATGTTCAATTTTATTGTCATGTGTTCACTAATCCCACTAATATGTATAATGAGAACTATAATCTTTGGTGCATTGCCACCCATAGCTTAGGCTAGCTAGGCTAGTTAGGTTTACCTTTATGCTATTTTATTTTTAGTTATTTACTACTTTTCTCTCTTTTCTCTTTTCCCTAGCAAGCACCTGGTAGGTTAGGCTAGCATAGAAGGAAGAGCATCAAAGATTGTACCCAAACAAGGAGCTGACCTTGGTAAAAAATATTGAAGGTCATTCAAAGGAGCCACGTCCCATGCTCCCTAAACTTCCTAGGACTAGTGCCTCAAGCAAGACATAGGAATTATATGCACTTGAATAAAAGCACATCTACAGGTGGTCATAGCATCCAGGGTGTAGGGACTGAATCCAATCCTCAACACACACCACCATGAGAGACAACAATCATGGAGACATGGAATAGAGAAACATAGGAGCTATGTTGTACATATATGAAACCTAAGGATTAATTATGGATATTCAAGTAGCACAAGGGCAACTTGGAATCATTATAGACCACCACCAATCAAAGTTTCACTAGGATGGATGGATGATTGAGATTAGTAATAGTTCTCAACATGGCTTAGAATATCATATTATTTAGTCTATTTTTATGTTTCAAGGACAAAGTATTTTATAAGGGGGATAGAATGTTACGTATTCAATATAGGTACTTAATAATTAATATAGTATTGTGTGAGCCATAAATGAATTATTTGTTGATGTGGTATGTTACGTACCCCCATTAATGTAATCCATGTTGGCCTATGTTATTATACCATATGACATATATAAAAAATTCACATGTAATTTTAGGAATAAGTAGGAGAATATTATCATATATAGCTATCATATAATCACATATGTAACTGTTAGAGAATATTGTCATAGAATACTATTATAGGATATTGTCATAGAATAATTAGGAAATATACTTTTAGGCATTATATAAAGGTAAGGGTGGGACTAAGTCATATCAAGTATTCATTGTAATAGTTTTAGCTCATGGAGTAGATATTGGAGTGATTCCTTTATTAAAGAGTAATATCTAGTGTTACTCTACCATAAGGGTATTATCTATCTCTATTTTATTGTGTGGATTGTTATTGTAAAATTTATTTGTGGATGATTTTTTTATAATTCTACGTATTTGTGAATGATTTATCATTCATGAGAAGAAAGGTTCATAACAAGTGGTATTAGAGTGTCAACTGGTGTTAGATACCTAGAAATAGAAATACAAGAACCAAGTGGTATGGCCTATAATGATTTAACCATTACTTTATTGTAAGCATAAGTTATTAATAATGATGAGTTAGTCATGATGTAACATTTACTTTATTTTAAAGTAGAAGTTACTAGGGTGAAAAAAATAAGAGTCTATATAAAGGTAGGAGTGAAGAAGAAAGTGATATCAAGTAAGAGTCTTGGCTCATGGAGTAGAGATATTATGGAGTGATTCCTCCATTAAGATATATTATTGGTGTTTACCTACATTTAAGGTATTATCTATCTCTATTTTATTGTGAGGATTGTTATTATGGAACTTATTCAGAATGTATGTTTGATATTTTTGTGTATTGGTGAATGATTTATTGTTAATGCGAATAGAGGTTTATAACAATTAATATCAAAGTAGTAATTTTGGCAAAATGAGATTGTTTTTGCAGAGCTAAGGCACTTTTTTTTCTAGAACATCTCATATTGTGAAGGCTATATCTTTTTTCATCTATTATTTTTAGAGGATTATTGCACTAGCATGTAGTCCATTTCAAGTACTACAAAACAATTGGTCATTTGTTAAATTTTGATAAGTATTGTTACGACTGTTTGAAGTTGGGTTATTGATACTATTTTTTGGCTACATGATTTTTTTAAAAATAAAAAATTCATATCAATTTATTAATCAATCATTTTTAGAAGGTTCCTGCACCATTGTGTAGATATTTTTGAATACTATAAAAATGGTTGGTCACTTGTTAAATTTTGATAAGTATTGAGGGATTTACAATTATTTGTAGTTGGGATTTTGTTGTTATTTTTGGGTTGTGTGGAAAAATCATACAACTAAAAAATTCATATCTCTCAATAATGGAGATAGAGCATAGAGCCATTTTTAGTGAATCAAATATACCTCATTATGTCAATATTTTAGAGGTGCAATTAGAAACATTTTAATTTTTAGAACATCAAATTTTTGTTGTTACTAAGAGTGCACCTCAATATAAAAAGAAGCAACCTTTTAAAGAAGAAAAAGAGGACAAAGGAAAATAACCTCTTCAAGCAATGGTCAATCTTGTTATTATTGATAAAATTCTAATATTTTCCTTGATCATCCAGGAACTTGTTATAAACACAAACACTTCCAAATATATAAAAAAACATTCTTGAGAAGACCTCAAACCACTCTATAGATCCCACCATTTCAAAAAGTAGTAAAAGACCTTGACCACCACTTAAAGCAACAATCTTAAAATCCATAGCATAAATATGATAGGATGTCACCCAACCTAAATATTAATTGCTAAAAGTAGTCATGAGAAAATCAAAAGTATGGGATATTATTGAAGAGTTGTGTACAAATCCTTGCAAGGTCCCATACTAAAAACTTCTTAGGACATCTCCCTATAAATGAATTTGTTTAAGAGACTTACTGGATGATATGGAGATGCCTAGATAAAAAATAACTAATATTATTCCTACCATTCTAGGGTTTTATGAAGTGTAGTACATTCAATCATAGAGAAAATATTTCTATTGATACACATATTAGCCCTAATTTTATTATAAAATTTCCTTTAAAAAACATGATAATTACAAAATAATTTGAAAGGGTTTTTGATTTGCCATTTATGATAGTAGTTTATAATAATATGGCAATATGCAGGGCTTTGGTTGATAAAGGGAGTGGTACATGTTTTATGCCATTGTCCTTGATAGATAAGCTAAAGATACCTAGAGAATATACTGTCTATAAGAAGTCATTGCTATGCTTACAATGGTAAACCTAAAGATCCTATGGGTTGCATTGGTTTGTCAATTTTAGCTAGGGCTAAGGAAGTAAGAGTAAAGTTTATGATGTTTGCTTTTTAGATTAATTATAACTTTCTATTAGGTAGACCTTAGACTAGTAAGATGTGAGTTATAGATTCCATTACTTGCCTAGTGATAAAGTATACCTATGATGATAAAGTTTTTGTCTTAGAGGGATATTTAGATAATTGGGGGCCTCTTCCTCCAAGCCATGGTAGTTGTTTTATTCCTTCTATGGATGTAACACAAAAAGTCCCCCTTTATGAACATGAGTTTGATTGCACTTCCAGAAGGACATTATACAAGGGATATTTTAAATTTTGTTTAAAATACCCTCAATATAGGTATGAATATGAAGATAATCAACCCGACATGGATCCTATTAGTCCCCTTCCTTAAGAGGTAATTGATAAATTTACACCCTTATCAAAACCCAAATAAAGATAAGATCCTATTTTGTTTTACCAAAGGTTGGCCAAATTGCATAAAGCCCATGAGGAAGCTACTAAATTAGACCAAGTAACATTATGTGTAGATAATGACAACATGGGGAGGAAACTAATAGTGATATAGAAAATGAATTTAATAAAGTATTTAACATTTAAACAAAGAATGTTACTTTTACCACTCCTTTTTTGAGGTGGATGTGGTGCATTACCAAGTAGGTTCAATGAAAGTTCTTATTCTATATGACAATGATAATTAGCTAGATATACATTTTTGTGCATTGGATAATAGTAATTTGTTTACCTATTGTATGCTTCAAATTTTTTAATGTGATCAATACAAATCTAAGCTAGATAGGCAGAGAACAACTAATATTTCTATTATATTTACTTCAAAACCTTGGCATAGGTTAGGTGAAATGAGAATTATTTCCTTAACTATGCATTCAACAAAGGATAAAATTAATCAGTTTAAAAAATATCATGTTGACTTCTCTATTCTTGAAAATGTTCATGGTGTCTTGAACCAAATTCTACTGTTGGTTTGCTATCTATTTGAAATTTTCCAACAGTTCTAGGAACACCTCAAAAGTGGTGGTCTCAGTTTGCACTAATATTTTACCTATTTTTGGTCCTGTTTTTGCTATTTTGATAGTTCATGATATCTTCTAAACCTATACAAATGTAGATACCTAAAATTTGATTACCTAACTTGAACCAATTTTTTTGAAAATACACATAATAGTCAACCTAACCATGATGACCACCTCAACCCCAAAATTTGTAGTTAAAATCCATTAGTAGAGAATTCATCATCTCAAAAGTAAATTTGCTAGCCAGTGCATTTGCACCCATCCCAAAATTTCAACCTAGCTCACTGAATTTGACTTGCAACAATCAAATCCACAAATTCATCAGATAAAAAAAATTGCTATTATAAATCTCGTAGGTGGTGAATTTATGTCTGATGCATAGCTAATATTTCATCCCTACTTGTAGTAGCCAATCAATGCACAATTTCCTCTACCCATCCCTTCTCCATCGTAGGCAATCAAAAAGAAGGGGAAGGTGGCTAACTTTTCTCCACCTTCCTCCACCTACCCAAATCAGTCACAATCATGGGAGCAACTAAATTTTCTCAATCCAATTAGCCAAACCAACCCTAATCAATAGGACATATCAACCTCCCATTTTGTAAAACTCCTAGATGGGCCAATTCTATAAATTGGCCCCTTGGGATGGCATTGGTAGAACTCTCATTTATGTATCAAATTGCTACCAAAATATTGAATCATTCACTCTTTTTAAAGTAACAATTTCCTGCTAGATTTTTCTCAAGAGGTCATATTAAAGTAATCAATTGGGCTTTCAAGGGAAGGAGGAAACTCACATGTGATTTTAGTGATATTCTACATATATCTGATTTCTTTGATATCCTTCAACATTATCTTTTAGATTAGCTATTTGTGCATGCACTAATCTACATTTACCATTTTTCATATAACAAGTCCTTTCACAATATCAACTATTTAATTAGTTTTGTAGGTATTTGAAGAGATATATGGGATATTAGATCATCCCTGAGATTCTATGAGCATCTTTTAGTAGTACCCTCCAACTTCTACAAGCCTGCTCTTTTTATTTTCTACCACTAAAAGTGAATTCACTGTCTATACTATTTTTAGGTAGAATGTTTGCTCTAGATTGTTAAAATCTTAGGATTATGACCTAGAACACTTTGGCCATCTTCTATCCCAAAAGAAAATTCACCCCATGTAGTTATTTTAGATGAAGAATTCAATCCTCTACATGCACAACTCTAGATCCCACTAGTATCCCAACATCCAACCTATCAAGTTTACCCTTGTGCATTATATTGCCCTTCTTAATAACCCCACTCTTTATTTTACCTTATATAAACTTGTTTGTTATTTTAGCAAATTTGTTGGTTACATAAATTCTAGGTAATGGGTTTGTCATAGGTATTACAACATCCATTTATAAGGTTTAAAAATTCAATTTTATGCATATAATAGGGGGCCTGACTATGCCAATTAGGAATACTTACACTTCTTGATGTTTGGAAGATCTAAAATGCTATCCATATTTATTCTATATATTTTGTAGGTTTCTACACATTTTCCAGTAGAAAATATTCTAGGCAGCATATTCATTAGATGATAAATTTGAATATAGGCCATGTATTCATGTCAACCACTAGAATAGGTAAGTACAATCTCATCCTTCTATTTTATTTTATTTTATATTGGTTATATGGGATTGAAATGGGCCCCACTTGTATTACATCATCACCATATAGTGGTATTACAACAAAGCTTGGATACTATCCATGTATCACCTAGCAAGATTTGACCCTTGGTCTCCTCCTTAAATGTTGAGGAATCTAACTAGTTAAAGTAATTCTACTTGTTAAATTATATCATAGAAATATATAATTTTAATGAGTTTACATATGTTTTTATGAGGGGTCTCGATCCCCTCATATTGAGTGGGGTTTTGAACCTTGGACCTTTTAAAGAGAGGTTAAATCCCTTACCACTGCATTAAGCTTGCAACTTCATCCTTCTATTTTATTAAGTAGCATAGGCTATTTGTTTTCCACATGTATTTAAACATACACACACACACACACACACACATATATATATAAGAAAAAATTAAAATAATATCTAATTTTAGCTTAGCATAATATTCTTCATCCTTTAGACATTCACTTAGAATTGTATGAAGATTTTCATTAGGATAATTTGTGTGCTCTTACATCCTTATTGGCCCTTGCATTAAAGAAAGAAAAGAAAAAGTTTTCTTTCTTGTAACTCTTATCTTAGTTAGCACGCCTCAAAGAAAAATTGCATATAGGCTAGCGTTTGTATTATGTACCTTTGTCTTCACACTACATTGCATTTTCATCTTCCATATTGGCTTCTAGGATAGAAAAAACCTAGGTGTTTGTCAAAACTAAACTCATAAAACTAGATTTAGGAAAATATTTATGCCCTTGGCAAACCCAAAACCCTCATCAAAGATAACAATGTGTAGTGCAATAACAACGAGTTAGTAATAATACTCTCTCGTTCAAGTGTGGTTGACCCTTGAGGGAAAAATTAGAGGCCAATGCCTTTGTGTGCCTTTTGGAACCCCACATATTTAGTGAACCTGACATGAAATACCATATGGGTCTAAAAGCCTTTTGACCTAGGACATTATCTTTAATCAACATAAAATTTACACCACTTAAATTAAGATCCTTTAATATTTTTTGCATAGTGTAAGCCATATTAAACAAATATGACAAGAACATAACCAATTGTTAATCCTACTAGGGGAAGATTAATGACCCCTTGAGTAAAATGTTGTATAAGCCTTGAGGCTTATCTCTCTTGGTAGGTGTATTATGATGGGCTAATGGGAGTCATAAGACATTATTCTCATTGGGGATATAAGGATTATAAAAAAATCTTCTCTTTCTTCTCTAAGAAACTCTAAAAACAAAACTATAATAAAATTGAATCTCCATTCCTTTGACCATGTCTGAACCTCCTTACCTTACTTAGAATGATGTGCAACAATTAGTGTAAAATTTGACTGCTTCGCTTGAGCTTCGAAAGAAGCAACCCATGATTAAAAACCAATATTTGAGGAAGAAAAATCTCCTTTTAGAACCCTTTTTTTGTTCACAATAAACAATGAGAAGTGGTTTTTAAATCCATGGACCATATAGCTACTTTGCTATGAGGAAATATGGAAGCTATGCAATCCATATTAAAGGTGGATGACATGTCTACTTCTATTATAGAGGAAATTATCTTAGAATTTCCACAACAACCTAGATCCAATCCTATGAGTTATCAATAGAGAGACCAATCATTATGACAAACATATAAGGAAGGCCATCAAAAATCCTATATTCCTTTGGGAATCAGGGGTCTATGTCTCAAAAAATAGAACCATTTAGGCTAAAATATATTATCTCTCAACTTGTAAGTGTTCCAAAAGTTTAAAATATGGATATATTTCCCAGTATGCCAAATTATTTGAATGTGACGTCTTCTAATCCATTATTTAGGATGCTCGGTCCTACTAACATTCCTACCACTAACTCTCTTATTATAAATAATCCTAGAATTAATAACATGATGATCCATTTTAGATCAATCCATATAAATTCTTGGTATTATCCATTGGCTAATTCACAATCTTAGTTTGTAACATCACAAGTTCCTTATCTTGGATTCTAGGATATAAACACAAATTTAGAATAATTGGTTAAATAAAACTTAGAATTTAAAAAACAATTGGCTTCTATCCAAGGAGCCATAAGAAAGAAATAATCCTATAAGTATTATTATAATGAACCTATACATCCATGTCTACTTAGTTGAACTTATTATCAAAACTTTATACCACCAAAGTTTCAAATGTATAAGGGAGACGATGACCTGATAGATCATATTAGAGTTTTCCAAGTTATTTTCCATGACATCACCTAATGATGAGGTATTATTATTAAATATATTCCCTTAAAGCCTTGGTGGTGAGGCCCTAGAATGGTATTTCTAGATTTCTTGCTACTTGATCAAGAGCTTTGGTAATTTAGCATAAATGTTCATTCAACATTTCTCTACCTACATAATAAACTCAGGGTAAAAATGAGTCTTTCATCGAGTTTTTAACTTGGTGGCATACTATGGTTAGGAAAAATCCTTTTACTCCATCATAAAGAGATTTATTGCATATTTTCATATGCAATTTGCAAGAGCAACTTTCAAATCCCTTAGAAATGACTCACATCTTCTCCTTTGAAGATGCAGTTGACCAAGAAAAATAAGTAGAAGCTACCCTTAAACATAGGGGGCAATTGAAGCCTAAGAAGGAGGAGGAAAATTTATCTTCCTCCAACATAAAAGGATATTATGAAAACAAGCATGTCCTCCATGATGGCATAATTGACTCTCACCCCATTAACAATCCTAAAGTAGGTAATGTTAATACCGCTACTGTATTACAAAAACTAGTTCTAGCTAAGACTCAAGAAAAGCCTTAGAGGAAGTTTTTCAAGTTAAATTAACTGTTATCCTCAGTAATAACACAATTTTTAGATGCTAAGATGATAGAATTACCACTTATAAGAGATCCCAACCTTGACAAGGAAAATATTTCTTGGTTGAATGCTGACCAACCATGTGTTTTTATCATACAAAACATCACCATACAAACAAATGTATCACTCTTAAGCATGTGGTACAAGACCTTATTGATGAAGGCCATCTTGTGGTTGTTGATATTGAACAAGCAACATACTCTAATAAAGATATGGAGATATTTTAGGATCCCTTACCTAAACATAAATAAAATTTTACCAATCATGTTCAACATAGGAATGTTCCCCTACTTACTAAAAACCTGGTAGGGATGATTCAAGTTAGCACCATTATTAGACAAAAAGCTAGAGAAATAAGTCAACCTTTAGAGCTACTCTCACATCCTTCCTTAGTCTTGTGGACCAAATGCTATGTTGCTCCTAAAGAACCAAATTTTGTTCTAAAACCCCAAATTAAGGTAGGAGGACCTTCAACCTCCAAAAATAATTGGAGGACACACCATCCAAAATATCTATACTCAAATTGTTGAGAACTTCATTGGGTAATAAGGAAAATCTATTTAAGATTTTAAGTGAGAAAACCATGCTAAAAAATATTAGCTCGAATAATTTGGATAACATGGTAGGGTCCCTTATTATGAAATATGAAACTAAATCATTTTTTAAGGATGATCTTCTACTCCCTTTTATACTATGAGAGCTCCCTTTGTATATCACATGTAAATTCGATGAGCAATGCATTAAAAGGATCCTTGTCGATAATTTCTTAGTTATAAATATTTGTAGCCTTAAGTTCATTAATAGGATAGGGCTTAGCAAGGAAGATTTAGAGAAATATGATATTCTCATAAAAGCCTATGACAACGAGGAACACAAAGCCATTGGAATCGTAGTTCTTACATTGAAAGTGAGGCCTCACATATTAAATACTTTGTTCTATGTGTTTCCCTATGGTCTGAACTACAATATCCTTTTAGGATGATCTTAGATCCATGCGATACAAGCCATCCCTTAAAATTACTATTAATGTTTGAAGTTCAAATATCATGGTACATTATATAACATTATGGTTGATAGAGATCCTTTCACTTAATTTCAAGCCATACAGTTAGAAAATACAAGGGCTTGCTTTTGCCCTTTGGTAAATGCTTCTTGTCCTTTCATTGACAATACCTTAACATTTGTTCCACCTAAGGGAATAAGTACCAGCCAAGGAGAAACAACTAGTAGCTAAGCCACAACAAAGGGTAAGGAAAAATTGTGGCTCAAGATAATAATTATATTAACCTCAACAATTGGCATAACAAGTTGTTAGATTTAGAACTAGTTAGGCCACCCTTGTCACATCAAAATTTAGGGTTACCTTTTAGAAAATAAATTATTGTATAGATAGGAAATTATATCTTTATTTCTATAGATACAACCAAAGAGAAAAGAATCTATGGAACTAATCTAATTTCAATAGAACAAAGGTATACCTCATTTAATTTATCCAACCTTTACCCTATCCCCAAACAGATTATTTGTAACTTTCGTTATCAAGGAAAGGGGTTAGGACCTCATGAGAAAGATATAAAAGAACCTCTCAAACTTAAGGCTTGCCCAGGACATTGGGGATTAAGATGCATCCCCAAACCCAACAAAAGGTCATCTTACCCCTCTTTGGATACTAGTGATTATGAGGTGTGCCTCTTCTCCCTCTATGATATGGAATAACAATTGCAAGCATGAGGGGAATATGACAAAACCAAAGACTACTCCTTATTTCCTTGGATGTGGTCATTTTGACCAATGAACCCTGAAAAATCTAGTGTGGGAGGAATTGGTAGACTTTTAGATGGCTCCCTGGTTTTTTTTTTGCTAAGAATTTGGGTATTCTATCCAATAACCTTGTTGAGGGGTATGGTATCCTTAGAGGCATTCAAGAGGCTACTAAGGTTGGATGGGAAAAGGTAATATTTGATTATGACTCTCAACTCATGATTAATATTTTGAAGACTCCTAAGAATCATAAGGTTGATTGGAGAATAACGTACGCCTATAAATAGGCATTACATGACATATTTTAGATAAGGGTGCATTTAATGATAACGACACCTTAATCCTTACAAAAACTAACATTTATTAATTCACACACCTAATTCCCTATCATTCCTCCCCACTGAAGAAGCATTGGTCCCCAATGCGTACAAATGTGGAAGAGAAAGAAGGAAAACAACCAGGAGTATTAGGTACAACCGAAAATGTACTCCTATTACAAAGCAAAATGATAACTTTTTACATGGTTGCATGAAACCAAAATCTGGAAGTGGCATTGAATCCAGCTTGAAAAATGATATCCATTGACTGTAAACACTGTTATGCCGATGAACATCTAAAATTGGTCCCTCGAAACGATGAAAGATAGCAACAACTGATGTCAGAGCAAAATACCTTGAACTATGTGCCAAAGGGTGCCAACGAAAGTGCACATTATTTTTTTGGTTTTGAATGTTGGACCACATGGATTAATGAAATGCATTGAATGAAAACAACCACAAAAATAGTTTTAATGAAAGGCGACCACATGGAAATGCATTTGATGAAAGCAACATTGAAATGCATTTAATGAAAGCAGTGGGGAAATGCATTTAATAAAAGTTGTGAGATTTAATGAATGTGGTTTAATGAATGTGGTCTAATGAATGCATTAAATGGATTAAATTGTAGTGGAATAAATTAAATTAAATTAAAACTAATTTAAATTAATTTAATTTATTTAATGGTTTTTTGATGGTTGGGTCGCATTAATGAAAGGTGGATATGGGAAAAATTAAAAATGGGTAATGAATGCATTAATGAAAATGGGCATGCATTAATAATGTGTTTTAATGATGGAAAATTAAATTAAATTAAATTAAAAATTTAATTTAATTTAATTTATGGAAATGTGGTGGTAATGATCTCTATAACTGCTAATGATTGAAAATAAGCTAAAAATGTATGAGAAAGGTAGTAAACGTGCGTAAATCATAAAAAAAGACAGATCAGGCATGGCGATGACCATGGAGGAGGCAGTGGCCAATGAAAGTGGTGGCAGCCAAAATTGCACAAATCAAGAACATCATGAAAGAAAATACTACAAAAGTGGAACAATAACAGGGCATCATATGGCAGGTGGAGGCCATGGCAAAAACTACGATGGAAATAACCAAAATGAGGAGCGATGCTAGAAGATATCAAATTAGGCTAAAGACTACCTGAAAACATCATAAACATCATATCAGGTGGAATGCTCCCTAAAAATTGTAATTCGACCGAAAAATAGCCAAAAAGTTGCAGAGGGCCATTGAAAATAGGAAGCAACAAAATGATGCCAAAGAACGATAAATCAAGGCCATTGAAAATGAGCTGCAAAGCCACCAAGGATGACAATGGGAAAGTCGTAGGTAGCTGATCAACATCCGATAATAGGAGATCAAAACTCCTCAACTGCAGAGATACCAGATCAAGGTGTGAAAGGCATGGAAGCACTAGAAATTGCATGAATGGTGGCCAAAAACTAGATACCAATGTTTGATAGAGGAACCATTGGTAAAGCAACGAACATCAGAGATGCTGAGGATGCACTGGGAGGCCACAAAGTGTAGCATGTGTGATGATAGTGGTAGAGATGGTAGCTTTTTCTTCAATTGTATTGGCTTCAAGTGAGCCAAAATTCATAATGGCTGGGGGGTCCTGAACTGCAACAGGAGCAAAAAAAGCCACATGGTCTAATGGAAAGATGCTGGGGAGTTTTCCCAGAGATCCTGGTTTGAATCTAGATGTGGTTGTAAATTCTTCAATGTCTGGATCAAGAATGAAATCCTAATTTCCTTCAATAAGAACTTTAGCAGTAGTGAGATCTTCAGTGATAGCAGTAGCAAGCATTTCTGTCTGAATTACTTGGAATTTTACAGTGATATCACAAGGTGCAGCAATGAGATCTTCAGTGAGATCTTTGGTAGGTAGCTGATTTATGACTGTAAGAACATCTTGTAGTTTTATGATGAGGAAGGCAAGTTGGGCAGAGACCTCATTATGCGAGAGAGTTGTACTCAATATCATTCTATAAAATATGGAAATAGATGATGTGATTTAAAAGAGCATAAAATGAATGAACGACAAATGAATGCCCAGAGAACATAGATAAATGCCATGAATGAATCGCTCTAAATCACATTTTGTATGGAAATGAAAATGAAGATGATCAAAGATTTTTGGACTAGCCAAATGTGCATGATCAAGGTAGGAAGAAATCATGAACAAATTGGAAATAAACTATTTAGTCGGAAAAAGTGCTTGAAAAGATAGCTATTCCATAGATTTGATTACGAAGGCATTCTCGTTCCCTGTCTAAAACAAACTCGACCTAGGGAAAGAGGATACTAGACTTGATTCTACAACCAGCTCTGATACCAAATGATATGGAATAACAATTGCAAGCATGAGGAGAATATGACAAACCCAAAAACTTAGCTATATTCCATTGATAACATACGCCTATAAATAGGCATTACATGACATATTTTGGATAAGGGTGCATTTAATGATAATGACACCTTAATCCTTACAAAAACTAACATTTATTAATTCACACACCTAATTACCTATCACTCTAACCTCAAAGTAAGATCACTTTGACAAAAAAATTATATTGGGATGAGGATGAGGATAGCGAACCTTTCCTTTTTCAAATTTATGATGTATTTTCAAAATTTATTTACATAAATATGATAAGCATTATGCAGCTTGAGCTTATAGAAAAAAATAGCCAAGACTCCCATGAAATCCCTAAAAACAACCTTGGCTATCAAAAAGAGTTAGTTTTGACTCAAGCAAATGATAGCATTCCACTTCAACCAATGAAAATCCCCTTAGAAACTATTAATGTTTGTGAGGTAATTTACCACACAACCCTCTTAGGAATGCTAACACCAATGATCTTGATCTAGAGGATATCCCTAGTGAAGGACCCCTTCCTTAATTGCACATCCCTCATAGTCATCAAAGCTTGAGTAATGAATTTTAAGACTTGAAGAGCTTGAAAGTCTAGGGGTGTTGCCTGCCCCTCCAAGTTAGAATATAAATATCACATATTGATAAAGAAAACTATTAACATCAAAATAGGTTCCCAAAATAATCAAAAAATTATAAAGTTAGGAAAAATAATATCTCTAGAAGAGTGTAAAGAGTATACTAAGCTTTTGAAAAAATTCCTTGACATCTTTGCATGATCTTATGTAGACATGCCTAGACTAGATCTATCCTTGGTGGTCTATCATTTGGATCTTAAACCAGATGCCAAACCAATAAAGTAGAAATTAAAGAAAATGCATCCTAAAGTTGTTTTACTTATTGAAGAGAAACTCCCAAAACTTTTGAAATTCAAATTTATCAAGGATATTGATTACTCTTATTGGATTTCCAACATAGTACTTGTAACTAAAAAGAAAGGTACTATGTGTGTCTATACTAATTTTTGGGATATAAAAAATCTTATCCCAAAGATGAATTTCCCTTGCAAAAAATAGACATGATCATCAATTTCACCACAAGTTATGGGATGTTGTTTATAATGGATGGATTTTCTAGGTATAATCAAATTTGAATCATGGCAGAAGACAAACCTAAGACAAATTTCACTACTCCTTGGGGGAAATTTTGTTATGAGGTCATGTATTTTGGTTTAAAGAACATGAAATCAACCTATAAATATGCAATGATATATATTTAATGATATGGTGTACGATATCATTGAATATTATGTCAATGATCTTCTTAAACAATATATAAAATGAGAATATCATGTCAAATACTTAAGGCATATCTTTGAGACTCATAAAATACAGAGTCTATCTAAAACCCTCCAAATGCATATCTGGAGTAACATCAAGGAAGCTATTAGGATTTATAGTCTCTTGATATGGCATTGAAGTAGATCCAAACATGATATTCTATATCACTGATATACCACCTCCTAAAAACTTAACCCAACTTTAGAGCCTACAAGGTAGATTATAGGCTATTAGAAGGTTCATATCTCAATTGGTAGATAAATGTCAATCCTTTTCTAAAATTCTATGGAAGGGGACTAAATTCATTTGGAATGAAGAATATAAAAAGGATTTTTATGCCTTGAAAATATTTCTATCTCCTTCGGTGCTTGTCCCACCTAATATTATTAAACCATTGTTATTATACATAACAACAATAGTTCATGCCTTAGGTGCCATGTTGGCATAATATGATTATCAACATAGGAAAAGGATGATCTACTATTTTAGTAGAACCCTTTTTATCTATGATACCACATACACATTTAGAAAAATTGTTCTTGGAAATAGTCTACATTACATACTAAGTCATAAGATCTGTGTTATAGCTAAAGTTTATCCTTTACAATACCTCATATCCAAGATCTATCTTTTAGTAGGATAACCAAATGGGTAATGGAATTTAATGATTTCAATATTGAAGTTATTGACCAAAATTCATTAAAGGGACAAGTAATAGCTAACCAATTGGTAGCATCCCCTCTATAAACTAGTCATCCCATAGTAATCAAGCATCCTGATGAAACAATATATAGCCTCGAGGTAGCACAACAAGATTCCTGGACCCTTTACTTTTATGGCGCAAGATGTATGTTAGGATCCCATCCTGAAAGTAGGATGTAATAATCCTTGCTTAATGTGGGGGACATCTATGATAATATTTTATGGTATTAGAAGCACCTAGACAAGTGGTGTTATTATATGTAATTGTTATCAAGAATAAAATTATTTTGTTTTTAGAAGATTTTAGCTCGTGTGACATTTTACATGTAAGCCAACCTTGAGCATTAGGTAGAGAGATGAAGTCTTTAAAAATACGAGGGGTAGGAATGAATGTATATTTTTACATAATTTAATTAAATTATTGAAGGAGGTTATCCCTTCAAAGTGGCCTGTGATTCTATGTTACTTTGTAAGATTATTTCATTTTTGCACTTATATTTATTATTGCAATATCTTATGTTTATACCTTTATGTTTTATTGCAATATTTTTATGAATGTGCTAACTTTAAAGAGAAGGTTCCTTAACAAATAATATTAGAGAACTTTTTAGAGCCATGTTCTACTGTGGCTATGATAGTTTTTGTCATTCCCACTATTAGGTATAAAATTTCATGTTTTTGTTTTTCAACAATTTCCTTCTTAAAAAAATCTAACCTTTTATTTTTTTGCATTAGTTTATTAGGTTAGAATGTTGGGAATGAACAAATGAGATAATATTATACATGAAATGAGTATAATATATAGACATAAACCTATATTAAGAACATGATAAATGTTAAAGGAAAATGACAAGTGTCAAGGTGAAGGCATAGTGCACATTAATATTCTAACATTCTCCCTTAATATGCACTATCTTAACTAAAGAAAAAAAAACAATTCAACATTAGGTAACATTCCCCCTTAATGTTGAATTCACTAAAATAACCCTATCATCCTTCTTTATTACGTAATTTGGACTAGGCTCGTGCTTTTTGCACTTGGATCTCCAACAATGAACAATGCTAGATCAACGGTGTATACATCTCAGTTTGTTACCACATGGTAAACCACTTCCTTGGATATGTTGCCACTGGGTTAGCCATTTAAGTGCATCAAGGTCATATTGGGTGCCTCAGGGTTAGCCACTTCCATGGGTCTATTGCCTCTACAAGTCATCCTCTAGGTATGTTGCCTCTCATTCACACACAGTCCATCGAACACACATTCCATAGAACACACAATCTCCTCTAACTTGTATTGCGAACACATAGTCCATTGAACACCATTCACAGGGATCAGTTGATCCATCCATTAAACATGTCCTTGATAAAATTGATTCATCACACACAATGGGCCCCATTCATCAATAGAAAACATGCCATAAAACCAACCCAAAGTGTGCTTCAGGTACAACCAATATCATAGAAATATTCATAAGAAATAGAAAATCACAGAATGACCTCATCAATCTCAGGGCACTGTGAAAAAAATCCCCATAAAAAAAATATTAATGATAACTTCACTTAGAAATTCAATCAACCTCCATACAGATGCATGGGTTCCACCACATGCCATGCCATATTTTAACATGCTGCATTGATTGTGTTGGCCATTGATATTTCCTGCTATGTACTCTACACAACATTTTAGGCACTATAGTGATTCATGACATCAATAGGAACACCCTGAATAGACCATAGCTTAATATAATTTCAACAAAATTCTAATCAAGGTGAGATGTATCCCTAGGACAACACACTCGCAACTCATCACCAAGAACCAGATGGAGATCAAGGTGTAGTAACTTCAACATTTAAGAACTCTAGCTTGTAAATGCACCCACTACCACCTCAGAGGCACTAGAAACATTATGACAATTCAGATCTTACACTATGCTATTTCAGTATATCCTGAAGTCAGACTCCATCACACTACACTAGCTACACAAAATTAATAATTTTTTACCAATTTCTAAAAAAATTATGTGGTTACAATTGGCGGTATCAAAACTTGGGGTTCTAAAAAAATTGCTTTCTCTGCAAGAATAGGTCAGAGGTTGCAAATTCCATTTCATCCCCAAATGGCCACACATCATCACAAATTTAGCACTGCCACACTGCCTATTGTGAGAAAATTCCCTTCTGAATCCTCGGTGAATTCACTGTTATCAGATAAATAACTAAGGCTCTACGTTCACCTTGTGGATGCCATGAAAATGTTGACTACCCTCTTAAGAGAAACAAGCATATCGATGACCATGAAAATGTGCCAAATTCAAGTGGTAAATGGTGTCACTTTATGATAAAAATGCCATAGATGACATCTCAACAGAAATAACTAGAATTGTACGACGAGCATCAAATGACATGCAATCAATGGCATACAATTTTTTAGTTTATTTAAGAAATGCTCCCAAATGTAGCAGTAGACTATCAACAACCATAGTGAACATGTCTCTAGAACTGACAGGAGTGGCATCAATCAACACTACTAGAACTGCTAAGAAAAAATAAGGAGTCACAACAAGTTTTATTAATAATTCCAGAACTCATCATCGGAGTAGCACAAAATGGCGACCAGTTTCCAAAAACTTGCTTCCCTCAAAACATGGCACAATAGCTTATGTGATTAATGGGGAAGAGTTATCTTCATCTGCATCTATCTATTTACCCATTACTTGCTGCCTTTAGTCTATAGATGTCATTGTCGAGCCTTGACATCCTTCTTCAAAAAACAACCACTCAAAATATCCATCTTATCCAAAAACTTATCTATCTTATGACTGCCATGGAAATTTAAATATCAGGCACCCTGACAAAGCCTTTTGCAATAGAATAAATTTACATGGTTTGCAACAGGCACTAAAAAAATTCTTTATTTTTGGGTGGACATCTTCTAGAACGGATCAGCATATTGATTTGGGGATCATGGGCAGGCCTTCAATGTAGAGAAAAAAATATGTAGAAATCAACAGGATCACTCTGCCCTTTCAGCGTGATGCTAAGAACACCACTACAATTTTCCAAAACCTAGGGGGATTGTTTTTAGGCCGCTTGCCTCTCTTCAACCTTTAGAACCATATAAACCTTTAATGTATCCACATTAATTCATGACAGTCATCATCCCAAGGCTGGAATGGTCACAAAAAAAATATTGCACTTAATATCTAGAACTAGAGCAAACTTGTATTCCCAGTCTCAGGTCTAAATCGCCCCCGTTTTATCGAATTTACCGTTGAACCTCCGTCTATGATTGTCGTGGAACAATATGTCCATGAAACGTTGCAAAAATTTGTATTGTCATGGTGCGCCACATGGAGTATTAGTAATACGAACCATGAAAAAATTTGTGATTTATGCTCGTCACGATCCATTTTTAATATGAATCGAAATTCAACTCCAGATCACGTGAACAACAAAAAAAATTACATCTAGCGTAGAATAGGTGGTGAATTCATGGTAAAACTCTTTAGTGTTAAAAAAATCCCATGGTGAAACAACTCCTCTGCTACAATCTTGAGATGACTGTTTGGAGAGAAAAAAATCATGCCACCAGGTCCAGTGGTAAGCCTTGCAAGATAAAATTCATGGGTATTCTTACCCCAATATTGGGCACAACCTTTATTCCTTCTCCACGGAGCTCAAGAAACATGCAATAATACTGGGCATGATATCCATAAAAAAATTTGCATCCTACATGCTGTCTACCAAAGCACTACGTTCTCCATAATCCTTGCAAAACAAAATTTGCAAATAAAACCCAATAGCTTGCCTAGTATCCTGTTTTTCATTTTTTCCAAGAAACTACTTCTGCGGATGGATACATAGGATCAACTAAAATCTCAATAACTCTCAATAAATCTCTCTAAAAAAAATAATGGATTTTCCTCTCAAACTTCTGGTTTTTGATCCATAAAAAAATATGGAGAGCATACTCCCTAGCTTGAAGAGAAAAAAATGAAGGAGGATTTCCATGAGGGAAATCCCTCCTCAAACCAATAGGGTAGGGAAAGAACCTGCTCTGATACCAAATATTGGTAATGAACAGATGAGATAATATTATACATGAAATGAGTACAATATATAGGCATAAGCCTATATGAAGAACATGACAAATGTCAAGAGAAACTGACAAGTGTCAAGGTGAAGGCATAGTGCACATTAATATTCTAACATAGAAACCCTATGCTAAGGGTTTTAAAATATCATGAAAGATCTATTGTTATTGGCTAAGCTATATTATCAGTAAAGTTTCTAGTAAAGTGAGGGACGATCAGGTTCCATTAGATAGGCCTCAAAAAACATTCGTTAAGGAAATTGAGCTCCCACATATTTTTGGGTATATCAGGATACCCCCTAGGATTAGGAAAAACCTTTAGCTCTTAGGAATATTATTTGCCTTGTATTATCCATAGTACACTATAAATAACATCTAGAAAGATCACCCTCATGTACTAACAGAGAGGCAGGTAGAGTGCTCAAGGGTATGTGTGGAATCCTCCTTGAGTAATGGCCTAAAATATTGGTTCAAGTATTATTGTTCATCACTGTGGTATAACAAAGGACCTATGGGTAGTACATACACCCTAACTTAGAGTACCCTGTTGTATTGAATATCAAGCCTACAACAAAAATCATTTTCTGTGAATAGTGGACCTATAATCATAACCCTACCATAGAAATTGAGCATACAAAGAAGACATCTCTATTTTAGAATTATTACATGAAAATAAATGAAAGAAATTACAAAGGAACATAATAGTTAGGATAAAAAACATCAGAGTCAAAAATAGTGGGAACAGGGTGGTTAGTGTCAATAATAGTTAAGATATTCAAGCAGTAATTGTCAATACAGGGTTGTCAATTTTCAATGTTAGTAATAGTTATCTATGATAGTTAGAATTTAAAATAGGCAAGGAATAGCCTATGATAGAGTCAAACTAGATAGTCAATAGACAATTCTAGAATTGGTTGATAGTGCTAGTAGTTAGAGCAGATTCAGACTAGACAGTTGAAAACATAGTGTTAGGATTGATTGAATAGTATTAGTAGTCAAAATAGATAATACAAAGTATCATAAGAGGTTGGCCAACAAAAAAAACAATTTTCTAAGAGAACCAATCCTCCAAGAGGAAAAATGACAACACTCAAAGACCACCCCCTAGAAAAAAGTTTAGGGTGTTCAAGTATAGTGTTATGGTATATAGCTCATTACGACCATCTTGTTGAGCTTATTATTTCAATATAAAACCTCCATGCACTTTTTTAGGGGTGCAAAAAACTTTCATCATGGGACCTAGTCCATTATTATTGCCTTTTCGAGCTGATCATTTTGGTATATAGCACCAAAACCACTTTTTAGGCTCCTTACTAAAAATAGTAATCCCTAAAATCAAATTTCTATTTTTAGTAAGAATTTCAAATAGGTCATAACTCTTAAAACATGGCTTTAGGTACTCGATAATAACAATAAAAAATAATTAGAGGCACAAATTGATAAGCATGTGGATTATTTGGAAAAATAATTAGGGGCACAATTAGGCAACAATTTAGACCAGTTAAAGATAGAACTCAAAAATATCTAGGAGTCTATGAATTTGGTCACTAGGACACAAAGGGAAATGAAGGTAAAATTAAAAGATAAAATTGAAGAATTGGGCAGTCATGTCTCTGGTGATCCTCTCCCACATGATATATTGAATCATCATGATCAACATGATGTAGGTATCAAAACATAGAAAATAACAATGGATTTAATGAGTTTCCAAAATTTAATGGAAAAGATCCTAAGGGGTGGATCTGTAAGGTAAAATATTATTTCAGTCTTTATAATATCCCACACTACATGCATCTAATAGTTATCTCTTTCAATTTTAAATTAAATGCACTAAATTAGTTTCAGTGGCTTAGAAAGGTCAAACCTGATCTTTCTTGGCATGAATTTGAGCAACATCTCCTCACTCACTTTGGTCCTAGTGAATTTGAAGATTTTATAGGAGCTCTTTCTAGACAAGATTCAACCATTCAAGAGTATCAAACCCAATTTTAAAAACTGGCCAATCATACCATTGGTTTAAATGTTGACTTCTTTCAAAGTTGTTTTGTGAGCAGTTTGAAGGATGAAATTAAGGTCGAGGTTAAAATGTTAAAGCCCCAAACATTAAAATAGGAAATAAATTTGGCTCGATGTGTAGAAGAAAAATACAAGGTTCAAGGACTCACCTTTAGAGTTCCTCAATCTTGACTACCTTTTTTTTCCAAGCCTACGATAACTCCTACCACTAAATATCCAACCATTAAAAAATTAACTCACAAAGAGATGGAGAATAGAAAAGTCCAGGGGTTATGCTATAATTGTGATGAAAATTATTCCCCAAGGAACAAGTGTCTGCATCAAAAATTGTATCTATTGGTTATTGATGATACACCAACCATATAATATTTAGAGGAAGAAGAGGATCCTCAAGGGGTAGAAACCACAAAACATACCAAAGTTCCAAAGGAATCCTAATTGAAAATATCAGTGCATGCTTTAGCAGGAGTATCAACTCCTCAAAATATGAAAGTAATTGGATACTTCAAAGGATAAAGGGTCATCATTCTTATTTAATCTAGCAGTACACATAACTTTATTGATCCACGAGTGGCCAAATAGGGAAACTGTTACATTACTATGTACAATTTCTTTGAAGTCATGATTGCCAATGGAGGAACCCTTCCATGCAAAGGAAAATGTTGTAATATCAAACTCCAAATTGGCGAATCTAATCTCAAGATAAACATGTTTTTCCTACCATTATGTGGTTGTGATATAGTTTTGGGAGCATAATGGTTGTCGATGTTAGATCCAATTTTATGGGATTTTTTTGAGTTATGGATGAATTTTAATCAAGAAGGGACTGAATATACTTTATGTGGCATGAAAGCTGGTGTGGCTCAATTTAGTTCTACCCATAATATGGAAAAGTTGTTAAACAAGTCCTCTCATGAAGTGGTGGCACAAATATTTGCTATCAATGCTTCCAAGAAAGAGGAAAGGGATAATCCAATGCAATTATAGGGTTTATTGAATAAATATGCTCAATGATTTGAGGAACCCAAGGGAATACTTCCTCATCGCTCTCATGACCATGCAATTCAAATTTTCCCTGGTAGTCTTCCTTTAAATGTATATCCCTACAAGTATCCTTATGCTCAAAAATTTAAAATTGAGAAAATATTTCAAGAGCTTCATGTTGCCAGGGCTATCCATCCTAGTGTTAGTCCCTATTCTTCTTTGGTATCTTGGTGCTTGTATGTGGATTTTTGAGACCTCAATAAGATCACTATTAAATATAATTTGTTAGTCTCACAATGCCACTGAGAGGGGGGGTGAATCAGTGTAGCTCTTTAAACTTAAACACACAGCTCTTAAAATAGAAATAATGAAACCTTAAAACCAGATAGAGCAAGTATCACAAGAGAACATCACACAACACAAGATTTAACGAGGTTCACCAATGTGGCTACTCCTCAAAAATGACTGCTTGGACTACCATCCAAATCCAGCCTTTGCAAAGCACCAACTTTACAATCAATTTACCAGCACCCACTGGAAGGAGCACCAACCCCTTATTTATCTACACCAACAGAAAGGAGCACCAACCCCTGATGCCAAGCTGCAACCTGGACTTCAATTTTGAATCTAGAAGTTTACCAAAAAAATACCTTTGCTTTTACAAGACCCTGACTGGTCTATTGCTTACCCAATCTCTTTCACTATTCATAGAACAGACACTTCACACACTTCTATGATCTACAACCACACTGCGCCTTCTGCTTTCTCTGTGCAATCACTTCGCACACTTCTACGATCTACAGTCAACCTTCACGATCGTCTTCTCCCTTTCGTGCACTCTGCTCTATTTGCGAATTCTGCACTTAGCTCGATTCGACATGACTTGCTCTCTGCGCACTCCGACCGAACTTCACACACTTCAACAACACAACAAATCTCCAAACAGCCCTCCTTTTATAACATAATGTTTGAGATGAAAACCCTAATCTTAGTCGGCTGTAAATCCTAATCTTAGTCGGTTTTCATGACAACTGTAAACCCTAATTTTAGTCGGTTGTTCATCGGTCTTCGTCGGCTTCAACTTAACCGCGAGAATACAACATGTCACGATATCGCGACACTTTTTCTCCTTGCTCTTTCTCTTAGCTTTGGCCCACGAAAATACATGTCATGATATCGCACACTTTTTCTCCTTGCTCTTTCTCTTAGCTTTGGCCCACGAAAATACATGTCGCGATATCGCGACACTATTTTCTCTCTCCTCTTTCTCTTTGCTTTGGCCCACGAAAATACAACATGTCACGATATCGTGACACTATTTTCTCTCTCCTCTTTCTCTTTGCTTTGGCCCGCAAAAATACATGTCGTGATATCGTGACACTATTTTCTCTCTCCTCTTTCTCTTTGCTTTGGCCTATGAAAATACATGTCACAAAATCATGACACTATTTTCTCTCTCCTCTTTCTCTTTGCTTTGGCCACAAAATACATGTCGATATCGTGACACTATTTTCTCTCTCTTTCTCTTTGCTTTGGAAATACATGTCATGATATCATGACACTTTCGCCTTCGTATACTTCATCTTAGCTTTTGTCATGAAATCATGACACTTCTGCTTCCATACTTAGCTTCTTTGCTTTTGTCATGAAATCGTGACACTTCTGCCTTTGAAGTCTTCTTCTCTGCTTTTGTCATGAAATCATGACACTTCTGCCTTCGAAGTCTTCTTCTCTGCTTTTGTCATGAAATCGTGACAGTTCTGCTTCCGTACGCTTCCTCTCTTTCTTTTGTCATGAAAATGCGACATGTCACGAAATCGTGACACTTTTTCTTTCTCTTCCTTCCTGGCCTTTTCGAGTCACGAAAATGCGACATGTCACGAAATCGTGACACTTTTTCTTTCTCTTCCTTCCTAGCCTTTTCGAGTCATGAAAATGCGACATGTCATGAAATCGTGACACTTTTTCTTTCTCTTCCTTCCTGCGCTTTTTGAGTCATGAAAATGCGACATGTCATGAAATCGTGACACTTTTTCTTTCTCTTCCTTCCTGCGCTTTTCGAGTCACGAAAATGCGACATGTCACGAAATCGTGACACTTTTCAAACTTACTTTCTCTCTCCTATTTTAGTCATGAAAATGCGACATGTCACGAAATCGTGACACTTTTCCAACTTACTCTCTTTCTTCGAACTTGTCATGAAATCGTGACACTTCTTCCTGCTTTCTCTTTTTCTTCCAACATGTCATGAAATCGTGACAGTTTTTCCACTTGCCTTTTTCTCTCCAACATGTCGTGAAATCAGATAGGTTTTCCACTTCCTTTTCTCTTCCAACATGTCATGAAATCGCGATTTCCACTTCTTTTCTTCCAACATGTCATGAAATCGCGACAGTTTTTCCACTTGCCTTTTTCTCTTCCAACATGTCATGAAATCACGATAGTTTTTCCACTTGCCTTTTTCTCTTCCAACATGTCACGAAATCATGACAGTTTTTCCACTTGTTTTTTCTTCCAACATGTCAAATCTTTTTCTCTCCAACATGTCATGAAATCGTGATAGTTTTTCTAGCTTCTTCTCTCTCTTCCAACATGTCACGAAATCATGATAGTTTTTCCAGCTTTTTCTCTCTCTTCCAACATGTCACGAAATCATGACAGTTTTTCTTGCCTGCTGTATATGTCATGATATCGCGACACTTTTCTTACTTGTCTTTTTCTTTGATCTTTTGCAAATGGGCCACTTCGGTCTTCTTGGAAACTCACTGTCCATACTCTGAATAACCTTTGAACTCCTGTCTTCTGCATCTGAATAGCTTTTGAACTTCCTGTCCACTGAAACAATAGATCTATCTGACTGTGTTGACAACAATGACAATACTGTTGCTGCACCTTGCTCAACAATCTCCCCCTTTGGAATTGTTGGCAACACATGTGCAATTTCCTGTAACTCTTCTCCCCCTTTGACAATAATACCAAAGGGCTACTGCAGACTCCCCCTGAGTCCATGCACAACATTCTCAGGCAAAATTGATTATACTTAGCAAAAATCATGAACATGAGCAAAAAGATAATCAAATACTTAGATGCTCCCCCTGAGAATGTGATCCCTGTAGCTAGTCAATCTTTGGGAAGTGTGACCACTCCCAATTTATTGTGAAGGTACTCAAAAACTTCCTTGGGCAATGGTTTTGTGAAGATATCTGCTACTTGCTCTGTAGTTGGAACAAAATCCAACTTAACCTCACCTTCTACAACTTTCTCCTTCAAAAAGTGATACTTGATAGCGATGTGTTTTGTGCATGAATGCATAACTCGGATTCTTGGAGATGTTAATGGCACTGGTGTTATCACACTTAACTGATATTGGCTCACTGAAGAAAATACCAAGATCTTTCAGGGTTTGTTTCATCCACAATACCTACGTACAACATGTTGTTGCTGTAATGTATTCTGCTTCTACGATCAATAAAGAAACTGACTCTTATTTCTTACTGTGCCATGCGACCAATCTGTCTCCAAGATAGAATGCACCTCCACTGGTACTCTTTCTGTCATCTACACATCCTGCCCAATCTGCATCTGAATACGAAATAAGGGTGAAGTCTTTACCTTTTGGATACCATAACCCATACTCCATAGTACCCTTGAGGTACCGAAGAATCCTCTTTATTGCTGTCACATGAGTCTCCTTGGGATTGGCCTGAAATCGTGCTACCATGCATACTGCCTACAAAATATCTGGTCTGGTAGCTGTCAGGTACAGTAGGCTTCCAATCATAGATCTGTACATGGTTTGATCAACAGGTGGAGATTTGTCATCTTTGCTCAACTTGGCACTCGTTGTCATGGGAGTGCTAACTGGCTTACAATCCTCCATTGTGAACTTTTTCAACATCTCTTTTACATATTTAACTTGAGAAATAAATATGCCCTTCTTACTTTGATTAACTTGCAAACCGAGGAAATATGACAGTTCACCAATCATTGACATTTCAAATTCTTTCTGCATCTTATTTGCTAAATCTTTACATGACTCATCTTTGTCGCTGCCAAATATGATATCATCTACGTATACAACAAGAACAATAAGATGCCCATTTTCTATTTTGACATACAAGTTACTATCCACCATACCTTTCTTAAACCTTTGTTGAGTGAGATAGTTGTCTAGCCTTGCATACCATGCTCGGGGTGCCTGTTTTAAGCCATATAATGCTTTCTTCAACTTGCAAACCAAGTTTGGATCATCACCAAGTTGGAAACCATCTCGGTTGCTCAATATAAACCTCTTCTTCAAGTTTCCCATTCAAAAATGCTGATTTCACATCCATTTGATAAACTTTGAAATTCTTGTAGACTGCTAAAGCCAGAAACATTCTAATTGCCTCAAGTCTAGCTACTGGTGCAAAAGTTTCCTCAAAATCAATGCCTTCAACTTGAGCATAACCCTTACATACCAATCTTGCTTTATTTCTGACTACCTGTCCGTCTTCATTCAATTTGTTTCGAAAAATCCATTTAGTTTCGATTATATTTTTATTTGCAGGTCTAGGTACTAACTCCCAAGTTTCATTTTTCTCGATCTGATCTAATTCTTCATTTATTGCCTTCATCCAACTTTCATCTTTGCTTGCGTCAGTAACATTTTTGGGCTCAATGCTGGATAATAGAGAGTAGTTACTTACTACTCTTCTTCTTGTCTGAACACCAACTTTGGGGTCTCCAATTATTTGCTCTCTAGGATGATTTTTCTGCCAGCTGCTTGTTTTGAATTTCTTATTTTCTTCCACTTCTGAATCACAACTTAAATCATCTGAGTCAATTTTTTGCATCTTTTCAATTTCGTTTTCCTCATCTCCTTCAATAACCTCTTCATAAATTGGGTAGTTCATTTCATAGCTAATTACTCGTTCTCTACCTTCATCAAATTTAACATCGACACTGTCCACAATTTTCTTTAGCCTCTTGTTGTAGCATTTGTAAGCTTTGCTTTTTGATGAGTAACCAACAAAAATACCTTCATCTGCTCTATCATCAAACTTACCAAGATTATCTTCAGTTCTTTTGATATAGCACTTGCTGCCAAAAACTTTGAGGTATTTTGTTGTTGCCCTTTTACCGAACCATAATTCATAAGGAGTTTTGCTTTCATGTGTTCTCAGCATGTACCTATTTTGGATATACACCATAGTATGGACTGCTTCTTTCCAAAATCTGTCTGCTACTCGCTTTCAGCCAACATAGTCCGTGCCATTTCCTGCACTGTCCTGTTCTTTCTTTCCACCACTCCATTTTGTTGAGGTGTCCTGGTTGCTGAGAACTGTCTCCTAATACCGTATTTTTCACAGTATTCTGCAAACTCCTCTGAAATGAATTCTCCTCCTCTGTCCGATCTTAAACATTTGATCCTCTTTCCTGTTTCATTCTCAACCTGGTTTTTGAAAATCTTGAACATATCAAAAGCTTCTGATTTATGCTTCAAGAAAAATATCCATGTCATTCTGGAATAGTCATCAATGCACAACATAAAATATTTGTCACCATTTATGCTTTGTGTTCTCATGGGTCCACATAAATCAGTGTGTATTAGTTCCAAAGGTTTGCTTGTGTAGTATTCTTTTGTTTTGAAAGAGACTCTAGTTTGTTTCCCCTTTTGGCATGAAGCACAAATGTTGTTTGCAGGTTTGTTGATGGTGGGAATATCTCTCACTACTCCTTTTGAGGTGATTTTTACTAGATTATCAAAATTGATATGACCGAGTCTCTTGTGCCACAACCAATTTTCTTCTTCCTGTCCAATAAAACAAGCTCCTTCTGAAGTCTCTAAGAGCGTGTACAGGTTTCCAGATGTTCTTGATCCAGTTGCTATCAATTTTCCACAGTTTGTCTTTCTGACTTCACAACCCTGCTTCTTAAAAACTACCTCATGACCTTTATCACAAATCTGACTTACGCTCAACAGGTTATGTTTCAAACCATCCACAAACAAGACTTCTTCTGACTTAATTTTTTCGTTAATAATTTTAACTGAACCTTTGCCAACTATCTTAGCTCCATCATTATTTCCAAACTTTACTGAACCACCTTCATATTTCTATAACTTCTCAAATTTTTGTTTGTTACCTGTCATATGACTGGAACATCCACTATCAAGTATCCATGGTACATATTTATTCTGTGCTTTAAATGTTGTTTGTACGATTAAGGATTCCTTTTCTTCCTTAAGTTGTTCCTTTTCTTTCCACTCCATTTTGATAGTGGTTTTGGGCTCTTGTTTTGCCTTTCCCTTATCAACAGCTTGTGCATGTATTACGAGAAGTTTTCTATTTTGTCTCATCCTATTTGGTTGAACTTTTCTTCCCTGAAACTGATTTGATGCAAATGTGCTTCTACAGTTTCTTGCAATGTGCCCAAAATTATGACAGTTATAACATTCTACTGTATAATTCATCGGAGGAGAAAAAGCATTTCTACTGGTGAAATTCCTTGGTCTTACATTATATTTGCAGTCTGAGATTTTATGTCCATAGCCATTGCATTTAAAATAGAAACCAGAGAAGGGATAATTGAACCCGGGAGATGGTCTTTGCCATGTTGCCGTAGGAGCCATAGGTCTTCTTCTTCTTTGATGTGTGACATTGGTGAATCCATCATTGTCAGTTCTCCTTTCGTGCCTGGCATTATTGCTTTCTTTTGCATGAGACATTTTCCCTTGATCAACCTGTTTCTTATCTTCATTCTTTATGGATTCTACATTTCTGGTCTTTGATCCACTTGATGATTCTCCTTCGATGAAACCCAGACCAAACTTGATGCCTGTAGGCCTTTGGTCATTTATGATCTTATCCAGCTTCATAGAACTTTCTTCACGTTTGTGATAACAACTAATTTTCTTATTCATCTCTTCTAGCTGCATTCTCAAACCAACAGTCTCTTCTTCTAGCTTGTTGCAATAATCTATTTTCATGGTTATTTGCACTTCGAGATCTTCGAAGATTTTCTTGGATTCTTCTATCTGTACTTTCAAACTGGTTATGATTTCATTTGCATCCTCAAGCTTTCTTGAAAGTTTCTTATTCTTTTTCTTTTCTATCTCCCACTCTTCAAGTGCAGAGATCAACTCACCTTCTAGATCTACTTCAGCCTCGGGGTTTTCACTACATACTTCGGAGTTCACTCCTTCTTCCTTTTCTGATTTTGCTTCTTCAAATGCCATGAAAAGAGCTTCACCTTTTTCCTCTTCAGACTCTTCTCTAGAGCTGTCTTCTGATGAACTGACATTCTTGGAGATGAAACTTTTCTTCTTGAAGTTGCCTTTTCTAAAATTCATTTTCTTCCAGTCACTTCTTTCATGGTGCGATCCTTCATCATTTTTGTTCTGCTCTTTAAGTGGACATTTAGTCGCAAAATGCCCGACGCCTCCACAGTTGAAACATTTAAATGGTAGCTTCCCTCTTGTATTTTCCTTTTCCCTTTTTTAGTTTTCTAACAAAGTTTGCTTCCATTTCATCTGATGTCCCTTCTTCCTCGGACTCTTGTTTAGTGTTTTTATTTTTAAGGGCTTTAAAAGCCGCTTCTCTGTCTATGGGTTTAGATCTTCCTATCCTCATCTCATATGCAGTTAAAGAACCATACATCTCATCTATACTAAAATAATTTAGATTTTTAGCTTCTTCTATCGCTGAGACTTTGGAATCAAACCTTTGAGGAAGAGATCTTAGTACCTTTTTCATGATGGTAGAGTCTCCAATATCCTCGTCGAGTCCTCTGATCGCATTAATGATTCCATTGACTCTCAACATATATGCCTCAATGTTTTCATCATCGTTCATTTTCAATGCTTCGAACTGAGCTCGATGTGTCTATAACTTGGCCTCCTTGATCTTATCATCTCCTTCATGAATACTCCTCAGTTTGTCCCATATCTCTTTTGTCGTATTACAGTTCATGATCTTTACTAGTTCACTGTCTGCTAATCCGCACATGAGAGCATTTTTTGCTTTTGAGTTGTTTTCAAATAGTTTCTTTTCGTCAGCCTCTTTTGGAGGAGTGATGGGTATTGTGTATCCACTAACTACTGAATCCCAGATGTCGTAACCCAAAGCACAGAGATATGTCTGCATCCTGATTCTCCAGAATGCGTAATTAGATCCATCAAACAATGGTGCTTTGTTTGATGAGAAACCTTCACCACCTGCCATTGTGTTACTTCCAAGATCACCCTAGCCGGTTAAGCTTGTATAGGAACTTGGCTCTGATACCAATTGTTAGTCTCACAATGCCACTGAGAGGGGGGGTGAATCAGTGTAGCTCTTTAAACTTAAACACACAGCTCTTAAAATAGAAATAATGAAACCTTAAACCAGATAGAGCAAGTATCACAAGAGAACATCACACAACACAAGATTTAACGAGGTTCACCAATGTGGCTACTCCTCAAAAATGACTGCTTGGACTACCATCCAAATCTAGCCTTTGCAAAGCACCAACTTTACAATCAATTTACCAGCACCCACTGGAAGGAGCACCAACCCCTTATTTATCTGCACCAATAGAAAGGAGCACCAACCCCTGATGCCAAGCTACAACCTGGACTTCAATTTTGAATCTAGAAGTTTACCAAAAAAATACCTTTGCTTTTACAAGACCCTGACTGGTCTATTGCTTACCCAATCTCTTTCACTGTTCATAGAATAGACACTTCGCACACTTCTACGATCTACAGCCGCACTGCGCCTTCTACTTTCTCTGTGTAATCACTTCGCACACTTCTACGATCTATAGTCAACCTTCATGATCATCTTCTCCCTTTCGTGCACTCTGCTCTATTTGCGAATTCTACACTTAGCTCGATTCGACACGACTTGCTCTCTGCGCACTCCGACCGAACTTCACACACTTCAACAACAACTCAAATCTCCAAACAACCCTCCTTTTATAATAGAATTTTTGAGATGAAAACCCTAATCTTAGTCGATTGTAAATCCTAATCTTAGTCGATTTTCATGACATCTGTAAACCCTAATTTTAGTCGATTGTTCATCGGTCTTCGTCGGCTTCAACTTAACCGTGAGAATACAACATGTCACGATATCGTGACATTTTTCTTTGCTCTTTTTTTTTGAAAAATAATGTCAGATATCGTGACACTTTTTCTCCATTGCTCTTTCTCTTAGCTTTGGCCCTAAAATACAAATGTCGACGATATCGTGACACTATTTTCTCTCTCCTCTTTCTCTTTGCTTTGGCCCATGAAAATACATGTCACGATATCATGACACTATTTTCTCTCTCCTCTTTCTCTTTGCTTTGGCTCTAAAAATACATGTCATGAAATCGTGACACTATTTTCTCTCTCCTCTTTCTCTTTGCTTTGGCCCAAAATACATGTGAAATGATTTTTTCTCTCCTCTTTCTCTTTCTTTCCATTCAAAACCTTCTCTCTCCTCTTTCTCTTTGCTTTGAAAATACATGTCACGAAATCATGACACTTTCACCTTCGTATACTTTGTCTTAGCTTTTGTCATGAAATCATGACACTTCTGCTTCGTACTTAGCTTCTTTGCTTTTGTCATGAAATCGTGACACTTCTACCTTCGAAGTCTTCTTCTCTGCTTTTGTCATGAAATCATGACACTTCTGCCTTCGAAGTCTTCTTCTCTACTTTTGTCATGAAATCGTGATAGTTCTGCTTTCGTACGCTTCCTCTCTTTCTTTTGTGACATTTTTTCTTTCTCTTCCTTCCTGCCCTTTTTGAGTCTGAAAATGCGACATGTCATGAAATCATGACACTTTTTCTTTCTCTTCCTTCCTGGCCTTTTCGAGTCATGAAAATGCGACATGTCACGAAATCGTGACACTTTTTCTTTCTCTTCCTTCTTGCCTTTGAGTCAGAAAATGCGACATGTCACGAAATCGTGACACTTTTTCTTTCTCTTCCTTCCTGCCCTTTTCGAGTCGTGAAAATGCGACATGTCACGAAATCGTGACACTTTTCAAATTTACTTTCTCTCTCCTATTTTAGTCATGAAAATGCGACATGTCATGAAATCGTGACACTTTTCCAACTTACTCTCTTTCTTCGAACTTGTCGTGAAATCGTGACACTTCTTCCTTTCTCTTTTCTTCCAACATGTCGTGAAATCGTGATAGTTTCCACTTGTCTTTTTCTTCAACATGTCACGAAATCGTGACAGTTTTTCACACTTGCCTTTTTCTCTTCCAACATGTCACGAAATCGTGACAGCTTTTTCCACTTGCCTTTTTCTCTCCAACATGTCACGAAATCACGATAATTTTTCCACTTGCCTTTTTCTCTTCCAACATGTCATGAAATCGTGATAGTTTTTCCACTTGCCTTTTTCTTCCAACATGTCATGAAATCGTGATAGTTTTTCCACTTGCCTTTTTCTCTTCCAACATGTCATGAAATCGTGTTTTTTTTTTTTAACTTAAATATGATAGTTTTTCCTGCTTCTTCTCTCTCTTCCAACATGTCATGAAATCATGACAGTTTTTCTAGCTTTTTCTCTCTTCCAACATGTCACGAAATCGTGATAGTTTTTCTTGCCTACTGTATATGTCGCGATATCGCGACACTTTTCTTACTTGTCTTTTTCTTTGATCTTTTGCAAATGGGCCACTTCGGTCTTCTTGGAAACTCACTGTCCATACTCTGAATAACCTTTGAACTCCTGTCTTCTGCATCTGAATAGCTTTTGAACTTCCTATCCACTGAAACAACAGATCTATCTGACTGTGTTGACAACAATGACAATACTGTTGCTGCACCTTGCTCAACATAATTTCCCTATTCCAATGATTTATGAATTACTTGATGAGTTGCATGGGACTCAATACTTTTCCAAGTTGGATTTGTGGTTAGGTATCATCAAATTCGAATCAAAGATGAGGAAATTCCCAAAATGACTTTCAAAACTCATGAAGAGCATTATGAATTCTTGGTTATACCATTTGGATTGACCAATGCTCCTACCTTCCACAGTTTCCATTTTTTGATCTTTCCTTCATAAATTCATTTTTTTAATGATATATTGATTTATAGTCATTCATGGGAAGAACCTCTCCAACACCTAGATCAAGCACTCTAACTTTTTTCTACCAATTAGCTCTATGCAAAGTGGTCCAAATGTTCTTTTAGATAATAATATGTTAAATAATTGGGTCATATTGTCACCAATTATGGAGTTCATGTTGATCCTAAGAAGATTCAGGTTGTTCAAGATTTGCCTAAGCCTCATACCATAAAGGGACTTCATGAATTTTTGGGACACTGGATATTGTAGGAAATTTGTGAAGAATTATGGAAAGATAATAGCCCCCTTGAAAACTATACTAAGGAATATTTCCCTGTAGTAAATTTGAGTGATTTTATGTTGTCATTGATGTCACATGGATAATTGATGTCACATTGATCACATTGAGTTTTGGTGGCCAAAGCATTTCATAAATAAGCATTTATGATATTTTGGAGAGCATGGATATGTACAGGATTTTGTGAAAACCAATGCAAGCAAAATAAAAGGTTTTATTTAAAACCATGGATGGCATATTTGAAATGGGTTTTTATTAAAACCCAGGTTGGCTTTTTGTTTCATCAAAAAAGGTGCCCCAGTGATGGAGATATTTAATTTTAAATATTTAAGTTTAAATTTTAAATTATTTAAAATTAAAATTTAATTTATAGCGCCGATGTCAAAGAAAGGAAAAGACATAAAATTAATAGTTAAATTATAGCGTCGGTGTCAAAAGAAAGGAGGAGGACATATATGTATATATATGCCCAAATATTTGATTTATTTCCCTAAGCGCTCGATTTGATATTTGGATTCGAATGGTAAAAGAGCCTATGCATCGTGTGCCAAAGTGTGTGTGAAAAGGGTTTTAAAATGCTTACGATTTGTGCGTTCGTTGAAGAGACTATTGTGGAGTAAAGCCAAAAATATAGGTCTCCTTGACATAGTGGTTCATGCATTGTGTGTGAAGTAGGAGGTCCCACGTTCGATTATTGTCGGAGGTGTTTTGGTGTGTTGAAATGTGTGAAGCACGTTTTGTTTTCAAAGGGCGCAGATATTCGCGGCATAAGGTTTTGTTGTGTGCTCCTTTTGAGCACATGAGGGCATGTGGCCCAAAAAAAGGTTGGCTGTGGTTAAGACACTGAGTAAGGAAGGTCACGAGATCAAATCCCATCAGGGACAAAGGCAACTTAATAATTTTTAGATATATTTTATTTTTCTAAAGTTGCCTTAGGAGGAATAAGGGTTATGATGCATGTTTAAAAAAGGAGAGATTTCTGGTGATTTATTTTTTAGAAGTATATCATATTATATATCATTGGAAATCTTATTTCAAGGGCTATTTGATTAACTTGCTTAAAGAGAGAAATAAGGTGTGTGTAAAGAGATATTTCAAATTTTATAAAGAGGTTCAAAAGTGAAGGTTTCTTTGTTCTTTTTAAAAAGATATTAATTCATTTATGAAGTGACATGGTGTATGTTATTGAGTAGGAGTAATAAGGTGTTATTTGGATTTTATTTGTGTGTTATTAATCAAGATCTCTAACCCTTGTTGAAAGTTGAAAAAGAAAGTGTGTTGAGTGAGATAGATTTTGTGGACAACCAAAAGGCTTCATATTCATAAAAGGTATGGGCACATTCTCCTATTGATTATTTATGGTGGTTGATTTTTGAAATATAATTGAAGAGAAAAGGATTAATTGTGGTTTCATTTTTGAAAGTAGTTGGTTGAATGTCTCAAGGTTTTCTGGGTTGAGAGTTGCTATTAAACCTTGTTTTATAACCATTGTTGTTGAAGCCATTAGTAGTGTGTAAAAACATGAGATAGGGTTTGAGAAGAACATGAGTATCATTATTATGTGAAGAATGTTTTATTAGCATTTTTTTGAAGCCCATTGGTTATGCAAATAACTTGAACTTGAAAATAACATGAGTATCATTGTTATGTGATATTTGTGGTTGAGAATTATTGTAAATATTTGAGTTGGTTGATACATGCTTGGACTAGGGTTTGTAAGAAAGAGTTGTTCCTTGTGGTAGTTGGTTGAGAAGAGTTGTTTGAGCCTAGTAAAGTGATTGTGTGAAGTGGTTGTTCAAGTTCCATGAAATAAACTATTCTATATTCTAGATTTGAGTTGAGATTGAGATTTGAGGATAGAACATATTGAGTCTCTAAAAATTCTCTTTATGCTTCTATAATATTTATTTGAGTTGAGATTGGGATTTGAGTATAAAATATATTGAGTCTCTAACAATTCTCTTTATGCTTCTATGAGATTGAATTATTGGACAAGTTCTTGGTGATCTTGCTAGTGCAGATTTGGGCAAGTTCTTGGTGAGCTTGCTAGTGCAGATTTGGGCAAGTTCTTGGTGAGCTTGCTAGAGTAGATTTGGGCAAGTTCTTGGTGAGCTTGCTAGTGCAAATTTGGGCAAGTTCTTGGTGAGCTTGCTAGTGCAGATTTGGGCAAGTTCTTGGTGAGCTTGCTAGTGTAGATTTGGATAAGTTCTTTGTGAGCTTGCTAGTGTATATTTGGGCAAGTTATTGGTGAGCTTGCTAGTGTATATTTGGGCAAGTTCTTTGTGAGCTTGCTTGAGCAGATTTAGACAAGTTCTATGTGAGATTGTTGAGAAGATTTGGACAAGTTTTGTGTGAGCTTGTTGAGCAGATTTGACAAGTTATGTGTGAGTTTGTTGATTAGATTTGGAAAATTTCTATGTGAGGTTGTTGAGCAGGTTCTGAGTGAGCCTATTGAGTAGGTTATGAGTGAGCCTATTGACAGAGCTTTGGAGGTGACAAAGTACAGAAGAAAAAGTCTCAATGGATAGAGATACAATAGCCAGCACAATTGAAGACAGATATGAGTGAGGAGTCTTCAAGTGGAGAGAGATCCACCAGTCAAGTGCAGTAGAGAGAAAGAGTCTTCTAGAAGATCACTAGCCATAGTAGAAGGGGAAAGAGTTCTCCTATGGAAGAAATCCACGAACTTGAGATTAGGGGATCAACTTATCCTTTGGATAGAGATCCATAAATATTATAATTGGGAAGGATTCCCAAATATATTGATTGAGAAATTTTTAGTAAAATATTTTCTCCGTGGAGTAGCCCATATTGGGTGACCCACGTAAATTGTGGTGTCTCTATTGTGTATGGTGTTTTGTGCATTGCTTGATTACTGCTACTATCTATACACTGCATAATATTGAATTGAAAAGAAAAGGAAAAAGTGGTCTTATACTGTTCACCCCACCTCTTAGTATAAGTTTGTGTTCTTCATTCCTTTATATGTATAGATCCTACAAAAAAGGTTTTTGTAGAGTTGAAGCATGCTATGACCACTACTCCCATATTAGCAATGCTTGATTTCTTTAAATATTTTGTCATTGAAAGTGATGCATTTGGAAATGGTATTAGGGTAGTTTTAATGCAATAATGCAGCCCTCTAGCCTTCATAAGTTACGCACTTTCAGGTAATAATTAGAAAAATTTTACTTATGAGAAGGAAATTATTACCATTTTACATGTAAGTCATTGGAAACTGTATCTCATTGGGAGACATTTTTCCATCAATATTGATCATCAGTATCAAATAATTGGGTGGCCATCCCAAAATAATAAAAATGGGTTTCTAAATTATTGGGTTATGACTATGATATCACTTATAATAAGGGTAAGGAGAACATTGTGGCAGATGCCTTGTCCCAAATCCATGAAGAAAAAAAATACTCCATGATATATCCATACCTATTTTGCAATGGATTCATCCAAGATGAACTGATCAAGGACTCCTCTTTGTAAATTTTCATCCATAAAATCCAAGCTGATCCTCCTTCATGCCCTGATTATACTTGGGATGGTCAAGATTTATGGTATTATGACCGTCTTGTTGTGCCCCAATATTTTTAAATAAAGGACCTAATTCTACAAGAGATGCATGATTTCCCAATATCTTACCATTAAGGTTTTCTCAAAACATATACAAGTACCAAACATACCTTTTTATGGTAGGAAATAAAAAAAGATATTCATACTTTTGTGGTTGAATGTGATCACTCCCAACATATGAAAGGTGAAAATGTGTGTTCCCCTGGTACCCTTCAACCATTTCCAATTCTTAAACAAGTATGGATAAATATCTCTATGGATTTCATTTAAGGGTTACCCAAATCTAGAGGAAAATCAATTATTCTAGTGGTAATGGATCATCTTACAAAGTATGCTCATTTTTATTCTCTATACCACCCTTACACCACATCTGTTGTTTCTAAAATCTTCCTAGAATCCATATTCCATATCTAGGAATCCATTATCTCTAATAGAAATCCTACCTTTGCCAATTTAAATTTTTAGGAATTGTTCAAGTTGTAGGGAATCCAACTCAAGATGAATTTGACCTATCATTCTCAAAATGTTGACCAATCTAAATTTGTGAATGAATTCTTGGAAACATACCTTCATTGCTTCATCTCTAAACATCCTACACAATGGGCCAAGTGGCTTCCTTTAGATGAATGGTGATATAACACAACATATCATATGACTACTAAGATAAACCCATTTGAAGCAGTCAATGGTCAACCTCCACCAACACCATATTCTTACATTCTAAGAAATTCCAAGGTTCAAGCTATGGATTCCACTCTTCGCCAGTGTGATTCATTATTTTCAAACTCAAGATCAATCTAGACTTAGCTTGAAATCATATGAAATAGCAAGATGATCACCATTACATTGAATGTAGATTTGAAGTTGAGGACATGGATTTTATTATATTACAACCATACAAACAATCCTCTCTCCAGATACATGGGTGTCAAAAAATTATTGCCAAATATTATGGTCCCATATCAAGTATTACAAAGGATCGGGTCGAAAACCTGCAAACTGGCCCTTTCAACTACTTCTAGAATTTATCTAGTCTTCCATGTTTCTTCTCTCTAGTAGGTTGTAGACAACAAGGTCTAGGTGGAGTTCACACTACTAGAGTTAGATGATTAAGGATCCATAATTCTTGAATGTGAACACATTCTAGACCACAAATCATGTAACCTTCGTTGGCATGTCATCATCGATGTTTTTGTCTAATTGCATGACTTACAACCTGAAGACACTATGTGGGAACCACTTCAACAACTTCAATATCAATTTTCATCTTTAGCTTTGAGAACAAATTTTTTCAAAGGGGAAGGGCATGTTAAGATCCAATCCTAACACTATGATGTAATAACTCTTTCTTAACATGGGGGACATCCATAATAATATTTTGTGATATTAGAAGTGCCTAGACAAGTGGTGCCATTATATGTACCTGTTATCAAGAATGTAATTATTTTGTTGGTAGAATATTCTAGCTCAGGTGGAATTTTATATGTAATACAACCTCGAGCATTAGGTAGAGAGATTAATTCTTTTAAATTATGAGGGACAAGAATGAATGTATTTTTTTCATTACTGAATGAATGTATTGAAGGAGGTTGCCCCCTCAAAGTGGCATGCGATTCTATGTTAATTTGTGTGATTATTTCATTTTTGCACTTATATTTCATATTGCAATATCTTGTGTTTCATGCATTTATGTTTTATTGCAATATTATTATGAATGTGCTAATTTTAATGAGAAGGTTCCTAACGATGTATCAAATATGAAGGGACAATAATTATCCTAGTGTCACCTTGTATATTGTCATCCCATTATCCTTTAAGCTTCAATTTTTGTGCACCAATAATATGGCCAAATATGAAGTGCATATTTTAGGTCTTTGAGTAGCCCTTGCCTTAAAGATGAAAACCCTCTCTATCTTTGAAGATTTATAGCTTATCATCAATCATATAAATGGATTTTACCAAACTAAAGATGATAAAATTAAACTATATAAGGACATTGTGGATGAGTTAATGGATACCTTTGATAACGTCACCATCAACATGATTCCATACTCTAGTAATCATCAGGTAGATGCCATGGCTATCATTTCTTTGTTTATGCCTCTAGAGCTGGATGATGAAAAAGCAATAATTATCATACACTAAATAAAGTAAATTGCAACTTCATAGTCAAGCCAAGAACCCTTAGAAATTTTGACAATAGGGGATACTCCTATCCTTGACCCTTGGTATAAGAATATTTATATCTTTATTAAGAGCAAAATCTTATCGAAGGGCCTAAATTGGAATGAACAAAAGAACCTATGGTGGCAAGTTTGTAGGTTCATCATAATCGAAGATAACTTATATATGCATTATTTTGATGATGTCCTTCTTAGGTACCTAAATTTTGATGAAACTAAGAAAGTCATTCAAGATGTTCATGATTGAGCATGTGGTGGTCATTTCAAAGCAAGTGTTATTTCTAAGAAACTCCTCTACATAGGATATTATTGGATATCCATGGAAAAGGATACCTGTAACTAAGTGTGAAAATAGAAAAAGTGCCAAAAGTATGACAATATTATTCATGCACCTTTGTAAGAGCTCCAATCCATAACATCTCCCTAGCCCTTATCCACTTGGGGGTTGGATATCATTGGCAAGATAAACCCAATGTCATTCATTGGACATAAATATATTACTATTGTAACTGAATACTTCATAAAGTGGCTAAAGGATATGCCCTTATACTTATGCACTATATTTCAAGTTTTAAAGTTTATCTTGAACTAGATTCTATTGCGGTAAGGTATCCCCAACATGATCATCTCATATAATGACACTTCCTTTAAAAACAAGAATGTTGCCAAGCTCTATGTAAATTTTAGAATTAAGCATAAGTGGTCAATATTTTATTACCCATAAGGTAATGACTAGGATGAAGCATCTAAATTTTTTTTAATAATGATATTAAAGAAGCTCATTAGAAAATTAGGTCAATATTGGCATTTGTATCTATATCCCGTCTTATGGGCATATTGTACTAGTGTTAGAACTCCAACTGGTGCTACACCCTATACCTTAGTCTATGGAATATAAGACATATTTCCTTTCAAATTTGAAATCCTATTTCTTACAATTTTTATATTGAAGGACACCTTTTTTGGTGATGAGTAACACCACACTCACCTTAGTCAATTAGAACTTCTTGATGAGAAGTGGATCCATGTCTTAGAACACCTACAAGTTTATCACCAATGACTTAAGAAAGCCTATGGAAAAATATTGTGATATCATTCCTTCAAAATATATGACTTAGTTCTTAAAGAAAACCAAAATAACACTAATACCAAAGAAGACCTAAAAGGCAAATTCAAGCCTAATTGGCTAGGTCCATTCATAGTGATAACTAAATTCAGGTTAAATGCATATTGCTTGGCAACATTAGATGGTAAATAACATAAAGAACATATTAATATGATACCTATAAAAATATATTATGCTTTAACTTACATGTTTTGTTTGCTCATATGCCTGATTGCATGGGTGACTACATGTATGATTAATTATAAAAAAATTGCTTGCTTTCACGTTCCTGCTTGCAATATTGCCTGAATTTACCTATTTATCCCATAATATCATTAGTGGGAGCTTGAAATGAGGTAATTATGATCCTATATAGCAAATAGAGTCACTTAAATTGCACTTTTAGTAGGTCACTAAGCTAGTAGACCTCCCTAATGACTCCTCAAAATCCTTCCTTATCCTCTTGATATTTTAGAATTTGGAAGGAAGTTGAGGTCTTTATGACATACTTTATTAGCAATTTCCAATCATAGCATGTTTCAATGCCTTAGATTCTCCTTCTAGATTAAATTTTTTTTGGAGGGTTGCATTGCTTGCTTTATCAAATGCTTGTTAGCATCAACTACCTCTTGCATAACCAAATTCTAATTCACATGCTTGTGTTCATGTGCTTGTTGCTTTAGTGTTTTGCATACAAATTTGATAGATTTATTGTGACCCATGATGATCCTAGTTATGATAGATTGCATTTTAGCTAGAAATATGAGGTAATGAATCTCTCTAGTGACTCTTTATAAGTGCACATCTCATCACTTTCTCAACACATCTGCTATCTTGTTTGCATCATATTTTCTTATAGCTTACTAGCACTTTATGATGACTTTGATACTATAAAGTAAATTTAAACATGGCATATAAAAAGGGTAGTATGAGGTAGTAAGTTCCTCCCTAATTTTTTTGTTTTATCTCTTCTATCATATAACATATTTTATCACAACATTCTAATATATATTCTGATTCATCCTTACACATAGGAAAAACAAATGGTAGAATCATTCAATGACTGGCAAGTGCTTAAAAATCACAAAGCATCCAACAACATGGGATAATTCTACCAAATATATTTTCTGTGTAAGGATCTATCAATACTTTCAAAACCATCAATATTTAAAAATTTTCATCACTATAAGCATCATAAATCAAGATTACTAATAATATTTTTTTCATTAGTCTCATCAAAATAATCATCATGCATGCTAATAAATGATTTACAACTTTCTAATAAAACTTGCATGCATGCCAATTAATGGATTTTTAGGATTACGACCATCCCACTTGGTATAAAAAGATAAGCATGCAATGAATCAAACCTCATTAAACACCATATCCAAACACTTAATCCATTTGATTCATCCTTACAACTAGAAATGAGGTATGGTAGAATCATTCAACACTTAACAAGTGTTTAGCATACCTACACACCCAACATGTGAGGAATGAATATGTCAAACCTCCTTCTTTGGTATAAGGGTCTATATAAAAATTTAAGTGATAAAATAATATAATCTTTTATCGAATTCACCTTTATACCTAAGACAAATGAATGAAAGGATTACCCAATACTTGACAAGTGTTCAACACACCTAATGATATTGGATAATTGGGTCAAATTTCCTACCTAGGTATAAGTATCTATCAAAATTATCATACAACATTTTTTGACAAACTAGGGTAATATGATGAAGTGTAATCATTGACAACGCTATATCATCAATTTTTAATCATAAGCACCAAAAACAATTTGTTCTAAATCTTCCTAATCAGTGATTATCTCACATACATGATGGATTGCTTGCATAGTTTGCATGATTGCATATTGCATGTATCCTTGCTTGTCTAATGCATTTATAATCAAGGGATTTTGCAATGATTTTATGATGACAACTAGGCATGTTAGATCATATGCATTACACTTGCACTAGGTCATTGATGCTAGTGGGTGCCCATCCTTAGGAATTTAGCATACCTTGTATATAGTTTTCCTTTCTCCACTAGGATGTAACAATTACCTCTATATTAAGAATCATGTGCTAGCGGACTTTGTTTTTGCATTGTTTTCTTATCATGAATATCCCTCCCTAACCTATGATTTTGGGATGGGGATGATAAGAATTATTTCTTTATTAATGGATTTAATACACAAGCGCACAATTCTAAAATAATTGACAATAAATAAATCACATAATCTTCCTTTCTTGAAATTCATAAGTTGTTCATTGCATGTACACATATCACAAATAAAAATTCTTCTTAGCCATATCATATACAACATTTTAGATTTATAATTGATATTGCTTTTGTATAAAAATATTGCCATGATTGTATTCTTGCATAGTTGTATGATTTCTTGATGCATATAAAATCAAGGGATCTCACAATGATACAATTATGACAACTAGTTAGGATAACATACACTTGGATTGCATTTACACTAGGTCTTTGATGCTAGTGGATCCCTGCTGTTAGTGTAGTGACCCCCTTTCTTGAACCTAGGGAGAGAGCTAATTTTTTTACAAGGATTAATTATCTCACTACGAATATCCAATAATTTCAACAATGTTAAGGCACAACCATCGTGAGTTCATTGTGGCTGTAGTTGACACTCAAGTGGAAAAAAGTGGCCAAATTTATGTAATTATTGGGGTTCGCTCTTCTAACTTCACCATCAGAAAAGAAGCCATAAGTGGTCCTCCCATTTATCTACACTACTTTATATGGAACAACCTAACCATGGTGTAGGGTTATCCTTTAAGACACATATCTCTTAAGGTGATGTATCTCCTAACCCTACATACTGGTATCTATGTAGGATTATTATGGCATAATGCCTTAGTGATTAGTTAGTTCTATTTACCCATGAAACTAACTAAGACCATTACCACTCACCTGATAATGATCATGGTCACACTTTCCTACCCGCAAGGTACCACCACTATACTACTTTGGTTAGTGTGAATGACCATCCTAAGCCTCACCACTAGGATCACCCAAGCCTCACTACTAGGGTTTGTCAAACACATTCACCAAAATTACCTAGTTGATTTGTCTATCCATAAACTCAACTAGGGTTGGGTGCAATTAAACTCTAGGATTAACTAATATGAGACTTAGCAATTCATGCCCATAATAAATCCCTCCTTAAACCAGGGTACTATTTAACATATTTTTTTATCTCACAAAATAAAGTTCTATAATAAATAATACCGAAATTCAATACTAACATTAACATAACATATTGATAAAGACTAGAGAAATTAGGTATTCCATCCTTACATAGCACTAGAAATTAGGTATTTCCTTTATTTATATGAAAGGAAATAAACAACATCTATAAATAATAAAAAAATTATTAGTTACTTTCTCCTATTATTCCATCATCATTTTTAATAAATACAAACAATCTATCTCACTATCTACAAATTATTTACAAAGAAACTTAACATAGAAGGAAAGCAATAATTCATCTTTTAGTTTTTGAACATGAAAATACGTCAATAATGTTTACAAGGATATGCATTCCCTCATTATAATAATTATATAGCATTACTTCTACATATGACAACTCTTAAGTTTTCTCATCTCCAAATACAAATATTACATTTCAATACATTAATACATAATAGTAACTAAGTCTCATCTTCTTTTTCAATGTCTTCTACTTGATAGGTCTTTTCTCAATTGTGATTTTGATCATATGTATAGGTATTATGACAAATATTTTAATGTATATGCAAGCCTACCATACATCATGCAAATAAAATCATTCAACAACAATGCAAGATCTCAGTTCTAGGATAGACTTCAAAACATTTTTCGATGCTTATTAGTCATAAATGAGAGAATACCATAATTCTATCACTCATTTATGGTTCTTTTTCTACACAAACCACATCTATCCCCTTGAATTAATTTATATTAAAATACAAACTAATTGATTTCATTATAAATTGACTAATTAATCTTATTATTATTTATCTGGTTTTCTTTTTATGAAATGAAGATGATGTATGACCTCATGTACAATAATTACAATATCAAATATTTATTTATCAAAACAAAACCATATTATTTATCTCATGCCTTAAAATATGTTAAAAAACAAACTATGAATATTTTAGTAATTTATCCAAAAATAAACTAAAAATAAAAACACATAAATAAATAATAACATTGTGAGCATGACCCCTAATTGTGTTGAGTGTTGTGGACATGTTATCTCAACCCCATAATGCATATGTGCATAGCATCATTATAGATAATGATAATAACAAACAAGAATAAGCCTGAAAGGGTGGACTGGTAATAAGAATTAGAAATAGAAATGGATACTAGTTTGAGATACAATGGGAATGAGAAGCAACTTTTCATTCACACCAAGGAAAAGTTTCTTATCAATCAGAAGCAACAACTCTTCTTCCAGGTATATAAAAATATATAAATGTGAATACATCTCATATTTTAAATTTGTAATATAGCACTATCTTTGTCTTATTTACAATGTCTCTACTTAGGCAAAGGTAGATGAATAAGTTTGCATTGGCTCTTCTTGTTGAGTCCCAAGAATAGTGAGGTGGAGGTGGAGTAGATAGAAGTAGGTGGTTGAAGTGGGTTTCACTTATCAGGCCATCTATCATGGTGCCCATGCCTATGATTGTGCCTTTAATGTCAATATTAATATTATGTTCACCAAGCCAATGTGTTGTGTGTATTTTAGGGATAATATATAATGGAGGTGTGTTACAACAAAATTCATAGTAGTTATGGATGAGGACAATCAATATGTTGAATATGACGAACTAAAATAGAAAGTAAAAATATGTAATTAGTACAAATCTAGATTGAAATGTTATTAGGTACACAAGAGAAGGTAGTAGTGTAAGTAATCTCAGCCAGAGCTCGTAGGAAGATTGTGCAAATTATTTAGTTTAGTTGAATAATAAAACATAATACTTCCTAATTTTGTAATACTACATTTTTGCTATAGTAAAATGATTGACCTATACATTCTAATCTTAACAATTTTTTCTTGTTATACTTAAAACATGGGCTGATTTTTGATATCACAAAAAAAAGTCTACTTAAGAAAACTTGTTTTATGATCACAACTAACTAGCAAATAAATTCATATGATAAAATGGTTAGTTCCAATGAGAACTACACACATGAGCAGGTAAATGTTGAGCATGAAGTTAAAGAGCAATATGAAGATGAGACCCATCACATTGAGACCAATGGTGAAGCAAGCAAGATAGAATAACAAAGCATATAAAAAGCATTTACACTCAATCAAGAGGAGAAAATAGAAAGATATTACCTCCACAACAAGAAAATTGACAAATCCAAAATCTTCTTCCATGTTCTCCCCAACCCTACACACCCCGTATTTTATCCCTAGCTAACGATCCCCAAAAACTTGGTGTACAATCCTAAAAAGCATACACCTAATCTAGTAACAATTGAAAATCACATAAAGCATACAAGAATTGACGAAATTGCAAATAACCAAAAGAAATGTTTCTTTTATTAATTTTCAAGTGAATCTCAGTTACAAATCCATCCCTCTTAGGGATACCCAATGTGATACAATGTTACAATCATAAGAACTCCCTCGCAAGGGTAGGTGTAATCCATAGACTTTTTAGAATGACATGAACTGCTCCAAGGTGTCGATGACCTTCTTCCCCATGATTAGAGGTATTTGTTGCCTTGCATGTCAAAACCCTATTAGTCTTGCATGCAATAAACAACAAGAAGCATCAGTAATAAAGGATGCCTCTCTTGATGAGGCTTTTTGAGGAAATTGCATGAAAAGATGATGTTATTAGCATATAATCAAGAAAGTGCAAGAAAGCTAATAAACCTATGCAAAACATGAAAATATTCTATGAAACATGTAAAGGAAAAGCATATGTATCTATCTAATGGCCTAATTATGAATTTGAAAGCATGGAAGCATGAAAAATATTCATTAGTATCCTAGTTACAATATTGAAAGCAAGACAACTAAACAAGCTAATTCTATCGGTCAAAAATCTCTAATAATGCAATTAAACCTAAATTATGCTTAATCTAATGCCATTAACAAATCCTATGGTGAGAAAGCAAGGAAAATAGTGATGATACCCTAACCATGGCTCTGTGGCACGGTGAGCACTGTTAGCCATGACTGACAGCCATGACGGAGCTTGAAGTGTGCTTGTCCTCCAATTCAAGGGCTAAATCTCTGAATCCTCTTGCCAAATTGATGGTCAAGGGTCACCTCTGTGTCCTCTAATAGATTTGGTGGTTGAATTGCTCTGATTGTGCATGAAATGGGTGTAATTGCATTTCTTGGCTCTCCTAACCTCCTAGGACCTCCATGGCTTGAATTACCATTTCAATCTCTCAATTAAGGGCAAGAAAGCAATGTCACAATGCAATTAGGTGAGTGTTGAATTCGATAGGGCTTCACTACTCAAATTCGCCTATGCATCTTTCCCTCTCCCATTTTGGATGGGGTTCTTATAGCACCTTGGAGGGCTATGTCCTAGCTTCATGAGGAAGCCAAGATCAAGAATGGGTAGTTAGAGCAGTTGGAAGGAAGCTTCTCGATCATTCCACCCCCAAACCGCTCGGATCTACAACCAATTGGCCGTTTGGAACCAACTTTGACTCGATCAAAGGCCAACTAATTTTTGATGCTAGTCATGGCTCTGAGGCATGGTCAGCACTTCTAACCATGGGTGTCAACCGTGGCTAACACTGATTAGGCCAAACTGCCTAATTGAGTGGTTAAAACCACTGCTATACCTTGGTATTTATCCAAGGTCTTCCATATGGTCTTCTAGCATGTCCCATATGAGTAGTCGCCTCGACATGATGCATTTTAGGTGTCTACAGATGCCCCTTTTGAGATGCATTGTGAGATCGAACAACATTGAGCAAAAATAGACCTCCTAAAATGATGTCATAGGTTGGATGATGATCATTAGTCTGATCAACATTAGATGCTCAGGGTCCAACAAAAGGATGCGCATCCTAGAATCATTGCTTCCAACTGGATGGAAGGCTTAAATTTGCAAAGCTTTGGCAAGCTCTAGCGGCGATCGGGTAGCTCAGGGCTACTATAGGATTCCATGCCATATAGATCCGAAAGGAGGAGAGCTACTAACTTAACTATCATATTTGCTTTTTGCCCCAGCAAAGGGTAAGCTTATGATAGTCATTGGCAATGATTCGTAAGATGAACGCAATTTTGACAAGATCAAGAGATCTACGATCAAGGGATCTTCTGTTGACTTTGATTATGATTATGATATTATGACTACCCCCTCAAGTGATGAGTCGATGAGGGTAGGACAATTAAATGAAGCGACGAGTCACTTGACCACTATGAATGACTTTGAACAAAATAAGATTTAGCATTTGATAATTGATTAGGCCTAATCAGCTATGATTGCAACTATTAAGAGTAATTGTACATCTCTATCCCATGGAGCGGTCTAGCCTTAATGGCCTTCTTAGGGAATCAAAATGATAGCAATTCCAATTAGGCATGTGTTGAATCATATTGTTCGATGATCTGCTAAAAGTGTCATAGAAGAAGTGATATGATTACTTCATTCTCGTGGAGCAGTCCGACCGTCTGGGCCTTCTTAGGGATTGAAATGAAGCATATCAATTCAACGATGATGAATTTACCCCAAATGTCCTTATGGTAATTTACTCATCTTGCCAGATTGCATGGAGCACAAGTCACTGCAACCACCAAGTGTATAGGGTAAATTACTAGATACGAGGCACATTTGGCTTTTAGTTTATCTGATTTTTTTGTTATTTTGTGAATTTTTTTACAATTCTGGTCATGTGGGTATTTTTAATTCATCATTTTTTAGCTCCTCATGGTGGGATTTTTTAGCATTTATTGCAGGTTGCTAGCCACGCTTGGCAACAGCAACTAGGTTTTCAAAATTTTCTAGCCATGGCTGATAACCGCGGTCAAAAAACCCTAGTTCTGCGCCCACGGGTGTCAACCACGGTCAAGCAAAAAATATGAAATATTTAAAAAAATTTTCCCCATCCGGGGGGGGGGGGGGGGGGTTTTTTTTTTTTTTTTTTTTTTTTTTTTTTTTTTTTTTTTTTTTTTTTTGGGTGTTAGATGAGGAAAAGGTCTTCCTTCCTAGGCTGGTGGTAGCTATGGTCCCCAATTGGAAAATTGGGTCTGCGGCTATCAGCCACGATGGGATTCAAAATCCAATGGTCAAAATTTTGATCGCCTCCCTGACCGCGGGTTTGAGCCACGGTTCACAACTTTAGTAGAATTTTTAATTTTTTTTATTTTTTAGCATATTTAATTGATTTTTTTTAATTTTTAAAGTGCATTTTTCCATTGTTTTTGGTGTTTTGAATTTTTTTAATTTGTTTGATATTTTCAAGCTTGTTTTTTTTATGTTTATGGTTGATTTTTATTTATTTTTGCCTTATTATTCTACTTTCTATCAGACCCTGATTACTAGGGCGAGGGAATCAGAGATCCTTCGCAACCTATGTGGCACCCTTTCTCAAGTGGATCAGGTATGGTTCGGGGCTGTAGGATTTGGTTATGTCTTACGCCTCCCCTCCATCAGGGCCGATCATGCCTATATGACTACATTGGCCCGACGTTGGGATGCATGGACCAACACCTTTCACCTACCTATAGGTGAGATGACCATCACTTTGGAGGATGTCTACCACATCTTCTGACTCCCACTAGATGGCGAGGCCATCACATCTTCATTGATTGATGTAAAGAATGTAGTATTTGATCATATATTTGGCCACCATAGTGAGGCAACACAACAACACTCAGACCATGGAGGGGTCCATATTGAGCACTGGTATAGACAGTAGGTTTTCACTGATCGAGCGACCGTCTTCATGCACCTGATTGTGCAGATCATCCTGCCCGACACATCTGGAGCGAGGTTCCCATGGAACCTCCTAGCTAGGACGATGGAGGTCCTAGCGAGTCCTACCGATCATCCCTTGATCCTATCCTAGGGGAGTGCCTTATTAGCGTAGCTCTATAATGAGTTGTATCAGATTACTTAGAGGAGTAGAGTTGGCATCGACTGCAGCTTACTACTCTAGATTTGGGGGTGGCAACACATCAAGATCGAGCATCCCATTGGCCTACCCCATGAGATTGGCACCATTGAGGAGGTGCACCAATGCTATGCGATATGTTGGCCTCAAGAGTAGGAGGGCTTCTAGAGCAGGTCTCATGTAGGGGACCTAGCTCACTACATCGGATGGTTCGTAGCACTGTAGGTAGATCATATTGATTGGCACCCCTACTTAGACTACCCTCCATGGATGGAGGCTGATGATTGGCTATGTCAGGCATGTAGAGATAGATGGCTCCTTGAATGTAAGTCTGAGGTATGAGAGTTCTTCTACTTCTCTCACGTTACCCGATAGTTTGGGATCAGGTAGGACATTCTAGAGCTACCTACTATCTATCATCACCTCATGCTAGAGAGGGACTTGACATGGCCTAGGGTGACTCCACTAGGCGATGAGGATGATGACTTTTAGGAGTCGGGTTTGACTGATGCAGGGACCACTCCTGACTATGACACTTGGTGGACCCTCAGGGTATGGTAGGGCTTTGAGGGCCCCTTAGGTAGGGTAGTTGATGATGTTGCAGAGGGTGCAGAGGGCATAGAGGTCGATCCTCATGAGCATCGAGTCTGTCAGAGGACTGAGGGTGGATGGGGTGAGGGATCTACAGAGGATGCACCTCCGGCTGAGGAGGAGGATGATGCTCTCGAGGAGGGTGAGGCACCATCTGACAATGAGGTTGGGTAGCTTAGGGCCTAGGTTGCTAGCCTACAGACTCAGGTAGGCTCCTTGTAGATGCAACTCTTACATCGGGACACCACCATTGCCACTTTACAGGCAAAGGTGGGGGATCTCCAGTCTCGGCTCACAGTAGGGTAGTCACAGTGGTGCAGCTATGAGGAGGAGAAGACCGCTCTATAGGCTAGGATCACTATAGTAGATGCAGAGATCCAGAAGGTTACATGGTAGTGCATCCTCTTACAGTCATAGGTAGATGCTATGATGGCACAATTTTTGGAGGTCATATCCCTCATCATCATAGGTTTCTCTAGCACCTCTAGCTACTCCAACAGTACCAGCAATGCTAGCAGCACAAGGATTAGCAGGGTTGGACCAGGGAGCAGAGATCAAGAGACTCCGGGCCCTGGTGTAGCAGCACATCGATGATGGCACACGAAGTGCTACCTACATCTCTACTCTGAGAGGAGCTATTGGACTACTCGAGGGTGAGATTTTGGAGATACCCACAGCTTCAGGGTCTCAGAGGACTCACACTCGAGAGACATGGTAGTCATCAATGAGCTCCAGTCATAGATCTCATAGGTCAGAGAGGACCTCCGATGCCAGCTCTAGGAGGACTCATAGGGATGGCAGAGGCGACGGTGGAGCCTCTCAGGGTGGGGGCGCAGATACTGCTACTTAGTACATATATCATGCTAGATGTTGTACCATTTTTGTGTGTAAGGTCGAGGACCTACACAGATGTAGCCTGTGGGTATTTTTGACACATGCCAATGTACTATCTATTATCTATTTTTTGATACACACACACACACACATATATATATATATATATATATGATCTGACATTGAGACTCATTATATGTGCATTTTATTATTTTTATTGTTTTATGTTTTATGAGATGCATATGGATGCAATGTTTAGATGCGATGTTTATTTTATGCTATATGATGTGATGTATGGATGACATGCACTAGATAGATGATGAATGTATGATTTTAAATGCAATGATATATATGTGTAGGTGGACTACTTATGATGAATGTATATGAATGTGATATATGATGTTTAAATGCATGTTTGATTTATTGTACTTGTATGCATTTAATTTATGTTGTTATGACATAATCTATGCCATGTATGTATTGCATAATTTCTTTGTTTCTTTGATAATGTTTTTTTCTAAAATGGATATGTATGCTTTAATCACTTAAAACATAATGTATGAATGCAATATGAGTTTGTACAATCTGATGGATGACACCACCGAATGTATAACAATCATGAGATGTAATTGCTATATCTTATTATATGATTTGATCAATTGGACACCCATATGTGAGATGCAATGATGTATTGTTTCTGTTCATAAGCTTTTGTAAATTAAAAGAATATGTATAACATAGTCAGTGGCCATTTAAATATCATTTCTAACATCCATCCGATATCTAGCCTATATTACAAATAATTTCTAATAAACAAACTCTCATAAAAGAAAATTGATTTTGATGATTGCATTGAAAATTGTTTGTTGCTATTTGGGAATTTTTGAGGTTTTCCATGAGACTCAAACACCCTAGTTGACTTATCAAAAGTTGTATACTGACCATACTAGACTTCTGAAATATAAGGCTTTCACTAGGATAGACCCTAACTATTCATTATCCCTATGTGTGCAAATGAGTATATTTAGATAAGGCATAAGCATACCCCGATGTCAAGCGGGATTCTTTCAGCCCATTTCTAAGATTGGGGATCCTCAAATGTCTATCCAATCCTAGGTTTAGATTTTAGTTGGACTAGACTACTAGGCGATACAGGACACCTAAAGCTAGCTCTTCCACATTCAAACATTGGTCTGCACAAAAGCGAAATGCTAATGTATCAGATATATCATCATGCGTAAGGTACGATAGTACTGACAATTCTAGGGATTCAAGCTCACCCCCTTATTTTCTTTAATTTATCAAGATACTTGCTCATGTAAAGTGATAAGAATCACTATTTATTTTGTACTTCTATTTTAGTGATAAAAACCACTATTTATTTTGTATTTCTATATTTATATATATTTTTTTTCTTTGAGCAAGGGATTTGATATTGATAGGATTTCACTTTGAATTTGATCTTGATTTGATTTGATTTCTAAGGATTTAACTTTGGAATTTCACTTGGGGAATTCATTCTAGGATTTTGCTCCTTTATTTTTAAGCAAGGGATTTATTCGGGTAGGGGGCAAGCTTGTCCTTTTTCCAATTATCAACATTTCCCAAACCGTTCGCACAGGGGGATAAGCAAGAATAAAATTTTCACATCAGGATACCTAGTCCCACTTTGTAGCATTCATCTTCCCCTAGTCCTTATTAGGATTTTTTAGTTTGTTGATTAGTGATAGGATTCTAATATGCTAAGGGCTATACAAACTAGACCTCATCTACAAAAGCAAAGCAAGATTTCTACCAAACTCCTGAGAAGACCACTAAGTATGGTTGAATGACCAAAAAACCTTAGTATATTCTTCATAGCAACAAGAAGGGTTGTGTTGAAAAACACAATTACTCACAAGGGTGATAAATGGATGATAATGATAGTGCATAGATGCATGATTGAAATACAAACGTGGTGTCGTTTGTAAGATTGTAAACACAATTTATCCTAATGCAAGTGTGATGGATGAATATACCTAATGCAATACAATATGAAATGCATGCGGTAATTAGAATGCGATGATGCAAATGAAATGTAATGCAATGTTTTTGAATTTTGATATTTTCCCAATTTTTTTAGATTTTATTACTTTTTAATTTGACCAAAGGGCTTACAGATGCCTTTGGAGCCTTTTACTGGATGACCAAAGGGCTTACAGATGCCTTTGGGGCCTTTTTATGGTTTTAGGCATAAAATGCTTTAAGGTGAAGGATGTTGAGAGGTTCAAGCTCTTCAACCCCTTCCAACGATGTTAAGCGATATGTCCCAGGTCCAATCTTCTTAGAGATGATATAAGGACCTAACCAATTAGCCATAAATTTGTCTCACATTTTTGGTGGTATATTTGAGTTCTGTTGGTTCTCTTTCAGCATAAGATCACCAACCTCAAAGTCTCTCAGATGGACTTTGTCATTGTAAGCTCATTTTAAGCGCTCTTGATAAACATGGAGATGCTCCAGGGCATTCACGTGATGTTCATCAAGTAGCATCAATTGATCTAGGTGAGCTTGCCATGCGGTGTCATCATCGATGAACTCTTTCAATGCGATGCACAACATTGGAATTTCCAACTCTAAGGGCATAATGGCCTCAATGCCATATACTAGTGAAAATGGAGTTGCCCCAGTGGGTGTCCGAATACTAGTCCTGTAAGCCCATAATGCAAGGGGCAGCTAGATGTGCCAATATTTGTGGTGCTCTTGTACCATATTTTTCAATATGGAAACCACTATCTTGTTTGAAGCTTCAGCCTACCCGTTTACCTATGGATAATATGGAGTCACAAAATTGTGTTTGATCTTGTACTTAAATGTCAAAGCTCTCACAATTTTATTTTTGAATGACGTTCCATTATCCAAAATTATCTTGGATGGTATCCCAAAATGACTTATGATATTGGTGAGTATGAACTCAACAATACGTGCTCTAGTTGTCATTGTTAATAGGATTGCTTCCACCCACTTAGTAAAGTACTCAGTAGCCATAATAATAAATGTATGCCAGCTCGATGATGGAGGAGAGATCTTACCGATGAGATCCAAACCCCACTGAGCAAATGGCCAAGCTTCTTGAATGGGATGTAAGGCCTATGATGGCAGGTGCACAAGATTAGCATGATGTTGGCATTTAATGCATTTCCTGACATACACATTGCAATCCTTCTCCATAGTGGGCCAATAATAACCCATGCGAAGGATGCACTTGATGATAGCCATGCCTCTGAAATGGCCACCGCACATACCATCGTGAGCTTGCAAAATTGCCCAAGATGATTCTTGGGGCTCAAGACAATGAAGGAGAACTCCATTGTAGCTTCGATGATACAAAATATCTCCTAACAAGACATACTTTATCACTTTCTATTTAAATGTGCACTTCATGGCATGCAACAATCCTTGAGGGATTACACCAAGCTTAAGGAAGTCGTATATCTATGACATCTAGTTCTGATAGCTCTCAGCCTCAACTGACAAGACAACATGTTCCCCCTACGGTTCAACATTCACAAATGCATACTGGGAAACAACCTTATGGTGAATGGTAGTACCACTCCCTGTAGGATCCTACGAGATCAAAGACCCCCAAGATGCTCTCTTGAGAAAATATCTGGCTCTGTAGAACCACTCATGGTTTGGTTCTACTTGAATCATGTTGATTGACTCTTTGTTATCCAAAGCTTCATGTTGCATAGTAGAGTGTGACAACATTTTTACGTGGATGGTAGTAAAATCAGTAGATGGATTCTAAGGGATTAAGGATCCCAAAGATGCCATAGTGTCTGCAAATATGTTCGATGAATGAGGGATTGCCTCGATGTCGTACCATTCCAACTGAGCTAAATATGTATCAACAAGATCTTTGTAAGACTTCAGGATAGGACATCGACACTAAAAAAGTCCCTTCACTTGGTTAACAATGATAAGGGAATCACCAAAGATATTTAACCTTTTAATCTTCATGGCGATAGCTATTTGGAGGCCCAAAATTAGGGCTTCGTATTCAGCGTTATTGTTAGTGCAAGGAAAGTCCAACTTGAATGACAAGGGCATAGGAGCACCTTGTGGCGTGAACAACACTATTCCTGCACCACCCCCTTGCTCACACTTCGAACCATCAAAGAACAAGGTCATATCAGCTTTGTTATCTGGTTCTTCGGGTTTGGGTGCTTCTGATAAGGCAAAAACTATGTCATCAGGAAGCTCAATGGTGAGGGACCTACTATTTTCAAGAGGCACCTCAGCCAATTGATCAGCTATGACCTATCCCTTAATGGAATTTTGGCTAATGAATTCCAAATTGAATTCTATCAATAGCATGATCCACTTTGCAGTACATGTATTATGATACATTTTACTCATCATATACTACAAAGGATTTTATTTTGATATGACATACGTCGTATGACTTAACATATAATATCATAATTTCTTTGTAGTGAACACTACTGCTAAACATAGTTTTTCCACATATGCATATCCTATCTCGTAACTCACCAAGGTTCGACTAATGTAATATATGGCCTACTCTTTATCTTGCACATTCTTTTGGGCTAACATGGTCCCTAATGCAAATTCAGTTGCCGATATATATAGCATAAAAGGCTCATCTGGTCTTGGTGGAGCTAGCACTGGTGATATCGCCAGGTATTGCTTAATCTCAGCAAAGGTTACTTGATAGTCCTCATCCCAATTGAATGGGACCCCCTTGTGTAGTAGTCAATTCATGGGTCGACATTTATCCGATAACTGTGCGATAAATCACTTGATGGATGCTACTTTGCCCTGAAGGCTTCTTAATTCCTTGATATTCGTGGGTGGATGCATTTCTAAAATTACCTTTACCTTCTTTGGATCAACTTTGATGCCTCACTTTGAAATGATGAATCCCAAGAGCTTTCCTGAAGTTATGCCAAATACACACTTCTTAGGATTCAACCTGACATTATGCTCTATCAGGTGATCGAAGACCTTTCTCAGGACCTCAGCATGCTCTGAACGCAACAATGACTTCGCCAATAAGTCATCGATGTAATATTCTAAGATCTTATGCATGTAGTCATGAAAGATATATGTCATAGCCTGTTGATATGTGGCACCAACATTTTTAAGACCGAATGGCATAACCTTGTAACAAAATGTCCCCCATGGCGTTATGAATATGGTTTTATGTTGGTCTTCGAGCTTAATCCGAATTTGGTTGTAACCAAAAAAACCATCCATTAAGGAGAGCATTTCATGACCCATAGTTGCGTCTATGAGAGCATCTATGTTCGGAAATGGGAATGAATCCTTTGGTGTTGCCTTATTGAGGTCTCTGAAATCCATACAAATATGGATCCTTCCATCAAGTTTTCCTACAAGCACCATGTTTGATACCCATTCTGGATAGTCAATGGAAATGACAAACTCTACATCCAATAGCTTCTGCAATTCATATTTAACCATTAAGGCTACTATCGGATGCATCTTCCTGAGTTTCTGCTTGACTGGCTTCTTTGATAGATCTAGTGAAAGGTTATGAGTAACCAATTTTGGATCTAGACTTGGCATGTCCTTATAAGTCCAAGCAAAGAGATCAGGTCTCTCTTTCAGTAGAGGGATGAGGTTGGCACGCTCATCAGGAGATAAAATTTCTCCAAATTTAACCTTCCTTGGATTGGTGGGATCATTACTGATATCCACTTCAAAGGTTTCCTCTATTGACATGTGGGATCCCTCCTCAAGCTGATGAGGCGTAGGGATCAAGTGGATGTCATCTACTGGGTTTATGGGTTCTGCATTGGAAGCATCCTCAACATGATAAACATCATGTGCATATCCTAGCACAAAGTGAAAAGGTTGCAATATTTCTTCATTAGGGAAGAAATCCTCAGGCTCTAGTGGTGAGTCAATGCGATCCCAATCGATAACATCTACATTTAGACGCAATGGCTTGGAAGGATCGGCTGGGTTGTGAAGTGGAGTGGTCAAATCAATGGAGATCATATTTATGGAATGGATCATATCTCTAGGACCACGTGCATGTGACACTAAATTTGTATAACTTCCATCCCTGAGATGTGGTTCTGGGGGTATGGGGATCTCTGGATCCGGTCTATGGATAGACTCGAACACAGGATCGCTAGGCTCAAGGAGCTCTCTGAATGTTGGTGGATCAGGGAAGACCATATGATAAATCCTATCCAAATTAGGTGGTCTTCCTCTGAGGTGAGGATGAAGATTGATATCTCTGTACATATCCTCTGTAGTGTACGATGCATTACGATGATGCAAGTAAGGAGGTCCTAAATAGGCTCTCTCTATTTCATCTTCGTCATCACTATCATAATGAAAGCCTTCACCGCTACCTACTAGCACTGAGGAGTTAGGGAGATGGGGCCCCCTATAAGCCAACTCCTGATAACTGCTATCACTCATGGAGGATTGATCATCCTCGATGACTATCTCTGAAGGTAATAGATGACGTAAATTAAGAGGGCCTAGATAGGCCAACTCAATCTCATCCTCATATTGCTCACTATTTGAGGACTCACCATTGTCATCCATGCCATACATGCAGCTAGGTCCCCCTCTCTCAAAGATGGACTCTGCTATGTCCTCATCAGAATGATATTCTAACTCAGGGTCTACTATTGTACCAACATTGTGAACTCGTAGGCCTGTGTCATCAACTGCTGCATAGATTTGTTCACCCAAGTTATCTCTTGGGATATGCTCTAGACTGGTCTCCACCAAGATATCTTCATGATATGCTTAGGTGGTTCCATAGTGACATAAGACACTATCTGGTTGTCCCAATGAAATACGGAAGGATTGGGGTGATAAGGATTAATATCGACTTCCTCCCCAAGCTGAGGTATAGGCGGTCCAAATATGCCATGAGTAGTTCATCCTATCCTCTAATATGATATCCTAACCCAAACCTATCTATAGGTAACTGATATTATGGTTCATAAGGCCTCCTACGCCCCTGCTCAGATAATCCGAGACCATAACCATGCCAATGGTAATGTTCAAAATATCATAAGGTATACTCTGGGTTAGAGAGATAATGCACATTCATAATGAATGGCTCATCATCATCTTCATCCATGGGGGTGCGAGATGCAATCTGGTCGAGCCCTCCATAAATAAAATTAGTTTGGTTAGGGGGCACCCCCAATGGTACCACCATCCCTATGGGAAGGTGATGGGCTCACGGTCAGCCCATATCCTGTGCAGTTTTGATAATCGGTGTGAACATCACATTCTGCATGATGTACTCCCCCAATCTAGGGTTAACCAAATGAACTATCACCTATGGTGCAGATGACCCTACTGAAGATGTAGGTAAAGCAGGCTGAGGTGCCTCTTCGACTTCTCCTTGAGCATCCTCTACTTCCATGGGAGTAGGAACCTCGATCACAACTAGTTTGGGCACTCACTTTATCTCTTTTTTCCCATATTTGCTTTTAGCTTCTCATCATCCCGATGCATTACAGATGCAGATGGTCTAGTAGAAGTAGTTATCATGTGCTCCGATCATTGAGATGCAGATGTTGTAGGTTTTGCACACACTTCCTTCATTTTACCTCCTGGCTCTTTGATTGGCATCATTGGCCATATGTCCAGGTGCATTGAGGGGAGCACAAAATCCCTTGGCAAATCAGCTAGATTCACGTATTTGAATGGTTCCTCATCTGAAGGTACCACGTGAACTTGTCCCTCATGAATGTATTTGATACACTGATGGAGAATAGAGGGGACACAATGCATTTCTCTTATCCAAGGCCATCCTAGAAGTATATTATATTGCATAGCACCTTCAATCACATGACACATCATGGGGATGGTCTTCAGCCCCACCTGAATAGGTAAGACTATCGTGTCGATAGTTGAGCATAATGCATCATTAAAAGCTCTCAACGTGAAGGCAGAAGGTATGATATGCATCTTTGGTAACTTTAGGTATGTTAATGCCTTGGTCATGATAATATTGATTGATGATCCTGTATCAATCAAAACCCGCTTGAAGGGTATGTGATTCACACATGCAATGATGTGGAGCGGTGGGTCCACCATGATAGTGGAAACCATCTTGATTTCATGATCATAAAATTGTATGATCGGCTCCTAACACTACTGCACATGTCCCACAAAGTGTGTAAATGCTTCAGGATCTTGGGACTACACTTCTATGGACTTTAGAATATCCATCAGCATCTCCCTGTGCTTGGGGGACTACTGAATCAGCTCATAAATCATCAACTTTTCTGGAGTTATCTGTAGGTTTTGGACTAACCTACTCTTGATTGTCACCACCAGTCTAGTTGGTGGGCCTGGTACATGTTGGGCTGGCCTTGGAGGAGGCATAGCATGGACTCTAATAGGAGCTAGAGGTTGATTTGGTCTCTCATACCTCGCATGTCTTGTGATGACATTGACCATTCCGATGAACCCATGGGTTGGTGGTTTGATTCGTACTTGATTGACTTGGCCAACATTGTTCCTAGGCACCTCATGGTTGGGTAGAGGATTCTTGTAAATCCCCATATTTTGATTATCTGGTGCTTGTGGATTATCCACAAGAAGCGTACCTTTTTCAATCATGTTCTACACTAAATGTTTGAAATACCAACATACCTCTATGTCATGACCTTTCATTCGATGAAATATGCAATATTGGTCATCCTTATACCCCTTAGGCTTGGGTTGATTAGGGTCTATCATTTTGACCTCTGGTAAGTTTATTGCCTTTGCCTCGCATAGTTGATGGAAGATCATTGTCAATGATTCCGATAATTGCATAAATATGCGAGGAGGGTGTCTCTCTTTGTCCTTACCCCTCTGGTTGTTGTGCTGCTCATATTGCATAGGGGGAGGTTGGGCTTGATAATTTCATTGTTGCTACCCCTTATCTCCTTTCTGAAGGTTTAGAACCACCTGATTGATGTGAGCCGGCTTGGCCTATTGTTTCTCAGTGCTTTTCTTGTTCCATTCCTTCCTATTTCTGAGTTTCAAGTTACCCTCCTGTAACTTGATATCCTCAATCACTTTGGCTTGCACCAAAGCCTCTTCAAATATTTGATATTGCTACAATTGTAACAATAATAAAATGTGCTTTGCATAACTTTTCATAAACATCCTAGTTAGTTCAGTAGTAGGGATGGAAAATGGTAGCTTTTCCATCATCTTTCTCCATCGTTTCCCGTAATCCATAACTGGTTCGTCATCATGTTGCATTAAAGCAACTAGCTCGGATAAGTTTACCTTCTTCTTGATGCCAAAGGAGAAGCGTTCAAGAAATGCATCAGCCAGTTGCTCAAAATGGGTGATACTATGCTTCTTGAGTTGATTAAACCACTCTCAAGCTGGGCCTGAGAGGGTCATGATGAAATTCCATAGGAGCAGGGCATCGTTGCTTCCAATATGAAAGCACATGTCTAAAAATCTCGTGACATGCTCTTGAGCATCTTCCTCTCCTCTAAAATTTTCCAGCTTAGGCATTTCAAAATGCTCGAGATAAGTTAGAATAGGCACTAACGGGCATAAAGGTTCATTATGAATCTTATTCAAGGTTGGCTTTTGATAAGTTATTCCTTGCTTTTCTATAGCTTTGACCTTTTCTACCAAGACTTTATAAGCCTGTGAAGATAAGAACTCCTCTTCTATGGATTGCCTTGGAGGCACCTTTGGAGGTACGTTCCTCTTCGATCGAGGTGAAGGATTAGGCTCATCCTCCTCTTCGACTTGGGATATTTTGGGATACTCTTGATCTAATTCATCTCCCACTTCTTCTTCGTACTACCTATGCCCATGATGCTCGGGTGGAGGGTGCCCATCTCTATGTTGGGATGTGTAGCGAGTATGGGTATCTATATACTCAAGGTGTGAATCAGGTTGCGAAGCAACTCATCTATCAATGCGCTCCCTATGCTCACTACGGGGATGTAAACCGACATTGGCTAGTCGATCCTCCCTCTCAACATGCTCCTTTTGATCAAGGATGCATTGTTCATGCATGCATTGTTCATATAAATGTTGTCTTATGAACCTTTGCCTCTGAGTGTTCTCATTTTTGAGGTATTCTTGCTCTGCATGAACATCCTCCAATTGGTCTTGGAGGATCTGACATCTCTGCTCTAACACCATCTTGTGAGATCTATCTATGTGATCATTCGTATGAGGCCTCTGGTGTGTGCACTCTATTCGAGCAACTTTGTGGGTGTATCCCCCAATGGACTGATCTGCTACGCTCTTGCCCTTGTCTGTGAAGATGACATTCACATCCAGTTGTTGCCTAAACTCTGTGCCTACATGAGATGTAGGGGCACATATATCTCGAGAATACTTGGAGCACTCTCCAGGTTCTTTGACAATCCTAATGGTACTACCACTATGCACACTCACAGAGCGAGAAGGCATAGGAGTAGGCTTGTAACCTAGCTACCCTAGAACCTTACCCAAACCATCCAACTGTCTGCTATGCCATGGCTCATGAGGTGGCATACCATTGGCTCCCACTTTGGATACATCTATGGTGATCCTACAAGGCTCACCCTTGTTGGGAGTTTGAGTGGGCCTATGCTCGAAAGTGGCCCTATATGTTTGCCCTTGAATGGGTGGATCCTAAACTCGTCTATACTTAGATGTTGGGGGCTTCAAGCCTCCCTTAGCTACAGGATGAAGGGGTACCAATCTGGATCCCTCGATGACATACTCTTTAGTAGATCCTATGGATGCATGTGGAATGTGGTCATGGTAAATACTAACATGTTTGGAACCCCCATGCTGGGAAGCTCCATGCTCTGATCTATGTCTCGAGGAGTGTCTAGTAGCTCCTCGTACCGGGGTAGTCTCAACAAGATCCCCATACATAGAATTATCCCCTCTAATACTCATCAAATGATGTTTGGGAGGATTCTATGATTGAGGGTGTTGTGCATCTTGTTGTGCATTGGGTGGAGCTTCGACCTCGACCTCGGATCTATGCCTAGGTTGGCCTCTCCATGTAGCCACCATAGTGAATATCCTATGTCTAGATTTAAATTTTATTAGCACACAAAGAATACAATGGTGATTATCTCTTTTAAAGCTTAAAGTGAACCCTAAACTGTTTGATGTGTTTTGCAATTTGTTGTATCAATAAGTACCTCTCATCATGTTTTCAAATATGTTGATGATATACTCAATTGTTAAAGGGCTTTCACTTGTATACTCATAGCTCGACAACCTGGCTATGAACTCCAGGTCACGTAATCCCCCTAAAATGTGGAGATGAAATCCACACTTGGGCAGGGAGCACAGGTCCTACCGATCCTCATCCTGATCACCCCATGCACGAGTGATACACCCTCTCCAAAAGGAATGTAATGCTATTTTTCTTGGTCTATGGATGGATCTTGGAGTTCGGTATTGGTCTAGTAACAAAAGGTTCAAGGGAGTTGGGCCAATGGATGGAAATCACTACCACCATCATTGAACCCTACTAGTGGTTGGATGTGACTTCCAACTCACTAGCATTTAAGTGTGTCATGGTGTGTGTGGTTCCTTTTATTTTGCATGAAAGTAAATGCATAAAACAACACTCATGACTCTTCTATATGTGATGCAAATTAAAAAGAACGTTTAACTTTCAAAAGTATGCATGATTAAGCTATATGACTTTTCAAAGCAAATGCACACTAATGACAATGATGAAGTGGCCACTAGATGGGCCTCACACAAGCAAACCAACATACAAGAAGGGCCTAGACCACTGGAGACTAGGGCAGACTACACTCAGAGGTCCGCTATTCCTAGCAATGACTAGTAGAACCTAAGAAAAAGACCTAGGGACTCAATGCATTTTATTCTTTGTCGCATTCCCTAATTATGCTAGCAATTTTGACTTTCTAGAAAAACATAGATAGAGAAATAGGGAAAATCAGAGAAAAATGGATCCTACCTCAGATCCTCATCCGATTAAGCTTTTTCTCCCTGTTGTATGGCCTATCAAATGTTGATCGCAACTCTTGGCATATATGATACGATTGCCCATGGGTCTGTGTCACGATGACAACTTTTGATCATGGCTATCACCTGCGGTTAGCACCTGTCATCACAAACCCTAAAATTCAGTGATCTATGGTATTTAATGTAGAATTCCCATCGTGATCACCTTCTGTATGATCCTAAAAAGCATACACCTAATCTAGTAACAATTGAAAATCACATAAAGCATACAAGAATTGATGAAATTGAGATAACCAAAAGAAAGGTGTCTTTTATTAATTTCCAAATGAATCTCAGTTACAAATCCATCCCTCTTAGGGATACCCAATGTGATACAATGTTACAATCATAAGAACTCCCTCGCAAGGGTAGGTGTAATCCGTAGACTTTTTAGAATGACACGAACTGCTCCAAGGTGTCGATGACCTTCTTCCCCATGATTAGAGGTATTTTTTGCCTTGCATGTCAAAACCCTGTTAGTCCTACATGCAATAAACAACAAGAAGCATCAGTAATAAAGGATGCCTCTCTTGATGAGGCTTTTTGAGGAAATTGCATGAAAAGATGATGTTATTAGCATATAATCAAGAAAGTGCAAGAAAGCTAATAAACCTATGCAAAACATGAAAATATTCTATGAAACATGTAAAGGAAAAGCATATGTATCTATCTAATGGCCTAATTATGAATTTGAAAGCATGGAAGCATGAAAAATATTCATTAGTATCCTAGTTACAATATTGAAAGCAAGACAACTAAACAAGCTAATTCTACCGGTCAGAAATCTCTAATAATGCAATTAAACCTAAATTATGCTTAATCTAATGCCATTAACAAATCCTATGGTGAGAAAGCAAGGAAAATAGTGATGATACCCTAACCACGGCTCTGTGGTATGGTGAGCACTATTAGCCATGATTGACAGCCATGACGGAGCTTGAAGTGTGCTTGTCCTCCAATTCAAGGGCTAAATATCTGAATCCTCTTGCCAAATTGATGGTCAAGGGTCACCTCTATGTCCTCTGATAGATTTGGTGGTTGAATTGCTTTGATTGCATGTGAAATAGGTGTAATTATATTTCTTGGCTCTCCTAACCTCCTAGGACCTCCATGGCTTGAATTGCCATTTCAATCTCTCAATTAAGGGTAAGAAAGCAATATCACAATGCAATTAGGTGAGTGTTGAATTTGATAGGGCTTCACTACTCAAATTCACCTATGCATCTCTCTCTCTCTCCCATTTTGGATGGGGTTCTTATAGCACCTTGGAGGGCTATGTCCTAGCTTCATGAGGAAGCCAAGATCAAGAATGGGCAGTTAGAGCAGTTGGAAGGAAGCTTCTCGATCATTCCACCCCCAAACCGCTCGGATCTGCAACCAATTGGCCATTTGGAACCAAATTTGACTCGGTCAAAGGCCAACTAATTTTTGATGCTAGCCGTGGCTCTAAGGCACGGTCAACACTGCTAACCATGGGTGTCAACCACGGTTAACACTGATTAGGCCAAACTGCCTAATTGAGTGGTTAAAACCACTGCTATACCTTGGTATTTGTCCAAGGTCTTCCATATGGTCTTCTAGCATGTCCCATATGAGTAGTCACCTCGACATGACGTGCTTTAGGTGTCTACACTTGGGAGTAAGGAGGGAATAGAAATATCAAGAGGATGGGGCACAATGTATTTCTCTTATCCAAGGTCATCCCAAAAGTATATTATATTACATAGTACCTTAAATCACATGACACATCATGGGGATGGTCTTCAACCCCACCTGAATAGGTAAGACTCTAGTATCAATAATTGAGCATAATGCATCATTAAAAGGTCTCAACGTGAAGGCAGAAGGTATGATATGCATCTTAGGTAACTTCAGGTATGTTAATGCCTTAGTCATGATAATATTGATTGATTATCCTATATCAATAAAACCCGCTTGAAGGGTATGCGATTTACATATGCAATTATGTGGATCAGTGGGTCCACCATGACAGTTGAAATCGTCTTGATTTCATGATCATAAAATTGTATGATCGGCTCCTAACACTACTTCATGTGTCCCACAAAGTGTGTAAACACTTCAGGATCTTGGGACTACACTTCTATGGACTTTAGAATATCCATTAGCATCTCCATGTGCTTGGGGGACTGCTGAATTACCTCATAGATCATCAAATTTACTGGAGCTATCTGTAGGTTTTGGATTAACCTACTTTTGATTATCACCACTGATCTAGTTAGTGGGCCTGGTACATGTTGGACTAGCCTTGGAGGAGGCATAGAATAGAATTTTATAGGAGCTGGAGGTTGATTTGGTTTCTCATATCTCACATGTCTTGTGATGACATTGACCATTATGATGAACCCATGGTTTGGTGGTTTGATTCATACTTTATTGAATTGGCCAACATTGTTCCTAGGCACCTCATGGTTGGGTAGAGGATTCTTGTAAATCCTCATATTCTTATAATCTGGTGCTTATGGATTATCCACAAGAAGCGTACCTTTTTAAATCATGTTCTATACTAAATTTTTGAAAGACAAACATACCTCTATGTTGTGGTCTTTCATTCGATGGAATATGCAATATTGGTCATCCTTATACCCCTTAGGCTTGGGTTGATTAGGATCTATCATTTTGACTTCTGGTAATTTTATTTCCTTTGACTGACATAGCTAATGAAAAATCATTGTCAACGATTCTAATAATTACGTAAATATGCGAGGAGGGTGTCTCTCTTTGTTCTTACTCCCCTGGTTGTTGCATTGCTCGTATTGCATAGGGGGAGTTTGGGCTTGATAATTTCGTTGTTGCTACCCCTCATATCCTTTCTAAAGGTTTAGAACCACCTGATTGATGTGAGTCAGCTTAGCTATTATTTTTCAATGTTTTTCTTTTTCCATTCCTTCCTATTTTTGAGTTTCAAGTTACCCTCCTGTAACTTGATATCCTCAATAACTTTAGCCTGTGCTAGAGCCTCTTCAAACATTTGATACTGCTGTAATTGTAACAATAACAAAATGTGCTTTGCACAACTTTTCATAAACATCCTAGTTAGTTCAACAGTAGGGATAGAAAATAGTAGCTTTTCCATCATCATTCTCCATCATTTCTCGTAATCCATAACTGGTTTGTCATCATGTTGCATTAAAGCAACCAACTCAGATAAGTTTACCTTCTTCTTGACACCAAAGGATAAGCGTTCAAGAAATACATCAGTGAGTTGCTCAAAATGGGTGATACTATGCTTCTTGAGTTGATGAAACCACTCTCAAGCTGGGCCTAAGAGGGTCATGAAGAAATTCCACAGGAGCAGGGTATCATTGCTTCCAATATGAAAGCACATATCTAAAAAGCTCATGACGTGCTCTTGAGCGTCTTCCTCTCCTCTAAACTTTTCCAGCTTAGGCATTTCAAAATGCTTGAGATAAGTTAGAATAGGCACTAACGGGCATAAAGGTTTATTATGAATCTTATTCAAGGTTGGCTTTTGATAAGTTATTCATTGATTTTCTATAGCTTTGACCTTTTCTACCAAGACTTTATAAGCCTGTGAAGATAAAAACTCCTCTTCTATGGATTTACTTAGAGGCACCTTAGGAGGTACATTCCTCTTCGATCGAGGTGAAGGATTTGGCTCATCCTCCTCTTAGAATTGGGAGATTTTGGGATACTCTTTATCTAAGTCATCTCCCACTTCTTCTTCGTATTGCCTATGCCCATGATGCTCGGGTGGAGGATGACCTTCTCTATGTTGGGATGTATAGCAAGTACGGGTATCTATATACTCAAGGTGTGAATCAGGTTGCAAAGCAACTTGTCTCTCAACATGCTCCCTATGATCACTATGGGAATGTAAACTGACACTAGCTAGTCAATCCTCTATCTCAACATGCTCCTTTTGATCAAGTATGCGTTGTTTGCGCATGCGTTGTTCATATAAATGTTGTCTTGTGAACCTTTACCTCTAAGTGTTCTTATTTTTGAGGCATTATTGCTCTGCATGAACATCATCCAATTGGTCTTGGAGGATCTGACATCTCTGCTCTAACACAAGTTTATGAGATCTATCTATGCTATCAGTCGTATGAGGCCTCTGGTGTGTGTGCTCTATTCAAACAATTTTGTGGGTGTGTCCCCCAATGGACTGATCTGCTACGCTCTTGACCTTGTCTGTAAAGATAATATTTACATCCAATTGTTACCTAAAATCTATACCTACATGAGATTCAGGGGCACATATAAATCGAGAACACTTGGAGCATTATCCAAGTTCTTTGACAGTCCTAATGGGACTACCACTACGCACAATGATGGAGCGATAAGGCATAGGAGTAGGATTATAACCTAGCTACCCTATAACCTTAACAAGACCATCCAACTATCTTCTACGCCATGGCTCATGAGGTGGCATATCGTTGCTTCCCAATTTGGATACATCTATGGTGATCCTACAAGGCTCACCCTTGTTGGGAGTTTGAGCGGGTCTACGCTTGAAAGTGGCATTATCTGTTTACCCATGGATGGGCAGATCCTGAACTTGTATATACTCAGATGTTGGGGGATTCAATCCTCCCTTAGATGCCAAATTTAGGGGTATCAATATGGATCCTTCGATGACATACTCTTCAGTAGATCCCATGGATGCACATGGCAATGCAATCATGATAAATACTAACATGTTTGAAACCCCCATGTTGGGAAGATCCCTACTCTAATCTATGTCTCAAGGAGTATCTAGTAGCTCCTCATACTAGGGTAGTATCAGTAAGATCCCCACATGTGGAATTGTCCCCTATAATACTCACCAAATGACATTCAGGAGGATTCTATGATTGAGGGCGCTGTGTATCTTGTTGTGCATTGGGTGGAGCTTCGGCCTTGACCTCAGATCTACGCTTAGGTCAACAACTCTATGTAGCCATTGTAGTGAATATCCTATGTCTAGATTTAAATTTTATTAGCACACAAAGAATACGATGGTTATTATATTTTTTAAAGCTTAAAGTGAACCTTAAACTGTTTGATGTTTTTTGCAATTTATTGTATCAATAAGTAACTCTCATCATGTTTTCAATATGTTGATGATATACTCAATTGTTAAAGGGCTTTCACCTGTATACTCATAGCTCGAAAACCTGGCTATGAACTCCAAATTGCGTAATACCCCCAAAATGTGGAGATGAAATCCAAACTCGGGCAAGGAGCACAGGTCCTACCGATCCTCACCCCGATACCCCATGCATAGTGATACACCCCTCTAGAAAGGAATGTGTGCTATTTTGCATGGTTAGTATGGATATTGGAGTCGGTATTGGTCTAGTAACAAAAGGTTCAATGGAGTTGGGCCAACGGATGTAAATCACTACCACCGTCGTTGAACCCTACTAGTGGTTGGATGTGACTTCCAAATCACTAGCGTTTAAGTGTGTCATGGTGTGTGTGGTTCCTTTTATATTGCATGAAAGTAAATGTATAAAACAACACTTATGATCCTTCTATATGTGATGCAATTTAAAAAGAACGTTTAACTTTCAAAAGTATGCATGATTAAGCTATATGACTTTTCAAAGCAAATGCACATTGATGAGAATGACGAAGTGGCCACTAGATGGGCCTCACACAAGCAAACCAATATACAAGAAGGTCCTAGACCATTGGATACTAGGGCAGACTACACTCAGAGGTCTGCCGTTCTTATCAGCAACTAGTAGAACCTAAGAAAAAGACCTAGGGACTCAATGCATTTTTATTCTTTGTTGCATTCCCTAATTATGCTAGTAATATTGAATTCCTGGAAAAAATTAGATAGAGAAAAAGGGAAAATCAAAGAAAAATGGATCCTACCTTAGATCCTCATCCGATTAAGCTTTTTCTCCCTGCTATATGGCCTATCAAATTTTGATCGCGACTCTGTGGCACATATGATATTGTTGCCCGTAGTTCTATGCTGCGATGATAACTTTTAACCATGGCTATCACCTGCGGTTAGTACCTGTTATCAAAAACCCTAAAATTCAATGATCTATGGCATTTTATGTAGAATTCCTACCGTTATTGCCTTTTGTATGATCCTAAAAAGCATACACCTAATCTAGTAACAATTGAAAATCACATAAAGCATACAAGAATTGACGAAATTGAGATAACCAAAAGAAAGGTGTATTTTATTAATTTTTAAGTGAATCTCAGTTACAAATCCATCCCTCGTAGGGATACCTAATGTGATACAATGTTACAATCATAAGAACTCCCTCACAAGGGTAGGTGTAATCCGTAGAATTTTTAGAATGAGACGAACTATTCCAAGGTGTCGATGACCTTCTTCCCCATGATTAGAGGTATTTTTTGCCTTGTATGTCAAAAACCTGTTAGTCTTGCATGTAATAAACAACAAGAAGCATCAGTAATAAATAATGCCTCTCTTGATGAGGTTTTTTGAGGAAATTGCATGAAAATATGATGTTATTAGCATATAATCAAGAAAGTGCAAGAAAAATAATAAACCTATGCAAAACATGAAAATATGATATGAAAAATCTAAAGGAAAAGCATATGTATCCATATAATGGCCTAATTATGAATTTTAAAGAATGGAAGCATACAAAATATTCATTAGTATCCTAGTTACAATATTGAAAGCAAGACGATAAAACAAGCTAATTCTATCGATTAGAAATCACTAATAATGCAATTAAACCTAAATTATGCTTAATCCAATGCCATTAGAAAATCCTACAATGAGAAAGCAAGGAAAATAGTGATGATACCCTAACCACGACTCTGTGGCACGATGAGAACTATTAGCCATGACTGACAGCTACGACGAAGCTTGAAGTGTGCTTGTCCTCCAATTTAAGGGCTAAATCTCTAAATCCTCTTGCCAAATTGATGGTCAAGGGTCGCCTCTATGTCCTATGATAAATTTTGTGGTTTAATTGCTCTGATTGCACGTGAAATAGGCGTAATTACGTTTCTTGACTCTCTTAACCTCCTAGGACCTCCATGGCTTGAATTTCCATTTTGATCTCTCAATTGGGGGTAAGAAAGCAATATCACAATACGATTAGGTGAGTGTTGAATTTGACAAGGTTTTGCTGCTCAAATTCACCTATGCATCCTTTTCCCTCTCCTATTTTGGATGGGGTTCTTATAGCACCTTGGATGGCTATGCCCTAGCTTCATGAGGAATCCAATATCAAGAATGGACAATTAGAGTAGTTGGAAGAAAGTTTCTCAATCATTTTGCCCCCAAACCGCTCGAAGCTGCAAACCATTGGCTATTTGGAACCAAATTTGACTCAGTCAAAGGACAACTAACTTTTGATGCTAGTCGCGGATCTAATGCATGGTCAACACTGCTAACCATGGGTGTCAACCACAGTTAACACTGATTAGGCCAAACTGCCCAATTGAGTGGTTAAAAGCACTGCTATACCTTGGTATTTGTCTAAGGTCTTCCATATGGTATTCTAGCATGTCCCATATGAGTAGTCATCTCAACATGACATATTTTAGGTGTCTACACTTGGGAGTAAGAAGGAGGTAATAGAAATATCAAGAGGATGGGGCACAACGTATTTCTCTTATCCAAGGTCATCCCAAAAGTATATTATATTGCATAGTACCTTAAATCACATGACACATCATGGGGATGGTCTTCAACCCCACCTGAATAGGTAAGACCATAGTGTCAACAATTGAGCATAATGCATCATTAAAAGGTCTCAACGTGAAGGCAGAAGGTATGATATGCATATTAGGTAACTTCAGGTATGTTAATGCCTTAGTCATGATAATATTGATTGATTATCCTATATCAATAAAACCCGCTTGAAGGGTATGAGATTTGCATATGCAATTATGTGGATCAACGGGTCCACCATGACAGTTGAAATTGTCTTGATTTCATGATCATAAAACTATATGATCGGCTCCTAACACTACTTCACATGTTCCACAAAGTGTGTAAACACTTCAGGATCTTGGGACTGCACTTCTATGGACTTTAGAATATCCATTAGCATCTCCATGTGCTTGGGGGACTACTGAATTAGCTCATAGATCATCAAATTTACTAGAGCTATCTGCAGGTTTTGAATTAACCTACTTTTGATTATCACCACTGGTCTAGTTAGTGGGCCTGGTACATGTTGGACTAGCCTTGGAGGAGGCATAGAATAGACTTTTATAGGAGTTGGAGGTTGATTTGGTTTCTCATATCTCGCATGTCTTGTGACGACATTGACCATTCTGATGAACCCATCGGTTGGTGGTTTGATTCGTACTTTATTGACTTGGCCAACATTGTTCCTAGGCACCTCATGGTTGGGTAGAGGATTCTTGTAAATCCCCATATTATTATAATCTGGTTCTTATGGATTATCCACAAGAAGCGTACCTTTTTAAATCATGTTCTATACTAAATTTTTGAAAGACAAACATACCTCTATGTTGTGGTCTTTCATTCGATGTAATATGCAATATTGGTCATCCTTATACCCCTTAGGCTTGGGTTGATTAGGATCTATCATTTTGACTTCTGGTAATTTTATTTCCTTTGCCTGACATAGCTGATGAAAAATCATTGTCAACGATTCTAATAATTACGTAAATGTGCGAGGAGGGTGTCTCTCTTTGTTCTTACTCCCCTGGTTGTTGCATTGCTCATATTGCATAGGGGGAGTTTGGGCTTGATAATTTCATTGTTGCTACCCATCATATCCTTTCTAAAGGTTTAGAACCACCTGATTGATGTGAGTCAGCTTAGCTGTTGTTTGTCAGTGTTTTTCTTGTTCCATTCCTTCCTATTTCTAAGTTTCAAGTTACCCTCCTGTAACTTGATATCCTCAATAACTTTAGCCTATGCCAAAGCCTCTTCAAACATTTGATAATGTTGTAATTGTAACAATAACAAAATGTGCTTTGCACAACTTTTCATAAACATCCTAGTTAGTTTAACAGCAGGGATAGAAAATAGTAGCTTTTCCATCATCGTTCTCCATCATTTCCCATAATCCATAACTAGTTTGTCATCATGTTGCATTAAAGCAACCAGCTCAAATAAGTTTACCTTCTTCTTGACACCAAAGGATAAGCATTCAAGAAATACATCAGCGAGTTGCTCAAAATGGGTGATACTATGCTTCTTGAGTTGATGAAACCACTCTCAAGCTGGGCCTAAGAGGGTCATGAAGAAATTCCACAGGAGCAAGGTATCGTTGCTTCCAATATGAAAGCACATATCTAAAAAGCTCAGGACGTGCTCCTGAGCGTCTTCCTCTCCTCTAAAATTTTATAGCTTAGGCATTTCAAAATTCTTAAGATAAGTTGGAATAGGCACTAATGGGCATAAATGTTTATTATGAATCTTATTCAAGGTTGGATTTTGATAAGTTATTCCTTGCTTTTCTATAGCTTTGACCTTTTCTGCCAAGACTTTATAAGCTTGTGAAGATAAAAACTCCTCTTCTATGGATTTACCTGGAGGCACCTTAGGAGGTACATTCCTCTTCGATCGAGGTGAAGGATTAGGCTCATCCTCCTCTTAGAATTGGGATATTTTGGGATACTCTCTATCTAAGTCATATCCCACTTCTTCTTCATATTGCCTATGCCCATGATGCTCAGGTGGAGGATGCCCTTCTCTATGTTGGGATGTATAGCAAGTACGAGTATCTATATACTCAAGGTGTGAATCAGGTTGCAAAGCAACTTGTCTATCAACACGCTCCCTATGATCACTATGGGAATGTAAACTGACACTGGCTAGTTAATCCTCTCTCTCAACACTCTCCTTTTGATCAAGTATGCGTTGTTCGCGCATGCGTTGTTCATATAAATGTTGTCTTGTGAACCTTTACCTCTAAGTGTTCTCATTTTTGAGGCATTATTGCTCTGCATGAACATCATCCAATTGGTCTTGAAGGATCTGACATCTCTGCTCTAACACCAGTTTATGAGATCTATCTATGCTGTCAGCCGTATGAGTCCTCTGGTGTGTGTGCTCTATTCAAACAGTTTTGTGGGTGTGTCCCCCAATGGACTGATCTGCTACGCTCTTGACCTTGTTTATAAAGATAATATTTACATCCAATTGTTACCTAAAATCTATACCTACATGAGATTCAGAGGAACATATAAATCGAGAACACTTGGAGCATTATCCAGGTTCTTTGACAGTCCTAATGGTACTACCACTACGCACACTGATGGAGCGATAAGGCATAGGAGTAGGATTATAACCTAGCTGCCCTATAACCTTAACAAGACCATCCAACTATCTTCTACGCCATGGCTCATGAGGTGGCATATCGTTGCTTCCCAATTTGGATACATCTATGGTGATCCTACAAGGCTCACCCTTGTTGGGAGTTTGAGCGGGTCTACGCTTGAAAGTGGCATTATCTGTTTACCCATGGATGGGCAGATCCTAAACTTGTATATACTCAGATGTTGGGGTATTCAATCCTCCCTTAGATGCCAAATTTAGGGGTATCAATATGGATCCTTTGATGAAATACTCTTCAGTAGATCCCATGGATGCACATGGCAATGCAATCATGATAAATACTAACATGTTTGAAACCCCCATGCTGGGAAGATCCCTACTCTAATCTATGTCTCAAGGAGTATCTAGTAGCTCCTCATACTGGGGTAGTATCAGTAAGATCCCCACACATAGAATTGTCCCCTATAATACTCACCAAATGACATTCAGGAGGATTCTATGATTGAGGGCGTTGTGTATCTTGTTGTGCATTGGGTGGAGCTTCGGCCTTGACCTCAGATCTATGCTTAGGTCAAAAAATCTGTGTAGCCACCGTAGTGAATATCCTATGTCTAGATTTAAATTTTATTAGCACACAAAGAATACGATGGTTATTATATTTTTTAAAGTTTAAAGTGAACCTTAAACTGTTTGATGTTTTTTGCAATTTATTGTATCAATAAGTAACTCTCATCATGTTTTCAATATGTTGATGATATACTCAATTGTTAAAGGGATTTCACCTGTATACTCACAACTCGAAAACCTAGCTATGAACTCCAAACCACGTAATACCCCCAAAATGTGGAGATGAAATCCAAACTTGGGCAGGGAGCACAGGTCCTACCGATCCTCACCCTGATACCCCATGCACAGTGATACACCCCTCTGGAAAGGAATGTGTGCTATTTTGCATGGTTAGTATGGATATTGGAGTCGGTATTGGTCTAGTAAAAAAATTTTCAATGGAGTTGGGCCAACGGATGGAAATCACTACCACTGTCGTTGAACCCTACTAGTGGTTGGATGTGACTTCCAAATCACTAGTGTTTAAGTGTGTCATGGTGTGTGTGGTTCCTTTTATTTTGCATGAAAGTAAATGCATAAAACAACACTTATGATCCTTCTATATGTGATGCAATTTAAAAAGAATGTTTAACTTTCAAAAGTATGCATGATTAAGCTATATGACTTTTCAAAGCAAATGCACATTGATGACAATGACGAAGTGGCCACTAAATGGGCCTCACACAAGCAAACCAATATACAAGAAGGTCCTAGACCATTGGATACTAGGGCAGACTACACTCAGAGGTCTGCCGTTCTTATCAGCAACTAGTAGAACCTAAGACCTAGGGACTCAATGCATTTTTATTCTTTATTGCATTCCCTAATTATGCTAGTAATATTGAATTCCTGGAAAAAACTAGATAGAGAAAAAGGGAAAATCAGAGAAAAATGGATCCTACCTTAGATCCTCATCTGATTAAGATTTTTCTCCCTGCTATATGGCCTATCAAATTTTGATCGTGACTATGTGGCACATATGATACTGTTGCCCGTAGTTCTGTGCTGCGATGATAACTTTTAACCATGGCTATCACCTGTGGTTAGCACCTGTTATCAAAAACCCTAAAATTCAATGATCTATGGCATTTTATGCAGAATTTCTACCGTTATTGCCTTTTGTATGATCCTAAAAAGCATACACCTAATCTAGTAACAATTGAAAATCATATAAAGCATACAAGAATTGATGAAATTGAGATAACCAAAAGAAAGGTGTATTTTATTAATTTTTAAGTGAATCTCAGTTACAAATCCATCCCTTGTAGGGATACCCAATGTGATACAATGTTACAATCATAAGAACTCCCTCATAAGGGTAGGTGTAATCCGTAGACTTTTTAGAATGAGACGAACTGTTCCAAGGTGTCGATGACCTTCTTCCCCATGATTAGAGGTATTTTTTGCCTTGTATGTCAAAAACCTGTTAGTATTGCATGTAATAAACAACAAGAAGCATCAGTAATAAATAATGCCTCTCTTGATGAGGCTTTTTGAGGAAATTGCACGAAAATATGATGTTATTAGCATATAATCAAGAAAGTGCAAGAAAAATAATAAACCTATGCAAAAAATGAAAATATGATATGAAAAATCTAAAGGAAAAGCATATGTATCCATATAATGGCTTAATTATGAATTTTAAAGAATGGAAGCATAACAAATATTCATTAGTATCCTAGTTACAATATTGAAAGCAAGATGATAAAACAAGCTAATTCTACCAGTTAGAAATCACTAATAATGCAATAAAACCTAAATTATGCTTAATCCAATGCCATTAGCAAATCCTACAGTGAGAAAGCAAGGAAAATAGTGATGATAACCTAACCACGACTCTGTGGCACGATGAGCACTATTAGCCATGACTGATAGCTATGACGGAGCTTGAAGTGTGCTTGTCCTCCAATTTAAGGGCTAAATCTCTAAATCCTCTTGCCAAATTGATGGTCAAGGATCGCCTCTATGTCCTATGATAAATTTGGTGGTTGAATTGCTCTGATTGTACGTGAAATAGGCGTAATTATGTTTCTTGAATCTCTTAACCTCCTAGGACCTCCATGGCTTGAATTACCATTTTGATCTCTCAATTGGAGGTAAGAAAGCACTATCACAATACGATTAGAAGAGTGTTGAATTTGACAAGGTTTCGCTACTCAAATTCACCTATGCATCCTTTTCCCTCTCCTATTTTGGATGGGGTTCTTATAGCACCTTGGATGGCTATGCCCTAGCTTCATGAGGAAGCCAATATCAAGAATGGGCAATTAGAGCAGTTGGAAGAAATATTCTCAATAATTATGCCCCCAAACTGCTTGAATCTGCAACCAATTGGCTATTTGGAACCAAATTTGACTCAGTCAAAGGACAACTAACTTTTGATGCTAGCCACGGATCTAAGGCATGGTCAACATTACTAACCATGAGTGTCAACTGTGGTTAACACTGATTAGGCCAAATTGCCCAATTGAGTGGTTAAAAGCACTGCTATACCTTGGTATTTGTCCAAGGTCTTCCATATGGTCTTCTAGCATGTCCCATATGAGTAGTCGTCTCAACATGACATATTTTAGGTGTCTACACTTGGGAGTAAGAAGGAGGGAATAGAAATATCAAGAGGATGAAGAAAATGAAACTCAAGAGTTAGGGTGATTTTGTTTTCTTGTTGCATTTCAAAAATAATTTTATTAATTTTCCATCACTTTCTAAAGTTCCTCACAATATTTAAAAATATGAATTTTATTCCTTATAATAATATTTATTTATTAAATATGCTCTTTTATAAAGTATTAATTCAATAAGGTTAATATTATTTTACTAATACTATTTTAGCAAAGGTATTAGTAATTAAATTATTTACTCATTTCATAGTATTAAATTAATTAATACTATTACTAATTTCTCTTATCTAATACTAATATTAATTATTAACATTAGTATTTAATATGTTTAAGTTTTAATAATGCTAACATTATTATTAATACACTGTAAATAATAAACCAATTAAGTTTTATATTTCAAAACTTAAGTATTAATGCATATTAATGATAAATTAAGAGCCTAAGCAACATAAGGATCTTGCCAAAAGCTATCCTCTCTTGAAATAAGATGCATCTAATAATAAACAAGGATATAGATAATGCACAAACATTACTATTCCCTAAGCAAGATCTATCATGATAACTACAGGGTTATGAACCATCTACGAGACACACCTAAGCATAAGGGTAAGGGATCTTTTACCTTTATAGCAAACTCTCTGCCTAATGATGTATTTAATTAAACATATACACATGTAAATATTTCTACATGATTGTTTTATCCCTATGGGCTATCAGACTAGAAATCCATCATCTCTCATTTCACACTTCTTTCATATTTGATGGTTTTCCAATACCAATCCACCTATGAGAGTACCTCATTTTGCAACCAAAAACTTCATCAACAATACCATGTTCTACAAATAACATAATACAACTGAAGTAAGCATAAAGAAAAACTATCAACTCATCTTAATAGAATAAAATAGAATTATACATTATTTATCAACACATAAGTACATGAATCAAAAAATAAGGGAGGTCCTACCAAGATGAGCCATTATTGGACTAATATTATCAATTATTTCAAATGACCCAACAAATCAGGGATCCAACTTAGTTGACTTGATGGAATTTTTCTTAAGGCACACCCTTAAGAAGACTCAGTATCCCATAGAGAATTCCATTGGTGATATTTTTAAATTTGCATAGATCTTTTGGTGATCAATTGCTTCCTTGAGCCTCTACCAAATTACCTTGAGTTGTTCCTCCATCTCCTTCACAGTGTCAGTTCAATAACTACCCGATCTTCTAGATTATCCCAATTTAGAGGTGTTCTACATCATATTCCATATAAGGCCTCAAATGGAGCCATTCCCAAGGATGTATGGTACACTATTATATGTAAATTCTACCAAATACAAATAATCTTCCCATTTAATCCATGCAATACATGTAGAGCATATATCCAAGGACTTTTTTTACCCTCTCTATATGTCCATATATTTTTGAATGGTAGGAAGAACAAATATTCAACTTGGTGCCCAAGGCATGATGAAGATCTTGCCAAAATTTTGATGTAAATATGGAGTTTCTATCTCAAATAATTTGTTTAGGGAAATCATGCATTTGGATTTTTTCCTTGGAAAACTTACTAGCCACCTCCAGTGCATTGTCCTTAATACTCCCCAGTATGAAATGTGCAAACTTTGTCAATTTATCCACCACTACAAGGATTGCATCATGTTGGTACCTAGTTTTGGGTAATCGCACAATAAAATCCATTGAGACGACCTACCACTTTTGAGTTGGTATATCATGTGGATACAATTTGTTTGTTGTATTTTGATGTTTTGAATTTACTTTCTAACATTCTAAACACCTAACAATAAAATAAATTACATCCCATTTCATTCCAGGCCAATAAAAGTTCTTTTTCATATTCTCTCTCATCTTGGCACCTCCTAGATGAGCAAAATAAAGAGAACAATATGCCTCTTGCATAATCATTCTCCTTAATTATATAATTTTTGGTATAACCCTATATTTGAAGTCTAAAAGCTCATATTTTATGTTTTAATATCTTCTTTCTTCAAGATTTACCTCTACCTTAGTTCAAAATTTGGTTTAATATGGGTCTTGTAACTATATTTTTCTTACTTTTTCAATCAAATCAATATGACTCTGGGTTAATATTGTTATATACCTCATCCTATTGGAAGGAATCAACCACATTATTTTCTTTTCTTTTGATATATTCTATACCAAATTCATACTCAACTAGAAATTTTATCCACCTTCTTTGCCTTGCATTCAACATTGGTTGGGTAAAAACATACCTTAGGCTTTGGTGATCTGATCTTAGCTCAAAAGGTTTTCCCAATAAGTAATATCTCTAGATCTTAAGAGCATGGACAACTTATACCAACTCTAGATCATGCATAGCATAGTTCAACTCATGATTCTTAAATTTTCTAGATTCATAGGCTATCATAGCTTCATTTTGTGATAAAACTCCTTCTAACCCTTATAAAGAAGCATTTGTGCATACTATAAAATTCCTAAAAGGATTAGATATTTCAATAATTGGTGTTGTAGTAAGCTTATTCTTAAGAGTTGAAAATGTGCCCTCAAACTTCTCCATCCATTTGAAATCCCTTCCTTTTCTTTGGAGGCTAGTAATAGAGTATGCAATCCTTGATAAATTTTCCACAAATCGTCTATAGTAACTTGCTAGTTCCATGGAATTTCAAATTTTAAACACATTGATATGTGTAGGCCAACTTAGTATGGCTTCAATATTATTTGGATCAACAACAATCCCTTCTATAGATATAATATACCCTAGATACTACACTTGTGGAACATAGAAGTCACACTTTGATAATTTCCCATATAGTTGATTCTTCCTCAACACCTCTAAAACCAATCTCAAATGTTGATCATGTTCTTCTTTGGTGCATGAATAAATCAAGATGTCATCCAAAAATACCAAAATAAAATGGTCTAGATATTGTCTAAACACACTGTTCATTGGATTTATTAAGGTCATTGGTGCATTTGTTGATCCAAATGGTAGAACCATAAATTCATAGTGTTCATATTTTGTCTTGAAAGTTATTTTATATATTTATAATGAATTCTCAACTGATGGTATCCTGATCTTAGGTAAATTTTTGAGAAAATGATGGCATTTTTTTATTATTAGAAAGATCATAAATTCTTGGCAAGGGATACCTATTTTTGATGGTTATTTTTTTCAACATCTTGTAATAAATACATAGTCTTAAAGAACCATACTTTAAATTTATAAACAACATCAGAGCACCCAAGGTTGACATAATAGGTTTAATCAAACCCTTTTCCAATAAATCTTGGTGTTGCACCTTTAACTCCTGCATCTCAATAGTGGTCATTCTATAGGGTGTCCTAGCAATAGGTTTAGATCCAAAAACTAATTAAATAGTGAAGTCAAATTCACATTGAGATGGAATGACTGGAATATCTTTTGAAAAAACATCCCTATATTCATGCAAGATTAGATTTTTCTTAAATAGTTTTGAATCTCTATTACTTCCTTTCCATTTAATTTAACCACATACAATATTACACCTCTTTTAATTGCCTTATTAAGTTGAAAGGCTAACAATAAATTGGATTGGAAAGATCCTTGCTTGCTTTGAGCCCTTAATATTTGTTTATCTTTATCTGTATGATCCATCCACCTTTCTTGGAAATTAATTAGGGCACCATGGGATCTTAGACAATTTATCCCTAGAATTATATCAAAGGTATGTAATGATGCTACATATAAGTTCTAAAAAATTGATCCATTAGGTAAAGAAATATTAACGTTGGACAAGCATTGACTCATTGGATAGGTTTACCCAAACCTATACTCAAATTTCCACCCTTATACAAAAAATCTATGGTTTTTCATTATATCCTCATTAATATTAGTAGAAATAAAACTATTTGTAGCTCCACAATCAATTAAAATATTTACATTTCTATTAAATAATTTACCTTTTAAAACCATAGGAATTTCCTAGGTATCCAAGTTCTATTTTCCTTTTGTTGCATAAATTCGATAAGGTTGCTCTTCTGATCTACCATTGTGATATTTCCATTGAGGACACTTGTTCACAGAGTGGGGATCCCAACAAATGAAACAACCTATCTTAGGTGCATGAGACTTCTCTTGGTTTCCATTCCTCATTTCATACTTATTTTTTGAATCATTTTTTTCTTAAGGATGGGGATTTTGGTTATCCTTTATCTATTTTTTTCCTATTATTATCCTTGTTTCCATTGTTCTTATTCCCAAAATTTTATCCCTCCTTTGGATTTCCTTTGTTTTTCTTTTTTTGTTCATTAGACCATCTTCTAAACCTAAGGTTTTTTCTCTTCCTAAGTTATTTTTTTTGAAGTGAAAAACCCCTTGTGGGGCCACCTTGGTCTGAGAGACCATGAACAGGGGGTTCTACACCATCAAAGTCACCCGGGAGTCACTCCCAACCCTTCCCGTACCAACATTATCAATTGGATTTTGGGTACCCAATTCAACTTTTTGGTAGGGTGGAGATTCGAACCTGGGACCTCCCTTGGAGGATTGCCCTCTCCTCTCCAACTCACCTACAACACCTGGTTATCTCTTCCTAAGTTCTTATTGTTCTTATTTCAACTCTATATAATTTATGAAGGTGTTTTTAGTGTTCTGATTCATCTTCTCCCATCGATCCAAATCATATGCCTTTTGTAGTGTTTTAGGTTTAATAAAGTTGATGACCATTTGTATTTTAGGATCTACTCCCAAGATAAACTCTTACACTTTCAAATATTCTTAAGTTTCATATTAAGGGAGATATTTCAATAGTTTGATAAATTTATTATAGTTTCCATAGTTAAGGTACCTTGTTGAAGTACAGTCAAGGATGACTCAAGTTGAATTTTTATGGTGCTACAAAAGGGAATCCTGGGAAAGCTGGGGGTGACAAACTTGTTAGAGATCACAACGAGAGATTTATCCTTACCTTTGCTAAGAACTTGGGAGTCCAAAATAATCATGTCATTGAAGCCAAATCTTTGTACATAGGCCTCTCCATTCTCAATGGCCTTCCATGCAAAGTCATTATCGAAAGTGACTCACTAAACATCATTGAGTATCTTAGAAGCGATAAGGTTCTAGCTTGGATAGTGGTCACTCTCATTCAAGAATTTAATCATCTACATCCATGATATGATCATCATTCAACACATATACTAGGAAGGCAACCGCGTTGCTAACTTAATGGCCAATCTCGACCTTTGCATGAAGTCTCTCCGATTTTGGAGGGATGAATTGCCCCAACCACTCATAGGTGTGTCCTCTAATGATTGGACCCAAGTATTTTTATGTGCTTTTGCATACTCTAATGTTTAGCCCTAGATAGTTTTCTTTGCTCTCATGGCTTCCTTTGACCACTAATCATCGTGCCTCCTGTGGTATTATCCCCATCATCCTTGATCCCTTCCCTAGGCTTTCCATCTATCACCTCCACTCTTGATCCTTCGTGTATCCTTGGCATACCACCTATCACCCCCATCCTCACTTCCCTATCTTTCCTAACCCTAGCACCTTATTCACCCCCATAAACCCCACCATATCCATCACCCCTCTCACCCTCCTCCACCCTCCCACCACTTGTCCTCCCTCTGTTGCAACTTTACTTTTAAACTATTATTATAACCATAATAAAAATCATAGTCATATTTGGTTTCACACAAGTTAATAACTTCCAAATCACTCTGTTTGATTATTCGAGGAATAATCATTTCCAAGATAAGTACTCCTCAATTGGCAATAATGATTCATATTAGCCCAAGGTATACCTTTCCCACACCTTAAGGCCCATGAACGACAGAGTAAACTAGTCCTAAAAAACTGGCTCATTTGCTAATAATTTTGATTTGTCCTAGCTTTAGATGTTCCTTTCCCACATGGTGACTTTGGTGCAAATCACAGTTCACGCTTCCAAGATCACCAACATTGAAGTCCATCAATGGCTAGTGAAGTGTTTAATTTCCAGAAGCTTCAACATGTATCTTGCACATTCTTCTCAAAGCACCATCATCGCGCAACATGATTTAGAGACCCTCAAGGTTTCTTACCACCATTACTAACTAAATTCCTTGGAATCCTTTAGATTCAATAGTGAGTTTATCCCTAATATTTCCATCTATTGCTCAAGAATGGTCATTCTAGAACCTAAATCCTTGCAACTCAATCCTATCATCAAGGATATTCTCAATAGCCATGGCTTCCTCCCATTCATGAGGAAATTCAATGGTAGTGATGATGAGATCTCTGTTGAGTTTGCAAAATCATAGAATCATGATCATGTTTCTTGAAGAACACAAGCTTATACTGAGAGGGGGGGTGAACAGTATAAGACCTCTTTTTACTTTTCCTTTATACTTCAAAACAATAAAGCAATATATCCAAAGCAATATCAAAACAATGCACAAGATCATCCACAAAGTGACACAACAATTTTGATGTGGTTCATCCACAAAACTTTTCTCTAAAAGTTATCTCAAAGTTCTTTGGGAAACCTTCCCAATTACAATGTTTATGAGCCTCGGCTCAAAGGAGAAACCTTCCCCCAATCTGAATTTATGAGCCTCTGCTCAAAGGAGATACCTTCCCCTACCTCTGCTCTGGCTGGTGATCCTCTAGAAGACCTCTGCCTCCGTTGCCCTTAGCAAATGGAACTCTATCCACAGAAGACACCTATCTTCCCTGCTCTGGCTGGAGACCTCTGTCCTCAACTCTATCACCTCAAAGCTGGTCCTCGAATTTGCACTAAACACAGTCCTTCGGTCTAGCACAAATGTCCTCGGGTTCTTCTCATAGAACCAATGCACCTCTGTCCTCAAGTTCTCTGATAGAACTATCAAACTCAGCTTCACAAGTCCTCTGCTAGGACCTGTCCAAATCTGCTCACAAGTCCCCAATGGAACCTATCCAAAACCTGCTCACAAGTCCCCAATGGAACCTATCCAAAACCTGCTCACAAGTCCCCAACGGAACCTGTCCAAAACCTGCTCACAAGTTCATCAAGAAAAACTTGCTTGGCATGAACCCACAAAGAGAATTGTTAGAGACCCAATGTGATTCATCAACCTCATAGAAGCATAAAGAGAATTGTTAGAGACTCAATATGTTCTATACTTAACTCCCAATCTCAATCTCAACTCAATCTCAATCTCAACAGAATAAGATAGATGTAGTATGCTTTTCTCAAGAACATGAAACACAACCCAACAATTGCCAACCATGCAATATCTCATATAACAATGATACTCATGTTCTTTCCAACAACCAATATCTTTTCTCAACCAATTAGGGCTTCAACAACAATGCTCAAAGACAAGGTTTAACCAACATCATTCAACTTAACATTAACCTTGAAGCATTCAACCAATCATCACAAGAAAAGGAAACAAGTAGAAATCCTTTTCCCTCCAAAGATATTTGAACAAAACAACCACCAACACAATATCACCAAATGCAAAGAATAACTTGTTCAAATCAACTCAATGGAGTAAGCCCAATATCATGAATCAAGTAAAAGCAATAACTTGATCAAACAACCTCTATGGAAGCAACTCAACCATCAACCTCAAAACAGCCAACCAAGGGTTTCACCAACTCAAAGCAAGTAGCAAGACTCACAAACATAAACCTTAGTGCACAATGCTTCCACTACCTCAAACCAGAATTATGCATTCACCAAAACTCTCATCAATGATAACAATGCATAAGTAGTCTTCAACAAACCAGAAAATAGGATTTACACCCAACCAAAGGAAACCTAGTTGAATACCTTTTCACTCCAATCTTATTTCAGGAAAACATACACCAATCATACTCATAAGAAGAATGTGCCCATACCTTATTGAAGATGAAGAAGATCTCACAAATTTGTCATAACCATAACCACCTTTTTGCCAAACTCAAGAAGGTTAGTAGACAACATATTTCTTTAATATTTCCTCAAGAATATTCCTTGGTTCAAATATAATCAAGGTTCTATGTCTTCTTCATTCAACATTTCAATATTAGACACTCTACCTTATAACTCCTTTATTTCACTTAATCTCTCACACAAAACAAAAACTACCCTTATACATTTATCCTTTCAAAAGATAATCAAAATATTAATAATCAAAACAACTCTCACACCTTATAACTCCCTTGCTTATAATTACATCAATTATTTACCCCTTCCAAAACATAAAACCAAGCATTGTCTAGTACGAATTTGCATACCTTAACCTTGTGAAATTATCGGGCAACTTAGCGCATGGTTCAAAACATTCCTTGGTGCGAAGTTCAAAAACAACCCTCGGCACGTAGATCACACACCCCTTGCACGGAGTTCAAAACACTCCTCGGCACACTCGTCCACTTATTCTGAAACCCTCTACAAATGCTTTCTCTAAATTCTGTGCGATCATCAATTTTCGTATCGTAGAAACACGTGCGCAAGGTTTCACTCAATCCACCGAGTATCTCAAAATTTCGTCGTAATGCAAGGTGCCTTCGTACTTCGCGTCGCACCTTTCGACTAACCACTTTTACCAAAAATATTAATCATGCTTATATTGTTTTTCTCCTTCGCTGGCGCAGACGATGTCGAAAACGAAATGCACACCAATTGATATCGATGACTTAGCCCTCACTGAAATGAATTTATTAGCCTCATTATATATGCACTTCGAAGCATTTCCAAATACGTCGGCATTTCCAAACACAACGGAAACTTTAATTTAATTTTAAAATTTTAATTTAAATTTTAAATAAATAAAATTTAAACTAAATATTTAAAATTAAATATCTTCATCACCGGGGCACATTTTTCAATGAAACGAAAAGCCAACTTGGGTTTTAAGAAAAACCCATTTCAAATCTGTTGTCCATGGTTTTAAATAAAACCTTTTATTTTGTCTGCCTTGGTTTTCACAAAAACCCTTCCTTGATGGTCTTTTGCCATCAATTCCTTCTCTGCTTCTTGACATCAATGACAACATCAACACTTGAGCAAAGGCAATGTACCCAATGTACCCAAAATTGCCAACAATCTCCCCCTTTGTCATTGATGGCAAACCTTTACTGAAAAACACATCTTCAAGAGCCAAAACTGAAACCCACAACTGAGAATCTACCTTTGAAGTTTTGCTCCCCCTGACTTGAAGCTTTCCTCTTCACTTGAAGCTCTCCCCCTTACTCATATCTCTCCCCCTTTGTCATCAATGGCAAAGGGCCACCTTTGGGGCTCGGGACTAAGAATGAGCCTCTTAGCTTAGTCCCTCCCCCACCTCTTGTTGAGGTGTTTAATTCCGAGGTGGGAGTAAAACTCCCATTAGGCACTGATCATCATCAGTGTCTATAACTTCCTTGTCGGGCCTTCTCTTGAACTCTTTGTCCATATTCCTATTCCTAGCCATGCCTTGATCCTTGGACCTGTTCATACCATTGTTCCTATTTTTGTACCTTGGAATTTCAGCTCTACACTGTCTAACTGTGTGACCTTCATTGTTGCACTTATAACAAGTAACAATGTTATTTCTTTTAGGCATACCTGTTCTTTGAATCCACAAGTTCTGACCAAACCAGTTCTGACCAAACCTATTTTGACCAAGCCTGTTCTGACTAACCCAGTTCCTGATATTTGCCTTGCAAAAAATTGCTTTATGCCCAAACTGATTGCAAGAGTAGCAATACCCATGAAAGAAATTACCACTTCTGAAGCTATCATTTACCTTCTTCACTTGAGCCATGCAATGTGCAGCCATGTGACCAAACCTGTGACAAGCAAAACATCGGCCTTGAAACTTTCCTTTATTTGACCTCTTGGGTCCTAAAACTTCTTCTTCTCATTCTGAATTCTATTTTCTGTTTTTGTGCATCTATCATTCAAGGACTCATGATCTGAAATACTTTCCTCATCAGAACTCTCTTCCTTTTGGAGTCTCTTACTAGACTCTCCAACTTGTTTCTTGTGAGGCTTAACAAAACCAAGACCTGTTTTATCTGTTGTCTTTCTTTGACCTTTGATAAGAGATTTAACCTTTTTGGAGCTTTCTTGAAACCTGTACAGCTTATCCTTGTACTCTTTATTTTCCTCTTTCAAAGAAGCCATTTTCTGATCTAATTCACTATACTCAAGCACCTTAGATTCTAACTCATTCTTGAGTTCTTGTGCTTTAGCCATAGAGACGTCAAGACTTTCTATAAGTTTATCTCTCTCCATGCAACATTCATCTAACTTATCCTTGAGTCTAGCATTCTTCTTTCTTTCCTTTTTCAAAACACTAAGAGCATTAGTAAGTTCACATTCAAGATCCTCTATTTGATTGCATTTTGAATCATCAAGGCCTTTTTCAGATTTCTTATCACTAGAGGTGCTACCCTTTTCAAAAACCATACATGCATCTTCCTTATCAATTTTCTAGAGCATCCTCATACATACTAGCAACCAAATCATTATTTGTGCAATCATCCTCAAGGTGACCAAAATTTCCACATCTAAGACATTTCATGATAATGAATCTATGTTTTGGTTCTTCCTCTTTTTCTGATATGAACAACATCTCATTTTCATTATCACTTGAAGAACTTTCACTATCACTACTAGAACACTTACTTGCTTTGTCTAGGTAGAAGCTCTTCTTGTGCTTGTGAGAATACCTCTTTCCTTTATTGCTATGCTCATCTTTGTTCTTCCTTTGATGCCTATGCCTTTCGTAATCCTTGCTCTTACAATCTTGTTCATCTTCATCCACTTTCATCCTTGGCAATGATGATCATTGTGATGAGTGACCACAAACAAAACATCTTACTTTTTCTCACTTTTGTGCATTCTAGAGATCTATTCCTTTCTTGCCTTGAAAATGCCTCTTCATCACTAGAAGATTCATCTTCTTGTAACTGTTTGCCTTTGGAATAATCCATTTGTGTTCTTGTACTAGCTTTTCCTTCAAGTTGTTAAACCTTTCCGAAGGCACCCACTCTGATACCAATTGAAGAACACAAGCTTATACTGAGAGGGGGGTGAACAATATAAGACCTCTTTTTACTTTTCCTTTATACTTCAAAACAATAAAGCAATATATCCAAAGCAATATCAAAACAATGCACAAGATCATCCACAAAGTGACACAACAATTTTGATGTGGTTCATCCACAAAAATTTTCTCTAAAAGTTATCTCAAAGTTCTTTGGGAAACCTTCCCAATTACAATGTTTATGAGCCTCGGCTCAAAGGAGAAACCTTCCCCCAATCTGAATTTATGAGCCTCTGCTCAAAGGAGATACCTTCCCCTACCTCTGCTCTGGTCGGTGATCCTCTAGAAGACCTCTGCCTCCGCTGCCCTTAGCAAATGGAACTCTATCCATAGAAGACACCTGTCTTCCCTGCTCTGGCTGGAGACCTCTGTCCTCAACTCTATCACCTCAAAGCTGGTCCTCGAATTTGCACTAAACACGGTCCTTCGGTCTAGCACAAATCTATCCTCAGGTTCTTCTCATAGAACCAATGCACCTCTGTCCTCAAGTTCTCTGATAGAACTATCAAACTCAGCTTCACAAGTCCTCTGCTAGGACCTGTCCAAATCTGCTCACAAGTCCCCAACGGAACCTGTCCAAAACCTGCTCACAAGTCCCCAACGGAACCTATCCAAAACCTAGTTCCCAATGGAACCTGTCCAAAACCTGCTCACAAGTTCATCAAGAAAACTTGCTTGGCATGAACCCACAAAGAGAATTGTTAGAGACCCAATGTGATTCATCAACCTCATAGAAGCATAAAGAGAATTGTTAGAGACTCAATATGTTCTATACTTAACTCCCAATCTCAATCTCAACTCAATCTCAATCTCAACAGAATAAGATAGATGTAGTATGCTTTTCTCAAGAACATGAAACACAACCCAACAATTGCCAACCATGCAATATCTCATATAACAATGATACTCATGTTCTTTCCAACAACCAATATCTTTTCTCAACCAATTAGGGCTTCAACAACAATGCTCAAAGACAAGGTTTAACCAACATCATTCAACTTAACATTAACCTTGAAGCATTCAACCAATCATCACAAGAAAAGGAAACAAGTAGAAATCCTTTTCCCTCCAAAGATATTTGAACAAAACAACCACCAACACAATATCACCAAATGCAAAGAATAACTTGTTCAAATCAACTCAATGGAGTAAGCCCAATATCATGAATCAAGTAAAAGCAATAACTTGATCAAACAACCTCTATGGAAGCAACTCAACCATCAACCTCAAAACAGCCAACCAAGGGTTTCACCAACTCAAAGCAAGTAGCAAGACTCACAAACATAAACCTTAGTGCACAATGCTTCCACTACCTCAAACCAGAATTATGCATTCACCAAAACTCTCATCAATGATAACAATGCATAAGTAGTCTTCAACAAACCAGAAAATAGGATTTACACCCAACCAAAGGAAACCTAGTTGAATACCTTTTCACTCCAATCTTATTTCAGGAAAACATACACCAATCATACTCATAAGAAGAATGTGCCCATACCTTATTGAAGATGAAGAAGATCTCACAAATTTGTCATAACCATAACCACCTTTTTGCCAAACTCAAGAAGGTTAGTAGACAACATATTTCTTTAATATTTCCTCAAGAATATTCCTTGGTTCAAATATAATCAAGGTTCTATGTCTTCTTCATTCAACATTTCAATATTAGACACTCTACCTTATAACTCCTTTATTTCACTTAATCTCTCACACAAAACAAAAACTACCCTTATACATTTATCCTTTCAAAAGATAATCAAAATATTAATAATCAAAACAACTCTCACACCTTATAACTCCCTTGCTTATAATTACATCAATTATTTACCCCTTCCAAAACATAAAACCAAGCATTGTCTAGTACGAATTTGCATACCTTAACCTTGTGAAATTATCGGGCAACTTAGCGCATGGTTCAAAACATTCCTTGGTGCGAAGTTCAAAAACAACCCTCGGCACGTAGATCACACACCCCTTGCGCGGAGTTCAAAACACTCCTCGGCACACTCGTCCACTTATTCCGAAACCCTCTACAAATGCTTTCTCTAAATTTTGTGCGATCATCAATTTCCGTATCGTAGAAACACGTGCGCAGGGTTTCACTCAATCCACCGAGTATCTCAAAATTTCATCGTAATGCAAGGTGCCTTCGTACTTCGCATCGCACCTTTCGACTAACCACTTTTACCAAAAATATTAATCACGCTTATATTGTTTTTCTCCTTCACTGGCACAGACGATGTCGAAAACGAAATGCACACCAATTGATATCGATGACTTAGCCCTCACTGAAATGAATTTATTAGCCTCATTATATATGCACTTCAAAGCATTTCCAAATACGTCGGCATTTCCAAACACAACAGAAACTTTAATTTAATTTTAAAATTTTAATTTAAATTTTAAATAAATAAAATTTAAACTAAATATTTAAAATTAAATATCTTCATCACCGGGGCACATTTTTCAATGAAACGAAAAGCCAACTTGGGTTTTAAGAAAAACCCATTTCAAATATGTTGTCCATGGTTTTAAATAAAACCTTTTATTTTGTCTGCCTTGGTTTTCACAAAAACCCTTCCTTCCTTGTCTCTTTTGACATCTCAATTCCTTCAAACGCTTCTTGACATCAATGACAACATCAACACTTGAGCAAAGGCAATGTACCCAATGTACCCAAAATTGCCAACATTTCTATTCGTGGCTTGGACTTCAAGGTGAGCATACAATGAATTATTAAAATTATAAAATTACCAAATTATGGTAGGGTCATCCAAACGTATAGGCATTCTATGTTCAAGAAGACAAACCCCTTTGTTAATAAGAGAAAGAAGCTCATTTGGGAGAATAGTGGTATTGTTCCTAAATTCCTCCCTCGCCTGTGGGATTGAGTCATGATCTCGATGATGCAATAATTTATCGTGGATAAGATTGAATCACCCTTTTTAGCTTCCAACTTATCTTTCTAAACCACTTATGAGATGTGAAGTTTATTAAAGTTTCCAATTATCTCTATCAATCCATTGATATCTCTATTAATAGTTTTAGAAAAACAAATCCTTCCAACCCATTCATCAAGACCTCCACTTAATCCTTTACCATGATGCTCTTGATAGACAAGCCCAAAAAGCTATCATCATAGCAATCCCATCTAAACAGACCTCCATCCATAGCCCAAGCCAATAACCCCTTGATATTAACATTTTTGATGATGATGATGAGTTGGAAAATAAATCCCTTATTTCTTCCAAATAGGGTAAGAAGCCACCTTTTGGGTCGTCTCCTAGTGCCACCCTACAATATATTATTTGTCGGTCCACCAGAACCAAGGTGATAGGGGCCAAGTAGAAAGATAGCCCTGGTACATCGAGGGAGTCTCCTCACCTTAAGGAAGTTAAGATAAAAAATTCACCCTCAAAGGTGATGATTGAGGATAGTCTTCCTAACATGAAATTATTTGAGCCCTTGGGCATGCTCACCACCAACCTATTCTAGAATATTATCTTAGACTCTCTTGTTGGGACCATGGTGACCCTATCTGCCACTATGAATGTAGTGAATACTACTTGGATATTTTATCACCATGCTGGTAAGGTTCTCGTTAGTCTAAAAAGACTACCCTGAAGATAGCAGAGATTTTGAGGCTTGAACTAGTTTCCCATTTTTGTGAAGTAAAGAGCGAAAAAGACTAAGGCAGGCAAGATGTCACGATTTCGTGACATGTTGAAGTTTCATGAGCTCAAAGAAAGAAAAGAGCCAAGGCATCAAAATGTCATGATTTCATGACATGTCGAAGTTTCATGGGCTTAATAGGAGGAGGAAGACTAAGGTGCTACAATATCATGATTTTGCAACATGTCGAAGTTTCACGAGCTCAAAGCAAGAAAAGAGCCAAGGCATAAAAATGTCACGATTTCACGACATGTCAAAATTTCATGGGCTTAACAGGAGGAAGAAGACTAAGGTGCTATAATGTCATGATTTCGCAACATGTCAAAGTTTCATGGGCTCAAAGGGGAGGAAAAGGTCAAGACCTTAGAATGTCATGATTTCATGATATGTTACAATTTTGTGGAACAAAGATATAAATAGAAATAGAAGAACCTACCTTCAGAGGAACATGTCAACAACTGATGGTAGATCAGTGATTGAAGCATCAAATCCTAAACTCCTGCCATTGGTGATTTGATTCTCTGATTGAACCAATAAGAAGCCATGCAAAACATACTGGTGCATTTTGCAGCATATTTATTGTAATTGATTTTGTGTCAAAATTTGGTAGTTGTCAAAGCATGCTTGTTTTAGAGTATATATAGTAGGGAGCATACCCTGAATAAGGGTCGGCTCTTAGACGTTTACAGGATTGGATGTATGTACTCTAGATTCAAGCAATAATATATGCTTCTATTGGCTTCTGGTTCATTATGTGCAAGTGTATGTATAAACATTTGATGCTTCTATTTACATTACTAAGTTATACGTTGTATTTGTTCTATTATCTGGACTCATGCATGATATAAATAGTATTGTTGGAGTTAAATATTTGATACATGCATGTGTTAGATTAACATCTAAATCACATTAAGGAACTATGATTTCTGCATGAAGATATAGAAAATGCTTAGACTATGAAGTTATATGCATTTATCTTTGTTGTTGTTTAATCTGCACCACGAGAAAAGTTCTAGCTACGACTATATTTCCCTTTCTTTCAGTAAATCTTTCTCCCCTTTTCTCACAAAAACCACCAAGGAACCAACCTTCTCTGGAGATTAGATGGAACCCCTCAATACTTAGTCCATCTACTCAATGTTGGCAAGGTCATGGGTGCAATCATAACCATAGGCTGATTTTGCACCAACAGTTTTTGGCATGCCCGATGGGACCCTAAATCCCATAATATTTTATAAGGTTCGGTGTTTGTCTTTGTTCTATTTAAGATCTAAATCAATCACCTGGTGACTCCATCCAAAGGTATAGACCCAAGAAATACCTTATCTATTTATCTGGTTAAAAATTGCAAACGTTTACATATATGATAACCAGATCTAAAGCAAGAAACTCCGAAGAGCCCATTGAGTTCTTCGAGTTACACCTTGGTAGCCTTAGGGTTCATCCAATTTTATCTGCTAGATCAAACCCACCTACTACCAGTATTACCACCCTTGTACCTACTATTTTTCCTAACCCCATTATCAGTATATCTTCAAGTACAACTATCAACAGTTCTACAGTACAAGCAAGCATAGTAGCTACAATGGTTGCTCCTCCATCAGCTTATCTCACATGGAATCACACGGGTCCGTTGAACCTGATGGCTCAGAATCTGATCCCTACTATGGCTTTGAAAGCATTGCCTTCATACGATGGAACAGGCAAGATGGCTTATGAGCATTGTTTAGATGTTGCCTCTTTGGTAGCTATATACAACATCACTCAAGAAGATGTAATGATCAGATTGCTGGTCATTTCCTTGAAAGGAAAAATGCTCTATTGGTACAGAGCACTTCCTATTCAATCTATTACAAGTTGGGCTGAACTCACTGGCAAGTTGGTAGATGAATTTAATCAACATGCAGATCCTTTCTCCCTACTCAGTCAGTTTACCATCATTTGAAAGCATCCTCAAGAAGAAATAGTTGATTTCAACATCCGATTTAGTCACACTTGGGAAAGGGTGCCTGATGGATTGAGACCAACCAATGAACAAGCTGTGTATTATTATTTGAGAGCTTTTGACTCTAATATTAGTATGATTATATGACAATATCGAGTATTCACCTTCCCTAATATTTTTCAAGAAGCATCTAAAGTAGAGAAAGATCTCATTGCCACTGGAAGGTATCCACCAAAAGTGGTGATGCCAATTTTCCTAGATATTCCCCAAGCTTCCGGTGCTAGCTCCTCAAGTTCTTCTCATTATCCAAGCATAGACCTTCCAAAATGGAGTGGGAAACCATCTATTCCAACAATACAAATACCTCATAATTTCTTAGCATTACCTCCTATTCCTATAGTTCCTACATTACCTGCACCACCTACTCAGTCAGCTCAAGAATCTCAGCTTTTCATCTTACTAGACATGCAATCAATGATGAAAAGTTTGACTAATGAGATCACATCAATGAAAATAAGGGAAGCTAAAAGAAGTTTTCAACCAAGAAGATTTCCCCAAGTAACAAGAGACACAACTTCATCAAGCAATAAGGGTCAGGAAAGGTCAAGTGTAGTTTATGCAAATGATGATGAAGAATCTATAACTCCTCCCACAAATTCTGATTACTGGTGCACTACATGTAATGACCCACATGGGGAAAGTTCATGTATGATCCATCAACACTATGTACAAAATGTAGCTATTGAAAATGTAGAGAAAAATTTGAAAGGACACGTGAGCATGATTAGAGAAATGAACCATAATTTCATGATGCCTTCAGTTGAACAAGTTGCAGTCCTAACAAGATCAGGTAAAAAACCTCTGCAAGTAGATCCTCAAGAACTCCAACCTCTTAGTTTTCCCTCAGTCCCTAAGGCTCTACCTAAAAGGGATATCTCCTATGAAAAGAAATCTCAAGTCCCTACCCAAAGCACTGGGTCAGAAGTACATAAAGAGTTTATCTCACAAAAAGAGGCCGAGACTCAAGAACAAGCTAAGGAGAGGTTAAGATTTCCTTCTCTAACTAAAATATAGAGAACAAAAGCAACTCAGGGATACAGTAGATATGATAACATTTTCTAAGGAAAGAGAGAGGAATGTTGACTCATCTTCTTTTAACATAGTAGAAGAGATGAAGAAGACTCCCTCGAAAGCAAGCATGTATGATGCCCTATAGTTTCCTGGTCAAATTGATCTCTTGCAAGAATATTTAAGGTCAATGAAAAACAAAGGTAGGAACCCATCCTACTCAAATACAGTTCAGATGAACCTAACATCTACTACTAGAAAAAATAGACCACCCCCTTTTATTTATCTCTTCAAATGGAAGGGTGGGTTGTACATAATTGCATGATAGACTCAGGTGTTGCTACCATAGTAATACCAAAAGTAGTGTGTGATATTATGGGAATGGAGTACACTAGAAGCAACCTAGGAGTTCTATAGTTGGATGGCACTCTAGTCAATACTATAGGGGTAATTAAAGATATCCCTATAAATCTTCATAGAATACCTCAAATTGTGGTCATACAAGAAGTGGTAGTTGTGGATTTAGCACCATACTTCGGCATGTGTTTATCCAGAGAGTTCATGACCAAGATAGGAGGATATCTATCTTTAGACTACTCACATTTGGAAATACCTTTTAAAGGTAGAAGGATCAATATATTTAATGAAAAACCATCTACCTTTCACATAGAAAATATAGAAGAGGTCAGTACTATAAGTATGATGATAGAAGAAATGGAGGATCTTGATCTAATGGAAGAGACCTTGGAGGAGCTTCAAATAGAAGACCAGTTCTCTCTGAAGAATTTCAATGCCATGGTAGAAACTGAGATGGGAAGTTATTCCATTGTAAAACAAAAAAAAACAATTGGCTCCTGCTCCCAAAGAAGATAAGTCTACCAGTCAGCTCTGGAAGCTTTTCTTTGATGGAGCTAGATGCAAGAATGGAGTTGGTGCTAGTATAGTCTTAATCTCCCCCATAGGCAAAGAGAGAATTTTCTCTTATAGGTTGATGTGGAGTTGCACTAATAATGCAGTTGAGTATGAAGCACTTTGTCTGGGTCTGAGAAAGGCTAAAAAACTAGGAGTTAAGCAGTTACAAATTTATGGAGATTCAAAACTCATCATGAATCAAATCATGGAAAAATGTACAAGTAAACAACATTACCTAAAGGCATACATAAATAAGGTGTGGGACCTTTTAGAAGCCTTCGAGGCTCTAAATATTAAGTCTATCCCTAGAGAGCAAAACACCCATGCTAATTTGTTGGCATCTGTAGGAGCAAACTTTTGCCCCATCAACAACGTCATTCAGAAGTCTAAGATGGTGAGACTCATATATAGACCCTCTGTGCTAGATAAAAATATTTTCTGGCAAGTTTTTGAAAATGATGAGCAAATATTAGATTTTTTAATCTATGAAATGAATTGCTCAAGTGGTAGAATGCTAGAAGATGAAGAAGAAGGATTAATTCAATTGAAGAATAATCATATTCCAAAGGGACTGATCACCCTTGAGAGTCTTTTTGACAACAATGATAGAGTAGTAGGCCATAAAATAAAGGTTGATAAATATTGGTATAAAGAAGTTCAACTAGAACAGGGAAAAGTGATCAAGGTTGGAGTTAATTGTATAGAAGAAGAGTTAAATCAGATCAGAGAATTGTGCAAGAAATTTCTAGATATTATTGCTTGGGTGTACAATGATCTCAAAGTGTACAGGAAAGAGATTATACAACATACCATTGAGTTAGAGGAAGGTGCTAAACCTTTCAGGCAAAAGCAAAGGCCTGTGAACCCAAAGATAGAAGCATTGATGAAGCAAGAGTTGTTAAAACTCCTTCAAGCTAAGATAGTATACCCTATTAAACATTCTACCTGGGTAGCTAATCTAGTCCCAGTTAGGAAGAAAAATGGGGACATTAGGCTGTGCATCGATTTCAAGAATTTGAACAAGGCTTCACTCAAGGATCATTACCCACTTCCATAGATAGACCAGATTTTACATATAGTTGTAGGAGCAGAGATATTTTCCTTGTTGGATGGTTTCTCTGGTTACAATCAGGTATGGGTTAGAGATGAAGATCAATATAAAACTACCTTCACCACCAAGTGGGGAACATTCACCTATCAAAGGATGCCTTTCGGGTTGTCTAATGCAGGAGCAACCTTCCAAAGGGTAATGGATGTAGCCTTCGGGGAACTTGCTAATAAGGTCATAGTCATCTATTTAGATGATATGACAATTTTTTCTCACCATAAAGAAGATCATATAGAACACCTTGAGAGGGTATTTGAAAAATGTAGAGAATTTGGGATATCTTTGAACCCAAAGAAATCCATATTCACTGTAGAAGAAGGTATTCTACTTGGTCATGTCATCTCAAAATCTGGATTGGCCATAGATCCTGATAGAGTAAAAGCACTCTTAGAACTCCCCTTACTAGTAAACAAGAAAGGCTTGCAATATTTCTTTGGATAGATAAATTTTGTATGTAAGTTTATCATAGATTTTGCACAAATTGTTAAACCAATGATAGAACTGCTAAAGAAGGATGCACCATTCAAATGGACAGATCCAAGGAAAGATGCTTTTAGAAAGATAAAGGAGGAAATAACTCAAGCACCTATGCTTGTTAACCCTGATTACTCTAGAAACTTTATCTTATATGTTGTTGGGGAGCAAGAAAGCTATGCTACGGTTCTCACCCAGAAGGGAGCTGACAATGAAGAAAGACCTATAGCTTTTCTAAGTGCCACCATGCATGATCATGAGGAAAGATATAATTTTATTGAGAAACAAGTATATGCCATCATGAAGTCTCTAAATAAGTTCAAACACTTCCTATCACAAAGCAAAATCATTGTCTATGTGATCCATCCTGATGTCAAGAATTTTATAATACAAGGAGAACTTGGTGAAAAGAGAGTTGGTTGGGTGACAAAAATACAAGAATATGATGTAGAGATACACCCAACCAAAATAGTAAGGGGTAGGGCCTTATGCCAAGAGTTGGCTAAGCAGGCTTCGAATGATCATGTGGCTCACCAAAGCATAATGTTGAATGCAGAATCAGATCAAAATCTGGAGAATACTGATTGGATTGATGATCTCGTGGAGTACTTTTAGATTGGAAGATGTCTTGATAATCTGAATGCTTCATAGAGAAGAAGGTACAGAACCCAAGCATTGAGATACACCCTTTTATCATAAGGGTTATATAGGAAAAACATAGATGGCGTACTACTAAAATGCATAAGGGAAGATCAAAAACAAAAGGTGTTGAAAGAGTTTCATGGAGGTCTCTCTAGGGGACACTATTCAGGAAGAACTACTGCTTTGAAAATACTCAGAGCAGGTTGCTATTGGCCTTCTATTTTCTCTGATACTTTCAAAGTAACCAAGAGTTGTGAGGAATGCTAGAGATATGTAGGGAGGAATAGAAATGCCCCTATGCCTCTAAAATCTATCCAAGTTGAAGAACCTTTCCAATAGTGGGGGTTAGATTTTATTGGGGTAATAGAGCCAAATTCATCAGTTGGCCACAAGTATATACTTACTACCATAGATTATTTTACTAAGTGGGTTGAAGCAATTCCCACTAAGAAAGTTGATCAAGAAGTCATGATTGAGTTTGTAGAAAGCTTGATTACAAGGTTTGGTATACCAGATTCACTGGTTACAGATAATGGATCAACCTTCATTGGTGCTAAGATGATTGAATTTTCTAGTAGATACGGTATATATTTGAAGACTTCCTCCAACTACTATCCACAAGGGAATGGCCTAGTAGAATCTACAAATAAGAATCTTCTCAGAATTCTGAAGAGAACTCTGAAAGATAACAAGAGGAGTTGGCACTCCTTGATAAACCAAGCACTATGGGCTGATAGGATTTCAATTAAGAAATCCATTGATACATCACCCTATTCCTTGGTCTATGGAAAAGAGGCTATTCTGCCCATACACATGGAGATACTAGCTTTAAAGTTACTCAATCAGATTGATGTTGAAGGAATTCAACCAATGGAGGCTAGGTTGATGCAACTCTTACAACTAGAAGAATAGAGGGAGCAGGCCTATAATCACCACCAAAAACATGTGATTGACACAAAAGGGTGGTTCAATAAAAATACTACCTTCAAAAAATTTAAAGTTGGAGACTTGGTTTTAAAATGGAATGAGAGAAAGGCCAAGCTAGGGCAACACCAAAAATTTGATGCCTTTTGGGAGGGTCCCTTTGAGATAATTGCTGAGAAGCAATTTAATTCATTTCAACTAAAAGATCAACGAGGTGTAATTCTACCCATAATAGTGAATGCTTTTCACTTAAAACTCTACTTCAAATAAACAAAGAGAATTTCCTATATATTATGTATATTATATAGTATTTTGTAAATATTTCAAAGTTTTTGGCTTGTAATAGTTTTTGTCACCATTTCATGACCATCCAAGGTCAACCAAAAAAAGAAAAAAATAAAAAAGAAAAGTGCTATCTTGTTAGGATGTAATGGTTCAAATTCAAAATCTACCATGTAGCCTTTCGATGATTGGTGGGAAGGGACTCCTTTCATGGATGATCGAGACCTTGAAGAGCATAATTTCTCATTTAATGTAGTGGTTAGTGATTGGCCAAAAAATTTAGCATGTAGGAAAGTGTCAAAAATAATGTCCAAGAAGATTCGAGAAATATGAGTTCACCAACCATAGTTAATGCAATCCATGCATAATCTTTCAAATCGATGTAAAAAACCCTAATTCATTTTTGAATGAATTTCTCTACTACAACTTACTTTCTATTTTCATTCTCGAGCTTGAACCCAGTACAAATAATCTTTATGAGTGTTTTCCTATGGCTCCAAAGAAAAATAGTCAGAAGGCAGCAATGGCAGCGTCATCTTCTGTTTCCCCGATAGTGAGATGCGAAGATGAAGTAGGCAAGAAATTCATTGATAGGGATGCTAAAATTGGTGATACTATTGTAACATGGAAACCCCTAGAGAAAATTCGAAGAGATATTGAGGAGAGAATGGCTATAGGTATCACTGCATCTTCTCCTACTACTTTCACCTTCAATTCTCTACTCTATTGGTATGTGTATATTCTCGTTCATCCCTATCCTGAATTGATTAAAGCTATTGCTAGTTTTTATGACACCAAAGAAAGGACTATTAAGAACTCCTAGGGTAGAACCCTTTTCACCCTGAGCCCTGATGCTTTCATTGCTGCTTTTGCCACTGGTCATGTGCCTACTCTTGAGCCAAAATATTTTGACCCTATAGACCAAGAAAAATATTTTATTCCCTCTGAGAAGATAAAAAATTTCCTAGGAATGCAATTAAAGAAACCACCTACTGGAGGGACTATGCCCAAAACCCCCATTCCTCTGACAGATTTCAAAAATCTAGAACTATTTTCTATTTTAGCTATGGTGGTGGGCCTGAAGATAGATGAAAAGGTTTATGGGTGGCAGATTGCATTGGTCAATTGCCTATCAAACCCTAAAAATTATGATTCTTCAGTTATGGATGGGAGTGTCAGGCCCATATTTTTTACTGGCTAGGATATATTTTTCATCAAATTCATGAAGGTTTGTCTTCAATGAAAAGGGGTTCTCAGTCTTCTTTCAAATTCTCTTCATATTTAGTATGGGTTTTCTTTTATTTTATGGCTCAAGAGCTAGCTTTCATTTCTGTAAATGATAAAGATGAGAAAGGGAGAACATTGCCCGTATATGAATGGACTAATATTTTGTATAAGATATAATCATATTATGATTTCAAAAGAGAATTTTTGGGGCCAGCCCTAAATATTATGTATGGAGAAATAAGTAGGTTAAACCCAAAGGCTATAAAAGTTTTGCAAAACAAACATGTAGAGGAGGGTGACTGGTTCATCCTCACTCAAGGGGTTGTTATTAGATTATATGGGTTTACTGGAAAACCCTTTTTGCTTCCACATTATGTCATTGATATATTATTTGCTTTAGAATATGTTAGACAAATTGAACAAATAAATTTTAGATATGGTATAGGTATAGGTAAAACTAGTACTTGTACGATGCCATTCTAGTTTGAAGGTATTATTGTTTCAAAGAAAGGGCAACATGAACAAATTGCTCAAGCTCTAAGGGAATTGGGGTTGATAGAAATGCCACAATGATGGAGGTATGACCCCATCAATATATTTGTAGAGAGGCAAGCGATTCTAAACAAAACCCTTGTAAAAAATTACCATATGTCCCCCTAGCAGGACATTGAAAATTGTAGAAATAATGTTGAAGATGAGGCATTAGAATGGCATGTAGAAAGAATGCAACCACTACCTCCATGGCATGATTTTTATGAGCATGTGGTTGATTATGATCCCAAGAATAATCCTAAGCATGTCTTGGATGATAAGACTATCAATAAGATGCAGAAGAAAGGGGCAGAATGGACAGTAGGGAAAATTCATGAATGGTGGATGATGAGGGTCCAAACTAATATGATTGACTCAAGGTGGCTTGTTAACAATGATCTTGAATTTTTGGTTTGTTATGACCATTATCAAGCTACTTGGTCAAGAAATTTCATCAAAAAAGTACCCTCAAGCATCGGTGATAGCAAAGAGGTAAGCCCTAAAGCTACTAAAAAACAAAAAGTAGACCAGAGTAAAGGCAAGAAAGTTGCAGTTGAGCAACAAAAATCCCATGCATAGACAAGGCTTAGGTCCTCTAAAAAGAGGTCCATTGAAACCATCTTCATAGAAGAACAGAGAAAAATGTATGGAAAAGCAACTCATATGATGGTGAATATGGGTTATGATGGCAAGGGACTAGGAAAATATGGGCAAGGAATCATAGAACCCTTGCAAGCAGAGAAAAGAGGAAAACATCTGGCACTCAATGCTGACCCATCAAAAGGTAGAGCCATATCTTCAAAGGCTCTAAAATTTGTTCCCCCTTCCCCCTCGGATACTGAATCAGATGAAGTGCCCCTTGTCAACAAGAAGAGGAAGCTAAAATCTATAGCTGGGAACCAACAAAGGAATAGTCAAGAAGTTGAAATGGCTCTAAAAGCTAAAGAGGCCACTCAAGGTGGTAGAGATCAACAATAGGAAACTATTGAACATGTTGAAATTTCCAAAGAAAGTGAGCAACTCACTCAGAATATGGGAGATGTTCCAAATGTTGAAATAGCTAGAAATGACAATGTGCAGGAAGAAGCTCAGAATGAAGTAGTTGATAATAGCACCTACTTTGCTCAAGAAGGACTAAACACAGTCATTTTTGAAAATATGATTGTTAAAAAAGAGATTGTTGAACATAATAGGAACCAACATGGGGAGATTCCCCTAAATGTTGAAATAATAGATTTAGAAGAAGATACATATGTTGAAGAGAATGAGGGTGGAGAAGGAGAAGTGACAAAATCCCCTCAACAAGATGAAGTTGAAAATTCTATTGTGGATGAGATTAATGAAGATCACATAGTGGAAGATGAAAACTAGCATGTACTCCCAATGGGATCAGGTATGACTTCTCTATTCTCTCATTCTTCTCTTCCTACTCATTCCCAAGTTAAATCTCCTTCCATTTCTATTCCAAAGAAAGATATAATGTTTCCTTTGAAACAATGGTTTCTTTCTCCAAACAATCATCTTCACAGATTCAATCTGAAGTTGGTCAATCTTCAGAGTTACTTACTCACCCTATAGTTGCCCCTTTGGATGGAAGTACCGCATTGGTCTCAACCCCATTTCTCCCCGGTGCATGCATCCCAACTATGAGGTCCACCTCTTCTGCAACTATTGAAAGTCATCCAACTTTTTCAAAATTGAAAGATCTAAGGAAGGCAAATAAAAATACCTTAGATTGGTGGGCATCCCACTCTATTGAAGCTTCTAAAGCTCCAACCCATACACAGGAAATGATAGCACTTGATCCCACCACTATGCAATGGAAGAAGGTGAAGTTGACCCCAAAAGTAAAGAAGCCTGAGGGTGATATGATGATAGAAGACTATCAAGTAGAGAGTGTAACTGAAGATATTACTCAGCTCCATATGCAAGATGAATGGGGAATGGCCCAAGCTCACCTAGGAACTATTTACTTACATGGAGAATATTTTAAAGAAAAATTCATCAAAGAGCAGGAAGCCAAAAAGAGTGTGAATCTACCTTGCAAGAATAGAAATTGGTGGAGAAAGCCTTGAAACTAGAGGCTAAAATATGGGAGGATAGATTTAGTGAAGTTACGAGTGAGGCAACCAAATATAAATAAGAACTTGAGAAAGTGACTAATAAATTCAATCCCTGAATCTACAAGTACAAGAACTTCAACAATAGGTCCAAGAGAAGCAGAATGAAGCACATGGCCTATCAAAAGAAAAGGCCAAAGCAGTAAGGAAGGAAATGTTTGAAGATATCTTGTTGCTTAGTCTGAGAACAAGGCCTATGTTGATATATTTGGCCAAAGTAAAGGAAGTGCTTGAAGTAGTCGGAGATGAGTTAAAAGCTTCAGTAAGATTTTTACAGGTGAGATCAGATGCTGCAATGAAAATTCAAGTCTTGTCTGATAATATGCCCAAGAATGTCGCTACCAAGATCCGAAGTGAAGCCTGGTCTCAGGCTAAAATTGCAGCTAGAAGTTTCTTCAGAAGATTTAAACTTGTAAATCAAGGGGTAAAACTCCTTCATGAGTTAGAAGTTGAAGCTAAGGGACTAGTAAAGCATTTAAACTTAGCAAACAAATGTGGACTTCCATATCTTTGGGATGAAAATTCAAATGTTCTAAGTGAAGATGCACTCACAACATCCCTAAGATATTTTATTGATGATGAATCTGAAATAGAAGGTTGGGAAGAGCCTGTAGAAGAAGCACATGTGTTTGCTATGATTCAAAATCTCACACAGATTAAGTCCTATTTACAGGAGCTAATTTTGAGGTATAAGATAGTGTCTCATGATAAAGTGGAAGAATTGCAGTATGTATATCAGTTGTTCATGGAATCATCGGATCCTGATGATGAAGCTTGGAAGCAAGTCTGCCTCACTTATAATGAAGTTATCAAGATGATAGAAACACAGAAAAGGTCCAAGCAAACTGATCAGAATCAGCTGATAGAAGGTGGGACTAGTGGCCGACCATGAAGAGTTTCATAAAAATTTGAATTATTGAGATTTTAATGTAATAGTAGTAAAGTATACATAAGTTCATAAGAGGTATTTTGAAAGGTAATGCTTTACTTATTTAAGTAATTCTTTTATTATTTTCCAAAACTTCCTCTTCCATATTATTTTGACTTCGTTTCCCAATGGATGAAGGTCCTGGATTCTAATATTTTTTCTAGAAAAATTCCTTGAAAGGTACCAAGAATGTTAGTCTAAAAATACTACCCTAAAGATAGCAGAGATTTTGAGGGTTGAACCAGTTTCCCATTTTTGTGAAGTGAAGAAGCGAAAAAGACTAAGGTATGCAACATGTCATGATTTCATGACATGTTGATGTTTCATGAGCTCAAAGTAAGAAAAGATCCAAGGTGTAAAATGTCATGATTTCATGACATGTTAAAGTTTTGCGAGCTTAATAGGAGGAGGAAGACTAAGGTGCTACAATGTTATGATTTTATGACATGTTGAAGTTTTGTGAGCTCAAAGTAAGAAAAGAGCCAAGGTATAAAAATGTCATGATTTCATGACATGTCAAAGTTTCATGAGCTTAATAGGAGGAAGAAGACTAAGGTGCTATAATGTCATGATTTCATGACATGTCAAAGTTTCATGGGCTCAAAGGAGAGAAAAAGGTCAAGACCTCAAAATGTCACGATTTTGCGACATGATAGAATTTCATGAAACAGAGACATAAATAGAAATAGAAGAACATGCCTTCAGAGGAACGTGTCAGTAATCGATGGTAGACAGTGATTGAAGCATCAAATCTTAAACTCTCACCATTGGTGATTTGATTCTCTGATTGAACAAATAAGAAGCCATACAAAACATACTGGTGCATTTTGCAGCGCATTTGTTGTAACTGATTTTGTGTCAGAATTTGTTAGCTGTCAAAAGATGCTTGTCATAGAGTATATATAATAGGGAGCGCACCCTGAATAAGGGTCGGCTCTTAGACGTTTACAGGATTGGATGTATGTACTCTAGATTCAAGCAATAATATATGCTTCTATTGGCTTCTGGTTCATTATGTGCAAGTGTATGTATAAACATTTGATGCTTCTATTTACATTACTAAGTTATACGTTGTATTTGTTCTATTATCTGGACTCATGCACGATATAAATAGTATTGTTGGAGTTAAATATTTGATACATGCATGTGTTAGATTAACATCTAAACCACATTAAGGAACTATGATTTCTGCATGAAGGTATAGAAAATGCTTAGACCGTGAAGTTATATGCATTTATCTTTGTTGTTGTTTAATCTGCACCACGAGAAAAGTTCTAGCTACGGCTATATTTCCCTTTCTTTCAGTAAATCTTTCTCCCATTTTCTCACAAAAAACCACCAAGGAACCAGCCTTCTCTGGAGATTAGATGGAACCCCTCAATACTTAGTCCGTCTACTCAATGTTGGCAAGGTCATGGGCGCAATCATAACCATAGGCCGATTTTGCACCAATAGGTTCTAGATGAAATCCTTTGCTAGCTCAGGGACCTTCAAAAGAATGAGTATGTGAAGCCAACCAATAGCACCAATTTTGAGTGAGGTTCTAACCCTGTTTTGCTTCCTGGGATCATCTTCACGACTTCCAGGATCATCATGTTGATTTTTGTCATTCTATTTATTTTGTATTTCTGGGTTGGCCTCCATGGGCCCGATTTTTGGTTTTGTTGTAAAGGTCCGAGTGACCTAGTTTACATTTTTGTTATGGCTAATTGGCATCTTTGTATGCTATTTCTGTTTTTGGTTTGCATGACCTAATGGGTTTTTTCCTCGCTTTGTAAGAATATTTTGGGTTCCTTTCAAAAACTCTCCTCCAATCAATTAAAAAAATGTACCCTGTTGAAGTGTAGAAAATTCTTCATATATTTCTACATAGAATTGTTTAGTTAGTTATGTTTTCTTGAATACTTTTACATTTTTTTCCATTTTAGATCCATTGCTTGAATTCCTCTACCCACCTTAAATGTATTCTACCATTCCAAAGTAGCATATTTTAAATGAAGGGTGGCTCAAACAATTTGCATTTTAGGCATGTAGTTATTAATGGAAATTAGGTCTCTAATTCAGTCAACCATGATTCAACTACATCACCCCATTCTTTTCCACTAAATTTAGGCACCATTACATTCTTTAAGTCCTTGTAAAACTCAATCTCAATTCAATATTTACCTCCTTGGACTTCTCTAGCTATATTTTCTTCTTATCTACCTTCTAAATTTTTATTATTAGATTCTCAATTAAGGAGTGTTTCCAAAATTTAGTGTTGTTGCTCCATCTTCTCTTGTAGCAACTTAACCATTGATGTAAGATTTTCCATCCTTTTGTTGGAGTCCCCTAAACATCTAGTTTGTTTTTTCTTTTGGGGACGAGCTACAACTTCTTCTTGTGTAGCAGGTCCTAGTTTCTTAGAAGATCCCCCTCCCAAAATAGGTGCCATTTTCTAGACATAAAAAGGATCTAGTTTAGGTTATGGAAGGTAATGATTCGCATTAAGGTGTATTTTCTAGGATTTTTACTCCTTGGTTTGACCAGTAAAGTAAAAATGCAATACCCGCTTGTCTTGTATCAATTTAAGATCCCTAAAAAAGTTTAGCCTTCTTAACATTAGTACAAGGGAAATACCAACCTAGTTCTTTTCAAGGAAGCATTGAGTCCTACGACCTAGGATCTAATACCAACTATAGAGAACCTCTTTCTTGACCCTAGAGAGAGTTTTTTTCTTTTGAAAAGAATTAATTAACTAACTAAGAAGACCAAATAAATTCAATAGTGTTAAGACATAACCATCTTGAGTTTATTTTCACTATATTCAATACTCAAATGGACATGAGTGTCCAACTTCTCATAATTATTGGGGTTCACTCTTCTAACCTCATCATTAGAAAATATGCCATAAGTGGTCCCCCCATTTCCCTACACTACCCTATATGGGACAACTTGACCACAACGTAGGATTACCCTTTAAGGCCCATATCTCTTAAGGTGACATCTATCCCCTAACCCTACATACTAGCATCTATGTAGGATTATTATGGCATAATACCTTAGTGATTAGTTAGTTCTATTTACCCATGAAACTAACTAAGACCATTACCACTCACTTGATAATGATCATGGTCACACTTGCCTACCTACAAGGTACCACCACTATACTACTTTGGTTAGTGTGAATGACCATCCTAAGCCTCACTACTAGGATCACCCAAGCCTCACCGCTAGGGTTTGTCAAACACATTCACCAAAATTACCTAGTTGATTTGTCTACCCACAAAATCAACTAGGATTGGATGCAACTCAACTCTAGGGTTAATTGATATGGAACTTAGCAATTCAAACCCATAATATACTCCCTTAACCCAAGGATCCTATTGAACATATTTTTCCATCTCATAAAATAATGTTCTATAATAAATCAACATAACATATTGATAAAGACTAGATAAATTAGGTATTTCATTCCTACATAACACTAGAAATTAGGTATTTCCTTTATTTACATGAAAGGAAATAAAACATCTAGAAATCATAACAAAATTTCATTAATTACTTTCTCCTATTAATCCATCATCATTTTCAATAAATACAAATAATCTATCTTGCTATCTACAAATTATTTCCAAAGAAACTTAACATAGAAGGAAAACAATAATTCATCTTTCAGTTTTTGAATAATATTAATAAAATTCATGACAATACATCAATAATGTTTACAAGGATATCCATTCCCTCATCATAATCATTACATAGCATAACTTCTACACATGACACCTTTTAAGTTTTCTCATCTCCAAATACAAATATTACATTTCAATACATTAATACATAATAGTAACTAAGTCTCATATTCTTTTTCAATGTCTTCTACTTGATAGGTCTTTTCTCCATCATGAAAATAAAATCATTCAACAAAAATACAATATCTCAGCTCCATGATAGACTTCAAAATATTCTTTTGATGCTTATTATTCATAAATGAGAGAAGTATGAGCTTCTCTCATTTATGAATAATAAGAATCGAAAGAATATTTTGTTACACAAGCCACACCCATCCCTTTGGATTTATTTATATTAAAATATAAATTAATTGATCAAGTATACCCACCATATCTTCCTGTCTTGACCCTTATCCCATTCCATACTGTCATCCCTGTTTTGCTATGTTGGTATTGCCTAGGTCCCATCTGCCCTCCTCAATGACCTATGTGTTCAGTGGCCCAATCCTTTCAAGGGCTTTCATCTCAAAATATTTTGGTCCTTTTGTCTTCCTCATTTTCTCTAGGAAATTTGGTACGAATGCAATTCTCATGCTTTTAATGATTCAAAACATGATGCCCGGTACGTGCTAGCTAGAATCCTTCATGCTACTATTGAGAATATTTTCATTACTCTTGACTATGGTGACTTTTAACCTAATGCTAAAGCTTTGTTAGCCTCTTCTCTTAATATTTCCAGCTGCAACCTCCATGCCTAGTCTATGAATTTTGATTAGTTACTAGTCAAGTGGTCTCCTCCTATAGGTTTTCTCAAACTAAATTTCAATGGTGCTGCCAAAGGAAATCATGGGCCCACTAGCATTGGAGGAATTATCAAAGATCACATATGTAATATTATTTTAGCCTTTGCTAAGAATTTGGGACACTAGTCTAGTCACTTCATGGAAGCCAGGGCACTTCATCAAGGCATTATCCTCCACAACATGTAGTGTTCCAATGTGTTGATCTAAGGTGACTCTAAAAATATCATCTAGTGTTTACTCTCGAAAACCTAGTTTGTTTCTTGGAACATTATAAACATGATCTCTAAAATAAAATGTCTTATGCAATCCTTCATGAGTGTCACTTTCAATCATGTTTACTGTGAAGACAATCGTATTGTCGGTCTCCTAGAGAATATAGGGATTTCTGAGTAGAGTCTCACTGTTTGGAAAAGAGGTTTCCCTCCATCTCTAATTGACATCAATGCTATTGAAGTTCATGAGTAGCAATACTAAGGTAGTTTGGTGCTAGAGCCTCATGGACTCCACATGGAATAATGCACACCTTTTTCATCATTTGACCAGTCACACTAAGGGGAGCCACAAATCTAGGAGTACTCACATGAAAATTAACCATATCATTGATGTGAAATTATAGACCAATGGTGTTGACATCTTTTATAGGTTGAACCTTCAAATGGTAGAAAAATATCAAGTTTGGGATGGTAGAACCCTAATGTGAGCCACACATTAGGACATGTCACTAGTCACTATCCCATAATTACAGAGGTTGGTGGGAACACTTGGCATGCCCACCACTAGGTGATGACGAGGCATCTTTGGTACTCTCGCTTTTCTTATTAGTACCACGATGCTTTATCTAAATGATCATAGGTGGCAACCTCTATGGTATTTCGATTCTCATTCACCCTTTTCATTGGTGGTGCTCTTCTCAACCTCCCCACTCTCTTTGATCCTTGTGCCAAGAGTTTTGGTAATCACCACCTGGTTACCTCGAGTGACTGTGTGTTTAGTCCTCGAAACTACCAATGGAGTCATATTTAAAAAGTTTTGAAAACTAATGATTCAGAATTCAATGTTGAACCATCGAGCGAAGTTTTTTCTCTATCTAGTGCTTTGTATTTTTTGGTACAACTTTCTTATTGGGTCTCCTTTACTTGCATCAAACCATTCATTCCATTTCCACTCTATCTTCAATCATGATTCATGTTTTTCTAGAGCATGGTATGCATGTTTTATGCCACCACTTGTGAAGTTGGGTCGGGGTAGGATCCCTTATATTTTTAATCATTGTTTTTCAGTGCCTTGTGGTGTTATCTCCCCTCCAAAGTTCACTTGATCTTGTGCTTTCCCTTGCAACTCTCTCCCTCTAGCCTAGCCCTGTTTTGATGGTTGAAGTCAAATATGATGGCCTCCACTTAACTACCTTGGTCAAGGATATTTTTCGTGATCATGGCCTACTCAATTTCCTTCATCTATTTGAAGGCCATGATCCTAACCTGTTCCTAGAGTTTGTATGAATGTGGTATGGAGGGCATATTTTCATCCATGGCTTGAGATTTACTGTAACTGCAAATCTCCTTACAAAAATCATGGGGATTCTAAATGAGGGAGAAATCATTAATCAAGAGAAGCACTCAGTCCAGGGTGAGTTGACCCTCTTTTAGGACCATGGTGAATCCTTAGGTAGGGATAAATGTGGCATCTTGTGAGATACTCTCTAAAAGTTGTGGGATGTGGTAATGGTGATAGTCCTTCAATATTTAACTTTGGATAGTATCGGTGCAGTGTTGCAAAGTTTCCACCTTGCTTTCCTCAACCATTTATGGGGAATAAGACAATAAATATTCCATAGTATCTCTTTCAGTCTATTGAAATATCAGTCCTCAACATAAAGAGAGGAGTCTCTTATCTCCCTCTACACCAAGATTTGCATTTTCTGATGTACTGCTACGGTTTGGAGCATCAAACTCGAAGGGCCATGGAAGCGATATTTTTGGGACTTACGAATGACATTGGAGCAGCTGGTGGAGACATTTTTGTGTCACCAAGAACTAATCAAACATTGGGTTTTGAAACCAATATGGACGCTTCACCAAAGCCAAAGCTAGTAGTGGTAAGCACAAGGTCCCAATTATGGTTGATAACGATGCTTCTGATGAATCTATATCTTTTCATGTTAAGCAAGAGACTGAACCCAATAAAAGCCACCCTCTTGAGGGCACCTCCACCAAACCACCTCCTATTTTAGCTTTGAGGGTGTCTAGCTAGCCCAATTTATCTAAAATAGGTCACCTCCAGGACCTCCATGATATCAAGAAGACCCTGGGGAGAGCGGCCAGGATGACTTCCTCCATGCTTTCTTAGGTAGATACCCTTCTATATGAGTACAAGGATAAATTTGAGATCCTGGAGGAGTTCAAAAGTTTGGCGGGGGCTAATGGGCGTGATGCAGTCAAAAAAATAAATAGTTAGAGTTTGTATTTCCCTAGTGTATCTTTGTCCTGTTGGACTTTGCTTCTTTCTCCCCTACATGGGATTTTTATTTACTAGATTATTTTGTTGCTGCCCCTACATGGGTTTTTGAGAGTGTCCTATTTTGTGTCCCTATATGGGCCCTTTGTTCCTTCTATGTAGCCCTGAGAGGGCTTATTTTTCTGATTCAAGAGGATTTTATTTTTTGGTTTTCTCTATTTTTATTGCTACCCCTACATGGGTTTCTAAAAAATATTCCATTTATAACTCCTATGTGGGCCCTCTGTTCCTCCTTAATGGACCTGAGAGGGATTCCTTTTTGCTTCAATAGGTCTACATTTTTTGGTTTTTGTTTTAACTTAATTTGTCCTTCCTATGGAGTGTTCCTCAGCTTGAATCCTTTATTGTAAAAGGTTACAAGACCCTTCCAAAATCCCTATACCAATAAAATTTTATTTATCCAAAAACAAACTAAAAATAAAAACAAAACAAACAAATAATAACATTGTGAGAGTGACCTCTAATTGTGTTGAGTGGTGTGGATGTGTTATCTCAACCCTGTCATGCATATGTACACAAAAATATTGTAGATAATGATATTAACAAACACGAATAAGATTGGAAGGGCATACTAGAAATAGGAATTACAAATAGGAATGGAGACTAGTTTGAGATACAATGGGGACAAGAAGCAAATTTTCATTCATGCCAAGGAAAAGTTTCTTATCGATCAAAAGCAACAAATCTTCTTCCAGGTATATAACAATATACAAATGTGAATGCATCTCATATTTTAAATTTGTAATATAGCATTACCTTTTTCTTATTTACAATGTCTCTACTTAGGTAAAGGTAGATGGATAATTTTGAATTGGCTCTTCTTGTTGAGTCTCGAGAATAGTGAGGTGGAGGTGGAGTAGATAGAAGTAGGTGGTTGAAGCGGGTTTCACTTATCAGGCCATCTATCATGGCAATTGTGCTTATGATTGTTCCTTTAATGTCAATATTAGTATTATGTTCACCAAGCCAATGTGTTGCATGTATTTTAAGGATGATATACAAATGAGGTGTGTTATGACAAACTTTATAGTAATTGTGGATTCTATATGTTGAATATGATGAGTTAAAAAAAAGCAAAAGCATGTAATTAGTGTAGGCCCAAAATGGCCACATCCTTAGAAAAATTTGAAAATATTTTCTAAGGCATGAAGATGCTCCCAACCGTTGAAGATATAGTGTATTTTAGAGTGGCCCAATGCAAGATGCTCCAATCCGCTCAACACTTAGTTCTTTTTCATAGTATAAGAAAAGTGTTCCACACCACTCAATACTTAGTGTATTTTACAGCGGTCTAGCACAGATGTTCCAATCCATAGTCAAACCAAGTCAAAATGATGTAAGCATCTTCCAAAGAGTGGATTAGCGACATTACCCCATCCTGCACACTAAAGTGACTAAGTGTTGGAGATGTTCCATTCCATTGAGTTCCATGACTATTCTAGAGCGGAATGGTGACATGCTCTACATCGCTGGGTAAGAAGGTCAAAATACCCGAGAAGAAGTACAAGGTAGCAAAATAGCGCAAAGCAACATTTTACACTACTTCTCGAGCGGATTGGTGACATGCTCTATTTCATAGTCAACTCGGGTCAAAGCTCAAGGAGAAGATATCGAGGAGTGGATTACAACATACGTTCTACGCTGCAAATGCAAAAGGGAAATAAAGTAGTTTGAAGAATGAAGAGAGTGGATTGGCGACATGCTACATTCTCACTCGATACTTAGTGTATTTCTCATGAATGCTCCACACTTTTGGCCAAAGCCATCCAAGCTGACGTCAACATTATTTTTAGAGTGGATTGGTGACATGTTCTACGCCGCTTGTCTGCAGAGCATTATTGAAGTTTAATCATAGCCATCCATGAAGTGCATCAATGGTGGATATCATGCTAATATTTTCATGAGTATACAAAGGTAGATTCTTGGCAAATGAGAACCAGTCAGTTCGAGCGGGTAGATGAAGCATCCATGGAGCCAAGAACCAAGAACCTGGGTAGTTGTAGATCTATGGTAGGATAGAGTCCTCAAGAAATATGAATGGTTCAGATCTTGTTTCTAATGGCCTAGAGTCTAACTACCATGACAGAACCAGCAAGTTGCAGAGCTGAGCTACCATGGCATGCGGCATCGAGTGGATTTCTTAGGCCCTGCAAGTGAATGAAATGATGCCACCATAGTATTCTACTGATCTAGCATAGTCTAAATCCTTGTAATGTTCCACCTATTTTCTTTCATTGTAAAACTATATATAGAGGTCAAACCCTCAATTTTTAGGGTTGGCTCTAGAGTGTTTGCTTGCCCTACTGTGTAATATCTTTTGCAAATTAATGGAAGGAGCATTACTCGGATTTTTGACTCAAGAATTGTCATCTTCGATATCTTTATTAAGAGGTTCGAGTTGTGAATTGCATTTCTATCAATGCTATTATGGTTAGTTCATTCCACCAATATTGGATTACTAGTTGTAAGGCAATTGAAATATTTTCATAGTTAGATCTGTGTTGGCAAGAGGTTTATTTTTGTTAAGTCTAAATACTGATCTATTCTGCTAAATTGGATTGTTAGTATCATAGATGTTGAAATTACTTCTTGAAGCACATCTCTATTTTGTTTCTATTGTATGAAGATTATTCTATTTTGGGTGTTGCTAATCCTGAGTGTGGGACACTAGAAATAATTTGCTTGAAAGGTCTTCCCTATGGATGCCTATGTTGTTAGCCCTATCCAACCACTGTTTACTCATAATTTCTTAACCCTAAACCCTTTTCTAACCCTATCTCTCAAAACCATTATTGAGCTTAATTGAGTCAACACTCTATCAATTGACAAGGAACCAACCTACTCTGGAGGTTGGGCTGAAGTAATATTTGGTCCATCCAATGTTGAGTTCTGAGCTGTGACTAGCGGGTGCAAGCTTGGTCAGAAATCTAGAAGATAGATAGTTGTAGTATCAAGTTTACTTGATGTCAATTTGGATCCCAATAGTTTTGGCATGCCCGATGGGACCTGTTTACAAGAAACACTAGAACCCATCTTATTCTTTATTGTTTATATATTTTTCCGAAGGAATCAAGATTTGGTGAATTGTCTTGACCTTGCTAAGTGGTGAGCAACAAATTCACCTGGTGACTCCCTGGTCTATGAAACCAAAAAATTTATCCCTGTAGCTTGTAGTTCTTTCATGAATACTAGGTCATCCGTAAGGAATAACCTAGACTCCTTTTTCTACTGTGAGCTACCTTTTAGAGGGTCTACTATCATAAGGGATTTGAATCAAGATTTTCATTCAGATGAAACTCCTCTTGAGGTACATCCTACAATACACCCAAGGCCACCTCCAATAGGAGCTACACCTGGGAACATGGCCCAAAACCAAAATCAAAATGCAGTTCCAAATCAACCCTTGCAAAAGTATCCTAGCTGGAATACAGTTGGTCCCCTTAGACTGGCCCATATGCATGATATTCCCCAAGTTGTGTCTAAGGCCATCCCCACCTATGATGGATCTGGTAAAACTGCATATGAACACTGCCAAGATATTCTGAATCTGGCAGCAATCCACAATATAAAAAATGAAGATGTTATTGTCATAATCCTAGCCCTATCCTTTAGAGGAAATATTTTACATTGGTTCAGGACCTTAGAAGACAATACCATTACCTCATGGGCAGCATTAGTTGAACCCTTTGTGGAAGAATTCAATGAATCTGCTGATCCTTTTTCCCTCCTTAATCAATTCACATCCATGCAAAAGCATCAGCAAGAAACTATTTCAGACTTCAACTTGAGGTTTAGTAGGACCTGGAAGAGGATCCCCCTGAAGCTAGACCAACTTCGACCCTCACTTTCATGTATTATATCAGAGCTCTCGGATCAGAGTTAGGTCTGCAAACCCAACAATCTGGAGTGGACACCTTTCCATAGGTCTACAATGCAACTGTTCATGCTGAAAATATCCTTATTAATGTGGGAAGATTACCCCCAAAAGTTGTGTTGCCCTACAATTTGGAAACCCCCAATGTCCAAGGTCAGACAACTACATCATCCTATATGGACCCTCCTCCTTTGTCATCCCCACTTTCGCATATGACCCCCATTCCTCACTCAAAAGTATCACCTATTGCAGTTCCTTTCCCTCCGCTTCCTTCCCAGATATCCCAAGAATCCTCTGTCCTCCTTGATATTCATAATACTTTGAAAACTCTCAGCAACAAGATGAATTCAATGGAAAAGAGAGAGATAGAGAGATCTCAACAAAGGATATTTCCTTATGTTAACAAGGATCAAAGACCTGGTCCCAGCAATAGCACTAGGGTTAGAGTAAATGCAATTCAAGAAGAGCCTGAATGTTCTTCTAAAACAAGTCTGGTGAATGTATGGTGTCTGGTGTGCAATGATCCCCATGATTCAAAATCTTGTGTTATGTACCAACACCATGTATAATAGGCTATGGAGAAAGTAGAGAGAAATTATAAAGGAAGAGTGAATATGCTCTAGAAACTAGATCAGATCATGGTTGGAAAAGATCTTGATGAGGATGGACCCATTTCTGTCATGACAAGGTCAGGCAAGAAAATATTGTAGGTTGATCCACAAAATATGGGTCAATTTTAGGTCCCCTCTCAAAATAAGAAGGATCCACCTTCCCAAAGTAGTGATACATTCCCTATCCCCCAGGCCAATGAAAAGAGAGACATGGTCCCTAAAGGCCAAGAAAAGGAGGTCAGTTTTCCCAAAATATTTGAGAAGGAAAATGAGGGAGATAGAATGAGATCCAAGAATGAAGCCCAAGAGAGGCTTAGATTCCCCTCCATTACCAAGAGGTAGAGAATTGAGGCCACACAATAGTATAAGAGAAAGTATGGTGAGCTAGAGAGAAGGCCTGAGAGACCCACCTCTGCCAAGTTTGAATATAACATTATGGAGGAAATGAAGAAGATACCATCCAAAGCTAGCCTATATGATACTCTCTTCATTCCTGGCCAAATAGACCTGCTAAAAGCTTCTCTGAACAAATATCCATAAGAAAAGTAGGCCACCACAATCCTCAACATGCCCTCTGAAAAGGACAAAATATCTCCTACTACTTTAAAGAACAAACCCCCTCCCTTTTACATTTCTCTAAGGATGGAAGGGTGGATTATCTACAACTGTATGATTGACTCAAGGGCTTCCACCATAGTTATGCCTAAAGTAGTTTATGAGGATATGGGTATGGAATATACTAGATCCTACCCTAGAGTTCTACAGTTAGATGGGACACTAGTGAAGATAGTGGGAGTGATAAAATATGTCTTGATGAGGCTACATAGAGCACCTGAGGTAACCATCATGCAAGAAATAGTGGTGGTGGATCTAGAGCCTTATTTTGGCTTATGCCTTTCAAGAGAATTCACAACAAAGTTGGGAGGATGCATGTATATGGACTATTCTAGCATGGTGATTCCTTTCAAAGGAAATAGGATAAGAATAACACTAGAGAAGCCTATGTCTTATCACATTGAAAAATTTGAAGAAGACATGTGTAATCTCACTCCTCTAGAAGAATTTGAACTAGTGGATAGCTTTGAAGAGTTGGAGATTGAAGATGAGCTACCTTTCAGAGAGGATTATAGTCAATTTGGGATAGGTATGGGTACATATAGCATTTCCATAAAAATAGAGAAAATAATCCCTGCTATATCTAATCAGTCCCTGAGAGAAATAGAAACCTAGACCATGCACTTTGATGGTGCAAGATGCAAAAATGGTGTTGGTGTTGGTGTACTATTACAGTCCCAATCAGAAGGGACAAAGAGTTTTGCATATAGGCTAACATGGTCATGCACTAACAATGCTGTAGAATATGAGGCTCTATACCTTGGGCTAATGCAGGTTAAAAGCATGGGCATCAAGATCTTGAATATATATGGTGACTCTAAATTGATTGTCAATCAGGTAAGAGAGAGGTGCAATAGTAAGCACCATTACCTGAAGGTATATAGAAATAGGGTATGGGATTTGATGGAATCCTTTGATGCCCTAAATATTAATTTTATTCCCAAAAAATAGAATACCTTGGATGATTCCTTGGTAGTAAGGGGAGCTAATTTCAACCCTTCTATAGATATAGGAGTTATGAAAGACAAAGGGATCAAAATTATTTTTAGGCCTGCGATACTAGACAAGTAGATTTTTTGGTAGGTCTTTGAAAGTGATGAACAGATCATTGATTTTCTGGTGAGAGAAGCCTATTTATCTACTATTCAAGAGGAAAATCTAGAAGAGATAAACCAACAGGATGTCATCCAACTTAAGAACAATCATATACCTAGAGGGTTGGTTACTCTAGAAAGCTTGTTTGACAATGAAGATAGGAAAAAGATCAAATCCATGGAGATCAATGAGAAGATCTACAAAGAAATTGAAATTGAAAAGGAAAAGAAGCTCAAAGTTGGAGTTCGATGTTCTCTAGAAGAAGAGGAGGATATCAAAGCTTTATGCCTAAAGTACCAAGACATTGTAGCTTGGTCATATGAAGATCTTAAAGTATATGACAAGAAGGTCATCCAACACACAATTGAGCTAGAGCCAAATGCAAAACCCTTCATGCAAAAATAGAGGCCTATGAATCCTAGGATCGAAGCCATAATGAGAGAAGAACTATTGAAGTTGCTAAAGGCTAAGATCATCTATCCAATCAAGCATTCAACTTGGGTAGCTAACTTAGTCCTAATAAGGAAGAAGAATGGTGACATCCACTTGTGTGTAGATTTCAGAAACCTCAATCAAGCGTCACTAAAGGACCACTATCCCCTCCTATATATTGATCAAATATTGTAGGTGAGAAGAAAGGTTCTCACTATTATATGGCTTCTCTAGCTACAACCAAATTTGGGTGAAGGATGAAGATCAGTTTAAAACAACATTCACCACCAAATGGGGCACTTTTTCCTATCATAGAATACCTTTTGGGTTGTCTAATGCAGGAGCCACCTTCCAAAGAGCAATGGATTATGCCTTTGGAGAGCTGATCAACAAGGTCATTCTAATCTACTTAGATGACATGACTATTTTCTCCCATGACAAGCAAGACCACCTGGCACATCTAGAACAAGTATTTCAGAAGTGCAGGGAATTTGGCATCTCTCTTAATCCTAAGAAGTCATTTTTTGTAGTTCATGAGGGAAAGTTGTTAGGCCATGTGGTCTCCAAAGAAGGTATGGCCATTGATCTAGATAGAATAAAATCCATCCTTGCCCTTCCACTTCCCATGAATAAGAAAGCTTTGTAGTCCTTCTTTGGTCAGATAAACTTTGTCAAAAAATTCATCTCTGATTTTTCTCAGAAGGTGAAGCCTATATCAGAACTGCTAAAGAAGAATGCAGATTTCAAATGGACTGAAGTGAGAAAGCAAGCCTTTGAAATCATCAAGCAATCCATTGCTACAGCTCCAATTCTAGTCAATCTATACTTTAGAAAAAAATTCAAATAATTCTTCATTATCTTTATGCTTATGGAGCTGAAGAGAGTTATGCATCAGTGCTCACCTAGAAGAATGATGAAGGAGAAGAACACCCCATATTATTTTGGAGCTAGAATCTTCATGAATATCAGGTCAAGTATAATTTTATTGAGAAACAAGTATTTGTAGTAATGAAGTCATTGAAAAAATTTAGGTAATACTTGGTTCAAAGTAAAACCTTGGTTTATGTGGTTCACCCGGATGTGAGAAGTTTCATTTTACAAGGTGAACTAGGAGATAAAAGAGCTAGTTGGATTACTAAGATCCAGGAATATGATGTGGAAATTCATCCTACCAAGCTGGTAAGAGGTAGAGCACTATGCCAAGGTTTGATAGAAGCAATGGTTTCAGTAGAAATGATAGCCTATCAATCAACAATAGAAGATCAGACTGAAGAGCTACAGTTAGGAGAATCAGATTGGGTGGATCAGATGACTAAGTACTTTCTGACTGGAGTGTGCCCTCCTAATATTAATCCATCATAGAGAAGAAGATATAGGCTTCAGGCTTTGAAATATGTCTTATTTCCAGAAGGTCTATACAAGAGAAACCTTGATGGAGTCCTCCTAAGATGCTTAAGAGATGATCAGAAACAAAAGGTCATAGAGGAGTTTCATGGAGGACTATCTGGTGGACATTTCTCAGGAAGAGTCACAACTTTGAAGATCATTAGGGTAGGTTACTACTGGCCTACCATTTTTGCTGACACCTTCAAAGTTACAAGAGCCTATGATGAATGCCAACGGTATGTAGGAAGAACAAGGAATGCATCATTCCCCCTCAAGCCAATTCAAGTTGAAGAACCCTTTCAGCAATGGGGTTGGACTTCATAGGGGTTATCAATCCAAATTCCTCATCTGGGCACAAGTACATTCTGACTGCCATAGACTACCTCACCAGATGGGTAGAGGCCATTCCTACAAAGAAATCAGACCAAGAGGTGGTGATAGATTTCATGGAAAGCTTAATCACAAGGTTTGGTGTTCCAGAAGCTTTAGTGAGTGATAATGGACCAACATTCATAGGAGCTAAATACATTGAGTTTTCCAGTAAGTATGGCATCACCATAAAAAATACTTCTAACTACTACCCCCAAGGAAATGGATTAGCAGAATCAACTAACAAAAATCTGCTAAGAATATTGAGAAGATCATTAGAGGGTAACAAGAGAAGTTGGCACCTACTACTGGAACAAGCTCTATGGGTAGATAGGATCACTATCAAAAATTCCATCAAGACCACCCCTTATGCCTTAGTATATGGCAAAGAAGTAGTATTACCTGTGCACTTGGAAATTCCAGCCCTCAAGTTGGTAAATATAGAGGATGAGTCTGAACAAAATCCAGTTGAAAGTAGGTTGACACATTTATTGCAGCTAGAGGAGAAAAGGACTCAGGCATATGAGGATTTTCAAAAGCATTCATTTGACATCAAGGTATGGTTTGATAAGAAATCTAGGTTCAGAAAGTTCCAAGTTGGAGATTTTATCCTCAGGTGGAATGTGGAAAGAGCTAAGCTAGGGCACCATCATAAGTTTGATTCCTTCTGGGATGGTCCTTTCAAAATAGCAGAGGTTAAGGAGACCAATGTTTTCCAGCTTGAAGATCTTGAAGGAAACATGCAGCCGATCTCGATCAATGGTTTCCATATTAAAATCTACTTTGATTAAGCTAAGTTCATTGTAATATATGTACATATTTTTTGTATCATATCCTTTTTTCCCTTTACTTCAAAGTTTTCATTTTGGAAAAAGTGTTATAAAAAAAGAGAGAAAATTTTGCTTCGAAAAAATCAAAAGTTATAAAATAAATCAAGGGAGCAACATAATACAACATGGTTCCATACTACTCTCAAATAAACTAAGAGGTAGTGGAATACCACATGTGTTTCATGACGCTCTTAAATAAGATAAGGAGGTAATGTATCACAGCATGTGTTCCAATCCATCGGAGTTCATGACATTTTTAGAGTGGAAACTGGACACTTGTGCTACGCCGCTCTTCGAAGAAAGAAATATCTACAAGTTGCTATGCGAGTTTCCTACATCACTCTGAAGGAAAGAAATATGATGAAAGATATCATAAGCTCAGCAAAGTGCTTCATGCCTTAACCAATCAGTGAGCGATGTAACATCTCCAAGCCACCAAGATGCATGAGTTTGATTTGAAAAGCATGCAAATGGATAGTTCTCGCAGTGGCCACATTAATGGTGAAAGGTGTACATGCAGTAGCATTTAAAAGTGCTCAAAGTGCAAAGCTCATTCATTTGATAAAAGTAACATCTACCTAGTAGAAAGAGCAAGGAAATAGTAAAGCATTGTTTGCAAATACCAGAAAGAGAAGAATGCTCTAAGAATTTTCATGAAAATGGCTCCTAAAATAGCTCCAAAGGATGTGTAGTAGAGATGTGCAGAGCTGGAAGGCTACATAGATCAGACAAGATGATTGGCAGATACTGTAATGACTCAAGTAAGGAGAACCTTCTTAAGGAGAAATTTTGAGTTTAGGTACTTTGAAGGAAGACCAATTCGACCTCAAGGTATCATTGTTGTAGAATATTTCTTATTTTCTTACATCTGTGATTCAATTCATCATTGCCCCAAGTTAATTTTTGCAATCATTAAATTTTATGATCCTAAGAAAAGGGTAGTGAAAATAGCTAATGGTATAACATTATTTACCATTACTACAAAAGCTTGTCATGATTTGTTTGTCGTAGGGGTAGAACCACCTCTAGAACCTAAAAAATTTGATATAGTAGAGCAATCTAGGTCTTATTCTTCACTAATGACTTTTGATGAAAAGGATGTCATCAAAATATGGCTTGGCTTCCAATTTAGACGAATAAAAGAGGAATATGATATGCCCAATACCCCAATTCCAATTGACTAGTTTGTCAACCCAGAATCTTTATTCCATGCTAGCTTGTTTAGAGGGTTTGGATTTTGACCAATTTGTGAGGGATTGGAAAATAGCCACTACTTACTACATTTTGAATGAGAAGATGTATGAACCTGAAGTAGAGAAAGAAGGTATCAAGGCCATTTACTTTGATTGGCCAGCTTTCCTTACCAAATGAATGCATGAGAAATTGGTAAGGATGAAAAGGGATTCAGAAATGCCCTCTTTTCGACATTGTTCAAGTTTGGTTTGGATGTTCTATGCTGTTGTAAGGTAGATGATGCCCTAGATTCTGGTAAAAGAGAAAAATGACAAGGGAGACCCTATCCCTGTATATTATTGGACTGCTCATTTGAGGAGCACAAAGTCTTTTTATAGGTTTAACCTAGAATTTCTAGGGCTAACTTTGAAAATTATGTATGGGAAATGCCCTAGATTACCACCTCTAGCTAGAGAATTGTTAAGAGTAAAGGACATTGAGGAAGGGGACTGGTATGTTCTCATAGAAGGCATAATTATTAGACTGTATGGCTTCACTGGTAAGCCTTTTCTACTACCTCATTTTATCATGAATAGATTGTTAGCTCTGGAATATTTGAGGCAAGTAGATTTCATTAATATGAATTATGGCTCTGGTAAGAAAAGAAGATGTTTGTTGACTTACCATAATGTCGATGATATAACTATTATCAGAAAGGGCCAAGGTGAACAAATCACCTAGTATTTGGATAGGTTGGGCCTATTTTACATCCCACAGAGGTGGAGATATGACCCAGATGACAAATTCTGCAAGAGGAACATTACTCTTAATGGAGAGAAGGCCCACAAGTTTGAGAAGACCTCAAGGCCTCATTTTGAACAGGGGAGGAATAACAAGGAAAATGCCCCATTAGATTGGAATGTTGCCAAAATGGAACAACTTCCCCCATGGCTAGACTTCTATGAGAAGATAGTTGATTTTGATCTAGACAATAATGAAAGCCACCAGTTGAAGGAGTCTAAGATCAAAGAGCTTGAAAATAAGAAAAAATGGGGTGAAGGTAAAATAGACTGGTGGAGAATGAGAGTGGAAACCGACATAGAGAAATCCAAACTTGGGCGAGTAATTGATGATGATTTTTCTGAGAGGTATGACAAGAACATCAAAACTTGGAAAGTGAAGGACCCTAAGAATCTAGTACTAATTTACAAGAAAGCACAACTAGGGACAGATTCTCCTTCCCCACCTTCACAAGAGGAAACTCAGGAGGAAGGGGTTGATACTCAATTAGCTGCTATTGAAGCTCTTAAAATATTTGAGCCCTCAATAGAACAACTAGAGAAATTTCCTATAGGGGCACAATTAATGAGTAAAATACATTATTTTGATGATAGGGCCATAAACATAGAAGTCATTAAGATAGTTAGTAGGCCCAAGCACCTAGCCCTGGGTGGAGAGCCCCCTAAAACTAAAATAGATTGGAATAAGAAGGATGAAGACTTCGTGTTTACACCAGTGAGTTTCACCATTGCAACCACAGTTGAGCTCAACCCTATTTCTAAAGATGTATTAGAGGAAGGGCCTTCCAAGGAAGATATAGAGAGTGATAAGCTGACAGTATTTCAAGTTTTTAAGAGAAAAGCCAAAAATACACTAGAAGGGACTCAGAAGGAGGTTTGTAAGAAACAAAAAATGGATAAGGGGAAAAGTGTTGAGAAGACCCCTATCTCAGTTGTAGAAAAATTGGTACAACAAATACAACAACAAAGTGCAGAGGTGGCTCTAGAACTTCCTACATCTGTAGGTGAAGGTATGATTACTATCCCTTCTTCTCCTTCTCCTCCTCTTTCCCTAGAGAAATCTCCTTCCCCTTCTCAAGAAAATATTGAAATAAAGGTGCCCTCTCCCCCTCATAATTCACCACCTATCTCATCAGTAAATATAGAGGGCCAAGCCAATCCATCTCCTCCACATTCATCTAAAATTCTAGTTTCATCATCCCCGATAATCCCACCTTTGCCATCACAACCTCCAACATCATCTAAAACACAAGTTGTTTCATCCACACCCACTCACCCTTCTTTGAGTTTTGTTTTAGTTCCCATGTCTTTCCCCATTGCAACAATAATAATAGCCATAGATTCAACTATGGTCACTACCACTCCATTATCATCAACTATTGAATCTACCCTTCCATATCTTATAGCTTCTCCTCCTACAAGTTATCCCACATTGGCTTCTTTGCAAAAGGAGAAGGAGGTTTCATAGAAAATTCAGGATTTATGGGTAGAGAAGCTATCCAAGCCTTCAAAGAGGATGGCTACAAAGAGAAGTACAATGTCTGTTGACCTAGTTTCAAGGTAGAGAGCATCCAGGTCTATTATTCCTTTGGTGAGTAAGCCTAAAACAGAGATGATTGTGCAATACTACCATCTAGAAGAATATAAAGAAGACATTGAGCAGCTGCCTATTGAATATGAGCTGGTTATAGGAAAAGCTCACTTAGAGACTTTCTATGTCAAGATTGATATATACAAGGAGAAAGTCGACAAGTTGGAGCGGATGATAGAAAAACTAGAGAAGACAGTCAACAAATATAAGTAGAGAAAGCTATCAGGAATGAAGTGAAAATCTGGCAGAGAAAATTTCAAGAGGCCATTAAGCTCAAAGATCAAGTTGAGGAGTAGAAGAAGAAAAATGAAGAATAAGCCAAAGAAATACAAGACTTGAAGCATCAACTTCATATTGAAAAGGCCAAGTCCTCAAGCTTCTCGAAAGTAGGGGTGAAGAAGGTAAGGAAAGAGCTATGGTCCAAAGTTTTGGAGAAATGCTCTGAACTATAACCCATCATAGATTATATGGATGATGCCAACCATTTTCTCTAGAATACTCAAGAAGATCTAGACAAATTCACTCAAGAGCTACAACCCATGGTGATTCTAGAAAACAAATCTATAAACTGGTATATAGCAAGCTCAATGAGATTGCTAAACCTATCTCCAACAAGGAATGGAATACTCTATATTGGCTGCAAAGTTATAGTAAAGAAGAATAGATTACTGCTAAAGGCTTGGTTGTTATATGATAAAGTGGAGAATACAATTCGAGATGTGGTAGACATCAATCAAGAAATGACTCAGTATGGCTTTAAAGGACTCTGGCTTGAGAATAACACTCTGTTATCAGAAGAAGAAATCAAGAAGAGTGTAGCTTCGAGCCTCCAAGATGAATCTAAGGTTGATGCCTGGAAGGAGCCAATCGATCAAGAGCAGGTCTCCCAGATGATAATTGATTTAACCAGACTCAAATATTTGATGGAGGACTTGGTGAACAAGGGAAGCTCCACAAATTATGAAGATACTACTGAATTGGAGTTCATCCATAAGCAGCTTAAGGAGACTTCCAACCCTTCTGAAGTAGTTTGGAAATAAGCCTTGCAGACTCTTAAGTTGATGGTCCAATTGTTTGGTACTGATGCTGAGAAAAAGTATAAGGAGCAAGATTCACCTGAAGAAGAGGAGGTTGATCAAGACCAGGAAGACAATGGTGGAGAAGAAGCTCAAAAGGAAGGTGAAGAACCAGATAGGGTTGCTACAGACCCTCAAGAGGCACAAGCATAAAGTTTTTCCACTTTGAACATTTTTGTAGTCATGTAGAAGTGTTGTATTTTTGTTTTTTTTTGAATCTTGACACTGTCAGAAGACAATAATAAAAGCATGAGGCCAAAGAGCAGAGAATGAAAGTTTTGTGAAGGTATTCATATCATTTTTATGAAGCTTAAAAGGGAGAGCATAGCTTTGTTTTTCTTGATATTTGAGTAGTTTTGAAGGAGTGACGGATATCTTTATTTCCAGTATGATCTCGATATGAAACGTTATCCTCTGGGTGGCTTTGCAAAGTTTTAAGAGGGTAATGGTCATATAGAAATTATTCTATGAAGCATTGCTCGAAGATTTGTATTTTTTGACTCCTGATGCCCAATGGATAAGACTCTGAGTTCGATGGCTTTGCAAGCAAATCCACCCGGGAGGTGCCAGAATGTAGGCCCAAAATGGCCACATCCTTAGAAAATTTTGAAAATATTTTCTAAGGCATGAAGATGCTCCCAACCACTGAAGATATAGTGTATTTCAGAGCGGCCTAGTGCAAGATGCTCCAATCCACTCAACACTTAGTTCTTTTTTGTAGCATAAGCAAAGTGTTCCACATCACTCAGTACTTAGTGTATTTTGTAGCGGTCTAGCACAGATGTTCCAATCCATAGTCAAACCAAGTCAAAATGATGTCAGCATCTTCCAAAGTGTGGATTAGCGACATTACCCCATCCCACGCACTAAAGTGACTAAGTGTTGGAGATGTTCCATTCTGTTGAGTTCCACGTCTATTCTAGAGTGGAATGGTGACATGCTCTATGTCACTGGGCAAGAAGGTCAAAATACCTGAGAAGAAGTACAAGGTAGTGGAATAGTACAAAGTGATATTTTACACTACTTCTCGAGTGGATTGGCGACATGCTCTATTCCGTAGTCAACTCGGGTCAAAGCTGGAGGAGCAGATATCGAGGAGCGGATTACAACATACGTTCTACACCATGGATGTGAAAGGGAAATAAAGCAGTTTGAAGAATGAAGAGAGTGGATTTGTGACATGCTACATTCCACTCGACACTTAGTGTATTTCTCATGAATTCTCCAATCATCAACCAAAGCCATCCAAGCTAATATCAATATTCTTTTTAGAGTGGATTGGTGACATGTTCTACACTACTCATCTGTAGAGCATTATTGAAGTTTAATCATAGCCATCCATGAAGTGCATCAATGGTGGATATCATGCTGACATTTTCATGAGTATACAAAGGTGGATTCTTAGCAAACGAGAACCAGTCAGTTCGAGCGGGTAGATGAAGCATCCATGGAGCCAAGAACCAAGAACCTAGGTAGTTGTAGATCTATGGTAGGATAGAGTCCTCAAGAAAGATGAATGTTTAGATCTTGTTTCTAATGGCTTGGAGTCTAACTACCATGATAGAACTAACAAGTTGCAGAGTCGAGCTGCCATGGCGTGCGACATCGAGCAGATTTCTCGGGCCTTGTAGGTGAATGAAATGATGCCACCACAATATTCTACTGATCTGGCATAGTCTAAATCCTTGTAATGTTCCACCTATTTTCTTTCATTGTAAAACTATATATAGAGGTCGAACCCTCGATTTTTAGGGTCGGCTCTAGAGTGTTTGCTTGCCCTACTATGTAATATCTTTTGCAAATTAATGGAAGGAGCATTACTCAGATTTTTGACTCAAGAATTGTCATCTTCGATATCTTTATTAAGAGGTTCGAGCTATGAATTGCATTTCTATCAATGTTATTATGGTTAGTTCATTCCACCAATATTGGATTACTAGTTGTAAGGCAATTGAAATATTTTCATAGTTAGATCTGTGTTGGCAAGAGGTTTATTTTTGTTAAGTCTAAATACTGATCTATTCTGCTAAATTGGATTGTTAGTATCATAGATGTTGAAATTACTTCTTGAAGCACATCTCTATTTTGCTTCTATTGTATGAAGATTATTCTATTTTGGGTGCTTCTAATCTTGAGTGTGGGACACTGGAAATAATTTGCTGAAAGGTTTTCCCTATGGATGCCTATGTTGTTAGCCCTATCCGACCACTTTTTACTCATAATTTCTTAACCCTAAACCCTTTTCTAACCCTATCTCTCAAAACCATTATTGAGCTTAATTGAGTCAACACTCTGTCAGTTGACAAGGAACCAACCTACTCTGGAGGTTGGGCTAAAGCAATCTTTGGTCCATCCAATGTTGAGTTCTGAGTTGTGACTAGTGGGTGCAAGCCTGGTCAGAAATCTGGAAGATAGATAGTTGTAGTATCAAGTTTACTTGATGTCAATTTGGATCCCAACAATTAGTAGTCCAATTCTAGATTAAAATATTATAAGGTACGCAAGAGAAGGTAGCTATGTGAGTAATCTTAGCCAAAACTCATAAGAAGTAAAGGTATTTCAAATGTTATGCAAATTATTTAGTTTAATTGAATAATAAAACATAATACTTCGTAATTTTGTAATACTACATTTTTTCTCTAGTAAAATGATTGACACATTATAATCTTGATAATTCTTTCTTGTTATACTTAAAACCTGGGTTGATTTTTGATATCACAAATAAAAAATAAAATCTACTTAAGAGAACTTGTTTTATGATCATAGCTAACTAGTAGAGAAATTCTTATGATAAACTGGTTGGTGCCAATGTGAACTACACCCATGAGTAGGTAAATGTTGAGCATGAAATTAAAAAGTAATCTAAAGATGAGATCCATCACATTGATACCAATGGTGAAGCAAGCAATACAAAATAGCAAAGCATATAATAAGCATTTACACTCAATCCAGAGGAGAAAATAGAAAGATACTACCTCCACAATAAGTAAATTGACAAACCCGAAATCCTCTTCCATTTTCTCCCTAACCCTACACGCCCTACAATTTTCTCCTCAACTAGCAATATCCCAAACCTTGGTAACAAGAAGAATGAAACAGAATTAGGAAATGAGAGGAAGATTAGTATGATGAGGAAGATTAAGCTCAAGAGTCAGGGTGACTCTTGGTTTTCTCGTTGTATTTCAAAAATGATTTTATTAATTTTCCATCACTTTCCAAAGTTTCTCATGAAGAACACAAGCTTATACTGAGAGGGGGGTGAACAGTATAAGACCACTTTTTACTTTTCTTTTCAATTCAATATTATGCAGTGTATAGATAGCCAATAGCAGTAATCAAAGCAATGCACAAAACACCATCCACAAAAGTGACACAACAATTTACGTGGTTCACCCAATGCGGGCTACTCCATGGAGAAAATATTTTGCTAAAAATTTCTCAATCAATCTCTTGGGAATCCTTCCCAATTACAATGTTTATGGACCTCTATCCAAAGGAGATGTTGATCCCCTAAATCTCAAGTTCGTGGATCTCTTCCATAGGAGAACTCTTTCCCCTTCTGCTCTGGCTAGTGATCTTCTAGAAGACTCTGTCTCTCTATTGCACTGACTGGTGGATCTCTCTCCACTTGAAGACTCCTCACTCAGATCTGTCTTCAATTGTCCTGGCTATTGGATCTCTATCCACTGAGACTCTATCCTCTATACTCTATCACCTCCAAATCTCTATCAATAGGTTCACTCAAAACCTCCTCAAATCTGCTCAATAGGCTCACTCAGAACCTACTCAAATCTGCTCAATAGGCTCACTCAGAACCTGCTCAAATCTTCTCAATAGGCTCACTCAGAACCTGCTCAAATCTGCTCAATAGGCTCACTCAGAACCTGCTCAAATCTGCTCAATAGGCTCACTCAGAACCTGCTCAAATCTGCTCAATAGGCTCACTCAAAACCTGCTCAAATATGCTCAACAAGCTCACATAGAACTTGTCCCAATATTCTCAATAAGTCCTCTCTAGGACTTGCTCAAATCTGCATAGCAAGCTTTCACAAAATCTTACACAAAAATAGTCCACAAGCCTTCTCAAAGACTTACCTCAAATCAGCTCAACAAAATCTCAACTCAATCTCATAGAAGCATAAAGAGAATTGTTAGAGACTCAATATGTTCTATACTCAAATCCCAATCTCAATTCAAAGTAATCTCAACTTAGCTCAATATTATAGAAGCATAAAGAGAATTGTTAGAGACTCAATATGTTCTATACTCAAATCCCAATCTCAACTCAAAGCAATCTCAACTCAACTCAATCTCATAGAAGCATAAAGAGAATTGTTAGAGACTCAATATGTTCTATTCTCAAGGCTCAATCTCAACTCAATCAGAATATAGAATAGTTTGTTTCATGGAACTTGAACAACCACTTCATGCAACCACTTGACTAGGCTCAATCAACTCTACTCAACCAATCACTTCAAGAAACAACTCTTTCTCACAAACCCTAGTCCAAGCATGAATCAACTAACTCAAAATGTTTCCAACAATGCTCAACAACAAATCTTACATAACAATGATACTCATGTTCTTTTCTAACTCAAGTTCAAGTTCTTTGCATCACCCATTGGCTTCAACAACAATGCTAATAAGACAAGGTTTTAATCACAACTCTCAATTCAAAAAACCTTGAAGCATAAACTCAAAGTACTTCACTCAACCAATGGTCTAAACAACAATGCTTATCAAACAAGGTTTAATCACAACTCACAATCCAGAAAACCTTGAAGCATTAACTCAACCACTTTTGAAAAGGAAACCACAATCAATCCTTTTCACTCCAATGATATTTCAAAAATCAACCACCCAAATAAAATCAATGGAGAGTATTACTCATACCTTTTTGATGCCTTATGAGTTGTCCACTAAATCTGTCACACTCAACACACTTTCTTTTTCAACTCTTAACAAGGGTTAGAGATCTTGAGTAATAACACAACAATAATATCCAAATAACACCTTATTACTCCTACTTTATTTTAACATCCACCAAAGTTCTTTTTAAAAGAAAACCCTTACTCAAAATAACTTTCACTAAAAAGAACTTTATCAAAAACCCTTATTACTCCTAACAATTTCAAAAATCACAATTAAAAATAATTCACAACTCAAACAACCACCATGACCTTATTCCCTAAGGTTACTCAACAAATCAACTAACGAAGCACCTTTACCCCTTATCACTCCACCTTAGGCAATCCAAACAAAATATTAATAAAAACCTTAATACCTACCTCGAGGGGAATCGAACCCTCGTCTTGCCCCAATGCGAATGCCCTAGCCACGACCAAGCTGCCACACGAGCTATGGGCTCATTGGTGAAAAATAAGCACCACCCACTTCTTATCCTTCACCCTCTTTCACCAAGCGAAAAGTATGCGCCTTGGGCGCCTCAATAGAACAAAGCCAAAAATGATGCTTGCAGGAATCGAACGCACAACCTCCTTGTCACCAACACCTTTGCACAATCCAAGCTACCACTAGGCCATGCTGCCCAATGCATTTTGGGAAGTGGTCGTTGTCTCCCTTTAATGTTCGTTGCATCACTTAAACGAAAAACACGAGCTCTTTTTCTTCGCAAATATCAACGAGCAAGGATGAATGAATTAAAAAATTCAATGGCATATTTATATGCCTTCCCTTTGCTTTGGAAATGTCGGCCTTTTTGAAACTTCCTTCATGACGTCGACGGATAAACTTTTAATTTTAATTTTAAAATTAAAATTTAAACTAAATATTTAAAATTAAATATCTCCATCATCGGGGCACCTTTTTCGATGAAACAAAAAGCCAACTTGGGTTTTAAGAAAAACCCATTTCAAATATGCCATCCATGGTTTTAAATAAAAACCTTTTGCAAAGCTTCCCTTGAAGCTCCTTTTGGAACCAAATGCCATGCATCCCTTCTTGAACCTTTGATCAAAAACCTTTGCTTCTCATGAAGCTCTTTGTGAAACACAAACATAGTGCTTACTTACATAGATCCTTTTGACATCAATGACAACTCTTAGCTTAGGGACTCAAAATGTCCAACAATCTCCCCCTTTGTCATTGATGGCAACCCATATCCTTTTACTAAAATCTGACCTTCTTTTCTTCTCCCCTAGGACTTTGCTCCCCCTGGCTCAAAGCTTTCTCAAATATCAAATCTCTCCCCATATCAAAAACTCTCCTCAATATACACAAATCTCTCCCCCTTTGTCATCAATGGCAAAGGGTCACCTTTGGGGCTCGGGGCTAAGAATGAGCCTCTTAGCTTAGCCCCTCCCCCACCTCCACATGAGGTGGTTAATTCTGGGGTGGGAGTATTTCTACTCCCCGAAAGCACTGCTCTTTACCTTTACCTTTCTCTCTTCCTTTCTGAGTTTTCTGAATCCTCTCACTATTTCTTACCAAGTCATCATCCCTGTTCCTGTCATCACTTTTGTTCCTATTCCTGTTCTTGTTCTCATCCATGTTCCTATTTTTGTTCCTATTCCTGTTCTTGTTCTCATCCATGTTCCTATTCCTGTTCATGCCTACTTCTAGAATATTTTCTCTACACCATCTTGTTGTGTGACCATCATTATTGCACTTATAACACTTAATGTTATTATTCCTTGGAGGTGCAAATGTCTTAGGATATCTCCTAGTGAAGCTATATCCTCTTCTATCATGAACCCTGCAATTCATTGCCTTGTGACCAAACTCATTGCATGAGTAGCAATACCCATGGAAAAGTTATCCTTTCCCATATTCCTATCTTTTGTATGACCTGCACTGTGAAGCCATGTGCCCAAACCTGTGACATGAGAAGCATCTCCCATTGAAGCTTCCTTGCCTAGACCTCATTGGTCTCCTATTTTGATTGTTGTTCCATCTGTATCTTCTTTGTGCATTGTTTCTATCTTTGACCTCTTTGTTGTCCAACTCATCCTCTGATGTCTCATTCCAACTTACACTTTCATTTTCTGAAGTATCTTCTTCTAAAATTCCTTCTTCTTCTAGACTTGAAGTAGACTTTTCTTCCCATTTCTTTTGAGCCTGTTTGGAACCAAGACCTGTCTTGTTTGTTGCTCCTCTTTGTATCTTGATTATTTTGTCTACACTCTTTGCACTCGTTCACATATTTGTACAACTTTTTCTTGGAATCCTCTAAATATTCCTTTAGTAGTGCCACTTCTTGTGTTAACTTTTCACACTCCAAAATATTTGCTTCTAACTTATCCTTGAACTTACTTGCCTTAGCCTTTGACTTTTCTAAGTCCTCTATGAGCAATAATATTTCTTCATCACATTCTTGAAACTGACTTTCAAGCTTAGAGTGTTGCTTTCTTACCTTCTTTACTGTGTCAAGAGCATAGATAAGTTCTCCCTTGAGATCATATCCATTCTCCACTGAATAATCCTCTATTTGTTTACCTTTGTCCCTATCATTACTTCCTTTTGGCTTGTCTTCTATAGGATCACTTACTTCATCTTCTAATGCCATTAGAAGATTCTCATCTGGTCTTTCAAGTGCATCTTCAAAACCATCATCACTGAAACTATAGCCATCCCTAGTGCAATTATCTTCAAGATGTCCAAATTTACCACATCTAAAACACTTGAGAATAACTAGAGTCCTTTTCTCTCTAACCATAAATAGGACTTCATCTCTATCATTGTCTAAAAAACTAGCATCACTATCATTTGAGTACTTACTTGCATTATCCGCATAGTAGCTTTTCTTTTGCCTTTGAAAGAACTTCTTTCCTTGTCTATTTTTTCCATCCTTGCCTTTCTTCTTGTACCTATGTCTTTCTGATTCTTTGTACTTGTGATCCTATTTTTCTTCATCACTATTGTACTTTGGCTCTTTGCACTCTATCGCATAGTGTCCATACTTTCCACAATTGAAGCACTTAATAGATCTTACATCTATGAATATTTTGGAACCTTTATCTCTTCTACCATAGTTAGCTTCTTCATCACTAGATGACTCACTGCTTGATTCTATCTTTTTACCCTTTTTCTTTTTGTCCACTTTGAATGCAACTTCTTTCGGAGGAATAGGATCTTTTGTTCTTATCTCAAAAGTAGTAAGCATGCCAAGCAAAGAATTCCTTGTCAAAGAATCACTATCAATTGATGTTTCTATAGCAGAAACCTTTTCACTATACCTTTTTGGAAGAGTTCTCAAGATCTTATCACAAGCATCAGATTCATCAACCTTCATTCCAAGACCTCTCATCTCATGTACAAGTTCATCAATCTTACTGAGATAATCATGAATATTTTCATCATCTCTCATTCTTAAGTTCTCAAATTCTCCTTTGAGATTTCTGATCTTAGCTTTCCTGACACCTTTATCACCCTCATATATGTCATGCAGTAGATCCCACATATCTTTTGTTGTTTTACAATCCATAACCTTCATAGATTCTGATCTACCCAATCCTTTTATAATTGCATTCATAGCTCTTGAATTTGCATGCATTAGAAGCTTACCTTCCTTATCTATAGGAGGATTGACTGTAGAATCATATCCAAGTTCCACTGCATCCCAAACTTCATTTCCAAGTGCCATCAGGTGAAATCTCATCAACATACACCAATACAAGAAGTCACTTCCATCAAATATTGGTACTGCATTATTGAAGGACCCATCCTTTTGATCCTTGTGATCCATTGTGTTCTTAGACCACTTTTCCTTCAAGTTATCAAACTCTTCAGAAGGAACCCGCTCTGATACCAATTGAAGAACACAAGCTTATATTGAGAGGGGGGTGAATAGTATAAGACCACTTTTTACTTTTCTTTTCAATTCAATATTATGCAGTGTATAGATAGTAGTATCAATAGTAGTAATCAAAGCAATGCACAAAACACCATCCACAAAAGTGACACAATAATTTACGTGGTTCACCCAATGCGGGCTACTCCACAGAGAAAATATTTTGCTAAAACTTTCTCAATCAATCTCTTGGGAATCCTTCCCAATTACAATGTTTATGGACCTCTATCCAAAGGAGATGTTGATCCCCTAAATCTCAAGTTCATGGATCTCTTCCATAGGAGAACTCTTTCCCCTTCTACTCTAGCTAGTGATCTTCTAGAAGACTCTGTCTCTCTGCTGCACTGAATGGTGGATCTCTCTCCACTTGAAGACTCCTCACTCAGATCTATCTTCAATTGTCCTAGCTATTGGATCTCTATCCACTGAGACTCTATCCTCTGTACTCTATCACCTCCAAATATCTGTCAATAGGTTCACTCAGAACCTCCTCAAATCTGCTCAATAGGCTCACTCAAAACTGCTCAAATTTCTCAATAGGCTCACTCAGAACCTGCTCAAATCTGCTCAATAGGCTCACTCAGAACCTGCTCAAATTTGCTCAATAGGCTCACTCAAAACCTGCTCAAATCTGCTCAATAGGCTCACTCAGAACCTGCTCAAATCTGCTCAATAGGCTCACTTAGAACCTGCTCAAATATTCTCAATAGGCTCACTCAACCTACTCAAATCTGCTCAATAAGCTCACACATAACTTGTCCCAATCTGCTCAATAAGTCCTCTCTAGGACTTGCTCAAATCTGCATAGCAAGCTTTCACAAAAGCTTACACAAAAATAGTCCACAAGCCTTCTCAAAGACTTACCTCAAATCAGCTCAACAAAATCTCAACTCAATCTCATAGAAGCATAAAGAGAATTGTTAGAGACTCAATATGTTCTATACTCAAATCCCAATCTCAATTCAAAGTAATCTCAACTCAGCTCAATCTTATAGAAGCATAAAGAGAATTGTTAGAGACTCAATATGTTCTATACTCAAATCCCAATCTCAACTCAAAGTAATCTCAACTCAGCTCAATATTAACTCAATCTCATAGAAGCATAAAGAGAATTGTTAGAGACTCAATATGTTCTATTCTCAAGGCTCAATCTCAACTCAATCAGAATATAGAATAGTTTGTTTCATGGAACTTGAACAACCACTTCATGCAACCACTTGACTAGGCTCAATCAACTCTACTCAACCAATCACTTCAAGAAACAACTCTTTCTCACAAACCCTAGTCCAAGCATGAATCAACTAACTCAAAATGTTTCCAACAATGCTCAACAACAAATATTACATAACAATGATACTCATGTTCTTTTCTAACTCAAGTTCAAGTTCTTTGCATCACCCATTGGCTTCAACAACAATGCTAATAAGACAAGGTTTTAATCACAACTCTCAATTCAGAAAACCTTGAAGCATAAACTCAAAGTACTTCACTCAACCAATGGTCTAAACAACAATGCTTATCAAACAAGGTTTAATCACAACTCACAATCCAGAAAACCTTGAAGCATTAACTCAACCACTTTCGAAAAGGAAACCACAATCAATCCTTTTCACTCCAATGATATTTCAAAAATCAACCACCCAAATAAAATCAATGGAGAGTATTACTCATACCTTTTTGATGCCTTATGAGTTGTCCACTAAATCTGTCACACTCAACACACTTTCTTTTTCAACTCTTAACAAGGGTTAGAGATCTTGAGTAATAACACAACAATAATATCCAAATAACACCTTATTACTCCTACTTTATTTTAACATCCACCAAAGTTCTTTTTAAAAGAAAACCCTTACTCAAAATAACTTTCACTAAAAAGAACTTTATCAAAAACCCTTATTACTCCTAACAATTTCAAAAATCACAATTAAAAATAATTCACAACTCAAACAACCACCATGACCTTATTCCCTAAGGTTACTCAACAAATCAACTAACGAAGCACCTTTACCCCTTATCACTCCACCTTAGGCAATCCAAACAAAATATTAATAAAAACCTTAATACCTACCTCGAGGGGAATCGAACCCTCGTCTTGCCCCAACGTGAATGCCCTAGCCATGGCCAAGCTGCCACACGAGCTATGGGCTCATTGGTGAAAAAGAAGCACCACCCACTTCTTATCCTTCACCCTCTTTCGCCAAGTGAAAAGTATGCGCCTTGGGCGCCTCAATAGAACAAAGCCAAAAATGATGCTTGCGGGAATCGAACGCACAACCTCCTTGTCACCAACACCTTTGCACAATCCAAGCTGCCACTAGGCCATGCTGCCCAATGCATTTTGGGAAGTGGTCGTTGTCTCCCTTTAATGTTCGTTGCGTCACTTAAATGAAAAACATGAGCTCTTTTTCTTCACAAATACCAAGCGCAAATATCAATGAGCAAGGATGAATGAATTAAAAAATTCAATGGCATATTTATATGCCTTCCCTTTGCTTTGGAAATATCGGCCTTTTTGAAACTTCCTTCATGACGTCGGCGGATAAACTTTTAATTTTAATTTTAAAATTAAAATTAAAATTTTAAATAAATTAAAATTTAAACTAAATCTTTAAAATTAAATATCTCCATCATCGGGGCACCTTTTTTGATGAAACGAAAAGCCAACTTGGGTTTTAAGAAAAACCCATTTCAAATCTGCCATCCATGGTTTTAAATAAAAACCTTTTGCAAAGCTTCCCTTGAAGCTCCTTTTGGAACCAAATGCCATGCATCCCTTCTTGAACCTTTGATCAAAAACCTTTGCTTCTCATGAAGCTCTTTGTGAAACACAAACATAGTGCTTACTTACATAGATCCTTTTGACATCAATGACAACTCTTAGCTTAGGGACTCAAAATGTCCAACATCTCATAATATTTAAAACTATGAATTTTGTTCCTTATAATAATATTTATTTATTAAATATGCTCTTTAATAAATTATTCATTCCATAAGGTTAATATCATTTTACTAATACTATTTTAGCAAAGGTATTAGTAATTAAATAATTTACTCATTTCATGGTATTAAATTAACAAAAACTATTACTAATTTCTCTTATCTAATGCTACTATTAATTATTAACATTAATATTTAATATTTTTAAGTATTAATAATGCTAACATTATTATTAATACCTTGTAAATAATAAACCAATCAACTCTTATATTTCAAATATAAGTATTAATGCACCTTAATGATAAATTAAGAGCCTAAGCAACACAACAACTTTTGCCAAAAATTATTCTCACCCAAACTAAGATGCATCTAATAATAAGCAAGGAGATAGATAATGCATAAACATTACTATTCCCTAATCATGAGGTATCATGATAACTACAAGGTTATCAACCACATAAAAGACACACCTAAGCATAGGGGTAAAGGATATTTTACCTTTATAGCAACCTCCTTGCCCAAGTATGCATTTAATCACATATACACAGATGCAAATGTTTATACATGATTTTTTTACTCCTATGGGATGTTAGACTACAAATCCATCATTTCCCATTTCACACTTATCTCAACTCTAGTGGTTGTCCTATACCAATCCACCCATGAGAGTACCTGGTCCTGCAACCATAAAATTTATCAATAGTACCATGTTCTACAAATAACATAATTCAACTCAAGTAAGAATAAAGTACAATTATCAACTCATCTTGATTGAACAAAATATAATCATGCCTTAATTATAGATACATCAATACATCAATCAAATAAGGGAGGTCCTTCCAAGATGGCCCATTACACTTAGGATCACATGTGTGTTGCGTGTTTGATCAATTTTTATTGCAAATGATATGTATGTTTGTACATTTGCATGATTGAATAATATACATCGATTACTCCATTGGATTTATCCCTTGTAACAAATTTGACAAGACCAACATAACATTTGGCACGTATCTTAAAGCTTAGAAACCATGATGTGCTATTTGTCAAGTTTTTGGAGGATAAAATCATGGTTTAAATCACTCATATTTCTATCCAATTTACCTAGGCACTCTTTTTATGATAATAACATGTTTATCAAACCAATGAAACCTTGTTATACTCATAAAAAGAGCTACCATGGTTGAAAATAGGATAGAATGTTGTCAAGATGCAATAAAAATCTAAACTATGCATAAAAGTATATGCCTTGGGTCTCAAATGCTACTGATAATTTCGTAAAATGCATATTATCTTCTATGTTTTCATATTTGCATTGACATTTTGCATTGTGTATTAATCCATGTATGCATTAGAATTCAAATTTTGATAGTGAGAACTAGGAATATTTATAACCATCGACTAGTGTACGATGGGCATGCACCTATCATCAGTTAAAAGTAGTCCATAGTTATCAAATGCAATAAATTTGAATGCATCCATTTTCACACATATTCCTTAATCAACCACCTCTTAATAAAAACTATCATCTTATTGCCAAATGATGTCTATATCTTTTAAGTCATAGGAAAGGATGACTTTAACCTCTGAACCCTCAATTATATTAACTTATTCGCTTGAGCCCTCTTATTAGCACCCACCAAGTGATGGAACAAGCACACTCCATTCTCTCATAGGCCCTAATGAGGGGATCAAGAAAAACCTTATATAAATTTATCCCACTTTGCTTTCCTAAATTACAAATGAATGGAAAAATGGAATCTTATTTAATTAAAACCTTATAAAACATTTGAAATGATCACATTTATAAACACTCAAAATGATAAATATCTTGCGATATCAATATCATTGATGGAAATATCTCCTATAAAGTTGTTGCTCACAATTATTATCTAAATAAGCCCTACAACTGGGAGCATTTAACATAATTAAACACAACAACAAGGACATATATTATCCAACATAACAAATCAATAAGGACGTAGACTATCTAACGCAACAAAACAATAAGGACATAGACTATCCAATGCAACAAATCAATAAGAACATAGACTATCCAACAAAAAAAATCAATAAGGACATATAATATCTAACACAACAAAGGAATAAGGACATTAATTGTCCAGTACCATAACATTTATTATCACATGAACATAGACTGTCAAAAGTAAAAGTATTATAACATTCATCATGATCGAATCAAAATATGGAATAAAGAGGTTTTTAGTAACATTGATTTAAGAAAACAAATTAAAAAGGATATCCAAGATATAGAGGAAAAAATAGATAGGGAAGGTAGAAAATCAAAGTGGCATGAAAGAGAAAAATAACTCCTCATGGATTATCATAATACCATTGCCCAAGAGGAAATTCATTGGAAACAGAAATCCATAATATTTTGGCTCAAGGAAGGTGATAGAAACACTAAATTCTTCCATGTTTTGACTATGAAATATACGAACAACGATAAAATACTCTACCTTATGGGGGAATATGGAATAAATTATGAGGATTTAAATTATATTAAAAATATGGCTATTAATTTCTTTCAAAACCTTCTTAGCAAAGAAAAATAGAGTACAACATAGAAATAGAAAGCATCATTAACAATGTTTCCAAAGGAGTTAATGATAGCATGAACAAACATCTATATAAGGTAATCTCTAAGGAGGAAAATAAAATTGTTGTGTTCTCTATTGGAGCATCCAAGGCTTCAGGTTTATATGGTTTCCCATTGGATTTTTTCATCATTGGGATATTGTTGGAGAAGATGTAGTCAATGCAATCCAAGAAGCCCAGGAATCTAGTAATTTATTGAAAGAATGGAATAATACCTTCCTTACTTTGGATAACAAGAAATATGGAGTAGATAAATTGTAGGACTTTAGACCAATTATCCTATGTAATACAATTTACAAAATTTTTACTAAAGTATTGGCCAATCGATTGAAAACAATCATCCCCTCAATCATTAATGAAAATCAAGGAGGTTATGTGGTAGGCAGGAAGAAAACTGAAAGCATCATTTTTATTTATGAAACAACACACTCTCTTCAAAGGAGGAAAGGGCCAGACATGTTCCTTAAGCTGGACATGAACAAATCCTATGATAGGGTTTCTTGGTCTTTCTTAGATAAAATAGTGGAGTGAATGGATTTTAATGAAAAATAGAGGGCATGGGTTGGTTTGTGTACTTCTAACCCTCGCTTTTCAATTTTGGTCAATGGATAATCTACTAGGTTATTTCCTTCTACAAGAGGAATCAGGCAGGGAGATCCATTGTCTCTATATCTCTTTATCCTTACGGTAGATGCCTTGGGAAGAACTTTAGAAATAAAGCAAAAGGATGGTAATATCAAAGGTCTAAAAATTTCATCCATTGGTGAAGCTTTGTTCCATAAATAGTTTGTGGATGATACTTTCTTGCTTGGGGAAGCTATAGAGGAAGAAGCTTTGGAGTTTAAAAAAGTCATTGATTCTTATCAAAAAGCTACGAGCCAAAAAATAAATTATAAAAAAGGTAGGATTATATTTTTAAACATGAACGAGAGTATAAGAAATCAAAAAAATTAAAGTGTTGGGTTGTAAGGAGGAAAATTTCGCTATCACCTATCTTGATTTACCTTTGTTTATAGGTAAAATGAAATATGAACTTTGGAATTCGATTATTGATAAATTTAATAGGAAAATTTAAGGATTGAAGGGATATCTGTTATCCTCTACCAGGAAAGTACAAATTATTAAACACACGCTTCAAAGCTTCCCTATTTACTTAATGTCTTTCCTAAGGATGTCAAGGATAGTGGAAGAGACTTTAGAAGGACTGATTTTTTTTTTTCTTATGGGATGGCATTGAATGCAAAACATGTATACATCTAGTAGCCTGGGATACTTGCTACCAATATTTATAGAATGGAGGTCTTGGATTGAGGAATTTGAGAGATATAAATAGAGCCCTTCTAGGTAAACATGGTTGGAGGATTTGCATTGGAGTATCAGGAAAATGGGCTAGTATTATCCAAAACAAATCCTTGAAGGGCAGAAACCATTTTATTAGTTGTTCTAATCCTCCACGTGGGTCTATTTTTTGGTAAAATATTATCAATAGTAGGAAATTTCTATGGCAAGGTCTAAAATGAAGAGTAGGCAAAGGAAAAAAAATAGACTTTTGGAAAGACCCTTGTATTCAAGAGGAGAATTTAGCAAACTACACAAAGTTCAAAGATATTAAAGAACATTTAACCAGAACCTATGGTAATAAAATTAATGGTTATATTCATAGGGTGGGTGATTTTTAGGAGTGGAAAATCCTACAAGAAAATATGCAAGTCCCAAGGGGTAAAGATCTAAAGAACCTTTTAAGGGGTTATTATTTAGGTAGAGGTTTTGAGGAGGATTAGATAATTTTGGAAATAAACCAGCAAGGCCAGTACTTGGTGAAGGATGGCTATAGAGTCTTGGGTAAAGTAACCTAATATTAAAAGAATTTGGAAGCTAACATCATCCCTAAGGTTACTATGTTTTATGGACTGCCATTCTAAATAATATCCTCATGAAAGACAATATGTTCAAAAGAGGGATTGTGGTAAAAACTATTTGTGTGTTGTGTAACAAAAAGGATGAGTGTGTGGACCACCTGTATAGAACTTGTGATTGTTTTTGTGATATCCTAAATATGTTATTAAGAGAAGTTAATGTTGCTTGGGTCATTCCATATTCTCTAATAAATATTTGGGAACAATGGCACTTAGGAAGCAATATTTTTTGGCAAAAATGTATTCCACATATTTTTTGGAGGATTTGGTTGGAAATAAATAGACGAGTGTTCAAAAATAAAACCAGAGAAAAAATTGGGTTAATTCTAGGATAAAAATTATTAGAGTTAGAGTATATTACATAATTTGGGTCATGTAAATGTACCACCTTAGGTACATAGTTACGATAGAAGATTACTTTAGGGGGAAGCTATCTAGTTACTTCAAGAAATATAATAAATGCACAAGTGGCATGTGCAAGGTGTCCCATTGTATAGCTAGGTGGAGTATTGGCCAAGGAATCTATATTCCTATATAAAGGGACTCATAGTAGTAGATTATATATCCATATCATATCTCATCTCTTCTTCTAATCTCTCAAGTACTCCTGTATGGATTACAATGTAGCTCTTTAGATCATATTAATTGAGTGATAATTTCCTCCATATTGCATTGTATTTTTTTCATTTCTATTTATAACATTTTTTAGTCATATTTCTATTTCACTTTCTTTTATATTTCATGTATTTCATTAGGAACTATGTCGCATCTCTCCACTGCATATATCCTCAAAAGCTAACAATGGTATCATAGCCATGGTGCTTTGAGATAGGAGGACCTACATTCATCATAAGAGAAGTCCAATAGGTCAAGAGGAATAGGGAGAGTCACCATTACTATTGTTGGTCTACATATTTGCAAACTGGATCTACCATTGAGTGTTGTTGCATGCAAAAGTTACCATTAGAATTAATTGATAAAAAAAGTTGTAGTAGCCAGTAGGATTAGGAAAGTGAGGACTAAAATAAATCTTAGTTGTAGAAAATCTGAGATTACATCTAGCTAGGATCTTCAATAGAGTTGCAAAAAAAAATCATGAAGACTAGGAGTCAACATTCAAGCCACTAGTTTGACAAATTAGCTAGTGAAGATTATTATCTCCAAATTTATAAGTTATTCTGTTCTAGTTTCTAACAAATTTTTGTAGGAAAAGGAGATTCAAGAAAAACTTGGGAAGCTTCCTATAAGAGAGTTAGGAAGAACATCTTCAAGAATCATTCCAGCACTTGCAACAAGGAGGTAGAACACTGAAGATTTCAAAGAGCTCAAGAAAGGTCCCATTACAAGAGCTACAATCTTGCAAATTGTTAAAGTAAAGAAAATGCCATAGGATCCTTATAGCAGACTCAAGTAATAAGAGACTCCAAAAGTTGATTCATAGGAGGAGATAGGAGATTGGTGATTTCCATTCAATATTAACACCTATAGAGTGCAAAATAAGAAAATGCCAAAGAATCCTGGAAGAAGAAAAGGCCAAAGAAATCTAGAAGAAGAATAGGCTAGAGAATCCTAGAAGAAGAATATGCTAGAGAAACCTTGAATTAGAAAATGCCATAGAAGCCTTAATTCTAAAGAAAATTTTAGAGAAAAATTCCTATTTCAGAAGGAAAATTCTTGATTTAAAAGTAAACTCCAAAGAAGAGTTCCTAAAGAAAAATTCAAAGAAGAATTCTTGATTTAAAAGAAGAATACTTGAATTAGAATAAAGACTCCAAAGTTACCCGAAAGTGGCATCCCTTTTGGGATGTTTTCCGCAAATAAAAAAAGAAAAGAAAAGAAAGAATCCAAAGAAGAGTCCAAGAAATAATAAATTGGTGATCTCCATAAAATCCTACAAATTGCAAAATAAAGAGAAAGGACCGGCGAAGTCCTATTTCAAAATTTAGAAGTAGCAAAATTAGAGATTTGAGAGGAGCTGCAAGATAGAAGACCTTGGATAAAAGGTTGAATAAAATATCTTAATTAGAAGACTAAAGGATATGCAAGATAGAAGACCTTGGATAGGTCTCAAGGAGGAAAAATAAGAAGGCTTGGAGAGCCTTGTTGTAGAGCTCGCAAAAGCATCATCAAAAGATTTCCTAGGAGAAATCATTGGATAATTCGACTACCAAGGAAATTTTATTAATAATGAAGGACTTGGGATAATCGTTGTCATCCGATAACAAGCCCAATAGAAGAAGAATTTGGTAAGGAGTGCCAAATTTGAGAAAAATAATTTGGTAAGGAGTGCCAAATTTGAGAAGAAAAATTTGGCAAGAAGTGCCAAATCCTTGAAGAAGAATCTAGTGAAGACCTCAATAAAATTAGAATCTTGAGAAGAAGAAGATCCTATTTGAATTTAGAATTTGACAAGAAGCTTGAAGGAAGATTCAAACATAAGAAGCCTACCAAATCCAGGAGATTTAGAGATTACCTCTCACAACAAGAAGGTACAATTCAAAGAAAGGAGTTATCTAAATATATAACAGAAAGCAAAATATTACTAGAAAGATTACGCAACCAAATCCAAGGCTTAATATAGAAAGTTTGAGGTTAGATATTAGTGAAGGAGAAATATGTTCAGGATATCCAACAAAGAAGCCATGTATCCATCTACTACAAGGCAACAAATTGGTGAATCAGAATCACCAAGATCTACATCATCTACTTTAGAAGCCATAAAAAAGGTAAGCAAATAAAGTGAAATTAGTTGAACTTCAAATTAGGGTTCATTATAAAATTCCATTAAGCACCATATTTGGATTAAAAGTTCCATAAGAATAGATTGCATTATAGTCTTCAAGAAAGTGCAAAAAGGGACAGTTCATTTTAAATATTATTTGCACATTAATTTGGAGTTGAAGAGATTTCAGAATTACAATTATCTAAAAACTACCTATCATATACTTTGGAAAAAGAAAAGAAAACTAGATCCTACAACTTTGTTTGTAGTGAAAATTTATAGAATACTTATTAAGGGTTCATTACAGATTACTCTTAAAAGTTGCAGAGATTATTAACTGCATATGAAATTATTTTGAGATTTTATTGGAGTGATAAGGTGATATTGTTAGTGCATTAAATTGGTAGTATTATTAATATCATTTATACTATACTAATTACTCTTAAAAATATTAGCTTGTGTTTGTTGATTGTTAAGGATCAAGAGCACAAAAACTAGTAGATTAATCAAAGTGTCTAGATACACTATTTGGTGCACATAACTTGAAAAATTTCATGGCCCAATGAAGCCACAAAAATAATATCATATTCCTACAAGGAGTGGAGAATAAATCCACCATTAAAATCAGCAAGAGTATCTTCAAATTAAGACTAGGTGATTCCCAAGATTCAAAGTACACTAAAGGCTATCTAAAAAGGGTGCAGAAATCAGTCCTACAAAAAGAAGCTTCTATCTACGTGGTTACAAGCTTGGGTTCATTAGCCAAATATCCACGAAAAAAGGGTAAAGGTGTCTAATCAAAATTCAACCTCAAAATACCCCATTTCCTTCAAGAAATATACCATGAAAATCAAGAAAATCAGATTTGCAAAAGTACACAAGGAGTGTAATAAGGGTATTTTTATATAAAAAAATATTACATTTTGGTGTACCAATATAATCTATTTTACACAGGGAAAAAGCTAGAGTTTTAAGTGTCTAAAAAACACTATATTCTCATGGAATAACATCCCACAACATTTGAATACTTGCACACTCCAAGCAGGGTAAAAGAGCCCCAAAGAAGACCTAAATCCTCTATCTTGGACAACCAAATATGCAAGCAAATACAACATAATAAAAGGTAAAGGGAAGCATTATATTCAAGGGTGAAAAATGAAAGCATAATAGGTTGAAGCAATATCAAAGCTATATGTTCATCGAAGGAGCATTCTATACCATTATTGGAGGTTCACCAAAGCTCCACCAAAGCATCTGAAGAACACAATCTTATACTGAGAGGGGGTGAACAACATAAGACCACTTTTTACTTTTCTTTTCAATTCAATATTATGTAGTGTATAGACAGTAGTATCAATAGCAGTAATCAAGCAATGCACAAAAAACCATACACAATAGAGACAACATAGTTTACGTGGTTCACCCAATGTGGGCTACTCCATAGAGAAAATATTTTACTAAAAATTTCTCAATCAATTTCTTTGGGAATCCTTCCCAATTACAATGTTTATGGATCTCTGTCCAAATGAGATGCTAATCCCCTAATATCAAGTTCGTGGATATCTTCCATAGGAGAACTCTTTCCCCTTCTCCTCTAGCTAGTGATCTTCTAGAAGATGATGTCTCTCTGCTGCACTGACTGGTGGATCTCTCTCCACTTGAAGACTCCTCACTCAGATCTATCTTCAACCGTCCTAGCTATTGGATCTCTATCCACTGATAATATATCCTCTATACTCTATCACATCCAAAGCTCTATCAATAGGCTCACTTAGAACCTACTCAATAGGCTCACTCAGAACCTGCTCAACAATATCACATAGAACTTGTCCAAATCTGCTCAAAAAGCTCACACAAAACTTGTCCAAATCTGCTCAATAAGCTCACACATAACTTTTCCAATTTGCTCAACAAGCTCACACAAAACTTGTTGAAATATGCTCAACAAGCTCACACAGAACTTGTCCAAATATGCTCAAAAATATCACACAGAACTTGTCCAAATCTTCTCAACAAGCTCACATAGAACTTGTCCAAATCTGCTCAACAAGCTCACATACAACTTATCCAAATCTACTCAACAAGATCACACAGAACTTGTCCAAATATGCACTAGCAAGCTCACCAAGAAATTGCTCAAATATGCTCTAGCAAGTTCACCAAGAACTTGCTCAATAATTCAATCTCATAGAAGCATAAAGAGAATTGTTAGAGACTCAATATGTTCTATACTCAAATCCCAATATCAACTTAAATCAATCTTATAGAAGCATAAAGAGAATTTTTAGAGACTCAATATGTTCTATCCTCAAATATCAATCTCAAATCAAATCAATCTTATAGAAGCATAAAGAGAATTGTTAGAGACTCAATATGTTCTATCCTCAAATCTCAATCTCAACTCAAATCCAGAATATAGAATAGTTTGTTTCATGGAACTTGAACAACCACTTTACACAATCACTTGAATAGGCTCAAACAACTCTTCTCAAGCAACTACCAGAAGGAACAACTCTTTCTTACAAACCCTAGTCCAAGAATGTATCAACCAACTCAAATGATTCCAACAATGCTCAACCACAAATCTCACATAACAATGATACTCATGTTCTTCTCAAGTTCAAGTTATATGCATAAACAATAGGCTTTAACAACAATGCTAATAAAAAATTCTTCACATAACAATGATACTCATGTTCTTCTCAAACCCTATCTCAGGTTTTTCACACAACTAATGGCTTCAAAAACAATGCTTAACCATAAATCTCACATAACAATGATACTCATGTTCTTCTCAAGTTCAAGTTCTTTACATAACCAATGGGCTTCAACAATAATGCTTATAAAACTTTATTCACATAACAATGATACTCATGTTCTTCTCAAACCCTATATCAGGTTTTTCACACTACTAATGGCTTCAACAACAATGATTATAAGAAAATGGTTAATAGCAACTCTCAACCTAGAAAAACTTGAGACATTCAACCAACTAATTTCGAAAAGGAAACCACGATTAATCCTTTTCTCTCTAATGATAATTCAAAAATCAACCACCATAAAAAATCAATAGGAGAATGTGCCCATATCTTTTATGAAGATGAAGAAGCCTTTTGGTTGTCCACAAAATATGTCTCACTCAACACACTTTCTTTTCAACTTTCAACACACTTTAATTCAACGGTATAGAGGAGTCGGTTGATGGTTGGTGTGTAAGCACTCCTAACAAGGAGGTCCTAAGGTAAAATCATAGTGGTGTTAATTTTTGAGAGGGTCACAATTCTATTTAGATGATGACCTAACATTTTTACAGCAGGAATAAAGAAACAAGGAATGGGAAAAGGTGAGGGCAGGAAGGAATGCAGGGAAACAGGTATATTTAAGAAATGGAAAGGCATACATCACATCTAAACAAAACAAATAGGGAGTATGGCCTGCCTAGGAAAATATTACGATGGTAAGCTAGAACTGTAGAGGTTACCCTTGGATAAGATGACTCGGGTTAGGACCCATTGCTAGAGACAAAGATATAATCATCCTGACGGAAACACATGAACATGATGGATGTAGGACTCCAAAATTTATTGGATACAAAAAAATAGCAGTATGGAATAAAGCAGCAAAAAATGGCAAAGGGCATGGGGGTATTATGGTTTTAATAAAATAGGAATGGGATAGGGTCATTAAAATTGAAAAACGGGATGAAAAAAACAATATATCTAGATAAAGATCCTACAAAATAAGTTAGTTATTAGCATAGCAGCATGTTATTTTGCTCCCAAGAATTCTAAATTCTATAAGAAACATGACCTTAACAGAGAAGATCAATACCCCTCCCTAAAAAAAGATATTTCAATATACAGTAAGCTGGGAGAGATTATATTAATTGGATATTTCAATGCAAGGACAACAAATAAGCAAGCTAACATTCTAGAAGTAAGTGAAGATATTGAGATGAATCCTATTTGGATGCCAGAAGAGGAAAATCAGCAGTGGACCAGGATGTCAAAACTAGCGCATGGGGCTATCACGCAATATGGAGAAGAGTTGTTAGGCCTCTGCAACATACACAACTTGATTATTTGCAATGGGATAAACAAATGGAAAAATTCAGGAAGGTATACATGCAAAACATATAAGGGACAAAGTGTAATAGACTATGTAATATGCTCACAAAATTACATACAAAAAATAGAGGAGCTAGAAGTGGAAGATTCTCCAGTGGAACTTAAGTCAGATCACAACCCAATTGTTATGAAACTTCGAATGCAAGGAGACAAACCAAGGGGAAAACACTTGCAAAGCAATAAAAAAAAATATCCTCACAAGGGAAGCATTCTCTTAACATATGAAAATTGATAGAATTTTAGGGCAGTATTAAATAACAAGTTACAGGAAAGGGAGAAACTACCTCATAGTAGCAGGGATTATAGTAAGAGTGAATGGTTAATGCACATTATCCAAGAATCTCTAAACAAATGCAAGAGAGCTAAACCTCAAAAGAAAGAAAGGAATAGCTTCCCAACCAACCCATGGTTTGATGAAGATTGCAAATAAGTGTGAATATTACTAAAAGAACCAATGGGTAAAACAAGAGAAAATAGAAAAGCATATGAGAAACTGGTAAGGGCAAAAAAAGAAGAATACACTAGAACAAGGAGGAAATAACTTATTTACTTAGGTAGAATGAACCAAAGAAATTTTGGAAGGAGCTAAGCATAAAAAGGATGCAAGCTAAAAATAGCATAACAGTTAATCAGTGGTTGGAGTATTCAAAACAATTGCATCAGCGTAGTAACCAGAAGGAGACACCCCCTATTATAACTGTCAAGAAAGAACTTTTCACAAATGAAGGTATTATTCAAGGGATAAAAAAGTTAGCAACTGGTAAAGCCCGTGACATAGAAAATCTTCAAGCAGAGCATATAAAATGGGGGGTAGATATTCTGGCATCACAGATCAAAGAAATTTTCAATGAGGTCATACAAAATGGTTTCCCTACCGAGTGGACAACTATCTTGACCATTCCTTTGTTTAAAAGTGGAGATGTAAATAATCCCTCAAACTATCAAACTATCATAATCAACCCTCTCTTTGAAAATTTGTTTGGGAGTATGATAGAGTGTAGGATCAGTATATGGGTAGAAGAAAAGGGACAAGCAGGTTTTAGGCCCAAGCACTCAACTATTGATCATTGTATCACACTCAGACATAGTGGAAAAAATAGGGGACAAACAAGAGGAGGCTTTCTGTTGTTTTGTAGAATTCAAAAAGGCATTTGACACAGTGCCAAGGAAAAAATTATGGAGCAAAATGCAAGAGCTAGAGGTTCCAATTCACCATAGGGCAATAGTTCATAGATTATATGAGCATGTAAAATCTAGAATCAGAACACATGAAGGGTTATCTGAATGTTTTGGTAGTGACATAGGTGTCAAACAAGGTTTTCCTCTATCTCCTACCTTATTTGGGTTGTACATTGACAAGTTAGAAGAATGGATAAACAAATTTTGGTGAGAGGGTGTGCACTTAGCCAAATATGTGGTAAAACTCCTCATGTATGCAGACGATGTAATTCTTGTGGCCAAAACAGCCAAAGATCTAGGAGATCACCTTCGAGCTCTAGAACTCTTTTGTAAGGAATTTGGGATGCAGGTAAACACAAGCAAAACAAAAATCATGATTTTTTTAGCAAAAAAGAAGAAGCAACAACTCAAATTTTAGTTTGCAGGAGAACCACATGAGGTAGTAGTAGAATACAAATACCTGGACATAGAATTTCATGACAAATTCAATTGGAATACAAGTAGGATGAAAAGAACTCAAAGCGGTTGGAGAGCACTATATGCACTTTAGAATAGGTGTAGGAATACTGAGCTGTGGGACTAGAAGACCACCAGGGTTTTATTTGGCCTACTTGTTACACCGATTTTGGTGTATGGTTACGAGGTGTGGGCTAGTGGCACAAAAAATGCAAAATGGAGGCAAATAGAAAGGATTCAAAAATATCTAATCATAAATTTTTCAAAATTAAGGCCACAACCCCTTATGAAATTATTCTAGCTAAAAATGGAATGTTTACTTTAGAAGTAATTGTTATGACCAAGCTGTTATATTACTTGAAAAAAATAGAAAACATGAAAAATGACAGATGGCCAAGGGTAGCTAAGGACAAAGAGTTGCATATGCGGAAGAACACATGGATGAAACAAAATAAAAAATGGATGAAACGCTGGGAAATCAACATAAATGAGTGCCCAAATTTCAACAAATACATCAAAAGCTATGTGAATGAAAAGTTTAGAAGTGGAATGTGGAAAAATGCAAGTAGGAAAAGACAATATTATATTACAAAGTTTAACCCAACATATGATCACAAGGAAAAAGCATATATAGGCACTGAAATCAAGTGGAAGGAAAAAATCCTTATTTCTCAGATAAGGACTAGCTCTCATAGGCTTAGATGTGAAGCAGGGATATGGACAACACCCAAAGAACAATGGGAAGAAAGGATATGTACTTTATACAACACAGGGGTAGTAGAGATAGAGGAACACTTCATCTATAAGTGCCCAAGTTTTTTAGACATCCATGGAAAATACAAAGAAACACTTGGAAACGGGTCTATGACAAAGTTATTTGAAGACAGTAAAATAAAAAAATTTGGGGAATTTCTAACCCAAATCAGTAGGAGAAGGAACAACCTTCTCAAAGATATTAAATATCATATGATATGATTTGAGCAGTTGTACTTCCATATTTGAGGTCCCATAGACCATATTTGGGTCTCACGGACGTAATTAAAATCCTTCATAATCATAATCATATCTTGATTAATAACACAACAATAAAATCAAAATAACACCTTATTACTCATACTCAATAACATACACCATGTCACTTCATAAATGAATTGATCTCTTTTGAAAAAGAACAAAGCAACCTTCACTTTTGAACCTCTTTACAAAATTAGAAATATCTCTTTACACACACCTTATTTATCCCTTTAAGAAATTTAGTAAAATAGCCCTCAGAATAATATTTCCAATGATATATAATATGATATACTTCTAAAAATAAATCACCAGAAATCTCTCTTTTTTTAAACATGCATTATAACCCTTATTCCTCCTAGGGAAACTTTAGAAAAATAAACTATATGTAAAAATTATTAACTTGCCTTTGTCCCTGATGGGATTTGATCTCGTGACCTTCCTTGCTCAGAGACTTAACCACAACCAACCTACCTTTGGGCCACATGCCCTCACGTCCTCAAAAGGAGCACATAACAAAACCTTATGCTGCAAATATCTGTGCCCTTCGAAAACAAAACGTGCTTTAGACATTTCAACACAGCAAAACACCTTCAACAAGAATGTAGGACCTCCTACTTCACACACAACACACGAACCACTAGGCCAAGGAGGACTATACATTTGGATTTACTCCACAATAGTCTCTTCAACGAACACGAAAATTTTAAGCCTTTTAAAACCCTTTTCACACACACTTCGACACACGATGTGCAAGCTCTTTTACAATTTGAATCCAAATATCAAATTGAGCACTTAGGGAAATAAATCAAAACTTTGGGCATATATATCTATATATATATTATTTATATATATGTCCTCCTCCTTTCCTTTGACATCGGTGCTATAATTTAAATATTAGTTTTATGCCTTTTTCTTTCTTTGATGTCGACGCTATAAATTAAATTTTAATTTTAAATAATTTAAAATTTAAACTTAAATATTTAAAATTAAATATCTCCATCACCGGGGCACCTTTTTCGACGAAACAAAAATCCAACCTGGGTTTTAAGAAAAACCCATTTCAAATATGCCATCCATGGTTTTAAATAAAACCTTTTATTTTGCTTGCCTTGGTTTTCACAAAAACCTTGTATATATCCATGCTCTCCAAAATATCATAAATGCTTATTTATGAAATGCTTTGGCCACCAAAACTCAATGTGATCTATGTGACATCAATGATCCATGTGACATAAATGAAAACATAAAATCACTCAAATTTCCAACATTGTCGCTCTTCACTCCAGCTGAAACCAACTCATAAGAAAACACCATCGAATAAAGGAATATCTAAGAATATTACAATATTTAAATGTGCTCCAAATAGTACATTAAAGAAGCGTTATATAAAGAGCACATGCATAAGGAGGAAGTGACACTTGTCACTTAAAAATGAATCATAATGTTCCTTACATGAGTGCCCATATTTCACATGTTTGAGCAAAGGAATGTTACTAGCAAGAAAGGTGGTATGTTAGAACAAGGGAGACACTTGTATTCAAAGGAAATAAGTGCTCCTACAAGTTTGTAATGCCTAGATGTTACAAGCATATTCATTCCCTCCAAGCACTCAAGAAGTAACAAACATGACACTTGTCACATAGCACAAGAACCCTCTTCTATTAAAAGGTGCCAAAGACCAAGGAAGTAGACATATTCAATATTCCAACATTTACTTACATCACAGGCTGAATTACAATATGTAAGAAAGGTGAAAGAGCATTAAAAGCTCTGGTCAAGGAGGTTAAATAAGTCCAACATTGAAGCCAAGGTAAAATCAACACACATAATTCTCCATAAGATCTCAAAGGAAGACATAGGAGTGGACTATCATATATGTCGAAATATGTGGTAGATACTATAGAACACAACATAAAAGGTAAGATCTCTACTTTATTAAATTTTCTTTATTAACGAGGAGTTATAAGGTATAATATTAGGTTGAAATACTAAAGAAAATCAGCCATATTTGAAAGCAATATAAAAGGGAGAAACACATATTAAATAGCCTAATATTTGCAATATTATAACATAGGATAAATAAGGAATTCTACTTGGAAATTAGAATTTCTATTATTGCAAATTTCATTGTTTTCTACTATTCCACATTAGGGAGTTATAAGGAATACTACATCAAAGTAGAAAATTGGAAATAAGAAACAATACACATCAAATTATTAAAGGCTATAAAAAGAGGTTTATTAAATAATATTAATATTTGAAAATTAATTGGCATACTTGTATCAAACTAAATTAAAAGGACAAAAGGAATCCAAATATTAAAAAGCTCATCAAATTAGAAAGTGCTTAAAGTTCAATAGGAGTAATAAGGTGTAAAAGAAGTTGATTTTTACTATTCTCAAAACTTTACAAAATCAACCCAAAATTGAACTATTATTCTCAAAAGCACTTTATCTATCATTAAGCATTTCCAAAATCACTAGGGAGACAAAGGTATTCTACAAAACTTGATAACAATAGCATTCATAAAATATTATCAAGTACTAAGGTCTCTACAAAGTCTACAAGGACTCTATTAAATCAAATATTTTAACCAGGGAGATATAAGAAAGCCTACAAATCCTAACCTCTAAAAGGTTCTATAAAATCCATATTTACAATCCTAAGGATTAACAAGAAATACTATCTCAAAGAAATATGGATGAAATAATAAGAAATGCCTTTTATCAATAAATAATTATTTCATGAAATGGAATTATATTCTCAAAACTTGATAGATACCCTTGAAGGATATGAGAATCTATCAACTAGCGATAAGGAGAGATTCTCCTTACTTCTCTAAGAAGTAAAATATGGTAGTTTTGAAGCATTAATTGGTTATCTTCATGGAAACCTCTTCAGGGCATGGTGGAGTTCACAAAAGATAGTTATATTCACATATGAGGAATGTTTAATGATTTACCTATCATTAATTGTGTTTGTACTCACTCAACACATGAAGCAAGCTAGAAATATGAATCAATATTAATATGATGATGGACTAACTCCTCATGAAGCAAAACTTCCACTAGTACCCATGTAGAGTCGTAGGAGAAGAAGAAGGAAAAAGAAGAAAAGACCTACTAATAATTTTTTTAGAAAAGAAGAAATAATAGCAAAGAAATCATAAAGACTAAAGTACCCTCAGCTACAACTCTCTTTGCATCATATGAAGACACTAACTACTTACCTAATAATACTACAGTAAGCAATGAAGGAGAATACAAGTTCTCATTTTGACTCCAATAAATAAGAAGAAGAAGAACCAATGCAAGAAGACATATAGTGAATTAAAGAGTACCAGATGAAGCTGAAGAACATCTAAGGATAAATATCCATATTGAATATTGAAATATTCAATACCCAAATAATGTAATACATGGGGGTGTTAGAGTTAGAGTATATTATATCATTTGGATCATGTAAATGTACCACCTTAGGTACATAGTTAGGATAAGATATTACTTTAGGCGGAAGTTATCTAGTTACTTCAAGAAATGTAATAAATGCACAAGTGGCATGTGCAAGTTATAATATGCAAGGTGCCCCCTTGTACAACTAGGTAGAGTTTTGGCCAATGAATCTATCTTCCTATATAAAGGGCCTCATAGTAGTAGATTATATATCCATCTCATATCTCATATCTTCTTCTCATCTCTCAAGTACTCCTGTATGCAGTACAATGTAGCTCTTTAGCTCATATTAATGGAGTGACCATTTCCTCCATATTGCATTGTATTTTCATAATTTCTATTTATAGCATATTTTAATAATATTGATGTTTCACTTTCTTTCATATTTCCTGTATTTTATTGGGACCTGTTTCAGATCTCTCCACTGCATATGTCCTCAAAATCTAATAAAAATAGCCCTATTGGAGGATTGTATTAAAAACATTATTGTCCAAGAAAATCTTGCAATGATCCTATCTAGAGAAAACAATATCTTAAATATAGAAAAAATTAATAAGGTGAGACTAGATACTAGATGGGAACATCCTCACAAATGTAAAAATTAACTTCGATGGGGCTGTGAAAGTCAACCCAGGTCATGCTGGTGGTGGGGACCTCATCAAGAATGACATAGGTTAGGTAGTGGCTACATATGTTGAGGATCTAGGAATTACCACAAATCACCAAGCTAAAGCAAGGGTGATGCTTACGAGCCTTCGAATTGCAATGTATTTGGGTATTAGAAGAACGGTTCTCAAGGGGGATTCCAAGAATATTATAACTTCCCTTCAAAATGGGAGCTAAAAAATTATAGTATTTTTCAAATAATTACAGATGCAAGGACTATTTTTGAAAACCTATAAGAAAGTCAAATTAAACATATTTATAGAGAGGGAAACAAAGTTATCAATAAAATGATGAATATAGTAGTTAGATCTAAGAATTTTAAGGTCTAGTCATACACCCTCATGGAATTAAAAATATTATAAGACTTGATAATGAAGCTAGCAAATAAAGAGGGCATAGAAAAGAATAATACTTATTGGGATCATGTGATGAAGGATTTAAGCACACTAAATTATATTGTTGTCAGTGTTTTCTTTATCAGTTATGTAAAGCATTGAGCATTGCATAAGCCTTGTCAAATAAAAGGATAGTGGGAGGGATATTATTTTAGCTTCTCCATTAGTAGGTTTAGCCTAGGTTTGTTTGTTTTACTAAGATAGGGCTATCTTGCATTTATCTGATCTTCTCTTGTTTTTTTCCTGTACATATTTTGAGCTCTTTGTAAAGGGTCAATGCCCTCCAACCTCCTTTTTTATCAATACCCAAAAAAAAGCATGTGGATATTTACTATTCCTAGCATTGTATCATATGGAAATTGACTATCCATAGCATTGTATCATATGGATATTAACTATCCCTAGCATTGTATCATATGGACATTGACTATCCCCAACATTGTATTATACAAACATACACTATCCAAAGCATTAAAAGGCATTGGATACCTAAAAATAATAGCTTGTATATTAATTAGGCTAGAAAAGCCACTTTTTATGAGCAAGCAAAACTTTAAGGACATTAATTGTCCAAAAGCATAGACTACCTAAAAGCATTTAGTCATGGTCGCCTAAGCACTTTTCCATTAATAAAGCTAAAAGGCCACCACTTAGGGACTAATGACACAAAAATATAAAATAATAAATATCAGTTTGTTAGGCACTTATAAAATAAGTCCTACAAATTAACACTCTTTAATGAACATATTCTTACACCTTTTAAAGACTTCACTTAGAAGGGGCAATAACTTTTAGCAAACCTGGATGAATGTAGTAATCGATTTTTTTTGCAAATGAAATAAATTTACAAAAAAAGCTTCTCTTCTTGACATACCTTCAATCACAAAAACAAAATCATTTCTAATTGTTAATTAATTTTTTCCAAAAGAAAAATAAATGTCATCAATGTAGTCAATAAAAACATTTCAAATTATAATTAATTTTCTTTAAACTTTCCCAATTGAACTCAAATATTTTTTTTATTCGATACAAGGAGTTTTTAAAGGGTCCCCAAAACATTTACAAATAAAAAAATGCTAGTAATCTAGGATAAAATCCATAGACCACAAAGATCAAACTAACCCTACAACTATCCAACTATTTAGCAGTAAACACAACATCCCAAAAAAGGACCTAATAGAATACCATAGGATTTTGGAGAAACAAAATCTTAGAATCCTGAGAAGATTCAAAACAAAGAGAAAAGAACCAAACCAAGCTAAAACTCCAACCAGGAAAAAATAACATCAAACAAACATAAAAAAAATCTAGTTGAGCCACAAAGAAGAGAGGACTCAGTCCTTAGAAGAACCATCCCCATCTTCCCACAATCCTAGCTTTGATGCCCCTAATGATTCTTGAATCTATACCATTATAGATTTAATCTCTTTCATGTAAGCAATGACCTTGTTCAATGTGCCCATTAGAGAAATATGGTAATCCACCATCGTATTAAGAAAAGAATTTGGCACTTTGGGTGCAACCAGTGTACTAGAGAATTTCTTACCCCCATGACCAATAGACCCCGTAGTGAACTTAGCTTTATTCTTTAGGGGGGCTAGTCCTCCAAGTCTATTTTTTCCACCAAAACTAGGTTCTTCTCTAACTTGACATTTTTAATGAAAAGATGCTTGGACCACCTAGATTTCTTTACTCTACCCCTGGTTCCCGTGGGCAAATCCAATATTCCTCCCAATATCAACAAAGAGTCCTTCACTTTATTTTTAGAAATAAGGGGGCTTATCAAGTTCCATGTTTGCTGCTCTGAAATATCTAAGGGTTTTTTTCTTTGTTTCCATTTTTGTAATGTCTATTTTTTTTGTGTTTTTTCTGATGTTTTGTTGATAGGTATTATATGTATTTTTTTTGGGATTTTGTGCTTTATAATGTGTGAACATATGCATAAATAAAAACTCTAAATTACATAAACATAAACTGGAATGAAACAAACTGAAACCCAACACCAAACAACATTATTTTATTCAAATTTTTGACCTGGAAATGCAAGTACAGGTCTGATACAAAATTCTAGAAATAAACCATACACAATTGAACACACCAAAATGCTCATAACTTCATCAAACGGGCTCTGAATGACATACCATAAAATGCAACAATCTTGTACAAGCTAGGTGCCAATGTCTAGACAACAAACACACCCAAAAGTTGATTGAATTTAGTGCAAACTTACCAAGGTAATGGTACAACCTACTGGAAATGGTACGACCAGCAAAATAAATTCACTCTAGCTCCAAACCCTCAACAAAATGCCTCCATTCTCATCATCCAAACTTGGAAAACATATGCTAGGAAACCCAAAATGAGAAAATTCCCAGATTAAGAGATATGAATGCTTTACATGTTCTCCAATGCACTCCTAAATGGTACGACCAGCTCCAAGAACCTTCAAATCACACCATAAAACACTAAAATAAAGCACACCTAGATGAAAATGACCAAAAAATAGAAGACCTAGAAGATATCCTCAAACACCCACTAAATTTTTTGAAATCACAAACCCTACTACTGTAAATAAAGATAAAATTTGTGTCCCCTGAAGTAGAAACATCTAGAACTGACTAGGGATGACCTTTAACCCCTGAAACCAGTGATACCAATGGAGGTTTTCATCTCCAAAATCCAAAATCTATAATTTCTAAAGCAAATTTAACAAAATTTTGTTATGTTGCCAAAAATATGTACGACCAGCCTAAACCTTGCAAGAACTTTACACCAAAAACACCAAATATCCTGTGAAAAGGATTGAAAATCCAACTAACTTCATATTATTTACAAACTCATTATATAGGCACTAATGGCCCAAAATACATAACCAAACCCATCAAATCATGGATTTGATCCAATATGCTTAACCATAAGCTACAAAAGTGCAAGGGAGAATGCACATAACTTCTAAGTTAAGAGGAAAGGAATAATGCTAACTATAAGATCCATTTTAGCTATCTTGAAGTACACACTTCCTACTTTGAGTTCACACTTACTAACTAACACTCTAAATGACAACTAGAAGATAACTAGCACCCACAAGTGCATGTGAGAAAGAGACTCACTTACAATTATTAATTTAAAAAATAAACTATGCAAACCTAGCTAGGAACTACTAGAGGGGTCATATGAAGGATCAAACATCAATCCTCATCATGCCTCCCCACAATAGAAGCATTTGCCTCCAATGCTTTCAAAAGAGTAGGAAAGTCATGGGACATATGATGAAAAGAAATCCAACGAGCTTGATGCGGCAGCTATCCTCGTCGAGCCACAAGATATGAGGTGGTAGACCCTTGGCGAGTCTGTCAAGTCTTTGCATCATAGACCTGATCGAAATCCAATGGTAACTGGGAATCAAGAACCACGTCCACAGGATGACTGATAGCTGGTGCTGTCTCCAATGTAGAGTCAAAGTATAACTTCAAAAGATCTACATTGATGACGTCATGAATTCCCAAGTGTGTGAGAAGATCAAGGCGGAAAGCATTCTCGAACACCTATTGAAGAATAGTATAAGGCCCATAGCGAATCGGTTTGATTTTACTATGAGTCTTATCAGTAAAACACCGCTTGTCAAGATGCAACCAAACTTTGTCACCAACCTAAAATGGATGAGGAATTCGATGTCGATCCATGGCCTTTTTTTGCTGCTGCTGTGTCTTTTGCAAAATCTCAACCACCTTTGATTATAGATTGTGCAAATGCTGAATAAATGAGTGTGCCTTGTCTTGCTCCTTCTAAAGATGTGAAGTGACAGGAGAAGGCAAAGACAAAGGTAACTCATAAGGTGCCAAGGGCTGAAATCCCATACAAACATCAAAGGGTGAATGACTTGTAGAAGAATGTAGGGCCCTGTTGTAGGCATGTTCAATATGAGTGAGACTCAAATCCCACTTTGATGGTGAAGCGTGATGACAGATTCATAAACTTAGAATAAGGGTACGATTTACCACTGCAGTCTGCCCATCAGACTGCGAATGATAGGTGGTGGAAAATTTAAGGGAAACTCCCAAAATTTTTCACAAAGAATGCCAAAAGTGACCCACAAAGCGTGAATCACGATATGAGATAATTCTGGTAGGTAGACCAAAGGAACGCCAAATGCTGTCAAAGAAAAATTAGGCTAAGTCTGCTGCGGAACTTGTCTTGCAGCATGAAATAAACTTAGCCATCTTACTGAATTTTTCAACCACCACAAACACACAATCATGTTTGCGCACTGTCATAGGAAAACCACTAACAAAATCCATGGAAATGCTTTCCCAAGGACGGGAAGGAATGGGCAAAGGCATGCCTAAGCCAAACTTCCTGTTAGCTGGTTTTGAGCGACAACAAACTGCACACTGTTTGAGAAATCCCAACACATCCCTCTGCATTTTAGGCCAATAGAAAAATCTTTGCAAGTGATGAAGTGTTTTGTGCTTCTCAAAGTGACCACCATAAAGTGTAGAATGAGCTTCCTTAAGAAGTGACACTCTAGGCTCACAAGGAACACAAACCTTGTCCAATTTGTAAATAAGTCCTTCTTTGATGTAGAAATCTTGGAAAGGATGCAAATTGGAAGAAGAAGGCTTACTCACTTGCTCAAATATTTTCCCAAAATTAATATCTTGTGAATACTGATTAGGCCAAGTCTAAAATCCCAAGTGTGAAGTGGACATAATTGTTAAGGCAAGAGTGACAGGAGGCCTACTCAAACAATCAGCAATAGTATTACTCTTCCCCTTTTTGTACTTGATCACCAAGTGAAATTTTTGGAGGTAAGAGGCCCACTTCATATGTCTTGATTCTTCAATTTTACTTTGAGATTGTAAAAACTTGAGAGGCATATGATCAGTGTGTACTACTGTATATTTTCCCAAAAGATAATGTCTCCAATACTTGATCTCTTGAACTAATGCATACAACTGCTTGTCATATGTAGAATAGTTCAACTTAGCAACAGAAAAAGTTTCTGAATGATAAGCAACTGGATGACCATTCTGTTTGAGCACAGCTCCTAAGGCAACTTTAGAGGCATCCGTTTCAATATCAAAAGGTTGAGAGAGGTCGGGTAAATTTAACACAGGTGCTGTACAAAGTTTCTTTTTGAGTTTCTCAAAGGCAATCTCTTGGCTTTTCTCCCAATGAAATGGAACTTTAGACTTAGTGAGATAATGCAATGGAGCTACAAGGGTGGAATATTGAGGAATGAACTTGCAATAAAAATTCGCAAGTCCTAGGAAACTCCTTAACTCAGTGAGAGTTGTAGGAGGGGACCACTTAAGTAAAACATCAACTTTGGTGGGATCTACCTGAATTCCACTTTCACTAATCACATAACCAAGGTAAGAAACTAAAGTATTTCTAAAAGAACACTTGGAAGAATTGGCATATAATTGATTCTTCGTAAGAAGATCAAGGGTATGATGGATATGCCTAAGGTGTTCCTCCCAAGTTTTTGAGAAGATCAATATATCATCAAGATATATGATTACAATTTTTTCAAGTACATCACGAAATACATCATTCATCAACCTCATGAAGGTTGCAGGAGCATTAGTAAGACCGAAGGGCATGACCAACCATTCAAAGAGGCCCATCTTCATCTTAAAAGTTGTCTTCCATGTATCCTCTGCTTGGATACGCACTTGATGATATCCACTTTTGAGATCTATTTTTGAAAAGAACTTAGCTCCTTGGAGCTGATCTAATAAATCATCAATGTGTGGGAGTGGATATCTATTATTTATAGAAATTCTGTTCAAAGCACAAAAATCAATGCACAATCTCCAAGTGCCATCTTTTTTAAGAACCAACAAAATAGGTGAGGTACAAGTAAAAGTACTTTCCTTAATGAAACCCTTAGAAAACAAATCTTCTATTTGCCTTTTTATTTCTTCATTTTGCAAAATAGATTGTCTATACATGGGAGCATTAGGTAGTGAAGAACTAGGAATGATTTCAATGTTGTGATTAATTGTGCGATTTGGAGAAAGAGACTTTGGCTCCTGAAATATGTGTGAATAACTTTGCAATATTTTATCCATTGAAGAGTGTTTCTTTGGAATGGATGTGGATGTAGGAGTGTTTTGAGAGTGAATGAAAATTAGAGCAACATCACCACCTTTTTTAATTACTCTTTTTGTTTGCTTGGAACTTAGAATGATGTTAGGAGTGTTGGTGCTTTTAATGAGAAAAACCTGACTATATTTTTGAAGTGTGTAGGTTCTTTTGAAAGCATCATAAACAACTCTCCTATCATACTAAAAAGGTTGTCCAAGCAAAATCCCACAACAATCCATAGGAGTCACATCACAAGTGACTTGATCTATGAAATGTGGGCCAAGTGCAAATTTTAATGTGCAAGTGTGAGTGATTTTTGAGCCTCTTCCACTATCCTTCCAACCCAAAGAATAAGGTTGAGGATGAGGCTCCATAGGTAACTTCAAACGCTCAACAATGGACCTCGCAATTAGATTTTTCTACGATCCATTATCCACTATACAATCTGTTGCAAAATTATGGAGAAAATGAGCTCGAGTGATGAACAAAGCATCACGAGCGCCCTTTGATGAACTTACATTTACCAAGGTAACTTCATTAAGCTTACCTCGTAATTTCGTGTATACTCTACTTTCTCCTACTGACTCAAGGGGACCGTTGGAAGCATCCTCCTCTTGAGTAGTAATGACTAAAATCTTATTTTTAAGCTTAAAACAATCAGCTTTTTCATGACCTTTCTTCTTACAATAGTTACAAAACTTTTTAGAAGAAGAAGAAGAAGAAGAAGGTTTAGAAGAAGAAGAAGAGGGAGTAGAAGCGGAAGGGGATGGAGAAGAAGGATATGGAGAAGAAACATTCTTCTTTTGAGCAAAATTCTTCTTTTGTGAGAAAGAATTATTCCCTTTTGATGAGTTTGCAACCACTTGAGTAGCAGGTGCACGGAATGCCTGCGAATGCGCCTTAAAATTGTCCTCCGCAAGTTGCGCTTGGTTGAAAATGGAATCCAATGTGTCCATAGAAAAAAACATAATTTCCTTGTACAAATGTTCCAACAAACCACTTTGAAATTTGAGAATCAAAGCTTTAATATCTTCCTCCACATTCACAAGTATCCTATACCTGTTGAATTGAAAGATATATTCCTGCACAGTCATATTAGTACCTTGCCGAAATCGAAACCACTTAATTACCAATTCCTTAGAATAATTGGAAGGATAAAAATTGGTCTTAAGACAATCTACTAGCTCATCCCATAAGGTGATTTCATCATGACCTCTTTTTCGTTCAACAAGTACTTTAGCTAAACCAGAAAGTTTGAGTTTAGCATATGGAACTAGATCTTCATCTGAAAGCTGAGTGTAAGAAAACCAAGAACTAATGTCAAGAATCCAACTATTCAAGACTTTAGGGTTTCGAGATCCATCATAAAGTGGCACTTCACAACGAACTCTCAGGTGAGAATCATGAGCAAAAGTTGAAGCATTATGGAGAGAAATATCATTTACCTTCATTGCAAGGTTACCAAGAACTTCTGCCATGGTAGTATCATTAGCCTTATCTGCTAAAGCATTTACAATATGTGCAAGTTCTGCCACTTGGGCAGCCAAGTAAGAAGCCATGTGAGACCGGGTATAAGCCAGAAGTAAAAGGGAAAAGCACTTAAAAATCAAGGAAAAATTGAATATTCCTTGTTACAATGTTGTGCCCTGAAAATTACCCCTAAGGCTAAAAATTGAAAAATTTAAACTAACCTATGGTTGACAATTTATATTTTATTAATTTAAAAATAACTTAAGTAAAAATTAAATATAATTAATCAAAGATTAATTAATTTACTTAAATTATTAAAAATTAAATTAATAAAAATAAAAATAATGACATGCAACCTTAGAATAGGAAAATTTAAAAAAATTTACAAAGTTACCCGGAGTAAACTGAACTCCACCTGCTTGCATGAATTTTTGAACTACACTGGCATGTTTCCCAAGGCATTAATTTCCAAAGCCAGGTGCAGTTTGAAATGTGGTGCAGATCCAAGGACCTCTTGTCCTATGCACACAATCTCGAGTAGACATAGGCCTGAAGTGCCTGGATAGTACCAAATACCCAACTCGTGGGTCTGCTACCTCCTGACACAGGCAAATTTTGTCTGTCTTACGTGGGATGGCGCAGGTCCACCTTGCTAGTAGGTAATTGGCCAGAAACCTACCACATGCTCATTTGCCGCACGTTGTCCTATGGATAGTGTTGTGCATAGCAGGTGAACCTGCTATTGCACACTATCCGGTTGACAGCACTGTCAGGCTGACAGGTCACTGTTAGAACCAGACTGTGGCTTATGTCCTGCATGGCCAGTTTAATGCGCAAGCCACTCGCTGTTCGGCTGACAGGGCTGTCAAGATGAAAGCATGCTGTTAGTTCCAGACAGTAGGTCTGCACCCTACACAACAAGGTCAATGCACCGACCGAACGCTATCCAGCTGACAGCGCTGTCAAGATGACAAAGATGTTGTTAGAACCAGACAACAGGCCTGCACCCTGCGTAGCAGGTTCAACAAGTCGGCCGCCTGCTGTCATGCTGACAGTGATGCCTGGATCGGCGTATGGTGGAGCCGGATGGGTACGCCGACCGAGAGCGGTTGCCAAAGCAAGGCACTGAACGTGTCGTATTTGGCCCTGGTGGCCGAAAAGGCAAACTATGCCAATTTTTTTTTTTTTTTACAATGAAATTTTAATTAATTTATAAAATATATATATATATATATATATATATATATATATATCAATTAAAAAAAATTTGTTTTCTAGCAATAACTAATTTTTTTTTTTAAATTAACCAGGTGGGTTAATTTAACAAACCTAGAAAACTTGAACTATTACAATTATTAGCAATATTTGAAGGCAAATTACCTTCAAATTTCTTAAAAATTGCTAATTTCTCTTGCATATCCCAAGACTCCTTCAGTAGCTCTCCTTTCAAGATCCAGTCGACACACGACCAGCGTTTGAAAGGCAACCAGATCTAAGTCGACACACGACCTAGTTTTGATGATGCTTGATCTTCAAGACTTCAAAATGGCAAGAACTTCAAGAACAACAGGCTCCCTAATTCTCATTTCACCGTAGTAGAAATCCAACCCTTACAAGGGATTTTTGTAGGAAAGAAATCGGGGTAAACTTCTCCTATACTTCTTGAGCATACGGAGAAAATTGGAATGAGGATTTTGATGCCTAAGGAACTTCCTTCTGTGTATGGTTTTCAAGCTCCCCTTGAGCTTGAACCGAGTCCTCAATGAAAACAAGTTTCTCATAAGAAAAACTAACCTATCTCCTATCCTCTCACCTCACAAGCCCTAGTGTAAACTTGAACTAGGCTCTGATACCAATGAAAAGGATTGAAAATCCAACTAACTCCATATTATTTACAAACTCATTATATAGGCACTAATGGCCCAAAATACATAATCAAACCCATCAAATCATGGATTTGATCCAATATGCTTAACCATAAGCTACAAAAGTGCAAGGGAGAATGCATGTAACTTCTAAGTTAAGAGGAAAGGAATAATTCTAACTATAAGATCCATTTTAGCTATCTTGAAGTACACACTTCCTACTTTGAGTTCACACTTACTAACTAACACTCTAAATGACAACTAGAAGATAACTAGTGCCCACAAGTGTATGTGAGAAAGAGACTCACTTACAATTATTAATTTGCAAGAAATAAACTATGCAAACCTAGCTAGGAACTACTAGAGGGGTCATATGAAGGATCAAACATCAATCCTCATCATCTTGCAAACATACTGACAATAAACCCTTGAAAATATCAAACTAATTTGCCTCTTAAAATTCTCATTTGAAATGTAAATCCCGATTCTTGGATGAAACCAACAGATAATTATCTAGGGGTGATCTCTCACACCCGAGAATAATACTCCTTGTGAAGGTGTTTGTCTCCACAAAGCCTTCAATTTTTTGATGCCAGAGCCTTTGTTTCTCAAAGAGAAGAAAATACAAATAACTTGAATGAATCCATAATGCTTGCAAGATATCCTTATATCTCCAATTTGCAATGCCCTAATTAGGGTTTGGAGGTACTTTTTTTATATTTAAATTACTTTTCCCAAATTTATCTCAAAATTAAACTCCTAACTCACCTTTATAAAATATTTTCTTTTTTAACTTAGGGAATGAATCACTTTATCAAATAAATATGTATTTCCCCTTACTTAGGAAAAACACTTTATTAATAATATTATTTAATATAACGATTTAACGTTAAATATTAAATAATAAATATTTGGCCCCAAATAATCGACCAACTGAAAGAATTATGATATTCGATGCACCTTGTCCAATCCCAACTCCAAATCCTAATCACCACTCGTCCGCTGCACTAACTTACTAAAAATAGCAAGTGACAATCCCAAACCATCAAAACTCCTCACAACACCTCTCTAAACAAAAACCCATAAAATTCATCACCATTAAATGTCTCAACTCTGAAACGCCTCCAAAAAGAAGCAGAAGGAAGCTGGCAAAGCACTGATCACCAGGGAACAACTCAAATAGGGTTCCCAATCACCTCAATTTAGCCTATGGGAATCCAGGAATAGGCTAAATTACCACAACTGACTGACTACTCAGAAAGGGGACATTATAGTCACCTTAGAGTTACTAGAATTTGATTGAGATGACATTGAGGATTCAACAACTATAGAAGTCTTCTTTTGAAGTATCATCGAAATAGAAACCACCTCCTTTGAGACACCTTTAACTTTTCCATGTGTTCAAAAATTATCAATGCTAGGCCCTAATGGATTGGATTAATGATCTTCCTTTTCTTGACATATTACATGGACTTCTCCATAGAAGTGAACATAAACGATGAAATATTCATTAGTCTTTTGTGATGAAGATGGTTCATAAACATAACATGATAACTACATAGGATATTTGTATTTTTGTCCAATGAAAAAAACCTTAATAACGAATGCAACCATGTCCCACAGAGCCAAAAGAGCTTTCTTTTGATATTCATTCCAAATTTTAGGTAGAACTTTATCCTCCCTAAGGAAATACCCCAATTCTTTTGCCAAGGAATGATTTTCCCTATTATGGTAGGCACCATCAAGAGGTAATCATATCACATTAGCAATTAGGGGATGGAAATATTAAATTCAATCTCCCCTGCTCTCACCATCTCATTCTTTTAAGAATGTACCATTTGCTTCGAAATGTCCTTGTTAGAACTATGGAATTTTAATAAGAAATCCAAGAGGTTCCATTTTTTAAGAATATTTCTAACATCCTTCTCTACTTTGAGAGTGCTTCGATCAAGGACAACTCCCTCCATATCCCAGTTGACAACCCACTAAATACATTGTTAGAATAACTGAGGACCAGGACAACCAATAGATCCACTCATAGAAACATGATACTTAGAGGATGCTCCTCCTAGAAGCTTAAAAGCTTTAAGACATCATTGAAAAGGATCCAAACACTTCTTCAAAATCTTGACACAAAACCACTAGTACCAGAGATAAATTAGACTCTGGGTGATGATAAAAACATCAAAACCTAGAAAATTACTAAAATTGCCCTTTCCAAGTGATCAAAGATGATGGATTTCCACCCGATTCAATACTTCATCTATATTTGAGGAACTAATGCACTACCACCTCACATTTTAGAGAGTTTTCCAAGGAGGTAGTAAGTGGTGCAAATAAATAGAAATAAACTAGATGTTCTTCAAGAAATAACAATACCTTCTATGAATGCGACACCCCACTATATTTGAAATCTGTAGGGGAACTCTCAAGTCCATTAGCACCGACCACTACACACCAATAAGGACACTCCACATCTTGAAAAAACACTTCACATATTGCATGTCAAAATGATGCAAAACCAATAGTTTTCTACTAGTTTTGAGCCTCCACCTACGTTAATGATTACCAAGATTGCTTAGGCCAACCCATGAGAGTTGGGGTCTTAAGCTCCCACCCGATCCAACCCCAAAGGGTTGAAGAAAACTAAAAAATATATTATAATAATCAATAGGAAATTTGGATTGGGAAAAAACCAATGGTGCCATCTCCTCATAGACAACATGATCCACGAGCAACACAAGCCGATAAAATCTACCAACAAAACTATCATTCTACCTCTAGGATTAAAATTGATGGTAGCCTGAACCTACCTCATGAGACCCAATCGATCAAAGGATCGTTTATCCAATATATTGGTGCCAATCAAGAGAAAATAAAATTTAAAATAAATTCGACTAAACGTTAAACACCTATTGATGCAAAAATTGGGAGAATGAGAAATAAACAAGGTAGCTTGGTCTCAAAGATAAATAAGAGCATAAAACTCATCCTTGCATGAAATATGAAGTAGATTAAATTAAAACATCATAAACCACTATATTTTCCAACTCCAATAGACCTTGTGGGAAGTCACACCACACTGAGAAATCATTTTCTAGCACTCCTAGATTGGCCAAGAAATATACAACCCTATTTCCTTCTCTAAAAGTATGCTAAATTTAAACCTCGTCCTTGGACTGGATTAAAATTTTGACCTCCAAAATCATGTTAAAAATATTCCAACTAGGGGCTTGAGATCCCTTAAAAGAATTAATAATATTTAGGGAATCACCTTCAATTATTACCTTTTTGCAATCTAGAGTCTCCATCAAATTCATTCCTTGGTATAGGGCTCTTGCCTCTACAAAGTTAGAGGTCTAGACATCCAAAATATTTGTGAAATATAAGATAATAACAACCCTATCATTACTAACACCCCATCGGTGTTAGATTTCCTTGGATTACCTTTAGACACCCCATAAAATTTAAATTTGATCCAACTTGGAGGATGTGGTTCCCATTTGATTTGAGCTCTTGAGATAGAGTGTGACTGGTTAAGCACCCTGAGTCTTGATTGGAAACCTAGCTTCAACTTTAGCTCCTCCTCCTCCTTCATACCACTAGCTAGGTCCATTAACTATATATCATATAATTACACTCATCTTTCACATTTTATATGATAGAAATTCATTTTGAACTTTTATCAAAATCATATCAACTCTTTGACACAAAATTTTTCAAATAAAAATAATTTGTCAAAAATTCTAAAGCAAATCTACAATCATAAATTCCTATCATATCTATCATTAAAAATTTGTTTCACTCCATAATATCTATCTAGGAAACCATAAAATTAACATGAAGTTTCACATCACATCAACTCAATACACATTCTAATACAAATTATTTCAATAAATAATCAGATGTATATATATACAAATAGTCTATGATACATTAGTTTGGTGTACCATAATTAATCAAAATAGTACACTTGGACTCAAATGATCTATCTTGGGAACCTAAGTCAAAATCAATACCCTATACCACATTACTACAAAATAGTATAGCCAAAACCTAAAAACCAATACTAGGTCTTTATTTCACCCTTAGTAGGTCGAGCGTGAAACTACATAGACTATTAAGACAACCTAGTTACTGATCTTTCCTATGAGCAAGATCAATATCATGTCATCATAGGCAATTTTGGTTTTGGTCTAGAGGTATTGATGCATGGTATAATACCTTGTGGTGGCCACTCCTCTCCATATCAGTTGAGTATTTGGCATGAGCCTCGACCAACTAAGCCTATACCTAGATCAAGTGGCTTGCTATAACCCTAATAGTGATACCACTACTCTTAGACTCTACTACTATGACTCCTACTATAGCATCATTATGCACCTACTTATACGATGCAATCTCTCTATATGGGTTGTATCTTGCTCTACTAAGGCCGAGTTCAACTAGGCATGATACCCCACCCTATCAATAGTACTCACCATAACAAATAATGTAAGCTCGCTCTTGAGCTTACCAAGCTCATCCTCCAATTTCCATAGCCTCCTCTCCATAGCCTCCCACTCACCTTAAGCCCTCTCTTCTATAGTCTCTCTAGGATTTACCCTAGTCTTCAAAATCAAAGCAATAACAAGAATAACTAGAGCTCAAGCAACTGTGGATCCATCCCTCTACCTTTGTCTCAACCTCTTTCTATAATCCCAAATATGATAATGTACAACTATTTTGGATCTCATCCATGGCCACCATAGTATCAAAGTCACCCTCATAATATGAATTTGACAATACCAACACTAGTGCCCTAGTAGTGTCCCTACATTGTTAGGTACTAAATGGGTTATTATAGGATCAATTGTATCATCCTATTTAAAGCTCTAAGGGTCTAAAGGGTCTCCAAATCCCAACCCCTTCTCCCTCATGACCTACTAGTACCACAACTCTCTCATCATAAGAAACCCGTAGGGAAGGATGAACTATCAAAGAATATGATCTGCTTGGTATAACTTGAACTCTCCATACGATCCCCATAGCCATTTGATTCTCCTCACCCATACTAATTGGAAGTCATACTTTTCCCACCCTATGTGTGTCCTCCATGGGTGCCATATCACCTTATTTTCTTGTATATTATCAATCACCCATAAAGCTACCATGAAAACCCTATAAAGGGTATCTGATCTATCTCATGGGCATAGTCCCATATAAATATTGCTAGAGCATGTATATACTCAACATCTGCCAAGAGCCTAAATGGCCTCCTCATGGCCAAATTCTCCCATGACCACACCTATAATAGTATGTAATACACCAAGCTCTTGTCATCCCTATAAACCACTTGGTGGAGGTTTTGATATAGCTTGTTCAAAATGAAGTATCCCTAAGAAAATTGGATCTATTGGTCTCTCATATAGGTGATGATCTTGATCCACACCTAGTGCAACAACCTTTTATTGGTATCTCCATTCAACAAGCCAAAAATCATATCTAGAGCATTTCTATCAACCTTTCTAAGTGGTCTACATAGAATACAACATTAATATCAATGTCATATTGCCTCAAAGGAAATTGTGGATCCCTAGTCTACCTTTGTAGTGCACGAGCCATATTATAGTTTCTCAAAATAAAGGTTCCTCTAATCAACACCCATAATATCCTCCATACATCTTCCAATGTTATCGATATCTCACCTATTGAAAATAAAAAAATGGCATACTCAGAGTGCCATCACTCTATTAAAACTATGAGTAAAGCTTGATCTAGTTCTATGTATTTCATAGTGACTAGGTAACCAATATTGACCGCATCCAAAACTACATAGTCTGCTAGAGTTATCATGTCTAAGGTTGATCATGGAGTACAATATCGCTAGTCTAAAAACTACAAAACATCTAGCACCTACATGCAAAAATGAGCAATAAAGTTAGCTCTTTTTAAAAATAAAGCAAACTTTATCTTCCCTATCTAGTCTTGAATTTGTTGGCTCTACATGAATTTTTCTATCAAGTGAATTTGCTATTCTATTTTGAATTCATCGATACTTAGGGTTTTTAAAATTCATTGCTTATGGAAAATTAACAACGCATGTTCAAAATTGCTGCCTATGGTGTCTCACTTCTAAAAATCAAAATTTTGAAAAACTAACATATGGAAAGAGCTCATAGCTATCCCTAGGCCCTAACTGGACCTAATCCACCTTGCACTAAGTCCAATCTCTACACTAGGTGTCTCTATTGTTCCATTTCACCAAGCCCTAGCATTTTTGCTAGAGATTTTTCTCTCCTCATGCATAGTAAAAATGACTTCTCTCATCCTTCACCCTATTTTACCTTGTTGGGTAAAATTTTTCTTCCTTTGATTTCTTACCCAACATATTTGAGTTCCATTGGGATCCCATTTTATCCCTCAAAAACTCAAGGGGGTACCCAGGCTAGGGGTAAAATTAGTATAAACCCTTCTTTTAATAGTGGCAAGAAGATTATCCAGTAAAATATTGGGATAATTTTCACATTTTTGTAAGTAGATTTTTATGCATTTTCCCCACATGGATCAATCAAAGATTAATGACCTTGTTTTTCTAGAAACTAGAGGTATCTATAACTATTTTTGATGCATTTATAAATTTTAAACACATCAAAAAGGGGGTAAATGTAGATATCTAAAATTGGATATCCTAACTTGAACCAAATTTGTTGAAAATGCATAGAATGGTCAAACCAACCATGACAACCACATAAACCCCAATATTTATAGCCAATCCACTAGTAGAAAATTCATCATATTAGAAGTAAATTTTCCAATAAACAAATCTTTTTTCTAACTAACGTATTTGCACCCATCCCAAATTTTCAAACTCACCCATTGAATTTGACTTGCAATGGTCAAATATATGAATTCATTGGTAGAAAATTTATAGGTGGTGAATTTGTGTCTAATGCACAAGCAATATTTTGGCCCTACCTACAACATCCAATCAAGGCACAATTTCCTCTACCTATCCCTTCTACCATCATAGGAAATCAATATGCAAGAGAAGGTGAATAAATTTCCTCCATCTACCCAAATTAGTCCCAATCATGGGGGCAACCTAAATTTTCTCAATTTAGTTAGCCAAATCAACCTCAATCAACCCCAGTCAGTAGGACATATCACCCCTCCCATTTTGGAAAACTTCTAGGAGGGCCAATTCTATAAATCAATCCCTAGGGATGGCATTGGGAGATATCTCATTCATGCATTGAATTGTTGTCAAAATCTTGAATCGTCATGCTTTTCTCAAGTAAAAAATTGCTACTAGAATTTTCCCATGAGGTCATCTTCGAGCAATAAATTGGGCTTCAAATGGAAGTAAGCAACTCACATGTGATTTTGATGATATTCTCCATATCTCTAATTTATTTGCTTTCCTTCATCATTATATTTTATATTAGCTATTTGTGCATGCATTCATCTATATTTTGCATTTTACATCTAATAATTCCTTTCATATTATCAAGTGTTTAATTAGTTTTGTAGGCATTTCATGAGATTTGTGAGATAGTATATCATCCTTGAGATTCTTTGAGCATATTTTGGTAGTACCCTACAACCTCTAAATGCCTACCCTTTTTGTTTTTTGCCACAAAAATTAATTTTTCTATTTATACTCTATTTAGGAAATGTTTTTCCCCGGATGGTTAGAATATTAGGATTCTAACCTAAAAAATTATGGCCCTCTTCCATCCTAGAAGCAAATTTGCCACCTATAATTATTTTAGGTGATATATTCATCCTTTGCATGACCAAATCTAGATCCCACTAGTAGCTCAACATCTAATATTAAATTTACCTCTATGCATTTTATTGCCCCTCTTTATTTTACCTTCTATCAAATTATCTATATCATATTAGCAAATTCATCAATTACAAACTTTTTGGCAATGAATTCATCACAGGTATTATAGAATCCATATCCAAGGTTCAAAAATTTGATAATGTGCATTTAACAAGGGGTTTGACTATGACAATGAGGAAGCCTTATACTTTTTGTTGTTTAGTAGGCTCCTAAATTTTGATCCACCTTGTATTCTATTTTTTAAAGGTTTCTACAAATTTACCAGTAGAAAATATTCTAGGCAACATATTCGTCAAGCAACAGATTTGAACATAGGTGTTGTATTTGCATCAATCGTCATAATCCTATTTTATTAAATAGAATAGTTTTTTTTTTCATGTGTCTCTATTATTGTTTTTAAACATACATATAAGGAAAATTTAAAATAATATCTACTTTTAGTTGAACATGATATTCTTTTTTTTGGTAGATAAGATACTATAGCATTAATACTAGGTTTTATAGGTTTACCCAAAACCTTTTATAAAAATCAGCCCAGGGTTGTTGATGAACATGTCCTTACTAAGGATCCTATAAATGTAAAATCTACATGCCGCCATTACATTCGATAAGGCACATAGCCTATTATAAAAAATAAACTTCCCATACAACATTTTGGGTATACCTCAAGAAAACACACCTGCATCATAATTACAAAAAAAGAAACAGACACGGATCCCTTCCTTGAAACAATGGAGAAACAAAAATCTGCAGACACACATAACAGAGTACTAAAAAAAACTTCCACAAGCTCTGTATTGACAGTTACTCTTAATAATTCTTTGGTAATTTCTTTCTTCTATTTATGACATGCTTTGGGACCACATCCCATCTTGGCCAATCAGCCTTGGAGAAGTGAACCTTCTAGCTAGATTTATGGTGGTAGCTATCTGGTGGTCCACGTGGCTCTGGTTTGAAGTATTATATTGTCGTTTCTTTCCTGCCCTGTGATTATCAACCAACCTCAAATTACTAAGACAACTATGAGCCATGTGTGACATGTGACTATCCCCATTAGTCTTTGTGGTATTTCCAAGAAACATCCACCAAGACTGACAACTCGGATAATTTTTATTGTGATTCCATTTCAAAAAATATACAGGAATACTCATAGCCTTTGAACTTATGGCGCCTTCCCTATTGGTAAATTCGACTATCATTCTAGGAATTCTTGTTGAATAAGATCCTCTACTTTACTTGGGACACTGTGTTTCCATTTGAACATGATATTCTTCACTGTGTAGGCATTCAATTAGAATTGCACAAAGATTTGCATTAGGACAATTTGTGTGCTCTTACATCCTTATTAAAATTTTCCTTAAAGAAAGAAAGAAAAAAATTTAATTTCTTGCAACTCTAATCTTAATTAGCAGACATCAAAGCAAAATTGCATTGCATATAGACTAGAATTTGTGTTATGCACCTTTGTATTAATAATGCATTGCATTTTTATCTTCCTTATTATATTCTAGGATAGAAAAAACCTAGGTATTTTTCAAAACTAAACCAATAAAATTATATTTAGGAAACTATTTAAGCCCTTGGTAAACCCAAAACCCCTCACCAAAGATAAAGTGTGTAGCGCAATAACAACAAGTTGGTAACATGGCTCTCTCATCTAAGTATGGTCAACCCTTGAAGGAAAATGTGAAGGCCAACATCTCCATGCACCTTTTGGCATCCCATGAAAAACCCTATTATGTCTAAATTGATTAAAATTTCTAAGGATATTTCTTAGCAATTATGACTACCCTAAAATGTGATGAACTTGAAATAAAATAATATCTAAGCATTACCTACCACTCATATTTATCTATTTCTAGATTTATAAATATTTTCTTGTTTAGATAAACTATTTGGCAAGTGGCTTAGTGAATTTATTGATCCTACACCCTCATGTCTGACAAGGCATATGATTGAAGCTAAATTTTCTATTGAGCTACAAACTAGGGTGGTCATTAAGGCTTTAATGAAGATTTATAAGCACATAAAACAATACTCCCATAAACATATTTCTATCTTTCTCAATATTGAATATCATGCTCGCATATTCTCTAAGATTAGGGTAAAATACATGCAAAAGATCTTGCAATTCAAATTATTAACAATATTATCTTCCTCCCATAATTTCCTGATGATAAATATATCCTAGAATTCCTATATGCTATAGAGGAAAGGATTCCCTAAAAATATCATAATAGAGTGTTCCTTCAAGAACCTAATTATAAGTGATAAAGACATAAATATTCTAATTAAGTTTTCTAGGTTGAGAATAATTTTGAGTTAGAGAGTCTTCCCCCTGCACCAAACTATTTTGAAGAAGGAAATGTCATGAACACCAAGCCTACTATAGATTTTAGCATAGGCACCTCCAAGAAACCATATTTAGTTAAAATAGGGGTAAACCTATCTATAAAAGAGCAAGCCACCTATACTACTTTGTTTAAAGAGTATAAAGATGTTTTTGCTTAGGAATATTCTAACATGATTGGAATGGATGAGTATTTGGTTATTTGTAACATTGTTACTTATCAACACATTGCTTCCATCTAACAAAAGCAAAGAAGATTCTCTCCCCTCATGCAAAAAATGTGCAAAGTAGAAATACAAAAGTTGCTAGATGAAAAATTTACAAGACCAGTTGATTATCTAACATTATGCCTATAAAAAAGAAAGAAATAATATTATCTAAATTTATTATGAATTTAGAAACATCAATCTATGTTCTCCTAAGGATAGCTTTTCTTTATCCTCTACTAATGCTATCGTAGATTATATCATAAGGTATGAGATGTTATCCCCTATAGATGGCTATTTAGGGTATAACCAAATCTAGATTACCCTTGAAGATTAAACTAAAATAATTTTTACAAAAAATTAGAAAATATTTATTATGTTGTCATGCATTTTGAATTAAAGAATGCTAGTGCAACTTATCAGTGGGCTATGATAACATTATCTCAAGACTTGATGATAAATATAGTGAAATATGATGTAGATCTACCTCTTGGGTAAGCCTAGGAAGTGGGTTGACCACCTGGTTGACCTTCATACCATTTTAAAATGATTACATCACCATAAGGTTAGGATTAATCCTAAGAAGTGTATATTTTTTGCTATTGGCAATAAGCTATTAGGATTTATGGTTTCCCATAAGGGGCATAGATGTTTATTAAGATAAGATTAAAACAAACAATGATATGCCTCCCCGATATCTCTTAAAGATATAAAATATTTTTTTGTGAAAGCTTGGAGTTATTAGGTGTTTCATACCTGAATTAGCTTTTAAATCTTATCCATTGAATTAGTTGCTTAAGGAATATGTTGAGTTCAAGTGGGATGAAAGTATTAATAAGGCCTTTCTAGAATTCAAGAAAAATTTTGTGGCCCCAATCCTTCACCCACCCAACCTAGATAATCCTTTCATTTTGTATACCTCGACTACTAAGGTTTCCTTGGGAGTGATCCTTACCCAACAAGATGATAATAATGAGTATGTCATGTGCAATATTAGTCAAACCATGATAGCAACATACACTCGATACACTCCCATGGAAAATACTGCCTAGCTATATACTTGGCATGTAAAAATTTGTGCTATTACATGTTGTATTAGACAACTTGTGTGATCGTTATAACTGATTCTTTGAAACACCTACTACAAAATCCTTACATCCCTAATGATACTCAATATAGAAAGTGGATCGCTATGATGCAAGAGTTGATATTTGTATTATTACACAAAAATTTGTTAAATCTTAGGTAATTATTAATCAATTGGTAGTAGTTCCTAACTTCACACAACAACCCTTAAAGAAGATATTGCATGATGAGGAAATAATGCTTATATATTGTGCCCCTTATGACTTTATCATATTTCCTTCCTATATTACCTCTAGTCTTATTCAAGAGTTTACTCCTTGTTACCTCACTAAGCAGAAAAATATCCTCTTGGAGTTTTACAAGGCTATAAAGAGGCACCATGAAAAAAAGGTAAAATCCAAGGTTGACACCTTTATTTTCTCAAGAACCTAATGAAAACCTCCATCCTGACACTTGGATCCTTTACTTTGATGGTTCAAGAAACACGTTTGTGGTAGGATTTGGTATCTTTCTCAAAATATTTCACATGCCTAAGTTTTCATATAACTTTTGAATTGAAATTTTTTTGTATAACTAACAATATTATGAAATATAAGGCTCTAATTTTAGCTCTCCTAATTTTCCAATGTATAAGTCTTAAACACATCAAAGTTTTAGATGATTCTTAAATTGTGGTTCATTATATTACCAATGAATATGCTATCAAAGCTCCCCATTTGATCCCTTACCACCATGTGGCTACCAATTTGATCTTTGCTTTTTAGCCATTTACTATTCAATATTTTTCAAGGGGTAAAATGCTGAAGATGACTCTCTAGTCACTTCAACAAGTAAATTTATATCACATGAGAACATTTCTAAATTTAATTTTGTAATAAAATTTCATGAATAACCTGTTATTTCTATCACTTATGCCCTAGTGGATGTGCATATGATTGTGGTCAAAGCTATTGATTTCCAAATCTCTCTTGATGATATTTGGTATGAAAATATTTTATACTTCATTTATGATCAATATTACCCTTACATGGATAATTATAAGTAGTGGCCTTGTATTCATAAGAGATAATTCAAGTATGTTGGTCTTGATAGAGTCCTATACTACTGTAATCTAGATGGTGTTCTCTTATGATTCCTTAAAAAAGTTGAAGTTCACAAAGCTCTTTTTGATGTTCATTGTGGAGACTATGGAAGGAACTTTAGTGGTCATTCTAAAATGCATAAGCTACTACGAATGGATTACTTCTAGCCAACAATGAAAATTGATGCCAATAACTATGTTAAATCTTGCAACAATTGTTAGTTTCATAATGATGAAATTCATGCCCCTACCCAAGTTCTTCATCCAATTAAGTTTCAATAGGATTTTTCCACTTGGGATATTGATATTATTGGACCTATCTATATCATGTTCTTGAATAGGTATAAATTCACTATCATAGCCACTAAATATATTACCAAATGGGTAGAAGATATGCTATTGATAAGTTATATGGCTATCATCATATCCAAATTTATTTTTAATAAGATTGTGTGTTACTTTAGTATCCTATATACTCTCATTTTAGATAAAGTACTCCTTTTTAAAATTTGAGATTTGAATTCTAAATTAGGTATTTAGTGTTAGGGATGATGTCAAAAGTCACCCATAGTTATTAAATTAATATTTGAGTTTTAAATAAAATAAAGCACATAAACATATATTAATTTTTTTTTTTTTTTAGCAAAAAGCCCCTTGCGGGGCCGCCTTGGTATGAGAGACCATGAACAGGGGGTTCTACACCTTCAAATTCACCCAGGAGTCGCACCCGACCCTGCCCGCACCAACATTATCAATTGGATTTTGGATACACAATTCAGCTTTTTTTGGTAGGGTGGAGATTTGAACCTGGGACCTCTCTTGGAGGATTTCCCTCTCCTCTCCAACTCACCTACAAAACCTGGGTTAAACATATATTAATTTGTGCTCTTTATTATTCATTCCAATTCAGAAGTTTTTTGTTAATTTAAGATTTAAAAAAAAAACATGCAAGGTGGCCATGTAAAAGCTAGTTTTTTTAGAAAGCTAGTTTTTTAGTAACTTGAGTTGTTTTAACTTTTTTGATTGATAAAAGCTGATCGATCATTATATGTATTGTAATTGGGAATAATTTTAATATAGAAGAATAAAAAATTCTCATAGCATACATTGGGTGCACTATTGTGAAGTTTTTTGTGTGTGTTTTTTGTCAATTCTAGATCTAGTTTTCTGGTTTGGACCAGCAACATAGTTTGCTATAATTGGAGCATTTGGTTAAAGGATTATTCACTATTTGGAATTCAAAATTGTGTGGATTTAATTTCTGAACACTTATAGAAATTTTTTGGTGATATCCATGCTCGATTGATGTTCAATTTATCATAGATCTGAATTGTTTTTATTGATGTTTTTTTTTATCTCTCCACATATAGATTTCACATTTGGTATCATAGCAGGTTGTGTGTGTGATTTCAGAATTTTCAGGTATAGCTACAGCAAGAGGGGGTGAATTTTTTTTTATTACAAATATCCTTTATAATATTTTGGATCAAAAATACTTGTTGCTATTCGTTTGCTATCATGGCAACCAATAGTACATCCTTAAATATACCTATATTCAAAGGAGAGAACTTTGAATACTGGAGAGATCAAATGAGGGGGATATTTGTTTGGAAGGGAGTTTGGAAAAGTATAGTTCATCCATTTACTCCTCCTGATGATTGGAGTGCTCTTCCTCAAGATCAAAGGAAGACATTGAAAGACGAAGAAAAGAATGATTCTCAAGCTTTCTTCTACTTGCAAAGTGCAATAGATCCAAGAATTTATCCAAGGATAGTTGGCTTTGAGAATGCCCATGAGGCATGGATAACCTTGAAGATATCATATTAAGGCTCAGAAAAGGTAAGAGCAGTAAATATTTCCACATTAAGAATAAATTTTGAAAATATGAAAATGCATGATGATGAGAATGTTGGAGACTATTGTATTAGAGTAAATGATATAGTGCATAGAATGAAAGTGTATGGTGAAGTCATGGAATATAGAGTAGTTGTAAGAAATATTTTGAGATTCCTATCTCCAAAATGGATCCATATTGTTATTACACTTGAGGAGTGCAAATATATGGATCATATTAAGGTTGAAGAGTTAGTGGATTCTTTGTTGTCCCATGAGGATAAAATGAAAATCTACTCAAATGACTTAAATCATGTACTAGAGACCAAAGCATGGGTTTCGAAACCAAATGCAAAGCCCTCAAATCAAAATGTAGATTTTCTCAAATTTCAGATCGAAAAGGGAAAAACCAATAAAATCCAAAGAAGGGTAAGAAGGTCATCACTTGTAATTATTGTAAGAAACCAGGTCATATAATAAAATACTGCAGTAAACTAGCAACCAAAAATCAAGCAAATTCAAATCAATATGGGGGTAAGAAAATGCCTACCAAGATGAGAGTAATATCAAATTCATTATTCTCTTTCATGTAAATTAGGTTTGGATGATAAAAAGGATATGTGGTTTCTTGATTCAGGATGTTCTAACCATATGCCATGTTTTAAAGATTGTTTTGACAAGCTAGATGGTTCATTCAAGAACCAAATTTAATTAGGAGATGGAAAGGTGATTCATGTTGAAGGTAAAGGGAGTATACCTATCACCACAAAGTATGAGAAGGGTGATATCAACAACATTTATTTAGCTCCAAGCATGAAGTACAATCTTATTAGTGTTGGACAACTAGTAGAGAAAGGGTTCAAGCTACTTTTTGACAATGGAGAATGCTTGATATATGACAAAAATCAAGGTAAAATTTTGATTGGAAAGCCTATTATATAAAAAAATAGAATATTTCCATTGATAATAAATATGTTAAATTAGAATTCTTTCTTTTCTACCACTGAGGAATCAAGCTTGTTGTGGCACTCTAGATATGGTCATTTAAATTTCAGAAGTTTTAATGTTCTTTTTAAGAAAAATATGGTTGATGGTCTTCCAAGGATTGAATCCAAATTGAAGGAAGCATGCAAGGCATGTATACTTGGAAAACATTATAGAGAAATATTTCCAACCAGCAAATGGAGAGCTACCAAGAAATTGGAATTGGTACATTCATATTTGTGTGGGCCCATGTCTTGTCCTATCATAGGCAAAAATTTGTATTTTATTTCATTTATTGATGATGCTACTATACTAATGTAGGTTTTCTTCTTGAAGACAAAATATGGTACATTATAATCCTTTAAGACCTTCAAGGCATTGGTAGAAAAGGAATCAGGTTGTTCTATCAAAGTGTTAAGAACTGATAGAGGTGGAGAATTCTGTTCACAGGAATATTTAGATTTTTGCTCTTTGCATGGAATAAAAAGGTATTTTATTGCTTCCTACACACCACAACAAAATGGTGTTGCAGAGAGGAAGAATAGGACCATAATGGATTTAGAAAGAACCATGTTGGAGAACAAGAAGTTGGAGAGGAATTTTTGGGCCAAAGCAATGCAAACAATAACCTACATCCTGAATAGAAGTCCCACAATGGCGGTGAAAAACAAGACACACTATGAAGCATGGTATGGTAAGAAGCCTGTGGTGACTCATCTTAGAGTATTTGGTTATTTAACATTTTTTCACATTGATGATTCTAAAAGGAAAAAATTAGACCCCAATAGTGAGCCCCACATTTTTATATATTATAGTGATGGTATTAAGGCTTACAAGTTTTTCAATCCTGATAGTAAGAAAACTGTTGTTTCTAGGGATTGTAAATTTTTTGAGAATGATGTGTTTTCTGATCATAAAAAAAAGAGTGCAGAGGTTATTAGTGAAGGGGGGCTACATTTTTATGGATAAATGGAGGTCAATCAATATCCTCCACAAGTTCCTAGTTCCAATGGCAACAATACTAGTTCTTCCCAAGAAACTAGTTTGTCATCTACTTCAACCCAAGTAAAAAATAAGAGGTTGTTGCTGCCACATCCACTAAGTCAGATGTTGTATAAGAACTATAAGAGGAGAACAACAAGACTTCAAGATCAATCAACTAATAATCTTGAAGATATTGAATATGAAATGACTTACTCTACCTTATCTTGCATTTCTAGTGAACCAAGGAACTATGCAGAGGCTAGTCAAAGGAAAGAATGGATTGAGACCATGAATGTTGAGATGGAGGCCATTGAGAAAAATGAGACATGGACTCTCATTCAGCCTACTAGTGACATGGATGTCATTGGTACAAAATGGGTGTACAAGACCAAGTTTCATAGTGATGGAACAATAGAAAAACACAAAGCTAGACTAGTAGAAAAAGGGTATGCACAAACATATGGAGTAGACTATGAGGAGACCTTTGCTCCTGTGGCTCACCATGATACTATTAGATTGATGCTTTCAATTGTTTCTCAGAAAGGATGGTAAGTTCACAAAATGGATGTCAAGAGTGCATTCTTGAATGGTGATATTGAAGAAGAGTTATATGTGGAGCAGCCACAAGGTTATGAAATAAATGGTAAAGAGCATTGGGTGTACAACTTGAAAAATATCCTCTATGGGCTGAAACAAGATCCAAGATCTTGGTACTCAAATATAGATGGATGGTTCTCTTAAAATAGCTTTGAAAGGAGCAAAAATTAACCAACCCTTTACATAAACTTGTTGACACTAATGTATTTTATGTTTGTCTTTATGTTGATGATCTCATTTTACAGGAATTCCAAAGCTAAGATGCAAGACTTCAAGGAGAGCATGAAAAGTGATTTTGAGATGTCTGATCTTAGAAAGATGAAATAATTTCTTGGTATGAAAGTGCAGCAAATGGAATATGAGATCTTCATATGCCAAATCAAGTATGCCCAAGACATGATGAAGAAATTCTCATTTCAAAACTGCAAGGAGGTTGATACTCCTATTTCTAGTAGTGAGAATATTATGAAAGAGTATGGGAGTCCTCTTGTTGGTGAGAAGAATTTCAGAAGTATGGTGGGTAGATTGATTTACCTTACATCGACAAGACCTAACATTACCTATGTAGTTTCATTAGTTTCTCAATTTATGAGCTTGCCAACTCAAAGGCATATGCAAGCAGTGAGAGGAATCTTTAGATATGTGAAAGGAACCTTTGATCATGGCATACACTATAGATCAAAAATATCTTCAAGGCTAGTTGGGTATGTTATATTGGGGAGGTTCTATTGATGATTGAAAATCCACTACAGGGCATTGTTTCACCTTGGGAAGTGGGTTGATTTCTTGGTCATCCAAGAAGTAAAGTACAGTGGCTTTGTATTCCACTGAAGCTGAATATGTAGCCCTTAATTTAGCCTGCACATAAGGGATTTGGATAAAGAGAGTGTTGAAGTATTTTGATGAGACTCAACATGAGCCTACCAAAATATTTTATGTTAACACTAGAGCAATACAATTATCCACGAATCTAGTTTTCCATGTAAATACCAAACACATAGATTTGAATTACCATTTTGTTAGAGATGTGGTACATGACAAAAATTTTATCATTGAGTATGTTAATAGTGAGGATCAAGTTGTTGATATACTCACGAAGGGGCTGTTGAAGGTGACTCATGGAAGACTCAAATAAATGTTGGACATTTCTCCCTTTGACATCAAAGGGAGGATTGTTAGGGATGATGTAAAAAGTCACCCATAGTTATTAAATTAATATTTGAGTTGTAAATAAAATAAAGCACATTTTAATTCTTTGTTTATAAAAATGCCCCACAATCAAGTGAATGAGGATTGAGTATTATGAAAAAGGAGGTATTTGATCTCATTCTTCTTTAGTACCTTTTTGTAGTTCTATAAACTCTACGTACATTTTTTGATAGATGATATCTTTACATCTATATAGTAGGACTTACCTTATTTTGTTACACTAAATTATTAGGAATTTTACTTCTCTCATAAGCTAGGTCAAATCCTTTACCCCCAACACAATATTTATCATGTTTGCATAATCCTTTTCCCATGGTTGTAGGGTGAACTTTCTAATTGGAAAATCATATGAGACAAATTGATCGTACCTAAAGAGTTTTGTATAAGCAATTGTATTAATAATATGATGAGATTGTATAGATAGTACCTTTTTATCCAGTGTCATGTTGACCCAAAATTTGCCTATGGTGAAATATGCACCCAAGACTTGGCCAACATTGAATGATCGAGCAAGTTGTAGAGCTTAATTGGGTCAATCTCCATAGAAGGATGGCGGGTCTTGTTGACTTCGTCTAACTCAGCGGGCTAGGTTTATATTGGTAACATCCAATGTTACATATTTCCTATGTATTAAAAAAATTAAGTTAAACATTTTAGAATAAAAAAAATTATATTCAAGAAATAAGTTATTAAAGATTTTTTATTTTTTTTAATTATATTTTACTATAAGATTGATATTCTATTCTAATACTATATTTGGAGGATTTAGTATGGATTAATCAAGATTCACAAAATATATATAGAATTTGTGACTAAGATGAGTACTATTGTATAGTTCAAAATCTATGACTTTATGATTAAGAAGAGTATTATTTTGTAGTTTAAACTTATTTAATTTATATGTCAGTTGGCTAATAAATATACTTATTTTAATTTTATAGAAGATATAAAAGGTAATCTACAAATATTTAACCACCCACAACCATCCATGAGGCGGTTTAAACCTTGAACCTCCAGAAGAAGAACCAAAACCCTTTAATTATAAATATTTTAGATCATATTCTTCTAATTAATGGTATAAAATTGAACTAGTTCTTATCTTTATTAGATTATTAAATTAATATTAATAGTATTATATTATATATATTGTTTACATAACTAAACTCACTTTTATTATTATAAAAACATATAATCATTACATACGTTCTTTAATAAAAACAAAATCTTAAAATGAATATTCTAATTATATATAATAACAACCACCACGCCTGACTTCAATACTAATCTAAATCTAAATTTAACATATGACATTTTTTTAGGACTTAAAATGACCTAAAATGCTTTAATACTAATCTAAATTATGACCTATCCAGGACTTAAAATGAACCACACATTGATCTAATAATATTTTGAATATAAGTATTAGCAAAAATGTAACTCTTACATTTTTCAAAAATAAAAACGGTCTTAATTCTAAAATATTTTGACTTTGCTAAATTTATTGCTTTAATAAAGCACATAAAAAATATAGTTTATTCTGTGCTTTATTATTCATTCCAATTTAGAAGTTTTTTTTTTTTTTTTTGTTAATTTAAAATTTAACAAAAAAACATGCAAGGTGGTCATGTAAAAGCTAGTTTTTTTAGAAAGCTAGTTTTTTAGTAATTTGAATTGTTTTAGCTTTCTTGATTGATTAAAGTTGATGGATCATTATATGTATTATAATTGGGAATCATTTAAATATAGAAGAATCAGCAATTTTCATAGCATATATTGGGTGCACTATTGTGGAGTTTTTTGTGTGTTTTTTGTCAATTCTAGATCTAGTTTTCTGGTTTGGACCAGCAACATAGTCTACTGCAATTGGAGCATTTGGTTAAAGGATTCTTCACTATTTCGCATTCAGAATTGTGTGGGCTTCATTTTTGAACACTTATGGACCTTTTTGGGTGATATCCATGCTCGATTGATGTTCAATTTATCATAGATCTGAATTATTTTTATTGCTGTTTTTTTTTATCTCTCCACATATAGATTTCACATTTAGCACCATTTTTGCATGCCTTACTATCCATAAGGAAATTGTCAAGCTAAGTCCAACAATAAAATTTTAGTGAATATTTTGAATAATGATAGTTAAAGAATCAAAGAAATATCGATACTTAAAGTTATATCCTACATTATGGATGTATCACACTAGTATTTTGATTTCTATAGGGGAAAAACTTTTTATTTGGTTTATGGTACTAAAGACATTTTACCACTTGAAATTTAATTGCCTTCTTTGCATTTTTCTTTGGAAATTTTGTTAAGTCATGATGAGTACCATTAGAAGTATAAGGAGGCTTAACTTGTTGAACTTACTCTCATGATGTTTCTTTGGAAATTTTGTTAAGTCATGTTAGCAAGTAATATAATAAGAAAGTTAGTCATTGTGATTTCAAAGTCAGGGATCTTATCTTCAATCTTGACAATGTACATAAGAAGTGCAAGAGAAATTTTATACAAAAATGGTTTGGGCCATATACTATCAAAGAATTGTTTGGGTTTAAGTCAATAAAATTCTAAACCATGGATGGAGTTAAATTGGATGAAACCACAAATTCTAGGTATGTCAAACACTTTTATGCGTAGCCCTTTCGACCTATCTGTATAGTTTATGTTTCTTGATTTTCCTTTTGACCTTGGTGCCTTTTTTTTTTCGCTTTTACTACTTTGAATATTTGTTTTCATGTGTTAGTCTTGTATATCCTTTAGTTTGGCACATATCTATGTGTTTTGTTTTGTTCCTTTAAGTTGTGACAATGATTTCCCCTTAAAGCAACAATCTTGGTTGTATAGATTTCAAATGTCTTTTATTGATTTTGGCTTGTGGTTTTGTATTTTTTGAGTGGTCTCTTTTGCTTGACTATGATTGTCTCTTTAAGTAGTGACGTTAATCTCTTTGACTAGTCAATTATGTTTTTACCTTATTTTGGTCTATTTTTGCATTGTTATTTTGTTGTTTTATTTTTTCTAATCATTTTTAATAGCATTTATTATTTCTAACTTTGATTATGATTTATTTTCCTTTCTTTGACATGGTGTTTCTCTTGCTAGTAAGAGGCACATTTATGTCTTCAAAGTATTCCTTATGCCAGTACCCTAATTTAAGTTCCATAAAGCAAACAACCTTCATTCAAACCATTCCATATCCCATGTGCTATGTGGTTAGAACACTAATACAATATCCCTTTACATTTCGTGTAACAAAACCATCATAAAATCTTTCCAATAAATAAATTTTGTTGGTGTCCCATTGTGGTGGTAAGTATTCCTTACTGAACAATGCACTTGACAAGATACTACAGTGGTAAACTCCATTAAAGTAGGGGCATGTCGATTTTCCCTTCCATGGGATGTCCCTCTAGGGTGAGTTACAGTGTATACCTAGCCCATCTTTGATCACTTCTATCATTTTGGTGTCTCACTATAATGGTAAGTGTGCTTCATTGACTAACACACTTGAACAAATACTACAGTGGCAAATCACATTGCAGTAGGAGCACAATGAATTTTCCTTCCATGGGATCTTCCTCTCTTAGGGTAAGCTACAATGTGTATATAACACACCCATTTATTTCTATTATTTTCCTACTCTCTTTGTCATGGTTGGCATACCTTATTGAGCCACATATCCATCATCAATAGTTGGGAGTGAGATGGCTTTGGAGATATATACTTGCATACCATTTGTGGCATAGGTTGGCATCCCTTACACCCTCCACTCCTCACATTAGTGGGTGGACATGATTGACTATCATAGTGTTCATTTATGTATGTCTTATAGTTTATGTTAGTATTGGGATCAAATACATGGCATGGATTATGTAGTGAATTTCATTATACATGGAACCTGGAGATAGGATTTCAATCAAACCAAAATTATGTAGGGAAGCTAGTGCAAAAGGAGCACAACACCAAAAGAAACTAGATCCCAAGAGGAAATATTGGGCCAAAATCCTCTACCAAAATATAATAATTGAATCTCTAAAATTTAAGAGGTTGTGGAAGAGAAAAAAAATAGAGGGTAAATAGTGTGTCAAGAGCTGCATCGCACATATGGTTCTAGTTTCTAATAACCCAAATAAGGGATAGTTGATACAAGAACCAAATAGATTCAATGGAGGTACAAATATGAAAATGACCCGAAAACTAGAAAGATATGGATATGTGGCCCACACAATTAGAACTAGCCTCGGGGTTGGAGAATAAGCTTCTCTAACAAGTAAGGGCTATTTTTACAAGCATCACATAAGCTTGAGTTCCTAAAAGGAGGAAGGCTCATTAATTCCACATCTAAAGAGATACACCCCACCTACAAAGCATTTATGATGATTAGACTAAGGATGAGCTTTGGATCTAATAAGAAGTGAATGCAACATGGTACCTTCAACCCAAAAACTGAGGATGCAAGTGTTCCCACTAATGGTAGTTGGAAGGAAGATTGAATTTTAAATTTTGAGATAGACGATATAAATAGTAAAATTTTCTAAGTGTGGGTGGGGGAGAATTGTAGATTTGTGTCTACTATTTGATCTTGGATATATTATTTCACTCACTTTTCTTTTTTTTATTGATTTGGACTTGATCCTTGAGTCAATTCATGTATAGGTCTTTGAGTCTTTTTCTTTCTGGTATATATATGAAGGTTTTATAACATATATAAAAGAGCTATGTATATTTTCTTTCTATCCTAGTCTTTATATGTATACAAATTTGTATAAGGAGTTGTGACTAGTACCTATCTTGGTCTTTATACAATTTTTATATGTAAGAGATATGCCATTATGAAATAGTGTTCATTCTTACTGGTATAATTGATGCATGTATTCATTCATCCCATTGATACACATAAGGTCTTTTTAATTTTGTTGCATCACCACTGATAGCTTAGGTTTGTTTCTTTTATGTTCCCTCTATTTCCTTTTTCTTTTGAATAACTCAGTAGCTTAGAAACTTGAATTTCAAGATCACACTTAAACAAGAAGTCAACATTGTAAAAAAACTTGAAGGTTGTCCTCTAAATCTAGTTCATATTCATAGGACTTTTGAAATTTTGCACTCTCCATAAGGCATGAGCACCAGGGGCATCCATAAAACACATAAAATTTCTATTATGCTCCAAGTGTCAAACACTAGTTTAAACTAGCACACCCAGTGGGACCAATCCCAAAATTCATCTTACTTATCTAAGGCATTTTATCAAGATTCTTGTGAATATATTATTTAATCTACTTATTGAGGTATTTTTAATTTTCACTTGGTGACTCCACTATATGAAGGACTCATTGAGAAATGACTCCACTATCTGAAGATGAACCCTATGATTTATGAGCTCTAGGCCTATCAGAAGGTCCAACACAATATTAAACCCATAATTGTTTCTTCCACCATTAAATCATGTTCATAGAAGTAGAGGTAGACCATAGAACATGGTTGCACCATAAAACCCATATTAGAGAAGGCTTAATATATGGAATTATAGAGGTCCATTGTAGCCACTGGTTCCACTGGCTACATGGGAATGATAGAGGTCCCTTAGTGCCTTTTGTTTTTTTAGGATGGTTAGTGCCTTTTGTTATAACTATGGTGATTCTCAATAGGATTCATATCTTATAACTCAGGTTGGCTACTCTAAACCTACTATGCAAACATTAGGGTAGAATTCTCAAAACTTGACCCTAGATGCTACTTAAACTCGTAAACACTAGTAACATGGGATGAAAGTGAGGTCTACATCATTTTTAGTAAGAGTGGTGCCTTGATAGATAGTAGACCACAAGAACAATCTAGTTTTCTCACTAGAACCAAAAGGAGAGCTATAGAGGAAGAATGAGGGGCTAATCTACTGATTCTAATACCAAAAACCAATGGCCAAAAGACAAAGCATTTATAGAAAGACAAACATATGGAGCAAAGAGGAGTCATACGAGAAATCAACAACCAGAGGGATAGTCAAACATAATAGGGAGGGCTTACACTAGAACCAATCAAAGCAGCTGACATCATAATCAAATTATTGAGACCTTAGTGGATTGAAAATAGTTCATCTAAAGTTTAACCACTTGAGTCATTCAATGTGGTGGAGCACCTAAATAATTCCATAGTCCCCATGCTAATTTGAAATATCCTCAATTTTCCAAAATAGATGAAGTAGCTAGAGGAAGTCCTAAGGAGGTAGTAGACAATAGAAAAACAAAAGGCACTAACCATCCTAAAAATATGTGATAGTGGTCCTAGTAGGCCAAAACCTCTATCTTTCTACTTGACACTCATATACGGGGACAAATTCATCCATAACTACCTAGTGGATTTAGGATTAATTACTTTGTCATACCTCAAAGAGTGGCTAATGCATTAGGATTGAATTTTCAACCAACCAATCAAGGGTTCATATAACTTGATAGGACTCTAATCCTCATCTATGGCCTTATAAGGGATCTCTTTCTCACCCTCCATACCTATCCAAATGTGAATGTTACACAAGATTGAGCAATAATCAAGTTTCCAACCTCTTTTGGCATTTGTCTCTCTTGTGACTTCACAAAAAAAATTAGAGAATATTTATCTTTGTATTGGATGTATATGATTCTATGAACTCACTATGGGACCAAGGTGAAAATCCCTTTTAAACCACTACACATTCACCATGTGGAGCATTTATCGATAATCAAGGCCAAGGTAGAACGAACCTTCTTAACAAAAGAGATTTAGTCTGAGTTTGAGATACAAATAGATAGTCTATACTCCAATTGTGTATGACCAAATGGATGAATGAGCTATCAAAATATAGAATTTAGACCCATATGATGTACTAGATCCAACAAGGTTAGGCAGCTACCTAATACAATATAAAAAACCATTCCTACTAGGGGTCACAAGAACATCAGAAGATGTAATCAAAATTAGGAAGCTCTATATTAAAGGATCTAAGAAAATAAATGGAGTAGGAGCTAGCATCTCCATGGTGTCACCCAAAGGAGAAAAGATACTATAGGTATACATTCTTCAATTTAACTACTCAAATAATATGGTTGAGTATGAGGTACTGGTATAGGGTCTCCAAATGGTAATCAAAATAGGGATCAAGATTTTACAAGTATATGAAGACATCGATTTCATTGTCAAGTAGGTTATATCTTTGTACCTTGCTAAAAAATAGTTGATAAAATCATACAAACATAGAGTTTGGGATATGTTGGAAGCATTCAATGCAATCAAGTTGTTGATAGTTCCTTGAAGCCAAAACATAGACATTGATTGCATGGTGATCATTGGAACATAATTTGATCTGGTAGAGGATCTATAGAATAACAACTAGTATGTAAAAGTCATTATCGAGTTGGTGATACTAGACAATGATATGCATTGGCAAGAATTTGGCAATGATAAACATATCATTCAATTTATCTAGGAGGAATTCAAGTTCATCAAAGATTTGGTGCCAAAGTTCCAAGAAGCTTATGGGGAATAAATCATTAAGCTCAAAGGCAATAAGCTCCCCAAGGGGTTAGGCACCCTCAAATCCATGTTTAAACCTAGATGATCATTTTAGGAGAAAGAAGGAAATTATGATAGATAAATATGATTATTGGGATATAGATATTGCAACCAAAAAAGTGTAGAAGATAGGGAATGTAGACACATGGTAAGAAAGTAAAAACATCATAAACTTGTGCCAGAAGTATACTAGAGTAGTGGCTTGGAGCTACGTGGACCTAAAGGGTTATGATAAGGAAATCATACAACACACCATAGAGTTAGACCCAAATGCAAAAATGGTAAGATAGAAGTAGAGGATGATGAACCCAAAGATAGAGCCCCTCATGAGGCAAGAGCTTATCAAGCTTATAGAAGCAATAATTAAATACCCGCTCAAGCACATCACTTAGGTATCCAACCTAGTCCTGGTTAAAAATAAAAATGGAGAGATGTAATTATGCATTGACTTCAAGGACCTTAATTGAGCATCCTTAAAAGACCACTAACAACTCCCTTTCATAGATCAAATCTTATAGACAATAACTAGATAGAAAATTTTCTCCCAATTAGATGGATTCCTGGGGTATAATCAAGTATGGGTTAAATATGAGGATCAACATAAGACAACATCACTACAATGTGGGGCACTTTTGCTAGCCAATAGAGGCCATTTGGTCTATCCAACACTGAGATAACATTTTATAGGGACATGGACATAGCTTTCAATGACTTACTAAACAAGATCATCCTAGTCTATCTAGACGATATCACTATATTTTAAAAATTTAAAGAAGACCACTTGCCACACTTGGAGAAGGTATTTGAGCATTGTTAGGAGTTGAAGTGTGCTTAAATCCAAATAAATGTATCTTCTATGTTCCATAATTCAAACTCCTAGGGCACATTGTATCTAAATAAGAGATAGCTCTAAACCCCAACCATGTTAAAGCTATTCTTAATCTATCATTCCTCTAAAACGAGAAGATCCTCCAATATTTCCTAGGCTATATCAACTTTATTAAGAGGTTCATACCAAAATTTGCCACCATTTTCTAGCCCATGACTTAAATTTTAAAAATGGGCTACAATTCAAGTGGACTAAGGAAGGGAAGAAATATTTTTATGAGATTAAACATGCCATGATAAAAGCTCCAATTTGACCAATCTATATTTTAACAAGAATTTCATCCTCTATGCCCACAAGGGTGAGCTCACTATAGTGATATTACTTATCAAAAAGGATGATGAAGGAAATGATCATCCCATCATGTTCTTCATCCAAACCCTAAAGAGTTATGAGGAGTAGTATGGTTTTATCAAAAAACATGTATATGCCTTGATGCAAAACATCAAAAATATCAAATATTTGACTTCAAATAACAACGTTATTAGTAATTACATGCATTCAAGCATCAAAGACTATATTATGGATGAGGATATGAGTGAGAAAAGAGTAGGATGGATCACCAGGATCCTTGAATAAGATATTGAAATGAAAATTATTAAATTAATTAGAGATAAAGCATTATATCAAAAGCTTATCCAATGCATTGTTGAAATAAAGGAAGAAAAGGAAGCATGTTTTTTCATTATTGGATAAAACTGAGACTAGGTACAAGACCAAATCAACTACATACAACAAAGCCAATACCCATAAAACTTAAATTAAACTTAAAAAAGAGCATGTTGTTGTGGTCATTGCACAAATAGCCCCAAATTTGGGGACCCACCTTAAAATTTTTATTTTTGGAAATTTCGATTGTCTTTGAGTGATCATTTTTTATGGAACCCTAGCCATGAGCTCAACATATAGGCTCCAAGGTTCCTTGTTTGGTGGTGTTTTATTGTCTTCTACTAATAGTGCTTAATGTACTATGTTTATTTTACTTTAGTCAATCTCAATGTTTTGAACTGAACCAATTCAAGACCTTTGAGATTAATTAAATTAAATTTTCATATAAATAAAAATAATAATTAAATTAAATTAAATAAATAAATAAAAATCATTTTAATTTCTTTTTTTTTGTTTTTTTTTTTGTTTTTATTACCTTCATAGTTATAAAAATAAAAAAGGAAATTATGATGTAAAGAAAGAAAAATAAAAAATAAAAAATAAAAGTAAAGTAAAGTAATAATAATAAAGAAAAACAAAATGAAAATATAAAAAAACATAAAATAAAAATATTAAAGCAATATATTTTGCTACCTCCATAAAATCTTACATAATTCTTAATTTGTCTATGTAGATATAAGGTGGCTTTGGAGTGGACTATCAGGCGGGCACCACCGACATGCACGCAGAACCCACATGAGACAACGAATAATGACCTGGACCCAACTAACACGACTCCCAAAACTGGCATGAAATAGAATCTTGAAACCATGGTAGTGCATAGACAGTGACTTGATGGATGAAGTGGATGTACAATGTGATTATGTGGCGAGTGATAGAGTTTGACAATAAACTGCTTGGCATGACATGTCGACGTGGAAGGCAGATGACACTGGCTAGGCGTATTCTTATGCAGATCATTGTCGATGTAGACATTTACCATAGACATGGTGGACATAAATTTTGGCACTATTTCAAAGTATCATCGTGTGGCACATACATGGGGTGATTACGTGTTTTTAAGATGACAGTGTAGAGCCCAGATGTAGATGTGGTACGTTTAGGCTCGTGTCGATGAGTGTAAGACCATCACTGGCATGGTGAGGGTGATTCTGCATGTCAGTAATTAGCACTGCTACCAACGTCGAGAGGGTAATCGTATACTGAATAACAACATTATAGGAGGCTCAAATTTCATACGGGGTGTGTGACAAGTAAGCCATGCTGGTAGTCATGGATATTTCATGGGTAGAACGGTCCATCTCAAGGTTGAAGGTAATATTATTGTAATGCAAATAGAGGGCCATAGTAAGCGTGTGGTAAAAGCCAATCTCAAGAAAAGTCAGCACCAAGAAATGTCACTCGTCCAGGTCTAATATTGTATACATGAATATCGAAACCCATGTATATGATGCAGGTTTATTTTAAACAAATACAAGGAGCGATTTAAGAAAATTAGTTTGTCAGAGGAGAAAGATAAAGCCCGTGGCCTCCCAGAGTGATGAGATACTCGAATTCACTATAGAAATAATTAGAGTGCTCATGGCAGACAGTAGCCATGTTATAATGAAAGGTAGTTACCATGGGTGCCAATGAATCGATGATGGTGTTATTTTTTGGTGGATTCGATCCATGATGCCATGGCAGTGGGTGTATCGTTCATCATCAATGAAGAATCCAAGGTCTCATATGAAACTAGGTGTGCACAAAGGAATTGTATGACTATGGTATATTTCATCCATGGTAGTAGCTGGGAGCATTGCAGGGCATCTATTCCATAGATGAGATACAACTATTATGACTAGCAAATGTAGAGAAAATTAAATGCATATATGATAGGCTAGCGAGTGTAGGTTTAAATGCTAGTATTGTAAAGAAGCGTTAGTTGACAGAAATACTACAGTCCACATCATGAGTATTGGGCATAGTGGATATGGTTCTCAATAGCACATTTTGAATCACACGGCTGTAACATGTGGAGTCATGGATAACGATGAAGTGATAAAGATCATTCAAAGACATCAGAGGCGGTACGAGATCTGCCATCATCAAGATCCTCCAGGGTGTGGTAGTGGCTTCAGGTTCCCGAATACAAAGTCGGTAGAGGACACTGTGTCAATATTTGCTCACGTGTCCCTCCATATCTCTATTGTTTACAGATTATGAAATTTTTTTTTTAATTTTAAGATTGGTTGGTATTAATGTGAAAAACCAAGGCTGTGGACAAGTGCCATATTCAAACAAGGGAGGTAGTCACATTAATGCCAAGTCAATCATAGCGGCAAGTTAATGTATAGAACGAATGTTAATGTTGTCCCCTATCTAAAACATCACCCAAGGGAATCAAATGTGATGGTTACAAAAGGAAAATAAGATGAAATGCAGAGCATTTGGAAGTGAACGGGTAGTGAATTCAAATGGAGGGAAAAGGATGGAATACAAAAAACAAAGGGTTTCAATAAAATTTTAAATATCCATCAAAATACAAAAATGAGGGCTAGAAATTTTAAGGGAAAATAGGGCATTATCTTTTTTCTTTTTATTTTTTGTTATAAATGCAAAATACTCCATAAAATTGCACCTTGTATTCAGAATCGGAGGAGTAATTTTCTATGTTTTAGACTAATTTTTAATGCAGTTTAATGGTTGCACTGTAGAATGTTTAGAAACATGGAATTTATTTTTGTTTTCTTAGAAGATTACACCTAGTTTATTTTGGACCGTGCGAATGCAACTTCTATTAAATTAGGTTACATTCAAAAATTCTCACATCAGATAGGCATTATACTAATAGTAATTTGTCTTTTAATATTTTCAGCATTCTAGTCTATATTCCAAATTTTATTTTTATTTTTCTAACCTTACCCTTTTGCATTTTTTTAAACTTCAGAAAATAAAATAAAATTAAAATTAAAATTAAAACTCCAAAATAGATGCATGGATCCCAAGAATAAGCTTTAAAGTTTCATTTAGAGCAATTTTGATTTTATTTTGAAGCAAATTCAAAATTCTAAAATTATTTAAAGTTTACATTTTAAAAGGGAATTTTGTAATTTCAAAAGCTTTACATGATTTCACATTTTAAAGGAGAGTTAAGTTTCAAGTTTTGTACTTTCATTTTGCAAACAATAAATTAACTTCTCTTTATGAAAATTATAATTTTATTAAAGAGGGGTAATTTATATGGCATTCCAAAGGCTACATTTTCAAAGTTAGTCATGCAGATTTATTTTATTTTCATTCATCAAGCAAATATAAAATAAATCCACACATCATTCAGAATTACATTTCAGAGATAGGTTCTAATCTTTTATTGCATGCTCAAAGCAAGGTTTAACAAATAAAACTTGTTAAAATTTGCTTAACAAAAGAAGATTGAATCTATCTAAAATACTTCAAGATAAAATGAACTTCATCTTTTCATCGTGGTCATATGAGGGCCAATCACATTTTCTTTTCTTTTAAGTTTCATGAACAATCAATAGCATAACATAATAAAGTAATACCAATATAGGTCCCTTGTTAATAGTTACTTGCAAATCACTAAGGTATTCTAGCACTTATTTGACACATTTTTACAAGCATACATGCACACATTAATTAAAAGGAACCTTGGAGAAATTTATATTTATTTGCAAGAGAGGGTTTTCTAATCAAAATCCTAAGTGTGAGTGTGGTTTTTCAATTGGGTAAAATTACAACTCAACACATGTATATTATAAAATGCACATTATACTCTTCTTTGAAGGGTTCTATTCTAGTGAAACTTTGATGGCATCCTCTTGAGATGTATAGAAACTAGATGAGCCACCTCGTTGCTCTAGGAATTTTACTAAGGATTCTCTAATGGCCACTACTTGGAATATACAAATATAGTAAAGATCATGAAAGTGGAATACTATTGGCCTACTATGTTCAAATATGCTCATTTATGGGTAAGGGAATGCAACAAGTGTAGAATTTTCACCAAACCAAACTAGAATGCTCCTCAACCCCTAAAATCCATGATTATTGATGAGCATTTCTCTCAATGGGGACTTGGTTTCACTAGTGTTATCAACCTACCCTCTAGTGAGGTCCACTAGTGTATCCTCACAACCATTAACTACTTCATGAGATGGACAAAAGTGGTCCCGCTAAAGGAAGCTACTAGAAAAGTTATAGTTAGCTTCCTAGAAGAGATCATCACCTAATTTTATGTACCTAGCACTATCATAACAAATAATGCATCAGCGTTCATTAGGATGGATGCAAGCTAGTTTGTCTTGATATATGGTATCTATATGAAGTCTTCTTCCAACTATTTTCCATAGGGCAACAACCTAGTTGAATCCTTGAACAAGAACCTACTGCGCATCTTGAAGAGAATTAGTACAGATAACAAGAGACAATACCACTTACATGTCTAAAAAGATTTATGAGTAGATAGAATTATCCCAAACAAATATATAGGTTTCTCTCTTTATTTCTTAATTTATGGCTAAGAGACTTGACTCCATATCTTCATTAAGCTACCTACGTTGTAGTTTTTACACTAGTTAGAATTATAGATATATGATATTATATAATTAAGAATTAGGAAGTTTTTGAAGCTTGAAGAACAAAGGGAGGTTGTGTAGAACCACTTATAGAGGCACCAAGAGGATGTGAAAATATGGTTTGATCAAAAGACTATGACTCAATAATTTTGGGTGGGTGACTTGGTACTCAAATGGGACAACAACTGCAACAAATCATACTGACATACCAAGTTTGAATTTATATGGAGTGGGGAATACATCATCACTAGAATCAAAGTAGAAAATACAATAGAGATTTCTACACCAGATGGGAAGCCGATCCTAATCCTAGTAAATGGGATTTACCTAAAAAGGTACCCTTGAAGCATGAAAAAAGGGAGAGAGAGAGAGAGAGAGAGAGAGAAGAGTGAGCAAAATTTTGGTAAACGAAGTATTTGATGCCAAGAGAATAAGAATTCATATGATAAGCCTTGTTTAAATCCCTCTTGAATGCATGAGCACCCAACTCATGAAGCACATAGTTGTTTAAGGTGGAGTGTTGCATGCAGGTGAGAAAAGATTTAGAGAAATCTTGACCTATAAAGTTAGTTTTGCTACTAAGAAGGAATGGTATCTAGAGGATATTAAAGTAGGGTCCATGTTGCCCCTAATACTAATGGATTAAATTCCCTTCCTTATGCCTTGTGAAGAGATTCTATTATGGGAATGAAGGTATTAAATATTCCTTAGCCACATTGACTAGCTTATGGAAGTAGCAAAATCTTCAAGTACCTCAGGGGAAAACAAGGCTCATGGGCACCTCCTTACTTCTTATATACCATCAATGATATATTCACATACAAAGGTAGGACCATGAAGTGACAAGGAAGTAGGCACAATTAGAAATTGATGTAAGCTAGACTAGAAACATGTACTTAAAAATCCTTCGTATTAAACAAGATCTATAGACATATTGGTCTCCCATAAGATTCTAATAGAATGATGTCATCCCATATGCTTGAAAAGCCTTCCATTGGTCAAATATATGATAAATAGTAAAACCTTGAGTTATGCAATTGGGACAACTATTTCAACATCCATTATAAGGGAAAGTTGAGCCATCAACCAAAACTAGTCCCCAAACTAGACCATCGAAGGGAAAGTTGCTCAAGAAGCAAATGTAAAGTCTGTATGACCTAGTGATTGGAAGATAATACTATGAAAAGGTTTTAAATACTTGCCTAAAGGGTCCACTAAAACATGCATGCAAAAAAGACACCTATCACCCTATATGTCACTTTGAATGATACATTGGCTAGAATTTAGAAACTAATTGTTCAATCAGACTTAAATGGTCAAGCTGATGAAACTCTTATGATATGACATGTTTACCATTAAGGTTGGTCACATACTAGCAACAAAATTCAAAATTGGATAATCATGTAAGATTATGGCATATGAACCAAGGGACTCTAGTAACCCAAAGGATATCTCCACCCATATTGGCCAACCATGATAGAGGGAAAATTACATGTGTAGGGAACAATAACTATTATAAAATCTATTAAAGTTGTAGACCCTTGAGTCTTCCTCACCATTGAATAATTAGAGAAAGAAATTTATAATGCATTTTTAAACCACCATGGAAGCAGGAAAGAAGGTTGCATTTGCCAAGCAACACAATCCTATGCCAAAAAGGGTATCCCTACCAAGTCCAAACCAAGTGAGCCACTGTTGCTCTTGACAAATAAAGAAAAAAAGTGGCAGATCCCAAATGGTCTAAAAATACTAAGAACCTAAGAGAATATACCTTCCAAATAAGCTAGGGCCAAGAGGTTGAGTGCTTTCCCTTGAGAATATAGATGACCTACTTGGACCAATACATGGTGCTCCAAGTGAACCACTACTATGAATTCATAGATGCTTGTGCTTCTCACTACAACATACAACATGAGATAATTATGGGTTGCGATGGGCACTTTAATATCACCATCTTCACAAAGGCAATACAAAACATGTTGATGGTCCCCAAGGGATGGAGATAGACCCTATAAAGATCGATTTTATTTACTCATGATACCTCTAACCACTAATTTCCTTAAATGTAGAGCTCACTTCTAGGAAAGTTGCTATACCTGCTTTTCCCTTATCTTGGATACTCTTTAATAATTATGCCTACAATATTTTGAGCATGGTCACATTTATTTTTGGTGATGATAGTGATATCAAAATAATTCAACTAGGATTAGGAGACCTATTCACACTAAAGTTCACACCCAGAGACAAGGAGCTAATACTATATTTTAGTGCTTCCATAGCCCAACAAATGTATGAAGGCATGGAGAATTTTGATACTATTTTGACTTTTAGATATGGTTCATACCTTAGCCATATTGTACTAGCCTAGAATCCCTAGCTATATGAGCACCTAGACCTAAATATTAGACATAAGAATGGCCAAAGGTAATCCACGTTTGCATGGATGAGTATCCTTTATCACAGTTCCTCCTTTTAAACCTTTACAGATGAGTTATTGGCATTGGCCTTGAGTGCCATAAAAGGAACCAAACCTTAGCACATTCTAAAATACTGCTCCTAGAAGTTACATCATGATTATTGAGGGGATTGGTTCTTCCTAGAGAATTATACCATCATCATAATGCATGGATTTTCCAAACCAATGTATCCATTGCTAATTTATGTAACTGAGAGGTTATTCATCCTAGAAATTTTATGGTAACTCAACATGGGGTTTATTAGAGTAGGACCAACTACTACACGTTATCGATAACATTGGGGGAGTGTGCCAAATCAAAATAAAAGTGATGACCCTACTAGAGGATAAGCTCAAGTGTTTAGGTCTCAATATGCTATAATAATCCTAGACATTCAACCTGATCTTGTAGTAACAAGGACATGGCTATTCTTTATGTACGGGGAGGCCATAAGGATTTTTCTCCAAATACCATTTCATATGGAGTTTTACCTGTGTTTCTCTTAACAGACAATCTATCTACCCATAAGGCAAATTTTAACTCACTGTCCCATCCCTTTTTATTTTTGCCCAATGATATTTTAATTTTGGTAATTAAATTTTTATTTGATGATTCAGCTAGACCATTGCCTTGAGGATAATAGTTAGCTGAATGAGAAAGTTCAATTCCATATTTTGCACAGAACTCTATCATTTCAAAAGAGACAAAGTACTTTCCATTGTCTGTTACCAACTTCTTTGGGGCTCCAAATCTGGTTAAGATGTTCTCTTCTAAGAAATTAATGACTACCTTAGTTATTGAATTTCTTAGAGGAGTTGCTTCCACCCATTTAGTGAAATAATCAATCATTGTGATAATCCATTTGTGTCTACCTAAGGAGTTTGGATTTATTTCTCCAATAAGGTCAATTCCCCATTGTGTGAAAGGTGCTTCTATGATTACTAGATGGAGAGGCATTGCTAACTTTTTCTTTCCTGCAAACACTTGACAGTTATGGCAGCCCCTCACATATTGATGAACATATTTGAATAAGGAAGGCCAATAATAACCTGCTCTCATGATCTTATTTGCAGTTGCTTTTGGGGCAAAGTGACCTCCATATAATCCATCATGAAACTCTTCTATCACTTCTAATGTCTCTTTTTCAAACAAGCACAACAATAATACCCCATATGGATGTTTCCAATAGAGTTTACCTTCTTGGGTGTAATACTTTTGAGCTTGTTGTTTTACTGACCTCATTTTATTTGTAGACATACCTCTAGGGAAGGATAGGGTTTGTAGATACAATAGGATATCATCATACCATTTGCATTCAACATTATTTGTTCTTCTGATATCATGCATGTCATCAACTATGGCAATGTTTTGCATGTCTTCCCCTTCTTTGTTAGCCAGATATTTAGCTAAACCTTATCCTCTGATTATTTTCACAACTTTAAATTCTACATCATATTGTAGCAATTTGACCATCCACCTAGCAGGACTACCTATTGGTTTAGGTTGGGTGAAAACATCTTTTATAGCAATGAATGGGATACAACATATAATCTTGTTTGAACCAAAAATACCTTTAAAATGTTCCAGTGCTTGAATCACAACATATGCTTGTTTCTCAATCATTTTAAATCTTAGTTGAGCTCCTTTGAGTCCTATACTCATGAAGGCTATGGGTCTTTCATTCTCTTCATCATCCTTTTGGGAAAGGACTACAGCAATGGTATGTTCAGAAGTGAATGAATATATGTTAAAACTCTTTGAGTAGTCAGGACAGTTCAATACTAGGGCAATGGTGATAGCATCTTTAATTTTTTGAAAAGCTCCAAGATTCTCCTCTGTCCATTTGATGTCAACATTATTTTTAATCATGTTATTGATGGGTTGAGCTATTTCAATGAAATTTGGCACAAACCTTCTTACAAAATTAATTTTACCAAAGAATGATCTAACTCCTTTCATATTTTTAGGGGGAGGTATCTTGGCAATAGCTTCTACTCTTGATGGATCAATGCTAATTCCTTTTTAGATACTATGTGACCAAGGATTTTTCCTTGTGTTTCTCTGAATATACATTTCTTTGGATTCAAGGATATTCCATATTCTTTGCATCTAGCAAAAACTATGGCTAAATGTTCAAAATGGTCTTCAGGGTTTTTTGAAAACATTGTTATGTCATCTAAATAGACAACTACTATCTTGAACATTAGTCCTTTAAAGGTAAAGTCCATGGCCCTTTGGAATGTTGCTCCTACATTCATTAATCCAAATGGCATTCTCAGATATTCAAAGGTACCCCAAGGGGTAGTGAAAGCAATTTTATATCTGTCTTCAGGATTTACCTGAATCTGATTATATCCTGAGAATCCATCCAATAATGACATTCTGGATGAACCTACCATAGCTTGTAGCAATTGTTCCATGTTGGGTAAGGGATAATTATCCTTAAGTGAAATTTTATTCAGATTTTAAAAATCAACACAAAGTTTGATCTCTCTATTTTTCTTTCTTATTGGAACCAAGTTTGCTATCTAGGAAGAAAACCTCACTTTTCTGACTATTTTGGCATCCAATAATTTTTGAACTTCCTTTTGCATAACTGGATGCAATGTGGGATTGAATTTCCTCTATTTTTGCCTAAAAGGTTTAGCATCTTCCTTGAGGGGAATGATGTGAGTCATGACATCATTTTTAAATATTTTTAGGTCTTCATAACTCTAGGCAAAATATTCTTTATTTTTCTTCAAAAAGCTAATGTACTATTATTTTTCTTCTTTTGGTAAAGCCTTATCAATTTTTACCAATCTAGGCTCCTCTTTTGTTCCAATGTTTACATCATCAACTTCTATCTCTTTGAGGAGTGGTTTGTAGGCTTTATCAAAATCATCAAATAATATTTCTAAAGAAACTAACCCCTTAGGGATTCTATTGGTTTTGAGTTGAATTACTTCAACTAGCTCTCCAATTATATTTTTTAAAATTTTCTTCATCCTCCTCCTCACATATAACATCAGAGTACATATTTTGGAGGGTCATGAAATCTCTAATATCCACATCATCTTGAAACACTTGCAGGTATACAACATTATCAGGCACAAAAGGTTTGTATACAGAGATAGTTGGAAACCTATCCATATATTCAGTGTCAATTTTTGGATAGTCTGCACCTAAAGCATTGATTGCCAATAGGTCTGCAATATGATTCTGTTCTCTAGGAATGTAAGAGATGTTAAATGCTAGGAATTTATCAATTTCAGCTAAGACTGCACATTTATATTATTTTAATCTAGGATGTTTGGTTTGGTACTTGCCTTTGACTTATTGAATAATCAGTTCAACATCTCCAGTAATAGTCAAGAAATTTATGCCTAGTTCTTTGGCTTTTCTCAAGCCTAACAATAAAGCTTCATACTCAACAACATTATTGGTGCATGGGAATTCCAATCTATAAGGGATTCCTAGATAGTTTCCCTTAATATCTATTAAATTTACACTAACACCTGCTCCCATTTGAGACTTAGCCCCATCAAAGGATATGGTCCACATTTCTTGGGTAAGAACTCTATCAGATTCTACATCTACTAGTTCTCTGGTTTTAGGATCCATATCTTTTGCATCAGGGACTTCTACTAGGAAGGGATTATGCCAAACTGAGTATACTCCTATTTCCTTCTCTTCTACAGAATTAACCAAATTAACCATGGTGTCATATGGTCTTACCAATTCTACTGAGTATTTTTTAAATGGTTCTCTTCTTAAGGTCACATTTTCTTTTCTTGAAATAGGGATTGTGGCATAAGACCAATCCAATTGTATGGAACCACCCAACTATTCTACCCAATGTTGGCTCAACAGTAATGAGAAGAAAGGGTCTACATCAACTACTGCAATGTCCATTACTATCCATCACTATACCCTTCTTGGGATGTTGATCTAAGAAGACTAATAAGCCAGTGATAATCCCTACACATGGTATCTACCTACTATCCATCACTGACATAGGTGGAGACTCCCTAGTACAAATCAGTCCTAGTTGGTCTACTATCTGTTTGGGCATGATGTTATGGGATGCACCACTATCTAGCATGCAGTTGTGAATGACATACCTTTCTCCCTCATCTGAGTTATATCTGAGGGACACATAAAATGGTCTGACTGATGAGGGTGTTCTAGTCTCATGATTAGAAGGCTTGACTGTATTACAAGATTGTGTTCCTTTTTGTTCGATTAATCCAAAATCTTTACACACCTGTTCTCTATATTTTTGAATATTCATTAACTCACCAAAGGTAATGTTAACATTATGTTTACTTAGTTTAGAACCAACATCAAACTCCATCTTCTTAACATCTAGTATTTTGGTACATTCCTCATGTGGTAGTTGTTCATTTATCTCTACGTTCTTAGGAATAGTTTTGTTTTGATTTTTTTTATTTTTTCTTTTTGTATATTATTATTTATAGTAGGCTATCCTCTAGTCTCCTTGCTTGAGATTTTATCAATTTTATTAGGAACAATCCTATTTCTCATATTTAGGGCATTTGCTTCTAATTCTTCCACCTCTTGAGTTGTTGGGATTACCTTCCCTTGTTTCATTTTATCATACCTAGTTTCTTGTCCTCTTTGTAGGATTTTTGTGTTTTCTGCAACTAGGATTTTAGGATGGTGATTTGAAGCATATGAATCCATATCTTCCTCAAATAACCTTTCTCTAGACTCATCTTCAAGAGTCCAGCATGCATTAATTCTGATGTCCTCTTCTGATTCCTCTTCTAAGTCTATAGGATGATGGATACCTAGATAGATACCACAACAATCTGGATTATGAGGAGCATCACAGGCTGAACAATAATAGGGAAAGTTCTCTACCAAATTGATAGTAGGTATAGGATTGGGAACTGAGTCTTGGTCTTTCTCCATCTCTCTCTTCTTCCAACCATTCCCATTATTTTTATTTCTTTCATCAGAATGGTTGTTACCCTAGTTTCTATTAAAATTCCTCCTGAATGGTGGCCTATTCTCTCCTTGTTGTCTATCAACTTGAGGTTGAGAAGACTCACCATTGCTCTCCTTATTTCTCTCTATCCTAGCTAATCTATTATTCATTGTGTTGAACATTTCTATCATTTGATTAGCCAGTTTCTCCATGGGGTCTTGTTCAGTTCTCTTCTGTAAGTTGAATCCTACCTTCTTAGGTTTCCTATCAGGATGATTATCTTCTAGAGAGTATGGTTTCATTTTTCCATTGTCTAACATATTCCTTTCAATTTCTATGGCTTTCTCCATGCACTCATCTATGGTAGTAACATGTTCTTGTCTTAACTCGTAGTTAAACTCTCCTGGGAAGGCATTTTTATAAAAATAGATTGATTGTATATTGTTTGGTCGTAGATCAGTGGGAATTTTATTCTTGGATTTAGAAAATATTCTATTAAAATCACTTAATGACTCGTTTTCTTTCTTTTTCATTGTTTCTAGGTCTGTTAGTAGTGACTGTTCATTTTTTCTTTCACCAAACTTCTTTAGAAAGATAGTTTCCATTTTAGTAAAATTGGCAATATCATTATCTGGAAGGGTGTTAAACCATTCTCTAGCATCCTTCTCTAAAGTTTGAAGGAATAGTCTCAACACTACATCTTCATGTTCTACTTCTAGACTATCCAAAGTGTACAAGAAGCTTTTAATGTGATCCTCTCCAGTAACTACATTATTTCCTTGAAATTTAGGTAAATACTTATGAGATTTACTAGGAATATCATGTAACGGTGTTGGTAACTAGAAAGGCCTATATCTATTGATTCTCTACAATTGAACATTAGGTGGTGGATTGGCCATGTTAACTACTTGAGGTGTTTGGATCGGATTGATAGGAATTACAGTAGGAGGTGTAGTATTTATTCCACTAGGAATAGTAGGAGGTGTTTCAAATATATTCTCTACTGTAATAATATCTGTATCAGAACCTTTTGAAGATGAATTAGAAGGATTAGTTCTAAAAAATACCTCTAGATCTAAGAATTTTGGATACAACTCTTGAGCGGTTCTTCTCATTCATGCCAACACATTCTACTCCTCCTTTTATTCTTTTTAATATTTTTGGATTTGATCAGTCAAAGTCACCAACACAATGTGTGTAGAAGGAACAAATGTCTGGTTGATATTGCTCAACTAATATCACTCTCAATCACTCAGGGTATAATATTTTTCAAGAATCAAGAAAATCAAGAAGTCTAAGAAAATAAAGAAAATGATTATAACCACTTGTTTCTTAAAAAGAAAATTTGGAAACTACGAGCATATGAAGAAAATAGATTCAAAAATGATTTCAAACATGAAAACTGAACACTCTGGTTTTCTTCAGGCTGACTATTGCCAATAAATATTTATCGTTAGGTTCCAAATTGTAATGAAAATTACACATTCGTTCCTCAACAATGGTGCCAATAAATTGTTGGGGATTTTTCCTGCATCCTTAAGATAAGCTATCACGCTACAGGAAAACCTACTACCAATGAGCAATTATAGGCTCTGGTCGACCTACCTCTTTAACCTAGGAATAGAGTTCTTCAATATTTTCTAAATAGACCAGGTATGGTAAGGATACCCTTGAGGTGAACTTAAAGTTTTTAACATTTTATGTTCATGCTCTTCCAGATTTATGGTGGTGAATTAAATATTTTATAAATTTGACCAAGCTAAAACAATAACAGTTCAATTATACCTTATGTATGACCGATGCCTTAATCCTTTGGGCTATTGTAGCAAGATTTAATAACAATTTAATGAAAATAGAAAGAACAGGGAAAGAGATAATCGGTGCAATTACATTCATTCAAATATCATAATAAACGTAATAGTTGACCAATGAAAGAAACGTTCACTATGCATTCAAATAATGTAACTCATAATGAAGACACACACAAGACTGAATACAAAGATGTAATAGGAAAGAAGCCCAGAATTGTATTAATATTTGAAAGATGATTACATGAAGAGTTGGCATGGAATCACCATTTAACTCTTAGAAATATTAATACAATAAAGATCCTCGTTCGAATATCGTAACAAGGACCTTTCACTCTTCCGTTCGAATATCACAATAGTCGAGTCTCTAGACCTCTGGCTCAATAGTCTAGAAATAATCTCAGCTTCTCGGGCACTTTCCTATCAAAACCTGCACAGTAATGGGAAGAATAAGGGGTGGAAAATAAGAAGAAAGACAAAGGGAATACAACAGCAAAGAATGGGCACTCGAGTATACCTCTTAGAAAAAATATGCTATGTCAAAAGCTCGATCCTTATTCTAGCTGTAGACATCCTTCTTATAGCTGTGGCGGCTCTATAACTACCTAAACTACTTTCATCTGAACTGTCCACTTGGTGCCATCTCCTACCTTGTCATCGGTTGGGTGTTTGTACAACCTATTATTTAACTATCTCAAAAATAATATTCATTCCCAAAATTGGTTGAAGTTCTTCCTAGTTGTCATCCATCTTCTCTTTCCCTTTCTCTCCCATTGTGGGCCCTATGTTGCTCATTGACTTAGATGTCCTTTGACTTCTCTTGATTGTGTCCTTCTCTTGGCTAGCACCAACCAAGTCAGCCATGTGTATCCAGATTTCCTCGTCAATCGCACTAAGTGCGTTAATTCTATCCAATACTCTTATTCCTTTGGTCTTGTCTTCTTTCAAGACTATTTTTTGATCTGGAAGAATCTGACTATGTCAAGGGTGGTTGTTGACAAAGAGATGAGTTGATCAGATAGTTTATCTTCATCAATTTTCTCACACGGGGATTCTCTAATATCTTTGATGGCTAACTGACTGAAACCTTTAGTGTTGAGTAATTTGTGGAGACTGACATTGAGATGTTTCAACCTATTAATTGTATCACTTTCCACATTCTCTAGTTCTTTAACTGTGTTATTCCATCGAGGTCTATCTACCTTAAAACTAGTGACTTTCTCATATTCTACTTGGCAGCTATGACTTTTACCATCAATGGTGACCACCTATTTGGATCTGACCTGTTCATACTTAGTCTTGCATTTCTCATACACTAGGGAAATAGCTGCCACCTTTTTATCTACCTCCTCTATCAAGGGTTTTATTTTCTTATTTGCTTCTATTATTGCCCCAAAATCCCTGCAACAACTCTCAATCATTTCTGCTTCTTTTTCTATGATCTTGATCATATTTTATTTATACTTGGTTGTAAGCACTGGAGCTTGTAATGGTTTACTCCCTAAAGGCACTTGCCCTTGATTCTTTTCTACTTTAGCTTTCAGTTTTTCATTCTCTTCCTGTAATAGTTTTGCTTTAGATTTCTAGGCTGTCACTTCTTTCTCAATTGCCAATGCAGTATGTGCATGTACTTGCACTCCATGTTTTAATAAGGTGATTGTGTCTCCTCCTATTTCTGCATCACCTGTGCCAGGATTTATCTGAAGTGAATGCACTCCTTGAGTGGGAATGGTGATGGTAGTCTTGGAGGTAGGTTCTGAACTTGATGAAGGTGAACTTTGAACTTTGCTCCTGGTCTGAGCTTCTATTACCCTATCTTCCATTATTGCTTCGATATGCTCTTCCTCCTCATAAGTGAATTTTATGAAGTCCTCTCTTTTGACTAGAGTGAGGCTCATAGGCTCACCAGTGCCCATTTTGATCCTAGCTCTCTTATGGGGGGAGAGTTTGAGGTGTCAAGAATTACCACTTGGTAATCTCTAAAGATATCACTAAATCCTCTAGCCTTCTATATTCTTTTCCATGCTATAGCAGATATTCTGATCTCCTTGTTGTTTACCATGAAAGCCACTGGTATTGCTTGAGGAGAGCCTGTGGCCATCTATTGTAAATGATGCAGGGCCATCAAAGTTACTACTAGGATTTCAATTGTGAAGTGGCTTAGGGTAGCAAAAGTGGGCACAATCTCTTTTCCTTTGCTTGTACTAGGAGATCGAGAAGTGGAAGAAGCACCAACTACTTCTTCTATTATTTGAGTTGTCACCTCAACCATGATCTCGATTTGTTTAGGTTCTAAACTCATAACCTCTACGATGGGATCTGCAAAGTCTTTTGGTGGAATGATAGCCACTTGGGGCATTATTTTATCTATTGTGTCATGTCTTACCATCCTGAGGTCGGAGGAGTAGTTCCCTACTTCTTCTATATGAGTATGTGCTCATACCAGGTTTTGGTTATTCCATATGTCTTCTAAATTCACTCCATTTTTTGTGCCCACAAAAGACTTTTCTCAAATTCATCTTCTCTGTGTATCATCGGTTTAGGCTCAATGACAATGTCTCTGTAACGACCCTTAGGATCATACGACCTCCAGGTGATTTCTATGAAATGATAGGAATCCATTATGGGCAAGGCCTTCATCATTCTAGGATATCCTCTATAAACATACTGCCCTATTTTTCCTAGTGCAGTGACCCAAGGAATCCTAGTCTGTTTCCTCTTCCATATCAATCTGGCTTCTTCTATAGATTGCCTCACTATCTCTAAGGTAGCTAGTGATTTTGGACAGAAAGTGGGCAAAGCTTTGGGTGGCAATTTTCCCCCGTATGTCCTGATGAAGCTATAGTGCTTAGTGAGAAAGAAATCTCCAGCTTTCTTGTCTTCAAGATACTTGATTATACCTAGGCTCATTTTGGGGGGTTCTTTCTCAGTGAGTACATGATACATGGATGCCAAAAATCTTCCACAGAATTTTGAATAAGTGGAGGTGCCATCATAAATGCAAGGTAGTCTATCCTAGATAATTTCCCTCGGCACACCTCCTAACTGAGTAATCACATTATCTTTGAACTGCCCGATGATCAAATGGATGAGGAATGAGTAGTGTGAGAAGTGGGGCATGAATTCTCTATCCTCCTTAATTGCCTTCTACAATTCTTTGAATTCTCTGTCCATTGTCTCGCACATTATATCTTGCCACCTATACATTGGTATTTTCTAGGTTTTGTTGCACTACACTATCAGGTACATAACTTCGATGCTGATCCAGTTAAGGTCCTCGACCCCCATAACTATGTGGATCATGTCAGCATAATCTCTAGCCCATTTGTGAAGCCACAATTTATGAATTGGAAAATCTATTGACACCAGTTTGTCGTAGTCGAATAGCTTCTCGTAGAAGGTGGTGCCTATTGGCATTTAACCTTCATGCTTGGTCATTAGACTTGTTTAGTAGGTTTGGATAGCAGGCGACAAAGGATTATGAGAGAAATCAATTAAAACTATTCTACTCTCCCCTTAAAACTCTCCCCTAACTTCTCTCGCACAATATCTAAGTTGTTATTTTCCAATGTATATAAGCATTTTACTTCAATTTTTTTGTTCAATGAACATTCACGGTTCACACTTGGTATCAGAGCAAGTGAGATCGAGGGCTCACAAGTTGACCAGGAGGACCCACAAGCAAGAACGCATCCCGATGTCGAGGAGTGGTCCACAGAGCAGAACCTTTATGCAGATCTCGAGGTAGGTAGACTAGACAGGGACACAGATCCCAAGCATCTAACTTGGTGGTGAGATGGCAGGCAGGTGTAGACAATAAATTTGAGGACTAGACCACGTGGCAGACCTAGAGGCAGACACGTGACGATGAGCCATAGACCCAAATGTGGACACGTGGTGGGACCCAAAGGTGGACACATGGTGAACAGTAGACCTATTCTGACTGGACTGACATAGGACACGTGGTACGCTGAGAAGGAGGACATGTGGCACACTAACACGTGGCACGCTAATGTAGTAATATGGTGATGTGGTAAAGATTTATTAGTCAAATTCTATAGCAAAATAGGACACATGATTTCCCGAAGGTAATCAATACTCCCTACGCACGTTAAGAGTTATAAACAACTTGGAACCCCATCTCCTAGCGAATGTGGAATAAATCCCATTCTATTTTTTTTCCCATCATAAGGAGCAAACATGCTCAAATAGGGGGTATTGCAATTTAGCTTCATGTCAAGAATTGTAGCCCGACTGGCTCAAGGAGCCAGCCTAATGCCTTCGCCCTCTGCCCGGTCGCGTGTTCGAATCATAGCAAGGTAAGAAGGAAGTTTTTTTTAATTATTTTTGTGTGTTGAAGATTAAATGTTAAAAGGAGTGCGCCTTTCCTTATCTCACAAGGTAGTGAGTTAGTGTGGTTGGTCAGTAGCCATAAACTAAGAGCTTAGTGAAGGATTGACACAGGTTCAAATCCCCTTATTAGTTATTTTTTTGTGCAAAAGATAACTAAATTTAAGTTTTAATATAGTTAATAATTCAATTAGTATATTAATTAAAAAAATTAGTTAATATTTAATTTTATTATCAATATTACTACTTTTTTTATTATTTCTTGCACCATTTTAAAAAAGGAAAGGAGAAAAATATTTCCTAAGAGAGGAAATTATTGTAAAAGCCTAAGAGGCTTTAAAAGGTGAAAATTCTTTGTATTATCTTGAGAGGCTTGAAAAGTGAAAAAAAAAATTGTAATAGCCTAAGAGGCTTTAAGGGGGGATAATTTTTACATCGAAGGGTAGAATTTTGTAATCATTCATGATACGATCTATTGGATGCTATCATGCCCTTTGTTCTCTTTTAGTAAGAGAAAACCTTGAATCCTTTGATGAAAAAGTTTGAACATATGGATCGAATATTGTATTCAATTTTCTACAAAATTTTGTAATATCCCATCAAAGAGCACCAGATGCAGGATATGATGTTGATTCAAAAGATAATTCCTTTGGCAGCAGATTTGAAGATTCAAAATCTGTAGGAGTTGCACCACAGGAGCCAGAGAATAATCATCTCATTAACAGTGACTTAGTTGAAATACTCGAGCCAGAACCATACTCATCTAAAATCATTCTCATCAGTGACGGTGGTGATTCAGTTGCTGACAACTTTGTCAATCCAGATATAGGATAACCCCAGTAGGTAGAACAAGCTATAAGTGAGAGAGTAAATCAAGTTAGATTTGATTTAAATCTGTAACTTTTTTCTTTGAAAAGCATAGTGCTTTGATTGTAATTAAGAAATAAGAGAGTGTTTCTAGTTTATTTCTAATAGCTATGGCATCCAATAATAATCTACCTATTCTAGAATTTAATGGGTTCAATTATGATTATTGGTCCATCAAGATGAGGATCTTACTCATAGGCAAGGGACTATGGGACATAGTGGAATAAGGTTATATAGAACCTTCATATTGGACAACTTTGAGTGCAGCCAACAAGAAGACAAAGAAAGAAGCACAAAAGAACAATTTCTCTGCTCTCTATCATCTCCAAGCAACATTGGAGAAAACTATCTTTCTAGAATTACCTCTTGTTTAACTACACAATATGCATGGAAAGCCTTGAGAGAAGGTTTCCAAGGAAGCAATCAGGTGAATCAAGTAAGGCTTCAAACCCTGAAACGAGATTTTGAGAATCTTAAAATGAATGAAGATGAGAAAGTTGGAGACTACTACGTAAGAGTCAAAGCAGTTGTCAACAAGATGCAAACTCTTAGAAAAATAAGTCAGACCTGAAGTGATTGTGAAGAAAGTGTTGAGAACGCTTCTTCGAAAATAGAATCACATTGCTATCATAATTGAAGAATCAAAAGACCTTTCCACTCTAAATTTTGATGCATTTATCGGTTCATTAATGTCTCATGAAGATATATTACATGGATCTCCTTCAACAAGCTATGGAGGTGATGATAAAGCCTTCTCATCCAATGAGGGTACAGGAAGAAGACAAGGAAGAGGCCAAGGCAAAGGACAAAGAAGAGGAAGAGGCATAAGCAGCCAAAGAGGAGGAAATCCAAGCAGATATGGCAATCAAAATAGAGGTAGCAATCAATGCAGAGGCGAAAATCAAGGTCAAAATGACAATCAAGGAAGAGGAGATGACAAAAAGAAAGCTTATTTCAATTATGGCAAGCCCGGTCATTTTGCTCAAGACTGTTGGTCCAAGACTTCTCAAGGAGGCAACAGTCAATATGGAAACTATGGTGAAGAAGAAGGAACATCAAATCTATTTCTTTCTTATGGAAAATCAGATCAAAATTTGACTGACGCTTGGATTTTGGATACTGGTTGTTCTAACCATATGAGTGGTAAAGCAAATATCTTTACTACAATGGATTCCACCTATAAATCTCAAATCAATTTGGGAGATGATAAAGCTTTGCAAGTTGAAGGTATTGGAGCCATGGCAGTTCCAAAAAAAGAAGGCACAAAAAGGGTAAATGACATCTACTACACCCCCAAACTCCAACATAATTTGCTTAGTGTTGGACAAATGATGGAGAAAAATTACAGACTTGTTTTTGATGAGGAAAATATGTAATTTTTTATAAAAATAATTGTAATAGAGTCATTACAAAAGTACCTATGACCAATAATAGGTTGTTTCCCCTTAATTTTGGGGAACCAGGGGGAGCTTAACTTACTAGTATTGCTATAGAAAATCCAAGTGTGCTTTGGCACTTGAGAAAGCACTCCAGGTCTAAGTTTCCAAAAATACAAGCGTGGAGGGCCAGCTATCCACTTCAACTAGTGCATTCGGACATTTGTGGTCCAATGCAGATAAAAAGCATAGGTAATAATTCCTATTTTCTCACTTTTATAGATGATTTCTCTAGGATGTGTTGGATCTATTTCTTGAAAACCAAAGATGAAGCTTTTGATTGCTTCATAGATTTCAAGAATAATGTAGAGAAACAAAGTGAGGTCATTGTAAAATATCTAAGGACAAATCGAGGAGGAGAGTACTCTTCAAAGGTATTTTTGAAATATTGTAAAGAATGTGGGATAAAGAGGCAATTCACCATTGCCTATACTCCACAACAGAATGGAGTGGCGAAAAGAAAGAACTACACCATAGTAGAAATGGCCAGATCGATGCTTCAAACTAAGCATCTCAGTAACATGTATTGGGTCGATGCTGTTAGAACCAGTGTTTACATTCTAAATAGGATTCCTACTTCTAGTTTGGATGGGATCACTCCTTACGAGGGGTGGTATGGCAAGAAGCCGAATGTAAAAAATTTCAACATTTTTGGTTCTTTAGCATATGCACACATTCCTGATGAAAAAATAAATAAGATTGATCCCAAGATTCAAGCATGTATTTTTGTAGGATATTGTGAGTCTACCAAAGCATATAGGCTCTACAATCCAAAGACGCATAAAATTATCCTTTCCAAGGATGTAATTTTTGATGAAGGGGGAGAATGGTTCATAAAAAAATTTTGTTGATGATGAATCCCATGATGCAAGTTCTTCTCAAGTACAACAGGTGCAGACCAAGAAGAGCAAAGGCACACCTCCTCCAAGCCCAAGCATGAGTACTACTTTGAGTACATCAGTAGCTACTCCAAGTCCTTCTACATAGAGATCAGTAAGTTCTTCACCTATGGATATTGATTCTCCATAAAGAGGTAAAATAACACTACAACATAATCCATCTTTTCAAAATTTGGATAAGAATTTCTAGAAAATATACACTAGAAGTCAGGCTAGTGAAATGAATGCAGTTTTACAAAAACTTGAAAATCTACATATGTATGGTGATGATGAATCAAATGATCCTAAAGGAGATGTATTTAATTATGCTTTAATGACTAGTGCACAGTTAGAGCCATCTAGCTATGATAAAGCATGCACTCATAATTTATGGCAGCAAGCCATGGAAGATAAAATCACCTCTATAAAAAAGAATGATACTTGGGAGCTAGTGAAGCTTCCAAAGGGAAAAAATGTGTTGGATGTAAATGGGTCTACAAGACCAAATTCAATGCTGATGGAAACATTGAAAGACACAAGGCAAGACTTTTAGCAAAAGGATTTACTAAAAAATATGGCATTGACTATGAGGGAACCTTTGCTCTTGTTGCCAGACAGGAAATAATCATATCAGTCCTTTCCTTGGCTGCCCACAAAGGGTGGAAAATTCAGCACATGGATGTAAAAAGTGCCTTTCTCAATGGGTACTTAGATGAGGAGGTTTATGTTCAACAACCTCAAGGCTTTAAAGAACAAGGTAAGGATAACCTTTTTTACAAACTAAAAAAAGCCCTATATGGCCTCAAGAAATCACCAAATGGTACTCTCACATTGATGGTTATTTCAAGGAGTATGGATTCACTCGAAGTAAAAGTGAACCTACTCTCTACTACCTAAAGAAAGGTAAAGATATTCTTATAGTTTGTTTATATGTGGATGATCTCATATTTATGGGTAGTAATGATAAGATGAATATGGAGTTCAAGCACTCCATGATGAAATAATTTGAAATGAAATATTTGGGCTTAATGCATTACTTCCTAGGCATGGAAGTTCATCAAACAAATAGAGGGATCTTCATATGTCAACATAAATATGCTCAAGATATGATCAAGAAATTTGCCATGGAGCAATGCAAATTAGTTGCAACTCCAACAGGTCATGGAATCCAATTGAGCAAATATGATGGAGCATCGAATGTTGACATGACCACTTATAGGAGCGTGGTTTAGAATTTGATTTTTTTTCACCAACACAAGACCTGATATTCAGTATGTTGTTTCTCTTGTTTCAAGGTTTATGGTTGATCCAGCTGAACTACATTTTCAAGCAACTAAAATAATTATGAGATACGTAAAGGTTACATTGGATTTTAGAATCCATTACCACAAATGTAATTATATAAATTTATTTGGCTTCAATGATAGTGATTAGGGCAGCAATCTAGATGATAAAAAATCTACATTAGGGAACTGTTTTAGTCTAGGGTCAGGACTAATTACATGGAGTTCCAAAAATCAAATTTTTGTAGCATTGTCATCTATTGAGGCTGAGTATATAGCAATCACATATGCTAGTACTCAAGCTCTATGGTTGAGAAAAATCCTTGAAGATATTAGAGAAAGGCAAAGTGGTCCTACCATATTGTACTGTGATAACATGAGTGCCATTCAGTTGCCATATAATCCTATCCACCATAGTAGATCAAAACACTTTGATATGAAGTATCACTTCATTCGAGATATGGTGGAGCACCAGGATGTTGAGCTTAAAAATTGTAGCACTTTGGACAACATGGCAGACATCTTCACCAAAGGCATGGCTAAATTTCAATATATAAAGCTGAGAGACTATCTTGTCAGACCTCTCAAATTTAAGGGGGAGAATATTGGCATTTAACCTTCATGCTTGGTCATCAGGCTTGGTCGGTAGGTTTGGACGGCAAGTTGTGGATGGTAGGTGGAAAAGGATTGTGGGAGAACTCAATTAAAACTATTCTAATCTCCCATTAAACCTCTCTCCTAACTTCTCTCGCATAATATCTAAGTTATTATTTTCCAATGTATATAAGCATTGTATTTCAATTATTTTGGTTAATGAGAATTCATGGTTCACACTTGGTATTAGAGCAGGTGAGGTTGAGGACTCACGAGTTGACTAGGAGGACCCATAGGTAGGCATGCATCCCAAGGTCGAGGAGCAGCCCGTAGAGCGAAACCCTAGCATAGATCTTGAGGCAAGCAAACTAGATAGGGACACAGATCCCAAGCATCTAAATTTGTGGTGAGCTAGTAGGCAGGCGCAAACATTATAGCTGAGGACCAGACCACATGGTAGACCCAGAGGCAAAAACATGGTGATAATCCATAGACCCATAGGTGGACATGTGGCGAGACCCAAAGGTGGACATGTGGCAGGACCCAGAGGTGGACACATAGCGAACATCAGACCTATTTTCACTAGACTGACATAGGACACATGACACACTGAGAAGGAGGACACATGGCACATTGACACATGGTATGCTGACGCAGTAGTAGGGTGATGTGGTGAAGATTTATTGGTCAAAGTCTACAACAAAAGAGGACACGTGATTTACCAAAGGTAATACTCCCTACACACGTTGAGAGCTATAAACAACTTGGAAGTCTGCCTCCTAGCGAATGTGGGATAAATCCCATTCTATTTTTTCCTATCGTAAGGAGCAAACGTGCTCAAATAGTAGGTATTGCAATTTGGATTTGTGTCGAGCGTTGTAGCCCGACTGGCTCAAGGAGCCAGCCCAACGCCTTTGCCCGATCGCATGTTCGAATCACAGCAAGGTAAAAATGAAGTTTTTATTTATTTATTTTTGTGTGTTGAATATTAAATGTTAAAATGAGTGCATCTTTACTTAGCTCACAAGGTAGTGAGTTAGTGTGTCTAGTCAGTAGCCATAAGCTAAGAGCTTAGTGAGGGATTGACACAGGTTCGAATCCCATTATTAGTTTTTTTTTTTTGCAAAAGATAACTAAATTTAAGTTTTAATATAGTTAATAATTCAATTAGTATATTAATTAAAAAAAAAATTAGTTAATATTTAATTTTATTACTAATTAAAATTACTACTTTTTTTATTATTTCTTGCACCATTTTAAAAAATGAAAGGAGAAAAATATTTCCTAAGAGAGGAAATTATTGTAAAAGCCTAAGAGGCTTTAAAAGGTGAAATTTTTCTGTATTAGCTTGAGAGGCTTGAAAAGTGAAAAAAAATTATAATAGCTTAAGAGGCTTTAAGGGGGGATAATTTTTGCATTGAAGGGTAGAATTTTGTAATCATTCATGATACGATCTGGATGCTATCATGCCATTTTTTCTCTTTTAGTAAGAGAAAACCCCAAATCCTTTGATGAAAAAGTTTGAACATATGGACTGAATACTGTATTCAGTCACCTACAAAATTATATAATAGTCCATCAAAGAGCACCAGATGCAGGATATGACGCTGATTTAGAAGACAATTTCTTTGGTAGCAGATTTGAAGAGTCATAATCTATAGGAGTTGCACCACAGGAGCCAGATAATAATCATCTCAATAAAAGTGACTCAGTTGAACTACTCGAGCCAAAACCATACTCACCTGAAATCATTCTCATCAATGACGATGGTGATTTAGTTGTTGACAACTTTGTCAATCCAGAGATAGGAGAACCTCAGCAGGTAGAACAAGCTATAAGTGAGAGAGTAGATCAAGTTAGATTTGATTTAAATCTGTAACTTTTTTCTTTGAAAAACATAGTGCTTTGATTGTAATTGAGAAATAAAAGAGTGTTTCTAGTTTATTTCCAATAGCTATGGCATCCAATAATAATCTACCCATTCCAAAATTTAATGGGTTTTATTATGAGTATTGGTCCATCAATATGAGGACATTACTCATAGGAAAGGGACTATGGGACATAGTAGAATAAGGTTACACATAGCCTTTAGATTGGATAACTTTGAGTGCAGCCGACAAGAAGACAAATAAAGAAGCACCAAAGAGAAATTCCTCTACTCTCTATCATCTCCAAGCAGCATTGGAGAAAAGTATCTTACCTAGAATTGCCTCTTGTTTAACTGCACAAGATGCATGGAAATCCTTGAAAGAAGGTTTCCAAAGAAGCGATCAGGTGAAGCAATTAAGGCTTCAAATCCTAAAACGAGATTTTGAGAATCTCAAAATGAATGAAAATGAGAAATTTAGAGACTATTGCGCAAGAGTCAAAGCATTTGTCAACAAGATGCAAACTATTTGCAAAGAAGTCAAACTTGAAGTGATTGTTAAGAAAGTATTGAGAACACTTCTACAAAAATAGAGTCACATTGCTATCATAATTGAAGAATCAAAAGACCTTTCCACTCTAACTTTTGATGCATTAATCGGTTCATTAATGTCTCATGAAGAGAGATTACATGGATATCCTTCAACAAGATATGGAGGCGATGATAAAGTCTTCTCACCCAATGAGGTTACAGGAAGAGGACAAGGAAGAGGCCAAGGCAGAGGACAAATAAGAGGAAGAGGCAGAATCAACCAAAGATGAGGAAATCCAAGCAGAGGTGGCAATCAAAATAGAGGTAGCAATCAAGGCAAAAGTGGAAATCAAGGTCAAAATGGCAATCAAGGAAGAGGAGGTGACAAAAAGAAAACTTGTTTCAATTATGGGAAGCCCGGTAATTTTGCTCGAGACTGTTGGTCTAAGACTTCTCAAGGAGGCAGCAGTTAATATGGCAACTATGGTGAAGAAGAAGGAACATCAAATCTATTTCTTTCTTATGGAAAATTAGATCAAAATCTGACTAACACTTGGATTTTGGATACTGGTTGTTCTAACCATATGAGTGGTAAAGCAGATCTCTTTACTACAATGGATTCCACCTATAAATCTCGAATCAAGTTGGAAGATGATAAAGCTTTGCAAGTTGAAGGCATTGGATCCATGGTAGTTCCAACAAAAGAAGGCAAAAAAATAGTAAATGACATCTACTACACCCCCAAACTCCAACATAATTTGCTTAGTGTTGGACAAATGATGGAGAAAAATTACAGACTTGTTTTTTATGAAGGCAAATGTATAATTTTTGATAAAAATAATTGTAATAGAGTCATTACACAAGTACCTGTGACCAAGAATAGGTTGTTTCCCCTTAAGTTTGGGGAACCAGGGGGAGCTCAACTTTCTAGTATTGTTATAGAAAATCCAAGTGTGCTTTGGCACTTGAGATTTGGTCACCTAAATTCTACAAGCTTGAAATTGTTAACTTCTCAAGCTATGGTATTTGGACTTCCCAAAATTGTTGAACACAAGGAGTTATGCGAAGGATGTGCTTTGGGAAAGCACTCTAGGTCCATGTTTCTAAAAATACAAGCGTGGAGGGCCAGCTATCCACTTCAACTAGTGCATTCGGATATTTGTGATCCAATACAGATAAAAAACATAGGTAATAATTCCTATTTTCTCACTTTTATAGATGATTTCTCTAGGATGTGTTGGATCTATTTCTTTAAAACCAAAGATGAAGCTTCTGATTGCTTCATAGATTTCAAGAATAATGTAGAGAAACAAAGTGAGTTCATTGTAAAATGTCTAAGGACAGATCGAGGAGGAGAGTACTCTTCAAAGGTATTTCTAAAATATTGTAAAGAATGTGGGATAAAGAGGCAATTCACCAATGCCTATACTCCACAACAAAATGGGGTTGTGGAAAGAAAGAAGCGCACCATAGTAGAAATGGCCATATCGATGCTTCAAACTAAGCATCTCAGTAACATGTATTGGGTCGATGCTGTTAGAACCAGTGTTTACATTCTAAATAGGAGTCATACTTCTAGTTTGGATGGGATCACTCCTTATGAGGGGTGGTATGGCAAGAAGCCAAATGTAAAACATTTTAATTTTTTTGGTTCTTTAGCATATGCACACATTCCCGATGAAAAAAGAAAGAAGCTTTATCCCAAGATTCAAACATGTATTTTTGTAGGATATTGTGAGTCTACCAAGGCATATAGGCTCTACAATACAAATACGCATAAAATTATCCTTTCCAGGGATGTAATTTTTGATGAAGGGGGAGAATAGGATCATAAAAAAGTTTTTGTTTACGATGAATCCCATGATGCAAGTTCTTCTCAAGTACAGTAGGTGCAGACCAAGAAGAGAAAAGGCACACCTCCTCCAAGCCCAAGCATGAGTACTACTTTGAGTACATCAGCAACTACTCCAAGTCCTCCACAAATATCAGTAAGTTCTTCACCTATGAATATTGATTCTCCATCAAGAGGTAAAATAACACTACAAAATCATCCATATTTTCAAATGTTGGATAAGAATTTCCAGAAAAGATACACTAGAAATCAGGCTAGTGAAATGAATGCAGTTTTACAAAAACTTGAAAATCTACATATGTATGGTGATGATGACTCAAATGATCCTAAATAAGATGTAGTTAATTATGCTTTAATGACTAGTGCACAGCTAGAACCATCTAGCTATGATAAAGCATGCACTCATGATGTATGGCAGAAAGCCATGGAAGAGGAAATCACCTCTATAAAAAATAATGATACTTGAGAGCTAGTGAAGTTTCCAAAAGGAAAAAAATGTGTTGGATGTAAATGGGTCTACAAGACCAAATTCAATGTTGATGGAAGTATTGAAAGACACAAGGCAAGACTTGTAGCAAAATTTTTTAGTCATAAATATGACCTTGACTATGAGGAAACCTTTGCTCTTATTGCCAGACAGGAAATAATCAGTTCAGTACTTTCCTTGGTTGCCCACAAAGGGTGGAAAATTCAGCACATGTATGCAAAAAATGCCTTTCTAAATGGGTACTTATATGAGGAGGTTTATGTTCAACAACCTCAAGGCTTTAAAGAACAAGGTAAGGAGAACCTTATTTAAAAACTGAAAAAGCCCTATATGGCCTCAAGCAAGCACCAAGAACATGGTACTCTCGCATTGATGGCTATTTAAAGGAGTATGGATTCACTCGAAGCAAAAGTGAACCTACTCTCTACTACCTAAAGAAAGGTAAAGATATTTTCATAGTTTATTTATATGTGGATGATCTCATATTTATGGGTAGTAATGATAAGATGAATATGGAGTTCAAACACTCCATGATGAAACAATTTGAGATGAAATATCTGGTATTAATGCATTACTTCCTAGGCATGGAAGTTCATCAAAAAAATAGAGGGATATTCATATGTCAACACAAATATGCTCAAGATATGATCAAGAAATTTGCCATGGAGCAATGCAAATCAGTTGCAAATCCAACAGGTCATGGGATCCAATTGAGCAAAGATGATGGAGCACCGAAGGTTGGCATAACCACTTACAAAAGCGTGGTTGGGATTTTGATGTTTCTCACCAAAACAAGACCTGATATTCAATATGTTGTTTCTCTTTTTTCAAGGTTTATGGCTGATCCATCCGAACTACATTTTCAAGAAACTAAAATAATTATGAGATACGTAAAGGGTACATTGGATTTTAGAATCCATTACCACAAATGTAATTCTATAAAGTTAGTTGGCTTTAGTGATAGTGATTGGGGTAGCAATATATATGATAGAAAATCTACATCAAGAAATTTTTTTAGTCTAGGGTCGGGACTAATTACATGGAGTTCCAAAAAGCAAACTGTTGTAGCATTGTCATCTACTGAGGCTGAGTATATAGCAATCACATATGCTAGTACTCAAGCTCTATGGTTGAGAAAATTCCTTGAAGAGATTGGAGAAAGGTAAAGTGGTCCTACCAGATTGTACTGTGATAACATGAGTGTCATTCAGTTGGCATATAATCCTATCCACCATAGCAGATCAAAACAATTTGATATGAAGTATCACTTCATCTGAGATATGGTGGAGCACCAAGATTTTGAGCTTAAACATTACAACACTTTGGACAATATGGCAGACATCTTCACCAAAGGCATGGCTAAAGCTCAATATATAAAGCTGAGAGACTGTCTTGTCAGACCTCTCAACTTTAAAGGGGAGAATGTTGGCATTTAACCTTCATGCTTGGTCATAAGGCTTGGTCGACAGGTTTGGACGGTAGGTTGTGGACGGAAGGTGGCAAAGGATTGTGGGAGAACTCAATTAAAACTATTCTACTCTCCCCTTAAACCTCTCCCCTAACTTATCTTGCACAATATCTAAGTTTTTATTTTCCAATGTTTATAAGCATTGTATTTCAATTATTTTTGTTAATGAGCATTCACGGTTCATAGTGCCAATCATATGTTGGGCCTGCATTGAGACTATTGTGGTATCATAAACCTATTTTAGTTGTTTCTATCCCAAACACTTGTTCAATATTCTCTGGCATGATCCTGTAGATGGGCTTGTTTCGAACATTAACTATGGATCTGGTTTTTGGGTCATATGCGATGGCCAGCCATGATAGTAGCTCAAGAGAGAAATGCACTCTTAAACATAAGAGATTTGCCAAATTTATCCTCCACTTGTTACTGTGGGGATTGCTTTTGTCTTTATCCGCATATGCCCTCTTAAAGATATTTTTAGCAGATGGTGCGGGTGTTGACACTCTTCTACACTAGATTGGAAATAGAACTCAGTAAGTTCAAGTTCACCCCACACCTGTTCTTTAATTTTTCTAGCATTTATCTTCTTGAACGATACCTTTTCATCTAATATATCAACTCTTTTCTTGGGGGCAACTTTACTAGAGGAGGCCATTACTCAAGTTTTTGTTACTGGGATTTTTTGCTCTCTTAACAGTTCAAGGATACTATAAGCACTATGATTTGCTTGTTATTGCTATCATGTATTTAAGCTGGTTCACGCATGAAGCATCATTAATATCGCAATAACCATTACTGTATTATTGCTATACTCGACATGTCATCTCATTTATCATACCGATCAATCAATCATGGGTTGTCATCTTCTGGTTGATTTGTGTAACTAGCCACCAGATCATATATGCATCAAATCCTAGATCGTTCAATCAACAAACGTTGTATTAAAGCTCGTACCCAAATAGATCCCAGGTTGAGATCCGTAGTTGGATTGCATGCTTATCACTTCCAAATTGATTCTTGTTCATGTCAACAAAATAATCATTGATTAAAGTGTCATGTCAGCTTTCTCGGGTGTTGCTCCAATGGTATAGTATATCAACTGATGTTTGTCATGGAGTTCGAGGTACTCACACTTCGACTATCATTGGTGATTGATCGATCGATCAACACTTTAATTCATTTGAGGAATTCTGGTTTTCTAATTGGATGCATGTCCATTTAACCCTTGACCCTTGTTATATTTTGGTCGATGGCCTTATTTGATCTCACACGAGTGGTGATTTTAGCGGCTCACCATTATTGCTTGATTGAGTGGTTTAGAGTATGCTTGTATGTGCTGCATTAAAAATCTTATGCTAACTTTTATCGAGGAAGTCATTATATAATAATAACCTTCAATTAGGACATTATGCATGTGAAATTAAATGTTGATGTACCTTAATTTTTGCTAAATTTACCTTTATCTGACTCGGTCGATCTCCACTATTGGTTACATTTGGTCGGTAATATTTCGACAAGTATGATTTTTTTGATCGTTGATATTTAGTATCTATCGTTTTTCTATTGAAAATATTTCAATGGCTTCATTTAAACCACGTCATTGCTTCGATTAGTCGATACATGTAACTCTTCGGTCAACCAATATCACTCCTTGGTTGAATGACTTTGATTATTTCTTCACTGACTCGAGTTCGATCGAAGGATTTCATAATTGATGAGTCAAATACTTTTGATCGGTGATCTTTATTAGGCTTCGGTCGATTGCTATTTTGATTGTTGATGAACTTTTCGGCCAATGATATTTAGGCTACGTGTTTGGTCGGTTGCTTCTTCCTTTCGATCGAGCACATTTTTTAATCTGAATTTGAATTTGGACTTTTAGTTGATTTACTACTTGCCTCAGCTGAATGATAGCATATGCAAAAATTTTAACTGAACAAGTTAACTTTTTTTGGTCACTCATATTTTTGGTTGGTTTGTTTTTGCACTCGACCGAGGGACTTCAAAACTGTTGATATTTTTTTCGGCTGATTTATTTTCTCTCTTATTTCCAATTCGGTCAGGTGATTTAATTATTTGATCGATGCTTCCTTACTGTCAATCGATTGATTATGGTTCCATTTTTATTGTTCGAATGAAGGTTCTCATTGTGTCAAAAAAAAATTGTTAGCTTAATAGTTATTATCATTGGTTGAAAGCTTTTTAATCTTGCAGATCGATCACTAGTCGACCAGTCGTTCTTTATTGTCGACTAAAATATCTTTTCACTTAGTTCTTTGGTAATTTTTTTTGCTTCTTGCAACAATTTTCTTCTAGTTGGCCGGTAGATGAATTGCATTATTTTTACTGTTCGTCCTATAGAATCGGTAAATCGTAATCCTTATGAAAAAATGGGCAAGGAACCCCTTAATTTTTAATAAAAGGAATTTTTAAGCTTCTTAAGGGTGTGATATGTTTATGACATTCTTTGAAATTTTTCCACTTAATAGAGGATGACCAATTTTTATGCTGACAATGTTATTTTGGAAATGAATGACCTAGGCATTGGAAGATGTTGGTTAAAATATTAATCCATGAGATTGTTTTGAGATAGTTAATCACTTAAAATTTGACTCACTCATCAGCATATCACAAAACATGGACCTTTTTTAAGACCTTAAAAATTTTAGAATTATGGATATTCATGTTGTATCAATTTTGGCTACAATAGGTTCCTTTCCTAGGAAAGCAGTAACAAAGCAAGAATAAAGCAGTAATAAAGCAGGAAAGACTTGAAAGTAAACCTATACAGGCTTGTAACTACTCTAACAACTAATTTATATTGACTGCAGTCATGCTACTCCTATTCAAATGCTGGAAAAAACAATAAACCAAACCTATTTAACAACTAAAAACAATCCATTCAATATAGAGCAAAATATTATCTACCTACTTTTATCCTACAACTAACAAGAAAGAGTTTTTATAACTATCCAAGTTTAGTGGGCCCTTGCTAAACCTGTAACATCATAAAAACCCTTCCTTTATAGATTTAAATCTTACTTCAAGACACTAAGAACACTTGCACATCATCACATGAAGATAGAGAACATCAAATATGCAAGAAAAGATCTTTTATTTCCCTAGAATACAAATTTTGTCATGGCTAGAAATGACGGTTATAGGTTTTCCATACAAAAACTAGAATCTGATTATTATAAAGAAACTTCTTTATATATGCTCTAACCTTGAAACTAATACTTGCTTTGGTATTTATAACAACCCAGACACCTTATTATGCAAAAAAATAAATAAATTTTGAAATCTGATTTGGGAATCAGTTGTAAAATAAAAGGTTTTGTTTCAACCTATTTTTGAAAATAAAATCATACTTTATTTGCTAACAGAAATTAAAATAAACATCTCTTGCAATTTGTGAATACCAAAAAAAATATGTGAGCTTTCCAAACTAAGCCTTAACTACTACCTAACTATCCTAGCTGTCATACTATTGTCAAATACTAATTTCATTTACTGTAATTGCTGCTTTTTGATAGGTCAAAGATCCTTTTTATACTGTATTTATTATTTTTGGGAAGCTCCATGAAATTGGGAATAGTTCCCTAAAATATAGGAGGTTTCAACTCCTATTTTTCAGGAAACCTCACCCTATACCCAGAGGTTGATTCTGTGTGAAATCAGATTTTCAAGGATTTTCTAGAATTTTGGAATAGGCCTATGGCTGGAAATACTTCCGCAGTAATAAAATATGACTTGTGTATAAAACAACACTACAGAGCAATAAAAAACATAGAAAAATGGTAAAATATAGTGGCAATCATCATATTTAATCACTACATATATCCCATTAAGCATTTAAGTGTAAATACATTGTTTAAGCAAAAACTAATAAAGATGCCCATCATGTTTTCAATAATACTTAGTTTGGGTAATAAACATAACAGTTGACCAATGAAAGAAACGTTCATTATGCATTCAAATAATGTAACTCATAATGAAGACACACAAAATACTGAATACAAATATGTAATAGGAAAGAAACCCAAAATTGTATTAGTATTTGAAATATGATTACATGAAGATTTGGCATGGAATCACCATTTAACTCTTATAAAGATTAATACAATAAATATCCTTGTTCGAATATCATAACAAGGATTTTTCACTCTTCCATTCGAATATTGCAATAGTCGAGTCTCTAGATCTCTAGCTCAATAGTCTAGAAATAATCTCAGCTTCTTGGACACTTTCCTATCAAAACCTGCACAATAATGGGAAGAATAAGGGGTGGAAAAGAAGAAGAAAGGGAATACAACAATAAAGAATGGGTACTTGAGTATTAGAAAAAACATGATATGTCAAAATCTCGATCATTATTCTAGTTTTAGACGTTCTTCTTATAGCTATGGTAGCTCTGTAACTGCCTAAACTGCTTCATTTAAAATATCCATCTAACGCCATCTCCTATGTTGTCATCGGTTGGGTGCTGTAAAACTTGTCATTTAACTGTCTCAAAAATAATATTCATTCCTAAAAATTGGTTGGCATCTTCTCTTTCCATTTCTCTCTCATTGTGGACCCTGCGTTGCTCATTGAATCAGATGTCCTTTGACTTCTTGTGATTGCATCCTTCTCTTCCTAGCTAGCACCAACCAAGTTTGCCATGAGTATCTAGATTTCCTTGTCAATCACACTAAGTGCATTAATTCTATCCAATAATATTATTCCTTTTATCTCGTCTTCTTTCAAGACTAATTTTCCAATTTGGAAGAATTTGACTATGTCAAGGGTGGTGGTTGTCAAGGAGATGAGTCAATCGGAGAGTTTATCTTCATCAATTTCCTTACATGGGGATTCTTGAATACCTTTAATGATTGACTGACTGAAACTTTTAGTGCTGAGAAATTTGTGGATACTGACATCAAGAAGTTTTAACATGTTAATTGTATCACTCTCCATAATCTCTAGCTCCTTAACTATGTTATTCCATCGGGATATATCTACCTTAATACTAGTGACTTTCTCGTATTCTACTTGGTAGCTATGGATTTTACCATCAATGGTGACCACCTAGTTTGGTCTAACCTATTCATACTTAGTTTTGCATTTCTCATACACTGGGGAAATAGCCACCATCTTTTTATCTACCTCCTCAATCAAGGGTTTTATTTTTTTTTTGCTTCTATTATCACCCCAAAATTCTTGCAACAACTATCAATCATTTTTGCTTCTATTTCTATGATCTTGATCATATTTTCTTTGTACTTGTCCATAAGCACTAGAGCTTGTAATGGTTTGTTTTTTGAAGGCACTTACCTCTGATTCTTTTCTACTTCAGCTTTCAATTTTTCATTCTCTGCCTGTAATAGTTCTGCTTTAGATTTCCAGTCTATCACTTCTTTCTTAATTGATAATGCAGTTTGTGCATGTACTTGCACTCCATGTTTTAATAAGGTGATTGTATCTCCTATTTTTGCATCACCTATGTCAAGATTTATTTGAAGTGAATGCACCCCTTGAGTGGGAATGGTGATGGTAGTCTTGGAGGTAGTTTTTGAACTTGATGAAGAAAAACTTTGAACTTTGCTCCTGGTATGAGCTTATATTACCCTATCTTCCATTATTGCTTTGATATGCTCTTCCTCAGAAGTAAATTTTGTGAAGTCCTCTCTTCTGACTAGAGTGAGGCTCATTGGTTCACAAGTGCCAATTATGATCCTAACTCTCTTATCGGGGGGATAGTTTGAGATGTCAAGAATTAGTGCTTGGTAATCTCTAAAGATATCACCAAATCCTCCAACCTTCTATATTCTTTCCCATGCTACATAAGGTATTTTGATTTCCTTTTTATTTACCATGAAAGCCACTGGTATCACTTGAGGAGAGTTTGTGACCATCTATTATAAATGACATGGGGTCATCCAAGTTACTACTAGGATTTCAATTGTGAAGAGGCCTACGACAACAAAATTGGGCACAATATATTTTCCTTTGTCCTAGGAGATCGAGAAGTGGGAGAAGCACCAACTGCTTCTTCTATTATTTAGATTTTCACCTCAACCATGATTTCGATCTATTTAGGTTCTAAAATCATAACCTCTGCGATGGGATCTGCAAAGTCTTCTAGTGGAATGATAGCCACTTGGGGCATTATTTTATCTACTGTGTCATTTATTACCATCCTGAGGTCGAAGGAGTAGTTCCCTACTTATTCTATACAAGTATGTGCCCGTACCAGGTTCTAGTTGTTCCATATGTCTTCTAAATTCACTCCATTTTTTTTGTGCCCATAAAAGACTTTTCTCATATTCATATTCTTTGTGTATCATCGGTTTAGGCTCAATGACAATATCTCTACAATGGCCCTCAGTATCATACAATATTTTGGTTATTCTGTAAAATGATAGGAATCCATTGTGGACAAGGCCTTCATAATTCTAGGATATCCACTATAAACATACTACTCTATTTTTCCTGGTCCAGTGACCCAATAAATCTTAGTTTGTTTCCTCTTCCATCTCAATCTGGATTCTTCTACATATTGCCTCATTGTCTCTAAGGTGGCTAGTGATTTTGGAATGAAAGTGGGCAAAGCTTTGGATGGAAATTTGCCCTCGTACGTCCTAATGAATCTATAGTGCTTAGTGAGAAAGAAATCTCAAACTTTATTATCTTCAAGATACTTAATTATGCATGGGCTCATTCTAGGGGGTTTTTTCTCAGTGAGTACATGATACATGGATGCCAAAAATATTCCATAGAATTCTTAATAAGTGGAGGTGCCATCATAAATGCAAGGTAGTTTATCTTGAATAATTTCCCTCGGTACACCTCCTAATTAAGTAATCATGCTATCTTTGAACTGTTCAATGATCAAATGGATTAGAAATGAGTAGTGTGAAAAATAGGGCATGAATTCTCTTTCTTCCTTAATTGCCTTCTATAATTCTCTGAATTCTATTTTCATCATCTTGCACATTATATCTTTCCACCTATACATTGGCATTTTCCAAAATTTGTTGCACTGCACTATCATGTACATAACTTCGATGATGATCCAGTTAAGGTCCTCGACCCCCATTACTATTTGGATCATGTCAGTGGAATCTCAAGCTCATTTGTGAAGCCATAATTTATAAATTGGGAAATCTATTGATATCAATTTGTCATAGCCAAAAAAAAATTCGTATAAGGTGGTGCCAATCATATTTTGGGCCTGTGTTGAGACTATTGCGGTGTCGTAAATCTATTTGGCCATTTCTATTCTAAAAACCTATTCAATATTCTCTGGTATGATATTGTAGATGTTCTTGTTTTGACCATTAACTATGGCTCTGGTTCTTGGGTCATGTGAGATGGCTAGCCATAGTAGTAGCTCAGGAGAGAAATGAACTCTCAAACATAAGAGATTTGCCAAATTGGTCCTCCACTTGTGTAACAACCCCAATTGTTAGCCCTTCTTATCCATAATTTTTTTTTAACATATATAAATGTTCATCTTCATATGGCAGAAGATCTAATCATGTCCGAGGACAGACATATTTCATTTGGACTGTAACTTTTAAGGCAAATAGCTTCAAGAGATATAGAGACTTGATTAGAGTCTCTTTAAGTAGAAGTGATCAGCTTCTACAAAATCCTCATACCCCACTTGGTATGAGTACGCTGGCCAAGCGTTACGTTTCATCCTCATAAAAGGATAAATCACCAAATGATCCATCCAGACCCGATGAATGCCTTGGAGATAGAGAACCACACCATTGGTAAACCATCACAGATGAAATAACCACACCAATGGTTATTCATAAGTCTTAGATCCACTCCATCTAGAAGGGTTCTTCTAAGACAACAATATCATGACTATGATAAAAATCCATGGAATGTCCTCCTAAACATGATTTCATATCTTTAAACATATTAAAGCATATTGGTACACTCTCCATTTAGGCAACCCTCTTTATTATTCATATTGATTTTATTATAAAAAAGGCATTACTTTTCCAGTAAGGGTATTTTCCCTCATTTTGTACACTCAATTCTTAGCTTAGAATGTAGGGTCTATCTTGGTTTGCAGTTCAAGATCATTTTACCATCTTGAGAGTTTCATTCCACATTGTGTTCTAAATTAACCTTCATGAGTTCTTTTTTAATATAGTTCAATAAAGCTCTTAGTATAATGTCCATAGGTTAGAAGCATTACATGAGAATTCTACTTAAGCAAGTTTAATATTTCGTTCAAGAATGTTCAGATCAATACAAAACTAGTTGTCCTTAAGAATTAACATAAAGTAATCATCTTGAATATGTTCAAAGCATTTTCATATTTAGTTATCCCACAACATTATAAAAGTAGATGATATAATCAAATCCCATTGATTCCTCAACACATTTAAGTAAGCATTCATCCTTTACATCATTCACGATTAACCATTACATGACATCACTAACCTGCTGTAAATTAGACAAACATTCTAGTAACATAGTTTGGTTATGCTCAAATATAGTGCAAGAAAGTAAACATTACATCAAACATTTAACATCTCATTACATAGATCATTTTCATTTTGAAAATAAATGCAACATCCACAAGATATAATAAATCAAACCATAAAATAGAGTGACACAAATATTTATCCTGGGAAGCCTCATGGGGAATAAACCTAGCCTCCAAAATATATGTTCTCCTCATATTCATAAGTTCAATATGTCACTATTACAAATATATAATGATCACAAAAGATCTCTTTTTCCACAACTATGCAAATCAAGGAATGCAACTCTTCATATTCAAATACTTGATGCAATTAAGGAATTATCTGATTCCTTTATCTAAGACATCATGGTAATGTAACGGTATTTTCATACAAAGGAATAAACCATATACTCCTTATTAAACACGGATGTATACGAAGAATCCACTGATTCCTTGTTCGAAGTAGTCTTAAAATTTCTATAACATCTTGTAAAATCTTATGATAATCATTGGGTCCATATTTTGGAGATGACTTTTTTTTTTTACATTGGAGGGAATTTTCACAAATTCCCTCAAAAATGAATTCCAATTTTATTCCCTCGAGTTGGTAGATAATCCACCTTCACTTCATAAATTAAGGTCCCATACCCTTAATTTACGAAGCATTCATCATTTTATATAATCCTTTGTTATTAACCCAAAGTCTTTTATTTTAATTTATGACTTTTTCCTAGCTTTTAATTTCCTGAACAACCACTCTATCCACTTTCCAATATTTTTGTAAAATTAGTCCAAAATTATCCACACCATCCTTCATGAGATAACTTCACTCTTACCAAATATGATATTCTAAAGTAATGTCTCTTATTAAGTGAAAATTACCATGGTATCTTCTAATAAAAGGATAGAAGTATCCCAATTGTTTCCAACAAGAATTACAAACCCAAAGAATTATCTTCTTATTTATGTCCTAATCAGATTTCTACTATCTTAGCTCCATCCATTGATAATTTCACTACTTTTTAAAACCCTTTTATAATTCCAAGACCTTTATTTAGCCTCCATAGGCTTATAAAAGCAACATGCAATTTATAATATCGAAACTAGCATATCTCATTGAATCAATCTCCCAATCGGAAAGGGAAAAAAAACTGCTCACCAGTCAACCCGCAACAATCGATCAAAGCATTTGACTTTGGGTAAGTAAGTCAAGCATAGAGGATTGGTGTATGAGAGGTGTTTTAAACTATGGTTATGGCATATATTGGTGGATCCCTTTCTTGCATAAGGTTCGATTTGGGTTATTTACTTGGATTACTGCTACGTATGGGGTCTGGCGAAGTTCGAGGCCTCCATCTATATCAACCGATGGGCTTGAGAAGGTTTACAATTATATTTGGGGTTACCCAAAGGTAGGTTGTTGGTCAAAAACCCAATTGGATTTGGAGATCTAACTTCGCCTACGCTGGCTAGACCATCAGCAGAGCCGAATGATTCCAAATTCGTCTGGTAATACTTTCTATAGGCCCCACACATCGAAATATTTCAAATTTATTCTTCATCGATTTCAGCATTGATAAAGGTAGGCAATCGCAATCCTGAAGGCCTGTTTCACCATTTCTTGTGATGTACAGAGTACTTATCCGAAGGTGGCTTTGATGAGCATTATAGAGCGTACATAGCATCTGAATCCCACTACTATAACCTCTAACCTTAGTCTAACAAAATCCAAGGAACAGATAGGGTGCTAGTTTTGTATTCGTATGTGCAACCATGTAATACTTGGATCTGTTAATTTCGAGCTCCTCCTTGAAACCCTAGGCATGTGGAAACATTTGGTCAGTGTGAATCTTGAGGATATGACTGAATCTTGAGGATATGGCCATTGTACTCTCCGCATTAGCCATTGTAAGGTCACAGGGCAACATTTGGAGGGACATGCTCCCTTCATACTCACCGAGACTGAGTTACATATCTATTGCATTAACTAAACCCATGCTCATTGTATCATTCGAGGGAATCATCATAGGTACTAACCTATAGGTAAATGAAAATATCCGCAGATTTAGTCCACTGTTTCCATTGTACATGCCCAAATACAATCTGATGAAAATATCCGTAGATTTAGTCCACTGTTTCCATTGTACATGCCCAAATACAATCAGAGACATCAGATCGAACAAGGGTACAGTCGGGAATAGGGTCTTGAGATAGCGTCAGGGATGATCCATAGTTTCCATTGAGATCGATCCTATGTCAATCATTCGGGGGAGCACTGGTGATGTCCAGTGAAGCCAAATTCCCTTGCTGATTATAAAAATATAATGTCTCATATCTAGTGTATTTGAAAGAACTTACATTATAAAGGTTTCTTCATTCCCATAAAGAGATAACCACCAAGAGGTGGTAATGGAAACCAAATATCATTTCACCTAATGTAGGTAGTAATATATTTACATTTTATCTAACCCGAATAAAACGTATCAATAGTTAAAATATTATAGATCGAGCACTTGCGGTTCCAAAAGGAATCTAGTTTAAATTAGATTGAAGTGGTTACAAACTCTGATTAACACCACCTAAAGACAAACATTATGTGATTTAAACTAAGGATTAATATATTATCCCCTTTTTCTTCTTAATATTGTTATATAGAGACAAAGAAAAATATGACCTGGATTGCCTTTGGTAGTTTTTCATCTCCAAATGGCCTTCTTCAAGCTTCTAAGCCTTTTTTCCTTCAAGATCCTCTCAAGTCTCCTTAGACTCACCTTGGCGGAATACTATTACTACATACTTTAGGAATCTCTTAAAGGTTTTCTAGTTTTTGATCCACTAAAGTGGAGAGCATACTCCCTAGACCTCCAAGGGTTCCTAGATGCCCCTTCTTCACAAAGTGCCCTCTATTTATAGGGAAATTTCTCCACTTATGGCCAAATAATGATCTCATTATAATAATATTAAAAAGATACCTTGGGTCCCTTAAGACCTATGATGTCACTAAAGGGTCCACTAAAGATAAGGTGAATGACCTTATTTTGTTTTGTGTCATTTTTTCATGGGGACAAATACAGAACCCATACTATTAAGGCATATGATAGTTACAAAGTTAGAACTATTTTTGATAGGGTGAGAAATCTCCTTCATGATTTCCACTAATATAGGAAAGCCACATGGTTATTTCCCATTAGATATGGTAACCCATTTATTATTTTAAAAATCCTCTAGTCCTTTTAAGTCCCATATAAGTTGGGTCCACTAAATTTACACCTAATTTATCATATTGGTATAATTTTGCAAGAGGTAATCCTCCAAATTTATCTTTCACAAAACCTCATAATTAATTTATAATTAATTATCTTCTCCAAAATATAATTAATATTTCCTATCTTTCATAAAATTCTTTTATTAGAATTTTTGTAGGATTATTTAGGGTCATGCCCCCTTCTATCAGGCACTAATTGATCCCCAAGATCAATTAGCATTCTTTAAATAAGGTAGGAGTATAAATGGGTCATGACAACTTGTTACTACGAGGACTGCTTTTGTCTTTGTTCGCATATGCCTTCTTAAAGATATTCTTTAGCAGATAGTGTGGGCATTGACACTCTTCTGTGTTGGACTGGAAATAGAACTTGACGAGTTCAAGTTCACCCCACACCTGTTCTTCAATTTTTTTGGTGTTCATCTTCTTGAATGACACCTTTTCATCTAACGTCTCAACTCTTATCTTGGGGGTAACTTTGCTAGAGGAGGCCATTGCTCGAGTTTATGTTACTGGGATTTTTGGCTCTAAACAGTTCAAGGATACTATAAGCATTGTGAGTTGCTCATTATTGCTATCATGTATTTAAGTTGGTTCACGCATGAATTGTCATTAATGTCGCACCAACCATCGTTGTATTGTTGCTATACTCAGCTTGCCACCTCATTTCTCATAATGGTCGATTGATCATGGGTCGTCACCTTCTAGTTGATTTGCGTAACTGGCTGCCAGATCATATACACATCAGATTCTAGATCGTTCGATCAACACACATTGTATTAAAGCTCATGCCCGAATAGATCCAAGGTTGAGATTTGTAGTTGGCTTGCGTGCTTGTAACTTCCAAATTGGTTCTTGGCCATGTCAGCGAAATCATCATTGATTAGAGTGTCCCATCAGCTTTCTCGGCATTGCTCCAATGGTATGGTATATCAACCGATGTTTGTCATAGAGTTCGAGGTACTCGCGCTTTGGCTATCATTGGTGGTTGATCGACCAATCAATGCTTTAATTCAATTGAGGCTTTCTAGTTCGTTGATTGGACGCTCAACTGGTTAACCCTTGACCCTTGTCAGGTTTTGATCAATGACCTTCTTTGATCTCGCACGAGTGGTGATTTTGACCGCTCGCCATTATTGCTCGATTGAGTGGTTTAGAGTATGCTCGTATGTGCTGCATTAAAAAGCTTATGCTAAATTTTATCGAGGAGGTCAGTATATAATAATAACCTTCAACTAAAACATTATGCATGTAAAATTAAATGTCGGTGTACCTTGATTTTCATTGAATTTACCTTTATCTAGCTTGATCGATCTCCACCATTGGTTTCATTCGATCGATAATATTTTGATGACTATGATTTGTTCGATCGCTGATATTTAGTATTCATCACTTTTCGATCGAAAATATTTCAATGGCTCCATTTAAACCACGTCATCACTTCGATCAGTCGATCCATGTAACTCTTCGACCGACCAATGTCACTCCTTGGCCGAATGACTTTGATTATTGCTTTGCTAGCTTGAGTTTGGTCGAAGGGTTTCATAATTGATGAGTCAAATGTTTTTGACCGCTGATATTTATCGAGCTTCGATCGATTGATCTTTTAACCGTTGATGAAATTTTTGACCAATGACCTTTAGGCCATGTGTTCGATCGGTTGCTTCTTCCTTTCGATTGAGCATATTTTTTAATCTGACTTTGAATTTTGAATTTTGACTGATTTACTACTCGCCTCGATTGAATGATAGCATATGCAAAATTTTTAATCGGATGATTTGACTTTTTTGGCTGCTCGTATTTTTGGCTAGCTTTTTTCTGTGCTCGACCGAGGGAATTTAGAACTATTGATATATTTTTTGGTCTATTAATTTTCTCTCTTATTTCCAATTAGGTCGGGTGATTTAATCGGTCTGTCAATGCTTCCTTACCATCAACCGATCAGTTATGGTTCCTTTTTGTCATCCGAATGAAGGTTCTCATTGCACTAATTTTTTTTATCGACTTATCTATTATTAACATAAGTCGAAAGCTTTTTAATCTTTTAGATCGATCACTGGCCAGTTGATTGTTCTTTATTATCGATCGAAATTCCTTTTCACTTAGTTCTTTGGTAATTTTTTTAGCTTTCTACAATGATTTTTTGCTAGTCGATCGGTAGATGAATTGTATTATTTTTATTGCTCGATCGATCGGATTGGTAAATCGTAATCCTTTTGAAAAATGGGTAGGGAACCCCTTAAGTTTTAATAAAAGGAATTTTTTAAGCTTCTTAAGGGTGTGAGATGTTTATGACATTCTTTGTAAATTTGTCCACTTAATGGAGGATGACCAATTTTGATACTGACAACATTATTTTGGAAATGAATGACTTAGGCATTTGAAGGTGTTGGTTAAAATATTAATCCATGAGATTGTTTTGAGATAATTAATCACTTAAAATTTGACTCATTCATCAACATATCACAAAACATGGACCTCTTTTAAGACCTTCAAAATTTTAAAATTATGGGTACATTCATGTTGTATCAATTTTGGCTACAACATAGGCTCTGATTGGGACATATGGCGAAAACATGAGGTATTTGAGAACTCTAGACTCTCCGGTTATTAACAAGACTTCAAATGAAAGGACTATGACCTTTATTTTCCAGGTGATTATTGCAAAAATAGAATAACAAACAAAGCATTCAAATAGTCTAAAGAGAAAAACCCTCAACCAAATAAAATCAGAGACTTTGGTTTAAATCCAGGTGAACTTTCACTCCTGAAGGTTAGTTGTCTAGCAATATCTTCAAGGTGGTTTTGAATAAAATCAATCAAAAATTACTATCACATCAAGCTTGGGCTCAAAGTGTGTGCTTGTGTATTCTTTTATTATTTTCTCAGATCAGATAGAATTTTTATCAGCTTGGAAGGAGTTAGGCTTATTAATGATTTCACTCTTTTAAATATATTCACCTTGTCATTGCTCCACAACTAGTCAAGTATTTATAGCTTTGGTGGAGGTGACCTTGATCCCTTTGGACCTGCTCTACTACCATTCAGGCATCTATAGCCCCGGTAGAGGTTATCCAGATAGCCCTAAGCACTTACTCAATTTGCATTATTGAGATTTTTCTTCTTTTAGGAAGAATTTTGATAAATTGCAAAGTATTTTAGAGTGTGCTTTCTGGGTTGAGGATCTAGAAGGCTATAGTATTGAGTGTATTTGTTTTTAGCCTAACTACCTTACCAAGGTTGACTAGATTCTCTGACTCAGGAATTACTTTTGAGGTCATGATAATATATGGCTTTGGCTTGATGTGTCAGCACTTCCAACTTTCATCTGTTATATTCCAAGCCTCACAAGATGCTTACTAAACTCCTTGCTTCTTGAGTTGTCAGATCATATGTATTCAATTCCATATCTCTTCTCTTAATTGACTAAGGGTAGATCTCACACACATAAAGCAAAAACATGACAGGGAGACTTAATAAACTTTTAACAGTCTAGAATTATTGAATAGATAAGTAAACAAACAAAACTAAAAGGAAGAAAAGATAAACTCACAAAACATATACAAATATATTTTTTTTATTTCTTCTTATTCTTTTTTGGTTCCCTAGCAGGGGTGGTATAACTTCAGGTGTTGGCCATTTATTGGGATTTTCATGAGATCACCCTCTAAGGTTTGCAACCTGTAAGTATTTGGGCCAACGATCTGAATAATTTGGTAAGGACCTACCCACCTGGGTTCAAGCTTACCTTTTTCTCCATGTTTTTCATTTTTGGGGTCCCAATACAGGACTATGTCTCCTTCAAAGAATGGAGTTCCTTTGGCTTTCTTATTAAAGAGTTGCATGGTTTTCTAGGTTTGTTCAAACATTTTATCCAGTGCATTTCTTCTTTCTTCCTGTAAATGTGCAATTTGATCTAATCTTCTCTGTAAGGCATCGGGGTTTTCATGATCTTGTAGTAACAAGGATAGGGCTATTCTTTCTGTACGAGGAGGCAACAGGGATTTTTCTCCAAATACCATTTCATATGGAGTTTTACTTGTGTTTCTCTTGATAGACAATCTATCTGCCCATAAGGCAAATTTTAACTCACTGTCCCATCCCTTTTTATTTTTTCCCAATGATATTTTAATCTTGGTAATCAAATTTTTATTTGATGATTCGACAAGACCATTGCCTTGAGGATAATAGTTAGCTGAATGAGAAAGTTTAATTCCATATTTTGCACAAAACTCTATCATTTCAAAAGAGACAAAGTACTTTCCATTGTCTGTTACCAACTTCTTTGGGACTCCAAATCTGGTTAAGATATTTTCCTCTAAGAAATTAATGACCACTTTAGTTGTTGAATTTCTCAGAGGAGTTGCTTCCACCCATTTAGTGAAATAATCTGTTATCGTGATAATCCATTTGTGTCTGCCTGAGGAGTTTGGATTTATTTCTCCAATAAGGTCAATTCCCCATTGTGTGAAAGGTGCTTCTATGATTACTAGCTGGAGAGGCATTGCTGCTAACTTTTTCTTCCCTGCAAACACTTGACAGTTATGACAACCCCTCACATATTGATGAACATATTTGAATAAGGAAGGCCAATAATAACCTGCTCTCATGATCTTATTTGTAGTTGCTTTTGGGGTAAAGTGACCTCCATAGAATCCATCATGAAACTCTTCTATCACTTCTAATGTCTCTTTTTCAAACAAGCACAGCAATAATACCCCATCTGGATGTTTCCAATAGAGTTTACCTTCTTGGGTGTAATACTTCTGAGCCTGTTGTTTGACTGACCTCATTTTATTTGTAGACATGCCTCTGGGAAGGATAGGGTTTGGAGATACAATAGGATATCATCATACCATTTGCATTCAATATTATATGTTCTTCTGATATCATGCATGTCATCAACTATGGCAATGTTCTGCATGTCTTCCCCTTCTTTGTTAGCCAAATATTTAGCTAAACCTTACCCTCTGATTATTTTCAAAACTTTAAATTCTACATCATACTGTAGCAATTTGACCATCCACCTGGCAGGACTACCTATTGGCTTAGGTTGGGTGAAAACATCTTTTATAGCAGTGAATGGAATACAACATATAATCTTGTTTGAACCAAAAATACCTTTAAAATGTTTCAGTGCTTGAATCACAACATATGCTTGTTTCTCAATCATTTTAAACCTTAACTGAGCTCCTTTGAGTCCTGTACTCATGAAGGCTATGGGTCTCTCATTCTCTTCATTATCCTTTTGGGAAAGGACTACAACAATGGTATGTTCAGAAGTGAATGAATATATGTTAAAACTCTTCGAGTAGTCAGGACAGTTCAATACTAGGGTAGTAGTGATAGCATCTTTAATTTTTTGAAAAGCTCCAAGATTCTCCTCTGTCCATTTGATGTCAGCATTCTTTTTAATCATGTTATTGATGGGTTGAGCTATTTCAACAAAATTTGGCACAAACCTTCTTACAAAATTAATTTTACCAAAGAATGATCTGACTCCTTTCAGAGTTTTCCTTTCAGATTTTTAGGGGGAGGTATCTTGGCAATAGCTTCTACTCTTGATGGATCAATGCTAATCCCTTTTTTGGATACTATGTGACCAAGGAGTTTTCCTTGTGTTGCTCCGAATATACACTTCTTTGGATTCAAGGATATTCCATACTCTTTGCATCTGGAAAAAATGTGGCTAAATGTTCAAAATGGTCTTCAAGGTTTTTGAAAACATTGTTATGTCATCTAAATAGACAACTACTATCTTGAACATTAGTCCTTTAAAGGTAAATTCCATGGCCCTTTGGAATGTTGCTCCTGCATTCATTAATCCAAATGGCATTCTCAGATATTCAAAGGTACCCCAAGGGGTAGTGAAAGCAGTTTTATATCTATCTTCAGGATTTACCTGAATCTGATTGTATCTTGAGAATCCATCCAGTAATGACATTCTGGATGAACCTACCACAACTTGTAGCAATTGTTCCATGTTGGGTAAGGGATAATTATCCTTAAGTGAACTTTTATTCAGATTTCAAAAATCAACACAAAGTCTGATCTCTCCATTTTTCTTCCTTACTGGCACTAAGTTTGCTATCCAGGAAGAAAACCTTACTTTTCTGACTATTTTGGCATCCAACAATTTTTGAACTTCCTTTTGCATAATTGGATGCAATGTGGGATTGAATTTCCTTTATTTTTGCCTAAAAGGTTTAGCATCTTCCTTGAGGGGAATGATGTGAGTCATGACATCAGTTTTAAATGTTTTCAGGTCTTCATAACTCTAGGCAAAAGATTCTTTATTTTTCTTCAGAAAGCTAATGTACTATTCTTTTTCTTCTTTTGGTAAAGCCTTATCAATTTTTACCAATCTAGGCTCCTCTTTTGTTCCAATGTTTACATCATCAATTTATGTCTCTTTGAGGAGTGGTTTGTAGGCTTTATCAAAATCATCGAATAAGCTTTCTAAAGAAACTAACCCCTTAGGGATTCTATTGGTTTTGAGTTGAATTACTTCAACTGGCTCTCCAATTATATTTTTCAAATTTTCTTCATCCTCCTCACATATAACATCAGAGTACATATTTTGGAGGGTCATGAAATCTCTAATATCCACATCATCTTGGAACACTTGCAGGTATACAACATTATCAGGCATAGAAGGTTTGTATACAGATATAGTTGGGAACCTATCCATATATTCAGTGTCAATTTTTGGATAGTCTGCACTTGAAGCATTGATTGCCAATAGGTCTACAATATGATTTTGTTCTCTGGGAATGTAAGAGATGTTAAACGCTAGGAATTTATCAATTTCAGCTAAGACTGCACATTTATATTATTTTAATCTGGGATGTTTGGTTTGGTACTTACCTTTGACTTGTTGTATAATTAGTTTGGCATCCCCAGTCATAGTCAAGAAATTTATGCCTAGTTCTTTGGCTTTTCTCAGGCCTAATAGTAAAGCTTCATACTCAACAACATTATTGGTGCATGGGAATTCCAATCTGTAAGGGATTCCTAGATAGTTTCCCTTAATATCTATTAAATTTACACCAACACCTACTCTCATTTGAGACTTAGCCCCATCAAAGGACATGGTCCACATTTCTTGGGTAAGAACTCTATCAGATTCTGCATCTATTAGTTCTCTGGTTTTAGGATCCATATCTTTTGCATCAGGGACTTCTACTAGGAAGGGATTATGCCAAACTGAGTATACTCCTATTTCCTTCTCTTCTACATAATTAACCAAATTAACCATGGTGTCATATGGTCTTACTAGTTCTACCAAGTATTTGTTAAATGGTTCTCTTCTTAAGGTCACATTTTCTTTTCCTAAAATAGGGATTATGGCATAAGACCAATCCAATTGTATAGAACCACCCAACTATTCTGCCCAATATCTACTTAACAATAATGAGAAGAAAGGGTCTACATCAACTACTACAATGTCCATCACTATACCCTTCTTGGGATGTTGATCTAAGAAGACTAACAGGCCAGTGATAATCCCTACATAGGGTATCTACCTACTATCCATCACTGACATAGGTGGAGACTCCTTGGTACAAATCAGTCCTAGTTGATCTACTATCTATTTGGGCATGATGTTATGGGATGCACCACTATCTAGCATGTAGTTGTGAATGACATACCTTTCTCCCTCATCTGAGTTATATCTGAGGGACACATAAAATGGCCTGATAGATGAGGGTGTTCTAGTCTCATGATTAGAAGGCTTGACTGTATTACAAGATTGTGTTCCTTTTTGTTCGATTAATCCAAAAGCTTTACACACCTGTTCTTGGTATTTTTGAATATTCATTAACTCACCAAAGGTAATGTTAACCTTCTATTTACTTAGTTCATAACCAACATCAAACTCCATTTTCTTAACATCTAGCATTTTGGTACATTCCTCATGTGGTAATGGTTCATTTATTTCTACATTGTCAGGAGTAGTTTTGTTTTGATTATTTTTTCTATTTTTTCTTTTTGTATATTATTATTTATAGTAGGCTGTCCTCTAGTCTCCTTGCTTGAGATTTTATCAGTTTTATTAGGAATAGTCCTATTTCTCATATTTAGGGCATTTGCTTCTAACTCTTCCACCTCTTGAGTTGTTGGGATTACCTTCCCTTGTTTCATTTTATCATACCTAGTTTCTTGTCCTCTTTGTAGGATTTTTGTGTTTTCTACAACTAGGATTTTAGGATGGTGATTTGAAGCATATGAATCCATATCTTCCTCAAACAACCTTTCTCTAGACTCATCTTCAAGAGTCCAACATGCATTAATTCTGATGTCCTCTTCTGATTCTTCTTCTAAGTCTATAGGATGATGGATACCTAGATAGATACCACAACAATCTGGATTATGAGGAGCATCACAGGCTGAACAATAATAGGGGAAGTTCTCTACCAAATTGATAGTGGGTATAGGATTGGGGACTGAGTCTTGGTCCTTCTCCATCTCTCTCTTTTTCCAACCATTCCCATTATTTCTATTTCTTTCATCAGAATGGTTGTTACCCTAGTTTCTATTAAAATTCCTCCGAATGGTGGCCTGTTCTCTCCTTGTTGTCTGTCAACTTGAGGTTGAGAAGACTCACCATTGCTCTCCTTATTTATTTCTATCCTAGCTAATCTATTATTCATTGTGTTGAATATTTCTGTCATTTGATTAGCCAGTTTCTCCATGGGATCCTGTTCAGTTCTTTTCTGTAGGTTGAATCCTACCTTCTTAGGTTTCCTATCAGGATGATTATCTTCTAGAGAGTATGGTTTCATTTTTCCACTATCTAACATATTCCTTTCAATTTCTATGGCTTTCTCCATGCACTCATCTATGGTAGTAACCTATTCTTGTCTTAACTCGTAGTTAAACTCTCCTAGGAAGGCATTTTTATAAAAATAGATTGATTGTATGTTGTTTGGTCGTAGATCAATGGGAATTTTATTCTTGGATTTAGAAAACCTTCTATTAAAATCACTTACTGACTCATTTTCTTTCTTTTTCATTGTTGCCAGGTCTGTTAGTAGTGACTGTTCATTTTTTCTTTCACCAAACTTCTTTAGAAAGATAGTCTCCATTTTAGAAAAATTGGCAATATCATTATCAGGAAGGGTGTTAAACCATTCTCTAGCATCCTTCTCTAAATTTTGAAGGAATAGTATCAACACTACATCTTCATGTTCTACTTCTAGACTATCCAAAGCGTACAAGAAGCTTTTAATGTGATCCTCTCTAGTAACTACATTGTTTCCTTGAAATTTAGGTAAATACTTATGAGCTTTACTGGGAAGATCATGTAACGATGTCGATAACTGGAAAGGCCTGTATCTATTGGTTCTCCATAATTGAATATTAGGTGGTGGATTGGCCATGTTAACTACTTGAGGTGTTTGGATCAGATTGACAGGAATTACAGTAGGAGGTGTAGTATTTATTCCACTAGGAACAGTAGGAGGTGTTTCAAATATATTCTCTATTATAATAATATCTGTATCAGAACCTTTTGAAGATGAATTAGAAGGATTAGTTCTAAAAAATACCTCTGGATCTAAGAATTCTAGATACATCTCTTGAGCGGTTCTTCTCATTCGTACCAGAAATTTCTCCTCCTTTTATTCTTTTTAATATTTCTGTATTTGATCAGTCAGAGTCACCAGCACAATGTGTGCAGAAGGAACAAACGTCTGGTTGAGATTGCTCAACTAATATCACTCTCAATCACTTAGGGTATAATATTTTTCAAGAATCAAGAAAAAGTCTAAGAAAATCAAGAAAATGATTATAACCACTTGTTTCTTAAAAAAGAAAATTGGAAACTACGAGCATATGAAGAAAACAGATTCAAAAATGATTTCAAAAATGAAAACTGAACACTCTAGTTTTCTTCAGGTTGACTATTGCCAATAAATATTTATCGTTAGGTTCCAAACTGTAATGAAAATTACACATTCGGTCCTCGACAATGATGCCAATAAATTATTGGGGATTTTTCCTACATCCTTGGGATAAGTTGTCATGCTACAAGAAAACCTACTGCCAACGAGCAATTACAGGCTCTGGTCGACCTACCTCTTTAACCTAGGAATAGAGTTCTTCAATATTTTCTAAATAGACCAGGTATGGTAAGGATACCCTTGAGGTGAACTTAAATTTTTTAACATTTTATGTTCATGCTCTTCTAGATTTATGGTGGTGAATTAAATATTTTATAAATTTTGACCAAGCTAAAACAATAACAGTTCAATTATACCTTATGTATGACTGGTGCCTTAATCCTTTGGGCTATTGTAGCAAGATTTAACAACAATTTAATGAAAATAGAAATAATGAGGAAAGAGATAATCGGTGCAATTACATTCATTCGAATATCATAATAAATGTAATAGTTGACCAATGAAAGAAATGTTCACTATGCATTCAAATAATGTAACTCATAATGAAGACACACACAAGACTGAATACAAAGATGTAATAGGAAAGAAGCCTAGAATTGTATTAATATTTGAAATATGATTACATGAAGAGTTGGCATGGAATTGCCATTTAACTCTTAGAAATATTAATACAATAAAGATCCTTGTTCGAATATCGTAACAAGGACCTTTCACTCTTCCATTCGAATATCACAATAGTCGAGTCTCTAGACCTCTAGCTCAATAGTCTAGAAATAATCTCAGCTTCTCAGGCACTTTCCTATCAAAACCTACATAGTAATGGGAAGAATAAGGGATGGAAAAGAAGAATAAAGACAAAGGGAATACAATAGCAAAGAATGGACACTCGAGTATACCTCTTAGTAAAAATATGCTATGTCAAAAGCTCGATCATTATTCTGGCTGTAGATGTCCTTCTTATAGTTGTGGCGGCTCTGTAACTGCCTAAATTGCTTTCATCTAAACTGTCCACCTGGCACCATCTCCTTCCTTGTCATCGGTTGGGTGTTGTACAACCTATCAGTTAACTATCTCAAAAATAATATTCATTTCCAAAAATTGGTTGAAGTTCTGCCTAGTTGTCATCCATATTCTCTTTCCCTTTCTCTCCCATTGTGGGCCCTATGTTGCTCATTGACTCAGATATCCTTTGACTTCTCTTGATTGCATCCTTCTCTTCCTGGCTAGCACCAACCAAGTTTGCCATGTGTATCTAGATTTCCTCGTCAATCACACTAAGTGTGTTAATTCTATCCAATACTCTTATTCCTTTGATCTTGTCTTCTTTCAAGACTATTTTTTTGATCTGGAAGAATCTGACTATGTCAAGGGTGGTGGTCATCAAGGAGATGAGTCGATCAAAGAGTTTATCTTCATAAATTTCCTCACACGAGGATTCTCGAATACCTTTAATGACTGACTAACTGAAACTTTCAGCATTGAGAAATTTGTGGAGACTGACATCAAGAAGTTTCAACCTGTTAATTGTATCACTTTCCATATTCTCTAGCTCTTTAACTGTGTTATTCCATCGGGGTCTATCTACCTTAATACTAGTGACTTTCTCATATTCTACTTGGTAGCTATGACTTTTACCATCAATGGTGACCACCTATTTTGATCTGACCTATTCATACTTAGTCTTGCATTTCTCGTACACTAGGGAAATAGCCACCATATTTTTATCTGCCTCCTCAATCAGGGGTTTTATTTTCTTGTTTTCTTTTATTATTACCCCAAAATCCTTGCAACAATTCTCAATCATTTTTGCTTCTGCTTCTATGATCTTGATCATATTTTCTTTGTACTTGGTCGTAAGCACTAGAGCTTGTAATGGTTTATTCTTTGAAGGCACTTGCCTCTGATTCTTTTCTACTTTAGATTTCAATTTTTCATTCTCTACCTGTAACAGTTCTGCTTTAGATTTCTAGGCTATCACTTCTTTCTCAATTGCCAATGCAGTCTGTGCATGTACTTGCACTCCATGTTTTAATAAGGTGATTGTGTCTCCTCCTATTTTTGCATCACTTGTGCTAGGATTTATCTGAAGTGAATGCACTCCTTGAGTGGGAATGGTGATGGTAGTCTTGGAGGTAGGTTCTAAACTTGATGAAGGAGAACTTTGAACTTTGCTCCTGGTTTGAGATTCTGTTACCCTATCTTCCATTATTGCTTCGATATGCTCTTCCTCCTCAGAAGTGAATTTTGTGAAGTCCTCTCTTTTGACTAGAGTGAGGCTCATAGGCTCACCAGTGCCCATTTTGATCTTGGCTCTCTTTTAGGGAGAGAGTTTGAGGTGTCAAGAATTATCACTTGGTAATCTCTAAAGATATCATTGAATCCTCCAACCTTCTGTATTCTTTCCCATGCTACAATAGATATTCTGATTTCCTTGTTGTTTACCATGAAAGCCACTAGTATTGCTTGAGGAGAGCCTATGGCCATCTATTGTAAATGATGTGGGGCCATCAAAGTTACTACCAAGATTTCAATTGTGAAGTGGCTCAAGGCAGCAAAAGTGGGCACAATCTCTTTTCCTTTGCTTGTATTGGGAGATCAAGAAGTGGAAGAAGCACCAGCTGCTTCTTCTATTATTTGGGTTTTCACCTCAACCATGATCTCGATCTGTTTAGGTTCTAAACTCATAACCTCTATGATGTGATCTATTATCAAGGTTGGGATGGAACTTGCAATGATGTGTAGAACCATAGCTTCCTATTTATTAGTTTTGAATTAATAGAGGGTGCATAAAAACATATGTAGAGATCCACCTCTAGGTGCATGTGTGGCTAGTGTAATTACTAATATATAATCATAAGTGTCTTGTTTATGCCAAAGGGTCCACTAATTTATAGTAGTAACCCTCCTAAATTATTAACTGACATGTTGTATGAAAGGACACATAGATCGTTCCAAGATGACTTAGCAACCCATTCTAGAGGTGGTGGTTAGGCATTGAATTTTGATGAATCAATTTATAATGAATGCTACTAAACTTAGTGTCTAAAGGGTATAACATCTACAAGCCATTTATTCCGTTCCCCTTGGCATTAATAATTATAAACAATATATCTTGATGGGTGGCTTAAATAGTCTATAATTTAATTCTCTTTTCCCTTGTAATGTTCGATAACAAAATAGAACTATTAGAAGTAAGTCATTCATTTCATAAGCTTAATATTTTCTAGCCTACTCTAATAATTTATGAATTATTGAGGCCTTTGATTATAATAGATAATGACCTTCTTATTTGAGATACAATAGTGACACTATCATACAACTTGAATAATTGGATATAATTCATGTGTTGAGAAGTGCACAGTTATGCTAGAGAGTGTATTGAAATTTTATGCCATTAGATACACATTATAATTCAAGATGGTGTTGAGTGCATAGTTGGAAGAATTGGTCTCCACCTTAAATGGCTAAGTAATGTTTGGCATGGAAAGAACTATCACTAAAAAAATATGTTATTCTTACAAAGTATAAATGAACTTCACCTTACCATGCATGACCTAGTGTAGAGGCCATGAAACATGTTAGAAACCCAAGATGAACCTATAAGTTATCAAAAGTGATTTTTTTATTTACATTAAATTCTTGTATGCTGGACACTCTTAGATTATGCAAATATTCTCTAAATTCATATGTATTCCCTTTTTACAAATGATGTATCCCAAGTATGAGATCTATATGATGGTAAAAATACACTTGCCTATATTAGTTTAAAGTTTGTACTAGCACAAAATGTCTAGTAAATTGATGCATTTGCTACAAATACTCCTCTTGTATTCTAACAAAAATTAGTATACCATCTAAGTAGATAATTATGAAGATGAATGGTTCAAACCCATCATTCATTAGGTGCAAGAATATTGTTGGGTTGTTGGTTACTATGAAAGGTATAACCAACCACTCATATAGTCCTTTAATCTTGAAAGTTATTTTCTAGATGTTTATGGGGTTGACTAGTATTTGGTCTTAACCTAATTTGAGATCAATCTTGGTGAACTCTAGACTCCCTTGGATTTGGTCCTATAAATCATCAACCCATGATAGTAGGTACCTATTCTTTAGTATTATTTTATTTTATTCAACTCCTATATCAATGTAGAGGTGCCAAGTCCAATAAAACTCTTTGTTTCTAGTGCAATAGGATGGCTTTTAATCCTTCATACTATCATAAATATCATAAGATCCAATATAATGTAGCCATAATATAATAAGGTCAATATAATGATATGAGTAGAACAATATGAGAAAATTAATACATATATCAAGACTAATAATAATATCAAATAACATTCAATAATAAGAAGCAATATGAATGTAAATATCCTAAATCATATAGGTACTAAGCATGTATAACAACTTACAATATTAATTGCTCAAAATGAATGCTATATTTATTACTTATTTTCCTCTTACAAATATGATAAGGACTTGCACTTCTCTGTAATGTGATATCTACGTGATACAATCTATGGAGTAATATATCCATAGTAGAATGACTCTTTGGATACTTGATTTTTCCTTTACATATGCCAAGTTTCATGACCCTTGGCTCCTCTACTTGACACTTGTATACTTGATGAACACTTGACTCTATATTGTATGCACACCTAGACATGAATCTTGCACTTCTCTAACTTGCACAGTCTAACCTAAGACACTTGTGCATATATTTACATTACATATTTGATCTCTTACATATAAGATACTTGTGCACATAGATTCAACTTACACTTGCATACTTACTCACATGACACTTGTGCATTTCCTGCACATGCACACTTACATAAAGGAGAAATATAACTCACACTCTAAACTATGACTCAACGCTAATCTACTATTTACAATTGTACCATGAAGGTACCATGGGGATACATTAGCATATAACAAATAATGTAATATAATCCAACACCTCCATGTATTACATTATTTGGTTATTAAAGACTTTAGTCTTCAATCATGGTATTCATATTCATCTTCAGTATTCAAGTGACCTTGGGACCTATGCTTGATTTGTTATATTTTTGGTTTCTTTTGAATTTTTCTAATCTTCTTCTTTAGCTTTTTTATTTTGTTATTTTTTGACTTGGTCTTATCATGTCACCTTCATATATTCTGATCAACTGTAAAGTTAGTACCTTCTAAAATTTTTGAGAGAAATACATCAATATTGTTTGTCAATTTTTCTAAGAGAGCTTTGAATTCATTTTATTCAGTAGCTTCTTCTAACTCTTGAATTTCATGAATTTCTTGAGCTAGATTTCCTTTTTTATTTCCATCTCTCTATTGTAATTGAGGCTAATTATATTGATATTGAGATGGATATTGACGTTTAAATGTTGAGGCTGAAATTGTTGTTGTTATTGTGTATTGTATTGAGATTGATATTGTTTTTACTAAACTGACTTATTTGTTTGACCACATTAATTTATATTCATCTAATTTCCTTGATATTTATTTCTTTGATTGCATCTACATAAATTTATGCTGACCCTTTTTCTTGCATATTTGATAGTATCTCGTATTCCATTTTGATCTATATCTTGGGATTGAAGCAAGATTACCTTGTGAATTATCTTTGGATACTAAGGCATTGTTAGTCATTTCATCCTTGACTGAATTTTCTACTTCATATTCTTGTAGAATGTTGACTAATTCATCAAATGTAGTATCTTTGCTTAGAACTTGCAAAGATGTGATTAGATGTTTGTAACTTTATGGAAATGCTCTCAATGTCACTTGAACAAGAAACTTGTCTTATACTTTTTCTCCTAGAGTTAATTGTTTTTCTTTTATATCTACTACCTTTCAAAGAAATAGTTCAATACTTTCACCACTATTAACTTTTAAGGAATATAACTGAGATTGAAGATTAAGAATAGTAGATTTATTTTTCCCTTCAAATATTTTACTTAGAGTATTTCAAGCTTCTGTAGAAGTTTCTACTCCACTTATATAAGGTTGTATTTCAACAATTACACCAAATGTTATTATCGTAAGTATTTTGGATCCACCTTAATATCTTTGAATTTCTCTTACATCTTTAGTAGTTTTTTTTTTGTTCCACTAACTATATCCCAAAGTTTTTCCACTACTAAAATTGATTTCACTTTATTTTTCCATGAAGCAAAATTTGGTCCTTTTAGAAGTTGAGATTCAAAAAGGAAAAACTTGTTGTTAGACATAGTAGTACTCATTCAATAAATCCTTTTATGTAGACAACCTTATAACTTTTGGATTTGAATAAATAAATGTTTCTAGTTTCCTATGGAGTAGAAACCTTATGTCTTCCTAGTTTTAGAAACTAAGAATAAATGTTGCAAATTTATTTTTATAAATTTTGATGTTGAAATCCTTTTGTCTCCCAAATGTTTAAATTTGTAAATATTCATTTTTTTATTTTCAAAACCAGATTAAATATTTTCAAAAACTTGAAAACTTCAAAAATTGAATTTTGATCTTTTTTATTTTTATTTTTCAAAAACAAAATCTTCAAGCTTAGAAAATACTTATCACTCAAAATATTTTAAAATACTATCAAAGGCTTAAAAAATAACTAAGATACTTATAACTCCAACTTAATAATTTAAAGCCTTTCAAAAATTAACTAAAGTCTTTTTAAAACTTTATAAAACATCAAAATCTTATCTCTCCACTAATACTTAAAAAGATTTCAAAAACTTATTAAAAATAAAATACTTAAAAAAACCTAATTAATCCTAATAAACTTTTAAAAACTCAAAAATATTAAAGTAACCCTAAATTTTTTCCAACCTCACAAAGAACTTTGCATGCATGCTCAGTTCCATTTATTGTTCGTAATGATTGCTCGTGTGAGTGGGTTTACCAAATCTTCATGCTAGATGAACTACCCTCCACATGAATTATTACATGGAGGTATTTTTTTTGGTACCCAATCTTCTCAGCTATGACTATCCAAATGCACTTCACCTCAGACTTGTGTGACATTGAAATATTGCTTTGAGCATTAATATTCCTCTTGGGCATGAGGCGTTATGCTTCTCATTGGTGCTCAACTTAACTAGTAGACACTTGGTCAATTATGAGCTTTCACTTGGATGTGAGGCTTTATGCACCTCGTAGGCACTTCCCTCTGCTAGATAACACTTGGTCACTTATGGGCTTACACTTGGACATGAGGCATTAAACTCTTCTCAAAGATGTTTAACTTGATTTTTGAATGCTTGCTTGAATTTAGACTGCTCAAGAATATTCATTAGGGATTTAGATACTTACACTTCAAATATTAGACAATAAACATGAATATTTTATAGCCAAACTTATTCCAAAATAATAAAGCAAAATTAAATAACTTAGAAGAAAATAACAACTCACAATAAATCATGCACATAGAACACACGAGATTTACCCTAGTTCACCCAATATGGGCTACTCTAGCAAACAAGAGCCACACCTCCTTTGATATTATTATTCACTCCTTGCACGAAATGGGACATTACAATCAATATAAAGGAAGCTCTTTCAACCCTAAACCACAATGTAGTATTAGAATACCGTGGGTACAATACCATGGGCTAAAACCACCCATACCCACCAATCATGGGAATCCCAAAAATCACTCTGTAAATCACTTCGAAAAAAGGGGAAAATTTTTATGGGGTGCTTTGCCCCCCTGAACCCCCCAGGAGGGCTTCGCCCCCCTCCCTTAGACCCCGAGCTTCTCATCGGTGAGCAGGACCGCCAAAGCAGGGGCCTACTATACATTACTTCCTCTGCAAAGGATGAGACACATCCAACATTCTCCCACTTGTTGAATACTTTGCATAAAGGCTATAATCAATGTTAGTTCCAACACTTGGTCTTGCCAAACCCATTTCAATTGTACAAAATATGAACTTTTCTGTGCTAACTGCCTTGGTTAAAGCATTTGCAATATTTTCCTTGGTATCCACTTTTCTAGCAACACTTTCTTTTGTTCAATCATGACCCTATTGAAGTGGTACTTTGTATCAATGTGATTTATTCTTGAATGGTAAGCAGGGTTCTTTACCATAAATATAGCACTTTGGCTATCATAATTTATCTTCACAGCTCCTTGAAAGAACCTAATTTCAGCACATAGTCTTTGTAGCCATACTACTTACTTACTTGCATCAGTGGTTGCCTTGTACTTAGCTTTAGTGGTTGAAAGAGCAACAACAATTTACCTTTTGCTTATCCAACTAATAGCCTCTCCAAACAAATAATACATATGCACTAGTAGATATTCTATTGTCTAGATCTCCAATCCAATCTGCATCAACAAAACCTTCTATATCCAAGGATTTGTTATATTTACTTATGCCTTCATAATAGATTGAAAAATCAGATGTACCATGCAAGTATTTGAAGACCCTTTTTACAGTAGTCCAATGCTCTTTACCAAGTTTAGACATATATCTCCTCAAAACTCCCACTACATGGGCAATATCTAGTCTAGTACACACCATGGCATACATTAAACTCCCTACAACATTTGCATAAGGAACATGGGACATTTCTTCTACCTCTTCTTTTGTTTTTGGACATTGTTCAACAGATAATTTTTTACCCAAAGAAATAGGTACCTTCACTGGTTTGAAATCTTGCATACTGAATCTCTTCAAAACTATCTCAATATACTTTTTCTGATTCAGCCACAACTTTCTATTTGAACGATCTCTATTTATTTACATACCCAAAATAAAATTTGTAGGGCCAAGATATTTCATGTCAAACTATGATTCTAACTGATACTTCACTTCACTGATAATTTCCTTACTGTTTCCAATTAGTAACATATCATCAACATACAAAATAATAATGACAAGTACATTACCAATTTACTTTGAGTATACACAATGATCAACATTGCTACGAACAAAATCAAGTCCTACGACATAAGTATCAAATTTTTGATACCACATTCTAGGTGATGGTTTCAGTCCGTACATAGATTTCTTTAACACAACATACAAAATCCTCCTTTTCTTCGGTAATGAATCCTTCAGGTTGTCTCATACAGATTTCTTCCTCCAAATCCCCATGAAGGAATGCAGTTTTTATATCCATTTGCTCTATTTTAAGATCAAATGCAACAACCACAAATAAAAGAAATCTTATTGAGGTTATCTTTGCAACAGGAGAATATACTTCACCAAAATCAATTCCCTCAACCTAAGAATAGCCTTTAGCAACCAGGCGAGCTTTATATTTCTCCACTTTTCCTTTAGCTTTCTGCTTCTTCTTGAATATCCATTTGCAACCTATTTCTTTTCTCCCACCAGGTAATTTTATTAGATCCCATGTCTTGTTCTTTTTCAGGGCTATCATTTCATCATTCATGGCTTCTTTCCAAAGGTTTTCCTCTTCATAATTAACAATTTCTCTAACTGTTCTAGGATATTCATCAATAACAGATAAAACAAAGGAATAAGGAAAAGCATATGGACTATTCCTATCAAGTTACCTTATTTCTCATGTTGATCTCCTTACCACATGTGTATGAACCTCTGGTTCATCCTCTTCTTATTATTCTGAGTAGGATTCTTCTTCCATGAGATCAAATTGCATCTTTTCATGTTCTTCTTCTGTTACTTCATTCATGTGATCACTTTTCATTTCTCTAAACACCACATCTCTACTGTAAATTGTACTTTTAGTTTTTGGATTTTAAATTTTATATCCTTTAACACCATATTTATAACCAATAAATATACATTTAATAGCCTTATTATCAAGCTTACTTATTTTCTCCTTTGGAATATGTATGTATGCATCACAGTCAAAAAATCTAAGATACGAAAGAGATGGTTTCTTACAAAAACATACTTCAAATGGAGTTTGATTTGACAATGCTGATGTAGGAGATCAATTTTGTAAGTAACATGTCGCATTCACTACCTCTACCAAAAATTCCTGTGCCAGACCAACTCCACTAAGCATACTTCTAGCATTTTCCATTAGTGATATGTTCAATCTCTCAACAGCTCCATTTTTTTGGGGTGTATATGGAGTAGTATTATGTCTTGCAATACCACATTGCTTACAAAAATCCTCAAATTTATTTTAACAATACTCTCCTCCATTATCAGACCTCAACACCTTAATCTTTTTCTCAGTGTGATTTTCAACAAGTGCTTTAAATTCTCTAAACTTATCAAACACTTCATCTTTACTTTTAAGAAAATAAATCCATGCATATCTTGAAAAATCATAAACAAAAGAAGCATAGTACCGTGATTTTCCAAGAGATGGAACAAGAACAGGACCAAAAATATCACTATAAATTAGATCTAATACCCCTTTTGATCTTGTAGCACCATATGGGAAACTCACATGATTCTGCTTGCCATAAATACAATGTTCACAGAAATCAAAACACATTGAGCAATTAGGGATACCTTGAACCATAAATTTTGTGTACATGGTACGCAATCCCTTTTCTCCAATATATCCCATTCTTGGATGCCAGAGTGTTGAACTTTTGTCTGATTTAGCCTCAGGAATAGTTGAGCTATTGCACTCATTTTTCATAGTGCTTCCCAATAGCTTATACAAGGTTCCAATATGAACTCATCTTGCTAACACCATAGATCCATGAACCATTTTGCATGAATCCTTATTAAAACTGACGTTTACCACTACATCCACCATTTTGCTTATAGAAATTAAATTTCTAGCAAGGCCAGGAATATGCATCACACCTGGGAGGGTTTTAACCCTACCATCCTACAACAATATTTTCACCCTTCCACGACCAATGATTCTAAGTGGTGAATCATCTCCCAACAGTACCTACCCTCCATCATATCTTTCATATTCACTAGACCACCCCCTATGAGGAGTCATATGAAAAGAGGCACCACTATCGATCAACTAATCATTTATATCTGAACATGTGGAGCAAGATGTTAGATATACATCCCCTCCTTCATTAGTGGATTTATTTATCTCTATGGAAGTGGATTCATCAGATCTATTTCCAAAATAAATATTCTTTGATCTACAATCCTTCTTCATGTATCCAGGCTTACCACATTTCCAACGTTTTCTCTCAAACTTTCCTCGAGACTTGGATCTACCTCTAGACTTAGATCTATCACCAAATATCATTTTATATATTTTTTTGGAACACCCTCTTAATTTTAGGGCATCCTTTGATGTGCCTTCCATGGCTTTTCTCCTCATATCCTCTGATAATAGAGATGCCACAACATCTTCAAACTTTAATGTGGATGAAGTTGTACTACCAATTGCTACAATCAGGTTATCCCATGAATCTGGTAAAGAGCATAGCAAAGTAATACATTTATCTTCCTCACTCAACTTAATTTCAACAGATGTAAGTTGACTTACCACTGTATTGAATGCATTTAGATGATCTGCTACTGAATCCCCTTTGTTCATCCTACGATTATATAGTTTATTCTAGAGGAATAATTTGTTCACCAGGGACTTAGATTGATATAGAGCCCCTAACTTATCCCAGATATTCTTTGCAGTAGCTTCTCCAGAAACATTGATCAAGACTGAATCTGCAAGGCACAGTCAAATTATACTCCTTGCTTTCTGATTCAACTTTTCCCAATCTTCATCAGATGTATCGAAAGATTTTGTTTTAGAAATAACAGACCACTGATCTCTATCCATGAGTAGATCCTCCATATTTAACTTCCATAGCTCAAAGATTTTTCCATCAAATTTCTCAATCTCTATCCTTTATTTATTTCCTATCATTTTTCTTCAAGCTCCTTCTGCATAAAACTCCCACTCAATAATTTTTCTATAAATCCTAGAAACCCTAGATCCTCTTTAGATGAACTGAAACCCTAGAAATAAAGGTATTCCTCTATGGCTAACCACTTAGTTCTGATACCGTATGAAGATTTTATACCCAAACTTATTCCATAATAATAAAATAAAATTAAATAACTCATAAGAAAATAATAACTCACAATAAATCATGTACATAGAACACACGAGATTTACTCTGGTTCACCCAATATGGGCTACTCCAGCAAATAAGAGCCACACCCCCTTTGATATTATTATTCACTCCTTGCCCAAAATGGGACATTACAATCAATATAAAGGAAACTCTTCCAACCCTAAACCACAATGTGGTATTAGAATATCATGGGTACAATACCATGGGCTAAAACCACCCATACCCACCAATCACAGGAATATCGAAAACCACTCCGCAAATCACTCCGAAAAATGAATAAATGCTTTTGGGGGGCTTAACCCCCCCTTGGGTCCTGGACCGCTCACCGACGAGTAGGACCGCAAAAGCGGGGGCCTGCTATATAGTACTTCCTCTACAAAGGATGAGACACATCCAACAAAATATTTGAGCTTCTTCATCTTGCACCAATAGTGTTCCTCATGAAACCATTCACCTTCTCTCAGACTGCTCGGTTGTGAGGACCTTTGTATGTTATGTCTAAATGCACACCTATAAACTTTTTATATCTATGTGCAAGTTGATGCTAGACTATACTTTTACGTCACCTTAATGTCTTTCACTCCAGCTTCTAACACTATATCTTTGAGCTTTTAATGTGTTGAATACTTTATTGTTGTTTTTCTATTATTTTATGCTAACTACGATACTCTATAATGGTGCTTTAGAAGCACACTTCACTTTACTCTATGCTTATATTTTTATTACCTCTTCAGTAGCATTTCATACTTACCTTGATGTTGCATTGAAACCTTCTATATGCTACTTACTTATAATGATTTATGACTTACGCTAACTATGTAGACATAAATGTCTACCTCCTACATTCACCTTACTCTTTTGTTTTTATAACTTTGGCTCCTTCGAATTGTTGTTTGTTTTCAATTCTTTTCTATGGCTATTTTGATTGCAATATGGATCCTTAATAGTATAGAGCCTTCTTTTCTTCCTCGAGCCAAATATTTTCTTTTCTTTTTCCTTAGGCTCTTCTCTTTCTTTCATTTAGAACATTCACACTATTTTATTTCTTTTTTATGGTTGTTACAATTCTTAATTCCTTATATGATCTCTAGCATTTTTTCTTATTCTATAATCGATTTCTATGACCACTTGTAAAATTATTCTCTAAATCTTGGACCTTCTTAATCTCTATATGGTTGCCTCTATCAAGCCTTCAAGAACCTCTATTTTTTCCTCTGAATTCAAGCTTTTGGGTCTATGTCAAGGTCAATATAACCTAAAAATTCTTGTCAAGGTCAATATATTTGTGACTTGAATCTTCTCTTATGTCAAGGTCTATATTCAAGACCTAAAAATTTTCCTTATGTCAAGATCCATCTCCAAGACCTAAAACTTTTATTTATGTCAAGGTCTACCTCCAAGACCTAAAAATTTTTTGTATGTCAAGGTCTATCTCCAAGACCTAAAAATTTTCTTATATATTGATCTACTGCTTAAAGTAAACTTATTTTAGGACTGATATATCTATCTCAATGTATATATCTTTATTAAGACCTGATATATCTTTCTTATTTTTTCTTCTATCTTTTCTTTCCATCGCTATCTTCTCTTTTTTAATACCTAGAAGCTAAAAATCTTCTCTATATATTTTAGGAAGCTTCTTACACTTACTTCTTAATCTCTTAATCTCTGCTGCAACTTTACCTCTATATTGACTTCAATATCAAGGTTAATTTCTTTGTGACCTAAAACTTCTTCCTATTGCTTCTATCAATGTCAAGGTAACTTGAATGTCCCTAATTCCTCTATCTATGTTAAGGGTTGGCTATGTCCCTAAATGATCAGCTAACTCAAAGTTGATTTGCCTTTCAATCTTTGATGTCAAAGGTTGCCTATGAACCTGAATGATTAACTATCTTAAATTTGATACACCAATATAGTTGAGTGTTGGTATTCATTTTTCATTCTTTAACCGTGGAAAGACTCTAGCCTTTCTACTTAATATTACATTAAAATAGAGTACAAGTCTTACTGCCTTCAAAGTAGACAAACTCCTAATCAATTTTATCAAACTAGACAAAATCAATTTTAATAATGGTGGCTAATAAACTCTATCATTTTGGACAGAGTTTGGTGATAGCTCTAATACCATTGATGGATTTTTAAGCCTTAATCCTATCACAAATATCATAGGTTAAATATCACAATATCTAATATAATGTAGCCACAATATAATAAGGTCAATATAATTATGAGTAGAACAATATGAGCAAATTTTTATGTATATCAAGGCTAATAATATATCAAATAATATTTAATAATAAGTAGCAATATGAATGTAAATAGCCTAAATCATACATGTACTAAGAATGTAGAACAAATTATAATATTAATTGCTCAAAATGTATGTAATCTTTATTACTCCTTTTCCTCTTACAAATATGATAAGGACGTGCACTTCTTTGTAATGTGATATCTCTATAATACAATCCATGGAGTAATATATCCATAGTAGAATGACTATTTGGATACTTGATTGTTCCTTTCCATATGCCACATATCATGACCCTTGGCTCCTCTACTTGACACTTGCATACTTGATGAACACTTGACTCTATATTGTATGCACACCTATACATGACTCTTGCACTTCTATAACTTTCACACTCTAACCTAAGATACTTGTGCACATATTTACATTACATATTTGATCTCTTACATATAAGAAACTTGTGCACATAGAATCAATTTACACTTGCACACTTACATGACACTTGTGTATTTCCTGCACATGCACACTTACATAAAGGGGAAATATAACTCACTCTAAACTATGACACAACCCGAATCTATTATTTACAATTGTACCATGAAGGTACCACAAGGGTACATTAGCATGCACCAAATAATATAATATACTCCAACACAATAGAACTATTACATGGTGATAAAATCAATGAGATCCTCCATCCATCAATTAGCTCTCATTTTTAGATTTAGATTTTATTATTTTTTCCAATTGATTGCTAGTATAGAGTATTTTTGGGAGGTGTTGATGAAATTGCCAAGTCGATCTAATGCTTCACTGAGTAGTGTTGTGGGAATCCCATAAAAACCTTTAGAATATTAGAATATGGATGGAATAGGATATCTATTTATTGATACTATATAGAACAATTTATAGTTAGCATTACAAGGGTGAACTTCCTTGCTTAGGTTAAACCATCAACAAAATAAAGTTCATAACATGATAAATGAGTTACTTATACTGCTCTACTCAAAATAACATCACATTTTTTGGGATAGTCATTATGGTATTTGATAGATCATCTCTCTAATTTACACAAACCATTATTGCAAACAAGCTTGATAAGTATTTTGGGGATTGAAGAGGTATGGTTTTCCTAGTAGAATATCATAAATATCCAATGTCACCACATTATACGTGATTGTATACTCAAGGGTGTATTGGCATCTAACCTCTATGTATTTCTCTTAATGAAACCAACCTAAATAGAAATGTTATAGGTGTATCATAGTTTGGAAGTAAAAGCACTTGATTATATCTTATTATATGGTGTTATTCTAGCCCCCTTTATCAATGATGACATGGAGAGACTTACCCTAACCCAACATTGGGAATTAAAAAGGTGCTTTATTTATTTATAGGGATCTAACATAGAGGTATTACTTACCTATTGAATTCTAGCTCTTATACATGTGGTTTCTACCTCCTGTTCTCCATTTACTAAGGAGAAATGGTCATTTAACTTTGGTTGAACTACAAAAAGGTTTTTATAATCTATACATATATCACTATGAGTGTGTCTTATGGTGGCTATACCATTTATATCTTTCTTTCTATTTTCCTCACCCTATGCTATTAGAGGATTATACGGACCTAGATGGCATTATAGGTCCCTTGGGAACAAGTACTATAGGCATTCGTGCAATCAATGGATTTATATTTTGTGCTAATTTTTTGTATGGGAATAACTTCACGCTCTTTTATTTTGCTTGTGATATCTCCTTCAAATTAGACGCAAAGCAAAATTCTTGTGAAAAGGATTCCACTAAAATGAACTCCATCTCTAACTGGAGATGATTTTACAAACCACTAACATATTTTAGAACTTGATGCTTCTCATTGATGTAAATGCATAGGTAACAATTAAGTTTGTTATATTAATCAATGTATTGCTAGATAGAGTGGTCTTTATGTTGACATGATTGTTAGAAATACATATATTTATCTTCATAGTGGTTCAAGGGATAAAATATCTTGTATGCCAACTCAACGAAAGTTTTTCATGTGGTGATAAGGTCTTCTTCATCTAAAATCCTATTGGTAGTGGTTTCCCACCAACAAAAAAATCTATTTTTATATCTGAGATTGTGAAGGTAAACTTTGTTGAGTTAGAAAAATGATTGGTAGCATAGTAGATCTCAAAATTTTGGATGCAAGTATCCAACACATTGGTATTACTTGATTTGAGAAGATTTAAATTTGATGTTTTTATAAATCTTTAGAGGGTTGTGGATTTGGAATGACATAGAGTTAACAGTTTAGGATGAGGATTCAATTTTAAATGATTACATCCCAAAATTACGTAAATAGATCACTCCTCTATTATTCTAAGGAATGTTTAATGAGCCTCTTGACATGTTCCATAGTTGTCTCTCGTTGCAATGAAAATTTCTCCATTTTTAAAATTTTTGTGGGTGTCACATACTTGAGGGTACTTGAACACATATCCTAGTGTGATGTATTTCTTCTTGTACCATGAACATGTATGAGTAGACATCTAACAATGAAGCTTAATAAAGGACCTATTAGGACAAGGATGACTCCAAAAAATATTAATGATTGAAAGAAATCAAAGAGAATAATTTACTTTGATACCATTTGATCTACAATGTAGGGTCTATGAGGTGGTGGCATAGAGGACAACTTCGTAAACTAACTTGTGAAACCTAAATTTTATGCTTTAGTGTTGTGTAATAAAATAATTTATAGATGGTGATATAAATATAGTACACTATAAAATATAAGTCCCATGTGTTAAATATTACAATATTACAAGAATTTTATATAGTAGGTATGAGCGCTACATGATGTAGGATACTCTATTATAATGCACTAAACAAAGTAGCATAATAAATGCTTAGATAGTAGGAATAGCCTATGTCTGAGGGTAAGAAAGGGATGATATAATTAGGAAGAGAATATGAAAGAAGAAGATTAATAATAGAAGAAGAGAAGATTATATACTATGCTTTATATATTATGTATTATAGTCATAAGATAGTTGGAATATGAGATTATTTAACTTTCAACAATTTAAGAAGTTTCAAGAATGGATACAAAATTTCCCTTTCTATTTCCTTTGAATTTGGTTTCAATTCTTAAAATTCTAGTTGGCTAAAGTGGTTTTGCATAGTCTAACATCTAATGGTAAATATTCTTTGTATAGTCTCACACTACATGGTGACATATTGGGTTGGTGCCACTATGATTATCGTTAGAGGAATGTTGCTTCCTTATAAGTCATGAGGTCATACGTTGGGTTGGTGCCATGTTGAATTTTTATACCATATGTAAGCTTGGTGTAAACTTGTCTAGAAAAGAGCCCAAATATGCACTAAGACCTACAATTTGAAAGTTTTCTAGCATCATCTTCATTGAGACCCTTAGCAATTATTTCTTTGCTCAAATAAATGGGCAATATGAATTGTCATATAAAATCATTTATTAGATGCATGAGTTCCATTGAATAATTGGTCTAGTTAGACATAACAAATTACTTATACAGTATTTCCCTAGTATTGAAGGTCATTTTCCATATGTTAGTAGGGTTGTTAGAGCCTAGTGATAATCTAATTTGAGGTGAAATTGTTTGAAGTATCATACCTATTGGAGCTAGTCTAGCAAGTCATCAATGCATGACAATGGGTACCTATTCTTCAATGTGATCTTATTAATTTCCTTGAAGTCAATGTAGAGAGTCTAGGTCCCATACTTCTTTGGTGCTAAGAAAATGGGACTTCCATAGGGTATGAGATTGGTTGGATCTTACCCTAATTAATCAAATACTAGATTTATTATCTAATGTTAGTAGTATCCTTGATTGATCGATGATAAAATGGATTATTTGATAGTGATGATCTAAGGACCAATTCGTTTTGGTGTTTTATTAATTAGTGTAGTGGTACTCATTAGGGGTTATAAAAATCATTAGAATATGGATTAATAAATGCATCCATTTTCTAAGACTATACTAAATAGGCTCTAGCTAGTTCAAAAAATTCTCTACTTCTATTATTCTTATGTTCTTTCTTCATTTTTTACTCTACGTACTTAGGTTGTTATTAGAGTGCTTGAGATTTTGTTTTGCTACTTTCAATGTATTAGAACAAAGTGTCCTACATCTTGTAGCACCAAACACCTCATAGACTAAGCATTTATAATATTGTCAATATGGCTATGTGGACCATGTATTCTATAGTATATTTACATTTGCATTATTTGCAAATAATTATTTTGTGCCCTATTTCTATTATATAATCTTGAAGTATAACTTTCAAGCATTACAAGTTAGTTTAGGGGGTTGTACTCCCTTTCAACACATTATGGACCTAGCATTTAGATTGTATTGAATAGACTATAGATGGTATACAAGTGGTGTCATGGTCCTTAGGTCAAACCAATAATAAAATAAACTATTGTGCTTGATAAATCAACTTCTTACACTATTTTGTCAATATAGTATCACCTCCTTCTTAGGCAGGCATTGTAGTAAATGATATGCATCCCTTTGGTGCACATTAACAATTTATATAAATAGGATTGGTAGGTCACTTGGAATTCAAATAGGTATGGTCTTCCCATGATACATTGTTGAAGGATTAAATATAATTGAATTTTTAAGATTAATCATCTACATTATGGCCATTAGCATATTAGAAATTTAAATTCTATCCCACACAACCTCCAAGGATGGTTGGTTTCATAAATACTAATGTATAGTGATTTATTGTGGGAAATGGAAGATAGACTATACTAACATTCGTATATGAAATATATAAATTTGATCTCAATAAAACACAAGTGATAAGACAAATATAACTATAATTATAGTGGAAATTAAATATTTAAATAAACAATCATGTTAAGTACTAAATTTGAAAGGAATTTCAAAAGAGAAGGGGGAAAATATTGGGTCATATTCTTAAGCAATGATACTCCAATGGAAAAATATATCTTTATTGATACATAGTTATGGAGGGACTAATGCCCCAATAAAAGCAAATGTTGAGTACAAAGACTTATTGGTTCATTTACATTTCCATCTCTATTTCGAAGCAAAAGTGTTGATCTTATAACAATTTTTCTCCATTCAAAACATGTGTATCCTTTGAAGTCTAGGTGAGAGAGGTTTCTTATGCCATGATGCACATATTCATGGATATAGTTGCTTGGCTTTAAGCTTGGGTGCCAAAACTTACACCTAATAACATATTTGCTATCCTATCCTATAATCATGATTGTTTACATTCTAAAAACATATCAAGTCAACCTACTTAACACCTAACTAATAAAATATCTATTTTTTGTATTAGAGTTCCATGATCAATTAATGAGTTTTTTCTCCTTGAATTAGGTGCAACAACTAGCAAATCAATTTCCTCCTTGTTTTATTGTCTTGCCTTATCTATTGGGTTGTTGATCTTTAAGTTCAAATAAACCCTCACAAAATCTTATCAATCTCCTAGACCAACATTGATATCTACTTTGGATCAAACTGTTCCACCAAGGAGTGGATGTATGCCTAAAGTGGCGTTCAAAATTTGATTTTAGCTAGTTGTGTTATAGATACTTCTCCATCAACAGGTGCACCAAGTGCTTTTATATATCAAATTCTAAAACTAGGCTTGGGGACCTATTATCTCCATTAAAATATGTAGGTACTAGATTTAAAGAAATATGGCCATCTAGGATGCTAAATTCAATGTGTACTCTTAAGAAATCATATATATGCCATGTTTAATAGACATTGCTTTTTTATCACTAGTTGGGTTGCTAACATGGTCATGACTTCCATGACACTACTGTGTAACTAGTGAGATGAATTCTGAGGGAATTTTAAGAATCTTTAAAAAGGTTTTCTTTTCAAAATATGTGAGATGTTCAATGATTGGTTAATTAGTAGCCTAATTTATGTTACCTATATTGGTTGAGTAGGGGTATTTGCCTTGGAAGGGCTTTAGATATGGACTTGTATCCCAAATCCATAGTTGACAATATTATTTAAATATTTTGGGCCTTTGAAGCATAAGAAAGGATTAAATATTTTCATATTTCTTTCATGTTCACTGACTAGATGAATATTTATTTGATGACATAATTCCATTCACTTTTGAGTGCTTCAAGCAAGGGAAATCCCTTTGAATTAAATATCTCAATTTTTTTATTAGAATTGGATGCATAATCTTGATTGTGTATTGAATGGATAAAAAATTTAATGATATTTGTGTTTAAAATGCTATTCAATGGTTCCAAAATATTCTCAATTAATTGTTGTTGAATATCATAGTTCAACCTTTGCAACCCTTACATAGATTGTGCACTTAGAAATTTCTTGGACCTAATGGTTCCATAATTTTCTCTATTCTTTATAATTATGCTTGAATAGATTAGATGGTTTCTATTGTTTTGGGATTGATTTCTGAACAATTTTGAATACTTTTAAGTTATCTACTCCATTAAGAACCTCTATTTTATTAGCATGACATCATCATCTCTTGAGTTCTTTAACACATCTTAATTTTATAATAGATCCAATTCATTCAAGATAATAAATTTTGAATTTTGAGAGTCATATAGGTCCTCCTTTTGTTACTTCTACACTTTGCCAATTTTTAGGATTGCATCTATGTTTTTCAATTTAAGATCTTTTAGATATATGAAAAGGAGTGAAACATTGGCTACCCACTGATATATTTACTTACAAAAATAAGTTATGTTGATGTAAGAATGCAATTGATTAGAGCTATGGTGATTATGTTATGCACTCCAAAAGGTGACCCTATCAAATTTTGAATACCAATTTTTATTGCTAAATAAAAAATGGTGATACTTAATAAAATTCACCATAGTCATCACAAATATCCCATGATAATATACAATAGATAATTGAGACATGCATTGGCATGATACCATGCTCAAGGTTGATTTTTCTACACTTTATGTCTTAGGTTAAGCCAACCCAATAAGGCTATTAGTGCACTAAAGTTTAGAATCCCAAGCACTTGACCATGTCTTGCATGGTGATGTTCTTTTGAAATTCTATTTTAATTATGATGTGTAGAGGTTTATCCTTTACCAAACAACAAGTGTGAAACAAGTGCTTTCATTCATTATAAGCATTTGAGATTGAGGCATTACTAGATTGCTAAGTTTTAACACTTAGGCAAGTGGTGTCTACCTCCTCGTCATATTTTGAGACAAAAGAGTAGTTGTTGACCTCTAGTTGCACCACCAATAACTTTTGCTAAACTTGACACTTAGTGTAAATATGAGTGTGAGTTTTATGGTAGATGTGCTACTTTTTGCCCACATTATGTTTACCTTTATCATATGTTAGAGAAGGATTCTTGGCCTTGGATGATGTTGAGGGGTCCTAGGGCACTATCATCATAAGTAATCATGCAACTAGTATCTTGGATTTTATAGCCAATAGTATTCCATAGGGATTTGATGATAGATCAGTATGCTTTGCTTATGGCTTCTCTTTCATATTTGTTGCAAAGCAAAATTTTTACATTAAGGATTCCATATATAGGAACTTCATATTTAACTCAATGTTATCGATGCATAGACGATTGAGAACTTCATGGAACTCATCAATGTACAATTGTTCTTGATGTTGATATAGTTTGTTAGAAATACTTGTGTTCATCATTTAAGTGATGCAAAGGATAGAAACAATATTACACTAGATTCATATATACTATCTAGGTTATAATATCATATCCTTTATCTACAAGTATTTTGCTTGTGGATTCCCACAAACAAGCAATTGATTTTGACATCTTGAAGTCCATAAAAGTAGTCCTATCTATATCAAAATATAACTAGAGAACATGTAGACTTTAAGTTGTTAAATGCATGTGTCCAACTCTTCAACATTGATTCAACCTAAGAAGACTAGAACATTGATTTTATCTACACCTTGAGTGGGTTATGGCTCTAGATAGGCATAGGGTTGGAAGATATGTATGGAGCTCCCATATTTATCACGAGATCTAAAAACTACTCGAAGAGTGTGTTTCTCTATTATTTCAATGTGTCTCAGATGATATTTTTTATGTCATGTATCTTGGTTTTCACCATTAATAAATTTGTATTTGTAATATTTATTTATGAATATGATGTTCTTTGTTGGATGTGTGTTAAAAATACTGGATTTGTGTTACACCCCTTAGGCCTGTACACCCAAGAAAATTTTGGTTCCACTTTTTTTGGAAGATGATTTTTTAGCTAATAAAATACCTTTACAAGCACATGATTTTGGAAATTTCCTCACGGTTGGGAGTTGCTAGACACGTGTTGATATGTTATTAGTTGGTTTCCTAATATGGGCGAGAAAATCCTAAGCATGGTACCTCCACGCGTGTATATATTTCTATGGATGCAACTCTGTAAAATGTGTGTATAGAATCATGTGAGAACATCTCTTAGATGTAATATGTATTGTGAATGAAGTTCTTCATCTTCCATTTTTTGTTTGTGTTCTATGGCATGTCATGTATAAATGTTTATTTGTAAATCATTCTTTTGTTTCCAATTAGTTGTTTATCATCTGCACATTATTTTCTTCATTATATGAGCTTATTTCATTCTTTATTTGTTGTTGAGTTGTTTGGATACACATTACGTTGCACCAAAAACTGGTATCAAAGCAACTTGAGGAAACTCATTTTCTTGGTTGTACACAAAGCTTGTAAATACTTTTTCCTATGTGTTATTTTTTTTTTATTTGCAGATAAATCAATTTCCATAGCACATATGTAGTGGGAGCTTTGTGAATATTTACAACAGTAAAGATGGAAGGTAAATCTAGTATAGAGAAGTTTAGTGGGAAAAAATTTAATCTCTAGAAGTTGAAGATGGAGTTTTTGCTTATGGAAAGAGATCTAAAGATGGTTGTCACTACAACAACAATGCCTACAGGAATGGCACAAGTTGAATGGGACAAGTAGAATGAGAAATTCATTGCCTTGATTGGGATAAACTTGGTTGATTCTATTTTGATGAATGTTCAAGGTGCTAAGACTACTAAGGATCTATGGGATAACCTAGGAAATCTGTATGAGTCCAAATATCTAATAAAATTTATATTCTTGAGGAAGAAGTTGTATTCTTTGAAGATGAAGAATGGAGACAATGTAGTTGACCACTTGAATATTTTCAATACACTGATGAACCAACTAAGGTCTATTGGTGATGAGGTTAAAGAGATTGAATAGTGCATCTACTTGTGTAGTTTGTCTAACTCTTGGGATAATCTCATTATTGCAATCAGTGGGAGTTCTAAGCTAGAAAATCTTAAGAAATATGAGATTATTGCCTAGTTGTTGCAAGAGGAAATAAGGAGAAGGAACATGGAGCATTTTAAGCACTCAAAAGCTTTGATAACTAGAGGACGTGCCAAAGATAGAGATGGTGATAAATATTCTAGTGCAAGAAGATACAAATCAAGAAGATATACCAATAGAGAAAGTCTCAACTGGTGTGTTGGAGGTGCAAGCAACAAGATCATAAGAAATATGACTTTAAAGTAGATTTATCCAAAAATATATTTGATTCAGCTGTAGGAACATCTACCAATGATGAGAATTTTTTATATATTTCTAATACATATTTTGTTGTATGCACGCAATCTGGTGTGTGGTTGATAGATTATGGAGCATCCTTCCATATGACTCCCATAAGGAGTGATTTGTAAGATATAAAGAAGCAAACTATGGCAGAGTTTTCTTGGGTGACAGTTTCAACCATGAAATTGTTGGTAGAGGTAAGGTTAAAATCATACTCATAGATGGGAATGTTAAGGGTATCCCGAATGTTAGACACGTTTCAAGTTTAACAAGAAGTTTATTATCAATGATCCAACTACCTAAAGCAAGAATGGAGATTACATTCAATAAGGATGTTATTAGTTTTATGTGTGTATTCATTACTCAGGCAAGTGGAGTAAGACTTGGAACATTGTATAAGTTGGATGTAACATGTTTGAATGTTGCATGTGCATATGCAACCACTATGAAAACAAGTAAACTCTCATATTCAACAATATCAATTATGATGTTGTGGCATAGGAGGTTAGGATATCTTGGTGAAAGAATCCTCAAAGAGATGTGTTCAAAGCAGATAGTTCATGGATTGGAGAAAGAGAAGTTTGGTTCTATGGGTTTCTATGAAGCATGCATTTTAGGAAATCTATAAAGAGTCATTTTTGCCTCTAGTGACTATAGAACCAAGGAAATATTGGAATTGGTACATCTTATATTTGTGGGCCTTTTGAAGTTGCTTCAATAGGTGGCTCCAGGTATTTTATTACTTTCATTGATGATTCCTCTAGGAAATCATGGGTTTAATTTCTTAAACAAAATTCATGGGCTCTTCCTACCTCAAAGAGTTTGTTGCTACAATTAAAAGATAAACTAAGAAGGAAATGAAGGCTTTGAGGAGTGATAATGGTGGAGAATATTGTTCCTAGGAATTCAATGTTTTTTACAAGTTGCATAGTATTGCAAGGAAAATAACAACTCCATATACACCACAACATAATGGAATTGTAGAAAGGATCAATAGTACATTGATGGAGAATGAAAGAAGCATGAGACAGGATGTGGGTTTGAATAATGTTTTTGGGGTAAAGCTTGTTAATATAGCTAACTATGTGAACAATATGTCACTTAGTTCTATTCTAAGTGGGAGAACACCAGAGGAAGCTTAGAGTGGATTCAAATCCTCAATTGGTCATTTGAGAATATTTGGGTGTGAATTATTTATTCTTGTGCCCAAGGAAAACAGAAAAAATTTAGACAATAAAATATGTTAAAGGAGTACTCATTGGATATGGCGATAGAATCAAAGGTTACAAAGTATGGATACCTTCATAACATCGTCATAAGTTCAACTATGATGTAGTATTCAAAGAACACATATGTAGCAAAGAAGAGTACATGGAAACAACCCTAGACAGTCAAAAAAAATTTAGAGCATCTATTGATTTGAGAAATCAAGCTAAAAATTAGCGACAAATTGTTCCACCATTATGTGTAGATCCCATTTCTACTCCTTTGTTAGAGTTTCCACATTATACTAATGAATTTTAATACAATTAATAACATCAAAAAGATAATGAGACTGTTGTGGAAGAGCCCAATCAATCTCAAGTTTTTGAAGAACAACCTACACATGAGAAGCAACTCTAGAATTCTGACATTATTCAAGAAGTGCAAACTTTGAGAAGTCAGTGATAAAAGAGTATACCAGTCAGATTTAGTTATGATGAATACAATAGCTTTGCATTATCTTCCATGAGTGATGAGTCTGTAGGTGTTAAATATGCTCTCACTAGTGATGAAGCAATTCATTGGAAGAAAGCTATAAAAGAGGACATGCAATCACTAGAGAAAGATAAGACTTGGGACTTACAAGTGTTGCCTAAGGGTAGAAATACAATTGACTATAAATGGGTGTTTAAAAGGAAATACAAGGTTGATGCTTCAAGTGAGAGATATCCATATAGGTTAGTATCAAAAGGATACTCTCAGGTTGAAGGGCTTAACTTTAAAAAAATATTTTCTCCATGGAAAAGATTACATCTATTAGATTGCTCTTTGCATTGGCTACTACAAATGACTAGAAAATTGAGAATATGGACATGAAGATAACTTTTCTTCATAGAGATATCAATGAAGACATTTACATGGAGCAATCGGTTTGGTTTGAAGTAAGTGGGAGAAATGTTGTATGCAAGTTGAGAAAGTCACTGTACGGGTTGTAGCAATCCCCAAGATAGTGGTATAAAAGGTTTGATACCTTTGTGATTGGACATATTTTTTGAGAAGAGATGTTAATCATTGTATCTATCTCGAGCATGAAGGCAATCACTTTCTAATTCTGGTGTTATATGTATATGATATTTTTCTTTTCAACAAATCGAAGGATCTTGTGAAGAAGACCAAGTCTGAGTTATCGAGGGAATTTGACATGAAAGACCTTAGTCCATTACACTATTTCTTGGATATTGAAGTGAATAGAAACAGTGGTAAGAAGAAGATGTGGATTAGCCAGAAGACTTACAATGCAGACTTGCTTACTCTTTTTAGAATGATGATGAGAAGAGTTTCATGGATAAAGTTCCCTATGCAAGTGTAGTTGGTAAACTAATGCATGCAATGGTGTGTACAAGACCATATATTGCTCATGTAGTTAGAGTTTTGAGAAGATTTATGTCTATTTCTAGAAACAACATTGGGTTGCAGTGAAGAGAATTCTTAGATATTTGAAAGGCACCAGTGATTTTACAATCTGTTATGATGGCAAAGATAATAATTAGGTACAAGGTTTTGTAGATTCTAATTATGGTGGAGATGTAGATACTTATAAATCTACTAGTGCATATGTGTTCACACTATTTGGAGGAGCTATGAGTTGGAGAAGTAAAAAGTAACAAGTGGTGGCTCAATCAACTACTGAAGTTGAATACATTGCTACTGCAAAATCATCCAAGGAGGTGGTCTATTTACATGTAGTGTGCAGAGGCATCGATTTTTAACAAAGTTCCATTACTTTGTGGTGTGACAATAAAAGTGCAATTGACTTGACTATGAATCCTAAATTTCACTCTTGTACTAAGCACATTCAAGTGAAATTTCATTATATCAGAGAGATGGTGGAATCTAGAGAAGTTGAGTTGCAAAAAATTGGTACACAAGACAATGCAATAGATGCACTAACAAAACCATTGGATAGCAGGAAGTTCATTTGGTGTAGAGATTTGATGGGAGTTCTCTCATTTTGATTAGTAACCCTGAAGAATAAGGAAGAAGACATTTTTTTTTCATTTACTTAGTCTTTTTGGCAAGTGGGAGATTGTTGGATGTGTGCCAAAAATACTAGATTTGTGTTACACCCCTTAGGCCTATACACCTAGGAAAATTTTTGGTTCCACTTTTTTGAAAGATGATTTTTTAGCTAATAAAATACCTTTATAGACACACAATTTTGGAAATTTCCTCATTGTTGAGAGTTTCTAGATACATGTTGAGATGTTATTAGTTGGTTTCCTAACATGGAAGAGAAAACCCTAAGCATGATACCTCCATGTGTGTATTTATTTCTATAGATGCAACTCTGTAAAATGTGTGTAGAACTATGTGAGAATAACATATCTCAGATGTAATATGTATTGTGAATAAAATTCTTCCATTTTTTTGTTTGTGCTCTATGACATGTTGTGTATAAATGTTTACTTGTAAAGAATTCTTTTATTTCCTATTAGTTTTTTATCAACTATACATTATTTTCTTCATTATATGAGTTTATTTCATCCTTTATTTGTTGTTGAGTTGTTTGGCTACACATTCCATTGTGCCAACATTCTTTAGGGTAACTCAAATATGCAACATGATGTGATACCTTTGTTCTTGTACCATAAATATGTATGAATGAAAATGCAACAATGAAGCATACCAGAGACTTTATTCTTGGCAAAAACCATTGCAAAGAAGATAGAATTAGATGAAAGAAATCAAACGAGTGCAAAAAATATTTGATACCAATTAATCCACACTAGATGTGGTGGCATAAAGGATAACTCCATCATGCAACTTGTGGTTCCATAAAGTTATGCTTTAGAGTTGTGCAATAGAAATAGGGCACTACTAAATATATCTTACAAGAATACAAATTTATTTACAAATAATGCAAATGTAAATATACTATGAAGTACAAGGCCCACATAGCCATGGTTTGCAACAATAAAAATACTTATTATGTGGGATCATGGCACTACAGGGTGTATGACACTCTATTCCAATGCACCAAAAGAGGTAGTAGAATAAAATTATAAGCACTATAGGAATAACTTGAATTTATAAAGTGAGAAAGGAAGCATAGAAGAAATAGGAGAAGATAAGAGAAGTAATAGACAAAGAACCAAAGAACTAGAAGTAGCATAAGACAATCCTAAGCTATATTTCAAATGTACAACAATTATAAGCAATTGGGAAGTAAAGTGTTTTAACTCCCTGACTAATCAAGTAGTATTATGATGATAATTAAAAATAATCCATTCTTCCCTCATAATTGGCACCAGTCTATACCATTATGACTTGTGCAAACTGAGAGGGAGTGCAAGCCAATCTTGAGATATTCAGATATGTCAGAAGAGTAATTGGTTAATTCAAAATGTATCAATGCTTCAAACCCTTATCACGAATGTGACAAATATTGTTTTTGAAAAAATATCGAAGCAAAGGAACACTAGGAGAAAGAAGAGATATGAGCGAGTGTGAACCAAAAGGGAGTGCAAGCTAGGAGGGAGTGTGAGCTAGGAGGAAATGTGAGCCAGGAGCGAGTGTGATCTAAGAGGGAGTGCGATCCAATATTGAGTTCTTCACATATGGCAGAGAGCAATGGATTCATTCGAAGTGTATCAATGCTTCAAACCATTACCATGAATGCAACGAATATTTTTTCCAAAAAATGCCAAAGCAAAGGAATGAGAGAAAGAAGAGACACAAGTGAGTGTGATCTAGGAGGGAGTGCAAGCTAGGAGGAAGTGCGATATAGGAGGAAGTGTGATCCAGGAGCGAGTGCGAGCTGAGAGGGAGTGCAATCCAAGAGCAATCCCTTGCCCTAACCCCACTAGTTATTTTGTAAGGAAATTCATATTTGAAATCCCTAATGAGAAGTGAGGATGCCCTAAATAGAAGTATGGATGCCCAAGTTGAAGATAAGTGAAAGAGAAAATATATGGAAAGTTCGATCCAAGTAGAAAATGTTGCACCAAAAGTGACCATAAAGGATGATATGATTGAGCATGATATAATGGTTTTGAAAAGTAGGGGGTTAATATGTAATGGGAAGTGAGGATGCCCTAAATAGAAGTATGGATTCCCAAGTTGAAGATAAGTGGAAGAGAAAATATATGGAAAATTCGATCCAAGTAGAAAATGTTGCACCAAAAATGACCGTAAAGGATGAGATGATTGAGCATGATATAACGATTTTGAAAAGCAGGGGGTTAATATGTAAGTTCCATAGATCCTTGCCAGGGTTTTTAGAGATTCAATATTGGATCAAGTGGAAGTTGGGATTGAATTCAAATTACTCTATGAATTTTCTTCCTAAAGGTTTTTTCCTTGTCATATTTCCTAATTCATAAGTCAAGGATAAAATATTGAGTGGTGGCCCATGGTTTAGAGGGAGAGATACCCTTTATTTAAGACCATGGAATACAAATTTTTCTAATGAGAAACTTCTGATTTAGGTTAGGATTTTTGGACTTACTTATCAACTTATCAATAAGGATGTTTTGAAAATATTGGAAATACCCTATGAGAATTCATCAAAGAAGGACTAACCATTAAGGAGTGGAAGCATGCTATATATACAAAAATATGTGTTGCTATGGATATTTCAAAACCTCTACCACAATCCATTAAGATTAAATCTAAATCAAGAGAATGGGATCAACAAGTGGATTATGAAAACATCATATTTTGTTGTTGTAATTGTTATGAGACTGGCCACTTGGCAAGAGTTTGCAAAGTGAAAACTATGAAGAAAGAGACAAAAAAATTTGGTCATAAGAAAAATTTCAAGATGAAGCAAGGAAATCATACATTAATAGAAGGTAGATTAGATCAAGGATATTCCACTCCTAAAGAAGGGGCAAAGAAAGCCTATCTACATCTTATAGAAAAGACCACCATAACTCACTTGGATCAATAGTTAGAAGAAACAAAGAAGGATATAAGGGATGAGAAAGTACAATATGTAAGTTCAAGTTCAAAAGGAATTAAAGGTGCAAAGGTAAATGTGGAGGAAAATCCAAACACAAAAATGACAGAAGAGATCAAGATCTTTCTAAGTAAATCATCTTCATTTTTCTCAAGTAGTATAGAATCCTCTCCTAGTAATAAAAATGAAAGTGGTATAGAGGTTATCCCTTGCACTTTAGGGTTTCAAGAACAACATAATAAAGAAATGAGGATGGAGGAAGTCCGTAATAATTTAGGGTTTTTAGGGTAAAATAAGAAGGTAATTGCTTTGGAAGAGCATCCTTGCACTTTAGGGTTTCCAGGGCAATATAAATAAGAATGTGCTTTTGAGGTTATTCCTTGCTCTACAAATCATGCACAACAAGATAAACCTATAGATGATAAGTCTTACTTTGAGAAATATGATAAGATTGAAAAGATGGATGAAGATGAAACTATTGGTAAAAAAAAAAAGAGGAAGACCCAAGAAGCAAAAACAAAGAGAAAAAGAAACCCAGAGGGATATTGATATGGTAAAATAAAAGCAAATATTGCAAGTGTTAACAAGAAGTGGGGCTAAACCCAAAAATAAAAATAAAAAATAACAAAGAAAATAATATCTTGGAATATTAGGGACAAATAAAAACCTTAAAAAAAGGTATTAAGAAACTCTTATATTGTTATAGACAATATATTTATATTTATAGATATTCAAAATGGGTAGCAAATATATCTATAACCCTTTTTAGCCACTCATGGTGTTGAATTTTATCTTGACAAAATTTCAATTTTGTAAAGTATTTGTATGAAATAATAAAAATGAGTTCATTGTGAAAACTTAACAATGAGGAAGATGGAAAATCTCTCTGATAAGAAAGGTATATGAAGAATATTTTTGATAGAAAGGAAGTTTGGATATGATTATAGAAATGTAATAACAACAATGTAATATTTTATTTCTGTAATAGGAGTGGCCCCCAATAGAAGCCACACATAGCTTACTCAAAAAAAACTAGCACCAGTTTATGAATTGCCAAGTGACAAGACTAGACAACTGTAGATGTGTTCTTAATGCCTAGCATTAAAAATATCATCTTTATGTATTATGACATTTAATAAAGACATGGTGTTGGCACCAAAGCTTTTTTTATTTGTGTGTTTTGGTGTCACTAGCATTAACGCTATAGCATGGTTCGAAACCAAGAGGTCATGACACCATATGTTGATTTGGTGCCATGAGAACTTTTGATTCTATATGAAGGAATGGTATTTCACTATCTAGTGAGAAGTCTAGATGGACACTGTTGACTCATCATCCTTGGGACCATGAGTAACCCCTTCTTTGCTTAGATCATAGTGAGTTAAATTTGTATAGCTCCTCCATAATGACTATTCAACCGAGTTTGATAGGGTCCATGACCCAAAAACTTCTTGCAGGGCACACATTTCTTGAGATTATATAAAATACAAACATTCACACAAAATTTCATCCACTACTCAAGTACTTTTAGATGTTCTCCCTTTCATTCATCAAATGACCAATCATTGAGGAAGACCTTGAACTTCCTCATTGACATTTATTTAGAATTATGTATAAAATGATGCATTGGAATGTAGCAAATATATTGCAAATAACATTCAATTATATGATTATAGTCTAGAATAAAAATGGTATTCAATTTATCCTCTTTAGTAATGCTAATTTGTTTATAATAAAAAAAATCCTTCCATGAAGGAATAGATTTCATGCTCGACCACTTCCTCCAGTATTGAATCAATTAATGTCATTGGAAATGGATCCTTAATGTTGTTACTACATTTAGACTCCTAATATTATTTCAAACTATAATTTGTATATTCTCCTTCTTTAGGTTAATGAAGATTGGTGACATTGAATTAGTAATTGTCATATTGAAAATAATCCTTTCATCCAACATCTTTTCTATCTCTACATTTATGAATATTGCATTGTTGTGGTTTATGTGGTGTGGCCTCCTTTCCATTAGTTATGCTCTTGGAACCAAATGACATCTAATGGGTACACCACTCAAGTGGAATTCCACTGAACTCCTTATAACACCATGTAAAGACTTCCTTTTATTTCATGAAATTTTTAAATGTACCTTTATGGCATCAAGTTCCATGATCACCTTTGTTGCATTGAAGGGATGCATTGATTTTCATATATCTGTGCATCACCAATGCTATATTCTACAAAATTGAAAGAAAGAAAACTTCCCCTCCCTTGACTACATGCACATCCATTGTCTTTGTCTTGACAACTGCAACACTACTTGACTTTGCCTAACCTCTTAAGTATCAAGTATAGTTTCCTTTCTTGTCACATCTATGCCCTTATCTTATTCAACATCCATGCATAGGCATATTGATTGGCAAAATCTATAACCCTCTTGATAAAAGAGGAGATAATTGTCAAAGTGCCCTTAGTCCTAACATTTCCTTCGTTATCAATGTTATTCCTACATAAATGGATAAATTTTGGGACAAGCATTATTAGTTAGCAAAAATGGCTCTATGAAATATTTGAATAACACTCCTACATTGGTAGTAAAAAATGATAAATTTTGTACAATCACATTAAAGAGCTACTAGCTCTAGTTGGGTCAATCAAATTTATTCAAGAAAGTCTACTTTAGGACATGTATTCAATCTTGAATCAATTATTACTTGTTTGTCTAGAAAACCAATTGTAGCACTGTCAACCACTAAAGCTGAATATAGAGGAGCGCCTTTTGTAGAACAAGTAGTTGTGTAGGTTCCAATCTTGATTGAAGAGATTGAACTCCTACAACAAAATTTCAATACCATTTATCATGAAAACATGATCACTATAAAATTAGTGGAATCCTATCACATATCATAAAATGAAGCACATTGAGGACCATGCCTATTATTTATGATAGAAAGTACAAGAGGATAGATATCATTTTTCTCATCTACTACAAGGTTGAAGTTCAAGTTATTGGTCTTCACGAAGTCATTGATTGAGAAGTTCACATAATTTTAAGGCATGATGGATATTCCACAAGCTATCATTGAGAATAAGATGACGAAATGAACTTGATTATAATTTTAAATTTATTATAGTTTATTGACACAAGCAACAAAAATGCTTGTCTTGAAAAATAATTCATTGTAAACCCTCAATTTTGTCATGCATAAGATGCCACAAGGGACAATGTGAAACAACCATAGGTAAAAACACGGGTTTTGAAACAATGTCATTAAAAGTTCTAAATTGAAGACACTATTTTAATTATCAACAAAAATAGAAGAAACATGATTTGACAACAAAAAAATCAACTTTTTTCACTCTATTGATACTCATATTTTAGTTATTTGTGAGTATTATTAGGCATTTTTGAGATCTTAAGCATTTCTTTTCTTCCCTAGCATTCTCGTTTTCATCTCCAATATGTCTTTCCAATGACATCTTGAATCTTAAAGAGTCTAACTCTTAAATATGCATTAGTACTCTCCACAAACTCTATAATTCATAGATATGATAATCTTTATAAAGCAAGCTAAGAGTTTTATTGTCAACTTTAAATCGTAATTTTGCATTATGTATATTTTTTTTACTATAGAAACTATAGCAATGATGACAAATTGAAAATTCGTATTGGCCTAAAATACCTAGATACGTATATCTACTTGTTTACTAAATAGCTTCAATAAGTATTATGTTTTTTATCCTCTATATCAATTACAAAACTATAAATGGTCTATTTCCAAGTAGTTAGATGGATATGTTTATTACTATTATTGTACAACTTAAGTGAGTACAAATTTTACAATTAAGTTTTTTTTTTTTTATGGAAGCAACCTAATGGGGTATGTAAGGTAGAGGGAAACACTATTAGCTGAGCAACCTATGTTAACACCCTCACATAGGTCATATGGCAATACATGACCTCATCTAATATAGAAGTAAAATGTTGATGGTGTAATAATGTATATTTTGTTTTATTGTAATTAGATCAAGATAACATGCTTTTATGTCAATAATGCATATAAAATAGGTTGGACTATTTCTTATGTGTACTTTATATTGGAACTACAACTCTTTATAGATACCATGTTGGTACTTGAAAATTTACCTATAATAAAAGAGAGATCACCAAATCATATCGATGTTCTAAACATTCTCTATTATATATATCTTGCACTACAAAGAAAGTTATTTATAATAAAACAAACTATTATGTATAAATGACTTCACATAAGCAATTGCTTAAAAATGTGGACTTCCAATATGAGGATAGGTTTAAATCTTTTGCTAGGAAATATGTGCATAACTATCAAAATGTGTAGTGGAAAATTAAGTAAATTATCGTATCCAAGTTCAATACATTTAACTTTTTAAGTCATTGTTAATGATTTTTTTTTTTCAATTTTGTTTGATGTGCCCTAAACTTCAAGCAACTCAAAACAACCAATATTACAATGATATAGCAAAGATTAGATTATTATTTTTAATTGGTTATGTTGGATTGAAATGGGCCTCACCCATACTACATCCTCATCACATAGTAGTATTACAACAACTTAGCAAGATTCAAACTTTGGTCTCCTCAAAAGTCTAGGAATTTAAGTGGTTCAGCTCGTGCCATTTGATATGAAAAACAGCAGTAATTATTATTTTCTTGTTTCAATTACCAACTTGTGCATTTTGACAACTATTTTTAAATCTATAGAAGGCCTTCCAAGCTATGTATGTTTTTCAATTCAATTTTTAAATCTAAACCCATATATCTAGTTTTAGGAGGGGGTTATTGAAAAAAAATGTTAGCTATGTTCTTTTAAATTTATAATCATAATTTTGATTAAAGGATATTGCATGAGTTCAACTACTTACAAATATGGACTACTAATGTGAAGACAAGTTCAAATCTTTCTAGGCTATATGTGCATAATTGTCAAGATGTGTAGTGGAAAATTAGGTAAATTATCGTATCCAAGTTTAGGTGTGACATACATTTAAGTTACTGTTAATGATCTTATTTTCAATTTTATTTCATGTGCCCTAAACTTCGAGCTAATCAAAAAACCAATAGTACAACGGTATAAAAAAGATTTGTTTTTTTTTTTCAATTGGTTATATGGGCCCATTCATATTACATATAGTGGTATTACAACATGACAAGATTCAAACGTGTGTCTCCTCCTTGAAAGTCAAGGAATATGTTGATTGAGCTTATGTGATTTGATAGATAAGGTATTATTTTCTTGTTTCAATTACCAGCTATTTTCAAAGCTATAGAAAGCCTTCCAAGCTATGTATGTTTTTCAATTTAATTTTTAAGTCCGAGCTCATATATTTGTTTTAAGAAGTGGTTATTGACAAAAATGTTTACTATGTTCTTTTAATTTTATGATCATAATTTTGATTAAAGGACAACATGAATCCAACCGCTTAAAAATGTGGACTCCCAATGCAAGGATAGGTTAAGTATTGCTAAATATATTTGCATAATTGTCAAAATATGTAGTGGAAAACTAGGTAAACTATTGCATCCAAGTTCAAGTGTGACATATATTTAAGTCATTGTTAATGAATTATTTTTTATTTATTTTTCCAATTTTGTTTCATGTGTCCTAAACTTCGAGCTACTCAAAACAACCAATATTACAAGGATATAGAAAATATTAGTTTTTTTTTTAATTAATTTAATTGATTATATGAGATTGAAATAGGCCGCACACATATTACATCATCCCCGCATAATGGTATTACAACATGGCAAGATTCAAACTTGGGTCTACTTTTTGAAAGTCGAGGAATTTAACTGGTTGAACTAATGTCATTTAATATATAAGAGTAATTATTATTATTTTCTTGTTTCAATTACCAACTTGTGCATTTTGATAACTATTTTTAAATCTATACAAGGCCTTCCAATCTATGTATGTTTTTCACTTCAAATTTTACGTCGAAGCCTATATATCTAGTTTTAGGAGGTGTTTATTGAAAAACATGTTAACTATGTTCTTTTAAACTTTATAACAATAACTTTAATTTCATCAACTTTACAGTCAAATCAAGCAATTTAGAAAGCCTTTTGAAGAACTTTTAAGTATATCCTCAATTCTACATAGTAACAAGACGATAACAACCCCTACAAGTAAAATGTGTTCCAAATAGAGATTGATATTTAAGCATTCTTCCAATTGGCCTCTACACAGTATTCCTCTTACAAAAGCTTTCCTAATCAATCTGCTTGTTTCAAAGAGGATGAAAAAAATTGTACAACCTTGTTTAACCTCTATAACAATCTAAATTACCAAGATCATGTTTGAGTCCAATAAGAATAGAAATAGGAAAACATTATTAAAAAAGTAAATCATATTGTAAGCTACGGTTCCAATTTCATTGGTAAGCCTTAAAATTTAAACCTCAATGGTTTGGGACATATTGTGGGAAGCAAGGAGTTTCATATCATAAACTAATTTCAATCATGTGTGTGAACCTTAACATGCATACTATGACATTGCATTTTGTCTAGTGAAAATGTTTGGCTTATATTAAAGCCCATTAGTTTTCAATCTATAGCTGTCATAATAATATTGTGATTTATTGAAATATCATACTAAAACAACCATGATGTAACACAAATGTTTCCCTTGAATGAATGAAATATTTTAATTACGTCGGCGAGACCCAAAACATGGCCTATGGGACCTCCAAATTATAACCAAATTATAAAAAATAAAAATTAAACTACAAAATATGATCACTGAAATAAAAATATATTTTTTTATTAATTTTTTAAATTAAATTAGAAACATATAAAGAACATGGCATTTTATATAAGAATAAGAATTACTTGTAAATGCCCATATGATGACTTGTTCTTCACATATTTTCATGCAAGGTAGAAAAATCAAAATTCAGACATTTTTCACAAAAACCACTGAATAGTGCAACTATAATTGCAAAAAAAACACTGAAGGGTTCACATAATATATAGACCAATATTCTTTGAGGAAAATCCTAATTTTCTGGGCAACAAAAGTAAGAAAAATTAATCTTCATCACCATGACATTTTACATTATAATCCTAGGTGTCAGCATGTCATCAATTGCAGGTGTTGACTTTTTATTTTTTATTTTTTTAAATGTATTCCTCAGAAGTTTCACAAGCATGGAGTTTTTATTTTGTTTTAAGGGAACCCTTATAATAATAATATAATTTCAAACATTTTTTATTTATTTTTGCTTTGTGGATGTCATTATTGAAAAGGGGCTATGGTATTTTTTAAAAAGATTTAGTTCATTTTCAAATTATAATTTGTATTACAGATTTCTTGAGCTTTATATTATAGTATAATTTATTTATACTCAGATTAAGTTATATAGCTTCAAGCCAAATTCTCACTAGGCATTTATAAATCTTTGTTGCAAACACTACATTAAGATTCTGTCAAATGTCTTTAAAATATATTTCCGGAACATGTAACCCTGATTATACAAATTCTACTTGCTAGCCTTCCATGCTCTCTGCATATCAGATAGCCACTCTCCCTCTCCCTCTTCAACCCTCTCCCTCTTCAACCTGCTTATACTAGAACATGATATTCTCAACAAAATCAATATATTATTAGAAAACTTCAATATATTATTTACCTTACATTATTAGAAAACTTCCTAAGCTCAATACTTCATTCCTTTCGACGTGCTCTTCCTCCAATCTTTATTTGAAATAATCTTCTAAGATGTCTTCTTTTATGAAGGTTTGGTATCTGCCTTAATTTTTTAATACCAGTTCCTTCTCTTGATTTCAAGAAAGAATAAAATTTGTGATGGCTTGTGATTGTTTTATTAGTTTTGTTAAAATAAGCTTGATGTAACCCTGTAAATTGCTTAGGTCATAGTGTTCTTGGTCAAACTATGTTCTGTCAAATTGAGCACAACTTTGATATGTTGGTCCTTTTCAAAATACTTTATTTACTTCTGAAGTAGGGTATGCCACGGCATTCACCTAAATTTGCAACACAAAGAATCAGGTAACTGTGACAATCAGGATATACTTTGATTGCTAAACGACGTTGGGTTATTTAGACAATACCCAAGCCGCTCAAATTCTTCACTGCGCAATATGAAGTAAAAAATGTGCATATCTAATCTTTGTTAAAACTATGCTATTTTGAAGAGATTGGCAACTGTGTCCTCCCAAAACACTCAAAATGCAATGATACTTGATGAATGAAACTTGTAATCATGTGAGGGCTTTCACAAAACCTGCATGATTTACTCCATTTGAAGATCATCCCTAAAACTGCAGTACAATGGCACATGCTAGTTGACTATTTTTTTTTAAAAAGAAAATTATGCATTTGTTAGGACCAGAACAAACTAGTGAAATGCATCTTTGCATTGGAAAGTTACAAACATGGCAGCGAAATTCTTTCGAAATATGAACATGGGGCTAGACTCTCAAGAAGGTTATCTAATACATACTGATTCAAAAATCAGTTGGTGATTTGTTTTATTTCTTTTTTTTTTAAGATTTTGCAGAGCAGCACACTCTTAATCTACTATAGAGTTACACATAGCACCTTGTATTAGATGTTAAAATTATCTGTATTAAATGTTAAAATTATCTCTGTATAAATTCTGCTTAACTTAGGTATCCACCTCCTGGCATATTTGCAGGACCTTGACCTTGGAATTGGCTTTGTGACATAAGTTGTGGCCTGGTTGGATTGGGGAGTTGACTTTGGGCAAATGCTTGACCCATTCCTGAAGGCATCCCTTGTGGCTGCTGTTGTTGTTGTTGCTGCTGCTGTTGCTGTTGCAGCTGCTGCTGTTGCAGATGTGGCTGCTGCTGTTGCAGATGTGGCTGGTTTGGTAGTTGTGGCTTAAAAACAACAGTGTCCTATACATAAAACTCCGGAAATTATTAATTAAATTCATGAAAGCTAAGTGTCATAGCCAACCACAAATCTCAGGAATACGACTTACCCCAGGAAAAAGCATGCCAATCATTCGGCCTGGTCTGTCAGCACTGGAAAGCAGCAGTGTCTGGTTTGGCAGCTGAATCACTGCAGACTGTCAAAAAGAAGAACGGACATAAATTAGTGGACCATCTTTCAATCACATTCCAAGCCAATGGCAAAGTCTAAAGCAGATCTGTTACTTCGTACAAAGATTTTGAATTGAGTTTATTGGGCTAAAGTTGATTGTCCTTTATCATATCATCTGCATCTTTTGTTTGGATGTTTGCCTTACGATTTTGCAAATGTAACATGCAAATAATTTGTTTTGAAATAAACTTTTCTCTCTGCACTGTTCTAGACCTCTCTCGACTGTTCGACAATAATGTTCAAAAACTGAACTTGGCATCTTGGAAAGTGGGTACCTCGCCATTTCCTCCAGTTTGGGCTTTTGTTTAAAGACCCATATCCACAAGTAAAGGTTATGTGTTCGATTAAAATTACGATACATATATAACAGTATGACTAAATATTCAGATGGAATTGTATTCCACTGTATTCTTGTCAGTTCATGCACCCACCTTGATACAATAGAATAGGAAGTATTTTCTTTTTAGATGTAGGCTAATGAGGCTACGTCTTCAACACGTTCCCATGACATTAATAGTTTAACACTACGGAATTCCTACAAGTCATCCAAGCTACTAGCATCTTTAGACAAAATAATATTAAATGTCCACTGTGGATATTTATTTTGCTAAAACCCCTAATCTTTTGTTTAAATGAAATTCTTCACCATCACAATTACTCTCTAAATGACATGCTTGCAAAACAGAATCAGTCTACTGCAATTCCAAAAAAACAGTGAAAAATGTAAGAGTATCTTTGACTTTAAATGGGTGATGTAAGCGCTAGTTCTGACGTGCCACCTCAGCAAAGGAAATAGACAAGTTGGAAATAGAATATGCATGGATGTCAAGTACGCATATGTTAAGTTTTGTAATTTGAATAAAAGATGTACATTGTAATAATGCATGTAATAATGACTCAAGTTGGAGTTATGTGCAAATATAGTCATGCAAGGGTAGTTATCACCCAGTTTGTCTTGTAGTTAAGAGGTGAGGTGTCGGGGGTGGTAGTTGTTTGTAACTATCATCCCCATAGTTTAAATAGACCCCCTCATTCATTTGAGTGGATACATGCCAGAGAGAGTACATTGTAGACACGGAGAGTAGATATATTTGCACAGAAGAGATAGTGTAGAGTGCATTGGAGGTATTCTGCACAAGATCAAATACTGTGTATGTAAGAAGATGCCGTATGCAGTTCACCGTATAGGCTATCATTAATGCAATATCTGTTCATACTTGTTCATCATTTGCTATTGCTATTGTGTGTGATCTATATGTATTGCTATTGATTGATTGCTGCAGTAGATTTAGATTCAACCCTGTTATTTGTATTCTTTTCCAAGTTCTGCTGTACAGGGTGGTCTGGGCAGTTACCAGGCCATCCAGCGCAGTTGCCAAGCCATACAGTGCAGTTGCCAGGCCATCAAGACTAGTGGCAAGCTGTCTGGGCTAGTGCTAGCCGTCTGGAAAGATTGCAGGCTGTTTGATTCTCATACTGGGCCATCTGGAGCAGTGAACAAGGCCGTCAGAGACAAGGAGATGATGCAGGCCGTACAGCTGCATCACTGCAAGTTGTGAATAGTTAATCTGTCAATCCAAATTGTTCCTCCAAGGGTGGAATACCACCACCATGCTACAGGTGGCAATCATTGTTTTGAGGCAAAAAAAAAGGTGCAACCGACGAAGAAGTTGAACAACAAAAAACAGCACAAAAAAATGGTTTTAATGTGTTTGACTTCATACATCTCCAGCACAGCTAAGCTTTTTGGAGTGGCTCATGGAAAGCTCGAAGATTCAAGAGACTTTCATGAGTTAGACCATTTAATCCATGTTTTTCCAAGCCACAGATTTTCCACACCTTGCTTTTCTTTTTATCTAAGTTTCGTTTGACTTGCAATTCAAACCAAAAACATGTGAACATGCTCCATATTCATAATCAATGTAGTCGTGAAGGCCTTACTAATGAATTCCAGAAAACACAATTATGCTATTTGCATGTGTGTCAAACATGAAACAAACACAAGAAAGAAGAGGAAATTATATTAACATCCAAGAATGAAAACAGGAAAGGGGGTGCATAAAGCATTTTCCACATAAAATGAAAAGAAAAAAGAGTGTACCAAGAAAAATGTAGAGGCTATAAAGAATGTAACCAGCTAAAATTACGAGAGTATGTAGCATCCAGTTGTTTCAAGTAACAAACACATTATAAAATTTAAGGTTCAAAGCAAGGCTAAAGTGTACAGATAAAGACTAAAGTCAGTCCACCTGCTAACAATGATGCTCCAAATAGCTCCAAACGACCTGGATGAACAGATCCTGTGGTTGTCATAGACATCTCCGAAATGCCAAGGCCTCTCTTGATGAGGATCTCATAAAATGCCAAGAGAAGTAGGTCATGCAAAAGTTGTGGCCGCTAGGAAGGATAACAAATGAGTGGTAATTCACAACCACAATGTAGTTATCAAGTATTCGTCAACACATGATGTACACACCCTTGGCCATCGAAATGTCAACTCTTGCACATCCCAAACAGTAATGATAGTCTCTGTTGTCTGCTAGGATTGCAGTGGTGCAGTGTGGTCATCTCAGGGTTTCTTCCATGATGTCTCCTGATGATATCTTGTCTTTCTTGATGAGACCCATGGAAGCCCTAGACAGTCCCTTAAATCAATCAGTGGATACCAACCCTTGGATGGAAGAAACATTAATAAGGTGGTGTTCTATACATACGTAAAGGCTGATTAATTTAAATTGTGAATAGACTACAGCCGTAAAGGGTGATTAGTTAAGTTTATGCATAACAAATCAGTAGCTATATTATGATGTTGCAAGTGCTGCACCTTTTACCTTCTATAAATGTAATTCACCTTGGCTGTTTTTGGGACGGCAAGCAAGGAAACAAATATAAATCAGTTCCAGCTCAGCTGTTATAAAGATGAGTGCAATGTGTGTTTTCACATTCATTTATGTTTTTCTATAGCTGAAAAAGAATGCCTTAAGCAAGAAAACATTGATGAACTCAACATATTAGATGAAGAGAAAAGAGGGAAGTGTATGTCAGTCAATATTCAGAACAGGCAAAACGTATCAGCAAGGGAGTTGGTAGCAAGTACTCAAAGGAAACACACGATACACAAGGAAATCCATAGGCTAATATGGTTACAAAGCAAACAACAACCAGGAGGCATCAATATAAATCAAATACCTACTTCAGAAATAGGATATTGCAGAAGTCTCAAAACAATTTGGCCAGGTGTTCATGGAGGAAGATTTTTTCAGGGGGAATGAAACAATCTGACCATCTTGGGAGAAAAAGGGGTGATCGTTTATACTGTAAAATGAAGAGACCTTCACTCTCACCAGTGCAAGTTCCCTAAAAGAGACCTGTAATTCCAATTAGTGACCAATGACTTATGACAAAAAAAAAAGGAACCCAACCATTCTCTTATGCCAAAACTAAGGAAGATCAAGGCCAGTAACAACAAATGCCCCATCATGCATTCTCTCAATTGGGAGTATTATTGGCAAGTCGAAGATCGTATGGATAACAGACAAGGGGTGAATTTGTTTCCCAAAATATTGCAAGGCCACACCATTGTATGGTATGACAAACTGGAAAACAAAAAAAGAGACACAAGGCAAGCCAAAAAATGTCTTCACATTAGAATTCAAGACAGGGAACACCAACAAACAGGTTATAAGGGAATTAACAAATATTAAATAAAATGAGGAAACCATTAAAAATTACAATAGATAGATGCTCAATCTGGTTCAAATGTTGGAACAGCCCTTGTCCTATGAATTGAAACAGAAAGACTTCATTCAAGTACTAGAGTTCAGGAAAGGTAATCCACATATGAGGAGATATACAGATGGATGTTGGACATAGAACAACAAAATTACCTACTAGATGATGTAGACAAAGACAAATCTGACATCTAGTTGATCACCAACACATTTGACAAACAAAAGAAAATAACAAAATCATGCCAAGAACATCAAGGGCATGGTGTCTCAGGCTCTCAGGTGCCACATCGAGGGCAACACAAAAGAAGTATGGACAATCAAATATTGCATTATTTGTAATGTAAAAAGTCATGATGTTAAGGACCGCCCATTCAATCTGAAAAATAAACCAAAAGAGAAACTAGTCTTTGTGGAACAACCTACCATTAGCAGTAGGTATAAGAACAATAGGAATCAAAAAACAAACAACAACAATAATAAAAGTAGACAAAACCCAAATATTAGTGATGCCACAGGTTGTCCTGTGGTGCTCTGGTGGCAATGTTACGAGCAGGGACACATCACTTGTCATTGCACAGAATGTGGACCTGGTAATCATGATGATGACAAATGCCCAAAGTTCAAAATCAGCAATTTGGAAGCAGAAGAACAAAAAATATTGGCAGTAACTAGAGCTGCTCACAATAAAGAAATGGGCATGCAAAAGGAGAAACAATTTATGCAAGAATAAGTTGGGGTTATAAATGAATTGAAAGATGAGACGTTTTTCGCAGGACTGCCCAAACTGCCGAACTCGTTTCGGCCATATCTCACTCATCCGGACTCGGATTGAGCTGAAATTTTGAGGGTAGATGCCTGAAAAACCCTAGAACGTCTCCACCAATTTTCATATCATTTGGAGCAACACAGATCCTAGCGCATCCCTATGTGTGAACGACATATTTGGCAAGCGGCTATGCGAGGGTTTCATTCGGGTTGAGTGCAAGCAGCTCCAGAGGTTGGTTTTTAGGGCCTTCGGGCCCTAGCGGCCAATATTTTTGTGGTTTATGCTCAATATTTTAGCAGGAAATGTTGCAGGGGATACAAGATGGGTTAGAAATTTGTCTTTCAACAGATCATACCGTGAACTTGAGTGACAACGGCTTCCAATTTGCTGCACAAAAGAAAAGTGAAAACCATACCTTTCCACGGCGTCTAGGGCAAGGATTAAAGAGATCACGAAACAAGTTTCAAGCAGTTGATCAAAAAATGGCTCATATCTCAAGTGAATCTGGTGCTAAGGTGCACCCACAAAATAATTCTACCGTGAAAACCCCTATCAAGGGTAAGAATTTCGAAGACTCAGTCCCAAAAATGAATTTTAGGGATGCCCTTCGTGGTGGACAGCCTCAGCCCAATGCTAATATCAATATTAGGGCTTCCCATAAACCTCTAAGAATGCCTAAGATTGATCCCAGGAAAACGGAGTCAGGATGTCTTAAAGCAACTGATGGAACTCCTATTGTTAAGCTTGATATGGGTAACATTCAGACCGGCATTGAAGATTTGGAAAAAAGAGGACTAATTTGTCGGTTCGTGGGTTTTCGTCCGAGTCTATCTCGCTTTCAAAGTCTGGGCTGCAAAAAGCTGGAAAACTAAAGGTGAGTTACAAATCTCTATTTATCCAAATGGTTATTTTCTTGTTTTATTTGCTAATAATGAAGATAGAGAGAAAACTTTTCAAGGGGGTCCTTGGTTTTTTGGAAGGGCAGGGCTTTTCATGAAGCCCCGGCATACTAAATTTAAAGCCGAAGAAGAGATGCCTTCTATAGCTCCCGTGTGGGTTAGACTCTTTGGCCTCCCTATTGAATTTTGGAATCCTACTATTTTTTCTTCAATTGGAAACTCTTTAGGAACTTTTATGATGACTCGCTGATTGTACTCAAAATTTTGAACATATTATTTATGCTCGGATTTGTGTTTTAATGGATTTTGACAAACCCCTACCTAAAAAGATCACATTACAATTTGGGGAAGACACTTGGGAGCAAGTAGTGGACTATGAGAACATTCCTTTTCGTTGTAGAATTTGCCATGAATATGGTCATTTGGCCAGTGCTTGCCCAAATAAAATTCCCGATCAAAAGAAAGAAGATATAAACTCAAGCAGGTTTCCAAATACCTAAGAAGAAGAACACTCGAAAAAACCAGTTATGAAGGATCAATCAAAGTCATCTGCTAATATGTTTGAAATCCTTTCCACAAATGATGTCCCAAGTGAGGAAGAGGAAATAATGGAAACTGAAATCTTAGAAACACAATTTAAATATGAAGGGAAGAACTCATAGACAAACCAACAAATCAAAGGTTTTCAACAGAAAAAAAGGAGAAAATTTACACAAGAAAAACAATATTTCAAATGTCAAAACTTCAAATAATGCAGGTCCCAATATAGACTCCGTTGAACCATCTAGTAAAATTTTGGCTGTGTACGAGCATTCTTCAAGGTTAGAAGCCATCTCAGATTCAATTGGAATAAGTCAAGAAACAGGGAAAAAAAATTGAAGATGGATTCTAATCAAAAAGTAGGTCGCAAGACCAATCAATATCATATGGTAAAAGAAGGTGAAAAGCTTGTAGAGGAAGGTAAGATTAATGCCCTTCCCAACTTTTTTAGCCCCGGTATTAATGAAGATCATCACTTGGAATATTAGAGGACTCAAAGGGAGTCTTTCAAAACAAAATGAAATTAGAAGAATGATTCGGATAAATCATCCACATCTTGTTTTCCTTCAAGAAACAAAGATGTCAATGGAGGATATGGACTTAATTGCCAGTAAAATTTGGCCAGCTGGAAAAGTGGTTTCCCTCGGCTCCCAAGGGACTTCGGGTGGCATTGCTTGTCTTTGGGATCCAAAAGAGGTAGTTATTCACCATATGGTTGGCAGTTGGGGTTTGTTGGCTATAGCTATTCAAAGTAGACATTCCAACCAGATTATGCTCGCATTATCGTTTATGCTCCGACTTCTTTGGAGGAAAAAAGAAGACAATGGAAGGATATTACTCATATTATCTCTCATTTTCCTAAAGCTTGGATCTTGATCGGAGGAGATTTCAATACCATCCTCTCTCTGGATGAGAAAAGGGGGGAAATAGAAATTTGGACAAAAGCACTGACCTCATGAGCGAATATATTGCAAACCTCCATCTTGTGGATATCCAACCGTATAATGGCCTTATGACTTGGTCTAACGAAGGCAAGGCTTAGCTTGTATAATGGAGAGATTGGATAGGTTTTTGCTCTCTGAAAATTTCTTAATCCATGGTCACATTCCTAAAGTGAAGACTCTTAATAATGCTGGTTCGGATCATTGGCCACCATGGTGGAAATGTGGAAAACCAATGTGAGTTTCTCTCCTTTTCGTTTTCAATTAATGTGGCTTAGAGACATTTCCTTCAGACCTCATGTGCAACAATGGTGGAAGGAAGGTAAACCTAGGCATGGGACTAAGATGTTCTGTTTTGCCAAAAGACCGCAATACATTAAATCCAAAATCAAGACTTGGAACTGGAAAGAGTTTGGGGATGTTCATAAAAAAAACATGAAGTTATTGCTCATCTTGAAAATTTGAATAAGAAAATCCGTTTAGATGGCCTCACAGAGAAGAGAAGTGCAGATGAAATTAAACTCACAACTCGGCTTAGAGGAATGGGAAAAAAGAGAAGAAATCTTATGGAAGCAAAAATCTAGAATTCAATGGCTCAAAGAAGGAGATCGAAACACAAATTTCTTCCACAAATCTCTTCTAGCTCGAAGATCTCACAACTTTATTTCTTCCTTAAAATCAGATTCTGGAGATGTTGTTTATACTTGGGATGGCATGAACTCTATTGTTGTTGATTACTTTTCCAATCTTTTTGCTGCTACTCCCCTTGACTCACCTTCACAATATAATGTTCTTCAAGCAATCCCTTCTCTTATCACTTCTGAGGAGAACTCTATTTTGACTGCTCCCGTTACTATCAATGAGCTTCAACAAGTAGTTTTTAAAATGCAAAAAGGGAAAACCCCGTGTCCCGATGGTTTTCCTATTGAGTTCTACCAAGAGTTCTGGGATATCCTTCATGTTGATTTATTAGAGGTGGTGGAAGAAGCCAGGAAAGCCAAAGAAATTTTGAAGGTTATCAATAAAACTTATATTACTCTTGTTCCAAAAGCTCAAGAGGTTGATCATATCTCAGCTTTTAGACCTATTGCTTTATGTAATGTTCTTCTCAAAATCATTACTAAAATCATGGCAGAAAGGGTTGAAGCCTCTTTTGCATAAGATTATTTCCCCGCAGCAAGGGGGTTATGTGGAAGGACGTCAAATAGTAGATGAGATAGTTCTTGCTCAGAAGCCATCCATTCCATGGATATGCAAAATTCTCCTTCCATGTTCATTCGGTTAGACTTATCCAAAGCTTATGACAGAGTGGATTGGCACTTCCTTATCAAAGTTTTGAGGCAATTTGGTTTCTCTAAGGATTGGATGGATTGGATTATGGGATGTATCTCTTCAGCTTCCTACTTAGTTCTTATCAATGGCAGGCCTTCTCAGCCTTTCCCAGCTTCCAGAGGTATTAGGCAAGGTGACCCGCTATCCCCTTATTTATTCATCATTCTTGCTGAATGCTTGGGTAGGACTATAACCAAAAAGAGGGAAAACAAAACCCTTGAGGGAGTTACCATTGCTCATGGAGCTAGACCTATCTCTCATCTTCAATTTGTGGATGACTCTACTCTTTTAGGTAAAGCTACAGCTAAGGAAGCTTCTAATATTAAGCAAATCATTAGCTGTTTTTCTAAGGCTATCGGGCAGTTGATCAATGAAGACAAATCTAAAGTTATTTTCTTTCACCGCTCCGCTAGACAGGAATCCATGGTCTTGGATAAACTAAGATATAAGAAGACCTCTCTTCCAATCACTTATTTAGGTATTCCCATAAATATTCAAAGGCAGAAAAATAAAGATTGGAATTGGTTGTTGGACAAAGTCAAGAAGAAAATTGGAAAGTGGACCAACAAGTGGCTTTCTTCTGGGGGTAGAATCACCTTGGTAAAATCAGTCCTTCAAGCTATTCCTATTTATGTTTCTTCCGTTTTGAATATCCCAAAGGCTGTTCTTCGAGAATTGGATCAAATCAGTCATCGTTTCCTTTGGAGTGGTACTAAGGAGAAAAGAAAATGGGCCTTGGTGAAATGGGATACTTTATGTCTTCCTAAGAGTGAAGGGGGGTTAGGATTACGGTCTTCAATTAATAACAACAAAGCTTTAGCTGCTAAATTATATTGGAGGATGTTGCATAACCCCAATGCTCTTTGGGCCAATAATCTCCGTGCTAAATATGCCGAGAACAAAAGTCCCGAAGACCTTGTTCGCTATCAACTTCCTACCAAAGGTTCTCCCATTTTAGCAGTTCTTAAGACCGGTGAGGATTTGATAAAGAAAAATTATTTTGGATCATTCATAATGGTCAACATGCAAATTTTTGGACAGATTCTTGGGATGGTCACAAGCCTTTGATAACTCGGCTTCCCGATTGGAGGCCTTGGATGGAGGAGCTTCACCGAGCTAATTGGATAAAGGTGGCTAATTACCGTCGGTACCATACCGGTAATTCAAAGGTTGGTAGATATTGGATCCCTATTGAGGACTCGGCCTATTCAAATCCCGTAAAGGCAAAGACAAGATATCCAAGGCATCCTTCATATGAGATCCCTCTCTTGGTCCCATGAAAAAGATTGTTTTGGATGGAACAACACTACTAAGGGTGAGTATTCAGTTGCTCAAGGTTATTTGACCTTATGCCATAATAATCCCAACCATTCTTCCGACATCTTTTCTCGATTGTGGGCTCAAAAGCTCTGGCCTAAGGTGAGGTTCTTTAATTGGCTTTTATTGCATCGTAGGGTGCTTACCGGTGAGCAACTTATGAAGCGTGGTTTTCATGGCCCTTTTAGATGTGAAATGTGTGAAGAGAATGTAGAAAATATCAACCATATTTTTATTGAGTGTACTTTAGCCTTCGAGCTATGGAGGAGAATGGCCACTTTACTTGGCTTACAGTGGTCCAATTTTTTTACTTTTGAACAGCTTTGGAGGGATTGGCCTAATCAAGAGGGTGTTGATCATTTTATTAGGCAGCTAGTTTGGATGGGTTCTACCATTCTTCTTTGGAATATTTGGAATGAAAGGAACAACCAAATTTTTAATCAAGATAGGAAGGATATTCACTATATTTGGCAAAAGACCATAGCCAACTTAGTTGAATCAGTCCATCATCTCCTTAATCACCCCCAAAACTCCCACCAAAGATGGGATCAAGTGATGCAAAGATTGAAGATTAAACCTTCTAAGGGCAACCAACTTAAAGGGAATGTGAGTATTAGTAAGATGGATAGGAATAGAAATTGGCAACCTCCTCCTAAGGATTTTGGAAAAGTCAATACCGATGGAGCCTCTAGAGGGAACCCCGGAAAAGCCAATGTGGGAGGAATTGGTAGACTTTCGTATGGCTCCCTGGTTTTTACTTTTGCTGAGAATTTGGGTATTCTTTCCAATAACCTTGCCGAGGGGTATGGTATCCTCGGAGGCCTTCAGGAGGCTACTAAGGTTGGATGGGAAAAGGTGTTAGTTGAGTCTGACTCTCAACTTATGATTAATCTCTTGAAGAATCCTTCTAAGAATCATAAGGTGGATTGGAGAATAAAAAGAATTATTGAGAAGATTCAGTTAATCCATATGGGATTTTTGAAAGTTGATTACAATCATGTGGTCAGAGATCAAAACAAGAGTGCTGATGCTTTAGCTAATTGGGCTTTGGACAAAGGTGATCTTACTTGTTATGGCCACCCTCCTATATGGTGGGCTTCTCAAATTAGGGAAGCTCTTCTTTCTATCATTTCTTTGGATGGCTCCAGTTTCGAAGGTACCTAGTTTCTTCTTGTTTTTTTTTTTGCTTCTCTTTGGTTCATTCAGTTTTTTTTAGTTCCCTAGCTCATTCTATTCTTTATTTTGTTTCCTCTGTTGATTCTTGCCTTAATAGTCTTCCTGGTCTAGATAGGTCATTGTTTTGTTCATTTTTTATTTCTTTTTTTTTTTTTTTTTTTGTTTAGTTTTTTAAGGTGGGTGGGTTTTTTTATTTTGTTTTGTTTTTGTGTTCTTTGTGTTGTTTTTTGTTGTTCTTGTGTTTTTGTTGTTTTGTTTTTTTTTTATGTTTTTTGTTATTGTTCTTGTGTTTTTTTCGTTCTTGTTCTTGGGTTTCTCTTTGTTTGTGTTATTTCGTGTTTTTATGTGTGAGTGTTTTCTATGTTTTTTGTTTTTGTTTATTGTCTCTTGTTGGTTGTTTTTTATTTTTATTTTTATTTTATTTTTTAATTTTTTAGGTTTTGGTTGTGTTTATTTTTCATGTTTTTTTTGGGTTATGTCTTTGTAGTGTTCTCGTTGTTTTTGTCTTGTTTGTGTTTTGTTATGTGGTTCTTGTGTTTTTCTATGTGGTTTGTGTTGTGGTTTCTTTTATCTTATTGTGCGTGTTTGGTTGTGCTTTTGTTTTTGACACACTCAAGGAGCATGTTTTTTATTTTATTTTATTATTTTTGTTGTTATTTACTTATTTTTAAATTGGTTTTGTGTGTTTGTTTGCTCCTTGAGTATGTCAAAGGTGGTAGGCCAGGTCCGAGTCCTGGGCGTTTTTGGCGGAATGGATACCCCTGCCTCCTTGGGTCTTACCCGAAAGTGGCATCCCTTTTGGGATGTTTTCCACAAATAAAAAAATAAAAAATAAATGAATTGAATGATGAACAAATAACAGAGCATAAAACCATAGAAATGGCTCAAGAAAAAATTGGTACAAGCCAAGCAAGAAAACAAAGCGAAGGAATGAAAGAAAGCAATAATGAATGTAAAGAGCCTATTTGAGAACTATAGACATTCATAAAGGTAACACATGTTGGCAGCTGTTGAGAAATTTATGAAATGTATTCCTGGACTTTTGAATCATATCTACGACATGTTCAACAAACCAAGAAATTTTGGTTCTAGTGAAGGATGAAGTTCCAAGAATTGTCATAGAGATCCAAGAATTAATGCTATCAAATGTGATATTTGACATTGGTTTAGTCTAAATATTCTACCGACTGTATGGCAGCAATAAGGTGAACTTGTGCTCTTAGCTCTGTTCCAATTGAGAATGGAAAATCAATTTGAGTCTATCCCAAAGGTATGCTACCTGCTAAAGAAATCATAATGGCAGATAAAGTTCTATCAATAGATTTTGTAGCCATGAAGATAAAAGGAGAATTGTCTCATTATGATGCCACAGTGGGCAGGCCATGACTGAAACAAATCCAGAGTCCACAAGACTTGGATAAAGATATCAGCATCATCAAGTTAATACATACCAAGGCAGATATGGATGCTATATAAAATCAGATGATTGGACAAGAACAAGCAACTATGACCATGGAAGCAGGTTCAGAAGATAAGGACCTTCAACCTGACCACGAAAGATTACTACACCTGGATAATTTTTTCTTAGGATAGTCGATATGTGTATTGAGGATTTGCTTCATTGGAAAATGGGGAATTCAAAATAATTTCACCCTCCTGTTTGGTGGAAATGAAATGTGTGGATGGGGATGAACCATTGTTAAACAGAGATTGAACTATCCTCCCTCACAAACGCAAGTAACCTACCATAATAAACTTTGACCTACCATCTTATTTTTTAGAAAATAAGATAGGAGAGGCAAACTTAATTATGGTTCCAGTCTATCAAATCAGAGAAGAAAATGATATTGAGTATGAAGGACCTTCTGCTCGGGAAGTCAAATTAGGAAACCAAGAAAACCCCAAGTCAATATTCATGGGTGAGACATGGGAAACCAAACTCATTTTCACAGCAATGGAAATCTTCGCACAACACTATTAAGTATATGTTTGGACATACAATGACATTAGAAGAATTCCTTAGGAACTGTGTATTGACATAATCAAATTAATCAGTTTCAGTCAAGAAAAGAACCTTTGGAATGAATCCTTGTGCTGTGCATATATACAAGGAAATTGATAGGATACTGGACATAAATATCATTTTCAGGGTATCCACATGTGAATGGACATCACATGTAGTCCCAAAGAACAATTCAGATAGATTGCAGGTTTGCTGTGATTATTGAGACTTCAATACCATAACAAAGAAAGACACATTTCCAATTTCATTCAGACTCCATTCTGGAATTAGTAGGGAGTAAGTTGTACTTGTGTTTAGAAAGATTCTCAAGGTACAACTGCAACCAAATTAGCATAGCCAAAGCAGACAAACTGACAACCACCTTTGGCTTGGAAGGAGAAATATTTGCATACAATGACATAGCGTTTGGGCTATATAATGCCCCGACCACATTTCAACACAGTCTTATTGATCTTTTAAGAAATGTCTACAAAGATCTTAAAACTTCAATAGATTATTGGTGTATCCATGGATTAAGATCAGACCATTTATGGTCTTTAGCACAATGCAAGAAGTCATGCTGGCAAGCACGGTTATCATTGAACCTGAAGAAAGTTGATTCTTAGTCTTCCATAGGGCAAATTGCATGGTCATGTGGTTTGCAACTCAGATGAAAACTGACCCAGATAAATCAAGCTCATCAATGACTCACAACCACCATAGGATGTCTCAAGTTAAGGTAATATCCACTAATTGATTGCTAAGGCAAGGAACAAACTATGAACAAGGAAACCAGCAGCATAAGGCGTTTAAACAGCTACAACTCAGGCTGATTAGTGCACATATACTGGCATATCCAAATTAGAAAACGAATTCCATATCCAACAAGACGTCTCTAACTACACAATAAAGTACATGTTGGCACAAGAGGAGAACAAGCAGCTATACCACCCCTTATACTTTGTCAGCGACCTCCTCCTTAAGGCTGAAAAGAATTACACCACAACAAAATGTAAGGCCTTGGGAATGGTGTATTTGGTTCAGAAATAAAGGTACTACTTGTTAACAAACCCATCTGTATGTGAATCATGAAGCCTCACTTTATCTCATTAATAAGCCTCTCATAAATGGATGGATATACAAAAAATTCCGTTCTCCGAAGTGGTAAGGGAGGGCAAGACACATGTAAGTAAAAAATGGGAAGAAGCCAAAGAGGTAGACAATGATTACTCTAATGGTATAAGGAAATTGGACAATACCTCTCTACAGGATCCTTTCTACCTGAAAAGCCCATGCACCAGCACCAAAATATACGATTGAAATCCCAATTATTTTTGTTGATTAGTGGATTATTGTATTACATGTGAAAGGACAAACTCGTAAGAAGATGTGTGGTTCGATTAGAAGTCGAGCATACTCAAGGAATATCATGAAGTTCAGAAGCACTGGTCTTTCTTACAATATTTTGGTGGCCTACCATACAAAAATGCCCATGGGTGGATTAAAAGGTCTGACACATGTCAACAGGCCGGAAGACCTGTGAGAGCAAAGTTGCTGCCTCTACAACCCATTCAACTCGAACTCTTTGAGTTCTAGGTTTTGGACTTCACGGTGCTCTTTTAAACACACCTAAAGGTTGTTGTAGGTACGTAATGGTGGCAATGGAATATGTAACCAAATGGGTAGAAGCCAAACCACTACCAAACAATTTGATCAAAAGAATGACTGGTTTGATATATTAATATATGATCACATACTTTGGGTGCTTGTTGGACTCAACAAATGACTGAGACACACCTTTTAAACTAAGTTACCAGTTCGTTTCGGGTTTGGGTTCGGGTTCGAAGAACCTGGTTCTCCGATATGGCAAATTTTTTTTTGTCTTGGGTTCGTTTTGGGTTCGGCTGTACAAAAATCAATAAAAATCATATATTAGTTTACTAAATCAACATTAAGCATTCCACATTGGTACAAACACTATCACAACTGGGCTGCCAACATTTCTATAAACTAAAATATATGGTTGTTCATAAAACATAAATATTATAATTAATAAATTAATAATTATTATAAAATTGTAAATAATAATAATATAAAAAAAATAAATAAACAATTAAATTTCAACTATACAATATGTTATTAGTTGTTTACGACCATGCTTTAGTTATAACTATAACTATAAGTTATAACTTATAAGTTAAAATCTATAATTATAAATTTATAACTAAAACATGATCCATTTTTATATGTTATTAGTTGCTTTAGTTATAACTTATAAGTTTATAATTATAAATTTATAACTAAAGCATAGTCCATTTTTATATGTTATTAGTTGTTTACGACCATGCTTTAGTTATAACTATAAGTTATAATTTATAATTATAACTAAAGCATGGTCCATTTTATTTTTTAATCGAGAGCCGCACCACTTGGTGGTCGGCATTTCCAGTTGGAGGCACTCACTTTAAGGATTGTTCCACTTGTAAGACTCTGGTTGATTGTTGACCCTCCATGTTGCTTACTTTGATTGGTTGGTTGTTCATTTAACTGCATACCATCGGTTGAATTGGTGGCTATTTTACATCGTTTGAGGTCGCGGACGTAATTAAAATCTTTCTGGTCCATATGCTGTTTTTTTTAAATTAACACATTCAATAGAGGGCAAGGCAGGGCAGCGCGTCGTGCTAAAGAATTTCGAAGATAATATTAAAATTTTTAAATAGATACTCTCGCTGGTACATTCAATAGAGGGCAAGGCAGGGCAGCGCGTCGTGCTAAAGAATTTTGGAGATAATTTTACAATTTTTAAATGGATACTCTCGCCGGTGATAGCACACTGTTCGATGTTTTTATATCTCCCATTAGAGCATGTTTATTGATAACCAGGCAGCAGGGAAGAAGGGAACATAAATCCACTATCCGTCCTTGCAAAAATGTGAAGAGCGTCTACTGGCACTGGTCGTCTTGCAGCAATATCCATTATCTCTCTCAAATTTGCTTCATGAAAACAATCCCGGTGACCTTCCGGCAATGTATAAAGGGAAGATTGATTACGAGTGTTTTGATTTGATTTCAAATACTGGGGAGACACCTGTTTCGGACTACTATGCACATCATATTGGAGGTGTTTTGAGGAATTACCCATTTTAATCCACTATATCCAGAAGTAATGGCATTTGTTGCATTTGGTTAAATTACTGTATCTGTTGGCATATGTTGTTTCTTTTTTTAATTAACACTTTCAGGGAGGGCTGCGCGTCGTGCTATAAGCAGAAAATTTTCTTCATTTAGGAAATAACGCCCGAAGACCCTGTGGTTGATGGACCCGAACGTATCCGGGTCCCCCAAGCAGAACCCTGGACGTACCCACAGGCATACCAGAACCGAATCCGGACCGATACATGCCGGATTCGGGTCCGAGGGTTCTAGGGTGCCGAACCGGTAACTTAGCTTTTAAACAATGCAGTTAAGAAGATGTTCGAATTCTTGCAGGTTAACCATCACCAATCTACATCATTTTATCTGAGATAATAAACAGGCTGAAACCACAAACAAGGCCCTATTGTCAATCATACATATAATTGTGTTCACAAAGAAGGATTGGGCCAAGAGATTGTTGAGAACCTTATGGGCCTACAAGACAACCTATAAGACCAACAATGTTCACACAATTGAAGTTGATACATGGCAAGGAGATCATAGTTCTCATGGAATTGTCAGTACCAAGTTTGCAAGTGGCAATTGAAAACAAGAAAGTCTCCAAGAATGGATGGATCAATTGAATAAAATGGATGAGCAGCATATGATGCACAATGGTCCACTGAAGTTTTGGCATGACAAACAATATGAAGAAGATGAATCTGCAGCAAAGTGCCTTAGTACTAAGGTACACCAGAAAATGCCATGGAAAGGTCCATTCAAGGTCATTAACACATGAAATGGAAAGGTACAACTACCCTTATCGCACCATGCATACTTATGTCATAAACACATCCAAGTTGGGAAGGACCAAATACAAAAGACTTGTAGGTCAATTTCATTAAGAAAGAAGTAGATGATAAATCTGAAATAAGTGAAGAAATAATAAACCATTTAATACTTGCAGAGGAAAGACTTATTGAAACCATTTCAGACAGCACAAGCATGAGCAATATTGGGAACTGGAAGAATGCTATCTATAGTGGCCAACAATGTCTATACTTTAATGAACTATATAGAAAATTTGCATTCCCCTATGACTGGCAGATCTCAACTTCTGGCAATCAGTAGACCTCACAAATTGTCTTGCACACAGGCCATAAGGGCCAATGCAACACCTTACTTGGGAACAGATAGTAGTTGGGTCACTTTTTGTAATCCGTTGATCTATGTGATTAAGATAAGGTAGCATGCAATCTGAAATTTTCAGCTCTATCAACAAAGGACCCAATTTGGAGCCCATACCTAGTAGAATCATCAGCCCTCTACTTGCTAAGGTCATAGGAAATTCTAAAGGACATGAATCTGTCGTCAAATTGGACGAATTGGTGATGGAAGTAAGTACTTTTGCCAATTATGTGCAGCTAGGGAATAGCAGATATACAGGTAAGCAAACAACAGTAATGCAGGATTTGGCTCCCAAAAATAAAGAAATTGCCAATTAAATCAGACTTCACAAAGTTGAAAAGAAATGAAACTAAAACAGAAGGAATCCTATGACAACATGGGATTACAACACTGTAGCACCTTGGAGATGAGCATACCAGCAGTCCCAAAATGGAAGAAGGAAAAAGATCTGGAGCAACTATTAGCTAATCAATCTTCCTATTTAGCCTCACCAGCCACTAAACAAAAGCACAAGTGCCCCAACGTTGATATCAAGGCAGCATAAAGCCCCTTGTAGGAGGCTCATCAACTATTATTATCGATTCTGAATGAAGCAGCAATACAACCAATCCTCCTACTTCCTTTAACTGAATTTTCAGAAGTGGCACTAGAACCTCCCTGTATAATGGCCAAACCTACCAAGTCTTGATTACTAGGTTGGAACCTGGCTTGCAGGCCAATTAATCTAAAGTGCTAAATAGCTTATAATATAACACTAAGGGCTGATAAGTTAATTTCGCATGTAACAAATAAATAGTTGTACGATGACTTTGTAAGGGCTGCTATGAAGGGTCACAAACCCTTTATAAAGGTTGCATACAAATGGACATGACCCTCTTACAAGCACCCTTTACCTTTTATAAATGTAATTCACCTTGGCTAGTTTTGTGACAAGAAACAATGAAGAAATTTGAATCATCTACAGTTCAGTTGTAAATATGAGTGCAGTGTATGTTTTCACATGCATTTAGGTTTCTCTCTAGCTGAGTAAGAACACACCTTGTGTAGGAAAACATGTTCATAGATCGAGTTGGCTAGAATGTCTTATTCATGATTGCCATCAATCTAGGGTTACGTTGGTTGCTCTGGCTGAACACCGGATAATATGGTTTTATGTTTTTAATCATGAAATGAGTTTTGATGCCATGACTTGGTTTTGTGTGTATGGTTTTAAGCTCTCTATGAATTGAAGTATTTGGTAGTTCTTGGCCATCTCTCCTAGCTTACAATCAGATTTTCAGCTTGAACATATAATTTTATGTTATCTATTTGTGTAATGGTTGTCCATGGTGAAAGGCTGTTGCTTTGTTATCTTGAGAAACAAAACCTTTAAGCGTCACTGTTATGAATTCTTCCAAAATGTTTTAAGGGGATTCCATCATATTTCACTGTTTATTTAGATATCCTCTTTAGATGCAATGCTGTTATCAGTAAATTACCATGTCCAGGTGAACCTGAACAAGGTTCGGTTTAGATCAAACTTTTAAATAAAATGGAGTTACTCCTCTCAAGTCCAATAATTTTTATTTTCAAAAAAGGGAATATGTTTTTTTTTTAAAGTTAATCAATAGGAAACCTTATTTTTATAAATGACTCTACAGTCTTATTGTTAAAGTTTTTACAACTACCTTGCAAACCACAAAATGCGCAATTTTTTGAAAAAATAGTGATTCTTGCGACGAAAAATCGGTCGTAGCCGCACGGATAGAGAAAACGTTATAGAGTTTTTTTTTTTTTGGTCGATTTGCTTCATTTTTACCTGTTGCAAACTGGAGAAAAGGGTCTGCCTACCTGCTACCACACCAAACAAAACACACTAGGGCATCCTAACAGCAGATTTTTTGCAGTTTGAAGGAATCTGGCAGCCACCAATAGCCACCCAAAGGATTTTGATGCAAATTTGAATCGGAATTCTAGTAGGGTCATTAGACCACATGGGTCTTAAGAGATAGTAAAAAGTTAAAACCAATCACAATCATCATTTAAGTTAATTTGTTGGTGTTTTATTCAGCCTATGAGTTGTTGAAGTCCCATATTAGTATTTGCAACATCCTTTTTACACCAAAATGCAAACAAGGAGAAAAATTCAGTTCAGATAGTGAAGGTATTAATGGTTTTGCCGTTGAGGTTTCGGGGGGCTGACCCTCGATCCCGCAAGGGGGGCTCCCACCCCCTTGACCCCTAACACAGGTGGCGACGGGCGTTAGCAACCAAGGCACAAGAAGAAGCACAAGCACAACAACAAAGAGAGACTAGAGCTTCTGCTAGGGCAAAGGGCAAAGGCATTCAAAGATCTTGAGACATTGTATTTGTCATGAATCATGACACATTTTGTAATTTGTACCTTTTTTATATTATAAGCAATACAAGAATATTTGAATTTTGAATGCATTAAAATTTCTTTATTTAAGATGTGTTTTGTCACTTTCATGTGTAGTTTAAGGCTTTAAGCTTGTATCACTTGCCACTTTCATGTGTAGTTTAAGCTTACAGTCTTACATCATTAATATTTGATTTGTATAATGTTAATTCATTGTGATATGCATGAGAAAAACTTTTTTTCAATGAAAATTTTCATTTTCTTCAGGCTTCTTTTGCTGATTTTTTCCCTGATTTTTCCCAATTCTTTTTCCAGTCCGATTCCAAGCGGATTCGGATTTTCTCTACTATGGTGTATACCTATATATACTCTAATAAAGGTTACTTAAATACTTTATGTCTTCTATTATTATGTTTATTAGATATTTTTTTAAGTGAAATTTTTCCTTTTCATATTTTTCCAAACCAACCAAAACATTTCTTTTAATCCCAAACTTCCAAACTTATTCCCTTCCTTTAAAAACCAAACTATTTATGATTGAATTTATTTCACTGCATTTGCATCAAAAGGCTCTACTACTACTATAACTTTCAACTATGTTTGGCAAAATTACTTTTTCTTGTGTTTTCCTTGCAAGTGAGGTAGAGGGTCCTTGTGCTTGCTTTTACATTTATAAGCATTGGAGGTGTTTTTCCCTTGATTTGAATTGTTACTTTAATGCGCTGATAGTTGCAGTAATGTTTCAGCTAGCATTAGCATGGTTTGTATTATGTGCAATGGTTTTACCTTCAAGTTCCTATTTGACTTGTTAGCATTGTGTACTTCTCATTACTTGTACAGACATTTCACGATAACTGGTTGCAGCATCCCCAAAGAGGGGATCAAACTTTTCTTGTGCTTTCAAACACAAGCTACAAATCAATCACCATCTACACATGGCAAGTGCCCAAAACAACAATTGCCATTGCAATGCACCCACTCAATCAAAACAAAAGGGAAATAACAAATTAGCATTCTTGTGCGCCCTCAGTGGCCATCGCTGTCTTTTCAATCTACAATAGGCATTGTTTCATATTCATCATTAGCATCCCATTTGAAGTGCACTCACTAATTCAATGCTCTAACCTGTTTGGTAGAGTTTAATTAAGACAAATCAAGGTGAACATCTTCTATTGATCTTTGATCAACAAAGGCGACGGAGAAAAAAAAAGAAAAAAAGGATAGAAAAGAAAAATAAACAAAAAGTTGTGCTTTATTCTATGTTGAGTTTTAATCTTTAATTTTAAGTATCTTTTATTTAGGTTGAAACTCAGAGGTTACCTACGGATATGATATTGCCATATACAATGGGGTTATGGAATAGTCAGCATGGGCCACGGGTAACCAAGGCTTCATTGTACTGATGAAATGGTCAAAGATTAATCAGTTGATGAAAGGTTTAACCCTCCCTTGGAACAATTAGGTGAGATATGATGAACAGGCATGGATATTGTCACTATACTATAATTATGAATTATGAGATATAAAGTATTGGAGTACTATAACTATCTTAGATATAGTCTCCCTAGAAGTGGTGCTCTCATTTTGGAAGATCTTGTAAAATTATTCTTTCCTCAACAAGTAATGACTAGTGTTTCCCTTAGCTGCAAGTTTACTACAGTGGTAAAGGCTTTGGCCTCTTTTTAAGAAGTCCAAGGTTCAAACATCATTCAGTACGAGGGGACCGGGACCCCTCGTAAAAACCTGTGTAAACTCATTGAAAAAAATGACTAGTGTTTCCCTGCGTTAAGGATATTTTCTATATTCGTCTATTTTGTTGATTTATTACATGGTGATTCTATTCATTACTTTTGTATTGAATATTAATTTATGTCACTGGCGATCAAGTTTCATAACAAATGGTATCAAAGTGATGATTTGGACAAAGGCCAAGGCTTTGTTGTAGAAATTGAAATCTTTTGGCAAAAGATTTCTACAAGAGAGCTTTATCTTGCAGAGGACATATATTTGCACCAAAGCATTAGATTTAGAGAATTATTGTAACACATATTCAGCGTTTCAAAATCTATAAAATCAGTGGTCATATGAAAGAATCAGAGTAGTGTTAAGGAAGTTATGACCCACTGAAGTAAGCTGTCTGGGACAACTACAATAACACACTTTTTTTTCCAAGTTGCAATTTCCCCCCAAAACAATAGAAGTATATGATATTATCTGACTTTATTAACATCCACAAGAGTAGAGAAGTCTATGGGGCCAATGTGATACAAGGGTAGTTGATATCATTACACAATTTATAAGTTGCATTGGTCTTCAGATGAGCTTGTGACTACCGTAATGGTTTCCTTTTGTAAGGTGGATCTCCTTTTACAAATTTTAATAAAATATTACTCTAATTTTGCAAGATTCATTTCTTTGAAAAGGATCATCATATCCTCCACTCATGAGACCTCAACATTTTTGGCAAGTATGTCACTTTATGCATCACATCTATGATAAAGTGTAATTCTCGCTAAACAAACCTGTTGTGCAAAATATGCATATTCTTCCTTTGCATTTTTTCTTTTGTGTTGCCCACTTTCCAGTTTCGCATCTTGATGTGAATTGGTCCTAATTTGAAGCATGATCAGTTTTTCTCTCCACTTGATGTCTGCTCCTATACAGGCCTTTTAATGATATTTGAATCAGGTATAAAATTTGAGAAGATAATCTTATTGTTTCCTCCAAACACTTGATGTCTGCTCCTATACAGGCCTTTTAATGATATTTGAATCAGGTATAAAATTTGAGAAGATAATCTTATTGTTTCCTCCCAAGATCCTTTGTCCACATGTTCATTATAAACTTTTATCTCACATATTCCATTATTTCCTTCTTCTTGTTTGGGCATTCATTTAGGCTAATATCCCATCTTATCATTTACTTCCTATTTGTCTGCATCCCAGTGTCTTTCCATCTATATATCCTCTCCAGCCATATAGTATCTTTCATCTTTTCAACTCTCTCTATGTATGCCAAGATGCGACACATAATTACTGCCTCCAAAGGAGAAGTGTCGGTTCGTTCCATCAAAATTTCATAGAGGATTGAGGTTTTGATTTTGAAGCTGATTGTAGTTAGTCTTTTTTGAATTCTTTCAATTTGCCTCGAATTTTGGCTTGGCATACTGCTGGCCCAACTTTCACATCCATATAGCACTACAGGCAACACAAGTAACCCAAACAATGTCTCAGTGGTTTTCCAATCCCATACTTCAGCGGTTTTACAACTGTTCTCTAATGCATATAGTGCTTTCCAGCCACCTTGAATTATCCTCAATTTACATATTTGCCAATTCAGTCTATGATGGAAATCAAATCCAAGGTACTTGTATTCCAATGCCACCTTTAGTGGATCTCCTCAAAAAAGGAACTCGTCTTGTTTCTTTTTCTTTCTTAAAGATAATACAAGTATCTTAGTTTTATTCATATTCACTTGCATGCCACCCTCTTTCCAAAGAAGCTTTATCTCTTAGATCCTTCACTATATTTGCAATCAATGTGAGGTCTTTGGCATATAGCAGTAACTTTATTACATAGTTGATCGAGTGTACAACCATGTCTCCTTCCTTAACTCGCCCCTCTTCTAACTTGTCAATGCACAAGCCAAACAGAGTAGGAAATAAGAGGAAATGTTGTTTGACCCTGGTATCACTCCCAAAGTTTTCCAACAGCCCTGATTTTGTTCTGGTTTTTGCACATACCTGCTCATATAACTTGTGGACAGCCGCTCTATATTCATTTGATATGCGTATCTCTGTCAGTCTGTCCCAAATTGTGTCTCCACACTGTATCAAAGGCCTTTCTAAAGTCAACAAAACAGCATTAAGCTTTTCCTTTCTCATTCCATGCTTTTTCAATTACGGTAGTGCACTGGTCATTTGTCAAATGCTTTGCTCTAAATCCTGCTTGCCCTGTTGCCTTCTTTTGCTGTTTCTGTAATTCTGCCTGCTATAATACTCCTAATACGCTTTGCAAAAGGAGGATTCACCATGATAGCTCGGTAGTTTGAGAAGTTGTTAGTATCACTGCTTTAAATAGCACGATGACTAAGCTAGTTGTCCATTCTTTGGGGGAAACCCTCTTGAATGGTGCTGTTAAAAATGTTTTTGACATGTGCAGTGAATAGTTCCATCCCCCATTTTAGATATCCTGCCTCCAAACCATCCAAATCTGTTGCCTTTTCCCCTGCTAATCTTCCAATACCCTCTTTGATGTCTAGTAAAGAAAAGAGACGTCACTTTCTTTCAATTCCCAGATGTCCTGATTGTGCTCATACAAGTATCTTGCATATTCTAGCCATTGATTTATGTTATACTATTTTTTGTTTGCTTTTTGCTCTGTTGCAGCTTCTTCAAAAGGAATCCTAGGGTTGATCTTGCCAAGTAGCATGAGTTCTCTTCTTTTCCTAGTGCAGGCTCCCCTTTTTTATTTCAGTGTTAACAGGCCTTCTAGTTCTCTTACTCTTTGCCCAGTTCTTTCAAAGATCCCTTTGCTGCCTTGCATTCTTCATTGCACCATGGGTTCATTGGAAACATATTCTCCTTGTTCCTCTTCATCCTAGACCTCTTACAATTGTTCCATGCTTCTCCTATTATGCTCATCAATTCAGTGCTGGTGATACATACTTTTGTTCGTGCTTCTTCCACGTGTTTTTCAAAAATGATTTCGAAAGTATCTTGGTTTTCTTTCAACATCATGATATTTCCTTGTTTTGTCCTTTTTTCTGAGAATTTGTAATCTCCTCATCTTGTGTTCTATTTATTTGCACATAAATTTTAAAGTACATGGGATTGTGATCAGATTCCATTTCTATTGGAGATCTGCCCACTTCCATCTTCAACATCCTTGCTAAGTGTCATGTGAACATATGTCATAGTCCATTACACTTAGCCCATTGTCTTTTACCTTCATAGTTTTTTCAATATGTTGAGTACATAACAGATAATGAGATCATGTATGCTACATAACCCAAGCAGTTCCTCTCTATAACGCATAATAACAATCTGTCCATCTTTTGACAACCTTGCCCATCATTGGACTTCTTCTTCCTCTAACCACATCAGGTCCTTGCCTATGACATCTTTCCTTCTCAAAGTGTCAGTTTGTTTGTTTGTTGTGCTAGAAATAAAATTACCTAAAAGCACTACTTCCCCAAGAAAACTATATATTGCAAAGTCCTCCTTGCATTTTCAAGGATATTTTCAGGCAAGCATGTATATGTGATCTCTTTCTTGAAATTTGGGATAGATAAGAAGATCTATGGACAACTGGTTTTCTTAAACCCTGTTGAACATGGAAACTGGCAAGTGCAATTTGCCCCCGTGACCACAGTTCAACAAATGGATGGGAAGGTTTCTACTCTCCCCAACCTTTAGATCTTGGGCCGGTTCCCTTCTACCTTCTATCTAAGTTGGAAAATAAAAAAAAAAACTTAATCTAAAATATGCAGAAAACAAGGAAATAAAACTAATCTAGAAGTGCAAAGAACAAATCTGATCTACTTTTGTTTTGGGAGGAAAGGGGTGCAAGAGAAAAGAAAACAAAAATACAGCCGAAGCTGTAACAAGGTTTAGATTTGGTGCAATCAGCAGTTCAGCAGCAACTGAATAACTTTAGCACATGAGATCCTCAAGTAATCTGCAGCAACAACGAAAGAAAAGGCTAACAGGGGAAAGGAGGGCAAGCCACTATTTTTGCACATTCATGGAACAAGAAGTCACGGACACAGTTGAATCAGAATGGCATGCACTATTGTTTTATTGATTTACAATGTTTGTAGTGTTTTACAATCTCACTCCGAAAGTAGCTCTCATGCTTTGAAGGCCAAAAGACCCTTTACAATGAGCATCAAGCTCTTATTTATACTTGAAAGTGCAGCCAAAAAATGGACTACATATAATGTACCATGGTGATAACTACGAGGGTGCCAAAAATAACATGGAGCGAGGCGACCTAAGAGGGATGGTACCGCAGTGGGGCGGCCTCAGGTGGGCCGAAGCTAGAGCGGGGCGCTTCCGGTTCCATACACTTAGCCAATTCTTGCTGATTTCTGCCTTGCTCTATCTTCTGCCTCAACTTGTGCGACAAAACCCTGTTTGGAGTGTGACGGTAATAACGAGTGGCTACAAACCCGTAGTTCATCAAACTTGAATTTTCATTTTGATTTTTTTGGAGAACTCATGAAGTTACCAATTTTGTTTTGGAGAGGATGATGTTAATGCTAGAGAAAGATGGTTCAAATTTAAATTCAAGTATTTCATAGGGATTTTTAAAAACTTGAGATTTAAATTCCCCCTAAAAGAGAAGCTTCTCATTGGTGGCTTAGTTTCGCTATGTAGAAAAGTAATATATATTTTTTCAACAGGTTATATGGGATTGAAACAGGCGCCACCCATATTACATCATCATCATGTAGAGGTATTACAACAGCTTGGATAATATCCATATATCACTTGGCAATATTCGAACCTCGGTCTCCTTCAATGTTGAGGAATCTAACTAGTTGAGATAATGCCATTTGATGTAGAAATATATTAGGGATAGGTTGAAATATTTTTTCTAACCATATGGGAACATGAGTTTGAAGCTAAGAAAAAGCTAGAAGACTGGTAAGGATATCATTTAACATCACAATGAAGATAGAGAAAAGCCTAAGGAAGGAGAAAGAGGAAAAATATGAGGAAGATACTAACAAAGAAGAAGACATCCCTTTGAATCATGAAGAGAAGAAAAAATATCCAAGGGATTTGTTTCTAGCTAGTGATTCTGTTTTGCAAGTTCATGGATGCACTCAAAAGGAGGTGGTCATTATTTCTATAGACCCTAGTGGTGGGTGTATTTTCATCAATATTGATGTGAATAAGAGATTTTGGGTTCAAGCAAAGGATATCAAGGATGCACAGGGCGAAGTCGAGAATGTTCATACTTTCAAGTATTTGAAGCTCACAATGGAAAAATATGTTCTATGTTTAGATTTCAATGGATGGTTTAGATATAATTCTTCGATATCCTTGGTTGTTAGATTCATTGGGCATTGTTAACATTAATGTACAAAATATGTCCATGAAACTGTGATATAGGAAAAAGAAGGTACAACAGGTATTTAAGTGGAATGAAATCCCATCAAAGAAATATGCAACACACTTGTCAGCATATGGAACAAGAACAAAGGGGAATCAAGACGAAGGGTTCATAGAAGAAAAAAGGGAGGTATAAACAAAAGAATTAGAACAAGAGTCCAAGAAAGATCCAGAAGAAAAGCACAAGGAAGATTTTGAGGAAAGGTACAATAAAGGACATGAGGAAGAATATAAGGAGCACATAGAAGAGAACAAAGCAGAAGAATAAAATGTTGTAGAATTAGAGGAGAAGGAACAAGCAATTAAGGTTGAACAATAGTGGCATCCACATCACTGTGAAAGTCAACAATCATCAAAGCATGGTCTGGGGCATCAAAACAGCAAATCCTATGTCTATAATGGGAAGCAAAGAAGTAGCTATTATAAACCTACATGGAACCAAACAAATAGCAGTTATAGACACGCATGGACCCAAAGGAGAAACAATTATGGATGTAAGAGTAGCACAGTGAAACCAAGCCACCATAGAAGATCATAAGCAATAAAAGTTCCAGATGGATAGATTAAAACTTGGTATGAATTGTTTACATTGCGTAGAAGATCATATTATTGAGTTTGTTCTCATGTTTTGAGGATGAAACATATTAAAGCGGGTTGACATAATAGGGAGATAGGGATATGATATTGTATTGTAAATTGAGGCTATGGAATAGAGGGTAAAGGCCACACAAAACCAAGATCCAATTTATTGGGGCATTGTATCAGTCAAATGGTCAAAGGTTAAGTAGTCAGTGAAAGGTTTATCATGATAACACGAAACAGATAAAAGAAACCAAGATTACTCGTGAGAGTTCTTTATATTGCATATCATCCTAAAAGTGAGGAGCGAAAGCTTCCTTATAAAGGATTACTATAAATCATAGTAGCAAAACTCGGACTCGGCTCGGACTCGAAAAAGTCGACTCAGGAGAAAAAGGATTACAGTATATTCTAACACACTTACTCAACATTCAACATTATACAAATAAGAAATTAACAAGAGGAAGGGGCATATTCTTTCTTGTATTTTTATTTCCAACTCAAACAAACTTATTATCAAAACATTATTAAATAATATTGATTAATAATAAAATAAAGTATGTAATATAACAACATGATAAACATATTTATAAGTTTAAAGTTTAATTGATGAGAATGATTCGCTCACAAAATGCACTAAGGGTCAATTTTCACGAGTGTTGAGACAAACCTATTTTTTTAGTTCATTAACATATCACAAGAACATTATGATGTTATAGTTCATTAAACCAAATATAAAAGCCTAGGATATGAAAATTACATATGTTTGATGTCAAATAAATTATCTTAATCTCAATACATATTTAATTTATAAAATTATATAATAAACTATATAAATAATTTAATAAACATCATAATAAACATAATATTTATAAATTTTTAAAATAGTTTAATATAACTAATAATAAGATAAATATTAATTAAAATAATATTATAAATAATTTTGTTTTTTCACATACATTACCATAAACCTCTAATCGCACCTAAATCAGATTTAAGTATATTTAAGTACATTAAGTGGTAAAATAAATTAGTTTTATTAATAGATAATAAGATATATTGTGTTATTGTTCAGTGATAATTTTTACCTGTAACAATAATTACTAATTCTTTTAATTATCTTAAAAGTTATAATTATTTAAAAATAATAAAAGTTAAAGTAAATTAATTTTGTTAGTGAATAATAAGATATATTATGCTCACTTAATAGCCGCGAAGTATATATAGTTTGATGCCTAAACTAATATTTCTTTTGGGTTTGCCTAAACTAATATTTCTTTTGGGTTTCCATTCACTTCCTTGTGCTATTTAAAGGCTCAAGCTTGCACATTATACATCCATCAGGTATCCGGCTGCTTCTCCAATATGCTGAAAATATTTTTGCTTGCGTGCCTTTGCTCCATCCCTGCCTTTGGGGGAGCACACCAACATAACACATTGAAAAGGTTGCTTAAAGCGAAGAAGTCGCACAAGCTGAAGCCCACGCAATGGTCGTCAGAGTTCTCTGCAAGCAAAGTGGTGGATTTTATGGAGTCTGAAAAAAAATTGAGGGAAAAAGATCAAGGGATCTTCCAGGGAAGCTTTCTAATGTGGGCTTTGCACAGTTACATAACAGTTGATCCCTCCAAAGGAAGGGCGCTTTTCTACTACTTCGCCGAGGCCACCGAAAATCCATCCACCAAGCCCCTGCTTCTGTGGCTCAATGGAGGTAATTACAAATTATAATACACAAGCAATCAGTCTGTAAAAACAATTATTTTTACAATCAGATTTGATTTGAGGAAGAAATCGGATCGTGGGGAAGAAAAATATGACCATTAACTTCCCATTCGGGGGTCAACACGTCACGCTAGCCCTTTTTTTTTAATTTTAACTTTAATTTTTTCAGCTGAGTCCCGATGTCCGAACTCGTGAGTTTGGTTTGGACTTGGGCTCAGCCCCGGACTCGGTCGAGTCCAAGAAAAAAACGAGTCCGAGTGGACTCGACGTGGCTGAGCCCACTCGGACTCGGACTCGGCCGAGTACTCGGGAGTCCGACCGAGTCTAACTACTATGCTATAAATCAAGTTAATCCACATTATGAATGTGGGATAGACCGAAATACAACTTAAAAGCATAAAATAACCTAAAGTGACAATGACTTTATTAATGCCCAAGTCTAAAAGCTAATTGACCATTAGTAATCTAACATCCTCCCTTAATGGTCAATCTACTAACCACACCAAGCTTATCCCGAAATTTTACATGTTTCTCAGGACCCAAAGACTTGGTTAAGATGTTTGCAATTTGGCCCTTTGTTGGACAATATTGCAGCTTAATAGTTCCATCCTCTACAAGCTTTCTGATGAAGTGACAATGTATTTCAACGTGTTTGGTCCGCTCATGGAAGGCTGGATTCTTGGCTAGTTTGAGCATCCCTTGATTGTCACTAAACAAGGGTGTCAACTCTGTTTGATGCATCTTCATATATGAAAGCATCCTCCTGAGCCAAACTGCTTCACACGCTCCTTTCACTACTCCTCGATATTCTGCTTCAGTCGATGAAATAGAAACTACATGCTGCTTCTTGTTGGCCAATGTGACTGCACCCGTGCCAAGGCTGAAAACATACCCAGAAGTAGATTTTTTGTCATCCATAGAACCTGCCCAATCTGAATTTTTATACCCACACAACCCGAGGTCTTTGCTTCTGCTCTACAAAATGCCAAAATGAAGTTTCCCTTTCACATATCTCAACACCCGCTTCGCTACAGTCCAATGTTCTATTTCAGGCGCTGTCATGAATGTGGAAATGAAGCTCACAACATAACTCAAATCAGGTCTAGTGGTTGTAAGATATATCAAGCTCCCTACTAGTTGCCTGTATACTGACTCATTAACTGCCTTAGAATCAATTTTGGCTGAAAGTTTCAGCCCTTTCTCCATAGGAATAGACAGGATTTTGCAATCTGTCATTTTGAACCTGTCAAGCAACCTTCTGGCATATTTTATTTGTGAGACAAAAATGCTGATACGTGTTTGCCAAACTTCTACACCTAGGCAGTAATGCAGAAGGCCAAGATCGGACATGTCAAAATTTTTACTCAAATTAGATTTGATCTGTTCTATAGCACCTGCCTTAGTACTTGTAATGATGATGTCATCCACATATATAACCAAAAGGATGATCTCATTACCTATGCTTTTGACCATAGTAGTCAGACTCGGCCGGACTCCCGAGTAAGAGGCCGAATTCGAGTCCGAGTGGGCTCAGCCACGCCGAGTCCACTCGGACTCCTTTTTTCCCAGGACTCGTTTTCTTCCAGCCAAGTCTGAGCTCGACTCGGACTCGCGAGTCCCAATGACGAGACTCGACTAACTTTAAATAAAAAAATTAATCAGCTAACTTTAAATTAAAAAAAAAAAATCGGGGGATATCATCAAAACAAAGAGCTCCCAGCGTACCGGAAAATGTCTCGGAGGAGACGCGACAGTTCAAGGGAGTGCGAATGAGGAAGTGGGGGAAATGGGTGTCCGAGGTTCGAATCCCCAATTCTCGACAGAGAATTTGGTTGGGCTCTTATCACACCCCCGAGCAGGCCGCGCGCGCTTACGACTGCGCAGCGTATTGCTTGAAAGGACCCAATGCCAAGTTGAATTTCCCCAACTCTGCGTCGGAAATTCCGTCGGTCGCTTCGCTCTCTCGCGCGGAAATTCAAGCTCTTGCGGCCAGGTATGCCGCGGAAGACTTCCGTCGGCCGCCCGAGAATGGGGCGGCATTTTCTGAATCAAATCCCGGCACTGCGGAGACCAGCAAGTGATTTTGGAGGAGCAGAATTCTATATTGCTAGATTCGTTTCTTCAGGATTTGGTGAGCGGTCAGTCCTCGGATTCGGTGATTTTGATTTCCTTCCGTTGAAGGAGCACCACTCAGTAATCGAAACTCTCGCTAGAGAAAATTTAATCCTAGGGTAAATATTTATATCAAAAGATATTGTAAATATATAAACCTAATTTTAATGAAGATAGTTTTTAATAAAAATAATATTTAAAAAATTAAAAACTTTTTATAACCTATAATTTTGTAATTAAAGAATTTATTATAATAAAAATAATATTTAAAAAATTATCTTTAAAATAACCCTTCCTTTATAACCTATAATTTTATAAAAACTATTTTCCTTTTCTTTTAATATAAGGATTACAATGCTAAAACGAGTATTTCTAATCAAAATTAAAATCCTTAATTGTCTTTAGAAGAGGCTTAAAGGTTTAGATTTAGGTCATGGCATTATTTTTTCTCCTATTTTTTCATATAAACGGCCCAGGTGCAAATACGAAGGGATAGGTATTAATGCAATGCGCAACCCAAAATGATAGGTTCGTTCATAAGGTTAGTGTTTGACTCCAATTTTAGATGGTCGAGGTCTCATTGACTATGTTTTTACCAAGTGGATAAGTTTTAGGGTTTATAGCGACAATGTTTGAGTTCAAGTCATGCCCCATATCAGACAAAAGGTCATGAGCACATTTTGTACTATAAACATTTTGATGAATACAAGAAAGAATATGTCCCTTCCTCTTGTTAATTTTTTATTTGTATAATATTGAATGTTAAGTAAGTGTGTTAGAATATACTAATAAGTAACATGCATGAAAAAACTTATTTTTCAATAAAAATTTGTTTTTTTTTTCATTTTTTCTTTTTTCCAAGTTTTTGACAAGTCTTGCCGAGTTTTTTAGCCGAGTCCGAGTTTTAGTACTATGCTTTTGACATACAGATTTGGATCTGAAGGACTCCGTTGGAACCCTTATTCACCCAAATACTTATCAATTTTAATGTACCATGCCCTAGGTGCCTGCTTCAGGCCATATAGATTTTTTAGTCTGGAAACAAAATGGAACATGAAAACCCTGTGATTGGCACATGTAGACTTCTTCCTCCAAATCTCTATTGAGGAAGGCACTCTTCACGTCCATCTCATGGACCTTCTAGCCATTCCGAGCTGCCCCGGCTAGGACTAATTGGATGGTGCTCATCTTTGTTGTAGGAACAAAGGTATCCTCGTAGTCGATGCCCTCTCGCTGAGAGAACCCTTTTGCAACCAATCATGCTTTATACATGTTGTGTGCCATCTGCCTTGTACTTGACCTTGTACATTCATTTGCAGCCAATGGATTTCTTTCCTGGTGGGAGAACTATGAGGTCCCAGGATTGATTTTTCATCAGACTCTCATGTTTGGCTGCCATGGCCTTCTCCCATTCAGGTCTCCCTTTTGCCTCCTCAAACACTTGTGGCTCATAAACTTCCTGAACATTGGCTATTAGAGCAAAGTTGATCGTATTAGGTTTCTTGCTCTTGTTCTACGATGATCGTCCCTCGATCATTTCACCCATCCGAAATCTCCAATGGTGTTGTGACACCACTTTGGTCTCTTCTTGGGATCCTTCTCATCCAAGTCAGTTTTGTCACCATGACTTGGGCTACCTGTATCTGCGTCATCCGAATGCTGATTCGGGCTATCTATATCAAAATCCGAGCCTAGAAACTCCTCATACTCATAATCCCCCCCCCTTCAGGTGGAGCTACTTGAAGCTTGATACCTGAATCCTTAGCCACAATGGGCTGCTCTTCTACCATTTTGATCTCAAAAGAAGTCTTGAAAGGCCCAATTTCTTCATCAACTACAACATCTCTGTTGAAGCTCAATTGGTTGGTGTCAACATCAACCAACCAATAAGCTTTATGACTATCACTATACCCTGTGATCATCAGTTTCTTGCTCTTACGGTCTAACTTGACTCGCTTCTCTTTTGGAATCCAGACATATGCAACAGAACCAAAGACCTTAAGATGACTAACGTTGGGCTTCCTCCCAGACCATGTTTCCTCTAGGGTCTTTAGCTTCACCGCCATTGTCGGAGATCTATTCAACAGATATACTGTTGTAAACACTGCCTCAGCCCAAAACCTGTTTGGAACAACGTTGTTCTCCATCATGCACCGAGCCATCTCTGTGATAGTGTGGTTCCGCCTTTCAACCACTCCATTCTGCTGTGGAGTGTAGGGTGTAGTAAACTATCTTTTGATACCATGTTTAGCACAAAAGTTGTGGAATTCTTCTTAACAGAATTCTCCACCATTATCAAATCTAAGAGTGATAATGTAACACCCAGACTCTTTTTCTACTAATGCTTTGAACTTTTGAAATTTCATTAAACACATCAGATTTCAGTTTCAAAAAATACAACCACATTTTCCTACCATAGTCATCAACAAAAAGAAGGAAATACCTAGCACCTGTGATGGATGTCGTGTTCATTGGTCCACAAACATTTGCATGAACCAGCTTAAGGACTTTGTTTGCTCTCCAAGCTTGTCCTTCATCAAATGGCGCTTTATGTTGCTTCCCTGCTTGGCAAGCTCCACAAACACCTTGTATCTGTTGTTGGATGTTAGGAAGTCCAACTACCAATTTCTCTCGTGCCAAATGAGAGAGGTAGGTCAGATATAGGTTCCCATACCATTGATGCCAAAGTGTACTGATGTCCAATGCATTCTTGGCTGCTAATGCATGCTCCCTGGCTTGTTCGATGTAAGCCAGCCTGAACGGTCCATGATCCTCCAGACCAATAGCAATAGTCTTCTTGGTCTCTTTGTTAACTATGCAGCATTTGTGATTACTAAAGATGACATTTAGATGGGGTTAGTGCCTCATAATCTGACTGAGAGCAGATTAAGCTCCATTCTTGGCACATAATACACATTTAGAAAAAGTAACATTTTCCCTCCAAAGAAAATCTGCACATTCCCTTTGCCCATTATCGTGAAATCCATAGTTACGAAAATCAGATCAGAATCGTGATTCGAGACGAAAAATCGTGATTCTGACAAAAATCTGATTAAAATCATATCAGAATCGGAATTTTTGAAAAACCACCGATTTTTTCAAAAAATACCGGCACGTGTAGAAGAAAAGGCATAAATAGTGTTTTTTTTTTTGTTCTCTCATTTTTCTTCCTCCAAGCTTGAGAGATAGGTCTGCCTACCTGCTACCACACCAAAGAAAACCCTAAAACATATCCAAACAACGGATTTTTGGAAGTTTGAAGGAATCTGGTAGTCACCAACAGCCACCGAACAACAAATGTTTTTGCAATTTGAAGGATCCCAGCAGCTACCAACATCTAGGAATCTCCCCAAAGGATCCATTTGAGGTAAGCAAACTGAATTTTTTTTTTCTTTTATTCTATTGAATCTTATTCCAAATTTTCAAGCATATTTTTTTTTCCAAGTCTAAAACCAAATGCAACAAACTAGGGTTTACAGTTTTGGGTTTTTTTTTAAAGTAATTCTTTGTTGTTATTTGCTTGTTATTTGCTGCCTGAAACATGTATGCAAGTCTATATTTTTAGCTTTCAATGTTTAAAGTTTAGAGTCTTAGACTTCAAACTAGGGTTTAGATTTAGGTTTTTTATTTTTTACTTTTTATTTCAATTAAGTAATTGTTTGCTTGATATTTGCTGTATAAAATTTGTATGCAAGTGCATGTTTTCGGCTGCCAGTGTTTAAACTTTAAAGTTTCAAACTAGGATTTAGGGTTTAGTTTTTTTGTTTTTAAGAGATTCCTTATTGCTACTTGCTGCCGAAAATATGTATGCAAGTCCATCTTTTCAGCATTGCACTACAATTTTAAACTTCAAGTTCAAAGTTCAAACTAGGGTGTAGGGTTTTTTTTTTTTAAGTAATTGTTTGTTGTTATTTGTTTTTATGTGCAGCCACAGGAAAATGTCAAGGAAAAAAGATAAAAAAGATATAGCATGGAAGTATGGAGTAGAAACGGAAAAGAAAGGAGAAATTCTTTGCAATTTTTGTAATACTTATATACATGGAGGAGTATATCGCTTCAAATTTCATTTGGCAAGGAAAGCAAGCGAGAATGTTAGATTATGCCCAAAAGTGTCGATTGATTTTGAGAGAGAATGCATGGCAGTTATCACTAGAAAAGTGGAGAAAAAATAGATAAAGAAAAGAACATTTGAAGCCATTTCAACCCCCTCTTCTCAACCTCATATAACTACTAGTGGGAGCAAAATCTTTAGTCGATTTTAGCATGAAAATTCGAGTCCATCATTTGCACAGGCATAGGCACATGCACAACGAAGGAGTGGGACGGATGAGTCCAATTTTGGGGCAAGGACACAAGCCACACTTGATGGTATGGCCACATGGAACCAGGTGAGGCATAGGGAGGCCAGGAAGGCCATTGGCAATTTTTGGTATTTTTCTGACCTTCCCTTCAATGAGGCAAGGTCTCAATACTGGTGAGGCATGATGGATGCCATCGTAGGTTGCGGCACATGATTTAGGCCGCCAACTTATGACGACATTAGGGACCCCCTCCTTGAGGGGCAACACAGGGTGTGGAGCACTAGCAGTTGCACTATCATGTCAGATTGGTGGACCAATGGTAGGGGAAGAACCTTAATTAATTTTTTGGTTGCTTCTACAGGAGGAGTGGCACTCCTCAAGTCAGTGGATGCATCGACGCAAGTTAAGAGTGTCGAAATGCTCACAAGGTTGTTGGGGGAGGTGATTGAGGTCAAGGTGGAGAATGTTGTCCAAGTCACAACGGAAAATGCAACAGCATATGTAGCAGCTGGCAAATTGTTGGAGGAGAGATTTCCCACCATTTTCTGGTCCCCATGTGCAGCTCGTTCTCTCGATTTGCTCCTCGAAGACATTGGGAAATAACCTGGGGTTTCCAAGGTTGTACAAAAGTCTAGGGCAATAACCAAAATTTATCTACAACCATTCTTGGGTCCTCAACCTCATGAGGCATTTTACCGAGCTAGTGTGGGCTGGAGTTACACACTTCGCAACGAACTTTTGACATTGCAAAGCATCTATAATGCAAGAAGGTCACAGAAGCAAATGTTTGTGAGTGATGAGTGGAATTTTGCGCAAGTTGTTAGATACTGATTCTCCAGTGAGGGGGAGAAGATATATGAATGTGTTTGAGGAGCCCTTCTGGCAAGCCATGGATGAGTTCATCAAGGTACAAGACTAAGTTTTTAATTTATTTTATTATTTATTTTTGTAATTTAAAATATTATCTTATTGCAAATCTTATATTGTAAAATATTTTTATAAATTTTATTTAAATTATTTTCTTTTTTCAGGTGACAAAGCCTTTGGTGAAGGTTCTTCGTCTTGTTGATGGAGAAGAATCACCAATGGCATATATATATGAGGCTATGGATAGGGCAAAAGAGGCAATTGCCTCATTTTATAGACATGTCCAATCCAAATATGGTCCCATTTGGGATATTATTGATAGGCGATGGACATCTAAGCTCTATAGCCCTCTTCATGCAGCGAGGTACTACATCAACCCCAAAAAATTTTACTCCAGCACATTCCATGCCATCCATGAGTTGATGGCGGGGCCTTTGATTATGTGATGACTGCATGTACCCTGACGAAGAAATAAGTGCTAAGATACAGACTGAGATGCATTCTTATAAGAAATGTGAGGGCATCCTTTTCCCGTCGCCAATGTGCATTCGATCAGGGTCAACTGTTAGGCTAGGTAACCCTCATTGAATTATTGTTTATTTTGTCTTTTGATTTTGTTTTAAAAAATAATCTCAATTTAGGATTTTACATGTGAATTATTAAATTAATAAATTTCCTTCTTTGTTGTTTCTAGATTTATGGTGAGAGGACTTTGGTGCATATACGCCCCATCTACAGCACTTCGCCATTAGAGTTTTGTCTCAACCATGCAGCGCTTCAGGTTGTGAGCGCAATTGGAGTATGTTTGAGCACATACACTCCAAGAAACGCAATAGGCTTACACAAGAAAAGTTGAATGATCTTGTGTTTGTTCATTACAACCTTCGCCTCCACCATAAGAAAATTACAGGAACAAGTATCGAGGCCTTTGACATAGACGAGATTGATCCATCTAATGATTTGATCACAAAGGCACAGGAGGAGCAACAAGAAGATGTTCTGTTCAGCATTGGTGAATTTGAAAACTTAGAAAACCTAGCGGAGGAGATGGCAACAAAGGCACAAGAAGAGGCACAACCAAAGCAACAAAGAGAGACTAGAGCTTCTACTAGGGCAAAGGGCAAAGGCATTCTAAGACATTGATTGAGGCATTGTACTTGACATTTGTCATGACTCATGACACATTTTGTAATTTGTAATTTTGTACTGTTATATATTATAAGCAATACAATTGTGTGTAGTAGTTTAAAACTTTAATACTTTGGATTTAAGCTTGTAGCACTTGCCATTTTCATGTGTAGTTTAAGCTTGTATCACTTACAATATTAATATTTGATTTGAATAGTGTTAATTCATTGTGATATGCATGAAATTTTTTTTTTTTTTAAATTACATTTTCTTCGGTTTTTTTTTGCCGATTTTTTACCGATTCCCAATTTGATCCGATTTTTTTCCAAGCCAATTTCGATCCGATTCCGATTTATCAACTACGGCGAACTCTTCCCCATCTTCGAAGGTCCTTGAATCCTTCGAGAACTCACAAGCGGTGTACTACGAGAACCAATCCTTCCTATTGGTTAAGTGTCGTGATGCACCTAAATCTATGTACCAAGCAGATGATCTGGGTTGATCTGCTTGTTTTTTGGCCATGAATGCATAGAAGGTTGACTCCTTTGTATGCTCTACAACATGAGCCTTCTATTGAGACCCTCCCTAGTTGATTTTCTAATCTGCCAACCTCTTTCTACAGTGCTTCTTCATATGGCCCACCTTGCCACAGTAATGACATGTGATGGTCTTTAGACTCTTGGTTGCATCCTCACTGCTGTCTTGTCCTTTCTTCTTTGCCCACTTGCCTTTGCCTTGACATTGGCTACAAAGGCCTATTCCGAACCCTCTATCTCACTACTGCTACCAAACTGTTTCTTCCATTTGTCCTATTGTAAGAGCTTATTGCACAGCTCTTCAAACTTCAGGTCAACATTCATAGTGGTGATGTTCATGGTTTCAATGAAGTGTTCATAAGCACATGGTAAGCTTTTCAACGTTATTACCACCATGTCCTCTTCTTCCATTTTTCGACCAATGACTGACAATTGTTCTTTGATATCCTTGATCTTGAGTAAATGCTCCTACGATAATGCATGCTCATCCATCGTGATCAAAAACAACATATTCTTAAGGAAGAAGGCTTTGTCCTTGTCCAAAGTCTCATCCAACTCTCTCAAATGCTTCCAAATCGTTGTTGAAGTCTTCCCTGTTTGAACTTCAAGAAGCATCTAATTTGTTACGGACAACTTAAGCAACATTACTACTTCTCTGTCTCATTCATCAAACTTGTCCTAGTCTTTACCCACACTGGTGGGTCGAGTGTCTTTGCCCAGGACGATATTATCTAAGCATTTGTACTCAAATATGGCCAACATACACGGCTTCCACGTATTGAAGTTCTTCCCAGAGAATCTCTGGCTGCCTTCCAGCATGATATTGGGTAAAGAGGCCATAGCTACAGGTCAAATGTGCAGAAATATATACTGGAACTGACGAAAATGCTGGAAATACATGTTCTTCCCTCCCTCAATCGGCAATACTGGAGTAAGAACACCTGGATACTGGCTTTAAACACCTTTGGCAGCCATGTATCGCTGAAAAACACAGATTTTTAATAAAAATCTGCTCAAAAACAGCTCCAAGTAACACAAAACACAGATTTTTGAAAAATCTGTCCAAAATCAGCAGCAAAACACTTAGAACACTGTCAATTTCTCCTTGGATCTGCTGGAAATCACCAAATCAGCAACCAATTCTTCCAGATCTGCAAATCTGGGCAGCAATACAAGCAGGAACAACTTCAATTTAATTCCAACTCTTATGTACTGTCAATAAAACTCAGAAATTTTTCTGATTGGTTGTCTAAACAAGCCATATAGATCAAATTTCGCTGAACGGCTCAATTCCTAGAGCTATATTATCCACAATGGTTTAGCATGTGGAACTAGGCTGAAAACTCTAGGCCTCAATAATGTATCATGTCCAACATGTTCTGCAGAAGAGTCTCTCAAACATATTTTTTGGTAGTGTCCTCTTGCTCAATCTGTGTGGCAATGGATAATAAATGAGAGCTCAATTCTGAGGTCAAAGCACCCTCCCAGTGGAAAGCCATCCTATTAGGAGACCCCCCTAACATCCCCATCAAACTGATAGGTGTTTGGCATGCGGTTAGATGTGATGCTTTGTACAGGATTTGGAAAAACAGAAATCAGATTGTATTTAACAATCAAACTGCTTCTAGTAATATGAATAATGATATGAAGGTTAACATTATCATATCTTGTAAAATACAGATTGATGCTCAGCTTGGCAAGGTCAAAGTGGAGATGAAACACTTAAGAGAACTTATGGGCCACTGGGGCACTACACCTTGCACCATGAGAAGAGTGCCACTTGATGAAAATGGGGGGGAGCAGGTCTTGTTGGGAGTCCCAGACCAAACCCCCCACTAGATGGTGGTTCGTCGGGGCAGAGGTGGAGCTCTAGAAACATTAGAAGCAGGAACAGGTCCCAGTCAAGAGGCCCCCTACAAGGAAAATGGCAAAGCCCACCAAGGCCCCAGGGTAACAACCAGCAGATGGAGAGACCTGGCAATCAGACTAGCTTTGTTTCAAAGCAAACAGAGAGTGAAACAAAGCCCAGGGAACCTGTAGCCCAGTTAATGCTCAATGTTCAATAGCTCCCACCTCAGGAGGAGCCCAATCCCTCCAAAAGCTGGGCTTTGAGTGAAGGTTACTTTGGGTCCAGTCTGAAACAAAGCCCAGGGAACCTGTAGCCCAGTTAATGCTCAATGTTCAATAGCTCCCACCTCAGGAGGAGCCCAATCCCTCCAAAAGCTGGGCTTTGAGTGAAGGTTACTTTGGGTCCAGTGAAGGGGATGCTCCCATGGCAGTTGGATGGGCCAGTTAAAATATGGGTTTGTTAAACATGGTTGTTATACTCTGAGTGATAGGCCTTTTGAATTTTTGGTTATGTTGTTCATTTTGTCTGTTGTCACCGAACAACTCCCCTGCTGGGTAATTTGCTTGTTGAGTGACAGGTTCATATGTATCCTTGTATATAATTTTTTCGATGAATAGAAGAATCTTTTGCAAGTTAAAAAAAAAACAATTCCAAGTAACACAGAACACAGATTTTTGAAAGATCTGTCCAAAATCAGCAGCAAAACACTCAGAACACTATCAATTTCTCCTTGGATTTGCTGGAAATTACCAAATCAGCAACCAATTCTTCCAGATCTGCAAATCTGGGCAGCAATACAGGCAGGTACAACTCAATTTAATTCCAGCTCTTCTGTACTATTAATAAAACTCAGAAATTCTTCTGATTGGCTGCCTAAACAAGCCGTACAGGTCAAATTTCGTTGAACGGCTCAATTGCCAGTGTTGTATGGTCCCATCATAGTAGAGAAAATCGGAATCGGGTAGTAAATCGGCTGGGGAAAAAATCGGGGAAAAAATTGGGAAAAAAAACCGAAGAAAACGAATTTTTATTTTTATTTTTCATGCATATTACAATGAATTAACATTATGCAAATCAAATATTGCAATAAAAGCAACAATTCAAGTCAAGAGACTCAAGACATCATACAAGGCTCAAGCTTTAAGTACACATGAAAGTGACAAAACACATCCTGTATTGGTTATAATATGAAAAGGTACAAATTTACAAGTAACAAGAAGGAAAAAAAGGTTTCATTTTTTATATGCCTGCACATGGAAACAAGTAACAACAAAGTTACAATCACTTGAAAAAAAAGGAAAAAAAAACTAAACCCTAAACCAAAAGGCTAGGAATTAGGATTTAAAATTGAAACATTGACAGCTGAAAAATGGGCTTGCATACATAGTTATCAGGCAGCAATATTTACTTAAAAAGAGGAGGAAAAAAAACCCTAAACCCAAAACCCTAGGCCCTAGACTAGGGTTTAGGGTTTAAATTTCAAGTTCAAATTTCAAAGTTTCAAATTCAAACACTAACAGCTGAAAAATGGGCTTGCATACATAGTTACCATGCAGCAATATTTACTTATTTACATTAAAAGAGGAGGGGAAAAAAACCCTAGGGCCTAGCCTAGGGTTTAGGGTTTAAACTTCAAAGTTTCAAACATTAACAGTTGAAAAATGGGCTTGCATACATAGTTATCAGGCAGCAATATTTACTTTTAAAAAAAAAAAAACCCAAAACCCTAAACTAGGGTTTCAGATTTAGGGTTTAAACTTTAAACTTCAAAGTTCAAACATTAACAGCTGCATAGAAACCGCTAAATTGGCCACAGCTTGAAAAAAAAAATTATTTTCAAAAATAAATAAAAAATTAAAAAAATTGCAGATTTTTTGCCGATTTTTTGAAAAAATCGCGATTCCGATAAGTTGCCAAGTCACTCGTTTTGCAAATGACTCATGATAAACTCGCGATTTTGCGATTTTTTGCCGATTTTCATAACTATGGGTCCCATATAGCCATACGAATCTCCTTGGTGGCTCACGTGTGGGCTAAAATTTCATTGGCGATGGCTGATTTAGTGGCTGGCGGCTCGATTTGAGCTATGGCAGCTCGATGAGGACCATATGGGAGAGTCGTACGGTCTTGTTTTTTTTTTTCGAAGCAACTTACTCTTAAAAGAAAAAACCTAGCTTTAAAACCGCAAACGTAAAAATAAAATTGATCTTGGCTTCAACTGATCCGAAACCCTTTTGGCTCTTTGATGTGTCATGCTGGCGATCCCTTGATCCGTCTTTGCTCGCAGCAGTCCCTAGATCTTCACACTCGCACAGACTCCGTGGCTTTGATACCATATCATGATAACACGAAACACATAAAAGAAACCAAGATTACTTGTGAGAGTTTTCTATATTGCAAATCATCTTAAAAGTGAGGAGCGAAAGCTTCCTTATAAAGGATTACTGTAAGTCGACTCAATCCACTATGAATGTGGGATAGACATACACGCTAAAGTGAAATACAACTTAAAAGAATAAAATAACCTAAAGTCACAATGACTTTATTAATACCCAAGTCTAAAAGCTAATTGACCATTATTAACCTGATATTAATCTAACAAGGTTTTACCTTCCCATGAATTATTCAGTGAGATATTATGTATAGGCATCGATATCATTGTATTGTAATCATGAGTTGTGAGATATCAATTGTCAACATTCTAAGTGTCTTGGAGATGATCCCTCTTGAAGCTGCACCCTCATAGGAGATCTTGTGGAATTATTCTTTCCTTAAGAAGTATTAATTGCTTTTACCTACCTTATGAGTATTTTCTATGGATATCTTTCATTTGGATCTAGTAAATGGTAGATGATTCTTTGATATTTTCTGCATCTTGGAAAATGATTTATGTTACTGGCTATCAAGTTTCATAATAGAAATCTCTTAGTTAATCTCCTCATAGACTTTGTTACATAAGAACATAGAGCATTATTTCTTGCCAACTGAGAAAGGATTGAAGTTTTATGATACTTTTTAATATCTACAAAAATTGGTGCTACGTATTATTATTTGAAATCCCATGTGATTTGTGAGCTTGTTTTTTGGTGATTTTATCATAAGCCATGCTTATATATCCATAAAGACTAAGCTCTGATTGTTGCATTGTCCAGCCAAAGGATTTCTTCACTCTAGGAGACATATTTTAGACTATTTGGAAATTTCTTCAAATATTGCTTAGATATATTGGTAGAGTTATAATTTACATAGATCACGCAATATTTCTGCATAAGATCTACAATTGGGCCTTCAGATCCTACAAATCTGAGTCTTCACGTTTGAAGCTGCAGCTTAGATATACAATAATCTACTCCTTGAGGGCAGATTTGACCTGCTGTATGCGTCTAAAATAATTGAATATTTTATTTATAGAATCAAAAAGCAATGCTCTAAATATGAAGAGAAATGCTGACCTATTGCGACTGTCCATTTTGCAACAGCTATTTTTTAAAGCCAAGCAATTGCCTTCCTGCCATCTGTAGAATGTTTCAAGTGTTTGTTTGTTTGTTTATTTGTTTTTTCCCCTGTTATGAATATATCCTGGCTGATTTTCGTAACATGTCTCCTAGAGTGAAGAAATCCTGCAATATTTCTGCATAAGATCTACAATTGGGCCTTCAGATCCCACAAATCTGAGTCTTCACGTTTGAAGCTGCAGCTTAGATATACAATAATCTACTCCTTGAAGGCAGATTTGACCTGCTGTATGCGTCTAAAATAATTGAATATTCTATTTATAGAATCAAAAAGCAATGCTCTAAATATGAAGAGAAATGCTGACCTATTGCGACTGTCCATTTTGCAACAGCTATTTTTTAAACCCAAGCAATTGCCTTCCTGCCATCTGTAGAATGTTTCAAGTGTTTGTTTGTTTGTTTATTTGTTTTTTCCCCTGTTATGAATATATCCTGGCTGATTTTCGTGTTTTACACACTGGTACAACTAGTTTCTCATATTGTTGTTATTATGTTATATGATTCTGCAGTTGGAGGCTGCTATGATGAAACACAATATCAAACATGAACACCTTTCTTCCAAAAGTAAAGGTTATGCATTATCTGCTATTGCAAAGTGCATTCGATCTAACCCGTACTACCATAAATGAACAGCTTTTAGATTCTGAGGCTTAACATTATATAGTCAATAGTAAAACTGCATTTTCTTCAATTGATGATTGTAACAACACACATCCTGGGTGATAGTAAGCCCTTAGATGTTTTAGTATCAACCTTTCCTGCATTCCCCATTTATATACAAATTTGCTTTCTATCTACAAATCACACATTCAAAAGGAGGCAAAACTATTAAATTTTCAGCTGACAATCTTATAATTAGAGATCGCCAGAGTCCAACACAAATGATGGAATCCAATAGTGTCAATGACACATTAAAGTTGTACAAATTTGACAACTTTGAATCATCAATACATTCTATTGTATTCACTGCTCATGCTGATGACTGAATAAACTTTGCCACAGGAATTTTGGTCACTTGAACTACATTACTTGTAGCAACTAAGTGCACGCAATAGATTCTTGACCTTCCTTTTCGTGTCTTGACGAGATAATGTATGTCAAGGGTGTGTCCTTCTAAAACACCATGGGACAAGTTTGATAAAGGTAAATCTTTGAAAGCAACAATAATTTTGTAGCTTATTCACAATGGTAGGTTTCAACCTTTTCCCACTCCTTCCCATTCAGTATCCAAGTTCATCTTAACTTTCACTGATGACTTCACCAGACAGAATTAAGTCAAGCACATGAGTGAAAGTGTCCAATGGTTTCTTTGCCTTCAAAGCTTTTGTTAAGGAGCAATCCAAGCATCAAATTCAAGGGCTTCAAACAAACAATAGTGGTGAGTATGTGGACAAGGATTTTCTCAACTTTTGTTCTGTACGTGGCATTCAAATGCAAAATATTGTCCCTTATATACCACCATAGAATGGTGTAGGTGAAAAGAACACCACCTTGAAAGAAATGAAAATTGTATGATCCAATCAAAGAATTCAGTTCCTCACTTTTGGGATAAATCTATAAACCGTGCAAACCACATTTTGAACAGGACTTCCACAAGGGTCACGCAAAAAGTAATATTGAAAGAGGATTAAATCAAGCAGAAGCCAGATATTAGCAATCTTTTGGATGTCTGGTTGGAAGCTTGGGCACATATTCCAGATGAAAATCACAAAGCCATGAAACCCAAGTCAACGATGTATTTTTGTTTGCAACTATGAAATGTAAAGGCCAATAACCAACTTGTACCTCACATCAATGTAATTTTTTGGAAGTGTGTTCAATTTGAAGGACATTCCTTCGCCTGCAATCCTACTTCTTTGTTGACTACAACTTCTCAAAAACCTGTTTCTTTCTTGCCTAGGTTGGAAGGGAACTCTTCTTTAAATGATCAGATTGAAGGGGACTAACTCCTCCATATAACACCTGCAGCGCCCCAATGTGGGTGCAAACAAGAGCAGCTACTAGTCCTTTAGCTAGTGATCATAGAGATTCAAAGAGGATTCATTCTCCATTTAGACAGCTTCATTGAGCTCTTATAGCTACTAAGATTAAATATCTTCAAAATTACAGAGCAGCAAGTGGCAAACCAAAGTGGGAAAAAGCTATGCATTACGGATATCCTTCATTGACAAAGAACAGTACCTGGGATACACTACCTCTTCTAAAAGGGAAAAAATTGGTAAGATGCAAGCGAGAATACATAACAAAGTATGCAACAGACGTAGAAGTATTCAGAACCACAAGGCATGCTTCATTGTAAAGCATTTATCTCGAGTCAGAGTTCACTATGTTGAGATGTTCACACCTATAGCCAAGATGGACTCCATTAGACTCATATTTGTTAGAGGTATTACATTATTTGGTACCTTGCAATATTAATGCAAGGACCATGTAAATAATTTAGTCTAGGGTGTGTTTAATATTTGAGTATATAGTAGATGTCATTAAGTGTGAGTTATGTGTCATGTAAATCATAGTTGTCAAACTCAGACTTGGCGAGTTCCCATCGGGTCTCAGGAAAAAAAAAAATGAAAAAAAAAAACAATTTTTCATTGAAAAAATAAGTTTTTTCATGCATATTACTTATTAGTATCTTCTAACACACTTACTCAACATTCAACATTATCTTTTGAAATATTGTAGCTTAATTTCTACGACACTCCAATTAAATCGTAAGTAGAAAGCAGTGAATTAATAAACATAAAAATAAAAGATCACTTTGTGTCCATGTAAGTTGGTTATCATGGTAACAAAAGAAACGTTTTAAAAATTCATAATGTTCCTTGTCTTAATATATTTTCAATATGCTACGTCTTATTTTTATATAGCTGTAATTTTTAAAAATAAACTTTACTATTAATAATAATATCTTTACATCAAGTTGAACAAGGTTGCCCCCTAAGGGGCCTGGCAAATGGTTTGGTGCTTTAACGATCAACAAATCTGAAGGTTGAAGGAGCGTGGAAGGCTGGAGGCTGAAGGAGCGTGGAAGGCTGAATGATGAGTTGATCTTTGGAGTGTCAAGGCTAAAGAAGCGTGGAAGGCTGGGTTGGCTGAAGGAGTGTGGAAGGCTGGATTGGCTGAAGGAGCTACAGCGAAGGCTAGGATGTTGGGTGGAAGGTTGGGATGGCTGAAGGAACGTGGAAGGCTGATAAGGTTGAAGGAGCGTGGAAGGTTGGGTCAGCTGAAGGAGCTGCAACGGAAGGCTGGGATGCTAAGTGGAAGGCTGGGAAGGCTGAAGGAGCGTGGAAGGCTGCTTACAATGAGAAAAACGAAATTGCAAAGTGCGAAGGATTAGGGTTTTTTCCTGAAAAAAGTCTCATCTTTTAGGAGCCATATCTTTGCGAAGAGTTATCTGATTCAGCTGATTCTTGGACCAACTTGTGCAACATTTGAATAGCTTTAAAATGAGTGGTCATGAAAAAATTCAAGCAACATTGAGGGAGATACGACCCTATGAAGTCAACCATTTGGAACAAGGTCAGTGACGATTTTTCAAGTCGCAAAAAACGAAAGTTCAAAGTGCGAAGGATTAGGAATTTTTCCTAAAAAATGTCTCATATTTTAGGAGCCATATCTTCGCAAAGAGTTATCCTATTCAGCTAATTCTTGGACCAACTTGTGCAGAATTTGAATAGCTTTAAAATGAGTGGTCATATGAAAAAATTTGAGCAATATTGAGGGAGATATGACCCTATGAAGTCAACCATTTGAAACAAGGGCAATGCCGATTTTTCAAGTCGCGAAAAATGAAATTGCAAATATTTGTCAACTAGGGTTCGAACGATGGGAAGAGCAATGAAGGGCTATGACTTCAGCGAGGAAGGAAACTAGCAATTCAGATTTGGTAAAGCGGACTATGATAGTGCGATGTTTTGGAAATATTACTCTACTAAGATGCAAGGCATAGATAGTAGAGGTGAAGTTTTGGCATTGTGAAGGCTGCTATAGGAAAATATCAATAAAGATGCTAAATTCTGGAGTAATTGTATTCATACAAAAATTTGAAAGGATCCAAAAAATGAAAATCAAGAATTCAGACATTGTATGTAAAATGATATAGGTTTCTAGCTATAGCATCTCAATTGAGATGAGAAGTGTATCTATTTGTAAACTCTCAAGCTCTAAAGAAGAGATGTAATTTGTCAAGGGTGGGGGACCCGAGTACAACCCCTTATTATCAGGAAAAAAAAAAAAATATCTTTACATCATATATAAAAAACCAAGAATGTGGTTTAACGGCAACGATGGGTTATTTAGCAATCCTAGTGGTCCATGTTCCAATATGAAATCCATCTTATTTGCAATTTTTATTCCGGTGAATTTTATAATTTTTGTATCATATTAAATACTATAAATCAATGATAACACAAACTTAAGACCTCTTAACAACTGTAGATGTTCTAGAAACTGAGGGCACTGCAGATGCCCTGGCCCTACGGCCCTTTTTAGGTAAGTACCTTTCTAGAATGCAGATTGACTTCTAACAGATCTGATTTACTTCATCCGTTTCCGAAATAATTCCTTATTAACAAATTCATAAAGTAAACTGCAGGAAGATTATAACAACCTGCATGACAAAATGCTCTCTCAAGCTATAAATTACTTGAATTTTACTAATTTGCTATTGCTCGCTGGCATTCCTGAATCAAACAGGTATGAAATGATTGTAAAATCTCATGACATTCTAGAAAAATTAACCGGAATTCATAAGGCTACCATACCAGAGAATGAATAGGGAGAAATAACTTGGCCATACGTATTCAGTGAACCAGAGCAATGGATCAGAACTCCTTGGAAGGATGATTTCAAACCCTCAGAAAGAGAAGTCGGGACTCGAACCTCGCACATACTGTCCATCGTTTCCCCTGTTTATAATAGCAGAAGAATTTTAAAGGGGAAATACGCCTATTCAATCAATGTGTCGAAGCCTTGGCCTGATTGCAGAAAATGTTCAACTAGAATCTGTAAAAGCTGATGCCCCGTATGTTGGGACTGTTATTGAGTATGCAGGGACTTAAATTATAAGGATAACGTCAAATGTTTAAGGGAATGAAACCCTTAGTGTAGAAAATAATTTTTGCAGGTTCACTTTTCCTAGGCCGGCTGAGTCCCGATGTCGGGACTCGCGAGTCCCGGTCAAACTTGGACACAGCCCCAGACTTGGCTAGACTTGGACTTGGACTTGGCGTGGTTGAGTCCACTTGGACTCGCACTTGGCCGAGTACTTGACTCAGGCCGCGTCTGACATCTATGATGTAAATAAGTGTGGAGTTATGTAGGTGAGGTGTCATGTTAGTAAGTGTGAGTTATGTAAGTGAAGTGTCATGTTTATAAGTGAGGAGTTATGAGTTATGTGCAATCATGAGTCCTTGTCTTTATGTAAATATGTGAGAAATATGAAGAGTTAGATCTCCCGTGAGTATGAGGAGATGAAGAGTTTATGTAAGTATAAAGGTCAAGAGTCTTGTGAATATGAAAAGTCTCATGCATGTATACATTGAAGACAAAGTTTGTAATAGAGTATCGAAGTATAAGCATTGCATTGATTTAGTAGATATATTTTCAATAATATATTCATGATTTTTATATCTATTGTTGTTATGGATTGATTTATGTTCTTGAGATATTGGTTGATCCTGGAAGATTGATAAACCTATAAGAATGGTGGTGGTTTGCTAACAATATTTTCACTTTCCACATTAGACAACTGGATTCTTGCATAGACATTTATAAGAAGAGATCTACAAGGAAAAACAACCTGGATTGTTCAGGGTGACTTCTCCTCTCTTGTACGACACTTCATAGTTTTAAGCAAGCTCCTAGAGCTTGATACGAGAAGGAGGACAAGTTGTTTTCTTTATATTGGTTTCTTCTGGTGTCAATCTGATACAAATGTTTACACCAAGCATGTAACCAGTGAGCTCCTTTTGATCAATCATGTAAAGTCTAATCTCATGAGTCAATTGGAAATGAATGACTTGGGTCCTCTTTACTATTTTCTTGGTCTTCAAGCATTGCAACCAACAAAAGAAATATTCATTCTCAGACTAAGTGTGCACTACACTTTTTTTAAAATATTTCACATGGAAGATTGCAAACCAGACACACCACCTTTTCAAATGGAATTTAAGCTTACTACCAACGTACCATAACTAAGGTTGATCCTACTCTGTATAGGCAATTGGTTGGTAGTCTTCTGTAATTGACTCACGGTAGTCTAGACATCTCCTTTTCTATTTGCTTGGTCTTTTGCTTCATGCGAGATTCTCATCAAAGTCATTTGAAAACAAGAAAGCACAAATACACTTTAGAAGCCTCTTGGTGTTTGGCAAATTTCACAAAATTCAATTTTGCATGGAATATTTGAAGGTGGATGAGTTGACGCATAAACGAGTTGGCACATGAAAACATGAGTGTCCATGTAATCATGAACGTCTGCTTGAGTACATGTCATGTCGTATGTTGTGTTGTGTATAGTGTTTAGTATGGTTTGTCTTCACATAGTGGTGTCACATGTATAGTCATAATGGAATGTATTTGTAATAAATGTAATGTAATGTCTTAAAGGCATATTTAATGTTTCATGTATGCAGATAGATAGGTGGTAATTGGACACCTCCCAACCACCTACCTGGTCCCCTGATCCCCATGCATATGCCATCTACGTTGGTCAAGGTACAGTATTGGTCAAAGCACGTTCATTATTTGTGTGCCTCAACCAAACCAGATGTATTGCAGATTATTGTTATATGAAGGATACGTGATGTGTGTGCAGAAAATTTACACGTATCTATGAGTTCCTCCCATTATGCATCTTCATTTATACACTGTCTAACAGGATTCAGCAAATTTCAACATTTTAGTTCAAAATTCATCGAATTTGTTAAGGCCCCAAATTAATTTGAAAACAATTGGCCATGAAAATTGCCTCCCTGACACTCAACTGCAAACCCTAATTGTTGGACTGGTTTTTGCCCTTTGGACAAGAAATTTGTTCCATTACGTTGTAGCTTCCATTCTGCCTTTGAATGCTGTTTTACACCCCCCTATCTACCTTATCAGGTAAGCATGAAACAAGAATTCTGCCTACAATATATACATGATGTATTGTGAGTCTAGAGAGGCCCTTAGTGTTGCCATGTTGGGCTAATGGGGCAAGGACCTCGATATAGTGTATAGTTTTTTTAGGTTTTAGTTTTGCCTTTCATTTTAAAGCTTTAGCCTTTTCTAAAATTATTTTTCATTCGCTTTCTTTTAGCTGGGTTAGGAATTTTTCATTTTAAAAGAATTGATTTCTTTTATTTATTTTGTATTATTTACTTTGTACTTCTCATTTTAATATATTGTGGACATTCCCTTTAAAGACAGGATAAACAAAAAAGTAGCCATATTTGAAGAAAGTAAATTAAAGACGGTTGAACATGACACTGCTATGTTCCATCCAAAGATATTTCAAATAAACCACCTTGATTTAGGTCATATAATAGCTTTGTTATCAATATTCTCAACAATCAGCAGTAAGAAAAGGCATTAGCACCAAAGAGCTTAACAATCATCGTAAGCCATGTATGTAAGCCTCATTTATTAATATAGCGCAAAAGAAATCTCATATATCACAAGTATGGTAGACTATTGGATAAAATAAGCAAAAACCAGTTAAGAGGGTACCTTAGAAGAATGGTGTTGATAATGGGTCATAAATAAGTCACACCCTCATATGTGCAAGATGAAATAAAAGTGAAACACAGCATCAACATAGATCAAGATTTCTACATCCACATGTAAATTTGCTATTATTATCCACTGCATGAGCCCCAAAGAGGGGTACTTACTAATGTTGATTAAACATGATTTTTTCTGTGTTTCCCTTGGAGCCTTTATATAAGCTGGCCTCCATTTTTTCTTCATGACCTAGATTCCATTCATCTCTGCTGGTCTGTAACTGTAATCCTAATGAAAGTAGTCTCTTTGGTGGTCATGCTTGCAACATCGATGCTTAAGGTGGACTCCTTTCTTATCATCTTATTTTATTTAACATTCAACGAGTAGTTTTTAATGTCTGCAAGGCCATAGGCCATATGAGACGACCCTTGTTTTACCCAATATATGGTTATCCAACCATACTCCAGTTACTGAAGCATGGTGTACAACCTTACCCCTTCAGGATTCAAACCTTGGACCTCTATTCAAAGTTCCAAAGTCTTCAACATTCATGGATCTGACCTTTCTACAATCAAGAATGGATATGCATATGACTAGTTTTTGGTTCTCAGACCATGACAAAAACTAACCTAATCACCCAAGCTTCAAATAAACTTATTCTCCTTATAATCCCATATCAAACTTATTCTCCTTACAGTATCTTATTATCTATATGTGATTTAGTCACAAAACATGACTTGAACAAAGCATAATAAATACAAGAACGCAATTTCTGACAATTGAAGCGTAAAACCAAAGCAAGCAGACCAATTCCCATAATACTTACAAGCTTTTTCTCAGCAAGCTGCACCAAGAAGCCGTGTTGAGTCAACGGTCTGAAGATTAAAAACTCTGCTTTTCCTTGGTAGTGTCTGGAATTACAAATTACGTTGGTTCAATTAGAACAGAAACCATTGTTTGAGGATGACAAATAACTTGTAAATCTATCAAACAAGCTGAAATTCAATCTTTCAAGAAAAAACAAAGAAAGAAAAAAACACATAAAATACTAAGGGTGGCATACTTGCTAGTTATATGCTCCTGGGAAATAAGCCTGATTATTTGCATTGACATTGGCCAATCTGCAGCAAGTCTGCAACATTAAAAGGTTTCCATGATCACAATCAAACTTTATTGTATTCAAAGTAAGCAAAACATGAGTGTTTCACCAGAAGCCAGGATTTAAAGAATGATATTTTTTAGAGACAATGATAGACCTGACAAAGAAAATTATATGTTGTTAATAGCTTATACCCATTAGAAATTTAAACATATGCAAGAAAACGGTTTCAATTGGGATGGTTACATTCTACTCGAAATACAAAGCAGCATTCAAGGATCAGTATTCTAGAAATCTCCAATGGAAGTTTCATCCTCTCACCGAGAGAATCTTCCAGGAAGAATAATTGTCTCAAAAAGAAACCAATGCCTAAGGTCCATATGACTGTAGGCAGGCGAATTGACACATCTGCATGAATGACCAAATGAATGAATAAATGCATGTTTCAGCATATGTGCACACAAAGTGGTTGTAATAAGCTGTCATGTAGTGTTACATGTGTACATGGCAAAGTGTTTGTAATAATGCATGTGTGCAAAGTGTTTATAATAATGTGCACATGACAAAGTGTTTGTAACAATATAATGTAATGGGGTATTTTTAACATTTTATGTGATGGGGAGATAGTTGCGTAGTTGCCAAATGCCTACCAATCCCGTTATGTCTATAAGTACACATCTATGTAAGGGATGCAGATGTGTGTGTGCATGTTGTTGTTGTTGTCCGAAGTATATGTTAGTAGATTGTTCATCGAAACATGATGTGTTGCGGATAATTGCTATGCAAGATACATGTGTGGGCAATATATCCATTTGTACTTGTAAGTATTCCCATTGTATATTTTGTTTATCTAAGTGGTAGTAGAATTGTATTGTCGTGTGTTGTATTCCATTTCTACAGTTTCACAACGTAGCCTATTTGAAGTTAGGTTGAGTTTGGTGACATGCAGTAGTGACAAGCAAATAACTCGAAAAGGTACACAACAACAACAATGGGATGATTACAATGCAGCCAACAAACAACAGTTTCCCTAAGGAGAAGGGAAGATTGTAGGTCGCAATAGAGAAGACACAAACTTGTTTGTTGACACTGACGAAGGGCTGATGCGCAAAGCAGACGTGCAAGTGGATGTGCAACTAGACGCGCATGCAAAAATGCATGAAGGCGACATGCAAGGGTTTGTGTGCAAAGTACAAGACAATGAAAATCATGACAACAAAATATGTCACGGCAAAATCCTTGATAATGAAATCCACAATGGCGAAATTTGTGACAAGGAAGTACATGAGGATGAAATGAGACAACGAAATTTGTGACAATGAAATCCGTGATGGCTAAGTTGGTGATGCACAACTATTCTCACACGAGGGAGAAGAGCAAGTGTTCACCCACAAAGGTGATGTGTAAGTGTTAGAGCATGAAGTAGATGTGCACGCTACGAAGAAGTTTGTGCATGTTAAGATGTACACATCAACGTGGAACTGCACGCTGATGAAGGTTTGCACGTCGATGAAGAAGTGCATGTTGACAAAGATGGACAAGTGTGTGTGCATAGACAAACGAGTTTGCACAAGTGGAGATATGCATTTAGACAAACAAGCTTGCGTAGGCGAAGACATGCGCGCAAATATGGAAGTTCATGTTCATGCTTATGAAGTTGGATGTGACAAAGCTGACAAGTTTGGAGGAGAAAACATGGTTTTGTAGGAAAGACTAGGAGTGGTTGGAGTAAGTTATGCAAGAGAAGGAATGCTTGGCAAGTGTTTGGCACCAGAGCAATTGCAAGTTGGTGTGTCTGATGGTAGGTAGGACAGGAATCCGAAATAAGAGCAAATGCAAGATGACATGTTTGACAGTGCATGAAACAGGAGTCCGACACTATAGCAACTAGGTTGGTGTGCTCGATGGTGAGTGGGACAGGAGGCCAACACGAGAGCAATTATGGTGGGGTGCATCTGATGATGCGCTGAAGAGGGTGAGACGCACAAACCACTGTAAACATTGAATCAAACTATCACGACAAAGACTAGTTTTGACATATCTCATGTGTTTATGCTTCATGGTGGTGAAACAGAGGACCCGATCAAGCATTGGAAAATTTGCCTCATGATGTGGAAAGCGAATCGTCAGAAGAAAGAAACATATTGGAGAAGGTTCTTCCTTGCAATATTTCGTGGAATCGTATACGGGTACATGGGATTGCCAAAGGGCGAGTACCAAAGTTGGAAAGAGTTGCATGAAGCATTTGTGAAGGAATTTCGGTTGTTCCTCAATGACGATGAGGTCATTGTTGAAATTCATGGAATGGACATGTTGAGAAAGAGTCTGTTTGGTCCTATAAGCAAAGTTTTAGTGGGTTGTTTACCCATCTAGACCGTGAGATGCATTGAAGAAGAGGTGGTTCGTGAAGGGACTTCTTCTTATGTATAGGAAGCAGATCAAGGTGGTCACTCCAACATTGTATCAAGAGGCCTTTCCACAGGCCTTGAACTTGAAAAGCAATACAAAAGCATCATTAAATTGATGGGGTCATGTTATTGAGGACAAGAGTGACCCTGAAGATGAAAGTATATATGATGGTGAGAGAGACTTTGATAGTGAGAGAAGTGCATCGTCCAAGTGTTGAGGTCAATAAGTCAATGACGGAAGTGACTCTGATGAGAAGAGCAATGACTTCGAAGATGAGTGTGACACAAAGAACGCATGTAAAGACATGAAATCATCACTGCAGGTATGTCCAACACAAAGGGAGATTGTACCAAGGAGGGATGCCATTGGTGATGCGGTCCATGACAACTATCATAGAATTGGAAGACACCGAATTGAGTATGATATGGAGGGCAGCCCCACTTTGCAATGTTCAAAATGACATTTATGGGAGCACTTTGCAAGTGGATGCCAATGTTCTGCGAGTTGAGACAAACCAATGATGTGTAGAGGGTTCAAAGAGCTAGAGAAGAGTCACAACCCTAGCCATGAAGGAAAGGAGGTGAACATGATTACACTCGAGTAGAGATTGAGCAAATAGTAGAAGTTGCATAGGAAGAGGAGGTTGCACAAGTGGCTCATGTAGATGGCAATGTAAGTGATGCAAACAAAAAAGTAAATGATATAGAAGACGAAGAGGGAGGTTGTTCGACAAAGAAGTGAATGATGATTACCCCTCTACCATTTGGAGGATCGAAAATCCATCCATTAATTCATCTATCTCGTATACACTATATTGTATATTGAATCGTTTATGGATTTCAGCAAGTGACCTATTGATCCCTTGTAGACCGTCATTGATGGCATTGTCAAGATGTCAACAACAATTCCATTGCCGATGAAGATAGCTGCCAAAAGGCAAACAACATTGCTAGCCTCCAACACTCTTGCCCCCTTGAGCCCTGCCATAGATGTCAAGAAGCAACAACCTCGCATTGACCGCCATCATAGGACAACAACAATCAAAAGGTTGACTGAACCAACTTCGTAAATGATCAAAACTTGGATCAGTTTGCTAGCCACAAATAAAAAAAAACAGTTGTTTGCTTGACTGATTGCAAATTCTAGATTGTGGAAGCCATAAGAAACATTAAGAACCATGAGTTAGATAAGTCTATACCCCACTCCGTGAATCAGTTAGTCCATCAACATCTAAAGGAGGAGACAGATATAGACAACCAACTTGGCCCGCACAGATGTATAGGTTGTGATAACTAGTGCTTATTTTTGGTTGACTTGTTGTTATGGTTAAAATAAATAATGTAATAATGGCTTGTTTTGTATATAGTTGTCTTTAAGATGCATATAATTTTTGTTAATACATGAGTTGTTGGATAGTAAAAAAGGTTGCACTCTACCAATTACCCCTTCCAAGACTATATGTACCTAGTCATTCGTTCTAGAGAACCGTCAACACATGCTCGACCGTGACTATTTCCCAAATTGTGTTGGAAACTTGTTGGGGAATAATATTTATTTTTGCCTCATCTTTTATTGTATACTACAGACTTGGTTGTGTGTGTATGTGTTGATCTTCTATTGCATTGTCTTCATTTTTATTGCATAGTATTTCATTGAATTTCACTTATATTGCATTACTATATTTTGTAATATGTTGTATTACGATTTGAATACTTGCCCATACTAGAGGAGAAAATAATCATAGAAGAAAGGAAAAAACACATTCGACAAACAAATGAAATTACTTCAATAACAGCCAGTTCAGTAATGTGCCTGAAGTACTCTTAAAATAGGATATAGTAGTTGTCTTCGGAGATTGACTATACAAAACAAAGACAAATCCAATGAGTTCTTGTGATCTTCCGTAATCATTGCACTTAGAATTGTAGTTCTATGTCCATGTCAAAATTGTACTCTCATGGTATGTGTCCCCTTTTCATTCAATTAGAAATTTGCATAGAATTTTAACCTCATATTAGAAACCCTATTAACTTTAACATCAAAATTAAGATATAGTTCCCTCTAAAGTTTAAAAGATAAGAAAAGTGGAAACATGAATAAATTGCAAAAGGAGATATCATAGAACTTACGTTTCTGGTGAACTCATATTCCTGTAAGCCTGCCATGAAAGATACATATAGTTAAATTCTTAAAATGGTCATCTTCTAAGACAATCTACGAAATTGAAGCAAACAATTGTTATTGTCTAGATGCAGAAATCAAATATTTCACTTAGTGTGTGCATCAAACTAAATTCTAAGTTCCCTGAATATTACTTCTTCAAAAGTTGATATGCAATCCAGATCTTGAAGGGGAAGGGATTGCATAACCACAAGAAGAGCAAACCAAGACATCTAGGAAGGCATTCAAAAAATCAGATATACTTTTTGCACAGTAAACAAGAATTACTAAAGGCATTATAGAATTATGATAGCTTGCAAACAGATGTAGAATACAGTCAAGTTGGCATTAGGCACGTTAGTCCTATATTGACATCCTCCTTGTATCTACTTCATAGACGAGCAACCCAAGGGGTACCCAACTCCTCCCACTGTAAAGAAGCACACAATTGCAGATGATCTTGAGAAGCCATTTCAAAAGCTCAATTATCTCACTTATCTAATACAGTGGATGACTTCCAGCACAAAATTGTTGCATGATTTGTCAAATCCATTGAAGGTGTTGGCAGATAAGGACCAAGCTCGTGTGAAACAATTTAATGATGAATTGTGACTCTTGAAAGAAAGAGTCCATGCTGAAGCAGAACTATGGAGATAGAAGATTGAGTCCTCAAGCCAAGAGCATTGAGAGCATTTGAAAGAAAGTGAATAGCAGATGGTGAGGAAAGACCGAGAGATAACAACACCAAGAGCACAAGTGGAAGCGGCATAGAAGTGGATTGACCATCTTGAACAAGATAATCAAAGAAAAGCTCAACAAGTGAAGCATCATGGCATTCAGTGGGATAGCTATGCTGATGATGGGAAGAAAATGAAGGAGAAATACCTTGCTAAATGTGCCAATTTTGAGAGGTTCGAGATCTTATATTGGGGCAGCCGCAAGCACCCATTTCGGCAGTTATTCCTAATCTAGCTCCAGCTCTTGCTTCAGAGAACCAGCCTGCCACCAAGGATCTAGAGATGCATTCAACAAGGATGTCAATCAATCTAGACAAGAGGGCAAACGTAGGCAACAATTTTGGCATGGTGCCAACACAAGCGCCCCCAAACTGTTATGTACACATGTATGACACGCATGCAAATAGTCTTCGTTTGTACATAGATGCACGTCACATGAGAACGGACGATGTTAGTTTTTATATAGATATGGGATTCATTTTTGTTTTCTACATACGAGGCCAAGTCGGTAGTGAAGTCATCGTGCATCTACCTCTCTCCACTTGAACACTATATAGACAACTCTACCTTGTCATTTGTATTATTGCATTGTCTTGTATTAAATTCTGTTGTGGATGTTGTGTTGTTATTCCAGTTACACAGATTGTATTGTATATTTTGGTAATATGCATTCTCTTTGTGCGATCTAATATTTTGCGTATACATGGAATGTTCTTGTTACTATTGCATTGCTCTTGTGTTTTTTCTCATACCTTCTATTGCATGGAATACCAAACTATTGTTCTACATTTGTGAAGTTAATATGTTTGTAGATTGGGAGGTTTTCTAAAGATTTGCTTTACTTGTGTTTGGTTTACTTGGCTCTATAAGAGTCATCCCAACTTGATTCATTAGTTAGGTGATCGTCGTGGATCCACACCTAGTCCCGATCGACCTATTGCTGTCCCTTTTTCACCCATGTTAGGCCTTGCTTTCCCCTTTTTTGCCTTTCTTTGGAAAACTCCCATTCCCCCACCCCCCAACCAAATAAATAGATAATTGCTTTAGCATCTTATTTGCTCCTTTCCCATTCTTCCCTGCCAAAAAAGGACTCTTTTTTAATAGTGAAGCCTCTTTATTGATGACGTCATGTTTAGGCAAGGTCTCTTTGATGCTTTCATGGAACCCTTTTGTTGTGATGAGGGTTTCCATGCTATTATGGCCGACTTGTGACAACTAAGGGATATGCTTTTATACTTATCTCAAAATGATGTCTCGTCAATCGCTAAAGCACATAGTGTTACATGTAAATGTTATCATTCCTCCAAATCAGCTTTAGGAGGCTGATTTCACTGCCAATGGTAATAACATTTCTAGAAAATGTGTTAACAAGGTGCCAAAATCCAACAAATCAAATGCCAAATCGCTTGGTGTATTGTGTGGGAGTATTCCAGTCATGCACAAAGGGATACAATTCAACACACTACAATATAGTTCCATTAAATATATAAATAAACACAATTGGAAGAACTCATAGATACATGTATGTACATAGCATGACATGTATCCTTCGCCTTCCAATCCTTTGCAATACATCATCGTCTTGTTAATCATAAAACATATAGACCACACAAACCACATATCTTTATATCAACTACCACAAACACAACGAGCATGCCTTGACCATCATAGATAAGATGCAAATATAGGTACAATGAGAACCGATAGGTAGGAAACTATTATACCTACCTAACTACCTATATACATAAAAAAATAAAGTATCTCATAACATTGTATGATGTTTATTACAAACACATGTTAATCATAAAACATATAAACCACACAAACCACATATCTTTATATCAACTACCACAAACGCACCGAGCATGCCTTGACCATCATAGATAAGATGCAAATATAGGTACAATGAGAACCGATAGGTAGGAAACTATTATACCTACCTAACTACCTATATACATAAAAAAATAAAGTATCTCATAACATTGTATGATGTTTATTACAAACACATGTTAATCATAAAACATATAAACCACACAAACCACATATCTTTATATCAACTACCACAAACGCACCGAGCATGCCTTGACCATCATAGATAAGATGCAAATATAGGTACAATGAGAACCAATAGGTATGAAACTACCATACCTACCTAACTACCTATATACATAATAAAAATAAAGTATCTCATAACATTATATGATGTTTATTACAAACACATGTCATCATGACTACATTCAATGAACACAATGTAACAACAAATATGATAATAAAAATTAAAACACATACAACATGACTATATACAACTCATTTGATAGTTCACATCATGTTCATGATCACGTGGACGCCCATGCCTTCATGCACCGAGTTGTTTGTGCCAACTCGTTTACTTAAAAATCTACCCACTTTTTTATACTTGTCAAAGGGGATGTTGACAAACCAATTAATTCATCAACTGAGGTGGAGGCATTGATCTCACCGCTTCAAACACTTGTCATGCTCCTACACTTCTTGATCCATATAGCTTATGCAAAAATGAAATTTGCAAATCTTCGCTAATGCAACTTTGTTCTCCAATTGCTTGCTTCACTTCATCCAACTGGCCACACTGCAAGTAACAAGCAATGTTTGTCATCACCTATGTCAAGAGTCAAGGCGGCAGAAGCCCCTTGCAAGGTCAAGGGGAAATACCATAAAACATCAAAGAACCTATTGACAAAAGCTATTCTACCTTATCCAAATTCTCGCTATAATTGGCATTTTGGAAACTAATTGTTCCAGCAAGGTGACAACAAAACCGTGTACCTTCAACCTATGGGTTGCATGTGACAAGCCTATGACAAACTGTCTGTAGCAAGGGATGGCTCTTTCGTTCATTTCCTTTGCTCATAATGTGTAAAGATCCACAATCAACACGACTTTTTAGGTGTGAGGAGTAACAACCTCTATTAGAGGGATGCCCTTCTCAAGAAGGGAGACAACCCTCACAACAATCTAGATTTCCTCCTCATTCTTCCTGATCTTTGGAATGATGGTTTCTATGCTACAAACATTGGTCTCTATGCAAAAAATAATTCCAACAAGCATGACGATTTTGCAAGGTTAAGGGGCAGCCATTACAAGGGTTGTGACAATCTTCCATTAGCATCCAAATTTTTATCAAACCAATGTGATGGTTTACTAGTTCATTACAAGAGACAAACTTGTGGGCACCCAAATAAAGGATATCCCACATGACAATGTTGAATGCTTTCTCTATTCCCTGGAAAAGAAGACTCTATATTTGGAATCAACCTTTGACCATAACATGAATCGATGGTCATCCTATTCTCGAGACTATAGTTCCAATACTTGACTTAGATTGCTTTTGCGAGATTAGCTGGGAAGCAAAAATTATGGTTGAAGATCTATTGTTTTTCTCTTACTTCATGTTATGACACCTTGTTGATTTGTGAAAACTGTTTCGATTTCAAAAGGAAAATTTTCACCATCTTCTGATATCCTAAAATTGCCAAATATTGTATTATTAGTAGTTGGCACAAAGGGTACTAATTGTTGACCCATAGTTTGCTAATTCATAACTGGTTGATCGACCACTAGTTGACTCATGGTTTGTTCATAACAGCTTGGTTAACCATGACAAGTTGATTCATTATCGGTTAGTTTGCCATTGCTTCCTATTGAGACTGACATTGCTGGTTGTAGATCATCATTTGAGCATGGAGAGTGATTTGCCCTCTAGCGCTGCCAGACAACAGCGCTTTAGAGCGCATTTTAGTCCTTAACCAAAAACTGGCCCTCTTCATCTTTTTTACGAAGTGCCGAAAATAACCCCAAAGCGCTCAACCTCCGGATTTTTGCCCTGGAGTGCTCAAAACTAGAGCGCTTTGGGGCAAATTTTACACTAAGGATTTTTTTGGGCCTCTTTGCTTCCTCCTGGGCAGTCTCAAAATTGCCCCAAAGCACGAGAAAAATAGGAAGATGCCCTGGAGCGCTTGATCCTGCAGCGCTCTGGGGCACAAAACTAGACTTAACCAAAACAACATCCCTTAAACATCTTTTCAATTCGGCCGAAAAGATGCTCTAGAGCGCCCAGGACAGGGAGACTAGCCCTGGAGCGCTCAAAACTAGAACGCTTTGGGGCAAAATCATACTTAGCAAAATTTATCATGGCGGCCTTTTACAACGCTCTAATGCGCCCAAGGCCGGCGAAATTGCCCCAAAGCGCTCCAAACTGCAGCGCTTTGGGGCAGATCACACTTAGACAAGCCAACAACAAACAACAATTTTCAAACCCTCCCCGATTCACTCTGAAGTGCCCTAAACCGGAAGATTCACTTCGGATTTCTGCTTAGCTGCTGCGATTTAGGGACGAATCTGGGAGGTAACTGATTTTTCAGAAAAGAAATAAAATTATGCACCCCTTGAAAAATGGCAACATTCTTGGCGGCTCGTGGGGTATCGAGCTCGCCTCGATGCTAGGACCCAAGCCTTCATTCATTGGGCCATGGAGTCACCCCCGACCCCTGCTTGATCTGGCTGCTGGCCTTGCCTTGGCAGGACTTCTTCTTCTGCGCTCTCCTCGGCGCGCTCCTCTTCTGTGCCTTCTTCCTTCTCTTCTCCTCCTTCAGACTGGTCTCCCTGTACTTCTTCTCCATCCTGCTCCTGCTCGGCCGTGGCGAGGCGTTCCTGAATCTTATCGAACGCAGACTGGACCTGAATCCAGGCCTCTTTAGGAATTGGCTTGAAATTGCTAATGTCCTCCACAAGGCACTTGAACATTTCAACTTGGAGCATATCAATTTTCTCAACTTTCAAGCCCAAAGCGATGAAGCAGGAGCGAATCTGACAGAACCTGGCCAAGAGCTGCGTCACCTGAGCCTCCTGGATTAGATCAACCCATGCATCAATATCTGTTGTATTAGCCTCAAAGGCATCCCATTCAGGCTGCAGCTCCTCCTCTGTGAGGACGTTACCGTTAGCATCAAAGAAGCTAGGGAACCCATGTGATTGTAGTGTTTTAAAGGAAGCCAGGAAAAAGTCCTTTTCCTTTTCTAACATATCCAGGATAGACCTGGCCTTACGAATCTTTTCTATTTTTTCAAAGTAAAAATGCAAGGTTGCCCTTGCAGCTACCCAATCATGAGCAAGAGGATCTGTTGGGGAAATTTGGAGACCACGATGCTCAAGGTTCCCAGCCTTGAGCGCTAAATCGAGCCAGCCCTCTGTCTGGCGTTCGGCCTCCTCTACCACTGGCTTTTCCAGGGCAGATACATTTTGAATCTTCGCCACAAAAGCAAGGACGAACAATGACCCAGAAGCTCGAGGCCTAAAGTTCTTCAAAATCCGGAGCCTCATTTCCTTTACCCCTTCTTTGGTGAACGTTTTTACTTTGGAGGCCTATTCTTCCAACTGCTGTTGCGTCTGCTGTAACAGGCCTTGAAGTTTGACGTTTTGGGCTTGTATTTCCTCCTCCTTTTCTACTGCTTCTAACCTCTGCCGTAGTTGTTGGCACTGGTCTTCAGTGTCGTTCACCTTGGCCCTCAACTTTGCCATTTCTCCCTCCAGCTCGGATTTTTCATTTTCTAGCTCGTAGTATTGGCCTTGCAGTTGGTAATGATTTGCAAGCATTGAGTCAGCCTTTTCCCGGATTCCAACTACCGTGTTCTCCCAGGTGAGGTTACTGATGTCCTCCTTCGGAATGTACTCGTAGTCATCATCGGTCATGTCCTTCTTCGACTTTTGCACCTTCGAGACCCATTTTTCCTTATAGGTAATCATTTTATCCGGGTCAATCCTGAAGCGCTTCTCGACCTGAGCGAGCTCTTCACCCTTCCTCTTCCTCAAGCTCTTCATCCACTTGTTGCAGCCATGACCGCCCTGAGTCATCAAGAGCTGCTCGTCCATGATTCTGATTAGGTCCATGCCGCTATAACCCCAAGACATATGCCCCTCAGCAGACGGGCGAGGAGAAATGGGTGGTTGGGACGCAGGCTTTTCTAGGGGCGGGCACTCTGTAGTTTGGACTAGGGTTTCAACCAGGTGGTCGGCTGCGGGTGAGGGTTGCGAAGATTGCGAGGATTCGTGGGCAGCGACGACTGACCGGTCATGGGTTAGGGTTTTAGGAGAACGGGCAAAGGTTGGGTAACGAGACTGGATTTCGATGGAGGGCTGGTCTTCTGGGAGGAGAGCTACAGCGACACTGGAATGGGCGGTTGCTATTCCGCTAGCCAAAGAAATGGCCACGGGAACAGGTCCAGCAGCAGAAGATGAGGGTGCAACAGCTCGAGACTTACCCTCTCCCCATTGGATTGGGTATTTGAATATATGCCCCTTCTTCTTACCCTGGCCATATTTTTCGCCAGTGCAATCCATCTGGCGCGCTGCCTCGAGCGCAAACAGGTATTCTGAGGGGTAGTAGGGTAGCAAAAAGGGCTTGCCCGTGAACCCGAAAAATCTAAGCACCAAACCTTGCGTCAGCCGAAAAGTGTCCCCGAAAAGTGTCTCCCCGGTGATGAAGTGCTCATTCATCATGCGCGAGACCCGCGAGCAACCGCCTTGGACGACACTTAGGGCGCGGCTCAAAAAATACTTGTTAAACCTGTAATTAGATTCTTCTCTATACAACACTTGGGTCCATTCATACACCGAACGAGGCGCACCATGCTCATCCCCGCGCTCCACTGGAATCGACTTCATCTTGCCGTGAAAGTGGAACAGAAACAGCTAGTCTAAGAATGAACAGAACCTGAAAGTGCCCGTCTTTCTCTCCTTTAAATTATAGAGGGCGAGATGAAGTGCGCGGGCCAAATAATCAGCCCAGTCGAAAAACTCCTCATGCTGGAGGCACTCGGCGATAGCAATTTGGTAGGGGTGGACCAATGAGTCCGACCCGCAACCAGGCTAGCATGGTGTAAATACGAGGGCTTTCGAAAGCTGCTAAGGGCTGAGGGTTCTGTGACCATTGCTTGGGCGGAGATGGCCTATACAACTCGGTCTACAGAAATTGCCGCATTAGTTGAGTGTCCATGAACCTGCTTGTCTGCTGCTTGAGGTTAACCTTTCTGACCACACACTTTCCATCTAGTGGATGACCTGGCGCGAAAGCTGCCTCAATGGTCTCCGTATCAATGGGAAATAGGGGCGCGCCCCTATAATCACAGACTTGCCTGGTATTCGGATTGTAATATTATGCCACCACTGCTACTAATTCGCGGCAATGGTGCACCTGACTGCATAGAAACCAGCACAGGCGCGACCGGTATGCTGTAACGAGTGGGTGGGGTTTCGAGACTCTGTCCTTCCATGCTCTGATGGTATTCCGCAAGTCATTCATGTTCTGTGAATAGTGTTCATCCCAGAGCTTATTCCAGTTGTCGAGGGGTGGCGGGGGAGGTTGTTTTGGCTGTTTCGGCTGAGCTATATTTCTAGATTTTGCCTCAGACGACTGCGCCTTACCCTTATCTTTTCTCTACATGTCTCGTGCGCTTTCGAGTGCTCTCGAAGCTATCTGTCCGGCTGTGGCACTTCGCTCACCAGCTCCCTTCTTCTCCATGATGCAAATTGCAATTCAAGCTGCTGCTCTGTATGTGTAAATTTTGAATTTACCTTTTACCGGAACTCGAAGGACTTTGAATTTCGCATGGTAAATTTTCTGCAACACCTGATTTTATAGTGCTGAGCTCGGCCTGGGCGTATCTTAATGGCAAGTGTCCGGCTTTAATTATCCGCACGAAGTTGGTGGACGTCGCTCTATTTTCTCAGGGTGGCCATGCATAAAATCTGTAGGATGGGACTTTTAAAATATTTGCAAAGTGTACTTTATCCCTTTTTAAACATAAATCCGCCTTAAACCCTATGCAGCCGTATTCATATATTGCACATTTCTTGGCAAAAGTGCCCTGCGCGGTTTTTGAGGTCAGCCAACAAGAAAGGGGGCGCTTCCACTTTTCCCTTTTGCTTTTTCAAAAAGAACATGATTTTGACCCTAGAGCGCTCGACAAACGAGCGCTCCCGAGTCTCTTTCACCGTGGGGAGCGATATGGGGCATATAGGGGCACGAGCCGAGCGGGCCCTTGGGAGGTTTAAACAGTTAGAAAATTTCCCTTTTGGACGCTGCCCTGGATCGCCCTCGTATGGAGAGCTTTGTGGCATTTTCTGCTTCGGGCGAGCGCCAGAGGGCATATTGACACTTAGAAAAATTTTGTCGACTTTGGCACCAAGCCTTGTCTCCCCAAATCTTGCCCCAGATCGCCGAAGAGAAGGGCGCTTCAGGGTCTTTTTGCTTTGGACGAGCGCTTCAGGGAAACTTCCGAACTTAGGAATTTTTTAACCTTCGGCGCTAAGCCTTGGCTAGCCAAATTCTGCCCTGGATCGTCGAAAAGGAGAGCGCTCTGAGGCTTCTTTGCTTCGAACGAGCGCCGGAGGGAAGATTCGACCCTTAGAAATTTTCTAAAAGTTTTTTTTTATTTTTTTTTTGGGGGGGGCGACGCCGGCCTCTTTGCTCCATATCATTGTAGAGTTGGGCGCTTTGGGGTGGGGAAGCCTCTGGTGGGCGCTGGAGGGCCCAGAACACTTGGAAATATTCAAAAAAAACCGCCGCTCTCTTTTCATTCAAACGAGCACCTCGCTCTGCCTTCTTTTCTTGCCGCAAATCGCTCAACCTTGTGGCAATTTGACACATTTTCGCACAATCTGGGGCGATGGAGGGCTGAAGTTCGATACTTAGAATATTTTGAAATTTTGGCCGAGGATTCCCCTTCTCTCTTTTCTGCCCAAAATCACTGAAAAATGTCGGCGACTTGGGGTTTTTACCTTGAAGGCGGGCGACGGAGGGAAACTTCCAGCACTTGGAGATTTTTCTCTCTTGCTCAAACCCTTTCAAATCCGGAGGAGAGACCGACCTCATTTGGCTAAACAGCCCAGAATTTAAGAACTTTACAAAAGAGATATTTACATGCAGGAAATGAATGAATTGAAATAAAATATATACAGACCGAACCTCTAGGTACTTCTTTCTTCAATGCCGGTAGGCCTTCAAATGAAATTCATTAACCGGGATTGGGAGGATATGACCCTCCATATCCTTCAGCACGAAGGCATTGAACTGATTTACCCGAGCAATCTCAAAAGGGCCGTCCCAGAAGGAATCAAATTTGTCGTGGTTGTCGGGCTTGGTTTTCCATACGTCCCATTTGAGCACTAGGTCTCCGACCTTGAAAACCCTTGTTGTGGACCCTCTCGAGAACCATTTTCTGGTAGAGCTTGTGTGCTTCATAAATGCCTCATAGGCCTTTTCTATTTCTTCTTCAAGTTGTATCAGTTGAGCAAGTCTAGCGTCTAAGGGATCTAGATTGCCCCTGTCCTCGTCCAGCATCCATAGTGCAGGCATCTCAATGTGAGTAGGCAGGATGGCGTATTTTTCGTATAAGAGGGCATATGAAGACGTCCCGATAGATTTTTTGACTGATATACGGTCTTCCCATAGCGCTCGGTCTAGTAAAAGGTGCCAGGTCCTCTTGTTTCTTTCCACCGTCTTCTTTATGATCTTCATGAGGTTCTTGTTGGTGGATTCGGCCAGGTCGTTCCCCTACGGGTAGTAGTTAGAAGACATCTTATGATAAATCCTGTACCTGCAGGTGAACTCGGTGAGTACAGCACCTGTGAAACCTAGACCATTGTCTGTCACTATAGCTTCTGGAATCCCGAAGCGAGTGATCAAACTTTCTAGAAAATTGACAACCGTCTCTTGGTAAGCATGCTTAGTGGGTATTGCCTCAACCCATCCGGTGAAATAATCGGTGGCTGTCAGAATAAACTTACGGCCCACTGAGGAATTTGGGGTTAAAGTCCCAATGAAGTCCAAGCCCCACTGCTGAAAGGGAGCCTCTACCCGAATCGGCTGGAGAGGCATTGGAGGATTCTTGTTGCGGTCGGCAAACCTCTAGCATTTCTCACATTTATGAGAGACTGCGCGTGTATCGGCGAAAAGGGTGGGCCAGTAATAACCCGCTTTAATTATTTTTAAGGTCGTCGGCCTTCCTGAAAGGTGTCCTCCCGACATTCTGGAGTGGAATTCCTCGAGGACCTTCTCTTTTTATGTTCCCTTGATGCATCGCAAGAGAACACCGTCAATATTTGCACAAAACAGCCCCTCGGGGCGTAGCACAAACTTCAGAGCCCTGATTCTGAACCTTCTTCTTTGTGAGGCATCAAGATTACTAGGGTATTGCCCAGTAGTGAAGTACCACACTAGGTCATCGGTCCAGTCCCTGGCTCCTTCTGAAGAGTTGGCAAAATCTGCCTCCGTCATGAGATCTTCCCACTGACAGGCGGTCACTTCTGCGGCTGTGCTTCTGGCTAGTTCTTGACAAAGGGCCCGGCCTCTGACAAGCTTGGTGGGCCAAACCTCTAAGTCAAATTCTTGAATCTTGGCAATCCACCCAGCTCTTTTATGACCCGGTTCGCCTTGAATAATGAAATTTCTGACATCGGGGTGGATGACAAACACGGTAATCCGGCTCTGGGAGACAAAGTGCTTGAATTTCTTTAGGGACCTCATGACTGCATGCACTTGCCGCTCGATAAAATTATACCGCTCTTCATGCGGCTGGATTACCTGGCTCAAGAAGGCAATAGGTCGTTCTTCGTCGTCATCTCCCTTCTAGGTCAAAACCGCGGCATAGCTCTCTGGCTCTCCGACCGCGTATAGGATGAAATCCTTGGAATAGTCTAGGTTAACCAGCACTGGGCCTGAGCAATCCTGGCTTTTATTTCTTCAAAAGACCTTTTTCTCTCCTCAATCCACATGAATTCGGCATCCTTTTTCAATAGCTCGGACATTGATTTTATTACTTGGGCGAAGTCTGGCACAAACTTCCTCACGAAGTTGATCTGGCCAAAGAAGGATTGAAGACCCTTCTTGTTCACTGGCATGGAGAACTTCATCAGAGCCTCTGCCCTTTCGGGATCAACTGCTAAGCCCTTTTCGGAGACGACATTACCCAGTAACTTTCCTTCTCTCACTGCGAAAACTGATTTCTTCGGATTAATAGATATGCCGAACTCCCGACAACTCTCAAATACTTGTTCCAGGTGAGAGTCGTGTTCTTCCCTCTTGTGAGAGAACATTGTCATGTCATCTAGATAAATTACAATTAATTTATTCAGCAGTTCCCGGAATGCGATATCCATGGCTCTCTGGAACGTAGCTCCTGCATTGGAAAGGCCTTCAGGGCATCCGTTGATAGGCGAACGTTCCCCATTTGGTGGCGAACGTCGTCTTGTGTTGGTCTTCATCTTTCACCCAAATTTGGTTGTATCCTGAGAAGCCGTCTAGGAGGGAGAACTGCTGTGCTCCTGAGACCACATGGAGAATTTGGTCGATCTGCAGGAGCGGGTAGTGGTCTTTGAGGGAGGCCTGGTTTAGGTTGCGAAAATCCACGCAAAGGCGGATATCTCCGTTCTTTCTAACTGGGACCAGATTCGCGACCCAAGAAGAATGCTTGATGGGGTATATTATTTTTGCTTCAAGCATCTTCAAGAGTTCAGCCTTCATCAAGACTTCCATCTTCGAGTTCACTGGCCTCTACTTTTGCCTACAAGGTTTAACCCCTTCCTCAAGTTCAATGGTATGTTGGATAACATCTCGGTCATACCCCTTTAAGTCTTGATAACTCCAAGCCACAATATCGGGATACCTTCTGCAGAGGGCATGAATCTGGTCCAGCTCTTCTGGAGTGCTATCGGTTCCGACTTTAATTGACTTGCCTGGCTCAAGCTCCAGGTCTCTGTACTGCTTGGAATCCACCTTGATCCTATGCGATATTGCTCGGTCATTTTGATCAAAGAGACTTTCTAGGGTAATTAGTCCTTTGGGGACATGGTTGTTTTTTAACTGTATCAACCCCTCATATTCCTCGTCATCAGGGTCTCTACCTTCGATTGTGCTAGCTTCATGAATCAAAAAAATGATGATTTGCTCATCAGAATCGAACACCTGCCAGTGGGTGTCTTTATCAGGCACAAAAGGCCTGTAAATGGTTCTTACCGCCTTAGGCTTCTGCATTAAATCATCAACCGGGGAGTATCTGGCTCCGATAGACGCTAAGATGTCTGCGTGCCTATTTTTCTCTCGAGGAATAGCTCGGACATTGAGGGCCTCAAACGACTCCATCAGGTCCCAGACCCGATTACGGTATGCCTTAAGATAATGCTTCTTGGAGGCACACCTGTTAGTAATCTGGTTGCAGACTAGCTCCGAATCTCCGAAAATTTGCAACAGTTTGATTCCCAACCTCTCTGCTTTCTTCAATCCTAAGCATAAGGCCTCATACTCTGCACCGTTATTGGTGCAACTCCAAGCCAGCCGGTTGCAGTAAGATTTCTCCTCTCCAGTAGGTGAGATAAGTAAAACCCCTGCCCCGGCACCGTTTTTGCATCGGGCACCGTCAAAGTACAACTTCCATAGTTCATTAGGCACAGGGTTTGTCTTCTTTCGCCGTCTCTTTCGGCTTTTCAGGCTGACTAATGGAATAGCAGCCAATCTCAGACTCAATCATGGCATTGAAGTCCAACAAGGAGAATTCATCCTCCGCTTGCAGCTCTTTTATAGTTTCACCCACTATGTCCACTTCCTCAACTTCTTCCGTCACTAGGTTAACTGCCTCATCTTGCTGTCCCTCCTCGGGCAACTTTTCGACCAAGAATTTGTCATTATAAATCTTCACTCGCCTTCCTTTGAAAGGGCCTTCCATGTGGGAGTAGTCCAAGGATAGAAATCCGCCGAGCTTGGCGGTAAACTCCCTTGAGAGGCACATGCCAAAATAAGGCTCTAGGTCCACAACTACAACCTCTTGGATTGCTGTGATCTGCGGAGCTTTATGCAGTTGGATGGGGATGTCCTTTATGATACCGACAGTCTTTACGGGAGTGTCGTCTAACTGGAGTACGCCTTGGCTGCTCCGTGTATATTCCATGTCGATCTCTTCACAAACCGCCCTGGGCATGACTGTAGTTGAGGCGCCGGAATCGACTATGCAATTGTGCACCACGCATCCTTCCATCCGCAAGGACAGATAGAACGGCGGTGGTCTATTCTTTCCAGTGATCGAGCTAGTTAATGGCTGGGCCAACACTGGTTGCTGCGCTTTACCTCCTTTCACAGACTTCAAAGATTCCTGTAGCAAATCAACCTGGCCAGGGAGCTGAAGGGCATCGTACATACTGATTTTGGCCGAGGTCTTCTTGAGTTCCTCAACAATGTTGTAGGTCGAAGTGGCAGGCCCTTCTATCTCTTTTGCAGCTTCGTACTTGCTATGGTACGGCTGTGTTGCTTCAACCCTCTACCGTTTGGTCAGCAAAGGGTACTTGAGTTTCTCCCTCGCTTGTTCTTTTGTCTCGACTTGAAGTGGAGCCGCGGGAGCTAGAGCCCTCTGAGGGACATTCTTTTCATTTGCCGGCGGCGGTACAGGGTCCTTGTCGGGAGCTTTAGCCGTCTGCTGCTCTTTGTTCCTCCTCGTGTACACCTTTAACGGTTGCATTTGAGCCGCATCTGCCTCAATTGGCCTTTTGCCATCTTTGGTCAGAAAGGACACTTTCTCCTCTGGGACGACTAAGTCGTGATTCTCTTCCCGAAGCATATTCACTTGGTCCTCCAGGTCACTGCTCGGCCGAGTACCCGCCAGGGTCTACACATAATGCTGATGAAACATGCAGGTACTTTCGCCGTGAGGATCATTACAAGTCGAACACCAGTGCACAGGGTCAGAAGTGCTCGGTCCCTCGTTAATGGTCGCGTTCCTCGCAGGAGGTCTGTTATCTTGGGTTGTCGCTTGATCTCTTGTCAGTGTCGGAGGAGGGTAGGACCTTCTGGGAGCAAACTCCATCTGAGATTGCTTTTTCTTCATGATTGCCATGTCGTTGGACAGCGTCCGGCAGACAGAACTGAGATTTTCCATTCCTTGTAACAACTTTGCTTGGATATCAACGACTAGAGGAGTCGCTGAAGCGGGTGGTGGCAATGGAGCCAACGACGAGGCCGAAGGCAATGGAGGGTATAGCGGAGCAGCGGGAGGAGGAGGCAGCGAGGAATACGACGGGGTCGTTGTAAGCGGTGGTGGAGGTGGAGTAGACTGATGTATTTGAGGGGGAAAGTGAGTAATAGCAAGCGCGGGATTCCACAGAACAACATGCTGCGAAGATATTGAATATGGCTGAGCGGATGCACTAGGATATTGAGTGGATTGTTGGAAGTTAGGATAAATCGGTGTCGGCATTCTATGTGGAAGCTTGCCGACTGAGATTAAGTCCTGTTTTGCTAACTAAGCTAGCTCATATAGCGCAGGAAAGGTATTAACGCGAGCGGCCTTGATCTACATGGCCACATCGGCATTAAAAGATCTAAGATAGTAATGCGCCGCTTTACCGTCGCTTGGCCGCAGCTCCTTGGGCACCCTTTTCCATGATCTAGCAAACCTCACATTAAAGTCCGCTATCTCCTCTTGCGGGTGTCTTTGGATTGATTGAAATTGATGCAGGAGGGACGATGGATCAGCGGATTCATTAAAACTCCTGGCCAAACGTTTGGCCAACTCGGCCCAGCTGGTGATGGTTTTGGGCTGTAAGGACCGGTACCAATACAGAAGCTTTCCTCTTAGTGAAAGAGCGAGCAATCGAACCATGACGCTCTCGTCTGTGATGCGATGAAACGCGGCCAAAGCTACGATGTCTTGCATGTGTTCATAGGTCGTCTTTCCGTTTCCATCAAACGTGGGCAAGGCCTTCATGGCTGCTTGCGGAATTGGATCATCTCCCAATAGGTTCAGCGGAGAAGTAGAATCCCAAGCAGGAAACAGGTCATTCTGCTGATTTTGATCTTGACCCGCCATATTGGCATTTTGATTTGGCGGTAATGAGCGAGGCTGCAGCGGGTCCGGTTGAACAGGTTCTTCCGGCACTTATTGCTGCCAATTGAATTGCTCAAGAGCAATCGAATGATCTGGAGATTTGGGAGGACCTGGAGAGCAACCGGTCGCAGTGCTATCTGGATATGCACCTTCCTCGACAACTTCAACTTCCCTTGATGATGATCCGTCCAGAGAAACGTGTGTTCTTACTAGCCGGGGACGCTCCCCAAAAGCGTCGATGTCGAGCTCGTAGTACTCGGGTTCTTCAGAATTTCTTACTCTCCATCTCGTTTGCATGAAGACAGGATATGCTTGGACCGGTCTGCGAGACTTGGAGGGTGTCTAAGTTCGACAAAGTCAGAGTCGCCAGATGTTCAAAAAACCGTCAGCAATGAAGTGAACATCAACACCTTCAATGCTACTTATGCGGTGGGACTGGTCCCACCGGGCGTGCTAGAAAATTACTGTTGGTTACAAATCTGCCATGAGGAAAGGATTTGGTGTCGTTGCGCCCTCGATTCGCCCAACAGCTTGAAAGGAAAAAAGGAAGGGATGCCTTTCGTGCCAATCTCCGGAGGAGGCCGGCTTCCTATGTAACTTTTCGGTTTCAAGATAAGAGAACTGGAAAGAAATAAAAGAGAGATAAGGGATAGAAATGGTGGTATTCAGCTTTGGGAAAGAACAAGCAGCATAGTCACTAACTAGCAACTAAATCAACAGCAATCAAAACAATACATGTAACAGAGACCAGCTATGAAATTCTTCCCTATGTATCCTTAAACATGCATTCCAGGCTCAGATAATTGCCAATGCTGCGATCCAGAGTTCAGAATGACAGCAATCAGAAAAATAAATGAGTAAATGCAGAAATGACACGAATAAGGCAGCATAAAAGAAAGAGACACAATTGGAGCCAAAAGTATGGATTGTATTGAAGCAAACGGTCTTAGCTACAGCAGCCTTCTTTAGCAATATGTTCCCCCCCTTTTTACAATAGAATGAGCTATTATTTATAGCAGAATTTTCCCCCAGATTACAATGTAGGCACAGATGCCCAAGTCTGCAAAAGCTGCAAAAAGCGGCCAGGTTTGATCCTTGTCGGTCGTATCTGCATCCGTAGTATGCTTTTCCTTGATTCCAGTATGGCCTCTAACAGATTGGGTAGCTGGGAGGAGACAACTCATCAACGCGGTGGGTGTAGCGGTACTTTGCCTCAAATGCCTGCTACTGTTCGTCTTCAATGGTCACCCACTTTGTTGTTGAAGTATAGCCTTGGCTGTACTTGGATGAGCCCTTGTCCGAAAAACTTGACTTTGACCTCCGGAGACGTCAGCTGCTTAGCCGGCAAAAAACGGGCGGGAAACACATCAAAAATGCTGAAAACGAAACACTGCTGCAACCACCTTGGAGCTGGCTGGCTGCCCCAAAATTGGACAAATCACTCTCCCTGAAGCGCTCCAGGGAGAGTGATTTGCCCTCTAGCGCTGCCAGACGACAGCGCTTTAGAGCGCATTTTAGTCCTTAACCAAAAATTGGCCCTCTTCATCTTTTTTACTAAGTGCCGAAAATAACCCCAAAGCGCTCAACCTTCGGATTTTTGCCCTGGAGCGCTCAAAACTAGAGGGCTTTGGGGCGAATTTTACACTCAGGATTTTTTTGGGCCTCTTTGCTTCCTCCTAGGCAGTCTCAAAATTGCTCCAAAGCGCGACAAAAATAGGAAGATGCCCTGGAGCGCTTAATCCTGCAGCGCTCTGGGGCACAAAACTAGACTTAGCCAAAAAAACATCTCTTAAACATCTTTTCAATTCAGCCGAAAAGGTGCTCTAGAGCGCCCAGGACAAGGAGACTAGCCCTGGAGCGCTCAAAACTAGAGCGCTTTGGGGCAAAATCATACTTAGCAAAATTTATCATGGCGGCCTTTTACCCCTTTCTCCCAACTGTCCGGAAATGCTCTAATGCGCCCAAGGCCTGCAAAATTGCCCCAAAGCGCTCCAAACTACAGCGCTTTGGAGCGGATCACACTTAGACAAACCAACAACAAACAACAATTTTCAAACCCTCCCAGATTGACTCTGAAGCGCCCTAAACCGGAAGATTCACTTTGGATTGCCGCTCAGCTGCTCCGATTTAGGGACGAATCTAGGAGGTAACTGATTTTTCAAAAAAGAAATAAAATTATGCACCCCTTGAAAAATGGCAATAGGCCACTATGCAATTTATTAGATTATGTCCTACATTACAAGCAAAGGACCATAGTGTCCTCATCTCTATATCCATATCCATAATATTATTATGCACTTGGTTTGTCGCTTGTCAACTTGTTTGTCGAGGGACTTGATCTTTGGTGAGTAAGGTGTTCCCTTTTGTTGCCCATTTCCACTTTGTTGCTACCCTTTGTTTTGTTATTGATTAATTGTGACTTTATTAGCCATATCTATCATTAGTGAACATAGCTCATCTATATGTGAATTCGCCTAATTATTCACTACACCAAGTGGTTGTGTAGTTTGATTTAGATAGTAGGTAGTGCTAGCTGTTGTGATGGTACACAACAGATCTTGGTATGCATTGACTTAGAAAGGTTATCGTGTATGGGGTTGCAATTTGTTGATATAAGAGAGTATTTGACAGTATTGAAGTGATTTGAGATGGAGGTGAGGCTTATGGTTGCTTTATGGTTTGCATGGGGCATTAGGTACACGGTCAATTTGCGGTGGAAGAAGATACTAAATAATGTTGGTAACATTGGCGATTGAGATGGGTACACAACAAAGCTTGGTGTGGATTGACCCAAAATCTTACCATGTGTCGGGTAGTAGTTTATTGATATACAAGAGTATTTGACATTAATGGAGTCATTTGAGGAGGTGGAAGAGAGACTTAAAGTTACTAGTAAGTTTGCAAGACTTGATATGGGGCATTAGGTACTCGGACAATTTGTGGCGGAGACAATAAGTATGCATAAATCTTGTATTGAAGTCATGGATGTTTTCATTTGGATGTCTCATTATGGAGTTTAACAGAAATAATACGAAGTATGCATTGGGTGGGCAACCAAATCATTTCATAAAACGTTCCACAATAGAGGCTCAATTTGTAACTAATCCACTTACTAAGCTTTCGCACAATGTCACAGCTTTTTCCCTTAGTGAACTCACAAGTAATCGTACCATCAAATCTTCCTCATGAATCTGATGAATAGACTTTAGTGTTGATAAGTTGTTTAGGTGCTCAATCACAGTCTTAGCATCGCTCCCAATAAATGTGGGCAAAGATTTCAGTGCTGCATTTGGGATATGGGAATATAATGGCAGATTCAATGGCCCTTGATAGTTCGAATTTGGTAGGTTATTGTTTTAGGGGTCTAGCCTGTATTTGCATTTGCCCTAGAAGTGATGGAGGACCTTGATAATAAATCACTTGTGGAACAAAAGGCATCATTTGTCCATACAACATTTGATAATTTGGTTGCACTATAAACACTTGTTGTTGAGGAACCTGTTGATTATACACAGGTGGCTGACCTAGATTTTGAACAAATTGTTGATTTTGAGCAACATTTGGGTCAGGGTTCTGCACAACTTGTTGATTTTACCTAGCTTGTTGCTGCTGTTGTGCATTTTGATTCTAAGCATAGCTGCTTGTTGATTCTAAGCGACTTGATTTCAGGTAACTTGATCTTGATTTTAAATAACCTGATTTTGATTTTGCACAGCTTGTTGTGGACTCATCACAGTTGTTGTTGTTGTTGTTGTTGTTGTTGTGGTGGTGGTGGTGGTGGTGCAAATTTTTCTTGCACAACTACTTCTTAATGTAGTCCGGTATACCCTTTTATGTGGTTTATGTATCAACCCATTGGTTGAAATTGCCCATTTAGCAAATTACACTGAAATGATGGGTTAATTTGACTTGCATTTTGATCGAGTTGAGCTAAGCTCATGGATGGATTATTAGAAGGCATGGCTAATTCCTTCCCTTAGTTTGAAACATGGGTTTTATGAGTTTCAGGTAACTCATCCAATCCTTGTATCCAAACAGCGTTAGTGTATGTTTTCCTTTTATAACTAGTACCTTTCCTCTGGTATGGGATTGTTTCAACGGAATCGTTATATTCTCTAGATGAACAGGATTTTGATCTAGTATTCATAAAATCTCTGGATCGCTTTGAATCACCAAGGCTGATCGGTTGGAAGGTAGGTTTGTACCTCTGTGTCTGCACCTACAAAAACAATATCAGAAAAAAATCAAAATCAGTGCCTCAATTTAAAAACAAAAAAAGCCAAAAGGTGTACAAGTCCGGTGAATCATTGGACATGTAGCGAATTGGAAAACCAGTCCACCGAATCGCTGGGGGTGGTGATAGCTGGCAGAGTTTTGGGGCCAATTTTGGGCTTCTGATTGGTCTAGATGGAGGATGCCCAACGAATTGACCTCTAGTCAAGCGAATCAGAAAAGCTAGAATTTGATTAAGTTCTCAGTTTCTGAGACAGGCAAGTTGCAATAATTTTGCCCTGTGAATCAGAAGATCTAGAATTTGATTAAGTTGAGTTTCTGAGACAGGCAGGTAGCATTAATTTTGCCTTGCGAATTGGAAGACTCAGCAGTTAGTGGATTATCTGAGTTTCCCAAATTGACAGGTCACAGAAAGTCTGATGAAGTGGTAGACAGACCAACAAATCGAAAGCTTCACTACATGTTTTCGAACCAACTGGTGCATGGCCAGAAGACTGGCAAATCGGGGATATGACTTATATAGAATTCTTGCAAATTTTGTTTTCTCATGAAACGTGTTGTAAATCCCTGTAAAAATTAACAGATCTAAACCTGTAGAAAGTATCAGAATTGAAAATTTCATCAACTGTGAACAAGAAGATGGGTTCATTCATTAACGGAGTCACCATTGCATGAAATCTTCACAAATTCAAGCAGGTTTAAAGGATATGCAACAAAACTAGTAAATAACAATGCAAAACTATCAGATGTGGGGTTAAGACAAGTAGATCTGAAAATTCTTTTATTGGGTTATGTTTGTTTGGATGTTATTCATAAACCTTTTAACAGATCTGAAGTAGATTTACTTAGATCCGAAAAACAAACCATAGAATGATAAGGCTAATTAATGCAAGTGGAATCTTTTTGATTTCGTGGAGAACTCATGCCAATGCATCTCACCGGACATGCCAGAATTGTTGATCCATGAATTCGTCAATTTTGATTATGCATCTGTGAGATCGTAGTTCAATATATAGAGGATCGGCTGAGTCCCTAGTCTCCAAATTTAAAGGCCAACTCCTGCTAAATCTAAACTAAACTATGTAATTATGGGAAAAAAGACAAGGAATTGAAAATAAATGTAATAAACTAATATGGTCATGAAACTATAGCAGGATTTTAGCATTGATCCAATCGAAATCTCCGAAAATGACTGAATAACTTCATTGCACCAGATCTTCAAATAAGCTGCCATAACGAAGCAAGAGGACTAACAGGACACTTGGGGGTAGAGCAACAAGAATCATACATTCATGAATAAAGAGTTCCAAGGGCACAGTTGATCCATAGAATCCATGCACAGTTTCTTCAATAATTGCAGTTTGAATCTAACTCAAGGAGTATCTCTAGTCTTTTTGAAAATAGCAAAAGGACCCTTAATATTGAGCATCTGGTAGTTATTTATAGAAATAGCAAAGCTACCTCTGCTTCTAACTATAGTAAATCAAATTCCTAGTTACATTCATTTGGCAGAATCTTACAATTAGATGTCAAAAGGTTGCATATCAAAATAGATTTGGCACTAAAGACAACTTCTAAACCATTTGAAGAATCACCAACACAATTTGGAGACAAAGATGTTGTCATCCGAATCGTTTCCTTGAAATCTGCACATTGGAGTCTGAAACTATGATGCTAAGTCCAACAATTTGTTGGATGTCTAGTGAACTGGAGTAAGTCTAGCAAATTGGAAGACATATTTGATGAATCAGAAGATACTTAATGGATCGCTGGCATACAGATCACTAGCCTGAAAACTCAATCAATTTCCCTCTAAATTCTTGGGCTTTGATCCTCATTCCTGTCTCCATGCAATTTAAACGTTCCAACAAGTTCCCTGACCATCTCTAACCATCTTGCAATCGGAATTGCTTTCAATTTTTGTTTCATCCCTATCCATGCTACTGAATTTGATTTTGAAGTGACTGGTAGTAGCTAGACTACTACACTTCCCCATAGCAATTTTGTACTCTTAAGGCAATGACTGGAAAACCTTCCTCATAGCAATTTCTAGACAACAACCACTCCCTCCCTTCAAGTCTTTCGCTTAGGCAATTTGAATGCTTATTTTTGCAATTTGAAACTTTGTGGATGAATGATTGCTTGCAAGTCAATCTCCATAACTTTCTTGAAATTTACTCAATGTTCCACATCCTCTTGGACCTATGAAGGGAAACTTCCATGTTGGAACAACTTCACCCTATAATTGCTTGTGAAAATAGCTTGGTGAAAGCACAGTTCTTTGGAAAACAGTCACTGGACCTCTTCTATGATTTAACCTTGCTAAGGGTTTCTTTCTCATGGTGTATGACACTTGATTTTTCACCCCTTGGTGGCATCCCTACAAAACCTAGGTGGCAAGTTCTTACCAACACTTGTTATTCTTTTCTTTTTTTCTTATCAAAAAATTAAAGTGATCCAAATTAAAATTATTTATACCATAACTCCAACTGTTATGGTAGTTATCATTTATAATATAGTTAAAATCAATGTAACAGATCCCTCTGCCACCTAATTTTGATTGTTATATGTCGTCAAGAGTCTTTTCCTAGACCCTAACTTACTTAAAGATATGATGCAAGATGATGTTCTAGTTCATCATAACTGGTGCAATCCCCAAAACATGCATGTGAGCCATCATCACTCAAAATTTTAATGTATCAACTATTCATATCCTCTTTATACCTTTATTCCATAATTCATATTAATTCTCTTAATTCTTCAATACCCCGTCCTAGTTGCTCACTCAATTCTTCCATATTTTGGTATTGTTGCTTAAGTTTGAAAAGCATTACACACTCGTTTGGCCCTTGTTTTCATTCTCTTCAGCCAAACAATCTTTATCACTACTAGAACTATGTTTGTCCTCCAATTGTTGCAATATCCTCCATTATTTAGGAAGCAGACTTTTTCGTGCAAATGGCATCCTTTATCATCTAGACAATAAGCTTCCTAAAACTGATGGCATCTTGTATCATTCAAAGAACAATGTCCATCATCTGGACAACACTCTTCCTCTTGTTTTTCTTTAGGCAAGTTGTTGGTTTCATCCTTCGTCTATAGATATAAACACCTAAAAAAAAAAAAAAAATTATCGTTTCCCAAGATTTTTGTGTAGGGAGGTAGACACGTGGCACTGTCTTCATCAACATCTACACCACTTGCACCTGTACTAGTTACCTATCTACCACAAAGGTTCTACCTCCTCAACTTCTACTACAATAAAGTTGACATTGTCTACTACGTTTTAACTAGCATCACTCACATTCTCACGCAAAGTGCTTACCATAAATGACATTTAGAGCACTACACAATAGCTCTACCTTATGTATCATACTAAATTTGGCTTTTTCTTCTTGGCGATTGTCACGAATCCCACCACCGATGTCAACTCCATGTGAAAAATCCTTTGGAGGTAGACACATGTGGCACTGTCTTCATCAACATCTACACCACTTGCACCTGTACTAGTCACCTGTCTACCACAAAGGTTCTACCTCCTCAACCTATACTACAATCAAGTTGACATTGTCTACTACATTTTAACTAGCATCACTCACATTCTCATGCAAAGTTCTTGCCATAAATGACATTTAGAGCATCGGACAATAGCTCTACCTTACGTATTATACTAAATTTGGCTTTTTCTTCTTGGTGATTGTCACGAATCCCACCACTAATGTCAACTGCATGTGAAGAATTCTCCTTTTGCGCATACACCTGACAATTGTTTTTCAAGGACAATTCCTTCATCAAATGTACTTCCTCTTGACAAATACTACTAAATGCTTGTTCTACTTTTTTGGAATCATTACGTTATGCGTCTTATTTGTTCACAAATTCATCAATCATGCGTGCCATGTTTGTATAAAGAGTGACTATCAACATTCCTTCTCTATCAATGGTGTTCTCCAAGTCACTCTCTTCCTCCAAATCAATCTCATTCTCAAACTCACCACTTGCATCTTCATAGTTATATTCGTTGTTGACTTCCCAACTCTAACATTTGGATGGCATCTTCAACTCACTATCTAAGTTCATCAACCATTCATAGTCCTTTTGATATGATGTTGGAAAGACAATATTGATCTTCTTATATATGTAGGAATAAGTCCCTCCGCAACCCATCTTTCTTTAGTTCGACTAATAGATCCTTCAATTGGTGGACCAACACTTTCAACTTGTGGTTGTGAGAGAAAATAAACTCCATTTCACTTTACTATTCTATAAATCTTTGCAATGACATCATTATTGCATAACAACTTAAAATCTTCCTTTGAGGTTTCCCAAAACTTTTCCCAAAGGGCTCTATCCATATTGTTACCGTTTTAACTAATCACCAATGTTTGCACTGACACGTGAAGGGATCAACCCATATTGTCTATACTTTTTGAGCTAGTATGGAAGAGCAAGTGAAAAAGAAGGGAGATAATGAGGACCTTTCTTCAGTATTTTCCTCCTCTTTCCACTATAACGATGACTCGTTGTCGCTAGATAAGCCTCTCAAAGCTCTATGAAGTTTCTTTACTCACCTGCTCTCCTCTATGACGGTAGGCTTAAAGCAAGTATCCATGTTCTTTGAGGCTTGGCAAGAATTTGATTTTGAATCCCCTTTTCCCTTCTATATCTCATCACCTAGTTTTCACATCGCCATGTCACACATCCGCCAACATGAGAACACACTTATCCAAATGCCTTGTGAGTGTTTTTTCCGAAATGTACTCTCAGGATAGAATAAAAAGCAATTAGTGTCAACACCTCAAAAAGACATGGATTATCTTGCTTAGTGTAAAAGATGTGAGAGATTCCAAGGGTAAGAAAGTATTGTAGCCAAATGATGTAAGGTGGTCACTCGGAAAGGAACACCTCCACACTAAAGGTGGACATTTGGTGTACAAAATTGTTGTGCTTATCCATGGTGCCATAAATAACCTCACCTTTGGCTTCATGCATTTAGTCTTTGACCACGTTGCGTACCAAGGTGAAGAATTTTAATGTAGCCTATGTAATTAGAGGGCTAGGATGGTAACTCTCAATTCAAAGGTGGATAAAATCTACAAGTTGAATAGCACAGTGCTATTAATGGAGCTACATTGGTGGCAAAGGTAAATACAGAGACTCCTCTTGTCCTAACACAACCTTGTGTGAAAGAAATCGTAATATAAGTTGAAAGGAGCCAATGACTGTATGGGTAGGGAAAACCCCTTTGTCAGGTATGCTACTGGTAACAAGTTAGCCTCCTAGACTACCACAACTGTGGCAATGGAACAAGGGCAGTGGGCCCTTCCTTTAAGTGACCCAACTAATGTCAAAGGGAACAGACTGACAGAAAGACTTTTTACTAGGTTCCAATCCCTGGAGACCTACCTGTAGAAATATAGGTTGGCAGTTGATATCCCCAAATAGCCTTTTATCCCAACACAAGGGACATTCTGTGTTCGGAACTGGATAGAGTAAGCCTGAGGATGGAATGATAAACGAAACTACAAAAAAGAATCAAGCATATAACGTTTCATGTATTGATCTAAAGGACTAGTCGTGCCAAACATAGGACCAATAGGATGATTTCTGGGGGTTCAGGGTAGACCCTTTTTTCTGCTGAAATTCCGTGACGGTTTCAGGAAAACAGGAAATTGAATATTTCAGCTGTTAATAGATAATAGTAAAAAGGAAGACTAGAGGTTTTGGCAAAGATCATAGACCATAACAGTAATGTTTCCAGTTACTTCAAAAACTCGATAGGTGTGTCCAGTCACATTTTCTGTAGCAAAGCATAATTCTAATTATTCATAAATCAGATGGCATAAGCATTCCTCAATCATCATGTTTGATCTTGTATTGAAAGCCTATATTCTATTTTTGGTTTCAAGATAGTTCTACATGATAAACCTCTCAGTTGATGCCTCTCTGATTCCCTACAGTTGTTCATTATTGTAAGGAATAAATGCAGAAAAGAAGAGAGGAATGCAAAAGATATTCTTACAAATCTTCATCCCCCAAACAATATTTGGCTGAAAAAAAAAAAGGTATCTGTATAATCATTCCCCATAATATGTTAATTACCAATTGGACTGGAACAACAGCACAGAAATCCCCAAGAATAACAAGACCAACATTGTACCAATCACCGATAGGACCTGCCAATAGAACCCATTGCCAAAAGGGCGATAATTGGATGCCAACTACTGATACATTGGCTGTATTCTGATCTGAAGTTTCCTTCCAACACGCCAAAGATGTGTAAATATTTTGAGTATGCAGTCCTTAGACACCACTCCATCCCCTGGGTCATATTCTTGGAGGTGATTTTACTCCTCAATTGCATATCTTGTAAAGTTCATGTGGTAAAAGAATTCTTCAAGAGATCCTATAAACCCTTAAATGCCTTTTCAAGGACCTGTACTCTTAAGTTATAGGAGATACTTGAACCACTTCATTTCCCTTATCTTTGGTGGCTTTGTGATTTTTATAAGTTCCCCACTATAAGTGCTTTGCTTATTTGTCTTGTGAAATCTCTATTTGCCTTTGATATTCCCTTGTCCCTGATATATTTCTATCTTTATTAAGCATAATTTTGACCCGTCCCCGCATCCCCAACACGGGGGGATGGTGGGGATCCGTCCTCGGGACGCCAGAGGCCTGCAGTCTTCCGTCCCCAGGATGTCCCCTTTTTTGGGGAGTCCCCGGGGATGGCCAGTCGTCCCCGAGGACGGCTAGGCATCTTTGGGGACGCTCAGGTCATCCCCGAGGACAGTTGGGCATCTTTGGGGACGCTCGGGCCGTCCCTAGGGACGGCTAGGCATGTTCCAGTTCCAACCAAGCGTTCCCAAAGACGCCCAACCATCCCCCATGGCTCCAGCCAAACATAAAACATAAAAAAATAACTTAAAAAATAAAATTCTGCGGGTTTTCTGCCTTTTAACTATGTTTTCTGCATTCTGGCCGTTAGTACCAAAACACCGTCGAGATTTTGTTATTTTAACTGGTGTTACTTTAGAGTTTCATGTAAACACTTTGGTCATTCATGGATACTAATATAATTTCTTTCTTCATTTCATTTTTTAACCTTATTTTTGATGAGGTATTAAAAGCTTCATTACTGTTCATATGTCATTCACAGTTCTTTGACTCTTCATTTTGAGCAAGCTGCTCTGAAATTGCCATTACCCACTTAACAAATGCTGTCAATCCATGCATGTAATATCACATGATACCTTAACATCATAAGTACCTTAGAGTTGCTAGATCTGAATTATTTACCAGCACATCATGATCCTCATTAAAGTAAATAAGTTTGTAACGTCTAGAACTCGGGGACCATGAAAATTAAAAATTTTGCACTGTTTTTCTATCATTGAGTCATCCATAGTGCCATTGTTGACAAGCACATTAGACACTGTACCTCATCATTGGCATTTGGTTTTGAGCATAAGCATTCTTCAATCCAACACCTTCGCTTCTTGATTTTTGTTACCATAATCACAAATGACTATACGTTCTATTTTTCAGCTTCCAATTACTTTTTAAGTTTTTACCCTACACCTATTAAATTCTGATCCACATTACATGGTCGTTGCAGACAATCTGCTGTTTTATGCCCTATAGCATCACAGAGATAACAAGTTACAGACATTTTCGAGTTTTAATTCTTCCTTCTCTTCCTTTGCCATGATGACCTCCTTTTCCACTTTTCTTATTTTTACTGTGCTACATAGGCATTATAGTCTTTTTTTTCCTTTGAACAACTCATTGCCCTGAACTTGTTCCTCTGCATTCCATTTTGTTTTTGAACTTGTTGGACCTTTATCACAATATTTCCCTTAGTGGGCCAGAGTTGTATTTTTGTTCTCTTTGTATTTCACTCTTCTTGTTGTAACTTGTAAATGTAAAATGAGCATTGAGACTATTAGTATTTTTGCAACTATTTTTCTGTTTCATTTTGACATTTGTTCTAACTTCTAAGAATCTAATGGCTTGTAGTTGTAAGTTCTAAATATTTTTGTAACTTGTTGTAGAGTCTAGACTATTTTTATTGTAAACTATTAGTATTTAGTATTTTTCATTTTTGTTGTGTGTAGAATCTGTGGATTATTCTAAATTTCTAAAAAAAATCATACTATTATACCAGCCGTCCCCTAAAATCAGCCTGCCGTCCCTCGCCGTCCCCATTCCCCCTTCCCCCCGTCCCCCAATCTCGTGGAACCTTGCTTTTGACATTTTCCTTTGTAAATTTGATATTTTTTATCATTTCTCTAACTTCAACACAAAAGGCACCAAAGGAAAACAGGGCTTATAATATCGGGATCCATGTTAACAGCAAGTACCATAGAAACCAAGGGAAACTAACATTTACAAATGGATGTTATTATGTTGCAAGGAATCATATCAATGTACCATCAAAAGCAAAGAGACAACAATAGCATGATATTTAAACAACACAGAAATAGAAATACTAAATGTTACCTTAGATGTGGTGGAAGAAACAAGACTAGCAGGAATACAATGTCATCAAAGTGCACTAACTTATAAAACCAAGCAGGGAGGAACAATAATCAACTTCAACAAGTCTCATTCCAGATGACAATAATCATATTTCTTGTTTTACCAGTTAACTCACCTCAAGCCTACAAATAGGAACTGGCTTTCCTTGTCTTTGACCTCCTAGCATACCCTGCATAAACACCAACAACATTCATATATAAATGTGAGAGCTGGTAATTTAGGCGATCAAATGAAACCCTTGTATATGTTTAGTAATAAACAATGAACAACTAGTGTGACTGTAATTAGTTCAAAACATATAGAAAAAGAATGTGATATAACTGATTATATGGGATTGAAACATGCCCCACCCGTATTAAATCATATTTGTGTTACTGCAGAATTCAACAAACCACATAGTGGTGTTACAACAAACTCTATTATAACAGTGTCCATGGGAATTGAGCCCTGGTGGGCTCTGTGTGAGTCAAACATTCTTACCAGTCAGACGTCAACACCATTTCTATAAAAAAAATCCCTTTTGTACTTTTTTCTTCTTTTTTTCCAAAAGAAAAGTCAGTTTTTTCATAGAACACAAAAAACTATTTAAAACAACCAAAAATAAATAAAAATAAAAAATGGTCCAGACTGAAAGGGACTGTTTTGGCCTGTCCCCAAAGTTCAGATTAGACCAAACCTCGTCCAGGTTTGGCCAAACCTTGTATTTATGAAAATAAGAGTACTCAACTCTGTGATACAGAAAAGGACTTTCATAGGTAAAATAGATGTTTTAACTAATAAGACATTTTACAAAATTGCACTCTGCTAAAACTTCATGCAAAATATCAAAAAGGAAACACAGCTAATACTTTACATTCATTTAAGGGGAACATTCTAAAAAAGAAAAAGCCTACCTATGACAGTGTGATATAGCAAAAACCTGACAAAATCTATAGAGAGGGAACTTGTGCAGAACCAACATAGAAGGCTAAAAGTAGTAAAAATACCAGACATACAACCTGGATAACAGCCGCATATGCCAGATGATAACATGTAACTGAAATATTATCTGTCCACATATGACAACTAATTTTCAGGAATGAGGTGCTCTACTAAGACTTGGCAATAGAGCAAACATTTCCTCAAAAAGCAATATCACACTTTAAACACCAAAAATTTTCAAAGGGACACCATTTCATAATCAGGCCACAGAGGTATCCATCTATCCATGGTCACCAGGAAAAGTGGGTAAGGGGTACGGGGATAAGGCCCCCTCCCTGTACGCAAGTTTCTCAGCAACAATGATGCCAGAAGCTGAGAATTGTTAACCCAAACAGACTCCATCTATACACTCGAATTAACTGACCAAGAGGAGTGGGTGAGAAAGTGCTAGTGATTTGGTAATGTGCACAACTGTTTCAGAGGTTGTATTGGGCAATGAACATCAAGGCCATTGAACTGTGAGATCTGCATGGATGTTGAAGAAAGAATCATATTCAGTGATTTTAGCCGCATATCCTGAAGCTTAGAAAGGTGTTGTATAACCTCCTAAGGCTGACAGTCCACTCTTTCTCCACGCTCAATATATAACTTTGAACGTTTGATATTAAAAGTAGCATCTTTTGATGTTTTACCAATATTGAACCTACCCTGTAAGATACCGGATAAGAAAATTTATTTAATGTCCACAAATGACAAAGTAGGTCAATGAAACTCATCAGAAATAGAATGTCACAATGTGTTGCATCAATGAAGAAGTGCTAACAAGAAAGACTAAACTAGGGTAAACTATATTGAAGTGAAACTCCTGTACAACATCATGGGTGGACCTGAAAATAGGTAAAAACCCTAAACATTCAAGTAGAGAAGAAATGATGAGATAAAATAATTTTATTAACATCACTGGATAGCCAAAGGAAACGAATGAGACTTATTGAAAGCAGCTGTTACAATGCATTGTAGTAACCAAAAATTCCTATGAAAATAAGCTATATGAGAGTATAGAAACCAGCGTAAACCACACTAAAGTGGAACAACTGTATGGCATCAAATTACAGCCTGAAGGGTTCAACCAAAATGGATAAACCCTAATATGCTAAAAGTAATGATGAAGAGAGAGCCGGTTTCTCAAAGGCAGGATTTTGATCCTATGAAATCTTGCTAGAGGCCTTTTCTTAAGAAGGATTTTAGGGTTATGGCCCGCATATACACAGGAACCTGCTCAGCCCCTGGTCAAGCACAGTAATGGCAGGTAAGGACCTGGATTAGATGTCCGCTCTTGCTTTTCAATTCATTTCTAGATATGACTACAATAGCTTCTCTTTTCAAACCACTCAGCAATGGAGCTTTTTTGCTTTTCACCCATCAACCACCCTTCGACCAGAATAAAATGGACAATATGATTCAGGCTCTAAATGCCCACCCTCCTCGTATGCCTAAGCCACAGTCTTTAAATAAAACCACAAAAGCATCCTTTGTGGCCAAACTTGATGAGGTACCCATTATGGAGGTGCCTCTGGCCTCCATCCAACACCCAATCTTGGCAATTTCAGCTCAGGCACTGACCTCCAAATTTTTAGGCATGTGGCCCAGCCCAACTGCAATACAGAAATGGATAAGCAGTACCTAGGGTTCAAAAATCTCTAGTTTCAAGTTCATGATGACCAAACAAGGGTACTTTGTTGTAACCTTCTCATCTCTTGAAGACCGAAACACAGTTTTCCATGGAGGTCCATGGTTTTTGGGATCTAGTCCTCTATATATGACTCCTTGGACATCGGGATTCAACCCACAAGAAGAGGAACCCTAAGAGGTGGCAATCTTGGTTTGGCTTTCTTTTTGCCCCTGCACGTGTGGAATAAGCCCATGATGGAAATGTTAGGAAACACCATAGGAACATACATTGATTGGGCACCTCCAAAGCCCAATAATGCTATTTGCACCCATATATGTGTAAGGGTAAACTTGAAGAAAGGGCTCCCAAAAAATATTGGGATCAAAGTTCTTGATTGGGTTCACACCCAACCATTGGACTACGAGCATATCCCTTTTAAATGCATTACTTGTCACCAACATGGACACTTCTCTTGAAACTGTCCATCAAAGCTTGATCAGTTCAAAAAGGAAACAAAACCTGAATTCCAAATTGAGGAATAGAAGGCCTTGCAGATCGATAAGTCAAAGAAGGCCTATGCAAGGGAAAATGGACCCACAGAGCTCCAACAAATTTGCCATCCTCACAACAAACGTGGAGGAAGAGATAGAAATAACGATTAACAATGAAGCTCAAGAAAAAGGTAAAGAAATAGTGGAAGAACCCATAAAGAGTAGATGATACACAAGAGACTCATGACGAAGAGTAGGAGCACTCAAATGAAGACACTGAAAAAGAGGTTGAGGAAACCCAACCTATGGAGTTAGTCATACCAGAAGGTACCCAGCAACACAATCAGCAATCAGAGGTAGAAGTCCAACCAAGTCCTAAGAGAAGAACAAACTCAAAAGGATATCCAAAACAAAACTCAAACTACTTGTGAATTTCCAAAGAAGGAGGTCTCTAAAAAATGATAGTGCTCTCATCAAACTGTAGGGGATTGGGTATTCCTCTAAAGAAAAACAGCCTATCAAATCTTGTAAAACTGCATAAACCACTTGTAGTATGTTTACAAGAAACAAAAATGGCAGATAACGTAGTGAAACTAGAATGGAATAAGATATGGACACGGCCAGAGCAATATGAAGTAAGTTCATCAAGTACATCAAGCAGGCTTAAACAGCATGGGATTCCCAACAATTAAACTGCATAGCAAAACATAAACACAGTAATTGGCTTGCTTTAAAATTTGAACTGCTTAATGGTATTTGTATAACTATTGTCAACTTCTATGGGCCTAACAACCCAAAGCACAAAAGAGAGGCATGGAATCAATTACATCACTGGATCACCCATGAACAACCAGAAAATTTACTAATAGGAGACATGAACGTCACGTTAACATATTGGGAAAAGATAGGGAGTAACAGGAATCATGACCCCAACAGAGACCTGGTAAAACACATAATTGCTCAAAAAAATCTACAAGATGTCATTCCTCAAAAAGAGAAGTACACCTGGACAAATAGAAGATCAGGAATCCATTACATTGCAGAAAGATTAGATAGATTCTTAGTTAGTGAGAATCTCCTGACTATATATCCACTTCTAACTAGCCATATAATCCAAAGTGCAATATCTGATCACAAACCAATTCTATTGGAGAGCTGTCAGAACAGTCAGGAAGTAAGAAAGATCCCCTTCAAATACAATTTAGGATGTGTGGAGCAGGAAGACTCCAGACAACTGCTAGAGAACAGATGGCAACAGAAAGCATCATCAAAAAGGCCTCAAGACATCTGGAAAGAAAAAATTGTAAGACTTTAAAAAGAAATTAGAAAGTGGTTATCCAAAAAGCCATTTCAAAGAAAAGAGCTGATTTTACAGCAACTTGAGAAATTGGAAACAAAGTTAGAGGACACATCTCCTCCCCTCAACAAGTTGATCAAAGAAAAGAGTTGCTGGCAGAGTTATACAAGCTAAATTTTGAAGAAGAGGCACAATGGAGACTGAAATCCAGAATGGTATGGCTACAAAAAGGTGACAAGAACACAAAATTTTTCCATCTCAAAACAATTCAAAACTACCATAAGAACACAATTAGAGCAATAGAGAAGGACAACACCATTTACATAGAAAGAAAAGATAAAAGAATTGGCACAAGACCACTTTTCAAGGCTGCTCACCCATGAACCTGGCAATCTTCAAGCTCAAGATCATTTGCTCCAGAACATACCATCAACACTTAATCAAGAGGACAAAGCTGATTTGTGCCCAAGTGACTGTTAGGAGGTGAAGTCACTATCCAGAGTTTTAGTCAGCAAAAGCTAGGCAGCAGAGGCTACTGCTAGACGTCTAGGCAGCAGATGTCTAGGCAGCAGACGTCTAGGCTGCTGCTAGACGTCTAGGTAGCAGACGTCTAGGCTGTTGCTAGACGTCTAGGCTGCTGCTAGACGTCTAGGCAGCAGAATGTGCCAGACGTGTAGCTGCGGAAGACGAACAGTTTTTGGATGCTTTCCCTTGGGAGTGGAAACGAACAGTTTTTCAGAGGCTTCCTTTGGGAGAGGAAACAAACAGTTTTCAGTGTCTTCCCTTTCTTATCTATAAAAGGGGAATGACCCCTTGCACGTAAGTGTAGTGTGTGAATGTAAAAGATTACTGAAATCAATAAAAGAAAGAAGTTGCCATTGCCTCATGGTTTTTCCTGCACATTGCAGGTTTCCACGTAAAATCTCTCTGTTACTTGTGTTGATGTTTTATTCTTTGTTATTGTGCTTCCTTCTTGCAGGTGATAAATCTTGAAGTTTTTCCTAACATCTGGTATCAAAGCCTAAGGTTTTGTGCGAGTGGGAGCTGCAACAATGACAGGAGGTGTAACCAAGTTCGAGATTGAGAAATTTGATGGCAGGAACTTCGCTCTATGGAAGATGAAGGTGGAGGATTTGTTGGTTCAAAATGACCAAGCTCAAGCCTTGAAAGGGGTCGCGAGTAAACCGAGCAACATGAAAGATGAGGAGTGGGCAACGCTGGACAGGAAGGCGGTTTCTACAATCCGTCTCTGCCTAGCGGACTCCGTCTTGTTCAATGTAGCTGAAGAGAAGACTACGGAAGCCCTTTGGCAAAAGCTTGAAAAGTTGTATGAAACAAAATCAACAACAAACAAGGTTTTTCTAAAAAAACAGCTTTATAGCTTGAGGATGAAGGAAAGTTCATCCGTGGTAGATCATTTGAATGAGTTTAATACTCTTATCAATAAATTGGTTTCAGTTAATGTGAAGATGGAGGATGAAGATAGAGCTATCACCCTACTTTGTTCCCTCCCGGACACTTGGGATCATATGGTGATGACCATCAATAATTCATCATCAGGAACTCTCAAATTTGATGATGTGGTAGCCGCTTTGTTGGCAGAAGAGTTGAGGCGAAAAACGTCTCTAGAACCCTCAACCAATGAAGCCCTATCTGTGAGAGGTCGATCGTTCGAGGGGAGTAAACAAGGTAGAAAACAGTCCAGATCTAAGTCTAAAGGACGTAAGCAGAAAGGGAAGTGTTGGCATTGTGGGAAGCCAAGACACTCCAAGAAGGACTGTTGGCAATTAAAAAATGAAAGAATGGTGAAAAGCAAAATCAGCCATCAGCTGAGGCCAGTACAATAGATTCAGGAGAGACGACAACATGTGAAGCCTTTTGTATCAGTAACAACAGATCTGTTTTATATACCTGGGTTTTGGACTCAGGTGCATCCTTCCACATGTCTCCCCACAGAGACTGGTTTGACAAATATCAGCCATACTATGGTGGAAAGGTCTATTTGGGTGATGATCATCCTTTAGAAATTGTGGGAAGAGGGGATATAAGGATCAGGTTGGACGATGGTAGAGAAAGGATGTTATGTGATGTGCGACATGTGCCCGATTTGAGGAAGAATTTGCTCTCAATCAAAATGATGGATAAGCTAGGGTATTCTGTCACTTTCGATAACAACTACTGCAAGATTACCAGAGGAGCTCTTGTAGTAGCAAAGGGAGAATCTTATGGGACCTTATACCGTTTATGCGGTGATACGGTGACAAACCATGCAGCGAAGCAACTTCTGTTCAGGATGCGGTAATGCTATGGCATCAACGCCTAGGCCATATGAGTGAAAAAGGCCTGAAAATTCTGCATGACAGAGGTATGCTTTCTGGGATTAAGTCTTGCAATTTAGACTTATGTGAGCACTGTATTTTTGGTAAACAAAAGAGGGTTTGGTTTATCGCAAGTCCTGGTAAGAGTTCTGATTTTCTGCAACTTATACATTCGGATATATTTGGACCAGTCCCCACTCAGTCCTTGAATGGCGCCATCTATTTTCTGACTTTTATAGATGATTATTCTAGGAGAGTGTGGGTTTATTTTCTAAGAAGAAGTCGGAAGCTTTGCAGAAATTTAAGGAGTTCAAAGCACGGGTAGAGAAGAGTTTGGGCAAGTCAATTTTATGTCTCAGGTCAGATAATGGGGGTGAATATTGCTCCAAGGAATTTGATAAATTTTGTATGCAGGAAGGTATTAAGCACCAGAAGACTGTACCATACACTCCACAGAAAAATGGTGTGGCTGAGCGGATGAATCGCACAATCATGGAACGTGCAAGAAGCATGCTTAGCGCAACCATGTTGGAGAAAAAGTTTTGGGCGGAGGCTGTTAATACAGTTGTTTATCTTATTAACAGGTCACCTACAGCTGCGTTGGATGGACAGATTCCAGAGGAGGTTTGGTGTTGTAAGCCAATTGATTACTCTCATTTGCATACCTTTGGCTGTGATGCGTTTGCCCATGTACCCAAAGAAAAAAGGTCCAAGCTTGACCCAAAGTCAAGCAAATGTGTTTTTCTCGGCTATGGAGATATAGTGAAGGGGTATAGACTATGGGATCCTACTGCCCACAAGGTAATTATTAGCCGGGATGTAATTGTTGATGAAAAATCCATGCAAAGGAAGGAGGTACAACAAAATCCTAATGTTGTACCAGTTGAAGTAGAATTGAGTGAAGATGAATATGAAAATCAGCATGCTGAAGTTTTTGATCAGCATGCAGAACAGCAAGTAGAACAGCAAGTAGAGCAGCCACAACGGTCACAAGACCAAGAGCCACAATCGACAAATCATTGGGTTAGAAGATCTACACGTCCACAAAAGTGTCCGGAAAGGTATTCTCATGTGTATCAGTCCTCTTTTGCTTTGTTAACTGATGATGGTGAACCTAGTTCATTTCAGGAAGCTAGAGAGTCTGAGAATGCAGAAAAGTGGAGGAAATCCATGGAGGAGGAAATCGAGGCACTTCGAAAGAATAAAACTTGGGAACTTGTGGATCTCCCACCTGGAAGAAAGACTGTTGGAAACAAGTGGGTGTACAAAGTGAAGAAGAACAACGATGGGTTGTTGGAACGCTATAAAGCTCGCTTGGTGGCAAAGGGCTATGTGCAAAAGTCAGGTGTTGACTTTAATGAAATTTTCTCTCCAGTTGTGAAGATGACTACTATTAGAGTTCTACTTGCACTTGTAGCTGCACAGGATTTGGAACTGGAGCAGCTTGATGTAAAGACTACTTTCTTGCATGGTGATCTCGAGGAAGAGATTTATATGGATCAGCCTGAGGGCTATGAAGAAAGAGGCAAAGAGCATTTGGTTTGCAGATTGAAGAAATCACTGTACGGGTTGAAACAAGCGCCAAGGATGTGGTACAAAAAATTTGACACCTTCATGAAGAGCCAAGGTTTCAGCAGGAGTGAAGCTGACCATTGTGCATACTATAAGAGGTTTGATGATGGCAATTTTATTATTTTGCTGTTGTATGTTGATGATATGTTGGTTGCAGGCCCCAACATGAAGAAAATCATTGATCTTAAGGCTCAGTTGGCTAGGACATTTGAAATGAAGGATTTAGGAGCAGCAAACCAAATTTTAGGGATGAAGATACACAGGGACAGAAAAAGGAAGAGAGTCTTGTTAAGTCAAAAGTCATATGTAGAAAAGATTCTGCAGCGCTTCAATATGCGAGAATGCAAAACCAGTTAGTACCCCACTTCTTCCACACTTAAAGTTGTCTTCCAACTAGTGTCCTAGAACAGAAGCAAAGAAGACAAGCATGTCTCATGTACCGTATTCATCAGCAGTAGGAAGCCTCATGTATGCCATGGTGAGCACTAGACCGGATATTGCCCAAGCAGTGGGAGTAGTCAGCCGGTACATGGCAAATCCTGGTAAGGAGCATTGGAATGCGGTGAAGTGGATATTCAGATATTTAAGAGCCACTTCAGATGTTGCCATTTACTTTGGATCGGCAAATTTGCAAGTTACAGGTTTTGTGGATTCTGATTATGGTGGAGATAGAGATGGGAGAAAGTCCACTACAGGATATACCTTCACTCTTGTTGGTGGAGCGGTGAGTTGGGCTTCTAAGTTGTAGTCTGTTGTGGCTTTATCAACCATTGAAGCAGAATATATTGCAGCAACTCATGCCAGCAAAGAGGCAATTTGGCTAGAGCGATAGTTGGGGGGCTTCAAGGTAATGTAGGAGAAAATTATGTTGCATTGTGATAGCCAAAGTGCTATTCAGCTAGTGAAGAATCCAACATTCCATGATCGCACGAAACACATTGATGTCAAGTACCACTTTATCAGAAATGTGGTGGAAGAAGGTAGGATCTTGTTGCAGAAAATCGACACTGAAGTGAATCCTACAGATATGCTTACAAAGCCGGTCAAGGTAGAGAAGTTTGAGTGGTGCAGAACTTCTCTGGGCTTGCTGAAAATGTAACAAGGGCAGCATTGGGCAATTGGCATTGGATGAAAAATTTGGTAAAAGAATTCTTGTATATTGACTTCAAGTGGGAGAATGTTAGGAGGTGAAGTCACTATCAAGAGTTTTTATAGAAAGGGAGGAGAGGTTGTGTTGATGGTGGACGTTAGGAGTGGGGTTATTTGGGGGTTTGGGTAGACGTCTGGCAGCGATGACATGGACGGTACAAGACGTCTAGGTCGTAGACGTCTGAGAATCTGACGTTTGCAGCAATACAAGACATTTAGGCTGCTAGACGTCTAGGCAGCGATAACGTCCGGAATCTAGATGTTGAGCGATGCGAGACATCTAGGTTGCTAGATGTCTGCAACAGTACTAGACGTCTGTAGCAGTACGAGACGTCTAGGCTGCTAGACGTCTAGGCATCAATACGAGACGTCTAGCCTGCTAGACGTCTAGGCTGCAGTGCCAAATGTCTAGGCAGCGCTGCTAGACGTCTAGGCAGTGCTACAGACATCTAGGCATCAATACGAGACGTCTAGCCTGCTAGACGTCTAGGCTGCAGTGCCAGATGCCTAGGCAGCGCTGCTAGACTTCTAGGCAGCGCTGCTAGACGTCTAAGCAGTGCTACAGACGTCTAGGCAGCAGATGTCTAGGACATACGTCTAATCGAGGAAGACAAACAAGTTCAGGCGCCTTCCTTGGGAGCTGAAACGAACAATTTTTGGAGGCTTCCGTCGGGAGAGGAAACAAACAGTTTGGAGTCTTCCTTCTGCTCTATAAAAGGGATGTGATCCCTTGCATATGTGATGTTGTTGAAAACGTTGAAAGACGTGAATGTAAAGTTTGCTGAAAATAATAAGAAAAGGAGAAGTTGCCATTGCCCCGTGGTTTTTCCTGCACATTGCAGGTTTCCACGTAAATCTCTGTGTCACTTGTGTTGTTGTTTTCTATTCTCTGTTATTGTGTTTCCTCTTGCAGGTGAAAAATCTGAAGTTTTTCCTAACATCTGGTATCAGAGCTAAGGTTTTGTGCGAGTGGGAGCTGCAACAATGACAGGAGGTGTAACCAAGTTCGAGATTGAGAAATTTGATGGCAGGAACTTCGCTCTATGGAAGATGAAGGTGGAGGATTTGCTGGTTCAAAATGACCAAGCTCAAGCCTTGAAAGGGGTCGCGAGTAAACCGAGCAACATGAAAGATGAGGAGTGGGCAACGCTTGACAGGAAGGCGGTTTCTACAATCCGTCTCTGCCTAGCGGACTCCGTCTTGTTCAATGTAGCTGAAGAGAAGACCGCGGAAACCCTTTGGCAAAAGCTTGAAAAGTTGTATGAAACAAAATCAGCAACAAATAAGGTTTTTCTGAAAAAGCAGCTTTATAGCTTGAGGATGAAGGAAAGTTCATCCGTAGTAGATCATTTGAATGAGTTTAATACTCTTATCAATGAAGATGGAGGATGAAGATAGAGCTATCACCCTACTTTGTTCCCTCCCGGACACTTGGGATCATATGGTGATGACCATCGCTAATTCATCATCGGGAACTCTCAAATTTGATGATGTGGTAGCCGCTTTGTTGGCAGAAGAGTTGAGGCGAAAAACGTCTCTGGAACCCTCGACCAATGAAGCCCTATCTGTGAGAGGTCGATCCTTCGAGAAGAGTAAACAAGGTAGAAAACAGTCCAGATCTAAGTCTAAAGGACATAAGCAGAAAGGGAAGTGTTGGCATTGTGGGAAGCCAGGACACTCCAAGAAGGACTGTTGGCAATTAAAGAATGGTGAAAAGCAAAATCAGCCATCAGCTGAGGCCAGTGCAACAGATTCAGGAGAGACGGCAACATGTGAAGCCTTCTGTATCAATAACAGAATCTGTTTTATATACCTAGGTTTTGGACTCAGGTGCATCTTTCCACATGTCCCCCCACAGAGACTGGTTTGACAAATATCAGCCATACTGTGGTGGAAAGGTCTATTTGGGTGATGATCACCCTTTAGAAATTGTGGGAAGAGGGGATATAAGGATCAGGTTGGACGATGGTAGAGAAAGGATGTTATGTGATGTGCGACATGTGCCCGATTTGAGGAAGAATTTGCTCTCAATCAAAATGATGGATAAGCTAGGGTATTCTGTCACTTTAAGTAACAACTACTGCAAGATTACCAGAGGAGCTCTTGTAGTAGCAAAGGGAGAATCTTATGGGACCTTATACCGTTTATGCGGTGATACGGTGACAAACCATGCAGCAGCAGCAACTTCTGTTCAGGATGCAGTAATGCTATGGCATCAACGCCTAGGCCATATGAGTGAAAAAGGCCTGAAAATTCTGCATGACAGAGGTATGCTTTCTGGGATTAAGTCTTGTAATTTAGACTTATGTGAGCACTGTATTTTTGGTAAACAGAAGAGGGTTCGGTTTATTGCAAGTCCCGGTAAGAGTTCTGATTTTCTGCAACTTATACATTCGGATATATTTGGACCAGTCCCCACTCGGTCCTTGAATGGCGCCATCTATTTTCTGACTTTTATAGATGATTATTCTAGGAGAGTGTGGGTTTATTTTCTAAGAAGAAGTCGGAAGCTTTGCAGAAATTTAAAGAGTTCAAAGCACGGGTAGAGAAGAGTTTGGGCAAGTCGATTTTATGTCTCAAGTCAGATAATGGGGGTGAATATTGCTCCAAGGAATTTGATAAATTTTGTATGCAGGAAGGTATTAAGCACCAAAAGACTGTACCATACACTCCACAACAAAATGGTGTGGTTGAGCGGATGAATCGCACAATCATGGAACGTGCAAGAAGCATGCTTAGCGCAGCCATGTTGGAGAAAAAGTTCTAGGCAGAGGCTGTTAATACAGTTGTTTATCTTATTAACAGGTCACCTACAGCTGCGTTGGATGGACAGGTTCCGGAGGAGGTTTGGTGTTGTAAGCCAGTTGATTACTCTCATTTGCGTACCTTTGGTTGTGATGCGTTTGCCCATGTACCCAAAGAAAAAAGGTCCAAGCTTGACCCGAAGTCAAGCAAATGTGTTTTTCTCGGCTATGGAGATATAGTGAAGGGGTATAGATTGTGGGATCCTACTGCCCACAAGGTAATTATTAGCCGGGATGTAATTGTTGATGAAAAATCCATGCAAAGGAAGGAGGTACAACAAACTCCTAATGTTGTACCAGTTGAAGTAGAAATGAGTGAAGATGAATATGAAAATCAGCATGCTGAAGTTTTTGATCAGCATGCAGAACAGCAAGTAGAACAACAAGTAGAGCAGCCACAACGGTCACAAGACCAAGAGCCACAATCGACAGATCATTGGGTTAGAAGATCTACACGTCCACAAAAGTGTCCGGAAAGGTATTCTCATGTGTATCAGTCCTCTTTTGCTTTGTTAACTGATGATGGTGAACCTAGTTCATTTCAGGAAGCTAGAGAATCTGAAAAATGCAGAAAAGTGGAGGAAATCCATGGAGGAGGAAATCGAGGCACTTCGAAAGAATAAAACGTGGGAACTTGTGGATCTCCCACCTGGAAGAAAGATTGTTGGAAACAAGTGGGTGTACAAAGTGAAGAAGAACAACGATGGGCTGTTGGAACGCTATAAAGCTCGCTTGGTGGCAAAAGGCTATGTGCAGAAGTCAGGTGTTGACTTTAATGAAATTTTCTCTCCAGTTGTGAAGATGACTACTATTAGAGTTCTACTTGCACTTGTAGCTGCACAGGATTTAGAACTGGTGAAGCTTGATGTAAAGACTGCTTTCTTGCATGGTGATCTCGAGGAAGAGATATATATGGATCAGCCTGAGGGCTATGAATAAAGAGGCAAAGAGCATTTGGTTTGCAGACTGAAGAAATCACTGTACGGGTTGAAACAGGCGCCAAGGATGTGGTACAGGAAATTTGACACCTTCATGAAGAGCCAAGGTTTCAGCAAGAGTGAAGCTGACCATTGTGCATACTATAAGAGGTTTGATGATGGCAGTTTTATTATTTTGTTGTTGTATGTTGATGATATGTTGGTTGCAGGCCCCAACATGAAGAAAATCATTGATCTTAAGGCTCAATTGGCTAGGACATTTGAAATGAAGGATTTAGGAGCAGCAAACCAAATTTTAGGGATGAAGATACACAGGGACAGAAAAGGAAGAAAGATCTGGTTAAGTCAAAAGTCATATGTGGAAAAGATTCTGCAGCGCTTCAATATGCAGAATGCTAAACCAATTAGTACCCCACTTCTTCCACACTTAAAGTTGTCTTCCAACCAGTGTCCTAGAACAGAAGCAGAGAAGACAAGCATGTCTCGTGTACCGTATTCATCAGCAGTAGGAAGCCTCATGTATGCCATGGTGAGCACCAGACCGGATATTGCCCAAGCAGTGGGAGTAGTCAGCCGGTACATGGCAAATCCTGGTAAGGAGCATTGGAATGCGGTGAAGTGGATATTCAGATATTTAAGAGCCACTTCAGATGTTGCCATTTACTTTGGATCGGCAGATTTGCAAGTTACAGGTTTTGTGGATTCTGATTATGGTGGAGATAGAGATGGGAGAAAATCCACTACAGGATATACCTTCACTCTTGCTGGAGGAGCGGTGAGTTGGGCTTCTAAGTTGCAGTTTGTTGTGGCTTTATCAACCACTGAAGCGAATACATTGCAGCAACTCATGCCAGCAAAGAGGCAATTTGGCTAGATCGATTGTTGGGTGACTTCAAGGTAATGCAGGAGAAAATTACGCTGCATTGTGATAGCCAGAGTGCTATTCAGCTAGTGAAGAATCCAACATTCCATGATCGCACGAAACACATTGATGTCAAGTACCACTTTATCAGAAATGTGGTGGAAGAAGGTAGGATCCTGTTGCGAGAAAATCGACACTCAAGTGAATCCTGCAGATATGCTTACAAAGTCGATCAAGGTAGAGAAGTTTGAGTGGTGCGAAAACTTCTCTGGGCTTGCTGAAAAAGTAACAAGGGCAGCATTGGGCAATTGGCACTGGATGAAAATATTTGGCAGAAGAATTCCTGAATACTGACTTCAAGTGGGAGAATGTTAGGAGGTGAAGTCACTATACAGAGGGTTTAAGCCTGCAAAGACTGTTGCTAGACGTCTAGGCAGCAGTAGCTAGACGTCTAGGCAAAAGTACGAGACGTCTAGGCTGCTAGACGTCCAGGCAGCAGTACTAGACGTCTGCAGCAGTACGAGACGTCTAGGCTGCTAGACATCTGCAGCAGTACTAGACGTCTGCAACAGTACGAGGCGTCTAGGCTGCTAGACGTCTAGGCAGCAGTACTAGACGTCTGCAACAGTACGAGGTGTCTAGGCTGCTAGACGTCTAGGCAACAGTACTAGACGTCTGCAGTAGTACGAGACGTCTAGGCTACTCGACGTCTAGGCAGCGCTGCCAGACGTCTAGCAATAGACGTCTAGGACAGACGTCTAATCGCGGAAGACGAACGGGTTCAGGCGCCTTCCTTGGGAGCTGAAACGAACAGTTTTTGGAGGCTTCCGTCGGGAGAGGAAACGAACAGTTTGGAGTCTTCCTTCTGCTCTATAAAAGGGATGTGATCCCTTGCATATGCTAATGTTGGTGAAAACGTTGAAAGACGTGAATGTAAAGTTTGCTGAAAATAATAAGAAAAGGAGAAGTTGCCATTGCCCCGTGGTTTTTCCTGCACATTGCAAGTTTCCACGTAAATCTCTGTGTCACTTGTGTTGCTGTTTTCTATTCTCTGTTATTGTGTTTTCTCTTGCAGGTGAAAAATCTGAAGTTTTTCCTAACCGGCTGCTCGTAGACGTCTAGGCTGCTAGACGTCTAGGCTGTTGCTAGACGTCTAGGCAGCAGAATGTGCCAGACGTGTAGCTGCGGAAGACGAACAGTTTTCGGATGCTTTCCCTTGGGAGTGGAAACGAACAGTTTTTCGGAGGCTTCCTTTGGGAGAGGAAACGAACAGTTTTCGGAGTCTTCCCTTTCTTATCTATAAAAGGGGAATGACCCCTTGCACGTAAGTGTAGTGTGTGAATGTAAAAGATTACTGAAATCAATAAAATAAAGAAGTTGCCATTGCCCCGTGGTTTTTCTTGCACATTGCAGGTTTCCACGTAAAATCTCTGTGTTACTTGTGTTGCTGTTTTGTTCTCTGTTATTGTGTTTTCTGCTTGCAGGTAAAATCTGAAGTTTTAACTAACAGTGACAAAGTAATTATTGGAATCACTGGTGCACTCTCTTCCTAAAGATAAAGCTCCAGGTCCAGATGGTTTCACTATTAACTTCTATCATCAATTCCTATACCTTGTTAGAGATGACTTGTTGCAAATGATTGAAGATGTCAAAAAGAAAGGTATGCTCTCTAGAGCCATTAACTCAACATTTCTTGCTCTAATTCCCAAAGAGAAGAATTCTACTACTCTTAATAGATTTAGACCAATTTCTCTATGTAACTGCTCATATAAAATTATGACAAATATTATTGCTAATCGGATCAAAAAGCCACTTAGTAAGTTGATTTCAGAAGAACAAGGAGGCTTTATCCCAAGAAAGCAAATCTATGACAATATCATTATGGTGCATGAGACACTCCACTCCTGCTCCAACATTAAATCAAAGAAGATTGTCATCAACCTTCATAGAGTCAACCTACAGTTCCTGGAAAGTGTTCTAAGTTTGGATTCCCAGCACAACTGGTGCAATGGATAGGAGCCTGTATCAAAGCTCCCCGGATCTCCCCTTTGATCAACGGAGAACCTTCTACTTTCTTTAGAGCTTCCAGGGGAATTTGTCAAGGCCAGCCCACTATCCCCATACCTATACATATTACTAGCAAGAGCTCTCAGCAGCATAGTTGAGAAAATCGGAATCAGGTAGTAAATCGGCTGGTTTAAAAATCGGCAAAGAATCGGAATCGGCAAAAAATCGGGGAAAAAATTGGCAAAAAATCGGCATTTTTTATTGAAAAAACCGAAGAAAATGCAAATTTTCATTGAAAAAAAGCTTTTTTCATGCATATCAGAATTTTTCGGGAAAAAATCGGCAAGATCAGGAGAAAATCGGCTAGCCTGTGAATCGGGAAAAAATCGGCAAAATCAGGATTTTTTGCAGATTTTCTCAATTATGCTCAGCGGCATAAGAAATGCAGGGGAGTTACAAGGAATCAGAACTGTCCAAGATGTCAAACCTATCATGCATGCCCAATTAGCTGATGACACTATATTGCAGGGAGAAGCAACCAAGAATAATATCAGAAAATTCAAGAGTCATCTAAAATTCTAAATTGCTTTGAAGCAGCTTCAGGTGCTTTAATTTAATTGCAATAAAAGTCAGTTTTATACGGTTACTACAACGCCAGCAGAAAATATAGGTTTTGGCCAGATACTCGGATTCAGGGAAGTACCATATCAGTATTTTAGATACTTAGGGGTTCCGATGGGCTTCCACCTCAAACCAAGAAACAGTTGGATGCCAACTATTGAGAAGCTACAAAAGCAAATACAAGCATATAGTAATGGATGGTTGAGTTTAGCAGGAAGAAGAGTTTTAATCAAATCAGTCTTGTTTGCACTTCCAATATATCAACTTCTTGTTTACCATGCTCCAAAAAATGTTCTACAAGCACTTGATGGTCTGGTCAAAATTTTCCTTTGGCAAGGAGGTAAACAAAACGAAATAATTATTCCTGAATTTTGACAGCTGAGGTAAAAAAAAGAAGAACATTTAAGTTTCTTTCAGTATAAAATGCACATTGCAAAAAGACATACCTCCCAAACTCTTGTGTACTTTGCTGAAGATGGCATTTGCTGCTGAGAAGCAGTGGCAGTAGATGGCATCTGAAGGTTAGCTGCAGAATTGTTACCTACTCCAGGTCCTTGCAAATTACCTAGCTGAACTGACTGGTTTAGACTAGGTTTAGGAACCATTGTTCCTGCACCTGAGCTTACTCCAACGGGTCCCATGCCAGCCAATACATTTTGGTTCATTCCAACTCCACTCTGACCTATTTGTGAGCCAGTAGCCATCCCTCCATTGCCCATCCCTGCAATGGATTGTCCTAGGCCAACAACTCCCTGTGAACCATTAATACCAGTGTTGACAGATGATCCTGGTTGTCCAACACCTAAACCTGAGGTCCCTACAATATTTGTTCCAGTACCAAAAGCATTTTGTGAAACATTTGGAGCTACCTGCCCAACTCCCACCAATCCTACAGAGGTACCAGCAGATGTCAATCCCGACTGTCCACTGATAAGAACATTCTGCGCAGTCGAAATTGGTGATGAGCCCATTCCATTAGGAAGCAAATTGGAAGCGTGCATGGCCCCTGGATTATTTCCTGTTGTTTGAAGCCCTAGAGTACTTGCCCCTGGTAAAGCAGCTGAAGGCAGGCGCGAGTGTGAGAGATTATTCAATAAACTTACATTTGTTGTAGAAGCTGTTACAGTACGAAGTTGTTGTGATGTGTTGCCAACAAGTGATTTGAAATCCTGCCCATCTGCTGTATCCATGTTTGATTTTGTGTCTTGAGTCGAAAGAGCTGAAGATGAAGCATATTGGCCAGGAACTCCTTGCGTAGTACCATGTAAATGCGGACCAGAAGTCATATGAGGCAAGCCAGATGCTGACGTAAGAGACATACTAGAGGGAACCTCCTAGGTCATCAACATGGAAAAGAATAATCAATATACAACATATCATAACTATTCAGTCATACTTTATGTCAAGCATTCAATGAAAATCAAATATACTGAAATTAGGTATAATGGAAGATAAGATTAACATGAGTACCGTTTTCACAGTCCCTGTAGTAAGTGCTTTATTTGGCACCTGTGGATGTCCAGGCATCACTCCATTCACTGGAAAATATATGAAATTAATATACATCAAAGTAACAGTAAGTTTATTCACTTGAAAATAATTCATGCAACCGAAGTTTCATAAGCATGGTTGGTTCAGTAGAGAAGAAGTTATCAGCTGAAAACTATGTCACGATTTATCCACACAGTTGGTTTCTGCATAATGCTTTGAGGCTTAAAATTTCTCTCTTTCTATGGCTTTCAGTTTGGTCGTTATTCCCTATATCATTAGCCAGTCCCTTGCTGTAAAAATGGAATACAATGCACTAAAATATAATTCCCTCATAAATATATATAAACATAAGTACACAATTGGAACAACTTACAGATACATATGGATACACTGTGCACAAAGCATGTACCCTGCATAACAACTATCTGCAATACATTATGGCATGGTCAGGCAACACACACAGACTTGCCTTGACCAGCATCATACTCCCGACCAACTAAACATATAGAATTTACAGGACCATTAGGCAATTTGAAATCACCTAACTACTACCAAACGACCCATGTACATAATATTAAGAATGCCCTGAATATTACATTACATTAATACAAACATTTATTTTGCAATGTATACACACAACACTACGTGACAACACTCACATACAGCAACTCTTATTCAGAACTATAATTAAATCATGCACATGCATTCACAAGCATACATTCGTATGCTTGTACAAGGCACTCAGGCAGACGTGTCAAATCATCTACCAACATTTGTCCCCTCCTCTAGACTTGTTGGCATCCCCGCCAACAAACCAATAGAACATTAGGATAGAAGCACTAAACGTGAAACTTATATCTCTTGTCATGCTCCTTTCGCTTCTTTGTGTTCCATAGGTCTTCTGCAATCACTTGCAATACAAATTGTTGCCAACAAAACATTGTTTTCCCGCTGCTTGTTCCGCTTCATGGAAACAACCACATCACAAGTATAACAGGCAACGCATGTTGCTGCCTATGCCGACGATCAAGGGGGCAAAGCCCCTTTGTAGGGTCAACAAGCAACTAATTCCTTTACCATCTAAGCCAATTTTTTCCCATGGACAGCATTTTGGTGGCCTCCGCTCAACCCAATTTCAAAACTGAAATTGTTGCTTAGACAGCTTTTCTCAAACTCTAGACAACGTGTTTCACATTCCAAATGGTATTGGTTGGTCTCGTCGACATTCTCCACCCTAATGATGCCAAGACTGGCCCAAATAAATGACATTCTCCTAACTGCTCAAATGGAAGGCCTAGTGAACCAACCTAGATGGCTACCTCAATTGGCCAACCCAGACAAATGACGATCATCCTTCAACAGACAACCTCCTCCGGACGATAGAATCATACAACATGCCTCAAATAGTCCCAACAGACAATGCTCTTCCTCAAACAAACGGCCTCCCTTGGACAACAGATTCAAACAACATGCTTTAGCGCTAACAAACAACGCTCTTCGTCATATGGATGACCTCCCTAGACGACAAGGTCCTACGGCTAGTCCTTGATGGTCATACTGGATGGCGAGCCTAGATGACCAATCCAAAATGGCAGGCCCAAATGGTCAAACAAAAATCCCTTTGTCGAACCACCAACGAACTCAAGGTGGTGGTTCCTTCATCTGCAGTGTCTCCTTTGACAGCTTCATCTCGTGACGACAACAACACAACTTCGAACAGAAAGATCTTGTTTGTTAATGGAACATTTAAACAATTTTCTATTTTTTCTTGGATAGCCTAGACAACCAATGCTTTCCGTCATATAGTTTGTCTGATTACTCAAACAACAACCTCTCTTGTCTGGACGACATCTTCCCAAGTCCAAACAACCTTCACCTTTGCCCAAACGACTTCCTCCCTGGCCTAGACAAACTTTGCCTTAGCCCAAACGGCTTCGCTTTAGACGATCGAGATCTTGGGAAAAACGACCCAAACAGTCTATTTCACAACCTCGTGTAGTTTCATATTGGGCTCAATCGTCTTTGCCTTCGTCTCTAGAGCAACACCCATGTCCATCTTCACTCAAATTGAGTTACACTATCACCACATTGTTGTCTTATGTGAAAACCCTTGCACCATTTGAATATGCACGTCGTTGGCTTGGACGGTTAGTTACTATTCCTCTCCAACATCCCTCTTCTATATGAAGCCTCAAAACCCTTAAATTGCTCCTTATCAATTCTGCATCTCTTCCTTCATCTAGACTACACAATCGCTTTTGTTTTCCTTTGAAAGGTTGCTTGTTTCAGCCCTATTCTCATCCTTCATCTACAGAGAGAAACATTCAAAAGAACAATCACCTAAGTTTCCCAAGGTGTCCACTTGCGTGTCTAATGCGCAACTTGCTACAACCACTATTAGTTCTTGTCAAACCAGGTTTTCTCCTTCAACAAACTCGTCACTTTGCACTTCATCACGCCCAAATATGCGTATGTCTTTGCCTACATGAACTTGTTATCTACGGGATGTCTTTGCCTAAGCAGCTACTTTGACTACACACACATCTTCACCAGCACAAACTTCTACGTCTGCATGCACATCTACACCTACACAAACTTCTGTCTATGCACACATCTTCACTTGTACAAACTTCTTCATCCGCATGCACATCTATGCAAAGTTCTACATCTATGTGCACGTCTTCACTTGTGTAGACTTCTTTAGTTGCATGCACATCCTCACTTGCACGAACTTCTACATCTGCATACACATATTCACTTCTACAAATTTCTTCGTCGACACACGTCTGCAAAAATTTTTACATCCGCACACGTGTCTACCCTTCACTTGCGCAAGCTTCTAAGTCTATGCTCACATCTTTACTTGTGCAGAATTGTTCGATTTGCAAATGCTTGTGCAAAGTTCTACATCTACACACACATCTTCACTTGCACAGACTTCTTCATCAACAGACACATTTCCGTCACTTGGCCATTCTTCGACATCAACAAAAATGTCTACACCATTTGTAAACTCCAATCTTCTCTCCTCCTGGGAGGGAGGGCCGCAATGGCACACCTAGACTACATCATTCATTGACCACACTGTAATCACCCCATTGTTGTCGTTACATACCTTCTCCAACAATATGCTCGTCACAACTCCATGTCACCAAATTCAACCCAACTTCGTATAGGCAACGACGCCAGAATGTAGAAATGGAATACAACGCTCTATAATATAATTCCATCATAAATACATAAACAAAAGTACACAATAGGAATAACTTACAAATACATATGGATACACTACACACGCAAAATGTATCCAAAACAAGAACTATATGCAATACATTATGGTATGGTCAGGCAACACAAAAAAACCTACCTTGACCAGCATTATACTTCGACAAACAACTCAACCATCACGAAGCACTCCCGACCAACAACATCCCTTTGCCAAGGTAGATGCATACATATCGGATTTATAAGACCAGTGGGGAGTTGGCAACTACCCAACTTCTACTAAACTACGCATGTACATCAAAACATTAAAATTACCCCAAACATTATATTACATTATTACAAACATTTATATGGCCATGTACACACACAACACTGTGTGGCAACACTCACATACAACTCTTATTTACACGTATTATTAATTTGTGTACATTCATTCATGCATGAATATGTTTGTATGCTCAAGCATGACACATTCAAACATGTCAAATTGTTTGCCTATGCCTATAATCCTTTTTTCTTTTTTTAATAAGCTATGTGTGGCTTCTATTGGGGGCCACTCCCATTAAAAAAAAACAAAACATTACATTGTTATCAAGTTAATTAAACCATATCCAACTTGCCTTTCTATCAAAGATATTCGCCATCTTCCTGAAACTGCTAAGTTTCCACAATCAACTACTTGATATCATTTTTATTAAGAGAAAATCTCACTCATACAGTTGTCTTATGAAATTTAAATTTTGTCAAGATAAAATTTAACACCGCAAATGGTTAAATATTTGTTGCCCAGTTAGATATCTATAAATATAGTATAACAACCTAACAATTTCTTAATACTTTTTTTTAGGGTTCTTATTCATGCCCCTAATATTCCAAGATATCATTTTCATCATCATTTTTTGTTTTTATTTGTGGGTTTAGTCCCACTTCTTGTTAACACTTGCAATATTTGCTTTTGTTTTCACATATCAATATCCCTCTAAGTTTCTTTTTCTCTTTGTTTTTGCTTCTTGGGTCTTCCTCTTTCTTTTTCATTCCCACCAACACTTTCATCTTCGTCACTCTCTTCTTCTCACAATGCTCATAGTAACACTTATCATCTATAGGTTTGTATTGCTCTAAAGGATCTGAAGTGCAAGGAATAACCTCAAAAGCACATTCTTCTTTATGTTGCCCTATAAACCCTAAAGTGCAAGGACGCTCTTCCATAGCAATTACCTTCTTATGCTGCCCTAAAAACCCTAAATTGCTAAGGATTTCCTCCATTCTCATTTCTTTATTATGTTGCTCTTAAAACCCTAAAGTGCAAGGGATAACCTCTACACCACTTTCACTTTTATTACCAAGAGATGATTCTATACTACTTGAGGAAAATGAAGATGATTTACTTGGAATAAATTTGACCTCTTTTGTCATCTTTGTTTTAGGATTTTCCTCTACATCTTCCATTGCACCTTTAATTCCTTCTAAACTTGAACTTACACATTATACTTTCTCATCCCTTATATACTTCTTTGTTTCTTCTAATAGTTAATTGAAGTCAGTTGTGGTGGCCTTTGCCATATGATGTTGTAGATAGGCTTTCTTTGCCTCTTCTTTTAAAGTGCAATATCTTTGATCTGATCTGCTTCTATTACAGTAGAATTTCCTTGCTTCATCTTGAAATTTGTCTCATAACCAAAATTTTGTCTCTTTCTTCATAGTTTTCACTTTGCAATCTCTTGCCATGTGTCCAATCTCATAATAATTGTGGCATTGAAATGTGATATTTTCATAATCCACTTGTTGATCCCATTCTCTTGATTCAGATTTAATCTTAATGGATTGTGGCAAAGGTTTTGAAATATCCACAGCCATACATATACGAGTATATATGGCATGCTTTTGCTCCTTAATAGTTAGTCCCTCCTTGATAAATTACCCTAGGGTATTTCCAATATTCCTCAAAACATCCTTATTGATAAGCTGATATGGAAGTCCCAAAAGCCTAACCCACACCGGAAGCTTCTTAATAGTTTCCATCTCAACAAAAAAATTCAGTCCATGATCTTAAATACAGGGCATCTCTCCCGCTAAACCATAGGCCACCACCCATTATTTTATCTCTGATTTCTGAACTAGAAAAGATGATGAGGAAAAAACCTTTAGGAAGAAAAGTCACAAAGTAATTTGAATTCAATCCCCTCTTCCACTTGATCCAATTTTGAATTTCTAAAAACACTGGCTAGTGGCCATGGAACTTACATATTAATCCTCTACTTTTATGAACCATTATATCATGCTCAATCAACTCATCCTTGATAATCACTTCTAGTGTAATACTTGCTACCTGGATTGAACTTGCCATATATTCGCTCTTCTGCTTATCTTTAACTTGGGCATCCATACTTCTAGCTAGGGCATCCCAATTTCTAGCTACGACATCTTGACTTCCCATTAGGGCTTTCAAATATGACTTTCCTTCCATACTACCTAGTGGGGCTCACTCCTGGCTCGCACTCCCTCCCGACTCGCACTCCCTCCCCGCTTGCACTACCTACACCTACAATCTTGAGTTGAATAACTTTTATAATTTATTCCATGGACCAACTTTTATCATAAATTTCAGCAAATCAGCATATTTTCTTTAATTATCATAAAGCATATTTGCTATAAAATTCTATAAAGAGAACACTTTTGCAGAAGTTTTAAAGCCTTGGAATAAAAGCATCCATACATATTTACATTTTGAACCTTCTTCCTTTTAGAGACATAAATGGTGCAATTCTCATTTAGTAATTTGTAACATATTTTGTAGCCTCAATGAGGTCTATCGATCCCAAATATCTCAAAGGCATTCTTGAACTCATTGGAGCAGCTGTATAAGTTCAAAATTTTGGAAACCTATTCTTTTTCTTGTAAGCAACTTACGGTAATGTAACGATCTAAAGACTAAAATGAAATGTAGCAGCCTAAAATCCGAATTTGTCTACGAAGTTATGTACAATTTCAACAAATAAGCATATTTTCTTTATTTATCCTAATGCATATTTGATATACAAGTCTATAAATAAACCCTTTTTATAGAAGTTTTCAAGCCCTGGTAAAAGCATCCATATATATTTCCATTTTCAAACTTTTGCCTTTCAAAGACAAAATTAGTAAAACTCTCATTTAGTACTTGGCAACAATTTCTGTTGCCTCAGTGAAGTCTATCTATCCAAAATATCTCAAAAGCATTCTTAAACTCACGGAAGCATCTGTACAAGTTTACACATTTTTTACTCTATTCTTTAAGCAAATTAGGGTCATGTAATGATTTATAATGAAATGCAGTGGCGTTAAATCCAAATTTGTATCCAAAGTAATGGATGCATACCTAAGGACACAGGTTTGCACATTAAAACATTCATACATGAATCATAAGGAAATGAAAGGCCTTGCCAGGGTCTATTTCTAAAGCGATCTGATATAATGTCTACCATTTCCAGCACTGTTGATACTACTGCACCTTCCACAAATTAAGGTTAATTCTTTTCAAGAATGTACTTTGACATGAGCTTAACCATCTCATCTTAAAACCAACATGACAGCTGACTGCCCAAGGAAACATAAATTTTAGACAAGTGATAATAGAATTTGTGTTCATAATATGTGGTGTTATTATACTGATAAAGTCAACCAAAGGCATCAGTATGCAGAAATAAAGCATCAAGGAGAGTAGAACCTGCTTGGCCTGACGAGGGTCTCACAGCAGCAGTCGGTGGTTGAAGTGAAACTGAATGCATAGCAGCAGGTGTTAAATCAGTCTTTATCACATTCGAGCTCACATTTACTGTTGCTCCAGAGCAATTTAGAGCAGAGCAAGCATCCTTAAAACTATCCGAAAGAAGAACCAAATGTTGTGAATGTTTTGCATTTTCCACTACTGCATCTGTTGCTGAAGGATTGTGTTTGCCCTTCACAAATTGCAAGAATGTAATTATACATAATGAAAAGGCATTACACTAACATCTATAGAAAACTAAACATTGATTACTCAAGCCTGATAATTACAAACATATTATATATATTCAAGGGAGTGCATTATTATCAGATACTGCAACAAACATGAATGATATCTCAGAAGTGGTACAGACTAGAAAGAAATAAGGAAAAACGAAAAAAATTATTAATATCTATAGATTGCCATGCCCCAATTTGAAACCCCTTGCTAAGCCCCTCTGATGTGGAATGGAACATTGAGTGTGTTAGATTTATGATCTACTAAAAAGTGTCTACATGAGTGTAAAGTTCCACTTTGTAGCAATCAACAAACGAAGTGACAATAAGTGTGATGTTTATCTCTTGGATTTGGTTAACGGTCAGTCTCAGATTTATCATTATGTAGAAACAATGTTTTATAGCAAACATAGTGTGTCATATTATCACATTGATTTAATGTGCTTGTGTTGAGACATTATGGTAACCTATAAGAATATATGAGAGATTAATCTATCATGGTTTAATTGGGACAATGCTTAATGATAAGCTGTTTAATTAGACATTAGGAAGATAAAAATTATCATGACTTTAAACATTGTGAAGGTATATAAATTAGTGTTTTTAAATCAAGTGCTCAAAACAGTAATGTCAGATTTGGATGTTAAAACAAAATTTGAGGGTTGTGTACATTAGAAAGGAAAAAAACCCAACATAGGGACAAATTTCCACTTTTTTTTTTTTTTTTTTTTTTTTAAAGCGAAAAACCCCTTGTGGAGCCACCTTGGTCTGAGAGACCACGAACAGGGGGTTCTACACCGTCAAAGTCACCCGGGGGTCGCACCCGACCCTGCCCGCACCAACATTATCAATTGGATTTTAGATACCCAATTCAGCTTTTTGGTAGGGTGGAGATTTGAACCTGGGACCTCCCTTGGAGGATTGCCCTCTCCTCTCCAACTCACCTACAACACCTGGGTGAAAAATGTCCACCTTTTGTTGGAATCATTTTTCCTTTGTTAATCTCATCTACAAAAAAGGGAGGTTGCAAGTTCAAAGGCATTAATCTGTTTTCAAAAGGTTAAAAAAACTTTTAGGTTGTGCATTCATAGATAAGACAATTTTATTAATGTTCACAAATGGCCAAAGTAGGCCAATGGGGCTCATTGTAAAGAGCTGTTACAATGAACTGTAGTAACCAAAAATTACTATGAATAAGCTAAACTACATAAGAGACAGTCTGTCTCAGGTTTACATTTCCACCATTGTTGGAGCTTTGAGAGGTGAGCTTCATGAACCTGATGTCACCATTGTTGGACCTTTGAGAGGTGAGCTTCATGAACCTGAAGTTTAAAGGTAATTCTTGATTAATGAATTACGTGTTGTACAATTATGGTGGTAATTGATCTTAAGATTAGATGCTGTTGAAGAAGCTAAGATGAATTTTAATATGGATATAGGCCAGGTACAGGCCACATCTGACAGAATTACTATTCTGCCCAAATTTAGCCCCAGAATTGGGAATATCTTCTCGATGAAGTTAAAACTCGGATTCATTTTGGAGGACAAAGAAAACTGGAATTCACAACTTCAAGAACAGGGAAACCAAAATCCAAATGCAGTTGAGAAAAATAGGAACATATATCAAATACAAATACACAATAATTATAAGTATAACTTTATAGAAATATATTATATACAACATATAATATGTTTATATATTATATAGTATATAATATACAATAGATGTCAAGAGGGATATATTGAGAATTAGCTTTCTTTCAGGTCTTTTTCCTTATGCTTTTAGGGCTTTTCTAAAGTAATATTAGAAATTATTTTTATTTTTAAAAAGCTAAGAATCCAATCAGACCAATCTGAGCAGTCGGGGAAAATATTTTTTGATCTAGATTTGATCAATGTCTGGCAGAATTTGGTAATTATGGGGATAAATTTTCCACTTCTTGTCTTCTTGTAGTATAGTATGGAAGGGTTGCACTTCAGATCCCCACTGTTGCTACCCTAAAATCTTGAATTTAATTGATGCGATTTCTCCTTTCGGCTGTTGTCATTAGTCTGTCCGCTTAAAATAAGTTTTAGCAGCCATTAACTCTGTCAGCTTGAAACATAATTCACCAGTCAACAGCACTCCACACCTGCTGATATTAAACTAGGGAATCATGAAAATGAGCTAGAAATGAAGTTTCAGGCTGCCAATTATATTAGCCAAATCTAGCAATTTTTTTTCAAGCGTACTTTAAAAATTCCTTATTTTCAAATTTAATGGATTAAATCTGCCAAATGCAGTTATTTTATGTCTTCCGTTATTTTACTCAGGTATGGACCATTTGAGATCATCGAGCAAGTCAGTGAGAATGCTTTTCGGTTGAGTTTACCTTCATACATGCGTGTTTATTCAATAGTCAATGTGGAGAATCTTCGGCTGTTTGAACCATCAATGATTGACGAGGAGGAGAACAGGATTGTTCTACTGTCGGGTGAGGATTTTGTACCAAGTTCATAGAGGAAATGGAGGAGGACTCTATACTGCAGAAGCAGGTTTGCACCACTCACAGCGGAAAGCAAGAATACTAGAAAGTTGCTCAAAGGGGACAACTACCATCAAAAGCAACATGGTATGATAGGAGAAGAATCAAGGAGTTATTTCCTCATCTTCTACCTAATCTATAGCTTTTGGGGACCAAAAGCCTCTAAATATGGGAGGTGTGATCAAAAATTAAAAAATAAGAAAAGCAATTCTATAGATAGAAAGGCAATTTAAAAATAGAAAAGTGCATATAAATTGCATAATGTAAAAAACCCATAATTATAAATGGGTGAATGCTAAAATAGAATTTTAAAAATAGAAAAAAAAAATGAAAATAAAAATAAAACAAGGAAACCAAATATAGAAAAGTCGTATTATTTTTGGCATGTAAAATGTCTATATATTGGGTGTGAGGCACCTATTGTAAGGGGGAAAGAAAAAATGGAAGAAGAGAATTCCAAGAGAAATTTCTCAGGAGTCCAGATCTAGCAATCAGAATTGAGCAAAAAGACTCAGAAGGTCAGATTGCAACGGGAGAAAGATTGCAACGGCAGAAGTGTATTCTCTTAGCATAGATCTAAGAAGCAAATTGCTTCTAGACTGTTGTAAATCTTCTCAGTTGTAAAATTGAATAAAAGAGATCTGTATTTGAGGATCCCAAACAACATAGTTGACGGATGATTACAGATCACTCATTGAAGCCATATATAGACAGTAAAATCACGCAAAGTAAATTTATTGCTACAAAAAGTACGGACAGCATAGTGGTAAGAGCTTTGGGCTCTCTCTCGGAAGACCCAGGTTCAAACCACGGCGTACCCAGAAGGGTATAGGTCAGGTTGGAAGCGGCCGAGCGTTTGCTGGTTGGCTGTCCCAGTTCGACACCCTGGAGAGTCGGGGGTCCCATTGACTTCGTTTTTCCCAGCAGGCTAGGGTTATAATGGCAGCATCTGAGCCCGATACAGTATCCGGCAAAAGGTGTTACTGATTCCCCTATGTATCAATATATATATATATATATAAAAATATCGGTGCAAAAAGTGCAGGAGGAAAAGCAGCACAGCACTACCTTCAAAGAAAAGGATGTCAAGAAGCTCTCTTGGTTGGGTGTAGCCAAGAAAGAAAACTCCAGGAAAGGGGGTCAAACTAAGGGAAAATAGAAGAGCAGTGCTTCCACAATCTCCAATAATAGAAAGTCCAAAGGCCATTGTATATATTGTGATAAGTATAGGCATAATGACACAGCTTATTGGAAGTTGCGTCCTAATTATAGTCATTGGAAGAATAAAAGGAAATGGTCCAAGAAAATGTTGATTAAGCATGATGGAGAAGAGATCAAGTATGAATCAAAAATTGGTGAGACACTTGTATCAAGGTCTTTGAAGAAGAGGGAATAGTTCAAGAAGCCTCCAAAGAAGCATCCAAACTATAGGAGGTAAAGAAGAGATTGTTCCTTCTTAAGGCGCACATTAGGAATGTCAAAATTTGATGCCCTGATTGACCCTCATTCAAAAGAACATGAGGGTCAAAAAAGAAGGTTGAGCAACATTGATTGAAGACTGTGTAACACCCAAGCCCATATTTTCTAGGCTAGTGGTATAAGTATACAGGATTGAATGTTAATATGCAATGTCAAACTTAGATTTTGATTTCATCTTGCCTCATTCACAAGGTACAATATGATATAGTGCCTCTTGATGCACATGAAGTAGTTCTAGACGATTCTTATTTATAGGAAAAAGATGTCTAGAGAACTTTTCAACAAACAACACGAATATCATTTCATTAAGAAAGGGCAGCCATCCCTCACTTATGATTATATTGGGAGGCAGAGACATCTTCTCAGCTCAGCCAATAATGTTTAGATGCTAGTCAATGTGAAACCTGCTATGATCTCTTTGAAGTATGTACAAACAAACAAGGGAGGAAAATACTTCTTCCCTTTTCTCTCCTTGGTGTAATCTAGATGGATCATTGACTACAATTGGGATCAATTGGTTGTCACTCAAAAGGTGTTTCTAGAGTCAAAGATGACAACCAAATTGTTCAAAAAAAATTCCTCCAATTTGATGTCATTTTTAAACAACTTGCTATGGTCTTTTTAAACAATGTCAAAGGGGCAACCCCATTAGTAAGCAACTTGCTATGGTCTTTTTAAACACCAAACAAACAAACAAGGGACGTGCCTTTTCTCTCCTTGGTAAGCTTTTGGTAGTGTGTTGTAGGTGGATCATTGACTACAATTGGGAGCAACTGATCATCACTCAAAAGATGCTTCCAGATTATAAAATGATCCTCCAATTTGATGTTATTTTTTGGTATTTTGAGATTCTATTTGAGCCCCAAGACACCCACTGATGGTGTGGAACCATATCAATTAGATATTGTTATAAGTGAAGCACAAATCAGGGCCCTCTAGGTCCCTAAAAATGGTGCTTTCTGGGGGACAAAAGGGAACCCCCGGTAGTTGCAAGAGTAGCATTGACCTGCAACTGGAAGGATTCACCTGAGCAACAGGCAAGGATCCCCTCAAACCAATAAGGTCGCCATTGGGTACCAACAAGGCCAACATCACATACTAATGGGGTCAACCTCTACTGCAGAACAGTTGCCAGTTTGGGAATGATGGTAACATATGAAAATTGCACACAACACTTTATACCCTAGCAGGAGTTGAAGTTCAAATGTCATTGAAGAAGACTAAGAAACTCTGTTACATCTGCTAATTCCCACATAATCCTTGGAAGTCCAAGAACCCAAGTAGGGAACCCAGAGGACACCTTGAGTTTACAAGCATAAAAGGTTTGAAATAATCATTGGGGATTAGGAGAAGCAGAGGATCAGGTTTAGCTAACAAGCAAAGAGAAATTCAGATACCCTAGTACTTGTTGGTTACGAATCTGCCACTAGGAAAGGATTTTAATCTTTTGCGCCCTATATTCGCCCAGCAGATTGAAAGGCCGGAAGGAAGAGATGCCTTCCGTGTCGATCTCCAAGAAGGTCGGCTCCTATACTAATCTACTTCATTTTTTAGATAAAAGTTCTGGAAAGAGATAAAAATGCTGAAAGAAATGAAATATCATGTGTTTCGGGTGGGGAAGAACAAGCAGCACGATCACAAATTAGCATCCAAACCAACAACAATCAAAACAAAGCATGTAACAGAAACTGCTATTGCGATTCTATCCTATGTATCCTTCATTCAGTATTCCAGGTCTACTTAATTGCCAATGTTGTGATCCAAGATTATGAATGACAGCAATCAGAAAAATAAATGACACGATGCAGAAATACTTGCATAAGGCAGCATAAAAGAAAGAGACAAATAGCAGAGCCAAGGATGCTTTGTATTAAAAGAAGTGTTTTGTCACAACAAAGCTCTCTAGCAATATGTTCCCCCCTTTTACAATGCAAGCTCACTGCTATTTATAGCAGAAATTTCCCCCCCTTTACAATCGGAGCACAGCTCCCCAAACCTGCAAAAGCTGCAGAAGGCTGCCAGATTTGACTCTCATCGGCCTGCAGCATGGTCTTTCTGACTTTCGTACAACTTCTGACAGATTCGGTAGCTGAACAGAGGATACTCCATCAATGTGGTAGGTGCAGTATGGTTTGGCTCCGAATGATTGTCATTACTGCTTACCTACCCCGTACTCTGAAGTATACTTTCAACTTCGCCAAGAGGGGCTCAGATCTCGAAATTTTGCTTGTTTTTATCTTGGGAGATGTTCTTTGCCTTAGCAGTTCTAAAAACTGGGGGGAATCCGGCTTTACCTGTTTTAAAACTCTCTACTGATCGCTGTCGGAGGTCGCTGAAAAATGAAGAAACGCCTAGAATCGCTAAATAGCGACGGCGATCTCGGGAGTTGGAGCTGGGAGCGACCTTGGGCACAAGCTGTGAAGCGCTCAAAAATTGAGCGACTTCGGGAAATCCTGGTGAGCGACAGCGATCTTGGGCGTGCTCCATGCTGCAAATCGCTGAAAACCTGCAGCGCTGCTGGGAAAGGTGGGCGGCGACGGCGATCGCGGGAGCAGGGACACTTAGCCAAATTTCCTTGTTTTGCTCCCTTTCCGCGCGTCGCCGAAAAATCGCGCGACGACGGGCGTCGCCGAGCGGCGACGGCGATCGTGGTCATGGGGACACTTAGCCAAATTTCAAGACTCCTTTGTGCAGCTCTTGGTCGCCGAAATGTGGCGCGACGACAATCCCGGTTGTCGGCACTTGGGCATTTTAAAACCTCGCCCCGGATCGCTCAAACTACTCGCGTCGCTGGGGATCGCTCAGCAGCGACGGCGATCGCGGGTGCACCCAACACTTAGCAAATTTCAAGCCCTTTTGTTGCTGCTCTTGGTCGTCGAAAATGGCTCGCGCTGCCAAGATCACCCGAAAGCGACGGCGATCGCGGGCATGGGCCGACACTTAGCAAATTTTCTACAATCTTTTTTTTTTTAGCTTTGCATTCCAATATAAAGATCGCTCTACTTAACTGGAAACTGAACAAACTGAGAAAGAAACAAGAAAACTGAAACAGCATTGAGGAAGGAGGGAGGCAACAACCTGAAAAAATTAAAATTCTTCTACCCCTAGAAAAATGTGGCAACAGTACTCATGCTTAAATTTATACCTAAATCTCATTCTTTAAGTAATAAACCCTTCTTGTTTTCTCTGAAGAGATTCATTCCTCGGGAGGTTATCATTGTCAAATTTGATGTCATCGCTGTGTGTGGTTTCAATTTGTCAATGGTGTTCTTTCAGGATTAAGCAGAGAAATAGCCTGTTCTCCTTGATTTTTGCCAAGTTTATGCAAGTAGTACCAAAGTTGAAAAAATCATGATTGGCATTTTATTAACAAGGGCCAGGAAATATTAGTTTGGCAATTAATCAGCAAAAATGGGTATTTTTTCTTTTTTCCCTTTTGTTGATCATGTTGGGCGCAATTGTTTCAAGTTTTTTTAAACACCAGCAAGTACATAGTAAAGAGTGCACTGGAGGATTTGAAATCTGAATTTTTTACTCCTGAAGGCTCTGCTTGATGAATCTCTGTTATTTTGTAAAATTAATTGTTAAATAAGTGTACGTAAGATAAATTGAAGAATGCTCAGAATAGCTCGGGACCCTTAATATTCATTTGATTATAATCTCAGTTTCTAGTTAGTATTTTCTGGCTTCTACTGTGGTTCTTGTTTTCTCAAATGCAATTCCAGAGATAACACTTTTAAAATCTCCATTTTATGCTTTATTTCCTCATTGACATAACTTACATTCTTCCAATCAAAAAAAGCCAATGGAATTTAAATGAAATAGACAATAGCAAAAGTTAATGTCACATACCGCATTGTATACTGATCTAAGCATGGGAAGTTGTTTAGGCGCAATCACTGAGAGAGAAACAAAGCACTGAGATGAAAGCCAAACAATTTTAGTACACTAGAATTCATATAAAATAACAAGTTTCCACAAAATCTGAAAGCATAGTGATAGTTTCTACAATATCCAAAATTTTAAAGTATCCATGCAATTATAGATACCTGTGCATATGCCTTGGCAACTGTCTCTGCATCAGCGAGCCATTGCTGTGTTTGAAATTCTGAATTTACATTCTGCTGACTTGATGTCTGGACAGGTAATCGAGGAACTGGAGTTGGAAGAGGGTAAGGATTAGATGCTGCAACTAACATACAGTGTTTTTGTCTGTCCATCCCTTGTGTCAACTGAGCCACAGCCTGATTAAGTGCAAACATCTGAAAGCAACAAAGTATTTAGCAAGCTTCAGAGACACCAATATCATATGAAAGGTCCATAAAGTAAGCATGCTAAATTTTTTGTTATGTGCCTAGATGCCAACTAATATGTATTCTAACCAGCCATCATCTTTACGAAAAATAAATGTTCAATAAGCATTTTCCATTCACTTTAGCGTTGGAAATAAAGTTTGATAGGAATAATATGCAATGTTGTCCACCATGTCCAATTTTTAAACTTCATCTTCCATCAGATTTTAACACATTTCTCCACAGAAGTTAACTTGGTTGTTAGTAGATACACGTTCTATATCTAATTGATTTTGCCATGAAATTCCTAGAACTTAGTGGATATAATGAGATATGTAGAGGATATTGACAAATATTTGCCCGATAACCGTTGTTCCTAAAGCTAGTTGGTCAGACTTGTCCATCCTATTGATCACAAATTCGAATTTTAAAGCAATGTACCATAACAAAGTACATATATATCAATGCCATGATTAGAATTATGCATACTAGGGGGGACTTCCAAACTAAATCTTCAAGGTAATTTTGACTGGTCAAACAAAGAACCTATCTGTGTCCTTCTAACCATAGTTATAACCTATAACATGTGAACAGTATTTGAAAAATATGACCATACCCTGTCCACTGTTTTTCAAAAGAGTATCAGAAAATATACCAGCATATGCAACATTTCCAAATAAAAAATTGAAAAAAAAAAAGAATATAACTCCAGCTAAATAAACTACTAGTGCAAAGGAGGAAGAGATTCAATATGATTTCTGTTTTAAATAAATCAAATTTAACTGAGGTCATTAATTATATGCGAGAAGTATGAGAAGACCCATAAAAACAAGGATGGCAGAAGTTATCTCTGACAGAGATGTCTCATTCTAAAACTTGAGTCGGTAAGGTCTTCTCAATGCCCAATAACGTGATTTCCAAGATCTAGACGAGGTTGAAGGCAATCACAAGAGGAAAATACTTGAAAAGCATCATAGATGATGCAAACACATTTCAAGCTGATACAGGTCAGATTGTTTTGTATGTTTATCGCATTTGAACCTTGTATAAAGAATATATATTTCAAAGTATATGAGGATTTTCTGCTTGCAAGTGTTCTTATTGAGAAATCTCACCATTGGATAATTATATTCGTAAGCGTGAAGCTTACTAGTTTAGCACTCAGAAATGAGATAAGGTAGTTTTGATAACTACAAATATACCTGCGTTGAATGTCCAAGAAATAAAGTGTAATTCGATCCTGAATACATGAGGGTAGCTTTAAGTTTTGATACAAGTCCGAGTCTGGTAAGTAGAGAAATTTATGGTCACTGGAAACAAGAGGAAGTCTCTAAATAATTCTGGTGTTGATGCAGCTGTGTATACCTGTTCATATACTCTTTCTGATCCTGTTCACTAAGAAAATGTGGGAGCTCATCTTTTGTTCACAAAAAATCAAGCATTGTCATAGAATAAACTTGAAAGGTCCATTGTTTTTAAACTGGAATTATGACCAGTTTGAATAATCTATTTCTGACAGACATGGACAGAAGATGTGCATATCCATTGGGCATGGCCATTTTTTACTTTCTATGGTGATTTGTGAAAGGTGTGTTTGGAGGCTACTGCAGCACAGTTGGATGCCGACAATGTTTATTTCTCCCAGAAGATCACTCATTCATTGGCACCTGCACCTATGGAAGTCTTGCATCACAGGAAATTTGAGAATTGTGTTTTGCTCTACTGAAGGTCATCTGTCTAAAGATAATAGAAAATCCCTTAGGGTTTGAGGTGCCTCTTATTATGGATTGAATATTGTGGCATCGTAGCAGTGAGATGACCATTTTTGGATTGTGCATTTGTGTGGGAAAATGCCCAAAATAAATACTCATGGTACTGATGTTGAGGATGATGATAATAATTGTTCTGTTTATGAAATGAAAGGAAAGATTTTAATTACATCTGCGAGACCCAAATATGGTCTATGGGACCTCAAATATGGAAGTACAACTACTCAAACCATATCATATGATCTTTAATATCTTTGAGAAGGTTATTCCTTCTCCTGCTCATTTGGGTTAGCAATTCCCCAACTTTTTTTATTTTACTGTCTTCAAATAACTCTGCCATAGATCCGTTTCCAAGTGTTTCTTTGTATTTGCCACGGATATCTGAAAAACTCGGGCATTTATAGATGAAGTGTTCCTCTGTCTCTACTACCCCTGTGCTGCATAGAGTACATATCCTTTCTTCCCATTGTTCTTTGGGTGCTGTCCATCTTCCTGTTTCACATCTAAGCCTATGAGAGCTAGTCCTTATCTGAGCAATGAGGATTTTTTCCTTCCACTTGATTTCAGCGCCTATATACGCTTTTTCCTTGTGGTCATACGTTGGGTTAAACTTTGCAATATAATATTGTCTTTTCCTACTTACATTTTTCCACATTCCACTTCTAAACTTTTCATTCACATAATATTTTATGTCTTTGTTGACATTTGAGCATTCATTTATGTTGATTTCCCAATGTTTCATCCATTTCTGATTTTGTTTCATCCATGCATTCTTCCGCCTATGCAACTCTTCGTCCCTAGCTGCCCTAGGCCATCTGTCGTTTTTCAAGTTTTCAGTTTTTTTCAAGTAACATAACAGATTGGTCATAGCAATTGCTTCTAAAGGGAACATTCCAGTTTCAGCTAGAATAATTTCATAAGGGGTTGTGACCTTAATTTTGAGAAAATTTGTGATTAGATATTTTTGAATCCTTTCTATTTGCCTCCATTTTGCATTTGTTGTGCCACTAGCCCACACCTCGCAACCATACAACAAAACCGGTGTAACAAGTAGACCAAATAAGACCTTGATGGTCTTCCAGTCCCACAACTCAGCATTCCTACACCTGTTTTTAAGTGCATATAGTGCTCTCCAACCACTTTGAGTTCTTTTCATCCTACATGTATTCCAATTAAGTTTGTCATGAAAGTCTATGCCCAGGTATTTGTATTCTACTACTACCTCAAGAGGTTCTCCTGCAAACTGAAATTCGAGCTGTTCCTTCTTCTTTTTTGCTGAAAAAATCATAATTTTTGTTTTGCTCGTGTTCACCTGCATCCCAACTTCCTTACAAAAGAGTTCTAGAGCTCGAAGGTGATCTTCTACATCTTTGGCTGTTTTGGCCACAAGAATTACATCGTCTGCATACATGAGGAGTTTTACCACATATTTGGCTAAGTGCACACCCTCTCCCCCAAATTTGTTTATCCATTCTTCTAACTTGTCAATGTACAACCTAAATCAGGTCGGAGATAGAGGGCAACCTTGTTTGACACCTATGTCACTACCAAAACATTCAGATAACCCTTCCTGTGTTCCGATTCTAGCCTTTACATGCTCATATAGTCTGTGAACTGCTGCCCTGTAGTGAATTGGAACTTCTAGCTCTTCCATTCTTTTCCATAATTTTTTCCTTGGCACTGTGTCAAATTCCTTTTTGAAGTCTACAAAACAACAAAAAGCCTCTTTCTTTTTTGTCCCATATTTTTTCCACTGTGTCTGAGCATGATACAACGATCAATAGTTGAGTGCTTGGGCCTAAAACCTGCTTGCCCCTTTGCTCTCTTTCTTTTTTCTTTTTCCCATATGCTGATCCTACACTCTATCATACTCCCAAACAACTTTGCAAAGAGAGGGTTGATCATGATAGTTCGATAATTTGAGGGATTATTTACATCTCCACTTTTAAACAAAGGAATGGTCAAGCTAGTTGTCCACTCGGAAGGGAAGCCATTTTGTATGACCTCATTGAAAATTTCTTTGATCTGCAATGAAAGAATATCTACCCCCCATTTTATATGCTCTGCCTGAAGACTATGTATGTCACGGGCTTTACCAGTTGCTAACTTTTTTATCCCTTGAATAATATCTTCATTTGTGAAAAGTTCTTTCTTGACACTGATAGTAGGGGGTGTCTCCTGCTGGTTACTACGCTGATACAATTGTTTTGAATACTCCAACCACTGATTAACTGTTATGCTATTTTCAATTTGCATCCTTTTCACGCTTAGTTCCTTCCAAAATTTCTTTGGTTCATGCTTCCCTAATTAAATCAATTCTTTCCTCCTTGTTCTAGTGTATTCTTCTTTTTTTGCCCTTACCAGTTTCTCATATGCTTTTTTGTTTGCTCTTGTTTTACCCATTGGTTCCTTTAGTAATCTTCGCGCTTTTTTGCAATCTTCATCGAACCATGGGTTGGTTGGGAAGCTATTCCTTTCTTTCTTTTTAAGTTTAGCTCTCTTGCATTTGTTTAGAGCTTCTTGGATAACATGCATTAACCATTCACTCTTACTGTAATCTCTGCTACTGTGAAGTAGTCCTTCCCTGTCCTGTAACTTATTATTTAATAGTGCTCTAAAATATTGCCTTGCAAGTGTTTTTCCCTTGGTTTGTCTCCATGCATTCGAAGTTTCATAACAATTGGGTTGTGATCTGACTTAAGTTCCACTGGAGAATCTTCCACTTCTAGCTCCTCTATTTTTGGTATGTAATTTTGTGAGCATATTACATAGTCTATTACACTTTGTCCCTTATATGTTTTGCATGTATACTTTCCTGAATTTTTCCATTTGTTCATCCCATTTCAAATAATCAAGTTGTGTATGCAGCAGAGGCCTACAACTCTTCTCCATATTGCGTGATAGCCCCATGCTCATCTTCTGAAGTCCTGGTCTACTGCTGATTTTCCTCTTCTTGGCATCCAAAGAGGATTAATCTCAATATCTTCGCTACCTTCTAGAATGTTAGCTTGCTTATTTCTTGTCCTTGCATTGAAATCTCCAATTAATATAATCTCCCCCAACTTATCGTATATCGAAATGTCTCTTTTTAGGGAGTATGGGTCTTCTCTGTTAAGGTCATGTTTCTTATAGAATTTAGAATTCTTGGGAGCAAAATAACATGCTGCTATGCTGATAACTGACTTATTTTCTAGGATCTTTATCCAGATGTACTGTTTGTTTTCGTCTTGTTTTTCAATTTTAATGACCCTATCCCATTCTTCTTTTATTAAAACCATAATACCCCCATGCCCTTTGCCATTTTCCGCTGTTTTATTCCATATTGCTATTTTTTTGTATCCCACAAATTTTGGAGTCCTACATCCATCGTGTTCATGTGTTTCCGTCAGTATGATTATATCTTTGTCTCTAGCAATGGGCCCTAACCCGGGTCCTCTTCTCCAAGGGTAACCTCTATAGTTCCAACTTACCATCGTAAGATGTTCTCGGGAGGGCTATACTCCCTATTTGTTTTGGGTTTGTTTAGATGTGATGCATGCCTTTCCATTTCTTAAATATGCCCGTTTCCCTTCATTCCTTGCTGCCCTCACCTTTTCCCATTCCTTATTTCTTTCTTCCTACTGTAAAAATGTTAGGTCGTCATCTAAATATAATTGTGACCCTCTCACCATGCCTTTGTTTTTTAGTAACCTTGTTTTATCCTCATAGCTCATCAATGTGACCCGAATATGCCTATCTTTGCCTCCTTCTCTCAGCTTGCCAATTCTGCTTGCTTTTTTATCTGACCTTTCCAATGTAATCGATCTGATAAGAAGTCCCTAGTTAAACGATTTGTGTCTTCCCTATCCCCATAATATTTCAACTCTTTGATGATTATATTTGATAACTTCTCATGTCTTTCTTTCTCTTTTGTTACTTAAATTTTTACTAGCTTCTCTATCAACTCTTTTTGTTGATTGACTGATTCTTTTACTACTTGAGACCATGTCTTTGCCTTTGCTAATTCATTTTGCAGCTCATTTTCTCTTGTTTCCATGTTTTGGAGTATTTCCCATACCTCTTTCATTTGATTTGCATTTGTTTTTTCCACCTCTATTGCATCATTGATTGGGGGGTGGATGGCTTGTTTGAGGACATGCATTCACGCTGACCCTTGTTTGCAAGATTTTGTATCTTTGACACTTGCTCCTTGATTTGGTTGTTTTCCTTTTCCAGCCTCCGAATGGTGTTTATAACCTCATTTGATTTAGTATCTCTTAATTTCTCCCTCCTTTCCATGCTTTCAAGTTTCTCTTTCATCTTCATTAGCTCTTGCACATAAAGTCTTGGTGCCCACATGAGTGGTGTGGTTGTGGGACTGTAATTTTCTTCCTCGTCTGAAAATTCATTTTGGTGACCTCCATTTTCCATGTTGAATGCTTTCTTGCTGTTATTTCTGATTTTTTTCTCCTCGCTTGTTTTTCCTTTTGTATTCTCGTGTTGTCATTTTGCCTTCATTTCTTTTATCTTCTCTCTTTTGTCCCCTCTGTTGGGCTAATTGATCTCCTCGTTTGATGATGGTTAGTGCCTTTGATTGTTCCTTATTCTCCACCTGTTTATGTGGTAGAATATTTTTTATTTTTATTTTTCGACATGTCCCCTTCATTTTTGTTGCCCTTGCTCGAGCTTGTCGACGTCTTAATATCCTCCAGTACTGTTTCTCATTGACATATATCGGTTCTTGCAATTGTTGCTTCCCTTCTTCCATTGCCAAACCCTTTATACTATTGATCCGATGAAATAGATGTGTAATAAAACCCTCCGCTGCAAACCCTTGCCGAACCCCTATACTATTGATCCGATGAAATATATATATAATAAAACCCTCCGCCGCAAACCCTCCGCCGCTTTGCAAATCCTCCTATACTGCAAACCCATTGAACGAATATGTGTATATATATATCTATGCAAACCCTCCTCTGTTGCAACCCTCCTCCACTGCAAACCCATTGAAACAGACTCGACCCTCACTGTTTTGTGACGGGAAAAAATTTCCGTATATTTTGCGTTGTTGTTTTTGCCGTATGTTTTTCTGAGGGTGACTAAAACCCTTTTCAAATTGCTCGCAACTGGGGTGTTTAATGAAGGAACTATATGTCCACGTATTTCTTTTATCTACTTAAATTGTTTTATAAATCGAAATAGGACGGAAAATGTGCTTACCCGATGAGATAGATGTGTAATACAACACTCCGCCGCAAACCCTCCTTGTTCTGCAAACCCTCCTTGCTCTGCGAAAGCACTCCACCGCAAAAGAGAGGGTTGATCATACGAATTAGGCCGAATAAATACAGAGCGAGAGTCTCCACGCACCGCAGTGTTGGAATGTTCCAGTTATGAAAGCTGTGTGAAACACCCCACGTGACTGGAAGGCACTGTATCCCTTGAGTTTTGCACATTATCAAGCCATTAGAAGCATGCTCCTGCTCCTGGAAGTTGTTAGGAAGGGGAAATGTTGGTAAAATGTCACCTTCATGCTCCCTCCTGTTGAGAAATGTAGCTCGCACAAGAACTTCTTGCACGGGCTTAAGTATGAACGTGCTAGAAGTGGTTCGAGACATTTCTAATTCTATTTTGAAATTCACTAGTAATTTTCTATTTTTAAGTTCACTTAAGTGATTTTATTTTGTAATTCACTTAAGTGATTCTATTTTGAAATTCACTTAAGTGATTTTCTATTTTTAAGTTCACTTAAGTGATTCTATTTTGTAATTCACTCAAGTGATTCTATTTTGTAATTCACTTAAGTGATTTTCTATTTTTAAGTTTACTTAAGTGATTCTATTTTGTAATTCACTTAAGTGATTCTATTTTGTAATTCACTTAAGTGATTTTCTATTTTTAACCTTACATCTCAAGATGAGATGAGATCTAATCTTAGGGTTAGAGAGATTAGGGTTGCCTTTTTAAAGGATAAAAGAAGGTCAAGAGTGTTTTTTACACAGAGAAAGAAGAGAAGGAGAACAGATTGTTGAAGGAAAACTGCAAGCTTAGGAGGAGAAGAACAGTGAAATTGCTGGCCAGAAAGGCAACAAGAGAGCAGGGTGTCCTGTTGTAGCTGTAGCCTCCTTTATTTGTAATATTTCAGGTTCAGAAATATATTTGATTTCTGCTGTTCATGCTGTTTATTTTTTCCAGCCATTTGTGTGACTATTGCATGTTTGAATAAATTCTTTTCAGATCTGATTTATTCTAAAATAACATAGGACAGCAGTTATCTAGGGTTGGGAAAATTTACACCTCCAACCTATGTTTGGGAAAGCATGTTAAAATATATAAACCTGTTTTTCAAGCCCTTTGGCATCTTTTGTAATTAGCCTATGGTTGGCTTATGCATGTGCCATTAGGAATACCTTATTATTATTTTGTAATGTGTGATGGAGGTTGAATATTGTATTCGTCACCAATTTGGCATTTTAATGACATTATCATTTATGTTAATTATTCCTCTTCAGCAACCTTTTGCTTGTCTTAATATTTCTCTTTCTTCTTTTGAAGGCTTTGCACCTTGAAATGAAGGATTTTCCAACAGCACATAAGTTCAAGATACAAAACTATAACATCTGGAAGAGAAAGATGACTACCATCTTTAAATATATCTAATGGGAGTTGCTGATAGACAGCAGGACACCAACGAGGAAGGTTGATGCCAATAATACAGTAGATTGTCAAACCAAGAAAACAAAGCTCTTGTCTAAAAAGCTCTGTGACTAACAAGATGCTCCCTGAGGTCTCTAGGTCTGTAGAAACCTCAGAAGTCTGGCAGAATTTGAAGAAGCACTGCCCTTTAGAAGAGGGAGGACATGTTATTTTTAGAACACGATATTTTCTTTGAAAATGAAGAAGGAGATTGCTTCCAACAGAGCTTGCTAAAATAAAATTTGATTCTTCCAACAGAGCTTCCAACAGCCGTTGATTGAAATATTAAAGATTATTTGGCAGTAATCAGTCTAAGAATTCTACCTGCCTCCCTTAAAATTTTATTGAATTTTCTCTCTTGGAAATTTTGTTGACTTCTCTAATCAGATATCAAAGATGTTGATATCACTTTTGATAAGTTCTGTAACAAGCTCTCACAAAAGGATGGGTGGATGAAGCGAATCAGGGAAAACTATAGCAAGAAGTTACATAATTCTGCATTGTATAATTTTGTTTTGATAGCTACGTTGTTTGTAATCCTACTTCTAATAAAGAAGAAAAAAATAAACTAAAATGAGAAACGGCAATGCAGATAGAATATGATGACCTAATGAAAAATAACACATGGACTCTTGTCAAAATACCAAGAATGAAGCCCATTGTGTGTAAATGGGTGCAATAAGAAGATACAAAGGAAATAGTTCCTTGGATAGACACATGAATGGATTGGTGAGAAAAGGCTATGCACAACACAAGGGCATATAGATTATGAAGAGATATTGGTTATAACTACAAGAAAGGGCAACAATCAGGTTAATAATAGAGACTTTTGAGTTTACAAAATGGATGTAAACAGCACATTCTTGAATGGAGATTTCGAGAAGGAAGTATATATGGTTCAGCCCCCACAATTTTGAGATCAAAACGAAATAGCCACTTTGTTGCAGGCTGGTGAAAGCTCTTTGCAGGTTGAAGCAAGCTCCATAAGCCTGGTCCTTCGAAATTGATTTTCATCTTACTAGCCCTAAGATTCAAAAGTTGTCCAGTTGAACTAAATCCCTCTGTCAAAAGCACAAATGATGACATAACTGTTCCCATCTCTGTTACGAAACTCAATGAGTTTTTGAAAAACTTGGCGAGTCAACGACCGAGTTAGCCTTGCTAAGTCACTCACACTCGACTCGGCGAGTTTTTCTGAGCTCACCGAGTTTTTTTTTAACTTGACGAAATTTTGGGACTCACAAGTAAAAAAAACTTGCCAAGTCCCAAAAATAAAATCAACCGGCCACACGCAGGGATAGGAAACAGCATAAATGGTTTTTTTTTTCAAAGTGCCCTCATTTTTGTTGTTCCCAGTTGTAGAGAGAGCAAAGATAAGGTGAACTCAAACTACCAAAAAGCAAACAAGGAGAAAATTTCAGTTCAGCGAGGGTACGCACGAAGGGAGTTTCCCCCCGCCCCCTTGACCATTGACACAAGTGGCGAAGGGCGTTGCCCATCATGTTGGTTGTGTTGGTCATGAAGGTAATGTTGATCAAGTCAATAATATGGCTAATTGCAAAAAGTGGAGTGAGCAATCGGAGAACAATGTGTTGTGGGCAGCAATTTGAAGTGATGCCAATTGCAGAAGATGTCTGGAATAGGAGAGAGCAGAGAGGAGCAGCAGCAGCAAGAGCCTCTCTTTTCAATGGATGATTTTGAAAGTATAGCAGAGGAGTTAGCGGCAAAGGCACAAGAAGAGGCACGAACATAGGCACAAAGAGAGAGGACTAGAGCTTCTGCTAGGGCAAAGGGCAAAGGCATTGCAAGACACTAGATAGTGGGCCTATTGAGGCATTTTGACACATTTTGTAATTTGTACCTTTTATATCATAAGCAATACAAGAATATTTGAATTTTGGAGGCATTAAAATTTCTTTAATTGAAATGTGTTTTGTCAATTTCAAGTGAAGTTTAAGGTTGTATCACTTACAGTATTAAATTTGGATTTGTATAATGTTAATTAATTGTGATATGCATGAAAAAAAAAATCCAATGAAAATTTGCATTTTCTTCAGTTTTTTTTTGGCCAAGTTTTTGCTAAGTCCGAGTCTGAGTACCAATTCGGCCTTGCTGAATTTTTATCGAGTCCGAGTTTCTCTACTATGGAAGGGTGAAATAAATTCCAGTCCAGGAACTAGCTTGGCAAAAAAGACAAAACAACTATATCATACAAAGCATAGGTGACATAAGTCCACAAAATTAAGTAACAGCCATTATACTTCACTAGCATGATCTTTGGAATTCATGAGTCTCTAGTTCACAGATTGATTTGATTCCAATTTGATCCTAAAGAGCAGGTTCCAATCATAGCAAAGGGGGCATTGAAGAGGATGTTTGTGAGCGAAGAGTGGATTGTCAAAGACGCTACTAGATACCAATTCTCCAGTGAGGGCCAAAAGGTGTACGACTATATCTTTAAGGAGGCCTTTTGGACAGCTATGCATGAGACAATCAAGGTACAAGACAAGTTTTTTCTTTTTTTTCAATTAGTTTTCCATTTGCAAATTTTGAATTGTAATCCAAATTTCAAATAGCTAAGTCACTAACAATAACCAAAATCTCTCATTTGACTTTTTAGGTGTCTGAGCCTTTGGTGAGGGTTCTCCATCTTGTTGATGGAAAAAAATCACCGAGATATGTATATGAGGCTATGGATAGGGCAAAGGAGGCAATTGTCTCATTTTATAATTATTCCGAGCCTAGATACAATCCCATTGGGATATTATTGACCAGAAAAGGACTTCTCGGCTCCATAGCCCACTACATGCAATGGGGAACTACCTCAACCCCAATTTTTTTTACGATGATTCATTCGAGGCTGACTATGAGGTGGTGTTGGGCCTTCGACAATGCCTTGATCGTATGGTGCCAGATGAGCACAACCACAATTTGATACAAGATTAGTTGTGAGATTATAATAGATGTGAGGGCTACCTTTTCACATTCACATTCACATAGTGAATTCGAGCAAGGTCAACTTTGAGGCCAAGTAACCCTTATGGATTGAATTATTATTGATTTTGTCTTTTGATTTTGTTTTCAAAAATAATCTCAATTTACGATTTTACATAAATTATTAAATTTTTTTTTCTTGGCATTTTCTAGATTTATGGTGGGAGGACTTTGGTGCATATATGTCCAATCTTTAGCACTTCGCAATGAAAGTTTTATATCAACCATGCAGCGCTTTAGGTTGTGAGTGCAATTGGAGTATGTTTGAGCACATTCACTCCAATAAGCACATTAGACTTGCGCAACAAAATTTGAATCTTGTATTTGTTCATTACAACCTTCGCCTCCACCATAAAGAAATTGTAGGAACAAATTACGAAGCCATTGATTTAGATGAGATTGATCCATCATCTGAATGGATCACAGAGCCAAAGGACCAACAACAAGAGCCTCTTTTTTCAATGGATGATTTTGAAAGTATAGTGGAGTTAGCAGCAAAGGCACAGGAAGAGGCACGGGCATAGGCACAAAGAGAGAGGACTAGAGCTTTTGCTAGGGCAAAGGGCAAAGGCATTGCAAGACACTAGATAGTGGACCTATTGAGGCATTTTGACACATTTTGTTATTTGCAAGTTTGTACCTTTTAATATCACAAGCAATACAAAAAAAATTGAATTTTGGAGGCATTAAAATTTCTTTTATTGAAATGTGTTTTGTCACTTTCATGTGTAGTTTAAGGTTATATCACTTACAATATTAATTTTGGATTTGTATAATGTTAATTAGTTGTGATATGCATGAAAAAAACTTATTTCCAATGAAAATTTGCATTTTCTTCTGTTCTTTTTTTGCCGAGTATTTCTGAGTTTCTTTTGCCAAGTCCAAGTCCAAGTCCAAGTCCCAATTCGGCCTTGCTGAGGTTTTGCCCAGTCCAAGTTTCTCTACTATGGTTCCCACAGTTGTGGATGACTTAATCATTATTGGGAACAAGATTGATACTATACAACAGGTAAAATCAGATTTATGCTCTACATTTGACAAGACAGATCTAGGTGTCTTGCATTATTGTCTATTGTTTAGAAGTAGAATCTTTGTAAATGAGCACCGAAGTATTCATTTCTAAAATAAAATCTACCATAAATTCATTGGCAAAGTTTCATGTATAGGGCTTATTGATCTAGAAAATTGTCTGATTTTCTCACACACTCGCAAGATCACAGTTCAGCATTGGAAGAGGAGAGATGAATCCTCTCAGCCTCTGGATTTGGGGTGGCTCCCCACTAATCTAATCAATTTGTAGGAAAAGGAATGCAAAAGGGAAGTAAATGCAATAAAACAAATATAACCAGGCAACTGTAGCAGGAATAGCATTGATCCAATCAGAATATACAGCAGTTACTGATTAACTTCTGTGTGTCAGATCTTTGAATAACCTGCAATAAAAACGAATAGAGAGGACTAACAGGGGACAGGAGGGCACAGCCACTGATACCACAATTCATAGATAAAAATGTTAGAGACGTGGTCGATCCATAAACTCCATGCACTGTCTATTCATTAATTGAGTTCAAAATAACGAGTACAAATCTGATCTCAAACAGTACCTCTAGCATGCTTAGATAGCCAAAAGGGCCCTTAATGAGCATTAAGTTTTTATTCTTAGCAAAGCAAAGTAACTATACTCCAAAATACAATAAGTAAAATCTAACTCCTAGTTACATGAATTTACCAGAATCTTAAAAACTAGAGAGCAAAAAGCTGCAATGCCAGCCAGATTTAGCACTAAAATCAATTATAAAACACTTTAGCAGCTCCATTCTTCCACTGACCCTGTTTGGAGTGGAAAATGTTGCCTTCCAAACTGTTAGCTTGATTCTCGTGCCTTGAAATTCATGCAAACACAACATCTTATGATATTCTGCCTCAGGATGTGATTCGCTCCTAGATCTGCAGTGCAAATCACCCTCTGGCTAGCTGTGTGAACCATTCCCTAGCTTATTGTGCAAATCATTCCTAAGACTGTAATGTGAATCACAACCTTCCAGACAAGCAGGGTTTTCCTTCAAATTCTTTGGAATTTGGCCTTATACCTCCCAAAATCAATCAATCAAAGTTCATACAATGTTTTGCGATTCTCCCTGATAATTTTGGGCCCCTTGCTGTCTGAATTTCAACTCTATTCCCCTTCTGCACGAAGAATTTCAGCTTCATCGTGTAATGGTAGTTGTCATCTACTAAAGGACAGCAAACAGGTTTATTACCATCCCATAGCGATAAAAACAGACAAATGAAGCACTATTCAGGAATTGGTGGGCCACCTGATTTATTTAATAGCCACAAGGTTTGACATCTATTTTGTTTTCAGCTACATTTCCACTTTTATAAGTGCACCAAAAATTGACCATTAATCAAAAGAAAAAAGAATTTTAAGATATCTGAATGGTACAACAGATTTCAGCATATTGTATGGAAGAAATGATACTTTTCAGCTTATTGAGTATGCAGATGTTGATTGGGGAGCCTTAAATGTGCTGGTGCATATTTGGCATCTTGGTGAAATCCCACTTGTTTAGGCCCTTGTCTACAACCAAGGGCAAATAGCAGGCCATTGAGACAGTCTTTGTGGTATACAATGGAAGCCCAATAATACTGTTGTGTGTTGTGGTACATAGGATTACTGCCATGGTCAATGTATTTGAATTTTGGACCTCTCATAGGCATATTTTGTGTGATGCTCTGAGGTGAGTTTGTTGTGGATTAAAAAATCTATGAGGGCTAAATACTTTATATCATTATATTATTAACTAATTAAAATATGATAAGGCCGAAAAAGATCCATGATATGGAATTAAAGGAGAAGAGACGGATGGCGGGAGCAGCAGGAGCGGCATCAGGAGCAGCAGGAGCGGCAGCAGGCACGGCAGCAGGCGCAGATGCCGATGCAGGGCTGGATTCGGATCCAGCGCAGAGCGCTGGTTTCTGGGCGGGCCCGGATCCTGGGGGCTCAGGTACGCCCGGGCCCGGGCCCAGGCGGATCGGCGGCATGGTCGGCCGAGGGTCTAGGGTGCGATGGGTTCGGTGGGGTCGGGATTTTGGGCCCGCGGCCCTTATCCAGCGATCCCGTCTCGGAAGGCTTTGGGAAGGCCCCCCCGCCCCTGGTCAAGGGCGGGCCCCGGGCGGGCATAAACCCTCTTATCAACAAGTTCTGGCGGGCAACAGATCTCCTGGTCGGGCCCTGGGAGTCGGGCTTTCCCTCCAAGGTACTCACATTTCCATCCAGGAGGAGGTTTACTCTTCCCTGGTTTCCGATTCTTCATCATCTCTGGTTGGGAAGTTCCTGGGCGGGCGCCCGCACATGGAGACGATCCGCAGATGGGCGGCCACCAGATGGAAGGTCTCTCGGTCATATCCAGCTGGTCGCCCCGTCCAGAGGCTTTTTCATTATCAAACTTAATAACAACGAGGATGCTGAGAAGATCCCGTCGGGCGGGCCCTGGTTCTTGGGTCGCAAAAGCCTCTTTCTCAGACGTTACGGTGCAGACTTCCACCCCAACACCCAAAGCATCAACTTCGCCCCGATCTGGGTCCGCCTCCCGGACCTCCCCTTCCATCTGTGGCGTGAAGACGTCCTCAAGCTCATCGCCTAGACGGTTGGAGATCTGGTGGCTTTTGATCCCGCGACCAAGGCCGGTTCTCGCATGGTGCATGCAAGGTTCTGTGCCAACGCCAACCTCGAATCTGAGCTCCCCTCCTCGGTGACCATCTCTTCTGGGTCCTTCTTCTGGCGCCAAACCCTGATCTACGAAAACAAACCCGCCTTTTGCACCTCTTGCAGCTCTCAAGGCCACCTCCCTCATCAGTGCCCGGCTTCCAGGAAGACGGCAGGCCCTATTCCCAACCCCCAACCCAGTTCTGGTCGGGCCCCCTCCCAGGATCCTTCCCGTCCCACCCCTAGCACTCCCCCCAAGGAGGTCTCCCCTTCGGGCCCCCAGGCCCTCGGGCCCAGCTCGGAGATCCCTAGCAACCCTTCCGGGGCCCCGATCCCCGATCCTCCCCCGCAGGTCATTCTGGCTCCGCAAGCCCCGGCTCCTTCCGAGATCCAACCTTCCCCCCCCAACCCCTTCTGACCCCGGCCCCCCAGCCCTTCCCGGAGCCTACCCCTTTGGTTTGTGGGTCCGAACTATCTAATGATGAGACCGACGGCAGCTCTCCGTCTGAGTCAGATGAAGTCAGCCCCAAGAGGACCCAGAGCAGATCCTTTGCCACAGATTTTGGTTCCAAAGGTAAACGAGGACGGCCCACCCGGTGCGAGCAACGATCAAGGATCACCGAGGATGATATCGCTAGCGGTTCCTAGACTACGCTCCCTGATGCTGCCTCAAACTTTTGCAAGGCGGATGACACCCGATCCAAACCTCCCACCCAGGCTGGAAAGGGGGGCAGGCGACCCCAAAAGGGTGCCAAATGAAGCTAATCTCCTAGAACATTAGGGGACTCAATGGAGTCCCCAAGAAAAGGATCCTCGGCCAACTCCGAAGGGATCACCGTCCGTCCTTCATCCTCCTCCAGGAGACCAAGATTGATGACGCCGCTGCTCGGCGAATAGCCCATTCTACCTGGCGCGACCGCGAACTTCTCTCCACCCCCGCGGCCGGTTCAGCCTGGGGCCTCATGTGCATGTGGGATCCCCGATCTTTCGAGGGAAGGCTCATTTCTTCCTCGCCCATAATCATGAACATCCTGATCCATTGCCTCAACTCTAAGCGTTCGTGGATCCTTTCCAACGTCTACGCTCCCAACAGTCCCGTTGAGAAAGCAAGGCTCTGGCAGGAGATCAGTTCGATGAGAGATGCTTTCGCTCCCCTGCCCTGGATCCTGGCCGGGGATTTCAACAGCCCCCTGTTTTCCTCTGACAAATGCGGGGGCACAGAGGCCAGAACCAAAAGCATGGATGATTTTGGGGCCTTCACTGCCCACAACGAGCTCATGGATGTCAGTCTGAAGGGAGCCCGATTCACGTGGTCCAACAAGAGAGCAGGTCCCAATCACATCCAGGTTAGGTTGGATAGAGTGTTCTTGTCCAAGGAAGCCCTCCCCACCTTTGCTGACGCCTCCCTCTTGGCCCTCCCCAAAATCGGGTCCGATCACTGCCCCCTCCTCCTCGAGACTGATCACCGACCCCCCCCCAAGAGACCCTTCCGGTTTGAGTCCATGTGGCTTCACCACCCTGACCTCCGGGCCCAGGTCGGCTGCTGGTGGGCTCCCCCTGCCCCTGGCCGCCCCGCCGAGCGGGTCTCCCATAAGCTGAGACGCCTCAAGGAGCACCTCAAGACTTGGAACAAAGAAGTGTTCGGCAATATCTTCGAAAGCAAAGCGGCTATCAAAAATAAACTTGAGGACATTGAATCCAGATTCCAAGCTGGTTCTCAAGAGCCTGGCCTCAGGGAGGAGGAACGCACTGCCCTTTTCGAGTACCACAATGTCCTAGCCAGGGAAGAAACCTTTTGGAGGCAGAAGTCGCGTGCTCTTTGGATCCAAGATGGCGATGCTAACACCAAGTTCTTTCATGCTTCGACCCTTCGCAACAGGGGCTCCAACAGAATTGCCGAGCTGGTCGACTTCAATGGCAGCATCATCAACAAGGAAGCGGACATCCAAGCCGAGGCAGTCCGCTTCTTCCAAGAGCTCCTAGGCGATGGTCCTCCTATGTCCCCTGAGGCGGCCGACTCCCTCTTGGCCCACATCCCGACGTCCGTCCCAGCCGCGGCTAATTCTAAACTGGTCCAGGCCCTGTCGGACTCGGAAATCCATGCTGCCACCTTTTCCATGAAGGCTGAGGCGGCTCCGGGCCCGGACGGGTTTCCTCCCCGCTTTTTCCAGACTTTCTGGGATATAGTAGGCCTTGACGTTTGCGCTGCCATCCGGGACCTGCAGTTTGCCAGATCCATCCCCAGAGGCATCAACTCTACATTCATAGCCCTGATCCCAAAGACCCAGGCCGCCGTGTCCCCGTCGACTTCCGCCCCATCACCCGTGCAACGTCCTCTATAAAATTCTGACCAAAGCCATGACAACCCGCCTCAAAGACATCCTTCCCCCGATCATTTCCCCCGTCGTGGAAGCTCCGTCAAAGGCAGAGCCGATCACCGACGGGGTCATCATCATGCATGAGGCTATCCACTCACCTGTCCCATCCGTAAAGGCCCACTTCCCCGCTCAAGCTTGATATGAATAAAGCCTTTGACAGAGTCGATTGGAGCTTCCCGTCCAAAGTCCTCCTCAAATTTTGGTTTCATCCCTCCCCGGGTCCATCTCATCGCCAAGTGCGTGTCCTCCCCCGTGGTTCTCTATCCTCGGTCAATGGGTCTCCGACCGGGTTCTTTCCCAGCTCCAGAGGTCTCCGCCAAGGTGATCCCCTATCCCCGATCCTCTTCATTATCCTGGCCGAGGCCCTGGGCCGCACCATTTCGAACGCTGTAACCCGCGGTCTTATCTCGGGCATCAGGCCGACGCAGGATCTCCCCCCCGTGTCCCATCAGCAATTTGTGGATGACACCATTCTGGCCTCCGCGGCCTCGGTCCCTCAAGCTAAGGCCCTCAAGAGAATCCTTGCTTTGTACGAGGAGGCGGCTGGACAAAAGATCAACCTGCGCAAGAGCAAGATTTACTTCATCAACACCCCTGTGGCCAGGCAACTCAAAATCGGGCGGATCCTTGGCCGCTCCCCCGGCTCCCTCCCTTCCTCCTACCTCAGGCTTCCTCTGTTCATAGGGGCGTCTTCCAAAGGGCTGTGGAGTGGGTTGATCGAGCGGATCCAAAGAAAACTTGCCCCCTGGAAAGGCCACCTCCTTTCTCAGGCCGGCAGAGCCACTCTCTTGGCTTCCGTTCTCCAAAGCATTCCTATATACTTCATGTCGGTCTTCAGAATTCCGGCCTCCATTGCTAATCTCATCGAGCAAATCCAGAAACGGTTTCTCTGGTCGGGAGGCGAAGACAAAAAAAGGATTCCCTTGGTCTCCTGGCCCCTAGTCTACCGCCCCAAAGTTGAGGGAGGAATCGGACTTAGACGGGTGGTTCCCATGAATCGGGCCCTTCCGTCCAAACATGCCCGGAAGGTCCATACCAATACCCCTGACGAATGGGTCGGCATTGTTCGGAGGAAATACTGTCACAGTCACCCCTTCCTCGGGGATTCCCAGCCCCACGACGGATCTGCCTTCTGGAAGGCCCTGCTCTCCACCAGGGACATCGTTCAGCTTGGGACCAGATGGCTCCTTGGGGACGGCGCCAAGATCGACTTTTGGGAGGACAGATGGATCCTCGACGAGGCCCTGAGCTCCGACAGAGATCTCCTTCTTCTCAAGCCTGGGCTAGCGGGCCGCGGGCCCAGAGTGTCTGATTACATGGCCCTGTGCCAGGGGCAGATCACCTGGAAACCCATCCTGGACCCCGTGTTCCCGCTTCAAGCTGCGGACTCCAACGCATCCTCGCTGCGACAGTCATTCCTTCTTTCGGCGCCAGCGACAGAATCGTGTGGCATGGCTCTCCTAGCGGCATCTTCTCTGTCAAGTCCGCCTACCATATTCAGAGAACCCCCGGGGCTACCACCTTCCCGACCCAGATGGTCTGGGCCAAGAAATTGATCCCCAAAATCAGCCATTTCGTCTGGGCGGCCGCCCAAAACAAAATCCTCACGCTCAAAAATCTGATCAAGCGTGGCTTCCAAATCCCCAACAGATGTTTCCTCTGCTGCGCCGCGTGGGAGTCTACCAACCACCTCTTCCTAAACTGCGCCTTCTCTTCCGAAGCTTTGGGCCTCATCCTTTCCCAGCTTTTCGTTCAGTGGGTGGCCCCCAATTCCATCTCCGACCCGCCGTCCCAATGGCCCACCCCCTTTGCCCATCCCCTCCTCCGCTTCCTCCGGAAGGCCTCGCCTTCCCCACTTGCTCGGCAGCTTTGGCTTGAGCGCAACCGGCGTGCCTTTTCCGCCCCGGCCTCGCTCCCCCGCAGGTTGGCAATCAAAGCGGTTTCCTTCACCTCCGAGAATTCCCGCTTCCTTCCCTTTTCTGCGGAGCCTAGGCGCCCGAGCGAAGCCTCCCTCCTCTCCTCCCTCGGCTTCCAGATCTCCCCCCCCGTTTCCCCTCCCGCCCCTTCCCCCCGATCCCTGATCAGATGGACTCCCCCCCCCCGGTGGCTCAAGCTCAACTTCGACGGCGCTTCCAAAGGCAACCCCGGTCCCTCTGGGGCCGGCGGGGTTATCAGAGACAGCTCCGAGAATCTAGTCTCTGCCTTTGCGGTCCCGCTAGGCAGACAAACTAACAACGTTGTTGAAGCTGCTGGCATGCTCAATGGCCTGACGGCTCTCAGGGGCCCCTCCCCAATTATTATCGAAGGGGACTCTCAAGTCATTATTAGAGGTGCCAAGCAGCCCGAGTCCTGCTCCTGGCGATTTTAGAACTCCATCTGGGAGGCCCTCTTTTTGGTACAGGGTTTTATTGATCACACCTTCCAACATGTTCTCAGGGAAGGCAACAGGGCGGCTGACTTCATGGCGAACCTTGGCATCACCGTTGGAGAATTCACCAACTGGACCTCGCACTTCCCTGCAGGCCTAGTTCAAATTGCGCTCCAGGACCACCCCGATCCTGTCATTTGTCCAGGTGTCTAATCTCCTCCACGGCTGGGCGACGTTGTCCTCCCGGTCTGGGCCTCCGCCGTTCAGTACTTCCCGCCCCCGTGCCAGGCATAGCGGCCCCGACAGCGCTAGGACCCTTTTCCTCCCCGCAGCGGCCCACGTCACCGGTCTCGTCAGCTACCCTCGCCGGCCAGCTGGCAGCCCCGACGCTCTTTCCCGTTCGCGCATGTCAGAATTCCTCGCTTTTCCCGCGGCGATCTCAAAATCGCTCGTTCCCCGTGCCACGGCAATCCGTTCGAAGCTATCTCCGACTCAGCTCTTCCCCGACGATCCTCCGCTCAGCATCCGCCAGATGGCGCCTCGGCTGTGGGCCTGCCCCACCCCCGCGTGTCAGATCCTTGATCCGCTCCGTCACCCTCCTCCCCGTCGTGTCGATCATCAACGCGCGCGCTACTTCCCAAAGTTGGCGGCGCTTCCCCTCCCCAAGCCCCCGCCAGGTCTTTTTAATCCCCCCGCTGTCCCATCCCGCTGTCACATTCCCCCTCCCTTGTGCTTGCGTCCCCGGTCTGGCATTTTCTGGCCCCCGTGTCCCCACCCTGCCAGTTCATCCCTCATGGCGTCCAGATCTATTTTTTTGGAGCCCTCTGTTCTCGAACTGAGCGGCCCTGCCCGCCTTTTCGCCGACGCCAAGAATTATACTGCTTTCTTCAGCAAGTTTTCCGGCCACGATGACGAGATTACCCAGGCCTTTCTGGATTCTTGGAACGACGGAGAAGTCACTGTTAAGGGCGTGCATTTTAAAATTTCTAAGGACTTCCTCACAGAAGTCACCGGGCTGCACCACGAGGAGAAGGGCCGAGTTGTTCGACGCGATAAGCATAACTGGGAGGAGGAGCTTTCCCGGTTTCCAGATCATCAGTGGGATAGGGGGAACTTGCTTCGATCTCACCTGCCGGCGCCATTCGATGACGCCATTGTCCCGGTTATGCAGTACATAACCTGCGACGACCCCGAGCAGCGCCTCTTCAGCTTCCACATCAGCTTTTTTAATCACCTTCGCGGCGCCACCCTCATTAGCACCCCCCGTTTCCTCCTTTACTCGCTGGGCCTGACCATCGAGCGAGCCCGCAAAAGCCATTCACGGCCCCTGCACTATGGGCTCATGGCGGTCCTTTACCGCCATGCCTTGGCCAACCAGCCTCAGTTCCACTCCATCCCCCCGGCCTCTGCCCCGGCCCCCGAGTCAGGTGTTTCTCCCCCGGAGTCCCCCAAAGACTCCCCCGCCCCTGATGTTACTCCCTCCCTGAAGCGCCGCAGGCCTACACGCAAGTGTAGGACGTCGAGCAAAGGCCCGGATGGGGCCCTTCCCCCTAGCTCTGGCCGCAAGAGGGCCTCCCCTGGTCCCAGCCGGGCTTCAGAAAGCCCCAAGTTCATCAAAGCAGAGGACCCGGAGCCCACGGTGATAAGCTCCGAGACAGACGACGTGCTACAGAAGACGGCGCTTCACGGTCTCCTGGACACTACGGTGAGCTCTCTCAATACAGCTGCCCTCGCAGCGTCTCATGCCGCCAAGGCGCTGTCTGAGCTCCGCCGCAGGCTGGAGGAAAGCGTTGCAAAGGGGCAGCGGCAATCCGAGCAGGCTGAAGACGGGCAGGGCCCGGACAACTAGACCCCGGTCTTCGCAGTTTTTTGCTCTGTTTCTTGGGTTTGGTTTTGTGGAGGTTCGCGGCTGCGCCCGGTTTTGTTGGGGTTTTTGTTGTTTGTAGGCTCCAGGGCCCCGTGGCAAGGCCCTTTTTGTTGTTGTCTATTTTCTGGGCCCCAGTTTGGGGAAATCAAGTCTGGTTGTACGGCTTACTGCTTCGGCTTATATTGTAAATAAGGTTTTGGGATCCTTTTAAAAAAAACCCGCTGTACATATTTCGTTAACTATCAAAAAAAAAAAAATATGATAAGGCCAACTATGGGATATATCCAACATCAATGTGTATATAAAGGGTGAAGCTTGTGCTTCATGCCATTCGACCAATGCAATTGCACCATCTTATTGATTACCCATTTAAATGACGTACTATTATTTGGTATACCATTGTGTACCTTCCATATTCTGGTATTTTTTCTGCAATATTATTGATGGTTAAAGTTTATACTTTATTATTAATACTTGTTAATCGCTAGTGGAGCTGCATTGAGATCTTGAGGAATAAGACTACCGATTATAAAAAATAGATGAAAGGAAATCCCTGACAGAATATGTCTTCAGCATGGGAACGGGTATACTAATGTTGGCCAACTTATATAACACATTGTCGCTCTTTCCTTCACAGAAGCAGAATCAAAGGCTGCTATTTTGGGATTATGTGAAGCAATTTGGTTGAAGCAGTTGCTTGCTGATCTTCAGTTACATCAATATAAATAACGGTGTTGTATTGTGCTAAATAAAGTGACATTAATATTACTAAGAATCCAGTTTTCCATACTTACACTAAACATATTATGTACACTTTCATTTCATTCAACAGCTTACAGACAAAGAAGTCATTGAGTTGAAACATTGCATAGATCAAGAATGGATGGCAAATATGCTCACAATGCCTCTTGAACTGGACAAATTCATTAAATTTAAGGACAAACTTTGTTTTGTACCCCGTATAACCATTAAGGAAGGGCAACAGAAAATGGATAATGATTATTAGGTAGGTAGGCAGTTAACAGTCAAGCAATTGACAGCTAGGCAGTTGACAATTAAGTAATTTGTAGTTAAAAATTTGACAAATATGTAATAGTAAGAGGGTGAACAGAACCTATAAACATACTACATATAAATGTAATGTTATCATTCTCCTTTCTTCTTTCTCCACATTCTTGTCTTGTAAATTTAATAAAACCCAATGCTCTCTCCATTTATTGTTACTGCAGATAGATTGTGACTTGCACACTCCCAATGGAAATGTTATAATGCATAAAATGGTACATTATCAATTCCATAATGAGATGTTATACGATAGCATGGTACATGTTGACTATATCACAACTGTGATTTGTTATGATAAATGCAAAAGGCATAGCTGCAAAAGACATGTTATATGAGCCCTAGAAACCAGTCTTAGGTCAATAGGCAATGAGTCGATGAGGACATCATATGCATATTTGCATAATGGCAAAGGGTTTATGGTTCATTTCATCAAATTAGCAGAGAGGTCCAACTACATACCTATGGTACAAACACCCCTAATAATCCTTGCATACAGATGCATTTGTTCCCCAACTTCAAGGATGATTTTTAGATCACCCTTATTTTAAGGGCTTCACTTACATGCTTGGCCTGTAAGGATGATCATTTAATATTAAATATCTTGACCTTAGAGGATGACCCCTTTATATGTTCTCTTAAAGAAAATCCTCCTGTGTATATGGTGCTGGTTCAGATAGTCATGTGGTGCTTGGGCATCCACTTAAACACCCAAACAACAAATGCATGTGCAATGTTAAAAATGATGGGTATGGAAAACTTGATAGCTGCCCTTTATTCAGAAGGTCTTCACAGACAAAGTAAAAACACTCTAGGGCCCGATCAAGAATAGATAATTATGAATGATCTAGTGAATTAAGGCATTTTTCTCCAAGATATCCCTTAACAGAAAAAATCATACAACTCTTTTATTCCTACAGGAGAAATGAAATGAAATGAAATGAAATATTATTAATGTCCTTGGTGGGCCAAAATAAGACCCAAGGGACTATAAGAAGGACAATAATGACTGCCAGCTAGCGGGCTAAAAAAAGCCCAACAAAGAAAAGAACTAAGATAAATACAAGACGAAACCCGACAACCGGGCCAAAGAGAAAAGGAGAAAGAAAAGGGGGACCAGAGGGGGGAGGGTTGCAGTCCGAAAGAGAGTACACGCCAAGAAGAACGGAGAGGCAAGCTCTAAGAACCCTTCAAAAACTAATCTCTCCTAACAGTCGAGGCCGAAGTATCGGAGTTGAAGAAGTCCATGATATGTCTCTGTCCATCGCTGGTTTGGAACCCTGACAAGCTGTGGGTGCGCTGTCTAGTGACCCTGCTCCTGTCCGAACTAGATGATGTGGGGTGTTTCCGTCCGGAGTCACCTGAGTCGTCAGAGCGGATGAAGTATGAATGACCTAGCTCTCTACAAATGCACTCATATTAGTGCTTCGTACAGAATATCTTTTCTATATTTTTCTTAGCTTCTGTTCTCTCGTTCAGGCAGATATGGAGGAGCTAGAACAGACATTAGAAACACAAATTATTTGCAAACTCATCCCAATGGTAAATAGTTCTAAAGAACTAAAGACAGTATTTGTGTTCTTCTAATGTCATGACATGTGGTAAGGTCCCCTAGTCAGCTACAATAGAGTATAGAGGTTACCCATGACTGTTGAATGGGGTTGATAAATAAGAATTGGGTCTCTCATTATTAAATAGTCATAACACTTTCTCTTATGATGCATGATGTAAGTTACATGGTACAAAGCTTGACCAGCATTACATTAACAACTGAATAGGGTTGTATTATTTTATATGTGCAATAGAAACAAGAGGACGATGTTTATTTTAGGAGAACTAAAAATTCCTTTAACTGTGTGTCAATTCCTACCGAAGAATGTTGGACGTCTATATGAACTACTAGCTCAAACATAAAAATCATATACTAAATAATGAGTAAATTTGCAGATTGTTTAAATGAGAATAGAAAATGTTTAAATGGGTTCTAATTTCAATACAATGCGAAAACTTCCATCATGCCTAATTTCTGAAACGATCTTAAACTTGGTAAACCAGGTGGAAAAAGCATAGAGAAAATATAATTTGATAAAAGGCCTATATAATCCACTAGCTTGAACAAAAGCAATTTAATGAATTCATGTTGCTATTTCATTGCCTATATAACTATATACCATACTGAGCTATAATCTTTTGCAATACTTTCTAGTTGACCGCTAATGTCGGCAGTCAGACAGATCAACCAAATCCATCCAATGTGCCACCACATCAGAGGTGAATGTGTTCATATTCTACATAAACAGTTTTTTCATATGTACGTGTGTCACTAGTTTGTTAAGTATGTTAATCAATGACTAGTAACGAGCATAGATCAAAAAACTATCATTTTGTACATGTCACAGAGTTGTGCGCATGAATAAGACAATATGTTTTGTTTGTAAATAGTTTGCAATCAGTCAGTTCAGTATGAGAGGATGACAGGCGGGTTTTAACCACCCACCCTCGGGTGGTAATGGAATGGTGCCATTACTGAGATCATCATTGTGTGTTGCTGTTGAAGACAAGAGAGACATATTGCTGTAAGTGATGTACATATCAGATTGCACATAATGAAATGGTTCTGTTCCTAAATTGTCATTGCTGTTTATTCTTTGTTGCTTGTTCTACTACAATTAACTCTCGCACAAACATGCCATAAAAAACTATGCTTAATTTCCTGTTTTAAATACCGCTAATGCTTCTGCAAGTCCTTCTGCTATAGCAGCTTCTCCAAGACCACCTGCACAGAAAGTGATTTCTGAAAGCCACTTCAGGAAAACATCGATCTTTGCTGTCCATGGCGTCCGTTGCACCGAACAGACTACACCCCCAAAAAAAAAAAAAAAAGTTACTTCCTGTACTAAATGATGATCAAACTGCTCAGAATACAATACATGCTCCATGTTGCAGCTATACAATAAAATATCAGATTTAGGATTAACTATAAGTTCCTAATGTAGTGTATTGTGATTAAATATAGAATATTAACAAAATGCATGAAATAAAAACAAAGTTGTCAAACTAACTGAGAGGAGTCAGATGCTAACAACATACCACTGTGAGGTCCATGACTGTAGAAAACAACAAGAGCCATTTCAGTATTTGTCCCAGAACATTTCTGCAGTGTACAACATATTTGCTCATAAACATTGTCTTATAGTATTCCAAACCATACATGAAATACTACAAAAAATTATTCACACAAAAGATATCATGTTGTAATTACACAAACCAACTGCCAGTGCTAGATATTTATTATTTACTAATAAGCAACTGCCATACAAAAACATAAAGCGTTAAATTCCACCAAAAACAAGATCTAAGTGCAATTTGGCAGGACCCTTGGTTGATACTTTGTGATTGAAAGAACCCAATAGATAAAATGGTTAGCTCTGTCACTAGATAACATCCATCAACAAATAGCATCACGAAGACTTGCAATTGTTTACAGCCAACACCAAGGATGCTAAGATTTCAATGAAGGTTTATCAACTTCTCAAAAGTAGAGACTTCAAACACAAATCATGACTTATCTTTTCAGTTGACAGGTGCCATAATTGAGCAACATAGATATGAAGAGCAAATACTGCAAAGAATCTTCTACATATACCAAAATTACCTCAATGGATATTGCTTCAAAGTGTTTACCTCTACTGTCTCTTATGTTGTATTTAGCCTGAGATAGAAATAGAGAAGGCTAGAAGAAACCATGTAGACAGTGTGCATTGAAGTTATAGCAAAGATTAATTATTTAGTCCGGTAACAAAATAAACATTCTGGATATCGTTATGATACAAATAAGTTGGAAACCTTCAGTTCTTTCTTCTTGCTTGGCAGGACAGGATTACAGTTCTCCGGCATCAGGTTTCAACCACCCCTCATGTACTGAGGAGTTGTAGACAGGAGCAGCTTACCACTTTCTTGTCCTCTTCTATTGTTTCCACAGCCATAGACACTAGAAGAGTCTTGACGGGTTGAACCCCATGTCCTCCCAAGATTATCCAACTAGACCCTCTTAGTCATAGCCATTCTCCTAGAATCATAGTAGAGAAACTCAGACTCGGCAAAGCCGACTCGAACTCGGCAAAAAAAATCAGAAAAACCCAGTAAACAAAAAAAACCTAAGAAAATGCAATTTTTCATTGGAAAAAAAAATTCTCATGCATATCACAATTAATTAACATTATAAAAATCCAAAATTAATACTATAAGTGATACAACCTTAAACTACAAATGAAAGTGACAAAACACACCAATTAAAGAAATTTTAATGCCCACAAAATTCAAATATTCTTGTATTGCTTATGATATAAAAAGGTACAAATTACAAAACGTGTCAAAATGCCTCAATAGGCCCACTATCTAGTGTCTTGCAATGCCTTTGCCCTTTGCCCTTTGCCCTAGCAGAAGCTCTAGTCCTCTCTCTTTGTGCCTATGCCCATGCCTCTTCCTGTGCCTTTGCCGCTAACTCCTCCACTATACTTTCAAAATCATCCATTGAAAAGAGAGGCTCTTGCTGCTGCTGCTCCTCTCTACTCTCTCCTATTCCAAACATCTTCTACAACTGGCATCACTTCAAACTGCTGCCCACAACACATTGTTCTTGAATTTCTCACTCCACTTTCTCCAATCAGCCATATCATCAACTTGACCAACATGACCAACAACGCTTGTCACCGCCTATGTAGGGGGTCAAAGGGGCAGAAGCCCCCTTGCAGGGTCAAGGGTCAGCGCCCCTTGCAGGGTCGACGGGTACTGCCCTTCACACGTACCCTATCTAAACTGAAATTTTCTCCTTGTCTGCATTTTGGTGCAGAGAGGAGTTTTTGAAGGAGAGTCCCGATTCAACCTTGTTAGATTCTTTAAAACTAAAAAAATTTGGATTTAGGATGCAATTTAGTGTTGTTGTTGGTCTGATCTCAGCTTGTCTTTGCTCTCTCTCCAACTGGAAACAACAAAAATGAGGGACTTTGGAAAAAAATTCTATGTTGTTTTCCTGTAGACGTTTGTGGACACCAAGTTTTTTTCAAGGACTTGGCAAGTTTGTTTTTACTTGCGAGTGTCGAGTACTCAACGAGTAAAAAAAAACTCGGCTGAGTCAAAAACAACTTGCCAAGTCCAGCCCAAGTGACTCAGCGAGACCAACTCAGACTCAAGTTCTTGCCGAGTTTCGTAACAATGCCTGGAAGCATCATTAGATCCTGTGTTGGCCCTTTCAGGATGGTTAATGATCACAACAACTGTGCTTCTACTTTACATCCCAATATAGATTAATTTTGGCACTTGGATCCACTGGAGTTTCTTTCTATCTCTGTTGTATCTTGACTTCTAGCTCTCTCTTCATCATTACTTTTAGCATGTTATGGTTTATCCATTTTGGGTAACCCTCGAGACTGTAATTTTATGCCATACAGCTGTTCCATTTCAATGTAGTTTACACTAGATTCTTTTCTCAAGTTTTGTTTGTTTTTGTAGTGCTTTTTGGTTACTACAGTGCATTTTGACAACTCTTTTTAATGAGTCCTACCAGCCTGCTTTGGATATCTGTGGATATTAATAGAATTATCTTATCTTATCAAACAAAGATTTGTAGTGGACTTAACCACTTCCTTAGTATACCTCTTATAATATAACCTATAACATGATTATTTATCAAAGGGTAGATAGGACAGCTTATAACTCTCTAAGTTATAACCCTTGGGTGATATGTGTACCACTCAAACATATGGTGAAGAGTACCCATCCATTCCTCTCTCTTTCAGATAGTACATTCTATATTCGATCCTTTATGGATATCATGTTAAAAGACCTATCGATTCTTTACAAGTGGTATCAAATCTATACTTTTGAACCTATAGTTCAACTTCTGGTTACAGACTATTAGTTCCTTATAAGCATTCTGGATATATGAAATATATCAGAGTTTACTATTATTATTAAAAGGGAGATTTGTAATGGACCCAACCACTACCTTAGTATACCTCTTATAACATTTTAATATTGTATTACATCCTTACGTTTATATATATGACCTATTAAATGTTTATTTATTAACGGGTCGGTAGGATGTAATTTATCCCCCTTGGGTTATGTATGTACCACTCAGACACATGGTGGAGAGTTTCCATCCATTCATCTCTCTTTCATGTACTACATTGTATATTGAATCCTTTATGGATCTCACATTAAGACACCTATCAGTTCCTTACAAGTGGTATCAGAGCCATGCTCTTGAACCCATAGTTCAATTTCTGATTAGTGACCAGGATTTTGGGGACTTATAGCCTCTATTTGTTTTGGCTTGTCGCCAAGACAATTTCAGCCTGTAGTGATTTATTTTCAAATGGGTACTTTCAATAGTTCAATTTCTGATTAGTGACCAAGAATTTTTGGGGGCTTATAGCCTCTATTTGTTTTGGCTTGCCGCAAAGACAATTTTAGCCTGTAGTGATTTATTTTCAAGTGGGTACTTTCAACAGTGCTTGATGGTATTCATCTTATCCACCCAACATTTAATCAGTAATGGTCTACCTGACAGACAAAGGTGTGCCACTCAAGACAGACAAAGGTGCAACCTAAGAAATAAAAGACTGCATCCCAAAAGCAACAAAGTGCAATGCAAAACACAACAAGGTGTGACCCAGAGACGAAATGGTTTGGACTTGTAAGGGTGAAACCTCAAACATCTGAAGTGTAATTTGAGAGAGAAAACAAGATTATCTAAGGTCAAAGAGTATGAGATACAAATAGGTGCAACCTCATATAAAAAGGGGTGTGAACCAAGATTTGATGCATATAAAAAAGATTAACATGCAAAGGCTTTCATACCTTACTTTTCAGGAAAGGAAGCTGAAAAAGTTGGTGGAATACCTAAAAGGAAAATCTGAATTTTTTATTTCATTTATATGCCTTAACAACCTTATTTGAATTATAAAATGATCTAACTTGGGACAAATTTGAAACACTTTTCTTAGTCAAATCATCTAAGAAAGTCTTAGATAAAAAAGGCTAGAACAACGAATTGCATCATTAGAGGCCAAATTCAAGGAACAAAACAATGAGATCCATAGACTAAATGATCTAAATAAAGCTTCATCAACACAATCAAAAAATTTCATGAAAAACATGAAATCACAAGAAGTGACCACAAGATTTGGATAAGACTATTTGTGATGAAATTGCTTTATTGAAGGATTATAATAAAGTCTTGCTCATAGAAATCAAAAATTTGAAGAATGGTTGAAAGTTGCCTTCTAAAGCAATTTCGAGTCTATTGATAAAGAAACTTTTACAGGTGACATTAAAAATTTAGACAAGTTTGTTCCTACTAATCATGCAATTGCAGCCATCGTATAAAGCTTTGACAATACACCTAAATATAGCAAGGATTCTCAAACTGCCCCTAAAAGGCATTTTAAAATTGAACTTTATAGACATCCTAATCAGGGCATTCATCATCATTGAAAATCAGTTTATCAGCATAAAAATTATCTTCAAAGATGATAAAGTTTAGGTTCTCATCAAAAGCGATCATATATTCCAAATTTTTGAATGCATATGTGCATTCAAGATACAAGAAACTTCTCCTATGATTCCCACTCAGTTCCAATGCCTCTCATGATGGATCATTAGTCCCAATTCAATGAAGCAATATTCTAAATATTGCAGTGTTCATATCATCACATCTTCTTGTGCTTTGAGGAAGAATCAGACTTTCATAAACAGTGTTTTAAAGGAAGATTGGAAGGAATCAGATCAAAATAGAAGGTATTCATTACCCATTTGAATAATTCTAGTTCTGCTTTGAGGTCAAAGCTTTTTGAGGAAGGAAATGTCATGGTCCTAACCATTGCCTTAATATATCACTTACAAAACATTTATATTATTTGATATTCTCATATTGCTCCAATACACACACAACCTTATTAATAATAATAACCTAACAAAAAGTTAATTTATTAAGATATATGTAGGAGGAGTTACAACTCTCAAAGTTATACCCGTGGGTTCACTCTCTCTCTCTCTCACACACACACACCTTTCTACCATTTGGTGGAGAGAAATCACCCATTCATCTCCGTTTTATATACTACATTGTATATTGAATACTTCATGGATTTCACATAAGACCTCTCGGTCCCATACAGTATTAAATTCCCAAAAATTTAAAAGAAAAATATTAGAAAAATAAAATTAGAGAACACCCTACTAGTATAATTCTCTTTCTTTGACCACATTTATATTATACTTATCTAGCAATTGGAAAGAGAGTCATGGCTAACAAAGATATTTTCCTTTATGAAACTGACTGTAATGGTAAACTATTTTGTACTTGCATCCAGAGTAGTCTTACTTTTACCAATAGCATGAATGATTTATATGGTTCGAAAAATATATACTTAAGTTGTCCTTCAAACTGTACATTGATTCTCAATTTAGTATATGGCTGCTTCCAATAATAATAATGAGCAAAAATTCAAGCATTATGGTCTGATGCTTTGGGTGAAACCAATTCCCAAGGTGTGACAAGCGGTGTGTACATGGCCCGGTCAAATATTAACCGCAGCATGCTGATCTGCAGAGAGGTCTATTCTTACACAACAAGATGGGTCACTTTTGACTTTAAACCTGAGACATGGTCTCTAAGGAGCATTTAAATAAAAACTATTCTCACAGACCACTTTATAACCAAAGGCTACAACATGCCTGTCTATCTTATTTGTGTCAAAGTCTAAGTAATCAACATATAATTGATTTGTAATTTGGCATCATGTCCCACTGTTGAGTTTCTTGACATTCTCTAGTTCAGCTTCCCAAGTCTACAGTTATACATGATATAGGATTTTAGCTTTAATAAAAATAGATGATACAAAATTATAGGTACATCCTAATTTTACAAGGATTTTGGCATCTCTTAAATCAGCTTTCTCAAAAAGATGAAGACTTTGATTGGTTGAAATTACAGTTACCTAAATCGAATCTTCTACATATCTAAGTATTTGGAATTGTCTGGAAAGTCTATCAACTAATCTTTTTGTTGGTTCATTGTAGTCTTTTACCTTACATGTTTGTCTAAGTATGGTCTCAATCATAGTTAGAAACTCGCAAGAATGCGGGTAGTGATATTCTTTTATTTTTTATTTCTCAGTGCCAAGAAAAAGACTCGTGGCAATTTTTGGCACAAAAACTCGCCAATTTCTTGTGAGAAACTCGGCTGCATGCACACAGTTCCAGGAATGGCCAAAATTGCTTTTAAAAACGCATTTTGCCTCATTTTGCTCACTTTTTCTTCTCTCCGGCTGTGTGGACATTATTCTCAGAGGTCAAAACACTGATTCTAAACCAATTTTCGAGATCATATCAGAGATTTTACACCATTTAAAGGAGATTTTGATCATCTTCCACAGATTTCAAAGCCCCCCACCCCCAAAAAAAAAAAAAAGAGGATTTTGTTAGGTTTTTTTATTTTTCTTTTTATTTGTTCTTTTCAAGCATGTAGGCTAGGCCCTAGGGCATTAGATTACTTACTTATTTCTCTTTTTCCCCCCTCCCCTTTGGAAAAATAGATGGATTCTTTGGGTGAGGTCCCTGGAACCGTCGTAGGCAGCAATGATCCTCCTTCAAGTGCAACCCAACCAACTCCTTCAACTGCCCAAGTCCAAGCCCAAGAAGAGACCTAATGTGGAAGCATGGGGTTAACAGAAACTTGTCAAATCAAGTGTTTTGTAAATACTGCGGCAAGGACATGCAAGGTGGGGAAAACAAAAAGCAGTTTAAAAACTGCTTTATATTTTGAAATGTTGTATTTCTAATGATGTATTTGGTTGGATTTGATGATCATGAACTGTAATTGTGCTCTTTTTTATGAATATCTAATATAAAATCAGCTTTCTTGCTCTCCAATTGTTGTTTAAAATGTTTTTTTTTTTTAAATGAAAATTTTTCTTCCACTGTTTTTTTGCTTGAGTTTTCCCGAGTTGCAAATAAAATCTCCAAAATTAGGCTGCCAAGTTTACCGCAAGTTGTGAGTTTTCCAACTGTGGTCTCCATGTGTCTAATACATTTTTGAGGAGCAAAAATTTTATTTGTATGAGCTTTAAGTTTATCACATGTGTGACTCTAATCAACCACTAATTTCTGCTTTAGTTTGAACACTGTTAGACCATTAAAGGATTGCTTATTTGAGGTATACAATTAAGAACTCTATTTCACTGTATTTGCTTAAATCAAAGTAAAAATAGACAGACCCTAGCAAAGTAATTTGTTTTCCAACTTAGCATTTACATTCAACTTCTTAAATTTCTTGCATAATGGAGGGCAGGAAGGAAATTTTTGGATTCTTCCTTCGATGGTCTTCCATATTGTGATAGGGGTTTCATGGTTTTCCTATATTCTGTGATTCCATCTATATTTTGGTTTCCATGGTTTTATTTGCTTTTCAATGGCTTCCATTAGTTTGTTACTACTTACTTTACCTTTGTATGGCTTGAATCATATAAGTAATTAGTTATCCAATCTGCTGACACATTGTTTTTTGCCATGGCATTTGGTGCTCTTTCCTCCAACAAAATTAATAGATAACTTCATTCAAATATAAAACCTTATTTTGGAAATTTAAAAAAAAAAATTGCTTTCTAAGAAAAGCTTTATAGAAAAGATGAATTATATCAAAAGGCCTAGAAACTGTTGGTCACGAATCCGCCACGAGGAAAGGATTTGCTGCTATTGCGCCCTGGACCCGCGAACCAACATTGAAAGGCCGGAAGGAAGAGATGCCTTCCGAGCCAATCTCCGGAGAAGGCCGGCTCCTTTTGGGGGGGGGGCTGATTTAAGCTAAAGGGAACAGGAAAGTAAAGAATGTACAGAAAGAAATAAATGTACAGAAAGAAATTACAAATATGTCCAAAGGTTGGTGGGGGGGGGAACTAACAGTACGGGAACACACCAATCACCGCTACTTACTGCATACAAACACAGAGCATGACGAGGAACTGCAAAACCTAGGCGTACTTCCAATACACCAGCAGCGTATGCACAGCTTCAATAGCTCCCTAGCAAACATTCCCTACAAGGAACTAACAGCAGGGGATCGTATCAATCACCAGATACGTACACTGACAGGGGTAGAAAGTAAACCTAGAGATGTCAGAGCCAGGTATATGTGTTAGGTAGAGAGTTTAACCGCATAGCTTCAATGGCTCCCTAGCAAACATTCCCTACAAGGAACTAACAGCAAGGGATCGCATCAATCACCAGATACGGGCCAGCAACGTCACACATAACTGATGGAACTGCTACCAAATTTATTATGAATGCTTTAAAATAATGAAGTACAGAAGGTGCTTTAAACAAGCAATGCTAGAGGAACCTGATCGCCAAATGCCGAAGTGAATCAACGAGCCGCGACACAGGTGGGCCTAAGGCATATAATGAAAGACAGCATAAAAGAATAAAGACAGTAGAACAGAACCAGGCATACAGATTGTATTCATAAGCAGAAGCACGGTTACAGTAAGCACAGTAGTTCCCTAACAAACATTCCCCTTCCACCCTTACAATGAAAACGTGGTGGCTATTTATAGCCCAAAGTTCCCTCCGTTACATTAATGGGCACAACGTCCCAGTCAAACATTAGCTGACAAAAGCAGCTGCGGAACTGCTGATGCTGACCTCTGTTAGGCTGGACTGTACCCTCGGCATGGTCTCCCTGAAGGTTGAACAGCCACGTGGCAGCGCGTTGGGTAGAACTTTATATTGACAGAAATGTGGGTAGCTGAGGCAGGTGGAAACTCTCATCAGTCTTAAATGAGGCAGCTGACACAGGCGGTGCAGCCCATACTTATCCCTTTTGGTCGGCAGTCTTGGTTCAAATCCCGAAGCTGGACACTTGTCGTATGATGGGTTATGCTGTGTGACACATGTCTGCCTTGAAGGGCAGTCTATCTATCTTCGCTTGGGATCGGAGCTCCTTGGGATGCGTGGGCAGAAAACAATGCAGTTGGGAAGGCCTTCACGCCTTGGTCAAATTCCGGGTTTGTTCCCCTACTGTACACCTGTCAAGGGCGCATTCCGGCTCTGCTAAAAAGTCGGGCTGCGCACAGGTGAACACTGGTGTCTGCCGCTGTACGGACCTGCTCCGGCAGTTATCATTCTTCTTTGTCGACCTACCGACCTACCGACTGCCGAGCTACAAGGTGCGCCCAGAAAGAGGGGCGAAGTCGGACTTCGCACCAAAACTGGGCGAAGTGCGCACTTCGCACCAAAACTGGGCGAAGTGCGAACTTCGCACCAAAACTGGGCGAAGTGCGCACTTCGCACCAAAAACTGGGTTTCCTGGTTCAGCTTCCCGGGGCCATAACTTTTGATCCGCTGACCCGATCGCCTATTATAATATATCGTTGGAAAGCTTGCGAGAAGATCTGCAATAATAAAATATCCAGGGCTCATTTTGTCCATTTTATCGCCCCTGTTTATGGCCCGAAAAAACCCGAACTCCTCAGCATGCCCTGACACTTAGCCATTTTTCAGGGCAAGTGCTGTCAATTTTGAGAAGAATGAGAATGTAGGGAACAGAGAGAAAGGGGGGAGAAGGAAGAGCAGCTCTCTTACAAAAATTGAAAACATTGCACCCCGTGCAAAATGTGACAACAGAAACCTGTTCAGAATAGATTGGCAGTTGTTTAAAAAATATAAAAAATACCATTTTCATATCAAATATACCTGATTACCCAACTCATTTCCAGAAAAGGACCTGCATACACATTGTACCACATTGTGAGAACACCTAAAATGGATTCTTTCTGGTATATATTATAGCAATCTTAGATACATTTTTCAGATTATAAAGATAGAACCATGCATTTTTAATTCTGGAGAAATAAATAATGAAGAAAACCAGGAGATGTCAATAACAGATTCCTTAAAACGTAAAGTAGGAGAAAATCTATGACAAGAAACTTTGTTTATCCTTGCATTATGGTAGAAACATCACTAAACAATGATAAAATTATTGTAGGTGACATGTGCCACTATATTTTTCACCTTTCTTTTTCATTGGATCCTATCAAGAACAGCAAAATCAGATATCTGCCTCGAAAATGCTTTTCAGAAGCAAACACCTATAACATGTTCCCTATACTCAATCCCCCATGAGGAACTACTTAATTTTCAAACAATGCAAGCCATCTGTAAGCTTGCAAATTACAAGAAGTCATATAAGATTAGGGAAACCTTGTTTCAGTTGAATTTTCTACAAACTAATACCATAGCCTTAGTATCTAAGCAACCTGAAATAAAAATAGTATAAGGCATGATTTATGAATGAAAACACAGAATGCAACTATACAAGATTTCATTCAACAGTATTCAGTCCATCATTATCAGTAAGTCAATTATTGCCCTACAATACAAAGATGCAGCAGTAGAATAAATTACTTTTTTACTGACAAAGAATGATTAAAAATAAAAAATAAGAAACTTAAATCACATTAGAGTGCATCTATATTCCATACCATAATCACTCACGGTATGCAAGCATGGAATCCAAGATATGGATAAATTTCCTGTTCTTGTCTAACCAAATGTTGAACGCCAGCAATCCCATCACCATTCACAAAATACTATAATATACATGCAACACCAAAGCTTCAAATCGCAAGTAGTGAATATGCATAAAAAGCAGAGGCCTTAAAACAACTTTGACACAACCAGAGTGAATGCCCTTATAAGCAGATCTAAACTATGGAGCAAGAAAGTACTAAATTTATTCCTTGTATGGCTTAGCCTTACAAGGAATAAATTTTAAACTGAGTATTTGTAGAAAACAACAGCTTTAGAGGGATCAAATTGGCGAAACAACAAAGCTTTTCTAAGACATAACCATCAATCCATTTATATTTGGACTGAAGCAGAATTCAGTAATTAAGATAATCTTTGTCTAGAAAGAAAAAAAAAAAGAATTTGAATCCAGATTACTCTAAAGAATTTGTTCTATTTCTGACGCACCTTCTGTTTTAGCAGCCAGATCATGTACCAAGGGATGGCTGATAAATCCAAACTAGAAACAAAAAGCATTGGAAGGTCTCTATGTTCAATGTAGTAAGAAGGAATCCATCAAATAAGATGCAGCATTAGCCTGTTAAAAAGCATGGTCATCAGAAGAGAATGACCACCTTTCAAGATTCAAGCATTAACCAACTACCAAACTTTTGATCTTGGCCTCAGATTACCACAGCATATTTAGTATCTTCAACTGTATGTAGCTTTTTCTTCATTTTCCTTTAATTGTTTTCAGAAATAATATCATACAACTAAATATGAAAATCTGATTATTAAAATTCATGTGTAACAAATCATCCTTGATAGTCAGCAATGTATAGGATGTTGTTGATGCCTCGTGCGGATAACATCCTATGTGTGTATGATGAAAAAAGAGACTGCAAAAGCAGAAAAAATGTTTGAAACAGGTGCCTAATCTCGGACTCTATAAACCATCTTTTTCACAAGTACAACTGTCTTTTTCACGAGTACCCCTTTAGTTTAATCTTATACAGCTTTCATGTCTTTTGTTCACCCTTATCTTTTATTATGCTATATGTAGTAAAGGAGAGTTCTTGAGATCAAATGGAATTAGCTCAACAGGTTAAATTCCTCGACTTTCGAAGAGGAGACCTGTTGTCACATTTTGCAAAGGGGTACAAATTCTGAAAAATATGAAGATTGCTGCTATCTACTTCCCTCCTTCCTCCCTTTCCAGTTTCTTTCATGCAGTTTCCAGTTTCTATCTTTTCAGTTTTTCTGTTTTCAGCTTGGTGTTTCAAGAGTTCAAGCAGCTTGGGCAGGCTTGGTGAAAATCCGAAAATTTTCTAAGTGTTGAAGCGAGCGACGCCCGTCGTCGCTCATTTCTTCGAGTGCCGCCTGTCGTCGCTCACTTTCTGAGCGAAACCCGGCGGAGAGACAAAATTAATGCAAAATCTTCTAAGTGTTGGTTTGGGAGCAACTCCCGTCGTTGCTCCCATTTTTGAGCGACCATGGGCAGATGGAGAAAAGAGAAGAGATGAAAATTTTCTAAGTATGAAGACTCCCGCCATCGCTCAAGTTCACCAGCGCCTCCCTCCGCCGCCCAAGTTCACCAGCGCCGTCCGTCGTCACTCCGTTTTGGAGCAACACCCGGCATCGCTGCCATTTTTCAGCGACAGCAAGCAAAGAAGACCCAAAATTTGGCTAAGTCCTTAAGGGAGCGACCGACGCCGATCGCTCATTTTTCGAGCGCCGCCCGTCGTTGCTACCTGTTTCCAATGACCACCGTCGCCTCTCCCCCAGTCAGTGAATATGTGAGAAGAAGAGCCAAGTCGCTGAAAATTCTAAGTCAAGATGTCTCCCGATTTCGCTCCATCCTGGAGCGACTCTCGAGGGCGCTCTCTTCAGCAGGCGACTTTGGTCAGACCCCCCTTTTGTCAGCAAACTCCAGACATGGGCCAAGCTACACACGGACTCCGAGATTCGGGAGCGACAAGATGAGACAGAAGGTGTGCTGCAGAAGTACAGAGTAGCTCAGCATTGAATGTCTAATTGTACTAAACCTACCGCATTCATCAGACCTGACATCTCACCCACCAGATCGACCCAGAGCTGTACCATTTCCAGGTAGATCTTGCTACAGGTACACTCACGGTCAACAAACGTCTAATCTCGGCACTTTTTACAGCTTTTGCAGTGTCTTCAGTTCCGTGCTCATAATTTGGGGGGAAATTCCTGCTATAAATAGCTATAAATAGCAGATGAACTTCATTGTAAAAGGGGGGGAACATATTGCTAGGAAAGCTACTGTAATCAAACATTTTGCATCAATATAAGGCATCTTTGGCTCCATTTACTGTCTCTTTCTTTTATGCTGCCTTCTTTAAACATTTCTGAAAGTTTCATTTATTTTTCTGATTGTTGTCATTCTGCATTCTGGATCGCAGCATTGGCAATTAAGTGAACCTGGAATGAATATAGAAGGATACATAGGAAGGAATCATAGTGTTGGTTTCTGTTACATGTCCCACTATTGATTGTTGCTAGTTTGAGTATCAGTTAGTTACTGTGCTGCTTGTTCTTTCCCACCATTAAATCACACATTTACATTTCTTTCTGCATTTGTTTATCTCTTTCCTATTCCCTTATCTGAAAAATCAAGTAGTGTAGTATAGGAGTCGGCCTTCTCCGAAGATTGGCACGAAGGGTTTCTCTAGCACGCCCGGTGGGACCCGAGTGTCTCACCCCATAAGCGGTATTGAAGTAGCGGTGTTCGCTTCAGTGTTGTCGAAATTTGAACACCTGGGGACTCTGTTGAACCTAAATACTATCAAAGTCTCGAAGACTGGTCCAATATCAAAAGCTCCTTCATGCATACAAGATGGAGAGCTAGGAAAGAATTGGCCCAAGAAAAGCTCAGGTACCCGTCGTTGACAAAGCGGCAAAGAGTGGAGGCAACACAGCAGTACCGCACCAGGTACGGGCCGGTGAAGGAAACTGAGGAACCCTCTACTTCGGCCTACAACATTGTGGATGAGCTCAAGAAGACCCCGGCGAAGATCAGCATGTACGATGCCCTCCAGCTCCCTGGTCAGGTGGACCTGTTGCAGGAGTCTCTGAAGACTGTTAAAGGAGGAAAGCCGCCACAGCCCGTGTTGGCTCAGCCCCTGACCACTTCAATCACCGGAAAGAACAGACCACCACCTTTCTACTTGTCTTTGCGAATGGAGGGGTATGTGGTGCACAACTGTATGATTGACTCCGGCGCCTCAACCACTGTCATGCCAAGGGCTGTATGCGAGGAAATCGGCATGGAATATACACGCAGCAGCCAAGGTGTATTGCAGCTAGATGGCACTCCTGTGAAAACAGTGGGCGTCATCAAAGACATTCCTATCCAGTTGCACAAAGCGCCCGAGATCGTGGTCATTCAAGAAGTTGTGGTTGTTGATCTGGAGCCCTACTTTGGCATGTGCCTCTCGAGGGAATTTACCGCCAAGCTGGGTGGATATTTGTCGCTGGACTACTCACACATGGAGGTCCCTTTCAAAGGGAGGAAAGTGAAAATTTACAATGAGAAACCCTCCACTTTCCTGGTTGGAAAAATGCCGGAGGAAGAGCAGCAGGATGAGTCAGTCCATTTGATGACTGAGGAGCTAGGAGAAGTAGACCTGGTTGAGGAGGTCATAGAGCAGCTGCAAGTGGAAGACGAGTTCTCCCTGCTGGACTTCAACGCCATGATTGAATCAGACATTGGTTGCTACTCCGTCACCCAGCCCGAGAAGCCAAAGGAGACAGCTAAAGAAGAAATAGGTCCTGCCCCCAATGAGCTGTGGAAGCTATACTTTGACGGTGCCCGATGCAAGAACGGCGTCGGGGCAGGGGTCCTTCTAGTCTCGCCATCTGGAATACAAAAGGACTATTGTTATAGGCTGGCATGGAGTTGCACAAACAATGCAGCCGAGTATGAAGCCTTGTGCCTAGGCTTGAAGAAGGCGGAGAGACTGGGGATCAAGCAGCTTCAGATCTTTGGAGATTCGGAGCTAGTGTGCAAACAGATAACAAACAAGTGCTCCTCCAAGAAGCATTACCTCAAGGCGTACCGCAACCGTGTCTAGGACCTGATGGAGTCATTCGAGTCCCTGAATGTCAAAGCTATCTCCCGCGAGAAGAATAAACATGCTGACATCTTGGCGTCTGTTGGAGCCAGGTACGTTCCGGCTGATGACACTATGCAGAAGCCGAAGTCGGTTCGTACTATTTACAGGCCCTCTGTGCCTGATAAGGACACCCACTGGCAGGTGTTCGATTGTGACGAGGATATCGTCAATTTCTTGATACATGAAGCTAGCACCATCGAAGGTAGAGACCCTGATGACGAGCAGTATGAGGGGTTGATACAGTTGAAGAACAATCATGTCCCAAAAGGACTGATTACCCTAGAGAGCCTATTTGATCAGAATGATAGAGCCATATCTCACAGGATCAAAGTAGACTCCAAACAGTACATGGACCTGGAGCTAGAGCCTGGAAAGGTGATCAAGGTCGAAATACACTGCACTCTAGAGGAACTGGAGCAGATTCGGGCCCTGTGCAAGGAGTACCCAGACATTGTTGCCTGGTGTTACCAGGATTTAAAGGGGTACGACAGAGAAATCATCCAGCACACCATAGAGCTGGAAGGAGGTGTGAAACCCTGCAGACAAAGGCAAAGACCGGTCAACCCAAAGATCGAGGTTCTGATGAGAGCAGAACTCTTGAAGATGCTCGAGGCAAAAATCATCTATCCTATCAAGCATTCTTCTTGTGTCGCAAATCTGGTTCCCGTCAGAAAGAAGAATGGAGACATTCGCCTTTGCGTGGATTTCCGCAATCTGAACCAGGCCTCGCTGAAGGACCACTATCCGCTCCCGCAGATCGATCAAATTCTTCATGTGGTCGCAGGGGCCCAGCGTTTCTCTCTCCTGGACGGATTTTCCGGCTACAACCAGATATGGGTGAAGGATGAAGACCAACATAAGACGACGTTCACCACCAAATGGGGGACGTTCGCCTATCAGCGCATGCCCTTCGGTCTGTCCAATGCAGGGGCTACATTCCAGAGAGCCATGGACCTGGCATTCCGTGAGCTGCTCAACAAAATCATCGTCATCTACTTGGATGACATGACTGTGTTTTCACACAAGAGAGAAGACCACACCTCCCATCTGCGGCAAGTCTTTGAAAGGTGCCGAGAATTTGGCATATCCATCAATCCCAAGAAGTCCGTCTTCGCTGTGAAGGAGGGAAAATTGTTAGGCCATGTCATTTCCGAGAAAGGCCTTGCAGTTGATCCTGACAGAGCTGAGGCTCTTCTCTGTCTGTCTACCCAATTAACAAGAAAGGGTTGCAGTCCTTCTTTGGCCAGATTAACTTCGTGAGAAAGTTCGTGCCCGACTTCGCTCAAGTCATCAAGCCTATGGCCGAACTCTTAAAAAAGGACGCTGAGTTTGTCTGGACGGAGGAGAGAAAGCAGGCCTTTGAAGAGATCAAGGCCAGGATTGCTCAGGCGCCCGTGTTGATAAACCCAGACTACTCAAAGGATTTCATCCTTTATGCCGTGGGGGAGCCCGAAAGCTATGCTGCAGTCCTGACACAGAAAGGGGATGATGGCGAAGAGCGGCCGATTGCCTTCTTGAGCCAAGTAATCCAGCCGCATGAGGAAAGGTATAATTTCATTGAGCGACAAGTGCATGCAGTCATGAGATCCTTGAAAAAGTTTAAGCACTTTGTCTCTCAGAGCCGGATTACAGTTTTTGTGATACACCCCGATGTCAGAAATTTTATCATTCAAGGGGAACCGGGTCACAAGAGGGCAGGATGGATTGCTAAAATCCAAGAATTCGACATAGAGGTGCGACCCACCAAGTTAATCCGAGGTCGGGCTCTATGCCAGGAGTTAGCCAGGAGTGTGCCACCGAAGTGTCTGCTTGTCAATGGGAAGATCCAGTGATGGAAGGTAACTTTGCCAACTCCTTATCAGAGGAGAGTGACTGGACCGATGATATTGTGTGGTACTTCAACACAGGGAGATGTCCAGATCAGCTCACTACCTCACAAAGAAGGAGGTTTAGGCTCAATGCTCTGAAGTATGTTCTGCGCCCTAAGGGGCTGTATTTCAAAAACATAGACGGCATCCTCTTGCGATGCGTCAAAGAATCCGATAAGCGGAAGGTCCTTGGCGAGTTCCATTCCGGAATGTCGGGAGGACATTTCTCAGGAAGGCCTACGGCCTTAAAAATCATCAAAGCGGGCTATTACTGGCCCACCCTCTTCGCAGATGCGTATGCAGTCTGCCAAAAATGTGAAAAATGTCAGAGGTTTGCTGGCAGAAACAAGAATGCGCCACTGCCACTCCAGCCAATCCAGGCTGAGGCTCCGTTCCAGCAATGGGGCCTTGATTTCATCGGGACCATATCGCCTAACTCCTCGGCAGGTCATAAGTTCATCTTGACTGCCACGGATTACTTTACCCGATGGGCGGAGGCGATACCCACCAAGCATGCCGACCAGGAGACAGTCATCAGCTTCCTTGAAAGCCTGATCACCCGCTTTGGGATCCCAGAGGCCATTGTGACTGATAACGGGCCAGGGTTTGCAGGAGCTGTACTGACAGAGTTCACCAGCAAATACGGGATTTATCACAAGATGTCCTCCAACTACTACCCGCAGGGAAACGGCCTAGCTGAGTCCACAAACAAGAATCTGATGAAGATTATCAAGAAGACTCTAGAGAGGAACAAGAGGTCCTGGCACCTGTACCTGGACCGAGCGTTGTGGGCAGACCGTATCTCATTCAAGAAATCAATCAAAACGTCGCCATATGCGCTAGTTTACGGGAAGGAGGTTGTCTTGCCTACCCACATCGAGATGCCCGCGCTCTGGCTGTTGGAGGATGAAAAGGGCGACATGGATCCTGTTGATGCCCGGTTGGCTCAGTTGCTGCATCTAGAAGAAGAGAGAGAAAAAGCCTATCAGGCTTTTACCAAGCACACCGAGACTACACGAAACTGGTTCTCAAAAGGAACTACGGCCCGAGTCTTCAAGATTGGCGATCTAGTGCTGAAATGGGATGCCCTGAAAGCAAAACCAGGCAACCATGACAAATTTGATGCCTTCTGGCAAGGCCCCTTTCAGGTTGCCCGGGTCAACCAGTTCAACTCCTTTGTGCTGAGAGACATGGAGGGTCATATCCTTCCGATTCCAGTTAATGGCTTTCATCTGAAAGCCTATCATCATTGAAAAGTTCCGGAGGTTTCCCTTGTACATACTTTCTTTCTGTTGTTTAAGTGCATTTCTTTTCCTGAATGTAAATATTCCTTTCAATAGAGGTAGTTTTTTGTTCTTAATTCAAGAAAAAAGAGCCAAGTGTTTTGTAGGCAGAGTGCCTGGTAGCAGACTCCTAAGGCTGAAGAAATTATGGAGGATTGAGAAATTGTAAAATTTCACTAAGTGTCCATGGAAAGGGAGATGCCAAGTTTCGCCCAATTCGGCTAGCGACGCTCACCATCGCGCATCTTTTCAAGCGAAATCTGGCCGTGTGCTAAAGGCGTCTCAATCAATGGGAAGAGGGAAAAAATTTGTCTAACTCCCTAGGAGCCCGTCGTCGCTCGATTTTTCAGCGACTCCGGGAGTCGCCCTCCAAATTCAGCGACCTCGGGAGGTGAAGACAAGAAAAAATTGACTAAGGCAAGGGCTCACGCCCGCTGTCGCTCCAAAACTCGGCGACGACGGCTGTCGCCTCGAATAATCAGCGATCCTGGGAGGTGCGACAAGGAAGGGCAGGCCGAAAAATTTTCTAAGTGTAACAAGCAGCCGCCCGCGGTCGCTCGTTTTTCGAGCGACGCCGGGAGTCGCTCACACTTTCGAGCGACAGCCGGCGGGACCCAAGGCGAGAGGAAAGGAAAAAATGCTAAGTGTTGGCGCCCACTGTCGCTCCATTTTGGAGCGACGACCGTCATCGCTCAGCTTTTTGAGCGAACTTCGGCGAAGTGAAAGAGAAAGAAAGCAAAAGATGCAAAATTTTCTAAGGCACACTCTCCCTCCGTCGCTCATTTCTCAAGCGACTCCCGTGGTCGCTCATTTTTTCGAGCGACGCCGGTCGTCGCCCCCATTTCGAGCGAAACTCGGCGAGGTGGGGACTTCAAGCAAGAAGCAAAGATGAAAATTTTTCTAAGTCCCCAAGGACGCCGATCGCCCGCCAAGATGCAAATAGCTCGAGATCGCTCAACTTTTCAACGATTCCAGGAATCCCCCCCAACTTAGAGCGACAGTGGTCCTCGGCATAGTTTTCAAAATGACAAACCTCGTGGCGCGTGCCTAGGTGGCGGCAGGTGACGTCATCAAGGCGCACGTTTTAAAATGCAAATGATTGCGCGGTTTTCAATCAGTAATGAGGTGCGTTAACCAAGGGAGATTTTGCGCACGGCCCACGAAGAATAACGGCGCTCCACACCCACTTCGCGCACCCGGTCTTTAATTCCAGCGCTCGCCATTAATGCCAACCTTTGCACCTATCTCCGTAAAAAGGGCTCAGTCGCTCATTTTACTGCCATTGTTAAACCAGTTAAAATCTGAGCTGCGCCAAAGAGAGAAAAATACGAATTTTACCAGCAGTCAATTGAATTATCAAAATTATCTCGCTGCCATGGGTAAGAAGTCCGGCGCAGAAAAGGGGAAAGCCCCCATGCAGGCAGCTTCTAGCGCGTCTCAGAGTGAGTCGCAGGAGCAGGCAGCTTCGAGCTCGCCTGAGATCGAATTGCGAAAGGAGAAGAAGGGCAAAGGTAAGAAGAAGAGCGCAGCAAGTAAAGATCCTCTTCCGCCGCCTGTAGACCGCCTGGGGGGTTACAGAGACGGCGATTACACGCTCAGCATTACGCAGCTGCGACTCACAGTGAAGGAATGGTGCAACAAGGTCCCAGCCTCGTATCCTTTCGGTGCTGCATACCACTCGAACCTATCTTGGTTCCTATGCCCGCCTGTTCACCATTGCCCGGAGCTGGTTGAGGTCGTCGCCAGATATTACAAGCCGAGCACCCGGCAAGTTTGCGACCACGAGGGGAAGGTGTTGTTTTCCCTCTACAAGGAGAGCGTTCAGATGGCTTTCGCGCCAGGGCACTCGCCGGACCGGAATAACATCGTCAGAAGGGTCAGCCTAGGCGAGCAGAGAGACAGGTGCACAGATAATCAAAAAATGAGGAAATTCCTCAATGCCCAGCTGAAGCAACCACTGCCAGACAAAGAATGGCCGACGCGGCCGATACCTTTAGAGCGCTTCAAAATCCGAGCTATCTACGCCATGCTGGCCTGGGTGTTAGGCTGCGACACTGACGCAGTGGTGCACCCGTATCAAATTTCTCTCGCGGAGTGCATCCTGCATGGGGAATTCTATGACCCCAACGCCCCGAAATCAGGAACGAGGCCAGTCTTCTTTGACTGGGCAGATTGGGTCGCCTATGGAATTCATTCAAGCCTCGTGGAGCTGAAGGAGGAAAGGAGCACAAAATTCAGATATTGTTCGTTCCTGGCATGGCTGTTCCTGTTCCACATGCACAACAAAATGAATACCGTTCCGATCCAGGCCAGGGACAAGGATGGCGTGCAGCTTCCAGTCTACGAGTGGACCAACATCTTTATAGGAGGGAATCACACTACGAGTTTAATTTCAAATTCTTGGGCGCTGCCCTAGCTCTCCTTAACGGCATAACGACGCGCCCTCCTCTAGAAATGAGGAATTATCTTGTCAAACAAGAAATTGGCGACACCTTCAAGCTTACGCAGGGCGTTGTCATCAGAGTGTTCGGATTCAAGGGCAAGCCCTTTCTGCTGTCGTACTTCTGCACTGAGTATCACTTTGCCCTAGAGGCAGCGCGGCAGATGGATTACGTAGACCAGGAATATGGTCAAGGGCGAAGAAAAGGCCACATCTTCAAATATCCGATCATCTGGGGCGACATTGAGGTCCATGTGTGCGGGCAGCATCAATTTCTGACAGCCACCCTTCTGAGTTTCGGCCTGGTGGAGCTTCCCCAGCGCTGGAAGTATGATCCGATTGAAGCAATAAAGAAATTCACACACTCCTGCCCGCGACAAGAGATAATGGGAGAAAGGAATAACCCAACAGGGGGCGACCTGGAGTGGCATATTGAAAAAATGCAGTCGCTCCCACCGTGGCTAGATTTTTACTGCATAGAGGCGGAGTACGATCCCGAGCATAATGATGACCACAAAACAGACTCCGCAGGCTACAGGAAGATGTCAAAAGTGAAAGCGCTGGGCTGGAATGAAGAAAAGATAGCGCAGTGTTGGATAACGAGATGCCACACAAAGAAAGACAAGTCAAAAAAGCTGAACAGTCCACACGAGCGGCAGAAAAGGGCTTGAAACCAACAAGGTCAAAGCCAAAGTTCAGATTCACGGTTTCCAGCACGACACCTGACGACCCAGCCTCAGTCGATGCCTCTGCACCAGAAAAGGCAGCTGCGCCTAGAGAGAAAAAGAGAAAGAGGTCTGAAAAGACGAAGGAAAAGCGGTCCGCGCCTAGAAAAGAAACTGTACAACAAACCAAGGCGACTCCGCGGAAAGAGGCTGCCGCCAGGGAGATTGTAACTATAGTCGAGGACAGCCCAGGGAAGGAGGCAGAAGCGTGGGCAACCCAAGTTATCAAGACGCCAGCTCATTCTGGGCACGCAGGTACGTCTCCTCCTTCCCCTCAACAGTTTTCTGGCCCTCTACCCATCGCACCTTCCTCCTCATCCGCCGAACCCGTGGCCGTCGCCTCCTCTCAGTCCCCCATCACTCAGCCCCCTGCTTCCACACAGCCAGGCCTGCAGACGTTTGGCCATTTTGCCCAAGACCCCAACGCCTTCCAAACCCTAGGCCAAACCCTAGGTCATTTGCAGTCGGCCAGCGTCGCTGAAGAAACCCCTTCGTCCCCTCATCATTCATCTCCCGCTGCCGCAGCTCCTGAAAACCCATCTCCCCCTCCTCAAGAACCACCTACTGCGCCCCAAGCCCAGTCACCCTCAAAAGTGACTGAACCCTCAGGCGCCGCCCCCGTGTCTCTGTTCGATACCGAGAAAATGCCCCAGCAGGACTTATCTCTGGCATATCCCTTGTATGGAGATCTGGAGCTTTGCAGAACGACAGCTGCAGACAGCAGATGATCAGCCCATAGCGGCCAAGGCGGTTCAATCCTCTCGCAGATTTATCCAAGGAGTCAGGAAGAGGAGAGGTGAAGAACTGGCTGTGGTGGAGAAGCGCGCCAGGTTCGACCTGGACAGGAGGGTGATCCAGATTGAGAAAAGGGTCCCCAAAGTGAAGAAGCCTATCAAGGACATGACCAACGACGACTACGACTATCACCGCAAAGATAAAAGCCTGGATGACGTCGTCGTGGAAAATGAGATAGGCGGGATCCGTCGGAGGGCCGATACGCTGTTCATCAAGCAACAGGAGGCGAAACAACACCTCTACCAGGTCGAGGACGAAAAGAGGCAGCTGGAAGAGGACTTGGCGAAATCGCAAGCGCAGCTGGAGACCGCCCAAGAGGAGGTCCAAAAATTGAAAGACCAACTTGCAGCCTCACAACAAGAGACAGCAGATCAGAAGGAAATCGCTGACCAGTTGGCCGAGGAGAAGGAAGGAGCGCTAACGCATGTTGCCCAATTGCAAAATCAGCTTCAGGAGACTCAGAGGCTGCTGGAGGAGAAAGCGTCCCAGGCCGCTGCCTTTTCAAAGGACAGGGTTAAAGAAATCAGAGCCAGCCTGCTGAAGGGATTCAGGACCAACGTCTCCAGGTCGCTTGTCGTCTTTAATTTCATATCCAAGGTTCAGGAGATATCTGCCCAGGGTAAGCCTGTGGTAGAGGAAGTCGAACGCCAAGCACAGCAGTGGCTGGACTTGGCGATTAAACTTGAAGAATGTGAGCGCAAAGGCTTCCAATTTGTTCCCATGTCACAGATCGCCCTAGACTGGGCTGATGCAAGGGCAACCTTGCAATCATATTTTGAAAAAACTGAAAGAATTCGAAGGGCCAGGAAGGTGCTGAATGCATTGGAGAAGGAGAAGGACATCTGCCTGGTCCCTTTCCAGGACCTTTCATCACTTGGATTTCCAGAGTTCTTTGGCCCAGGTGGAGACTGCTTGCCCAAGGAGACATTGAAGCCTATCTGGGAGGCCTTCGAGGCTGACACCTCAGAAATAGACAACTGGGCAGATCCAGTTCAGGAGGAGCAGGTCACACAGTTGGTGTCCAGATTCTGCAAAATCAGCACCTGCCTCCATGAATTGGGGGAAAGATTCAATACGATTGACATGCTCCAGGTCGCGGCGTTCAAACGGATGCTGAAGGATATCAACGACTTAGAGCCCTTCCAGGAAGCGACTTGGGCCCAGGCTCGAACCGCTTACGAGCATGTCCGCGAGCGCCTTGATCCCCCAGAAGAAGAAGGTGATGAGCAGTCCGGAGAGGATTCGGAGGAAGAATCTGCAGAAGACAGCGCAGAAGAGGAGCAACAGCAAGAGGTTAAACAGCAGCAAGAGCAACAGAAGGAAGCAAGGACCGGAGATGACTCTGCGCCCAAGGGATGAAGGCATGGGTCCTTGCATCGAGGCGAGCTCGATACCCCGCGAGCCGCCAAGGGGTACAAATTCTGAAAAATATGAAGATTGTTGCTATCTACTTCCCTCCTTCCTCCCTTTCCAGTTTCTTTTATGCAGTTTCCAGTTTCTTTCTTTTCAGTTTTTCTGTTTTCAGCTTTGTGTTTCAAGAGTTCCAGCAGCTTGGGCAGGCTTGGTGAAAAGCCCAAAATTTTCTAAGTGTTGAAGCGAGCGACGCCCGTCGTCGCTCATTTCTTCGAGCGACGCCCGTCGTCGCTCACTTTCTGAGCGAAACCCGACGGAGAGACAAAAATAATGCAAAATATTCTAAGTGTTGGTTTGGGAGCGACTCCCATCGTCGCTCCCATTTTCGAGCGACCATGGGCGGATGGAGAAAAGAGAAGAGACGAAAATTTTCTAAGTATGAAGACTCCCGCCGTCGCTCAAGGTTGCCAGCGCCTCCCTCCGTCGCCCAAGTTCACCAGCGCCGTCCGTCGTCGCTCCGTTTTGGAGCGACGCCCGGCGTCGCTGCCATTTTTCAGCGACAGCAAGCAAAGGAGGCCCAAAATTTGGCTAAGTCCTCAAGGGAGCGACCGACGCCGGTCGCTCATTTTTCGAGCGCCGCCCGTCGTCGCTGCCTGTTTCCAGCGACAACCGTCGCCTCTCCCCAGTCAGTGAATATGTGAGAAGAAGAGCCAAGTCGCTGAAAATTCTAAGTCATGGTGTCTCCCGATTTCGCTCCATCCTGGAGCGACTCCCGAGGGCGCTCTCTTCAGCAGGCGACTTTGGTCAGACCCCCCTTTCGTCAGCAAACTCCAGACATGGGCCAAGCTACACACGGATTCCGAGATTCGGGCATGACAGGATGAGACAGAAGGTGTGCTGCAGAAGTACAGAGTAGGTCAGCATTGAATGTCTAATTGTACTAAACCTACCACATTCATCAGACCTGACATCTCACCCACCAGATCAGCCCGGAGCTGTACCATTTCCAGGTAGATCTTGCTGCAGGTACACTCACGGTCAACAAAGGTCTAATCTCGGCACTTTTTACAGCTTTTGCAGTGTCTTGAGTTTCGTGCTCAATTGTAATTTGGGGGGAAATTCCTGCTATAAATAGCAGATGAACTTCATTGTAAAAGGGGGGGAACATATTGCTAGGAAAGCTACTGTAAGCAAACATTTTGCATCAATACAAGGCATCTTTGGCTCCATTTACTGTCTCTTTCTTTTATGCTGCCTTCCTTAAACATTTCTGAAAGTTTCATTTATTTTTCTGATTGCTGTCATTCTGCATTCTGGATCTCAGCATTGGCAATTAAGTGAACCTGGAATGAATATAGAAGGATACATAGGAAGGAATCATAGTGCTGGTTTCTGTTACATGTCCCACTATTGATTGCTGCTAGTTTGAGTATCAGTTAGTTACTGTGCTGCTTGTTCTTTCCCACCATTAAATCACACATTTACATTTCTTTCTGCATTTGTTTATCTCTTTCCTGTTCCCTTATCTGAAAAATCAAAGTAGTGTAGTATAGGAGCCGGCCTTCTCCGGAGATTGGCACGGAAGGCATCCCTTCCTTCCGGCCTTTCAATTTGCTGGGCGAATCTAGGGCGCAAAAGATTAAAATCCTTTCCTAATGGTGGATTCATAACCAACAAGACCCAGGTTCGAATCTTGCCAACCTATGCATGCATAATAGCCAAGCTGTTGTAATACCACTATGTGGTCATGATGTAATACAAGTGGGACCTGTTTCAATACCATATAATCAACAAAAATAAAATAACACTAAAAAAGTAGAATTCTTGAGGAAAATAAAAATAAATTGGGCCACAGAAAAAATAACAAAACACATGCAAGAAATTACAAAAAGGCATAATACATCTCATCAAGATAATACAGGATCCCAAGCATAAATAGTTGACAGTGTATAAAAATGTGACATGGTTACCATAAGCAGACAATATTAATGGGCAAATATGAAAGACTATATGGTATAAAGGTGAGTGGAAAGATGAAGGGAGAAGAAACATTACGACAGAATTCACATGAACACTTTTGCAGCATAAAGGTCATTAGTCAATGAACAACACGAAATATACACAACCACAATTGCAAAATAGAAGACTCGTGAAAACGAAGTTGCTGGTACTCATGAAGACAAAGTTGCTGATAGTGATTACTAATTGACAGAATTTGAGAATCAGTATAATATTTTGTGAGTCCACTGCATGCTAAAGTAAAAGAAAGTAAAATAAATATTTTATTACTGTTTCCCACGTAGCATTACCATATATTCGTAAAGTACATGGAGCTATTGAATAAATGAAAAATGTTAATAACATATCCCACATAAAATTGCCGTATTGAGCCAGGCACTTAAATTTCCTATGAGGTGCAGAGTCTCAAACCCTTAATATATTTTCCATGGGGTACAGAATCTTAAACCCTACATACATCAAGACTGCTTCTACTGGGAGTTGTCATAGATAACTCAAGATCAAATCTCTTTAGTGCTGTATATTACCTCAAGTGCCCTTGGTTTTCTAGCCCATGGAAAAGTGAAGTGCAAAGGATTGACTACTAGATCAAGTGAAAAGGATGCTGGCTAGACATGTAGCTAAGAACCCGCAGACAATCCCTGAACCCTCATACTTATCTTTTGCAGAAACATGAACGCTGCCATCCGACTCTAAAATTACCCTCTTTAATAATAAAAAAAAGTGAATCCAGAGGTATAGCAAATGATGAACCATGCTTTGATTTGCAGGCCTTGCAACATGTAGCGAGGGGGGTGCTCAAATTTATATTTGTATATATAAACAATGATTGATAGCCCCTCAGTCTGTTGTTGCTTGTTTAAGCTCAAATCGCTTCTTTATTATTGATTTTACATCCCCTGATAACAGATTTCTGGTCTCAAAGAATATCTATTTTAAAGGCATTTCCAGTCTTGTTTTTTATATGATCACACAAAGGATTCCATTCACTAAAAGGAAACCCCACTTTCTCCCTCATTTTTATGAGGCTGCAACCCCCAACATAGTTCTGCATAGTAATACTATGGAGGATAGCCAATATGCAATATAAACCATCGGTACTTTAGAGAAAACTGAAGGTTGTAGCCTATCTGCTTACAAACACAATTGCAGACTTAGACTTTAGCTAGTGTCTATCAGAAGCAATTTACATATACTGTAAATTAAAAAACAGATGTAATTTGCAAGACTTATTTTGAAAAATGTATATTTAGATACAATCGGTACTTTACATAGGCAATATAAACCATCGGTACTTTATTGAAAACTGAAGGTTGTAGCCTATCTGCTTACAAACACAATTGCAGACTTAGACTTTAGCTACTGTCTATCAGAAGCAATTTACATAGACTGTAAATTAAAAAACAGATGTAATTTGCAAGATTTACTTCGAAAAATCTATATTTAGATACATTAATTTAGAATTAAAGTCCCAACAAATGTTTTATCTTTGAGAATTTGGCCAAAGCATTATGAATAATATATTGAAAAAACTACATAGAAACCATTTAGAAGGCAGGAAAAGATATCTACCTCGTTAAAAGGGAAGCAGCTGACTCATAGAATCTCCATGGAAAAGATTCCAAACATTTGAATTTTGAGTAAAACAGTGAATTCTCAGAAGGTACACTCTACCACTTTGTGGAAAGAGATGGGATAAAGACTAAAGACATAGAACCTTGTAAAAATCAAAGTAACCTACTCAGGGATAATAATGCACGGTTTTTGATAAAAAGACAATAGTCCCCCACGTGGCCCAAGAAAGACTTCAATGAGCCGACATTATGAGTCTTCCATGCTTACAACTACACAGCTTTTGTCAACATCCATCTTCATCCTGGCTTGACAGACGACATGGCCCAACAGTTTCCTAGAGGGCACCAACAATTTGCACTTCCTAGGATTGGGCAAAAAACAAGCACTCATGCATGGCCACATACACTCTTCAAGCACCTTCAAGTGCTCCGTTTTCCTCCCATACAATGTTCAATCATCCACAAAGACTTTGAACTTTCCAGTTGACATTTACTCAAAGATCTGAAATATAATCTATCAAATGGCATTAGCTCAACCGGTTAAATTCCTCAACTTTCAAGGAGGAGACTTAGGTTCGAATCTTGCCAAATGATACATGCATAATTGCCAAACTGTTATAATACCACTATGTGGTCACAATGTAATATGGGTGGAGCCCGTTTCAATCCCATACAACTGATTTAAAAAAAAAAAAAAGAGATTTGAATCCCATACAAAAGTGGGAAGAGATCCTTAATGTTGACTACATTGAGGCTCCAAAAATCTACACAGATTTTGATCTAAGAAGTTTCCTTTTTCAAGGCCATGACGATTGGTGACACCAATTAGATGATACTCACTTCAAATATAATGGTTGCATCTAGCATCTTTTCAATTTCCACATCGTTGAATGCCACATGCATCCGGTCGATGTTAGTATGGCCTCCTCCTCACTAGTTGCACTCATCGGACTAGTGTTATCTAATGGACATACAACTCAGGTGGAATCCCCTTGAGGTCCTTGTCAGTCTATGCTAAAACCTATACTTCATGAAGATTTTGAATGAGGTCGCCTTAAAATTGGATCCCAATCGTTAGGATAATTGATAATATATTTTTCCTTTGTTTCATCGAGGTTCACTTGCATCATTCACAGGCCCTCATATTTGATGGTGTCAGGTTCCTCGATTACCTTGCATGTGTCAAACAGTGTGCTAGCCTCTAGTCTATATGTGTGTCACCAATGTTGTACTTTGCAAAATTTGAGGGAAGCAACAATTTTTCTTCTTCTTCCATTGAACACACATCCTTTGTCTGTGTCTTAACACATACAATAATACTTGACTTACCCACCTTGAAGGTATCAAGCACAACTAACTTCCCCTTCACATCCATGCCCTTTTGCTTCTTGGCAACCAAGCATAGGCATGTGGCTTCAAAAACTTTGTAGTCCTCCATTTTCCAATGGAAGAGACCACTATTAGAGTATCCATCTTTCATGCACTATTCCAATTCAAGGACACCATCCTCATTTGGCTCCATGCCAACTCTTCCCCATTCTCATCATCAAATGTAGAAACATCCAACTCATTTAAAAATGTAGGTTTTTCACTCCCTAATTGGTTTCTCAAATTATTGGTGTATTTGTGGAGTCCCCTTTTTGAAGCTTAGGCATTCTTTCTCCCAATTATGATCTACCTTCGCCATCATCAACCAACCTCAATCCAATAGAGCATCATACATAGCCTTTTGCAAATTAACGAAGGCCTACTTAGTGATGTCAATTTTTAACTTGTCAAAACGCCTTTCATTTTTATGCCATATTGATCAGCTCCCAACAATCAAAAATTGGTGGGCCACAATGTTGACACACAACTATCTACGTGTCCTTTTTGGAAGCATGTTCACACTCGATCTGTCATCCATTATGACCTATGTCAAAATATGGCCTAGTATATCTATACGCAGCAACGTTAGCCGCTACCCGACCTCTATCGTTAGCATAATCAAATCAATGAATAATGCTTTGTTACAATATCTAGTGGCAATGTGCAATTCCTCTCCTCTCTTCCCAAACATTGCACCATTGCTCCAATGTTTACATGCAAGTTAGGTATTGCCTTCAATAAAGCTGCCACCTAGACTGGTAAACTTGACTACAACAATTGGGTTGCCAAGATTTGTGATGTTGATGATTCATCAGATGTGGTTATGGTCATCATTCTTCCTTGGTTGCTTCCATCATCACATTCTTTTTTTTCTAAAAGAAAGAATTTCTATTAATTTTCAAAAATAAAATCGCATGCCTTGTTGTTCTGCTCCAAGCCAACAAATGTGCTCTAACTAGAGTTACTATAAAATTCTAAGGGCCTATAACAGATAGACTCATACAGCTCTTGATAGACTATAACTGTTATGCTAACCCAAATTCTTAACAAACTTGAACAAAAACTAAAATGCTATCCCAAAAATTTAACAAACATGAACCTTGGCGAGTCCATCAAAAAAGAGAGCAGGATACATTATGTTGGGCGGGCTAGCTTTGATTATGATGTCATTGGCTTCCAAGAGATCTTGGAGATCCGAATTTTCAATGATTTTGTTTCTTTGTCAGTCAAACTCCTGGTGCTCTGTTAAACAGAGTTTTCCCAGATTTTGTACCATTCAGTTTTGACTCTCTGTTATAACAATTTTGTCTCTTGTATGCATCCTACATATGGCTTTTTCTGATCTATTAAAGATCTTAGACAGTTTTTCTTCAAGGGACTACCTATTCCCCTTCTATTCCAAGAGATGACCTTCATTTTTTGGTTGTCTTTTTAGTCTTGGAGAAGTCCAAGACTATTTGAGTTTTCTTCTGAATTTCGATATTAGCCTGTTTTGTTGTTGTCTCTTGATTTGTCTCCCTGTCGTGGATCTAGTTGCTAGAGTTTCTCCAAGGATTGTGACCGCTGCAACTTGAGTCTGCTCTACTTCTTCCTCGTTCTCATTTTCTGGGGGGTTTCCTTTCTTGTTTGTATGTCCTCAGCTTCCTTTTTGGATTTTGTTTCCATTGGGACTTTCCCTTTGTTTTGTGTTGTGACATCTTTAGGGGATTGTTGTTCAAGAGGAGTCTCCTCCTCTTTTGATAAAATAGAGTACCTATTTGTGTTTTTCTTTTCTGTCTATTTTGGTTTCTTCCTTTGGCTTCTAGATCTCCTCGGTTGTCTTCTTCCAACAGTTTGAAATTCCTATTCCTCTACTTTCTTTTCCTGTTAAGCTTTGGCTAGACAATTCATAGAGAAATGCCCATGCCGATGACGAGAGATGCACTTGAAGGGAATGTGCTCATAGTCTAGCAACTATGTGTGGATCTAATCAAGTACTTTGATTCTTATACTCTCTGGTAGACCTTTTTTCAGATTCACTTGTACACACATTCTAGCACAAACTGCATTATTAGATTTTCGGGGAGCCCAATCTACAAATGTGCCCATTGTGTTGCCTATAAGCTCCATTGTTTGTTTGTTACATAAATATAGAGGTAAGAATGGGAGCCTAGCCCATATAGAAACCTCTTCTAGTTCTTCTACCTGTGGTTCAAAGCTTGTGGACCATGGGATCATGTATAAAGGGTTTGATCCTAAAAAACAGGCCCTCCAAGGAAGATTGAGTTTCTTTCCTCCGTTGAGGAGAAGATGACCATGAAATAGCCTCTTCCAACCATCATTAGCTCATAGCTAGAGAATTTAGATCCCAGGTAGATGCTATCCATTTCTATATGGATGTTGGACTTGGCCATATACCCAAAAACTTGTATGCAAGAGTTTGTGTTGTTGGTGTGAGGATTGGTCGTTGGATAAATTCAGGGGGGGCCTCAACTATGGGAGCTTCATCATGCTTGGGTACAAAGGTGTTCCTTGTACTTGCCTCTGGCTGGACTGGATGTCTTGCTTTGAGCACTTAAGCCATATGTTCCAGTTTCCCTTGATCAAACAAGGGCAACTGGGAGATCATCACATTCTTAAGCCATATCCTGTTCGACATCTATTCAAACCTCCACCAGCACTTCTAATTTGTGGATGGGTCAGCGTATTCACCCTTCATCTTCACGTATACTTGAATGACTGCAAGAATGTGTTTCGTTCTACTCTTAGGTTCAATATAAATTAGATTGACATTTTGATCGTTCCCTCCCTTCTTGGGACAATTTTCTTATGCATGATTGCCTGGTCCACATTGTGCACTTGGGCTTGCGACATTGGTGCAATTACATGCAAAGTGTTCCCACTCCTAACAATTGCAACATTGGATGATCAACCTCCCCATCATTCATATTTAATGTGATTGTCTATATTCTTTGCACCACTTCAATTGCCATTCCTCTTTCTCTACTAACTATTTCAATAACCATTACTCATTGTGCAACCCCACCCTTTGAGGTGTTGGTCTTTGTGTCAACCTCCTTTCAAAATGCCAATGTCTAATGTTGTTTACTTTTGCCATTGAAGGGGCACTTTGAGAACGAATGGTTATGAAATTCACGAATGTTACAATAGTTATGTTTTGGATAGTCGGTGCGAGTTTGTCCCTCTATGCGACATTTCATGCACCATAGATCACGTCTATTTGTCTTTCGCATCATCTCTTATCTCTCCAAGCATGCGCATCATGTACTTCTTGAGTGCCTCAATTGACGTTCGAGTTTTGTCAATCATTGTCAGAGTCACTTGTGGCTCAACTCCGACTTCCACCACTCATCATTTTCATCTTGCTTTCTAGGGTAAGTGCTATTTCCACGACTTCTAGGTATGTTGTGCATGGTACCACCTTCATCTTCTTCTAAAACCTTGGAAGAAGTCCATCCATGAACCATTGCTTTTTCAAGCCATCCGCCAACTAAATTTCCATGTCACCAATCAGCTCCTTCAAGTAATGGTTGTAGGACTTCACATCCTCATATTTCTTTTATTTTGTGCTATAGATTTCTCCGTTGATTGTCATCACATAGGAGACAAAAATCCTTTTCAAATTCTCAAGTCATCACACATGACAAATGGAGTTGCTAATTCTAGATTCCAATTCACTATTATGCCTTTAAGTATTGTAGGAAATAGTTGCATCCATGTTGCCTCAACATTCACTCCATTCACTTTCCAAATTGTTACATAGTCTAGACGTGATGGACAAGGATCTCCTTTTTGTTTCCAAGGTACCTTAGGCACTTTTGCTTGCTTCCTATAGTACCCATTGTTGGTTATGTTGGACTTGTTCACTCTTGGTTATACGTTGCTTGAGCGTTCTCCTCAGTTGTTCCTCATTTGTCACATCTATTGTCTCTGACAACTCTCCTCCATCAACAATCATCTAAACCTTGCGCTAAGGTATCTTCTGAAATCAACACCTACGCTTTATGAGTGTTCTTGCACATAGACCCTCATCGGTTCTAGCAAACTATCATCACTTCAACCACTACTAGACACACTCCTCTACAAGTGTACCTATGACGGACTTTTGTCCCATGCATCTTCATCCACACTCTCCCACACTTTTGTCAGTGTTGGAATCCCAAACATAATCACTTAACAACCACATCCCTCTTTGTTGTGACTTCAACACACACAGCTCTATCATACGTTGTCTAGTGATGTACACATCTAACATCATGGCCATCATCAGCATCCACCCCATCACACTCATCATTACGACCTTCATCAGTGCACACTAACACAAATTGACATAACCTTCATCAACACGCTTGCCTTTGTTGCACCCCTTATCACAAAGGATTATATCACAACTTTTGTCGCACACTTCATCGACTATTTATAGGTCAACATTATGCTCTTTCACAAACGATAGCAATGTCTCTAACCGAACTTTTTCTTCTCATTCATTGTTGGAGATCAAGTCTTCTACCTAAGGACTTCCCTCCTCTCGAGGAAGTCATGCACATCAGATTTCTATCGGCAAGAGTCCCTTTCTCACCAAAACAATCGAGACAATGTTTTCACAAGTATCCACACATATTTGTCCAAAAACATGGGCAAGGGGGTGTTTGTACACTCTCTTCCCTTGGAACCATAGGCATTAATTTATTATTCAAAATGCAAAGGCTTAAATACAAATAATTAGCTAAGAATAGCCTAACGCGGTGCTACCATGAAGGTAGCTAACAAAGAAATGAAATGGCGCTAACCTACTAACAAGATAGGAAATTACGCTAACCTACTAACCATAAGATATTCTAACAATGAATATCTTCATGGTTATAAAATGATGTAATAACCAAATATAACTATGGTAATAATTAAATTACCCTAGCATCTACCCTAACATCCCCCTTTATTACATTATTTTGAAATACAAAGAGTGTTGCGAAACAACTCAAATTTGACACGTGCACTTGCCTTAGTGAATATATCTACAACCTGTTCGTCGATGGGAATGTAGTAACTTATATTCTACCTTAACAGAAAATGGTAATTACCCAAGATAGGAATCTAGATATTATCCAAGTAATGGAATCTAGATATTATCCAAGTAATGGGATAATTACTCTAACATCCCCCCTTAATGTGAAGGAGAGAAAATGAAAGATGTTGGTCTGCTGGCTCTAGGTCTTGTCCACCAAATGATGGAACTCAGTCCAGGTCTTGTTCACCGAATAGTGGAACCTGTTTCGTAGGTCTTGTCCACCTATGGTGGAACCCACGGAGTTCAACAGGTGGAGCGGAGCGAGGCCATAATGCTGGCTCTTGCTCTAGCTCAAGCTCTGGCTAGCTCAAGCTCTGGCACATGGCTCTGGCTCTGGCTCTAAGTGTACCTCTGGATGAGTACCTCTAGGACTATCTTTGGATATGCCTGTGAATCTGTCACTGGATCATCACCTCAGGGACTGCCACTCGATCTGTCACTTGGATCTACCACTGGGTCTACCATAGGATTTACCTTTCTTATAGAAGCCATACAACATTTCTTTCATCTTGGTTGAGCTGCTCTGGCTCGTGGCTCTAGTTGCTTTTGCTTAGGTAGTTACCTCTAGGTCTGTCTCCTTTGGGTCTAAGCAAAATAAGTACTTCCAAAGTACTTAAGCAAAAGTGGGTCATCCCTCACTTTGCTTTAACAACAACGAATGTCCTTATTGTAATCTTTTCATCCTACCGAATTGCATGGGTAACCAGTCGCTGCAACCGCTAGGTGTACTAGAGTAGATCACTACATACGAGGTTCACTCTGTTACAATATGATTTTGCAAAATTTTTGATAAGGTAGCTAAGGTGTCGGTCGCTGCCGAAAATGCACCCTTACAAGTTTCCCCTTTTTTTGCAAAATATGTTGTAATGGAATTTTTGCAAGAAGTTTGACTAAGGTGTCGGTCTCTGCCGAAAGTGCACCCTTATAAGTCGTCCTCCCCTTTTTGCAAAATATTCTATAAGGTAGGAAAGAAATTTTTTTCCCCCCCTAAGTGCAAAAGATTTGCAACTTATGAAGTTTTTTAAGGCTTTTACAAAGATTGCCTCCTAGGTAGATTTAAAAAATTTCACCATAAAAAATCCCTCTTTTATTACAAGTACTTCAAACAAAACGATTTACTATTTATGAAGCCTAGAAAGAGGTTTGCAATGGTGCTACCTAGGTTTACAAATTTGTCAAAAATTTCACCAAAGAATCCCCTCATTATAAGTACTTCAAACAAAAATTTGCTATTTATGAAGCCTAAAAGAAAAGGTGTAATTTTGATGACTTCTGCTTTTTTGATTGCCTTCACAACTTTTATCTCCCTTTTGTCAAAATATGTTTTGAAGGAAGAAAGAAATTATTCCCCTCTTAGTGCAAACAATTGCTACTTTAAAGGTTCCTTATCTGACCAAAATGGTCTCCCTTTCGATATACCCAAAAGAGTATTGAAAGGGAAATTCACTCAAAGTTATATTTAATGGCACCTGCCTAAAAACCCTTTTGAAGAAGGATGATCAATTGGAGGAATTTAAGCCAAACAATAAGAGTGAATTTTGGGTTTTTATGGAGTAAATATCAAAAAATTGGCTTCACCTGTGCAATAAATTACACAAATGGATGTAAAATTTAGGGTCTTATGCTCGCTTGATTTTAACTTAAGAGGTAATTGCAAAAACAGGAATTTAAATGCAACAAACCATCAAAAGTGCCCATAAATTTTTAACACTTAGGTGTCGGATTCTACCGAAAATGCACCTATTTTTACAATGCCAATTTAAAAAAAGGTGTTGATGGTTTCAAAAATGCACCTTATTACAGTAATTTTTGCAACAAAATTGTGAGTTTTGGTTTTGCAAAAATTTTGATATTCAATTTCTCCCCTTGTCTTAGAATTTTGCAAAGAATTTGACAAAAACAATTGCCCTCCTTTTTGTGTTTGCAAAATAAACAAGTTTCAATGCTTCAACCCTCCTTTGTGTTACAAATTTGCAAAAAAGAATCACAATTTCTTGTTTCCCCTTTGCTTTGCAAATTTAACAAGGTAGCACAGCTTTCAAGTCAAGTCGACACACGACAAGCTTTTGAAAGGCTATCCAGAACCAGTCGACACACGACTTGGTTTGAGTGGACCCGTAATTCTTCATGAGAAAAAACTTACTCTAAAAACTAGTGTGTTAGAAAAATTTTGAGAAAGTTTTAAAGAACTAATTTGCAAAAAATGAATGTGCAATATTTTGTGTTATATCCCAAGGTTTGAGAAAACAAAATGCACAAGTTGCTTTTGATTTTGCAAAAAGTTTTGATATTCAAGTGCCCCCCCCCTCCTTGTGTTACAAATTTGCAAAAAAGAATCACAATTTCTTATCTCCCCTTTGCTTTGCAAATTTAACAAGGTAGCACTCCTTTCAAGTCAAGTCGACACACGACAAGCTTTTGAAAGGCAATCCAGAACCAGTCGACACACGACTTGGTATTAGTGGACCCTTAATTCTTCATGAGAAAAAACTCTTACTCTCAAAACGAATTTTTAGTAAGATTTTGCGAAAGTTTTAAAGAAATCCTAATTTTGCAAAAAAAATAGTGCTATTCTTTGTGTTACATCCCCCTTTTGGAGAAAACAAAAGCACTCTTTTGTTTGAAATTTGCAAAAAAAATGGGTTCTCTTTTGTCCTCTTTTGGTTTAATTTGCAAAATTGAAATTAATCAATAATTTTAATTAATAATAAAATAAAGTTTTGTTTAAATAAAATCAATTTTAGATATATTAAAAATTGATTACAAAACAAAAATTTATTTAAGTATTAAAAAACAATTAAAAAACCTTAATATAATTTGCAAAAAAATAAAAAAAAATGTAAGACTTTACCTTGGCAAATCATGCACGCTATGTTTTAACCAAAAAAATTTGGTTTTTGGAGCCGGCGGGATTCGATCCTGCAGTGTCCTGCGGGCTAGCGCATTAGCGCTAGTAGCTCGACCGTTCCGGCTACACCATCAGACGGGAGCTAAGGGATGAAAATCCCTTTTCACCCGTTTCCTGCCGAGTAGCGGGAAATATGTGCAGCGTAAAGCTGCACTGGGACTTTTAGTCCAACATGCGCCTTGCGGGCGCAATGAAATTGTTTAAAAACAATAATCCTCCCTTCAATTAACGATTGCCTTCAAGCAATCAAAACACTCTTGTTTTGCCGCTTGCTTTGAAGAAGGAATAGACGCCAACCACGTGTCCACGCACGCCGTTCGATGATGCGCCACGTGTCCACACCGCACACCGTTCGATAATGCGCCACATCAGCTTGCCAACAAGGATGCCACGTCAACTGATTGTAGATCGCCACGTGTCTGGTCCAGGGAGTGCCAGCTCCAGCTTCCTCGAAGTGTGTGCCCGCTAGGTTAGCGCTCCAATCGATACCACGTGTCCGCCAATAGGCACGTGTTCGTGCCACGTCAACTGCCCGGGGGTTCTAGCCGCCACGTCAGTTGGGTCCTCCACGCCACATGTCTACCAACTCAGCAGTCAGGAGATCGCCACGTGATCTGCCAGGTGTCCGCCCAGTCAGCCTTGGAAAGCGTGCCCAATCAGTCCGTGGTCAGGATGACGTCAGCTTGCGTGGTTGTCAGCGATTTCAGGATCTACGACTTCGAACTTATCTGTAGCTGAATTTTGTGCGGTCCCCGTTGGATGTCAGGTGATTGTTCAGATTGTCAGAAGCTAAATCGACGCCCAAGGTTTCGATCACCGCATCGTTAGCGGTCTCGGCGTCAGCGAGCCGGCAGGTCTGCGGGCTGTCAGGTCCCGCATATTCTCTCTAGGACAGTTGCCGACAGTGTCAGCCTGTCAGTCGCTGACAGTGTCAACACTGATAGATTCTCCACCAGCGATCTACTAGAAAACGTCAGAAAAAACACAAAAAATTTCGCGATGTCAGATAAAACTCAGCACCACGAAATTCAGGGCCACGAAATCCGTGCAGCACTCGAGTCAGTAGAAGTTTGCCTCGATTTCCGTGTTGCCTTGGGAAATGAGCTTGCATCTCGGGAAGCGTGTCCCATACAGGGGTCCCGTCTCGGGATTCGTGCCCCCGTGGTCCGGTCCAAGAGCGACACAAATGTCACCTTCTCCAACACTTGCTCGCCTCGCCCAGGTTGCCTTGCCCAATTCTTCCGCTCTGATACCAATGAAGTAATTGAACCATAGGCATTAGAAATATATTCATAATCAAAGGGTTTAAATACAAATAAATAACGCGTAAATCAAATCTGCTGCGAGGTTGTCGCTAACAAATATAACTTGGCGCTAACCACTAACAACCAACAATTTACGCTAACGACATGCTAATGAAGCTAACCTACTAACCATAAGTTATTCGAAACAGTGAATAACTTCAAGGTTAAATAAATAATGTAATAACTAAACTAACTACGGTAATAATTAAATTACCGAATATATCTACCCTAACAGGGGCTCTATAGTAGGTCCGAGGTGTAGACCAATTGGTTCATCCAAACCCCATAAGGGGGCGGAGGTCCAAGGTTCAAATCTTGGGCCTCGTCGGACTGAACGCTTGTCCCTTTCCTGGTGCTTTCAGCGGCGTAAAAGGTTTAAAATGATTGTGGCATGGTGGTTATAGGGGCGGACTGCGCGAAGATCTGTGTGGCGGCTTCTGGGGCGGACAACGCAGAATACTATGGCGGCCATAAAAGCTGGACAGCCTGCCCGGATTCGTGGCGGCTACCGATTCCACCATGTAAATTAAAAAAAAAAAAAAAAAACAAGGGCTCTATAGTAAGTATTCCTTCTACACCTCCTTACACATGCGAAAGTGACTTTGTCAAACTTTATAGCACTTATGTGCACACGTTGTCAACAAGTTCATTTTTCATTGCACTTTGTGCTATCTGCTTGGGACCTACACATTGGTTCGCCTCGTTGTTGTCATTGTGCATGTCTGCATCTATATGCATGTTGCGGTGCATGGTCATTCAGTCTTGTCACACTCGCTTTGTCACTATACACTCAATCCAAACTCGTTGCAGCAACAATGTCAAATGTAATACAAGCTTATGTATTCCACAGAAACAAAGCAAAACTTAAGAAGAAACACTACGCAATGAAATAAACAACTATAAGAGATTAGAACAAGGACATTTCACCACTTCTTCCAAAAATGTATATCATGAAACAATCTCAATGACAGCATGTGTGCATAATCTCTCTCTCAACATGAACATGAACATACACAACTTTATGCATGAATGAGTTGATACCTCCAAACTTGCATGAGGGTGAATATATACCACCACAAGTAACAAGGGAGTGGTTACAACTACCTATCACAAACCAATGCATGTAGCATGGCGGTGGTATTCCACCCTTGGAGGAACAATTTGATATGACAGATTTAATGATCAGCTATGACTGCATTCATCTCAATAATCAGCACTTCAGTTTGCGAATAGGAAAGTCTATCCTCTTCCAGACTGCTAACCTTTAGTGTACAAACTTATCTCTCTACATTGTACGACAATCTCCACTGTATGGCAATCTTAGTACAGCAATCTCAGCAAGGCAATGGCTGTACGGTGTTTGGGCAATGCACTATACAGCATTGGTTGTATAGCAACTCTGGTACGACAACTTCAAAGTATGACAATTTCGCAGTATGGTGACTTCAACCCTGCATAACAGAACTTGAAAGGAAACACTAACAAATTCTATCCACTACAACAATCATCAATGATAACATGTGCAATGTACATACAAATACAATAGATGAATGATGAATATGAGTAGATATTGCATTAACTTCTGCCTATACGATTAACTGTGTATGGCATTATCTTACATAAACATTGAAATGCTTGAGCAGAATATCTCCAATGCATTCTACACAATCATTCCTTGCATGCCAATGACACAAATGCCAACCACACCCATGCATTCTACAATATCTTTCCTTGCATGCCAACCACACCCACACAACAACCCCAACAACACACTTTGGCCATACATGTTAATGAATGAGGGAAGGGTCTTATTTATACAACTAAAGAGGTAGTTGCATCCTCCAACTTACTAACTACCCGACACCTCATCATTTACATTTGACATGCATTTATCTTACATTTACATTTCATTTCCAACTACAAGACAAACTAACAACTTATGACTCATTTGTACATGACTAATACTTCACTTAACATTACACATTATCACATGAAATATTACATCACCACTTTATTAATTATACGTATGCACATTTCATCATACAAACTACAAAATAACACAAAATGACAAAACTTATTCACTGATTACGTAGAAATGTCAATTTCCCTGCCTACAATGCATATCTACATACATAAAAAAATTGAAATTACCCAACATAAACGTACATTATTATCATGCAAGGATATTGTGCACAATGTGAAAAGCTCATGATGTGCACAACTAAATAACAAGCTACGCACATACAAATCGCAAATGCTTGATGACAACTCACTGCACTAGTGCTTGAGCTGGTTCCATGTCAACTTGACTGCCTAAGAAAGTTGTCAGGTCTTTGTGTGAATGTTTTCAACTTATTGACTGCTAGACTGTCATTGTCAATAATTTCATTTGGAACATTTGTCTATATGGAGCCCATGCTGACTGATTCTTTTTCATTCAATGCGATTACAAGAGAAAAACATTGGCATGTATATCTTTGCCTTTTTTTGCAGTAGATGCATTGCAGTATACACAAGTCACGCAATAACAACATACTACAGAATACAAAATAATGCAATAAATTATAAAGCAATCTAAACAATATGCAATAAATAGATAAAACAATGGACGATCACTCACAAACACAATGTAATAAGTAACATTGTAACCAGAGAAATATCAAGGCACGAATCTATTATATTATCCAACACATAAGCAGTACGATTTAGAAGAATAGTGATGGCTTTTGAAGCCTTAAGAATAATGTTAATCTCACAGGAAAATAATCACAAGATCAAATATAAAGAAGATGCAATCTTAATATTAAGTAACAGAACAAGATAGCAGTATTCAACAATAAAGAAACTTACACACGTAACACTTGAGAAGTAATGCAAATTTGTACAACAATAATGGAAATTGGCGTCCATAATATAGCTTTCATAAATGACCTTTGATCTTCCTGTTATGACATATGGCTAAGTAACCCTTGACCTTCTTATGTATCAAATAATGTAATATACTCTAACACCCCCCTGTATTACATTATTTGATATAAGTTTCTCATGATCTGCATAGATGATCTCTAAATACCTGAAATTTATTTCGTCCTAGAGCCTTTGTGAAAATATCTGCAATCTGTTCTACTTTAGAAATATGCTTCAATTTAATATGATGGTTCTGAAAATGATCTCTAATAAAGTGACACTGAGCTTCTATATGTTTAGTCCGTTCATGTATAATTGGATTTTTTATCAAATCTAGTACTCCTTGATTGTCACAGTGTATTAGAGTTGGAGTTCTTTTAATTCCCATGTCTGATAGTATGTACTGTAGCCACAAAGCTTCACAAGATGCATCCTTTGTTGCACGATATTCTGCTTCAGTAGATGATAGTGCTACTGCATGTTATTTTTTACTGTGCCATGATATTGATCCTGAGCCAAGATAAAAAATATACCCTGATGTAGACTTTTTGTCATCAATAGAACCAGCATAGTCAAAATCTGAATATCCTTGTAGACAAAAATCTTTAACATTCTTCATATATGTTAGTCCATAATCTGTAGTCTTGTTAATATATTGTAGTATCCTCTTTGTAGCTTTCCAATGACTTTCTCTTGGTTCTTACATGAATCTTGAAAGATAATTTACAGCCAAAACTAGATCCGGCCGAGTATTTGTTAATAATAAAAGAATTTCAATTAATTGATGATAAGTTGTAGCTGAAACAAAAGATGTTTCATCATTTCTGGATAACTGAAGTCCTTGTTCCATTGGAGTATCCTTAGGCTTGCAATTATTCATTTTGTATTTCTCAAATAGAGTTTTTGCATATTTTGTCTGTGTAATTGTAATATTGTCTTTGTTTTGATGAATTTTCAGACCAAGACAATAATGCATAAGTCCCAAATCAGTCATTTCAAAATCTTTTTCAAGATCCTTTTTTTAGTACTCTTATTAAATTCTTTGAGCTTCTTGTAATCACTATATCATCAACATATACTATAAGTATTAATATATCATTTCCAACTTTCTTTGTATATAGATTTGGATCTGATAGACTTTGTTTAAAATTATGCTACAACAAGTGATTATTGATTTTTATATACCATGCTCTGGGGGCTTGCTTTAGACCATATAAGGATTTGTTTAATTTGCAAACCTTGTGTTCCTGACCTTTAACAACAAATCCTTCTGGTTGTGACATGTAGACTTCTTCTTCTAAATCACCATTAAGAAATGCACTTTTTACATCCATTTGATGAAGTTTCCAACCATGATGTGCTACCAGAGCACACATTGTTCTAATAGTAGTCATTTTAGTTGTTGGTGCAAACGTTTCTTCATAATCAATTCCCTCTGTTTGAGTATATCCTTTTGCTACTAATCGAGATTTGTACTTATCTAGAGAGCCATCTGCTTTATACTTAATCTTATAGACCCATTTACAACCTACTACTCTTTTTCCTAGAGGTAGATCCACTAGACTCCATGTTTTATTTTTCTGCAATGATGAATATTCTGATTCCATGGTTGCTTTCCATTTTGAATGGCTTAATGCTTGACATGTTGTTGCTGGTTCTGTCATGGTGCTTAACAAACCTTTGTTTATTCTGGTTAGACTACAAGTTTGAGGTCTTGTAGTAGTAAGATCTGGCATTTGTTCGAGATTTGAATCTCTGAGTGTATTTCTGAGCCATATAGGTTCCTTCCTTTGTGATATTTTCGTATTTTCACTCTGTTCATCTTGAGATTCTGATTCTATTTCCTCATTTGATAGATTTTCTTCTGAAAAATTTAGAAGAATTTATGAATCATCTTTTTGTTCTTTAATCTCATCTTTGATTTTTTCATCAAAGATTACATCCCTGCTTATATAGATTTTCTTTGTGATTGGATTAATGATCCCATATCCTGCAGATTCATCGTCATAACCAAGAAATATATCAGACAGTCTTTTCATCTAGTTTTGCCCTTTTTTGTTTTGGAATGTGCATATAGGCTTTACATCCAAAGATTCTTAACTTTCCAATATTTGGTTTTCTTCCTGACCATACTTCTTCTGGTGTAACTGTTGTCACATTTTGCACGGGGTGCAATGTCTTCAATATTGTTTTGTAACAGTGCTGCTCTTCTTTCCCTCCTTCCGTTCTTCTTCCTTCTCTCCCTTTCCTTTTCTTTCCCATTCTCTTTCTCTCCCCCCTTTTTTTCCTTGGAGTTCCCCAATTGATTTTCCAACTTTCCAGCAAGTCTATCTAAAATTGGCTAAGTCTGGGTGCGAAGTTCGCACTTCGCCCAGTTTTGGTGCGAAGTGCGTACTTCGCCCAGTTTTGGTGCGAAGTGCGTACTTCGCCCAGTTTTGGTGCGAAGTCCGACTTCGCCCCACTTCCTGGGCGCACCTTTCACGCGGCGATCGGCAGGTCAATGCGAGAAGAAAGATAAAATGCCGGAGCGAGTCCATATGACGATAGACACCGGTGTTCGCTCGTGCGCGAGTTCGACTTCTCAACGAGCCGGAATGCGCCCTTGACGAGTGTACGGTAGGGGAACAAACCCAGAATTTGACCAAGGCTTGAAGGCCTTCCCCGACTGCACTGATTTCTGCACGCATCCCAAGGAGCCCCGATCCCAAGCAAAGATGGATAGACTGCCCTCTAAGGCAGGCATGTGTCACACAACATAGCCCATCATCAGACAAGTGTCCAGCTTCGGGATTTGAACCAAGACTGCCGACCAAAAGGGATAAGCATGGGCTGCCTGCACCGCCTGCGTTAATAGCCTCATTCAAAGCTGATCTGAGGTTTCACCTGCTCCAGCTACTAGCAAGCCTGCCGACTTGAAGATTTACCCAGCACTCCGCCACGTAGCTGTCCAGCTTCCAGGAAGACCATGCTGCGGGTACAGCCCAGTCCGACAAAAGGTCAGCATTTGCAGCTCTTTCGCCGCTTCTGTCAGCTTATGTTTGACTGGGACTCTGTGCCCATTAATGTAACGGGTGGGACTCGGGCTATAAAAGCCCATCCGAAATTCATTGTAAAGGGGTGGAAGGGGAATGTTTGTTAGGGAACTACTGTGCTTACTGTAACCGTGCTTCTGCTTATGAATACAATCTGTATGCTTGGTTCTGTTCTACTGTCTTTATTCTTTTATGCTGTCTTTCATTATATGCCTTAGGCCCATCTCTGTCGCTGCTCGTTGATTCACTTTGGCATTTGGCGATCAGGTTCCTCTAGCATTGCTTGCTTAAAGCACCTTCTGTACTTCATTATTTAAAGCATTCATAATAAATTTGGTAGCAGTTCCATAAGTTATGTGTGACGTTGCTGGCCCGTATCTGGTGATTGATGCGATCCCCTGCTGTTAGTTCCTTGTAGGGAATGTTTGCTAGGGAGCCATTGAAGCTGTGCGGTTAAACTCTCTACCTAACACATGTACCCGGCTCGACATCTCTAGGTTTACTTTCTACCCCCGTCGGTGTACGTATCCGGTGATTGATACGATCCCCGCTCGTTAGTTCCTTGTAGGGAATGTTTGCTAGGGAGCTATTGAAGCCGTGCATACGCTGCTGGTGTATCGGAAGTACGCCTAGGTTTTGCGGTTCCTTGTCATGCTCTGTGTTCGTATGCGAGTAGTAGCGGTGATTGGTGTGTTCCCGTACTGTTAGTTCCCCCCCACCAACCTTTGGACATATTTGTATCTCTTTCTGTACATTTGTCTCTTTCCGTTCATTTATTTCTTTCCTGTTCCCTTTAGCTTAAATCAAGCCCCCCAAAAGGAGCCGGCCTTCTCCGGAGATTGGCTCGGAAGGCATCTCTTCCTCCCGGCCTTTCATGCTGGTGGGCGAATCTGGGCGCATTAACCAAAAATCCTTTCCTCATGGCAGATTCGTAACCAACAGTAACATTCTTGAGTATCCTTGTATGTAATCTATTCTACAAGTATACAGCCATTTTAACTGCTTCTGCCCAATATTGATGATCAAGATGAGCTTCTTTTAACATACAACTTACCATTTCCATTATAGATTTGTTTCTTATTTCTGCAATTCCATTTTGTTGTGGTGAATATGTTGTAGTAAGTTGTCTTTTTATTCCATTTTCCTCTAAAAATAGATTGAACTCTTTTGATAAAAATTCACCTCCTTTGTCTGAACGAAGAATTTTGATAGTCTTTCCCGATTCTTTTTCTACTTGAAGTTTGAATTGTTTAAAACAACTAAATGCTTCAGACTTATATTTCATAAAGTATACCCACATTTTTCTAGTGTAGTCATCAACAAATAATTGAAAATATTTATGTCCTCCAATACTGGTGACATTCATTGGACCACATAAGTCTGTATATATCAATTCCAATGGTTGTTGAGATCTATGTTGACGAAGTTCAAAAGGTATTCTATGTTGTTTTCCTGCTAAACATTTTGGACATACGTCAAACTCCCAAGAAATTTTTGGTAGACCTTCTACCATTTGATATTTAACCATTTCATTTAAAGATGATGCACTGGTATGTCCTAATCGTTTATGCCAAAGTTCTCTTGTTTCAAACATTCCTACTAAAAGAGCCAAATTTGTGGTAGTATCTAAAGTAAATAGACTATATTTGTAGGACCCTGATGCTATCAATTTTCCTTGTTTGATAATATGGCATTGTTTTCTTCCATTGATAACTTTAAATTCTACTATCATGTCTTGATCCATGAGTTGAGAAACTGAAAGAAGATTAGTAGTCAATCCAGGAACATATAAAACATTGTAAATTATTCCTTTTCCATTTGTCAAATTGACTAGAACATCTCCTATTCCTTTTACTTCATAGGTTTTACTATCTGTTATAACAACTGGTTTCTTATTTTTTTCTCAAAGAGTATTAAACCATTGTTTGTTTCCAATCATATGTCTACTGGCTCCAGAATCTATGTACCAATGATCCATAATGATTCTTCTTAGTCTTAAGATTTCTATACCTAAGAGATAGAATTCCTTATATCTCCCTAGGTTTTATAATTAGTTCTCAGTTTCTAAAAAATGATGTTGAATTCCTTATGTCTCCCTAATTAATTAGAATTTTGCAAATTTAATATTCCTAAGTTTGAAGTAGAATTCCTTATCCTTCCAAAGTTAAATAATTTGCAAATATTCTAAAATAATACCTTTCAAATATTTAATAAAGGCTATGGGCAGCAGGGCTTACACGGCGATGCGGAGGCAAGAAAGGGCGAAGACCAGGGGGAACCAAAGGATTATAAAAAGCACCAGCAGCAGCAACGGGAGTTGGATGAGTCCTCCGTCGTGGAACACGATGGGCTTGGGCAACTTGTCTCTGCTCATGACCTCCACCTCTAGTTTCATCGACACTACTCTTCACAAAAGGGGTGTAAACCCTAGGTGCAATCAAGTGATGGAACAAAGCGACAAATTTGGCTACAGTCTTCGCAAAAGGGATGCAAACCCTAGGTGCAGTCAAGCGTTGAAGGAAGACGGTTGTTTGCAGACCATATCTTCAGTTTGTGAGAAAGCCTCTTCGGTTAGAAGAAGTATCTCTCCTACCAAAAAAATTCTTTTTTGTTTCCTTTTCTAATTTAGCGGATAAAAATGAGGTAATGGATTATAGATATAATTGGTTTTTCATACAAAAGGGTGTCTATATAAGACCTTGGACTCCTAGTTTCAACCCCTTTACAGAAGAAGTTAATGGCTTCCCAGTCTGGGTGAATCTTTATGCTCTCCCTGTGGAGTTTTGGGGAGAGAAGATATTCACCAAAATCAGTAATGCCATTGGTGCATTCCAGTATATGGATGCCTAAACAGAGGAAAATATGTCCAATAAAATTAATATGACTAAAGCAAGATCGGTTGTTTGGATGGATGTTTCAGTTCCTGGACCTTAATCCATTACTATCTCCTCAAGCAAAGGGGAATGGATTCAAAATATTGAATATGAAACCTTCTCCCTAAGATGTTATGGCTATTAGCAATATGGCCACCTGAAGAAGAGATGCCCAATCATTCGATCATGCTTTGATTCCTCCTTAGTGGAGGAGAAGGCCCTACATGCGAATGATTCGAAACCTTCAAATGTCTCAGTTCAAAAGAAAGAAGCTCATCCTCTAGATGCACCAATTGTATAGCAGGAATCATGCAAGCAACAAAAGACTCAATCCCAAAAGGAGAATTTGAATCAAATCATTGATAAAAGCCAAATGGTTACTAAAGACCATCCAGATGGTTCCATGGAAAAGATTAGCACCTCAGATGGTATTCTTGAAGCTAATTATGAAACAATCGGTGACGGTCAGTTTTCTAAAAATGAAGATCCTACAAAATGTGTTACAACTAGATATTACCTCAGGAGCTTGAAGTGCAAAAATGCATTCTCGGATCTTGCCACTCTACAAGAGGAAGAACCTTTGCTACAGAAGAAAAATAATCGAACTGATTTCCTCTTTGATGGATGATTGTTATGTTTGTTTTCCTTCTATCTGTTGGAGTTATGTGTCATGTAAGGGTTGTTCTTGTTGCTTCAAAAAAAAATTGATTATGGAAACTTAGCAGTTTGAGGAATATGGAGAATATCTTTGATAGAAAAGCAAAGATAGGTATGCTTTAATTAACTTGTTAGAAATGTAATGAGAGCAGTGTATTGTTTTGTTTTTGTAATGGGAGTGCCCCCCAATAGAAGCCACACATAGCTTATTAAAAAATAAAAAAAATTATTTAATAGAGGCTTCTCACAAACTTTAATGAAAACTTCTAACTACTTATAACTACTTATTACTCCAAAATGATCAAAACTTGATTTAATTTACCAATAAACCTTATCACTCCTAATTAATCTAGATAAGCAACCTTATAAAATAAATATTCAATAATTAAACCTTATAACCTTATCTCTCCATATAACTTTAATCAAAAGGTTTAATTTTAAATATGCTTTCCTAACACTAAAATTATACCTCGCTGGCTACGTCTTGAATTCTTGAAAAACAAAATTGCAATTGGCGCCTCTCAGAGCTGCCTTCAAAAAGAATGTGATGTTGTTCAACGTGCAAGTGGTCTATTTTAATTTCTTTGGCAGACGTTTCAACTCATTCTGCCCTAACGTTCCACCGTCTCATTGCACTCGATTCTATTGTCCAAAACTGTCATTACCTTCAGCGCTTCTTGGCAAAGTGTCCACTTGTGTGGCAATTCGGTTTCATGCAACTTGACGTGTCGCCTTCTTCAACATTCCATAGTCTTGGTGATTAATGTTTCCTCCTTCATGCGTTACACTTTCTCGCTAGTCGTTTTGCTTGCTCGGCCCTTGGAATCCTACATACAATGCTTGATCCTTTGCATTGTTCTTGGCTATACATTTGACGTATTATTCTCCTGCGGATTTTGACCTTCTGATGCTTAGCTTGCCTTTTACCTTGTACCTCTGCTTCACCACTGCATCTTAGCTTGACGCTTGAACTCTCGCAACGCTTCAACGCTTGACCCTTAATCTTCTGCGTCCGTTAGATTTCTCTGCACTCCCGGTTGGCACTCGTCCTCTACGTTCCTTCTCTACTCTGTTCGATGGCTCTTGCTTGCCTTTGCTTTACCACTGATGGCTCTTGATATTCTTTAGCATTCCAAAGTTGTTCTACATCAGGTATAACATTGCTACGTTCCGCTCTTGGCTCTTGCTCTTCGTTGCTATACGTTCAGCGTTCCTAGGCTCTTCATTCGAGTCTTGGCTTCTGTGTTCTAGGCTTGACTTTGGTGCTCGTAGGTTTCCTTCGGTGCTCTAAGCTTTGTAGAGTGATGTCTTCACTTTTGATTGTTGCCTTGAATATCTTAAGACTGCTTTCTTTTTCTGAAACTTGTCTTCTTTGTGCAGGTGCAAGTTCGAATGCTTTGGCTTCGATATCGAACGTACTTTCAAACTTTAAACTTTAAACTTCCATGGCTTCTTATTGCTTTTAAAACTTGTTGTCCACTCTTTTTATATGCTTATTTCTCTGCCTTCAAGACTTCTTTGTTGTCTTTCAAAATTTGTTGTCCATGTGGACTTCTATGATGCTTTGCATCAATTTAATATGCTGCCTTATTGAAGCTCTATCTCTATCTCCAATAAGCTTGTCCTTTTCACTCGGACTATCCTCAAGACTTCTTATTGTCTTGAAGTCTTCTATGACTTTCAAATTTTGGCAAGATACTTGCCTTCCAAAAACCTGCCTTCAAGTCTTTCTTACTTTGAAGTCTTCTATCTCGCTTGAAGTCTTCTTTGCTTGCTTTCTCTGTAGAGCAAGTTATATTAATGGTCTCTTTTCTTGCTAAGGACCAATAATTCTTTTATCAAGGACCTCTTTCAATGGGTCTCTTTAATCTACCTTCAATGGGACCTTTTCTAATAGGTCTCCTTTGTCTGCTTCTATGGGACCTCTCCTCTTGGATCTCCTTTATCTGACAATATCAGGTCTATCTTCAAGACCTAAAATTATATGGGCCTATCGTCGGATAGCAACGATTGTCCCAAATCCTGTGCAAGTAACCTTGTTGTGGTTCTAATACTACTAATGGCTTTTAAAGCCTTAAGAATAATGTTAATCTCACACGAAAATAATCACAGGATCAAATATAAAGAAGATGCAATCTTAATATTAATGTAACAGAACAAGATAGCAGTATTGAACAATAAAGAAACTTACACACATAACACTTGAGAAGCAATGCATAGAGCTTTCATTATAGAAGAAACTTGTACAACAATTATGGAACTTGGCGTCCATAATATAGCTTTCATAAATGACCTTTGATCTTCTTGTTATGACATCTGGCTAAGGAACCCTTGATCTTCTTATGTATCAAATAATGTAATATACTCTAACAAATAGTTGTGGTTAAAAATTATCAAGCATACCTTCAAGACCAAAACAACTAGGTACATATAGTCCATGAGCAAAAGGTGGCAAAAGTGCAACTACCACACCCATTCAATTGCCTCCTTTCAACAATAAAATTAATGTACCTCCACACAAATATAACAACTAAAGTCAAGTCATTGTTACATTATTTATTTCATTAAAACAATACATAACAACAACATAACATAAACAATATAACATTCTTGACATCAAAACCTATGACTTGGATCAACACGACAGCTAATCTCTACCACCTCCATAAACATGTAGGTATCCCTATTGAGAAACCAGCTAAAACATCAAGTAGAGTAGAGACTTATCTTAATCCTTCAGCTTCAAGATTTTAATGGCCCTTGCAAATCTCAAATTTACAATAACTCGAACAAAACATATTTTTTGAACTAGTAGTCAACAAACTGATTCAGGTTCTAATTGTAGCCAAAGAAGCCATCAAGAAAACAACATTCCTCATCTCCCACTACTTTTTCCGAAATCGAATCTGCAAACAAGATAGGGAACAGATCCTTTATTCTTACTACAGTCAAATTTGGAAAGTCCACAAAAATTTTAATTTGCAAAAGTCCATACAAATTTTGATTTACATGGTCTCCTTCAAACTAATCACCAGGGGGAAGAACCAATCACTGATAATGATTTTGAAAATAATTTCTATATTTAACATCTTATCTATCTTTGCATACACAAGCTTCGTGTTCTTGGGATTCATGCCATAGAATATCCATCTTACAACTTGCACTCTCAAAGGTAGGGGTATCCAACGAACACAAAGCACAAGTGGCACTCCCTTCAACTCCTTGTATGTCCATGTAAAGACTTATTAAGATTTTGAAAGTTGTTGCCTTTAACACTAGATACTTATCCTCTTCAATGTTGATGAACTACAAATCTCCTTGTGAACTCTAGGTCCACTTAGGCCATCTTGGGGCCTTTGTATCTAACGTCTTTCAACTTCTCCACAGCCTTCACGTTCCTAAATCCATGCACTAGCTCCAAACTCAATTTTGCATCTCCCACAATGCATTTCAAAAAAATAAACAAGGGCAGTTCCTTTCTTGTTGTTCATATCGTTTTTTTCTTTAGGCTAGAGTGGGGAGGGATGGGTCAATAGTTCACCATTGTTGTCTTGACCCTCCTCAATTTGCAAACATAGGCACCTCAAAGTAAAAATTTCATAAACTTCCACTTGCCAATGGAAAAGCCCACTCTCAAACAATTTCTCATCTTCAGATAACTCTTGCAATTATAGCACATCATATTCCCTTGACTCACACCAAATCATGTCGGCTACTTCTTCACACAAAACCTTCTTATCTAATTAAAAACGCTTATGTTCATATGAGGATATATTATCCTCACTTATCACCTAGTTTTGTAGGTTGACAATAAATATTCAATGACCTTTCTCCAAAATCAAGAGATCCTTCTTCTAGTTGCAGTTACCTTTTGTAGAATGCACCCATATGAAACCTAGCAAGCTAACATACGTTGTTTTATACAATGTAATGACCACGAAACCAATGATGAACCATTGGTTGGCAAACTTCACCTTTTGCACAATCAACATGCCATTCATCTTCATCACATACTAGTCCTATCCTAATAGATTAAAACTAGAAGAAGGCCATAATGTGGGCAATCCCAATTGTTACTAGGTTTCCTAAAAGAATCCATTCAGAGCTGATCCCTTGTCAATGATCACATTTGTCAACTTATTTCCAAATAGCTCCATATGAAGTACAACAGGTCTATGACATGCATCAAGCATTAAAAAATTGGTTTCACATGTTTTTCTTCAGATTTTTGCTGTTGGTTCTTCAATGGGTATGCCATGACAAAAACAATCTTCTACAACTTGGTGATTCCCTAAAAAGGTTGCATTCCTTTATTGGCACTGAATTTTGCGTAGGAAGACATTTTCATTGTAGCTGTGTCACCAATTACATAACCCTCTTCTGTGTTAGTCTCCCATCAACCATGGCCCTTTCTATCTTTGTACAGGCATCATTCTATCTTCAGTAGCTCTAAAGTTTGCAAAACTTGCTTTATAATTTCCAAATCGAAAAGGAAGGTAGACACTTCTGTTGGGGCTTTGTCAACATTCCCACAACTCTCCTCTATGTTAGCCTCTCATCCACCAGGCGCATTCCACCTCCGTTTGGGCGTCCATCCATCTTCACTTTTCTTCTATTGGTTTAGAATACTGCCTCTGCCTGCCTTATGCCTATGTAACAGCCATGGTATGCTCCATGTCCTCTTCCTCCACTTCCATTTACATTGCTACCTGTTGTTCGCTTGAGGCAATGATTGTAATTGTGATTCCCAAGTCCACACCATCTACATATTAACCTTGCATTCTGACTTGTGTTGTTCTAACATTCTTGCGCAAAGCGGCCCACTCATTGCACTTGCAATATGGGATTCACAACCTCCAATTCGCAGAATATTAGATTTACACCCTACTTTCTCCTTGATTCTGATTCTAATTTCTTAAAATTCCTGAAACTGGTACGAAGTTTCAGATGATAAATTTCACTTATGGGTTGCAATTTGGGATGAACAACCTCCAATTCGCAGCATATTAGATTTACACCCTACTTTCTCCTTGGACCCTACTTTCTCCTTGGTTCCGATTCTAATTTCTTAAATTTTCCTGAAACTGGTACGAAGTTTCAGATGATAAATTTCACTTATGGGATTTGCAAATTTGCTATATTTCTGTCAGAGAAAACGAATCTTTTCCAAGAAACCTATAAAACATTTTTTTTAAACTAAACATGTCTCAAGAAAATTGTGCAAGCTACTTTCAGATTTTAACAGATGAATAACCAGAAACTTAGACTTTCTGTCAAATTAAGCCGACGTATCAGCAATTGATGAACAAAATCAAATTATCATCCATGCCTATTATAATTCAGATTTACTGCGGACCAAAAGAACTCAAAGATATATATATATAAACAAAAACCCTAAAAAACGAATGAAGGAAAAAACTGCACACGCAAAGTACCTGAGGATTTTGTCAATATACTCGGATCGGAGCTGAGACCAATATGGACCCATGGCTGCGGTCCCTTCCACCACTAATATTAATTGTCTATCGCTTGAATTGCTCTGTGTAGTCGTATTCATCTTCGATGCCTTAGATAAAATGAATTAATAATCTGTGATCGGTATTGTGAACAGATTTTTTCTGCCTGTGCTGCCTACTACTTCAATCGCAAGACTTTGAATAACATATATCACCTGTATCGAAAGACTATGTTGCTGAAACGTAGATTTTTGAATTGGTGTTTACATGACCTGATAGCAAAAATATTTGAGCAATTGCGTTTTACAATTTCTCATATTTAGCTTCTTTGCCTCTTTGTCTATTAAAAAGGTTTAAAAGCAAAGTAGAGTAGTTTTTGCCTTCATTCGTATTCATATATTATATATTAATAATATAGTAGAACTGTCATACGATGTTTAGTTTAATGTTACGATTTTTATTTTTATGGTTTACCCATACTTGGTTTAAATTTTGAGGGTACCAAATAATTTAAAAGTGACAATCAATGTTAAATGGAAAAGATAACTTTTTAAAAACTCTACTTTAAAAAATAAAAAATAATGATATTGGAGAACTCAAAACCTTACTTAAAAAATAAAACAATAATAATATAGTCAAACTAAAAATAAAAATAACAATATAGTGGAACTAAAAAGGTTTCAAGTTTTTCAGATATCCATGGCAAATACAAAGAAACACTTGAAAACGGGTCTATGACAGAGTTATTTGAAGATAGTAAAATAAAAAAAGTTGGGGAATTACTAACCCAAATCAACAGGAGAAGGAACAACCTTCTCAAAGATATTAAAGATCATATGATATGATTTGAGCAGTTGTACTTCCATATTTGAGGTCCCATAGACCATATTTAGGTCTCGCGGACGGACGTAATTAAAATCTTTCATTTCATTTCAAAGTAAAATAGTTTTAAAGGGATCTTAGCTTATAGAATGTTATTTAATAAATTCTATTTTATATATTAATATGATAGTGAAATTAAAAAGGTATAAAAATTCGAACAGCATTTGGTGTAATGGTAGTAGGAAGTTGTCTGGTTATTATCATCCATGTGGTTGTGAGGTCGATTCCTCCTATGTTTGCTCGAAAAAACCGTTGATATTTGTAAACGATGTTCAATAAAAAATATATATATAAATTAAAGTAAATTAGTTTTTGATGTGTTGGTATTCTTTAAAAAGGTAGTTAGAGGAAAAATATATATATTAATAAGGTAGTGAAACTAAAAAGGTTTAAAAGGTAAAGCAAAGAGGTAGTTTTTGATGTGTTGGTGTTCTTTAATAAATCTTTATTTATTTATATATATATTTTAGGTACATAGAGGAGTTGGTTGCAATGTCTTATACAATTTTTTTTTTATTTGGTTATTGTGAGAAACTTTTATGACTAACGCACAGGGTTGAGCAGTCTCCTTCCAACCATGACCCCTTGTAAAGCCGAGAGCTATACTTATCAATAGAGAATTTAACACAAAACCACCACACACCCACCCCCTCACACACTCGCCCACATCACAGTTTGAAACATATCTCAGGTCTTACAACGAAATAAAGTAGTTTATAATGAAATCTCACGGCTTACAAGGATGTTATTTAATAAAACATATTTTATATATTTTTTAAAATTAAATTTATGGTATTGAAACAGGTATTGTTTGCCTTTGTAGTGTAAGTGGAGAAGGTGAGTCTAGTCGCATTGAATAGGAGGTCACATTTGGAACCTCTGATGCGAAGGGGGAACGAAAACAAATCTCTTGTGGCTTCCTTCTAGTAGATAATGGTATACTTGGATGAGACAACATTATCGATCACCTAAGAGCGGCTCTCGAGGTTTCTCTAACCTAAAATTTTGGTCTGTTTTTGTAGCACAAGTGAAAAAGGTGAGCTTGATCCCGTTGAACAAAATAAGAGGTGCAAAGTTCAAACCTCTGCGAAGGGGACACAAAAAATCTCTCGTGGCTTCCTTCTAAATAATGGTATACTTTTATGGGACGGCATTGTTGGCCACCTAAGAGGTATTTTTCTAATCTAAAAAGTTTGCAGTCTCTGAAAGACAGTGTAATGGTTCTGGCTTGTTTTTGGGAGGTCCAAGGTTCAAACCGTGGTGTGGGCGAGTGTGTGAGGAAGTGTGGGTGAGTGTGTGAGGGGGTGGGTGTGTGATGGTTGTGTGTTTGGCACCCATTGATAAGTTCAGCTCTCTCGCCCTTATGAGAGGTCATGGTGAGGATGGGGATGCCCTACCCTGAATGTTGGTCATAAGCATTTCTCACACTAACCAAAAAAATATTATGCAAGTATCATTTGTTAAGATTTAGCTAATAAATTTAATTTAATCAATAGTATTAATATCATTCAATCATACCTCTATATATATAAAAGATACTAGAAAAATAGACCACATTGGTTTTATTGTGGAACTTGAGTGATTTATGAGTCCCATCACTTATCACACTTTTGCTAATGGGATACTCTTACTAATGGGATAGTAGGTTTAAAGGTGGAGTCTCCCTTATATAAAACTCCTTGTTTTATTTTTTAATTTTTATTCCTCGTTTTATTACTATCAAGTCACATTTAGTATGTCGATAGATGGTTATCTAATTTACTAAGATGTTATTTTTATATAAGTTGTTTGTTTTCAATAATATAATTCTATGATGCATTTTCATTCCATATTCCATATTATATGTTTGTTGTATGAGTTTATTTTGATGTATTAATACATGTTATGTTTGTTACAAGACATAGAAGCCCAACCATTAACCTTGGAGTAAGGAATCATGTGTAGGAGAAGAGTCAATCTAAGGGAGAAGAGTGGTTTCTTCTTATGGAGGATGGATATGGATATGGATGTTAAATATTTCCTTATAAATATGTGAGAGGATATAAAAACTAATCTAGCACGTTGTGCTAGATGAAGAGTTAAGAGGATGAGAAGATTAAATATATTGAGATCTCTTCATCGGTTTTAGCATGGTCTATAGATAATTTGGAGGATATTTATTTGAAATTATTCTTAGAGTGGAAATAATTTGGTATTTATACTAATTTATTGATTTAGGTATTTAGTATAAGTGCATTAACCAATATTAATTTAGGAGGAATTTATGTATTGAGGAAACTATGAATCTATAAAGCTAAGGTAATTTAAAAAAAAAATAATCTTTTAGAAGTCATATCTTTGCATAGAGTTGTCTGATTCAAACAATTATTGTGTCAATTTGTGTAGAATTTGAAAAGCTTTGAAATGAGTGGTCATTCAAAATAATCCAAGCAATATTGAGGGAGATATGACCATGTAAAGACAATCTGCTCAAACTAGAGTAGTATTAGGGCAATTTTTTTTGAAAAAATGTCTCATGTTTTAAGAGCCATACTTTGCATAGGGTTGTGTGATTGAGATGATTTTTGAACCAGTTTGTGCATAATTTGAAGAGCTTTAAAAAGAGTGGTTACATGAAGGAATCTAAGTGATATTGAGGGAGATACGACCCTATGAAGTCAACCATCCAAAATAAGGGTAATGACAATTTTTCAAGTCGTGGAAAATAAATTTTCTTACATTTGTCAGCTAAGGTTTAGATGATGGGAGGAGTAATGGAGGGCTAAGGCATAAGTGGGGTAGGACATTTTGTCTAGACATGTAATTTTTTTAGCTAAGTTTCTTTTTCCCCATCATTATCTTAGAAGTTTTGCATGCAATTTATTATAGGTTTATTTTCAAATAATTTAATAGCTAAAGGATATACTCGTAATTTTTAGTAGATTTTGAGTTATAGTTTTCTTTTCACGGACCAATTTACAACTAAGTCCTTAGAATCATCTTTAGTAGTAGAGGTTAGAGAGGACCTTACAGAGAAGCAATCCTTATTGCTCAAAGAAAATGCAGTTATTGATAAATTTAATAAGTCTTGGTCAGGGGCTTTGGCATTGATAAAATGGATTGATAAGAGTTGAAAGTCTCTAAAAGTGAGTCTATCCTTTCTTCCCAAAGGTTTCTTCCTAGACATTTTTTTTCCAAGGAGAAAAGAGATAGAATCCTAAAAGAAGGTCCTTGGTTTATGGTAAGAGCATGACTCTTCCTTGCCCGCTGGTATGAAGGCTTTGCAACTAAAAACATAAATCTATCCCTAGTACCGTTCTAGGTTAGGATGTATGGGTTGCCCGTTGAATTATGGGAAATGGATACCTTCAAGGCAATAGACAACCCTCTATGATAGTTCCTTGAGATTTTAGAAACTACAAAAGATGGTTTCTTGGTTATTTATACTTGAATATTAGTCATGATTGATATAAGTAAACCTTTACCATAATCAATAGTTCTTAAGTATGGGGGTAAGTTTTGAATCCAAACCATAAATTATGAAAACATATATTTTAGATGTAGAATATGTCATGAGGTGGGGCATATTGAGAGATCATGCCCTACGAAGAGTCCAACAGAAACATATGTAGAAAGTCACAAGAGAAACTTACGAGCAGATATGGATGAGGATGGTTTTCAACTTTCAAAAAATAGGTCCAGATAGATGAAATTAAATAAATAGTGGAAAGCACTAAGGAAGGATATTAGAAGAAATACCAATTTTTTTGAGGCTTTAACCTATTAAGAAAAATCAGATCATAGCTTAGAGGACATGACACAATAGGATTAAAATATTAATAAGGAATTGTGTATTCAGTATGATCATGGTTTAGGGATGAACATTCCTACTAAACCTAAGGATCGTACCTCATTATATTTTGAATACTCTCTTGAAGTACCATGCACCATTCAGGAGAAGAAAATTGGTACAGAAAATGTAGTGTTAAATGTTAATACCTCTATCATTAATAAGGAAATACTAGAAAATGAGGACAAGTCAAAAGCTTTTGTAGCAGAGACAAGAGAGAATAAATATAATGAAAAAGAAAGTTGTGAAATAATATTGAGGACTCCTAATACAAACAAGGTAAAAAGAGAAAAACATTCAAATTATCAAGCGAGAGCCATGGAAGCAAAGATCAAACATAGAGAAAGGAATGCAATCTAAGTTGGTTGAACTTTTCTTTACCAAACAACAAAATAATATTGGTAATTCATAGGTGGGGCTAGTAGTCCCTAATAAGACATGATTATCATCTCACGGAGTATAAGGGGTTTTAATGTCCCCTTAAATTAGATGTGTATTAGGGACCTCTATTTAAGCAATAAGCCCGATATTCTTTGTATCTAGAAAACTTAAATGACAAAGGAAGAAGTTTTCAAAACTACGAAAGCAAATGGGTATGATGTGAATAGGATGTTGTGGATTTTGAAGGAGCGTCAAGGAGAATTCTAACATGTTGAAATCCTATTAGAACCTCATGTGCAACTATTCATAAAACTAGAGTTACAAGCTTACTACAGTGGTAAGAGCTTTGGCCTCTCTTTGAGAGGTCCAAGGTTCAAACCCCACTCAGTATGAGGGGATCGAGACCCCTCATAAAAACATGTGTAAACTCATTCAAATATAACCTATTTTAAAAAACTATTTATAAAACTAGGCATCAGATTGTCTTATTAGACACATGCTACTTTGCAAATATTTGTTTCATCCTTATCAATATCTATGAGCATACAACTTAGTTAGGCAGATTAGTAGTATCGAGTGGGATTAAAGTCTTTATGAGAAGTAAAGACCAAGAAAATTTATTCATGATTATAGGAGATTTTTAATGCCATAACAATGTTGGATGAATTTTTTGGGGAATTAGGTAAATAACCCAAACTATGAGATATTTCTCAACTTTTATTCAAAACAATAATCTATGGAAGGTTGAGTTTGAAGAGGACGACTATACATGGACCAACAACAGGATAGGCCAGAACCTGATAGCAAAAAAATTAGATAGATGTGTACTCTCAAATTATTGGCTAGATGAAGAGATTTATGCTAAAACTAATACCTTGACAAGGATCGGTTAATATCATTGGCCAATAAGAGTTAAAATGGTGGTAAGTGAAATAAAAAATACCATATTCTAAATATGATTATATGTGGGAAGACCATCCCCAATTTGTGGATATAATAACACAAACATGGAATTATTTAGGAAACAATTACTTGTTTATGCTTCCAAAACAAATTAAATTAATGACATCTAGATTAAAGAATGGAACAAGCACACTCTTGAAAATATTTATGAGAAAAAAGAACTAAAAAAGAAAAATTCCAAATTCCAAAAAGGTGAGCATAATAATCCAAGCTCGGAGGAAAGGGAGTTACTTAGTGAATATCATAATATTTTGAGTAAGGAAGATAAATTTTGGAGATTAAAATCGAGATAAACTTGGTTAAAAGGAGATAAAAACACAGTTTTTTCATAGGATGGCAATAGTTTAGAGATCAACATCTAGAATTAGTAGGAGTTTAGATCGAAGACTAATATTAGAAAGGAGGTAAGGTTTTTTCCCTAAAATATTCTAGGATTGAAGTAGTTTGAAGTTCTTAATGATAAACTTCTACAAGAAGTATCTTAAGTTATAACAAATGAATACAATAGGAAATTGATGGAGCTTATTACTCTAGAAGAAGTTCATTTAGTTCTTTTATCTTCTAATAAGGACAAATCCCTAGGTCTGGATGGGCTCCCTACAACATTCTATTAGCATAATTGGAAAATAGTGAAGGATCTTTTATTGGTGGCAGTGGAACAATCTAGGATAAAATAGTATATACCTTATAGAATAAATGCAATATTTCTTACCCTGATTCCAAAAAGAAAAATGCATAATTGTTTGATTCGTTTAGGACCATAAGCCTGTGTAATATGGCATATAAGACAATATCCAAAGTGATGGCAATTTGATTAAGGCCATTGTTAAAGAGCAAGAAGGATTTGTGAAAATGAGATAGATTCTAAATGAGATCATAGTCGCTTATGAAGTTATGCATTCAACAACTTCAATAAAAGAGAGAGCAATGATCTTAAATTTTGAAATGAGTAAAGCCTATGATAGGGTTAAATGGGATGTTATTTTTATAATATTATAAATATTTGGATTTGGGAATAAATGGGTGAGATGGATTAAAGCTTGTGTCTCTACAGTATCATATTTAGTGTTGGTCAATGGATTAGTAACTGAATCATTTAAAACCAAGAGAGATCTTAGACAAGGAGATCCTCTATCTCCATATTTGTTCATTATTATGGTAAAGGTTTTGGGTAGTAACTTGAAGAAGGCTAACAAAGATGAGCTAATAAGCAAACTTAAGGTTGGTAAAAACATTGACAATATCATCCATCAATAGATTGTAGATGATACAACCCTTTTTGAGAGGGCGGGGATAAATGAGGCTAGAGCTTTGAATAACTTATTAAAGGAATATGAAAGAGCGTCAGGGCAAAAAGTTAATAGGACAAAATTCAAAATTTACTTCCTAAACACTCCAACTAGAATCAAAGTAGGGATATGCAAGTTACTTCAAATGGAGGAGGTAAATCTACCAACAACTTATCTAGGGATACCCTTATTTGAGCGGAATATAAGGATAGAATTGTGGAATCTTGTTATAAGTAAAGTTTAAAATAAATTACCAATATGGAAAGGTAGATGGTTGTCGTTAGTAGGAAGAGTGCAACTAGTTAAATTATTCTTGTTAGCTTTTGATGATATAGGAGTAAGCAATCACAAGATCTAAGATATGCTGAGATGAGCAATAATGGAGATCTAGTACAATACTGAAATATGTTATAACTAGAAATGATAAGAATATTACAATGCAGTATAATGGAGAAAATGGACACTCTAGTAACTGATGCTTATAGTACTACATTATACTCCATCACCAATCTATATCTACTACACTACTACAATAACTAATGCTATCTCACCTCTATATCTAACAGACACTATGAGGCCCTTTATATAGGAAGATGGAATCCTTGGCCAACACTCTATCTTGATGTACAAGTGGACATCTTGCACTTTGACGCTTGTGCATTTATTACTTCTTCATTGAGCAACTACTTTACTTTACTCAAGTAACTTCCTACTCTAGTTATGTACCAAGGGTGGTACATTTATATGACCCAAATGATGTAATACACTCTAACACCCCCCTATATTACATTATTTGGGTATTGAAGACTTTGGTATTCAATATGGATCTTTCATTTGGTACTGGAATTGGTATCCTCCTTCATTGCTTACTGTAATATGATCAAGTAAGCAGTTAGTGTCTTCATACAAGGTAAAGAAAGTTGTATTTGAGGGTTCTTTTGACTGTTCAACTTGAATATGTCCATCAGGTTATTCTTTGTTTGTATCTTATTGTTATGTTCTCTCCTAGTGTGTCTTTTATTTTTCTTCCTTCTTCTCCTATGATTCTGCATTGATGCTAGTGGAATATCTATTTCATGATTAGTTAGTCTATCATCACAATAATATTGATTTGTGTTGCTAGTTTGCTTCATGTGTTAAGCAAGTAAAAAAATAATTAATGATAGATAAATCATCAAAAAATACTCTGATGTGAATATAACTATTTTCAGTGTATTCCACCAATGCTTTGAAGAGAGTTTCATGAAGATAATTGATTAATGCTATAAAGCTATCTTCTTTTACTTCTTTAATAAATAAGGAGAATCTCTCTTTATCACTCTTTGATAGATTCTCGTACTCTTCAATAGTATCTATTAGGTTTTGGGAGTATAATTTCACTTCATGAAATAATAAAAGTATTTCTTAGTATTTCATCCATAATATTGAGATCAACCAGTATGGCTTTTGGATTTTCTAGCTCTTAGATCCTTTGTAGTAGTATAGCTTATGACTCCCTAGTGATTTAGGTTTATGCTAGAAAACTTTGATATATAGTATTATTTTTGCTTCTCTAGTATTTGAATTTGTAGAATACTATATCTATCTTGAGTATATTGATAAAAACCTTTTTTTGGATTTAGGTTTTGTAGAATTCCTTATATCTCCCTAGTTGTTAGATTATGTTATAAGTGCTTTTGGAAGTAGTAGTTCAATCTTGAGTTGATTTTGTAATGTTTTGTAATCAACTTGTATTTAACCTTATTTATCCTATTGAACTTATGCACTTATCAATTTTTGAAGTTCCTTTAGGTTGGATTCCTTTTGTCCTTTTAATTAATTCCAACTCTATATAATGTTTTAATGAACTTCTTTCTCTTACCTTCAATAATTTAATCTTTAATTTTCTAATTCCAAAATATTACAATTTGATGTAGCATGCCTTATAAATCCCTATTTTTGGAATATTAGAAAATAATAGCAATAATAGTATTTGCAAAATATTTTATAATTAATAAGGTAATCAACCTTATATCTCCTAATTGATTTGCAAATATCTATTAATTATTTCTTCCGTTGTTATGATTCCTTTATTGCTTTCTAATAATCAACCAATATACCTTATAACTCCAATAATAAATTAAAGCAAGTAAATTTTATCATTACCTTAGCAAGGCTTGTTGCTCTACGTATCCTTGGGTAGCTCCATGTACTTTGATGGTTGGGTGAAGATTCCTTTCGACTCTTCATTTAATGATACTTTGATATTATTATCCAAAGAGGGGCTTGCCTGCTCTTTATTCGAATTTTGCACTTTCTAATGCTATTTTGGCTTGGTCTTGTCTTCAACAGGCGCTTACGACCATGATCTTTTAATGCTCTTCTTCAATGCTGATATTTATGGCAGTTTAACCCTAAGTAAAGCTTCTCTCTTCTTCATTGTAAGCTTCATTCTGTTATCTTCTTAGAAATTTAATGTTGAAATAGTTATGAGCTCTTCTTGACATCTTCCAAGTGGCATGTGCACCTTGGGTAATGTTTGTGGCTGATCTAACGCTTTCTTTGAGCGATGTTTGAGTGGCTTTTTGAGCTCCAATGCGCATGAGACTTCGAGTAACGCTTGGGATTTTCTAATGTTTTCTTCTAATGTTTAGGCATTTCCTTGCTCAAAGGATGAGTGCTTCATGTCAGAGATGACAAGTGGCAATTTGCATGTATTTTTCCTCCAATGGCTTTCTTCTTCTATAAACTTATTCTTGCCAACATACATCCAACTGGTTCTTGTTCTTCAACGCTTCTTAAAGGTTGGGTCTTGGTTCGATGAAGGTCGTAGGAGCTTGGATATGGTTCTATGGTGGTCCATATGAGCGCTTTTTCTTAGCGGACATCTTCTTTAGGCTAGATTTTGGGTATAACTCCTTTTGCTTGGATGTATGCACTATCTCTTTGTGCTTTCAATATGTTGGTTTGAATGCTCCTTTGCAATATAGAATAGATGATGGTTGATTTAGATGGATAATGGCCTTTTGTGATATCCTTTGCTTCATGTTACTTTCTAGATACACCTACTTTCGTGGTTGTAAGGGTACCTTTAGACACCATATTAAGAGCTTCTTGTTAGTTCTTATTTCTTGCTCGAAATGAGCCCTTCCTCTGGCTACTTTGTAACATATATTGTTGGCACTAATGTGTCCTTAATAAACTTGATCCTTGTCCTTTATGAGCTCTTCAAATATATTTTGTAAGATTTTTTTGTTGGTTCTGATGATGGCTCCTTTGTACTATTTCTTATAGGTAGGGGATGATTTGATGTTGTATTCTTTACTAAATAACTTTCTACTTTGCTTGGTTAATCTGGTAATGAATCCAAGCATATAATCATGTAGATAGTATGCTTTTGAAAGAATGATTTATGCACTACCTTTAATGGAACCTTTAGTGCACCTTAGATCTGAGACTCTCCAAGTCTTGATTTGTAATTTCTTTCAAAGCTTTAATGGCTACCTTCTTCTTCTCCACTCCTTGGAGGAATTTTGATCTGGTTGGTGGATTCTATAGGCCACAATAGATTGCAGATATTGAATGCTGACTAGTATCTTTAGATAAATTGATATTTCTAGACTTTGTGCTATTTTTATTTTCTCCTCAAGCTAATAATAAATGCATATAACGATCTTTAAGAGTAAATGAGTCAACCAATATAGAATAGTGCAATAATAGACTTACCTTATTACTCATTCAATGCACTAATAACTCTTAAAGAATGCACTTAATAATTTCTACAACTTTGAAATAACAATAATGCCTTCTAAAGAATTATTTCTTTAAAAGCAATCTGAAACTTGCACTACAATCAATATTGTAGGATGTACTATTTTCTTAGATAGATAATAGGTAGATGATATTTTTCTTTCTGTCAAAATATATCCAAATCTTATTTTGTTGTGTAGGATTTCCTTCTGCACACCTTAATACTATTTAATGCAACCTTATTTCTGCAACTTCTAAATTCTAATAATGGTGCTTTGATGGAACTAGATAATAACCCTAATCAATGTTCAATTAATGAACCTATTTGCATCCAAGTTGCTTACCTTTACTGATCTATAGATGAAGCATTTTGAGGTGATTCGATTCACCTTGTTTTTGCCTTGATACTGGATGGATTCATGGCTTTGCTTAACTATTTAAAACAATTATTCTATCTTCACTAATCCACAACTCTCTAATGCTTCTGACTTGTTGCTTGATTTTGCACTAGATGAATTGATTAACCGTTAAGATGACCTCTACAACTCTGAAGTTTTGCATCTAGTACTTTTGTCCTAATTGTTACCCTTTTGGTAGATAATATATCTTCTATAATGTGCCTTCTTAGCTCTAAAAGGCAATCTCCAAATATCTTGGATTTGTTGGGATTTTTCTATTTATGTTCTTCTTCAACCTCCTTGTTAAATTATGACTTCAAACAAGGTCTTTTTTTTAAGATTTTGATAGTCTTGATGTCTTCACAAATCTTCCTTGGAATTTGGCAAACTACTTGTCAAATGTTTCTCCTTTGGGTCTGTTGTTGGATGGTGATAATTATCCCAAATCCTCTGCTATCATGAGCTTCTCCTTAGAGATGAATTTCTCCAATAAGTTCTTCTAGGAACTCCTTTGATGGATTCAACAAAATTTACAATAAGGCTCTTCAATCCTTCTTGTTTCTCCTTGAGACCTCTCCAAGACCTTCTATCTTGTAGCTACTCTAGTCTTCTTAATAAGACCTTTTCTTCAACCTTCTATTGTGGAAGTGTTGGCAATGGGATCATCTTCTCGAATCTTTGGATTTTGCTACTTTTGAAATCAGGTATTGGGCTTTGCTCGTCCTTCTTCAATCTTTTTTCTTATGGAAGTTCTTCAATGAAACTTTCTATGAGTCTCTTCAGCTTCTTATTTGTTATTGCCAATGAGGTATTTTCTTAGACCTTTTCAACTTCATTAGTTATTCTTGAAACTAGTGTTATGATTTATGTGCTGAGTCTTGGTCTTCACAGTCTTGTGGAAAGACTCTAGCTAATCTGTAATTCATAGTCTTCAATGGAGATCACCAATCTCCTATATTCTATTTCTCACGGACTCTTCTATAGAGTCTTTTTTTGGAATAAGGCTTTTGTGGCATTTTCTTCTAGATTAAGGCTTATATGGTATTTTCTTCTAGATCAAGGCTTCTATGGCCTTTTCTTCTGGATTAAGGCTTCTATGGCCTTTTCTTCTAGGTCAAGGCTTCTATGGCCTTTATCTTATGCAATGTGCAGGTATGTATTAGGGCTTCCCTCAGGTTCCTAAAATCTTACTTCAGGTTCTGGAAATGAGATCTTCTAACAAGCAATCCTGAGACAACGATGTTTGCATGCAGCGGTGCACAAGATGTTGGAGCTTTAGACCAATAGTAGCAATAGTGGTCTTTATGACTTTCAGATCACTCAACTTGGTAGAATGAATGTTGAGTCCTAGTCTTCACGAGTTTTTCTATAACTCTGTGAGAAGACTCTAGCCAAATGCAGTCTCAAAAATTTTGAAACTGCAATTTGCTTATCTCCTCTCTTATGAATCTTCCTATTCCTATTGACCTATCGTAGCTTTGATACCATTGTTAGCTTTTTATGATACATGAGTAAGCAATCACGAGATCTAAGTTATGCTTAGATGAGCAATAATGGAGATCTGGTACAATACTAAAATATGCTATAAATGGAAATGATAAGAATATTGCAATGCAGTATAATGGAGAAAATGGAAACTCTAGTACTTGATGCTTATAGTATTACATTGTATACCATCACCAATCTATATCTACTACATTACTACAGTAACTACTGCTATCTCACCTCTATATCTAACACACACTATGAGACCCTTTATATAGGAATATGGATTCCTTGGCCAACACTCTATCTTGATGTACAAGTGGACACCTTGCACATTGACACTTGTGCATTTATTACTTCTTCATCAAGCAACTACTTTACTTTACTCTCAAGTAACTTCCTACTCTAGTTATGTACCAAGGGTGGTACATTTATATGACCCAAATGATGTAATATACTCTAACAATTCTTACAAGCCATTCCAACATATCATATGTCCTTGTATACTATGCAAAAATCGATAGAATTTTTTTCAATAAGTTATATGTGACTTCTATTAGGGGCCACTCCCATCAAAATACCAAATTATTATATTTGTTGCATATCATAACTTATTTATTTATTTTTCTATTAAATATATTCTTCAACTTCCTCAAAGTGTTATGTTTCCACAATCATCTCCTTGACATCATTTTGATTAAGAGATAAAATCTCACTTGGCCAATTTCCTTCTAAAATTTGAATTTCATCGAGATGAAGATCAACATCGTAATTCACTAATTTTTTTCTACCTGATTTTCTTCTCTATAAATATGCCCACACTTCCAAGAGATTGCCTCTAGTAATAGATGATGAACACCAACAATACTATTATTTTTTATCCACTCTCCACATCCATTGTTGTTAATAACATTGATGATAATTTGTGAGTCCCCCTCAATTGAAATATATTCCCATCCTTTTTCTATTGCAATTTTAATCCCTAAAAGAAGTGTCCTAGCCTCTGCATAGTTATAATTTGAAGTTACATATGATTCTAAATAAGTGAGGAGAATTTTGCCTTCACTAATTCTAAAAAAACCACCTCCATTAGCTTTTTATGAATTTCCTTTATAAGCACCATCAAAAGTAATTTTGATAAACCCAATTTCTAGACATTTTTTTACTGTAGGTTGAAGTAGATCCTTTGTTTTAATTTCATTCTCCTAGATGACTCTTCTATGTATGTTCAAATCTTGTAGCTAATTTATTCGCACATTTTTTTTTGCAATTGAGACTTCCCATAATGAGCCCCATACTTGTAGACATTTTGCAAGAGAGGCAATAATACGGTTCCAAACTTGGGCATGATTTTGAGATTTATTTTAAAAATTTAGTTATTCCTTTCAAGCCATAAATTCCAACAAATAATGGCAAGGAAAATCCTCCACAGAATTAATCCAACATTTTGTCAACTCTTTCAATGTTGATGGAGCTACCTAATATAATTTCATATTTCTTAAAAAAGAACCTCATATGGTGTGAGTAAATGGACAATGCAGAAGTAAATGGTTTGATGTTTCTAAATCCTTCTCACTGAAGGCACATCTAAAGGGTCCATAATATCCTTTTCTTTGTAGAATATATCATATAAGAATCTTACTTTGAATTGCTAACCAAAGTAATGTTCAGGTCTTAGAGAGAGCCTCTAATTACCAAACATTCTTCCAAGAAAATATTTGGGAGAAGGAAATTTTGATTGTTCTAAATCCTCATATCCCAACTTGATCGAGTATCCACCATCCTTTGATAAATTTCAAACCAACTCATCCTTTTGTGTAAAAATTGGTAAATAAAATTCTTGAAGCATCTTTTGAAGTTCATCTGTAGTTTGTTTGAGTTCCTCGCCTTTAACCAGGTGACTAAAAGAAATCCATGATTTGGAATTGTTGTCCATAATAATAGTCTTTGACCTTTGGACCTTTACATGTTAGGCATGCTTGAACCAATGGTTACCATTTTAAGTCAAAAATAAGAGGATAAGGCTTCAACCAAGCATCAGACCAAAAATTTGCATAACTCCTCTCATTAAATGACCATCTAATATATTTTTTTATCAATTGCAAAATCTCTAATATGAAGTTCCATGTTGATGATACTTTGGATAGAGTTATTTTTCTAAATAATTTCATTGCATCGAGAGAACCTATATATTTTGAATTAATAATTTTACTCAATTCTTTCCTTGATCTCTAAATAATCTCCATCCAAACTTTGCTCCCAATGCCAAATTCATAAATCTATAATTTTGTAAGTCTGCTCCTCCAATATTCTTTCCTTTGCAAACCCTATCCCACTTATAAAAAGGAAACCCAAATTTTTCCTCACAACCTTTCCATAGAAAGTCTCTTTAATTTTATCAATTTCTAATGCTATACTTGTTGACAGTCTTAAAAGTGACATCATATAAATAGGGATGGATTGCAATGTATTCTTTATGAGTTGTAGTCTTCCTACCATGGTTAAGAACTTACCTTTCCAACCTACGAAGCAAGATTTCATTCTATCCAAAAAAGAGATCTACAACTATTTTTTATATCCTTTATTAGACAAAGGAATACCTGGGTAAGTTGATGGAAATTTTTTAATTTTAAACCCTAAAATATTCATAGTGATTTGTTATAAATCTAGGGCAGTATTAATTAAAAAAATCCTAGATTTTGTAGTATTTACCAACTATATAGTAACTCGTTGACAATATTGTCACATTCCACCAAGGGGCGAAAAAATTAAAACTTTGTATGATAGTTGTTTGGTTGAAAGTTTTTTTTCTTTGTTATAGCAATTTTGATTTCCCTATCGCCCCCTGATGGACAAAATGAAAAGAAAAGAGTTTCGGGCCCGAAACGCTTCAAATCATCACTTTGGGCGAGAAGTTTGCCGAGAAAGCAAAAGAAACGCTTCGCACCCGAAGAATTCCCAGCAGCTACTTTGGGTGAAAATTTTGTGAAGCGGCATCCAAGTAACTTCACCGAAGAAGAAAAGATAGCCCAAATAAGCTAAGGCAAAGAAAATACTTCGGGCCCGAAGTATTTCTAAAATTCACTTCGGCCAGATTTCTCCCGAAGTAGCATAAGTCGAGAAAGTGCTTCGGCCAAAACTCCCCCGAACCACCGTTTCAAAAGAAGATCGGCCCGAAGCGTTTGTCCCGACCCATCGTCGAAGCAGTTTTCTCAGTGAAGCAGCGAAGGATAGAAAGAGATCGACTTCGGCACTCCGCGCCCCCAAAGTAATTTTGCGAAGTGAAAATCAACGAGGCGCTTCCTAGGAACGCTTCCCAAGTTGGGTATTTTCCCGAGGCAGTCAAAAGGCCTCATAAATGCATATTTTCTTGCCCGATAAGCCCACTGCTCATTTTTGGCAATTGGATGCGAAGTATCAGTCCGAGAAGGAGAGCCCGGCAAGCATGGCCGCCACTCGAGCATCGCACCTGCAATCCGAGGACACCCAAGTGGCTCATTTAATGCATCTTTCCCCTGTTGACTCGGTCACCATTACCAATTTCGATAACTGATTTGAAAAATCATCCGCAGCAGCAGTGAGGAACCGATTTCTCAGGGCCCGAGGGCGTACTCCATCGTTTTGTAATAATGATTCAGAGGGTCGGGTCCTCTATAAAAACCCAGGCTTTGCAATGTAAAGGGGGGGAACTTTCTACTAGAAAGCTGCTGTAACTTAATGTCTTGCATCTAATACTAAAGATTTTTATGCTCCATTTCTCTCTTTTATGCTGCCTTTTGTGCTTAATTCTTTTGTCTGTTTGCACTCGTATACTGAGACTCTGAATCCTGAATCCGATGTGTAATTGGGAACTGTACCCTAAAATTTGCCCTGAAGGATACATAGGAGAGGAAAAACGCTTTGTTGCTTTCTTTTATGCTGCCTGGTGGATCAAGGTTTCTGTTATTCCCTCTTCTTAATCGCCGTTACTCTGAACCCTGAATTTCAGCGAGAGAGAGAGGAGAACCCTGTGAACCCGTCCAAAGGATACATAGGAAGGTCGGCACTGCGTTTCTTTCGTTCCATTCTTGGTGTTTCCTGTTGCTATTTGAGTTATTAGTGAGTGATCGTGCTTCCTGTTCTTCCCCACCTTAAATCATCAATCTCTAACCCTTATCCCTTTTTTATTTCTTTCTCTAACTCGAACTCCTTTTATTTCTTTCCTGCACTCTTATCCCAAACCCCAAAAGTAGATTAGTATAGGAGCCGACCTTTCTCCGAAGATTGGAACGAGGGGCATCTCTTCCTCTCGACCTTTCAATGTTGGTCGCAAGTCCAGGGCGCACAAACCCATCGAAAGTCCTTTCCTGTGCGGATTTGATGACCAACAGTTTTTGGCACACCCGGTGGGACCCAAGGTCCCATATTTGAGAAAATTCTAACTTGTCTTCACCGGAGCCAGTAGTTCTAACGAAGTTCCCGGTGAGACCCGGTCAGTCTCATCCCCCGAGTAGTAGTGAGAATCGATGCTCTCATTACTAAGAGACTCTTAGCATCTGGTGACTCTGTTTTACCCGAGAATCTTCAAGTTGTAGAGACTAGTACTAAAGCCTGTGCCTTCATGCAAACAAGATGGAGAGTTAGGAATAGAGGCGAGGAAACCGATTTCTTTGAGCTTGATATTGACGCCTCTGGGGAACGCTCTAGGTTAGTTACCCCCGAATATCTCTTACGCGGGACATCCTCGCAAGAGGCTACTGTTGACGAGCAAGGCCTAACTTTCGATAGCTCAGCAGATAGTTTTCCTCCAAATCCTCCCAACTCACCGAAGCATCCTAGTGCCTCCGTTCCAGTTGGCCTTCTAACGAGCAACCCAAGAGGGACTTCGGGGACTTCTGTTCCATAGAACCCAGGCACAAATATGGCACAACAACAACAACAAGTGCAGTAGCAACCGCCACCCAGATTATTTCCAGCATGGAATTCTTCGTCACTGTTGAATCTTGTGGGCCAAGGGCAAGTTCCACCTGCTGTAATCAAAAAGCTCCCGACGTTCGACGAAATCGGAAAAACTGCTCTAGAGCATATTCAGGACATCATTTCCCTGGTGGCAATCCACGATATCACGGAAGAGCAAGTGATGGTGAAGCTCCTGGTTCTCTCCCTTAGAGGAAAACTCCTCTATTGGTACAGATCTCTACCATCCGACACTATTACAGGATGAGACCAGTTAGCCAGGCAGTTGATGCAAGGCTTCAACGAGTTCGTCGATCCAAATTCTCTTCTACAGTAATTCACTTCGATCCAAAGACATCCGCAAGAAGAAATTGTAGACTTCAATGTTAGGTTCGCTCGAACCTAGCAAAGAGTTCCAGTTGGACTTCGCCCAACTGACGAAGCCGCGGCATACTACTTCCTTCGGGCCTTCAACCCTGATATCGGTCTTATGATAAGGTACTCAAATGTCAATACTTTTCCTGAACTGTATGGGTTAGCCAAGAAAGCAGAAACAGACCTCATAGCCGTAGGCAAACTCCCTCAGAGAATGCCAATGCCCATACTCCCCGAGTTCCTTCAAGCCCAGTACGCGAGCGCAGTCACTCCACAGGTTTCTGTGACCCCTGCATATCCGATCTCATCTTGGAACCCGAATCCCATTGTGTCGTAGATCACGGCTCCACAGATACATTTCCCCACGTTTTCAACTACGCCCCCCACTATCACCCCAACATTTTTGATGTTGCCAGCACCCCTTCAACATCCTGCCCTGCCTTCGATACCGACCATGGCTTCTTTACCATCAGTTCCCAAGGCCGATGATATGCAAGCCAAGATATTGCAAGAAATGCAATCGTTAAATGCCATGGTGCAGAATTTGTCCAATGACATGACCATTGTCAAGAAGAAGCAAGCGCAACAAGAGTTCCTACCAAGGAGGTCTTATCCCACGCCTGCACTTACCAAAGACCAAGCGGTCCATCAAGGAAAAGCTTCGGCAAGAAATGCTGCGATAGAAGAAGTCCCAAGCACTTTCGATCATGTATACTGGTGCTCTACATGTAATTATCCTCACAAGGAAAATACATGCATGTTGCATCAACACTACGTGTAGACGCTAACAAGCAGCAGCCAAGGCGGTCAAGTCAACGTCATTAGACAGTTGAATCAAAACTTGTCCATCGGCGAGGAAGAGCCAGTCGCGGTCCTTACCAGGGGAGGTAAAAGATCGATAGTGGTAGATGCTACTCAGATGGCTCCCTTGAAGGTACATGCTCGATTTGAAAAAGGACAAACGTCCTCTTCGACCCCGAGCGAAGCTCCTCCACCAGCTCCAGTCAAAGAAAAGGCCCAAAAGGCCACTGTCGAATCACCTCAGGTGGAGACCAAAGAACAGGCTAAGGAGAAGCTCAAGTTTCCCTCGCTCACCAAACGACAAAGGGTCGAAGCAACCGAGCAATATCGCACCAAGTACAAACCGAGAAAGGAACCCGAGGTGCATAGCTCCTCAGCCTACAACATTGTGGAAGAGTTGAAGAGGATCCCAGCCAAGATCAGTCTGTATGATGCTCTGCAACTTCCTGGACAAGTGGACCTGCTGCAAGAGTCATTGAAGAGGATCAATACAAGGAAGGCAGAGCCACCCGCCCTGGTGCAGACCCTATCCGCGTCCATCATAGGGAAAAATAGACCACCATCGTTCTACTTATCCTTACAAATGGAAGGGTATATCGTGCATAACTGTATGATAGATTTTGGAGCTGCGACGATAGTAATGTCGAAGGCAGTATGCGAGGAAATAGGCATGGAGTACACACGAAGCAGTCACGGAGTCCTCCAGTTGGACGGTACCCCAGTGAAGACTATAGGTGTCATCAAAGATATCCCTATTCGACTACATAAGACACCTCAAATCGTAGTCATACAAGAGGTGGTAGTCGTGGACCTTGAGCCTTACTTCAGCATGTGCCTGTCAAGAGAATTCATGGCAAAGCTGGGCGGATATCTATCCATGGATTACACTCATCTGGAGATCCCCTTTAAAGGGAAGAAGGTGAAGATCTATAATGAAAAACCTTCTATGTTCCTGGTTGAGAAGATGTCCGAAGAAGAGAGCAGTGGCCCTATGCATACGATCGCGGAGGAACTAGAGCAAGTGGATTTGGTCCAGGAATCCCTCACACAGTTGTGTTGTGAAGATGAATTTTCATTGGCAGATTTCAATGCCATGATAGATACTGAGGTGGGGTGCTAAACTAGCTAAAAGAGAAGGAATATTTTTTGCTCAAGAAGGACTATGGAAATTGTTCTTCGATGGTGCCCGATGCAGAAACAACGTCGGGGCAAGAATCCTTCTAATTTCGTCGTCCGGTGAGCAAAAAGAATATTGCTATCGATTGACATGGAGCTGCACCAACAATGCAGCAGAGTATGAAGCCTTGTGCTTGGGACTCAAGAAAGCCGACAAGTTAGGCATAAGGCATCTTCAAATCTTCGACGATTCCGAACTAGTTTGCAACCAAGTCACCAATAGATGCTCTTCAAAGAAGCATTATCTTAAATCATATCGCAATAGGGTATGGGACCTGTTTGACCAGTTTGAATCCCTTAATTTACAGTCTGTTTCGCGAGAAAAGAATCGACATGCAGATGTCTTAGCATCCATCACAGCCCGATATTCTCCAGTGGATGATATGGTGCATAAGCCGAAGGTTGTAAGGATGATCTATAGACCCTCTGTCCCCGATAGAGATTTACACTAGCAAGTTTTTGACAATGACGAGCAGATCGTCAATTTCATGATCCAAGAAGCCGCTACAGTCGAAGATTGAAGCCCTGATGGGGAAGAATATGAAGGATTAGTCCAGTTGAAGAACAACCACATTCCCAAGGGATTGATCATGCTTGAAATCCTTTTTGATCAAAATGATCGATCGCTCTCTCACAGGATCCAGATCAGCGCACAACAATATCAAGATTTAGAACTAGAACCTGGGAAAGTAATAAAGGTCGGGACTGATTGTACTTCATAAGAGATAGAGCGAATCCGACGTTTGTGTGAGAGATACCCAGATATCATGGCTTGGTCTTATCATGACCTCAAGGGATATGATCGGCAGCTGATCCAACATACGATCAAATTACAAGAAGGGGCCAAACCTTTTCGACAGAAGCAAAGGCCGGTCAATCCAAAGATCGAGGTCCTGATGAAGGCCGAACTACTAAAAATGCTCGAAGCAAAAATTATTTATCCCATCAAACATTCTTCCTGGGTAGCGAACTTGGTCCCTGTCAGAAAGAAGAACGGAGACATCCGGTTATGCGTGGACTTCCGCAACCTGAATCATGCTTCTCTCAAGGACCACTATCCCCTCCCGTAGATCGATCAGATCTTGCATTCGATGGCCGGAGCTCAACGATTCTCCTTGCTTGATGGTTTCTCCGGATATAATCAGATCTGGGTTAGGGACGAAGATCAGCATAAGACCACATTCACAACCAAGTGGGGCACATTCACCTACCAGCGAATGCCTTTTGGTCTCTCAAATGCGGGAGCTACTTTCCAGAGGGTGATGGATCTAGCTTTTGGCGAGCTTCTGAACAAGGTTATTGTTATCTATTTGGATGACATGACCGTATTCTCTCGAAGGAGGGAAAACCACCCAGAACATCTCCAACAAATTTTTGAAAAATGCCGAGAGTTCGACATCTCAATCAATCCAAAAAAGTCTATCTTCATAGTCAGCGAAGGAAAGCTGCTGGGACATGCAATTTCAGAAAAGGGTCTCGTCGTGGATCCTGACAGAGCCGAAGCTCTGATGAAGCTCCCAATCCCAGCAGATAAAAAGGGCCTTCAATCTTTCTTTGGTCAGATTAACTTCGTCAGGAAGTTTGTCCTAGACTTCGCCCAGGTCGTTAAGCCGATGTCTGAGCTTTTAAAGAAGGATGCAGAATTTATCTGGACAAAAGAGAGGAGGAAAGCATTCAAAGAAATCAAGGCTCGAATTGTTCAGGCACCAGTCTTGATCAACCCCGACTATAGCCGAGATTTTATCCTGTATGCAATAGGAGAACCTGAAAGCTATGCCGCGGTTTTAACGCAAAAGGGGGAAGATGGAGAGGAACGTCCCATCGCGTTCCTTAGCCAGATAATCAATCCCCATGAAGAAAAGTACAATTTCATCGAGCATCAAGTGCATGCAGTAATGAAGTCTCTCAAAAAATTCAAACAGTTCATCTCTCAGAGTCGAACCACAGTCTTCGTCATTCACCCCGACGTGCGTAGTTTCATTATTCAAGGGGAACTAGGAAGCAAGAGAGCTGGTTGGGTAAGCAAAATCCAAGAGTTTGATATTGAGATCAAGCCCACCAAGCTGGTTCACGGCCGCGCACTATGTCAAGAACTGGCGAAGAACGCAACGACCGAAATAACAGACTGTCAGTCGGACGACTTGTCAACAGGAGAATGCCTCGCTAATCAAGAAGAGGCTGAGAAAGATTGGGTCGACGAGATAGTGGAATATTTCAACACCGGCAGATGCCCCTCGCATTTGAATGCTTCACAATGAAGACATTTCAGGATGCGGTCCGCCCGATACGCTATGCGCCCAGAAGGCCTGTTTTTCAGGAACATTGACGACGTCCTCCTCAGATGCATAAAAGATGATGACAAGAGGAGAATCCTGGGCGAATTTCATTTAGGATTATCTAGAGGACACTTTGCTGGAAGGGTGACGATGCTAAAAATAATCAAGGCGGGTTACTATTGGCCCACCCTCTTTGCCGATGCCTTCTTCATTTGTCGAAGGTGCGAGCAATGCCAGAGATTCGTCGGCCAAAGCAGAAATGCTTCGATGCCACTCCGACCGATACAAGTGGAGGCCCCCTTTCAGCAATGGGGACTAGATTTCGTAGGAGCCATATCACCAAATACCTCTGCTAGGCACAAATTCATTCTGACTGCGACTGATCACTTCACCAGGTGGGCCAAGGCAGTTCCCAAAAAACATGTCGATGAAGATACCATCGTCATCTTCCTGGAAATATTGATTACCCGCTTCGACATCCTCGAAGCAATTATTACAGATAACGGTCCTGGTTTCATAGGTGCAAAAATCAATGAGTTCCTATACAAGTATGGGATATATCACAAGGTGTCTTCCAATTATTACCCTCAGGGAAATGGATTGGCAGAATCCACCAACAAAACCCTGTTGAAGATATTGAGAAAGCTGATCGATCAAAACAAAAGAACTTGGCACCTCCTTCTGGATCGAGCCTTGTAGGTCGATTGAGTTTCTGTTAAGAGGTCAATTAAGACTTTGCCTTATGCTCTGGTCTACGGTAAGGAGGCCATCCTGCCCACTCACCTCGAGATCCCTACATTATAGTTGCTAGAAGAAGATGAAGCCAATCCGATGGAGGAACGCCTGGTCCAACTGCTACAACTAGAAGAGAAACGTGAAAGGGCCTACCAGAACTTCGCATGGCATGCTGAGGTCACCCGAGAATGGTTCAAAAGGAAATCATCCGATCACACATTCAAAGCAGGAGACCTAGTATGGAGGTGGGATTCATGGAAGGCCAAGCCTGGGAATCATGACAAAATGGATGCATTCTGGGACGGACCGTTTGAAATAGTAAAAGTGAATTCGGCATTTTCCTTCATCCTCAAGGATGTGAATGGCCAAGTTTTACCAATCTCAGTCAATGGTCTTCACCTGAAGGCCTTCAATCACTAAGATATGTACAGCCAAAAAAATAAATAAATAAATAAAAAATAAAAAATAAATAATATATCTCTTGCATGTATTTTGTATATAGGATTTCAATGCTTTGTATATACTCTGTTCAAAAGATCGCGAAGAGCAAGTGCCACTTCAACCGCAAAAGCTAGATTCCTGGCTTCGGCTTCACAAAGCATGATCGGAATCGCCTTCGGGGGGTTTCGGTCCGAAGTAGCCGACGAAAGGAAGTTCGCCGCGAAGCAGTTCATCCTCGTAGAACCGAACCACATGCGAATCAAAGACATGGAAAATGCTTCACTAAAGCAATGGCCGAAGGCGTTGTCCAAAGCAGTTCTTGGCGAGGCCCTCCTCGATGAAATGGATTTCGATCGACGGTGTTCATAATCCAAAGCGACAATGTGGCGAAGGAGAACTTCGGGCCCGAAACGAAGAAAATCAGCCCGAAGAAGCACTTCGCGACGAAGTATTTTCTTCGCCAACCCTACATCACCGAACCGCGCATGCGAGGCGGACATGTTTAGGATGTACCTCGGGGAACGTGCCTATAGCAGCCTCAAAAGGGGGCCGAAGAAGATGAAATCAATGCGAAAGAAACGACACTCCTCCCAAGACAGTTCATTAACCGAAAAGCCATGCCAGGGTTCCAGGTGGCAGCGATCCGCGCTCTAGATACAAAATCAAACTGCCGAATTGCATGGCCCTGCGTACGACGCCGCCGTATGGCCAATCAGATGTCGTAGCGATACTTTCGGGCCAGGCCTGCAAAGTAATTACGATGGTTGCCATAAATGTCGAAGGTTGCCCTTCGAAGCTATAAAATGCAGATGCCCATTAAGAACAAACCATTTGCAAGTGTGAGGGTCGAGCCTGCATTCTGTCACCTCGAAGAGCTTATGAATCAAGGACTCCGCTGTTCGTCGTGATTACCCAGTCCTTTGTTTTGCGATGCTGAACTCTTCTACACTACAAGTTATTTTGCTGCAATCGTTCACAATGGGAAGTGAACGACGAAGGAACCCCACGCGAAAGGGAAAGGAACCAGAAGCGACGACTCCAGAGAAGGCGAGAGCCACGAAAGAAAATAAATAGACACCCAGAAGGGTCAATCCTCCCCCACACACAGGAAAACATGTGATGGAAGGAAGGGAAGAGTCCGATGACGAGCCCAGTATAGAACCACCTGTCAATAAGTGGGTGAAAATCAGAGACCCAGAGCTCTCAAAAACTATGGCCGAGCTTCGGTATACTATCGATTTCATGAAAAGCAGGCTCTCAACGGAGAACAAGAGGGCCATGGTGTATTATTCCCACATATACTGGTATCTATTCCTTCCTACACATCACTTCCCCGAGCTCATATACGCCATTGCCCAGAACTATCAGTCGCAAACCAGGCAGGTGTTGGATGCCTTGGGTAAAAAATTGTTTTCCATTCTGTCGGAGGATGTGTAGGCGGCATTCACACCGCAGCAAAGGCCACCAAAAGGCTATACCGTTCGCAAGGTCAGCCTGAGCGAACAAATGGATAAGTTCGCCGCTAATCCCTTCATTCTGAGTTTTTTGCATGAAAGCCTCAAAAGCGGACTTCCTTCCCGTAAGCATCCCCAAAAAAAGAACAAGGAGAAGGATCTGGAGGTAACTCTGACCCAATGGATGAAGGCTGAGGGTTCTGTCACCGAGACGAGCTCGTTGCCCTGCGAGCCGCCAAGAATGTTGACAATATTGTCACATTCCACCAAGGGGCAAAAAAATTAAAACTTTGTATGATAGTTGTTTGGTTGAAAGTTTTTTTTCTTTGTTATAGCAATTTTGATTTCCCTATCACCCCCTAATGGACAAAATGAAAAGAAAAGAGTTTCGGGCCCGAAACGCTTCAAATCATCACTTCGGGCGAGAAGTTTGCTGAGAAAGCAAAAGAAATGCTTCACACCCGAAGCATTCCTAGCAGCTACTTCGGGTGAAAATTTTGTGAAGTGGCATCCAAGTAACTTCGCCAAAGAAGAAAAGATAGCCCAAATCAGCTAAGGCAAAGAAAATACTTCGGGCCCGAAGTATTTTTAAAATTCACTTCGGCCAGATTTCTCCCGAAGCAGCATAAGTCGAGAAAGTGCTTCGGCCAAAACTCCCTCGAACCACCGTTTCAAAAGAAGATCTGCCCGAAGCGTTTGTCCCGACCCATCGCCGAAGCAGTTTTGCCAGCGAAGGATAGAAAGAGATCGGCTTCGGCACTCCGTGCCCCCGAAGTAATTTTGCGAAGCGAAAATCAGCGAGGCGCTTCCCAGGAACGCTTCCCAAGTTGGGTATTTTCCTGAGGCAGTCAAAAGGCCTCATAAATGCATATTTTATTGCCCGATAAGCCCGTTGCTCATTTTTGGCAATTGGATGCGAAGTATCAGTCCGAGAAGGAGAGCCCGGCAAGCATGGCCGCCACTCGAGCATCGCACCTGCAATCCGAGGACACCTAGGTGGCTCATTTAATGCATCTTTCCCCTGTTGACTCGGTCACCATTACCAGTTTCGGTAATCGATTTGAAAAATCATCCGCAGCAGCAGCGAGGAGCCGATTTCTCAGGGCCCGAGGGCGTACTCCGTCGTTTTGTAATAATGATTCAGAGGGCCGGGTCCTCTATAAAAACCCAAGCTTTGCAATGTAAATGGGGGGGGAACATTATGTTAGAAAGCTGCTGTAACTTAATGTCCTGCATCTAATACTAAAGATTTTTATGCTCCATTTCTCTCATTTATGTCGCTTTACGTGCTTAATTCTTTTGTCTGTTTGCACTCGTATATCGAGACTCGAATCCCGAATCCGGTGTGCGATTGGGAACTGTACCCTAAAATTCGCCCTGAAGGATACATAGGAGAGGAAAAACGCTTTGTTGCTTTATTTTATGCTGCCTGGTGGATCGAGGTTTATGTTATTCCCTCTTCTTAATCGCCGTTACTCTAAACCCTGAATTTCAACGAGAAGAGAACCCTGCAAACCCGTCCAGAGGATACATAGGAAGGTCGAAACTGCATTTCTTTTGTTCCATTCTTGGTGTTTCCTGTTGCTATTTGAGTTATTAGTGAGTGATCGTGCTTCCTGTTCTTCCCCACCTTAAATCATCAATCTCTAACCCTTATCCCTTTTTTATTTCTTTCTCTAACCCGAACTCCTTTTATTTCTTTCCTGCACTCTTATCCCAAACCCCAAAAGTAGATTAGTATAGGAGCCGGCCTTTCTCCGAAGATTGGCACGAGGGGCATCTCTTCCTCTCGGCCTTTCAATGTTGGTCGCAGGTCCAGGGCGCGCAAACCCACCGAAAGTCCTTTCCTATGCGGATTTGATGACCAACAGTAACCTTCTCATAGAATGATAATATTGATTTAAATTCCATGGCCTCGCTGGTTGAGGGATGGCCCAAAAGAAAAGTATCATTAAAAATTTGGAGATGAGATTCGGATGGATCATTTTTTGCAACTTGAATACCTTTGATTTTTCCTTCCAATTTTTTCCTTTGAAAAGGCTCTCCCTAAAGCTTCGACAAGAATAATAAAAAGATAAGGAGAAAGTGGATCACCTTGACAAAGTCCACAAGATGACTTTAAGTAACCAATTGGAGAACAATTGATCAAAATGTAAAATTTTATAGTGCTATAACAACATTTAATCAGCTCACACCAACTATAATGAAAGCCAAACTTTTTTAGGATAACATGTCAAAAATTCCTATAAACCCTATCATATGCTTTGTTCATATTTAATTCAAAAGCATACCTAGTTTTTTCACGGAATGAAGAGAATGTATGGCCTCTTGTGCAATAATTATACCATCAAGAATTTGTTTACCAAGAACACCTTGTTTCTATGAGATGAGACACCCTAGAAAGCTCTTCAACTTGTTTGCCATAATTTTTGAAATGATCGTATAAATCATATTACAAAGGCTTGTTGGACGAAAATTATCAAAAAAAATTGTGTCGCATTTCTTGGTAACCAAGGTAATAAAAGTAGCATTGATCTCAATTATTATAGCCTTCTTTTTCCTAGCCTCTTCAATCGTAGCTAACAAATTACTCTTCAATAAATCCCAATTTTTTTTAAACAAAATTACCAGGAAATCCATCATGGCCATGATAGAATTCTTTTTAATCTATATTAGATAATAATTTTTTTGTCAAGATTAAAGGAAATTTCCTTTGGTGAAATGGATCAAGGTGTGTGATGATAAAACTAAAGGAGGTCTTGGTTTAAGAGTTCTTACGGATGCATACTTAGTTATAAGGGGAAAAGTAATTTGGATATTGTACAAATAGAGTCAAATACAACAGGTAAGAATTCTTCAAAGTAAGTACATTGAGCCCAATGATCCAAGTTTAATATTTACTGCATTCTCACTACTAGATGGTTTTGCACTATGGAACAATTTAAAAAAATTAATTGATCTTATGATTAAAGGTCTAAGATAGGTGGTGGGAAGTGGAGAAAAAGTTTCTATTTGGATGGATATTTGATGTGATAAAAATCCACTCAATCTAGATCCAATTTTGAAACCATGGATGATATTACTTCGACACAAATATGATGATAGGGTTCCAAACATTATGTAGAAGGATCAGGAAGGAAGATACAAATGAAAAGGAGAATTTTTTACAAGTATACAAGACATTGATGCTAGGAGGCACTTAATTAGAAAGATAACAATAATTATTATTTCGAGGGAAGCTAAGGATAAGCTGATTTGGGAATTGAATAGCTTAAGATAATGCACAATAAGAAGTGGATATAATGTAAACCACCAACAAAATAGGAATACCACAAGAATATGGAGAGATATTTGGGATAGTCAGAGCATTCCTAAAGTTGAAATGTTTGTTTGGCTAGAAGGTCATAATTTATTTTATCCTGGGATAACCTTATGAAAAGGGGTTTTCATGGCCCTTCATAATGTGTTTCATGTAAAAATAATGAGAATAGTATAGACCATCTCTTAGGACACTGCTCAATAGTTTGGAAACTATGGCAATGGGTTCTTAATATGTTTGGTAAACTCATGGTGATGAATGGTAGAATTGAAGAATGGTTAAAGCAATGGCAAAACACCTTTAAAAATGAGGCTTTATAGACAATCTATGATATATCAAAAGATACAATACTTTGAACTGTATGGTTGGAAAGGAATAGAATAATAGTTAAAGAAAATGAAAGCAATTTAGAGGTAATGAAAAGGAATATTTATTTAGCCATAGAGGAGTCTAAACCAACCCTATCAACTCACCTAATCCCTAATCTTGAAGCAAAGAGCCTTGATAGATGGAGTTAAGTCATCAAATGGAATTATGATGTTGGGTACAAAAGAAACAAAAAGAAGGCAAAGAATATAAAGTGAAATCACCAAAAGTGGAGTTGGTCAAATTGAATTTTGATGGAGCATCTAAAGAAAATCCAAGACCAATAGGAGGAGGAGAAATAATTAGAAATAATATGGGAGATATTTTGTCTTATTATGCTTTCAATAGTGGATTTAACGAACAATGAGTCTAAAGCTTAGGCAACTTTGGCAGGGTTAAAAATATGCAAACAAATAAAATATAATAGAGTATAGATGGAAGGTGATTCATTAATGATAATTAATTAAAATTTTAAAAAAAAGAAGGCTCCATGGAACATACAAGAGAATTATGGAAATACAAGACATTGCTATTAAGTTTGAAAAAATCAGGTTTACACATATGTTAAAGAAGGAAACAAATATACAAATAAACTAGCCAATATAGGGGTATTAATTGAGGATCGTGAAGTTAAGGCTCCATGGAACATAATGAAGTACAAAAATACGAGACACATGTTTTGGCCAAGTGCATAAGTAGCTTCTCTTGGGATGTGGAGTGCAAGCCTGAAGACAAAAGAATAAAAGAATTTTGAGTTTTGCGTAGCTTACCCCCTCAATTGGCGAATGAGGTTACGAATGAATCTCATGAGCCAATTGAAAAATATGTGCAAATGGAATATGGATGATATGAATGATTTAAATTATGATATCGTTATTACCCCAATTATGGGAAGGGGGTTGGTTAAAAATGTGTCTATTTCTGCCCCAACATATGAAGGGTTTTGTGAAAATGTGTGATGAGAGATGTGTTTGTTTTTGCCCTAACAAATGAAGGGATTTTTACCAAGTGTAGATGCCATGATCATGTAATATGTATCCCAGTGTGGAAGGATCAAAACCAAATGTGGTTACCCCAAATTTGGGGTGATTTGATACATTTTGAAAAATATGCCTTTTGGTGTCATTGATATGCAAATATGATAATACAAAGAAATAATCAACCTTGGATGGCGTGCTAGTGACTGTTTGAATAATTTCCATGATTGGAACCAATCATCCTAGCTAGTGCCTATCACCGTGGTGTTAGGGAGTTTTTGAATGATGAAATTTGAGTTTTGTCCATGTTTTAAACCCCACGAACTAGGCCATCAATGACAATGATTGTGCAAATTATTCTTGGCAATGTTTCACTCAAAATATGAGGTACCAAATATGATTGTGATCTCGAGCAAGGAGATAAGTTATGATTATCATGGTCAATTGTCCTTATGGTAAGCTACCCATATTTTCGAATTGCATGGACGCAAATCGCTGCAATCGCCAAGTATATAGAATAACTCACTAGATACGAGGTTCACTTGAATTTGTATATGAACTTGGGAAAATATGCAAATGATGATGTGAAATGATGTGAAGATGATGTATGAATGATGAAAATGATGATGGTCATCATTTTGTGAATATTTGGACCCTCTTGAGGTGCTTTTGTAGCGTGTTTGGTGAATTTGTAAAATGTGGTCGCAAGCAAAAATTATACATCCAAATCAATTGGAATATTCACAAAACCTTATAAAATGATGAAATATATTGATGAATGAAATTTTGGAGTGATTTGGTTGGGGACAGCTACTATTTTGTGCTAATTTTATATTTTGTTAATGTTGATGCAAAATGCTCGCGAGGACTTGCGATCTGTAGAAATACCTGTAGGTGCCGCAACACGCTAGGAAACACCCATGGGTGCCTCAAAGCGCCTGAAGAAGAGATAAATAGATTATTGGGTAAGATTGAATCTCATTTGTTCATTTGGGATTTTTAGAAGCTACATTTAAGGAGTGAAGGATGAGTGAGGAGTGAAGTGAGGTTAGACATTTGGAACACAGAAGCTATGGCGACAGAGGGAGCTGGTGCAAAGGTCGAGGCTGCGGCTGGGGTGCGAGTTGCTGAGGTAACCCATTGTTTATTATACTTTTTGTATTGTGCAAAGTTTTTTTTTTTTGAAATTATGAATAAATTATTAACAAATGTGTTGTGTTGTGCTGCATCTTAGAGTTTTGGAGGCTCGGCACCAGTTTTTACCCTACATCCTCGAGATGAGGAAGGTGATTACGAAGGATGAGTAGAAGTTGCTTGGGGAGGTGGGGCTTGTTGGTAATTTGAGTTATTTTATGTTATCATTGATATCACATGAATCATTGATGTCATATGGATCACATTGAGTTTTTGTGGGCATATGATATTTTGGAAAGCATGGACAAATTCAGGGTTTTTGTGAAAACCAAGGCAGGCAAAATAAAAGGTTTTATTTAAAACCATGGATGGTAGATTTGAAATTGGTTTTTCTTAAGTTTCATCAAAAAATGTGCTCCGATGATGGAGATATTTAATTTTAAATATTTAGTTTAAATTTTAATTATTTAAAATTTAAATTTAAATTTTAAAATTAAAATTAAAGTTAGCGCCGACATCTAAAGAAAGAGGGAAAATCAATAATGCGTCGACGTCATCGAAAATGAGGAGAAGACTATATAAAGGGGGATCCTAAGGTTCATTTGAAATTAATCCTTGCTCGTGTTAATCGTTGGCTAAGCATCCAAAGAGAGCTCGTGCGAAAATCATTTTGAAAAGGGAGACAACAAATAAATCCAATGTTGGTCAAAAGCCCAAGACATTGTGGGCAGAGTGGCTCATTAGCAATTGGCTTTTTTTTAAGGTGTGTGGTAGCACTTTACGTAAAGGTTCGAATCTCCTTGATTGCATTCTAAGGCATTTTAAATAAAGTGCTTGAAGCGCTTTTGGTTTGCGTAGAAGGGAGGAAGGACTTAAGGCATGTCGTGCCTTTTCCTTTTGAACGAGCGGCTAGCTTGTGTGGTAACCTTAGCTGCGGCTAAGGCGCTCGCGGTGTGTGCAAGTTGGGGGTTCGAATCCCCTTGAGGAGGTAATTACATTTTGCTCTAATTCAATTTGGTTGATGCCCTAGGATAGGAGTTATAAGGTGGTTAAGGAATAATTAAAGTTTTTAATTAAACTTTATTTTTATAAGGGCTATGATTATTATTTCAGAGGTGGATGAGTTGTTGATTTATTTTGATATTCATGAAATTGAAAATTAAGATTTAGGAGAAATAAGGATTTGTTATAAAATATTTTTGAGAGCCTTATTGATTATTATTTTTGATAAGGGTTTTTATTAAAAAGGACTTTGGTGGATGTGTTTATTAAGTTGGAGTAAAAAGGTGTAAATTGAGTTATGCTTATCTTATGATTATTATTTGAAGTCCACTAACCCTTATTGAGATTGGAAAGGAAAGTTGTGTTTAGTGTGGCAGATTTTGTGGATAACTTCTTGGCATGAAAAAGGTATGGGCACATTCTCCTATTGATTGTTTATGGTGGTTGATTTTTGAAATATCATTGGAGTGAAAAGGATTGATTGTGGTTTCATTTTCAAAAGTGGTTGGTTGAATGCTTCAAGGTTTTTTGGTTGAGAGTTGTGTTTAAACCTTGTTTTATAAGCATAATTGTTGAAGCCCATTGGTTGTGAAAGAACTTGAAAAGAACATGAGTATCATTATTATGTGAGATTTGTGGTTGAGCATTGTTGGAAACATTTGAGTTGGTTGATACATGCTTGGACTAGGGTTTTTGTGAGAAAGAGTAGTCCCTTGTGGTGATTGGTTGAGTTGATTTGATTGAGCCTAGTCAAGTGATTGTGTGAGGTGATTGGTCAAGTTCCATGAAACAAACTATTTTATAATTTTGATTTGATTTGAGAGTGAGATTAGAACATATTGAGTCTCTAACAATTATCTTTATGCTTCTATGAGTTGACTTGAGATTGATTTGAGTTGAATTGAGTTGAGATTGAGCTTAGAACATATTGAGTCTCTAACAATTCTCTTTATGCTTCTATGAGTTGACTTGAGTTGAGTTGAGATTGATTTGAGTTGAGTTGATTTGAGATCATTGTGGATCATTGTTGTCATCCATTTAAGAGTACATTGCCATTCATTGTTGAGTTCATATTTGAGCTTTGCCTTGATAGATTTGTGGATGAGATTTGAGTGCTACTTGAGCATGATTGATTGAGCCTTTGAGAAGGCCTTTGTGGATAATTTTGGGACAACTTTGTGGATAATTTTAGGACAACTTTGTGGACAATTTTGGGACAACTTTGTGGATAGTTTTGGGACAGATTTGTGGATAGATTTGAGCAAGTTCTTGGTGAGCTTGCTAGAGCAGATTTGAACAAGATCTTGGTGAGCTTGTTGGAGCAGATTTTGGGCAAGTTCTTGATGATCTTGCTAGAGCAGATTTGAACAAGTTCTTGGTGAGCTTGTTGGAGCAAATTTTGGGTAAGTTCTTGGTGAGCTTGCTAGAGCAGATTTGGACAAGTTTTTGGTGAGCTTGTTGGAGTAGATTTGGACTTGTTATTCAATTTTGGATAATTTCTGTGTGAACTTGTTATTTAGTTTTGAACAAGTTCTGTGTGAGCTTGTTATTCATATTTGGACAAGTTTTTTGTGAACTTGTTATTTCCTAGCTTTGAGCAGATCAAATAAATCATTGTATTGGATAAGGATCCTTATTTCTGTGTGAAATATTATAAGGAGATTATTTGGTGGAGTACCCCACATTGGGAGAACCAATTTAAATCTTGTGTCTCAATTGTGTGTGGTGACTTGTGCTCTTGCTTATTTATGCTATATGAGTTATTAATGCACACTACTATATTTGGTTATTGCAATTAAGGACATTAATTGATATTGATTTGGAAAGAAAGTAAAAAGCGGTCTTATACTGTTCACCCCCCCTCTCAGTATAAGCTTGTGTTCTTTAATTGGTATTAGAGCGGGTTCCTTCAAAAAGGCTAATAGCTTGAGGACAAATTCTACTGGGTTATAGGATGGAAAAATGATATATTTACAGTGGGTGCTCTAGTCATATAACTGGGTATAAGAATAAGTTCATTTCTTTAAAAGAAAACAACAATAGAACTGTGAGATTTGGTGATAATGCTTCAGCTAAAATAAAAGGGAAAGAAACTTTAAGTTTAGATGATCGAAAGACAACTACACAAGGTGTACTCTATGTTGAGGGTCTAAAACACAACCTATTGAGTGTAATTCAACTTTGTGATCGAGGGTACACAGTTAATTTTTCCTCTATAGGATGCAAACTCAGGGAAACAAAAATAGAGAAGCTTGTTGCAACTGCAAAAAGAACCAATAAAAATCTCTAAAAAAGGAAAAATGTATTCCATCTCAAGAAGAAGAGAGTTGGTTATGGCATAAAAGGTTGTGTCACTTGAACTTTGATAACATAGTAAGGATAAGCAAAAAAAAAATTGTCAGAGATCTACCAAAGATAAAAAGACCTTCAAATACAATTTGTGCACAGTGTCAGTATAGAAAGCATACAAGATCAAGTTTCAAGGCAAAAGAATATTCCTCTTCCAAGGTATTAGAATTGATTCATACTGATATATGTGGGCCTATGAGAACGAAAAGTCTACAAGGTTAAAGCTACTTCATGTTGTTCATAGATGATTATTCTAGAATGACTTGGGTTGTTTTTCTGAAAGAGAAATTATAGGCATTTGAGCATTTCAAAGTATTCAAAGAAATGGTAGAAATAAAACAGAAAAGAAGATCAAGTGTTTACGATCAGATAGAGAAGGGGAATTCATCTCTACAAAATTCATTGAGTTTTGTGCAAAACATGGAATTAGAAAAGAATATTCAGCAGCCAGGAGTCCTCAGCAAAATGGAGTAGTAGAAAGAGAATAGAACTCTTGAGAATATGGCCAGAGCAATGCTAAATGAATCAAAAATTTTAGATGGATTTTGGAAGGAAGCAATCAGTATAGCAGTCTATGTTATGAATAGAGCTCAAGTTATAACAAAGAAACATAAGACTCCATATAAGTTTTGGAAAGGAAAACCTCCCATGGTAAACTACTTCAGAGTTTTTAGAAGTAAGTGTTATATCAAAATAGAGAATAAGGACTTGGGCAAGTTTGATCCTAGATGTGATGAAGATATTTTTCTTGGATACTCTACAAAAATTAAGGCCTAAAGATGCTACAATAAAAGAACACATACCATGGTAGAAAGTATAAATGTCAGAGTTGATGAAAGAACAAGAATAAATGAGCCACCTTAGGAAGATATTCCTGAGGAAGAAGAAAGTTGTTAGGAATAAATGGGTGAAGATTTAGATGAAGAAGATTTGCAGAATATACCTTCCAAAACTACATCAAGATATATTAAAAAAAATCATCTAGAGGACTTGATCATTGGCAGTCTTGATGTAATATGGACAAGAAGAGGAATCATAGGCTCAACAGAACAAGCAGATGTTTCACTATTATCCAAGATATAACCACAAGATTTCAGAGAGGCAGAAAATGATGAATGTTGGATTAAGGCAATGAAGGAAGAACTAGATTAGATTGAAAAAAGTAAGACATGGGAATTAGTTCCAATACCAAAAGGAAAAAATGTAATTGGTACTAAATGGGTCTACAGGAACAAACTAAATGAAGATGGTCAAGTCATCGAAAACAAGGCAAGATTGGTGTGTAAAGGATATGCACAAGTAGAAGGAATTTATTTTGATGAGACCTTTGCACCAGTTGCAATATTGGAAGCTATACAAATATTTTTGACACTTTCAAGCTACAAGAATTTCAAAGTATATCATATGGATGTCAAATCAGCTTTTCTGAATGGTCATTTAGAAGAAGTTTACATTGAATAACCTTATGGGTTTAATCAAGCAGATAAGCCAGATTATGTGTGTAAATTAAAAAAGGCTCTCTATGACTTAAAGCAAGCCCATAGAGCATGGTATTCAAGACTAGATAAATATCTTCGAGAGCAAGGTTTTAGAAAGGGAACAGTTGATAGCAATTTGTATATTAAAAATAAGGGAAATGATTTGATGATTGTGGAAGTGTATGTGGATGATATAATTTTTGGGGGTAGCAATGATGGAATGTGTCAAGAATTTGCAAGAAACATGACTAATGAGTTTGAAATTTCTATGTTTGGTGAATTAACCTTTTTTCTCGGATTACAGATTTCACAATTAGAAAAAGGGATATTTCTTTCAAAAACAAAGTATATAAAGGAGATGTTGAAGAAATTCAAAATGGAAGATAGTAAGAAAAATTGGTTCTCCAATGGTCACAGGGTGTAAATTAAGCAAAGATGATGAATCTCCTGATGCAAATCACACTCTATACAGATCTATGATTGGTAGCTTGTTATATGTTACAGCCACAAAACCAAATATAATACAGGCAGTTGGTTCAGTGGAAAGGTTTCAAGCAGTTCCAAAAGAATCACGTGTGACAACAGTGAAAAGAATTCTCGAGATATCTCAAAGGAACAATGGAGTATGGTCTATGGTATCCTAGAAGCAGTAAGTTTACTCTCATAGCCTACACAGATGCAGATTGGGCAGGAAATATTGATGATAGAAAAAGCACAAGCAGAGGAGCATTATTTCTTGGTGATTGCCTGGTTTCTTGGCTAAGTAAGAAACAACCATCAGTGTCACTTTCCATAACAGAGGCAGAATATATTACAGCAGCAACATGTTGTTCACAAGTATTATGGATGAAACAGACTCTTAAATATTTTAGCATAGAATATGATCATCCCATTCCTATTATGTGTGATAATACTAGTGCTATAAGTATCTCGAAGAATCCAGTAATGCATGCCAGAACAAGCACATTCCAATCAAGTATCACTTTTTAAGAGAACATGTTACAAAGCAACAAGTAAGATTGGAATATGTTCCTACAAAATATCAGATTGCAGACATCTTTACAAAACCATTACCAAGAATAGTGTTTGAGCGTTTAAGAGAACAACTAGGAGTAAAGGTACTCCCACCCCAAAATTAATCACCTCAAGATAGAAGGTGGTGAGGGGGCTATGCTTAAGAGTCATATATTTTAGCCCCATAGGTGTCCCCTTTGCCATTGATGTCAAAGGGTGAGAGATTTTAGTAAGGGAGAGAGCATTGAGTTAGGGGGAGCAACCTCCAAAGAGAGCATTGAGTTAGGGGGAGCAGCCTCCATAGAGATTATGAGTCAGGGGAAGCAGTTGTGATTCTTAGAGATGGTTTTTGCAGTGATTGTGGTTTTTGATTTAAAGGTGTTGCCATCAATAAAAAGGGGGAGATTATTGGAAATTTGAGTTATTTTATGTTGTCATTGATGTCACATGAATCATTGATGTCATATGGATCACATTGAGTTTTGGTGGGCAGATGATATTTTGGAAAGCATGGATAAATTCAAGATTTTTATGAAAATCGAGGCAGGCAAAATAAAAGGTTTTATTTAAAACCATGGATGGCATATTTGAAATGGATTTTTCTTAAAACCCAGGTTGGCATTTCGTTTCGTCGAAAAAGGTGCCCCGATGATGGAGATATTTAATTTCAAATATTTAGTTTAAATTTTAATTATATAAAATTTAAATTTAAATTTTAAAATTAAAATTAAAGTTAGCTCCGACATCTAAAGAAAGAGGAAAAATCAATAATGCGTCGACGTCATCGAAAATGAGAAGACTATATAAAGGGTGATCCTAAGGTTAATTTTAAATTAATCCTTGCTCGTGTTAATCATTGGCTAAGCATCCAAAGAGAGCTCGTGCAAAAATTATTTTAAAAAGGGAGACAACGAATAAATCCAAGGTTGGTCGAAAGCCCAAGACATTGTGGGTAGAGTGGCGCATTGGCAGTTGGATTTTTGTTAAGGTGTGTGGCAGCACTTTACGTCAAGGTTCGAATCTCCTTGACTGCATTCGAAGGCATTGGAAGGAAAGCACTTGAAGCACTTTTGGTTTGCGTGGAAGGGAGGAAGGACTTAATGCACATCGTGCCTTTTCCTTTCGAACGAGCAACTAGCTCGTGTGGCAACCTTAGCCACGGCTAAGGCGTTCGCGGTGTGTGCAATTTGGGGGTTCGAATCCCCTTGAGGAGGTAATTACGTTTTGCTCTAATTCAATTTGGTTGATTCCCTAGGATAGGAGTTATAAGGTGGTTAAGGAATAATTAAAGTTTTTAATTAAACTTTATTTTTATAAGGGTTGTGATTATTATTTAAGAGGTGGATGAGTTGTTGATTTATTTTGATATTCATGAAATTGAAAATTAAGATTTAGGAGAAATAAGAATAAGGAGTTGTTATAAAATATTTTTGAGAGCCTTATTGATTATTATTTTTGATAAGGGTTTTTATTAAAAAGGACTTTGGTGGATGTGTTTATTAAGTTGGAGTAAAAAGGTGTAAATTGAGTTATGCTTATCTTGTGATTATTATTTGAAGTCCACTAACCCTTATTGAGATTGGAAAGGAAAGTTGTGTTTAGTGTGGCAGATTTTGTGGATAACTTCTTGGCATGAAAAAGGTATGGGCACATTCTCCTATTGATTGTTTATGGTGGTTGATTTTTGAAATATCATTGGAGTGAAAAGGATTGATTGTGGTTTCCTTTTCTAAAGTGGTTGGTTGAATGCTTCAAGGTTTTCTGGTTGAGAGTTGTGTTTAAACCTTGTTTTATAAGCATAGTTGTTGAAGCCCATTGGTTGTGAAATAACTTGAAAAGAACATGAGTATCATTATTATGTGATATTTGTGGTTAAGCATTGTTGGAAACATATGAGTTGGTTCATACATGCTTGGACTAGGGTTTTTGTGAGAAAGAGTAGTCCCTTGTGGTGATTGGTTGAGTTGAGTTGATTGAGCCTAGTCAAGTGATTGTGTGAGGCGATTGGTCAAGTTCCATGAAATAAACTATTCCATAATTCAGATTTGAGTTGAGAGTGAGATTAGAACATATTGAGTCTCAAACAATTCTATTTATGCTTCTATGAGTTGACTTGAGTTGAGTTGAGATTGATTTGAGCTGAATTAAGTTGAGATTGAGCTTAGAACATATTGAGTCTCTAACAATTCTCTTTATGCTTCTATGAGTTGACTTGAGTTGAGTTGATATTGATTTGAGTTGAGTTGACTTGAGATCATTGTGGATCATTGTTGTCATCCATTGAAGAGTACATTGCCATTCATTGTTGAGTTCATATTTGAGCTTTGCCTTGATAAATTTGTGGATGAGATTTGAGTGCTACTTGAGCATGATTGATTGAGCCTTTGAGAAGGCCTTTGTGGACAGTTTTGAGATAACTTTGTGGACAGTTTTGGGACAGCTTTGTGGATAGTTTTGGGACAGATTTGTAGACAAATTTGAGCAAGTTCTTGGTGAGCTTGTTAGAGAAGATTTGAACAAGTTCTTGGTGAGCTTGTTGGAGTAGATTTTGGGAAAGTTCTTGGTGAGCTTGCTAGAGCAGATTTGAACAAGTTCTTGGTGAGCTTGTTGGAGCAGATTTTGGGCAAGTTCTTGGTGAGCTTGCTAGAGCAGATTTGGACAAGTTCTTGGTGAGTTGTTGGAGAAGATTTGAACAAGTTATGTGTGAGCTTGTTATTCAGATTTGGACAAGTTCTATGTGAACTTGTTATTCAGTTTTTAACAAGTTCTGTGTGAGCTTGTTATTCAGATTTGGACAAGTTCTATGTGAAATTGTTATTGCCTATCTTTGAGCAGATCCAAAAAATCATTGTATTGGATAAGGATCCTTATTTCTATGTGAAATATTATAAGGAGATTATCTGGTGGAGTACCCCACATTGGGGGAACCATGTTAAATCTTGTGTCTCAATTATGTGTGGTGACTTGTGCTCTTGATTACTACTTCTATCCGAGTTATTAATGCACACTACTATATTTGGTTATTGCAATTAAGGACATTAATTGATATTGATTTGGAAAGAAAGTAAAAAATGATCTTATACTGTGCACCCCCCTCTCAGTATAATCTTGTGTTCTTCAGGGCTAGCGGAGGTAGCTTGATTGGACGTGGTTAGAGCTGACGAGGGGTACCTATCCATCTTGGAAGAGAGGTGAGATGCATACAGGAGGACGTTTCAGCTCCCCATGAGCGAGGTGACGGTTACCTTGGAGGATGTATATCGCATCCTCAAGGTATCGATGGAGGGGATCCAGGTTGAGGTTGGGCTCAAATAGAAGACGAAGATGATGTGGATGTTTAGGGACAAATGGTAGGGGGTGAATGTGGAGAGTGGGGGCATACCTTATTTTTCCATGTATGTGAAAAAGGAGTTTGACCCCCTTCGAGATTTGATGATGTTCGTGTTGGCCAACATTTTGGCCCCAAACAATATTGGGTGCAGGTTCCCTTGGAACCTGATAGGGTTGGTAAGTGATATGCTCGTGATGAGGCAGGTATATGCATGGGCTCCCACATTACTGATGGAGGTGTACTGGAAGTTATACAATGTGACGAGGTAGGGGCAAAAGGGATTAGGCTGCAGTCTATTGCTATAATGCTGGAATGGGAGCACTTCAGGGTTGCTCGATCAGAGGGCTTGCCTATGGAGGATTTTGGTAGGGAGTAGCCCTATGCTAGACAATGATATTTGGTGGAGGTTTAGCCAAGTCATATAGTGAGAATTAGTCAGTGGTATAGGGATCTATGGGTGGGATTGACATCTGCCTAAGTGGTGCAAAGACCATGGTTGGATGCCTAGTGGATTGGGGATGGAGAGCATCTATGTGGGTGCAGTAGGATCAATGGATGGTTGGGAGGCATAGGAGTGAGCATAATATTTTTAGTTCTCATGAGTGCTTCACCAGTTTGGACAGAGGCATGATGTCCCTAATGAGCTAGTGCGCTACAGGAGACATCGGGAGGAGACCGAGCTACCTTGCGTGGATCCATAAAGGGTAGTTTTAGAGGATGAGGAAGAGGTGGACCTCCCTAATGTGGATGATGGAGGTACAACCACAGAGTATGATGTATGGTTTACATCATAATCAGCATGGGCATCGCCTCGAGGAATGGCTGATGGGGATGGAGGTGGAGAGTCAAGGGATGAGGGTAATCAAAAGGTCAAATATGAGGGGACCCAAGATGCTCGTAAGAGGTAACAAAACCTTTGATATAAAGTTGAAGGTGAAGGACTAAGGGCATGGCACAACAGGATCTTGAGATTGAGGGAGATGGAGGAGATGGAGAGGATGCAAAGGAGGTTTTGGATGTACCCCTAGGTCAAAGTGAGGAGGAGTAGGCATAGATGGAGTAGCAAGTGGCAGAGCGAGATGCAAGGATTACGAGGCTCTAGGCAGAGCTAGCAGAGAGCGTTGACATAATATCGATATAGCATGCCTTCGGTATTGGCACAAATATATTGAGGTATTGGAGGATAGGTTGATGGAACATCATATTCCACTTCCTTATCCTCCAACCTCATCTGTGTTCGGGGGTATGAGGCATAGTGAGTCTAGGCATAGCTCTAGGTCTAGGGTTCCTTCTAGGTCTAAGGCTCCTACTAGGTCACAAGGGTCTTCTTGGAGGATGTAGCTAGTGCTTAGATGCACTTTTGTATATGAGCCTTGGTGCTCCATTGTATGTAGCCTTTGGGAACTCATTGGACATGTGATATTTATACATATATACATACATGGATTTTAACTTTTGTGTTATATTTTTGTGTGAATATTTTTATGGAATGCTTTTGTGGAATGCATGTTTATGTTTATGATTAATTCATATGATATGTTATGGATGATTAATGCAAGACATAATATATAGATGATTAATGCAAGATGGCATGTACGGATGATCATTTGTAGTTTAGATATTTTCTTGGCCATTTTTTTAGCATTATCGGTTAATCAAGGGCACCATACTTGGTGGCAAATGGGATGAATGACTTATGAACTGACATGGATGTTTACATAGAAGAAGATATGGATGTTGATATGGAAGAAGATATGGATGTTGATATGGAAGAAGATATGAATATTGATATGGAAGATTTTCTTGTTTTGTAGAGACTCAAACATCCTAGTGGTATCAAACAAACCCACTAAAACTGCCTAATCCTTATAGGACCAAATGTGTGTGCAGTGAGTTCATTTATCGAATCAAGAGCATGGTAATAACCTTAGACAATCAAGAACTAGTGTGTGTGCAAGTGAGTTCGTTAACTCATCTTGAGTAAATTCGGTAAACCTGTTATGGATGAAACCAAGAAGCTAGCTTGTCCGTATGAGCGATCAGAGGTCTCTTTTAAAAGAGATATGTCACCACGCATGAGCGTACTCCATTGCGAGTCAAGCGTCTATAGCTTCGGTGGATGCCAACTCCATAGTCCATGACTTTTGTTTTTTATCTCTTAAGTTTTTGGGATGACTACGTAACCATCTGACTGGAAATATAGTATAATCCTTACAACCCAATTGATTAGTGGTGTGTGATGTAAAAGATTTAGAGTTTTTGTTAGGAATTTTTCCCTACTCTTTCTTTTATTTTTGGAATTGTAGTAGTGGTGAGAACCACTATATTTATGGACTATGTTGCATTATGGGACTAGCAAGGATGACCCCTTTTCGCTTCAAGGTTCATACCAAGTATGGTGTTATCCCTCTTTGACACAAGATGTTTTTAAGATGTGAAAATTGTGCTTGGTTCAAGAATGTTTTTGGAATCAATTCCCATAACTCAAGATTTTTTTTTTAGTGAAGATGTGTGATGGTCCTAAGAAGAACTTGACATGTATGTTGGAGGTTTCTTAAAACACTAGGAGTGACTGAGTGACCGAAAACACTTAGGACTTTTGAATTTATGGTTTGTGCTAATGGTAATTTGACTTGGTGGAATTGTGTGGATGACATTGTGAAGGTGCCCCTGATTAATGCAACATGAATTTTGTTAGACCAATTAAGACCTTGAACTTAATAAATTATCCTTATATGAAATGTGGAATGTGGATGTGAATGTAATGTATGCTTTTCCAAAATGCATTGTGAAATGTGGGTGAATGCATTGTTTTTGGACTGTGAATGCAAATGAAATGCAATGTTATGAATGAAGTGTGTGCAAATATTTTTGTGTATTAGCCATGTATATATATACATATATAATAATCATATCATGCATAGAATGCTCTCAAGTGGATAACATTAAGTGGTTCGGATTCCTCCTCTCCCTCTAGACTAGCAAGCCTATAAGTACCATTACCCACTCTTTGTGAAATGATGTATGGACCTAACCAATTAGCCACAAATTTATCATGAAGGTGCGGTAATGCATTGGTGTTTTGTTGATTCTCTTTAAGGACAAGATCTCCAGCTTGGAATTCATGTAGATTAACTTTGGCATTGTAAGCATGTTTGAGGCGGTCTTGATAAACTCGTAAATGCTCTAAAACATTGAATCGCCTCTCATCTAGGAGTGTGAGTTGGTCAAGATGTGCTTGTATAGCAGTATCATCATATATAAATTATTGCAAAGAAATTTGCAAGGAAGGGATCTCGAGCTCAAGAGGCATGATTGATTTGGCTCCATAGACCAATGAAAATGACATTTTCCCTGTAGACATGCAGATGCTTGTTCGATAAGCCCATAATCCCAAGGGAATTTGTGTATGCCAATCTCTATGATTTTCTTTGATAATTTTCTTGAGAACAGCAACTAAGGTCTTATTGGAAGCTTCAGCTCGTCCATTTGCTTATGGGTAATAAGGAGTTGAGAAACTATGTTGAATATTATATTTCTCGCAAAATGCTTGAACATCCTTGTTCTTGAAAAACTTGCCATTGTCTGAAATAATATTTGAGGGAATACCAAAATGATAAATGATGCGATGAAGTATAAACTCCACAATTCTAGGTCCTGTCGTACTGGTTAGAGGAATTGCCTCAAGCCACTTTGTGAAGTGTTCAGTGGCTGTGATGATGAATGTATGTTATCCCAAGGAAGGAGGTGAAAGTTTACCAATTAGATCGAGGCCCTATTGTGAAAAGGGCCAAAGGCTTTGAATAGGCTATAAGGCTTGTGATGGTACATGAGTTAAATTAGCATGTTCTTGACACTTTTTGCAATGTTTAACATAGGAGCAACAATCACATTCCAACAATGGCCATTCCACTAAAATGACCACCACAAGTACCATCATGGGCTTCAACTATGGCTCTTTGAGATTCTCTAGCTTCGATACAATGAAGGAGGACTCCATCATAACCACGTTTATACAACACATCCCCTAAAAGAATGAAACAGGCTACCTTTTGCTTGAAAGTGTGTTTGGTAGTTTGAGACATATCAGATGGGAGTGTTCCAAACTTTAGAAAGGCTACTATTTGACTCGACCAAGGCTCATATGAATCTGATTGGATAAAGCAAACATCCTTTTAATATTTTGACTCAGCATAATAAATTGCAGATTTAGAGACTGTTGAAATGATAAAGGGATGTACCTCTCCAAAGGAGTATTTTGGAATCAATGATCCAAGGGAGGCCATCGCATCTGCAAATCTATTATTCGAATGTGAAAAGCTATTGATTTCATACCAATCAAACTTAGAGAGCAACTTAAATGCTACTTAATGATAGAGCTTAATGGTAGGTTTTTTGCATTGGTATTCTTCGTTGATTTAATTTACAATAAGTTGAGAATCACCAAATATTCTAATATGCTTGATGCTCATAGCTATAGTTGATTGAAGACCTAAGATTAAGGATTCATACTCTGCAGTGTTGTTTGTGCATTGGAAGTCAATTTTGAATGACAAGGGGATAGGTACCCCCTATGGTGTGTGAAATATGACTTCAACACCTTGACCTTTCACGCACTTAGAACCATCAAAGAATAGTGTGATATCGACATCTTCCTTCGGAATGACATCTTCTTCTTGTTAAGTGACAACAAATATTGAATCATCTAGGAGCTCAATAATCAAAGGATGATCATTAGGTAGTGGAGCTTTCGCAAGTTGATCGGCTATTACTTGACCTTTAATGGATTTTTGACTGATGAATTCCAAGTCGAATTTAGTGAGGAGCATTATCCATTTAGCAGTGCGAGTGTTATTGTAAGTGTGGGATATCATGTAATGTAGAGGATTTTCTCTAGCTATGATGTATGTTGTGTGGCTAAGCATGTAATGTCGAAGTTTCTTAGTGGCAAAAACCACTGCTAAGCACATTTTTTCTACATAAGCGTATTTAGTTTCATAGCTTACCAATGTTCGACTAATGTAGTAGACAACTTGCTCTCGATTTTTTGCATTCTTTTGTGCAAGCATTGTCCCTAATGCAAAGTCTGTTGTTGAGATATAAAGATAAAATGGGATCCCCGGATGAGGAGGAGCTAAGACTGGCAAAGAAGCTAGGTATTGCTTAATGTCATCGAAGGCTTTTTGAAATTCATTTGTCTAAGAGAATGGCACCCCCTTTTGTAGTAGGTGATTGAATGGCCTACATTTGTTAGAAAGTTGCACAATAAAATGATAGATTGATTGAATATTTTCTTGTAAACTATCTAATTCCTTTAAATTAGTTGTGGGAGGCATCTTTAAGATGACCTTGATCTTGTTAGGGTCCACCTCAATGCCTCTTTTGGAGATGATGAATCCTAGAAGTTTGCTTGAGGTAACACCAAAGACACATTTCTTGGGATTCAACCTTACATTATGCTCTAGGAGTCGGTCAAAAACTTTCTCCAATACACCAATATGTTCTTGTCGAGTTATGGATTTAGCCAAGAGATCATCTACATAGTATTCGATAATCTTATGCATGTAATCGTGAAAAATGTATGTCATGGCACGTTGATAAGTGACACCTATATTTTTGAGGCCAAAGGGCATCACCATGTAACAAAAATTTTCCCAAGGTGTAGTGAATGTTGTTTTATGTTGGTCATAAGGATTTATTTAAATCTGGTTGTATCCAAAAAATCATCCATGAGTGAAAGCATTTCATGGCCAGTGTAGGTATCAACAAGAGTATCATTGTTTGGAAGAGGAAAGTCATCCTTAGGATACGCTTTGTTGAGATCTCGAAAGTCAGTGCATACATGTATCGCCCCATTAGGCTTACGAATGGGTACCATGTTTGAGAGCCATTCATGATAATCGATTGGAACTATGAAGTTCACATCTAAGAGTTTTTGAAGCTCTATTTTTACCAAGAGGGCCACGGTAGGATATATTCCCCTAAGTTTTTGTTTGACTGACTTAGCATCAGGATGTAAGGTGAGATTGTGGAAAACTAAACTAGGGTCAAGACCAGGCATGTCCTGATAGGACCATGCAAATATACCATTTTTCCTCTTGAGTAGAGCAATAAATTGCTCTTGTTCATCTGGTGATAAAATTTTTCCAAGCTTAACAATTTGGGATTGTCTTTGTCTGAATTGAGGTCCACATCGATGGTATCTTCAATATACATATGGGAACCTTCCTCAAGATGATGGGGCATAGGTATCATATGAATATCATCTAAGATGTCATTAAACTCTTATGGCTTATCTTCATCTATTTCTGCCTAGAAAACCTCAGGATCTGAAGGTGAGGGTGAAGACGAAGGCGGAGGGGATGGAGGAGTGTAGTTGATGAAAACCCTTATAATTCCTCAGACAAGACAAATTTGGAAAAATTTGGAGGCAAGGAAATCTGGTACATATCAATAAGATTTATGTCAATTGGAATTGGCTTAGCCGGATCATATGGATTATGGAGTGAAGTGAATAAATCAACAAGATTCATGTTGACTTATGGGCAAAGCGACTAAGGTTGGATGTAATGGATGGAACCTAGGAACCGGTGCTCGGATTATGGTTAACCTGAACAACAACAAGCAACACAAAACATGTTTTATTAAATGATATATTTACATATGTAATGCAAAGAAAGCAAACATGTTTTTGATTTTTGATTTATTTATTTTTGGTAGTGGTGAAAACCACTATTTAAAATTATTTACATATGTTAAAAGTTGAATTATGGAATGACTTAATGTAATGGAGGTAGTGGTTCACCAATAGGGGCTACTCGCTCTTGTGGAAGAAGCAAGTGAAGGATGGGTTCATGGATGGGGAACATGTTGAGATAAAAATCATCTTGTTCGAAATGGAAAATGATGGACTCCGATTCTTCTTTAGATTCATTCGAAATAATCGATATAAAGCTCAAATTATTCATAGATATCATCATCAGAATCAGGATGGATGGCTTCTTCTCCTAAATTGATTGTAAGCCTTTGGAAGGCTTTTTTAAAATAAGAGATGCTATGTAATGGGTGGTAGCCTAAGATTGAATGGTCGTGCACCTCTTGATATGGAATATCGATATGTTGATGCACTTCCTGTTCATGCAATCCTAAGCCATGGCCTTGCCAATTTATAATGTGGAAATATCGAGATGGAAATCCCGTCATGTTTGGAATATTGGCAAGTTGTGGTCCTTGGGATCTTCTATGGGTGCTGGACTTGATGAAGATTCAATTCCCCTATATATAAGATTTATGCTATTTGTATTTGAATACATATTATAAACTGCTCCTATTGCTAAAGGTTGGTCACGTGGGTGACCAAAATCCTTAGCACTAGGGATGGTGAGGGGTGTAACGGTGATGTCTTGGACCACGTATTCACCAATACCAGGATTAGTGATATGGACCTTGACTTGGGTTAACACGGGAGGGTCATGGTTAGGCGATGGTTTTGGAAATGGTGGAAATGGAGGTATTTCACAATCCATTAATTCAACTTGTGAAACATTAGGTGATGACAATGGATTGTCTTGGGAAGGTTGTTGAGTGGATGATGATGATGTGGATGGTAATGATGTTGATGATGTGGAATGATTGTGACCACATGTGCATGTAGTCACTGATAATGATGATGGGGGTATGGAAGTTTGTTGAGGCTTGGTTATGGGGAGTTCTTCAAGGATGGGATCCTTTCATGAAGAGATTGGTGAAGTGGTGGATGGATTGGATGATGGCGATATGAAAAGGTGAGTGGAAGGGAGCATGGACTCATAAGTATTTGAGATGAAATTGCAATACTTAAACGACTTGACATCCACTGGTATACAATGTACCTGTCCCTCATGAACATATTTCAAACATTGATGTAGTATTGAAGGAACACATCTCATTTCCCTTATCCAAGGTCTTTCCAGAAGTACATTGTATGCCATGGATCCTTCCAAGATGTGGAACATTGTGTGCAATGTTTTAACCCCTACCTCGATGGGTAAAACAATAGTGCCAACTATAGAAAAAAAAGCATCGTTGAATGCTTTAAGGGTGAAGGATGACTTGGTGATGTGAGATAAAGGAAGGTTCAAATGATGGAGAGTGGACGTTGTAATGGTGTTGATAGAGGAACCAGTATCAATTTGAACTCTTTTAAACGACTTCTTGTCAATTAGAGCCATGATATGCAATGGAGGGTCTATTGATTCCGATGAGATTGGCTTAATCTCAAAGTCATAAAACATTATGGAAGGCTCCATGCATGTTTAGATACTCCCCATAAAGTTGGTAAATGTATTGGGATCTTGCGATTATAATTCGATGGATTTCAAAATTTCCATTAATGCCTCCTGATGTGGAAGAGATTGTTGGATTAGCTCATAAATAAAAAATTTTGTGGAAGCTATTTTCAAACTCGTGGTTAACCGGATACTTAATGAGATAATTGGTCCCACCGTGATCGCCATTTGAAAGATGCAAAATGCAACACCCAAACAATGCTTGAACAAATGAAATACAAGGAAACACAAGATTGCACAATAGAATAATTTTCATTGAAGGGGGAGCCTAGAAACTCCATTGTTTACAAGCTTGGATCCTTGAATCCTTTTTGATACAATATTACAAGGGGTTAGGGTTCTCCGAAACCCTAATAAGCAAAGCTATGATGTCTTCAAGCGCGTCTTGATACCAACAAGGTTGAGTGGACATTTTGATATCCAAGGCTAGGCCACTAAATATGCTGATGTAGTGCTTTTAGATCTGCACACAAGGACACAATAAAATAGTTAATAATAGTTGCGAGGGATTCATAGTGTGAGGCCCTCTATAAGCAATAATATACCCTAACTAAGTGCTACAAATAAAGTGAATAGAAACAAAAGCACATGCATAAAATAATAAATGATGGATCTATTTTACTTACTTACTACACTCTAATGTGAGATGTCTGATGTAAGTGGCTGGTGCAACAATGCCCTAGCATCATCCGAAGGCTAGGAGGACTTGAGGAGTGATAATGTAAAACACCCACGGGTGTCTGGTTGCTATAAAAAATGCTCGTGGGCACTTGAGACCGATAGGGAGGCACCCATAGGCGCTTGGTGTTGATAGAAAATGCTCAGAGGTGCCTGGTAGCTGCAACAGCAAATCAGGTGAGGGCGCAAGATGTAGTGGCAATGATGACGAGCGAGGGGGTGCAAAATGTGACAGATGGAATGGGATTAGGTCACAAAAGACTTTGTTGAAGACTTAGGGCACTTAGAAAATTTGAACACTTAGAAAATCCAAGGGTTGAGTCATCAAAATGGCTCCTATTTATAATCTAACCTAGGGCATACTAAGGTTTCAACGACACTAATCGTATGGCTGAGATTAAAGCACATCCAAGGGTAGATAATAAATCTAGTGTGTGGCATGGATTGATGTAAATGGGTGGTTGGGATTAAATGGAATTGGATGACTAGGATTAATCCACTTAAATAAATATATATTTATTAAATATATATTAAAATATAATATAAAATATTATATTTATATATATATATATATAATAAATATACATAAATAGATGTGAATATTATTCGAAAATGGTGAGAAATAGGAATGGTGGACAAATTGGCTATGTTTGGATGGTAGAAATGGTGGGAAAGCATGGATGGAGGTTAAATGGCTAGATTTTGGTGTCTACAATACGCAAACAAATGAAATATAATAGAGTATGGATGGAAGGTGATTCATTAATAGTAATTAATTAAATTTAAAAAAAATCAAAGGCTCCATGGAACACACAAGAGAATTATGGAAATACAAGACATTGTTATTGAGTTTGAAGAAATCAGGTGTATACATATGTTAAGGAAGGAAACAAATATGCAGATAAACTAGCCAATATAGGGGTCTTAATTGAGGATCGTGAAGTTAATTTCCTTTTTTCATGGTTAGAGGAAGTAGTAAGTTTAGCTAAAGCTGACAATAAAATGTTGATTGCCTAAATTAAATATTATTTAAAATTTACTGTAATGTTTTCCATTGGTAATATTTGTTGTATTTTATAATATTAATGTGTTTTCATATAAACTATTTATTATAATTCTTGTGGTTGTATTTATGCTTAAGGACAAAAAATAGCAATATATATATGGTGAAGCGAACTATGATAGCATGAAGTTTTGGAAACATTACTCTACTAAGATGTAATGCGTAGACAAATGAGGTGAAGTTTTGGTATTGGGAAGGTTGCTACAGAAAAAAGTCAAGAATAAGGATTATGAATTTTGGAATATTTGTATTCACACAAAACTTTAAAGAAGATCCAAAAAATGAAAATCAAATATTCAGACCTTTTTATGAAAAATATAGGTATCTAGCTATAGCAAATCAAATGAGATGAGAATTGAATCTATTTGTAAACTCTTAAGCTCTAAAGGTGAGAGTTGTGATTTGTCAAGGTGGGGACCCGAGTACAACCCCTTGCTCTCCAACAAATAAACATGTTATGTTTGTTGTATAAGTTTCTTTTGATGTTTAAGGTCATAGTCAAACTTCAATTCTAGTTTGAATGAAATTTAATTATACATATAAAACATGCACAAGAACAATGATGGATGTTGCCTTTTAAGGCATGAGAGTCCCATATGTTGGCAGATTACATGTAATAATGAAAATTGACAATTGAAGTCTATAATATTATTGAAAAATGGCTAATATTTGATTTATAGGTCTTAAGAAGTGTTAAAATGTTAAATATGAGTTTATTAGGTTTAAAAATAAAATTTAATCAAAGACTAATGTTCAAATTTATTAAATAATATATGTATAAATGTTAAATAGAATTGTATTGCTTGAAAATTATGCATATATCACTTGGTAGGTCTTTTATTTGAAACTTGAGGAATTTAAGCTATTGAAATAATGTTATTTGATTAAATTTTAAGATTCACCTATGAAATTCCAACCTTGATTTATAGTGTGAAACTCTTCACTTTAAATGGAGACAAATAGAAAGAATTCAAAAGCAAGTGATTACAAATTATTTTAGGATTAAAGCATCAGTCTCATGTGAGATTTTACTTGCTGAAACAATGAATTTTCCACTAGAAGCAGAATCTATGATAATACTATTGAGGTACCTAAGGAGAATAGAAAGAAGAAAATATAGTAGGTTGCCAAAACAAATAATCAAAGTAACATTGAAAAGAAGAAAAGACATATGGATGAAATAAACAATAAATGGAAGGAAAAATAGAGCATTAAATTTCATGAGGTCCTGGGGGTTAAATAAAATGGGTTTTTCATTCATTTGAAGAAGGTTATTAGACTGTGTGAGGGTTTCATTTGTGTTGAGTGCAAGCGGCTCCAAAGGTTATTTTTCGGGGCCTTTGGGCCCTAGCGGCCAATATTTTTGTGGTTTTTGCTCAAGATTTTAGCGGGATATATTGTAGGGGACCTAAGATGGGTTAGAAATATATCTTCATGTGGTGAACTTGATTGACAATGGCTTCCAATTTGCTGTACAAAACAAAAGTGAAAAGCATACCTTTTCTCAGCATCCAAGGTATGGATTAAAGAGATCGAAATAAGTTTCAAGTAATTGATAAAAATGGTTCAATCTCAAGTGAATTCGATGCTAAGGAGAACCCCCAAAATAAATCCACTATGGAAACCAATTTCAAGGGCAAGAATTTCAAAGACTCGACCCCAAAAATAAATTTTAGGGATACCCTTCATGGTGGATAACCTCAACCTAATACTAACATTAATCTTAGGGTTTCCCGTAAACCTCTAAGAATACCTAAGATTGATCCTAGGAAAACTAAGTTAGGATGTCTTAGGGCAACTGATGGAACTTCGATTGTTAAGCTAGATATGGGCATCATTCAAACTGGCATAGAAGATTTGAAAAAAGAGGACTTATTTGTTATTTTGTGGGTTTTCATCTGAGCCTATCTGCTTTCAAAGTTTGAGTTGTAAAAAACTAGAAGACAAAAGGTGAGTTACAAATCTCTATTTATCCAAATGGTTATTTTCTTGTTTTATTTGCTAATAATGAAAATAGAGAGAAAATATTTCAATGAGGTCCTTGGTTCTTTGGAAGGGCAGGGCTTTTCATGAAGCCTTGGCATACATTATTTAAAGTCAAAGAAGAGATGCCTTCTACAGGTCCTGTCTGGGTTAGACTCTTTGACCTCCCAGTTGAATATTCTGGAATCCGATTGTTTTTTCTTCAATTGGAAACTCTTTGGGAACTTTTATGATGATTGTTGATTGTACTAAAAAAATTGAACATATTATTTATGCTCAAATTTGTGTTTTAATGGATTTTGAAAAACTCCTACCTAAAAATATCTCATTACAATTTGGGGAGGACACTTGAGAGCAAGTGGTGGACTATGAGAACATTCCTTTTTGTTGCCGAATTTGCCATGAATATGGTCATTTGGCTAGTGTCTACCCAAATAAAATTTTAGATCAAAAGAAAGAGGATACAAACTTAGCATGTTTCCAAATGCCTAAGAAGAAGAACACTCTGAAAAAATCAGTTATGAAGGATTAATCGAAGTTATCAGCTAATATGTTTGAAATTATTTCCAAAAATGATGTTCCAAGTGAGAAAGAGGAAATAATGGAGATAAAAATATTAGAAACACAATTTAAATATGGAGGGAAAGACTAAGAGACAAACCAACAAATTAAGGGTTTTCAACAAGAAAAAAAGAGAGGAAATATACACAAGAAAAATAATCTTTTAAATGTTGAGACTTCAGATAATACAGGTCCCAAGATAGACTATGTTGAACCTTCTAGTAACACTTTGGATTTATACACACAATATTTGAGGTTAGAAGCCACCTCAAATTCAATTGGGGTAAGTCAAGAAATAGGAAAAAAAAACTAAAGATGGATTCCAACCAAAAGGCAGGTTGCAAGACCAATCAACATCATATGGTAAAATAAGGTGAAAAGCTTGTAGAGGAAGGTAAGATTACTACCCTTACCATTTTTTTTAGCCCTGGTATTAATGAATATCATCACTTGTAATATTAGAGGACTCAAAGAGAGTCTTTCAAAACAAAACAAAATTAGAAGAATGATTCAAAAAAACCATCCACATCTTGTTTTCCTTCAAAAAACAAAGATTTCAATAGAGAAAATGGATTCAATTGCTAGTAAAATCTGGCTAGTTAGAAAAGTTGCTTCCCTCAATTCCCAGGGAACTTTTGGTGGCATTGCTTGCCTTTGGTACCCAAAAGAGGTTTTTATTCACCATATGGTTGGTTGTTGGGGTATTTTGGCTATAACTATTCAAAGTGGACATTCTAACCAATTATGCTTTGTATAATTATTTATGCTCTGATTACTTTGGAGGAAAATAGAAGACAATGGAAGGATATAACTTATATTATCTCTCATTTTCTTGAAGCTTGGATATTGATCAGAGGAGATTTCAATACCATCCTCTCTTTTGATGAGAAAATAGGGAGAAATATAAATTTGGATAAAAGTGTTGACCTCATGAGTGATTATATTGCAAACCTTCATGAGTGATTACATACCCTCTTTGCCTTTATTTTTTGTTTTTGCTTGATCCTCATCGAGATTCGATGATATTGGAGGGTGCTACAAAATATTAAGAATGTCGATGATGCTGCAAAAGCTGTTGAAGGTTGAGGGGTGAATTTGCTATGGTGAATGCAATAATCAATGCATTATGTAAGAATTTGAGGATGATAGGCGATGCCGATGAGTAAGGGGGTGTGCTATCTTGTATTCAGCAGCGTTGGCATAATTTGGACCTTGTTTTTCATATGTAGATTTTTTCCCCGTCTTCGAGGTGCTACATGCCATGCACCATAAGTACTTGGAGTGTGCAACCATTACCAATTGAGGCCGTGAATATTATAGTTTCAGATTTGTAGATTGAAAGGAGGAGTGTTGCCGAGGAGATTGTGTTTTGGTGAAATTGTAATTGCCAAAGAAGTTCGTGCCTGTGTCATTTGAATTTTGAAAGTGTTGTAATAGTTTATGGTCGACAAATATTTTCTTAAAATTTTAAAATTTTTGCCTGTGTCCATGTGTTGTGGGTTCTTTTGGATCTGATGGTCACCTATTATGAAAGTACTAGGACTGGTGCATAAGGATGTGGTCTTGTTTATATTGCTGAATCACCGAAGTTCACCACGTGGATCTACTAAACCTGCACCCGGTATCTACACATGTTGGCTGCCTTGGCTAAAGTTTGTGGAGAGCGTGTACGTGGGATTAGATATGGTGGAAGTTTTGTTGGATAGCGATGATGGTACATAATGCATGGTCTTGGCACTACGATGGAGCCCCCATTATTTTTTGGTTGATCACTACTCGCCAACTCACAGTAAGATTGAGTTACATCCGTAAGCTTCTCCAAGTTGTGTGTTTTATTAAATTTTTGTTGATGCACGTGACCCAAGCTCAAGCTCGCCCAAGAGAAGCTCTTCTCCATGGAATCTATCTGGTGGCGTTGTAAATTTAGTTGTTGCTGGTTTGCATCCACCGAGCGCAATTACGAAGGCTAGTTTGCTTCAGAGGATGATCCTCATTTTCCTCTGTGTCTAACAACTGCATAGTCGCACAAGGAGGAGATGCAGTGTTGTTGTTCACAAGTTTGGCAAAAAAACTTTGACAGTGGCAATTTTGAGTTTAATATATATTAATTTAATTCTTGCTTCTGGCATTGAAAGGGAGGTCTATGAACAACATTTTTATCAGCACAATTATTGTTGCATTTTTAACAGCTGGTTGGCATTTTTGCATGTTGGCGAACGAGCAGTGTTTGCTTCGATTTCCTATTTTGTTCCTCCTTAGATGCAGTCAGAGCAGTTTGGGGGTGTGAGTTAGAGATAACCAGCTGTCCCAGCGATCGTGAGAATTAACATTGGCACCTTTACTTAGAAGGAGATTAAAGGCGTGGTGAACAATTTTTTTTTTGTTATGTATGGCGATGGGGTAATGGTTTTTGCATTATTTTATTAACTATCGAGGTGCCTGTGATTTCCACATGCGATTTTGTACCCTACCCATCACTTTTATTCTCGCACCACTACAATGCTCCAATCAAATATATTTCCATGAGGGAATATGGTACATTAAAAATTTTAAATGTTTGAGGGAATATATGAAAATGGAGAAGACCACTTTATTTTAAGGAATTATCTTTTAATTTAGGTGAGTATTGGCCCATTTATTGTATTTTTCAAAGATGGAAGGCCTATGTAATTCCCCTGTGAGGGAAAATTGAGAAGTTTGTTTTTTCTGTGAGGAGCAATGTCAGGAGAATATTCCTAATGTTTACTTTCCTGCCTAGAGAGGCATGTTGTTTTTCCACAAAATGAAGGCCCCATTGACACCTAAATATAGGGGTATTTATAATCATCGAAAAGATTTTTCTGAGACAAACACATTGGTGGTGTCAAATTGTAATTTTGAGGCTATTTAATTTATATTTTTTAGCCTCAAATATTGTATCATGGAGTGCACTCTCGGTTGAACCTGATACTCCCAAGGCATTTGTAAGTGATACTAGTATCTAGTATTCTCCTCTATCATACTTTGTGGATGCAACGACTGGTTACCCATGCATTCCAGTAAGATGAGACAATTACCATAAGGACACCTACTCTAGGGACTACATACATAGACACCCTAGACTCTATCTGAGGACTTTTTTGGATCAAATTATAAATACTACAAACAAATATACTTCAAAAGATTCTATTTTCTTCTTTCTTCTTCTCCTCCACTTTTGGATTCTATGGCTCATTTATATTGTATTCTTTTGAGTGCATTTTCAAAAAAGACCAACACTCTTATATGGCTCGTATTTTTTTGTATTAAGATGCATTTTCAACAAAGACTGACATCTTCTAGATTGAGTTCACCATATGGGAGGATGATATTCATGGTGAATCTAGTCAGTGACCTACGAGAGGCAACACACCTAGTGGATGACTTGCAGAGGTAACAAACCCAGAAGTGGCTGACCCTCACCATGAGAGGGGATGATATTCATGGTGAATCTAGTCAGTGACCTACAAGAGGCAACATACCTAGAGGATGACCTGCAGAGGCAACAGACCCGTGGAAGTGGTTGATCCTGAGGCACCCAGGATGACCCTAAGGCACTGAGACAGCTGATCCAATGGCAACAGATCCAAGGAAGTGGTTGACCCTATGGAAAAATACCAAGATGTATACACCGTTGATCTAGCATTATTCACAGTTGGAGAGCCAAGCATAAAGAGCACGAGCCTAGACCAAATCATGTAATAAAGGAGGATGTTAGGGTTCTTTTAGATAAGTCAACATTAAGGGAGAATGTTATCTAATGTTGACTTGTTTTTTTCTATAGTTAGGATAGTGCACATTAAGGGGGAATGTTAGAATATTAATGTGCACTATGCCTTCAGTTTTAGTTTGACACTTGTCATGTTCCTTGATACTTGTCATATTTTTCATATAGGCTTATGCCTATATATTATAATCTTCTTTGTATCAATATATCTCATATTTTCAAATTCCAACAACTCTAAGGAGATAATGCTATGTATAAGAGGTTTTAGCCTCTCAGCCATTACCTTTGTGATTATTTTATATATGACAGTGCATAAGGTAATAGGTCTATAATCTAAAATATGCACCCCCTACTCCCATTTTGGAATTAAGGCAATGAAAGTATGATTTAATGCTTTAAGCATTCTTTTACTACCTTTGGACTCCTATATAACAACCATTACATCCTCCTCCAAGTTGTCCTAGAAGGCCTAAAAAAACTCAATTGGAAAGCCATTTGGACCTAGTGTTTTTTTGATGCTCATTCCAAAGACTACTTTCTTCAGTTCCTCTCTATAAATGGGTTTAAGTAGGGCATGATTTTCTTCTTCAAAGATAAAAAAGGATATGACAACAGGAACTTCTTTTTGAGCCTCTTCCTATTGCACCATACTTTTCTTAAATAGTTTAGAAAAATAATCCATTGAATGGAAATGCATACCTGGAATTGTATCAAAGGAGTGTTCGTTCTCATCTTGAAGAGCTTCCATGTTCTTTGTTTATCTCCTCACATAGGAAGCCCGATGGAAAAATTTGGTATCACCTTCTAATAACCAAGTGGTTCTTACTATCTGTTTTAAGTAGGTCTCCTCTTGGTTGTCAATGTCCTCAACTACTTTACGCAATGCATCATCCTCTTCTTTAAGCTGCTTTATAATTGTTTCTTCCCTAAAGTGTTTTTGAACCTCATCCCATCTGGCCACCAATGGAGTTATTTGGACTTGGAAGTCTATATCGTTAGCTCACCTCCATTATTTCAGTTGATCCTTGACATAATGAAGCTATTTTTGGAATCTAAACATTGTTGTCCCATATGATAGGCGCCCTCTTCCCACCATTGTGGAATTTTCTTTCGAAGTTCCTCTTTTTGTAACCAAAAGTTTTTAAATTTAAATGGTTTGTGATGCTGCACTGTCTTGATCCCCCCTTCCAACAAAATGAGAAAGTGATCTGAAACTGGACCCTCCAAAATTTGAAACTTTATATTCCATTTCATAAATGCCTCCTCTAAAACCAAAAAATGATCTAACTTCACCTTCCTGCTATGTGGCTCCCTCCTCTTATTAGTCCAAGTATAATTGGTTCCAGGGCATCATAAGTGTAATTCCTAGACTTGGACAATCATAATTCGATCCTCTGGGTCTAAAATTGACATTCCTTCTTCTTGATCTCTAGAGGATAATTTAGCATTAAAATACCCATCAACAATCTAGTCTAACTTCTCCCTTGAGACTCTCATGTTATGCACAACTTTCCATTGATGCATTTAACCATCTAGGTTTTGAGTCCCATAAGAATTTATGATTAAAACATGTTCAACTATCACATTGTTCCTAAAATGTGATGTGAGGACACCCCTCCAAGATATATGTTCTATTGTAGTATTTCCAAAAAGTAACTATCCCCCTAAGGCCCCTTGGGAAACCACTTCCATATGACCAACACCCCTCCAAAGTCTATTTGTTGTTTTACACATAAGATCCAACGCCATTTTGTCTCCTGGATAAGCAAACAAATTGTTTTACATTTTTCTAAGAGTCTTTGAACAACAGATTGATGGGTTCTAGTGTTTAAACCCTTTACATTCCATGATTGTATAATCACTGGTTACCTTGAGAGCAGTAAAAATCTATTGGTCTCACTGATCCTCTAGTGATCAGTTTGTCTCCTTGAACTGCTATCAATTCTTTATTTGATTTTCTACCCACTCCTTGAGATTTGATATTTTTTGATCTCTTTTCCATCTGAGTTATCCCTATAGTTGACCTTTATCTACTCTTTTATTCTATACCCATGATGACATCTTTAATTATCAACTGGTCTTGGTTATGCACTATCAATACCCCTACACTCTCTGATTGTTGTAACTAACTATACTCAATTACCTGCTCTAGGATGGGAGGAGGTGAAAGAGGGGCTTGAACATGGTCATTATTGTTTTCATTATTCCCATCAACTCCTTCCATGAATTATTCTTCTTCCTAGTCCACTAGATTCTTGAAGATCTCATACCTATTGGAGGGCTTGAGTTGGTTTTGCTCTTTACCATATTTTTTCTTTTGCCTTCTCCTTATTTTGTGTTGTTCAAAACCATATCCATGTGCTCCTTTTCCATGAGAAATGTTGGTTGTTTCTTTATTGATTGTTGAATTACCCTCCTTAGGGATATTTGACATTCACAGAGGAGCCTCCATTTTATGTTCATATTATTTGGGCAGGATCGGTCCAAATATCCATATTTGTGGCAAACTCTGCACATGAAGGACGATGCCTCATAATCCAATTGTTAAATCCAAGATAGTCATGCAAGTTAAAGTTCAACCTCTATCGACAAAGGTTGGCTAAGATCCATTTCCACACATAATATATCATAAATAGTTGTATTTCCTTCCATTGTGTATTTAGAAACATCCAAATGTCTTCCAAGGAAATTGTCGATAATTTCTAATACCTGCTCACTCTAAAACTCAATTGTAAGTGCATACAAACGAATCCAAATCGAGACAACAATGGGTTCAATTTGAGGATCAAATCCCACTCTCTAGGGCTAAACAAATAATCCTACCAGACCATGATTCCTCTTTTATAATTAAAAATCCCTATTTCTATCGACAGTGAAGAAAAACTAACAATAAAATATCCATTGCTAATAAACCACAAAGAATACTCACCAAGAGGCTCCTAGTTTTTTTGGACCCAGGAATGCAAAAATTTGGGGTAGGGTGGATACCCATAAATTTATAGATCAAATCATGATTGGCTCTATATAAAACTGTTTCTTCTACCAACCTTTGCTCAATGAAAATCTTTGGCCTTGATTTTGAATGTAGAAATTATCCATTAACTCGTTGAGATGTTGATCTATTTCCAACAACCGTAAAGAGCATTTTTAATACAGTATTTTGTGCTTCTTTAGTCTTTGTTGGATATTTATCCTTTAAAAAATTTGCAAAAGAACTATGTCTCTCTAAAAGAGGATTTGGAGGTATCCCCATTGGGCCCTCCTAGGGAAAAAATCTTGTCTTCAAGTCCACAACAACCAGAAATCTCTTCGGCTACCCAACTGATGCCCTAGTTTTCTCTTTCGGAGCTCTCCCTCATAATTCCATAATTATATTTATTTAAAAATAAATAAATTTAACCAACCTAGAGCATAAATGTTATTATTTGATGTTTATTGTAAAAGGTTTGAGGTCCTTTTCAAAACCCCTTCTTCTACCTTAATAAAAAAATAATATTGGTATTTTTTTCAATGAGTTTGCATAGGTTTTTATGAGGGGTCCTGGTACCCTTATACTAAGTGGGGTTTGAACCTTGGACCTCTCAAAGAGAGGCCAATATATTTACTGTTGTAATAAGCTTACAACTCAATAAGATAATGGTATTAGTTTTTACTAGGACATTAAATTAATATCTTTAAATTTTCATTAAGAAAACTCAAATTCAAACCATACATAAAATAAATATAAATGATTTGTTATATATCCATTCAAAAAATAACAACATTAATAAAATAAACCACAATTAACCCTAGCTAAAATCAAAGTAGAGATATCCAGGTTACTTCAAATGGAGGAGGCAAATATGTGAGCAACTTATCTAGGGATGCCCTTATTTGAGGGGAGAATGAGGATAAAACTATAGAATCCAGTTAGAAGTAAAGTTTAGAATAAACTACTGGTATGGAAAGGTAGATTGTTATCATTAGAAAGAAGAGTGCAACTAATTAAATCATTCTTACAGACCATTCCAAGATATTATATTTCCTTGTTTACTATATCAAAATCAATAACAAAAAGTTTAATCTATATTATGCGGTTATTTTTGTGGTCAGAATTACATCATAAAAGGAAATTTCCTTTGGTGAAATGGAGCAAGGTGTGTGACGATAAAACTAAGGGGGGTCTTAGTTTAAGAGTTCTTACAAATGTAAACTTAGCTCTTAGGGAAAAGTAATTTGGAGATTGTACAAAGAGAGTCAAAGACAATGGGTAAGAATTCTTCTAAGTATATTGAGACCAATGATCCAAGTTTAATATTTATTGCATTCTCTCTACAAAATGGTTTTGCACTATAGAATGATTTAAAAAAATCATTTGATCTAGTGATTATAGGTTTAAGATGGATGGTGGGAAGTGAAGAAAAAATTCTATTTGGATGGATACTTAGTGTGATAAAAAACCACTCAATCTAGATCCAATTTTGAAACCATGGATGAGATTACTTCAAGATAAATATGGTGATAAGGTTTCAAACAACTTGTACAAGGATCAGGAAGGAATATACACATGGAAATAAGATATTATTACAAGTATACAAGACATTGATTCTAGGAGGAAGTTGAGTAGAAAGATAACAACAATGATTATTTCGAGGGAGCTAAGGATAAGTTGATTTAGGATTTGAATTGCTTGAGAAAATACACAACAAGAAGTGGATATAATGTAAAGAACCAATGAATGATATAGTAAAAAATAAGAGGGTGGGATTAGAGGAGAAATATTTGAGTGGAGGAGAAAATTCTAAACGGGATCTATGTTGTAAGATGATTCTATGAAGACTGTTGATGGAGGGGGAGAGGGTGGCCCTCCAAGGCCACTCAGGTTTGAAATCGAAGGGGGTGGTTGTGGGTTCTTTAGGATTTAGTCTAGATAGATTTTGTAAAGCGTATGAATCCCTAAAGAAGGCTTGGACTGGTGCAACAAGTTCAACGTCAGTGGGTGGTGATAGAAAGATGAACGATTGCATTTATCATAAGTAGAAGTGACCATGGATTAAGGTGCAACCTAAAGTTGTGATGAATAAGGTGATTTTATTACAACTCAAGGCCTTAATTTGTAGATTAATTAGAATTAGGGTGAACGTAAGAAGGATTGAGGGATGGACAACACGATACTGGAAAACTAAAGGTAAATATGACATTGTTCTTTCTGCAAATGGGTATTTTTTAGCTATTTTTGATAAGGAGGAGGATCAAAATAAAATTTTGAGGGCATACCTTATTTCATTGGGAAAGCAGGGCTATACATGAAACTGTGGCATGCAGGAAATGCATGTCCTTATTTCATTTTAATTCGACGGAGGAACTACCTTCACTTGTCCCATTGTGGACTAGACTGCATTGTTTTCCTTTGAAGTTTTAGGAGGAATTTTTTAGAGATATTGGGGAGGCCATAAGGAAATTTGTTTCAATCTCTGATATTAAAAAGATAAAGAAGTTTACTACTTATGCTAGTATTTGTGTGGAGTTGGTAATATCTAGTCCTCTCATGAATTCTACTGATATCCAGATTGGGGGTGGTAAGGGTTCAAGCTCTTGACTATGAGGCGATCCCCTTCAGGTGCAAATGATGCCATATTTATGGTCACCTAGAAAGGAATTACCTTAAGAATATTGACATGAAGTAGAAGAAGGAGGAGCCCCATCAAAAAGGTGTAGAAGTGAGGGAGGAGGATGCTTTTCATGCAATTATAAATAAGAAAATATCGAAGGTTGGTGGTCAAAAGGGTAAGGAACTTTTGGAAGTTCCTTTAAAAAATTAATTTGATGTTCTAGGATCCAAGTATAGTGAGGTGGATGTGGATGCTATGGGGGGAGGATTTATCCTCTCATGAGTAGGTTGTTTAGGATGATTTGGTGTCATTCCCTTGTAGCGGGGGTGAGGCCATAACAAAGATGTGCACTCAAGAAGACTTTGGAACTCAAAAGGAGGAGGTTGGGCCCTTAGAGGAGTCAATTCTAGTGAAGGCTAGGGATGCAGTTGAGGATGATATAAAGAGGGAGGAAATATTTTTCAAGATTGAGGGTATGTGAGGAGAGAAACAAGAAGCAATCCCTTAGGTATTACATCAAACACCCCAAGGAATCATAAAGGAGAAAAACAACATGTGAATGAAAGAAAATAAAAAAAGGACAAGCGAGATAAGGAAGGGAAGCATTTGGTGGAAGTAGGGAATATGTGAACTATTGATTTACATTTCAATTTATTTTCTAAATAAATATTATTTCTTGGAATGTGAGGGGCTTGGGGATGAAACCCAAGCATAATGTTGTGAAGCATTTGATTAGACAATATCTTCCTTATTTTTTGTTTATTCAAAAATTCAAATTGATTTTAGATGGAAGTTCAATAGTTTGCAAGAGAATTTGGAAGGAAGATTTGAGTTTAGTAATTGCTTCCAATGATAAATCCAGAGGATTGCTTTGTATGTGGGATCCTAGGAAAATAGATATTGTGGATGTAGTAGCAGCTGTAGGAATTTTAGAGATAAAAGTATATCTACTTTCAAATGCGACTTCCTTTTAGGTAGTTAAATTTTATGCTTCGACTAATATAAAAGAAAAGGTGGAACAATGGAGGGCAATGGAGGTAATTTTAGAAAAAGGGAATGATATTTTTCAAATAGTTGGAAGAGATTTTAATGTTATTGCTTCATTGAAGGAAAAGCAAGGGGGCTCCAGAGTCATGGACGTGGGAAGTCATTTTTTCATTGACCACATAGACAGGTTAGGTCTTAGGTATATGGTATCAAAAGGTTGTTTGTTCACCTAGAGTAATAGGAGACTAAACTTGGATTATATCTAGGAAATATTGAATTGTTTTCTAGTTGAGGAGTCTTGGGTGGCTGGAGGAATATTGTTGCACTTAAATATCCTTTCTTTTGTAGGGTCTGATCATTGGCCAATCTCTCTTGATGTCGAGGTGAATTTTAAAATAAATGAAGTGAAGGAGGTCAAGCTTGGTCAAGGTAAATCATCTTTATTTTCCTAAAGTAGCATAAAATATTCTCCTTACAATAAAAATAAAAGTAGTACAAAGTGTATTTGTTGCACTTTAGGATTTCAAGAGCATTACATTAAAGAAATTCATATGGAGGTTATCCAAGGAAATATAGGACTTCTAGGCCAACATAAGAAAGTAAGAACCATGGAAGACCATTTGTGCACTTTAGGGTTTTCAGGTCAACATAAAGAAGAAAATGCTAATGATGCTTTTCCTTGTATTTTAGATTCTTTAGGGCAACAAAAATATTTAGAAGATAAGTCTCGTTATGAACAATATGAAAAATAGAAGAGATTGATGAAGATGAGAGTGTTGGTGGAAATGGAAAAAGGAGAGGAAGGCCATCAAAGAAGGAACAAAGAGAAAATAAAACTCAAAAGGATATTGATTTGGGAAGCCAAATTAAAATATCATAGGTGTTAACAAGAAGTGGGGCTAAACCCACTAATAAAAATAAAAAGTGTTGATACAAAAAATAATATCATGGAAAATTAGGAGTATGAATAAGACCCCTAAAAAAAGACTTATTAAGGAATTAATATGTTGTTATAGTCATGAGTTTATTTTAATACAAGAAACCAAATTAAGCAATGAGGAATGTAAGGATTCTTTTAATAAGATTTGAAAGATGAGTGTTTGTTTAGTAGTTTCTTCGACAAGAGCTTAAGGTAGTATTGCAATAATATGGGATAAATGCAAATGGGATGGGAAATTATTAGAAGCAAAAAGTAATTGGGTTATTGAATTATTTTATAGGAAAGATGAAAACATCAAAGTTGGGGTTATAAATGTATATGCTCCAACTATAGTTACTCCTTGTGAAAGATGTTGGAAGGACCTTAGCATATTTTTATCAAATACAATGATGATTCATTATGATCTATGGTTTCTTGGGGATGATTTTAATATTGTTCTATTTCCTTTGGAAAAGAAGGGTGATATTACAGGATGGTCTTAATCAATGTAAAATTTTACTTCATTTGTCAATTCAAATAACCTTTGGCATGTTAGTTCTCCAAGTTTTCAATATACATGGTATAATAGACATATTGGGCAAAATGATATAGCCAAAAGATTGGATAAATTCTTGTTATCTAATAAATGGTTGCAAATAAAGTATACAATCTCATTAGATATTTTATTGCAAGCAGGATCAAATCACAAATCCATTCTTTTGACTTGTGATTGATATAATAATGGTCATCCAAATCCATTTCACTTCCAATCTATGTGGCTAGACCCTAATTTTTTCTAGATGGTTATGTTATGGTGGGATGAACCAAAATTTTAAGAATCATGTATGTATAGGTTTGTTCAAAATATGAAATATATAAAGGATTGAATGAAGATTTGGAATGTCAAATCTTTTGGTAATATTTTTGAAGAAAATAAAGAAATTGAATCCAAGCTCCAAAATTTACAAGAGATAGTAGAAATTAATGGAATGGATCAATATTATTATGTGAAAGAAAACAATTACTTTCTTATTATCATAATGCATTGAAAAAGGAGGAGTCATATTGGTTCCAAAAATCTAGAGAGAAATGTCTCAAGGAAGGAGATAGAAATACAAAAAAACATCATGCTACAACAAAAACAAAATTTTAGTTTCATCACATCAAAAATATTTTAACTCTAGATGGAAGAAATATTGAGTACAAAAGAAGATATAAGGAATAAAGCAATTGATTATTTCAAAAATATTTTGTCAGATACTAAACAAGAAAGGAGGCATAAGATAAACATTTATATTATCACATAGGGACAAAATGAAAGCTTGATGAAGAAGACATGTATGGAGGAGTTCCATGAAGAAATTTTCTCTTTCCATACTAATGAGGCACTTGGCCTTGATGGATTTCCTACAATTTTATTTTAATTTTTTTGAGATTTATTGAAGAGTGATATGTTAGTTGTGGTTGAATAGACCTGAAAAAGGAAGACTATAATAAGTGAGATCAATGCCACTTTTATTACGTTGGTTTCCAAGAAAGGCAAGACAACATATTTTGATAATTTTTATACAATAAGTATTTGTAATATGATTTATAAGATCATTTCAAAAATTATGGCAAACATCTTGAAGGGCATTCTAGGTTATGTTATCTCAGAGGAACAAGATGATTTTGTTCATGGTAAACATATTCTTGATGGTATAATTATTACACAATAGGCCATACATTATCTTCATTCCTTGAAAAAACTAGATATGCTTATGGAATTAGATATGAAAAAAGCATATGTAGGGTTTCCTAAAATTTTCTACATGCAATTCTTTGAAAGTTTGGCTTTGATTATGGTTGGTGTGAATGGATTAATTGTTGTTATAGCGTTGCAAAATTTTCTATTTTGACCAACGATTATCTTGTTGGTTTCTTCAATTCATCTTGTGGAATTTGTTAAGGTGATCTACTATCTCATTCTCTATTCATTATTTTTTCGAAAGCACTCTCAAAGGTAAAAATGGAAGGAAAAATCAAAGGTATTCAAGTTGCAAAAAATGGTCCCTCTAAATATCATCTTCAATTTGTTGATGATACTTTTCTTTTGGGCCATCCCTTAGTCAGTAAGGCTATGGAGTTTAAATAAATATTATCATGCTATAATAAGGATACTGAACAGTTGGTTGATACTACAAAATCCAAGATTGTTTCATTAATACTGCCCTAGATTTACAACAAATTATTGTGAATATTTTAGGATTTACAATTAAAAAATTTCCATCAACCTACTTGGGTATTCTTTTGTCTGATAAAGGAAATAAAATGGAGCTTTGTATTTCTTTTTTGGATAAAATGAAAGCTTTTGTAGGTTGGAAATGTATGTTCTTAAACATGGCATGAAGGCTATAACTCATAAATACTATAATGCAATCCATCCCTATTTATATGATGTCACTTTCAAGATTGCCAACAAGTATATAAAAGATTGATAAAATTTAAAGAGACTTTCTATGGAAAGGTTGTGAGGAAAAATCTAGGTTTCCTCTTTGTAAGTGGGATAGAGTTTGCAAAGTAAAACATATTGGAGGAGCAGGGTTGCCAAATTGTAAAGTTATGATTTTGGCATTAGGGGTAAAGCTTGGGTGGATATTATTTAGAGATAAAGGAAAGAATTGGAAAAAATATATAGGTTCTCTTAACGCAATGAAATTATTTAGGAAAAGAACCCTACCCAAAGGATCGTCAACATGGAACTTCATGTTAGATAGTTTGCAATTGATAAAGAAATATATTAGATGGTTAGTCAATGAGGGGAGTTATGCAAATTTCAAGTCTAATGCTTGGTTGGAGCCTTATACTCTTATATATAACTCAAAATGGAAACCATTAGCTCAAACATACCTAGCATGTAAAGGCCCAAAATTCAAAGACTATATTAATATGAGCAACAAATCCAGATCATGGATTTCTTTTAGTAATCTAGTTGAAGGAGAAAAACTCAAACAACTTGTAGATGAACTTCAAAAATACTTCAAGATTTTTACACAAAAGGATAAGTTGGTTTGAAATTTAATTAAGGATGGTGGATACTTTGTCAATTTGGGATATGGGAATTTAGAGTAATCAAAATTTCCTTCTCTCAAATATGGCTCTCCCGAAGGCCTCAACATTCTTTTGGTTAGCAGTTGAAAGTAAGATTCTTATAGGAGAGAGTCTAAAAAGAAGATATTATAGACCTTTTAGATGTGCCTTGTGTGAGAAGGATTTAGAAACCTTGGATTATTGACTTCTTTATTGTCCCTTTGCTCACACCATTTGGGGTTATGTTTTTTAAAATATAAAATTATATTGGGTAGCTCATCAACATTGAAAGAGTTGATGAAATGTTGGATTAATTATTTCAAAGATTATGTATTCTATTGAGGATCGGTCCTACCATTATTTGTTGGAATTTTTGGCTTGAAAGGAATAAGAGATAAAAAAAATATGAAAATCATGCCCAAGTCTAGAATCGTATTATTGCCTCTCTTGCAGAATGTTGATAAATATGGTGCTCATCATGGAAAGTCTCAAGTATAGAAAAAAGGTGCTAATGAGTTGGCTACAGGATTTGAACATATATGGAAGACTCATCTACGAAAATGAAATTAAAACAAAGGATCTAGTTCAATCTAGGGTAAAATGAAAATATCTAGAAATTGGATTTATCAAAATTAATTTTGATGATGCTTCTAAAGGAAATCCTAGAAAAGGTGGTGGAGGTGGTGTTTTTAGAAGCAGTGAAAGAAAAATTCTCCTCACTTACTCATAATCATATGGAATTTCAACTAACAACTATGTAGAGGCTAGGGCACTTCTTCCAAGGACTACAATTACAATAGAAAAAGGATAGAAATATATTTCCATTGAGGGGTATTTACAAATTATCATCAATGTTATTAACAAAAATGGATGTGAAGACTAGATAAAAAATATATATTTTTAATTTTTTGGTATAAAAGAATTTATATGATAAAATTCAAATAGAAGAGATACATCGTCTATCTTCCTAATACAAGACTTAGCAGAAGATGAAATGTTGTATTCTCTATCAACTATTCTACTATAGTAACCCATGTGTAATAGGAACAACCTAATACAATGAATTACATAACTAAATACATCTAATGGTACTACCATCAAGAGATAGGATAGAGAGAAGATCTTCCCTAGTCCGTGTTGTCCACCATCTAGGGGGTAACCATAACAAGTGAGGTTGTCTTTATCTAGAGCCTAATTTGCCATCATATTTGTAACTTTATTTTATTTTATAGGGATGTGGTTGTATTCCATAGACAAAAATCTTGTCTATACCATCTGGATATTCTCTATGATTCTCTTTAGTCTCCATTTAAGCTTCCTATTCTCCCTTGGACTCTTCAGGTGGTTGATCATGACTTACGAGTCATATTCTAATTGGACCTTATTCCAACCTATCTTAACTACCTCCTAGATCCCTCTAAGGATGCAACAACCATTAAGATTTGCAAATTAGGAAGTAGGAAGTAGGTAAACCATGACCGAGCCCCTCAAACGAGCGAATCATGGCCTAGTCGTATGCTCCATCCTCTCCTATGGGAGCATTGCTCGATTGTGGTGAGTATGGAGTTCTTCCTATGTGTGTTTTTCATTGGTTTATTTTCCTTGTGGACCTTATGTTAGCTCTAGGGTTCATTCTTAGCTCCTCTCGTACTGACCACTCTCGTACTTTCTCAAATAAAAATTTCTAAAAATACCTTAGCAACATTGTGAGAATATTGATCCATTATCCCACATGTATTCCATGATAGCCCTTATGGTGGTATATAAAGCACGACATACACATAGAGCTTTGCAAATTAGAAAATAGGCTTTTGGATGAAATGCCCTAGTAGAATTAGTTAAACCATGACCCAACCCCTCAAACAAGCAACTCATGGCCTAGTTGTATGCTCCATCCTCTCTTGTGGGAGCATCGCTCGATGGTGGTGAGTGTGGAGTTCTTCCCATGTGTGGTTTATGTTGGTTGATTTCTCTTGTGGGCCCCATGTTAGGTCTAGGGTCCATTCTTCACTCATATTGTAATGCCTAGTCTCATTATTTCTCAAATAAAAAAATGTCGAGATTCTCTGAAATAGATAAAAAATAATATTATTGCTTAAATTCATCACTTATTACTAAAGACAATCTCTTGGAAGTGTGAGAAAATTTATAGAGAAGAAAATCATGTAGTAGATATTTTAGCCAATTTTGGTATTGATCTTTATCTTGGTGAAATTCAAATTTTAAAAGGCAATTGGCGAAGTGAGATTTTATCTCTTCATCAAATTGTTAAGGAGCTAATTGTGGAAACATAACACTTCAAGGAACTTGAATAATATATTTAATAGAAAAAGAAATGAAAAATATTATGATAAAAAGGCATGTTGGAATGGTTTAATTGACATAGCAAATGTAATATTTTGATATTTTGGTAAAGGCTTTGGCTTCTCTTTGAGAGTTCCAAGGTTCAAACCCCACTTAGTATGAGGGTACCAGGACTCCTCATAAAAACCTGTGTAAACTCATTGAAAATATTTTGATGGGAGTGGACCCCAATAGAAGCCACATATAACTTATTAAAAAAAGTGTTAAAGATTTAAATTCAATATAAAACTTAAATTTTAAAGTTATTGATCAAAATATATTAGTTAAATTGGTTAAATCCTTCATTTTATTAGGAAATCCAAGAATCTTGTTACACAAGCTTCTTTTTTTTTTATTTACATGGTGCAATTGATAACTGCCATGATGATATGGGTGCATTTTCCGCCTCTATAGCTGCCATACAATACTCTACATAATTTAGCCCTATAACCACCATGTTGCATTCATTTTAAACCTTTTATGCTGCTAAAAACACCAAGAAAGGGATAAGCGTTTAGTTCCACAAGGCCCAAGATTTGAACCCTAGGCATCCATCCCCCTTATGGAGTTTTGCTGCACCAATTGGTATACACCTTGAACCTCTTGTTACGCAAGCTTTATGTAGCAATTATTACAAATTTTATTTGTATTTAAAAGTTTATATATGCATAATTAAAAGAAAAATTGGAACTTTGATTATATAAATTATGTGTAGGTAGTAATTATTGCAAAATTTATTTTTATTTAAAAGTTTACATATATTTGATTATTTTTAGGTAGTAATTATTACAAATATTATTTATATTTAAAAATTTACAAAAATATATATAAACAAGCATAGTGTAGTAATTATGCAATTTTTGTTTGTATTTAAAAATTTACATATGTTTAGGTTTACATATAAAAAAATAATGCATCAATGGGAGTGAGAGAGGGCAAGGCATTAGCAGGAAGTATAAGCAAGAATTAGGAATCAAAGTGTAAGCAAGAAGCAAGCACCACTTCTTATTGTTCCATATCTTAGAAGAAACTAAAAATAAATAAAAAATTATGAAGAAAATCTAAGTAACATGGCAAGAAAGTAATGTTTTGAAAGTCTTTACTTGAAATATGTAATGAAAAAGTTCAAGAAATACAATATCAACAACAATCTAATAATGTGTACTAAATAATATCCAATGAGCAATATTGAGGGAGATACGACCCAATGAAGTCAACCATCCGAAACAAAGGTAGTGACGATTTTTCAAGTCACGAAAAATAAAATTACAAATATTTGTCAACTAGGGTTCGAATGATGGGAATAGCAATGAAGGTCTAGGACTTTAGTAAGGCAAGACATTCTATCTAGACAAAGAATTTTTGAGCTAAGTTTTTTTTTCTTTCTTTATCTTAGAAATTGTGCATGCAAATTATTATAAGATTTTTATCAAAGATTATATTTGCTATAGGATATTTAGATAAATTCATTAGATTTTGAATTTTAGTTTCCTTTCCATGGACCGATTTATAGTTAAATCCTTAGAATCATCTCTAGTGACAAAGGTTAGTGAACACACCTCAAAGAGATCCTTGTTGCTCCAAGATAGGGTGATTTTTGGTAAATTTAATGGGTATTGGCTAGGGGCTTTAGCCTTGAGAAAATAGATTGATAGGAATTGGAACTCTCTAGGAGTAATTATATCTTTTCTTCCCAAAGGTTTATTTCTAGCCATTTTTTGTTCTAGAGAAGAAAGAGACAAAATCCTTAGAAGGGGTCCTTGGTTTATGGGAAGAGCATGACTCTTCCTTACCTACTGGTATGAAGGCTTTTCACTTAAAAATATAAATCTATTCCTAGTACCAGTTCAGGTTAGGATGTTTGGGTTTCCCATTGAATTTTAGGAAATAGATACCTTAAAGGCAATAGGAAACACTCTAGGAGAATTCCTTGAGATTTAGATATGACTAAAGGTGGATTCTTGGCTATTTATGCTTGGATATTGGTCATGATTGATATAAGTAAAGATTTACCAAAATCAATCATTCTTAATTACAAGGATAAGATATGGATCCAAACCATAGACTATGAAAACATATCTTTTAGATGTAGAAGATGTCATGAGGTGGGGCATATTGAGAGATCATGCCCTAATAAGAGCCTAGCAAAATCATATGTAGAAAACCGCAAGAGAAACTTATAAATGGTTATGGATGAAGATGGTTTTCATCCATAATGTCCCACCAAAGAAGATGCATTCAGTTCTTAAAGGACACTTATCTTAATAGCCAAGAATTTAGGAAGATAAATGTGATCCTTTTTACATAGAACTCCATCAACATATGAGAAATAAGACAACAATGATGAGTAAACCTCCACTTCCTGAATGATCCAAGTAGTCTCCAAGTTAGAAAGACAATCCTCCCTAAGTTGAGAAAGCCATTGTGGAAGAGGACTGAAGGTGGCATTGGGTAATAATATCCTCATGTTTACTATACAAAGCATAAACCATCATGTTCTCCTTTCCTTTATTGTATTCAATGACAAAATCATATCCCAAGAGCTTGTTCAACCATTTCTTTTGTTTAGGAAAATATAGATGTTGTTCTAATATGCTTAAGTTTGCTATTATTAGTCTTTATGGTGAAGCGATGTCCCAAAAAATAAGTCCTACTCCTCCATTTCTCTATGACATGCAAAACAAAAATTATTTCCTTCTCATAGGTGGATTGTCCTAGATTATTGCTAGAAAGTTGATTACTTTCAAAGACCAACAAGTGTCCATCATTCCCTAAAATAAATCTAATACATGTGCCAAAAACATCACACTCAATGATAGAAGGTTTGCTAAAGTTAGGGGTGTCCAAAATAAGAGTGGTACACATAGCCTCTTTTAGGTCTTAGAAGGCTTAGGAAGTGGTTTCAAACCAAACAGATGCATCCTTCTTAGTGAGAGTAGTGAGAGAAGTGATAATATTGCCATAGTTGCAGAGAAATTTCTTGTAGTAGCCTATGAATCCTAAAAATCCATGGATTTGTTTAAGGGATTTTGGCAAGGGCTAGTATTGTATAGATTTTATCTTCTTAGAATCTAACTTGACTCCTTCCTAATTTATAATATGTCCCATGTATTCTACCTCTTGGACCCCAAAGAAACATTTGGACCTTTTGAAAAAGAGTTTTTCCCTTTATAGATGAAGAACTTTGTCCATATGAACTAGATGATCTTCCCAAGACTCGCTTTAAATTAAATTATCATCAAAGAAAACCATGACAAAATTATAAATAAAAGGATAAAATATAAAGTTTATGAGACTTTGGAAAGTTGAAGGGGCACTAATGAGACCAAATGACATTATTAGAAACTCATAATGACCCTCATTTATGCAAAATGTAGTCTTAGGGACATCCTATTCTCTAAACCTAATTTAACGAAACCCATAATGAAAGACTAGTTTTGTAAAGTATCTAGCACCATGTAATTCATCCAATAAAACATCTATAATAGGGATATAAAACTTATCTTTGATGGTGATCTTTTTGAGAGGTCAAAAATTAGGACACACGTATCAAGAATTGTCTTTGTATCGTACCATCACCATAAGAGAGGAATAAGAATTAATTTTTGGATGACTCACCAAGTTAACTTCCTAGAACAAGGCGGATGTATAATAATGTGTATGCTTATGAGGAAGACTCGTAGGCTCACTAAAGACCTCCTCATAGTGATCCACAATGTTATGCAAGTCCAAAGGAAGATCTAGAAGAAATAACTTTGAAGACTGAACCTCCATGCAACTGACTTGGGTGACGAATCCACAACCATCCTTTTAAAATATTTTTTTCATGCTATGAGAACTAACCACCTTGGATAGAGGGGGTTGGATTTCTTTGTGATAAATAACCCTTTCATTCTTTGTCCACTTGACATTTAATATTTACATATTAATAGTAACATCACCAAGTTGAGATAGCCATTGTACTACCAAGAGGACATATGCACTACCTAGCTTCATGGAAAAGAGATTGGCTGACCAAGTATAATAATTCATTTGGATGTTAACCTTAGTTGTTCGACCCACACACTAAGCGATATCCCTATTTGCAACTAAGACTTAAAATTTATCTTGATTTGAAGAACTAATATACAAGCCCAAAAGCTTTATTTTCTTACTATTTATAAAATTAGATGTGCTTCCTGAATCAATCAATAAATTAAGATGTTGTCATTTGATGAATCCTTGGACCTTAATAGTATGGTGAGCTTGGAGCCCCATAAAATTGTAAGCAATAAGATCCATGGTATCATCCTCATGTTTTGCCTCATCTACTTCTCCTAGTTGCTCCTACTACAATTTTCTTTTGATATTGTTGTGTCTTCATATTACAATTAAAATTTATGATATTCTTCATAAATTTTAATTTCAAGGATGGTGATAATGACATTTGAAACAAAATAATCCCTAAGAATGCTTGTTATTATATTTATCAAAGTAAAGACATTGAGATGTGATGTCACGTCTATGTTGGGGACTAGGATCTTGGAGCTTCTATTTTACTACAAAAATTATATATTAAGCATCATCAAAAGCATAGGGGTTGAGCATATTAACTTCCCATCGAATTTTAACCTTACGACCATGGCAAAAGGTTGATACCACCACCAATAGATTAAATTGGTAGGTATAGGTGAGAAGACTTATGAACTATGTATCATACTCCTTAATTGTTTTTGTTTACTTTGTTTGCATTAGATAGACCACATGTGATGTGCAAGATCATTTCCCAAATATTTGGAGTAATATTTCTTTAAAATCATTCCACAAAAGAGGAGCCCCTAGTTGGCAAATCTTCCATAAAAACCATTGATGAGCATGGGTTCCCAATGTGGTAGTTGCTAATATGGCATGACCTTCTTTAAGAACATGGTGCAGATGGATAATGCTATCCATCTTGGCCAAACACCCATGTGGATCAACAACCTCGAAGGTGGAGATATTAATGTGTGAAGCAAGAACATCATGAGGCCAATGAAGGAAATTAGAAACACCTCATATAGAGAAATCTATATTAGAAGCAAAGCCTAAGATGTAACCACCTATACATAAAAGAGTACCTTTGATAGCATAGGTAGTTGAGTGACTTCCATAAGAAACTAGAGGACTATGACTAGATGGAAAAAATTAAAGAATAATTGTGTCCCTTATATTGGTCCTTGATGAATGACTAGAGGTTGTTGCTTAGTAATTTGTTGAGACCAGTGGACAAGGGGATGCATAGTAGAGGATATTTTTAGTATGTTTTAAATGTTAGCTAAGGACTTCATAACAAGAGTAACCATACTTTCTTGATTCTCAATATAGATATATAGACCATGATTAATAGTATTAGGAATAGGATTACCAACCAGAGGGTTGGTAGGATAAATGATAGAGCAAGGGTTATTAGGAAGAGGAATGAAAGGACAAGAGGTGTTGGAAGGAGGGGAAGCCATGGTGTTTAAGGAATAAATAAGACACTAGTAAAAACTATTAATAATGGGGGAGTGTTGTGATTTTTACCAAGATTGTTGGATTGGTGCTTCTTTTTTCTTATATGCATATCATCTGAATGACCAATGTATTGCAATTGATCATTGATTCATAACTAACTAGTAGATGCATTAGGGTTCATTTATACACTAGAAGCAATTATAAAACCTAAAATAATTCTTACAATGCTATAGGAAATATGAAACAATTCTATTTGGTAGAGGTTCTAGAATGGTTTGCACACCCTTCTATTGTAAATTCACACTACCATAGGGATTCAAGATTGATGATTTGATACCACTTGTAATAACACAACTTCAAGAAATACAACAATATCAATAGTAATACACTAATGCACAATAAACAATATCTAATGATAATAATAATTCATATCCAATCGTTAGAAAATCAAGTATGAAATAATAATATTACAAGTTCAAATCAATACAAATCCTTACATACTTAGAGAGGGTGAAATATCATAGTCGCTTGTAGAGGACGAAGTCTCGTATATGCAAAAAAGATTATTAATATTTGAATACGAAATATGATTTCAACTACCACATAATTATTCCTAATTATAGACTAAATCAACATTAACCCTGACCATAATACTCAAGGGTTGCCTATCTAAACCCGGGGCTTGAGTTGATAAAAATAAATATAGTTGATGTGGCTATGGTAGAGTCATTATAAAGTAAATATGCCCTAGTTAAAAGTAAGTATGCCCTTGTTGTAAGTATGGAAGCCATAGTTAGAAAGAAAAGGAAGAGTTAATCTTTGGAAACCCTATCTAGGTAGAAAATACTACATAAAAAATGACTATCAAGGATGATATGATCAAGCATGATATAATGGTTCTTAAAACTAGAGGGTTAATATGTAAGTACCATGGATATTGGTCAATTTTTTTTAGATTAAAAATTGGATCAAGTAGAAGTAGGGATTGAATTCAAATTGATCTATGACTTTTCTTCCAAAAGGATTTTTCTCATTATCTTCACCAATTCAAAAATAAAGGATAAAATAATAGATGGAGGCCCTTGGTTTTGGGGAAAAGATGCATTATATTTAAGACCATGGATTAAATTAATATTATTATTTTTATGGAGAAAAAGACTATTAAAAGGCTTCTGATATGGATTAGGCTTTTTGGATTTCCTTACCAACTCATCACGAAGCAAGTTTTGAAGAATATTGGCAATACCATAGGTGAGTTCATCCAAGAGGGAGAAACTACTATGGAGAGAAGGCATGTTGTATACACTCAAATATGTGTTAATATGGATATTGCAAAACCTTTACCATATTCCATTAGGATCAAATGTAAATAGAGATAATGGAATCAACAAGTGGATTATGAAAACATTGCATTCTAATGTCGTATATATCATGAAACCAAACACACGGTAAGAGATTGCAAAGTGAAAATGATGGATAAAGAGATGGAAAATTTAGAGCATAAGAAAAACTTCAATATAAAACAAGGAGATCATATCATAGGAGAAACTTGGTCAAATCAAGGAATTTAAAATCCTGATAAGGTGGTAAGAAAAATCCCTCTGCATCATCAAATGGCAAAGGCCATTATAGCTCACTCAAATCAATCGTTTGAAGATAAAAATAAAACAAGGGATAAGGAAGTACAATGTGCAAGTTCAAATATAGAAGTTAAAAAGTTTTAAGAACCTTGTAGTAAAAAAAAAGCACATCCATACAATATTGCAATAATAATAGAAAATGAGCTTGTACTTATCTACTTTGGGTATATGAGGTTTTTAATGCCATGCAAGGACTTGGAATTAATGTTGAAGAATCGGATGTTTGTGATAAAGTCTTAAGATCTCTTCCAAAAATATTTAGTGAAAATATTTCTGCTATAAAAAAATAAATAGATGGTGATTCTTTGACAAGAGATATGTTACTTGGTATTCTTACAACTTTTGAGGTAAGAACAAAAGAGGAACCTAATCTCCGAAAGGAAGCAACATTCAAAGCTACTGCAATATTGTAATATGAACAAAGGATTAGGGCATTTTTTCTCAAAAATATCTCATATTTGAGGAGCCATATCTTCGCAAAGGGTTATTTGATTTAGATTTTTATTGGATCGACTTGTGCATAATTTGAATAGCTTTAAAATGAGTGGTCATTTGAGGGAATTTGAGCAATATTGAGGGAGATATGATCCTGTGAAGTCAACCATCTGGAACAAGGGTAGAGATGATTTTTCAAGTTGTGAAAAACAAAATTGTAAATATTTGTCAGCTAGGATTCGAATGATGGGAAGTAGAATGAAGGGCTAGGACTTCATTGAGGAAAGACATTCTGTCTGGACATAGCATTTTTTAGCTAAGTTTTTTTTTCCTTCTTTATCTTAGAAATTTTGCATGTAAATTATTATAAATTTTTATCAAATATTATACTTGTTATAGGATATTCTAATAATTTTTAATAGATTTGAGTTTTAGTTTCCTTTCCATGGTCTGATTTATAGTTAAATACTTAGAATTATCTCTATTTGTAGAGGTTAGTGAGCACACCTCAGAGAGATCCTCATTGTTCCAAAATAGGATGGTTTTTTGTAAATTTAATGGGTATTGACTAGGGGTGTCAACCTTGAGAAAATGGATTGATATGAGTTGAAAGTCTCTAGGAGTTGATTCTATCCTTTCTTCCCAAAGGTTTCTTTCTAGCCATTTTTTCTTCTAGGGAAGAAAGAGAAAAAAATCCTAAAATGGGGTCCTTGGTTTATATGAAGAGCATGTCTCTTCCTTAGTTGTTGGTATGAAGGATTTTCACCTGAAAATATAAATTTATCCCTAGTAACAGTCTGGGTTAGGATGTTTGGGTTACCCATTGAATTTCTGGAAATATATACTTTCAAGGCAATAAGAAACACTATAGGAGAATTTCTTGAGATATTAGATACTACAAAATATGGATTCTTGGCTATTTATTCTCGGATATTGGTCATGATTGATATAAGAAAATATTTTCCAGAATAAATCATTCTTAAGAATGAGGATAAGATGTGGAACCAAATCATAGATTATGAAAACATATATTTTATATGTAGAAGATGTCATGAGGTGGGACATATTGAGAGATCATGCCCTAAGAAGAGCCCAACAAAATCATATGTAGAAAACCGTAAGAGAAACTTACAAATGGTTATATATGAAGATGATTTTCAACTTCCAAAAAAGAAATCTAGAAAAATGAAAGAAAATAAACACTAGAGACCAGTAAGGAAGGATATTAGAAGAAATGCCAACTCTTTTGAGGCTTTAGCCTATGAAGAAAAAGTAGATCAAAACTTAAAGGACACAGTACCACAAGTTCAACATATTAACAAGGAGTCCTCTATTTAGTATGATCTTGATTTAAGGAAGAACATTCTTGATGAACCTAAGGAATGTGTCTCATCAAAATTTCAAGACTCTCTTGAAGTACCATGCACCATACAGGAAAAAAATGGTAAAGAAATGCAGTTTTAGAAGTTAATGCCTCTGCCATTAATAAGGAAATACTAGAAAATGAGGACAAGTCAAAAGCTTTTGTAGTAGAGCTAGGAGAGGATAAATACGATGAAAAATAAGATTATGAAAGTATATTAAGGAATAGAATAATAAGACCTACTCATGATATAGGTAAGGCAAAAAGAGAAAAATCCTCAAATTATCAAGCAAGATCCAGGGAAGCAAGAGCAAACATAGAGAAAGGAACACAAACTAAGTTGCTTGAACTTATTTTTACCAAACAACAAAATGATATTGGTAATACGCATTTGGGGCCAATAGCCCCTAATGAGATATTATTATCATCTCATGGAATATGAGGGGTGCTAATGACCCCTCAAAGTAGATGTGTATTAGGGACCTATGTTTAAGTACTAAGCCTGAAATTCTTTGTATCCAAGAAACTAAAATGACAAAAGAAGTTTCAAAAAATATGAAAGCAGTATGGGTAATATGTGAATGGGATGCTATGGATTTTGAATGAGCAAAGGAGAAATTCTAACTTGTTGAAATCCTTCTAGAACCTCCTGTGTAACCATTCATAAAACTAGGCATTGGATAGCCTCTTTAGTCACTTGCTACTTTGCAGATATTCATTTTATCCTTATCAATGTCTATGGACCTACAACTTAGTCAGGTAGATTATAATTTTAGAGTGGGATTGAAGCCTTTATGAGAAGTAAAGACCAAGAAACCCAATTCATGGTCATAGGAGAATTTAATGCCATAACCAAACTGGATGAAAAATTTATGAGAATTAGGAAATTAACCCAAAGTATGAGAGATTTCTTAGCTTTTATTCAAAAAATAATCTATGGTAGGTTGAGTTTGAAGAAGACAACTATACATGAACCAACAATATGAGAGGCCATAACTTAATAGCAAAAAAATTAGACAGATGCATACTCTCATATCATTGGCTAGATGAAGAAAATTTTAGTAAAATTAATACCTTAACAAGGATTGGTTTAGATCACTGGAAAATAAGAGTTAAGATGGTGTTAATTGAATTAAAAAAAATATCATCTTTTAAATATGAGCAGATGTGGGAAGACCATCCTCAATTTGTTGATATGATAGCATAAACATGGAATTATTTAAGAAATGATGGGTTGTATGCTCTTCCAAAACAAATTAAACATATGATATCTATATAAAAAGAATGGAACAAGAACACTTTTGGAAATATTTTTGAGAAGAAAAAGAATTGAAAGATAAAATTTTAAAATTCCAAAAAGGTGATCATAATAATCCAATCTTAGAGTAAATGGAGTTTCTTAGTGAATATCATAATATTTTGAGTAAGGAAGATAAATTATGGAGATTAAAATCAAGACATACTTGATTAAAAGAAGAATAAAAAAATACAAAGTATTTCATAGGATGGCTATAGTACAGAGATCAACATCCAGAATTAGTAGAATTATATCAATGGAAGGGGTTTGGATAGAATATCAATGTGAAATTAGAAAAGAGAGTATTTTTTATCAGAATATTCTAGGATCAGAGGAGACTAAAGTTCTTAATTATAAACTTCATCAAGATGTACCTTCAGTTATAACAAATGAAGACAATATAAAATTGATGGAGCCTATTACTCTAGAAGAAGTTAATTTAGCTCATTTCTCTTTTAATAAGGGTAAATACCCAGGTCTAGAAGGGCTCTTTATAGATTTTTACCAACATAATTTGGATATAGTGAAGGATTATATATTGGTGGTAGTGGAATAGTCTAGGTTAGAATAATAGATACCTTATAAAATAAATGCAATATATCTTACCCTAATTCCAAAAAATAAGGATGCTGAATTATTTGATTCTTTTAGACCCATAAGCCTATGTAATATATCATATAAGATTATCTCCAAAGTGATGGCGAATTGATTAAGGCCATTAAGAGAAAAAATTATTTTATAAGAGCAAGGAGGATTTATGAAAGGGAGACAAATTCTAGAGGGGATCATAGTAGCTCATTAAGTTATACATTCAACAGCTTCAAGAAAAGAGAAAGCAATTATCTTAAAAATTGATATAAGTAAAGCCTATGATAGGGTTAAATGTGATTTTATTTTTACAGTTTTAGAAAAGTTTGGATTCGGGAAGAAATGGGTTAGATGGATTAAAGCTTGTGTCTCTACAATTTCTTATTCAATGTTGGTCAATGGGTTAGTAACATAATCTTTTAAAGTCAAGAGAGGTCTTAGACAAGGAGATACTCTATCTTCTTATTTGTTCATTATTATGGCAGAGGTCTTGAGTAGGAACATAAAGAAGGCTTAAAAATATGGGCTTATAAGTGGAATTAAGGTTAGTAATAACATCGACAACATCACCCATCAACAATTTTATAGGATACGATCACATAATATAGATTAAAAAAAATTCAACTAAGCAAGTGACTAAAGAGGCTATCCAATGCTGAAATTTTTGCACAACACGGAGGAACAACAAGCACAGGGCAGCCGCAGAGCTAGGGTTTTGACCAACAGAGTAGCAAAAGGGCGAAACCAGTAGCCGCCAACAACCGGAGAGTGGAGCAGCAGTCTCCAAGTGCGGGGAGGGAGGAGATGTCGATGGGCGAGAAGTCATCTACAGGGGAGCTCGGGAGCGGCTACGGTTCGTGTCTTGGGCACAACGGAGCAATCAAAGGGCACCAGGGATCCAAAGGTGCGGAAGCATTCGGACCCATTGAAGAAGACCGGGCTGTTGACGGTGTCAGTTAGGGTAAGGACCCACCAGACAAAGGGGGTTATGGGGATCAAAAGTCTTATGCCCAGGCAGCGGCCTCAGAAACCCTAAACGAGTTTTTTACCAAAGAGTTGTTTTTGGCTGGGGATGAGCTAGACATCCCGGTGAAAGTTCTTTCAAGCTTCATGGAGTTTGAGAAATTTACCCTCATAGGAAAATTCATTGGCGGTCGTCCCGACATGGAAACTATTCAAAAGTGGGCAGCAAGCAAATGGAGGACTTCTGGTCATATAGAGCTAGCAGCCCTATCTCGAGGTTTTTTTGCCATTAGATTGAATAATAAGGAGGATTAATGTAAAATTTTGGCTGGCGGGCCATGGTTTCTGGGCCGTAAAAGTTTATTCCTTAGGAAGTGGGACATGGATTTCAGTCCTGATACCCAGAACATCAACATTACCCCAATATGGGTTAGGCTCCCGAATCTTCCCCTCTTTGACTGGCATGAAAATGTCATAAGGGGTATTGCGAGCTCCATTGGGGAGTTGGTCACCATTGACCCACCCACCCGAGCTCGAACAAGGTTTGTCCAAGCCCGTTTTTGCATTCTAGAAGATTTGGAGGCAGAACTCCCAACTTTCATCACTCTTCGGTCTGGAGGTACCTTTCTTCATAAAAAAGCTATTGTCTATGAAAATAGACCAGCTTTCTGCCCCCAGTGTCGGTACCAAGGGCACCTCCAATCCTAGTGTCCTCTTCAAAAATTGGGTAAGAAGAAGCGTGAAAATGATAACCCCCTAGAGCATGGGGAAGGTCAGGCGAAGCAGTCAAATCTTCCAAATGTGAAGGGTCATGAATCTCCAGGCCCCTCTAGAGTCTGCATCGAACTCTCTTAGCCTGAAGAGAATCCCACTCTCCAATCGGACCCCGAGCAACTTGAGGCTGACAATCAGCAAGGAGCAGACTCCCACTTGGAAAGTGAATCGTAGGAAGAGAAGGAACGGACCCCATCCCAAATTGTGACTTAGACTGTTTCTCTACCCCAAGATATGGGTCATCCCGATTTTAGCCAGTCGTAGACGATGCTAGAAGATTACCTCTTAGGAAGGAGGGGTGAACAATCCGGTCACATTAGCCCTCGAAACACGAGGAGCCAAAAGCAAAGTGTGGATTTTGGTAGTGAGAGGAAGTAGGTCCGTCCTCCTAACAAATACAGGCAGGACAAAGAGATAGCAAATGATGTTGCAAATGGAACCCAGCATTTACTGGTTTTGGATGACTGTGGCGCTCAGACGGACGAAGCGCATGCATCAAAACCTCCTCCTCAACAAGAAAGGGGAGGCAAGAAAAACCTCAAACTGTCCAAATGAAAGTCCTCTCATGGAATGTGAGAGGACTGAACGGTTCAGCCAAACGAAGGTTAGTGGCTAATCTTTGTAGGAGGACTAATCCTTCCATCCTTATTTTGCAAGAGACCAAGGTCGATGCTATCTCCTCTGATAAAGTTGCGAAGGCCATTTGGGCCAAGGCAAATTGTCTGTCCAGCCCTACAGTGGGAGCAGCGGGAGGACTCATGGTTCTATGGGACCCTTCAAGGTTTGAGGGTAGCCTGCTATCAACTTCCAACAGAATCATCAATGTACTGTTCCAGTCCAAAACCACCAATTTTTCTTGGATTCTGTCCAATGTTTATGCTTCAAATTCTGCCATAGAGAGAGCAGAAATGTGGAAAGCTATCTCTCAGATGAGGGAGAATTTTAGTAATTTTCCTTGGGTTTTAGGGGGTGAATTCAATTGTCCCCTTCATCCTTCGAAAAAAAAGGAGGATCCGACCACTTCGAGCTGCAGCTTGGAGGACTTCAGGGATTCTACTAATGGCTTGCTCGACATCGAACTCAAAGGGGCTTCCTTCACTTGGAGTAACAGAAGGATTGGGAGCGGTTTGATTCAAGTCAAGCTCGACAGATTTTTTATGTCCCAAGAAGCCATTCCTATCCTTGGCGGGGCTATCCTTTCGGCTCTTCCAAGGATTGGGTCTGACCATAACCCTATTTTCTTGGAGGCGGATGATGGGCCTATTTTTAAAACCCCCTTTAGATTTGAATCCATGTGGATCTCTCACAAGGACTTCAAAGGTTTGGTTTCAACATGGTGGCAATTGAAGGTGGAAGGAAATGCTCCTAAGAGGGTGGCTCTAAAGCTCAAAATGGTCAAAGAAAAGCTGAAAGTTTGGAATAAAGAGGTTTTCGACAACATTGCTGAGTCCAAAAAATCCATCTCTGAGAACCTGAAGTTTTTGGAGGAAAGGATGGAACTCAAAGGTTACACTGAGGGTCTCAAGGAGGAAGAGCGGAGTCTTTTGGTGGACTTTCATTCTATTCTCGCTAGGGAGGAAACATTCTGGCGCCAGAAATATCGTGACCTTTAGTTGAAGAATGGAGACACCAACACGAGGTTTTTCCATGCGTCTACTATGAGGCACAGAGGGGCCAACAAGATTAGAGAAGTGGCTTGTAAGGATGGGCGCATTACCAGGGAGATAGAGGAAATCAGGAGCGAAGCGGTTGACTTTTTTTAGGATTTGCTTGGCACTCCTCCGGACAGCAACCTTCAGGTCCAGAAATCTTTGCTCGCCAATTTTTCAACTAAAGTCCTCCATGAGGTAAGCATTAAGCTTCTAGAACCTTTTTCCTCATCTGAGATTAAGGAAGCATTGTTCTCCATGCAACGAGATAAGGCCCCTGGCCCCGATGGTTCCCCCCCCGATTCTTCCAAGTCATGTGGGAGGTCGTGGGTCCGGATGTTTGCGATGCTATTCGGGTTATTCAAGCTTCCAGATCCATCCAATCGAAACTCAATTCCACATTTCTTGCCCTCATTCCTAAGTCTCTTGCCTACAAAAGTTTCTCTGACTATCGGCCCATCAGCCTGTGCAATATTTTTTACAAGATTCTTACCAAGTCTATAGCCAATAGACTCAAAACAGTCCTCCCCATCCTGATTGATCCTTGTAAGGGAAGCACTGTTAAAGGCAGAAACATTCTTGATGGTGTCATCACTGTCCATGAGACCCTTCATTTTTCTTACCGCTCCAAGAATGCTGCTCTTTTTCTTAAGCTCGACATGACCAAATCCTTTGACCAGGTTGATCGAAATTTTTTGTGTGCAGTCCTCCTCAAGTTCGGCTTTCATCTCCACTGGATTGACCTTGTATACAGTTGTATATCCACTCCCTTTTTTTTTGTCCTGGTCAATGGGTCCCCATCTAGGTATTTCCAAAGTGCTAGAGGCCTCAGACAGGGCGATCCTTTATCCCCCATCCTTTTCATTCTTCTGGCAATGGTTCTGAGTTGGTCCATGAAAGAGGCTCTTCGTCAGAACAAGATTTCTGGCATTTTGTTGACTTCTAGAGTTGATCCTGTCACTCATCAGCAATTTGTGGATGACACCCTCATCTCCACTGGGGCATCCGTTGCCCAAGCCAAATCGCTCAAGCGAATCCTGTCCCGTTATGAGCAAGCTGCAGGGCAAAAGGTCAATTACATCAAGAGCAAAATCTATTTTATTAACACTCCCCTACGCAGGCAACTTCGAATTACTAGAATTATTGAATGCACTATTGATTCCCTACATACGTCCTATCTGGGGTTACATTTATCTTATAGCGGGCGGGCGAGTGGGGATATGTGGAACATGATTCTTGAGCGCCTTCACAAGAAACTCAGAACTTGGAAGGGCAAACTCCTATCGCAAGCTGGAAAAGCCACCCTTACCAAATCTTGTCTTTAGGGGATCCCGACCTACTTCATGTCGATGTTCATGCTTCCGGTTGCAGTTCACTCAAAAATTGAGAAGATTCAGAGGACCTTTCTATGGTCTGGCAGCAAAGAGAAATCTAGACTCCCCCTTGTTGCTTGGGACAAGGTGTGTTCGAGGATAGACCAAGGCGGTCTAGGGTTGAGAAGATCAAGACTTATGAATTTGGCTCTGATAGCGAAGCACGCTTGGAGGATTCTATCTAGCGACCCGGTGGAGTGGGTTAAGTTGGTTAAAAAGAAGTATCTTGGCCCCATTTCCTTCTTGGATGCTGAGACCTCCTTCGTGGCATCGACCTTTTGGAAATCTGTGCTCCAAACCCGACATTTGATCAGCCTGGGAGCCCGTTGGATTTTGGGTGATGGCAACTTCATTTTCTTTTGGAAGGATAGGTGGGTGACTGAAGAAGCCCTTGGGTCAAGGGTGGATCTCGCTAGGCTAAGAGGTTTGACTGACCCTAACTCCCAACTCAGGGTGGCAGATTTCATAGACCGAAGCACCCGTTTTCCTCGATGGAAGATTCCAGTTGTGGAGGGGTTTAATAATGAGGTTACCTTTCTTGCAAATATCCTCCAATCAGTTTTAATTCCTTCTGCCAGGAGGAATGACAGAATCATCTGGAGTGGTATGGAGGATGGGCTTTTTTTTGTTAAATCAGCTTATGAGTTTCTTACCACCAAGACTGCTCTGGACTACAGGTGGAATATTGTGTGGAGGAAAGGAGTCGTCCCTAAAATCAACTTCTTTGCATGGATTGCTTTCCACAACAAAGCCTTAACAATTGACAACCTTCACAAGAGAGGTTTTGCCTTCCCTAATAGGTGTTACTTGTGTCTTGTAGATTGCGAGACGAGGGATCATTTATTCTTGCATTGCCCATTTTCCCACTCTGTTCTTAGTATTGTCCTATCCTCCTTCCAAATCCTATGGTGCTCTCCTCGTTCCCTCATAGATGCTTTCCACCAATGGCCTAATCCTTTCAAGAATCCCAAACTCCGCTTCCTCCTCGAGGCCTCCTTCCATCATTCAATTTGGCAAATTTGGTTAGAGAGGAATGCCAAAATCTTTGGCAAAGCTCCTAGAGGGCCCCCTTCTATTGCTCAAAGGGCGTTGTCCTACGCCATCGAGAATTCTATTGCTATTCCCAATCCCTGTCCCTACCTTTCAAGCGATGAAGCGATTCTCAAAATGATGAATATCTAGTCGTTTTTGGAGGTTGTTAAAGGGCCCTATTGAAGGAATATTGTTTGGACCAAACCCCCCATGTGTGGATTAAATTAAACTTTTATGGAGTGGCTAAGGGGAATCCTGGGCCCATTGGTGCTAGGGGTGTTGTCAGATATCATGATGGGAATCTTGTGATGGCCTATTGTGAAGATTTGGGCTCCCAAAAAAATCACTATGTCAAAGCCCGAGGCACTCTGAAAGGTATTCGGATACTCTCTGAGGATCCTTGGCCTCTTATTATTGAGGGTGACTCACTCAACATCGTGAATTACCTTCTTGGCACCAAAAATCCATCTTGGAAAGTCTACAACATCATCCTCGAGGCAAGAACGCTTCTCTCCTATCGTGGTAGGTGGAAAGAAAATCATACTTTGAGAGAAGGTAATCGCGTGGCTAACCACATGGCCAACAAAGGGCTCGCAACCATGTGTCCGATCGTGTGGCGGTCTCACTTCCCATCCGAGGTGGAAAGGTTGGCCAAAGTAGACATCCATTCATGAAGCTTTCCTTGCATAGTTTTTGGAAAGCCCCCTCCGATGAGTTTTGGTGTGGCGTGGCAATTTTTTCTACTTAGCTATCCATGGTGTCTTGTCTGTTTTGCTTTCCTCGTTTCATTTCTTCAAGCTCTACTTGGTGTTCCTTCGGTTTTGTCCTGTTTCTTTTTTGTTGGGTTTCCAGGCCTAAAATCCCTTTTTACAGTTTCCAAGTCTTTAGCATTATGATGGCTTTACTTGCAATTAGGCTTATTGTTACAGCCAAGAGGTATGATGCATCATTAGAAATATGGCTAATTTTGTACATAAGGTTTTGGGATCCTCTATAAAAACCCACTGTTAATATATTAAAATAATTACCAAAAAAAACAATTTTATAGGATACAAACCTTTTTGTAAGGGCAAGGATAAATGAGGCTAGAGCTTTGAATAAATTTTTAAAGGAATATGAAAGAGCATTAGGGCAAAAATTTAATAGGACAAAATTTAAAATTTACTTCCTTAACACTCCAACTAATATTAAAGCAAGAATTTGTAGGTTACTTCAAATGGAGGAGGTAAATTTACCAACAACTTATCTAGGGATGCCTTTTTTTGAGGGGAGAATGAGGCTAGAATTATGGAATCCAATTATTAGTAAAGTTTAGAATAAACTTCCATCTTGGAAAGGTAGATGGTTATCATTAGTAGGAAGAGTGCAGTTAATTAAGTATGTCTTACAAGCCATTCCAACATATTATATGTCATTGGATTTTATGCCAAAATTAGTTGAAAAATTTTTAATCTATATTATGCAGCCCTTTTTATGGTCAAGTTTATATGATAAAAGAAAATTTTCTTTGGTGAAGTGGAGCAAGGTATGTGATGATAAAACTAGGGGAGGTCTTGGTTTAAGAATTCTTATAAATGAAAACTTAGCTATTAGGGGAAAAATAATTTGGAGACTGTACAAAGAGAGTCAAAGACAATGGGCAAGAATTCTTCTAAGTAGTTTGAGACCAATTATCCAAGTTTAATATTTATTGCATTCTCTCTACCAAATGGTTCTACTATTTGGAATGGTTTAAAAAATATATTGATATAATGATTAAAGGTTTAAGATGGATGGTGGGTGAAGAGATATACCCAGAATTATTTCAGAATAATAATGCAAAAATAAATAACTCAGAAGAAAATAAAAAATCATAAAATACATGCACATAGAACACAAGAGATTTATCCTGGTTCACCCGATATGGGCTACTCTAGCAAACAAGAGCCACTCCTCATTTTCTATTATTTTTTTACACTCTGCCCGTAATGGGACATTACAATCAATATAAAGGAAAATCACAACATGGTATTAGAATAGTGTGGGTACAATACCATGGGCTAAAAACACCCATACCCATCAATCACAGGAATCCAACCAATACCTCCAAAAATAGATCCAAGAATATCTCCAAAATAAGCAAGACCGTCGAAGCAGGGACCTACTATATAGCACTTCCTCTGCAAAGAATGAGACATATCTAATATTCTTCCACTTGTTGAATAATTTGTATAAAGGCTATAATCAATGTTAGTTCCAACACTTGGTCTTGCTAGACCCATTTCAACTATACAAAACATGAACTTTTATATGCTAACTACCTTGGTTAAAGCATTTGCAATATTTTCCTTGGTATCCATTTTTTCCAGCAACACTTTCTTCTGTTCAATCATGTCCCTACTGAAGTGGTACTTTGTATCAATATGCTTTGTTCTTGAATGGTAAGCATGGTTCTTTTCCAGAAATATAACACTTTGGCTATCACAATTTATCTTCACAACTCCTTGAAAGAACTCAATATCAACACGTAGTCTTTACAGCTATACTGCTTCCTTACTTGCATCAATGGCTTCCATGTACTCAACTTCAGTGGTTGAAAGGGCAACAACATTTTAACTTTTGCTCATCCAACTAATAACCCCTCCAAACAAGTTGAATACATATGCACTAGTAGATTTTCTATTGTCAAGATCTCTAGCCCAATCTGCATCAACAAAACCTTCTATAGCCAAGGATTTGTTTTCTTTACCTGTACCTTCATAACAAATTGAAAAATTAGATGTACCACACAAATATTTGAAAACCCTTTTTACAGTAATCTAATGCTCTTTACCAGGTCTAGACATATATCTGCTCAAAACTCCCACTGCATGGGCAATATATAGTCTAGTACACACCATGGCATACATTAAAATCCCTACATCATTTGCATAAGGAACATGGGACATTTCTTCTACCTCTTCTTCTATTTTTGGATATTATTCAGCAGATAATTTTTCACCCAAAGGAATTGTAACTTCACTAGCTTGCAATCCTGCATACTAAATCTCTTCAATATTATCTCAAAATACTTTTTCTAATTCAGCCACAACTTTATGTTTGAACGATTTCTATTTATTTGCATGCCCAAAATAAAATTTGTAGGGCCAAGATCTTTAATTTCAAACTGTGATGCAAACTGAGACTTCACTTCCCTGATCATTTCCTTACTGTTTCCAATTAGTAACATATCATAAACATACAAAACTATAATGACAAGTTCATTACCAATTTTCTTTGAGTATACACAATGATTAGCATCGTTACAAATAAAATCAAGTCCTAAAATATAAGTATCAAATTTCTGATACCACATTCTAGGTGATTGTTTTAGTTTGTACAAATATTTCTTTAACTTACATACAAAATCCTCCTTTCCTTCAATAATGAATCCTTTAGGTTGTCTCATATAGATTTATTCCTCCAAATCTCCATGAAGAAATGCAATTTTTACATCCATTTTCTCTATTTCAAGATCAAATGCAACAACCATAGATAAAAGAAATCTTATTGAGGTTAGACTTGCAATAGGAGAAAATACTTCACCATAATCAATTCCTTCTATCTGAGAATAGCCTTTAGCAACCAAGTGAGATTTATATTTCTCCACTTTACCTTCAACATTCTGCTTCTTCTTGAAGATCCATTTACAACCTATTGCTTTTCTTCCACCAGGTAATTTTACTAGATCCCATGTCTTGTTCTTTTTTAGGTCCATCATTTCCTCATTCATGGCTCCTTACCAAAGGTTTACCTCTTCAAAATTAACAACTTCTCTAACTGTTCTAGGATCTTCATCAGTAACAAATAAAATAAAGGAAGAAGGAAAATCATATGGACTATACCTTTCAGGTTTCCTTCTTTCTCATGTTGATATTCTTACCACAGGTGTATGAACCTCTGGTTCATCCTCTTTCGATGGGTAGGATTCTTCTTCCATGATATCAAATTACATCTTTTTAGGTTCTTCTTCTATTACTTCCTTCCTGTGATCACTTTTTATTTCTCTAAACACCACATCTCTACTATAAATTGTACTTTTAGTTTTTGGATTCCAAAGTTTATATCATTTAACACCATATTTATAACCAATAAAGATACATTTAACAACCTTATTATCAAGCTTACTTCTTTTCTCCTTTGGAATATGCATGTATGCATCACAACAAAAAACTCTAAGATGTGAAAGAGAGGGTTTCTTACCAAGCCATTCTTCAAATGGAGTTTGATCCGACAATGCTGATGTAGGAGATCGATTCCACAAGTAACATGCCATATTCACTACCTCTACCCAGAATTCCTATGCCAGACTACCACCACTGAGCATACTTATAGCCTTTTCCATTAGTGATCTGTTCAATCTCTCAACAACTCTATTTTATTGAGGTGTATATGGATTAGTCTTCTGTCTTGCAATACCACATTGCTTACAAAAATCCTCAAATTTATTTGAACAATACTCTCCTCCATTATCAGACCTCAACACCTTAATATTTTTCCTAGTTTGATTTTCAACAAGTGCTTTAAATTCTCTAAACTTATCAAACACTTCAACTTTACTTTTAAGAAAATAAATCCATGCATATCTTGAAAAGTCATTAACCAAAGAAGCATAGTACCATGATTTTCCAAGGGATGGAATATGAAAAAGACCAAAGATATCACTGTGAATCAGATCTAATATTCCTTTTGATATTGTAGCACCAGATGGAAAGCTCACATGATTCTGCTTGCCATAAATACAATGTTCACAAAAATAAAAAACCATTGAGTAATTAGGGATACCTTAAACTATACCTTTCATGTATAGGGTACGTAATCTCTTTTCTCCAATATGTCCCATTATTTGATGCTAGAGCGTTGAACTTTTATCTGATTTAGCCTCAGGAATAGTCGAGCTATTACACTCATTTATCATAGTGCTTTCCAATAGCTTATATAAGGTTCCAATACGAACTCCTCTTGCTAACCCCATAGATCCACGAACCATTTTGCATGAATCCTTACTAAAACTGATGTTCGCTGCTGCATCACCCATTTTGCTTATAGATTTTTAAATTTCTAGTACGGCCAAGAATATGCATCACACCTGGGAGGGTTTTAACCCCACCATCTTGCAATAATATTTTCACTCTTCCATGACTAATGATTCTAAGTGGTGAATCATCTCCCAAAAGTACCTCCCCTCCATAATATATTTCATATTCACTAAACCACCCCTTATGAGTCATGAAAGAGGCACTAGTATCGATCAACCAATATTTACTATCTGAACATGTGGAGCAAGATGCCAAATATACATCCCCTCCTTCATCAGTGGATTTATTTATCTCTTTGGAAGTGGATTCGTCAGATCTCTTTCCAGAATCAAAATTCTTTGATCTACAATCCTTCTTCATGTGTCCAAGCTTACCACATTTCCAACAGTTTCTCTCAAAACTTCCTCGAGACTTAGATCTCCCTCTAGACTTAGATCCATCACTAGATCTCATTTTATATTTTTTCTTGGCACGCCCTCTCACTGTTAGGGCATCCTTTAATGTGCCCTCCATGGCTTTTGTCCTCATATCCTCTAATAATAGAGATGCTACAACATCTTCAAAATTCAATGTCGATGAAGTTGTACTACCGATTGCTACAACTAGGTTATCCCATGAATTTGATAAAGAGCATAGCAAAGTAATACATTTATCTTCCTCACTCAACTTAATTTCAACATATGTAAGTTGACTTACCATCGTATTGAATGCATTTAGATGATCTGCTACGAAACCCCCTTCATTCATCCTCAGATTATACAATTTCTTTCGAAGGAATATTTTGTTCACTAGGGACTTAGATTGATACAAAGCCCCTAAATTCTCCTAGAGATCCTTTGCAGTAGCTTATCCAGAAATATTGATTAAGACTGAATCTGCAAGGCACATTTGAATTAGACTCCTTGCTTTTTGATTCAAATTTTCCCAATCTTCATCGGATGTACTGGTAGGTTTTTATTCAAAGATAATAGACCATTGATCTCTATCCACGAGCAGATCCTCCATATTTAATTTTCATAGCTCAAAACTTTTTTCCATAAAATTTCTCAATCTTTATCCTTGACTGATTTGATGTCATTATACTTCAAGCTCCTTCTACGTAAAACTCCCACTCCAAAATAGGTTTTCTATAACTCCTAGAAACCCTAGATCCTCTTCAAATGAACTGAAACCCTAGCAATAAAGGCATCCCTCTATGACTAACAATTTGGCTCTGATACCATATGAAGAGATATACCCAGACTTATTTTAGAATAATAATGCAGAAATAAATAACTCAGAAGAAAATAACAAATCACAAAATACATGCACATAGAACATAAGAGATTTATCCTAGTTCACCCGATATGGGCTACTCTAGCAAACAAGAACCACTCCTCATTTTCTATTATTGTTTTACACTCTATCCGTAATGGGACATTACAATAAATATAAAGGAAACTCTTACAATTCTAAACCACAACATGGTATTAGAATACCGTGGGCACAATACCATGGGCTAAAACCACCCATATCCACCAATCACGAGAATCCCACCAATGCCTCCAAAAATAGCTTCGAGAATATCTTCAAAAAAAGGGGGACCTCCGAAGCAGGGGCCTGTCATACAATACTTCCTTTGTAAAGGGTGAGACATCAAACAGTGGAAACTGGAGAATTTTTTTTTATTTGGATGGATACTTGGTGTGATGAAAAAATCACTCAATTTAGATCCAATTTTGAAATCGTGGATGAGACAAATATGGTGATAGGGTTTCAATTTTTTTTAATAAGGATCAGGAAGGAGGATCCAAATGGAAAGAAGACTTTTTTACAAGTATACAAGTTATTGATGCTAGGAGGCAATTGAGTAGAAATATAACAACTGTGATTAACTTGAGGGTATCCAAGGAAAAGTTGATTTAGGAGTTGAATAACTCAAGAGAATAGACAAAAAGAAGTGGATATAATATAAAGCACCAAAAAATAGTAATATCACTAGAATATGGAGAGATATTTGAGATAGTCCAAGCATTTCTAAATTCAAAATGTTTGTTTGGATAGTAGGTCATAGAAGAATTTAATCTTGGGATAACCTTATGAAAAGGGGTTTTCATGGACCCTCTTAATGTGTTGTTTGTAAAAATGAGGAGAGCATAGACCATATCTTGGGACACTGCTCAACAGTCTAGAAACTATGGCAATGGATTCTTAATATATTTGGTAAATGCATGGTGATGAATAGTATAATTGAACATTGCTTAAATAAATGATAGAACACTTATAAAAGTGATGCTTTACAGACAATATGAAATATATCAAAAAACACAATACTTTGGATTGTATGGCTAGAAAGGAATAGAAGAATAATTAAAGGAAAGGAAAGCAGTTTAGAGGTAATGAAAAGGAAGATATGTTTAGCCATAGAGAAGTCTAAACCAACCCTATAAACTCATCCAATCCCTAATACGGAAGCAAAGAGCCTTGATAGATGGAGTCAAGTCATTAAATGGAATTATGATTTTGGGTACAAGAGAAACAAAAAGAAGGAAAAAAATATAAAGTGGAAACCATCGGATGTGGAGTTGGTTAAATTAAATTTTTATGGAGCATCTAAATGAAATCTAGGACTAGTAGTAGGAGGAGGAATAATTAAAAATAATAGAGGATATATTTTGTCTCATTACGCTTTCAATAGTGGATTTAAGATAAATAATGAAGCTGAAGCTTGGGAAACTTTAGAAGGTTTAAAAATATTCAAACAAATGAAATGGGATAGAGTATGGATGGAAGGTGATTCTCTCATAGTAATAAATACAATTTTGAGGAAAGTAAATGCTCCATGGAGCATACAAGAGATAATTGTGGAAATTCAAGATCTTACTAAATATTTTGAAGAAATCAGGTTTACACATAATTAAGAGAAGAAAACAAATGTGTAGATAGGCTAGCCAATAGATGGGTTTTTATTGAGGATCATGAAGTTAAATTCTCCTTTCCATGGTTAGAGGTAGTAGTAAGTTTAGCCAAAGCTAACAAGAAATTGTTGATTGCCTAAATCAAATAATGATTAGGATATACTTTAATGTTTTCAATTGGTAATATTTGTTTTATTTTATAACGATAATGTATTTTCATATAAAATATTTATTATAATTTTTGTGGTTGCACTTGTGTTTCAAGAAGGAAACTAGCAATCTAGATTTGGTAAAGCAGACTATGATAGTGCGATGTTTTGGAAATATTACTCTACTAAGATGCAATGCATAGATAGTAGAGGTGAAGTTTTGGTATTATGAAGGCTACTATAGAAAAATGTCAAGAAGGATGTTGAATTCTAGAATATTTATATTCGTACAAAAAATAAAAAATATCCAAAATATAAAAATAAAAAATTTGAATATTTTATGTAAAATGATGTAGGTTTCTAGCTATAGCATCTCAATTGAGATGAGAAATGTATCTATTTGTAAACTCTCAAGATCTAAAGAAGAGAGTTATAATTTATCAAGGGTGGGGACCCAAATACAACCCCTTATTATCCAAAAAAAAAAACAATATTGTAATATGAAATGAAAATACAATAGATTATATTGCAAAAACCAAGAACACATTACAAAATCGCAAGCTTCTTAAAGGGGGAAATCTCCTTATAAGTAGAGATTTGATACAACAAAGTATGAGATACCTTCATCTATTTCCCCTTGTCCTTTTTAAAGACTTCATAACCCTGACTATAATGCTCAAAGGTCAACTTTACATGTAAGTGGTCACCCAATCTAGAATCTTCTAGAAAACAAGCAATTACATTCTTTATAATTGTTACATTAAATGGCCTCACTTGTCTAGGAAGCTAAAATACCAAACACACATTACAAAAAATTACATAATATCATTAAGAATGGGTGCCCACATTAGGAAGGGGTAATTACATAATAAGGTTAGGATGGGGTCCTAAAATATCCTTCTCATTCAAAAAATCTTTGTCCTTAAAGCTAGAGATGAGGAAATTGCTATTGCAATTTCTAGAGAGGCTTAATGTAGCATCTTCTAGCTATAAACCTTGCCACTAGAAAAAAAATTGGTGATGGTGTGGTTAAAGAGAGTGTAGGTTCTTGGATCCAAAATGCTATCAGGATCCAAGTTGATCGAGCCTTCATCATCTAACTCAAAGAGTGTTGATTGGACTTGAATGTGATTATTGAGTATCTCCTTGAGAAAAGAGACATTGAAAATTGGATGGATCTTGAAATAAGGTGGTAATACAAGCTTATAGGTCAGTTTTCCAATTTGCTGCAATATCTAGTAGGGTCCATAAAATTGTGCTACAAATTTTTGATGAGCACAAAGTTGCATGGAATATTATTTGTAGGGTTGGAGTCAAATAAATACCATATCACCTACATTGAAGTTGTGTTTAGAATGAGGTTGCTCAGTCTATTATCGCATCCAATTTTGAGCTACCACCAAGTTATCCTTCAATTGATACCAAAGTTGAGTACACTGTTGAAGAGTTGTATCCACCACTTGAATTTTGGAGATCCTAGGAACATATGAAGACGACAATGGATGTGGATAGCCATAAACTACCTCAAAAGGAGTCATTATAGAAGTTGTTTGAAATGAAGTATTGTACCACCATTTAGCCAAAGGTATCCACTTTACCCACTATGTTGGGTGTTTAAAGGTAAAATAGTGAAGGCAGATTTCCAAGCACTTGTTGATACTTCAATTTGCCCATATGTCTATGGATGGTAGGATGAGCTCATTTTAAGTTGCGTTCCTTGTGGTTTAAATAATTATTGCAAAAATCAACTTGTATAAGTGGGGTCACGATCAAACAAAATGAATTTGGGCATACCATAGATTTTAAGAATGGATCCCATGAATATTTGAGCAATGATGGAGGTATGGTAAGGATGGAAAAGGGAACATAAATAAGCATACATTGAGAGATGGTCCACACCATAAGAATGAATATTTTTTTATTAGATTTAAGAATCCCTTCAATAAAATCCATGGAGATATCAATCCATACATTATTAGGGATTGACAATGGTTTTAGAGTGCCTGGAGTATAAATCATTTCTCCTTTCATCCATTGGAAAATTTTACATTTGACCACAAAAGTTTGAATATCTTTTGTCATTCCCTCCTAATAGAATGACCTTTAGCTATCTCATATTTTTACAAAAATCCTGAATGGCCTGTAGTAGGTAAAGCATGCATTTCCCCTATGATATCCTCATAGAGTGATGAGGTTTTTGAGACCACAATATGACCTTGATATCTTAATAGGGGTCCATCCCATGAATATATGACATGCAAATTGGGATCCCTTTGGAGTTATTCCTACAAAGTTTCTAAGGATGGGTCCTTGATCGCATCTGCTTGAAGTTGGAAGACCCATTGGGGAAGTAGGGATGAAAGGAAACACACTATCACTTGATCCTCAAACTGATGGGAGAGATCACATTTCACAATATTCTCCTTTCCTTTCTTATACATAGTGTCATAATCATAACCCAACAATTTTGAAACCCATTTATGTAGTGTTAGAGTAGATACCCTTTGTTCTAAGAAATGTTTCAAACTCTAGTGGTCCATTTTAATAGAGAAATGTCTCCCAATGAGATATGATCACCAATAATTAACAACATGGAGGATTACCATCATTTATTTTTCTTAAGTAGATTTTCCCAAATTTTTGCCTGATAGCACCTTATTGGTGAAAGCTAAGGGTCACCATTGCATTAATATGGCCACAATGCCATAACCCAAAGCATCACATTCAATTATAAATGGTTTGAAAAAATTGGGAGTGGCTAACACTGAGGTCGAAATCATAACCTTCTTAAGATCTACAAAAACTTGTTCTATGGGAGTTGACCATATAAATGAATTATTTTTCAACATGGTCATTAAGAAGATGACTAGTTTTCCATAACTTTGTACAAATTAGCAGTGATAACATGTGAGACCCAAAAATCTACAAAGCACCTTGAGAGTTTGTGGTTTAGGTCAATTTTGGATAGCTTCAATTTTATTGGAGTCAACCTTAACTCCCTCTTGTGAAACAATATGCCCTATGTATCAAACTCTTGCATGCCAAAGGAGTAGTTGGATTATTTAATAAATAACTTATGGTATTATAATAATTACAAATTTTGATCCAGATATTGTAAGTGCTTGATCCAAGTACAACTGTAGATGAGAATGTCATAAAAAAACTAAAATAAACTTGCAAATAAATGGTTAGAAGACATTATTCATGAGGCCCTAAAATGTTGATGGTGCATTAGTTAGGCCAAATGGCATGATTAAAAATTTGTAATGGTCCTCATGAGTTCAAAATGTTTTTTTGGAAATATTTTCCTCCTTGAGCCTTATCTGATGATAGCTAGAGTGGAGATCCAACTTGGAGAAAAAAATTGTGCTATGTAACTCATCCAACAATTCATTAATCATAGGAATAGAAAATTTGTCCTTAATGGTGAGCTTATTGAGCTCATGAAAGTCTATATATAGTCACCATGATCCATATTTCTTTCTGAATAATAAAACAGATGAATAATAAGGACTATTACTAGGTCAAATTACCCATGTTTTCAACTACTTTTGAACCAACTTCTCAATTTTTGACTTTAGCACATAGGGCTATCTATAAGGTCTATTGTTAGGTGGCAAGCTACCTGGTATCAACTATATTGCATGATAATGAGAATTACATGGATGTAATCCCACTAGTTCCACAAAAAACTATATTATATTTTTCAAAATGAGTTGCAAATCCTCTTAGGGTTCATTTGCTTTTGAAGTCAACAATTGAATTGCAAACAATTGGACTACTAACTGTTGTGAGTTTTTTTTATTGATTTCTCCATTTGGATTGAACTAATAAATTTTAGAGATCCTATCGATGAACCACAAAGATTGTATGACCTCTCATTCAAAGAGGATTGCACCCATAGTTCAACAAAGTTCCAAGCTACTATTCCCAAAGTATAGAGCCACTATACGCCCAACACAACATCACATCCTCCAAGTAGAAGAACAAACATATCAATTTTGAGTTCATAGTCCCCTATCCTCAACTTAACATTTTAGCATTTATCCTTACAAGGTAATGTTCCTCCATTTTCTACCATGACTTCAAAATAGTTGTAAGCATGTATGTAACAAATCACTTAGAGATCAAAGAAATTATATGTCCTTCCTGAATCTATTAGAATTATAATTCTTTGCCCTTTGAAGAATCCTACTAATTTCATAATCTGAGGGGTTGATATTTGTGCAAGTGCATGGACAAAAATATCTTGTTGTGGTTCTTCCTATGCTTCACCCTCATCCTAAGGCTCTTCCTCCTATGGTTCTACTTCTTTGTTAGGTATTTCATTCATTGTTGATTCATCCACATCCAACAAAAATAATCTTTGTTGTACACATTTATGCCTTGACGGATACTTCTCAATACAATTTGTAACATAAAAAAGGAACACCATTGCAATAAATATGACACATTGTATTATATTTGGGAAAGTCCCTTTTGATACACTTTGACCCTTTTAGGGTGCATTTTACAAAGATATGTGCCAAAAGGGGAATCCCTTTTACAAATCAAGGATGGTGTCTTTCGCTTCTTCTATGCCACAATCAATGTTGGAGGTGGGTTTTTCATGACCACCGTGTTGGACGTTAATCTTGTTGAACCTAGAACCTACACACATGCAAATAGAAAAAGGGTTCAGTAGCACCTGTCACAATGAATATGATAAATTACTAAATGTAAAATGCAAATTAAAAAGAAATATGATTATGATTATTGCTTATATGAGTGAAAATTTTAACAACATAAATTTAGCATTCCCATTCCTTATATTTTTCTTGGTCATGTGATGGTGCCTTTAAAGGCCTTCAAGGTTTTTGGAGGGAAGGATAGGTGGCAACCTAGGGTCGCCAAGTGGCAGGGATTGGGTAGCCACCTATCCTGGGCAGTTGCAGCGAGTCACTAGAAGTGTCTCACTTCACTAGGGATATGTGGCAAGTGGGTAGATGCAAGTGGAGTGATGTGTGGAGTGAGGTGTAAGATGTGGCAAGTGGGTAGGTGGAAGTGGAGTGAAGTGTGGAGTGAGGTGTGAGATGTGGCAAGTAGGTAGGTGTAAGTGGAGTGAGGTTTGAGATATATCCCATGTGAAGGGACAAGGGTGAAATGGGTGTGTGAGAGGTGGCAAAGGGGTGATGGTGATGTGGCCAGGACACATGTCAAGTGAGGAGAGAGGGTATCCTAGGAGGATATTTTATAGATTTAATAAAATCTAGAAAATATAATTATGTGCAGAATTTTATACCTAAGTCAAAACTTAGGCACATAATGTTATGCAAAATTGAAATGTGCAATGTGGATGAATAATGTGTAGGAATTATATACCTAAGTTTAGACTTAGGCATATATTATTATTAAGCAAACTTGGAACATGCAATGTGAATGAATGATGTGCAAGAATTATATGCCTAAGTTTAGACTTAGGCATATATTATTATGCAGAATTGTGATGTGCAATGTGGGTGAAATGTACATTAATTGATATACCTAAGTTTAGAACTAGGCATATAATTTAATATATAAAATTATATGATGAAATGCAAATGGCTATATTTTGGTGTCTACAGATACCCCTTTTTGTACTGCGTTGTGTGAAATACAATGTGGTGCAAAAACAAAAGACACCTAGTTTTATTTGATGGAGGAATGAACTCAAATATTCTTGACGCACAAGAATGAATGAATTTTTGAAAATTTTGATTTGTTTGCTTACCCCCTCAATTGGCGAATGGGTAAAGGATGAAACCCATAAGCCAATTGACCAAATGTGGATGATGAAAGGAGGTGGATGATTGAATGATGTGAATTGTGTATGCAAATGTATGACATTTTGATCAACTTGATGCCCCAAGTTTGGGATTGTTTGTTTTTGCAAATTTTCCTTTGGTTTTGTTTATGTGCAAAATATTGTGGTAAAATCGCCAACCATGTTTGGGAGTTTGGGGGTCCTGTTACTATTAGGAATTCCTGTGTATCAGAACTAGCGCACTGGGAGTTCGATACTCGAGTGATTATCGATTGTACCAAATTTAATTTGATTGTTTTTCATTTTTATACCCAACAAAAAGGGCTTAAGTTTATCTATAGATGTAGGTGAAACCAAGGGGTTAAATCATATCCACTCTTGAAACCATTTTTTTCACCATACTAGTTAAACTTTGTACCTCTGGATTGTTGTTGTACAATTCCCCTAGATTCCCTAAGGGATAGGTAGTCTATTGAACGGGTACTTGGTCCATGTTGGAGGAATTGATGCTATTGTGATATATCGTATCTCAATGGAGAGGATAACTAACAGTTGGTGGAATAGAAGCAAAAACGTTGAGATTAGTAGATCAGGTAGGAAATTGAAAATAATTATGAGTGACACTACTTGTTGGAGGGATTTGTGAACTCCTTCCAATGTTGGTGGTTATAGTAGTGGCATAAGTTGGTTTATGGACAAGATTACCATGATTTAAAGATTCAAACAAAGAGGTAGTATGAATGTGTCTAGAAGAGACTATTGGAGGAGGAGTCTCACCTCTTTTGATTCGAGCTTCCTACCTCATAGTTGCAAGTAAGTCTTCCTTATAATTTTTCATAAAACTTTGCATATGATCAAATGATTTAAAGATGTAGCACCCATCAGGCTATTCAAGGGGATCATAGTTTGTTTTAGTTTCCTCATTCTATTGCTCTTGTACATCAATTTTAGGGTTATATCTATCAATCCAATCATCTTCATGGGGAATATTATCAGAATCTAGATGCCCTTGCTAACTTCTAAGAAATAGAGCGATTAGAAGAAGCAAAAGGATAGGAGAGAAGACTAAAAAAAGATACACAATAATGTGTTTTAAGATATTTGTTAATTTTCTTATTATTCTAAGCAAAAAAATTAATGGTCTTGTTATAAGGTTTTCAAAAGAAAAGCACACAAGGAATAGGCTTCCTAATTTTTCCACTAAGATGCGCATTCATGTCGGGTTCACCAAATATGTAGAGGAGGAAAATTGCACTACCACATACGATTCTTGGCTGGATCCACTGGGAGCCAAGGTGAATCGCGAGGTATGTTATAACTCTACACTCAAGCAGGCAATTGAGGGAAGGATTCACGAAGAATAGTTTTAAGACTCGCTCCAATTTTGAGGTGGAATGTGTTTTGATGTGTCAATTAACCATGCACCTATGTTTGGTCTTTTTAAACTACACTATGAAAAGGGAAAGAACAATGCAAGATACAAAATACAAGAAGACAATAGCTAATCTTAGAATGATTCTTTGCTTAGATGATTACTAACCCTAGGGTTGCAAAACAAAGACTTTGATGGGGTACGAAAATCACCCCCTACCAAATCCAAATTTTTAGACAAAAAATTGGACAACTCTTTACAAGAAACATAAACCCAATGTTCTATTAGATAAACTTGCAAAGATTACATTTACAGCCTGCAGGCATATTAACAACTGGCGCACAGGCACAGTTCTCTCACTCTCAATTGCAAAGATTCTCTAACTCTGCAACACTAGCCCGTAGGCGTAGTTTTCTTCTCCCTATGCAAGCTGCCTCACGTTCGGCGATCTGCCTGTGCTCCCAGGAAGAATTTTCCAACACTGGAAGGAAAACGCACTCTAGCCGGTCCGAGTGACCGTCTGCCTTCGACTCTGTAACTCGACTGTGCAACTGCAGGTTTTCCATTATTTTCCAACCCTTCTGCATGGCTCGGCTTGCCATTTTATAACTTTCTGGTGCGACGATCTACTTTCCATCTTGTGGCTCATCGATTCCTCTCCTAGAACCTTTCGTTTCACCTTCCCATGTCGCTTTGTCACCCAGGTATTCAAAACGACTCCCTTTCTGACTCTTCGTCTTCGCCTTGTCTTTCGGGTCGCGAAATCGTGACATCTTTGTCCTCCGTACGCTCTTCTGCTTTCAGGTCACGAAATCACGACATCTTTGCTCTCCTGCTCATCCTTTTCTCTTTCGATCGCAATATCGTGACATTTTTCTTCCTCGCCTCCTTTCTCTTCTTTGGGTCACGAAAATGCGACCTGTCGCGAAATCGCGACATCTTATCGTCTCTGCCCCCTCTCGCTTCTTCAGGTCACGAAAATATGACATGTCACAAAATCATGACATTTTCCTCTGCTGGCTCCTTCTTCGCCTTATGGTCGTAAAAATGCGACATGTCGCGAAATCGTGACGTCTTTCCTCCTTAGCCAACTTTTCAGAAGTGGCCCTCCTGCCACTAGATGCTTCTGCATCAGGTGCTACTGGATGCTCCTGCATCAGACACCCGAGGTTGGTGGAGAAGTGACCTTCACTTTTGCACACCTCCTCGTCTGCAACCTACTTAAACTCCTTCTCGCCCAATGCCTTTGATGGCTTCAACTTCTGGCGAACTCCATCTTCCCTTCCACTAGTTCTTCCTCCCTGGTCTCTTCTTTTCTGTTTATCCTCATGCCTTCTGCACAGCTTCTCTCGTAGGGCTTTCACTTGCCTCAGTAAATCAATTCTGAGCAGCTCCTCTTACAGGGCTTGCACTTGCCTCTGCAACGCTCTAAATTCTTCATCCTGCGCCATGCGACCATGATTTCTTTTTGGAGGCATTCTACTGCACTCCTCTCACAATCCTTAACCCCAGATCCTGGTGCAAGCGCTCTGCTTACACGCTCAGAATATTCTAGCTCTAATACCACTTGATGGGGTACGAAAATAACCCCCTACCAAATCCAAATTTTTAGACAGAAAATTGGACAACTCTTTACAAGAAACAGAAACCCAATGTTCTATTAGATAAACTTGCAAAGATTACATTTACAGCCCGCAGGCGTATTAACAACTGGCGCACAGGCATAATTCTCTCACTCTTAATTGTAAAGATTCTCTAACTTTGCAACACTAGCCCGCAGGCGTAGTTTTCTTCTCCCTATGCAAGTTGCCTCACGTTTAGCGATCTGCCTGCGCTCCTAGGAAGAATTTTCCAACACTGGAAGGAAAATGCACTCTAGCCGATCCGAGTGGCCCTCTGCCTTCGACTCTGTAACTTGACTATGCAACTCTGCAACTGCAGGTTTTCCACTATTTTCCAACCCTTCTGCATGGCTCGGCTTGCCCTTTTATAACTTTTTGGTGTGACGATCTGCTTTCCATCTCGTGGCTCATCGATTCCTCTCCTAGAACCTTTTATTTCACCTTCTCGTGTCGCTTCGTCACCCAGGTATTTGAAATGACTCCCTTTTCAACTCTTTGTCTTCGCCTTGTCTTTCGGGTTGTGAAATCATGACATGTCATGAAATCACGACATCTTTGTCCTCCGTACGCTCTTTTGCTTTCGGGTCGCAAAATCATGACCTATCGCAAAATTGTGACATCTTTGCTCTCCTGGTTGTCCTTTTCTCTTTCGATCACGATATCGTGACATGTCGCAATATCGTGACATTTTTCTTCCTCGCCTCCTTTCTCTTCTTCGGGTCACGAAAATGTGACCTGTCATGAAATCGCGACATCTTATCCTCTCTGCTCCCTCTCACTTGTTCGGGTCGCAAAAATGCGACATGTCGCAAAATCGTGACATTTTCCTCCGCTGGCTCCTTCTTCGCCTTTTGGTCGTGAAAATGTGACATGTCGTGAAATCACGACATCTTCCTCCGCTTGGCTTCTCCTTCGCCTTCTGGTCACGAAAATGCGACATGTCGCGAAATCGTGACATCTTCCTCCCTTGGCTTCTTCTTCGCCTTCTGGTCACGAAAATGCGACATGTCATGAAATCGCGACATCTTCCTCCCTTGGCTTCTTCTTCGCCTTCTGGTTGTGAAACTGTGACCTGTCGCGAAATCGCAACATTTCTTCCTCCTAGATTTCTCTCTCCTTGACGGGTCGTGAAACTGCGACATGTCACAAAATCACGACATCTTCTCCTCTACGCCTTCTCTCTCTTATGCGGGTCGTGAAACTGTGACATGTCACGAAATCGTGACATCTTCCTCTTCCACTCTTCATCCTGCCTTCAGGTCATGAAATCACGACATCTTCCTCTTCCGCTCTTCATCCTGCCTTTGGGTCGTGAAATCGTGACATCTTAGCTTTTGGCTTTCTCTTTCTTCTTTAGGTCGCGAAACCGCGACATGTCTCGAAATTATGACATCTTTGCCTTCCATACTCGGCTGCTTTCGGGTCACGAAACCGTGACATGTCGTGAAATTGTGACATCTTTGCTTGCAGCCTCCTCCTTCCAGTCTGCATCACGAAATCATGACATGTCATGAAATCGTGACATCCTCGACATCCTTGCTTCTCTCATGAGACCTATCGTGATATCGCGACAGTTGGCCCTGCTGGCTGCTTTCTCTGCTTGTGTCGCGATATCATGACACCTTTTTTGTCATGATATCGCGACAGTCTTCTCTGCTTCTTCCCCTCTCCTCTTGGTGTCGCGATATCGCGACACTTTTTTTGTCGCGATATCGTGACATATTTTCCTCCTTGCCTTCTTCGGCTTCTTCTGTCGCGATTTCGCGACATGTCGTGAAATCGCGACGTCTTTCCTCCTTAGCCAACTTTTTAGAAGTGGCCCTCCTGCCACTGGATGCTTCTGCATCAGGTGCTACTGGATGCTCCTGCATCAGACTTTAAGAAAGGTCCAAGAGAGATGCACAAACAAAGTTAAAAACCCTAAATGCACACTATATGCTTTTATTCTTTCAAATCGAAATTTAATCAAATGCCTTTTCTCACCTGTGATATTTATTTTGAATAAAAATAGATAAAATAAATCAAAAAATAGTCTAAATATCTACTATACTTATCCGATTTTGTGGTTGTTCCAAGATTTTATCTTGCACCCAACAATGTCCCACAACTTCTATCCTGTAAAATAACTTCACAAAAAACCTTAAAAATACTATTAGCACTGGGGGGCTACTTAGGCTACTATATGATTGTACTTGAAGGCACAACAGTCAAGTCCCCTGGGTCCTTTTAGCTAACATTTAGAATGTAAAATTGAAAGTTGACATTTTTGGAAGATGAACAAGCAAAATACAATGCAAAAAAATAGAATAATAAATAGACAGTAGTTTGCATAATTACATCCTAAATGTAACATGAAATGTAGACCTAGGGTTTGGGGGTGAAATTTTACCCCTAAGCTTAGTTTTGGTGAAATCATACCCTATACGAGGTTACCATGATTTCACTTCTAATGAAATCCTACCCTGTAATTATGGGGTACGATTTTATAATAGAAGAAAATGTAGCAGAACAATGTAAATAAACTAACAATAAATATGGATCTAACAATATGTGAAATGCAAGAGAACAAAAACAACCTGGTGGTAGCAAAAAAGTGGACAAAAGGATGAAGATCTCCAAGATAGTAGACTCCTCCTTAGGGCTTCAACACTCATCCACCAAGGGCAGTAACACACAATCAAATGTAACAGAAGAGATCTCCACAAAAATCCAAAAGCTTCAATAAGGTCTTGTTAGCACTTGTTCTTAGCTTCTTTCTTGCTTGCTTGCTTACACAATTTCTTGATCTTGTTAGAGAGAGAGTATGTGTAAAAGATTCAGTCCAAAATAAGAGCTTCAAACCCTCAATTTATAGGATATTTGAAACAATAATAGGTAGTAAAATCAAGAAAAAGTTGATGCCAAAGAAGGTTAAGCAAAAAGTTAGGGTTTCTTAAGAGAAAATCCTAAATAGGTGAAAGTGTGCCTTGTAAGGGTCGATCGTGTTGTAAATTTGAGCATATTAGGTTGTCATTGATGTCAAAATGGCATGGGCTATAAAAGAAGGACACAGAAAAGTTTGAAGGCCAAGTTTGAGACTATGTGCAAAAAGAGAGCAAGTGAAAAAGAATAATATTTTAATATTATAATATTTGGTCAACATGGCATTTCAAAAGGAAAATAAAGCAAGTTTAAAAGAAATAATATTATAATGATTTGCATTATAATATATGGGACAAAGGTTAAAAGGTGGCAAAATTTATCCTTGAGAAAAGGCCCAAAAAGAATTTTGATATTTAAATTCATCGAATTTAAATTATTATAATTAAAATATAATATAAATCAAAATACAAAGTTTTGATTTTAAATGTGCCGACGTTCGAGGTGAATGCCTTCAAAGGCATATTAATAGTGCAAAGACTAAGGTGGAAAGCATTTTCAATAATCAATATAACAATTTTGGGATGCTATTTTGGGATGTAAGTTGTTAGGGGATGATTATATAGCAATTGACTACACTTATGTGAAAGTTTCCAAATATGAGAATGAACCATCTTGCAACTACATCTTAAACAAACTTGAAGATGAAAGTACAATGAATTAGAATGAGCTTCCAAAATACATCAAATATGATGAGTATAAGGAAGGGGAATAAGATCTAGAAGTGGATATGATAATCAATATGTTACAAGATGATAGAGACCTACAAGTGGAGTGTGAGGAATCTAAATTAGAAAACTATGTAACCACAAAGACTTCTTTGAATCTCCCTACCTTAATAAGTTAAGGAGCTGAAAAAATATGGGTTATATACATTGATGGAGCCAAAATCAAGAATGGATTAGGCATTGGGGTATAGTTCATTGATCCAACGGGAATGTAGATTCATTATGCTTACATGTTATTGTTTAAATATACAATTAATATGTCTAAATATGAAGCACTTTGTACTAGTCTAAGAAAAGTAAAGAAAATGGATATCAAGGATTAAGAATGTATGATGACTTTAAACTAATAATGAATTAGGTCATTTTCTAGTATGCCACAAAGAATAAGCACTTGAAATTTTATAAGCATTGAGTCTAATATTTACTTGAAAGTTTTTATTCCTATATAATCAAAACAATACCGAAAGAGCTAAATGCAAAGGTAAACAAGTTGGTAGGGATGGAAGCCTGATTTGACCCAACAAATAATATATGGGATAAACTAAAATAGTTAGGTTTATAACTAAGATATTAAAGAAGGATACCTGCCTAGATTGGACTGAAGAAGGAAAGAAATATTTCCAAGAAATCAAAGATGTCATCACCAAATCTCCCATATTAACTAACCCAAATTTCTCCAAATAATTTAGATTGTATGTGTTTGGTATAGATGATACCATCACAATTATTTTGACCCAAAAGAACAACCAAGATGAAGAGCATATCATATCCTTTATAATAAAAGCCCTCTAAAATTATAAATAAATGTATACGATTTAGAAACATGTATTCACCATCATGAAGGCCCTAAAAAAATTTAGACTTTACCTTTTGCAAAGAAAAACCATTATTTTTGTAGTACACCCTAATGTCAAGTCTATTGTATTACATGGTGAACTAGGAGAGAAGAGAGTTGGATGTATCAATAAGAGACAATAATTTTATATTGAGATCAACCCACTAATATTACTATAGGGAGATTTTTATACAAAAGGATGGCAAGAAGAATCTCTAAAAAATAGATTTCTCTAGTTGAAGAAATGGATATCAAAGAAAGAATTGGATGAATGAGTGGTAAGTGCCAATAAATGGTTACAAGATAGGTCCCTAAAGGTTTTTTATCCAAAGAAAGAAATAAGTTCATACAGAAGGTGACAAACTACCAATGGTTATACAATGTATTGTTTAGAAAAGGATATGATGGGATTCTACAAAGAAGACAAACATGGGTCCCTAATCAAGAAATATCATGATGAAGGAAACTTCTCTATGCCCATGAAAACCTACAAGATCTTAATGGATGGGTATTATTGACTTTTGCCACTATCATAATAGATAATTCCACCTATTTTAAAGGAGATAAAATGATTAAGTCTACCCTCAATTATGTATTTTTACACAAAATATCATCCAACTATTATCCTTGAGAAAATGGATTGGCCAAATCAAACAATAAAAATATCACAAGAATATTGAAGAGGACCATTTTAGAATCACAAACGGATTGACATACAAAGTTACAAAAAGTGTTAAGAGAAAATAGAGTGACATCCAAAGCATCCACTGAGTCACCCCCCTACAAGCTAGTATATGACAAGGAGGTGATGTTGCCAATTAACCTTGAGATCCCTTCCCTCCAAATGTCACAATAACTCAAGTTGAAGGACACTGGAATTAAATACATATAAGAAAGGTTAAATTCATTTGTATCCCTAGAAGAAGAGAGGAAAAGAGCTTTCAAAAATACCACATGATGTCAAGAACTTGTTAAGAGGTGGTTTGATAGAGGATCTAGAAAAGTAGAATATAAGGAAGGAGATCTTGTCCTCAAATAGGAGGAAGATCAATCAAAGCTAGGATCACATTAGAATTTTGACTCATTGAAGTAAACCTTATAAGATTTTTGAAATTATTGGTTCATATGCATACAAGCTTACCTCCATATAATGTTGTCGATTTCTATAAATGGGTAGCACCTTTGTTCAATGTAATGATAAAAATTCTAACCAAAAGAATATGTATGTACATAGTACCCACTATTAATTTAGAAATTATCTTCCCCTTCTACTATTCTTATTTTTATATTTTCCATTTCTTTCAAATGTATTGATTTTTGTTAGAATCCTATCTTTCGCCCTATCTTGGTAGCATACCATGTTTGGCAGGATGTTAAATAATTAAATCAAGTGCTTTGATCACTTTAATGATTAATTCACTTGATATATGGAGTGACTTACTCACCTTAGGCAAGCAATGTATTTGTCCCAACTGATAGACCTACACCAACCATAAGGTATGGCCAATCAGCCCATAACTGACCAGTAACCCTACTCAAGTGGTCTACATTAAGGCATAGGAAACACACATGTTTTCTAGGTCCTATATAACCCTTTTGGGCCCAATAAAGCCTCATTTACATCATCCACTCCTTCAAGAACCCTCCAATGATGAAAAAATTACATGCCAAAGCTTGAACAACTAGTAATTCCATGGGATATTATTGATTATTAATTATCGAGTGAACCACTTGATTAAACAAATGCAAACCCGTACATGGATTTTTTAAAATTTTCCTAAGTTTACAAACACAAGTGAATTTCTTATGACTCAAAGTGATTCATTCAAACTCATTAAGTGAATTTCTTTCCCTTTAATTTGATGAATCGTCTCACTTCCCAACAAATCACTCCAAATTTTTGAGTAAATCACTCCTCCTTCCATGTAGTTGAAATTTCCTCTAGCAAGTGAACCACTCCTATTTTTTAGAAAATTACTCCAAAATAACAAGTGAATCACTCCTACCCTTGAAAAAGCAAAATATATATTTTTTTCGTTTGGTCATCTCACATTATTTTTTACCACTTACATCACATCTACTTCCATCAATCCTTTTTTATTTGAAGCACAAGCTATGTCACCTCCTTCCTCCCCTATCAACCAACCTGATGTGGCTGCTCCACAACGAGCCCCAAGAATTGGGGACCCACCTTTTTGTTTGGTTTGTGGGGAATTTTCAGGTCCTTAGAGCAATAAATTTAACATATCTATACTTATGGGTGGCAGTATGAACTCCGAAGTCCTTTGGAGAGTGGTGCCCCTTTGTTTTGTTCGAGAGTCCAATGCTGGTCAAATCCTCCATTAGTTTCATCTAATTGTTGGTTTGCATTGATTGGTTTGGGATTTGTGATGTTTTCATTTCGTTAATATTTGAAGATTTCATTAATTAAAACATTTTGAAATCCATAAAAAAAAAAATTATTATTAATTAAGGAAAATAAAATATATATACATGTATATATAATATGCTTTTATATATAAATGTATATATGCAAAAAAAAATGAAAACAAGGAAAAAGATATATATTATTCTTATTAATATATACTCATATATATATATATATATATTAAAAACAATAAAAAATAAATATTACTTATAATGATATTATATATAATAATGATAACATTATTATATATAATAACGATATATGTGAGATTAAAAAAATAAAAAATAAAAATATATTCTCGTTAAAGCTTAGTCTTATTTTCATATAGGCTAAGTTTGGCATAAAGCTATTTTAATTTTAATGTTTCTTTTATTAAAATTTCTTAGGTACTAAACCATGTTTTATCGTTATGATTGCAGGTCCATTCGGATGAAAATGACAACAATGGCCGAGGTTTTCGAAAACACATAACGCCTGAAGGTAGTTTTAATGCCCGAAGGTAGTTTTCGGAATTGCCGGTGGAGTAGAGCCGAACATCATAAATGACACGTCAACGGTATTGGACTGAGAACGAGCGGACCAGATTGAGGATTCATCACTGTAGGGGTTGGCGGACATCGTCAACGCGGTGGCCGGGAAGTGGATGACGTACAGAGAAAATTGGGTGTTTACACGGTGCACGGGCAGTTGCATCGGATTTTTGTGAACAAAGAGATGTGGGGCCCGACTGTGGCCAACGTAGACTAAAATACAGCAACGCTCCAGAGTTGGTGAGGGAGAAGTATTCTACGGTGAAGTAACCGATGGAGATAACGAAGCAGTTAAACCGGTGGGTTCACGCAGCAGACAGAATACCGACATGGCATCATGGCACGCATAAATGAATTTGGTAGAGGTCTAAGCATGCCAGCAAAATACAATGCAAAAAAATACAATGCAAAAAAATAGAATAATAAATAGACAGTAGTTTGCATAATTACATCCTAAATGTAACATGAAATGTAGACCTAGGGTTTGGGGGTGAAATTTTACCCCTAAGCTTAGTTTTGGTGAAATCATACCCTATACGAGGTTACCATGATTTCACTTCTAATGAAATCCTACCCTGTAATTATGGGGTACGATTTTATAATAGAAGAAAATGTAGCAGAACAATGTAAATAAACTAACAATAAATATGGATCTAACAATATGTGAAATGCAAGAGAACAAAAACAACCTGGTGGTAGCAAAAAAGTAGACAAAAGGATGAAGATCTCCAAGATAGTAGACTCCTCCTTAGGGCTTCAACACTCATCCACCAAGGGTAGCAACACACAATCAAATACAATGAGAAGAGATCTCCACAAAAATCCAAAAGCTTCAATAAGGTCTTGTTAGCACTTGTTCTTAGCTTCTTTCTTGCTTGCTTGCTTACACAATTTCTTGATCTTGTTAGAGAGAGAGTATGTGTAAAAGATTCAGTCCAAAATAAGAGCTTCAAACCCTCAATTTATAGGATATTTGAAACAATAATAGGTAGTAAAATCAAGAAAAAGTTGATGCCAAAGAAGGTTAAGCAAAAAGTTAGGGTTTCCTAAGAGAAAATCCTAAATAGGTGAAAGTGTGCCTTGTAAGGGTCGATCGTGTTGTAAATTTGAGCATATTAGGTTGTCATTGATGTCAAAATGGCATGGGCTATAAAAGAAGGACACAGAAAAGTTTGAAGGCCAAGTTTGAGACTATGTGCAAAAAGAGAGCAAGTGAAAAAGAATAATATTTAAATATTATAATATTTGGTCAACATGGCCTTTCAAAAGGAAAATAAAGCACGTTTAAAAGAAATAATATTATAATGATTTGCATTATAATATATGGGACAAAGGTTAAAAGGTGGCAAAATTTATCCTTGAGAAAAGGCCCAAAAAGAATTTTGATATTTAAATTCATCGAATTTAAATTATTATAATTAAAATATAATATAAATCAAAATACAAAGTTTTGATTTTAAATGTGCCGACGTTCGAGGTGAATGCCTTCAAAGGCATATTAATAGTGCAAAGACTAAGGTGGAAAGCATTTTCAATAATCAATATATCATTCGCCCTATTCATCAATCAATTAATGATAGAGAGAGAAGAGAAAATCTTTTGGTTCAGTTTTTGAGGCAGGAAAGGGATAAGGACAAGCAACTTCGTAGTTTGATTCCATATGGGTGGATAGCCTAGATGGTGTTTCCCTTGGTGCTAGGTCGTAATAGCTGATCTCAGGTTCGAGACGTGGCGACAAAAGAGAGTGATTTTTTTTTTAAAGAGTTTTGGCAGCAGCGAAAGGGACAAAGGAGAGTGGGTGCAACAGTGATCTCGTGTGAGCACTTATCTCACACGATGGTTAAACCACGACTAAGGAACAGTGGTAGAAGTAGCGAGAGTTTGATTCCTACGGGAGGCAGCGTGCAAGGCATTAATTTTTATTTAATTAAATTGATGCCTAAGATCCTTTGTTACAAGGTATGCGCCTAACTTGGGAGATATAAGGTATTAAAATTATTTTTATTTTTTCCATCAAAAGGGGTTTGAAATAATTTAGCTTTTGATCTAGTGAAGTTGTTAAGTGCCTTGGAATATTATCTTGAATGGTGGTTATATTTATTTTTGAAATGCATTAATGACAAGTAGGAGATATAAGGTGTAAATGAAAAATTATTTGTGTAATTTGTGAACTTTTTGGGTTGATTTAATTTGCAACATTAGGAGTTATAAGGTGTAAAATCGGTTTGAATTTTATTGTACCTTTTGCATTGTGAAGAAGAGTATTTGTGGGATTATGTTGAAATTTTAATGCATTTTTCTTGAGATCAAAAGAAGGGTTCTAGAGTATATTTTTCAGATTTCACTGAGCACATTTTAGAAGGAATATTTTGTGGATGCTTTGAAATAGATTGTAGCTATATAACCCTTGGAGTGGCACAAGGAGGATTGGTTGGTTATAATAAAGGTTTTGAAGACATATCTCCATCAAAGCAGAAAGGTATGGGCACATCATCCTTTGTTTGAAGTGTTTGTTGAAGTGAATGTTGTGAAACATAGGGTGGAGTGAAAAGGATTGTTTTATGAGCAATTTTGGAAATATTTCAGTGAATTTTTATATGCTTTATTATTGAATGTTGTGAGAATATTTGAGATAGATATTGAGGATTATTTGAGTTAGGTTTCGAGACCCACATTGTGCTCTTTGTTTGAATAAGTATGAAAACACTTGTTGAGGGTTTGTGAGCAAGTTATGTTTCATTGGTTGAATGATTGAGTGAATTTTCTTGAGCATTGGTTTTGAGTGATATTAAAAGTGAATGTGCAAACATTAGAAAATAGATTTGTGAAAACAAGAGTGTAGATCAGAAAGATAGGTGTCATGTGCTAAATTGAATCTTTCTTTAAAAGAGCAATAAAAGTAAGACATGTGGAAGCGACAGACTTAATGATTGAGTAGAACATATTGAGTTTTGATAGAGGACATCATTTTCTAAATGTTCCAGAGGTTAAACGAATTCTAGATAGAATATGTCTAAACTGCTTCAAGTTAAAGGAGTTACTTTGAAGATTAGACAAAGCATTTGATAGCATTGTGAGGAAGATTTGAAATTTATTGATCATATTTTATGAGCTATTTTGAGCATGTGTTAGAGCAAGTTTGAGCATGTGCTAGAGTAGATTTGAGCAAGTCTTTGGGAAGGCTTAAGAGTAGATTGAGCCAGTTCTTGAGTGGACTTGAAGGTAGACTTGAGCAAGTCTTGGTGAAGAATTGAGAGCAGATTGAGCAAGTTCTTAAGTGTACTTGAAGGTAGATTTGAGCAAGTATTTGTGAAGACTTGAGAGAATATTGAACAATTTCTTGAGAGCACTTGAAGGTATATTTGAGTAAGTCTTGGTGAAGACTTGAAACATCATTAAGAGAATGATTGATTTGTTCAAGCTTTATGTTAAGGCTTGGGGCAGATCTGAGAAAAGTTGATTGGTGATTTGATCAAGCTTTATGTTAAAGCTTGAGGACATATTTGAGATAGAAGTTGGTGCAAATTTATGAGTAGATTTGTAAGCAGAGATAGAGCAGATTTGTACTAGACTTGGAACAAAGTTTGGTGCAGATTTGAGATAGAGTTGAGAGTAAGCTTTGGAGGTGATAGAGTAAAAAGGAAAAAAATCTCTAGTGGATAGAGATCCATTAGCCAAGGCAGTGGGGATATAAATATCTAGTGGATAGAGATCCATTAGCTAGAGCAGTGGGGGCAGAAGTCTTCTAGAAGATCACCAACCAAAGTAGAGGGGAAAGAGTTCTCTTGTGGATAGAGATCCATGAACTAAAGTAGAGGGAAAAGAGTTATCCTATGTATAGATATCCATGAACCAGAGCAAAGGGGAAAGATTTATCTTGTGGATAGAGATCTGCAAACCAGAGAAAGGGGAAAGAGTTCTCCTATGGAGTTTGATACATGAACCAGTTGGGAATATAGAGTTATTTTGTGGAGAGAGATCCACAAACTAGTTGAGGAGATAGAGTTCTCTTGGATCAAGTTCCATGAACTAGACAAAAGGGAAAAAAAATCTCCTATGGAGAGATATCCACAAATTAGACCATAAGGGATTGGTGTCTCCTTTGGAAAAAGGTCCATAAATATTGTAATAGGGAATTGATTCCCAAGATATTTTTTGAGGAAATTTTAGTAGAAATATTTTCTCCTTGGAGTAGTCCATATTGGGTGAACCACGTTAAATTGTTGTCTCCATTGTGTGTGATGATTTGTGCATTACTTTCATTACTGCTATTGATATTGCCATTGAAAATATTGGATAATATTGTTTGGGAAAGAAAAGTGAAAGTTGATCTTATACTGTTCACCCCCCCTCTCAGTATAAGCTTGTGTTCTACAATTGGTATTAGAGCGATTTTCTTCAGAAGAGTTTAACAGCTTGAAGGAAAAGTGTACAATAACATATATGGCATCTCAGAGTGGATCTTTAGCAAATAAGGTACCATTCTTTGATGGGAACAATTATGCTTTCTGGAGCATAAGAATGAAGACTTACTTGATGACACAAGGATATGAGACATGGCAAGTAATTAAGGATGGATTTACACCTACAACTAATCCTCCAATAGATAAATATGGTAAGCTATTGCATGTGAACAATTCCAAGGTTTTGAATGCAATATTAAGTGGTTTACATGAAGCAAAGTTTGTAAAAGTTATGCATTGCGAATCAACAAAGGAAATTTGGGAAAAACTGAAGCAAACATATGAGGGAGACAAAAAGGTCAAAATGGTAAAATTGTAAAATCACAAGAAGACATTTGAAGACTTGAAGATGAAAGAAGAGGAAGACATTACTGCATACTTACTTCGTGTGGATGAGTTTGTTAACACCATGTGAGGAATTAGATTCAAAATAGAAGAATTCTATGTTGCTCAAAAGGTTTTAAGGTGACATAATTTCAAAAAATGTGAGAGGAATGAAGGGTAAATGGGTGTTAGAATAAGTGACTATTCTTTGGATGCAAAATTGATTAGACATTTTTCATAGGACTGCCCAAACTGTCGAACTCGTTTTGGCCATATCTCACTCATCCGGACTCGAATTGAGCTAAAATTTTGAGGGTAGATGTCTGAAAAACCCTAGAATGTCTCCACAAATTTCATATCATTTGGAGCAACATAGATACTAGCGCATCCCTATGTGTGAATGACATATTTGGAAAGCGGCTATGCAAGGGTTTCATTTGGATTGAGTGCAAGCAGCTCTAGAGGTTGGTTTTTAGGGCCTTCGGGCCCTAGTTGCCTATATTTTTGTGGTTTATGCTCAATATTTTAGTAGGAAATGTTATAGGGGATACAATATGGGTTAGAATTTGTCTTTCAATAGATCATACTGTGAACTTGAGCGAAAACGACTTCCAATTTGCTGCACAAAAGAAAAGTGAAAATCATACCTTTCCACGGCGTCTAGGGCAAGGATTAAAGAGATCACGAAAAAAGTTTCAAGCAGTTGATAAAAAAATGACTCATATCTCAAGTGAATCTGGTGCTAAGGTGCACCCACAAAATAATTCTACTATGAAAACCCCTATCAAGGGTAAGAATTTTGAAGACTCATTCCCAAAAATGAATTTTATGGATGCCCTTCATGGTGGACAGCATCAGCCCAATGCTAATATCAATATTAGGGCTTCCCATAAACCTCTAAGAATGCCTAAGATTGATCCCAGGAAAATGGAGTCAGGATGTCTTAAAGTAGCTGATGGAACTCCTATTGTTAATCTTGATATGGGTAACATTTAGACTGGCATTGAAGATTTGGAAAAAAGAGGACTAATTTGTCGGTTCGTGGGTTTTCGTCCGAGTCTATCTGCTTTCAAAGTTTGGGCTACAAAAAGCTGGAAAACTAAAGGTGAGTTACAAATCTCTATTTATCCAAATGGTTATTTTCTTGTTTTATTTGCTAATAATGAAGATAGAGAGAAAACTTTTCAAGGGGGTCCTTGGTTTTTGGAAGGGCGGGGCTTTTCATGAAGCCCTGGAATACTAAATTTAAAGCCGAAGAAGAGATGCCTTCTATAGCTCCCGTGTGGGTTAGACTCTTTGGCCTCCCTATTGAATTTTGGAATCCTAATATTTTTTCTTCAATTGGAAACTCTTTAGGAACTTTTATGATGACTTCTGATTGTACTCAAAATTTTGAACATATTATTTATGCTTGGATTTGTGTTTTAATGGATTTTGACAAACCCCTACCTAAAAATATCACATTACAATTTGGGGAAGACACTTGGGAGCAAGTAGTGGACTATGAGAACATTCCTTTTTGTTGTAGAATTTGCCATGAATATGGTCATTTGGCCAGTGCTTGCCCAAATAAAATTCCTGATCAAAAGAAAGAAGATATAAACTCAGCAGGTTTCCAAATACCTAAGAAGAAGAACACTAAAAAAAAATAGTTATGAAGGATCAATCAAAGTCATATGCTAATACCCAGGTGTTGTAGGTGAGTTGGAGAGGAGAGGGCAATCCTCCAAGGGAGGTCCTGTGTTCGAATCTCCACCCTACCAAAAAAGTCGAATTGGGTACCCAAAATCCAATTGATAATGTTGGTGCGGGTAGGGTCGGGTGCGACTCCCGAGTGACTTTGACGGTGTAGAACCCCCTGTTCGTGGTCTCTCAGACCAAGGCGACCCCACAAGGGGTTTTTCACTTTAAAAAAAAAGTCATCTGCTAATATGTTTGAAATGCTTTCCACAAATGATGTCCCAAGTGAGGAAGACGAAATAATGAAAACTGAAATCTTAGAAACACAATTTAAATATGAAGGGAAGAACTCAGAGACAAAACAACAAATCAAAGGTTTTCAACAGAAAAAAAAGGAGAAAATTTACACAAGAAAAACAATATTTCAAATGTCAAAACTTCAAATAATGCAGGTCCCAATATAGACTCTGTTGAACCATCTAGTAAAATTTTGGCTGTGTACGAGCATTCTTCAAGGTTAGAAGCCATCTCATATTCAATTGGAATAAGTCAAGAAACAGGGAAAAAAAAATTGAAGATGGATTCTAACAAAAAAGTAGGTCACAAGACCAATCAATATCATATGGTAAAAGAAGGTGAAAATCTTGTAGAGGAAGGTAAGATTAATGCCCTTCCCAACTTTTTTAGCCCTGGTATTAATGAAGAATATCACTTGGAATATTAGAGGACTCAAAGGGAGTCTTTCAAAACAAAATGAAATTAGAAGAATGATTCAGATAAATCATCCACATCTTGTTTTCCTTCAAGAAACAAAGATGTCAATGGAGGATATGGACTTAATTGCCAGTAAAATTTTGCCAGCTGGAAAAGTGTTTTCCCTCAGTTCCCAAGGTACAGCGGGTGGCATTGCTTGTCTTTGGGATCCAAAAGAGGTAGTTATTCACCATATGGTTGGCAGTTGGGGTTTGTTGGATATAGCTATTCAAAGTAAACATTCCAACCAGATTATGCTTTGCATTACTTTTTATGCTCCGACTTATTTGGAGGAAAAAAGAAGATAGTGGAAGGATATTACTCATATTATCTCTCATTTTCCTAAAGCTTGGATCTTGATCGGAGGAGATTTCAATACCATCCTCTCTCTGGATGAGAAAATAGGGGGAAAGAGAAATTTGGACAAAAGCACTGACCTCATGAGCGAATATATTGCAAACCTCCATCTTGTGGATATCCAACCGAGATAATGGCCTTATGACTTGGTCTAACAGAAGGCAATGCTTAGCTTGTATAATGGAGAGATTGGATAGGTTTTTGCTCTCTGAAAATTTCTTAATCCATGGTCACATTCATTGGCCAGTCATGGTGGAAATGTGGAAAACCAATGTGATTTTCTCTCCTTTTCATTTTCAATTAATGTGGCTTAGAGACATTTCCTTCAGACCTCATGTGCAACAATGGTGGAAGGAAGGTAAAGCTAGGCATGGGACTAAGATGTTCTATTTTGCCAAAAGACTGCAATACATTAAATCCAAAATCAAGACTTGGAACTAGAAAGAGTTTGGGGATGTTCATAAAAAAAACATGAATTTATTGCTCATCTTGAAAATTTGAATAAGAAAATCAGGCGTTATGTGTTTTCGAAAACCTCGGCCATTGTTGTCATTTTCATCCGAATGGACCTGCAATCATAACGATAAAACATGGTTTAGTACCTAAGAAATTTTAATAAAAGAAACATTAAAATTAAAATAGCTTTATGCCAAACTTAGCCTATATGAAAATAAGACTAAGCTTTAACGAGAATATATTTTTATTTTTTATTTTTTAATCTCACTTATATATAATAATGTTATCATTATTATATATAATATCATTATAAGTAATATTTATTTTTTATTGTTTTTAATATATATATATATATATATATATATATATATATATATATATATATATATGAGTATATATTAATAAGAATAATATATATCTTTTTCCTTGTTTTCATTTTTTTTTGCATATATACATTTATATATAAAAGCATATTATATATACATGTATATATATTTTATTTTCCTTAATTAATAATAATTTTTTTTTTTATGGATTTCAAAATGTTTTAATTAATGAAATCTTCAAATATTAACGAAATGAAAACATCACAAATCCCAAACCAATCAATGCAAACCAACAATTAGATGAAACAAATGGAGGATTTGACCAGCATTGGACTCTCGAACAAAACAAAGGGGCACCACTCTCCAAAGGACTTCGGAGTTCATACTGCCACCCATAAGTATAGATATGTTAAATTTATTGCTCTAAGGACCTGAAAATTCCCCACAAACCAAACAAAAAGGTGGGTCCCCAATTCTTGGGGCTCGTTGTGGAGCAGCCACATCAGGTTGGTTGATAGGGGAGGAAGGAGGTGACATAGCTTGTGCTTCAAATAAAAAAGGATTGATGGAAGTAGATGTGATGTAAGTGGTAAAAAATAATGTGAGATGACCAAACGAAAAAAATATATATTTTGCTTTTTCAAGGGTAGGAGTGATTCACTTGTTATTTTGGAGTAATTTTCTAAAAAATAGGAGTGGTTCACTTGCTAGAGGAAATTTCAACTACATGGAAGGAGGAGTGATTTACTCAAAAATTTGGAGTGATTTGTTGGGAAGTGAGACGATTCATCAAATTAAAGGGAAAGAAATTCACTTAATGAGTTTGAATGAATCACTTTGAGTCATAAGAAATTCACTTGTGTTTGTAAACTTAGGAAAATTTTAAAAAATCCATGTACGGGTTTGCATTTGTTTAATCAAGTGGTTCACTCGATAATTAATAATCAATAATATCCCATGGAATTACTAGTTGTTCAAGCTTTGGCATGTAATAAGAAAATCCGTGTCTTTTCGAAAACACAGATGTTCAAACGCAGGTTAATAATTTTTGTTGTCTTTATGCCATCCTGCCAGGGGTCATTCGTATGTATTTGGCCTATGGTTTACGTTGATAAATTGAGGATTCATCACGTGGGAGTCATAAGGGTTGGTGGTGAAATTTTTATGTTTAAAAATTATTATTTTCTTTTGTTTTTTTATATCATATGTTATATAGGAGGTATAAGGGTTGGTCGTAAAGTTTGATTTTCATTTTGTTTTCCATATATAACATATGTTATATAAGGAAGTCGTAAGGGTATTGTTTGAATAAAAAAAAAAAAAGAAAAGTATTATGCAATATAAAGTTAGTTTGTTTAATTTTTATATTACATAATTGTCATGGGAGTTATAAGGTGTTGATTTATTTTCACTTTTATTTATATTATATATAAAAAAAAATGAAACAATGCAAGGTTTTATTTTTGTTATTATTATTTTAACATTATTAAGAAGGAGAAGTTGAAAGAGTGTACTTTTGTATCCTTAAATACCCAAGGAGGGCATTGTACAAAAGAGGGGGGCTAGAATTTTATATAATCAAGAGAACATTTGAAGAAATAAATGCATTTATTTTGAAAAAGGTAAACCTTGTGAGCAAAACCAAAAGGAGACTTCGTCTAAAGCTATTGTTTTATTGTCTATATTTATTGCATTTCATTTCTGATTTATATCTATGTATTAATGCCATTCAGGGTTATACTAGGTGAATATCGGAATAAAATGCTAATGTTTCTTTTCCTTTGAGTCTTGCACTTGATCTAACAGGATTGTGTTTTCTACAGGTCTTTCAGATCAAGTTGCTTCTAGATTTATCTCATAACTTGGGGTTTTGCAGGGAAGGGATTGTTAACAAAGACTTGATGTCATTTTTTTTGTTTTTTTAGATAACCTTGTAGATAGTTTTTTGTTATTTATTTTCTACAATTTAGATTAATCTATTTTCATTTCAGAGTGTTATTTTCTGATTCTGGTCCATTCCAGAATTTTTGTTTGTTCTATTCTAGTCCTTCCAAAATTTCTGCATTATTTTGTTTTCTATTCTAGTCAATTCTAGAATTTCTGTTTAAGTTTTTTTCATTATGGTCCTTCCAGAATTTCTGTTTGTTTTTAGTTTTAGTTTTCATTCTGGTCCATTTTCCAGAATTTCCTTTTTTATTTTTGGTTCATTTGCTTCTATTCTGGTCCTTATCCAGAATTTATGCACCTCCAAATAGATCAATTTATTTTTTAGATAAAACATTGGTTTAGGAGGGTTACTAATGCCAAATTTTGCACTAAGACAGATAAAGCAAATGAACACTAACATTCTAACTTGATAACTTGTACTAACACCAAATTCTAACACAGGGATAGTGGAACACCTACAATGAAGATAAAATGAATCCACTAACCTTAAAATTAATCTCACATTAAAGGCACAAAGTTTAAAATGAAGTGGATTATTCAATGCACTTTATATTTGGAATATTTCTAATTTGAAGATAAAAGGAGTATACTAACTGGGATTCAGGGTAGACTATTTTAATATCAAGAGCATTAAAAGGAATCAATATTTTGCACTTTGGATATGTTTTTGAAGATTGTGATTACTAAGCAATGTTTGAAAGGAACCATAAAGGCCCCTTGTTAACTATCACTTGCACATTTTGAGTTATTTTGGTACACATATGTTTTATTTTATATGAATGTTTGCTTACCAGAACCTTGGAGAAATGAATGAGTCTTATTTAATTTCTTTTCAAGAGAGAGTTTTCAATTCAATACTCTATTTGCGGTGATCATTTTGCAATAGGGCAAAATATTCACTCAACATTTTGGTGCTAGAAGGAGGGCCTTCTTTATTTCTTTGTGATTTAGATCTTGTCTAACGATTAATGTGGGTAGTTTTATTTCCACCTTATTGTGCTTGCAGGTACAATTTTTATTCAAGTGTTATTGAGAATAATTTGTGAGAAATATTTTAGAGAGTCAGGTTTCCCAAAGCTGGATCAACCTGAGTACATAGCTACTAGGTCTAAAACCACTAGGGAAACTATTTTCCAAAGTCTTTCTCCCAATTCTAGAAGACCAAGAAATAAAACTCAATAGATCGAAATCCCACCCAATATACTTGAGCTAGGGTCATTATTAGACTCAAGTACATCTAGTGGGCCTACACCCACTATTTCTATTGCGACAACTACATCACGTGTATCTGTCCCTATTATTGTGATTGATATTGTTCCCTTAGGGTCATCATCATTGAATAACATGGCCCAACAACAGCAACAACAACAATAACAACCACCCACTCTTTGGTGTGGTGCGTAAATCTCTCCCTTGAATATACATGGGGATGTCCATGACTTACCTAGGCATATTGAAATATCGCTACCCAAGTTCATACATGATAGTCCCATTACCGTCGAAGAGCATGTCCAAATTTACAAAGACTACATGTTCAGACATGGGGTCACTCACGAATACATTGCATGTCGAGTATTCCCTAATAGTCTGGATCATATGGCTAACGAGTGGTATAAAAATCTACCCGTAGGGTCCATTACTTCATGGGCCCAATTGGAAGCTGCCTTCATTAGCCAATTTCGGTTGTTGTTAGATCCTTCCATCATCTATAATTTGTTTGTGTCCTGTAAACGGTTACCCAATGAGCCTATTAGGACGTTCAATGCTAGGTTCCAAAAGCTATACGTGAATGTAACTTGCCATTTTGTGGTAGATGTTGCTATGGCCCTTCAATTATATTTTGAAGCTTTAGATCCTATAACGTCCTTGTTTACCCAAAGAAATCCTTAGGTTACGACTCTTGCCTTAGCTTACGCTGAGACAATGACCCTTGAACAACAAATGAATTCTCTAGGAGGAGGGTTGTCTCAATGGGTTGGGATGGGACAATACGGTCCATACAGTCAATTTGCCATGATGAATCAGGTAATGGCATCACAAGTACCAACAATGAACAACTTCCAACAACCATGTCCATTAATGCCAACCTATTCACCATTTTTTGCTTATCCTAACGCATCCATCCCACCACCAGCCATGTTGTCGAATAATCAAATAACCATGTTGGGGTTCAACATGGTCAATAATTAGTTGACCATGCCTGGATTCAGTGCAATCAATACCCAAATCCCAACGACTTATCCTTCGATCACACCTCTTCAAAGCGTGAATCTAGGATGGAACCAAAATACTTAGAACCAAGCCATTGTGCCTATTCCAGAGGTGGCTAATGCAGGAAATGCATTTAGACCTAGAACTACCACGCCTCAACCGTAAGGATCTAATTTTGAATTGGAAGAATTAATAAAATCACTATCAAATAAGGCAATGGCATAGTTCATCTATAGAAATAAATTTCCCAGACTCATAAACCAAATCAGAATCATAATCATAGGAGGACAGGAACATATAACACTCAATACAACAATGGACGAGTACCCAACCTCGTAGCTAATCAGGTAGATGCTTTGGAAGATTTTGGTGAGTTGGAACCTTATGATGATGAATTGCCATATTTTTTCCAAGAAAATCAAGATACTTTGGTGGCTGAAGTGATTCACTATCAAGAGAATGAGGAAATGGAGGATGACATAGAGGTATTTGGAGAAGAAGATGATGAAACTTTGGAAGTCCAAGCCATTAAACATTTTGGGAAAGGAAATCATAGGTATTACACAAGGAGTTCTAAGGATCCCAAAACTTCCTCTACTCCTCCAAACAACCCCTTACTTCCTCCTGACGTGAAGTGTGATGTTAATACACCTTCGCCTCATGTTGTTGAAGTATCTAAAACAACACAAAAGGTGCCAAATTCTAAAAAAGTCCACTTATGATTTAGAAGAGGATATGAAAAAGACCAAGGCTAACATCTCGATGTTTGAGGTTGCTCAACTATTGGGACAAGAGAAAGTTTTGGGGAAAATACTGAATCCCCCTAGTCAAATTCATGAATTCAAAGCTGCTGAGCCCCAATTAGTTTTGAGAAAAGAAAAATGAGAAGTGCCTCCTTTCCTCATAACCATTAGAATCGCAGGTAAAAATTTGCACAATTGTTTGATAGATTCAGGTGCCTCGGCTAACATCATGCCCCTCGAGATTAGCCATAAGTTAGGATTCACACATTTTCCCTATAGGAGCAAAGTGGTCCAATTGGATAGATTGGTGGTTGATATGGTTGGAATTTTGAATGATGTCCTAATTCAGATTAATGTCGAGCCTAGAGTTCAACATCATGTGGACATACTTGTGCTGAACATTTCTACCAAATATGGCATGGTATTGGGAAGGGATTGGAGTAAAAACATGAATGGGTATATTGTTACAAATTCTTCCCATATGTGGTTGCCTTGGAGAGGAGTAGAAAATAAAATTTGGGTGGATAGTGAGCCAAGACTCAAGGAGATAATAATAGAGTATAATAAACCCAACAAAATTCAATTTGTTGAAACTGAGTTAGGGGTTTACAACTTGGACATAGAAGAAGCTACCAAAGAACCTCAAAAAGAGAAATTTTCTTATAACACTTCGAAAGAGGATAATTTGATTTGTGCTCTAATATTCGATGGATCTAAGTCAAAACAAGGTGCTGGAGCTAGCATTGAACTTACATGTCCCAATAACAAGCCTATGCTTGTTGCCTATAGATTACAATTCCCAGCCACCAACAATGTGGCAGAATATGAAGCGCTTATTTTCGGACTTCAATTGGCCCTAAGGAATAAAGTTAAATGTCTCAAAGTGTTGGGAGATTCAGAGTTGGTGGTTAAACAAGTTAAAGGGCAATATACTTATCGGGATAAAATATTAAGCCTTTACAAAACCAGAGTTAGGGACTTGATATATGAGTTTGATGCATTTAATATATCCCTAATCTCTAGGAAAAATAATTGCATGGTAGATGCTTTGGCCGCAGCCGCGGGTATGCTTAAACCTATGGACCATAAAAAGTGTAAGAAATTCTCAATAAAATTAGTGCCTTGCCCTTCGATACCAGATAATGTTACCAATTTCCAAGTATTCGATAGTGACAGACACATGTTCAACTTCGTCACTAATTCTGGTATATTTGAAAATCAGGTGATAGATGAAGATGAGAGGGGGCAAGAAGAAATGGAGTTGCAATGTGAAGCTACCCAAATGAGGAATAAAATGCCAAATGATATGGCTTCTCTAGAAAAAATATTTGATATCGGATACCAAGAAAAAGAGGCAAAAAGGTACCACTCCCTAAAGAAGCATGTGATTTAATCAACTTAGGGAGTGCAAAAAATCCGTGAGAGGTATTTATTGCTAAGGTGTGTACAAGAAAATAAAGGGATTCCATAACTCATGCATTAAAGGGATATGTCGATTGCATAGCATGGAGCTATAAAGATTTGAAAAATTATGATCAAAATGTGATAATGCATACGATTCCATTAAAACCTGACTCCAAGCCTTTCAGACAGAGACAAAGAACGGTCAACTCGATTTTAGAACCCTTAATAGAGAAAGAGATTAGGAGATTACTAGAAGCAAAAATCATCTTTCCTGTTAGAAATTCTACATGGGTGGCCAATCTTGTTCCGGTAAGAAAGAAGAACGTGGAGATACAGTTGTGTATAGATTTCAGGAATTTGAATAAGGCTTGCGAAAAGGATAATTACCCATTGCCCACTATTGATGAGATTCTTCAAAAGGTTAATGGGTTAGAGATGATGTCATTCTTGGATGGTTATTTAGGATATAATAAAATTCTTATTCATCCAAATGATAGAATGAAGACGACCTTCACAACAAAATGGGACACATTCACATATAGGAGAATACCATTCGGATTACTGAATGCAGGTGCCACTTTCCAACGGGCCATGAATTTCGCATTCAAAGGGCTCTCTAAGAAAAGGGAAGATCATGTCAAGGATTTGAGGAAGGTACTCCAGAGATGCAGGGAACATGGAATTTCCCTTAATTCGAAGAAATGCATTTTTGGAGTAACAAAAGGAAAGACATTAGGTCATGTCATTTCAAAATATGGGATTGCTATTGATCTAGAAAGAATAGCTTCTATACTAGCCATTCCTCCACCCAATAACAATAAAGATTTAAGATCCTTTTTCGGTAAGATCAACTTTGTGAGGAAAATATTTTTCAGAATTTGCCAAGATCGCCAAGCCTTTGAACGACATGTTAAAGAAGGATGTCAATATCAAATGGACAAATGAAAATAGGGAAGCTTTCAAAAGCATCAAGGATGTTATCTCTAGGGCCCCTATTTTAATCAGTCCAAATTATTCAAAGCCTTTTTATGTCTATACGTTTGCTTCCGATCATTCTTTTACGAGCGTTCTAACTCAGAAGAGCGAAGGTAACATTGAAAATTCCATAACCTTCTTGATTCCCCCTTTGAAGGATGCACAACTGAGATATTACATTCTGGATAAACAAATGTATGCATTATTCAAGACCATCAAGAAATTCAGGTATTATCTAGTTCATAGTAAAGTCTTTGTTGTAGTTCCTAACCTTGTCGTTAAGTCTATGTTTTTGCAAAATGAACTAGGTGAAAGATGAGGAAAATGGATTTCAATCCTCCAAGAATTTGATCTAGAAATATGACCTATGAAAATAGTTCATGGACAAGGGTTGAAATCATGTCAACATTATGAGGTAGATGACATAACCAAATATGAGTGGTATGTTGATATTGTATATTTCTTGTTGCATGGTAAGTGTCCATCACATCTCAATTCCACTCAATATAGAGCTTTGCGTTTGAAATCTACAAATTTTATGATTAAATTTGGTGTTTTGTACAGGAAGAACCACGAAGGAATTTACCTTCGTTGTGTTGACCAAGAAGAGGCGACCCAAGTACTTCAATATTTCCATGGTAAGTATGGAACTGGACACAGGTTAACCAATGCAATGACACATTAAATTCTTAGGGCAAGTTACTATTGGCATCATTTGTTTAAATATGCTCACGCTCATGTGAGATCCTGTCACATATGCCAAGTGGCTGCCAATAGAGAAAGAAATGTTGCAATGCCATTACAGTCTGTGGTAGAAGCAAGGCCTTTTGCACAATGGGGATTGGATTTTATTGGGATCATCAACCCTAAATCATTTGATTCCCATAAGTATATCCTTACTGCCATAGATTATTGCACAAGGTGGACTAAAGCCATTCCCACTAAGCATGCCACCTCATAGGTTTTTTTTTGTAAATTTTGAAAAAAAACTTGTATTAATACATAGATCAATTACAATGTGGGAAGAGCCTCTTCCCAACCGAGGTCCGAGAGGACACAGTCATACAATAGTAAAGGAAGAACAACACCGAAGCCAATTTTCGTGAACCAAAAACTAGCTGCCATGGGGTCCCCCATCGTACTCTATTTTTTTGAAGGTCGTTAGCTCAAGGACCTTTCAAGACCCTGTCTAATCACCTCATCCTCAATATCCATGTCACTGTGCAACTGAACTCCAACCTCCTTTTCCGCACCCATCTTAGCCAAAAAGTCAACCGCTTTGTTCAAATATCTACTCGCATAAACTAGGATCACGTCCTCCAATTCCTTCCATAATTCTTTAATTTGGGTAACAAGAGCCCTCAACCTCCAAGCTTTCAGATCAAAGTTCCTCATGCAGTCTAGAGCTCCAACCATTATTTGCGAGTCTGATTCAAGAATAATCCTATGGTGGCCATGTTTCACTACCCAAACAGAAGCAGACTTGATGGCAATGGCTTCGGCTTCATTGTTAGTGGTTCTTCCCAGGCCTTGCAATTCCCAATAGAGCACAGTCCCAACATGGTTTCGGCACACCACTCCAATTTTGGCTCTAACCGGATTGCCTTTTGCGGCTCCATCGGTATTGATTTTAATCCATCCTTCAGGGGGAGGTTTCCAACAATTTTTGTCCTATCCCTCTTGCAGTTCAACGCGTTCTTCCATAGCTCCAATGTCAATTTGAGCTTCCTCCTCAGCATGAACAACCACAGTTTCGGTAACCTTGCTCCAAATGGTCTGCCAAACCCCGTCTAGAGCAGTAAAAGTTTCTCTAAAAAATTTGGCATTTCTTTCCAGCCATACTTGCCACCATATAAAGCTTAAACCGAGCTCCCAACCAATACGAAGAGCTTTAGATTTGAATCTACCTTTCTACCATTTTGCCCAGATATTCATCCGGTTCAGGTCACCACTTACTTGAATTTTAAAGTATGCAAACCAACGCAGCCAAATCTGTCGGGTGAAAGGGCAACCAAACAACAAATGGTCAGCAGTTTCCTCGCTCTTGTAGCATAGTACACATTGAGAAGGGCCGATGATACATTTTGAACTGAGATTATCAAAAGTGAGGATTCCATTGTGCATGCACTGCCGAGCAAAAAAGTTAACTTTCGACCCGACCTTTAGAGTGCCGGATTTTCCTCCAGTCCTCAACCTGAAAAGTATGAGGGGGGGGCTCTGGGAGAATGCTGTCATATCTGTCCTTTATTGTATAGACACCAAGACTCCCAAAGCCCTAGGCTAATTCATCCTCCACGTCTCCCCCTGTAAGAAATATTTCTGTCAGAATTTTAGTCATGATGGGAGTCAAATCCAGAGGGATTGAAATGGGCCACTCATCCAACTTCTTGAACTGCTTAAACTTACACTCCCCCAGCTGAGTAGTTGTGAAATAACTTTCAATACGGATCCATCCCTTGGCTTTAATGGCTGCTTTTATTGGCTGTAATTATGGAAATTCAGCAATGATGGGTGGGAACTGATCCCAAGAATTTGTCCAAAAATGAGCCTTCTCCCCTCTTCCCACTTTCCAAAATAAGCGGTCTTTAACAACCTGAGACCCTAACTTGAGAGCCTGCCAAACTAGGGACCCAGTACCATCCAAGGGGATGCGAGCTACATCGTTTGGGTTGGCCTGTCCCAGGTATTTGCTAGTTAGTATTCTATTGAAAAGGGAGGTGGGTTGGGAGATCCATCTCCAGTACAACTTTCCAGCCAAAGCTTTATTATTCAACTTAGATTTTCTCAAACCCAGACCTCCTTTAACCTTGGGCTGGGTAAATTTGTCCCGACCCACTAAGGCCCACTTTCTCTCTCCCTTTACTCCTTCCCATAAAAAATTTCTAGCCATCCTGTCCAACTCTTTCCATATTGTAATCGGGGCAGCCAAGATAGAGAATTTGTAAATTGGCATGGCTTGAATGACTCGATCTGTAAGAATGTTAATCTGCCACCATAACTTAACCACTTGTGAGACCAGTGATTAATTCTGTCCTTGATACACTCCATCAGATTCCTCCATGTGTCTAATTTCAACTTCCTAAAGTGCAAGGGGACCCCCAAGTAAACCACTGGGAGAGAAGTCCTTGTGAATCCCAGGATTTCTAAAATTTTGTTATGAAGCCTTTGCTCCAGATTAAAAAAAACCACTTTGGATTTCTTGTCATTAATGACCTGTTGAGTAGCCCCGATATAGACATTAAGAGTATCCCTAATCATTCTTGCTTCCCCGAAGCTGGCCACTCCCACCAAACCGAGTGTCATCCACAAACCGTAGGTGCATTAAAACTTCATCACCCACCCCGATACCCAATAATCTACCTTGTTGTCTTCTCCTCAAGAAAAGTCTGCCAAGACCTTCAGCCAAAATGAGAAAAAGATAAGGAGAACATGGATCCCCACAGCGCAGTCCCTGAGTAGCCCCAAATAGTTGTGAAAGAAGGCCCTTGATTAGCACAGAGTAAGTCGGGGTAGAGACACAGCTCATGACCCACTCTATCCAATCCTGAGAGAAACCAAAGGCTGCCATCATTTTAGCCAGGAAACTCCATTCAACACTGTCATAAGCTTTTGACATGTCCAGTTTTATGAACATCCCTTTATTACCAGAAGTGTGCATTGAATGGATTGCTTCCTGGGCCACAACCACCCCATCCAGAATCTGTCGTCCCTCAACAAAACCCCCTTGCTCAAAGGAGACAATGTTGTGAAGAAGAGGTTTTAGGCGCTCAACCATTACCTTTGTGATTATTTTGTACAACACATTACATAAGGCAATAGGCCTATAATCTGAAATATGAACCCCCTCCTCCCATTTTGGAATTAAGGTAATGAAAGTGTGGTTTATAGCTTTAAGCATTCTCTTATTTTCTCTAGACTCTTCTACAATAGCCATTACATCTTCCTCTAAGTAGTCCCAGAAAGCCTAAAAAAACTCAATTGGGAAGCCGTCTGGACCTGGAGTTTTACCGGTGCTCATTCCAAAGACCGCAGTTTTCAATTCATCTCTATCAATGGGTTTGAGGAGGGCCTGATTTTCATCCTCGAAATAACGACGAGTATGACGAAATAACTTCATTTTGGGCCTCTACATCTTGTACCACACTTTTCTTAAAAATCTTAGAAAAATAATCCATAGCATGGGAATGCATACCTGGAAGTGTATCAAAGGAATGATCATTCTCATCTTGAAGGGCCTCCATCTTGTTCATCTGTCTTCGAGCACAAGCGATCCGATGAAAGAATTTTGTATTTCTGTCCCCTTCTAATAACCAGGTGGTTCTTGCTCTCTGCTTCCAATAGGTCTCCTCCTGGTTGTCAATGTCCTCAACCGCTGTACGTAGGGCATCATCCTCAACTTTGAGCTGGTTTGTAATTACTCCTTCTCTGAACTATTTTTGGACCTCATCCCATCTGGCCACCAATGGAGCTCTTTGGGCCTGGAAGTCTGTTTTATTAGCACGCCTCCAATACTTCAACTGAGTTTTGACATATTGTAGTTGTTTGTGGATTCTGAACATTTCTCTCCCATAAGCTGGGCGGCCTTCTTCCCACCACTATGAATTTTCTCCCGAAGTTCTTCTTTCGAAGCCAAAAATTCTCAAATCCGAAAGGTTTGTGATCGTTGCCCCATCCTAGTCCCACCTTCCAACAGAATGGGACAATGATCTAAAACTGAGCCTTCTAAAATCTAAAAATTTATATTCCATTTTACAAACGCCTCCTTTGAAACCAGAAAATGATCTAGCTTAACCTTCCTGCTATGTGGCTCTCGCATTTTATTAGTCCAAGTGTAGTTAATGCCAGGACATTTAATGTCCACTAAGTGTAAAGCCTGGACTTTGGCAATCATGAAACGGTCCCCTGGGTCCAAAAATGGTGTTCCCCCTTCCTGATCTCTAGAAGATAATTTAGCGTTAAAGTCCCCCGCTATAATCCAATCTAGATCTTCCCTTGAGGTTCGCATGTTATGCACAACCTTCCACTGCCGCCTCTGACCATCTAGGTTTTGAGACCCATAAAAGTTTGTGATTAGAACGTGTTCCGTAGTGACATTATTCCTAAAAAGAGAAGTGAGAACACCCCTCCAGGCAAGATGTTCTATTGCAGACCATTCAAGAGAGTTCCACAGAGTAACAATCCCCCATGAGGCACCTTGGGCAGCCACATCCATATGACCAGCACCCCTCCAAATTCTGTTGACTATTTTGGACATAAGATCTAATGACATCTTAGTCTCCTGTAAAAGCAAAAAATCAGTATTACGATTCTCTAAAAGTCCTCGAACAGCAGATTGATGGGTTCTACTGTTTAAACCCCTCACATTCCATGATTGTATAATCATTGGTTACCCTGGGAGCAATAAGAGTCTATTGGCATCACCGATCCTCCCGTGATTAGTTTGTCTCCTTGGACTACTAGCAACTCCTTATTGGATCTTCTACCTACTCCCTGAGAATTGCTATTTTTTGATCTTTTTTCTACCTGGGTTATCCCCAAAGTTGGCCTTTCCCTATTCTTCTATGCTATTCCCATGCTGACATCCTGAGATACTTGTCTCGCTCCTGGTTATGCACTACTAAAGCCCCTGAACACACTGGCTGTGATACCTCACAGAGTTCAACTACCTGATGTATGACAGGAGGAGATGAGAGGGGGAGTTGCACGAAAATAATAGAATTTTCCTTATTACCCTCCATGCCCTCCATAAATTGTTCCTCTTCGTCAACCAGTGACTTAAATATCTCATACCTATTGGTAGGTCTGAGATGGGATTGCTCCTTTCCCTCTTTTTTCTTTGTTCGTATTTTTCTTCTGGGTTGTTCAAAACCCTCTCTCTGAGCTTCCTGGACCTCGAACGGTGCTATTAGAATCTTTATTAAGTGTTGCCTTATCCTCTTTAGGCAGGTTTGGTATTCCTAAAGGGACCTCCATTTTAGCATTCATATTATTAGGGCGAAAACGGGCCAAATGTCCATGTTTGTGACAAACCCTACATCTAAAGGGTAGGGCCTCATAGTCCAGATTGTTGAATCCGGGAGAGTCCCCGCCAATTCAATTTCCATCTTTTGTCGGCAAAGGTCGGTCGAGATCCATCTCCACACATATTCTTGCATACACCGCCATTCTCCCTTCAATTGTGTCTCTGGCAACACCCAGATGTCTTCCAATAGAATTGCCAATCCTTGCCAACACTTGCTCACTCCAAAATTCCATTGGAAGAGCATATAGTCGGATCCATACTGGGACAGCAGTAGGTTCAACTCGGGGATTGAATCCCACTCTCCATGGTTGAACAAATAGCCCTGTCGGGCCATGATTTTTCTTCTCTGACTCGAAAGCCCTATTTCTATTGGCCAAAGACGAAAAGCTAACAATAAAATATCCATTGCTAATAAACCACAATGAATACTCACCGTGAGGCTCCCAGTTTTGGTGGATCCAAGAGTGCAAAAAATTCAGGGAAGGATGTATACCCATGAACTTGCAGATTAAATCGTGATTAGCTCTATAAATGATTGATTCTTCAACCATACTTGGCTCGATGACAATTTTTGGCCTGGTTTCGACCTGTGGCAAACATCCATTCACACAATGTGCTGTCGACCTATTCCCAGCAACCGTGAAGAGCATTTTATATGCCGTTTTTTGAGCTTCGTCGTTCTTTGGAGGAGATTTTTCTTTAAACAAATATGCGTATGAGCTACTACTCCCTGGAAAAGGAGTCGGAGAAGTCCCCATTGGACCCTCCTGGGGCACCAATCTAGCCTTCAGATCCACCGTACCCCGAAAGCACTTCTGCAATCTAGCTGATGCCCTAGATTTTTTGAAGTTCCAGAAACCCTAGTTCAGAGGCGTTATATCATGCCACCTCATAGGTTGTTATTAAGTTTTTAGAAGATAATATTGTGACTCATTTCGGAATGCCCAACACAATTGTAAGTGATAATAGCTCTACCTTTTCTTCTTTGGAGTTTGCAAATTGGGCATATGATAATATGGTAAGCTTAAAATTCTCCTCAAATTATTACCCACAAGGTAATGGTTTAGCGGAATTCTCTAATAATAACTTGTGTGTGATAAAAAAATTACTTGAAAAGAACCCTAGGTATTGGCATATCAAGTTGAAGTTCACCCTTTGGGCTGATAGGATCAGAAACAAAGAGTCAATAGGAACATCTCCGTATCATTTGGTCTATGGATAGGATCCCATCTTTCCCATAAATTTAAGGATACAAACGTTGCATTTCATGAAGGAATATGTTGGAACTAGTGATAAACTAGAAGCTAGGTTAACACAATAAATGCATATTTATGAGAAAAGAGACGAGGCTATGCTTCATTTTAGCAAACATCAAGATGTAGTGAAAATATGGTTTGATAAGAGGTCTAAAATTAAAACATTCAAAGTTTCAGACCTAGTTTTACTGTGGGATAAAGGACATGAAAAGAAGAGAGATCATCAAAAGTTTAATTGTTTGTGGTTGGGTCCATATCAAGTTTTTGAAATCCTAGGTGAAAACAGTTTCAGATTAAAAACCTTGGATGGGAATGATTTGGCTTTACCTGTTAACGGGCTACATTTGAAGCACTACTTTCAAGCCTGAAAAAGACAAAGATCCTGTATTATATGTAAATATGTTTGTGTTTGATGATGTTGAGTCTGATTGTGTTTGTATTCATTTGCTTCCATTCTTTTGTTGATTTTTTTGTATATAGCTTGCGTGTGCTGGTTTCATGTTCGATTTTGGGTTTGAATTTTTTTTGATGTTAGTAAGTTGATTGGGTGTTTTGTAATTCATTCGCTTCCAAGTTTTGTTTATTTTCCAGTATTTTAGAGTGAGATGTCAGCTCATGCCCTCACGAATGTTCAATAGGACCAGGATAATGTGAAACATAATAATTATACTGCAGAAGGCTCCACAATTATCACAAATACATTAAAGCATATTGTTTGAAACTTGTGATGCATGAAGTTGTCAATTTTGCAAGTTAGGATTAAATATTTCACATGCTCCATCTCATTTAGCCTCATTTTAGGGTACACTTCATATTGCATTGCACCTCACTTGCATCTACATTTCAAAGACAATCATAAAAAAATATGTCAAATTCTCTTAGTATCATTGCACAATATGCACTAAGAAAGGTCTTGAGATTGTGAACTGATGCCGAAACTGTCTTGAACCAAACATGATTTATGCATAATAAAACCATCTTAGGAAAAATGGTTAAAACCATACTTGGGAGAAAATGCAAGGCGAAAATGGTCATTCTTGTCGATCCTATCATGCGACATAGTCCATAAAATAATGGTTTTCACCACTTCCACAATACTTGAAAACCTAAAATCAGAGTAGTAAGGATAGGGTCAAATTCTCATCATACTTAGGTTGAGAATCTGATTTCCCAAAGCTCTGATTCTGCCTCCATCACACCACAAACTATTGGATCATAAGGATCATACTACATGTCCCCTCAGAAGGATGGGTAGTCATCCCCAAGATTCAAGAAATTTAAAGCAAAACTTTCACCATTTCACTTCCATCACACCACCAGTTATTGAGTTGTAAGGATCGTACTACATGCCCCCTTAGAAGGATGGGTAGTCATCCCCAAGATTCAAGAAATAAAAAACCAAACCATGGACTATGGGGCTAACCTCCACCGGGGCTATAAACGTTTGATTGGTAGTGGAGTAGGCTCATGCATGGCGACATGTCTCGCTTAAAAGTAACACCTCTGACTGCTCACACGGACATACTAGCCTTGTGGTTTCATCCATAATAGGTTTGACTATTTTGATCAAGACGAGGTAATGAACTCAAATCAGAGTAGTAAGGATAGGGTCAAATTCTCATTATACGTAGGTTGAGAATCTGATTCCCAAAATCTTTGAATCCACTGGCACACACTGGTTCAGGATGGTAGTGGTTCATAACCTAGCTCTTGATCTAGTAAATGAATTCAATGCACACACATTTGGTCATAAGAGGGTTGTAAATTTTTTAATATGTTTGTTTATGTTACTAAAATGTTTGAGTCTCTGCAAAGCATGTCGTTTGTATTATAACATCTTTTCAATACATCTGCATAAATCGTCCATAACATATCATATGCATAAATCACAAAGACACATAATTACGTGAAACTGTTGATGGAATGTTGAATGGTTTCAGACGATAAGGAATGAAGCCCTTTGCACACACTGAGCTAATGCTGAATGATTTCGATGGTTCATGTATTTTGGTCTATGTTCATTCTATGATATTTGCTGATGCCTGTATTTGGGTTTTGAGTGTTTTCAGGTTGGGTTCTTACCAAAATGCTCACGAGCATTTCCCAGGAGAGTCACCATTTGTTGTGATTTCTCCACAATGAGCCCCAAGAAATGGGGACTCACCTTTTTGTTTGGTTTGTGGGGAATTTTTAGGTCCTTAGAGCAATAAATTTAACATATCTATACTTATGGGTGGCAGTATGAACTCCCAAGTCCTTTGGAGAGTGGTGCCCCTTTGTTTTGTTCAAGAGTCCAATGCTGGTCAAATCCTCCATTTGTTTCATCTAATTGTTGGCTTGCATTGCTTGGTTTGGGATTTGTGATGTTTTCATATTTGAATATTTCATTAATTAAAACATTTTGAAATCCATTAATTAAAAAAAAAATTATTAATTGAGGAAAATAAAATATATATACATGTATATATAATATGTTTTTATATATAAATGTATATATGCAAAAAAAAATGAAAACAAGAAAAAGATATATATATATTATTATTAATATATACTCATATATAATAATAATAATAATATATATTAAAAACAATAAAAAATAAATATTACATATAATAATATTATATATAATAATGATAACATTATTATATATAATAACGATATACGTGAGATTAAAAAAATAAAAAATAAAAAATAAAAAGATAAAGACATGCCACTCTGCTTTGTTCTCATTAAAGCTTAGTCTTATTTTCATATAGGCTAAGTTTCGCATAAAGCTATTTTAATTTTTAATGTTTCTTTTATTAAAATTTCTTAGGTACTAAACCATGATGTCCATTCAGATGAAAATGACAACAATGGTCGAGGTTTTCGAAAAAGCATAACGCCCGAAGGTAGTTTTAATGGTGGAAGGTAGTTTTCGAAATAGCTGGTGGAGTAGAGCCGAACATCACAAACAACACGTCAACAGTATTGGACTGAGAACGAGCAGACCAAATTGAGGATTCATCATTGTAGGGGTTGGTGGACATCGTCAACGCGGCGGTCGGGAAGTGGATGACGTACAAATAACATTGGGTGTTTACACGGCGTACGGGCAATTGCGTCAAATTTTCGTGAACGAAGAGATGTGGGGCCCGACTGTGGCCAACGTAGACTAAAATACAACAACGCTCGAGAGTTGGTGAGGGGGTAGTATTCTACAGCGAAGTAACCGATGGAGTTAACGGAGCAGTTAAACCGGCGGGTTCATGCAGCGGACAGAATGCCAACATGACATCATGGTAGTTGTTACACACATAAATTAGTTTGGTAGAGGTCTAAGCGTGCCAGCAAGGGAAGACCACCAACGATGACAGAGGTTTCGACAGGGTAATCCAACTTGCGGCCAGGGCATCAACGATGGTAAATATCACTCCATCGTGAAGGTTTTTCGAGGCAGGTTTCGACATATGTGGACGGTGCTCACACTGACAGCATCGTGGACATTCAACACACACGCGCTGGATGAAGCCTGACGTAACAGTGAGCTGGAGCCAATTAGTTTATGGCAGCGACACAGTAACGACGTTGGTGATTTAAGACAGTAATTCGGCACTACTTTAAAGTTTCACCTAGCTGTCAGGTAGCATCAAAAATTTACAATACAAGGCACCGGTGCTATCAGCAAAACAAAGTCATTTCAGCTGTGAGCAGGATACTCGGCAGAAGAATTAGGTTAAAGCTTTGATCAAAACCCTAAAACCTAAGTCGTTCCCTATATACTTCGAAGTACAAAACAAAAGGAAGGTTGATCAGTTAAGTTCGAACGCAGTAGTGTTTTCCGAGGATGGCCATTGAACGAGAAGCCGAAGAGGGATGACGCTGGTGTCAAGGGAGGGAGTTGCGTAATCGAATTTCATGGCCATCAATGCAGCGTAAGGGGTAAATGTTCAAACGCAGGTTAATATTTTTTTGCTGTCTTTATGCTATCCTGCCATGGGTCATTCGTATGAATTTGGCCTAGGGTTTACGTTGATAAATTGAGGATTCATCACATGGGAGTCATAAGGGTTGGTAGTGAAATTTTTATGTTTAAAAATTATTATTTTCTTTTGTTTTTTTATATCATATGTTATATAGGAGGTATAAGGGTTGGTCGTAAAGTTTGATTTTCATTTTTTTTTTTTTTTATATATAACATATGATATATAAGGGAGTCATAAGGGCATTGTTTGAATTAGAAAAAAGAAAAAGAAAAGTATTATGTAATATAAAGTTAAACGAGTTTGTTTAATTTTTATATTATATAATTGTCATGGGAGTTATAAGGTGTTGATTTATTTTTACTTTCATATATATTATATATATAAAAAAGGAGTTATAAGAGGTAATTCAAAGTTTGATTTTTCATGTTAGTATAATATATATAATTAGAGAAACATAAGGGTTGAAGGTGAATTTATTTTAATGATGTTAAAAAAAAAAGAAAGAAAAGGAAAGAAGCTAGTGGGGAAGATGAAACAATGCAAGGTTTTATTTTTGTTATTATTATTTTAACATCATTAATAAGGAGAAGTTGAAACGAGTGTACTTTGGTATCCTTAAATACCCAAGGAGGGCATTGTACAAAAGAGGGGGGCTGGAATTTTATGTAACCAAGAGCACATTTGAAGAAATAAATGCATTTTTTTTGGAAAAGGTAAACCTTGTGAGCAAAACCAAAAGGAGACTTCATCTAAAGCTTCTGTTTTATTGTTTATCTTTATTGCATTTCATTTTTTATTTATATCTATGTATTAATGCCATTCAGGGTTATACTAGGTGAATATCGGAATAAAATGCTAATGTTTCTTTTCCTTTGAGTCTTGCACTTGATCTAACTGGATTGTGTTTTCTACAGGTCTTTTAGATCAAGTTGCTTCTAGATTTGTCTCATAACTTGGGGTTTTGTAGGGAAGGGATTGTTAACCAAAATTTGATGTCATTTTTTTTTTTTTCTAGCTAACCTTGTAGATAATTTTTTGTTATTTATTTTTTGCAATTTAGATTAATCTGTTTTCATTTCAGAGTGTTATTTTCTGATTTTGGTCCATTCTAGAATTTATGTTTGTTCTATTCTGGTCCTTCCAGAATTTTTGCATTCTTTTGTTTTCTATTCTGGTCAGTTCCAAAATTTCTGATTAAGTTTTTTTTCATTCTGGTCCTTCCAGAATTTTTGTTTATTTTTAGTTTTAGTTTTCATTTTGGTCCATTTTCCAAAATTTCCTATTTTATTTTTGGTTCATTTGCTTCTATTATGGTCCTTATCCAGAATTTCTGCACCTCCAAATACATCAATTTAATTTTCAGATAAAACATTGGTTTAGGAGGGTTACTAACGCCAAAATTTGCACTAAGACAGATAAAACAAATGAACACTAACATTCTAACTTGCTAACTTGTACTAACACCAAATTCTAACATAGGGATAGTGGAACACCTACAATGAAGATAAAATGAATCCACTAACCTTAAAATGAATCTCACATTAAAGGCACAAATTTTAAAATGAAGTGGATTATTCAATGCACTTTATATTTGGAATCTTTCTAATTTGAAGATAAAAGAAGTCTACTAACTGGTATTCAGGGTAAACTATTTTAATATCAAGAGCATTAAAAGGAATCAATTTGAAGATCGTGATTACTAAGCAATGTTTGAAAGGAACCATAAAGGCCGCTTGTTAACTATCACTTGCACATATTAAGTTATTCTGGTACACATGTTTTATTTTATATGAATGTTTGCTTACCAGAACCTTGGAGAAATGAATGAGTCTTATTTAATTTCTTTGCATGAGAGTTTTCAATTCAATACTCTATTTGCGATGATAATTTTGCAATAGGGTAAAATATTCACTCAACACAACCCCTTGTCATTCTATTATCACTTGTTGAAATCACCACAATAAAGGTTAGGCTACTAGGTAAACAAACCCAAAAGAAGAAGAGGGGAGAAGAAAGAGGAAAGGTTCCACACCTCCCAAAATTCTAGAAGAGTATTTTGAGGATCCATACTAGGAGGAGGGAAATTATATGCACTCCATGGGGATAGTGAGGAAATAATCCTTGATAAGATACAACTTAGGCCCCTATATTCATTCATGGAGCATCAATCCAATTTGGGCATCCAACTTGATGATGAATTTGATGCCACAATTGTGGAGCTGGTCATATGTCAACTTTTGTTAAATCAATTATTTATGAATGCTAGTAAAGTTAGCATCTAAAGGGTATAACACCTACAATTCATTGATTTCATGCTCCTTGGAACGTATAATAGTCAAGCATATTTATCTTGATAGGTGGATAAATAGTCTACAACCTAATTCTTCTTTTCATTGTAATATATGGTCATAAGATAAATCTATTATAAGTCATCCGTTTCTTAAGCTTAACATTTTCTAGACTACTGTTAAAATGTACGAATTACAAAGGCCTATGATTATAATATATAATAGTTTCCTTATCCAAGATACAATAGTAACTCTATCATACAATTTGAACAATGGAATACAATTCATATGTTGAGAAATGCTAAGCTATGCTATAGAGTGTCTTAAAATGGTATGCCATTAGATACACATTAAAAATCAAGATGGTGTTGAGCACATAGTCATAAGCATTAGTCTCCAACTTAAATGGTTGAGTGATGCCTACCATGAAAAGCACGAACACTAAACAAAATTTGCTATTATTATGAATTCTAATGGTTATTAACCTTACCATGCATGACCTAGTGTAGAGGCCATGAAACATTTAAGCAAACCAAGATGAACCTATAAGTTGTCAAGACTAAGATTTTTTTACTTATACTAAATTATTGTGTGTTGGCCACTCTCCGATAATACAAAGCTTCTCTATATCTATATATATTCCCTTTTGATAAATGATATAGCCCGAGCATGAGATCTATATGATGCCAAAAGTGCACTTGCCTAATCTAAGTTAATTTTTGTACTAGCACAAAGTGTCTAAAATTTGATGCAATTGCTATAAACGCTCCTCCCATGTTCTATTGAATATGAGGATGCCATCTAAGAAGATAATTATGAAGGTGAATGGTTGCAATACATCATTCATTAGGTGCAAGATTAGTTATCAAATTAGGTAAATTTTTGATATTAAATTCGAAATTCGTCGAATTGAAAACCCCGACGAATAAATTTGATGAACACATCTTAAATTCGGCATGGAAACAAATCTGGAGAAAACAGGTTTGATATTTATGAATTCACCTTTTTCTTGGTTCATGCGGCCATCTTCAGTTTAGCATTGGCCTTTTTTTGGTTCATGCGCCATCTTCCGTTTAACATTCGCACAGGGTAAGTATGTACATGTCGACCTTTTAATTTTTCAAATTGTTTTAATGGTGTATTCGTGTATGGTCACATTTACCACTGTAGACTTTATTAAGTGGAAATTTGTGCTGTAGACTTTATTACCTACCCACGACATTATCTACGATTGCTTTTGCATGGGCTATGACGTCATTCTTCACGACAACCACTATCTCCTATTCGCCATCCCGCCCTGCTCAGTTCGGAGAGTTGCCTTCGCTTTTGGCATTCCTTCGTATACCTCCAGATTTGATCCGTGCACACACTCTTAAAATAGAGGAGGGACCCATATCTATTTCAAATGATCCTTTTAATCCTTTAAGGTGGCTTGGCTTTAAGTGAGGGTTCTCTACAGGTTTGGCATGCCTCTTCACCCGGGATAGTGTTAGTGGAGTTAGCTGGGATGTAATTGAGGCGGGTCTGATCCAGAATGCAGGATCTCGAATCCCCGTACATATACATTAAAAAAGCCCACAACCTTATGTATAAATATTATTTAATATTAATTAAAAAATTAAACAAGTTTACCTTGTGTATTGGTAGTTTGGATATCCAAAACTAAACCGTTATTACCTTTTTAAAAATAAAATAAGGTTAAGGTCACAAATTTGATCCACAAAAACCTAAACTAATTGGGTGCTATAACTAATAGAATGATGCTAATTAAACATTAATTATGGGTGTAAAAAATAATAATAAGTAAAATATATGTATATTTATAATATATCGAATTTTATGTCGAAATTTATTCCAAACTTTTAAACATATCGAATTTATTTTGAATTTCAAAAGTGTCAAACTCGAACACGAACTCGAACTTGATAACTAAGGGTGCAAGAATATTGTTGGGTTGTTGGTTAAGATGAAAGGCATAACCAACCACTCATATAGTCCTTCTATGATATTGAAATTCATTTTTCATATGTTTTTGGGGTTGATTACTACTTGGTCTTAACCTAATTTGAGATCAATATTGGTGAAGTATAGACTTCCTTGGAGTTTATCATATAGATCATCAACACATGATAGTGGGTACTTATTCTTCACTATTATTTTATTTTATTCAACTACCTATAATCAATATAGAGGTGCCAAGTCCAATAGAATTTTTTGGTGCTAGTGCAATAGAAATATTGCATGGTGACAAACTCAATAAGATCTTCCATCAATTAATTAGCCCCTTTTATTGGATTTATATTTCATCATTCTTCCAATTTATTATAGGTATAGAGAACTGTTGGGAGTTATTGATGCAAGGACCAAGTTGATCTAATACTTCACTAAGTAGTGTAATGGAAATCCCTTAAAAACCTAAAAAACATTGGAATATGGATGGAATATGATGTTTACTTTTTGATAATTTGCTAAACAATTTGTAGTTGGCAATACAAGGGTTTACTTCCTCACTTTGTAGTTCTTAGGTTGAATCCTCAACAAAAAAAAATTCTTGACATGAGAAATGTGTTACTTATATTGCTCTAATTGAACCAACATTATTTTTTTTGTGATAGCCATTTTATTGTTGGATAGCGTGGTATTTATGCTAACATGATTGTTAGAAATATATATTTATATTCACAATGTTGCAAGGGATAAAATATCTTGTATGCCAACTTGCCAAAATCTATCTATGTGGTGATAAGATCTCCTTCATATGTGATCCTATTGGTGGTGGTTTCCCACAAAAAAAAAATCCAATTTGATATCTTTAAGACTAAGAAGGTAATCCTGTTAAAGAACCAATTGGTAGCATAGTCGACCTCAAATTTTTGGATCCAAGTATCCAACACTTTGGCATTATTTTATTTGAGAGAATATTTAAATATTGACATGGTTCTACACCTTTTAGAGGGTTATGGCTTTGGACTGACATAAGGTTAGAAGTTGAGGATGAGGCTTCCATATTAATCATTAGATCCCATAACTACCTAAAGAGTTCACATCTCTATTCGTCTAAAACATGTTTAATGAGACTTTTGACATCTTCCATAGTTGTCTTTAGGTATGATGTTAATTTCCCTTTTTTTGATATTTTTTTTGGCTATCACATGCTTGAGGGTACTTGAACATATATCCTAGTGTGACACATTGTTTCTTGTACCATGAACATATGTGGATAGACATATAATAATGAAGCTTTGTGAAGGATCTATTTGGACAAGGATGAATCCAAAGAATATTAATGACTGAAAGAAATAAAAGAGAAAATTTTCTTTGATACCATTTGATCTACACTATAGGGCCTAGGAGGTGGTGGCATAGAGGATAACTCCTTAAACAAACTTGTGGAACCTAAATTTTATGCTTCAATATTATGTCATAAGAATTAGGATACAACAAAATATGATTTCTCACATAAAATACAATCTCATTTATAGATGTTGATATAAATATAGAATTACACTTTAAAATATAAGTCCTCTGCTCTAAATATTACAACATTACAAGAGTTTTATATAAGGGGTACAAGCACTACAAGATGTAATATACTTTATTCCAATGCACTAGAAGAAGTAGCATAATAAATGATTAAATGGTAGGAATAGCCTGTCTGTAGGTGAGAAATGGATAATATAATTAGAAAGAGAGTATTATAGAAGAATACTCACAATAGAATAAGAGAAGAAGATTTTGTACTATGTTTTATATTATGTATAATAGTTATAGGATAATTGGAAGGTTAGACAATTTAGCTTTCAACTAATTAAGAAGAAGTTTAAAGATTTTTTACAAAATGTCCTTTTCTATTTCCTTTGAATTTGATTCCACTTCATGGAATGCTAGGTGGATAAAGTGGTTTTACATCAAGATTTTTCTAACACCTAATGCTAATATTCTTTGTATAGTATCACATTAGATGGTGACACATTGGGTTGGTTCCACTATGGTTGGAATGAGAGGAATGTTGCTTCTATAGAATTCATGATTCCATATGTTGGGTTGGTACCATGATAAATTTGTATGCCATATGTAAGCTTGGTATAACTTTATCTGGAAAAAGCCCATATAGTTACTAAAGCCTATAAGCTAAACATGTTCTAGCATAATATTCCTTAGGATCCTTAGGAATCCTTTCTTTGCTTAGATAAATTGACCCTACGAATGGTCATATAAAATCATTCATTAGGTACATGAATTCCATTGAAACATTTTCCTAGTCAGACATAATGAACTATTCATAGAGTCCCTCTAGTTTTGGAGGTCATATTCCATATATTAATAGGGTTGCCAAAGTATGATGGTAATCTAACTTGAGGTGAATCTTTCTAAAGTGCCATTCCTCTTGGAGCTAGTCTATAAAGTCATCAATGCATGGCAATGGGTGCCTATTCTTCAATGTAATTTTATTGATTGTTCTATAGAAAATGTAGAGGCTCCAGGTCCCATCCTTGCTTGGTTCTAAGAAAATAGGACTTCCATAGGGGGATGAAATTGGTTGGATCTTACCCTAATTAATCAAATTCTAGATTTACTATTTAATCTTATCATTATCCTTGATTGTGTTGGAGATATTACATTATTTGTCCCCCTTATAAATATTAGTTTGGTAGTTGATTTATATTTTATATAATGTATGTGTCAATATGAGAGAAAGTGCAAAGTTTAAGGATAGAGAATGAAGAGTCACATGATATATGGCAAGATGAGAGTTTTATTTTTATGAGATGAATATGAAGGGATGCATCTCCCAATTGTTAGAGGAGAGCAATAGTCAAAGTACTAAAAATTTATGTAAAATTATATATTGGAGATAAAGCTCCAAGCAATATGTGTGTCTTCATATCAATATTGTAATTATATGATATTGAATACATTTGAGTTATATTTGTGAGATATTGTTGTAATTTATTGTATGATATATTTATGATTTATACTTGATTCTGGATAATGTTTTATGTGAGATAATCTATTAGAAAAGCTAACAGTGGTATCAGAGCCACCTTGGTTCAAAGCTACATTTGTGAGTGAGCCATCTAGGAAGGAGAGAATGTTTGGAGCCAGTGTGTTGCAATAAGGAGTAAGACAACATCTACCTCATACTAGAGATTAAGAATGACCAGATGTTAGCCTTATATCACTTGGTCAAAGCAAAAATTTAGAGACAACTAAGTTGCAACATTGTTTAATCATACCTCATTGATGATTAATGAATGAGTTGAAGTGAAAGCAGAGTCTGTACGAGTTCATGATATGAAGGATTAAAAACCAAAGAAATCTATATGACTAGAGTTTGCTTTCCCAACTTGAATCCATAGAGGAAGAAAGTAGGCTCCGTGTTTAAAACCCACATCCACCATAGGAAGGGGCTTGCATAGTTTAGGAGCCTCATCTATTTAGAGAGGAATGGATACATAAAGGTATCATTACTTATGTGGTGCATGGCCTAGGGCATAACACACCACTATGTAGGGTAACATTTAGGTAACCATTTTGTTATAAGCACTAGAAGGAGCTCTTCATGGCTATCGAGGGTATGTATATTGACTAGTTTATCTACTATCGAAAGAAGGTCAACCTTACCATTGTTAACATGTTGCCACTCCAATATATTACATAGGAAGTCATTCAACTATATCAAAATAGAACATAATCATTTGGCCAAATATATTGAAGGTGTTAGCTTGTGATAAAGGTGAAAAGTCTATGATAATACAAAACAAGAGAACCAAAAAATAAGTTGAAAGCTTACAAAGAGCCTGAGTGCCTTAGTAGCCTGAGTGCCATAGCAAGCTTGAGAACATTATAAATCTTGAGCATCGAAGAAGTATGAGCCCAAAAGGTATGAAAATATGGTGAAAAGAATAGCACCTTAAAGGAACTTGAAATGCCAAAGGTCAAAGTAGAAGTGTGTGAAGACACAAAGGAGCGTGTAGACTAGGAAAGCAAAGAAAATGGTTGATAAAGAAACTATGATTTGTCAATGCCCTAAAAAACTTGAACCTACCTGACACGACTGATGATGTCTGATGGAAAAACACAGTGAAATTTAAGGTAAGAAATATTTCCAATTGATTGAGCACCTAAATCAAGTACGTTGAAATTTAAATTTTTGAATAAGGTAGAGTCATAAGGATTTAAAAGGATTGCTTAAAAATTTAATCTTTAAAGTATTTATGGAGAGATAAGTCTTTTGATATTTATAAAGTTTTTAAGACATTAGTTAGTTGAAAGTTTTTTAAGTTTGGGAGATATAAGTAGTTTTGTTATTTAAAAGTTAAAAATATTATGAAGGATAATCTTAGAGGAGTAATAAGGTGATTATATTTTTTAAAAGTTTATTTAAATTGATTTCTTAGTTTTTTGAGAAAATAGAAAAATATAAATTTGCAAAGAATTTGTTCTTAGTTTCTAGGGAGACATAAGGGTTACTACTTCAAAGGAACATGACAAGAAAAAATAAGCAAAAAGAGAAATAAATGTCAAAAAACAGAAATTCAAATATATGAGTTGTCAAAAACAAATGAAGAAGAAAACTTATGTTTTCAAGAAGAACAAATATATATTCAAGATGTCTCACTAGAAGAGACTAAGGAGATGTTGCAAGGTTTAAAATATTATACACAACACATGATTAAAAAATTTGAAGAACAAAAGGATACATCAATAAAGGAAAAGAGAGTCTTACAATCAATCATGAGAGAAGTCAAAGATGAAAATTTTTCAATGCTTGGAAATTATCTAAGTTCAAAGCTTGATGAAGCAGTTGAAGAATCTAAAGGTGTTTTCACATTAACTAATGATATAGAAAAGATAATGTATATGACATTACTTTCTAATGAAATTCTCAAAGGTAAGAATAGAAAACAAGAAGAAATGACTAAATATTTGAAGAATAAGATTGTTGATATTACCAGTGAAGCAAAAAAAGGAGAATTTTTAATACTTCAACAATGCATACAAAGTATTATTAATGATGCTAATGATTGTTATGAAAATTTTGTTACTATACCTGTTAGTCTATGGAAGAAAATATATTATGGAATAATAACTCTAAACATTTCCAAAATTAGACAACAAGAAAAGGTTGAAGAATCAGGGTACAAAACAATGATGAAAGATGTTTACTATGATACAAATGATTTAAGGCCTTTGACAACGAATGAATGTTGTGATACCATAAAATTAAAGCCCATGATGATAGATGCATGTTGTGATACTAATGATCTTCATCAAAGAGAAAAAGATGCATGTTGTGATTCTCATAAAAAAAAAAATTGTGATGCAAGCAATGATACTTTTGACTCAGAATTTCATGACAAGTATAGAAGAGATGCTTCATGTGACATAAAGGATTTGAATATAGTTTATGATTGTTCAGAAAAGTGTATGTTATCAAAATTGATGATGACATGGATTTAAATGATATCAGAGATAGTGATGGTCAAAGTTGTGTTGATGTTGATAGGGTTAGTTTTATTTTTGGTTATTTTGAAAGGCATACTAAAGGAATTGGTTCAAAATTGTTAAATAAAATGGGATATAAAGACACAGGTTTGGAAAAACATGGACAAGGAATGAAAGAACCAATTGTACCAAAAATAATATCAAAATGTGAAGGTCTTGAATATACAAGATAAACGAGCAACAATGAACTAGGGACTAAATTTGTGATAGGAAATAGTGACATCAAATCTATGACAAGGATTGATAAAATTAGTAACAATGAAGGACAAACAAGAAATTCTATAACTGTGAATAGATGTAATCATTGTGGGAGATATGGACATAAGATATATAAATGTTGGAATCTCCATAGTTGTAAAATTTATGGGGGACATAATCATTCACAAATATTTTATCTACAAAAAGAAAAGGAAGACCATTTATTAAAAATGAATTATGGATGGATAAACATGAATGAATGGGATAAGATAAAAATAATATTGTATGGTTTCTATAGAAGGAAACCAAGTATGATCAAATTTTGCTAAGAATATTGTCAGTCTTATCATAAAGAAATAAATGATTATGACCCAAGCATAGCTTGGAATATGGCCTATAGTGAAAGCACATGTAGTGATGATCCTACATATATGATAGTCTTATGAATGTTCTAGTGGATGACCCAAAGATAATGATAACCCATAGATGACCTAGAGGAAGTGACCCAGAGGTAATGATATAGTGGGAGTGACCTAGAGGCAGTGACCTAGAGGCAGTGACCTAGATGCAGAGACCTAGAGGTAGTGACCCAGAGGAAGATCCAATGGTAATAACCCAGAGTTAGAGACCTAGAGGTAACTCATACATTGATCCAGAGGTAGACACATATAATTTATAAAGGAATACCTAATGAAGGTTGCATATATCCAACCATTCCAAAATCAGAGCTGAAGAATTAGAGAATGAATGCAAAAGGTATTCCTACCAAATAATGTAATACGATGGGATGGAGGGATATTAGAAGCATTAAATTGTTTGTCCTCCTTGTAAATATTAGTTATAGTTGATTTATATTTTATATAATGTGTGTCAATATGAGAGAAAATGAGGTCCAAGGTGTAGACCAATTGGTTCGACCAAACCCCGTAAGAGGGGTGGAGGTCCAAGGTTCAAATATTGAGCCTTGTCGGACTGAAAGCTTGTCCCTTTCTTGGTGCTTTTAATGGTGTAAAAGGTTTAAAATGATTGTGGCATGGTGGTTATAGGAGCGGATTGCATTAAGAACTATGTGGCGGCTTCTAGGATAGACAATGCAAAATACTATGGCGGTCATAAAATCTGGACAACCTACCCAGATTCATGACGGCTACCGATTCCACCATGTAAATTAAATATATATAAATATATATATATATATCTGAGAGAAAGTGTAAAGTATTAGGATACAGAATGAAGAGTCGCATGATATGTGAGAAGATGAGAGTTTTGTCTTTATGAGAGGAATATAAAAGGATGCATCTTTCATCTATTAGAGAAGAGCAATAGTCAAAGTACTAAAAATTTATGTAAGATTATATATTGTAGATAAAGCTCCAAGCAATATGTGTGTCTTCATATCAATCTTGTAATTCTATGATATTGAATATATTTGAGTTATATTTGTGAGATATTGTTGTAATTCATTGTATGACATATTTTTATTTATACTTGATTCTAGATAATATTTTCTATGAGTTAATCTATTATAAAAGCTAACAGGTTGATTAATACAATGGGTTGTTTGGTAGCGATGATTCAAGGAGTGTAGTGGTATTCATTAGGGATTCTAAAAATCATTAGAATATGGATGGATAAAGGCATCCATTTTCTAAGACTATAATAATTAGCCTCTAGCTAGTGCAAAAATTCTCTACTTCTATGGTTCTTTTGTTCTTTCCTATCTCTTCTTAGGTTTCTTTATTCTTCATTTTTCATTCTACTTAGGTTATTTTTACAACGGTTGAGATTTTGTTTTGCTACTTTCAATGTATTATTATAGAGTTCCCTACACCTTGTAGCATCATACACCTCATAGATTAATCATTTATATTACTGCAAATATGGCTATGTGGGCCATGTATTCTATAGTATATTACATTTGCATCATTTTTAGATAAATTAGTTATCTTATAAGAAAGATTATTTTGTGTCCAATTTCTATTACACAACCTTGAAGCATAACTTTATAGCATTACAAGCTAGTTTAAGAAGTTTTACTCCCTACTACCACATCATGAACCTAACATTGAGATTGTATTAAATAGACTATACATGACATGACAAGGTTGAAATTCTTGTTTCCATGGTCCTTAGGTCAAACCACACGTAAAATAAACTTTTATGATTGAGAAATCAATTTCTTAAACTATTTTGTTGATATAGTGTTACATTTTTCTTAGATAGTTACTCTAGTATATGATATGCATCCCTTTGGTGCACACCAACAATTTATACATACAAGTTTGGTAGGTCACCTAGAAGTCAAAAAGGTATGGTTTCCCATAAAACATTATTGAAGGATTGATGATAATTGAATTTTTTAAGGCTAACCATTAACATCATGGTCACTAGCATATTAGAAATTCAAATTCTATCCCATACAACCTCCAAGGATGGTTGGTTCTATGAATACTAATGTATAAATATTTATTGTGAGAAAAAGGGAGAAAAACCTACTAAGTTTCTCTCAATCAAAACATAAATGATAATAAATATACAACTATAATAATAGTAGGAATTAAAATTTCAAATAAAGAATCATGCTAAGCACTAAATCTAAAAGGGATATCAAAAGAGAGGGGTAAAATTGTTGTGTCATAGCCTTAAGGAATGGTACTCCAATGGAAAAATATATTTCTATCAATACATAGTTATAGAGGGACCAGTTTCCCAACATAATCAAATATTAAGTACAAAGACTTATTGGTTAGTTTCAATTTTGAAGCAAAAATGTTGATCTTATAGCAAAGTTTCTCCCTTAAAAATATATGTATTCTTTGAATTCTATGTAAGATGATTTTATTATGCTATGATACACATATTCCTGGATTACAAATTTGCTTGGCTCTAAGCTTGGGTTCCAAAACTTACACCTAACAACATGATTGCTATCTTGTCATATAGTCATAGTTCTAAAAGCAAATCAAATCTACCTATTTAACACCTAACTAATAAAATATTTATTTTTTTGCATTAGATTTCCATGATCAATTAATGAGATTTGTCTCCTTGAATCAGGTGCAACTACTAGCAAATTAAATTTCCTCCTTGTTTTATTGTATTGCCTTATCTATTAAGTTGTGGATCTTTAAGTTTAAAGAAATCCTCAGAAAACCTTATGAATCTCCCATACCAACATTGATATCTACTTTGGATCCCATTAGTCCATCAAGAAGTGGATCTATGCCTAAATTGGTGCTCAATATTTGATTTCAGGTAGTTGTGCTATAAGAACTTCTTGATCGGATAATACAACAAGTGCCTTGATCTATCAACTTCTAAAACTAGGCTTGGGAACCTATTATATCTATTAAAATTTGTAGGTACTATATTTTAAAGAAATATGGTCATTTAAGATACTAAAGTCAATATATGTACCCTTAAAAATCCACATGGATGCCATGTGGAATGGACATTGCTTCTTTAATCACTAGTTGGGTTCCTAACATGGTCATGATTTCCACGATACTATTGTGTGTTTTTTACTAGAACTCTTAGGGAATTTTGAGAACCTTTGAAAAGTTTTTATTTTCAAAATATGTGAGATGTTCATTAGTTGGTTAATAATTGGCCTTATTGATGTTAGCTATCTTGGTTGATTAGGGGTATTTTCCTTAGAAGGGCCTTAGTGTTACAACACCAATATAGTTAGTCGGATATATTTCCATGTGTTCATAGATTTATTGATTTATTATTATATATAGTTGTAGGTTGATTTATAATCTATCATCTTATCATCAATAATTCTAATTTGTGTATTCGCAAGGACTTAGCCCTACTTAAGTGGCAAAGTACGTAGCCCTCCTAAAGTGGCAAGAATATATTGATTCCATTCGCTTCTATCTTCGTGACCTCATTGTATTCGTTTCCATAATTTTTTGGCTTCAAGTGGTATCAGAGTTGCTTTCTTGGCAAAGTAGGAATCAAGGGATCACACTAAAAAATATTTTTTAGTGAATTCCATAGAATTTAGAGGCCAGCATAGAAGGTATTAGCTGTAAAAGGAGTCATCGTTGTTGTTCACTCAATTCGAGCTAGGCAAAGTCCATTTAAATTGTGCAGGCACAACGCAGAAGATCATTGATAGAAGCGCACCAATTTTGTGTCAATGCTAATTTATGAAGGTTTCCAAATAGTAATATCATCTTGTTAAAATAGGAAACCACCACGTTGTTTTAAATTAGGTTGCGATTGAAAAAAATTGTGAGAGATCAAAAGTAGTAGATAGACATTCCATTTAAAACATAGATGGCATTCTAAAATTAATAGCAGATAAGATAGCACTCGAAGCCCTAAATCCAGTGGATAACATCCAATCAAAAGCGAGTATTAAAAAAAAATCGTAAGCTTTAAATGCTTCCTTACACGTCCATTCTTCGTGGTGAAAGGAAACTCATTAACACATTGGTGACATACGGCGCATGATAAATTGAACTTGCATCAACCAATCAGATAATTTGAATTTGGTGTATAAGGATATAATCAAAATTAAATAATGTAGCAACCATTATCTTAATTCATCAGATGGGTGGAGTAATTCATTTTCTAACAGCGAAAGGAAAAGCTATGTTTATTGAAGCAACCAATTCGAAGAAGGGGTGCAATCACGAAAGAATTAAATCGTGCAACCGTTCGCCAATCATCAGGTCATTCATCGCATTACAAGGCATAAAGTATCTCCAAAACAATAATAAAACCAATAGTAGAATATTGATTCTTTTGACACTGAAATCTCACAAACGTTGAAACACCTGGCTCAAACCTAATGCCAATAAGAAGTTTCGCTAATATTGTCTAAAATTATCAAATATTGAAGAAGTTATTTTCACCAGGAGACTACGTGTCAAATACTATTTCATCATTAAAAGTCTAAAGGCAGATAAATAAGTCTTATTATAATGTCGTGGTAACCTTGATCCTAATCAAATTGTTCTGTCAGTTTTGGGTATAACGACACAATCGAGAATTCAAAAATCCTCGGACAAAGCTTGAAGTCAAGATTTGGTAGCCAATCATCGAGCAATTCTGAAGACCATTAGCCAATATAATTCCTTTAGCATAACAATATAATCATGAAGATAGCCAATCGTCGCGCACTTTTGATTTGCAAGGCTTGATCAAAGTTTAAAGTGATTAAAGGTGAAGCATTAGACAATTCTCTTCCAAAGCCGTTAAAGAAGGGTTGACCTTGAAATCAAAACTTGCTGAGGTATATTAATATTTGTATTGTGCTATTAAAAATATAAATCCAATTATCGTTCGAAATCTTCAACCCATCAAGACAATCATTTCAAGCCAACCATCTGACACCAACCAGCATCCGACATACGTACAAGATAGGGTTAATTTTTATAAGGTTTATTATTTATTTTTGTTGCATGAATTTTGTTTTTGGTCTCCCTAGGATTAATAATCCCACATAGAGTGTACGCGTTCACATTACGAGTTTAAAACATCCTAAGCTAATTAAGTTATGTGTGACCACCTTTGGGCAGCCACATAATCCTCCTCCGCATCAAATTCGTTCGGTATCCACTAGTTCTCTTTTTCTGTTTCGTCCTCACCTCGTCCTCACCTCCCATTTGCTTCGTTGTTTCAAAATAAGGTCATCCATATTGTGATTCATTTGCTTGTCTTATTTGTTTACGTCTAGTATAAGGTGTGGCTTGTCGTTAATGCTAGCTTATCACATATAAATTAATGTCTCATCATCGATCTGAGTCATACATGTGGTTTGAGTCATCAACATCATATCGTTGTCTTGTTTTCGTAGTCTTGTCTTGAAAAGTTCATGTTGCAGTTCGAAAATCCATCGGTCTCCTCAATCATTGTTTGATCACATGTCAATATAAAGTTCATCGAGTAGTCATGTTAGGTTGAGTCTCGTGTCTTCCACATGTGTCGTATAACATCTAGTTTCATCCCAGTAGTCTTGTTTTTTGTGCAATTAGTACTATCTTATTTTCTATGCAGTCAGTATTGTCTTATCATCCATAACATGTATAGATTCAATTTAAACAAACCATTGGTGGCTAAAAAAATAGCTATTGGGAAGTCAAAAGAAGTAGCCGTTGAAGTCATTTAAGTTGGAGAGAAACCATTTTTTTGCACAAAAATAACCAATTTTTGATCAACTGGTCCAAATTTTTTTTTTCAAATTTGGTCCAAAAATTTTTGCTGAATTTTATAAAGCAAGTGCATGAGTGACAGGTGGAATCGAGGTCCAAATGGAAGACTGCATAGCAAAGATATTCCAAATGAAGGACCAATAAACCCACCAAGAAGACCTCCATGAAATAAAGGTATGCAACATAATTCTCCTTTACGCATTAACAATTTTAACCCCAACCATCCTGCTATTAATCCCATGGCTCCTTCCAACTCATCCAACTCATCCCAAGAAAATCTCACACATGAGGAAATAATAATCCCCAATACAGGAAACCAAGAATTACAAGCATGTTTGACTCAAATAATGACTAATATGAACAACATGTCAATAATTCTTGGATGAATAGTAAATAAACAAAACCAAGAAGCTCCCCCTTCCCCAAATAATTACCATAGATAAAATGATAATGCGGATCAAGATACAGAGGAAGTTTATCAATATGCAAGATGGCCTACAGGTGTTAATGTTCCACGTACTGATATGCCCACCTTTGAGGGTGGGGATCCACATGGTTGGTTAGCTAAAATGGAGGGTATCCTACACTTATATCATATTCTTGAAGCTAGAAAATTTTCTTATGCCTCTTCCAAATTGGGTACAGAAGCTTACCAATGGTTCTCTTGGCAACAACGTCAACATAATCATCCCATCTTATGGCCCGAATTTAGAGATCTTTTTCTCAAGATATTTGACAAAGGTAGTTCTTCTTCCTACATTGTTCGTCTATTGGGCCTCAAACAAACTAGTTTTTTCCAAGATTATGTTTTAGAGTTCACAAGTCTTCTCGCTTACACAGATATAGTAGATGCCTCAGTGGTGGTTTCTGCCTTTCGACATGGTTTAAGGGAAAATATTCAACTCAAAGTGGACTTACATGATCCATACACCTTGGATGAAACTATAAGGATTGCTAAACTTGCTGAAAAGAAGTTTCAAAATTGGACATCTTCTAGACGAGACTCTAATACACATCCTCAATATCACAACAATTCCTTCCACAAAAATGAACAACCATCAAGATATTTTTGCTATAAATGTCGCAATCATCATCCAAGAGATCAAGCATGTGTACCAAGACAAACCTTTCAAATAGAATATGATAATAAGGATGAAGAAGATGAAGTAGAGGATGTCAATCAGCCAGAGTCACCCATAGATGAAGAACAAATAGATAATAATGACACAATACCAGAAGAGGATACTATGGCTATCTCAGTGCATGATCTCATGGGATTAACAGCTCACCATACAATTAAGGTACCATGATTTATTAGGCACAAAAAAATAAATGTGTTGATTGATTCAGGTAGTACTCATAACTTTATCGACATCAAGACTGCTAAAGCATTGAATTTGCACATTAATTCTTCCAACCAAGACAAGTTTCAAGTTTTAGTTGCAAATGGAGGAAATGCTCAATGTATTGGTAGAACCTCTTTAGTCTCAATACAAATGGGAAGTTACACATGGTGAGGCACTCTATTCGTTATGAGTTTGGGAAGTTCAGATGTTATTTTGGGTGTTGAATGGCTAGAACAACTCGACATTGTTAGTTTCAATTTTCAAAAATTATTTGTGGAATGGAAAGAAAATGGAAAGACTATTCGACTCCAAGGAATTCAAACTCCACCATCACAGGTAGTGAGTTCTCACAACATGGAAAAATACTAAGGAAAGGAGGTTATGGATTCATAGCTCAAATCAACTACATGGAAGTACAAGCATAAGATACAGTGATAATTCCCTCAAAGGATCTTCAAGATATTGTGGCTAACTATGATGAAGTTTTCAAGGAACCAAAAGGGCTCCCTCCCAAGTGATCTCATGACCATGCCATACATCTTGTCCCTAGAAGTCTTCCACCTAATGTACGTCCTTATCGATACCCTCAACCTCAAAAAATAGAAATTGAAAACATTGTCCAAGAACTATTAGAACATGGAGTTATTCATCATAGCACTAGTCCTTATTCATCACCAGTAGTGTTGGCCCATCGTAAAGATAATTCTTGGCGTATGTGTCCTGACTTTTGGCCCCTTAAAAAAATCACCATCAAAGACAAGTTCCCTATCCCTGTCATAGATGATCTATTAGATGAATTGCATGGTGCTAAATTCTTCACAAAATTGGATCTACATTCAAGTTTTCATCAAATTAGAGTAAGATATGAGGACATTCCTAAAACCACCTTTCATACTCATGAAGGTCATTATGAGTTCTTAGTCATGCCTTTTGGTCTCACCAATGCCCCCTCCACCTTCCAAAGTCTCATGAACCATGTCTTTCATCCATTTCTTCGCAAATTCATCTTAGTCTTCTTCGATGATATTTTAATATATAGTAAATCTTGGAAGGATCATTTGATACATGTGGGGAAAGTTCTTCATGTTTTACATAAGGAGAAACTTTTTTTCAAACGCTCCAAGTGTTCGTTTGGTGTTCAAGAAGTTGAATATTTGGGTCATATAGTTTCTCATGAAGGTGTTAAAGTGGATCCTAATAAAATTAAAGCCATCCAAGATTGGCCCTTACCTAAAACCATCAAGAAACTTCATGGTTTTTTGGGTCTTACAGGTTACTATCACAAGTTTATTCGCAATTATGGTAAAATTGCAGCACCTCTCACCGCTCTTACAAAAAAGGATGCCTTTCACTGGTCGGATGTGGCCACTCAGGCATTCATGGCACTCAAGGAAGCCATGTGTACTACTCCAGTTTTGGCAACTCCAGATTTTCACAAACCATTTGTTATTGAATGTGATGCTTCGAGAACAAGTATTGGGGCAGTATTAATGCAAGATGGTCATCCCTTGGCATTCAAAAGCAAGCAAATTTCAGGTAAAAATTTGGGAAGATCCACATATGAGAAAGAAATATTGGCTATTTTACATGCAGTTGAGAAATGGAGATACTACTTGATCAGCAATCGTTTCATCATAAAAATATATCATAGTAGTCTCAAGCATTTTCTAGAACAACGCTTTTCCTATCCAGAGCAAAACAAGTGGTTGACAAAGTTATTGGGATATGATTTTGTTATCGAGTATAAGAAAGGCAAAGAAAATATGGTAGCAGATGCATTGTCTCGTAAATATGAAGATGAAGTTTCCATCAACGCCATTTTAGGTCCTTGTTCTCATTGGGTTTCTCAGCTCCAAGAAGAATGGTTGGTGAACAATGAAACTGCTCAAATTATTCAAGATTTGATTCTAGGATCATCCAAGCATCCTCATTTTTCATATAATGACAAGGTGTTAAGAAAGAAAGATCACATTTTCATTTCGTAAAATTCCATTATTAAAACATTGGTCCTTGAAGAATCACATGCTTCTCCATCAGCAGGGCATTCAGGATTTTTGAAGACATATATGCGGGTAAAACAATCCTTTTATTGGAAAGGATTGAAATCTGATGTCAAAACATTTGTTGTCGAATGTGAAGTATGCCAATGCAATAAGGGTGAAACAATCAAATCTCCAGGACTCCTTCAACCCTTACCAATTCTTGACCACCAGTGGGAACACATATCAATGGATTTTATTGAAGGTCTTCCCAAATCAAAAGGTAAAACAATGATTTTTGTGGTAGTAGATCGTCTCTCCAAGTATGCTCACTTCAATGCTCTACAACACCCATATTCAGCAAGCAAAGTGGCTAAGGTATTTATGGACTCCATTTTCAAGTTACATGGAATACCCAAAAATATTGTAAGTGATCGTGATCCCATTTTTACTAGCAATTTTTGGCGAGAATTATTTTATCTTAGTGGTACCAAATTAAACATATCTTCTGCATACCATCCTCAGACTGATGGCCAAACTGAAATTGTTAACAAATATTTGGGTACTTATTTATGATGCTTTGCTCAAGATAAGCAATCTCATTGGAGTCATTGGCTATCATTAGCAGAATGGTGGTACAACACTTTGTACCATTACTCCATCAAGATGTCCCCATTTGAAGCATTGTATGGGGTAAAACCACCAACAATAGCAGATTATGTTCCAGGTTCTTCCAAAGTAGCTCAAGTAGATGATTGGTTCTAGCACCGATAGACAATGCTTAACATTCTCAAAGATAATTTGATCCAGGCACAAAATCATATGAAGCAGCAACAAGATTCACATCATTCAGAAAGACAATTCAATATAGGAGATATGGTTTTCTTACGTCTGCAACCTTACAAACAGTTGTCATTAAATATCAAGACTAGTCAAAAGTTGGCTCCAAGATTTTATGGTCCTTACAAGATAGTGCGTCGCATAGGTGAAGTGGCATATCAGCTAGAGCTTCCTTCCTCATCCCATATTCATCCAGTATTTCATGTCTCATGTCTCAAAAAGGTAATTGGACAAAGAGTACACTCTCAATCAGAGCTTCCAGTACTTGACGAAGAAGGATGTATCTATCTTCAACCAGAAGCAATATTGCAGAGCAGATCACGACATCTTCGATCTCGCCACATCAAAGAATTTCTAATCAAATGGTAGGACCTACCAATAGAGGATGCTACATGGGAAACATAAAGTATTTTTGAGTCATTTCCAGCTTTGAGGACAAAGCTTTCCGAGGAGGGGAGCCATGTTACAACACCAATATAGCTAGTCGGCTATATTTCCAAGTGTTCACCGATTTATTGATTTATTATTATATATAGTTGTAGGTTGATTTATAATTTATCATCTTATCATAAATAATTCTAATTTGTGTATTCGCAAGGACTTATATCCCAAATACATAGTTGATATTATTCTTTGAATATTTTAGGCCTTTGAAGCACAAGAAAGGATTAAATCCTTTTATATTTCTTTCATGTTCACTGATTAGACAAACATTTCTTTGATGACATCATTCCATAATTTTGAGTGCTTAAAGTAAATGAAATCCCTTTGAAATAGATATATCTAGTTTGTTTGATTATACTTGGATGCATAATCTTGATTGTCTATTGAATGGATAAAAAATTTAATGATATTTTTGTTTAAAATGCTATCTAATGGTTCTAAAATGTTATCTATTGATTATTGTTGAATTTCACCATTCAACCTTTGCAACCCTTGCATAGCTTGTACACTTAGAAATTTCTTGGACCTATATGTCTAATTATTCCTTCTAATGATTCTTGAATAGATTATATGGTTTCTATTGTTCTAAAATTGATCTCTAAACAATTTTGAATGCTTTAAAGTTATCTACTCCCTTAAGAACCTATAATTTATTAGCATAAACATCATCATCTATTGAAGTTTTTAACACTCATATTCCCTTCATAACAAATCCAAATGTTGATTTTCATCATTCATGATGATAAATTTTGAACAGATTAAATGGTTATCATATGATAAGCAACACTTGAGAGGCAATTAGATCCTGTTTTCATTACTTCCACACTTGACCAATTTTTAGGATTGCATCTATGCTTTTCAATTTTAAGACCGTTTAGAGATCTGAAAAGGAGTGAAACATTGGCCACCTATTGATATCTTTCTTCACAAAATAAGATGTTTTTTGATGTAATAATATAATCAACTATATCTAGGTTGACTATGTTATGCACTCTGAAAGGTGATCCTATAAAATTTTGAATACTAATTTTTTATTGCCAAATAAAAAATGGTTATACTGAATGAAATTCACTATATTCACCATAAATATACCATGATAATATGTGATAGGTAACTAAGATACATACTAGCATGATGACATGCTCAATGGTGCATTGCACTGAACCTCTAGGCATTTTCCTAGGTTAAGCCAACCTAGTAAGGTTATTAGTGCATCATAGTTTAGAAAACCAAGTGCTTGATCATGTCTTACATGATATTCTTTTGAATCTCTATATCAATGATGATGTGTAGAGGCTTATCCTTTACCAAAAAACAAGTGTGAAACAAGTACCTTCACTCTTTATAAGCATTTGAGGTTGAGGCATTACTAGCTTGCTAAGTTCTAACACTCAGGCAAGTGTTGTCTACCTCCTCTTAACCTTTTGATATATAAAAATAGTTTTTGACCTCTAGTAACACCACCAATGAATTTTGTGAAGCTCAAAACTCAATGTAACTATAAATGTAAGTTTTATGGTAGATGTGCCACTTGTTGTTCACCTTTTGTTTGCATTTATCCTATGTTAGTTGAGAATTATTGGGTTTGGATGATGTTGAGGGGTCTTGGAGAATTGCCATCATAAATAATCATGCAACTAGCAACTTGTATTTTATAGCCAATAGTATCCCATTAGAATTTGATGCTAGACTAGTATGCTTTGCTTGTGGTTTCTCTTTCATCTTTGACTCGAAGTAAAATATTTACATAAGGATTCCATTGATAGGAAATCCATATTGAACTTAGTGTTATCAATGCATAGCCAATTGAGAATTTCATCGAACTCGTAAGTGTTCAAATGTTCTTGATGTTGATATAGTTTGCTAGAAATACTTGTGTTCATCCTTAAAGTGATGCAAGGGATATAAATTATCTTACACTAGCTTCATAAATATCATCTAGGTTGTAATTCCATATCCTTTATTTATAAACTTGTTGCTAATGGCTTCCCACCAACAAGCAACTAATTTTGACATGTTGAAGTCCATGAAAGCAATCTTATCTATATCAAAAAATTAATTGGCAAAAATATAGGCTTTGAGTTGCTAAATCCATATGTCCAACTCTTTAACATTGATCCAACCTAAGAAGACTAGAACATCGAGTTTATCTACACCTTAAGTGGGTTGTATCTCTAGATAGGCATAGGTTTGGAAGATATATATGGAGATCCCATATTTATCATGAGAATTAAAAACTACTCAGAGTGTATTTCTTTGTTATTTCAATGTGTCCCAAATGAGCTTTTTGATGTCATGTGTCATGGTCTCCACCATTGATAAATTTGTATTTGTGATATTTACTTATGAATGTGATGTTCCTTAGGGTAACTCAAATATGTAACATGGTGTGACACCTTTCTTCTTGTACCACAAACATGAACGATAATACAACAATGAAGCATACGGGAGGTTCTATTCTAAGCAAGAACCATTGTAAAGAAGATAGAATTAGACGAAAGAAATTAAATGAGTGCAAAAAATACTTGAAACCATTTTATCCACACTAGAGGGCCCAAGATGTGGTGGCATAAAGTATAACTTCATCATGCAACTTGTGGTTCCATAAAGGCATTTTTTAGAGTTGTGCAATAGAAATAGGGTACTATGAAATATTTCTAACAAGAATACAAAATTATCTACAATTAATGTATATGTAAATATATTAGAAGTAGAAGGTCTCCATAGCCATGCTTCATAATAGTACACATATTATATATGTGGGGTGCATGACACTATAGGGTGTAGGGCACTCTATACCAAAGCACTAAAAGAGATAGTACAATAAAATCATAATCACTATAGAAATAACTTAAAGTTATAAAATAAGAAAGAAAGCATAGAATAAATAGGAGAAGATAAGAAAAGTAATGGAAGAAGAACCAAAGAACTAGAAGAAGTAGCCTAAGACAATCGTAATCTATATACAAATGTATAACAATTACAAGCAATTGGAAAGTAAAGTGGTTCAACTCCCTAACTAATCAAGCAATAGTATGATGATAATTAAAAAATTATCCATCCTACTTCCATCATAACTAGAATTAGTTTATGAAGTGCCAAGTGACAAGACTAGACAAGTGTAGATGTGTTTCTAATGCCTAGCATTGGAAATATCCTCTCTTTGTATTATGACATATAATGATGACATGTGATGTTATAACCAAAGGTTTATTTATTTGTGTGTTTTCATGCCATTGGCATTAGCGCTAGCGCAAGGTTGGTAACCAACAGTTCATGGAACAACATGTCAATTTGGTACCATGAGAAAAGTTTGATGCTACAGGAAGGGATGGTATTTGCCTATCTAGTTAGAAGTCTAAATGGATACCAAGGCTTGGAAGATAAAGGTTATGAGGTGCTATCATCCTTCAAACCTTAAGTAATACCTTCTTTGCTTAGATCATAATGATTTAAATTCATATAGCTCCTCCATATTGACTATGATATAGATATTGCCTAGGTTTATATTCAACCAAGTTTGATAGGGGCCATGACCTAAAAACTTCTTGCAATGCACACATTTCTTGAGATTCTATGAAAGGAGAGCATTCACACAAAATTCCATCCATTCCTCAAACACTTTTATATGTTCTTCCTTTAATTCATACAATGATAAATAATTTAGAAATACCTTGAAATTCCTCTTTGAAATTTATTTAAAACTATATATAGAACGATGCATTGGAATGTGGCAAAAAATTGCATAATCTGAATAACATTCAATTATACGATTATTATCTAAAATAAAAGTGGTATTCAATTTATCCTCTTCAATAATGCTAGTTTGGTTATAGTAAAAAAATCCATCCAAGAAGGAATATATTTCATGCTCAACCACTTTTTCCACTATTGAATCAGTTAATATCATTGGAAAGGTCAATATTTATTACAAATTATGATTTTTATATCCTCCTTCTTTAGGTTAATAAAGATCAGTGACATTGAGTCACTGATTGTCACATTAAAAATAATCCTTTCATCCAACATCTTCTCCATCTCTATATTTACCAATATTGCATAGTTGTGGTTTATGTGGTGTGGCCTCCTTTCCACTAGTTATCCTCTTGGAATCAAATGACATGTAATGGGTGCACCACTTAAGTGGAATTTCATTGAATTCCTTATAACTCCATGCAAAGACTTCCTTGTATTTCATGAAAATTCTAAATGCAACTTTATAATATCAGGTTCCTTGATCACCTTTGTTGCATTGGATGCACTGATTTTTATCTATTTGTGCATCACCAATGTTATATTCTATAAAATTGGAAGATAGACAACTTCCCCTCCCTTGACTACATGCACATCCATTGTATTTGTCTTGACAATTGCAACACTATTTGACTTCACCTACCTCTTAGGTATTAAATATAGTTTCCTTTCTTGCCACATCTATGTCCTTATATTATTCAACATCCATGCATAGGCATATTGACTAAAAAATTCTATAACCCTCTTTATAAAAGAGGATATTAGTGTCAAAGTGCCCTTAGTCCTAACATCACCTTTGTTATCAATTTTATTTGTAGATATATAGATGAATTTTGGGATAAGCATTATTAGGTAGCAAAACGACTCTATGAAATATTTGAATAGTACTCCTAAATTGGCAGTAAAAAAATGATAGATTTTGTACAATCATATTGAAGAGCTACTAGCTCTAGGTAGGTCTATTACTTCTATTCAAGAAATTCTACTTTAGGACATATATTCAATCTTGAATCAATTATTACTTGATTGTTCAGAAAACCAATTGTAGCATTATCAACTACCAAGTTTGAATATAGAGGAGCACCTTTTGTAGCACACGTAGTTATATAGATTCTAAACTTGATGGAAGAGATTGAACTCCTACAACAAAATTTCAATACCATTTATCATGAAAACATGATCACTATAAAATTAAAGGAAATCCTATCACGTATCATAAAATAAAGCACGTTGAGGACCATGGCCATTGTTTATGATAGAAAGTACAAGAGGATATCATTTTCCTCATCTACTACAAGGTTGAAGTTAAAGTTTTTTACCTTCAAAAATTTATTGACTGAGAAGTTCGTATAATTTTAAGACATGATAAGTTTTCCACAAATTGTCATTAAGAATAAGATGATGAAATGGACTTGATTAGAATCTTAAATTTATGATATTTTATTGGCATCGGCAACAAAAATGCTTGTCTTAAAAAATAATTCACCTTAAATACTAAATTTGTTATGCATAAGAGGCCACAAGGAACAATGTGAAATAGTAGTCATAGGTAAAAACATGGATTTTGAAACAATGCCATTAAAGGTTTTAAATTGAGGATACTATTATAATTATCAAAAACAATGGAAGAAACATATTTTGATAACAAAAAAGCCTACTTTTTCACTCTATTGATACTCATCTTTTAGTTATTTGTATGTATTATTAGGTAATCTTAATCGTAAGGATTTATTTTCTTCCCATGCACTCTCTTTTCCATCTCCAACATGTCTTTCCAATGACATCTTAACTCTTTAAAAGAGCCCAACTCCCAAATGCATTAGTACTCTCCACAAAATCTACAATTCATAGATATAAGAATCTTTATAAAGCAAGCTTAAAGTTTTATTATCAATTTTTTAAATCGTAATTTTGCATTATGTTTTTTTTACTATAGAAACTATAGCATTGATGACAAATTGAACATTTAGAGTGGCCTAAGATACCTATATAAGTATATCTATTTGTTTACTAAATAGCTTCAATAATTATTATATTTTTCATCCTCTAATCAATTACAAAAACTATAAATTCTCTATTTCCAAGGAGTAGTTGGATGAATATGTTTATTACTATTATTGTACAACTTGAGTGAGTTCATATTTTTAAAATTATTAAGGTAAATGAAGGGGTTTTAAAAGGCTCCAAACCTTTTACATTTGTTGACGAGAAAAATCACTTTCAACACCTATATATTATAAAATTTGTATTAAAAAGGAGCATGTTGCATACTTAGATACAACAATTTTGATTTAACTCTATCCCATAGTGATTCAAAATTTCTTAAATTTAATCCATTTGGTTTCTTTATAATACTTAATCAATTCTCTATTATCTTTAGATCAGATCTCCAATTCTACCTTTCTTAAGAACTTCGAAAGCTTCCATGCATCCTTTTTTAATTAGCTCTTGAATCTCAGTTTAGTTTCCATGAAAATTGACCCCATGCTAATAGATATTTTGTAGTGATCAATTCCCATAAGGCTTTGAAACTTCTAACTTAGCAACATTAGAAGTGTTTTCCTCTTTCAAAGTCATCAAAAAAATATCATTCCATATCTTGGATCCATCTATTTGAAATCCCATGTTTGCCATAACATCAGCTGCAACATTACCTTCTCTGTAGACATGTTGGATCACAAATAACTCCATGCCTAATAGTATCTTAATTACATCTTGAATAATACTTTCATTGCTCCAACTAGCGGTTTTCTTGGCATTCAAACTATTAATGATATTCATAGTCTCCTTCCACTATAAGCTTCTTAACATTCTCATTTCTGCAAGTCTTACTCCTATAATCATGGACCTCATATCTGCTACATGGTTTGATGTATGGCCAAAGTTCATCGCATAAAAAGATATCACTACCCCTGAGCTAGATCTCAAAACCCCTCCTCCTCTAGCCTTCCTTGGATTACCTTTAGAGGCTCCATCAAAATTTAATTTTATCCATTATAGGAGGGAGGAGTCCATCTCACCTTTCTCTTTGGCTAACTAATTTGATTCTCTGTAGCTCTCAATAGTCCTAGTTCGTTGCTATTTCTTCCTCTAGCTCATTTTCATAGATTTGTTTGTCCATATTAACAACCACATTTTCAACAATGGCAACTTTGATACTCCTGATAATTACCTCTACACTATTATCCTTATCCTAGAACACTCGTTTATTCCTCTCCCTCCATATCTGCCAAATGAAATGAGGTAAGACAAAGATCCAAATTTTCTCCAATCAAAGGTTATGATAAGGGTTAACCCAACTTTCCCATAAGGCCTCCAAAGACTTTGATGTCACCCATTGAATTTTAAGCGACTGAAGAAGTGCATGCTAAACCTCCAAAGAAAGGGGGCAATGGAAAAAATAATGATCAATTATCTCCTCATATCCTAACATAAATAACACCTATTAGGAATAATCATACCTCTTTTTCTAAGATTATCCACCATCAATATCCAATTTTACAATTCCAATTAAAGAAAGAAAGACACATTTAGTGAGAGGTCTTTAATCTAAACTCTATGTGAAGGAAATTTCTAATTCTCCTTATCCCGTTCAAAGGCAAAAGCAAAGTTAACAAGTAAATATTCCTTTAGGATTAGAACCTATCCTCTCCTATATTGATCTACAAATAGTAATGTTGTAAACTGAGATTGAGAGAATTAAGCCTCCTTTCCATAATTGCACCAACTCCTTCCAACTGTAGCATGTGCCACACTCTACAATTATCATCCTCCTTGATGTACTCGTGAACCACGTTTCCATATTTTTGCTTTAAAGACCAAATGATGCACTTTCAATAATCATTAAAAATTAAAGGTCTCTTCGTGACCCATGCATCCTCCCAAAAGCGTATCTTATCACCTCTTCCCACCTATCATATTAAACATTTCCATAAGAGATTTCTTGTTTTGATCAACTCATTCCACAAAGATGATCCTAAAGGTGGATTTAAGCTATAAGCAAAGGGGATTTTTTTCTCAAGATATTTTGTAGAGAGGATTTGAGTCCAACATTGATCATGTTCAATTATTTTCTGCCATCCCACTTTGGCCATTAAAGCCCTGTTCATCTGCTTAATTTTTTTGATGCCAAGATCACCTTCTCGCTTAGGCCTACAAACTTTCTCCCATGCCACCAAAATAATCCTTTGTTTCTCTTTTACACCAGTTCAAAGAAAGTTCCTCTGCATTACCTCCAATTTCTCAACCATCGATGCTAATATTTTAAATAAAAACATCATGAAAATGGGCAGGTTTTGGAGGGTTGTCCTCAATAGCTATAATTTCCACGCTTGAGTAAGGGAAGATCATTTACATCCTACAAGCTTTCTATGGAATCTCTCAAGCATTGAATTACAATATTCTATTTTCATTCTACCTACAAAAAGGGGTATTCCCAGATATATAGTGGAGAAGTTGTCCACTCTGCAACCAAAATTTCTTGCAGTTTTATTTTATTAAAGTTGGGGAGTGTTAGCAAAGAACAATCTAATTTTCAACAAATTATTTTTTAACCTAAAGTTGTTTCATAGGTTCTGAAAATTTGCTTGTATTTCTCAACTTCCACAACTGATGACTCTGATAATATTATGGTATCATCAACAAATTGTTGATGAGTAATTATATTTGAAGATGATGCTAGCCAAATTCCTTTAATCAAGGTTGCATCTTTTGTTGCAGTTAAGCTCCTTCCTAGAGCCTCAACTACTATTATGAACAAATAAAGTGATATAGGATCATCTTATCTCAACCCTATTTTACCTAAAAAGAAACCTACTAGTTCTCCATTTACTATCATTGAATATCAAGTGGAGATGCAAACTATGATCCAAAGCCTCCAATTTGTCCCAAAACCAAAACAAATTAGCACTTTATCAACAAAATCCCAAGAGACTTTATCGTAGGTTTTATTCATATCCAACTTCAATAGCATGCCTTCTAATCCTCTCATCCTCAGAGTGTAGAGCCTCATGAATAGTGATTAGCCCATCCAAGATTTGCCTTTGTTTAAAAAAACCACTATGTTAGAGAGAGATAATCTTAGGTAAAATACTCTTTACTCTATTAGCTAGAACCTTTGTCAAAATTTTATAAATGAATTTGTATAGGCTGATTGGGCGAAACATCTTTTAGCATGTATGCACCTTGCTTTTTTATAATCATCAGGAATGTAGAATTTCATTCCTTGAGAATTTATTTTTCTCATTAAAATTCTAGCAAAGCCTTTAACACATTTTTCTTAATAATCTCCCAGTAAGTCTAAAAAAGACCATTTGGGAAACCATCCAGACTTGGGGCTTTATCCTTCTGCATGCTAAAAATTGCCTTGCACATCTCCTCCTTTGAGAAAGGACTGTCCAAAAAAAGATCTATTTCACTATTCACCACTTGGTGAATATTCTTCAGCAAATTGTTAATTGATTCAACATTTATTATATTATCCATGCTGAAGAGATTTTGAAAAGAAGAAATTTCTTCCTTTTTAATATCCTCTTCCTCTTTTATTTCATTGCCCTCTTTTGTCTTCAATATTTTTATTCTATTATATGCCCTGTATCTAATAGTTGTGAGATGAAAAACTTGGGTATTTCGGTCTCCTTATTTAAGCCATAAAGCCCTAGATTTCTGTTTCCAATGGACTTTTTCTTGGGTTAATAAAGTGTGGAGATCATATAGAAACACCTTTTATTTTCTATCTAATTCCTTCATGCGCCCCCAATTCTGAATTTGCTCTCCCACCTCTTCTAAGTTAGCATTTATATTACTTTTTCTCTCTTTTAAATGAACAAAACCCTCCTTGTTCCACCATTTTAATGTTGTAAATATGAGCAAGTTTTGTTATCATTGATGTCAAACGTCAGTATCTGTGATCAGTGCAGGATTTGGTCAAGAGAATGGTTAAATATTCTGAAGGAAAAATCTAAAGGACATAATATTATTAAGGGACAAAAGACCATGGTTAAAGGCCCAAAGGGTATTTAAAAGATTTAAATTATCTAATATTTAAATTATTTATTAAAATAATTTAAAATTAAATATTTAAATATTTTAAATAACTTATTATAAATCTTAAAGATTTATTTTTAAGATTTAAATTGGGCATAGTAATGATATTATTTTAAAGTGCCTTGATTAAATTTTATACGACATTCAGGTGGGCCCTAATAGGCGTCGATGCGTCGACGTTGAAAAATATCGCCGACGTCATCATACAATGTGGAGCACATGTTAATTATGAAATGAAATGAAAGATTTTAATTACATCCGTGAGACCCAAATATGGTCTATGGGACCTCAAATATGGAAGTACAATTACTCATCATATCATATGATCTTTAATATCTTTGAGAAAGTTGTTTCTTCTCCTGCTGATTTGTGTTAGCAATTCCCCAACTTTTTTTATTTTACTGTCTTCAAATAAATCTACCATAACCTCGTTCCCAAGTGTTTCTTTGTATTTGTCACGGATATCTGAAAAAATTAGGCATTTATAGATGAAGTGTTCCTCTGTCTCTACCGCCCTCGTGTCTGCATAGAGTACATATCCTTTCTTCCCATTGTTCTTTGGGCGTTGTTCATCTCCCTGTTTCACATCTAAGCCTATAAGAGCTAGTCCTTATCTGAGCAATGAGTATTTTTTCCTTCCACTTGATTTCAGCGCCTATATACGCTTTTTCCTTGTGGTCATATGTTGGGTTAAAATTTGCAATATAATATTGTCTTTTCCTGCTTGCATTTTTCCACATTCCACTTCTAAACTTTTCATTCACATAATTTTTTATATCTTTGTTGACATTTGGGCATTCATTTATGTTGATTTCCCAACGTTTCATCCATTTCTGATTTTGTTTCATCCATGTATTTTTCATGTTTTATTTTTTTTCAAGTAACATAACAACTTGGTCATAGAAATTGCTTCTAAAGGGAACATTCCAGTTTCAGCTAGAATAATTTCATAAGGGGTTGTCACCTTAATTTTGAGAAAGTTTGTGATTAGATATTTTTGAATCCTTTCTATTTGCCTCCATTTTGCATTTGTTATGCCACTAGCCCACACCTCACAACCATACAATAGAACCGGTGTAACAAGTAGGCCAAATAAGACCTTGATGGTCTTCCAGTCCCACAACTCGACATTCCTACACTTGTTTTGAAGTGCATATAGTCCTCTCCAACCAATTTGAGTTCTTTTCATCCTACATGTATTCCAATTAAGTTTTTCATGAAAGTCTATGCCTAGGTATTTGTATTCTACTACTACATCAAGCGGTTCTCCTGCAAACTAAAATTTGAGTTGTTGCTTCTTCTTTTTTGCTGAAAAAATCATAATTTTTGTTTTGCTCGTGTTCACTCGCATCCCAACTTCTTTACAAAAGAGTTCTAGAGATTGAAGGTGATCTTCTAGATCTTTGGTCTGTTTTGGCCACAAGAATTACATCATCTGCATACACGAGGAGTTTTACCATATATTTGGTTAAATGCACACCCTCTCCCCCAAATTTGTTTATCCATTCTTCTAACTTGTCAATGTAGAGCCCAAATAAGGTCGGAGATAGAGGGCAACCTTGTTTGACACCTATGTCACTACCAAAACATTCAGATAATCCTTCCCGTGTTCTGATTCTAGCCTTTACATGCTCATATAGTCTGTGAATTGTTGCCCTGTAGTGAATTGGAACCTCTAGCTCTTCCATTTTGCTCCATAATTTTTTCCTTGGCACTGTGTCAAATGCCTTTTTGAGTCTAAAAAACAACAAAAAGCCTCCTCTTTTTTATCCTATATTTTTTCCACTATGTGTCTGAGCGTGATACAGTGATCAATAGTTGAGTGCTTGGGCCTAAAACCTGCATGCCTCTTTGCTCTCTTTCCCCTTTCTTCTGCCCATATGCTCATCCTACGCTCTATCATACTCCCAAACAACTTTGCAAAGAGAGGGTTGATCATGATAGTTCGATAGTTTGAGGGATTATTTACATCTCCACTTTTAAACAAATGAATGGTCAAGCTAGTTGTCCACTCGGTAGGGAAGCCATTTTGTATGACCTCATTGAATTTTTTTTTAATTTGCGGTGCCAAGATATCTACCCCTCATTTTATATGCTCTGTTTGAAGATTGTTTATGTCACGGGCTTTACCAGTGGCTAACTTTTTTATCCCTTGAATAATGTCTTCAATTGTGAAAGTTCTTTCTTGACAATGATAGTATGGGCTGTCTCCTGCTGGTTACTATGTTGATACAATTGTTTTGAATACTCTAACCACTGATTAACTGTTATGTTATTTTCAGTTTGCATCATTTTCACGCTTAGTTCCTTCCAAAATTTCTTTGGTTCATGCTTCCAAATATTAACACTAAGGGAGACATAAGGTAGTCATAAAAAAACCTGTCGACGTCGTTATAAACCATGGAGCAAATATTATTTAAAGAAGGCATAAGGAGGCAAAAATACATATGTGCGATATTCAAAAGGCGCTCGTTCGATGAAATAATCGAATTAGGATATAAGTGAACAATGACGTGAAAACTTTGAATTGCACACAAAGAAGCAATCTGATGTCAGTTGAAAATACAATAATGTGTGATTGGTTCGTTTCGACGACACGATATTGAACCGAGGTTTCATAAAATCTTGGAAAGACTATGCTTCGTGCGACACACGACTTTCAAGGGTCTCAATGCCAGTGTTAGAGGGAAGTGGGAACTCGTGCTCCCTTCCCTTAGACTCAAGTGGGCGTGTAGCCTGTGTGGTTACATAGGCATGGCCAAGAGCACTAGGTAAACTAAGGACGCGAGTTCGAATCGATGACATTGCTGATAAATTTCGATTTTCGGAGCGCATGATATGGTTGATAAATCCCTTTAAAGGTATGTCCGAATTACCACTTGAAGTTTAATTATTTTATTGTGACTATTTGATATAAAAGGAGGCTGAAAAGCTATAGGAAGGTGAAGCGAAAAGGTACAATAAGAAAATGATTATATTTGTGTAATATGTACATAATATTGGAGTAATAAGGTTGAAAAGGGACATACCCGATATTGTCTGAAAGGGGAATAGTTTATATATTGAATTTTTGTCTTATGGAAATTTAAAAGGGACATATTGTCTTTAATCTTTGGAGTAATAAGGGTGTAAAAAGCTTAGGAAGGTAATGCATTTGTTTTGATAGGAAAGTTGAATGAAAAATATTTTTGAAAAAGGAGTTTATAAGGTGTATTTAAGAATTGTTATTTTTGTGAAAAATAATTATTGAGTTAGATATTGTGAGTTTGGAGATTATAAGGTGTGCATGGAAGATTGTTACGTGTTATGTTATGGTGAAATTATTGAGTTGAATATTGTGAGTTTTGAGATTATAAGGTGTACAAAAGGATTTGTTATTTTGCATGAAAAATAATCTTTGAAAAAATTATTTTGCGGAGGTTGTGGTAACCTAACCCTAGTATTGGTAAAGAAAAAATTGATTGTGGTTAAGACAGGTTTTGAAGATATATCTCCATCAAAATAAAAGGTATGGGTACATCTTCCTTGTGAGTAAAATATTATTGGATTGGATGTTGTGAATGCTAAGTTGGAGTGAAAAGGATTGTTTGATAAGCATTGTTGAGTTTGGTATTGAGATATCCAATATTGATTGATGAAGGTTTTTTTCTGGAATAAAGGTTGATGATAGAAACCTTGTTTGATAAGCATTGTTGGAAATATTGAGTGAGCCTTCATGTGCATTATTAGAGTTTGTGAAAGATCATGAGTATCATTGTTATGTGAGGTTTTTTTGATAAGCATTGTTTTAAAAGCCTTCATTGAGTGTTTGGTTGAGAGGAGTTGATTGAGCTTGGTTGATTGGAAGTTCAAGTTCTGTGAAACAAATTGTTCTATATTCTGAATTGATTTGAGAAAGAGTTTGGAAGTGATTGAGTGTTTATGAGTGTGAAACATATTGAGTCTCTAACAATTCTCTATATGTTTTTGTGGTAAAAAGAGAGATTAAAAGTGATTGAGCATTGTTATAAGTGGGAAGCATATTGAGTCTCTAACAATATTGAACAAGATTTTGTGTGAAACTTGTTGGTGTGATTGAAGAGGATTTTGTGATAGATTGAGTTGAGTAAGCTTTTGTGGAAGCTTACAATGCAGATTTGAGAAAGACTTTTTGAGCAGATTTGAGGTAAGTCTTGGTGAAGACGTGTTGAGCATATTGAACAATTTCTAGTGAGGAATTATTGAGCAGATTTGAGGTAAGTCTTGGTGAAGACTTGAGAGCAGTGAGAGCAAGTTCTAGAGAGGACTTGTGAACATATTTGAGGAAAGTCTTTGAGAAGACTTGTGAGCAGAGTTGTTTGATTGATTTGTTCAAACCTTGAGTGAGGGTTTGGGGCAGATCTAGTAGAGTTGATTTGTGATTGAGTCAAGCTTTGTGTTAAGGCTTTAGGACAAATTTAAGGACAGAGTTTGGTGCAGATTTGAGGATAGGTTTGTGCCAGACCATAGATAGAGATTGAGCAGATTTATGCTAGACCAAAGGATTGTGTTTAGTGCAGATCAGAGATAGAGATTGAGCAGATTTGTGCTAGATCGAAGGACTGTGTTTAGTGCAGATCAAAGACAGACATTGAGAAAATTTATGCTAGACCGAAGGACCATGTTTAGTGTAAATTTGAGACAGAGTTAAGAGCAAGCTTTGGACGTGACAAAGTATAGAGGACAATAGTTTCCAGTGGATAGAGGTCCATTAGCCAGGGCAGTGAAGACAGATCTTCTAAATGAGGGTAGGATTCTTTAGTGGATAGATATCCATAAGCCAGTGCAATGGAGGTAGCATTTCTTCTAGAAGATCACCAACTAGAGTAGAGGAGAAGGATTTATCTTGTGGATAGAGATCCATGAACTTGATTATGGGATTTGTGTCTCCTTTGGACAAAGGTCCATAAACATTGTAATAGGGAAAGGTTTACCAAGAGATCTGTTGAGAAAATTTTAGTAAAATATTTTCTCCGTGGAGTAGCCCACATTGGGTAAACCACGTTAAATTTGTGTCTCTATTATGTGTGATGATTTGTGCATCGTTTTGGTTATTCCTATTGATATTGCCATTGATTATATTGGATAATATTGTTTGAGAAAGAAAAGTAAAAAGTGGTCTTATAATGTTCACCCCCTCTCAATATAAGCTTGTGTTCTTCATTTAAAATCTTTGAGCTAAAGAAGGATGTGACATCCACATTGATTCAAATATAAAGGGTCTACCTTTAACTAACCCCTTTAATATCTAAATCTATCAATTTGCATAGATATAAAACCATTAAATTCCTCCAGACTATTAGAATAACCCAAACTACCTCCTTTCTTATCACTAGGATACAAGGGTGTGTTAAAATACCCATAAAATATCCATGGCCATTGAGACACCTCAAGAAGATTACTAAGGAGATCTCAAACCCTTTTTCTTCCTTCCCTAGTGTTTGGGGCATATACATTAGAAAAAAACCCAAAAAAAGTTTGTAATTTTACAAGTCAATAGGACAAACATACATCTTTCATTTCTTTGAATACATTTAGCATCAAATCTTCTAGGGTCCACAAAGTCCATACACCTCCAAAGGCTCCCACATTAATATGAGCGAAAGAAGGATGTGATATCCACATTAATTCAAATCTGAAGGGTCTACCTTTAACTATTCTCCTCTCCAACACTTCCAAAAGCAGTGGTGAATGATCATAGGCAATCTTTAGGAGGGCTTTGATAGAATAGTTATCATAGTGTGTTAACCAAGACTGGGAAGCTAATATTCTGTCCAATCTAATTTGTATGCAGTTGCTTCCTAACCTCCTATTAGACGAGGTGTATTTAGCCCCTTTCATATCCAAATCTATCAATTTGCATTTAGAGATAAAACCATTAAATTCCTCCAGACTAATAAAATAACCCAAACTACCTCCTTTCTTATCACTAGGATGCAAGGGTGTGTTAAAATTCCCATAAACTATCCATGGCCACTGAGACACCTCAAGAAGATTACTAAGGAACTCCCAAACCATTTTTCTTCCTTCCCTAGTGTTTGGGGAATACACATTAGAAACAACCCAAAAAAAGTTTGTAATTTTACAAGTCAAGAGGACAAACATACACCTTTCATTTCTTTGAATACATTGACCATCAAATTTTCTAGGGTCCACAAAGCCCATACACCTCCAAAGGCTCCCACCGTTGAACTTCCCATCATATCTGCTTCCTTCCAAAGAGTGTTTTTAACCAATTAAAAATTTTGCTCAACAATCCCAATCTCTTGAATCAAGAAGATACTAGGTTTATATTCTTTTCTCATCTCTCGAAGTACTCGGTGTTTTGCAGGAGCATTCATACCCTTGATATTCCAATACAAAAAAATCATTTCTTAGATTTTGATGGGTTCTTCCCCCCTTCCGAGTATCGTCTGCAACTTGTTTTGTTTCCTCTCTAGATCTAACCACTCTAGTTTTTTACCTTCCTCTAAACACAGAAGAGCCTGCATCCGCTCTTTTCTTGGCATGCTTTAAGAGAGTCAATAACTTCAAAATCTCTTTAGATTTTTTTGTATTTGTATCCTCTATAGACTCACTCTATATCCATTTTCTTTTCAGGTCTATTTTTTAATCTCTCTCCATTTTGATTTTTCCTCTACTGGTGAGGTGTTTCCCGTAGAAAACTCTCATCCTTGTTATCATATTTCTCCCTCTTATGCCTAACCATGTTTTGTTGATTAGTTTCCTTACTCTAGATGTCATTATCTACTTCAACCATTGGATTCTGAAGACTTGCAAAGAAGTTTTGATTCACAAATTCAGCTTTTTCATAAGAGGGTTCCTGAAAAATTTCTTTCTCAATGAAAAGGGATTTTGATCTATGAGGTTCGCCTGAATCGCTTCTTCCAGAATTTTCCCTTCCTCCATCATCTGGGTCTTCGAGTCTGCGATAGGGGTTTCTTGGACATCAACCTTATTTGATTTCTTCTCCATTGGAATGACTAGGTCTCTCGCCTATTTGGATCTCGAATCTAAAGCCTCCTTTGCCAAACTTTTTGAGGGTTGCTCTCCTTCCTATTAGGGCATACATTTCTTAAATGCCCTTGTTTCTTGCAAGAATCACATCTTGAGGGATTGTTCTCATATTCGATAGATTGTACCCAACTTTCATGTTTAGAAATGAGTTGTATTAATTTGGGGAGTTCCTTTTCCAAATCGGCATTCACACATATCCTAGCATATACCAACCTCAACTTTTCTAACGTTGCAAGATCCATCACAACCTGACTACCAACATCTTTAGCAATACCTATCAACACTTCCTCGTGCCAAAACTAGAAGGGTAAACCTAGCAATTTAATCTAAATAGAAGCTTGATGAATGCTCTGCTTATTTGGATCAAAGTCGGACCTCATTTTCATAGAAATAAACCTCGACGTCCAAAAAAAAATGGGCCATCCCATAAGATGTGATTTGCATCCTCTTCGTAGTTCAATTTGACCATGAAGAACCCTTTAGGCAACATCGCTATCTCCATGTGCCCTAGGGGACGTCATTTCGTCAAAGCCCATTTTCTTATAGTGTCCAAATCTTGTCGAGCACCGATAAGCTTTCTTACTAAGTTCATTGCTCCTTAGATGTCTGGAATGATGAGTTTTCCTTGCTCTGGGCTTAAATTGAACCACTTATCCACTCCTTTAAGTTTTCCTTTCACCACATTTAACCATTACCAGGCCCCTGGATCAAAAAGCTTGTTCTACAGATTCCCTAGGACCTACACACCACTAAAAACACCTTCCTCGAAGTTTCCCGCCTGACCTTCCTCGGACTCAACTTGTAAACCATCCATCTCCAACTTCTCTTTTTCTAACATTCAACAACCGAGTGAGTTCAAATTTTACAATTAAGGACTTCTTTTTGTATAGAAGCAACCTCATGGGCTATGTAAGGGAGAGGGAAACACCATTAGCTAAGCAACCTATATTTACACTCTCATAAAGGTCATATGGCAATATACCACCTCATTTAAATATAGAAATAAAATAATTATGATCTAATATTGTACATTTTTTTTATTTATTGTAATTAGATCAAGGTAACATGATTTTATGTCAATAATGCATATAAAATATGTTGTACTATCTCTTTATATGTGCCTTCTTAAATTTTGACATCGGCATCCTCAAAATTTGTGCACTTTATATTGGAACAACTACTCTTTATAGATACCATGTTGGCACTTGAAAATTTATCTACAATAAAAAGAGATATCACCAAATCATATCTATGTTCTAAACATTTCGTGATAGATATATCTTGCACTACTAAGGAAGTTTTTATAATAATACAAACTAATATCTACAAATGACATCTCATTGTTTGCAAGTTCAAGTGTGACATACATTTAAGTCATTGTCAATGAGTTTTTTTTTTTTTGGTTTCGAGTACCCTAAACTTTGAGCTACTCAAAACGACCAACATTACAATGATAAAAAAAAGTATATTTTTTATTTATTTATTTATTGGTTATATCGAATTGAAATACCCCATCCATATTACATCATCATACCATAGGGATATTAAAAGTTGGTTCAATCTTGGATCTCTTTTTTAAAAATCGAGGAATTTAAGTGGTTGAACTGGTTGAACTCATAGTGTTTGATATAGAAAAGAGTAGTAATTATTATTTTCATATTTCAATTACCATCTTGTACATTTGGACAACTATTATTAATATTAAATCTAAAAAAGTCTTTCAATCTATGCTTGTTTTTGAATTCAATTTTTAAGTCTTCGCCTATATATCTAGTTTTAGGAGGGATTACTAAAAATGATGTCTATGTTCTTTTAAATTTTATAATCATATTTTTTATTAAATAACATCACATGAGTTCAACTATTTAAAAATGTGGACTTCTAATGTGAGGACAAGTTCAAATCTTACTAAACAATATGTGCGTAAGTGTCAAGATGGAAAGATTATCATATCCAAGTTTAGGTGTGACATACATTTATGTTATTGTTAATGAATTATTTTTTATTTTTTTCAATTTTGTTTCATGTACCCTAAACTTCAAGCTACTAAAAAATCAATATTACAATAGTGTTATTTTTTTTTTTTAATTTGCATGGTGGAATTGATAGCCGCCACGAATTCGGGCAGGTTGTCTAGCTTTATGGCCGCCACAGTATTCTGCGTTGTCCGCCCTGAAGCCGCCACACAGATCTTCGCACAGTCCATCCCTATAACCACCATGCCACAATCATTTTAAACCTTTTACGCCGCTAAAAGCACCAGGAAAGGGACAAGCGTTCAGTCCGATGAGGCCCGAGATTTGAACCTTGGAAATTCACCCCCCTTATGGGGTTTGGATGAACCAATTGGTCTACACCTCGGACCTGGTTATATCATATTAAAATGTACATTATTCGTATTATATTATCACCACATAATGGTATTACAACATCTTGGCAAGATTCAAACTTGAGTCTCTTCGAAGGGCTTCGGTTTCGGCATGGAACCCGTGTTCTACTCCATTGCCTTAGTCGCACCCATTCGAGCCCAAGTTTTAAAGAGCCCCCAAGGCAAGGCTATTAAGGGAGAGCGGTCGATCTAGTTATGATGCATGTGAAACTTCCATTGGGTTGTGTGAATCAAGTTGTGCCTACATTGATGTTGAGTGAGAGTTTTGTTTCATAGAATGATTGATGAAGTGAAGTTAAGTTGTGCATTATTGATTGAGTGCTTTGGAGTGATAGATCAAGTTCTGTGAAACAAAATCAGCAATTCCATTACTTCCCCTTTATGAGAATCGCTATTATTTAAAGAATCGAACTCAACTATTCAAAGAATTTAATTGGTTGAGCTCATGCCATTTGATATAGAAAAGAATAATAATAATAATAATTTTCTTGTTTCAAATTTCAACTTGCATTTGGCAACTATTTTTAAGTCTATACAATGCCTTCCAATCTATGTATATTTTTTGAATTCAGATTTTAAGTCCTACGTCCATATATCTAGTTTAAAGAGGTGGTTATTGAAAAAAATGTTAACTATGGTCTTTTAATTTTATGATCATAATTTTGATTAACGGACATCACATAACTAAAAAAATGTAGAATCCCAATATGAAAGATAAGTTCAAATATTGCTAGGTAAAATTTACATATGTAACTGAAAATTAGGTTGTCATTTTTTAAATTTTTGTTTGATATGTCCTAAATTTTAAGCTACTCAAAAAAACCAATATTACAAAAGAAAATAGAAAATAGTTTTTTTTTTTGTTAATTGGTTATATGGGATTGAAATGAACCCCACTTATATTACATCATCATCACATAATAATATTACGTGACAAGATTCAAACTGGATCTACTCCTTATAAGTCAAGGAATAACCAATTGATCACATGCCATTTGATATAGAAAAGAGTAATTATTATAATATTCTTGTTTCAATTAGTTTTCGAAGATGGTTATTGAAAACCACGTAATCATAATTTTGATTTCATCAACTTTACTCTCAAATCAAATTGAAGAACTTTTAAGTATATCCTCAAATCTACATAATATTCTATAAGACAATAACAACCCATACAAGTAATATGTGGTCCAAATAGAGATTGATATTTATACTTATACATTCTTCTGATTGGCCTCTATACATTATTCCTCTTCCAAAAGCTTCCTAATCAAACAAGATGAAAATATTATAACCTCTATATAACAATCTAAATTACCTGAGGGCGGGGGTGGGCAGTAACAACTGCACTGTGTAAGATCATGTTTGAGTACAATAAGGATAAAAATTGAGAAATATTATTAAAAAATAAATCATATTGTAAGCTAAGGTTCATGTTTTATTGGTAAACCTTAAAATTTGAAACCCAAATGCATATGAGGTTGAATAGTCTAAAGCCCACTAGTGTTCAATCTATATAACTGTAATAATAATATTATGATTTAATGAAATGTCATGATAAAATGACCATGATGAAATACTAACGGTTTCCTTTTAACCCATATAACCAAACTGTAAAAAATTAAATTAAACTATTTTTATTAATTTAATTGTTTAAATCAAATTCAAATAGCTTATTAAAGTTTAAATCAAATAGAAAAATATAAAGAACTTAACATTTCATACAAGAATCAGAATAACTTGCAGATGCCTATATGATGAGTTCTCCTAATTTTCTTAGTTGTTTTGTTTTGTAAATGTCAAAATGATTCAATTAAATATAGGATTTACTTAAGTGAAAATTATATTTACTATTTTTGTACAATTATGTTCTTAAAATTTTTTCATGCAAGGTAAAAAAATCATTAAAATTCAGACATTTAAAAAAAAAACCACCACTGAATCGTGTAATTGTTTTGTTTTGTAAATTTAAAAATGATTCAATTAAATATAGGATTTACTTAAATGAAAATTATATTTACTATTTTTGTACAATTATGTTCTTAAAATCTTTTCATGCAAGGTAAAAAAATCATCAAAATTCAGACATTTAAAAAAAAAAAACCACCACTGAATCGTGTAACTGTAATTGCAATGCATTTCCCACACCATCCATGGTTTAAGCGAGAGTTCACATAATATATAGACCAATATTGCTAGAGAAAATCCTAAAATCCTATATTTTCTGGGCAACTAAGTTAAAAAAATTATTCTTCATTACCATGACACTTCACAAATTGTCAGCATGTCATCAATTGCAGGTGTTGACTTTTAAATTTTTATTGTTGACTTTTAAATTTTTATTTTTTTTCAATTTCATTCAGACTCCATTCTAGAAGCAGTAGGGAGTGAGTTGTACTTGTGATTCTCAAGGTACAACTACAACTAAATTAGCATAGCCAAAGAAGACAAGCTGAAAACCACCGGAGGAATATTGCATACAATGACATGCCATTTGGGCTTATGTAATGCCCCGACCACATTTCAACAGGCTTATTGATCTTTTAAGAAATGTCTACAAAGATCTTAAAACATTTATAGATTATTGTTGTATCCATGGATTAAGATCATTCAGCGTAATGCAAGAAATCATGTTGGAAAGCATGGTTATCATTGAAGCTGAAGAAAAGCTGATTCTTGGTCTTCCATGGCAAATTGCATGGTCATGTGGTTTGCAACTCAGAGATGAAAACTGACCCAGATAAATCAAGCTCATTAATGACTCACAACCACCATTGGATGTCTCAAGTTAAGGTGATATCCACTAATTCATTGCTAAGGAAAGGAACAAACTAACGAGGAAACCAGCAGCAAGAGGTGTATGAACAACTATAACTCAGGCTGATTACTGCACATACACTGGCATATCCTAATAAGGAAAGGAATTTCATATCCAACAAGACGTCTCTAACTACACAATAAAGTACATGTTGGCACAAGAGAACAAGCAGCTATACCATCCCTTATACTTTGCCAGCACCCTCCTCCCTAAGGCTAGAAAGAACTAGCCTACAACAAAATGTAAGAAATGGTGTATTTGGTTCAGAAATAAAGGCACTACTTGTTAACAAACCCATCCGTATATGAGTCATGAAGCTTTACTTTATCTCATGGAACAGGTTCTCTTCCAAGCTCCTGTATCTGCAGCTTCAAAGCTTTGTTCTCCCCCTTGAGTCTTTTGGCATAGGCCTTGTAATGAGCCCACTGGAAGGTATAGTGATGTGACTTCTGCTCGACTCTTGCCAGTCTAACCTTCAACTTAGACTCCCACTTTGCTGATTTGGCTTCCTTCCTTGCAGCTACTGCCAGCTGCTCATCCTTCTGCCTCATAGCTTCAATTTCAGTTCTCATCCTAAATAGTTCTGCTTGTGGCTGGTTTGGTAGTTGTGGCTTAAAAACAACAGTGTCCTATACATAAAACTCAGGTAAGTATTAATTAAATTGATGAAAGCCAAGTGTCATAGCCAACCATAAATCCCAGGAATATGACTTACCTCAGGAAAAAGCATGCCAATCATTCGGCCTGGCCTGTCAGCACTGGAAAGCAGCAGTGTCTGGTTTGACAGCTGAATCACTGCAGCCTTTCAAAAAGAACAGAGATAATTTAGTGGAACATCCTTCAAGTACATTCAAGCAAACAGCAAAGTCTAAAGCAGAACTGTTACTTCATACATAGATTTTGTTGCGTTCATTGGCCTAAAGTTGATTGTCTGTTATCATTTAATCCGCATATTTTGTTTGGATACTTTACGATTTTGCAGATGTAACAAGTAAAATAATTTGTTTCGAAATAAACTTTTCTCTGCACTTCGATATACTACAAGACCTCTCTCAACTGTTGGAGAATAATGTTAGAAAACTGAACTCAACATCTTGGAAAGTGGGTACTTTGCATGTCCTCTGGTTTGGGTTTTTGTTTAAGGACCCATATCCACAAGTACAAGGTTATGTGTTCGATTAGAATTACAATACATATATAACAGTATGACTGAATATTCTGATGGAATTGTATTCCACTGTATTCTTGTCAGTTCATGCACCCTCCTTGATTCATTTGAATAGGAAGTATTTTCTTTTTAGATGTAGGCTAATGAGGCTACCTTTGTCTTCAACATGTTCCCATGACATTAATAGTTCAACACTAGTAGAGGCAAAAGGAATTCCTACAAGCCATCCAAGCTACTAGCATCTTTAGACAAAATAATAATAAATGTTCACTGCTGGTTTTTATTCTGCTAAGACCCTTAGTCTTTTGTTTAATTGAAATTCTTCACCATCACAATTACTCTCTAAATGACATGCTTGCAAAACAGAATCAGTCTCTACTGTAATTCCAAACTGAAAACCAGTGAAAATGCAGGAGTATCTTTAACTTTAAAATGGGCGACATGCCACCTCAGCAAAGGAAATAGACAGGTTAGAAATAGAATATGCGTGATGTCAAGTGCTATATGTTAACTTTTGTAATGTGAATAAAAGATGTATGTTGTAATTATGAATGTAAAAATGACTCAAGTTAGAGTTATGTGCAAACATAGTCATGCAAGGGTAGTTATCACCCAGTTTGTCTTGTAGTTAGGAGGTGAGGTGTTGGGGGTGGTAGTTGTTTGTAACTACTGTCCCCATAGTTTAAATAGACCCCCTCATTCATTTGAGGGGGTACATGCCAGAGAGAGTACATTGTAGACACAGAGAGTAGATACATTTGCACAGGCATTGCATTGTGTATGCCAGGAAGAGATAGTGTAGAGTGCATTGGAGGTATTCTGCACAGGATCATATGCTGTGTATGTAAGAAGATGTCGTACATAGTTCAACGTACAGGTTATCATTAGTGCAATATCTGTTCATACTTGTTCATCATTTGCACATTGTGTGTGATCTGTACGTATTGCTATTGATTGATTGCTGCAGTAGATTTAGATTCAACCCTGTTATTTGTATTCTTTTCCAAGTTCTGTCGTACAGGGCTGTCTGGGCAGTTACCAGGCCATCCAGTGCAGTTGCCAGGCCGTCAAGACTGAAGGCACGTTGTCTGGGCTAGTGCCAGCTGTCTGGAAAGAGTGCAGGCCATCTAATTCTCATCCTGGGCCATGAGAAGCAGTGAACAAGGCCATCAGAGACAAGGGGATGTTGCAGGCCATACACCGATTTTGAAGCGTTATATGCACTTCAAAATTGGTGTAGGAATGCCGAGTTGTGGGATTGGAAGACCACCAAGGTCTTATTTGGTCTACTTGTCACACCAATTGTGTTGTATGGTTGCGAGGTGTGGGCCAGTGGCACGACAAATACAAAATGGAGGCAAATAGAAAGGATTCAAAAACGTCTAATTACAAATTTTCTTAGAATTAAGACCACAGTCCCTTATGAAATTATTCTAGCTGAAACTGGAATGTTCCCTTTAGAGGCAATTGCTATGACCAAGCTGTTATGTTACTTGAAAAACAACATATGGCTTAGGGCAGTTAGGGATGAAGAGCTACATAGACGGAAGAACACATGGATGAAACAAAATCAGAAATGGATGAAACGTTGGGAAATCAACATAAATGAATGTCCAAATTTCAATAAAGACAAAAAGTTTAGAAGTGGAATGTGGAAAAATGCAAGCAAGAAAAGACAGTACTATATTGCAAAGTTTAACCCAACGTATGACCACAAGGAAAAAAACATATATAGGCGCAGAAATTAAGTGGAGGGAAAAAATCCTCATTCCTTAGATAAGGACTAGCTCTCGTAGGCTTAGATGTGAAACAGGGAGATGGACAACGCCCAAGGAACAATGGGAAGAAAGGATATGTACTCTATGCAGCACAAGGGCAATAGAGACAGAGGAACATTTCATCTATGAATGCCCGAGTTTTTCGGACATCCGTGGCAAATACAAAGAAATACAAAGAAACACTTGGAAAAGGGTCTATGGCAGAGTTATTTGAAGACAGTAAAATAAAAAAAGTTGGGGAGTTGCTAACCCAAATCATTAGGAGAAGAAACAGCCTTCTCAAGGATATTAATGGTCATATGATTTGAATAACCATGTTTCCATATTTGGAGGTCCCATAGGCCATGTTTTGGGTCTCGCAGACGTAATTAAAATCTTTCATTTCATTTCTTCATCTAATATGTTGAGTTGATCAATGTTTTCTTGCTTAAGGCATGCTCTTTTTCAGCTTTAGAAAAAGCTAAATGGATGTGAAAACACACACTGCACTCATCTTTACAACAGTTGAACTGGAACTGATTTATATAAGTTTCCTCGCTTGCTGTCCCAAAATCAGCCAAGGTGAATTACAGTTTTAGAAGGTAAAAGGTGCAGCCCTTGCAACATTATAATATAATTACTGATTTGTTATGCATAAACTTAACTAATCACCCTTTATGGTTGTAGTCTATTCACAATTTAAATTAATCAGCCTTTAAGGATGTATAGAACACCACCTTATTAATGATTATTCCATCCAAAGGTTGGCATCAAGAAATTTAAGGGACTGTCCAGGGCTCCCATGTGTCTCATCAAGAAATACAAGCTATCATCAGGAGACAACATCATGGAAGAAACCCCGAGATGACCACACTGCACCACTGCCATCCGAGCAGACAACAGAGAGGCTATCATTTCTGTTTGGGATGTGCAAGAGAGGCTATCATTGCTGTTGTTTATATGGCCAAGGTGTGTACATCCTGTGTTGATGAATACTTGATAACTACATTGTGGTTGTGAATTACCACTCATTTGTTATCCTTCCTAGGAGCCACAACTTTTGCATGACCTACTTCTCTTGGCATTGTGTGAGATCCTCATCAAGATAGGCCTTGGCATTTTGGAGATGTCTATGAATGAATAAATGAAAGATTTTAATTACGTCCGCGAGACCCAAATATGGTCTATGGGACCTCAAATATGGAAGTACAATTACTCAAGTCATATCATATGATCTTTAATATCTTTGAGAAGGTTGTTCCTTCTCCTATGATCTTTAATATCTTTGAGAAGGTCGTTCCTTCTCCTGCTGAAATTCAAGCCAAGTAGACCAAATAAAACCTTGGTGGTCTTCCAATCCCACAACTCGGCATTCCTACACCGATTTTGAAGTGCATATAACGCTCTCCAACCACTTAAGAGTTCTTTTCATCCTACATGTATTCCAATTGAGTTTGTCATGAAAGTCTATGCCTAGGTATTTGTATTCTACCACTACCTCAAGAGGTTCTCCTGAAATTCGACATGTTGCTTCTTCTTTTTTGCTGAAAAATTTCATGATTTTTGTTTTGCTCGTGTTCACCTGCATCCCAACTTCCTTACAAAAGAGTTCTAGAGCCCGAAGGTGATCTTATAGATCTTTAGCTGTTTCGGCCACAAGAATTACATCATCTGTAAACATGAGGAGTTTTACCACATATTTGGCTAAGTGCACACCCTCTCCCCCAAATTTGTTTATCCATTCTTCTAACTTGTCAATGTACAACCCAAATAATGTCGGAGATAGAGAGAAACATTGTTTGACGCCTATGTCACTCCTAAAACATTCAGATAACCCTTCTTACGTTTTGATTCTAGCCTTTACATTCTCATATAATCTGTGAACTGCTGCCCTGTAGTGAATTGGAACCTCTAGCTCTTCCATTCTGCTCCATAATTTTTTCTTTGGCACTGTGTCAAATGCCTTTTTGAAGTTTACAAAACAACAAAAAACCTCCTTTTTTTTTTGTTGAATAAAAGCCTCCTCTTTTTTATCCCATATTTTTTCCACTGTGTCTAAGCGTGATACAGTGATCAATAGTTGAGTGCTTGGGCCTAAAACCCGCTTGCCACTTTGCTCTCTTTCCCTTTTCTTCCACTTATCTGCTGATCCTACGCTCTATCATATTCCCAAACAGCTTTGCAAAGAGAGGGTTGATCATGATAGTTTGATAGTTTGAGGGATTATTTACATCTCCACTTTTAAACAAAGGAATGATCAAGCTAGTTGAGAGGGTTGATCATGATAGTTTGATAGTTTGAGGGATTATTTACATCTTCACTTTTAAACAAAGGAATGATCAAGCTAGTTGTCCATTCTGCAGGGAATCCATTTTGTATGACCTCATTGAAAATCTCTTTGATCTGCGGTGCAAGAATATCTACCCCCATTTTATATGCTCTGCCTGAAGATTGTCTATGTCATGGGCTTTACTAGTTGCTAACTTTTTTATCCCTTGAATAATGTCTTCATTTGTGAAAATTTCTCTCTTGACAATGATAGTAGGGGGTGTCTCCTACTGGTTACTACACTAAAACAATTTTTTTGAATACTCCAACCACTGACTAGCTGTTATGTTATTTTCAGTTTGCATCTTTTTCACATATAGTTTCTTCCAAAATTTCTTTGGTTCATGCTTCCCTAAGTAAATTAGTTCTTTCCTCCTTGTTCTAGTGTATTCTTTTTTTTTTTCCCTTACCAGTTTCTCATATGCTATTTTGTTTGCTCTTGTTTTACCTGTTGGTTCCTTTAGTAATCTCCGCGCTTCCTTGCAATCTTCATCAAACCACGGGTTGGTTGGGAAGCTATTTCTTTCTTTCTTTCTAGGTTTAGCTCTCTTGCATTTTTTTAGAGCTTCTTGGATAACGTGCATTAACCATTCACTTTTATTGTAATATTTGTTACTGTGAGGTAGTCCCTTTCTTTCCCTTTCCTGTAACTTGTTATTCAATGCTGCCCTAAAACTTTGTCGATTTTCTTCTTTTAAGAGAATGTTTCTTGAGAACAGGCAAAACGTATCAGCAAGGGAGTTGGTAGCAAGTACTCAATGGAAACACACCAAACACAAGGAAGTCCATAGGCTAATACGGTTACAAAGCAAACAACAACCAAAAGGCATCAATATAACTCGAATACCTATGTCAGACATAAGGTATTGCAGAAGTCTCTACACAACTTGGCCAGGTGTTCATGGAGGAAGATTATTTCAGGGGGGGAATGAAACAGTCTGACCATCTTGGGAGAGAAAAGGGTGATTGTTTATACTGTAAAAAGAAGAGACCTTCACTCTCACTAGTACAAGTTCCGTAAAAGAGACCTGTAATTCCAATTAGTGACCAATGACTTATGAAACAAAAAAGGGGAACCCAACCATTTTCTTATGCCAAAACCAAGCAAGATCAAGGCTGATAACAACAAAGGCCCCATAATACATTCTCTCGATTGAAAGTATAATTGGCAAGTCAAAGATAGTATGGATAACAGAAAAAGGGTAAATTTGTTTCCCAATTATTAGAAGGCCACACCATTGTATGGTATGACAAACTGGATAACAGAAAAAGAGACACAAGGCAAGCTGAAAAATGCCTTCACATTAGAATTCAAGACAGGGAACACCAACAAACAGGTTATCAGGGAGCTAGCAAATATTAAATAAAATTGTGGAGACCATTTAAAATTACAATAGATAGATGCTCAATCTGGTTCAAAAGTTGGAACACCTTGTCCTATGAATTGAAACAGAAAGACGTCATTCAAGTACTAGAGGAGTTCAGGAAAGGTAATCCACATATGAGTAGATATACAGATGGATGTTGGACATAGAACAACAAAATTACCTACTAGATGATGTAGACAAAGATGAATCTGACATCTAGTTGATCACCAACACATTCAGCAAACACATAAGTATGCCAAGAACATCAAGGGCATGGTGTCTCAGACTCTCAGGTGCCATATCCAGGGCAACAGAAAAGAAGTATGCACAATCAAATATTGCATTATTTGTAATGTAAAAAGTCATGACGTTAAGGACCGTCCATTCAATCTGAAAAATAAACAAAAAAAGAAAGTAGTCTTTGTGACACAACCTACCATTTGCAGTCGGTATAAGAACAATAGCAATCAAAAAACAAGCAACAATAATAAAAGTAGACAAAACCTAAATAGTGATGCTACAGGTTGTCCTGTGGTGCTCTGGTGACAACGTGAAGAGCGGGGACACATCACAAATGAGCAAAACTAGTAATTATGCACAAAAAGTGGACCTGGTAATCATGATGAAAAATCCCCAAATTTCAAAATCAGCAATTTGGAAGCAGAAGAACAAAAAAAGTGGCAGTAACTAGGGTTGCTCACAAGAAAGAAATGAGAATGCAAAAAGAGAAACAACTTATGCAAGAATAAGTTAGGGTTGTAAATGATATGAATGATGAACAAAAAACAGAGCATAAAACCATAGAAATGGCTCCAGAAAAGATTGGTACAAGCCAAACACGAAAACAAAGGGAAGGAATGAAAGAAAGCAATAATGAATGAAAAGAGCATATTCGAGAACTATGGAAATCCATAAAGATACACATGTTGGTAGCTGTTGAGAAATTAGTGAAATGTATTCCTGGACTTTTGAATCATAATCGACGACACCACCAACAAACCAAGAAGTTTTGGTTCTAGTGAAGGATGAAGTTCCAAGAATTTCCATAGAGCTCCAAGAATCAATGCTATCAAATGTGATTATTCACGTTTGTTTAGTGCTGAATATTCTACCCTAACTGTATGGCAGCAATAAGGTGAACTTGTGCTCTTAACTCTGTTCCAATTGAGAATGAAAATCAATTTGAGTCTATCCCAAAGGTATGCTACCTGCTAAAGAAATCATAATGGCAAATTAAGTTCTACCAATAGATTTTGTAACCATGAAGATAGAAGGAGAATTGTCTCGTTTTGATGCCACAGTGGGCAGGCCATGGCTGACACAAGTCCAGAGTCCACAAGACTTGGATAAAGATGTCATCATCAAGTTAATACATTATTACATACCAAGGTAGATATGGATGCTATACAAAATCAGATGATTGGACAAGAACAAGCAACTATAACCATGGAAGCAGGTTCTGAAGATTGGGACTTTCAACCCGACCAGGAAGGATTACTACATCTGGATAATTTTTTTCGAGGATAGTCAATATGTGTATTGAGGATTGCTCCATTGGAAAATGGGGGAATACAAAATAATTCCACCCTCCTGTTTGGTGGAAATGAAATGTGTGGATGGGGACGAACCATTGTTAAACACAGAGATTGAACAATCCTCTCTCACAAGCTCAAGTAACCTACCATAATAAACAATGACCTACCATCTTATTTTTTAGAAAATAAGATACGAGAGGCAAAGTTAATTATGGTTCCAGCCTATCAAATCAGAGATATGAAATGAAAATGAAATATTATTAATGTCCGCGGTGGGCCAAAATAAGACCCAAGGGACTATAAGAAGGATAATAATGACTTCCAGCTAGCAGGCTAAAAATCCCAACAAAGAAAATAACTAAGATAAATACAAGATGAAACCCGACAAATGGGCCAAAGAGAAAGGGAAAAGAAAAGAAAAGGGAGAGCAGGGTGGGGAGGGCTGCAATCCAACAGAGAGGAGTGCACGCCAAGAACGGAGAGAGAGGAGGGAGAGGGAGCAGCCCGGGGGGGCAAGCTCCAAGAACCCGCCAGAAACTAATCTCTCCTAACAGTTGAGGCCGAAGTACCGGAGAAAATGATATTGAGGACAAAGGACCACCTGTTTGGGATGTTAAATTAGGAAACCAAGAAAAGTCCAAGTCAATATTCATGGGTGAGACATGGGAAACCAAACTCATTTTCACAGCAATGGAAATCTTCAGACAACACTAATAAGCATATGCTTGGACATACAGAGACATTAGAAGAATTCCTTTGGAACTGTGTATCAACATAATCAAATTAATACCAGGGTCAGTTCCAGTCAATAAGAGACCCTACGGAATGAATCCTTGTGCTGTCCATATATACAAGGAAATTGAGAGGATACTGGACACAAATATTATTTTTTGGTTATCCACAGGTGAATGGGCATCACAAGTAGTCCCAAAGAACGATTCAGATAGATTGCAGGTTTGCTGTGATTATTGAGATTTGAATATCTAACTAAGAAAGACACATTTCCAATTTCATTCAGACTCCATTCTGGAAGTAGTAGGGACTAGGGAGTGAGTTGTACTTGTGTTTAGACATATTCTCAAGGGACAACTACAACCAAATTAACATAGCCAAAAAGGACAAGCTGAAAACCACTTGGAAGGAGGAATATTTGCATACAATGACATGCCATTTGGGCTATATAATGCCCCAACCACATTTCAACACAGTCTTACTGATCTTTTAAGAAATGTCTACAAAGATCTTAAAACATTTATAGATTATTGGTGTATCCATGGATTAAGATCAGACCATTTATGGTCTTTAGCACAATGCAAGAAGTCATGTTGGCAAGCATGGTTATCATTGAAGTTGAAGAAAAGCTGATTCTTAGTCTTCCAAGGCAAATTGCATGTTCATGACTCAGACAAATCAAGCTCATCAATGACTCACAACCACCGTAGGATGTCTCAAGTTAAGGTGATATCCACTAATTCATTGCTAAGGAAAGGAACACACTATAAACGAGGAAACCAGTAGCAAGAGGCGTTTGAACAACTAAAACTCAGGCTGATTAGTGCACATATACTGGCATATCCTAATTAGAAAAGGAATTCCATATCCAACAAGACGTCTCTAACTACACAATAGAATACATGTGGGCACAAGAGGAGAACAAGCAGCTATACCATCCCTTATACTTTGCCAGCAACCTCCTCCCTAAGGCTAAAAAGAACTACACTACAACAAAAAGTAAGGCCTTGGAAATGGTGTATTTGGTTCAGAAATAAAGGCACTACTTGTTAACAAAGCCATCTGCATATGAATCATGAAGCATTACTTTATCTCATTAATAAGCCTCTTATACATGGATGGATATACAAAAAAAATTTGTTCTCCACAGTCGTAAGGGAGGACAAGACATATGTTAGTCAAAAATGGGAAGCAGCCAAAGGGTAGACAATGATTACTCAGATTGAAGGCTATTTTGCATTCAGTGCTAATCAAATGGTATGAGGAAATTGGACAATACCTCTCTACATGAAACTTTCCACCTGAAATGCCCATGCACCAGCACCAAAATATACGATTGATATCTCAATTATTTTTGTTGATTAGTGGATTATTGTATTACATGTGAAAGGTCAAACTCTTAAGAAGTTGTGTGGTTCAATAAGAAGTCAAGAGCATACTCAAGGAAGACCATGAAGATTCAGAAGCAATGGTCTTTCTTACAAGATTTTGGTGGCCTACTATACAACAATGCCCATGAGTAGATTAAAAGGTCTGACGCATGTCAACAGGCTGGGAGACCCATGCGCGCAGAGTTGCAGCCTCTACAACCCATTCAACTCAAACTCTTTGAGTGCTAGGTTTTGAACTTCACAGTGCCTTTTTAAACACACCTAAAGGATGTTGTAGTCTACCGAACAATTGATCAAAAGAATAACTGGTTTGATATATTAACATATGATCACATACTTTGGGTGCTTGTTGGGCTTAACCAATGACTGAGGCACACCCTTTAAACAATGTAGTTAAGAAGATGAAATTCTTGCAGGTTAACCATCACAAAGCTACATCGTTTTATCTGAGATAATATACAGGCTGAAGCCACAAGCAAGGCCCTATTGTCAATCATACATATAATTGTGTTCACAAAGAAGGATTGGCCCAAGAGATTGCTGAGAACTTGATGGGCCTACAAGACAACCTATAGGACTACAACAATGTTCACACAATTAAACTTAATGCATGGCAAGGAGATCATAGTTCCCATGGAATTCTCAGTACCAAGTTTGCGAGTAGCAATTGAAAACAAGAAAGTCTCCAAGAATGGATGGACCAATTGAACAAAAAGGATGAGCAGCACATCATGCACAATGGTCCATTAAAGTTTTGGCATGACAAACAATATGAAGAAGATGAATCTGCAGCGAAGTTCCTTAGTACTAAGGTACACCAGCACCTTGGATGAGAAGGATCTAAAGTTCAAAATGCCATGGAAAGGTCCACTCAAGGTCATTAACACATGAAATGGAAAGGTACAACTAACGTGTGTAGATCGCACCGTGCATACTGATGTCATTAACACATCCAAGTTGGGAAGGACCAAGTACAAAAGACTCCGAGGTCAATTTCTTTAAGAAAGAAGTAGGTGGTGAATCTGAGATGAGTGAAGAAATAATAAACCCTTTAATAGCGGCAGAGGAAAGACTTATTGAAACCATATTAGACAGCACAAGCATGAGCAATATTGGGAACTGGAAGAACATCTATAGTAGCCAACAATGTCTATTCTTTATTGAACTACGTAGCAAGTGATGAGGCCCTTAAATGCCTAATTTTGTGCAGCAAGGTAATAACCTCTAACCCCCTTAATGTGTTGGAAAATAATGTTTAACTGTGGACTAGGATGTAATTTGTGCTAATATTCTGCCTACACACAGTGAGCAGATAAAATGCATTACTAAGTTGTAAAAGATAGGCTTTATGTGAATCAGGATCACTTTTGCATTAGGATAGTGTTGATTGTTTTGCACTGCTTTTCCATGGCATGGTAACAATGTTGTAACAGGAGTGAAATGGAAGAAGAGCATGTTAGCAGGTCTCCAAATCAGTTCTGGAGCTACTGTGCAATTCCAGTACCATAGCACTGGATTTCTACAGAGCTCCAGATTTTGTCAGGAGCACCGGAAGTCATCCCATGTATTTTCTAGAGAATGACAAATTGTTCATTGGTGCCAGAATGAGAAAGCAGCTTCAGGAAGTGATTGAGGGGCAGGATACTACCACCGGACGAGAGCAAGCCATGTTAGATGAAGGAGCAACGAAGGATCAGCTCCGGCACAGCTGATCAGTTCCAGAGCTGGCACTAGAAGCCAACAAATGACCCCGGAATAATTACTGGGTACAACGGGCAGAATGCAGGTCAGTGACAGTAGTGGCGGAGGATGATCCTTGTCAATAGTATAACCCAGCACAGGTCGGATGGGAACAAGATCAACCCTTGACTGCTCCACGGGACTATAGGCTTTCACGAGATATTTCCAATGCCCTGCATCAATGGAAGAACAACTCTGCCATACAGGAATTGTATAATTACGAAAGCAGAGTTAACTCAGGAATGCTGTCTTTCTTCAGGACTAGATGACTGCTCAGAATGATACTATAGCAGCATCCAGAAGAGCAGATAGAAGGAGGAAGAGTATTCCAGAGCTTGTGCAGTGATCAAGCAAACCAGTTGGCTCCGGAATGAACAGTGATTCTAGGTTCCCCTTGCCACGTCAGCAACAGTTTGTTCTCATGTTCTGAGGATAAAACATATTAAAGGGGTTGACATAATAGGGAGACATATTAAAGGGGTTGACATAATAGGGAGCTAGGGATATGATATTGTATTGTAAATGGGGGTATGGAATACATGGTAATGGCCACATAAATCCCAAGATCCATTTTATTGGGGTATTGTATCAGTCACATGGTCAAAGGTTAAGTAGTCAGTGAAGGATTTTACCTTCCCATGAATTAAGTGAGATATTATGTATAGGCATAGATATCATTGTATTGTAATCATGTGTCGACATTCTAAGTGTCTTGAAGATAGTCCCTCTTGAAGTGGCACCCTCATAGTAGGAGATTTTATGGAATTATTCTTTCCTTGAATAGTATTAATTGCCTTTACCCTACCTTACAAGTATTTTCTATGTTTGTCTCTCATTTGGATCTAGTACATGGTAGATGGTTATTTGATATTTTCTGGCATTCTGCATCTTGGAACATGATTTATGTTACTGGCTATGAAGTTTCATAATAGAAATATCCTAGTTAATCTCCTCATAAACTTTGTTATATAAGAACATAGAGCATTATTTCTTGCCAACTGAGAAAGGATTGTAGTTTTTTGATAATTTTAGTATCTACAAAAATTGGTGCTACGTATTATTATTTTTTTGACATCCCATGTGATTTGTGAGCTTGTTTTTTAGTGATTTCATCATAAGCCATGCTTATATATCCATAAAGACTTAGCTCTAATTGTTGAATATTCCAGTCAAAGGCTTTCTTCACTCTAGGAGACACATTTTAGACTATTTGCAAATTTCTTCAAGCATTGGTTAGATACATTGATAGACCTATAATCTACATTGATCAGGAAATATTTCTGCATAAGAAGATGTACAATTGGGCCTTCGGATCCTACAAATCTGAGTCTTAAGCTTTGAAGCCGCAGCTTAGATATACAAAAATCTACCCCTTGAGGGCAGATTTGACCTGCTGGATGCAACTAAAATGATTGAATATTTTATTTATAGAATCAAAAAGCAATTTCTCTAAATATGAAGAGAAATGCTGACATATTGCGATTGACAGTTATTTTTTAAACCCAAGCAATTGCTTTCCTGCCATATGTAGAATGTTTCTAGTGCTTGTTTGTTTGTTTATTTGGTTTTTCCCCTGTTATGAACACTTTTCTTCTAAAAGTAAAGGTTATGCATTATCTGCTATTGCAAAGTGCTTTCGATCTAAACCACTACTACCATAAATGAATGGTTTTTAGATTCTGAGACTTCACATTGTATAGTCAATAGTAAAACTGCATTTTCTTCTATTGATGATAGTAAAGCTCTTAGATGTTTTACAATAAAGAACTATAGAGATAGAAGGGCAAGTCAACAACCTTTCCTGCATTCCCCATTTATGTACAAATTTGCTTTCTATCTATCAAATCACACATTCAAAAGGAGGCAAAACTATTAAAGTTTCAGTTGACAATCTTACAATTAGAGATCTCCAGAGTCCAACACAAATGATAGAATCCAGTGGTGTCAATGACACATTAAAGTTGTACAATTTTGACAGCTTTAAATCATCAATATGTTCTATTGTATTCACTGCTCATGCTGATGACTGAATTAACTTTGCCATGGGAAGTTTGGTCACTTGAAGTACGTTACTTGTAGCAACTAAGTGCAGACAATCGAATCTTGACCTTGCTTTTTGTGTCTTAATGAGATAATGTATGTCAAAGGTGTGTCCTAAAACACCATGGGACAAGTTTGATAAAGGCAAATCTTTGAGAGCAACAAAAATTTTGTAGCTTATTCACAATGGTAGGTGTCAACCTTTTCGCACTCCTTCCTATTCAGTATCCAAGTTCATCTTCACTTTCATTAAAATTTTGTAGCTTATTCACAATGGTAGGTGTCAACCTTTTCGCACTTCTTCCTATTCAGTATCCAAGTTCATCTTCACTTTCATTGATGACTTTACCAGACAGAATTAAGTCAAGTACATGAATGAAGTGTCTAATGGTTTCTTTGCCTTCAAAGCTTTTGTTAAGAAGCAATCCAAGCATCAAATTCAAAGGCTTAATACAAACAATGGTGGTGAGTATGTGGACAAGGATTTTCCCAACTTTTGTTCTGTTCATGGCATTCAAATGCAAAATATTGTCCCTTATACACCGCCATAGAATTGTGTAGGTGGAAAGAACACCACCTTGAAAGAAATGAAATTTGTATAATCCAGTCAAAGAATTCAAGTCCTTAATCTATAAACCGTACAAACCAAATTTTGAACAAGACTTCCACAAGGGTCATGCAATATTTAATATTGAAAGAGGATTAAATCAAGTAGAAGCCAGATGTCAGCAATCTTTTGAGTGTCTTGTTAGGAAGCTTGGACACATATTCCAGATGAAAACCACAAAGCCATGAAGCCAAAGTCAACCATCTATTTTTGTTTGCAACTACAAAATGAAAAGTCCAATCACCAACTTGTACCTCACATCAAAGTAATATTTTGAAAGTATGTTCAATTTGAAGAACATTCCTTCACCTGCAATCCTACTTCTTCTTCTTTGTTGACTACTTCAACTTCTCAAAAACCTGTTTCTTTGTTACCTAGGTTGGAAGGGAAGTCTTTTTTATACGATCAAATTGAAGGGGACTAACTTCTCCATCTAACACCTGCAGCTCCCCAATGTTGGTGCAAACAAGAGCAACTACTGGTCCTTTAGCTAGTGACCATAGAGGTTTAAAGAGGATTCTTTCTCCATTTAGACAGCTTCATTGAGATCTTATAGCTACTAATATTTAATAACTTTAAAATTACAAAACAGCAAGTGGCAAACCAAAGTGGGAAGAAGCTATGCAATACATATATCCTTCATTGACAAAGAACAGTACTTGGGATACAGCAACTCTTCCAAAAGGGAGAGAAATGGTAAGATGCAAATACATAACAAAGTATACTACGGGCGTAGAAGTATTGAAAACCACAAGGCATGCTTCATTGTAAAGCATTTCTTTTGAGTCAGAGTTGACTATGTTGAGATGTTCACACCTGTAGCCAAGATGGACTCCATTAGACTCATATTTTCACTTTCCACTTCAAACAAATGGTTTCTTGCATAGGCATTTATAAGAAGAGATCTACAAGGAAAAACCACCTGGATTGTTCAGGGTGACTTCTCCTCTCTTGTATGCCACCTCAAGAAGTTCCTACATGGTTTTAAACAGGCTCCTAGAGCTTGATACGAGGAGGACGAATTGTTTTCGTAATATTGGTTTCTTCTGCTGTCAATATGATCCAAATGTTTACACCAAGCATGTAACCAGTGAGCCCCTTTTGATCAATAATGTAAAGTCTAATCTCATTAGTCAATTGGAAATGAATGACTTGGGCCCTCTTTACTATTTTCTTGGTCTTCAAGCATTGCAACCAACAAAAGAAATATTCATTCTCAGACTAAGTGTGCACTACACTTTTTTTTAACTGAATTCACATGGAAGATTGCAAACCAGAATGTACCATAACTAAGGTTGATCCTACTTTGTAAAGGCAGTTGGTTGGTAGTCTTCTGTAATTGACTCACAGTAGTCTAGACATCTCCTTTTCTATTTGCTTGGTCTTTTGCTTCATGCAGGATCCTCATCAGAATCATTTGAAAACAAGAAAGCACAAACTTTGGTACATTTAGGAAACTAATTTGTTTGGCATTGAGTACACTTTAGGAGCCTCTTGGTGTTTGGCAGATTTCACAAAATTCGATTTTGCATGGAATATTTGAAGGTAGATGAGTTGAAGCATAAACGAGTTGGCACATGAAAACAATAGCATCCATGTAATCATGAACGTTTGACGCATGAGTACATGTCATGTCGTATGTTGTGTTGTGTATAGTGTGTAGTATGGTTTGTCTTCACATAGTGGAGTCACACGTATAGTCATAATGGCGTGTGTTTGTAATAAATGTCATGTAATGTCTTATACGTTTTACATGTTTGTGGGTAATTAGGTGGTAATTGGACAACTCCCAACCACCTACCTGGTCCCATGATACTCATTGATGAGACCATAAAATGTCTCATTATTTCAAGAACATTTTATGTCTTTTTGCCAATTTTATTTAAATACTATAGTATTTGCCAAGTATATTGATTATTATTTGTGTTAATATTAATGTTAATATAGTAAATTGCAAGAAATATTTTAATTGTTGTTTGGACTGATTTTTGTGCATTTTTATGATTTATTTGCATGATTTCAGTTTGAAAAAGCATAGGATAAAGTTAGAAATAAATACATCAAAATTTGTGGACAGTTTGTGGACATGAAAATCTAGTGGATTAATGTGTTTAGACCCTTTTCAGTCCATTTCCTATGTTGCTGCAGTAATATGGCACAAAACTGTGTATTCTGCAGGCCTACAAATAAAATTGCAGGAATTGCAGGAAAAGCTTTGGATCATCACAAAGTCTGAAAACAGAATTGCAGGAAAAGCTTTGGATCATCACAAGCCTGAAAACAGAATTGCAGGAATTGCAGAAAATGCTACGGATCATCACAGGTCTGAAAAAAGAATTGCAGGAAATGCTCCAGACATCACGGCCTGAAAACAGAATTGGAGGAAATGCAAGAAATGCTCCAGATCATCACAGCAAGTTGAAAAAGTGCAGAAAAACAGTGCAAAATGCTCCGGAACAGCAAGCTGAAAAATTGCAGAATGCTCCAGACCAGGAAGCTGAAAAAATGCAGAAAAATAGGGCAGAATGCTCTAAAACATTTAGACAGCAAAAAAAAAAACAAACTGAGTGGTCAAATTACCTGGCAACACCAGGTCAAAAGTATGAGTCATGCGCGTGAATATGTGTTATGTGCATAAAAAGAAAGTTGACGTGTCACTCATTCCAAAAGCTGTCTCCATTTATTTCTGTAGAACATAATTGCAAGAAAAATGGAGATGAAAGAGCATGTTAGAAGTTTTAGATTTGTTCCAAGTTTATTTCAGATTTATTTCAAGAGCTGTCCCTAGCATTTCTGCACAAAAATAGAACATAATTGCAAGAAAAAGGAGCTAAAGAAATGTGCTGGAAATTTTAGATTTGTTCTATATTTATTGCATATTTATTCCAAGTTGGTCAAGGGCTAGAAAAGGCGTGTTGGAAGTTTCAGATTTCACCCAGATTATTTCAAGGCAGTCAACAACGAACGGATGGGTGAAAATAGGGAGACTCATCCCATTTGATCTGCTGTCTTAAATCTGATTGGTCAGATTTGACAGCAAGACTGTGTAATCAATGCAAAATAGACTGTTTCCCAATTTAACCCTCATTCGTAGGCAAATAAGTTAGGAATTGACTTATAAATCATGTTGTATGCCCATTGGGCAAAGTTTGTAGACTTAGTAGAAAAAATACGACATTTGAAGAATTCAATAAAGATTGAAGTAATTGGTATTTTGTCTTAAACTTGACTGTTTTAATTTTATTGCATGAATTTGTTGATTTCGCAGGTTAGTTTATTTTCTACTGAATCTTTTCACCTTTCACTGAGCTTGGAGCTTGGGCCCACTTTGAGGGTCAGTGGAAGTTTTACTAACGTAGTCATAGATTTATTTTCCAGTTATTTCTTTCATGTTATTTACTTTTCAATTTACTGCAGTTTTTACTTGTGTTAATTTATGTTTTTCCTGTAAATCATATTCTTCCATTTCTGTAGTTAAATTCCATTTTCCCCCTGCTTTCCCCTGTTTTCAATTCTCCTATTAGCCGACTGGTTTTAGTTAATTCTTGCACTTCCCATTCTGTTTACTTAGTTTTATTTCTGTCATTTTATTTCAGTTACAATTAGTGTAATTCTTTCAATTTCAGCTACTTTATTCCTGCAATTAGATAGAATTTCTTTGAGTGCAAAGTGTGCAACTTAGTATAGTTTTCTTTTTATTGCAAAGACATTGTGATTTTCCGCTTTCTTAGGATAGTTTAGAGTCTTGATATCTAAGCTGCAGTTCCAAGACCTCGGTTTTGACAAATGAATTAAAGTGAGAGCATTAACGACACATCACTTTTTGGCGTCGTTGTCGAGGAGCAAATTGGCGTTGTTAGAGAACAAATAAGTTGTTCAATGTTAATTGTTGTCATGTGAAGTTGTGAAAACAAAAACAAAAACAAAACAAACAACTTTGCATGAAAATAGTTGCATTGCCTGGAATTGCATTTTAGACATTAGGACACCAGAGTAGGAGTTTTTTTTTTAGGAAGTATAATTGCATTTTAGACATTAGGACACTAGAATAGGAGTTTTTTTTTTAGGAAGTATGAATAGACTTAGAGACAAAAAAAAACATAGAGGAAACTTCCCACAAGCCACAAGAAGAAGATATTCACGACAAAAGGTTGAACCTATGCCAGAGGGAAGTGTAGGATCCCTTGAGAAAGCATTACAAGGAGAACAAATTGGTAGTTCAACACCACCTTCCCCTTTGCGATCAGGACAATTTGAAAGGATTTATAATTGGTGTTGGAAACATATAATAGTAGGCTTACAAGAGAATCTAGAAAGCGTCAGTAATGTGCTCCACCTTGGTGAAACTAGTATACCTGCCAGAACTTTCCAATACCCTATTCGATTAGATCTTAATCAAAACTCTCCCATGAAAGTCATTTCACCTTCTGTATTACCAATTTTCAAGGGAGTTGCATCTGAGGGCCCTGATTAGTTTCTATTTGAGTTTAAAGTTGTATGCCAAACTTATGACTATACCAATGACAATCAAAAGCTCAAATTATTTCCTTCCACTCTTAAAGACTCACCCCTACAATGGTTCATCAGCTTAGCACCAAATTCAATCCAAACTTAGGATGAAGGATACTATCGAGTAAAGAATTGGAAGGATGAAACAAAAAACTTGAAAGACTATCTAGATAGATTTTCCTTCGTTCATAAGAGATGTGCAGGTGTAGAACCAGAATTCAGTAAAACCATATTCTTGAGAGGATTACAAGAAGAATCAAGAGATGTATGGGATCTTATGGGAAAAGGAGACGTAAATAAGCTTTAATTTTAAGAAATCATTTAACTCTATAAGATTTATTCTTGTACAAGACATAGAAGATGTAAAAACAGTAACAACGAAATGCTTTGAAACAATTAATAGAAGAGTTTGCTAATCTAAGGGATGATATTTTAGTGCATCTTAACACAACATTAGACGAAATGAACGCAAAACTTTTAGCCATCTATTGTCCAAGATTTAAGAAGAAGCATGCTCTTCATGAGTGTCCTTTGAATAAGACTTCTATAGCTGTCGTATGTGAAAAAGGACCTCCTATAGACCAATGTCATTTGTTACCTATTCCTACCCATAATTTCCCTTAGGAACAACAAGTAAAACAACCTCCACTTCCGGCTCAACCTGTGGTCAATCCCAATAATACTAGACAAGTAGCCCCTGTCTATATGGTTGAATCAGAAGATGCAACCATGCTAAATGTCATACACTGTGACAACATTCAATTGTGTTCAGGAAGAAAAATTCTTGAACCTACTCCGCCTATTATTGTAGAAATGGGAACTAACGAGAATAAACAAGAAGATCCATCTACACTGAAACAACAACAAAAAGAACAAGAAAAAGAAAACCTCCTTCAAGAAAATTCATCAAAGAAAGTACCATATCCTAAACAATTTGAGATATCAAAAATAACATCTTCAGAATTAGATTTGGTAAAAGAATTAAAACGTTTAAATATTACGATTCCTTTGCTACAAGCTATTAAAGATGCACCAATGATTAACAAGACCGTTTAGGAGATGCGTAGAACAAAGAAGAAAGTATATCCTAAAACCATATAAGTAGATGGAAAATTAGTGGACTTACTTGCAGGATAACTTATTCCACCTAAGTATGGCGATCCAGGAAGCCCAGTAGTCACATTAACCATACGATCAATTCAAATATCTAATGTTCTAATTGACGAAGAATACGATGCAAAAGTTACAATTAAACAATCCAAATCCTACGTCTACAATATTGGAAATGGTTGATAGGTCAATTGCTAAACCAGAAGGAATCATAGAAAATATTCTTGTGACGGTTTCATCATGGGAATATCCAGTTGATTTTTTGGTATTACAACCCTGAAATAGTGTGAACAGTTACCCAATAATTCTAGGAAGGCTTTGGCTTGCTACGACAACCACTTTTATCGATTTTCTAATGAAAATGACTAAAATAAAATCTCTATATCCTCCTGCAAAACCGTCAATCAATTTTTCTAGTAACTTGTGGTTTCCTTAATCAAATGAGGAAAATAAAGAGAACATTTCAACTTTAGCCACCATAGTTGTAAAGGATCATGCAAAAGAGTTGGATCCATCCCAAAGGTTATTTTTGAAGATGAAACTATTCTGATTAACAAATTGTATGATTTAGAGCTTGAAGATGAACCGGTTACTGTTCATCGATTACTATAGAATGACGAAGAACAAGAGCCTGAATATTTGACACCCATTTCAATACAAGATAGTTCGTTTAATTTACGACATGGATGGCATTGTCATCTTCTCTCATCTTTTCATTGCCCTATATCAAATTTAATTCTGTCAGACATTGCTTTTGCTAAAAACACTAGAATTTTTCTTTCTCTTCTGCCACACCATTGCCCTCTCAATTCATTGGTAAGTAATTTTGAAGGAATCAATTCAATACATCCTAGTACAAAATAAATCGAAATACAACCAAAAAAGTTTTTAAATATCAATAGTTGGTTGACTAATGACCGAGAGGCAAAATTGTTTGATGTACTGAGCTGACATCCCAATGCTAAGAAATGACAAGAATTCATCCAAACATATGTACTCATCATATTTATATTGAGGAGACAACCACAAAGGAGATTGAATCCTGTTCTACGTGATATCGTTAAGGATGAAATTGAAAAATTATTAGAAGTGGGATTCATCTACCCTATTTTTGATAGCCGATGGGTTTCCCCATTGGTTATCGTTCCAAATAAAAATGGAAAGATGCGAGTGTGTGTTGATTATAAAGAGCTAAATAAAGTCACACACAAAGACCACTTTCCATTACCATTCATAGATCAACACATTCAGATTTAGTGGTTATAATCAAATTCAGGTTGCTTTTGAAGATCAAGAGAAAACAACTTTCACTTGCCTATGGGGAACTTTTGCTTATCAAGTTTTATCTTTCAAACTTTGCAATGCCCCAACAACTTTCCAACGAGCTGTTCTTTTTATTTTCTCTGACTTGACAAATGATTATGTTGAAATCTACATGTATGATTTCACAGTATGTTAGATAAACTCGCAGGGAAGAAGTATTTTTGTTTTCTTGATGGATTTAGTGGATATAATCAAATTCAGGTTGCTCTTGAAGATCAAGAGAAAACAACTTTCACTTGCCCATGGGGAACTTTTGCTTATCAAGTTTTACCTTTCAAACTTTGCAATGCCCCAAAAACTTTCCAACGAGCTGTTCTTTTTATTTTCTCTGACTTGACCAATGATTATGTTGAAATCTACATGTATGATTTCACAGTATGTGGTGAAACCTCAAACTCAAACAGATGTTAAAATTTTCTTGGGTCATATTGGTTTCTATCGTCGTTGCATTAAGAACTTCAGTACAATTGCAAGCCCCATGTTTACATTGTTATGAATTCAATTGGACAAAGAAGTGTCAAATTGCATTTCACACTTTAAAGGAAAAGTTGACTACTCCACCTTTGTTATGAGGTCCAAATTGGGAACTTCCATTTCACATCCCAACCGATTCATCTAACACTGCAATCGGAGCAACTTTAGGCCAAAGAGAAAATGGAAAGCATTATGCCATCTACTACATCAGTAAAAATTTGAGAAGAGCTGAGAAAATTTATACTGCTACTAAAAAGAATTCTTTGCAGCAGTGTATGCCATTAATAAATTTTATCACTACATCACTAGATATCAAGTATTTGTTCATACTGATCACACTGCGATTAAACACCTCATGAACAAACTTTGTGGGCAAATAATACAATGGTTGCTACTACTACAAGAATTCAACATCACTATAGTAGATAAACTTGGCAAAGCTAATGTAGTAGTTGATTTCTTATCAAGATTGAACATCACAAATGAGGATGAACGAGTAGAGGATTCTTTTCTTGACGAAAGGTTATTTGCAATCTCAGTACAATCACCATGGTTTGCTGATATTGCCAACTATCTAGCAACAGGAAAAGTTCCCTCTCATTTCACTCCGAGATAAAAACGACATTTGGTGAAACAAAGCTCATCGTTCAAGTGGATCAATGGTCTACTATTTAAGTGTGGAATTGATTATATTTTACGTCGATGCATTCGATAAGATGAGGTGTATGATATTCTTTGTGCATGTCATGATGAATCAACAGGAGGACAATATTCAGTAAAATGCACCATCAGAAATGTTTTGGGAATAGGTTATTATTGGCCATCACTTCATCGAGATGTAAAGAAGTATGTACAACACTGTGATTCATGTATTCGTAAGACAACTGCAACAAATGAAATGCCTCTATAATCTCAAGTGGTTTTAGAACCATTTGAAATATGAGGGTTGGATTTTATTGGACCCATTGACCCACCTTCTCAAGAAAAGCAACACATTCTTGTGTGCAATGATTATGTAACAAAGTGGGCCAAAGTACATGCTTTTAAACATGCTTGAGAAGAAAAGGTAGTTGATTTGGAGCTTCACAATCTATTGTTACAGATCATGGACCCCAATTTGCATCTAAGGGTATAGAAACAGTTACTGAATTATATGAAATTAAACATAAGAAGTCATCACCCTATCACCCCCAAGCAAATGGTCAGGTAGAAGCCACAAATAGAGAATTAGAGAATATTTTAACAAAAACAGTGGCTTCTCATAAGAAATATTGGATGAACAGGTTACCAGAGGTTGTTTGGGCATACAATACTACATGAAAATCCACTATAGGATCTACACCTTATGAATTGGTCTATAGTAAGAAACCTTTTTTTCCAATTGAATTTGAATTACTAACACTTCGTACATCTTTGGAAGTTGACATTGAATTATCACAGGTACAACAAGAGAGAATTTTGCAGTTGAATACATTGGATGAACTTCGGTTGGAGACACTTCACCAAACGGAGATCATTCAACAACGACGGAAAATGTGGCATGATAGTAACATTAGGAGCAACAAGTATGGACCAAATTATTGGGTTTGTTGTTTGATTCTCGCTATGTTGATTTTCTTGGCAAACAACAAACTCGGTGGCTAGGACCATACCAGATAGAAGAAGCGTTCGAGAATGGAGCTATTTGACTTTCTCCTATTGATGATCCAAGGAAAAAATTGGTGGTAAATGGGCAACGTTTACGATTGTACCATAAGCACTAACAAAGGTGGAATTTGCCACGGATTCCAAATGATCATATCTTCGAATAAAAAATAAATAAATCTTGGTTGTGAAGATTATTTATGGACACAATCAAGATAGAAAATGGCTAAAAAACAGTGTTACACGGGGACGCGTCCCCTCGTTTCCTGCGTTCCCCAGCATGGGGGGACGACATTGGGGCCGTTTCCTCGTCCCCCTTTTTGGAGGACGGCTAGGAAACGTCTCCAGGACGTCTAAGGCCTATGGCCTCCCATCCCTGGGACGTCCCATTTTTTAGGGCGTCCTCGAGGACGACCAGTCGTCCGTGTGGGACAACTGGTCACCAATGGGGACGCTTGGGCTGTCCCTAGGGACGGTTTGAGCGTCGCCATTGGTGCCCATCCGTCCCACACGGCTAGGCATCCTCACCCAAAAGCAAAACATTAAAAATAAAAAGGTAAGGGGTGGGACCCATTTTAAGTCTCACCCCCAAACCTTAAACCAAAAAGAAACTCTATATAAAGTAAGAATAAAAAGTAAAAGTCAAAACAAACTTACTCATCTTTCAAGTTAAGAAGAAAAAAAGTTGGGAGAGCAAAAGGAGGCAGCAACAGTAGGCAGCAAGGGCAGGATAGCAACAATAACAACAACAGTAAGGCGTAGCAAAAAGGAGGCAGCAATAGCAGGCAACAAGGGCGCGGATAGCAACAACACTAGCAAGCAACAACAACGAAGAAAGTAGCAACACTAGCAGGCAACAAGGGCGCGGATAGCAAAAAGAAAGTAGCAACACTAGCAGGCAACAACAACAAAGAAAGTAGCAACACTAGCAGGCAACAACAACAGTAGGTTTTCAAATTTTTATTACATTTTCCAAGCTGTTTTGAAATTTTATATTTTTATTTCAACATAAAACATGGCCAGCAGTGCATCAGGTTCATTTGAAATTAATTTGGAAGAGGGAAACCAAACTGAAAATGTTGTTGTTAGGGATTCATCCTCTACCATCCAACCCCAAACTTCCAAAGGGGCAGCACTGCTACTCAAACCAGTTTTGAGTGTCCATCTTCATTATTAAAAGAATATGCCAAGGGTCCATTTAATATTAAAAAAACCTCTTCTGCAATTTGTAATCAACTGTGACCTAGGGAAAAATATTTCTGGAGGCTCAAGAACATGGCTGTGTAATTTTTGCAAAACTGCGTTTAAGGGCAGCTATACTAGGGTTGAGTCTCATCTCATGGATAAGGCAGGAACAGGGGTTACGGGTTGCCAAAAAATGACCCGGGAAAAAGTTAATGAAGCCCATAAGATTGTGCAAGAGTCTAGATTTAAAAGTTGTGGCTTGTCTTCACATACAGCTCGCCAATCATTTAGAAGGGACTTTGGTGCCTCGCCTCCTCAGAACAGCCACGAGAATCAACCCAAACATCTAGTATGCCACCACTGCACTCAAAGAAAAAGGGAACTGTAAATGAGATGTTTAATGTGCAAGCAAGAGAAGCAAATAATGCTGTAGCAAAATTATTTTTTGCACATGGGCTTCCTTTCCATATTACATGTTCCCCCTATTTCAAGGACGTAGTAAAACAAATAGCCAAGGCAGGGACTTCATATCTACCGCCTGGAGAAACTAGGCTTCGTACCTCTCTTTTGGACAAACACTATTCCAAATGCAGTTTGGTTATGGAGCAGATGAGGAACACATGGTTGACTCTTGGATGTTCTATCATCATGGATGGGTGGACTAACATTCGTCAACATCCACTCATCAATATCATTGTCACATGTAAAGCAGGTCCCTATTTTCTTAAAGCCATTGATTCCACGAGGAAAAAAAGGAGGTTGAGTTCTAGTTCCTTCAGTTGAAGGAGGCTATTGAGGAGGTTGGAGCCTCCAATGTTGTACAGGTAATCAATTCGACAAATTCCGTTTTAAATTTTAAGTTTTTCTTATGAAAATCAAAATCTTTAAAATTATAAATCTATATTCTAAATGGTTGTTAAATGAGACCATTTTTGTTGTACACTACAGATAGTTACAACTGCAGCCATTGTTTGCTGCGTGCAGGGAAAATGATAGAACAGGCATATAGACATATTTTTTAGACCCCGTGTTGTGTTCATGCATTGAACAATGCATTGAAGGACATTGGGAGGATATATTGGGTGAAGGCTATGGTTGCACAAGCCAAAGATATACCAGGAGACACTAGATACGCAACCATCACACTTCTTTAGCCCTCTTTCGGTCCTTCTCAAAGGAGTTCATCAAACCAGGAGACACTAGATATGCCACCTATTTCATTTTATTGGAGACGATGATTGAGGTGCAAGATGCTCTACAATCCATGGTACTATGCACGGAGTGGAAGAGGTGGTCGGAATCAAGGACAGAGGAGGGAAAAAAAATAAGAGACATAACATTGGATGATAGTTGGTGGATTCAAGCCAAGTAAGAAATGTCATTTATGATTTTTCATTTTTAGTTTCAAATTGGATTGCTCATATGACAATGTGACATATAGTCTAAGTTTTTTAATTTTGTGTTTTGATTTCTTGTAGGTATATTGTGTCTTTTGTTGCCCCAATTGTTGCAGTCATCAAATATGCTGACACACATGCTCCTAATCTAGGAGAGTTCTATGAGACTTTTGACAACATGTTAGGGGAGATTAAAAAAAACATTTTTGCTAGAGATCCATCCCTATTATTCTATGAGGCCTACATTAGGCCTATTATATAGAGGAGGTAGGATAGGATGAACACCCTCCTTCATATGGCGGATATGCAGTAAACCCAAAGTGGTATGAGCTTAGGCCTGGGAGAGTGCCTCCCCATGATGATCCAAAGGTGAGACAAGGGTTTTTGAATGCCCTTAAAAAGATATATGCCAGGGAGGAGGGCTCACATATTAGAGATGAGTGGCTCTGATTTGCTAATCTCGAGGGCCCTTGCTTCACCCAACCAGAGTGTTTGGAGGATAGGGCTACCATTGCCCAAAGAAATCCCATTGGATTGTGGTAGCTATATGGGGATAACACACCTAACTTGAAACATTTTGCAATTAGAGTTCTTTCACAGGTTGCTAGTTCCTCTGTTGCTGAGAGGAATTGGTCTACATATAGCTTTATCCACAATGTGAGGAGGAATAGGCTTACCTCTCGCAGAGCGGAGAAGCTAGTTGCAGTGCATAACTCTCTTCGCCTTCGTGAGAGAGTTAAGCCAGAGTACAAGCAATCTCCAGCTACACGATGGGATGTTGATCCACAGGATGCGAGAATAGATTGATGAGGATGAGAGTCGGGAGGGGTTGGTTGGAGTTTCATTGGAGGATCTTCACTTAGATGATGAGGGCAGCTCATCAGATAGTGATACAGATTTTGATAGTGATAGCCCAACAAAAGTTCCATAGGAGTTCCATACAGTCTCATTCCTATGAGTATTTACTATTTACTAATTTAGTTTTATGATGTATACTCTTTTGAGTCTTTTTGTTGTAAATGAACATTGAGACTATGAGTATTTCAGTTTTCTGATTGCCGTCATATTTGAACAGTTAGCGACTGAATTTTTTTTTTAAAAATGAGTCTTTGCTTGAACATTGGTGGCTGAAAAAATGATGACTATTATAACTTAAAATGATGACTGTTAAAACTTAAACAGTTAAAAGTTAAACGCTGAACAATGTGGCATTCATTACTTGAGCAATAACAACTAATTTGGTTAACTATTAGAGGTTAGCAGATTGCACTTGATATCCTTAGCTGAACCTTCAAGTTATATTTGTTGAAACAATTAAATGGCTGCACTTAGTAACTAATATGAAATATCAATATCCTAATATCATTTTTGTTGTGTGTAAAATTCTGAATGTGTAGATTATTCTAAATTTCTAAAAAAATTAAATTTTTATAGTATTATACTAGTTGTCCCCCCAGCCGTCCCCTAAAATCGGCCTGCCATCCTCCGTCGTCCCCGTTCCCCCGTTCCCCCGTCCCCGAGGCTCGTGGAACCTTGCTAAAAACCAAAAATAGCAGCCTCTTCGGGGAAAAAAAATAGTTGTAGCATAAGGCCATGTTTTTGTATACGACATGTCCCACAAAATAAGGATGCATAAGGACATACATCAATTTAAGTTGGGGGGAGGAGAAATGAAGTTAATACTTCATTTTGAGCAATAAAGAGGAAATGAGAACATGTTTTTTAGCTTGTTCCACATGGCAAGAAAAGATGGAGGGTATTCTTATTGCTTGTACGGAAGAAAAGGTTGATGCTTCTTCTTGTTGTTTTCATGCAAAAAAAAAAGGTGTGTTTTTTGAGAAATAAGGATTGTTCTTATCCAAAGAAAAATGAGAGACATTCTCTCATTGCAGCTCATTAAAAAAAATAATTTCGATTGTGAAAATCCTTTATAGACGCAATTGAGATAGAAATTGGTTGAAAACCAAATGGCAGCCTCTTTTGGAAAAAAAAAGAATAATTCAATAGTGAATACCTCTTTGAGGCATTATTGAATTAAGGCTTACATGAAAACCGGTAAACCGGTCTCCGACTTGTTTGCCTTGAATATTTTCCAGCATTTGTAAAATTCTAATTACCGCATCTATGTACCTTTCAGATCTCAAAAATCCTAAGTATGCAATCAACAAGAAGTCCAAAAAGGTGCATGAAATCTTTTCAACAGTAAGGTACACATTTTCTTCAATCTTACTATTAATTAGCTTTAATATTACATAAATAAGGATTAATTGCTTGGCATACTTATGTATATAAAATTGGTAAATCAAATACCCTACTAGTACCCCAAAAGGTTGCTCTAGCATACCTTTGGTTATGAAGGATTCACTTCTAAAAAGGCTTGGAAATAAGGAGATGAATGCTCTAGATGCTTTGACATAACAAGTTGTCATATGCATAAAGAGTTCAACATGAAATGCGTTGTAATGAACATATGTCCCAATGCACAAAGGAAGTCAAAAGAAAAAAAAAAAATTCACATGGCAAGATACATAGGAATAACTTGAAACAGAACCTGGAATTGCAGCCAATAAGTTCTGGGACAATTTATACAAGGAGCTGGATTTGAATGCCACCATGGCCAAACAGAATGCATAAGGACATGCATTAAAATACAAGGAGTGATGAGACCATAAAATGTCTCATTATTTCAAAAACATTTCAAATCTTTTTGCCACTTTTATTTAAATACTATAGTATTTGCCAAGTATATTGATTATTATTTGTGTTAATATTAATGTTAATATAGTAAATTGCAAGAAATGCTTTAATTGTTGTTTGGACTGATTTTTGTGCATTTTTAAGATTAATTTCCATGATTTTAGCTTGAAAAAGCGTAGAATAAAGTTAGAAATAATCAAAATTTATGGACAAGTTTGTAGACATGAAAATCTAGTGGATTGATGTGTTTAGACCCTTTTCAGTCCGTTTCCTACATTGTTGCAGTAATCAGCACAAAACTGTGTATTCTGCAGGCCTGCAAACAGAATTGCAGGAATTGCTCCGAATCATCATAGGCCTGAAAACAGAATTGTAGGAATTGCAGGAAATGCACAAGCCTGAAAATAAATTTGGAGGAAATGCAAGAAATGCTCCAGATTATCACAGCAAGCTGAAAAAGTGCAGAATGCTCCAGACCAGCAAGCTGAAAAAGTGCAGAAAAATAGGGCAAAATGCTCTAAAACATTCACACAGAAAAAAAGGACAAACTAAGTGGTCAAATTACCTGGCAACACCAGGTCAAAAGTATAAGTCATGTGCGTGAATGAGTCACTTATTCAAAAAGTTGTCCCCATTATTTCTGCAATACATAATTGCAAGAAAAATGGAGATGAAAGAGCGTGTTAGAAGTTTTAGATTTGTTCTAAATTTATTTCAGATTTATTTCAAGAGCTATCCCTATCATTTCTGCACCAAAATAGAACATAATTGCAAGAAAAATTAGCTAAAGAAGTGTGCTGGAAATATAAGATTTGTTTCATATTTTTGTAGATTTATTCCAAGCTGGTCGAGGGCTGGAAAAGGCGTGCTGGAAGTTTCAGATTTCACCCACTTTGTCTTAGGTCTATTTCAAGAAAGTCAACAGCGAACGAATGGGTGAAAATAGGGAGACTCATCCCATTTAATCTGTTGTCTTAAATCTGATTGGTCAGATTTGAAAACAAGACTCTGTAATCAATGCAAGATAGACTGTTTCCCAATTTAACCCTCATTCGTAGGCAAATAAGTTAGGAATTAACTTTAAAATAATATTGAATGCCCATTGGGCAAAGTTAGTAGACTTAGTAGAAAAAGTACGACATTTGAAGAATTCGATAAAGAATGCAATAATTGGTATTTTGTTTTAAACTTGATTGTTTCAGTTTTATTGCATGAATTTGTTGATTTTGTAGGTTAGTTTATTTTCTACTGAATCTTTCCACCTTTCACTGAGCCTGGAGCTTGGGCCCACTTTGAGGGTCAGTGGAAGGTTTACTAACGTAGTCATAGATTTATTTTCCAGTTATTTCTTTCATGTTATTTACTTTTCAACAGCATAGTTTTAAGTCTATTTACTGCAGTTTTTACTTGTGTTAATTCATGTTTTCCTGTAAATCAGATTCTTCCATTTCTATCATTTAAAATTCTGAAGTTGAATTCTGTTTTCCCCTTGCTTTCCCCTGTTTTCAATTTTGCTATTTCCTGTTTTATTTTAGCCAGCTGGTTTTAGTTAATTCTTGCACTTTCCATTCTGTTAAATTAGTTCTATTTTCGGCATTTAGTTCTGTCATTTTATTTCAGTTGCAATTAGTGTAATTCTTTCAATTTCAACAGCTTTATTCCTACAATTAAATAGAATTTTTTTCAGTGCAAAGTGTGCAACTTAGTATAGTTTCCTTTTTATTGCAAAGACATTGTGATTTTCTCCTTTCTTAAGATAGTTTAGAGTCCTGATATCTAAGCTGCAGTTCCAAGACCTCTATCACATAGAGCCTTAGGACGCTGCCTTGGTTTTGACAAATGAATTAAAGTGAACATTAACAACTCTCATCACCCATATGTATGCTATATACATTGGTCAAGGTACAACATACAGCCTTAGGACGCTGCCTTGGTTTTGACAAATGAATTAAAGTGAACATTAACAACTCTCATCACCCATGTGTATGCTATATACATTGGTCAAGGTACAGTATTGGTCAAAGCATGTTCGTCGTTTGTGTGGCTCAACCAAACCAGATGTATTGCAGATGATTGTTATATGAAGAATATGTGATGCATGTGCAGTATATTTTTATGTATCTGTGAGTTCCATTGTGCATCTTCGACTTCATTTATATACTTTCTCATAGGATTCGGCAAATTTCAACATTTTAGTTCAAAACTCGTAGAATTTGTTAAGGCCCCAAATTAATTTGAAAACAATCGGCCATGAAATTTTCCGCTCCCCAACACTCGACTGCAAACCCTAATTGCTGAACTGGTTTTCGCCCTTTGGACAAGTAATTTTTTCCATTATGTTGGAATTTGGATGACGTTTCACACCCCCTATCGACCTTCTCAGGTAAGCATGAAACAATAATTCTGCCTACAATATATACATGATGCATTGTGAGTAAAGAGAGGCCCTTAGTGTTGCCATGTGGGGCCAATGGGACAAGGACCTCGATATGATGTATAAATTTTATTTTTTTTAAATTTAGTTTTGCCTTTCGTGTTAAAGCTTTAGCCTTTTCTAAAATTATTTTTCATTTGCTTTCTTTTAGTTAGGTTAGGAATTTTCAATTTAAATGAATTAATTTTTTAAATTTTTTTTGTATTATTTACTTTGTATTTTTTATTTTAAATATAAGATCTAAAAGTTATAATATGAAATTATTACATTTTATTTTTATTCAATAAAATTACAACTATGTATGTATTCTTTTATATGTATCGAACTCTATGCCAAATTTATTCTGATTTTTTTCTTGCATCGAATTTGAACTTGTTGAGTTCGAACTCAAACTCAAAATTGAACTCGAACCTTATGACACTGTTCATATATAATGGAGTTATATTTAATATTACAGTGAGTTGCATTGTCTCTCTCTGTGCCTGACTGAAATATCCCCACACATTACAATGTTGATGATTGAAAGTCCACTAAAGGTAATGTTTACCATTGTTTGGGCTTTCCTACTGGCTCTGCAAAGAAACAAGCTGCTAGTGATTTATCCTTTAAAAATAGCAATCTGCAAATTAGCTGTTAACACAGGTGAGGAAGCATTTTAGATTTGATGGATGAACACTAAGTTCAGTTTTCCACTAAAGGTAATGTTTACCATTGTTTGGGCTTTCCTACTGGCTCTGCAAAGAAACAAGCTGCTAGTGATTTATCCTTTAAAAATAGCAATCTGCAAATTAGCTGTTAACACAGGTGAGGAAGCATTTTAGATTTGATGGATGAACACTAAGTTCAGTTTTCCACTAAAGGTAATGTTTACCATTGTTTGGGCTTTCCTACTGGCTCTGCAAAGAAACAAGCTGCTAGTGATTTATCCTTTAAAAATAGCAATCTGCAAATTAGCTGTTAACACAGGTGAGGAAGCATTTTAGATTTGATGGATGAACACTAAGTTCAGTTTTCCATGCAATACATCAAACAGATTGAGGTCCATATGCATCATATATAATGGCAGCTGATTCACGATCAACTCATTAACTTAAAATTGCTATTCAAATTACCATGTTGCAAATATCTCATTAACTTAAAATTGCTACTCAAATAACCATGTTGCAAATATCTTCATAATCCTTGACAGATGCCAAACTTCTTCATTTGAGAACTTTTTTTTTTTTATAATAAGCTGTGTGGCTTCTATTGGGGGCCACTCCCATTACAAAAACAAATTACATTGCTCTCATTACATTTCTAACAAGTTAATTAAAGCATATCCAACTCTGTCTTTCTATTGGAGATATTCTTCGTTTACCCTTCTATCAAAGATATTCTTCATCTTCCTCAAACTGCTAAGTATCCACAATCAACTCCTTCTATATCAAATGTATCAAATGCCTTCAAAAATTTAAATTTTGTCAAGATGAAATTCAACACTACGAATGGCTAGAATATTTGTTGCCCAGCTTCTATATCCAAAAATATATTGTCTATAACCACCTCACAATTTCTTAATACCTGTTTTTAGGGTTATTCATTCCCCTAATATTCCATGATATTATTTTCATTGTTATTTTTTTTTTTTATTTGAGGGTTTAGCCCTACTTCTTGTTAATACTTATGATATTTGCTTTTGTTTTCCCATATCAATATCCCTTTGTGTTTCTTTTTCTCTTTGTTTTTGCTTCTTGGGTCTTCCTGTCTTTTTTTCATTCCCAGCAATACTTTCATTTTCATCAATCTCTTCAATCTTCTCACACTGCTCATAATAAGACTTGTCATCTTTAGGTTTGCCTTGTTCTGAAGGATCTGAAGTGCAAGGAATAACCTCAAAAGCACAATCTTCTTTATATTTCCAAGGGTGCTCTTCTATAGAAATAACCTTCTTATTTTGCCCTGAAAACCCTAAATTGTTATGGGTTTCCTCCAACCTCATTTCTATATTATTCTGCTCTTGAAACCTTAAAAGTGCAAGGGATAACATCTTCACCACTTTCACTTTTATTACCTGAAGAGGATTCTACAATACTAGAGGAAAATGAAGATGATTTACCTGGAATAAACTTGACCTTTTTTGCTGTCTTTGTTTTAGGTTTTATCTCCACATCTTCTTTTGCACCTTTAATTCCTTCTAAACTTGCCAATTGATATTGTCGATAGGATTTATTTACCTTTTATTTTGGAGTGGAATATCCTTGATCTGATCTAGCTTCTATTATTGTATGATTTCCTTGTTTCATCTTGAAGTTTATCTCATGGCTAAATTTTTTTGCCTCTTCTTCATAGTTTTTACTTTTCAAACTCTTGCCATGTGTCCAATCTCAAAACAATTGTGGCAACGAAATGCAAAACAATTGTGGCAACGAAATGCAATATTTTCATAATCTATTTGTTAATCCCATTCTCTTGATTCAGATTTAATCTTAATGGTTTGTGGCAAAGGTTTTGAAATATCCATAGCAACACATATTCGAGTATATATAGCATGCTTTCGCTCCTTAGTTGTTGGTCCTTCCTTGATGAATTCCCCTAGGGTATTTCCAATATTTTTCAAATCATCCTTATTTATAAGCTGATATGGAAGTCCAAAAAACCTAACCCACACTGGAAGCTTCTTAATAGTTTTTGTCTCAATGGAAAAAATTTCATTCCATGGTCTCAAATAAAGTGCATCTCTTCCCCTAAACCATGGGCCACCAACCATTATTTTATCCCTAATTTTTGAACTGGAAAAGATGATGATGAAGAAACCTTTAGGAAGAAAAGTCATAGAATAATTTGAATTCAATACCCACTTCCACTTGATCCAATTTTAAATATCCAAAAACCCTGGCCATGATCTATGGAACTTACATATTAGCCCTCTGCTTTTAAGAACCATTATATCATTCTCAATCATCTCATCCTTGATACTTACTTCTGGTGTACCATCTGCTACCTGGATCAAACTTGCCATGTATTTGTTCTCTGCTTATCTCCAACTTGGGCCTTCATACTTCCAACTAGGGTATTTTGATTTCTAGCTAGGGCATCCTGACTTCCCATTAAGAATGGCTTTTCTTCCACAATAGCTAATGGCTTGCATTCCCTCTTGGTTCGCACTCCCTTTCTGCTTGCACTTCTTCTTGCTTACAGCTTGCACTCTCTCTTGCCTCACACTTGCTCCAAGCTTGCGCTCCCTGCTGGCTCACAATTGCCCATGTCTCTTCTTTTTCTTGGCGTTCCTTGGTTTCAACAATTTTTTGGAAACAATGTTCCACGCATTCATGGTAAGGGTTTGAAGCATTAATGCACTTTGGATGAACCTGTCGCTCTTTTGCCATGATTGAATCCCGGCTTGCACTCCCTCTTAGTTTGCACTCCATTTTGGTTCGCACTCTCTCCTGCCTTGCACTCTCTCCTACCTCGCACTCACTCCCAGCTTGCACTCCCTCTTGGCTCACAATTGCCCTTGTCTCTTCTTTTCCTCGACGTTCCTTAACTTCAACAATTTTTTTGGAAACAATGTTCCACACATTCATGGTATGAACCTGTCGCTCTTCTACCATGATTGAATCTTGGCTCTCTCCCGGCTCTCTCGCACTCCAATGAATTATAAACAATAATAATTTTTAAAATAAGGCAAGGCTGACTTTTCCCCTTAGATGTTGAGCATTTTCATTTCCGTGCCCTAAAATATAATCATTCGGGAAGCTGGTCAGGCTGCCGTAGAAACTTCACCTTACCACAAATAATTCCCCGCGTCGCTGACAGCCACCGCCACTGCTTTCATACCACAGGCCGTCGCTGGTCCCGCCCTACGTGGGCCACCGCCCCCTGCTTCATAGCCTTCCGCTACTCCCACCCTAACCGAGTCGCCCTCCACTGTCTCCCGCATATCCTCCCTGCTGCGCCTGTTACACCGTCTCCCGCGCTCGCCTGTTATGCAGTCTAGAAAAGTCATTTGAGAGCTTTGTTAGCAGTGAACAAATTAGTCATTAAAGGGAGAAACCATGTACTTTCTATTTTCTCTCCTTTTCTCATATTCAATCTCAAGCGAGGTTGTTCATGTATAGTTATACACTAGTATTATTTATTTTTATTAATACCTTTACTATATTAAGATAACACAAACCAAGGTGAATATCTTCCCTTGATCTTTTCTCAAGGAAGAAAGGAGTGGGTGGGGGAACCAGCACTTATGTCAAGGACTTTTAATTTTGGTTTGAAAACTTCAAAATTTAGATGAAATCTCAGTTGGCCTAGTCACAAACTTTGAGATCTAATGACATCATGATTCTGATTTCTTGCCAATTTAGAGAACAATCTAATTTTGTGAGAATTTCTTAATACAAAAAAATGGTAACATTTTTACCCAAAAATACCTTCTGATGTGTGAACTTCTTTGGTGATTTGATCTTGACGCATGGCGTTTTATATTTTAAAAGTCCTACCATGTTATGGTTGTATTGTGACCATTCCATTTAAGGACAGAATAAGCAAAAGAGTAGCCATATTTGAAGAAAGTAAAATAAACATGGTTGAACATGACACTGCTATGTTCTACCCAAAGATATTTCAAATAAACCACCTCAATTTAGGTCATATAATAGCCGTGTTGTCAATATTCTCCACAATCAGCAGTAAGAAAAGGCATGAGCACCAAAGGGCTTATCAACCATTGTAAGCCATTTATGTAAGCTTCATGTATTAATATAGCACAAAATAAATCTCAAATATCACAAGTATAGTAAACAATTGGATAAAATATGCAAAAACCAGATTAGAGCGTACCTCAGAAGAATGGTGTTGACGATGGGTCATAAATAAGTCATACCCTCATATTTGCAAGATGAAATAAAAGTGAAACACACAGCATCAACATAGACACAGATTTCTACATCCACATGTAAATTTGCTATTATTATCATGAATTATTCCGTGTTTCCCTTGAAGCCTTTCTATAAGCTGGCCTCCATTATTTCTTCATGACCTAGATTCCATTCATCTCTACTGGTCTGTAACTGTAATCCTAATGAAAGTAGTCTCTTTGGTGGTTATGCTTGCAATTCCGATGCTTAAGGTGGACTTCTTTCTTATCATCTTATTTATTTAACATTTTTTAAAGGGTAAACGGTAAAGTAGTTTTTAACGTCTGCAAGGCCATAGGCATATGAGACGACCCTTGTTGTACCCAATATATGGTTACCCAACCATCCTCCAGTTACTGAAGCATGGTGTACAGCCTTGCCCCCACAGGATTCAAACCTTGGACCTCTATTCAAAGTTCCAAAATCTTCAACATTCAAGGATTTGACCTTTCTAGAATCAAGTTTGAATATGCATATAACTAGTTTTTGGTTCTCATACCATAACAAAAACTAACCTATTCACTCAAGCTTCAAAGAAACTTATTCTCCTTATACTCCCATATCAAACTGATTCTCCTTATCTATATGTGATTTACTCACAAAGCATGACTTGAACAAGGCTTAACAAAAACAAGAACGCGATTTTTGACAATTTAAACGTAAAATGAAAGCAATCTGACCAATTCCTACACTACTTACAAGCTTCTTCTCAGCAAGCTGCTCCAAGAAGCCATGTTGAGACAATGGTCTGAAGATTAAAATCTCTGCTTTTTCTTGGTAGTGTCTGGATTCACAAAGTACGTAGGTCCAATTAGAACAGAAACCATTGTTTGAAGATGACAAATAACTTGTAAATCTATCGAACAAGCTGAAATTCAATCTTTCAAGAAAAAACAAAGGAAATAACACATAAAATGCTAAGGGTGGCATACTTGCTCGTTATATGCTCCTGGGAAATAAGCCTGATTATTTGCATTGATACTGGCCAATCTGCAGCAAGTCTGCAACAATAAAAAAAGTTTCCATGATCACAATCAAACTTTATTGTATTCAATGTAAGCAAACATGAGTGTTTCACCAAAAGCCAGGATATAAAGAAAACTGTTTCAATTGAGGTGAATACATTCTACTTAAAAGACAAAGCAGCCTTCAAGGATCAATATGCTAGAAATCTCCAATGGAAGTTTCATCCTCTCACTGAGGAAATCTTCCAGGAAGAATAATTGTCTTCTCAGAAAGAACCAATGCTTAAGGTCCATATGACTGCAGGCAGGCGCATTGACACATCTGCATGAACGAACGAATGAATGAATAAATGCATGTTTCAGCATAGGAACGTATGTGTGTAGATATGTGCACACAAAGTGTTTTTAATAAGTTGTCATGTAGTGTTATGTGTGTAGATGGTGAGGTGTTTGTAATAATTTGCACGTGCAAAGTGTTTGTCATAATGTGTGCATGCAATGTGTTTGTAATAATGTAATGTAATGGGATATTTTTAATGTCTTATGTCAATGGGTAGTTTGGAGATAGTGGGATTAGTTGCCAACTGCCTACCAATCCCGTTATGTCTAAAAGTCTATGTGAGGGATGCAGATGTGTGTGTGCATGTTGCTGTTGTCCGAAGTATATGTCAGTAGATTGTTCATCAAAATATGATGTATTGTAGATAATTGCCATGCTAGATACATGTGTGCACAATGTATCCATTTGTATTTGTAAGTATTCCCATTGTATATTTTGTTTATCTAAGTGGTAATGGAATTGTATTGCAGTGTGTTGTATTCCATTTCTACATTTCCATACCATAGCCTGTTTGAAGTTGGTTTGAGTTTGGTGATATGGAGTTGTGATTAGCTAATCATCTAGGAAGGTACGCAACAACAACAATGGGATGATTACAATGCAGTCAACGAACGACATAGTTTCCCTCGGAACAAGGGATTGGACGTCGCAATAGAAGAGGCAAACTTGTTTGTTGGTTTTGATGAAGGGCTGATGCACGAAGCAGACATGCAAGTGGATGCGCAACTAGACACGCAAGCAAACACACAAGAAGGAGACGTGCAAGGGTTCATGTGCAAAGTACAAGGCAATGAAATTAATGACAATAAAATATGTGAACAAAATCCTTGACAACAAAATCTGTGATGGCAAAATTTGTGACAAGGAAATACATGACGACGAAATATGAGACAACAAAATTTGTAACAGTGAAATCTATGACGACTGAGTTGGTGCAGCACAAGAGTTCTCGACTGAGTTGGTGCAGCACAAGAGTTCTCACACGAGGGAGAAGCACAAGTGTTCGCCCACAAAGGTGATGTGCAAGTGTTTGAGCATGAAGCAGATGTGCATGCCGACAAAGAATTTTGTGCATGTTAAGTTGTACGAAGTGCACGCTAATGAAGGTGTGCACGCCAACGAAGAAGTTTGCACAAGTGAAGATGGGAATGTTGACATGGAAGTGCATGTTGAGGAAGATGGACAAGTGCATGTGCATAGATGGACGGGTTCGTGTAAGCAAAGACATGCATGCAGACAGACGAGCTCGCGTAGGCGAAGACATGCATGCAAATATTTCATGTTCATACAGACGAAGTTGGAAGTGACAAAGCTGACATATTTGATGGAGAAAACCTGGTTTTGCAGGAAAGGCTAGGAGTTGTTGGAGCAAGTTGTGCAATAGAAAGAATGCATGACAAATTTTTCATCTGAGCAATTGCAACTTGGTGTGTCCAATGGTAAGCGGGATAGGAATCCAACATCGAAGAAAATGCAAGATGGCATGTTTGACAGTGCACGAGAGGGGAGTCTGACACTAGAGCAACTATAGGTTGGTGTGCTCAATGGTGAGCAAGACGAGAGGCCAACACAAGAGTAATTACAGTGGATTGTGTCTAATGATGCGCCTGAAGAGGGTGATCCGCACGAACAACCATTGCCAACATTGAATCAATCTATCACAACAAAGACTAGTTTTGGAATATCGTGCAAGTGTCTATGCTTCATGGTGGTGAAAAAGAGGACCCAGTCAGGCATTGGAAATCTGCCTCATGATGTGAAAAGCGAATGGACAGAAGAATGAAGAATATTGGAGAAGGTTATTCCTTGCAATATTTTGTGGAATCGCAATAGACTGGAGGGCGAGTACCATAGTTGGGAAGAGTTGCACGAAGCATTTGAAAATTGTTGATCAAACATTCATTCTAGACTTTGTAGCAATCGTTATGCAAAAATGAGCCTATGATGCATTGTTGGGGGGCGATGGTTACGCACAACGAAAGTCAACCATAACTGGGAGCACCGGCTAACATTTAAGAAGGGCCAGCACAAGTATGTAATTGAAAAACTAGTCTGTCGGCGAAGAGTTGGCATCATCTGATAAGTCTGGCGAGTCTTTGACAGATTTAGTAGATTGGAAAGGCAAACAAGAACCAAACAAAGAGTTGGAGTTGAAGGAGTGCACAAAAGATGAAGGGCACTCAAATTGCGGGTTACTTTATTGGCAAATGGAAGATTATGAAATCTTCTCGCCTACTTATTTGTGCAAAAGTACAGAAAATGAAGATTAGGCTAACAATCTTTGTAATACATACAAAGTAGGCGAGTGCAGTCATGCTTCAAAACCGACCATCAAAGGTGATGTGGAGATATCTTTCCCACAAACTTTGCAAAATATTATGTCGGCAACATGAATATTAATGAAAAGCTGACACATTCCTTTGAGGATGCAGGTATAAACTTCAAGGTGATGGTAAGCAAATGGATATCTCCCATCATCATCAGTTTTTCGGAAAGCACTCAAATTTGCATCTAGGTGGATTTTCAAAGTTTGAATGCAATGATGATAAAGGATCCCTTTCTAATTCCATTTACTGATTCGATTTTGGAGGAAGTAGTAGGTCACAAAATCTATTCTTTCTTGGATGGATTTCCGGGCTACAATCAAATCAATATCGTTGAGGAAGATAGGCTAAAGACAACTTTTGTCGTCGAGAATGGTATATACACATAATCAAATGCCCTACTATTTATGCAATGCTCCTACTGTCAATGAGCATGTCCAAGGTGTTTTCAACAATTGGTCGTTGTACAAAAGGGAGAGCATTTAAAGGCGTTAGAGAAATGCATGAGATCATGCATGAATGTAAGAATCCTTGGATCCAAAGAAGTGTAAGTTATTAGTACCACTCAAGAAGTTGCTAAGACGTGGTGTGCAAGGAAGGTTTGAAGATCGATTCCGAGAAAATTCACATCGTGATGAGCATGGAGGAAGCATAAAAGGTGAGTTGGTTGAAGTCGTTTTTGGGGTATGTCGAACATTATCGGTGCTTCATCGAGAATTTTGAATAGATGTCCTATCCGTTGGATACATTGACACACAAAGGTGTTCCCTTCAGGTGAATCGAGGAGCACTTAGAAGGCCTTCGAGAAGCTAAAGGCAAAGTTGGTTTGTGCACCCCTTCTAGTATTTCCAGATTGGAAGAAGGAATTCCATGTCCACGTTGATGCGTCCAATTTCATAATTAGGTACAGGTTGCCGCAGGAAGGGTAATTTGGGCTTGGATCAACCCATATAATTTTCAATTCGACTCTTGTCAAGAGTAAAAAAGAACTACAACACCACGGAGAGAGAAGCATTGGGGATGGTATACAATGTATATAGCATTGGGAGGATGGTATACAATGTACATAGTGCAAAAATTTAAACATTACTTGCTCGCAAATCCCTTTGCTTTTTATGTTGATCACCAAGCTTTGGTATATCTTATCAATAAGCTAATAGTTTACAGACAAGTTAATAGGTGGTTCATCACATTGTAGAAGTTTGTGTTTCAAGTGGTGATTAGACCTGGAAAGAAGCACATTTATTTTCAATCACTATGCTGTCATCATGGTACAAGTATATTGAAGAATATTTGTTCACAGGGAAGCTGCCAAAGGAGTTGTCAACAGCCAAACAGAAAAGGATTGTAATAAAGTCCACACATTCCAATTAACTGTTGGATTGTCGTACAAAATCAGACCTTTTCCAAAGGTGAATGATGGATGAGGAAGTGAACACAACACTAAAAGAGGTTTATGAAAGGTTGGTAGGAGGACATATGAGGCTAGATGAGACCGTGAGGAAGATGCTTTTCGTTTTGGTGGCCCACCCTCTATCCTAATGTCAAGGTGTTGACCATGTGCGCTACATGCCAATGAGCTGAGAAGCCACTATGGAGGGACTTCATGCCATTGCACCCCTCTTAGCCGTAAAAGTTGTTTGAATGGTAGGGTTTGGATTTTGCTAGACCGTTAAAGATTAGCATAAGTGGTTGCAGGTAACTATTGTAGCGACTGAATACTTGACAAAGTAGGTGGTGTTAGGAAATTCTTTAGATTTATACCTGCAAGAGGAAGCACAATAACAAAAATATAGAACACGGAAACAACAACACAAGTGACACAGAGATTTACATGGAAACCTGCAATGTGCAAGAAAAACCACGGGGCAATGGCAACTTCTTCTTTTATTATTTTTAGCAAACTTTACATTCAATATTTTCACACACACACATATGCAAGGGATCAATTCCCTGTTGACAATTTTGTCACATTGCTTGAAGGGGTAGAAAAGATCAAAATTTTGTAAAGTATTTTCTTATTTTTTCATGAATTTGTTCCCTTGCTTTTTAGTGTATTTCCAAGCATTACAGCAATTTTGGCTTCCATTTTTGCCCCCTTGTATATAATCCATGTATATAAGAACTTCGCCAACAGAGCAGGGTAGGATAAGAAGCTTCGCAGAAGAAAGAGAAGGAGAAGGACAGCTTCGCAAAGAAGAAACAGGAGAGTCTAGGCTCGAGCCCGAAAAATTTCTAAGGCATGGAAGGAGCTTCGCTGGCGAAGCTACCAAAACATCTACTTCGGGCAGAAAAGTAGCGAAGCTGCAGATGCGAGTTGCCGAAATTTTCTAAGTCAGCGGACGCACTTCGCTAGAATTTTGGCGAAGCATTCACTTCGGCCCCCTCATCTAGCGAACCATTTCACTGGCGGAGCTACTTCGCTCCAGACCGTAGCGAAGCATCCACTTCGGCCATCCCCTCAGCGAAGCTCCCCAACCAAATCCTTGCTTCGCCGAAAAACCAAGAAAATGTCCTAAGGCAGAGGGCTAGCTTCGGCCGAAATCTTTCCGAACTGTCGTCTTTCAGATGGTTCGCGGCGAAGTAATTCCATAGCCCGTTGCCAGCAATCCGCCACTTCGGGCAAAATCCTTAGCGAAGCAGTATTTTGCTCACCTCCCGAGCGAAGCAATGTAGCTGGAGGCCATGCCTTTCACAGGAAACATCCACTTCGGCCTAAACACCTAGCGAAGCCATTCTCGGGGACACCTTCGGGCGAACCATCAACACCTTCTCATCACTCTTGCTTCGGCCCAAACCCGCTGCGAAGTGACGCTCCGATTCAGAATCCGGCGAAGCTCCTCCCAGGGCTCAATCGACGAGGGCGCTTCCTCCAAGGAGCACACATCCCAAGGCCGGGTATTTGTCCAAAGCATTTGAGTGTTTCATAAATGCAATTTTTCTCACCCGAAAGACCCGGTATCCATTTGAGGCAATAGGATGTGAATTATCAGTTGCCGAAGAGGGTCAGAGCAACTTGTGAAGCCACTCGAGCACCCCACCCCGGAGCAACCCAAGACAGGTCAGCGGCTCATAAATGCAGGTTTCCCCGACTAACGCGGCTGGACAACTAATTATAGAAACTGGATGTGAAACCTCATTTGCATAAGAGGGCGAGCGCGGGTTTTTCGGCTGCCAGAAGCGTCCTTGTAAACCCAGTGCATTAATGGCTCAGAGGGTCGGGTCCTCTATAAAAACCCAGGCATTGTAATGAGAAAAGGGGGGAACATTTGCTTGAAAGCTGTTGTATCTTGATTTTTGCAATCGATATTAAAGAACTTTGGGCTTCATTTCTTTCTTGTATGCTGCCTTCTGTGATTATTTCTGTTATTCTGCTTCTTCATTTGCATACTGTAATTCTGCATTCTGGATTTAGGTGTGTGATTGGGGACAGAACCCTGGAATTCTCCTGGAGGATACATAGGGGAGAAAACACTGTGTTAGTTTCCTTGTATGCTGCCTGTGGTTAGTGTTTCTGCTATATTCATGTATTTTCCTAACTGCTGTAATTCTGAAATCTGGATTTAGGCGTAGGAAGATAGGTGGATCCTGGAGCTCTTCCAGAGGATACATAGGGAAGCTAATGCGGTGTTCATTTATGTTTTATTCTTTGTATTCATTGCTGCTACTTCAAGGTATTAGTTAGTGATCGTGCTGCTGGTTCTTTCCCACAACAATATCCAGCTATTTACTCTCTTTCCTGCACCCTCACTCTTTTAATCTCTTTCCTGCACTCTTAGCTTAAAACCCCCAGTAGTTTAGTAAAGGAGCCGGCCTTTCTCCGGAGATTGGCACGGAGGGCATCTCTTCCCTCCGGCCTTTCAATGTTGGTCCAGGTCTAGGGCGCGTATATACATACAAAATCCTTTCCTGTGGCAGATTTGTGACCAACAGTTTTTGGCACGCCCGGTGGGACCTGGTCAGTCTCACCTTATGAGTGGTATTGAGAGTTGATGCTCATCTCATTACTATAAGACTCGAGCATCTGGCGACTCTGTTCAACCTGAAAATCTCAAAGCCTTAGAGACCGGTACTAATCATCTGAACCTTCATGCATACAAGATGGAGAGTTAGGAATAGTGGAGAAGAGACCGAGTTTTTTGAACTCGACATTAACGCCTTCGGGGAACGCCCTAGACTAGTCACACCCGAATCACTCTTACGCGAAGGGTCCTCGCAAGAGGCTGTCTTTGACGAACAAGGTCTAACCTCGGACAGCACAGCGACCAGTCTCCCCCCTAATCCCCCTAACTCCCCAGATCACCAGAGCGCCTCCGTTCCACCTATTCACCAATCAAGAACTTCGGGAGTTTCGGTTTTGCTGAACCAACCGAATCTAGGCGCAAGTATGGCACACCAACAACATCAACAACAAATGCAACAACAACAACAGCCGCCACCGCAACAGCCGCCCAGACTGTTCCCGGCATGGAATTCTTCTGGACCATTGAATCTAGCGGGACAAGGGCAAGTTCCGCCTGCTGCTATGAAGAAAATCCCCACGTTCGATGGCACGGGGAAGACAACTTACGATCATATCCAAGACATCGCTTCCCTGGCCTCGATACATAATATCACGAAGGAAGCAGTTATGGTTAAGCTCTTGATTTTGTCCCTCAGAGGGAAACTCCTATACTGGTACAGAACTCTACCACCTGGCACAATAACAGGATGGGACCAGTTAGCCGGACAACTGATGAGAGGGTTCAACGAATCTGCCGATCCGTCTTCCCTCTTGCACCAGTTCACAACAATCCAAAGGCACCCTCAAGAGGAGATAGCCGATTTCAATGTGAGGTTCGCCCGAACCTGGCAAAGAGTACCCACTGGACTTCGGCCAACTAGCGAAGCTGCAGCCTATTACTACCTCAGGGCTTTTAACGCCGACATTAGTATGATGGTAAGATTTTCAAATGTTAATACTTTCCCCGAATTATATGAGTTGGCCCAGAAGGCGGAAATGGATTTGATCGCCATCGGCAAACTCCCTCCGAGGATGCCGATGCCCATTTTCCTAGAATTTCCCCAATCTCAGTACCCCAGTGCAGCTGCTTCGCAAACTTCTACATCTCCGATGTGCCCAATTCCACCTTGGAATCCCAACCCTATAGTATCCCCGTTTTCCGCTCCACAAATACATTTCCCCACAACTTCGCCACCACAACCCACTATTCCTTCGCCATTTCCGGCTTTACCAGCGCCACCTCAATACCCTGCTTTACCCCCAGTGCCAGCAATAGCCCCATTGCCAGCTCCAGTAGCATCGGCCCCTCCAGCCACGGACATACAGGTTAAAATATTGCAGGAGGTTTCATCTTTGAACTCTACTGTGCGAACCTTGTCTAATGACATGGCTGTCATGAAGAAGAAGCAAGCGCAACAAGAATTCTTGCCAAGAAGATCGTATCCTCCACCAGCGCTCACTAAGGACCAGGTGGCACAGCCAGGCAGACCTTCAGCAAGGAATGCCGCGATCGATGAGGAGCCAAGCACTTCTGATTACGTGCATTGGTGCTCCACCTGCAATGACCCACATGAAGAGGGCACTTGCATGTTACATCAACATTATGTCCAAACGTTGTCGGGCAGTGCCTCCAGCGGTCAGGTCAATATAATAAGGCAGACAGGTCATAACCTGGTAATATCCGAGGAAGAACAGGTTTCGGTCCTCACCAAGGAAGGAAAGAGACCGATGGAAGTAGACGCAGCTCAAATGAGCCCCTTGAAGGTGTATACCCGCCGCGAGAAAGATCCGCAACCTGGGAAGGCTCCCGACAAAGCTCCTCAACCCCCACCAACAAAGGAAAAGGTCCAAGCAGCTGCCACAGTCCCGTCCCGGGCCGAAACTAAAGAGCAGGCTAGAGAAAAACTCAAATTCCCTTCACTAACGAAGCGGCAAAGAGTCGAAGCCACACAACAATATCGTACCAAATATGAGGCGACGAAGGAGCCAGAGGCACCCGCTATCACGGCATATAACATCGTGGACGAGCTGAAGAAAACCCCTGCCAAGATCAGCCTTTATGATGCCCTGCAACTACCAGGACAAGTGGACTTGCTGCAAGAGTCCCTGAAATCGGCAAAGGCGGGAAAATCAACACAGCCCGCTCTGGTTCAAACCCTATCTACTTCCATCACAAGAAAAAACAGGCCTCCTCCGTTCTACCTGTCCCTACAAATGGAAGGATATATCGTTCACAATTGCATGATTGACTCCGGTGCCGCAACAACAGTTATGCCGAAGGCGGTCTGCGAAGAGATAGGGATGGAGTATACGCGAAGCAGTCACGGCGTGCTCCAGCTGGACGGTACCCCTGTAAAGACCGTCGGCGTCATCAAGGATATACCCATCCGGTTACATAAGGTACCCCAAATTGTGGTGATACAGGAGGTGGTAGTTGTTGATCTTGAGCCCTATTTTAGCATGTGTCTCTCAAGGGAGTTCACGGCTAAGCTAGGCGGATATCTTTCCATGGACTATTCACATTTAGAAGTCCCATTTAAGGGAAGAAAGGTCAAAATCTACAATGAGAAACCCTCCACGTTTCTCGTAGAAAAGATGACCGAAGAAGGAGAAAATGATGATTCAGTCCACACAATAGCCGAAGGGATAAAGCAAGTAGACTTAGTGGAAGAATCTTTCGAGCAATTGTATGCCGAGGACGAATTCTCACTAACGGACTTCAATGCAATGATAGAAACAGAAATGGGATGCTACTCCATCGCCAGACCCGAAGAGTCCACGAGGTCGATGCAGGAGAATAAAAGAGCTGCCCGAGATAAATTATGGAAATTATTTTTTGATGGCGCCAGATGTAGAAACGGCGTTGGGGCAGGGATACTCCTAGTATCGCCATCTGGCGAACAAAAGGAATATTGCTACCGGCTGGCCTGGAGCTGCACCAACAATGCAGCCGAATACGAAGCTCTATGCCTAGGACTGAAGAAGGCCGAAAAGTTAGGCATTAAACATCTCCAGATTTTCGACGACTCAGAACTGGTATGTAATCAGGTCACGAATAAATGTATTTCCAAAAAGCATTATCTCAAAGCATATCGCAACAGGGTATGGGACCTGTTCGAGCAGTTTGAATCACTTAATGTGCGGTCCATCCCACGGGAGAAAAATAGGCATGCTGATATCTTGGCTTCTATTGGGGCCAGATACTCTCCAGCCGATGACATGGTACACAAGCCTAAAGCCGTAAGGACCATTTACAGGCCCTCTGTGCCAGACAAAGATACTCATTGGCAGGTCTTTGACAGTGATGAACAAATCATCAATTTCCTAGTTCAAGAGGCGGCCACTGTTGAAGGGAGAAACCCCGAAGAAGAAGATTATGAAGGGTTAATTCAGCTGAAAAACAACCATGTTCCAAAGGGGTTGATCACTCTAGAAAGCCTATTCGACCAGAATGATAGGGCAATTTCCCACAGAATCAAGGTTGATGCGAGGCAATACCAAGATCTGGAGCTCGAATCTGGGAAGGCGATAAAAGTCGGGACGGATTGCACCCCAACAGAACTGGAACAGATCCGATCTCTATGTAGACGATATCCAGACATAGTGGCATGGTCTTATCAAGACCTGAAAGGCTACGACCGACAAATGATCCAACATACAATCGAGCTGCAAGAAGGGGTCAAACCTTTCAGACAGAGGCAAAGGCCAGTCAACCCAAAGATCGAGGTCCTCATGAAGGCCGAACTTCTGAAAATGCTTGAAGCTAAAATCATTTATCCGATAAAGCATTCTTCTTGGGTTGCGAACCTCGTCCCGGTCAGGAAGAAAAATGGGGATATCCGCCTGTGTGTGGATTTTCGTAACTTAAATCAGGCTTCATTGAAAGACCACTACCCTCTCCCGCAGATCGATCAAATCTTGCATTTTGTAGCTGGAGCCCAACGTTTTTCATTGCTCGACGGTTTCTCAGGGTATAATCAGATCTGGGTTAGAAATGAGGACCAGCACAAGACGGCATTCACCACTAAGTGGGGAACGTTCGCTTATCAGCGAATGTCGTTCGGCCTTTCAAACGCGGGAGCCACATTCCAAAGGGCTATGGATTTAGCATTCGGCGAACTGCTGAATAAAATCATCGTCATCTATTTAGATGACATGACTGTCTTTTCTCGAAAAAGAGAGGATCACGCCTTGCACTTGCAGCAGATATTTGAGAAGTGCAGAGAATTCGGCATCTCGATCAACCCGAAGAAGTCCATCTTCGCGGTAAGGGAAGGGAAGCTACTGGGACATGTCATATCAGAAAAGGGACTCGCCGTCGACCCCGACAGGGCTGAAGCCCTCCTAAAGCTTCCACTCCCAATGAATAAGAAAGGGCTGCAGTCATTCTTCGGTCAAATCAACTTCGTGAGGAAGTTCGTCCCAGACTTCGCCCAAGTCATCAAGCCGATGTCCGAACTCCTGAAAAAGGATGTTGAGTTTGCCTGGACAGAAGAAAGAAAAAGAGCGTTCGAAGAGATCAAAGCTCGGATCGCCCAGGCCCCCGTGCTGGTCAACCCTGACTACAACAAAGACTTCATTCTTTATGCTGTTGGGGAGCCTGAGAGTTACGCAACGGTCCTGACACAGAAGGGAGATGATGGCGAGGAGCGCCCCATCGCATTCCTAAGTCAAGTGATACAGCCCCATGAAGAAAAATACAACTTCATAGAGCGTCAGGTACATGCGGTCATGAGATCCCTGAGGAAGTTCAAACACTTTGTCTCTCAGAGCCGGATCATGGTGTTCGTTGTTCACCGAGACGTGCGGAACTTCATTATCCAGGGAGAAATGGGCAGCAAAATGGTTGGTTGGGTTAATAAAATACAAGAGTTTGATGTTGAGATCCGGCCCACTAAATTGGTTCGCGGTCGCGCCCTATGCCAGGAGCTTGCAAGGAGCATCGTTGCCGAAGTAACAGCCTGCCAATGGGATGACCCAATAGCAGAAGGGAGCTCCTCTGATCCAGTCATTGATGAAGAAGATTGGGTTAGTGAAATAGTCGAATATTTCAACACCGGGAGGTGCCCCCAGCACTTGAATGCTTCGCAGCGAAGGCGCTTCAGGATGCGATCCCTCCGTTATATCTTACGCCTCGAAGGGCTATTTTTCAGAAATCTTGATGGTGTTCTCCTAAAATGCATCAGAAAGGACGAAAAAGGAAAAGTCCTCAATGATTTTCATTACGGGATGTCAGGAGGTCACTCTTCAGGGAGGTCGATGGCTTTAAGGATAATCAGGGCAGGCTATTATTGGCCCACCCTCTTTGCCGACGCCTTCGCAGTCTGCCGCAAGTGCGAACAATGTCAAAGGTTTGCCGGCCGAAGCAAGAGTGCCCCCATGCCTCTCCAACCAATACAAGTCGAAGCGCCGTTCCAGCAATGGGGGCTAGATTTTGTAGGGGTTATATCTCCAAATTCTTCAGCAGGACACAAGTTCATCTTGACTGCAACAGATTATTTCACCAGATGGGCCGAAGCAATGCCCACGAAACACGCTGATCAAGAAACAGTCATCACGTTTCTAGAGGGTTTGATCACCCGCTTCGGCGTCCCTGAAGCAATAGTAACAGATAATGGTCCTGGATTCATAGGCGCCAAGATCAATGAATTTGCCTGCAAGTATGGGATATATCTCAAGGCCACTTCAAATTACTATCCACAGGGTAATGGGTTAGCGGAATCAACAAACAAAAACCTGTTGAAATTATTGAGAAAGCTTATAGAGAAGAACAAGAGGACTTGGCACCTCCTCCTGGACCAAGCGCTATGGGCCGATCGGATCTCTATCAAAAGGTCAATCAAGACCTCACCCTATGCCCTGGTCTACGGCAAAGAAGTTGTCTTGCCGACCCACTTAGAAATCCCTGCATTATGGATGCTAGATGATGAGAAAGGGGAATTTGATCCCATGGAGGCTAGGCTAGCTCAATTGCTCCAGCTAGAGGAGGACCGAGAAAAGGCTTACGAGGACTTCGCGAGGCATGCACAAATTACCCGAGACTGGTTCAAAAGAAAGTCTTCTGCCCGCACCTTCAAAGTTGGAGACCTAGTGTGGAAGTGGGACTCCTGGAAGACTAAGCCAGGCAACCACGATAAGTTCGACGCGTTCTGGGGAGGGCCATTTGAAATTGTGCAAGTAAATCAAGCTAACTCCTTTATCCTTAAGGATGCGTCTGGTCAGACCCTACCGATCCCGGTTAATGGTCTTCATCTGAAGGCCTTTCACCATTAAGAGGTACCCCAACATTTTTTGCCCTTGTATATAGCATTTTGTTGTTTACACCTGTAAATACTCTATTTCAGAGTCTTTTAGAATTAGAAATGGATTTAGAATAGATTCGCAACTTTTGCCGTAAGCCCAGCTGACTCCAGCCCAAAATCATTAAGTCCGGCTTACCTAAGCCTAGCAAACACTTCGGAAATTTTTCGCGCGAAGTAGTTGTCACCAGTTGGTTCGCTGCGAAGCTTCTCAACATCAATGTATGGAATGGTGTAAAGAAGTTTCCTCCGGAGCAGAACGGCGTCAAAGGATGGTTCAGGGCATGTGTACAGCGCTTCGTCAATATACCAACGTCAAGAGACGGCTCGTATAGCCCAGGACCAAGGAAAGAGAGAGGAGATGAATAACATCACCCAGAGGCAAGCTTCGCTAAAGGAATAGACGAAGGACCCCTTTGAGGTTTGAAATTGACTAAGGCACGAAGGATACTTCGTCCAAAAGGGCCTAGCGAAGCTACACTTCAGCGACAATCTAGCGAACCACTTCCCGTTCCCATAAAGACAATGAGGTTGAAGAAATGCACGAAGTAAATGCTTCGCTCAAAAGGAAGCCGAACCTCCACTTCGGGGCCGATTCCACGCGAAGCAGTCATCCACCAAGATGGCAAAGGGATCACGACACCAGCTTCGGGCCAGGGACATAGCGAACCTATGGATCGCTCCGGATCTCAGCGAAGCATCAAAACAAAAGGGAAAGAGCGCATTTAAAATGTGCCTTGAAGCGCGTGCCAATTGGCGGCATAGGAAAGCGTTCGAAGCGTGTGGAGTTAATGCAAAGGTGGCGGAGCACACCCCAAGAGAATTTAGTTATGCTAAAAGATCGTGCCCAGGTACGAGGTAACAGAAAGTTAAGTTTTCGAGGCAGGGCCAGATCTTCAAAGTACAATAGCCCTCGTGAACGGCGCCGCAAAACCAATGGAAGGACAAAGCGATCTCGTCGGCCCGATTTGCACATTTAATTTTAGCAGGTGCCATTAATGGAAGCAGCTTCAACTACCATCTATAAAAGCCGAGCTCCATTAGCAAAAGGCTATTTACCTACTGGAGAATTTCGAGCGAGAGCTTGAAGCCTTAAGAACCCTAACCAGAGCTCTGTTGTGTTCTCGCCACTCTGCCTTAAAACCCTGCTACATTCTGTGAGCTAAAATGGGGAAGAGAGCTTCGAAAGAGAAGAAAAAGGGCCCGAAGAGGCGAGTACGGAGAAAACCAAGAAGGCAAAGGAGGAAAGAAAGCATAAACCTAAGAAGGTCGACCTCAACCTCCGCCCTGAAAAGCAGGTCGTGGAAGAAGGGGAGGATTCTGAGGAAGAGCAGCCCGTCGAGCCGCCCATTGATGGGTGGCAACACATCAGAGATACCGAGCTTTCAAAGAGCATTGCTGAGCTCCGACAAATAATTGACTTCATGAGGAGCCGGCTTTCTGCAGAAAATAAGCGGGCCGTTGCTTATTATTCCCACATATACTGGTATTTGACTCCGCCGGTGCATCATTGCCCTGAATTGGTCCATGCAATTGCGCAGAACTACCAACCCTCAACCAGGCAGGTCCTGGATGCGGCAGGCAACAAGCTATTTACAATCTTCACGGAGGATGTACAAGATGCCTTCGCTCCCCGGCAGGGGCCACCTAAGGGGTATACCGTTCGCAACGTCAGCCTGAGCGAACAGATGGGGAGATTCACCCCCTCCGACCACATCATTAAGTTCTTGAGCGATAATTTGAAGGATGGGCTCCCCTCAGGCAAATTGCCGCAGATGCCTCGCCCCCTTGATGATTTTAAGTATCCAGACATCTTCTCCATCCTTGCATGGGTGGCGGGCTTGTCTACTGACGCTGTTGTACACCCCTGGCAAGTGGCGCTCGCGGAATGTATTTCGCGCGGAGAGTTCTATGCTCCAGATCCGTCGAGGCCAAACACCAACCCAGTATTTTTTGACTGGGCGGAGTGGGTGGCCCGAACCCTGCACACGCGGCTGGCCAATTTAAAAAATTCTGGGACGGACCAGTATTTCGGGCCATGCTCCTTCCTGATTTGGCTCTTCTTCTACCATACTCAGGAGCGTTTCCCCCACATTGTTGTCAATCGCATCGGCAAAGATGGAGTTCCCCAGCCTATATACCAGTGGACTTCCCTCCTGGCGAGGTCGGAGTCATATTATGTTTTTAATCAACAGTTCTTGGGACCCGCCATGCAGCTCATGCGAGGCTCCTGCCCTCGGGTGCCCGCGATTCTCAGGGATAAGGTCGTCGTCGAGAGGAAGGGCGACATTTTCCAGCTAACGCAGGGGCTCGTCGTCCGTTTGTTTGGGTTTACAGGAAAGCCCTTCCTGTTACCCTTTTACGTTTCTGAATACCAATTTGCACTGGAGGTCGCTCGCCAGAGCGACATGACTAATGTAGTCTACGGCCACGGCCGAAAATGGGCACCGACCTGCGATTTCCCCTTCAAAATGGGGGTCGTTGAGGTCTTCGCCCTCAAGCAGTACATTCACTTGGAAGAGAAACTTGCCGACTTCGGCCTGCTGCAAATCCCGCAACGGTGGTTCTATGACCCTTTGGGAGTGATGAGGGATCACCTCCGATTTAAGAACTTCCACATTTGCCCTCACTCGGAGATAGTAGAGCAGCGTAACAACCCGAACGGGAGGGATCTGGAGTGGCACGTCGAGCGGATGCGAATGTTGCCCCCGTGGCATGATTTTTACGCCGTTGAGGCCGAATACGACCCCACCCGGCACCCTTTTCCGGAACCAGACTCGGCATTCTGGAGAAATATGAAAGATGATTTGAGAGGAGAACTGAAGGGTTGGCGAGAAGAACAACTGAGGGAATGGTGGATAATGAGGGTCCACCGCCGAAAACAAAAATCACACGGCCTCCTCCAGATGGATACAAATTTCGGCATTTTTTATGAAGCCAACGTTGGGTCCTGGCAACCCATCTCCTTCGCCGACTTTGTCCCTCCTAGTGCCCCGGGCTCGGGTGAAAGCCCAAGGAGAATTGAAGATATCTCTGAGCAAGAAGAAGAAGAGGAGACGGCGGTAACACAGCAGGAGCTGCCTAATGAGCCTGCTGAAAGTTCTGACCCGGATGCTGGGAAGGAGGCACAACAACAGGAAAAGGAGGAAAAGAAAAAGAGAAAGAAGCTCGATAGAGTTCAGATGCCTCCCCCGCATCCAAAACGACCTCGCACAAGACCCTCTGGTGCTTCTGGCGAGCAACTTGTGGCAAGCTCAGATGAGGCGAATGTTGGAGAAGCGGCACCTGAACCTCCGCCGCAAGAAGAAAAGGAAATTATTGAAGTTGATGTTATTGATGTGGAGGAACACCTCCAAGAAAAAGAAAATGCAGGGGAGAAGGAAGCAGAGGATGTTGAAGGAGCAGAAAAGGAAAGTGGACGTGAGCCCGACACGCAGGATTTCACTACTACTGCTCTATCATCAGAGCACGCAGGTACGCGCCCCCCTTCCCCTTCTCTTGTATCCCAGATTGCATCTATAGTAGCCCCGACCGAAAGGCCCTCAGAGTCTTCTGTCCCTTCAAACAAATCCCCCCAAAGTATCTTCCCCACTGTACAGTCACCAATTCACACGGACTCATTCGCTGCTACCGCCCTGTTTACCCGAACCGTGTCTCGCAACCCCGCCGGTCCCCCTAACGTTTCCATACCATCTGAGTCGCTTGGCTGGGACGCATCCACCAGCGAGACACCGCCCATCCACTCCAACCCCATATCATCTAAACAGTCCGGGGGTGACACTTCACTCCCGAATCCTGACACCCATGCTACAGTAGCACAACCTATCGCTTCACCCACTGGATCCCCCACCATGCCTATCACCAACCCCACCGGTGAAATGTCATCTCTGCAGTCACTATATTTGTTCACACCTTTGGCTGGTAACCCGGCCTCACTAGAAAATGAATTGGCATTGATCAAAGAGCGCCCTCTGGCGGAGAAGTTGCTCCAAGCCAGACAGAACACTGACAAGCTTCTGAAGGAGGCCAGAAAGAAAAGAGGGCGGACCCTGGCGAAGGAGGAGAAGTGCGCTGTTTTTTATTTGAAAAATAAAAAACTATATAAAGTGAAGAAAGTGCCCAAGGTCCAGAAGCCAATAGACGAAATGACCCCTGCAGATTATGAATACCAGGAGAGGGTCAAGGACCTGGAGCACTTGGATGTAGATGATGAATCTGAGTCCATGCATGTGAGGGTAGAGTCAGTTCGCGCGCATGCAAAGATAGCCAATGAGCGCCGCTATGAAGCGGAAAATGCGAACATTAAGCTAGAAGAAGACCTGGCCAAGACTCGCTCACAGCTTGAGGATGCTCAGAAACAGTGTGAGCAGATGAAGGAAGAAGTGGATGCCCTAAAACAGCAAGTAGTTCAACTGCAGGTTGCGGCAGGAAGTCAAAGCAAGATACAAGCCGAGGCTGAAGTGAAGGCTAAGGAATTTGAAGCGCGAATCTTGCAGATGCAGCTGCAGTTGTATGAAAAGGAGAATTTGGAGCAGTTCGATAGGGACAGGATTAAGAGCATCCGTTCACACTTGCTGCAAAACTTCAGATCCCGGGCCTCCAGCGCCCTGTCAGTACTGTCTTACATCACAGAAGCCCAGAGTGCTGCTTCACAAAAAGGACCAATAGTTGATGAGATAATACAGGAGATAAGGAGTCGACTCAATTTGGCCTTTGAGGTACAGAGCACCAAGTACCAGGATTTACAGGTAGCCGCCATGAGTCGGACAACAAGAGATTGGTCCACTGCTCAGTCCACGGTTCGCGCCTTCTTCTCAAAATTGAGGAAAGCTCAGAAGGCCAAACATCTCATGGACGTGTTCGAGCAGGAGCAGCGCGCTTCACTGGGATATTTCCAGGATCTCTCAGGATTGGGTTTCCCGAGCTTCACCGATGATGATGGGAACCTCTTGACCAAAGAAGAACTCAAGCCAGCATGGCTCCAGTTTGAAAATGATGTTTCAGAGATAGATAACTGGAAGGAGCCAGTTACAGAGAAGCAAATCACGGATTTCATCCTTAAGTATTGTCAAATCGCGGCTTGCTTGAATGATTTGAGCAAAAGGGCCAAGCATGCCGACATAGAACAAATTGATCAGTTCCATATTTTAGTCAAGGCGCTGCAAGATCGATAACCCTTCCAGAAGGGTGCATGGGCCCATGTTCGCCGGACTATGGAACGCATCCGTGATCGCCTTCCCCCGCCGCCTCAACAGGAGCAAACACCTGGTGAAGAAGAGAAAGAAAAAGGAAAAAAGATAGTTGCAGAAGCGCCCTCGGAAGAAGAAGAGCAGAGAGAAGAAGGGACCGGAGGAAACTCTGGCCCAATGGATCAAGGCTGAGGGTTCGTGCACCGAGGCGAGCTCGTTACCCCGCGAGCCGCCAGGAATGTTGACAATTTTGTCACATTGCTTGAAGGGGTAGAAAAGATCAAAATTTTGTAAAGTATTTTCTTATTTTTTCATGAATTTGTTCCCTTGCTTTTAGTGTATTTCCAAGCATTACAGCAATTTTGGCTTCCATTTTTGCCCCCCTTGTATATAATCCATGTATGTAAGAACTTCGCCAACAGAGCAGGGTAGGATAAGAAGCTTCGCAGAAGAAAGAGAAGGAGAAGGACAGCTTCGCAAAGAAGAAACAGGAGAGTCTAGGCTCGAGCCCGAAAAATTTCTAAGGCATGGAAGGAGCTTCGCTGGCGAAGCTACCAAAACATCTACTTCGGGCAGAAAAGTGCGAGTTGCCGAAATTTTCTAAGTCAGCGGAGGTACTTCGCTAGAATTTTAGCGAAGCATTCACTTCGGCCCCCTCATCTAGCGAACCATTTCACTGGCGGGAGCTACTTCGCTCCAGACCATAGCGAAGCATCAGCTTCGGCCATCCCCTCAGCGAAGCTCCCCAACCGAATCCTTGCTTCGCCAAAAAACCAAGAAAATGTCCTAAGGCAAGGAGCTAGCTTCGGCCGAAATCTTTCCGAACTGTCGTCTTTCAGATGGTTCGCGGCGAAGTAATTCCATAGCCCGTCGCCAGCAATCCGCCACTTCGGGCAAAATCCTTAGCGAAGCAGTATTTTGCTCACCTCCCGAGCGAAGCAATGTAGCTAGAGGCCATGCCTTTCACAGGAAACATCCACTTCGGCCTAAACACCTAGCGAAGCCATTTCCGGGGACACCTTCGGGCGAACCATCAACACCTTCTCATCACTCTTGCTTCAGCCCAAACCCGTTGTGAAGTGACGCTCCGATTTAGAATCCGGCGAAGCTCTTTCCAGGGCTCGAATGACGGTGGCGCTTCCTTCAAGGAACACACAGCCCTAGGCTGGGTATTTGTCCAAAGCATTCGAGTGCTTCATAAATGCAATTTTTCTTGCCCGAAAGACCCGGTATCCATTTGAGGCAATAGGATGTGAATTATCAGTTGCAGAGGAGGGCCAGAGCAACTTGTGGAGCCACTCGAGCACCCCACCTCGGAGCAACCCAGGACAGGTCAGCGGCTCATAAATGCGGCTTTCCCCGTTAAACGCGGCCCTGTAACCAGATATAGAAATGGGATGTGAGTTTTCATTTTGCATGAGAAGGCGAGCGCGATTTTTTCGGCCGCCAGAGCGTCCTTGTAAACCCAGTGCATTAATGGCTCAGAGGGTCGGGTCCTCTATAAAAACCCAGGCATTGTAATGAGAAAAGGGGGGGAACATTTGCTTGAAAGCTGTTGTATCTTGATTTTTTGCAATCGATATTAAAGAACTTTGGGCTTCATTTCTTTCTTGTATGCTGCCTTCTGTGATTATTTCTGTTATTCTGCTTCTTCATTTGCATACTGTAATTCTGCATCCTGGATTTAGGTGTGTGATTGGGGACAGAACCCTGGAATTCTCCTGGAGGATACATAGGGGAGAAAACGCTGTGTTAGTTTCCTTGTATGCTGCCTGTGGTTAGTGTTTCTGCTATATTCATGTATTTTCCCAACTGCTGTAATTCTGAAATCTGGATTTAGGCGTAGGAAGATAGGTGGATCCTGGAGCTCTTCCAGAGGATACATAGGGAAGCTAGCATGGTGTTCATTTATGTTTTATTCTTTGTATTTATTGCTGCTACTTCAAGGTATTAGTTAGTGATCGTGCTGCTTGTTCTTTCCCATTAAATCAAGTTATTTCCATGCTATTTACTTTTATCTCTTTCCTGCACCCTCACTCTTTTCATTTCTTTCCTGCACTCTTAGCTCAAAAACCCAGTAGTTTAGTAAAGGAGCCGGCCTTTCTCCGGAGATTGGCACGGAGGGCATCTCTTCCCTCCGGCCTTTCAATGTTGGTCCAGGTCTAGGGCGCGTATATACATACAAAATCCTTTCCTGTGGCAGATTTGTGACCAACAATCCCTTTTATAGAGCAGACAAGGAAGGCCCCAACCGTTCGTTTCCTCTCCCCGAGGAGACCTCCGCAAAACTGTTCGTCTTCATACGGAACCGAAACGGTTCGTCTTCCGCAAGCTGTCGTCTACCTAGACGTCCATCGCTTTGACGTCTACTTGGCTTGACGTCTGGCCTAGACGTCTACTTGGTCGGACGTCGGGCCTAGACGTTTACCAGCCCAGACGTCAGGCCTAGATGTCTGGCAGCCCAAACGTCTGGCCTAGACGTCTAGCAACCCAAACGTCTAGATGTCTAGCCTGCTTTGGACTGTTGCAGTCCTTTTTCTTGGCTGCCTGTACTGCATAGTGACTTCACTTCCTAACATTCTCCCACTTGAAGTCAATATTCAGGAATTCTTCTGCCAAAGATCTTCATCCAGTGCCAATTGCCCAATGCTGCCCTTGTTACTTTTTCAGCAAGCCTAGAGAAGTTCTGCACCACTCAAACTTCTCTACCTTGACCGGCTTTGTAAGCATATCTGCAGGATTCACTTCAGTGTCGATTTTCTGCAACAGGATCCTACCTTCTTCCACCACATTTCTGATAAAGTGGTACTTGACATCAATGTGTTTCGTGCGATCATGGAATGTTGGATTCTTCACTAGCTGAATAGCACTCTGGCTATCACAATGCAACGTAATTTTCTCCTGCATTACCTTGAAGTCACCCAACAATCGCTCTAGCCAAATTGCCTCTTTGTTGGCATGAGTCACTGCAATATATTCTGCTTCAGTGGTTGATAAAGCCACAACAGACTGCAACTTAGAAGCCCAACTCACCGCTCCTCCTGCAAGAGTGAAGGTATATCCTGTAGTGGATTTTCTCCCATCTCTATCTCCACCATAATCAAAATCCACAAAACCTGTAACTTGCAAATCTGCCGATCCAAAGTAAATGGCAACATCTGAAGTGGCTCTTAAATATCTGAATATCCACTTCACCGCATTCCAATGCTCCTTACCAGGATTTGCCATGTATCGGCTGACTACTCCCACCGCTTGGGCAATATCCGGTCTGGTGCTCACCATGGCATACATGAGGCTTCCTACTGCTGATGAATACGGTACACGAGACATGCTTGTCTTCTCTGCTTCCGTTCTAGGACACTGGTTGGAAGACAACTTTAAGTGTGGAAGAAGTGGGGTACTAACTGGTTTAGCATTCTGCATATTGAAGCGCTGCAGAATCTTTTCCACATATGACTTTTGACTTAACCAGATCTTTCTTCCTTTTCTGTCCCTATGTATCTTCATCCCTAAAATTTGGTTTGCTGCTCCTAAATCCTTCATTTCAAATGTCCTAGCCAATTGAGCCTTAAGATCAATGATTTTCTTCATGTTGGGGCCTGCAACCAACATATCATCAACATACAACAACAAAATAATAAAACTGCCATCATCAAACCTCTTATAGTATGCACAATGGTCAGCTTCACTCCTACTGAAACCTTGGCTCTTCATGAAGGTGTCAAATTTCTTGTACCACATCCTTGGCGCCTGTTTCAACCCGTACAGTGATTTCTTCAGTCTGCAAACCAAATGCTCTTTGCCTCTTTCTTCATAGCCCTCAGGCTGATCCATATATATCTCTTCCTCGAGATCACCATGCAAGAAAGCAGTCTTTACATCAAGCTGCTCCAATTCCAAATCTTGTGCAGCTACAAGTGCAAGTAGAACTCTAATAGTAGTCATCTTCACAACTGGAGAGAAAATTTCATTAAAGTCAACACCTGACTTCTGCACATAGCCCTTTGCCACCAAGCGAGCTTTATAGCGTTCCAACAGCCCATCGTTGTTCTTCTTCACTTTGTACACCCACTTGTTTCCAACAGTCTTTCTTCCAGGTGGGAGATCCACAAGTTCCCAAGTTTTATTCTTGTGAAGTGCCTCGATTTCCTCCTCCATGGATTTCCTCCACTTTTCTGCATTTTCAGACTCTCTAGCTTCCTGAAATGAACTAGGTTCACCATCATCAGTTAACAAAGCAAAAGAGGACTGATACACATGAGAATACCTTTCCGGACACTTTTGTGGACGTGTAGATCTTCTAACCCAATGATCTGTCGATTGTGGCTCTTGGTCTTGTGACCGTTGTGGCTGCTCTACTTGCTGTTCTACTTGTTGTTCTGCATGCTGATCAAAAACTTCAGCATGCTGATTTTCATATTCATCTTCACTCAATTCTACTTCAACAGGTACAACATTAGGATTTTGTTGTACCTCCTTCCTTTGCATGGATTTTTCATCAACAATTACATCCCGGCTAATAATTACCTTGTGGGCAGTAGGATCCCACAGTCTATACCCCTTCACTATATCTCCATAGCCGAGAAAAACACATTTGCTTGACTTCGGGTCAAGCTTGGACCTTTTTTCTTTGGGTACATGGGCAAACGCATCACAGCCAAAGGTACGCAAATGAGAGTAATCAATTGGCTTACAACACCAAACCTCCTCCAGAATCTGTCCATCCAATGCAGTTGTAGGTGACCTGTTAATAAGATAAACAATTGTATTAACAGCCTCCGCCCATAACTTTTTCTCCAACATGGCTGCGCTAAGCATGCTTCTTGCACGTTCCATGATTGTGCGATTCATCCGCTCAGCCACACCATTTTGTTGTGGAGTGTATGGTACAGTCTTCTGGTGCTTAATACCTTCCTGCATACAAAATTTATCAAATTCCTTGGAGCAATATTCACCCCCATTATCTGACCCGAGACATAAAATCGACTTGCCCAAACTCTTTTCTACCCGTGCTTTGAACTCTTTAAATTTCTGCAAAGCTTCCGACTTCTTCTTCAGAAAGTAAACCCACACTCTCCTAGAATAATCATCTATAAAAGTCAGAAAATAGATGGCGCCATTCAAGGACTGAGTGGGGACTGGTCCAAATATATCCGAATGTATAAGTTGCAGAAAATCAGAACTCTTACCAGGACTTGCAGTAAACCGAACCCTCTTCTGTTTACCAAAAATACAGTGCTCACATAAGTCTAAATTACAAGACTTAATCCCAGAAAGCATACCTCTGTCATGCAGAATTTTCAGGCCTTTTTCACTCATATGGCCTAGGCGTTGATGCCATAGCATTACTGCATCCTGAACAGAAGTTGTTGCTGCTGCATGGTTTGTCACCGTATCACCGCATAAACGGTATAAAGTCCCATAAGATTCTCCCTTTGCTACTACAAGAGCTCCTCTAGTAATCTTGCAGTAGTTGTTACAGAAGGTGACAAAATACCCTAGCTTATCCATCATTTTGATTGAGAGCAAATTCTTCCTCAAATCGGGCACATGTCGCACATCACATAACATCCTTTCTCTACCATCATCCAACCTGATCCTTATATCCCCTCTTCCCACAATTTCTAAAGGATGATCATCACCCAAATAGACCTTTCCACCACAGTATGGTTGATATTTGTCAAACCAATCTCTGTGGGGAGACATGTGGAAGGATGCACCTGAGTCCAAAACCCAGGTATATAAAACTGATCTGTTGTTACTGATACATAAGGCTTCACATGTTGCCGTCTCTCCTGAATCTGCTGCACTGGCCTCAGCTGATGGCTGATTTTGCTTTTCACCATTCTTTAATTGCCAATAGTCCTTCTTGGAGTGTCCTGGCTTCCCACAATGCCAACACTTCCCTTTCTGCTTACGTCCTTTAGACTTAGATCTGGACTGTTTTCTACCTTGTTTACTCCCCTCGAAGGATCGACCTCTCACAGATAGGGCTTCATTGGTTGAGGGTTCCAGAGACGTTTTTCGCCTCAACTCTTCTGCCAACAAAGCGGCTACCACATCATCAAATTTGAGAGTTCCTGATGATGAATTACTGATGGTCATCACCATATGATCCCAAGTGTCCGGGAGGGAACAAAGTAGGGTGATAGCTCTATCTTCATCCTCCATCTTCACATTAACTGAAACCAGTTTACTGATTAGAGTATTAAACTCATTCAAATGATCTACTACGGATGAACTTTCCTTCATCCTCAAGCTATAAAGCTGCTTTTTCAGAAAAACCTTATTTGTTGCTGATTTTGTTTCATACAACTTTTCAAGCTTTTGCCAAAGGGCTTCTACGGTCTTCTCTTCAACTACATTGAACAAGACGGAGTCCGCTAGGCAGAGACGGATTGTAGAAACCGCCTTCCTGTCAAGCGTTACCCACTCCTCATCTTTCATGCTGCTCGGTTTACTCGCGACCCCTTCCAAGGCTTGAGCTTGGTCATTCTGAACCAGCAAATCCTCCACCTTCATCTTCCATAGAGCGAAGTTCCTGCCATCAAATTTCTCAATCTCGAACTTGGTTACACCTTTTGTCATTGTTGCAGCTCCCACTCGCACAAAACCTTAGCTCTGATACCAGATGTTAGGAAATTCTTCAGATTTATACCTGCAAGAGGAAGCACAATAACAAAAATATAGAACACGAAAACAATAACACAAGTGACACAGAGATTTACGTGGAAACCTGCAATGTGCAGGAAAAACCATGGGGCAATGGCAACTTCTTCTTTTATTATTTTTAGCAAAATTTACATTCACGTTTCTCAACGTTTTCAACCACCTCACATATGCAAGGGATCAAGTCCCTTTTATAGAGCAGACAAGGAAGGCCCCAACCGTTCGTTTCCTCTCCCCGAGGAGACCTCCGCAAAACTGTTCGTCTTCATACGGAACCGAAACGGTTCGTCTTCCGCAAGTTGTCGTCTACCTAGACGTCCACTGCTTTGACGTCTACTTGGCTTGACGTCTGGCCTAGACGTCTACTTGGTCAGACGTCAGGCCTAGACGTCTACCAGCCTAGACGTCTGGCAGCCCAGACGTCAGGCCTAGACGTCTACCAGCCTAGACGTCTGGCAGCCCAGACGTCAGGCCTAGACGTCTAGCAGCCTAGATGTCTAGCAACCCAGACGTCTGGCCTAGACGTCTAGCAGGTTAGACGTCTAGCCTGCTTTGGACTGCTACAGTCCTTTTTCCTGGCTGCCTAAACTGCATAGTGATGGAGGTAAGGGCATTGCTAGATAAATTCACAAAGAGCATTGCATGATTCTTATATGACCAAATCATTATGAGATTAGGAGTGCTTCTTCAGTTGATGGGTGATCATGGAGGCCACTTAGGAAGTTGACTATGGAGTTCAAAATTCTTCATTCATTATCAAGTTCACCAAGGCAAACAGGCAGGCAAAGGCAACTTATAAAAATTAAGTCTCGATAATGTACAAGAAATGCGGAATTGAAACTGTTGACTGGGAGGAGAAATTCCCAATCATCTTGTGGGTGTACAAGGCAATATATAAGCCAACAACAAATTACAAACAATTCCAACTTATGTATGGTCAGATGCAATAGTGTTGGTTGAATTTCTAGTGCCATTTTTTAGAGTGGAAGTGAAAACCCATATTAGCGACTAGGAGATCCTAGAGGAGAGACTAGCGATGTTCATAAAGTTGGATGAGAAAAAAGTGATGGCATAATGGGCCACCAAGGTTCCCTAGTGTAAACATAAACTGTGGCACGACAAGCATTTGTGAAAGTTGAAGTTGAACGCAAGCAACCTCATGTTGAAGTATAATGGCAAGATAGAAATCAAGCCAGGGAAGTTAAAGACCTTGTGGCTTGGACCCTTCCAAAATGAGGAATTGTTAGACACCAACGTAATTAGATTGAAGAGAATGGACGGAATGCAATCTGCTAAAACCAATAAATGGTTCAAAGTTGAAATCAAAACTTACAACATCATATCTTATGAATTAGAAACTTCCATTATCTTAACCTTGATTTTTGATGTGAGATAGAGAGTTGATTAACTTGATTGATGGAGGAAAAATTGTGAGGGACGTTTTTCGTAGGACTGCCCAAACTATCGAACTTGTTTCGGCCATATTTCACTCATCCGGACTCGGATTGAGCTAAAATTTTGAGGGTAGATGCCTGACAAACCCTAGAACGTCTCCACCAATTTTTAGATCATTTGGAGCAACACAGATCCTAGCGCATCCCTATGTGTGAACAAGATTTTTGGCAAGCGACTGTGCGAGGGTTTCATCTGGGTTAAGTGCAAGCAGCTCCAGAGGTTGGTTTTCGGGGCCTTCGGGCCCTAGCGGCCAATATTTTTGTGGTTTCTGCTCAATATTTTAGCAGGAAATGTTGCAGGGGATCCAAGATGGGTTAGAAATCTATCTTTCAATAGATCTTCATGTTGTGAACTTGAGTGACAACGGCTTCCAATTTGCTGCACAAAAGAAAAGTGAAAATCATACCTTTCCACGACGTCTAGGGCATGGATTAAAGAGATCACGAAACAAGTTTCAAGCAGCTGATCAAAAAATGGCTCAGATCTCAAGTGAATCTGGTGCTAAGGTGCACCCACAAAATAAATCTACTATGGAAACCCCTGTCAAGGGTAAGAATTTCGAAGAATCAGCCCCAAAAATGAATTTTAGGGATGCCCTCCGTGGTGGACAACCTCAACCTAATGCTAATATTAATCTTAGGGCTTCCCGTAAACCTCTAAGAATGCCTAAGATTGATCCTAGGAAAATGAAGTCAGGATGTCTTAAAGCAGCTGATGGAACTCCTATTGTTAAGCTTGATATGGGCAACATTCAGACTAGCATTGAAGATCTAGAAAAAAGAGGACTAATTTGTCGTTTCGTGGGTTTTCATCCGAGCCTATCTGCTTTCAAAGTCTGGGCTGCAAAAAGTTGGAAAACTAAAGGTGAGTTACAAATCTCTATTTATCCAAATGGTTATTTTCTTGTTTTATTTGCTAATAATGAAGATAGAGAGAAAACTTTTCAAGGGGGTCCCTGGTTCTTTGGAAGGGTAGGGCTTTTCATGAAGCCCTGGCATACTAAATTTAAAGTCGAAGAAGAGATGCCTTCTACAGGTCCCGTGTGGGTTAGACTCTTTGGCCTCCCAATTGAATTCTGGAATCCGACTATTTTTTCTTCAATTGGAAACTCTTTAGGAATATTTATGATGATTGTTGATTGTACTAAAAAATTTGAACATATTATTTATGCTCGGATTTGTGTTTTAATGGATTTTGACAAACCCCTACCTAAAAAGATCACTTTACAATTTGGGGAGGACACTTGGGAGCAAGTAGTGGACTATGAGAACATTCCTTTTCGTTGTAGAATTTGCCATGAATATGGTCATTTGGCTAGTGTTTGCCCAAATAAAATTCTATATCAAAAGAAAGAAGATATAAATTCAGTAGGTTTCCAAATGCCTAAGAAGAAGAACACTAAAAAAAACCAGTTATGAAGGATCAATCAAAGTTATCTGCTAATATGTTTGAAATTCTTTCCACAAATGAGGTCCCAAGTGAGGAAGAGGAAATAATGGAAACAAAAATCTTAGAAACACAATTTAAAGATAAAGGGAAGAACTCAGAGACAAACCAACAAATCAAAGGTTTTCAACAAAAAAAAGGGAGAAAATATTCACAAGAAAAACAATCTTTTAAATGTTAAAACTTCAAATAATACAGGTCCCAATATAGACTCTGTTGAACCTTCTGGTAACATTTTGATTGTGTACAAGCATTCTTCAAGGCTAGAAGCCATCTCAGATTCAATTGGAGTAAGTCAAGAAATAGGGAAAAAAATTGAAGATGGATTCTAATCAAAAGGTAGGTCGCAAGACTAATCAATATCATATGGTAAAAGAAGGTGAAAAGCTTGTAGAGGAAGGTAAGATTAATGCCCTTCCCAACTTTTTAGCCCTGGTATTAATGAAGATCATCACTTGGAATATTAGAGGACTCAAAGGGAGTCTTTCAAAACAAAATGAAATTAGAAGAATGATTCAGATAAATCATCCACATCTTGTTTTCCTTCAAGAAACGAAGATGTCAATAGAGGATATGGAATCAATTGCTAGTAAAATTTGGCCAACTGGAAAAGTGGTTTCCCTCAGTTCCCAGGGACTTCTGGTGGCATTGCTTGCCTTTGGGACCCAAAAGAGGTAGTTATTCACCATATGGTTGGCAGTTGGGGTCTTTTGGCTATAGCTATTCAAAGCAGACATTCCAACCAAATTATGCTCTGCATTATTGTTTATGCTCCGACTAATTTGGAGGAAAAAAGAAGATAATGGAAGAATATTACTTATATTATCTCTCATTTTCCTGAAGCTTGGATCTTGATCGGAGGAGATTTCAATACCATCCTCTCTCTAGATGAGAAAATGGGGGAAATAGAAATTTGGATAGGAGCACTGACCTCATGAGCGAATATATTACAAACCTCCATCTTGTGGACATCCAACTAGATAATGGCCTTATGACTTGGTCTAACAGAAGGCAAGGCTTAGCTTGTATAATGGAGAGATTGGATAGGTTCTTGCTCTCTGACAATTTCTTAATCCATGGTCACATTCCTAAAGTGAAGACTCTTAACAATGTTGGTTCGGATCACTGGCCTGTCATGGTGGAAATGTGGAAAACCAATGTGAGTTTCTCTCCTTTTCGATTTTAGTTAATGTGGCTTAGAGACAGTTCCTTTAAACCTCGAGTGCAACAATGGTGGAAGGAAGGTAAACCTAGGTATGGGACTAAGATGTTCTGTTTTTCCAAAATATTGCAATACATTAAATCCAAAATCAAGACTTGGAACTGGAAGGAGTTTGGGGATGTTCATAAAAAAACATGAAGTTATTGCTCAACTTGAAAATTTGAATAAGAAAATCCGTTTAGATGGCCTCACAGAGAGTACAAGTGTAGATGAAATTAAACTCACAGCTCAGTTAGAGGAATGGGAAAAAAGAGAACTCTTATGGAAGCAAAAATCTAGAATTCAATGGCTCAAAGAAGGTGATCAAAACACAAATTTCTTCCACAAATCTCTTCTAGCTCGAAGATCTCACAACTTTATTTCTTCCCTGAAATCAGATTCTGGAGATGTTGTCTACACTTGGGATGGCATGAACTCTATTGTTGTCAATTACTTTTCCAATATTTTTACTGCTACTCCTCTTGACTCGACTTCTCAACAAAATGTTCTTCAAGCAATCCCTTCTCTTATCACTTCGAGGAGAACTCTATTTTGACTGCTCCTGTTACTATCAATGAGCTTCAACAGGTAGTTTTTAAAATGCAAAAAGGGAAAACCCTAGGTCCTGATGGTTTTCCCATTGAGTTCTACCAAGAGTTTTGGGATATCCTTCATGCTGATTTATTAGAGGTGGTGGAAGAAGCCAGGAAAGCCAAAGAAATTTTGAAGGTTATCAATAAAACTTATATTACTCTTGTTCCAAAAGCTCAAGAGGCTGAACATATCTCAGCTTTTAGACCTATTGCTTTATGTAATGTTCTTCTCAAAATCATTACTAAGATCATGGCAGAAAGGTTGAAGCCTCTTTTGCATAAGATTATTTCCCCTGAACAAGGGGGTTATGTGGAAGGGCGTCAAATAGTTGATGAGATAGTTCTTGCTCAGGAAGCCATCCATTCCATGGATATGCAAAAATCTCCTTCCATGTTCATTCGGTTAGACTTATCCAAAGCTTATGATAGAGTGGATTGGCACTTCCTTATCAAAGTTTTGAGGCAATTTGGTTTCTCTCAGGATTGGATGGATTGGATTATGGGATGTATCTCTTCAGTTTCCTACTTAGTTCTTATCAATGGTAGGCCTTCTCAGTTGTTCCCAGCTTCCAGAGGTATTAGGCAAGGTGACCCCCTATCCCCTTATTTATTCATCATTATTGTTGAATGCTTAGGTAGGGCTATAACCAAAAAGAGAGAAGACAAAACCCTTGAGGGAGTTACCATTGCTCATGGAGCTAGACCTATCTCTCATCTTCAATTTGTTGATGACTCTACTCTTTTAGGTAAAGCTACAGTTAAGGAAGCTTCTACTATTAAGCAAATCATTAGCTATTTTTCTAAGGCTACCGGGCAATTGATCAATGAAGACAAATCTAAAGTCATTTTCTTTCACTGCTCTGCTAGATAGGAATCCATGGTCTTGGATAAATTAAGATATAAGAAGACCTCCCTTCCAATCACTTATTTAGGTATTCCCATCAATATTCGAAGATAAAAAAAATATTGGAATTGGTTGTTGGACAAAGTCAAGAAGAAAATTGGAAAGTGGACCAATAGGTGGCTTTCTTCTGGGGGTAGAATCACCTTGGTAAAATCAGTCCTTCAGGCTATTCCTATTTATGTTTCTACCATGTTGAATATCCCAAAGGCTGTTCTTTGAGAACTGGATCAAATCAGTCATCGGTTCCTCTGGAGTGGTACTAAGGAGAAAAGAAAATGGGCCTTGGTGAAATGGGACACTTTATGTCTTCCTAAGAATGAAGGGGGTTAGGATTCTGGTCTGCTATTAATAACAACAAAGCTTTAGCTGCTAAATTATATTGGAGGATTTTGCATAACCCCAATGCTCTTTGGGCCAAGAATCTCCATGCTAAATATGTTGAGAACAAAAGTCCTGAAGACCTTGTTCGCTATCAATTGCCTTCCAAAGGTTCTCCCATTTTAGCAGTTCTTAAGACTGGTGAGGATTTGATAAAGAAAAAATTATTTTGGATCATTCATAATGGTCAATAAGTAAATTTTTGGATAGATTCTTGGGATGGTCACAAGCCTTTGATAACTCAGTTTCCTGATTGGAGGCCTTGGATGGAGGAGCTTCACCGAGCTAATTGGATAAAGGTGGCTAATTATTGTCGGTACCATACTGGTAATTCAGAGGTTGGTAGATATTGGATCCCTATTGAGGATTGGCCTATTCAAATCCTATAAAGGTAAAGACAAGATATCCAGTGCATCCTTCATATGAGATCTCTCTCTTGGTCCCATGATAAAGATTGTTTTGGATGGAACAACACTACTAAGGGTGAGTATTCAGTTGCTCAAGGTTATTTGGCCTTATGCCATAATAATCCCAACCAATCATCTGACATATTTTCTCAGTTGTGGGCTCAAAAGCTCTGGCCTAAGGTGAGGTTCTTTACTTGGCTTTTATTGCATCGTAGGGTGCTTACTGGGGAGCATCTTATGAAGCGTGGTTTTCATGGCCCTTTTAGATGTGAAATGTGTGGAGAGAATGTGGAAACTCTCAGCCATATTTTTATTGAGTGTACTTTAGCCTCTGAGCTTTGGAGGAGAATGGCCACTTTACTTGGCTTACAGTGGTCCAATTTTTTTACTTTTGAACAACTTTGGAGGGATTGGCCTAATCAAGAGGGTGTTGATCATTTTATTAGGCAGTTAGTTTGGATGGGTTCTACCATTCTTCTTTGGAATATATGGAATGAAAGGAACAACCAAATTTTTAATCAAGAAAGGAAGGATATTCACTATATCTGGAAAAAGACCATTGCCAACTTAGTTGAATCAGTCCATCAACTCCTTAATCACCCCCAAAACTCCCACCAAAGATGGGATCAAGTGATGCAAAGATTGAAGATTAACTCTTCTAAGAGCAACCAACTTAAAGGGAATGTGAGTAATTGCAAGATGGATAGAACAAGGAATTGGCAACCTCCTCCTAAGGATTTTGGAAAAGTCAATACTGATGGAGCCTCTAGAGGGAACCTTGGAAAAGCTAGTGCGGGAGGAATTGGTAGACTTTCATATGGCTCCCTGGTTTTTACTTTTGCTGAGAATTTGGGTATTCTATCCAATAACCTTGTTGAGGGGTATGGTATCCTTAGAGGCCTTCAAGAGGCTACTAAGGTTGGATGGGAAAAGGTACTAGTTGAGTCTGACTCTCAACTCATGATTAATATTTTGAAGACTCCTAAGAATCATAAGGTTGATTGGAGAATAAAAAGAATTATTGAGAAGATTCAGTTAATCCAGATGGGATTTTTGAAAGTTGATTACAATCATGTGGTCAGAGATCAGAACAAGAGTGTTGATGCTTTAGCTAATTGGGCTTTGGACAAAGGTGATCTTACTTGCTACGGCCACCCTCCTAGATGGTGGGCTTCACAAATAAGGGAAGCTCTTCTTTCTATCATTTCTTTGGATGGCTCTAGTTCTGAGGTACCTAGTTTCTTCTTGCTTTATTTTTGCTTCTCTTTGGTTCGGTCAGGGTATTTTAGTTCCCTAGCTCAAACTAATATTTCTTTTGTTTCCTCTGTTGATTCTTGCCTTAATAGTCTTTTGGTCTAGAAAGGTCATTGTTGTGTTCTATTTTTTTTTTTCTTTTCTATTTATGTGTGTGTTTTTTTTTGTTTTGTTTTTGTGTTTTTTGTGTTGTTTTTTGTTGTTCTTGTGTTTTTGTTGTTCTTGTGCTTGTGTTTTTGTATGTTTGTGTTAATTGGTGTTTTTGTGTTTTGGTGTGTGAGTGTTTTCTATGTTTTTATTTTTCTCTGTTGTCTGTTGTTGGTTGTTTTTTTATTTTATTTTTTTTATTTTTTTTAGGTTTTGGTTGTTTTTGTTTTTCATGTTTTTGTTGGTTGTGTCTTTGTAGCGTTCTGTTGTTTTTTGTTATGTTTGTGTTTTGTTATGTTGTTCTTGTGTTTTTCTGTGTGGTTCGTGTTGTGTTTTTTTATCTTATTGTGTGTGTTTGGTTGTGCTTTATCTTTTTGACACACTCAAGGAGCATGTTTTTTATTTTTTTTTTTTAATCTTTTTGTGTGTTTGTGTTTGTGTGTTCTTGTTTTTTGTTGTTTCAGGTTTGCTCCTTGAGTATGTCAAAGGTGGTAGGCCAGGTGCGAGCCCTGGGCGATTTTGGTGGAAGAGATACCCCTGCCTCCTTGGGTCTTACCCGAAAGTGGCATCCCTTCTGGGATGTTTTCCACAAAAAAAGTTGAAACCATACAAGGTTTGGGCGCAAGTGAACCTTGTCAATCATGAACCATACGACGAAGATATGCATATGGATAGAGTCCTTTGAGAGGACCTCGATACATGAAGTTGGAGAATGTAGATGGATAGAAGATGGTGTGCAATACACAAGTGACTTTGAGGACAATGAACTTGCAAAGCATTTGGTGTGGCTATATGAACAAGGAGCCACAAGAAGTTAGGAAAATGACATGCAACCTATAGTGAAAAAGGAAGAGTTAGAACCTAAACACAATCAGTGTAAGAGATTGGGGGTGCATGTCAAGTTTCTTGACATCGAAGGAAGTCAAAGTTCAATTAAAGATGAAAATGTAGAAAGGGTTTTTACATATCCCAACAGTTCCCTTTCCACGTAAGTAATCTACAGATCTGCAAGCATTGTAGTATAGCAATAATAATACGCAGAAATTCTGCAACAACATTAAATAACAGCAGTAATGGTAGAAAATACAGCAATAACAGTTAACAGTAATTACAGCAGTTTGTATTAATAATGGTAGGTGTGATACAGCATTACAGTTTCATCAATACAATCTACAGCCATCATATCCATGGCTGTACACAGGACTGGACTGCACTTTTCCATCAATCTGCATGAATGCCCTGCAATATCTCCTCTAGGTATCCACCATTCAACCCTAGGCTGAACATCCTTCATGGCTGCATATCATGCTAGACTGCATTCTGCCCATAGACTTCAATCCTCACACGTACCAATCTGGAGCAACTCTAATGAATGAGGGGGGGTTTATTTATACACCCACCAAGTAGTTACTTTCTCCAACTACCTTGCAACTACCCTCAAATTACATTTTATGTGCATTTGCTTTGCATTTAAATTTCATTTGCACTATAGGACAAAATAGCTTATTTAACCGACTTACATGATTTAATATGACTTTACATGACTTTATTATTTACGTACAATATTAAATTGCACTTTACAACATTAAAATATATGCACGGGCGTTTTGTCAAACACTTTGCGTGCATTTACAATAAAACACATAATATCAAAACTGGTTCTGCAATTAAGGATATCTCAATATGCCTGTCTACATCTATCCCCTCCTCTAAACTGGTCGTTGTCCTCAACGACACGAGCTAAATATTGGGAATAGAAGTACTGAGCAATGGAATAGGATCTCTTGTCACGCTCCTTCCTCTTGTTCATGTTCCATACATCTTTGGCAATAAACTTTACTTGGGGCTGCTCACAACATCTGATTCTCTGATTGTGCACTTTTGTTGCTACAAGTATGTGTAGCATCAGCATGATCAACATTCTCTGAATAGGCACTTCACTTTTTGCAATAAGCCATATCATCAGCATGAGCAATGCCATCAACATCATGAACATAATCGGTAATGCCCTCCGCCATCTGTGTCGGGGGTCAAGGGGGTGGGAGTCCCCTTGCAGGGTCAAGGGACAGTGTCCCTTGCGGGGTCGAGGGGCAGCGCCCTTCGCGTGCTCTACTAAATTTTTCTTCTCATCAACCATTTGGAAGATTTCCTTCAACTCATTCAAACTGCTTTCTTTTAGCTCTACTTCACTGCTTTCTTGATCCAACTGACTGCTTATTGACAGACCTCTCCCTTGTTGGATTGTGCTTCTAACGACAACTCCTTTGACTGCATTGCCTCAGACGTCAACATTTCTGACGACAATCCCTGACAGCTTAGTCTCTGACGGATTAGACCAGACGGATTGAGAAGTCTGACGGGTACAATGTCTAGACATCTAGGACAACGGGTTAGATGGCTCAGACCGATAGACGTCTCGGAAAAATTGCACACAAGTAGATGTCTCAGACGGGTCAGGGTAGACGTCGCAATTAGATGGGCTAGATGTGTGGACAAATTGCTAGGCGTCTACGACAAGTGGCCAGACGGACGACCAACCAGACGGCCAGACGTCTGGGTCCGACGGCTAGACGTCTGGACTGACGGATTGCCAGACATCTGGGTTGACTAACTGCCAGACGTCCGGGTTGATCGACGCTCGACGTCTAGGCCGGATGGCCGGACGTCCGGTCCGGACGGCCGACGCTGGGCTTACGGCCGTACGTCTGGCCGATGCCGACGTCTGATCCGACCGCCTAACGTCTAGTCCGATCGCCCGACGTTTAACTCCTTCAGACGGGTAGATTTTAGACAACTCCACTTCAGACGAGTTCTCTTCAGACGGCTCCTCCGACAGATGCACTGCAGACTTCACCTCGGCCGTCTCCACCTCAGACGAATCCTGTTCAGACGTCTGCACCTCAGATGTCTTCTTCTCAGATGACTCTTGCTCAGATGTTTGTACCTTAGACATCTCCACATCAGATGGCTCTTGCTCAGACGTCTGCACCTCAGATGTCTCCTTCGTCGCCATCTGACTGCATTCTCTAGTTGTCTAAGTCTCCTTCATCGGTGAGGTTTTTGCATCTCTTTCCCAAGTCAAGGCATAATCCAAAGCCTCTTGGTATGATCTTGGAGGAAATATCTTCATCTTCCTTTCATACACAGGGAGCAGTCCATCTATGAACCACATGGTCTTCAATTCCTCTGAGTGGCCTTTCTCCACATAGTCAAACAACCTACTCACCCTTCGATTGTAATAACAAACAGGCTCCTTCTCACCTTGAATGTTATAATTTTCGTCAGTGTCGTATGATCGGAATTCTTCCACAAATGCATCACGTAACTCTCCCCATGTCTGGAACTTGACTTGCGGTAAGTATATGTACCAGTCTATTGCAGATTCTTGGAACGTTGCAGGAAACCACCTCCTCCAATCTTCTTCATTGTTCTGCGGCAAATTCTCCAATGCCTAATCGGGTCTTCCTTCCCTCCTGTGAAAAGTGGCAAATTCTCCAATGCTTGGGTGTCTATGTTATCCATTGGTGGGGTTTCTGCTATGCTGCTCCTCGTCGGGTGTTCTTCGTCTTGACTCTCACCAAACAGTATTCTTTCAACTTCCTTACTTTGCGACTTCCTTCGCTGGGATATCGATTGTGGCCTTGGTCTTCCTTCCTGGGCCTTCGTGCGTTGTTGCTCCGGTGCCTGACTCCCGTCCTTTGCACTCCTCTGCAACCTTCTCGCCGCTTGTTCAGGTGTTACCATCCACTCAACATATCTCTGCATCAATCAACATTTTCCTTGACTTTTGGTGATCCTTGTACCCATTCTTTCGTTCCTATCAGCAATGTGTCGTTCCACTGCAGATATCTTAGTCGGTAGACGTCAGGCCTGCAGACATCGTGTCTCCAGACGTCAGGCCTGCAGATGTCTGGTCTCCAGACGTCTGGCCTGCAGACGTCTGCAGGTACGTCGTGTCTCCAGACGTCAGGCCTGCAGATGTCTGGTCTACAAATGTCTGGCCTGCAGACGTCTGCAACTTCCCACCTGCAAAATCTCACTCAGATTTTTCCCTCGATTGGCGTGCCCCGTCTTTTAATCTGCAAACACACAAAAAAAATTCTGGTACGTCTTCCCCTCCGTTTTTGCACTGTGTTGTTTTCGTTTGCACGTCGTCCCAAGGGTTTCACTTCTTCAAACCCTATGTCACCAGTTTAGACCCAATTTCGTAATAGCAACGGCGCCAGAATGTAGAAAGGGTTTTTACATATCCCAACAGTTCCCTTTCCACGTAAGTAATCTACAGATCTGCAAGCATTGTAGTATAGCAATAATAATACGCAGAAATTCTGCAACAGCATTAAATAACAGCAGTAATGGCAGAAAATACAGCAATAACAATTAACAGTAATTACAGCAGTTTGTATTAATAATGGTAGGTGTGATACAACATTACAGTTTCATCAATACAATCTACAACCATCATATCCATGGCTGTACACAGGACTGGACTGCACTTTTCCATCAATTTGCATGAATGCCCTGCAATATCTCCTCTAGGTATCCACCATTCAACCCTAGGCTGAACATCCTTCATGGCTGCATATCATGCTAGACTGCATTCTGCCCATAGACTTCAATCCTCACACGTATTAATCTGGAGCAACTCAACTCTAATGAATGAGGGGGGGTTTATTTATACACCCACCAAGTAGTTACTTTCTCCAACTACCTTGCAACTACCCTCAAATTACATTTTATGTGCATTTGCTTTGCATTTACATTTCATTTGCACTACAGGACGAAATAGCTTATTTAGCTGACTTACATGATTTAATATGACTTTACATGACTTTATTATTTACGTACAATATTAAATTGCACTTTACAACATTAAAATATATGCACGGGCGTTTCGTCAAACACTTTGCGTGCATTTACAATAAAACACATAATATCAAAACTAGTTCTGCAATTAAGGATATCTCAATATGCCTGTCTACAAAAAAACATGCAACTAATGGCGGCGAGGCATGTCGAGAAAGAAATGCCATTGGAAAAGATAGCCTATATGATGATGGAATCCAGGACGAAGGAATAACTTTGTTGGCCGACATTGGACACGTGAAATAGAGAATGTGTGCAAAAATCGACAATTACATAAATGGAGCAAACATTTGAATGTCCAAATTGGCAAGTTTTGGGGGCAGCATGCAGAAGGGTTGAGGCAGCTACAATAAGATATACAAGCAAATGGTCTACTTGGCAGAAATAGACCATCCGATCAAGGAACAAGTTTGGAGGACGTTCTTGGAGGAGCATAACAAATAAGTGTTGGGAAATGCTGACCATTGTGCGTTGGAAGTTAAATTTCTAGAAGAAAACTAGCAGTTTGGCAAGTAATATGGAAACAACCAGTTTGGCTGGTAATTCGGAGACAAGTAGCTTGTTAGGCTTGTCAAGTAGCTTGGCAAAAATTGAATGGAGAGATGTGCATAGAGTGCCACATGAACTCGTTAATGACAGCACCATAGTTGAGAAAATCGGCAAAAAATCGATAGACTCGCCATTTTTTTGCCAATTTTTTCACTCAGCGATGCAATCAGCAAAGAATCAGGAGTCCACTGAATTTTTGCCGATTCTTTCACTCGGCGATGCAATCAGCAAAGAATCAGGAATCCACTGAATTTTTGCCGATTCTTTCACTCGGCGATGCAATCAGCAAAGAATCAGGAGTCCACTAAATTTTTGCCAATTTTTTGGACCACAGCCGCGCGAGTAGGAGGCTGCGGCCGATAAAAAGGAAAAAGCACCTTTTTTTTCATTTTTTCTCCTGAACTCTTGCAAATAGAAAAAGAAACTCTCCCACCTTGCTACCACCCTGACCAACTATGCCAAGGCATCCTAGGAGCACGAGCAATTGCGGTGTGAAGGAATCCGGCAGCCAACAACATCCGCCCAGAAGATTCATTCAAGGTCAAATTTTTTTTGAAAACTCTTTTTTTTTTTTTTTAGATTAGGGCTGTTTGAAATTAGGTTAGGGCTGTTCTCAAATTTAAAACCCGAAACCCTAGTCTAGGGTTTCGGGTTTAGGGTTTTTTTTTCTTCTCCTGATATATGCAAGCCAAATTATTAGCTATCCTATCAATATTTGTTAAACATTAAACGGGTTTAGGGTTTTTTTTTTGGTAAGGGTTTAGGATTTTTTTTCCTCTTTTTAAGTACTTAGTAAATATTGTTGCCTATCAATATTTGTTAAACATTAAACCCTAAACCCTAGTCTAGGGTTTAGGTTTTTTTTCTTCTCTTTTTAAGTAAATATTGTTGCCTATCAATATTTGTAATTTTGTTTATGTTAAACATTAACATTTAACCCTAAACCCTAGTCTAGGGTTTAGGGGTTTTTTAGGGTTTTTTGTAAGGGTTTAGGATTTTTTTTTCCTCTTTTTAAGTACTTAGTAAATATTGCTGCCTATCAATATTTGTTAAACATTAAACCCTAAACCCTAGTCTAGGGTTTAGGGTTTTATTTTTTAGGGTTTAGGATTTTTTTTCTTCTCTTTTTAAGTAAATATTGCTGCCTATCAATATTTGTAATTTTGTTTATGTTAAACATTAACATTTAACCCTAAACCCTAGTCTAGGGTTTAGGGTTTTTTTAGGGTTTAGAACTTTTATTTCTTCTCTTTTTAAGTAAATATTGCTGCCTAATAACTATGTATGCAAGCCTATTTTTAAACTGTCAATGACTCAATCTTTCAATTTTAAACCCTAATGGGCCTAAACCTTAGCCTTTTGGTTTAGGGTTTAGGTTTTTTGTTGTTACTAACTTGTTTCCACGTGCAGGCATATAAAAAATGAAACCATTGGATCCAACATGGGCGTATGCAACGCCAGGGCCAAGAAAAGGGGATTTTAAATGCAATTTTTGTGGCAAGAGTTATACTGGAGGTGTTTATCGCCTCAAATTCCATTTGGCACAAATATCTAAAAATAATGTCAAGATATGTGATAAGGTGCCACAAGAAATTAAAAACAAAGTTAACGCCATGATCACTTCGGCAGATGAAAACGCTAGTCACAAAAGAAGTCATAGCGATGCCATTTCATCCCCCTCCCGAGTTGCTCGTACTAGTGGCAACCTTAACCGGTACTTTCAACAGAGTAGTTCGAGTCCTTCAAGTGCACAAGGAGCTAGTGGGACGGGAGAGTCCTATTTTGTAGACCGTTTTGTGCTAGGGGCACAATCCACGCTTGAGGGTATGGTCACGTGGAACCAAGAGAAGCACAATGCAGCGAGGACAACCATTGCCACTTTTTGGTACTATTCTGACATTCCCTTCAATGTGGCAAGGTCTCCATACTAGCAACGCATGATAAATGTCGTCGCTTGCGGCGCAGGATTTAAGGCGCCAACTTATGATGACCTTAGGGGCCCTCTCCTGCGACAATCTATGGACAACATTCAGGTTGTCATTGTGCTTGACTAAATTTATATATATAGGGCATGACCAAGGTTACTAGGTGCAGGGGTGCGAGTGCGGCGGGAATCGCGGGTGCGAGTGCGGCCCCTGTCAAAAATAGCGATTGTCGATTGCGGGTGGGACTAATTTTTAATATAAAAATATATATGTATTTTTTATCTAAAATAATAAAATAAATCATACACATTACATTATTATATATTATTGGAGAAGGGTTTATATAGGAGAAGTGGACTCCAATTCACTTTACAATGAATTGGAGTCCACTTTATAAATTATAATTTATTATTAAAAAAGTTTAAAAAGTTTAAACCTTAAAACTTTAAGGTATAAACTTTTAAAAATTTAAAAAAGTATGACCGTTCTGTCGCCACCCTGCATTCACAATTGATTCAATTCATTTCTACTTCTACTTCTGATTAGCAGAGGAGAATAGTGGTCAGTTCAACTAGATTTTAATTCAATTCAATTCAGCTCAGATCAAGCAGAGCCTACCCTAACGAAGCAGTCGTGAAAATACATCCTAAGAAGAGGAGCGGCCAATGAGGGGGCCTTGGATATGTATTTGTCCACCGTCCTCCTTACTATCATCTCAGCATTTGGACACGTCTTTCTGTAAAACCCTAATCTTAGCTCCGATGATCTCTCTCCATGGACTCCTCTCACTATGCAGACCACCAGAAGAAGTAGAAGAAGATTAAGGCATATCACTGTCACATCCTTCCCCTTACCGCTGCTTGCCATACTGCCTTCATGTTCAACCTTTACAAATCAATGACTATACCTACAAAGAATACAAGGGCAATCCACGTCTGCGTGTCTACCTTATGCAAAACCCACCGTGAATTTATAACAAGAGCAGAGCATAGAATAGAATGTTTGATATCCACCGTGACAGCTGAAACCAGAAGGCTAAAGCAAGCAAGGAATATACATGCATCAGAGATGGATAGCGCGCGTTCTCTTCACACGCGGGCAATCATTTAACACAATCTGGCTGCTGATTGCACATTATATCGCTATCGGTGATAAGATAGAGTCTAGACCATAGACCATGAGCATGAACCAACTAACATACGAACGTATTATTAATTATATTATTAATGTATAAACTTTAATGTGTAAAAGTTTTTTTTTTAGTATTTTAATGCCCAAATAGGACTGGGATCGGCTGGCCAAACCCTAACTGGCCACAAGGTTCGGCTCAGCCGACTGACAGGGTTCGGCCCAACTGTACCCTGTCAGACAAGGTGCGGCCAGGGTTCGGCCTAGCCGCACCCATTCCCACACCTGCGCATCCGATGCGGGTGCAGGTACGGGTTCACGCACCCAGCTTGGGCATGACTTGACAACCAGCGTAGGGTGTGGCGGACCAAGGGTTGCACTATAATGTCTGATGGTTGGACAGATGGGAAGAGAAAAACCCTGCTTTTCCCCGTTGCCGTTCCTCCACCCCAATGATAAATTATTATATAGAAAGGGGAACCGCCGATGAGGCAGGAGTCTTGATTTCCCCTCTATAACACAGCCAAGGCAAGTATACGAGGGGTTATTGCCACTACCAATCCCTCTATCAACAGTTGTGCAACTCTACTCCACATTATTTAATAAGGGGTACAACTCATAAACCTGATCGGGCTCACTAGCCATATCGGGTATGCTCTCTGACCACCGGATCGGGACGCCCCCCACCAGATCGGACTCTTTCTCCACCCCCACAATAATATATGGCGTATGGGGACCATATTAGACACTTGATTTAAGTAATTCGTCCATCGACACATGTTCAGAGTGTTGAAATGCTTACAGGGTTGTTGGAGGAGGTTGTCTTGGAGGTTAGGGAGGAGAATGTTGTCCAAATCATCATGGACAACTCAATAGCATATAAGGCAAGCGGGAGGATTTTGGAGGAGAGATTCCCCACCATTTTTTGGATCCCATGTACAGCCCATTGTCTCGATTTGCTCCTCGAGGACATTGAGAAATTACCTTGGGTGGCAGGAAGGCTAAGGCCATCACAAAATTCATTTTAAACCATTCATGGGTCCTTAGCCTCATGAGGCGATTTACCAATGGGAGGAAGCTAGTGCGGCCTAGCATTACACACTTCGCAACAAACTTTGTGACATTGCAGAGCGTTTATGATGCAAAGCAAATGTTTGTGAGTGATGAGTGGAATTTTGAACTAGCTGCAAAATACCAAACATCACCTGAGGGGCATAATGTTTATACTTATTTGTTTGAGGACTTATCGATGGCCATGGATGAGGCCATCAAGGTACAAGACTACACTTATAAATTTGTTTTATTTTATTTATATTGTAACATAATTTTCTTTAAATTATTTTTTCTTTTTTTCCCAGGTCTTAGAGCCATTGGTGAAGATTCTTATGGAGAAATATTTCCAATGAGATTTGTCTATGAGGCTATGGATAGGGCAAAAGACGCAATTGCTGCATTTTATGAACATGCCCGCACCAAATATGATGCCATTTGGACTATCATTGATAACAGATGGACATCACAACTCCATAGCCCTCTTCATGCAAGGGGTTACTATTTGAACCCCAAATTCTTTTATACCCCTACATTCCATGCTGATTATGAGGTCAAGATTGACCTTCAAGATTGCATTGACCGCGTGTTCTCCGCAAGTAAACAATTGCGCGATAAAACATGTGTAGAGATACAAGATTATAAGGCACGTTGTGGTTGCCAATTCCCATCTAAGCAATGCATAAATGCTATTGAGATATTGAGGCCAGGTAAACCTCATTGAATTATTATTTATTGTCTTTTGATTTTGTTTTAAAATTTAAACTTTTAAGTTGTTACATGTGAAATATTAATTTTTTTTTTGTTGTTGTTTCTAGATTTATGGTGGGAGGACTTTGGTGATTTTATGCCCAATTTGGGCACATGGCCGTTAGAATCTTATCTCAACCATGTAGCTCTTCAAGTTGTGAGCGCAATTGGAGTATGTTTGAGCACATAAAATCCAAGAAGCGCAACAAACTTACACAAGAAAAGTTAAATGATCTTGTGTTTGTGGATTACAACCTTCGTCTCCACCAAAAAAATTTTGAAAAAACAAATACTGAGCCCATTGACCTAAGTGACATTGATCCATCATCTAAATGGATCACAGACGCAGCACAGGAGCAGTAGGAACAGCAAGAGCCTCTATTCACCATGGAAGATTTACAAAACAATGAGAACCTCACGGAGGAGATGGCAGCAAGGGACCAACAAGAGGCCTTAGCACAAGAAGCGGCGCAAGAAACTACAAGCACACATCAACTAAGAGAGACTAGGGCTTATGCTAGGACAAGGGGCAAAGGAAGACAATAGATAGTGGGCCTATTGAGTCATTTTGACACATTTTGTAATTTGTACCTTTTCATATTATAAGCAATATAGGATGTGTTTTGTCACTTTCATGTAAAGCTTGAGCCTTGTATGATGTCGTGACTTGACTTGTTGCTATTTGATTTGCATAATGTTAATTCATTGTAATATGAATGGAAAACAAAATTAAAAAAAAAAAAAATCATTTTCTTTGGTTTTTTTCCCAATCCTTTCTCGATTCTTTCCCCGACTCTCTGTCGATTCTTTCCCCAATTCTTTGTCGATTCCCGATTTTTTCCGATTTTTAAAACTGTCGATTCACTCCCGATTCTGATTTTCTCAACTATGGACAGCACCAACGCCCATGAAAAGGGCGTTGCCAAATGGTAGATTGGATGATGGCAACTCATTTGTGGCAAAGAACAATAGTGTATGCTTGACAAATCTGAGTTGCAAAGAGCAGTTGTGTATATTTTGATGGACAATCGCATGATGAGGCACCCCATAATAAGATCGTTTGTTATAATATCACAATCATGTGGTTCATCCCAAAAGATGTAATACAAGTGGGGCCTTTTCAACCCTATAAAACTACCTAAAAACAATGATAATAATAGTTTGCGATAAAAAATTTAATGTGTTTTATTATTAAATTTAGTGTTGTATAAATTTATAGAAAAAATTATTCTTTTTATAAGCTATGTGTGCCTTCTATTGGGGGCCACTCCCATTAAAATAACAAAACATTACATTGCTATCAAGTTAATTAAACCATATCCAACTTGCCTTTTTTATCAAAGATATTCTTCATCTGCCTTTCTATCAAAGATATTCGCAATCTTCCTCAAACTGTTAAGTTTCCACAATCAACTCCTTGATATCATTTTTATTAAGAGAAAATCTCGCTTGTATAGTTGCCTTCTGAAATTTGAATTTTCCCCAAATGAAATTCAACATCGTGAATGACTAAAATATTTGCTACCCAGTTTCCATATCTATAAGTATATTGTCAATAACAATTTCTAATGCCTTTTTTTAGGGGTCTTATTCATGCCCCTAACATTCCAAGATACCATTTTCACCATCACTTTTTGTTTTCATTTGTGGGTTTAGCCCCACTTCTTATTAAGACTTGCAATATTTGCTTCTATTTTCCCATGTCAATATCCCTTTGAGTTTCTTTTTTTCTTTGCTTTTGTTTCTTGGGTCTCTCTCTTTTTTTTCATTCCCACCAACACTTCCATCTTCATGAACCTTCTCGAACTACTCATAGTGAGACTTATCATCTATAGGTTTGTCTTGCTTTTAAGGATCCAAAATGCAAGGAATAACCTCAAAAGTACTTTCTTCTTTATGTCGCCCTGGAAACCATAAAGTGCAAGGACACTCTTCCATAACAATTACCTTCTTATGTTGTCTTAAAAACCCTAAATTGTATGGATTCCTCCATCCTCATTTCTTTATTATGCTGCTCTTGAAACTTTAAAGTGCAAGGGACAACCTCTACACTGCTTTCATTTTTATTATAAGGAGAGGATTTTATACCCCTTTAGGGAAATGAAAATGGTTTACCTAAAATAAACTTCCATCTCTTCTGCCATCTTTGTTTTAGAATTTTCCTCCACATCTTCCTTTGCACCTTTAATTCCTTTTGAACTTGAACTTGCACGTTGTACTTTCTCATCCCTTGTATCCTTATTTGTTTCTTCTAATGGTTGATCCAAGTGAGCTATGGTGGCCTATGCCATATGATGTTGTAGAAAGGATGTCTTTGCCTCTTCTTTTGGAGTGTAATATCCACAATATGATTTCCTCACTTCGTCTTGAAGTTTATCTCATGACCAAAATTTTCTTTCTTTCTTCATAAATTTCACTTTGCAATCTCTTGCTATTTGTCTAGTCTCATAAAAATTGTGAAGATAGAGGTAGAAGGGGTTATGATTCTTTGTATTATACTGCTTGGATTAATTATATATTACCCCTCTACCATTTGGAGGAAGAAAACTCCATCCATTCATTCATCTCTCTTGTACATACTATATTGTATATTGAATCCTTTATGAATTTCAGTAAGTGGCCTATTGATCCCTTGTAGACTGTCATTGATGGCATTGTCAAGATGTCAACAACACTCCCATTGCCGATGAAGATAGCTGCCAAAATGTGAACAACATTGCTAGCCTCCAACACTCCTGCCCCCTTGACCCCTGCCATAGATGTCAACAAGCAACAACCTTGCATTGACCCCTACCATAGGACAACAACAATCAAAAGGTTGACTAAACCAACTTGCTAAATGATCAAAACTTGGATCACTTTGCTAGCCACAAATAAAAGACAGGTGTTTGCTTGAGAGATTGCAAATTCCAGATTTGTGGAAGCCATAAGAAACATTAAGAAGCATGAGTTAGATAAGTCTATACTCTACTCCGTGAATTGGTTGGTCCATCAGCATCTAAACGAGGAGGCAATTGTAAACAACCAACTTGGCCCACACAAGTGCATAGCTTGTGATAACTAAAGCTTATTTTTGGTTGTCTTGTTGTTATGTTTGAAATAAATAATGTAATAATGGCATGTTTTGTATGTATTTGTCTTTGAGATGCACATAATTTTTGTTAGTATGTGAGTTGTTGGATAGTAAAAATGGTTGCACTCTACCAATTACACCTTCCAAGACAATATGTACCTAGTCGTCCGTTCTAGAGAACCATCAATGCATGCTCGGCCATGACTATTTCTCAAATCGTGTTGGAAACTTGTTGGGGATAATATTGATTTGTGTCTTATCTTTTATTATATACCACGGACTTGGACTTGGTTGTGCTTGTATGTGTTGATCTTCTATAGCAATGTCTTCATTTTTGTTGCATAGTATTTCACTGTATTTTACTTATAATGCATTACTATATTTTGTAATATGTTGGATTATGTGACTTGAATACTTGCCCATACTACAGGAGAAAATATTCATAAAAAGAAAAGCAAAAACACATTTGACAAACAAATGAAATAACTTCAATAACACCCATTTCTGTAATGTGCATGAAATACTCTTAAAATAGGATATAGAAGTTGTCTTCGGTGAGTGAGGCCTTCTTTGATCCATACCAAAACATTTGCACAATTACTATACAAAACCAAGACAAATCCAATGAAATCTTGTGATCTTCAGTAATAATTGTACTTAGAATTATAGTTCTCTGTCCATGTCAAAATTGTACTCTCATGGTATGTGTCCCCTTTTCATTCAATTAGACATTTGCAGTGAAGTCTAACCTCATATTAGAACCCCTATTAACTTAAACATCAAAATTAAGATATAGTTCCCTCCAAGGTTTAAAAGATAAGAAATGTGGAATCATGGATAAATTGCACAAAGAGATGTCATAGAACTTACGTTTCTGGTGAACTCATATTCCTGTAAGCCTGCCATGAAAGATACATATAGTTAAATTCTTAAAATGGTCATCTTCTAAGACACTCTATGACATTGAAGCAAACATCTGTTATTGTCTAGATGCAGAAATCAAATATTTCACTTAGGGTGTGCATCAAATTCTAAGTTCCCTAAATATTACTTCTTCAAAAGCTGATATGCAATCTAGATATTTAAGGGGAAGGGATTGCATAACCACAAAAAGGGCAATTCAAGCCATCTAGGAAGGCATTCAAAAAGTGAGATATACTTTTAGCACAGTAAACAAGAATTACTAAAGGCATTATAGAATTATAATAGCTTGCAAACAGATGTAGAATACAGTCGAGGAACTTCAAAATAATAGACATCAATGTGACAAAAATTGCAAGATTAAGAAGTAAAATTTGCTATTTCACATACCGTCAGGGACTCACACAGACAGAAAACTTTAATAAAAAGTACTGTACTTTGCAAAACAGGAGAATTTGACTAACAATACATTTGATCTAAAGAAACATTAAAATGTCCTTGCTATGAATGGACAAAAGCTGATAGATAAAGACTGGTTTTGTCTGATACTATACAGAAAGTGAAGGTTGGATTCTTTAGGTCTGCAACTCTGATGGTAGCTTTTATTTGTGTTTCCTCTTCTCTTTTGATGGTCTGCCATGGCTATCCTCATGGAGTGCAAGAAAGCCCTCAAATACCTTTTGACAAGCAAGCAGTTTTAGACTTGGAAGAGATTTCAGCTTTGAATGTGGAAACAACAAAAGACATTCTCTATAGCTTGGCACAGAAACAACAAATTCCAGACCAAGAAGTTCCTGTGAGTAAAATTAATAATAACAACCCCACAAAAAATCACAGGGGATATCCTCTATCTTCAGAGGCATGTGTTGATTTGCACATTTATGGGGTTTTCATTACCCTCCAAAATATTGAAGAATGGATAAGAACAGGTTGGTAACCAGAGGGTGAAATGAAAATCTTATTGGCATCAAATGGCTACGACATGGCCAATTTTACAAATCCCATGGACTGCAACTATGTTTTTGAAGGTGGGCCTTACTTTTACAAACATACAGAGTTCTTCATGAAGCCATGGCAGGTGGATTTCATTTCTACTAGAGAGCTCCCCTAAGAAATTTGAGTATGGATTAAATGATTCACACTCCCAATGGCCTTGTGGAAGGAAGAAGTTCTAGAAATCAGCAAAAAACATTGGCACCTAGCAAATTAGTTAAGGAAAAGTTAAAACATATGCTAGAATCCATGTTGAAATGGATTTATTAAAGCATCCTCCCCAATCTATAAAGATCCAAAAGGGAGACCATGTTTGGCTCCAATTTCTAGACTATGAAGCAGTAACCTGACGTCACCAATACGCCCAGTTTTATAAAGATTACTTGCCACATGCAACTGTCAGCGATGCTGATCCTTCGACATGAATTGAAAGCAATGATAAAAAAACTGCATGCACCTCATCTCAACAGCTTGAGGCAGTAGCTTCTACCAATGATAAGAGATACTCAGGGCGTTGGAACAGCAATGCAAAGAGCAATAGGTTAAAAACAGCACCAGATGGAACATCCAACTAACCTAGGTAATCAAAATTCAAACAATAACGGTGGTTTAATCAATGATAGGTGCAGGAATAGAGGTTAAAAAGTTGGCAAAGGAAGAGAAGCATGAACTAATGCTAGAGCATAGAATCAATTCAAGATTCTCGGAGAGGTTCTAAACGTCTAGGTGAAGATGTGGAACTGGAAACTTTGCAACCGGACACCATGCAAGTTCAGTTGATAATTGATACAGCACATAAGCCATGCATCAACAAAGGAATGAAAGAGTAGTGTTGAGGTGTGTTAGGATCCCATCCTACCATTATTATTAATGAGCCCCTTCCTAACGTTAGGACCCCATCCTAATGCTATTATGTAATGCATTGTAACGTATATATAGCACTTGAGGCACCTAGACAAATGGGACCATTAAATGTAACCGTTATCAAGAATGTAATTGTTTCTTTAGTAAAATATTCTAGCTCGGGTCCCCACTTGCATGTGAATCCGACCCTTGAGCATTAGGGTTAGGATTGAGAAGAGTCTCTAAAAAGGCAAGGGGTATAGATGGATGTATCTCTTTTTACATATTGTATCGAAGTTTGGAATTGAAGGAGGTTGCCCTCTCGAAGAGGCCAACGATTCTGCATTGTGATTTTGTTTTGATCAATAAAGTTGTTGCATTTCCATTTCATATTGGAATATTTATGTTTTCATTTCCAATAATTCTCTTATTTATTGCTATATTTGTTTGGATGTGCTTACTTTATTCGGAAGGTTCCTAACAAGTGGTATCAGAGCACTTTCCAAGGTCATGTCTTGCTACAGCTGCTACAAGTACTGTCCTGCCCTCCTATGCATGTTAGGTATATTTTTCCTTCTCTTTTGTTCTTTCTGCGAATTATTTTGCAAAAACCTGTCAATTTTTTTTTCGTTTTAGTTTAATAAGTTAGAAACCCTATGCCGAGGGTTTTAAAATATCACTAGGGAGTTGTCATTATTGGCTAAGTTAGATTGCCCATAAAGCGTCTAGTGAAGTGAGGGGTGATCAGACTCCAATACCCAAGCCTTAGACAACACCCGTATATGGACTTGAGCTCCCACATACCCTTAGGTATATAGGGAGACCCCCTAGGTTTAGGAGAGACCTTTAGCCCTAGGAAGCTTTCAACCATGGATCTTTCCATAGTGCACCAAGCATTGTACTCGGGAAGATTACTCTCTCATACTGATGAGAGAGGCGGGTAGTGCACCCAAGGATATTGGCTATATCCTCCTTGGGTAGTGGCCTGAAATATTGGTCTGAGCATTATCTAACATTGTTGCAGTATATCAGAGGGCTATGGGATGGCCTAAAGTAACCCTGTCCTGTCATTTGTCAAACTCTAAACTACACTGTCAACTCTAAACACAAACTTGAGCATACTGAGGAGACTACACTAACCACAGATTTGACAATACAGTTATAGTTATTGACAATCAAAAACAAGTTATTGGTGTTAGTAATAAAAGGGGCAGTTGTCAGAACAGATAGTGTCAGAAAAAACAAGTCGACAGTGAAACAGTTGGTGTCAGTAACAGTCGAAAATAGTAACAAAAAGGGCAGCTGTCAATACAGGTAGTTGTCAAAATCGATAGTTGTCAGGAACTTCCGACAGTAAGAAGGCACCCTGTATAACCCTAAGGACAATGAAACTGTAGAAAGCATTTTGTTTTGTGGAAAAATGTTTTAGGAAAAAAAGAGTACAAAAAAAAATGGGGGTGCCGAAAAACATCATTTTGAGACCTAATACATTGCAATCGTCTTGTCGAGCAAATAATTTTGGTATATAGCATCCCAACACTTTTCGAGACTCTTAATATAAATAACTGCTAAAACAGCACTTTTATTTTTAGTAAGCCTTTTTGGAAGGCCCAAAACCCTAGTATATGGCTACGGCATTAGAGGTCAACAAATGGAGCAACAAATAGATCAAAAAATTAACCAATAGGTGACTCAATTGGGTGACCAACTAGCCAAGTCACTAGGTCAACAAATCATTGAACAAATGAACCAATTGTAAGGTGAGATTAGTCAATACCAGACCAAAATGGAATTTGACAACCAGAGACTACATGAATTTGTAAAGCGTGTGATAAGGGAGCAGGAGGAGCTAAAAGATGCAGTTAACGAAAGAATTGATGCAATGGCGAGTAGTCTGATGGGTGTCACTCAATCATACAATCGGGTTGGGCATAGAGAATTTGAACGTAAGGGAGAGATCTCAAGTAACCCATAATTACAATAACAATACATACAAATTGCCCAAGTTAAATTTTTCGAACTTTGATGGGAAGGATCCCAATGGTTGGTTGTGTCAAGCATAGTAGTATTTCAATCTTCATAATGTTCCACAGCCTTTACGGCTTACAATTGCATTTTTCAACTTTGAATCTGACGCCTAGTAGTGGTATCAAAGGGTGAAAAAAATGCATCCCAATCTTGCCAGAGAAGAATTTGAGAAACAACTCTTCACTCGCTTTGGCCCTAGTGAATATGAGGACTTCATAGGAGCCCTCACTAAACTAAAACAAAACTCATCTATTTGAGAATACCAAGCTTAATTTAACAAATTGGCGAGTCATACTAATGGGTTGAGAGAAGATTTTTTCCAAAGTTGTTTTGTTAGTAGATTGAAGGATGATATCAAGGCTGAGGTCCAAACCTTCGTGCAGGCAATAGGGTTGGCTAGGTTGGCAAAAAATAAATTCACAGCTCAAGACGCACCTCCAAGTTTCCACAAGCATGACCTCCATTTTCATCTAAACCAACATCAAATCCAACTAATAAATCACCCATTATCATATGATTGACTCAAGAAGAGATGGAAGCTCGTAGAGCTCAAGAGCTATGTTATAATTGTGATGAGAAGTATTCACCTGGACACAAATGTGTGTAGAAAAAATTGTATTTGCTTGATGTGGATGAGTCAGCAACCACAGAATCCCAAGAGGTGGAAGAGGAACAGACATAGCAGCTTGAAGCCCAAGAACCCCAGCCCAAAATTTCAGTCCATGGCTTAGCAAGAATAGCTACCCCCAAACTATGAAGGTGATAAGGCATTTCAAAGGCCAAAAAATAATAATTCTCATTGACTCTAGTAGCACACACAACTTTATTGATCCTAGAGTGGCGAAGCGGCAAATTGTTATATAAATACCTGTAATTCCTTTGAGGTCATCAATGGAGGAACTTTGCCTTGTAAGGGTTAGTGCCTAAATGTCAAGTACAAATAGGGAAATATAATCTTAAGACTGAAATAAAATCTCATCCTTCTTGTTGCGCAAGCCTCTAACTCCTCTCCCACATCCTCGCATCAGGTTATTTGTCATTCAAATTCTTCCTCCTTTAAATGTCACCACAGTCACTAGCTCGAACTTTAGATGGCAACGGTGCCAAATGTAGTAAGGTGATGGTTTTCCCCTTTTGCAAGAAAATGAAAGAGTAAATGACAACAAACAGCATTCATCATAAATATGAGAAAAGAGATTCAGAGACAAAATGAAGCAAAACTGCACATTGCCATTATATTCAGTTATGAACAGCAAGTATACACATCAAATACTGCAGCAATGTCACAAGATTACAGCATGTATTCTCCACAAACAGATGACTTGATTCTACAAAAATACAAAATTACCTATTTGAAAATGTAAGGGGTCTATATATACTACTCCCGAACAGGGGAGGTAGTTGCCAACTTCCACAACTTTCTCATACCTATCCCTAACTACCCTTACATGACAACTCATAATGCATGACATTATTTTATTCGCACACTAACAATGTCTGCCATTTAACACAACATGATGACAGTTGGACAAACACTTAATGTGCAAACTATACAAAATGACAGAACATATGTACAATCATAATTGCTTTTGTGTACTTGTCTCTATAAGCCCTTGTTCATGCTTTGAGGTGGCACTTGAGGTAGCGCCACATCGGAACTGGCTCCTACACAGGACTTCATATTCATTCCATTTTTAACAATATCAAGGCAGCTTTTATAACAAAAAGGTGACTAGATGATAAATAGAAACAAAAAGTCTTGCTCCAACTTTAAAACATATTTTGAATAAGTTAAGATGAACTAATCTTATTGTACTTCATACAAAATGTACAAAATTTTAAATTTATGCAATTATGTGTTTGCTATGCATGTGGAATCCACTAGAACAAAGAAATCATAATATAGGTTGGAAGAAGCCAATGACCGTATGGGTAGGGCAAACCCTTTTGTCAGGTATGCCACTAGTAACAAGTTAGCCTCCCAGACTCTCACGACTGTGGCAATGAAACGAGGGCGGTGGGCCCTTCCTTTGAGTGACCCGAGTAATGTTGAAGGGAACAGGCTGTAGCGTTTGGCTTGGGGTAATTCCTCTTATTGTGGGGTGTAACAGAGGCTGACACGTAAGCCTTTTACTAGGTTCCAATCCCTGGAGACCTACCTGTAGAAGCTTTTTACTAGGGATTGGAAGTATATGTTGGAGGTTGATATACCCAATAGCCTTTTATCCCAAAACAAGGGACATTCTGCGTTTGGAATTTGATGTAGTAAGCTTAAGGATAGAATGATAAATGAAACTACAACAAGAATCAACCATATAACGTTTCATGCATTGATTTAAAGGACTAGTCGGGCCAACAGGACCAATAGGGTGATTTCTGAGGGTTCAGAGTAGCTGCTTGTTTCTGCTGAAACTCCGTACTGCTTTCAGGAAAACAGGAAATTGAAGAATTCAGCTGTTAATAGATAGTAGTAAAAAGGAAGACTAGAGGTTTTGGCAAAGATCACAGACCATAACAGTGATGTTTCCAGTTCAAAAAAATTCATTAGATGTGTCCAGTCACATTTTCTGTAGCAAAGCATAATTCTAATTATTCATAAATCAGATGGCATCAGCAATTCTCAATCATCATGCCTGTCTTGTATTGAAAGCCTATTTCTATTTATGGTTTCAAGATAGTTCTACAGGATAAACCTTTGAAATGATGTCTCTTTGATTTCCTACAGTTGTTCATTATTGTAAGGAATAAATGCAGTAAGTGAAGAGAGGAATGAAAAAGACATTGTTACAAATCTTCATCCCCCAGATGATACTTGGCTGAAAAAAAAACGTATAATCATTCCCCACAAAAGGTTGATTGCCAATTGGACTGGAACAACAGCACAGAAACCCCCAAGAATAACAAGACCAACATTGTACCAATCACGGATAGGACCTGACAATAGAACCCATTGCAAAAAGGCGATAATTAGATGCCAACGTTCAATAAATTAGCTGTATTCTGATCTGACTTTTCCTTGCAACACCCCAAAGATGTGTACAGAGTTTGAGTATGCAATCCTTAGACACCATTGCATCCCCTACGTCACATTCTTGGAGGCGCTCTTACTTTTCAACTGCATATCTTGTAAAGCTCATGTGGTAATTGAATCCTTCAAGAGTTCCTATAAACCCTTAAATCCTTTTCAAGGACCTGTACTCTTAAGTTATAAGAGATACTTGAGCCTCTTACTTTTCAACTGCATATCTTGTAAAGCTCATGTGGTAATTGAATCCTTCAAGAGTTCCTATAAACCCTTAAATCCTTTTCAAGGACCTGTACTCTTAAGTTATAGGAGATACTTGAGCCACTTCATTCCCTTTATCTTTGGTGGCTTTGTGATCCTTATAAGTCCCCTCAATGTAAGTGAGCTGCTTATTTGTCATGTGCCTTCTCTATTTGTCCTTGATATAGAAGGGTTGGCACCCTCTTCCATTGTCCCTGATATACTTTATCTTTATTAAGCCCACTTATGACATTTTCCTTTGTACATTTGACACTTTTTATCATTTCTAAAACTTCAACACAAAAGGCACCAAACAAAAACAGGGCTTATAATATCAGGATCCATGTTAACAGCAAGTACCATAGAAACCAATGGAAATTAAAATCTATAAATGGATGTCCTTATGTCGCAAGCAATCCTATCAATGTACCATCAAAGCAAAGAGACGACTTTAACAACACTGAAATAGAACTACTAAATGTGACCTTAGATGTGGTGGAAGAAACAAGACTAGCAGCAATACAATGTCATCGAAGTGCACTAACTTATAAAACCAAGCAGTGAGGAACAATAATCAACTTCAACAAGTCTCATTCCTGATTACAATAATCACATTTTTTGTTTTAGCAGTTAACTCACCTCAAGCCTACAAATAGGAACTGGCCGTCCTTGCCTTACTCCTCCTAGCAGACCCTGCATAAACAACAACAACATTCATTTTAAATGTGAAACCTGGTAATTTAGGCAATCAAATGAAACCCTTGTATGTGCTCATTTTAAATGTGACATCTGATAATTTAGGCAATCAAATGAAACCCTTGTATATGTTCATTAATAACCGAAGAACATCTAGTGTAACTGTAATTAGTTTAAAAGATATAGAAAAAGAATGTGAAATAATTGATTATATGGGATTGAAACATGTCCCACCCTTATCAAATCATATTTGTGTTGCTAAAGAATTCAACAAACCACACAGTGGTGTCACAACAAACTCTATTATGACAATGCCCATGGGAATTGAGCCCTGGTGGGCTCTGTGTGAGTCAAACATTCTTACCAGTCAGGCGTCAACACCATTTCTATAAAATAAATTTAGTAAAATAGTATTTACTGATTATAGAAACATATATTAAAGAGAAATATAATTACTAAATCCCTTTTGTACTTTTTTAATTTCTTTTTTTTTTGGAAGGAAAATCATTTTTCCATAGAAAACAAAAAATTATTTAAAACAACCAAAAAATAAATATTGGTCCGGACTGAAAGGGACTGTTTTGGCCTGTCCTCAAAGTTCAGATTAGACCGAACCTCGTCCAGGTTTGACCAAACCTTGTATTTATGAAATTAAGAGTACTCAACTCTATGATACAGAAAAGGACTTTGATAGGTAAAATAGATGTTTTAACTAATAAGACATTTTACAAAATTGCAGACTGCTAAAACTTCATGCAAAACATCAAAAAGGAACCACAGGTAATACTTAACATATATTCATTTAGGAGCAACATTCTGAAGATGAAAAAGCCTAGCTATGACAGTGTGATACAGCAAAAACCTGACACACAAACTCTATAGGGAGGGAACTTGTGCAGAATCAACATAGAAGGCTGAAAGTGATAAATATACCAGACACAGAACCTGGATAGCAGCTGCATATGCCAGATGATAACATATAACTGAAATATTATCTGTCCACATATGACAACTAATTTTCAGGAATGGGATGCTCTATTAAGACATGGCAATAGGGCAGACATTTCCTCACATAACTCCAGCACCAGCTCTGGAGCAATATCACACTACACCAAATGTTTATAAAGGGATACCATTTCATAATCAAGCCACAGGGGTATCCATCTATCCATGGTCACCAGGAGAAGTAGGTAAGAGGCACGGGGATAAGGCCCCCTCCCTGTACCCAAGTTTCTTGGCAACAATGGTGCACGCTGAGAAGTGTTACGAAGCTGAGAAGAGTTAACCCAAACAGACTCCATCAATACACTTGAATTAACTGACCAAGAGGAGTGGGTAAGAAAGTGATCATGATTTGGTAATGTGCAGAACTGTCGCAGAGGTTGTACTGGGCACCGAACATCAAGGTAATTCCACTATGAGATCTGCAAGGATGTCGAAGAAAATATCATATTCAGTGATTTCAGCCACATATCCTGAAGCTTAGGAAGGTGTGGTACAACCTCCTATGGCTGACAGTCCACTACATTGAACGTTTGATGTTGAAAGTAGCATATTTTGATGCTTTACAGATATTGAACCTACCCTATAAGATATCAGATAAGAAAAATTATTTAATGTCTACAAATGACAAAGTAGGTCAATGAAACTCATCAGAAATATACGGTCACAATGTGTTGCATCAACGAAAATATGCTAACAAGAGAGACCAAACTAGGGTAAACTATATTGAAGTGAAACTCCTGTACAACATGATGAAAATAGGTAAAAACCCTAAACATGTAAGTAGAATAAAAGAGACAAGATAAGATAATTTTATTAACATCACTGAATGGCCAAAGTAGATAAATGAGACTTTTGAAAATAACTGTTACAATACATTGTAGTAACCAAAAATTACTATGAAAATATGCTAAATGAGAGTATAGAAACCAGAATAAACTACACTAAAGTGGAACAACTGTATGGCATAAAATTACAGCCTCAAGGGTTAACCAAAATGGATAAACCCTAATATGCTAAAAATAATGATGAAGAAAGAGCCAGTAATCAAGGTAAAAGAGCGATAGAAAGGGGCTCTAGTAGATCCAAGAGCCAACACTAGTCTATAGTGGGATGTAAAGTAGAAGCATAGTTGTCATCATCATGATCCCAAAAGGGCCAACATAAGATCTAATGATGCCTACAGAAGAATGGCCACGACTAAGGGAGATTGATTGGATAATCCTGGAAGGACATGGAGTTTGACCCCTAGAGTCCATGGCTGTGAAACCAAGAGAAGAAGATAGGAAACTAGTAAGCTGTGTTTGTCTACAACTCCTTACAACAGGAGGGTCGATCGAAACCCAATGCCAAAGAACTGCAGTTCTATCCTACCAAATGCAAGAAAAAGAAATAATTGAAGCACTAGTAGCCACTCTTGTATGCAGATAAGGGCGAATAGATCTATCATTAACACTTTGGAGAGTTGTAGCTTCAAATGAATTGTTACTCTCGAATGTAGATATAGATTTGAAGAATGAGGTGATTAGTCTAGTAGTCAATCTTCCCTATAATAATCGACGTTGAAGAATGATAGCTTTCCTTATGTATAAAGCCAAGCATCTTTTGTCAAGGTAGTTGAAAAAAGTGGGAACCAATCCACCCGAGTCTTCGCACTGAGGACCATGAATCTCATAATGGTCCATAATAAACAAGACATTTGAAGATGAAATGTTCTTTAATATCCACCTCCAACATATCTTATCCTCTTGAGGAATATAGTTGTTTGTCTCCCCTTGCAATTGGTGTGAGGACACTTTGAGCAGACCAAGAGGAATCCTAAGGGTGTGTCCAATCTCATTGGGTATAATTCAGACAAGTAATAAAGTCATTCTCAATCCTCATGGGCAATTTAGAACCAACTTGGAGATTAGGAAAGCTTAATGAAGAAGCTATTTTCACTTATCAGGCTAGATGAGAGAAGAGTGATGGCTAAGTGGGTCACTGAGATAGCCTAGCTATAGCTAAAGCATTGACATGATAAGCACCTACAACAAATACAGTTCAAAAGGGAAACCTCGGTCTGTAATGGAAAACAGGAGATAAAGTCAGGTAAGTTAAAGATCTAGTCGGTCTGTAATGGAAAACAGGAGATAAAGTCAGGTAAGTTAAAGACCTTATGACTAGGCCCCTTCCAAACTAATGAGGTCATGGAGAATAGGTTTGCCCATCCCCAATGATTGGAGATGACACCATGAGCAAGCCCTATGAACAGCTTGACAAGTCAATTTTACTAACCATGAACTAGAAAGTTCAAACGGACTACCTAACATGTCTAGTCAGTCCAACAACTACTTTGAGGGAGTCACGATTTTCAAAGTAGGGAAGTACAATCATCCAAAAGCATAGCCAACTACACACCATGCCACAATCATGGAAAAATACCCTGATGTGGAGACCAATCGAATGCCCTTGCATTTACCATGAGAAGTGTCAAATGTGTTAGGAGGTGAAGTCAATATCCAGATCTCCAATGTTCTTTAGCAGAGAGGTGCATGGTGGTGCAGCTTATAAAGAGGAAACAAACAGTATTCTTTAGTCTTCCTTTGGGAGAGGAAACAAACAGTTTTTTGGACTCTTCCTTTGGAAGAGGAAACAAACAGCTTTTTGGATTCTTCCTTTGGAAGAGGAAACAAACAGTTTTTTGGACTCTTCCTTTGGAAGAGGAAACAAACAGTTTTTTGGAACTCTTCCTTTGGAAGAGGAAACGAAAAGTTTGTTTTTTCTATAAAAGGGGAATGACCCCTTGCATGTAAATGTTGATTGAATGTAATTCTGTCGAAATCAATAAAAGATCAAGTTGCCATTGCCCCGTGGTTTTCCCTGCACATTGCAGGTTTAACACGTAAAATATGTGTTACTGTTTTTTTCTGTGTTATTGTGTTTTTCTGATTGCACATAATTTTGCTATTTTTTCTAACATCTGGTATCAGAGCCTAGGGTTTTGTGCGAGTGGGAGCTGCAACAATGACTGGAAGTGTAACCAAGTTTGAGATTGAAAAGTTTGATGGCAGGAACTTCGCCCTATGGAAGATGAAGGTGGAGGATTTATTGGTTCAAAATGACCAAGACCTAGCCTTGAAAGGGGTCGCGAGTAAACCAAGCAGCATGAAAGATGAGGAGTCGGCAACGCTGGATAGGAAGGCGGTTTCTACAATTCGTCTATGCCTAGCGGACTCCGTCTTGTTCAATGTTGTTGAAGAAAAAACCGCGGAAGCCCTTTGGAAGAAGCTTGAAAAGTTGTATGAGACGAAATCTGCAACAAATAAGGTTTTTCTGAAAAAACAGCTTTACAACCTAAGGATGAAGGAGGGCTCATCTGTGGCAGATCACTTGAATGAGTTTAATACCCTTATCAGTAAGGGGTTTCATTTAATGTGAAGATAGAGGACGAGGACAGAGCTATCACCCTACTTTGTTGCCTCCCGGAGACTTGGGATCATTTGGTGATGACCATCACCAATTCATCATCAGGAGCTCTAACTTTTGATGATGTGGTAGCCGCTTTGTTGGCAGAAGAGTTGAGGCGGAAAACGTCTTTGGAACCCTCAACCAATGAAGCCCTAGTTGTGAGAGGTCGATCTTTCGAGAAGAGTCAACAAAGTAGATCACAATCCAAATCTAAGTCTAAAGGACGCAAGCTGAAAGGGAAATGTTGGCATTGCGGGAAGCCACGGCACTCAAAGGAGGACTGTTGGCAGTTAAAAAAGGAAAAAAATGGTGAAAACCAATTTCAGCCTTCACCTGAGGCCAGTACAGTAAATTTTGGAGAGACGGCAACATGTGAGGCTTTCTGTATCAGCAACAACATATCTGTTTTATATACCTGGGTTTTGGACTCGGGTGCATCTTTCCACATGTCTCCTCACAAAGACTAGTTTGACAAATATCAGCCATATAGTGGTGGGAAGGTCTACTTGGGTGATGATCACCCTTTAGAAATTGTGGGAAGAGGGGACATAAGGATCAGGCTGGACGATGGTAGAGAAAGGATGTTATGTGATGTGCGACATGTGCCCGATTTGCGGAAGAATTTGCTCTCAATCAAGATGATGGATAAGCTAGGGTATTCTGTCACTTTCGGTAACAACTATTGCAAAATTACCAGAGGTGCTATTGTAGTAGCAAAGGGAGAATCTTATGGGACCCTATATCGTTTATGTGGTGATACGATGACAAACCATGCAGCAGCAGCAACTTCAGTTCAGGATGCAGCAATGCTATGGCATCAACGCCTAGGCCATATGAGTGAAAAAGGCCTAAAAATTCTGCATGACAGAGGTATGCTTTCTGGGATTAAGTCTTGCAAATTAGACTTGTGTGAGCACTGTATTTTTGGTAAACAAAATAGGGTTCAGTATACAACAAGCCCTCATAAGAGTTCTGATTTTCTGCAACTTATACATTCTGATATATTTGGACCAGCCCCCACTCAGTCCTTAAATGGTGCCATCTATTTTCTGACTTTTATAGATGATTATTCTAGGAGAGTGTGCGTTTATTTTCTGAAGAAGAAGTCCAAAGCTTTGCAGAAATTTAAAGAGTTCAAAAATCGAGTAGAGAAAAGTTTGGGCAAGCCTGTTTTATGTCTTAGGTCAGATAATGGGGGAGAATATTGCTCCAAGGAATTTGATAAATTTTGTACGTAGGTAGGAATTAAGCACCAGAATACTGTACCATATACTCCACAACAAAATGGTGTGGCTGAGCGGATGAATCGCACAATCATGGAACGTGCAAGAAGCATGCTCAGCACATCCATGTTGGATAAAAGGTTCTAGGCAGAGGCTATTAATATAGTTGTTTACCTCATTAACAGGTCACCTACAACTGCGTTGGATGGACAGATTCTAGAGGAGGTTTGGTGTGGTAAGCCATTTGATTACTCTCATTTGCGTACCTTTGGTTGTGATGCATTTGCCCATGTGCCTAAAGAAAAAAGGTCCAAACTTGACTCGAAGTCGAGCAAATGTGTTTTTCTCGGCTATGGAGATGCAGATAAAGGGGTATAGACTGTGGGATCCTACTGCCCACAAGGTAATTATTAGCCGAGATGATATTTTTGATGAAAAATCCATGCAAAGGAAGGAGGTACAGCAAACACCTAATGTTGTACCAGTTGAAGTAGACATGAATGAAGATGAAAATGAAAATCAGCATGCTGAAATTTTTGAACAGCATGCTGAATTTTTTGACCAGCATGCAGAACAGCAAGTAGAGCAGCCACAACAGTCACAAGACCGAGAGCCACAATCAACAGATCATTGGGTTAGAAGATCTACACGTCCACAAAAGTGTCCGGAAAGGTATTCTCAGGTTTATCAGTCCTCTTTTGCTTTGTTAACTGATGATGGTGAACCTAGTTCATTTCAGGAAGCTAGAGAGTCTGAGAATGCAACAAAGTGGAGGAAATCCATGGAGGAGGAAATCGAGGCAGTTTGAAAGAATAAAACTTGGGAACTTGTGGATCTCCCACCTGGAAGAAAGACTTTTGGAAACAAGTGGGTGTACAAAGTCAAGAAAAACAGCGATGGGTTGTTGGAACGCTATAAAGCTCGCTTGGTTGCTAAAGGCTATGTGCAAAAGTCACGTATAGACTTTAATGAAATTTTTTCTCCAGTTGTGAAGATGACTACTGTTAGAGTTTTACTTGCACTTGTAGTAGCACAGGATTTAGAACTAGAACAGCTTGATGTAAAGACTGCTTTCTTGCATGGTGATCTCGAGGAGGAGATTTATATGGATCAGCCTGAGGGCTATGAAGAAAGAGGCAAAGAGAATTTGGTTTGCAGACTGAAGAAATCTCTGTACGGGTTGAAACAGGCGCCAAGGATGTGGTACGAGAAATTTGACAACTTCATGAAGAGCCAAGGTTTCAGCAGGAGTGAAGCTGACCATTGTGGATACTATAAGAGGTTTGATGATGGCAGTTTTATTATTTTGCTGTTGTATGTTGATGATATGCTAGTTGCAGGCCCTAGCATGAAGAAAATCATTGATCTTAAGGCTCAGTTGGCTAGGACATTTGAAATGAAGGATTTAGGAGCAACAAACCAAATTTTAGGGATGAAGATACACAGGGACAGAAAAGGAAGAAAGATCTGGTTAAGTCAAAAGTCATATATAGAAAAGATTTTGCAGCTCTTCAATATGCAGAATGGAAAACTGGTTAGTACCCCACTTCTTTCACACTTAAAATTGTCTTCCAACCAGTGTCCTAGAACAGAAGCAGAGAAGACAAGCATGTCTCATGTACCATATTCATCAGCAGTAGGAAGCCTCATGTATGCCATGGTGAGCACCAGACCGGATATTGCCCAAGCAATGGGAGTAGTTAGCCGATACATGGCAAATCCTGGTAAGGAGCATTGGAATGCGGTGAAGTGGATATTTAGATATTTAAGAGGCACTTCAGATGCTACTATTTACTACGGATCGGATAGTTTGCAAGTTAAAGATTTTGTGGATTCTGATTATGGTGGAGATAGAGATGGGAGAAAGTCCACTACTGTTAGGAATATGGTAAGTGCAAATAAATCAAACTATATTCATTAACCTTAGCATAGGAATACGCTAGGTTTATATAGGTTACAAAATAGATTAATTAACAATAGATCCTATGTCTACGCTAACAACTAACCTATCTACCATCCAAAAGGGAAATGACGGTAAGATAGACTACTAACCAAGGTAATTGGTAATAGTAACTACTAGTGGTAAAAAGTAAGAAATTACTTTTTACCATGTGGTAAATTCTATCTACCTAGGTGAAACTTTAAATATTACCTAAATGAGGTAATAATTATAGTTACTAACATAGTAACTCTAACATCCCCCCTTATTACATTATTTGGGTAATACATACATATCCCTCTATACAACAATATTTGGGAAAAGTATATAACTGCCCCAATACAGTGAAGAAGATGTTGATCTGCTGGTTCTTTGCTCTATCACAGTACTCTGGCTGCTCCTAGGCAAAAAATGGGTCATTCCTCGCTTTGTCTTCATGCCAACGAATGTCCTTATGGTAATCACATCATCCAATCGATTTGCATGGGTAACCAACCGCTGCAATCACTAGGTGTAGTAGAATAGATCACTTCATACAAGGTTCATTCATTTACAATATGAATTTGCAAAAGATAAGGTAGCTAAGGTGTCGGTCACTGCCGAAAATGCACCCTTATAAGTTCCCCCCTTCTTGTTGCAAAACATAGTGTAATTAATTTCTGAAGGAAGTGTGACTAAGGTGTCGGTCGAAGCCGAAAATGCACCCTTATAAGCCTTCTTCCCTATTTACAAAAAAAATAGATGAAGAAAAGAAATGGATATCCCCCCTCAATTGCAAAAAGTATGCAACTCAAGAGTGTTGTGAAGGATTTTACAAATATTGCCTCCTAGACAATTTTTACATCACAAAAAGTCGCTCTTCTTTGTTACAAGTACTTCAAACACCTAGAATTTGCTATTTATGAAGCCTAAAAGAGGTACAAGCACCCCTTATTGCAAGGTCTTCAAACAAAATACTTATGCTATTTATGAAGCCTAAAAAAAGAGAGAGAGAATATGGTGTTTTTTTTTTGCCCAAGGGACACATGTGTTTTCCCTCTACAAAACTGTTTTAGCAATTAGCACTCTGTGTGCTTTCTCTGAACCAGAATCAGAATCTGTATTAGACATCTCATTTGCAACATTGCCTTGGTTTTTATTTTGACCTTTTTCTTTGGGAGGCTTGTTCTTAAACCAACATCTCTTGGTTTGATGAGTGTCTGTGTCACAGATTTTACAATGCTGCTTCTTCTTCGGAACCTCTTTGGTTTTACCCTTGTCTTGTCTAGAAGAAGAACCCTTTTGTTGATTCCATTGTTTCTTACCACCTTGTCGTTTGTGTGAGAAAAGTGCATTGTTGGATGCATCATCTCTTTGGAATTGATTAGCTTCTTCAGTTTGAAGCATATTTACCAATTCTACAAAAGTTACTGTCCTACCAGAAACTTGTAAGGAGGTGATCAACATTCTGTAGGAGTCAGGAAGAGCTCTCAAAATGATTGAGTTCAAGACTTGGTCTTCCAACTTTTCTCCTAAGGATTGCAGCTTTGTTTTTAATTCTGCGACTCTGCAGAGGAATAGCTCTACTGTTTCTCCTGATCTCATATGTAATGTATGAAGCTATGTTTGAAGGTTAAGAATCGTTGATTGATTCTTGCCCTCAAAAATGGTACTTAAGGCATCCCAAGCTGCCTTACCAGTTGTAGCTTCACTGATATGAGGTTGGATATCATCAATAATAGCAAGCAAGATCATTAAGGAAAGTTTCTTATCCTTTTTATCAAAGTCTATTTGATCTTGTCCGGAAGATTGAGGTCTAGTGACACTTCCATCCACTATTGACCACAAGTCCTCTACGATTAAGATAGCCTTCATCTTAGTCTTCCATGCTTGAGTAATTTGAACCTTCGAGCAGTTGGCTCTCAGTGAGATACTTGTGTATCATGGCCATGGTTTAGGTTTCAAATTTTTGGAGAGGACTAATATGATGCTATCTTGCACTATACCCTAAGAAAAGGTATAGAGAAGTTGTTTCAAATTTCTTTCTATAAGATATTTAATGGCACCTGCCTTAACACTCTTAGCAAGAGATGAAAATTTTGAGGAATATTGAGCCAAACAAAATAGAGCAAATGAAACAAGGGAAGATTTTGTCAAACTTTTGATATTTGCTCTCTAAGATATTTAATGGCACCTGCTTTTAACACCTTTGAAAAAAGATGAAAAAATTTGAGGTTTATTTAAGCCAAACAAAAGAGAGTCTTATCAAGGTGATTTGAAATTTTTGACCTTTTGATGGGGAGAAATTACTTGTTTGAACCTATGCAAAGTTTAGCATGGTTTTTGAGTGAAGTTTGGGTGTTTGTGAAAAGCTCCTTATAATGTTTTATTTTTGACCTTGTAATTGCAAAAAAAATGTTTTTAGTGCAATAATCAAAAAAATATAAGAGCACCCAAATTTATATCACTCTAGGTGTCGGATTCCACCGAAAATGCACCTAGTACAAGCAATTTTGAAGAGAAGGTGTCGAGTAAAATCGAGAATGCACCTTTCTTTAAAACTGAAATAGCCCCCCCTTTATCTTTACAATTTTGAAAACTATAGAATTCTAAAAAAAATTCTATCCCCCCTTAATGTTTACAAAATGTAGAATTTAGAGCATATCTTTCAAGACAAGTCGACACACGACAAGCATTTGAAAGACCTTCCAGAACCAGTTGACACACAACTTGGTTTTCTATCTCCCGTAATTATTCAATACTCAAAAATAGGAGGTGCATCAGGATTAAAGGGTTCTCTAATCCTCATGGGACCATAACTACGATCCAAACCCTTCCAAGGATCAGTGTAAGTATTGAAACGGGGTAAGCTCCTTCTATGCTCTCTAAGCATACGACGAAAATGAGATCTTGTCGTCTGACGTCTAAGTTCGTTCCTCTTTCGAATAACTCTTAGACGACGAAGGGCTTTTGTGATCCAAAGCTTTTTCTTCATGAGACAAAAAATTTGTTCTCCCAAAACAATTGATTAGAAAATTTTGGAGAATTTAAAAAATTTATTAGAAGTCTCAAAGCTGCAAAAGAAATTTGTTTCAAGGATTGTCTCTTGTCTCCCTCAGTTTGATTAGGAGAAAACAATACAAAAAAAAACTTTTGCCTCTTTTTTTTTTTTTTTATAAAATTTTATTTCAATGCATAATTTTAATTTTTAATTTAGAAACATCTAATTAATAAAAAAATTCCTGATAAAAAAATCACTTAATTTGGTGAAAAAAATGATTTAAATAACAAAAAGAAATTTATTAATTAAAACAAACTAAAAAAAATTAAAAAAAATGCAAAAATAAATAAAAATTGTTTACCTGTCCGCGGCTGGGGATCGATCCTGCGACCCCGCGGCAGGATAATCGGCCGACTGGCGCTCCTGCCAGTCGGTCTACACTGCCCGATGACAAGGGAAGGTAAATGCCTTCCCTTGAATCCGTCGCGTGACAGTAAAAGACAAAAAAAATTTTGAAACAGGGATTCGAACGCGGATCGTCCGCGTTGGGGAGTGTTCGAGGCTGGCAGCAATTGCCAGTCCGCCTCCCGTGGCTGATTCGACAGCCTGGTGTGAGGAAGGCTTGTTAAGCCTTCCTCGTTTGTTTTTTTTTTTTTAAATCGCGGGATTAGTCCCACATGCGCCCTGCGGGCGCAATTCCCTTCTTTAAAACAACAAACTAACACCTTTGAATTTGATTGCCTGCGGGCAATCAGCCACGCGCAGGAATCTCTTTTGCTGTCCGCTCCAGCCACGCGCAGGTCGCCTCGGGCCGCGTGCCTCCACGTCAGCAGGAGAGCCTCGTCAGCAAATCGGGCCACCTCGGGCCTCGAGCCGCGCCACGTCACCAGATCGGGCCGCGGGCCGCCCAGTCAGCAGATCGCCTCGGGCCGCGTGCAGGTCACCTCGGGAACCGGGCCGATCATCTCCTACGGGCCGCCTCGGGAACCGTGTCGGTCAGCCTGCGGGCCGCCTCGAGAAACGTGCCGGATCCAGACTGCGGGCCACCTTGGGAACCGTGCCGGTCAGCCTGCGGGCCGCCTCCTCGGGAATGGCTCTGATGCCAATGTTAGGAATATGGTAAGTGCAAATAAATCAAACTATATTCATTAACCTTAGCATAGGAATACGCTAGGTTTATATAGGTTACAAAATAGATTAATTAACAATAGATCCTATGTCTACGCTAACAACTAACCTATCTATCGTCCAAAAATGGAAATGACGGTAAGATAGACTACTAACCAAGGTAATTGGTAATAGTAACTACTAGTGGTAAAAAGTAAGAAATTACTTTTTACCATGTGGTAAATTCTATCTACCTAGGTGAAACTTTAAATATTACCTAAATGAGGTAATAATTATAGTTACTAACATAGTAACTCTAACAACTACAGGATATACTTTCACTCTTGCTGGTGTTGTTGTGAGTTGGGCTTCTAAGTTGCAGTCTGTGGTGGATTTATCAACCAGTGAAGCAGAATATATTGCAGCGACTCATGCCAGCAAAGAGGCAATTTGGCTAGAGCGACTGTTGGGTGACTTCAAGGTAATGCAGGGGAAAGTTATGTTGCATTGTGATAGCCAAAGTGCTATTCAGCTAGTGAAGAACCCAACATTTCATGATCGCACGAAACACATTGATGTCAAGTACCACTTTATAAGAAATGTGGTGGAAGAAGGTAGGATCCTGTTGCAGAAAATCGACACTGAAGTGAATCCTGCAGATATGCTTACTAAGCCAGTCAAGACGGAGAAGTTTGAGTGGTGCAGAACTTCTCTGGGCTTGCTGAAAATGTGATGAGGGCAGCATTGGGCAATTGGCACTTGGATGGAAAAACATAGGCAAAGAATTCCTGTATATCGACTTCAAGTGGGAGAATGTTAGGAGGTGAAGTCAATATCCAGATCTCCAATGTTCTTCAGCAGAGAGGTGCATGGTGGTGCAGCTTATAAAGAGGAAACAAACAGTATTCTTTAGTCTTCCTTTGGGAGAGGAAACAAACAGTTTTTTGGACTCTTCCTTTGGAAGAGGAAACAAACAGTTTTTTGGACTCTTCCTTTGGAAGAGGAAACAAACAGTTTGTTTTTTCTATAAAAGGGGAATGACCCCTTGCATGTAAATGTTGATTGAATGTAATTCTGCCGAAATCAATAAAAGATCAAGCTGCCATTGCCCAGTGGTTTTTCCTGCACATTGCAGGTTTAACACGTAAAATCTGTGTTACTGTTTTTTTCTGTGTTATTGTGTTTTTCTGCTTGCACAGAATTTTGCTATTTTTTATAACAAGATGAAGCACAATCGTCGGCACCCAGGCCACTAATTGAGCAAGAAGAATTGAAGCTTAACTATCGTGGCCAACAAAGACTATGCATGCATGTATAGTTTCTAACAAGCTGGAACATTGCCATGTATAGTTTCTAATAGACTGGAACATTGCCATATCACTTTGCGTGGTGCAATGTGGAGGGCATGACACCAAGAGTGATGCAACAGACAAGAATGAAAGCAATGATAATGGAGTGGGAGGTATAGATGATGGATCAGACAGACTCGTAAAACCTCTTGAAGTTTGAATACTACGATGTGCATTGGATTACTTCTAGGATGCCATAATGAAGAAGTTGGAGCTGAATATGGGTTGGGTAGAACATCGATAGCCATTGAGATTAAGCATCTGCAACAAGAAAATAAACAACTAAAACACCGAATAGTTAAGTTACAAGCAGAGCACCATATGAGTATTATTAAGATTCGCAAAGTAGTCCAACAATGATCAGACAAGAGACGTAGTACTAAGATTGAGCATAATGGCAAAATCTTGAATTACTTGAATAAGCAACATAATATTTGAACTTTTAATGATGAAGAATTTAAAAATTTAGAAGATTTTAATAACGACAACTCCAGTGAGTTTGGAGGGAGAGCAAATTCCAAACCAACAAGGATGAAAACATAGATAGAGACAGTTGCCATTTGAAGGCTGCCAAAAGATTCAAGCAAAAGACATCTATGCTATTTTAAACTCTTTGTACACCGCCACAAACGCCAAACATGGTTGTAAGGACATCATTGTGAAATAACCAGGCTCAAGTTTCCTTGGCACAGAGACAAAATTGTTCAAATTGAAGAAGCCATCCAGGGTTTAGAAACAGTGAGGAGAAAGGAAATTATCATTGGCTGCAACATGCCAAGAAAAGAAAAGACGTTGTCTGAGAAGGGTTAGACAGCCTTGTTTTCTTCCTTGCCAGCACAGTCGAAAACGCTGAGCCTATGGTAGAACCATTCATTTATGCAAGCAAGGGTGCATCAAAAACATTGTAATTGATGCAGGTTGAGGATAAATTGTGGAATTCTTCAAGGATTGATGCAGGTTGAAAATAATTTGTGGAATTCTTCAAGGACTTTTGCACAAAAGGCAGAGAAAGGAAGGGTGGATTGCAAAAGTGAACATTAATAAAATTCTCCTCCCCTCGCCCCCTCCCCATATAGTGCAAAATACACAACTGTAACCCTGGACTGAAATAACTAAATATGCCAAGTCTGTACACACACTCCAAATACACCTGTACTGTTGAATACATGTAACCTTGTATAGCAGATGCAAACAAATACATATTAAAATTTGTCAAACAAATCCATAACTTAGTACAACCCTAGAATAAGAACAACTAATAAATATAATTTTCTTTAAATACAAAGATAACAAATACATTCTATGTTTTAAAAATTTTAGTTTAAAATAATTATTCCTGAATTTTGACAGCTGAGGTAATAAATGGAAGAATGCACATTGCAAAAAAACATGCCTCCCAAAATCTTGTGTACTTTGATGAAGATGGCATTTGCTGCTGAGAAGCAGTGGCAGTAGATGGCATCTGAAGGTTAGCTGCAGAATTGTTACCCACTTCAGGTCCTTGCAAATTAGCTAGCTGAACTGACTGGTTTAGACTAGGTTTGGAAACCATTGTTCCTGCACCTGAGCTTACTCCGACAGGTCCCATGCCACACAGTACATTATGGTTCATTCCAACTCCACTCTGGCCTATTTGTGAGCCAGTAGCCATCCCTCCATTGCCAATCCCTGCAATGGATTGTCCTAGGCCAACACCTAGACCTGAGGTCCCTACAATATTTGTTCCAGCACCAAAAACATTTTGAGCTTCCTGCCTAACTCCCACCAATCCTACAGAGGTACCAGCAGATGTCAATCCTGACTGTCCACTGATAAGAACATTCTGAGCAGTTGAAATTGGTGCTGAGCCCATTCCATTAGTAAGCAAATCGGCCCCTGTATTATTTCCTGTTGTTTGAAGCCCTAGAGTACTTGCCCCTGGTAAAGCAGCTGAAGGGAAGTGCGAGTGTGAGATATTATTCAATAAACTTTCATTTATCGTAGAAGCTGTTACAGTACAAAGATGTTGTGATGTGTTGCCAACAAGTGATTTGAAATCCTGCCCATCTGCTGTATCCATGTTTGATTTTGTCTCTTGACTTGAAAGAGCTGAAGATGAAGCATATTGGCCAGGAACTCCTTGCGTAGTGCCAAGTAAAAGTGAACCAGAAGTCATATGAGGCAAGCCAGATGCTGATGTAAGAGACATACTGGAGGGAACCTCCTAGCTCATCAACATGGAAAAGAATAATCAATATACAATATATCATAATTATTCAGTCATCCTTTCTGTCAAGCATTGAATGATAATCAAATATACTGACATTCACAGTCCCTGTAGGAAGTGCACTATTTGGCGCCTGTGGATGTCCAGGCATCACTCCATTCACTGGAAAATATAAGAAATTAATATACATTGAAGTAAAAGTAAGTTTGTTCACTTGTAAATAATTCATACAACCCAAGTTTCATAAGCATGCTTAGTTCAGCAGAGAAGTTATTAGCTGAAAACTATGTCACAATTTATCCACACACAGTTGCTTTCTGCATATCGCTTTGAGGCTCAAAATTTCTCTGTTTCTATGGTTTTCAGTTTGGCGGTTATTCCCTATATCATTAGCCAGTCCCTTGCTGTAGAAATGGAATACAATGCACTAAAATATAACTCCCTCATAAATATATATAAATATAAGTACACAAATGGAACAACTTACAGATACATATTTTACACTGTGCACACCACATGTATCCTGCACACATGTATCCTGCACAACTATCTGCAATACATTATGGTATGGTCAGGCGACACACACAGACTTGCCTTGACCAGCATCATACTTTGATGAACAACTCAACCACCCACAAGCACTCCCGACCAACAACATCCCTTCAGCAACGTAGATGCATACATATAAGATTTACAGGACCATTAGGCAGTTCAAAACCACACAACTACTACCAAACTACCCATGTACATAACATTAAGAATGCCCCAAATATTACATTACATTATTACAAACATTTGTATTGCGATGTATACACAAAACACTATGTGACAACACTCACATACAACAACTCTTATTCAGAACTATAATTAAATCATGCACATGCATTCACAAGCATACATTTGTGAGCCTGTGCATGGCACTCATGCAGACATGTCAAATCATCTACCAACATCTGTCCCATCCTCTAGACTTGTTGGGGTCCCCACCAATACATTTGTATGCCTGTGCATGGCACTCATGCAGACATGTCAAATCATCTACCAACATCCGTCCCATCCTCTAGACTTGTTGGGGTCCCCACCAATACATTTGTATGCCTGTGCATGGCACTCATGCAGACATGTCAAATCATCTACCAACATCCGTCCCATCCTCTAGACTTGTTGAAGTCCCTGCCAACAAACCAATAGAACACTAGGATAGAAGCACTAAACATGGAACTTAGATCTCTTGTCATGCTCCTTTCGCTTCTTTATGTTCCATAGGTCTTCTGCAATTGCTTGCGATACAAATTGTTGCCAACAAAACATTGTTTTCCAATTTAGATCTCTTGTCATGCTCCTTTCGCTTCTTTATGTTCCATAGGTCTTCTGCAATTGCTTGCGATACAAATTGTTGCCAACAAAACATTGTTTTCCCATTGCTTGCTCCACTTCATGCAAGTATAACAAGCAACGCACGTTGCTGCCTATGTTGACAATCAAAGCCCCCTTGCAAGGTCAACAAGCAACTAAATCCTTTACTATCTAAGCCAAAATTTTCCCATGGACAGCATTTTGGTGGCCTCTGCTCACCCCACTTTCAATACTGAAATTGTTGCTTAGACAGCCTTTTACAAACACTAGAAATGAAAATGAAATGAAATATTTTTAATGTCCGCGGTGGGCCAAAATAAGACCCAAGGGACTATAAGAAGGAAAATAATGACTGCCAACTAGCGGGCTAAAAAGCCCAACAACGAAAAGAACTAAGATAAATACAAGATGAAACCCGACAAACGGGCCAAAGAGAAAGGGAAAAGAAAAGAGAGATCAGAGGGGGGAGGGCTGCAGTCCAACAGAGAGGAGTGTTGGAAATATGTTGAATATTTTCCATGTTATTCTGGTGGGGTTAACACTAAAAGGTACTGGACATTGTGTACGATATACTCGTCGGGGTTCGGGGTCGGGTCGGGCCCCGAACAAGGGTTCGAGGGCGGTAGCCCTCCGAAAAGCAAGGGTCCGTGGCAGCCCCCACCAAATTTTTAAGGTTTTAAGTTATTTTTAGACCCATATGGGCTTTTAGGGTTACTATATTTGAACCCTTGCTTTTTCGCCCATGATATTGTAAAATCTGTGCATGTGCCTTTGTTATATATATCGCACTTGCATTAGGGTTTGTAGAGAGACAGAAGGAGAATATTATTGTATTGGAGACGGTCAAGTTAATGCAATAATAAGATAATACTATGTTGGTTTTTCCCGGTTGAGGGTTTCCAGGATAAATATTGTGTAATGTGTGAATCTGCTATCTTCTTCCTTTGATTCTGCAATTACTGCTTTTCTAGTTTTAGTTTATTGGGGCTCTTTATTTCTCTTCATTTGGTATCAGAGCTAGGTTTTAGCTTTGTTCGAGGAGTAAGGGTTTCAACCCTGTGATAAATTAATTCTTGAGTGGGAGCCGTACGTGAAAGGATCCAGGCAAAGGAGAAATATGGGAAGCACACGAATAGAGATTGAAAAATTTAATGGACAAAATTTTGAGTTGTGGAAACTCGAGATGGAGGATCTGTTGGTTGATAGAGATCAGTGGATTGCGGTCTCGAGAACAAAACCAACATCGATGACAGATGAGGATTGGCTGAAAATCGATAGGAAGGCAAGGAGCTCTATCAGATTGTGCTTATCTGATTCGGTATTGTTGAATGTATCTACAGAGACCACAACAAATTTGTTATGGGAGAAGTTGGGAACATTGTATCAGACAAAGTCATTGGTAAATAAACTCTTTCTTCGAAAGAAGTTGTATTCGCTTCGGATGAATGATGGTGACTTTGTGGTTGAACATCTGAATGCTTTTAACACTGTGGTAAGTCAACTAACCTCTATAGAAGTAAAAATGGATGAAGAGGAAAAATGTATTACTTTACTTTGTTCATTACCTGATTCATGGGATAACCTTGTTATGGCTATCACCAATACTACATCTACATTGAAAGTAGAGGATATAGTAGGAACTTTGTTGTTTGAGGAGATGAGACAAAAATATTCTAAGGATTATCATCAAAAGGAAGCCTTGTTTGTGAGAGGTCGTTCTCAAGAAAGAAGAAAAAGAAATCAAGAAAAAAATCAGGAGAAAAGAAATCAAAATCTAGGGGTAAATTTGTTGCCCCGAAAAGAGGAAATGTTGGAATTGTGGTAAAGCAGGGCATTATAAAAGAGACTGCAGATCTAAAAAGGTTGATAATAATCGATCATATGATGAAGGAACTTCTACAGAAACGAAGACCACAAATGAATATTCAGGGGACTTATTCTTAGTTGCAGCATGCTCAAGTGAATGCGATGACTCATGGTTGATTGACTCAGGTGCTTCTTTTCATATGACTCCTCATAGGGAGGGGTTCTGTGAATATGAAAATATAGATGGAGGTAAAGTCTTCTTGGGAGACAATTCGACATATAAAATAATAGGTCGAGGAAGAGTCAAGCTGATGCTAAAAGATGGAAGAATTAAAACCCTTCCCGGTGTGTTGCATATTCCGGGTTTGGCAAGGAATCTGATATCTGTGAGTAAGATGAATGATGCAGGTGTGAATGTGGTATTCAATAAGGATAGTTGCAAGATGGTCCGTGGATCCTTGGTGTTGGCAAGAGGAGTTCGCACATGAACTTTGTTTAGACTTGAGGCTAGCACTGTAAGTATTAATTGCAATAACTCTTCAGTTGTACAGGAAAATAATACGGTTGAAATGGCTCTGAGTATTCCTACAGCGAAGACAATGTTGTGGCATCAACGCATGGGGCATATTGGTGAGAAAGGACTTCGAACATTGAAAATGAAAGGTATGGCTGAAGGACTTTCTGATTGCCCATTAAATTTTGATTTTTGTGAGCATTGTGTTTTCGGAAACAAACTAGAGTCAAGTTTCCAAGTAGTGCTACAAGGTCTGAAGGAATTCTACATCTAGTTCACAGTGATGTGTTTGGACCGGCAAAAGTACCATCATTAGGTAAATCTATCTATTTTGTTACATTTATAGATGACTTCTCAAGAAAGACATGGGTATATTTTCTACGGAACAAATCCAAGGTTTTTAATAAATTTAAAGAGTTTAAGGCTCTTGTAGAAAATCAGATAGAGAAAAAGATAAAGGTTTTGAGAAGTGATAATGGTGGTGAGTATTGCTCTAATGAATTTGAGCAGTTTTGCAAGGACTGTGGAATAGAAAGGCAGAGAACAACTCCGTATACTCCACAACAGAATGGGGTTGCAGAACGGATGAACAGGACATTGATGGATAAGGCTAGAAGCATGCTAAGTGGTGCAGGGTTAGAAAAGAAGTTATGGGCAGAAGTTGTGTTAACAGCTTGTTATCTCATCAATAGATCTCCTACCTCAGCTTTGGTGGACAAGACTCCACAGGAAGTATGGACTAGTAAGAAACCCTCTCTCAGACATATAAGGGTTTTTGGTTGTGATGCTTATATGTATGTCCCAAAAGAGAAAAGGACTAAGCTAGACTATAAATCTGAAAAATGCATATTTGTGGGTTATAGTACTAGTGTTAAAGGATATAAGTTGTGGAACCCAGAAACACAGAAGGTTGTTTACAGTCGTAATGTGATCTTTAGAGAAACAAAAGGGGTTTTAAAACAGGAAATGCAACCAAGCAAAGAACCAGAAATAGTGCAGGTAAAATTGGAACAGGAGGAAGAACCAGTGGTAGAACCTGAATTACAGAGAGAGTCTGAAGAGGAATATTCAGAGGAAGAAGGTGAGGAGGAAGCTAAAGATGCAGAACCTAGAACTCCAATTTTGAGGAGATCAGATCGAGAGAGAAGACTTCCAGATAGGTATAGTCCTTCAAATTTTTATTCTGCATTTAATTTATCAGTTACTGATGAAGAACCCAAGACTGTAAAGGAGGCACTTCAGTCAAGTGAGAATAAGTCTTGGAAAAGGGCTATGGAAGAAGAAATGGAGTCCTTGGATAAAAATAAGACATGGGACTTGGTGAAATTACCTCCTGGTCTACCTGTTGGTTGTAAGTGGTTTTTCAAGAAAAAGTACAATGTAGAAGGAAAGTTGGAGAAGTACAAGGATCGCTTGGTAGCAAAAGGATTTTCTCAGGTTGAGGGAATTGACTTTGGTGAGATTTTTTCTCCTGTGGCTAAACTAACTTCAATCAGATTTTTGTTGGCTATTTCTGCTGCTTTTGATTTTGAAATAGAACAGATGGATGTAAAGACAACTTTTCTACATGGTGAACTTGATGAAGATATATATATGTCACAACCAGAATTCTTTAAGGTAAAAGGTAAGGAGGACTTGGTATGCAAGCTGAAGAAGTCTCTTTATGGGTTGAAGCAGTCTCCAAGGATGTGGAACCAAAAATTTGACAGGTTTGTCTTGACACTTGGGCTTGGAAAAAGCAAAGCAGATCCATGTGTATATTTCAAAAAGGAAGGTGAAAATTTTGTTATCATTGTATTGTATGTGGATGACATGTTGTTAATTGGTAACAGTAAGGAGATGATAAAGTTACTCAAATCTCAGTTATCTTCTAAATTTGACATGAAGGATTTGGGTGTTGCAAAATTTATTTTGGGTATGGAAATAATAAGGGATCGTGCAAATAGAAAGTTATGGTTAAATCAAAGGAAATATGTTGATTTGATATTACAGAAGTTTAGAATGCATGATTGTAAACCAGTATGTACTCCATATCCGGTTGGTCAAAAGTTATCTGCTGAACAGTGTCCCAAAACAGATGAGGAAATTGAAGAAATGCATCATGTTCCTTATGCTAGTGTTGTGGGCAGTTTGATGTATGCAATGGTCTATACTAGACCTGATATTGCACATGCAGTGGGAGTAGTTAGCAGATATATGTCAAATCCAGGAAAGGAACATTGGACTGCTGTAAAAAGGATCTTCAGATACTTGCGTGGAACTACAGATTATGCTATCTGTTATGGAGGAAATTCTGAAGGTAATAATATTGTAAATCTACAGGGGTTCGAGGGCGGTAGCCCTCCGAAAAGCAGGGGTCCGAGGGCAGCAGCCCCTACCCAAATTTTTAGGGTTCTAAGTTATTTTTTTGACCCATATGGGCTTTTAGGGTTACTATATTTGAACCCTTGTTTTTTCGCCCATGATATTGTAAAATCCGTGCATGTGCCTTTGTTATATATATCGCACTTGCACTAGGGTTTGTAGAGAGATAGAAGGAGAATATTATTGTATTGGAGACGGTCAAGTTAATGCAATAATAAGATAATACTGTGCTAGTTTTCCCGGTTGAGGGTTTCCAGGATAAATATTGTGTAATGTGTGAATCTACTATCTTCTTCCTTTGATTCTGCAATTACTGCTTTTCTAGTTTTAGTTTATTGGTGCTCTTTATTTCTCTTCAAGGAGTGCATGCCAAGAAGAACGGAGAGAGAGGAGGGGGGAGGGAGCAGCCCAAGATGGGCAAGCTCCGAGAACCCCCCAGAAACTAATCTCTCCTAACAGCCGAGGCCGAAGTATCGGAGCTGAAGAAGTCCATGATATGTCTCTGCCCATTGCTAGTTCGAAACCCTGACAAATTTTGGTGCGCTATCTAGTGACCCTGCTTCTGTTCGAATTGGATGATGTGGGGCATTTCCGATCAAAGTCACCTGGTTTGTCCGAGTTGGTGAAGTATGTTGTGATGAGCCAATGATGAGGAGGGTGAGATCCATTTGGAGATTCTTTGGTATTGGTTGATCTCGTCGACATTCTCTGTCCCCACGATTGCCTAGAGCGACCCAGACAAATGACATTCTCCTAACTGCTCAAACGACAGACCTAGTTGGCCAACCTAGATGGTTGACTCAATTGGCCAACCTATATGGTTGACTCAATTGGCCAACCCCACACAAACGACGATCTTCCTTCAACACATGGCCTCCTTCAGACAATAGAATCATACACCACGCCTCAACCAGTCCCGACAGACAATACTCTTCATCAAACAAGCAACATCCCTTGGACAACACACTAAACAACACGACTTAGCGCTAACAGACAACGCTCTTCATCATATGGCCAGCCTCCCCCAGACGACAAGGTCCTATAGCTAGTCCCTGATGGCCAGCACTGGATGGCGAGCCTAGATGACCAATCCAAACTAGCAAGCCAAAATGGTCAAATGAAAATCCCTTCGTTGCATGACCAACAAACTTTAGGTGGTTATTCTCTCGTCTGCAGTGTCTCCTTTGATAGCTTCATCTCTTGTGACGATAACACGACCTCGAATAGAAAGGTTTATGTTTGTCAATGGAACATTTAGACAATTTTCTATTTTTTCTTGGATAGCCTATACGGCCAACACTTTTCGTCATATTGTATGCCTGATTACACAGACAACACCTTCCCAAGTGCACGCAGCCTTCACCTTTGCCAAGACAACTTCCTCCCTGGCCTAGACAACCTTTGCCTTGGCCCAAACGGCCTAGGTCTAGACGATTGGGATCTTGTGGCAAATGGCCCAAACGGGCTATTTAACGGCCTCGTGCAGTTCATCTTTGGCTCATTCATCTTTTGTGCAACATCCATGTCCTTCATCTTCACTCGAAGAGAGTTACACTATCACCACATTGTCGTTGTATGTGAAAACCCTTGCACCATTTGAATATGTGCTTCATTGGCTCGGACAGTTAGTTACTCTTCCTCTCCAATATCTCTCTTCTATACGCAGCCTCAAAACCCTTAGATTCCTCCTTATCCACTCTACATCTCTTTCTTCCTCATAATCGCTTTCATTTTCCTTTGAAAGGTTGCTTGTTTCAGACTTATTCTCATCCTTTGTCTACAGAGAGAAACATTCAAAAGAACAATCACCCAAGTTTCCCAAGGTTTCCACTTGCATGTCTATGTTGGAGGCATATGCCTCTAGTTGTATCTCCAACGACATCTCCACAACTCGTGCATGTTCCTGCATAGTCTCAAATGGTTGTGCGGTATCAAACAATTCTACACTCCCAATCGCCTACGCAATTTCAGCCACCTATAGGGTCTAAACATCCTATGCAATCTAAACCTCATGCACAATCTCAACCACCTATGCAACCTCTACTCAATTTCAATCAAGTTCATGATATCCTCTCTTTCCTGGATAAAATCTTTGACTCTTCTCTAGCTTTCTAAACCCTCTACGCATCATTGGTTCATCTTGACTCATAATACTCTAACATTCGCATGCGAAGTGCCCTCAGAGATGACATCTTACCCTAAGTATCATCCTCAATTCGAGATCTTCCTATGTTTTGGCAATTGTTAAAGATTACATCATCGACTGGCATCTCTCCTTGGAACAATCTCCCTGTATGTTGTATATTCTTGTAGTGACAATTTTACAATTTATATCATTACACATTCTCTATGTGACACTCATTTTCAAGGGCATTGCTCTCATCTTGAGAGTCACTATCTTCATTAGAGTCACTCACGTCTTCGTTAAGGTGACCCCAATATTTCAATGATGTCTTTGCATCACTTTCCAAGTTCATGGCCCACTCACAAGCTTCTTGATATGACATTGGAAGGACCACCTTGACCTTCATCCAATATGTAGGAAGAAGTCCATCCATGAACCAGCTATTCAAGCTCCAATTATAGAACCAAATAGCTATTGTTTCACCTTACTCCATCTTATAAATTTTTGCAATGACATCACCATCATTGTAGAACAATTTAAATTCCTTCAAGAAGGCTTCTTGTAACTTCTCCTAGGCCTGGTACTTGCCCACTGGCAATCCCATGTACCAATCCATCACAATTCTATGCAATGTCACAAGGAAAAACCTCCCCAAATCTACTTCATTCATCTTTCTATTGCCCTTCCACATCATAAGGCAAATTTTCCAATGCCTAACTAGGTCCTCTATTCCACCACCATGAAACATGGGACACTTGTGCGTTACACCAAAATTGGTCATCGTTGTGATTGGGCAATTTGTCATAGGCAATGGCTATTCGTGTGTCTCACTCTCATCACATGCATTGTCGAACACACCACACCACAATTGCTCGCTTGCAGGACTCTTGTCCCGCACACCATGGAATGACAATTTTGCAATTGCTTCGATGTAAGACTCTTGTTTTGATCACCATCGAGCACACCAATCTATAGGTGCTATAGTGCCAGACTCCCATCACGCATGCTATCTTGCATTTCCTCCGTTGTCAGACTCTCATCCCACTCACCATTGAACAGACCAAACTGCAACTGCTTTAGAGCTAAACTCTCATCATGTATATAATCTAACGCACAATTTGTTGCAACCACTATCAGTTGTTCTTGTTGAACTAGGTTTTCTCCTTCAACAAACTTGTCACTTTGCACTTCATCACACCCAACTATGCATACGTATTTGCTTGCATGAACTTGTCTATCTACGAGCATATCTTTACCTGAGCAAACTACTTTGTCTACACACATATTCACCAACACAAACTTCTATGTCTGCATGCACATTTACACCTGCACAAAGTTTTGCCTATGCACACATCTTCACTTGTACATGCTTCTTCATCAGCATGCACCGAGAGGGGCGAGCTGCCCTCTAAAAACCCATGCAAAGTTCTACATCTGTGTGCACATCTTCACTTGTGCAAACTTTTTAGTTGCGCACACGTCCTCACTTGCACGAACTTATACATCTACATACACATCTTCACTTCGGCAAACTTCTTCGTTGGCGCACGTCGACACGAATTTCTACATCCGCATACATGTTTGCACAAAGTTCTACGTCTACACACCTTCAATTGTGCAGGCTTCTATGTCTACACGCACATCTTTACTCGTGTAGACTTGTTCGATTCATGGAATGCCTGTGCAAAGTTCTACATGTGCACACACATCTTCACTTGCACAGACTTCTTCATCAACAGACACATTTTCTTCACTTGGCCCTTCTTCGACATCAACAAACATGTCTACACCACTTTTAATTGCAACTCCAATATTCTCTTTTGGGAGGGGAGGCCGCAATGGCACTCCTGCACTATAATCACCCAATTCTTGTTGTTGCATACCTTCTCCAGCGATATGCTCGTCACAACTCCATGTCACCAAATTCAACCCAACTTTGTATAGGCAACGACGCCATAATGTAGAAATGGAATACAAAAACCTATAATATAATTCCATCATAAATATGTAAACAAAAGTACACAATGGGAATAACTTACAAATACATGTATCCAACACAACTATCTGCAGTACATTATGGTATGGTCAGGCGACACACAAAGACTTGCCTTGACCAGCGTTATACTTCGACAAACAACTCAACCATCCAAAAGCACTCCCGACCAACATCCCTATGCCAAGGTAGATGCATTCATATGGGATTTACAAGACCAGTGGAGGGTTGGCAACTACCCAACTTCTATTAAACTAGACAGGTACATCAAAACATTAAAAATACCCCAAACATTACATTACATTATTATGAACATTTATATGGCCATGTACACACAACACTACGTGACAACATTCCTATAGAACTCTTATTTACATGTATTATTAACTTGTGTGCAATTATTCATGCATGAATACGTTCATATGCTCGTGCATGGAATTCATGCAAACATGTTAAATCGTCTTCCTACACCTACAATCTTTTTTCTTTTTTCTTTTTTTAATAAAAGAAGTTATGTGTGGCTTCTATTGGGGCCACTTCCATTAAAAATATAAAACATTACATTGTTATCAAGTTAATTGAACCATATCCAACTTACTTTCTATCAAAGATATTCGCCATCTTCCTCAAACAACTAAGTTTCTGCAATCATCTCCTTAAGATTAAGGAGATATAAAATCTCATTCATACAGTTGCCTACTGAAATTTAAATTTTGTCAAGATGAAATTCAACACCGTTAATGGCTAAAATATTTGCTGCCCGGTTTCCATATCTATAAATGTAGTCTATAACAGACTAACAATTTCTTAATATTTTTTTTAAGATTCCAAGATATCATTTTCATCGTCATTTTTTGTTTTTATCTGTGGGTTTAGCCCCACTACTTGTTAAGACTTGTGATATTTGCTTTTGTTTCCACATATCAATATCCCTTTGAGTTTATTTTTCTCTTTGTTTTTTCTTCTTGGGTCTTCCTCTCTTTTTTTTCTTTCCCACCAACACTTCCATCTTCATCAATCTCTTCAATCTTCTCACACTACTCATATTAAAAATTATGATCTATAGGTTTGTCTTGCTCTAAAGGATCTCAAGGAATAACCTCAAAAGTACATTCTTCTTTATGTTGCCCTAGAAACCCTAAAGTACAAGGATGCTCTTCCGCATCTCTTTATTATGCTGCTCTTCCGCATCTATAGGTTTATTATGCTGCTCTTGAAACCACTTTCACTTTTATTAACAGAAGAGAATTCTATACTACTTGAAGAAAATGAAGTTGATTTACCTGGAATAAACTTGACCTCTTCTGCCATCTTTGTTTTAGGATTTTCCTCCACATCTTCCTTTGCACCTTTATTTCCTTCTGAACTTGAACTTACACATTATACTTTCTCATCCCTTATATCCTTCTTTGTTTCTTCTGACTATTGATCCAAGCAAACTATGGTGACCCTTGCCATTTGATGTAGTAGATAGGCTTTCTTTGCTTCTTTTGGAGTGGAATATCCTTGATCTGATCTAGCTTCTATTAGAGTATGATTTTCCTTGATCTGACCTAGCTTCTATTAGAGTATGATTTTCCTTGATCTGATCTAGCTTCTATTCGAGTATGATTTTCTTGCTTCATCTTGAAGTTTATCTCATGCACAAATTTGTGTCTCTTTCGTCATAGTTTTCACTTTGCAATCTCTTATGATGTCCAAGCTCATAACAATTATGGCATCAAAATGCAATATTTTCATAATCCACTTGTTGATCCCATTTTCTTAATTCAGATTTAATCTTGATGGATTTTGGCAAAGGTTTTGAAATATCCACAGCAACACATATTCAGGTATATATAGCATGCTTTCGCTCCTTAATAATTAGTCCCTCCTTGATGAATTCCCCTAGGGTATTTCTAATATTCCTCAAAACTTCCTTATTGATAAACTGATACAAAAGTCCAAAAAGCCTAAACCCGGACCGGAATCCATAGTTTCTATCTCAACAAAAAAAAAATCACTTCATGGTCTTAAATAAAGGGCATCTCTGTCCCTAAACAATGGGCTACAACCTATTATTTTATCCCTGATTTCTGAAATAAAAACGATGATGAGGAAAAAACCTTTAGGAAGAAAAGTCACAGAGTAATTTGAATTCAATCCTCACTTCCCCTTGATCCAATCTTAAATCTCCAAAAACCCTAACCAATATCCATGGAGCTTATATATTAAGCCTCTACTTTGAAGAACCATTATATCATGCTCAATCAACTCATCCTTGATTATCACTTCTGGTGTCCTATCTGCTACCTGGATCGAAATTGCCATATAGTCACTCTTCCACTCATCTCCAACTTGGGCTTCCATACTTCTAGCTAGGGCATATTGACTTCCCATTAGGGCTTTCCATACTACCTAGTGGGGCTTGCTCCTAGGTCACACTCGCTCCCGACTTGCACTACCTGCACCTATAATCTTGAGTTGAATAACTTTTATAATTTATTCCATGGACCAACTTTTATCTCATACATTTCAACAAATCAGCATATTTTCTTTATTTATCATAATGCATATTTGCTATAAGATTCTATAAAGAAAACAATTTTGTAGAAGTTTTAAAGCCCTAGAATAAAAACATCCATACATATTTACAAACTTCTTTGTTTTAAAGAAAGAAATGGTACAATTCTCATTTAGTACTTGGTAACATCTTTTGTAGCCTCAATGAGGTTTATCTGTGCAAAATATCTCATAGGCATTCTTGAACTCAATGGAGCAGCTGTATAAGTTCAAAATTTGGCAACCTATTCTTTTTCTTGTAAGCAACTTAGGGTAATATAATGATCTAAAGTGAAATGCAGCAGCCTAAAATTGGCATATTTTCTTTATTTATTTAACGCATATTTGATATACAAGTCTATAAAGAAAAAATTTTAAAGAAGTTTTAAAGCCCTGAAATAAAAGCATCCATACATATTTCCATTTTCAAACTTACAAAAATAGTACAATTCTCATTTAGTACTTCCTAATAATTTATGTTGCCTCAATGAGGTCTATCTATCCAAAATATCTCAAAAGCATTCTTGAACTCACTGAAGCAGCTGTACAAGTTTAAACACTAGCTACCCTATTCTTTTTCTTGTAAGCAAATTAGGGTCATGTAATGATCTATAATGAAATGCAGCAGCCTAAAATCCAAAATTTATCTTCAAATTCATGGATGCATACTTAAGGACACAAGTTTGCACATTAAAACATTCATACATGAATCATAAGGGAATGCAAGACCTTGCCAGGTTCTATTTCCAAAGCAATCTGATATAACATGTCTAGCATTTCCAGCAATGTTGATACTAATGCACCTTCAACAAATTAAGGTTGAATCTTTTCAAGAATGTACTTTGACATGAGCTTAACCATCTCATCTTAAAACCAAGATGAGAGCTGATTGCCCAAGGAAACATAGATTTTAGACAGGTGATAATAAAATTTGTGTTCATAATATGTGGTGTTATTATAGTGATAATGTCAACCAAAGGCATCAGTATGCAGAAATAAAGCATCAAGGAGAGTAGAACCTGCTTGTCCTGACGAGGGTCTCACAGCAGCAGTTGGTGGTTGAAGAGAAACTGAATGCATTGCAGCAGATGTTAAATCAGTCTTTATCGCATTCGAGCTCGCATTTACTGTTGTTCCAGAGCAATTTAGAGCAGAACAAGCATCCATAAAACTATCCGAAAGAAGAACCAAATGTTGTGAATGTTTTGCATTTTCCACTACTGCATCTGTTGCTGAAGGATTGTATTTGCCCTGCACAAGATGCAAGAATGTAATTATATAGAATGAGAAGGCATTACACTAACATCTATAGAATACTGAAAATTGATTACTCAAGTCTGATAATTACAAGCATATCAGATATACTGGAGGGAGTGCATTAATATCAACTACTGCAAAACAAACATGAATGATATCTCAGAAGTGGTACAGGCTAGAAAGAAAGAAGGAAAAAAGAAACAAAATATTCATGTCCATAGATTGCCACGCCCCATTTGGAAACCCCTTGCTAAGCCCCTTTGACTCGGGATGGAACAATGAGTGTGTTAGATTGATGATCTACTAAAAAGTGTCTATATGAGTGTAATGTTCCAGTTTGTAGCAATCAAAGTGGAAGTGACAATAATTGTGATGATTATCTCTTGGATTTGGTTAATGGTTAGTCTCAGATTTATCATTATGTAGAAACAATGTGTTATAGCAAACATAGTGTGTCTTCTTATCGCGATTGTTGGGACATTATGCTAACCTATTAGAGTTTATGAGAGATTAATCTATCATGGCTTAAGTGGGACTTTATACTTGTAGTCCTCAAAATAAGAAGGATGCTCTATAGCTGGTTAATGTGATCGATCCTAATCTTAGGAGAAAAGCAGAAAATTATTAGTTGAGATCTTAATATAATTCCTCTTATTAAGATGATAGAACTATGAATGGTAAGTATTGGAGATAATGGTTAAGGTTTCTTTACAGAAATATTAAGATAAAAATAATTGCTTTTGGCATTAATGTATGTATATGAATTAAGGGTGTGTGAAGTTTTAAAATTTGAATTAAGGGTGTGTGAAGTTTTAAAATTTGAATTATGAATACAATCGAGAAATTAGAGTAATGCATTAACCTTCTTTCTTAGATTGCATGTTTTACGTACTCTAATGTTTGACATTGTTGAGAATACATTGATAGATTGATTATAAGTGGAAGTTAGTATAATTCCTCATTTGAGAATTGGGACATGTGTGCACGGTTACCTTTAAGACTATAGATGGGATTCTTGTTTAATATTGTGGTGAGGAAATGATTATTAATTTGCTTAATGATGAGCTGTTTAATTAGACATTAAAAAGATAATAATTATCATGACTTTATACATTGTGAAGGTATATAAATTAGTGTTTTTTTATCAAGTGCTCAAAACAGTAATGTTGGATTTGGATGTTAAAACAGAATTTGAAGCGTTGTGTACATTAGACTCAAAGGAAAAAAACCCAATGTAGGTACGCATGTCCACCTTTCATCGGAATCAATTTTCCTTTGTTAATCTCATCTATAAAAAAGGAAGGTTACAAGGTCAAAAGGCATTATTCTGTTTTTGGAAAGTTGAAAACTTTGGGAAAGAGCAAGAAATAGGTTGTGCATTCATAGATAAAGATAATTTTATTAATGTTCACAGATGGCCAAAGTAGGCCACTGGGGCTTATTGTAAAGGGATGTTACTATGCACTGTCGTAACCAAAAATTACTATGAATAAGCTAAATTACATAAGATACTGTCTGTCTCAGGTTTACATTTCCACCATTGTTGGAGCTTTGAGAGGTAAGCTTCATGAACCTGATGTTTAGAGTAATTTCTTGATTAATGAATTATGTGTTGTACAAATCATGGTTGAAATTGATCATAAGATTATATGTTATTGAAGAAGGTAAGATGAATTTTAATATGGGTATAGGCCAGGTATAGGCCAAATCTGACAGAAACACTATTCTGCCCAAATTTAGCCACAGAATTGGGAATATCTTCTTGGAGTTAAAATACAAATGCAAATACACAATAGTTTATAAGTATAACTTTATAGAAATACATTATATACTACATATAATATGTTTATAACCAAGGTTCCACGAGCCTGGGGGACGGGGGGACGGGGACGGTGGGGGACGGCAGGCCGATTTGGGGGGACGGGGACGGTGGGGGATGGCTGGGGGGACGGCTAGTATAATAGTATAAAAATTGAATTTTTTTATAAATTTAGAATAATCTACACATTCAGAATTCTACACCCAACAAAAATGATATTTCATATTACTAATCAATTATGTAAGTGCAGCCATTCATATTCAGATTAGTTACCAACACATAAGTGCAGCCATAATTGAGTCATTTAACATTTTCATATTCATATTAGTTACTAATTTGCAGCCATTTAATTGTTTCAAGTTCAACAACTATAACTTGAAGGTTCAGCCAAGGATATCAAGTGCAAACAATGTTCAAACAGTCATCATTTTAAGTAATAAAAGTCATCATTTTTTCAGCCACCAATGTTCAAACAAAGACTGTCATTTTTAAAAAATTTCAGTCACTAACTGTTCAAATTTTCAGTCACTATACCAAAAGAATTGGTATTGTTTAAATAAACCTCCTTTTAGTCTTGTAATGATGGCATTATAGCATAATTCCAAAGACCCTTACCATAGGTCCTTGGGGATTAGACCCCACAAGTGAATTAGTTTAGTGTTGGCTTTGGTGGGGAAATTTTGTAAGCCTGAAAGTTTGATATTAAGGGGCAATAACCAAATTAGGGCTAACCTTATACAAATCAATATAAAGCAACTCTTTTCTTGCACGCCTTCATATTGGAACCCTAAGTTTTGGTGAAAGAGAGAGTGGAGGTCTGAACCATTACTGCAAACTAGCAAGAGTATGCAATGGCACTGCCTCATGGAAGCCATGCCCTAATCAAACCTCTGATTTTTCTGACTTCTTGCAAAACCCATTTGTGGATTCTGATTGAAATGAGAGGGGTACATGGAATGAGATGGATTTGGTGCTGGAAATGCACCATTTTTGGTCTTATAACAGTAAACCCTCGGAGGTTTGGGACACCGGAAAAAAAAAGGAGGAAGCGAGACAGTGAATAGAGAAAGCTTGTGCAAATTTTGCCAAGAACATCTAGGGTTTTGTTGCAAATAGAACCAGGTACTATCCTTGGTTAAATTATTTGTTTACCATTCATGTTGAGATGGAAAAAACCTGTGTAGAAAGAGTTTTTCATGCTGCTATGGAAATAAGTGAAGTCTTCTATTTTCACTCATTGTTTTGTTAGGTTTAGGGTTTGATGGGGGGTGAGACTCAAAATGGGTCCCACCCCTTACCTTTTTTTAAGTTAATTTTTTTTTTTTTTCCCCTTGGGTGAGGACGCCCAGCCGTGGGGGACGGCTGGCCCCAGGGACGCCCCAAAAAGGGGGACGTCCCGGGGACGGGAGGCCACAGGCCTCAGCCGTCCCGGGGACGTTTCCCAGTCGTCCCCCAAAAAGGGGTAGGGGGGAAACGTCCCCCTTGTCGTCCCCCTTGCCGGGGTACGCGGGAAACGGGGGACGCCCCGTACCCCTTGTCGTCCCCCCGTGCTGGGGGACGCGGGAAACGGGGGGATGCGTCCCCCAGGGGGGACGCGTCCCCATGGAACGCTATTTATAACTTTATATATTACATTGCCTAGTTGAGAAAATCGGCAAAAAATTTGCGGACTCCCGATTTTTGCCGATTTTTTGAAGCGGCGATGCTGATTTTTTTGAAAAAGTTGGCATCAATGATTTTTTGCCGATTTTTTCAAAAAATCTGCAAATTTTTTTTTTTTTTGGCTGTGGCTGATTTAGGGTTTTTTTATGCAAGCCCATTTTTCAGCTGTTAATGTTTGAACTTCGAAGTTTAAAGTTTAAACCCTAAATCCAAAACCTAGTTTAAGGTTTCAAGTTTTTTTTTCCTCTCTTTTTAAGTAAATATTGCTGCCTGATAACTATGTATGCAAGCCCATTTTTCAGCTGTTAATGTTTGAAACTTTGAAGTTTAAACCCTAGGCCCTAGGGTTTGGGTTTAGGGTTTGTTTTTTTTCCTCCTCTTTTTAAGTAAATAAGTAAATATTGCTGCCTGGTAACTATGTATGCAAGCCCATTTTTCAGCTGTTAGTGTTTGAATTTGAAACTTTGAACTTTGAACTTGAAGTTTAAACCCTAAACCCTAGTCTAGGCCCTAGGGTTTTGGGTTTTTTTTCCTCCTCTTTTTAAGTAAATATTGCTGCCTGATAACTATGTATGCAAGCCCTTTTTTCAGCTGTCAATGTTTCGATTTTAAACCCTAGCCTTTTGGTTTAGGGTTTAGGTTTTTTTTTTCCTTTGTAACTTTGTTGTTACTTGTTTCCTTGTAAAAGCATATAAAAATGAAACCTTGTAAAAGCATATAAAAATGAAACCTTTTTTCCCTTGTTGTTACTTGTAACTTTGTACCTTTTCATATTATAAGCAATACGAGATGTGTTTTGTCACTTTCATGTGTACTTAAAGTTTGAGCCTTGTATGATGTCTTGACCTGAATTATTGCTTTTATTGCAATATTTGATTTGCATAATGTTAATTTATTGTAATATGCATGAAAAAACTTTTTTTCAATGAAAATTTTCATTTTCTTCTGGTTTTTTTGCCGATTCTTTCCCTGATTTTTTGCTGATTTTTTGCCGATTCCCAATTTTTGCCGATTTTAAAAATGCCGATTCCAATTTTCTCAACTATGTTATATAGTATAAAATATACAATAGATGTTATATAGTGCAAAATTAGAATCTTTATCAAAGCACCATAGTCGAACCTAGTCATACTCGACTAGTCATACTTGCACACTGCTATTTGTATAGGAGCTTTTATGGTGTCAAGAAGGATATAGTGAAAATTAGCTTTCTTTATCCAAGAAGAATTGGAAAAGAAAAATCTGTAGAAAGAGATGATAGGTGAATGCCCGATACACTGCAAATCATCTATACCTTATTCTCATGCACACTGCGGATTTCAGGATTTCATTTCAGGATTTCATTAGACATACCATCCATACATGCCATATCCAAATTTTATGTGCAATTATAAAGTTTTGTGTTGAGGGTGGTATGTAGTCATTTTCCTTTTTCTTGATAGTTCCTTTGTAAAGTTGTTTTGCCCCTTCCTTTTTTTCCTTTTTTAAAAAGCTATTTTCTGCTCCAGATGAGAACTTCTCAAAAATCAAAGATGGCAAACCAAATGAAAAGGACATAAAAAGGTTTTTCTCCGTTTTGATGCAATTTTGGGCACTGTAGGAGGCATTTACGCTCCCCAACACAACCCCAAGTGGTGGGGATACAAGTCCATAATTGAGGTATGTGTGGAGCACCAATCAAGACACTCCACCATGAAAATGGAGTTTTGGCCAAAATGCCAATCTCGCTGGTTGTAGTGGCAGATTTGCTTGAACAACCACCAGGATTCCCTTAAAAAACAGGTAGGGTCACTATTACCAATGCGGTCACCCTTTGGCAATTAGGAAAGAATGGGTGTCATATTAAAACTGCACTGAAATAATTGAGTTCGACTAAGAATCTAAATTACATCCTTTATATGCCACAGAATCCTTGGATGGCCAGTAAGCCAAAAAAAACAACCAAAAGGACACCTTGTGCTTATAAGCATAAAAGATGAACTCGGGAAGGCAAAAGGAAAGTACAAGGTAGTCTGAAAAGAGAATTCAGAAGCAAAACAAACAAATGAGGATGTTGGCAAGCATGAAAGCAGAAGGAAAGCTAAATACCTAACCAGTCATGCTTGAATTTTTGACTAAGTCTCATTGTTTTTGAAATAATAAGGCCTTATTGTGTTTCTATGAGGGTTTTAATTCTTCAAGAGGGATTTCTTGTTTAAAGATGGTGTCTCATAGTTTCATGTGTCATATCAATTTTTTCCACCAAGTCTGTTATCAAGGATTAAGTACGAAATAACCTGTTTCCCTTGATTTTGCCCTAATTTATAGAAGTAGATAGAAATTAATACATATGAGGTTTTGAAATGTAGATGTTTCACTCATAGAGCATTTTTTTGATGTAGCAATTGTAAATGATTTCAGATCATATGGGTAACATGGGGGTTAATCTCCTGTTTTGTAGGATTCTTGAGCCACTAACTATATTCGAGAAAAGCATTGGCATAGGTTCCTTAGAAATTAGAATAGAAGCAATCTGATATTTAAAGCAAGAGGTGGAAAGCACATGTAAAAGTAATGGCTTCTGAACATATGGTTCACTTAAAGTAGAGATTTGCAAGAATGGAATTCCATTTAGGGAAACTGGTCGCATCTCAAGCAACTATGGCACCCACTCAGACCACCCTCATGGAATCCATAGATAGGCAGTAAAATCATTCAAAGTAAATACAAAATGTGCAGGAGGAGAAGTAGCACAGCACTACTTTAAAAACAAAAGCAAGCAAGAGGCTGAGGAAGACAATTCTTGCCAAACAGCCCCCTTCAATAAGGAACTCATGGTTTCTAAATGGGATCTCTTCAACGAGTTAATACAAAAGCTATTTTACCCTTTAGAAATGAGGAGAAGAAAAAACATAAATGGCAGTACTTATCGCAAGACGGAAAACAAGTGTTCAAGATTATAAATCTTAGTTTCAAACACAAGCATATTGATGGGCTACTTCGAGAAATTCTTAGCAGCTGAAGGAGGGCAGTTTTCTTCTTACAATCATATAGGATAGACGAGCATAAAGTACAAGCAGACTACAAAGAAAAGGATGTCAAGAAGCTCTCTTAGTTGGGTGTATCCAAGAAAGAAAACTCCAGGAAAGGGGGTAAAAGTAAGGAGAAATAGAAGAGCAGTTCTCCAATAATAGAAAGTCCAAAGGGTATTGTATATATTGTGATAAGTATAGGCATACTGACACAGCTTATTGGAAGTTGCATCCCAATTCCCAATAATAGTCATTGGAAGAATAAAAAGAAAGAGTCCAAAAAAATGTTAATTAGGCAGGAACGAAAAGAGATCGAGCACGAATCAAAATTAGTGACACTTGTATCCAGGTCCATGAAGAAGAGGGAAATAGTTCAAGAAGCATCCAAACTATAGTAGGTAAAGAAGAGATTGTTCCTTCTTAAGGCACACATTAAGAATGTCAAAATTTGATGCCCTGATTGGCCCTCATTCATAAGAACTTGATTTCAAAAAAGAAGGTAAAGCAACATTCCTTGAAGACTGTGTAGCACCCAAGGCCATGTCTTCTAGGCTCGTTGTATAAGGATACAGGATTAAATGTTAATAAACAATGTCAACTTAGATTTTGATTTCATCTTGCCTCATTCATGAGGTAGAATATGATGTAGTGCCTCTTGATGCACGTGAGGTAGATCTAGACAGTTCTTTTTTATAGGAAAAAGATGTCTAGAAAACTTTTCAACAAAAAACACGAATACCATTTCATCAAGAAAGGGAAGACATCCCTCACTTATGTTTATATTAGCAGGCAGCGACATCCTATCAGCTCACCAATAATGCCTAGAAGCTAGTCAATGCACAACTTGCTATGATCTCTTTGGAGTGCGTACAAAAAAACAAGGGAGGAAAATACATCTTCCCTTTTCTCTCCTTGGCAAGCTTTTGGCACCAAAAGCTTGGTGTAATCTAGATGGATCATTGACTACAATTGGGATCAATTGGTTGTCACTCAAAAGGTGTTTCTAGAGTCAAAGATGACAACCAAATTGTTCAATAAAAATTCCTCCAATTTGATGTCATTTTTGGGATATTATGAGTCCATTTTGAGCCCCAAAACAACCCCAGAAAGTGTGCGACCATATCATTTAGCTAGTGATACAAGTGAAGCACAAATCTGCACCATAAAAACGGATTTTTTGGCCAAAGGGGCAACCCCATTGGGCCATTAGTAAGCAACTTGCTATGCTCTTTTTAAAGGACAAGCAAACAAACAAGAGAGGTCCCTTTTCTCTCCTTGGTAAGCTTTTGGTAGTGTAGTGTAGATGGATCATTGACTACAATTGGGAGCAACTAATTGTCACTCAAAAGATGCTTCCAGATTCTAAAATGATAACCAAACCAAAGGTGTTCGAAAAAGATCCTCCAATTTGATGTTATTTTTGGGTACTTAAGAGTCTAAAATGATAACCGAACCAAAGGTGTTCAAAAAAGATCCTCCAATTTGATGTTATTTTTGGGTATTTTAAGAATCTATTTGAGCCCCAAGACACCCACTGATGGTGTGGAACCATATCAATTAGATAGTGTTACAAGTGAAGCAGAAATCAGGGCCCTCTAGGAAAATGGTGTTTTTTGGGGGAAAAAAGGGAACCCCCGCTAGTTGAAGGAGTAGCATTGACCTGCAACTGGAAGGATTCACCTGAGCAACAGGCAAGGATCCTCTGCAAACCAGGAAGGTCGCTATTTGGTACCAACAGGGCCAACATCACATACCAATGGGGTCAACCTCTATTGCAAGACACTTGCCAGTTTGGGAATGATGGTATCATAAGGAAATTGCACACAACACTTTATACCCTAGCAGAAGTTGAAATTCAAATGTCATTGAAGAAGACTAAGAACTCTGTTACATCCGCTAATTCCCACACAATCCTTGGAAGTCCAAGAACCCAAGCAGGTTACCCAGAGGACACCTTGAGTTTCCAATCATAAAAGGTCTGAATTAAGCATTGGGGAGTAGGAGAAGCAGAGGATAAGGTTTAGCTAACAAGCAAAGGGAAATTCAGACACCCTGGTACTCATGCTTAAATTTATGTCTAAATCTCATTCTTTAAGTAATAAACCCCTCTTGTTTTCTCTGAAGTGATTCATTCTTCGGGATGTTATCCTTGTCAAATTTGGTGTCATCGTTGTGTGTGAATTCAATTTGACAATGGTGTTCTTTCAGGATTAAGCAGAGAAATAGCCTGTTCTCCTTGATTTTTTCCAAGTTTATGCAAGTAGTGCAAAAGTTGAAAAAATTATGATTGGCATTTTATTAGCAAGGGCGAGGAAAAATTCGTTTAGCAATTAATCAGGAAAAAATGGGCAAAAATCAGTATTTTTTCTTTTTCCTCTTTTGTTGAACATATTGAGACTTCTTTTTCTTTTGGCAAGGGGGGGTGGTGGGAGGGGAGGTGGAAAATCAGCTACTTGTGAACAAATCAGTGTGCTGGAAAAATCATAATACATGATAATTACAATTGTTTCAAGTTTTTTTAAACACTGACAAGTACATAGTAAAGAGTGCACTTGAGGATTTGAAATCTAAATCTTTTACTCCTGAAGGCTCTGCTTGATAAATCAATTGGGAGCAATTTCAGATGAATCTGTCTGTTATTTTGTAAAATTAATTGTTAAATGAGTCTATGTAAGATAAATTGAAGAATGCTCAGAATAACTTGGAACACTTAATATTCATTTGATTATAATCTCAGTTTATAGTTAGAATTTTCTGGCTTCTACTGTGGTTCTTGTTTTCTCAAATGCAGTTCCAGAAATAGCACTCTCTTAAAATCTCCATTTTTATGCTTTATTTCCTCGTTAACATAACTTACATTTTTCCTATCAAAAAAAGCCAATGGAATTTAAATGAAATAGACCAATAGCAAAAGTTAATGTCATACCGCATTGTATACCGATCCAAGCATGGGAAGTTGTTTAGGCGCAATCACTGAGAGAGAAACAAAGCACTGAAACGAAAGCCAAACAATTTTAGTACACTAAAATTCATATAAACTAGTGAGTTTCCACAAAATCTCAAAGCATAGTGATAGTTTCTACAATATCCAAAATTTTAAAGCATCCATGCAATTATTGATACCTGTGCATATGCCTTGGCAACTGTCTCTGCATCAGCGAGCCATTGCTGTGTTTGAAATTCTGAATTTGCATTCTGCTGACTTGATTTGTGGACAGGTAATCGAAGAACTGGAGTTGGATGTGCGTAAGGATTAGATGCTGCAACTAACATACAATGTTTTTTTCTGTCCATCCCTTGTGTCATCTGAGTGACAGCCTGATTAAGTGCAAACATCTAAAAGCAACAAAGTATTTAGCAAGCTTCGGAGACACCAATATCATATGAAAGGTTCATAAAGTAAGCATGCTAAATTTCTTGTTATGTGCCTAGATGCCAACTAACATGTATTCTAACCAGCCATCATTTTTAAGAAAAACAAATGTTCAATAAACAGTTTCCTTTCACTTTGGCGTTGGAAATATTAACTTGGTTGTTACTAGATACACGTTCTATATCTAATTGATTTTGTCATGCAATTCCTAGAATTTAGTGGATAAAATGGCGTTGGAAATATCAACTTGGTTGTTACTAGATACACATTCTATATCTAATTGATTTTGTCATGCAATTCCTAGAATTTAGTGGATAAAATGAGAGATGTATAGGATATTGACAAATATTTGCCCAATAACCATTGTTCCTAAAGCTAGTTGGTCAGACTTGTCCATCCTATTGATCACAATTTCGAATTTTAAAACAATGTACCATAACAAAGTACATAAATATCAATGCCATGGTTAGAATTATGCATATTAGGAGGGACTTCCAGTTAAATCTTCAAAGTAAATTTGACTGGTAAGCATAGTTATAACCTATGACATGTGAACATTATTTGAAAAATATGACCAAACCCTGTCCAGTGTTTTTCAAAAGAATATACTGGATTGTTTTGTATGTATATTGCATTTATACCTTCTGTAAAGAATATATATTTCTAAGTATATGAGGATTTTCTGCTTGAAACTGTTCTTATTGAGAAATCTCACCATTGAATAATATCAATTGTAAGAGTGAAGCTAACTAGTTTAGCATTCAGAAATGAGACAAGATAGTTTTGATAACTACAAATACACCTGCATTGAATGTCCTAGAACTAAAGCGTAATTCGATCCTGAATACATGAAGATAGCTTTAAGTTTTGATACAAATCTGAGTCTAGTAAGAGGAGAAGTTTATGGTCACTGGAAACAAGAGGAAGTCTCTAAATAATTCTGGTGTTGATGCAGCTGGGTATACCTGTTCATATACTCTTTCTGATTCTGTTCACTAAACGAATGTGGGAGCTCATCTTTTGTTCACAGATAATCAAGCATTGTTATAGAATAAATATGAAAGGTGAATTGTTTTTTAAATGTAATCATGACCAGTTTGCATAATCTATTTTTGAAAGACATGGACAGGAGATGTGCACATCCATTGGGCATGGCCATTTTTTACTTTCTATGGTGATTTGTGAAGGGTGTGTTTTGAGGATACTGCAGCACAGGTGGATGCCAACAATGTCTATTTCTCCCAGAAGGTCACTCATTCATTGGCACCTGCACCTATGGAAGTCTTGCATCACAGGAAATTTGAGGATAGTGTTTTTCTCTATTGAAGGTCATCTGTCTAAAGATAATGGAAAGTCCCTTAGGGTTTGAGGTGCCTCTTACTATGGATTGAATTTTGCGGCAATGTAGCAGTGAGATAGCCATCTTTGGATAGTGCATTTGTGTGGGAAAATGCCCAAAATCAATACTCATGGTACTGATGTCGAGGATGATGAGAATAATTGTTCTGTTTGTGGAATGTCCAGTTGTGAAAGCTGTGTGAAACACCCCACGTGACTGGAAGGCATTGTATCCCTTGAGTTTTGGACATTATCAAGCCATTAGAAGCATGCTCCTGCTCCTGGAAGTTGTTAGGAAGTGGGAATGTTGGTATAATGTCACCTTCCTGCTCCCTCCAAACTATGTTTGAGAAGAGATGTTAAAATACATAAACCTGCTTGTCAAGCCCTTTGGCATCTTTTGTAATCAACCTATGGTTGGCTTATGCATGTGCCATTGGGAATATCTTATTATTATTTTGTAATGTGTGGAGGAAGTTGAATTTTGTATTTCTCACCAATTTGGGCCTATATAAAGGCATCTGATTTACTCATTTTAATGACATTATCATTTGAGTTAATTATTCCTCTTCAGCAACTTTTTGCTTGTCTTAATAATTCTCTTTCTTCTTTTGAAGACTTTGTACCTTGAAATGGTGGATTTTCAAACAGCACATAAGTTCAAGATACAAAACTATAACATCTGGAAGAGAAAGATAACTACCATCTTTGAATAAAAAGATCTAATGGGAGTTGCTGAAAGACGACAAGACACCAACAAGGAAGGTCGATGCCAAGAATACAATAGATTGTCAAACCAAGAAAACAAAGCTCTTATCTAAAAAGCTCTGTGACTAACAAGATGTTCCCTGAGGTCTCTGGGTCTAGAAACCTCAGAAGTCTGGCAGAATTTGAAGAAGCACTACACTTTAGAAGAGGGAGACATGTTATTTTAAGAATATGATCTTTTCTTTCAAATGAAGAGAGAGACTCCTTGCACCAGAGCTTGCTAAAAATAAAATTTGATTTGGATCAGTTGAGTGCCACTGATTGAAAGATTGAAGATTATTTATAGGTAATCATTCTAAGAATTCTGCCTGCCTCCCTTTAAAATTTTATTGAAATTTCTCTTCTGGAAAATTTGTTGACTTCTCTAATCAGATATCAAGGTTGTTGGCATCGCTTTTGATAAGTTCTGTAACAAGCTCTCACAACAGGATGGGTGGATGAAGCGAATCAGGGAAAATTAAAGAATCCTCAAAGAATGCTTTTGTTGTCATAACAAAAGGCAAGGGGATAATAAAGGCTCTGTCTAGTGAAGGCAATGGAAATGAAGGTAAAAGGAAACCTACTTCATTTACCAGAGGTAAATCAAATTATAAACACATTCATTGTAATTTTCGTGGAGAGATAGGCCATCTAAAAAGAGGTTGATGGAAGAGAAAAAAACAAAATTCAAGTTAGGCAGACATTGTACAACATAGGAAGAAGATGATTATGCCTTGGGTTTTTCTTAAAATAGAATCAATATTGAAATATGTTCGATAATTTAATTTTGGTCCTGTTAAAAAATGACTGACAAAAGGACTGGTTTGTTAAGTTTGTTGCAGACAAGTAAAAGTCTGAGAATCTAATTCTAGGAAATGACAGACCATACTCTATTAAGAATCAAAGTATTGTTGAAGTCAAAGCTTTATGGAGATAAAAGGATAAGATTTCAAAATTTGTCGCCTCTTCTTGAGCTAAGCAAAACCCTACTTTCAACTCATCAAATTACAAGTCAAGGATATTTGGAGGTCACAATTTATGAAAATAGGCGTTTTGCAAAGGATAAAAGGTGCAACAGGATCATTGTTTATGGTGTTAGGGAACATAATCTTTACAAATATTTTAGGAGGTGCATCCTTCAAAGGTATTGCCTAGGTCACAGCCACAAGCACAGGTCTGTCATTGCACAATAGGTATGGTCAGCTGAATCTCCAATGTCTGATCAATCTGCAGAGGAATAACATCGTGGATGGTTTACTCAGAAGGTTGTTGTTGATGTTTCCAATCACTAGGTTGCAGGCAATTCTGAAGACCAAATTACAATAATGAGCAATAAACCTAAATGATACTATTCCGCCAATGAAAAAGTAAGAGAAGAATAATTTACTCAAAGCTCTTCAAGTGGGAGACCTAAGAGGTATAGCAAAAAGTTACAAGATTCTGCATTGTATAGTTATAATTTGATAGTTACATTGCTTGGGAACCTACTTCTAATAAAGAAGCAAAAGAGAAACTCAAATGAGAAAGGGCAATGCAGATAGAATATGATGACCTAATGAAAATTATCACATGGACTCTTGTCGAAATACCAAGAATGAAGCCCATTGTGTGTAAATGGGTGCAATGAGAAGATACAAGGGAATTGGGTCCTTGGACAGACACATGGCCAGAATGGTGAGAAATGGCTATGCACAACACGAGGGCATATAGATTATGAAGAGATATTTGCTCTGAATATAACAAAGGGCAACAATCAGGTTAGTTCTATAGCTATTGCTTCACACTTTTGCCTTTACAAAAGGATGTAAACAGTGCATTCTTGAATGCAGATTTCGAGAAGGAAGTATATATGGTTCAGCCACCATGATTTGAGATCAAAACAATACAGCAACTTTGTTGCAGGCTGGCGAAAGCTCTCTGCAGGTTGAAGCACCATAAGCCTGGTCCTTCAAAATTGATTTTCATCTACTAGCCGTAAGATTCAAAAGATGTCCTGTTGAACTAAATCCATATGTCAAAAGCACGGATGATGACATAATTGTTCCCATAGGTTATGTGGATGACTTAATCATTATTGGGAACAAGATTGATACTATACAGCAACCAAAGGGCAAATGGCAGTCCGTTGAGACAGTCTTTGTGATATACAATGGAAGGCCAATAATACTGTTGTGTGTTGTGGTAACTAGGATTATGGCCATGGTCAATATATTTCAATTTTGGACCTTTCATAGGCATATTTTGTATGGTGCTATGAGGTGAGATCATTGGGGATTAAAAAATCTATGAGGGCTACATATTTTATATTATTAATTAATTAAAATATGGTTAGGCCAACTATGGGATATATCCAACATCAATGTGTATGTAAAGAGTGAAGGTTGTGCTTCATACCATTCAACCAATGCAATTGCACCATCTTATTGATTACCCATTTAAATGACATACTATTATTTGGCATAACATTGTGTACCTTCCATATTCTGGTATCTTTCTGCAATGTTATTGATGGTTAAAGTTTCTACTTTATTATTACTACTTGCTAATCGCTAGTGGAGCTGCATTGAGATCTTGAGGAATAAAAATACCTATTATAGAAAATAGATGAAAGGAAATCCCTGACAGAATATGTCTTCGGCATGGGAACAGGTACACTAATGTTGGGCAACTTATATAACACATTGTAGCTCTTTCCTTCACTAAAGCAGAATCAAAGGCTATTATTTGGGATTATGTGAAGCAATTGATTGAAGCGGTTGCTTGCTGATCTTCAGTTACATCAATATAAATAATGGTGCTGTATTGTGTTAAATAAGGTGCCATTAATATAACTAAGAATCCAGTTTTCCATACTCACAAACATATTATGTACACTTTCATCTCATTCAACATTCAACAGCTTATGGACAAAGAATCAAGTGCATTAGCTCAACCGGTTAGATTCCTCAATATTTAAAAGAGGAGACCAAGGTTCAAATCTTGCCAAGCGATACATGGATAATATCCAAGCTTTGTTGTAATACCACTATGTGGTGATGATGTAATATGGCCCGTTTCAATCCAATATAACCAATTGAAAAATAAAAACAGCTTACGGACAAAGAAGTCATTGAGTTGAAACGTTGCATAGATCAAGAATGGATTGCAAATATGCTCATTATGCCTCTTGAACTAGACAACTTCATTAAATTTAAGGACAAACTTTGTTTTCTACCCCATACGACCATTAAGGGCAACAGAAAATGGATAATGATTATGAGGTAGTAGGCAGTTGACAGTCAGGCAATTGATAGTTAGGCAGTTGACAATTAAGTAATTTGTAGTTAGACAATTTACAAATATGTAATAGTAAGAGGGCAGTTGAAGAACAGAACCTATAAATATACTGCATATAAATGTAATGTTATTATTCTCCTATCTTCTCTCAATTTTCTCCACATTTTTATCTTGTAAATTTAAATAAAATCCAATGCTCTCTCCATTTACTGTTACTGCAGATAGATTGTGACTTGCACACTCCCAATGGAAATGTTATAATGCATAAAATGGCACTTATTCATTTACATAATGAGATGTTATACAATATCATGGTACACGTTGACTATATCACAACCGTGATTTGTTATGATAAATGCAAAACGTATAGTTGCAAAAGACATGTTGTATAAGCCCTAGAAACCAGTCTTAGGTCAATAGGCAATGAGTCGATGAGGATAGCATATGCATATTTGCATAATGGCAAAGATGTTTATGGCTCATGTTCATCAAATTAGCACAGAGGTCTAACTACATACATATGGTACAAACACCCCTAATAATCCTTGTATACAGATGCACTTGTTCCCCAACTTCAAGGATGATTTTTGGTTCACCCTTCTTTTAAGGGCTTCGCTTGCATGCTTGGCCTGTAAGGATGATCATCTAATATTAGATATCTCGACCTTAGAGGATGACCCCTTATATGTTCTCTTAAAGACAATCCTCCTGTGTATATGGTGCTGGTTTAGATAGTCATGTGGTACTCAGGCATCCACCTAAAAGCCCAAACAAGAAATGCATGGGCAATGTTAAAAATGATGGGTATGGACAACTTGATAGTTGCCCTTTATTGAGGAGGTCTTCACAGACATAGTAAAGACACACTAGGGCCCGATCAAGAATAGTTAATTATGAATGATGAAGTGAATTGAGGCATTTTTCTCCGAGATCTCCGTTAACAGAAAAATTTATACAACTCTTTTATTCCTCCAGAGAGGATTTTCAGATACCATTCTACAAAACAGTTTGCTATTTGCATACTTCTATCTCTATACAAATGTGCTCATATTAGTGCATCGTACAGAATATCTTTTCTATATTTTTCTTAGCCTCTGTTCTCTCATTCAGGTAGATATGGAGGAGCGAGCACAGACATTAGAAACACAAACTATTTGCAAACTCATTCCAATGGTAAATAGTTCTAAGGAACTAAAGACAGTATTTGTGTTCTTCTAATGTCATGACATCTGGTAAAGTCCCCTAGGCAGCTACAATACAGTATAAAGGTTACCCATGACTGTTGAATTGGGTTGACAATAAGAGTTGGGTCTTTCATGATTACATGGTCATAAGTATAACACTTACTCTAATGATGCATGAAGTAAGTTACATGGTACAAAGCTTGACCAGCATTACATTGACAACTGAACAGGGTTGTATTATTTTAAATGTGCAATAGAAACAAGAGGATGATGTTTACTTTAGGAGTACTAGAAACTCCTTTTAACTGTGTGTCAATTGCTACTGAAGAATGTTGGATGTCAATATGAACTACTAGCTTAATCGCAAAAATCATATACTAAATAATGAGTAAGTTTGCAGACTGTTTAAATTAGAATAAAGTTTTAATGGGTTCTAATTTCAATACAATCCGAAAATTTCCATCATGACTATTTTCTGAAAGGATCTTAAACTTGGTAAACCAGGTGGAAAAACATAGAGAAAATATAATTTGATACAAGGCCTATATAATCCACTAGCTTGAACTACAGCAATTTAATGAATTCATGTTGCTATTTCATTGCCTATATAACCATATACCATACTGAGCTATAATCTTTTGCATTAGTTTTTAGTTGAATGTGGCACCACATCAGTGGTGAATGTGTTCATATTCTACATAAACAGTTTTGTCATATGTATGTTTGTCACTAGTTTGTTAAGTATGTTGATCAATGGCTTGTAACAAGCATTGATCAAAAGACTGTCATTTTGTACATGTCACAGTATTGTGCACGTGAATAAGACTATACGTATCGTTTGTAATTAGTTTGCAATCAGTCATAGTTTAGTAAGAGAGGATGAGGAGTGGTAATGGAATGGTGCCATTACTGAGATCATTGTGTGTTGCTGTTGAAGACAAGAGAGACATATTGCTGTGTGATGCACATATCAGATTGCACATAATGAAATGGTTCTGTTCCTAAATTGTCATTGGTATTTATTCTTTGTCACTTGTTCTGTTTTACTTGTTTGTCCTATTGTTGGGAATAAAATCTATACTACAATTAACTATCCCACAAAAATGCCATGAAAAACTATGCTTAATTTCAAACTTTAAATACCGCTAATGCTTCTGCAAGTCCTTCTGCTATAGCAGCTTCTCCAAGACCACCTGCACAGAAAGTGATTTCCGAAAGCCATTTCAGGAAGACATCGAACTTTGCTGTCCATGGGGTCCGTTGCAACAACCAAACTACCAAAAAGAAAAAAACAGTCACTTCCTGAACCAAATGATGATCAAACTGCTCAGAATACAATATGTGCTCCATGTTGCAGCTATACGATAAAATATCAGATCTAGCATTAACTATAAGTTCCTAATGTAGTGCATTGTGATTAAGTATAGAATGTTAACAAAATGCATGACATAAAAACGAAGTCGTGGAACTAACTGAGAGGAGTCAGATGATAACAACATACCACTCTGAGGTCCATCACTGTAGAAAACGACAAGTGCCATTTCAGTGTTCGTCCCAGAACTTTTCTGCAGTGTACAACATATTTGCTCATAAACATTGTCTTATAGTGTCCGAAACCATACATGAAATACTACAAAAAATTATTCACACTAAAGATATCATGTTGTAATTACACAAATCAACTGCCAGTGCTAGATATTTATTATTTACTAATCTGCAAATGCCATACAAAAACATAAAGCATTAAGATTCCACCAAAAGCAAGATCTAAGTCCAATTTGGCAGGACCCTTAGTTGATAATTTGTGATTGAAAGAACCTAATAGATAAAATGGCTAGCTCTGTCACTAGATAACATCCATCAACAATTAGCATCACAAAGACTTGCAATTGTTTACAGCCAACACCAAGGATGCTAAGATTTCAATGAAAGCTTATCATCTTCTCAAAAGTAGTGACTTCAAACACAGATCATGACTTATCTTGTCAGTTGATAGGTGCCATAATTGAGCAACATAGATATGGTGAGCAAATACTGCAATAGATCTTCTACATATTTATAAATTTCCTCAATGGATATTGCTTCAAAGTGTTTACCTCTACTGTCTCTTATGCTGTATTTAGCCTGAGATAGAAATAGAGGAGGCTAGAAGAAACCATGTAGACAGTGTGCATTGAAGTTATAGAAAAGATTAATGGATATTGCTTCAAAGTGTTTACCTCTACTGTCTCTTATGCTGTATTTAGCCTGAGATAGAAATAGAGGAGGCTAGAAGAAACCATGTAGACAGTGTGCATTGAAATTATAGAAAATATTAATGGATATTGCTTCAAAGTGTTTACCTCTACTGTCTCTTATGCTGTATTTCGCCTGAGATAGAAATAGAGGAGGCTAGAAGAAACCATGTAGACAGTGTGCATTGAAGTTATAGAAAAGATTAATTATTTAGTCCGGTAACAAAATTAACATTCTGGATACAGTTATGATACAAATAATTTGCCAACCTTCAGTGCTTTCTTCTTGCTTGGCAGGACAGAATTACAGTTCTCCGGTGTCGGGTTTTGGCCACCCCTCATGTAATAAGGAGTTCTAGACAGGCAGAGCTTACCAGTTTCCTGTCCTCTTCTATTGTTTCCACAGCCATGGATACTAGAAGAGTTTTGAGGGTTGAACCCCATGTCCTCCCAGGATTATCCTACTAGACCCTCTTAGTCATAGCCATTCTCCTGGAAGAATCATTAGATCCTGTGTTGGCCCATTTCGGATAGTTGCTGATGACGATGACTGTACTTCTACTTTATATCCCATTATAGATTAATATTGGCGGTTGGATCCACTGGAGCTTCTTTCTATCTCTGTTGTATCTTGACTTCTAGCTCTCTCTTCATCATTATTTTTAGCATATTATGGTTTATACATTTTGGGTAACCCTCGAGGCTATAATTGTACGCCATACACCTGTTCCACTTCAATGTAGTTTACACTAGATTCTTTACTCCAGTCTAGTTTGTTTCCGTAGTGCTTTTTAGGTACTACAGTTCATTTTGACAACTCTTTTCAACGAGTCCTACCGGCCTGCTTTGGAGATCTGTGGTTATTAAAAGAATTATCTTATTTTATCAAACAAAGATTTGTAGTGGACCTAACCTCTACCTTAGTATACCTCTTATAATATAACCTATTAAATGGCTATTTATCAAAGGGTAATACAGGTTATAACTCTCTGAGTTATAACCCTTGGGTCATATGTGTACCGCTCAAACATATGGTGGACAGTACCCATCCATTCATCTCTCTTTCAAATAGTATATTCTATATTCAATCTTTTATGGATATCATGTTAAAAGACCTATCGATTCTTTACAAGCGGTATCAGAAACATGCTTTTGAACCTATAGTTCAACTTCTGATTACAGACTATCAGCTCTTTATAAGCATTCTGGATATATGAAAGATATCAGAGTTGAATATGATTATTGAAAGGGAGATTTGTAATGGACCCAACAACTACCTTAGTATACCTCTTGGCTCTTACAATATTTTTATATTATATTACATCCTTACATTTGTATATATGACCTATTAAATGTTTATTTATTAAAGGGTAGATAGGACATAATTTATCCCCCTTGGGTTATGTATGTACCACTCAGACATATGGTGGAGAGTTTCATCCATTCATCTCTCTTTCATGTACTACATCATATATTAAAACCTTTATGGATCTCATGTTAAGAGACCTATCAATTCCTTACAAGCAGTGTCAAAGCCATGCTCTTAAACCCGTAGTTCAATTTCTGATTAGTAACCAGGAATTTTGGGGGGTGCATAGCCTATATTTGTTTTGGCTTGTCACCAAGACAATTCAGCCTGTAGTGATTTATTTTCAAGTGGGTACTTTCAACAGTGCTTAATGGTATTCATCTTATCCACCCAAGATTTAATCAGTAATGGTCTACCTGACAGACAAAGGTGTGCAACTCAAGACAACAAGTGCAACCTAAGAAATAAAAGACTGCATCCCAAGAGCAACAAAGTGCAATGCAAAACATAACAAGGTGTGACCCAAAGACGAAAGGGTTTGGACTTGTAAGGGTGAAACCTCAAACATCAGAAGTGTATTTTGAGAGAAAAGACAACATTATCTAAGGTCAAAGAGTATGAGATACAAATAGATGCAACCTCATATACAAAAGAGTGTGAACCAAGATTTGATGTGTATAAAAAAGATTAATAAGTAATGGCTTTTATACCTTACTTTTCAGGAAAGGAAGCTGTAAAAGTTTGGTGGAATACCTATAAGGAAAATCTGAATTTTTGAGTTCGTTTATATGGCCTGACAACCTCATTTGAATTATAAAAAGATCTAACTTTGGCCAAATTTGAAACACTTTTCTTAGTCAAATGATCTAATAAAGTCTCAGATCAAAAAGGCTAGAACAACGAGTTGCATCATTAGAGGCCAAATTCAAAGAACAAAACGATGAGATCTGTAGACTAAATGATCTAAATAAAGCATGTCAACAATCAAAAAACTCTATGAAATCATGAAATCACAAGAACTGACCACAAGATTTGGATAAGATTATGTTTGACAAAGATAAACAACTTGCTTTATTGAAGGATTCTAATAAAGTCTTGCTCATAGAAGTCAAAAATTTGAAGAATGATTGAAAGTTGCCTTCTAATGTAATTTAGAGTCTATTGATAAAGAAACTTTTACAGGTAACTGTTGGTTACGAATCTGCCACTAGGATAGGATTTAGTGAAATGCGCCCTAGATTCGCCCACCAGATTGAAAGGCCGGAAGGAAGGAATGCCTTCCGTGCCAATCTCCGGAGAAGGCCGGCTTCCTATGTGTTTTCTCGGATGGTTTTAAGCTCAGAGTGCAGGAAAGAAATTAAAAATGCGGAAAGAAATACAAATATGATTTGCGTTGGGTGGGGAGGATAAGCAGCACGACAACTATCAATCACCACTACTAACAACAATTAAATACAGAATACATTACAGAAACTACAACTGTCATACATCCTATGTATCCTCTAACTATGCATTCCAGGAATACTTAATCATCAAATACCGATATCCAGATAGCAGAATAACAGTAAGCAATAAAATAAGCAACATGAGGCAGAAATGCTAAGTAAAGGCAGCATAAAGAACAATAACAGTAAATAGAGCCAAGTGTATCTTGCATTCAAAAGCAAACGTATAGCTACAATGGTTCCCTAGCAGGATATCCCCCTTCCACCCTTTACAATGATGTGGTGCAGCTATTTATAGCGCAATTTCCCCCCGATTACAACTCTGGGCACAGAATCCCAGACCCGACAATAGCTGACAAAGCTGACAAAAGCGGCAAAAGAGCTGCTGATGTTGACTCCTGCAGACAGGGACTGTACTTGCAGCAAGGTCCACCTGAAAACTTGGCAGCTACGTGGCAGTGCGGTTGATGAAACTTTGAGTCAGCTTGAATGCGGGTAGCTGCGGTAGATGGAACTTTGAGTCAGCTTAAATGAGGGTAGCTGCGGTATAATAATTTGGCCCACGCCTGTCCTTTTCCTGTCACATCTTCGGCTCGAATCCCGAGGCTGGACACTTGTCAAATTCTGATGAGGGACGCATCTGCCTTGAAAGGCAGTCTCTCTTTTATGTCCGACTTCGCCCGGAATCAGAGCGCAATTAGACAGCGCAAGTGGGGAACAACGCAGTTGGGGAGGCCTCCGTGCCTTAGACAGTTTTTGGGCTGCTTGAAACATCTTGCCCAAGTGCGCACAAGTTAGAGGGCGCAGCCCGACTTCGCTGCGAAGTCGGGTTGCGCACTCCACACTTAGCCAGTTTTGCTTGCTGTTCAGACTGCGCACAGGAATGAGGGCGCAGCCCGACTTCGCTGCGAAGTCGGGTTGCGCTCTGGCACTTAGCCGATTTTCGGGATCCGCTGCTTCCCAGGTGCGCACAGGAAAGAGAGCGCACCCCGACTTCGCTGCGAAGTCGGGTTGCGCTCTTGTACTTAGCCAAATTTTGGGTCCTTTTGGTCCTCTTCCGCACTTCGCATTCCCGAGTGCGCTCGAACTTAAGGGCGCACCCCGACTTCGCTGCGAAGTCGGGTTGCGCTCTTAGACTTAGAAATTTTCAGGGACCTTTTGCTCTGTTTTGGGAATTTGACCGAAGAAAGTACAAGGGGAAAAAGGGGAAATGAAACTGACAGAAGGGGAGAAAGGGGATAGTGGAGAAAGGGAAAGGAGGAGGAGGGAAGGGAGAGCAACATACTTACAAAAAATGAAAACATGGCACCCCGTGCAAAATGTGGCAACATTCCTGGCGGCTCGCGGGGTGTCGAGCTCGCCTCGACGCAAAGAACCAGGCCTTCATCCTTTGGGCGCAGAGGAACTCCCTTCCCCTGCATTCCGCTGCTCTGACGTCCCCTTCTTGGGTAACTGCTCCTCTTCGGATTCACTTTCGGCAGTTTCTTCTTCTGTTTCTCCTCCTCTTTCTGAATCCGAATGATCACCACTGTCACCCTCCCGCTCACGGACATGATTGTACGCAGCCTTGGCCTGGTCCCAGGCTGCTGCCTGAAAGGGCCCTAAATCGCTGACATCTCTCAGCGCTGCTCTGAATGCTGCAATCGTGTGCACGTCGATGGTGTTATATCTCTCTCCCAACTCCTGAAGGGAGGTGTTGATCTTGCAATATCTCGACACCATCTGAGTGACCTGTGCTTCCTGGACTGGCTCGGCCCAGCTGTCAATTTCCGACGTATCTGCCTCAAAAGACAGCCAATTCAGCTTCACCTGTTCAAGGGGCAGAAACTCCCCATCCTTGACGAAGCTCGGGCATCCGAGCTCAGAAAGAGCGTTGAAGGGGGCCAGGCAAATATTCATTTCATGGTTCAATGCGTCCAGCATTTTCCTGGCGGCCCTTGTTTTTTCCGTTTTTTCAAAATAATTGTGCAAGGTTACCCTTGCATCTGCCCAATCTAGGGCAATTCGGGACATTGGGGGAAATCGGAGGCCTTTGCGCGCGAACTCTTCAATTTTCATTGCCAAGTCCAGCCACTGCTTCGCTTGGTGTTCGGCCTCCTCTACCACAGGCTTTCCCTGGGCAGATACTTCTTGGATCCTGGATGCGAAATCCAGGACGGATATGGACCTGACAACATTAGCCCTGCATCCCTGCAGCAAACCAGCCCGCATCTCTTTGACCTTGTTTTTCGAAAAGGCCGCCGTCTGGGACGTCTTCTCCTTGAGCTGAGATTGGGCCTGCCTTAACGAATCCTGCAGCTGAGAGACATGCTCCAATGCTGCCTTCTTCTCTTCTGACAGTTGTTCGGCCGTCCTTTGCGTTGTAGCCTCCTGCTGAGAGGCGGCGAGCTGTGCTTTCAGGTCCTTGATCTCCTGCTGGGCAGACTCCAGCCGCGTGGTGGCCTTAGCCAGATCTTCCTCCAGCTGCCTTGAGTCATTTTGAAGCCGAAACAACGTCTCCTGATTCTCGAGTCGCTTGACAAGGAGATTGTCAGTTCTGCGACGAATACCGTTGATTTCGTATTCTTCGTTTATATCGTCAAAGTTCTTCTCCTTGACCCGGTGTTCATAGTCTGCCTCGGTCATTTCTCGGAGAGGCTTCTTCACTTTCGGGATCAACTTCTCAGTTCGCAGCACTCTCCTGTCCAAGTCGAACTTGGTGCGCTTCACCGGGGCAGCTATCTCCTCGGCTCTTCTTCGTTTGACGCCCTGGAGGAAAGAGGCGGAACACCCTACGGCCTTCGCTGCCAGAGGCTGATCATCCGTAATCTGCAGCTGTTCTCCCATGAAGTCAAGCTCCGCCAGCATCGGATACGCCGAGACTAAATCTTGCTGCGGCATTCTTCCTGCAAACAATGAAGCAGGAGATATTCCAGAAGGCGTGGTCGCTTTCAAGGGCGACCGGGTCCTAGGGGAAGCGAGCGGCTGAGTGGAAGGTGAAGGCGGGGTTTTGAACAATGGAGGTGAGCGGCGCGGCGATGTAGGTACGGCTTCGGCACTGGCCGCAGGCGAGGGGTCTAGGGTTTGACTCAGGGTTTGGAAAACGTTGGGGTCTTGGGCAAACTGCTCGAAAGAATGGGGACTGTGGAAGGGTTGGGAGATTTGAGACAAGGAAGATGCAACTAGGGCTTGCCCTGATACAGTGGGGGACGGTGTTACGGCAGGGCCAACTGGGATCTGGGGAACCGGGGAAGAGGACGTACCTGCGGGCTCCGCCTGAGCCGCTGTTTGAAGGACGCCTGTAGCCCAAACTTCTGCTTCTTTCCCAAGGCTGTCCAATGAGATGATTTCCGGCGCGGCCGTCACTGTCCGTGCTGCGGCCGTTTGCTGCGCAGACTCCTTAGGCCGCTTGGCCTTTTCGCTCCTCTTCCTCTTCTTTTCTTCTGGAGCTGCAGCTGGTTCGAAGGAGGCGGAGGAGGTTGGGGCGGCAGGCAGCGATGTTCCCACGGTAAACTTGTACCTGGGTTTTGATGGAAGAATGCTTGTTGCGGCCGTTCCACCACCGGTTGACTCTTCTGGCGCCTTTTCCTTTTGGGGGGCCACCTCAGGAGTTGACTTTTCTGGCTCTTGTACCCTTTGAGGTAACGCTTCAGGGGCTGGAGGCAACATTGGGCCCACCTGGCTGCTTGTTGGTGTCGCGCTGGAAGTCCCTTGAGTAGGCAATTGCTGGGACGGGGGCTTCCTTTTATATCTTTTTCTGGCGCCTAGGGGAACGCAATCTCGAAATGCGAACGGCTCCCATTTGTCGGCGTATTGATCATATAAGGCCGAAAATTCATCATCTACGGCCAATGTCTTCCGGTTAGACTTATCGTGTTGCGTGCGGCACCTCATTTTCCAGCATTCAATAATTTTGTCCTTTTGCCAGCTGAGGGGCGCCACCTTTGAGAGGAATTTCTTGAAGCCTGCTGAGTCTAACCGGTGGTCCGGATTGCGCTCCGGATCATACGCCACTTCTTCACAGTAAAAATCATGCCATGGCGGCCATGATTGCATCCGCTCAATGTGCCATTCCAGGTCTGCACCTGTTTTATTGCACCTTTCCTCCATGATCTCCGCTCGGGGGCAGATATGTACGAACTTTCCCCTGACCCCAATCGGGTCATACTTCCAGCGCTGAGGTAGCTGTATCAGGCCCATGATGAGGAGTTCTTGTTCGAGGTAGACATGCTGTCCAATCTCGTGCACTTGAATGTTCGCCCAGGTAATAGGATACTGGAAAATATGGCCTCTCTTCTTTCCCTGGCCGAATTCCTCCTCGACATAGTCCATCTGGCGTGATATCTCCATACCGAACTGATGCTCAGTGCAAAAATAGGGCAGCAGGAACGGCTTCCCCTTGAATCCGTAGATTCTGATCACAATGCCCTGAGTCAACCGGAAGGTATCCCCGCACTTGTACTTCCTCAAATAGTTCGTCATGGCCAGTGGTGGGCGAGATCCCTTGCCGTTGAACAGCGCCAGGGTCATACCTAGAAATTTGAAGTTGAACTCGTAGTACGACCCTCTCCTGTACAGGGCTTCTGTCCACTCGTACACAGGCAGCGGTTCTCCCTTCTCATTCACCTTTTTTAGGTCAGGCACTTTAATCCGGTAGTGCGTGTGGTACAGGCACAACCATGTGAGGAACGAGCAGAGTCGGAACTCTGTTGTCTGCTTCTGCTGCAACCTGACCAGGTTCGAATGTATGGCGTACGCCACCCAATCTGCCCAGTCAAAGAAAATAGGGCGCCTCCCGCTCCTTTGCGCAGTGGAGTCATAAAACTCCCCATGCAAGATGCATTCTGCGAGCGCCAGCTGGTACGGGCGCACCATTCTATCAGTGTCGCAGCCGAGTACCCATGCCAGGATAATATATATGTACTTATTTTCGAACCTGTCCAGGGGTATAGGGCCTGTCGGCCACTGTCCGGCTGGTAGCGGGGTTTTCAGCTCTGAGTCGAGAAACTCTCTCATCCTTTTGGTCTGAGCGAATCTGCCCGCCTGCTCATCCAGGTTAATTCTCCTGACAATGGCGTTGGGGTCGTACTGGAGCCCCGGGGCGAAAGCTGGCTGGACGCTCTCCTTGAAGAGTGTGAACAACACTCTTCCTTGGTTGTCGCAGACTTGCCGGGTAGCTGGTTTGTAGTATGTCACAATGGATTCAACCAGCTCCGGGCACTGGTGGACGGGAGGGCACAAGAACCAGTACAGGTTCGATTTGTATGCAGCCCCGACATGGTGCGAGGGTGAAACTTTGTCAGCCCACTTCGCTATATTTGGCCGCAGCTTGGTGAGGCTGATAGAGTACTCGCCGTCCCTATACCCGGCCAGGCGGTTGATGGGCGGCGGTGGAGCTTGCCCTTGGCTTCTCTTCGACCTGGATCTCCTTGTTCGCTCCCGTGGCGCTTCGCTCTCATGAGCGTTGGATTCTGTGTGCTCTTCAGCTTCGCGTTCTGCGTCGCTGGACTGCGTCTGCATTGGCGCTTTTCCCTTGTCCATTCTCTCTTTTCTGCTCGAGGTGGCAGAGACGGGGATTCTGGCTACTAATTCTTCAATTCTGCGCCTTGCAGCTCAGACTTGGCTTGATAATTCGGATGTTCTGAGTATGCCAGGGCCCCTTTTCTAGGAAAAAATACAACATTAATGGCGCAAGGGAGGGGGTTAAGGTGATTTGCCCGAAGTAGGTGGAAGCGCTATTATTCTTTGGCGGCCGTGCGTGGGCTTTTTCTTTGGAAGGCGTACCTTGGTTGCGGTTGGTCCTAATGCGCCTGCTTTTTTAATGACATCTGCTTTGAAAGACGCGCAATCATTATTTTAAAAAATTTTCGGACCTCGTGCTTCCAATGACGTCACGGCCGCCGCCTGGGCACACACTTCGAGGGAGATTTTTGGCCCAGGGTTTTAAGGAGGGACGCAACCCAACTTCGCGTTATGCTTCACTGCGCAACCTGGGCCCATACTTAGAAATATTTTGCCATTATGTCCCTCGTTTCCCGCGACAAGTCATTCAAGGTGCGCCCGAAATTGAGGGCGCACTCAGACTTCGCCCAAAAAACGTGCGCACTCCGACTTCGCAATTGAAAGTTGCGATCGACTTCAACACTTAGCTGATTTTGCTCTGCGCTGCCCGTCGCTCCCAAGACGGTGCGCAGTCCGACTTCGCTGCGAAGTCGGGTTGCGCACCAACACTTAGTCATTTTTTGGCTTTTTGTCAGCTGCCTTCTCTCAAACTCCCGATGTCGCACTATTCAAGGAGCGATGCCCGACTTCGCTGCGAAGTCGGGGTTTGCTCTAGGCTTCACTTAGGCTCTGAAAACTAAAAGCTGAATGCTGAAATAAATATATACATTCTGTGATAAACTAAAATGCAGAAAAGGAATATGTACAAGGAAGGACCCCTTGGGTGCCTTCAGTGGTGGTAAATCTTCAGGTGGAACCCGTTGACAGGAATGGGGAGAAGCTGTCCCGCCATGTCCCGAAGCACGAATGCATTAAATTGGTTCACCCGAGCAATCTGATAGGGACCTTCCCAGAGGGCATCAAATTTATCATGGTTGCCCGACTTTGCTTTCAGTGAGTCCCACTTTAACACTAGGTCCCCGATTTTGAAAACTCGGGCGGTGGTGCCTTTCGCAAACCAGCCTTGGGTCGCCTCGGCATGTTTAGTAAAGGCCTGGTATGCCTTTTCTCTTTCTTCTTCTAACCGCAGTAGTTGGCAAAGTCTGGCGTCCATTGGATCCCCGTCGCCTTTTTCTTCATCTAGCATCCAGAGTGCGGGTATCTCTATGTGGGTAGGCAGAACTGCCTCCTTGCCGTACACGAGCGCGTAGGGGGATGTCTTGATAGACTTCTTGAACGATATGCGATCCGCCCACAACGCCCGATTCAGGAGTAGGTGCCATGTCCTCTTGTTTCTCTCTACTATTTTTTTAACAATCTTCAGTAGATTCTTGTTGGTGGACTCGGCCAGGCCATTCCCCTGCGGGTAGTAGTTCGAGGACATCTTGTGATAGATGCCGTATTTGCTGGTGTACTCCGTGAGTACAGCGCCTGCGAACCCCGGACCATTGTCTGTCACTATTGCCTCCGGGACCCCGAAACGGGTGATGAGGCTCTCGAGGAACCCAATGACCGTTTCTTGGTCCGCATGCTTAGTGGGGATCGCCTCTGCCCACCGAGTGAAATAATCGGTGGCTGTAAGGATAAACTTGTGTCCCGCTGCAGAGTTAGGCGTGATGGCCCCGATGAAGTCTAGACCCCATTGCTGAAACGGAGTCTCGGCTTGAATTGGCTGGAGGGGCAAGGGTGCTTTTCTGTTCCTGCCAGCGAACCTCTGGCATTTATCACATTTAACACAGACCGCATGTGCGTCTGTGAAGAGAGTGGGCCAATAGTACCCAGCTCTGATAATTTTTAAGGCCGTAGGCCTCCCAGAATGATGTCCCCTAGGCATCCCGGAGTGGAATTCTCCGAGGACCCTCGGTTTATCTGTTTCTCTGACGCATCGCAACAGGATGCCGTCAATGTTTTTGAAATACAGCCCCTCGGGGCGAAGTACGTATCTCAAGGCGTTTAGCCTAAACCTCCTTCTTTGTGAGGCATTGAGATGATCTGGACATCTCCCGGTGCTAAAATACCGCACCAGGTCATTTGTCCAATCACTTTCCTCTGATAAGGAGTTGGCTAGGTTAGTTTCTGCTATCGGATCTTCCCACTTGCAGGCAGAGATTTCAGCTGCGGCGCTTCGGGCCAGCTCTTGGCACAAGGCTCGGCCTCTGATCAGCTTCGTTGGCCGTACCTCGATGTCAAATTCTTGGATTTTGGCTATCCATCCTGCCCTCTTGTGACCTGGCTCCCCTTGTATGATGAAATTCCTGACGTCCGGATGTATCACGAAGACAGTTATCCGGCTCTGGGAGACGAAGTGCCTGAACTTCCTGAGGGATTTCATGACTGCGTGAACCTGCCGCTCAATAAAATTGTACTTTTCTTCATGCGGCTGAATCACCTGGCTTAAGAACGCTATGGGGCGTTCTTCACCATCATCTCCCTTCTGAGTCAGGACTGCGGCGTAACTCTCGGGTTCTCCCACCGCGTACAGGATGAAATCCTTGGAATAGTCTGGATTAATCAACACCGGAGCTTGCGCAATTCTAGCCTTGATCTCCTCGAAGGCCTGCTTTCTTTCGTCAGTCCACAAGAATTCGGCATTCTTTTTTAACAGTTCGGCCATGGGCTTAATTACTTGTGCGAAGTCCGGTATGAACTTCCTCACGAAGTTGATTTGGCCGAAGAATGACTGTAACCCCTTCTTGTCGACTGGGATGGGTAAGCGGAGAAGGGCTTCTGCTCTGTCAGGATCCACTGCAAGGCCTTTCTCGGAAATGACATGTCCTAGCAGCTTACCTTCTTTTACCGCGAAGACTGACTTCTTCGGGTTGATGGAAATGCCGAATTCACGACATCTCTCAAATATTTGCCGCAAGTGGGAAGCATGGTCCTCTCTCCTGTGAGAAAATACAGTCATATCATCCAAGTAGATGACAATGACCTTGTTGAGCAGCTCTCGGAAGGCCAAGTCCATGGCTCTTTGAAACGTAGCGCCGGCATTAGACAGGCCGAAGGGCATGCGCTGATATGCAAACGTTCCCCATTTGGTGGTGAACGTTGTCTTGTGCTGATCTTCGTCCTTTACCCATATCTGGTTGTATCCAGAGAATCCGTCCAAGAGAGAGAACCTCTGTGCTCCAGCAACTATGTGGAGGATCTGATCGATTTGGGGAAGCGGGTAATGGTCCTTCAGCGAGGCTTGATTAAGGTTTCTGAAATCCACGCAGAGGCGGATGTCTCCATTCTTTTTCCTCACAGGAACCAAATTCGCGACCCAAGATGAGTGCTTGATGGGGTAGATGATTTTGGCCTCCAGCATCTTTAAGAGCTCTGCTTTCATCATTGCTTCAATTTTCGGGTTTACTGCCCTTTGCTTCTGCCGGAAAGGTTTTGCATTATCTTCCAGCTCTATGGTATGCTGGATCATCTCTCTGTCATACCCCTTCAAGTCCTGGTAGCACCAGGCCACGATATCAGGGAACTCTCTGCATAATGATCTGATCTGCTCCAGTTCCTCTTCAGTGCAGTCCGTCCCGACCTTGATTGTTTTTCCAGGTTCCAGCTCCAGGTCTACGTACTGCTTGGGGTCTACTTTGATTCTGTGGGATATTGCCCTATCGTTCTGGTCAAAGAGACTCTCTAAGGTAATCAGTCCTTTCGGGACATGATTGTTCTTCAACTGTATCAACCCCTCGTACTGCTCGTCATCAGGGTCTCTACCTTCTATAGTACTTGCTTCGTTAATCAAAAAAGTGACGATATCCTCGTCACAATCAAACACCTGCCAGTGGGTGTCTTTATCAGGCACAGAAGGCCTGTAGATGGTACGAACCGGCTTCGGCTTCTGGACAGTGTCATCAGCCGGAACGTACTGGCTCCAACAGACGCCAGAATGTCAGCGTGTTTATTCTTCTCACGTGATATGGCTTTGACATTCAACGAGTCGAATGACTCCATCAGGTCCCAGACACGGTTACGATACGCCTTGAGGTAATGCTTCTTGGAGGCGCACTTATTCGTAATCTGGTTGCACACCAGCTCTGAGTCGCCAAAGATCTGCAAATGTTTCACCCCCAGTCTCTCTGCTTTTCTCAAACCCAAGCACAGGGCTTCATACTCCGCCGCGTTATTAGTACAGCTCCAAGCCAGCCTGTAAGTGTAGTCCTTCTGGATCCCGGACGGGGAAACCAGGAGTACCCCTGCACCGGCGCCATTTTTGCATCGGGCGCCATCAAAGAACAGCTTCCATAGCTTTTCTGGTGCGGGTCCTACCTCTTTCCTTGCTGACTGGTCAAGTCTTTCAGGCTGGGTGACGGAGTAACAACCTTGCTCAGTCTCAATCATGGCGTTGAAGTCCAGCAAGGAGAACTCATCCTCCACTTGTAACAGCTCAAGGGCTTCTTCTGTCATGTCCACCACTACCAGTTCTTCAGTTGTCAGCTGAACCATGCCGTTTTGTGGCTCTTCTCCGGGTATCTTCTCTACTAGAAATGTGGAAGGCTTTTCATTATAGATCTTCGGTCTCCTTCCTTTGAAGGGCACTTCCATATGTGAGTAATCCAGAGACAGATACCCACCCAGCTTTGCAGTGAACTCCCTGGAGAGGCACATGCCGAAGTAGGGTTCCAAGTCGACCACAACGACTTCCTGTATGACCACTATGTCGAGGGCTTTATGCAGTCGGATCGGGATATCCTTGATGACACCAACTGTCTTGACAGGGGTGCCGTCTAGCTGCAACACACCTTGGCTGCTCCTTGTATATTCCATACCGATCTCTTCGCAGACGGCTCTCGGCATGACAGTCGTGGAGGCACCAGAATCCACCATGCAGTTGTGTACTATATAGCCTTCCATCCGTAATGACAGATAGAAAGGAGGTGGCCTTGTTTTTCCGGTGGCGGAGACTGTCAGGGGTTGAGCTAACACAGCAGGCTGCGTCGGCTTCCCGTCTTTTATGTTTTTCAAAGATTCCTGCAGCAGATCAACTTGCCCTGGGAGCAGAAGAGCCTCGTACATACTTATCTTCGCAGGGGTCCTCTTTAGCTCGTCAACTATGTTGTAGGTTGAAGTGTTGGCTCCCTCTATTTCTTTCGCAGGCTCATACTTAGTCCGGTATTGCTGCGTGGCTTCGACTCTCTGTCTCTTCGTCAGCGACGGATATCTCAGCTTCTCTTGAGCTTGTTCTTTTGTTTCGGTTGGAGACTGAGCTGCGGGGGCTTTCACCGCGGGAGCCTTGAGCGCAGGAAACTTTTCTTTGGCTGCAGGAGGCCACAGTGACTTGTCAGGTGGTAGCCCAACAGGTTGCGCCTTTTCTCTTCTGGCGTATACCTTTAATGGCTTTGCTTGGGCCGCGGCAGCTTCAACGGGCTTTCTGCCTTCCTTGGTCAGGAGCAACGCAGGATCTTCTTCTGGGACGGCAAAGTTGCCTTCATCGTCCAGGATCATGTATAATTCATCCTCTATGGCGCTGCCCGCCAGGGTCTGGAGATAATGCTGATGCAGCGTGCACCCTTCTTCTGAGTGTGGATCGTTGCACGTAGAGCACCAGTTAACCTGGTCAGAAGTGCCAGGTTGATCCTCATTGGCAGCATTCCTTGCAGGGGGGTGCCTTTGAGCTTGTGCGGCTTGATCTTTCGTTAGCGCCGGAGGAGGATATGGTCTCCTTGGAAGGAACTCCATCTGGGCTTGCTTCTTCTTCATTATCGTCATGTCATTTGACATGGTATGATACCCAGAGGCCAGAGCCCGTACCTCTTGGAGGATTTTATTTTGAATATCATTGTCTGCAGGTGCCAACCGGGCCGGCGGAGGTAATGCAGCCAATGGCGGGGGTGCAGAATACGCCGCGTAATGAGGGGGAGCTGGGAGTGCGGGATACTGCGGAGGCGGAGGTGGTGGGTTAGGATAATGAATTTGAGGCGGGCCGTAGGGGTTTATAACTGGTGCCGGATTCCATGGCTGCTGGGGGTGCTGACTTGAGGATGATGGCATCACACCAGAGGCCGATGGATACTGGGACTGAGGAAAATCAGGATAAATAGGGGGCTGCACTCTATGCGGGAGTCTGCCTATGGAGATTATATCTAATTCTGCTTGTTGGGCAGCTTCGTATAGGGCAGGGAAGGAATCGACTCGGGCTATCTTCAGAAGTAGGCAGATATCCGAGTTGAAAGACCTCAAGTAGTAGTGTGCAGCTTGACCTGCTGAAGGTCGCAGTTCGCGAGGTACTCTTTTCCAAGACCTCGCAAACCTTATGTTGAAGTCTGATACCTCCTCTTGTGGGTGACGTTGGATACTTTGGAACTGATGCAACAACGAAGAGGGATCGGCAGACTCGTTGCATCCTTTTACAAGCCTGCCTGCCAGCTGAGGCCACCCCGTGATAGATCCTTCTGGCAAAGATCTCCACCAATAGAGAAGCTTCCCCCTTAGGGAAAGAGCCAATAGACGGGTCTTGACACTCTCATCAGTAATAGAGTGTAGCGCAGCCAAGGCCAGAATGTCCTGGATGTGTTCATACGCCGTTTTGCCGTAGCCATCATAAGTAGGGATGGCCTTCAAGGCAGCGGGGGGTACAACCTCTTGTCCGACTAGGGCCAAGGGCCCCGTGGAGTCGACCGCCGGGAAGAGGTCGTCATCATTTTGCTGAGCAGCCATTTCTTCTTCCCCTCCGGTCGTGTACTCGGTATCGGTGTCGTCCGAAGATGTAGGTTGCTCTTCAACTTCGGCCTCTTCGATTTCGGTTTCGGATTCGTCTATGCGAGCTTGGTAGTCAGCCAGCCTGACGCGCTCTCCCGGAGCGTTGATGTCAATTTCGTAAAGATCAGGCTGGTTTCCCGGATTCCTTGCTCTCCACCTTCTTGTATGCATGAAGGCGCTTGGACCGGTCTCACGGACTCAGAGAATATTCAGGTACTTGCAGAGTCGCCAGGTGTTCTGATTTTAACAGCAATGAAGCGAACACCGATGCTTCGATTCTGTTTTGGGTGGGAAACTTTCGGGTCCCACCGGGCGTGCCAGAGAAACTGTTGGTTACGAATCTGCCACTAGGAAAGGATTTAGTGAAATGCGCCCTAGATTCGCCCACCAGATTGAAAGGCCGGAAGGAAGGAATGCCTTCCGTGCCAATCTCCGGAGAAGGCCGGCTTCCTATGTGTTTTCTCGGATGGTTTTAAGCTCAGAGTGCAGGAAAGAAATTAAAAATGCGGAAAGAAATACAAATATGATTTGCGTTGGGTGGGGAGGATAAGCGACACGACAACGATCAATCACCACTACTAACAACAATTAAATACAGAATACATTACGGAAACTACAAATGTCATACATCCTATGTATCCTCTAACTATGCATTCCAGGAATACTTAATCATCAAATACCGATATCCAGATAGCAGAATAACAATAAGCAATAAAATAAGCAACATGAGGCAGAAATGCTAAGTAAAGGCAGCATAAAGAACAATAACAGTAAATAGAGCCAAGTGTATCTTGCATTCAGAAGCAAACGTATAGCTACAATGGTTCCCTAGCAGGATATCCCCCTTCCACCCTTTACAATGATGTGGTGCAGCTATTTATAGCGCAATTTCCCCCCGATTACAACTCTGGGCACAGAATCCCAAACCCGACAATAGTCGACAAAGTTGACAAAAGCGGCAAAAGAGCTGCTGATGTTGACTCCTGCAGACAGGGACTGTACTTGCAGCAAGGTCCACCTGAAAACTTGGCGGCTACGTGGCAGTGCGGTTGATGAAACTTTGAGTCAGCTTGAATGCGGGTAGCTGCGGTAGATGGAACTTTGAGTCAGCTTAAATGAGGGTAGCTGCGGTATAATAATTTGGCCCACGCCTGTCCTTTTCCTGTCACATCTTCGGCTCGAATCCCGAGGTTGGACACTTGTCAAATTCTGATGAGGGACGCATCTGCCTTGAAAGGCAGTCTCTCTTTTATGTCCTACTTCGCCCGGAATCAGAGCGCAATTAGACAGCGCAAGTGGGGAACAGCGCAGTTGGGGAGGCCTCCGTGCCTTAGACTGTTTTTGGGCTGCTTGAAACATCCTGCCCAAGTGCGCACAAGTTAGAGGGCGCAGCCCGACTTCGCTGCGAAGTCGGGTTGCGCACTCCACACTTAGCCAGTTTGCTTGTTGTTCAGACTGCGCACGGGAATGAGGCGCAGCCCGACGGTAATCGGGGTTGCGCTCTGGCACTTAGCCGATTTTCGGGATCCGCTGCTTCCCAGGTGCGCACAGGAAAGAGAGCGCACCCCGACTTCGCTGCGAAGTCGGGTTGCGCTCCTGTACTTAGCCAAATTTCGGTCCTTTTCGGTCCTCTTCCGCACTTCGCATTCCCGAGTGCGCTCGAACTTAAGGGCGCACCCCGACTTCGCTGCGAAGTCGGGTTGCGCTCTTAGACTTAGAAATTTTCAGGGACCTTTTGCTCTGTTTTGGGAATTTGACCGAAGAAAGTACAAGGGGAAAAAGGGGAAATGAAACTGACAGAAGGGGAGAAAGGGGATAGTGGAGAAAGGGAAAGGAGGAGGAGGGAAGGGAGAGCAGCATACTTACAAAAAATGAAAACATGGCACCCCGTGCAAAATGTGGCAACAGTAACATTAAACATTTAGATAAGTTTGTTCCTACTAATCATGCAATTGCAGCCCTTGTATAAAACCTTGACAATACATCTAAATATAGCAAGGATTCTCAAACTGCCCCTAAAAAGCATTTTAAAATTGAACTTTATAGACATCCTAATCATGGCATTCATCATTGAAAATCAGTTTATCAGCATAAAAATTATCTTCAAACTAAGGATGGATTAGTCCCAATTCAATGAGGCAATATTCTAAATATTGCATCATTCATATCATCACATACCTTCTTGTGCTTGAAGAATCAGTCTTTCATAAAGAGTGTTAAAATTGAACTTTATAGACATCCTAATCATGGCATTCATCATTGAAAATCAGTTTATCAGCATAAAAATTATCTTCAAACTAAGGATGGATTAGTCCCAATTCAATGAGGCAATATTCTAAATATTGCATCATTCATATCATCACATACCTTCTTGCGCTTGAAGAATCAGTCTTTCATAAACAGTGTTTTGATGGAAGAATGGAAGGAATCAGATCAAAATAGAAGGTATTCATTACCCATTTGAATAATTCTAGTTCTGCTTTGAGGTTGAAGCTTTTTGAGGAAGGAAATGACATGGGACTAACAACTGCCTTAATATATCTCTTACAAAGCATTTATATTATTTTACATCCTCATATTGCTCCCATACACACAACCTTATTGATAATAATAACCTAACAAATAGTTATTTATTAAGATCTACGTAGGAGGGGTTACAACTCTCAAAGTCTCACACACACACCGTTCTACCATTTGGTGGAGAGAAATCACCCATTCACTACATTGTATATTGAATGCTTCATGGATTTCACGTAAGAGACCTCTTGGTCCCATACAGTATTCAATTTCCAAAAGAAAAAAAATTAGAGAGCACCCTAACAGTATAATTCTTTTTCTTTGACCACATTTATATTATACTAATCTAGCAATCGAAAAGAGAGTCGTGTAACGAAGTTATTTGCCTTTATGAAACTGGCTGTAATGGTAAACTATATTGTACTTGCATCCATACTAGCCTAACTTTTACCAATAGCATGGATGATTTATATGGTTTGAAAAAGATATTCTTAATTTGTCCCTCAAACCGTACATGATTCTCAATTTAGTATATTATGTGGCTGCTTCTAATAATAATAATGAACGAAAATTCAAGCATTATGATCTGATGTTTCAGTTGAAACTGATTCCCAGGGTGTGACGAGCAGTGTATACATGGCCCGGTCACATATTAACCACAGCATGCTGATCTGCAGAAAGGTCTATTCTTACACAACCGGATGGGTCACTTTTGACTTTAGACCTGAGACATGGTCTGTAAGGAACATTCAAATAAAAAATATTCTCACAGACCGCTTTATAACCAAAGGCTACAACATGCCTGTCTATCTTAATTGTGTCAAAGTCTAGCTAATCAACATATAATTGATTTGTAATTTGACATGTCCCACTGTTAAGTTTCTTGGCATTCTCTAGTTCAGCTTCCCAAGTCTACAGTTCTACAATATATGGGATTTTAGCTTTAAGGGTAATAAAAAGTTTGATACAAAATTATAGATACATCCTAATTTTACAAGGATTTTGGCATCTAGTAAATTAGCTTTCTTAAAACAATGCAGACTTTGGTTGTTTGAAATTACAGCTATCTAAATCGAATCTTCTACATATCTAAGTATTTGGAATTGTCTGGAAAGTCTGTCAACTAATCTTTTTGTTGGTTCATTGCAGTCTTTTACCTTACATGTTTGTCTAAGTGTCTAAGTGTAGTCTCAATCATAGTTAGAAACTCAGAAGAAAGAAGGCACCAATATTTTTTTTTTTTTAATTTCTCAGCACCGAGAAAAACAGACTCGTGGCAATTTTTGGTGCAAAAACTCGCCGATTTCTCACAAGAAACTCGGCTGCATGCGCACAGTTCCAGGAACAGGCTGAAATTGATTTTAAAAAGGCATTTTGCCTCATTTGCTCACTTTTTCTTCTCTCCGGCTGTGTGGACATTATTCTCAGAGGTCAAAACACTGATTCTAAACCAATTTTCGAGATCATATCAGAGATTTTACACCGTTAAGGATATTTTCATCATCTTCTACAGATTTCAGAGCCCCCCCAAAAAAATAAATAAATAAATAAAACAAGGGTTTTTTAGGGGATTCTTTGAAATTTTTCCTTTTTTTTTTTTTCTTTTTTTTTTAATTATTATTTTCAAGCATGTGGGCTAGGCCCTAGGGAATTAGATTACTTATATCTCTTTTCCCCCTTCCCTTTTGAAAACATAGATGGATTTTTCAGGTGAGGTCCCTGGAACCATCACGGGCAGCAATGATCCTCCTTCAAGTGCACCCAACCAACTCCTTCAACTGCAGCCCCAAATTCAAACCCAAGAAGAGACACAATGTGAAAGCATGGGGTTAAGGGAAACTTCTCGAATCAAGTGTTTTGTAAACATTGCGGTAAGGGCATGCGAGGAGGGGAAAACAAAAAGCAGCATATTCTGAAATAAGCAGCATATTCTGAAATAATGTATTTCTATGATGTATTTTGTTGGATTTGATGATCATGAACTGTAATTGTGCTCTTTTTTATGAATATCTAATATAAAATCAGCTTTCTTACTCTCCAATTGCTATTTAAAATGTTTTTTTTTTTTAAATGAAAAGTTTTCTTTGATTTTTTTTTGTCAAGTTTTCCCGAGTTGTAGATGAAATCTCCAAAATTTGGCTGCCGAGTTTACTGCAATCTATGACATTTTGAGGAGCAAATCTTTAATTTGTATGAACTTTAAGTTTATCACATGTGACTGTAATCAACTGCTAATTTCTGCTTTAGTTTGAACACTGTTGGACCATTAAAGGATTGCTTATTTGAGGTATACCACTATGAACTCTATTTCACTATATTTGCTTAATTCAAAGTAAAAATAGACTGACCCTAGCAAAGTAACTTGTTTTCCAACTCAGCATTTACATTCAACTTCTTAAATTTCTTGCATATTGAAGGGCAGGAAGGAGTCTTTTGCATTCTTCCTTCAAGGGTCTTGCATTTTGTGATAGGGGTTCCATGGCTTTCCTATATGCTGTGATTCCATCTATATTTTGGTTTGCATGGTTTTATTTTGCTTTTCAATAGCTTCCATTAGTTTGTTACTATTTACTTTTTCTTTGTATGGCTTGAATCATATAAGTAATTAGACTTCCAATCTGCTGACACATTGTGTTTTGCCATGGCATTTGGTGCTCTTTCCTCCAAAAGCATTAACAGATAACTTTATTCGAATATAAAACCTTATTTTGGGAATTAAAAAAAAAAATCCCTTTCTTTGAAAAGCTTTACAGAAAAGATAAATTATATCAGAAGGCCTAGAAACCAGTTCAGAATAGATTAAAAGTTCTTTAAAAAATTTCTTAAAATTTAAAAAAATACCATTTTCATATCAAATATACCTGACTACCCAACTCATTTCGAGAAAAGGACCTGCATACACATTGTACCAGATTGTAAGAATACCGAAATGGATTCTTTCTGGCAAATATTATAGCAATCTTACAAATTTTTTAAATATTATAAGAATAGACCCATGCATTTTTAATTCTGGAGAATAAATAATGAAGAAAACCAGGATTCCAGATGTCAATAACAGGTTCCTTAAAATGTAAAGTAGGAGAAAATCTTTGACAAGACACTTTGTTTATCCTTACATTATAGTAGAAACATCACTAAACAATGCAAAAGTTATTTTTTGTGACATGTGCCCACTATATTTTTCACCTTTCTTTTTCATTGGATCCTACCAAGAACAGGAAAATCAGATAACTGCCTTGAAAATGCTTTTCAGAAGCAAACACCTATAACATGTTCGCTATACTCAATTCATTCTCAAACAATGCAAGCACATATGTAAGCTTGCAACTTACAAGAAGTCATATAAGATTAGGGAAACCTTGTTTCGGTTGAATTTTCTACAAACTAATACCACAGCCTTAGTATCTAAGCAACTTGAAATAAAAGTAGTATACGGCATGGTAATTTATGAATGAAAACACAGAATGCAACTATAAATGATTTCATCTAAAAGCCATCAGTCCATCATTATGGATAAGTCAATTATTCCCCTACAATATAAAGACTTACTTTTCTACTGAAACAAAGAATGATTAAAAATAATAATAAAAAAGTTTAAATTACATTAGAGTGCATTTATATTCCATGCTATATTCACTTGGGGTACGCAAGCATGGAATCCAAGATATGGATAAATTTCCTGTTCTTGTCTAAACAAATATTGAACTTCAGCAATCCCCTCACCATTCACAAAATACTATAATATACATGCAACACCAAAGCTTCAAATCGCAAGTAGTGAATATGCATAAAAAGCACAGGCCTCAAAACAACTTTGACACAACAAGAGTGAATGCACTTATAAGCAGCTCTAAACTATGTAGCAAGAAAATACTAAAGCACCACATATGAATATGGCTTAGCCTTATATGGAATAAATTTTAAACTGAGTATTTGTAGAAAACAACAGCTTTAGAGGGATCAAAATGGCCAAACAACAAAGTTATTACGAAATATAACTATCAATCCATTTAGATTTGGACTGGAGCAGAATTCAGTAATTAAGATAATCGTCATCTAGATAGAAAAAAAAAGAGAATTTGAATCCAGATTACTCTGAAGAAATTGTTCTATTTCTAAAAATTCTTCTGTTTTAGCAGCCAGTTCATGTACCTAGGGATGGCTGGTAAATCCAAGTTAGAAAAACAAAGGCATTGGAAGGTCTCTATGCAGTACGAGGAATCCATCAAATAAGATGCAGCATTAGCCTGTTAGAAAACATGGCCGTCAGAAGAGAATGACCACCTTTCAAGATTCAAGCATTAACCAAACTTTTGATCTTGGCCTTGCATTACCACAGCATAGTTAATATCTTCAACTGTATGCAGCTTTTTCTTCATTATCCTTTGATTGTTTTCAGATATAATATCATACAACTAAATTTGAAAATTTGACTACTAAAATTCGTGACACATCTGCCTTGATAGTCAGCAATGTATAGGGTGTTGTTAATGCCTTGTGTGGATAGCATCCTATGTATGTATGATGAAAAAAGAAACTACAAAAGCAGAAAAAATGTTTGAAACAGGTGTCAAACCTCGGACACTATAAACCATCTTTTTCACAAATACAACTGTCTTTTTCAGACATACCCCTTTAGTTTAATCTTAAACAGCTTTCATGACTTTTGTTCTCCCTTATCTTTTAGTACACTATAGGTAGAAAAGGAGAATTCCTGAGAACAAATGGCATTAGCTCAACCAGTTAAATTCCTCGACTCTCAATGAGGAGACCAAGGTTCAAATCTTGCCAACCTATACATGCATAATAACCAAACTGTTGTCAGAAAAGGAGAATGGAGAAGCGGAGGAACAGTGGTAGCAGAGGAGGGAGATGGTGGAGGGCGGGAACCTCGAACAAAGCAACCAGGAAGTGACAGGCGAGGATCCAGAGGTAGGTAAGAGGGCTGAGGAGGCAGAGGACGGTCAGGGTTCCATTCCAGAGCAAGCTGGCAAGGTACGAGGAACTAACCCTCCCGACAAAGATCCTGACAAAGGGACCCAGCCTGGAGCAACGGGTCCCAGAAGAGGTTTGTCGTTCGCAAAGACCCTTAAAGGCAAAAGGAGCAATTCCTTCGAATCACTCCCACCCATTTTCCCAGATAACAACAGAATAAAGGTTCCAGCAAACATCATGGACGGTTTCTTGTCTCTGGAAACGCATTCTCTGATAGGGAAATTCCTAGGCGGCAGGCCTGACATAGAAACCATAAGGTCTTGGGCCTTTTCCATCCTAGGCGGCAGGCCTGGCATAGAAACCATAAGGTCTTGGGCCTTTTCCAATTGGAGAAGGCAGGAAACATGGAGATTGTTGTCCTTTCTAGGGGGTTTTTCATCATCCGTCTCAACAATAAGGAAGATGCGCGTTGGTGGGTATGGGTTTTTTTTGGTGGGGGTTTTTCATCATCCGGCTCAACAATAAGGAAGATGTGAACCGCATATTAACGGGAGGGCCATGGTTTCTAGGAAGGCGCAGCCTCTTCCTTAGACCATGGGGAGATGATTTCGATCCTGATACGCAAAGCATTAACACAGCTCCTATTTGGATTCGGCTCCCGAATCTTCCTACCCAGTTTTTCCATGAGTATTTCTTAAGAGGGATTGCCAAAACCATAGGGGAGTTGGTAGCCATCGACCACCCTACCTTGGCTAGGTCAAGGATGACACATGCAAGGATATGTGTGAATGCGAACCTAGATTCCGAGCTCCCAACCTTTATGGAACTTGGCTATGGAGAATACCTGAGAAGGCAACCTGTTGAATATGAGAACATGCCGGCCTTCTGTGTGGAATGCAGAACTCAGGGTCACCTCAGGAACCAGTGCCCAAGCCTGGAAGTTAACAAAGAAGCACAAAAAAAAACTGATGCGAGAGGGCCGAACCGAGGAGGGCCTTCAAGGAACCAAAGACCTCGGATCCCAACAAGCAAAGCAGTCTACAAGCCGGCCAGAAACAACCAACTCCACCGAGAGCAAGAAGCTCAACCTAAGCAAAAGGAGAAAGGAAAGCAACAAGTCGAAAATGATCAGGAGACTCAGGTAAGCCCTTCGATACCCAGTTTCAATAAGTTTGATATCCTAGCCGAGGTTGAGGCTGAGGAATATAAGACAGAGGAAGAGGACCTCCGAATAGTTCTACCAGAAAACCTAGAATCCCCATCAAGATCAGGACCCTCAAACGGTGCCCTAGTAGGCCCCCCACCAAATTGCCCTTACGGTATGCCCCAAATCTTAGGAGAATACAGGTAGAGCATGGAGGAAGAAGACTCAAGGACCGAAATAATAGGTATAAAAGTGAATGAAGGGTGCTCCAGCCCCGTCCTGCAGCAAATAATTCCCCCAAAATTTAGTCCAAAACAGACAAGAAGTTCAACGAAATCCCCCATAGATTATGGCAGTGAAAAAAAGAGAGGACAGATTTTAGAGGCTGAACATTACAGAATTAGGCTTGAGAACGAAATTGCAAATGGGAAACAAAGGACGCTTTTACCTCAAGTTATCACAAGCATGGATGATAACAAATCCAACAAACCTCCTCCACCTCAGGGCAGGGGGAGAGGGAAGAACTCAAAGCAACCCAAATGAAGGTTCTCTCATGGAACGTGAGAGGCCTTAATGGCCCACCAAAGCAGAGGGTGGTTAACTCGTTAAGGAGAGAAATTAATCCTACAATACTCTTATTACAAGAAACAAAAACAGACGAAGCACTGTCAAGAGCACTAGCAGGCAAAATATGGAAGCAAGGAGAAGTGGCTTTCAAGCAGGCAAGAGGAGCATCTAGAGGACTAATGGTTTTGTGGGACCCAAAGAAAGTTGAAGGTAGCGTCATTCAGGCAGATGATAGGGTCCTTAGTGTGCTCTTTCACGACATTGACAACAACTTGTCATGGATCCTGTCAAATGTGTATGCGCCCAACACAGTGCAAGGAAGAACAACCCTATGGGAGTATTTGAGTCACATGAAAGAGGCTTTTCATAATATCCCATGGGTGGTAGCGGGGGATTTTAATACGCCTCTATACCCTTCAGATAAAAGAGGAGGGTCAGGCCTTCCCTCCAGGAGCATGGAAGAGTTCAACGAGTTTGTTAACTCAAATGAATTGATGGACGTCAAGCTAAAGGATGCCAAGTACACTTGGAGCAACCAGCGTATTGGGAGTCACCTCATTCAGGAAAGATTAGATAGGTTCCTGTTGTCGCAGGAAGCAATTACAGTCTTTGGGGATTCAACCCTCCACTCACTTCCTAAGATTGTGTCGGACCACAGTCCTATTCTGTTGGAGGTGCCACAAGCCACTTCCTTTAGGAGACCTTTTCGTTTTGAGGCAATGTGGACAAAGCACCATGACCTTAAGGATCGCATCAACCAATGGTGGCAGCAACCCTTCAAGGGAAGTCCTTCCTACAAACTCTCCCAAAAGTTGAGATTGGTGAAAGACAACCTCAGAATATGGAACAAGGAGGTGTTTGGAAACCTCTTCGAGAATAAGAAAGATGTGGGTGAAAAACTGAGAGACATAGAAAACATAATCCAAAATGGAGCGTGTGATGAGGCAACCAGAACAGAGGAGAGAAGCTTGCTGTCAGAATACCACAACATCTTGGCCTACGAGGAGACTTATTGGAGGCAGAAATCCAGAGCATTATGGCTAAAATATGGGGATTCTAATTCCAAATTTTTTCACGTCACTACCCTGAGGAACAGAAGTAACAACAGGATCAAGGAATTAACCAAAGAGGACGGGTCTACCACCCAAGACATCCATGAAATAAGAGATGAAGCTGTGTCTTACTTTAGCTCCCTTCTTGGAGATGAAACCCATTGTCGGGCTACAGCCAAAGATTCCTTACTGCAATCCATATCAATGGTGATATCAACAGAAAACTCATTGTACCTTTTTCTAATGAGGAAATTAGGTCAACTCTGTTTTCTATGGACCCTGACAAGGCTCCGAGCCCAGATGGGTTTCCACCTCGGTTCTTCCAATCCTTTTGGGATACTGTTGGACCTGATGTTTGTTCCGCTTTAAGGGAATTCCAGTCCTCCAAACATATCCCTCGGGGTTACAATTCAACGTTCATAGCCCTAATCCCGAAAGGACCGGCCCCCAAGTCCATGGCAGATTTTAGACCAGTCATCCTATGCAATGTTTCTTACAAGATCCTCACCAAAGCTATAGCGAATCGCATGAAAGGAATCCTGCCCCTTATCATTGACCCGTGCCAGGGTAGCTCTATTCAAGGGAGGTCAATCCTTGATGGAGTCATTACAGTCCATGAAGCCCTCCACTCAGCATCTCAGACCAAGAAGGCTGTCTTTGCCCTGAAGTTAGACATGAACAAGGCCTACGACCGCATCAACTAGGAATTTTTAAACGCTATGCTGCTAAAATTTGGTTTCCACCCTGAGTGGGTTAGGCTTATCAGAGGATGCATCTACAAGCCCTGGTTCTCGGTTCTCGTCAATGAGACGATGGCAGGGTACTTCCAAAGCTGCAGAGGCCTCAGACAAGGGGATCCTATTAGCCCCATGCTTTTCATCATCGTGGTTGAAGCCCTCGGAAGGACAATCAAAGCTGCCTATTCTACAAGGCTCATATCTGGTATCAAAGCCACATCCCTCACCAATTCAGTCACACATCAGCAATTCGTTGATGACACCTTGATGTTGACTATGGCATCTGTTGAAGAGGCCAAAAATATAAAACACATCCTAAAGCTTTATGAGGATGTGGCAGGCCAGAAGGTGAATTTCAACAAAAGCAAAATCTACTTCCTTAACACCCCACCCCTCAGGCAGATCAAGATAGCCAGGATTTTGGAGTGCTCCATATCCACTCTACCCACTTCTTACCTGGGCCTCCCACTATTCACAGGAGCTACAGTTGAGTCAATGTGGAATAATGTGTTGGAAAGGATCCAAAAGAAACTATCAAGGTGGAAAGGACACCTGTTGTCCCAGGCGAGCAAAGCTACCCTAACCATGGCATCGCTCCAAAGTATTCCAGTATATTTCCTATCTGTGTTTAAGGCACCGGCTAGGGTGTACCAAAAAATCGAACAGTATCAAAAAAACTTCCTCTGGTCAGGGTCGGAAGTAAAACAGAAAATTCACCTAGTAGGATGGACCAAGGTGTGCCGACCCAAAGAAAATGGAGGCCTTGGCCTAAGAAAAGTCTCTCATCTCAACACAGCGTTATTAGCCAAGCGAGCTTGGCGACTGATAACCAATGTGGAGAATGAATGGACCGCGATTATTAAAAGAAAATATCTCCAAGGAACAGAGTTCCTAAGCAACACCATCCAAAGTAGAGGATCAGCCTTCTGGAAAGCCATCCTGACAAGCAGAGACTTAGTCAAAAAAGGTATGAGATGGATATTAGGAAATGGACAGAAAATCAGTTTTTGGGAAGACAAATGGGCAAGGGAAGAAGCACTCAGTCAGGACCCCAACATAGCCAGGTTAAAAGACTATACTATCGAGAATCTTGGGCCAAAGGTGGCAGATTTTATAAGGCAGGATAGGAATAGACGCAGATGGAGACCAATAATGATCAATGGCTTAGAAGCAGAGTCCAAGGAACTTGAAAATATTCTAAGACAGCAATTCATCCCCATAGGAGCAGAAGAAGATCACTTGAGGTGGTCAGCAACAGAGAGTGGAGAATTCACTGTTAAATCTGCTTACAAGTTACTGCTCCATCCTGAAGATCCTTGGTTCCAGACTAAGCTCGTGTGGACAAAGAAGTTGATCCCCAAAATATCCTTTTTTTCGTGGCTAGTGATTCAAGGAAAAATCCTCACCATTGATAATATGCTAAAGAAAGGAATGATTGTACCTAATAGATGTTATCTGTGCAGGGCAAGCTGGGAATCAATTCAACACATCTTCCTTGAGTGCCCCATATCTATCACTATTATAAATGGGGTATTCCAAGCCTTCAATATTTCTTGGGTAATACCAGCTTCCATTCATGAGCTTTTCCAGCAATGGCCCAATCCCTTTGTTAGCCTGAGGCTTAGATTCTTGTGGAAGATTTGTCTTCATCACTTCCTATGGCAAATGTGGCTAGAAAGGAACCATAGAGCGTTCAAAGAGTCAAAACGGGATCCTGTGTCAATAACTAACAAAATCCTAGCCTTTGCGAAAGAAAATGTCTTAACTCACCCTGTTGAGGCACAACCGATTCCCTCTTGTGAGAAGCATCTAGCCCAATCCTTAAGTATCCCCCTTGAAGATGGTCCTAGTAAGCCCAATCCTAGACTTGATTCCAAGTGGATCCCTCCCCCCGTTGATTGGCTTAAGCTAAACTTTGATGGCGCAGCCAAGGATAACCCTGGCAGAGCAGGAGCTGGAGGAGTGGTAAGGGATCATCAAGGTCACATGGTGTTGGCCTTCTCTAAACAACTCGGAACCAGGACCAACAATGAAGCAGAAGCCAGAGCCCTTTGGCGAGGATTGGAGTTGTTGCAGGAGACTCAAGGCAAACTCATAGTGGAAGGAGATTCACAAAACATCATTAACCTAATGAAGAATGATAGGGAACCTCCTTGGAGGATTGAGGCCTGCATTAAGGAAGCTAGGATCCTATTTGGAGTCAGAAGAGATAGGGTAGCTCAACATGCTTTCCGAGAAGCCAACAAAGCAACGGATAAGTTGGCAAACATAGGGGTTGACGCTGACGGTTTGATCATGTGGACACAGGATGTACCGCATGATGTAGAGGATATTATCCACATAGAGCGCCAATGACTGGTACAACGTGGACCATGGGCAAATTTTGTCCACATGGCTTCCCCGATGGACATTGGGACCATGCCCAAAGTAGAAAGGACATTATGTGGCAGATTCGGCTGAGTCATCCCGCTAGGTTCACGAGAATAGTCAGCATGGAAAATCGCAGAAGTAGGTATGGGTGCCAGAGACATGTTGGGAAATCGGTTCGTAGGGTTCCAAGAAAGGACATTCATGGTTGGATGTGGTCCCGAGACGAGCGGGCAAAGATTCTAGATCATGATCCCGATGGATTTGTTGTGTTTGAAGGACCTCGTTTTTCCGCCAAATACGCTAGCCCAAAACATTCCATGATTACCAAGCTAACGGATCCTAACTACATCAAAGCTTGGCACGCTGGCACATTCATCTTGCTGACAGGAAAGGCCAAGTGGCCAATCATCCAGGTGGAAGGCGGGTCATGACACAAACCTAGATAGGGCACCCTTCACAATGAAGATACAACTACGAGTCACGAGGGTACCCAAAGATCTCACCAACTTTCTATTAATTGCAAGTGCGGGAGGACGTCGAGTGGTATCACTACTGAGTCTTCGGGTTGGCAAGTTGTCAAGGTTACTGAGCTTAAGGAAATCATGACTTACGTTGAGCCGAGCATGGTGGTTATGGAGCCTGTGGCCCAAGCTATTCTCACTGAGAGACGCTTCACTCAGTTCTTCGACATGTTCTCGGGAGTGGAGGAAGACATAACCCTTGCTGTTATGGAGTCGTGGGAGGATGGTAGGGTGGAAATTCGGGGGTACGAAATCGTCATCGATGTTAATCTGTTGGCCACTATCACGGGGCAGACGGTCAAAGGAAGATCGATCCACAGGCAAAAACACAACTGGGAGGTGGAATTACGTGAGTTCAAGGACAATCCCAAAATTTTCAAGGAGGCGAAGAATGGACTGACCAGGGTGGACCTCCCTACCCCGTGGAACGCTGTAATGAAAAACGTGATGGAGTTCATCACAGTTGAGGACCCTAGCAAGGTCCTCCTTAGCTTTCACTATGCTTTTGTGAACTTTTTCCGGGACGTTAATCCCATAAGCATCCCCCAATTCCTGCTAAACTCCATGAATTACACCATTAACTCGTGTCGTAGCAAGAAAGGATCTGCCATGCCACTGCACCAAGGCCTGTATAAGGTTATTTACAAATTTGTCTTGGCTACTTCCCCCCAAGCTAAACCCCCGGCCATACGCCAAGCTGAAATCCCGGCTATTCATCATGCGGAGAGCTCCAGGGGCACAGATAGCCCCGGCCTGCCCAAACCCCATTTTGCGTCCTCGGCTAAGAAAAGAGGGGTGGATCTGGCCATCAGAGGACGACCTGCAAGGAAGAACCTGAAGATTGAGGAACCGGAGGGACCCACGAGATCCACATTGAGGCTGAAGAACAAGCAAGTGCAGGGGAGCTCCAAACCCCTCGAGATTGACTTTGAGGATGAGGGTCCCAACCCGACAAATATGGTCCTCAAGCGTTTTGTCTTGAATTCATCGGCTAACGTCATCCATCAGATGCAGGAGATCCTTGAGGCGCTAACAAAGGTATTTTTCAATGAAGGATACCAAGGCAACAAGCCAGTGGAGGCTAATCCAGAGATGGAAGAGGAGGACAAAGACGATGAGCAGAACGAGGACGAGGACGAGGAGGATTAGCACCCTCCAAGATGAGACTCTGCGCAGGAATTATGGTTTGGCAAGGCCAAAGTTGTATATTTTGAGCCAAATTTTGTTATTGCCCTATGCAGAGGGATTGATGTCTTTTTGGATTTTTTGTCTTAATGGGTATCCTGGTTGCTGTTGGATGGGTTTTTGTGGGATGGGACTCTCTTGGCTATTTATGGCTTCTAGTTAATGGTTGCAAACGTCTGTCTGTCTAGGGTGGTTCAGGTTGTAAGGCATCAGTATAGGCGATGGCCTAAGATGGCTAGTTAGGCTTAAGGACCGAGGGTCCTCAGGAAGTTAAGGATCTTGCACCTCAGCGTTTAGCTGATTTTTGTACAAAGGTTTTGGGTCAACCTGTAAAACCCGGTAGTAATGGAATATTTAAATTATCAAAAAAAAAAAAATAACCAAACTGTTGTAATACCGCTACATGGTCATGATGTAATACAGATGGGGCCTGTTTCAATCCCATATAATCAATTAAAATAAAAAAGGAGAGTTCTTGAAGACAGTTACAGAAAAATGAAAATAAATTGGGCCACAAAAAACATAACAAAACACATGCGAGAAATTACAAAAAGGCATAATACATCACATCAAGATAATACAGGATCCCAAGCATAAATAGTTGGCAGTTTATCAAAATGTAACAAGATTACCATAACCAGACAATATTAATGGGCAATGGTATAAAGGTGAGTGGAAAGATGAAGGGACAGAATACACATGAAACACTTTTGCAGCATAAAGGTCATTAGGCGATGAACAAAAAAAATACACGATGACAATCGCAAAAATAGAAAACTCATGAAGACGAAGTTGCTGGTACTCATGAAGACAAAGTTGCTGTTAGTGGTAAATAATTGACAGCATTTGAGAATCAGTATAATATAATTTTTTGTGTGTCCACTGTATGCCATGGTAAAAGAAAGTAAAATAAATAATTTATGACTGTTTCCCACGTAGCATTAGCATATATAAAGGTCATTAGTCGATGAACAAAAAAATACACGATGACAATTGCAAAATAGAAGACTCATGAAGACGAAATTGCTGGTACTCATGAAGACAAAGTTGCTGGTAGTGGTAAATAATTGACAGCATTTGAGAATCGGTATAATTTTTTGTGTGTCCATTGTATGCCATGGTAAAAGAAAGTAAAATAAATATTTTATGACTGTTTCCCACGTAGCATTAGCATATATTTCTTTGTAATGTACATGGAGCTATTGAATGCATGAAAAATGTTAATAACATATCCCACATAAAATTGTCGTATTGAGCCAGGCATTTAAATTTCCTGAGGTGCAGGATCTCAAACCCTACATATATTTTCCAAGGGGCACGGAATCTCAAACCCTACATACATCAAGACTGCTTCTACTGGAAATTGTTATAGATAACTCAAGATCAGATATTTTCAGCACTGTATATTACCTCAAGTGCCCTTGGTTTTCTAGCCCATGGACAAGTGAAGTGCAAAGGATTGACTACTAGACCAAGTGAAAAGGATGCTCGCTAGACATACAGATAACAACCCACAGACAATCCCCAAACCCTCATACATATCTTTTGCAGAAACAAGAATGTTGCCATCCAACTCCAAAATTACTGTCTTTAATAATAATAATAAAGTGAATCCAGAGGCAGAGCAAATAATGAACCATGTTTTAATTTGCAGGCCTTGCAACATGTATCCAGCGGGGTGCTCAGTTTATATTGTATATCTAAAACATAATCGATAGCCCCTCAGCCCCTCAGCCTGTTGTTGCTTGTTTAAGCTCAAATTGCTTCTTTATTATTGATTTTACATCCCCCGATAACAGATTTCTGGTCTCAAAGAATAACTGTTTTAAGGCATATCCGGTCTTGTTTTTGATATGATCAAACAAAAGATTCCATTCACTAAAAGGAAACCCCACTTTCTCCCTTGTTTGAGTGAGGCTGCAATCCCCAATGTAGTTCTGCACAGCAATACGATGGAGGATAGCCATAGGAAATATGAACCATCTGTACTTTAGAAAAAACTGAAGGTTGCAGCTTATCTGCTTACAAACACAAACACAGACTTAGACTTTAGCTACTGTCTACCAGAGGCAATTTACATAGACTGTAAATTATAAAAAAAAATATGTAATTTGCAAGACTTAGTTCGAAAAATTTATATTCAGATACACTAATTTATATGTTGAAAAAACTACACAGAAATCATTTAGAAGGGAGGAGAAGGATTAGGAGACAACTCAAATCAGCTGACTCAGAGAATCTCCATGGAAAGATTCCAAACATTTAAATTTGAGTAAAATAGTGAATCTCAGAAGGTACACTCTACCACTTTGTGGAAGGTGATGGGATAAAGACTAAAGACATAGAACCTTGTTAAAATCAAAGTAAGCTACTCAGGGATAATAATTCACAATTTTTGATAAAACGACAATAGTCTCCCACATGGCCCAGGAAAGACTTCAATGACCTGACATTGTATGAGTCTTCCATGCTTACAACTACACAGATCTTATCAACATCCACCTTCATCCTAGAGGACACCAACAATTTGCACTTCCTAGGATTGGGAAAAAAACGAGCGCTTATGCATGGCCACATACACTCTTCAAGCACCTTCAAGTGCTCCTTTTTCCTCCCACACAATGACCAGCCATCCACAAAGACTTTGATCTTTCCAGTTGACATCTGCTCAAAGATCTAAAGTATAATCTATCAAATGGCATTACCTCAATCAGTTAAATTCCTTAACTTTCAAGGAGGAGACTTAGGTTCGAATATTGCCAAGTGATACATGCGTAATTGCCAAACTGTTATACAACCACTATGTGGTAGCAATGTAATATGTGTGGAGCACGTTTCAATCCCATATAACTGATTTAAAAAATATATATACATATAATCTGTTGAAATATTATATGCATGTTGCAAAATCCAAATGGCATTAAGTTGTACACAAATATTCCATTTTCCACAAAGAAAGCAGTCCTTAGTTAAACTCTTTCGCAATATTGATCTGATAGTAACCAGAGAATCCATCCAAGAACGAATAAATATCATGTCTAGCCACCTCCACCAAAATTGATTCAATAAACAAAACTGGGAAGAGATCCTTAACATTGACTACATTGAGGCTCCAAAAAACTACACAAATTTTGCTCTATGCATTTTCCTTTTCCAAGTCCATGAAGATTGGTGACACCAAATCGATGATAGTCACTTCCAATATAATGGTTGCATCTAACAACTTTTCAATTTCCACATTGACGAACGCCACATGCATCAGGTTCATGTAGTATGGCCTCCTCCTCACTAGTCGCACTCATCGAGCCAGTGGTATCTAATGGATATACAACTCAAGTGGAATCCCCTTGAGGTCCTTGTAAGTCTATGCTAAAACCTATACTTCATGAAGATTTTGAATGAGATAGACTTAAAATTGGATTCTAATTGTTAGGATAATTGATGATATCTTCTTCCTTCGTTTCATCAAGGTTCACTTGCATCATTCACATTCCCTCGTATTTGATGGTGTCAGGTTCCTCAATTATCTTGGATGTGTCAAATGGTGCGCTAGCCTCTAGTCTATATGTGCGTCACTAATGTTGTACTTCACAAAATTTGAGCGAAGCAACAACTTTTCTTCTTCTACTGCACACACATCCTTTGTTTGTGTCTTAACAGGTACAATAATACTTGACTTACCCACGTTGAAGGTGACAAGCACAACTAACTTCCCCTTCACATTTGCGCCCTTTTGCTTCTCAACAACCAAGCATAGGCATGTGGCCTGGAAAACTTTGTAGTCCTCCATTTGCCAATGGAAGAGACCACTATTTAAGTACCCATCTTCCATGCCCTCTTCCAAGTCAAGGACACCATCCTCATTTGGCTCCATGTCGACTCTTCCCCCTTCTCGTCATTGAATGTAGAAACATCCAACTCGTTTGAGGACACAGGTTTTTCACTCCCAAATTGGTTTCTCAAATTACTGGTGTATTTATGGAGTCCCTTCTTGAAGCTTAGGCATTCTTTCTCCCAATTATGATCTACGTTTGCCATCCTCAACCCACCTTGATCCAACAAAGCATCATATGCAGCCTTTTGTAAAATTATTATAACAAAGTCAAGGATGAAGGTCTACTTAATGATGTCAACTTCCTAACTTGTCAAAACACCCTTCATTTTTATGCCATAATGATCAGCTCCCAACAATCAAGAATTCGTTGGCCGCAATGTTGAGACACATCTCCCTCCATGTCCTCTTTGGAAACATGTTCACACTTGATCCATCATCTATTATGACCTACTAGGTCAACATGTGGCCTAGTATGTCTATACACAGCAACATTAGCCGCTACCCAACCTCTATCGTTAGCATAATCGGATTAATGAACCAGTCCTTTATTACAATCTCTAGTGGTGATGTGCAGTTCCTCTCCTCTCTTCCCAACCATCGCACCAATTCTCCATTGCTTGCATGCAAGTTGGGTATTGCCTTCAATAAGGTTGCCTCCTTGATTGGCAAAACTTGACTACAACAATTTGGTTGCCAAGATCTATGATGCGGTTATGGTCATCATTCTTCCTTGGTTGCTTCAATCATCACGTTCTTAAGCCATATCCTATTCGACATCTATTTAGACCTCTGCCATCACTTCTAATTTGTGGATGGATCGATATATTCACCCTTCATTTCATCTTTCCTTATACTTGAATGACTGCAAGAATGTGTTTTGTTCTAATCTTAGGTTCAATGTAAATTAGATTGACATTTTGATTGTCCCCTCCCTTCTTGGGACAATTTTCTTCTACATGATAATAAACCTCTATTCTTATTAAGAAAAATTATTAACTAATTTGCCACAATAAATAATCCACACAAGAATACTTATTAAAAAAAAAAAATACACAATAATAATTCTTATTAAAAAAAAATAATCCACACAAGAATACTCGAATACACAAAATATGAAAATACCCTTCAGGTAGGGCAACACCAAGAACACTCCTTCAAAAAGGAATCACTCCATAATATTTCCAAGCTCCATGAGCTAGAACTATTTTACAAGAATACACCATATGAGTTCTATAAACCTCCCTTGCCTTTATATAGACTCATCATCTACCCAAAACCTAATGCTCAAGGGTGAAGCCACGTGCAAGTGGGAGACCCGAGCTATTAATTCCTAATAAGAGAAACATTTACATTTTTACGAATGAGTAACGGTTGCATCAAAGCGAGTCCACATTAGCCACTAATTTATTTATGGCTCATACCAATATAGAATACAATATTATATTATTAAGTACCTATCTTGGGTACCTAAGTACCTATCTTGGGTACCTAACATTCCATGCCCTTCACAAAATGTTTCGTCCTTGAAACATAAGAGACTAAATAATATGATCTTAAGCCATATTGAGAATTGGTACCCATCTCAATTATCCATCCATCCCAGCGAAACTGACTAGTAGTGGTCTTCGTTGATGCTAGTATGCCCTTCTACACTTGAGAATCTAGAAATAATCCTTTGGTTCCATGTGTTGGAGGCATCTTTTTGCTGGCCATAAATATCACTCCTTTTCATCCATGCTTGCCTTTGCCAATAGTAGCATATCCATGGTTTTGGCTTCTCTGGTTCCATGTGTGTCCCTCATAGTTCTTCTATTGCCTGTCTCCAAGATTTTTGCCTCTCAGGGTGATGGGGATGGCAATACGCTCCGACCTTAGCCCAATGTTCTACCTTTTTTGACTCTACACCATATTGTTCTTCTATTTTGTGTTATTTTGGTAGCTCCCATCTTTTTATTCGTCCTTGGCTTTTGATTTTGCTTCTTCCTTGATCTTTGTTACTACCTCCTCCTTAGTCGTTTCATGTTCTTCTACTTCTTCTACAACTTGCTTCCCTGCCATAGCTTCCTAGTTTTCCCCAAATTCTTGCTCCTTACATTGAGAGATATCTTGCAATGTTATCTTCTTCTTTTAGTACCATAACTTCATAAATTTCTTTTGCACATTAATATTAACAATACCCAAAGATTCCAACCAAGGATAACCAAGAACAATATCCACTTTATCCATCTCAATGACATGAAAATTAGCATGCAAAATATACTTATCCATAGAAAGCTTCAAGTCTTCAAAAATTTGACATCTCTCTCCCTAGAACTGTCCATCTTCACTATAACCTGTAAATTGTTAGCCAAGTCCTTGTTAATGAAGTTATACTTGTTGCTAGGTTATATGGAAGCAATAGTTTTTTTCTTTTGAATGCAACCATAAACCTGCAAAATAGATTCTAACAATTCTTCCTGATCATTGATTGGCTTATATGACACCAAAGAGGTGCTTTCTTCTGCCTGCATAATATTATCCTTTTCCTTTAATCCCCCACTCGCTTAAAAATGCAACCTCAAATTCTTCTTGTGTGTATGAAAAATTATGGGCACATCTATAACAACTATAACAAATTGACGGGTCCCCTCTCAAAAAATCATAAATCCTATTTTTCTATTCTACCTCAAAAAAAACTTAAAGAAAAAATCTTCCACTTCATCAACCAATTCCCTAGCATCACTGTCATCCCTTCTAATGAATATTGGCAACTCCATGACCTCAACCCAAAATAAATTTAAAAAATTCCCAAAGCAGTTGGAGTTTTATATAACCAAAAATTCTTAAAAATAAAATTTCTGAAATCTCAGGTCCGAGGTGTAGACCAATTGGTTCCCCCAACCCAAACCCCGTAAGGGGGGCGGAGGTCCAAGGTTCAAATCTCGGGCCTCGTCGGATTGAACACTTGTCCCTGGTGCTTTCAGCGGCGTAAAAGGTTTAAAATGATCGTGGCATGGTGGTTATAGGGGCGGACTGCGCGAAGATCTGTGTGGCGGCTTTCGGGGCGGACATCGCAGAATACTATGGCAGCCATAAAGAAGACGGACAGCCTACCCGGATTCGTGGCGACTACCAATTCCACCATGTAAAATCAAAAAAAAAAAAAATCTGAAATCTCATCTATTCCTTTCTTTTAAACAATTACATCAGCAAATTTTCTTCAAAAGAAATCAACTAGCAACGGATTTGCTTACCCAGATTAACAAATATCTGCAATTTTCATTTTCCAAGTAAAATGTGACTTGAAAAATTGCCATTGCCCTTGTTCCGAATGGCTGACTTCACATTGTCGTATCTCCGTCAATACTACTCACACTCCTTCATATGACCACTCATTTTAAAGCTCTTAAAATTCCGCACAAAATGGCCTAAGAAATTGTCTGAATTGGACAAATCTTCGTCAGATTATGTCTCCCACAAAATGAGAAGTTTTTCTGGAAAATATTGCCTAACGCTGCCTTGTTCCAGACAGCTGACTTCACAAAGGTCATATCTCCTTCAGTATTGCTCTTATTCCTTTATATGACCACTCATTTTAAAGCTCTTCAAATTCCGTACAAAATGGAATAAGAATCATCTAAATCTAACAAATATTCATCAAGTTATGGCTCCCACAAAATGAGATAGTTTTCTAGAAAATATTGCCCTAATTCTGCAATCCACCAAAGACACAAAACCCCACTTTACCAGAATCATCACACTGATACCACTTGTTATGAACCTCTATTCTTATTAAGAGAAATTAACTAATTTGTCGAAATATTACATAAAATAGCCACAATAAATAATCCACACAAGAATACTCGAATACACAAAATATAAAAATACCCTTCATGTAGGGCAACACCAAGAACACTCCTTCAAGAAGGAATCACTCCATAATATTTCCAAGCTCCACGAGCCAGAACTATTTTACAAGAATACACCATATGAATTCTATTCCCTCCCTTGCCTTTATATAGGCTCTTCATCTACCCAAACCCTAATGCTCAAGGGTCGGGCCACATGCAAGTGGGGGACCCGAGCTATTAAATCCTAATAAAAGAAACATTTACATCTTTAAAAATGAATAACAGTTACATCATAGCAGGTCCACATTAGCCACTAATTTATTTATGGCTCATACCAATATACAATACAATATTATATTATTAAGTACCTATCTTGGGTACCTAACAAATGATTGCTTGGTCCGCACAATTAGGCTTGCAACACTGGTGCAATTACATGCAAAGTGTTCCCACTCCTAATAATTGCAAAATTGGATGATCAACCTCCCCGTCATATCATATTCAATGTGATTGTCTACATTCTTTGCACCACTTCAATTGTGATTCTTCTCTCTACTAACTAGGTCAGTAACCAAAACTCATTGTACCAACCCCACCCTTTGAGGTGTTGGTCTTTGTGTCAACCTCCTTTTAAAGTGCCAATGTTTGATGCTTTTTACTTTTGTTGTTGAAGGGTCACTTCGATAATGAATGGTTATGAAATTCACAAATTTTATAATAGTTACGTTTTGGATAGTTGGTGCTAGTTTGTCCCTCTATGAGACATTTCATGTACATAAATCACGTTTGTCTATCTTTAGCATTATCTCTTACCTCTCGAATCATGCACATCATGTCCTTCTTGAGTGCCTAAATTGACGTTTGAGTTTTGTCATCATCATGATCGTTTTTAGAGTCACTTGCAACTCAACTCTGACTTCCACCTCATCATTTTCATCCTGCTTTCTAGGTTAAGTGCCCTTTCAATGACTTCTTGGTATGTTGTGTGCAATACCACCTTCATCTTCTTATGAAACCTTGGAAGAAGTCCATCCATGAACCATTGCTTTTTCAAGATATCCATCGACTGAATTTCCATGTTACCAATCAGCTCCTTCAGGCAATGGTTGTAGGACTTCACATCCTCATTTTTCTTTTATTTCGTGCTATAAGTTTCTCCGTTGACTTGTCATCACATAGGAGATAGAAATCCTTTTCAAATGCTTTCCTTAAGTCATCACACATGACAAATGGAGTTGTTAATTCTAGATTCCAATCCACTATTATGCCCTTTAAGTATTGTAGGAAATAGTTGCATCCATGTTGCCTCATCATTCACCCCATTCACTTTCAAATTGTTAAATAGGTCTTGATGTGATGGACAAGGATCTCCTTTCCATCTCCAAGGTACATTAGGCACTTTTGTTTGCCTCCTATAGCAGCCATTGTTGGTTATGTTGAAGTAGTTCACTCTTGGTTATACGTTGCTTGAGCATTCTCCTCAAGTTGATCCTCGTTTGTCGCATCTATTGTCTCTAACAACTCTCCTCCATCAAAAATCATCTAAACCTTGCACTAAGGCATCTTCCAAAATCAGCACCCATGCTTTATGAGTGTTCTTGCAAATAGACCCTCATCACTTCTAGCAAACTATCATAACTCCAACCACTACTAGACACACTCCTCTACAAGTGCACCTATTATGGACTTTCGTCCCATGCATCTTCATCCACACTTTTGTCAGTGTTGGAATCCCAAACATAATCACTCAAAAAAAACCCTCCCTTTTTGTTGCAACTTCAACATACATAGTTTTCTCATGCATTGTCTCATGATGTACCTCTGACATCATGGCCATCATCAGCATGCACTTTTTCATCATGCTTGTCGCTACGACCTTTATCAGTGCACACTAACGCACATTGACATAACCTTCATTGGCATGCTTGCCTTTGTTGCACCCCTCATCACAAACGGTTATGTCACACCTTTGTGCGCACTTCATCAACTATTTCTAGGTCGACATTATGCTCTTCCACAAACAACAACAACGTCTCCAACCAAACTTGTTCTTCTCATTCCTTGTTAGAGACCAAGTCTTCTACCTAAGGACTTCCCTCCTCTCAAGGAAGCCATGTGCATTAGATTTCTAGAGGCAAGAGTCCCTCTCTCACCCAAATAATCGAGACGATATTTGCACAAGTATCCACATATCTTTGTCCAAAAACAAGAGCAAAAAGGGGTGTTTGCACTCTCTTCCCTTGTCACAAGGGGGCTCTGTAGTAGGTATTCCTTCTACATTTCATTCCACATGCGAAAGTGGCTCTATCAGCCTTTGTATCACTTATGTGCACACATCATCAACAAGTTCATTCTTCATTGCATTTTATGCTATCCCCTTGGACCTACACATTGGTTCACCTCATCATTGTGCATGTTTGCATCTGTGTGCATGTTGCGGTGCATGGTCATTCAGTCTTGTCACACTCACTTTGTCACTATACACTCAATCCAAACTTGTTGCAGCAACAATGTCAAATGTAGTACAAGCTTATGTATTCCACAAAACCAAAGCAAAACTTAATAAGAAACACTATGCAATGAAATAAATAACTATAAGAGATTAGAACAAGGACGTTTCACCACTTTCTCCAAAAGTCTATATCATGAAACAATCTCAATGACAACATGTGTGCATATTATCTCTCTCTCTATAAACATGAACATGAACAGACGACTTTATGCGTGAATGAGTTCATATCTCTAGACTTGTATGAGGGTAAATATATACCACCACAAGTACCAAGGGAGTGGTTCCAACTACCTATCACATACCAATGCATAACTATCTATCTATATATATAAAATTGAAATTGCCCTACATAATGTACATTATTATCATGCAAGGATGCCGTGCACAATGTGAAAAACTCGTGATATGCACAACAAAATAACAAGCTACACACGTACAAATCACAAATGCTTGATGACAACTCACTGCGCTGGTGCTTGAGCTGCTTCCATGTCAACTTGACTGCCTACAAATGTTGTTGTTTTCAACTTATTGACTGCTAGACCGTCATTGTCAATAATTTCATTTGAAACATATGGTGCCCATCCTTATTGATTGTTTTTCATTCAATGTGATTACAAGAGAACAACATTGGCATGTATATCCTTGCCTTTTTTTGCAATAGATGTATTGCAGTATACACAAGTCACGCAACAACATACCACAGAATACAAAATAATGCAATAAAGTATAAAGCAATCTAAACAATATGCAATAGAAAGATGACAAAATGGAAGATCACTCACATACACAATGTACTACGTAACCAGAGAAATATCAAGGCATGAATCTATTATATTCTCAAACGCATAAGCAGTACGATTCAGAAGAATAGTTGTGATTAAACATTATCAAGCATACCTTCAAGACCAAAACAACTAGGTACATATAGTCCACGAGTGAGGGGTGGCAAAGTGCAAATGCCACACCCATTCAATTGCCTCCTTTCAACAATAAAATTAATGTACCTCCAAACAACTATAACAACTAAAGGCATGCCATTGTTACATTATTTATTCCGTTAAAACAATACATAACATAAACATTGTAACGCTTATCACATCAAAACCTATGACATGGATAACATGACAGCTAATCTCTACCACGCTCATAAACATGTGGGCATCCCTATTGAAAAACCAGCTAAAACATCAAGTAGAGTAGAGACTTATCTTGATCCTTCAGCTTCAAGCTTTTAATGGCCTTTGCAAATCTCAAATTTACAATAACTCAAACAAAACATTTTTTTTGAACTAGTAGTCACCAAACCAGTTCAAGTTATAATCGTAGCAGAAGAAGCCATCAAGAAAACAATATTTCTCATATCCCACTACTTTTTCCGAAATCAAATCTACATACAAGATAGGGATCAGATACTTTACTGTTACTACATTCAAATTTGGAAAGTCCGCAAAAATTTTGATTTGCAAAAGTCCGCACAAATTTTGATTTGCAAAAGTCCGCACAAATTTTGATTTGCATGGTCTCCTTCAAACTAATCACCAAGGGGACCAATCATTGATAATGAGTTTGAAAATAATTCCTATATTTAACATCTTATCTATCTTCGCATACACAAGCTTCACGTTCTTGGGATTCATGCCATAGAATATCCATCTTACAACTTGCACTCTCAAACATAGGGGTATCCAACGAACACAAAGCTCGAGTGACACTCCCTTCAACTCCTTGTATGTCCATTCAAAGACTTCTTAAGATTTTAAATGTTGTTGCCTTTAGTACTAGATAGTTATCCTCTTCAATGTTGATGAACTTCAAAACTCCTTGTGAACTCCAAGCCCACTTAGGGCCATCTTGGAGCCCTTGCATCTAAGGTCTTTCAAATTCTCCATAGCCTTCATTTTCCTAAATTATTGCAGTAGCTCCAAACTCAATTCTCCATCTCCACAATGCATTTCAAAAAAATAGGGGCAATTCCTTTCTTGTTGTTCATATCGTTTTTTTCTAGAGCCAAGAGTGGGGATGGGTCACTAGTTTCACCATTGTTGTCTTGACCCCCCTCAATTTGCAAACATAGGCACCTCAAAGTAAAAATTTCATAAAATTCCACTTGCCAATAGAAAAGCCCACTCTCAAAATTTCTCTCATCTTTAGATAACTCACACCAAACCATGTCGGCTACTTCTTCATACAAAACTTTCTTATATTATTAGAAACACTTATGTTCATATTAAAATACGATATCCTTGCTTATCACCTAGTTTTGTAGGTTGACAATAAATATTCAATGACCTTTCTTCAAAGTCAAGAGATCCTTCTTCTAGTTGTAGTTTACCTTGTCACCTAGTTTTGTAGGTTGACAATAAATATTCAATGACCTTTCTTCAAAGTCAAGAGATCCTTCTTCTAGTTGTAGTTTACCTTTTGTCCAACGCACCCATATGAAACCTAGCAAGCTATCATACATTGTCTTGTACAACGTAATCTTCACCTTTTGCACAATCAACATGCCATTCATCTTCATCACAGAGTCCTCTCTTGATAAATTGAAACTAGATGAAAGCCCACAAAACCAATGATGAACCATTGGTTGGCAATCTTCACCTTTTGCGCAATCAACATGCCATTCATCTTCATCACATTCTAGTCCTCTCTTGATAAATTGAAACTAGATGAAGGCCATAATGTGGGCAATCCCACTTGTTACTAGATTTCTTAAAAGAATCCATTCAATGTTGATCCCTCATCAATGATCACATTTGTTAACTTGTTTCCAAATAGCTCCATATGAAGTACAACAGGTCTATGGCATGCATCAAGCATTAAAAAATTGGTTTCACATGTTTGTCTTCAGGTTTTGCTGTTGGTTCTTCAATGGGTATGCCACGACAAAAACAATCTCTACAACTTTGTGATACCCTAAAAAGGTTACATTCCTTGATTAGAACTGAATTTTGCATAGGTAGAAACTTTCATTGTAGCTGTGTCACCACATAACCCTCCACTGTGTTAGTCTCTCATCAACCATGGCTCTTTCCATCTTTTTATTGGCATCATTCTATCTTCTGTAGCTCTAAAGTTTGCAAACCTTGTGTTATAATTTCCAAATCGAAAAGGAAGGTAGACACTTCTGTTGGGACTTTGTTAGCATTCCCACAACTCTCCTCTATGTTAGTCTCTCATCCACCAGGCTGATTCCACCTCCGTTTGGGCGTCCTTCCATCTTCACTTTCCTCTATTAGTTTCAATTACTGCCTGCCTTATGCCCAGGTGACAGCCATGGTATGATCCATGTCCTCTTCCTCCACTTCCATTTACATTGCTACCTGTTGTTCGCTTGAGGCAATGATTGTCATTGTGATTCCCAAGTCCACACCATCTAAATATTAACCTTGGATTCTGACTTGCGTTATTCTAACATTCTTGAGCAGAGTGGCCCACTCATTGCACTTGCCATATAAGATGATCAACCTCCAATTCGCGGCATTTTCGATTTAGACCCTACTTTCTCCTTGGTTCTGATTCTAATTCCTTAAAATTCCTGAAACTGGTACCAAGTTTCAGACGATAAAGTTCACCTATGGGATTTAAACCTTGGGATTTGAACCTTGGCTTATGGTGTGAAGCTTTTCACTCCCCACCATTTGCTCCAATTGTCTTTTACTTCCCGGCAATTGTTCTGAAATCAGCCACTGGGACTTGGTGGTTTTGACCCTTTTTTTCATAGCAAAGGGCATTCTTTAATTTAGTGTCATTTGATATCGTAATTTAGTGTCTTTGTCTACCGGCAAGGACGCCACTTGCATTATCAGTGACGTGACCCGGGCTCAATCCTGGATATGGATATGTATAAGAAGTATTACTCAAAAACACTTTCGTGGACACATTGCATTGGTGTACCTTCTACCTTACATTGCATTGGTGCATCCTACTACCTCACAGTCAGTGCACAATACCTCTTTCCTCTCTTTCTTTATCTCTTCCCTCACTTTCTTAAACATGCACCTGATATCCTTGCAAAGAGGATCATTTTATGGGGATTTCTGAAATACACGCATGCATTCCTGGAAGGCTTGGGATTTTAGTAATTTAGTATTTGCCAATTTGCTATATTTCTGTCAAAGAAAACGAATATTTTTCTTAAAACCTATAAAACGTTTTTTTTAAACGAAACATATCTCAAGGAAATTGAGCAAGCTACTTTCAGATTTTAACAAAATAAAAATAACCAGGAACTTAGATTTTCTGTCAAATTAAACCGACGTATCAGTAGTTGATGAACCAAATCAAATTAACATCCATGCCTATTATAATTCGGATTTACTGAGGACTCAAAAATGAAAAAAATAATAATAATTTAAAACCCTAAAAAGCGAATGAATGCAAACATTGCACACGCAAAGTACCTGACTAGTTTGTCAATGTACTCCGATCGGAGCTGAGACCAGTGTGGACCCATGGCTGCGGTCCCTTCCACCACTAATATTAATTGTCTATTGCTTGAATTGCTCTGTGAAGTATTCATCTTCGATTCGTTAGATAAAAAGAAATAATAATCTCCGATTCGATGCCGTAGAATAAAAAAATTTTAAAATCTGCGATCGGTATTGTGAACAAAAATTTTTCCAGTGCTGCCGAATAGTTCGAACGCAAATCATCATACAAGATATCACTACGATCGAAATGACTTTGAATACGTGTATGTTCCTTATAACGTCGATTTTCTAATTGTTTTATTTGACTGACATGTCTAGATGAAAGCCTGAAACTTATCCACGTGAACTTTTAATTAAAGTTAAGATGATCTGTCTGTAGATGCGATCCACACGAACTTTTATTAAAACGTTAAGGATGATCTGTCTGAAGACGTGTCCAAATCAAAGGTTCAAGGTATTTTGTGTTCCTATGTATTTTGCCCTTCGAATTTTTCGGCTGTTTTTGTACTGACATAAACTAAAATATTTTTTTTGGTAGTTTGAAGGCTTGTAATTAATTGTTTAATTTTTTTTAGTGTTGTATTTTTAACATATTTTATTTATTAATATTTTATGTGTTGGGAGGTTGGAAGGTTTAAGGTTCAAACAACTGTGTATTGAGAAGGAGATAGGCTAGATGGTAGCAGCCAGTGTTTGCTGTTTTGTTAATAAGTTTATTAGGTACCTAAAATAAGTGCTTAATTATTAATATTGTATTGTGAAATGAAATGAAAGGAAAGATTTTAATTACGTCCACCAAACCCAAATATGGTCTATGGGACCTCGAATATGGAAGTACAACTGCTCAAATCATATCATATGATCTTTAATATCTTTGAGAAGTTTGTTCCTTGTCCTGCTGATTTGGGTTAGCAATTCCCCAACTTTTTTTATTTTACTGTCTTCAAATAACTCTGTCATAGACCCGTTTCCAAGTGTTTTTTTGTATTTGCCACGGATGTCTGAAAAACGCGGGCATTTATAGACGAAGTGTTCCTCTGTCTCTACTGCCCCTATGCTGCATAAAGTACATATCATTTCTTCCCATTGTTCTTTGAGTGTTGTCCATCTCCCTGTTTCACATCTAAGCCTATGAGAGCTAGTCCTTATCAGAGCAATGAGGATTTTTTCATACCACTTGATTTCAGCGCCTATATATGTTTTTTCCTTGTGATCATACGTTGGGTTAAACTTTGCAATATAATATTGTCTTTTCCTGCTTGTATAATGGTATGAGTTATAAATTAATTATTGAGTAAGTAAGGTCACATGTCAAATTAGAAATAAGTAGAAGAAGAGAGGTTCATGAGTAGTTATTATAGTAAAGTGGGGTTGTTTTTGTAGAGTTAGGGTTTGTTTTTTTAAATAAACGTCACATTTTGAAGAAGTCATATTTATCTTTCAATAATTATTTTCAAAAGGTTTTTGCATCATTGTGTAGATCTCTTTGAGTATTACAAAAATTGTTGTTCATTTGTTAAATTTTAATAAGTATTGAGAAAGTTATGACTGTTTGGTGTTAAGATATATGTGTTGTTTTTTGGGTGTGCAATTTTTTTTTCGAAAAAAAACATTCGAATTAAATTTTTTAGCAGTCCTTTTTAGAAATTTTTTGCATCAACATATAGATTATTTTAAGTACTATAAAAACAACTGCTCACTTTAGAGATTTTTGCACCAGCATATAGATTATTCTAAGTACTATAAAAACAACTGCTCACTTGTAAAATTCTGATAAATATTGAGATAGTTAAAGTTGTTTGAAGTTGGGCTATTGACATTATTTTTTGGTTGCCCAAATTTTTTTCAAAAAAAAAAAATTGTATTAAATTTTGTATCGATCATTTTTAAAAGTTTTTTGCACCAACGTGTAGGTTATTTTGAGTATGACAAAATGACAACTAACTTTTTAAATTTTGATAAATATTGAGGGGGTTACATATGTGGCAAGTTGGGCTTTTGGAGTTATTTTGAATACGACAAAAATGACAACTCACTTTTTAAATTTCGGTAAGTATTGAGGGAGTTACATATGTGGCAAGTTGAGCTTTTGGTGTTGTTTTTTGGGTTGCATGGAAAATTCATACGAAGGGTTGTTTTTTGTTTGAAGAAAATCTACTGATTTAATTGTTTGACAAAAATCTACAGATTTAATTATTTGAAGAAAGAAATAGATGAGATCTTAGAAATTTCAATCATTGAAATTTTTTTGTTATTTAAAACCCTAGTCGTTTGAAGAAAAAAAAAGTCATAAAGTTGCCAAAATTTTCTTAAGAAGACGATATTGATGCTAGGGAATGGTGGAAAAAGTTTAAGTCTTTATATTCTTCTAAATTTTCATGGAGATATGATATTTCGAATTCCTTGCAAGGGGAAGTTATATCTTGGTATTCCAACTTTGCTTGTCCTTAATATCATATATACACATGAGAAGAATTTGAAATTGCATTTTTAAGCAAATAGGGATCAAAAGAAAAGATAAGAACCAAAGAGTGGTCAAAAATATTTATTTGATTGAGGAAGACGGTGTGAACCTGTGCATCTGACGGTCCCCATCTCATGCCGAGTTACCAGTAACGAGATGGTGGGTGTGTTGGAAGCCTTTGGTGATAGTTTGAACCTTGCCAACTACGCCGGTAGTTACTAAAAATTGTGATTGTAACCAATTCATCTATGTAATTAAAAAAAAGATTTATTTGAATGTAAAAATTCTATTTTGTAAGTTCATGGTTGCATTCAAAATCAAAAAATTATTGTTTCCATTAACCCTAAGCACCAAATATAATTTTATCAACGTCTTTGACTAAGAGATTGCAAGTTCAAGCAAAGAAAATCAAAGACATATAGTTTGAGGGTGAAAATGTTCAATTTTTTAAAGATTTAAAGCTTACCATAAATAAATATGTTTTACATGCAAATTTCATGCTATGAAGCTAAATGATGTAGATATTGTTCTTGGTTATCCTTGGTTGGATTCCTTGGGTACTATTAACATTAATGTGCAAAAGAAATTTATGAAGTTATGGTACCACAAAAAGAAGATAACATTGCAAGATATCTCTCAGTCTAAGGTGCAAGAATTAAGGGAAAACTAGGAAGCTATGGTAGGGAAGCAAGTTGCAAAAGATCATGAAATAAAGTTTAAGAGCTAGTAACAGAGATCAAAATCAGAATCCAATGATAAATTAAAATATGGGAGCTTGAAAAAAGAACAAGATGTTAAAGAGTTAGAAAAGGTTGCACATTGGGCAAAGGTTGGAGTATATTGTCATCCACACCACCATGAGAGGCAATAATCATAGAGATGGGGCTTGAGGCAACATAGGAACAATGAGGGACACATAAGGAACCAAAGGAGGCAAAACTTTGGATATGGTACAAGTTGTAAATGCAAGAAGGTATAGATGAAAAAAGGTAAAATCTATGTTTCCAGTAGATGGTAATGGCATCAACGAAGACCACTACTAATCATAGTTTCGTTGGTATGGATGGATGATCAAGATTGGTACCAGTACTCAGCATAGCATGGCTTAGAAGATCATATTGTTTAGCCTCTTCTAATGTTTTGAAGATGAAGCATTTTATAAGGGAATGGAATGTTAGGTACCCAAGATAGGTACTTAATAATTTAACATGATATTGTATAATGGTATGAGCCTTAAATTAACTATTGAGTAAGGAAGGCTACATGTCAAATTAGAAATAGGTAGGAGAAGAGAGGTTCATAGCACGACTGCCCCAGTTCAATGCCCTCGAGGGTCGGGGTCTCGTTGACTTCGTCTCGATTGGTTGCCCCAATTTGATGCCTCCAAGGTCAAGGGTCTTGTTTACTTCTTTTAACCCAATAGGTTAGGATTTATAATGGCAGCATCCAATGATGTTATAAATTCCCTAGGCATCAAAAAACAAAAAATAAAAAAGAGAGTAGAATTAGGTTAAAAAGATAAAATAAAAGTGTCCCAGGGGGATAGCGCAACGGTTTAGGCTTTGGCTCTTCTTCAGGAGGTCCAAGGTTCAAAATGTGACGTGGGCAAGTGTGTGAGGAGGTGGGTGTGTGGTGGTTGTGTGTTAAATTCTCTATTGATAAGCATAGCTCTCGACTTTACAAGGGGTCATGGTTGGGAGGAGATTGCTTAGCCCTGTGTGTTGGTCGTAGGGGTTTGTCACACTAACCAAATAAATAAATAAATAAAATAAAGTAATTTTTAATGTCTATATGATCTTAAGTTATATGAGAAAACTTTCATAAAGGATATTATTTAATAATTTATATTTTATATAATTTTTTGAAATGGGTTATATGGAATTGAAGATGTCATTATGATCATATACTTGTATTACAACTTAACAATTATGTATGTATTATTTATAAAGATTTTAACCTTGATGTCTGACAAGGACAACACAGTGATTAGGGCTTTGGCCTCTCTTTGGGAGGTCTAAGGATCAAACCATAGCGTACCTAGATGGGGATAGGTTGGAAGGTAGTGGTCGAGTGTTTGTCGGTTGGCTACCCTGATGCCCTCGATGTTTGGAGGTCTTGTTGACTTCATCTAACCCAATGGGCTAGGGTTTATAGTGGCAGCACCCAATGGTGTTACAAATTCCCCTATGTATTAAAAAATAAAAATAAATAACCTTGACCTTCTCTTTGAAAGTTGATAATTTTAATTTAATCAATTGGATTAATGTTATTGAATTACGCCCTATACAATTTTTTTTTTTATTTGTGGAAAACATCCCAAAAGGGATGCCACTTTCGGGTAAGACCCAAGGAGGCAGGGGTATCCATTCCACCAAAAATGCCCAGGACTCGGACCTGGCCTACCACCTTTGACATACTCAAGGAGCAAACAAACACACAAAACCAATTTAAAAATAAGTAAATAAATAAGTAAAACAACAAAAATAATAAAATAAAATAAAAAACATGCTCCTTGAGTGTGTCAAAAACAAAAGCACAACCAAACACACACACAATAAGATAAAAGAAACCACAACACGAACCACATAGAAAAACACAAGAACCACATAACAAAACACAAACAAGACAAAAACAACAGAACACTACAAAGACATAACCCAAAAAAAACATGAAAAATAAACACAACCAAAACCTAAAATATTAAAAAAATAAAATAAAAATAAAAATAAAAAACAACCAACAACAGACAATAAACAAAAACAAAAAACATAGAAAACACTCACACAAAAAAACACGAATTAACACAAACAAAGAGAAACACAAGAACAAGAACGACAAAAACACAAGAACAATAACAAAAAACATAAAAAAACACAAGAACAACAAAAAACAACACAAAGAACACAAAAACAAAACAAAACAAAAGAACACACACACCTTAAAAAACTAAACAAAAAAAAAGAAAAAAAAAAATTGAACATAACAATGACCTATCTAGACCAGAAGACTATTAAGGCAAGAAACAACAAAGGAAACAAAAGAAAGAAAAGAGTGAGCTAGGGAACTAAAAAAACTGGAATGAACCAAAGAGAAGCAAAAAAAACAAGAAGAAACTAGGTACCTTCAGAACTGGAGCCATCCAAAGAAATGATAGAAAGAAGAGCTTCCCTAATTTGCGAAGCCCACCATCTAGGAGGGTGGCCATAACAAGTAAGATCACCTTTGTCCAAAGCCCAATTAGCTAAAGCATCAACACTCTTGTTTTTATCTCTCGACCACATGATTGTAATCAACTTTCAAAAATCCCATCCTGGATTAATTGAATCTTCTCAATAATTCTTTTTATTCTCCAATCAACCTTATGATTCTTGGAAGGAGTCTTCAAAAGATTAATCATAAGTTGAGAGTCAGACTCAACTAACACCTTTTCCCATCCAACCTTAGTAGCCTCCTGAAGGCCTCTCGAGGATACCATACCCCTCAACAAGGTTATTGGAAAGAATACCCAAATTCTCAGCAAAAGTAAAAACCAGGGAGCCATCTGAAAGTCTACCAATTCCTCCCACACTGGCTTTTCCAGGGTTCCCTCTAGAGGCTCCATCAGTATTGACTTTTCCAAAATCCTTAGGAGGAGGTTGCCAATTTCTTGTCCTATCCATCTTACTAATACTCACATTCCCTTTAAGTTGGTTGCCCTTAGAAGATTTAATCTTCAATCTTTGCATCACTTGATCCCATCTTTGGTGGGAGTTTTGGGGGTGATTAAGGAGTTGATGGACTGATTCAACTAAGTTGGCTATGGTATTTTGCCAAATATAGTGAATATCCTTCCTATCTTGATTAAAAATTTGGTTGTTCCTTTCAATCCAAATATTCCAAAGAAGAATGGTAGAACCCATCCAAACTAACTGCCTAATAAAATGATCAACACCCTCTTGATTAGGCCAATCCCTCCAAAGTTGTTCAAAAGTAAAAAAATTGGACCATTGTAAGCCAAGTAAAGTGGCCATTCTCCTCCATAGCTCAGAGGCTAAAGTACACTCAATAAAAATATGGTTGAGAGTTTCTACATTCTCTTCACACATCTCACATCTAAAAGGGCCATGAAAACCACGCTTCATAAGTTGCTCACCAAGTAAGCACCCTACGATGCAATAAAAGCCAATTAAAGAACCTCACCTTAGGCCAGAGCTTTTGAGCCCACAATTGAGAAAATATGTCAGAAGAATGGTTGGGATTATTATGGCATAAGGTCAAATAACCTTGAGCAACTGAATACTCACCCTTAGTAGTGTTGTTCCATCCAAAACAATCTTTTTCATGGGACCAAGAGAGAGATCTCATATGAAGGATGCCTTGGATATCTTGTCTTTGCCTTTCTCGGATTTGAATAGGCCAGTCCTCAATAGGGATCCAATATCTACCAACCTTTGAATTACCAGTATGGTACCGATAGTAATTAGCCACCTTTATCCAGTTAGCTCGGTGAAGCTCCTCCATCCAAGGCCTCCAATCGGGAAACTGAGTTATCAAAGGCTTGTGACCATCCCAAGAATCTGTCCAAAAATTTGCCTATTGACCATTATGAATGATCCAAAATAAATTTTTCTTTATCAAATCCTCACCAGTCTTAAGAACTGCTAAAATGGGAGAACCTTTGGTAGGAAGTTGATAGCGAACAAGGTCTTCAGGACTTTTGTTCTCAACATATTTAGCATGGAGATTATTGGCCCAAAGAGCATTGGGGTTATGCAACATCCTCCAATATAATTTAGCAACTAAAGCTTTGTTGTTATTAATAGAAGACCAGAATCCTAACCCCCTTTATTCTTAGGAAGACATAAAGTGTCCCATTTCACCAAGGCCCATTTTCTTTTCTCCTTAGTACCACTCCAAAGGAAACGATGACTGATTTGATCCAGTTCTCGAAGAACAACCTTTGGAATATTCAACATGGAAGATACATAAATAGGAATAGCTTGAAGGACTGATTTTACCAAGGTGATTCTACCCCTATAAGAAAGCCACCTGTTGGTCCACTTTCCAATTTTCTTCTTGACTTTGTCCAACAACCAATTCCAATATTTATTTTTTTGCCTTTGAATATTTATGGGAATACCTAAATAAGTGATTGGAAGGGAGGTCTTCTTATATCTTAATTTATCCAAGACCATGGATTCCTGTCTAGCAGAGCAATGAAAGAAAATAACTTTAGATTTGTCTTCATTGATCAACTGCCCAATAGCCTTAGAAAAATAGCTAATGATTTGCTTAATATTAGAAGCTTCCTTAACTGTAGCTTTACCTAAAAGAGTAGAGTCATCCACAAATTGAAGATGAGAGATAGGTCTAGCTCCATGAGCAATGGTAACTCCCTCAAGGGTTTTGTTTTCCCTCTTTTTGGTTATAGTCCTACCCAAGCATTCAACAAGAATGATGAATAAATAAGGGGATAGCGGGTCACCTTGCCTAATACCTCTGGAAGCTGGGAATGACTGAGAAGGCCTGCCATTGATAAGAACTAAGTAGGAAACTGAAGAGATACATCCCATAATCCAATCCATCCAATCCTTAGAGAAACCAAATTGCCTCAAAACTTTGATAAGGAAGTGCCAATCCACTCTGTCATAAGCTTTGGATAAGTCTAACCGAATGAACATGGAAGGAGATTTTTGCATATCCATGGAATGGATGGCTTCCTGAGCAAGAACTATCTCATCTACTATTTGACGCCCTTCCACATAACCCCCTTGCTCTAGGGAAATAATCTTATGCAAAAGAGGCTTCAACCTTTCTGCCATGATTTTAGTAATGATTTTGAGAAGAACATTACATAAAGCAATAGGTCTAAAAGTTGAGATATGATCAACCTCTTGAGCTTTTGGAACAAGAGTAATATAAGTTTTATTGATAACCTTCAAAATTTCTTTGGCTTTCCTGGCTTCTTCCACCACCTCTAATAAATCAACATGAAGGATATCCTATAACTCTTGGTAGAACTCAATGGGAAAACCATCAGGACTTGGGGTTTTCCTTTTTTGCATTTTAAAAACTACCTGTTGAAGCTCATTGATAGTAATAGGAGCAATCAAAATAGAGTTCTCAGAAGTGATAAGAAAAGGGATTGAAGTGATAAGAGAAGGGATTGCTTGAAGAACATTTTGTTGAGAAGTCGAGTCAAGAGGAGTAGCAACAAAAATATTGGAAAAGTAATCAACAACAATAGAGTTCATGCCATCCCAAGTATAAACAACATCTCCAGAATCTGATTTCAGGGAAGAAATAAAGTTGTGAGATCTTCGAGCTAGAAGAGATTTGTGGAAGAAATTTGTGTTTCGATCTCCTTCTTTGAGCCATTGAATTCTAGATTTTTGCTTCCATAAGATTTCTTCTCTTTTTTCCCATTCCTCTAACCGAGTTGTGAGTTTAATTTCATTCGCACTTCTCTTCTCTGTGAGGCCATCTAAACGGATTTTCTTATTCAAATTTTCAAGATGAGCAATAACTTCATGTTTTTTTTATGAACATCCCCAAACTCTTTCCAGTTCCAAGTCTTGATTTTGGATTTAATGTATTGCAGTCTTTTGGCAAAATAGAACATCTTAGTCCCATGCCTAGGTTTACCTTCCTTCCACCATTGTTGCACACGAGGTCTAAAGGAAATGTCTCTAAGCCACATTAATTGAAAACGAAAAGGAGAGAAACTCACATTGGTTTTCCACATTTCCACCATGACTGGCCAATGATCCGAACCAACATTATTAAGAGTCTTCACTTTAGGAATGTGACCATGGATTAAGAAATTTTTAGAGAGCAAAAACCTATCCAATCTCTCCATTATACAAGCTAAGCCTTGCCTTCTGTTAGACCAAGTCATAAGGCCATTATCTGGTTGGATGTCCACAAGATGGAGGTTTGCAATATATTCACTCATGAGGTCATTGCTTTTGTCCAAATTTCTATTTCCCCCCTTTTCTCATCCAGAGAGAGGATGGTATTGAAATCTCCTCCGATCAAGATCCAAGCTTCAGGAAAATGAGAGATAATATGAGTTATATCCTTCCACTATCTTCTTTTTTCCTCCAAAGCAGTCGAGCATAAACAAGTAATGCAGAGCATAATTTGGTTGGAATGTCTACTTTGAATAGCTATAGCCAACAGACCCCAACTCGCCAACCATATGGTGAATAACTACCTCTTTTGGGTCCCAAAGACAAGCAATGCCACCATAAGTCCCCTGGGAACTGAGGGAAACCACTTTTCCAACTGGCCAAATTTTACTGGCAATTGAGTCCATATCCTCCATTGACATCTTTGTTTCTTGAAGGAAAACAAGATGTGGATGATTTATCTGAATCATTCTTCTAATTTCATTTTGTTTTGAAAGACTCCCTTTGAGTCCTCTAATATTCCAAGTGATGATCTTCATTAATACCAGGGCTAAAAAGTTGGGAAGGGCATTAATATTACCTTCCTCTACAAGCTTTTCACCTTCTTTTACCATATGATATTGATTGGTCTTGCGACTTGCTTTTTGATTAGAATCCATCTTCAATTTTTTTTCCCTGTTTCTTGACTTATTCCAATTGAATCTGAGATGGCTTCTAACCTTGAAGAATGCTCGTACACAACCAAAATTTTACTAGAGGGTTCAACGGAGTCTATATTGGGACCTATATTATTTGAAGTTTTGACATTTAAAAGATTGTTTTTCTTGTGTAAATTTTCTCCCTTTTTTTCTGTTGAAAACCTTTGATTTGTTGGTTTGTCTCTGGAGTTCTTCCCTTCATATTTAAATTGTGTTTCTAAGATTTTTGTTTCCATTATTTCCTCTTCCTCACTTGGGACATCATTTGTGGAAAGGATTTCAAACATATTAGCAGATGACTTTGATTGATCCTTCATAACTGGTTTTTTCTAAGTGTTCTTCTTCTTAGGCATTTGGAAACCTGTTGAGTTTATATCTTCTTTCTTTTGATCAGGAATTTTATTTGGGCAAGCACTGGCCAAATGACCATATTCATGGCAAATTCTACAATGAAAAGGAATGTTCTCATAGTCCACTACTTGCTCCCAAGTGTCTTCCCCAAATTGTAATGTGATATTTTTAGGTAGGGGTTTGTCAAAATCCATTAAAACACAAATCCGAGCATAAATAATATGTTCAAAATTTTGAGTACAATCAACAATCATCATAAAAGTTCCTAAAGAGTTTCCAATTGAAGAAAAAATAGTAGGATTCCAAAATTCAATAGGGAGGCCAAAGAGTCTAACCCACACGGGAGCTATAGAAGGCATCTCTTCTTCGGCTTTAAATTTAGTATGCCAGGGCTTCATGAAAAGCCCTGCCCTTCCAAAAAACCAAGGACCCCCTTGAAAAGTTTTCTCTCTATCTTCATTATTAGCAAATAAAACAAGAAAATAACCATTTGGATAAATAGAGATTTGTAACTCACCTTTAGTTTTCCAGATTTTTGTAGCCCAGACTTTGAAAGCAGATAGGCTCGGATGAAAACCCATGAACCAGACAAATTAGTCCTCTTTTTTCCAAATCTTCAATGCCAATCCGAATGTTACCCATATCAAGCTTAACAATAGGAGTTCCATCACCGCTTTAAGACATCCTCGACTCCATTTTCCTGGGATCAATCTTAGGCATTCTTAGAGGTTTATGGGAAGCCCTAAGATTGATATTAGCATTGGGCTGAGGCTGTCCACCATGGAGGGCATCCCTAAAATTCATTTTTGGGGCTGAGTTTTCAAAATTCTTACCCTTGACAGGGGTTTTCATAGTAGAATTATTTTGTGGGTGCACCTTAGCACCAGATTCACTTGAGATATGAGCCATTTTTTGATCAACTAGCTTGAAACTTGTTTCGTGATCTCTTTAATCCTTGCCCTAGACGCCGTGGAAAGGTATGGTTTTCACTTTTCTTTTGTGCAACAAATTGGAAGTCGTTGTCACTCAAGTTCACAGTATGATCTGTTGAAAGATAAATTTCTAACCCATCTTGGATCCCCTGCAACATTTCCTGCTAAAATATTGAGCATAAACCACAAAAATATTGGCCGCTAGGGCCCGAAGGCCCTAAAAACCAACCTCTGGAGCTGCTTGCACTCAACCCAGATGAAACCCTCGCATAGCCGCTTGCCAAAAATCTCGTTCACACATAGGGATGCGCTAGGATCTGTGTTGCTCCAAATGATATGAAAATTGGTGGAGACGTTCTAGGGTTTTTCAGGCATCTACCCTCAAAATTTCAGCTCAATCCGAGTCCGGATGAGTGAGATATGGCCGAAACAAGTTCGATAGTTTGGGCAGTCCTACGAAAAAACGTCCCTCCTCTAAATCCTACGCCCTATACAATTAAAAGTATTTTTATTATTGTCTTCTAATTGCATATATATGTTATTCATGTGCATATAGAAATAGAGTGTCATTTTTTCTAGTTAAAAGCTAATGTCTTCATGAAGGGAAGTGGGCCAACATACCTGTGCATGAAAATAGTTGGATGCAAAAAACTTACCGAGCACTATTGTGGTTCCTTTGCCATAAAATTCATTGGTAGTTAAACAAAAAGTTATTTCCTAGTTAGGGTTTGGAGAATATTTCTCTACGGTTGATGGCGTATATCCCCATGAAGGGAAGTTTGGGTCAATAAAATTGTGCATAAAGAAAGTTGCAAGCAAGGCAAGTTGGAAGGGAGTTAGGGTTTGGGGCAACATTCTTTCTACGGCTAAAGGTAGATGTTCCCATGAAGGGAAGTTTGGGTCGACATACCTATGTGTGAAGAAATTTGAGCATGGGAAAATTTACCAAGCACTATTATGATTCCATTGCTGATAAATTAATTAATAATTTTAAGAAAAAAATTGCCCTTCTCCATGTTTTTATTTCGAGAGTAGTTTTGTGAAAGAAGTGAAAATATATGGTACATTCACTATGTATATATATGAAGATCATTCGAAGGATGGAGGGGGCAAGGGTTGTAAAAGGTAGCAATGGTTGGAAGAGAGATGGGCGAAAACAAGAAGCTGAGAGAGTTTTCGAAGGGAATGACAATAGAGAGTTTGAGTGAATAAGGGAATCAGAGGATAGAAAAATGGTTGGAAAGAATAAAACAAAACAACTGAAAGTTAATAATACAATGAATAATGGTTGCAAGGAGCCACGAGATGAAGAAAGGACATGCAGTGAAGATGAATATTGAAAGAAAAATGGAGACATGATGGGGATCAATGGTAAAAACTTACAAAGTAGTCAAATTTTTCAAAAAAATCTAGAGTAGAACACCTAAACAAGGGCAGAGCAAATGGATTATTAGATCAAGGCAAGTTGTATGGAATAATATGGAATGAATAAGTATAAGCGGTGGATAATACTAAGGGACTAGATTGACATTCAAAGAAATCAATATTTGGTTCCCAAGAGTAACTTATGGAACTTAGGAACAAAAGGACTAAGGATTCCATAAACCAGACTCTCAAAGAAACAAAGGGAAGAAAAAAAGAAGCAAAGATAAAAGCAAATATCCCAAACCTAGCGCTAACCTAAGGCTAGGAGTTTTTAAATTGAAACCCCTCTCATCTAAATAAGGGAAGAGGTAAAAAAAAACACTACATCAAAAATATGAAAGGAGACAGTTAAAATGGTGGTGGAGGAAGATTTGGTGCTCAAACAAGTTTCACCATTGAAAGATAAAGCTTTGGTGGGAAGGTTCATGAGACACTCAATGAAAACAAAAACTCTTTGCGGTTGGATAAATTCAACAAGGTTGAAGTTGCTATAATATCACCCAACATACCATGTAATGATAAAATGTTGGATAGCTTTTGTATTCAAGAAAGAAGATGTGAAAAGTATGAAAAAGGAAAAATGGATATGGGGTCATAGTATCCTTCTCTAAAATATTGGACACCTAGGTTTGATCCTTGATTTGAGAGGATAACCACCCAGCCTATTTGGGTCAAGTTACTTGTACTACCATTGGAATATTGAATGAGAAAATGCTAAGGGAGATAGGGAGCTCTTTGGGAGTTTTTCTCAAACTAGACTCAAAAAATTTAAATATCATTTAGAAATCGATAGCTTGAATCTTAGTGGAGATGGACCTAGGTTTGGGATTACTTGAGAACATATAATTTGTTACAAGAAGTTAGTCTCACACACAAAATTTAGACTATATTTGAGTCCCATTTTGATGTAGTTTCTGCCACTAGTATGGTCATCTCAAAGCAAAATATAGACCAACAAGAAGCATTACCCACAACAAGGAGCAGATAGAAGTTGAAAATCCTAATGGTACAGACAATAAAAAGAACATAACAATAACATAAATTCAATTAGTTAAGGATCAAGCAACAACCTTAAGAGCTCTAGAAGAACAATCACATGCATCACTCAATCAATATAAGGAAAATGACTAGACAACAAGACAAATATTCAAGGGAGTTGTAGAAGTAAAGAGGGAGGCTTTGTAGATATTTAACAAAGAGCCTAGAGGACTAGATTCATGTAATCTAATAATATCTCTACATGATGATTTGAATGATACAATTAATAAATTTATTTCCCATACAAATTTGGCTTGCAATCAGTTTTGGAGGACTAAATTGAGAATAGTATTAAGAGAAGAAGGATAGATGAGATTATTTCTCCCTTGACAAGGGAAGGGTGGAAGATAATGGAGGATAGACAGGCAGAGGGAACAAGAAAGAATTTAGTTTGGGATAGAAGAGGGTAGATTCTCTTTGAGATCAATTAGAAAATAAAAATGAAGAATAAATACACCTCATGGAGAACATTCCCCCCTCAAAGAGAGGAAAAGGAAGTAAGCTTAGGAAATTCCCCATCAATAGGATTTCATCTCCCTCTAGTCCCTCATCTCAATGTAAAGTTTCACCTCCTATGGGAAGATATGCTTTAAGATCTCAGAAAAAATGTAAAGTAGATAAGAGCTTTGGGAAAATTCAAAGGGGGTTGATCTTTGAAGCTAGTCAAACTTAGGGTTCCTCAATAGGTAGGATTTCCTATCTAAAAATAACTCAAAAAAGAGTTGAGAAAGAAATTATATCTAGTAAACAAAGATCTAATTATGGGGCACTTATAGCAGGACAACCCCTTGAGTTAGGTAAATCCAAAATTATAATCTCTCTAACTATTAGAGGATTGGGGACTCCTCACAAAAATATTGCTCTAAAAATACTTATTAAACTTCAAAAACCTGATATTATCTTGATTTAGGAAGGCATGTCAGAGGTAGGAAAGACAATTATACTTAGATCACTCCTACCAAGTTGGAAGTTTATTGGGATAGACTCAAATGACAAGTTAGGGGAAATTATGTTAGGAAGGAAAGATTCTTACCAATTGATTGAAAACCCCTTCATAGAAGTAGGAATAGTATTCGAATTTCACTTCAAGGAGTTAGGGAAAACTATAACTATAGTAAATACGTATGGTCCATATGGAGATAGGAAGGTTTGTTGGGAGGAATTTTCTGGCCAAGATCTTCTAAAAAGGGAGAATTTAATGGTGGGGGAGGATTTGAACTTTGTTACAAAATGAAGTGAAATATGGGGAGAAGAGGCTATAATGGACCCACTAGTTGACTTTTCGTTCACAAAATTTAGAGTGTTGGACTATGTGATATAGAACCAACAAAGCTTGCTCCTACATGGAGGAACAATTGAACTGGAAGACATGAGATATCCAAAAGATTGGAAATATTTCTAATTTTAGAAAGCTCGTAGCTTTCTCTAATAATATGAGAACATGAATAGATCAAGGGGGAGTGTAGGATCATTGTTCAATCCTTTTACAGCTAGAAAATGATGAGGATAAACCACCAATCCATTTCAAATTCAATTCCATTTAGTTGAGGGATGAAGAATTTTAAAACTTAGTAAGAACAAAATAGAGGTATTGTGACCCAACCTTAGAAGCGACATCCATGTTTAAATTCACTAGTAATATTAGGAGAATAAAATTTGTCACATTAGGTAGGGCCAAAGCAAAATACTAGGAAGTGGAGGCAAGACTTTGAAATTGAATCTTCTGTAAATTAGCTTTATAGTACCATAGATAACAAAGTTTTTCAAAAAATAAAATCATGCAAGTCAAAGAATTGGAAAAATAAATAAGAGAGAATTGTTTGAATGGGAGGAAGCAAAATGGAGAGTAAAAAGCAGGGCTTTATAGCTAGAACAGGGCAATGAATTTTTTTTTTTCAAAATTATGCAAAACAAAGGAAATATACAAACACAAATTGGAAAATGAAAGGGGGGAATGGAAACACTTTGATAAAATTCCAAGAGTTGGCTCCATTAGTAGTAAACTACTTCAAAGACCTGTATAAAGATCCAAACTAAGGAAATATACCAGAGACAATCAAACTAGTTCTTAATCTGCCCAAGATGGTCAATGAGGAACAAAAAGAAGTTTTGTTCTCAAAAATCGCCAAGGAGTTACATTTAGTAGTCAAATCATTCCAAAAAGGGAAAAGTCTAGGTCCTAATGGATGGACAATTGATTTTTATTTGGATTTTTATGAATTTTTGAATGACGATCTTCTAAAAATGGTAGATAATCAAGGATTAAGGGACAATTGCTAGGATCCATAAACTCCACTTTCTTGGATTTGATACCAAAAAAGGACAATTGATAATCTTTTGGGATTACAAACCTATATCTTTATGTAATACTCTCTATAAAATCATCTCAAAGATTATAGCTAGGAGAATTAAAGGGATCTTCTCAAATAAATTTCTCGAAGAACAGTTTGGTTTTTAAACCAAAAGGTAGATTCAGGAAGCAATAGGGGTAGCCGAAGAAGGACTACATTCAATAATGACAAGGAACAATAAGCAATGGTAATAAAATTGGATCTAGCAAAATATTTCGATAAATTAAATCAGTTATACATCAAGCTGATCCCAATTCAATTTGAATGTAGCATTCCCTTCATGAATTGGGTGATGGGATATATCAATTCAACCTCTTTTGTTGTACTTATTAATGACTCAACTTCTAATTTTTAAGGCTTCTAGAGGTTTAAGACAAGGGTGTCTAATTTATCCTCTCCTTTTTATTTTGGTAGCTGAAGGTTTGAGTAGACTGATCAGGGAATAGAAAGGATAGGAAATGACCAAGGGTATCAAAATTGGTAACTCTTTGAAGTTTACCCATTTGCTCTTTGCAAATGATATTTTTCTTTTTGGAATTAGGGCAATGGAGGAAGTCTCAAAGTATAAAGAAGTGTTAGACCTATTGTATGTCTACAAGAATGGAAATAAATATTCAAAAAATAGATAAGCCTTCAATAGATTTCAACGAGGGCAAATAAAAGCAATAATAAGATTTTTTTGTTTCAAGGAAAGTAGACTTTGATAAAGGGATAAAATATTTAGGCTTTCATCTAAAACCTAATGAGTATGGTGACCAAGACTAGATATGGTTATACATCAAAATAGAGAAGATGATGAGGACCACACTTGATGTATATAATAGTTAGGCTTTGTAAGGCTTAATTCATGTTCTCGTTAGGCTTATAATATTTTTTTATTAGGCCTATGTTGTAATGCATGAAGCTTCTTAAAGCTCACATTTGTTAGTTTGTTAGCATCTTATGAGTTAGCAATGATTGGATTTGCTATCTTTGTTAGAGTTTATTGGCATCTTAGCTTAACTTTAGCTTATGGTTAAGCATCTTCCCTTTATGGTTGTAAATTGCATATTTAACCATATTTGTGAATGCAAATCCTAGCTTCTTTTTTATCCACATCAGTTTGTATCGGAGCTTTAGAACATTCGTGGATGGGATTACGCTAATTGGTTTAGATAATGCTCAATTTGGGTTTGCATTTGCATATGAAAGTCTTAAAAGTTCCCTTTTTATACTAGATTTAGATGCCTAAATACTTAGCAAAATTTCTCCCTTTGAGGTTTGCCTTGGGTTCCAACTCTTGGCCCCATATGAATTGCCTTTATCTTTGCCTTCTTCCACTACTGTTCACATTCAAAACATTACAAAACTTATAGAGTCTTTAGTCTAGAGTGGTTTAGATTTTGCAAATATCCAACAACAACATAAGCAATCCATGGATAAGCACAATGTTCCTCATCCATTTGAGTTTGGCGATAGAGTTTGGCTTTATTTGGATAAACAACATTTTTAAGAGAAGGCACATAGTAAAATCAAACCTTTATGCTATGGGTCTTACACCATTCTTCAGCAGGTGTTTTAGAATACCTTTTGTCTTGATCTTTCAGCTCATATAGGCATTCATGATGTTGTTAATGTGGATCTTTTGAAGTTGGAACATGAGTCCACTTTGGAGACCAATCCTGTCATAAAGCATCCCACTAATGTGGTAACTAGATTTCATATTTTGCTTTATTTAGACAAAGTGTTTGACATGAAGACTCATCATACATGACAAGGATCTACCACTTCCTACCTTATTGCATGTCAGATTTAGCTTTCACATCGGGCTCATTGGATATCACACCATCAAATGTCCCACAATTTTCCTTTCCTTTTGAAAGCATTGGAGTCCAATGCTTCTATGGTGGAGGGATGATGAGGACCACACTTGATGTATGTAATAGTTAGGCTTAATTATTCATGTCCTAGTTAGGCTTATATATATTTTATTTATTAGGCCTATGTTATAATGTGTGAAGCTTCTTAAAGCTCATGTTTGTTAGTTTATAGCATCTTATGAGTTAGCAAAGGCTGGATTTGTTAGATTAGTTAGAGTTTGTTGACATCTTAGCTTAAATTTAGCTTATGATTAAGCATCTTCCCACTTTGGAGGATTATGGTTATAAATTGTATATTTAACCATATTTTTGAATGCAAATCCTAGCTTCTTTTTTATCCACATCAAAAGAGGATCACCACTTGGTGCACTAGGTGGTTGTCATTGGGGGTTGCCTTATGTTGGTGAAATTAGTCTTGGAAGCCAACCCTGACTAGTAACATTCCTTAGCTTACATTCCCATCACAATAGCAAAATAAGGAAGAAGTGTTTTCAATTCCTTTGGTCAAGGAACAAACAAAAGGATGCAATGACACTAGTTAAATGGAACATAATAGATAAACCAAAATCAAACAAAGAATGGGGCCTCAAGAATATACATAATTTTAGAAAAGCTTTACCAACAAAAATATTATGGAGATTGATAACCAAAAAAGATAATGGCAAGAAGTAATTTAAGAGAAATAACTAGGTACCTTGTCTTTTATAGATTGGATCATACTATATAATAAATCAATTTCAAAATCCATAATTATTTGGAAAGCACTGGTGAGAGCTTTCCTATTAGTTGGGAATTTCTTGGCATTGAAAATAGTGAATGAAAGGGAAGTAACAATAGGTAAAGATCCTTGGCTAGGCAGCAAAGGAGATTATTAGCTTCCACAAAACATAATAGATCATCTCAATAGCCAAGAAAATATGTTATTGGCACAAGTGCTATAAATAGAGAACACTAATTTATGGAAACCATGATGGATCACAACAAAAGAACGAACACTAGGAGGAAATGAAGCACATATTTGGCATGATTACACAAAGGATCTAGAAAGAGCAAATATAAGACTAAATTAACAAAGATACTTTATGATATGGTCCAAGAATTACCAATTCGGTAGTACACAACCAAAGAAGAGAATAAATAAAGATTTGATAACAACAATGAGGAAAAGCTTAGGTGGTGAAGTAGAACATGGAAGGTAAATTCTCCCCTAAAAACTAGAATATTTGCTTGGTTAGCTCTAGCCAAAAAAGCACTAACATGACTCCTAATATTGAAAAGGAAAAAGAGTGATCTAGAGTTACTAAAAAGTAAGATTTTCAAAAAAGTCTCGGTTTAGATTGAAAAAAGAGCTCATGTTGAGGATGGGGGAGGGGGAGGGACCTGCTCCTTCTTCCTGCTCCCCTTTCCCTGGTTCTTGCCCAGTCCTTGATTCATCCCAGGTCATCCCACTCTGGGAATGGTTTGTAGCAGATGATCTCCTTGGGGGGAGATCCTTGCCCACTTTTTGCTCATTTCCCAGTAGTTTTTGGGGTTTCCTCATTTGAATACTAGGTCTGGTGCTTCCTAGGGATCCTCTGGGGTTTCCTACATGTTCCTGGGATCCTGTCCCTGATCTCCCTTAGGCTTTTCCCTAGGGTTTTTTTGCAGGTTGTTGCTGGGATCCGATTCCCAGGTCTTTCTTGGTCTGTGGTGGTTGCAAGTTGGGTTCTCGTTCGCTTATTGGTGCATCTCGTGAGGTTCTCTCTTCATCGAGGTTGGTTTGGGGGGGCCAATTTCCTCTTTGCTCGTGTTTCCTCTCTAGGATGCCATTGGTTGCTGGTGGTCTCATCCCTTTGGGTGGGACCATGTTCGTTTTCCTATTCGAAGGCTTATTTTTGCTGGATCTACTCCTTGGTGGACACTTTGAGTATTTGCATGGTCTTTGGGGGGCCTCTTCTTGTGCTTGAGTTGTTCCCAGCCCCAGTCCCAGTTCCCTAAAGTTGTTCATGTGCAAGTATAGGGATTCTTGGTCCTTTTTGCTGGGGTGCTTTGGGTTTTATACTGCATGTCTCGATCTTAGGAGGATCGATGATCTATGCATGCAGGCCCCTGGATCCCTTAGTTTAGGTTTTCATGGATCCCATCTTTGTGTCTGCTGCTACTTTCTTCCTGGGCTTCATAGGTTTTCATTTTAGTTTTTGTTCGAGGGATTCTTCTTGGTGGACTCTCAGAGCTTGTTCTTGGCCTTGTGGGGGGGGGGCTTTTATTATTCCTAAGTTGTTATCAATCCCAGTTCCTCTTCCCTGGAACTGTTCATGAGCAAGGATGGTGGGTCCCTAGTCCTTTGTGGCTTTCGAGATCCTTTCTTTGTGCCTATGTTTGTTTTCTCTAGATCCTTTCGGCTTCCTCATACTCCTGTTGGCGGGATTCCAATGCTGCAGTTTCCCAAACCTGTTCTTCTGCTAGTTCTCCTACTGGGCGAGATTTTCCATTCTTGCTGGTTTTCTCACTGGACGAAATTTTTCAATCCTATTTTTCTGTTGGGTGGGATGGGATTTCCCGCTGGGCGGGATTTTTCAATCCCATTTTTTTGCTGGTTTTCCTGTTGGGCGGGACAGGATTTCTCGCTAGGCGGGATTTTCAAATCTTTTGGTTTTCCCACTGGGCGGGATTTCCAATTTGGTGGTTTTTAGCTGCTTCCCGCTGGGTGGGATTTTCAAATTCATCATCCTGCATGTTTTCCCATTAGGTAGTATTTTTCAAAACTGGTGGTTTCCCGCTGGGTGGGATTTTTAAAAATTGGTGGTTTCCCACTGGGCGAGATTTTCCAATCTACTGGTTTTCCTGCTGGGCGAGATTTCCAACCTAGTGGTTTTCGTCCGCTTCTCGCTGGGTGGGATTTTTCAGAACTAGGGGTTTCCCACTGGGCAGGATTTTTCAAAATTGGTGGTTTCTCGCTAGGCGGGATTTGTGGTTTCCTGCTAGGCGGGATTTTTCAAAATTGTCTTTTCCTGCTGGGTGGGTTTTTCCAAACTGTCTATTTTTCGTTGGGCGGTATTTTTCAAATTGATTGTTCTTGACATTTATGACCTGTTGTAAAAAGGTTTTGGGATCCTTTCAAAACTCACTTTTAATATAATTTTTACGTACCAAAAAAAAAAGCACTAACATGGGATGTTCTTCAAAGGAGGTCCTAACAAGGACCAATTAAATGTGTCATGTTTAGAAAGGAAGAAGAAACAATGGACCATCTTCTAATTTATTTTCCTTACGTATGAGAAGCATGGAATTCTATTTTACCTTTGACTCAAGGGAAAGGACAGTGGCTTGCTAGGAACCTTTTAAATAACATGCAACAATAGTTCAAAGAAAGAGGATTAAAGGAGTATAGATGTGTCCCTTTGATAGTGGAATGGGGCTTATGATTGGCTAGGAATGCCATGTTGTTTGAAGGTAAGTAAATTCTAGCAATTTAGGTGCAAATGAAAATTAAATTTATTTTTTAAAGTAAAAAAATCTTCTCAAAATCAAAACTAATCAGGCCTATAGGAACACTAACTGTGGATCCTATGAATCCATGGGCCTTTTTGATGGAGCTTGTTAGGGTAGGCCAATCAAGTGTGGGTCAGGGGGAGCACTTTACTTAAATAAAAATCATAAGATCACTTTCAAGGTAGGTTTAAGGGAAGACACAAATAATATGGTAGAATGAAAATCATTGATCCTCTTGATAAGAATAGTAGTAAAGAAAGGCATTACAACTTTACAAATTTATGGGGATTCAAAATTAATGATAAGTTGGGTTAAATATCATGTTCAGATGAAAAACATGCTCCTTAGTCCTTTTTATGAGCAAGTGAAATTATTAGAATCTTCTATAACATAAATTTCATACAAGCACATCTATAGGGAACTAAATGTAGAAGTAGATGGTCTTTCAAAAGATGGTTTGAACCTTATAATAGATACTTGGCAGAGGGAATAAGTGGTTAGAGGACTTGAGGTTTATTTACAATCCTTCTTTTATTAAGAATCACATCATAGATCTATTAATAACAAAAAGGGGTTTGAAAGGGACCCTCACCTCTACTCTATAAAAAGATAAAATTTAAAATATCATCGGTATTTAGAATTAAAACATGAGTCCTACTCAATTTTAGAACTTGGGCAGGAGTCATTCAAGAACTAAGATTGATTAAGAAATTACTCTTGCTTTCACCTATCCTATTATTAGGAATATGTTTATGGATTGTAAGCTGACTATAGGATATTACACTAGAGTCCATTATTCCTCTCGATCTATATATATATATATGTGTGTGTGTGTGTGTGTGTGTGTGTGTGTGTGTGTGTATGTATGCATAATATATATACATGTACATACATACATACATACATACATATATACATATATATATACTGACCACATTGTATTTGTATGTATGTATGTATGTATTTGTGTGTGTGTGTGAGATACTAAAGATTAGATCACATTGCCTCAATTATAGGACTTGAGTGGTTTTTGAGTCCCACTACTTGTCAAACTTTTTTCCAATAGGGTGGTAGGCTTAAAGGTGGGATCTTGCTTGTGTGGAATTCGTCACTTTTATTAACATAGAGTCAAGGTATGTGTGTGAGGTAGTTGGCTCTTGAGTTTATTGTGATCCTCTTTTTATATAAGTTGTTTATTTTCAATAACATAATTCTATAGAATTTTGTTCTATTGGTGAATACATTATTTGGTACGTGCAAATATACCCCCATGCTACCTTCATGGTACAAATATAAATATGTAATAGATTAGGGTTTTCTACAGTTTAGATGAGTGATTTATATTTGCCCTTTATGCAAGTATTTGTGCTAGATATGCACAAGTGTCATGTAAGTAAGAGTGCAAGTGTATATTGAGAGAATGTGCACAAGTGTTATGTATGTAAGTGTGAAAGTATGTAATGTGAGGATGTGCAAAAGTATCTTGTATTAGGAGTGCATGTAGAAGAGTAAGAGTCATGTAAAAGTATGCAAATGTCATAGAGTTAAGTATGCATGTAAGAAGAGAGTGAAGATTCTAGTATACAAGTGGCAATATGAGAAGCCAAAGGTCAAGAATAGGAAAGTTTACAACTATCAAATATGTGAGGAGTGCAATAGTCAAGTATTAAGGAGTCACATATCTATTGTGGAGACAAAGCTCCATACAATGTAAGTGGGAAAATGGTCTGTAGTGATCACCATAGCAAGCATTCATAATAAAGCTTGTATACAGATTTTGAGCAATTTTATTGTAAGTATTCTTCATGCTTGTACATGAATGATTTTGGCCATTTACATTTATATTTGATATTATAATGAATGTTATTATATTTATATTGGCCTAGATATATATTTGATTGCACTTATATTTAATTCTACTCTTGATTGTTGATATTGAGACCTAAGATATTGTGGCTTAATTATATTGGATTTTGAGATAGTTTGGCTTAAAATCCAACAATGATATCAGAGCTACCGCTTAATTCTATCCATTTTTTATAGAGTTATATTTTAGATCCACCATAATATTTGGATTCTATCCACTTTAAAAGCAATGAAGACTTAGATTCTATTTTAAAGGTTTGATTGAGTAGATATTGAGGGGACAAATAAAAGTCACCCTAATTTGGATGCTAGGGTCTATCCACTTGGTTCAAGGAAAACCAGTGAAGACAAGGACTTAGCCAGAATAGGTTAAGGGTCAACTTCGAAGGAATTTGGACATGAGGGGACATTCAAAGTCACCTTGATAATATTTTGGATTCTCTAGAAAAGAGGATAATCACATTGTTCTTAAGTTTGACCTAAGACATCAGAGATAGCTTCCAAGGAAATGAGAAGCATCAAAGCTTCTAGAGAATAAAGAAGCATCAAAGCTTCTTAAGAATTGAGAAGAATCAAAGCTTCAAGAAAATAGATAAGTATCAAAGCTTCCAAAAGATATAGAAGCATATAAGCTTCCAGAGACGAGAAGCATCAAAGCTTCCTAAGAACAAATAAGGAAGCAACATAAACTTCCAAAGATAAAGAAATATTCAAGAAGAAAAATTTTTGGTCAATCAAAAAATCAGAAGGATCAGGCTGACTGGAAATTCTACCTACCATTCCAGTCTTGGCCTTAGAATTAGTTTTTAAGTAATAATCTTTAAAGTTTTTCTAAAAGCATCTACTTTCAACTATTAAGAGAGCTATTTAAATGTAAGAAAGTAGGCTACCAAAGAACAATAAGTTCTATCATCCAAAGGCTACCAAAGAGCGATAAGCGCTATTAAGGAGTGCTATTATTCAAAGGCTATTAGAGAATGATAAGTTCTATCAAGAAGTACTATCATGTAAGGAACCTACTATTGAAATAAAGCTCTCAAACATAATATTAAAATATAACTTAAATACATGCAATAATAGAATAACACTATGCAGAAAGTAATTGCAAAATTGAAACAATCTCACAAATAACTTAGAATCGCAGGCCTCTTCGAGGGGACAACCTCCTTCAATATTTTATTAGCTTGCAAAAAGATACATTTGTATATGACTTCATGCCTTTTAAAGAGAAATCTACATGCAATCCTACCTAAAGGTTCAAGATTTGGCTTACATGTAAAATGCCACTTGGCTTACATGCGAAATGCCACTTGAGCTAGAATCTTCTACCAAACATCGATTACAATCTTGATAACAATTATATGCAATGGCACCATCGGTTACAATCTTGATAACGGTTACATGTGATGGCACCACTTGGATAGGTGCCTTATTTACCACATACATTACGAGGAATTACAAAATAACATTATAATATAATCCCCCCAAGTTGGAAGTGGGTTATTACATAATAATGAGAATTACAAAGTAACATTAGGATGGGATCCTAACATGTCCTTACCCTTAAAAAATATTTGTGCTCAAAGATGAAGGTGAGGAAACTGGTTCTCGAGCTGATGGAGAGACTCCCATGTAGCATCTTTTGGCTAGAGTCCACACCACTGAACAAGGACTTCAATAATGGTGCGATTGCAGAGAGTGCAAGTCTGAAGATCCAACAACTGTTTGGGTTTAAGCAAGATATAACCTTCTTCATCTAACTCTGGAAGTGTAGTTGAACCTATACCCGATTTCCCATCATATTTTGAGAGAGAAAACATGAAAAATAGGATGGAGCTTGGATGTAGGTGGAAGGTACAACTTATAGGCTGTGGCACCAATCCGTTGTAACACATGGTAGGGCCCATAGTATTTCATGACAAGTTTCTAACATCTGTGAAGTTGGAGGGACAAATATTTGTATGACTGCAAGCGAAGGAAAACCATATCACCCACATCAAAATTACGATTAGAACAGTGTTGGTTAGCCTATTGGTGCATCCAATTATGGGCCGCATCCAAATTCATCTTCAGTTGATGGAGGACATCAACATTCTAACTGAGAGTAGTGTTGACTGCATGGACCTTGGAGCTACTTGGAATGTAGGAGGAAGGCATGAGTGGAGGGCGCCCATAAACTACCTCAAAAGGGTTAATCTTGGTTGTGGTGTGATAGGAAGTGTTGTACCACCACTCGACCAAGGGAAGCCACTTTGCCTAGTGCGTAGGATGATTCGAGGTAAAGCAATGAAGGTAAGTTTCCAAAGATTTGTTGATAATATTTATATGGCCATCTGTTTGTGGATGATAAGTTGAACTCATTTTGAGCTGAGTGCCCTACAACTTAAACAATTCTTGCCATAAGTGATTAGTAAATATTGGGTCATAATCGGACACAATGGAGGAGGGCAGACCATGAAGGCAAAAGATAGAATCAAGAAAAATTTGGGCAACAATGGATGTTGTGTAAGGATGGGATAGGGAATAAAAGTGAGCATATTTTGAAAGACGATCCACTACAACAAAGATAACAGATTTTTCGTTAGACTTAGATAATCCTTCAATAAAATCCATAGAAATATTCATCCAAACCTAGTCAAGAATGGACAAGGGTTGAAGAGTGCTTGGAGAATGCACCATATCACCTTTCATCTATTGATAGGTATCACAAGATACCACAAAATCTTGAATGTCCTTTTTCATACCCTTCCAAAAAAGGTGTGCTTAAGCCATTCATATGTTTTGAGAAATCTTGAATGGCCAGTAGATGGGGCAACATGTAGTTCTTTCATGAGAAGTTACCGTAGTGGGGACTTGTGGGGAACAAAAAGGCGTTGGTGGTAACACAAATCCTGGCCATCCCAAATGTAGCCTGGACATGAAGTAGGCTCAATGTGTAGGGAAGCAACCAAAGTCTGTAATTCAAAATCTTGAAGTACCTCCTTGCGTAAGGAATCGATCCATTGGGGAACCAACAATGAAATGACACACAACATACTAAGAGCCTCAAATTGACGAGAGAGAGCATCGACCACAACATTCTCCTTGCCCTTCTTATAGGTGATATCATAATCATAGCCCATGAGTTTAGAGACCCATTTTTGTTGTTCAGGGGTGGTAACCCATTGCTCCAAAAAGTATTTGAGATTGTGATGGTCCGTTTTAATGGAAAAATGACACCCGATGAGATACGATCACTAATGGATTATTGTATGCAAAATTGCCATCATATCCTTGGCATAAATAGATTTTTCCAAATTATAGTTGGAGAGATCTTTACAAGTGAAGGTCAAGGGTCTTCCTTCTTACATCAACTCAGCACCAATACCATAACTTGAAGCGTTGCTTTTAATGACAAATGGTTTGGAGAAATCTAGCATGGCCAAAATAGGCATAGTGGTCATAACATGCTTCAATTCTAGGAAAGCCTATTCAACAGGTTTCGTCTAAGTAAGAGTCCTTCTTCAACATGGAAGTGAGAGGAGCTACAATTTTATCATAGTTACGAATAAATTTACGGTAATAACCTATAAGCCCTAAAAATCCCCTAAGACCTTTTAGAGTGTGAGGTTTCGACCATTCTTGAACCGCTTTGATCTTCTTAGGGTCAAATTTGATGCCCTCCTTAGTGATAATGTGTCCCAAATATTCCACTTCTATCAACCCAAAATAAAATTTTTAATACTTAGCATAGAGTTGATGTTGTGCCAACAACTAGAGAGTTTGATTCACATGAATAAGATGCTCTTCCCATGAGAAACTATACACGAGAGTATCATCAAAGAAGACTATGATGAACTTTCGAAGGAATGGACGAAAAATGTTGTTCATGAGGCTTTGAAAATTGGAAGGGCTATTAGTCAAGCCAAATGGCATTACCAAAAACTCATAGTGACCTTCATGAGTACGAAAAGCAGTCTTGGGAATATCCTCATCCTTGAGTTGGATTTGATGGTACACCGAGCAAAGGTCAAGTTTGGAAAAATACATAGTCCCATGAATTTCATCCAGTAATTCATCCACCAATGAAATAGGAAACTTATCCTTTATGATGAATTTATTGAGCTCTCGGTAATCGATACACAATCACCAAGACCCATCTTTCTTACCCCCTAGTAAAACTAGAGAAGAGTAAGGACCGTTGCTTGGTTGAATGACACCAGCTCCTAACAATTCTTGTACTAACTTCTTGATTTCTAACTTAAGAGCATGAGGGTATTGGTATAATCGAATATTGGGTGGTGCATTGCATGGTCATGAGAGCAATGAGGCAATAATTCTGTTGGTTCAGTGAAAATAGAGTTGTGCTTGGTCAAAACGAGTTGCAAAACTTCAGGAACAACATCTACCTCTGAAGGATGAGTTTGGATCACAAAAATCTAAGCTATGATACCCCAAGATGATTTTTTTAACAACTTCTCCATCCGACTGGAGCTGATAATCTATGAAGGCCCTACTTTTAAGCCATGGAGAGTGTAGGACTATCCATTTTATGAAAATTGCATCCAAAGTTTGGCAAAGTGCCAGGAGATGACTCCCAATGTGCCCAACCATTATGCTCCCAACATGATATCACATCCCCCTATTTGAAGTGCGAACATATCGTGTTTGAGCTCATAGTCCAAATATTGACCTTAACATTACGATATTTACCTTTGCAAGGTAAGGTCTCACCATTTGCTACCATCACCTCAAAGGAATTACATGAATATACATAACAATTTGCTTGTTGGGCAATACGAGGATCAATAAAATTATGTGTACTGCCAGAGTCTATCAAGATGGTAAGATGCAGGCCCTTGAAATACCCCACAACTTTCATGGTTTGGGGAGTAGTAATGCCAGCAAGAGCATGAATAGAAATCTCAGCATGTGGTTCAGCTTGGTTGTTTGTCACTATATTGGATGATTCCTCAACTGATTCTGTGTCATCATCACTGTTGTCACTGGTGTGAGGCTCATCAACATCTATGAGGAACAAATTCTTTTGGGTGCACCTATGCCCACGAGAAAAATTTTCATCACAATTGTAACACAACCCCTAGGCACATCACACATCCATTTTAGTAGTGGTTAGACGTTTGGGTGCAGCAGTGGTTGCAATAGGTTTTTGTTCATTCTAATTTTAGAATCTAGGAGTAAAAGAGGTTTTAGCCTATGGAAATTTAGATATCCACATTTGAGCTGCAAATTTGGATTCGACCAAATGAGCCAACTTGATAGCCTCCATCATAGATTGTGGTTTGAACATAATGAACTCAGCTTGGAGATCCTCCCTCAAACCACTAAAAAAACAACTCATAAAGAACACTTCATTCATTCTTGTAGTTTTGTTGGCTAATTCTCAAATTGTATTTGATAATCTCTAACTATCGAAGTTTGTTTCAACTTTGTCAACTGTCTTGTAAAATCATCATACTCACTAGGGCCAAAGCGAGTGAATAATTGAGACTCAAATTATTCCCACAAATGATTAGGTGAGTTTTTTGCAACCATTGGTACGACTACAAAGCTTCAAATTCCAATTTGAAAGAATCCATTTGAACTCGGTGCCATATGGGTACATCATGGAGGCTAAAGTATTGAGCAACACGACATAACCAACCATCCACATCCTTTCCATTGAACTTAGAAAAGTCTAATTTGTGCATCTTATAGGTAGAATCATAATCATAGGAAAAATGAGAGTAATTTGGTGTCCTTCCTTTACCTTTGTTATAATACGAGACTCAACTTCTGCAAGTTTTTATTTTAGGCGGTGTCTGGAGTTAGCATGATCAGTTCTAAGATTTTTAAGCTTTGTCATCATATCTTGACTTGATTGTTTCATGTCAGCAAGGGTACTTTCAAAGTTTGCAATCATTGAGGTGATCAAATCGACCTCTTTCTGTTTTCCTCAAGTGCCACTAGCCATTTTGGATAGTCTTGAACCTCTGTAACTAAATTACTAAAAATAGAAGTGTGGGTTTTAGGGGTTACTATTTTTAGTAAGGAGGCCAAAAAAGTGCTTGGGTGTGATATATCAAAATGATCAGTGCGACGAGCTGAAAACAATGGGCTAGGACTCAAAAAATTTATTTTCATGATCAAATTTTATATTTGTGAAATATTTGGTCAAGAAGTGGAAAATGATAAATATGAGGAATTTTGAGAAAAAAGGGAGCTAAGACTCAAAAATTCTGTGAGAGGTGTAGGAGGGGCTAACTAAGATAACAAAAGAAATTTGAGGATTTTTGGGGTGTCTAGGGCTTTTTATGACTATTTTAGGGCTATTTTCCCCCATTTTTGGTTTTAAAAATACTTAAAATAGAGTAAATATAAAACCACTATTGGTTTTAAAAATACTCAAAATAGAGTAAAGATAAAACCACTATAACTTCTTCATTATAGCTTCGATTTGCATGATTTTTGATTTTTTGAGTGCAAAATCAAAAAGTAGCAAAATACTCTTTTTTTTTACTTGGGGATCATATAAGGTGATCATATAAGATCTACAAGAGCAAATATGAAGGCCCAAGAAAAATAATATTATAATATTAAAGGTCTAATGGTAAGACCTAAAGGATTTTTTTTTATTATAAATTAATTTTAATAATTTCATTATAAATTAATTTGATTAAATTTATAGTTATTAAATTATTTATAAATTAATTATAATAATTTTATTATTAATTAAATTATAATCTAATTTACCCATGTGGTGTAGGTGAGTTGGAGAGGAGAGGGCAATCCTCCAAGGGAGGTCCCAGGTTCAAATATCCACCCTACCAAAAAGCTGAATTGGGTATCTAAAATCCAATTGATAATGTTGGTGCGGGCAGGGTCAGGTGCGACTCCCGGGTGACTTTGACAGTGTAGAACCCCCTGTTCATGGTCTCTCAGACCAAGGCGGCCTCGCAAGGGGTTTTTTGCTTAAAAAAAAAAAAGTTTTTTACCTTATTTATTTTTTAAATTTATTTTTGCAATATATTTATTTTTCAAAAGCTTATTTTCAAAAAATTTAAATTTATTTAAGTTTTGGAGTGAAGGATTTCTGCTAGGATTTAAGTTTTCAAATATGAAATTGTTTTTTTTTTAAGTTTGAAGAGTTTGTAGATTTTGAAGTTTTAAAATTTGAAGAGTTAGAAGGTTAGGATTTGAAGTAATTCTAAAGATTTGAAATTTGAAGATATTTAGGATTTGCAAATTTAATTTAGTAGGAAGATAAAGGTTTACTACTTCAAAGGATCTCAAGAATTTAAATTTTGTAGATTTGAATGAGTTCCATTATGTCAAACAATAAAATTTTCTTTTTTGAATCTCAGGTATTGAAAGGACCAAATTTTGCATCATAGAAGAACAAAATGAAATCAATTATTACTGTAGAAAAACTATGGGAAATAGTAAATGGAACAAAGAAAAAATCTAGTGAAGATGAAAGAGAAATACAAAAATTTAAAGAAAGTGATGCAAAGGCACTCATGCTAATTATGTTTGGAATAATTGATGAAATACAACCATATTTAAGTGGATCATAAACTTCTATATATGCATGGAATACATTATGCAAAATATTCGAAGGAAAAAACAAAGCAACAATTTTGAATTTACAATCTCTATCAATTCTTTAAAGGCTAAGAGTGGAGAAAGCATAGAACTCTTTCTTCAAAAAGTAGCAAATATAAAATCTAAACTTTTAACTCTAGGAGAAAAGGTAGAAGATAAATTTCTTGTTCAAGTTACATTGAGAGCACTTCTAGAAAGTTATAAACATTAGTTACTTCTTTACAAGTACTAAATAAGGAAACTACATTTTATGATTTAGTCAATATTATTCAAGAATATGAAGTTGAAAATCTAGTCAAATATGAAATGACTCAATACCAATTAATATTGCTACAACATCCAAGTATAGATCTAAATGGAGTTCAATATTTTGTCATATATGCAAGAAAAATGGTCATAGTACAAATTTTTGTAGATATAATCAAGGAATTCAGATGAATATGAATCAAGGGAATCAAATGAATAAAATTTTTCAGCAAAAACTATATCAACCTTAGTATCGATATAATCAACAACGACAACATCAATTTTAGCCATAATATCAACAACATCAATATTAGCCTCAGTATCGATATGGTCATCAATAACAACATCATCTACAATTTAGAGAAGAAAATAAAAAAGGAAACTTAGTTCAAGAAATTCAAGAAATTCAAGATTTAGAAGAATCATCAGAAGGAAATGAATTCAAAGCTCTTACAATAAAACTCTTAATCAATGAAGACATTCATTCTTCAAAGATTTCTAAAGATACTAATGTTGCAAATGTTATAGAAAAATAGGATACAAGAGAAAAGACTTCAGAGACACAACAAGTTCAGATCAAGACCAGGACTAAAAATAATAGAATAAAGAAATAAAAGAAGATCAAGAAAGTTAAGAGGAAGATAGCCAAAAGATATACATATCAAAAGCAAATGTCAAAACAATAATCTAATGGATCTCAAGCAAGATTGTATACTGAAGACTTAGGCTAAATCCTGATTGAAGATGAAGACAAATATTGAAGACTAAAGTCTTCAATAACCAAATAATGTAATATATGAGGATGTTGTAGAATATTACATTATTTTGTACATGCAAATGTACCCCCATGGTACCTTTATGGTACAAATGTAAATATGTAATAGATTAAGGTTTGAGTCTATAGTTTAGATGAGTGATTTATATTTCCCCTTTATGTAAGTATCTATGTGCAAGATATGCACAAGTGTCATATAAGTAAGAGTGCAAGTGTGTATTGAGAGAATATGCACAAGTGTCATGTATGTAAGTGTGCAAATATGTAATGTGAGGATGTGCACAAGTGTCTTGTATTAAGAGTGCATCTAGGAGAGTAAGATTCATATAGAAGTGTGCAAGTGTTATAGAGTTAAGTATACATATAAGAAGAGAGTGAAGAGTCTAGTATACAATTGGCAAAATGAGAAGCCAAAGGTCAAGAATAGGAAATGTTGCAACTCTTGAATATGTGAGGAGTGTAATAGTCAAGTATTGAAGAGTCACATGTCTATATTATGGAGATAAAAATCCATACAATGTAAGTGGGAAAACGATCTGTAGCGACCACCATAGAAAACATTCATAATAAAGCTTGCATACAATATATGCAAGCTTATTGTAGTGGTAAGGGCTTTGGCCTCTCTTTGAGAGGTCCAAGGTTTAAACGCCACTTAGTGTGAGGGGACCAAGATCGCTCATAAAAACCTATGTAGAATCATTGAAAAAATAAATCTTGCTTACAAATTTTGAGAAATTTTATTGTAAGTATTCTTCATGCTTGTACATGAATGATTTTGGCCATTTACATTCATATTTGATATTATAGTGAATGTTATTATATTTATATTGACCTAGATATATATTTTATTGCTCATATATTTAATTCTATGCTTGATTATTAATATTGAGACATAATATATTATGGTTTAATTATATTGGATCCTTAGATAGTTTGGCTTAAAAGCCAACATGATCCACATTAATACATGTTATGTTTGTCGTATGAGTTTCTTTTGATGTTTAAGGTCATAGTCAAACTTCAATTTTGGTTTAAATTAAATTTGATTTTTTATTTAAAACATGCACAAGAACAATGATGAATGGTTCATATTAAGGTATGAGAGTCCCAAATGTTGGTATATTGTGTGTAATAATGAACATTGAGAGTTGAAGTCTATACTATTATTGTAAAAAAAATGAAAAATATATGATTTAAAAGTATTAAGAAGTGTTAAAAATTTAAATGTGAGTTTACTACGTTAAAAACTTAAATTTAATTAGAGATTAAAGTTTAAATTTATCAAATGAAATATGTATTTATGTTAAATACAATTGTATTACTTTGAAATTATGCATATATCACTTGGCGGGTCTGACCTTTGAAAGTTGAGGAATTTAAGTTATTGAAATAATGTCATTTGATTAAATTTTAAGGTTCACCTATAAATTCCAACCTTGATTTATAGTGTGAAACTCTTCATTGTAAATGGAGACAAATAGAAAGAATTCAGAAGTGACTAGTTACAAATAATTTTTAAAAAAATATTAGTCCCATATGAGATTTTACTTGCTTAAGCAAGGACTTTTTTACTAGAAGTAGAAGCTATGGTAAGACTGTTAGGGTACCTAAAGAAAATAGAAAGAATGGAAGATAGTAGGTTGCCAAAATAGGTAATCAAAGAAACATTGAATAGAATAAAAGATACATGGATGAAACAAAACAACAAATGGATGAAAAAATAGAACATTAAATTTCATGAGAAACTCCAAAAAATAAATTAAATAAGTATGTAAGAGTAAAATTCAGACTTGTCATGTGGACTTAAGAAGGAAAAAATAGTTATACATCAATGAGTTTAATCCAAATTGTGAATACAACCAAGGGAAGTAAATATATGCAAATATCTAATGGAAGGAAAATTGCTTATAGGACTATAAGGATCCAATTTACACCATCTTAGATGCAAAATTGAGAGATAGATAATACCTCAAGAGGCATGGTTTGAATAGATATGTGCCTTTTGCACAATAGTAGTGGAGACCGCAAAGAATTTTGTCATAGAATGTGAAACCTACAAGAACATCAAATATGCATATGAGGATAATCTAAAATTGAATTCACTAATGGAGAATTCTGAAGAATTGAAAATAAGAATCACAAAGAAACTTCTCATCAAAATCAACAAAAAAGAACACACTCGAAAAGATAATAAGAAGATGTTGAACTTTTTGACTTTGTTGAACAATTTTATCGGATGTTGTTAAACTTTAGAGCTTTGGATAGGAGGTTTATATTTTGATTTCAAAATTCTTTTCCCAATAATTAAAATCATTTGATTTTTTTTTATCAATTATTCTAAATCTTATAAACATGCTATAAGTTATGATTATACCATATTATTAATTTATTATAATACTAAAATAGATCTAACAAAATATTATGTAGTAATTATTCCTCATAATTAAAAATGTAATTTATAATTAAAAATTTAGACATGCTTAATGGGAAGGAAAAAGTGGATTGTAATTATATAAATTATATTTAAGGTCAATGTTGAGTAATGCTACATTTGGCCGCTTAGTTTGTTTGTCTATTAAAATTATTAAGAAGAATTATAGTTTGTAAAGCATACAAATCAAAGGTCTACATATTTTTCAAATTTATTTTTCTCCTAAATTTTAAGGTTATTTTTGCCTTTATAAACAAGGAAAATATTTGATACGTGATTACCAAACTCAAAACTATAAGTTTAAAATATTGTAATTATAAGTGTGTCATTTTTTTTCTAAAGAATAAGGGTTTGTAATTGGGTCCCCCACCCTTGACAAATCACAACTCTCTCCTTTAGATCTTGAGAGTTTACAAGCAGATTCAATTCTTATCTCAATTGAGTTGCAACTAGATACTAACATCAATTTTCATAAATATTTGATTTCTTGATTTTTATTTTTTGGATCTTCTTTAGTTTTTGGTGTGAATACAAATATTCCATAATTTAGCATTCTTCTTCTTGAAATTTTCCTACATCAGCCTTCAAAATACCAAAAATTCACCTCTATTGTCTATGCATTGCATCTTAGTAGAGTAATATTTTGAAACAACACACTATCATAGCCCACTTGGATTGTTAGTTGCCTTTCTGAAGCACAAGTGCAACCATAAAAGTTGTAATAAATAGTTTATATAAAAATACATTCATGTTATAAAATAAAGCAAATATTACCAATGGAAAACATTCAAGTAAAGCTTAATCATTATTTGATTCAAGTAGTCAACATTTTCTTGTCAACTTAAACTAAACTTACTACCTCCTTTAACCATGGAAAAGAGAATTTAACTTCATAATCCTCAGTTAAAACCCCTCTATTGGCTAGCCTATCTGCACATTTTTTCCTTCCCTTAACGTATGTGTAAATATAATTTCTTCAAACTCTATAGTAAGGTCTTGTATTTCTACAATTATATCTTGTATGTTCCATGGAACCTTTGCTTTCCTCAAAATTACATTTGTTACTATTAGTGAATCACCTTCCATCCATACTCTATTCCATTTCATTTGTTTGCATATTTTTAACCCTTCCAAAGCCTTCCAAGCTTTAGCTTCATTACTTGTCTTAAATCCACTATTGAAAGAGTAATGAGACAAAATCTCTCCTCTATTATTTATAATTATTCCTCCTCCTATTGGTCCTGGATTTCCTTTAGATGCTCCATCAAAATTCAAATTGACCAACTCCACATCTGGTGGTTTCCACTTTATATTATTTGTTTTTTTTCTTGTGTTCCCAACATCATAATTCTATTTGATGACTTGAATCCATCTATAAAGGTTCTCTACTTCCATATTAGGGTTTGGGTGAGTTGATGGGGTTGGTTTATACTCCTCTATGGCTAAACAATTTTTTATTTTCATTACATTTAAACTACTTTTCTTTCCTTTAAATATTCTTCTATTCCTTTCTAGCCAAATAGTCCAAATTATTATATCTTTTAATACATCTCAGATTGTCTATAAAACCCCACATTTAAAAGTGCTTTTATGTTGCTTTAATTATTCTTCAATTCTACCATTTATCACCATGCATTTACCAAACATATGAAGAATTCATTGCCATAGTTTCTAGAATATTGAGCAGTGTCCCAAGAGATGGTCTAAAATCTCCTCCTTTTTATAAAGAACACATTGTGAGGGGCCATGAAAACCCCTTTTCATAAGGTTATCCTAGGATAAAATTCTTCTATGACCTACTAGCCAAACAAACATTTTGACTTTAGGAATGCTAAGGCTATCCCATATATCTCTCCATATTCTTGTGATATTCCTATTTTTGTTGGTGCTTTACATTATATCCACTTCTTGTTGTGTAATCTCCTGAGCTATTCAACTCCTAAACTAGATTATCCTTGGCTCCCTTAAGAATATCCATTGTTATTATATTTTTGCTCAACTACCTCCTAGCACCAATGCTTTGTATAATTATAAAAAAATATTCTTTCCATTTGTATCTTCCTTCCTATTCCTTGTGCATAATATTTGAAACACTATCACCATATATGTCTTAAAGTAATCTCATCCATGGTTTCAAAAATGGATTTATATTATGTGATTTTTATCACACCAAGTATCCATCCGAAATAATTCTTTTCTCTAGTTCCCACCACCAATATTAGACCTTTAATCACTAAATCAATTAATATTTTAAAACCATTCCATAAAGCAAAACCATTTGGTAATGAGAATACAATATATATTAAACTTGGGTCATTGGGATCAACATATTTACTTAGAATAATTCTTTCCCATTGTCTTTGGCTCTCTTTGTACAATCAATAATACACCTCATACAAAGAAGAATGTGTCCGTACCTTTTTGCTTTGATGGAGATATGTCTTCAAAACTTGTTTTACTCTCAACCAAAAACTCTTGCCAATTCTAGGTTAGATAGTAACAATCTACCTCAAAACTCTCCACTAGAAAATTCACTTTAATCATGCAAGAATTACAATGAAATGTTCAATATTAAATACACCTTATCATCTCCACACTCTTAAACACTACTCAAAACCCTGTATCTCAAATTAAATCGACAAAAATAAACTCCTCAAAAATGTCCTTATAACTCCTTTCTCAAAAATTAAATCACTCCTTTAATATGCTCAAAAATGCAAAAATTAAGCTTTAATAAAACACCTTATACCTCCCTTTCACTCAAAAATTCATGCCACATTAAAAACCTTAGGAGCATAATTTAATTAAAAAATTAAATACCTCTATTGCCCTCGGCGAGATTCGATCCCCCGTTGTGCTGCCACCAGCACTCTAGACACAGACCAACTACCGCATGATCTAGGCACTCATGTTGGTAGACAAAAGCACCTTGTACGCTTTGTATCTTGTGCTAGGCGCCAAAACCAAAAGGACCACTAGTAAAACACTCCTAGGCTTGTCATCGGGATTCAATCGTAGGACCTCCTGCCTATCAATGCTTCAATGCACAACCACTTACCGCTAGCCCAACCGCCAAGTTGGTAAGGAGGCTTTAAGCCTCCACTGTCTTATCCCTTCGATGGCCGTCAAAACAATAAAAAATATTATCCTTTTTCTTGCACACAAATCATGGAAATTCGTAGGCACTAGCAATATTAATCGATCAAAGGTAGGAGCTTAGGCAACCAAATGCACATGGTATTTATACCATTGTGCCATCTCCCTTTGGACGTCGACGAAGGGGGAAAATACATATGATGTCGGTGCTTTAATAAAAATTAAACATTTTGCCCTTATAACCCTAACCTTAGGGTTAATTAAATTAAATTATAAATTAATTTATAATGAAATTATTATAATTAATTTAATAACTTTAGGTCTTAGCATTAGACCTTTAATATTATAATAAAATATTATAATATTATTTTTCTTGGGCCTTCCTATTGCTCCTTTAGACCTTATCCGACCACCTTGAATATTATAATAAGAGATATTAAAATATTATTTCCCTTAGGCCTAGAACTAATCTTTCTCTTGCACTTCTTACTGAAATTGGCTCTTGACATCCTTCCTTTTGCATTGCTCACTGAACTGACTCTTGAAATCAATGACAATAAAACTTTCTCATATTTCCAACAATATTCCCCTTTGTCATTGATGGCAACCCATTTACATTTTATCATTTCCTTTACTTCTTTTTTGTTCTGCTCCCCCTGACTGAATGCTCTCCCTCTAACTCAAATCTCTCCTCCTTTGAAATTAATGGCAAAGGGTCACATTTGGGGCTTGGGACTAAGAATGATATTCTTATATTAGCCCCTCCCCCACCTCTTCTCTTGAGGTGGTTAATTTTGGGGTGGGAGTATATCTACTCCTAGTATACACCGATCTTTACCTTTGTCCACCTTATTCCTCAAATGATCCTTCTGATTCTTCTGATTGTTCCTATTCTTGCTTGTCTCTAGAAGTTTTGCTCTACACCACTTGGCTATATGCCCAAAATTATTGCACTTATAACACTTAATATTGTTATTACTTAAAGGTTCAAACGTCTTAGGGTTTCTCCTGGTGAAGCCATATCCATTCATGTCATGAATCCTGCAATTTACTGTCTTCTAACCAAACTGATTACAAGAGTAACAATACCCTTGAAAGAGATGTATGTTTATGAAATGTCCATATTTCTATCTTTCATATGTCCTGCACTATGTAGCCTTCTGCCCAAACCTATGACATGAGAAGCATTATCCATTGAAACTACCTTGCCTTGATCCCATTGGTCTCTTAGTTTCTTTTACCCTGTGTTGCTTCCTATTCCATTTGTTCCTCAGTTGTGCATTGTTCTTTCTCTTATTGAAATTTATATTATCCAACTCATCCTTATAAGTCTCACTTTCTCTTACACTCTCCTCTTTTGAAGTTTCTTCTTCTTTGGAGCTTGAGATTGACTCTCCTCCTTGTCCTTTTTGTTCTTGTTCAAAACCAAGTCCTATCTTGTTTGATGAAGATCTTTGTACCTTGATAATCTTATCCAATTTCTTTGAGTTTCTCCCAAACCTGTGTAGCTTGTATTTAGACTCTTTTAATTCCTTCATTAATGAAGCTACTTCATACTCTAACCTTTCACATTCTAAAACCTTTGCTTCTAACTTCTCTTTGAATCTCCTTGTCTTAGATATTGAGTTGGTTAGATCCTCTATAAGCTTTCCTTTCTTTTCATCACATTCTTAAAATTGAAGCTTGATTTTTGAGTTCTACTTTCTTACCTTCCTTAATGCATCAAGGGAAGAAATAATCTCACCCTCAAGATCAAATTCTCCTTATTCTCTTTCTGATTCTTCCTTTATTATTTTGTTTTCAAAATCATCTTTATTCTTTTTTGATTTATTTCCACTAGAAGCACTTCCTTCCTCTTCTATTGCCATAAGAAGACTTCCTTCTGGTCCTTCAAGTGTATCTTCATATTCATCATCACTGAAACTAAATTCATTCCTTGTACAACTATTTTCAAGATGACCAAAGTTACCACATCTAAAACACTTGAGAATTATTGGTGTCCTATTTCTAATCACTTATTTTTCTTCTACCAGAAATAGAATTTCATCTTCATCATTACTTGAGGAGCTTCCATCACTATCACTTGAACTCTTACCTACCTTGTATGCATAAAAAATATTCTTATACCTTTGGAAAAACTTCTTTCCTTGCTTGCTTTGTCCATCCCTACTTTTCATTTGGTACCTGTATTTTCCTTGTTCCCTGTTCTTATGATCCTGTTTTTCTTCATCATTGCTATTTCTAGCCTCTAGACAATCAGATGCATAGTGGCAATATTTTTCATAATTGAAACATCTAACTAATTTCGTAACTTTATACTTTCTTGAGTCCTTGTTCCTTTTGCCATAATTTGCTTCCTCATCACTGGATAACTCATTGCTTGAATCTGAATTCTTATCCTTTGTCTTCTTTGTAACTTTGAAGGCTACTTCTTTCTAGGGAATAAGTTCCTCTTTTATTGTCATCTCAAAAGCTATGAGAATTCCATGTAATTCATCCCTTCTCAAAAGTTCAATATCTTTTGACTCTTCTATAGTTGAAATATTTTCACTATAAATTTTTGGGAGTGACCTTAAAATCTTATCATAAACATCTATTTATTCAACTTTAAGCCCAAGTCCTTGCATGGAGTTAACAACATCATCCACAGGAAGTAGCTATGCAGTAATGTTTTCCTCATCCTTCATATTTAGGTATTCAAACGATCTCTTGTAATTTTTCAATTTTACCCTTTTGACCTTTTTGTCTCCTTCATATATACCTTTCAAATTATACCAAATTTTCTTTACTGATGTGCAATGCATAACATTTATAAAACTTATTTCACATAAACCCTTTAGAATTCCATTTATTTCCTTTGAATTAATCAGATGTAGGAGCTTACCATATTTATCTGTAGGTGGAGTAGCTAGTGCTATGTATCCATTTTCAACTGCTTCCCATATTTCATTTTCAAGTGCCATTAGGTGAATCTTCATTCTTATACTCCAAAGTACATAATTATTCCCATTGAACAATGGTGCTGAATTTCTAGAGGATCCATTCTGAGAATCCATTTGTGTTCTTGTGAGATTTTCCTTCAAATAATTAAACTCTTCTAAAGGAACCAACTCTAATACCAATTGAAGAACATAAGCTTATACTGAGAGGAGGGGTGAACAGTATAAGATCACTTTTTAATTTTCTTTGCTCAAACAGTATTACATAATATATCAATAGAAATATCAACAACAATTATCAAAGCAATGCACAAATCACCATACATAATAGAGATACCAATTTAACGTGGTTCACCCAAGGTGGGCTACGACCATGAAGAAAATTTTTCACTAAAATTTTCTCAACAAATCTCTTGGGAATCCTTCTGTACTATAATATTTATGGACCTCTGTCCAAAGGAGATACAAAAACCCTAATCAAGTGTGTGGATCTCTATCTATAGGATAACTCTTTCCCCTCTACTGATTCGTGGATCTCTATCCACAGGAGAACTTCTTCTACTCTGCTCTGGTTGGTGATCTCTTAGAAGACTACTTCCTCCACTAAATTGGCTTGTGGATATCTCTCCACAGAAGAATCTATCCTCACTCAGAAGATCTCTATCCTCACTATCCTGGCTAATGGATATCTATCTACTAGAGACTACTATTCTCTACTCTATCACCTCCAAATATTGCTTTCAACTCTGCTCAAATCTGCACTAAAAATTGTCCTTTGGTCTAGCAAAAATCTACTCAATATCTATCTAAAATATGCACTAAAAATAGTCCTTAGGTCTAGCAAAAATATGCTCAAACTCTATCTTAAATTTGTACTAAACATAGTTCTTCGGTCTAGCACAAATTTGCTCAAACTCTGTCTCAAATCTGCACTAAACACAAACCTTCTATCTAGCACAAATTTGCTCAAACTCTATCTCAAATCTACATTAAACACAATCCTTTAGTCTAGAACAAATACGCTCACTCTCTATCTCTGGTCTGGCATAAATAAACCCTTAAATATGTACTAAAATCTATCCTCAAGCCTTAACACAAAGCTTGATCTAATTACAAATCAAATCTGCTAGATCTGCCCCAAACCTTAACTCAAGGTTTGAAAAATTAATCAATCAACTCTGCTCTCAAGTCTTCTCAAAGACTTGCCTCAAATCTATCCACAAGTTCTCACTAGAACTTGTCCAATCTACTCTCAAGTCTTCTCTAAGACTTACCTCAAATTTGCTCAACAAGTCCTCACTAGAAATTTTCCAATCTACTCAACAAGTCTTTACCAAGACTTACCTTAACTCTGCTTTGTAGGCTTCCACAAAAGCTCACACAAATCTGTCTTAAGCTTTCAAAAAATCTTACTCAACTCTATCCTTAAGTCTCCTCTAGGACTTACTTAAATTTGCTCATAAGCTTTCACAAAAGCTTGCTTTACTTTGTCCTTAAGTCCCATCTAGGACTTACTCAAATATGCTCATAAGCTTTCACCAAAGCTTCCTCAGATCAATTACAAAACTTGCATACAAAACTCTGTTGGCAATTTTGGGTACTTTGGGTACATTGCCTTTGCTCAAATGGATAAGTTGTCATTGATGTCAAAAGGCATTTTTGTGTTGATATCAAAAGAGTGTGATGTCAAGAATATCTTGAGAAGCTTCATTATGTTAAAGGGTTTTTATTAAAACCATGGAGGTGACAAGGTTAAAGGTTTTTCTTAAAACCATTTGGACTCATTAAGGGTTTTTATTAAAACCAAGCTTAACTTAATGCAAAGGTCCATGTTTATTATTAATAATTAAATTAACTCAAACCTTTATCAAAGGTCCAAGTTTAATTTATTATTAATAAAATAATAATAATAATTATTTTAATTATTATTAAAGGGTCTTTCAACCCTTAAGCGACGGAAGAAAAAAAGAATTCTTTCGCCGATATGTTGCCATCGTTGGAGGAGCGCCGACGTCAAACAGTTAAGGAAAAATGGCTATATAAGTGGGGATGATTTTCTAAAGTGAGCACCTCCGATTAATTTTGTCATCTGCGATTTGTGTTTACTCTGTATCTTTCGATTTGCGCTTGGCGTCTGCGATTTGCATTTGCTCTATATCTTTCGATTTGCGCTTGGCGTCTGCGATTTGCATTTGCTCTATATCTTTTGAATAGCGCTTGGTGTCTTCGATTTGAGCTTGCTCTGTGTCTTCGAATCTCTGATTGACGTCTTTGAAATCGTGCTTGTTCTGTGTCTTGGAAACCGTGCTTGGCATACTCGGATTTGAGCTTGGGCTGCATCCTTACCTTTTTGCTTGACAGTAGTGGATTGGCAATTGCACCTAAACTACGTTTTTTAGACTATGCTATGAGATGATTAATGCAAGCATTTAGTGACTTACGTTTTGGACAACGCTCACCAATTTGCATGTGGCTTGTGGAAGACGTTTACGTTTTCTAGATTCTTGGCGTCAAAGGAAGATAAAAGAGAGGGCAGCACTGTATTACTTCGTTGGGCACTTGTGACCCAACGGTGGTGGCGTTTAAGCGAAAGCGCTAGAAGGCAGAGGTGCCGAGTTTGATTCTCTTCGTTGGTAATTTTCTTTTGGTCGCGGTGTGCAAAGGATAGTGGCTGTGAATGCGCGGGAGGTATAAGGTTAAGGTATCATATTTGCTTTGACATTGTTTTATTGATGTTTAATATTTATGTGGAGTAATAAGGTGTAAAGAGGTTTTACTTTGTATGTATATTATACTTCTAGTGGTTTTTACTAAGTTGGAGAAATAAGGTGTTATTTTGGATCTTTATTATTGTGTATTATTGTATAGTTGCTAACTCTAATTGGTGGCAAATTGAGAGTTAGTGTTGTGACAGATTTTGAGTTCTCCTTCTTCATCAAAGTAAAGGTATGGGCAACTTCTTCCATGTATGTTGTTTATGGTATATTTTCTGAAATTGAGTTTGGAGTGAAAAGGTTGTCTACTAGGTATTTTTGGTGTAAATCTTATTTTCTGGATATTGAAGATTGTTTATGCATTAAAGTCATTGATGAATTTTTGGGTGAATGCATAATTCTGGTTGAGGAAGAGGAAGTATTTTTGCACTAGGGTTTATGTTAGTAAGTCTTGCTACTTGCATTGAGATGATGAAACCCTAGTTGTTGGTGAAAAGAATATAAGTATCATTGTTATATGAGATATTGCATGGTTGGCAATTGTTGGGTTGTGTTTCATATTCTTGAGAAAAGCATACTACATCTATCTTATTCTTTTGAGATTGAGATTGAGTTGAGATTGAGATTGGGAGTTAAGTATAGAACATATTGGGTCTCTAACAATTCTCTTTATGTTTCTATGAGATTTGAGATTGAGATTGGGAGTTAAGTATAGAACATATTGAGTCTCTAACAATTCTCTTTATGCTTCTATGAGGTTTATGAATCACATTGGGTCTCTAACAATTCTCTTTGTGGGTTCATGCTAAGCAAGTTTTTCTTGGTGAGCTTGCCGAGGTTTTGGACAGGTTCGGTGGGGACTTGTGAGCAGGTTTTGGACAGAGTTTCGGTGGGGACTTGTGAGCAGATTTGGACAGGTCCTAGCAGAGGACTTGTGAGCTGAGTTTTTGAGAGTTCTATCGGAGAACTTGAGGACAGAGGTGCATTGGTTCTTTGAGAAGAACCTCGAGGATAGATTTGGCAAGTCTTTGAGAAGGCTTGTGTGCAGAGGATTGATTTGTTCAAAGAGTTGGACAGATCCGACAGACAGAGGAAGACTTGTACTAGACCGACTGATCGTGTTTGGTACAGGTAGCTGAGCTGCCGTGGACGTGATCATAGAAGGCAGAGGTCTCTTAGGCTAAGCATTGAGGACAGGAGGTCTTCGATGGAAAGGAGTTCCACGTGCTGGCAAGAGGTAGAGGCAGTTGATCTTCTGAGGGATCATTTCCAGAGCAGAGGGGAAGGTATCTCCTTTGAGCAGAGGCTCATAAATTCAGATTGGGGGAAGGTGTCTCCTTTGGGCCGAGGCTCATAAACATTGTAATTGGGAAGGTTTCCCAAAGAACTTTGAGATAACTTTTAGAGAAAAGTTTTGTGGACGTAGCCTAGGCTTTCTGGGTGAACCACGTTAAAATTGGTGTCACTTTGTGGATGATTTTGTGCATTGCTTTGATATTGCTTTGGGTATATTGCTTTACTGTTTTGAAGTATAAAGGAAAAAGTAAAAAGAGGTCTTATACTGTTCACCCCCCCCTCTCAGTATAAGCTTGTGTTCTTCAAACTCAACTCAATATCTCACTGAAAACCTCTTCAATCCCACAAACAATTTTCACACAAAATCTTGTTTAACTTACAAAAATATATAGATAATGGTTAGAGACTCAATATGTTTCACACTCAATATCTCATAGAAAACCTCTTCAATCCCACAAACAAGTTTCACTCAGAATCTTGTTAAACCATAGAAGCATATAGAGAATTTTTAGAGACTCAATATGTTTCACACTCACAAAAACTCAATCACTTCTAAACTCTTTTCAAATCAATTTAGAATAAAGAACAATTTATTTCACAAAACTTGAACTATCACTCCAATACTTTCAATCAATAATGCTCATCAACTTCAACCAACCAATCACTCAATGAAACAAAGCTTGCTTACAAATCCTAAACAAGTGTTTCACAATGCTTCCAACAACTCTCACTATGGAACTCAAACTTGACTCAAGATGATTCCTAATTCACATAACAATGATGCTCATGATCTTGCACAAACCCTAGTTCAAGATAGTTCACAATCTCACATAACAATGATACTCATGTTCTTTCACAAACCTTCACAAATCATGCATGTGAAAACTCACTCACTCATTTCCAACAATGCTTATCAAACAAAACCTTTTCACTCCAACTTATATTTAGAAAACCTCAATCAACCATACACCTCATACAAAGAAGAATGTGCCCATACCTTTTTTCTTTGATGGAGATATGTCTTCAAAATATGTTTTACTCTCAACCAAAAACTCTTGCCAATTCGAGGTTAGATAGTAACAATCTACCTCATAATTCTCCACAAGAAAATTCACTTTAATCATGCAAGAATTACAATGCAATGTTCAATCTTAAATACACCTTATCATCTCCACACTCTTAAACACTACTCAAAACCCTAGATCTCAAATTAAATTGGAAAAAATAAAGTCCTAAAAAATATCCTTATAACTCCTTTCTCAAAAATTAAATCACTCATTTAATATGCTCAAAAATAAATTAAACTTTAATAAAACACCTTATACCTCCCTTTAACTCAAAAATTCATGCCACATTAAAACCTTAGGAGAAAAATTTAATTAAAAAATTAAAAAGCATGGAGAGCAAGCCATCTACTACAATTGGTGCATTCGGATATTTGTGGTCCAATGCAAACCAAAAACATTGGTAAAAACTCTTACTTTCTCACTTTCATTGATGATTTCTCTAGGATGTGTTGGATTTATTTTTTGAAAACTAAAGATGAAGCTTTTGATTGTTTCATAGATTTCAAAAATAATGTAGAGAATCAAAGTGAGTTTGTTGATAAAAGTCTTAGGACTGATAGAGGAGGAGAGTATTATTCAAATATATTTCTAAAATATTGTAAATATTGTGGAATAAAAAGGCAATTCACAACTGCCTACACCCCACAAAAAAATGGTGTGGCTGAAAGAAAGAACCGCACTATAGTAGAAATGGCTAGATCAATGTTGCAAACTAAGCATCTAAGTAACATGTATTGGGTTGATGTTGTTAGAACTAGTGTTTACATTTTGAATAGGAGTCCTACTTCTAGTTTATATGGTATTAATCCTTATGAAGGATGGTATGGAAAAAAGCCAAATGTAAAACACTTTAAGGTTTCTGGTTGTCTTGCATATGCCCACATTCCTGATGAGCAAAGAAAGAAACTTGACCCCAAAAGTCAAGCATGTATTTTTGCTAGATATTGTGAGTCTTCCAAAGCATATAGGCTCTACAATCCCAAAAAACATAAAATTGTACTCTTCAGGGATGTAATTTTTGATGAAGGGGGAGAATTGGGTCATCAAAAATATTTTGTTGATGATGGATCTCATGATGCAAGTTCCTCTCAAGTGCAGCAAGTGCAGCCCAAAAATAGCAAAGGAAGTCCTCCAAGCCCAAGTATGAGTACTACTTCAATTACAATAGATGCTACTCCAAGTCCTTCTCTACAAATATCAGTAAGTTATTCACCTATGGATATTGATTCTCCATCTAGAGGTAAAAGAACACTTCAGCACCATCCATCTTTTCAAAAGTTGGATAAGAATTTCTAGAAAAAATACACTAGAAGTCAAGCTAGTGAAATGACTGCAGTTTTGAAAAGACTTGAAAATTTGCATATGTATGGTGATGATGACTCCCAAGAGCCTAAGGGAGATGATGTAAAATATGCTTTAATGAATAGTGTAGAGCTAGAGCCATCTAGCTATTAAAAAGCAAGTGCTCATGATGTATGGCAACAAGCCATGAAAGAGGAAATGATATCTATAAAAAGGAATGAGAGACTGTCTAGTCAGTCCTCTCAAATTTAAGGGGGAGAATGTTGGACTCTAGAGCATACTTTAGAGTATCTTCCCTAAATTATATAGGTTCTAAATATTTAAAATTCATTTAAATATAGTTGCACCAACTTTACTATTTGAGAGGAAATCAATTTTGTTGTGAGAGCATATAGGGAATTGTTTAGAGTGTTTCTAAACATAGTAGGAGCAAGTAAGATTTCCATAATAGTAGAGATTTCAAACTGATTGGAGTGCTATAAAAGCATTGTAATTTCTTATTATTATGAATCTAATGAACATATTTTCTTACTTGTTTCTTTTGTACATGTTCAAAACCAAGACCTATTTTGTTTGTTGACATTCTCTGTACCTTGATCATCTTATCTACGATCTTTGAGCTCTTTCCAAACTTGTGTAGCTTATCCTTGGAATTTTCTAATTCTTACCTTAGTAGAGCTACTTCTTGTTCTAACATTTCACATTCTAAGACCTTTTCTTCTAGCTTATATTTGAACTTCCTTGTCTTAGCCATTGACTTATTTAGATCCTCTATAAGCTTTCCTCTCTCTTCATCACATTCTTGAAATTGAAGCTTAAGTTGGGATTTTTGCTTTATTACCTTCTTTAATGTGTCAAGAGCATAAATAAGCTCTCCCTCAAGATCAAATTCTCCTTTCTCTGATTCTTCCTCTATTTTTTTGCCTTTGAAAACATCTTTATTCTCTTCTGACTTGTCTTCTATAGGATCACCTCCTTCTTCTTCTAGTGCCATTAGAATATTCTCTTCTGGTCCTTCAAGTGTATCTTCATACTCATCATCACTGAAACCGAAACCACTCTTTGTACAAATATCTTCAAGATGTCCAAAGTTACCACATCTAAAACACTTGAGAATTATTGGTGATCTTTTCTTCACTTCTTCTTTTTCTTCTATCAAAAATAAAACTTCATCTTTATCATTATCTGAGAAACTATTATCACTATCACTTGAGTACTTACTTGCCTTGTCTGCATAGTAACTCCTCTTTTGTCTTTGAAAGAACTTATTTCCCTGTTTGCCTTGTCCATCCTTACCTTTCTTTTGGTACCTGTATTTTTTGATTCCCTATTATTATGATCCTATTTTTCTTCATCATTGTTATTTCTAGCTTCTTGACAATCAGTTGCATAGTGACCATATTTTCCACAATTGAAACATCTAACAGATTTTGCATCTTTAAATATTCTTGAATCCTTATTCTTTCTGCCATAATTTGCTTCTTCATCACTGGATGAATCATTGCTTGAATCTGACTTCTTGCTCTTTGTCTTCTTAGTAGCTTTGAAGGATGCTTCCTTCCGGAGATTAGGTTCCTCTTTTGTTCTCATCTCAAAAGCTATAAGAATACCAAGTAATACATCTCTTGTTAAAGAATCACTATATTTTGACTCCTCTATAGCAAAGATCTTTTCACTAAATATTTTTGGGAGAGATCTTAAGATCTTATCACAAACATCAGATTCTTCAATCTCAAATCCAAGTCCTTGCATGGCGTTAAAAACCTCGTCTACACGAAGTAAATAAGCACTAATATTTTCCTCATCCTTCATTCTTAATTCTTCAAATTGTCCTTTGAGATTTCGTATATTTGCCTTTTTGACACTTTTATCTCCTTCATATATGCTTTGCAACTTATCCCAAATTCCTTTTGCATCTTTGCAATGCATAAATTTTATGAACTATGTTCTATGCAAACCTCTCAAAATTGCATTCATTGATTTTGAATTGTAATGATGTAGAAGCTTACCATATTTATCTGTAGGTGGAGTAGCTGGTGGTATGTATCCATTTTCAATTGCTTCCCATATTTCATTGCCAAGTGCCATAAGGTGAATCTTCATTCTCATACTCCAAAATACATAATCTCTTCCATAAAATATTGGAGTTGAATTATCTAAGGACCCATTCTTAGAATCCATTGTGTTCTTGTAAGATTTTCCTTCAAGTTGTTAAAATCTTTCGAAGGAACCCACTCTGATACCAATTGAAGAACACAAGGTTATACTGAGAGGGGGGTGAATAGTATAAGACCACTTTTTAATTTTCTTTCCCAATCAATATTATGCAATGTATCAATAGCAATATCAACAACAATAATCAAAGCAATGCACAAATCACCACACACAATAGAGACACCAATTTTACATGGTTCACCCAATGTGGGCTACTCCATGAAGAAAATATTTCACTAAAATTTTCTCAATCAATCTCTTGGGAATCCTTTCCCTATTACAATGTTTATGGACCTCTGTCCAAAGGAGACACCAATCCCCTAATCAAGTTCGTGGATATCTATCCATAGGAGAACTTCTTTCTCCTCTTCTTTGGCTAGTGATCTTCTAGAAGAACTACTACCTCCACTACATTGGCTAATGGATATCTATCCACTGAAGACTCCTATCCTCACTCATAAGACCTATCCTCACTACCATAGCTAATGGATCTCTATCCACTAGAGACTATCATCCTCTATACTCTGTCACCTCCAAAGCTCTATCTCAAATCTGTACTAAACACAGTCCTTCGGTCTAGCACAAATCTTCTCAATATCTGTCTTTGGTCTGGCACAAACCTATCCTCAAATCTGCACCAAAATCTATCCTCAAATTTGTACTAAACATAGTCCTTCGGTCTAGCACAAATCTACTCAACCTCTATCTCTGGTCTGGCACAAACCTGTCCTCAAATTTGCACCAAACTCTATCCTCAAATCTACACTAAATACAATCCTTCGATCTAGCACAAATCTATCCTCAAGCCTTAACACAAAGCTTGACTTAATCACAAATCAACTCTGCTAGATCTACCCCAAACCTTAACTCAAGGTTTGAACAAATCAATCAATCAACTCTGCTCTCAAGTCTTCTCAAAGACTTATCTCAAATATGCCTTGTAAGCTTCCACAAAAGCTCACACTAATCTATCCACAAGTCCTCTCTAGAACTTGTCCAAATCTGCTCAACAATATCTGTCCTCAAATTGTATTGTAAGCTTCCACAAAATCTCACACAAATCTGTCCACAAGTCCTCTCTAAGACTTGCCTCAAATCTTCTCAACAAGTCCTCACTAGAACTTGTCCAATCTCATAGAAACATATAGAGAATTGTTAGAGACTCAATATACTTCACATTCACCACAATGCTCAATCACTTTTAATCTCTCTTTTACCACAGAAATATATAGAGAATTTTTAGAGACTCAATATGCTTCACATTCATCACAATGCTCAATCACTTTCAATCTCTTTTTTACCATAGAAACATATAGACAATTGTTAGAGACTCAATATGTTTCACACTCACAAACACTCAACCTCTTTCTCAAATCAATTTGGAATATAGAATAATTTATTTCATAGAACTTGAACTATTACTTCAACACATCCACTTGACTAGGCTCAACCAATTCTACTTAACCAATCACTCAATGAAATAATCCTTACTCACAAACCCTAGTCCAAACATATGAACACTCACTCAATTTTTTCCAATAATGCTTATCAAACAATCTCATATAACAATGATACTCATGATCTTTGTAAACCCTAGTTCAAGTTCTTCACTCAACCAATCACTTCAACAACAATGCTTATCAAAAAATCCTCACATAACAATGATACTCATGATCTTTGCAAACCCTAGTTCAAGTTCTTCACTCAACCAATCACTTCAACAATAATTCTTATCAAGAAATCCTCACATAATAATGATACTCATGTTCTTTCAAACCCTAATCCAATATTCAAACTCAACAACAAGGGATCTCAATCACACAACAATGAAGTATGCATTCACTCACTCAAAATATCCAACAATGTTTATCAAACAAGGTTTATAGCATTCACTTCCATTTTAGAAAACTCATCAACTCAACAAACTCACAAAGGAAAACTTAACCAAGTCCTTTTCACTCCAATCTTGTTTTCAAAAAATCTCAACCATTCAATTACTTCAACCAAGGAAGAATGTGCCCATACCTTTTACTTGATGAAGAGAAGACTTCAAAACCTATTTTAACAAGATCAAACTCTTTGCCAATCTCAAGGGTTAGGTTACCACAACCTTTTATAAGATCTTCACAAAATAATTTTCACACAAAACATCAAGTCCTTTTGTACACCTTATAATCTCCAAACTCAATATTTTAAATCAAAACTTTCATTAAAATAATACATGGCAATTTCCTTGTACACCCTTATAATCTCCAAACTCCTCAATATTTTAAATCAAAACTTTCATCAAAATAATACACATGGCAATTTCCTTGTACACCTTATAATCTCCAAACTCAATATTTTAAATCAAAACTTTCATCAAAATAATATATATGGCAATTTCCTTGTACACCTTATAATCTCCAAACTTAATAATAAAATTCACCACATACAAAAATCACAATGAAAACAATTAATATTTTCACCTTATAACTCCCTATCCATAAAAATTAAACTTTAATTCTTGCATACCTTTTTAACCCTTCACTAGTTTTGGCAACTATCACCACGGCTTGGGCCCTCCAAGGGCTGCGTTACCACGTGAGACACCCTACGCTCTCCTTCCAATGCTTCGATACCGTCGATCATGGCTTCGGCCCTCCAAGGGCTGCATCCTCATGGTGCTCACTTCCCATGACTTCTCATAGAACACGGTGAACACAAAATCAATGCCAAACAAAAACTCTTGGTGGCTTCTCCTCACGACATCGATCACAGGAGTCGAACCATGATCATACCACAAGCAAAGCCTTAGCACTTTTGAACCTTCCACCTGCTCTATCACTATCGGTGATAGCCAACATCTGTGCCATCTAGAAAGCTCTCAATCCTCACACAAGGAATAAAAATATTCCCTCCCTTTCGGATGCAATAGTGAGCGCATGCAGCGAATGAAACAACGAGCGAAACAATGAACGAATGAGAAATCACAATGCACAAAACATATGGAGATTTATTGAAATTGCATTGAGAGACTTTGGAAATAAAACCATTTTCATATTTATATGCATTGGAGGGTTTCTTCAACCACGTCGATGCTTTCCTCTTCGAATTCGAATTGATTTCAAATTTTGAATTAAATATTAAATTTTACCTTAGGTAAAATATTTAATATTTAATAATTTAAACATTAGGACTTTAGTAATATTTGCATGGGTCTTTTTTTGGAGAAATAATAATTTTATTATTTCTTATCCTTTGTTTCTCCTTCCTTGGGTCTTCATCCTTTGGGCCCACTTGGGTGTATAATATTTAAAAATAAATATTATAACCTATTGCTTTACAAGACCTTCTTGCTTTTGGAAGAGACACTTAATGTCCTCAAGGATGACGAACATAGCACAAAATGCTTTTGACATCAATGACCACTCACTCTTGACATCAATGACAACTTATCTACTCAAAATGTCCAACACATTCTAGATTGAAAATGGGGACGATAACACTAAATATTTCCATAGCTTCACAAAACATAAAAAACAACAAATCTAGGAGCCACAAGATCAATATGGAAGCAAAGTCTCCTCTAAAGTAATAGAAGAATAGGAGTAAGGAATTTTGATCAACAATAAAAGGATCTTGGTCAAGTCAATATAACTGAAATAGTCAAAATATCTTCTCTTTCCTAAATTTATAGATGATGAAAGTAATGGTGAGTTGGTTCAAGAAGTCTCAAAGGAGGAGCTCAAAGTTGTTTTAACTTCCTTCTAAAAATATAAGAGTTTGAGACCTGATGAATGTACTATGGAATTCTTTCTTATGATCTATGACCTTTTGGAGTCTAACCTACTCAAGGTTGTGTCTAGGCAGACATGAAGTGTAAATATAATCTTCAACTCTACCTTCATTGCTCTTATTCCAAAAAATAAAAATCCTTCCTTTTATGATTTTAGATCTATTTCTTTCTGTAATTGTGTGTACAAAATCATAACAAAATTAATTGCATTAAGAATTAAAATGTTCCTCTCTACTTCTATATCTATTGAGCAATTCGGGTTCCTACATGGTAGATAGATTCATGAAGCAATTGGTGTTTCTTAGGAAAGTCTTCATACCATAAAACCAAAGAAATTTTTAGCAATGGTGATGAAGTTGGATCTCTCAAAGGATTTTGATAGAGTAAACTAGCTATATTTAAGAATTATTATACTCATATTGGGTTCTGTATGTAGATGGTGAACTAAAATATAGTATACTTTATTCTATTTCTTTTGTAGTTTTAGCTTATTGGTCAGCCTCTTAGTTTTTCAAAGCTTCTTGAGGGATAAGACAAGGTTACCCCTTGGAACTACTATTATTTCTTTTGGTAGTTGAGGTATTATGTAGGGGTATTTTAGAAGCCAAGAGGGTAGGAGCAGTAAAGGAAATTGGAATAGGTAGAACAATGGAAGTCATCCATCTACTTTTTATAGATGATGTTCTCCTTTTCATAGATAAAACAATAAGAGTTGTATAGAAGTTAAAAAAATATTTATATCATTTTTTCTTAGCAATAGGTATGCATAATAATGCATAGAAGTCAAAAATATCTTTTAACCACATGGATCATGATCAAACCAGATTAATAAGTTAGCTTATCAACTTTAACAGATTTGATCTTCAAGAGGGGTTTAAATATCTAGGGTTCTTTTTGAAATCCAATGACTACACTAAACAAGACTATAATTGGTTGATAAAGAAGGTGGAAGGAAGAATTAATATATGGTGCAAAAAATGACTCTCTTTGTGGGAGATTGAATTTGGTCAAGTCTATGTTGGAGGTGATACTAGAATATTGGCAATGCTTGGATCATATACCAAAAGGAGTTTTGGCAAAAATTAGACAATTAAGCTACAAGTTTTTATGTGTAACAACCTCAAAATGCTAAATAACTTGAGAGAGATTTTTTTTTAAACTTAAAAAAGGTTCATAGGAGTATCCATGGCACACATACATTGACTAGACATATCCAAATTTTGAGTCCAAGATGTTGCAGACATCACTCAAGTAGACAAGATAGGCCAAAATTTTGTAGGTAACTGGGGTTTACCTCGTATACATTTGCAGTATAGAGGATGCTTTCAAAAGGATCTCTCCAATTTTTGGACATCCTCCATGAATGCAGAATTTTTGACCCTAGTATTAGGATTATCCCTTCTCATTCCTTCGAGAGGGGGATACCAGTTCCTTCTTCCAACCATAAGTTAGTATATGCTAGATTCATTAGGTATAAATATCTTGGTCTAGTTTAACTACACCTCCATGGTGATCCCTTAAACATAAATCTTGTCTTCCCCATCTATGTGATGGAATTCTAAGCAACAATCACTCTACATGATTGTCTTCTCATGGATACAAGAACTAGGTGTTGCTACCCCACAATAGCCTAAGTTGAGCAGGTGAGTTTTTAGATAAGGTTAACTTTAGAGCCATTCCCAAAGATACCCCAAGCCCAAAGATAACTCTCTCTCTTTACAAGCATTAAAATAAAAGCATCTTCTAATGAAAGTAAAATTAATCAACTTAAGCTTGCAAGATAAATATAACCTTTAGATCAAGCAATAACATGCATGAGAATCATAAAACCATTCTTCAATCATGGCACCATATATTCATCCAACTAAAGGTCTAGTTTACAAAATAATAGTCTTTGTTTCTATTACAATAAATCCTCTTCCACTAAGAGTGACTTTATCAATACAATAAGAATGTTTGAATATTAAACTTAGCATGATTTGAACATTTTCTTCCTTTGGCCTCCACCGTAGATGATAGGAAGGTGGGAGTCATAACAACTCATTTTTGCAGGTATGCATTTATTTCTATAGTGCACACACAAAAAAGCCCATACTTATTTCCTAAATATTTTCCACAAATATTTTAAGATTCGAAGCCCTTGCATTTCTATAAATTCAAATCAATATAGCAAACACAAGAAAAATAAGCCCATACTTCTTTCTAAGATATTTTCCACAAATATCAAAATCCAAAGCTATACATATTCAATTCAATATAGCAAAACACAAAAGAAGCCCATACTTCTTTTCCAAAATATTTTCCACAAATATCAAATTCCAAAGCTACATCTAATTCAATATAGCAAAACACAAAAGAAGCCCATACTTATTTTCCAAATATTTTCCACAAATATTTTAAATCCCAAGCCCTTGCATTTCTATAAATTCAATTCAATATAGCAAACACAAGCAAAAGAATCCCATACTTCTTTCCAAGATATTTTATGCAAATATTAGAATCAAAGCTATACATATTCAATTCAATATAGCAAAACACAAAAGAAACCTATACTTCTTTTCCAAAATATTTACCACAAAATAATTTTTAAAGCTACACTAACCCTTCATTAGCTTAACAACTGAAAAGACTCATCCTTTGGTTAAGCAACAAACTTAGAGATCTAAGTAATCAATTTGCCATTGCAAGTCTTAACATTACTTTGAAATACTTAATATTAATCTATCAATTGATTAATTAAACCAAAGATTGTAAAGAGTTAATTCCTTCATTAGATTAATTACCAAAATATCTATCATTTAATTTGCTAATAATATAAACATTATAAGAAATAAACATTATTTAAATTATCCAACGGATAACCCAGGTGTTGTAGGTGAGTTGGAGAGGAGAGGGCAATCCTCCAAGAGAGGTCTCAGGTTCAAATCTCCACCCTACCAAAATACTGAATTGGGTATCAAAAATCCAATTGATAATGTTGGTGCAGGCAGGGTCGGGCGTGACTCTCGGGTGAATTTGATGGTGTAGAACCCCTTGTTCATGGTCTCTCAGAACAAGGCGACTCTGCAAGGTGTTTTTCGCTTTAAAAAAAATTTATCCAACGGATTTATCATTTGATTGATTATTAATTAAAATTTGGATTCATTACCAAACTAATCTATCATTATATTAGTTAATAATCTAAAGATTATAATGCATTAAAAGTTGGATTCATTGCCAAAATAATTTATAATTAGATTAGTTAATAATCTAAATATTTAATTATAACTAAAATTATAATATACGAGCATTGAATAACTAAGGATCAAACTTTAGTTATTCAAAGCAACAAGAAAAATTGTCTTTAATACTTCCAACCAGAAATTAGATGTATGAACTTGGCTATCTAAACAAGAAAAACTAAAGACTGAAACAACAAACATTAATCACCCAAAACCTCAAGATTCAGTGAATCCTTAGCAAACCCACGTATTTTGAAAATCAACTACTTGTTACAACACTAATATAGTCAAGTCGGCTATATTTCCAAGTTTAACCTAATCATTGATTTATTGATATAAGTAGGAGTAGAATGATTTAGTTTTAATCATATTTTTTTCATCATTGAATTTAATTTGCGTATATGCAAGGACTAAGCCCTCCTTAGTGGTGAAGGACTTAGCCCTCCTCAAGTGGAAAGGATAATTGTTTGATTTACTTATTCCGATCATTGTTAATTAGTTTACAAGAATTTTGCTTCAAGTGGTATCAGAGCAGTGATCTTGAATTGCACAATATTATTTTTTTGGAATGCAGTGTTACACCAATAAATAATACAAGGAATTTTTTATCATAATTTGATTGCATTTAGGAGTTTTTTAGACTCTTTCGGTAGACAGGCAAACTTAATACTTGTAGCCATCATAAAATTCAGGCTGATAAAAGATTGGTGAATTCATGCAATTAAAGTCGATGGCCATGAATTATAAGTGAAGGATACTATCTACATTGGCACAAAATCATTGTAAGTAGCTGAATGGACACTACGTGGATAGCTTATTTCACTCACGCAGGTAGGTCCCCAATTATATTAAGATTGTTTTCGTAGTGGTAACAATCTCAAAGGAGTTAAAAATTCTATTACGCGTTGGTCCGTAAGAATTCGTTGGATCAAATAGTTATAATTAAGTGTGAAGATTTTTTGTCATCTTTTGAAAGCAATCACAGAAATACGCCAGAAAAAAGGTAGTCAAGAAGCCTAGTTACGTTGCAGTGCACCAGGATAGCGAAATAAACAGTTGGTTCGTATTCATACCAGCATATTCGTTAGGAGTAACAGTGATTAAACAAGTCCAACCCTAAAGTTTTGCATCAACCTATCAACGATAAATTTAATTTGGTATAACAAACCCTAAAGAAGTATTATACAAATACTCCACGTAGCGACACAACGCATGGTCATCAAGTTAAATGATGATTGTCCTACTTTTGCAAGTCTGGTGAGTTGAATGGTGAGTTTCGGTGATGAAAGCTATGGTAAGATAGCAATTCTGCACTTCCAGTAAGCTAGACGATGAGTTTCAATGAAGGAGTTATTATAAAGACAACAAATTTAAAATCCGTTGCATCGTTGGTTTAATCGATTGAATATGAATTAGCAAATTATCAATTTTTATTTGTGGTATAAAGGTACATCAATTTGTACACAACAAAACTCGTCTCAATATTGATATTGCACCCTATGATTTCTATATTTATTTACGGTATATAGGTACACCATTTCATGGTTTTCTAAGGTGAAAAAAATGCATATATGTCTCGCAATACCCTAATACACCCATTCTTATTCGTAGCCAATAATCCGTTGTCACGATTTTTAAATTATCCTTGCTAAGGTTCCATGTGTTACATTTCAATTAATCAAAAATTTCCCATCGTTTCTATGCATAAAATATTTATATTTATTTTTCCTTAATCCCACATCGCTCCTATTTGGGTTATTGGTCAGGTTTAAAATCATCGTGTCACAAATAATACAGTGTGACCACCATCCGTTGGCTCACCATCCTCATCTTCCTCACATATACCCATCGATCAATCCTATCCGTTCGTGTTCGATAAAGATTTGTTTATCCCTCAGCTCAAGTCACTTAATCTAAATAGTGGTCGTATTTTGTAGCTAGTTAGTCATCATATTTTCATCATGTCCTGTGTTGTTGGTTGTGTTGTGTCACGTAGTGAGCCAGTCATTATGTCTGCATCGGTTATCTCATGTCATGTAGTGATCGTGTCATTGTACAAAACTAGATCACATCAATGTATCCTTTTCTTCCTCACATTATCCAACTAGACATTAACCATGTTGTGTAGCGAGTTAGTCATTGTATTTGCATCACACCTTGGTCATTGGTTGTGTCGTGTCACATAGTGAGCCAGTTTTTGTATCTGCATCACTTATCTCGTGTCCTGTAGTGATCGTGTCATTTGTCCAAAACTCGTCCGCATGGGAGTTTCCTTTCATCCTCATGATATCCAACTAGATTTTGAGAGTCATTTTGAACCATGCAAACTAGCAGTTGTAAGTCACTCCATAACGAGTTCTTCGAACTAGCCATTAATTATCAATTAACTGACAATAAGACTTGATCCATTAAATCAAAGTGTTTTCACATTAAAAATTATTTTTTGTAATCAAATGCATGAGTGACCACGACATTTCTACAAATTGGAATAGAGGATCAAAAGGGAGATTAATATGCAATGAAAGATCAAATGAAGTGTTCTTGAAGTCACCAAGAAGACCTCCACAAAATAAAGGTACGCAACATAACTCCCCTTTACGCATTAATAGTTTTAACCCCAACCATCCTGCTACTAACCCCATGGCTCCTTCCAACTCACCCAACTCATCCCAAGAAAATATCACACATGAGGAAATGGAAACCCCCAATACAAGCAACCAAGAATTACAAGCATGTTTGACTCAACTAATGTCTAGTATGAACAACATGTCATTAATGCTTGGGCAATTAGTGAATAAACAAAACCAAGAAGCTCCTCCTTCCCCAAATAACTACCATAGACAAAATGATAATGTGGATCAAGATACAGAGGAAGTTTATCAACAAGCAAGATGGCCTACAGGTGTTAATATTCCATGTGTTGATATGCCTACTTTTGAGGGTGGAGATCCACGTGGTTGGGTAGCTAAAATGGAGGGTATCCTACACCTATATCGTGTTCCTGAATCTAAAAAAGTTTCTTATGCCTCCTCCAAATTAGGTACTGAAGCTTACCAATGGTTTGCTTGGCAAAAACATCAACATATTCATCCCCTATTATGGCCTGAATTCAAGGATCTTTTCCTCAAGAGATTTGATGAAGGTAGTTCATCTTCTTACATCGTTCATCTATTGGCACTTAAACAAATAGGGTCAATCAGAGATTATGTTTTAGAATTCACAAGTCTTCTTGCTTATACAGGAGATGTACAAACCGATGTGGTGGTTTCAGCCTTTAGACATGGGTTGAAAGAGAATATTCAAATTGAAGTAGACTTACATGATCCATACTCTTTGGATGAAACTATAAGGATTGCTAAGCTTGCTAAGAAAAAGATGCAAAATTTGACATCTTTTAAACGTGACTCCTATAATCGTCCTCAATATCACAACAATTCCTTTTGTAGAAATGACCAACCATCAAGATATTATTGCTATAAATATCGCAATCATCATCCAAAATATCAAGCATGTGTACCAAGACAAAAATTTCAAATAGAATATGATAATAAGGAAGACAAAGAGGAAGCAAAGGATATCAATCCACAAGAATCACCTATGCCTGAAGAACAAATAGATCATAATGAAGCAACATTTGACGAAGATACTATGGCTATTTTAGTACATGCTCTTATGGGATTAACAACTCACCATACAATCAAGGTACCAGGATTTATTAGGTAGAAAAGGATAAATGTGTTGATCGATTCAAGTAGTACTCATAATTTTATTGACCTTAAAACTGCTAAGGCATTGAACTTACACATTCACTCCTCCAATCAAGATAAGTTTCAAGTTTTAGTTGCAAATGGAGGAAATGCTCAATGTATTGGTAGAACATCTCCAGTTTCAATACAAATGGGAAGTTATACTTGGCATGGAACTCTCTTTGTCATGAGTTTAGAAAATTCAGATGTTATTTTGGGAGTTGAATGGTTAGAACAATTGGACACTATCAGTTTTAATTTTAGAAAACTATTTGTGGAATGGAAAGAAAATGGAAAGACTATTCACCTCCAAGGAATTCAAACTCCACCATCAAAGGTAGTGAGTTCTCACAACATGGAAAAAATATTAAGGAAAGGAGGTTATGGATTCATAGCTCAAATCAATTGTTTGGAAGTGCAAGCACAAGATATTCCTGAAATTCACTCAAAGGATCTTCAAGATATTGTGGCTAACTATGATGAAGTTTTCAAAGAACCAAAAGGACTACCTCCCAAATGGTCTCATGACCATGCCATACATCTTGTTCTAGGAAGCCTCCCTCCTAATGTTCGTCCTTATCGCTACCCTCAACCTCAAAAAATAGAAATTGAAAAGATTGTCCAAGAACTCTTAGAACATGGAGTCATTCATCATAGCACTAGTCCTTATTCCTCACCAGTGGTTTTGGCCCATCGTAAGGATAACTCTTGGCGTATGTGTCCTGATTTTCATCCCCTCAATAAAATCACAATCAAGGATAAATTCCCTATCCCTATCATAGATGATTTATTAGATGAATTGCATGATGCAAAATTTTTCACAAAATTGGATCTACGTTCTGGTTTTCATCAAATCAGAGTAAGAGATGAGGACATTCCCAAAACTGCCTTTCGTACTCATGAAGGTCATTATGAATTCTTAGTCATGCCTTTTGGTCTCACTAATGCCCCCTCCACCTTCCAAAGTCTCATGAACCATGTCTTTCATCCATTCCTTCGCAAATTTGTCTTAGTCTTCTTCGATGACATTCTAGTATACAATAAAACATGGAAGGATCATTTGATGCATGTGGGAAAGGTTCTTCATATATTACATAAGGAAAAATTTTTTGTCAAACGCTCCAAATGTTCTTTTGGTGTTCAAGAAGTTGAATATTTGGGTCATATCGTTTCTCATGAAGGTGTTAAAGTGGATCCTAATAAAATTAAGGCCATTCAGGATTGGTCTTTACCTAAAACCATCAAGAAACTTCATGGTTTTTTGGGTCTTACTAGTTACTATCGCAAGTTTATTCGCAATTACGGTAAAATTGCAGCCCCTCTCACAGCTCTCACAAAAAAAGGATGCTTTTCATTGGTCAGAATCAGCCACTCAAGCATTCATGGCACTCAAGGAAGCAATGTGTACTACTCCAGTTTTGGCAACCCCATATTTTCACAAACCATTTGTGATTGAATGTGATGCCTCGGGAATAGGTATTGGGGTAGTATTAATGCAAGAAGGGCATCCCTTGGCATTTGAGAGCAAGCAGCTTTCAGGTAAGAATTTGGGAAGGTCCACATATGAGAAAGAGATGTTGGCTATTCTACATGCAGTTGAGAAATGGAGACACTACTTAATCAATAGTCGTTTCATCATAAAAATAGATCATAGTAGTCTCAAGCATTTTCTAGAACAACGATTTTCTTATCCTGAGCAAAACAAGTGGTTAAAAAAATTATTGGGATATGATTTTGTTATTGAGTATAAGAAAGAGAAAGAAAATGTGGCAGCAGATGCATTATCTCGTAAATATGAAGATGAAGTGGTTATCAACGCCATTTCGGGTCCTTGTTCCCAATGGGTTTCTCAGCTCCAAGAAGAATGGTTATCGAACACAGAAACTACTCAAATAATTCAAGATTTGATTCTAGGATCATCCAAGCATCCTCATTTTTCATATGATGACAAGGTATTAAGAAGAAAGAATCGCATTTACATTCCACACAATTCTAACATCAAATCCAGGATTCTTGAAGAATCGCATGCTTCTCCATCAGTAGGACATTCCAATTTTTTGAAGACATATATGCTGTAAAACAATCCTTTTATTGGAAAGGATTAAAATTTGAGGTCAAAACATTGGTGGTTGAATGTGAAGTATGTCAGCGCAATAAGGGTGAAATAGTCAAATCTCCAGGACTTCTTCAACCACTACCAATTCTGGATCACCAATGGGAACATATTTCAATGGATTTTATTGAAGGTCTTCCTAAATCAGAAGGTAAAATAGTAATTTTTGTGGTAGTGGATCACCTCTCCAAATATGCTCACTTCAATGCTCTACAACACCCATTTTCAACAAGCAAAGTGGCTAAGGTATTTATGGACTCAATTTTCAAGTTACATGGAATGCCCAAAAATATTGTAAGTGATCGTGATCCCATTTTTACTAGAAATTTTTGGTGAGAATTATTTCATCTTAGTGGTACAAAGTTAAATATGTCTTCTGCATACCATCCTCAAATAGATGGCCAAACTAAAATAGTTAACAAATGTCTGGGTACCTATCTAAGATGTTTTGCTCAAGATAAGCAGTATCAATGGAGTCATTGGCTTTCATTAGCATAATGGTGGTACAACACTTCGTACCATTATTCCATCAAGATGTCCCCATTTGAAGCATTGTATGGAGTGAAACCACCAGCAATAGCAGATTATGTTCTAGGATCTTCCAAAGTGGCTCAAGTAGATGATTGGTTCTAGCATCGATAGACAATGCTCAACATTCTCAAAGATAATTTGGTCCAAGCACAAAATCATATGAAGCAACAACAAGACTCACACCATTCCAAAAGATAATTTAATATAGGTGATATGGTTTTCTTGCATCTGCAACCCTACAAACAACTGTCATTGAAGATCAAGACTAGTCAGAAGTTGGCTCCAAGATTTTATGGTCCTTACAAGATAGTGCACCGCATAGGCGAAGTGGCATATCAACTAGAGCTTCCTCCCTCATCCCATATACATCCAGTATTTCATGTTTCATGTCTCAAGAAGGTGATAGGACAAAGAGTACACTCTCAGTCAGAACTTCCAATACTTGATGAAGAAGGACGTATATATCTCCAACCAAAAGCAATATTGCAAAGTAGATCACGTATTCTTCGATCCCATCACATCAAAGAATTTCTAATCAAATGGTAGGACCTACCAGTAGAAGATGCTACATGGGAAACATAAAGTATCTTTGAGTCATTTCTAGCTTTGAGGACAAAGCTTTTCGAGGAGGGGAGCCATGTTACAACACCAATATAGCCAAGTCGGCTATATTTCCAAGTTTAACCTAATCATTGATTTATTGATATAAGTAGGAGTAGAATGATTTAGTTTTAATCATCTTTCATCTTGAATAATAATTTGCGTAATCGCAAGGACTAAGCCCTCCTTAGTGGCGAAGGACTTAGCCCTCCTCAAGTGGCAAGGATAATTATTAAATTTACTTATTCCAATCATTATTAATTAGTTTGCAAGAATTCTGCTTCATTACTATCCTTTAGAATAAACATTCCAATGGTTCTGAGCTCCCTGCAATCTAGGCACTAGAATCAACTACCAAGGCATCAACTAAAGGGGGTTTCAAATTTAGGGATACACGACAGTGTGCAAATGTAATAGATAATACTCCATTAATACCATCCCCTTGGGCCCTTTTCCATGTAAGGATAACTCATTCCAGGATGGTGTAAGTAAGCAAATTTGAACAAGGCTCACTTAACAATCTAAAACCTATGCAAGAATAAGTGAAACAACATGCAACATAGAGGCTAAAAGAGATAACATAAGCAACAAGTATAGTTATCAAGAAAGGTTACAATGGATACGTAAAACACCAAACATGTCAACACCCAATGATTCTAAGGATAATACCTATCCAAACCAACGAGGAAGATGACTGGTGTGCTCAATACAATCCTCTTACTTCCTATACTACTCACCTTTGTTGCACATCTCGAGCATGCTCCTCTATTCCTAAATCCATACAATGGCCTCCCTTCATTCCTCCAACGTCCTCTCTTAAAGCTTATGAAGATAGAATGCAAAGTATTTCTTCCACATTCTTTACCACCTTACATAGGTACCCCTTGATGCAACATCTTTATATTAAGACAAGAGCAACTTCACCTTTCTAGATCAAAGAATTAAAAGCACCACCACCACTACCAAGGCTAAAGGTGATTCACTTTACATTATGTCTTTATGGATTTTAAGAGAGGATGTTGGACGAATGGATGTTACCATGTGGTTTTAGGAATAGAGGATCATGCTTGGGATGCATAGCAAAGATGAGTAGTGCAGAGAGCAAGAGGATTGTATCGAGCGCACCCATCATCTTCCTTGCTGGTTTGGATAGGTATTATCTTTAGACTCATTGGGTGTTGACTTATTTGGTATTTTATGTATCCATTGCAATTTTCCTTGATAATTATAGTTGCTGCTTATACTCTCTCTTTTAGCCTTTGTGTTGTGTGTTGTTTTACTTCTTCCTGCATAGGTTTTATATTGTTAAATGATCCTTGTTTAGAATTTTCTTACCTACGCCATCTTGAAATGAGTTATCCTTGCATGGTGAAGGGTCTGAGGGGATGACATTAATGGAGCATTCTCTATTATGTTAGCATGCTACCATCTATCCCTAAATTTGAAACCCCCTTTAGTTTATGCCTTGACACTTGATTCTAGCACCTGGGTTGTAGGGAGCTTGATGCCATTGGAGCATCTATTCTAAAGGTAGTGGTTGGTTTTAAGAATTCATGGTATTGCTAAGGGTTTGCTGAATCCTAATATTTTGGGTGATTAATGCTTGTTGTTTCAATATTTAGTTTTCATTGATTATATAGCTAAGTTTGGACATCTAACTTTCAATTGGAAGTACTAAAGATAATCTTTCTTGTTGCTTCAGATAACCTAACTTTGATCCTTAGTTATTCAATGCTTGTATATTATAGTTTTAGTTATAATTAAATATTTAGTTTTTTTAATTAATATAATGATAGATTAGTTTGGCAATGAATCCAAATTTTAATGCATTATAATATTTAAATTATTAACTAATCTAATGATATATTTTTTTGGCATTGAATCCAACTTTTAATGCACTATAATATTTAAATTATTAACTAATCTAATGATAAATTAGTTTGGCAATGAATCCAAATTTTAATTAATAACCAATCAAATGATAGATTAGTTGGATAATTAAACTAATTTTTATTTCTTTATAATCTTTAGATCATTAACAAATCAAATGATATATTAGTTTGGCAATTAATCTAATGAAGGAATTAAATCTTTACAATATTTGGTTTAATTTTTTTTTACATGGTGGGATCGGTAGCTGCCACGAATCCGGGCAGGCTATCCAGATTTTATGGCCGCCATAATATTCTGTGTTGTCTATCCCAGAAGCCGCCACATAGATCTTCATGAAGTCCACCCCTATAACCGCCATGCCACAATCATTTTAAACCTTTTACGCTGCTAAAAGCACTAGGAAAGGGACAAGCGTTCAGTTCGACGAGGCTCGAGATTTAAACCTTGGACCTCCGCCCCCTTATGGGGTTTGGATGAACCAATTGGTCTACACCTCGAACCTAATTTTTGGTTTAATTAATCAATTGATAGATTAATATTAAGTCTTTCAAAGTAATGTTAAGACTTGCAATGGAAAATTGATTACTTAGATCTCTAAGTTTGTTGCTTAACCAAAGGATGAGTCTTTTTAGTTAAGCTAATGAAGGGTTAATGTAGCTTTGGAAATTATTTAGTGGTAAACATTTTGGAAAAGAAGTATGGGCTTCTTTTGTGTTTTGCTATATTGAATTGAATATGTATAACTTTGGATTTTGATATTTGTAAAAAATATCTTGGAAAGAAGTATGGGTTTATTTTGCTTGTGTTTTCTATATTGATTTGAATTTATAGAAATGCAAGGGCTTGGGATTTAAAATATTTGGGAAAGAAGTATGGGCTTCTTTTATGTTTTGTTATATTGAATTAGATGTAGCTTTAGAATTTGATATTTGTGGAAAATATTTTGGAAAATAAGTATGGACTTCTTTTGTGTTTTGCTATATTGAATTAAATATGTATAGCTTTTTTTTTTTTTGAATTTACATGGTGGAATCGGTAGCCGCCACGAATCTGGGCAGACTGTCCAACTTTTATGGCCGCCCCAATATTCTGTGCTGTCCGCCCTAGAAGCCGCCACACAGATCTTCATGCAGTCCGCCACTATAACCACCATGCCACAATCATTTTAAATCTTTTACGTCGCTAAAAGCACCAGGAAAGGGACAAGCGTTCAGTCCAGTGAGAATATGTATAGCTTTGGATTCTAATATTTATGGAAAATATCTTGGAAATAAGTATGGAATTCTTTTGCTTGTGTTTGCTATATTGATTTGAATTTATAAAAATGCAAGGGCTTGGAATTCTAAAATATTTGGGAAAAAAATATGGGTTTCTTTGTGTGTGCATTGAATCTTATAGAAATGTATTCATACCTGCAAATGAGTTGTTTTGATCTCCAACTTCTTATCATCGATGGTGGAGGCAAAAGGAAGAAGATGTTCAAATCATGCTAAGTTTAATCTTCAAATATTCTTGTTGTATTGATAAAGTCACTCTTGGTGGAAGAGGATTTATTGTAATAGAAACAAAAACTTCTTTTGTAAACTAGACCTTTAGTTGGATGAATATATGGTGCCATGATTGAAGAATGGTTTTATGATTCTCATGCATGCTATTGCTTGATCTAAAGGTTATATTTATCTTGCAAGCTTAAGTTGATTAATTTTACTTTCATTAGAATATGCTTTTATTTTAATGCTTGTAGAGAGAGAGAGAGAGAGAGAGAGAGAGAGAGAGATTTATCTTTAGTCTTGGGGTATCTTTGGGAAGGGCTCTAATATTAAACTTGTCTAAAAACTCACCTTCTCAATTTAGGTTGTTGTGGGATAACAACACCTAGTTCTTGTATGCATGAGAAGACAATCATGTGGAGTGATTATTGCTTATAATTCTATTGTGGATATGGGGAAGACAAGCTTGATGTTTTAGGGATCACTGTGGAGGTGTAGTTAAACTAGACCAAGATATTTATGCCTAATGGATCTAGAATAGACTAACTTATGGTTGGAATAAAGAATTGGCATCCCCATCTCGAAGGAATGAGAAGGGATAATCCTAACACTAGGGTCAAAAATTCTGCATTCATGGAGGATATCCAAAAAGTGGGGAGATCCTTTTGGAAGCGTCCTCTATACTGCAAAGGTATATGAGGTAAATCCCAGTTACCTACAGGATCCTAGCCTCTCTTGTCCACTTGAGTGATATCTACAATATCTTGGAATCAAAATGTGGGTATGTCTAGTCAATGTGTATGTTCCATGGATACTCCTATGAACCTTGTTTAAGTTAAAAAAAAAATCTCTCTCATGCTGGTTAGCATTTTGGGGCTGTAATAGTTGGTATTAGAGCTCTTGGTTGTAGGACTAGAAGCTTCCCTAGAAAAAGGTACTTAAATATGCTTTGACTTGATGGATGAATTTTGGGTAGATGGCATGTCCATCGTTACTATTAGTGGATGATAGTATATAGTTGTTAGTACTTTGGAGGATGTGACTAACTAGTATATAGGAGTCATGAGAAGGAGTATTGCAACCTAACCTAGAGACTTTTGTGTGACAACTATGGCATCAAATTTCATGAGAGAAAGAAGAGGATCTTCTATTCCACAAATATATGCTAGGAATAATAGTTCCAAGGCTAGACCCCTAGAAAAATATTTAGAAAACTCTAGTACAGAAGTGGAGAACCTCACTGCTACTATCTCACTTTTATAAGAGAAAAAGAGGAAAAAAAAATATAATCCAAAGATGAAAAAGAAAAACAATGGGAAGCAAGGGAGTTCCAATAAGAAATTCTAGAATAAGAAGGATAACAAAACCCCTCAAGCATAGAAACAACCTGAACCTTCTCAAACTAAGCAAACATGGAAAAAGAAACAAGAAAGACACCTGGGTCCCAAGGGTGGTTGTTATGATTGTGGGGGACCTCACTATGAAAAATATTTAAATTAATTAGGACTAAGAAAAAGGATAGAGGAACACAACCACATAATATATAATGCAATTGGAAACAATAATCTAGATGACCAAGCCACACCTATGATTCTATATGGTAAGTTGTTTGATAAAAAAATTAAGATTTTTATAGATAGTGGAGCTATAGATAGTTTTATTTCTTCTAGTATAGTGGAGGAATTGCCAAAAAGATCAAGATTTTTTAGCACAAGGGTGGAAATTTGAGTATGGGTATGGAAAAACCTACTCAGTGGATCAATGTTTTCCCACAACCAAGATCACACTACCTAGTGGCTCTATCCTATAGTAATTATATGTAGCACTATTACATGACTTTGACATCATCTTGAGAATAGACTAGTTAAGGACTTATGAAGGAAATAATTAACTTCCAAGATAGTTGGATTGACTATATAGATAAAGATAAGCAGGGATTGAGAGTACATAGTGAGCAAGGGGCTTTGTACCCTTAGATGATCTTTGCAATGCAACTAAATAAAGCTATCAAGAAAGGTGGTATAGTCTATCATTAAATTGAACCAAAAGATCGAGGATAATAAGAAGGTATATTTGTTTGAGAAACAACCAATACTATGGGATTTTGGGGATGTCTTTCTTGAAGATCTTCTAGGACTACCACCTAAGTATTATTTTGACTTTACCATAAATTTTTTTGTAGGTTTAGAACCTATCCACTGGACTCTTTATAAGATGAATCCTATATAAATATAGGATTTGAAGGTGCAACTTCAAGGATTACTAGAAAAGGGGTTAATTAAACCTAGTGTATCACCATGGGGTGCACCAGTTATTTTTATAAAAAAGAAGCATGGTTCACTAAGGTTGTGCATAGATTACATAATGTTGAACAAAGCAACTGTTATGAATAGGTACCCTTTACCAGGATTGAGGATTTTTTTGATCAACTCAAGGTGACACCATATTCTCAAAGATTGACTTAAAATCAAGATACCATCAACTAAGAATCCATGAGATTGATAATCACAAGACTACTTTCAAGACTAGGCATGTGAATTAAGAGATTACAGTACTACCTTTTGGACTGAACAATGCCTTGATAGCATTCATGAATCTAATGAACAATGTGTTGAGGGAGCATCTAGATCAATTTGTATTAGTATTCTTGAATAATATTCTGATGTATTCCCATAATAAGGAGGAGCATGATAATAATTTAAGGATTGTGCTTGAGTTGTTGAGGAGGAACCAACTTTATACAATCTATCAAAATGTGATTTTTATGTTCCTGAGATGTAGTACCCATTTGAATATAATGTGCACTATACCTTGTTCTTGACACTTGTCAGTTTCTCTTGACAAGTGTCATGTTTCTCATATAGGTTTATGCCTATATATTGTACTTCTTTGTATCAATACATATATCATCTATTTTTCATCCTAACATTTGGTATCAGAGTAGGCTTTCCCTACCTTGTTGATTTGAGGGGGAATTTACCTCAACCCTCATTTTTTTCTTTTTTTCTCATTTTCTCCATTTTTTTTTTGAAAACTAGGGAGTATGCTCTCTATTGAAAAATAGATCAGAAACTAGAAGTTTATCAAAAGTAATGGCTAAATTTTTTTTTAGTGATTGGAGGTTAAATCTGCATTTGTTTCCGCCCGCAAAAGTAATTTATCATGAGAGAAATGAAAAATGGGAAACTAAAAAAAAATTATTCCCTTTCATTTTGTTTGCAGGTTATCCAGTTTATTTGCAGATGACATTATTTTTGACACTGTTTACGACGAGTTACTACCTATGCACGCTTAAAGACCGGTTTGAAGAAGGACAATGCATGCATTGCAGGACCTTGATGGAGGTCTCATATACATTTTTTTAATGCATTTGTCTCATATCCCGTATAAATGACCGCATGCTTACTATGGCTAGAGCATTGCTTAGGCGATTTTTTTTTTTTTCCCGTTGATTCGCAGTACAATTCTACCGCAGGTGCTACCACATAGCAGCACAACTCGTGGTGTTTTTATGACCCGAAGAATTATTTTTTTTAGTCAAAATTGCATAATTTTTATTTTTCTTTATGCTCATGATGGAAAAATATGCAGCGCAGGGAGGCTGCGGTATTCAACAACTCTGTGAACATTCAACCTGAGAGTCTTGGCAAAGTTTTTAGATCCACAGAAGTTATGAAGCTTGGCGGAGAACATATCAAATCATGTGGGGTCATAGCAAGATGCTGCAGAGTTCTTGATAATGGCATATTACTGTGTTGTTGCAAGTAACTTCACTGCACTGACCCATCTCTGTGTTCTACTGGCTGGATATAACAAACCTTGATGTGATTTAATGATCACAAGTGATTTATTGCCCAAATTCATGGGGCCTGCGCACTCACTACTACCAAATTCCTGTTTGACGTGATTTAAGATACCCTTGATATGCACTTGTAGCGCTGCAAATATAGAGACATAATGGAGGTGGTTTTTTCCAGCACCGCTGTCCTAGGGCTAGTCTGGAGTTTTGGTCATGATATTTTATCGATTTTTTGCATGATGATAAACAATACCTATGCACCCACTAGCGTCAAACACTTGAAGAAATAAATGTTTCCGCGGATGAATTTGTGATTGACAACAATGTTTGCTGTTGCAGTCACCCCACATCCCCTGATCCATCGCGTGGAAATGAAAGTCCCCGAAGACATTTGATTTTGTGAGAAGTGGCCCGCGTTGAAATTCGTCATTGTTATTTGAATGCTATCGTGGAGGTTTTTTGGATTTCATTGATAAACTGGGTGAAAGAGAACCGCGGTGATGTTCGATGGAAAATTTTGGAGCCGGTAAAGTTTGTTTCAGAAGATGTAATCAAGTTTTGTGGAGCCTGGAGCACGATGAGGAGCGGCAATATTTATGGCCTACGTAATGGAGTTTGAGCTCATGGATTGTGCGTGGATATTTTTGGAGTGATTTGCATTGATGCTGTCGATGCTATCATAGGCACTGATGACAAAACAATCATTGGTGCCGTAATCCGAGGGTATGATCTGTTGATCATTATTGACTACAACACCCAAAATCCAACACTGTTCTTTGATCGTTGAATTGTTTACTGGCCATTGAGATGAAACGATGGTGGAACTATTTTTTTATTTAAATTTCAAACTACAACTCAACAAATCCACCATTTTAGGAGATTAGTGCCCTCAGCGTTTCATGCCGCTGGACATGACCATCTCAGGAGTGGAGCTCGCATTCCATTTGTCATTGCTCCTCCTTGCATGTAATACAGTTTCAGTTTTGGAACGTTCAATTTTGTGCAACTATCAAATGGATCATAGATTACTATCGAACGATTGAAGAGTTGGACTTCTAAAGGTGGAGTTTTTGTGCCTATGATTCCACACAATTCTACGACAAATTATGGTGCCTGTTTCAGATAAAATAAGGCATTTCAGTTGCTCGAAATGGTGTTAAAGAATGCGCACGAGGTGGAGATCATCTCGGCATTGAAATATGTGACTTGAACTTGGCGGAGGATGGAGATTTTTTTATTTCAATTTTTGAGCGAATATGGGGCACCAAGTGTGTCAAGATCATGAGCAGCTGCGTGCCAATGATGACTTTGATTTTTTATTATGCGAGAGCTACATAACATCAAAGTAATTGTGAGATCTCGATATTGTAGTTGTTGAGCTCGATGTCTCTGACATCAAATAAGTTCTTTTTGCACGTGAACACAAAGCAACAAGGGTGTATGGATGCGATGGTCACTACCAAAGAAATCAGTGAGCATGCTAATGACGTTCACGTTCGTTATGCAGTTGCAAATATATTTTTTTCCTAGCTAGTGAAGGGCCAAAGGAGCGACCAATGGAATTGCCAGATGGTAGCCTTACTGCTGTGAAAGGAGCTAGTGGTCTTAGTGCTATGACATTCAGAGGGACACCATGGTGCGAAGTGTTCTGATTTTCAAGATTGCAGTCATACCCAAAAGGATAGAAATATGTGTCTTCACTTTGGTCACAAGGAAATGGGCCCAAATATGACTACTATGCTAGCGGAACAGAGATGAATGCTCGATGGATGCATGGTGCGCGTCATGATAATGCTGCCATAGGAGCTTCACGTGCAAATCATCTTTTGCATCACCATGATGCAGTCCACCTATATTTTAAATGGGTTCTTTTTTTATATATTGCAATGAATTTTTTACAATTTCCACCCATGTTTTTTTATGTGAAAAGAAAATGGTCGACAAAGGTGTTTTTTGTATCAAATGGAAGGGAACCACTTGTAGGGGTTATTATTTAATGTATGGCCATAGGGGATGGCCAATTTATTATGAAAAAAAAAAAATATTTTTTTGGTAGGTAAAAATTATATTAAAAGTGGGTTTTGAAAGGACCCCAAAACCTTTTTACAACAGGTCAATTGACCAAACCAAAGGTCAAGAACAATCAATTTGAAGAATCTTGCCCAACAAAAAATAGACAGTTTGGAAAAACCCACCCAACGGGAAAAGATAATTTTGAAAAATCTCGCCTAGCAAGAAACCACCAATTTTGAAAAATCTCGCCTAGCAAAAAACCACCAATTTTGAAAAATCCTGCCCAGTGGGAAACCACCAGTTCTAAAAAATCTCGTCCAGTAGGAAGCAGCCGAAAACCACCAGGTTGAAAATCTCGCCCAGCAAGAAAACTAGTAGATTGGAAAATCCTGCCCAACGGGAAACCACCAATTTTAAAAAATCCCACCCAGCGAGAAACCACCAGTTTTGAAAAATCTTGTCCAGCAAGAAACAGCCAAAAACCACCAGGTTGAAAATCCTGCCCAACGGGAAAACCAGTAGATTGGAAAATCCCGCCCAGTGGGAAACCACCAGTTTTGAAAAATCCCGCATAATGGGAAAACATGTAGGATGATGAATTTAAAAATCCTACCTAGTAGGAAGCAGCTAAAAACCACCAGATTGGAAATCTTGCCCGGCGGGAAAACCAGAAGATTTGAAAATCTTGCCCAACGGGAAATCCTATCCCGCCCAGTAGGAAAACCAGCAAAAAAACAGGATTGAAAAATCCCGCCCAGCGGGAAAACCAAAAGATTTGAAAATCTCGCCCAAAGGAAAATCCCGTCCCGACCAACAGGAAAACTAGAAAAAAAATGGGATTGAAAAATCCCGCCCAGCGGAAAACCAACAAGAATGGAAAATCCCGCCCAGTAGGAGAACTAGCAGAAGAACGAGTTTGGGAAACTACAACACTGGAATCCCACCAATAGGAGTATGAGGAAGCCGAAAGGATCCAGGGAAAACAAATGCAGACACAAAGAAAGGATCTCAAAAGCCACAAAGGACCAGGGACCCACCATCCTTGCTCACGAACAGTTCTAGGGAAGAGGAACTGGGACTGGGAACAACTCAAGAACAAGAAAAGGCCCCCCAAGGCCAAGAACAAGCTTTGAGAGTCCACCAAGAAGTAGGACCAGAAAGCAGAATCCCTCGAACAAAAACTAAAATGAAAACCTGCGAAGCCTAGGTAGAAAGTAGCAGCAGACACAAAGATGGGATCCATGAAAACCTAAACTGAGGGATCCAAGGGTCTGCATGCATAGATCACCGATCCCCCAAGATCAAGACATGCAACAGAAAATCCAAAGCACCCTAGCAGAAAGGACCAAGAATCCCCATCCTTGCACATGAACAACTTCAGGGAACTGGGACTGGGGTTGGGAATAACTCAAGCACAGGAAGAGGCCCCCCAAGGCCATGCAAATGCTCAAAGCGTCCACCAAGCAGCAGATCCAGCAAAAAGAAGCCTTCGAATAGGAAAACAAACATGGTCCCACCCAAAGGGATGAGACCACCAACAACCAATGGCATCCCATAGAGGAAACACGAGCAAAGAGGAAACTGGCCCCCCTAGACCAACCTCGATGAAGAGAGAACCTCACAAGATGCACCAGGAAGCGAACGAGAACCCAACCTGCCACCACCACAGATCGATAAATCCCTGTGAATCGGATCCCAATAAAAACTTGCAAAAAAATCCCTAGGGAAAAGCTTAAGGGAGATTAGGGACAGGATCCCAGGAACATGCAGGAAACCCCATAGGATCCCTGGGAAGCACCAGGCCCGAGATTCAAATGAGGAAACCCCAAAAACTACTGGGAAAGGAGCAGAAAGTGGGCAAGGATCTCCTCCCAAGGAGATCATCTGCTACAAACCATTCCTAGAGTGGGATGACCTGGGATGAATCAGGGACTGGGCAAGAACCAGGGAAAGGGGAGCAGGGAGAGGGAGCAGGTCCCTCCCCCTCCCATCCCCCGTCTCAATTCTCTCCAAAGGTATGGGACTTTGATTAATGTAAAAATATTATGACAATATTTTCAAAGCACGGGGGCACTTAATTATTTTTTAATTTTCATATGGGCAGCTGAAGTGAAACGCCCACTCCCCAGCGAGGGAGAATTGCAGCCTATTTTTTAATTTTTCCAGAGAGCGATGCCAGGATTATTCCTGAGGTTTATTTTGATGCCTAGAGAGATAGTTATTTTTCCAACAAATGAAGGCCCCATTGAAAATGGAATATAAGCGTATTTATAGTCGTCGAAAAGGTTTTTCCACAACGAACACAATTATGATGTCCTTTTTCAATTTTGAGGCTATTCCATTTTTAATTTTTTAGCCTCAAATTTTTGTACCATGGAGTGCACTCTCGGTGGAACCCAACACTCTTGAAGCACTTGTAAGTGATCATAGTACCTAGTCACCTTCTCTATAGAACCTAGCGGATGCAGCAGTTGGTTACCCATGCATTCCGATAGGATGAGAGGTCACCCTAAGGATACTTACTCTACAGACTACAAACATAGACACCCTAGGCTCTATCCGAGTATTTTTTGGATCTACTTTTGAAGACTACATATGAAGACACTTCAAAAGATTCTATTCTCTTATTTCTTCTTCTCCTCCTCATTTGGATTCTATAGCTCAATTTACTGTATTTCATGGCTCGTATATTTTTTGTATTAAGGTGCATTTTTAGTAGAGATCGACACCTTCTAGATTGAGTTCACCATGAGAGAGGATTTAATATTCATGGTGAATCTAGTCAGTGACCTACGAGAAGCAACATACCTAGAGGTTGACCTGCAGAGGCAATAGACCCATGGAAGTGGCTGACCTTGAGGCACACATGATGACCCTCAGGTACTTAGACGGTTGACCCAATGGTAACATATCCAAGAAAGTGGCTGACCCTGAGGCAACAGACCGATATGTATACACCTTTGATCTAGCATTGTTCATAGTTGGAGAGCCAAGCACAAAGAGCATGAGCCTAGACCAAATCATGTAATAAAGGAGGATGATAGGGTTCTTTTATAGAAGTCAACATTAAGGGGAATGTTACCTAATGTTGACTTGTTTTTTCTCTACAGTTAAGATAGTGCACATTAAGGGGGAATTTTAGAATATAATGTGCACTATACCTTGTTCTTGACACTTGTCAGTTTCTCTTGACAAGTGTCATGTTTCTCATATAGGATTATGCCTATATATTGTACTTCTTTGTATCAATACATATATCATCTATTTTCTATCCTAATATTATCTAGGACATATTATATCTATTGAAGAGATAGTGGTAGATCCAAACAAGATAGAGGCCATTTTGATCTAGCCACCACCTACTAATGTTCCTAAAATGTGGATTTTCATGGAAATAATAGGGTATTATAGGTGGTTTATAAAGGACTACTCCAAGGTAACCTATTCCATAACTAACCTTCAAAGAAAAGGAAATGAATATAAAGGGATGGACAAGTGTGAAGCCACTTTTGAGATTCTTAAGAAAAAGCTTACTACTACACCTATCCTCACATATTATATATCCCTAAGGGAATTTTCAATCTATACTAATAATTATTTGGATGGTTTGGGAGGATTTTTATCCTAAGATGATTTAGTCATGGCATGAGTCAAGGAAACTCAAAAAGCATGACGTCAACTACATTACACATGATATAGAACTAGTAGCCATTGTACCCACCCTTAATATTTGGTGGTATTACCTACTAGGGAAGCCTTTTGAGTTAAGAATTGATCATCAAAGATTAAGGTATATATTTAATCAACCAATGCTCAATACGAGGTAAAGAAGATGGATCGAGTTATTAGTAGAATATGATTTTGGTATAGAGTATATCAAAGGGAAGAAAATAAGGTTGTTGATGCCTTGAGTAGGAGAAGACATATAGTTTCTTTGACTCGATGTCACATGCACTTGATGGACCAAGTCAAGGAAACACAAGCATAGAATCAATTGTGCATTGAAATTTAGGCCAATATGGAAAATAAATCTGAAGAGAGTAAGGATTTGAGTATAAAATATGGTATTTGAGCATAAAATATAAGGATAGCATGGTGATCCTTGAAGTTGGTGAGTTAAGGAAATTAATCATGTAAGAGGGGCATAGATCTCCATACTCCACTCACCCAAAAGGGGCTAATATGAGGGAGAACATGAAGACCTTCTATTGGTCTAGAATGAAGAAAGATATAATTAATTTTGTGGCTTGATGTTTGGAATGTTAGAAAGTGAAAGCTAAACATAGACATCTAGTAGGATATTCGTACCCACATGGCATCCCAATGTGAAAATGATAGGTGATATCTATGGACTTCATAGTGGTATTACCTAAGACTAGGTACCAACATGATGCAATCCATGTAGTGGTTGATGAATTGACCAAGGTTGCTCATTATATTCTAGGAAACACCAACAATGATGCCCTAATAATAGCCAATAGATTCACTAAAGATATTTTAGACTGCATGGTTTACTTGATATAACATTTCAGATAAGGACTCTAGATTTACATATAAATTTTAGCAAGCCCTTCATCGTGTAGTTGGCATGAAGCTAAATATTAGCTTTACATATCATTCAAAACAGATGGTCATATAGAAAGGGTAAATCAAATCTTGGAAGACATACTCTACATATATTGCATGAATCAAGAGTCTTGATGGGAAGACCTTTTACATCTTATTGAGTTTGCTTATAACAATGGATACCATGCTTCCTTGAAAATGGCTTTGTTTGAATACTTGTATGGTAGGAGATGTAGAACTCCCCCATATTGGGATAATCCAAAGGATCAAGTTGTCATTGGTCTAAACGAGGTCAGAAATATGGAGGTGCAACTCAAGATGATCAGACAAAGGCTTAAGGAATCCATCAATTGTCAAAAGAGCTACACCAATTTGAAGCATACATCTAGATAATTCTTTGTTGGAGGTAAATTTTTCTTGATAGCCAAACCCATTAGGAGTGTCATCAAGTCTTCTAATTTGGATCCTAATTTTGTTGGATCTTTTGAGATTACTAAAAAGATCAATTTGGTGGCTTACAGACTTGCCTTACCACCCAACCTATCAAATATCCATTTCTCTTTTCACATATCCCTATTTAGGAAATACATTACTGATCCTAATAATATGTGGGATATCTCAATATTGCAAGTGTTAGATCCATTGATCATTGAAGTGAGGCCAATAAATATTCTAGATTTTTGTTCCAAAGCAATGAGGAAATGAACTTTGGATTAGTGCAGGGTCCAATGGGACTAATATTTAGAGAGAAATACCACTTGGGATAAAGTGCATGAGATGAGAAGATATTTTTATTATTTATTTGAATAAAGATAAATATAATATTTTTGTAGAAAATATGGCAAACTGTGTTTAGTTCAAGGGGGTAGTATGTCACAACCCACCTTGGCAGAGCTTGCTTCTTCATTTGAACTATGTATTAGCAAATGATTGTTAATGATTAGATTTGTTGATTGATGGATATATGCTTCTAATATTGTGTTCATTTTATATAAGAATATGGTACTGTTAATGCGTTGCTTAGGTGCAGGATTAGGTACTCTTGAGGGTGGAAAAGGTAATTGGCCACAAGGAATGAGAGACCATATAAAGAGGAAATGATGATGATGACTCGTTCATCAAACAACTCAAGGTAACATACAATGAATACCCTTTTCATGTAGATGCATTATGGTTTGCATATGCTCATGTTTATGCCATTGGACTGGGAAAGTTACATGCAATGAGTCTCCTTAACATGAGTCGATGATAGATTGGGTCTATCCTAAATAAAGAACAAACCACTCATTTAGGGATTAAAAAATGGTATGAAACATCGAGAGAATGCTTTTTTCCTTGAACATGATATTTAGATCTCCTTCTTTTGCAAATGTGACTGAATGGCCTCTTTGATAAATTATATATATTAAATCCAAGGTTGCTTCTTAGGGTTGGAGTAAAACATTATTCTGTTTGCCTTGTTGAATGAGAATGTTGTATTAATAGAATAATTAATGAGATTCTAATGTTAGATTTAATATTAATAAAAATAATAATTAATGTTAGTTTAATCTAATGTTAGTATTAATCAATGGAATTATTAATGTTATTATAATGTTAGATCTAATCAAAAGAATGATTAATGTTAGTTTAATCTAATGTTAGTATGAATCTAAAGTTAGATTTAATTTTTTTTATTAAAGGAATGATTAATCTAATGTTAGGTCTTTGTTATCTAAAATATTGATAATTTATTTGCTTAAGACCTTGGTATATGCTTTCTCTTATTCATGGCATGTTTGTTTTTTCTAGGATTGAGTGGTAACACTCAAAGCATTTCTTCCATGTTCTTTACCACCTTACACAGGTGCCCCTTGATGCAACATATTTACGTTAAGATAAGGGTGGATCCACCTTGCTAGCTTAAAGCATTAAAAGCACCACCACCACTACCAAGGCTAAAGGTGATTCAAACATGCCATGAACAAAAGCAAGAATAGGCCAAGGTATTAAGGAAAAAAAAAAAAAATTTAGATTACAAAGAAATAGCATTACATTAATCATTCCTTTGATAAAAAAAAATCTAACTTTAGATTAATACTAACATTAGATTAATACTAGCATTAATCATTCCATTGATTAATACTAACATTAATCATTCTTTTGATTAATATTAAATATAACATTAGAATCTCATTAATTATTCCATTAATGCAACATTCTCATTCAACAAGGCAAACAAAATAATCTTTTACTCCAATCCTAAGAAGCAACCTTAGATTAAATCTATCTAATCTATCAAAGAGACCATTCAGTCACATGTGCAAAGGAAGGAGATCTAAACATCATGTTCAAGGACAAAAGCATTCTCTCAATGTTTTGTACCATAGTTTTATCCCTAAATGAGTGGCTCCTTATTTAAGATAGACCCAAGCTATCACCAAATCATGTTAAGGAGACTTGTTGCACATAAATTTCCTAGTACGATGGCACAAACATGAGCATATGCAAACCATAATGCACCTACATGAAAAGGGTATTCATTCATGTTACCTTGAGTTGTTTTATGAATGAGTCATCATCATCATTTTCTCTTTACATCGTCTCTCATTACTTGTTACCAATTCTCTTGTTCACCCACAAGAGTACCTGATCCTGCACCCAAGCAACACATTTAGATGTGCCATATTCTTACACAAAATGGAAATAATATTAGAAGCGTATATCCATAAATCAACAAATCGAAGCATTAAACATCTTTGCTAATACATAGTTTAACTTAAGAAACAAGTCCTACCAAAGTGGGTCATGATAATATGGATAGGGAAAAGGTAAAGGGAGGGTATTCCTTTGGTTAAATGACAATCCTTATCCAATCCCAAGGAAAATAGAGCATGGGAACTTAAAAAAATATTCCTATTTGGCAAGGCTCTAGAATCCAAGTGTGTTTGGAAAATAATATCAAAGGTAGGCTTATGGAATAAGCTCATACATGAAAAGCATTTAGAGCCACTCAAAATTGAGGAGTGAGGGTCCAAATGAAGCAAACCCATAATGTTTAAATGTATTGGAAGACAACGATTCATGCCTTTTATGATATAGGTGATTGGATTGGCTAGAAAATAGGGGATGATTCAAGGATAAGACTAGGCTTAGACCTTGGATTGGTTGTGGTGGTATGCACAAAATGCCAAATAATGTAATTTAGACCTTAAGAGCTCAGAGGATTATAACTTTAGCCTAACAAAATTATCCAAAATCATTTACAAATTGGGGGCAGGGATAGAAGGAAGCAATAATGTTAGGGCTAGAGGTATATCAGTGGGAAGAATATATGGATATACTTAAAGTTGGACATATCAAGTTGCGAGAGGAAATTGATCAACTGGTCTGGACAAATAATGGAACTATGGTGGAGTGCACTTCAAAGTTGGGGTATAATACTTTGTTGGAAGATAGAAATGATGATTCAACATGGTGGTGGAAGTCACTCTAAAAGCAAAAAGCCCTATTGAATACAAGACTATTCTTGTGGCTTGCAATGAAAAAAAAGATTTTTACATGGGAGGTATTATAGAAGAGTATTTTGAATGTCCCAAAATAAGTCAAACAATGAAACAATTGATAATTTACTAATATCTTGTTCCTTTACTAGACATATTTGGAGGGATGTTATAGCATAGTTAAAGATTCCTATAGGATAGAAAGAATATTTCCTAGAAGAGTGCTTGAAATATTGGTTTGAATATAGTTCATACAAAGGTTTTATAGCTCTCCCGTTGTTTGTATTATGGGGAGTATGGTTATCTAGGAACACAAAGAATATTTTAGGATTAGGAGAAGCCTACTTGGTAGGTCTCCTCCCAAATCATCAAAAGTTTCATTAACTATAAGGTTTTGGTAGCAAAAAAGGTAATCAGATAAATCATCCCTCTAAATATAGATAGATTAGGGGCCTAGGGATTTTTTAATGGGGCTAGACAAGGTCCATGGAGTTTGTGGAGAAGGAGGATTACTATATACTTATAAGTCTCATTATTTCAAATTCAAGGCTAGACTGGGAGAAGGTTCCAATAATTATTCTAAAATTATGACACTCAAATTATTGGTTGAGTTGGAAGAATAAAAAAGAATACAAAATATTCAATTTTACAAAGACTCACAGGTGGTAATAAATTAGATACTTGGTGTTTTTAGGATGGAAAACATGGTTCTACAACCCTTATCTCAAATAAAATAAGTTTTGAATCGAAATGAAGCTTTTACTTTTTGGCATATTTATAGAGAACAAAATAGGGAATTAGATGAAATCTCAAAGGAGGGGCATTAGATTAAACTAGGTACGTGCTTTATATAGGAATTTAGTGAGGGTAATGCACTAAAAGTAGTCCATATCTCTATCTAAAGGGATTAATCCTCTCCAATTAAAGCAAAGATAATTTAAGCAACTTAAAAAAAAAAACTTAGAAGTTAGTGACTTAAAAGAAATTGGTTGACAATTTGGGAAGGTGTCTAAAGATAGAACTTAGATTGATAGATGTAGCTAGCTATGATGTATAAACAACCTGATTTTTATGTCATTATTGAATCTTTTAAGAAATACCAAAAAAGAAACATCTAAAGAATGTAATTTTATATTTGTTTAAGATAAAATTATGACTTTTTCAAGAAAAAGCAATATTTTAATTTTTTTTGGTAAGTTAATATTTTTATTAAAAGGGGGCATTTGAAAGGTGCCCCAATGCCTTTTACAACAACAAAATAGAAAGGAAAACCTTCAGAGGAAACAAAAGGAGGAACCAAAACTAAGAGGCATTCAACCAACAAAACTAAAAAGGACTAAATCCTTGCACAAGAAGGAACAAAAAGTGACAAGCATTCCACCAGCAGAACCAGAGAGGACAAAATCCTCCAAGAGGAAGGAACAACAGATGAGGAAGAGAGCTTAAAAGGGTACGTCAGTCTGCATTGGTGAGGCAACAGTAGCCTCCAACATGGCATCCTTCACATCATCCTTTGGTGCATCCTTTGGGGCTTCAATGCAGGCTTCCTTCATGATTTCCACCACGTCCTCATCCTTAGCATCAACCTTAACATCAGAAGGTACCTCTGCAACAGAAATGGCTGGAATATCCTCAAAAGCATCACAGAAAAATAGAAGGTTGAGTGCTTGACGTTGTTCCTTGAGCTTCGAAATTGCCTTCCCAATGGCCATATGGGCAGTCTCCAAATGGTCAATGGTAACAGAAGTGGCATGGACAACAAGCTTATGGAGGTATTTTTCAACAATATCAGGGGAGTTGGAAAGATCCTTCAAGGGCTTCTCAGAAGTGGAAGGAGGGGTTTCAACAACTTCCTTGAATTTGAGTCTCTAGGAACAACGAACAGGTGTTTTTTCAATCTTAGCCTTTTTCTTGATATTGGATCCAGAATGAGGTCTATCACTCTTGTATTTTCTCTTTGGTTTAGAGGCTTTAGGGCTGGGCATCGAAGAAGAGTTTTCTTCATCTGAATCTGGGGCAGGGATATTTCCTTTGGGAAACTTCAGGAGGAGAAACCTATAAAGGATTCTAAAAAGTCCCTGGTGACAGGGCAAACCCTCTTCCTTTTTGGTACGGGTGGAGGTTATTGCATAATCCATGGACCAATAAAGTGTGGCTGGGATGTTCATCATTTTAGCTTCACGAAAATGGTTAATGAAGGCTAAATGGAAACAACAAAGCTGAGACTCAGGATTGTCAGAAGTTAAATACTGCATAATGGGTTTAAGGATTTCCTTCCAAGGTGTAGAGAGGTGGTGGCGATACAAACCTTTCTTGTGCAGCTTGTGGATCACCGAGTTCTTCTCAAAGTGAGCTAACTCCATGTCCCAATTGTGCTTGTTCCTCCTGATTACCTTATCATCAATATTTTTCCCCGTCGGTTTCCCAACAACTCCATAGTGATCTGAAACTCCATGCCATGAATGGTAACAATGCCATTGTCCCAGGAGGTAGCAAAAGCTTTAGTCACCTCCCCGTCAATGCCAGAAAACATCTTGAAAAAGCTAATGAGCCCACATTTGTCCTTCAATATGTCATTAGCAATAGCTTCTAATTCAAACATCTCAGGCTCGATAAACATAGGTTTTCCCTCCTTCATGATTAAAATTAGAGAGCAACGAAGCGGAGGAAAAAGGGGAATGCCAAAAAAAATAGGTAAAGCCACTTGGAGAAAGGATGATGAGTAAACGGAGCATGCATAGGGAAGTATAAATGGAAAGTGGTAGTGCAGCTCCAGAGCCAGCAAGGAAACCAGTAAGGATGCCTCAAAAAGGGAAAAACCTTCTCAGAGGAAGGGGATTGGCTGTAGGTGGTAACTAGGAGGATTTTCTGGCATCAAAAATTGCAATAGGTAATTGGGAGATTCAAAATCCATAGAGAAGGTTGACTCTTGGGGATGCTAAAAAAATGGAGCCAACAGGTGGAGCTGGCACAAGAAACGTAAAGGATTGGAAAGTTCACCAAAATAAATCTCGAAACAATGCAAAATGAAAAATGGTAACAGATGATTCTCAAAAAATCTAGATGGCAAAAATCAAAAGGCACGAGGAAGGTATGATTAAAAATCATGTTGGGCTTAGCATTGGGATTCAAAAAAGAATCGGTTATCAAAAAATAAGCACAAATAGGAAAAAGAGGTGGTGGATAACCTAAAATTATATCAAAAAGGGTCATGTGAACATGATCCAAGGCAAGACAATGCAAGTAATGTGAAAATATCATCAATATGGAATTAAAATATTTCTTAATTATGAGGGAATAAACCCAAGGCTTCACATGCATGAGGAAGCATCGAACAACAAATTGAACACGGTGCTCAAGATTCATCATGATTACCAATATTTTGATCATGCCTGACGAGCTCAACAACTTTAGGAGGAAGAATGTCGGTCCACGTCAGCAAACCATGGGCATTCACTCCGATGTTAGCCAATCTGTCAGCAACAGAATTGGCTTCCCTGAAGGCATGTTGAACAATGGTGTCATTTTGCTGTAGTAGGATTTGTTTGCTCTCTTCCATTATGGTTCTAATCCTCCAACTGCTAGGTTTTGATGTTTTTAGATAATTGATTATGTTTAAAGAATCTCCTTCCACAATGATCTTCCCTAGAATATTTTTGATGAATTGGAGGCCTCTCCATAAAGCCTTGGCTTCAGTTGAATGATTGGAAAGAACACCCAAAGGTTCAGAGTAAGCAAAAATGGAATTGCCAAGATGATCACGCAGAATTCCTCCAGCTCCAGCATTACCAGGATTACCTTTTGCAGCTCCATCAAAGTTGAGCTTAACCCACCCTACCGGAGGAGGATGCCACTTGATGTTGGTTCTAGAAGATGAAGGATTGACCGGTCTTGAAGTATCTAAGTCAACATGACAGGAATTAAGGATAGCTTTCTCAAAATGTGGACAAGGAAAAGGATCAAAAGGGGCTATGAGGACATTTTCTTTTGCATACAGGATGATCTTATTGGCAATGAGGTCAGCATCCAAGGTTTTTTTATCGAATACTCTTCTATTACGTTCAAGCCAAATTTGCCAAAGGTAATGTTGTAAACAAAATTTCCATAATCCTGCGAGCACAGGATTCTTGAAAGGATTTGGCCACTGGAGGAACAGTTCGACAATGGAAGGAGGATAGGCCCAAACTAAATGAAATTTGAGGAAAATATTGCTAATCACCATTCTTGAAAAGGAACAAAATAGAAATAGGTGAGAAGTAGACTCCCAATCAGAAAGACAAAGGTAACATCTGTTAGGAAGAAGAATGCCCCTTTTTATAAGGTTTTCCGTTGTAAGGATACGATCCTGGATGCAAAGCCAAGAGAAAGAGGTAATTTTGGGAGTCAGATATTTGGTCCAAACCAGCTTAAAGGGAATAGGAGTTTCAAGAGTATTGATGGACAACAAATAAGCTGATTTAACTGAGAATTCTCTAGAATCAGTAGGTTCCCAAATTGGATGATCTAAAGAATCTCCTGCTGGAATTCTGATAGAAGATAACTGAGCTTGCAAACATGAAATATCAGCCTCATAATCAGGGAAATCAAGTATTTTCCAGCTCAAGGTTCCGTTGATTGAAGAAATGTAATCAACCACTAACGGTCCAACCAGGTGTTTAGTAATGTTGATTATCCTTTGAAGCATAGGAATCTGGATTAGAGGACGATCACCAAGCCACTTGTCTTCCCAAAGGAAAATGGACTTGCCATTTCCAAATTGCCATATTAATCCCTTTTTTAAAATGGGGTGAGCCATACAAATGGATTTCCAAAAGGTGGACCCAGTAGAAGGAACCTCATCGAAAAGGAATTCAGAGGTCTGAAGATATTTCCTTCTCATAATCTTAACCCAATCAACATTGTCATTGGAAATGAGTCACCAAGCTTGATTGTTAAGAAGAGAAAGATTGAGAAAATGGATCCTTCTAAGCCCTAAACCTCCCTGTTCTTTGGGTTTGCAAACTTTATCCCAAGCAACTAAATGAAATCTGTGTCTATTTTTCGATCCTGTCCAAAGAAAATGTTTTTGGATTTTTTCTATTTTTTGATAAACATTTACAGGAGCTTTGAACAAAGAGAGGAAATAAACTGGAATGCTTTGGAGACAAGCCATGGTGAGAGTGATTTTACCTACTTGAGACAAAATATTACCTCTCCAAGTAGATAGCTTTTTTTGCAGTCTTTCAATGACATTATCCCATAGGCTTTCTTTGGCATTTCCAATAAAAAGAGGTAAGACCAGATAGTATGAAGGAAGATGGGCTATGGAACATTCAAGGATATTGGCAATGATATTCTATCTTCTTATAGGAGTATTAAGAAAATATAATTTACTTTTTTGAAAATTTATCCTTTGGCCAACAACTTCTTCATACAAGAGGAGAATACACTTGATGATTTTGGCCTCATTGATGGAGGCAAAGGTAGACAATAGGGTATCATCAACAAATTGTTGGTGAGTGATGGGATTACATTGAGAGGTAACCTAAAGTCCAAAAATTAGACCTACATTTTTTTCTTCCATGATTGATCTGCCTAAAGCCTCAACAACAATAATGAAAATAAGAGGAGATAGAGGATCTCCCTGCCTTAAACCCCTACTGCTCTGAAAGTATCCTGCAGGAGAGCCATTAATGAGGATAAAAAACTAGGCTGAAGAAATACATCCTTTGATTAAGGAAATCCAATCAGGATGAAATCCAAACTTGTTCAGGATGGCTAGAAGAAAATCCCAATTGAGTCTATCATAAGCTTTGTTCATGTCAAGTTTAAGAAGGAAGGCAACTCGTTTATTGGAGGATATAGAATGAATTGCTTCATGAACTGAAATGATGCCATCCAAGATGGATCTTCCTCTAACAGAACTTCCTTGACATTGATTAATGATTAAAGGCATCACCTCCCTCAAGCGGATAGTAATGGCTTTTGTTAAAATTTTGTATATAACATTGCAGAGGCTGATCGACCTGAATTCGTTAAAATTGCTTGCATTCAGATGTTTTGGTATGAGCACAATAAAGGTGGAATTGAAGCCTCTGGGAATAATTTTAGAAATTTGGATTTCTTTTATGGCATTACAAACATCCTTACCAACTAAATCCCAAAAGGCTTGAAAAAATCTTGGAGGGAAGCCATCAGGACCAGGGGCTTTGTCAGGTTTCATTGAGAACAGAGCAACTCTAATTTCCTCATCAGAAAGAACAACATTGAGTTTACTATTAATGTCATCAAAAATAATATGAGGAATAAACTGAAGGAAGAAATCCATGGCAGCATGAGAATTAGGTCTGCAATCCTCCTAGAGCAATTGCATGAAGTGAGCTATCCCTTCAGATCTGATTTCCTTGATATCATTAATGATCCTTCCATCCTGGCTACAAATTTCTTTGATCCTGTTGTTGCTTCGGTGTCTCATAGTAGAAACATGAAAGAAATTTGTATTGGAATCTCCTTTTTTTAGCCAAATATCATGAGATTTCTGTCTCCAAAATGTTTCCTCACATTGAAGGATATTGTGATATTGAGCTAATAAATTCCTCTCTTCACTTCTCACCTCAGCAGAATAATCTCCTCTTTCCTGGCTCTCTTTTTCAATTATAGCTAGCCTGTTCTTGATATCCTGTTTGTTCTGGAAGAGATTTCCAAATATATCTCTATTCCATATTTTTATATTTTCTTTGATGGTCTTGAGTTTCTGGGCTAAAACAAAAGGAGTTCCTTGAACATCAGATTGCCACCACTGGTTTATCCTCTCTTTAAAATCAGGATGTAACATCCACATGGCTTCAAACCTGAAAGGAGTTTTGAAAATTTTGGGGTTGTTGGTATCTAAAAGGATAGGACTATGGTCGGAGCCAATCTTGAGAAGATATTGAAGATTTGCATCACCCCAAATGGCAAGAGCTTCCTGAGAAAATAAAACCCTGTCAAGTTTGACTTGAATTAGGTGAGACCCACACCTTCGATTTGACCAAGTAAATTGATTGCCTTTCAAATTTACATCCATCAGATTGTGATCATTGATAAACTCCTAAAAATCCTCCATACTTTTGGAAAAAGAGCCAACCCCTCCCTTCTTGTCAGAAGGAAACAAAGGGGTATTGAAGTCACCCGTGAGGATCCATGGGAGATTAGGAAAGGTGCTTCTGATAGAAGATAAGATATTCCACATGCGAGCCCTCCCATATATGGAATTGGGTGCATAGATATTAGTGAGAACCCAGGGTGAGTTATTGTCTTTGTCAAAAAAGAGAATGCTCATCATCTCATCATTGGAATGGATAAGATTTCCTTCTACAGTGTTTGGGTTCCATAAGCACAACAGGCCTCCTGACGCACCTTTGGCATTGCAAGCAGTAAATTCACAATTCTTCCAAATATGATTGCAGATCTTTTTGTCCTGAGGCTCTCTAACCTTGGTTTCTTGGATCACAAAAATGGTAGGTCTGATTTCCTTCCTTAATGATTTAGCTAACCTCTATTTAGCTAGACCATTAAGGCCTCTCACATTCCATGAGAGGATCTTCATTTTGAATATTTAGAGGTTCGTTTGCCTCCCTTTCCATGCGGTTGGGGAGGTTTGGTGCATTTTGATTCTTCCTTGGAAAGGTTAATACTAGTAGAAAACAGAGTCTTTTGTACTCCATTAGCAATATCTTCATTTACACCCTACTTCCATTGATCAGAATTAGAGGGCCTTCCTCACTTGTTTTCAACTCCACATTCAATAGGAGATTTATTTTGGCTTTTGGTCATTTTTGGGCTGAAATTGTTAGCAGATATTTTTTGAACCACAGGACTAGATGGTTCAAAAAAGGAGGAAGGGATGGAAACCTCATCAACTAGAGGTTGGTCTTCATTGAAAGCAGTCGGGGATGAGGGATTATCATTCAAGGGTTCAGAGAATGGTTCTTGTTGGACTTCCATTGGATCCAAAGAGGGATTTGACTCAGGATCAGGATTATTGATTTTGTCAACAACAATCTCAGGATCTAAATCTCGTAGAATTTGAAATTGATTAGGAAGTGCAAAAAGACTAACCTCATTATGAGCAGCCGTAGAGGAAGCCTTTTTTCCTTTATCATTTGGAGACTTGCTAAAAGAAGATTTGCCTCGTTCATCCTAAATTTTTTGATCCTTGATGGGCTTGAAGGTGATTCCTTTGGAAGGAGGAAATCTTCTTTTATCCTTTTTGAAAGGTGTATGAAGTTCCTTTCCTTTGCCAGTGATTTGAGTATCCTGATTTGGCTCAACATTGACTATATGTTTTTTGAGTGAGGGGCACTGAGCGCGAAGATGACCTTGAGTCTGACATTCAATATAGAAGGGAGGTTTGTTCTCATATTCAATAGCTTGCTTATGGAGAAAGGTCCCATGTTCTAGCTCGAAAAAGGTAGGAAGAGCAGAATCAAGATTAGCATTGACACAAAAGCGAGCAACGTGCATCCTCGATCTAGACAACATGACCCTGTCAATAAGAAGCAAATCTCCAATAGTCGAGGCAACATCTTTGATGACATATTCCCACCAAATATGCCAGGGGAGATTTGGAAGTCTAACCCAGATAGGAGCTAAATTGATGCTTTGAGTTGCTGGGTCAAAACCAGGAGTCCACTTCATCAAAAAAATACTTTTGGACCCAAGGAACCAAGGTCCTCCAGACATAATTTGAATGGAATCTTCTTTGGCATTCAGGCGAATGCCAAAAAAAGCATTAGATAGGCCAACAATTTGTAGGGACCCTCGGACTTTCCATATGGAAAAGGCCCAACACCTAATAGTGTCAAGATTGGGATTTCCTCCAACCACTTTCCCAACCAGAGAAAAGGATTCCTCGGCTAAAAATTTATTCGCCACACATTCAGGGATCTTAACTCTATTCCCAGAGACTTCAAAAGGTGGGGGTGAAGGATCAACAGAGGAAGAAGAAGAGCCCAAAACATTAGCGAAGGAAGGTTTAGGGGTAGGTGGAATGTCATCCCCCCAAAAGGAAGTGACCTTGCCAGATGAAGAATTAGCTAGGCCCACCTTAGGAGAAGGAATGGAAGGGGTAGACGCAGGAGCAATGAAGCCTGCCGAAGGAGAAGCTTTGACAGAATCCTTGGAGACGACAGAATCAGGTGGAGCAAAAAAATTGTTGTGATCATCCTCCCACCCAAAGGAAAAGGATTTGACAGTATCCTCAGAAGTGGCGGTGCCTTGCAGAATAGAACTGGTCTTAAAACCTTCCTCCCGCCCTCCAAAATTTTGAATAAAATCCTTCCCGCCTTCAGAAATATGAATAACAGAGGATTTGACAGCATCCTCAGAAGCGGAAGTGCCTTGTGGAACAGAACTGGTCATGAAACCTTCCTCCCGCCTTCCAGAAATTTGAATTAAATCCTTCCCGCCTTCAGAAATTTGAATAACAGAGGACCCACTACCACAGTTGCAACAACCAACCATCTTCTCCGCCAATACACTTTCTTCATCAATGCAATATTTTAAAATTTAAAATAATACTATAATAGATATTTTATTGAAAAGGATAATGATGAAATATTTTTAATATTATAAGCTTTGCAAATCATCATGTTATTAATATTATTTATGTTTTATATTTTTGCAAGATGTTGGCATAAAAGACAATATAGCTCACATATTTCTCATCCTCAAGTTTTTGTTTATGTTTTAAAAAATAAAAAAAGTGATTCAATCAATTAATATTTTTTCATATTCTTATAAGTTATAATACAATGAGAATTTTGTTTAAAGTAGGTGATAGCATATCCGTTTCACATTGAGACCTTGTACTGGATATAATTTTTTTCTTTGTATAAGACCTTACTAAAGAATATCTATTATTTTTTAAATAATCTATTTTTTTGGATTTTTAAGGTATATTACTTTCATTGATTTTCCATTTCAACCCATTCCATATCATTTTAGACCAATATTTCTCTTATGGATATGTATGTGTGTTTATAGATAGATAAGATTTGGTATAAAGTTTCTTTCCCTAATGGTAACATTTCTATCTTGATTAATATCATAGGGTAAGAATTTTGAACTTTACCCCATATATTCTTCTAACCAAAAACATGTGTGAAATATTTTCAAGCTTCTTTTGTTAGGGTATAACCCCAAATATAAAAACTAAATATAAACTATTATCGATGCCCATATGTTTTTTTAATGAGTTTACACAGGTTTTTGTGAGGGGTCCTAGTCCCCTCATACTGAGTGGGGTTTGAACCTTCGACTTCCCAAAGAAAATCTATGCCTTTATGTAAAAAATAATTTTTTTTGCATTTTTAATTTTGCGTTTGGATTTATTTACAATTATTTAGCATAACATAGAGAATTTACATACCTTCTATAATGCATTTACCTATATTAGCTCAATGAATAATTAGATGGTCAATGGTTGAGCACTTATCTTGAAAACTAGCTTGAAAGAAAGACCTATTTTTTTTTTTGTAAATGTGTATGTCTTCATATCAAAGAACAATTATTATAGTTAAAAAATATTTAATTCTAAAAATAATTTTTATAGAATTCAAAATTCTACCAAATGAAAGGAAATGATGAGATTCTTCTAGTTCTATGAAGAAGAAAAAGAAAAACTCTAATTAAATATATTATAAACGACCACTCTAATATACCCCATCCATAACAAGTTATAATGTATTACACTCTTTGTAACATAGCCCTCTTAATGTATTACACCAAATGGTGTGATGGCAGTTGCCTAGTTATTATCATCCATGTGGTTGTGAGGTCGATTACTCTTGTGTTTGCTCGAACTAACACTGATATTTGTATATATTTGTAAACGATGTTCAATATAAAAAAACATAACCCTCTTTATCCTAACATATAATCTATAATCTATCCTTCTATCATACCTTTCTAATTCTACATTATAATCCATCTTCCTTCTATAGCACTCAAAATTTATTATATTAATATAATATTTTTGTAATATGTCAATGCTAGCATGGAATTACAGTGATGCTATATATTATCACCTTAAACACATGTTAGAGAGACCAAAGACTATAGAAGAGATATCCAAAACAACCTAAACGAATTTGAAGGCACCCATAAAAAATATTGGAAATTGCAATATATAAGTGTAAGACCATACAAACAAATACAAAGGTAAGTTTTTATACTTTCATACTTCTTTATTTGAAAAATAATAAACTTAAAAATCTCATTAAATATTTTGTAAAAAAGTTAAAATTAATTTGTATTTCTTATTTATATGTAATATTTCTTTGAAAACAACTCCAAACCTTAAAGTTTGGAGTTTATTTTCTAGAATTATTAGAGAAGAGTTTTAATTTTCTTTAATCAATTGTAATATATATATATATATATATATATATATATATATATATATATATATATATATATATATATAATTTAAATAATACTTTTTATACACATCTATTATGGGATTGAATTCGGGTCACATCACCGATAATGTAAGTAGACCACACTCAATTGTAATATTTTTACAAAGAAATATATACCTTAAAATTTGAAATTAAATTTATTAAAAACAAATTTTTTCTTTATCTCTAAAGAAAACTTTTTATACATGGAAAACTTAAGATATTTAACTCCTATAATATTATTTCCTAATGTTGGTGAGTCAAATCCCATAATTAGTCATAGAAGGATTATTTTCTAATGTTGTTGAGTCAAATCCCACAATTAGTCACAGTTAATCTGTCAAGCACCCAACACACATGCAAGCCCCTATTCCCACCTAGATTTCAACAAATATTTTTTTAAAGCTTTACTAAATAATTTTTAAATGAACCTTCACTTAAAGTTAGAATGAGCCTCAAATATATACTTTTCATATATTTTCATTTCCATAATATGATAATATTATATTTTAAATTTTTATTACATTTAGTTATTTTTTTAATTAAAGATTTACTTAATGTCTAAACAAAGTTTTTTGTTTTTCCCTCCTTTCTACATATCAACTCTAAAAGTATATTTGTATTTTATAATAATAATAATTTTTATTTTTTATTATTTGGAATTATGTTTCTTTTTTATTTGGTGGAATAAGGGTTTTGAAAGGGACCTTAAACCTTTTACAAAATGGATCCACACAACTTCGAGAGATTAAGGGAGGCCCATAAACCACCAAAAGAGAAACCAGGATTCAGATGTCCAATAGGATCAAACCCAACCAAAGCTACCAAAATAGTTCCATACATACTCCTAAGGCAGGGAAGAGAAAATGCCATGGTTGAGTTAACTAGACTAACAAAATAAAAAATACAGGATAAAAAATATTCCCAACAAACCATCAGAACCTAGTTCTTGGTTCTGCTAGGTCCAGCTTCATTTCCCAACTCTTCATCCTTCGGTTCCCACTCTTCCCACCCCATCAAGGCTAAGATCTTCTCTTGTTTGAATTACAAAAAAAGATGGTTCCTAAAATTTAAAAGTACTATGAATTCCCCCTTGAATAAAACCAAAATCTGGCCACAAAATAAGAAACAAGTAAATTACCTTCTTCTGACATCATTAGCTAGTTGGATTAAGCCTTTCAAAAATTCCTTGTTCCAAAATGTGATGTTTTGAGAGGTGCCCAGGTTAGCCAAAAAATCGGTTGAATTGTTACCCTCCCTAAACACATGTTGGTATTGGAAAATTTCAAATGTTTGGGCTAATTTATGCACTTCCTCCAATAGGTTTGAGATTTTCCAAGTTGGAGTCTGCATCCCTCTAACCATATTAATGATATTGAGCGAGTCACCTTTGATTATGAATTTTCTAAAGCCCAAATATTTTAACTGCAAGACTTCTTGAAAGAGAGCTCTAGCCTCAACTGCATGACTAGTTTGGGTTTTGATGTTTTTAGCAAACGCTAACAAAATTTACCCCTTGACATCCCTGATGACACCACTTACTCCAGCTCGACCTGGATTATCCTTAGATGCACCGTCAAAGTTTAATTTTATCTACCCAGGAGGAAGCGGTCCCATATAGTGTCTGCTCTTACTGGGTGATGGATTCTTAGGATCAAAGCAAGAGAAGATTTAAAATCTAAATTATTTTCTATCCCAACTTTTGTACCAACATTCCCTACATCTAGGGATAAGAGATCAACATTCTACATTGTGGCAAAGACAATCTTAATAAAAATTTATTCTGGACGATGAGAAGTATTCTTAAAAACTCTAGAAGTTCTTTCCTTCCATATATGCCACCATAGATGAGGGAGGACAAAGGATGTGAATGATCGAATCCAAGATGACAAATAGAGAGTGATCCATTGCTCCACATAGGTATTTAGCTCTTTAGGGGGAACCTAATCCATTCCCACTAGGTGAAGCAACATCCTAAAAATCTTTTTAAAATAGGAACACAAGGATAACAGATGCTCGGGAGATTCCTCCACTAGCCCACACAAATAATATCTGTTGGGAAAACTAAGACCTCTCTTCTGTAAATTATCTAGCATTAAGCACATTCCTTGCACAACCAACCAAAAAACTATATTCACTTTAGGCATGAGACCTTTGCACCAAATTTTCTTAGCTAGAAATCAAGGCTCTTCGTGATCATAAAAGAGTGCATACGCCGATTTGAATGAGAAACATCCATTATTTTTATTTCCCCAAACCAACTTATATTGTTTATCTTCAGAGACTATAAAAATGTATTTTAGTAATTCTTAAAGGGTTTTATAAGTGGATTCCTCATCTTGAGACCGGTCGAAGAAGGAAAGAGGTTTCCAAATTTTTTTCCATTCATCATCTCAAAGTAATCACAGACCCTTGATCTAAAAGCTTGTATTGTGATAAATTCATCCTAAGAGAAGGTAGGAATGGAGTTTAAATGTGTATATGCTGCTCACGTATCTCTCCAAAAATTGATCCTTTGACCATTATCCAAAATCCAAAAACCACCATTCAGTACATCTACTCTACTTTTAACCATAATTTTCTAGAATGCATATCCTTGGTACAGGCTGGGATAAAATAAAATAAAATTCTTGTTCCCCAAGTATTTGGATTTAAATTTTTTTACTAAGTTTATATTAGCATTTTGGGCCAAATTCCACCATTTCTTAGCTATAAGGGCCCTATTCATTAAACTTATTTTCATTATACCAAGTTATCCCATATCCTTACAACTACAAACTTGATCCCAAGCTACTAAGGAAAACTTTTTTTTATCCTGAAATCCGGACCAAAGAAAGGAGTATTGAATTTGCTCTAATTTTCTAAGAACTATCCCTAGCACCTTGAACAGAGAAAGGAAATAAATAGGAGTGCTTTGTAAATTAGTTTTAACTATAAGGGCCTTACCAGATTGGCTCAAGAGCACCCCTTTCCACCCTACTAGCTTCCTCTGGACTCTCTCCACCATCAATTTCCAAAAATAAGCTTTGACTCCACATTTGAAGAGCAACATTCCCAGGTAAACAGATGGAAGGGAATCAATCACACACCCTAGGATTTCAGCAATTTTTCTTTACCTTCTAACTGGTGTGTTGAAAAAATAAATATTACTTTTTTTGAATCCAATATTCTACCCAACGACCTTCTCATAATAATAAAGAATGACTTTAATCACTGAGCTTGCAAAATTAAAGCCAATAAGGATACCAATGTATCATTCATGAATTGACAATATGAAATTGGATTAGAATCACTTGCAGGGTTGATGCCTACTATAGAAGGGTCGACTTTGATAACTCTTCCTAGGAATTATGCTAGTAGGATGAATAAATAAGGAGATAAGGTATCCCCTTTCCGGAGACCCCTAAAACTACCAAAATAACCTATTGAGGATCCATTAACAATGATAGAAAACTTCATCGATGAAATGCAAGATTTAATCAAACTCAACCATTCCTAATTAAATCCAAATTTCTCCATAACTTTTAATAGAAATTCCTAGGAAACTTGATCATAGGCCTTATCCATGTCAAGTTTTAGAAGGGTACCTGGTCTACCAATCTTATCCAAAGAGTGTATCAGTTCATGAATTTCAATGATACCATCAAGAATTTATCTTTCAACCACATACCCACTTTGTGGTAAATCAATAATACATAGAAGGTGAAATTTCAATCTATTTGCTAAAATTTTTATGAGAATTTCTAATAGCATGTTGTAGAGGTTGATGGGCCTGAAATCCTTAAATTCCGTAGCACCTTTCATCTTAGGAATAAGGACAAGGAAAGTAGGGTCGATATCAGGTGGAATAAAATTTGATGCCTAAATTTCCTTCATAGCACTACAAATATCTTCTTCCAATATGTGCCAAAACCTATGGAAAAATATGGGTGGGAATTTGTTCAGGCCTAGAGCTTTGAGGCCCCCCATTGAGAACACCACATCCCTAATTTCCTCATCACTAAATAGGGTACACAAAGTAGAGTTTATTTCTACCGAAATCAAAGCAAGTATATTTTGGAGAAATCTCTCTTCCACAAGTGGGTCCCTATCTTCAATGACATACAAGAGATCTCTGAAATATCAAACTACTTCATTCCTAATATCCTCAATATCTATAAATACCATCCCATTGACACAATGAATTTATCTAATACTGTTATTGCTTCTATGCATCAAGGTAGAGGTATGAATTTTTTTGTGTTTCTATCTCCTTCCCGAAGCCTAAGAGATCTAGATTTTTTCCACCATAGCATTTCCTCCTCGAAAAATGAGTTATGATATTTTGATATCATTTCATTTTCTTTGATTTGGTCCCTTTCCTCTATTTCCCTTAATGCTACATCAATTTTGAATTCCTTTAATTGCTTGGATATCTCTTTTTTCCTTCGAAATATGTCTCCAAAGATAAATTTGTTCCAAGTTTTAAGATTAGCCTTGAAAAATCTTAACTTATATGTCACTTGTAAAACTAAGGACCAGAGAAAGTCCATGGCCACCAAGCTTTAATTATGGCCTCCATATCTAAGTGTTGCAGACACATCACCTCAAATTTGAATGGCCTAGGTATTTTTTTTTTTGATTTTGAGAATTTTCCAAGACTAATGGGTTGTGATTAGACTTGATTTTAGGCAAAAAGCATAGGAGAGTGTCACCAAAAAAATGGAGATCTTCCTTCAAAACCATAACTCTATCCATTCTGATTTGAATGTTCTAGCTTCTCACCTACCTGTTAGTCTAGGTAAATTTAGATCCTTTCAACTCTACGTCCATCAACTATTGGTTGTTCACGAAAGAAGCAAACTATTCAATGTTTTTAGAATTTACATCAGATCTCCCTTTCTTATTAGAGGTATAGAGCAAGGTATTAAAATCCCCTTCAAGAACCTAGAACTCATCCTTGAACAAGCCCCTCATGGCGCTTTGTGAATCCCAAAGAATCACCCTATTCTCACCATAAAAAACATAATCATTATGTTATTTTATTATATATATTTTAAAATATTTAGTTTTGATGAAATGTATAATGGTTATGTTTTTTATCCTTTAAATTATTTATAATTTAATATTTTTAATAAGTTATATGTGGTTTTTATTAGGGGCTGCTTTCATCAAAATATCCAAATAGTACATTTGTTGTTAGGTCAATTAAACCATATTTATTATCTTTTTATCACATTTTTTATTTATTTTTCTATTAATTATATTCTTCAACTTCCTCAAAGTATTATGTTTCTACAATTAGTTCCTTGACATCATTTTGATTAAGAGATAAAATCTCACTTAGTCAGTTGTCTTCTAAAATTTAAATTTCACCAAAATGAAGACCAATATCGCAATTGGCTAAATTATCTTCTACTAGATTTTCTTCTCTATAAATATGCTCACATTTCCAAGAGATTACCTCCAATAATAGGTGATGAACATCAAAAATAATTCTTGGACTGAATTCCACCTAATATGTGAAATGCACCATAGATCATAGCCAAGATTGGATGACTAGGATTTCTGCTAAGCTCAACCTCCAAAGAAGGTTGATTCTTTATAATGCTAAAAAAAAGTTTAAGACTAAATAGAGGAATGCAAGGGTTGGAAGAGAGGAAAAATCTAGAGAGTGCTTGAAGCATGGATATTTTTTGTATAAGTAAATTTTTTCATTAAAGCAAGTTTTGAAAGGAATCCCAAAACCTTGTTACAAAAGTAGCATTATGGAATGCTGAGAAAAGGAACAAGTAGATCAAAGAGGCATGCTACCTACAATACAAAAACATAAAAAAGGACCAAACAGTCACCCGTATCCCAATAGGCTCACAAAAAATATCCCAGGGACCATCACTAGTACCATTCCCATCAATATCCCGTCCAACAACAACTACACAACATTCTTATCTCCATCCTTCACTACATACTTCAATCCATTTTTCACCCCTTCATTGGCTCCTTTAGGTTTATCAAAAACCTTAGGGTCTTCCATGATTATGCCAGGGAACACCTCATGGAAAAATATCAGGTTCAGGGTATTTTATATCTCCTTCAGGGTGGATAGGAAATCTTCATATTGAGAAATTGCCATGGAAATCATCTTGATTACTAGCTCCTAAAGCACAGTGGTTGTGTGGTCATTGCCATCATCATTTGAAACCACTTCTTAGAATAAATATTGGCTCTGGCACATATTATTTCTGAGGTGAATAGAATATCTGGTCACACTCATCGGTTCTTCAACCTTGATCTTCTTCCCCTTTGATGCCTCAATGTCCCTGTTAGATCCCACTGGTTTCCTCTTCCTAGAAAAAGGGGTCGACACAGGGCTTGTGGATACGTCATCCTCTAGGATGATCTTGGGAGGACTGGTATTACCACGAGGAGTTTCCTTGGGGGGATAGGTTTGGCTAGGGGAATTTTGGGTTGTGACTCAGAAGATGACTATAAATGATCTTGAAAAGACCTTGGTGGGATGGGAACACTACACTCTTTTTCTTCCTATAGTTCTCTATGGAATAATTCATTGAGTAGAATAGGAACTCAGGGAAATTAATGACATTGATATCTCTAAAGTGATTAACAAAGTGTAACAACCCAGGTCTACTCACTTAGTTGTCAAAATCTCAAATTCAAAATTTTGGTTTATTTTAAAACAATGTCACAATATGACACACACACACCCAACTTTATATTAGTACATAGGCATAAAATTTTACACTTCAAGATAAAATACAACTACAAAAAAAATATTGAGTGCTCGATATTGATCAAATCTCGCAAAAGGCTACCATTAATGAGACCCACCTTATCCTAGCTCGAGTTCTAGATTCTCAATAAGGGATTTTCCTTCCAGGGCCCATAACACCTAAAAGGGTGGATGCATATTTTTCCATCTTGTAGCATGGAGGATATTATCCCATTGATATTTTCTTTGTCCTAGTTCATTATTAAAATTTTATGCCAATGCTAGAGTTAGCGTTGTTATACCAAGTGCATGATGGTAATCCATCATTCTATGGACACTATCAAGGCCCACCAATATTTTGGATTTAGGTACAGGTATCTTAGATCATATCACAGTTGATGATAAGACATCCCATACCATCTACCATTGGACCTTCCAGCCCCAAGGACTAGCTTCCCTAGTCTTGAGTTATTGTTGGCTATTCCGCAATTAGATCATGAATCGTGAGTACCCTCATGTACTACCTTGTATGATAACATGGAATGATATCCCATACCATCATTCATTACTCTCATAGCATAGGGTTCACTGACCCTTATAATCCTGCTAGAGAACAGTTATTCTTGAATCACAACCATCACCTACAAGTTGTCAGAGTTGGGTGGATAACATCCTTCTTGATGTCATCAACAAGATACCATCCATTTCAATGGTTTCAATAGATACCATATTTCTTGATGGTTTTAGTATATTTGGTTCAATATAATTGTACCAAATTATTTGGTGGTCAAGTTAAACCATATTTGATGGTTTTTCTTATCATCACAAATTTTATATATTATTTGGTTCCTAATTAATTATATTGAATTTATCTAAAAATCCATTAATATATAATTTCACAAGGGATTTTATTTCAAAACAAAATATATAATTTCAAAAGAGATTTTATAACCTAGAAAAATAAGGTATATATAAAATTATATTCATGTCATATAAAGATAAAGTATATGGACATCTCTATAAGCCTTTTTATTTACTAAATTGTAGAGAACCCAGAGAACTTTAATATAAAAACCCTATGATAAGATAAATAGTCATATTTAAAATAACTATTTTTTAAAGTTCTCTATTTTAAAAATCTAAATATAAAATATTACAAGAAAATCCTTGTGAACATTACTATTATTTACCAAGTAAGAAAAAACTCTTTAATTTGACAACTGTACTACATATCAACATTATTATTATTTATCTTTAAAGTAGAAAAGAAACTAATATATTAATGTTATATTAAATTTGTAATTCTTTGCCATTTTAAAATCAAATCTAATATCATTAATATATCATGACAAAGAACTCGATAAAATGAAGTATAAACAAAACATTCAAGACAAGATCAAACTAACAAATAGCCATCCCATTTCTTCATACTGCAAGGTAAGGATTATGTTTTTGGTTTTCACAATTAAGAAACATGAACATCACGATCCTCTAATGATTTTTGGTAATAAATAATAACACTAATCCATATTTGAGATCCTAAGTTTTCTGTCAAATATGGGGAACTTAATACATATTTCTAAAAGAAAATAAAATACATAAACACATTTTATCTATAATTATCTATTAGGTTACTTTTATAAAAGACACCACTAAATTTAGTATTTGGGTCAGATTGTCAATTTGGGGTAGATAAAGGAAAGCAAAACATGGTTAAGCAAATACAATATGGTTTGCTAGACTATTTAGGTATGGTGCTAAACTTATGTATCTCACGCTTTAACACTAATATGGATTTAAAACCTCATCAACAGTACCAGAATTGCAAGACACGACATCCATAATGCCTTCAGTAGTGGTATTGTGTTCTTAAAGAAAAAGTAAGTTGAATTATTTGAAGTGACATAGCCCAAGGGTAATGTGCACTTCCCAAGGCCGACTGCCTCTCTCACACAAGTTAAATTATGGTTAATGGTATAAAATATAAGCATCATCCTCCTTGAGACGATGCATCCAGGGATGTCTATTCTTTAATGGGTAAAGCAGAATGGATAATTAAATTTTATACACAAATATTTCATCCAAAACTACAAAACAAACATACTAGTAGTCTTTCCACATTTCACTAGATAATACACAACTTACCTTCTCAACCAGCATTACTATTTTTTTGTGGTGGCATCTAAAAAAAATATTCCAAAAAAAATAAAAGAATTACTACCGTCGATTTTGAATTATCCATTTTCAAAGAATTATTGATACAAATTTTACATGTAATCTTAGACCTGTTTCCAATGTTCCAGTCTTTTATATTTTTACAATGAAAGAATCAACCTATCAATACATATTTTTCAAAAGCCAATTCTTAACCTATCAATACATATTTTTCAAAAGCCAATTCTTACTTTTATCAATGGAACAATAAAGTATTTCATAACAATTCAATCAAAATCAACCCACTTTCAAAATAGTGCAGCAGTTTGTGACTCCACTCTATATCTTCTTAGCATTCTCGTGCACTCCAGCAAAGTAATGTCGTGGTAGAAGGATAAATTTGAGGCTACATGGGTCAACAAGATTCTAATGGAATGCAACTAAATGCATACAACCTATTGTATTATGAATATACATTTTTTTCTTATTCAAACCAAACAATCTCTTTTAAAGATTAATTCAATCTTTATTTAGATAAATTATATGTATCATACTTCTTTATCATTCAAGAGTATTTATCTCGTTATAGTAAATTATCTACCCAATGGATATCATAAATCCAAAATAGAACACAATTGAGTCTTTACACACTCACACGAGGGTACAACCATTTTTATGATAGGCAGATTGGCTAGTCCAAACAATTAAACATTTCCATTTTGTAGGGGAAAATAAAGTATTTTATGAATAATGAGCTATAGCAGTAATCAAATGAAAAATTACATAGACAATCAAAAGCATTGACAAGGCAATACTACGTAAACACATCAAATAGACATACAATCTAGGACCAACCTCTTATGTCGGGTGAAGGATAGCACCAAAACCAGAAGAAAACTTAGCATCCAACGTAAACTCCAAAATTCAATAGCCAAGAATGAATCCTCTCAATAGCCCAAATCTTCCTTTTAATGATGTGAAAGCACCCTAAACCTTGACACATGTTAATATTCATGCATGAAAAAGTATTAAGTTACCTCCAGGTGGCATAGTAATCGCCTACCCATCCAATATTTAATCAAATATTTTTATTTACTTTATATATAAATCCTTATATATATATCATTATATATAAATTTTATTTTATATGTATACATTTCTTTTTAATTTTATCATTATGATATATATTTATATACACACACACACACACACACACACACACACAATATATATATATATATATATATATATATATATATATTTATGACTATGTACAAAAATAGAAATTAGAAAGTATACACAAACTTTTTGAAAAATGGAGACAAATTTGTGCAAAAACAAGCAATACATGCATTTGCAAACAACATATGACCCTATATGAATTTACCTTCATGAGCTTCCATGTACTCGTAAACTTGGTGCTATTTTAAGCACTGGCATAATATCCCAATTTACATGAGCGATAATTCTTATCCTTCTGCCTACATTTGGGCAATAGATATATTGCATTTCTTGACATATCTGCTACAACTCTTGCACTCATAAAAAAATCTTTAGCAGTACCTTGTTCTAATAAAACTAGCAGGGAGATGGAAAAATCGTGGGGATGTTACAAAAAGGCTAGGTGAAAGCTGCATAAGGTTTTATCTAGGTCATCGATAGTTAAAAATTACATTATGGGCTTCATGAACCTATTCCAAGGAGATGGTAAATCAGACCTATACATGCTTGTTTTGGCCAACTTGAGCATTTTGGCCTTATCAGGGAACTCCTTGAGCTCCACCTCCCAATTATGCTTCTACCTTCTTATTGATCTCCTGGTTAGAGGTAGACCATTAGTTTCTTCTAGCAGTTGAGTGTCGACAATGTAATCCTTACTTTGAACAATGATATTGCCCTCATCCCAACTGCATAGAAATGCCATAGTAGTATCATAGTCATTCCCTAAGAACTTCCTTAGGAAAGGGAGATATCCTCTCTCATCGAGGATGGAATCGATGAGTGCATCCGAATACAAAGTATTTGGCTCAATATAGCACATGATTAAGCAGAGATTCCACTAGAGGTAAATCCAAAAAGCTAAGGGGTGGATTAACTGGAATGGGTAATTGGAAATAGGCTTGTGTGGCAGAGCCCTTATAGGAAGAAATTCCTTATGCGTGGGGACGTAAATGTTTTGGGCATCGATGTAGATATTATAAGATATCTCCTTGAGAGGGATAAGGAGATCAAAGGAGTTATCAGGGCTCCTAATTATCATGACACTCCCAAAAAATATGGTTCTGCATGTGACTATTGAAGGCACATGAAAAAACCATCTAATAGTAAGCAAACACCTCAAACTCAAGTAATCTTTGGGAGGTGAAAGAGGAGGTGGGTGGTCAGTGGAGATTGAGGGAAGAAAACAAGAAGACTAGGGAACACATGAAAGAGGTGATGGGTCTTGAAGGGAGTGAATGCATAGTCACAAGGGAATGACATAAGGAAGGATGCAAAGTATAGAAGCCTTGGAAAGAGGAAGAAATAGGGATAAGCATGGATGAGTATCTTGAGAAAGGCAACTATGGTAATATGGTTTGGAAGATAGATCACAAAAATAGAAACTGATGTAGTTTGAGTTGTCACAAGAGTAAATAAAGAAGGTGCTAACAAGGTTGCACAGGAAATAAGGTAAATCAAACAGGATCATGGGGACTAAGCTTGGTAGATTACAATTGGGCATTGCAATGGTGGTCAAAAGGGAAGGATTGGCCATAAGGGCTTTGAGGAATGTATGCTCTGTCCATATTGAACACATCAATTTTTTTTTGGGAAAAGAAATCAGACCAAGTGATTAGACCATTGATATTGGTCCCATGATTTACCAACACATCTGCCACCTTATTTGCTTCCTTGAAAGCATGTTGAATAATGGGTTCCTGCATATGAGCTATGATTTTCTTGGCTTCTTCAACACACCCTTTAACCTTCCATGAGGGATTTTTGTTGTTCCTCAAGTAATTGATGATGTTGAGAGAATCACCTTCTATAATCAACCTATTGGAACTTTACATTATTAAAGACAACCCTCTCCAAAGGGCTCTAGCCTCGATGAAATGATTGGATTGAAAACCAAGAAATTCAGCATAAGCCAAAATGGCATCCCCATTGTGGTCTTTGAGAATGCCACCTACCCCTATAGTTCCTATATTTCCTTTGGCCGCACCATCAAATTTTAGCTTCATCCAACCGACCGGAGGAGGGATCCACTTGGTGTTAAGTCTGACCTTGGGAAGAGTAGAAGATAAGGCATCTTGGAGGGGAACATTCAAGGAATTCAACATGGATATGATATAGAGTAACAACAATGAAATATATCACACAAGTTTCTTTACAAATAAATTAAAGCAAATTCTAATAGACCAACCAATGTTGTTAGCAAAATAGAGTTTATTAAGCTTAGATTAGAATTTTAAACATTCCAATGAATTTATAAAATATAATCCAAATAGCAATCCAATTATAGTAGAATTTTCTTTAATATAATTTACCATTTATAAAGCATTAAACAAAAATGCATTAAGGTGAATAATTCACATATAAAAACCTAAGAATTCTATCACCAATGGAGGCCAAATAACTTCACACTTCAATTAATTGAAGATCAAAGTATACAATATACAAGTAGTAAATGTTAAATATCCAACCCTCATTCTAAGGTGAATTGAGCTATTTATAAGCTTACAATGAGCCATACAACGTAAACATTATAATCTAGTTTGTTACAAGTTTGTTAGAGACAACCTAGTCAATACATTTATGGGGCATTCATATTATTATCTTGCTTTATGTCAATCAATGTGACTCAACTACTAAGATTCTATTATGTTGATGTGGCCAGTCCAAATATTTCTTTAGTAACTTATGCCCATGTGTCTTCGGTAGGTCCATAGATCCTCAGTTGCCAATTTTTGCAACCATGCTTGGCCGGTGCAATGGCCTGTTAGAAATATCACTTTTAGCTCAAAGGTCTTTCTTTGAGTTGCTGAGAAGCATTTGGGAGGTTATAGCTTTTGACATGCATGATCTTGATGAAAGGGATATGTTTGGGTGCTCTCCATTTGTTTTTGAGACTTTGCAATGTTGTTAGGCTTCTTTGGCTACAATGGGGGCTTTAGAGATGAAACCAATATTTTGAGAGGGTTTTGATGACATCATTCTATAGAAATTGCAGGCTTGTGTATTCCTAGGCAATGCTTTAATTTTTTAGACTTGTGTATTCCTAGGCAGTGCTTTAATTTTTTAGACTTGTGTATTCCTAGGCAGTGCTTTAATTTTTTAGACTTGTGTATTCCTAGGCTTTTGTGGTACTTAAGATGACATAAAAATTTAAAAATCTTGGGTTCATGTTTCTCCTAGGCCTAGAATTCTTGAGACTTTTTAGTTATGTCATCACTTGAGGATCTTAGGATTGTGTGGTTCTGACCTTCTCATTCCTATAATTTTTCAAAGCTTTGGGTGACATCAACACTTTAAAATTCTAGGATTGTTTGATCCTAGGTTTTTTCTTTGACAAAGCCTTTTCGAAATTCATCACTTTTTCAACCATGGAAAATGTGTTTTGCTTTATGGCTTCTTCTACAATCCCAATCCTTCTAAAAATACTTAGCCATATAGAAATTTGAATTTGTATTGATGTACTTGGGTCTTTGATAGCCTACTTATGCAACCATAATGCTCTTGGTCAAGATCCTAGGCTTTTGCCTTAGAAAAATTTTGACAAAATCTAATCAAAATTGCAGCCTAACTTGGCCTACAAGGACTTATAAATGTGTTAAATCATGTTGACCCATAAGGATAAATATAAATTCCTTTATGGAATATTAGATTACTCAAACACATTCATGCTGGGATAATTCTAAAGTCCTATATGGCATATCTAAAGTCCATTGGAAAAATCTATTTTGTATAAAAAATATATTATAGCAAAGTTTTGTATGGAACATCTGATGTCCCCTTAAGCACATTTATTTTATACATAAACTATATCATCACAAAAACCTATATGGCATATCGAAATCCCCATTGGAAAAATCTATTTTGTACATAAATTGTATCATAACAAAGTATTATATGAAATTTCTAAAGTCCTCTTGCCCACATCTCTTTTGCACATAATTGAATTGTGAAAATTCCTATATGACACATTTAAATCCCCCTAGGCATATCTTGTTATAGACAATTGTAACATAGAAAAATATACAAGGCACATCTCAAAGTCCATGCACAAAAATATTTTGTACATATCTTATTTTTATTCATAATTACTATAAATATTTAAACAATTCATACTTATTATTAACTATAGTAGTTAAACTTATACCTTCTAATTTCAAAGAATTAGCCATAGCAAAATGGATTTGTCAAACTCAAGAACGACATTACAAACTAATAATGTTTATAAAATTAACAAACTTTGTCTAAGTTTCCAAGGTGGACCGATTTGCTCAATTGATGATTTGATCAAGGGTTGATTTGTTCAAGTTCCTATTCTCTCATAAGTGTTAATTTGATCAAGTGTTAATTCACTTATGTGTTCATTGGATTGGGATCAATTTTATTACAAAGTGGTTTGATTGATCCATGGAGCAAACTACTTAGTGATAGCTAGTGATTTACTTGCAATTAAGGGAAATATTTGGAAATCAACTTGTTGTCTTTTAGTGGAATACTAACTCAATTTTAAATCCTTCTAAGCTTGTTAGAGGTATGTAAAATTTGGATATGCATAATTTTTCTAAAGATAATCCCAAACATTTGATTTTACTAGGAGTAATTATTTATTAGCTCAAGCAACTTAGGAGATAAATCTTCCTATGAATAAAAGCCTAGGGTTCCATTGTATTAATATTTTGGCCATGATAATTCAAAGCTACATTGTAAAATTTGTATTATGCTTTGAATTTATAAGATCATAAGAAATTGGCAAGTCCTTATGCATTCCATCAATGTCACTACTCTTCTAGTACGTTAAGTGCATGATAATTGTGGCATTGTCCTTTTTGCCCATCTGACCATTCACTTACAAATTTCATATTTAATGAATGAATGGAAATTTATGTTATTCAAATTCTCCTATGTTGATTGATCTTACACTTTCTTTGCTATGGTTTAAACTTGTATTTGTATTTAATCACTCACACCCTTAAGCTTTCATGCATTTTTATTTTCATACTTTCCTTTTCATACAAGTTAGTGCAGGTTAGCATAGGATTATTTTATAAGGACAATGGGGAGCCAACCTAAATCTAGAGGTTAGAAGAAGAATTTGGAAATCCATTCCATATTTATTAGACATAAAACTGGGAAACATAACTAGAATTAAAATTTAGGACAATTTCTCAATTCAACATACTTTTTGGCACACCTAGTGGAACAAATTCTCATTATCTTGAAATTTTACCTTATTTATATAAAATTTATCACCATTAATAAGGTATTTAAACCATTTGATTGTTAATTATTTTCAATAGTTAATATTAATTATTAATATTGACACTAATATTCTCAAGTATTAAGGTTATCAATAAATTAATACTTGATTTTTATCCATCAATCTATGCTTTCCATGAACACAAGCATATATGCCACTCAAACAAATAATATTACACACCATTATTTTATCCTTAAGTAGGTGGTTATTTTATTTAAGATAGTCTATCGCTACCACCAACCTATTAAGGAGACTCATTGCATAAACAACTTTCTGATCCAATGGTGTGAACATTCAATAAGCACAAATGCAATGCACCTAAATGAAGGTATTTTGTTACCCTGAGCTATCAATGAACAAGTCATCACCATAATTTTCCCAAAAATTTCTCTCAACTCAGGTGGTTATCCATATTAATCCACCAGTGAGAGCACATGGTCCTAAAACCACAAATACATTAGTAGTACCATATTCAAAGAGTAGAACCAACGTATATAGTGCAACTACTTATTGATAGCATGAAACACATCTATGAATTAAACATCCATACATAAATACATAGTTTATTGTCAAGGATAAGTCCTACCAAGGAGGGTTGTTACATACTCCCCCTTGGACTAAACATAGTCCCTTGTATTTTCTGCAAGTGAGGAAATAAATATTTCATTCAAATTAGTATAGAAATTGTAGTTTCATTTCTTCAAAATTTCCCATGTTGCACAATTTTTAGAATACTGGTCCCACTAGACATCACATTGATCTAGGGTTCATTTACTCAACATCTTGGAATGAAATCCTAGAATCTTTACTAGTCTCACCTCAATGGTTGAGGGGTCTTCCATCTATAATATAAAAGTTTTCTAGACGTGAGTAGGATCAACAACATATTTCCTAAGCAGGGATATGTGAAAAGTATCATGGATCTTTGAAATGTTGGGTGGCAAGGTGAGCCTATAGGCTACATGACTAATATTATTAATGATATCAAAGGGCCCAACATAGTGAGGATCCAAATTAGTTGACTTGATGGAACTTTTCATGGATCTTACTCATAAGAAGACTCTATACCCCACAAAGAATTATCTTGGTGATATTTTTAGATAAGCATAGATCTCTTAGAAATGGAACGCTTACTCGAGCCTAAGATAAATTCTCTGAGTAGTTCCTCAGTCTCAAACAATGTTTGGTCTTATCACCATCCTATCTTCCAAATTATCCCACAATATAGGAGTTTTGCATCTTCTGTCATACAAGGCTTCAAATGAGACCATACTCAAAGATGCATGGTACCCATTTTTATATGTAAATTCAATGATATGCAAAATACATTCATAATAAGACTTTTGGTCCAAGAAATACATGTGAAGCATGTCTTGTAAGACTTGGTTCACCGTATTTATTTTTCCATCTATTTTTGGATGATATGCAAAAGTGATATTCAACTTAGTGCTCACTACATGGTGTAGAGCCTGCTAGAACTCTTATGTGAACCTAGAATCCATATTTGATATGATCACCTTAGGAAACCCATGTAGCCTAAAAATTTATTTGGTAAACTTATTTGCCACCACTGGTGCATCATCCTTGATGTTCCCTAGTATGAAGTGTGCAACCTTGGTCAACTTATCAACAACTATCATGATTGCATTATGCTGGTACCTAGTATTAGATAAACCCACAATAAAATCCATAGATATTACCTATCATTTTTGAGTAGGTATATCATGTGGGTATAATTTCCCTGCTGGGTGTCGATGTTCTACCCTGAATTTTTGGTATTCTAAACATATTGCAATGAAACTAGTGATATCCTGCTTCATTCCTTCCTAGTAGAAGATCCTTTTCATGTTTCCTTCATTTTTGAACCTCCTAGATGAGAAGAATAGGGAGAATTATGTGTCTCCTACATAATAATTTTCCTTATCTCACCAATTATGGGTATAACCACCCCATCCTTGAAGTATAAAATTCCATATTTTTATTTTGAAATCCTTACTCTCCTTAGGATTTCTCTTACTTTTATCCTATATTTTAATGCAAGATGGGTCCTATAGTTACATTTCTTTAACTTTATCCATCAGTTCTATATGACTCTAGGTTAACATTGTTATGTGCCTTCTCCTACTCAAGGCATCTGCAACCTTATTTTCTTTTCCTTTAATATACTCAATACCAAAGTCATATTCTGCTAAGAACTCTATCCATCTTTGCTATCTTACGTTAAACATAAGTTGGATAAAAATATACCTCAAACTTTGATGGTCTATCCTTAGCTCAAGTAGTTTACCCAACAAATAATATCTCCAAACCCTTAGAGCATGCACAACTACTACCAATTCTAGGTCATGCATAGCATATTTTACCTCACGCTTCTTGAGTTTTATAGACTCACAGGATATTGTAGCCTCTTCTTGAAATAAAAGCCCATCCAAACATTCTAGGGAAGTATTTGTACACATGGTAAAATTTCCAAGAGGATCTGGTATCTTGAAAATTTATGCTATAGTTAAATTATTCTTTAGAGCCTCAAAGGTGACTTCACACTTATCCATCCATTTGAACTCTTTCCATTTTATCTAAATGTTATTGATTGAATAGGAAACCTTAGAATAATCCTTCATAAAATGCCTATAATAACCAATGAGTCCTATGAAGATTTATAATTCAATGACATTTGTTGGTGTTAATAAAATCAATATACCCTTAATTTTCTTTGGATACATGGAAATTCCCTCTACCAAGATGATGTATCCCAAATATTATACCTGTGAGGTATAAACCTCACACTTGGACAACTTTACATATAGCTAGTTTTTCCTCAGCATGTCTAATAACCTCAAATAATGGTCATGCTCTTATTTGGTGTGAGAATATATCAAGATATCATGTAAGAATACCAAGATAAATCAATCTAGATATTTTTGAACACGTTGTTCATCATATTCATAAAATTTATCGATGTATTTTTAAACCCAAATAGAAATACTATTGTAGTAGGGTAAAATTGACACATCTAATTTACCTAAACATCATAAAAATTACTAAAAATTATCCAAAATTTACCTAAAAGTCGGCTAAAATGGTGAGAAAATAATCTCCTCATTTTTCATGCCAATAAACCAAAAGTTGTTTGACCGTTGGGCAAAATCGCCCAACGGTCAACAAAATCGCCTGACGATCGACAAAATCGCCAGGCGATTTTGTCCCAAAATAGAATTTTAACAAATTTGCTAAAAGATAAAATTCGTTTTAAAACCTCTTACCTGGTTTAGCCACCATTCGGATCAGGGTTGTTGGCGAACAGATTGAAGGTGACAAACATAGGAGGGATCAAAACCTCCTCCATGTTTAGTCTAACCTCCCAACTTCCTCCAACCTCTCCTGGACCTATTTAATCTAGCCCCCTTTCCCTTTCTCCCCCTGGCTGGTTGGACTCTGATCCCTGAGATTGTTCTGAACTCCCTTGAGGATCCCTCGCATCAATTTGTTACGCAATTCCACCTCCCGACATCCCTATTTTCATTATTGTTATTGCAGGTCTCAGTTATAATCACCCGAAATACCATCATAATCGCCTGGCGATCGACAAAAATGATAGGCGATTTCGACAGAAGTGACAAGCGATTTCGTCAAAGAGTAGGCGATTTCATCAGAGAGTAGGCGATCCTGTCTTCAGATCAGTTGGGGGTAAGGATTCAAATCATTGTTTGCATTTCTTTCCCAATTTTTTGTTTGTCTATGCATTGCATCATGTCCATTTAATTTATTATTCAGATTTAGATATTGCATCTTGGTGTTCACCATCATTCCAATTAATTGCATCATGAAATCAGGATCATAATCGCACAAATCCATAGCATATTAGGTTGAATTGTCATCATAGTGTTCTCATGTCATTTCATATCCATTTGCATATAGAAATTAAAATATATCTGTGACTTGGAGTACGAGAAACTGTTATAATTTGCAAGAAACATTGTTTTCTGTCCTCTATTTGTTATCAACTATTTTGCTGCAGGATTGCGACATAATCGCCTATGATTTTGTTAAATCGAAGGTGATTCTGTCTGGAACAGAGGTGATTATCTGGAAAAGAGGTGATTCTATCAGAAACAGAGGCGATTCTGTCCTACTACAAGCCTCAGAACCTTCATCAAACATCCGGGTCAAGTAAGGTTTATAATTTCTTTTAGCCCTAGTTTTAGGCATTGCATTTTATTTTGTATCCACTGTCTACTGTCTTCATTAAATCAAAATTGCATATAGATAGTTTAGTTGCATAAAGGCCAAAACTTAGGTGTATGTGAATGATTTTATAAAAAGAACACATCAAACATCTTCCAAACCTAGGTATGGAAACTGTCGCTAAAAGTTTCTTGGTGAACCCTTAATTCGTCAAAAAATCACCACAAGAAGGCACACTTAAGTGCCTCTCTTTCGAGGTGTAGCTCTACTATTTTCCCATTCCCCTCCGAGGCGTGGATCCATCAGCCTAGAGGAAAGGAGTGCAAAAATTTTAGGCCTACATTCTTTGGTGAACCCGACGTGAATACATAGGCATTTCTTCTGATTTCAAAAACAAAACAAAAATCAAACAAAAACATTAGTTAAAATGCATAATTTTACATTCCATAGATGGTAGATTACAACTGTAGAAGAGTTGTGCTTATAGATGTTGAACTATTATTAGCAAAACAAGAAATTTCTCAAATACTTGGACCTGACGACACTTTCTCCTTACAACAGTGGAATGAACTTTGGGAAAGATTAGATATCATAGAATCTAGAAAAACTGAACTTAAGCAAATTCTAAGGTTTGACCTATCCAGAATCCTGGATCCTTATAGTGCACCCTCTTATTTCGACCTCCAGAGAGCATGCGATAGGTGGTTAGCCAAAAAAAGAGCCTTGATTTCTACAGAACTTTATCCTTTTGAGGAATATCTTGAAAATGCCATAGTAGTACATAAGTTCTTATCACGAGTAGAAAATCAGGAAGTTGTTTTAGATGATAGAAGAAGATTTAACAGTGTTCCCAGAGCTGTGATTTATAGAGAATATTGTCATGAGTTATACTTTTATACGTCAAACTTAGAGGTTGATTGTATTACACTAGCACACTTTGTAAGATTTCTAAAAGAACATTTCCAATTCGAAGAAGAACATTACATGACACCAGATCAACTTGAACCTATCAATGATATATATAGACTTTTTGAAGAAAATTAAGGCGTAATATTATATAAGTGTGTTTGCTTTATTGTTGTCATATAGAAACAAAAAAAAAAACAAAAAACTAATCATAGTATTTTGTTTATTTAGTTAGGTATATATATAACATATATACCTCAAAACCTAGCACATATATATAAAATATATATCTACAAAATAAATTTATTTTTAAGATAAAATGCCTATATTAAGAAGTGGTAAACAAGTAGACAATGATAATATGGAAGACCAAGAACAAGGAAATGATGAAGATAGACCACTCATTGAAGAAGACACACCTTCAGAAGATGAAGGTGATAATGGGGAAGAAGAAACACGAGACCCTAATGAACCCATTTTAGATGAAAAGGGACATTTAAAATTTGAATCTCTTGCAAGTTTTACTCAATTCATGAAAGATCATATAGAGGAATTTGGTCAAGCAGTACACATGGATAATACAGGAGAAGGATCTATGGAAGTAGCCTTAGCAAACACTTTTTGAATACATACAAATCCATTGCCTTATATGCCTTCAATAGACCAAGAGGACGATCAAGCAGGACCATCTACTCAAAAAATTATACCTTTGAATCAAAATGTTCCAAAACCAAAAACGCAATCATCTAATATGGCTATTAGCAACACTAAGGTAAACTTTAAACAACAGAAAGCACCATTTGCTTCCATTCTCTCTCAAGCTCTAAATCAACAAATATCAAATCAACAGCAAAAAGCTAAACAAAAACAATATACCAACTATCAACAAAACACTCAACAAAATGTAGTACCTACAAAAAATTTACACAACAATATTCCAGTTGGAAATCTTCACACAACAACAACACCTTATTATCAAAGCCACAATAGTATGATGCAACCAAACCAATTTGGTGGACCACAACAACAAGGGCTCGAAGCTATAGTTAAACAACTAGCTTCTCGCCTAGATCAAATTGATCCATACCATCCCTCTTATAGCTATAAAGAAATGTGCAATCAACCTCTAGATCCCATAGTTGTAGCACAACCTTATCCTAAGCATTTTCCCATGCCTGTCTTCCCGATATATAAGGGAACTGAAGATCCTATAGAGCATCTTCGCATGTTTAGAATAGCATGTCATGATGTTTCACATGATGACTTGTTATTGCTAAAGATGTTCCCTAAAATTCTGGGAGGTATGGCCCTAGAATGGTATTACCAATTACCAAATAATTCTTTAAGGAATTTTGAGGAAACAACAGAGACATTTGTGCACCAGTTTAGTGCCTATATAGAAAGGCATGTGACCATTAAATATTTATACAACTTGAAGCAAGGAAAATATGAAAGCTTTGTTGAATTCTTGACAAGATGGAGACAACTTCTAGGCAAATTACACTTTGCGTTACCTCATCGTGAAATGTTGGATATATTTATAGGTAATCTGCAAGAACAGTTATCTTATGAACTTTCTACTGCTACAGTAACAACCTTTGACCAAGCTATTGATCTAGCAAGGAGGGTAGAAGATGCCCTCATTAGAAGAGGTCAATTTAAGAAGAAAGATGAAGATAAAGCTGCTAAAAATCAATACAAAAACAAACAAGTAGTGGGAGACGGAGTTACTAATAGTAGAAATAATTCAAATGTTAATCTTACAGAAGCCATAAAGAAGTTTGTATTGAAGGCTCCTGATAAACCACCAAGGGAATTTACAAGATTAAATCAACCTTTACATATGGTTTTACCTCAATTATTAGAACAAGGATTGATATGATTGCTTGAGATAAGACAACCTGATACAACTGTAGCTAGATTCAGAGCTGATTTACACTGTAATTTTCATAGAACGGATGGTCATTCAACCAACTCTTGTAAATGATTAAAACATATGATACAAGACTTAATTGATAATGGAAAAATGGAAGTAGAAAAATTTGCACCAAGAGATGCTCAAAATAACACGCAAAAACCTCAAAATCAAAACGCAAATCAAAGTTTGGATATTTTTCAACATCCTTTACCAAAGCATGGTAAAGAAGCTGTAAACCAAGTAGAACACCATAACGTTCCTCATCCAACTCGATATGTAGGAACTATAAGTGGTTTTCTACCCCATCAAAACTTGCAAACATCATGTATAACTACAGAATCTCAAGTTACTATGAGACCCTTGAAAAGATGTCAAATTACACCTTTAGAAAGTGATGAAGAAAGTGAAATAGGTAGTGAAGCAAAAATTGATTCAAACAGTTCAGAATATGAATCAGATCCTGTCACACCTATTACGGATTTATCAGTTTCGAAAGAACCATTTCCTAGAAGGGTAACTACTAGACCATCATCTCAACAATGGCTTACAAATGAACAAGCAGAAAGTACTAGACCCCATTTTGGTAACCCACGACATAGTAACTTTATAGGTACCATTGGGGTTGTCACAAGACAACAAGCACAAAACCACAATTCTCAAGATCAAAGTGAGAAAGCAACCCCATTCGTATTAAAATCTCCTACCAAGGGAAATAATGTGTTAGGTTCACAACAAAGATCACCTTATGATATCAATGAACAATTAGCTACCATTACAGCTAGAATTTCTCTTCTAGACCTTTTAAGAACTTCTTCCATGCATAGAGAAGAGCTAATGAAAACTCTAAGAAAAATGATGGTACCCGAAGATATTGAACCTAACGCTGTAGTAAATGTTGTCACTTTGGATGAAACAAATTTCATAGATTTCAAAGACAAGGATATACCTCCTCAAAGTATGTTTGGAGATAATCCTTTGTACATTACAACAATGATTGGAGATGTAGGAGTTAAGAGAGTTCTAATTGACAATGGATCTTCATTAAACATATGTACATACGATTTTTTTCAAATATTTGGATTCAAGAAAGAAGATATGAAAAAGACTGAAATGATTATTAAAGCATTTAATGATGAAACCCAAGAAACATGTGGAGTCATGAAAATCCCATTGCAAGTTGGCCCAAGGATTTTGGATACGATTGTGTTTGTTGTACCTTGTTTTGCATCGTACAACATTCTTTTAGGTCGACCTTGGATCAATGCAATGAGAGCAGTACCCTCCACACTACATCAATGTGTTAAGTTTGAATTTAAAAATCAATTAGTCACTATTCATGGTGATCCTAGGCCTTTTGATAGGTGTGTTGTGGCGGAACCTGTAGGGGTTCCATTTTGTCCTACTATGTCTGATGTTCATCCTAGTACATCTCCATCCTCAAAATATTATAAATCTAAATCACCTTCTAAATCAACATCATCCAAAACACACTCTAAATCACCAACAACAGTAAATTCTACATCATTATCATCATCACCTGCTGAAAATATACCTAATCCATTTCCTAAGTCTATAGTGCTAGAATTACCACCTGAACCTACAATGTTTAAATTTACAACATCTAAAGAAACAACTAAGGAAGATAAACCATCTACTTCATATGCCGTTTTGGATGAAGTATTACCAGATTTATCCTCAGTCCTTGCAACTACATAAGAGGTTAATTTTTCTACACAAGATTCGTTGGTATTATCCAAGTTACCACCATCTCCCCGAACATTAGGTTTGCCTAAGAAAGGGAGCATTTTCCATATTGGAAGCTGCGCATTTGTATATGCGGGATATGATTGGGGAAAATTTTCAATTCTACATATTAACATTGATCAAGAAGGATTTGCTAGATGCTATTTTTCTAATGAATATGAAAAATCAAAACCAATGATGTATAATATGGGTTATAGAGGTAAAGGTTTAGGACCCCATGAAAATGGGATAAAAGAACCTTTAGAAGTCATGGATTGGCCGGTTCGATGTGGTCTTGGGTATATTCCTACAAAAATAGAACCGTTCCCATATAAATATGATGACCATCTTATAACATATCAAGAATATATGGATCAAAAAGAGCTCTCTAAAAAGGTACATACTTGTAATATGTTAACTATGGCTTATCCAAAAATGATTGCTTCCATGGATGAATGTTTAGAAGGAGATATTTGCCATGATATATCCATTGAGGAAATTTTTCAAAATAAGTTCTTCTTTGATGGATCAATGTCGTGTATAGCTCATATAGAATCAACTGATCCACAAGAAGAGTTAGCTAAGTGCACTTTAGAAGAATTACAAGAAATGGGGGTGTCACCTGCACCTCCTAATTTTGAAAGAGAACTGAATATTGTTGTAGAAAATTTTATAAAAATTAACATTGGAACAGAAGAAAATCCTCGCATGGTCAAGATTGGATCTGAGCTAAGTGAAGAAAAACAAAAATTATATATTGAATTTCTTATAGAATATTCTGATGTCTTTGCTTGGACATATGCGGATATGCCAGGATTAGATCCTTCTGTAGTTGTTCACCATTTAGTAGTGCGCCCGAATGCTAAACCTGTAAAACAAAAACTTAGAAAAATGCATCCAAAAGTAGCATTACTAGTTAAAAGTGAACTAGAAAAGCTTTTAAATGTCACATTCATACAAGCTATCGATTATGCAGAATGGATATCTAATGTTGTCCCAGTCACCAAGAAAGAAGCTACCAAAATTAGGGTTTGCACAGATTTTAGAGATATCAACGTTGCATGCCCTAAAGATGACTTTCCTCTCCCTAATATGGATCAAATCATAGATTTCATAGCTGGGAGTGGGATGTTGTCTCTTATGGATGATTTTTTAGGATACAACCAAATTAGAATAGCTCCTGAAGACCAAGCTAAAACAACCTTTATAACACCCTGGGGAACTTTTTGTTGGAAAGTCATGCCCTTTGGTTTAAAGAATGTTGGTGCAACATATCAAAGAGCTATGACATATATTTTTCATGATATGATGTATGAAATTTTACATGATTATGTTGATGATATCATTGCTCATTCTAATAAATAAGAGGATCATATTAAAGATTTAAGAAAAGTGTTCGATAGATTAAGAGAATATCTTATACGTTTAAATCCAGATAAATGTGTGTTTGGAGTAAAATCTAGAAAATTATTAGGAGTCATTATTTCTATGCGAGGTATAGAGATAGATCCTTTAAATATTAAGGCTATCCATGATATGCCACCACCTAAGAACATATCAAAATTAAGAAGTTTACAAGGAAAGTTACAGGCTATTCATTGTTTCATTGATAAACTAGCAGATAGAACAGAACCTTTTCTTAAATTACTCAAGAAAAATATTTCCTTTCAATGGGATAAGGAATGTCAAGAAGCTTTTGATAGTATCAAACAATATCTTCTCAACCCTCCAGTGCTTGTTCCACCCAAACCAGACCATCCTTTCATTTTGTATATTTCTACTTCAAAACTCGCACTTGGAGCTATGTTAGCTCAAATAGATGATGAAAAGAAAGAACGAGCCACATATTACATAAGTAGAACTTTGATAAGTTATGAAACAAGATACACTCCATTGGAAAAACTTTGTTTAGCAGTTGTGTTTTCTATGCAAAAATTACATCATTATATGCTTAGCCAGAAAACATATGTCATTGCAAAATCTGATCCACTAAGGTATTTAATGAGTAGACCATACTTATCAGGACGCACAACTAAGTGGGTTCTTGCTCTTAGTGAATTTGAACTCACATTTATCGGCCAAAAATCTATAAAAGGCCAAGTTATAGCAGATCAGTTAGTTATTGCTCCTATAGAATCTACTCAACCCATGAACATTGAATTTCCTGATGAATGCCTTAATTTAGAAGAGGATCATTCAAAAATTTGGACATTGTTTTTTGATGGAGCTAGATGTATGAGCGGTGCAGGTGTAGGAATCATATTAATATCTCCTCATAAGCACCTAATACCATTATATTTTAAATTATAGTTTGCTTGTACTAATAACACTATAGAATATGAGGCCCTAATCCTTGGATTACGAGCCGCTTTAGCCTTAAAAATCAAGATTTTGTTGGTTTTTGGAGATTCTCAACTCGTGATAAATCAAATTAATGAATTTTATCAAACACGAGATGAGAAATTGTGACCTTATAAAGAATATGTGGTTAAGATTATTTCATTGTTTGAAAAAGTGACTTTAAAAGCCATTCCTAGAACTAGCAACCGTGTTGTCGATGCTATGGTTGCAACTGCCTCTTTATTGCCTTTGGAGTTGGATGATGAATATGCTACTATCATTATTCACAAACTCCAAGAACCCACTTCTTCTAAATCTTTCTTAGAACCATTGGATGTATTTTTGATTAATGAGATTACCCCAGAACCTTGGTATATAGATATATTTAATTTCCTACAAAATGGGACTTTCCCTAAAGGATTAGATAGAAACCAACGTAGGTTATTATGTAAGCGAGTTGTCCGCTTCATAGTTGTTGGTAATACTTTATACAAAAGATCCTTTGAGGGTATTTTGTTAAGATGTCTAAACCTAGATGAATCTAAGAAAGCCTTAAGTGAAGCCCATGATGGATCCTGTGGAGGACACTTTAGTGGAGGCACCATTGCTAAAAAGCTCCTTAGAATGGGTTATTTTTGGCCTTCCATGGAAAAATATGCCAATGATTATGTGCATCATTGTGACAAATGTCAAAGACATGCTGACCTTGTCCATGCTCCTACTCAGGAACTCCAAACCATAGCTTCTCCTTGGCCCTTCTCTAAATGGGGTTTAGACATTATTGGTAAAATTAATCCTGTCTCATCTGATGGTCATAAATTTATAATAACTACAATAGAATATTTTACAAAGTGGGTGGAAGCCATACCTTTAGCTTCTTGCACAGGAGTCCAAGTCTCTAAATTTATCTTTAATCAAATCATTTGTAGATTTGGAATTCCATCTAATCTCATCTCTGACAATGGTACTTGCTTTAAAAACAAAGACATTAAAAAATTGTGTCAAAAATATAAAATTCAACATAGATGGTCTACTCCTTATTATCCACAAGGAAATGGCCAGGCTGAAGCATCCAATAAAACATTAATCAAAATACTAAAAATATTGGTTAATAAAATAGGTCGTGACTGGCATATACAATTATATCCTGCCTTGTGGGCTTATCGAACTAGTGTTCGTACTCCTACGGGCGCATCTCCTTTTGTCTTGGTTTATGGTGTTGAAGTTATTTTTCCATTCGAATTAGAAGTTCCTTCTTTAGCTCTTTTACTTCAAGATGCGAAAGTTGGAGATGAATATCGTGCTGGCAGATTAAGTCAGTTAGAACTTCTAGATGAAAAGCACATTCATGCTTTAGAACATCTTCGGGCCTACCAAGACAAACTTAAAAGATCATATGCTAAGAAAGTCCATAACAGATCATTTGAAGTTGGAGATTTAGTCTTAAAAGAAAATAAAAAAAATACAAATGCAACAAAAGACCTTAAAGGTAAATTTGAGCCCAATTGGCTTGGACCATACATCATCACCGCTAAATTTGGATCGGGTGCATACATATTGGCTACCTTGGATGGAAAATATCTCAAGGAACCCATGAATATCATGCACCTAAAAAGATATTATGCATAGATTCAAAAGTCGCATCATTGTAAATAGTTGTAAATAATTTTTCATGCATTTCAAAAATTTATCAAAACAACCAAAAAAAAAATTCACAAAATCCAAAAAACTCCAAAAATATTTCTACAACATTGTTTTATTTATATCTCTGCATTATTATCTACTAAAATTATGAGTAATATTTTATATCATCTCAGATAAAATTCAAAAGTTATCCTGAACCATGCACCAAAATTTTTGCTAAATTAATAATTTTGATTTTTGTTGTTTTGATTATAAATCTCTCCTATATCAAAGAACACTATTACTTCACTAAATAAATTCTGAGTTTGTAAATGATTTTGCTACTTTTTGGAACCAAGAACACACTTTTACACATTAAAATGATTTGTTGCAAACTTCGAAAAATGATACTACATAGTGGATCTTAAAACCTTAAGCAAAAGGTTTCCCCTGCTATCCTATCATGTGCATGGTCTAGAATACTGAGAAATTGGCAAAAGGACAAGTTCCTTCCTACCCAAATAAATCCCTTGCCCCATGTCTAATCTGGGCAAGTATCCTGAGAGAAAAAGAAAACAAAAGAAAAAGAGAGCAAAAGAAAACAAAAGAAAAAGAGAGCAAAAGAAAAAAGAAAGAAAATGAGAGACAAGAAAAGAGAGAAAAATCAAAGAAAAATGTTCCAAAGCAATAAAATCCCCTTGTTCAAAAATGGGCAAGAAATCCCTACCTTATAAATATGAAGAAAAGAAGGAGTATGGAACTTGAATCCCTGGAATTTCTCAGTTATTCGAAAATCATGAGGTAAGCCCCATAACAGGTGATTTGTGCCCAACTTGCTTGACATTGGGTAATTCCTTTTCACGTGGTGATATGTCTGTCACATTAGCGACCTTCTTTTGTATAGACCAATGTTCGCTTATGGAATAGCTAGCTTTTGGTGGTTTGATTTGCATAGTAGTTCAGTCCCTATGCATGCACAAAATCATGGTTAAAGAATACTTCACATGCACACACATTGGTTCATTTAAGTTTGCTATATCATTTTTCTTACTCAGAATCGGTAAATGAATTTTGCAAAGCACACACATTTGTTATTCGAGAGATTTTGTATCATTATGATACGATCAAAATAGAAAATGAATGCACTTCACACACATTGGTTCTAGATAAATTTGAATTTGTCTTTGAAATAAATTAAAATATTTCTTTGGAATTTTATTAGATCAATATCATCAATTCTTTTATCACTATTCATCTTAAATAAAAATACAAAAAATAAAAAATTATTATTCATCTTGCATTTTTTTATTATTTCGTGATGATGGCATTATTCCTAAACAATTAGGAATTCCTTGCTTAGCGAAAACCATCTTTCTAATTTTTATGTCCAAAATAGTTTAAATAGTTCAAATTTCCTATCCAACATTTCTAAAAACAAAATTTATATCATCTTGCATCTTCATTTTTTGACTTTCGCGATGATGACATTATTCTTAAGCAATTAGGAATTCCTTGTTTAGCGCAAGTCATCCTCCTAATTTTTCATACCTCAAAATAAATGTGTACATTTTTTTACAAAAAATTATAAAAACTTTTGTACATGTGATATAATGATCTATCAAACATTAATTTTGCATTTTAAAAACAAACAAAAATTATATAGCATCCTGCATTTTCATCTTGATTTTCATGATGATGACATTATTCTTAAGCAATTAAGAATTCCTTGTTTAGCACAAATCATCTGTCAAATTTTTCATGCCTGATCAAATAAATTTCACAAAATATTTATCACATATTTTGTTCCAAAACAAACATACTTCATTTTATCATCAAAAGCCTTAAGATATTTCTTAAGCAAACAATCATTTTAGCAATTTCAAAATACTCCTCACAAACAAGATTAGCTTCGTGACTTAGTGAGCATTGAACTCCACCAACAGTCACATAACAACATAACATCCTTCGAGGTATATTGCTAAAATCTATTTAACCTTGTCATCATTCCAACACTCACATGTTCCAAAACATATTCTCAAAACACACCAAATCATTTTACATCATTTTATTCTTATTTTAAAAGGCATGATTAAAGACATCATTAGTATCCAAAAATTAAAATGCAAAATTAAATAAAACACCATCAAAAACACATGATAGACAAAATATAGCTATATATATCATCATCAAAAGTACACATACAAAAAGGGTCGACTGATATGCCACAATATCTATCATTAGCATACTTAGTCATCAAATTAAAACTAAGTAGATCATATAGTAACATTGGTCTCTCTAGAGCAAGTTTCTTTTTCTAGCTAGTAAAAAGTAAAAATGAAATAAACTTTTCCTCCCCTTTTTACTATTTAGTTCAATATAAAAAGTCTTTCGAGTTTCTCACTAATTCAGCAAAATTAATGTGAAACTCGAAGGGGGCAACGTAATAAACTATTAAAATAGTAAATATTGAGCTATGAACTATAAATGCGTCCAATTTTTTTCTTCTACCTCAAAAAACGTGCCATTTCATCTTTAACGACCTTTTTTCAAAAGATCGCTAAAGAGGGGGCAAAATGTAGTAGGGTAAAATTGACACATCTAATTTACCTAAACATCATAACAATTACTAAAAATTATCCAAAATTTACCTGAAAGTCGGCTAAAATGGTGAGAAAACAATCTCCTCGTTTTTCGCGCCAATAAACCAAAAGTTGTTTGACCGTTGGGCAAAATCGCCCAACGGTCAACAAAATCGCCTAACGATCGACAAAATCGCTAGGCGATTTTGTCCCAAAATAGAATTTTAACAAATTTGCTAAAAGATAAAATTCGTTTTAAAACCTCTTACCTGGTTTAGCCGTCATTCGGATCAGGGTTGTTGGCGAACAGATTGAAGGTGACAAACATAGGAGGGATCAAAACCTCCTCCATGTTTAGTCTAACCTCCCAACTTCCTCCAACCTCTCTTGGACCTATTTAATCTAGCCCCCTTTCCCTTTCTCCCCCTGGCTGGTTGGACTCTGATCCCTGAGATTGTTCTGAACTCCCTTGAGGATCCCTCGCATCAATTTGTTATGCAATTCCACCTCCCGGCATCCCTATTTTCACTGTTGTTATTGCAGGTCTCAGTTATAATCACCCGAAATACCATCATAATCGCCTAGCGATCGACAGAAATGATAGGCGATTTCGACAGAAGTGACAGGTGATTTCGTCAGAGAGTAGGCGATTTCGTCAGAGAGTAGGCGATCCTGTCTTCAGATCAGCTGGGGGCAAGGATTCAAATCACTGTTTGCATTTCTTTCCCAATTTTTTGTTTGTCTATGCATTGCATCATGTCCATTTAATTTATTATTCAGATTTAGATATTGCATCTTGGTGTTCACCATCATTCCAGATTAATTGCATCATGAAATCAGGATCATAATCGCACAAATCCATAGCATATTAGGTTGAATTGTCATCATAGTGTTCTCATGTCATTTCATATCCATTTGCATATAGAAATTAAAATATATCTGTGACTTGGAGTACGAGAAACTGTTATAATTTGCAAGAAACATTGTTTTTTGTCCTCTATTTGCTGTCAACTATTTTGTTGCAGGATTGCGACATAATCGCCTACGATTTTGTTAAATCGAAGGTGATTCTATCTAGAACAGAGGCGATTCTGTCTAGAACAGAGGCGATTCTGTCAGAAACAGAGGCGATTCTGTCCTGCTACAAGCCTCAGAACCTTCATCAAACATCCGGGTCAAGTAAGGTTTATAATTTCTTTTAGCCCTAGTTTTAGGCATTGCATTTTATTATGTATCCACTGTCTACTGTCTTCATTAAATCAAAATTGCATATAGATAGTTTAGTTGCATAAAGGCCAAAACTTAGGTGTATGTGAATGATTTTATAAAAAGAACACATCAAACATCTTCCAAACCTAGGTATGGAAACTATCGCTAAAAGTTTCTTGGTGAACCCTTAATTCATCGAAAAATCACCACAAGAAGGCACACTTAAGTGCCTCTCTTTCGAGGTGTAGCTCTACTATTTTCCCATTCCCCTCTGAGGCGCGGATCCATCAGCCTAGAGGAAAGGAGTGCAAAAATTTTAGGCCTAAAAATATGAACTCATAGTGCATATATCTAGTATTAAAGGCTATATTATGGGTATCCTCTTCTCAAATATTTAATTGATGATATCCAAATCTTAGATCTATTTTTGAAAATATAGTAGAATCCTTTAGATGATCGAAGAGATCATCAATCCTTGACTTATTATTAATGATTACCTTATTAAACATTCTATAATCTATGCATAACCTCAAGAAACCATCTTTATTTTTCATAAATAATATTAGATCACCCCAATATGACATACTAGGTTTGATTAGACCCTTTTTTAACAAGTCTTGAAGTTGCACCTCCAGTTCTTACAACTCAATTGGGGTCATTTTGTAAGGTTTCCTTGCAATAGGTTTTTTCCTATGCATTAACTCAATAGTGAAGTCAAATTCCTATTGACGTGGTAGACTTGGGAGATTTTGAAAATACATTCATGAATTCATGCAAAATTGGATATTTCTTAAACAATTCCTCATCCCCCTTTTCTCCAGTCTTTCAATTAATCTTAACTACATACAAAATACCACCTCTTTTAATGGATTTATTTAGCTGCATAGCTAAAAATAGATGGGGTTGAAAATACCCTTGCCTAATTTGCACTCTTACCCTCTTATTATCCTTATTGGTATAATCCATCCACCTATATTGTAAGTTAATTAAGGCTCGATGGGCCTTTAACTAGTCTATCCCTAGGATAATATCAAAAGAATAGAGTGGTGCTTCATACATGTGCCACATGGTAGAGCCATTGGATAAAGCTATCTCAAATGTAGTTAAAAATTGATCCACTAAGTAGGTCTGTCTAGAACCATACTTGAATTTCCACCCTTGTGTCAAAATTTTACATCGTCTCAGCATATTCTCGATAATACTTGTGGAAATGAAACTATATGTAGCTCCACTATCTATTAAATTTTTCACATCATTATCACACAACTTACCTTTTAGTAGCATAGGTGTTGCTTGTCCATCCAAGTTTTGAATCCTGATAGTTACATAAATTTGATACAATTGATCCTCTCCTCTATTAATTACCTAAATATATCAAGGGAATATTTTGGAATAATGAATATCCCCACAAATATAGCAACCCATCCTGGGTGGTTGATCCCTTATTGTTTTACTGAACTTGGGTTCATCATTATTATTTCCACTTTTTGGTTCAAGTAACCTTTATAGCATCACATGTTGGTGCTCTAACTCACCTTGTAACATCCTAACCAATGAGCGAAGATATCTTATTTCTTTTTGTATCATCCCAACCATAAGGGTGATATCTATTGTGCCCCTATTTGGATCTTCTATCTTCCTAGATTTTTTGCTAGGATTCTCTATTTTTGAAGTTTTCTTGCCATAATTCTTGGTCCTTCCAAACTTCCTCAAAGAGTGTACTACAACCTCATTTTGCAGCACTGGTCCTAACATTTTGGATAATCTTAATACAGGTGATATCACCTATCCATAAAAAGGAGTTGGATAAGTTATAATTTTCACTCAATTGTACTTATAGTTAGTTTGTTTTATTCTCCCCATGAACTAACTTAGATCATTATCTCTCACTAGATAATGACTAAGGTCACACTTACCTCACTGTAAGGTACCCTATCCCAATAAGAAACTATACCTTCTAGGATTTTTACTCCTTGGTATGATTAGTTCTAATAGAATTGTTGGAATATATTACATTATTTGGTGCTTGCTAATGTACCATCATGGGTACATATTTATATTAGGAGTTTATCTTAGATTAGGATTTAAGTATTTGCTTAAAGCAATGTAATAAATGCACAAGTATTATTAGAATGTGCAATGATGTAAATGTGCATGTAGTCCACATGTACATGAGTCCTAAGAATAGAATAATGAGGTATCATAGGAATATGGAAGACCAAGAGTCATGCATAACTATGAATATGACTTCTTAGAGTAGAATAAAGCGTGGCATTTTGGAATACATGAGGTTGCATGAGATAGAGTAGTAGTAGTTACAATATAGTGCATTTTTGCAATATGAAGTGGTAGAGACCTCCATTGCATAACATTGTATATTTCTGAGATTTTATTAAATGGCTATTTTGTGAGTATTTTTAAAATTCTCTCATCATATTTTCATGCTTATTAGTTAGTCATTGGCATAGTTATAACATTGCATGCTTATTTAATCACTTGTGGTTGCATTTCATTTAAGTTTATAGCTTCAAAAGCTAACAAGTATGATATACCTGTTGCATCCCAAATCATGTTAAGGTACCTATAAGAGTAATTATCCCCAAATTAGCACCTCAACTAGAGGCTCATCCTAGGTGCACTCCATGGGTGCTTCTAGCACTATGACCTAGAGCTCTAATACCAATTGTAACAACCAAAAAATACCAATCCAAATGAGAGATTTTTTTTATAAGACAATCAAGGTTCTCAAAAGTCCTAATATTTTATTTTCAACATTCAAGGCTTCACAACATTTGAGTTCAATGTTGCTATAGATGACACTCAGTCAACAATATTAGCCAACATCTCATAATTTTTTGGAATTCACCTTGCTAAACCTCATCATTTATAAGGATTCCAAAGTGATTCCCCCACATTTCCTATACCCTCAGCGACATAGGACAACATGACCATAGCATAGAGATTATCTTTTAAGGCCCATAACACTTAAAGGATAATGCCTATTCCAGAACCTTAACCTAGATACATTTAGGTAGGTTATTTAGGTGTAAAGCCTTTATGCTTAGTTACAACACCTCTGTGGCCTAACTAAGGTCATTACCACTCATCTAGCAATGAATATGGTCACCTGAACCTACACACTCAGGGTACCACCACTATTATCTTGTGAATAATTCATACAGTCTTCCAAATAGGGCAACACTCAATCCTCACTATTCAAGGTGTATCATTTCATAAGTGTTTGGCTATTGCATTCTCACAACTCCTTCTAGACTCATGAGTACTTGAATATTACATTCTTACAACTTCTTGTAGGACTCAATTCTACCTGGTTATTACATTATCACAACTCCTCCTATGATTTGGCTAAAGAACATATAGATGCATCCCATGAACTTATTTCTACCCAAGTAAGCAATAAGGTAACTCTCTCTAAGAAATTCAATTACTTCAAAATTCAAATATACTTAAGCTATAACATCATATTGATTGAGAATGAAATTATATGCATCTCAAAATTAAACATAAGCTTCACCTAAAGCTACCATATTTATAATAATCTAAATGCTATATTTGAGCAATTAATAAAGTACATAAAGAAGCATATCAATAGAAAACAAGTCAAGCATTCATAATGCTACCAATTTCTACTTAGAGATCATAGATATTAACATTTCATCACAAGATCACATGTTTATAGAAACAATAAGATCACTGAGCATGAAAACTAACATATTCCCAAAATTACCTTTTAGTTTTGCTATTGCTCAAAACAAATTATTTCCATAATAAAAAATCTACTAATCTTGAAATATCATTTGAAGTTTTTCCTCTAAAAAATACAAGGCAATTTCTCATTGCATATCCACTTTTTAATCTGAGATACAACAATGCCATTTCACTTAAATGGTCCTTGCACCACCTTCCTTCCATGATTTTTTTCATATAAGAAATTAACACAACTTGAAGAAGCATTTAGGGACCATGCCAACTCATTATGTAATGCAAATTAACATGCTATATGTATTTGCAAACATCCATGCACACTAATTTTTCTTAAAAGGAAACAAACTAGAGAAGATCCCACATTTCTCTATTTATTTTCACACATTATGTAATTGTAAACTAACCATGCACAATATATTTTACAAAGGCAACCAATGAGATAATTTCATACTTCTCTCTATAATGGTTTCCCTACCTAATAAAGTTTTAGAAAACCATTATAAATATTTTCCTTCTAGATAAAACGTCTCTTCCAAATTGATCAATAAGTAGAAGTTCATAACTTATTCCTATAAACATATCCATAAAATATAGAAGATCCAAACTAATATCTACTAGCACTCTATAAAAATAATTCAACAAGATAGGAGATCAAAACTATTCTCTAATAATATTCCATAAAAGAACATCAACAAGATACTATATTTTTTAAAAATAAAAACCCAATGAATTATCTTTAATTCTTTGGAATGAATAGAAAATCACTAACATTTAGATTCTTTATTACTTTAATTTCCAAGAGATCTATCTATTCAATCGTCTAAGTCTACTTTACAAATTGAGTAATCCATTTTACGTAACCATTAGCTTATATATTTAAGCCTAAGTTATTTAAAATTTGATTACTCCTTTGATTACAAACTTACAAAACCTTTAGATTTTGTATTTAAGCCTAAGTTCTTTCACATGTCGCATACAAGAAATTGTAGATCACACAATAAATTAAAATCTAGCAACATGCATAAAGATATTTCCAAAGCATACTTCCCAAGCTTGAATACAAAAGTAAAAATCCAACTCCAACATCATCATGCAAGCTAAGCTAAGTTAACCTTAAAGGAAAAGAGGTTAACATAGCTCAAGTGAAAGCAAGTATCACAAAGAAAATAATAATCAGGCCACTAAAACCTGCCTTACACATAGGAAACAAGAAAATATAAAGGAATAACCATAGGCAACACCCAAACTAAACTAGTTCCACTAGGCCACCAATAAAGGCATATGGCCTCATGGAAAAAGGGATCTAACCAAATAAAACTTCTAAGTTTACCACTAGTATACAAAACAAGCTGATACTAGGAAACACCCTAGACAAACTTGATTCTTACAACGACTTACTTGGCATTGATAAGATAGTATAACAACAACTGAGCATACAAAAGGTTGCACTTGCTATCTTATGATTAGGATGCAAACCAAAGGATCCCCATAAAAGGAATATTATAATCAAGCTCTAAAGATCATCAAATCAAAATAGAAAAAACATGACTTGTACAACCAAGAGATAAATAAAATTAGGGCAAACACAAAAGAAACTATCCTCTAGAGTCATAAAATAGAGACAAAGCCTCAACACATCATCACTAGCATTTTTTCACCCAAAATATGAAGACCTATGTTGTGTGCCTTCGTTCCAGCTCTCCACTACCTCATTTTCTAAAAATGCTCCCCAAAACTTACTCAAGCCCCCCTCAAATACTTAGGATAACTCTCTAAAAATATTAAAGTTCATCCCACAATATCCACCATTCGAGCTGGCCACCTCCATCTCATAACATTCTTATTGAATGTTAGATATGCTAAAATAGTTTCCAAGATTATATAGGCATGGATGAGTGAGGGAAAACTAATATTTCCTTCCCTTAATGTTGTGTCAAGAAAATAAATAAGCAATCATTTAATTTTAATCACACAACATTAAGAAAGCAAAGCATACATTTTATTTTACTCATGCATCCACAAGGCAACCATCTAAGCTATTATAAGAATTAATCCATTAATTCTATCCTAAACCTTATTATTCCCATTAATAAGGTATTTAAATCATTTGCTTGCTAATTAGTGTCAATAGTTAATATTAATTATTAATATTGACACCAATATTCTCAAGTATTAAGGTTATCAATAAATTAAGACTTGAATAATTTTTATCCATCAATCTATGCTTTCCATACACACAAGCATATATGCCAGTCAAACAAACAATATTACACACCATCATTTTATCCTTAAGTAGGTGGCTATTTTATTTAAGATAATATATCAATACCACCAACCTATTAAGGAGACTCATTGCATAAACAACTTCTCGACCCAATGGTGTGAACATTCAATAAGTACAAATACAATACACCCAAATGAAGGGTAATTTTTTACCCTAAGTTGTCAAAAACAAGTCATCACTATCATTTACCCAAAAATTTCTCTCAACTCAGGTGGCTATCCATATTAATCCACTAGTGAGATCACTTGGTCCTACAACCACAAATACATCAACAATACCATATTCCAAGAGTAGAACCAAAGCATATAGTGTGACTACTTATTGATAGCATGAAATAAAACTATGCATTAAACATCCATACATCAATACATAGTTTATTGTCAAGGATAAGTCCTACCAAGGAGGGTTGTTACATACTGCTCCCCTTAGACTAAACATAGTCCCTTGTGTTTCTTGCAAGTGAGTAAAACAAGTTTCATTCAAATAAGTATGGAAATTGATGTCTCATTTATTTAGCATTTTTCCATATAGCACAATTCTTAGAATATTGGTCCCACTAGAACTTACATTGATCTAGGGTTTGTTTCCTCAACATATTCGAATGAAACTCTAGAATATTTTTGGTCTCACCTAAATGGCTAAGGGATTTGCCATCTATAGTTTAGAAACATTCCAAACATGAGTAGGATTAGCAACATATTTCCTAAGTAGGGATATATGGAAATTATCATGGATATTTGATAGACTAGTGTAACAACCTAAAACTACCAACTTAATTTTTTTCTAAAAGAACCCTTACAAGCAAAGGTTCACAAGGGAGAAACCCTTGTTTTAGTTTTCTCAGCATTCAAGGCTTCACCACATTTGAGTTCCAAGTCACTGTAGATGACACTCAGTGGATAGGAGTGGCCAACTCTCATAGTTTTTGGGGTTCACCTTGCTAAACCTACTCGTTTAGAAGGACGCTCGATGTGGTCCCCCCACCTTTCCTATACCCTCTCTGGCATAGGACCTTATGACCATGGCGTAGGGATTATCCTTTAAGGCCTCTAACACTTAAAGGGGAATGCCTATTCCCTAACCTTACTCTAAGCCCATCTAGGTAGGTTAATTTGGCGTAGAGCCTTGGTGCTTAGTTACCACACCTCCATGGGCTAACTAAGGTCATTGCCACTTCGATGACAACTAACATGATCTCACTCTTAGTTACCACACCTCCATGGGCTAAGTAAGGGAATCACCACTATTGTCTTGTGAATGGTTCCACCCCTTCAGTTGGGGTACACCCGATCCTACATGTTCAAGGTGCAATGATTCACAAGATCCCTGGCTATTGTATTCACACAACTCCTTCCAGGTTCATGAGTTCCTAGCTATTGCATTCTCGCAACTCCTTCTAAGACTCATTTCTACCTGGTTATTGCATCCATGCAACTCCTCCCAGGATTGGGCTTTATGGTACCAACAAGAAATCTACCCACCCCAAGGGATAAACAACTTTGAAACAAAACACCTTTAAGTAAGCAAAGCTCTTTACAACATTATTATGCAAAACATAATCCATTCAACTTGAGATGCTAAAATACATAAGCAATGATTCCTTGTAACCATAACCCAAATCATGCGTAATGAAACTATAAATTAAGATGCAATCAATCCTCAATGATGCTTCCTATATAAAAGCCACATTTTGCATGTCTTCAATACTTAATTAAAAACTTCAAGGACACATTCTTTTAAAAGCAATTACGTAATAGAATCACGTATCCAGCATAGACTACATTTCCACATTTCAAAGTAGATTTAGAAATAAAAGAATTTGCCAAGCACTTCATTGTTCAAAACACAAGGAACAATAAGATCTTTCAATTGGTACAACAACCAAGTTTACAATTTTTTTTAGGAAAATACATCTCTCCTTTACAAATCTTGTTTTTCCACATATTTCTAAAAATATTCAAGAGCTATGAAACCATCCACCAAGGGCCTCCAAGCCATCCATAAATCTGCATGCCTCTTTATGATGGAGAACCACCCATGCACTTGGATAATACTTAGGGATCAGGACAACTCTAAAAATGCAATGCAAGCTAAACATGCCATTTTCTATTTATGCCAATCACAATGCATGAAGCATAATGAATACAAGCCAACTTGAAGAGAATCCCATACTTCTCTTTTAATAACCTCTTAATTCACATGAATCTCAAAGATTAATTATATAGTTTCTATTTCAAAACCATCAAGCAATGCTCTTCTAATTTTCTCAAATCTTCAAGAGCTAAAAACATTCCTTTTCCTTTAGTTTATTCCTCCAAACCATTAATCAAAGAGAATCCCATACTTCTCTTTGTAATGATCTCCTAACTCACAAGAGTCTCGAAAATCATTACTATAATTTCTTTTCCATAACCAAGCATTCAAAACTTTACAAACACAATCTTCTTTAATGAGAAAAATGCATCCCTATGCAATATGACTAAAAATAGATTTACAAATCCATTATAACCATACACTACTCTACAAATCTAACTAACTTATTTCCATCCAAGTAAGCCACCAAAGCTAAAGATGCTCTCTTACAAACCAATTCTTTCTTTACACAAAGACTTGATTAATTAAAGAACCTTTTCCAACATCAACTAAAACTAGCATCTTAATACTCTTTCAAAAAGCATATGAAAAGGAACTTATTCTAAGGCCATAGCCCAAATAAACAACTATAGAGAGCAACATACAACAACTAAAAGAAAACCAAGCAAAGAAGAAGCTTTAGATCAAACTACAAACTCGAAAGAATATGGAGGAAAAATCAAACCAACTCCCAAATGATGTTGCTCGACAATCTACGCATAGGCTAAATGCTACAAAACAACAAGCGATGAGGTTCACAAAGGTTGCCTTCCCAATGAAGATAGCGGACCTACCCAGCTCTAAAACCAATATTACTCACACACGCAAAGAAAAACCACACGACGTGCATCATAGATTACGAGGCATTACACGTAGGCACACAGTGGTTGACTTACATAGCATAGGAGTAAAACTTCATGGTTTTAGATAGCAAGCCACCACAAAACAAAACTATCAAGCACCCAAAGCTTCACAACAAAGAAAACCACTAAACCTTTAATGAGAGACAAGGACAACCAAGCGCAGCACAAAGGCATCGAAATGACGCAGATCAACACCACAAATGACTCACCGATTGAAGCAAGACACAACAAGGAGCAAAGGTTTAAATAAAAGCAAGCAACAACTAGCTAAAACAAAGCTTAGCACATAAACCAAATCAAGGAACCACCTGGTTCAAGCTCCTTCTATGTCTCTGGTGTTCTGCCAACATGTTACCTCCAGATCTGTCCTTCCCAAACCATCTCGTTCCAACTTAGCTTTTCTTTCTAACTCCTCCTCCGCCCTTATGCACCAAATTTAAAGCCAAGGAGAATAGGGCTCACCTTCTTGCATGGAGATGTTTGATGGTAATGTCCAAGAAGGCGTTTCTTGTAAAACTTGTGTGCGCCACCTTTGCCTTAATGAAGAACCACTCAAAGCATACTATAGTGGTCTAAGTAGAAATTAACCCTTTATTTACTCGAAGGATTAACTTAATTCTATTACAAAGAGTTGATTAATTAAATTGCAACTCCACATTAGAATCCAATCTATAATTTAATAGTCTAAATATTAAAAGCCATTGTTTGGTTTATTTCACAAACATTAATATCACAAGCTAAATCACAATATGCATTTAGGATATTAATATTACCAAAACTTAACAATATTAACATACTAAGATCAATCATGCATTCAATGTTTTCACACCATTGTTTTATCCTCAAATGGGTGGTCTCTTTTAAGATAGTCTAATGCTATCATCGACCCTATTTTAAGGAGACTCATTGCAAGCAATTTTCCTAGCCCAATGGTGAAAACAAGCTAACAAGAAAATGAGCTTAAATGATATGCATCTACATGAAGGGTAATTTGTTACCCTTAGCTGTCATCATCATCATTTCCCCAAGATACCCTTTGCAATAGGTGGTTTCCCTATGGTTTCCTTACCAGAGAGAGCACCTACTCCTGCATCCATAATTTACATTAGCAGTACCATATTCCATGCTAAAAGAATGCAATTCATCAAAATAGATATCATAAAATTATGCTATTAAATTGCCACACCAAAACATAGTTCATTGTTCATAGCAAGATCTATCAAAGAGGGGTGTTACATACTCCCTCCCCTTGGAAAAAATATAGTCCTCTATGTTTCCTACAAGAGTAACAATTGTTCAATCAAATAAATATGGAAATTGTTGCCTCATTACTTCAACATTTTCCCATGTAGCACATTTTTCTAAATACTAGTCCCACTGGACCTTACATTGATCTAGGGTCCATTTCCTCATCACCTTGGAACAAAACCCTAGAATATTAACTAGCCCCACCTCAATGGCTATAGGATCTATCATCTACAATTTAGAAACATTCCACACATGAGTAGGATCAACAACATACTTCCTAAGCAGGGATATGTGGAAAGTATCATGGATCTTTGATAGGTTGGACAACAAAGCAAGCCTATAGGCTATTGGGTTGATCTTATCAATGATCTCAAAGGGCCCAACATAGTGAGGATCCAACTTGGTTGACTTGATGGCACTTTTCATGGGTCTTACCCTCAATAATACTCTATCCCCCATAGATAACTCTCTTGGTGATATTTTTAGATCAGCATAGCTCTTTTGGTGATCGATCGCTTCCTTGAGCCTAAGTCAGATTGCCCTGATTTGTTCCTCCATCTCTCAAATAAGGTCTGGTCTGATCATCACCTGATCCTCTAGATTATCCCATGATAGAGGTGTTCTACATCTTTTTCCATACAAGGCTTCAAATGGGGACATCCTCAATGATGCTTGGTACCCATTGTTCTATGCAAATTCAACAAGATGCAAAAAGTCTTCCCACTTAGACTTTTGGTCTATGCAAGATATGCGTAGTATGTGTTCCAAAATTTGGTTGACCCTCTTAGTCTGACCATCTATTTTGGGATGATATGCAGAACTAATATTCAGCTTAGTACCCATTGCATGGTGTAGAGCTTGCCAAAATTTAGATGTGAACCTAGAGTCCCTATCTAATATGATCACTTTAGGAAAGCCATGTAGCCTAAATATTTCTTTGGAAAACTTGTTTGCCACCATCGACGCATCATCCTTGATGTTCCCTAGTATGAAGTGTGCAACCTTGGTCAACTTATCAACCACTACCAAGATTGCATCATGTTGGTACCTATTCTTAGGTAGACCCACTATAAAATCCATAGAGATTACCTATCATTTTTGCATTGGCACATCATGTGGGTACAATTTCCCTATTGGGTGATGATGTTCTGCCTTCACTTTCTGGTATTCTAAATATCTTGTAATAAAACTAGTGATATCTTGCTTCATTCCAGCCCAATAGAAGGTATTTTTCATGTTTTCTCTCATTTTTAACCCTCCTGGATGAGCAAGAATAGGGAGAATTATGTGCCTCTTGCATAATCATTCTCCTTAAATCACTAGTTTTGGGTATAACTACCCTCTCTTTAAAACATAAAATCCCATATTTTATGTTGAAATCCTTATATTCTTCAGGATTTCTATTGGTTTTATCCCAGATTTCCATGCAATACGGGTCTTGTAGTTGCATTTCCTTGACCCTATCCATCAAATCTATATGGCTCTAGGTCAATGTTGCTATGTGCCTTCTCCTACTCAAGGCATCTACAACCTTATTCTCCTTCCCTTTGATATATTCAATACCAAAGTCATATTCTACTAAGAATTCTACCCATCTTCTTTGCCTTGCATTCAACATAGGTTGGGTGAAGATATACTTCAAAATTTGATGGTCTATCCTTAGCTCAAATGGTTTGCCCAACAAATAATATCTCCAGACCTTTAGGGCATGCACCACTACTACCAATTCTAAATCATGCGTAGCATAGTTTACTTCATGCTTCTTGAGTTTTATGGACTCATATGCTACTGTAGCCTCTTCCTATGACAATACCCCACCCAAACCTTCCAGGGAAGCATCAATACACATAGTAAAATTCCCAAGAGGATCTAGTATCTTAAGAATTGGTGGTGTTGTTAACTTATTCTTTAGAGCCTCAAATGCAGCCTCACACTTATTTATCCATTTGAACTCTTTTTCCTTTTTTTGAATATTGGTGATCGAATAGGTAACCTTAGAGTAATATTTCACAAAACACCTATAATAGCTAGTGAGTCCCATGAAACTCCTAACTTCTATCACATTCATTGGTGGAGGCCAATTTAATATAGCTTCAATTTTCTTTGGGTCCACAACAATTCCTTCTATTGATATGATGTGCCCCAAATACTGCACTTGTGAGGTATAAAACTCACACTTGGATAATTTTCCATACAACTAGTTCTTCCTCAGAACTTCCAGCACTAACCAAATATGGTGATCATGTTCTTCTTTAGAATGAGAATAGATCAAAATATCATCCAAAAATACCAAGACAAACCGATCTAGATAGTTTCTAAACACACTATTCATCAGGTTCATAAAAGTTGTTGGTGCATTTGTCAACCCAAATGGCAGCATTGTGAACTCGTAGTGCCCATATCTAGTCTTAAAGGTTATCTTAGAGGTATCCTCTTCTTAAATCCTTAGTTGGTGATACCTTGATCTTAGATCTATTTTTGAGAATATGGTAGCATCCTTTAGTTGATCAAAGAGATCATCAATTCATGGTAAAGGATACTTATTTTTAATGGTTACCTTATTCAACATCCTATAATATATGCACAACCTCAAATATCCATCCTTCTTTTTCACAAACAATACTAGAGCACCCCAAGGTAACACACTAGGTTTGATCAGACCCTTTTCTAACAAGTCTTGCAATTGCACCTTCAATTCTTGCAACTCAATTGGGATCATCTTGTAAGGTGTCCTTGAAATGGGTTCAGCCCCTAGCATTAATTCAATAGTGAAGTCGAATTCTCATCAAGGAGGTAGACCTAGAAGATCTTCAAGAAATACATCCCAAAATTCATGGAGAATTGGATGCTTCTTGAATAATTCCTCATCTCCCTTTTCTCTAGTCTTCCCATTGATCTTTACTACATATAGTATACCACCTCTTTTGATGGTTTTCTTTAACTACATAGCTAAAATCAAATGAGGTTGGAAAGAACCTTACCCACTTTGAACCCTTACTCTCCTCTTATCCTTGTCAATGAAATCCATCCACCTATATTGGAAGTTGATTAAGGCTCCATGAGCCTTCAACCAATCCATCCCTAGGATAACATCAAAAGCATGTAGGGGTGCCACATACAATTACCATATAGTGGACCCATTGGGTAGATTTATCTCATCTATAGGTAAACATTGATCCACTAAGTAAGTTTGACCAGAACCATACTCAAATTTCCACCCTTGTGCCAAAAATATAGGTCTTTCTAGTATATCCTCGATAATACTAGTGGAAATAAATCTATCAGTAGCTCCACTATCTATTAAAAATTTTATATCTTTATTATACAACTTACCATTTAGTAAAATTGATGTAGCTTGTCCATCCAAATTTTGACTCCTAGTGGCGACATATATTCGATGTGATTGCTCATCTACCTTGTGACTCGACTCTGATCTTTGGGGATATTTCTTAGCATAGTGAGGTCCTCCACATATATAACAACCTATCCTAGGTGCCTGTGGTCTCTCTTGTCTTTTCTCCCCTGATTCTTCTTTTTGTACTGATTCTATTTGCTTAGAGGATTGAGGATTCGAATTATCCCTTTTTTGGAATTTCTTCTTGTTTTTCCCTTGCCCTCCATTGTTCTTATTATTGAAATTTTGGTTGCCTTTGTTTCTTTTGTTTTACTCCTTGTCCCACTTCACAAATCCAACACTCTTCCTTTTCTTGAGTTCAAGTCTCTCTTGTTCTAACAAGCCTGAATAATTGAAGGACTTTTTAGTTTGAAGATTAGTTTCCTCTTGTCTAGCCAAGTCATAGGCCTCCTACAAAGTTTTAGGTTTGAGCAGATTGATCATCGTCCTTATTTTAGGGTCTATCCCAAGAATGAACTTATGCACTTTTAGTCATTCATTGTTCTCATATTCTAGAACATACTTCAAAAGTTTCACATATCTCTGAAAATACACCTCTATTGATAGTGACCCTTGTTGAAGAGTAGAGAATTCTTCAAACTTCTCTACATAAAACTATTTTGTAAGAAACATTTTCTTAAAATCCTCAACAAAATTATCCCATTTAAGTTCTATGGCTTGGATATTCTTACCTAAACTAAAAGTGTCCCACCATTCTAGGGTTGCATCCAGAAGATGAAGGGTAGCCCACATAGTCTGAGTCTCAGAAGAGTAATTCTTCATGGAAAAGGTCTCTATTTCCTTTAGCCATGATTCTACCGCATCCCCTCCTTATTTCCCATTAAATTTTTTTACCTTAACATTCTTAAGTATCTCTTGCTAGCTTAGCCTCTATCTAGGATCTACCTTCTAGGCCTCTTCGGATAGGATTTTCTTCCTATCGACCCTCCATATTTCTAGTACTGGCCTCTCTACTAACCAAAGTATCAATTAATTTTTGTTGTTTTAAATGTTCTTAAAGCAAATTCGCTATGGAGGAGATATATTCTACTCTTTCATCAGATCATGTTCTTCCTCCAATATTTCTTTTTGGGTTCACTCTTGTCTCGGGCCTTTTGCTAGGAGTTGTCATTGTTTTTCTAGTTTTCTTACTAAGGACCCCCAACTTACCCAGATTTTGGTGCTACACTTCCTCCTTGTGCAACCATTATGTTTTTCTTTGATGAAATTTATTTTTGAATAGGTTTCATTTCCTATTCACAAAAAGGACTTGGATAAGTTACAATTCTCCCATAATTGTACTTACATTCTATTAGTTTCATTCTACTCATGAACTAACATACATTATTATCACTCAGTTGATAATGTTTTAGGGTCACACTTGCCTTCTTGCAAGGTTTCAAACCAAAGTTTACACATCAATTCAAGGCTCAACCTAGGCACACTCCACAAAAGCTTCTAGCCCTACGACCTAGAGCTCTGATACCAACTATAACAACCCAAAACTACCAACCCAATTTTTTTCTAAAAGAACCCTTACAAGCAAAGGTTCACAAGGGAGAAACCCTTGTTTTAGTTTTCTCAGCATTCAATGCTTCACCACATTTGAGTTCCAAGTCACTATAGATAACACTCAATGGATAGGAGTGGCCAACTCCCATAGTTTCTAGGGTTCACCTTGCTAAACCTACTCATTTAGAAGGATACCTTATGTGGTCTCCCCACCTTTCCTATATCCTCTCTAACATAGGATCTTATGACCATGACATAGGGATTATCCTTTAAGGCCTCTAACACTTAAATGGGAATGCATATTTCCTAACCTTACTCTAAGTCCATCTAGGTAGGTTAATTTGATGTAGAGCCTTGGTGCTTAGTTACCGCACCTCCATGGACTAACTAAGGTCATTGCCACTTTGAAATTAAAACTAACATGATCTCACTCTTAGTTACCACACCCCCATGGGCTATCTAAGGGAATCACCACTTTTATCTTGTGAATTATTCCACCCCTTTAATTGGGGTACACCTGATCCTACACGTTCAAGGTGTAATGATTCACAAGAAACCTGGCTATTGTATTCACACAAATCCTTCCAAGGTTCATGAGTTCTTAGCTATTGCATTCTCACAACTCCTTCTAAGACTCATATCTACCTAGTTATTGCATCCATGCAACTCCTCCTAGGATTGGGATTTATGGTACCAACAATAAATCTACCCACCCCAAGGGATAAACAACTTTGAAGCAAAATACATTTAAGTAAGCAAAGCTCTTTACAACATTATTATGCAAAACATAATCCATTAAACTTGAGATGCTAAAATACATAAACAATGATTCCTTGTAACCATAACCCAAATCATGCGTAATGAAACTATAAATTAAGATGTAATCAATCCTCAATGATGCTTCCAATATAAAAGCCACATTTTGCATGTCTTCAATACTTAATTAAAAACTTCAAGGACACATTATTTTAAAAGCAATTACGTAATAGAATCATGTATTCAACATAGACTACATTTCCACAATTCAAAGTAGATTTAGAAATAAAAGAATTTTCCAAGCACTTCATTGTTCAAAACACAAGGAACAATAAGATCTTTCAATTGGTACAACAACCAAGTTTACAAAACTTTTTAGAAAAATACATTTCTCCTTTACAAATCTTGATTTTCCACATCTTTCTAGAAATATTCAAGAGCAATAAAACCATCCTCCAAGGGCCTCCAAGCCATCCATAAATTTGCATGCCTCTTTATGATGGAGAACCACCCATGCACTCAAATAATACTTAGGGATCAAGACAACTCTAAAAATGCAATGCAAGCTAAACATGCCATTTTCTATTTATGCCAATCACAATGCATGAAGCATAACGAATACAAGCCAACTTGAAGATAATCCCATACTTCTATTTTAATAACCTATTAATTCACATGAATCTCAGAGATTAATTATATAGTTTCTATTTTAAAACCATCAAGCAATGCTCTTCTAATTTTCTCAAATATTCAAGAGCTAAAAATATTCATTTTCCTTTAGTTTATTCCTCCAAACCATTAATCAAAGAGAATCCCATACTTCTATTTGTAATGATATCCTAACTCACATGGTCTCAGAAATCATTACTATAATTTCTTTTCCATAACCAAGCATTCAAAACTTTACAAACACCCAATCTTCTTTAATGAGAAAAATGCATCCCTATGCAATATGACTAAAATAGATTTACAAATCCATTATAACCATACACTACTCTACAAATCTAACTAACTTATTTCCATCCAAGAAAGCCACCAAATATAAATATGCTCTCTTACAAACCAATTATTTATTTACACAAAGTCTTGATTAATTAAAGAACCTTTTCCAACATCAACTAAAACTAGCATCTTAATACTCTTTCAAAAAGCATACGAAAAGGAACTTATTCTAAGGTCATAGCCCAAATAAACAACTACAGAGAGTAGCATATAGTAACTTAAAGAAAACCAAGCAAAGAAAAAGCTTTAGATCAAAATAGAAACTCAAAATAATATGGAGAAAAAATCAAACCAACTCCCAAATGATCGTCTGACAATCTACGCACATGTTGAATGCTATAGAACAAAAAGCAACGAGGTTTACAAAAATTACCTTCCCAATGAAGATAGTTGACCCACTCAACTATAAAATTAAGACTACTCACACACACAATGAAAAACATTGAACTGTAGCATAGAGGTACAATATTCCTGATGGGGAGGTGGTTCTTAGAGGTTTAGAATGATCAATTTACTATTCTCAATCGAATAACCAAATGGTACAGTCTCCACAACAATTATTATGTGACCACAAAACTTGTAAAGATTCCAAATCGTACCACTGTACGACCCCAAATCATACAATGATAGTTCTTGTATGTTTTAAACATATCCAATCCTTCAGATTTAGTTTTGTAGGCTACCGTACACAATTTTGTAACTAAATTGTTCAATTTGCCAATATCACCAAATAAGGTAAGTTTTCCTTAGTCGCCTAAACTACCAAATCGAATAAGTTTATTTTGTACGATTTGTAGCACGTCTGGTGTACAATTTGTACAAAATAAAAGTTCAACAAGGTGCCAAATTGGATACTCTTATGTACCAATCTCTCTCAGACAAGTTTTGGGAAGTTCTAGAATGGAAATTACTCCATTCCTACCAACATGCAAGTTCTATCATCAGGGTTTGAGAGAGTTCTCATAATGGCAATATCCAAAAATTGTACAATGGCCTTCAAGATGTCCTTATTGATATAATCCTCATCATAGATCATTCCTAAGGTTCACACCATTTCTGGTTCAATTCCATATTTCATAGCAATACATTAATCATCAATCAGAATCATAAAGAAGTAACATGCAACACCCAGATACTGCAAAACATTACTCCATAATTCCAAAATTGTAAAATACATGAGAAAAGATTATGAAATATGGTTATTATTAATTACTTCTCAATAGTGCAATACAATAACTAAAATGTTACAATAACTAACAATTCCACACAATAATCATACATATGCCTTCAATACTCAAATTAATCAGACCAGATCATAACCAAACTATAAAAATTGAAAAGGGAGTCTTACATAACGTTGCCTAGGTAATTCCAAGTGGTTCTTGAGGCAATTAATTATTCACAACTACCCATGCATAATGGAATTCATAATTACACCCTTTTACTAAGTCTAATTACATGATTTATCAAATTCATTCGTAATTACAACTCAAATTGCATTTCCTTTGAATTTCATTCCACTTTGTACATTTTCCATCCAATTTGTATATTTTTCCTCCTAATTGTATGTTTTACTCCTACTTGTACATTTTGCCAAAACTGTCAAAATTGTCAAAGTAGGCAAATCCTCTTGTCACTTTTTCTTCTTTTGGGAGGTGGATGTGCTACCTACATTTGCCTTTCCATTTACTTTGGTCAGTGTTCTTTCCAACTCATATTTTTGTTTTAACTGGACCGCATAGTCTCTGAATAAGGCTTCACTATCTTCCAACCAGGTACGAAGAATTTTACATTGGTTCTACAACTTGGCTGTGTAGTTACCCATTTCTACTACTTTCACACCATGTTGGTTGGCTGTCTCCTCGATAGTCTTCAGGATTTATCTTAATTGTTGTTCACACTCAGTAGCACTCTTCTTAATATTCTCCTTCAAATGTGCTTCTGTTCAAGCTTCTAATTCTAACTCTTCATTCTTGTCTATAATGGTATTTATATGATGATTAATATCAGACTCCAAAGCATGATTAATCTCCTCCTTAACCATAAATTGTGTTTGTTTCTCTAGGATCATATAATTGTATTTATTATTGTCCTATGTAAGCTCTTCTATCTTCTTATCCTGCACTCCCCATCTCCGTGATAACATTCAATAACAATCCAATAGCATGGAAAGTCATCCCAAAACTCTTTGACCTCTTTGTCAGCACGTCATGCATCTTTTTCTCTAGATAGGTACCCCAATCATACCAGATTCCTTTGGTGATACCTTCCACATATTGAGCCATCCATATTGGCATCTTTGTGGCTCGTGTTTCTCTTGATAGTCGAGCCATCACAATATTCATGGCACATGGCCAATATTTCCCTATCAACTGGCTCTATTTAATCCCTCGAGTTCCTACACCCAAGATATTTGCTTCGGTCAATGATTTCACATTGGTAAGTGAAGTGATGATGCGATGTGTCTCAATCGGATCAAGCAACTTCTTAACTACCTCAGTGCCATATTCTAGCAACCCAAATATTTTCCTGAATGCCTCTACTATGAATTCTACCTTCACCGACCACTTGCCCACATTAACATAGGCAAGTCTACTTGCAGGATCATATGCCTGAACCATATACAATAGATAGTTATAAAAGAAGGTCTTCTAGTGTGGTGGCACCTATGCTATCATAGCTACACCAACCTTCTCAAATTCTCTTCTCCATGGGTGGGTCTTGTTTTCTTCTTTGCTCCACCACTTTCGGCATGTATCTCCTCCATGTTGTATAAATGATATCCTTGTTATATCAACCTGGTTCTCCTTAGGTTCACTACTCAGATCCTCCTCTGGATCTAGGTAATGGACTTCACTATGCAACTCCCTCCTTGAGGCTCTTTCCTATGCCATTTCCTCCTCTCGAAACCTTGGTGGTGTCCTTCTTCGATCAACCCTCCAATACCTCTACCCTCTCCATGACCTGTATCCTCCTCTCCTCCAAGGATGATTACCATACCAATCATGGGACTAAAACTATCACCCTTGGTATTGCTATGGATGTGACTCTCTCTCGTGCAGGGGTCCTGGTGATCGTTCCACTCTATTGGCTACAATTCTTCTTAATCGGTATCCAAACTCTTCGGCTGAAATCATTTTCCCACCATTCCTCTAGTTAGATTTTCTTTCTAGACATCACCTATCATGCAATCATAAGTCCCCTAAAAATCATACAATGCTACTGTAAATCGTACAGTACACCCTCCAAATCATTCATGTACATTTTTAGTTCGTACAACCACCTCCAGATCGTACAATCTCTCAAACTACTTCAAACACTCAACCAACTACAAATCATACATCGACTACACCAAAATATATATGGGCCATACCAATCTATACAATGTCCCTTTCCTCTTGTTCTCCTTTTTGAGGTCTATACAGTACGATTTCGTACGATTTTCTCAAAAGGGTTTAAATCGGCCTTCGAACTGCTTGAAATCGCATAATTTCTTCCTAAGATCATACAATCTACCCTCCAAATTATACAACACATCTTTTAAAACCCTTGTTCACCTAAAACTTATATTTTTCACTTCCTTTCCATGATTTATCATCGACCCAATTGCCGAAATGTCTCGATCTATCTTTTCAGTGCAATTCTAGAGCAAATCTACAATTTTTCCTTTCCTTGGCGCAATTCCTCCCAAAAATAAATTTTCTTGGCTGTATTGCAGGGTTGTACGATCTTCTCCCCTTTTTCTTCTACCTTCTCTAGTTTATTTTTGCCACTTTTTCTTTGATTAGGGCTTGTAATCTCCTTTTCCTTGCAATTTCTTCACTCCGGCTCCAATCTACAATTTCTTTGAACCCTAGGTGGATATTTTTCACAATCTGGTTCTTTCTTTGATACCTTCTACTACAAACCCTCACTTCCCTTCAGCTAAAATTCAAAATTGCTTTTAATGGAGTCAAAACCCTTGCTTTTCTCTTTCGATTTGATTTTCTTGAATGCAAAAAGTCTCCCTGGTGCAAATTTAAAAATGGGTCATGCAATCTTGTAGTTTACTAATGAATTTCAATGCCCATGTAGTAAATTTCATCTAGTTGCATGCTTTTCACCTTCGCTCTCCTTAAAATTTTGAATTTCCCCTTGTACGATTTGCAAAATTACTTAAAATATCCCTTTATTTAAATTGCTATCAAACCCTAACCATTCAATTTTTAAAATTGTGCCACTTTACCCTCTTGCATGCCTTTTTGTCTTCTTTTTCCCGGATGATTGACAACTCACCACTTTTCCCATGCGATTTCATCTTTTTCCCACTCTTTTTCGATAACTCATCATTCCACTCATGCGAACATTAAATGCGATGGTTGAAAATCATACAACTGCTCCTAAAATCATACAATGTATGATCTGAAGCATACAAAATACTTCCTTGTATGATTATACCTATACTTTTTATAAATTTTCTTGTACAATCTCCCACTTATGCTTTTTCACCTTTAAAATTGGTTTGTATGATCTGTTACTTAGAGAAATTTTCCATTTTCTCTCTTGAAGAGGTCATCATTTTCGGTTTTCAACCAACTTCCTTCTTAATTGCATCCTGAGGGATTTTCACAACTAAGGAATTTTATTTTCTTTTATTTTTTCATTTCCTAATACTATTTACACTTACCATCATGGGAATCACATAGTGACATTCACTTGTATGATCCCATCTGATTCTTCTCTTGGAGGTTCGACCATGACATTACGAGTGATTGTGTCATCTAGCACCACTTGCTCTCTAGGGTGATTCATCTCCACTTGTGATGTTATCGAGTTCCCTGGCCTTCCACTACCATGTGTACAATTTGGAATTATACAATTGCAAGCTGGAGTATCTTCACCTGGTGTCTCTTCCTCTTGTCGTATAGGTGATTGATCCCTTGGTAGTGGTGCTCTAACTATTCTACTATCATTTGAGTGACTTCTCCACCTATCTCCTTGGATCAATTCTATCTCTAGACTTGGTGATCGAATCCTTTGTTGTCCTTAGTTTCTTTCATCTACAAAATGCACTCTTCCTCTACCAACAAGGCCTCTACCTCGCAAGTGCCTTCCACATCCTATTCCTCTTGACATCGAACTTCTCTACACTAGTGGTGATTCCTCCCTTCCTTGGAGTAATCCTCTACCTCCTTCCACTCTTCGAGGTCCTCATCGGATTAGTGGTGGTCATCCCAATGGATACCACCTTGTAGGGTTTGGTAAGATTCCCCTTATCCTTGGTATACCTTGTAAATTCCTTGTCTAGTTCAAACATGCCAAAGGTGTATCTCTCGACCATCTAGGAGTAGGAGGTCAAAACCTTCCTCATCCTCTTCCTCCTCTAGGTGTAACATCACCTTGACTTATTTCATTCCATGGTCGAATACCTCCTCCCCTTCCTGGTTGAAGCCTTAGGGGTCCTTGTCGATTCCTTCCTCCCGTTGCTTGATTATCAGGAGTTATCTCTACCAACTCAATGTTGGCTAGTGGACTTCTACTTCATCTTACACTTGGTGATAATTGTCGTAGTGCTCTGATTCTATGATCTACATGTACTAAGTGATGTCTCCATATTCTTTCCTTGAAGCATATTTGTGGAGATGAGGTTGCCAGGATCTCTCTATATGCATCAAAAAATTTATCTCAGAACTTGAGTCATTTCGATTATCTTCTCTTTGTTCTGACCAATCCATTGGTAAATTCATCAATCTCTCCAATATCCTTACTTCTCTCCTTTGTCTTCTTAGTTGTCGATAGGCTATTGTATATGCTTGTAGATCAAGGTTGGCTTGATGCTCCTGAGATCTCCCTAGTTGTCGATGTGTTGTTGTATAGGCTGGGGGATCATGGTTATCCTGAGGATTCTAGGGTCTCTCTAGGCAATCATCATCATCACTACTTTCTGTGCTAGGTTCCCTTACTAGCCAAGGCATTCCTTCATCACTAGATTCACTCAAATCTACTCGTGCATTACCTTGTGATTCAGGTGATGTGGTTGCTTCCTCAATGTCTCACCAAAGCATCTCTGCATCTTCATTTGTCATTGGTGGATCACTTGGTGGTACTTGTGAACTTGTGCTTGCACCATCATTTCTTATACCACTTCTTGGAGTTATCCCCTCATTATCCTCAACTTCTCCTTCTAGTTCCTATAGCCTAGCTATTCTTTTTTCATCCAACCTTTGTATTGTACTATCCAATTCTTGGATGGTTTGTTCCCTCAACCTTGCATTATGACCTCACAATATCTGATATTCCTCCTATAGTTGTTGGGTCTGTAGTCACATTCTCTATTGTAATAGCCCTATCTATGCTAATGGAGTAAGTCCCATCAATTCTTCATCAATGGTCTCATTCTCATTCTCCTCTGGAACTTCCATTTCAAAAGTGTCCACTCTATCTTCATATCATATTATTAATCGTATCCTTCTTCGTCCTTCTGCTTGTTGAGGTAGTTCTCTATGTTCCACCTAAGGATACATCATATTTTGATTTACTTGGGGTGCTTCTTCTTGCCTTCCCCTATTTCTAGGTAATAGTACTATCTCCTGATATCCTCTTTCATTTGGAGGAATCCACTCTTCATCTTCCTCTGTTACTCATTCGGTCCCATCTATAAATCTGACATGCACCCACAATATTCTTCTTTCTCTGGGTTAAGGTACCAACTCCTGTTGTTCTATAGTTGGCCTTGTCTCCTCCCCTTCTATAAATAATGTGAGTCTCATGTCAGGCTCTTCCTATGATGGACCTTGCTCACCTTGAGTTCTCCGTTGAGCTCCTACTCATCTTCTTCATTCAATCTCTTTCAAAGAAATGAATAAGCATTATACTTTATAGGGCTTCAAATTTGAGCCATTTATAATGTTAGGTACCTTAGTCCCATTCAAGTTTTGTAACTTGACTACTCCATTATTCATTACTTCTACCACTTTGTAGGGACCAAGCCATAAAGTCTTCAACTTACCAGGCTTGATTTCTTGCTTTCCATTAAACTTTAGAACCAAGTCACCCAGACTAAGTTCTAGCTTCCTCAAGTGTTTTTCATGCCATAATTTCCTTCTTTTCTGGGCTACCTCAATTGCCCATTATGCCATGACTCTTCTTTCATCCAACTTAATCAGTGTTTTCAGTCACTCCTCCAAACTTTCTTGATCACCCAAGCGATGCTCCACTACGACTCTCAAACTTGGTATCAAGAATTCAACTGGCACCACTACCTCTTGTCCATACATCAACTGGAAAGGTGTATGCTCTGTTGTTGGTTTAAAAGTTGTTCTGTATACCCACAAAATAGATGGTAACCTTTCCTCCCAATATGCTCCTTCTATTCCATAGGTTTTGTACAAAGTAGATACCAGGACTTTATTTGTTGCTTCCACCTACCCATTTGCTCTGGGATAGTATGGACTAGACAATGAATGCAAAATCTTGAATTCAGTTGTCAGCATCTTGATAATCTCATTTACAAAGTGTCCTCCCCGGTCACTTGTTATCTATAGTGGAATGCCAAATCTTGTAATTACCTACTCATACAAGAATCTTGTTGTACTTTTAGCTGAGTTATCAGGTAATGCTCTCGCTTCGACCCACTTTGTCAAGTACTCTATTGCTACCACAATGTACCTGCACTTCCTTCTTTGAGAGGTTTTCAATGGTCTAATGAAGTCCAATCCCCATATTTCAAATAGTTCTTAGGGTTGTGATGGATGCAATGGCATAAAGTCCCTCTTTATTGGCTTCCCTATCCTTTGACAAGTATCGCATGCTTTTACATATTCTTTTGCATCATTATATAGTGTGGGCCACCATAATCCTGCTAGTAATATTTTCCTAGTAGTTGCATCTGGTCCCATGTGCCCTCCTACTAAGCCTTCATGAGCTTCTTTCAATGCCACTTTAACTTCTTCCTCCATCATGCATCTTCGTAAGATACCATCAATTCCCATATTATACAACAATCCTGCTATCAATTGGAAAGGTGTTGACTTCATAATTACTTTCTTTTTCTTAGTTGTCATCATTTCTTGTGGCAACTCTCCTATGGATAGATACTAGCCAATCAACTTGTACCATGATGGAACAACATTGATGGTGAATAATTATGCATCAGGGAATTCATCTAGAATCCCTATTCCTATAGGCTCTCCTGATCGTATCCGAGATAGCTGGTCTACAATTACATGCTTCTTACTAGGTCTCACTACTACTCGAAATACGAACTCCTGTAGGGTGATGAGCCACCTGCTGACCCATCCTTGTATCACCAATTTTTTTATCAAGTACAATAGAGCTTGGTGATCTACATAAAAAGCAAAGGGATTCACCAGTAGGTAATGCCTAAACTTTTGGACTGCATATACCATTCCCAAGGCTTCTCTTTCTATTGTACTGTAGTTTCTCTCCACCCTTGACAATAGGTGACTAGCAAAGAAAATAGGTTGATCCAACCTGAACTATCCTTCTTGTGCCAAAGCACATCCAATTGCAAAATTTGAAGCATCAATGTGGATATGGAATTCCTTATCCCAATTTGGGAACACCAAAATTGGGCTACTGACAAGCTTGGCCTTCAACTCCTCAAAGGCTCCTTGGTGCTCCTCTGTCCATCTGAAAGGAACATTTTTCTTTGTCAATGAGTCCAATGGATAAGACACATGTGCATAATTCTTGATAAACCTTCGATAATACCCCATCGATCCAAGGAAGGTTTTAAGTGAACTCACATCATATGGTTCTTCCATGTGCAATATCACATGGATCTTATCAGGATCTATTTTTAATCCCTCACTGCACACTATGTGCCCTAACAACTTTCCATATGGTACCATCAGGTAACACTTTCTAGGGTTTAATGAGATCTATGCATTTCTGCACCTACTCATACATTCACTGAGGGTAGGAAGATGCTCCTTGATCTTCCCATAAATGGACCAATCATCCAAAAATGCTTTGAAGTTCCCCATTGCCAACTGATCAAATATATATAGTATGATGCATTAAAATGTAGCTGGGGCATTATAGAGCTTGAATGGCATTCGATTGTATGCATAGATGCCATTCTCCATAATAAATGTGGTCTTCAACTTATCTTCCTCAGCTATGCTTATTTTATTGTAACCCAAAAATCCATCCAAAAATGAATAGATCTCATGTCCTGCGACTTCCTCTAGGATGGAATCTATGAAGGGAATAGGGAAGGGATCCTTAATGGTTACTATATTTAGACTCCTAAAGTCCACACATATTCTAATTTTTTCCACTTCCTTCTTCAAGGTGACCACTATAGGTGATACCCATTCACTGGTTGTAACCCTAAAGATGATTCCTACCTCCAACATCTTCTCTATCTCTGCATTCACTAATGCAACATATTTTGGATTCATCCTATATGGTCTTCTCCTTACTGGTTGTGCTCCAGGAATCAGTGTGATCTTATGGACACATAACTCAGGTGGTACTCCCTTCAAGTCCTTGTATGTCCATGCAAAGACATCCTTATATTCCAAGAATATCTTAAAAGTTATCACTTTCAATATATGGTTCCAATCATCACCATAGTGAATCATCCTAGGTTCATCCTCCATCCCTAGATTGATGTCCACTATCCGAGGTCCTTCATATTTGATATTTTCTAGCTCACTCACTACTTTCTCCACATTCTTTGGGTGTGTCGATCTTGCATCAATTTTTGCATCTCCTACTATATATTCTACAAAACTTTTTGGAAATATCCATTTCTCTTTCACCTCTTTCTTAGGTTCTTGGCTGACTTTGGTTTCATCTTGTTTTTCCTTGATCTCCTCTGAATCAATATAGAGGTATTTGGGCTAAAAATTTTGTACTCCTCCATTTTCCAATGAAGAATTCCACTATCATATCTAGCTTCATCTTCACTACATTCATCAAGGTACAACATTCCTTCTCCATCCGATTCATATCCTTCATCTCTTAAGGAGTTTTCTGATTCATCGATCATGGCTACATCCTCATTGACCTTTTGATTAGTCAAATTAATCATATACTTATGTTGTCCCTTCTTAAAAGTGATCTGATTATTTCCCCAATTGTGATTAACTTTGGCTACACGTAGCCATCCTCTTCCCAATAGAGCATCATATGCAGGCTTTTGCATAGTAATCACAATGAAATCCAAGATGAACTCTTGGTCAGCTATCACCACTTGTGCTATCAAGACTCCCTTTGTCTTGATACCATACTGGTCAGCACCATATAGTCGAAATCTCGATGCCCATAGATATGGAGTGCCCAGTTCTAGCCAAGTCCTTTCAGGTAGCACATTGATGTTGGATCCTCCATCCATGATAACTTGCATCAATTTGTGCCCTAAGATCTCCATATGAACTAATGTGGGTTTCTTTCCCACATCAATAATTAATATGGTGGGGTCCATGAATTGGTATTTTTGTTTCTTTTCCTGAATTGGTTGACTCTGCACTTCCATCACCTTGTGAGGTTGTATCTCTTCCACCATCACTTTTTGTAATGATGGGATAGCTTCCAATAAGTTAGCCATTTTGATCTCTATGGTGGTGTTCAAAACTTGTGCTACCAGATTCTACACAACTACCTTCTCTTCTATGGTTTTTTAGTTCCTTCTCTTCTGCTAACTTCACTTGCTTAGCTTTTTGTGCTTCATCTTGTAGTACTTTCTTTGCTACTTGCTAGTACTACTTTTCTTTTTTGGCTTAGGATACTTATCCTTTTTAGCTTGATTCCTTGTCATAGCTAAAACTTCTTGAGTTTCCTCTTTAACTTGAGGAACCTCAATATCTAAATAGTTTACATTTTATGGGTTACTTGAACTCACCTTCTTGGGGCAATTTGCTTCCTTGTGGTTACCTAGACCACACCACCTACACATGTGTGTAGTGTTTGCTTGTTGCATTTCTTGTCTTTGAGGTGAAGGACATTTTTTGAAATGCCCCCACTCTTGGCAATTGTGACATTGTATGATCGACCTCCCTTCTGAATCATACTACAAATGACTCTATCCTCCTTTTGATTGCCCTGGTTCTACCTTCCACCTCATCGACTATTTCTATAACCACCACTTGTTGCTTGCTACCCGCTTCCTAGGGTCTTTGGTTTCTCTTCCTACTCTTGGATTGTTAGGACCTATGGATGTACTCTTGCATTATATGGATATAGCATCACCTCGTGTCCCATCACATTATAGATATGATAGTAATCATTCCATGGACACTTTACATTTGTATGACCCTCAATTTTACATTCTGTGCACCAAATGTCATTCCTATCAGGCTTGCTTCTTTGTTCTTTCATGATCTTGTCAAATTCTTGATGGAATGATGCTACTATCCTTTGTATAGTGTCATCTTCTCCACTATCTGAATCATTGGACTTGGGATGAGATAATATTCCTATGTACGTCTACTTTGAGTCACTTTCAAAATTCTTTGCATGCTTCAAAGCTTCATCATACATTTTTGATGGTACTACCTTCATATTTTTCTTATATTTTGGTAGCAATCCATCTATGAACCACCACTTTACCAATACATCTACCAAGGGCATCTGCATCTTATCTACTAACTACTTTAGTCTATGGTTGTATGATTTTACATCTTCATCAGGCTTTTGCTTCATCATACAAAGTTTAGTGACAATGTCTCCATCATCCTTCAAGGGATGAAATTCTTCAATGAATTTCTCCTTCACTTGATTCCAAGTCTAGAAATCTAATGCATTTTCCCTTTTTAGATACCAATCCATCACCAATCCTCTCAAGGTAGCAGGAAATAAATTCAACCAGTCATCTGGTTGGTCTATACCATTTTCCCTCCAAATGGTTATACAGGTTCTGATATGTCTTGTGGGGTCTTCCTTACCCTCACCTATAAAGGGTGGACATCTCTGCTTGGCTACCTTGTTAGCCATATTTGGAGAATCATCCTCATCACTTGAGGTGTCCCATGGAATCTCTATCTGATTCCTCCTTGGGGGTGTTTTACTACACTCATCATCAAAAGTTTCTATCTGAGGTATCTTATTCTATCCCACCAGTCATTGACCAAACTCATGTGCATCTTCACTCTATGACTTCCTTCACTGATGTGAGGGAGATGGTCTTGGTATTTCTTCCTGAGACCCCATGCTCTGTTGCCCTGGTGCTTGACTCCCATCCTCTACACTCCCTTGCAACCCTTCTATCACTTTCTTAGGTGTCACCATCCACTCTCCTTCCTCATGCACTACTTCTATGTCAACTTTCTCCTCTATGTTAGGTGGTTCTGGTACCTCCTCTTCTGTCTCTATCAATAGTACCTCAAAATCTCCTTCTTTAGATGTCCAAACTTGCTCTATTTTTGGTTCATGTGTACTATGGTCTGAATTACTTGCATTCTCTCTTTGAGAAATTCTCATGCTCCTTCTTACTAGAATTTTCTCTCATACTTCTCATCTCCTATATCTTTGCACACTGGTGTCTGTCATTCACCTCTAGTTTTGTAATATTCTTACTTTGTCAATTTGACCCATTTTAACAAAAATGCCAAGTTTGATAAGGCAATGATACCAAATGTAGCATAGGGGTGTAGTATTCCTAGTGGGGAGGTGGTTCTCAGAGGCTTAGAATGATCAATTTACTATTCTCAATCGATGAACCAAATCGTACAATCGTATAGTCTCCACAACCATTAATATGCGACAATAAAATAACTTGTACGGATCCCAAATCGTACCACTGTATGATCCCAAATCATATAATGATAGTGCTTGTATGATTTTACACTCATACAATCCTTCATATTTAGTTTTGCAAGCTATCATACATAGTTTTGTAACTAAATTGTTCGATTTACCAATATCGCCAAATCGGGTAAGTTTTCCTTAATCACCTAAACTACCAAATCGGGTAAGTTTCTTTTGTACGATTTGTAGCACGTATGGTGTATGATTTGTATGAAATGAAAGTTCATAAAGGTGCCAAATTGGATACTCTTCTGTACCAATCTCTCTCAGACAAGTTTTGGGAAGTTCTGGAATGGCAATTACTCCATTCCTACCAACATGCAAGTTCTATCATCAGGGTTTGAGAGAGTTCTCATAATGGCAATATCCAAAAATCATACAATAGACCTTCAAGATATCCTTCTTGATATAATATACCTCATAGATCATTCCTAAGGCTCACACCAGTGTTGGTTCAATTCCATCCTTCATAGCAATGCATTAATCATCAACCATAACCATAAAGAAGTAACATGCAACAACTAGATACTGCAAAACATTACTCCATCATTCTAGAATCATACAATACATGAGAAAATATTATGAAATGTGGTTCTTCTTCATTACTTCTCAATAGTGCAATACAATCACTAAAAGATACACAATAACCAAATTCCACACAATAATCATAGATATGCATTCAATACTTAGACTAATCAGACCAGATCATAACTAGACTATCAAAATTGAAAAGGGGGTCTTATATAACATTGCCTAGGCCATTCCAAGTGGTTCTTGAGGCAATTCATTATTCACAACTGCCCATGTATAATGGAATACATAATTACACCCTTTTACTAAGTCTAAATACATGATTTATCAAATTCATTCACAATTACAACTCAAATTGCATTTCCTTTGCATTTCATTGCACTTTGTACGTTTTGCCATCCAGTTTGTATGTTTTACCTCCTCCTTGTACGTTTTACTCCTGCTTGTATGTTTTACCAAAACTATCAAAATTATCAAAACTGGGCAAATCCTCTTGTCACTTCTTCTTCTGGGAGGTGGATTTGCTGCCTACATGAACATGCACCATAGATTACAAGGCATTATATGTAGGTACATAATGTTTGAATTACATAGCATAGGGGTAAAACTTCATGGTTTTAGATAGCAAGCCACCATAAAACAAAACTATCAAGCACCTAGAGCTTCACAACAAACAAAACTACTAAACCTTTAATGAGAGGTAAGGATAACCAAGAATAGCATAAAGGCATCATACTATCACAAATAAACACCACAAATGACTCACCAATTGAAGCAAGACATAACAAGGAGCAAAGATTTAAATAAAAGCAAGCAATAACTAGCTAAAACAAAGCTTAGCACATAAACCAAATCAAGGAACCACCAATGTTCTACCAATGTGCTGCCTCTAGATCCATCCTTACCAAGCCATCTTGTTCCAACTTAACTTTTCTTTCTAACTCCTCCACCCTTACACACAAAATTTAAATCCAAGGAAAATAGGGCTCACCTTCTTGCATGGATATATTTGTTGGTATTGTCCAAGAAGGTATTTCTTATAAAACACATGCACACCACCTTGCCTTAATGAAGAACCACTCAAAGAATACTATAGTGGTATAAGTAGAAATTAACCCTTTATTTACTCAAAGGATTAACTTAATTCTACTACAAAGAGCTGATTAATTAAATTGCAACTCCACATTAGAATCTAATATATAATTTAATAGTATAAATATTAAAAGCCATTATTTTATTTATTTATCAAACATTAATATCACAAGGTAAATTACAATATGCATTTAGGATATTAATGTTACCAAAAATTAAAAATCTTAACATACTAAGATCAATCATACATTCAATATTTTCACACCATTGTTTTATCCTCAAATGGGTATTTTATTTTAATATAGTCTATTTCTATTTCCAACCTTATTTTAAGGAGACTCATTGCAAGCAAATTTCTTGGCCCAATGGTGAAAACAAGCTAACTAGAAAATGATCTTAAATGATATGCATCTACATGAAGGGTAATTTGTTACCCTTAGCTATAATAATCATCATTTTCTTAAGTTATCCTTTGCAATAGATGGTTTCATAACCAGAGAGAGCACCTACTCCTGCATCCATAATTTACATTAGAAATACCATATGCCATGCTAAAATAATTTAATTAATCAAAATAGATATCATAAAATTATGCTTATTAAATTTCCACATCAACACATAGTTCATTGTTCATAGTAGGATCTATCAAATAGGGGTGTTACAATTGGCCTGCAAGGCAAGCCTATAGGCTATTGGACTAATCTTATCAATGATCTCAAAGGGATAACATAACTAGGATCCAACTTAGTTGAATTGATGGCACTTTTCATGGGTCTTACTCATAAGAAGACTCTATCCCCCATAAATAATTCTCTTGGTAATATTTTTAGATCAGAATAGCTCTTCTAGCAATTTATTGCTTCCTTGAGCCTAAGTCAAATTACTTTGACCTATTTCTCAATATCTTGGATAGTTTCTAGTCTGATCACCATACGATATTATGAATTATCCCATTATAGAGGAGTTCTACGTCTTCTTCCATACAAGGCTTAAAATAGGGCCATACCAAAAGATGCATGGTACCCATCATTATATGCAAATTTAATAAGATGTAAATAGTCTTTCCATTTAGAAATTTGGTCCATGCAATACATGCAAAACATATCTTCTAAGACTTGGTTCACCCTCTTAGTTTGCCCATCTATTTTTGAATGATATACAAAATTGATATTCAACTTAGTCCCCACTGCATGGTGTAGAGCCTACCAGAACTCTGATGTGAACCTAAAATATCTATATGATATGATAACCTCAAGAAAACCATGTAGCCTAAAAAATTATTTAGAAAACTTATATACCACCATCAATGCATCATACTTGATGTTCCCCAGTATGAAGTGTGCAACCTTGATCAACTTATCAATCACTACCATGATTGCATTATACTGGTACCTAGTTTTAGGTAAACCCACAATAATATCCATGGATATTACCTACCATTTTTGTATAGGTATATCATTTGGATATAATTTCCCTGTAGGGTGTTGATGTTCTACCTTGACTTCTTGGCACTCTAAACATATTTCATTGAAACTAGTTATATCTTGCTTCATTCCTTCCTAGTAGAAGGCCTTTTTTATTTTTTACCCTCCTAGATGAGCACAATTGGGAGAATTATGTACCTCCTGCATAATCAATCTCCTTAGCCCACTAGTTTTGGGTATTACCATCCTATCCTTGAAGCATAAAAGTCCATATTTTATGTTGAAATACTTACTCTCCTAAGGATTTCTCTTATTTTATCCCATATTTTTATGCAATACAGGTCTTGTAATTGCATTTATCTAACTTTATCCATCAAGTCTATATGACTCTATGTTAGCATTGCTATGTACCTTCTCCTACTCAAGGCATCTGTAAACTTATTTTATTTCCCTTTGATATACTTAGTACCAAATTTATATTATGGTAAGAACTCTATATATCTTCTTAGTCATGTGTTCAACATAGGTTGGGTAAAAATATACCTCAAGCATTGATGGTTTATCCTTAGCTCAAATGGTTTGCCAAAAAAATAATATCACCAAACCTTTAGAGCATGCACAACTTGTTTCCAATTCTAGGTTGTGTGTAGAATAGTTTATCTCATGTTTCTTGAGTTTTCTATACTCATAGGCTATTGTAGCCTCTTCTTGGGAAAAACCACATCCAAACCTTCTAGGGAAGCATTTATACACGGTAAAATTCCCAAGAATATTTGATATCTTGATAATTTATCTTGTAGTTAACTTATTCTTCAGAGCCTTAAAGGCAACTTCACACTTATCCTTCCATTTTAACATTTTCCCTCTTCTTTGAAGGTTGGTGATTGAATAAACAAACTTAGAATAATCCTTCATAAAATTTCTATAATAACCAGTGAGTCCCATGAAGCTTCAAACTTTAGTGATATTTTTTGGTGTTGGCCAACTCAATATAGCCTCAATTTTCTTTAGATCCATGAAAATATGTTTTTTAGAGATGATGTATCCTAAATATTGTACCTATGAGGTATACAAATCACACTTGGAAAAATTTCCATATAGCTGATTTTTCATCAGCACCTCTAATACCAACCTCAAATAATGGTCATGTTCTTCTTTGGAGAGAGATATATCAATATATCATCTAATAATACCAAGAAAAACTGATCTAGATGCTTTTTGAACACATTGTTCATCAGATTCATAAAATTTACTGGTGTATTTGTCAGCCCAAATGGTAATACTATGAACTCATAGTTCCCATATATGGTCTTAAAGGCTGTCTTATGGGTATCCTCTTCTCAAATCCTTAATTGATGATATTCAAACCTTAGATCTATATATGAAAATATAGTAGCATCCTTTAGCTAGTTTAAGAGGTCGTCAATCCTTGGCAAAATATACTTATTCTTAATGGTTACCTTATTCAAAATTTTATAATCTATGCATAACTTCAAGGAACCATATTTATTTTTCACAAATAATATTAGAGCACCCCAAGGAAACACACTAGGTTTGATCAGACCCTTTTCTAATAAGCCTTGAATTTTCACCTTTATTTATTACAACTCAATTGGGGTCATTCTATAATGTGTCCTTGCAATAGGTTCTACCCAAGCATTAACTCAATAGCGAAGTAAAATACCTGTCAATGTGGTAGACCTAGGAGATCTATAAATACATCCATGAAATCATACAAAATTAGATGTTCCTTAAACAATTCCTCATCCCGCTTTTCTCTAGTATTTCCATTAATATTAACTACATACAACATGCCACCTATTTTAATGGATTTATTTAGCTACATAGATGATTATAAGTGGGGTTGAAAAGACCCATACCTGCTTTGCACTCTTACCCTCCTATTATCCTTATCGGTGTAATCCATCCACCTATATTGGAAGTTGATTAAGGCTCCAAGGGCCTTTAACAAGTCTATCCTTGGAATAATATCAAAAGTGTGGAGTGGTGCTTCATACAAGTTCCACATGGTAGATCCATTGGGTAAAGTTATCTTAGTTGTAGGTAAAAATTTATCCATTGAGTAGTTCTATCTAGAACCATACTCAAATTTCCATCAATGTGCCAAAATTCCAAGTCATTTTGGCATATTATTGATAATACTAGTGGAAATTAAACTATCTATAGCTCCACTATCTATTAAAATTTTCACATATTTATCAAATAACCTACCATTCAGTAGCATAGGTGTTTCTTGTCCATACAAGTTTTGACTTCCAATAGTTTCATACATTCGATGCAATTGATCCTCTACTCTATTACTTAACTGAACCCATCGGGGGTGAAGAACACAAGCTTATACTGAGAGGGAGGAGTGAACAGTATAAGACCACTTTTTACTTTCTTTCCAAACCAATATCAATTAATGTCCTTAATTGCAATAACCAAATATAGCAGTGTGCATTAATAACTTAGATAGCAATAGTAAGTAAGAGCACAAGTCACCATACACACTTGAGACACAAGATTTAACGCAATTACCCCAATGTGGGGTACTCCACAAGATAATATCCTTATAATATTTCACACAAAAATAAGGATCTTATCCAATATAATGATTTCTTTGATTTGCTAAAAGCTAGGCAATAACAAGCTCACATAGAACTTGTCCAAATTTGCATAACAAGCTCACACGAAACTTGTCCAAAAATACTCAACAAGCTCACACTGAACTTGTCCAAATATTCTCAACAAGCTCACACAAAACTTGCTCAAATATGCTCCAACAAGCTCACTAAGAACTTGTCTAAATATGCTCTAGCAAGCTCACCAAGAACTTGCTCAAATCTGCTCCAACAAGATCACTAAGAACTTGTTCAAAATTGCTCTAGCAAGCTCACCAAGAACTTGCTCAACTCTGCTCAATAGGCTCACTTAGAACCTCATCAAAATCTATCTAAAATTGTCCACAAATTCTCAAAGGATCAATCAATCATACACAAACTACCACAAACCTGTCCAAAAATCTATCCCAAAGGCCTTCTCAAAGGCTCAATAAATCATGCTCAAGTAGTACTCAAATATCATCCAAAAATCTATGAAGACAAGGCTCAAAGATGAACTCAAAAATGAATGGCAATGCACTCTACAATGGATGACAACAATGATCCACTTTGATCTCAACTCAACTCAAATCAAATCAATCTCAACTCAAGTCAACTCATAAAAGCATAAAGAGAATTGTTAGAGACTCAATATGTTCTAAGCTCAATCTCAACTCAAATCAGAATTATAGAATAGTTTGTTTCATGGGACTTGAACAATCACCTCACACAATCAATTGACTAGACTCAATCAACTCAACTCAACCAATCACCATAAGGGACACTATTTCTCATAAAACCCTAGTCCAAGCATATATCAACCAACTCAAATGTTTCCAGCAATGCTCAACTACAAATCTCACATAACTATGATACTCATGTTCTTTACATAACCAATGGGCTTCAAAAAATATGCTTATAAAACAAGGTTTAAACACAAATCTCAAACCAAAAAACCTTGAAGCATTCAACCAACCACTTTCGAAAAGGAAACCACAATTAATCCTTTTCACTCCAATGATATTTTAGAAATAAACCACCATAAAAAATTAATAGGAGAATGTGCCCATACCTTTTTGATGCCAAGAAGTTGTCCACAAAATCTGCAACATTAAACACAACTTCCCTTTCCAATATCAATAAGGGTTAGCAGACTTCAAATAATAATCACAAGATAAAGCATAACTCAATTTACACCTTTTTACTCCAACTTAATAAACACATCCACCAAAGTCCTTTTAATAAAAACCCTTATAAAAAATAATAATCAATAAACCTCTCAAAAATTATTTTATAACAACTCCTTATTTCTCCTAAATCTTAATTCTCAATTTCATGAACATCAAATTAAATCAAAAAATCATCCACCTTTGAAATAATAATCACAACCCTTATAAAAACAAAGTTTAATTAAAAACTTTAATTATTCCTAACCACCTTATAACTCCAACTTAGGGCTTAACAAAAATAATTAGAGCAAAAACGTATTTACCTCCTCAAGGGGATTCAAACCACCGACTTGCCCACATCACAAACACCTTAGCCATTGCAGGTTGCCACACGAGCTAGTTGCTCGTTTGAAAGAGAAAGACACAACGTGCCTTAAAACCTTTCCTCCCTTTCTGCAAATCAAAAGTGCTTCGAGCACTTTTCTTCCAATGCATTCCGAATGTAGTCAAGGGGATTCAAAACCTTGATGTTTGTGCTACCACATGCCTTAGCCAAAATCCAATTTCCAATGCGCCACTCTGCCCATGATGACTTTGGACTTCAACCAACCTTTATTTATTCGTTGCTTCTATTTTCTAAAAGATTTTCGCACAAGCTCAATTCGGATGCTTAGCCAACGATTATTAACCATGAGTTGGATGATTTTATGAACCTTAGGTATTCCATTTATATAGTCTCATTATTATTTTCGATGACGTCGACGAAAAGCTTACATATTTAATTTTAAATTCAAATTTTAATTTTAAATAATTAAAATTTAAACGAAATATTAAAAATTAAATATCTCCATCACTGGGGCACCTTTTTCAACGAAACAAAAGGCCAAATAGGGTTTTAAGAAAAACCCAGTTCAAATATTCCATCCATGGTTTTAAATAAAACCTTTTATTTTTCCTGCCTTGGTTTTCATAAAAACCCTATATTTATCCATGCTTTCCAAAATATCATTTGGCCACCAAAACTCAATGTGATCCATGTGACATCAATGATCCATGTGACATCAATGACAACATAAAATAACTCAAACTGCCAACAGGGGGTATGTTTTGGCATAATGGGGAATCCCACAAGTATAAAAACCCTTCCTGGGTGGTTGAACCCTTAGACTTTTCTTAAATTTGCGTTCCTCATTATTGTTTCTATTTTTCAAATTTTCCATCCTTTCTAGTATCACATGTTGATGCTTTTACTGACCTTGTAGTATTTGAACCAAGCTATATTATTTCTTCTTGTATCAACCCAACCAAGAGGGTTATATCAATTGTGCTCTTATTTAGATCTTCTACCTTCCCAATTTCTTTATAGGGATTCTCTATTTTCCTAGTTTTCTTTCCATAATTATTGATCCTTCAAAATTTCCTGAGAAAATGTACTACAACCTCCTTTTGTAGCACTAATCCTAATATTTTGAACAATCTCAATTGTATCATCTCCTATCCATAAAAATGAGTTGGATAAGATATAATTTTATCTTAATTGTACTTACAATTAGTTAATTTCATTCTCACCATGAACTAACTTAGATTTTTATCTCTCACTCAATAATGGCCAAGGTCATGATTACCTCACTACAAGGTGCCCTATCCCAATGTAGCACCCTAAAATTGGCGCAGTAAACCTTAGCAAATAATTAAAATTACCTTAGTAATAATTCAAAATTTAAATTTTAAACCTCGAACCGCCTGTTAAACCACTTTCCTCATTTTTCGTGCCATTTTTAGGATTTGTTGTGACCGTTGGACGATATCGTCGTCGATCAGACGATATCGCCTCAGATCGGACGAATTCGTCTGGAGCAGAACGTCCAGACGATTTCGTCCCAAAACTGATTTTTCATAATTAGCTTCTGTTTCAACGGCGTCTCTAACCTGGGCAAAAGCGTGTCTGCGCGGTTAGAGACTTCCCCCATTGGAGATCTCCCAAATTGGGATGATCTCCAACCTCCCAACCTCCTTCATATGCCTATTTAATCTTAGGCCCTCCCCTTGACATTCCCCTGGCTGAATTTTTCTGTACTTCGAGTTTTATTTGCCTTAGAATGTCTTAGACTACTATTTGCCTTTGTCCCTTTTCAAATTTTCTTGCAGGAACTTTGTCATTCTTCAGCCGGAGCAAGCTCAGATCATCGCAGACGATCCTGTACGATCTCGGACGATCACGCCCCAATTCGAGACGATTTCGCACTCTACAGACGATTTCGACTACAGTCAACATTGGGGGCAATTAGTGCCCAGAGTTTGCACTTTTCTCTTCTCGTCTGTTGTTTCATTCTGCATTTAGATCAGTTTATTGTTATTTTCTGCTATTATGCATTTTGGAGTTCACCCATATAGCTTAAGTGCATGATAAGATCATAATTTGTCATTAGAATACTATAATTTACTTGAATTTCTATTCGTAATTATCGTTTTAGTATCTATATTGTCATTTTACACCATTTTCCTCTGTTAGTATTGCTTGCATTTTCTGTATTCTGTGTCTATTTCTCTGATTGCAGGTCTCTGACGAATTCATCTGATGAATTCGTCAGATCTCGAACGATCTTGTCTGATTTCAGACGATCTTGTCAGATCAGAGGCGATCTTGACTGCTTCAAAAATTAGAACCTCCATCAAACATCCGGAATCAGGTTTAACTTGTCTTTATTTAGTATATTCTCTATACTTGATATTCATTGCTATTTTTGTATTCATTTAAATTTGCATTTCATATAGAACAGTTTAGATTCATTTGGCCAAACCTAGGATTTGAATGATTAAAGATAAAATTGAACACATCAAACACATTCCCAACCTAGGCGTGGAGACGCCACTAAACGTTTCCTGGTGAACCCCACCATCAGTCAAAAAATCACCTTAATACCCCTCCCTCGAGAGGCGGGACCTTCAAAGGGCCTCTCAGTCCGAGGTATTGTCCCATCCTTTTCACATCCCCCTTCCGGGCACGGATCCTATAGCTTGAAGGTAAGGGTGCGAAAAATTTGGAGCGATACATTTTGGTGAACCCGACGTGAAACTAAAACCTTTTGAAAACAAAAAAAAACAAAAAACATAGATTCATTTAAAATCATTAGAAAACTACTAAGTTGCATATCATGTTTAGATGGTAGCTCCTAAGAAAAGACTAGTTGTCACTATAAATGTTGAAAACCAATTAGCAGCCATAGAAATTAATTTTGTGCTTAGTGTGCCTGAAACAGATAGAAACCAACTTTTGTGGGACGAACTTGATAGGAGACTAGGTATCATTTCATCTAGGTCAACAGAACTTAGACAAATCAAGAGGTTTGCCCTAGATAGAATCCTGGATCCTCATCAACTCATTTTTTATCATGAACTTTAGAGAGCTTGCCATAGGTGGTTAGCTTATAGGAGAGCTCTTGTGTCTTCAAGATTGTACACCTTTGAGGAATACCTCGAGAATGCAGCCATAGTACACCAATTCCTAGGTCGTGTAGAAGATCAAGAGGTCGTTCTTACGGATAGGGAAAGATGGAGGAGAGTTCCTAGAGCTGTGTTATATCGAGAGTATTGCCACGAACTTTATTTCTACCAACTAGAGTCTGAGACAGATAATATCACTATAGCACTTTTTGTCAAATTCTTGAAAGAAAATTTTCAATTTGAAGAAGAACATTTCATGACTCCTGAAGAACTTGAGCCCATTAATGATATTTATAAATTGTTTATAGAAAACTAGATCATTGCTTTCATTATTATTATTTCTTGCATTTTGTGTGTTGTTTGTTATCTTTATAATATTGTTATAAAAAACAAGAAAAACCAAAAACATAACAAAACCAAAACATTTTATTTTAAATACTATAGTAGGTATATAATTAAAATATATACCTCTTAAGCTTGTTGCATATATATATATATATATATATATATTTATATATATATATATATATATATATATATTTGCTGAAATCTAAGTTTAAGCACAATGACTAGACTTAGGAATGGTAAACAAACTGAAGAAGAAGAAGAAGAAGAAGATTGGTTAGGAAAGAAAACAAAAAAATCAAATGCCCTTCTTGAGGATCCAATTCCAGAAGGAGAAACTCTAGAACAGCCAGAAGATGATCTGGTTGAAGAAAATGAACAACAAGAAAATGTTAGAGAGGAAGGATCCTCATCCCCTAGAATGGCTCCAGATGGAACTGTTACTTTTGATAACATAGATCATTTCTGGAAATTCTTCAATAATAATATTGGTGCTCTTAATATGGCAGTTCGTCTTGATAGGGGACAAATTAGTGAAACTCAAGCAATCCTAGAAGAAGGATTTAACATGCACACTAATCCCTTGTCCTTCGTTGATCAAGAAAGTGATAAAGCTGGACCATCCAATATGGATATGGCCACTATGATTCAGAACATGCAAAAACAACAGGTTACCCAACCTCCTAAGGAACTTGTTATTGAGCCTAAAATCATTCCCACACAAAAGAGACCTTCATTCACTGCTTTATTTCGCCAAACTATTGATCAATATGCTTCAAATCGACAAAAACCTAAAATGAAGCCAAACACCAATTTTCAACAATCCGGGATACAACATAATACAACTTCAAAACTTCTTCATAACACCCTTCCTACCAACAATTTACACAATAGCAATATAGCATCTAATCTTCATGTCCCTCCATCATATGCTCACCAATCCCATATTAATACCCTACCGAACCAATATGGTGGGCAAACCGGTAATCTGGAAGCCATGGTGAAACAGTTAGCTTCCCGCATGGACCAGATAGATCCCTACCAGTCCCTCGTACAATTATCGAGAGATGTGTAGTCAGCCTTTGGATCCCATAGTTGTAGCACAACCATACCCTAAACACTTTCCCATGCCCGTCCTGCCTATATATAAAGGAACTGAAGATCCCATAGAGCATCTTCGCATGTTTAGGATAGCATGTCATGATATATCACATGATGACTTGTTATTACTAAAAATGTTCCCAAAAAGTTTAGGAGGAATGGCATTAGAGTGGTACTATCAATTGCCCACTCATTCTTTGAGAAATTTTGAAGAGACCGCTGAATCTTTTGTGCATCAATTTAGTGCCTATATCGAAAGGCATGTAACCATTAAAGATTTGTACAACTTAAAACAAGACAAAGATGAATGTTTTGCTGATTTCTTAGCTAGATGGAGGCAGTTGACAGGAAAACTGCACTTTGTGCTACCTTATAGGGAAATGTTGGACATTTTTATTAATAATTTGCAAGAACAAATATCTTATGAGTTATCAACTGCTACCTTAACCACCTTCGATCAGGCTATAGACTTAGCTCGAAGAGTAGAAGATGCTCTCATTAGGAGAGGCCAGCTTAGGAAGAAAGATGATGAGAAAACATCCGAGAAATCAATATAAAAACAAACAAGTTGTAGGTGACGGAGTCACCGACAACAAGAAATGTTGCTAATATCAATACAACGAAGACAACAAAAAAATTTATATTGAAACCTCCCGATAAACCTCCTCGAGAGTTTACTAGATTGAATCAACCATTATCAACTATTCTACCCCAATTACTCGAAAGAGGTTTGATTCAATTACCTAATATCCGGGAACCTGATCCAACCATACCCGGATACAGAGCCGATTTACATTGTGATTTCCATAGAGGGCCTGGACACTCTACCAACTCTTGTAAAAGGTTAAAACATAAAATACAAGATCTGATTGATAATAATGAGATGGAGGTGCAAGCCTTCCAACCTAAACAAAATGCTCCTAATAATGCTCAAAAGAACATTCCCCAAAATCAAAATCAAAATGCTAATCAATCATTAGATATATTTCAACATCCTTTACCAAAACATGGTAAAGAGGTGGCCAATCAAATTGAGCATCATAATGTCCCTCCTCCTACCCGATATGTAGGAACTATTAGCGGACATTTACCTAATCATGATTTACAAAAATTTGACACAACTTTATCCATGGTCACGACCAGGCCCCTACATAATATTCAAACACCGGATCTCAGTGATGTAGAATCGGATATTGAAAGTGAAATAGACATCACCTCAAATCAATCGAATAGTTCTAAAAATGAATCAGATCCTATTCAACCTATCACAGATTCTATGGTTCCGGAAGAACCATTTCCTAGAAGAGTTACTACTCGACCCTCTTCTAATCAGTTCCTTCCTAATGAACAAGCCATAAACGCTAGACCAAGACCTATTCATCATCCACAAAATAATATTGTAGGAACCATCGGAGCCGTTACCAGACAACAAGCTCAAAATTTTCAACAAGAACCAAATCAGAATGATGGATCAACTCCATTTGTTTTGAAAAATCCCAATAAAGGGAATCATGCTCCTAATGTTCAATCTAAACCTCCTTATAATATTAATGAGCAATTATCCAATACTACAACCAGAATTTCCCTTTTGGATTTGTTAAGATCTTCTCCTACCCATAGAGATGAATTGATGCTCACATTAAGCCAAATGATGGTACCACAAGATATTCAACCTGAAGCCATGACCAATACTATAATAACTCGAGAAGTTGATTGTATTGACTTTCGAGATAAAGATATACCACAACATAGTTTACATAAGGATAACCCCTTATATATTACTGCCCTAATAGGAGATGTAGCGGTCAAAAGGGTCTTGATTGATAATGGTTCATCTCTAAATATTTGCACTTTTGACTTCTACCAAAGATTTGGGTTTAGAAGTGATGAAATGAAGAAAAGCTGACATGATCATAAAAGCTTTCAATGACGAAACACAAGAAACGTGTGGAGTTATCACCATCCCATTGCAAGTTGGTCCGAGAACCTTAGATACGACCGTGTTTATTGTACATTGCCCCGCATCATACAATATACTCTTGGGTCATCCTTGGATCAATGCAATGCGGGCTGTCCCATCAACTTTACACCAATGTGTTAAATTCAAATTTAAAAATCAGTTGGTCACTATCCATGGTGATCCTAGACCCTTTGATATGTGTGCTTTGGCAGAACCTGTTGGAGTTCAATTTTGCCCTGCTCTGTCATCCACACATCCTAATTCTTATTTTTCATCTAAACCTGTGAAACACACACCCATAACTTCATCTATTTCTCCTCCATTAATTTCACCCTCATATATAGCTCAACAATCTTCTAAACAAACCACACTAGAACCTCAAAAAGATCTTAAATCCACAACCAATCCTTCATGTTCCATCCCTATAATTTCAAAACCTATAGACCCATTTATTAACACCTCCACATTATCTACATCTATCATACCTTCCACATCTAAAGATATAGGGAATGATCCTTCTACATCTTATGCTCTTTCCGATGAACTCTTACCGATTTATCTAAAATTCTTATATCAGAAAAAACAAATGCTTCTATGCAAAATTCCATTATCTTAAGTAATTTGCCACCATCTCCTCGTACTTTGGGCCTCCCACAACCTATGGGAAGTACTTACCAAGTCGGGAGTTGTGCCTTCATTTATAAGGGATATGACTGGGGAAGAATACCCGGGAACATCAAAACTCATCATGAGGGATATGCTCGATGTTATTTTACTAATGAGTATATTAAAGCTAAACCTATAATGCTTAAAATGGGATATAAAGGGAAAGGCTTGGGACCTCTCCAAGATGGTATGAAAGAACCCTTTGAGGTAGAACCATGGCCCGCCCGATGTGGTGTGGGCCTATTTCCTAGTAAGGGTCAACCCTTCCCTTTTGAAGATGATGATCAACTCATATGTTATCAAGATTATTTGGATGGGCATGATGATTTGCCTCTAAAAAATCAGCCATTTACATGCAATATGCTATCCATAGCTTATCCTGAAATGATTGCTGAATCCGATGATGAGTTGGAAGGAGATATTTTCCATGATGTCTCCGTTGAAGAGTTGTTACACAATGGTTTTTATTTTGATGGTTCTATACCTACTATAGCCCAGCTTGAGGCCACGACTCCTCAAGATGAATTATCCAAGTTAACCTTAAAATAATTACAAGAATTGGGCGTTTCACCCACCCCACCTAATTTTGAAAGAGATCTACACATGGAAGTAGAAAACGTCATTAAAGTTAACATTGGAACTGAGGATAATCCCCACATAATCAATATTGGATCAGAATTAAGTCAAGAAAAACAAGAGCAATACATTGCATTCCTTAAAGAATATGAAGATGTCTTCGCTTGGACATATGAAGATATGCCAGGTTTAGACCCTTACGTAGTCATGCATCACCTAGTAGTCCATCCGGATGCTAAACCTGTTAAACAGAAACTTAGAAAAATGCATCCCAAAGTGGCCTTGCTAGTCAAAGGGGAGTTAGAAAAACTCTTGAATGTTGTTTTTATACAAGCTATTGATTATGCTTGAATGGATCTCGAATGTAGTTCCAGTCACCAAGAAAGAAGCTACCAAAGTTAGGGTTTGCATAGACTTTAGAGATATTAACGTTGCATGCCCTAAAGATGATTTTCCTCTTCCAAACATGGATCAAATCATTGATTTTATTGTTGGGAGTGGAATGATGTCCCTAATGGATGGATTTTTTGGTTATAATCAGATCAGGATAGCTCCTGAAGATCAGGCTAAAATAACCTTTATTACCCCTTGGGGTACCTTTTGTTGGAAAGTGATGCCATTTGGCTTAAAGAACGTAGGTGCAACCTATCAACGAGCTATGACTTATATCTTTCATGACATGATGCATGATATCCTACATGATTACGTAGATGATATCATAGCTCGTTCCATCAAAGAAGATGATCATTTAAATGACTTAAGGAAAGTGTTTGATCGGTTAAGGGAATATCTTATCCGACTAAATCTTGCTAAATGCATATTCGGAGTTAAGTCCGGTAAACTATTAGGGGTTATAGTTTCTTTACGTGGCATCAAAATCGACCCTCTCAAGATTGCGGCTATCACTGATATGCCCGCACCTACCAATATATCTAAGTTACGAAGTTTACAAGGTAAGCTTCAAGCTATCCATCGCTTCATCGATAAGTTGGCGGACAAAACCGGTCCCTTTCTTAAGCTTCTTAAGAAGGATGTCCCTTTTAATTGGGATGACGAATGTAAGGAAGCTTTTGAACTTCTCAAACAATACCTCCTTAACCCACCTGTGCTTTCACCGCCTAGACCTGATCGCCCATTTATCCTGTATATTTCAGCCTTAGATTTTGCTTTAGGAGCTATGTTAGCTCAACTTGATGATGAGAAAAGAGAACGTGCTAATTATTATATTAGCCAAACTTTAATTAGTTATGAAACCCGCTACACAACATTAGAAAAACTATGTCTAGCAGTCATATTTTCTACGTAGAAATTATGCCATTATATGCTCAGTCAAAAAACATATGTCATTGCTAAATATGATCCCTTGCGGTATCTCATGAGTCGACCTTATTTATCGGGTCGCACAACAAAGTGGGTTCTTGCTCTAAGCGAGTTTGAACTCACGTTTATAGGACAAAAGTCTGTTAAGGGTCAAATCATAGCAGATCAATTAGCTGCTGCACCCTTAGAGTCTACCCATCCCCTCATCATTGAGTTTCCTGATGAATGCCTTCAATTAGAGGCGAGACCATGTTGAACAATGGTCCTTATACTTTGATGGAGCCCGATGCATGAGTGGGGCTGGTGCAGGTATTATTTTAATATCTCCACAAAAACACATTATACCTTTGTCCTTTAAATTAACATTTGCTTGCACCAATAATTCTGCTAAATATGAAGCTCTAATCCTTGGATTACGAGTTGCCTTGGCACTAAAAATTAAACATCTGCTAGTTTTTGGTGATTCTCAACTTGTTATAAACCAAATTAATGAAGTTTATCGAGACCGAGAGATGATAAATTGCGCCCATATAAAGCATATGTTTTACAATTAATATCTCTATTTGATCAAGTTACCTTGGAAGCTATTCCTCGAACTAGCAACCGTGCGGCTGACGCTATGGCCACAGTTGCATCTCTTCTGCCCTTGGAGTTAGATGACGAATATGCCACCATCATTATTCGTCGACTCCAGGAACCCGCTTCAAATAAGTCATGCTTAGAACCTTTGGATGTGTTTCTAATCAATGAAACTACTCCTGAACCTTGGTATACGGGTATATTTGATTTTCTTCACAATGGGACTTTCCCTGCCAGTTCTAATAGAAACCAGCGTCGGTTATTACGTAGACGAGCAAGTCGATTTGTAATAATTGGCAATACTTTATATAGGAGATCTTTTGAAGGTATCCTATTGAGATGTTTGAATTTAGAAGAATCCAGATCAGCTTTGAGTGAAGCCCACGATGGATCTTGTGGAGGACACTTGAGTGGTAGTGTCATTGCTAAAAAGCTCCTTAGGATAGGATACTTTTGGCCTACCATGGAGAATGATGCACATGATTATGTGCGCCATTGCGACAAGTGCCAGAAACATGCTGACCTTGTCCATGCCCCTGCACAAGAACTGCGAGGCTATTTCATCTCCTTGGCCCTTTTCAAAATGGGGCTTAGACATTATTGGCAAAATTAATCCTGTGTCATCCGATGGACACAAATTCATCATAACCGCCACTTGAGTATTTTACGAAGTGGGTTGAAGCTATGCCTTTAGCTTCCTGCCTTGGAACACAAGTCTCTAAATTTATTTTTAATCAAATCATTTGTAGGTTCGGAATTCCTGCAAATCTCATCTCAGACAATGGAACTTGTTTCAAAAATAAAGATGTTAAGAAATTATGCCAAAAATATAAGATTCAACATCGTTGGTCCACTCCCTATTATCCTCAGGGTAATGGCCAAGCAGAAGCTTCTAACAAAACCTTAATCAAAATTCTCAAAAAATTGGTCAATAAATCTAGCCGTGACTGGCACATTCAATTATATCCAGCTTTGTGGGCATATCGCACTAGCGTTCGTACTCCCACAGGTACTTCACCTTTTGTTTTGGTTTATGGTGTTGAAGCTATTTTTCCCTTTGAATTAGAAGTTCCTTCTTTGGCTCTACTACTTCAAGATACCGAAGTAGGAGATGAATATCGAGCTGGCAGACTCAGTCAGCTGGAACTCCTAGATGAAAAGTGCATCAATGCTTTGGAGCATCTTCGTGCCTACCAAAACAAGCTTAAAAGATCATATGCTAAGAAAGTTCGTCATCGATCCTTTGAGGTCGGCGACCTTGTTTTAAAAGAAAATAAAAAAAATACTAATGCAACTAAAGACCTTAAAGGTAAATTTGAACCCAAGCTGGCTTGGACCATATATTATCACTGCTAAATTTGAATCGGGAGCATACAAATTAGCTACCTTAGATGGTAAAGATTTAAAAGAACCTATGAATATTATGCATCTTAAGCGATATTACGCATAAAATTTGGTCATTTCATCATTTGTATATATTTTGCATGTTGTCTCATTTTAAAAATGTATAAAACTGTTTAAACAAAAACAAACAACAATATTATTGACTCTTTTGAAACCAAAAAAAAAAAAAAATAAAGAAGAAAGAGAGAGTCAAAATTATCAAACTCCTCAAAAATATTTGTTGTATATATTTATTCTTAAAGTATTGCAGTTATATTTTCAAATTATTTTGGATAAATTAGCATTTATTTGGAATCTCTCACTTTTGCAAACACAAAAATAAATATCTTGATTTTATCTGGCATGATTACTAATCTCTCTTATATCAAAGTCCACAAAATTCAATTAAATAAAGTTTGAGCACGAGAGAATTGATCTTGTTATTTACTTAAACCAAGCATATCCTTTCACAATAAAATGATTATATTTGTAATGTCCATGCTATGCTACATAGTAGAAGTGGTTTCTTGAGCGAAAAGTTTCCCCTGCTATCCTATCATGCACATGGTCTAGAATCTTTGAGAATTGACAAAAGGACAAGCTCACCCCTACCCAGAATAAAAATCCCTTGCTCTACGGCTAATCCGAGCAAGTATCCCTAGAATAGGAAGCAAAAGAAAAAGAAAAATCAAGCAAAATCATGAGAAAAAGAAGCATTATTTCAGAATCATTTTGTACTCTCTTAGCACTATTTCAGCATTATCTCAAATATCAAAGCAAAAGATACGAAAAAGAAAAATACAAAAAAAAAGAGAAAAGAAAGAAAAAAGCAAAGAAAGCAAAACAAGCAAAAGCAAAAGCAATAAAATCCCTTTCCCTACCCATTGAAAAGAAAAGAAGGGTTGATGAGCTTGAATCCCTGGAATTCTCAATTATTCAAAAACTGTGAGGTAAGCCCCATAACAGGTGGTTTGTGCCCAACCCGCTTGGCCTTGGGTAACTCCTAGCGTGGTGATATGTCTGTCACATTAGCGACCTTCTTTTGTATAGACCTATGTCTGCTTATGGATTAGCTAGCTCTTGATAACCCGACTTACATAGTAGTCTGGTATGGTTATATGCATCTAAATCATGGTTAATGAACACTTATTTGGTTAATTCAAATCACTTGTATCAAATTATCTTGCTCAAAACTGGTAAATGCACAAAGCAATTGCACACACATTTGTATTTGAGAGATTTTGTGTATCATTATGATAAATCAAGATCGAAAATGAACTCACATACGCACATGGGATTCCTTATAAATCTAACTTTTGTCTTTAAGATACTTTGAAATATTTTTGCAAATTGTCTGGAATAATTTCATTTTCTTCTCTGAGAACAGTTGTTTAGTATAAAGACAACTACATGCATTACCAAAAAAATCAAAATCATTTTTAAAAACATGCAATAAAGTTACATTTATATATAACTTTTGACTTTCGTGACGATGGTATAGTTCCAAAACCAAAATTGGAATTTTATGCCTAGCACAAGTCCTCATCTTCATATTTTCTGTTTATTTTCAAAAATTAAAAATCAACCATGCAATAAAACTATTATTTTCTTCTTTGGATTTCGCGATGATGGTATAAGTTTATATCTATAATTCTATGCCTAGCGCAAACCATCGAACTAATTTTATTTCCCATTTATTTCAAATCATAAAAAACATATGACTTAAATCATTATGTTACACAATTATGCTTTAAAAGAACGCACATTGTTACTATTTCATGTCATTATGTCAACATCCAATTTTGCAATGATGGTATAATTCCTAGGGAATTATTCAAAAAATTTATCACACTTAGGAATTTATGCCTAGCAAAAATCATTTTAAAATATTTCATGCATACTATTTTTATGAAAATCTGAAAACAAATCATCAAACCATCATTATCTCCATCATTACAACACAAAGTCTTAAGACAGTCTCTTAAGCACTCTTTTACTTTTAACAATATTTCTATACTAGGATTAGCTTGACGACCTAGCGAGTGGCGACTCCATGAAATGGTCTATAATAGCGACAATGTCCTTTGAAATTATTGTTAGAAGTCCCTTTTATTTTTATCAAATTATCCCACAAACAACCAATTTGTTTACATCAGATTATTTCATTTAAATTTTAAAAGCATGACATTCAAACCATAATATTTCCAAATGACATAATTACATGAATCATCAAATCAATCACACCAAAACATTAAAGCATCATACAAACACATAAGACAAGTCATATGATCAAAAATATCTCATCTATATATATATCAACAATATATACATCATCTCAAAGCTGGATCGGTATGCCACAATCTATACCTCGGCATACTCAATCCTCTATCAAAAATAATAAACACTATGTATCAATCTGTGTAGTGCGATCATAGCGACTAGCCTCGAGAACCCCTCGAGCTCTCAGCCTCATCTCCTCCCCCACCCTGAGGTGGACGAGGTGGCCCCATCATAGTACATGTGGTGCTATGAGTCCTGGACTTTGATCGTGATGATGTCCTCGATGACCTCATCATGATAGGCTCCACAATGGGGGCCGACAGCGGTAACCTCTGCTCCTCTGGCACCATATGGTGGTATAGCATCTGATAGAATGTGATCTAGGCAATAGCCCATGCTAGGTCTCGAGTGCTCGCCCCTTCGCTCCGTGCTCTAAGGCATGCGACCTCATCTCTGAGCTGTGTGGCCTCCTCTCGGTGTCGTGCAGCCTCATCCTGCAAGGACTACACCTGAGCCTGGAGACGAACAGTCTTCACCCGAAGAGTAGCCATCTCGCTACTCTCTCCTACCTCGACACCCTTGCCCTTATCGAGCGATGGTGGCCTCTCTCTCCATGGAGAAGGGGGTCTCTCCTCCCTCCTCTCCCATTGTCGTGGCCTCTGCTAAGCTTGTGGCCTCCTCTGCTCTCTCCCATCATGACCCTGTGCCACCTCAATGGCCGCTTGGTACCACCTCCCCATCCGATGCACAACTACATGAATCGGACCCTGAGCCCTCGTCATCCGAGGAGGGCGGATGCCTATGTACCAGGCATCATAGCCATCAACAACCCCAACATCATCACCATCCACTGGCTGGATGGGGGCATCATCCATGTCCTCACTCTAGAAGCGCTGCATATCTGGAGCCCCATTGACTGTAGTGTTATCCCAGATGGTCCAGGAAAACTCGTAGTCCCTGAGAGATGGGATCCCCTGCTGTAGACCGAACTACCTCAAAACTCGGTCATAGCGGTGGAGCTCCACCTCTCTCCTCTCCATCCTCAGCCAACAGGTTCGCCTAATGTGAGCCAGCTCCTGTCCATCCTCGGCCCACCCTGGATGATCTCTCCAAGGCCTCCAGGTGATCTGGTCGGAGACAAGGTCATCAAGTAGTCTCCGGGACATTGGCAGATCTATCCACCGCTGTGACCCTCTCCGGAGCCACCAGTAGAAAACTCGAGGCCTCTCCCCATCAATCCCTATCAGTGGGAGCCCTACCGGCCTCCGCATCATGATGTGCTCCCAGCACCAAACCTGTAGTAGTGATGTCATGACTAGACATCGACCGCCCTTGTATACGACCCCATGCAGGATCCTATACAATCGGCATAGTACAAAGCTCCCCCAAGCAAACCTGTACCCGTGGTCTCTCATGTCGTAGACCACATCTGTCAGTAGCCATGGTAGTCTGCATCCACTCTGATGGCATAGCAACAGACCACCTACCACCCCAGCCAAAACTCGATGTCAGTCTAGATGCCCCGGGCATCCGGCGTAGCGACTCGATGTTCACTCCGCCCTTCTCCGAGGGTGAAGCTCGGATCTCCGCATAGTCGCATCATCGCGTGGCCCTGATTGGCCATGGGAGTTATTAGCCATCCTTGTATGGGGATCCTCAAAATCCTCCATACATCCTCCAATGTGGGAGTCATCTCCCCTGTCGGTAACCGAAAACAAGAAGAACCCGGATACCACCTCTCTGCTAGGGCTGTCAATAGCCCCATATCTATAGAAACCTATGGCATATCTGCCACATGCTGCAAGCCGACTTGAGCCAACTGATCTCGCTCTGCTCGAGATAGAGCGGCCAAGTCATCCTTCAGCCCATCGTATTTCCATTCTCGGCTCTTTAGTAATCCTCTCTGCAACATAAACAACAAAACAATAAAAATCATTAATAAAACAGTGATTAAAAATGCAAGTAAAACAAGTGCAATTTCATACAAATAATGATATCATCTACTGGATGATATCGTCCAAAATTTGAGCAAATTCATCTCCGATTTCGCAAGAGGGAATCGTCCCTTATTGTACGAAATCGTCCCCATATCGTCGATTTCGCCCTTTGACGAAATCGACGATATCGAGACGATTTCGACGAAATTGAGACGATTTCGTCCCGACGACGTCGACGGCCCAAAAATGGCCGCGATGCTCAACAATCATTCAAAATTAATCTAAAAAGCATGAAATTCAAAATTAAAGCATTCTAAATTAAGTTTGGACCCTTACCCGTAGCCCGTGCCGGACCTCTGTCGATCTGTGCACTGTCTCGACCATCTTGTCTGCAGAGCTCTAGAAACCAGGAAAATGAACAGTAACAATGAATTAGGGTTTTACCCTATTTTTCTTAATTTTATTCAAAAACACTTAACAACATTTTAACATTTTGCTTTTCCACGTTTTTACCTCAAACGTTCGATTTGGGTAAAAACACGGAGGGGGCACCATAGTAAGCTGTCATACGATTCGACCTAGAATCGTCGCCTAAAAATGGGAATAATTTTTGCTTTCTTGTAGATCGAGAAGAACTCATCTTTAACGCATTTTCTTCAGAAAATTCGCTAAAGAGGGGGCAAAATGTAGCACCCTAAAATTGGCGTAGTAAACCTTAGCAAATAATTAAAATTACCTTAGTAATAATTCAAAATTTAAATTTTAAACCCCGAACCGCCTGTTAAACCGCTTTCCTCATTTTTCATACCATTTTTAGGATTTGTTGTGACCGTTGGACGATATCATCATCGATCAGACGATATCACCTCAGATCGGACGAATTCGTCTAGAGCAGAACGTCCAGACGATTTCGTCCCAAAACTGATTTTTCATAATTAGCTTCTGTTTCAACGACGTCTCTAACCTGGGCAAAAGCGTGTCTGCGCGGTTAGAGACTTCCCCCGTTGGAGATCTCCCAAATTGGGATGATCTCCAACCTCCCAACCTCCTTCCTATGCCTATTTAATCTTAGGCCCTCCCCTTGACATTCCCCTGGCTGAATTTTTCTGTACTTCGAGTTTTATTTGCCTTAGAATGTCTTAGACTTCTGTTTGCCTTTGTCCCTTTTCAAATTTTCTTGCAGGAACTTTGTCATTCTTCAACTGGAGCAAGCTCAGATCGTCGTAGACGATCCTGTACGATCTCGGACGATCACGCCCCAATTCGAGATGATTTCGACTGCAGCCAACATTGGGGGCAATTAGTGCCCAGAGTTTGCACTTTTCTCTTCTCGTCTGCTATTTCATTCTGCATTTAGATCAGTTTATTGTTATTTTTTGCTATTCTGCATTTTGGAGTTCACCCATATAGCTTAAGTGCATGATAAGATCATAATTTGTCATTAGAATACTATAATTTACTTGAATTTCTATTCGTAATTATCGTTTTAGTATCTATATTGTCATTTTACACCATTTTCCTCTGTTAGTATTGCTGCATTTTCTGTGTTCTGTGTCTATTTCTCTGATTGCAGGTCTCTAAAGAATTCGTATGACAAATTCGTCAGATCCTAGATGATCCTGTCAGATCAGAGGCGATCCTGGACTGCTTCAAAAATCAGAACCTCCATCAAACATCCGGAATCGGGTTTAACTTGTCTTTATTTAGTATATTCTCTGTACTTGCTATTCAATTTGTTTTCCGTATTCATTTAAATCTGCATTTCATATAGAACAGTTTAGATTCATTTGGCCAAACCTAGGATTTGAATGATTAAAGATAAAATTGAACACATCAAACACATTCCCAACCTAGGCGTGGAGAGCGCCACTAAACGTTTCCTGGTGAACCCCACCATCCGTCGAAAAATCACCTTAATACCCCTCCCCCGAGAGGCGGGACCTTCAAAGGGCCTCTCAGTCCGAGGTATTGTCCCATCCTTTTCACATCCCCCTTTCGGGCGCGGATCCTATAGCCTGAAGGTAAGGGTGCAAAAAATTTGGAGCGATACACCCAATAAGAAACTATACCATATAGGATTGTTACTCATTGGTCTGATTGGTTCTAATGAGATGCAATACCCATTGCATCCCAAATCATGTTAAGGTCTCTAGAAGAGTAATTATTACCAAAGTCGCACATCAAGTCAAGGCTCATCCTAAGTGCACTCCATGGAAGCTTCTAGCCCTATGACCTAGTTCTATTATATCAATTGTTAAACCCAAAAATACCAACCCAAATGAGAGATATTTTTTTAATAATACAAGCAAGATTATTAGAAGTCCCAATATTTTATTTTCAGCATTCAAGGCTTCAACACATTTGAATTTAATGTCATTGTAGATGAAACTCAATGGATAGGAGTGGCCAACATCCCATAGTTTTTTGGGGTTCACCTTTCTAAACCTCATCATTTAGACTGATGCCAATGTGCCCCCCCACCTTTCCTATACCCTTAGTAGCATAAGACAATATGACAATAGTGTAGGGATTATCCTTTAAGGCCCATAAAACTTAAAGGGGAATGTCTATTCCCTAACCTTAACCTAGATACATTTAGGTAGGTTCTTTATGAAGAACATAAACTTATACTGAGAGGGGGGTGTGAACAATATAAGACCACTTTTTACCATTTGTTCTAATTCAATATTATGTTGTGTAAGTAATCAAAGCAATGCACATAAACCATACATAATAGAGACACCACAATTTAGGTGGTTCACCCAATGTGGGATACTCCACGGAGAAAATATTTTACTAAAAATTTCTCAGTCAATCTCTTTGGGAATCACTCCCAATTACAATGTTTATGGATCTATGTCCAAAGGAGATGCTAATAACCTAATCTCAAGTTCATGGATCTCTTCCATAGGAGAACTCCTTCCCCTTATGATCTGGCTATGTGATCTTCTAGAAGACTCTGTCTCTCTGCTGCATTGACTGATGGACCTATCTCCACTTGAAGACTCCTCACTCAAATCGGTCTTCAACTATGTTGGCTACTAGATCTCTATCCTCTAAGAATTTGTCCTCTTTACTCTATCACCTACAAATCTCTATCAATAGGCTCACTAAAAACCTACTCAATAGGCTCACACAGAACCTACTTAACAAGATCACACAAAACTTATCCAATGCTGAATAACAAGCTTATACAGAACCTATCCAATGCTAAATAACAAGCTCACACAGAACCTATCCAATGCTGAATAAAAAATCTCACACAGAACCTATCCAAATATGCTCCAACAAGCTCACTAAGAACTTGTACAAATATGTTCTAACAAGCTCACCAAGAACTTGCCCAAATATGCTCTAGAAAACTCACCAAGAACTTTCCCAAATATTCTCTAGAAAGCTCACCAAGAACTTACCCAAATCTGCTCTAGCAAGCTCACCAAGAACTTGACCAAAACTACTCTATCAAGCTCACCAAGAACTTGCCCAAATATGCTCTAGCAAGCTCACCAAGAACTTGCCCAAAACTGCTCTAGCAAGCTCACCAAGAACTTGCCCAAAACTGTCCACAAATCTATCCCAACACTGTCCTCAACTTTGTCCCAAAGGCCTTCTCAAAGGCTCAATAAAGCATGCATAAAAATTCCAAAAATCTGTCCAGAAATCTATCCCAAAAGCCTTCTCAAAGGCTCAACCAATCATGCTCAAGTAGTACTTAAAACTCATCCACAAATCTATCAAGGAAAGGCTCAAAGATGAACTCAACAATGAATGGCAATGCACTCTTTAATGAATGACAACAATGATCCACAATGATCTCAACTCAACTCAACTCATAGAAGCATAAAGAGAATTGTTAGAGACTCAATATGTTCTAATATCAATCTCAACTCAACTCAAATCAAGTCTTGTAGAACCATAAAGAGAATTGTTAGAGACTCAATATGTTCTAAACTCAATCTCAACTAATCACCACAAGGGACAACTCTTATTCACAAACCCTAGTCCAAGTATGTATTAACCAACTCAAATGTTTCTAAAAATGCTCAACCACAAATCTCACATAACAATGATAATCATGTTCTTTTATAACTTAAGTTCTTTCACAACCAATGAGCTTCAACCACTATGCTTATAACACAAGGTTTAAACACAAATCTCAATTCAGAAAAACCTTGATGCATTCAACCAACCACTTTCGAAAAGGAAACCACAAACAATCATTTTCCCTCCAATGATATTTCAAAAATCAACCACCATAACCAATCAATAGGAGAATGTGCCCATACCTTTTATTAAGATGAAAAAACCTCTTTGTAAATCTGCCACAATTAGAAAATAATTTTGCTAATCTTCACAAGGGTTAGTAGATCATAAAATAATCAACATTACTCCACTTTCAATAATCATCACCAAGGCAGGTCCGAGGTGTAGACCAATTGGTTCATCCAAACCCCATAAGGGGGCGGAGGTCCAAGGTTCAAATATCGGGCCTCGTCGGACTGAACGCTTGTCCCTTTCCTGGTGCTTTCAGCGGCATAAAAGGTTTAAAATGATTGTGGCATGGTGGTTATATGGGCGGACTGCACGAAGATCTGTGTGGTAGGGCGGACAACACATAATACTGTGGCGGCCATAAAAGCTGGACAACCTGCCCGGATTCGTGGCGGCTACCGATTCCACCATGTAAATTCAAAAATAATAATAATAATAATCACCAAGGCATTTAATTGCACAACTTCATTATCTCTTCTAAAACCACTTGCACCATAAAATAAAATAAATCAAAACATTGCATAAGCTTTTCACTTCCAAAACCACTTATACCATAAAATAAAATAAATCACAATATTGTATACCTTGTCACATCATGAAAGAATTAATCCTCTTGAAAAAGAACAAGGCAAACTTTACTTTTGGAACCCCTTTGCAAAATAAGAAATATCTCTTTACACACACATTATTTCTCCTTCTAAATAAGTTAGTCAAATAGCCCTCGAAATAATCTTTTCGACGATATATAATATGCCCACTTTCCAAAATAAATTGAAACCTTTACATATATATATATATATATATATATATATATATATATATATATATATATATATATATGCCAACCTCCATTAATTGCACATAGGTCGGCCCTCCATTAATTTAAACTTAAACTTTAAACTTTAATATCTTCATCACCGGAGGTCATCTTTCGATGAAACAAAATTCCACCTTGTCTTTTAAGAAAATTCATTTCCACATAAGCCCACGATGGTTTTAAATAAAACCTTTTATTTTGTCTGCCTTGGTTTTCACAAAAACCCTGTAAATAGCCATGATTTCCAAAATATCATAAATGCTTGCTTATGAAATATTTTGGCCACCAAAAATCAATGTGATCCATGTGACATCAATGATCCATGTGACATAAATAACAACATAAAATGCCTCAAATTACCTCAAATATCCAACAACATCCCCCTTTGTCGTTGATGGCAACACCTCTAATTCAAACACCACAATCACTACAAAAACCATATCTGAGAATCAAAGCTGCTCTCCCTGACTCAATACTATCTATGGAGGCTACTCCCCTAACTAAATAATCTCTTTGGAGGCTACTACCCCTAACTCAATGCTCTCTTTGGAGGTTTTTCCCCCTAACTCAATGCTCTCCCCCTTACTCAAATCTCTCCCCCTTTGAAATCAATGGCAAAAGGGACACCTATGGGCTAAAATATATGAATCTTAAGCATAGCCCCCTCACCACCTTCTCTCTTGAGGTGATTAATTTTTGGGTGGGAGTACCTTTAATCCCATATTACATTGATTCTTTTCTTTATAAACTTCCTTCCATGTTTTTTTGATATCCTTCTCTTGATGAATTACTTGATCTTCTTGTCTAGAACCTGTTTGACCTTCTTGCCTTGAACCTGTTTGACCTTCTTGCATTGAACCTATTTGGAATTGAGTCCTACACCATTTTACAATATGCCCAAAGTTATTGCAATTAAAACACTTGATATTGTAGCCTTTGGATGGTTCCCATATCCTGAATTCATTCTTAAAATAATATCCATATCCATTCCTTTCTTGAACCATGTATTATGAAGCTCTATTTTCATGACCATTATAACCATAACTTCTGAATTGTGTAGCTCTAAAACCAAAACCATGTTGCTCATTTATTTTGCATTGAAAATATCTATGACCAATTCTATTGCGTGAGAAGCAATGTCCCTGAAAACCATACCTTCTTCCCTTGAAGTTTCTTCTAGCAAAATCAAACTTCTTTGATTTGTGGATCCTGCAATGTATAGCCCTGTGTCCAAATCCATTACAATAAAAACAATATCCTTGAAAATCCCTTTTCTCATGCCTTGGTTCCTCATACCTTTCTTGACCATTATCCTTATGATCATATTCAACTTGTGCATTGCATTCTTGAACCTTCTTTGTAGCATCTAAAACCTCTTCCTTGCCTTTCTATTCAAGAATTTATTTTCCCTTTGATCTTGATTCACCTATCTCAAAATAAGAACAAAACTAAATATTTGAAGCCATAGGAACTTTGGAACAAATATTTGGTACTTCCTTGCTTTCATATTTTAGAACTTTATTTCCTTTTGAGTGTGAATTTTCTTGGATGTAAGATACAACCTTAAAATAAGCTTCCACTCATTTTTGAATATTTTCATGTAATGTATCATGTCTTGTCGTTGTTACCCTTAGTTATTCATTCATCCTCTCTTCTATCCTTTTTGCATTTTGAAGCTCTTATTTGAGATTACTGATTGTTTGAAGTAGTTCTTCTTTGATTTTGACATCTGTTCGAATCTTGTTTTCAAGATTCCTGTATTCTTATTTTAACCATTTGATTTCTGATTTTTGTTTACTTGGCTCACCCTCTTCCTTTTCTATTACCAAAAATGAGACTTCTTTGTTTTCACTACTGCTGGAATTATCACTAGAACTACTGCTTTCTTTTTCAAATACACTTTCCTTGTTGTAATTGCTATAGTATGTGCAATCATCATTTGTATACCCAAAATCTCCGCATAATTCTTAGAATTTTCTTGTACTTATCTGATTTCTCAATGGCTATGGCAATATCTTCATGTCTTTCTTCAATAGATTTATCCTCTTCTTTAACTTCAATACCTAGGAATAGATTTTCTTGTTTTTCTTCATTTATTCCAAAGAATGTACATTCTTCTTCATCTGACTGATCTTTATCATTGTAATATGAATTATCACTTGCTTCTACAATGTAGTAATATTTCCAAATTTACCTTGGAATATCCTTCATAAGTATTCCTCAACTTGGTCCACATCTCATTAGCTGAATTCCTCCACATAAGTATTCCTCGAGATCACCTTCAACTCTATACTATTTTTCAACCATCTACCAAACCTCATATCCTTGTGCTATCAAGTAGTTCTTCATTATTATGCTCCAAAAAGCATAGTTGTTACCATCAAACAATGGATTTGTAGATGATCAATACTGTGAAGCCATCTGTGTTCTTGTAGAATCTACCCTCAAGTTGTTAGCCTTTTTGAAGGAACCCGCTTTGATACAAATTGAAGAACACAAACTTATACTGAGAGGGGGGGTGAACAGTATAATACCACATTTTACATTTTCTTCTAATTTAATATTATGTTGTGTAAAGATAGTAGTATTAATAGCAGTAATCAAAGCAATGCATAAAACCATACACAATAGAGACACCATAATTTACGTGGTTCACCCAATGTGGGCTACTCCACGAAGAAAATATTTTACTAAAATTTTGTCAGTCAATATCTTTGGGAATCACTCCCAATTACAATGTTTATGGATCTCTGTCCAAAGGAGATGTTGATCCCCTAATATCAAGTTCGTGAATATCTTCCATAGGATAACTCTTTCCCATTCTACTCTGGCTATGTGATCTTCTAGAAGACTCTGTCTCTCTATTTTACTGACTAGTGGACCTCTCTCCACTCGAAGACTCCTCACTCAGATCTATTTTCAACTGTGCTAGCTGTTGGATATCTATCCCCTGAGATTTTATCCTCTGTACTTTGTTACCTCCAAATCTCTATCAATAGGATCACTAAGAACCTGCTCAATAGGCTCACACAAAACCTGCTTAACAAGCTCATACAAAACTTTTCTAATGCTGAATAATAAGCTCACACAGAACCTGTCCAAATCTGCTCCAACAAACTCACTAAGAACTTATCCAAATCTGCTCTAACAAGCTCACCAAGAACTTGCCCAAATATGCTCTAGCAAGCTCACCAAGAATTTTCCCAAATTTGCTCTAGCAAGTTCACCAAGAACTTACACAAATCTGCTCTAGCAAGCTCACTAAGAACTTGCCCAAATCTGCTCTAGCAAGCTCACCAAGAACTTGCCCAAATATGCTCTAGCAAGCTCACCAAGAACTTGCCCAAAATTGCTCTAGCAAGCTCACCAAGAACTTGCCCAAAACTATCCACAAACATGTCCCAAAACTGTCCTCAACTTTGTCCTAAAGGCCTTATCAAAGGCTTAATCAATCATGCACAAAACTTCCACAAATCTGTCCAAAAATCTATCCCAAAAGCCTTCTCAAAGGCTCAACCAATAATGCTCAAGTAGTACTAAAAAATCATCCACAAATATATCAAGGCAAGGCTCAAAGATGAACTCAACAATGAATGGCAATGCACTCTTTAATGAATGACAACAATGATCCACAATGCTCTCAACTCAACTCAACTCATAGAAGCATAAAGAGAATTGTTAGAGACTCAATATGTTCTAATATCAATCTCAACTCAACTCAACTCAAGTCTTGTAGAACCATAAAGAGAATTGTTAGAGACTCAATATGTTCTAAACTCAATCTCAACTAATCACCACAAGGGATAACTCTTCTTCACAAACCCTACTCCAAGTATGCATCAACCAACTCAAATATTTCCAACAATGCTCAACCAAAAATATCACATAACAATGATACTCATGTTCTTTACTAACTTAAGTTATTTCACAACCAATGAGCTTCAACCACTATGCTTATAACACAAGGTTTAAACACAACTCTCAATTCAGAAAAACCTTGACTCATTCAACCAACCACTTTTGAAAAGAAAACCACAAACAATCCTTTTCCCTCCAATGATATTTCAGAAATCAACCACCATAAAAAATCAATAGGAGAATGTGCCCATACCTTTTATGAAGATGAAAAAAACTCTTTGTAAATCTGCCACAATCACAAAATTATTTTTCCAATCTTCACAAGGGTTAGTATATCACAAAATAATCAACATTACTCCACTTTTCAATAATCATCACCAAGGCCTTTAATTGCACAACTTCCTTATCTCTCCTAAAACCACTTGTACCATAAAATAAAATAAATAAAAACATTGCATAAGCTTTTCACTCCCAAAACCACTTATACCATAAAATAAAATAAATCACAATATTGCATACCTTGTCACCTCATGAAAGAATTAATCCTCTTGAAAAATAACAAGGCAAACTTCACTTTTGGAACCCCTTTGAAAAATAAGAAATATCTCTTTACACACACCTTATTTCTCCTTATAAATAAGTTAGTCAAATAGCCCTCGAAATAAGCTTTTCGACGATATATAATATGCCAACTTTCCAAAATAAATTGGAACGTTTATATATATATATATATATATATATATATATATATATATATATATATATGCCAACCTCCATTAATTGCACATAGGTCAGCCCTCCATTAATTTAAACTTAAACTTTAAACTTTAATATCTTCATCACCGGAGGTCCTTTTTTGATGAAACAAAATTCCACCTTGGCTTTTAAGAAAATTCCTTTCCACATAAGCCCACCATTATTTTAAATAAAACCTTTTATTTTGCCTGCCTTGGTTTTCATAAAAACCCTGTAAATAGCCATGCTTTCCAAAATATCATAAATATTTATTTATGAAATATTTTGGCCACCAAAACCAAATGTGATCCATGTGACATCAATAACATAAAATGCCTCAAATTACCTCAAATGTCCAACACTTTAGGCATAAATCCTTAGTTCTTAGTTACCATACATCTATGGGCTAACTAAAGTCATTACCACTCATCTAGCAATGAACATGGTCACCTAAACCTACACACTTGAGGTACCACCACTAATGTATTGTGAATGATTCCTATGATCTTACAAACATGGCAACACCTGATCCTCACTATTAAAGGTATAATCATTTCACAAGTGTTTGGCTATTTTATTCTCGCAACTCCTTATAGAATCATGAGTATATAACTATTACATTCTCACAACTCCTTCTAGGACTCTCTTCTACCTGGTTATTACATTATCACAACTCCTCCCATGATTGGGCTAAATACTTAGACTAGGGTCTTAAAATAAGGTATAGATACACACCATGAAATTCTTTCTACCCAAGTAAGCAATAATGTAACTTCCTCTAAGAATACAAATTTCTTCAAAATTCAAATATACTTAAGCTATAACATCATATTGATTGAGAATGAAATTATATGCATCTCAAAATTAAATCTAAGCTTCACCTAAAGATATCATAATTATAATAATCCAAATGCTATATTTGAGAAATTAAGAAAGTACATAAAGAAGCATATCAATAGAACACAAGTCAAGCATTCATAATGCTATCAATTTCTACTTAGAGATCATAGATATTAACATTACATCACAAGATCACATGTTTATAGAAACAATAAGATCACTAAGCATGAGAACTAACATATTCCCAAAATTTCCTTTTCTTTTTGCTATTGCTCAAAATAAACTATTTTCATAATACAAAATCTACTAATCTTGAAATATTTGAAGTTTTTCCTCTAAACATTACAAGGCAAATTCTCATTTACATATCCACTTTTTAATCCAAGATACAATAATTCCATTCCTCCTAAATGGTCCTTGAACCACCTTATTTCCATGAATTTCTTCATGTAAGGAATTACCCATAAGTTGAGGAAGCATTTAGGGATCAAGACAACTCATTATGTAATGCAACTTAACATGCTATATGTATTTGCAAACATCCATGCACAATAATTTTTCTTAAAAGAAAACAAACTAGAGAAGATCCCAAATTTCTCTATTTATTTTCACACATTATGTAATTGCAAACTAAACATGCACAATATATTTTAAAAATGCAACCAATGAGAGAATCCCATACTTATCTCTATAATGATTTCCCTACCTACTCAAGTCTCAGGAACCATTATAAATATTTTCCTTATAGAGCAAAAGGCTCTCCCAAATTTATAATCAAGCAGAAGTTCATAGTTTTTTTCTATCAACATATCCATTAAATATAGAAGATCCAAACAAATCTCTACTAGCATTCTAAAACAATACTTAAACAGGATAGGAGATCAAAACCATTCTCTAATAATATTCCATAAAAGAACAACAATAAGATATTATATATTTAAAAAAATAAAAAACGTAATAAATCATATTTACTTCTTCGTTGGAATTAATAGAACAATACTTATATTTATATTATTTATTACTTTAATTGCCAAGAGATCTATCTATTCAATTGTCTAAATCTCCTTTCAAAATTGAATAATCCATCCTATGTAACCATTAAATTCTACATTTAAGTCTAAGTTCTTTCAAATTTTATTATTCTTTAATTACAAACTTATGAAACATTTAGCTTTTGTATTTAAGCCTAAGTTCTTTCACATGCCACATATAAGAAATTGTAGATTATACAAGAAGTAAAATTTTAGCAACATGCATAAAGACATTTGCAAAGCACACTTCCCAAGCTCGAATACAAAGGTAAAAATCCAACTCTAGAATCATCATGCAATCCAAGCTTGGTTAAAATTAAAGGAAAAGAGACTAACATAGCTCAAATGAAAGCAAGGATTACAAAGAAGACAATACACAAGCTATCAAAACCTACCTCACATGCAACAAACAAGCAAAGATGAAGGAATCACCATAGGCAACACCCAAACTAAACTAGTTCTACTAGGCCATCCCTCAAGATGTATGACCTCATGGAAAAAGATATCCATCCAAATAAAATATCTAATTTTACCACCAACATACAAAATAAGCTGACACTAGGCAATGCCCTAGATAAAATTAGTGCTTACAATGGCTTACTAGGCCTTGAGAAGATAGTATAATAGCATTTGGATGGTCAAAAGGCTGCACTTTCTACCCTATGATTAGGACACAAACTAAAGGATACCCATCAAAGGATGAATATACTCAAGATCTAAAGATCATAAAATAAAAAGAGGAAAAGTGCATGACTCGTATAACCAGGATATAAATAAAAATATCACAAACACAAAAGAAACTATCCTCTAGAGTCATAGAAGAGAGATAAATCCTTAACACATCAGCACTTCTATTTTCCCTAAAACTAAAAACCTCCTATGTTGTGTGCCTTCCTTCTAGATCTCCTGTATCTCATTTTCCAAAAATGATCCCCAAAACTTACTCGAGCCTCCCCTCAAATACTCAGGGCAACTCTCTAGAATATTAATGTTCATCCTATGATCTCCACCACTCGAGTTGGCCACATCCAACTTGTAATATTGTTAATGAATGTTAGAGATGCTAAAATGCTCACCAATATTACCCAAGCATGCCCGAGCAATTATAGCTAATATTTACTTCCCTTAATGTTGTTTCAATAAAATAAATAGACAATCATTTAATTCTAATCACACAACATTAAGAAAGCAAAGCATACATTTTATTTTAATCATTCATCCACAAGGTAACCATATAAGCTATTATAGTAATTAATCCATTAATTCTATCCTAGATGTTATTATTCCTATTAATAAGGTATTTAACCCATTTTTTTGCTAATTAGTGTCAATAATTACTATTAATTATTAATATTGAGACTAATATTTTCAAGTATTAAGGGTATCACCAAATTAATACTTGAATTATTGTTATCCATTTATCTATGTTTTCCATACATGAAAGCATATATGCCACCCAAAAAAACAATATTACACACTATTATTTTATCCTTAAGCAGTTGACTATTTTCTCTAAAATAGTTTATCACTACCATCAACCTATTAAGTAGACTCATTGTAAAAGCAACTTCTCATCCCAATGGTGTGAACATTCAATAAGCATAAATGCGATGCACCTAAATGAAGGATATTTTGTTACCCTAATCTATCGATGAACAAGTCATCACCATTATTTATCCAAAACTTTCTCTCAACTTAGGTGGTTATCCATATTAATCCACTAGTGAGAGCACCTAGTCCTACAACCATAAATACATCAACAGTACCATATTCCAAGAGTAGAACCAAAGCATATAGTGTGACTACTTATTTATAGCATAAAATAAAACTATGCATTAAACATCCATACATCAATACATAGTTTATTGTCAAGAATAAGTCCTAGCAAGGAGGGTTGTTATAGAGTCGATGGAATGATTATGTTCCTTTCTCGAAATATGTTAGAATTGCAACATTTGGAGGGAGAGGTTATTATCAATATTTTTCAATTGTCCCACTTGTATTAAGAAAGGAGAGAGTATGCATTTTATAGAGTATAGTTATCCAATTAAGAAGTGCTTTTTATATATAATATTTTGTTGGTGGATTGAGAAGATTTTCAACACTAATGGAACAATATTTTTCATAATTATAGGTATATATAATCCTCAAGATCTTTTTGAGTATAATATATTTTTTATTATTGTTTAACTAATTGTAGTAGATTATAAGGCTAGAATAAGAGAAGATAATGACTAAAGGATATATATTATGGTTCATACTTCAAGAGTATTTGAATGAGATAGGTTCATTAATTGTTGACTATTAAGATTCACATGGATATCTTGAGTAAATTCTTTTTGACACATTTTCAATCATGGAGTGTCAAAAATAAGCTTGAATAAGGATATGCAGTTGAAATAGAATACAATATTGGTGCATGCAAGAGGAGAATATATTTGATAACTACTTCCTACTATTGCTACTAGTAGAAACAACTTCACTTGTATTTATTCAAGTTATAATATCATAGAAATATTTTATCAATAGTAGTATAATATTTTAAGTTTTGTAAATATTTGTACATGATTTTACATTATTTGAAGTTGTTAGTTTGAAGTTTAACTATGGTAGTAAATATCCCAAATATATTTTTGTCTAATGTCAAGTTGTTGAAGGGAAATAATTATTTTACGTAGAACATAAAAATAAAGATATTTCTTAAGTGTGAAGATTTATGGGATGTTGCTTTAGGAGCCACTCAAAGACATACCACCAATCCTTATGGACAAAGTAATTTCAATAAGGTAGATAAAAAATATTGACTAATCACTATATTTTATGTATCTGATGAGATATGGCCTTACATCCATGATTCTATAGTAGGAAAATCCACATGGGATAAACTCAACATGATGTGTAAATTGCAAAAATAAGAACCATATTATTTACTTGTAGAGTTAGTTGATTTATATGAAGATGAAGGGAGGTGAGAACTTGGAGGATATTTAAAGAAGGATTGTAGAGTTATGGGTCTCTCTCCAATAATTAATTAAAATTATAATTTATGATATTCTTGCATCCATTATTATATACACTCTTCCATCAACATTCATTGTATTAGTGATGAATTTACACATTACTAATCCAATTCTAACTTTTGATAATTATAAATTTAATTTAGCAAAAGAAAGAAATTCATGAAACAATGTTAGAAGAAAAACAAGTCTTAGTTACTCATTAGAAGGGTAAGAATCCTATGTAGTTAAAGAAAGGTCATAGACCCTCCAAGTAGTAGTAGTAACAAAAAAAATATGGTTAATAGAAGTAGTAAGGGAACTATTCTTGTTCCAATGTTATGTTTTATATATGTGGGAAGTTGGGGAATATACTTAAAAATTGTCAATATAGTTTCTTTCCACAAGGTTATTTCATTATGAACCACGAGAACACCTCAAGATGGAAGCAAAAGGGTTCTCAATGGTGGAGGAGGAATGTGTCCCTAACATGTAAATAGTGTATATGGTACAAACTCTAAAGGAAAATATTTAGTATACTTAAGACAATATCTTAATCTAGTTCCTCAACCTATCCCTATTTGGTATGTCATCTTGGGGGCTATAAAACATATGACAACTAAAAAAAATACTTCATATCTCTCAGTAATTCCTTTGAACATTGGCAAGTGACTCTTAATGAAAACTCTACATACCCCATTATAGGTATTAATAAGATTACTTTATATATTTATTCTCATACATATTTCTAGAATTATGTTCTTTACGTATTTCATCTCATGAAGAACGTACTTTATAAATAAAATTCTTGATCATAACTTAAAATTTTAGTTTGATAGAATACAATAAAATAAGATTTATCTTATATGAAATAAGTATAGGGGTTTGCCTATTATCTAGTCATTACCAATATGCTTTAGCTTGTACTTTATTTGATTAACAACCAAGCTTTGGTAACCAATGTAGGTGATGTTTCCACTCTTTGGAACTAATGATATGAACACCTTATTTTCAACTACCTAAAATCACTCCATAATTGTGTTATGGTAAGAGGTATTTTATTAATCATCAAGTCTAGTAATATTTGTTATATTTCTTGGCCAAAAAGTAGTATTATCTCTAGAAATCATCAAGTGATTGATACATTTGACCTAGTGCACACTAATTTATGGGGACCCATGGATTTGAGCTTCAATGGCTATAGATGTTTTTATATTTTTTTGATGACCATACTCATTTTATGTAGATGTAATTTTTGTATGATAAGGATCAATCCTTCCACTTATTCAAGTAGTTTAGATATATTATGAATAAATCTATTGGTCACCACATCCATGTTATCTACTTACATTGAGAGAAAGTACATCTGTAATAAGTTCTGTAATTTTTAAAAGTAGAATAAATTTTAACAATGATTAAAAACTACCTTTATGCCTTACCAAAAAATCTTTGTGAAGAAGAATGATCATACCATTAAAATTATGGTGCACAATATTTTGACTAATGTGTTGGAGTATATTACATTATTTGGTACATGCTAATGTACCACCTTGGGTACATAACTAGAGTAAGAGTTTACCTTAGAGTAAGGTTGAGTAGTTACTTCATGCAATGTAATAAATGCACAAGTATTATAATGTGCAATGTTGTAAATGTGCATGTAGTCTACATGTACATGAGTCATAGATTTGGTAGATGAAAGGCCAAGGGACTTATCTCCATATATATATGCCATTGAGAAAGTTGAGTGTAGTTTAATGAAGGAGAATTAGTAGCTAGTTAGTATATTGAATACAATGTAGAGCTTTCATGTATTTATGGAGTATTCATGTCCTCCATTATATTACATTGTACTATTTTTATGAGATTTCATTAATGGCATATTTTTGAGTTATTGCAAAAGTTTCTCTTATAATTTTCCTACATATTATAGTGCCATTATCATATAGTTATCATTGCTTGCTCACTTTACATCTTGTGGTTGCATTTCCTTTAATATATATCATCAAAATCTAAAAGTGGTATTAGATCACACGGTAGATCGATAGGAAATAGGGAGAGCCACAAGAGAGATTGAGAGGAGATAGGAAATCTCATTTTCAGAATTTCTAAAATTGCATTTGGCTAGAGTATTTCCACAAAGTTGCAGAAAAACTTGTGAAGACTAGGACTCAACATTGATTCCACTAGATTGAAAAATCAATTAGTGAAGATTCATTATCTCTATATTTAGATTTTTTTCCATTATAGTTTATCTAATACTTCATTGTAGAAAAGGATATTCAAATAAAGTCGGAAAGCCTCCTACAAGAGCTAGGAAGAATATCTTCTTTGGAATCAATCCAATACCTGAAGAAACAAGTTGGAGATTGAATATTTGGAGGCCTAAGGAAAAGATACTATTTTAGGATTTGTAGATTAAAGAATCGATAGCTAAATTTTGAGAAGAAAGGATGATGTCATGACCCTCACAGATGGACCTTCTTGATATGAAAAAATAATGTATTAATTGATGATGCTTTTAATACTTGATTTTATGCAATTAAGTAGCTATGCGATATTAATAGATATTGAAGAGCATGATACTGCTAACAAATTACTAATGTATAGGATCAAGTGCATTTGTAAGTAGAAGAAATTGAGTCATCCATAAAATATGAGGGTACTTGAGGTTGGGGAAATGATGATAAGGCAACTCAGAGGTAACAAGGATGTATATATTCATATAGACATGCATCCATTTAAGGGATAATCATCAATAGTTAGCCACCTTGAGCCCCATACTGATAGCCTAGTAGCTATCATAAGTTCTAGAGGTTGAGATAGGTGACTAGATTGATGGAAAGACTCCCTCTTTATTTGTTGCACATGCTTGATTATCTTTTACTTTAGCACTATTTGCCTTAATAATTTGTGAGCTATGAATGAATAGGTTATCTTCATAACTCCTTGCATGCCCTGGTAAATAGAATAGTAAAGAGATATCATTTTAAATAAATAGTTGATTTATTTAAATAGTAAAAAGATATCATTTTAAATAAATAGTTGATTTATTTAAATAATAAAGAAATATTATTCTTAAATAAATAGTGATCTAATTAGAATGATAAGGAAATCTCATTTTAAATAAATAGTTAATTTATTTAGATAATAAAGAGATCTCATTTCAAATAAATAATTGATTTATTTTAGAATGTTAAAGAAATCCCATTTTAAATAAATGGTTGATTTATTTTATAAAGAGTTTTATTTTGAATAAATATGTGATTTATTTCAGATTGATAAGAAAACCTTTTTAAAAAAAAGGAAACAATTGTTTTATATTAAGAAATAAAAGAACCCCATTAAGCAAATGACTTCTCTATTTGAAATGATAAACATAATTCATTGAACTCATAGAGAATAGAATTTAACTAGTTGAATTGATGGGGGATTCACTTAATCAAAATGACCAACCAATGTTGGTTTAAATATGATAAGACCACCCTTCAAATAGGCCACCCTTTGGAAATTTTATCAGACCATCTATGCAAAGCTCCCTCTGATGTGAAATGATGGCTTCTTTATGGCAAGCATATTGGGAAGGCAAAAGGAGGAACATTCTCCCCTACCATATGACGGATGTAGATGAGAAGTTATGGCAAGTAGGTAGGGAGTAAAAGCCAAGGAGAATGATGTGAGAGGAGTTTTGGCAAGAGGATGCATGTGGGAGAAAAAGGCAAAAGTGTGCTAGGATAAGGTAAAGAGAGAAGAGCACTAAGGGAGGGAGGAGGAAGCACCACAAAATCGAAGGATAAGCCTAGCAAGAAGAAAATAAAGTGGGCATTGAGCATTTTCAAGTGCAATCTAGATAAATAGCCAGGGATAGTTATACCAGGTGGGACTCATGAAAACATTTAATAAGATGTGTTTAATGCTTTATTTTATTTGGTTTAGACCATTTTCGACTGTTGGTTCTTGCTTGTTTACGTCGACTCCTTTAAACTATGGAAAACCTATTTCCTTAAAGTATGTAATGCTAAGGTTAGTTAGGTGATCCTATGGTTTTCCTCCTGTTGATAGCTTAATGAAACCACTGAGAGATCATGTCCATGTTAACCTCCTTAACCACGCCTTAGTACCTTTCCTCTGCAAATCAGTTATAGCATGTAGTCGATAGGTTTATGGTAGCACCCTTACTTTATCTACTAGTTGTACTGCACCTTGTCCACCATCGTAACCATTGCTATGGATGTTAAATTATTTCTAGTAAGGGTAGATAGCACCCTCAATAGGTTTTTAGGTTTTAACCCTATTTGATTGTGACCTTCCAGTATAGACAACATAGTGCTATTGGCTACACCGATGCTAGAATGATTTGACCACGTCACAACTGACATTTGACACCATGGAGACCCCCCTGAGAACTCCACCTACACCCTAGTTTGCTATGGGGTAGAAGCCATATCTGTAGCACCCTTTTCATCCTCTTTGTCATAAACCACTCTTTGGTGATTTGTTCTCCCTTCGTGAGAGTCAACCATTGATTAATCTTTGTGTAGGAAGGTGAGTAGATTATGTTTGGATGGACCGAACCTTTAATAACAGTTTCATTATATAAAATGGTATATTTTAGGGTAATTAAAGGAAAGAATATTTAATGTTATTTTATTATCTAAAATGGTAGATTTTATGGCCACAAAATGAAAGAATATTTAATGTTATTTCATTATCTAAAATGGTAGATTTTAGGGTAATGAAAGGAAATAATATTTAATGTTATTTCATTATCTAAAATGGTAGATTTTAGGGTAATGAAAGGAAAGAATATTTAATGTTATTTCATTATCTAAAATGGTAGATTTTAGGGTAATGAAAGGAAAGAATATTTAATGTTATTTTATTATCTAAAATGGTAGATTTTAGGTTAATGAAAGGAAATAATCTTTAATGCTATTTCATTATTTAAAAGAATAGAATTTGGATAATGAATGTGAAATATGGTTTGTTTTGTAAATTAAGGGTATGGGACTTTAATTTATGAAATGAAGAAAGAGGTTTATTTGAATATTAAAGTAGTTGGCTTTAATTGGAATATGAATGTGAAATATGGTTTGTTTTGTAAATTAAGGGTATGGGACCTTAATTTATGAAATGAAAAAAAGGGTTTATTTGAAGATTAAAGTAGTTGGATTTAATTGGATAATGAATGTGAAATATGGTTTGTTTTGTAAAGTAAGGGTATAGGACTTTAATTTATGAAATGAATAAAAAGGTTTATTTGAAGATTAAAGTACTTGGATTTAATTATATAATGAATGTGAAATACAGTTTGTTTTGTAAATTAAGGGTATGGGACTTTAATTTATGAAATGGAAGAAAAAGGTTTTTTTTAAGATTAAAGTAGTTGGCTTTAATTGGATAATAAATGTGAACCTAGATTATTTAGAAATTAAGGGTATGGGACTTTGATTGTTAAATAAGGGTTAGACAATTTATTGCAAGTAAAGCATGTGGTTTTGATGCATGGTTAAATAGCTCTAATGAGAAGATGAGAGGGGAAATAGAAAGAGTAGTTTTCTATGATATCAATTATGCATTAGAAAGTTGAATTGCTTGGGTTATTTGTATAGTTGCAATCTGGAAATAAAATGAAAAAATACATTTTAGAAGCATGTCTATCCTGAACTATGAGTGTCCTTATCCCCTACTATCCTCACTTGATCGATGGAAGAGCGGGAGGACCAAATTCATAAGATGGACCGATGCACACATTTATTCTTTACCTTACATCTTGCTTATTTATGCAAATAGATTAGATTTGTGGGGAGGTTTCCCCGATGAAATTTATGTAATGTATTGTTTGAGGTATGGGGTTTACCATACATAATTATGTAATAAATGAAAACTATGGTTGATGCACCTTGTATTACATTGATTGAATGTAATTGCATTTAAATTATTTCTATTGCATGTCTATCATTTAGTTATTATATTATATTTTTTGTTATCATTTGCTTGTTTAATGTTTCATGGTTTTTTTAGATTTAGTATCTAGATCTATTATTTATAATATTGTTTGAATAAATTTTATAAAACTCAGTAGTAGGGTGAACTTAGAGGTTAACCTAAGGGCGAGACCCCTTTAGGGAGATTGGTACTAGGTTTAGAAGATCGTACTTGAGTTAAGATAGCTTGTTAGATGATAATATTGATAGTTTAACTCACATTATACATAGCATACCCACTCATAATAGCTTCTGTGGAATATGGATATGCATGTACACTTTCTGATGATTGAAGGTGATAAGTCTAGATAATCAAGGTCAATGATATGGATGGACTTATGTGCATAACATGAGGTATGCCTACACAAAAATATTGTGTGGAATAGTTCTTGAGAAACTTAGGGATTTTTAAACAATAAGTTAGTCTAAGGTTGGTTAGGGATTTATGAATCCCTCTCCTTAGTTTAAAAACAAAAATCTTTCTATCTTTGTGTGTTTTCTTGTTTATTGATTTTTGGGTTGTTACAGATGAGGCCAAAGAATCCACATTGAAGAATATAGATCAAGAATGAGTTCCTAGAAATAAGCCACATTGAAGAATATAGATCAAGAAGGAGGTCTTAGAAATAATCCACATTGAAGACTGTAGATCAAGAAGGAGGTCCTAGAAAGAAGACCCCATTGAAGGAAGAAAAGACTCAAGGAAAGAGAATATTAGAGATTGGAGATCATTGAAGATTGAAAACTTCACATTGAAGAAGTTGAAGAGATCCACATAAGGTCCCATTGAATAACTTCTAGATTTGAAATATTGGATATTGATAAGGACTAGAAAAGTTCATGTTACAGTTTTTAGAGGTTTCAAAATTAAAGATCCAAGAGAAGAGGTCTTAAAGAAGGATTGAAAGGAGAAAGAAGAAGAAGTCTAGGAAAGCCTCATTGCAGATTTTTGAGAAGGCCATTGAAGGTGATTTAGACAAGGCCATAAAAGGAGAAATTTTTAGGAGAACTCATTGGAAAAGATAGCTAGCAAGGAGTTATTGATAGAACATAATTGGGATAATTATCACCATCTAATAACAATACCAAAAGGAGAATAATTTGGCAAGGAGCTAGCCAAATTTTAGAGGAGAATACTAAAGACCTCAAGACATTCAAATTCTTGATAAGAAGGCCACTAGATAGGCCAAGGTCGAAGTTAGAATTTTACAAGGAGGTTGAAGGAGAAATGAGTTAGAAGAAGCCACCAAATCTAAGAGATTTAGATATTTCCAGTGAAGGCTATTTTGGAGAAAGGATTTTGCTAGTTTTACAACAAAAAGTTGAAGGTTTATAGAAGGATTTCAACTGCAATTTGGAGGAAATTTCCTACCAAATTTGGAGATTCGAGGACAACATTTTGGAGGAGAAATATCTGCATTAGAATATGAAAAGTTTAGAGTTATGGGAAACATTACTAACTGCTAATTTTCAGAGTTGAAGGGAGCATCCTAAAAGAGAGTTAAAGCCACAAAAATACATTTTTAAGTAGCAAGTTAGTGAAGTTTTAAAGCTACAAATTGGTGAGTTAAATAGTTGTTTTGGACAGCAAAGAAAGAGCTATAATTTCATCTAACATAAAACAACAATTAGGTGATCCAAATCACCAAGAAATACATCATCTATGAAGGTTAAAAAGGTAAGAAAATTTGGTGTAAAAGGTTCATTATTTGAACACTTATATTAAGATCATTATTAAGTTTCATTAAGCACCACATTAGAGTTTAAATTTGCAAGGAGAAAGTTTCAAGTTTAAAGTCTTCAAGGAAGTGTAGAAGATAGTTTCTACAAGGGTTAAAACCTACACATAAGAAAGAGGAGTTAGATATATTTTAAAAGAAATAAAAATATCAACATCCTACCTTCTATTGAAAGCAAAGAAGATATTATTCTAAATTGAAGGTTGAATATACTTTAGTGCTTAATACAAATTATCTCCAAGAGTTATTAAAGTGCATTAAGTATTTAGCAAAGGAAGAAATATTAGTGCACAAGCAGGGTTGAGTTGGAGTGTCAAAAGACACCATTAAGCATAGGTGAACAACAACAAATCTTGGTGAAGAGAAGCCACCAAAAAGGAGCATTATAACCACCAAGGAATAGGGAAGAATCCACCATATTCAAGCAAGGAATTAAGCTACATAAAGAGACTAAAAGAGTCTCAAAAGTCAAGGTGCAACTAAGGTAATCTATCTTAGTTTATTGCTGATTTATTTCAAGTTTTAATAAGCACCATATTAGTCTTCTACAAAGCACGAAAAGGAAGACAAAGTTTGAGTGTCTTAAGACACCAATGTAGCACAATATTATAATCAATAAGCGATAGTCTTTATCAAGGTTAAAGCACAAGCTATGGTGCTAAGGAGATAGAGCCATCTAAAGGGCTCAATACCATCCTCTTCAAGGTGTCAAAAGACACCATATTCGGTACCATAGTCCCATGAATGCAGCACCACAATAAATACACCTATCATAGCAAAAGGAACCTACAACAAGAAGAAGACTAAGTAAGACAACTCAACATCAATAGCAAGGATAGCATAAAGCAACAATAGTGCAAGTTGCATAATGTAATACAAGTGGCAAAGACAAGGTGCAAAGGAGGATAACTTCAAATATTACCCAAGTGGATGTGGAAAGGATCTTGGATGAATGACCACCATGAAGAAAGTATTGAAACACCATTGAAATAACCACCTTCATTGGAGAGGATCCACCTTGGTTGGAAGAGGAGCCACTAGACATTGAAGCTCAAGAAAGCACATTGTAAAAGAATCAAAACAACTTGCAAAGGAGTTGGAAGTGCATTAAGGTGATAAGGATGTTGAAGGGTTTGGTTGCATGCAAAAGAAAGAGCCTCCACTTGCCATATCAATGAAAGGAATCTTGTTCCACTTGGAACAAAGGAAGTAGATCATCTACGTATTCTTCATTAACCTAATACTTGCACAAAGGAGCCAAAGAGCACCCAGGTTGAAGTAACACTCCAGTCAAGACAAAGAGCACCCAAGTTGAAGTAACACTCCAGTCAAGCCAAAGAGCACCCAGGTTGGAGTAACACTCCTCATTAATCATCATTTCAACACTCAAATATTATTACTAGGCCTACACCACGTAAATTAATGCCTTTAAAAGGTAGTAACCTCCCTGCACCACCTAACAAGAAGGTATATGTTCTAAGGTAATGTAAGTGCCACTTGGAATACATTTCAAAGGAGGACAAGAGGTATTAATAGCCCTACATAGGAAGAGCACGCATATCTAGCATAGAGAGGTCAAAGTGCATTGAAGGGAGTAAAATACCATCATAAGAGAGCACCATTCAAAGTAGAGCATTGAATTCTCACTGTCATGTTGTGAAGACAAAATAAATACAACGCTCCAAAGCTTGGAAAGTGAAGACAAGATTAAAGCCAATCAACATACAACATTAGAAGGAAGGTATAGTTTTACATGATTTTAATATTTGCTTTCATTAAAGTACAAAAGGAGATATAAGGTGCATTATATCTAAGGTTAAGCTTATATTGCATTGGAGAAATTACAACCTTAGTAGAATTAGAAAGCAAATCAAAATAAGGAGTTTATATCCTTAAGTGATATTTCAAAAGTGCATTAGTTGAAATATAAATATCATAATATTTTCAAATAATTAAACTAGGAGATATAAGGTTTTCTACCTTGGAAAAATTGAAACACTATTTTGCAAATATTATCATTTTTTAAGATTCCAAATTAGGGAGATATAAGGAGTGCTACATCAAACTTTAGATAATTGGAATTTAGAAAATTGAACCATTGAAAATTAAGGTTAAAGGAAGCAAAATTATTAATTTCTTAGAAGTTGGAATTTATTATTCATACTTGTCTCTCATACAAACTAAAGGGACAAAAGGAATCCAACTATAGAGTCTTGAAAAATAGAGAATTTCATCAAATTAAAAAGTGCATATATCAATAGGGAGAAATAAGGTGAAATAAGAGTTGATCATTATATTACCATTATATTCAAAACATTAGGGAATCAACTCAAAAGGAAATCTAATAGATGCTAAACACTTTATCAAGACCATTGCATACTCTAAACACTTGGGAGATATAAGGGATTCTACAAAACCTAAGATTTGATAAGGTTTTATCAAGTTAGATCACATACTCTAAACTAGGGAGTCATAAGGTAGACTACTTCAAAGGTTCTATCAAAATTTATTCTCAAAATACTAAAGAGCTAAAAGAATTCTATTTATTGATCATATACTACAAGAGTTGAAGGTTAGAATCCAGAAGTTAAAAGGATTGGAAGACATAAGAAATACTACAATTTCTTAAGATAATGGATAAATTAGCAAGAGGGACATATCATCACAAGGCACACTACAAAAGGATTCAAGATCAAGATACATACAATATACCATATCAAAGATGCAAAATTACTTCCAACACAAACAATTCTACAAGTCAAATTGAAAAGAACATTTGGTATATTGATTTTGGTGCTAGTCATCACATGATAGGAAATTTACAATGGTTTGATTATCTTGAAATCACTAATAATTATAGGTTGAAAATTGCATATGGAAAAACCTATCTTATACATGGATATGGGTGTGTAACACCTAGTAAATAATTTCCAAATATTTTGTTACATAATGTGATGTATGTTCCTGGATTAACATCTAATCTTATTTTAGTAGCCAAGCTAGTGGAGAGCAAAAGGATGGTTGATTTCAAATACATAAATGGAGTCAATATGTGTCTCATCATAAATAAAAATGAGATAGAAGCTACTGGATCAATCCATAGAGATATATATGCTCTAGATTCAATTAAGACTTCACAATATATTGTTGTATTTCAAAACAATACTAATACATTTTTTGAGGAACAAATTGCAAAAAATGAAGAACCTATATATCATAAAAGCAAATGAGGGAATATAAGATTAAAAATTAAAAATATGAGAGGACAACAAAACTATGGACTACTTGGCCATATACAAACTAAATAAGAAGAGGAAGGACCTGATCAAGCTAAAGAATATTCGAAATATGAAGATCCATATTGAAGACTAAAGTCTTCAATACCCAAATAATGTAATACAGGGGGGTGTTGGAGTATATTACATTATTTGGTACATGCTAATGTACCACCTTGGGTACATAACTAGAGTAGGAGTTTACCTTAGAGTAAGGTTTGAGTAGTTACTTCATGCAATGTAATAAATGCACAAGTTTTAGAATGTGCAATGATGTAAATGTGCATGTAGTCCACATGTACATGAGTCATAGGTTTGGTAGATGAAAGTCCAAGGGACTTATCTCCCTATATATATGCCTTTGAGGTAGAAGATAGAAAGAGAGAGAGAGTAAAGGATACAATAGTGACTAGTTGCATTAGTAGTTAGAGTGAGTATAATGTAGTTCCTTCATGTATTTATGGAGTGTTCATGTCCTCCATTATACTACATTTTACTATTTTTGTGAGCTTTCATTAGTGGTATATTTCTATTTTTTTTAATTTACATGGTAGAATCGGTAGCCACCATGAATCTAGGAAGACTGACTAATTTTTATGGCCACCACAGTATTCTACATTGTTCACCCCAAAAGTTGCCACATAGATCTTCATGCAGTCCATCCCTATAACCACCATGCCATAATCATTTTAAACCTTTTACGTCACTGAAAGCACCAGGAAATATTTCTGAGTTATTGAAGAACTTTCACTTATAATTTTCTTGCATATTATAGTGCCATTATCATATAGTTATCATTGCTTTCTCATTTTACATCTTGTGGTTGCATTTCATTTAATATATATCATCAAAAACTAACATAATGCACAATTGAAACCAATATTTTGGGAACAAGCTATACACATAATAATTTAATGCACCATGTGTTTTTAATGGTTCTATTATATATTTTTTGATGATGAAAACTTTAAGATATTTTTATTACTATATTAAATCCTTTACTACATCCAATTTTGTGGCATAATTTTTCCAAAAATCTAGATTTTACAAGGAAGTTGAAGCAAAAGGGTCTACCATTGAACTAACCAAATATTCTAGAAGAGGGAACTAGGCATAATAAAACACAAGGAACCAATTATTGAAAGAAAAATTTAACCAATTAAAAGGATAATGCATAATACTATCAAGATATGCTTTTAAAAATAAGGCTCATTAATATCAATTATGAGACAATATCCATAGCAGATAAAGCTGGTCCACTATGTATGTTGTAGCACTGTATATTTTATATAGCCATTAATTGATATACCAAGCTTTATTCCCCTTCCCTCAACTATCTAGGAAGGAATTTTTAATTTTGGATTTTAGTAGATACTATAAATAGATATTTGAAACCAATTAGAGGGAGGTGGAATTATTACTATATATAGTCTCTAACCTGTAGTAGTTCTCTCTCCCTTTTTTAGTTTATATTTTAGTCTAGACTCGAGCCTTGGGCCAGATACATGTACAAGATATTGAGCCTCTATTGATTATATATGAATGTAATATGTATATTAAAATGAATGCAAAGAACTATGACTACACCAAAAATTCTGTCCTATTTTGAGTTTTCATATACTTTTCTATGGGGGACTGTGACTATTTTAATATTTTTTGTCCTAGATTCTATAGGAGTTTTTTTGAATTACATTCATATATGATTGAATTTCTATTCAATTTTTTTCTTTCTTGGTTCATGTGTTCATTCATCCCATGGAGATGTAGAATGGAAATTACAATCTCTTTGGTGCTTTGCTACTCATAGCTAGGCTAGTTAGGCTAGATAGGTTTTCTTTCATACAATTTATATTTTTAGTCCTTTACTAATTTCTTCCTTTTATCTTTTCCCTAGAGAGATACTTGGTAGAGTAGGTTTGCATAGGAAAGAAAAAATACCAAAATATTACATCAAGTCAAGGAGCCACCCTTGGTAAAAAATATGGAGGTCATCTGAAGGAAACACATCCCACACTCCTCAAACTTCCTAGGACTAATGCCCTAAATACAAAATAGGGCACTAGACACACCCACTTGAAAGACAAGAGTGACTACAAGCATAGGGGGTCATGGTGCCTTGTGTGCAAGGGTCATTTTAGGTCCCCAAGAGTTAAAAAATACATGCTTTATGGGACCCAAATCATAGAAATTTATCCCCTAAACAAAAGTTAGACCGAGGTTTCAATACTCCTTAATAATAATATTGTTGAATAACCCTAAAAAATCACTTGTTGAATATGTTGCTTAAGAGAAGAATCCTAAAGAAATTGCCTTCTATATTACTAAATGAGGTTACGATGGGGGCCTCCTCCTAGCTAAACAATTACCACCTGGTAACTTTGTGAGACAAAGAAAAGAGAAAATAATTGATCAAGGTGGAAAGAGGTAGGCCTACTATTTCATAAGTGCAAGGTATAGATCAATGAAAAAACAAAGCCCCAACTTCTGTTGCCCCTTCTCAACTTCAACAACAAACAAAAAATAGAAAAAAACCATGGTTACACTAGTTAATCTAAATAAAAGAAGACTTACAACTTGGAATGATGGAGGTCCTTTATAGCTGCCACAACCACCAACCAGTTGTAAATAGGTCTCAACATCCACTTTGAAGTCTGTATCGTATTTCATTAGAGAATATGCAACAACTCCAACACATGGTTAATTTGTATGCTCTCTATAGCATTGGAGAACAAAATGTTGCACTTAGACTATTGGTAGTATCTTTTAGAGGAAAAACAATAGAATGGCATGTTTTCCTTACCCCCAAATCTATCATTAAATAGGACCAACTCTCAAACCACTTTGTGGATAGGTTCAAAAAAATAGATGACATGTTGCTATTAGAGAATCTGGCTACCATTAAAAGGGTCCCTATGGAAGCGATGGATGACTTCAATGCTAGATTCAAAAAATCGTGGTATTGAATTCCAAAAGAAATCTAGTTGTACTAGATATAGCTTTCATATACTACCTAAAAGCAATAAATTTTGAGATAGCCATGATCATAAATACTAGAGGAGGTAAATCATTACCTATAGCCTATAAGATAACTACTCAAACTAAGAGAGATCTCATCCAGATTAGAAGGTTAATCCCTATATCACCTATACCTATTTTCCTAGATATCCAACTACTATATCAACCTCCTCTAACCATACAACTAATATCTTTTAAACAAACCATTATTTTTGGTCAAACCCCTATGTTTGCATCCCCATCTATCACTAATGTTGTCTTCTTGACCTCTCAATTCCTAAAAATAGATAAAAGCACTCTAAGGGACATGAATAATGAGATTATATCCCTCAAGCATCAAAAAATATTCCATAGGTTTGGATACCATATCTACCCATGTTCCCCTTTCCAACAAGAAAAACAAGGGTACCAACCTCCACTAAATGGATACCAACGATACCCTCCTCCTCCTAGTAGAGTTTTAGTCCACCTCAAGATCCCAAAAGGAAAATGGTACCCATAAAAATCCCTATGTAATTGATATCACCAAATCTAATGAGGGACATGGTCCTCTATCAAAATAAATATAAGATATCCATTTGATGAACCATATTATTATCCTTATCCCTATTATCCCAAGTATGGAATGCTTTAGTAAGCAACATATTCGATACACCTATCCCTATGTTAGAGTGATGCTATCTGAGCACCAAGCACAACTACTCAAATTTTACCATTGGAGGTTCCCCTAGTTTTGAAAATTAAAGTATCTAAATAATCCTTAGTTTTATGGGATGAGGAAGAAGTCTACACCATTTCTAGACAAACAAGTGCTCCACTAGATAATGGGGATCCATTTCATTCTAGTTTTGTCATAAGGAGAAAAATGAGTGATGGAGGAAGCTCAAAGGAAAAAATAATTGATACCAAAATCCACAAGACCAGAGATCAATCAAGCCCAAGGAATAAATAAAAACTAGCCAAGGCTCCCAATACCTGAGCAACTAACACCAAGTTAGCTAGCACCAAGACCAATCTAAGCATCTAACCTTAGTATCAAGAGGCCCAATCCATAGTGGGTCCTAAACAACACACTAGATGCCCAACCACTAGAATATTTCAATGTGGTTAAACATATTATGAGGTCCACTATACCTATGGCAATATGGGATGTCCTCACCATCCTAGAGTAAATAAAAAAAACTAAAAATAGCTTTAAGGGAGTGAGGGACCACTAGGAAATTAGAAGAGAAAGAGCCTTTAGAAAATTATGAACCTCTATACAAAAGATAAATATGAGTAGCCTAACCTTCAAAAAGCATAGTCAACCAATTAAGATCACATTAGAATATACCCTACAAAAAAAATAAAATGAGAAAAGAGAGAGAATCCATCAAAGAATTGAAGGAGATGGTGGATGAAAATGTTGAAAAATTATGGGGCTTAGACCAATATGATGCAATAAAGCTAATTGGGATAAACACCTACCTTATATAGGATGAGAAATTGATTCTACAGGAAATCATTGTCATAGAGGAAGGACCAACCAGACTCTAGAAGATATACCTTGATGGGTCTAGACAAAGGTATAGGGTAGAAGTAGGCATGTTCCTTATCTCATCTTAGGTACAGAATACTCTCCAATATTTTTTGCTATAATTCAAATATTCAAATAATATGGTAGAATATGAATCCTTGGCACATGGTATCTCACTAGCCTATAAGAAAATGGTTAAAGAGTTGCAAATACTCAAGGACATCAAAATCATTGTTGAATAGGTGAGTTCCTTATGCGTGTCCAAAAATCTATTGATGAAATCTTATCAAACCTAGATTTTGGATTTATTGAAGGATTTCATTGCAATTAATATAACGGTGGTCCCTTGGAGCCTGAATATAGATGCAGATCACATGGCAGTTATAGGAGCCTAGTTTAATCCTATTAAAGATTTATGAAGTAGCCACCAACATATCAAGGTCATAATTAAACTGATCATATCAAACAATGATATATCATGGTAGGTATTTGAAGATGATGAACGCATCATTCATTTTATATAATAGGAGGTTGAATTTGATGAAATAAGAATACCAAAAATACAACAAGCGTATGAGCAAATTATATATCTCGATAGCAATAAGATACCTAACAGGATTGTAACTTTGGAATCTCTTTTAGTCTTGATGATCACTACAAGGATAGGGAATGTGTCACTATAGAAAAAAGTGACTACCAAAAGGTAGAAATCCAAGCTAAGGTCATGTGGATAGCAAAGATCACCACTTGGGATGAAAAAAAAAATTAATTGATCTTTGCTTGAAATATATAAGGGTGATGGCTTGGAGCTAAGAAGACCTGAAAGTATATGATAAAGACATTATTAAACACACCATAGATCTTGATCAAAATACCAATCTTATAAGATAGAACTAGAGTCCTATAAAACCCAAGATAGAGCCACTTATGAAATAATATATTATCAAAATTTTAGAAGTAAAGATCAACTACCCATAAAATCACACCTCTTAGGTACCCAATCTAGTCTCAGTTAGAAAAGGAATGGGAAAATTCAATTATGTGTTGATGTTAGTGACCTTAATAAAGTCTCGCTTAAAGATCATTACTCATTACCCTCCATGGACCAAATTTTATAGATAGTGGAAGGGTAAAAAAGTTTCTCACTTCTAGATAGATTATTTGGGTACAACCAGGTTTGGGTGAAAGATGAAGATCAACATAAGATGGTATCACCACCAAGTGAGGCACTTTTGCTTATCAAAAATGCATTTCTGCCTTTCAAATTCTAAAGCAATATTTCAAAGGGATATGGACATCACTTTTCAAAATTTTCTCAATAGAATCATCCTTTTACACCTTGATGACCTCACAATATTATCCAAGAAGGAAGAGCATTTGATGCAGTTGGAGAATGTGTTCAAGAATTGCTAAGAATTTAGTATTTGTTTGAACCTAAAGAAATGTATTTTTTGCACCCCATAAGAAAAGCTCCTAGGACATGTGGTATCCAAGGAAGGGATAGCTATAGAACCTAAAAAATAAAATCTATTGTAGGAATGCAATTTCCCTAGCACAATAAAGACATCCAATATTTCCTTAGATAGATTAACTTCATCTAGATATGTATACTTGACTTCACCTCAATTATCAGGCCCAACACTAGATGTTGAAGAAGGGGAAGTCTTTCCAATGGAATGAAGAAGAAAAGTAGTCTTTCAAAAGGATCAAACAAGCTAGCATAAAATATTTGATGTTGTTTAAACCATATTTCAATAAATATTTTATACTCTACACCTATGGGGGAGAGTCCAACATTACCATAGTCCTTACCCAAAAAAATTACTAGGTCGATGAAAATACCATAACATTTTTTATCCAAACCCTAAATAATTATGAATATCATTATAGCTTCATCTACAGGAAAGTCTATGTCTTAATCTAAAGCTTAAATATTTTTAAATTTTTTATCAAATGTCATCCATTCAAGCATCAAGGATTACATTATGAATAAGAAAATTAGTGAAAAAAGAGTTGAATCGATCACCTACATCTTGGAGTATGACATCAAGATCAAACCACCAATATAGTTAGAGGTAGATCACTATGTCAAAATATCAGGTGAGGACCCTAAATAATTAGATTGAGGGGAATAAGAATACCTAATAATTTTCAAGTAGGGAAAATATTGGGTCCAAGATTGTATCAACTATATGATGTGCAATCGGTGCCTACCAAATCTTATTCACACCCAAAGAAGGTTGTATAGACTACAAAACATACACTACACTCTCATTGAAGGATATTATTTTAAAATAATTTTAATGATACTCTCCTAAGGTGTGTAGAAACTAGATGAATAACTCCACTGCTACAAGAGTTTCATCAAGGATTCTTTGGAGGACACTATTCAATGTACACCACAACAATAAAGATAATGAGATTTGGTTATTATTGGTTCACCATGTTTAATGATGCATACCAATTAGTGTGAGGATGTAACAAGTATAAATTCTTCACTTAAAAGAATTACAATGCATCATTACCTCTCAAGCCTATTGCAATAGATGAGCCTTTCTCATAATGGGGGCTTAATTTTATAAAAGTAATTATTTTGAATTCTAGTGAAGGATACTAATGGATCCTAACAACCATATATTACTTTACAAGATGGATAGAAGCAATCCTACTCAAGAAAACCACTAGAATATTTATTGTCAACTTTTTAGAAGAGGTCATCACTTGGTTTGGGGTACCTCATTCTATTATACTGGACAATACGCTGACATTCATCATAATTTAGGTAAGCAAATTTACTCTTAAGTATGGTATTTACATGAAAAACTCTTCCAATTATTACCCGTAGGGAAATGGTCTAGAAAAATCCTCAAATAAAAATATATTTATAATCTTGAAAAGGATAAGGATAGACAACCAAAGGTTTTGGCATCAATATGTTCATCAAGCATTATGGGAAGATAGGATAAACCCTAAGAAAGGTATTAGTTGTTCTCCCTTATCCTTAGTCTATTTTCAAGAAGTGCAACTACCCATATTATCAAATTACCATACCTTTAGTTTCTCCATTAGCTTGTGTAATGACCCTCCTTAGTTATTCTTAACATTTGATTTATGTATTAATGTGTGGATATCTAATGCATAATTTTATTTTTTATGTTACCAATATGAGTTGATAGTTGCGCTTTATGCTTTGATTGTACTATTTTAAGAATATGAAATTGCTGATGAATTTATGGTTGCAGGATCAGGTACTCTCACCAGTGGATTGGTATGGGACAACCACCAGAGTTGAGAGAAAAATTAGAAATGATGGATGATATTTATCATCAACTCAAGGATAAAAGAATACCCTTCATATATATGCATTGCATATATGTGTTTGTTGTGATTGAATACACCATTGGGAAAGGAGGTTGCTATTAGAAAATAAGCCATACTTAGTATATAATTGATAATGTCTCAGTTATATTAAAAAAAACTTGTACTCAAAGAATAACTTTGGTTGTGCCTAATGATGTTTTGTATTGAATGCTTTGCGCATGTGTTAAAGCATAAAATTTTATGGTTATTATTGTCATCCAGGTTGGTATTAATATTAATGTTGGTATTTTAATACCAAATATATTAGTATAAATGTTAATAGTTAATATTAACACTTGATATTAATTTATAATATGGAAAATTAGTTATTGATATTCTAATTATTGGAGACTTTAGGAATATTAAATTACTTAATTATTAATTTTTTATCTTGCAAATAGATAAATCTTATATGAAGAGTTATTAAAATTTAATCCATGAAATTAGTGTAGCATAGGGGTGCAATATTCCTTGTGGGGAGGTGATTTCTAATTCTTAGGATGATCAATTTGCTATTCCTAGTCGGTGGACCAAATTGTACCACCGTACCGTCTCTACAACTAGCTATATGCAACAAGTAAACAACTTGTATGGACACCAAATCATACCACTATACGATCCCAAATCATACAGTGATAGATATTGTATGATTTCACACTTATTCAATCTTTCATAATTGGTTTTGCAAGCTATCATACACAATTTTGTAACTAAACAAGTCAATCTCCCAAAACTGCCAAATCGGGTAAATTCCCTTCAATCACATAAACTGCCAAATCAGGTAATTGTCTTTTGTATGATTTATACAAACTTTGGTGTATGATTTGTACAAAAAAAGGTACAACCAAGTTATAAATTGGATATCCTACTGGACCAATCTCTCTCAGATAGGTTTTGTAAGGGTTTAGTATGGCAATTAATCCTTTTCCAATAACATGCAAAACATACCAACGGATCTTGAGAGAGTTGTATATCCAATGGAGACACCTAGAAATCATATAGTAGGGTTAAAAACACATTCCTTGATATTACCATCATCACAAATCATTCCACAAAGCCACACCAGTGCTGGTTCAATCCAATTCCTGCATAACAATGCATAAAATATCCATAACAACAACAAGGAAGTACATGCAATAGAAGTAAACTGTAAAATGCTATTCTACCATTCTAGGATCGTACACTACATAAGAGAAACCATGAAATATGCCAATATTTATTATTGTTCAACAATGTCACTCAAAAATAGAGATATGCAATAACAATTCACAACCAAGACTCATAGCATTTCCCAATAACCAGAATAACACTAGATTATGACCAAAAGCTAACCAGACTATAAAAATTGAAAATGGGGCCTTATATAACATTTCCCAGGCCATTACAAAGTGGTTCCTAAAAAAATTAGTTATTTACAACTATCCATGCATAACAAAATGTATTAATTAATACTTTTACTAAGTCTAGTACCTTAGTAATCAAATACTTGCACAATTACAATCTAAAATTATATTTCCCATGAATTTCATATCATTTCATTACACCTTGTACGATTTGACTTTACCTTGTACGGTTTACCCTCCTGGATGTAAAGTTTACTCCTACCTGTATGGTTTAAAAAAATTATCAAAACTGGGCAAATACATTTATCACTTCTTCTTTTAGGAGGTGGATTTTTTACCTACATCTGCCCTTCCCTTTAATTTAGTCAGTGTCCTCACCGACTCATCCTTTTTTTAGTTGTGCCTCATAATATATGACCACAACTTTCAAGTCATCCAATTGGGATTGAAGGATTGCACATTATTTCTTCAACCTAGCTACATAGTTTTCCATTTCCACGTCTTTCACCCCATGGAAATTAGATTTCTCTTCGATAGTCTTCAGGAGTTCCCTCATCTGCTTTTCATGATCAGTGGCACTCTTCTTCAAATTTTTCTGCAAGTGTGCTTCTATTCGAACTAATACTTGTAATTTCTCATTCTTATCTATGATGGTCTACATATGATGATTAATATCTACCTCCAAAGCATGAACAATATCTTCTTTGGCATTTAATTGCACTTGCTTATCCAGGACTAGATCATTATATCTTTTGTTGTCCTTTGTGAGATATTCTATCTTCTTGGCATGTGTTACCATTTGCTCATATTTTTATGCCAATTGCATGTTCATATGTTCATCCTTTTCTTTGAGTTTAGCCTCCAAATCCTTAATCCTACCTTCTACCGTCTGTGAGACCTATCACTTCTCTTCTTCAAGCAAACTTAGTCTGGCCTCAAAATCAGCCTTGGTGCTTAGTAGTTCTTCTTCCAATTTCTTTATTTTCTTCTCTACCACAACCTTACACTTTTGCAATTCTTCATTTATTTCAATCATCTCTTTTCGAGTTGCTTCTATCTCCTCCTTTTGAGCTTCCTTGATATGATAAATATGCTCCAATCCAATGCTCAACCACTCAATACAATGTGTTACGAAGTTCAACTTCCTTAAAGTGATAGCCAATCCCTTAGTGACACTCTTATGTTCCAACTCTACTACATTCATGGGGCAAGTCGAGTAGTTGGCTCTGTCTAGGTACAACCTCAAATGCTACCTAAAACTAGTTATCACTCCCTCTGGCAAGTCATATCTTCCCAACATCGTGGTTACCTCTTCCCTGGGTAACTTACATGGGTGTTGTACATGAATTTATGTAATTATCCTTGTATGCTCCTTGTTGCTCACCCATTATGTTATCTTCTCCAACTCAAGAGACACTTGTTCCTCCCACAACTTCAATTCTCCCATACATCCAATAAAAAACTATAATTTGGCACTAGCTATAGCATTGCCTATCTAAGAGAAGAAATGTTCCACATCATATTCTACTTCTTGTGTTGCCTCCTCAGTTTTAATCTTGTCGAACTATGATACCTTCAAAATATAGCTTGTTTGCATTCTCCTTAGTTCGTCATATGTAGGAGTTTGTTCTTCCTCCTCTTCCATGTGGTGGTTAGAGCTTCCCTCGAGCTCTAGTAGTGCTTTCTATATATTTATATTTTCTCTTAGTGGAGTCTATTCCACAGTCCTCTCCATATCTAATTTTTCATCTATATTCATAATATCCTGCTGATATTGTTGTTGCTCTGTTGATTCTTGGGCTTCCTTGTATTCAATGGAGCCCACTTGTTGCTCTTCGGTCACCTTCTATTATTATTTATCATTGCTATGACTTTTTTAAAAATAGGTTCCTCTTATTCCTGTTATGCCTTTGTCTCTTCCTGTGCATCACTCTGATTTGAATTTCCCCCCTTTACAAATTTGAAATGAGGCTTCTTCTTTTCTCTAGACTCCTCCTCTAAGGCTTCCACTCTCACTTCGGTTTTCTCCTTTTCCTCCCAAGTAGTGGATGCTAATTTCTATGCTATTTGCCTCACCTTCGTATCCTCCAATATTTTTTAAGAATATAAAATTTCAAATTTGTTATGCTGGAAAATCTGAGGATTCCAACATCTTCTCTGCTTATACCCAATTACACTCATGCAGATCCAACTTCTTTGAGTCTAAATTGTTATAATAAGTAATTATTCTCTTAAGTTCTACTAGGATAGACTTACTTGAGTTACCACTCTTCCATGAGTTAGGTGAACTCTCAGTTTATCCTAGTTCAAATTTGATGAGTTGTAATCCAACGACTCTCAATGATCAACTTTGCTATTTATACAAAGTTGATCCATGAAATAAATCAATCAGTTCTATTTTATTCCTTCAAATATTTTAATGCTTTGTAGTTCTACTCTTAGGAAATTCTAACATGGTACCAAACCAGGATAGATTCTGTAGGCATTCTCTCTTGAAGGTAGTTTCACGAATTGGTTCATTATATCTTATCTTTTTTTTTTAAAAAAAGGAAAAGAGATTTTTATATCTATTGTAGATTGCTCATTTTATATCTACAATTTTTTTAAGAGAAATTTGTTTATGGTAGTATCTAAACAATTTGTCTAGATTTATTTTACCATATTATGCAAATATTATCCTCAATTTAAAAAAAAAATATTAAAATTGCTACTCTTACACTACAAAATATATAGATTTTGAAATTTATAATTGTCTTCCATTTTTTGGTGTGACAATCAGCGCACAATTCATATTTCTCGTAATTCAGCTGAGCATCAGTGCAGCAAACACATTAAAATTCACATGCACTTCATTCAGAAACATATTAAAAAAGGGGAAATACACTTGGACTAAATTCCCATAGAAAATTAAATTGTAGACATCTTCACCAAATCCTTTCCTTCTTCGTGTTACATTCAGTTGCGAGAGAAACTTGGGGTAAAGCAGCTGCATTATATGGTCTATAGAGGTTTTTCACCTCTATTTTCTTCTTATTAGTTTCTTTTGGAAGATAATTTTTTCCCATGTGGTTTTTTTACCATCTCTCCTATATGTAATAACATTGTACATGAGTACCTCATCAAGCCCAGTTGTCGGGACTCATTTATTTTTCAATGAGGATAATATTTGCCATCTGAAGACATGCCTCTTCATTTTTGAAAGATGGTTTTTCCCATGTGGTTTTTTCACCATCTATCTTATATGTAATAACATTATACATGAGTACCTCATCAAGCCCAGTTGGTGGGATTCATTTCTTTTTTTGTTCAATGAGGACAATATTTGCCATACGAAGACATGCCTATTAATTTTCCTTTTTGATAGATATTTTTTTACCATGGGATTTTACCATATCTTCAAAAAGAATCATTGTACATGAGTACCTCATCAAGCCCTGTTTTCGAGACTCATTTGTTAAATTCACCCATAGTATCACTTAAGGGGGGTGTTAGAATAAGTAGTTATTCTCTTAATTTCTACTAGGATAGACTTACTTGAGTTACCACTCTTTCATGATTTAGGTGAACTCTTAGTTTATCGTATTTTTGATTTGATGAGTTATAATCCAACGGCTCTCAATGATCAAATTTTCTATTTATACAAAGTTGATCCATGAAATAAATCAATTAGTTCTATTTTATTCCTTTAAATCTTGTAATGCTTTGTAGTTCTACTCTTGGGAAATTATAATTTTTTTTTGATTGGTTGAAAGGGTGTTGAAAGGTCCCTGAACCTTGTACAAGTATTTTTTACATGTTTTCCAAACCGACCGAAGAGGCCCAAGAGCTAAAGATCAAAGAAAAAGCAAAACACCACAAGAAGAAAGGTGTCGCGATATCGCGACAAGTTGCATTTTCGCGGTCCAAAGCATAGGGAAAAAGCAAGGAGGAAAAGGTGTCGCGATATCGTGACATGTTGCACCATCACGGCCAAAGGAGGAAGAGATGTCGCGATATCGCGACAAGAAGCAGCATCGCGGCCGAATGAGAGAAAGTGTCACGATATCATGACATGTTGCAACATCGCTGCCAGAAGAGAAGAAGTGTCACGATATCGTGACAAGTTGCGTCGTCGCGGCCAGAGGAGGAAAGGTGTCACGATATCGCGACATGTTGCATCATCGAGGCCAAAGAAGAAAATATGTCGCGATATCGCGACATGTTGCATTGTCATGGCCAAAGGAAAAAAAGTGTCACGAAATCGCGACATGTTGCACCATCGCGGCCACAAGAGAAAAGGTGTCGCGATATCGCGACATGTTGCATTGACGCGGCCAAAGGAGGAAAAGTGTCACGATATCGCGACATGTTGCAATGTCACGGCCAGAAGAGAAAAGGTGTCGCGATATCGCGACAAGTTGTATCAGCGTGGCCTAAGGAGAAAAAATGTCATGATATCGTGACATGTTGCATCATCACGGCCAGAGGAAAAAAGGTGTCACGATATCGCGACATGTTGCAGCATCATGGCCAAAGGAGAGAAAGTGTCACGAAATCATGACATGTTGCATCGTCTCGACAAAGGGATAAAAAATGTCATGAAATCATGACATGTTGCATTACCACGGCCAAAGAAGGAAAAGGTGTCGCGATATCACGACATGTTGCATCATCGCGGCCAAAGAGAAAAAGTGTCGCGATATCGCGACATGTTGCATTATCACGATCGAAGAGAAAAGGTGTCGCGATATCGCGACATGTTGCATCATCGCGGCCAAAGAGAAAAAGTGTCGCGATATCGCGACATGTTGCATTATCACGGCCGAAGAGAAAAGGTGTCGCGATATCGCGACATGTTGCATCATCGCGGCCAAAGAGAAAAAGTGTCACGATATCGCGACATGTTGCATCATTACGGCCAAGGAGAAAAAATGTCACGATATCGCGACATGTTGCATTATCATGGCCGAAGAGAAAAGGTGTCACGATATCGCGACAAGTTGCATCATCGCGGCCAAAGAGAAAAAGTGTCACGATATCGCGACATGTTGCATCATCACGGCCAAAGAGAAAAAGTGTCACGATATCGCGACATGTTGCATCATCACGGCCAAAGAGAAAAAGTGTCACGATATCACGACATGTTGCATCATCGCGGCCAAAGAGAAAAAGTGTCACGATATCGCGACATGTTGCATCATCGCGGCCAAAGAGAAAAAGTGTCGCGATATCGCGACATGTTGCATCATCACGGCCGAAGAGAAAAAGTGTCACGATATCGTGACAAGTTGCATCATCACGGCCGAAAGAGAAAAAGTGTCACGAAATCGCGACATGATGCAACGTCACGACCGAAGGAGAAAAAAGTGTCGCGATATCACGACAAGTTGCAACCTCGCTGCCAAAGGAGAAAGAAATGTCGCGATATCGTGACATGTTGCATTTTCACGGCCAAAGGTGAAAAGTGTCGCGATATCGTGACATGTTGCATTTTCATGGCCAAAGGTGAAAAGTGTTGTGTTGTTGTATTTTTTTTCGAAGGAGAAGAAGGAAGAAGTGTCGCGATATCGCGACAAGTTTCATCAGCATACCAAACCAATCCCCTGGCAACATCTCACATTGTGCAAACATTGAAACTTGTAGAATCGTTCCTTAGGCCAATGGGGAAGGAGTCTCTCCACACTTGAATGTCAGATTCGCCGACTCCCTTGTTAGCAAGCCAGTCCGTAGCTTTGTTTCCTTCCTGGTATTGATGCTTAATGACTAATTCTGGGTAATTGCCAATTAGGGCCTTGCATTCTTGGAAAATCGAAGCAAGGGCCCAGGGAGGCTTAGCAGTACCATTGAGCCAGTTGATACAGTGCAGCGAGTCTCCTTCGATGATAAGTTTGTTGATGGTCAACCCTTCCAAGAGGATCAAACTTTGGAATAGAGCCCGTGCCTCTGCCATATTGTTGGATTGAATTCCCAGGTTCTGGGCAAAGGCCAAAATTATTTCTCCTCTATGGTTTCTGAGAATTCCTCCTCCGCCAGCCGCTCCTGGGTTGCCTTTGGCCGCACCATCGAAATTGAGCTTGTGCCACCCAGTAGGTGGTAAGACCCACTTGATGACAGACCTATCAACAGAATTACGGGGCATGGCAGAGATGTTAGATAGATTGAAAAGTGTGGTTAGGTCCGATTCTAGGCCAGGAGGGGGGGTTTGAAGACGAAACAAGAGAGGCATTCTCCGCAGCAAGGGCCAAGATTTTGACAATGATAATCTTCTTATCAGTGGCTTGATTTTTGAAAATTTTGGCGTTTCTCTCGAGCCATATCTGCCACAGGAAAAGGTGGAGGCAAGCTTGCCACATGAATTTAAGTTGGTTGCTCTTGAAAGGCCGGGGCCATTGCTTAATAAGGAGGGGAATGGAATGTGGGAGGGCTATGGAGATGTCGAAGGTGTTAAGAACCTGGTTGAGAACTGCTAGAGAAAAGGGACATTCCAAAAAAACATGCGAAGTTGACTCACAGGCATTTTTGCACAGGATACACCAATTGGGAATGAGTAGCCCTCTGATTATCAAGTTGTCAATGGTGAGGATTCTATTTTGGATGGCCAACCAACAAAATAATTTGACCTTGGGAATGATCTTGGGAACCCAGACCTGATTTGATAAGTCCCAACCATCTATGGGAGTTTCTTGACTGTAGTAAGCTGATTTGATAGTGAAATTTCTAGAATCTTCAAGGTTCCAGACCATGGAATCATCTTTGTGTGAGCTCGGGATGATGCAAGTCCTCAACAAGTTTTGTAACCGCCTGAGAGCCTCGGTGATATGCCTTGGCCCATTAAGAGCCAGGTGTTTCCATTCAGGTCTTGTAGGACCTGGGTTAATGAAGTGACACACCTTATCTCCAAAGGTGGCTTCGATAGCCGCCTTGAGCACTGCAAGATGCGGATCTTGGCTGAGAGGTTTATCACGGATCCACGGGTCATCCCAAAAATGGATGGTCATTCCAGTTCCTAGACACCACCTTAAGCCTTCCATGATGATCTTCCTTGTTTTGGTAACGCCATTCCAAAAATGGGATCCGATAGGAAGGTTGTGCTCTCCAAGAAAGGAAAATTGATGGAGGTACTTAGCTTTAATGATATCAATCCAAGTGACTTTTTCATTGATGGTAAGTCTCCAGGCCTGCTTGGCAATGAGGGCCATGTTCATCCGCTTGATGTCTCTGAATCCGAGTCCTCCATCCTTTTTCTTGGAACAGACCCTGTCCCAGGCGACTAGCAAAAATTTATTCTTGTTTTCGTTTCCAGCCCAAAGGAATCTGCGTTGAATTTGTTCAATTCTTTGGCAGATGGTAGCTGGAGCTTTGAAGATAGATAAGAAAAAAATAGGGATACTTTGCAGGCAAGCTTGGACCAGAGTGGCTTTGGCTGCCTGACTGAGCATTGAGCTTTTCCACCCCGCTAGTTTCTTGTTGAGGCGATCTAAAATAGGGTTCCACATAGCCGAGACTGATCTGCCATGGAAAAGCGGTAATCCAAGATAAGTAGTTGGAAGGCTCCCAATGTTGCACCCAAGGATCTCAACAATCCTATTTTGTCTGTGAGTGGGAGTATTGAGAAAGTATAGCTTGCTTTTACGGTAGTTGACTTTCTGACCAGCCGCCTCTTCATAAGAATCAAGAATGTTCTTAATGATTTTTGCTTCGGGAACGAAAGCATGAGAGGATAGAATAGTATCATCAACAAACTGTTGATGGGATATGGATTTGGCTGTTGAGGTTGGTTTGATCCCAGAAACAAGACCACTATTGCAGGCAGTTGAAAGGGTTCTTCCAAGGGTTTCGACCAAAATGATGAAGAGAAAGGGGGACAGAGGGTCCCCTTGACGGATGCCTTTGAAACTTTGGAAGAAACCTGCGGGTGAGCCATTGATAAGAACAGAGAACCAAGCAGTCGAGATACATTCATGAACCATCTTGATCCATTCTTTGTGAAACCCAAACTTTTCCAGGACCTCGAACAGGAATTTCTAGGAAACCCGATCGAAAGCCTTGTTCATGTCAAGCTTAAGGAACATGCTGGGTTTTTTATTTTTAGATGCCGAGTGGGCCAATTCGTGGATGGTTATCACTCCATCTGAAATGAATCTGCCTTTGACCGAGCTCCCTTGGCACTGATCTATGATGGAGGGAAGGATGTCTTTCAACCTATTTGCCATAACTTTGGTGATAAGTTTGTAAATGACACTGCAGAGACTAATCGGTCTGAAATCAGAAAGAGAAGCACGATCGTTGGACTTGGGTATTAAAACAATGAAAGTGGAATTGGCCTCTCTCGGCATATTTTTGGCTCTCTAGAAGAATTTAACCGCAGCAACGACATCTTGGCCCACAATATCCCAGAAGTGTTGAAAAAACCAGGGTGGGAAGCCATCAGGTCCGGGGGCCTTATCAGGTTCCATTGCGAACAGAGCTTCTTTGACCTCCTCTTCAGTGAAGCTTTGAAGCAATTTTCCATTATCATTGTTAGACACCAACTTTGGGATGTTCTGTAGCAGAGAACTTGAGGTGCGGGGATGGCAGCCAGTGCTTGGTCCTAAGATTTCTTGGAAGTGGCAAACAACTTCCTGTCTGATTGCTTGGATGTCAGAGACAATGGATCCATCAGCCTTGGTCAGCTCAGAGATTTTATTAGAGCCTCCGTGACGCATGGTGGAAGCATGGAAAAACTTCGTGTTGGTGTCTCCTTCTTTGAGCCAGAGGTTTCTGGATTTTTGCCTCCAGTATGTCTCTTCCTTAGCCAAGGCATTGTGAAAATTTGAAAGGAGGCTCTTTTCATCAAGGAAAGTTTTGACCCTCAGATCTCCTCCCTGAATCAGATTTTCCACCCTTTTCAGCTCATCCATCAGATGCTTTTTCTCGATAAAGAGGTTGCCGAAAACATCCTTGTTCCAGCATTTCAGCTTGAGTTTGACCGCTTTCAGTTTGAGGAACAGATTCGTGAGAGGGTTTGGACAGAAGTCCTGCTGCCACCATTGTCGAATACACCGGCCTAAATCTGGATGAGTGAGCCACATCTTTTCAAACCTGAAAGGGGTTTTGAAAATTTGTTGGGGACGGGAACAATCCAGAATTAAGGGATTGTGATCGGAGCCAATTTTTGGGTGGCTATGAAGCCTGGCATCGCCAAAAATAGGAATGAGTTCTTTGGATAAGAGAAATATGTCAAGCCAGATTTGGATGTGATGGATTCCCGCTCGTCTGTTGCTCCATGTGTAGTTGGATCCTTGGAGCGGCATGTCCATTAGCTCGTTGTGGTTGACAAAGTCACTGAAGTCTTCTATGCAACTGTTGGTGATCGGATTGCCTCCTTGTTTATCAAACAGGTGGAGGGGAGAATTGAAATCGCCACAAAGCATCCATGGAAAGTCTACAAAGTTGTTACGCATTGCAGAAATGTTATCCCACAACAGTCTTCTGTTAACAGGACTGTTAGGTCCATAAACATTGGTGGCGATCCACTGGAGGTTAGTGACTTTATTGGTAAACAGAATGTTGATGGTTCTGTCTGAGACTGAAAGAACTCTCCTTTCAATGGTTGTCGGATCCCATAAACATAGGAGACCCCCGGATGCCCCTGTGGAGGGACAAAAGGCAAAATTGTTGTTTTCCCAGATTAGCTTGCAGACTTGAGTGTTGCTATTCTCGTCTAGTTTGGATTCTTGGAGGAACATGATATTTGGTTTTAGATTTTTTCTTACTATTTTAACAGTTCTCTATTTTGCAGTTCCGTTGAGGCCTCTGACATTCCAGGAGATGAACTTCATCGAGACGATTTGGAGTTTGCTTTGCAACCTCTGCCTCTCCCTTGAGACGGAGTTAGTTTGGGTCTAACTTCATCCTCGTCTTGGTGGGTTGTGATGGAGTGTTCAGAAATGGGGCCCAAGGTGGTAGGCACTGTGCCGTCAGCCATTTCGATCTCAGCTGCTTTGGAAAGTTTTTTTGCATTTGTCGGTCGTCCCCTCCTCTGTTCTTTGTTGACGTCTGCTTTGGGTGCGGGAATGGGAGATTTCAGTGGGCTGGAGGTTTGGAGGATGTCGGTGGAGTCAGTCCCAGGGGCAGGCCGGTGGGGGGATGAAGAGCGAGGAGGCTGGCACAGGGCAGCAGACTCAGGGGATTGGGAAAGGGGGTAGCTCTAAGATGGGGGGAGGGGTGGGAAGGGAAGAGGAAGGTGTGAGGGACCAAAATCGGTGGGTGAGTTTGGAAAGGTCATTGGACAAAGGGGACTGAATCAAAGTGGGTGTGGACGTGACGGTTAGATCTATGGGTAGGTCATCTGAGATGTCCTCTCCAATATGAAGATTATTTAAGGGGGCAAAATGATTAGATCGAGAAGGTAGAGCACTTACATTGTTGGGTTTGACATGATTTGAAGTAGAGGTCTTAGGAGGGCCTGCAGATCGGCCATGACCTCGAGCAAAAGCCTTTTTCTGGATGGTCTGGATCTGAGTATCCAAATTTTGGCCCGAATCACTGGGGATTTATTTTTTTTGGGAAGGGCATTGAGAAAGTAGATGGCCCTGAGTATTGCACTCCAAGCAAAAAGCGGGCTTGTTTTCGTACTCGACTCCTTGGCGTCTCCTGTAGCTCCCGTAGTTGATGTCGATGCAGGTAGGCAAAGCCGAGTCCAGATTTGCCATGACACAAACTCGAGCAAATTATAACATGAATGTCTCTCCTCTTGTTGATTTTTTTGTACAATCTCAACTTATTTTTTTGGAATGGGATTATTCACCATTCTTTCTTGTTGCCTCCTCATTCTTATTTGTATTAGGCTGGATTTCCTCCCCACAATTTCCTCCCTTTCCTGAATTGATGGCTTCTACTATCATTGTTGTAGTGCTTGTTGTTCCAATTCAGGTTCTAATTTCCTAGGTCTTTTCCTTCTAGGGTGTACATCCTCATCATCCAAGGAAGTATCCTCATGTATTTTAGTGGCTTACTGCTCCTTCTTTATCCCAGACTTCTTTGGATTCTATTTTTGAATTGGTACTAAATTTACCCACCTCAAGATGGTTGGTTGTCCTACCTTAACATCCCTAGGTTTTGTCAAACCTGGAAAGTGGATTCCCTTCTCCGTAACAACATTTAGCAACAATATAATGGCATGGAAATTCATCCCAAAAATCTTTGGTCTCCTTGTCAGTACTCATGCATCTTCTTCTCTAAATAGGTACCCCAATCATACCTAATTCCTTTGGTGATACCTTCTACATACTGAGCCATCTAGATTGGTATTTATATGGCTCATGTATCTCTTAACAGTCGAGCCATTACTATATTCATAGCACATGGTCAGTATTTCCCTTTCAACTGGCTCTATTTAATTCCTTGAGTCCCTACACCCGAGATCTTTGCATCAGTTAGTGATTTCACATTGGTAAGTAAAGTGATGATGCAGTAAATTTCAATTAGATAAACCAACTTCTTAACTACCTTTGTGCCATATGTTGGCAATCCAAACATTTTCTTGAATGCCTCTACTATCACTTCTACTTTCATTGACCATTTGCCTACATTGACATAGGTAATTTTAGTTGTAGGATTGTATGCCTGAACCATCTAAAATAAATAGTTGTAGAAGGTCTTCTGGTGTGGTGGCACTTGTGCTATTATAGCTACACTAGCCTCCTTAAAAATTTTCCTCTAGGGGTGGTTTTTGTTCTATTCATTACTCCACCACCTCCTGCATGTCTCTCCTCCATGATGTATGAAGGATATATTTGTTATCATGACCTGACCTTCCTTAGGTCCACTACTCAGATCCTCATCTTGATCTATATGTACTTCACTCCTCAATTCCCTCCTTAGAATACTCTCTTGTGCCATATCCTCATCTCAGTGTCTTTGTGGTGTTCTTCTCTAATCAGTCCTCCAATGCCTCTACCCCTCCATGGCTTGTATCCTCCATGTAGTCACCTCTATTCCATTGCATGCTATTTGCCTTCGTCCTCCTAAAAATTTCAAATTCCTCCTTGTACGATTTTAAAAATTGCTAGGGTGGGCCTTGTATTTAAACTATCTTCAAACCCTAATCGCTCCAAATTTAAAATTGTGCCACTTTGCATGTCTTTTCATCTTGCTTGGATGATTGACAACTCATATTTTTCATGTGATTTTTAACTTTTTCCCATTCTTTTTCAAAAACTCATCGTTCCACACATGCGAACCTTAAATGTGAGGGTTGAAAATTGTACAACATGCCTTCTTGTATGATTATGCATGTACTTTTCTCAATTTTTCTTGTACGATCTCTCACTTGTACTTTTTTAGTTTTAATTCTGATTTGTACGATCTATCACTTAGAGAAATTTTCTATTTTTCTCTCTTTGAAGAGGTTGTTGTTTCCTATTTTCAACCCACTTCCTTCTTAATTTCATCCCAAGGGATTTTCATAATTAAGGCATTTTATTTTATTTTTCTTTTTTATTTCCTTTTCTTTTTCTTTTTATTTTTTTATTTTTTATTTATTTTTATTTTTTATTTATTTTCATTTCCTAACCTATTTACATTTATTGTCATGTAAATCACACAGTGACATTCACTTGTACAATCCCATCAAATTCCTCTCTTGGAGTTTGAACTGTGACATTTTGACTAGTTGTGTCACCTGGCGCCACTTGCTCTCTAGGTCGATCCATGTCTACTTGTGATGTTACCAAGTTCCCTAGACTTCCCGTACCATGTGTACAATTTGGAATTGTACAATTAAAATATAGAGTATCTCCACCTGGTGTCCCTTCATCTTGTCGTATAGGTTATTGATCCCTTGGTAGTGGTGTCCTTACTGTTCTACTATCATTTGAGTGACTCATTCATCTATATCCTCAGATCAATTCTTTCTCCAGAATTGGTGATCAGATCCTTTACCATCCATAGTTTCTTTTATTTATAAAATATACTCTTCCTATCCCAGCAAGGCCTCTACCATGTGAATGTCTTCCCCACCATGTTCCTCTTAACATCAAGTTTCTTTGTTCTAGTTGTGATTCCTTCCTTTCTTGAAGTAATCCTCTACCACTTACCACTATTTTGAGTCCTCTTCAGATTAGAATTAGTCATCCCAATGGATAGTGCCTTGTAGAATTAGGTAAGATCACTCTCATCCTTGGTATACCTCATAGATTCCTTATACAGTTACAATAAGCTAAGGTTGTATATCTTAACCATATAGGATTAGGGGGTTGGAACATTCCTCGTCGTCTTCCTCCTCTAATTGTAGCATCACCTTGTCCTTGCTCACTTCATATTTGAATACCTCCTCCCCTTCTTGGTTGAATCCTTAGGGGTCCTTCTCTATTCCTTCCTCCCATTTATCGGTTATCAGGAGTTATCTCTACCAACTCAATGTTGGCTAGTGGACTTCTACTTCTTGTACTTGGTGATAATTGTCATAGTGCTCTAATTCTATGATCTGCATGTTCTAATCAACATCTCCATCTTATTTCCTCAAAGCATCTTTGTAGATATGAAGTTTCCAAGACCTCTCTATATGATGCGTTGGAAAATTTTATCTTAGAACTTGAGTCATTCCTATTCTCCTCTCTATTCCACCGAATCTATTGGTAAATTCATCAGTCTCTCCAATATCCATACTTCTCTCCTTTATCTTCTTAGTTTTTTATGGACTATTATATATGTTTACATATCAAGGTTGGTTTGACGCTCCTAAGATCTCCCTTGTCACTGTATTGTTGTAAATGCTGGGGGATCACAATTATCTCGAGGATTCTATGGGTTCCCTAGGAAATCATCCTCATAAATGCTTTTTGTGCTAGGTTATCTTACTAGCCAAGGTATACCTTCATCATTAGAGTCACTCAAATACAGGTGTGTATTACCTTGTGATTCAGGTGATGTGGTTGCCTCCTCAATGTCTCGCCATAATATTTTTGCATCTTCATTCGTCATTGGCAGATCACTTGGTGGTACTTGTGAACTTGTGCTTGTTCCATCATTTCTTACACCACTTATTGGATTTATCCCCTCATAATCCTCATGTTCTTCTTCTAGCTCTTATAGCCTAGCTATTCTTTGTTCATCTAGTCTTCGTATTGTACTATCCAATTCCTGGATGGTTTGTTCTCTCAACCTTGCATTATGACCTCATAATATCGGATATTATTCTTGTAGTTGCTGAGTATACAGTTGCATTATCTAATGTAATAGCCCTATCTAAGATAATGGAGTAAGTCCAACCAATTTTTCATCGATGGTCTTGTTCCTCTCCACTTCTAGAACTTCCATTTCAAATATTTCCACTCTATCCTCGTATCGTATTGTTAACCGTATCCTTCTTCATCCTTCCACTTGTTGGGATAGTTCTCTATGCTCCACCTAAGGATACATCCTATTATTCACTTGGGGTGCTTATTCTTACTTTACCCTATTTTTGGGTAATAGTACTATCTCTTGATATCCTATTTCATTTGGAGGAATCCATTCTTCATCTTCTTTTTCTACTTGTTCAGTCCCATCCACAAATATGACATGCACTTGCAATATTTTTCTTTCTCTGATTTGAGGTGCCAACTCTTGTTGTTCTATGGTTGGTCTTGTATCCTCCCCTTTTATAAATAAATGTAAGAGTCCCGTTCCAAGATCTTCCTATGATAGACCTTGCTCACCTTGAGTCCTCTATTGAGATTCTGCTTGTCTTCTTTGTTTAATCTCTTCTAAAGAAATGAATAAGCACTATAATTTATAAGGCTTCAAATTTAAGCCATTTATAGTGTCGGGTACCTCTATCCCATTCAAGTTTTTCAACTTGACTGCTCCATTATTCATTAATTCTACCACTTTATAGAGACCAAGCCATAAAGTCTTCAGCTTATCAGGCTTGATTTCCCACTTTCCATTAAACTTTAGAACCAAGTCACCCAGACTAAGTTACAAATTTCTCAAATGTTTGTCATGCCATTCCTTCCTTATTTTCTAGGCTATCTCAATCACCCATTGTGACATAAATTGTCTTTCATCTAAATTGATCAGTGTTGTTAGTCGCTCTTCCAAAATTTCTTGATCACCCAAGCGATGCTCTACTACGACTCTCAAACTTGGTATCAAGAATTCAACTGGCACCACTACCTCCTATCCATACATCAATTGAAAAGGTGTATGCTCTATTGTTGGTTTAAAATTTTTTCTATATATCCACAAAATAGATGGTAGCCTTTCCTCCCAATATGATCCTTCTATTCCATAGGTTTTATATAGAGTATATACCAAGACTTTATTTGTTGCTTTCACTTGCCCATTTGCTCTGGGATAGTATGTACTAGACATTGAGTGTAAAATCTTAAACTCTCTCATTAACGTTTTGATGATTTCATTGACAAAATGTCCTCTTCGATCACTTGTTATCTGTAGCGGAGTACCAAATATTGTGATTACCTACTCATATAAGAATCTCATTGTGATTTTTACTAAGTTATCAGGTAATGCTCTCGCTTCAACCCATTTTGTCAAGTATTCCATTGATACTACAATTTATCTACACTTCCTTCTTGGAGATGTCTTCAATGGTCTGATGAAGTCTAATCCCTACATTTCAAATAGTTCCTGGGATTGTGATGGATGCAATGGTACAAATTCCCTCTTTATTGGCTTTCCTGCCCTTTGACAAGTATTACATGCTTTCACATACTATTTTGCATCATTATATAGTGTGGGCCACCATAGTCCAACTAGTAATATTTTCCTAGCTATCACATCTGGTCCCATGTGCCCTCCTGCTAAGTCTTCATGAGCTTCTTTCAATGCCAATTTGACTTCTTCCATCACATATATTCATAGGATACCATTGATTCCCATATTATACAACAATCCTACTATTAACTGGAAGGGTGATGACTTCATGATCACTTTCTTTTTATTAGTTACCATCATTTCTTGTGGTAACTTTCTTGTGGAAAGGTACTAACCAATCAACTTGTACCACGATGGAAAAATATTGATGGTGAATAATTGTGCATCAGGGAATTCATCTAGAACTCCTTTTCCTACAGGCTCTCCTAATCGTATCCAATACAAATTGTCTGTAATAACATGCTTCTTACTAGGTCTCGCTACTACTCAGAATACAAACTCCTATAGGGTGATGAGCCATCTACTAACCCATATTTGTATCACTAGTTTATTTATCAAGTACAATAGAGCTTGGTGATCTACGTAGAAAGTAAAGGGATTTGCCAATAGGTAATGCCTAAAATTATGAAATGCATATACCATTCCCAAAGCTTCTCTTTTTATTGTACTATAATTTCTCTCTGGCCTTGATAATAGGCGACTAGTAAAGAAAATAGGCTGATCTAGCCTGAATTGTCCTTCTTGTGCCAAAGCACATCTAATTGTAAAATTTGAAGCATCAATATGGACATGGAATTCCTTATCCTAGTTTGGGAATACCAAAATTGGGCTATTCACAAGCTTAGCCTTCTGTAACCACCAAAAAGGCTCACACTTAATGTATCTTATTGCAAGAATTGATAAACAAAATACAAAATGTATACAAGAATAAGAGATTGACAACAAAATGATCAATAAAAGATGCTTTATTCCATTATATTTAAATTCCAAACTCAAATTACAAGTAAATCCCTATTAGGGATAATCATCTTGATACAATTATTACAATAGGAGGTATTTTTATTTCCCTCTCGAGGGTAGGCGTGATTTCAAAATGCCCTTCGAGATGACACAAACTGCTCTAGGGTGGAGTAGATCCTATTCTTCATGGTGAGGAAGGAAATGAATGATTTTAGCTCCTTTACAACCTTTTTCCTATGATCAAGAAACAACACTAGAATATTAAAAGCATAGGAAACCTTCCATGATGAGGCCCTTTAAAGACAAATAGCATGAAAATAGCATAATAACATGAATTCAAGAAAATGTGTAAACTATGCTAAACATGCACAAATACTATCAATATTGATGGAAATATATGAACAAGAAATACAACTATCAATCTATGGCATCAATTACTTGAAATGAAGCACTATAACATGAAAAGAAGCCATCAATGTCTAAACTACCATAATGAAAACAAGTTAGTAAAAACACTAATTATATTGGTTAGAAGTCTCTAAATTCCTAAATAAACCATTAAAATGGTAGATGTGATCTAATTAAGCATACTGGAAGTGAAACAATAAAGATATCTATCACTTGTTGCAAATAGTAGCACTAATGTGCGGTTTGCATTGTAAACCGTGGTTGAAAGCCGTGGTGAACAACCAAGTGGTTTGCCCTCCAAATTCAAGGGTTGTGGGCTTTATCTCCTTGTCCAATTGATGTTCAAGGATCACCTTCGGTCTCCTATAATAGGTTTGGTGGTTGAATCATTGAATTGGGCCTTCGTTTGCTCGAATTAGCATTTCTTGGATCTCTAGCTCCTTAGGGAATCCATGGCACAATTGTCATGATGGTTGACGAATTAGCAAAGGGGTTGGAAAAAAATCTCTCTTAGTACTCTCAAGTGAGTGTACAATTTGACAGGGCTTCATTGCTCAAGTGTGATATCTCGTCTCTCTTTCTTTGCCCTATTTTTGAGGTGTACTTATAGGATTACCCAAGGGCTAGGGGTGGCTTCATGGAGAAATCAAGATCAAGAAGGGGTGGTTAGGACAGTTGGATTGGAAGCTTTCATCCTTTAACTGCATTCTTCTAGAAAAAATGGCCATTCAAACTGATTTGGATTGGATGAAGGCCAATTTAACTTTAGTTAAGACCTGTTGTGGCTGCTCCACAACGTACCCCAAAATTGGGGACCCACCTTTTTTGCATGTTTTCCAAGAAGACCGAAGTGGCCCATATGCTAAAGATCAAAGAAAAAAGCAAAACACCACAAGGAGAAAAAGTGTCACGATATCGTGACATGTTGCAGTTTCACGGTCCAAGGCAAAGGGAGAGAGCAAGGAGGAAAAAGTGTCGCGATATCGCGACATGTTGCACTATCACGGCCAAAAGAGAAAAAGTGTCGCGATATCGTGACATGTTGCATCGTCACGGCCAAAGGAGGAAAAAGTGTCGCGATATCGTGACATGTTGCATGGTCACGGTCAAAAGAGAAAAAGTGTCGCGATATCGCGACATGTTGCATTTTCGCGACCAAAAGAGAAGAGAAAGAACGAGGAAGAAAAAGTGTCGCGATATCGCGACATGTTGCATTTTCGCGGCCAAAAGAGAAAAAGTGTCGCGATATCGCGACATGTTGCATTCGTGGCCAAAAGAGAAAAAGTGTCACGATATCGTGACATGTTGCATTTTCACGGCAAAAGGAGGAAAAAGTGTCGCGATATCGCGACATGTTGCATTTTCACGGCCAAACAAGAAAAAGTGTCGCGATATCGCGACATGTTGCATTTTTGCGGCCAAACAAGAAAAAGTGTCACGATATCGCGACATGTTGCATTTTCGCGACCAAACAAGAAAAAGTGTCGCGATATCGCGACATGTTGCATTTTTGCGACCAAAAGAGAAAAGTGTCGCGATATCGCGACATGTTGCGTTTTCGCGGCCAAACAAGAAAAAGTGTCACGATATCGCGACATGTTGCATTTTCGCGGTCAAAAGAGAAAAAGTGTCACGATATCACGACATGTTGCATGGTCACGGTCAAAAGAGAAAAAGTGTCACGATATCGCGACATGTTGCATGGTCGCGGTCAAAAGAGAAAAAGTGTCGCGATATCGCGACATGTTGCATTTTCGCGATTCAAAGCAAAGAGAGAGAAAAGAAAGAAAAGTGTCGCGATATCGCGACATGTTACATTTTCATGGTGAAGGGCCACAAAATGGAAACCAAAGCACATACGCATACAAGGGAAGGTGAAATGAACAGCCATTGGAAAATGAAACGAACAGTCAGGGAAGGTGAAACGAACAACCATCGAAAAATGAAACGAACCGTCATGGAAGGAGAAACAATTTTTTTCAGAGGTTTTAAATACGCCATTCAAAGAGGCCATGAGGGGTTGGAAATTGCTGCAAGCAGAGTTGCAGAGTTGAAGGCAAGAGGGCCATTCTGGACCTGTTTGAGTCATTTTTCTTCCATGGACTGGTTTGGGAAAACACAAAATTTTTGTTATTGTAAAATGACAAATTTTTAATACGAAAAATTTTAGAAAGTTGCATCTTATGGACAAGAAAGGAGGAGTCATTTTCTGCATGCAAGATTAAATGTCTATTTTTCCCCTTTTCAGATTTTAGGCTTGTAAATGGAGTTTATGCAAGTTTTCTTGGTTGCTTCATGCGAATGTTTAAATCTGAAAAACCTCATTTAAAACCCTAGGAGCCAGCACTTAGCTTATCCGGATTGTGCTTGTTTTGCAGGTCCAATAGGTTAGGTTGCATGCATGAAAACCTCACATCTTCGGTTTTTTCGAAATAGGATAGCATCATACTGAATGCATTTTATTTTTAGTTTTCTGCATTTCATTTTCATTTTTCTGCATTTTATTTTTTCCAGAAATTTTCACTTATTTTAAATTTTCAGGCATTAAAATAAACATTTAAAAAATTTCAAAATCCAAAAAAACAATGAACAATCACTAAAGTTTCATGGTGAAATAAACCAACATTGCCCCTTGTTTACAGTTACTTGCAATCACTAAGGTGTTCCAAGCATTTAAATTGAATATCTTTATTTGAGATTACTAATACACATATGCAAATGCTAATACAACGGAGACCTTGGAGAAGTTGTTTGTTTAACTTCTTTGCAAGAGGGGATTTGGAACCCAAATCCTAAAGGAGAGTGTACTTTCACAATCGGGTGAAAATACCACTCAACAGATTGGCGCTAGAAGGAGGGCCTGAATTGTTTTATTTCAGAGTGATTTAAATGCTATAGGGATTTAAATTTTGAATATTTCATGCCCTATTGATTATTATCTTTAGCCCTCTTTTAACAACACAACCTTGTAGTGTTAAAAGGAGGACATGAATTGCTATGCATTGTTCTAACGCTTTTGATTGTTCATACAGGAATAATGTGTTTTGATTTGATTTTAAAAAAAATTGGTCTTGACTAACGAGGTTGTCTCCATGCAATTACTTTCATTTGATTTTAATGGATACATCTCTTGGTTGATGCTAACATGATTATTAATACGTTACATGTTTGATATTTGCTAGTCAATTTCATGCTTATTTGTAAGGAATTATTTTTTGTCTAAAATGTATTTGTTGTCGGTATTATGCTCTTCACTTGCGTGTAATGCGATCTTGTGAATCAGAAAGCCTACAACACTAGGAGTATGCTCTTCACTTGCGCATATGCGATCTGGTGAATCAGAAACTTACATTTTTAGAATACTGCTTTGTCATGGTTCCTTCTTTCATTCATGACTAACAAATTGATTTTGAAGTTATTCTTTGAATTTCATTAATTGCAGGATTTTCTGTGTGTCGCAGGTTTTCTTTGAGGTATTGAGAGTTTTGTCGGGTTTTGTAGGGTAGTTTCATTTACAATCTGGACCCACCGCATCGCATCGCAACTAGGTCCAAAACAACCGAGGAAACCATATTCCAAAGCCTCTCACTCACTCATAGGAATCCAAGGAATAAAACCGAGCAAATTGTGGTCCCACCAGATATTCTTGTTACAGAAGATCCTTCTATTTTAGATGCATCTAGCGGACTTGCACCGGTGGTGTCATTTGCCACTAGTGTACCAATTATCAGTACCATTTCCATGGTTCTTGTAGGGTTATCATCATCGATTTTGAATCAAATGGCCCAACCTCCACCAGCTCCTTGGTACGGAGCCCATAACATTCCTTTGAATATTGCAGGGGATATTCACGAGATCCCTAAGAATATAGAGATATTTTTTCCCGAATACAAACCGGATGGCCCAAGGACCGCAGAAGAACATATTCAGGCCTATAGGGATGTTTTGATAAGATTGCAAGTTCAACATGAAGATGTGGCTTGTAGACTCTTCCCCATGAGCCTAGACCAAGTGGCTTACGAATGGTATATTTGCTTACCTACTTGGTTCCATTATGTCATGGACACAAATGGAGGATGCTTTTGTCAACCAATTCAGGTCACCATTAGATCCCACAATCATCTATAATCAGTTCATTACATGCAAAAGAGGCCAGGGTGAGCCAATCCAAACTTTTAATCGGAGATTTCAGAAGTGCTATAATAGAGCAATTCGGCATTTTGCCATTGATCCCGCAGTAGCTTTGCAAATATATTTTGGGGCATTGGATCCTATGACGACAATGTTTGCAAGGCGAAATCCTCAAGTTACCACGCTTGCTCTAGCCTACAATGAAGCTATGACCATTGAACAACAAATGACACCACAGGGTTATGGGTTTTCCCGGATGCCTATGGTAGGACAATATGGTCCATATGGTCAAGCTCCTATGATGAATCAGATCATGGCACCACAAATATCAGGCATAAATGCTTTGCCTTATCAACAACCATATTCATCAACACCCGCTTACGCACCCAATCCAATTTCGATTCAAAGTGTGAATCCCTACGCAAATCAAGTGGCTCAAAATCCAACTCAAATGTTAAGTCAAGATCTCACCAATTACGCAAACCCTACTGGAACTAGCAATAACATAGCTCAACCAAAAGAGATTTATTCAGAGGTTGAAGAGCTCAAAAATATAGTTCACAAATTGAGTAATGATTTGGTTCAAAAATAGAAGTATGAATCCCATGCCCCTCACCCAAATCGAAACTTCAACAATAGAGGGAGACAATGGAATACGAAGCCAAACAATGGGGGTGTGCCTTCCCCTATTGCTAATCAGATAGATACTTCTACAGGACCAAGTCACTCTAGTTCCATTCTTAATATTTCTGATTTTGCGTGGGAAAAGGGGTGTAGATTGCATAATACAAAGGAGCATAATGAAAGGAATTGTCCCAAAATTGCTAGGTATACCCATTGTCTCCAAGCTCAAGTGGATGATTTGGAACTTGTGCCAAATGAGGGTCCACCCCAACATCAACAAGGAGAGGACAACATTTTGGTGGTGGAAACTCTATATCGTCAAGAGAGTGAGAATGAGGAAGGTGAAGATGAATGGGGTGAGAAACATGTTGATGAATCAAAAGATGAAGAAGAAGTACTTGAGCGTCACGACTTGAACTTGGAGGATGATTACTATGATTCGTGGAAGAAATGGGAAGAATATTATCAATCTAAATCTTCTAATAAACTTGTTGTGTCAATTAATATGCAGGATAACTCAATTGCTTCCTCACATGAGGATACTATAAATCCTGTACAATTTGAGAAAGTTTTGGAAGAGGAATTCGAATCTCATCAAATTTTGGAACATGATAAGGATTCTACAACCATGAATCAAGAAAGAGAGTCATTTGCTTTAGATTCCTTTGGAGGAAAAGAAATTGAAAATCTTGATCCACTTACTTGTGCTACAATGATTATGCCATTTCAAAATGAGAAAATTACAAAACCTAAATCATTTGGGTTTGATATCATTGATGATCCAATTGAAAATCTCACGTTACCCAAAACAACCCAAGTGATTGATCATGGAAATGTGTTAGTTAACCCACCCCTAGATAGACAAGACTTATGGTTTGAAAGGGATGGACATATTTTCAATTGGGTACCTAAGTTTGGTGCCTTTGATAAACGAGTCATGGAGAAAGAACAAGTGCTACATGATGATGAATGTCATGAGAGAAAAGAGGAATTTTCAAATCCTCTTCAAGTAAGGTCAAATGAAAACATGCCAAAGGTAAAATCTCACCTTTTTGGTTTCACCATGCAAAATTCGAATGAAGGTTTGCCTAATGAATGGTTTGATTCAAATATTATTAATGTTATGGCTTTATTGAATGAAAATGAAAGCTTATTTCTACACCATGAATCAAAGTGCGGAATGGACATCTTAAAGAATAGACATAAAGGAATTGAATATCAATCATTGTCTAATCAATTTGAAAACTTGAAACTCCACCATAGGATTATTAATGAAACTAAATCAAATTGGTATGGTGAGAGGGGCAAGTGGAAGTTTGTTTCTTTGTTTGGTTTGATCTTGTTTTTGTTGGATTCCTACAAAACTTGGTATGCGTATCACGTCATACGTCTTTTAAAGAATTCCAATCAGGTTTGGGATCCGAGAAAATGATAATCCAAACTTTTGCACCATCTTGCATTATATTGTACATTTGTATATACTTTTGGTTTTCGTGTTTTGGTTTTGGATTGGATCTCATTTTGGTTTTAAGTTTTGTGTGTTGGTCCTTTTTGACAAACTTGTGAGATGTCAACTTATGTCCTTATGAATGTTGACTAAGACTAGGAGAATATGAAACATCGGAATTGTATTGCAAAAAGCTCCACGAGTATCGCAAACACATTAAAGAATATCGTTTGGAACTTGTGATGCATGAAGTTGTCAGTTTTACACATTATGGTAAAGTAGGTGATATACTCCATCCGCATTTCAAAAGGAGCAATGCATTCATATCTCATGTTACATTCCACATTGCATATACATTTCATCTCAGTTGCATCTTCATTTCATATACAATCATTGAAAAGGTGTCAAATCCTCTTAGGGTTATTACATAACATATATTAAAAGGATCCTAAGGTTGGGAACTGATGCCCGAACTATCTTGAACCAAGCACGTTCTACACATATTAAAGAGGATCTTGAGAAAAATGGTCAAAACCATACTTGGAAGAAAAGGTGAGGCGAAAGGAGTATTTCGTGTCTGTCCTATCATGCAACATAATCCTTAAAACAGTGGTTTTTACCACTCCCATAGTGCTTAAAGCCTAAAATCGGAGTAGTAAGGATAGGGTTAAATCCCCATCGAACTTAGGTTGAGGATCCAACTCCCCAAAGCTCTGATTTGACCTTCATGGAGTAGTAAGGATAGGGTCTAATTCTCATCTCGCTTAGGTTGAGAATCCGATTCCCCAAAGCTTCTATTTTGCCCACTCAAGAACTTGAAATTCCAAAGCAAATATTTTTCATTCTACTTTTATTTTATTAATATTGGATTGGAAGGATCGTACTACATGTCCCTTGCAAGGATGGGTAGTCATCCCCAAGGTCCAAGAAATCAAAAGTAGAGCCAAATCATGGATTATGGGGTTGATCTCCACCGGGGCTATAGACGCCTAACTGGCAATGGAGTATGCTCATGCGTGGCAACATGTCTTGTCTAAAAGCAAGACCACTGACTACTCAAATGGATAGGCTAGCTCTGACAGTTTCATCCATAACAGGTTAAATCATTTTGTTCAAGATGAGGTAATGAACTCCGGATCGGAGTAGTAAGGATAGGGTTAAATTCCCATCTCGCTTAGGTTGGGAATCCTATTCCCCAAAGCTCTGATTTCACTTACACTTGCACATGGGTTCAAGATGGTAGTGACACATAACCAACTTTGGGATCTAGTAAATTAATTCAAGTATACATATATTTGGTCCTAAGAGGGTTTGACAGTTTTAATATGTTTGTTCATGATACTAGAAAGTTTGAGCCTTTGCAAAGCAGGTTGTTATATCTCTAACATAGTTGTCATACATCAAATCCTGCACAAATCATTCATAGCCTTGCATACGAATCATAAGTGAAGCTGACAATGGAAAGTTGAACGAGTTTCAAATGATAGGGAATGAAGCACATTGCACACACCGAGCTGATGCTTAATAATTCTAATGCTTCATGTATTTCTCGTCTAGTTTCATTCTTGGGATATTTGTTGACGCTTGTATTTGAGTCTGTGTGTTTTCAGGTTGAGTTCTCACCGAAATGCTCAGGAGCATTTCCCAGCAGAGTCACCATTTGTTGTGGCTGCTCCACAACGTACCCCAAAATTGGGGACCCACCTTTTTTGCATGTTTTCCAAGAAGACCGAAGTGGCCCATATGCTAAAGATCAAAGAAAAAAGCAAAACACCACAAGGAGAAAAAGTGTCGCGATATCGCGACATGTTGCAGTTTCGCGGTCCAAGGCAAAGGGAGAGAGCAAGGAGAAAAAGTGTCGCGATATCGCGACATGTTGCACCATCGCGGCCAAAAGAGAAAAAGTGTCGCGATATCGTGACATGTTGCATTATCGCGGCCAAAGGAGGAAAAAGTGTCACGATATCGTGACATGTTGCATGGTCACGGCCAAAAGAGAAAAAGTGTCGCGATATCGCGACATGTTGCATTTTCACGACCAAAAGAGAAGAGAAAGAACGAGGAAGAAAAAGTGTCGCGATATCGCGACATGTTGCATTTTCGTGGCCAAAAGAGAAAAAGTGTCGCGATATCGCGACATGTTGCACTGTCATGGCCAAAAGAGAAAAAGTGTCACGATATCGCGACATGTTGCATTATCACGGCCAAAGGAGAAAAAGTGTCGCGATATCGCGACATGTTGCATTTTCGCGGCCAAACAAGAAAAAGTGTCGCGATATCGCGACATGTTGCATTTTCGCGGCCAAACAAGAAAAAGTGTCACGATATCGCGACATGTTGCATTTTCACGGCCAAACAAGAAAAAGTGTCGTGATATCGCGACATGTTGCATTTTCACGACCAAACGAGAAAAAGTGTCACGATATCGCGACATGTTGCATTTTCGCGGCCAAACAAGAAAAAGTGTCGCGATATCGCGACATGTTGCATTTTCGCAGTCAAAAGAGAAAAAGTGTCACGATATCACGACATGTTGCATGGTCGCGGTCAAAAGAGAAAAAGTGTCACGATATCGCGACATGTTGCATGGTCGCAATCAAAAAAGAAAAAGTGTCGCGATATCGCGACATGTTGCATTTTCGCGATTCAAAGCAAAGAGAGAGAGAAGAAAGAAAAGTGTCGCGATATCGCGACATGTTACATTTTCGCGGCGAAGGGCCACAAAATGGAAACCAAAGCACATACGCATACAAGGGAAGGTGAAACGAACAACCATTGGAAAATGAAACGAACAGTCAGGGAAGGTGAAACGAACAACCATCGAAAAATGAAACGAACCGTCATGGAAGGAGAAACAATTTTTTTTAGAGGTTTTAAATACGCCATTCAAAGAGGCCATAAGGGGTTGGAAATTGCTGCGAGCAGAGTTGCAGAGTTGAAGGCAAGAGGGCCATTCTGGACCTGTTTGAGTCATTTTTCTTCCATGGACTAGTTTGGGAAAACCAAAAATTTCTGTTATTGTAAAATGACAAATTTTTAATACAGAAAATTTCAGAAAGTTGCATCTTATGGACAAGAAAGGAGGAGTCATTTTCTGCATGCAAGATTAAATGTCTATTTTTCCCCTTTTCAGATTTTAGGCTTGTAAATGGAGTTTATGCAAGTTTTCTTGGTTGCTTCATGCGAATGTTTAAATCTGAAAAACCTCATTTAAAACCCTAGGAGCCAGCACTTAGCTTATCCGGATTGTGCTTGTTTTGCAGGTCCAATAGGTTAGGTTGCATGCATGAAAACCTCACATCTTCGGTTTTGTCGAAATAGGATAGCATCATACTGAATGCATTTTATTTTCAGTTTTCTGCATTTCATTTTCATTTTTCTGCATTTTATTTTTTCCAAAAATTTTAACTTATTTTAAATTTTCAGGCATTAAAATAAACATTTAAAAAATTTCAAAATCCAAAAAAACAATGAACAATCACTAAAGTTTCATGGTGAAATAAACCAACATTGCCCCTTGTTTACAGTTACTTGCAATCACTAAGGTGTTCCAAGCATTTAAATTGAATATCTTTATTTGAGATTACTAATACACATATGCAAATGCTAATACAACGGAGACCTTGGAGAAGTTGTTTGTTTAACTTCTTTGCAAGAGGGGATTTGGAACCCAAATCCTAAAGGAGAGTGTACTTTCACAACTGGGTGAAAATACCACTCAACAAGACCATAGGTTACAGTTGCGGTCCAAACTATAAACCATAGGTGTCAACCACGGTTCAGCCTATAGACCGTAGTTCTAGGCTATGGTTTAGACTGATTAGGCCAAGGATCCCAAGTTGAGTGGTTAGAACTACTGCTCTATCTTGGAGTCTATCGAAGATATTCCATATGGGCTTGTAGCATGTCCATATGAGTAGTTGCCATTAACATGACGTGTTTTAGGTGTCTACAAATGCCCCTTTTGAGATGTGTTGTGAGATCAAATAATATGTGAGAAAAAATAGATCTCCTAAAATGATTTTGAAGGTTCTATGATGATCATTAGTAAGATCAACATTAGATACCTCTTGTCCAGTAGAAGGACGCACATCCTAGAATTATTTCTTCCAACTCTTTGGAGGCTTAAACTTGAAAAAGTTTGCACTCATCATCAAACATTCGAGTAGCTTTGGTGCTAAAATAGGAGTCAGGCCTATATAACTAAAAGGATGAGAGTTACAAACTAGTTATCATATTTGCTATTTTCCCCAAGAAATATGATAGTTGTTGGCAATGATTCGCAAGGACGAACACAATTTTGACAAGATCAAGGGATCTACGATTTTAGAGATCTTCTGTTGATTTTGATTTTGATTATGATTTGATATTATGACTACCCCCTCAAGCGACGAGTCAATGAATGTAATGACAATGTATGAAGTGACGAGGTCACTTGACCACAATGAATGATCTGAATAAACTTAGAATTTGAGCATTTTAAGTACTTGGCTGAGCCTAGTTCAGCTTATGATTCCAACTGTTAATAGTAATTGCATATTCCTATCCCTTGGAGTAGTCAGACTACAATATCCATATTAGGGAATAAAAATGATGCAATGCCAATTAGATGTATGTTGAATCAAGTTATCGATAATTTTCTAAAAAGATGTCATAAGAGAAATGACATAAAATGCCTCGTTCCCACGAGCCAGTCGGGCCTCGAAGGCCTTCTTCGGGATTGAGAAGAAACATATCAAATCAATGATGATAATTTTACCCCAAATGTCCTTATGGTTATTTACTCATCTTGTTGGATTGCATGGATCACAAGTCACTGCAACCACCAAGTATGTAGAGTAAATGACTGATTATGCGACACATTTGGATTTTAATTTTTTTGTTGTTAATTTTGATTTATTGATCGATCCTGGTGCTTTGAACATCACCAAATTTGCAATACTGGTTGCTCTTTTTGAAATTTTATCCGTTAGGAGTCATTAATTTATCATTTTATACCTTCCCATGGTGGGGTTTGAGTGCATTTAATGCTAGTTGCAAATCACGGTTAGGGTCTGTGGTTGAAAATTTCTAATTTGGGAACTGCAAGTTGGGGCTACGGTCCATGGAAATTAGGGGAAACTATAAATAGTTTTCCTACTTTGAAAATTTCATTATTATCATTCAAATAACTGTATTTCAGAGAGCTCTGAGAGGTGAGAGACATTCCTTGATCCGGAACACTACCAAACTTGACCTCAAATTTCACTCATACCCCGATGGCAGACCCGAGACAACCATCCACTAGCAGAGGCCATGGTGTGGGTAAGGTAACTCAAAACCAAGTCCTCACACTCATTACAAACTAAAAAATAAACTGCATTAAGTAATGGGTTAATGAACTTCACTAAATTATTGGCAACGAACCTCACCGTAGACTAGGCTAGGTTAGATTTTCATTTTTTTTGTCTAGCTAGGCTAGGAAGGCACCCGAAATGGGTCTCATTCCTAGACCACATCTGGTAGCTATGGTTCCCAATTGTCATATTAGGGACCGCAGGTATCAGCTGTAGTTGGAATTTTCCAACGGTCAAATTTTGACCACATGCGGACCATAGGGTTGACCTGCGGTTTGTTGAATTTAGAAAAAAATTATTAAATTTTTTATTTTTCTAAGGTTTAATAGGCAATTAATTTTATTTAATGCAATTCTGACTTGCCTAATTGATTTTTTTGGTTTTTCTGAATGCTTTGTGACATGTTTTTGTCTTTTTATCAATTTTTGACATTTTTAGTCATTTTTTTAATCTATTTTTGCTTGTCTTAGTTAAATTTTTCTCTTATGCACTGTTTATTTCCAAACATTGACTTCTAGGGTCTAAGATCCAGACATACTTTGCACCCTCAATAGATAGCTTACTACAGGGGAGCGAGAGTGGTTCAGAACCATCGACTTCAGCTATGTATTACATCTACCCACGATTAGGGTAGATACAACATATATGACCGCATTGGCCTGGAGATGGAATGCCTAGACCAACACATTTCATCTACCGACGGGTGAAATGACTATCAACCTAGAGGAAATCTATCAAATATTTAGGATCCCTTTGCGAGACCATCAACTCCTCTTCTTTTTAGAGGAAGAAGGCTATTTGTGATGCTATCTTCGATGATCGAAGCGTCGAGGCCCAACGGTAGATGGATGATGAAGGTGTACACATCGTCTACTAGCAAGGACAGTGCATCTTCTCTATTAGAGAGGTAGTATTCATGCATCTGGTTGTGCAAATAGTCCTTCCAGATTCCTTAGGTGTTAGGATCCCCTAGAACCTTCTTGCCATCGTCAGGAGGGTTGTTCAGAGCACCATCCGTCGACCACTGCTCCTAGCCTGGGGGAGCACTTTATTGTGCCAGCTCTACTAGGAGCTATATCAGGTGACTTGTAGGATCCAGGTAGGCATCAAGTGTAGCCTACTACTATAGATATGGGGTTGGAAAAATATCCAAATTAAGCATCCTATAGAGCTACCACTTGAGATTGACTCTATTGACGACGAGCACTTGTGCTACGTAGCTTGCTGGCCCCGTGAGGAGGAGGGGTTCCAAAGTAGGTCCCATGTAGGGGACATCGAGCATTACCTTAGTATATTTTTAGGATTGAGACCCAATGATATAGAGTTATGCCCATACATGGGGTGCCCTGCATGGCCAGAGGCTGACAAGCAATTACGTTAGGCTCGTCGGGACAAGTGGCTACTAGGCTGCAAGGACAAGATTAGGGAGTACCATTTTTACTCTCGTGTCTTGCGGTAGTTTGGCTTAGTTCAGGATATACCAGAGCTATCGATAATCTATAGGCGGCTGTCTCTATAGATAGGTTTGTAGTGGATATAACCGATAGCACTTGGGGATGCGGCTAATGATTTCTAGGAGTTAGGGGTTTCTGTGGCTGGGACTACTCCTGCATATGATGCTTGGTGGTTGCTATGATAGTGGTAGGGATCTAGGCCCCTCGACCAGGTTGATGATGAGGCTGAGGTTGATCCATAGGGGTGTAATGTACACCCATAGACTGAGGGTGGCTAGGGGATAGAGGCTATAGTAGGAGACACACCCCCTATGGATATCGAGGAGGAGGCACTGGATAAGGGTGAGGTACTTCCAGATAGTGAGGTGGGCTAGTTACTAGCTTAGGTAGCAAATCTACAGATCCAGGTTGGGTGGTTCCACACTCAGATACTATAGAAGGATGCTAGCATCACCATGTTAGAGGTAAAACTAGCTCATAGTGAGAGACAGTGGTAGTAAATCCAAGAGGAGCTCACAGGTGCCACGACTTGTGCCACAATGATAGAGGGTCAAATTCAAGAGCTGACTAGCCCACTATAAGTATCGAAGGTACGGTGAGCTACAACTATAGCAAAGAGGGACTTGGCTCAGTATCAGGCTCATAGAGGAGACCCCTCCTCATCTCAGACTATCATGGCACCACCAGTAGCACTGTCAGCTATACTACCAGGAGGTGGTGATCCCATGGTAGATATTAGGTGGCTCACTTCCCTCATAGATGAGGGAAAGGACCTTTGCGATGTGAGAACAACTCGCATATACCAGCTAGAGGGATTTATCAGATAGTGAGGCTTGTAGGTGCTAGAGGATAGACATGCTATGGGGTCTCAGAGGACCAGGTCCAGGACTACATGTTAATCCACAGTAAGCTCCAGCCAATGGACTCATAGGATAGAGAGGACACATAGTTACTCTAGCACACATGGAGGAAGCTCCCATACTAAGTCTAGGGATATGGGTGTGACATCTAGTCATAGTTCTATCCACATATACATACCAGTATCCCATGTGCTAGGCCTCTTTGGATTAGATGGCACACAGGACCCTCAATAGGGCACACAGAAGGCACTAGATCTCACTCCAGAGCAGGCTCTAGAGTACAGGACTGAGGGAGGTAGCGGGAGCTCCAGTACAGGGGGAGCAGGCCAGAGCTAGGGCTCTACCAGATCTAGGCTACATTTTTGCATATGTATCTTTTTTGGTGTAAGGTCTAGGACCTACACGATTGTAGCCTGCAGGAATTTTGTACTCTTGGTGTACTTTGTTGGAGACACACACACACACACACACACATATATATATATATATATATATATATATGAGATTGATCATTTATGACTCATTATGTGTACTTGTGTATGTTTAATTTTCTATTTATGTTATGCACATGGATGTAATGCTTATGTTAATTTGATGCTATATGATGTGATGTATGGATGACATGCACTAGATAGCTATTTAATTTATGATGATGATGATATGCAGTGATCTATATGCTTAGATGTGTGATATATGATGATAGATGCATATGAATGCAATATTTATTTAAATACATATTTGATTTTGCTTTATTGCATGCATTTAATTTATGATGATGTCATGATATGCTAATGCAATGTATGTAGTGCATTATTTACATGATGGTAATCTAATGTAAATGAACATATATGCTTTAATCACTTTAAAACATAAGTAATGAATACAATTATGTTTATCAATCTAATGGATGACACCACAGAATGTCTAAAAAATCATGAATGTAATTGAAAATCTTGAAAATAAGAATTTGATCAATTAATCATCCATATATGAAATGCAATGGTATGTGATGTTATGATGTGAATGATATAATGTGTCATTCTATTTTCCTTTATGATTTTGAAAAATATGCACAATATAGTCAATGGTCGTCTAAATATTATTTCTAATATCCATATGGTATCTATCCTATATCTTGATTGTGCTTTATGTGATGATGTATCATGGACTCGATACTTTGCAGTTTGATGATTTGTAATGACTTTTACCATTTTATGGTTTATGCTTTTAGAATTTGTTGCTTTTTAGAGAAATTTTGAGGTTTTCCATGAGACTCAAACATCCTAATAGACTTATCAAGAGTTGCATACTAACCATACTAGGCTTTTGAAATGCAAGGCTTTTACTAGGATAGGCCCTAACTATTCATTATCCCTGTGTGTGCACATGAGTATATTAAGATAAGACATGAGTGTTCCCCGATGTCAGGCAGGATTCTTTCAGCACATTTCTAAGATATGGGTTCCACAAATGTCTTATCCAATCCCAAGTTTAGATTTTAGTTGGACTAAGGCGCTAGGCAATGCAGGACACCTGAAGCTAGCTCTTCTACATTCAAAAATTGGTCTACCCATGAGCGAGATGCAAGTCTATCAGACATATCGTCATGCATAAGGTATAGTAGTATCGACAATTCTAGGGATTCGGGCTCATTTCTTTCTATCCTTCAATTTTTGGGATACTTGCTCATATGTGGTGAAGCAAGAGAGTCGATTCCATCTTAATTCTGATCTATCTATGGATCTTCATTTGATCTCTCTTCGAACTGGATTTCTGATCTTCATTTGATCTCCACTCAAACTTTTGATTTATGATCTTCATTTGATCTTCAATTTGAACTTGATTTGAGCCTATTTTTTGATATTCATTTGATCTTCACTTTTCGGTATTCACATGTGATAATTTTATTTAGAAACTTTCCTTTTGGGGATTTACTTGAGAAAATTGTTTCTGGTATATCGATTGAGGATATCGATCTTATTATATCAATATGGGATATCAATTTGGGAATTCGATCCATGATATCAATCTAGGGTATCAATCTTGAGGATTGATGTGGGATATCACTCTGGGATATTGATCATTTTATCATAAGCAAGTGATTATGAATAGGGAACTAACCTATCCTTTTGCCAACTATCAATTTTTACTATACCATCTACATAGGGGGATAAGCAAGAATAACTCTTTTCACTTTAGGATACCTGGTCCTGCTTCATAGCTTTCATATTCCCCTAGTCCTTGTTAGGACTGTTTAATTTGTTGATTAATGATAGGATTCTGATATGCTAAGGGTTATACTAACTGAACCTCAGCTACAAAAGCAAAGCAAGATTTATACCAACTCTTGATAAGACCTTTAGGTATGGTTGAATGACCGAAAAATCCTAGTATATCTCCATAGCAACAAAATGGGTTGTGTTGAAAAACACAATTATTCACATGAATCATGGATTATGATGAATGTAGAGGCACATGATTAAAACACAAACGTGGTGTCGTTTGTAATACTGAAAAACAAAATGCCTTCTATTACGGAATGCAATGGATGACGAATGCCTATATGCAATGTAATGACATGAATGCATGTGTGAATGAAAATATCAAATGCAAATGCAATTGTTTTTGTACTTTTATGCTTTACCAATTTTTTATTTTTATTTTTATTTATTTTATAATTTTTATGAGTTTTGAGCCTCATATCTGACCAAACAGTTAGTACATGCCTTTGGAGCCTTTATATTGACAAAACGATCCTTAGGAAACTTTGGAGCTTTTAGGATTGACTAAAGGGATTATGAGCACCTTTGGGGCATTTTGGGATGACTACGTAATTTTTGAGAATCCTTGGAGCTTTTGGGTTGACCAAGCAATTTTTTAGAAACTCTTGGTGCCTTTTTATTGACCAAACTACTCATAGACGAGCTTGGAGCTTTTTAGGATGACCGAGAAATTTTTAGCAACCCTCAAAGCCTTTGGGATTGATCGAGCAGTTTTAAGCAAACCCTTAGAGCCTTTTACTATGATCTCAAGAATAAAATGACTTAAGATGGATGATGTTGATAGGTTTAGACTCTTCAAAACCTCCTAGTGATATTAGGCGATAGGTACCTGGACCAATATTTTTTAGATATGATGTAAGGTCCTAGCCAATTAGACACAAATTTGTCTCACATATCTGGCGATAAATTAGAGTTCTATTGGTTCTCTTTCAGGAAAAGATTCCCAAAGTCTCTCTAGTGGAATTTGATATTGTAAGCTCATTTTAGTCACTTTTGATAAACACAGAGATGCTCCAAAGAATTCATGCGACATTCATCAAGCAACATCAGTTGATCCAATCGAGCTTGCTACCCAGTGTCGTTATCGATGAACTCTTTCAATGCAACACACATCATTGGAATTTCCAATTCCAAGGGCATAATGGCCTCAATGCCATATACTAGTGAGAATGGTGTTGCCCCAATGGGCATCCAAATACTAGTCCTATAAACCCATAATGCAATGGGTAGCTGGATATCCCAATCCTTGTGGTTTTCTTAGATCGTATTTTTCAATATGGCCACCACTATCTTATTTTAATCTTCAACCTGCCCATTTACTTGTGGATAGTATGGAGTAGTAAAACTATGTTTGATTCTATATTTAGATGTTAAGTTTTGTTATTGAATGATGTTCCATTATCCGATATTATTTTGGATGGAATCCCAAAACAACTTATGATATGCTCTAGTATAAACTCTTCTATATGAGCTCCAGTTGTTGTTGTTAAGGGTATTGCTTCCATCCATTTTGTGAAATACTCAGTAGCTGTGATTATGAATGTATGCTGGCCCGATGATGGGGGAGATACCTTGCCTATAATATCTAATCCCCACTGAGAAAATGGCCAAGCCGCTTGAATGGGTTGTAAGTCCTATGATGGCAAGTGCATAAGATTAGCATGATGCTGACATTTGACGTTTTTCTTGACATACATATTGCACTCCTTCTCCATAGTGAGACAATAGTATCCCATTCAAAGGATGTGCTTGATGATGGCCATGTCATTGAAATGGCCATCGCACGTACCGTCATGAGCCTACGAAATTTCCCATGATGCCTCTTGGGACTCTAAGAAACAAAGGACTCCATCGTAACCTTGTCAGTACAAGATGTCTCCTATTAAGACATATTTTTTTGCTTTTTGTTTAAATGTGCATCTTGCGGCATGCGACAATACCTCTAGGATGATACGAAGCTTTAGGAAGTCTTTAATTTGTGACATCCAATTTTGATAAATCTTAGCTTCAACTGCTAAGATGACTTGCTCCCCCTGCGTATTTACTTTTGTAAATGTAGACTAGAAAAAAAGCTTATGGTGAATGGTGGTACCACTCCCCGTCAAAATCTAAGAGGTTAATGACCCCTAGGGTGCCTTATTCAAAAAGTCTTCAGCTCTGCAGAACCATTCAACTTTTGGTTCTACGCTAATCATATTGACTGACATTTTATTGTCAAAAGCTTCTCACTTTGCTACGAGATGTGAGAGGATTTTAACATGAATGGTAGTGAAATCAATAGATATATTATGAGGAATTAAGGATCCCAAATACGCCATGGTGTTTACAAAACTGTTTGACGAATGAGGGATTGCCTCGATGTCATACCATTCCAATTTAGCTAAATACGTGATTACAAGATCTTTATAGGCTTTTAGTATGGGACATCGACACTGAAAGAGCTCCTTGACTTGATTTACTATGAGCAAGGAGTCGCCAAATATGTTTAATATTTTAATATTCATGGTGACGGTTGTGTGGAGCCCTAGTAGTAGGGCTTCATACTCAACGTTATTGTTGGTGCACAAAAAATCTAATTTAAATGACAAGGGCATTGGATATCCTTGTGGTGTGAAAAAAACTATTATGACACCATCCCCTTTCTTGCACTTCGAACCATCGAAGAAAAGAGTCATATCAACATTATTCTCTGGTTATTTGGTTTTGGGAGCTTCAAAATTGATGAAGACTGCATCATCCGAAAGCTCTATGGTTAGAGGCCTATTGTTTAACAGCGGTGCCTCAACTAATTGATCAACTATGACTTATCCCTTAATGGAATTTTGGCTTATGAATTCTAGATCAAATTCTATCAATAACATGATCCACTTCACAGTACACATATTGTGATATGTCTTACTCATCATGTACTATAAAGGGTTTTATTTTGATATAACATATGTTATATGACTCAACATATAGTGCCACAATTTCTTTGTAGCGAACACTACTGCTAAACATAGTTTTTCTACATATGCATACCCTAGCTCGTAACTCACCAAGAGTAGGCTAATATAATATATGGATTGTTCCTTGCCTTACACATTATTTTGGGCTAACATGGTCTCCAATGCAAAGTCGGTCGTTGATATATATATTAGAAAAGGTACTTCTGGCCTTGGTGGAGCTAGCACAAGTGACGTCGCTAGGTATTGCTTTATTTCAATGAAAGCTACTTGAAAATCCTCATCCCAATTGAATGGGACCACCTTGTGTAGCAGTCGATTCATGGGTCAAAATTTATTCGATAACTAAGTGATGAATCTCTTTATCGATGCTACTCTACCCTGAAGGCTTCTTAACTCTTTAATATTGGAGGGAGGATGCATTTCTAAGATAACCTTGACCTTCACTGGGTCAACTTTGATGCCTCTCTTTAAGATGATGAATCCTAATAGCTTACCAAAAGTTATGCCAAATATGCACTTCTTAGGATTCAACCTAACATTATACTATTTTAGGCGATCGAAGACCTTCCTTATGACCTCCACATGCTCAATATGTAGAAATGACTTGGCTAACAAGTCATCCATGTAATCTTCTAGGATCTTATGCATATATTCATGAAAAATGTATGTCATGGCCCTCTGGTATGTTGCACCAACATTTTCGAGGACCAATGGCATAACTTTGTAGCAAAATATTCCCCATGGTGTTATAAATGCGATTTTGTCCTGGTCTTCAGGTTTAATTCAAATTTTATTGTAACAAAAAACATTGTCCATTAAGGAGAGCATTTCATGACCTATAGTTGCATCCACAAGAGCATCAATATTAGGCAACAAAAATGAATCTTTGGGTGTTGCCTTATTGAGGTCTCTAAAATACGTACAAATACGGATCCTTCCATCAAGTTTTCCCACAGGTACCATATTGGACACCCATTCTGGATGGTCAATGGAAATCACGAATTCTACATCCAACAAGTTTTGTAGCTCATATTTCACCATTAAGGCTACTCTCGAATGCATATTTCTAAGATTTTGCTTGACTAGCTTCTTCATCAGATCTAGTGAAAGGTTATGCATAACCAATTGCATGTCTAGACCTAGCATATCCTTGTACGTACAAGCAAAAATATTTGGTATCTCTTTTGGTAGAGGGATGAGGGTGGCCCACTCATCTAGAGTGAGAATATCTCCAAATTTAACCTTCTTTGCATTGGTGGGATCATTATTGATATCCACCTTGAAGGTTTCCTCTACTGACATATGCGATCCCTCCTCAAGCTAATGAGGTATAGGAATAAAATGGATGTCATTCGTTGGGTTCATAGGTTCCATATCGGAAGCACCCTCAGCATGATACACATCATAAGCACAGCCTAGCAAAAAATAGAAATGTTGCAGCATTTCTTTGTTAGGGAAGAAATATTTAGGCTCTATAGGTGAATCAACGCAATCCCAGTCGATAGCATCTTTGTTAAGATACAATAGTTTAGATGGATCTACTGGATTTCAAAGTGGAGTGGTCAAATCAATGGATACCATATTGATGGAATGGTATTGGCCTCTATAACCACATGGATAAACTTCTATACAACCGATGCAATCCTTATACCCACGATCTAGCTCTAATGGCATAGGTACAAAGGGGTCTTATCTGTGAGGACTATGGAAAATTGGATCCTCCTTATGCACTAATTGCAAAATAGCATCATTTGGCTCATGGAGCTCCATCTAGGTTGATAGAAGAGGATTAACCAACCAATAAATTTGCTCCAAGTTTAACCGTCTTGCTCTCAGACGAGGACCAACACACAACTAATGATAGACCTCATCTATGTTGATGGTTTGATGATGGTGATGCAAATAAGGAGGACCAAGGTATGCCCTATCAAACTCATCTTCTTTGTCACTATCCAAAAACCAAAATCCATCATTATCTCCTACTCTTGTGGGGTGATCTGGCAGGTGCAGCCCCATGAATCTGACCTCTTGATTGCTATCATCACTATCCGAATAAACTAAATAATTATACCGTAAGTGTGACACTATCAAGAAATCTAGCTCTACTTCTTCCCCCAAGTGATCAATGTTGGGAAGAGTCTCTTTGGTAACATGTACTGACTCTACAAGTGGTACATGATGCACGATAAAAGACCCTAGATAGGTTACCTCATATTCATCCTTAGATTGATCATTGTTTGAGGATTCACTGTCAACATCATAACTCGGTCCACTCATCTCGGAGGTGGACTCCTCTCCATAATCACTGTATATATCTCCTGACTTGAGATCATCCAAAATTGTGGGGCTATGCCCCTGCACACCTGTATAATTGGTAACACTAAGGATTTTGTGACCCAGGTTATCTCTGGGGTTCTACTCTGTATCAGTGTGCTCTAGGAGCTCTTCATGATTTCCTTCAAGTGGCTTAGTGGTGATGATAGATACCATTGGGTAAGTCCTCTAGAATATGGATGAATTAGGATGATATGGGTTAAAATCCACATCATCCCCCAGGCTAAGGTACAAGCGATCTAAGGATGTTGTGAGCAAGTCATCTTGTCCTTGTATCTATAATCCCAGGCTGAACCTATTAGTTGTTAACTGATAATGTGGTTCGATCGGAGTCTTACATATTTATTCAAAGAGACAAAGTTCATACCCATGCCAATGATATAACTTTAAAATATGTTTGACATAGTCGAGGTTTGATAGAAAATGAACATTCACCATGAATGGTTCACCATCATATTCATCCATGGGCGTATGCATGGGAAGCTGATCTAGCCCTTCATAGACGAAGTTTGTCTGGTTGGGTGGTTCTCCCAATGGAACCATGAATCCAACCAAAAATCGATGAGTATGGTGGAGGCCCATATCTTGTGCTTTCTCTAGAATTGGTCTGAAGGTAATGTTATGCACAATGTACTCTCCAAGCCCTACAGTGGCTAGATGAACAGTCACCCATGGTGTGGATGACCCTAATGATGATGCAGGTGAGGCAGGCTGAGGTACCTCATCGGCTATATCTTGGGCTTCCTCCACTTCCATAGGGGTGGGAGCCTCCTCAATGACTGGATTGGGCATATGATTTTCTTCTCTCTTGCCCATTTCCACCTTTTGCTTCCTCTTGTCCTAAAGCATCACTGATGTAGTCGATCTCAAGGAAGTAGCAATAGTATGCTCATATATATGTGACACAGATATCGATAATTGAGCATCTACCCTTTGCTTCCTTTCTAGAATCTTAGCCAATGATGCTGGTCAAACGTCTAGGTGCATTGACGGGAGTATGAAACCCCATGGAAGATTTTCCATGTTCACAAATTTTAATGGTTCTATGTATGATGGTACCACGTGAACTTGTCCCTCATGAATTTACTTCATGCACTGATGTAATATCAAGGGAACGCAACGCATCTCATGAATCTAGGGCCTCCATAGCAGATAGTTGTACTGCATGGCTCATTCTATCACATGACACATCATAGAGATGGTCTTTAGGCCTACTTGGATGGGTAGAAAAATTGTACCAACTGTCGAACATAATGCGTCATTAAACACCCTCAATGTGAATGTAGTTGGCACGATGTATGATTTTGGTAGCTTCAAGGGACTCAAAGCCTTGGTCGTTATGATGTTGATTGATGAACCAGTTTTGACCAAGACCCTTTTAAATTGCACGTGGTTGACACATAAAATTATATGCAACAACGGGTCAGCATTCTTAGTGGGAACCATCCTAATATCGTGATCATAAAATTGGATCGTTGGTTACTAGCACTGCAGTATATGTCCCATGAAATTTGTGAACGATTGAGCATCTTGGGATTGTACTTAAATGGACCTTAAAATATCCATAAGAGGCTTACTATGCCTAGGGGACTGTTGTATTAATTTATATTTAGATAGCTTTGTAGGAGCTATCTGCAGGTTTTGGACTAGCCTGCTTCGTATGGTCACCACCGGTCTTGTTGGTGGGCCAGGAATATTCTACACCAGTTGTTGATTTTGTGTGGCTTGTATTCTTATGGGAGCACATGGTTGATTCAACTGCTCATACCTCCCATACCTTGTGATAAAATTAACCATACCAATGAATCCATGAGTAGGTGGTTCGATGTGCACCTGGTTGACATGACCAACATTGTTGCGCAGTGCCTCATGGTTTGGAAGTGGATTTTTGTAAATCCCCATGTTCTTGTTGTCAGGTGCTAGTGCATTACTTGGAACTACAATATCTCCTTTATCAATCATGTTTTGCATGATATTCTTGAAGGATCAACATACTTCGATGTCATGACCCTTCGCTCGGTGAAAGATGCAAAATAGGTCGTCCTAGTACCCCTTTGCCTTGGGTTGATTTGGATCGACCATATTGATTTTGGGTAATATTATTGCCTTGGCCTTGCACAATTGGTGGAATATTGATGTTAGTGATTCTAGTAAATGCATGAATTTTTGAGGTGGGTGTTGTTCTTTGTTCTTGCCCTTATAGTTATTATTGTGCTTTTTGTACTGCGCAGGAGGAGGTTGGGCCTGATAATTTTGCTTTTCCTGACCTTTATCCTCTCTCTGGAGGTTCAACACCACTTGGTTGATGTGGGCCTACTTTCCCTTATGCTTTGTGGATCTATTATTTGGCCCCTATTTCCTACTCTTAAGCTTCAAGTTGCTTTCCTGCAACTTGATGTCTTTAATCACCTTGCTTTGTACCAAAGCCTCCTCAAATGTTGAATATTGTTGTAGCTACAACAATAGCGATATGTGCTTGGCACAACTCTTAGTTAATATTTAGGTTAATTCCATGGTAGTATTATGGAATGGTAGCTTCACCATTAACCTCCTTTATCTCTTTTCGTATTGTTCAATTGGCTTGTCATCACGTTGAGCTAGCGTAGCCAAATCAAAAATATTTACCTATTTCTTAACACCAAAAGAAAAGCGTTCAAGGAAAGCATCTACCAGTTGCTCAAAATTGGTAATACTATGTCTCTTCTACTATTTGAACCACTCCCAAGCTGGGCCTAAGAGTTTCATGACAAATGTGTGCAAAAGTAAGGCATTATTGCTAGCTATTTGGAAATATGCATATAAAAAACCCATGACGTGCTCTTGTGCATCTTTGTCACCTTTAAACTTATCTATCCTGGGTATAAAAAAATTCTCAGGATAGGTAGAAGCAAGTATCAAGTGGTCTAGAGGCTCATTGTGAATCTTTCTTAAGGTCATATTTTGAACAACCACGTCTTGCCTCTCGATCGCCTTCACTTTAGCCACTAGGGCTTTGTAGGCCTCTGAAGATAGAAAGTCCTCCTCCCTAAGTTATCATGGCAGTGGTCTAGGAGGTACATTCTTCCTCAATCGTGGTGGAGGATGTTGCTCTTCCTCCTCCTCCACTTGGAATTTTTTAGGATACTCTTACTCAGTTCCATCTCCCTCAATTTCCTCATGTTGTTGTTTCCTCTCATGGTCGAACGGTGGTGGTCTTTCTCTTGGTAGGGCAATGATATGAGTATGAGAATCTCTACACTTATGGTGCACATAAACTTGTGAGAAATCCTTTCTCTAGATGTGCTATCTATTCTCTACATGTGAATCAGTTGGGGCTTGGTCATTGGCTTCAGAATTATGCCTTTATCGATCGCCCCGTGTCTCCACCATAGTGTACCTAGTGTCTAAATTTATTCTTTATTACACAAACAAGGTATACAATAGTGTTTATCTCGTATTAATTTTTAAAAGTGAGCCCTAAACTATTTTATGTTATTTAAATGATTTTTTATATCAGTATAAAACGCCTTATCATGTTTTGAAAAGCGTTGGATGATATTCTCAGTTAAATTGGCTTTCACCTATATGCTCGCATTAGATGATATTCTCAGTTAAATTGGCTTTCACTTGTATGCTCGTAGCTTGACAACCTAGATGTGACTTCCAAGCCATGTAAATCCCCCGTATGTGGTAATGAAGGTCCACACTTAGACAAGGAGCACAGGTCCTCCCAGATCCTCACCTATTTTCCCCCAGTCAGTGTTATACCCTCCTAAGAGAATACATGTAAATTTTCTAGGGTACAAAAGGTTCTTTGATTCGATATTGGTCTAATAACAAAGGGTACATAGTATTTGGGCTAGTGGATGGAAAATGCACCCACCGTAACTGAACCCTACTAGTGGTTGGATTTCAAGCCCAAATCACTAGTGTTTAAGAGAAACGTGGTGTGTGTGGTTCATTTTAATATATATTAAATAAATGTATCATATAGCACTCATGCTCATTTTCTATATATTATGCAAATGAAAGAACGTTTCAAATTCAAAAAATACAAGCTATTCTAGATGCTCCTTTAGACAATGCATATTACAATGGTAATGATCACTAATTGGACCTCACACATGCACACCAAACACATAAGTTGTATCAAGCACGCTAGATTCTAAGGTGGATTGCAATCAGAGATTCACTGTTCCTAGCAACGCCTTTCCACAAATGCAAATTGAAATGAACTAGGACATGATTGATTTTATTTTATTTAGTTTGATTTTCCTAATTGCATTTCAAAATAAGCATTCTATAAAAATACAGAGAATTAAAAAGAAATAGAGAGTGGAAAATAGGGCCTACCTCAGGTCTTGAGTTGATTTGCACTCTGCTTTCTATTGTCTATATTGTTAGGTGTAAACCACAGGTCTGGTCTGCGGTCTGCACTATAAACCGTTTGTTGAACCTATGGTTCAATTTTTGGCTCGTAGATGATAGTTGCATTCTATACCTACAATTTCAAAAATCAAGAAATAGCAGTCAGATCGCATGAAATGCGGAGTTTCGCTATGATCGCATTCTATAACCACCAAAAAGGCTCACACCTAATGTATCCTATTGTAAGAATTGATAAACATAATATAAAATGCATACAATAATAAGATATTGACAATGAAATGATCAATAAAATATGCTTTATTCCATTTTATTTCAATGCCAAACTCAAATTACAAGTACATCCCTTTTAGGGATAATCATCTTGATACAATTATTACAATAGGAGGTATTTTTATTTCCCTCTCGAGGGTAGGAGTGATTTCAAAATACCCTTCAGGAAGACACAAACTGCTCTAGGGTGGATTAGACCCTCTTCTTTGTGGTGAGGAAGGAAATGAATTATTGTGGCTCCTTTAAAACATGTTTCCTACGATCAAGAAACAACACAGTAATGTCAAAAGCATAGGAAACCTCTCATGATGAGGCCCTTTAAAGACAAATAGCATGAAAATAGCATAATGACATAAATTCAAGAAAATGCGTAAACTATGCTAAAAATGCACAAATCCTATCAATATTGATGGTAATATATGAACAAGAAATACAACTATCAATCTATGGCATCGATTACTTGAAATGAAGCACTATGACATGAAAAGAAGCCATCAATGTCTAAACTACCATAATTAAAAAAGTAATTAAAAATACTAATTATGCTGGTCAGAAGTCTCTAAATTCCTAACTAAACCATTAAAATGCTATATGTGATCTAATTAAGCATATTGGAAGTGAAACAGTAAAGAGATCTATCACCTTTTGCAAACTGCAGCACTGATGTGCAGTCTGCACTATAAACCATGACTGAAAGCCGTGATGAGAAACCAAGTGGTTTGACCTCTAAATTCAAGGGTTGTGGGTTTGAACTCCTTGTCCAATTGATGTTCAAGGATCACCTTCAGTGTCTTCTGATAGGTTTGGTGGTTGAATTGGGCCTTTTTTTGCTCGAATTAATGTTTCTTGGCTCTCTAGATCCTTAGGGCATCTATGGCACAATTGTCATGATGGTTGATGAATTAGAAAAGAGTTTGGCAAAAAATATATCTCAGTACTCTCAATTGAGTGTACAATTTGATAGGGTTTCGCTGCTCAAGTGTGCTATGTCATCTCTTTTTCTTTGCCCTATTTATAAGGGGTACTTATAGGATTACCCAAGGGCTAGGGGTGGCTTCATGGAGAAGCCAAGATCAAGAAGGGGTGGTTAGGACAGTTGGATTGGAATATTTCATCCTTTAACTGCCTTCTTCTAGAATAAATAGTTGTTCAAACTAATTTGGCTCGGATGAAGTCCAACTAAAATTTAGTTAAGACTGTAGGTTACAGCTACGATCGAGACTGTAAACCGCAGGTGTCAACCGTGGTTCAGCTCATAGACCATAGGTCTGGGTTGCGATTTAGACTGATTAGACCAAGGAGCCCAAGTTGAGTGGTTATAACCACTGCTCTATCTTGGAGTCTGTCAAAGATCTTACATATGGTCTTGTAGCATGTCCATATGAGTAGTCACCATTGACATGACTCATTTTAGGTGTCTACACATTCAACTCATCCCATTCCTAGATGAAATTCTTCAATGAATTTCTTCTTCACTTGAGTCCAAGTCTGAAAATCTATAGTATTTTCCCTTTTTCAGATACCAATCAATCGCCAATCCTCTCAAGGTAGCAAGAAATAAGGTTACCCATTCATCAGGTTGATATACACCATTTGTCTTACAAATGGTTATGCAAGTTCTGATATACCTTGTGGGGTCTTCCTTACCCTCACTTGTAAAAGGTGGACATCTCTACTTTGCTGCCTTATTAGCCATCTTTGAAAAATTGTCCTCGTCACTTGAGATCTCCCATGGAATATTTGTTTGATTCCTCCTTGGGGGAGTGTTACTACAGTCATTGTCAAAATTTTCTACCCAAGGTATCTTATTCTATCCCACCAATCATTGACCAAACTCGTGCATCTTCACTTCGTGACCTCCTTCGCTGATATGAGGGAGATGGTCTTGGTCCTTCCTCCTGAGACCTCATGCCTTGTTGCTCTGGTGCTTGACTCCTGTCCTTTGCACTCCCTTGCAACCATTCCATTGATTTCTTAGGTGTCATCATCCACTCTCCTTCCTCTTGCACTAATTATCTATCAACTTATGCCTCTACGCTAGGTGGTTCTATTTCCTCATCTTCTGTCTCTATTAGTAGTGTTTCAAAATCTCCTTCTTCAGATGCCCAAACTTGCTCTATTTTTGGTTCATGTGTACTATGGTCTGAGTTACTTGCATTCTCTCTTTTAGAAATCCTCATGCTCCTTCTTACTAGAATTTTCTCTCATAATTCCTATCTTCTACACCTTTGTACACTGATGTTTGTCATTCACCTCCAAATTTATTGTATTCTTACTTGTTAATTTGGCATATTTTAACAAAAATGCTAGATTCGATATGACAACAATGTAAAATGTAGTACAAGGGTGCAATATTCCTAGTGGGGAGGTGACTTATAAGTCTTGGGATGATCAATTTTCTATTCCTAGTTAGTGGACCAAATCATACCATCATACCATCTCTACAAATAGTTATATGCGACAAGTAAACAACTTGTATGGACACTAAATCGTACCATTGTAAGATCTCGAATCATACAAAAATAGATCTTGTACAATTTCATACTTAGTCAATCTTTCATAACTGGTTTTACAAGCTGTCATACATAGTTTTGTAACTAAACAAGTCGATCTCCCAAAACTACCAAATCGGATAAATTCCCTTCAATCGCATAAACTGCCAAATCGGGTAATTGTCTTTTGTATGATTTGTACAAACTATGGTGTACGATTTGTATGAAACAAAGGTACAACCAAGTGCTAAATTGGATATCCTACTATTTCAATCTCTCTTAGATAGGTTTTTTAAGGGTTTAGTATTGCATTTAATCCTTTTCTAGTAACATGCAAAACATACCAATGAGACTTGAGAGAGTTGTATATCTAATGGTAATGCCCAAAAATCATAGAGCATGGTTAAAAATGCTTTCCTTGATATTACCATCATCATAGATCATTCCACAAAGCCACACCAGTGTTGTTTCAATCCAATTCCTCCATAGCAATGCATAAAATAGCCATAACAATAAGGAAGTACATGCAATAGAAGTAAACTGTAAAATGTTATTCTACCCTTCCAATATTGTACACTGTATAAGAGAAACCACAAACTACACCAAATTTATTATTGTTGAACTATATTACTCAAAAATAGAGATATGCAATAAAAATTCACATCCATGACTCATAGCATTTTCTAATAACTAGAATAACACTAGATTATGACCAGAAGCTAACCAGACTATCAAAATTGAAAATGGGGCCTTATATAATGTTGCCCAGGCTGTTCCAAAGTGGTTCCTAAGGTAATTAGTTATTTACAACTACCCATGCATAATGGAATGCATTAATTAATACTTTTACTAAGTCTAATACCTTAATAATAAAATACATGCACAATTATAACCTAAAATTACATTTCCTATGCATTTCATTTTATTTCATTGCACCTTGTACGATTTGCCTTTACCTTGTACGGTTTACCCTCCTAGATGTATGGTTTAATCCTACCTGTATGGTTTACAAAACTTGTCAAAACTGGGCAAATCCATTTATCACTTCTTCTTCTTATTATGGGAGGTGGTTTACTACCTATAATTAGGAATTTCTTTATTAATTAGTTGTATGAAATTTAGAAGTTACATTAATTTAGATTAATTAAGGAGCTTATTTTCTTTAAAAAATCCTATTTAGAATAAGGGTGATACTTGGGTAACATGAGAAAGTGTGGATGTTACCTTCTTTGAAAGACAATAGATAATGATTGAGGGAAGGAGGTGACCAACCATCTTGGGAGGAAAGGAGCATATTCTAAATCTAAGCTTTTATGATCCCTCTAGGTGGAAGGAAAAAAGATAGCCAATGGAAGAAAACATAGGAGTAGATGGAGGCCTGAGGAAGGAGCGCTAGAAGTAAAGTTATGAGCTCATGTTCTCTACAGAGAAGGTAAGCTCAAAATTTTGTTGTTTCAAATCTTCTCATGCTACTTTAAAGTTTATTAGTTCTTAATTTTTACTTTCTCTATGTTTGTAAGCCTTATTTTTGTCTAGTTTGCTACTATTATTATGATCCTTGGTAGTTTGGACTCTATCTTGGAATTAGGAACCTTTTGTAGAGTAGTAATACTATTTTTTTTGAAGTAAGAGCTCCTCCATTGGATATATGAATTATTTTTCCATTTTGATCTGTGTTGGAATCAATTGTTGCTTGATTCCATAAGCAATAGCCTTGGAGTCCCTCACCTAGGTTTTTCTTATTTAGTTTCATTACTGTTCTATGCTCTAACTAGTTGTCTGAGTCATAGTTAGTTGCATGGTTGTTGTGCTCTTTGTATCGTGTTGTTGCTTTTAGTTCTTAGTGAGTCCTCTATGCTTGCAACTTCTTATTTTAATTAAGGTAGGCATATTATCTTAAGCTAGGCTTAATATTGTGATATCCATTGTATGCTTCTTTTTGACGTTGAACATTATGTTTTTTTATCGTTGTTTAAATCTAGCACTTTTAGGTAAGTTTGGCACCAAGGGGAAAGCTTAACTTGGTTCCTTGTTCTTTCAAATTTTTATGTTGCATTGGTTTTATTTGGGCATGGTTTTGATGTTTTTGTATATTGGGACCTTTTCATTTAAGGAAGATTGGAATTTAAGTTTTAATAGTTTATTAAAGTAGAATGTGCTTTGGAAAAAGATACCTAGAGTTAGTAAACATAATTGTATTTATAGATTTAATTTTATTTATAAATTAGAGTGTTCAATTTTTGTTAATATTAGGATATGACCATGTTGTTTTATTATGATTTGGTTTTTAAAAGAAATATATATAAGTTCTAGAAAAAGTAATAATTAGATTGCTATGAGAAAAATTGGAATGTTAGTAATGGATTTCTAAGGCTTGGGTAGACAAAGGAATTCAATTACAGAGATAAGTATGGGATTATTTTAGTTTCGTTGTATGGCAATGATGTTTTTCTTGCATCCATCATTGTGTTGTGCATGGCTGATTGTATTCATGTATGATGCATGTTAAGTTGCATATGCACAAAAGAGTTGTCTTGATGCCTAAGCTTTAATCTAAGTTCATGGGAAGTGGAACAATTTGAATAAAGAGTTATGATGGGGTAATAACAAGGTAGTTGTGAACCCTAGGAGGGGTTGAGGTGATGTAATAACTAGGTGTTTCAAAAATATAGGAAGAGTTGTAGTGATACAATAACCAAAGCTTTGTGAATGATACACCTTGAATAGTGAGGATAAGGTGTTCTAGGTAGTGAGGCTATGGATTCATTCATAAAACATTAAAAATGGTATCTTGATTGGTGAGTCAAGTGACCATGCTCATTGTGAGGTGAGTGGTAAGGGCCTTAGTTAGCCCATGAAGGTGTGGTAACTAAGCACTTAGGCATTACACAAGAGTAATTCTACATAGAATGACTTATGTAGGGTTAGGAAAAATATGTCCTTCTTTAAGTGTCATGGGCCTTAGAGGATAATCCCTATGCCATGGTCAAGATGTCCTACATCAAAGAGGGTGTAGGAAAGGTAAGGAGACCATTATTGGAATCCTTTCTAAATGGTGAGGTTTAAAAAGGTAAACCAAAAAAATATAGGATGTTGGCCACTCTTGTTCACTTAAGTGTCATATGTAGTGACACTAATCTCAAAATATGGTTATGCCTTAATTAATGGAAAAGAAATATTGGGACATCTTGTGAACCTTGTAAAAAAAATATGTATCTCTGTGGGATTGAGTTGATGGGTTGTTACAATAGGTATTAGAGCTCTAGGTCATAAGACTAGAAGTTTCTACGAAGAGAACCTAGGATGAGCCTTGACTTGATGTGCTACTTTAGGGAGACTAGGATCTTAACTTGATCTGGGATAAGATGGATATTGCACGTCGACTAGGCCAATCATACCAAGGAGTAAAAATCCTAGGGAGTATAGTTTCTTATTGGGAATGGCACCTTGTGGTGAGGCAAGTGTGACCAAGATTATTATCAAGTGAGTGATAATGGTCTAAGTTAGTTCATAGGGAGATGAAACTAACTGATTGTAAGTATATATTATATGAAATTATAACTTTCATAGCTCCTTTTTATGGATAGAATATGGAACCTATTTTGAGAGGAGGATCATCCAAGAAGGTAGGGTCAACTACATAGAAGGAAGTTATGGTACATCCCCAAAAGAGGTCTAGAAGAAAAATAGACTTGTTGGGCACCGAATTGACATCAAGTTTTACTTGATACTATGATTTTCTATGTTCCAATTTTCTATCTAGGCAAGCACCCGATAGTCACAGCTCAGTACTCAAGCATTAGATGGACCAAAGGCAAATTCAATCCAACCTCTAGAGTAGGTTGGTTCCTTGTCAACTTAAAATGTTGTTGACACAATTAAAGCTCAAATAGGGTTTTGAGATAACGGTTAGAAAAGGTTTAAGGTTAGAGATATTATGAAAAATAGTGGTTGGATAGGCTAAAAACATAGGCAACTACAATAAAAAGCTCCCACAAGCTATTTCTAGTGTCTCATCACTCAATATTAACAACACCCAAACCCATGAAATCTTCATCCATGAAAACATAAATAGAGATATATTGTAGAAAACAATTCCAACATCTAATATTGATAATACAAATTAGTATAATAGACCAATAGTTAGATTTAACATAAATAAACTTTCTAACACAAATATAACCATGAAAAAATTTCAACTACTCTCACAACTAGTAATCCAATAAGTTGGAATGAACTAACCATTAAAGTATTAATAGAAATGTAGCTCAAAGCTTCGAACCTCTTGAACAAGATGATGAAGATGATAAAATTTGAGTAAAAAAATAGAGTAATGCTCCTTCCATTAGCTCACAAGAATATTTATAGTAGGTCAAGAAAACGCATTAGATACCACCCTTGAAAATTAGGGTTCGACCTCTATTTATAGTTTGTAAAATGAAATAATATTAAGGAAACATTACAAATATTACATTTTATAGCTCAGTAGAGAGTTTTCCTGGCATAATCTTACTTGCTGGAGCAATATGTGAAATCCACTGTGAGTAGTCCACCATAGCTTCTTAGCTCTACAACTTTTTGTGGTAGTTGGAGTTCTAGATACTGAAAGCTACATCCAATCCATAGATCATTCTTTAAATCTTTGATCTACCATCGATCTACAACTACTTCTGGATATTGTTCTTGAAACCCTTTGATACTTCGTCTTCCTGCCCTCCAACTGACTGCACTCTGATCCGATGAGAAATTTATTTTAAATACTTCAATAATGTTAGAAAATCTTGGACCATTGATATTCATTCTTGAATGACTACGATTAAACCTCTTGCAAATACTCTGTAAATAAATCGAGAAAGAAAAAGCTCATTCTGCACTTTTAATCGTTGATGTCAGCTTTGGTAACTTTAGTTATACGAAATCAAATTATGATATGGAATACACTGAGGAATGAGCGGAATGAAATCCACTACCAATCCACTCCTTAGCCTTCTTTATCTTCTTTGGTATTAGGTAGATTGCAATCCACACAAAAAGTATGATGATATCATATTTCCCTTAATTGGAGTGCAAAATCGCCAATCCGCACTGGAAGTAGTTCAAAAATCCTTTTATCTCCATTTTGCACTGGAGTTAGTGTAAAATACTCTTTATACTTAGTAGATTCAAGCTTACCAACACTTAGCCGCTTGGAGCACACACCAAACCAATGTCGATCACCATTCTGCATCGAAGGTAGTATAAAATAATCTTTGTCATCATTCCACTTTGGAAGGAGTGTAAAATAATGTTTATCACCATTTCACACTCCTTTTAGTGTTTTAGGCATTTACATCTTCATTCTGCATAGGAGTTGGTGTAAAATACTCTTTATCGCCATTTTGCACTCCTTGCAGTGCTTTCTAACTTTAAGTCACCATTCCACACCAAATTACTCTTGGAACTCAATGGAATGAGAACTCATCAACACTTAGCCACTAGAAGCATGCAAAAACCACCCATGATCACCATTTTGCACTTCTTTTCACACTAATGTCATCATCGCCCAAAAATTTACTGAATCAAGGCTCGTCTGGAATTCACTTCCAAATACACTATGAATTGAGTGGAATGAAAATTAACTTTCTCAGAACTCATTAACACTTAGTCACTCGAATCATGCAAAAACCACCCATGATCACCATTATGCACTTCTTTTCATACTAATGTCATCATCACCCAAAAAATTTACAGAATTAGGACTCATCTGGAATTCACTTCCAAATACACTATGAATTGAATGGAATGAAAATTAACTTTATCAAGGCGAAAATACACTAAGTGTTGATCAAATTGGGAAACTCATTGCGGATCCGCTCCAAAATACACTAGGAAATGTGCAAAATGGAGATTTCATGCCTTAGAATAAAAATTTCAATGCTTTCTAAGGATGTGGCCATTTTGGGCCTACATTCTGGCACCTCCTGGGTCGATTTTCTCACAAAACCATAGAAATTAGAGTCTTATCCATTGGGCATCAAACATAAAAAATGCTTATCTTCAAAAAATGCTTTAAATAATAATTTCCATATGAACACTACCCTATGAAAATTTTGTGAACACCTTAGAGGATAAATTTTCATATAGAGACCATGCTTCATACATCCTAGAGGATAACTGTTCACATGGATACCATACTATAGATAATAATATCTGCCACTCTTTCAAAACTACTCCAATGCTTCAACAAAAACATAGCTATGCTTTCTTTATAAAGCCTTTTTACCACAAATAATATGGATGCCTTAACACAAAACTTGTTGTTTTCTATGTATGTCTGGACTCATGCTTTTATTGTTTCTTTTTGACCATGTCAGAATAAAAATAAATCAAACAAAATATAAAAATTATGGCTACATATGTACAAAACAAAAATTGTTAAACTTGTATCCCTTTAGGTTATGTAGCAGCTCTATCAGGCTCTTCGTCTTGCTGGGCTTCTTCCTCAAAATTATCCTCTAGCTCTTGCTCGACTTATTCCTCAGGTGAAGATTTTTATTTATTTTCCTCTTCAGTATTATCACCAAAAAGCTGCACCATCGGTTTCAAAATTTGTAGGGCTTGTTTCTAAGTTGCTTCAAAGGGGTTGAAATTTTTCTTCAAATACTTATAAATGTACTGTAGTTTACCAATATTTTTATAATTAGCATAACTTCCTTTGTTTACCAAGTCTTCCATGAGGTCTCTGATCCTAGTAAAATCAATAATCATTTTTGAAGCTTGCTCTTGATCAATTGGTTCTTCTAGAGCATCAATTTCAGACTCATCTTGTAAGCTCTCACTAGTGCTCTTATTAATTTTTCTACTGATAGCAAGTTGTGGTATTCCATCCACAATCCCCTAAAACCAATTTGAATCATTTCCTTATTAATATCCACTACATCCTTGATAAATCCTTCAATTTTTTCATACAATAGCCAAGCCTTTTGAAGTGCACAATTCTAGCAGTAATTCTAGCAATGTTCCACTCCTTATTAGGAATTGGCTTAGCAGAGTCATTGAGTCTACTATCCACCAACCTATGAATTTGCTCGATCAGAATCACCATAGGTTGTAGCTCTCTAGTGAAATTATCCAGATCCTTCTGAATGCTTTGGAGTAGGTGGCTGGCATCATCTAAATAATCAACAATAAGCTGTAGCCCTGAGCATTTCTCTAGAACTTTAGAAAGTAACTATTTTCTCACTTTATTTAATCTAGCCTTGGAAAAACCTGAAGATTTAGCCTTTTCAATTTGAAGTTGCTACTTTAGACTCTGTATCTCTTTAGCCTATTCTTCATTTTTCTTCTTATGTCCTATTTTCTCCTTGAGCTTATTAGCTTCCTGAAATTTCTCTTGCCAGTTCTTAGCTTCTTTTTTCAAAGCCTTCTCCATTTCTTTCTGATTGTTAATGGTTTTTTGAAGCTTTTCTATTTTCTTTTCCAACTTACCCACCTTTTCTTTGAATATATAATTTTTTACATACAAATTTTCTAGGTGGGCTTTGGCTATGACCAATTCATCTTCTTAAGGTAACTTTTCAATATCTTTTGTATACTCTTCTATACGATAATCATGGGTAGTCATCTTAGTTTTAGGATTGCTCACAAGGGAAATCATGAATCTAGATGTCCTTTGCCTTGAAACTAGATCAAAAAATATGCTTCTCCTCTTTGTGGCCATCCTATTGGAAGGCTTGGACAACTTTTCTACCCAAAAATCTTGGATTTTATGTGTAGCTTCCTATTCCTTCTATAAAATTTCTTGAGTAGGGTAACTCGCAGGAAGAGAAGAGACCACAAGGTATGCAAGAGTAGAATCAACAGTTGATAATAGTTGTGTAGAAGTAGTTACAGTGTAACCTATGACCACAGTGGAATCTATGACCACTGCTATTGTTGCAATTGACAAACTCATGGAAAATGAAGTGAGACTCACAGATGGGTGAGAGGGTGTACTCAAAATAGTTTACTTCTAAGATGAGGGTGGTGGTTGTAATTGCAAGGATGGAACTATGCGAGATGATGAAGGAGGAATCTCAGATGATGAAGATAGAATTTGAGGTTACCTTGGAGGAGATGGGTTTGTTTGCACCTCAGTAGTGACTGATGAAACAGGGGGTGAACTATGAGGTGGAGAAGGCACCTTTGTTACAATTTATTTCTTAGAAAAGGAGGGAGATTTTCTTGGGTAATTTGGATGAGGAAGAGGAGAAGCAGGATTAGAGACCATACCTTAACCTATTTATGTAGGGTATTGTGGAGCTATCTCTATGATCTGCTACTATACTTATTGTATCAATTCTTCCATAGTTGAAACAATTTTTTTTTTAACAATTTCCTCTTTATACAACCTTTGTTTCTTGGAAATCCCTTTCTCAATTCTTTCTGGTCCCATTTTGGCCTTTCACTTAAAAAACTGCATGGTGACTTTATCACTTTATGTATCTTCTTTAGACAACCCTTCCTGTACTGGTTCCTCCTGTAATATCTGCTTAGAAATAGGATTTAATTCCATTATTACTGCAATGGTGAAACTCAGAGGTGTAAACCTAAAGTTCTCATACTTCTTATTCTAGTATATCTTTGTATCTAAAGGCTATCCACCCAAGGCTAGGAGTTTGGGCCTACTTATTGTCTCTATGACTAGTGTACTGATAGCTCTTTTATCAGATAGTGCATATTACTCATCAACTGCACTACCTTTGGAAAATTCTCTATTTTCTCAGTTGTAGGCTGAAAAGTCTTCAAAATTTCAGCAATAGTCAATGGAGTATCAACTTCCTCTTCTTGAAATTCTTCTTCTAAAGGTGGGCATGGTGAATCAAATCCATTTTGTTACTTCTTATAGATTAGAACTATATTCCTTGGGTATTTTGGCTTCCAAGTTGTGATGTTATTAGCATACCTTTTAGAAAATTCACCATCAATTTTTAATTCAAACCTAGATTTTTCTTTACCATTCTCAATTCTCATCCTCCACCAGTATGATATCTTGGCTTCATTCCATTTGTCATTTTCCTCTACCTCATTGCTAGTAGATTATTGGTATTTAGGGTCCTCTTTCTTATCTATTTTATCCTTAATTTATTTGATGGTAGACTCCTTCAACCGATGTTTTACATTATTATTTGGATCAAAAACGACAATTTCTTCATAAAAGTCTAACCATGGAGGAAGTTGATCCATCTTAGAAACATTCCACTCCAAAAGAGTAGTTTCTTTGTTATTTCTACCCTGTTCAAAATGAGGCCTAGATTTCTTCTCAAATTTGTAGGCCTTTTATCCATTTAGGGCTATGTTCCTCTTATAGAATACATCATCTGGATCATGAATCCATCTCTGAGGAATGTAAAATAGACCCAACCTATCCAGGTATTGGTCAATCTATTCACCCTATCACTTCTTGGTAATAGTTATATCATCAAAATTATGGTAGGTCAACATATATCTTCTCTTTCTCCCAGAGCCATAGTTCAAATCTATAAATTCTTCTTGCCTTCAGTATTCTAAGGCAAATAATCTATCTATAATAAAATGGTGTAGCAAAAAATGCTTACCCATAAATCCATACAATCTAATGACTGTGCCCTTTGTTAGGAGGTATCAATCTCCTTCTTCAACACCTTTTATTCTTAACAATTTTTTGGACAGGGGTGGTAGCCCAGGGCATTCTCCATACATTATTTTCAATGCTGGCCCTAAGAATTCCAAGTTGAATTTATAGAGACTCAGTTCTTCTAAGATGATAAGTCTAGTAATAAATAAGAATGGGGTCTCCCTAAATATTTTTGTCTTTGATTGGAATCTAGGTCATCATGTCTCTTATTGCAACAAAGAACATCCAGACCAGGCTTGATAAATACCTAAAATAAGGTGTATCAAAAGCACTTTTTATTCTTAGTAATTGCTTGTGAATTCTCTGAGCAAGGAAAGCTAGCCAGTCAAAATATATAACCCTAATGCCTTTCTTTTATGCACCTTCCTCATACATCCTTTAATTGGAAATACAGTAGGTAGTGACTATTTGCCAATCATTCACCATTTTATTAGAGTCCAAACCCTCCATACAGGATAACATTGAATATAGCTCAGGGTGAACAAACCACTCAATAGAAATTGGGACTTTGGGCAACACTTTTTTGGGTATAGTGTCTTTGATTTGGTTATAGACCCATTTTCTAAAAGGCTCACCATCATGAGCTTGGTTCTACAAAGAGTAATACCCAACCTGGGTTGTTGTTTTGAACTCCTTTGACCTTACGAGTGGTTCTGATCCTATGGCAAAAAACTTGTGGCAATTTGTGATAGTGATGCTAAATAGGATTTTACCACTAGCGGTCTTTACTGCTTTTGCCATTGGAACATAAAATTTAATGTAAGATACTATTAACTTTGAACAAGGATGAACGGAATTGCAAATGTAAAAGGTCAAAAGAGAGAATAAAACATCTACCTTGAGTCAACAAAGCTGCTCTCTTTTTATATTTGTTGTTAATATTCCTTCTGAGCTTAGCTCTCTCTGTGAGGACTAGATCGGTGTCTACCACAACTTCTGCTCTGTCGATAAAGTGCCCCACTACCTATTTCACCAGTTTTTTAGCTTCTTGAACATCTTCGAAGGTAATTTTGTGAGCAGTTTAAATTCTCTCTAGAATTCACAAGAGATGCTTTCAGCTATCATTTTGCTTTCTTTCACTTAGTGAACGATGCTTTTTGTCAAATGAGCAAAATTTGGTATTTTGGTACTTTTAATTTTTGATGCATACATGTCTTCCACAATTAATGTGACTACTGCATGAATTTATCGTTGGCACACTTCTCAAATCACACTCATTTCCTTAGGTGGCTTGGAGGTGGCATTCTAATTTTTGATTGGCCGAAATTCAAACGTGCTCCATACCCTTGCGATGTCGCTTTGTCTTTTATTCCTCTACAGGTGTGGTAAATATGATCATGTATTTGTGAGAATTTGATTTTGTAAAGTGGTATGATACATAATTTCTTCTTCACTCAAAAGTAGACTTGAAACTGACGGATTAAAAGCCTTCATTATTCCACTACCCTATTAGACCTTTTATGCACGAAATATAATACAAGCATCATTTCGCTGGTATTGTGGTTCATTTTAATGCAGATTGAAGGTCACTCATCACTTCGCTTCCTTCTTAGTGCATTTGAGCATGGAATAAAAACTTGTTGCATCCTTGGGAACACTTAGCTTATTTTTTGCAAAAAATTTTTCTCTCTTTTTTTAAACATGTTATCAAAACAAAACTTGATACAAAGTGCAAAAAATAAATATGATACAAAGTATGTACATATATTACAATGAGCTTCTATTTCAATCAGAAATAGAGTTTAATATGAAAACTATTAACTATAATTGGTTGTATGTTTCCCTCCAGATCTTCAAGCTAGAAAACATTGGTCTCTTTAACCTCTATTATCTTGAAAGGTCTATTCCAAAAGGAATCAAACTTCTGATGATGTCCTAGTTTAGCTCTTTCAACATTCCACCTAAGTACAGAGTCCCCAACCTAGAATTTTTTGAACCTTACCTTCTTATCGAACCATACCTTGATGTCCCCTGAATGCTTTTGAAAGTTCTCATAGGCCTGAGTTCTTTTCTCTTCTAACTATAGCAAATGTGTTAGCCTTGTTTCCACTATATTTTCTTTAGATTCTTCTTCTATTTTTATCAGATTGAGTGCCAAAATATCCAAATGGATAGGCAAAATTACTTCTTTTCCACACACTAAGTCATAAGGAGAAGTCTTTATAGACTTCTTAATAGTAATTCTATCTACCCACAAAGCTTGCTCCAACATTAGGTTCCAAATCCTTTTATTCCCCTCTAATGATCTGCTAAAAATTCTTAACAGTTTTTTATTGGTAGACTCTGCAAGTCCATTCGCTTGAGGGTAATAATTTGAAGTATTCTTGATCATGATGTTATACTTATTGGTAAACTCAATACACTTGGCCCCTATAAATGCTGGTCCATTGTCACTCACCAAGGCTTCTGGAACACCAAACCTTGAAATCAAACTCTTTGTAAAATTGACCACAACCTCTTGGTCTGATTTCTTGGTAGGAATAGCTTCTACACATCTGGTGAGGTAGTCTGTAGTAGTTGAATGTACTTTTTCCTAGCTGAATAATGAGGGTTAATAACCCCTATAAAGTCTAGTTCCCATTGCTAAAAGGGCTCTTCCACTTGTATTGGCTTAAGGAGAAATGAAGCATTCCTTGTCCTCCCTACATGTCGTTGCAATTTGTCATAGGCTCTAGTGACTTTGAAAGTATTAGCAAATATAGTAGGTCAATAATAGCTTGCTCTAATAATTTTAAAAGCTATAAATCTGTCTGAGAAGTGTCCTCCATATAGCCCTCCATGGAAATCTTCTATGATATTTTGTTGCTGATCATTTTTTAAAAACCTAAGCAGAACTCCATAAAGGTTCCTTTTGTACAAGCCCTATTGCAGCAAGAAATTCTTCAAAGCTTACAACCTATATCTTCTTCTTTGTGATGCATTAATATTAGAAGGGCATACCTTAGTTTAAAAATACTTGAATATTTGATCTACCCAGTCTGATTCATCTGAATACAATCCTTCAATTTGATTTGCTATTGCTTGAAAAGTTGTTATCTCTATTGATATTGTTGCTTTTGTCAGACCTTGGCATAGAGATATTTCCCTTACTAGCTTGGTAGGATGGATTTCCAAATTATATTCTTGGATTTTAGTTATCCAACCAGCTCTCTTATCCCCTAGTTCACCTTGTAGAATAAAAATTCTTACATCTGGATGAACAACATAAACCAGGGTCTTTCTTTAAACCAAGTATTGCCTAAATTTATTTAATGATTTCATTACAAAAAATACTTGTTTCTCAATAAAATTATACTTAACCTGGTACTCATGGAGAGTTTGGATCCAAAATAATATAGGGTGTTCCTCCCCTTGATCATTTTTTTGGGTGAGCACGGATGCATAACTTTCCTCAGCTCCATAAGCATAAAGGATGAAATATTTACAAAAATATGGATTGACTAGCATGAGAGCTATTGCAATGGACTGATTGATAATCTCAAAAGATTGTTTCCTTAATTTAGTCCATTTGAAATCTACATATTTCTTTATTAGTTCAGATATAGGCCTTACCTTCTGAGCGAAGTCAGAAATGAATTTCCTGACAAAGTTTATTTGACCAAAGAGGGACTACAAGGATTTCTTGTTTATAGGCAATGGAAGAGCAAGAATGGATTTGATTCTATTTGGATCTATGACCATACCTTATTTTGAGACCACATGACCTAGCAACTTTCCCTCATGTACTACAAAAAATGATTTCTTAGGATTAAGGGAAATGCAAAATTCTCTGCACTTTTAAAAAACTTGTGCAAGGTGTGCTAAGTGGTCATGCTTGTTGTGGGAAAACATATTCATATCATATAAATAAATTAGAATAACATTGTTAATCAATTACACAAATGCATAGTCCATGGATCTCTAAAATGTGGCTTCTGCATTAGACAACCTAAAAGGCATTCTCTGGTAGGCAAATGTGCCCCATTTTGTGGTGAATGTTGTTTTATATTGATCTTAATTCTTCACCCAAATATGATTATATCCAAAGAAACCATCTAGTAATGAGAACATTTCTATCCCTGCCACTATCTATAATATTTGATCTATCTATGGAAAGGGGTAGTGGTCCTTTAATGATGCCTGACTAAGATTTCTAAAATCTACACATAAGTGAGTATCACCATTCTTCTTCCTCACGGGTACCAAGTTAGCTACCCAAGTTGAATATTTAATTAGGTATATGATCTTAGCCTTCAATAACTTCAAGATCTCTTCTCTCATTATTGCTTCTATCCTTGGATTTATGGGCCTTTGCTTCTGCCTGAATGGCTTGGCATTAGGCTCTAGCTCAATGGTGTGTTGGATAAAAATTTTTCATATGCTTTGAGGTCTTCATATGACCAAGCCACAATGTCTTGGTACTTTATACATAAAGCTTTAATATCCTCCTCTTCCTTTGGAGAACACTGGATTCCAACCATGATCTTTTTTTCTTTTTCTATTTCAACTTCCTTATTGATTTTATCATTGAATTCCATGGATCTGATCCTTTTACTATATTCATTGTTAAAAAAGCTCTATAGAGTGACCAAATAACTAAGTATGTGATTGTTATTAAGTTGAATGACATCATGTTGATCAATATCTTCTAGATTTTCCTCTTGCACAGTGGATAGATAGGATTCTCTCACCAAAAAATCAATGATATGCTCATCACTATCAAAAAACTACCAAAAAATGTGCTTATATGGCATCATAGGTATGAAAATCATTTTTGATCCTCTTATATTTCTTAATTCCTATGTCTACATAGGGGTTGAAGTTAGATACCCTTACTACCAAGGAGTCTGCCAAAGTATTCTTTCCTTTGGGAACAAAATTTATATTTAGGGCATGAAAGGAATCCATTAAATATCATACCTTGTTTCTATATGATTTCAGGTAATGATGCTTATTGATGTATATTTCTCTTACCTGATTTACTATCAACTCAAATTTTCCATATATGTTAAAAACTTGATACCCATATTGTTTGCTTGCATTAGTCCAAGGCACAGAGATGAAGAACACAAGCTTATACTGAGAAGGGGGGTGAATAGTATAAGACCTCTTTTTACTTTTTCCTTTATACTTCAAAATAGTAAAGCAATATACTTAAAGCAATATCAAAACAATGCACAACATCATCCACAAAGTGACACCAATTTTAACGTGGTTCACCCAGAATGGCTGGGCTATGTCCACAAAAATTTTCTCTAAAAGTTATCTCAAAGTTATTTGGGAATCCTTCCCAATTACAATGTTTATGAGCCTTGGCCCAAAGGAGATACCTTCCCCCAAATAGAATTTATGAGCCTCTGCTCAAAGGAGATACCTTTCCCCAATATGATTTTATGAGCCTCTGCTCAAAGGAGATACCTTCCCCTCTGCTCTGGAAATGATCCCTCGGAAGATCAACTACCTCTCCCTCTTGCCAGCACGTGGAACTCCTTTCCACAAAAGACCTCCTATCCTCAATGCTTAGCCTAAGAGACCTCTGCCTTCTATGATCATGTCCATAATAGCTCAACAACCTGTACCAAACATAGACAGTCGGTCTAGTACAAGTCTTCCTTTGTCTATCAGATCTGTCCAACACTTGAACAAATCAATCCTCTACACACAAGCTACACTGTCTTCACACACTCTGTGCCCATACAGTAGCACTCCATTTTTGTATTTGTCCTTTGTGCTCTCTATGCCCTCTACTCTCTCTATGCACTCACAGCCACACTTGGTCGAACTTCAACCTTTGCACTATTTTTGCAAACACAATGGCACTCAAAACAATTCACCGTGACTCTTCGCTCACTTTGCACACTTCGATCAAATTTTACACTCTACTCTCGGTGATCAAACTTCTCACTCTGTGCTCTATCTCGAATGTCGCAACAATGATTCTTCAACTCTTCAAAATAGCCTACCTTTTATAATAGCATTTTCAAGATCAAAACCTTAATCTTAGTCGACTGTAACCCTGATCTGTAGTCGACTGCACAAACCTAAACTTTGTCGACTCAAATTTAACTTTTTCGGCTTCAAATGCCTCTGTAACTCTTCTATAGCTTTTGTCGCAAAACTACAACATGTCGCGATATCGTGACACCTTTGCAACCGTACACTTTCTTTTGGCTTTTGTCGCGATATCGCGACACTTCAGCCTTTGTCAACTTCAACTAAGTTCTTATCGTGATATCGCAACACTTCTATATTTGTCAGCATCAACTTTGCTTTTGTCGTGATATCACAACACTTCTCCCTTCGTTGACCTCCTTTCTACTTTTGTCATGAAATTGTGACACTTCTGCCTCTGCAGACTTTGTCTTCACTTCTGTTGCGAAATCGTGACACTTCTATATTCATAACCTTCCTCTCTGCTTTTGTCATGAAATCGTGACACTTTACCTATAGAAGACCTGCTTTCAGTTTCTATCACAAAATCATGACACTTCTGGTTTCGTCTGCTATCTTTTCTTCCTATCGTGAAATCGCAACACTTTCTGCATCCGTACGCTTTTCCTTCATCCTATCGCGAAATCGTGACACTTTCTTCATCCGTACGTTTTCTCCACAACCTATCATGAAATCGTGACAGTTCTCACTTCAAAAACCTTTCCTTTGCTGCATGTCATGAAATCGCGATAGTTCTCACTTGGGACATTTTCATCTGCAGCATGTCACGAAATCGCGACGGTCCTCACTTCGAGCTCTGTAGCATGTCGTGAAATCATGACAGTTCTCACTTCGAACTCTGCAGCATGTCGTGAAATTATGACAGTTCTCACTTTGAACTCTACAGCATGTCACGAAATCGTGACACTTTTTGTGTTACTTTCTCTCTCCTCAAACTTGTCGCAAAAACGTGATAGTTCACACTGCAGACTCTCTCTTCTGCATTATGTCATGAAATCATGACACTTTTTCTTTTGGACTCTCTCTTCTGCAATATGTCATGAAATCGTGACACTTTTTTGTCCGTACAACCTTCCTTGCAATATGTCGCGAAATCGTGACACTTTTCCTTCTCGGCCTTCCTGCTCTTTTCAAGTCGCGAAAATGTGACATGTCGTGAAATCGTGACACTTTCCACCTTGCTCTCTTTCTCTGCCAACATGTCGTGAAATCACGATAGTTTTTCCACTTGTTTTTTTCTCTGCCAACATGTCGTGAAATCGTGACAGTTTTTCCTGCTTCTTCTCTCTCTGCCAACATGTCGTGAAATCATGACAGTTTTTCCTACTTCTTCTCTCTCTTCCAACATGTCATGAAATCATGACAGTTTTCCCTGCTTCTTCTCTCTCTTCCAACATGTCGTGAAATCACGACAGTTTTCCCTGCTTCTTCTCTCTCTTCTAACATGTCGCAAAATCGTGACTATTTTTCTTGTCTACTGTATATGTCGCAATATCGCAACACTTTTCTTACTTGTCTTTTTATTTGATCTTTTGCAAATGGGCTACTAAGATCTTCTTGGAAACTCATTGTCCATGCTTTGAATAACCTTTGAACTTGTCATGTCGTAACCTTCATCAAAACAAATTATTTGACATTAAATCAAATTCCTTCAAGAGCTTCTTGACATCAATGACAACCTATACACTTGAGCAAAGGCAATGTACCCAAAGTACCCAAAATTGCCAACAAGAGACTCATATTCTACAATATTATTGGTGCATTCCCATGTTAGTCTATAGGAAAAACTCTTTGTACCTTCTGATTGGAATTGTAACACCACACTAGAACTAGTACCATTTCTACATTTGGAACCATCAAAGTGCATGGTCCACATTTTTTTACTCTCAGATACTAATTATATATAACAGGAACTTTCTTCTTTGATTTTGTAGAAATATTGTAAGTGCCCATACCTATCCCAAATTGGATGTAATCCTCTTTTAAAGGTAGCACATCTTCGATCTATAGCTCCTCAAAGTTATCCACTAATTCAAATTCCTCAAGAGGAGTGAGATTGCACATGTGTCCTTAAATTTTTTCAATATGGTAAGACAAAGGATTTTCAGGTGTTATCCTTATTCTCTTTCCTTTGAAAGGAATAACCATGCTATAATAGTCCATATACATACATCCACCTAAATTTGTAGTAAAATCTCTTGAAATACATAAGCCAAAAGGCTTTAGATCCACCACTACTATTTATTGTACTATAGTCACCTCTGGTGCTCTATGCAACCTCATTAAGACATCTTTGATTACTCTCACTGTATTTATAGGTGTTCCATCCAATTGCAGTACTCTAGGGTAGGATTAGGTTTAATCCATACCCATATCCTCACAAACTACTTTAGGCATAACTGTAGTATATGCCCTTGATTCAATCATACAATTCTGGACCACCCAACCTTCCATCCTCAAAGAAATATAGAAAGTATGAGGTCTGTTCTTTAAAATAGCAAGGGACATTTCTTTCTTTTTAGAGGGTATACTAAGAATAATGATGGCCTACTTTTCTTGTGGATATTTTTTCAAGGAATATTTTAGTAGGTCAATCTATCCAAGAATGAAGAGGGTGTCATATAGACTAGATTTTGAGGGTATTCCCTTCATTTCTTCCACAATGTTGTACTCAGACTTAGCCAATGTGGGTCTCTCAAGCCTTCTTTTTGGCTCACCATATTTTATCTTATATTTTTGAGTGGCATCTATTATTTATATTTTGGTAATAGAAGGGAATCTAAACCTCTCTTGATCCTCATCCTTAGACTTTATTCTATCTCCCTCAGTTTCTTTCTCAAATATCTTGGGAAGACTATTTTATTTTTCCTTAATCTAGTGAATAGGGAAAGCGTTACTGATTTTGGGAGGTGGATCACTCTTCTCCTGAGAGAGGACCTAGAACAAACCCATTTTTGTCGATCCACTTGCAACATTTTATTACCAGATCTTGTCATAACAACAATAGGTCCATCCTCATCCAACTCGTTCCCAACCATGATTTGGTTAGGCTGCCATAACATGTTTACCCTTCCTTTATGGTTTCTTTCTTCTTGATCCATAGCTTACTAGACACGGTGTTGGTACATAACATAAGATTATGAGTCATGTGGATCATTACATACCAAAAACTAGATGTTTACCAAGCTTATCTTTGAATAACACTCAAGCTCTTCATAAGCTGCATTTACTTTTACCCCAGTACTATTACTAGGACTAGGTATTTGGTCTTTATTCACATATGGGAATCTCCTTTGTTGAGACTGAAGAACATATTTTTATACTGAGAGGGGGGGTGAAAAGTATAAGACCACTTTTTAGTTTTCTTTAAAAATAAATATTATGCAATGTATAGATAGAAATATCAATAGCAGTAATAAAAGCAATGCACAAATCACCATATACAATAGAGACATCATAATTTATGTGGTTTACCCAATGTAGGCTACTCCACGGAGAAAATATTTCACTAAAATTTTCTCAATCAAACTCTTGGGAATCCTTTCCCTATTAAAATATTTATGGACCTCTATCCAAAGGAGACACCAATCCCCTAAATCAAGTTCATGGATCCCTATCCACTAGAGAACTCCTCCTATACTCTGGTTGGTGATCCTATTGAAGACTACTACCTCCATTGCACTGGCTTGTGGATATCTCTCCACTAAATACTCTTGTCCCCACTTAGAAGACCTATCCTCATTACCTTGGATGATGGATCTCTATCCACTGAATACTACTATCCTCTCTGCTCTATCACCTCCAAAGATCTATCTCAAATCTACACTAAACATAGTCCTTCGATATAGCACAAATCTACTCAATATCTATCTTTTGTCTGGCATAAATCTGCACCAAACTCTATCCTCAATTCTTCTCAACAAGTCCATAGAGATCTTACTTAAATTTTCTCAACAAGTCCACACAAAACTTGCTCAAATCTGCTCAACAAGTTCACATAGAACTTGCTCAAATATTCTCAACAAGTCCACACAGAACTTGTCTAATTTGCTCAATAAGTCCATACAGAACTTGCTCAAATATGCTCAACAAGTCCACACAAAACTTTTCCAATCTGTTCAACAAGCCCAAATAGAACTTGCTCAAATCTACTCAAAAATTCCACATAGAACTTGTCCAATTTGCTCAACAAGTCCACATAGAACTTGCTCAAATTTTCTCAACAAGTCCATACAAAACTTTTCCAATATGCTCAACAAGTCCACACATAACTTGCTCAAATCTGCTCAACAAGTCCACACAAAACTTGTCCAATATATATTGTAAGCTTCCACAAAATCTCACACAAAAATTAGTCCACAAGTCTCCTCAAAGACTTATCCGAAATCTGCTCAATTAATTTTAATAACTCTCTTAGAAACATAAGGATAATTTTTAGAGACTCAATATACTTCAATGCTCAATCACTTTCTCAAATCAATTCAAAATATAGAATAGTTTATTTTATGGAACTTGATCACTTCATACATCCACTTGACTAGGCTCAACCAACTCTACTCAACCAATCACTCAATGAAACACCTCTTTCTCACAAACCCTAGTCCAAGCATGTAAACACCAACTCAAAATATTTCCAATAATTGCTCAACAACAAATCTCACATAACAATGATACTCATGATCTTTGCAAACCCTAGTTCAATTTCTTCACTCAACAACTCACTCAACAACAATTTTTATGAAATAAATCTCACATAACAATGATACTCATGAGAGTGTTGTGTTGTCGATCCATATTGAGAAAGAAGGAAAAAGTGTCGCTTTTTTGTGATATGTTGAGCATGAAGGAAGAAGTGTCGCGATATCACGACATGTCGCATTTTCACGACCAAAAAATAAGAGAAAGAGTAAGTGGGAAAATGTGTCACGATATTGCGACATGTCATTTTTTCGTGACTAAAAGAGAAGAGAAATAACAAGAAGGAAAAAGTGTCGCGATATCGTGACATGTCGCATTGTCGCGATCAAAAGAGAAGAGAAAAATCAAGAGGGAAAAAGTGTCGCAATATCGCGACATGATGAGCAAGAATGAAAGAGTGTCACGATATCGCGACATGTTGAGCAAGAAGGAAAATGTGTCACTTTTTGGCGATATGTTGAGCATGAAGGAAGAAGTGTCGTGATATCGCGACATGTCGCATTTTTACAACCAAAAAAGAAGAGAAAGAGCAAGTGGGAAAAAGTGTCGCGATATCGCAACATGTCGTTGTTTTGCAACTAAAAGAGAAGAGAAAAAGCAAGAAAGAAAAAGTGTCACGATTTTGCGACATGTCGTCTTTTCATGACCAAAAGAGAAGACTAAGAGCAAGAAGGAAAAGTGGCACGATATCGCGACATGTCGCATTCTCACGACCAAAAAAGAAGTGAAAGAGGAGGAAGGAAAAAGTGTCGCGATGTCGTGACATGTTGAGCATGAAAGAAAGAGTGTCACGATATCACGACATGGAGAAAGTATCGCAATATCACGACATGTCGCATTTTCACGACCAAAAGAAAAGAGAAAGAGCAAGAAATGAAAAGTGTCACGATTTCGTGACATGTCGGATTTTCGCGTCCAAAAGAGAAGAGAAAGAGCAAGAAGGAAAAAGTGTCACGATATCACGACATGTTGGTTTATCGTGACCAAAAGAGAAGAGAAAGAGCAAGATGGAAAAAGTGTCACGATTTTGCGACATGTCATCTTTTCGCGACCAAAAGAGAAGAGAAAGAGTGAGAAGGAAAAGTGTCGTGATATCGCTACATGTTGCATTCTCACGACCAAAAGAGAAGAGAAAGAGGAGGAAAGAAAAAGTGTCATGATTTCGCGACATGTTTAGAATGAAATAAAGGGTGTAGCGATATCGTGACATGTTGCTTTTTTGTGACCAAAAGTGAAGAGAATAAGCAAGAGGGAAAAAGTGTCACGATAAATTTTCGTGACCAAAAGAGAAGAGAAAGAGCGGGAAGGAAAAGTGTCACGATTTCGCGACATGTCACTTTTTCGTGAACAAAAGAGAAAAGAAAGAGGAGGAAGGAAAAGTGTCGCGATTTCGCGACATGTTCAGAATGAAAGAAAGGGTGTAGCGATATCGCGACATGTCGCTTTTTCGCGACCAAAATTGAAGAGAATAAGCAAAAGGGAAAAAGTGTCACGATTTCGTAACATGTCATATTTTTGTGACCAAAAGAGAAGAGAAAGAGCGGGAAGGAAATGTGTCACGATCTCACGACATGTTGCTTTTTTGTGACCAAAAGAGAAAAGAAAGAGGAGGAAGGAAAAGTGTTGCGATATCGTGACATGTCGTAGTTTCATGACCAAAAGAGAAGAGAAAGTGTTAGGAGGTGAAATTGTCGACTGCCTGTGTTCTAAGGTGTGTGTAATATTTTGTAAGTGTGTTGCTCTTTTTTGGCTATGTGGCCCCAGTAGGGGGCTAAGGACAGACTGTCCCTATTGATTTCTTGTTATGTTTGAGCTTTGTGCTAATTTTGTAATAGGTTTTTGGTCAACCTTTAAAACTCGGTTGTAATGAATTTGTACCTTAATTACCAAAAAAAAAATGTTCTTTGCAAACCCTAGTTCTTTGATCAACAACTCATTTCAACAAAAATGCATATAAAACAATATTCATATATCAATGATACTCAAACCCTAGTTCAAGTTCTTTACACAACCAATAGCTTGAACAACAATGGTTATAAAACAATCCTTTATTCCAAAAAACCTTGAAGCATTATCTCAACACTCTCAATAGGAATCCTAATCAAGTCCTTTTCACTCCAAACTTATTTTCCAAAAAAATCAATCAATCAACTCAACTATGGAAGAATGTGCTCATACCTTTTTCTTGATGATGAAGGGATCTTATAAATCTTCCACAACAACAAACACTCTTTTGCCAAGCTCAAGAAGTTATAATATGATAAAATCCCTCAAAAATTACAATGTAAATATCAAAACATATACACCTTATCACTTCATCTTTAAGAAAACATTCTTCAACCTTTACAAAAATTAATTCACCAAATACACCTTATAATTTCCCAATGATAATAATAATCAATGACAAGAATAATTTTAATGCAATATTCTTTCTTAAAAATAACTCTATGCAAGAAATACCTTTTATCCTTTAAATCCTCAATAAATCAATGTGACCAAAAATTTATTCAAAATAAAGCAAACTCCTTATTCCTCCAATATACCAAAAATAATAATCAATATAAAACATTTAAGCAACCCTTTTATCTCCCTAAGACCTCATGTCAAAACTTAGGCACATAAAATATTACACACAAAAATTAGTACCTTTGCCTTGCCTTGGAAGGGATTCAAACACACGATGCTTCCTCAACCAGCGCCCTAGTCGTGGCTCCAACCACCGCATGAGCTAGGTGCTCGCTTGGGGAGAAGAGAGCACCACTTGCTCCAAAAACTCCCTACCTTGCTTAATGTAAAATATGCACCTTTCCTTTGGTGCTCTCCAACACCAATGAAACCACAAAAATGCTATCGCTACATTTCGAACGTAGGTCTCCTGGCACCCAACACTCTAACGTTGCCCTATTTGCCACTAGACCACGCTGCCTAGTTGGTGCTTGGTCAAATAACATTGTTCCTATTAAACATTGTTCACTGTAGCTAAACACATTAACCACTTCGTATATTCTGTATGAGTCAACATAATTGCACGCATACATTAATCGAGCAAAAGGATAAGTTTTAATGCCTTTTAGGCATTGGTATTTATAATTGTTTCCCTCCTTTATGCAAAACATCAGCACCCAAATTTCCTCCAATGTATTAGACATCGATGCTTTTTTATCCCTTTGGCCTTATTAATTTATAAAAAATTTAAATTCATTTGAAGTTAAATTTTATAAATTACTTCTTTAAAACCCTTGGTTTTATTTAGGCCACCTTTCATTTTTCAACTTGGTATAAATAATATTTATTTATAAAATTTAAATTCATTTTGAATTTAAATATTTTATCAAATAAATATTAAACCTTCCTTTAGCTTTGCAATAAACTTTCTTGGATTTTATGAAAAACCTTTTAACTTATGCTTCCACATAATATTAAAAATATTATGGAGCCCTTTTGCCTTTAACCTCTGCATTGTTCCTCTTGACCTTTGACATTATTAGAAGCTTCTTCTTGGATATTAATGACAACTTTGTTTCTTGAAAAATTTCTTGACATCAATGACAACTCTACTTAATGACTCAAAATGTCCAAAAATATCCTCCTTTGTCATTTATGGCAACCCAAACTCTATTTACTAAAAAATTAACTTTTCTTTTGTTCTGATCCCCTTGTGACATTGCTCCCCCTGGCTCAATGCTCTTTCCTATTTACTCAAATACCAAATATCTCCCCCTTACTCAAATATCTCCCCCTTTGACATCAATGGCAAAGGGTCACCTTTGGGGCTTGGGGCTAAGAATGAGCCTCTTATCTTAGTGCCTCTCCCACCTTCTCTTGAGGTGGTTAATTTTGAGGTGGAGGTATTTCATCTCCCATAAAACATTGTTCTTTACCTTTATCCTCTATTATTCTTATCCAATAATTTTGATTCCTCTAACTATTTCTATCCATGTACATGTTCCTATCCATGTATACATTTTTTTTCTTATTCCTGTTCCTATTCTTGTTCTTGTTCATATCCATGTTTTTGTTCCTGTTTTTGTTCATATCCATGTTCCTGTTCCTATTCATATCCATGTATCTATTCTTGTTTCTGCTTGATTTTGGAATATCTTCTCTACACCACTTTTTTGTGTGACCATAATTATTTCACTTATAACACTTAATTTTATTATTCCTTGGAGGTGAAAATATCTTAAAATTTCTTCTAGTGAAGCCATATCCTCTTCTATCATGAACCCTGTAATTTATTGCCTTGTGACCAAACTGATTACATGAGTAGCAATACCCATGGAAAATTTGTTTGTTCCCATATTACTATATCTCATGTGTCCTGCACTGTGAAGCCATATGTCCAAACCTGTGACATGAAAAAATCTTCCATTGAAGTTTCCTTGTATTGACCTCATTGGTCTCTTAGTCTCTCTTGACCTATTCTGATTGATGTTCCATCTGTATATTCTTTGTGCATTGTTCCTATTCTTGTTGAACTCTCTATTATCCATATCATCCTCAGATGTCTCACTCTCTTTTACACCGTCTTCTTCTAAAATATCTTCATATAAAGTTTCTTCTCCTCCAAAACTTGAGGTTGACTCTCCTTCCCATTTCTTTTGAACCTATTCAAATCCAAGACCTGTCTTGCTTGATGTAGGCTTTTATACTTTGATAAAATTATCCAAGTTCTTTGAGCTATTTTTGAACTCTTTTAGCTTGACCTTGGAGTCTTCTAAATATTCTCTTAGTAGTTCCACTTCTTGTGTTAACTTTTCACATTCTAAGATATTTGCTTCTAACTTATCCTTGAACCTTTTTGTCTTAGCCTTTGATTTTTCTAAATATTCTATAAGCAATATTCTCTCTTCATCACATTCTTGAAACTAAATTTCAAGTTTAGAGTGTTGCTTCCTTACCTTCTTTACCGTGTCAAGGGCATAAATAAGTTCTCCCTTGAGATCATATCCATCCTTTTCTGAATATTCCTCTATTTTTTTACCTTTTTCCAAATCTTTATTTTCTATTGGATTATCTTCTATAAGATCACCTACTTCTTCTTCTAATGTTGTTAGAAGGTTTTAATCTGGTCCTTCAAGTGCATCCTCATATTCACCATCACTAAAACTATAGCCATCTCTTGTACAATCATCTTCAAGATGTCCAAAGTTACCACATTTAAAACACTTGAGAATTACTGGAGTCATTTTCTTAACTTGTTTTTTTTCTTCAATCATAAATAGAACTTCATATCTATCATTATCTAAAAAAATAGCATCACTATCACTTGAGTACTTAATTGCCTTATCCGCATAGTAGCTCCTCTTTTGTCTTTGAAAGAACTTATTTCCTTGTATGCTTTGTCCATCCTTGCTTTTCTTCTAGTGACTGTATCTTTCTGATTCCCTATTCTTGTGATCCTATTTTTCTTCACCATTGTTATTCTTAGCTTCTTGACAATCTATTGCAAAATTTCCATACTTTACACAATTGAAACACTTAACATATTTTAGATATTTGGATCTTTTGGAATCCTTATCTCTTCTACCATAATTAGCTTCTTCATCACTGGATGACTCATTGCTTGATTTTGACTTCTTACCCTTTGTCTTCTTGATTGCTTTGAATGTTGATTCTTTCTAGGGAATAGGATATTTTGTTCTTATCTCATGTACTGTATTAATACTAAGAAACACATCTCTTGTCAAAGTATCTCCATCCATTAACACTTCTATAGTAGAAACCTTTTCACTGAATCTTTTTGGAAGAGTTTTTAAGACTATCACAAACATCTGATTCATAAATATTCATTACAAGTCCTTGCATAGCATTAACAACCTCATCAATTAGAAGTAGATAAGTACTAATATCTTCCTCATCCTTCATTCTTAATTCTTCAAATTATCCTTTGAGATTTTGCATATTTTCTTTCTTGACACATTTATCTCCTTCATATATATTTTGTAATTTATCCCACATTTATTTTGTAGTTTGACAATGCATAACTTTCATAGACTCTGTTCTATGCAAACCTCTCAAAAGTGCATTCATTGCTTTTGAATTTTAATGTTGTAGGAGCTTACCTTCCTTATATGTAGGAGTATTAATCAAGGGATCGTATCCAATTTAAATTGCTTTCCAAATTTCATTGCCAAGTGCCATTAGGTATATCTTCATTCTCAAACTCCAATATATATAGTCACTTCCATAAAATATTGGTGTTGAATTATTAGAGGATACATTCTTAGAATCTATTGTGTTCTTGTTAGATTTTCCTTCGAGTTGTTAGACTCTTCTGAAGAAACCCGCTATGATACCAATTGAAGAACATAAGCTTATACTGAGAGGAGGGGTGAACAGTATAAGACCACTTTTTACTTTTCTTTCCAAATCAATATTATACAATGTATAGATAGCAATATAAAAAACAACAATAAAAGCAATGCATAAATCACCACACACAATAGATACACCACAATTTATGTGGGCTACTCCACGAAGAAAATATTTCACTAAAATTTTCTCAATCAATATCTTGGGAATCCTTTCCCTATTACAATGTTTATGGACCTCTCTCGAAAGTAGACACCAATCCCCTAAATCAAGTTTGTGGATCTCTATCCACTGGAGAACTCCTTCTCCTCTACTCTGGCTAGTGATCCTCTTGAATAGCACTACCTCCACTATACTAGCTTGTGGATCTCTCTCCACTGAAGACTCTTGTCCCCACTTAGAAAACCTATCCTCACTGCCTTATCTGATGGATCTCTATCCACTGGAGACTACTATCCTCTCTACTCTGTCATCTCCAAAGCTTTGTCTTAAATCTACACTAAACACAATCCTTCGATCTAGCACAAATCTATTCAATATCTATCTCTGGTCTGGCAAAAATCTATCCTCAAATATGAACCAAAATATGTCCTCAAATCTTCTCAACAAGTCCACACAAAACTTGCTTAAATCTGCTCAACAAGTCCACATAGAACTTGCTCAAATTTGCTCAAAAATTCCACACAGAACTTGCTCAAATATGCTCAACAAGTCCACACAGAACTTGTCATATCTGCTCAAAAAGTCCACACATAACTTGCTCAAATTTGCTCAACAAGTCCACACAAAACTTGTCCAATATGTTCAACAAGCCCACATAGAACTTGCTCAAATATGATCAACAAGTCCAACAAAACTTTTCTAATCTTCTCAACAAGTCTACCCAGAACTTGCTCAAATATACTCCACAAGTCCACACAAAAATTGTCCAATCTGCTCAACAAGTCCACACAAAACTTGCTTAAATCTGCTCAACAAATCCACATAGAACTTGTCCAATATATATTGTAAGCTTCCACAAAATATCACACAAAAATTAGTCCACAAGTCTCCTCAAATACTTGCCTCAAATCTGCTCAATTACTTTCAATCACTCTCTTAGAAACATAAGGAGAATTTTAGAGACTCAATATGCTTCAAATTCAACTCAATACTCAATCACTTTTTCAACTCAATTCAGAATATAGAATAGTTTTTTTTATGTAACTTGAAAAATCACTTCACACATCCACTTGACTAGGCTCAACAAACTCTACTCAACCAATCACTCAATGAAACACCCCTTTCTCACAAACCCTAGTCCAAGCATGTAAGCACCAACTCAAAATATTTCCAACAATTTCTCAACAACAAATATCACATAACAATGATACTCATGATCTTTGCAAACCCTAGTTCAATTTCTTCACTCAACAACTCACTTCAACAACAATGCTTATGAAACAACTCTCACATAACAATGATACTCATATTCTTTGTAAACCCTAGTTCTTTGCTCAACAACTCACTTCAACAACAATGCATATAAAACAATCTTCACATATCAATGATACTCAAACCCTAGTTCAAGTTCTTTATACAACCAATACCTTCAACAACAATGCTTATAAAATAATTCTTTATTTCAGAAAACCTTGAAGTATTATCTCAACACTCTCAATAGGAAATCCTAATCAAGTCATTTTCACTCTAAACTTATTTTTCAGAAAACCAATCAATCAACTCAACTATGGAAGAATGTGCTCATACCTTTTTCTTGATGATGAAGGGATATCATAAATCTGACACAACAACAAACACTCTTTTGTAAAGCTCAATAAGTTATAATATGATAAACTCCCTCAAAAATTATAATGTAAATATCAAAACATATACACCTTATCACTCCATCTTTAATAAAACATTCTTCAACCTTTACAAACAATAATTCACCAAATACACCTTATAATCTCCCAATGATAATAATAATCAATGACAAGTATAATTTTAATGCAATCTTATTTCTCAAAAATAACTCTATGCAAGAAATCCCTTTTATCCTTTAAATCCTCAACAAATCAATGTGACAAACAATTTATTCAAAATAAAGCTAACTCCTTACTCCTCCAATATACCAAAAATAATAATCAATATAAAAAAATTAAGCAACCCTTTTATCTCCCTAAGACCTCATGTCAAAAACTTAGGCACATAAAATATTACACACAAAAATTAATACCTTTGCCTTGCCTTGGAAGGGATTCAAACTCACGATGCTTCCTCAACTAGTGCCTTTGCGATGACTCCAACTGATGCACGGGCTAGGCACTCACTTGGGAAGAAGAGAGCACCACGTGCTCCAAAAACTCCCTGCCTTACTTAGTGCAAAATATGTGCCTTTCCTTTGGCGCTCTCCAACACCATGCAACCACTAAAATTCTACCACCATGTTTCAAACATAGGTCTCCTGGCACACAACACTCTATTTATGTCCTCTTTGCCACTAGGCCACACTGCCCAATTGACGCCTGGTCAAATCACGTTGTTCCTCTTAAAATTTATTCACTAGAGCTAAAAAAATTAACCACTTTGCATATTATGCACGAGTAAACACAATTGCATGCATTCATTAATCGAGTAAAAGGATAAGTTTTAATACCTTTTAGGCATTGGTATTCATAATGGTTTCCCTCCTTTATGCAAAACGTCGATGCCCAAATTTCCTCCAATGTATTAGACGTCGACACTTGTTTTTCCCTTTGAACTTATTAATTTATAAAATATTTAAATTCATTTGAATTTAAATTTTATAAATTACTTCTTTAAAACCCTTAATTTTTTTTAGGCTACCTTTCATTTTGCAACTTGGTATAAATAATATTTATTTATAAAATTTAAATTCATTTTGAATTTAAATATTTTATCAAATAAATATTAAACCTTCCTTTAGCTTTGCAATAAAATTTCTTGGGTTTTTATGAAAAACCTTTTAACTTATGCTTCCACATAATATTAAAAATATTATGGAGCCCTTTTGCCTTTAACCTTACCTTTAACCTCTGCATTGTTCCTCTTGACCTTTGACATTATTAGAAGCTTCTTCTTGGATATTAATGACAACTTTATTTCTTGGCAAATTCCTTGACATCAATGAAAACTCATGACAACTCGACTTAATGACTCAAAATGTCCAATAGAGACCTCTCCATATCTCTATTTTCCATTGAGTTCATTTTATTGCTAAAAATTTTTAATGTATTATGTATATTTAGGATGACAAAAAACTCTTGAGGAGTCTTAGAAGGGAGTGGAGGGAAAGGAACTACAAATTTTTGTGCTTTTAGCTATGGAATGGGAGTCATATGTGGATATGGAGATGACAATTAAGGGGGTCCATATAATATGAAGTAGTAGCTTGGATTTGGATATTAGTGGTTTCTAGATTGTAAGGTAGCACAACTTTGGGAGGTAATCTCCCTACATTAATTAGGATATTTTCTGCATGAACTATTGCGTTATAAACCTGTGGAAATTTTTCCACCCTAGATTTTTGGTTTTGTAGGCCTAGCTCTGATCCAAGAGCTCTGATATAATACATATAAGCAAGGCATGTAGCTGGTCTAGATACAAGGAGAATTCTTTTCCAAGTTCTGCTAAACCTCAAATTAAAATCTGAGATAGTTTCTTGCTGATTATTTAGCATAGATGTGAACTGGTTAAGCAAGGAGAAATAGTCAGTATATTCATTAAATTATTCCATAAAAGGCTAAGCCAATGCTACCCATGAAGTGATAGTGTTATCCTCAAGAGTCCTAAACCAATGTAAAATATTTCCTCTAAAGGATAGGGATAGGATTCTCACAATAACATCCTCATTATTTATATTATGGATTACTTCTAGATTCAAAATATTTTGATAGTGCTCATATGTAGTCTTTCCAGATCCATAATAAGTGGGAATAGCTTTAGAAATGACTTGAAGAATGTCATGCATATGGGCTAATCTGAGGAGGCCAGTTGTGTTCCAACTAGGGTACTTCTACAAAGGCTAAATTGGGGGTATATTTCTCTGATTAGGAGTTGCATTTCTAGCCATGCTTCCAGGTGTAGGTCCTACTGGAGGGGCTATTGGATTAAGTGTAGGGTTATCCTCAAGAATATCTTCTTCTAAATAAAAATATTGGCTTAAATTCCTTATAACAGTGGACCCACTATACGATAACTCATAATAGAAAAAGGAATTAGGGTTATTACTTTTGAAAGACCTGGTATACATGATAGGACACTGGTCTACAGGGGTAATTATTTTCTAGGTTTAAAAACTAGGGAGACGTCAAGTGAATTTGTTATTCTCTACATAGCAAGGTCAAGACAATTCACCAAATCTTGATTCTTTTGGGTAGAGATAAAACGATAACTCATATGATGGATTTTTGTGTTCCTTGTGAATTGGTCTCCCCAAGCATGCCAAAAACTTTTGGGCACCAAATTGACATAAATTTTTACTTGATATTGTGATTGTCTATATTCCAATTTTCTATCCAGGCATGCACTCGATAGTCACAGCTCGACACTCAAGCATTGGATGGACCAAAGGCAACTTCAATACAAACTCTAAAGTAGGTTGGTTCCTTATCAACTTAAAATGGTGTTGACACAATTAAATATCAAATAGGATTTTGAGATAAGGATTATAAAAGGTTTAAGGTCAGAGATATTATGAAAAATAGTGGCCGAATAGGCTAACATAGACAACTATAGAAAAAATCTCCCATAGACTATTTTCAGTGTCTCATCACTCAAGATTAACAGCACCCAAACCCATGAAATATTCATCCATTATAATATAAATAGATATATATTGCAGAAAGCAATTTCAACATCAAATATTGATAATCCAAATTATCAGAATAGACCAATAGCTAGATTTAATAGAAATAAACTTTCTAACAACATAGATCTAACCATGAACATATTTTGAAAAGCTAGAATGAACTAACCATTAAAGTATTAAAAAAAATGTAGCTCAAAGCTTTGAAACTCTTGCACAAGATGATGGAGATGACAAGTTTTGAGTCAAAAATTAGAGTAATACTCCTTCCATTAGCTCACAAGAATATTTACAGTAGGGCAAGAAAATGCAATAGAGATGACCCTTGAAAATAAGGTTTCAACCTCTATTTATAGTTTGTAAAATGAAAGAATATTAAGGAAACATTACAAATATTATATTTTACAACCCAGAAGAGATTTTTTCTAGAATAATATTACTGGATGGCACAATACATGAAATTTGTTGTGAGTAATCCACCATAGTTGCTTAGCTTTGCAACTTGTTGTGGTAGTTAGAGTTCTGGTTGTTGAAAGCTACATTCGATCCATCGATCATTATTGAAATATTTGATCTACCATTGATCTACAAATGTTTTTGGTTCTTATTCTTGAAATCCTTCAATGCTTCATCTTCCTACCCTCCAACTGATTGCACTTTGATCTAACAAGAAATTGCTTTTAAATACTTCAATAATATTAGAAAAAATTAGACCGTTGATCTTCATTCTTGAATGGCTATGATTAAACCTCTCGAAAATACTTTGTAAATTATTCAAGAAAGAACAAATTCCTTTCCACACTTTTAATCGTTGATGCCAACTTTGGTGACTTTAGTTCTACAAAATCAGATTTCAATATGGAATACACTGAGGAATGAGCGGAATGAAATCCGCTACCAATACCCTCCTTAGCCTTATTTCTCTTCTTTGGCATTAGGAAGATTGCAATCCACACAAAAAGTATGATGACATCATCTTTCCCTTAATTGAAGTGCGAAATTTCCAATCTGTACTAGAAGTAGTTCAAAAATTATTTTGTCTCTATTATTCATCGAAGTTAGTGTAAAATACTCTTTGTACTCAATGGATTCAAGCTTTCCAACACTTAGCCACTTGGAGCACGCACCAAACCAATTTCGATCACCATTATACACCAAAGATAGTATAAAATGAGCTTTATCATCATTTCACTCTAGAAGGAGTGTAAAACTGAAGAACACAAGCTTATACTGAGAGGCGGGGTGAACAATATAAGACCACTTTTTAATTTTTCCTTCAATTCAATTTTCAATTCAATATTATGGAGTGTATAGATAGCAGTATTAATAGAAGTATTCAAAGCAATGTACAAAACATCATACATAATAGAGACACCACAATTTACGTGGTTCACCCAATGTGGGCTGCTCCATGGAGAAAATATTTTACTAAAACTTTCTCAATCAATCTCTTTGGGAATCCTTCCCAATTACAATGTTTATGGACATATGTCCAAAGGAGATTATGATCCCCTAATCTCAAGTTCATGGATCTCTTCCATAGGAGAACTATTTATCCTTCTGCTCTGGCTAGTGATCTTCTAGAAGACTTTATCTCTCTACTGCTCTGACTTGAGGATCTCTCTCCACTTGAATAATCTTCACTCAGATATATCTTCAATTGTCCTGGCTACTAGATATCTATCCATTAAGAGTATATCCTTTTTACTCTATCACCTCCAAAGCTTTATCAATAGGTTCACTCAGAACCTCCTCAAATTTTCTCAATAGGTTCACTTAGAACCTGCTCAAATCTGCTCAATAGGCTCACTAAGAACCTACTCAAATATGCTCAATAGGCTCACTCATAACCTGCTCAAATATGCTCAATAGGTTCACTGAGAACCTGCTCAAATCTACTCAATAGGCTCACTCAGAACCTGCTCAAATATTATCAATAGGATCACTCAGAACCTACTCAAATATTCTCAATAGGCTCACTCAAAACCTGCTCAAATCTACTTAATAAGTCCTCTCTAGGACTTGCTCAAATCTGCATAGCAATATTTCACAAAAGCTTACTCAAAATTAGTCCACAAGCCTTCTCAAAGACTTACCTCAAATCAGCTTAACAAGCTCACACAAAACTTGTCCAATCTCATAGAATCATAAAGAGAATTGTTAGAGACTCAATATGTTCTAAACTCAATGCTCAATCAATATCTCAATTCAATATCATAGAAGCATAAATATAATTGTTAGAGACTCAATATGTTCTTTATTCAAATCCCAATCTCAACTCAAATCAATCTCAACTCAAATAAATATCAACTCAGCTCAATCTTATAGAAACAGAAAGAGAATTTTTAGAGACTCAATATGTTCTATTCACAAACTCAATTTCTTTCTCAACTCAATATCAACTCAAATAAAAATATAGAATAGTTTTTTTTATGGAACTTGAACAACCACTTCACACATTCACTTGACTAGGCTCAAACAACTCTACTCAACCAATCACCACAAGGAACAACTCTTTCTCACAAACCCTAGTCCAAGCATGTATCACTCAACTCAAAATATTTCCAACAATGCTCAACCACAAATTTCACATAACAATGATACTCATGTTCTTTTCTAACTCAAGTTCAAGTTCTTTGCACAACCAATGGGATTCAACAAAAATGCTTATAAAACAAGGTTTAATCACAACTCTCAAACTAGAAAACCTTGAAGCATTAAACCAACACTTTCGAAAAGGAAACCACAATCAATCCTTTTCTCTCCAATGATATTTCATAAATCAACCACCATAAACAATCAATAGAGAATATTACCCATACCTTATTAATACCAAGAAATTGGTCCACAAAATCTGCCACACTCAACACGACTTTCCTTTCCAATCTCAATGAGGGTTAGTGGAATTCAAATAATAATCACAAAATAAAGCATAACTCAATTTACACCTTTTTACTCCAACTCAATAATCACACCCACCAAAGATATATTCAATAACCCTCAAGCAAAATATTTTTCTCAAGAATATTTCAATAATTAAAAGCACTCTCCAAATAACATCTCAACAATGTGCCAAATAAGTAATAATCCTTATTAATCCTCAAACCACTTATACCCTAAAGAAATTAAAATCTATGCCTACCTACTTATCTCTCCAAAAATCACTTTACTATAAAATTTATGCACATATTTTAAACTAACTTTTAGCACCTAATAAAACAAAAAAATTGTTTTAGTTTTCTTTTACAACTTTAATGCATACCTTGGCACAAATTTTGGAATATCAAACATAGCATATAAATCTTGGTAGCATGCGCACGAAAAACCACAACCAGTGCACTATTTCCCTTTTACACAAAAAATGGAGTTTGCAAGATTCGAACCTGAGTCTTGCGGCTCCTGCATCCTAACAAACGCTTGTGGACCATGTGAGCTAGCACTCCACACAATACCAAAAGTGCCTCACTCTCCTTTATCCTCCATGCAATAGCCAACACAAAATAGATTCCTCCTTTCTCAAGAAAAATGAAGTGCACGCAATTCAAACACTCAACCACTTGCCTCCCAACACCTTTGCACTGCTCGAGTTGCCAACAGGCCACACTACCCATGATGTCTTTGGATTCGACCACACCTCAATTTATTCGCTACCTCTACCTTTATATATTTTTCACACAAGCTCTTTTCGCTTTTCAATAATCACATTAACCACAAGAGCAAGGATAAGGAATAATAAAACTTAGTCATAATTTTATATAGTCTTCTCCCTCATATTTGACGACGTCGACGGATTACTTTTATTTTAATTTTAAAATTTAAACTAAAATTTAAAATTAAATATCTCCATCGACGGGGCACCTTTTTCGATAAAATGAAAATCCAACTTGGGTTTTAAGAAAAAACCATTTCAAATCTACCATCCATGGTTTTAAATAAAACCTTTTATTTTGCCTACCTTTGTTTCCACAAAAAGACTTTCCTTGCACTTTTCACAAAATATAGTGCATGCCATCATAGATTCTTTTGACATCAATGACAATATTTTAGCTTAGGAACTCAAAATGTCCAACAATCTCCCCCTTTGTCATTGATTGCAACCCATATTCATTTACTAAAATTTGACCTTCTTTTTTGCTCCCCTTGGAACTTTGTTCCCTTGGCTCAATGCTCTCTCAAAAATAAAATCTCTCCCCATATCAAAACTTTCCTTAATATACACAAATATCTCCCCCTTTGACATCAATGGCAAAGGGTCACCTTTGGGGCTCAAGGCTAAGAATGAACATCTTAGCTTAGCCCCTCCCCCACCTCCTCATGAGGTGGTTAATTTTTGGGTGGGAGTATTTCTACTCCCTGAAAGCACTACTCTTTACCTTTATATTTCTCTCTTCCTTTCTAATTTTTCTAAATCCTCTCACTGTTTCTTTCCATGTAATCATAACTTTTGTTCTTGTTCCTGTTCTTGTTCTCATCCATGTTCTTGTTCTTGTTTTTGTTCTCATCCAAGTTCTTGTTCTTGTTCTTGTTCCTGTTCCTATTTCTATTCTCATCCATGTTCCTGTTCCTATTCATACCTACTTCTGGAATATTTGCTCTACACCATCTTGTTGTGTGACCATCATTATTACACTTATAACACTTAATGTTATTATTCCTTGGAGGTGCAAATGTCTTAGGATACCTCCTAGTGAAGCCAAATCTTCTTCTGCCACGAACCCTGCAATTCATTGCCTTGTGACCAAAACCATTGCATGAGTAGCTATATCCTTGAAAAATTTATCCTGATCCATATTCTCGTCTTTCATATGACCTGCATTGTGAAGCCATGTGCCCAAACCTATGATATGAGAAGCATCTCCCATTGAATCTTCCTTGCATAGACCTCATTGGTCTTATGTTCTGATTGATGTTCCATCTATATCTTCTTTGTGCATTGTTCCTATATTTTTTGAACTCTCTGTTGTCCAACTCATCCTCTGATGTCTCATTCCCACTTACACTATCATCTTCTGAAGTATCTTCTTCATCAAGACTTGAAGTAGATTATTTTTCCTGTTTCTTTCCAAAGCCAAGACCTGTTGAACATGATGTTCTTTTTTATCCACAAATGAACTTATCCAAGTTCTTAGAGCTATTTGTGAAACTCTTCATCTTGATCTTGGAGTCCTTTAAATATTTCTTTAGATTAGCCACTTCTTGTGCTAACTTCTCACATTCCAAAATATTTGCTTCTAACTTTTCTTTGAACTTACTTGCCTTAGCCTTTCTCTAAGTCTTCTATGAGCAATAATCTTTCTTCATCACATTCTTGAAACTGATTTTCAAGCTTAGAGTGTTGTTTTCTTACCTTATTTACTATTTCAAGGGCATAGATAAGTTCTCCCTTGAGATCATAACCATTCTCTATTGAGTAATCCTCTATTTGTTTGCCTTTATCCTTATCATTACTTCTTTTTGTCTTATCTTCTATAGGATCACTTACTTCATCTTCTGAAGCTATTAGAATATTCTCATATGGTATTTCAAGTGCATCTTCAAAATGATCATCATTGAAACTATAGCCATCTCTAGTGCAATCATATTCAAGATGTCCAAATTTACCACATCTAAAACATTTGAGAATAACTGGAGTCCTTTTCTCTTTAACTATAAATAGGACTTCATCTCTATCATTGTCTGAAAAACTAGCATCACTATCAAATGAGTACTTGCATTATCTGCATAGTAGCCTTTCTTTTGCCTTTGGAAGAACTTATTTCCTTGTTTTTTTTGTCCATCCTTGCCTTTCTTTTGGTACTTGTGTATTTCTGATTCCCTGTACTTGTGATCCTATTTTTCTTTATCACTGTTTTACTTTGGCTTTTTGCACTTTGTTGCATAATGTCTATACTTTCCACAATTGAAGCACTTAATAGATCTAACATCTATGAATATTTTGGAGCCTTTATCTCTCCTACCATAGTTAGCTTCTTCATCACCAGATGACTCATTGCTCGATTCTATCTGCTTTCCATTTTTCTATTTATCAACTTTGAAAGTAGCTTCTTTCGAAGGAATACAATCTTTTGTTCTTATCTCAAAAGTAGTAAGCATGCCAAACAAAGAATTTCTTGTCAAATAATCACTATCAATTGATGTTTCTATAGTAGAAACCTTTTTACTATACCTTTTTGGAAGAGTTCTCAAGATCTTATCACAAGCATCTGATTCATCAACCTTCATTCCAAGACCTCTCATCTCATGCACAAGTTCATCAATATTACTAAGATAATTATGAATATTTTCATCATCTCTCATTCTTAAGTTCTCAGATTCTCCTTTGATATTGTTGATATTATCTTTCCTGACACCTTTATCACCCTCATATACATCATGCAGTAGATCCCACATATCTTTTACTATTTTACAATCCATAACCTTTATGGATTTTGATATACCCAATCCTTTTATAATTGCATTCATAGCTCTTGAATTTGCATGCATTAGAAGCTTACCTTACTTATATGTCAAAGGATTGACTATAGAACTATATCCAAATTACACTACATCCCAATCTTCATTTCCAAGTGCCATAAGGTGAAATCTCATCAGCATACACCAATACAAGAAGTCACTTCCATAAAATACGGGTACTGCATTATTGAAGGGTCCGTCTCTTTGATCCTTTTGATCCATTGTGTTCTTAGATTGCTTTTACTTCAAGTTGTCAAACTCTTTCCTTCAATTCAAATTTCAATTTAATATTATGCAGTGTATAGATATCAGTATCAATAGCAGTATTCAAATCAATACACAAAACACCATGCACAATAGAGACACCATAATTTACGTGGTTTATCCAATGTGGGCTACTCCACAAATAAAATATTTTACTAAAAAATTATCAATCAATATCTTTGGGAATCCTTCCCAATTACAATGTTTATGGACCTCTATCCAAAGGAGATGTTGATCCCCTAATCTCAAGTTCGTGGATATCTTTCAAAAGAGAACTATTTCCCCTTCTACTATGGCTAGTGATATTCTAGAAGACTCTATATCTCTAATGCTCTAACTTGTGGATATCTCTCCACTTGAGGACTCCTCACTCAAATCTGTCTTCAATTGTCTTGGCTTCTGGATCTCTATCCACTAATACTTTGTCCTCTATACTTTGTCACCTCCAAAGCTCTGTCAATAAGTTCACTTAGAACCTCCTCAAATCAGCTCAATAGGTTCATTCAGAACCTGCTCAAATATTCTCAATAGGCTCACTCAGAACTTGTTCAAATCTACTCAATAGGCTCACTCAAAACCTGCTCAAATCTGCTCAATAGTTTCACTCAGAACCTACTCAAATATGCTAAATAGGCTCACTCATAACATGCTCAAATATGCTCAATAGGCTCACTCAGAACCTGCTCAAATATGCTCAATAGGCTCACTCAAAAATTGATCAAATCTGCTCAATAAGTCCTCTCTAGGACTTGCTCAAATCTGCATAGCAAGCTTTCACAAAATCTTACTCAAAATTAGTCCACAAGATTTCTCAAATACTTTCCTAAAATATGCTTAACAAGCTCCCACATAACCTGTCCAATCTCATAGTGTAGATTAAAAATACACGCCAAACAGAAATAAAATCACAATGACAGAGTACAGAATAGTTGCACAAAAACAAACGATTTCTATTAATCGATGGAGTTTAAAAACTCCTTTTTGAATACAACTGGGCCTGTAACCCTTTATTTGTGATACACAATTACAAGTTATGCTAGGGTTCTCTGAAACCCTAGCCGGCACAAATGGTGGCGCTTCCGAAGAACGTATCTTCAATCCCAACAGAGTGAGTGGGCTTTGTCGTATCCCTTGCTTGGACCACTCCAGCTTAATCAGCTGCCATCAATAAACTAGATATGTTATCAAAAACCTGCACACATTAACACTATCAAGGAGTTAGAAATTAATGAGAGGGCTCCAATGCGTGAGCTCTCAGAAACAATCTAAAACCCTATAAAAATGGAATGCAGGAAATCAATAACAGATTAATACATAAAATATGGTTACTTGCTTTAAACTAATTTATACTTGTTCTCTGTTAACGTAGCTAGATCAGGTGACATCTGGAAGTAATGTTGTTGTAAAAATAGGCTGTGGAAGGTGCCCTGGTGCACTCGCCGAATGCCCGCGTGCTTCTGGATCTGGATTATAGACGCCGGTCTGAGTCTGTGGCTATAGGTAAATGCCCGCGGGAACTTGTTAAACGCCCGTGGGCACTTGGTAAATGCCCATGGGCACTTGGTAAATTCCCGTGGGCACTTGGTGAAGGGGTAAATGCCCGTGGGCACTTGCGACAGGAATGGGAGATTCTACAGAATGCTGCAGAAGGAATGGCGGTGAAAGCGGCGACGGAAGCGGCGATGGATGCGGCGAAAGGGTAGCAAAAGAGAGGAGATAGCAGTAGAAGAATTAGAATCAGAGATAGCGCATAGGAGAGATAGAAGTAGCAAAAGACAGGAGAAAAAGACCAGGGTTTGAGCCATCAAAGTGACTCAATTTATAATCTACTCTTAGGGCACACTTTAGGGTTTTAACGACACTTTGAACGTGTGGCTAAGATTAAAGTGGATCCAAGGGTAGAGAATAAATCTTGGTTGTGAAACGGATTAAGATGGATGGACGGATGATATTAAATGAAGGATGGACGGCTCAGATTAAATCACTTAAACTATTATTTAAATATATATATTAAAATATTAAAATATATATATAAATATTAATTTAAATAAATTTGGGGATGAAAAATGGCAGGAAAGGTGAAATTGGGCCAAATAATGGCGGGAAAGTGGATGACCGACACGTGGCTGACAGGAAGGTATAGATGACTTGCAAGTGGCTGGATTTTGGTGTCTACAGATGCCCCTTTTTGAGCTACTTTGTGTGAAGACACAATGCAGCACAAAAACTTAGGACACCTAAAAAGCTGGATCAGACGCAACTCTCTCTCAAGACTAAAGCACAACTTTGAAGACCAAAGAATAAAAGAATATTTAAAATTTATCAGCTTACCCCCTCAATTGGCGAGTGAGAATGGTTCTCACGAGCCAATTGGAAGAAATTCGAAAGAAAATGAACCGTTTTTGCCCCAACGGTGAAAAAGGGGTTGGTGTATGAACCATCTGTTTATGTCCCAACAGAAAAGGGGTTGGTGTACAAACCAGAAAAAAATATGATTGAAGATGATATGAGTGATGTGAAAGATGGACCGTTTTCTGCCCCAACGGTTATAAAGGGATTTTTGCCAAATTGTAAGTTCCATGATCATGTAAGATGAATTCCACTATAGGGAAGTTAAAAATTGATAACGGATGCCCCAACTCCTGTGGGTGAATCCATACTGTTGATGAAATTGCCTTGTTGGCGCCATTGATATGCAGAGATGCAATATGAAAGAAAGAGTCCAGAACTCAGAGATGCTCCTAGTGACTGTATGGATAATTCCTAGGGTCGGAACCAATCAACCTAGGTAGCCTTAATCTCTAGCAAGACTCAAAATAATGATGATATTGAAGATTGTCCATGTTTAAGGCCCCATGAACTAGGCCATCAATGACAACTATTGAGCAAATTAATCTTGGTATGAGATCACTTGAAAAGTAGGATACCCAAAATTGATTTCCAATTTTCAAACAGTGAAATAATTGATGATGATAAATGGTAAGTGTCCTTATGGTGGTTTAATCCTCTTACCGAATTGCATGGATTCAAATCGCTGCAATCGCCAAGGTGATAGAATATACCACTAGATACGAGGTTTACTTTAATTTGGAAAAAATATGCATGATGAAAGAATAATGAATGAAATTGATGATAGATCAGAAGAATTGATGAATGTTGTTAATTTTGTGAAGGTTTTGAATGTTTTTAACTTAATTTGTAAATCAATGATGAATGATGCGCTTTTTGAGCAAAATGACAAAATTTGTTTCCAAAACTATTGTAACCTTCACAAAATGTTTTATTATGATAAGAAGAATGGATGGATGCAATTTGATGAAATTTGGAGGAGGTAAGCTTCAATTTTGTAAGTTTTGTTCTTTTATTCAATACTGACACCAAACGCCGGTATGCATTTGGAGGTGGCAGAAATGCCCGTCGGTGTTTGAATGCATCATGAAACACCCCACTGCATCTGAATGCACCATGAAATGCCCCACTGCGTTTCAGGGCACCAAAACCAGCTATTTAAACAATTTCAGCGAGAATTTTGCTCATTTGTGCGTTCGAGCTTGAGAGAAGTGCGTCTGAGGGAGTGGAATGAAGTGAAGTGAAGTGAAAGGTTGTGTGGGAGAGTGAAGCACGTGGGAGCTATAGCGGAGATGGGAGCAGACGCGCCAGTGCAGCCAGCTAAGGTATTTTTTTATTTAAAGAAGTACTTTTATTTGTTTTTTTTTTTTTTTTGGAAAAAAAAAATTTGTAACCAATTTTTTGTTTTGTTGTTTTGCAGCTTAGGGTGCTAGAGGCACGACACCGATTCTCCCCTATCATTCCAGGGATGAGGAGGTCATTGTACCAGGAAGACTAGGAGACATTGGAAGCAGTGGGGCTAGCGGAGGCAGCCCGATTGGAGGTAGTTCGGGCAGATGAGGGGTACCTCTCGGCTTTGGCCGAGAGGTGGGATCCAGATCGGGGGACGTTCCAGCTCCCGAATGGAGATATGACGATGACGCTTGAGGATGTATACCGCATACTCAAGGTGCCCGTGGAGGGGGCACGGGTGGAGGTTGGACGATATAGGGCCACGGAGATGGCCAAGTTGTTTGGGGATGACTGGAGGGAGATTCGGACGGAGAGCGGGGGGATTCCTTACTTGGCCATGTATACGGCCAAGGAGTTGGTAGCGGTGGAGGCTCTGATGATGTTCGTATTGGCCAACATTGTGGCCTCGAACAGCACCGGGTGCAGGTTTCCATGGAACCTGATGGGTGTAGTGAGCGAGATGCTCACTAATAGGGTAGTGTATGCCTAGGCGCCCGCTTTATTGGCGTAGGTGTATTGGGAGTTGTATGAGGTTCGAAGACGGGGCCGGAAGGGCCTAGGCTGCAGTTTGGTTCTCCAGTGCTGGGGCTGGGAGCACTTCAGAGTGGCCCGATCGGAGGGGTTGCCATGTGCTTACTGGGACATGAGCCAGGCTTATGGTAGGAGATGGCCAATGGCGGAGGAGAGACAGTCGAGCCACCCCGTGAGATCGGGGCAATGGTATAGGAGTTTATGGGCAGACTTGACAGATGCCCAAGTCATTTGGAGGCCCTGGCGGGAGGCGAGGTGGATCGGTGATGGAGAGCATCTAAGATGGGTGCGACAAGCTAGATGGGTAGCGGGTCGGGGCCACAGCGAGGCGGAGTACATACAGATGTCTCGAGTGCTCCGCCAGGTCGGATTGAGACAGGATATCCCCGGTGAGCCAGTGCGCTACCGGAGGCACAGATCAGAGGGGGATTTTTCATGTGCCGAGCCATGGAGGGAGGCGACAGAGGATGATGAGGACATGGAGATCCTCGATGTGGACGACATCGGGGTAACAGTTGAGTATGCAGCATGGATGGCTGTAGAGCCGAGGTGGGAGCCACCATTGGTGACTGTTGGAGCTGGAGAGGACAAGGGAACCACAGAGGTTCCCAAGCGCATGGAGGGTCCTCACCTTCGAGCTGACAGTCGAAGGTGAAAGGGGAAAATGGTGCGGCAGGCACCGGGGAGCAGAGATGAGGAGGAGGATGATGGCGAGGGCCTAGGAGAGGCCATGGGAGAGACTAGGGAGGTACCCCCTAGCGGGCACGAGGATGATCTGGTGCAGCTGCAGTAGTAGATAGCAGAGCGCGATGCTATGCTAGCTATCCGGGATGAGAGGATAGCTCGGCTAGAGCAACAGGTTGCAGAGCGGGATGCCCTAATAGCTGTTCAGGAGGGGAGGATGGCCCAGATGCAGGAGGACTTGGATGGAGCGACTAGGGTGCCCCGGGATGACAGGGTGACGAGACTCCAGGCAGAGCTAGCAGAGCGGGAGCGATGACACGGGATAGACATATCTATACTTAGGTCTAGGACTCGTTATATTGAGGCTCTGGAGGACACATTGTTTAGGCATCACATTGTGTTGCCTGATCCTCAATCCTCCTCTGTCTCTAGGCATAGTGAGTCTAGGCACACCACTAGGTCTAGGGCTCCTACTAGGTCATAGGGGTCCTCTTTTGATGGTTAGCTTAGTGCTTAGATGCACTCTTTATGAGACTTGGTGCTCTATTGTATTTTGTAGCCTTTTGGCATTCACTGTACGTTTTGATCTTTATACATATATATACATGGCTTTTATTTTTAGTGTTTTACTCTCTTTTGTGTGAATGCCTATGTAATTGTGATGCATGTTTTTATATGTTTTAATGCATATGTGATGGAATGGAATGCAAAGTTATAGATGATTAATGCGAGACTAAGTAAATGAAATATGCACTAAGAAGCACTCATACTTTTAGATAGTTAGATTTAGCCAACTTTTATCATAATTGTTTAATCAGGGGCACCGAACTTGGTAGCTTGTGAATGGATGACGTATGGAATGACATGAATATGGAAGAAGATATGGAGGTTGATATGGAAGAAAATATGGAGGAAGACTGTTTTACAAAGACTCAAACATGCTAGTGGTATCAAACAAACTTACTAATATTGCCTAATTCAACTAGGACCAAATGTGTGTGCATGTGAGTTCATTAACCAAATCAGAAGCATGGTAGTGACTCTAGGCAATCAAAAACCTGTGTGTGTGCAAGTGTGTTCATTAACCTCATATTGCACAAATTAGGTAACCCTGTTATGGAGAAGACCCCAAAGCTAGTTTGTTCGTATGAGCATTCAGAGGTCTCTCCTTTTGAGGAGAGACATGTCGCCACGCAATGAGTATACTCCACTGCCAGTCAAGCGTCTATAGCCCCGGTGAAGGTTAACTCAATAGTCCATGTTGTTTTTGACCTTTGTAAGCCTTGGGGATGACTACCTATCTGTCTTACTGGACAAGTAGTACGATCCTTACAACTTATTTGGGATCAGTGGTGTGTGAAAAATGTTCATTTCCTTAGAGCGTTGGGGAATCGGATTCTCAACCGAAGTATGATGAGAATTTTACCCTATCCTTACTACTCTATTTATATTTATATTTTGTTATTTGCTTGTGATAGTGGTAAGAACCACTATTTTATGGACTATGTTTGCATGATAGGACAAACGAGGATTACCCTTTTCACTTCAAGGCACAACCCAAGGATGGTGTTATCTCTCTTTGACACAAGATGTTTTTAAGATGTGAAAATGTGATAGGTTCAAGACCGCTTTTGAAATCATTTCCCAATACTCAAGATTTTATTTAGTGTAATTTGTGATGGCCCTAGAGAACTTTGACATGCATTTCAAAATTTGCTTAAAACACTAGGAATGGCTGAGTGACTGAAAACATTTTGGCAATGTAAATATGTGCAAATGGAAAATGGGTGTACGAATGACAATTCGGTTTGATGGATTTTATGAAGGTGCCCCTGATTAAGGCAACATGACTTTTGCTTGACCAAATTTTATATCCAAAAGATAGAATGGTCTCTAACATGATATGCAACTATGGCTGAAAATGAAATGTTATGGTTTTGAATGAGATGTATGCAACTAACAATGAAATGCAAATTCTTTTTATTTTATTTGTTTTTTTTTTTTTTTTTTTTGTACAAGCCATGTATATATGTACATATAAAATTCAAACTATGCGTAGAATGCCCTCAAGTGTATAACATTAAGTGGTTCGGGTTCTTCCTCTCCCTCTAAACTGGCAAGTCTATAAGTTCCATTACCCACTCTTTCAGTGACCATATATGGACCTAACCAATTAGCCGCGAATTTATCTCGAAGATGCGGCAATGCATTGGTGTTTTGTTGATTCTCTTTAAGGACAAGATCCCCTACTTGAAATTCTCTTCGATGAACTTTGGCATTGTAAGCACGTTTCAATCGGTCTTGATAAACTCGCAAATGCTCTAAAGCATTGATTCGTTTTTCATCTATGAGTGTGAGTTGATCAAGACGTGCTTGTCTAGAAGTATCATCATCGATAAATTCTTGCAAAGAAATTCGCAAGGAAGGGATCTCGAGCTCAAGAGGCATGATTGCTTCAGCTCCATAGACCAAAGAAAATGGCGTTGCCCCAATGGGAGTTCTGATGCTTGTTCTGTAAGCCCATAATACCAAGGGGATTTGTGTATGCCAATCTTTATGATTTTCTTTAACAAGTTTCTTAAGAATAGCAATTATGGTCTTATTGGAAGCTTCATCTTGTCCTTTGGCTTGTGGGTAGTAAGGAGTTGAGAAACTATGTTGGATATTATACTTTTTGCAAAGAGATCGAACATCCTTATTCTTAAAAGACTTGCCGTTATCATAAATTATTTTAGAGGGAATACCAAAACGATAAATGATATGGTGAAGTATAAACTCCACAATTCTAGGACCTGTCATACTGGTTAGAGGAATAGCTTCAACCCACTTTGTGAAGTATTCGAGTGGTTGTAATGATGAAAGTATGTTGTCCTGAAGAGGCAGGTGAAATCTTGCCAATTAAATCGAGACCCCATTGTGAGAAGGGCCAAAGGCTTTGGATGGGCTGTAAAGCTTGTGATGGTATATGGATTAAATTAGCGTGTTCTTGACACTTTTTACATTGTTTAACATACTTGCAACAATCTTGTTCCATAGTGGGCCAATAATACCCCATACGTAAAATACGCTTCGCAATGGCCATTCCACTAAAATGACCACCACAAGTACCATCATGGGCTTTAGCAATAGCTCTATGTGTTTCACCTGCTTCTAGACAATGGAGGAGTACTCCATCATATCCACGTTTATACAACACATCCCCCAAAAGAACAAAACGAGCTGCCTTTTTCTTAAAGCAGCGGCGGGCAGTTCAAGACAAATCAGATGGGAGTGTTCCAAACTTAAGGAAGGCTACTATCTCACTAGACCAAGGCTCATATGGATCCGAATGGATAAAGCAAACATCTTTTTCATCCTTAGACTCAACACGGACAATTGTAGACTTAGAGATTATGGAAATGATTAGGGGCTGTACCTCTCCAAGGGAATCCTTTGGAATCAATGATCCAAGAGAGGCCATGGCATCCGCAAATATATTAGTCGAACGAGGCAAACTAGTGATCTCATACCAATCAAACTTAGAGAGCAACTTCATTTCTACATCATGATAAAGCTTAATGGTAGGTTCTTTGGCTTGGTATTCTCCTGTAATTTGTTTAACCATGAGTTGAGAATCCCAAAATATCTAAATACGCTTAATGCTCATAGCTATGGCTGATTGAAGACCTAAAATTAAGGCTTCATACTCTGTTGTATTATTGGTGCATTGGAAGTCTAATTTGAATGATAAAGGGATGGGAATCCCTTGAGGTGTATGAAACACAACTCCAGCGCCCTGACCTTTCGCGCACTTAGAGCCATCAAAGAATAACGTGATGTCAACATCTTCCTCCGGAATGATGTCCTCTTATTGTTCAGTGATAGCAAATACCGAATCATCTGGGAGCTCAATAATCAAAGGATGATCACTAGGTAGTGGAGCTTCCGCAAGTTGATCGGCTATAACTTGACCTTTAATAGATTTTTGGCTAATGAATTCAAGATCGAATTCGGTAAGCAACATTATCCATTTAGCGGTACGAGTGTTATTATAAGTGCGAGACATCATATAACGCAGAGGGTTTTCTCTAGCTATGACATATTTTGTATGGCTAAGCATATAATGACGAAGTTTTTTAGTGGCAAAAACCACTGCTAAGCACAACTTTTCCACATAAGCATATCGGGTTTCATAGCTTACCAATGTTCGACTAATATAATAGATAGCTTTCTCACAATTTTGTTCATTCTTTTGTGCAAGCATTGTCCCTAAGGCAAAGTCCGTTGCTGAGATATAAAGATTGAAAGGGACCCCTGGACGAGGCGGAGCTAAGACTGGCGGAGATGCTAAGTACTGCTTGATGTCATCAAAGGCTTTCTAACATTCATCTGTCCATGAAAATTGTACCCCCTTTTGTAGTAGGTGGCAAAATGGCCTACATTTATCAAAAAGTTGTGCAATAAAGCGACGGATTGAATTAATCTTTCCTTGCAAACTACGCAACTCCTTCAAATTAGTTGGGGGACACATTTCCATAATGGCTTTGACCTTGTTTGGGTCCACCTCAATACCTCGTTTAGAGATAATAAAACCTAGGAGTTTGCCTGAGGTAACACCAAAGACACATTTCTTAGGGTTCAACCTTACTTTATGCTCTAGAAGTCTATCAAAAACTTTTTCCAATACATCAAAATGCTCTTGTCGAGTTTTAGATTTTGCCAATAAATCATCCACATAATCTTCGATAATCTTATGCATATAATCATGGAAAATATAAGTCATGGCTCGTTGATAGGTTGCACCTGCGTTCTTAAGGCCAAAGGGCATCACCCCCGTAACAAAAAGTTCCCCAAGGTGTGGTAAATGTTGTTTTGTGTTGATCTTCGAGGTTTATTCGAATCTGGTTGTATCCTAAAAATCCATCCATGAACGAAAGCATTTCATGACCAACGCAGGTATCGACAAGAGTATCAATGTTTGGAAGAGGAAAGTCATCCTTAGGACACGCTTTATTTAGATCTCGAAAATCGGTGCAAACACGTATCCCCCCGTTAGGCTTGCGAACGGGTACCATGTTAGAAAGCCACTCAGGATAATCAATTGGGACGACAAATTTAACATCTAGAAGTTCTGAATCTCCGATTTAACTATGAGAGCCATGGTAGGATGCATTTTCCTAAGTTTATGTTTGACAGGTTTAGCATCTTTTTGTAAGGTGAGGTTATGGACAACCAAATTAGGGTCTAGGCCTGGCATGTCTTTGTAAGACCATGCAAATATCTCCTTCTTCGCTTGAGTAGAGCAATCATTTGCTCTTGTTCCTCTGATGATAGAATTTTAGCCAGTTTCACAATTTGGGTGCCATCTTGGTCTGTACTAAAGTCTACATCGATAGTTTCTTTAATAGACATGTGGGAACCTTCCTCAAGCTGATGGGGAGTAGGGATCAGATTTATGTCATCTAAAATGTCATCAAGCTCTTGTGCCTTGCTCTCATCTATGTCTGCCTGGAAGACCTCTGGCTTAAAAGATGAAGGTAAATGTGTAGGTGAAGGAGGAATGTAGTTGGCGGAAGCCCTTAACAATTCCTCGAAAAGGATGAACTCTGAAATAGATGGAGGGAATGAAATCTGATCCATGTCAATCAGGCTTGGGTTGATCGGGATTGACTTATCCGGATCATATGGATTATGGAGCGGGGTGAATAAGTCTTCAAAATTCATTATCGACTTATGGAAGAAAGGATGGGCGGAATGAAAAGGAAAACCGGTGAAGACCTCGGAATACCTGAGATGCAAAACAACATAGTTTTTCAGTTTTTTTTTTTTTTTTTTTTTGAGTTTTTTTTTTGGTTTTAATTTTTTTTTTTTTTTTTTTTTGTAGTGGTGAAAACCACTATTACTCACATACATAAAGCAATAAAGTATTTTTTTTTTTTTTTTTTTGGAATTTTCTGATTTTTTTTTTTTTTTTTTTTTTGGTAGTGGTGAAAACCACTATTTTAGTATATACATATAATACAGGTTTGGATTATGGCTTATGGATGTGGCGGAGGGGGTGGTTCACCTCATTCTTGTGGAAGAAGTAAGCGAAAGATGGCCTCTTGGAGAGGGAACAATTGGAGATAAAACTCGTCTTGTTTAGTGAGGGGAACAATGGGCGCCGACTCTTCTTCAGATTCATCAACATTTGACATGACGTCAAATTCTTCATAGGCTTCATCTTCGAATTCGTCGGGGTGGAGGATTTTTTCTTCTGAATTAAGATTAATGCTTTGAAAAGCTCATTCAAAAGAAGAAAGGGATGGAAGTGGTTGGTAGCCCAGACCAAAACACTCAGTGGGTCTCTGATATGGCATATCGATGCGTTCAGTTACCCCTTGCTCGTATCGACCTAGGCCAAATTGCTGCCAATTATGTCTATGGAAATAGCGAGAGGGAAAACCCTCCATCCTTTCGATATTGGCAAGGACCTGGATGCTTGGGTTCTGGTATGGTAGTAGGACTAGAAGATGACTCTATTCCCCCATATACAAAATTAATGGAATTTGGCATAGAACCCATGTTATAAACCGATCCAATGGATAAATGTTGGTCATGTGGACGACCAAAATCTTTAACTGTTTGCACATTGAACGGTGTGATGTGGACATCTTGGATGACATACTCACCAATACCTGCATCAGTGAGATGGACCTTGACTTGGGAGGGAGATGGACTTGATGATGGAATAGAAGAATGTGGAATAGAAGAATTGGAAGGATTTGGTTGGGTTGATGCTTCACTAACTTGTGAAACATCAGCTGGTGATGGTTGGGAAGATGGAGGAATAATAGGTGATGTTGAAGAAGGTGTAGAAGAAGGGGGTAATGACATGGAAAGATATGATTGGTCATGGCCACATGCGCATGTGGTCACTGATGAAGAAGAAGGAAGATTAGTTGATGAAGAAAGTGGTGAATGAGATGGAATAGCGGAAGAGGAAGATGGTTGCGATATAATGGGTGGCTCCTCAAGAATGGGAGCTTTAGAAGAAGATGGTATAGAAGAAATAGATGGGGTCAAGAAAAGATGAGTGGATGGCAACACAATCTCATAAGGATTTGAGACATAGTTGCAATGTTTGAAGGGTTCCGTGTCAGCAGGTACACAATGAACCTGTCCCTCATATACATACTTCAAACATTGATGCAGTATAGAAGGGACACATCTCATCTCCCTAAGCCAAGGCCGTCCAAGCAATACATTGTATGCCATGGTCCCTTCCAAGATGTGAAACAAGGTATGCAAAGTTCGGGCCCCTACCTCAATGGGCAAGATAACTGTGCCAATCGTGGAAGATAAAGCATCATTGAATGCTTTAAGAGTAAAAGTTGACTTTGTGATAAGGGATGGTGACAGCTTTAGATGACTCAACGCCGATGTTGTAATGATATTGATTGAGGAACCGGTGTCAATTAAGACTCTCTTGAATGGCTTGTTATCGATCTTGGCCATGATATGTAGTGGAGGATCTATACTTTCTATTGACATAGGTTTGATTTCAAAATCATAGAAAGTGATGGAGGGCTCCATGCATGTTTGAATACTTCCCACAAAGTTGTTGAAGGCATTAGTATCTTGAGTTTGAAGCTCGATTGATTTCAAAATTTCCATTAATGCCTCTCTATGCGGGGGAGATTGTTGAATGAGGTCATAGATCGATAACTTGGCAGAAGCCATTTTTAAACTGGTAGTTAACCGGCTACTCAATGACATGATGGGTCGTTGGTGTTGAGTAGAATAATTTAGCGGTTGTTGAGAAGTACTAGCACGTCGTTGGGTCACTGTTACTTGAGGTGGACTGGGGGTTTGTACAGGTGGTCGTGGTTCAGCCTGATTTTGTTGGTTCGCCCTTTGACCCCGGGTTACTACGTTAATAGTACCCACAAAACCTTGGTATTGTTGTACATGGTTGACTTGATTAGGAGGAGTTACCTGAGTTACTCCCCCTAGAGTTGTTGGAGCTTCCTCCCGATGTGGAAGGGGTGTTTGAAATATACCAAGATTTTGATTTTTTTGGGCTAAGGGGCTATCCAATTTAATGGCTCCAATCTCAATAAGATCTTGGATCACATGTTTGAAAGTTGTACAATTATTGATATCATGCCCATTTTGCCTATGATAAGGACAAAATAGGTACTCCTTGTAATACTTCCCCCTTCTAGATGGGTCTAAAGGTTTAAACTCAGGTAAAGTTAACTGATTTGTGCTATATAACTTGTTGAATATGACCGCATATGGTTCATCTAAAGGTGTGAATTGTCGCTTGGGACGATTATTTTGCCAAGGTCGAGTTTCCATGGTTGGCCCAGTATTGGGAGCTGGTTGAGTAGGGGCGGGTACCACATGATAAGCAATTGGTTGCGGTTGACTTTGCATTACTTGTTGTTGAGCCATTACGGGCTGGCTCACCACCACTTGATTAACTTGGTTAACATTTGAGGCTATATTAGCCTGTGCTTGTTTATTTTGGCCATAATTATTATTTCATTGTTGGCCCTTTTGTTGCCATTCTTTTCTACGGGGTTTTAAAACACCCTCTTGGACTTTAATGTCTTCTATGATACTTTCTTGGGCCAAAGCCTCTTCAAAAGTCCTGTATTGTTGTAATTGGAGTAACCAAGAGATAGGTTTTAAAAAACTCTGGGTGAACATTTTGGTTAACTCCTCCATTGGTAGGGAGAATGGCAGTTTATTAATGATAGCCCTCCAACGGTTTCCAAAGTCATAAATAGTCTCATCATCATGTTGCTTGAGCTTGTATAAGTCAGCTAATGAGACTCTCTTTTGTACATTCAGGGAGAATCGTTCTAAAAATAGATTAATCAATTGCTCGTAAGCATAAATGCTATGGTGAGCTAAATGATTGTACCATTGTACAGCATCTCCTCCTAATGTCTGAGGAAAAGTTTTGAGCATAAGAGCATCATTATTTTGGATTCTAAAGCGAGCATGCATGAATGAGCTCACATGTTCATGAGGATCCTCAGTTCCTCAAAATTTGTCAAACTTCGGTAATGTGAAATCAGTCGAATATGGTGGTGAAGGTACCGAAGGATGAATTGGTTGATTGATCAATGACCTTAGCATAGGTTTCTGACTAAATGAGCCAGGCGCGTTAAGCATAAGGTTGTCAATCTGTTGTTGCATAGCATGGAGTCGTGGATCTTCATTAAAATTTTGACTTGTTTGATGATTATGATTATGCAATGGAGGATTGGAAAATTGATGGGATGGGATGAAATTGCCTGAATTAGGCGGTGTGGAATGGACAGGTTGTTGGTATGGATGATACCGGAAAGAAGGTGATTGGGGTAGATGATGAACTAGACTAGGTTGGGAGAAAGGTGGGGTAGGAATGGACACCACCAAATATTGGGGTACCCAGGTGGGGCCTGAGCTAAGAAAAGCTGGCTGGGTAGAAATTGGTTGAGGTGTAGGATTTACTACGACAGGTGGTTGAGCATTTTGTTGCTGTTGTTGCTGAAGTAACTTGTCGAGGTACTCCCTAACCTTATTAATCTCTAACCCAAGGGAGATGGGATGATTGGATGAAGGTGGAGGGCAGGCTGCCATGGTAGTCACAAGAGACTGCATAGCAGGGGCAATGAAGGTGGCTGAAGTAGGCGGTACCTGGGAAGAATCAGTAGACTGTGACCCGGTAGGGTGAAACCATAAATGGTTTGGGAAGAAGCGGGTTGAAATTGGTTATGGTTAGAGGAGTTTCCACCAACTTCATAAAGAGAATTGGTGTACACCCGGGTACATGGAGGAGAAGGTGGTCGGGAAGACACTACATTTGTCTCCAAAGGAGAACAATTGAGCATCCGGGAAGATGTTGGAGATGAAGCCGGCTGAATAGATACCACATTAGCCTCAAAAAAAGGGTTAGTGTAGACCTAAGTGAAACCAACGGGTATGGTTGATGCAATATCCTGCTGAAAAATAGAATCTTGCATAGGGGAATCTTGGATTGGCTCAAGGACATAGCCAGTGCCATCTCTTAAGTGAGTTTGCACTTGGGGCATATCAATGTGGGTAATATGACAGGAATTGTCTTCCTCTATGGCCATGCGATAGACGGTAGAAGGACGTGAAAGACCTGCAGGTGAACCTGCCTAAAATTCACTAGGATAAGTGGTCATGTTGGTGGTGGGGATGTTTTGTGAATTACCCATTTGATTATTTAGATTTAACATTTTAGATTGATTCCTTGTTAAGACCATGAAGCAATAAATCTAAACAAATTCAAAAAAGAAGAATGCAAAACTAGAATGATAAATTTACACTAAAGAAATTATCAAAAAACAGTCACAACCTAGGTTTCAACCAATGTGTCTTACCTGCGGTTAATTAATTATTTTCCGATCTTAATCTGTAGTAAATTTTAAGTGTCCGGTTAATGAGTTTTGCATGTGATCTAATCTTGAATTATTCACAAAAAAAAGGTAAAAACTATGGCTAGGAAAGGACAACGAGATTCTTACTGGTGATGAAATCCAGCAAGTTTGCTCGGGGGTGACCTATGGTGTCTAAGGCAGAATTTTAATGGATGGAGATGAATTCCACCGTCACTAAACTTCAAGCAATACCTGGTGATGAAATCCAGATATTACTATTTTAAATGCAATATGAAAATGCAATGAATTTTTTTTTTTTAAATGTTTTAGTTATCTAATGTGTACATACAAGGCTATAAATCAAAAGTTCTAATGATCTAAGCAAGAGGCTACTGAAAACATGTCATTTCCTCTGAAGAAGTGAAGTACACCGTTTAAAACCCCCTGCCTACCAATGATATCAGATATCAAAGGAGCAACCGGAAGGTTCGTCCACTTCTCTGCCTAGAATCACCCAATGGCAGGAGTACTATTGACATCCAATCAATAGTCCTACTTAGATAATTAAAACAAATAATTCGTAGCTATTCTAATATGCAGCTAGGTATGCAAAAAAAAAAAAAAAATTTTAATGCAAGCAACAATCAATAATGCAATGCAAAGAAAAATGTAATTAAAAATAACTGTTCTTTTCCAGATTACTTAGTTTTTGTTCATTTTAAAGTAATGATCTGAAAAAGAAACAAAATATGGCAGAAAAACCAAAAACGTAAAAAGTACAGCACTTACTTGGAAGCCTACGCTTTTCTATAAAACTGACTTCAAATGCCCACGGGAGTCTGCACAGGCTGAAACGCACCTCTGCATTTCGTATTGGACTTCCAGACGCCCCTCTGCGTCTGCTGCGTTTTTTGCAAACTCAGAAACCCTAGTTCGCTGGAACAGCGAATTTCACGATTTCTGGAACCTGCAAAATGAAACAGAAAACAAGAAAATATTAGTAAAGCAAGTATTTAAAAATATGAAACCCTAGGGGGTCCCACCGTGATCGCCATTTGTAGATTAAAAATACACGCCAAACAGAAATAAAATCACAATGACAGAGTACAGAATAGTTGCACAAAAACAAACGATTTCTATTAATCGATGGAGTTTAAAAACTCCTTTTTGAATACAACTGGGCCTGTAACCCTTTATTTGTGATACACAGTTACAAGTTATGCTAGGGTTCTTCAAAACCCTAGCTGGCACAAATGGTGGCGCTTTCAAAGAACGTATCTTCAATCCCAACAGAGTGAGTGGGCTTTGTCGTATCCCTTGCTTGGACCACTCCAGCTTAATCAGCTGCCATCAATAAACTGGATTTGTTATCAAAAACCTGCACACATTAACACTATCAAGGAGTTAGAAATTAATGAGAGGGCTCCACTGCGTGAGCCCTCAGAAACAATCTAAAACCCTATAAAAATGGAATGCAGGAAATCAATAACAGATTAATACATAAAATATGGTTACTTGCTTTAAACTAATTTATACCTGTTCTCTGTTAACGCAGCTGACCAGGTGACACCTGGAAGTAATGTTGTTGTCAGAATAGGCTGCGAAAGGCACCCTGGTGCACTCGCCGAACGCCCGCGTGCTTCTGGATCTGGATTACAAACGCCGGTCTGAGTCTGTGGCTGTAGGTAAACGCCCGCGGGCACTTGTTAAACGCCCGTGGGCACTTGGTAAACGCCCATGGGCACTTGGTAAACGCCCGTGGGCACTTGGTGAAGGGGTAAACGTCCACGGGCACTTGCGACAAGAATGGGAGATTCTGCAGAATGCTGCAGAAGGAATGGCAGCGAAAGCGACGACGAAAGTGGCGATGGATGCGACGAAAGGGTAGCAGAAGAGAGGAGATAGCCGTAGAAGAATTAGAATCAGAGATAGCGCATAGGAGAGATAGAAGTAGCAAAAGACATAGGAGAAAAAGATCGGGTTTGAGCCATCAAAGTGACTCAATTTATAATCTACTCTTAGGGCACACTTTAGGGTTTTAACGACACTTTGAACGTGTGGCTAAGATTAAAGTGGATCCAAGGGTAGAGAATAAATCTTGGTTGTGAAACGGATTAAGATGGATGGACGGATGAGATTAAATGAAGGATGGACGGCTCGGATTAAATCACTTAAACTATTATTTAAATATATATATTAAAATATTAAAATATTAAAATATATATATATATATTAATTTAAATAAATTTGGGGATGAAAAATGGCGGGAAAGGTGAAATTGGGCCAAATAATGGTGGGAAAGTGTGGATTTGGGCCAAATAACGACGGGAAAGTGGATGACCGACACGTGGCTGACAGGAAGGTATAGATGACTTGCAAGTGGCTGGATTTTGGTGTCTACACATAGAATCATAAAGAGAATTATTAGAGACTCAATATGTTCTAAACTCAATGCTAAATAAATATCTCTATTCAATATCATAGAAGCATAAAGAGAATTGTTATAGACTCAATATGTTCTATATTCAAATCCCAATCTCAACTCAAATCAATCTCAACTCAACTTAATATTATAGAAGCATAAAGAGAATTGTTAGAGACTCAATATGTTCTATTTAGAAAATCAATTTATTTCTCAACTCAAATTAGAATATAGAATAGTTTGTTTAATGGAACTTGAACAACCACTTCACATATTCACTTGACTAGGCTCAAACAACTCTACTAAACCAATCACCACAAGGAACAACTCTTTCTCACAAACCCCTGTCCAAGCATGTATCACTCAACTCAAAATGTTTCTAACAATGCTCAACCATAAATTTCACATAATAATGATACTCATGTTCTTTTCTAACTCAAGTTCAAGTTCTTTGTACAACCAATGGGCTTCAAAAAAAATGTTTATAAAACAAGGTTTAATCACAACTCTCAAACCAGAAAACCTTGAAGCATTAAACCAACACTTTCAAAAAGGAAACCACAATCAATCATTTTCTCTCCAATGATATTTCAGAAATCAACCACCATAAACAATCAATAGAGAATATTACCCATACCTTATTAATTCCAAGAAGTTGTCCACAAAACCTGCCACACTCAACACAACTTTCCTTTCCAATATTAATGAGGATTAGTGGACTTCAAATAATAATCACAAAATAAAGCATAACTCAATTTACACCTTTTTACTCCAACTCAATAATCACATCCACCAAAGATATATTCAATAACCCTCAGCAAAGTATTTTTCTCAAGAATATTTCAATAATTAAAAGCACTCTCCAAATAACATCTCAACAATGTGCCAAATAAGTAATAATCCTTATTAATCCTCAAACCACTTATACCCTAAAGAAATTAAAATATATGCCTACCTACTTATCTCTCCAAAAACCACTTTTACTATAAAATTTATGCACATATTTTAAACTAACTTTTAGCACCCAATAAAATAAAAAAATTGTTTTAATTTTCTTTTACAACTTTAATGCATACCTTGGCACGAATTTTAGAATATCAAACACAACATATAAATCTTGGTAGCATGCACACAAAAAAACACAATCAGTGCACTATTTCCCTTTTACACAGCAAAAGGGAGTTCGCAAGATTTGAACCTGAGTCCTGCGGCTCCTGTGTCCTAATAAACTCTTGCGCACCATGTGAGCTAGCACTTCACACAAGACCAAAAACACCTCACTATCCTTTATCCTCCACACAACAGCCAACACAAAATAGATTCCTCATTTCTCAATAAAAATGAAGTGTACATAATTTGAACACTCAACCACTTGCCTCCCAACACCTTTGCGCTGCTCGAGTTGCCAACAGGCAACACTGCCCACGATGTCTTTATATTTGACCACACTTCAATTTTTTTGTTGCCTCTACCTTTAAACGTTTTTCACACGAGCTCTTTTTGCTTTTCAATAATCGCATTAACCGCAAGAGCAAGGATAAGGAATAATAAACCTTAGTCATCTTTTTATATAGTCTTCTCCCTCATATTCGACTATGTTAGCGGATTACTTTTATTTTAATTTTAAAATTAAAATTTTAATTTTAAATCATTTAAAATTTAAACTAAATATTTAAAATTAAATATCTCCATCATCGGGGCACCTTTTTCGATGAAACAAAAATCCAACTTGGGTTTTAAGAAAAACCCATTTCAAATCTACCATCCATAGTTTTAAATAAAATATTTTATTTTGCTTGCCTTGGTTTTCACAAAAAGACTTTCCTTGTACTTTTCACAAACATAGTGCATGCCATCATAGATCCTTTTGATATCAAATAACCTTTTGACATCAATGACAATATTTTAGCTTAGGGACTCAAAATTTCCAACAAAAATAGTGTTTGTCATCATTACGCTCTCCTTTTAGTGTTTTAGGTCTTTATGTCTTCATTTTGCATAGGAGTTGGTGTAAAATACTCTTTGTTGCCATTATGCACTCCTTGTAGTGCTTTCTAACTTTAAGTTGCCATTTCCCACCAAATTACTCTTGGGACTCAGTAGAATGAGAACTCGTCAAAACTTAGCTGCTAAGAGCATGCAAAAACCACCCACGACCACCATTTCATACTTCTTTTCACGTTGACATCATCATCGCTAAAACTTTTTATGGAATTAAGACTCACCTAGAATCTGCTTCTAAATACACTGTGAACTAATCTGAATGAAAATTAACTTCCTTAAGGTGAAAATACATTGAGTGTTGAGCAGATTGGGAACCTCTTGTTGCGGATTCACTCCAAAATACACTAGGAAATGTGCGGAATGGAGACTTCATGCCTTAGAATAAAAATTTTAATGCTTTCTAAGGATGTGGCCATTTTAGGCCTACAAGACTCCAATAAGAAAATTGGAAGAACAATAGACTCTAGTAGAAATTTTGGAAGGACAACGAACTCCAACAAGAAAATTGAAAGAATAATGGACTCCAATGAGAGGATGAAAGAACTTTCTTTCATAGTTAAGTTTTTGTTGGACATTTTGAGTCCCTAAGCTAAAATGTTGTCATTGATGTCAAAATTTTATTTGATGTCAAAAGGATCTATGATGGCATGCACTATGTTTTGTGAAAAGTGCAAGGAAAGTCTTTTTGTAAAAACCAAGGCAGGAAAAATAAAAGGTTTTATTTAAAACCATGGATGGCAGATCTAAAATAGGTTTTTCTTAAAACCCAAGTTGGCTTTTCATTTCATCGAAAAAGGTGCCCCGATGATGGAGATTTTTAATTTTAAATATTTAGTTTAAATTTTAAATTATTTAAATTTAAAATTAAAATAAAAGTAATTTGTCGACGTCGTCGAATATGAGGGAGAAGACTATAAAAGGATGACTAAGGTTTATTATTCCTTATCCTTACTGTTGTGGTTAATGTGACTATTGAAAAGTTAAAATATATCATGTGAAAAACATTTAAAGGTAGAGGCAGTGAATAAATCAAGGTGTGGTCAGATTCCAAGACATCGTGAGCAGTGTGGCATGTTGGTAACTTGAGTAGCACAAAGGCATTGGGAGGCAAGTGGTTGAGTGTTCAAATCGTGTGCACTTCATTTTGTTTGAGAAAGGAGAAATTTGTTTTGCATTGGTTGTTGCATGGAGGATAAATAAGAGTGAGGTGCCTTTGGTATTGTGTGGAGTGCTAGCTCACGTGGTGCGCAAGCGCCATTAGGATGCAGGAGTCACAGGACTCAGGTTCAAATCCTGTGAACTTCCTTTTGTTGTGTAAAAGAGAAATAGTGTGCTGGTTATGGTTTTTTGTGCGCATGCTACCAAGGTTTATATGCTGTGTTTGATATTCCAAAATTCGTGCCAAGGTATGCATTAAAGTTGTAAAAGAAAAATAAAACAATTTTTTGTTTTATTGGGTGCTAAAATTTAGTATAAAATCATATTTTGGTATAATGGATACCCCTACCTCCTTGGGTCTTACCTGAAAGTGGCATCTCTTTTGGGATATTTTCCACAAATAAAAAAAAAAATCTATGCATAAATTTTATAGTAAAAGTGGTTTTTGGAGAGATAAGTAGGTAGGCATAGATTTTAATTTCTTTAGGGTATAAGTGGTTTGAGGAGTAATAAGGATTACTACTTATTTGGCACATTGTTGAGATGTTATTTGGAGAGTGTTTTTAATTATTGAAACATTCTTGAGAAAAATATTTTTCTTGAGGGTTATTGAATATATCTTTGGTGGATGTGATTATTGAGTTGGAGTAAAAAGGTGTAAATTGAGTTATGCTTTATTTTGTGATTATTATTTGAAGTCCACTAACCCTCATTGAGATTGGAAAGAAAATTTGTGTTGAGTGTGGTAGATTTTATGGACAACTTCTTGGCATCAATAAGGTATGGGCACATTCTTCTATTGATTTTTTATGGTGGTTGATTTTTGAAATATCATTGGAGAGAAAAGGATTGATTGTGGTTTCCTTTTCGAAAGTGTTGGTTTAAATGCTTCAAGGTTTTCTGGTTTGAGTGTTGTTATTAAACCTTGTTTTATAAGCATTGTTGTTGAAGCCCATTGGTTGAGCAAAGAACTTGAAATTGAGTTAGAAAATAACATGAGTATCATTGTTATGTGAGATTTATGGTTGAGCATTGTTGAAAATATTTTGAGTTGATTGATTCATGCTTGTACTAGGGTTTTTGAGAAAGAGTTGTTCCTAGAGGTGATTGGTTGAGTAGAGTTATTTGAGCCTAGTCAAGTGAATGTGTGAAGTGGTTGTTCAAGTTCCAAAAACAAAATATTCTATATTATTATTTGAGTTGTGATTGAGTTGAAAAAGAAATTAAGTTTGTGAATAGAACATATTGAGTCTCTAACAATTAGATTTATCCTTCTATAAGATTGATCTGAGTTGATTTGAGTTGATATTGATTTGAGTTAGGATTAGGATTTGAGAATAGAACATATTGAGTCTCTAACAATTCTCTTTATGCTTCTATGAGATTGAATTGAGATATTGATTGAGCATTGAGTTTAGAACATATTGAGTCTCTAACAATTCTCTTTATGATTCTATGAGATTGGACAAGTTTTGTGTGAGCTTGTTAAGCTAATTTGAGGTAAGTCTTTGAGAAGGCTTGTGGACTGATTTTGAGTAAGTTTTTGTGAAAGCTTGCTATGCAGATTTGAGCAAGTCCTAGAGAGGAATTATTGAGCATATTTGAGCAGGTTCCGAGTGAACCTAAGTAGCAAAGATACAAAGTCTTCTAGAATATCACTAGCCAGAGCAGAAGGGGAAAGAGTCCTCCTATGGAAGACATCCACGAACTTGAGATTAGGGGATTAGCATCTCCTTTGGATAGAGGTCCATAAATATTGTAATTGGGAAGGATTCCCAAGAGATTATTTGAGAAATATTTAGAAGAAATATTTTTTGTGGATGTAGCCCACATTGGGTGAACCACGTTAAAATGATGTCTCTCATGTGTGTGATGTTTACTACTTTATTAATACTAATGTTACTATTTGGGGAAAAATTTTATATTATACTGTTCACCCCCCTCTCAGTATAAGCACATTTTATTCAATTGGTATCAGAGCGGGTATCTCCGTGAAGAGTCTAAAAACTCATAAGAAGATCCTTCGATAGCACACATGATCTCTGAAAGTGGAGAAGAGAGTGGGTTTGATATAAAAGAAGAATTCTTTGCTGATCTCAAAAAATTGAAAAGACTTAGAGAGAAAAATTTAAACTTGAAGGAACAAATTCAGGAAGATGAAGAAGCAAGAATGGAACTTATACAAAACTTTACAAAAGTCAAGATTAAGGTAGAAGAAGGAAAGAAGATTGAGCAAGATATGACCGATCTATTGAGAGCTAAGGAAACATAATGTGGAATATTGGAAGTTGAAATTGTTCTCCTAAGGAATAAACTAGAAGGGATCAAGATACTACAAAATACAAAATATGTGAAACAAAAGGAAGAATCAGGCTTCCAAAAAGCAGAAACTTCAAACAAATAAAATCAAGTAAAGGAAGAGAGCAAAGAGGAACCATGGATAAGACTTAATCACAAGAAGAGGATGACTTCTTCATAATATCCAAGATCTCCAAACTGGTTACATAATCTCTTTCATGGTCATTGTTTTTCTTGCAATAAATATGGTCATATAGCTGCACATTGTACTCATAATGCAAGATACAATAGAAATTTCAATTCCTTTACACCTCTCATGGATGATGATGTTATAATTTACAAATTCAATAATTTTGGGCATAAGGCTATATGGTGTAAAATAATATTTCTTGAGTCTAGAAAAACAATTCCAATGTCTAGGAAGAATGAAAAAAGGAATGATAGGGATAGATCTATGTTAGTTCAAACAACCATGCATGCTCAAAATAAATAACAATGGTATCTGGATAGTGGTTGATCTAGTCACATGACAAGATACAAAGACAAATTCATTTTTCTAAAGGAAACAAATAGAGGACCAATAAGTTTTGGTGATAATGGATCATCTAGGATTGTTGGAGAGGTACTCTAAGTCTAGACAATGGAAAAAAAAAATAGAGAATGTTTTGTATGTCAAAGGGTTAAAGCATAATCCTCTAAGTATAAGTCAACTTTGTGATCAATTATATATGGTTACCTTTCATCCAGATAGATGTGACATAATGAAAACTGAAATAGCAAGAATTATTGCAAATGCAAGAAGCACTCCAAACAACTTATACATGCTCAATGAAATCAAAGGAGAAAAGTGTTTTCTATCACAAGAAGATGAGAGCTAGTTATGGAATAGAATATTAGGTCATTTGAATTTTGAAAACATAGTCAGCATGAGCAACAAACAGGCAATTAGAGATTTACCCAAAATAAGGAGACCTCAAAATACGATTTGTGCACCTTGTCAACATGGAAAGCAAACTATGACAACATACAAACCAAAAGGCTATATGTCTTATGAGCCTTTAAGTTTAATACATACTGATTTGTGTGGTCTAAATAACACAAGATTATATTGAGATGGGGGGGTGAACAGTAGAAGACTATGTATCTTTGTTGCACTGATTGGTGGACCTCTCTCCACTTGAAGACTCCTCACTTAGATTTGTCTTCAACTATGTTGGCTGTTGGATCTCTATCCACTGAGACTTTGTCCTATGTACTCTATCACCTCCAAAGCTCTATCAATAGGCTCACTAAGAACCTACTCAATAGGCTCACACAAAACTTGCTTAACAAGCTCACATAGAACTTGTCAAATATACGCTAGCAAGCTCACTAATAACTTTCCCAAATATTCTCTAGCAAGATCACCAAGAACTTTCCCAAATATGCTCTAGCAAGCTCACCAAGAACATGCCCAAATCTTCTCTAGCAAGCTCACCAAGAACTTGCCCAAACACTTTCCTCAAATATGTCCCAACACTATCCTCAAATTTGTCCCAAAGCCTTCTCAAAGGCTCAATCAATCATTCTCAAGTAGTACTCAAAATGAACTCAACAATGAATGGCAATCTCAACTCAAATTAAGTTCATAGAAGCATAAATATAATTGTTAGAGACTCAATATGTTCTAATAGCACTCTCAACCCAAATCAATCTCAACTCAAATCATAGAAGCATAAAGAGAATTGTTAGAGACTCAATATGTTCTAAACTCACTCTCAACCCAAATAAATCTCAACTCAACTCAAATCAACTCATATAAGCATAAAGAGAATTGTTAGAGACTCAATATGTTATAATCTCACTCTCAACTCAAATCAACCTCAACTCAATTCAAGTCTTATAGAACCATAAAGAGAATTTTTAGAGACTCAATATGTTCTAACCTTAATCTCAACTCACATAGAATGATGGAATAGTTTTTTCATAGAACTTGAAAAATCACTTCACACATCACTTGACTAGCCTCAATCAACTCAACTCAACCAATCATCATAAAAAACAACTCTTTCTCACACAACCCTAGTCCAAGTATGTATCAACTAACTCAGTTCTTTCCAATAATGCTCAACCACAAATCTCACATAACAATGATACTCATGTTATTTTCTAACTCAAGTTCTTTCACAACCAATGGGATTCAACAACTATGCTTATCAAATAAGGTTTATACACAAATATCAATTCAAAAAACCTTGAAGCATTCAACCGACCACTTTCAAAAAGGAAACCACAAACAATCCTTTTCCCTCCAATGATATTTTAGAAATAAACCACCATAAAAAATCAATAGGAGAATGTGCCCATACCTTTTATGAAGATGAAAAAACCTCTTTGTAAATCTGCCACAATCACAAAATTATTTTGCCAATCTTCACAAGGGTTAGTAGATCACAAAATAATCAACATTACTCCACTTTTCAATAATCATCACCAAGGCCTTTAATTGCACAACTTCCTTATCTCTCCTAAAACCACTTGTACCATAAAATAAAATAAATCAAAACATTGCATAAATTTTTCACTTCCAAAACCACTTATACCATAAAATAAAATAAATCACAATATTGCAGACCTTGTTACCTCATAAAATAATTAATCCTCTTGAAAAATAACAAGGCAAACTTAACTTTTGGAACCCCTTTGCAAAATCAAAAATATATCTTTACACACACCTTATTTCTCCTTATAAATAATTTATTCAAATATCCCTTGAAATAATATTTCTGAAAATATATAATATGCCCCATTTCCGAAATAAATTGTAACCTTTACATATATATATGCCAACCTCCATTAATTGCACATAGGTCGGACCTCCATTAATTTAAACTTAAACTTTAAACTTTAATATCTTCATCACCGGTGGTCCTTTTTTGATGAAACAAAATTCCATATTGGATTTTAAGAAAAGCCCTTTCCATATAAGCCCACCCTGGTTTTAAATAAAACCTTTTATTTTTCCTGCCTTGGTTTTCATAAAAACCCTATATATCCATGCTTTCCAAAATATCATAAATGCTTATTTATGAAATATTTTGGCCACCAAAACCAAATGTGATCCATGTGACATAAATGACAACATAAAATTCCTCAAATTACCTCAAATGTCCAATAATATCCCCCTTTATAATTGATGGCAACACCTGTAATGCAAACACCACAATCACTGCAAAAACAATCTCTGAGAATCAAATTTGCTCCCCCTGACTCAATGCTCTCTATAGAGGTTGCTCCCCCTAACTCAATACTCTATTTATATGTTGCTCCCCCTAACTCAATGCTCTCTTTGGAGGTTGCTCCCCCTAACTCAATGCTCTCCCCCTTACTCAAATCTCTCCCCCTTTGAGGTGATTAATTTTTGGGTAGGAGTATCTTTACTCCCATATTACATTGATTCTTTCCTCTATCAACTCCCTTACATGTTTTTTTGATATCCTTCTCTTGATGAATTACTTAATCTTCTTGTCTTGAACCTGTTTTACCTTCTTACCTTGAACCTGTTTGGAATTGAGTCCTACACCATATTTCAATATGCCCAAAGTTATTACAACTAAAATACTTGATATTGTAGCCTTTGGATGGTGCCCATGTCCTAAATTATTTCTTGAAGTAATTTCCATATCCATTTATTTCCTGAACCCTGTATTGTGAAGCTCTATTTTCATGACCATTATGACCATGACTTTTAAATTGTGTAGCTCTAAAACAAAAACCATGTTGCTCATTTACTTTGCATTGAAAATATTTATGACCAATACTATTACATGAGAAGCAATGTCCCTAAAAATCATACCTTCTTCCTTTGAAGTTTCTTCTAGCAAAATAAAACTTCTTTGATCCATGGATCATGCAATGTATAGCCCTGTGTCCAAATCCATTTCAAGAAAAACAATGTCCTTGAAAAGCCCTTTTTTCATGCCTTGGTTCTTCATACCTTTCTTGATAATTATCCTTATGATCATCTTCAACTTGTGCATTGCATCCTTGAATGTTATTTTTAGCATTTAAAACCTCTTCCTTAGTTTCTTCCTTGTCTTTCTCTTCAATAATTTCTTTTCTCTTTGAACTTGATTCACCTATCTCAAAACAAGAACCAAACTGAATATTTGGAGCTGTAGGAACTTTGGAAATTTCCTCACAAATCTTAGGTGCTTCTTTTCTTTCATATTTTAGAACTTCCTTTCCTTTTGAGTGTAATTCCCCAAACCTAAATTATGGGACCTTTGGTGCTTTGTAATCTTCCTCTTCTTTATCTTCATTTGTGTCAAGTAGCAACTTGGCATCCATCTCTATAGCCTCTGAAATACATATTTCCTTCTTAGTACAAATATATTGACCTTTTGAGTCATGTGATGGATCAAACTTCTCATGTAGGGAACATATCAATTCTTTTAGATTCTCCTTAACCTCCTGTAGTTGCTCATGAATAACATTGAAGTCTTCCTTTAGATCAACTGAGACATTATCCTCTTGTTTAACTTATTCTGTTTGGAGTGAATGTTCTTCTTCTACTTATATTATTCCATAGAAAAACCCTTTTTCATCTTCACTGTCACTAAGATCATCATAATCTTCTATAGCAAACAAACTCTCAAGATTTCTTTGACCATGCCTATTTTCTTGATGTGTCATCTCATCTTCACTATCCCTAAAACCATTGCAATATCCTGATTTGTGATCTCTTTGACCACACACAAAACATTTTTTTCTTTCACCTTTTATTCCTAGGAATAAATGCTCTTCCTTTTCATCATCTGAATTGTCTCTATCACTATGATATGAGCTATCACTTGCTTCTACAATGTAGTAAGATTTCTTTACCTTATGAAAATTTTTCTTCTTCTCATACCTATTTTGCTTGAATATATCATCTTTTTCATGCTTATTCTTTCCATATTGTTTTATTTTGTGACCCTATTTTTCATCATTACTGATTTATTCATGTGGACACTTGTATGCATAGTGACCAAGATCACCATACTTGTAGCACCTGACTTTCCTTATATCTCTAAAATTCCTTGAATCCTTATTCCTTTTGATGAAGTTAGCTTCCTCATCATTTTCTAAAAATTTATCTATTTCTGAAACATTCCCTTTCTCTTTTTTTGAAGCCTTGACTGCAATCTCTTTTTTTGAACTTGATGCTTACTTACCCTCATCTCATAAGATGTGAGAGTACCTTGCAATTCTTCAATTGTTAACTTGTTGATATCCATTGTTTCTTCTATTACTGAAACCTTTGCATCATATTTCATGGGAAGTGATATCAAAACCTTTTGAGTAACTTATGATTCTTTCATCTCAAAACCTAGGCCTCTCATGATGTTAGTAATCTCGTCAACTCAAAGTAAGAACTTTGCAATATCTTCAGAATCTTCCATTTTCAATTCCTCAAATCTTTTTCTATGAGTTTATAGTTTTGCCAACTTTACCTTGGAATCTCCTTCATAAGTATTCCTCAACTTGGTCCACATCTCATTAGCTAAATTACATACCATGACCTTTGCAAAATTTATCTCACGTAGTCCACTCTAAATACAATTCATTGCTCTTGCATTGATCTCAACCAATTTCCTTGCAATCTTATCTTCCTCGGGATCACCTTCAATCTTATACTCTTTTTAAATCATATACCATACCTCATATCCTTGTGATATCAAGTAGTTATTCATCCTCATGCTCTAAAAAGCATAATTATTACCATAAAATAATGGATCCTTATTTGAATATAATCCTTTCTATGAAGCCATCTGTGTTCTTTGTAGAATCTGCCCTCAAGTTGTTAGACTTTCTGAAGGAACCCGCTCTGATACCAATTGAAGAACACAAGATTATACTGATAGAGGGGGGTGAACAGTATAAGACCATTTTTTACTTTCTTTCCAAACCAATATCAATTAATTACCTTAATTACAATAACCAAATATAGCAATATGCATTAATAACTCAGATAGCAGTAGTAAGCAAGAGCACAAGTCACCACACAATTGAGACACAAAAATTTATGTGGTTCACCCAATTTGGGCTACTCCAAAAAGAAAATATTTTACTAAAACTTTCTCAATCAATATCTTTGGGAATCACTCCCAATTACAATGTTTATAGATCTCTATACAAAGGAGAACTCTTTCCCCTTCTGCTCTGGATATGTGATATTCTAGAAGACTCTGTCTCTCTGTTGCACTAATTGGTGGACCTCTCTCCACTTGAATACTCCTCACTTAGATCTATCTTCAATTGTGCTGGCTACTGGATATCTATCCACTGAGAATCTATCCTTTGTACTCTATCACCTCTAAAGCTCTGTCAATAGGCTCACTAAGAACCTGCTCAATGGACTCACATAGAACCTGCTTAACAATATCACACAAAACTTGTCAAATATATGCTAGTAAGATCACCAAGAACTTGCCCAAATCTGCTCTAGCAATCTCACCAAGAACTTATCCAAATTTGATCTAGCAATCTCACCAAGAACTTGCCCAAATCTGATCTAGCAAGCTCACCAAGAACTTTTCCAAACACCATCCTCAAATATGTCCCAACACTGTCCTCAAATATGTCCCAAAGGCCTTCTCAAAGGCTCAATCAATAATTCTCAAGTAGTACTCAAAATGAACTCAACAATGAATGGCAATCTCAACTCAAATTAACTTCATAGAAGCATAAAGAGAATTGTTAAAGACTCAATATGTTCTAATCTCACTCTCAACCCAAATCAATCTCAACTCAACTCATAGAAGCATAAAGAGAATTGTTAGAGACTCAATATGTTCTAAACTCACTATCAACCCAAATAAATCTCAAATCAACTAAAATAAACTTATATAAGCATAAAGAGAATTGTTAGAGACTCAATATGTTCTAATCTCGCTCTCAACTCAAATCAATTTCAACTCAATTTATGTCTTATAGAACCATAAAGAGAATTTTTAGAGACTCAATATTTTCTAACCTTAATCTCAACTCAACATAGAATGATGGAATAGTTTGTTTCATAGAACTTGAATAATCACTTCACACATCACTTGAATAGGCTCAATCAACTCAACTCAACCAATCATCACAAGGAACAACTCTTTCTCACACAATCCTAGTCCAAGTATGTATCAACCAACTCAAATGTTTCCAACAATGCTCAACCACAAATCTCACATAACAATGATACTCATATTCTTTTCTAACTCAAGTTCTTTCACAACCAATGGAATTCAACAACTATGCTTATCATACAAGGTTTAGACACAACTCTCAATTCAAAAAACCTTGAAGCATTCAACCAACCACTTTCGAAAAGGAAACCACAAACAATCCTTTTCCCTCCAATGATATTTCAGAAATCAACCACCATAAACAATCAATAGGAGAATGTGCCCATACCTTTTATGAAGATGAAAAAACCTCTTTGTAAATCTACCACAATCACAAAATTCTTTTTCCAATCTTCACAAGGGTTAGTAGATCACAAAATAATCAACATTGCTCCACTTTTCAATAATCATCACCAAGGCCTTTAATTGCACAACTTCCTTATCTCTCCTAAAACCACTTGTACCATAAAATAAAATAAATCAAAACATTGCATAACCTTTTCAATCCCAAAACCACGTATGCCATAAAATAAAATAAATCACAATATTGCATACCTTGTCACCTCATGAAAAAATTAATCCTCTTGAAAAAGAACAAGGCCAACTTCACTTTTGGAACCCCTTTGCAAAATCAGAAATATATATTTACACATACCTTATTTATCCTTCTAAATAATTTAGTCAAATAGCCCTCGAAATAAGCTTTTTGAAAATATATAATATGCCCCCTTTCCAAAATAAATTGAAACCTTTACATATATATGCCAACCTCCATTAATTGCACATAGGTCGGCCCTCCATTAATTTAAACTTAAACTTTAAACTTTAATATCTTCATCACCGGAGGTCCTTTTTCGATGAAACAAAATTCCACCTTGGCTTTTAAGAAAATTCCTTTCCATATAAGCCCACCATGGTTTTAAATAAAACTTTTAATTTTTCCTGCCTTGTTTTTCATAAAAACCCTGTATATATCCATGCTTTCCAAAATATCATAAATGCTTATTTATGAAATATTTTGGCCACTAAAACCAAATTTGATCCATGTGACATAAATGATCCATGTGAAATCAATGACAACATAAAATGCCTCAAATTACCTCAAATGTCCAACATGGTCCTACCAAAACACAAAGTATTCAGGGTGAGAGTTATTTCATGTTGTTTGTAGATGATTATTCCAGAATGGTTTGGGTAACTTTCCTAAAAGAGAAGTCAGAAGACTTTGAAAAAATTAGAGCATTCAAGGAATTTGTTGAAGATGAAATAGGCAAAAGGATTAAGTGTCTAAGATCTAATAGAGGAGGAGAGTTTACTTCAGATGATTTTATAGAATTTTGTGAACAACATGGAATCAAGAGAGAGTAATCAGTAGCAAGAACTCCCCAACAAAATGGAGTAGTTGAAAAGAAGAACATGTCTATTGAAAACATGGCTAGAGCTATGTTAAATGAATCTAAGTTGTCAGATGGTTTTTGGAAAGAAGTAGTATCTACAACTGTGTACATAATTACTAGGGCTAAATTAAGGGTAAATCAACACAAGACTCCTTTTGATCTTTGGAAAGAAAGACATGCTACTGTAAAACATTTCAATATTTTTGGAAGCAAAATTTACATAAGACAAGAAGATCAGAATTTGGGCAAATTTGATCCAAGATGCGATGAGGGAATTTTTCTTGGATATTACACCAAAAGTAAGGCTTATAGATGTTACAACAAAAGAACACACACTATGGTGGAAAGTATGAATGTAACAGTTGATGAAAAGATAGATTCTAGGGAGCCAATTCAGCAAGAAATATATCAAGAAGATGGATGTTGTCAAGAATAATTTTGTGAGGAATCATATAATGATGAAGAAGAAACACAAAGACTTCTTCCTAAGACTCCTTCCAGGTATGTACAAAAACATCACCCAAAAGATCAGATTATTGGAAATCCAGGTGAAATACAAACAAGGAGAAGAATAATAAAACCATCTCAACAAGTAAATTTTTCTTTGCCATCTAAGACTGAGCCAAAATATTTCTCTCAGGCTAGTGAAGATGAATTTTGGGTTAAAGCAATGAATGAAGAATTAGATCATATTGAGAAGAGCAAAACTTGGGAACTTGTTCCAATATCAAAGGACAAAAATGTGACTGGCACAAAATGGGTCTTTAGAAATAAGTTGAATGAATATGGACAATTTGTCAAAAATAAAGCAATATTAGCTTGCAAAGGTTATGCATAAGTAGAAGGAATTGATTTTGATAAAACCTTTGCTCCAGTTGCAAGACTTGAAACTATAAGGATGTTTTTAGCTTTTTCAAGTTTCAAGAACTTCAAGGTATATCAAATGGATGTTAAATCAATGTTTCTAAATGGGATTATTGAAGAAGATATCTACATTGAACAACTAGAGGGATTTATACTATCATATACACCAGATCAGGTATGTAGATTGAAAAAGGCACTGTATGGATTAAAACAGGCTCCTAGAGCATGGTATTCAATATTGGATAGGTACCTACAGGAACAAGAACTTGGATGAAAATAGGAACAAGAACATTGATGAGAAAAAGAACAAGAACAGGAATAAAAGTGATTATTATTTGGAAAGAAACTGTGAGAGGATTCAGAAAACTCATAAAGGAAGAGAGAAAGATAAAGGTAAAGAGAAGTGATTTTGGGAAGTAGAAATACTCCCACCCCATAATTAACCACCTCATGAGGAGGTGAGGGAGGGGCTAAGCTAAGAGGGTCATTCTTAGCCCCGAGCCCCAAAGGTGACCCTTTGCCATTAATGTCAAAGGGGGAGATATTTGTGTATATTAAGGAAATTTTTTATATGGGGAGAGATTTGATTTTTGAGAGAGCATTGAGCCAGGGGGAGCAAAGTCCCAGGGGGAGACGAAAAAAAGTCAGATTTTAGTAAATAAATATGGGTTGCCATCAATGACAAAGGGGGATATTATTGGACATTTTGAGTCCCTAAGCTAAAATATTGTCATTTATGTCAAAAGGTTATTTGATGTCAAAAGGATCTATGATGGCATGCACTATGTTTTGTGAAAAGTGCAAGGAAAGTCTTTTTGTGAAAACCAAGGCAAAAAAAAATAAAAGGTTTTATTTAAAACTATGGATGGCAGATTTGAAATGGGTTTTTCTTAAAACCCAAGTTGGCTTTTCATTTCATCAAAAAATGTGCCCTGGTGATGGAGATATTTAATTTTAAATATTTAGTTTAAATTTTAATTTTAAAATTAAAATAAAAGTAATCCATCGACGTCGTCGAATATGAGGGAGAAGACTATAAAAGGATGACTAAGGTTTATTATTCCTCATCCTTGCTCTTGTGGTTAATGCGATTATTGAAAAGTGAAAAGATCTCATGTGAAAAATGTTTAAAGGTAGAGGCAGCAAATAAATCAAGGTATGGTCGGATTCCAAGACATCGTGGGTAGTGTGGCCTGTTGGCAACTTGATCAGCACAAAAGGCATTTGGAGGCAAGTGGTTGAGTGTTCGAATCATGTGCGCTTCATTTTTTTTTAGAAAGGAGAAATATGTTTTGTGTTTGCTATTGCATGGAGGATAAAGGAGAGTGAGGCACCTTTGGTCTTGTGGGGAGCGCTAGCTCACATGGTGTGCAAGCGCCGTTAGGATGTAGGAGCCGTAGGACTCAGGTTCAAATCCTACAAACTCCATTTTACTATGTAAAATGGAAATAGTGCACTGGTTGTGGTTTTTCGTGCGCATGCTGCCAAGGTTTATATGTTGTGTTTGATATTATGAAATTCGTGCCAAGGTATGCATTAAAGTTATAAAATAAAATTAAAACAAATTTTTGTTTTATTGGATGCTAAAAGTTGGTTTAATATTTGTGCATAAATTTTATAGTAAAAGTGGTTTTTTGAGAGATAAGTAGGTAGGCATAGATTTTAATTTCTTTAGGGTATAAGTGGTTTGAGGAGTAATAAGGATTACTACTTATTTGGCACATTGTTGAGATATTATTTGGAGAGTGTTTTAATTATTGAAACATTCTTGAGAAAAATATTTTGGTTGAGGGTTATTGAATATATGTTTGGTGGATGTTATTATTGAGTTGGAGTAAAAAGATGTAAATTGAGTTATGCTTTATTTTGTGATTATTATTTGAAGTCCACTAACCCTCATTGAGATTGGAAAGGAAATTTGTGTTGAGTGTGGTAGATTTTGTGGACAACTTCTTGGTATCAATAAGGTATGGGCACATTCTTCTATTGATTGTTTATGGTGGTTGATTTCTGAAATATCATTGGAGAGAAAATGATTGATTGTGGTTTCCTTTCCGAAAGTGTTGGTTTAAATGCTTCAAGGTTTTCTAGTTTGAGTGTTGTGATTAAACCTTGTTTTATAAGCATTTTTGTTGAAGCCCATTGGTTGAGCAAAGAACTTGAACTTGAGTTAGAAAATAACATGAGTATCATTGTTATGTGAGATTTGTGGTTGATCATTGTTGGAAACATTTTGAGTTGATTGATTCATGCTTGGACTAGGGTTTGTGAGAAAGAGTTGTTCCTAGAGGTGATTGGTTGAGTAGAGTTGTTTGAGCCTAGTCAAGTGAATGTGTGAAGTGGTTGTTCAAGTTCCATAAAACAAACTATTCTATATTCTAATTTGAGTTGATATTGAGTTGAGAAAGAAATTGAGTTTGTGAATAGAACATATTGAGTCTCTAACAATTCTCTTTATGCTTCTATAATATTGAGCTGAGTTGATATTGATTTGAGTTGAGATTGGGATTTGAGTATAGAACATATTGAGTCTCTAACAATTCTCTTTATGATTATATGATATTGAATTGAGATATTGATTGAGCATTGAGTTTAGAACATATTGAGTCTCTAACAATTATCTTTATGATTCTATGAGATTGGAAAAGTTTTTTGTGAGCTTTTTAAGCTGATTTGAGGTAAGTCTTTGAGAAGGCTTGTGGACTGATTTTGAGTAAACTTTTGTGAAATCTTGCTATGCAGATTTGAGCAAGTCCTAAAAAGGACTTATTGAGTAGATTTGAGCTGGTTTCGAGTGAACCTATTGAGCATATTTGAGGAGGTTTTGAGTGAACCTATTGAAATATCTTTGGAGGTTACAGAGTATAGAGGACAGAGTCTCAATGGATAGAGATCCAGTAGCTAGGACAATTGAAGATAGATCTGAGTGAGGAGTCTTCAAATGGAGAGATATCAACAAGTCAGAGCAGTAGAGAGATAGAGTCTTCTAGAAGATCACTAGCCATAGTAGAAGGGGAAAGAGTTATCCTATGGAATAGATCCACGAACTTGAGATTAGGGGATCAACATCTCCTTTGGATAGAGGTCCATAAATATTGTAATTGGGAAGGATTCCCAATAAATTATTTGAGAAATATTTAGAAGAAATATTTTATGTGGACGTAGCCCACATTGGGTGAACCACATTAAAATGATGTCTCTCATGTGTGTGATGCTTTGTGTGATGTTTATTGCTTTATTAATACTGATGCTACTATTTGGAGAAAAGTTTTATATTATACTGTTCACCCCCCCTCTAAGTATAAGCACATGTTCTTCAGTTGCTACAAGAATATACAAAACAAAAACATAAAATATTGGAAACCTTGATTAATAAGAAAATTAATAATAGGGATTTAGGGGGTAGAAAATATGAGAATATTATTAGAAGAAACCATGAAGGTAAACCTCAAATTGAGGTTGATCTTGCAAAATATCTTAATAATGTTAAGGTAGAAAATTTTAATGGAAGATAAGGGGATGATGTTGTAGAATCATGGTTAAATGAGTTGGAAAATTTCTTTTCCATGAAGAATTATTCATCCAAAACCTAAATTGTTTGGGCTACCCTTCATCTTTAGGATGTAGCCTTAGAATGGTGGAACACATTTAGGGTAGGCAAAGGAATCCAAGTTATGGACCTTAAATGGGATAGTTTCTTTGGGGTATTTAATAATATATTTCTATTAGAGAAATTTTATGTAGAGAAGTTTGAGGAATTTTCTATGCTCCAATAGGGTACTTTGTTTGTGGAGGTATATCACCAAAGATTCATTAAACTATTGAAATATATTCCTAAGTACGACATCAATGAAAAATTGAAGATGCATAAGCTCATATTGGGGTTGGATCCTAATATTCAAAAAATAATTAATTTGCTCACACAAAAACCCTACAAAAAGCTTATAATTTGGCCAAGAAGGAAGAGACCAATATTCAAACCAAAAAGACCTTCAACTATGTAGGGTTGATAGAGGTATAAATATGGGAACTCAAGAAGAGAAAGAGTGCAAGGTTTATGAAATGGGATAAGGATAAAATCAAGAAAATTAAGGGAAAATTAAAGTTTAGAAATAATAAAAATGAAAACCAAGGGAATTATAAGAAGAAATTCTAGAAGAAGGAAAATTCCAACCCTCAACCTTAGAAGTAGAATGATTCAACATAGAAAGATGGAACAAGGGAGAAAAGGAAGGAAATATTGCAAGCACCAAGTATAAGTTACTTCATTTTTTGGGTCCTCATTATTCTAATAAGTTTTCCCAATGACCAAAATCGAGTAACAGAGTAGAGGAGCAGCCACACTGAATTTATGTAGCCATAGGAAGTCTGAATTTGGATGGACAAACAATTTATATTTATTAAATGGTAAGTTTTTTTATAATAATGTTAAATTTTTAATTGATAGTGGAGCTATAGATAGTTTAATTTCCACTAGTATTATCAAGTATATGCTAGAAATACCTAGAGTTTTTAGTACAAGGGTGGAAAGTTGAGTATGGATCTAAACAAACCTACTCAATGGATAAATGGCTAACTATAGTAAAGATTACTTTACTAAATGGATCCATAATATGGCACTTATATGTAGTGCCACTACATGCCTTTGATGTTATCCTTGGGATGGATCAGTTAAAGGTGCATGGAGCCCTAATCAACTTTCGAGAAATATGGATGGATTATAATGATAATGATAAGAAGATAGTAAGGGTTTAAAGTAGGCAAGGGTCATTTTGACCACATTTATTGTCAGATATGCAACTAAATGAGGCAATCAAAAGAGGTGGTATGTTGTATGTAGTAAAGATAAATGGAAATCTTGGAGATAGTAGGGATGAGGAAATATTCAAGAAAAATCCAACTTCGCATGAATTTAGGGATGTATTTCCAGAATATATTCTAGGACTATCACCTCAACAAGAATTTGACTTCACCATTGAACTAATGCCTAGATTTTAACCCATTGCAAGGACATCTTACAGAATGACTCCTATTGAGTTAAAAGAGTTAAAGGTGCAACTTCAATATTTGTTGGAAAAGGGTTTGATCAAACCTAGTGTGGCACCTTGGGGTTTTCCATTACTATTTATGAAAAATAAGGATGGTTACTTGAGGTTGTGCATCAATTATAGAATTTTTAATAAGGTAACCATAAAAAATAGGTATTCTTTATCGAGTATTGATGATCTCTTTGATCAACTAAATGATGCCATTATATTTTCAATGATTGATTTGAGATCACAATATCATTAGTTGAGGATTCGAGAGGAGGATACTCATAAAATGACCTTTAAGACTAGATATGGATACATTGAGTTCACAGTGCTTCTATTTAGGTTGACAAATGCACTAACAAAGTTTATGAATCTAATGAATAGTGTGTTCAAGAAATATCTGGATCAATTTATTTTGATATTTCTAGATGATATTTTGATATATTCTCACACCAAAGAAGAACATGGTCAACATTTGAGGTTAGTGTTAAAGGTGTTGAGAAAAAATAATGAAGAACACAAGCTTATACTAAGATGGGGGTGAACAATATAAGATCAACTTTTACTTTTCTTTCCCAAAAAATATTATCCAATATTATCAATGGTAATATCAATAGCAGTAATAAAAGAAATACACAAATCATCATACACAATAGAGACATAAATTTAACATGGTTCACCCAATGTGTGCTACTCCAAGGAGAAAATATTTTCACTAAATTTTCTCAACAAATCTCCTTGGGAATCAATTACCTATTACAAATTTTATGGACCTCTGTCCAAAGGAGACACCAATCCTCTAATGCTCTAATTTATGGATATCTCTCCATAGGAGAACTTTTTCCCCTTTTCTCGGGTTCATATAACTTGATCCAGGAGACCTCTATATCCTTAACTAGTTCATGGATCTTTCTCATAGAATAACTCTATCTTCCCAACTGGTTCACGGATCACAATCCATAGGATAACTCTTTTTCCTTGCTCTGGTTCATGGATCTCTATCCATAGGAGAACTCTTTCCCCTCTGATCTAGCTGATGATCTTCTAAAAGACTTCTATCCCCACTGCTCTAGCTAATGGATCTCTATCCACTGAAGATCTCTGTCTTCACTACCTTAGCTAATGGATATCTATCCACTGAATATCTCTATCCTCGCTAATGGATCTCTATCCACTAAATACCTCTATCCTCACTACCCTAGCTAATGGATTTCTATCCACTGGATACTGCTATCATCTACTCTATCATATCCAAAGCTTTATCTCAAATCTATCTCAGATCTACACCAAACTCTATTCCTAGTGTAGTAAAAAATTTCTCTAACTTTGCTCAAAAAATTTCTCACAAATATGCTCATAAATATGCACTAACCTCTATCTCAAATATGTCCTCAATCCTTAACACAAAACTTGATCCAATAACAAATAAACTCTACTTAGATTTACCCCAAGCCTTAACACAAATCTTGAACAAATCAAATATTATCTCAAGTCTTCACAAATACTTGCTTAAAATCTACCTTCAACTCCTCTCAATAACTTGCTCGATATGCTCTCAAGTCTTCACCAAGACTTGCTTCAAATTTACCTTCAATTCCTCTCAAGAAATTGCTCAATCTACTCTCAAGTCTTCACCAAGACTTACTTCAAATATACCTTCAAGTCCTCTCAATAACTTGCTCAATATGCTCTCAAGTCTTCATCAAGACTTGCTTCAAATCGGATCTCAAGTCTTTACCAAGACTTTCTCAAATATGCTCTCAGGATTCACCAAGACTTGCTTAAATCTGCTCTCAAGTCTTCACCAAGACTTGCTCAAATCTACCTTCAACTCCTCTCAATAACTTGCTCAATATTATCTCAAGTCTTCACCAAGACTTTCTCAAATCTTCTCTAGCACATGCTCAAAAAAACTCACAAAATATGTCAATCAATATCAAATCTTGCACACAATGCTATCAATCTAATCTTCAAAGTAATTCCTTTAACTTGAATTAGTTTAGACATATTCTATCTAGAATTCATTTAACCTCTGGAACATATAGATAATGATGTACTCTATAAAAACTCAATATGTTCTACTCAATCATTAAGTCTTTCACTTTCACATGTCTTACTTTTATTGCTCTTTTAAAGATAGATTCAATCTAGAACATGACACCTATCTTTCTGATCTACACTTTTGCTTTCACAAATATTGTTTCTAATGTTTGCACATTCACTTTCAATATTACTCAAAACCAATGCTCAAAAGTTTCATTCAATTATTCAACCAATGAAGCACAACTTGCTTACAAACCCTAAATAATTGTTTTCATACTTATTAAAAAAATGTGCACAATGTGGGTCTCAAACCCTAACTCAAATAATACTTAATATCTATCTCAAATATTCTCTAAACTTTCAACCATGAAGCATATAAATATTCACTCAAATATTTCCAACAATGCTTATAAAACAATCCTTTTCACTCCACCTTATATTTCACAACAATCATTTCAACATTTCAAACAAAATATGATGAGCTCATACCTCTTTGCTTTGATGGAGATATGTCTTCAAAATATCTTTTACTCATAACCAAATATTTTTTCCAATTCTAGGTTAGATAGCAATAGTCTATCTCAAAATCTCCACAAGAATATTCACCTCAACAAATATTTTACCATACAAGAAATATAGTAAAATTTCAAGTCACAAATACACCTTATCACTCCACTTTTCAAAATAATATTCAACACACATCAAAATAAATTTCCTTGATTACACCTTATAATCTCCAATGATTTCACAATAATATTCAACACACATTAAAAATAAATTTCCTTGTTTACACCTTATAATCTCCAATGATTTCAAAATAATATTCAACACACATTAAAAATAAAGTTCCTTGTTTACACCTTATAATCTCCAATGCTTCATTTATTTCCTGAGCACCCAAAATAAAAGTTTTAATTAACACACCTTATGACTCCCTAAAAAATTCCACACTTGGCCCTTTCAATATCATGTGGTCTCAAACAATTTTTGTTTTCCAAAGCTTTGACAAATTTAACTCAAAATTTCATATCTTAATATTTGGCTCACTTCACAAAAAATTTTGCACATGCATCAACAACCACCACCAAACTTGAAACTATGACCTTAGCCACCACAATTCCCTGGCCAAATCTAGGCTACCACATGCGCTATGCATCCACACTTGAATCAACCTGCACTCTCTCCCATACAACGTCTTCTTCTCTCATGTTTCACAAAAATTAAAAACCTTTCCTCCTTCTCCAAAATGAATTGCATGGGTTTCAAAACCGATACTAACCTCCATGAATGCCTTGACCAAGCCTCAACTACCATCTACACTATCCAGCACAGATAAACCTAAGTCTGTCGTCGTTTCCTTTTACACCGCAACATCTACCTCAAAGTTAGCACAAACCTTTGTCTTCTTCTCCCTTTCGAAATTCAATCGAGCGCATGTGAAGGAGATTAATTCATGGGATAATTTTTGCCAATGCAAACCTTTGAATATTTATATGTGCTTTGAGTTTACCTTGTGATGTCGATGCATGTTAAAATCAAACTTGGGATTTTTGATTTATATTATATTTTAATTATAATTATTTAAATTCAATGAATTTAAATATTATAATTTAAATATCAAAATTCTTTTTGGGTCTTTTCTTAAGGATAATATTTTACCACCTCTTAAAGAATATTTTAACCTTTGTTCCATATATTATAATGCAAATCATTATAATAGTATTTATTTTAAACTTGCTTTCTTTTCCTTTTGAAAGACCTTGTTGGAAGGATATTATAATATTAAAATATTATAATATTAGTCTTTCTCGACTTGCTCTCTTTTTGCACATAGTTGTCAAACTTAGCCTTTAACCTTTTCCTTGTCATGCTTTCATAGCCTATGCCATTTTGACATCAATGAAAATCTATTATGCTCAAATTTCCAACAAACAACTTTATGGAAAGTTATCTATGTGTGAATTATGACTCATAAGTTTAGTATTTGGGGCATATCATATCTATATAAGGGATTGTTGTAGATCCTATGAACATTGAGGCTATTCTAAGTTGGTGTGCATCCACAAATGTGTCAAAAGTTAGAATTTTTATGGGAATCATTGGGTACTATGGGATTTTTATGAAATATTACTCAATAATTTCCTACTCTATCTCTAACCTTTAGAAGAAAGGAAAAGAGTTCAAATGAATGGATAAGTGTGATGTCATCTTTGAAACTCTGAAGAATAAGCTAACTATAACACCAATTTTCAGGATACTAGATCCCCTTAGGAATTTTATTGTGTGTACATATGCTGTTTTAGAAGGTTTGGATGGGGTGTTGTCCCAAAATTAGGCTACAGTAGCATATGAGTCTAGGAAACTCAAGAAACATGAAATGAATTATGCTACACATGACCTAGAGTTGGTAGTAGTTGTGCATGCACTAAAGGTCTGGAGGCACTATTTTTTGGGGAAACCATTTGAGCTAAGGATAGACCACAAAAATATAAGGTATATCTTTATCCTACCTATGTTGAATGTAAGATAAATAAGGTGGATATAATTCCTAACTGAGTATGACTTTGGTATTTAGTATATTAAAGGAAAAGATAAAAATATTATTGATACCCAAAGTAGGAGAAGGCATATAGTAGCATTGATCTGGATTCATATAGAATTGATGGAAAAATTCATGGAAATGGAGCTACAGGATCAGTATTGCAAAGAAATCCGAGCAAAAATTGAAAGAAATCCTAAGGAAAATAAGGATCTTAACATAAAATATGAATTTTTATGTTTGAAGGATAGGTTTTTCATACCCAAAACTAGAGAATTTAGGAGGACTATTATGCAAGAGGCACATAGTTATCCATATTTTGCTCATAGAGGAGGTGCAAATATGAGGGAAAATATGAAAAAGACCTTCTATTGGTCAGGAATGAAACAAGATATCACTAGTTTTATTGCTAGGTTCTTGGAATACCAAAGGGTTAAGGCAGAGCATTGACACCCAATAGGGAAATTATACTCACATGATATACCTACTCAAAAGTGGTAGGTTATATCTATGGATTTTATTGTGGGTTTACCTAAGAATAAATACCAACATGATGCAATACTTGTGGTGGTCAAAAATTTGACCAAGGTTGCACATTTTATACTAGAAAAAATCAAGAATGATGTACTGATTGTGGCAAATAAGTTTACAAAGGATTACATGTTTTTTCTAAAGTGATCATATTAGATAGATATTCCAAGTTTACATCCAAATTTTGGTAGAATATTCATTTTTCAATGGGCACTAAGTTGAATATCAGTTCTTCTTACCATCCATAAATATATGGGTAAACAAAGAGGGTGAACTACATCCTAGAGGAAATGCTTCGTATGTCCTGCATGGATCAAAAGTCTAAGTGGGAAGAAATTATGCATCTAATTAAATTTGATTATAATAATGGATACCATGCATCCTTGGAAATGGCTCTTTTGAAGCCATGTATAATAGAATATGTAGAACACCTCTATTATGGGATAATCCAAAATATTGAGTGGTGATAAGATTGGACATTGTTAGAGAGATGGAGGAGCAGCTCAAAGTGATTTGGCTTAGGATCAAGGAAGCAATAAATCATCATAAGAGCTATGCTAAGCTAAAGATATCACCAAGAGAATTCTCTATGGGAGATAAAGTTTTCTTGAGGGTAAGACCCATGAAAAGTGCCATCAAGTCAACTAAGTTGGATCCTTGTTATGTTAGCTCTTTTGATATTATTTATAAGATTAGTTCAGTAGCCTATAGGCTCACCTTGCCACCCTACTTGTTAAATATCCATGATACTTTCCATATATACCTAATTAGGAAAAATTTTGTTGATCCCTATCATATTTGGAATGTTTTAAAATTGTAGATGGTAGATGCCTTAGCCATTGAGGTACATCCAATCAGGATTCTAGGGTTTCATTTCAAGATATTGATGAAATAAACCCTAGATCAATGTAAGGTCCAATGGGACCAATGTTCTAAAAATTATGCAAATTGGAAAGATGCTAAATAAATGAGTAAGAAATTCCTATATTTATTTGAATGAAATATGGATGCTTTATTTTTAGAAAACACAGAGGACTATGTTTAGTCCAAGGGAGAAAATATGTAATGATCCTCTTTGGCAAGACTTATTCTTAAAATTTGATTTATGTATTGATGTGTGGATATCTAACACATAATTTCATTTTTATGTTAACAATATAAGTTGGTAGTTGTACTTTATGTGTTGATTGTACTATTTTTAGAATATGGTACTGCTAATGAATTTGTGGTTGCAGGATCAGGTACTCTCACTAGTGGATTGGTATGGGACAACCACCAGAGTTGAGAGAAATATGGAAAAATATGGATGATATTTATTATCAACAACTCAAGGGTAAAATAATACCCTTCATATAGATGTATTGCATATATGTATTTGTTGTTATTGAATACACCTTTGGGCAAGGAGGTTGCTATTAGTAAAGGAGCCATCCTGAGTAGATAGGTGATAATGATCTTAAAAAAATGTTGTACTCAAGGAATAACTTTGGTTGTGCCTAATGATGTTTTGCATTGAATTCTTTGTGCATGTGTTTAAAGCATGAAAATTTATGGTTATTATTTTCATCTAGGTTTGTATTCATATTAATGTTGATTTTTTAATACCAAAGATATTAGTATCAATGTTAATAGTTAATATTAATATTTGATATTAATTTATAATATGGATAATTAATTATTAATATTCTAATTATTGGAGACTTTAGGATATTAAATGATTTAGTTATTAATGTTTTTTCTTGCAAATAATTGAATCTTATAAAGAGTTATTAACATTAATCCATGAAATCAAAAAGTTCTTTATTAATATGTTTTATGAAATTTAGAAAGTTACATTAATTTAGATTAATTAAGGAGTTTCTTTTCTTAAAAAACCCTATTTAGAAGAAGGGTGATGTTTGGGTAATGTGAGGAAGTGCAAAAATTACCTTATTTGAAATCCAACTGGTAACACTTGAGGGAAGGAGGGGGTTGGCTAGCTTGGGAGAAAAGGAGCATTTTCTAATTCTAAGATTTTATGAGCCCTTCGGTGGGAGGAAAAAAGCTAGTGAGAGGAAGAAAACATAGGAGCAGATAGAGGCTTGAGGAAGGAGCATTGGAAGTAAATTTGTGAGCTCTTATTCTCTACAAAGAATGTAAGCTTGAAATGTTGTTGTTGCATATCTTCTCATGCTACTTTAAAGTTGCTTGGCTCTTAAGTTTTACTATCTCTATGTTCATAAGCCTTATATTTGTTTAATTTGTTGCTATTCTTATGATACTTGGTAGTTTAGACTCTATCCTAGAGTTAGGAACCTTTTGTAGAGCAGTAATAGTGTTTTGTTTGAAGAACTCCATTGACTCTCTATGTTATTTTTTTCTTTTGATTTGTGTTGGATTCAGTTGTTGCTTAGTTCCACAGGAAATAGCCTTGGAGTGCCTTGCCCATGTTTTTATTATTCAGATTAATTGTTGTTCTATGCTCTAACCATACATCTGAGTCATAGCTAGTCTGGGATAGTTGCATGGTTGTTGTACTCATTGTATCGTGTTGTTGCTTTTAGTTCTTACTGAGTTGTCTATGCTTGTAACATCTCCTTATTTTAATTAAATTAGGTGTATTATCTTAAGCTAGGATTAATATTTTGATGTTCATTGTATGCTTCTTTTTTAGGTTGAATATGTGCTTTTAGGTAAGTTTGGCGCTAAGGAGAAAACTTAGATTGGTTCCTTGTTCTTTCAAATTTGGTATGTTGTGTTGGTTTTATTTAGGTATGGTTTTGATGTTTTTGTATACTGGGACCTTTTAATTTAAATAATATTGGAATTTAAGTTTTAAAAATTTTATTAAAGTATAATGTGTTTTGGAAAAATAAACCTAGAGTTAGTAAGCATGATTGTAGTTATAGATTAAATTTTCTCTATAAATCAGAGAGTTCAATTTTAGTTAATATTAGGATATGACCATGTTGTTTTATTAAGATTTGGTTTTTAAAAGAAATATATATATATATAAGTTCTAGAAAAAGTAATAATTATATTGCTATGAGAAAAATTGGAATGTTAGTAATGGGTTCCTAAGGCTTGGGTAGACAAAGGAATTCCATTATAAAGAGAAGTATGAGATTCTCTTAGTATTGTTGTATGGATATGATGTTGTTATTGCACCCAAGATTGTGTTGTGCATGGTTGATTGTATTTATGTATTATGTATGTTAAGTTGCATATGCATGAAAGAGTTGTCCTAAGCCCTAAGCTTTAATCTAAGTTCATGGGAAATGGAACGATTTGAATGAAGATCGTGGAAAAATATAGTTGAAGATATGAAAAATTCAAAATATTATGTACTAGTGATGCTAAAGAAAGAGTTGATTAAAGATAAATGTATTGATTTATGTATAGTCTAAAAAATATATATTTTGGAAATATGCTAAATTGAAGGATTGTATAAATTTTGATTCTCTTTTATGTGAATTGAAAAGACTAACATGTATTAAATGGAAAGTGTATGTATAGCAAGAGTACGATGGAATGTAGTTCCTTGATTAATGGTTATAATTTATTAAGTTGTTGTATCTTCCTTTCCATTTTTTAAAATAAGGAAATGCAAGTTTCTAGTATAGTTAAATTATATGGAATTGCTAGCTTATGTGTTATATGAATTTTATTAATGTATTAGCTCTTTATTCCTTTTTGAGAGGTTGATTTTGTTATATGTTAATTTATTCTTGGGTTGTGGAAAAATATTTGGGTAAGATTTAGAGCCTTACTAGAATGCGTGAGTCATGAAGGTAATCCCAATCCTAGGAGTTATAGTGGGGCAATAACTAGGTAGTTGTGAACACTAGGAGGAGTTGTAGTGATGCAATAACCAAATATTTCATAAATTTGGGAGTATTTGGAGTGATGAAATAACCAAAGATTTATGAATGATACACCTTGAATGGTGAGGATTAGGTGTTCCAAGAAGTGAGGTTGTGGAGTCATTCACAAGATAGTAGTGGTGGCATCTTGATTGATGAGGATCAAGTGACCATGCACATTGCTAGGTGAATGGTAATGATCTTAGTCAGTCCATGGATATGTGGTAAATAAGCACTAAGGTTTTACACCATAGTAATTCTACATAGATGGAATTATGTAGAGTTAGGTAAAAAGTGTTCTCCTTTAAGTGTTATGGGTCTTAAAGGATAATCCCTACACCATGGTCAAGATGTCCTAAATCAAAAAGGGTGTAGGAAATTTTGGGAGACCACTCTTGGTATCCTTTATAAATGGAAAGGTTTAAAAATGTAAACCCAAAAATACAAGATGTTGGCCACTCCTATCCACTTGAGTGTCATCTGCAGTGACATTAATCTCAAAATGTGGTTAGGCCTTAATATTGGAAAATAAATATTGATATATCTTATGAGACTTACTTGTGAAAAAAAAAGTGTATCTCTCTTGGGTTGAGTTAATGGATTATTATGGCTTGAGCTCCAAGAACATGATGCATTATATTATATAATAGAGGAATTATTGAGGCTAGAAGAACAAAGGAAAAAGGCTAGAATCCACCTAAGTAAACATCAAGATGATGTAAAGAGATAGTTTGACAAAAGGGCCACTACACAAAAACTTTTGAAAAGTAACCTAGTACTCAAATGGGATGAATACCATAGTAAACTAAGCAAACACACCAAGTTTGATGCAATGTGGACTGGACCCTATGCTATCAACAGACTAAAAGTAGAAAATATTGTGGAGCTTGCCAAATCAAATGAACAACTACTTTCAATTTTGGTTAATGGGATCTATATAAAGAAGTATTTCCACTAGAAAATATGTGCATAAATATCTATATATATATATATATATATATATATATATATATATATATATATATATATATATATATATATTTTATACTATGTATCTATGTATATATATATATATATATAAGAGACTCAAAATTATTGAAAATATTTTCAGATCAACTAGTACACGATTCTAAAATAGACACCTATCTCATAATCTCTTTTGGATGAGGGTGTTAATTAGTAAGAGTGGAGGGAAAATGTAAATCAAAAATACAATAGTTAGGGCAACAAAATTAATTTCTAACATGGTAGTCATCATCACTAAAGCCTACCAATGGCTAGGTATCAAAATTCAAAATAAGCCTATCATGAATAACTAGAACATGACTTAAGGAAACTATGGGAGAATAAGAGGCCATATATTCATTCCATCCAATAGAGTGCAATAAGGAGTTCATGTGCACAAAATAGGTAAGTAGCTAGAAGGGTTCATAAAATCCCTAGAATCCTTTAGGGACAAAGTATCTAGGAGGTATAAAGTAATCAAGAGCTTGAGAGAGTCATCAAGGGATATAAAAAATAAGCATTCCCAAAGGACCATGGATACAATGAAGAAATCGACCCCTTCATATAATACCAAATCCAACACAAGGAGAGGAGTGCCAAAGAATGTCAAAGCATATGAAGTATCCATCATCCTAATAGATAAAGTAGAGAAGGTGGTCAACCCTAGAAGATCCATAAATATGAAGATTTTGAGAGAAGGTACTTTCTAAAGATATCAGGAAGTCCTAGCTAGATATTTCTCTACTAGAATATGGATATCTTACCTATCCTAGTACATGTTACTGCAAGTTCAGTAGTGCTCAAAATTTGTAGAGGCCTATTTTGCAATGTTTGATGCTCAGTGAGGGGTTGTGCATGGTAAGGATGGGCACTTACAAATTATGTTTTTTTCATAAGCCATATGAAGCATGTTGATGGTGCCCCAAGGAATAGATTTGGCCCTTTGGAATTCTAGATTGAAAGCCATATAAATTTTAGAGCTCTAGGCATGAAGAAATTCTAGAGCCATATAACCTACTATATGAAAGCATATAAAGGAAAGCATAAAGTACACAAATGTAAACAAATATGCTTATGAAGCTACAAATAGACCATGGAAATGCATGCAATGTGATTAATATATGCTAAATTAATCTAAATGCCTACTAGGAAAAGTAAATCTATGTCAAAAATAGAGAATTAAGCATGTCATATCCTAGTCATTGATGCTCATAACAACTAGATCTGCTAGTCACTATTGACAATCATAGGTAAGACTATGGGCCATTGTTAACAACAGAGACCACAAAAAAGTATCCTTCTCTTGAAATCAGGTCTATGTATGCTCAATTTATTTGTGGAATTGATGATCAAGGGTTGCATGGGTGTCTAAACATAGAGTTATGGGTTAATTATTGTGAATTCACAATGGTTTGGTGTGAAATGGTAAGCTTGCTCCTCAATCTCTTGGAAAATCCATTACTTCAAATTCATGTGTCATTCTGCAATTCAAAAATATATTGGCACTCCTAAAGGGTTGCAAGTGGATCTCTAGTTTGACAAGGCTTAACTGCATTCAATTTTTTTCTCTATTTGCCTCTTTGAGGGTCTATAAACAGACTCTCTAAATCCCAATATTGGCTTCTCAAGGAAGCCAAGATCAAGAATTAGTTGGCTTGATCAGTTGGAAGGAATCCTCTGGAAACTTCCTCACCTAAAACTGTTCCAAACTGTTGCAATTTTATTGTTTCAACTAATTTTTCTTGGCTCGGGAATGTCAAGTTTGTTATAGGACTAGCCATTTTTGCTCAGCATGGCTAGGACCCTAGCTGCTATTGTCATCAATGAATGAGATATTAGTTACTGATGTCATTAGTGGCTAAGGCTGAATAGGCTTAGATTACCTAAAATGAGTGATTAGAATCACTTATTAGTCTTGGAAAGGTCCAAGATCATTCATATGGTCTACAAAGGTGTCCATATGAGTAGTCTTCTAAATATGACATGTTTTAGGTGTCTACAGATGCCCCTTTTATGATGTGTTTTAGGAAAACACGATGTTGAGCAAAAATAGATCATCTAAAGTCATATTAGAGGTTGATTGATGTTCACTGACCTGGTCAATGCTAGATGCCCCAATATTGCAAAGGATGCACATATCAAAATCATTGCTTCCAACAAAATGGAAGGCTTAACTTGAGTAAAAATTTGGACATGATCTACATGAAATCAAAATGAATTGTTTTGACCAAAAATGACCAAAGAAAAAAATGCCAAAATTTTAATTTTCTTTTTTTTCTTTTTGCCCTTATAAATGGGGAATCTTGTGATAGTTGTTAGCAAAGATTCATAAGATGAACGCAATTTACATGATCTAATTATCAATTATTAATTTTGATTATGAATGTTGATAAAATGACTACCCCCTCAAGTGACGAGTCGATGAGGAAAGGACAAGTGATGAACGTGATGAGTCGCTTGACCATGATGAATAATTTGGATAATACAAGACTTTTATATTTTGTTATATGGCAGGTCCTATTACATTTGTGATATCAACCGTTAATAGTAATTGTACATTTCTATCCCATAGATTATTTTGGTTGCAATGACCTTCTTAGGAAATCAAGATGATAACAATTCCATTTAAGCTTGTGTTGAATCACTATGTTCGATGATCTGCTAAAATTTCATAGTAGAAATGAAATGAGTACCTCATTCCCATGGGGTAGTCCGACCATCGTGGCCTTCTTCAGGATTGAAGTGAAGACATGTCAAGTCTACAATGAATAATTTTTTTCAAATAGCCTTATAGTAATTTACTCATCCTACCAGATTGCATGGAGCATAATTTGTTGCAACCACCAAGTGTATAGGATAAATATCTAGATACGAGGCATACTTGAAAGTTGATTTATTTGATTTTTTTTGTTATTTTTGCAATTTTTGAGAATTATGGATCGGTAGATAATTATTATTGTCCATTTTGAGGCTTCTCATAGTGAGAAAATGAGTGCATTTATTACTTTCTTCTAGCCATTATTGAAAATCGTAGATGGTTTTTGCAATTTTCTTAGCCACTATTGGTAGTAGCGATTGGGGTTGACCTAATCTACACCTGTTTTTTCCATCAATGGCTAAGGGTCAATTGGAAAATATAAAAACAAAATTAGGGTTTTTGCAACCCATTATTACCAGTTGGTAAAGAGTGAAAGTGAGAGCTCTGAGGTGAGAAAGAGAGTAACTGCTACATAATGCTACCAATTTTACCTTTTACCACCATGGTGAATTAGCTGGAGGCATCTACTAGTGGCAGATCTAGAGCTCCTAAGGTAGATTCTCCATCTCTCCTTCATGACTTGAGCATTTAAAATTAACCTCATTAATTAATGACATTAAATGAACTTCACTAAACTATTGGTAATGAACCTCACCTCTAGATAGATTTAGTTAGGATAGCTTAGGGGAGGGTTAATTTTTGGGACCTTTTTGGGGTAGTAAATGACCTCACAAGGGGTCTTTCCCATAGTTATTATTGGCAGTAGTCGCTCCCAATTTTCCAATTAGGGGTCGTGGTTGCTAACTGTGGCTAGGTTCAAATGCCAATGATAAAAAATTAACCATTGGTGCTAGCCACTATTGACAATATTGGTTGTGACAATGGTTGTTGTTGCCTTGAGAGGCTAAGAACTTTAGCCCATTTTTTTAATTTTTTATTTTTAAAGTTAATTGTTTTGATTTTTTTGAATTTTGGAGTTGATTTTTGATTGTTTTTTATTTTCGAAGTTGAATTTTGAATGTTTTTTATTTTAGAAGTTGATTTTTTTTATTTTTTTCAATTTTGGAGTTGATCTATCTAATTTTATTTTATTTTTTATGTTAATTATGCATCTTGTTTTCTTCCTCTTAGAATTTTACTGCACGGATGCAGGAGCCTAACTTGATTTACGAGTTGTTGCCTAAGTTGAGTTACATAGATTTAGATTGGTTTGGGGACATGGGCCTTGGATATATTTTGAGATTGCTAACCATCAGGTTGGATCAGGCCTACATTATTGTGTTAGCCCATCCCTAGGATGTGAGAACTAACACTTTTCATATCCCCACTGGTGAGATGATAGTGATGTTGAAGGACATCTACCATATTTTTAGTATCCCTATAGATGGATGCGCTATCACCTCTTTGACTACCACAATGAAGGCTCCCATGTTCTAGAGTGTTTTTGGTGATAGGTAGGTGGAGGCCTTAGGGTATATGGATCATGGTGGGGTTCCAGTTGCCTATTGTTGTAAGGAGGATGTCTTCACATGATGCCAGACTATCTTTATGCACATTATCTTGTAATGTGCTTCTTCCAAAAACTTCAGGAGCAAGGCTCGCTTGGAACCTCTTGGTGATGGTGTAGGATCTACTAAGGATTACCATAGATGCTCCTCTCATCATGGCATGGGGAAGTGTCCTCCTAGACCAACTATACAATGAGCTATACTGCATCATGTAGTGGGGGTGAGTGGGAGTGGGTTGCAACATGTTGTTGCAGTTCTAGGCATGGGAGTATATCAAAATAGACCACCCTAGAGGATTACACCTGGGTATCACAACATTAGCAGTAGTTACTTAGTTTTATGGTACCCACTAGCCATAGGATTCAAAGACATATCAAAGTAGATCTCATATCGAATATTTGTAACATTATACAGATAGACTGATAGGGCTACAGGCTAGTCAAATTATATAGTGGCCCTACTTGGATTACCCATCATGGGAGGAGATCCCTAGATACTTGAGATAGACTAGGCATAATCATTGGATGATTGGGTGTAAGCTCAGGGTGTGGGAGTTATTTCACTTCTTCTGAGTGACCAAACAGTTTAGTCTCCAACAAGATATCCCAGAGGATCCTGTCCTCTACTGCTATCTTAAGGTGGAGATACAAATTGCATGGCCATAGGTCACAACTTTGACCAATAAGGAGGAGGCCCTAGAAGATACAGGGGTAGAGGATGTCAAGATGACACTAGATTATGATGCCTGGTGGACCACTAGGCTATGGTAGGATGGCGGTCCTCTAGGATTATCTAGAGATGGTGCAGCTATTGAGGCTATGTTCGATGACCCTTATGGATGATGAGTGCATCCTAGGACTGAGGGAGAGTGGGGGTAGGATACAACACAGGCAAAGGAGCCATAGGAGGAGGAGGAGGGTGAGGAGGATGAGCCATATGATGAGGTGTCCTAGGTACAGAACTAGGTACATAGTCTATAGACACAATTGTAGATAGCATAGCAATATATTTTAGAGAGGGACACCTCTCTTGCTATAGTATGGTCTCAACTGAGTGCAGGGTAGACACGATGGTGGAGATTCGAGGAGAAAAAGATCGTATTATAGGTATAGACTGAATTAACCACTACCACTATTGAGCAAGGTGCAGTAACAGTATTGTCATTATTATCAACATAGACTGTTAGATCAGTTGATGCAGTGAACACAGTCATCATTCAGTGAACAGGAAGTTCAGAAGTTGTTCATAATATGCAACAGTATTGTCATTGTTGTCAACACAGTTAGATAGATCAATTGATACAATGGACAAGAATTTCAAATGCTCAGAAGTTATTCAGATGCAGTGGACAGGGAAATTTAGAAGCAATTCAAAGTATGTACAGTGCTTTTCCAAGAAGATTGAAGTGACCCATATGCAAAAAATCAAAGAAAAAGACAAGTAAGAAAAGTGTTGCGATATCGCGACATATTGGAAGAGAGAGAAGCAGCAGGTAAAAGTGTCATGATTTTGCGACATATTGGAGGAGAGAGAAACAACAGGGAAAACTGTCTTGATTTCGTGACATGTTGGAAGAAAAGAAAGCAAGTGGAAAAACTATCATGATTTCATGACATGTTTGAAGTAGAGGCACAAGCAGGGAAAACTGTCACGATTTCGTGACATGTTCGAAGCAGAGGCGCAAGCAGGGAAAACTGTCGTGATTTCATGACATGTTGGCAGAGAAAAAGGCAAGTGGAAAAACTGTTGCGATTTCATGACATGTTGGAAGAAAAATAGAAAGCAGGAAGAAGTGTCACGATTTTGTGACAAGTTCGAAGAAAGAGAATAAGTTGGAAAAGTGTCACGATTTCGTGACATGTCGCATTTTCGCGACTTGAAGAGAGCAGGAAGGTAGAGAAGGAAAAGTGTCACGATTTCATGACATATTGCAAGGAATTTTGTTCGGACGAAAAAGTGTCACGATTTCGTGACATGTTGCAGGAGAGAGAGTCCGAAAGAAAAAGTGTCGTGATTTCACGACACGCAGCAAAAGAAAGAGTTCAAAGTGAGAACTGTCATGATTTCATGACATGTAGCAAAGGAAAGAGTTCAAAGTGAGAACTGTCACGATTTCGTGACATGCAACAGAGGAAAGAGTTTGAAGTGAGAAACTATCACGATTTCATGACATGCTACAAAGGAAAGAATTTGAAGTGAGAACTGTCACGATTTCGCAACATGCTACAGATGAAAGTGTTCAGAGTATGAAATGTTGTGATTTCGTGACAGGTTGAAGAGAAAGCATATGGATGTAGAAAGTGTCACGATTTTGCGATAGGTTGAAGAGAAAGCATACTGATGCAGAAAGTGTCATGATTTTGTGACAGGTTGAAGAGAAAGTGTACGGATGCAGAAAGTGTCGCAATTTTGTGACAGGTTGAAGAGAAAGCGTACAAATGTAGAAAGTGTCACAATTTCATGATAGGTTAATGAGAAAATGTACGGTTTGAGAAAGTGTCACGATTTCATGACAAAAATAAAGTCAGAGGCTACAAAGGCAGAAGTGTTGCGATATCATGACAAAAGGAAAAAGGAACAATACGAAGGCGGAAGTGTCGCGATATCATGACATGTGTTTTCACTGATACAAGCCAAGAAAAGAAGCAAGGAGGTGAAAGTGTCACAATTTTGTGACATGTTATGTTTTCACAAGGTCAAGGCAAGAAAAGGCACAAGGCAGCGAATGTGTCGTGATTTCGTGACATGTGTTTTCACGGGCGAAATACAGAGAATAGCACAAGGCAGTGAAAGTGTCATGATTTCACGACATGCCATGTTTTCGTGGGTGCAAGCCGAGAAAAGGACAAAGAGGCGGAAAGTGTCACGATATCGCGACATGTCGTGTTTTTGCGACAATAGCAATAGAAGAGCTACAGAGGCAGTTGAATCCGACGAAGACCGATGTTAGCCAACAAAGATTAGGGTTTGCAGCCAATGAATATTAGGGTTTACAGTCGACTAAGATTAGGGTTTGCAGCCAACTAAGAATAGGGTTTACAGTCGACTAATATTAGGTTTTTTATCTTGAAAATATTGTTATAAAAGGATGGTTGTTTGAAGTGTTGAAGGTGTTGATGAGTGCGAGTATCAAAGTGTGCGATATGCGGTCGTAAGAGCGCAGATAGTGTAGAAGTTGTGAGATGACGGCAAAGTGCATAGAGTGAGCGAAGAGTCATGTCGAGTTGTTTGAAGTGTGATTGTGAATGCACACAGAGAGCTGAGTGGGAAAAGGATAGTTCGGCTGGAACGACACAGAGTGTGCAAAGCATGTGCACAGAGAAAGCAGAGGGTGCAAAAGAGTACAAAGAGCAAAGATGATTGCTAATTTTGGCTGTAGCAATGCAACAGATGCCTATGTCTTGCAAACAGTGAGAGAGATCTGGTATGCTTTAGACCAATCAGGGTCTTGTGAAAAGGAAGGTATTTTCCTGTCAAACATTTACATTCAAAATTGAAGTCAAGGTTGCAGCTTGGCATTAGGGGTTGGTGCTCCTTTCTGTTGATGTAGATAAATAAGGGGCTGTAGCTCCTTCCAGTGGGTGCTGGTAAATAATTGTAAAGTTGGTGCTTTGCAAGGGGCTAGATTTGGATGGTAGTCCAAGCAGCCGTTATTTTTGAGGAGTAGCCATATTGGTGAACCTCATTAAAATCCTGTGTTGTGTGATGCTCTCTTGTTATGCTTACTATTTTTGGTTTTAAGTTTTCATTATTTCAGCATTAAGAGTTGTAGATTTAAGTTTTTGAAATGCTACACTGATTCACCCCCCCTCTCAGTGTCGTACTAAGTATAACAATTGGTATCAGAGCCAAGTTCCCTTCAAAGGCTAAATCAGCTAGGGTTGATCTTGGATTAGTATGCAATGGGTAAGAAGAATAGATCTTCCTCCAAAAGGGCATCTCAGTTAGTTTCAGTTCCTGTAGAAGAGAAAATTGAACCAGAAGAGGTTGAAGGTTCTTTATCAAACAAAGCATCTTTGTTTGATGGAACAAATTACATGACCTAGAGAATCAAGATGCAGGCATATCTTTGTGCTTTGGGATATTATGTCTGGGATTCAGTAATCAATGAATGCACAATACCCATCACTCCTCCAACCGATGCTGTCGATAAGAAACTATTTGAAAATGACTCAAAAGCAAGGAATGCGATCAGGTGCGGATTAGTAGACAATGAACTGGTAAAAATCAAGAGTTGTAAAACAGCAAAAGAAATTTGGGACAAATTGAGGAGTCTTTATGAAGGAGACGATGAGATCAAGGAGGTCAAGTTACAAACACATCAAGCTGAGGTCAAAACTTTAAAGTTGAATAATGATGAAAACATAGAGGTATATATGTTGAAAGTTAATGAAGTCCTAGAGGATGATTCTAAAAGAGAAACAAAAAAAGAACAAAAATGTGATGAAGAAGAAATTGATGCAGAAATAAATTTGAAAGAGGAACTAATTGCAGCTTTGGATGAATTGAAGATAGAAAGAAAAAGGAATAAGGAAATCTCAAGAAAGCTAGAGGATGCAAATGAAATAATAACCAGTTTGAAAGTACAGGTGGAAGAATTCAAAAGGATTGAAGAAACTCTCAGGTCACAATTCAATGAGAAAGAGATTGGTTGCTGCAAACAAGAGGCCAATTCAAATCTCAAATTCGAGAAGAGCACAGATTTGCTAGATAAAATGATAAGCCAACAAAGAAGCTTCACAGATAAGCATGGTCTTGGATATGGATCTGAACAACCTTCATCTTCCAACTCTACAGAGAAGAAGAAGTTCACTGTTGAAATATTGAAGCAAGAAAATTTTGAAGCTGAATCTTCAAAAGGAAGAAAATATCAAAGGAGATCTACAACAAAGCAACCACAACAAAAGAGGTTCTATCACTCTCACTCTATTCATACTAATACTTTTAATGGTTATTGTTTTAGATGCAACCAGTATGGTCACAAGGCAACTTATTGTGGATTGAATAATAAATCAAAGAGTTATGCTGGTAGAAATACATCTGCGTATCTGAGTGAACACTATGTACAATGTTTTCAATGCAATGGTCATGGGCACATAGCAAGGTATTTTCCAAGCACTTCTGTATCTAATCTAAGGCAAGACCGTAGATTTCATCTGACGCAAAGAATGCAATATAGACAGGGAATAAATCATGTGCATGAAAGAAAGGAAAATAATCATTCTTCAGGGATGTATAGGAGACAACCACACAGGAGAAGTTTTCGAGTTCATGAAAAAGTGCAAAACAGGGAAGCAGTTGAAAAACCCAAGCCCATGGTTAAGAAATTTTGGAGAAAGAAAGAAGAGAGGAAATCTTGTCTCCTTGAACTGAAGGAGACTGCTCCTCTACTGCACTAAGCAACTCCAGGTAACACATCCTCAGGGGGAGCAATCTGAAAAAGGTTTTATTTTATTGCTCCTATATGTTTGTTGGGTTAACCTGAGGATGAAAGGCAAGTAGTAAGGGGGAGTTGCACTATAGTTGTCTAAGTTTATTTCAGTTCATATAGTTGTTTGTGGAAGTGCCATGAAGGATGGAGATTAAATGGAGAGTCGTCACCATTGGTAGTATTGTTGTATGTCATTGTTGTACTGTTGATGGTTCTTACTGTAACTGTTCAAAGCCAAGGACTATAACAGTTCAGATAATTTGATTAGTGGAAGAATGTTTGCCCTAGCTACGTATTTGTGTTTCGATAAAAGCAGCGTGTATCTGTTCCATTCATTGATGTGGAGATTGTTAGATCTTTCATGATGCCTTGGTGAAAATATTCAATTCACAGACAGTTTCATTTTAACTATTGATAAAATGCCAATCCGAGGGTAAGAAGTATGAGGTTGAGTAAAGTGGACTATGGTTGGCCGTAAAATGTTTGACAAATTGTCTTCTCCTGATTTACACAGTTGAATAGAAAGGTGTGACCAGCGATGACTGTAGAAAACATAAAGATACAGTGTTTAGTGCTTGCACAGAGTTGACAGTGGAATTGCCGTGTCAATACAGTGTTGGATAAAAGTTGGTACAAGTGTGAGTCACTTGTCAACTTTGTTGACAAAATGTGAAATTAGTGTTTTTGAATGGGAAGCTTGAAGAAGAGGTTTATATTGAGCAGCCAGATGGTTCCCAGCTTGGTGATGATCCCCACTTGGTCTGTAAGTTGAAGATATATGGCTTGAAACAGGCACCCCAAGCATAGTATGTTGTTAGCATGATTTCTGGCTAATCCCAAGGAGACTCATGTGATAGGAGTAAACAGGATTGATTGTGGTTTCTTTTTCGAAAGTAATTGGTTTAATGCTTCAAGGTTTTCTGGTTTGAGAGTTGTTATTAAACTTCATTTTATAAGCATTGTTGTTGAAGCCCATTGGTTGTGCAAAGAACTTGAACTTGAGTTAAAGAAAAAACATTTTGAGTTGGTTGATACATGCTTCGACTAGGGTTTGTGATAAAGAGTTGTTCATTGAGGTGATTGGTTGAGTATAGTTGTTTGAGCCTAGTCAAGTGATCGGATGCATGTAGTTGTTCAAGTTCCATACAATAAACTTTCCTTGATTTGAGTTGAGATTGAGATTTGAGAATGGAAGATATTAAGTCTCTAACAATTCTCTTTATGCTTCTATAAAGTGGATTTGGTTTGAGGCTGTCATTCATTGTTGATTTCATTTTGAGTACTACTTGAGCATGATTGATTGAGCCTTTGAAGAAGGCTTTTGGGAAATATTTGAGGACAGTGTTGGGACAGATTTCTAGAGAAGATTTGGGCAAGTTCTTGGTGAGTTTGTTAGACCATATTTGGACAGGTTCTGTGTGAGCCTACTGAGCAGGTTCTTAGTGAGCCCATTAACAGAGCTTTGGAGGTGACAGAGTACAGAGGACAGAGTCTCAATGGATAGAGATTCAACAACCAACATAGTTGAAGATAGATCTGAGTGAGGATTCTTCAAGTGGAGAGAGGTCCACCAGTCAATGCAGCAGAGAGAAAGAGTCTTCTATAATATCACAAGGGTACTATGGAGTATGGGTTCCGATATCCGAAAGGTAGAGACTTCACCCTTATATCATATTCAAATGTAGATTGGGCTGGATGTGTTGATGATAGAAAGAGTACCAATGGAGGTGCATTCTATCTTGGAGACAGATTGGTCGAGTGGTTAAACTTCCCAAGAATTGGCTAGCCATAGGGATCATATTCTCAGGGGGAGCATTTGTGATTTTGTCTATCTTTTGCTCATGTTTTTAATTTTTACTAAGTGTAAAATTTTTTGCCTGAGAATGTTGTGCATGGACTCAGGGGGAGTCTGCAGCAGCCCTTTGGTATTATTGTCAAAGGGGGAGAAGAGTTACAGGTAATTGCATGTGTGTTGACAACAATTCCAAAGGGGGAGATTGTTGAGCAAGGTGCAGTATAAGTATTGTCATTGTTGTCAACACAGATAGTTAGATCAGTTGATGCAGTGAACACAGTCATGATGCAGTGAACAGGAAGTTCAGAAGCTATTTAGAATATGCAACAGTATTGTCATTGTTGTCAACATAGTCAGATAGATCATTTGATACAATGGACAGGAAGTTCAGATGCTCAGAAGTTATTTAGATGCAGTGGACAGGAAATTCAGAAGCAATTCAAAGTATGTACAGTGCTTTTCCAAGAAGATTGAAGTGACCCATATGCAAAAAATCAAAGAAAAAGACAAGTAAGAAAAGTGTCGCGATATCGCGACATATTGGAAGAGAGAGAAGCAGCAGGTAAAAGTGTCGCGATTTCACGACATATTGGAGGAGAGAGAAACAATAGGAAAAACTGTCATGATTTTGCGACATGTTGGAAGAAAAGAAAGCAAGTGGAAAAACTGTCGCGATTTCGCGACATGTTCGAAGAAGAGGCAAGCAGGGAAAACTGTCGCGATTTTGCAACATGTTGGCAGAGAAAAATGCAAGTGGAAAAACTGTCATAATTTCATGACATGTTGGAAGAAAAAGAGAAAGCAGGAAGAAGTGTCATGATTTCACGAAAAGTTCAAAGAAAAAGAACAAGTTGGAAAGTGTCATGATTTTACGACATGTCGCATTTTCGCGACTTGAAGAGAGCAGGAAGGCAGAGAAGGAAAAGTGTCACGATTTCGCAACATATTGCAAGGAAGGTTGTTCGGATGAAAAATTGTCACGATTTCGTGACATGTTGTAGGAGAGAGAGTCCAAAAAAAAAAGTCTCACGATTTCGCGACATGCAACAGAAGAAACAGTTCGAAGTGAGAACTATCGTGATTTCACGACATGCAGCAAAGGAAAGAGTTCAAAGTGAGAACTGTCATGATTTCACGACATGCAGTAGAGGAAAGAGTTTGAAGTGAGAAACTATCGCAATTTCGTGACATGCTGCAGAGGAAAGAGTTCGAAGTGAGAACTGTCACGATTTTGCGACATGCTACAGATGAAAGTGTTCAGAGTATGAAATGTCGCGATTTCACGACAGGTTGAAGAGAAAGCGTATGGATGCAGAAAGTGTCACGATTTTGTGACAGGTTGAAGAGAAAGCATACGGATGTATAAAGTGTCGTGATTTCATGACAGGTTGAAGAGAAAGCATATGGATGCAGAAAGTGTCACGATTTCGTGATAGGTTGAAGAGAAAGCGTACGGATGTAGAAAGTGTCATGATTTCATGATAGGTTAATGAGAAAACGTACGGTTGGAGAAAGTGTCATGATTTTGTGACAAAAAGAAATTCAGAGGCTACAAAGGCAGAAGTGTCGTGATATCATGACAAATGGAAAAAGGAATAGTACAGAGGCGAAAGTGTCGTGATATCATGACATGTTGTGTTTTCGCTGATACAAGCCAAGAAAAGAAGCAAGGAGGCAAAAGTGTCACGATTTCGTGACATGTTCTGTTTTCACGAGGTCAAGGCAAGAAAAGGCACAAGGCAGCGAATGTGTCACGATTTCGTGACATGTTGTGTTTTTGCGGGCAAAATACAGAGAAGAGCACAAGGCAACGAAAGTGTCACGATTTCACGACATGCCATGTTTTCGTGGGTGCAAGCCAAGAAAAGGACAAACAGGTGAAAAGTGTCACGATATCGTGACATGTCATGTTTTTGTGACAACAGCAACAGAAGAGCTACAGAGGTGGTTGAAGCCGACAAAGACCGATGTTAGCCAATGAATATTAGGGTTTGTAGTCGATGAAGATTAGGGTTTGCAGCTGACTAAGATTAGGGTTTGCAATAGACTAAGAACAGGGTTTATAGCCAACTAAGATTAGGTTTTTGATCTTGAAAATATTGTTATAAAAAGAAGGTTGTTTGAAGTGTTGAAGGTGTTGATGAGTGTGAGTATCGAAGTGTGTGATATGTGGCCATAAGAGTGCAGATAGCGCAGAAGTGGTGAGATGATGGCAAAGTGCACAGAGTGAGCGAAGAGTCGTGTCGAGTTGTTCGAAGTGCGATTGCGAATGCACACAGAGAGCAGAGTGTGAAAAGGATAGTTTGGCTGGAACGACACAGAGTGTGCGAAGCATGTGTGCAGAGAAATTAGAGGGTGCAGAAGAGTGCAAAGGGCAAAGACGATTGCTAATTTTGGCTATAGCAATGCAGTAGATGCCTATGTCTTACGAACAGTGAGAGAGATCTGGTATGCTTTAGACCAATCAGGGTCTTGTAAAAAGGAAGGTATTTTCTTATCAAACATTTACATTCAAAATTGAAGTCCAGGTTGCAGCTTGGCATTAGGGGTTGGTGCTCCTTTTTGTTGATGCAGATAAATAAGGGGTTGTAGCTCCTTCCAGTGGGTGCTGGTAAATAATTGTAAAGTTGGTGCTTTGCAAGGGGATGGATTTGGATGGTAGTCCAAGCAGCCATTGTTTTTTAGGAGTAGCCATTTTGGTGAACCTCGTTAAAATCCTGTTTTGTGTGATGCTCTTTTGTTATGCTTACTATTTTTGGTTTTAAGTTTTCATTATTTCAGCATTAAGAGTTGTAGATTTGAGTTTTTGAAATGCTACACTGATTCACCCCCCTCTCAGTGTCATACTAAGTTTAACAACCACTATAGAGAATATCACTACATAGAGGGATCTTCTATAGACTCGATTGGATATTAGAACTGTTGAGATAGATACTCGTAGGGTACAACTAGGGGCTCCTACTGCTTCTCAAGCTACACCATCGACTCCAATCGCTCATATGCCAATATATTTTGATGTAGATGTAGTTATTATACATCTACAGGGCATTACAGTAGATGATATGGTGCATCACACAATATATTTTACTTACATCATTTATCTAGAGGCTAAGGTTAGGCTATGCAATGACACTATTCTAGCTAGATCTACAGTAGGGAGATCCTAGTGGAGTAGGCAAAGTGATTCTAGGTAGTCATCAGTGTGGCCTAGTCACAATTCAGGGGTACGATCAGAGCGATCGATAGGGACCAACTCTAGGAAACCTCACAAAGAGGATGCAAAGGGAGGAGATGACTCAGGGGGTGTAGGCCATACATGGTGTGACATGATATATTTGTAGCATTTTGAGTGTAAGGTGTGAGGACCTACACTATTGTAGCCTATGGGTATTTTGTATCTCTATGTACTTATGGATTGACACATACATATATGATATTCATTTTTTATGGCTCATTATGTGTATATTTCTTATTGCTTTATGTTCATGTGATGCAAGATGGATGCAATGCTTATATGATGTTTTGATTATGCTATATGGATGTGATGTACTAATGACATGCACTAGGTAGCTGATAGATGTATAATTAGATGCGATTATCTAGATGTATAGATGCACTATGATCTATGCATATATTAATGTAATGCTTATTGTTAAATGCATGCTTAATTTGTTTTAATTTTTTATGCATTGAATCTATGTGATATGTGCTATGATAGATGATGTATCTAATATGATGCATTAATTACATGATGATGATTTAATGCAAATGAACCTATATGCCTTAATCACTTCAAACATAAGGAATAAATTTAATTTTTTTTAGCAAACTAATGGATGACAACATAGAATGTATAAAAATCATGAATAAAGTTGATAACTCTTATCATAAAAATTAATCATTTAGGCATCCATATGTGAAATGAGATGGTGTGAGATGTATGGTTTTCCCTTATGAACTTATGTAAATTAAAATATATGCACAAAATATTTAGTGGTTTTCTAAATATCATTTTTGATATCCATCCGGTATCTAACCTATTTCATGAAAATTCCTTAATAAACAAAATATCATAAGGAAAATTTAATGATTGATTGATGAGATGAATTACTACTATAAGGGATTTTTAAGGTTTTATATGAGACTCAAACACCCTAGTTGAGTAATCAAAAGTTGTATAATGACTATACATGACTCCTAAAAGATAAAATTTTTTGCTATGAAGAACAAGATATTCATTATCACTGTGTGTGAAAATGACTATATTAGATGAGAAATAAGACTACCTCATTGCCAAGAGGGATTCATTCAGCCCATTGTTGTAATGAGGATCACCAAATGTTCATCTAGATCCTAAGTTTGGATGCAGTTGGACTAGACTACTAGGTAATACAGGGTACCTAAAGCTAGCTCATTTATAAATTTCTTAGAACTACCCCAATGCTAGGCAGGATTCATTCAACCCATTTCTATATTAGGGATCACTCAATGGTTTCAAGTACTGAACATTCTAGGGATTCAAGCTCTTCACCCCCTTCTTTTCTTAAAAGTTATTGGGATACTTTCTCATGCTTAGTGATGATAATCACTATTTATTTTACATCTTTTTTTGAGCAAAGGATTTTGATTTGATTTTGAATTTTTTCTTGTTTTGTATGAAAGCAAGGGATTTCTTTGGGTAGGGGGGATCTTGTACTTTTTCCAATGATCAACATCCAAGACCATGCACATCACAAGATGAGAAAGTAAAAATATTTCACTTAAAGTAACTAGGACCACTTTGTAGTGTTCATATTTCCTTGTTGAAACTAGGATTGTTAATGTTTAAATAGTGATAGTATTTTGATATATGCAAGGTACTATCAAAACTAGACCTCACATTTTGAAAGTGAAGATAGATTTCTAAAAAATCTGAGAATATCACTAGCTATGGTTGAATGACCGAAAAACCCTAGTATATACCTTATATAAATAGGAGGGGTTGTGTTCAAAAACACAATTACTCATAGGGATGATGTATGATAATGATGAATAGATGCATGATTAGCATAAAAACATGGTGTTTTATGTGAGATTGTAAACACAACCTATCCTAATGCAAGTGCAATGGATGAAAATACCTAATACAATGCAAATAAATGAATGCATATGCACAATGAAATGCATAGTGTAAATGTTTTTATGTTTTTGATGTTTTGCAATGTTTTTAAATTTTATTGCTTTTTGATTTTTTTTTTTTTTTATGTTTTACATTGTTTTTAACTCTTTGAGTGCTTTTCAAATATTTTTGAATTTTTGAGTTTATGTATTAAATGCCTTTATATGAAGAATGTTGAGAGGTTCAGGCTCTTCAACACCTTCTAGTGATGTTAGGCAGTAAGTACCAGGTCCTATCTTCTTTGAGATAATAAATGGATCTAACCAGTTGGTCATAAATTTATCTCATAGATGCAGTGATATATTTGAGTTTTGTTGGTTTTCTTTCATCACAAGATCCCCAACTTTAAAGTCTCTCAGGTGGAATTCATTATTGTAAGCTCATTTTAGCTGATCTTGGTAAACTCAAAGATGCTCAAGAGCATTCACATGATGTTCATAAAGAAGCATCAATTGATCTAGGTAATATTGTCATGTAGAGTCATCATCGATGAACTCTTTCAATGCGATGTGCAATGTTGAAAGCTCCAATTCCAAGGGTATGATGGCCTCAATACCATATACTAGTGAGAACAGTTTTGCCCTAGTGGGCATCTGTATACTAGTTCTATAAGCCCATAATGCAAAAGGCAGCTGAATGTGCTAATATTTGTGATTTTCTTGAATAGTTTTCTTTAAGAGTTCTACCAATATTTTGTTTGAGGCCTTTGCTTACTCGTTTGCTTGTGGATAATATGGAGTTGCAAAACTGTGTTGAATTTTATACTTAGATGTTAAAGCCCTTACAGTTTTGTATTTGAATGAAGTTTCATTATCCGATATTATCTTGGATGGTATCCCAAAATGACATATTATATTATGGAGTATGAACTCCACAATACATGCTCCTATCATTGTAGTTAAAGGGATTACCTCCACCTATTTGGTGAAATACTCAATGGCTGTTATGATAAATGTATGTCAATTCGAATATGAGGGAGAGATCTTACAAATTAGATCCAAACCCAACTAATAAAATGGCTAAGCCACTTGGATGGGATGTAAGGCCTACAATGGTAGGTGTGTAATATTAGCATGGTGCTGATATTTGATGCACTTCTTGACATACACTCTGTAATCCTTCTCCATAGTGGACCAATAATAACCCATTCAAAGGATGTGCTTGACAATGGCCATGCCATTGAAATGGCCACCACATGTACCATCATGAGCTTGTGAAATCACCCAAGATGATTCTTGGAGCTCAAGGCAACAAAGGAGAATTACATCATAGCTACGACGATATAGTATGTCTCCTAACAAGACATATCTAGTTGATTTTTGTTTAAATGCTCTTTTTGCGGTATGCAACAATCCTTGTGGGATTACTCCAAGCTTAAGGAAATCATGTAATTGTGATAACCAATCTTGATAAGCAACGACTTCAAATGACTGGATGACGTGTTCCTATTGGAGAAAAATCTACCTTTGGTTACGTTTGCGCCTAAGACATTGCCAACATTGAAAGACCAAGTTAACATAGAGTTTACCTGGTTTTTCAATGTTGGCAAAGTCTTGGGCATAAATGTAACCAAAGGTAGATTTTGTTCCAATAGTTTTTGGCACACCTAGTGGGACACATCCCACAAAGTATAAAGATCAAATTTTCTATGAATACCTTTGCCCTATTAGTTTTTTATAAATCACCCGACAACTCTACCCTAGCAAGGAACCTATGAAAGCATTTACTTGATTTCTGGTTATATATCGTATTTTATGATAACTAGATCTGAATCAATAAATTTATAAGAACCCATTGAGTTCTTCAAACTTCACCTTGGTAGCCTTCAATCTAATCCTATTTTAGTTTCCCAAGCAACTTCATATACTTCTAATACAAGATACACAAATCTTTCTCATGCAGCCTTTCCTAGTACTATTGCTAGTGGAAATATAACTCTAGCTACCTATATATCCATAAGATCCGATAGAGCTATCAATACAATGGCCGCAAATAAGATAATTCTACCTTATCCTTTATTGAACCACATAGGCCCTCTGAACCTGGTGGCTCAACACCCAATTCTAGTAGTAGCCCTGAAAGCATTATCCCAATATGATGGTATTGGGAAGATAACCTATGAGCACTGCCAGGATGTGGTAGCGCTCACCCTAATACATAATATCACTGAAGAATATGTTATGATCAGATTACTAGTTATTTTATTGAAAGAAAAAATACTCTATTGGTATAAAGCCCTCGGTAACCAAAGTATATCTACTTGGGCCCAACTTGCTAGTAAACTAGTAGAATAATTCAATGAACATGTGGATCCATTCTCCCTGTTGAGTTAGTTTATAGTTATCTAGAAGCACTCTCAAGAAAAGATAGTCAACTTTAACATCAAATTCAGTTGAACTTGACAAAGAGTACCTAACGGACTAAGACCGACACATGAACAATCAATGTATTACTATCTAAGAGATTTCAACTCAAACATAAGTATGGCCATTAGGTAGTCCCAAGTATTTACTTTCCCAAAAATTTATCAAGAAGCTCAGAAGGTAGAAAATGATATGATTGCTATTGGAAGGTTCCCTGCAAATATGATAATGCCTATTTTTTTGGATCTACTGCAAGAATCCCTAGTTGGACTAGACAACCTAATATTTTGGTGATATAGGCATCTCCACTCCTCCAATGCTTCCCTCCATTCCTGCACTTTGAATAGTAATAGTCCCATCTACTTAGGATCTTCCACTTGCAGCTCTACAAGACTTACAAACATCCATTAAAACTCTAAAAAATAATATGACTTCCATGGAAAGAAAAGAAGTAGAAAGGAATTTCAAACCAAGGAGGTTCCCACAAGTTATGAAGGATCAAGCCTCCACTAGTGGTATAAGCTATGATAAATCTAACATGGTTTATGCCAATGAAGATAGTGAACCTAGTAATATTTTGACATAGTCAAACTTATGGTGCTCCATGTATAACAATCCCCATGGTGAAACTTCATGAATGATTCATAAACACTATGTTTAGAAGATATCTATAGAAAAGTTTGAAAGAACCCTCAAAGGTAAAGTTAATATGATCAGAGAAGAGAATCAGAATTCCATGATATCTTCTATTGAATAAGTAGGTATTCTTACCCTATTGGGAAAGAAACCCTTACAGGTTGATCCCCAAGATCTCAACCCCCTGAAGGTGCCTTTGCCTATAAGTAACCCTATTGAGAAAATAACCTCTTATGAAAAATCTCCCCCGGGTTCAAGCTAGAAAGATAAAAAAAATCCTAAGGAAGCACCTCAGAAAAAAGAAGTAGAAACACAGGAGCAAACTAGGGATAAAATGAGATACTTCTCATTGACTAAGTACCAAAAAATTTGTGCTACTTAGGGGTACAAAATTAAGTATGATGTAGCAGTCAAAGAGAAAAGTGTTGAACCCCTTCCATTTAACATAGTTAAGGAAATGAAGAAAACCCCTCCAAGTCAACTATGTATGAAGCTTTGCAGCTTCTAGGATAGATTGAATTGTTGCAAGAATCCTTGAGGTCTATGAAAAATAAGAATATAACCCTAGTATAGTTGGACTTTACACAAGCTAGCCTAACATACACTTTAGGGATGGGTAGTTCATAACTTTATGATAGAATTTGGAGCTATAACCACTATAATTACCAAAGCAGTATGTTATATCATGGGAATGGAATATACAAGGTGCAGTCCTAGTGTCTTTCAATTAGAGGGAAATCCTATAAAAATGGTAGGAGTAATTAAAGATATTCCAATAGTTCTCCATAGACTACCTCAGCTCATAATTATACAAGAGGTAGTGGTAGTAGATTTAGAGCCTTATTTTGGCATGTGCCTCTCTAGGGAGTTCATCGCCAAGATAGGAGGATATTTGTCATTATATTTCTCACATATGGAAATCCCATTCAAGGGCAAAAGAGTAAAAATATTTAATGAAAACCCTTCAACTTTTCATATCAGAATACTTGAAGAGGAAGGCAAACAATCCACCACTGTGAACATGATGACAGAGGAACTAGAATACTTGAACTTAATGGAAGAAGCTCTAAATGTATTACAGGAGGAAGACCAGTTCTCTTTCCAAGACTTCAATGCCATGATCGACACTAACATAGGGAGTTATACAACTTTAAAACCTAAAAAAGATAGCCCCATTCTTCTTTCTCAGGTTGACCAACCCAATAATCAATTGTGGAAACTTTTCTTTGATGGCGTTAGATGTAAAAATGGATCAGGAGTAGGTATTGTTCTTATCTATCCAATAGGTGAAGAAAATTTTTTCTCTTACCGGTTGAACTGGAGTTGTACTAACAACACAACAGAGTATGAAGCACTCTGTTTAGGTCTCAAGAAGACTAAAAATATGGGTATCAAACAACTACATATCTTTGGAGACTCCAAATTGATAGTGAATCAAGTAACTAATAAATGTGTAAGCAAGCAACATTACCTTAAGGCTTACAGGAAGAAAGTTTAGGATTTTCTAGAGTCCTTCAAATATTTGAATCTCAAAATAATCCCAAGGGAAAAGAACATTCATGCAAACCTACTGGCTTTGATAGGGGTGAATTTATGCCCCATCAACAACGTCATTCAAAAGTCAAAAATAGTTAGGCTAATTTAGAGGTCTTCCATGCCAAACAGAGATACCTTCTAGCAAGTCTTCAAAAATAACAAGTAGATAGTATATTTCCTTAGCCATGAGATGAATTGCTTTAGCAATAGGATAGCCAAAGATGAAGAGGATATTGGGATAATCCAGTTAAAGAATAATCACATCCCAAAAGGGTTGGTCACCCTTGAAAGCTTATTTAGTTGGCCACAAAATGAAATTTGACAAACATAGATATAAAGAAGCTGAAATGGGACCTGATAAATCAATCAAGGTGGGAGTAAACACCACAAAAAAAGAACTAGGACAAATCAGGGAATTATGCAAAGAATACCTGAATATTATAGCCTAGACTTGTGATGATCTCAAGGTCTATTCCAAAGAAATAATACAACATACGATCGAACTTGAAGAAGGTACAAATCCATTGTGATAGAAACAATGGCCAATAAATCCTAATATCGAAGCTCTGATGAAGCAAGAACTGCTAAAATTACTTAAAGCTAAAATTGTTTACCCAATCAAGCATTCGACTTGGGTATCTAACCTAGTCCCTATTAGAAAAAATAATGGAGATATTTGTCTATGCATCGACTTTCGCAACTTGAGTAATTCTTCGTTGAAGTACCATTACCCTCTCCCACAAATAGACTAGATCTTGCATACATTAGTAGGAGCAAAAAGGTTCTTGCTCCTAGATGGCTTCTCTAGGTATAATCAGGTGTGGATCAAGGACAAATTTCAATTCAATACCGCATTCACAACCAAGTGGGGAATATTTTCCTACCAGAGAATACCCTTTAGGTTATCCTATGCTAGAGTAACCTTTCAAAGAGCTATGGAAATGGTGTTTGGAGAGCTTTTCAATAAAATAATAGTGATATATCTATATGATATTACAGTGTTATCTCACCAAAATAAATATCACATAGGACACCTTAGGAGTGTGTTCAAAAAATACAAAGATTTTGGCATCTCTATAAATCCTAAGAAATCTATCTTTGCAGTGGAAGGAATTTTACTCGGCCATGTTATTTCTAAGAATGGTCCATCCATAGATCTTAATAGGGTGAAAGGATTGTTATAATTTCCTCTCCCCTTAACAAAAAAGGCTTGTAGTTGTTCTTTGACCAAATCAACTTTGTGCGCAAATTCATAACTGACTTTGCACAAATTGTCAAACCTATGATCGAGTTGTTAAAGAAATATGTTGAGTTCAAGTGGACAGATGCTAGGAAACATGCCTTCTAGTAGATCAAGGAGAAAATATCTCAAGCCCACATCTTGGTGAACCTAGACTACTCCAGAGGTTTCATCTTATACGTTGTAGACGAACAAGAAAGTTACATCGTAGTACTCACATAGAAATGGGTTGATAATGAAGAAAGGCCCATAGATTTTCTAATTCAAACTATGCAAGAACATGAAGAGAAGTATAACTTCATTGAAAAATAGATCTACGAAATAATCAAGTCTCTAAAAAAGTTTAGGCATTTCCTCTCATAGAGTAGGACTATAGTACATGTAGTTCACCCCAAAATTAGAAACTTCATCATACACGACAAACTCGATGATAAAAGAGTAGGTTGGATGACAAAGATACAAGAATACGATGTAGAAATACACCCAAACAAGTTGGTAAGAGGTAGACCATTGTGCCAGGAGATCAACAAGAAAGCTTCATCAGAATACATAGCTTTCCAAACTCAAGAAGCAACCTCAGATGATGATCAACCTTTAGAGTAGCTTGACTGGGTAGATAAATTAATTAGGTACTTCCAAACTAGAAAGTACCCAACAAGTTTGAATGCTTCACAAAGAAGGTATAGGATCCAAGCTTGGAAATACACTCTACTACCTGAGGGTTTGTACAAAAAAATTTGGATGGAGTGTTGCTTCAATACATAAATGAGAATCAAAAATAGAAGATCTTGGAGGAATTCCATGGAGACTCATCAAGAGGACACTACTCAAGGAGGACCATCACCTCAAAAATAATCAGATATGGATGCTACTGGCCAACTATCTTTGCAGACACCTTTAGAATAATATAAAACTATGAGGAATGCTAGATATACATTGGGAGAAACATGAATGCTTTGATGCCCCTAAAATCCATTCAGGTTGAAGAACCTTTTCAACAATGGGGATTGGAATTTGTTGGAATAATAGAGCCCAACTCATCTATTGGACACAAATACATCCTAACAGCTATCAAGTATTTCACAAAGTGGTTAGAAGTAATACCCACCAAAAAAGTAGACTAAGAGGTGGTGATGGATTTCATGGAAAGTTTAATTACAATATTTGGTATCCTAGATGCATTGGTAATAGACAACGAATCATATTTCATAGGCACTAAGATGATTGACTTCACATGTAAATATGAGATTTATTTGAAAACATCTTCAAATCCATAGGGAAATGGATTAGCTAAATCAACGAATAAAAAATTGCTCAAGATCTTGAAGCAGACTTTGAAATATAATAAGAGGAGTTGGCACTCTTTGATAAACCAAGCATTATGGGCTAATATAATAACCATTAAGAAGTCTATAAACACATCTCCCTACTCTCTGGTCTATAGTAAAGAAGTAGTTCTTCCAATACACATAGAGATGTCGACTTTAAAACTACTCAATCAGACTAGCACAGTAGAGGCAGAACCAATGAAGATCAGGTTGATCCAACTCCTGTAGTTAAAAGAATAGAAGAAGAAATCCTATGACCACTATCAAAAATATATGGTCACCACAAAAAATGGTTCGAAAAAAGGTCACTCTAAGAAATTTCTAGGTTGGAGGCTTGGTCCTAAGATGAAATGAGAAGAATTTAAAACCCAAAAATCATGACAAATTTGATGCATTATGGGAAGGTCCTTTCAAAATAATAGAGGAAAAACAACAAAAATATTTCCAGCTAAGAAATGAACAAGGTCAAGTTCAACCTATCCCCATCAATGGCTTCCATATGAAGTTATACTAGAAGTAAATGGTTTACCTTAGCCTTATATGTATTTTATGTAAATATTTACTTTCTTTTAGTATTCAAGAAATTTGTCACGATGGCATAGTATTTTGATGCCCAAAGGCCTCCTCAATAAAAATTATCATGATTTCATGATATATCGGTAATCGATGGCCACTCTAAGTGAAAATGTCACGATGGCATGACATTTCGGCATCCAAAGGCCTCCTCAATGAAAATTATTATGATGACATGATATTTTGACACCCAAAGGCCTCCTCAATGAAAATTATCATGATTTAATGACATCTCGATGATCTATGGCCACTCCAAGTGAAAATATCATCATGTCATGACATTTTAGTACCTAAAGACCTCCTCAATGAAAATTTTCATGATTTCATGATATCTCAGCAACCGATGACTACTCCAAGTGAAAATTTTGTGATAGCATGATAGTCTGGCATCTGATGACCACCTCAAAACAACCATACATTTTTGTGGAAAAATATATATTTTTGAAATTTTTTAAAAGATCTTGTTTTTCAAGGTATCGATGTACCATCTCATTGGTCCAAAATAGAGTCGATACCAATTTATTGGTCCAGAACAGTAGTAAAGTGATATCACTGGCCCTAGAATAATTGTAATGCATGCAGTTGGTTTCTTGAAAGTGGTACATGAATTGATACATCTTTAAAAAATTCAAAATTAGTAGTGGGGTGTATGCCATAAAACTCATTTATCGCATGTCACCTTGGCACACACGTCACTTTTAACATCGCATAAGCTTTTCCATCATTTTTTATCTTTTGTATTTTGTTCCTTCTCCTTTTGCGCTACCTAATCTCTCAAAAAACCCTTCAAAATCTCTGCTAAACTTATTCTAGGAATATTTTATGTCTAAACAACAACAATCAACCATGACAACTTTTGCACCAACTACTTCAAAGGGGAAATGAAAGTCGGCCACAAGGGGAAGTAGTTTCGTGGACCCTGAAAACCACATCATTAATACTAAGATGACATGGAAAGATCTAGGGTGAAGTTGTAGTGAAATAGTGGCTAGGGTAGCCAAAAACATCACTCCATCATGCCCAAGCATGTTTTCCTACCACGCTCTACTTTATTGGTATGTCTACCCTCAAGTCCACCCCTACCCCGAGCTCATCAGAGCTATGGTGGAATTTTATGATGTCAAACACATGATTGTGAGGGACTCCAAGGGAGGAGTCATATTTACACTTGACACTGATGCAATTAGGGTTGCCTTCAGTTGTGGAAAAAACCTATGGTGAACCCTATCACCTTAGACCCAATTAATTCAACAAAGTTTTATACCAACACCAGTAACATTAGATTGTTCTTGCAAGAACATTTTGTTAGACCCTCTCCCTGAGGGAACATTCCCAAAATCCTCAATTTGCCTATCTAAATTCAAGGACAAGGAGATTTTATCCATGTTGGCTATGGTGGCAAGATTAGAAACAGATACACAGGTCCATGAATGGCAAGTTGCAATAGCGTATTGCATATCTAATCCTAAATTTTATGATGCATCATGCATGGACCCAAAGATAGTGCCACTCTACTTTGACTGGCCAACATACTTAGTCTAGCAGTTGTATGCAGACCTCTGCCATATCCAGAGAGATAGCCCTAAAGCCTTCAGGTTTTTTTCTTACCTAGTATGGCTTTTCTTTTTCTTTCAGGTAAAAATTTAAGTTTTATTCCTATCGTAATTAAATACCAAGATGGAACCCTCCTACCCATATGTGAGTGGACACCGCTCCTTTCAAAAGTGAGATCATACTATCACTTCAATATGGAATTATTGGGCCTTGCATTGAAGCTCATGTATGGTGCTATACCTAGAATTCCCCAATAGATGAGGGATGCTTTGTAGCATATCCATGCAGAGGAGGGGAACTGATTTATTTTGACACAGGGAGTGGTCGTCAAACTCTATGGATTCATAGAGAAACCCCTTTTGTTGCATTATTATGTTACTAAGTGATTATTCACTCTGGAATATGTGAGGTAAACTAAATTCATCAACAACAAATTTAGTACGGGCATTGGTAAAACAAGTACCTGCCTCATGTGCTTTCAGTTTGAAGGTGTATCAGTGTCGAAAAGGGGAGACCATGAGCAGATTGCTCAAACTTTGAGAAATTTGCACTGGTTGAGTTACCCCAAAAATGGAAGTACAATTTTGCAAACAATTTCTTTCAAAGGCAAGCTACCCTTTATAAATCCCTCTTCAAGAAATTTCATTAATTAGATAGGTAAATTGATAAACAGGGCAAGAACAATGATGAGAACCAACCATTAGAATGACATGTTTAAAATATGCAACCACTACCCTCATGGCATGATTTCTATTTGCACTTGGTATATTGGAGCCCTAATGTGAACCCAACCCACAAGCTAAATAACAAGAATATCAAAAATATGAAGAGAAAAGGAGAGGATTGGGATCATGGTAAGATATTAGCATGGTGGCAAATGAGATGCCACATACAAACATTTTCTAGGTATGGGACAAATATTGACAAGGAGTTATCTAAAAAGTATGACAAAAATCATGACAAATGGTCCAAAATTCTTGTAGATAAGGTCCCTCTAGGAATCAATGGAATTCCCATAAAATAAATTGAAGGTAAAGAAGATACTGACAAAAGAAAATGGATCACCACTGAGAAAATAGAAGACCCTAAAAATAAACCTCAAAGTTTCATCCCCCCTTCTAGATCAAACACATAGTATGATGAATAGACTCTCATACATAGGAAACGGAGAGCAGAATCAAGGAAGCAGAAGGTAGAATTACTGAAAGAAAGGGTTGAAAGAAAAGAAAACAAGTAGAGTCACACTCTAATGAAATAGGAGACTTTGAAGAGATAGAGGAATAGGAAGAAGTAGGATCTCTAGAAGAAATAGAGGACCAAGAGAAAATAGGGGATCAACAAGAGGTAGAAGAATAGGAAGAGATGGTGGAAGCTTTTGAGTAGACTTTTGAGCACCAGGAGATAGATATCCAGGATTTGGCTGATACTACTTAGAAAACCATCCTTGCAGAAAACCCTGGAAAAGGAGAAGTCACAACAAAAGCTACAACTTAGACTGGCAACTCAAGCTTGAAGAAAATTGCAAAACATTACATAGAAGCTCCTAAAGATACACTAGAAAAGGAAGACAACAACCCACTAAAAATATCAGGTATATCTCTTATCAATATCGATACTCCTTCTCATCACTCCCAAATGAATTCTCCCTCCCTTTCTACAATTCAAGGAAATGCCTCCCCTAGTTCCACTCACTAGCCTCCACCATCACCGCCATTAGCTCATAAAGACCCAAAAGCATCCTCCTCTACCCCCACATCTTCCCACACTGAATGATCAAACATGGAGGCCTCCTTAGCCACTATCCCTTTTCCTTACTTTACCAATCTACATAGCTTACAAACCATCCCTACCTCTTCTTTCGAGAGCAACCGCACCCTATCAAAATTAAAAAACTTTAAAAAAATGCAACATTGAATGCTTCTACATGGATGAAGTCATGAATATCTCAAAGTTCTAAATATATAGCCCATGTTAGAGAAGGAGTGGTACTGGACCCCATCAACATGCAGGGTTCCACCCTGAAAATGATGCCACTCATTCAAAATCCCAAAGGGGAGATGACCCTAGAGGAGTACCAAGCTGATATAACTATAGAAGATATCACTTAGCTACCGATGGAAGATGAGTGGAGTAAGGCCCAAACCCACATGGGAAAAATCTATGTAAATGTTGAATATTACAAGAAAAAGTATCTCAGAGTTGAAAAAGCAAGGCAACATTTAGAAGAAGCCTTGGCTTTAAAAAATGAGGCTAAGAAATGAGAGCTGATGTTCAATGAAGTAGCCCCCTATAAGGAGAAAGTTGTGAAAGACGAAGAGCAAATCCAACTATTGAACTAGTAGGTTGAGGACCTCAAAAAATCAGCTATCATACAACACTAATAAGACCAGTGGGTTGTCTAAAGAAACAGTAAGGATGGTTAGGAGAGAAATGATTGAAAGCATCAAAAAAATGACCATGAAGGAAAGTCCCACCATGTCTGGTCAAATTTAAAGATATGTAGGGCCAAGTGGAAGATGATTTTGAAATATCAATTAAAATCCTGACAATAAGGCTATCAAAAGCTACAAAGATTCAAGTTTTTGTGGATAGAACGCAAGCAATAACTGGATACAGAGCACAAGACAAGAATTGGTCCCAGGCTAAGTTAGATACCAGAAACTTCTTTAAAAGGCACAAGCTTGTAACCAAAAGTACTAAGCTCATGTAGGAGCTCAAAGCAGAAGCTAAGGTAATTCTAAAATATGTAAGCATAGCTAAAAACTATGGCATGCCTAGCTTCTGAGACAAAGATTCAAATTTACTGGCAGAGGAGGAATTGAAGGCTGCCTAGAAAACTTTTGTAGAAGATGAGTCATCAATCGATAGCTGGGAGGAGCCTATTATAGAGGAATTGTTTTTTGGTATGGCTCAAGAAATTACCCAGATCAACTCTTGTCTACATGAACTATACATGAAATTAAAAGCCCTATCATATAACAAGGTTGACGAGTTGGAATATCTGTATATCACTTTTAAGTAAAAATCAGATACAGATGAGGAGACCTGGAGGAAAGAATTCACCACTTATAACAAAGTCATCCAGGAAAAGGAAAAACAAGAAAATAATAAGAAAACCTCATCAAGCAGTGTAGTAGCTCCTAGTCAAGGTGAAGCAAAGAAATCTACTAAAGAAGATACTCCAGAAGAATAACTGCCCAAAGCAAGAAGCATTTTTTGTGCTTGGTATCATTCCCCTATTCTTTCACTTATTTTTTCTTAATTAATTATTTTTACTCCATTACACAATGGATAAATGCTCTAGGTTTTAATATTTCAATGACATAATTACCCTAGGAGGTACCAATAATGTTGGTCAAAATGACCACACCTAGGGAAATAAGTAGTAGTCTTCTCAAGATTTCACTAAGTATATATAAGGGTCATGATAGCATGACATTTTGAAGACTAAGGCAGAAATAAGGGAGAAGAGTCACAATAGCATGAATTTTTGAAGCCAAGGATCTATATGAAGACAAAAAGTCATGATATCGCAACATTTTGAAGCTCGAAGGTCAATCCACAACCAAAAGTTACAACAACATAATATTTTGAAGCTCGAAATTCAAGCCATGACCAAAAGTCGTGACAACGCGATGTTTTAAGGGTAAGAGCAAAACTAAGTCAAATGGTCATGATATCATGACATTTGGAAGGCCAATGTAGAAATAAGGAAGAACAGTCATGATAGCGCAACATTTTGAAGACCGAAGTAGAGTCAAGGAAAAATGGTCATGATGGCATAATATTTTTAAGCCAAGGGTCCAAAAAAAGACAAAGAGTGGAAATGACATGACACTCTGAAGATAGCTGGATGATGACATCCCAAATAATTTAAAAAAATTGCTATAACAAGAGTATATCAACCAATTCCAGTTGAAGGATCCACTCTCTCTTAACTACTTCTTTACCAGAATGAGCCTACGGTCATAATATTGTAACAAATTTTAGTTTTTATGTTATGTAAAACTCTTATATAAAGGATGAGCAACCAAAACAAAAGGTCAGCTCTTAGGTGTTTACAAGGCTATGTACATAGAACTTCTAAAAGCTTAATAAAATATCATCCATTCTATTTTTTGGCTCACTGGTGTTCTAAATCAAGTATGTATGTATTTTTTATTGCTATATAAATCTATATTGAATGTAACTTGCCTCAATTCTTACTCTGAATTCCTGCAATAAAGTTCTGCTAGACCTAAAATTAACTTTACATATAATATTGCACTTAAATAGATTTTCACTAGAAGTTTGGTTTCTCTATTTGGTGGTTTGATTATATGCTTCTCTGTAAAAGGTTGTAATAGTTGCTTTTTTATTACCTAATATGTACCATTTAAAATTCTAGCAATAGCTATATTTACCTTTATTTATGCATTCCCATCTTTCTCCCTTTTCCTAAAAACAAGGAACCAACCTCCTCTAGAGATTGAACTAGGTAAACTCTGTGTTAACCTAGTCTTTCAATGTTGGTAAAGTCTTATGCACAAACATAACAAAAGGCAGATTTTGCTCCAACAATTCTCGTTGTAATTTGACTTGCATGAACGTAGATTGGGAAACAACCTTATGGAGAATAGTGATACCATTATTTGTATGACCCTATCAGATAAAATATCCCCAATGCACCTTCTTTAGAAAGTCTCTAGCTCTATAGAATCACTCATGGTCTAGTTCTATCTAAATCATAAAGAATGATTCATTATTTTCTTTAGCCTCACATCGTATTGTGGATCACGATAGAATTTTTACCTGAATGGTAGTGAAGTCAACAGATGGATTCTAAGGGATTAAAGATCCCAAATATGCCATAGTATTTGCAATTTTTTTGGAGGTTTAAGGGATTGCCTCAATTTCATACCTCTCGATTTGGGCTAGGTAAGTGTCCACAAGTTCCTTATATGCTTTCAAGATGGGAAATCTACTTTGATAGATCTCCTTTACTTGATTTATAATGAGAAGAGAGTCACAAAAGATATTCAACTTTTTGATCTTCATGGTGATCGTTGTTTGGAGACCCAATATTAGGGCCTCTTATTCAGCATTGTTGTTGGTGCAAGGGAAGTTGATTTTAAATAGCAAGGGCATTGGAGCACCTTTTGGCATGAAAAATACAATCCATATGCCACCCCCATTGCTTGTATTTTGAACTATCAAAGAACAAAGACATATCTACTTTATTATCCGATTCTTCAAGTTTGGGTGACTCCGATAATGCAAAGGCTGCATCATTGGGAAGCTCTATGACGAGAGGCTTATGATCTTGAAGAGGAACCTTTGCCATCTGATCAGCTATAACTTGACCTTTGATAAAATTTTGACTAATGAATTCTAGGTCAAATTCTATCAATAGCATGATCCACTTTGTGGTACGTGTGATATGATATGTCTTGCTCATAATGTACTGCAAAGGATTTTGTTTTGATATTACATATGTCGTATGACTCAGCATGTAGTGGTGCAACTTTTTAGTCACAAAAACCACTGCTAAGCATAGATTTTCTACATATGCATATCATAGCTCATAACTAACCAGGGTTATACTGATGTAATATATTACATGATCTTTATTTTGCACATTCTTCTAGGCTATCATGGTTCTCAGTGCAAATTTTGTGGTATATATATAGCAAAAATGGTACATCTAGTCAGGTGGAGCTAATAATGGGAGAAATACCATATATTATTTGATCTCAGTGAACGCTATTTTACAGTCTTCATCCCAGTTGAATGGGACCCCCTTGTGTAGTAGTTGATTCATTGATCAACATTTATCTGATAACTACATGATGAAGCGCTTTATGGATGCTACCTTGCCCTATAGGCTCTTAATTACTTTATGTTTGTGGGAGGACTCAATTCTAATATAGCCTTGACCTTCACCGGGTCAACTTCGATCCCTTGCTTAGAAATGATGAATCTTAAGAGTTTACATAAATTTATGCTAAAGACACATTTCTTAGGGTTCAACTTGACATTATGCTCTATCGGATGATCAAATACTTTCCTTAGGATATCGACATTCTCTTTACGCAAAAATGACTTGGCTAGTAATTCATCGATATAATATTCTAATATTTTATGCATATAGTCATGAAAAATATGTCATAGCCCACTGATATGTGGCACCAATATTTTTGAGGCCAAATGGCATAACCAAGAGCTGATAGATATAAAAAATAATAATTCCCAAAGTACCATGGACACAATGAATAAATCTATCCCTTCATATAATACCAAATCCAACACAAAGAGAGGACTACCAAGGAATTTCAAAGCACATGAAGTAGCCATCATCCTCACAAATAAAGTAGAGAAGGTGGTTAACCCTAGAAGATCCATAAATATGAAGAGTTTGAGAGAAGGTACTTTCTAAAGATATCAAGAAATCCTAGCTAGGTCTTTCTCTACTATAATATGGACATCTTACCTATCCTAGTACATGGTACTGCAAGTTCACTAGTGCTCAAAATTTATAGAGGTCTATATTGCAATGTTTGATTCTCACTGAGGGGTTGTGCATGGTAAGGATGGGCACTTAGAAATTATGATTTTTTCATAAGCCATATGAAGCATGTTGATGGTGCCCCATGGATTTGATTTGGCCCTTTGGAACTCCAGCTTGAAAGCCATATAAATTTTAGAGCTCTAAGCATGAAAAAAGCCTAGAGCTATATAACCTACTATATGAAATCATAAAAAGGAAAGCATAAAGTGCACAAATGTAAACAAAGATGCCTATGAAGCTACAAATAGACCATTTAAATGCATGCAATGTGATTAATCTATGCTAAATTAATCTAAATGCCTATTAGGAAAAGTAAATCTATGTCTAAAATAGAGAATTAAGCATGTCAAATCGTAGTCACTGATGCTCATAGCAGCTAGCTCTACTAGCCACTATTGACAGTCGCAGGTAAGACTGTGGGCCACTGTTAACAACAATGGCCATAGGAAAAGTATCCTTCTCTTGAAATTAGATCTATGTATATGCTCAATTTATTTGTAGAATTTATGATCAAGGGTTAACTAGGTATCTAAACATAGATTTGTAGGTTAATTGTTGTGACTTCACAATGGCTTGGTGTGAAATGGTAAGCTTACTCCTTAATCTCTTGGAAACTCCATTTCTTCAAATGCAGGTGTCATTCTTCAATTGGACAACATCTTGGCACTCTTCAAGGGTTGCAAGTGGATCTCTAGTTTGACTGGGCTTTACTGCATTAAATTTTTTTCTCTATTTATCTCTTTGGGGGTCTATAAATAGACTCTCTAAATCCTAATCTTGGCTTCTCAAAGAAGCAAAGATCAATAATTATTTTGCTTGATCAGTTGGAAGGAATCCTATGGAAGCTTCCTTGCCCAAAACTACTCCAAACCGTTACAATTTGATTTTTGCAACTAATTTTGCTTGGCTCAAGAAGTTTGAGTTTGTTATAGGGCTAGTCATTGTTGCTCAGCATGGCTAGGATACTAGCCGCTATTGTCACCAACATATGAGATCTTAGCTACTGATATCATCAGCAGCTAAGGCTGAATAGGCTTAGATTACCTAAAATGAGTTATTAGAATCATTGCTTAGCCTTGGAAAGGTCCAATATCATTCATATGGTCTGCAAAGGTGTCCATATGAGTAATCTCCTAAACATGACATATTTTAGGTGTTTATAGATTCCCGTTTTATGATGTGTTGTGGGAAAACATGATGCTGAGAAAAAATAGATCACCTAAAGTCATATTAGAGGTTGATTGATGTTCATTGATCTGGTCAATGCTAGATGTCCCAATCCTGTAAAGGATGCACATATCAGAATCATTGCTTCCAATAGAATGGAAGGCTTAACTTGATTAAAACTTTGGACATGATCTACATGAAATAAAAATGAATTGTTTTGACCAACAATGACCAAAGAACAGAATGCCAAAATTTGTATTTGCTATATTTTATTTTTTCCCCTATAAATGGGGAATCTTGTGATAGTTGTTAGCAATGATTCATAATACGAACACAATTTACATGATCAAGTGATCAATTGTTGATTTTGATTATAAATGTTGATATTATGACTACCCCCTCAAGCAACGAGTCGATGAGGAAAGGACAAGTGATGAAAGTGATGAGTCACTTGACCATGATGAATAATTTGGATGATACAAGACTTTTATATTTTTCTATATGGTAGGTCCTTTTATAGTTGCGATTTAAACCGTTAATAGTAATTGTACATTTCTATCCTATGGAGCAATTTGGCTGCAATGGCCTTATTAGAGAATCAAGATGATAAAAATTCCATTTAAGCTTGTGTTGAATCACTATGTTCGATGATCTGCTAAAATTTCATAGTAGAAATGAAATGAGTACCTCGTTCCCATGGGGTAGTCCGGTCGCCATGGCCTTCTTCGGGATTGAAGTGAAGACATGTCAAGTCTACAATGAATAATTTGGTTCAAATAGCCTTATGGTAATTTACTCATCTTACCAGATTGCATGGAGCATAAGTTGTTGCAATCACCAAGTGTATAGGGTAAATATCTGGATACAAGGCATACTTGAAAGTTGATTTTTTTTTTTTTTTGTTATTTTTGTAATTTTTGAGAATTTTAGATCGGTAGATAATTATTATTATCCATTTTGAGGCTCCTCACAGTGAGAAAATGAGTGCATTTATTGCTTGCTTCTAGCCACTATTGACAACCGTAGATGGTTTTTGCAATTTTCTTAGCCACTATTGACAACAGTGGCTAGGGTTGACCTAATCTACACCTGCTATTGCCATCAACAACTGAGGGTCAAGTGGAAAATATAAAATAAAAATTAGGCTTTTTGCAACTCATTATTACTAGCTAGTAAAGAGTGAAAATGAGAGATCTAAGGTGATAAAGAGAGTAACTGATACATAATGCTACCAATTTTACCTTTTACCACCATGGTAAATTATTCAGAGGCATCTACTAGTGGCAGAGCTAGATATCCTAAGGTAGATTCTCCATCTCTCCTTCGTGACTTGAGCATTTAAAATGAACCTCATTAATTAATGGCATTAAATGAACTTCACTAAACTATTGGTAATGAACTTCACCTCTAGATAGATTTAGATTTAGGGTAGCTTAGGTGGAGGGTTAATTTTTAGGACCTTTTTGGGGCAAGAAACGACCTCCCAAGGGGTATTTCCCATAGCCACTGTTTGTAGAAGCAACTCCCAATTTTCCAATTAGGGATTGCGGTTTCTAGCCATGGCTAGGTTCAAACACCAATGGTCAAAAAATTGATCATTGGTGCTAGCTACTATTGACAGAAATGGGTGTGATGACGACTGCTATTGCCTTGAGTGGCTAAGAAATTTAGCCCATTTTTAATTTATTTTTTGTTTTTAAAGTTAATTTTTTTATTTTTTGATTTTTGGAGTTGATTTTTTATTTTTTTTTATTTTTAAAGTTGAATTTTGAATGTTTTTTATTTTAGAAGTTGATTTTTTCAATTTTGGAGTTGATTTTTTTATTTTTATTTTTTATTTTTGATGTTAATTATGCATCTTATTTTCTTCACCTTAAAATTTTACTGCACAGGTGTGGGAGCCTGACTTGCTTTGCGAGATGCTGCCCGAGTTGATTTGCATAGATTTGGATTGGTTTAGGGCCATGGACCTTGCATATGTTTTGATATTTATGACCATCAGGTCAGCCTATATTATTGCATTAGCCCATCCTTGGGATGTGATAAATAACACTTTTCATATCCCCACTAGTGAGATGATGATGATGTCGGAGGACATCTACCATATTTTTAGGATCCCTATAGATGGATGTGATATCACCTCTTTCACTACCACAGTGAAGGCTACCATATTCCAGAGGGTTTTTTGTGATAGGTAGGTGGAGGACATAGGGGATATAGATCATGGTGGGGTTCCAATTACCTACTAGTACAAGGAGGATGTCTTCACATGATGACAAGCTATCTTGATGCAAATTATCCTGTAATGTTCTTCTTCCAAACACTTCAAGATTAAGGCTCTCTTGGAACCTCTTGGTGATGGTGTAGGATTTTCTTAGGAGTACCATAGATGCTCCTATCATCATGGCATAGGGGAGTGTCCTCCTAGCCCAACTATATGATGAGATATACTACATTATATAGTTGGGGTGAGTCAGAGTGGGTTGCAACCTGCTATTACAGATATGGGTATGGAAGTATATCAATATAGATCACCCTAGAGGATTACGTCTAGGTATCACAATATTAGCTATAGTTACTCAGTGCTATGGTATCCACTTTCCATGGGAGTCAAAGACATATCGGAGTAGGTCTCAAACCAAATATTTGTAGCATTATACAGATAGAATGATAGGGCTATAGTCTAGTTAGATTACATGGCATACCTACTTGGATTGCCTAGCATGGGAAGAGATCCCTAGATACTTGAGATAGACTAGGCACAATCATTGGGTTATTGGGCATAAGATCAGGTTGTGGGAGTTCTTTCACTTCTCTTGAGTGGCTAGACAGTTTGGGCTCCAACAGGATATCCTAGAGGAGTCGGTCCTCTACCACCACCTTAATGTGGTGATAAATTGCATGGCCATAGGTCATAACTTTGATCAATAAGGAGGAGGCCCTATGAGATACAGGGCCAGCAGATGTCAGGATGACACTAGATTATGATACCCGATGGACCACTAGGCTATGGTAGGGTGGTGATCCTCTAGGCTACTCTAGATATGGTGTAGTTGTTGAGGCTATATTTGATGACCCTCATGGATGGTGAGTGCATCCTAATACTGAGGGAGAGTGGGTGTATGCTACAACACAGGGAAAGGAGCCACAAGAGGATGAGGAGGGTGAGGAGGATGAGCCAGATGACAAGGTGTCCCAGCTACGGGCCTAGGTACATAATCTATAGGAATAACTATAGATAGCATAGCAATAGATTTTAGAGAGAGACACCTATCTTGCTATAGTGTGGGATCATTTGAGTGCAGGGTAGACACGATGGTGGGGATTTTAGGAGGAGAAGACTGCATTACAAGCACAAGTTGAATCAACCACTATCACTATAGAGAATATCATTGCATAGAGGGATCTTCTATAGGCTCGACTAGAACTTAGGACTTATAAGAGAGATACTCTTATGGTACAACTAGAGGTTCCTACTGCTTCCCAATCTACATAATTCACTTCAATCACTCAGATACTGATAGGTTTTTATGTAGATGTATATATCAGACGTTTAAGGGTCATTATAGTAGATGATACGATGCAGTGCATAGTATATTTTACTTACATAATTGCTCTAGAGGTTGAGGTTAGGCTATGTTATGGTACTCTTCTAGCTAGATCTATAGTAGGGGGCTCCTAGTGGAGTAGGCAAAGTGAGTCTAGGTAGTCATCAGTGCAGTCTAGTCACAAGTTAGGGGCACGATCAAAGCGATCGACAAGGACCAACTCCAAGTAGCCTCACAGAGAGGATGTAGAAGGAGGAGGTGACTTAGGGGGTGTAGGCCATTCATGGTGTGTCATGATATCATTGTAGCATTTTTAGTGTAAGGTATAAGGACCTACACTATTTTAGCCTATGGGTATGTTGTACATCTATGTACTTATAGATTGATACATACATATATGATATTCCTTTTGTTATGGCTCATTATGTGTATCTTTTTATTGCTTTATGTTCATGTTATGCAATATGGATGCAATGCTTATATGATATTTTTATTATGCTATATGGATGTGATGTACTAGGTAATACAGGCTACCTAAAGCTAGCTCATTTGTAAATTTCTTAGAACTACCCCAATGCCAGGAGGGATTCATTCAGCCCATTACTATATTAGGGATCACTCAATGGTTTCAAGTACTAAACATTGCAGGGATTCAAGCTCTTCATCCCTTCTTTTCTTCAAATTTATTGGGTTACTTTCTCATGCTTAGTGATGAAAATTACTGTTTATTTTACATTTTTTTTTTTAGCAAGGGATTTTGCTTGTTTTGTATGAAAGCAAGGGATTTCTTTGGTTAGGGGGGATATTGTCCTTTTGCCAATGATCAACATCCTAGACCATGCACATCATAAAATGAGAAAGTAAAAACCTTTTGCTTAAAGTAACTAGGACCACTTTGTAGTGTTCATCTTTCCTTGTTGAAACTAGGATTGTTAATATTTAAATAATGATAGTATTTTGATATATGCAAGGTACTATCAAAACTAGACCTCATATTTTGAAAGTGATAAAATCTGAGAAGATCACTAGGTATGTCTGAATGACCGAAAAACCCTAGTATATACCTTATAGCAACAGGAGGGGTTGTGTTGACAAACATAATTATTCACAGGGGTGATGGATGATGATGATGAATAGATGCATGATTAGCATAAAAACATGGTGTTTTATGTGATATTGTAAACACAACCTATCCTAATGCAAGTGCAATGGATGAAAATACCTAATACAATGCAAGTAAATGAATGCATATGCACAATGAAATGCATAGTGTAAATGTTTTTGTATTTTTGATGTTTTGCAATGTTTTTGAATTTTATTGCTTTTTGATTTGTTTTTATTTTTATGTTTTACATTGATTTTGACTCTTTGAGTGCTTTTCAAATATTTTTGAATTTTTAATTTTATGTATGAAATACCTTTAGATGAAGAATATTGAGAGGTTCAGGCTCTTAAACACCTTCTAGAAATGTTAGGCGGTAAGTACTAGGTCCTATCTACTCTGAGATAATAAATTAACCTAATCAATTGGTCAAAAATTTGTCTTGCAGATGCAGTGATAGGTTTGAGTTTTGTTGATTTTATTTCAGCACAAAATCCCCAACTTTAAAGTCTCTCAAGTGGAATTTATTATTGTAAGCTCATTTTAGCCAATCTTGGTAAACTCAAAGATGCTCAAGAGCATTCACACGATGTTCATCAAGAAGCGTCAATTGATCTAGGTAAGCTTGTCATGCAATGTCATCATTGATGAACTCTTTCAAGGTTACATGCAATGTTGGAAGCTCCAATTCCAAGGGTATGATGGCCTCAGTACCATATACTAGTGAGAACAGTGTTACCCCAATGGGCATATGTATACTAGTTCTATAAGCCCATAATGCAAGAGGAGTTGAATGTGCTAATTTTTGTGATTTTATTGAATAGTTTTCTTTAATATTGCCACCACTATTTTGTTCAAGGCCTTCGCTTACTCATTTTCTTATAGATAATATGGAGTTGCAAAACTGTGTTGAATTTTATACTTGGATGTTAAAGCCCTTACAACTTTTTTTTTGAATGAAGTTTTGCTATCCGATATTATCTTGGATGGTATCTTAAAATGAAATATTATATTATGGAGTATGAACTTCGTAATACGTACTCATATCATTGTAGTTAAAGGTATTGCCTCCACCCATTTGGTGAAATACTCAGTGGCTGTTATGATAAATGTATGTCAACCCAAATATGGGGGAGAGATCTTACCAATTAGATCCAAAACCCACTAATAAAATGGCCAAGATACTTGGATGGGCTGTAAGGCCTACAATGGTAGGTGTGCAATATTAACATGGTGCTGACATTTGAAGCACTTCTTGACATACACTATGCAATCCTTCTCCATAGTGGACCAATAGTAACCCATTCAAAGGATCTGCTTGACAATGGCCATGCCATTGAAATGTCCACCACATGTACCATCATGATCTTGTGAAATTACCCAAGTTGATTCTTGGGGCTCAAGGCAATGAAGGAGAATTACATTGTAGCTACGAAGATATAGGATGTCTCCTAACAAGATATATCTAGTTTCTTTTTATTTAAATACTCTTTTTGTGATATGAAACAATCATTGTGGGATTACTCCAAGCTTAAGGAAACCATGTAATTGTTATAACCAACCTTGATAAGCAATGGCTTCAAGTGACTAGATGACGTGTTCCTATTGGAGACAAATCTACCTTTGGTTATGTTTACGTCCAAGACTTTGCCAACATTGAAAGACCAAGTTAACACAAAGTTTACTTGGTCTTTCAATGTTGGCAAAGTCTTGGGTGCAAATGTAACCAAAGGTAGATTTTGCTCCAATAGTTTTTGGCATGCCCGATGGGACCCAATCCCACGCAGTATATAGATCAAAGTTTTGGTGAATACCTTTGCCCTATTAGTTTTTTTTAAATCACCTGGCGACTCCACCCCAGAAAGGAACCCTATGAAAGCCTTTACCCAATTTTTGGTTATATACCATATTTTATGATAACCAGATCTAAAGCAAGAAATTTAGAAGAACCCATCGAGTTCTTCGAACTACACCTTGGTAGCCTCCGAGCTAATCCTATTTTAGTTTCCAGAGCAACTTCTTCATATACTGCTAATATAGGATACACAAATCTTTCCCCTGTAGCCTTCCCTAGTACTACTGCTAGTGGAACTTTAACTCCAGCTACCCATATATCCATAAGATCTAGCAGAACTATAATTACAATGGCTACAAATCAGCCAATTCTACCCTATCCTTTATGGAACCACACAGGCCCCCTGAACCTGGTGGCTCAACACCCAATTCCAATAGTGGCCCTAAAAGCATTACCCCAGTATGACGGTACTAGGAAGATAACCTATGAGCACTGCCAGGATGTGGCAACACTCGCCCCAATACATAATATCACTGAAGAAGATGTTATGATCAGATTACTAGTTATTTCCTTGAAAGGAAAAATGCTCTATTGGTATAGAGCCCTCGACAACCAAAGTATATCTACTTGGGCCCAACTTGCTAGTAAACTAGTAGAAGAATTCAATGAACATGCAGATCCATTCTCCCTACTAAGTTAGTTTACGGTTATCCAGAAGCACCCTCAGGAAGAGATAGTCAACTTTAACATCAGATTCAGTCAAACTTGGCAAAGAGTACCTGACGGATTGAGACCGACAGATGAATAATCAATGTATTACTATCTGAGAGCTTTCAACTCAGACATAAGTATGGCCATCAGGTAGTCCCAAGTATTTACCTTCTCAAAAATTTATCAAGAAGCTCAAAGGCATAAAAAGACCTTATCGCTATTGGAAGGTTCCCTACAAAGATGATATTGCCTATTTTCCTAGATCTACTGCAAACATCAAATGCTCATGCACCCACTCCTAATGCAAGTCTTCCTAAATGGACTGGACAACCTAATATCCTAGTGATACAAGCATTTCTCACTCCTCTAATGCTTCCTACCATTACTGCACTACCAATAGCAACACTTCCATTGAATTCAGATCTTCCACTTGCAGCTCTACAAGACTTACAAGCATCCATGAAAACTCTAACAAATAAGATGACTTCCATGGAAAGAAGAGAAGCAGAAAGAAATTTCCAACCAAGAAGGTTCCCACAAGTGATGAAAGATCAAGCCTCCACTAGCGGTAGAAGCTATGATAAATCTAACATGGTTTATGCCAATGAAGAGAGTGAACCCAGTAACGTTTCGATAGAGTCAAATTTTTGGTGCTCCACGTGTAATGACCCCCATGGTGAAACTTCTTGCATGATTCACCAACATCATGTTCAAAAGATAGCTATTGAAAAGGCTGAGAGAACCCTCAAGGGTCAGGTTAATATGATCAGAGAAGAGAATCAAAATTTCATGATGCCTTCTATTGAACAAGTAGTTGTCCTTACCAGATCAGGAAAGAAACCCTTACAAGTTGATCCCAAAGAGCTCAACCCCTTGAAGGTGCCTTCACCTATAAGGAACCCTATTGAGAAAAGAACCTCTTATGAAAAATCTTCCCCGAGTTCAAGCTAGAAAGATGCAAAAACTCGTAAGGAAGAACCTCGATAGAAAGAAGTAGAAACATAGGAACAAGCTAGGGATAAACTGAGATACCCCTCACTGACTAAGCATCAAATAATTGATGCTACTCAGGGGTACAAAAATAAGTATGATACAATTGTAAAAGAGAAAAGTGTTGAACCCCTCCCATTCAACATAGTTGAGGAAATGAAGAAAACCCCCTCCAAAGCAACTATGTATGAAGCTTTGCAGCTTCCAGGATAGATCGACTTGTTGCAAGAATCCTTGAGGTCTATGAAAAATAAGAATAGAACCCCAATATAGTTGGACTCTACACAAGCTAGCCTAACATCCACTTCAAGAAAAAATAGGCCCCCTCCCTTCTATCTATCTCTTCAGATGGAGGGATGGGTAGTTCACAACTGTATGATAGACTCTGGAGCTACAACCACTGTGATGCCCAAAGTAGTATGTGACATCATGGGAATGGAATATACAAGGAGCAGTCCTGGTGTCTTGCAATTAGATGGAACCCCTATAAAAATGGTAGGGGTAATTAAAGATATTCCAATAGTTCTCCATAGACTACCTCAGCTCACAGTTATACAAGAGGTAGTAGTAGTGGATTTAGAGCCTTATTTTGGCATGTGCCTCTCCAGGGAGTTCACCACCAAGATAGGAGGATATTTGTCATTAGATTTCTCACATATGGAAATCCCATTCAAGGGAAAAAGAGTGAAAATATTTAATGAAAAGCCTTCAACTTTTCATATCGAAAGACTTGAAGAGGAAGGCAAACAATCCACCACTATGAACATGATGACAGAGGAACTAGAAGACTTGAACTTGATGGAAGAAGCTCTAAATGTATTATAGGAGGAAGACCAGTTCTCTCTCCAAGACTTCAATGCCATGATCGAGACTGACATAGGGAGCTACACAATTTTAAAACCTAAGAAAAATAACCCCATTCCTCTTCCTCAAGTTGACCAACCCAATAATCAACTATGGAAACTTTTCTTTGATGGTGCTAGATGTAAAAATGGAGCTGGAGCAGGTATTGTTCTAATCTCTCCAATAGGTGAAGAGAAAGTTTTCTCTTACCAGTTGACCTAGAGTTGTACTAACAATGCAGTAGAGTATGAAGCACTCTGCTTAGGCCTCAAGAAGGCTAAAAATATGGGTATCAAGCAACTACAAATTTTTGGGGACTCCGAACTGATAGTGAACCAAGTAACTGAGAAATGTGTAAGCAAGCAACATTACCTTAAAGCTTACAGGAATAAGGTTTGGGACTTGCTAGAATCCTTTGAATATTTGAATCTCAAAGCAATCCCAAGGGAAAAGAACACTCATGCAAATTTGCTAGCTTTGGTAGGGGTAAATTTTTGCCCCATCAACAACGTCATTCAAAAGTCAAAAATAGTTAGGCTAATTTATAGGCCTTCCATGCCAGATAGAGATACCTTCTGGCAAGTCTTCGAAAATGATAAATAGATAGTAGACTTCCTCATCCATGAGATGAATTGCTCTAGCAATAGGATAGTCGAAGATGAAGAAGATACATGTATGATCTAGTTAAAGAACAATCACATCCCAAAAGGGTTGGTCACCCTTGAAAGCTTATTTGATAACAATGATAGGTCAACTAGCCATAAAATGAAAGTTGACAAGCACAGATACAGAGAAGCTCAAATGGGACCTGATAAATCCATCAAGGTGGGAGTAAACACCATAGAAGAAGAACTAGACCAAATCAGGGAATTATGCAAAGAATACCCAGACATCATAGCCTGGACTTACGGTGATCTCAAGGTCTACTCCAAAGAAATAATCCAACATACGATTGAACTTGAAGAAGGTGCAAAGCCATTTTGATAGAAACAATGACTAGTAAATCCTAAGATCGAAGCTTTGATGAAGCAAGAGCTACTAAAATTGCTTGAAGCCAAGATTGTTTACCCAATCAAGCATTCAACTTGGGTAGCTAACCTAGTCCCGATTAGAAAAAATAATGGAGATATCCAGTTGTGCATCGACTTTCACAACTTGAATAAAGCTTCGTTGAAAGACCATTACCCTCTCCCATAGATAGACCAGATCTTGCATACAATAGCAAGAGCAAAAAGTTTCTCGCTCCTAGATGGCTTCTCTAGGTATAATCAGGTGTGGGTTAAATATGAAGATCAATTCAAGACCACATTCACAACCAAGTGGGGAATATTTTCCTACCATAGAATGCCCTTCGGGTTATCCAATGCTGGAGCAACCTTTCAAAGAGCTATGGATGTGGCATTCGGAGAACTTGTCAATAAAATAATAGTGATATATCTAGATGATATGATAATGTTCTCTCACCAAAATAAATATCACATAGGACACCTTAGGAGTGTGTTCAAAAAATATAGAGAGTTTGGCATCTCTATAAATCCCAAGAAATCTATCTTCACTATGGAAGGACTTTTACTCGGCCATGTTGTTTCTAAGAATGGTCTAGCTATAGACCCTAATAGGGTGAAAGCACTATTAGAACTCCCTCTCCCCCTAACAAAAAAGGCTTGTAGTCGTTCTTCGACCAAATCAACTTCATGCACAAATTCATAGCCAACTTTGTACAAATCATCAAACCCATGACCGAGTTGTTAAAGAAATATGTTGAGTTCAAGTGGATAGACGCAAGGAAATAGGCCTTCCAGTAGATCAAGGAGCAAATAGCTCAAGCCCCCATCTTGGTAAACCCAGACTACTCCAGAGGTTTCATCTTATATGTTGTAGGTGAACAAGAGAGCTACGTCATAGTACTCACATAGAAAGGGGCTGACAATGAAGAAAGGCCCATAGATTTTCTGAGTCAGACTATGCAAGAACATGAAGAGAAGTATAACTTCATTGAAAAATAGATCTATGCAATAATGAAGTCTTTAAAAAATTTTAGGCATTTCCTCTCACAGAGCAGGACTATAGTATATGTAGTTCACCCCGATGTTAGAAACTTCATCATACAAGGGGAACTCGGTGATAAAAGAGCTGGTTGGGTGATGAAGATACAAGAATACAATATAGAAATACATCCAACCAAGCTGGTAAGAGGTAGAGCACTTTGCCAAGAGCTCACCAAGCAAGCTTCATCAGAATACATAGCTTGCCAAACTCAAGAAGCAACCTCAGATGATGATCAACCTTCAGAGCAGCTTGATTGGGTAGATGAATTAATTAGGTACTTCCAAACTGGAAAGTGCCTAACAAGTTTGAATGCTTCACAAAGAAGAAGGTACAGGATCTAGGATTTGAAATACACTCTGCTACTTGAGGGGTTGTACAAAAAAATTTGGATGGAGTGTTACTTCGATGCATAAATGAGAATAAAAAATAGAAGATCTTGGAGGAATTCCATGGAGGCTCATCAGGAGGACACTACTCAGGGAGGACCACTACCTTAAATATCATCAGAACTAGATGCTACTGGCCAACTATCTTCGCAGACACCTTCAGAATAACAAGAAACTATGAGGAATGCTAGAGATACATTGGGAGAAATATGAATGCTTCGATACCCCTAAAATCCATTCAGGTTGAAGAACCTTTTCAACAATGGGGATTGGATTTCATTGGAATAATAGAGCCCAACTCATCTATTGGACATAAATACATCCTGATAGCTACTGATTATTTCACTAAGTGGGTAGAAGCAATACCCACTAAAAAAGTAGACCAAGAGGTGGTGATGGAATTCATGGAAAGTTTAATCATAAGATTTGGCATCCCAGATGCATTGGTCATAGACAATGACTCATATTTCATAGGTTCTAAGATGATTGAATTTACATGTAAATATAGGATTTACTTGAAAACATCCTCAAACTATTATCCATAGGGAAATGGATTAGCTGAATCAACAAACAAAAACTTGCTCAAGATCTTGAAGCGAACTCTAAAGGATAATAAGAGAAGTTGGCACTCTCTAATAAACCAAGCACTATGGGCTGATAGAATAACCATCAAGAAGTCTATCAACACATCTCCCTACTCTCTGGTCTATGGTAAAGAAGTAGTTCTTCCAATACACATAGAGATGCCAACTTTAAAACTACTCAATCAAACTGGCACAGAAGAGGTAGAACCAATGGAGAATAGGTTGATCCAACTCCTATAGTTAGAAGAATAAAAGGAGCAAGCCTATGACCACTATCAAAAATATATGGTCACCACAAAAAAATGGTTTGACAAAAAGGCCACTTTGAGAAATTTCAAGGTGGGAGACTTGGTCCTAAGATGGAATGAGAAGAAGTCAAAACCTAGAAATCATGACAAATTCGATGTATTCTAGGAAGGCCCTTTTGAGGTAATAGAGGAAAAACAGCAAAACTCTTTCTAGCTAAGAAATGAACAGGGTCAAGTTCAACCTATCCCCATCAATGGCTTCCATATGAAGCTGTACTATAAGTAAATGGTTTCCCTCTGCCTTGTATGTATTTTATGTAAATATTTATTTTCTTTCAGTCTTCAAGAAATTTGTCATGATGGCATGACATTTCGATGCCCAAAGGCCTCCTCAATGAAAATTATCATGATTTCATGACATCTCGATGACCAATGGCCACTCCAAGTGAAAATATCATGATGGCATGAGATTTTGATTCCCAAATGCCTCCTCAATGAAAATTATTGTTATGGCAAGATATTTCAGCACCCAAAGGCCTCCTCAATGAAAATTATCATGATTTCATGACATATAGGTGACCAATGGCCACTCCAAGTGAAAAATTCATGATGACACGGCATTTTAGTGCCCAAAGGTCTCAATAAAATTATCGCAATTTCATGACATATCGACAAACAATGGTCACTCCAAGTGAAAAATCATGATAGCATGATAGCCTGGAATCTGATGGCCACCTCAAAGCAACCACACCTTTTGGTAAGAAAAGTATTTTTTTAAAATTTTAAAAGGTCCCACTTTTTAAGGTATCATCGTACTAGCTCATTGGCCTAGAATAGAGGTGACACCAATTTATTGGCCCAGAATAGTAGCAAAGTGATATCATTGGCCCTAGCAAAATGGTAATGCATGTAGTTGGTTTCTTGAAAGTGGCACATGAACTAAGGCATCTAAAAAATATTCAAAATTAGTAGTGGGGTGTGTGCCACCAACCTCATTTATTGCATGTCACCTTGGCACATGCATGCACATCCATTTAACATCATAGAAGATTTTCCATCACTTTTTATCTTCTACATTTTGTTCCTTCTACTTTTGCACTCCCTGTAGTCTTAAAAACCCTACAAAATCTTTGCTAAACTTATTCTAGGCATATTTTATGTCCAAACAATAGTAGGCAACCATGACGGCTTCTGCACCAACTACTTCAAAGGGGAAACAAAAGTCGACCACAAGTGGAAGCAGTTTTATGGATCTAGACATCCACATCATTGATACTAGGGTGACATGGAAAGATCCAAGGTGAATTTAGAAGGATATAGTGGCTAGGGTCACCAAAAATGTCACTCCATCATGCCCAAGCATATTTTCCTACCATGCCCTACTTTATTGGTACATCTACCCTCAAGTCCATCCCTACCCTAAGCTAATCAGAGCTATGGTAGAATTCTATGATGTCAAGCACAGGATTGTGAAGGACTCCAAGGGAGGAGTCATATTTATGCTTGATGCCGATGCAATTAGGGCTACCTTCAGCTGTGGTAGAAATCCTATGGTAAACCCCATCCCTTTCGACCCAATTAATTTAATAAAGTTTTATACCAACACCAAGAACATTAGATTATTCCTGCAAGAACATTTGTTAGACCCTCTCCCTGAGGGAACATTCCCAAAATCCCCAATTCCCCTATCCAAATTCAAGAACAAGGAGCTTTTCTCTATGTTGGCTATGGTGGTAGGGTTAGAAATAGATACATAGGTCTATGGATGGTAGGTTGTAGTAGCACAATGCATATCCAACCCCAAATTTTATGATGCATCACGCGTGGACCCAAAGATAGTGCCACTCTACTTTGACTGGCCAACATACTTAGCCCAACAGCTGCATGCAGGCCTCTTCAAGCTCTAGAGAGATAGCCCTGAAGCCTTCAGGTTTTCTTCTTACTTGGTATGGCTTTTCTTTTTCTTCTAGGCAAAGAATTTAAGTTTTATCTCTACCACAATAAAGACCAAGATGGAAACCTCTTGCCTGTATGTGAGTGGATGCCTCTCCTTTCAAAGGTAGAATCATATTACCATTTTAATATGGAATTCTTGGGCCCTATATTGAAGCTCATGTATGGTGCCATGCCAAGAATTCCCCAATAGATGCGGGATACTTTGTAGCATATCCATGCAGAGGAAGGGGATTGGTTTATTTTGACATAGGGAGTAGTCGTTAGACTATATGGCTTCATAGAGAAGCCTTTTTTGCTACCTTATTATGTCACTAAGTGATTGTTCACTCTAGAATACGTAAGGTAAATTGAGTTCATTAATAATAAATTTGGCATAGGCACTGGTAAAATAGGTACCTACCTCATGCCCTTTCAGTTTGAGGGTGTATCAATGTCAAAGAAAGGAGACCATGAGCGAATTGCTCAAACTTTGAGAAATCTAAAATTGGTTGAGTTACCACAGAAATGGAAGTACGATCCTACAGATAAATTCTCTCAAAGGCAAGCTACCCTTAATAAATCCCCCTTCAAGAAATTTCATTCATCAGATAGGCAAATTGATAAATAGGGTAGGAACAATGATGAGGACCAACCATTAGAATGGCACATTGAAAAGATGCAACCACTACCTTCGTGGCATGATTTCTATGAACACTTGGTAGATTGGAGCCCTGATGTGAACCCAACCCACAAGCTGGATAACAAGACCATCAAAAGTATGAAGAGAAAATGAGAGGATTGGGATCACACTAAGATATTAGCATGGTGGCAAATGAGATGCCACATACAAACATTTTCTAGGTATGGGACAAAGATTGACAAGGAGTTCTCTGAAAAGTATGATGAGAACCATGATGAATGGTCCAAAACTCTTGTAGATAAAGTCCCTCTGGGCATCAATGGCATCCCCATCAAACCCATTGAAGGTAAAGAAAATCGACAAAGGCAAAGGAAAAGATATTACCACTGAGCAAATAGAAGTCCCTAAAAAGAAACCTCAAAGTTTCATCCCCCTTCTAGATCAGACATAGAGTCTAATGATGATACTCTCCTCATCCATAGGAAATGAAGAGTAGAATCAAGAAAGTGAAAGGTAGAATCACTAAAAGAAAAGGGGTGAAAGAAAATAAAACAAGCAGATTCACACTCTAAAGAAATAGGAGACTCTAAAGAGATAGAGGAACAAGAAGAAGCAGGGTCTCAAGAAGAAATAGAGGACCAAGAGGAAACAGGGGATCAACAAGAGGTAGAAGAACAGGAAGATATGGGGGAAGCTTCTAAGTAGACCTCTGAGCACCAGGAAATAGATAGCCAAGAGTTGGCTGATACTACCAAGAAAACCACCCTTTCAGAAGAAACCCCTAGCAAAGGAGAAGCCACAACAAAAGTTGCAACTGAGACTAGCGACTCGAGCTTGAAGCAAATTGCAGAAATTTATATAGAAGCTCCTAAAGATACACCAAAAAAGGAAGACAACAACCCACCAAAAATATCAGGTATATCTCCTATCAATATCGATACTCCTCCTTCTTCTCCTCACTCCCAAAGGAATTCCCCCTCCCATTCTGCAGGTCAAGGCAATACCTCCCCTACTTCCACTCACTAGCCTCCACCATCACCACCATCAACTCAAAAAGATCCAAAAGCATCCTCCTCTGCCCCCATAGATTCCCCCACTGAACAATCAAATGTGGAGGCCTCCCTAGCCACTATCCCTTTTCCTTACTCCACCAATCTCTAGAGCTTCCAAACCATCCCTACCTCTTCTTCTGAGAGCAACCCTACCATTTCCAAGTTGAAAAAATTAAAAAAGGCAACATTGAATGCTGCTACATGGCTGAAGTCATGAAGCTCTCAAAGTTCTAAAGATATAGCCCACACCAAGGAAGGGATAGTCCTCGACCCAATCAGCATGCAACATTCCACCCTAAAAATGATGCCACTCATCCAAAATCCTGAAGGAGATATGACCCTAGAGGACTACCAAGCTGAGATAACAACAGAGGATATCACTCAACTACCAATGGAAGATGAGTGGGGAAAGGCCCAAGCCCACATGGGAACCATCTATCTAAATGTTGAATATTACAAGGAAAAGTATCTCAGAGCTAAACAAGCGAGGAAGCATTTAGAAGAGGCCTTGAGCCAACAAAAAACAATCGAAAAGGCTTTGAAAAATGAGGCTAAGAAATGGGAGCTAATGTTCAATGAAGCAGCCCCCTATAAGGAGAAAGCTACGAAAGCCGAAGAGCAAATCCAACTATTGAACCAGCAGGTCGAGGACCTCAAAAAGTAGCTCTCGGATAACACTAATAAGACCAGTGGGCTGTCTAAAGAAAAGGTAAGGATGGTCAGGAGAGAAATGATTGAAAGCATCCACAAGATGACCATGAAGGCAAGGCCCACCCTATCATATCTGGTCAAAATTAAAGATACACTGGGCCAAGTGGAAGATGAATTCAAAGCATCAATCAAACTCCTAACAACAAGGCTATCAGCAGCTACAAAGATTCAAGTCTTGGCGGATAGCATGCAAGCAATAACTGGATACAGAGCACGAGATAAGAATTGGTCCCAGGCCAAGTTAGCCACCAGAAACTTCTTCAAAAGGCACAAGTTGGTAACCAAAAGTGCTAAGCTCATGCAGGAGCTCAGAGCAGAAGCTAAGGCAATTCTGAAACATGTAAGCATAGCTGAAAACTATGGCATGCCTAGCTTCTAGGACAAAGATTCCAATTTCTTGGTGGAAGATGAATTGAAGGCCACCTGGAAAAATTTTGTAGAAGATGAGTCAGAAATTGATAGCTAGGAAGAGCCTATTGAAGAAGAACAAATATTTAGCATGGCTCAAGACATTACCCAGATCAACTCTTGTCTACATGAACTATACATGAAATCAAAAGCCCTATCATATGACAAGGTTGAAGAGTTGGAATATCTGTACATCACTTTCAAGGAAAAATCAGATACAGATGAAGAGACCTAGAGGAAAGCATGCACCACCTATAATGAAGTCATCCAGGAAAAGGAAAAACAAGAAAAGGCTAAGAAAGCCTCATCAAGCAGCGCAACAGCTCCTGGTCAAGGTGAAGTAGAGAAATCTACTGAAGAAGATACTCCAGAAGAATGACCGCCCAAAGCGAGAAGCATTTTTTGTGCTTGGTATCATTCCCCTTCTTTCCCTTCTTTTTTCTTAATTGATTCTTTTTACTCCATTCCCCAATGGATAAAGGCTCTAGGTTCTAACATTCCATTGATAGAATTACCCTAGGAGGCACCAATAATGTTGGTCAAAATGACCACATCCAGGGAAATAAGGAGTAGTATGGCTCGGGTTTGCTTCCCCTACTCTAGATGTGGCTCAGGTGGCATGGGAATCATCAAGTTTGTTCTAGGAATAAAAATAACAATTAGATCCTTAGGGGAAATCAATTGCCTTAAGTTGGAAGCACCAAGAAAAGCTATATGATATATCTCTTCTAAGTTCACTGGTCTTCTTTGGATGGGAGGACATAGGAATACTGCATGATAAATTGGTTTCATGTCCACAAGCTCCCTAAGATGATGTAGATGACAAGGACCAAAATAAGCCATCTCTGTTTCATATTCATACTCATCGTCATCACTAACATACTCACTCTCATCATATTAAAAATTATGTTTTGGATTTTCCTCTTCAAAAATAGATTCTACTTCAGATATTTCTAAGGAGAGACCTGGCTAGTAAACCAAAGGTGGTTCTTCTGTAACCATGGTCATTGACCCATTACCCCTCCATGAGTGCAAATATTTTGGATGATAGATATTCCAACTGACATCATCCCCAAGGCTAAGGTTCAAGTGATCTAGAGATATAGCTAATAACTCATCCTAACCTCTTATGTGATAATCTAGACCAAACCTATCAGTCAGTAATTGGTATTGTGACTGATACGGAGTTTGACACCCTTACTCAAATAAACCCAATCCGTAAGCATTCTAATGGTAATAATAAAAATAACAAATGGTGTACTCCAAGTTTGATAGATAATGGATATTTATAATAAAAGGTTCATCATCATCTTGTATGAGCAAGCGATCTGCGAGTTCATCCAAACCTCTATATATGAAATTTTTTGATTGGGTGGCATCCTTAGTGATACCACCATCCCAAAAGAAAAGCTATGAGCTTGAGGTTTGTCCATATCATCTACAAATTCTATGATTAGTGTAAAATTTATTTTCTGCACTAGGTACTCATCTAACCTGTGATTGACTAGGTGAATCATCACCTATAGTGTAGATGATGCAGTTGATGACACAGGTGAGGCAAGTTGAGATACCTCATTGAATAAATTTTGTGATTTTTCCTCCTCCATAGGATTTGGAATCTCAAAGGTTACTATGATAGGGATTTCTATAGATTCCTTTCCACCCAACATTACCTTTAGATTTCGATCATTATTTAGCCTTGTCGATGTGGTAGGCTTTTTAGAAGTAATTGTTGTATTATAGGTTGGTTGTGGTGTCAATGTAGAAGGATCAATTCACACTACCTTTGAATTACCCATTGAATTTTTGATAGGAGTCGTAGGTCTAATATATAAGTGAGTAGATGGAAGGATGAAGTCTCCTAGAAAGTCAACCTGATTGACATATTTGAATGACTCTTCATCTAAAGGGACCACATGTACTTGTCCCTCATGCATATATTTGATGCATTGATACAAAATAGAAGGAATGCAACGCATGTCCCTTATCCATAGCTGACCTAGGAGAATGTTATACTGCATAGCACACTCTAGTACATGGCACATCATGGGGATGGTTTTTAGTCCAACCTAAATGGGAAGGACTATTGTGCCTATTGTCAAACACAATGCATTGTTGAAAGCTCACAACATGAAAATTGAAGGTACAATATGCGAATTGGGTAACTTTAGGTTTCCTAAGGCCTTTATGGCTATTATGTTGATTTATGATCTTGTGCCAATCAAAACCCACTTTAAAGGAGTGTAGTTCAGACATCCAATGATGTGTAGCAGCAGGTCTACTATAGCAGTGGAAACTGTTTTGATTTTATGATCATAAAATTGGATCATAGATTTCTGGAACTACTACACATGCCCTAAAAAATTAGTGAAAGGTTCAAAATATTGGGGTTGAACTTTTATGTCTCTTAATATTTGCATTAGCATCTCCCTGTTCCTAGGAGACTATTGTATGATCTCATATATCAACAATTTTGTTGAGGATATTTGTAGACTCTAGATGAGTCTATTCCTAATTTTTACCACTAGTCTTATTGGTGGGCCTGGAAATGGGTTGTAAATTGGCCTTTGTTGAGACACAACTTGAATTAAAATGGGTGTTGTAGGAGGATCTGGTTGTTTGTACCTCCTATTTCTAGTGACCACATTCACCATACTGATAAATCCTTGAATAGGCAGATCAAACCACACTTGGCTAACTTGTCTAGCATTGTTCCTTAGTAGCTCATGGTTTGGCAAGGGATCTTTGAAGATCCTCATATTCTAATTTTTTGGTGCTAAGAGGTTGTCAATTAGCAACTCATTCCTATCAATCATATTTTGCACCATGTGTTTAAAACCGTGGTACACTTTGATATCGTGTCCCTTTTATCAATGGTACAGGAAATAATGATCTTCTCTAAACCCTTTGGGTTTTGGATGGTTGGGATCTAGCAACTGCACTTCGAGTAATCATAGTGTTGAGCAAGGTGCAGTAACAGTATTGTCATTGTTGTCAACACAGACAGTTAGATCAGTTGATGCAGTGAACACAGTCATGATGCAGTGAACAGGAAGTTCAGAAGCTATTCAGAATATGCAATAGTATTGTCATTGTTGTCAACATAGTCAGATAGATCAGTTGATACAATGGACAGGAAGTTCAGATGCTCAAAAGTTATTCAGATGCAGTGGATAGGAAATTCAGAAGCAATTCAAAGTATGTACAGTGCTTTTCCAAGAAGATTGAAGTGACCCATTTGCAAAAGATCAAAGAAAAAGACAAGTAAGAAAAGTGTCGCGATATCGCGACATATACAGCAGACAAGAAAAACTGTCGCGATTTCGTGACATGTTAGAGGAGAGAGAAAAATTTGGAAAAACTATCGCGATTTCGTGACATGTTTGAAGAAAGAGAAGAAGCAGGAAAAACTATCGCGATTTCGTGACATGTTGGATGAGAAAAAGACAAGTGGAAAAACTGTCGCGATTTCGCGACATGTTGGCAGAGAAAAAGGCAAGTGGAAAAACGCAATTTCGTGACATGTTGGCAGAGAAAAAGGCAAGTGGAAAAACTGTCACGATTTCGTGACATGTTGGCAAAGAAAAATACAAGTGGAAGAAGTGTCGCGATTTCGCGACATGTTGGCAGAGAAAGAGAGCAAGTTGGAAAAGTGTCATGATTTCGCGACATGTCGCATTTTCGTGACTTGAAGAGAGCAGGAAGGCAGAGAAGGAAAAGTGTCACGATTTCACGACATACTGCAAGGAAGGTTGTACGGACGAAAAAGTGTCACGATTTTGCGACAAGTTGCAGGAGAGAGAGTCCGAAAGAAAAAGTGTCACAATTTCGTGACATATTGCAAGGAAGGTTGTATGGACAAAAAAAATGTCGCGATTTTGTGACATGTTGCAGGAGAGAGAGTCCGAAAGAAAAAGTGTCATGATTTCGTGACATGTTGCAGAAGAGAGAGTCCGAGAGAAGAACTATCATGATTTCGTGACAAGTCAGAAGAGAAAGTGAAAGCAAGATAAAGTGTCATGATTTCGTGACGTGTTGCAGAAGAAAGAATTCAAAGTGAGAACCATCGCGATTTCGTGACATGCTGCAGATGAAAATGTTCTAAGTGAGAACTGTCATGATTTCGTGACATGCAGCAGAGGAAAGAGTTTGAAGTAAGAACTGTCATGATTTCGTGACATGCAGCAAAGGAAAGTGTTCGAAGTGAGAACTATCATGATTTCGTGACATGCTGTAGAACTCGAAGTGAGAACTGTTGCGATTTCGTGATATGCAGCAAAGGAAAGAGTTCAAAGTGAGAACTGTCATGATTTTGCGACATGCTGTAGATGAAAGTGCTCAAAATAAGAAGTGTCATGATTTCGTGACAGGTTGTGGAGAAAGTGTACGGATGCAGAAAGTGTCATGATTTCATGACAAGCAGAAAAGAAAGTAGACGCAAGCCGAAGTGTCATGATTTTGCGACAGAAACAAAAGGCAGGTCTTCAATAGGAGAAGTGTCACGATTTCATGACAAAAGCTAAGGTGTGAAGCACGAAAGCAGAAGTGTCATGATTTTGCAACAGAAATAGAATAGAAGACTTCGAAGGCACAAGTGTCATGATTTCACGACAAAAGCAAAGAAGTGAAGTACAGAAGCAGAAGTGTCACGATTTCATGACAAAAGTAGAGAGCAAGACCTTGAAAGCGAAAGCGTCACGATTTCATGACAAAAGCTAAAGATGAAGTCTACAGAGGGAGAAGTGTCACGATTTTGTGACAAAAGCAAAAGGCTAGGTACGAAAATAGAAAGTGTCACGATTTCGTGACAAAAGCGAAGACGAAGTCTATGAAGGCAGAAGTGTCACGATATTGCGACAGAAGTGAAGACAAAGTCTACAGAGGCAGAAGTGTCACGATTTCGTGACATGCTATGTTTTCACTGGTACAAGCCAAGAAAAGAGACAAGGAGGCTAAAGTGTCACGATTTCGCGACATGCTAAGTTTTCGTTGGTGCAAGCCAAGAAAAGAGACAAGGAGGCGAAAGTGTCACGATTTCATGACATGCTGCATTTTCATGGGTACAAGCCAAGAAAAGAAGTATGACGGCGAAAGTGTAGCGATATCGCTACATGTTGTATTCTCACGGGCCAAAGTTGAGAGAAAGCGTACAGAGGAAAAAGTGTCACGATATCGCGACATGTTGTGTTTTCACGGCAAACTGAAGAGTTACAGAGGTAGTTGAAGCCGACGAAGACCGACGTTAGCTGACGAAGATTAGGGTTTGCAACCGACCAAGATTAGGGTTTGCATTTGCATAATTAGTCGACTACAATTAGGGTTTTCATCTTGAAATATCTAGTATATAAGGAGGGTTGTTTGGAGAATTGAGGTGATCGATCTGAGAGAGTATCAAAGTGTGTGATATGCGACCGTAAGAGCGTAGATAGCGTAGAAGTGGCGAGATGATGGTGAAGTGCGCAAAGTGAGCAAGTCATGTCGAATCAAGCTAAGTGTAGAATTCACTAATAGAGCAGAGTGGGCGAAAGGAAGAAGATGATCATGTAAGTTTGGTTGTAGCAGTGCAGCAGATTGTGCGAAGTGATTGCGTAGAAAGAGTAGAGTGCGCAGAGAGCGCAAAGGTGAAGTAGACCAGTCAGGGTCTTGCAAAAATGAAGGTATCTTACAAACAAACTCATAGATTCAATTTGAAGTCCAGGTTGCATCTTGGCATCAGGGGTTGGTGCTCCTTCCAGTTGGTGCTTGTAAATCAGGGGTTGGTGCTCCTTCCAGTTGGTGCTTGTAAATCAGGGGTTGATGCTCCTTTCTGTAGATGCAGATAAATAAGGGGTTGTTGCTCCTTCCAGTGGGTGCTAGTAAATGATTGTAAAGTTGGTGCTTTGCAAGGGGCTAGATTTGGATGGTAGTCCAAGCAGCCATTATTTTTGAGGAGTAGCCATTTTGGTGAACCTCGTTAAAATCCTGTGTTGTGTGATGTTCTCTTGATGTTCTTGCAATATCTATTTATAAGTTTTAACTGTTGCTATTTTTAGAGCTGTTAATTTAGAAATAAAAAGCTACACTGATTCACCCCCCCTCTTAGTGTCGTACTAAGTACAACAATTGGTATCAGAGCCAAGTTCCCTTCAAAGGCTAAATCAGCTAGGGTTGATCTTGGATTAGTATGCAATGGGTAAGAAGAATAGATCTTCCTCCAAAAGGGCATCTCAGTCAGTTACAGTTCTTGTAGAAGAGAAAATTGAACCAGAAGAGGTTGAAGGTTGTTTATCAAACAAAGCACCTTTGTTTGATGGAACAAATTACATGACCTGGAGAATCAGGATGCAGGCACATCTTTGTGCTTTGGGGTACTATGTCTGGGATTCAGTAATCAATGAATGCACAATACCCATCACACCTTCAACCGATGCTGCTGGTAAGGATCTAGTTGAGAATAACTCAAAAGCAATGAATGCTCTCATGTGCGGATTAGTGGATAATGAACAGGTAAAGATTAAGAGTTGTAAAACTACAAAGGAAATATGGGACAAACTGAGGAGCATTCATGAAGGAAACAATGAGAACATAGAGATATATATGCTGAAAGCTAATGAAGTCCTAGAGGATGATTCTAAAAGAGAAACAGAAAAGGAACATAAATGTGATGAAGAAGAAATTGATGCAAAAATAAATTTGAAAGAGGAATTAATTGCAGCTCTGGATGAATTGAAGATAGAAAGAAAAAGGAATAAGGAAATCTCAAGAAAGCTAGAGGATGCAAATGAAATAATAACTAGTTTGAAAGTACAGGTGGAAGAATTCAAAAGGATTGAAGAAACTCTCAGGTCATAGATCAATGAGAAAGAGATTGGTTGCTGCAAACAAGAGGAAGAGATTGTTTCATTGAAGAAACAACTAGAAGAGGCCAATTCAAATCTCAAATTCAAGAAGAGCACAGAGTTGCTAGATAAAATGTTAAGGCAACAAAGAAGCTCCACGGCTAAGCTTGGTCTTGGATTTGAAGCTGAACAACCCTCGTCTTCCAAATATGCAAAAAAAGGAAAGTTCACAGTTGAAGGATCAAAGCGAGAAAAGTCTGAAGCTGAACAACCCTCATCTTCCAAATATGCAGAGAAGAAGAAGTTCAAGGTTGAAGCTAAATATTCAAAAGGAAGAAAGCATCAAAGAAGATCTATAGCAAAGCAACCATAGCAAAAGAGGTTCTCTCACTCTCACTCTTTTAATAATAATGCTTTTAATGGCTATTGTTCTAAATGCAACTGCTATGGTCACAAGGCAATTTATTGTGGACTGAACAATAGATCAAAAAGTTATGCTGATAAAAACACATATGCTTTCCTGAGTGAACACCCTGTGCAATGTTTTAAATGTAATGGCCATGGGCACATAGCAAGGTGTTGTCCAAGCACTTTTGTATCCAATCTAAGACAAGACCATAGATTTCATCATACACACAGAATGCAATGCAGACAGGGAATAAAACATGTGCAATGTTTTAAATGTAATGGTCAAGGGCACATAGCAAGGTTCTGTCCAAGCACTTATGTATCTAATCTAAGGCAAAACCCTAGATTTCATCAGACACAAAGAGGGCAACATAGACAGGGAACATATCATGTGCATAAAAGAAAAGAAAATAATCATCCATCAAGAATGCACAAGAGACAACCCTGCAAGAGAAATGTTCAAGTTCACGAACAGGGGCAAAATAGGGAAGTAATTGAAAAACTCAAGCCAATGTTTAGGAAAGTCTGGAGAAAGGCAGAAGAAAGGAAATCATGTCTCCTTGGACTGAAGGAGGCTACTCCGCCATTGCTCTAAGCAACTCTAGGTGGCACATCCTCAGGGGGAGCAATATTAAAGTTTTATTTTAATGCTCCTATATATTTGTCTGGGTATCTGAGGATGAAAGACCAGCAGTCGGGTTATTGTTGTATAGTTGTCAAGTGTGTTGTCAGTTCATGTAGTTGTGTGTGGAAGTGCCATGAAGGGTAGTGATTGAATTGAGAATCGTCACCATTGGTAGTATTGCTTATGTCATTGTTGTTCTGTTGATGGTTCTTACTGCCACTGTTCATAGCTATGGATTATAACAGTTCAGATTGTTTTTGTTTAATGAAAGAATGCTTGCCCTAGCTGCGTATTTGTGTTTCGATAATAGCAGCATGTTTTTGTTCGACGCTTTGATGTGAAGATTGTCAGATCTTTCATGACACCTTGGTGAATATAATTAATTCATAGACAGTTTCGTTTTAACTGTTGATAAAATGCCAATCCAAGGATAAGAAGTATGAGGCTGAGTAAGGTGCACTATGGTTGGCCATAAAGTGTTTGACAAAATGTCTTCTCCTGATTTGCACAGTTGAAAGTAAGGTGTGATCTGCAGTAACTGTAGAAAACTCAGATCAGGTTGTAAATATAAAAAGGAATTTGGTTGTGCTGTAGTACAGTGTTTGATGCTTGCACAGAGTTGGCAGTAAAATTGCAGTGTTGGTACAGTGTTGGACAAAAGTTGGTGTAAATCCCAGTTTCTGGATATTGAAGATTGTTTATGCATTAAAATCATTGATGAGTTTTCTTTGGGTGAATGCATAATTCTGGTTGAGGAAGAGGAAGCATTTTGCACTAGGGTTTATGTTAGTAAGTCTTGCTACTTGCATTGAGATGGTGAAACCCTTAGTTGGCTGTTTTGAGATTGATGGTTGAGTTGCTTTCATAAGAGGTTGTTTTGATCAAGTTAATGCTTTACTTGATACATGATTTGGGCTTACTCCATTGAGATTGATTTCAGCAAGTTATTCTTTGCATTGGTGATTTATGTTGGTGGCTGATTTGTTCAAATACCTTTGGAAGGAAAAGGATGTCTACTAGTTTCCTTTTCATGTAGTGATTGGTTGAATGCTTCAAGGTTACTCTTGAGTTGAATGATGTTGATTAAACCTTGTCTATAAGCATTGTTATTAAAGCCCTAATTGGTTGAGAAAAGGTATTGGTTGTGGAAAGAACATGAGTATCATTGTTATATGAGTTATTGCATGGTTGGCAATTGTTGGGTTGTGTTTCATGTTCTTGAGAAAAGCATACTACATCTATCTTATTCTTTTGAGATTGAGATTGAGGTGAGATTGAGATTGGGAGTTAAGTATAGAACATATTGAGTCTCTAACAATTCTCTTTATGCTTCTATGAGGTTGATGAATCACATTGGGTCTCTAACAATTCTCTTTGTGGGTTCATGCTAAGCAAGTTTTTCTTGATGAACTTGTGAGCTGATTTGGACAGGGTCTAGTGAGGACTTGTGAGCTGATTTGGACAAGTTCTATGTGAGCTTGTTAAGCAGGTTCTTAGTGAGCCTATGATAGAGTATAGAGGACAGAGTCTCAATGGATAGAGATCCAGCAGCCAACACAGTTGAAGATAGATCTGAGTGAGGATTCTTCAAGTGGACAAGTTTGAGATTGCAGAGCAACAGAGGGTTGAGGCTCAGAAGACAGTGTGAACTGAAGTGATCACATATTCCCAAGAATAGTCTAAGAATTGACTAGCTATCGGGATCAAATTCTCAAGGGGAGCATTTATGCATTTGTTTATCTTATTGCTCATATTTATGATTTTGGCTAACAGTAATAATTTTTGCCTGAGAATGTTGTGCATGGACTCAGGGGGAGTCTGCAGTAGCCCTTTGGTATTATTGTCAAAGGGGGAGAAGAGTTACAGGTAATTGCATGTGTGTTGACAACAATTCCAAAGGGGGAGATTGTTGAGCAAGGTGCAGTAACAGTATTATCATTGTTGTCAACACAGACAGATTAGATCAGTTGATGCAGTGAACACAGTCATGATGCAGTGAACAAGAAGTTCAGAAGCTGTTCAGAATATGCAACAGTATTGTCATTGTTGTCAACACAGTCAGATAGATCAGTTGATACAATGGACAGGAAGTTCAGATGCTCAAAAGTTATTCAGATGCAGTGGACAGGAAATTCAAAAGCAATTCAAAGTATGTACAGTGCTTTTCCAAGAAGATTGAAGTGACCCATTTGCAAAAGATCAAAGAAAAAGACAAGTAAGAAAAGTGTCGCGATATCGCGACATATACAGCAGGCAAGAAAAATTGTCATGATTTCGCGACATGTTAGAGGAGAGAGAAAAAGCTGGAAAAACTATCGTGATTTCGTGACATGTTTGAAGAGAGAGAAGAAGCAGGAAAAACTGTCACGATTTCGTGACATGTTGGCAGAGAAGAATGGCAAGTAGAAAAACTGTCACGATTTTGCGACATGTTGGAAGAGAAAAATGCAAGTGGAAAAACTGTCACGATTTTGCGACATGTTGGAAGAAAAAGAGAAAGCAGGAAGAAGTGTCGCGATTTCGCGACATGTTGGCAAGAGAAAGAGAGTAAGTTGGAAAAATGTCACGATTTCGTGACATGTCGCATTTTCGCGACTTGAAGAAAGCAGGAAGGCAGAGAAGGAAAAGTGTCACGATTTCATGACATATTGCAAGGAAGGTTGTATAGATGAAAAAGTGTCATGATTTCGTGACATGTTGCAGGAGAGAGAGTCCGAAAGAAGAAAAGTGTCATGATTTTGTGACATATTGCAAGGAAGGTTGTACGAACAAAAAAAATGTCGTGATTTTGCGACATGTTGCAGGAGAGAGAGTTTGAAAGAAAAAGGGTTGTGATTTCGTGACATGTTGCAGAAGAGAGAGTCTGAGAGAAGAACCGTCATGATTTCGTGACAAGTCAGAAGAGAAAGTGAAAGTAAGATAAAGTGTCACGATTTCGTGACATGCTGCAAGAAAGAATTCAAAGTGAGAACCGTCACGATTTCACGACATGCTGCAGATGAAAATGTTCTAAGTGAGAACTATCGTGATTTCATGACATGCAGCAGAGGAAAGAGTTTGAAGTGAGAACTATCACGATTTCATGACATGCTGCAAAGGAAAGTGTTCAAAGTGAGAACTGTCATGATTTCATGACATGCTACAGAACTCGAAGTGAGAACTGTTGTGATTTTGCGACATGCAACAAAGGAAAGAGTTCGAAGTGATAACTGTCGTGATTTCATGACATGCTACAGATGAAAGTGCTCGAAATAAGAAATGTCATGATTTCGTGACAGGTTGTGGAGAAAGTGTACGGATGCAGAAAGTGTCGTGATTTTGTGACAGGCAGAAAAGAAAGCAGATGCAAGCCGAAGTGTCATGATTTCATGACAGAAACAAAAGGTAGGTCTTCAATAGGAGAAGTGTCATGATTTTGCAACAAAAGCTAAGGTGTGAAGCACGGAAGTAGAAGTGTCACGATTTCACGATAGAAACAGAATAGAAGACTTCGAAGGCACAAGTGTCACGATTTCATGACAAAAGCAAAGAAGTGAATTACGAAAGCAAAAGTGTCATGATTTCACGACAAAAGTAGAGAGCAAGACCTCAGAAGTGGAAGCATCATGATTTCATGACAAAAGCTAAAGACGAAGTCTACAGAGGGAGAAGTGTCATGATTTCACGACAAAAGCAAAAGGATAGGTACGAAAATAGAAAGTGTCACGATTTCGTGACAAAAGTGAAGACAAAGTTTATGAAGGCAAAAGTGTCACGATATCACGACAGAAGTGAAGACGAAGTCTGCAGAGGCATAAGTGTCACGATTTTGTGACATGCTATGTTTTTGCTGGTACAAGCCAAGAAAAGAGACAAGGAGGCAAAAGTGTCGTGATTTCACGACATGCTGAGTTTTCACTGGTGCAAGCCAAGAAAAGAGATAAGGAGGTGAAAGTGTCACGATTTTGCGACATGCTACGTTTTCGTGGGTACAAGCCAAGAAAATAAGTACGACGATGAAAGTGTAGCGATATCACTACATGTTGTATTCTCACGGGCCAAAGTTGAGAGAAAGTGTACAGAGGAAAAAGTGTCGCGATATCGCGACATGTTGTGTTTTCATGGCAAACTGAAGAGTTACAGAGGCAGTTGAAGCCGACGAAGACCGACGTTAGCTGACGAAGATTAGGGTTTGCAGCCAACCAAGATTAGGGTTTGCATTTGCATAATCAACCGACTACAATTAGGGTTTTCATCTTGAAATCTCTAGTATATAAGGAGGGCTATTTGGAGAATTGAGGTGATCGATCTGAGAGAGTATCAAAGTGTGTGATATGTGGCCGTAAGAGTGTAGATAGCACAGAAGTGGCGAGATGATGGCAAAGTGCGCAAAGTGAGCAAGTCGTGTCGAATCAAGCTAAGTGCAGAATTTGCTAATAGAGCAGAGTGGGCGAAAGGAAGAAGATGATCATGTAAGTTTGGCTATAGCAGTGCAGCAGATTGTGCGAAGTGATTATGCAGAAAGAGCAGAGTGCGTAGAGAGCGCAAAGGTGAAGTAGACCAGTCAGGGTCTTGCAAAAATGAAGGTATCTTACAAACAAACTCATAGATTCAATTTGAAGTCCAGGTTGCATCTTGGCATCAGGGGTTGGTGCTCCTTCCAGTTGGTGCTGGTAAATCAGGGGTTGATGCTCCTTTCTATAGATGCAGATAAATAAGGGGTTGTTGCTCCTTCCAGTGGGTGTTGGTAAATGATTGTAAAGTTGGTGCTTTGCAAGGGGTTGGATTTGGATGGTAGTCCAAGCAGCCGTTCTTTTTGAGGAGTAGCCATTTTGGTGAACCTCGTTAAAATCCTGTGTTGTGTGATGTTCTCTTGATGTTCTTGCAATATCTATTTATAAGTTTTAACTGTTGCTATTTTTAGAGCTGTTAATTCAGAAATAAAAAGCTACATTGATTCACCCCCCCCTCTCAGTGTCGTACTAGTTGAATATTGATACCAAAGTCTTAGACAATGGCATAAATTAGTGAGGTGGTTGATGTTCTCTATCTTTGCCCTACTTTTTATTGCACTGATTGTACTATACAGGGGGTGGTTATGCCTGATAATTTTATGGTTGTTGGCTTTTATCCCCATTTTGAAGGTTTAACACAACTTGATTCACATGTGTAGGCTTGAAGTGGTGATTTTGATTTTTTATGTTCTTATTGTTCCATTCCTTCTTTGTTCAAAGTTTCAAGTCTCCTTCTTGCAACTTGATATTCTCGATAACTTTGGCTTGCGCCAAGACCTCTTTAAATATTTGGTACTACTACAGCTGTAATAGTAGCAAAATGTGCTTCGTGTAGCTCTTAGTAAAAATTCATGTTAACTTTATAGTTGGAATGGATATGGGAAGTTTAGCCATCAATTTTCTCCATCTATTGCCATAGTCCATCACTAGCTCATCATCATATTGCTTTAGAGCAACTAGATCAGATAGATTGATCTTCTTATTGATACCAAACGAAAAGCGTTTAAGAAAGGCATTCACCAACTTTTCAAAGCTGGTAATGTTATACCTCTTCAACTAATTATACTATTCTAGGGTTGGGCCTAAAAGGATTATTACAAAAGTCCTTAGCAATAAGGCATCATTGTTCTAAATTTGAAAACATAGATTCATGAAACTGATCACATGTTCTTGTACATCATCGTCACCTAGGAACTTATCTAGCTTAGGCATCTAAAAATATTTGGGATATGTCAGGCTAGGGACTGAGGGACACAAATGCTGATTATGAATCTTTTTCAGAGTAGGATTTTTATAAGTCATCCTATATTTTTCAATATATTTGATTTTCTTAGCGAGGACTCTATACGCTTGAGACGATACAATTTCATCTTCTCTAAGTGACCTCTGTGGTTCCAACAAATGTAAATTTATCTTATACTAAGATGGATTATTGTGCTCATCATCCACATATATAGAGGAGGGCTCAAGATATTGTTGCTCTTGTTCATTCCCCTCTGATTCCTCGTACTGACTACGCCTAGGTTGGTCCAATTTTTGATGCTATTATTGCCTTGGAGTATGCAGGGACATATGATTAGTATGGTTCTTAACTTGTCTAGTGTGCAGCTTTGGATGCAACACAGTAGGTCTAGTGTTACGTTGCTCCTAATATTCACTATTAGGAGTAGATTAGCCTAAGCTAACCTATCCTCTCTCTCTTAATGCTCCTTCTATTTGAGGATGCATTTTCCCATAAACATTGCTCATATAAACATTGCCAAAGTAATATTTGCCATTGAGTGTCCTCTCGTTCGAGCCACTCACGCTCTGTATGCACATATTCCAACTGATAATTGAATATGTGCTACATTTATTTTGAATCAAGCCTACCTATTCAATCTACAAGATCAACTATGTATGGTCTCTAGATTTTTAATTTTGTATGAGGATCCTTATTAGTATGATCTCCAATAGATTGGTTCACTACACTCTTGTCTTTGTCTGTAAATACTACATTGGTGTTGCATTGATGTCTTTTTTCTAAGCCCACATGCTTGGATGGGACACGTGTGTTGCGAAAGCAATTTGAAAATTCCCCCTATGCATAGGTATCCCTCTCTCTGCCCTCACTATGTGTACTCTCAAAGCAAGAGTGATTAGTAGAGGTCCTACATCCTAATATTCCTAGCACTTGATCTATTCCATTGAGTTGACTAGTTCTCCAACGTTTGTTAGGAGGCATACCATTGACTCCAATATCATTGAGATCTATTACAAACCTTCCAGGTTGGTTTTGATTTGGAGTCTTTATGGGTTTGTGATCTGATGTAGCCCTTTCATCTTGCCCTTGATTGGGTGGATCTTGCCTATGCGTATCTTGTGATGACAAGGGTCTTGAACCACCCTCAATTCTATCACACGAGGAATGTGTATTACATCCTTTGATTGGGGTATTATAATGTGAATCTCCATGTGTTGAGTTATCACCTCTAATGCTAGTTGAACATTGTTCAACAACATTTAGTGTAGGAGGTTCAGCTTCAACATTCTATGTGTTGGTTGGGACCTCGATTTCCATCTAGATTATGGGTTCAGGGTGGCAGCCCCGTGTGTTAAACATGATTTGTGAATTATCTCATAGGTAAGTTTTAGAGAAAACAAAGTATACAAAGTATTTATCTCATTTAAATTTTATTTGTGTATCCTAAAACTATTTAGTGCATTTTGATTTGTTGAGTATATAGTCTAACTCTTATCATGTTTTGCAATTTTTGATGATACTCTTATATTGTTAAATATTTTTACCTATATACTTGTAATGACAAACCTAGTAATGACATTCAAGTAGTCTATCCCCTAAGATATGGAGATGAAATCCATATTCGGGTAAGGAGCATAGGTACTACCGATTCTCACCCAGCACACCATGGTTAGTGATACACCCCTTTGAAGAGGAATGCATGTTATTTTCCATGTATAAGATAGTTCTTGAAACAACCCTGGCCATGAACGAGTCCTAATGATACAATGTCAAACAAGTCAACTGAGTGGTAATAACTTCCACTATTGGTCTCGATCAACAGGTTGGATGTGAATGCACAACACCACTAATTTTTACTTTGAATCATGGTGTGTGTGTGTGTTCCTTTTAATTTTACATTAATGAAAGATGCATCAAGAATTATTCATGATTATTTTCTCTATATGTCTAGAAAATAATATTTAATTTTTAGAGAAATACAAAACTAGATGACCTTGCATTTCAAAGTATGCAATGCAAAATTATCATGAAATTAGCCTTTAATAAGATCTCAAGCAAGTAAACTCTAACACACATTTTACACAGTGGTCATTGTTCTGTGTAGTAGGTGACATTATCAACCGCTAGATAAAAAAAGTCAAAAGTTCTAACCATTAGAGACTAGGACAGCCAACAGACGTGGTCATTATTCCTAGCAGTGACTAGCAACAAATACAACATTTTCATAAATTCCCTTTAAAATTTCACTATGTGGTCTTATTATAGCCTAAAAAATAGAGAAAATACAGGGAATCTAAAAAATATAGAGGAGACTATCTACCTGGAGATCCTCATCTGATGTAGAAATAGGCTACTTACTATTTTGCCAAGTTCTCTACTAGTCGTTGTTGCTCAAGGCAACTATATTATAACCAATTTTTTCAACTATGGATGAGATTTTTAGTCATTGTTAATCAAATAAAATGGTACTTGCATAAATAAAAATACAACAAATTAGTAAATGCAGTGAAAAATGTGGGGTTTCCACCGTGATCGCCACTATAAACAATGAAAATCATGCATCTAACTATCTGTAAACATGTAATCAAATTGAAAGCAAAATACAATGTAACTATTACAAGATAAAGAAAATATTTGCAAATGAAGTGCTCTTTATTAATCACAATGAGTCAAGGTTACATTATTTCCCTCTTAGGGAATCCCTCAATTTGATATAATTCATTACAAAGTTGTAACCCTTCCAAAAAGGAGAGATGTGTTGCAAGATATTTTCACTCTTACCACTAATTTATTTATAAGAGGGCTTATGAGTTACCTCCTCTTTTGAATGTCAAGAAATGTGATCTTGATGCCTTGAATATTGAATAAATTTATCACCTACATGCAAGGAAACAACAAAGCACATTAGTAGCACATGAAACCTCTCATGATGAGGTTGATTTCCAAGCAAATATATGAAATATAACAAATATGTAAAGAATGCATGAACATGTATAAATATGTGTAAAGTTGCCTACGATATTGGTGAATAAGCATGAAGAAAATCTTGAAACATGTAAATGAACCTAGAAATACATGTAATCTTGCATATTAAGCATAACAGAACCTACTATATGAAATCATATAAAGAAAAGCATGAAGTGCACAAATGTAAACAAATATGCCTATGAAGCTACAAATGGACCATGGAAATGCATGCAATATGATTAATATATGCTGAATTAATCTAAATGCCTGCTAAGAAATGTAAATTTATGGCTAAAATAGAAAATTAAGCACATTAAACCCTAGTTGTTGATGCTCAAAGTAGTTGGCTCTACTAGCTGTTGTTGATAGACACAACTAAGATTATGGGCCTCTATTGACAACAACAGCCATGATAAAATTATTCTGCTCTTGAAATTAGGTTTGTGGATGCTCAATTTCTCTATTGAATTGATGTCAAGTGTTGCCTAGGTGTTTAAACACAAATTTGTGGGTGAATTATTATGAATTCATAACAGCTTGGTGTGAAATTACAAGCTTACTCCTCAAGCTATTGGAAACTCCATTGCTTCAAATGTAGGTGTCATTCTCCAAATGGACAACATGTTGGCACTCCTCAAGGATTGCAATTAGATATCCATTTTAGTAGGGCTTCACTACATTCAACTATCTCTCCATTTGTCTCTTTAGGGGGTCTATAAATAGACTCTCCAAATCCTAATATTTGCTTCTCAAGGAAGCCAAGATCAACAATTAGTTGGCCTGAGCAGTTGGGAGAAATCATCTGGAAGCTTTCTCATCCAAAATTGCTCCAAATCTATTGCAATTTGATTATTGCAACTAATTTTTCTCAGCTCAACAAGGCCAAGTTTGTTACAAGGCTAGCTACTATTGCTTAGTGTGGCTAGTACCCTAGCTGCTATTGTTATTAGTAGCTAAGATCTTAGCTGCTGATGTCATCAGTGACTAAGGCTTAATAGGCTTAGATTCTCTATGAATGATTAGAATCATGACTTAGCCTTGGAAAGGTCCAATATCATTCACCATATGAGTAGTCTCCTAAATATGACATATTTTAGGTGTCTACACAACCCTTTCATAGCCATCCAAATTGATGGTAAATTTTCCAATATACTAAAGGCTCTAAATAGGGATATTCTTGATGAACACCAGCTAAGTGAGATACCTAGTCTCCTAGTATCTTGGAACCTATTTAGGGATAATAAAAAATAAACTTTAATAATGATGGTATTTATGTTAGGGAAGGATAAATATAAGTAAATACAGAGGAACTAGGGGTTGTAATAACCTTGAGGTACACCACTTATGATCGAGAACTAATCCTCAAATTTAGCACCTACCTCTCTTAGTAGATATGTTATGAACTAGAGGACTTCAATAAGATAATGGATTTCAAGTACCCATCATACATAGTACATTTGGTTATATCTTAGAACCTAATATTGTATCAATTTTTGGACCTAAATATAGGAGAACAAGATGCTTACAGGTAACTTTTTTCCATCTAGATGAAGGTCCTTTTTTTAATATCCTCCTATTGCGCCTTTGTAGATAAATTCTTGGTGTCATCCCTATGTGATTTAAAAGGAGTGAAGTCATAGTGCATCATGAAGGAATTTTCAAAAAATATACATCAAGACTATAGAGAAGATTGGTTCTTCCTGGAGGACCATACTATCATTTGTATCCTTGACTTTTCCAAGCTAGTGCATTTGCTTCCCCAATATATACCAAAAAGGGTGTTCGCTTTAGAGATGTTTTAGAAAATAGACATGATGGACACTACCTACGTGGTAGGGTAGAGTGAGACTATTTATTACAAGGTTTTAATTCAACTATAGGATATTAACTAGCTAAATATAAGGGTCATGCCCTTATTGGAAGAAAATATTAAGATCCTAGAACTTGAGGTCCTAAAAATCTATGGTCTTATGAACTAGATGACATATTTTAGAAGTGGTTGTCCAAAATCATGAATGCAAAAAAATTTTACACCCCAAATATTGTCAAGACTAGAATTTTTACCAAAATCCTAAAGAAAGTGGCTATATGCCACTTCAAAGGGAGAACTTCCTAAACTACCCTAGGCAACCCAAACCATGATTTGATCTAGTAGAACAAGGACAACCTAGGGGTATGTTAGACCCAAAGAATGAAATTTCAAAAAATAAAAAACAATGGCTATAGGACCAGGATTACAATAATACAAATATTTAGGATTGGAAAATCTATAGGAAAATAATCAAGGACGTCCTCCATGCTAGGGTAAAATACAAAGGATGATAAATTAATTGAAATGTATAATAATATCAATGTGTCTAAGTATTAAAATGACATGGAAGATGTTGAACAAGTAATGCATACTCAGCTAGCATAGAAGTAGAAGACTTTATCGACCACTAGTTTGATGCCTTTGGAACCACACAAGAAATAGAGGTATATGCTATATATTCTCCCTCTACCAACCTAGATGAAATTAATGCATCCCACTAGGCATAAACATCAAGTAAAACAACTAAAGAGAAGAAGAAAAAGAAATCCAATAAGAGGCAAATATCTCCCTTGAATTATGAGAAATTAAAAAATAAAAAGAGGAACAAACCCCAAGCTAAGGAACTCTCTCTTCTAGAAGAATAACCTTAAGGAGCTCATTATATGGAGGGAAGAGCTCCCAAAACTCATCCCTAGAGCAATTTACAACCCCAAAATTCCATAAAAGCAATATCATTTTTTTTTTGTTCAAGCACCCTCTCACAAACGTCCTTCCACCATTTCACCCATCTCATCCACCCCCATCACTTTGCCCATGTCTCAAAATATTCATTTATTATATTTCACAAAAATATTCTCCCAACTATCATATTCTATGACATACTCCATTATGGTTTCCTTGGTAGACCCTTTATTCAACTTTCCCTTCATAAAGCCTTCTCATTACCAACTAAAAACCTATTGTAATTTACTAATCCCAAGCTATTTCCCTCTATTCAGGAGCTCATCTATTGCTTGAATCAATGCATGGGGAAAATTTAGCAATAATAATACTAGAAAGTAGAGTGGCATGCCTCCCATATTGATACTTCACAAAATATGATTGTTTTCCTTCCCTAGGAAGAGGAACTGGGATTACCTAGTTTTGAACCCATGATCTCAAAGGCACTAGGATAAATGCAACCCCAAGATTATTGGATATCAACTATTGAGTTGAGCTTCAAGGATGCACTACCAAAAAAATACTTTTAGTTTATCAAGAAAATAGTTAAAATGGTAACTTGTAAATACATCCTGGAAGCAAAAAGCAAAAGAAATTTAAAAGAATCAAACAAGTACTCAAGAACTCCCAAATCAATGCTAAGACACTCAAGGCTAAACTTGCTCATCTCTCCACTAAATTTCAAGAAAAATAATTTGAGCTAGAGGAATGGAAGACACAAATGACATAACTAGAGAGAAAATCTCATGGACCTGAATAGATCATAGAGATTATCTAGTATCTTGTAATGGGGTCATCTAAGAATTTGAGGATCTTCTTCCAATGATATAATATATTCGGTCCATCTCCTCATCTCCTCATTGAGTGTGGATGCTAAAAAAAGCTCATGAATTTTGATGAGGTCATTGATCCCCTATTTATTGAGGTCGAATCCTTCAAGTTGTCCTATCTCAAGTAGATATTTTACAGTGGATTTTAGTAGGGATCATGAATATGGACGTCACACTCCAAAGGGTCACATCAATCCTAGTTTCCTAGCAAGCAATCCATAGTTGCATGGAATAAATTGAAACCCTATCTTAGAAGTTTGTATAATAGAATTCATTTATCTTAATTGGTAGTAGTGGGGTTCCCTTCTCCCTTTGGTCTAGATGGTAGTTTTCTATCAAAATAAGAATATAGGTAATAAATATACTAGTTGAGAAATATTAAAGTTTCCCCATATCTCTCTATAGAAGAAAAATTAAACATGGTGGTGAAGCCCATTGTCATGCTAGAATCACTCCTTTAAAATACCCATTAAGAACATATGCCACCCATATTCAAAGGGCTATGTGAACTCCATAAATGCTATTGGTATCACACATGGTAAAAGGCTCTACTAGAAGAATATTAGAAATAGGTTGTTACAATGATTGATAAGCTTCAAATTTGACTCCACACCTGACAAAAAGGACTACCAATATCTAGTGTTCTACCTTCAACCAATCAAATGCCCCTTAGAAGTCACCATAACTATAATAAATCCTTTACTACATCCAATTTTGATGTATAATTCTACCAAAAGTCCAATTTTAATAAGGAAGTTGAGGCAGAAGGTATTTTCATTTGATTAACTAGATTTCCTAGAAGGGGGTACTAGGCATAATATAATATTAGGATCCAATTACCAGAAATGGAATTTATCTAGTTAAAAGGATAGTGCGTAAGACTACCAAGAAATGCTTTCTAAAAACAAGGCACATTAATATCAATCATGATCCAACATCTATATTGGGTGAACTTGGTCCACTCTGTATGTTATAGAATTATACCTTTGTTGCAACCATTAATTGATATACCAAGATTTATTTCCATTCCCTCAACTATCTAGGAGGTAATTTTTTATAGATACTATAAATACTTATTTTAAAACCAATCATAGGAAGCTAAAATTGTGATTATATCTAGTCTCTAACCTATATTAGTTCTCTTTCTTTTCCATTTTGTCTTTTAGTCTAGACTTGATCCTTAGGCTAGTTGTATGTGCAAGTCAACACACCTCTTTTGATTATGTATGAATGTAATATACACATTAATATGGATGCAAGGAGATATGACTACACCAATAATTATGTCATGTTCTGAGTTTTCATATACTTTTTTGTGGGGGACTATGATAATTTCAACATTTTTGTCCTAGATTCTATAGGAAGTATTTTGAATTGCATCCAAATATGATTAAATCTATAATCAATTTTATTGTATTGCTTGGTTTATGTGTTCTTTTGGAGAATATTACATTATTTGGTACATGCTAATGTACCTCCTTGGTATAATCTTGTAAATATTAGAAGGTGTGAGTAAATATTTTATGTAATGTAATAATGTGTAGTAAATGCACAAGTGTTATGTAAATGAGTGTGCAAGTGTTATGTGTGTAGATGTGCACAAGTGTCTCATATGTAAGTGTGCACATGTGTTCTTAGATTAGGAAGTGTTATGTGAAGAGTCATGTCCAAGTGTGCATACAAGATAGAGTCATGTGTATGCAAGTGTTAAGTAGAGAAGCCAAGATTCATGAGACTTGGCATAAGGAAAGGAAGAGTCAAGTAACCAAAGAGTCATCCTACAATGGCTATATATTACTCCATGATGGACATAGCCTATATCACCTACATTGTCTACATAGTCTACATAGTATGCATAGAAAGTATTGTTATTGTATGAGAGTTTTATGATACATTTGTAAGAGGAGTAATAAAGATTGCATACATTTGAGCAACTAATATTGTAAGTTATGCTACATGCTTTGTACATGTATGATTTAGGCTATTACATTCATATATTTATGCTTATTAATGAATGTTAGTTGATATATTATAAGCCTTGATTTTACATATTAGTTGGATCATATTATTATGGTTATAATATTATCTTGATATTACTATATTGTGACTATCATATATTTGATCTTGTGAGTTTACATTAATATTAAGGCTTCAAAATCCATTAGTGGTATCAGAGCTATAACAAGAAGTTTCTTGGATAGGGTGAATTTATTTAGTTGTATATACAATCATTTTTTATCGAGTGTGACAAATTTGGTTAGTCTATCTACTTTAAAGGGAGATAGACCTGGACTCAATTGTAAGATTAAAAGAAGCAGAAAGCTAGAGTCTTTCCACTAGGTTGAAGGATAACCAGTGAATACTAGGACTCATATTTGGGCAAATAAACTTGAAGATAATTTATTATTCAGGTAAATAGCCAACCTTGATATTGTAAAGGATTTCTAAGATAGACAAATTCCTAGCAACTGATTTCTATCAACACTCAATAAAAATTTGAATAAATTGGTACAATCAAGCTATATTATTTGAAGCATCAAATAATTTTATAGTCATCTTGACATTGATATTGGATGATCAAGTTGGAGAATCATATTGGATTCTTAGGTCACATATAATAAAGCAATCTAAGATATTGTTGTAGCAAATATTTGTCATCAAGATTGTGAGAAGCTTTCTATAATAGATGGATAAGACTTTCATCTCAAGTGCAAGAATAAGGCATAAATTTTTCATCAAGCTAGGATTGGTTTAAGTTGTAAGTTATTGAAGGATTTAGGTCTTGAAGATAGACCTTGATAATTGGCTTGACATTGGAAGCCATATAAAAGTTTTAGTAAATCAGAGATAGAGAATATTCAGGTCTATATTGACCTTGACAATTGGTCCAAGAAGAGAGGCCAATATTAGAGGATAGATATCCTTCAGAGAAAGATATCTATAGTGAATATTTGTGGCCCTTATTAGTGAAAAGAGAAGAGGTCATATATAATATAAACAAGCTCCTTATTATAGGAAAGAGAAAGGAGGCTTGAATATAAGAGATGTATATTCCAGAGAAACAAAGAAAGAGGCTAGAATCCAATATTAAAGACACCCTTCAAGGAAAAGAGGTTGAGTTATAGAGGACAACATAAAGGATAAGAATATAAGAGAAAGAAGGCTCAAGAAATAAAGAGATTGATATATATATTGTAACAAACAACATTGAAGCCATCTAAGGAAGAAAATAAAATTTGAAATAAGAAGACTCAAGGATTTAAGAGCAGACTCAATATTGAAATGCAGAAAGAGTACAATATTAAAGTGCACTTAAATTTAATCAAAATTGGTGTTCTTCAACTCTAAAATATAGCACAATATTAAGGTTATTATTATTTGAGAGTAGCTTCCTTCATCCATATCAAAGTGGCACATTTGTTCATCAAAAGAAGATGCAATAAGCAAATGAAAGAAAAATTAGCATAGTATTCTAAAGTCTGGATAAAAATGAAGCATTCTAGAACAACTTCCAACAATCGAGTAAAAGGAATAGTGATTGGGTAATAAGAAACATGGAACTTGGATAAGCTATGTAGATCTTAGGTTTGAAGAAGCATAGTTTCAAAGAGGACAGAGTTCAAAGGAAGATAGAATACAGGAAGTCCTCATGATAGAGTTCTCATATAGAGTACTCAGGCTTGAAGAGGTAATATTCCAAGAAGCATTCAGGTTCAAAGTTGATAGACGTTAAATAAGTCGTTAGGTTCGAAAAATTTCACATTCTAAGAAGATCTCATGAGGATAGAATTCTATACAATTATGTTTGAGGATTAAAATAATAATTCTCAGGTTCAAGTTAAATTTGAATAACAATAGTATTGCATAGGAGGAAAATTTGTAACCTAAGTTATCTAGAGTTGTGTGCCTAGTTATAGAGCTACATCAAGATAGCAGAATTTCTGAGCCAAGTTAAAGATAACAAGATTCAATTTATAGTGGATCAAGTTGTAACAAGCCAAAAGCTACATAGAAGGAAGGCAATATGCTAATCTAAGGTAGGTGAAACACCAAAGTGAAATCATAGCAAGTTTTTAGTAGGCAAAACACCAATCAACACATAAGAGGAGAAGATAAATTGCAGTAAGCCAAGCTCTACGTAGGTGGAACAACAAGACAATAAACTAATAAACAAGGGAATTGTAGAGTTAAAGTGGATAGTGAAAAATAAAATGCTAAAGTTGGTGAAGCATCAAAGAAGTTAAACATTGGAGCTAGATGGAACTGAAGCATAATGCTCATTGCATGGTTGAACGGTGAAATAATCTCATTGCCACCTTACCAAAGTAACGTCTCATTGGTAGTTGAAACATTCTAACATCATTACCTAGAGGAATGTGTCACTAATTATTGCACATTAAAAGAATTCATAGGCATCAAAGTTTGTAGTGGAATATCGTGTGAGATAAGCACCAAAGTTGGAAGAATTTGAAAGTGCAAGATCATGTGAGATAAGTGCCAAAGTTGGAAGTGCAATATCGTGTGAGATAAGCGCCAAAGTTGGTAGAGTTGAAAGGTAAAATATTTTTTAGGGTTTCATTTATTATAAGATTTATTTTTAAATAGGAGCTATAAGGTTTTATAAGGCTTTATAAGCTTTTATAATATTATATTATATGGAGAAATAAGGAATGTCAATAAGGTTTTATAAAATAGGAAGTTATTTATTAAAGCCTTGTTATTAAAGTTAAGAGAGGAGTGATAAGTAGATATAGTTGATTAATAGTTTGAAGTTATTTCTTTAAAATTATAAGTTTTTGATTTAAAGTTTTTAAATAATTTTTTGAAATTCAAAGCTTATAGAATATTTGCAAATTAATTTAATTTGGGATTCAAAAGGAGTTCTACTTCAAACTTAGGAAATTAATTTTGCAAATAGTATTTTCTTAATTTCTAAACATTAGGGATATCTAAGGAATTAAACTTCAAAAGTTTTAGAAACTTAGAAATTATTTTAAAGTCTAGTGAGTCATAAGGTAGACTACATCAAAGTAAATATTTTCTTAGTATTGATTACATATCATGGAAGAAATTGTTAAGAATGCATTTAATGAGGATAGTGAAGAAATATTGTATGCACTTAAGTTTTATTCTCAAAACTTAATAAATGATTTTTATGGAAAAATACAAATGTCTAATGGTTTAAAAGAAAAGTTGTCTTTGTTTCTCAAAGAGGCAAAAGAAGGAAATTTTACAACACTTATAAGCTATCTTCATGAAAAACTTTTTAGGACATGGTGGGATTCTCAAAACACCATTATACTTTATTCAAAAGAGTGTTTAGTGATGTATCTATCATTAATTAGTTTTGAGATTTTCCAAGGGAAGAGACAAGCTAAAATAAATGACACATATAATCCAAATGAAACATATGTTAGCTTCAATGAGGAATCATTGAAATCAAAGTTATATTATTGTGATGATTTACTAAATCAATTGTTAGAAGGTATATCATTAGGTATATCACAAATAAAGATGCAAAAAATAAAATAAGAAAGAGGAAGAGAAGGAATCACATCAAAGATAACAGAAAAGAGAGCAAAGCAAGCACAGGTTCCAGGATCGATTGAAGGAAGAAGACCATAATTGAAGACTAAAGTCTTCAATAACCAAATAATATAATACAAGGGGGGTGTTGGAGAATATTACATTATTTGGTACTTGCTAATGTACCTCCTTGGTACAAAATTGTAAATTTTAGAATAAGGTGTGAGTAATTATTTTATGTAATGTAATCATGTGTAGGAAATGCACAAGTGTCATGTAAATGAGTGTGCAAGTGTTATGTGTGTAGATGTGCACAAGTGTCTCATATGTATGTGTGCACATGTGTTCTTATATTAGGAAGTGTTATGTGAAGATTCATGTCCAAGTGTGCATACAATATAGAGTCGTGTATGCAAGTGTCAAGTAGAGAATCCAAGAGTCATGATACTTGGCATAAGGAAAGGAAGAGTCAAGTAACCAAAGAGTCATCCTACAATGGCTATATATTAATCCATAGTGGACATAGCCTATATCACCTACATTGTCTACATAGTCTACATAGTGTGCATAGAAAGTATTGTTATTGTATGAGAGTTTTATGATACATTTTTAAGAGGAGTAATAAAGATTGTATACATTTGAGCAACTAATATTGTGTTAGAGTAATATTAAACCATTGGGATATTAACCCAGATGTTAGCATAGTGATTAATTACGAAGTGCATATATGCATTTGTAAGGTGGTTAGGTTGGTTGGTTATTCAACCACCTCCACTCTGCAATGAACTATATATATATATATATATATATATATATATATATATATATATATATATATATATATATATATATATATATATATATATATATATATATATATTCATCTTATGAATTCAAATTAACTACTCGTAATTTCTTCATGGTATCAGAGTAGGCAATTTTTGGTACATTTTTTGAGGTATACTTCTCGAGGTGGCTAGTAGATGATTAGGGCACAAATCCCAAAGTGGGATCCTTGGACATATCATACTATATGTGAACCAAATCAGGATCAAGGCACAAATATCGAAGTAAATCCTTGGATAACCTGAATTGATGTAGCATCTAATGGGACCCTTGTTGGTAGATGGGTACATGGATCGAGGTAGATAATTAAGTTGTTGATGTGGCTCTACTGATCTAACAGGATACTGATGTGGCACTACTAACCTAACAGGTTGTTGACATGACACTGCTAACCTAGACTAGACATGTGGTAGAATCTAATGTGGATCAAACACTGGGTAACGTGGACTTGACTCTAACGTGGTGGATAAACCATGTGCTACCTAGACTAACTGGACACTGATATGGTAGACACATGGTGGAAAAACCATGTGCCACCTAGAATAACTAGACGATGTGGATGCCTTAGACCGTGCCACGTGGATGGCAAAAAAAGGAGAAAAAGCATCGATTGCTCGAAGGCAACCAATGGTTAATATAACTATTTGTGCTTTTAAAGTTCTCAATTGTGCACTGCATGGTGCATGTGGGACTAAAGTCCCAAGATTATTATTTTTAGACTAAAGATGAGGAAGAAAATAAATTGAATTCGACTGCCCTTTAGTTCTATCAGGAGCACTAGCTCGACTGGTTGATCGGGTCAGTGCTAGGGCATTGTGTGGGAGGTCTGGGGTTCATAACCCATGTGCATCATTTTTTTCTCAAGTGGAGATGCAAAAGGCTTCAAATATCCTATGTTGCCCTTTTCTTCTCATCCAAAGTGGCAGCCGATCCAGTTGGTGTGCCAACGTAATATGTTAACGTGGGAGGTAAGGGATTTAAACCCTGCACGCGTTGTGCCAAATTCAATTTTTGCTGAAAAAAAATTCCAACGAAGGTAACAATTTTTTTTTGTTGCAATATTTTATTTCTTTTCAAATTTTTTTAATAATTTTAAATATTGCTTAAGATTAATTTTTTATCTAATTAATTTTACGTAATTATTTAATTATTTTTTAAATATAGTTGATTAAAATTTATTTTGCAAACAAAACAAAACCCAGGTACCACATTTTTTGAAAAACACAGATAAAATAGTGCATATTTTTTTTCCTAGAGAAGGGATACAAAACAAAATTGCACATTTTTTTGCAAATTCAAAGGGTTCTCCAAATTCCATCCACCCTTGTTTATTTTTTAAATACAAAGGGGATACTTATTTTTCCATCAAAGCATTTTTTGCAAAAAGGGGGGATACACTTGTAAGGGTGCATTTTCGGCAAGCAAACAACACCTTAGCCTCCTTATCAATTTTTTGCAAAATCACTTTGTAAAAGGTGCATTTTCGGCAGAGATCGACACCTTAAGAAAATGGGTAGATCAAAGAAAAAGAATGCCCCAAAACCAACTGATGATGTTGCTACATCAGTTAAATATCCTTACTTTCCAGCAGGGTGGGAAGGAATGGATTTTTTTGAGGATGGAAAATATCTCACACTACATAGTGGTGTAAAATCCATTCTCAGAGATTCTAAATTTTATGAATACCTTCAAATAAATGGTGCTCAAATCCCTATAGGCATTGTAAGGGCAGTCTACATGACATTGATTTCACTTGACATGGCCTAGTATCAAAATAAGGGACATCAGTGAGGAATCAAAAATCATAATTCTAATGATCAATGCTTGTTGTGACACAAGTGAGCTTCAGCCCATGGTGGTGAATTCTTGTTGGAATACAAGTGACCTTAAGCCCATTGTGGCCAATGATTTTTGTGATACAGGCAACCTCCTACCTATAAGGGTATATATCAGTTGTAGCACAGGTGATCTCATCACAAAAGCAATTTTTTCTTGTGACACCAATGACTTAAAAGTTGAAAATCCTCAAAATGAGCTCCATAATCTCATCAACAATGACAAATGCCATATTGTTAAAAACATTGATGAAGATGAAGAATTTGGGTGTTTTGAAAACACACCAAAGGTATTGGATCCAAACTGATGAACAAAATGAGATTCAATGGTAAAGGATTAGGTAAACATGGTAAAGGAATTAACACTCCTTTAATACAAAATATCAAACCAAAGAATGAATACCTTGGCTATTTTGGACAAGCAAGTACTAGTAAAACCATGTTTGTAAAACCTAAATCTTCTTCAACTCCTACAAAGCATTGTTGTAGTCATTATGGAAGAACAGGACATGTAGTAGCTAGGTGTTGGAAACTACATCCTTGTGACTCATGTGGATGTACAAATCACTCCTCTATAAATTGTTGGCACAAAGTGTAGCGACCCCGGGGAAGTGGTGCATCGTCCACTTACTCTATTTGCGATTATTATTGAATCTTTTAACGTTTAACATGCATTAAATGAAAAAGCATAAAAAAAAGGTGTAGCTGAAGTATGAAGAAATAAATGAATGAATGCTTTGTATTGATATTTCCAATATTTGGTTACATATAAATCCCTCTACGGGATACCCTTCATTTGATACATGATTTTACACAAAGAGGGTAGCAGATGTATAAAATATCCCCTTGCAAAGGGAGATGCACTTTTCCAGGCTTCCCGATGATGCACACAAAACTGTATGAGGGTTTACAAATATCTCTTTCTCCAAGTATGATTCGTAGAGGGATCCTATTGCTTTCATATGTTGTGGATTTGTCTGATGAACCTGTAGCCCTATAAGAAATGAAACAACAACACCCGCTTAGATTTCTGAGATTACCTTCCCGGATGAGGCTGTTAGAAATGAAAACAAATGAAATGAAACTAGATGAAAATAAATGAAGTATATCTTATGCTAATGATATGAAAACATGAAGAAAGCATAATAAAATAAACTAACACCGAAACCCTAGACTAAGTTTAACGGGCCACTATCCAGGACAGCGGCCGCTAAGAGGAAATTTGTCTCTATTGATCCAAGGCTATGGGCCTAAGTTTGCTACTAATGTTAAATGATTACTATTTATGCATAGATGATCACCCCTTAGTTGGCTAGCACTTTGTTTCTCCTTAAGGGTGCCCAAATCCACTCTCCAATCTGATAGGGCTTCACTATAAAATGCTCTCCAAGGGAAGTTCTCCAAGTCTCCAAAATATCTCCTCAATGATCCAACCTGTTCAAAATTCCGATATATGATATGTGATTGATCCCTTGGTGCTCTTAGGTTTACACCTTATAAAGTGTTTGAAGCCCTAGGTCAATGTTTACATCCTAGGATTAGATACCTCATACGCACTGGATGTTAGCATGAGAAATTGAGTCTTTGTTTACCCTTGAGGGGTAATTAACTGATGTCTAAATCTAGACTTGAGTCTTTCATGTAGACTGGCTATGAGGAGGAATACAAAGTTGTCCCTGCTCAAACTTATTGCATGTAGACTGCCACTTCCTACCGAGCTTAGGCTAGATTGATGGTAAAAATGCATTTTAAGGTTTAGCCACTATCGTCTGCAGCGACTAAGGTTTGGTCACTCTAAGCTGTAGTGGCTAGGATCCAGCCACTCTAGTCCATAGCAACTAGGCTTGGATGGTCTAAGAATACCCCAAATGAATGGTAAAACCACTTTTGATACTTGGAAGGTCCCATGGTTTAGTCACATGATCTATGAATGTGCCCATGTGAGTAGTCTTCCTAAACATAACATGTTTTAGGTGTTTACAGATGCCCCTTTTTGTGATGCATTGTGTGGAAAACATAGCATTGAGAAAAAATGTAGATTGCTATGTTTGTAGTGTGTATGATGATCATTGATCTGATCAATACCGGATGGCCCAATCATGCAAGAAGAAATGCATCCTTGAATCATTGCTTCAACTTGATTGAAGGCTTAATTTAGCACAGGTCTTGCACATGTTCATTTGTGCTAATTCCTCAAATGCAATTGGGTAGCTTATGTTCCTACAATAGAACCGACCAGAGGAGAGCTACAAACTGAAGATGTCATATTTGCTTATGAACCCAACAAATGAGGAAAGTTTTATAAGAGTTGTATCCAATGATTTTAGGACGAATGCAATTTTTATATGATCGAGTGATCTTTGGTTGACTTTGATTATGATTATTTGAATATTTGAACTACCCCATCACACAATGAATTGGTGAAGAAAGGGTGATGAATGAAGCGACAAGTCGCTTGACCACTTTGACTAGCTTTGATTCTTTTCTAGTGTTTATTCTTTTAATGGGTAAACCCCCATCCAAGTGTGATTCCAAATTTTTATGACGATCATTTATCCCTATCCCATGGAGAGGTCTGACCACAAATAGCCTTCTTAGGGACTTAGGAGAGCGATTCTATTTATGCTTGTATTACCTCACTTGGTTTAGTGTTTTGTGTCATAAGAGAATTAGGATGATTCCATCATAACCATGGAGCAGTCTGACCATCTTGATCTTCTTCGGGGTTGAGGTAATTCATCCTAATTCCAAAATGAGTAATTTTCCCCAAGTACCTCTAGGGTAACTTACTCATCTCACCGAGTTGCATGGAGTGCAAATCGCTACAACCGTTGAGTTGATAGAGTAACTAAATATGAAGCTTACTCGAGATTTATTTTTATGTGATTTTTTGTTATTTTGATCATTATGATGATCATGGACCATAAAAATGTGTTTATTTGATTATTTTTCTATTCCCCCTAGAAGGAATCTTTCTGATTTTTCCTGTGTAGCCAGCCACTATCAGATCTAGTGGCCACTCTCGCCCTAAGCAGCCAAGAAGTTTGGATCGCTGACGTCAGCAGCGGCCGAGGCATAACTTGAGAAGTACAAAAAGTGATGTAGGGTTTTGTATTTTCATTCTTGTAGTTGGTGATTTGCTTTCCATAGCTCTAACAAGAAAGAGATATTTGTGACTTGGAGTGCTATTGCATTGAGGATTATGGCTGTGCAGGGTGAGACATCGATGAGCAGAGGAGCCAAAGCTTCTGGGGTATTCTCTCAAACTTTAACCCTACTTTCTTTTTCAGTAAAATTGAACCTCACTAAGTAAACGATAAATTAATCTCATTAAAATTTTTGGCAATGAATCAAACATGTAGATAGGTTTAGTTTAGGTTTTTTTCTAGTGGGCTCACACCCATTTTGCATTTTTTCAAATTTTTATTTTGGAATTTTTTGGCCTAAGGCGTACGCATTTGCCAGTCATTGCCACTCAGAATGGTCGTTTTGTCCTATATATTGGCCACTGTCACTCAGAGCGGCCAGTTTTAAATCCCAACGGTCAAAAATTTTATCATTGCATTTTGTTCGATGCTAGCCTCAGTGGCCAGTTTCTAGTCGTTATAGGCGATAGCGGCTAGGATCCTTAGGCAAATTTTGTAATTTTTCTTGATTTTGTGAGATGATTAATTGATTTTTTTGAATTTATGAGCTACTTTTTTGTATTATTGAAGAACACAAGCTTATACTGAGATGGGGGGTGAACAGTATAAGACCTCTTTTTACTTTCTCTATTTAACTTCAACTTCGCAAAGCAATGAACCAATAGCAATATCAAAGCAATGCATAAAGCAACACACAATGAGACACCAATTTTAACGTGGTTCACCCAACATGGGCTACATCCACAAAACTTTTCTCTAAAAATCTTTCTCAAAGTTCTTTGGGAATCCTTCCCAATTACAATGTTTATGAGCCTCAGCCCAAAGGAGAAACCTTCCCCTACTCAAGTATTTATGAGCCTCTGCCCAAAGGAGAATCCTTCCCCTCCTCACGAATTTATGAGCCTCCTGCCCAAAGGAGAATCCTTCCCCTCCTCATGAATTTATGAGCCTCCTGCCCAAAGGAGAATCCTTCCCCTCCTCACGAATTTATGAGCCTCCTGCCCAAAGGAGAATCCTTCCCCTCAGCTCTGGAAATGATACTTCAGAAGATCACCTGCCTCTTATTCCGCTAGCACGTGGAACTCCTTTCCATAGAAGACCTCCTGTCCTCAATGCTCAGCCTCAAGAGACCTCTGTCCTCACTGATCACCTCCATAGCAACTCATCAACCTGTACTAAACACAGTCAGTCGGTCCAGCACAAGTCTTCCTCACTCTGTCAGATCTGTCCCAAGCTCAACTCATAAAGCTTGAACAAATCAATCTCTGCTGCACACAAGCCTTCTCAAAGACTTGTCAAAACTGTCCTCAAGTTCTTCTCAAAGAACCACTTCAACTCTGTCCTCAAGTCCTCTGCTAGGACCTGTCCAAATCAGCTCACAAGTCCTCCCTAGAACTTGTCCAAATCAGCTCACAAGTCCTCACTAGAACCTGTCCAAATCAGCTCACAAGTCCTCACTAGAACCTTGTCCAAATCAGCTCACAAGTCCTCACTAGAACCTGTCCAAATCAGCTCACAAGTCCTCACTAGAACTGTCCAAATCAGCTCACAAGTCTTCACTAGAACTTGTCCAAATCAGCTCACAAGTTCATCAAGAAAAACTTGCTTAGCATGAACCCACAAAGAGAATTGTTAGAGACCCAATGTGATTCATCAACCTCATAGAAGCATAAAGAGAATTGTTAGAGACTCAATATGTTCTATACTTAACTCCCAATCTCAATCTCAAATCTCATAGAAACATAAAGAGAATTGTTAGAGACTCAATATGTTCTATACTTAACTCCCAATCTCAATCTCAACTCAATCTCAATCTCAAAAGAATAAGATAGATGTAGTATGCTTTTCTCAAGAACATGAAACACAACCCAACAATTGCCAACCATGCAATATCTCATATAACAATGATACTCATGTTCTTTCCACAACCAATATCTTTTCTCAACCAATTAGGGCTTTAACAACAATGCTTATAGACAAGGTTTAACCAACATCATTCAACTCAACATTAACCTTGAAGCATTCAACCAATCACTACATGAAAAGGAAACTAGTAGACATCCTTTTCCCTCCAAAGGTATTTGAACAAAATAGCCACCAACATAAATCACCAATGCAAAGAATAACTTGCTCAAATCAATCTCAATGGAGTAAGCCCAAATCATGTATCAAGTAAAGCATTAACTTGATCAAAACAACCTCTATGGAAGCAACTCAACCATCAATCTCAAAACAGCCAACTAAGGGTTTCACCAACTCAATGCAAGTAGCAAGACTTACTAACATAAACCCTAGTGCAAAAATGCTTCCTCTTCCTCAACCAGAATTATGCATTCACCCAAAAAACTCATCAATGATTTTAATGCATAAACAATCTTCAATATCCAGAAAATGGGATTTACACCAACAAGAATACCTAGTAGACAACCTTTTCACTCCAAACTCAATTTCAGAAAATACACCATCAACAATATACATGGAAGAAGTTGCCCATACCTTTGTTTGAGGAAGAAGAGAATAGTTCTTCAACATGTTACCAACACCACCCTCAACTTTGCCACCAAGTTAGGGTTAGATCATAAAAGTAACCACAAAAATATTTATTCCATAAAACACCTTATGACTCCAATCCTTAGAAGTCAACTACCAAAAAATATAAAGCATACAAACAATATATCCTTTTACACCTTATTTCTCCAAATTAATTAAACCATGCTCAAGGAATAATAGCTTCTAAGCAAATCTCACTCAACAATCAAGCCAAAAATCTCAACCACACACTATCAACCTTATATCTCCAAAGAAGCATTTAACCTTAAAAATAATTTTAAATAAATCTGCCCAACCACTTCTTCTTTAACAAAATGCAGATTTTATTTAAAAAACCTTACCAAAAAAAATGCTTCCAAAAATCGCGGGTCAACAGTGCCTCAGAAAAAATCGGAGCGCAAAAACTCTTCTCACACTCCACGGCGGGAGTCGAACGCTTGACCTCCCTTCAAGCGCCTTCGCAGAACAGTCATTGCCACTAGGCCAACGATGCTAGCTTGAAGGCTAGCAAGAGTCTCCTTCTCCTTAACCCTTTGGCGGCGGATAAACGTGGCAAAAAAATGATAGCCGTAGCTTTTACTTCCCAACCTTTGCGCAATTCGAATTTCTTTCACACCATTGCTTTGGACTATAGGTTATGGCTTATATAGCCAAACTTCCATGCTATGCACGACGTCGACGGGAGGATAATTCAAACTTTTTGAATTAATATTATTTTGGCGCCTTCGAAACAACTTTAGGGTTTATGAAACCCTTTTGATTATTTAAAAAATAATCAAAGGTCTTTTAGACCTTAGACCTTAGGTGGAGAACCCATTAAATTATTAAAATAATTTAATCACTAAATCAAATAAATAATTAATTAAAAAACCTTAAAAAGGTTTTATTAATTAAGTTATTTAATTAATAAGTGTCTCCAGCCTTTGCATTAAGATGAGAGTGGTTTTGAGAAAAACCCTTAATGCATCCACCTGGTTTTAATAAAAACCCTTAAACCTGCCATGGTTTTGATAAAAACCTTTTCATCTGCCACATGGAATCTCTCCGAAATCTTCTAGAAAATATTCTTTGGAATCTTCAACCTTTGAAGCCAATAAATCCTCTTGACATTAATGCCAGTTCCTTTTGACATCAATGACAACTCATAGACAAGAAGCTAGGATCTCAAACCCAAAATTGCCAACAATCTCCCCCTTTGTCATTGATGGCAAACCATGCTTCTCAACAACACTGAAACTCAAAACTGTTGTATAGAAATCAGCTCCCCATGACTTGAGGCTCTCCCCCTTACTCATATCTCTCCCCCTTTGTCATCAATGGCAAAGGGTCACCTTTGGGGCTTGGGACTAAGAATGAGCCTCTTAGCTTAGTCCCTCCCCCACCTCCTGTTGAGGTGATTAATTTTGGGGTGGGAGTAAAACTCCCATTAGGCACGATCTTCATCAGTGTCTATAGCTGCCTTACCATGTCTTCTCTTGTTCTCCTTGTCCATATTCCTGTTCCTGTTCATGTCATTGTTGTTGTTCTTGTTATCATTCCTGTTCTTATCCATGTCTTGATTCTTGTGCCTGTTCATACCCATGTTCCTGTTCTTGTACCTTGGAATTTCAGCTCTACACTTGTCTAGCTATGTGACCTTCATTGTTGCACTTATAACAACTAACAATGTTATTTCTTTGAGGCATACCCGATCTTTGACTCCATCTGTTCGACCAACCTGTTCTGTTATTAGCCTTGCAATAAACAACCTTGTGCCCAAACTATTTACAAGAGTAGCAATACCCTTGAAAGAAATTACCACCTCTGAATCTGTCATTTACCTTCCTCACTTGAGTCATGCAATGTGAAGCCATGTGACCAAACTTGTGACAAGCAAAACATCTACCATTAAACTTTCCTTGATTTGACCTCTTAGGTCCTGTAAACTTTCTCCCCTTTTTTTGATTCCTGTTTTCTGATTCTGTGCATCTATCACTCAAGGACTCTTTTTCTGAAGTACTTTCCTCATCAGAACTCTCTTCCTTTCGGAATCTCTTACTAGATTCCCCAGTAGAGTCGCCAACTTTGTTCCATGTGTTTCTTACCAAAACCAAGACCTGTTTTATCTGTTGTCCTTCTTTGATCTTTGATGATTGACTTTACCTTTTTGGTGCTATCTTCAAACCTGTAAAGCTTCTCCTTGTACTCTTTAGTTTCCTCTTTCAAGGAAGCCACTTTCTGTTCCAACTCTCTACACTCAAGAACCTTAGACTCTAACTTATCCTTAAGTTTATGTGTCTTAGCTATAGAGAAGTCAAGACTTTCTATAAGCTCATCTCTCTCAATACAACATTCATCCAATTTATCATTGAGTCTAGCATTCTTCTTTCTTTCCTTTTTCAAAGCACTAAGAGCACTAACAAGTTCAGCTTCAAGATCTACTTCACCATCCTCTATAACTTCCTCTATTTGTTTGCCTTTTGAAACATCAATGACTTTTTCAGATTTCTTATCACTAGAGGTGCTACCCTTTTCTAAAGCCATACAAAGATCTTCCTTACAATTTTCTGAAGCATCCTCATACATAGTATAACTAGAAATCAATCCATCATTTGTGCAATCATCCTCAAGATGTCCAAAATTTCCACATCTAAAACATTTCATAAGGACAAATCTATGTTTCTTTTCTTCTTCTTTTTATGTTAGGAACAACATCTCATTTCCAACATCACTTGAAGAACTTTCACTATCACTACTAGAACACTTACTTGCCTTGTCTAGGTAGAAAATTTTCTTGTGTTTGTGAGAGTACCTCTTTCCTTGATTGCTTTGCTCATATTTATTCTTCCTTTGATGCCTGTGCCTTTCAGAATCCTTGCTCTTATAATCCTGTTTATCTTCATCACTTTCATCCTTGGCAGCAATACAGTTAGTAGCATAATGACCAAACTTTCCACAATTGAAACACTTGACATATTTCATACCTTTGTGCTTTCTTGAGAACTTGCCCTTCTTGTTGTAATATGCCTCTTCATCACTAGAAGACTCATCACTATCTTGAAGCTCTTTACCCTTGGATTTCTTGGTAGCCTTGAAAGTTGCCTCCTTCTTAACATCAACCTTCACTTGAGTTCTCAACTCAAATCCTGCAAGTATACTATGAAGCTCATCCTTTTTCAACTTATCCAAATCCTTAGCTTCCTCAATAGCAGAAATATTTTCACTAAATCTATTTGGAAGAGACCTCAAAATCTTATCACAAATATCATTTTCAGCAAGCTCAAGACCTAGTTCCTTCATAGAGTTAACAATCTCATCCATACGAAGCATATAGTCACTAATATTTTCTTCATCATTCATCTTGAGTTGTTCAAACATACCTTTGAAGTGTCTCAACTTGGCCTTTCGGACATTTGCATCACCTGTATGAACCACCTTCAATTGTTTCCACATTTCACTAGTTGTCTTGCAGTGAATCACCTTGGTAAGATCTGCCTTCTGTAAACCCTTCAGGATTGCATTCATTGCCTTTGAATTGCTATGATGTAGGAGCCTCTCTTCCTTAGTAGAAGGACCATGCTCAGGAATGGTATACTCATCCTCAATCACTTCCCAAACTTCATTTCCAAGAGCCATAAGATGAACCTTCATCCTAGCACTCCAAAGCCCAAAATCTGCCCCATCAAGAATAGGTGTTGCATTACCACTTGTAGATTCCATTGTGTTCTTTACAATATTTTCCTTCAAGCTGTTAAAATTTTTGAAGGAACCCGCTCTGATACCAATTGAAGAACACAAGCTTATACTGAGAGGGGGGTGAACAGTATAAGACCTCTTTTTACTTTCTCTATTTAACTTCAACTTCGCAAAGCAATGAACCAATAGCAATATCAAAGCAATGCATAAAGCAACACACAATGAGACACCAATTTTAACATGGTTCACCCAACATGGGCTACATCCACAAAACTTTTCTCTAAAAAGCTTTCTCAAAGTTCTTTGGGAATCCTTCCCAATTACAATGTTTATGAGCCTCAGCCCAAAGGAGAAACCTTCCCCTACTCAAGTATTTATGAGCCTCTGCCCAAAGGAGAATCCTTCCCCTCCTCATGAATTTATGAGCCTCCTGCCCAAAGGAGAATCCTTCCCCTCCTCACGAATTTATGAGCCTCTACCAAAGGAGAATCCTTCCCTCACATGAATTTATGAGCCTCTCCCAAAGGAGAATCCTTCCCCTCAGCTCTGGAAATGATACTTCAGAAGATCACCTACCTCTTATTCCGCTAGCACGTGGAACTCCTTTCCATAGAAGACCTCCTGTCCTCAATGCTCAGCCTCAAGAGACCTCTGTCCTCATTGATCACCTCCATAACAACTCATCAACCTGTACTAAACATAGTCAGTCGGTCTAGCACAAGTCTTCCTCACTCTGTCAGATCTGTCCCAAGCTCAACTCATAAAGCTTGAACAAATCAATCTCTGCTGCACACAAGCCTTCTCAAAGACTTGTCAAAACTGTCCTCAGGTTCTTCTCAAAGAACCACTTCAACTCTGTCCTCAAGTCCTCTGCTAGGACCTATCCAAATCAGCTCACAAGTCCTCCCTAGAACTTGTCCAAATCAGCTCACAAGTCCTCACTAGAACCTGTCCAAATCAGCTCACAAGTCCTCACTAGAACCTGTCCAAATCAGCTCACAAGTCCTCACTAGAACCTTTCCAAATCAGCTCACAAGTCCTCACTAGAACCTGTCCAAATTAGCTCACAAGTCTTCACTAGAACCTTGTCCAAATCAGCTCACAAGTTCATCAAGAAAAACTTGCTTAGCATGAACCCACAAAGAGAATTGTTAGAGACCCAATGTGATTCATCAACCTCATAGAAGCATAAAGAGAATTGTTAGAGACTCAATATGTTCTATACTTAACTCCCAATATCAATCTCAAATCTCATAGAAACATAAAGAGAATTGTTAGAGACTCAATATGTTCTATACTTAACTCCCAATCTCAATCTCAACTCAATCTCAATCTCAAAAGAATAAGATAGATGTAGTATGCTTTTCTCAAGAACATGAAACACAACCCAACAATTGCCAACCATGCAATATCTCATATAACAATGATACTCATGTTCTTTCCACAACCAATATCTTTTCTCAACCAATTAGGGCTTTAACAACAATGCTTATAGACAAGGTTTAACCAACATCATTCAACTCAACATTAACCTTGAAGCATTCAACCAATCACTACATGAAAAGGAAACTAGTAGACATCCTTTTCCCTCCAAAGGTATTTGAACAAAATAGCCACCAACATAAATCACCAATGCAAAGAATAACTTGCTCAAATCAATCTCAATGGAGTAAGCCCAAATCATGTATCAAGTAAAGCATTAACTTGATCAAAACAACCTCTATGGAAGCAACTCAACCATCAATCTCAAAACAGCCAACTAAGGGTTTCACCAACTCAATGCAAGTAGCAAGACTTACTAACATAAACCCTAGTGCAAAAATGCTTCCTCTTCCTCAACCAGAATTATGCATTCACCCAAAAAACTCATCAATGATTTTAATGCATAAACAATCTTCAATATCCAGAAAATGGGATTTACACCAACAAGAATACCTAGTAGACAACCTTTTCACTCCAAACTCAATTTCAGAAAATACACCATCAACAATATACATGGAAGAAGTTGCCCATACCTTTGTTTGAGGAAGAAGAGAATAGTTCTTCAACTTTGTTACCAACACCACCCTCAACTTTGCCACCAAGTTAGGGTTAGATCATAAAAGTAACCACAAAAATATTTATTCCATAAAACACCTTATGACTCCAATCCTTAGAAGTCAACTACCAAAAAATATAAAGCATACAAACAATATATCCTTTTACACCTTATTTCTCCAAATTAATTAAACCATGCTCAAGGAATAATAGCTTCTAAGCAAATCTCACTCAACAATCAAGCCAAAAATCTCAACCACACACTATCAACCTTATATCTCCAAAGAAGCATTTAACCTTAAAAATAATTTTAAATAAATCTGCCCAACCACTTCTTCTTTAACAAAATGCAGATTTTATTTAAAAAACCTTACCAAAAAAAATGCTTCCGAAAATCGCGGGTCAACAGTGCCTCCAAAAAAATCGGAGCGCAAAAACTCTTCTCACACTCCACGGCGGGAGTCGAACGCTTGACCTCCCTTCAAGCGCCTTCGCAGAACAGTCGTTGCCACTAGGCCAACGATGCTAGCTTGAAGGCTAGCAAGAGTCTCCTTCTCCTTAACCCTTTGGCGGTGGATAAACGTGGCGAAAAAATGATAGCCGTAGCTTTTACTTCCCAACTTTTGCGCAATTCGAATTTCTTTCACACCATTGCTTTGGACTATAGGTTATGGCTTATATAGCCAAACTTCCATGCTATGCACGACGTCGACGGGAGGATAATTCAAAATTTTTGAATTAATATTATTTTGGCGCCTTCGAAACAACTTTAGGGTTTATGAAACCCTTTTGATTATTTAAAAAATAATCAAAGGTCTTTTAGACCTTAGACCTTAGGTGGAGAACCCATTAAATTATTAAAATAATTTAATCACTAAATCAAATAAATAATTAATTAAAAAACCTTAAAAAGGTTTTATTAATTAAGTTATTTAATTAATAAGTGTCTCCGGCCTTTGCATTAAGGTGAGAGTGGTTTTGAGAAAAACCCTTAATGCATCCACCTGGTTTTAATAAAAACCCTTAAACCTGCCATGGTTTTGATAAAAACCTTTTCATCTGCCACATGGAATCTCTCTGAAATCTTCTAGAAAATATTCTTTGGAATCTTCAACCTTTGAAGCCAATAAATCCTCTTGACATTAATGCCAGTTCCTTTTGACATCAATGACAACTCATAGACAAGAAGCTAGGATCTCAAACCCAAAATTGCCAACAATCTCCCCCTTTGTCATTGATGGCAAACCATGCTTCTCAACAACACTGAAACTCAAAGCTGTTGTATAGAAATCAGCTCCCCATGACTTGAGGCTCTCCCCCTTACTCATATCTCTCCCCCTTTGTCATCAATGGCAAAGGGTCACCTTTGGGGCTTGGGACTAAGAATGAGCCTCTTAGCTTAGTCCCTCCCCCACCTCCTGTTGAGGTGATTAATTTTGGGGTGGGAGTAAAACTCCCATTAGGCACTGATCTTCATCAGTGTCTATAGCTGCCTTACCATGTCTTCTCTTGTTCTCCTTGTCCATATTCCTGTTCCTGTTCATGTCACTATTGTTGTTCTTGTTATCATTCCTGTTCTTATCCATGTCTTGATTCTTGTGCCTGTTCATACCCATGTTCCTATTCCTGTACCTTGGAATTTCAGCTCTACATTGTCTAGCTATGTGACCTTCATTGTTGCACTTATAACAACTAACAATGTTATTTCTTTGAGGCATACCTGATCTTTGACTCCATCTGTTTTGACCAACCCTGTTCCTGTTATTAGCCTTGCAATAAACAACCTTGTGCCCAAACTGTTTACAAGAGTAGCAATACCCTTGAAAGAAATTACCACCTCTGAATCTGTCATTTACCTTCCTCACTTGAGTCATGCAATGTGAAGCCATGTGACCAAACTTGTGACAAGCAAAACATCTGCCATTAAACTTTCCTTGATTTGACCTCTTAGGTCCTGTAAACTTTCTCCCCTTTTTCTGATTCTTGTTTTTTGATTCTGTGCATCTATCACTCAAGGACTCTTTTTCTGAAGTACTTTCCTCATCAGAACTCTCTTCCTTTCGGAATCTCTTACTAGATTCCCCAGTAGAGTCGCCAACTTGTTCCATGTGTTTCTTACCAAAACCAAGACCTGTTTTATCTGTTGTCCTTCTTTGATCTTTGATGATTGACTTTACCTTTTTGGTGCTATCTTCAAACCTGTAAAGCTTCTCCTTGTACTCTTTAGTTTCCTCTTTCAAGGAAGCCACTTTATGTTCCAACTCTCTACACTCAAGAACCTTAGACTCTAACTTATCCTTAAGTTTCTGTGTCTTAGCTATAGAGAAGTCAAGACTTTCTATAAGCTCATCTCTCTCAATACAACATTCATCCAATTTATCATTGAGTCTAGCATTCTTCTTTCTTTCCTTTTTCAAAGCACTAAGAGCACTAACAAGTTCAGCTTCAAGATCTACTTCACCATCCTCTATAACTTCCTCTATTTGTTTGCCTTTTGAAACATCAATGACTTTTTCAGATTTCTTATCACTAGAGGTGCTACCCTTTTCTAAAGCCATACAAAGATCTTCCTCACAATTTTTTGAAGCATCCTCATACATAGTATAACTAGAAATCAATCCATCATTTGTGCAATCATCCTCAAGATGTCCAAAATTTCCACATCTAAAACATTTCATAAGGACAAATCTATGTTTCTTTTCTTCTTTTTCTGTTAGGAACAACATCTCATTTCCAACATCACTTGAAGAACTTTCACTATCACTACTAGAACACTTACTTGCCTTGTCTAGGTAGAAAATTTTCTTGTGTTTGTGAGAGTACCTCTTTCCTTGATTGCTTTGCTCATATTTATTCTTCCTTTGATGCCTGTGCCTTTCAGAATCCTTGCTCTTATAATCCTGTTTATCTTCATCACTTTCATCCTTGGCGATGAGTACGAGTTAGTAGCATAATGACCAAACTTTCCACAATTGAAACACTTGACATATTTCATACCTTTGTGCTTTCTTGAGAACTTGCCCTTCTTGTTGTAATATGCCTCTTCATCACTAGAAGACTCATCACTATCTTGAAGCTCTTTACCCTTGGATTTCTTGGTAGCCTTGAAAGCTGCCTCCTTCTTAACATCAACCTTCACTTGAGTTCTCAACTCAAATGCTGCAAGTATACTATGAAGCTCATCCTTTTTCAACTTATCCAAATCCTTAGCTTCCTCAATAGCAGAAATATTTTCACTAAATCTATTTGGAAGAGACCTCAAAATCTTATCACAAATATCATTTTCAGCAAGCTCAAGACCTAGTTCCTTCATAGAGTTAACAATCTCATCCATACGAAGCATATAGTCACTAATATTTTCTTCATAATTCATCTTGAGTTGTTCAAACATACCTTTGAAGTGTCTCAACTTGGCCTTTCGGACATTTGCATCACCTGTATGAACCACCTTCAATTGTTTCCACATTTCACTAGTTGTCTTGCAGTGAATCACCTTGGTAAGATCTGCCTTCTGTAAACCCTTCAGGATTGCATTCATTGCCTTTGAATTGCTATGATGTAGGAGCCTCTCTTCCTTAGTAGAAGGACCATGCTCAGGAATGGTATACTCATCCTCAATCACTTCCCAAACTTCATTTCCAAGAGCCATAAGATGAACCTTCATCCTAGCACTCCAAAGCCCAAAATCTGCCCCATCAAGAATAGGTGTTGCATTACCACTTGTAGATTCCATTGTGTTCTTTACAATATTTTCCTTCAAGTTGTTAAAATTTTTGAAGGAACCCGCTCTGATACCAATTGAAGAACACAAGCTTATACTGAGAGGGGGGGTGAACAGTATAAGACCTCTTTTACTTTCTCTATTTAACTTCAACTTCGCAAAGCAATGAACCAATAGCAATATCAAAGCAATGCATAAAGCAACACACAATGAGACACCAATTTTAACGTGGTTCACCCAACATGGGCTACATCCACAAAACTTTTCTCTAAAAAGCTTTCTCAAAGTTCTTTGGGAATCCTTCCCAATTACAATGTTTATGAGCCTCAGCCCAAAGGAGAAACCTTCCCCTACTCAAGTATTTATGAGCCTCTGCCCAAAGGAGAATCCTTCCCCTCCTCACGAATTTATGAGCCTCCTACCCAAAGGAGAATCCTTCCCCTCCTCATGAATTTATGAGCCTCCTACCCAAAGGAGAATCCTTCCCCTCATCACAAATTTATGAGAATCCTTCCCCTCAGCTCTGAAATGATACTTGAGAAGATCACCTACCTCTTATTCCGCTAGCACGTGGAACTCCTTTCCATAGAAGACCTCCTGTCCTCAATGCTCAGCCTCAAGAGACCTCTGTCCTCACTGATCACCTCCATAGCAACTCATCAACTTGTACTAAACACAGTCAGTCGGTCTAGCACAAGTCTTCCTCACTCTGTCAGATCTGTCCCAAGCTCAACTCATAAAGCTTGAACAAATCAATCTCTTCTGCACACAAGCCTTCTCAAAGACTTGTCAAAACTATCCTCAAGTTCTTCTCAAAGAACCACTTCAACTCTGTCCTCAAGTCCTCTGCTAGGACCTATCCAAATCAGCTCACAAGTCCTCCCTAGAACTTGTCCAAATCAGCTCACAAGTCCTCACTAGAACCTGTCCAAATCAGCTCACAAGTCCTCACTAGAACCTTGTCCAAATCAGCTCACAAGTCCTCACTAGAACCTGTCCAAATCAGCTCACAAGTCTTCACTAGAACTGTTTCCAAATCAGCTCACAAGTTCATCAAGAAAAACTTGCTTAGCATGAACCCACAAAGAGAATTGTTAGAGACCCAATGTGATTCATCAACCTCATAGAAGCATAAAGAGAATTGTTAGAGACTCAATATGTTCTATACTTAACTCCCAATCTCAATCTCAAATCTCATAGAAACATAAAGAGAATTGTTAGAGACTCAATATGTTCTATACTTAACTCCCAATCTCAATCTCAACTCAATCTCAATCTCAAAAGAATAAGATAGATGTAGTATGCTTTTCTCAAGAACATGAAACACAACCCAACAATTGCCAACCATGCAATATCTCATATAACAATGATACTCATGTTCTTTCCACAACCAATATCTTTTCTCAACCAATTAGGGCTTTAACAACAATGCTTATAGACAAGGTTTAACCAACATCATTCAACTCAACATTAACCTTGAAGCATTCAACCAATCACTACATGAAAAGGAAACTAGTAGACATCCTTTTCCCTCCAAAGATATTTGAACAAAACAGCCACCAACATAAATCACCAATGCAAAGAATAACTTGCTCAAATCAATCTCAATGGAGTAAGCCCAAATCATGTATCAAGTAAAGCATTAACTTGATCAAAACAACCTCTATGGAAGCAACTCAACCATCAATCTCAAAACAGCCAACTAAGGGTTTCACCAACTCAATGCAAGTAGCAAGACTTACTAACATAAACCCTAGTGCAAAAATGCTTCCTCTTCCTCAACCAGAATTATGCATTCACCCAAAAAACTCATCAATGATTTTAATGCATAAACAATCTTCAATATCCAGAAAATGGGATTTACACCAACAAGAATACCTAGTAGACAACCTTTTCACTCCAAACTCAATTTCAGAAAATACACCATCAACAATATACATGGAAGAAGTTGCCCATACCTTTGTTTGAGGAAGAAGAGAATAGTTCTTCAACCTTGTTACCAACACCACCCTCAACTTTGCCACCAAGTTAGGGTTAGATCATAAAAGTAACCACAAAAATATTTATTCCATAAAACACCTTATGACTCCAATCCTTAGAAGTCAACTACCAAAAAATATAAAGCATACAAACAATATATCCTTTTACACCTTATTTCTCCAAATTAATTAAACCATGCTCAAGGAATAATAGCTTCTAAGCAAATCTCACTCAACAATCAAGCCAAAAATCTCAACCACACACTATCAACCTTATATCTCCAAAGAAGCATTTAACCTTAAAAATAATTTTAAATAAATCTGCCCAACCACTTCTTCTTTAACAAAATGCAGATTTTATTTAAAAAACCTTACCAAAAAAAATGCTTCCGAAAATCGCGGGTCAACAGTGCCTCCGAAAAAATCGGAGCGCAAAAACTCTTCTCACACTCCACGGCGGGAGTCGAACGCTTGACCTCCCTTCAAGCGCCTTCGCAGAACAGTCGTTGCCACTAGGCCAACGGCGCTAGCTTGAAGGCTAGCAAGAGTCTCCTTCTCCTTAACCCTTTGGCGGCGGATAAACGTGGCAAAAAAATGATAGCCGTAGCTTTTACTTCCCAACCTTTGCGCAATTCGAATTTCTTTCACACCATTGCTTTGGACTATAGGTTATGGCTTATATAGCCAAACTTCCATGCTATGCACGACGTCGACGGGAGGATAATTCGAACTTTTTGAATTAATATTATTTTGGCGCCTTCGAAACAACTTTAGGGTTTATGAAACCCTTTTGATTATTTAAAAAATAATCAAAGGTCTTTTAGACCTTAGACCTTAGGTGGAGAACCCATTAAATTATTAAAATAATTTAATCACTAAATCAAATAAATAATTAATTAAAAAACCTTAAAAGGTTTTATTAATTAAGTTATTTAATTAATAAGTGTCTCCGACCTTTGCATTAAGTGAGAGTGGTTTTGAGAAAAACCCTTAATGCATCCACCTGGTTTTAATAAAAACCCTTAAACCTGCCATGGTTTTGATAAAAACCTTTTCATCCGCCACATGGAATCTCTCCGAAATCTTCTAGAAAATATTATTTGGAATCTTCAACCTTTGAAGCCAATAAATCCTCTTGACATTAATGCCAGTTCCTTTTGACATCAATGACAACTCATAGACAAGAAGCTAGGATCTCAAACCCAAAATTGCCAACAATTATATTGCATGATTAGGTGCATTTATTCCTCTTTCACTCAAAGTTAGGATAGTTTATCATTATTTGCACTATTTTTCATGTTTTATTATGATTTATGCCTTCGATGCATTGTAGTTATACCTTTAATTTCTACTCTTAGATTCTCACTACTCGGGCTCAGGACCCGAAGATCCTAAATGACCTCCTTCCACTCATGGATGATATAGAATGGGCTTGGTTTAAGGCCTGTAGACTACAGTATGTTACCAGGATGCCACAGATCATGTCGAACAGGCCTACCTCATAGCCCTAGTTCACCGATGGGTAGGGTTATGCATAGTGGTGAATATTCAAAAACTGGGCGAATATTAGGATTTTCAAAATTAGATATTGGCAAATATGAGGACCTTCGACGTCGGCCCATTCACCTAAAATTTTTAGGATCAATTTTTTCTTAGGATCAATTTGCTATAAAGTATATCCAAACATAGGCATATTTGTACTCGTTGGAAAGCTCTTTTCAAGCTTGATCTAATGGTGGTATTTTTATGAAGTTATAAGATGATTTAATAGGTCAAAAGTGGCCCTAAATATGACATTACATTTTAGGACTTAAAATGCCCCAAATTTTGGTGTGAAGATGCTTGATTTGATTTGCTTACGATTCTCTATGATTCACCTTGATTTTGATTAGGATTTACCATGTTTTTACAAGTACATTTTAAGTCCAACCCCTTATGCATAACCCTGTCTATGGGACCCTAGGAAGAACCCCTTCTATCTTCCTACTGGTGATATGACTATCACACAGGAGGATGTGTACAGGATTTTTCAGATCCCTTTTGATAGAGTGGCCATCATTTCTTTAGCTACTAATGATCGTAATGCAGTATTTCTTCGGGTGTTTGGGAGGCATTCTGTGGCTGCATTCAAGGACACCAAGTCTTGAGGTGTATTTGTTCTATGCTGGTATAAGGAGCATTTCTTCTAATAGAGGCATGCAGTGTTACTAATGGTCATAAACAACATTCTTATCCTAGATTGCTCAGGCTTGAGGTTCCCGTGGAACCTCCTTGCGATGGTTCAGGACTTGATGGATAGCACGGAGCCTATCATCTATGCATGGGGAAGGTAATTGCTAGTACAATGCTATGATGAGTTATATCACATTTGCTAGTGGGTTCATGTCAACATTGGTTGTAGTTTACTCCTTCAGGTATGGTAATGGGAGCATATCAGCGTGGATTGTCCTAGAGGACTCCCTGCTAGGTTTGCAATTATTGATAGTAGGATGCAGTGCTATACTACCAGATGGGATCAAGAGTGTGAGGAGCACAAGAGTCACCCTAATATGTAGGAGCTCCCCCATTATATTACTACTTTCACTGGGATGCAGGCCAGAGATGACTGGCGATATCACGAGTACCCAGCTTGGGATGATCTAGCCAATTTTATCGCTAGGATGTGGTAAGAGCGGTGGCTCGTTGATCGCAAGGTCAACATCAGGGAGTATTTCTTCTACTCCCAAGTTATTTTTTAGTACAGATTGTAGTAGGATTTGCCACTTGTCCCATTCTTGTACAGGCTTATCGGAGTAGAGAGAGACCTCCATCCCCCACATATTACAGAGTTGGTTGATGAGGAGGATGCCCTAGAAGTTGACCCAGGAGTCGTTGGGGAAGTCATAGATGCATTTGCACAGTGGTGTGGTGATATGATGTGGCATGGTGATGGCATTATGGACTGCAAGGATGATGGCAGATATGGTGGTGTAGATCCAACAAGGCTTAGATTCTGGGACTGAGGTATGGGACCAGTCGATAGAGCAGGTGGTAGCGAAGGAGCAAGAGGCTCCTAAGGATGATGAGGAGAAGGAGTTGTATCCTGAGGAGAGATATTCTCCTCTAAGAGCATAGCTACATGATGTAGAGGCTGAGCTCAAATCGATCAAGATCTAGGTACAACAGCGTGATGCTATTATAGCCTAGTGGGATGCCACTATAGCACAACGAGATGCTACTTGTAATGACCCTTTTATGAATAATAGGGTCATGTAAATATTTTTGATATAAATAATTTTGGCTTGGTGTGGGACGTCCTAGCTTAGGAGGTTTATTTTTATTATTTTGGTGTTAGGAGGATTAATAATATATTTTTATGGGGCAACATTACATAAGGATGTTTCTTTTATTATCACTTAAGTTATGGGGTCCACATAATGCAAAATTAGAAGATGGGGCTATAAAAGACATGGACGCCCAAGGAGACGGGAGGACTTGATGATTTTATGAAAATTGAGTGAGGGCAAAACCCTTCTCCGCTCTTGTGGCTTTTTGAGAGGTGCTCAGAGTTACAAGGGTTTCCAATCCAATAGTTTGGGAGGTGCCCGACTATTGAGGTTGAGGTGAAAATCCACTCAGGGTTTTCCTTTTGTGCTTCAGAGGACTTCCAACATTATCCAGAACTTTCTCTTCCAGGAGGACATTTCTCTTCCTGAGGGTTTGGGTGATAAAGAGAAGGTATAAGAGATCTATACTATCGGTCTAGTAGGGTTTCTGCATATTTTGTGAGTCTGATCAGTGTGGAGCAGCCTATAGCTACAAACGTCCCTGTGTGAAGGTGTTTTTGTGCATTTTCTTGAGCCATATCAGCCCTAGAGGGCCAACGTCCCTCCTTGAGGGTTATTTCATCAGATTGAGGGGCCCATTTGGCCAAACGTCCCAGTCCTGGAGCAGTAATTCATTATTGAGGCGGGATATCTCTCTCATTGGCAGCAACGTCCCTCTATTGGAGCTCTCTACAGTCATATTTGAGGCTATTTTGGCTAGGATTTCTATTGTAAGCTATCTACTGCATTTAGAGGTGTTGATTTGGTTAGATCTTATCATTATCATTGTATTCCAGTTTGTGGGTATTGAAGAAAAAGCAATAAAAATTCCAAATTATTGCATATCTATATTTTGTGTCTGCAAATGTGTGTGTTCGACATTTGTTTTCTGTTTTGGATCATTACATTGGTATCAGAGCAACGCTCCTACTACCTGTGAGGGTTTTGATGCAGCCAACTCATCATTACTATACAAGAAGGAACAAGCAAAACCCTAGGTTTTCAGATTCGGTTGACCCAGAGGAAGACATACCAGTGTGGGAAGCAGAATCAGCTCATATGGCAGATAGAACAGAAGGACATGATGGGGATACTGAGCAGAGATTCAACACCATGTTGGATTTATTAAATAGACTTGTGGTCAGGCTAGAACAGCCCCAAATAAACCATCCACAAGGAAATCAGGTGCAACAAGGGGAATCTAATCAACAGGAGGCTACTTCTAGGGCCACTACATAGGGTGGAGGTGAGAGATCTGTAAGATACTCCCATACGCCCTTACCTAGGCCTTCAAACCCTTTGTTTAGTGCTCCTGTGCAATCTGATCCAAATCAGGAGGATGAAGAAATGGAAGCTTTGATGGCAAGATACTTGAGGAGGTCTGAAGATTTCAGGAACAATGTGACCTTTGAGGGTTACTGCAATATTTTAGGAAATAAGGGTGGCAAAAATGGGAAGTATGATGAGAAGAAACTTTTGCAGCAGAAAATGCAGGTACCCATGTTTGATGGGAGTGATAAAATTTCTGCTAGAGCATGGCTACAAAAACTAATGACATATTTTGAAGTCTGTCCTACAGAAGAAAGAGATGCAGTGAAGTTTGCCACTGTATATTTGGAGGGTAAAGCTTATGAATGGTGGCACAATGGTATCACTACATAGGGCCATGGTGACATTCACACATTTGACGAATTCAGTGTGAGACTTATGGACAAATTTGATAGAAAATATGAAGAGGAATACTTCAGAGAGTTAGCAACTCTCCAGCAAAAATCATCAGTAGAAGCTTATGTTGATGAATTTGAAAGACTGGCTGTCATGGTACCCAATATTTCAGAAAAGAGAATAGTATTCCTGTTCATAGAAGGTTTGATGGAGCCCCTTAGAGGTTGGGTCAAAGGATTTGAACCCACATCACTACAGGAGGCAATAAGGAGAGCACATGCAATGTCATCTTCATCTGCATCATCCAGGCAGAAATTCTTCACACCATCCCAATCCAAATATGCCACAGCAGGGACGTCCCAAAAGAAGGGGCCTTTCCAACCAAATCAGACCTCAAAGCCAACGTCCTCTCCTCCAAGGCCTGCAACATCATTTGGCGAGAAAAATAAGAAGGATGAGGAGCGTGACAAGCTGAGGCGGGAAGGATTATGTTTTTACTGCAAAAAGCCTTTTGAAAGAGGCCATAGGTGTCAGAAGGGACAGATCAGATTGATCCAAGTGTTATCAGATGATGAAGAGGATTCAGAAAGTGAGTATGAATCCACAGAAGAGCAAGAAGTAGAAGAAACACAACCCACACCACAAGAAGCTCCAAGCTTAGGAAGTTTGGCTTCCTTAGATTTGGCTAGAGCCTACGTCACTATCAAAGTGCCTGGTATTGTTGAAGGAGAAAAGGTAATAGTGCTCATTGACCCTGGAGCAACTCATAATTTCATACATGAAGATTTGGTGAAGAGGAAAAAGTTAAAAACAGAATCATTTTCTGGTTTTGATGTTTCTGTTGGTAATGGAGGTGTAGAACACTGTCATCTTTTTGTCCCACAGCTGAAACTACATCTCACAGATTATTTTATGGTGGATGATTTTATTGTCTTTCCATTGGGGAAAAATGCCCCACAAATAATTTTGGGTGTGCAATGGTTATTCTCTCTTGGTGATTATACAACCAACAACCAAACCTTGAAATTCAAGTTCAAGGTTGGAGATAAGGAGGTGGTATTACAGGGTATTAGAGATCATGTCTTGCAACATATATCTATCAAAAGCATGGAAAGAATACTAAGGAAAGGGGACTTGATATGGGCAGCCAGCATTTTCACTTCTAAAGGTAAACCTACTTCAGCCAATGGATCTCATCATGATATTCAGTTTGTTTTGAATAAACATAAAAAGGTTTTTGATGATTTGCCCAAGGGATTACCTCCACCAAGAGAATTTCAGCACTCAATAGAATTAGAATTAGGTACTAAACCTATTATGATCAGACCCTATAGGCATCCTAGATTCTACAAGGATGAAATAGAAAAGACCATCAAAGAGTTGTTGGTAATGGGACACATACGCCCTAGCACTAGTCCGTTTGCATCTTCAGTGGTCTTAGTAAAAAAGAAAGATGGCAGCTTGCGTATGTGTATTGATTACAGGGCACTTAATAAAAAGACTATCAAGAACAGGTATCCCATACCCAGGGTAGATGAACTTATTGATGAATTGCATGGGGCCATGTTTTTCTCAAAAATTGATTTAAGATCAGGATACCATCAAATCCGAGTTAAGGAAGAGGATATACATAAAACAACATTCAGATGTCACTTTGGACATTTTGAATTTCTGGTTATGCCATTTGGGTTAACAAATGCCCCTGCCACTTTTCAAGCAGCAATGAACCAGATTTTTAGGGATCATTTGAGAGATTTTGTATTGGTATTCTTTGATGATATTCTTGTATATAGCAGGTCATGGGAAGAACATCTAAAACACTTAGATATCATTTTGGGTGTTCTTGAAAAACAGGAATTTTATGCAAAATAGTCTAAGTGTGAATTTGGGATGACATAAATTTTATATCTGGGTCATGTAATCAGTCATGAAGGAGTGAAGGTAGACCAGGAAAAAATTGCAGCTATACAGAATTGGCCTGCACCAGTTAATTTGACCCAACTGAGAGGATTTTTGGGACTATGTAGCTACTACAGAAGATTCATCAAAGGATTTTCAGCCTTAGCAGCCCCATTGACAGAGATGACCAAAAAGGGTGCATATGTTTGGAATGATGAAGCACAAGAGGCCTTTGAGAAACTAAAGGAGGTGATGACTACTTGCCCTGTATTGATTATTCCTGATTTCTCTCTTCCTTTTACTGTAAATTGTGATGCATCAGGAGTGGGCATAGGAGCTATTCTCATGCAAAAGGGTCACCCTATTGCTTTTGAGAGCAGGAAGCTCAAGCCTCATGAGACAAAGTACAGCACCTATGACAAGGAAATGCTTGCCATTATGCATGCATTAACAAAATTCAAGCAATATCTCATCTGTGGTAAGTTCATTGTAAAAACTGATCATAACAGTTTGAGATATTTCCTTGGACAACAAAATGAATTGAATGAGAGGCAGCAAAAGTGGGTTGCAAAGCTACAAGCATTTGATTTTGACATTGAGTTTGTTAAAGGGAAAAAGAATACAGCTGCAGATGCTTTATCTAGGAATCCTTCTTTCTTTTCTCTTTCTGTCATTACTAATGAATTGAAAGTGGCATTGATGGCTGAGTATGCAAAAAGCACATTGGCTTCTAGCATATTGGATGGCAAATCAAATGATGACAGGTACAAAGTGCAAGAAGGACTGATTTACTACAAAGGGAGGATTTTTCTAGTTCCCAACTCCAAGTTGAAAGAGAAGATTATTGCAGCCATGCATGATGCCCCTATGGCTGGCCATCCAGGATTTTTCAAAACATACAGGCAAGTGCATGAGAGATTCTCATGGAAGGGGTTGAAAAATGATATTCTTACTCATGTTATGGAGTGCACTACCTGCCAAGCTAACAAGGTAGAGCATAAATTGCCAGCTGGACTGCTTCAGCCTTTACCAATTCCTGATCAAAAATGGGAGAGCATATCCATGGATTTTATTACTGGTCTTCCAAAGGTGCAGGGTAAGGATTGCATTTTTGTTGTAGTGGACCGTTTGACCAAGTACGCACATTTCTATGCTATCTCTATTTCATATACAACTGCTCAGGTGGCTGATTTATTCTTTAGAGAGATCTTTAGACTTCATGGGCTGCCCAAGAATATTGTTAGTGACAGGGATAGTAGATTTATGAGCCATTTTTGGCAAGAGCTGTTCAAATTATGTGGTACCATTTTGTCTCCAAGTACCAGCTACCATCCACAAATGGATGGGCAAACAGAAATAGTTAACAAATGGGTGGAAGGGTATTTGAGAAACTATGTTTCAGAGTACCAAAATGCTTGGATTAAGTGGTTGCATTTAGGGGAATACTGCTACAACACCACTTATCACATGTCTATCAAGATGACTCCATTCACAGCTCTCTATGGGTATAATGCTCCTTCTCTTTCTGATTTGTTGATTGTGGACAGCAGGGTACCAAAGGCAAAATATTTTATACAGGAGCATCAAGATATTCTAAAATCTCTCAAAGAAAACATTCACATGGCTCAGAATAGGCAGAAGAAGTTTGCTGATCAGCAGCGTACAAAACGCTCATTTGAGGTAGGGGCCATGGTTTATCTCAGATTGCAGCCCTATAGACAGTCCTCATTGAAGAAAAGTGGTGCGGAGAAGCTTAAGCCATGTTTCTATGGCCCATACAAGGTAGTACGCAGAGTGGGAGAAGTGGCTTATGAACTTGAACTTCCTCATGACAACAGATTACATAGTACTTTTCATGTTTCATGCCTTAAAAAGGTTGTTGGACAGCATGTTGATCCTTCTCTAGAGCTGCCCCCTCTTGATGATGAAGGAAAATTGGTGCTAGAACCTGAAACTATTCTTGAAACCAGGGAAAGGAAATTAAGGAGCAGAGTTATCAAAGAATACTTAATCAAATGGAAAAGCCTGCCAATGGAAGATGCTACATGGGAAGGGGCTGATATTTTGTCACATCCAGGTTTGCATTGCTTGAGGACAAGCAATGTGAGAGGGGAGGACCTGTAATGACCCTTTTATGAATAATAGGGTCATGTAAATATTTTTGATATAAATAATTTTGGCTTGGTGTGGGACGTCCTAGCTTAGGAGGTTTATTTTTATTATTTTGGTGTTAGGAGGATTAATAATATATTTTTATGGGGCAACATTACATAAGGATGTTTCTTTTATTATCACTTAAGTTATGGGGTCCACATAATGCAAAATTAGAAGATGGGGCTATAAAAGACATGGACGCCCAAGGAGACGGGAGGACTTGATGATTTTATGAAAATTGAGTGAGGGCAAAACCCTTCTCCGCTCTTGTGGCTTTTTGAGAGGTGCTCAGAGTTACAGGGGTTTCCAATCCAGTAGTTTGGGAGGTGCCCGACTATTGAGGTTGAGGTGAAAATCCACTCAGGGTTTTCCTTTTGTGCTTCAGAGGACTTCCAACATTATCCAGAACTTTCTCTTCCAGGAGGACATTTCTCTTCCTGAGGGTTTGGGTGATAAAGAGAAGGTATAAGAGATCTATACTATCAGTCTAGTAGGGTTTCTGCATATTTTGTGAGTCTGATCAGTGTGGAGCAGCCTATAGCCGCAAACGTCCCTGTGTGAAGGTGTTTTTGTGCATTTTCTTGAGCCATATCAGCCCTAGAGGGCCAACGTCCCTCCTTTGAGGGTTATTTCATCATATTGAGGGGCCCATTTGGCCAAACGTCCCAGTCCTAGAGCAGTAATTCATCATTGAGGCGGGATATCTCTCTCATTGGCAGCAACGTCCCTCTATTGGAGCTCTCTATAGTCATATTTGAGGCTATTTTGGCTAGGATTTCTGTTGTAAGCTATCTACTGCATTTAGAGGTGTTGATTTGGTTAGATCTTATCATTATCATTGTATTCCAGTTTGTGGGTATTGAAGAAAAAGCAATAAAAATTCCAAATTATTGCATATCTATATTTTGTGTCTGCAAATGTGTGTGTTCGGCATTTGTTTTCTGTTTTGGATCGTTACCTGCATGATGTAGAGGCTGAGCTCCAGTCGGTCAATATCCAGGTACAACAACGTGATGTTATTATAGCCTAGTGGGATGCCACTGTAGCACAACGAGATGATACTATAGAGCAGCTCACAGCTCAAATACAGGTATTACAAGCTACTATCAGGGGCAATGCTATCATGATATAGGTTGTTGTTGATCCTCCCATGCCTCAGGGTTCTGCAGGGGTAGATCTAGGGGTAGAGATCAGGCAGATGCAGATTTTGCTAGATGAGTATGAGGTAGAGATTATTGGTCATGTAGTCTACATTTCTTCTCTCCAGATGCAAATCAGGATGCTAGGAGCCACTCTTAGGGAGAGGATAGTTGTAGGTGGATCATAGGCTAGCGAGTGCTCCACCTCAAGGCATTCTTCTATCCAGCCTAGTCAAATGACCCGAACTCTCACAGAGAGGCCAGCGGGCTCACATCGCTCCACCTGAGATCCATCCACATGGGGTGACGCTGAAGGGGGCATAGGCCCAGTGTTTGATTGATGATGCATTAGGCTTTTATTTTTTAGGTCAGCTGACCTATATGACTATATCCTTCAGGTATTTTTGTATATCCATGCACTTGAGATACACATTTTGAGACACTGTTTGAGACACACATTTATATGAGATCTTTTCATTATGCTTCATTATGTGTGTCATTTATTGCTTATGTTTTTGTTTGACTTATGTGATGTGATGATGGCATTATGATGAGTTGATATATGTGTTATATGATAGGTGTTATTTATGATGATAGGTGATATTTACGATGATATGGATATTCAGATGGATGCTTATGTATATGTTTATGTAGATGCTTATGTGATTTGATTATTGTGACATGATGTGATGTATCATGAGTTGATTCTATGATGGATTTATGATTCTATGTATGGGTGGATGCAATGAGATGAATGATTTATGAAATTATGTGTTTATGGATGCAATGTTTCTGTTAGATGCATGTTTAATTTTTATTTAATTATATGCATCTAACTTATGTTATGATATTGTAAATGCAATGTGTCATGTATTGTTTATATGATGTTTAATCTAATGTGAATGAAACTATATGCTTTAATCACTTATAACATAAGGAATGCATATGATATGATTTCAAAAATCTAAATGGGTGATACCAAAGAAAGTATAACAATCATGAATGTAAATAATCATTATTATCATCAGAACTAATTACTTAGGCATTCATATGTGAAATGTACTGGCGTAGAATGTATGTAATTTCTTGATACAGCTTATGTTATTTAAAAGATTAAAAATAGTTAGTGGCCGTGTAGATATTATTTTTGACATCTATCCGGTATCTATCCTACTTTGTTAATACCCCTTAATTTACACACTTCATAAAGAAAATTGATGATGTGATGAATGATATGATTTGTTGTTATATAGGAATTTTTGAAGTTTTTCCTGAGACTCAAACACTCTAGTTACTTTATCAATAGCTACGTATTGACCATGCAAGACTTTTGAAAAGAAAGGCTTTCATCATGGACCTAGAGATTCATTATCCCTATGTGTGTAAATGAATATATTTAAATAGAACTCAAGAATTTCCTTCGATGTTATGCGGGATTCTTTCATCCCATTGCTAATATCGTGGATCCTCAATTGTTCATCTTATCCTATGTTGGACTTAGTTGGACTATACCACTAGGTAGCGTTGGGTTACCTAAAGCTCGCTCATACAAATGCAAATATTGGTCTACATAAATGAAATATGCTATTGTGATAGACATATCATCGTGCGTAAGGGTATCACCATTGCTAGGCATGGCTATACACAACCTGTAATGGGGATCACTTTCTGATTTTGTACAATGCTGAGAATTCTAGGGATTCAAGCTTCATTCCCTTCTTTTATTCATTTCATTTGGGATACTTGCTCATGATTAGTGATGAAAATCACTGTTTATTTTTTATTGATTTTTCTCTTAAGCAAGGGACTTATGTAAGGATGAAAATCACTTGTTTGTTTTGACATTGACTTCTGCTTGATTTTGGGACTTTGCTTGTTTTAATGAAAGCAAGAGATTTACGTAGTGATTATAATCACTTGTTTTTGGGTAGGGTGGAACTTTTCCTTTTGATAATTCTCAACACATTTGAACCAGTCGCACAAGGGATAAGCAAGGAAGACCCTTTTTATGCTTAAGGAAACCTAGACCACTTTTGCAGCTTTCATCTTTCCCTTGTACCAACTAGGATTTTAGTGTTTTTAATTAGTGATAGGATCCTGAATATCTGAGGCATTCCTGACTAGACCTTACTCTCTACTAATAAATATGGATTCCCACAAAAACTTATAAGACCACTAGATATGGTTGAATTACTGGAAAATCTTAGCCTATTCCTTATAGCAACATGATATGGTTGTGTTGAAAAACACAGTTACACACATGGATGAATGGATGAAGGTGGACTTGTGTATTTGTGGTTGTGATACAAACTGTGTTATTGTTTGCAAGAGTGTGATCATAACATATGCAAATGTAATGGATATGCATGTTTTATATAATGCGACTATATGGATGCAGATGTAAGATGCAACTATTTTTATATTTTTTATTTTTACATTATTTTTGTATTTTTGATTGTATTTTGACCAAAGGACTTATTGTGCCTTTGGGGATTTTTAGAGTTTGACCAAACGGTGTGAAGCCACCCTTGGAACATTTTTGATTGAATTTGACCAAGCGGTTTGAATACCCTTGGCGCATTTTTTATTGAATTTGACCAAACGGCTTGAATACCCTTGGAGCATTTTTGATTGAATTTGACCAAGCGGCTTGAATACCCTTGGAGCATTTTTGATTGAATTTGACCAAGCGACTTGAATACCCTTGGAGCATTTTTGATTGAATTTGACCAAGCGGCTTGAATACCCTTGGAGCATTTTTGATTGAATTTGACCAAGCGACTTGTATACCCTTGGAGCATTTTTGATTGAATTTGACCAAGCGACTTGTATACCCTTGGAGCATTTTTTATTGAGTTTGACCAAGCGGCTTAGATACTCTTGGAGCATTTTAAATTGAATTTGACCAAGCGGCTTGTATATCCTTGGAGCATTTTTGATTAAATTTTGAAATTTTATGTTTTTTGAATTTGTTTGTATTTTTTATGCTTTATATTTGGATGTTTTTGTATTTTATGTATATTTGAATATTTTTGTATTTTATGTATATTTGAATGTTTTTGTATTTTATGTATATTTGAATGTTTTTGTATTTTATGTATAAAATGCTTTAAAATGAATGATATTTAGAGTCTCAGGCTCTTCAACACCATCCAATTATGTGAGGCAATATGCTCCAGGCCCAAACCTTTCTGAAATCATGTAGAGGCCTATCCAGTTTGCCATAAATTTGTCTCGTAGATGTGACGACAGATTTGAGTTTTGCTAGTTTTTTTTTAGCCCAAGATCCCCAAATTTGAACTCTTAAGTGGATTTTACTATTGTAGGCTCGTGCAAGGCGATCCTGGTAGATGCAAAGATGCTCCAAGGCATTGACTCGATGTTCATCAAGAAGTGTTAATTGATCAAAGCGACCTTACCACGTGGTGTCATCATCTATGAATTCCTTCAATGCTATGCGCAGGGTTGGAATTTCCAAATCTAGAGGCATGATGGATTCAGTGCCATATACAATTTAAAATGATGTTACCCAGTGGGCATCTGCACACTAGTCTTGTATACCCACAATGCCAAAGGCAATTGCAAATGCTAGCCCTTATGATTATCTTTCATTGTCTTCCTCAAGATGGAGACTATTATTTTTTTTAGGCTTTTGCTTGCCCATTTGCTTGTGTATAATAGGGTGTTGAAAAACTATGTTGAATATGGTATTTTTTCATCAAATCATACACATTTTTGTTCTTGAAATATGGCCCATTATCTGATATCATCTTCGAAGGGACCCCAAAATGACTTATGATATTGTGGAGTATAAACTCCACAATCCTTGGTCCAGTTGTTGATGTCAAGGGGATTGCTTCAACTCATTTGGTGAAATACTCAGTGGTAATTATGATGAACGTGTGTCGACCTGAGGATGGGGGTGAGATCTTCCCCATTAAGTCCAGTCCCCATTGTGAGAAGGTTCGTACTTCCTGGATGGGCTGCAAGGCTTGCAACGACAAGTGAGTGAGTTATGCATGATACTGACACTTAACACATTTTTTGACATACTCATAATAGTCTTTTTTCATAGTGGTCCAATAGTAACCCATTCTAAATATGTGCTTAATGATGGCCATACCACTGAAGTGATCACCACACGTACCGTCATGAGCTTGTGAAATTACCCAGGATGCTTCTTGGGGCTCAAGACAACGAAGGAGCATTCCATCATAGCCTTGTATATAAAGGATCTCTCCTAGCAAGATATACCTTATCGCCTTCTATTTAAATTCTCATATTTTAGCATGCAATAGACCTTGTGGTACCATTCCAAGTTTCAAGAAATCCTTCAATTAGGAAAGCCAGTCCTGATAAACCACAGCTTCTATGGATAAAACAACATGCTCCTCCTGTGATTCAGAATTTGTGAACACATATTGAGAAATCACCCTATGATGGATGGTTGTACCACAATCTATAGGACCTTAAGAGATTAAATATTCCCAAGGTATTATTTGCAAGAAATCTCTAGCTCTAAAGGACCAATCCTGATTTGGTTTGGTCTGGATCATGTTTACTGACTCTTGATTTTCAATAGCCTCACGTTGTATTGTTGAGTGTGTGAGAACTTTAATGTGAATGGTTTTGAAATTAGCAGATGGATTCTGAGGGATTAAGGATCCCAAATATGCCATGGTGTCTACAAATCTGTTTTACGTACGAGGGATTGCCTCGATGTCATACCATTCCAATCGGGCTAGGTAAGTATCAACAAGATCCTTGTAAGCTTTCAGGAGTGGGCACCTTCATTGGAAAAATCCTTTGATTTTATTAACTATGAGCAAGAAGTAACCAAAGATATTCAATCTTTTAATGCCCATTTCAATGACTATTTAGAGTCCTAAGATCAAGGCCTCATACTCTATGTTATTTTTCATGCAAGTTAAGTCTAGCTTGAATGATAAGGGCAATGGAGCATCCTATAGTGTGATAAAGAATATCCCTACTCCGCCTGCTTGCTCGCACTTCAAACCATCAAAGAACAATGCCATGTCTCCTTCTTTTTCAAGTTCTTCAAGTTTGGGTGGATCTGATAATGTGAATACCGTATCATCAGGCAGTTCTATGGTAAGAGGTTTTCTATCATGAAAAGGTGCCTTTGCTAATTGATCTGCTATGACTTGTCCCTTAATGGACTTTTGGATTATGAACTCTAGATCAAATTCTATCAATAGCATGATCCACTTTGCAGTACGTGTATTGTGATAGGTCTTGTTCATCATATACTGCAAAGTATTTTGTTTTGATATAACGTAAGTCGTATGGTTTAACATGTGTCACAACTTTCTAGTTGCAAAGACCACTGCTAAACACAACTTTTCTACATATGCATATCCTAGCTCATAACTCACCAAGGTGTGATTGATGTAATATACGAATTTCTCTTTATCTTGTGCATTCTTTTGGGCTAACATGGTGCCTAAAATGAACTCAGTAGCCGATATGTATAGTAAAAATGGTACGTCTAGCCTTGGTGGAGCCAATATCAACGGTGTTTCTATGTAAGTTTTGATCTCTGCAAAGGCTTTTTGGCACTCTTAATCCCAATGAAATGGGACATCCCTATGTAGCAACTAATTCATGGATTGACACTTGTCTGATAATTAAGCAATGAACCATTTTATGGATGCTACCTTGCCTTGTAGGTAACTCCCTAATGTTGGTAGGGGCGGCCATTTCCATTATAGCCTTTACCTTTGTAGGATCAACTTCTACGCCTCTATTAGAAATGATGAACCCTAAGAGGTTACCATAAGTCATGCCAAACATGCCCTTATTAGGATTCAATCTAACATTGTGCTCAATGAGGCGATTGAAGACCTTTGTAAGGATCTCAACGTGCTCTTGCCACACTAAAGACTTGGCTAGCAAGTCATCCATGTAGTATTCTAAGACTGTGTGCATGTAGTCATGAAAGATGTATGTCATGGCCTACTGATACGTGGCACCAGGATTCTTTAGGCCAAATTGCATCACCTTGTAATAAAATGTCCTCCATGGAGTAATGAAAGTGGTCTTATGTTGGTCTTCGGGTTTGATTTGTATTTGATTATATCTAGAAAACCCATCCATTAGGGAGAGCATCTCATGACCTACAGTGGTGTCAACAAAAGCATCTATGTTTGGTAATGGGAACGAATCCTATGGAGTTTCCCTATTCAAGTCTCTAAAATTTGTGCAAATGCAGACTCTTCCATCTAGTTTTCCCATGGGCACCATGTTTGAAACCCATTTGGGATAGTCAATTGGGACTATGAAAATTGCATCCAATAGTTTTTGTAACTCGTTATTCACCATCAAAGCGATGGTTGGATGCATTTTCCTCAAATTTTACTTGATTGAATTTTTCATGGGATCCAATGAAAGGTTGTGGATAACTAACTTCAGATCAATCCATGTCATGTCTTTGTAAGTCCAAGCAAAAGGATTTAGCCTCTCTTTAAGGAAAGGAATTATGATGGCTTGTTCCTCCAGAGACATACTTTCTCCGAACTTGACTTTCTTTGGTTGAGTAGGATCATCACTGATGTACATCTCAAAATTTTCTTCTATAGCCATATGTGACCCATCCTCCAATTGGTGAGGCATGGGTATCAAATGAATGTCATCGATGGGATTTACAGGTCCTACTAACTCAGGATCCAAACCGGTATGGAATACGTCATATGCATAGCCTAGTACAAAATGAAATGGTTGTAACACATTTTTGCTAAGGAAAAGGTCTTCAGGATCTATGGGTGAATCAGCATGATTCTAATTAATAGCATTTGTATCAAGACATAGTGGTTTAATAGGATCCACTGGTTTATGAAGTGGAGTGGCAAAATCAATGGATATTGTATTAATGGATGGAATGAAATATCCAGGATCACATGGTTGAAATATTATCTCAAAGATTTCCCCTCCATACTCTTGACGAGGCTCTATAGGAAAAGGAATCTCTAGATCTGGCCCATGAGTAGGCCGGATAATAGGATCATTATATTCTAAGAGCTCCCTGAATGTAGGCATAGGGGTATTGATTACATGATGAATGGCATTTAATTTGATAGGTCTCCCTAAAAACCATAAGCTAGGATCTATAGCATGAAGTGTCACTTCTCTTCCTACCAGTGCGTTGACTTGCCACAAGTGGTGAGGCCCAAGATAAGCCATATCAGTCTCATCATCAAAGTCATCATCACTTATCCAAAAACTATTAGCATTGGTATGTAGCCCCAACATAAGGGGCACGTCTATTGGCATTAAGTAGGCCATATATGTTCCATCTTCATATTCTTCATCACTTATGAAGATGCCATTTTCATTAGTATGTTGTCCTAAGTTATAGGGTCATTACCTTACCCCTAGGTAGGCTCTCTCCATTGAGTCCACTGACTCATAGCCACTTTCATCTTATATGTATCCACTCTCATTATGGCTGGACCAAGTAAGGCTCTATAAATAGTGTGGCCCATGATAGGCTAGGATTTCTTGTATTTCATCATCGCTTACCTCGTATCTATTTTCTTCTCAATCTTAATCCCACAAGTTGCAACCTATTGGGATGGCATCAATTGAGAATTTTTTATGGTAATTATTTGGTGGTGGTATGTTTACCACGACCACTTGTTTGTTGGTCAGATGTCTTGTGGGGCGATAAGGAATAAAATTGATGTATTCTCCTAACCTCAAGCTTAATATATCCAAGTTTGCTTCTAGAGGGTCATCTCGACCTCTGATGTGATAGCCTAACCCAAAATTTTTAGAGGGAAGCTAGTATTGTAGCTCGAATGGCCGCCTACACCCCTGCTCATAAATACCAAGACCGTAGCCATGCCAATGGTAATGTTCAAAGTAACTTATAGCAAACTCAGGATTAGAGAGGTAATGAAAATTAATAGTGAATAGTTCATCATTGTTGTCTTCTATGTATGTAGACTTATGGGCATAGTCCAGGCCAACATAAATAAAGTTTTTCTGGTTGGGAGGGATTCATTCCTAGTATAACCATCATTCCCACTAGTGGTCTTAGGTATTTTTTCCGTACCCTATCCTATGTAGACTCTATGATGGGCATGAATGTTATGTTCTACACAAGATACTCTCCTATCCCTGCACTTGCCAAATGTAATATCACATGTGATGTGGATGATCCTACAGATGATACTGGTGAAGCGGGTTCTAGTATCTCCTCAGCTTGATATTGGAGATCTTCTTCTTCCATGGGACTTAGAATTTTCTCAATGGCTATGACTAGCGCTTCCTTGGGCTTTCCTTCCTCAACTAAAAGCACATTTAGCTTCTTATTGTATTTTGTCTTAGAATTTTATGGTCTCTTAGAAGCATTAGTCATTTTGGGTGCAAGATGAGGTGTTAATGTGGTTGGGTCTTTACTTACCCCTTTGTCTCTATCATCTAGTTGCGTAGTTGGAGATGAAGGTCCTATAGACAGGTGGGTAGAAGGAATCACAAATTCTCTTGGAAAATCCACCTGATGGACATATTTGAATGGCTCTTCATCAGCCAACACCACATAGACTTTGTCATCATGTACGTACTTGATACATTGGTGTAAAATCGAAAGGACACACTTCATATCTCTTATCCAAGGGTGCCCTTGGAGGATGTTGTATGACATGGCCCCTTCCAAGACATGACACATCACAAGGATGGTCTTATGCCCCACCTTGATAGGTACGACTATCATTCCCATAGTATTGCATAAAGCATCATTGAAAGCTCTTAATGTGTAGGCTCCTAGAACGATATTTGACTTGGGGATCTTGAGGTGTTCTATTGTTGTTGTTGTGATGATTTTGATTGAAGAACCCGTATTGATCAAGATCCACTTAAAAGGTAAATCATTGATTGATGCCACAATGTGTAGCGGAGGGTCTGGTAAGGTAGTAGGTATTGTCTTAATCTCATAATCAAAAATTGGATTACAGGTTCTTGGTATTCTTGTACTTGTCCCACAAAACAAGTGAATGCATTTGGATCTTGTGGTTGGAGCTCAATTGATCTCAAAATCTCCATCAAAGTCTCCCTATGCTTTGGGGATTGTTATATGAGCTCATAGATAGACAACTTAGTTGAAGTCGTTTGTAAGTTTTGCTCTAGTCTATTCTGAATACTTACCATAGATTGAGTTGGTGGACCTGGAAGGTTGTTTTACCCCTACCTCTGCCTAAGTGCAACTAGGACATTAATGGGAGTCACAGGAGGGTGTGGTTGACCATATCGTCTAGTCATGGTAGCTATATTGATAATTTCAACCATCTCAATGCACCCATGGGTAGGTGTATCAATTCAGACCTGATTGACTTGGGCACCTTGCCATATAGGGGCCTCATGGTTTGGTAGCAGGTTCTTGTATATGCACATATATCTGTTATCAAGAGCTAATGGGTTATCATATTTAATTTCTCCCACTTCAATCATATTTTGCACCTGGTATTTGAAACCAAAAACCGAAAATGCAATTGCAAGAATGATATAAAATGATAGAAATAATAGTATAGATGCTTAAATAATAAATCTAGATAGCAAATCAAATGGGATGCACTATTTTAATAACTTATTTTGAATTTTATCATGCAAATATGCTAAATGAGGTGAACTCTAGGATGCAGAACAAAAATAAATCGATCTAATGCATAATTAAATAAGGAAGAAATGTATAAAACGCAAACTCATGGCTCTGGTTACCCCCAATCTGAACTGCAGTCAAAATCATCTGCAATCATACGAGATCGTCGCCGATTTCGACAGGATCGTGTGAAATCGTGTTGGATCGCCTACGACGATCTGAGCTTCCTCTGACTGAAACACAGTAAAATCCTGCAATAAAACCTGAAAATACAAATGCAAATGATGGGGCGAGGATGTTCTAATACATTAAAAAACTAGAGTTGCAGGGAAATGATCAGCCAGGGGGATAAACTGGGAAAATCCCAAGTTTATATAGGATTAGGGGGAGGTTAGGAGGTTGGGGATCATCCCAATCTAGGATATCTCCAACGTAGGAATCTCCAACCGTGCAAACACACTTCTGCCCGAGTTGGAGAGGTTGTTGAAACAGAGGCTAATTATGAAAATTTGGTTTTGGGACAAAATTGTCTGGACATTCTGTTCCAGACGAATTCATCCGATTTGGGACGATATCGTCAAAACAAAAAACAACTTCTAAAAATGGCACAAAAAATGAGGTGAGTGGTTAACGGGCGGTTTCGTGGTTAAAATTCAAATTTTTAATCTTTTTACTGATGGTTTAACTGCGCCAATTTTAGGGTGCTACATTTTACCCCCTCTTTAGCGAATTTTTTGAAGAAAATGCATTAAATATGAGTTCTTCATGCTTTACGAGAAAGCAAAATTTATTCCATTTTTTAGACGACGATTCTAGGTCGAATTGTACAACTGCTTGCTATGGTGCCCCCTCCGAGTTTTTACCCAAATCGAACGTTTGAGGTAAAAGCATGGAAAAGCAAAAATTTAAAAAAATGTTGTTTTTAAATAAAATTAAGAAAAATAGGGTAAAACCCTAATTCATTTTTACTGTTCACTTTCGCTGTTTCATAGTGCTGCAGGCGAAATGGTGGAAATGGCACACAGATCGACAAAGGTCCGACGCGGGCTGCGGGTAAGGATCTAAACCTGATACATTATGTTTTTAACTTGATTTGTTTAATTTTTTACATTAAATTTTAATTTTTTTTTGTCATCGTGGCTGCTTTTAGGCTGTCGACGACGTTGGGACGAAATCATTCCAACTTCGTCAAAATCGTCCCTATATCACCGATTTCGTCTAAGGACAAAATTGGAGAAATAGGGGTGATTTCGTCCAATAAAGGACGATCCCTAAATTGAACAAAAGGGAGACGATTTTGTCCTACCAAGGATGATTTTACTAAATTTAGTACGATATCGTCCAATAATGGATGATATCATTTTTTATGAGATGAAATTGATTTTAATTGATTTTAATGATTATGTACTAATGAGTTTTTTTTTTGTTGTTTTATTGTTTATTTTGCAGATGGGATTACTAAAGAGTCAGGAATGGAAATACGGGGGGCTCAGAGATGATGTAGCCACACTCGATCCGGAGGAGTAGGATAGACTAGTAGAGGTTGGACTACAGCATGTGGCAGAAATTCCACAAATTTCTACAGACATGGGGCTACTGATAGCCCTAGCAGAGAGATGGTATCAGGGATCATCTTGCTTCCGACTACCGATAGGGGAGATGGCTCCCACTCTAGAGGATGTATGGAGGATCTTGAGGATCCCCATATATGGGTGATTCATGACTCCTTCGACCAATCAGGGCCATGCCATGATGCGATTGTGCAGTGACCCAAGCTTTGCCTTAGAGAAAGGTGGAGTGAACATCGAGGTATTGAGGCAGATGCCTAGGGCATCTTGATTGACCCAGGTTTTGGCAAGGGTGGTGGGTGGCCTACTTCTATGCCACCAGATCGAATGCAGGTTACTGTGGCTCCTCTCAGATGTGGTCTCTGACATGAGAGACCACGGTTATAGGTTTGCTTGGGGCAGTTTTGTATTGTCGCTTGTATAGGATCCTTTACGGGGTCGTATACAAGGAGGTCGATGTCTGGTGCTAAAATTGATGCTATAGGTTTGGTTCTGGGAGCACATTACTGTGCAGAGGCCAGTAGGGCTTCCACTAATAGGAGTTGACCGAAAGAGACCCCGGGTTTTCTATTGGTGGCTCCAGAGAGGGTCACAGTGACGGATATATCTATCGATGTTTCGGAGATTGCTAGACGACCTCATCCTAGATCAGATCACCTGGAGGCCATGGAGATAGCATCCAATGTTGGAAGAGGATGGACAGGAGTTGGCTCACATTAGGCGAGTCTTTTGGTTGAGGATGGAGCGGGGAGAGGTAGAGCTCCACCACTATGACCAAGTTTTGAGGTAGTTCGGTCTACAGTAGGGGATCCCTTCTCTCAGGGATTACGAGTACTCCTTAACTATCTAGTATAATACTACACTGAGCAGGGCTCCAGAAATACAATGATTCTAGAGTTAGGATGCTGACGATGCCCCCATTCAGCCAGTGGATGGGGACGACATTGGGGTAGCATACGGATATGATGCCTGGTATGCAGGCATCTACCCTCCTCGGATGACGAGGGCATAGGGTCCGATGCACGTTGTTGTGCAACAAATGGAGAGGTAGCGCCAGGCTACCATTGATATAATGAGGAGTTGCAAAGGGAGGTATTAGTGATGGCCTCCTTAGGAGAGATGTCAAAGAGTGCCATAGGCTCCAGAGAGACCGTAGTAGCCAAAGAGGAGGGAGGAGGGACTCCCTTCTCAACAGAGGGATAGGCCACCATCGCTCGATAAGGGCAAGGGTATCGAGGTGGGGGAGAGCAACGATATGGCGACTCTTCGAGAGGAGAATGCCTGCCTATGAGCTCATGTGCAAACACTACAGGATGAGGCTACATGACTCAGGGCTCAGAGCGAAGGGGTGAGCATGCAGAAGCTGGCATAGGCCATTGCTCAGACCGTGTTCTATCAGGGAGTATACTTCTATCTGATTCCAAAGGGCTAAAGGATACAGCTACCAACTAAAATTGCAGAGTCGGTCAGGATGGGGTCGTTGAGGACATCCTCATGATCGATGTCGAGGACCCATGATACGGCATGGACTCTGATGGGACCACCTCCTCCATCTCAGGACGAGAGAGGAGATGAGGCTGAGATCTTGAGGGCTTCTCGAGACTAGCTGCACATTGACTATAGATTGTATATTTTTGAGAGGATTGAGTATGCCAGGGTATAGATTGTGGCATACCAATTCGTTTTGATATGATGTACATATATTTCTTGATATATATATATATATATATATATATATATATATATATATATATATATATATATATATATATATATATATATATATATATATATATATATATATATATATATATTGTATTCTCTTTATGATATGACTTGTGCATATGTTTTATGATTCTTTAATATTTTAATTGTTGATTTATTATTCATGTAATTATGTCGTTGAAAATATTATAATTTTATGGCATGCCATAAAATTTAAATGAAATAATTTGATGTAAACAAATTGGTTGTGGTGTGATTTGATGAAAAAAAAATAAAGTGACTTCTAACAATAATTTCAAAGGACATTGTCGCTGTTACATGACCATTTCATGGATTCGCCGCTCGCTAGGTCATTAAGCTAATCCCGGTAGAGAAATATTGCTAAAAGTAAAAGGGTGCTTAAGAGACTTTCTTAAGACTTTTGTGATGTGATGATGAAAAATGATGATGGTGATGATTTGTTTTCAGATGTCCATGAAAATATTATGCATGAAATATTAAAAATATGATTTTTGCTAGGCATAAAATTCCTAAGTGTGATAGAAATTTGAACAATTGCCTAGGAATTATACCATCGTCGCAAAAAACTAAATGTTGACATAATGAAATGAAATAGAAAAGTTTTCATTCTTTTTAAAGCACAATTGTGTAACATAATGATTTAAGCCATATGCTTTTATGGATAAAAATGGGAAATAAAATTAAAACGATGGTTTGCGCTAGGCATAGAATATTTAGGTATAGACTTATACCATCATCGCGAAATCCAAAGAAGAAATTGATATAATAGTTTTATTGCATAGTTGATTTTTGAGTTTGACATAAACAAAAAATAAAATATGAGGACTTGCACTAGGCATAAAATTCCAATTTAGGTTTAGGAACTATACCATCATTGCGAAAGTTGAAAATATATAAATGTGACTTTATTGCTAGATTTTTGAACATGTTTTGAAAGAAATTTTGGATTTTGAAAAAAAATGTATGTAATTTTTTTTACGCTAAGCAGATGTTCTCAAGTAAGGAAATCAAATTATTCCAAAATATTTGCATAAATATTTTAAATTATCTCAAAGACAAAATTTAGATTTATAAGGAACCCCATGTACATATGTGAGTTCATTGTCGATCTCGATCTATCATAATGATACAAAATCTCTCAAATACAAATGTGTGTGCAATTGTATTGTTCATTTACCGATTTTGAGCAAGATAATTTGATACAAGTAATTTGAATTAACCAAATGAGTGTTCGTTAACCATGATTTATATGCATATAACCATACCAAACTACTATGTAAGTCAGGTCATCAAGAGCTAGCTGATCCATAAGCAGACATAGGTCTATACAAAAGAAGGGCGTTCATGTAACAGACATATCACCACGCTAGGAGTTACCCAAGGCCAAGCGGGTTGGGCACAAACCACCTGTTATGGGGCTTACCTCACATTTTTTGAATAATTGAGAATTCTAGGGATTCAAGCTCATTCACCCTTCTTTTCTTTTCAAAGGGTAGGGGAAGGGATTTTATTGCTTTTTGCTTTTTCTTTTCTTTTCTCTCTCTCTCTCTCTCTTTTGTATTTTTGCTTGATACTGAGATAATGCTGAAATATTGCTGAGATGGTACAAAATGCTACTTGAAATAATGCTTCTTTTTCTCATGATTTTTTTTTTCTTTCTATACTAGGGATAGTTGCTCGGATTGGCTGTAGAGCAAGGGATTTTTATTTTGGGCAGGGGTGAGCTTGTCCTTTTGTCAATTCTCAAATATTCTAGACCATGTGCATGATAGGATAGTAGGGGAAACTTTTCGCTCGAGAGACCACTTCTACTATGTAGCATCGTTTTGAATTTGTAATGAAATCATTTTAATGTGAAAAGGTATACTTGGTTCAAGTAAATAACAAGATCAGTTCTCTATGCTCAAAAATTTATTTAATTCATCTATGGACTTTGATATAAGAGAGATTAATAATCATACCAAATAAGATCAAGATATTTATTCATGTGAGTGTGAAAGTGAGGGATTCCAAATAAATGCTAATTTATCCAAAACAACTGAAAATATAATTGTAATACTTCAAGAATTGATAGGTGCAAAAATAAAAGATGTTTTTGAATATTTTGATGATTTTGATTTTTTTATATTTTGAACTTGATTTATGAATTGAGAGAATACATAGTATTACTGTTTTTGAAATTTTTATATGAATTTACTAAAATGAGACAAGATGTACAATATATACAGCGACGAAATTACCCGAATTATGCATAATAATGCTTAAGATGCATAATGTTCATAGGTTCTTTAAGATCTTTACCATCTAAGGTAGCTAATCTGTATGCTCTCGATCTAAATTTAGCAGTGATGATATATGGCCCAAACCAATTAGGTTCAAATTTACCTTTAAGGTCTTTAGTTGCATTAGTATTTTTTTTATTTTCTTTTAAGATGAGGTCACCGATCTCAAAGGATCGGTGATGAACTTTCTTAAGATATGCTCGTTTGAGCTTGTTCTAGTAGGCTCGAAGATGCTCCAAAGCATTGATGCGCTTCTCATCTAGGAGTTCCAGCTGACTAAATCTGCCAACACGATATTCATCTCCTACTTCGGTATCTTGAAGTAGCAGAGCCAAAGAAGGAACCTCTAATTCAAAGGGAAAAACAACTTCAGTGCCATAAACCAAAATAAAAGGTGAAGTGCCCATGGGAGTACGAATGCTAGTTAGATAAGCCCACAAAGCAGGATATAATTGAATGTGCCAATCTCAGCCAGATTTATTGACCAGTCTTTTGAGGATTTTAATTAATGTTTTATTAGATGCTTCTGCTTGGCCATTACCTTGAGGATAATAGGGAGTGGACCAACGATGTTGAATTTTATATTTTTGACATAGTTTCTTTACATCTTTATTTTTTAAACAAGTTCCATTATCCGAGATGAGATTTGTAGGAATTTCGAACCTACAAATAATTTGATTGAAAATAAATTTGGAAACTTGGGTTCCAGTGCAAGAAGCTAAGGGCATAGCTTCAACCCACTTCGTAAAATACTCGGTGGCGGTTATGATGAATTTGTGTCCATTAGATGACACAAGATTGATTTTTCCAATAATGTCTAAGCCCCATTTTGAAAAGGGCCAAGGAGATGAAATAGCCTACAGTTCTTGTGCAGGCACATGGACAAGGTCAGCATGTTTCTGGCACTTGTCGCAATGGCGCACGTAATCATGTGCATCATTCTCCATGGTAGGCCAAAAATATCCTATCTTAAGAAGCTTCTTAGCAATGGTGCTACCACTAAAGTGTCCCCCACAAGATCCATCGTGGGCTTCACTCAAAGCTGATCTAGACTCTTCTAGATTCAAACATCTCAGTAGGATACCTTCAAAAGATCTCCTATTTAAGGTATTGCCAATTATGATAAAGTGACTTTCTCGTCTACATAATAATCAATGTTGGTTTCTATTAAAACCTTCAGGGAAGGTTCCATTGTGAATAAAATTGAGGATATCAGTGTACCAAAGTTTAGGAGTAGTTTCGTTGATTAGAAACACGTCCAAAGGTTCCAAGCATGATTTAATTGAAGTGGGTTCCTGGAGTCGATGAATAATGATGGTAGCATATTCGTCATCTAACTCCAAGGGTAAAAGAGATGTAGTTGTGGCCATAGCGTCAGCCACACGATTGCTAGTTCTAGGAATAGCTTCCAAGGTAACTTGATCAAATAAAGATATTAATTGTAATACATATGCTTTATATGGGCACAATTTATCATCTTTGGTTTGATAAAAATCATTAATTTGATTTATAACAAGTTGAGAATCACCGAAAACTAATAGATTTTTAATTTTCAATGCCATGGCAGCTCGTAATCCAAGGATTAGAGCCTCATATTTAGCAGTGTTATTAGTACAGGAAAATGTTAATTTAAAGGATAGAGGTATGAGATGTTTCTATGGAGATATCAAAATAATACCTGCACCAGCCCCACTCATGCATTGGGCTCCATCAAAGTATAAGGACCATTGATCTGAATGATCTGCCTCTAATTTAAGGCATTCGTCCGAAAACTCAATGACGAGGGGATGGGTGGATTCTAAGGGTGCAACAGCTAATTGATCTACTATTATTTAACCCTTAACAGACTTATGTCCTATAAACATGAGTTCAAACTCACTTAGCGCAAGAACCCACTTTGTTGTGCGACCAGATAAATAAGGTCGACTCATGGGATACCGCAAGGGATTGGATTTAGCAATAACGTATATTTTTTGACTGAGCATATAATGGCATAGTTTCTGTGTAGAAAATACGATAACTAGACATAACTTCTCTAATGCTGTGTAGCGGGTTTCATAACTAATTAATGTTCTGCTAATATAATAATTAACACGCTCTCTCTTCTCATCATCAAGTTGAGCTAACATAGCTCCTAAAGCAAAATCTGAAGCAAAAATATACAAGATAAATGGGCGATCGGGTCTAGGTGGTGAAAGTACAGGTGGGTTAAGAAGATATTGTTTGAGGAGTTCAAATGCTTCCCGACATTCATTGTCCAAATGGAAAGAGACATACTTCTTAAGAAGCTTAAGAAAGGGTCTGATTTTATCTGCCAGTTTATCGATGAAGCGACGGATGGCTTGAAGCTTACCTTGTAGACTCCGTAATTCAGATATATTTGTGGGTGCGGGCATATCAGTGATAGCCGTAATTTTGAGAGGGTCAATTTCGATGCCACGTAAAGAAACTATAACCCCCAATAATTTACTGGACATTTTTTTGGATTCAATCAGATAAGATATTCCCTTAACCGATTAAATACTTTTCTCAAGTCATGTAAATGGTCATCTTCTTCAGTAGAACGAGCTATAATGTCATCTACATAATCATGTAGTATATCATGCATCATATCCTGAAAGATATAAGTCATGGCTAGTTGATAGATTGCACCTGCATTCTTTAAACCGAATGGCATCATTTTCCAACAAAAGGTCCCCCAAGGGGTAATAAATGTTGTTTTAGCTCTGATCTTCAGGAGCTATCCTGATCTGATTATAACCATAAAATCCATCCATTAAGGATATCATTCCACTCGCAGCAGTAAAATCAATGATCTGATCCATATTGGAAAGGGGAAAATCGTCTATAGGGCATGCAACATTAATATCTCTAAAGTATGTACAAACCCTAACCTTAGTAGCTTCTTTCTTAGTTCTTGGAACTACATTCGAGATCCATTCAGCATAATCAATGGCTTGTATAAAAATAACATTCAAGAGTTTTTCTAACTCTCCTTTGACTAGTAAGGCCACTTTAGGATGCATTTTTCTAAGTTTCTGTTTAACAGGTTTAGCATCCGAATGGACTACTAGGTGATGCATAACTATAGAAGGGTCTAAACCCGGCATATCTTCATATGTCCAAGCAAAGACATCTTCATATTCTTTAAGAAATGCAATGTATTTATCTTGTTTTTCTTGACTCAATTCTGATCCAATGTTGATTATGTGAGGGTTATCCTCGGTTCCAATGTTAATTTTTATGACATTTTCTACTTCCATGTGTAGATATCTCTCAAAATTAGGTGGGGCGGGTGAAACGCCCAATTCCTGTAATTCTTCCAAGGTTAACTTGGATAATTCATCTTGAGGAGTCGTGGCCTCAATCTGGGCTATACTAGGTATAGAGCCATCAAAATAAAATCCATTATGTAATAATTCCTCAACGAAGACATCATGAAAGATATCTCCCTCCAACTCATCGTCGGATTCAGCGATCATCTCAGGATAAGCTATAGATAGCATATTACATGTGAATGGCTTATTCGTTAAACGCAAAGCATCACGTTCATCTAAATAATCTTGGTAACATATAATATGGTCATCATCCTCAAATGGCTGACCCTTACTAGAAAATAGGCCCACACCACATCGAGTGGGCCACGGCTCTACCTCAAAAGGTTCTTTCATATCATTCTGGAAAGGTCCCAAACCTTTCCCTTTATATCCCAATTTAAGCATTATAGGTTTGGCTTTAGTATACTCATTAGTAAAATAACATTGAGCATATCCATCATAATGAGTTCTGATGTTTTTGGGTATTCTACCCCAGTCATATCCCTTATAAATAAAGGCACAGCTCCTGACTTGGTAAATAATTCCCATAGGTTGTGGGAGGCCTAAGGTACAAGGAGATGGTGGCAAATTATTTAAAATAAGGGAATCTTGCATAGAAATATTCGTTTCTTCTAATATAAGAATTTTAGATAGATCGGGTAAGAGCTCGTCAGTAAGAGCATAAGAGGTAGAAGGAATATTTCCTAGGTCTTCTTATGCGGATAATATGCATTTGGTGGATATAGATGGTGTAGAGGTGTCAATAGATGGGTCTATTATAGGTATAGAAGTTATAGGAGTAGAACAAGAGACATTGGTTGTGGGATTAGGATCTTTCTTAGGTCCTAATGCGGTTAGTTCATAAGATGGTTGAGCTATATGTGAAGGTGCATCTTATGGAGAAGAAGTAGATGACCTTGTGGGTGTGAGTTTCACACGTTTAGATGGATAATGAGAATTAGGATGTGTGGATGACAGCACGGGGCAAAATTGAACTCCAATAGGTTTTGCCAAAGCACACATATCAAAGGGTCTTAGATCACCATGAATGGTAACCAACTGATTCTTAAATTTGAATTTAACACATTGATGTAAAATTGAGGGAACAACTTGCATCGCATTGATCCAAGGGCGACCCAAGAGTATATTGTATGATGCAGGGCAATGTACAATAAACACGGTTGTATCCAAGGTTCTTGGACCAACCTGCAATGGAATGGTAATAACTCCACACGTTTCTTGTGTTTCGTCATTGAAAGCTTTTATGATCATATCAGTTCTTTTCATTTCCTCACTTCTAAACCCAAATATTTGGTAGAAGTCAAAAGTGTAGATATTTAAAGATGAACCATTATCAATAAAAACTCGTTTGACTGCTACATCTCCAATTAAAGCAGTAATATACAAGGGGTTATCTTTATGTAAACTATGTTGAGGTATGTCTTTGTCCCGGAAATCAATACAATCAACTTCACGAGTTATTATAGTATTGGCCATGGCTTTGGGTTGAATGTCTTGTGGTACCATCATCTGGCTTAATGTGAGCATTAATTCATTTCTATGTGTGGGAGAAGATCTTAAAAGGTCCAAGAGAGAAATTCTAGTTGTAATATTTGATAATTGTTCATTAATATTATAAGGAGGTTTAGGTTGAACATTAGGTGCATGATTCCTTTTATTAGGAACCTTCAAAACAAATGGAGTTGATCCACCATTCTGAATTTGATCTTGTTGAGAATTTTGAGCCTGTTGTCTAGTAACAACTCTTATGGTACCCACAATATTATTCTGCGGATGATGAATGGGTCTTGGTCTAGCGTTTATAGCTAACTCATTAGAAAGTAATTGGTGGGACGATGGTCTAGTAGTGACTCTTCTTGGAAATGGTTCTTTTGGAACCATATGACTTGTGATAGGGTGAATAGTATCCGATTCATCTTTAGAGCTATTCGATTGATTTGATGTGATTTCCATATCACTCTCGGTCTCATATTCTGTATCACTAAGATCGGGTATCTGAATATTATATAGAGGCCTGGTTGTAACCATGGATAAAGTTGTGTCAAATATTTCTGGCTCATGAGCAGGTAAATGCCCACTAATAGTTCCTACATATCGGGCAGGAGGAGGAACATTATGATGTTCAATTTGATTAGCCACCTCCTTACCATGTTTTGGTAAGGGATGTTGAAATATGTCTAATGACTAATTGGCATTCTGATTCTGGTTTTATGTGGTGTTATGTTGAGCATTATTAGGAGGATTTTGCTTAGGTTTAAAGGCTTGTACCTCCATCTCATTGGTATCAATCAAGTCCTGTATTTTATGTTTTAATCTTGCACAAGAGTTGGTAGTGTGTCCAGGTCCTCTATGGAAGTCACGATGTAAATCTGCTCTGTATCCGGGTATAGTTGGATCAGGTTCTCGAATATTTGGTAATTGAATCAAACCTCATTCTAATAATTGTAGGAGAATAGTTGATAAAGGTTGATTTAACCTAGTAAATTCTCGAAGAGGTCTATCAGGAGGTTTCAGTACAAACTTCTCCGCTGTCTTTGCAGCATTAACATTAGCAATATTTTTGCTATCAGTGACTCCATCACCCACAACTTGTTTATTATTATATTGATTTCTAGATGTTTTCTCATCGTCTTTCTTTTTAAGCTGACCTCTCCTAATGAAGCATCTTCTACTCTTAGGGCTAAGTCTATAGCCTAATCGAAGGTGGTCAAGGTAGCAGTTGATAACTTGTAAGATAGTTGCTCTTGCAAATTATTAATAAAGATGTCCAAAATCTCCCTATAAGGTAACACAAAGTGCAATTTTCCTATCAATTGTCTCCACCTAGATAGGAAATTAGAAAAGCATTCATCTTTGTCGTGTTTTAAGTTATACAAATCTTTAATGGTCACATGTCTTTCGATATAGGCACTAAATTGATGAACAAAAGACTCGGTAGTTTCTTTGAAATTCCTCAAATAATTAGTAGGTAATTGATAATACCACTCTAATGCCATTCCTCCCAAGCTCTTTGGGAACATTTTTAGTAATAACAAGTCATCATGTGATATATCATGATATGCTATCCTAAACATACGAAGATGCTCTATGGGATCTTCTGTTCCTTTATATATGGGCAGGACAGGCATAGGAAAATGTTTAGGATACGGCTATGCTACAACTATAGGATCTAAAGGCCGACTACACATCTCTCGATAATTGTACAAGGGACGGTAGGGATCTATCTAGTCCATGCGAGAAACTAACTGTTTCACCATGGCTTCAAGATTACTATTTTGTCCACCATATTGGTTCGGTGGGACATAGGTATGGGATTTATGAGTGTATGATGGTGTGACATAAGGATTAGATGCTATATTGCTATTATGCAAAGTGTTGGTAGGAAGAGTATTATGAAGGGGATTTATAATAGTATTATGTTGTATCCCAGATTTTTGGTAATTGGTGTTTGGTTTTGTTTTAGGTTTTTGTTGATTTGAGTTATGTTGCTCAATAGCTTGGCAAAATAGAGCAGTAAATTATGGTTTCTTTTGTGCGGGAATGACCCTAGGCTTGCTAACAGGAACTTAAGGTGGTTGGGTAACCTGTTGTTGTTGCATGTTCCAGATCGCAACTACTATATCCAAATTGGATGGTCCAGCTTGATCACTCTCTTGTTCAATAAAGGACAAGGGATTAGTGCATGTGTGAAATACATCTTCTAGAGTTGCTTGAGTGTCACTAATTCGATCCTTGTCCATATGGACTGCTCTATTAAAAACACCAATATTTGTGTTAATGAACTTCCAAAATTGTTCCATGTTTTCAAAAGTGATAGCTCCTCCCGGAGACATTTTAGGGGATGAGGATCCTTCCTCTCTATTAGTTTCTTCTTGTTCATTTGCTACAGCAAGCTCTTCTTCTTGTTGGTCTAGGATTTCTTCTTCTTGAACTTGGTCCTCAGGAGGGACATTTTGGTCAATTAATGGTCTTCCTAACCAATCTTCATCTTCCTCGGTTTGTTTTCCATTCCTAAGTCTAGGCATTGTACTACACTTAGATTTTAGCAAATATATATACTTATATATATATGCGGTAGGGTTGAGAGGTATATATTTTAACTATATACCTACTATAATACTTAAAAAAAAAATGTTTTGTTTTTTTTTTTGTTTTTTTTTCACAAGTATAAAAATAACAAACATCATGCTAGTTGCAAGAAATAACAATAGTAAAAAGAATGACTTAGTTTTCTATAAATAGTTTATGGATATCGTTAATAGAATCAAGTTCATCAGGAGTCATGAAATGCTCCTCTTCAAATTGGAAGTGGTTTTTCAAGAACTTGACAAAGTGTGCTATGATAATATGATCTATTTCAGACTCTGACCTGTAAAAATAAAGTTCATGGCAATACTCTCGATACAACACAGCTCTAGGAACTCTATTCCATCTCTTTCTATCTATAAGAATGACTTATTGATCCTCTATATGAGATAGAAATTTATGTACTATAACTGCGTTCTCAAGGTATTCCTCAAAGGTGTATAATTCAAAAGACACAAGTGCTCTTTTATCGGCTAACCACCTATGGCAAGCTCTCTGAAGTTCATAGTACAAAGTCACTAATCAGGATCCAAGATACCGGGGGAGGGGTATAAGGGTGAATTTTTTATGGATGGCGGGCTTCACCAGGAAACTTTGAGTGGCAGTTTTCGTGCCTAGGTTGAGAATGGGTTTGATGTGTTCATTTTATATTCAATCATTCATATTCCTAGGTTGGCCAAAATTAATCTAAGCTATTCTATATGAAATTTCGGGTTTATATGAAGACAGCAAACATGAATGAATCCTAAATATAGAGAATATGTGAAATGGAGAGGAATACACCTGATTCCTGATGTCTGATGAAGATTTTGAAGCTTGTAAGAGTCCAGATCGTCTCGGATATGATAGGATCATCTGTAATTGTAAAGAATCATCTCAAATCACAGGTGATCATCTGAGATCAGACAAGATCATCGAAAACTTGACGAATTCGTCAAACGAATTCATAAGAAACCTGCAATCATGGAAACAGACACCAAAAACCGAAAATGTAATTGCAAGAATAATGTAAACTGATAGAAATAATGGTATAGATGCTTAAATAATAAATCCAGATAGAAAATCAAATGGGATGCACTGTTTTAATAACTTATTTTAAAATTTATCATGCAAATATGCTAAATGAGGTGAACTCCAAGATGCAGAACAAAAATAAATCGATCTAATGCACAATTAAATAAGGAAGAAAGGTAGAAAATGCAAAATCAGGGCTCTGGTTACCCCCAATCTGAACTGCAGTCAAAATCATCTGCAATCGTTCGAGATCATCATCGATCTCGACAGGATCTTGCGAAATCATGTTGGATCGCCTACGACGATCCGAGCTTCCTCCGACTGAAACACAGTAAAATCTTGCAATAAAACCTGAAAATACAAATGCAAATGATGGGGCAAGGATGTTCTAATACAGCAAAAAACTAGAGTTGCAGGGAAATGATCAGCTAGGGGGATAAACTTGGAAAATCCCAAGTTTATATAGGATTAGGGGGAGTTTAGGAGGTTGGGGATCATCCCAATCTGAGAGATCTCCAACGTAGGAATCTCCAACCGCGCAGAGACGCTTCTATCCGAGTTGGAGAGGTTGTTGAAACAGAGGTTAATTATGAAAATTCAGTTTTGGGACGAAATCGTCTTGACGTTCAGTTCCAACGGTCAAAAAAACTTCTAAAAATGGTACAAAAAATGAGGTGAGCGGTTAATGGGCGGTTTCGAGGTTAAAATTCAAATTTTTAATCTTTTTACTGATGGTTTAACTGTGCCAATTTTAGGGTGCTACACCTATATCCTTTTGGCTTAGGATGGTTAGGATCTACAAGAGTTACATTAGGAAATTTGATCTTCCCAGCCTCACTTAATTGGTTGAAAATTGATTGCATTGAATCTGATAGAGGTGTAAAATAGCAAGGTGGCTTGCATTCTCTATTTTGCCCTTGATTGTTCTTTTGATCGTAATTGACTGGTGGAGGTTATGCTTGATAATTATTGGGTTGCTACACAACCCCATACTTAGGTTCAGCCAATACTAATTCCATTACTTCATGGGATATGTTGAAAAATGCTTTCATTACTCGATTCAAGTTCGCTATTGATCTCGCAAGTGTTTATTTATAATTTGCTTCTACTCGTAGAGAACCTAGTGAACCATTGCATATGTTTAATACTAGGTTTCATAAGATGTATTCAATACTGACTGCACCTTATAATATTGTAGAAGATGCAACAATCCCAATATATTTTGGTGATTTGGATCTATTAACGAAAATATTTGTCAGGAGAACGGGGCAAATAACTACACTTACAGGAGCTTACACTAAGGCGCTCATAATTGAACAGTAGATGATACAATCAAGTTATGGATTGGGGCAACTTCCATCTATTGGTTATCCTGGTATGCAAAATCAGATTCCTATGATAAATCATACTTTAACTAATCAAATACCAATGTTGAATTCAATTTCACAAATTTCAAATCAAATGGCATATCCTCAGTTGAGTAATCCTTTGTTTTTAAAAAGTCATTATGCTGCACACAAAACAAGAAATAACAATGTACCTATTTTTAAAAAGTTTTGGAAATGTAGCAGCAATGCAAAATAAGAATTCTTTTCAAAATTTTCAATTACAACAAAATAATCCTATGTTTGCACAAAATTCACAAAATCAAGGAAATCCAATATATACAAATTCATGGTTGAATCAAAATTCTTTACCAAATCAAAATGTTCCAAATGTTATGCCAAGTCCAAATGTTCCAAATTGGATGAATTCGAGTGTTCCAAATGCTTTACCAAATCAAAATGTTCCAAATATTATTCCAAATCAAAATTAGAGTAATCCTCCTAATGCTAGTAATGATTCTAATGAATTAGCAGATTTAAAGAGGATGTACCAGAAGTTAAGTAATGATTTTGTTCAAGTGCAAAAACAAAACACTCAAAATTCTCAATCAAATCGAAAGTTTATTATGCAAAGACCGAAACATTTTAACACAAAACCAAACAATGGGGGTGTACCAACTCCTATTGCTAACAATAATGGGGCTTCTATAAGTTCAAATCAAAAGGCCACTATTGTTCACCTTACTGAAGTTGTGTTAGATAATTGGTATAGGTTGCATCGTACAAATGAGCATAATGAATTGGATTGTAATGAATTTAGTTGTGTCACAAATTGCATTCAGTAGGGTTTAGATAATTTTGAATTTGTTTCTAATGAAGATGTTGATGAAGCAAGTACAAGCAAAGGTAAAAGTTTTGCTTTTGTGGTTGATATAAATGGATCAAGTGAAGATGATGATGATGAAGAAGAAAAAAAATATAAAATTGTTGAAGAAGTTCATACATTAAAGAATTATAAAATGGGGAGTCATGGTTATAACTTAAGAAGAAAAATTAAGTCTTATAACACTACTTGTACTCCTCCTAAAAATATTGTTGTTCCACCTGATGTTAGTTCAAGTAATAATCCAATTCCTCCATCTCTTCCTAATGCATTAAAAATTATAGCAAAAGTTCAAAATGATGAGAATGTGAGTTACAATATTATTGAAGATTTAAAGAAAACTAAAGCAAACATTAATTTGTATGATGCTTGTCATTTGCCTAAACAAAGAAAATTGTTGATGAAAACTTTTGGTTTTCAATAAGGAAAAGAAACTAAAGATGTCACTGAGCTTAAATTTGTTAGAAAGAAAGAAAAGGATGAAGATTTGCCTTCCTCTTAACTATGAGAATTGTAGGCAAGAATTTACACAATTGTATGGTTGATTTGGGAGCTTCAGGTAATGTCATGCCATATTCTGTTTGTCAAAGGTTAGGACTTACACCTTCAAAGACAAATAAAATTGTTGTTCAATTAGACAAGACAGAAGCAGATGTGGTAGGTATGTTAAAAAAAAAAATTATTCAGATATCATCAGAGCCTAGAATTCAATAATATATAGATATTCGTGTTGTGGATATTTATGCTAAATATGGATTATTGTTAAGTAGAGATTGGAGCAAAAATCTAAATGGTTACTTTTCAACAGACTTTTCGCATATGTGGCTACCCTGGAAGGGCGTTGCTAATAAAATAAGAGTGGAAAGAGAACCTCGACTTAAAGAACTAATCACGGATTACAACAAAGGAATAAATGAAGTGTTATATAATGATACAGAATTAGGTGTCTATGCTTTAGACACAATGGTAGGTACAAGTGAACCAAAAATAAAAGATACATCTTGTGAATCATGTGTGAAAGATAAACTTGTCTGGGTATTAAAATTTGATGGATCAAAATCTAGACAAGGTAGTGGTGTAGGGGTAGAGCTCATAAACCCCAAAGGTAAATCCTCATTTTTTTCATATCGATTGTAATTTTCTTGTACTTGTAATTCAACAGAATATGAGGCACTTGTTTGTGGTTTACAACTAGCTTTAAACAAAGGGATTAAATGTTTGAAAGTGCTAGGAGATTCGCAGCTAGTTGTTAAACAGGTTAAAGGTCAATATTCTTACAATGATAGAAGGTTAATACATTATAGGAATAGAGTTAGAAGCTTAATTGATGAATTCGTGGCCTTTAACATTTCGTTAATTTCTAGAAAAGGCAACCAAATTGCAGATTCATTAGCAATTATTGCAGGTACACTCAATCCTATTGATAATAAAAAGTTTAAAAAGTTTTTGATTGAGTTGATTCCTTGTCCCTCAGTCCCTGATAATGTTAATAATTTATAAGTTTTTGAGAGTGACAGGGATATTTATAGTTTTGTAACTAATTCTGGTGTATTTGAAAATCAGGTTATTGATGAGGATGAAATATTGCAAGAGGATATCAATGAAAGTGAAGAAATGACTAAAGTTAACAATATTCCTCAAGGTATGTTTTCTTTGGAAAACTTTTTGATATAGGTTACAAAACAAAGCAATGTGACAAAATTTCTTTACCTAAATATGCTTATGATGCATACAACATTAGTGATTAGAGGATTCCCAAAACATTCTCATAGGAAAATCTAGTACATCCAAGGAAAAGGAAAATATCATATGAGCATTAAACGATTATAAGGATGTAGTTGCTTGGAGTTATAAAGACCTTAAAACATATAATCAAAACATTATAACTCACACAATTCCCTTAAAGTCGGATGCTAAACCATTTAGGCAAAATCAAAGACTAGTCAACTCGCTTTTAGAGCCTTTAATTGAAAAAGAAGTTAAAAATTTGTTAGATGCCAAAATTATTTTTCCAATTACACATTCTACATGGGTTGCAAACATTGTACCAGTTCGAAAGAAAACTAGTGATATTAGACTATGCATTGACTTCATAAATTTGAATAAAGCCTCACATAAGGATAACTATCCATTATCCTCCATAGATCACATTTTACAAATGGTGAATGGATCAGAAATGATGTCATTTCTATATGGATATTCATGCTACAATCAGATACTTATTGATCCTAGAGATCGCATGAAAACAACATTCACAACCAAGTGGGGAACATTTGCTTATAGGAGAATGCCATTTGGATTATTAAATATAAGAGCTATATTTCTACGAGCTATATATTTTGCGTTTTGAGATTTGATTGGCAAATACATTGTTGTGTATGATGATGATATACCTATGTTTTCAAAGAATAGAAATGATGATGTTAGAGATTTAAGGAAAGTTTTACAAAAATGTAGAGAACATTGAATTTCTTGAATCCTAAAAAATGTATTTTTGGCTTGAATGAAGGTAAATTATTAGGTCATGTGATTTCAAAAGATGGTATTTCTATTGATTCCAAAAGAATAAGTACCATACAAAAGATTCAGCTTCCAGGAAGTAAAAAAGAGTTAAGATCTTTCTTTGGGAAGATTAATTTTGTGCGCAAATTTATTTTTGGTTTTGCTAAAATTGTTAAACCACTGAACAATGTGATGAAAAATATGCTAACATGTCTTGGAATAACGAATCTAAAACTCCATTGCAAAATGTGAAAGATACTATATCGAAGGTGCCTATTTTGGTAAGCCCTGATTACATGAAGCTCTTTTATTTTTATTCATTCGCTCCTAAACATCCATTTGCAAGTGTATTGACTCAAAGAAGTGAAGGTAATGTTGAAAATCCTATTGCATTTGTAAGTTCACCCTTTAAAGAGGCACAAGTGAGATTTTCTATTCTTGATAAACATTTAATGTATGCGTTATTTAAAACAATCAAGAAGTTTAGGCATTATCTGTTCCATAGTCAAGTGTTTGCAATTGTACATGATCCTGTAGTTAAAACTATGTATTTGCAGAATGAACTGGGAGAGAGGCGAGGAAAATGGATTTCTAACTTGCAAGATTTTGATCTGGAGATTCAATCCATGAAGATTATTCAAGGTCAAGGGTTGTCCAAAGCTCTCGCCCAAATCGATCCACAAATCAGTTGTCAGCAATACTCAATGGAGGAAATCACAAATGATGAATGGTATAAAGATATAGTGTATTTTCTTCTCAATGGTAAAAGCCCTTCTAACCTTAATGTTACACAAAGAAGAGCTTTAAGAATGAAACGTGCCAATTTTATGAAAAAAATAGAGATTCTTTATAGGAAAAATCACAAAGGTATTTATCTTAGATGTCTTAATGAAAATGAGGCATCTCAAGTTCTAGACGACTTTCACGAAAAGTACAGAACTGGGCATGGTTTTGCTAATTCTACTTCTTATCAGATTTTAAGAGCAAGATATTATTGACCTCATATTTTTAAGAATGCTCATGCTCATGTTCATAATTGTCATGTTTGTAAGTTTACTGCTAATAGGGAGAAGCATGCTTCGATGCCATTGCAACCAGTAATTGAATCAAGGCCATTCGCATAATGGGGATTGGATTTTGTAGGAGATATTAGTCTGAATTCTTTTGTAGAGCACAAATATGTATTAACAGCTACAGATTATTGCACGAGGTGGTCTAAAGCAATACCCACAAATAATTGCACTATAGAAGTGATTATCAATTTTTTGGAAGAAAACATTCTCATAAGGTTTGGTATGCCTAATTCCATAGTTAGTGATAACGGTTCTGATTTATCATCTCTTCAATTTGTAGAATGGGCCTATGACAACAAGGTGAGCCTAAAATTTTTGTCTAACTACTATCCACAAGGTAATGGTCTAGCCGAATCTACAAATAAATATTTGTTGTCAGTTGTTAAACAATTGCTTGAGATAAATCTGCATGGATGGCATTCCAAGAAATTTGCATTGTGGGTAGATAGAATTAGAATTAAGGAATCTATTGGAACATCGCCCTATAATTTAGTGTATTGGCAGGATCCTCTTTTTCCTACAAATCTTAAGCTGCAAACATTTCAATTCATGAAAGATTATTTAGAGACTGAAGACAAATTTGAAGCTCGTTTAGTAAATGCTATTAAACTTGATGAAAAATAGGAAGATGCATTACTTCATTTTATCAAACATCAAGAAGTGGTTAAACGATGGTTTGATAAATGGGTGATAGTGAAAGCTTTTAGAATTTATGATCTTGTTTTGTTATGGGATAAAGCACAAGATAAAAAGGGGGATCACAAAAAAATTGATAATCTATGGTTAGGTCCTTACCAAATTTCAAAAATTTTAGGGAAAATTCTTCTAGATTGAAAACTTTGAGTGGTGAAAACTTGTCGCTTCCTATGAATGGATGATATCTTAAGCACTATTTTCGGCCTTAAATGCAGGAAAATCAATTTCTATCTGTATATTCTTGTATATATTTGTTGCGTCATGTTATTGTTTTGTTAATTTTTGATGTTCTATTGTTTTGTTATTTTGTTGTTAAATTTGTGTTAAATTTTTGTTGTGTTTTTTTAAGTACAGCAATAAATTGATCTTGCCAGGTTTTAGAAGTTGTCAAATACAAGAATAAATTGGTTTTGCTAGATTTTTGGAGCTTCATGATTTTAGTGTGTCATTCAAGTTGGTACAATTTTCAAAGGGGTTTTCAAAGATTAAGGTAGTTGTTACTGAGACACTTATCATTTGATGGCTCTGTTTGGTGTTTGATCTTGGGTTGTATAGGATGAAATTACCTATTTTGAAAACCTGTGAAACCTAGAGAAAAATAAAAGTAAGTTGTTAGTCTATATCTTCATGAATGTGAAATAAGATAAGGAAATTTGAAATATCAGCATCGTATTGCAAAAGCTTCACGAGTACCACAAACACATTAAGAAATATTTTTTTGAAATTCTGGATGTATGAAGTTGTCAATTTTACAAATAAGGGTGAAAATTCTATATACTCTTTCAGCCTTACCTGATCTCTAACCCAAGTGGCAGGGGGATTTGTTGCAAAGTGTCGTATTATTAGATCAAAGAGAGAAAATGAGAAAAAAAATTTAAAAAAAAATGAGAGATAAAAAATGATGAATAAAGTTGAAAATAAAGTCAAATCTATCACCATAGTCTAGATAACCTTCATCGGGGCTATAGATGCCTAACTGGCAGTGGAGCTAGGTCTAGACTAAAACCAAAATGTAACATTCAAGATTTACTTAACATTTTGGAATTTCAGATAATCTTCACCGGAGCTATAGATGCTCGGTTGGCAGTGAAGCTATGTCTTAAAATAAAAGAAATGTAATATTCAAAGTTTTATGAAATGCAATTTTTAAAATTCACTTAATATTTGAGAGTTTTAGATAACCTCTACCGGAGTTATAGACGCTCGACTGGTAGTAGAGCACTGCCTGAAGAGAATTAGGTGAAGGTTTTTCTTCAAACATAAATTATTCATAGCCTGAAATACGAAATTGACAATGGAATGTTGAATGGTTTCAAAATATATAGAATGAATCACTTTACACACACAAAGTTGATGTTGATTCTGGTGGTTCATGTCGAATTGGTCTATTCTCATTCTATGGATATCACTGATGCTTATAATTCTAATATTTGGGTTTTTGTTGTTTTCAGAGTTTGGTTTTTAAGTCCAAAATATCCATGGATATTTACTAGCAGAGTCGTCATTTGTTGTGACTCCTTCACAACGACCCCAAAATTTGGGGACCCACTTAAAATTTGAAGGCTAGTTTCAATTTGTTGCTTGCACTTAGGGTTCACCATTATCATTGGGATATCAAAAATATTAATGCTTATGGTTTAACATTGTCACCATTGGGATATCAAGAATATTCATGCTTATGGTTCACTGTTGTCATCATCTAAATATCAAGAATGCTCATCTTCTTCTTAATGGTCTAATAGCAAGATCCAATGTCAGAATTCATCTCATCTTGGAGTTATGCTTGTGTGGTCATTTTAATTATAATCTTTGTGTTGTATTATTGTTATGTATATGTTGGTTGTGTTGTGTGATTTACAATGTTATGTTAAATTTTGTTTTAGGTCATATGTATACCTAGTATTTTTTCATTGGTTATGTGTTAGTATATGTTATTATTTAATTTTATTTCATGAGCTGGTTATTTTTTTTAGTATGTGTAGTAAGCTTATATTTTTTTGTTTTAGTGTATGTTAGTTTTATTTTATATTTTGTGTTGATGTTATTTAGGTTATGTTTTAGTTTGTTATAGAAGTTATGTTTGTTAGTTCTTTGTTATAATTTATTTATATATATTTTATCATGTGCTATATTTTTATTAACGGATTATTCGTATTCATATTTATTTTCATATTATATAAGTTTTAAAGTTATGTTTAAATAAAATTAATTGGCATAGTTTTAAATCGTACATGTCATGTTTGGTTGATTGTGGTTTTATTGTTTCAGGTTGTCAAAGTAGGTGCACCATATTTCAAGAAGTTCGTCAGTCAAATTATTCACAAGGATGTAGCTCGAATGAAGAATAATGATTAATTGGATACGTCATGAGGTATTGAAGTGATGAGACGCTCACTACCGACTTTGGAGGCCATACGGTATAATATTGAAGAGACGCATAGTGCCGACATCGAAGGACACAATTTACAAGATCATTGTCGATATTCTCTAGCATTCGAAATCATGATGAGATATATGCATAGAGTTTCCATATGACAGATTTAGAGTTTGCACTCGAATGGTTTGAAAACACTATCGTTGCACATCTGAAGTATTGTCACTATCGTTTTATACCTGAAGTATTATTGTTGTTGCTGCACACCCGAAGTATTGTTGTTGTTGTTGTAGACATGAAACAGTGTTTTCATCGGATGAAAAATGTTGTTGTTGCCTGTCGAAGAGCGCTATTTATAGAAGATGGTGTAGTCGAAGAAAGCACAGTCGTCAGAGAACGTTGTTTCTAAAGGATGGTATATCTGAAGAAATGTGGTCGCCAAATTTTTTAGTCGATGTAGATTTTATCGTAAATGATTGCCAAAAAAATGAAGCCAAGATTGAAATGTAGTGGCCAAATTTTTCAATTGCTATTAATTTTGTCGCAAGAGTTTTTAAAGAAACATGATTACCGAAAAATGAAGCTAAGATTGAAGTGTAGCATCATTACAACTTTAAATAACAAAGCGAATACACAGATTCGATTCAGAGATGCAGAATTACAACAGTGAATTTTCACATTAAGGCTAGAGTTATGAAATGTGGGGTACAATACACAGTTCAATCATGCAGAATGACGCAGTCATAAGTTGTAGAACGACGCAATCAAAAGTTGGGAAACGCATGCGAAAGAAGATAATGGCTTCTTCTTCTTTTTTAATGAGGAACCTTTTATATACAACATATCCGCAACATGTGAGGGGAGAGATTTGAACCTGGGCCTCTCGATAACTGGAGAGTTTTAACTACCCACTTTCTCTCCAACTCCTCTACATGAGCGGATAATGGCTTTTGTAAGAGGAGATGTAAAAAAATCATGATTACTTGGTATTTTAACAGGGAGTTCATTTATATAGGTGATGTATGTAATTTTTAGGGTAAAAGATATATATTGCATAGTATAAGTAAAAATATATAATACTATTGAATTTTAGGATTTGTCGAATGCCAAGATTAAGGTATTAAGGTCATACTTATGACAATATTATTGGTATTAATGAATTATTTAAAATGAAATGGAGAGTTATGTTCGAAGGGATTTGCGGAATCACAAGGAAATCATAGTTTAAAATTTGTTTTAAAAATTGTGCCAAAATGGAAAATGGAACAGAATGAACAGATTGGAACAACGAATTTGTTTTACATTTATAAAAGGAAGAAAGATAAACCAAATAAGGGTTGGACATTTTTGCAGAGAAGGAATATCAAGAGATTGAAAGAGCGAAGCAGAAGATTGATTTGCAGAAGGCTACATTTGCAGAGGAAATACAAAGACTTTGGATTTATTGTAAGATTCATTATATTATATCAAATTCAATTTTTGTTAGAAGCAAGCACAACAGTGGTGTTTTTAATGTATAAGTTGATTGATATGATGTTTTAATTTCAAGTTCCGTAGAAGATAGCATCATATTTGTGTAGGATTGTGTGAAATCTGATCTGCACAAGTTTGGTTTAAAGTTTGTGTTTCTGTGTTGTAGCAAGTTTGTCCGAGGGTTTTCTTTTAAATTTATTACTTTACCTAAGTCTTTTTAAATTTATTTGAAGTATTTAGATTTAAAATTAAAGCCAATTTATTTTTATGAAAGATTTAAGTTTTATAACTAGGTTAGACGAGAAATTTATCACTCAAATATTTAATTCTATAAATAATTTGGGTGAATTGAAAAATCATAGTGAGCTTTGATTTTTAAATCTCATAAATTTAAAAGTTCATTGTTGCCTTTATAAAATTCTGATCTGCAAAGATACACAGTTACAAAAAGATTATAAAATTTATTACAATCAAATATTTAAGCTCATAAATATTTGATAAATAAATTTCAGAGAAAAGAAGGATTGTCATAGATAATTGATTTTAATAGTATAAAATTGAAAATCTAAAGTTTGAGATTTATTTGTGATAATAAAAGATTTGTTGAAAATTTTTAAATCTCAAATCATAAAGTCCAAAGGTTACTATTGAAGGAGATCAAATTTATTTAATTCAAATATTTAATTTAATAAATATTTGAATAAATAAATATTGGATTTAAAGATTATATGAATTCTAAATTTCATATTATAAAGTGCAAACTTTATAATTAGAATTCAAATAGTTTGAGTTCTTTATCTTGTGAAAAGAAGCAAAGAAATAATCAAGTTTTAAAATATTTAAAAGGCCCTAACATAAGGATTATAAAGGTGTTCAAATTTTATAATAGGGTTTTATTTTATCTTGTATTTAAATTTGATTTTAAGTTTCATTCATGAAATTAAGTAAGTTTGATTAAAATGCTTTGACATACATTCAAGTAATTTTTTAATATAAGTTTAAAGCATTTTTAAAGTTCATACTCTTAAAATAGATTTGCATTCTCAAAATATTAATTTTCAAAGGACAAATTTATTCATTTTTTTGAGGAAGTAAATGAAATGCAAGTGATGAATTCAAAATTGATTACCTAATTTCCAGGCCCCTTGTTAACATTACTTGCAAACCATTGAGACTATTCAAGCACTTATTTATGCACATATGTATGACACATAAAAATATTAAGTGAGAACCTTGGAGAAGTTTAGTTTCTTTGCAAGAGAGAATTTTAAATCCTAAGTTGTCGAGTGGTTTTTGTAACTTGGACAAAATCACACCTCAACAAATTGGCGCTAGAAGGAGGGCCCAAAAATGAAAAATAGGTAGTTTGATTTCAGTTTATCATTAGCGTGTTTTCAATCATTCATACATTCATTCTTGAAGTTTCATGTTTGAATACATACTTGAATATTGCAATTACATTGTTACATTAAGATCATATTTCAAGTATTGTATATTTCAAAGAAGTGGTTAGATTTCATTAAACTGGAGTCTAAAGAAATTATCACAAGGTCAAAATCTACTGGATCTACCATATTTCAAAGTTTATCACCAACTAAGAAACACAGAAGAAGTAAAACTCAAACAGTAATTCTTCCTAGTACTTCTAACATAAGTCCAAATTTGATTGTAAATCCACCACTTGTCAATATGGCTGCACCTGTTGCACCAAATCTGGCATGGATGGGAAACCAACGAAGTCCATTAAACATAGCTGGTGTTGTACATGATATGCCAAAGAATGTAGAAAAGTATTTACCAAAATATAAGCATGATGGTTCTCGTTTGGCAGAAGAGCATATACAAGCATATACTGATGCAATGTCTAGATTGTAGATTGAACACGAAGATGTGGCATGTAGGTTGTTTCCTCTAACTTTGGATGAAATAACCTACGATTGGTATGTATGCTTACCTTCTAATTCCATTACTTCATGGGATATGTTGAAAAATGCTTTCATTACTCAATTCAAATTTGCTATTGATCCAACAAGTGTTTATTTGCAATTTGCATCTACTCGTAGAGAACCTAGTGAACCATTGCATATGTTTAATACTAGGTTTCATAAGATGTATTCAAGACTAACTGCACCTTATAATATTGTAGAAGATGCAGCAATCCAAATCTATTTTGGTGCTTTGGATCCATTAACAACAATGTTTATCAGGAGAACGGGGCAAATAACTACACTTACAGGAGCTTACACTGAAGCGCTCACGGTTGAACAACAGATGATGCAATCAAGTTGTGGATTAGGGCAACTACCATCTATTGGTTATCCTAGTATGCAAAATCAGATTCCTATGATAAATCATGCTTTAACTAATCAAATGCCAATGTTGAATTCAATTCCACAAATTCCAAATCAAATGGCATATGCTCAGTCAAGTAATCCTTTGTTTTTAGAAAGTCATTATGCTGCACACAAAACAAGGAATAACAATGTACCTAATTTGAATAGTTTTGGGAATGTAGCAGCAATGCAAAATGTGAATCCTTTTCAAAATTTTCAAACACCACAAAATAATGCAATGCTTGCTCAAAATCAAAATCAAGGCAATCCAATGTATGCAAATTCATGGTTAAATCAAAATGCTTTACCTAATCAAAATATTCCAAATGTTATGCCTAATCAAAATGTTCCAAGTTGGATGAATTCAAGTGTTCAAAATGCTTTACCAAATCAAAATGTTCCAAATGTTATTCCAAATCAAAATCAGGGTAATCCTCCTAATGTTGTTAATGAGTCTAATGAATTAGCAGATCTAAAGAGGATGTACCAAAAGTTAAGTAATGATTTTGTTCAAATGCAAAAACAAAACACTCAAAATTCACAATCAAATCGAAAGTTTACTATGCAAAGACCGAAATATTTCAACACAAAACCGAATAATGGGGGTGTACCAACTCCTATTGCTAACAATAATGGGGCTTCTACAAGTTCAAATCAAAAGGCCACTATTGTTAATCTTACTGAAGTTGTGTTAGATAATTGGTGTAGGTTGCATGGTACAAATGAACATAATGAATTGGATTGTAATGAATTTAGTTGTGTTACAGATTGCATTCAACAAGGTTTAGATAAATTTGAATTGGTTTCTAATGATGATGTTGATGAAGCAAGTACAAGCAAAGGTAAAAGTTCTGCTTTTGTGGTAGACATAAATGGATCAAGTGAAGATGATGATGATGAAGAAGAAAAAGATGAAATTGTTGAAGAAATTCATACATTAAAGCAATATAAAAAGGGGAGTCATGGTTATCACTTAAGAAGCAAAAGTAAGTCTTATAACACTACTTCTACTCCTAATAATCTTGTTATTCCACCTGATGTTAGTTCAAGTAATAATCCAATTCCTCCATCTCTTCCTGATGCATTAAAAGTTATAGCAAAATTTCAAAATGATGAGAATGTGAGTTACAATATTATTGAAGATTTGAAGAAAACTAAAGCAAACATTAATTTGTATGATGCTTGTCATTTGCCTAAACAAAGGAAATTGTTAATGGAAACTTTTGGTTTTCAAGAAGGAAAAGAAATTAAAGATGTCACTAAGGTTAAATTTGTTGCAAAGAAAGAAAAGGAGGAAGCTCTTCCTTTCCTCTTAATTGTGAGAATTGTAGGCAAGAATTTGCACAATTGTATGGTTGATTCTGGAGCATCAGGTAATGTCATGCCATATTCTATTTGTCAAAGGTTAGGACTTACACCTTCAAAGACAAATAAAATTGTTGTTCAATTAGATAAAATAAAAGTAAATGTGGTAGGCATGTTAAAAAATATTTTTATTCAGATATCATCAGAGCCTAGAATTCAACAATATATAGATATTCATGTGGTGGATATTTATGCTAAATATGGATTGTTGTTGAGCAGAGATTGGAGCAAAAATCTAAATGGTTACTTTTCAATAGACTTTTCGCATATGTGGCTACCCTGGAAAGGTGTTGCTAATAAAATAAGAGTGGAAAGAGAACCTCGACTCAAAGAACTAATCACAGATTACAACAAAGGAATAAATGAAGTTCTATATAATGATACAGAATTAGGTGTCTATGCTTTAGACACAATGGTAAGTACAAGTGAATCAGAAATAAAAGATACATCTTGTGAATCACTTGCGAAAGATAATCTTGTCTGGACATTAAAGTTTGATGGATCAAAATCTAGACAAGGTAGTGGTGCAGGGGTAGAACTCATAAACCCCAAAGGTAAATCCTCATTTTTTGCTTATCGATTACAATTTCCTTGTACTTGTAATTCAACAGAATATGAGGCACTTGTTTATGGTTTACAACTAGCTTTAAGCAAAGGAATTAAATGTTTGAAAGTTCTAGGAGACTCACAGCTAGTTGTTAAATAGGTTAAAGGTCAATATTCTTATAATGATAGAAGATTAATACACTATAGGAATAGAGTCAAAAGTTTGATTGATGAATTCATGGCCTTTAACATTTCGTTAATTTCTAGAAAAGGCAACCGTATTGCAGATTCATTAGCAGTTGTTGCAGGTACACTCAATCCGATTGATAATAAAAAGTTAAAGAAGTTTTTGATTGAGTTGATTCCTTGTCCCTCAGTCCCTGATAATGTTAATAATTTACAAGTTTTTGAGAGTGATAGGCATATTTATAGTTTTGTAACTAATTCGGGTGTATTTGAAAATCAGGTGATTGATGAGGATGAAAGATTACAAGAGGATATCAATGAAAATGATGAGGTAACCAAAGTAAACAACATTCCTCAAGGTATGCTTTCTTTGGAAAAATTTTTTGATATTGGTTACAAAACAAAGCAATGTGATAAGATTTCATTACCTAAGGATGCCTATGATGCATATAACATTAGTGATTCAGATGATTCACAAAACATTCTTATAGGAAAATCTAGTACATCCAAGGAAAAGGAAAATATCATACATGCATTAAAATATTATAAGGATGTAGTAGCATGGAGTTATAAAGACCTTAAGACATATAATCAAAATATTATAACTCACACAATTCCCTTAAATCCTGATGCCAAACCATTTAGGCAAAAGCAAAGACCAGTAAACCCACTTTTAGAGCCATTAATTGAAAAAGAAGTTAAGAAATTGTTAGATGCCAAAATCATTTTTCCTATTAGGCATTCCACATGGGTTGCAAACATAGTGCCAGTTCGAAAGAAAACTGGTGAGATTAGATTGTGCATTGATTTCAGGAATTTGAATAAAGCATCACAGAAGGATAATTATCCATTACCCTCCATAGATCACATTTTACAAATGGTTAATGGATCAGAAATGATGTCATTTTTAGATGGATACTCAGGCTACAATCAGATACTTATTGATCCTAGAGATCGCATGAAGACAACATTTACAACCAAATGGGGAACATTCGCTTATAGGAGAATGCCATTTGGTTTGTTAAATGCAGGAGCTACATTTCAGCGAGCTATGGATTTTGCTTTTCGATATTTGATTGGTAAATGCATTGTTGTATATGTTGATGATATACCTGTGTTTTCAAAGAATAGAAATGATCATGTTAGAGATTTAAGGAAAGTTTTACAAAAATGTAGAGAACATGGAATTTCCTTGAATCCTAAAAAATGCATTTTTGGATTAACTGAAGGTAAATTGTTAGGTCATGTGATTTCAAAAGATGGTATTTCCATTGATTCTGAAAGGATAAGTGCCATACAAAAGATTCAGCTTCCAAGAAGTAAAAAAGAATTAAGATCTTTCTTTGGGAAGATTAATTTTGTGAGAAAATTTATTTTTGGTTTTGCTGAAATTGTTAAACCTTTGAACGATATGATGAAAAAATATGCTAACATGTCTTGGAATAACGAAGCCAAAATTGCATTTCAAAATGTGAAAGATGCTATATCGAAGGCGCCTATTTTGGTAAGCCCTGATTACACGAAGCCCTTTTACATTTATTCATTCGCTTCTGAACATTCATTTGCAAGTGTATTGACTCAAAGAAGTGAAGGTAATGTTGAAAATCCTATTGCATTTGTAAGTTCACCCTTTAAATATGCACAAGTGAGATTTTCTATTCTTGATAAACAAATGTATGCTTTATTTAAAATAGTCAAGAATTTTAGGCATTATCTGTTACATAGTCAAGTGTTTGCAATTGTACCTGATCCTGTAGTTAAAACTATGTATTTGCAGAATGAACTGGGAGAGAGGTGAGGAAAATGGATTTCTACTTTGCAAGAGTTTGATCTTGAGATTCAACCCATGAAGCTTTTTCGAGGTCAAGGTTTATCTAAAGCTCTCACTCAAATCGATCCACAGATCAGTTGTCAACAATACTCAATGGAAGAAATCACTAATGATGAATGGTATAAAGACATAGTGTATTTCCTTCTTAATGGTAAAAGCCCTTCTAACCTTAATGCTACGCAAAGAAGAGCTTTAAGATTGAAATGTGCTAATTTTATGATAAAAACAGGGATTCTTTATAGAAGAAATCATGAAGGTATTTATCTTAGATGTCTTAATCAAAATGAGGCATCTCAAGTTCTAGATGATTTTCATGGAAAGTACAAAACTGGGCATGGTTCTGCTAATGCTACTACTTATCAAATTTTAAGAGTAGGATATTATTGGCCTCATATTTTCAAGAATGCGCATGCTCATGTTCGAAATTGTCATGTTTTTCAGGTTGTTGCTAATAGGGAGAAGCATGCTTCGATGCCATTGCAACTAGTAATCGAATCAAGGCCATTCGCACAATGGGGATTGGATTTTGTAGGAGAGATTAGTCCAAATTCTTCTGCAGGGCATAAATATGTATTGACAACTATAGATTATTGCACGAGGTGGTCTAAAGCAATACCCACAAAGAATTGCACTACAGAAGTAGTTATCAAATTTTTGGAAGAAAACATTGTCACAAGGTTTGGTATGCCTAATTCCATAGTTAGTGATAATGGTCCTGCTTTCTCATCTCTTCAATTTGTAGAATGGGCCTATGACAACAAGGTGAGCCTAAAATTTTTGTCTAACTACTATCCACAAGGTAATGGTCTAGCCAAATCTACAAATAAAAATTTGTTGTCAGTTGTTAAAAAGTTGCTTGAATTAAATCCTTGTGAATGGCATTCCAAATTAAAATTTGCATTATGGGCAAATATAATTAGGGCTAGGGAATCTATTGGAGCATCTTCTTACCATTTAGTGTATGGGCAAGATCCTCCTTTCCTACAAATATTAAGCTGCAAATATTACAAATCATGAAATATTATTTAGAGACAGATGACAAAGTTGAAGCTCGTTTAGTAAACCTTATTAAACTTGATGAAAAATGGGAAGATGCATTACTCCATTTTAGCAAACTTCAAGAAGTGGTTAAACGATGGTTTGATAAACGCGCAACTGTAAAAGCTTTTAGAATTTTTGATCTTGTTTTATTATGGGATAAGGCTCATGAGAAAAAAGGGGATCATAAAAAGTTTGATAATTTGTGGTTAGGGCCTTACCAAATTTCAGAAATCTTAGGGGAAAATACTTTTAGATTGAAAACTTTAAGTGGTGAAAATTTGTCACTTCCTATGAATGGGTGGTATCTCAAGCATTATTTTCAGCCTTAAATGCAGGAAAATCAGTCTTATCTGTATATTATTGTATATATTTGTTTCGTCATGTTATTGTTTTGTTAATGTTTGATAATTTGTTGTTTTGTTGTTTTGTTGTTAAATTTGTGTTAAATTTTTGTTGTGTTTTGTTAAGTAAAACAATAAATTGATCTTGCTGGTTTAGTACAACAATAAATTGGTTTTGCTAGATTTTGGGAGTTTCATGATTTTAGTGTGTGATTCAAGTTGCTATAGTTTCAAAGGGGTTTTCAAGGATTAAGGTAGTTGTTACTGAGACACTAGTCATTTGATGGTTTTGTTTGGTATTTGGTCCTGGGTCGTATAGGATGAAATTACCTGTTTTGAAAACCTGTGAAACCTAGAGAAAAGGAAAAGTGAGATGTTAGTCTATATCTTCATGAATGTGAACTAAGATAAGGAAATTTGAAATATTAGAATCATATTGCAAAAGCTTCACGAGTACCACAAACACATTAAGGAATATCTTTTGAAATTATGGAAGTATGAAGTTGTCAATTTTGCAAATTAAGGTGAAAATTTTATATACTCTTTCAGCCTTACCTGATCTCTAACCCAAGTGGCAGGTGGATTTGTTGCAAAGTACCATATTACTAGATCAAAGAGAGAAAAAAAAGGAGAAAAAACATTAAAAAAATTTAAAAAATGATGAATACACGTGAAAAGTAAAGTCAAATCTATCACCATAGTCTAGATAACCTTCACCAGGGCTATAGACGCCTGACTGGCAGTGGAGCTAGGTCTAGACTAAAACCAAAATGTAACATTCAAGATTTACTTAACATTTGGGAATTTCAGATAATCTTCATTGGCAGTGAAGCTATGTCTTAAAATAAAGGAAATGTAATATTCAAAGTTCTAGGAAATGCAATTTTCAAAATTCACTTAATATTTGGGAGTTTCAGATAATCTCTACTGGAGCTATAGATGCTCGGCTAGCAATAGAGCATTGCTTGAAGAGAATTAGGTGAAGGTATTTCTTCAAAGAGAAATTGTTCGTAGCTCGAAATGCAAAATTGATAATGGAATGTTGAATGGTTTCAAAAGATATAGAATGAATCACTTTACACACACCAAGTTGATGTTGATGATTCTGGTGGTTCATGTTGAATTGGTCTATTCTCATTCTCTGGATATCATTGATGCTTATAATTCTAATATTTGGGTTTTTGTTGTTTTTAGAGTTTGGTTTTTAAGTCCAAAATGTCCAGGGACATTTACCAGCAGAGTCGCCATTTGTTGTGACTCCTTCACAACGACCCCAAAATTTGGGGACCCACTTGAAATTTGAAAGTTTGTTCCAATTTGTTGCTTGCGCTTATGGTTCACCATTGTCATCATTGGGATATCAAAAATATTTATGCTTATGGTTTACCATTATCACCATTGGGATATCAAGAATATTCATGTTTATGGTTCACTGTTGTCATCATGGAAATATCATGAATGCTTATCTTCTTTCGAATGGTCTAATAGCAGGATCCAATGTTAGAATTCATCTCATCTTGGAGTTATGCTTGTGTGGTCATTTTAATTATGATCTTTGTGTTGTATTATTGTTATGTATATGTTGGTTGTGTTGTGTGATTTACAATGTTATGTTAAAATTTGTTTTAGATCTTATGTATACCTAGTATTTTGTCATTAGTTATCTGTTAGTATATGTTATTATTTGATTTTATTTCATGAGCTGGTTATTTTGTTTAGTATGTGTAGTAATCTTATATTTTTTCGTTTTAGTGTATGTTAGTTTTATTTTATATTTTGTGTTAATATTATTTAGGTTATGTTTTAGTTTGTTATAGAAGTTATGTTATGTTTGTTAGTTCTTTGTTATAATTTATTTATATTTATTTTGTCATGTGTTATATTGTTATTAAGGGATTGTTCGTATTCATATTTATTTTCATATTATATAAGTTTTAAAGTTATGTTTGAATAAAATGAATTGGCATAATTTTATATCGTACATGTCATGTTTGGTTGATTATGGTTTTATTGTTGCAGGTTGTTGAAGTAGGTGTGCCATATTTCGAGAAGTTTGTTAGTCAAATTATTCACAAGGACGTAGCTCAAATGAAGAAGAATGATTAATTGGATACGTCGTGAGGTATTGAAGTGATGAGATACTTACTGCCAACTTCGAAGGTCATACGGGATCATCTTGAAGAGACGCATATTGTTGATATCGAAGGACACGATTTACAATATCACTATCGATATTCTCTAGCATTCGAAATCATGATGAGATATATGCATTGAGTTTCCATATGATGGATTTAGGGTTTGCACTCGAATGGTTTGAAAACACTATCGCTACACACCTAAAGTATTGTCACTATCGTTTTACACCTGAAGTATTATTGTTGTTGTTGCACACCCGAAGTATTGTTATTGTCACTATACACATGAAACAGTGTTTTTGTCGGATGAAAAAAGTTGTTACTGCCTATCAAAGAGCGCTATTGCCAAAAGATGGTGTAGCCGAATAAAGCACAGTCATCAAAGAACGCTATTTCTAGAGGATGGTATATCTGAATAAATATGGTCACTAGATTTTTCAATCGATGTAGATTTTACTGCAAACGATTGTTGGAAAAACGAAGCCAATATTAAAATGTAGTTGTCGAATTTTTTAGTCGCTGTTAATTTTGCCACAAGGGTTTTTAAAGAAACATGATTGTCGGAAAACGAAGCTAAGATTAAAGTGTAGTGTTATTACGACTTTGAATAACAAAGCAAATGCACAGATTCGATTCAGAGATGCAGAATTACATTAGTGAAATTTCACATTAAGGCTAGAGTTATGGAATGTGGGGCACAATACATAGTTCAATCATGCAAAATGACGCTGTCAGAAGTTGTAGAATGATGCAGTCAAAAGTTGGGAAATGCATGTGAAAGAAGATAATGACTTTTGTATGAGGGGATGTAAAAAATTCATGATTACTTGGTATTTTAACAAGGAGTTTGTTTATACAGGTGATGTACGTAATTTTCAGGGCAAAAGATATATATTGCATAGTATAAGTAAAAAGATATAATACTATTAAATTTTAGGATTTGTCAAATGCCAAGATTAAGGTATTAAGGTCATACTTATGACAATAGTATTGGTATTAATGAATTATTAAAAATAAAATGGAGAGTTATGTTCGAAGGGATTTGCGAAATCACAAGGAAACCATATTTTAAAATTCGTTTTAGAAACTGTGCTGAAACGGAAAATGGAACAGAATGAACGGATTGGAACAAATTTTACATTTTTAAAAGGAAGAAAGATAAACCAAAGAAGGGTCGAACATTTTTGCAGAGAAGGAAAATCAAGAGATAGAAAGAGTGAAGCAGAAGATTGATTTGTAGAAGGCTACATTTGCAGAAGAAATACAGAGACTTTGGATTTATTGTAAGATTCATTATATTATATCAAATTCAATTTTTGTTAGAAGCAAGCACAACAGTGGTGTTTTTAATGTATAAGTTGATTGATATGATGTTTTAATTTCAAGTTCCATAGAAGATTGCATCAGATTTGTGTAAGATTGTGTGAAATCTGATCTGCACAAGTTTGTGTTTTTGTGTTGTAGCAAGTTTGTCCGAGGGTTTTCTTTTAAATTTATTACTTTACCTAAGTCTTTTCAAATTTATTTGAAATATTTAGATTTAAATTAAAGCCTAGTTATTTTATGAAAGATTTAAATTTCATAACTAGGTTAGACGAGAAATATATCACCTGAATATTTATTTCTATAAATAATTTGGGTGAATTTAAAAATCACAGTGAACTTTGATTTTTAAATCTCATAAATTTAAAAGTTCATTGTTGTCTTTATAAAATTCTGATCTACAAAGATACAGAGTTACAGAAATATTATAAAATTTATTACAATCAAATATTTAAGCTCATAAATATTTGATAAATAAATTTCAGAGAAAATGATTGTCATAGATAATTGATTTTAATAGTATAAAATTGAAAATCTAAAGTTTGAGATTTATTTGTGATAATAAAAGATTTGTTGAAACTTTTTAAATCTCAAATCATAAGTCCAAAGGTTACTATTGAAGGAATTAAATTTATTTAATTCAAATATTTAATCTCATAAATATTTGAATAAATAAATATTGGATTTAAAGATTATATGAATTCTAGATTTCATATTATAAAGTGTAAGCTTTATAATTAGAATTCAAATATTTTGAGTTCTCTATCTTGTGAAAGAAGCAAAGAAATAATCAAGTTTTAAAATATTTAAAAGGCCCTAGCATAAGGTTTTCACATTTTATAATAGGGTTTTGTTTTATCTTGTATTTAAATCTGATTTCAAAAGCTTTATTCATGAGATTAAAGTCAATGCTTTGAAATGCATTCAAGTTATTTTTTAATATAAGTTTAAAGCATTAAAGTTCATACTTTCAAATAAATTTGCATTCTCAAAATATTAATTTTCAAAGGACAAATTTATTCATTTTTTTGAGGAAGTAAAACGTAATGGGTGATGAATTCCAAATTGATTACCTAATTTCCATGCCCCTTGTTAACAGTACTTGCAAGCCATTGAGATTTTTCAAGCACTTATTTATGCATATATATATGACACATTAAAATATTAAGTGAGAACCTTGGAGAAGTTAGTTTCTTTGCAAGAGAATTTTAAATTCTAAGTTGGGTGGTTTTTGTAACCTGACAAAATCACACCTCAACATCACGGATTACAAATTTACGTTCATCAGCAATATGACAGCAACAGCACGGGGGCTAGCAGGGTTGATGTGGATGGCCAGACAATTATGGAGGATTCCACCGAAATATTTACAAAGCATAGTGTACTTCGTGTGTTGTAATATTAAAGTGGAAGGAAATTCCAACATAGGAATATGTCACTGAAAATAAACAGTGTGTATGGTAACACAACATCACATAAACCGGTTAAAAGATATTTTTGAGAGATTCCATTGATGTCGTCGCGATGTGGATTTTATAATTGGATAAATTTTTTCAGATGAAGATAGACAATGTTGTGAACAATTAAAACTGGGTATACTACCTATTATTCAGTAGCAAACAATGATAATATTGTATGGATTCATAACTATTATATGTGCACGCACACAGAGGTATAGCAGGATTGGTTCTAGTGATTTTTGGATGGACTGAGATAGTGATAAGCGTATACAGGTTATGGATGTGATTAACAGCATGATGGGACATACCAACATGAAATTATACACATTTTATGTAAGCAATGATTTCTATGTTTGGAGATCATTTACACGACGTCCATCGAATGGGCAAAGAGTTTCATAGATAAATAGGCCTCAACATTAATTTGGAGATTGCTTGTCTAGCAATAATATGAAATACAAAAAAAAAAAGTACATTGTAGTGATAAATGAACATGTCTAGGTTGTAAAGCTTCAGATTTTTAACATAGTATTTCATGGACAATTATGGGACCTGAGCATATTACCGGACGAAACAGGTTCAAAATTACTTGCTCCTTAATAATATATGGTTTTATATATACAAAGAGTTTTATTAAATGAATATTTAATGAAGTCATTGCTACCAAAAAAATAAAAGGATTGAAATAATGAAATGTACACAAACATTAGAAACTAATTTCGTTGAAAAGAAAATTAAAAATATGTTATGAAAGTTATTCTAAAGATGGTTACGGAATAAGGAATGAAATAAACGTATTTAGCAACTAAATATGGAACGACAAGAACAGAATTGATTGAAGCATAAATAAGGGATGAAATTTTGAGAAAGGGGTGGGGCATTTTATGTAGAGAAGGAATTGAAGAACGGAGGCTCAGATAAGTAGAAGGACAGGTTACATCAGTTTCATCGATTGAACATAAGCTTTTGGAGAGGTTTTATTGTAAGATCAAAAGTAATTTATCAAATTATTTCATTGAAATAAGCGTGCAAATGGTATTTCAATCAAATAAATAATTTGATTTATTTCTTATTTTATTTAAAATTCCACAGAAGCTTGCATTTAATTTATAATGGACTAAGTCATTGCTGGTTATAATAAAGTAAAATTTAAATCTAGAAGAGTTATGTTTTCATTTTTTGTAGTCTATACATTAATTTTATTTCAGATTTATTTTTCTTCCTTAAGTTTTTATTTTATTGCAAAGGTTCAATTTATGAAACCTTAATTTTATATTATAAAGCTCAAACTTTATAATTAAGGTTTCATGTGTATTTATTATCCAAATATTTATGTAAATTTTATATTTGGATAAATAAGTATTACACTGGTTGGAAGGTTATAGAAACCCTAAGTGCCATATTATAAAGGTGCAAAACCTTATAATTAGGGTTAATTTTATTGGTCACAGAAACCCTATTTCATAATTATAAAGGTTCAAAACCTTATAATTAGGGTTTAAATTTTTATATTTGTTCATTATTCGGATATTCAAATTTCAATTAAATAAAAAATCTTAATTTTAAATATTATAAAGTTCAAACTTTATAATTAAGGTTTATATTTAATGACTTTGTTGGAACTTACGTAAACTTTAATTTTATGTAAAGTTTCATTGATGAAGTAAATTCTGATTTTAATTAAAATGCTTAATGAAATTTATTTTAATATAAAGTTATTTTGAAGCATTTTTAATTAAAATTCTATTTTTGGAAGTTTTAAAATAAATTTGCATTGTTTAATGTTAAATCTAAAGGTAAATTTATTCATTTTTGGAAAGTGAATTAAGTGAATTTTATTGAAGAGTGCATAAAAATGACTTCAAATCAAAACACCTAAAGTCGATGCCCCTTGTTAACAGTTGATTGCAAATCACTAAGGTATTCTAGGCACTTAGTTGACATATTGTCATAATATACAAACACATTAAGTGAAGAGAACCTTGGAGAAATTCACATTTCTTTGCAAGAGAGGGTTTTAATGTTAAAATCCTGACTGTGAGTGTGATTTCACAATTGGGCGAAATTACCCCTCAACAGGAAGAACCTTATGTGAAAGTTTAGCAAGGACTATGTTTGAAGATCGTATTTCCCTAGTAGAAGAGATGGACATGGATAATAGAATTGATTGGATGGGTTGTATGTATAGATATATGGCTACAATATAGGTACTAAAAGGGTTGAAAGCCAAGAAAAGAGATCGATTCAAACAAAAAGTAATGCATTATTACTGGCTAGATGGTGTCTTGTTTAGGAAAGGATATGATGATGTCCTACTCCATTGCATAGAAGAATAAAATAAGGGGGTACTAATCAATCAATACCATGATGAAGGAAGGTGTTTATCTATTCCCATGATAGCTCATAAAATCCTAAGAGTTGGATACTATTTGCCTACCTTTATCACTAATGAGTCAAAGATTACAAAACTTATTGTATGTTTAGAGGAATAAAATGAAATTTGATGCCTCTAAAACCTATTGTCGTGACTAAACCTTTTAAAAAATGGAGCCTAGATTTCATAGGTAAAATCAATTGGCTATCAAGTGGAGGAAATGAATGGATCATCATCACTTCAAAGTATTTTATAATTGGGTTGAAGAGATCCTAGCCAAAGTAAGTAATCAATAAATAGTGGTTTAGTTGTTAAAATATCATCACCAAATTCAAAGCACTTGCTACCATAGTCATAAATAATGATACCTACTTCAAAGGAGCTAAGGTGATGAAATTTTCCCTAGATTATGAATTCTTTTTAAGACATTATCCAATTACTATCCCTAGGATAATAACTTGGTCGAGTCAATCAACAAGAGCATCGTGAAAAACTTGAAAAGAAACATTTTAGATCCATGAATGGATTGACATTATGATCATATAGAGTGTCAACAAAGCATCCATCAGATCATCCCCTTATAAATTAATCTACGATAAGGACATTGTGTTGTCGATCAGCTTAGAGATTTGATCCCTTAAAATGTGATAATAGTTCAAATTGGAGGACACCAACATTTATCCCATGCAAGCAAGGGTAAGTGCACTGCTAGCTCTAGAAGAGGAAAGAGAAAAGGTATTCTAGATTACCATGCAACATTAGAAATCCATCAAAGGTGGTTTGATAAAGTATCCACAAAAGAGAATATAAAGAAGGAGATTTCATATTCAAATAAGATGAGAATCAATCAAAACTAGGGTACACAAGAAATTTGATTCCTTATGGAGCAGATCCTACCAAATTTTTAAGATCATAGGTCCAAATGCTTATGAACTTGCCTTTGTGGAAATATTAATGCTACATATTTTTTTTGAATAGGCAACATCTCACTCAATTTAGAGATAAGAAGTTTGGCCAAAAGAGTATCAATATATACATACAATATCGACTATTATTTTGGTGAATATTTTCTTTCCTCTTCAAAAATTTATACTTCTATCTTTACCTTTCCTCTAGAAATTTTCTTTTTTCCCTTAATTTTCCTTTTTCCTTCTCCCTTTGTGGCCAAGTCCATACGACATCTAATATTGTGTAATATTGTTAAAAAATAAAAGGGGATAAGTGACTCCTTGATATAAGTGAGTGAATCACTCATTGGTGAATGATGTACTTACTACCAAAGCCCATCTAGAGCCAAATGACCAAACAAGTAAACTAATAATCCTTCATGGAACAATCACCTATATGAACCATCCCCATGTCTAATATAAGCAAGCAAGCAATGCAAAGAGTGTATGCATGGCCTAGGGTCTATAAGAGACCCCTTGGCATTGTGGAGCCCTCATATCTTTAGCATCTCATCCTTAATAAAATGTTGCCCCTCTTATCCATTGAATAATGTGTGAACCATGTCACTTGAGTTGAGATTGTTTAAAGAAAATATTCACATTGTATTGTCATGGATAGTCATAGCCATGGGAGAAATTAATAATTTGAAGCTCTATGCAGAGAACATACCTCTCATTCATGTTGTATAGACCTGTCTAGGACACTTATAAATTATTGAACATGCCAAATACATTTTTGATCAAATGGACTGTCAACTAAGAGATTTCAAGGAGAAGAGAAAGTTCAACTACACCTCCTATCTGGTCTGGCTAACCTTATACTAGAAGAAAAACTAGTTTTTCATCCTTTAGCTAGACCAAGTAGGAGTTGATGGCTAACATTTATTAGTTGTGGAGTGAATAGGTGTTCTCTACTAAGAAGCATAAAATACCTTCTATCACTTCTATGATAAGGTGCACAAGGTCATCTTGGAGAATTTTAGAGGGAAAGCACCAAGACTAATAGACGAGACATGATAGAAGTTGAGAAACAAAAAATGGCTAAGTGAATATTACTATTTGGGGAGGACCAAATGGTTTATCTACCTCTATGGATTTTCAACCATGTCATTTGAGTTGCATGCACATGTAGCCAAACACATGGTCAACCTGGAATCTATGTAACAATTAATTATGTGGGCTTGAAGTACTTTAAGGGGTAGAAGAAGACCACCTTCTACACACTCAAGCAACCAATAATGAACATCACCCTAAAGTTATGTAGATTCCCCTCGATATTAGAGGCATGATTGAGAGAGATGGGTTTGGATAAATATAACATTGTTGGTCCTATGACCCAAAGGGATTGTTCGAGTAGACCCAAGAGATAATAAATTAGATACATTTTTCATTCATGAGAAGTATAATGTGTAGTAGGAGGCTAACCTAGACATAGAAATGACCCTTGCGACTCTAGGAAACGACCATAGGTATGGAGACAAAATTTAGAGTTGGTATGCCAACCCACCAGAGTGGCATACATTTTACACAAATATGAAGGATGACTTTGACCCCAATTTCAAAATAAATTATTAAAGGTTGGGGGCACTCAAGAAAATAGGGTATACATACCAAAAAAGCCTCACGTACCAAAGAATGAGATATGAGATGAGCATAATCATCAAGTCTATTAGAGATAACATGTTTGATGCTAAATTCTCTATCATTTAGGATAGAAGACATCTAAAGAGTGTAAAAAGGGCCAAATTGATCAATGAAGTGATAACCAATGTCTTAACCCCTTAAAAAACCAAGAAGAAGATGGTGCTAAAAATCATCGTTTATATCACATCAATGACCATGGTAGTAGTCTATTAGATGGTGAGATAGATGACCATCAAAGGATAAATGGTTTTTAAATATATGATTCTATATTTGGAGAGGGAGCAATCGTGAAGGAGTAGTAGCAACAACAATAAACAACTTAGCTCAAGGAGGGGGAAATGCTTCAAGGAGGTTCCCCTTCTAATTTAGGAATGACCAGTCCTATGACAACCACTATAATCACTTTTACTTCCTTAATACCATACACCACTCCTCTCTCTTTATCCACTATTTTTCTATTCTCACTTGTCTCCCTTCCCATTATTTCATTGTACTTCTCTCACCCTCCACCAATATAGCATATAGTTCTCCAAGGGGCACATCATCCCTAATAGTCATTGCCATGGTTGGGACCACACCCATCACATACTTTTATCCAACCAACCAAATCACCACCTCATAACCACTAGTCCTATACATCACATCACCTCCATTAATAGTACCATCACCAACCATGTTGTCTCTTGCCAACACCCTAGTACGATTGGCATTGCACCCACTCCCATAATCTCCACTACATTCCTTGCCTTCACCACATAATTTTCTATGCTAGCTCTATCATGAAATTTTATATGCCCAACATGTACACCATCATAGGAAAGGCAACTCCTACAAGTGATGATGCCCACTACCTTATCCCATGGAGTTGAGTTTGCAAGAGCACCTATTCAAACCACCATGTTTGCTAGGCTAAGCTTGGCCTTTGCATGGAAAGCCAAAGAGGTAAGTTTCACTAAGGCATTTGATGTCCTTACCATTGAGAAGAAGTGGAAAAGAGAATATAAAAAACTTAGTGAGAGGACCTCTAAGACTTTAGTACTCATGTAATCACAACTATTAATAAAAGCAAATATAGTGTACATTATCAAGGCCACATAAATCAACCCCTTCAAAATAGCAACAATCCCTATTGACTTAACTTCTAAAGTATCCAAGATAGACTTAAATGAGACAAATTGATATCAAATGGTCCAATTATTAAACCATATCACACTCAACATGGCTATGAAATTTGGATTCCTTGTACTCAAGGATGAAGCAACACAAATAAGAAATAAAAAGCTTGAGGTAAAAGTTGATCAACTAAAGGCATAGAGGGATAAACTCAAATAGGAAAATGAGGTCCTTGAGAAAAATATTTTAGAGAAGGATTAGTTGAAGAAGCAAGTTAAGGACCTTAAATCCTAACTTAGTAAAGTTAATAAAATCCAATAAGGGCTTGAAGACCTTATGTAAGAGCTAATGCAGGAGCCAAGTCGACTCCAAGAAAGCTTGAATGTAAAATACCAATAAATTATAGAGTTGATGGCCCAAAATCCAACATAAATAGTTATAGATCTTAAGGTGGCTAATGATCCCAAAAGGTTTAGTCCCTTTGGGACAAGATCAAGGAAGAGGTGAAAATTCCTATGAGTACTTTTGGTTGACCTCCTTTACAAAAGAAATCTTAAAACAAGTAGATGAAACAATCAGACATGTAGAAAGATAACTATCTGTAAAGGGTGAATATCAATAGGTCCTTAAACTCCTTGTCTCAATGTCAGTAGCATGAGAACAACAACATAAGATATATACACATGATAGATCACAAGGACCTATCAAAAAACTAAGGAATATTTTGAATGTCTAGAGAAACCTTCAGACTTGCAAAGATACCCTGGCATCATTGAGAATCCAAGTTCAAAATATGGGTAAGAAGATTCAAGAGTTAATTGTTGCAAGGATGCCTAATACTTTTATGAACAAAACTACATCCTTGATGGTGACATCATATATGTTATGTTCAATGAAGAAAATATCCAAGTCAACCAAGGGGGTGAAGAGAACCAGTGTATGCCAAGCTACAAGAGTTTGTTATGGAACAAGGGGAACTGTCAGAAAATATCTTTGAGGACCTTAGAAGGAAGGCATAATACATCACATCAGTATGATTACCAAGCAACATTGAGTGGTAGAAATTATTGGGGTTGTTTCCACAAAAGACCAAGTAAGGAGAATCGATAATTTTGACAAATTTACCATAGGGGTCCCAAATTTTGTAGACTATGTTCCCAAGGATAGACAAGATACAGTATTTTATGTCAATTGAGCTTGGTACCCCCATGAAGTCACCATAAATGTAGTACCTTGTCATTGCCTTATAATTTTTGTGACATCGAAAGGGGTATTTGATAGAGAAATTGGGTAGCAGATGCCTCCCAAAAATTATCAAAATCTGACCAAGTATAAATAGGGACCAATCTACTTGTAAAAATGAAATGAATGATATGGAAAATAATATAAGGTGGAAACCACCATATGTGGAGTTGGCCAAATTTAATTTTGATGGAGCATCTAAAGGAAATCCAAGACCAATATGAGGAGGAATAATTAGAAATAATAAAGGAGATATTTTATCTCATTACACTTTCAATAGTGGATTTAAGACAAATAATGAAGCTAAAGATTGGGCAGCATTAGAAAGATTAAAAATATACAAAAAAAAATGAAATGGAATAGAGTATGAATGGAAGGTGATTCACTTATAGTAATAAATACAATTTTGAGGAAAACAAAGGCTCCATGGAACATACAAGAGATAATTGTGGAAATTCAAGACCCTGCTATAGAGTTTGAAGAAATCAGGTTTACACGTATGTTAAGAGAATGAAACAAATGTGTAGATAGGCTAGCCAATAGAGGGGCTTTAATTGAGGATCATGAAGTTAAATTCTATTTTCCATGGTTAGAGGAAGTAGTAAGTTTAGCTAAAGTTGACAAGAAAATTTGACTGCCTGATTCAAATAATGATTAAGATTTACTTTAATGTTTTTCATTGGTGGTATTTGCTTTATTTTTATAATATTAATGTGCTTTTTATTATAATTTTGTGGTTGCACTTGTGCTTCAGGAAGGAAACTAGTAATTTAGATCTGGCAAAGCAGACTATGATAGTGCGATGTTTTGGAAATATTACTCTACTGAGATGCAACACATAGATAGTAGAGGTTAAGTTTTGGTATTGTGAAGCTTGCAATAGGAAAATGTCAAGATGCTAAATTTTGAAATATTTATATTCCCTTAGAGAATTGAAAAAGATCCAAAAAATAAAAAAAAGAATTCAATTTATGTAAAATGATGTAGGTTTCTAGCTATAGCAACTCAATTGAGATGAGAATTGAATTTGTTTGTAAATTTTCAAGATCTAAAGAAGACATTTGTGATTTTCAAGGGTGGGGGACCTAAGTAAAATCCCTTGTTCAATAAATAAAATAAAAAAATGGAATGATTGTCTCTAAGTACTAATTCACTTGTTGAAGAGGACCAATAGGCTCAAGTGAGTGATTCATTTAGTAAAGCTTGTTATTTTGCTTATAAAATGCAAATGTTTTGCTCATAAAATTCTAGCGATTTTCTCCCTAAAGCAAAGCAAACGGTTGGGATAGTCACAAATATGAATTAAAGGCATGGATCCTAAGTCCAATCTTCTACAAAATGATATATTGGCATGTAGTAATGCATTAAGTCATTTTGGAAGCCTTCTAAGACTATTAAAGTTATAATTACAGGCATGTAACATTTGGTGGTACATCATTTTGCTAAAGATGCACCTAAATCTTGATTTGTACTAGGGGTAATTTTTTCTCACCCTAGGTAACTTAGGTGTAAAATTTTACTATAAATAAGGTCCTATGGCCCTCATTATAAGGCCATAAGAATTTAGAGCTAATCTCAAGGAAAATAAATAAACAAGTTGTTTAAATATCAATGAAGGCATAAATGATAATCAAATATGGCTAGAAGAAGAGGTGGATCACCATTGGTTAAGGTCCTCAAATGATAGTCAAGGATCCATCACACATTATGGAGAACTTCTTAAACTATGTAGCATAGAGGGATTGATCATCTGCAATGGCATAAACATGTAGCGAAAATATAGAAAATATAATGGACATAGTGTAGTTGATTATGCTATTTTGTTGGCTCTACTCTCAAATTTTCTCAACCAAAGCCATAACCAAGATCAATACAAACACAATATTATGCTATGCAATGAACTACAACAATATCACAAATATATCACACATTAAAGATACACGAATATATCACAAGGGAGATATTCTTCAGATTTATTGCTTGCATACACATGATGATGATGATACAAAACTTGAAGTGTTATCTCCAATATATATATCTACATGACTTTTCAGTATTCAACATTTTGCTCTCCTCAAACATCCGAGAGATGCAACCTTTCACAAGTTCACAGCTTGTCACATATCAATGTGACTCTTCATTCTGTCTCCTTTTTATACCTTGCACTTTCTCACAAAGTGATACACACATTACTTTAAAATATTACAAAAAGGACCAAATAATGTAATATTCTCAACACCTCCCTTTTGTACATTATTTGGTAAAAAAACCTTTGTTTGTAAATTTCGATGACTATACATCCCCTTCATCAAAAATTATCTTCATTCTTCAACTTTGTGTCACTATCTCTATATCTTAGCAACCTTTAATAAAGCTTGGTTTTCTTTTACATAAACCATACAACATTCCCTTTATCTTATCCCAATCATTCATATTTATCCATCCACAATTCATTTTTAATCTTCACTCTTTTCTTTCTTTTTGTAGATAAATCATTTGTGAATGATTATGTTCTCCATAAATTTTACAACAATAGTGATTCCAACATTTCTCTATCCTTTACCCATATTTACCACAATAATTACATCTATTATTTGTCACCAATTTGATATCACTCTTTCCTGTTCCAATTTAATTCTTGATTCATTGTTGCTCACATATCCTGTATATCCAAGACCTTCACATTTTGGTCTTATTATTGGTACAAGTGGTTCTTTCATTCCTTGTTCATACTTTCCCAAACCCATATGTTTATAACCCTTTTTATTGAGTAATTGTGAACCAATTCCTTTAGTATGCTTTTCAAAATAGCCAAATCCACCATCACATTAGTCAAGACAAATTTGAGCATCAACATTCCTATCATCATTTGAGTCTGTGTCATCGTCAATTATGATAGCATAGGCTTTCTCTGAACAATCATGAACTATATTCAAATCATATTTTTTATTTGCATTTTGAGAGGGATCACAACATGCATATTTTTCCTATTCACAAAGATCATTAATATCACAACATTCATCTATCATGGGCTTCAAATAATTTTTGTCACAAAAGGCATCTTTCTTCATGGGCTTGTTTCCTTGTGTTTTCATTTTGGAAACATTTCGAGTAATTATTCCCTTGTATATTGTTTCCATAAACAAATAGGTATAGTGATAAAATTTTGATGACAATCATTAGGATTATTAAGGACTCCTTGTATGCATTGTTGGAGTAAAATAAATTCTCCCTTTTTGGCTTCTTTAAGAATGGATTGTAGATCTTTCATCACTTTGTTTAACATAAAATATTCATCTTCATTGGATTCTTGGAAAAATTCTTTTAAAATATTTTGTTTCTTGCCTTTTATTGTCATTTTTCCTTTTTCTTTTCCCTTTTATTATTTTTATTATTATTATTATTATTATTATATTAACCTTTGATTTGGAAAACCTTTTACCTCTCTAATTAAATTTTTCAATTTCAAAAACTTTCAAACAACAATTATGTTCCTTATTACTCTGAGCTTATCATTCTAAACCTTAAAAATGCTTTAATATATCCTTATTAATAAATTTTATTTCTCCTTATAACCTTAGAAGAATTCAAATTTAAAAATTAGACCCTAAAATATATCTCTATGTGCAGCGACTTCTCATACAATTTTTTTTGAACCAAACTTGGTACTTGGGCGAGTGTTTCACTGTCCTTCACCTGTGCTCCAAATGAGTGAAGATGCACATGCAAGAATTCCTTCTTGAGGGATTCCAAGAACAGTGACCCTATTGCCAATTCATTTACCCTTCATCAATGTGGCTCTTAATAATTTGTATGGCTTCCAATGTTTCAACGTTCTAATGTGCGGTGTTGGTCTTGGCATTTCAAATTTTATTTGAGCGCTTGCTCATTCTGACTTCCATATGCTTGAAACTCCTTTCACTTGATGTTAGACTTTCCATGAGATGGTGCTAAAAATTCATGATTTTATTACACCCTTATAAATTCTTCTTTGGTGCTTCCATTCATCTTTGCTTAGCTGCATATGAAATAATATTATATAGGTATTTTTGTTTTAGCTTGAACAAATATGGTGCAAGTGTATTGTTTGTGACTTAGTGGCATTCATGATTCCTTCATGCTTACGGCTCCTGCTCTATGATTGGATTTTTCTCTCCTCGATTCTTGGCTCTTCCTCCTCGATGCTTTACTCTTTAGATCTTGTTCACCTCTCATTCTAGCTCATCAAATTCTTCTTAGCTCTGCATTCCAAAGATATGTTTGCTCAACATTTGACTCTTCCTCTTTTACACTACATTCGATTATGCTCTATGAATTTGTTTATTGACTTAACTCTGCAACTTTACTCTTTGTTTGGCTCTATGCCCGATTTTGTACTTGGCTTAATGCTTGCTTGAAGAGTAACTAAATATGTGATGTACTCTTTCTCTTTTACTTGGAAATTACTATAGTCAATTTGACATATCTTCTTTGTTGTGTCTTGGTATATGTTCAGGTGGTTTCAAGACTTCCTTCCACTGTTGTGTGTAGGATCCAATCCGAGAAACTTAAAAAACTTTTAAGCACCTTGAATTCTTTGATATCCCTTTGCAATGGTTGTGGCTCTCTAACACTATCTTCTAGGCATATCGTTGGATGGCGATGATTGTCCCAAAAGTTGTGCAAACAACCTTGCTCTAATACTATTGTTGGCTCTACTCTTAGATTTTCTCAAGAAATGCCATAACTAGGATCAATACAAACATAATATTATGCTATGCAATAAATTACAACAATATCACAAATATATCACACATGAAAAATACACAAGAACATATCACAAGAGAGAGATCTTCAAATTTATTGCTTGCATACACATGATGATGATACACAACTTGGAGTGTTATCTCCAATATATACATTTACAAGACTTTTTAGTCTTTAACATTTTTCTCTCCTCAAACATCTTGGATATGCAACCTTTCACATGCTTGTCATTAACACAAGTTCATAGCTTACCACATATCAATGTGACTCTTCATTCTCTGTCTTTTTGACACCTTGTACTTTATCATAAAGTGACACACACATTATATTAAATTATTACAAAAAGGATCAAGTAATATCATACTCTCAACATATTTGATCACCAAAAAGATCTAGAAATTGAAGCAATTCTCATAAAGCTAAAATTTGATCACAATCCAATGTACACAAATATCCAAATGTAAGAAAGTGGGCAAGAATAACATCTTTAGGTAACTGAAGGAAAGACAACATGAGACATCTCTATGAAAATAAAAATAAAAAATATTTTAAAACATCACTCAAGCAAATTATGCAAATAGAAGAAAGAAAAAGGATAAATATTTTTCAAATGTATACTTTGATAGCAATAAACTAATGGATATAATAACTGAGGCCTTAGAATCATGCAAAAAATTAAAACCTAGGAAAATAAAATTTCCTGTAAATCCATAGTATGATGAAGCATACAAAGCAGCAAGGACCTTGAAATATCCAAGCAAATTAAAAATAAATAGCAAGATATATAAACAACTAGTGAAAGAAAAAAAGAAACAATACATAAGATCAAGGTAAAAAGAATTGGTATATATAAAAGCATAACCCAAGAAAATTTTAGAAAGAACTACAAAAAATAAAAAGGCACACAAAAAAAAATATCACAAGCGAACAATGGTTTTTGTATGCTAAGCAATTATATGAGAGAAACCAAGAAAAATATACTCCTCTTATAATTGATGTAGCAGAGGAACTTTTTTCTCTAAAAGATGTGAAATAGGGCATTAAAAAAAAAACAATAGATAAAGCTCAAGATATAGATAGTTTTCAAGCTAGACATATCAAGTGTGGGATTGACATCATAACACCACATCCAAAATAGTTTCAATGACACCATTAAAGGAGGATTTCCACTAGAATGGATAACCAACGTAGCCATACCATTGCATAAAAATAGAGACACAAAAAATCCTTCAAATTATTGCACCATCATGATTAATCCTCTTTTTATAAAATTGTTTGGCAGCATAGTAGAAAGCAAAATCAGTAGTGGGCAAAAAATCAATGAAAGAGGGTAATAGGGCAAATAGATTTTAGACCAAAGTCCTCAACAATAGATCATTGTATAACTTTAAGACACCTAATAGAGAGGATATGAAATGAGAAAGGAAAAAATTATTGATGTTTTGTGGACTTTAAAAATACTTTTGACATAGTACCTAAAGTTAAATTATGTAAAAGAATGAAAGAAATTTGCATACCAACCACCTATAAAGTAATTGTATATATCAAAAATTAGGACTCCAAATGGACTATCAAAGTGTTTTGGGAGTGATATCAGGGTGAAACAAGGTCGTTTATTGTCACATACTATATTTGACCTTTACATTGACAAATTGGATGGATAGAAAGGATGGGAGAAGAGGGAATGCAATTAGCTAATTATGTAGTGAAACATCTCTGTGTCAATTACCTCATCTTGATTGGCAAGGCACTCAGAAGTTTAAAAGAACATCTAAAATATTTAGATCATTTTTGTAAAGAACTTGGGATTTAGGTAAACACTAACAAGACTAAAATTATGTTCTTCTCTACTCATAGAGAGCGAAAATTATCATATATTTCATTTAAAGGAAATCCTTTAGAGCTAGTAACAAAATACAAATACCTTGGGTTAGATTTTCAAAGTAATCTCAAATGGATAATATTCATGATGAAATGAATACAAGCAGGATGGAAGGCACTCTACTCATTGCTAAATAGCGGTAAAAAAGTAGAGTTATGGTATTGGAAAACCATTAGGGGTATTTGGGTTATTACTTATTCAATGGTGCTAATGGATGTGAGATGTGGGCTAGTAATACATCAAATTTTAAATGGACAAAACTAGAAAGAATTCAAAAGCAAATAATTACAAATAATTTTAGAATTAAAGCATCAAATTTATATGAGATTTTATTTGCTAAAATAGGGACTTTTCCACTAGAAACAAAAGTTATGATACAAATATTGGGGTATCTAAAGAAAATAAAAAGAATGGAAGACAACAAGTTGCCAAAACAGGTAATCAAAGAAACAAAAGAAAAGACACATGGATGAAATAGAATAATAAATGGATAGAAAATAAAACAAATTAAATAGTATGTGAGGGAGAATTTCAAACTTGTCATGTGGATTGAAAATTTAAGAAGGAAAAAATAGTTATACATCAATGAGTTCAACCTAAGTTGTGAACACAACCAAAAGAAGTAATAGATGCAAATATTAAATGGAAGGAAATAATTCGTACAATCAAACTAACATCTAGTTCACACTATATCAGATGTGAAACTAGGATATGGGCATTTCCTCATGAGGTATGGTTAGAACGAGTAATTTCTTTTGCATTGTAGGATAGTGGAGACCAAAAAATATTTTATCATGGAATGTGAAGCCTACAAGGACATCAAGATTACATATGAGGACACTCTAAAAGTAAACTTATCAATAGAAATTTTTGAAAAAATGAGAAAATAAAAAATACATAAACTTCTCATCAAAATCAACAATAGAAGAAATACACTCGAAAATATGATAAGAGGATGTTGAGCCTTTTGTCTTTGTTGAAAAATTTTATTTCTTGAATGTTGTTAAACTTTTGAAATCCAAATGGGAGGTCCAAGATTTTAATTCAAAAGGAAGTAGGGTTGTACACCATATCACATCTTGTATTAAAGCTCTTGGTCCCATAGACTATTTAATTTGTTGCTTTAGATATTTCATCATTTGAACAAACGTGTACACACATGATCCTTCAAATTTTGCTTCATCCCACCATAACATAACCATATAGAAAAAATCAGGGTATTAGAGCCACATAGACTAAAATTGAAATGGCTTTGGATAATCGTTATTAAGTCACATCTCAAGAGAATGAGTTTATGATCTAATCCTACTCATAATAAAATTTCTATAGAGATTGTATACCATGTTTGCAAGCATGTATTGGATATTAAAAATCTATTCAATTTTTTGCTATATGATTTTGCCCAATGCATCTATTATCCCATGCATATTGAAATATTAAAGGAATAACATCCCAAAAGTCATTTGATTTAAGAAATAAAGCATAATATTGCATTGATTTACATCTTCTAAGACTACAACCCTATTTTTAAGGATATAGAATTGTTTTGAACTCTCCCCAAGAAGTCATAGATCATAATTATTAATCATTGTATTTCACAAAAATATGTTGATGTCCTTCTAACATCCTTCATGAGGAGTAACTATAGTTGGAGCTTATACATTCATAACCCCAACTTTGATATTTTACTTTTTCCTGCAAAATAGACCAACAACCTAATTATTTTTTGCTTCTAGCAATTGTCCATCTCGTTTGTGTTTGTCTTATATTGTTGCAACACCTCTGGAAGCTCCTATAAAAGTCATTGTCAAACAATCCTCCATATTCTAATTTTTTTCTTCTATTCCTCACTACGTAATTTTGTTTCATGTATTAAAATAAACTAAGGACTATACCACCTTATTAATTCTTTAATAACCCTTTTATAGGGGTCTTATTCATATCCCTAAATTTCCACAACACCATTTTATTATCACTTTTTATTTTTATTTGTGGGATTAGCCTCACTTGTTCTTAATACCTATGATATTTATTTTTGGCTCTCCAAATTGATATCCCTCTGATTTTCCTTTTCTCTTTGTTCTTTCTTCGAGGATCCTCCTATGCTTTTTCCATTCCTACCAACCTTTTTATCTTCATCAACCTCTTTTATTTTTCCATGTTGTTCAGAATGAGACTTATGTTCTAAAGGTTTAGACTACCTTAGAGATTTAAAAGTGGAAGGAATAGCCTCATGAACAGTTTGTTATTTATGTTGCCTAGAAATCCTAAAGTACAAGGATTATCTTGCATAATATTTGCCTTCCTATGTTACACTAGAATCCCTATATTCCATAGATATCCTTCATACTCATTTTTTATTATACTACTCCTAAAGCCCTAAAGTGCAATGGATATGCTCTACACTACTTTATTTTTATTATAAGGAGATGGTTTTATACTATTGAAGAAAAATGAAGACTATTCCCTGGACTAACGTTAACCTCTTTGTCTCCTTTGCTTTAAAATTTACTCCCCATCTTCCTTTGTGTCTTTAATTCCTTTTGAATTTTAGCATATGCAATGTACTTCCTCATCACTTATATCCTTCTTTATTTCTTCTAATGGTTGATTTGAGTAAACCATAATGGCCTTTGCCATTTGATGATGCAAAGAGGCTTTCTTTACCATTTTCTTGGGAGTTGAAAATCCTTGATTTTATCTAATTTATTCTAGGGTATGGTCTTCGTGCTTCATTTTTCTCATGCTCAAAAGATTTCATCTCTTTCTCCATAATTTTGACTTTACAATCTCTTGTCATGTGTCTACTCTCATGACATTTGCAATATTAGAATGCAAGTTTTCATAATCTACTTGTTGATCCCATTTCTTGATTCAAGTTTAATATTAACAAAACATAGAAAAGGTTTTGAAATATCCATGGTAAGACATATTCTAGTATATGCATTCACTCCTTAATAATTGGTCTCGACAAACTTCCCTAGAGTATTGCCAATTTTCTTAAAAATATCCTTATTGATAAGTTGACATGGAAGTCCAAAAATTCTAATGCACATTGGAATCCTTTTAATAGTTTTTATCTTTGTTGAAAGTTCTCACTCCATGGTCTTAAATATAATGCACCTCCCCTTAACCATAGGTCCCCACTTCCACTTGATCCAATTTTAAATATGTAAAAATTGGTTATATATATATATATATATATATATAACTTACATATTAACTCTTTGCTTTTAAGAATAGTTATGGAATGTAGACCATCTCATCCTTGATAATCACTTTTGGTGTAACATATTTTATCCTCAACAAGTGTATCATATTTTGGATTAAGACTTTCATAAATAACTTTCTTGCCATGCTACCTAACTTTTCCTTATAAGAATCCTTTATTTTTTAAATTTTTATTGTATCTAGAATAAGAAAAGGTGAGGCTCACTTCTTGCTTGCACTTGCTTCCTACTCACACTTACTTCTTGCTTGCACTCACTCCTAGATCAAACTCACTCCAATTATGACAATAAAACTATTTTACCAAGTGAACTCATGCCAATGCCTCATATATATATATATATATATATATATATATATATATATATATATATATATATATATATATATATATATATACACATAGTTGTACATTTGTGTAAATAAGCATAACATGCACATCTTTTATGAAGATACTCATAAACCTCAAATATCTCTCTACAAAGATCATTGTAAAATTCATTACTTAATAAAGTACATGAATTTTCACGTCTTTTTGTTTTAGTTTTTCTTTATTACCACAATAAGATTTTGGATCGACAAAACTCGCCTAGCTTAAATATTATCTAGGTGTGCATCTCATTGGTCTTGGAATTGCATCTAGGATGAATCCTTAAAAAGGAGCATGGATGTACATATCACATCTTAATAATTTATGAAATGATGCACCAAATATATTAATGGTGCATTATATCATTTTAACAATGTATAAGCACTTTTAATATACATCAAACCTCTTCATCTTTCCACACTCTTATAATTTGAATACTCTACATCCTCACACATGTGCACTTAACTTTAGAGGTCTACTTTATACTTGGATCTACACATATACCTTAAAGTAATAAATCAAAATATTGTATTAAAAAAAGTAGTTGTTAGCAACCACCCAAATATTATGATTAAAAAAAAATATTGTATTAAAACAAATTAAGTCGTTTAAACCTATAACTTATTATTTAAAAAGTAGTTGTTAGCAACCACCCAACCATAGGCCACATGAAATGATCCTCATGGAAGATGTTATTTATTCAACTGGAGTCTAGTTACCAAAGTATGGTGTACAACCCTACTCATATTGGATAAAAAATTGGACCTATTGTTTAGAGTTCTAAAGTCTTATTGTTAAGCCCACTCAGGTTGTACAATATAAAAATATTTATAGAGGTTGTTTATCCAACTAGAGTCAGGTTACCAAAGTATGGTATACAACCCTACCTCTAGTTGGATCAAAACTTAAACCTCCTATTTGTTGTTTCAAAGTCTTAATGTTGGACCTACTCAAGTTATACATTAAAATTACTCATCTAGAGTTGACCTACTCCAGTTGGATTATAATTACTTCTCTTCATTCTCTTTTTACAATGATTTTTATTGAAAATTTACTCATGTGCAATGAGATGGAGATGGCCTTCAATTTTATTCTAGGATCTCACCAAACTAGCCCCTTGAGGAGTTTTCTTAGGAGATTCAAGTTTTTTGAATTTGAATTGTCTCCAAATGGTGTTTTTTTTAGTCTTGGCATCCTTATCCTATGTGGAAACTAAGGCAAGCTCAGACTAACAATGTGATTTTTTTTCAAAATGAAAGGGAAAATTTCACCTGTTTTGATTGCACGAGGAACCAAACTGGGTGTTGTCTGCTCATGTGGATTTTGGAGGGACAATGTCAAATGCGAGAATGACAATATAATCTAACGTGCCACACTTTTAAAGATCTAAAACGAGTTGTGAACCTCTTTGGAAATAATTTTCATAGGCCCAAAATAAAGTTTTCTAGGCTGGGGATCTAGTATTGAGGAAGCTCCAATAGGAAAAATGATAAAACACGTTGTCGTTGCATCCTATGATTGGAGACAAGGACATTCTTTCCACTATTTCTTTAGTCAGCCTACATGGAATGAGGTGGTATGTCAAGATGAGGTGTTAGATCACGTATTTTTTAAATCATGTGATAAAGTGTCAAAAAAGTCATCGTTTATTTTCAAAGATCCTCATTGATCATCATAGAGATGGGTGCCAATCTATCTTGCGGTCCTTTTATAATATGGAGGCTAATTATTTGGGATCTCTTATTTTGGACCCTTACTATTTTCTTTGGTGAGCTTATCAGGATGCAAGGTGACAGATTTCAAGTTCACACGAGGCTATTATTTCCTGTGTCGATGTTATGATTTTAAATAATCTATAGATCAAGTGGTGGATTAAAAATGATCTAGACATTCTTGTTGCATTATCCTTTTTCTTTAGACTCTCCCCTTGGCCTCATCTTGGGAGGTGCATCTAGTTTTTGAGAGCTAGAAAGTTTTCAAAGCAACAGATAAGGTGTTTAAAGGTACCCATCCTTTGGGTTCTGATAATTTTTTCTAAATGCAGGTTTTTTTAGAAAGGAATTAATATTTTCCAACAAGGTTATGCATAAGGGGTAGTACCAAAAAAGTAATTATAAAATCGAGGCGAATCTAGGCTAACAGTGTATAAAATTTGAGGTGAATTTTTCAAAATTTTGCAAAAAATTTATCAAAATATGGCGACTTATTGAAAATTTTGCACAAAATTTTCAAAAATTTTAAATGGCGACTGTCACAAGGTGACTAATAGAAGCAGCTAGCAAAAGGCGACTAACAGAAGCGACTGGCACAAGGTGACTGAAAAAATGACTGGTACAAAGTGACTGATAAAAATGACTGGCACAAGGTGATTGACTAAAGCGACTGGCATAAGGCAACTAATAGAAGCAACTGGTACAATGCGACTGATAGAAGTGACTAGCACAAGACGAGCGACAGAAACGACTATCACATGGTGACCGATGGAAGAGACTATCACATGGCAATTGTTACAAGGCAACTGTCACAAGGTGACTATCACATGGCGACTATCACAAGGTGACTATCACATGGTGACTGTCATAAGAAAACTGTCACATGGCGACTATCACATGGCGACTATCACAAGGTGACTGTCACATGGTGATTATCACAAGGCGACTGTCACATGGTAATTGTCACAAGGTGACTATCACATGGTGAGTGTCACATGGTGACTGTCACATGGTAACTGGCATATGGCAACTGGCATATGGCGATCGCCTAAGATCATCAATAAGAAGCTGCCACGTGTCCTCACCTCTACCACGTGTCACGCATCCATCGACTTCAGCCATGCAGACTTCTATAAATAGAAATGCAGGGTCATTTTTCACCTTTCCCACAATATTTTCTAGAGCAATTTTAGAGCATTTTTTACAACGGTTTTAGAGCCTTTTCAAACGGTTTTCAAAGTATTTTCAGAGGGTTTTGGCAGCATTTTTAGAGGGTTTTTGTAGTATTTTCTGAGGGTTTTCCCAATGTTTTCATATGGTTTCAAAGCATTTTCTAGGGCATTTCAGAGCATTTTCCAGGGTGTTTCCACATCATTTAAAGACTATTTTTAGAGCCTTTTTCAGACCGTTTTAGTGTAGAAATGGCTAGCTCTTCCTCTCCTCTACCTTCCAAAGTGACATTCAAGAACTTCTATTGCCCCAACATCAAGAATATTTTTAGCACTCCTGGAAGAGATTTTGAATGGCTTTACACCTTCGGACTTGCTGGAGTAATGAAGATGCCACAGTTGAACATCAACGTCCCCTTGATGCAATGGATAGTTAGTTGCTACAACCATGACGTGTCCACTGTTCAGATCAAAGTGGATAACAAGGATATTGTTTTTCTATGAAACCCTCGGATGTGCAATGACTAACAGGGCTACCATTTTTGGATGGTGTACTAGTGAACAACCAGTATGCCTTGATCGAAGATGACAAATCAATGCTAGCATCCAAATATGTTATGAATTCAGACCATTTGAAAGGTATATTTTTAAAATTTAGTTTTTATTTATCTTAAATTTTGATGTATTGTAGTTTCCATTCTCTAATAATGTTCTCCCTATTGTAATTTTTGTTTTCTAATAATGTTCTCTCTTTTTTTAGTTAATTCTTCAAATTCGAAAAGGGGTTTGAACATTTCCAACATTGTAGATAAATTTCTTTATGCCTACATTGAATTTTTCCTGGCAAGGCTTATTTTGTAGGGGTGACCTACAAAAATACCATTTTGGGCATTGTCATTATTGATTCGATGTATTGATGGAGGCAGATATGATTGGTCCACCCACATTTCCAACCGCTTGAAACAGGACCTTCTTAGTGCCTAAAAAATTCAATCTGCCTATATAGTAACAACCAACAATTTTATTCTTTGTCTTTTTAATGAAGCATATTTCAATATTCAAATAAGCAATCCTCCAACTACATTGCACCCAAGTTTGTTGGCTATTGGCATGGTTGAGAATGAAATACAGGTAAAATTATTTATTTGAATAATCTCTCTTTTCTTTCTTTTCAATCAATCTTTTTATTTTCTAATTTTCTTTTGAAAACAGAGAAGAGCAACACATTCTTCTAGTAAAAGGGATGCCATCGTTAGGATTCAAGAAGCATCTATCGATTCTGACATGCAGTCACAATCATCACCAGTAACTCCTATTAGTAAACGTAGGAGGTCTCCTGGTCAACATACACGTACGACTCCTGTTACTTCTGGACATGCATATTTTGTAGTCGACATTGAAGAAGTAACCTCCAACTCACAAGGTAAACTTATTATTCAAAAGTACTATTTCAAATAATGTATTTTAATGATATAAAATTATATTTAGTTTGAGAAAATATTTTAAATATTTTTAGAGCAAAGGCAAATGGATGCATCATCAACGACAATGGTTGTAGAGTCTGAGTCTGGTATGTTTAGTTAAAATTAATCTCTTTTAATGGTATTGTTTTTAACACTAGTTTTAATTTATATTTTCATGTGAAATTTTGTAGAGGGACCAACTAGATTTAAAAGAGTGAGAAAATAGATACCTCCACCGGGTGCACAACCACAAACATAGCAACAACAAGTGCCAGTGCCACCTCAAGTCCATCCACAACAAGTTCATCCTCACACAACAACTACACAATAGGTACCACCGATGAGGAACCAATATCGCATGCATGGGAAATAGTTCCTCACACCACCACCTCCAGGAACCAAAATTCAAGCTGAGACACAAACTCAATCTATGTCTCAGTCTCTTGCTTTAGTGTTCCCAATGTTAACCCTTGAGAATTTATCAAATGTAGAGAGCGCATCTCAGATGCCCTCTGGGAATCTTGATGATGATTTTCTTTATCAGGATATGAATAATTTCCCTCTAAAGGCAAGTGATGTGCTTTAGGGCATAGAGATCGATGATGAAGTAGAGGAGAATGTTGAAGTAGATGTCATCGAGTTTCTTCCCCCCACCAGCAAGTCGACACCCATCATCATCTGAATGATGATGATAAAGTTAATTTTTCAGAAACTATTTTATTAGCTAATAGATGTAAGGCTACAGTTAAGAATAGTCTACTTGTAGATATTGATACATTAAAATAATGGGAATATCAGGCCAAGGTTTTGATCAAAGCAATAAATGGCCGATACAAGAACTTTGCACATAGAAAGGAGTTGTTTTCAAAGGTAGAGAATGAGCCACAAAAGCTCGATGCTCTATTACGTAAAGCTGAATTTGGCACCATGCAGGCCGATTCTACAAACAATGATGAAGTTCTGGCCATTATGCTAGATTGATTAGAGAACCTCAATGTCGAGGCCCAGGCATATTTCAATGAATGGGAACTAGATAAGAAAAAAGTAGTTGCAAAAACTGCAAGACTTACAATTGATGTAAGTTTTACATATAACTGAAAATCATTTTTTTCTTAAATATATTTTGTTTATAAATATTAACCTTTTTCTCTTCTATTTTGTAGTCTAATTATCAACACTTAAAGCAGCAAGTCACAGCCATGAAAACATTGATCAGGACTGCAAAAATTAGTGTGAATAATGTTATTGAAGTGAAGAAAATATTACAATACACTGTTCGAGAAAACAATTGGCTGAAGAAGTTTATCAAAGATAAGGGCCTGGATGTGGAGGTTGTAGTAAAAGAAAATGAGAAAGAGTTGAATGCACCATTTAGAGAAGATCCCATGAAGGAAGAAGGTTTATTGCTATCGGGGATAAACACTACAGCTAAAAGTTTGGTAAGGGTTGGTGCATTGGAAGCAAAGGATATTGAGGTAGATGCAGCTGAAACTTCAGGCACCATGCAGGAAGAAAAGTAGAACTGTTGCTTTCTTATTTGAGGAGAAAAGAAACATGTTGCATAGTTTTTTTTTAAATTGTAAAAGACTCGTATCTTTTTGAAATCAATAAAAGAGACAATTTCCATAAATTTTGTATTACCTTTTGATATTTTATTTTCAATATTGTGATGTTTTGATTAGTTGTGTGGATGCAATAAATAATTTTGAATTATGTGGATGCAATAAAATGTTCTTTTATGTTTTATGAAATAATTTGAAATGACTGAAATGCAACACATATATTTAGTTTGCCATACATGGTTTATTCAATACAAATCTTCTAAATAATTTGAATATCATAGACTAATAATCCAATAACAAGACTTAAATAACATGATATACAAAATATCCAATAACACATCTATGATATAAAAATAATTATGTTCCATAAGCAACATATTTGTAATCAATATTCTATTGAAAACTGATAGCATAATATGTGAAATCAAAATATATGTGAAAATCAATAATATTTGTAATCAATATTCTATTGAAAATTGATAGCATAATATGTGAATTTGAAATCAAAATATCATGTTCCAAAATACATGTCTCAAAATATAATCAAATCTCAATATTCTATTGAAAATTGATAGCATAATATGTGAAATCAAAATACATGTGAAAATCAATAATATTTGTAATCAATATTCTATTGAAAACTGATAGCAGATCTGTAATCAATATTCTGTTGAAAATTGATAGCATAATATGTGAATTTGAAATCAAAATATCATGTTCCAAAATACATGTCTCAAAATATAATCAAATCTCAATATTCTGTTGGAAAATTGATGGCATAATATGTGAAATCAAATCAAATGAATGAATCAAATCCCAAAATTTTGTTGAAAACTGATAGCATAATATGTGAAATCAATCAAATGAAAGCATATTTGCATCATAATGTTGGAAGTTGGAACAAACTCTTTTCAGATTGTGCAAAATCTTCTGCACTCATACCCAAAATTTCTGTCATCACAGTTTGATCAGTGTTACCATTATCCTCATCATCTTGAGTATTCGTGACACCTCTTCTCTCTGCTAGAGATTTCCAATATGACAAAGCTCTATCATAAGGAAACTTCTCTACCTCATAGGTCGACACATATACTCTCAAACAATTTTCTAAATTTTTGTCCAACCTATTTCGAACTTTAGATTTTACATATGATAATGCACTAAATACCCTTTCATCCTCCACAGATCCTAAAATCATCATTTGACATAATTCATATAAACTAAAATATTCACTCATAGTATGTTGTAAGATACTACTAGGATGTAATTGTTTCCACAAATGTGAAATAGAACCTGTTTCATGATGGTTAGTGAGTTGTGAAACTTGAGCAGACATTGTTGTTCCAAAACAGTTTGATTGTTTTGTCAAGAGATCTTTGTTGAGAATGCCATTGATTTCCATACCATTGACTACCACACGTTTAGTGAAATGGCTAGCAAGAGTGCCCATGTATTTGAGAAACAAACCATTTATAATTTGGTATTCATTACAAGGATCCCAAAACATCGGGTTAACCACACCCATAGCCTCAAGCAATTCATCTCTTTGAAAATGGTCTCTGATTTCTTTTGTCAATGATTCTGCTATTTGTTTTAGTTTAATTTTTGTATCTGTTACAACTACATGAAATTTGTTGTATGTTATGGGCAATTGTTCAACTTCATTTGTAGCTATATCCATTCATTGACCAAAATAATATAAAGGAATTTCCTTTCCATGGACATTAATACATAGATGATCGTTTATATTGAACTTCAAAAAGTTCTTAGGATCATTCACGTTTGTCAATGCTCTCCAACTCTCAAACATGGGATCCATAAAACTTTGACCAGATGCGTACATCGTATCAATATGTATGCAAATTTGTTTTCTCACCTTGATGAAATCCACAATATAAATCGATCTTTCTTGTGCAATTTTGATCAAAGTATTCATTTCTTCCAACATTGGAAGAATACCACACAATGTGAGAAGTGTTTCAAAGTCACTCATTCAAAATAGCAAATATTTAGCCTTATCAACTGCCCTACGATTTGCATACATAAACCCTGCCAAGGATTGATATTCTTTGAAAACTCTATATGTCGGTTGATACATCGAAATCCACCTAGTATCTACATCTTTTAAGAGTTTTTTACCTTCAGTAACTCCTAGTGCAAACTATTGAAACTCTAAAAATATTTTTGGACTACGCAAAAAATAATCATGAATTTCATGGACAAGCTCTTCCACTCTCGCTACATTTGTAAATGTATCCACAATTTTGTATGCAAGATTCATTCTATGAGCCATGCAATGAATAGGGATCAAATATGGGGTAACAGATGTTTGTAGTCTAACACAAAGACCATTCTTGTGTCCTTGCATTGTAGCAGCACCATCAACTCTGACACATATTAACTTAGTGGCTATTTCCATTTCATTCATTCCTGCTATTTCCTTTAAACTAGATACAACAACATTGTAAATGTTTTCTGCATTGCAATTTTCCACCATCTTACGTAATCCAAGTAAATGAGGTTGCCTTAAATGATTTTCCAATGTGTAAACATGCATGCAAATCCAAGATGTGTTGTCAATAGCAGTCACCTCATCAATTGAAAGTGAAATGAATTTGGCCTTTTTTACTTTCTCTTTGAGGTCATCCTGCTCAACCAATGATAGATATTTTACCATTTCCCAACCACTTTGATCTGACCAATGGGCGTTGGGTAAGTTCTGCACATCAGCTAGTCAAAATAGAGATTTATAATCAATGAAATCAGATATAGGTCTACCCTTTTTAAGAATAGTGAGTACAACAACAAACTGTAAACTTTTTGAAGCTAAAGTGCACTTATTCATTTTTTAAAATTGGGCTTGAATCATTGCACCTTTCTCAACCAAAGTTTGCTTTTGTTTCTTTTATTTATCATATTCTTGTGCATATCTGATATGTGCACACTCTGATGCATCCTTCCACCTATAATTTTTTGGTTTTTTTCCATCACCATCACTTTCTTTTGTTTTTATATAAACCTTTCCACAATGTTTTTCTACTGTATCTTTCTTAACTTGCAATCTATGATCCTTTCTATGTTTCCAACTGCAAATTATGCATCTCAATTCTGTTATTTCCTCACTACTATTCTCTGGCAGCACTGGCTCAATAAATGGAAATTTTGATACCCAATCAGGCTGAAATGATCTGTTAATTGTCCACCTAGATAACCTTGCACGTTTATGTTTTTTAGAAGAAGATTCTTCGGAAGTAGGGACTGCATAAGAACTATTATTTTATTTTCCATTTGGCGTGTTAGTTTCAGGAATCTCTTCATGTTGTTGTTCCATTTCATTAAGAAAATTTTCATCTATGGACTTTTCATTATCGTGGATATGTGGAAGTGGAGGCATACCAGGGTCAACAATGTTTTATGTAGAGATAATACTAGGGTCAATACTAGGCTCATTATGATTATTCCATTTAAAAGCATACCTTCTATTAAAAAATACAGATAAACAATGGACAAAGCCATCAACCAAAAAGCACCCTTCTTAATGAATGAAGACATTATATATAAAATTAACAATGTACAAAAATTAATTGGTTAGTAAGTAAAGGCATTCATACCTTCAATTTGTGCAGATGTTGATGGTTGATTAGATTTCAAAATATTATGAAAGTATTTGAGGATAGTCCTTTTATTGAAAGACTGGCCTCCCTTCTTTCCACTACTAGTAGGTGACATTTTACTTGTATAAATAGAAGAGTAACATGAACATCATTTTGAAAAATGAAAATAACTGGTAAAAGAGAGAACTATTATTCAAGACAACAAAATATCTGACCCAAGCAGGCTTGATATTGGTGCCCAAATAATAGGAAAACCTCCTTATTGAGTGTCCATGAACAAAAATGTTTAAAAAAGGAATATTAATGGTAAAATAAACTTACTAGTAAATGGCTTAGTCCAATCACCTTGTGTCGATCACCTTGTATCGGTCACCTTGTGCTAGTCACCTTGTGCCAGTCACCTTATGCTAGTCACCTTGTGTCAGTTGCCTTGTGTCAGTCACCTTGTGTCAGTCGCCTTGTGTCAGTCACCTTGTGTCAGTCGCCTTGTGCCAGTCACCTTGTGTCAATCGCCTTGTGTCAGTCGCCTTATGTTAGTCACCTTGTGTTAGTCACCTTGTGCCAGTCACCTTGTGTCAATCACCTTGTGTCAGTCACCTTGTGTTAGTCGCCTTGTGCTAGTCACCTTGTTCCAATCACCTTGTGCTAGTCGCCTTGTGCCAGTCACCTTGTGCTAGTCGCCTTGTGTCAATCACCTTATGCTAGTTGCCTTGTGTTAATCATCTTGTGTCAGTTGTGTTCTTCCAGTCATCTATGTTAGTCGCCTTCTATCAGTCATGTTGTGTCAATCACCTGCTTTGTATCATTCGCTATCAAAGAAAATTAATGTTTTAATTGTATGAGTGTCGCTGTTAGGGTTACCTATATATAATGGGGTACAAGAGGTGAATTGGGCGGGATAATTTTTTTTAATAATTTTAAGGCAAAAATTAGGTGGGAAACCTTATGGTACCGGGTGAATTTACCCTAAAAAAATTGCATCCCAAAATTTTTGAGCGAATGGGCCGACCTCTAGGGTCCCAAAATTTGCAAAATTAAAATTGCAAAAATCTGAATATTCATGCTAAATTGCGAAATTCGCCCCTGTGCATAACCTTGTCTGCCAACCTCTCTATTTGGAATACTCATCATGATGAGTCTTGGATTATGTAAGAGGTGGTGATTGAACCAACAATCCTCAATTTGGATGAGGAGGTCAAAAATATTATCAAGAAAGGAGGCCTCCTTCAATGTCGAATGAAGTTCAACAACTTCGACAAAGATATCTCACGACAAATGGCTTGCTCTTGGAAGAATGGGTTTGTAAAAGTAGGTGGTTGGGAGTTTGAAATTTTCATTTCTCTTATTTTGGAGGTCATTGGCCTTCCTTTGGATGACCCGTGTCTGAATAGGGAGAAATACTCCCTGGCAAAGGAAATCAGGATTTTCCTAGGTGAAGATGAGCAGTTGGAAAAAATTTAGAATGGATACTAAAGAAGCTCCCTCAAGATATCGTGGAACAGGGTGGTGCTTGTCATTATGGAATATTTTATGCTAGACAGTAACCAGGATATCCTTAGGAGTTTTCATTTTGTGTTCCTGAATTAGCTTCACCACAAGAGAAAGTTAAATATTCCTTCATTTTCAAGTCCATGGAGAAGTCAATGTTGTGGGTGAAAAAAGGTGACGTGTCGGACCCAATTCACCAAAGCCTCATTAAATTAATCTTTGAACATATGGCCAAGAAAGGAGGTAGTTTAGGGGATGTGAAGCTGACTCTGGCAGAAAACCTCATGGATCCTCTAGTTGCAAGGGACTCCCCTGACTCTTCTCAAACTAAGTCTATCAGCTCTGAAGCCCCCAAGAACAATCTGAACATCCTTGGCTCCACCCATTATGAAAAGGTCTCGAAGACATCGAAGGGTTAGGGTGAAGTTCTTAAGACCCCTAAGGAGATCTACGTAAGAGAGAAGAAAGCCAAACGTTCTAACCATATTTTCTATAAAGTGGTCAAATCTTAGAAGACTCCCTTGTACATTGAAGACTCAAACTCAAAAGGTTTACCTCTTGTCAAGAAGGCTAAAATTTCATTTGGGTCTATGGGAAGGAAGAAAGCAAAGGTATTTAACTCTCAAGAACCTCCTAAAACCTTTAAATCCTCCAAAACAATGATGTTCGAATTCATGAGATTGCTAATTATAACCTTGAATGTTGTCATCTCATGTGCTAAAGAAATCAAATCAATGATGGGGTGGTATAAGTGGAATTCAAAATCTTCAGAGGCGATCAAGGAACCAATTGGAGATATGGTATTGGATGATTGATGCCTTTTTTGCCTTCTCCTAACCTAGTATTTTTTTTGGGCTATTGTATAGGTTTTTCTTGTATGATTGCTTGTTTCACATGGTGGAGTTGATGTTTGGTTGGTTATAAGTTTAGGACCCTTTGGTTTATGGTTCTTTTTCTTCTCCTTGATTATGTTGTGCTTATTCTCATAGACCCATTGTTGCAGGTGTGTTGTTGGCTTATAGTAAATCCCTTGTTTTGGGATAGCCCTTTTCTATATGTTTTTGGTTGATCTCTTAAAGCCTTGACTTCATCTTTGTAAAAGGTTCGGGGATCCTTTCAAAAACCTTTCTTTTACCAAATAAAAAAAAACGTTTTACATTATAATAAAATTTAACTTCTCTCTCTTTATACATATCACATGAAATGATCCTCGTGGAGGATGTTGTTTATCAAACTAAAGTCCAAATGATCCTTGTGGAGGATGTTGTTTATCCAACTAAAGTCTAAAATGATCTTTATGGAGGATGTTGTTTATCCAAGTAGAGTCTGGTTACCAAAGTATGGTGTACAATCCTACCTCATGTTGGATCAAAACTTGGACCTCCTATTTGAAAGGCCCACTCAAATTATACATTATATATAGTTTTTTTATTGAAATGAGCCTTATCCATAATACATCATGACACGAAGTTGTATTACAACTCATCCATAATGCATTGTGTTTATAAAATGGAATCACCATAATCAATAATTTTACATATATTATTTGATAAGTTTTACGTTTTAAATTTGGGGTCTTCTCTTTGAAATTCAAGGAATTTAATCGAAGTCAAGCCATTTGATAAATGTTAACGTTCATCAAGAGATTTAAACCTTGAGTTTTAGCCTAAAACTCTTCATTCCTAATCACTTGCTCTAAAACCCATGGATTAGAATGACAAATTTTATTATTCCATATATATTTAATAATTTTGAATGAGTTATATGGGATTGAAATGCGTACTAACAACTTAGTAATTATGAATGTATAAGTAGACCAAATTTAAACCTATCCTAAAATATAAAATTTAACTAGTTAGTCTAATACTATTTGATCATATTTAATTAAATTTTAAACTTATTTAAGAATTAATTATGATTATATTAGCTAATTTTTTGGTTGTGGCTACTAGCTTTATGAAGGGGGTGTAAACCCTAGGTGTAGGCTTCACAAAGGGGGTGTAAACCCTAAGTACAGTAAAGCAATGGAACAAAGCGATGATTTGGTTATAGTCTTTACGAAAGGGATGCAAACCCTAAGTGTAGTCAAGTGTTGAAGGAAGAGGGTTGTTCGAATATCGTCACTTCAATTTGTGAGAAAGCCTCTTCAGTTAGAAGAAATATCTCTCAATATCTTTGGGCTCATGGGTGGATGAACCTTTTCCCTTTATCAGGATTTTGGAGGATGAATTTGGGTTGTTCGAATATCGTCTCTTCAATATGTGAGAAAGCCTCTTCAATCAAAAGAAATATCTCTCAAGATATTTGGGCTCATGGGTGGATGAACCTTTGCCTTTTATCAGGATTTCGGAGGATGAATTTGGGTTGGATTTGATTGATCATGAAGCTCGAACAATTATCTACAAACTCAAGGGCAAAATACCAGGCCTAGAGGAGCTCAAGGATACATTAAAGATTGATGGACCAGTATAGAATTCCAAGTAACTCTCTTACCCAAATAAATATTTTCTATTTCCTTTTCTAATTTAGAGGATATCTAATTTATCGGATAGAGATAGGGTAATGGATTATAGATATAATTGGTTTTTTGGACAAAGGGGTTTCTATATAAGACATTGGACTCATAATTTCAACCCCTTTACAAAAGAAGTTAATGGCTTCCCAATATGGATGAATCTTTATGCTCTCCTTGTGGAGTTTTGGGGAGAGAAGATATTCACCAAAATAGGTAATGCCTCTGGTGTAGTCTAGTATATGGATGCTCAAATAGAGGAAAATTTGTCTAATAAAATTAATGAGTAAAGCAAAATTGGTTGTTTGGATGGATGTTTCAGTTCCTGGGCCTCAATATATTACTATCTCCTCAAGCAAAGGGGAATGGATCCAAAATATTGAATATGAAAACTTTTCCCTAAGATGTTATGGTTGTCAATAATATGGCCACCTGAAGAAGAGATGCCCGATCATTGGTTCCTCCTTGGTGGAGGAGAAGGTCCTACATGTGAATGGTTAAAAACCTTCAAATGTAATAGTTCAAAAGAAAGAAGCTCATCCTCTAGATGCACCAATTGTCCAGTAGGAATCATGCAAGCAAAAAAACACTCGACCACAAAAGGAGAATTTGAATTGGATCATTGATAAAAGCCAAATGGTTACTAAAGACCATCTAGATGGTTTCATGGAAAATATTAGCACCTTAGATGGTATTATTGAAGCTAATTATGAAACAATCGATGATAGTCAGTTTTCTAAAAATGAAGATCCTACAAAATGTGTTACAACTAGATATTACCTTAGGAGCTTGAAGTACAAAAATGCATTCTCAGATCTTACCACTCTAAAGAAGGAAGAACCTCTGCTACAAAAGAAAAATAATCAAACTGATTTCCTCTTTGATGGATGACTATTATGTTTGTTTTCCTTCTATATGTTGGAGTTATGTGTCATGTAAGGGTTGTTCTTATTGTTAGTTATTAAAAAAAAAATTGACTACGAAAACTTAGCAATTTGAGGAAGATAGAGACTATCTTTGATAGAAAGGTAAAGATGAGTATGCTTTAATTAACTTGTTAGAAATGTAATGAAAGCAGTGTAATATTTTGTTTTTGTAATGGAAGTGACCCTAATAAAAGCCACACATAACTTCAAAAAAAAAAAAAAATATTATGATTATCAAAATATCATCTCCAAATGTTTTCCCATTATATCACATAATAAGATTCCATCCTTTACTAAATTTGACCCTATTAAACAACTTCAATTACATCAAAAATGACAAGTTAGAAGAATGGATAAACAAATTTGGAGGAGAGGGTGTGCACTTAGCCAAATATGTGGTAAAACTCATGTATGCAAACCATGTAATTATTGTGACTGAAATAGCTAAAGATCTAAAAGATCACCTTTAGGCTCTAGAACTCTTTTGTAAGGAAGTTGACGACCTTATTTGGGTTGTACATTGATAAGTTAGAAGAATGGATAAACATATTTAGGGGAGAGGGTGTGCACTTAACCAAATATGTGGTAAAAATCCTCATGTATGCAGATGATGTAATTCTTGTGGCCGAAACAGATAAAGATCTAAAATATCACCTTGCTCTATAACTCTTTTGTAAGGAAGTTGGGATGCATGTGAACACGAGCAAAACAAAAATCATGATTTTGTAGCAAAAAAGAAGAAGCAACATCTCAAATTTTAGTTTGCAGGAGAACCTCTTGAGGTAGTGATAGAATACAAATACGTGGGCATAGAATTTCATGACAAGCTCAATTGGAATGCATGTAGGATAAAAATAACTCAAAGTGGTTGGAGAGAACTATATACACTTCAAAATAGGTATAGGAAGGTCGAGTTGTGGGACTAGAAGACCACTAAGGTCTTATTTGGCCTACTTGTCACACCGATCGTGTTATATGCTACGAGGTGTGGGCTAGTGGCACGATAAATACAAAATGGAGGCAAATAGAAAGGATTCAAAAACATCTAATCACAAATTTTCTCAAAATTAAGGCCACGATCCCTTATGAAATTATTTTAGTTGAAATTGGAATGTTCTCTTTAGAGGCAATTGCTATGACCAAGTTTTTATGTTATTTGAAAAAAATAGAAAATGTGAAAAACAACAGATGGTCGAGGGCAACTAGGAACGAAGAGCTCTATAAGCAGAAGAACACATGGATGAAACTAAATCAGAATTGGATGAAACATTGGAAAATCAACATAAATTAATGCTCAAATTTCAACAAAGACATAAAAACTATGTGAATAAAAAGTTAAAAAATGGAATGTGAAAAAATGCAAGCAAGAAAAGATAATACTATATTGCAAAGTTTAACCAATGTATGACCACAAGGAAACAATCAAGTGGAGGGAAAAAATCCTCATTCCTTAAATAAGGACTAACTCTCATAGGCTTAAGGAAGCAATCAAGTGACCCTCATTGCTTAAATAAGGACTAGATCTCATAGGCTTAGATGTGAAACATGGAGATGGACAATGCCCAAGGAACAATGGGAAGAAAGGACATGTACTCTATGCAGGGGCAATAGATGCAGAGGAACATTTCATCTGTGAATGGCCAAGTTTTTCGAACATTCGTGGCAAATACAAAGAAATACTTGAAAAATAATCTATGATAGATTTATTTGAAGACAGTAATATAAAAAAAGTTGGAAAGTTGCTAACCCAAATCAACAGGAGAAGGAAACGCCTTCTCAAAAATATTAATGGTCATATGATTTGGGTAACTACCCCCAAGGGCTAGGTGGATTGGTAAGTGTAGTTGTGGCTGAGTACTTACCAAGAAGAGACCTAGGTTCAAACCTTGGGGGAAGCCAACCATTTGCAAAGGTAGTAGTTTGCTCCGAATCCTTTGAGTGCGCGCCAAACCGATGATGACGATACGAACCCCAGGTTGGGTCAACAAGAACGAGACGGATAGGTTTGTTGGGAGCAGTCCATGTAGTTTCAACCCTCCGTTGGCTAGTTACTAAAAATAATGACTCTAACCAACTCTCCTATGTAATAAAAAAAATGTGTTTTGAAATGAAATGAAATATTTTAATTACGTCCACGAGACCCAAATATGGTCTATGGGACCTCAAATATGGAAGTACAACTGCTCAAATCATAGCATATGATCTTTAATATCTTTGAGAAGGCTATTCCTTCTCCTGCTGATTTGGGTTAGCAATTCCCTAAATTTTTTTATTTTACTGTCTTCAAATAACTCTGTCATAGACCCGTTTCCAATTGTTTCTTTGTATTTGCCATGGATGTTTGAAAAATTCGGGCACTTATAGATGAAGTGTGTTACAATACAAATATTATGAGCAGTCGGCCATAATATTTGTTAAAATTTAAATTCATTTTTTTTCATATTTAGATAGTTCCAAGTGTAGGATTTGAGGATCACTTTTTATATTCTCAATTTATCCTTTACGTTCCTCGCACAGGGTGAGCCCACCTTAAGTGGCGATCCGTTCACTTATTTCCAATCTCAATTCTATTGCATATTTCTTGTTATTTAATTCTTGTTAATTGATTATTATCGTGTACATTGCTGGATCTGAATTCATTGTTACGGTTATAGAGTAACCCGAAAGATATTTCCTTCCAAGTGGTATCAGTCTCCATATTCGATCTTGTAGAAACCGCATCCGCAGGCGTCCTTTGCATCTCCGTTCGGCGTTCCTCCATCTCAAACACAGTTCGTGGTCACAGCACTGCCTGTTTTTTTTTTGTTGGCCACAACACTGCAGGCTTGAGGCGTTCACCGGCAGCCGCGGTTCCACCGCGGAAATTAAAACGCTCGTCCAAAATCGTTTCGTCACCCAATCCCTCGACAATCCGACGAAAACAACTTTGCACTCCCTCCCGACGTCGTCAACCAATCAAAAAATCGTGATTTATTTAAAATTACCGGCAACTCTAAGGTTTTTTCTTTAAATTACAGCGCTGACGTCAGCTAAATTAAATTTTGCACGCGTCGGTCTTCTGGTTTATCCCACATTTACAGTGCTTGGAGTATAGTAGGGTTTAAATAACTTACGCCCTCCTTCTACGTTGTGACTTCGGTCACACGTCGGGAGTGCCTCTGCGTGTAGCCGTCCTCCATTCATCCGTTTTGATCCTCGCTGTCGTGTTAGTCCCTCTATCGTGTCAGTCCGACTTCGATCCTCGCTGTCGCGTCAGTTCCTGCGTCAGTCGACTTCGATCCTCACTGTCGTGTCAGTCTGTCGTGTCAGTCCCTGCGTCAGCCGACTTTGATCCTCGCTGTCGTGTCCGTCCCTGCGTCAGTCGACTTCGATCCTCGCTGTCTCTGTCGTATCAGTCCGGTCAGCCTTAGTCCTCGGTTGTGTTAGTCTCAGTTCAGTTGGAAAAGTTGCTAGAAACTTGCTCTCCAAATTGCTGAAATTATCCAAATTGAAAAAATTGTTGAAAGTTGCTATCAAAGAGGCCGCCCAAAATCAAATCCGCGTCGCAGTTGGAGCGACAGTTGAAGCGGAATACAAATTTTTTGTAGAACTCGAAACTCAAGTACTTTTATACAGGAGATTTTGGTTAGTGCATGCCCAAACAGTGGACCAAAGGACCTGACGGTCGACTAACAAGCTCGGAGACCCCCAATAAAAATGCAAGAAGACCTCATCGAAGCCAAGGTACAAAAAATTCTCCTTCTCCTTTCAAAATTGGCAGTTATAATCCGAATCATCCATCTGGTCGACCCCATGGCTACTAACCCTCCCCCAACTCACGAAAACGTCACACAAGGAGAATCAAGCAACTCGGCCATTACCACGGATGAAACTCTTCGACACTTACTAGATGGTATGCGCCAAATTAATGTCAACCTAACTAAACTGTTGAGCACACAAAACCGACCTAATCCCAATACTAATTCCCAAAATCACTCCCATGAACAAAGGAATGAAGAACATGATGACCAAGATGAAGATTGGGAGCAGCAAAGAGGCAATCGGGATAATTACGGGAATCGCTTTCATAGACAGAGATATAACCAAGATCGGGATAGGGATATGGGTTATCACCAACCGAGAGGCCCTAATAATTTTCCACGCATTGATATGCCCACTTTTGAGGGTCATGATCCTCGTGGTTGGATAGCCAAAATGGAAGGCATTCTAGACTTGTACCAAATTAGGGATTTTGATAAAGTCCCTTTCGTTGCATCAAAATTAGGCACTGAGGCCTACCAATGGTTCGTATGGCTTAAGCGCGAGAAAGGAGCTACTATTAACTGGAAAAAATTCACTACCTATTTTTTAGAAAGATTTGATGAAGGAGCTACATCGTCATACACAGTAAGACTGTTATCTCTTAAACAAGAAGGGTCGGTTAGTGAGTTCGTCTCGAAATTCACCAATTTACTACCGTATACATTAGACCTCAGCCCCGACACAGTGGTAGGAGCTTTTCGCAATGGATTGAAAGAAAATATTAGGGTTGAGGTGGACATTCAAAATCCAACCTCGCTGAACGATTGCATAAGAATAGCCAAGCTAGCTGAGAAGAGAATTCAGTTATATGCACGACGTGAAACTTACAGTCGTCCTTCGTATCGCAACAATTCCTTTCGTAGAAATGATCAACCATCAAGATACTTTTGCTATAAATGTCGCAATCATCATCCCAGGGAACAAGCATGTGCCCAAAAACAAAACTTTCATATTGAATGCGATCAATATGAAGGAGAAGAGGAAGAAGCTTACCACCAAGATGAACCTATGCAAGAAGAACTACCAAGTACTCTAGAAGAGAAGGAAGAGGATACAATGGCTATCTCCGTGCATGCCCTCATGGGGTTAACAGCCCACCATACCATCAAGGTCCCGGGATTTCTCTGTCAGAAAAAGGTGAATGTGCTAATTGATTTTGGTAGTACCCACAATTTTATCGACATCAAAACAACAAAAGCTTTGAACTTATTCATTAACTCTTCCAACAAGGACAAATTCCAGGTTCTAGTAGCCAACGGGGTGAACGCTCAATGTGTTGGGAGAACATCTAAAGTTTCCATTCAAATGGGAACTTATACCTGGTATGGATCTCTTTTCGTAATGAATTTAGGGAACTCTGATGTCATTTTGGGAGTTGAATGGTTGGAAACACTAGACACGGTTAGCTTCAATTTCAAAAAATTATTTGTGGAATGGAAGGAAAACGGACGTGTCATTCGCTTACAAGGCATTACTACTCCTCCATCACAGATGGTGAGCTCTCATAGTATGGAGAAGATGTTAAAAAAGGGTGGATATGGATTCATAGCTCAAATTAATTGTTTGGAAAAACAATCTCGAGCAACTTTGGATATTACTGCTCCAGATTTACGAGGCATCGTCGCAAATTACGACGAGGTTTTCCAAGAACCTAAAGGATTACCACCTAAACGATCTCATGACCATGCCATCCATTTGATTCCAGGGAGTGTTCCACCTAACAGTCGTCCTTATCGCTATCCTCAACCACAAAAGACAGAAATCGAGCAGATTGTTCAGGATTTGCTAGATCATGGAGTCATTCGTCACAACACTAGCCCTTATTCCTCACCTGTAGTTTTGGCCAGACGAAAAGATAACTCGTGGCGTATGTGTCCTGATTTTCGTTCCCTCAATAAACTCACTATCAAGGACAAATTTCCTATCCCTGTCATAGATGACCTACTAGACGAGTTGCATGGTGCAAATTTTTTTACAAAATTAGACCTTCGCTCAGGATTTCACCAGATTCGTGTCAAAGAGGAAGATATCCCCAAAACTGCTTTTCGTACTCATGAAGGTCATTACGAATTTTTGGTCATGCCGTTTGGTCTCACCAATGCACCATCCACATTCCAAAGTCTCATGAACCAAGTGTTTCGTCCACTCCTCCGTAAGTTTGTGTTAGTTTTCTTTGATGACATTCTCATCTATAGCAAAACATGGAAGGATCATTTACATCATGTGGATAAGGCCCTTCACATTTTACACGAGAGAAAAGTTATTTGTCAAACGTTCCAAATGTTCATTTGGTGTCCAAGAAGTTGAGTATCTTGGTCATATAGTTTCACACGAGGGCGTCAAAGTTGATCCCAATAAGATTAAGGCAATTCAAGAATGGCCTTTACCTAAAACCATCAAGAAACTCCGTGGTTTTTTGGGTCTCACAAGCTACTATCGCAAGTTTGTACGAAATTATGGTAAGATTGCAGCACCTCTCACAGCACTCACAAAGAAAGATGCTTTTCATTGGTCAGAAGAGGCCACTCAAGCCTTCAATACTCTTAAGGAGGCCATGTGTACAACTCCAGTTTTAGCAACTCCAAATTTTCACAAACCATTTATTATCGAATGTGATGCGTCAGGCACAGGAATTGGGGCTATATTAATGCGGGAAGGTCATCCATTGGCATTCGAAAGTAAACAACTATCGAGAAAAAATTTGGGAAGATCAACATACGAAAAAGAAATGTTGGCAATTCTTCACGCGGTAGAAAAATGGAGACACTACCTAATCAATAGCCGCTTCATCATAAGAACAGATCATAGTAGTCTCAAACATTTTCTTGAGCAAAGGTTTTCCTATCCGGAACAAAATAAGTGGTTAACCAAACTATTGGGTTATGATTTTGTTATCGAATATAAGAAAGGGAAGGAAAATGTAGCCGCTGATGCGTTATCCAGGAAATATGAAGATGAAGTAGTCATCAACGCTATTTCGGGTCCTTGCTCCCAATGGGTGAATCAATTACAAGATGAATGGTTATCCAATAGCGAAACTGCTCAGATAATTCAGGAATTATCTATAGGGTCCTCTAAAAACCCTTTATTCTCTTATGAAGATAAAATCCTCCGGAAGAAGAACCGCATTTACATTCCACAAAATTCAGAACTCAAATCAAAGATCCTCGACGAATCACACGCTTCTCCATCAGCGGGACATTCAGGATTTTTGAAGACATATTTAAGGGTCAAACAATCATTTTGTTGGAAAGGATTAAAAGCAGAAGTCAAACAATGGGTAGCAGAATGCGAAATTTGCCAGCGCAATAAAGGAGAAACAGTCAAATCACCAGGGTTGTTACAACCATTACCCATCCCTGAGCGTCAGTGGGAACATATATCCATGGATTTTATTGAAGGTCTTCCTAAATCAGAAGGCAGGATAGTAATCTTTGTAGTAGTAGATCGGTTATCCAAATATGCTCATTTTCAGGCTTTACAACATCCATTTTCCGCAAGCAAAGTGGCAAAAGTATTTATGGATTCAATCTTCAAACTACATGGTATGCCAAAAAATATTGTAAGTGATAGAGACCCCATCTTCACTAGTAACTTTTGGCGAGAGTTATTTCGACTTAGTGGTACCAAATTGAACATGTCTTCGACTTACCATCCACAAACAGATGGTCAAACAAAAGTAGTTAACAAATGTTTGGGTACATACTTACGATGTTTCGTTCAAGATAAACAATATCAATGGAGCAAATGGCTAGCATTGGCAGAATGGTGGTACAACACTTCCTACCATTACTCAATTAAGATGTCCCCCTTTGAAGCATTATATGGAACCAAGCCTCCAATAGTAGCGGATTACGTACCTGGATCATCCAAAGTAGCCAAAGTGGATGATTGGTTTCAACAAAGGCAATCTACACTCACCATCCTCAAAGAGAATTTATTCCAAGCACAAAATCGCATGAAACAACAACAAGACTTGCACCGATCCGAGCGAACTTTTAATGTAGGTGACAAGGTTTTCCTAAGGTTGCAACCCTACAAACAATCATCGTTAAAGATAAAGACCAGTCAAAAGTTGGCTCCGCGATTCTATGGTCCTTACGAAATTGTGCGCCGCATTGGAGAAGTAGCCTATCAGTTAGAGCTACCCTCATCATCCCGAATACACCCGGTATTTCATGTTTCGTGTCTCAAAAAAGTAATTGGTCAGAAAGTGCAGAGTCAATCAGAATTACCAGTACTTGATGAGGAAGGACGCATACATCTCCAACCTGAGGAAATCTTACAACACAGAACACGAAGACTAAGGTCGCGCCAGATTCAAGAATTTCTCATCAAATGGCAAGACCTACCAGAGGAGGATGCCACATGGGAACCTGAAAGTATTTTCCAGACATTTCCAGCTTTGAGGACAAAGCTTTTCGAGGAGGGGAGTCATGTTACGGTTATAGAGTAACCCGAAAGATATTTCCTTCCAAAGTGTTCCTTTGTCTCTACTGTCCCTGTGTTGCATAAAGTACATATCCTTTCTTCCCATTGTTCTTTGGGTGTTGTACATCTCCCTGTTTCACATTTAAGCCTATGAGAGCTAGTCCTGATCTGAGCAATGAGGATTTTTTCCTTCCACTTGATTTCAGCGCCTATATATGCTTTTTCCTTGTGATCATATGTTGGGTTAAACTTTGCAATATAATATTGTCTTTTCCTGCTTGCATTTTTCCACATTCCACTTCTAAACTTTTCATTCACTTAGCTTTTGATGTCTTTGTTGAAATTTGGGCATTCATTTATGTTGATTTCCCAACATTTCATCCATTTATGATTTTGTTTCATCCATGTGTTCTTCCGCCCATGCAACTCTTCGTTCTTAGCTGCCCTTGGCCATCTGTCGTTTTTCATGTTTTTTGTTTTTTTCAAGTAACATAACAGCTTGGTCATAGCAATTGCTTTTAAAGGAAACATTCCGAGTTCAGCTAGAATAATTTCATAAGGGGTTGTGGCCTTAATTTTGAGAAAATTTGTGATTAAATATTTTTGAATCTTTTCTATTTGCCTCCATTTTGCCTTTGTTGTGCCACTAGCCCACACCTAGCAACCATACAACAAAACCGGTGTAACATGTAGGCCAAATAAAACCCTGGTTGTCTTCCAGTCCCACAACTCGACATTCCTACACCTATTTTGAAGTGCATACAGTACTCTACAACCGCTTTGAGTTCTTTTCATCCTACATGTATTCCAATTGAGTTTGTCATGAAAGTCTATGCCCAGATATTTGTATTCTACTACTACCTCAAATGATTCTCCTACAACCTGAAATTTGAATAATTTTTTTCTTCCATATTTAAAAGGTCTCCTAAACAATGTTTAAGTCTTTAAAGATGCAATTTAAATCTTTCATTTTATAAGTTTATGTGTAAATTTTTATATACACAAAAGAATCCAGACCGTCTCTAAACGGTGCACCCGCGTGTGGTTTTAAACCGTTGAGATTTCCACCCACGCCCCGCTCTATAAAAGTTTGAAGTGCAGTCCATGACGCGAATGAAAAATAAATCGAAGTACTTGACTCCTTTTTCTAGGTTTAAAATTGTGCAAAACAGAGCAGAGGTGAGGAGTTTGAGAGAAAACGAGAGTAAGAAATATAGAAACAAATGTCTGGGAATCAGAATTCAGATCCGAGACAGCCTTCGACAGCGAAGCCCTACAAACCACCTTCCATTTCGTCACAAGATGTACCGCCTGGCTATTCGAGTTTCCTCGCTATCATGTTCGGTGTTGCTGGTGTCATGCTTCGGGTAAGTTTCCCTTCCCTTCTCTTTTTAAAAAACTGTATATATCTCGATTTGATATATCCTTTTTGCCTTTTTATTTTTATTTTCCTCTTGGCTTGTTTGTTTACCGTACACAGATCGCCGGTTATGTGTATATGATTTTGGATGGGAAATGGGATTTTGAGGGTTTAGAATGAGGAAACATGAATTGGCATAGAAAGTCTTAACGATTTAGTGAAGTGGGTAGGCTATTTAATGGTGGAAGTAAAGAGAGCAGAAGATGGGAGAGGCTTAAATGTGAACTGTAAGGATGCCCATGAATTAAAATGGGAGGGGTAAGACCTGCCATAGAGTGAATTATGTAAATGGGATAAATCCTTTAAGTATAGAATGAATAATGTAAATGGGATCTACCCATTAAATATATAATGTATTATATAATGGGGTTTAGCCATTGAATAGAAAATAAAATGGTTGATGCATATAACTATTAAATATAAATACTAAAAATAAAAGGTAAAGGTGTAGTTTTGGATCCAGGTGATGCAGGAGCCTCATGAGATAGTTTTGAATGTAATGTCTGTGTTGGGTAGGCATTTAATGTTCGGGGTTATATGTATGGCATATGGATAGATAGTAGTTTGGGCCATTAACTTTGTTTTTAATGGTTTTGTAGTATGTAGTTTTAAAACTGTGGTTTTGGGATACTATGGTAGTATGTAGCTTTAAAACTGTGGATTGTGGAATATGATTCTTCTATAAAAGGGAAGTTGGGATACTTAGGAGGGTAGACAGTTATAGAAAGTTTTAGATGTGTTTTGGGATATATGACAGGAACACTAAGAAGTATGCTAGATGGTTTTCAAGAAAATTTTAAGAAAATATCAGACATGATGATGTAATGTTGTTTTCAAAAATGTTTGAAGAAAACTGTTGAGTGTAAATCTGCCTCAATTTATATCTTATGTGTTAAAATTTGTGTGTTTTGTTTTCTGGATCTTGTTCTTTATGATCCACTATGTCACCTGTCCTAGTCAACAACTAATAAGCAAATGAGCCTTTATGTGGCTCTGTGACGTTTAAATTACTTTGCACTTTGTTTAAAAATTGCATCTGTTTTGGGATGGATAGGTAAGCCAATGGTAGATTGGGCCTTACTCCATATACTTTCTTTGTTTCAAGGAAGTTGTCAAGGGAGGAAATAGGGTGACATGAGGAGTGTTGAATACGAGGGAAGAAGAGGAAAGCTCCTTGTAGAGGACGAGGGTTGCTTCACAGGACTTTTGTTGCAGGTTTATTGGTGTCTAATGTCATCCATAGAAAAGATTGAAAAACTACTTTTTTCTGCTTATGGGTATGTCTGCCTTCAGGGAAGGAGAAAGGTGATCAGTGAACTGTGCATGAATGTTGGCAACAGTATGTAAGTGATTAGGATGTGAGATGGGGAAGGTTATTAATAACTGGTACCACAACGGGTACCTAAATAATGACAAGAAACAACAAAATTATTAATCAAACATGCGTCTATAATGGCGTCAAAGAAAGGGATATATTTTTTTTGAAAAATAATTTGAAAAATTATTTATCTATATATATATATATATATTTTACATGGTGGAATTGGTAGCCGCCATGAATCCGGGCAGGCTGTCCAGCTTTTATGGCCGCCACAGTATTCTGCACTGTCCGCCTTGGAAGCCACCACACAGATCTTCGCGCAGTCCGCCCCTATAACTGCCATGCCACAATCATTTTAAACCTTTTACGCCGCTGAAAGCACCAGGAAAGGGACAAGCGTTCAGTCCGGCGAGGCCCGAGATTTGAACCTTGGACCTCCGCCCCCTTATGGGGTTTGGATGAACCAATTGGTCTACACCTCGGACCTTGAAAAATTATATTAAAACAAGATTATTTACAAGTTGGGAGGAGACTCTTCCCAGCCTTAGCCGGCAAGAACACCTGCTTACAATAATAAAAGGAGTTCTGTATTGGAGCCAAATCTCCTAAATCATATGTTTACAATGACTGTCCAAATTAACTAAACAATGGATTTGCTCACCAACCTTCCTAATCCTCTCATCCTCAATAGACATGCCACTGTGTTATTGTTCAAACTGCTACCTTCTTCTCGGTACCCGTCTTAGCCAGGAAGTCCTGCCACTTTATTCAGAGCTCTACCCACATAAATCGGAATCACATTATCTAATTCCCTCCACAATTCCTTAATTTGGGTGACAAGAACCCTCAACCTCCACATCTCCAAAGCAAAGTTCCTTATGCAATCTAGAGCTCCTACCAAGATTTGAGAATTTGATTCTATGATTATCCTCCTATAACCTTGTCTTTCTGCCCAGATAGAACGACCACTATGCTATTGTTCAAACTGCTACCTTCTTCTTGGTACCCGTCTTAGTCAGGAAGTCCTGCCACTTTATTCAGAGCTCTACCCACATAAATCGGAATCACATCATCGAATCCTCTCATCCTCAATAGACATGCCACTGTGCTATTGTTCAAACTGCTACCTTCTTCTCGGTACCCGTCTTAGCCAAGAAGTCCTGCCACTTTATTGAGAGCTCTACCCACATAAATCGGAATCACATCATCTAATTCCCTCCACAATTCCTTAATTTGGGTGACAAGAATCCTCAACCTCCACATCTCCAAAGCAAAGTTCCTTATGCAATCCAGAGCTCCTACCAAGATTTGAGAATTTGATTCTATGATTATCCTCCTATAACCTTGTCTTTCTGCCCAGATAGAAGCAAATTTGATAGCTAAGACTTCTGCTTCATCGTTCGTGGCCTTGCCTAGGCCTTGCAGTTCCTAATAGAGCACTGTCTCAACATGATTCCTGTAGATCACTCCAATTCCCGCTCTACCCAGATTGCCTTTTGCAATTCCCTATATCAGCCTGAGTTTCCTGTTTAGCATACATTGCCACAGTTTCTGTTACTTTGCACCAAATGACTTGCCAGATGCCATCTAAAGATGAAAAGGTTTCTCTAAAAAATTTGCCATTTCTCTCCAACCACACTTGCCACCAAATAAAGTTTAATCCAAGCTTCCACCCGATACGAAGAGCTTCAGATTTAAATCTACCCCTCTTCCATCTTTCCCAAATATTAATCCAATTCAAATCACCATTGGCTCAGATTTTATAAGCTAAAAACCATCGCTCCCAAATCTGGTGCATGAACAGGCACTCAAACATCAAGTGGTCAGATGTTTTCTCACTTTTTGTCATAAAACACATTGGGATGGACCAACGATTCCCCTACATCTCAGATTATCAAAAGTAAGAATTCCATTGTGCATGAACTGCCAGGCAAAGAAGTTTACTTTCGGCCAACCCTTGGACTGCCAAATCTTTCTCCAATCCTCAACCTGATATGCATGAGGAGGAGGTTCTGGAAGGATCTTATCATATCCATCCTTCACTGTGTAGACTCCAAGGCTCTTATAGTCCCAAGCTAATTCATCCTCCTCATCTCTATCTGTGAGAAATCTTTCTGCCAAGATTTTAGTCATGATGGGTGTCAATTCCGGAGGGATTGGAATTGGTCACTCATCCAACTTCTTAAACTGCTTAAACCTATAATACCCCAGCTGATTAGTGTTGAAATAACTTTCAATTTGGATCCAACCCCTTCTTTCCATGACTGTTTTTATTGGTTGCAGTTCTTAAATGAGCATGAATCTATCCTAAATTTTTAATTCCCTTTTCCGTCCATTGAGATCATAGTATTAAATCAGATTCTAGTATAATGTCTTTACCAATGTTGCTTTAAGACTATGATGCCGGCTATCTCTTATCAGAGTTCCTAATCTAATTTCTTAGGAAGAAGCAGCCCTTAAATCAGCAGAATTGTTTTGCATAGCGGATTACCCTGTTTATTTTCCTTTCAAGGAATTATAGATTTTTGTTTAAGCTGGCATTAGAATGATGATCCGACATGCCTTTAATTTAGTTATTGCAACTGCAGACTTTTTGCAAACTTCTAAAGAGGGGAAAACCATAAATCAACTGCCCGATTCATGTCTGAAGCAAATATTCATGTTTTTTTTCATGTTCCCCTAAATGGCTTAACTAGGGTTTGAAATAGGTCCCTCCCATATTACAGTATAACTGTCTTATCACAAGAGTGTCCATAGGTGTGGGATGCCTTATCACAGTGTGCACTGCATTTACTGGGAGTTCACAATGCCCTGGACAGACATTTATGAAATGTCATTGCAGCAAATAAGGGAAAAAAAACAATGAAAATCAATTGCAACATGTGTTGACATTATCTGTTGTGTTGCTTATTCCTTTTGACCTGTTTTCCATAGAGATCATCCCCAGGCTTGCATACCTGCAGTGATGTGCCCCCCAGGATAAGGGAATGGGGGGGGCATAGTCGTTGTTGCATTTCTGTGTCCCCTTAAAAAGTGTACTTTGTGGAACATAGCCTGTTTCTAATCTATTTGGACCTTGGATTATATTCACTGGGCAAGTCTTCTTTCATTTGCCCATTGAACTCATTGACATTGCAGGCTTTCTTGCATTTTTTTTGATAAATTTGGATATTATTGGCATTTTCTAGTGGACATTGACACCATTAAAAAAAATAGCATAACGTTGATAACAGAATTTCTAGTGGCAAAAACAAGAAGTTGTATATGCATAAGGATCTGCTTATGAATGATTCAAATAGATTTGGTATGCTAGATCTAGGGTTTCACCTGTTATGTCGCAGTATTGAACCGCACTACAAGCATTCCTTTATGCCATTGTCCAAGTTGGTTCACATGGTGTATTGAGAAGGAGAAAAGGACACAAAGCTTCTTGCTACTGTAGATGTACACCCTTTTGGTTATGGCTTTTATTTGTTTTCTTCTAAGAGAAGGTCATTTCTTCTTCTTCAGTCTATTCTTGTAGGGCCTCCAGATTCTGGGCGTTTTGAGAGAGTTCTTGGAAAGTAAAGGAAAGAAGAAGCACTTCTTGGTTATACGGAGGAAGATATATTTACATTGCTCTGCAAGCCTGCAGTGGTTCTGGATGTTGAACCCTCCTTGAAATGTTCTGCTTGTCTCAAGAGAATTTGATTGAATTTGTAGAGTTACAGGTGTGTGATCTTATAAAATTAACCTCATTTGGATAGTGAAGAACTCAAGTCATGGTGAATCTGCAGAGGTAAGTCTCCTGCCACGGGTTGCTTTTTTGTTACAAAAAGATATAAATTATCTGTCTTGGCTACACTGTGTTTCATGGAAAGAACTATATTATTCATGAAACATTGGACCAGACAATCAGCTTCAATGTCCTCAACAGCGTAACCCTATAAGTAAGGATCCTGGCCTTACTCATAGAATTCTGAAAAGATTGATTTTTTGAAGTCATCGGAAACATCTTCTGGAAGTTGCCAATGGTCCTGACTTATGACGTAAGGAAGATATCATAGAATGCAACACTTGGTGTTGACTTTGATTGAAAAAAGGGTAGTCAGCATCTCTGAAACATAATCTTCATTAACACACTTGAAAGCAACCAGTTGACTAGAAAAGCATCAAAATTAAAGGCAGGGTATGTTTTAAACATGTGAACTTAGTAAAAAACCACCTTATTAACAGGAAAATAAGAACAAGGAGAAACTAGCTTGGAAAATTTTAGGATAATAGAGGGAAGAAAGGTTCCAAAAAGCAAACAGTTTGACAAGCCTTATATGTCAAACAAGTGGTTACATTATACCATTCCTTTTAGTCTTGGCAAAGCTGAGTGTGACCATGCTAAGGATAATAAAATTAACACTTATGCACAAGGCAGGAGAAACAGAAAAATGGGGAAAGCAAGAGCAAAATAGTTTAAACATTGGAAAATGATGATAGTGGAGTAGAGGAGTCTGAGATGGCAACCCTATTGCAGGGAAGCATGTAAAAAATGTGCTTTTAGGTGACCGCCTGGAGTCGAAGTACTCTGATTGTACTGATGGAGGAATAAGATTTTACTGACATTGTCATAAAAGTAAATAAAACTCAGAAATAAGAAGCAGATGCAGAAAGTCTAAGCCAAGGAGTAAGGCAGGCGAACAAAGGCCAAGTTCTAAAAGAGCAGAATATCCAACAGATGAACTTAAGAAGCCAAATTCATTTGGATGCGAAGAATTTTGACTTATATATTATGTGAGAATTAACCATATAGGATAAAGTTCTTTAGTCTTTCTTCTATGTGATAAGGTTTTTATTGCAAATGCCCCTTTTTTGAGACAAAAACAAACTTTTTATGAAACAACAGAATGGCAAACAAAACATACAGCTATCTTCATTTTCACAAATTTTTTGTTCATTCCATGCACAAGAAGAATATTTATTTTGTATGCTTGAAGTTATCATATCATGCTCTTATATAGTGGAGAAGCCATGTGGAGTCATTGAAGACTAATAAGGATCCTATGATTACCAAGTGGGATGCCTCCAAAGAATTCAAGGAGAAGTATTTTTACTCTATTGGATATGAGGAGGAGAGGAAACATGAATGGCAGTACCTTTTGGTAATAGGTGTACACCATTCTACAATTCGGTTGGAACGCAAGCCATTTTGTTAGGCCACTCACTTGAGGATTTAGATATGGTGTTAGAATACCTTTGGGGACTTCATTTCCATTTAATGGGATTACTTTCACTCTCTAAATCACAAAGCATTTATGAGGCAAGTGTACAAACAGATCATATAGAAAAGGATAACCAGAAGCTCTCCCATTTGGGTGCAATCAAGAAGGAAGAGAATTTCAAGGAAGGAAAGTAAACGAAGAATAAAGGGGAAATGTGTGCAACTACCATTCCCAAAAACAAAGAATCCAAGGGACATTGCGTACATCGTAACAAGGATGTACATAGCAATGGAAGATGTAGGAAGTTGCATCCCAAGCTTCACCTATGGAAGAATAAAAGATTAGTGCTAAGCAAGCCATGTCACAAAGGTGGAAGAAACAATGATTCAATATGATTTAGATCTTGATGAAAAGGAAGGAGAAAGCAATCCAAAAGGCCTCCAAAGAAGAAGAAAACTTACAAAAGGTAAAAGAGGACTTGTTCCTTTATAAGGTGAACGCTAAGAAGTTGATGACTCACTGAATACTGGTTAAGAAAAGAACTTGATTTCAGAAAACATGGCACAAGTTAGGTTGAAGGCTATGAAACATCCAAAGCCGCATGCCTTGATTTGGTTGGAACTTCATAGCCACTTGTGTAGAGTATTCTTCTTCAAATCAAGAAGTTTAAATGAGATAAATGTACAAGCAAACTGTATGGAAAAGATGGCAAGAAGCTCTCACATTTTAGTGTGACCAAGAAAGAAGTGGATTTCAAGAAAGGAGGCCAAGGATAAGGGGACAAGTGTGCCAGTAACATCCTTCAAAACAAAGCATCCAAGGGGCATTGTTCACATTGTGATCAAGATGGACATAGTGATGGAAGATGTTGGAAGTTGCATCTCAAACATCACGTGTGGAAGAAGGAAAGAATGAGGCCAAACAAGCCATGACCACAAAGGTGAAGGAACAATTATTACATGTGCATCACATCTTGACTATATGAAAGGAGAAAGCAATCTTAAAAGTTTCCAAAGAAGAAGAAAAATTGCAAAAGATAAAAAAGGATCTATTCCTTCATAAGGTCAATTTTAAAATTGGGAAAGTTGATGCCTTGATCAATCTTGGTTCACAAAAGAACTTGATGTCATCAAAGATGGTACAACTTGGGTTGAAGACTATGAAGCATCCAAATCAATATGCTTTGGGCTGGTTACATGACATAGGGATGTGTGTTATTGCAAAGTGTAAACTTTGGTTCGCAATTTAACTCATGTCATGTGGTGTCTCTTAATGTGTGTGAGGTGGTTCTAGGCTGCCCATACTCGTGAGAAAGAGAAGCCATATTCTTTAGGAAAGAACAATGATACCACCCTCTCAAGGAACGCAAACGGTTCCTCATCAATGCATATAAGGGCAGGCAAAAGAATTCTTATATATATATATATATTGCTCAAAAAACAGAGTACACTGTAAGCAATCTTTGAGAAGAGATGTGAGGCTATAACATTGCATCCATTACTCAAGCCTAGTATAGTCAAGAGTGCATATCTCTTTATACAAGAATTACTGTGTTGTATTGAATATGGAAGGTCACCCATATGGAAATGTGGTGGTTCACCTTCCATGAGTTAGGTCACCCATATGGCAATGTGGTGATTCACCTTGCATAAATTACAAAGTGCATGTTAAATGAAATTTACATACATGTGGCTCGTTCTTTTGTGTTTTGTCTTCTAGTGATGTGTCAACATAACTAGAGATGCATTTTGGCTATGAAAATCTAAATATAGAAAATTACTATTTTTATAAAGTATATTATTTTGCATTTTTGAGGGCCTTTGGAGTGTTTTTCCACAAATGCGTTGGCAACTCTGTTTGTGTTTGCGGAACTTGTTGTTCTCTCTCTAATCTTTCCAATGTTTCTTGAACGAATTAAAACAGAGTCTCGAGTACAAAGATATGCTCGTAAAAGCGCGTTTAGGATTCAAAAATTTATATTATTGGACATTTTTGAGTATAAAGCCATGCTGTAAAAAGGTCACATGCTTGGATCATTTGTCTCCCCTTGAAAAGCAATGGTTCCTGTTGTGTCAACTTTTGACATCAGGTGCAGAAATTGTTTCTTTATTTGATTTTTTGTGAGCCATTCACCTTGGTGACCAAGTTGTCATGCCTTGTCCACTCTGTACATTCGAGTGGACTGTCTTTTAGTGGTCCTTGTCCATTTGTCAACAATCTGATCCTCCTCCACGAGTGCTAAGCTGTTTGGATTGAGTTCTTCAATGTCCAATTGTTTTGCTACTATGGAAGTGTCCAACAGAGGTGGATGATAGGGCTTAAGAAGTTCAACATTGAAGATTGAATGCAAACCAATATAAGATGGAAGATTCAACTTAAAGGATTTTGTCCCACCTTCTTGTTGATGGTGTATGGTCCATAGCAAAGACGTCTGATCTTCCTATGGGGTCTTGGAAGTCTCTCTTTCTGAAGATGTAACCATACCTTATCTCCAACCTTGAATTGATGTGGGACCCGATGCTGATCATGGTGTTGCTTGTATTTCTGATTTGTCTTTTCCAAGAGGTCATTGGCCTAGTGTTGGATATGCTGAATCTGTTCCACAAACCGTGTTGCCTTTTTTGCTTCTTTTTGTCCATGAGGTGAGTACTCCATGGGTTGCATAGGGAGAGCTACATCAATAGGTTCCAAGGGTTGGAACCCAAAACAAACATGAAATGGGCTGTGTTTGGTAGATCTATGTAGAGCTCGATTGTACCCATGCTAAATGTAGGGGAGTCTCTCATCCCATGTGCATGGATGCTTGGTATTATACATTTGAAGAAGATGTACAATCAATCGATTCACAACTTCTATCTGGCCATCAATCTTGGGATAGAAGGATGTGGACATGGTCAACTTGGTGTCCATCATGCTCCATAGGGTGGACCAAAAAATACTTAGAAATCTGCTATTCCTGTAAGATACAATAGACTTTGGCAAGCCAAAGTTGATCATAAATGACTAAAATAAAGCTTAGCAATATCTTCAGCTAAAATGGATTTCTTATAAGGAATCATGCCAACCATTTTTGAAAAATAATCAACTGCTACAAAAACACGACTATTACCATGCTTAGATGTGGGTAAACCTAAGAGGAAATTGAGGGAGACAAATTCCCAAAGCTTTTAATGGCATTGGCAATGTTGTACATAGTCCTTGCTTCTTGTTGGTTGGTTTGGCAACAACGCAGGGGATACATGACTGGATGTACCTCTCAACATCTATCATCTTGGGCCAATAGAAGTACTGCCAATGTTTTTCCACCCTAAAGTGACCTGCTACTGTGCTGAAGCATGCTTCCTAAATCAACTTTTAGCGCTCACTTGTTGGTACACAATGACAAATATGTACCATGTGGCAGAGGGGTTATCTCGTTCATCTTGGGCCAATAGAAGTATTGCCAATGTTTTTCCACCCCAAAGTGACCTACTATTGTGCTGAAGCATGCTTCCTAAATCATCTTTTAGCGCTCACTACTTGGTACACAACGACAAATATGTCCCATGTGGCAAAGGGGTTATCTTGCAAATAAAAATAAAAACATGCTTATCCACACAAAGAGCTCCGTATGTATTTGCAAAATCAGAATCTACTTCATACAAGGTGGACCAATTGGAAGTATCATGCCCACAAGAATCAAGAATGATGGTGAGTGCTATGATTGGAGGTTGGTTCAAACAATTTGTTGCTAAATTGGCACTCTCTTATGCTTGATGATCAAATGAAACTGTTGTAGATATGTGGCCTACTTTTAATGTCTTTCATTCCTCAGCGTACTTTGTGTTTGAATGAACTCCATAGGTTTGTGATCTGTGTGGATGATGGTTTCCTTGCCCAAGATGTAGTGCTTCCATTGTTTACATGCTTGGACAATGGCATAGAGCTCTTTGTCATATGTGGGGTATTTTCGAACTGCTTCATTGAATGTTTCTCTGTGATAGGCAATTGGATGCCCATGTTGTGTGAGAACAACTCCCAATGTGTACTTTGATGCATTAGTCATTACATTAAAAAATTGATGCAAATCAAGTAGTGAAAGTGTAGGAATTGAATGCAATTGGTCCTTCAACCTCTCAAATGCCCTATATTGTGTATCTCCCCAATGGAACCTGGATTTGGCACCTTCTTTGGTCACTTGGTGTATTGGCCAAGCAATGTGCAAGAAACCCAATACAAACCTTCGGTAGAAATTGGCAAGACCCAAAAAGTTGCAAAGCTCTGTAAGAGTCTTTCGAGTAGGCCAATCTCTAATTACTTGAACTTTCTTAGGATCAACATGGACTCCCTCTTTGTCAACAATATACTTAAGGTACTGAATTATCATCTTGTCAAATGAACACTTCTCCAAATTAGCATATAGCTTGTCTTCGAAGAATCTGAAGTACCTATTGAACATGTTGCAAATGTTCCTCCCATGTCTTACTATAGAAGAGAATGCCATCTAAGTAGACAACTATAAATGAGTTGGTATAGAGATGTAGGATGTCATCCATCATCCTCATGAATGTGACAAGTGCATTGGTCAAGCCAAAAGGCATAACCAACCACTCAAATAAACCCTCCTTGGATTTGAATGTAGTTTTCCAGACGTCAGTGGGCTCTATGGGTATTTGATGATAGCTGAATTTGGTGAAGAACTTTGCACCATGGAGTTGGTCCAACAAGTCATCTATATAAGGGAATGGATAACAATTATTCATAGTGATTTTATTAAAAGCTTTGTAGTCAATACAAAGTCAATTGGACTACCACATGGTGAAGCACTTGGTCTGATGTGCCCCTTTTGAATCAATTCTTGGATCTGCCTCTTGATTTCATCATTTTCAAGCACTGATTTGTAATAAATAGGTGCATTAGGCAAAGGAGAACGAGGAACTAAATCAATGGAATGCTGTACTTCACAATGAAGCGGAATCCTAGCTGATGACTTGAACAAGTTGTCATATTCTACTATAATTTGGTCCATTTGTTTCTGCTGTGCAGGGTTTGCAATTGATCTACCGACGGTCCTTTTACTTTGTGGCTTGATCATCAACAAAATGAATTTTCTTGTTTTGGCTATCATCTTTGTGCATTGTTTAGCACTAATTAAGGAAATAGAGGTAGGAGGAGATACCTTTGTGATCTTGAAGCATTGACCTCGGACAATGATGTTGACACTTCGAGGCCTAGACTCATATACACCATGCTTCTTCAACATAAATGATTGGCCCAAAATCACATCACAAGGTCACAACATCACACTAAACTTTATCTTTGAAGGGCTTGATGGCATAGGAGAGGAGACATTGTTGAGTGACACAAATGTCTCTCCCTTGTTGTAACCATCCAACATTATATGGTTGTAGGTATGGTGTGACAAGCAGATTCAAATCCTTCACCATTTGAGTAGAAATTAGATTCTTTTGACTCCCACTATCAACAATGAAATGTAATGGCTTACCCTTGCTCTGCATTTGTGAGTAAACAAGCGTTCCTCCTCTTGTGACACCTCTAAATAGACCAGGTGGCACTAGCTTCGACAAACCAGGTGACATTGGATGGAAAAACCCCACATTATCTAGTTCGGATTGAAGCAGGGTCACTATGCAGTGCACCCATGGTTTGTTAGGGTCCCGAACTAGCGATGGACAAAGACATATTATGGACTTCTTTAGCATTGATACTTCGACCTCGACTGTTAAGGGAGATTAGTATCTGGGGGTTCTTGGAGCTTGCCCTTGGAGCTTGCCCCTCTTGGGCTGCTCCCTTCCCCCTCATCACTTTTTGTTCTTCTTGGCGTGCACTTCACTCTTCTAGACCACAACCCTCCCCCTCTCTTCTCTCCCTTCTCTTTTCCCTTTCTCTTTGGCCCAGTTTTTAGGTTGTGTCTTGTATTTATCTTAATTTTTTTCTTTGTTGGGCTTTTTAGCCTGCTAGATGGCAAGTATTATTGTCTTTTTGATAGTCCTTGGGTTTTTTTTTGGCCCATCGTGGACATTTATAATATTTCATTTAATTTGTAGTACAACATGTGTGGTGGCAATGGTCACATTTGGTTTGGCTTCCATGATTTGCTGCCCTCTATCCTCAACCTGTGGATGTAGAGGCACTATTGCAACAAATGTAGAGGGTTGTGACTCAACAAACAATGATTGGATTGCTCGACACTCCTCCCTTGAATGTCGGTTACTCTTGTGATAATCGCACCATTTTCTACTCTTGGCCTTCAAGGGATTCTTTTCTTAGGAGTCTTTTTTTTGCTTCCAATTCTGATTTTGGGGCTGCCCCCCTTTATCATGATTCTTTGGAGAGTCACTCTTTCCTTTGTTTGGATGGTACTTAGTGTTATGGTTTTAGTTATTTGCTTCTCATCCTTTCCTATTTTTGTTATTGTGCTTTTGCTCCAATTTGACAGTAAGTTTATATGCCTCTCCCATTGTCTTAAATTTGAAGGGGTCCATGTCCTCTCGAATGTACCATTGCAGCCCATTGCGGAACTTGAGGTTTTGATGCCTTTCAATATCTTGAATACCTCCCTTTGCTGCCATGGAGTGGAAAGCATCAGTAGAATCTTGAACAAATTGGTCTTTACCTTGATGCAATTGTTGGCATCTCATGTATTGGTCTTCATAGGCTTCCACAAAATTATATTCTTCCTTGATGGCCTCATGAAATTATCCCATCTGATTGCTACTTCAACTCCATTATCTTCTATAGTCTTGTTACAATATGCTTCCCACCAATTTCAAACAGGTAGTGAAGCCTTCAAGAGTGCAAAAGTTATTTTTTCACTGCCGATGAATTTATTTACAGAGAAATATGAAGATAATTGATCCAACCAGTTTTCTAGGGCATCAACATTAATTTTTCTTTCAAAAGTAGGAATATCAAAATTCACTTGCACCTTAAAAGATGTGGGAGCATTGAATGGTGCTAGGGTAGTGAGAGGCTATGTAGAGGAGGTTGTAGAACTTGTAGTAGGGAGTTGTTGAAAAATTTGAGCAAATTGGTCCATCATCTCATTTCTCTGTTTCACGAGGGGTTCGTTCAATATCTCCTTTAAAGGATCGATTGTCTGGATGTTGTCCATTCTACTTATCGCCTGAGACTGTTTGGGATGACAAGGGAGGTAATAAGAGGGAGCTCATATCTGATACCCAAACTTTCGATATCCTAATCTCGTGTTTATGGACATACACTCGGAAGACAAATTGCTTTGACAACACTTACCCCAATCTCAAAATTTCAACTGATCCAAAACTCAGAATTTTAAGGAAGATCATGAAAGAGGGCAATTCAAAAATAACAAAGTATAACAAATCAGAAAACATATATACATAAGCAAAATAACAAAATGATTTTATTGCTCAAAAAAAAAAAGTATAACACAAGCAATTTGTGAGGAGAGATGTGAGGCTATAACATTGCATCCATTACTCATGCCTTTCGTAGTTAGGGGTGCACCCCCTCTTTATACAAGAATTGGTGTGTTGGAAAGTGCACGTCTCTTTATACAAGAATTGTTGTGTTGGAAATTCACCGTATTGAATATGGAAGTTCATCCGTATGGAAATGTGGTGGTTCATCTTTCATGAGTTTGAAGGTCACCTATATGGAAATGTGGTGATTCACTTTCCATAAGTTACAAAGTGCATATTAAATGAAAATAACATGTGACTTGTCCTTTTGTGTTTTGTCTTCTACTGATGTGTCAACATAGCTAGAGATGTATTTTGGCTATGAAAATTTAAAAATAGAAAATTACTATTTTTAGTAAGTATTTTGTTTTGCATTTTTTAGTGCCTTGAGAGCTTTTTTTCCAACAAACATGTTGGCAATTCTGTCTGTGCCTGTGGAAATCGTTGTTCTCTCTCTAATCTTTCCAATGCTTCTTGAATGGATCAAAATGGAGTTCCGAGCACAAAGTTATGCCCCTAATAGTGTGGTTAAGATAAAAAATTTGATTTTTCGGCATTTTCGAGCATAAAGCCATGCTTCAAAAAGGTCACATGCCTGGATCAGAGAGGCACACAAACAAGGGAGGAGAGTGCCTGTTCCATTTTCTTTTCTCAATAAGCTCTTGAAATACTAAGAGCCTCTCTGTGGGGGAGGTGTGGTCCAAATGTATCATATAAGCACTATACAAATAAGGCAAAATATATTGTCAAGCAGGAAAAAAAACAGAACATTTTTTCTGCAAATAAGACTATTTTTCTGCCTACAAATAAGACAAATGTGAGGGAGAAATAAAAAAAAATGAGGAAAATAAATAGATGCTTACTCAACCAGCTGAACTCTTGTCTTTCCATCTCCATTTGCAGAATGAAAGCTGTTAGAAACCATAAATATATGGTATTGCAACCTGGAGAAGATAGCTGAAAGTGTTTTTGGGCATGTTTCAAAGGGGGCTTGTAAGGAGCATGGGGAGGCATGGTGAGCAAAGCAGGATCTAGTTTTGGCAAATACCTTGCAGTATTACATAGGTAGGGTAACCAAAGCACCAAAGATTCAAGAGTTAGAGCTTCAATTCTAGTCCACTTTTGGACATAGCCATTTTGGTAAAAAATCCCATTTTTGGCTGCATTTTTGATATCTTAGGTGCAATTATTTCACTTTGCATTTAACATTGGTGCTCTGTAATTATTCACTTGTATTCTATGATATTATGTATAAGAAAGCCTTTAGCTGTGGTTTTGGTATATTCATATTAGATTATATGCTTGATTTTCAATCTGGTTATGTTCTGGATTAGATTTGCCTTTAGCTTTATGTTTACAGCCATAAATCATATGCTAGAGATGATTCTTTCATAATTGTTGGGCATGTGTGTTCTGAGCTAGTTGATTATGGATAGTAGAGAGGAAGGACCTGTTGCCACATTTTGCACGGGGTGCAATGTTTTCAGTTTTGTAAAAGTGAGGCTCTTCCTTTTCCCTCTTCCTCTCTCTCCCTTTCTTCTTCTCTCCCTTTCTCTCTCTTCCCTGCATTCTCATTCTTTCCCCCCTTTCTTTTGAGCCCCTCAGTCTGATCTCAAATTTGACAGCAGTTGCCCTGAAAATGGCTAAGTGTTGGTGCGAAGTGCGTACTTCTCCCAGTTTTGGTGCGAAGTTCGTACTTCTCCCAGTTTTGGTGCGAAGTGCGTACTTCTCCCAACTTTCTGAGCGCACCTTGTAGCAGGCTGGCAGGCTGGCAGGAAAATGACAGGAAAATGACTAAGTGCTGGTGCGAAGTCCGTACGGCGGCAGACACCAGCTTTCACCTGTGTGCAACCCGACTTCGCAGCGAAGTCGGAGTGCGCCCTTGACAGGTGCGCAGTAGGGAAACAAACTCAGAAATGCACCCAAGGCATGAAGGCCTTCCCGACTGCGCTGTTTTCTGCCTGCGCAACCCAATGACGCTCCTATCCCGAGAGAAGTTGGATAAACTGCCTTTCAAGGCAGACACATGTCAAACAGCATCATCCGACAAGTGTCCAGCTTCGGGATCTGAGCCAAGACGTGCCGAGCAAAAGGACAAGCATGGGCTGCACTACTTATGCCAGCTGCCTCATTTAAAGCTGATTAGAGGTTCTACCAGCTCCAGCTGCCCGCATTCCTGCCGATGTGAAGATCTACCCAACGCGCTGCCACGTAGCTGTTCGGCCTTCAGGGGAACCATGCTGCAGGTACAGTCCTGTCCAACAAAGGTCAGCATCAGCAACTCCATAGCTGCTTTTTGTCAGCCAATGTTTGACTGGGACTTTGTGCCCATTAATGTAACGGGAGGGACTCGGGCTATAAATACCCACCGCATTTTCATTGTAAAGCGGTGGAAGGGGAATGTTTGTTAGGGAACCATTGTAACCGTGCTTCTGCTTATAAATATAAAGTATATGCCTGGCTCTGTTCTACTGCTTCTATTTTTTATGCTGCCTCTCCTTTACATGTCTGCTTTACGTTTTCCTGTGTCACGGCTCGTTGATTCGTTTCAGCATTTGGTGATCAGGTACACCTGAAGCATTGTTTGTGTCATGGTTTGTTGATTCACTTCGGCATTTGGTGGCCAAGCACTCTTGAACTTAATAGATTAGAGGATACATAGAATAAATGTGGTAGCAGTTCCTTCAATTGTGTGTTACGTTGCTGTCCGTAGTGGTGATTGATGCGTTGCCGTGCTGTTAGTTCTCCTTGTAGGGAGAATGTTTGCTAGGGGACCATTGTAGCTGTGCGTATAAATTCTCTGCATAACACATATACCTGGATCTGACATCTCTTGGTTGCTTTCTGTTTGAGTTACCGTACGTAGTGGTGATTGATGCATTGCCGTGCTGTTAGTTCTCCTTGTAGGGAGAATGTTTGCTAGGGGACCATTGTAGCTGTGCGTACACCGCTCTATACAGAAAGTATACTAGACTTTGCAGTTTCTGGCTATGCTTTGTACTTATAATGCAGTAAGTAGTGGTGATTGATGTGTTGCTGTACTGTTAGTTCCCCCCACCCAACTCCAATCATATTTGTAAATTCTTTCCGCATTTTTATCTCTTTCCTGCACTCTTAGCTTAAACCAAAACCCCCCAAGGAGCCGGCCTTCTCCGGAGATTGGCCCGGAAGGCATTCCTTCCTTTCGGCCTTTCTAGCTAGTGGGCGAATCTAGGCGCATTAACACAAAATCCTTTCCTCATGGCGGATTCGTAACCAACAGTTTCTCTGGCACGCCCGGTGGGACCCGAAGTCCCACATTTGAAAAAACTCAGGCTCGTGTTCACTCGGGCTGACAGTTTATTCTGAGCACTCGGTGGGCCAAGGAAGTTTCCCACCCCCAAACAGAATTGAAGCACTGGTGTTCGCTTCATTGCTGTTCAAAATCAGAGCACTCGGCGACTCTGCACGAACATATCTTCTGAGTCTGAAAGACCGGTCCTAGCACCTTCATGCAAACAAGAAGGTGGCGAGCAAGGGATCCGAGAAACCCGCCTGACTTTTACGAACTGGACATCAACGCTCGAGGCGAAGTTGTCAGGCTGGCTGATCAACAAGCTCGTGTTGACGAAGCCGAGGCTGAAATTCAAGAAGAAGCCGAAGCTGAGGTCGGAGGAGCTGAGTACGAAGTAGAAGAGGCCAAGGAAGAAGAGGAATCTACGTCCTCGGAAGTTACCGACACTGAGTACACAACCGACGGAGGAGAAGAAGAAGAAATGGCTACCCAGCAGCAAAATGATGATGATCTCTTCCCGGCGGTGGACTCTACCGGGCCCTTGGCCCTGGTCGGACAGCAAGTCGTGCCCCCTGCTGCTTTGAAGTCCATCCCTACGTACGACGGCTACGGCAAGACGGCGTACGAGCACATCCAGGACATCCTTGCCCTGGCCGCATTACATTCCATTATCGACGAGAGTGTGAAGACCCGTCTGCTGGCCCTTTCCCTAAGGGGAAAACTTCTCTACTGGTGGAGATCGCTGCCAGAGGGATCTATCACAGGATGGCCCCAGCTTGCCAGAAGGCTCGTGAAAGGATGCAACGAGTCTGCTGACCCTACTTCTCTGCTGCATCAGTTCCAAAGTATCCAGAGACATCCTCAAGAGGAGGTGTCTGACTTTAACATCAGGTTTGCGAGATCCTAGAAACGGGTACCTCACGAACTTTGGCCTTCAGCTGGCATGGCTGCTCACTACTATCTGAGATCCTTCAACTCAGACATATGCCTGCTGCTGAAGATTGCCAGAATAGACGAGTTTCCTGCTCTGTACGAGGCTGCCCAACAAGCTGAAGCTGATATTATTTCCATCGGCAGACTCCCGTCCAGGGTGCAGGAACCCATTCATCCCGACTTCCCTAGATCCCAGTATCCTCCTGCTTCTGGTGGTGCGCCGTCCACATCAGGACAGCAACCCCAACAGCAATGGAATCCGGCGCCGGTCGTAACTCCTTACGGCCCGCCTCAGTTGCATTATCCTCACCCGCCTCCTCCTGCTCCGCATTTTCCAGCTCTCCCCGCTCCTCCGCAGTACGCACCTTATTCCAATCCTCCTCCATTAGCCGCATTGCCTCCACCGGCACAGTTGCCGCCTCCTGACAGTAACATTCAGAATACAATCCTCCAGGAGGTGCGGGCTTTGGCCTCAGGATATCATGCCATGTCCAATGACATGACCGCTCTGAAGAAGAAGCAGGCCCAGATGGACCTCGTTCCTAGGAGGCCCTATCCGCCCCCGGCACTGACAAAAGACAAACCCCCAGAGCACCAGCCGCAGAGGCATCCGCCTCCGAGAAATGCTGCTATAGAAGACCCGCCTGGTCCTTCCGACCAGGTTAACTGGTGCACTACGTGCAATGACCCGCATTCGGAGGAAGACTGCACACTTGCACCAGCACTACATCCAGACTTTGGCCGGCAGCGCCATAGAGGACGATGAACTCTACATGATCCTGGACGGCGAAGCCAACTTTGCCCTCCCAGAGGAGAATCTAGTGCCGCCCGCCAAGGAAGAAAAGAAAACTACAGATGCTGCCAAGCCTTTGCAAGTTTATGCCAGAAGAGAAAAACCGCAGCCCGGTGGGCTGCCACCGTACAAGCGGCTGTGGCCCTACAAAGCCCAGGAGAAGGCGTCCAAAGACAAAGCTCCAGCCAAGCCTCTTCCGGCAAAGGCAGCCCCTGTTCCAGCCAAGCCTCCTATGGCAAAAGTTCCAGTTCCGGCTAAAGCTCCCGTACCTCGGCCTCCAGCTGAAACCAAAGAACAAGCACAGGAGAGGCTGAAGTACCCGTCTCTGACCAAGAGACAGCGAGTTGAAGCTACCCAGCAGTACCGGACGAAGTATGAGCCGGCGAAAGAAGCAGAAGGAGCTAGTACCTCGAGCTACAGCATAGTAGACGAGTTGAAAAGAACACCTGCTAGAATCAGCATGTACGATGCTCTTCTGCTCCCAGGCCAGGTGGATCTGCTGCAGGAATCTCTGAAAAACATGAAGAACGGCAAGCAGATACAACTTGCTGTCCTGGTTCAACCTCTGACAGTCTCAGCCACTGGGAAGAACAGACCGCCTCCCTTTTATCTGTCTTTACGGATGCAAGGGCACATAGTACACAACTGCATGGTGGACTCTGGTGCTTCCACGACTGTGATGCCGAAGGCCGTCTGCGATGAGATCGGGATGGAGTACACACGGAGCAGCCAAGGCGTGCTGCAATTAGACGGCACCCCTGTCAAGACAGTTGGTGTCATAAAGGACATCCCTATCCGACTGCATAAGGCTCTCGACATTGTGGTCATCCAAGAGGTCGTGGTTGTTGACCTGGCTCCCTACTTCGGCATGTGTCTCTCTTGGGAGTTCACTGCGAAGCTGGGCGGGTACCTGTCTCTAGACTACTCACACATGGAAGTGCCCTTCAAAGGAAGGAGACCGAAAATTTTCAATGAGAAGCCTTCCACCTTCCTAGTAGAGAAGATACCCGGAGGAGAGTTGGACTGCATGGTCCAGCTGTCAGGGGAAGAACTGGTGACAGTTGAGCTGACGGAGCAAGCCCTCGAAGTGCTACAACTTGAAGATGAGTTCTCTTTGCGGGATTTCAATGCCGTAATTGAGACAGAGCAGGGCTGTTACACCGTTGTACAGCCCGAGAGGCTTGACAAGTCAGCTGCAAAAGAAGTGGGACCTGCACCTGAGAAGCTGTGGAAGCTTTTCTTTGACGGCGCGCGATGCAAAAATGGCGCCGGTGCAGGGGTGCTTCTGGTTTCTCCGACCGGGGTCCAGAAGGACTATACCTACGAGTTGGCTCGGAGCTGCACTAACAACTCGGCGGAGTACGAAGCCCTGTGCTTGGGTTTGCGAAAGGCGGAGAGGCTGGGGATCAAACACCTGCAGATCTTCGGAGATTCAGAGCTGGTGTGTCACCAAGTTACGAATAAGTGCGGCTCCAAACATCACTACCTCAAGGTGTACCGCAACCGGGTGTGGGACCTGATGGAATCGTTTGGCTCGTTGAACGTCAAGGCGATATCACGTGATAAAAATAAACACGCTGACATTCTGGCGTCTGTTGGAGCCAGGTACGTTCCGGCTGATGACGTTGTCCAGAAACCGAAGCCGGTTCGCACTATTTACAGGCCTTCTGTGCCTGATAAGGACACCCACTGGCAGGTGTTCGATTGTGACGAGGAGATCGTCACATTTTTGGTTAACGAAGTTGGTTCAATCGAAGGTAGAGACCCTGATGACGAGCAATATGAGGGGTTGATACAGTTAAAAAATAATCATGTCCCAAAAGGACTGATTACATTGGAGAGTCTATTTGATCAGAATGACAGAGCAATATCTCATAGGATCAAAGTAGACCCGAAGCAGTATGCCGACCTGGAACTTGAACCTGGTAAAACTATCAAGGTCGGGACAGACTGCACTTCGGAGGAACTTGAGCAGATTAGATCACTGTGCCGAGAGTTCCCCGACATCGTGGCCTGGTGCTATGAGGATTTGAAGGGGTATGACAGAGATGTAATCCAGCATACCATTGAGCTAGAGGATGGCACCAAGCCATTCCGACAGAAGCAGAGGGCCGTAAATCCGAAGATTGAGGCCATGATGAAAGCAGAGCTCTTGAAGATGTTGGAGGCCAAAATCATCTACCCCATCAAGCATTCTTCCTGGGTCGCGAATTTGGTGCCTGTGAGGAAAAAGAATGGCGACATTCGTCTCTGTGTCGACTTCAGAAACCTGAATCAGGGTTCCCTCAAGGACCACTATCCGCTTCCCCAAATTGACCAAATTCTACACATCGTTGCTGGAGCCCAGAGATTCTCACTTCTAGATGGATTTTCCGGCTACAACCAGATTTGGGTCAGGGATGAGGACCAGCATAAGACGGCGTTCACCACCAAATGGGGGACGTTCGCCTATCAGCGCATGCCTTTCGGCTTATCCAATGCTGGTGCCACATTCCAAAGGGCCATGGACCTGGCCTTCCGAGAGCTGCTCAATAAGATCATTGTCATCTACCTTGATGACATGACTGTTTTCTCTCACCAAAGAGGGGATCATGTTTCCCACCTGCGGCAAATATTTGAGAGGTGTCGAGAATTCGGCATTTCTATAAACCCGAAGAAGTCTGTCTTCGCGGTAAAAGAAGGAAAGCTGTTGGGACATGTCATCTCCGAGGAAGGCCTCGCCATTGACCCTGACAGAGCAGAAGCCCTCCTTCGCTTGCCAGCCCCAATCGATAAAAAAGGGCTGCAGTCCTTCGGTCAGATTAACTTTGTGCGAAAGTTCATTCCGGACTTCGCGCAGGTGATCAAGCCTATGGCCGAACTCCTGAAAAAAGATACAGCTTACGAATGGACTAATGAGAGACAGCAAGCCTTCGAGGAAATCAAGGCTCGAATTGCGCAAGCTCCGGTGTTGATAAACCCGGACTACTCCAAGGACTTCATCCTGTATGCGGTGGGAGAACCGGAAAGTTACGCCGCAGTCCTAACTCAGAAGGGAGACGATGGCGAGGAGCGCCTCATAGCGTTCCTGAGCCAAGTGATTCAGCCGCATGAGGAAAAGTACAACTTTATAGAGTGGCAGGTTCACGCTGTTATGAAATCCCTCCGAAAGTTCAGGCATTTTGTCTCCCAGAGCAAAACGACTGTCTTCGTGATTCACCCGGACGTTCCAAGCTTCATCATACAAGGAGAGCCGGGTCACAAGAGAGTAGGATGGATTGCAAAAATCCAGGAGTTCGACATCGAAGTGCGGCCCACAAAGCTTATCAGAGGCCGAGCCTTGTGTCAGGAGCTGGCCCGAAGCGCTGTAGCCGGCATCTCCGCCTGTAAGTGGGAGGACACAGCGACAAGCATCTACCTAGCCGACTCCTTATCGGAGGGGAGTGATTGGACAGATGAACTGGTGAGATATTTCTGCACCGGGAGATGTCCAGATCACCTGAACACCTCACAACGAAGGGGATTTCGGCTAGATGCACTTAAGTACACTCTTTGCCCCGAGGGGATTTACTTCAAAAATATTGACGGCATCCTATTGCGGTGCGTCATGAAATCAGATCAGTCCAGGGTCCTCGGAGATTTTCATTCCGGGATGCCTGGAGGTCATCATTCTGCAAGGCCTACGGCCTTGAAAATAATTAGAGTCGGGTACTATTGGCCCACTCTATTTACAGACGCTTATGCGGTCTGTTCCAAGTGTGATCAATGCCAGAGGTTTGCTGGCAGAAACAGAAAACACCCTGCCTCTTCAACCGATTCAGGCCGAGACTCCGTTCCAGCAATGGGGTCTAGACTTCATTGGGGTGATTTCGCCTAGTTCCTCTGCTGGACACAAGTTTATTCTTACAGCCACCGATTACTTCACATGGTGGGCAGAGGCGATCCCGACCAAAAACACGGACCAAGAAACGGTCATTAGGTTCCTTGAGAGCCTGATTACCCGGTTTGGGGTTCCAGAGTCAATTGTGACGGACAATGGTCCGGGATTCGCAGGCGTTGTACTCACGGAGTACACTGGCAAACTTGGCATTTATCACAAGATGTCTTCTAATTACTACCCGCAAGGGAATGGCCTTGCCAAGTCTACTAATAAGAACCTCCTGAAGATCATCAGAAGGGCCATTGATAGGAACAAGCGGACTTGGCATTTACTCCTGAACCGGGCGCTATGGGCGGACAAAGTTTCATTCAAGAAATCCATCAGGACGTCCCCTTATGCGCTCGTCTACGGTAGAGAGGCTGTCATGCCATCCCACATCGAAATCCCTGCCCTATGGATGTTGGACGAAGACAGGAGCAATGGAGACCCGGTGGATGACAGACTGTGCCAACTTCTGCAGGTGGAAGAAGACAGAGAAAAAGCATACCAGGCCTTCACCCAGCATATTGGAGCCACTCAAGGCTGGTTTGCAAAAGGCACCACTGCCCGAGTTTTTAAAATCGGGGACCTGGTGCTGAAGTGGGACTCATATAAGGCGAAGCCGGGCAACCACGGGAAGTTTGATGCCCTCTGGGAGGGCCCTTATCAGATTGCCCGGGTGAACCAGTTCAATGCCTATGTACTTCGGGATATGGAGGGTTAGCTCCTACCTATCCCTGTTAACGGGTTCCACTTAAAGATTTACCGCTGCTGAAGGTGCCCAATGGGCCCTTCTGTGTAAAAATTTCCCTTATGCATTTTGCTTTTTCAGCATGTACAGTTTCCAGCTTTCAATTTTTTTATTTTGTTTGAGCCAAACTGCGACATGGGAGAGAATACAGACTTCGCAGCGAAGTCTGTTGTCGCCCCTCAGAAGGAGCGAAGTTCGTGAAGGGGCTGCTTGAGTGAAAAAAGCAGAAAAACGGCTAAGTGCTGGCTGCTGCCCGACCAGCCAAAAGGCGAGGTTCGAAAGAAGAAAATTGCAAATTTGCGAGTGTTCGGACTGCGTTCAGTTTTTGAGCGAAGTCCGACTTCGCGCGTGAAGTCCAAACACAAGCGGCTTGCGCGCGAAGTACGAACTGCGCCCAGCTTGCGCGTGAAGTGCGAACTTCGCGCACACATCGCGCGAAGTGCGTACTTTGTGCGAAGTACGCACTTCGCCCGAACTTCGGGCGAAGTCCGAACGCGCTCCATTTTATAAGCGCAGCTCGTGCACCCGATCCAAAAAGGCAATAAAATTCTAAGTGCTCGCCAACTCTTCCGAAGTTTGCAAAGGTCGGACTACGCTCAATCCTCGGGCGCAGTAGGAAAAGAAAAGGAAACAGTCTCAATGCAAGTGGCAGTTCGGACTGCGCTCAATTTTGGAGCGAAGTCCGACTGCGCGGGCGAAGTCGGATCGCGCACTTCTCCCTGTTGTCTAAGCGCAGCTTGGGTGAGTTTAAAAAATGAATAAAAAATTCTAAAGCGTGGGCCCAGGGCATGTTGCGATGGTTTGAGATGGGTTTCCGAACCAAGGAGCTTTTCTTGAGCAGTGTGCCCATATTGTGGCAGTGACGTCAGCCATGGCGCAACATTCAAAATTAAATTTAATGATTGCGCAGTCTTCAATAAAAGTGCAATCAAAGAAGCATGGCGCGGCGGCCGGGGTGCATCTTCCAAGACATTCTCCTGCGCGGCTACCCAAGAAACATAATGCCTTCACTTGCCAGCCGACCTACCCCCTCCTGCGCGACATTAATGACGCTGTCATTATCTAGAAAAGGGGGACTGATGCATCCAGACATGCCAAATCGCGCAAATTATTCCTACGACTGTGAAATCTGCTGCAGGCGTCCAGAAATCATAATTATTGCTGTTTCAGAAGGATGGACAAAGGAAAGTTGACGATGTCAGCGCAATCCAGCGAAGGGCGCGAACTGGAGGATTTACCGCAGTCAAGTGTTTTCAGGAGAGAAACGCCGCCGGAGCAAAAGTCAAAATCCCGGCCAAAGAAAGTACAGCGTGGGCAAGCCCCACCACCGCCGGTCAATTACCTGTCGGGATACAAGGACGGCTCGTTTTCCATGAGCCTTACTAAGCTGCGGATAAATGTGGAGAATTGGGCTGACAAGGTTTCGCCCTCTCACCATTTCGGAGCGGCGTACAAGTCTAACCTCTTCCGGTTCTTGTGCCCTCCTGTCCATCAATGCCCGGAGCTGGTAGACCTAATTGTCAGACATTACAGACCAGCTACCCGGCAGATTTGCAGCTTCAGCGGTAAACCCTTGTTCGCACTTCGCAAGGAGACTGTCCAGCCAGCCTTCGCCCCAGGGTTGGAGTATGACTCCAGCACAATTGTCAGAAAGATAAATCTTGGCGAACAAGCGGGACACTTCACTCACACAAAAAGGATGAGGGATTTCCTCAATTCAGAACTGAATGCCCCGCTTGCAACTGGACAATGGCCAACCGACCACATACCCTTGGAAAGGTTTCAGAGCAAATACCTATACACCATTCTAGCGTGGGTCCTCGGCTGCGACTCAGACGAACTGGTACAGCCGTATCAGTTAGCGTTGGCAGAATGTCTCCTATGCGGAGAATCCTACGAACCAGCAGCGCAAAGAAGTGGGAAGCGCCCTATCTTTTTTGACTGGGCGGACTGGCTGGCATATGCCATTCACTCCAGCCTGGTAAAGCTCCAGAAGAAGCAGTCGACTGAATTTCGGTTCAGTTCTTTCCTGGCTTGGCTATGTTTGTATCATTTGCACTCCCGGATGCCGATCCCGAACCTGAAGAAGGTAAATGAGAGGGGAGAGCCACAACCCGTCTATGATTGGACGGATGACCTATACCGGAAAGGGTCCTACTACAAGTTCAACTTCAACTTTCTGGGCTTAGTCATGTCAGTCTTCAGCGAGGGTGAAATCCCTCGCCCCTCGCAAGAAATGACGAGCTATTTGCTGAATCACAAGCTCGGGGACGTTTTTAGACTGACGCAGGGGATTGTGGTCAGAATTTACGGATTCAAAGGCAAGCCTCATCTGCTGCCCTACTGGTGTACGGATCATCAGTTTGGGATGGAGGTTTCCCGGCAGATGGATTACGTTGAAGACGAGTTCGGCCAGGGAAAGAGAAAGGGCCATATTTTTCCATACCCTCTTTCCTGGGCGAACGTTGAGATATCAGAGGTGGGACAACATGTCTATCTCGAGCAGGAGCTGTTTCGCATTGGCCTGATTCTGTTGCCGCAGCGCTGGAAGTACGACCCGTACGGGATAAGGGGAAAGTTCACTCATATCTGCCCCCGGGCGGATATAATCGAAGACAGATGCGATGTGGTCCATGTTGACCTCGACTGGGAGATTGACTCGATGGAAGCATGGCCTCCGTGGCAGGAATTTTATTGTGAGGAGGTAACATATGACCCCGAGCGAAACCCGGACCACAAGTTCTCTTCTCCGGGATTTAAAAAATTCATCTCCAAGATAGCAGGCCTTAACTGGCCAAGAGAAAAGATTGTTGAATGCTGGAAGATGAGGTGCCGCACGCAGCACGATAAATCCGTCAGGAGAATCTGGCCGTTGATGACGACTTTTCAGTTCTATATGACCAGCACCATGACAGCTGGCGGCCTTTCGCATTTCGAGATTACGTTCCCCGAGGTCCCTTTGAGGGTTATAAAGGAGGGTCTTCCTCCCAACAGTTGTACACTTCGGCAACTGCCAGCGCGGGCCCAACAGACATCCAAGTGGACCCAATGCAGCCCGTGGCTTCCAAGGCGGCGCCTGAAAAGGCGAAGAAATTAGTCAAGGCAACGCCCGAGGTGATTCCTCAGGCACAAAAGACGCCAGCGCCGCTAGAGAGCAAACCGGTTGCGGTAGACCTTCTGCAAATCAAACCCCGGTACAAGTTTACCGTGGGAACATCAGCACCTGCTCCATCTCCTTCCCCCGATCCAGCCATCGCTCCGGAAAATAAAAAGAGGAAGAGAGTTGAAAAGATCAGGCGACCTAGTCTGACAGTGCAGCAGCCAATCGCAGAGCCTCAGCCGCTCTAGAGATTGTTTCTCTGGACAGTCCCGAGCCAGCCGCCGGAACTAGAATCGCAGACATCCATCCAGCATCGGCTCAGGCGGAGCCCGCAGGTACGTTTGCTGCCCCACTCCCTCTGATCTCGTCTAGCCCTACTCCTACTCCATCTCCCGCTCAATCCGAGCAAGTCATGGCCGCATCTTCCTCCCCATCTCCACACCCTTCTAGCGGCCCCCATTCTTTCGACCAGTTTGCTCAGAACCCTAACGTTTCCCTATCCCTGAGCCAAACCCCAAACCCTTCACCTGTGGTTAGTGCTGAAGCCGCGCGTTCACCGTTGCACCCATCGCCTCAGCCGCTTGAAACCCTTCCAGCACCAACCGCTCCTATCTCCACTTCCCGGTCGCCCTCAGAAGCGGCCGCCCCTTCCAAAGTCCGTCCGGTTTCTCCTCCTTCCCTTCCCGCAGGAGAGACGTCTCAGCAGAACCCTAGGCTGGGGGAACCAGACTTCATGGACGACCTCCAGAACACGGATGATTTGCCTCTGGCAACGAGAGCTGTAGAATACCCTATCTCTTTCCTCCAAAACCTGAAGCGGAGGAGACCTGAAGAGATAGCCGCCTCGGTAAAGCGCACCAAGTTTAACTTCGAGAGGAGAGTGCTTACAACAGAGAAGATAATCTCGAAAGTGAAGAAGCCTCTCAGGGAAATGACTAGGGCGGACTACGAGCTCCAGACAAAGGAGAAGAGCTTCGATGACATTCACCCGCAATACGAGATTCAGGGAATCCTCCGTAAAGCGGATAATCTCCTTGTCAAGAATCTGGAGGAACAGGAAGAGCTTTTCCGGTTGCAGGATAAGACAAGACAGCTTGAAGAGGACCTGTCCAGGTCCACTGAGCAGCTGGAAGCGGCGCAGCGAGAAATTGATGAACTAAAAGCCCAGCTGGCCGCTTCTCAGCAAGAAGCCGCGACGGAAAAGCAGGCAGCCCTGGAGCAGATTTCTCAGCTCCAGGAGTCTTTGAAACAGGCACAGTCGCAATCTGCAGAGAAAGCATCTCAAGCGACGGTCTTTTCGAAGAGCAAAGTTAAGGAGATGCGGGCTGATCTGCTGCGGGGATGCAAGCCCCACTCATATAAGGCTATGTCGGTCCTGGATTTCACACTCAGGATCCAAGAAGTTTTTGCCCAGGGAAAGCCTGTGGTAGAGGAGGCCGAACGCCAGGCGAAGCAATGGCTGGACCTGGCAATAAAACTTCAAGAGCGCGAGCGCGAAGGCCTCCAATTCTCCCCCATGTCCTCATTCGCTGCAGAATGGGCAGATGCAAGGGTAACCTTGCATAAATATTTCAAAAAAGCAGAAGAGGTGAGAGTTGCCAGACGGATGCTAGACGCATTCGAACATGAAAAGGACATTTGTCTGGCTCCTTTTCACGCTCTCACTGAACTAGGGTGCCCCGGCTATGTTGAGAATGGTGAATTCCTCACCCACGAGCAGGTGAAAAAGAATTGGCTGTCCTTTGAAGCGGATACAGCTGAAATTGATAGCTGGACTGAGCCGATTCAAGAAAGTCAGGTCACCCAGATGGTGTCCAAGTGCTGCAGGATCAGTTCCTACTTCCAGGAGCTGGGAAAAAGATACCTCACCATCGACCTGCACGCGGTCGCTGCATTCCACGCAGCATTAGAAGAAGTTGTTGACCGCAGACCATTCGAAGCAGAAGCCTAGGGCCAAGCCCAGGCTGCATACAACCGCATCTGCGAGGCAGAAGCCAATGCTGGAGAGCATTCGGAAGGTGATTCTGAGGAGGCAACTGCCGAAAGTGGATCTGAAGAACAGTTGCCGCGGAGTGAACAGCTAGAGCAGCAGAAAGCAGGGGAAGCAAGTTCCTCTGCACCCAATGGATGAAGGCATGGATTCTTTGCGCCGAGGCGAGCTCGACACCCCGCGAGCCGCCAGAAATGTTGCCACATTTTGCACGGGGTGCAATGTTTTCAGTTTTGTAAAAGTGCTGCTCTTCCTTTTCCCTCTTCCTCTCTCTCCCTTTCTTCTTCTCTCCCTTTCTCTCTCTTCCTTGCATTCTCATTCTTTCCCCCCTTTCTTTTGAGCCCCTCAGTCTGATCTCAAATTTGACAGCAGTTGCCCTGAAAATGGCTAAGTGTTAGGGCGAAGTGCGTACTTCTCCCAGTTTTGGTGCGAAGTGCGTACTTCTCCCAGTTTTGGTGCGAAGTGCGTACTTCTCCCAGTTTTGGTGCGAAGTTCGTACTTCTCCCAGTTTTGGTGCGAAGTGCGTACTTCTCCCAACTTTCTGAGCGCACCTTGTAGCAGGCTGGCAGGCTGGCAGGAAAATGACTAAGTGCTGGTGCGAAGTCCGTACGGCGGCAGACATCAGCTTTCACCTGTGCGCAACCCGACTTCGCAGCGAAGTCGGAGTGCGCCCTTGACAGGTGCGCAGTAGGGAAACAAACTCAGAAATGCACCCAGGGCATGAAGGCCTTCCCGACTGCGCTGTTTTCTGCCTGCGCAACCCAATGACGCTCCTATCTCGAGAGAAGTTGGATAAACTGCCTTTCAAGGCAGACACATGTCAAACAACATCATCCGACAAGTGTCCAGCTTTAGGATCTGAGCCAAGACGTGCCGAGCAAAAGGACAAGCATGGGCTGCACTACTTATGCCAGCTGCCTCATTTAATGCTGATTAGAGGTTCTACCAGCTCCAGCTGCCCGCATTCCTATCGATATGAAGATCTACCCAACGCGCTGCCACGTAGCTGTCCGGCCTTCAGGGGAACCATGCTGCAGGTACAGTCCTGTCCGACAAAGGTCAGCATCAGCAACTCCATAGCTGCTTTTTGTCAGCCAATGTTTGACTGGGACTTTGTGCCCATTAATGTAACGGGAGGGACTCGGGCTATAAATACCCACCGCATTTTCATTGTAAAGCGGTGGAAGGGGAATGTTTGTTAGGGAACCATTGTAACCGTGCTTCTGTTTATAAATATAAAGTATATGCCTGGCTCTGTTCTACTGCTTTTATTTTTTATGCTGCCTCTCCTTTACATGTCTGCTTTACGTTTTCCTGTGTCACGGCTCGTTGATTCGTTTCAGCATTTGGTGGTCAGGTACACCTGAGGCATTGCTTGTGTCATGGTTTGTTGATTCACTTCGGCATTTGGTGGCCAAGCACTCTTGAACTTAATAGATTAGAGGATACATAGAATAAATGTGGTAGCAGTTCCTTCAGTTGTGTGTTACGTTGCTGTCCGTAGTGGTGATTGATGCGTTGCCGTGCTGTTAGTTCTCCTTGTAGGGAGAATGTTTGCTAGGGGACCATTGTAGCTGTGCGTATAAATTCTTTGCATAACACATATACCTGGATCTGACATCTCTTGGTTGCTTTCTGTCTCGAGTTACCGTACGTAGTGGTGATTGATGCATTGCCGTGCTGTTAGTTCTCCTTGTAGGGAGAATGTTTGCTAGGGGACCATTGTAGCTGTGCGTACACCGCTCTATACAGAAAGTATACTAGACTTTGCAGTTTCTGGCTATGCTTTGTACTTATAATGCAGTAAGTAGTGGTGATTGGTGTGTTGCTGTACTGTTAGTTCCCCCCACCCAACTCCAATCATATTTGTAAATTCTTTCCGCATTTTTATCTCTTTCCTGCACTCTTAGCTTAAAACCAAAACCCACAAGGAGCCGGCCTTCTCCGGAGATTGGCTCGGAAGGCATTCCTTCCTTCCGGCCTTTCTAGCTGGTGGGCGAATCTGGGCGCATTAACACAAAATCCTTTCCTCATGGCAGATTCGTAACCAACAGGACCTGAGCAGTAGACTTGTCGCTGGCAGTGATGAACTTTCCAACTCTCAATGTTAAGGACTGGGTGTATACTACTACTTTATCACCTCTTTAATCTGTCTTGTAAATCTTATAAGCCGTAAATGGGCTTTGATCTATAATTTTTCTCTCCTCTTATAAACATGGGTCTTGTTTACACTGACATTATTATTGCTTATTAGTATAATTCAAGAATAACACAGTGGTAGAAATACTGTAATATGACTGCTTACCTACTTCATGGCCTACTAGGAGAATCATGTTTTGCTAGTGAATTCGGTTGGGGTTCTGAGTTTGTCAAAGATAATTTTGTTTTCTCCATGATAGGACTAGTAACTTCTTCTAGCTATTAGTGCTTTGCCTTTAGGTTCATTTTTTTGATTTCTTAGGAGTAATGAAAGAATCTTATGCATAATATCAATGTTTGAACTACTCTTACAAATAGAGCATGTAGATTAGGACCTGTATTAGACACAGTTTCTTGTTTTGCACATGTTTTGTCAATTCAAAGATGTGAGAACATGCTTTTGTATGGTGCCAAGTGAAGATTTACATTTTGGTTTTCTGAGCATCTTGTCTAATTTCAAAGGTCTTGAGATGTTTATTGCTGAATATTAGGTTCTGGCCTGTTTGTTAAATGCAGAAAATAGCATCAAATGCATACAATAAAGGCTCATGGTGTGCTTGTCTGAGAAAAGTAAACAGATAATAAGGATGTTTTAGGCTAAACTGACAAGCCTGGTTCTCTTTGGCTTTTGATGTTATGGAAATTCTTTGTACCATATAGCATTTTGCCAAGCTACATGCCATAATTCTTGACATGCAGCTCTCTGAACATCTTGAGAGTGATGACTCCATAGCTAGTGGGCAAAGCTGATATTTGGAGAGGTTTTCAAACTGTTGACTGTATCTTCACTCTTCTTGCTATCATGGAGGAGGTTAGAGTTAGGTCCTCTAAACTCTTTTGTTGTATTGTTGACTTTAGAAAGGCCTTTTACACATTGCCTCATGATCCTCATCACTTGCTATTTCAGAAACTGTAGGATATGGGCATCTTTGAGCTTCTCATCAGAACTATCATAATGAGAGTGGTTGGTCGAGCTTGAGCTACTCATGAGTTCTTAGATGAGATCATGAGTACTACTGGGATTAAACAGGGATGTCCTCTTTTGTAGACTATCTTTCGCTTTTATAATGACACGAGGTTCATGACTTCATTCGGTGATACATGCATGCAGAGGACGAATGTCTTCTACACCTCATTTTATTTGCCTTGCATTTCTTTGCCTATAAGGTGGTTCTTCTTCACTTTTTCCAGGGTTTACAAAGACAATTGGATGCACTTCCTTTGTTTCGGGACCTTAGGTAGCTAAGGTCAACCGTGGTAAAATTAAGGTTATGATCTCTAATACCAACAAAAACGTGTGCTCCAAGTTTCGATCCTCTTTCAAGTGTGAGCCTATTGAGATCACATCTTACATTTATTTGGAAGTTCAATTTTTAAAACCATCCCTTCATCTAAAACTAGGCTCCCAATCACAACTTTGCAAGGGATGTGCAATGCTGTTTTTTTTGGAACAATTTTTTTTTCAGATATGTTTTCATGACATCCCCTTAAAGATGCAATGCTGGTTTGATTGTACCATAAAACCCACAGTTCTTTATGGTGGTAAGATTTGGAGGCCGGGTTTGGGAGATGCTGATTGGGCATGCATTTGAGAAAGTTTAGACTATTCTGCTATAGCCTATGATCCTTGATGCATTGTATAGGTTGAGTTTGGACACCCCCCCCCACCCTGTCTTGAGAGCAGCTTCAAGCTCACTTCCCATCTTCATCATCACGATGCATGGGGGATTGTGTGTCAGCCTTGCATAGGCACCCATTCCTAGCCATCTGCTCTGCAAAAAGAGTGCATTCTCCTGGGTTGGAGGAGAGTTTGGGACCTGAAGACTATCTTGCTTTTCCAACCTATTGGGATTTTGATTCACTCCACCCCACCTGCCCTTATTCATTGGTTACCCTCTCTTGTCACTTCTCAAAGAAAGGGATAATTCATCAATATGTCAGGGAGGATATCTACTGGAAACACACTTGTACTATATGGATCTCTCTTCCTCAGTGTTTTTGCCCCATTATGGCATTTTATGCAGAATGTGGACGACATCATCACTTGCCTCAGTTATGTTAGGCATCAGTGGTTCCATGGCTTTAAGGTTGCCCTCAATCAGATGATTGTATGCTTCCATCCACTTAGGATCAAGGTTGACCATCACATTTGCATGGGGGAATAGGATTTGCCATCTCTGTTCCATGTAGGAGGTAGAGATAGTGGAGCATTATCTTAGGTGCTTTGTATACTATGAGATCAGAGGGAGGTACTATTGCTTACACAAGGATTTTGCGAGGCCACTTTTTGCTTATTTTTGATATACTGACAAAAAGGTCTTTGCATCCATACCTTCAAGAAGCAATTGCCCTCAGCTGATAGGCCCTGAAGGGGCTTTCAGACCCTCGGCAGAATATCAGGTTGATTATCTCCTTTCATCCTCTTCCATTATCAGGTGACACTAAGTGCCCCTGAAACAATATGGTTGCATCCTCCTCAAATGGAGTTAGAGCTGTGATGTTGTGCCTTATGTATAGAGCAGCGAATAGGAGATCTTATTGACATATAGGACGTGGTAGTCAACATCACACATGCCCATAGACTAAGAGGTCCAAACAAACATGCTTTTCTAGATTCCTCGTTGCATCCTCCGGCCCACAGACTATGAGGTCCAAACAAGCATTCATTTCAAGATTCCTTGTTGCACCCTTCACTCTTGATCCGCATCTTCTATCTTCTACAACAGTTTTAGCCCTCATTGTGTCATCTCTGCTTCTTATTCTATTATATATATATATATATATATATATATATATATATACTATATGAGATATATATGTTCCATATGATGCCATCTACATAGAGACGTGTTCTCCTGTTCTGGGTTGGGCTTTGGATTTTTTGCTTTTCCTTTCCTTCATATTTTTGTGTTCATTAGAGCACTATATCTGGCTATGTCCAGGCTATTGTAACCCAGTGTAATATTTTAGTCCCATTGACTTACTTTGGCCATCTGTGGGTGATAATAAAATATCATTCTTCTTTTTAGGATAGAATCCCTAACTTAGGTTTACTGTTGTGCTCTACTATTTTAGCATATAAAGCATTTTCTTCATTGGCATGTCTTATTATTACTTCCTTTAATGTGGTACCTCTTGTTTCCATGGATGTCTTGATTGAGCATGATGCTAATATATGCTATAGGGTTTTAAATCTGTGCAACCTCAAACTAAACATAAATTCATTTTAGTAATATTTGGCAAAGCTTTTGAAACATGCAATCATGAAAAGTTGTATAAGAAGTTTACTTTTTACGTATTTTTGAGATTGGAATTTTCACTTGGGTATTCAAAACTTTCTATTTAGCATTTTTAATTATGACTCTCTTTGAACATGCTCTACTGCCTTTTACATTTATCAGGAATTTTTGTATGTTAATGAAAAGAAAGTAGATATCGTAATAACAGAATAGTGTTTTTTTGTCCTTGTGCAGTACAAGCTTGGATCATGGTTAGCAATAATTTGTTGTGCACAATCCCTAGCAAACATGAAAAATGTAGAAGCCGACTTAAAGCAAGTTATCATGGCTATGACGTAAGTTGGGATGCTTTTTCTTATTTTTTGGTCTGCCAAGATAAACTCATCTTCTCTATATCATTTTATCAATAGATACTTTTTGCATGTTTTTATAAGTAGTTTTCTCTGTTTTGTATGACATAGTTGGGATGCTTTTTCTTATTTTTTGGTCTGCCAAGATAAACTCATCTTCTCTATGTCATTTTATCAATAGACACTTTTTGCATGTTTTTTAAGTAGTTTTCTCTGTTTTATATTTCACAGTAACTTCTTTGCATAGACTCTATTCTGGACAACCAAAGGAACTTTGTATTTCATAGTACTTAATCAAGATTTGGATGGAAAGCTACCTGTGGAGGGAGGGGCAGATATCTCTCTCTCTAAATATTAAACAAAAATAAACAGGAAGATTAAACAAAGATGTTTACAGGGAGACAGCTTTCTGGTACATAGCTGAGAAGGTGTCACACATTTTTGGGATGGAAGGACACTTCTTTGCTCTGGGATGCATCCCTATAAACATAGGTTTCTCCTAATAGTGGAAGTGTAATATTGTAATCAGAACACGACTGGATATCTCCAAGGAATGCTGAAAAGGTCAAAGCAGAGACTCGTGAAATGTTAAACTGGAATATAGGTGAGAAGTAATGAACAAATTCTAGCAACATCTTGAACCTTTAATCATGCAGCTTATAATCCTCCTTGTTCCATGGATCTTCTGCCATCTACACTATTTTTCATCAAAACCTTGAATTATGGAACTTCTTTCTATGTTTGTGTGGTGACAGAACTAGAAGCATGGCACTTAACAAAGTGACAGAGTACTGGGTGAGCATATTTGGCTGGATGGTTTCAGCAGTCTCCTAATGGAAGATTAACTGCATCTCAATTGGTTATATGGGATTGAAACGGGTCCCACCCGTATTACATCATCACCACATAGTACCATTACAACAAAACTTGGATGTTATCCATAAATCACTTGGCAAGATTCAAACTTGGGTCTCCTTGAACGTTGAGGAATCTAACTGGTTGAGCTAATGCCATATGATTAATTCACAACACAATTAATTCAAAAGATAATGATAATTTTGCTTGATCACTAATTCAATTCATTAACAAATGCCTAAATAATGTTGAAAGTTAAATGAAGGAAAGCGTGGGGATGCTTGCACACCAGTCTCAAATTTGGTGATCCTATTTTTGGCATTCAAGGAAAATAGAGAATTCCTTTTTTTTTCCAAGAAAACCCTGAACTCTGGAATTTATCTCAATGTTTATGTAGTGACAGGTGCATAGCAGTTTACAAAGTTACAGAGCACTGGCCGAGCATAACAACTACTGGCTGGCTGTTACTGAGATAATATGGAGGATAAACTGCATCTGATTGAAAGGCTCCTAGGCAATCACAGTACAATTAATTCAAAGGATATGATAACTCTGCTTTTCACATTTGTTCAAAGAGATTTAATCCATTAAGGAATGGTTAAATAATTTCAAAAGTTAAATGAAACAAAGCAAATGGCTGCTCTCGCACCACTCAGATTTGGGGATCGGGATGCTATTCTAGCATTCAGGGAAATCCAGACTTTTTTGCTGGAGGAACTTCAAGGATTTCTGGTCTAAGCAGACTGTTGCAAGTCATTGACAGAGCATCATCTGGAATGTATTGCAGCTTGATTACCAAATGGATAAGCTCTAATGCTAATGTACGAACATACCTTTGAAGTTCATTATCTTGCAGATCTCCACATCTAGATGTGTGCTGTTTGTTGTGAAGATATGTGTAGTATGTACTTATGTAGTGCAGGTAATTTGCACAAGTATCATTAGTTAAGTTCGCAGAGGGAGCTTCAGGTGCATAGTGATGCAAATATGTTTAGGAATGATCATTCATTAACAGGGGAATGCATATTTTTCGGTTCACATTTTATGTAGTTCCTTAATCAGTAACTCCTTAGTTCCTCAGTTTGTCAATGAGACAAATAAAGAGCTAATGCAGGGTTTCATTATGCAAAAGGTTGTTCCATAATTCATGATCTTGCATTCTCAAGAAGTTTAGAACCTATGCAATAATCTCCCTATTTCTTTGCGTCATGCGTTTGCACTCCCTCATTGGAAAATGGAGATTCTGTTAAGTATTTTGCATGGAGAATCATTGTTAGTTACATGCCATTGACAAGACAGTTTTGGCACATCTGTTTGTTAATGTTTTTAGAGGATTAAGAGGTCATCATGCAGTTAGAGAAAACAAGAGCATCTGCTTAGCATTTAAGATGAATCAATCCGACAAGTCTTTCGATTCTTTTGTCATTAATCTTTTCTGGAAACTACATGAGAAACAAAGATTTGAAGGAGAGGTAGAAACGTGGAGGTTAGGATTGGTTGGGTACACCTGGAGAACAAGAATACCTCAAAAATTTTACTTAGGTTGTGAGGGGTCCTCTGAAGTTTAATTAGTTTTGTTAATGAAAATATGAAATTTGCTGCTTGCTTTCCATTTTCTTATAGATATACATGTGACTGTATGCTCTAATTGGCTAAGCAGTTGACAGTCATTAAGTTGACTCTATTCCACCATCTATGGTATCATCGATGGTTTTATCCTACAGCGAGAAACCGGTGTATCTGTGGACGAAGGTTGAAGAGTACCACTACAGCAGCCATGGGAAGAGGCATAGAAAGAAGGGGTTGAGCATGCCCCTTGGTAGATGCATTGGAATTGCCAAGGACTTGACAGCTCTGCAGAGACAATATGATGAGGTGGTAGAACATAGAGGAGGAGCTACACTTGACTATGATGAAGATTTGAATGAAGAAGAAACAATCAAGGAGGAAGCTGAAGGAAGAAGAGCACCTCTTGAACACATTATAACTGCAGCACAAATATTGGAAGTACGTTTAGAATGAATGTCCCTATGAACTCATAAAGTTTGAATCCAAAAAATGACAGTGGTTGGATTGTGGAGATGGACAACTAATTCAAGTTTGAGCTGCTTGATATCAAACTGGTGAAAGTTGTGTGCACCAAATTAGAAGGGCAGGTGATGCCTTAGTGTGACCACATGCAAAATGGGAGAAGAAATGGAAGGGAGTAGATGAAGACATGGAATGAAATATTTCTGAGGTCCAAAGATGAGTTTTCACCATCTGATTAGAGGCAAATTTATTTAAGCAGCAATGTAATGGTAAGGAATACATTAAAGAACTTTTTAAGATCATCAAATTTGTCAAGATGAGAATGGTGAAGAGAAATTGTTGAGATATATGGAGCTGACCATTCAGGTTGAATTAATTTTGCACGAAACACTCACAGTTGAGGAGGCTTATTAGTTAGCCTCGAGAGCAGTAAAGAAATTGCTAAGGAAATGTGAAGAAAAGAGGCAAAAACAAGACACAATAATGACAGTTTTTAGGTGTGAATAGCCTAGATATAGAGCCTTTTGAGTGTTCAGAAGCTGCAAACAAGAAGAGAGGATTAGAGCCTAGAACCAACATGATTATTAAGGATAAAGAAGTTGGAGAAGTTGAGGAAAGTAGGATGAGATCAATCTTAGAATCTCATGATGGGCAGTGTCTTTGGAACCAGAAGAGGAAGGACCTCTAGCTGGACTATGTAGAGTATTTCACACAGTTACTCTTTTGGCCTGTGAAGTTAAATGATCTTAACAGCATAAGAGATCTATGTGAAGAGGATGAATGTTTTAATTTTTGCAGGAGCTTGCAAAGCTAGCCAGAAGTCATTGATGAGAGTATATATATTCTTATATATATAGTAAAATTTTAAAATTAGATAAACAAATTTCCTATTTTATGTATTAATAATAACCATCAAATAAGCTAGATATATGGGAAATAAGTTATACATGATTTTGAGTGTTTCTAAAAAATGCAACATCAATTCAATTTTGCTGTTTTTCTTTGTTTTTATTTAAATCTATTGTGTGCATGTGTGTCCGTGCCAAATTTTATCCTACAATTTTCAATGACAAATTTATTCTGAATCTATCCAGTTGACCTCATAGATAAATAGTATTGAGTCGGGCTTGGATCTGCATTTTGGTTACATTTGACCCTTCCCCCAAGTGATACTATGGAAACACGTAAGGGAAGGCCTGGGCCTTTGAGTTGGCATAAGTTTTGACATGAAACTGCTTGATCCTCATATGTTGCCTTAAATACATTTGATATCTCCTTCCTGCTTCATTGCTTGAGAACTGATATCTGGGGCAAACAAAAACTATTGTCCTAATATGAAAATATCTGAAAAGCCATATAATTTAGAAGTCTGGAAAACAAATGATTGCAAAATATGACAAATGTATTTATGTCAGCAGTATGAATACATTACAATGCACTAAATGAACAAAAGATCAAAAGGTCCTTGAAGTGTTGATTATTTATTTCATTGTTCTTCCTTCTTGCTTTTCTTTTCTTGTGTGTTTTTTTTCGTTTCTTTTCTGATTTGTTAGTTTGGATGTTTCTCAAAGGAAGTGTTTTTAATAGATTTACTAGTTGATTATTTATTTCAATGTTCTTCCTTTCTTCTTGCTTTTCTTTTCATGTGTGTTTTTTTTCGTTTCTTTTCTAATTTATTAGTTTGGATGTTTCTCAAATTCTATCATCGTTTTTGCTGTTCCTTCTTTCTTTGAGTATGCATTCCAATATTCTATCATTGTATTGTCATGCATTCATTTCCTAGAGTTTTAGGAAAAAGTATAATTTGATCTGCTTAGCTCAGGTTGGGTTGGGGGATGGTCTATGTTTTTCCTTGATTTCTGCTGTGCATCCAACATGAGGTGGGATTATCTGACCACATAATTAGAGCACAATGTGCATCAGATTCAATTGAAGAACAATGCCTTTATTTTAACGGCATCTACAATATTTAGCTGCATGCCTCTACCAGAGTTGTGAGATTTTGGCAATATGGATAACATGAACTCCTTTTGTCAGAAAACTTGTGTTGGGTTTCACGATCGGAGGTAACCTGTCCATATTGTTGCATTTTTAATTCAAGAGGTTGAAGGTATACAACAGATTCTTGCTTTCATTTTCTCTCTACTCAACATTTTGGGGCCTGATTTTACCTTGAGTTTACTATCCATGTGATGCCATTTTATAGATGGACATGTAATTTTGTATTCATGCTGTTGTAACCGATTGAGCACGGTTGACCTCCTCTGATCACCAATGCACATTTATAAAAAAGTACTTTTTTCCTTTCATTTGATTGATTTTGTGGTATATGCAATTTGCTATTTTAGGTTTGCTATTATGGGATTAATGTCCAATTACTTTGGAGCTTCTCGACAAGCACAAGTTCAAAGCTGAGTTGGCAAGTGAGTTTTTTTCGTCTTTTTAAGAGATCTGCATTGCAGCAAGAAAATTGCTTAACTGGATTCACTTGAATTTTCTTGGGTGGTTGTGGCCGGCAATTTAACATGAAGGGTCAAAGGGTTATGTGATTATTTCTACTTTGGCAGTTATGTTCTAAATTATTGACTCTCTAGTAGAACTACCAATTTAATTAGAATAATATAATTTTTTATAAATTTATTATTTTATGGGGTGTTATCAAGCCCTTGAATGAGAATCAGGGATTTAACTTTAGTTGGTAGAAAGTAATAATATTATCATGTTTTTTTTTTAATTTTTTTTTGGAACAATTTAAGTTAGTGGAGTTTCTAAGATTGCATCTAACAGTTAAAATACTATCTTCCTAATTGGTCTTTTTGTAAATTAAACAAATTTTAAAGTTTTTATGTAATTTATCTGTGTAAGCTTTCTTATTTGCAATCTACAAATTGGTCTTTTTGTAAACGTGTATCAGGGATTTCACTTTAGTTGGTAGAAAATAAGAATGTTATCATGCATTTTTTGAGCAATTTGAACGAGTGCAGTTTATATTTAAGACTGCATTCCAAAGTGGCATTTTTCTAAATTATACAACTTGTATAATTTAGCACTGTAAGATTTCTTATTTGCAATCTACAAATTGGTCATCTTGTAAATTATACAAGTTATACTTTTATATAATTTAGCTATCTTCCAAAGTGGTATTTTTCTAAATTATACAACTTAGATAGTATGCAAGGTAAGCTTTCTTATTTGCAATGTACAAATTGGTCTCTTAGTAAATTATACAAGTTAATACTTTTATATAATTTAACAATTTAGGCTTTCCTACTTTTACAAGTTTATATGCTTTGGAGATACAAATTGGAAAAATACTTTAATTTGAAAGGAAAGAAATGCTGAGGCTTTAGGGAGGGTCTCAAGTGACCATTCTTTCAAGGGAAATTATTGGCACTATGGAATTTTGAGTGCTTCAAATCATTAACTTGATTGAGTATCCACCATCTTTTGATAGATTCAAAACCAACTCACCATTTTATAAAAAATTTGCATATAAAACTCTTGAAACTTGTGGATCTCATTTGCTATTTGTTTGATGTCCTCTACCTCGACCAAATTGCTAATAGAAATCCAAGATTTGAAATTATTTGTCACATTGATGTAATTTCAACTAATTTTTAAGTTTTGAATCTTTATAAGCCGAAGAAACCCAAGGCAATGGTTGTCATTTTGTGTCTGAAATAAGCGAACAAGGCTTCAAACAAGCTTCAAACTAAAAATATTCAATCTTCCTAAATAATCAACTACATATGTTTCTTGATCAATTGCAAATTTTTTAATGTGAAGTTTCATTTTGCTGAATCCCTAGGAAAGATTCTTTTCCTTAACAATTTATTGCATCAATAGAACCTTATATAATAATGAAGTAATATTTTTATCCAACACTTTCTTTAATTTTGGAATGATTTTCAACCAAGTTTATGCGAAAGTCATAAATATGCAAATTTCTTCTCACTTCTCAAAGAAAATTTATGTGAATTTTGTAAGATTTTGATGTTATACCTATTGGTAATATTGGAAGTGATATCATATATTTAGGAATAGATTGTAATGTATCTTCTATGGGTTATAGTCTTCAACCCATAGTTGAGAACATACCTTTCAACCTAACAAACAAGATTTCATTCTATCTAAAATTGAGCCTTGAAGCTCCTTTTTCCTTTACTAGACAAAAAAAATACCTTGATATGGCAATTTTCTACTTAAAAAAATAATATTTATATATGTTGAGAGCAATTCCCTAACTCAAATAATAAAATCTTTTTAATAAACCATTGCAAGTCAAGGCTAGCGTTGATAAAAAGATCTTAAATTTTGATGTATAAAGAACTATTCAATAACCATTGCAATTCCTTAGATTTTACACACAAGTAAGTTGATCAATTCCATTGTCTTTTGAGTTTGGATTGAATTTCTTTGATTTAGGCAAGTTGCCAATGGATTTGATAATGTTGATCTTTCGCCTTTAGATATTTAGCTTTTTGAACAAATGATACATACATGATCCTTTAAACCTTGTTTTATTCCACCATAATATCACCATAACATGACATGCCTTTTTTTAACAACATTATTAAAGGGTAAGGATCATGTATGGTGGAATAAAACAAGGTTTAAAGATATGGCATGCTAATGGTGATTGACTAAACAATTATTACTTTAGCTTTGAAATAATTATTCTAATATTTTTATCAAATATTTTAATGTTGTTTAAGAGATTAATAGTTTTTTTTTTTAATAATAATGATTTTTAAATTTATTTTTAAAGTAGCCTAAATAGTGGAAGTAAGGGATAAGGAAGAATGAGATGACTTTATGTTACTAGCTTCTTACAAAAGGTATACTTAGAAGGTCCATAATCGTGAGAAATTTAATTTGGATTTCTAATGAAAGAAATGTTGAGGCTTTTCAAGTGACCATTCTTGCAAGGGAAATCCCTAAGACTAGGGATTTTTGAATGCTTCAAAGCAATATTTCCCAACTTAATTGAGTATCCACAATCTTTTAATAAATTCAAAATCAACTCATCCTTTTTGGAAAAACGAGCATTGAAACGCCTAAAGCATTTTGTGGAGCCCATTCAATGCTTATTTGAGCTCCTCTTTCTCAACCAAATTGATAACAAAAATCTAATATTTAAAACTATTGATCACATTGATATAACTTTTGAATTTTGAGTCATCACAAGCGAAAGAAACCCAAGCCAATGGTTATTTTGGTCGAAATAAGATAATAAGACTTCAATACATCAATAAACCAAAAATTAATAATCTCCATTTAATTGACCATCTAATATGTTTTTTTATTTATTATGGTAATTGAAGGGGTTTTGAAGCCCCAAACCCTTTATAGTTGCAGAGAAGACAAATCACTTCCAACATCTACATATTACAAAATTTGGACAAAAAAGGTGCATGTTGTATAGTTAAAACACACCAATTTTGATTTAACTTTATCCCATGAGGATTCAATAATTCTTAAATTCAATCGATTTGGTTTCTTTAGAATCTTCAAGAGCTTTAATCAGTTCCCTATTGGCTTCAGATTGGATCTCCAATTTTGCCTTTGCTTCAATTCCACTCTCTTGAGATCTTCAGTGCATCTCACTTTTCTCCTTGGCCAACTAATATGATTCCCTATAGCTCTCAATAGTCCCCAGTCCGTTGCTATTTCTTCCTCCAACTCGTTCTCATAGATTTGCTTGTCCATATTAACAATCGCATTTTCAGCAATGGAAGCTTAGATACTCTTGATAATGACCTCTACATAATTAGCCTTGTTTTGGAACACTCATTTATTCCTCTCCCTCCATATTTACCAAATGAAGTGAGGTAAAATAAAGAACCAAATTTTCTTCAATCGAGGGCTATGATAAGGGTTAACCCAACTTTCCCATAAGGCCTCCAAAGACTTTGTTGTCACCCATTGAGTTTTAAGCGATTGAAGAAGCACATGCCAAACCTCCAAAGAAAGGAGATAATGGACAAAAAGATGATAAACTATCTCCTCATCCCCACAACATAAATAACACCTATTAAGAATGATCATCCCTCTTCTTCTAAGATTGCCCATTGTCAATATTCGATTTTGCAATGCTAGCCAAAGAAAGAAAGACACCTTTGGTAGGAGATCTTTAATCCAAATTCTATGTGAGGGAAAATTTTGATTCTCCTTATCCCTTTCAAAGGCAAAAGCTGAGTTAACAGTAAATATTCCTTTAGGATTAGGACCCCAAAAGAACCTATCCTCTCATAGATTGAGTTGCAGATAGTAATGTTGTAAGCAAATGTTTCTTGATCAATTACAAACTCTTTGATATGAAACTCTCTTTTATTGAATTCTTAGACATGGTTCTTTTCGTTAACAATTATATTGCATTAATGGAACCTAGCATAATTTTGAAGTTTTTTTTTTCGCCAAATATTTATTCGATTTTTGAATAATCTCTAGCCAAGCTTACGCCAACATGATAAATCTATAAATTCACAAACCTTCCCCTCCATTATTTTTCCTTCACAAACCATATCCCATTTGTAAAGAGGAAATCCACATTTCTCCTCACATCCTTTTCAAAGAAAATCTCTTTGAATTTTATCAAATTTTTATACTATAACTATTGGTAATCTTGTCCTTGTTGGGACATCGAATTGGTATGTCTTTGGGTTCTCATCAAGGAGACCCAAGTTCAAACCACGGGGTGGGTGTGAGTGACCCTGTTATGTTTCCATTAAAATAAAATATTATTGGTAATCTTTAAAGTGATGCCCCACACACACATGTGGATTATAAGCATCATTTATGAGTTGTTTTCTAGCCATAGTTAGTAATTCACCTTTTTAGCCTAATAAATTAGGCTTCATTCTAATAGAGTCCTAAAGCTCTTATTGTTTTTTACCAAATAAATGAGAATATATATCCTTCACTCTAATTGAGTCCTAAAGCTCTTTCTTTTTGCATTTTACCAAAATAATGAACATCTCACTCTCAATTGTTTGGTACAACAAAAAGAAAGAGCTTTACGACTTAATTAGAATGAAGCTTGTATATATAAAAGTAGAGTTTTGAAAGAGTCCCTTGTTCTCTTTTACATCAACGTAGTCACATTAAGCTATATAGCCTATTTGGTGCCGTCGAGATTTGAACCTTAGTGTGATCTATGTCATCCATATGTCTCAAACTTTGAACCATGGTCCCATCGACAAATGAACATCTAAAAATATTGATGGGAAAATTTCAACATTAAATAAAGAATTATATGTTGGTAGCAATTTCCCAAATTTAAACCATAAATTTTTGTGTCAATCTCGTGTAAAACAAGAGAGGTTATGATAGAAATGATCTTAGATTTTGATGTATCAAACAACCATTCAACAATCTTATTGAATTATAGTATTAATTTAAATTTCATGGCTTCAGTAATTGAGGGATTTATCATGTTGGCATAATGCTCTCCCTCCATATTTGCCAAATGAAGCGGGGTAAAACAAAGAACCAAATTTTCTTCAATCGAGGGCTATGATAAGGGTTAACCTAGCTTTCCCATAAGGCCTCCAAAGACTTTGTTGTCACCCATTGAGTTTTAAGCGATTGAAGAAGCTCATGCCAAACCTCCAAGGAAAAGAGGCAACGGACAAAAAATATGATCAATTGTCTCCTCATCCCCACAACATAAATATCACCTATTAAGAATGATCATCCCTCTAATTCTAAGATTGTCCATTGTCAATATCCGATTTTGCAATGCCAACCAAAGAAAGACTTTTTTTCGATTTTTGAATAATCTCTAGCCAAGCTTATGCCAACATGATAAATCTATAAATTCACAAACCTTCCCCTCCATTATTCTTTCCTTCACAAACCATATCCCATTTGTAAAGAGGAAATCCACATTTCTCCTCACATCCTTCAAAGAAAATCTCTTTGAATTTTGTCCAATTTTTATGCTATAACTACTTGTAATCTTGTCCTTGTCGAGGCATCGAATTGGTATGTCTTTGGGTTCTCATCAAGGAGACCCAAATTCAAACCACAGGGTGGGTGTGAGTGACCTCATTATGTTTCTATTAAAAAAAACTATTGGTAATCTTTAAAGTGACGCCTCACACACATATATGTGGATTATAAGCATCCTTTATGAGTCGTTTTCTAGCCATAGTTGGTAATTCACCTTTTCAGCCTAATAAGTAAGGCTTCATTCTAATTGAGTCCTAAAGCTCTTTGTTTTTGTTTTTTACCAAATAAACAAGATATATATATGCTTCATTCTAATTGAGTCCTAAAGCTCTTTCTTTTTGTTTTCTACCAAACAAATGAACATCTCTCTCAATTGTTTGGTAAAAATAAAAAAGAAAGAGCTTTATGACTCAATTAGAATGAAGGCTGTATATATAAAAGTAGAGTTTTGAAAGAGTTCCTTGTTTCCTTTTACATCAACATAGTCACATTAAGCTATATAGCCTATTTGGTGTTGTCGAGATTTGAACCGTAGTGTGATCGATGCCATATATATGTCTCAACCGTTGAACTATGGTCCCATTGGCAAATGAACATCTTGAAATATTGATGGAAAATTTCAACATTAAATAAATAATTATATGTTGGTATCGATTTCCCAAATTTAAACCATAAATATTTGTAATAGTGTAAAACAGGGAAGTTATGATAGAAATGATCTTAGATTTTGACGTATTAAACAACCATTTAACAACCTTCTTATAGAATTATAATATTAATTTAAATTTCATGGCTTCACTAATTAAGGGATTTATTATGTTGGCATAATGCTCTCCCTCCATATTTGCCAAATGAAGTGGGGTAAAACAAATATCCAAATTTTCTTCAATCGGGGGCTATGATAAGGGTTAACCCAACTTTCCCATAAGGCCTCCAAAGACTTTGCTATCACCCATTGAGTTTTAAGCAACTGAAGAAGCGCATGCCAAACCTCCAAAGAAAGGGGGCAATGGACAAAAAGATGATCAATTGTCTCCTCATCCCCACAACATAAATAACACCTATTAAGAATGATCATCCCTCTTCTTCTAAGAATATCCATTGTCAATATCTGATTTTGCAATGCCAACCAAAGAAAGAAAGACACCTTCGGTAGGAGATCTTTAATCCAAACTCTATGTGGGAAAATTTTGATTCTCCTTATCTCTTTCAAAGGCAAAATCTAAGTTAACACCAAATATTCCTTTAGGATTAGGACCCCAAGATTGAGTTGCAGATAACAATTTTTTTGATATGAAACTCACTTTTATTGAATCCTTAGACATGGTTCTTTTTGTTAACAATTATATTGCATTAATGGAACCTAGCATATTTTTGAAGTCTTTTTTTTTCCCAAATATTTCTTTGATTTTTGAATAATCTCTAGCCAAGCTTATGCCAATGTGATAAATCTATAAATTCACAAACCTTCTTCTCCATTATTCTTTCTTTCACAAACCATATCCCATTTGTAAAGAGAAAATCCACATTTTTCCTCACATCCTTTTCAAAGAAAATCTCTTTCAATTTTATCAAATTTTTATACTATAACTACTGGTAATCTTGTCCTTGTGCGGACATTGAATTGGTATGTCTTTGGGTTCTCATAAAGGAGACCCAAGTTCAAACCACGAGGTGGGTGCGAGTGACCCCATTATGTTTCTATTAAAAAGAATACTATTGGTAATCTTTAAAGTGACGCCTCCACACACACACACACATATATATATATATATATGGATTATAAGCATCCTTTATGAGTTATTTTCTAGCCATAGTAATTCACCTTTTCAGCCTAATAAATAAGGCTTCATTCTAATTGAGTCCTAAAGCTCTTTCTTTTTATTTGTTTTTACCAAACAAATGAACATCTCTCTACATTGTTTGTTAAAAAACAAAAGAAAGAGCTATATGACTCAATTAGAATGAAGACTGTATATATAAAAGTAGAGTTTTGAAAGAGTTTCTTGTTCCCTTTTACATCAACATAGTAACATTAAGCTATATAGCCTATTTGGTGTTGTCGGGATTTGAACCTTAGTGTAATCTCTGTCATCCATATGTCTCAACCATTGAACCACGGTCTCATTGGCAAATGAACATCTAGAAATATTGATGGAAAATTTTCAACATTAAATAAAGAATTATATGTTAGTAGCAATTTCCCAAATTTAAACCATAAATATTTGTATCAATCTAGTGTAAAACAAGGGAATGATAGAAATTATCTTAGATTTTGATGTATTAAACAACCATTCAACAACCTTCTTCTAAAATTATAGTATTAATTTAAATTTCATGGTTTCACTAATTGAGGGATTACCTAAAAGAAAAGGTACATCAACAAAATGGAAATGAGATTTGAGAGAACCATTTGTTGCAACTTACCTATGTTTTAGAGCAAGCATGAAAATTTTGGTGTCTCTATCACCTTGTTGATCCATCTCTCCCTAGAAGTGTGAGCCTAATACGACTCTTCCTTTTGTAACATATTATGATATTTTTTTTTCTTGTGCATATGTAAGTTGATCCATTCCATTGATTTTCCCTCTTTATTTTTTCTTTGAATAGGTTGAAAAGTTGGGAGCAAATCAGGGGCCACTCTCCTCGTGAATTGTACTTGGGTCTTCGTTAGGAGAGCCCAAAGCATTTTACCATTGTAGTGTTCTTTTCGAGACGATTTCCCCAATCTCTTGTATATCCTTTTTGGATCTAATCTCCTTCTTTTAAGTATGTTACCAAATGATTTGATATACTTGATTTTCATCTACACATTTGCATATTTAATCTTTTGAACAAACATATAGACACATGATCCTTCAAACTTTTTTTTGTTCCACGGTAACATAGCCATTTGGAATCAATCAAAGTCTTGGAGACACATAGACTATAAATAAATGTAACCATTTGGAATCAATCAAAGTCTTGGAGACACATAGACTAGAAAAAAACGTCTTCAAGTGACCCTTATTGAATAGATTACAACTCAAGATAATGGGTTTGTGATTTGATTTTTCTTGTAACAAAACGCTTAAAGAGATTGTATACTCTATTTATACTAAACTGTAAGATAACAAAAATAAGTTCAACCTTTCTATCACATGAGGTTTCTCAATGTGACAGTTGAAATTGACAAAGGAAGTAAAATCCTCTTGATTTGAACTAGTAAAAAAACTACTATTTTTTTGAAGGAGATATAACTATGTCTAAATCTTCGTCAAGAATCTAGAGATTGTAGTTGTGAATCATCCTTTAATTTATCACGAATAAATTAAGGTCCTTCTAATATATCTCAAAGAATAAATGTTTATGAATCATTATACATTTATGATTCCATTTTCATACTTTCCTCTTTCTTATAAAAATGCCAAAACCCCATTATTTATTGTGTCTATCAATTACCCATCCTATTACATTTGTCCACTACCATTTCAATAACTTTTGAATCTTCCATAACATAAACCATTTGACAATCCCCCATCCTCTAAATGTTTTTTTAATAAACCCTTATAATTTTCATTACTTAATCTTGGTTCTTGTACTAAAATAAATTTAAGAGAATAACAACCTATTAATTCCTTAATAACTCTTTCTTGGGCCATATTCATGTCTCAAATATTTTAACATATAATTTTCATCATCATCTATATTATTATTATTATTTGTGGGCTTAGCCATACTTCTTGTTACTATTTGTGATATTTACTTTGGAATTTTCTAATCAATCTTCCTCTAGTTTCCATTCTCCTTTATTCTTGGTTTGAGGACCTTCCTTTATTTTTTTCAATTCAATCGTTGATTTCATATTCATCTTCATCAATCTATTCAATTGTTCTAGACTATTCACAAATAAACTTATCTTCTATGGGTTTATGCTGCCCTAAAAAACCTAAAGTGTAAGGGATAACATTTGAAATACCTTATTTTTTAATGTTATCACAAAAAGCTTACAGTGCAAGGCAATGCCTTTATAATACTTACTCTTTTATGTTTCTCTATCAACCCTAAAATGTAATATACTAGTTTCTCTATTATGTTTTCCTTAAAACCCTAAAGTGCAAGAGGTACACTTTATACTACGTGCAATTTTATTGCAAAGATTTTTTTTTCTACAATTGGAAAAAAACTAGAAATGATTTACCTAGATTATGTTTAACATCTTCCAATTTTGCTTTAAAATTTGACTTAACACCTTTTTTTGAAGCTTTAATTCCTTCTAAATTCTAACTTGCACATTGTAATTCCTAATCTCATGTATTTTTCATAGTTTTTAATGTTTGCTCTAAATGAACTATGATGATCTTTGGCAGCTAATGAGGCAGAGATGCTTTCCTTACCACCTCTTTTGTAGTGGAAAATCTTTGATATGAGCCATATTTTACTATGATATCACCTTGCTTCAATTTTAGATTTTTATTATGACCAAAGTTCTTCTCTTTCTCAATCCTTTCCATTCTATAATCTCTTACTATGTGTCTAGTCTTATGATAGTTATTGCATCAACATGCAATGTTTTATTACTCATTAAAATCATTCTCTTGATCCAAATTTGATCACAAGGTATTTTAATCAATATTTGGAAATATCCATGATAACATATCCACATGTACAAATGAAACCCTAGAAAAGTTAGCAAAATAGTATAGAGCTTATCCCTTATGCTTAAGGATTTTCAAGAAAAGATAATAAGGAAATTGTTGGAATTCACACCTATTTCAAAAACAAATAGAAGCAATCCATCCACTCAAATCTTATACAAAAATAATAAAATGATGAAAGAAATAAGAGAGACACGAGAATTATTGGGATCCCATAGGCACCATAAAAATCAGTATATTATCCATGGATAAGAATCACAACACTTTGATACAATGGATGGAGTGATGAGAGTTATTTTTGTTTTTCGATAAGGGTGGAAGAAGGGGTTTTGAAAGGAGGCCCAAACCTTTTACAAGAGAGAAATCACATACACTAAGCAATCACACATTCAAAACAAACATACATAGGACAACCTATAAAACTAAACAAGCTAAAGTACAACAATCAACAAAGAGAAGTAGTCTACCAAGACCATACAAAATCTGAGCCCAAGAGAACAAAACAACCATAAGCACCTAGAAAGAGACCCGAAACACACCATCTCAGACTTGCCCACTAGCCATAGAATTCACTTTGCTTTTGATATCTTCTAGCTGGGAGACATACTCCTTGAAATTACGGGCTAACATCTGGCTCAATCTCAACTTACATTCCAACATGTATTTAAGGATAAGTTTCAAATTTCCAATTAAAACATCAACAACCTTGTCTAGGAAGACACAATAAATAATCCCATAAACAAACTCACACTCTAGATTTTTCTTCATTCTTGCAAATTGAAATAATCCTAAGGGAATTCCAAATCCTAGACATGAAGCCCATATTGAAAAATACCCATATTTGCCATATAATTGACCCCACTATTGCCCTCTTTGTAGATGTGAGTAAAATCTACATTTTCCATGTATTTAATCAATTTCTAGGCTTTCTCAAACATGGTAGCACTATTCCAGTTGACATCTGAACTTTTTTCTAGCATTTTGATTACATTGAGGGATTCCCCTTCAATGATAACTTTCTTGGCTTAGAGCTCATTCAATTGCTTAATTCCTTGGTACATGGCCCAAACATTAGCAAAATGGCTTGATTGGGTTCCCAGAGCTTCAACAAAAATTCTCACAGTCTTACCATTATCATCCCTGATTATCCCTCCAACACTTGTTGGGCCAGGGTTGCCTTTCATAGCTCCATAAAAATTTAGCTTAAGCTAATCTTTAAGATGGGGATTCCATTTATAATTTTCTCAAATTTTAGTTTTTGGCAATTCTACATTCTTCCTTTGATTCTTCAATTCCTTCCCAATTAACAATCTCCACATTTTCTTTGATGAATAAAATGATTTTTTTTGCAACTAGCATATTGTCCTTTTTCTTCTCTTTAAAGATACGTCCATTTCTTTCCTTCCAAACTCCCCACAAAACATGAGGAAGACTGAGGTTCCAAAGCATTTGCAATATTTTGCTTTTAAAGGGTGGGCACCATTGCAGGCAAAGATCCACTAAGGAATATGGTAAAACCCAATCTATTTGAAACTTTCTTAGAATAACTGAAAGATCACTAATCTATTTGCGAATATTATTTGATTTATTCATATTTAATCATGCATTAAATGAAAGATACAACCGAAATACAAAGAAATGAATAGATAATGTTTTTTATTGCTTTTTCTCAAGTTCGATTACATATGGATCCTTCTAAGTGATTCCCTTCATTTGATATAGATTTTACAAAGTAGGGCAGCGGATGTATGGTATCCCCTCGCAAAGGTGATGCACTCTCGCAGGCTTCTTGGTGACGCACACAGAATTGTATGAGGGCTTACAGATGCCTCATTCTCCAGGTCTGGTTCCTAGAGGGATCCTTTTGCTTTCGTATGTTGATAACCTGTTTAGTGAACCTTTAGTCCTGCAAGCATGAAAACAACAACAAACACTCAACTGTCCGAGATTGCCTCCTTGGATGAGGTTGTTAGCAATAACCCTAATGATAAATAGAAATATGCTTAATGATAATAGAAACTAATGTTATGAATGCTAGTAAATGCGAGAAATCATATCTATGCTAATAACATAAAAGCATGTAACAAGCTAAATGAAAGACACCAATGCTAAGAACTCTAGATTAGGCCTATGGGCCACTGTCCAAGACAATGGCCGCTCAAATGAAAACATGTCTCTATTGCTCCAAGGCTATGGATCTAAGCTTGTTGCTGATGCTGAAATGATTGTCGTTTCTTCTCCGATGTGTTGAATATCTTGTAGATGATAAACCCTAAATCGGTTAGCACTTTGTTGCTCCACAAAAGCGCTCCGATTTGCTCTCCAATCCGATAGGGCTTTGCTACAAGAAAAGCTCTCCAAGTATTAAAAAGCTCTCTCTAATTTGATCATTAATGTCCCCCCTTTGGTGCCCTTAGATCTGCACCTTATAATGTGTTTGAAGCCCTAGGTCAATGTCCAAACCCTAGGACTGAATTCTACATGCACATTGGATGTTAGCATGCAAAGTTTTGCCTTTGTCTGCCCTTGAGGGCCAGTTAACTGGTGTCTAAATCAGGACATGAGTCTCTCATGTAGACTAGCCGTGAGGAATTATGCAAAATTATCCCCGCTCAACTTTTTTGCATGCAAATTGCCACTTTCGCCCGTGATTGGGCTAATTTGATGGCAAGTTGCTTTTTAGGGTTTAGCCACTGTCATCTACAGCGGCTAAGGTTTGGCTGCTCTGAGCTACAACAGCTAAGGTTTGGCCACTCTGAGCTACAACGACTAAGCTTTGGCCGCTCTAAGCTGCAGCGGCCAAGATCCAACCGCTCTGGTTCATAGCGGCTAGGCTTGGATGGGCTAAGACTACTCCAAATGAGTGGTGAAAACCACTTTTAACACTTGGAAGGTCCCAAGGTTTAGTCACATGATCTATGAATGTGCCTATGTGAGTAGTCTCCCTAAACATGACATGTTTTAGGTGTCTACAAATGCCCCTTTTTGTGATGCGCTGTATGAAAAAAACACAGCGTGGAGCAAAAACGTAGACTACTATGTTTGGTTGTAGGGTGTACGATGATCATTGATCTGATCAACATTGGATGCCCCAGTCACGCAAGACGATGCACATCCTATGACCAAAGGCATTAAGGTGCCATTGGAGCCTTTTGTGATTTGACCAAAGGTATTTAGGTACCTTTGGCACCTTTTGTGAAGTGACCAAAGGTATTAGGGTACCTTTGGAGCCTTTTGTGAAGTGACCAAAGGTATTAGGGTACCTTTGGAGCCTTTTGTGAAGTTACCAAAGGTATTAAGGTACCTTTGGAGCCTTTTGTGAAGTGATTAGGAGACAAGCTTAAGTCAAATCCTAGCCTTGGTGGCAATTAGGAGACTTTGTTTAAGTCAAATCCTAGCCTTGGTGGCAATTAGGAGACTTTGTTTAAGTCAAATCCTAGCCTTTGCAGCAATTAGGAGACAAGCTTAAGTCCAATCCTAGCCTTTGCGATGCTTAGGAGACAAGCTATGTCTAATCCTAGCCTTTGCAGCAATTGGGAGACAAGATTAAGTCCAATCCTAGTATTTGCGGCACTTAGGAGATAAGCTATGTCTAATCCTAGCCTTGGTGGCAATTAGGAGACTTATTTTAAGTCAAATCCTATCCTTGATGGCGATTGAAAAATGAAATGATTTGTGTTTGTTCTTTGTCCTTAACAGAAAAAGGGGATTTTTGCCAATGTGGATGGTATGAATGCAAGGCAAAGGGCGCAACCTTTGACAAAAGAACATAGTCTTTTGAACCTAGCAATTGATGTGGATGATGCGAATGCAAGGTAAAGGGCACAACCTTTGATAAAAGAATGCAATCTTTTGAACCTAGCAATTGATGTGGATGATGCGAATGCAAGGTAAAGGGTGCAACCTTTGATAAAAGAATGTAATCTTTTGAACCTAGCAATTGACCTGTTGATGATGTGATGTGATGTGTTATGAGTTGATTTGATGATGGATTCTTTATCATGTGCATAAGATGTATGTTCATATGGATGTTTATATGATTTGATTTTTGTGATGTGAAGTCAAATCCTAGCCTTGATGGCGATAGGAGACAAGCTTACTGGTTTGCTTGAATTTGCTTTTGATCTTTTGCTTATTTGCCCCAAGTAATGAGGTGCATGATTATCTTCGGTAATGACTTTTGAATAAGCACACTTAGCAATGATTTAGCATTTGATTGTTGATTTTGATTGTGCATGTTGTTATTATGACCAATGGACTTAGCAAATGCCATTGGGGCATTTTGGGTGGCCAAAGAGTTTATGGATGCCTTTGGATCATTTTGATAGTTGACCAAAGCGGCTTGGAATGCCTTTGGAACATTTTTGATTTTGAATTTGACCAAGTGACATGAAAAATCCCTTGGAGCATTTTTTATTAATTTGACCAAGCGACATGAAGATGCCCTTGGAGAATTTTGATTAATTTGACCAAGTAACATGAAGATGCTCTTGGATAATTTTTGATTAAGGTGACCAAGCGACATGAAGATGCCCCTGGAGCATTTTTATTAAGGTGACCAAGTGGCATGAAGATACCCTTGGAGCATTTTGGATTTTGAATTTTAATGTTTTATGATTTGTTTAGATTTTTGATGTTTTATACTGTTTTTGTATTTTTGATGTATTTTAATGTTTTTAACCAAAGGGCTTATTTCACCTTTGGGACATTTTGTGAGTTGACCAAAGCGGCTTGGAGATGCGCTTGGATGCTTTTAGTGATTTTGACCAAAGGTCTTATGATGCCTTTGGGGCTTTTTGAAATTGATTGCTTAATTGTTTGATTACTGATTAAGGGAGGTATGATACCCACGATGCCCCAGTTGATGTTTAGCAAATATATATTTTTGGATGCAATTATGATTTTATGATATATGATGTTGATGATGTAATGACGATGATGCGATGCTTAGATGGTTAGATGATTAGATGGTTTATCATGTATGCATATATGGATGCAATGCTTGTACGTGCTTTGATGATGTGATGTATGAATGACATGTGTTAGCTAGATGATGAATGTATGATTATGTGTTATGATCGATATGTGCATATGGATTATGACGTATGCGTATATGGATGCAGTGCTTATTGTTAAATGCATATTTGATTTTGATTTAATTGTATGCATCTAACTTATGTTATGATATGGTAAATGGTGTGTAATGCATTATCTAAATGATGTTGATCTAATGTAAGTGAACCTATATGCTTTAATCACTTAAATCATAAGGAATGCATATGATATGAGTTTAACAATCTAATGGGCGACACCACAGAATGTATAACAATCATGAATTTAAATAATTACTCTTATCATAAGAAGTAATTATTTGAGCATCCATATGTGAAATGCGGGGATGTGAAATGTATGTTCTTTCTTGATAAGCTTCTGTAAATTAAAAGATATGTACAAAATAGTCAGTGGCCGTCTAAATATCATTACTGATATTTATCTGGTATCTAGCCTACTTCATGAACACCCTTTAATTAACATAACTTCATAAAGAAAGTTGATGATGATATGATTTGTTTCTATGTAGGAATCTTTGAGGTTTTCCATGAGACTCAAACACCCTAGTTACCTTATCAACAACTATGTACTGACCATACAAGATTTTTGAAAAGCAAGGCTTTCATCATGGTCCTAGCTATTCATTATCCCCGTGTGTGCAAATGAATATATTTAGATAGAACTCAAGTATTTCCTCCGATGTTATGCAGGATTATTTCAACCCATTGCTAAGATCGGGGATCCTCAAGTGTTCATCTAATCCTTATGTTGTACTTAGTTGCATTATACCACTAGGCATTATTGGGTTACCCAAAACTAGCTCCTCCATATGCAAAAATTGGTCTACACAAATGCAAGATGCTATTGTGATAGACATATTGTCATGCGTAAGGATATCACCATTGCCAAGATGGCTGTACACCAAACTTGTAATGGGGATCACCTTCCAGTTTGTACAATGCTGATAATTCCAGGGATTCAAGCTCCATTCCCTTCTTTTCTTCATTTTATTTGGGATACTTGCTCATGTTTAGTGATGAAAATCACTATTTATTTTTGATTTATTTTTCTTTTTGAGCAAGGGCTTCATGTAGTGATGATAATCACTATTTGTTTTGTTTTTGTGCTTTTTGGTACTTTGAATTTTGGCTTTTGGAATCTTGAATTTGTGCTTTGTTTCGGGATTTTTGCTTGTTTTGATTTAAGCAAGGGATTTAATTAGGTAGGGTGGAGCTTGTCCTTTTGCCAATTCTCAGCACCTTTGAATTGGTTGCAGAGGGGGATAAGCAAGGAAGATCCTTTTCACTTAGGGTAAACTAGACCATTTTTGCAGCTTTCATCTTTCCCTTGTACTAGCTAGGATTTTAGTGTTTCAATTAGTGATGGGATCCTGAATATCCAAGGCATTATCACAACTAGACGTTACCCTCTACTAATCAAGGTGGATTTATACAAAAGCTGATAAGACCACTAGGTATGGTTGAATGACTGTAAAACCTTAGCCTCTTCCTTATAGCAACATGAAATGATTGTGTTGAAAAACACAATTACACACATGGATGAATGGATGAAGGTGGACTTGAGTATTTGTGGTTGTGATACAAACTGTGGCATCGTTTGCAAGAGTGTGATCATAACATATGCAAATGCAATGGATATGCATGTTTGATGCAATGCAACTATGTGGATGCAGATGTAAGATGAAAATGTTTTTGTATTTTTAATTTTTGCATTGTTTTTGTGCTTTTGATTATTTTGCATTGTTTTTGTGCTTTTGATTATTTCGCATTGTTTTTGTATTTTCTAGATATTGTATTTTTTTTGTATTTTTGATTATTGTATTGTTTTTGTATTTTTGATTCTATGTGTGACCAAAGGGCTTAAAAGTGCCTTTGTACCTTTTGCAGCTATATGAAATGAAAACAAAAATGTTTTTTTTGTATTTTTGATTTTGTGTGTGACCAAAGGGCTTTAAAACACCTTTGGAGCTTTTTGTGAGATTCGACCAAGCGGCTTGGAGATGCCCTTGGAGCCTTTTGAATTTTTTGATTTTTCAATGTTTTATGATTTGTTTGTAGTTTTGATATTTTATACTGTTTTTGTATTTTTTGATATATTTGAATGTTTTTTTGCTATTTTTGATATTTTTTTTTTTGAAAAAGAGGGAAAGTATGATACCTTAGGTATCCCCCGTGTGCATGTTGTCCACTACAATGTAGTCATTAGGATTAGGAAGAGTGACGAAAATCAACTCTCCTAATTGGGGCATGAAACTCTACTGGGTGCCTTTATCCGGATGGGGAGGAATGAGTGAACCATATGGACGGAGCTCATTTCGCTCTAATAGGTCTTGTACCACATTCTTGAATTCAAAGCAATTGCAAATATCATGGCCCTCTGTTTGGTGATAGAGGCAGTGCCGACCCTCCCTATAACTCCTAGGTTTAGGCCTATCTGGGTCTAGATATTGCATGTCAGGTAATGTTAAGACCTTAGCCTCTTGGAGCTTCTGGAAGATGATAGACATAGGCTCGTTTAAAGGAATCTAGACATGCTACAAATGTTTTGAGCGTGCAGATAATTTTGGCTTAGTATGAGGACCAGGTTGAGTCCTAGGTGTGTCACTTGCTAGTTTAGAGGGCTCCCCTTGCATTTTCGATGCAAGGGACAAATCGTTGGCTAATATCATTTGTTGGTCAACAACCTGAAGCTACTTCTTTTCAAGCATGCTATATACTATGACTCAAAATTTTTGACATGTTTGAATGTCATGACCATTCTGTCTATGATATAGACAGTACGACTCCTTGTCATACCCTTGGGGTTTTGGGTGATTTGGATCCGATGGGAGAACCTCAGGTAACCCAATAGCATTTGCAACACATAATCGATTGAAAACCACTACCGCAGGCTCAGGAAATAGGGGATGCTTTTTCGACTTTTGAGGCGGTCGATTTGGTGTTTGCTTTGGCTGAGGCTTTTCCTATGGCTGCACAAGGGACAATTTGACTTTAGATGAGGTTTGCTCTTGGTTCTTGAGCTTGCTCATGATATATTGCAATGCCTCATTTTGCTCATTCACTTGGCACTCCATTCTATCTAGACGATCCAGGATGGAATGCATGACTGGCAAATATTTAATGTGCACCTCTAGCAATGAGATTAGAATATCATCGCATATTGACTTGGGTGAAAGAGTTGATGTTAAAGATTCACAATATGAATGTAAATCATCCATTTCATTCATTTGATCTGATGTGGATGCTTCATGATGATGCACTTTGCTAGTGGCATCCACAAGCTTTTTCTTGCCATCTTGAATACCCTCAATCTGATGTGGGTAAAATGCCTGCTCTTGCTCTTGAAGAGGCACTGTGAAACATGAGTCTGGGGTAACTAAAGCCAATGGTTTTGACCCCTTTGATGTGGAAGCAACATTTGCTTGCACCGTTTCCTATTTTGTCTGCTTTGAAGTTATTTGGTCTTCTGAATTAATGCTAACCATTGCCACAAACTCTTGAGAAGGTGCTTTATCTGTCACAACCCAATAATTCAACATCATTTTTTTTTGTTTAAGGATAACATTACTATGCTTGTAAACCCATTATGTTGTTAGTAGGCATACTAAGTTCACACTTCAAGATTGTCCACCACTGCAGTTGGTGTCTTAAGTGCTCAGAATTGGCCAAATATCGCATTTTGCCATATAGGATTCAGACTCCCCCCAGTGAGTCTAACCAAAATTCGGTGAAGGGTTATCCATTAAGGGCCTATATCAGTTGAATGGGGTACGCTATATCCCTTGTCCAAAGATAGAATAATTCTCAATCCTTCGGGTGCTTGACACATTTCTTTGGATCTAGCGTCTGTATGCCAGTGCTAGCCATTGAACCTCTACCAAGGTTTAACTAGAGTCCAACCTCACCAGGATTAAGGGCTAGATACCCATGACCTTTCTTGGACTGATGACAATGCTGCCCATAACCATCTACCGCTGGATCTTCCAACAACATGTACAACTCTCTGACCATGCTATATGTTGGCACCTCCCCAGCCCGAGTGGAATGATGAATATCACCACTCTAACTGATTGACCACTTAGAGCAACATCCCATACCGCCACTCATTTCACTTGATGGCTAGGACCTCTGTCCCTAAGCAGCCAGAGTACAATAGTACAATCACACGTATAACATCTCGTGACATAACGTGGTTGGGTAGAGTCAGTCCTTACTCGATAGACTCTTTCAAGCATTTTAACCAGTTTTTTTTTTTTTAGTTTGAGGTCTTTTGGTTTTCCTTGACTGAAGGATTCTGGTTTAATAGTTGAGAAAGTAACTCATGTTATGTATAGAGACATAAACAGTAGCATAGAACCTTCTAAGATTCTTTCCTTAAAATTCTTAAATTATAAGCTATCAACATTTCAACTTATAAAAGTACCAAACTGATTTGTCCATGTTATAAATTATCCTTCTATATAGTATTCAAATACCATTAACCTCAAAGGATAACATTCTAACTATTTTCGTTATTTAAATAACATTCATAATGGCTTCTAATATTTCCAACAAAGATTATAAACTATTCATATCTTCCATTCTATATAACGTAATTAAATCAAAGACTGCTTAATAACGAATATTAAAAAGACTTATTTTTTCAAGGCATATATGAAACCAATATCTTGTATCTAATTCCATTTAATCATTCGAAGTACAACCATGCTAACATCAAACCCTAAATTCTAAATCATATTGTTTACTCCCAGTGAAGCTTAACTGACAAGATTATATAAATTACCAACAACTGAAGTCAAGGTAAGAAAGACACATTAATTTTCAAGTTTAGATACAAGGAAAAACAACCACACATTAAAATTTATCTTTCAAACTTCTATCTGGAATTGTTCTTTCAATTACCCAGAACAATATGTAGTCAAATACAACAGAGTAACACTTACTAAATTTTCTATAAATCTCTACGTCGTCTTCTACATATGATGTTTTTATTCAGACGTCATTATATATTTTATTTTAAAAGAAACTTAACTCTTTTCATATAAAATTAGAATGAATCTAAAACAAGTTTAATACAACACACATGGCTCTGCCCACATTCAAAATAAGTATGAATTTAATACAACACATGGCTCTGTCCAAATATAAAATAAGTATGATTTTAATACATCACACATAGCTCTGTCCAAATATAAAACCAAACAGTTTTTCTTCAAGAATTTCGTTTGAACAGAACAGATTCCGAAACACATCTTTGGCATCCCCTTGCACCATTCGTCTCAAAAATTTCAGCGCAACTCTCCACAGAGGTATTTGACAACATTTGGGAGGCACTTCCCCATAGTAACCACAACTAGAATGGAGGTAGGGAAGAGATTGGATCAGCTTGGCCCATCCCTAAAATGACATGCTCATACAAACATGCAGCAAAACGAGCTCATGCAGACATGCAACAAACATGGGCAACATATACCAATTGTGGTTTCACCATTTACCTCAGTCAATCATTAATATTTCAAAACTCACACATGCAGTGAGCGAGAACAAAATACAAAACATAATTTCTTCATTTATCTCAACCAAAACATCTTAAAAAACGATGTGCACAAGCTTTCAAACAAATATTTAAACTTTATATCTTATTTTCTTCAAATTATCCTTTATCATGCTTAATACCCAAAATCGTATCCAGGAAACAGTGAGAGTCTCTATATAAAATATTTTCTGGCCATACTCAAATATACTTTTGAACCATGATATCTTTGGTTAATTTAAAAACAATCTCTTATAAAATATGGTCTGTGTACATAATTTCTTCTGATAGAGGCTTACATAATTTCTAAAACAATTAAGTTATTTTCTTATCAAGAATGTTACTGAATCGTTATTCGATAGCTAGTTAACATATACAAAAGACTTATGAATTATATATATGTTTTTTTTTTTTCAAATAGTAAACCATTATATATATATATTTTTACACTAACAAATTTAAGAGGCAACCAATCCATAAAACATATCTAGAATAACCTGACCTTTTCGAATGACGCTAGAAAATTCTCAAAACTTTCCATCTGCCATTTCCCAACCAGAGAGCATCTGCTAGATTATTCTGTCTTCCACCTCATTTCTTCCCCCCCAACTTCCAAAAGCAACCAATCTTCCCTTTTTAAAATGATGAGGCGTATGGGGAAAGTTTGACACCTCAAGGTGATCCGCCAGGTAGGGCAACTTGGACGATTCCAGGTGTCTTGCCATTCATTAAACCATTTGGATCTCTTTTAAACAAACAACCATAATTAATACTTCGAATCCCTTCTTAATTGTTATCAAGTTACTTAGGTTAAAATGTTTGTAACTTATATCCGTATAGCTTAGGCCTTTCATTTAAAATGACTTAAAAAGTAACGTGAATATGAAATACACACATTTATTTTATAGTTATTTTATTATTATTTAATATTGATATTTCATCATTCTTTAATTTGTTTAATTTACTTTACTTAATAGCTTTATAATAATTCCATTATGTTTATATGAATGATTTTCTTAATCATCATATATATATATATATATATATATATATATATATATATATATATATATATATATATATATGTTTAGTAATCTCATAATTGTTATTAATATATTTATTTATATATATATTTTTAAAACAACAAGATACTAAATCGAAGAAAGCAAGCAACATTCGGTCAACCATGACAGTCAAAATGCAAATGAAGATGCAATTCTATGGTGGGCTTCCATGTACCCACGGACCAAGGTGCTCGTGGCACGACATCATATCCGCTTACCTGACCTTCCAACTGCTGCCTTGGTCTAGGGTGAGTGCTCTCCTTTATTGTCGAGCCGGAGACCTGCACCTGCACCACAAATACTAAAGGCAGAATCATATTCTTCTAAAAAGAAATACTAATAAACAGTGAGGATGTGACATACTCTCCCTCTTAGAAATAACACAGTACTTGTGTTAGCTTGTAAATAAGAGTATAATGCAAAAGTAGATATCTTATGAAGTTAGTTATATTTGCAAAAATAATCACAACAGATTCAACTCAATCAAATCATATACATTCATATTAAAAAGCATTAATAGTTTCTTCACATTATATAGAAGTTCACTTCAAAACTAAATATTGTCTTTTAGAATCATGTTTCGAACATATATAGAAACTGATTTTTCATGTTAAAAGTATCCTCCCAGGTGGCATTCCTTTCGGAATACTAGTCCCACTATACTTTGCATTGGTCCACAATTCTTTTTCTAAGTTGTTTGGTTCTAAACCCCAAAATTTTGACTGGTCGCACCTCAATGAGCTGCGGGTCCGACATTTGTAAATGAGTAGTATCCCACAATGGATCAACTACATATTTACGGAGAAGGGAAACATGAAAGACATTGTGGATTTTTGGACAAATTTGGTGGCAGGGCGAGCTGGTAGGCAACAAACTTATTTTAATAATAATGTCACAAGGACCGATAAATCTGAGGCTCATTGAAATGGATGTACTGGAACTTTTGGTCGGTTATCTCGAAGAAAGACCTTAGTGTCAATGGCAAATTCTTGAGGGGTTCGTTTTAAGATCCACATAACTCTTCTGGCGGTCTGCGACTTCACAAGTCGTTGGTGGTTGTGTCATAATTGGACCTCCATATCAGGATCGATCACTTCTCGATCGTCCATATTATCCCACTTTATTGGTGTCTTGCACCTACGCCCGTTTAGGCTTTTTATGCCCACATGGCAGATGTTTTATAACATAGCTAATTTACATTTGACTGACCCTCTCAGGGTTGTAGAAAAGAGCAAATATCGGTTAAGTGTTTTGGTTGGTTCAGATCCTTACTCGATCTGTCCACCATCTCATTGGACCCTCTATGTCCATGCACCAAAGGCAAGCTATAATCATTGTATGTATAAAAAATTATAAAGGAGTAATTTGGATTCCAGTAATTGTTGGTTGGCTTAGTAAGTTAGACCCGATCCTAACTCGAGCTACCGCAAACTTTGTCTCAATCTCAGGCTTTTGACATGTCCCTCAAAAACTATTTGAAACAAAACTATCTGTCATGGGTTAGATATACCTGTAGCAGCATAAATTTTATGTGGGGCTTCTTAAGTGGAATGCCTTTGGTCAGCTCTGTGAGGGCATTATCGAGCAAAATGATCTAAGGCTCCGCATGCATAGCATGCATTTGGTCCCGCATTCTTTGGCTTATCCTCTCCCTTGTATTGGTTGTTATCTTTACCCCTGTCTTGATTATGGTAATGCCTTTGTTCTGACTGTCCCTTGTTTCCTTGATATTTTCCTTTATTTCTATTGTCACTTCTATATCGACTATTATCTCTATCCCTCTTATACTGATCTTTGCTTCTATCCTGTTCAGGGTATCTTATTTTCTTTGAGTTATCTTTTTCTTGTTGATAGAAGGCTTTTACCTCCTTCTGACTTGATTCAAAATATCGAGCAGCGTCATAAGCAGCTGTTAGGGTCTGGGGTGTTTTACCTCCTATAGGATGACTAAGTTTTGGATGCAAACCCATAATAAACTTGTGTGCTTTAAATTTTTCTTGTTCATCAAATTTCAGGGCATACTTTTGTAACTGCACAAACTTTTGATAATACTCAATCACTGTCATGTTACCCTGACGTAAGTTTGTAAACTTTGCATGTTTCTCAATAAATAACTGCTCGATAAGAAAATGACTTTTGAAATCTCTTACAAATACCTCCCACGGTATGTCCACTGCCTCCTTTTGGAAGGCTTTCTTATAAGTGGTCCACCAAGTTTTGGCAGGAGCCTCCAGATGAGCAATTGCCCATGTAGTTTTCCCTTCAGAGCTAAGGGGTTGGATGGAAAAATATCCTTCAGCCTCACTTAGCCAGTTTAAGGCTGTCTCCCCATCACCACACCCATCAAACTTAGAAATATCCAGTTTCTTTAATTCTTTTTGTCATTCCTCCCCTACAGTTCTTTTGGTGGATCCCTCGGGTAACTGACTGACTTTACTGTTTACTTTCCTTTGTGTTAAGTTCCTAATAACTTTTTGTTGTTAAGTAATGAGTTCCTGCTATTGGGCCATTTGTGCCCGTTGTTGATCCATGTGTTCAACCATATGAGCCCTCTAAATTTCCATTTGTTCTCGTTGTTGATTGAGTTGCTCCTGCATGAGCTGAATCATTCGAGCCATATTCTCATCATTTCGCGTGGCTCTTGCAGCTACCGGCTCCTTATCTTTTCTGACCACTCGCCGTGGTATTTCAGTAGCTTGCCCCCTTTTAGACTCCTTCACGAGTTGTCTTGGTCCCTTCCTCGGGACCTCTGCAATCTCATCTTGCAGATTAACATTTTCTCTTTTTGAGGTCCCCGCCATTCCTGATGACAAAGAGTTATGTGTTATCAACAAGTTATGTTTAATTGCCTAGGGATTCACAACCTAGGCTCTGATACCAACTATCACAACCCAATAATTCAACACAATTTTTTTGTTTGTTTAAGGATAACATTACTATGCTTGTAAACCCATTATGTTGTTAGTAGGCATACTAAGTTCACACTTCAAAATTGTCCACCACTGTAGCTGGTGTCTTAAGTGCTCAAAATTGGCCAAATCCCGCAGTTTGCCATATAGGATTCAGACTCCCCCTAGTGAGTCTAACCGGAATCCGACAAAGGGTTATCCATTCAGGGCCCATATCACTTGAAAGGGGTATGCTATCTCCCTTGTCCAAAGATAGAAGTTCTCAATCCTTTGGGTGCTCGAAACATTTATTTGGATCCAACATCTATATGCCAGTGCTAGCCATTGACCCTCTACTAAGGTTTAACTAGAGTCCAACCTCACCAGGATTAAGGACTAGATACCCATGACCTTTCTCGGACTGACGACAATGCTACCCATAACCATCTACCCCTGGATCTTACAATAGCATGTACAAATCTCTGACCATGCTATATGTTGGCACCTCCCCAGCCCGAGTGGAATGATGAATATCACCACTCTAACTGATTGACCACCTAGAGCAACGTCCCATACCGTCGCTCATTTTACTCAATGACTAGGACCTCTATCCTTAAGCAGCCAGAGTACAGTAGTACAATCATACGTATGCCACCTCGTGACATAACGTGGTTGGGTAGAGTCAGTCCTTACTCGACAAACTCTTTCAAGCATTTTAACCAGGTTTTTAGTTTGAGTTCTTTTGGTTTTCCTTGTCTGAAGGATTCTGGTTTAATAGTTGAGAAAGTAACTCATGCTATGTATAGAGACATAAAAAGTAGCATAGAACCTTCTAAGATTCTTTCCTTAAAATTCTTAAATTATAAGCTATCAACATTTCAACTTATAAAAGTACCAAACTGATTTGACCATGTTATAAATTCTCCTTCTATATAGTATTCAAATACCATTAACCTCAAAGGATAACATTCTAACTATTTTCGTTATTTAAATAACATTCATAATGGCTTCTAATATTTCCAACAAAGATTATAAACTATTCATATCTTCCATTCTATATAATGTAATTAAATCAAAGACCGCTTAATAACGAATAATAAAAAGACTTCCTTTTTCAAGGCATATATGAAAGCAATCTCTTTTATCTAATTCCATTTAATCATTCGAAGTACAACCATGCTAACATCAAACCCTAAATTCTAAATCATATTGTTTACTCCCAATGAAGCTTAACTAACAAGATTATATAAATTGCCAACAACCGAAGTCAAGGTAAGAAAGACACGTTAATTTTCAAGTTTAGATACAAGGAAAAACAACCACACATTAAAATTTATCTTTCAAACTTCTATCTGGAATTGTTCTTTCAATTACCTAGAACAGTATGTAGTCAAATACAGGTAGAGTAACACTTACTAAATTTTCTATAAATCCCTACTTCCTCTTCTATAGATGACATTTTTGTTCAGATGTCATTATATATTTTATTTTAAAAGAAACTTAACTCTTTTCATATGAAATTAGAATGAATCTAAAACAAGTTTAATACAACACACATGGCTCTGCCCTCATTCAAAATAAGTATGAATTTAATACAACACACATGGATCTGTCCAAATATAAAATAAGTATGATTTTAATACATCACACATAGCTCTGTCCAAATATAAAACCAAACAGTTTTTCTTCAAGAATGTCATCTGACTAGAACAGATCGGCATCCCCTTGCACCGTTCATCCAAGAACTTTCAGCGCAACTCTCCACAGAGGTATTTGATAACATTTGGGAGGCATTTCTCCATAGTAACCACAACCAGAATGGAGGTAGGGAAGATATTGGATCAGCTTGACCCATCCCTAAAATGACATGCTCATACAAACATGCAACAAACCAATCTAATGCAGACATGCAACAAATAGGGACAACATACCAATTGCGGTTTCACCATTTACCTCAGTCAATCATTAATATTTCAATACTCAGACATGCAATGAGTGAGAACAGAATACAAAACGTAATTTCTCCATTTAGCTCAACCAAAACATCTTAAAACACGATGTGCACAGGCTTTCAAACAAATATTTAAATTTTATATCTTATTTTCTTCAAATTATCCTTTATCATGCTTAATACCCAAAATCGTATCTAGAAAACAGTGAGAGTCTCTATATAAAATATTTTCTGGCCATACTCAAATATACTTTTGAACCATGATATCTCTGGTTAATTTAAAAACAATCTCTTATAAAATATGGTCTGTGTACATATTTTCTTCCGATAGGGGCTTACATGATTTCTAAAACAATTAAAGTTATTTTCTTATAAAGAATGTTACTGAATCGTTATTCGATAGCTAGTTAAAATATATAAAAGACTTCTGAATTATATATGTTTTTTTTTCAAATAGTAAACCATTATATATGTTTTTTTTTGACACTAACAAATATAAGAGGCAACCAATCCATAAAACATATCTAGAATAACCTGACCTTTTCGAATGACGTTGGAAAATTCTCAAAACTTTTTGTCTGCTGATGTCCAACCAGAGAGCGTCTGCCGGATTATTCTGTCTTCCACCTCCTTTCTTCCCCCCCACTTCCAAAAGCAACCAATCTTCCCTTTTTAAAACAATGAGGCATATGGGGAAAGTTTGACACTTCAAGGTGATCCACCAGGTAGGGCAACTTGGACGATTCCAGGTGTCTTGCCATTCATTAAACCATTTGGCTCTCTTTTAAACAAATGACCATAATTAACCCTTCGAATCCCTTCTTAATTGTTATCAAGTTAGGTTAGAATGTTTTTAATTATATCCGTATAGCTTAGGCCTTTCCTTTAAAATGATTTAAAAAGTAACGTGAATATGAAATACACACATTTATTTTATGGTTATTTTATTATTATTTAATATTGATATTTCATCATTCTTTAATTTGTTTAATTTACTTTACTTCATAGCGTTATAATAATTCCATTATGTGTATATGAATGATTTTCTTAATCATCATATATATATATATATATATATATATGTTTAGTAATCTCATAATTGTTATTAATATATTTATTTATATATATATTTTTAAAAACAACAAGATACTAAACCAAAGAAAGCAAGCAACATTTGGTGAACCATGACAGTCAAAATGCAAATGAAGATGCAATTCTATGGTGGGCTTCCATGTAGCCATAGACCAAGGTGCTTGTGGCACGACATCATATCCACTTACCTGACCTTCCAACTGCTGCCTTGGTCTAGGGTGAGTGCTCTCCTCCGTCGAGCCGGAGACCTGCACCTGCACCACAAATACTGAAGGTAGAATCATATTCTTCTAAAAAGAAATATTAATAAATAGTGGGGATGTGACATTATATTTTGGACCAGTTGAAGGTGCTTTAGTCACGTTAATTGATGTTCTCTTCTCCTCATCAGGTAATATGATATCGTGATTTCTAGTGATGGGATAAGGTAGCGAATTTTTGATGCAAGCCTCCATCGAATGTTTGGTGATTTTATTCGCATGAGTGTGTGTAGGCCCGCATATCACCAGAGTTTCTTGTGGCTCATAAAACTTCTTGTAATACTTGAATGGCTCAGGATCTTGGGGGACCACGTACACTTGTCCTTGGTGTATGAATTTTAGATTCTGGTGCACTATGGAAGGCACACATTCCATATCCCTCATCCATGATCTGCCTAGAAATATGTTATACTGCTTCTCAACCCCTAGGATATGGCATAATGTAGGTATCATCTTCATCCCAACCTGTATAGGTAAGATTACTGTGCCAATTGTTGAGGAAGTGGCATCATTGAAGGCTCTCAATGTGAATGTTGCGTCCTCAATGCGTGAAGGTGGCAGATTCAAATACTTCAAAGCTGCAGTCGTGATGATGTTGATTCCTGATCCAATATCAATCAATACTCTCTTGTACGGAATTTGATTGATGCTTGCTATGATGTGCAATGGAGGACCGAGTTCATCTTTAGAGATTGGCTCAATCTCTTGTTTGTAAAAAGCAATCACAGGGTCCTTTTGTAAGTGAATTGAATTTATTTTTGGTGTGGATCGTGATATATTATTGTCTTCATTTGAATTTTTTGGTATGTTGTATTGATCAAGGCATCTTTTGCTTCCTGTTGTAGTATTGATCATACTGATAAAACCTTCATCAAGCGGGGCTATGTGCACCTTATTGGCATGATCAACTTGATTGTTAGGTGCTATGTTTGCTTCGTATGTAGGCAAGGGGTCTTGGAGGAGTCTTATCTAAAGCTCTTGCTTCTCAATCATATCTTGCACTAAATATCTAAAGGGATGACATGTCTGGATGTCATGCCCCTTTTGTCGATTGTACACACAAAATAACTCTTCTCTGTGTGCCTATTATCTACACTTATTAGGCTTCAGTGGATGGATTTATAGAAGCTTGATTCTTCATGCCTCATATAATCGATCAAAGAGTGATGCTAGCATCTCTGGAAAATCAATATATTGTCGTTGTGGCCTACATTGTTGGCATTGTATATGATTTGTTGCATATGATCTTGGGTCAGAGGAAGCTGAGCTTGGTAATTATGCCCCACTGTTAGAGGTGGTGCCACCTGACTTGAGGATTCCGAGCTACTCAAAATAACTTGATTAACTAGGGCTACCTTTTATTGGTTGTTGTCACCTTTGAGATTATTGTTTGACCATTGCCCCTTGTGGAGTTCACCCTCCTGTATCTTGATGTCTTCAATGACCTTGGCTTGCGTCAAGCCCTCCTAAAGTGTTTGATACTGTTGTAATTGTAGGAGAAGCAAGATTTATTTTGAGCAGCTTCTAGTAAACATCCGAATGAGCTCTATTGTTGGTAAGGTAAAAGATAATTTTGACATCAACTTTCTCCATTTCTTGCCATACTCCATGATTGGCTCATCATCAAGTTGACGAAGGCTTTCCAAGTCAGTAAAGTTTATCGTTTTCTCAGCACTAGAGGCACAGCGTTCTAGAAATAACTCAGCGATTTGCTCAAAGGTGTTTATGCTATGATAGGGTAGATGATTATACCATTCCAAAGCATCCCTAACTAGCATTGTAAGAAAAACTATCAGCATCAAGGCATCATTGTCTTGAAATTGGAAGCACGTATTGATGAATATTGTCATGTGCTCTTGTGCATCTTCGTCATATTTGAATTTTTCAAGTTGAGGCATCCTAAAATTCGATGGGTATGTTGGTGATGACACTGATGGATGCAAAGGCTGATTGCTAAGCTTCTTTAGTGTAGGTTTCTGATAAACCAACCTTTGATTTTTCTTTTCAACTTCGTTCATTTGATCAACTATACCTTTGTATGGCCTCAATGAAATGATTCTATCTTCCAGTTGCTGCCATTGATTAGGTTGAGGAGGCTGCTTTTGATATTGAGTTGGACGATAATTATAATCATTAGATACCTCATCATAACTAGATTTAGAGTAAGTATCCACTTCTTCTTGATGTTCCCATTGGGACTCTTTGTATGATTCCTCATTACTTTGATCTTAGTATTGTTGAGGAGTATGAGGTTCTTGATGGTAACCAGATAATGACCTTTGATGTTGAACACTATTTTTGCACGATCAAGGAGGCATATTTTGAGATTGGCCTGGATGCCTTATGCGTTGTTGCATCCTTTGGGTGCTAGGTGTAAGCACCTCTTCACACAATGCATTTTGCACTTGCTCTTATTGTATCCTTTGTTGTTCATACATATTAAGTTGATACAACATTTTTTGGTGTGCTTGTTGTGAGTCCACATGTTTTTGGTTTAATTGTTGTTGATCCATACATTGTTGTTGGTAAAGTTGTGGCCTTAGTGCCTGATGTGTATGATCCCGTTGTTCAGTTGTATAGGGGCTATGTACCCTTGTATTAGAAATACAAATGGTTTTGTGATATATTTTTCCCCTAGCAGGATCTATTAGTTGTTTTCCATGTTCTTTAAAGGTTGCATTAGCTTGTTACTATGGTCTATGAATGGACTCTGTATAGTCTGACAATGCAGACATGCAATGTGACTGCCCCACGTACTCTTCATGAGTAGTAGGATGATGACTTGGGTCCTTTTCCTCATATGTGAGGAAGGACACATCTTCAGAATTAGATGTAAGCTCTGCGTATTCAGACTGCATAGAAGCATAACGTGTATATGCAGAATGCTCTCTATAAGGAGTAGGGGATGACTTTCTTAATCAACCCGGGTAATTTGTTCCCCCCAGGCCATGGTGAGCTCTCATTTTTATTTTTTTATTGATGTATAGAGCAATATGGGATGTGATCATGTGACATTGACTTATTAGGCCCCTCAGTGGGCATATTGTTCCTTATATAGAATTCTATCAAGGTGTTCAAGTCAGGCAGGTCTCCTGGAGGACCTGCGGGTGCCTCCCTAATAGGGCTATCTTGAAGGTTTGCCCCCTATGGATGGTATTGATGTTATGATAAGAAATAGGATGCCATTTAGGGATGGCCATGTCCTCTGGACTGATTTGGATATGTCCCGTGGTCATGGAACTTGATTCCCTCTCTAGATTGGAGGTCTTGCTCATCATGGGAGGTCTCCCGGTCATAATAAATTTTTTGGATTCCGAAAAAGGTTTTAAGTGTCATATATCAAAATGATCAGTGCGATGAGTTGATCACAATGGGCTGTGACTCTAAAAAGTGACTTTCGGGTCAAAATTTTGTATTTTTGAAATAATTGGCTAACCGGGGCCCGTGGAGAAATTCCCACTTTTAGGATTTTTTGGGATATTTTGAACCATGAAGAGTTAGGACTCAAAATTTCTGGGAGAGGTGCCCTAGAGGCTAACTAAGACAACAAAATAGATTTGGCAATTTTTGGAGTTGTCTAGTCCATTTTATGACTATTTTAGTGCAGTTCTTCCCTATTTTTGGCTTTAAAAATAGAGTAATCATAAAACCAAAATATTTTTTTTGTTATAGCTCTGATTTGCACGATTATCGATCCGTTGGATGCAGAATAAATTTCCATAAAAATTAGGGTTAGGGTTTGGTCCCAAATAACAAAGAAACACACAAAGCAAACAATATGATTATCTCTTTTATGGATTAAATGTATGTCCTAAAATTGGTTTCAGTGTATTTAGATTTGTTGTTTCTTTTGTTTTCTTGTTCTTGTTTTGGATTTAGAATGAGGAGACTCATTAATAGTGGGAATCAAGAACACCCATGCCAAACATGAATTTCTCAAAAAGAGACTAGGGTACACCGCTTAAATCCCAGTGGGGGGTTCGCCTAGCTCTTCCACTCAGAACCAATGATTGTTCCAATAGTGGGAGATAGTTTGAACACAAGTAACCAGTACCACTATAAATAAGTTTCTTATTCCGTTCTAAGAAAATCTAGGGGCAAACCGATGGAAGGAGATGAATGCGAACGCCATCGGACTGAATTGGGGGTTGGTGATGAAATCCAACTCCCCAATGTTTAAAACATGTGTGCGTGTGTGGGGTTCATTTTAAATTTGCATAAATAAAAATGCATCATACAACAAAATGCCTCTTTCCTATATGCCTAATACAAATGACGTTTTAGTTTTCAGAAAGATGCATAAACTAATATGAGTTTCATGGATGCACTCTTATTTTGTGCAAATATGGCCTCTAACAGGGCCTCAAAGCAAGCAAACCAACACATGATTTCTAGCACACTATATTCTAGGGTGAACTTTACAATCATAAGCGGCTGTTCCTAGCAACGCCTAATGGAAATCTAAGAAAAACCCTAAAATGCACAAGATGCAAGTTCTTTCCTTTCTATTCCTTAGTTTCCAAATCGAAATGTGTCTTAATTTCACTATTTTAGGAAAACAAAAGTATACAAAGAACCATAAATCATCATAAAAGTTGTACCAACCTCAAATCCAGCTTAGAGAACCAATATTTTATCCTCTGCTGCACTCCATTTTTGGCCGCTGTCGACCAGAGTAGCTAATTTTTGGCCATTGTTAGCAGGAGCGGCTGACTTCTGGATGTTGTAGACCAGAGTGGCCGATTTATGGTCACTGTAGAACAAAGCGACTAAAACTGCACACAAAAACATGAATCAATAAAGCGATAAAAAATAAAAACTTGGTGGGGGTCCCACCATGATCGCCATCTGTAGCGACCCCGAGGAAGCAGTGCACCGTCCACTCTTCTATTTGCAAATATTATTTGATTTATTTGTATTTAATCATGCATTAAATGAAAGATACAATCGAAATAAAAAGAAATGAATAGATAATGCTTTTTATTATTTTTTCTCAAGTTCGGTTACATATAGATCCCTCTAAGGGATTCCCTTAATTTGATACACATTTTACAAAGTAGGGCAACAGAGGTATGGTATCTCCTCGCAAGGGATGATGCACTCTCGCAGGCTTCTCGGTGATGCACACGAAACTGTATGATTGCTTACATATGCCTCCTTCTCCAGGTCTGGTTCCTAGAGGGATCCTTTTGCTTTCGTATGTTGATAACCTGTTCAGTGAATCTGTAGTCCTGCAAGCATGAAAACAACATCAAATGCTCATCCATTCGAGATTGCCTCCTCGGATGAGGTTGTTAGAAATAACCCTAATGATAAATATAAATATGCTCAATGATAATAGAAACTAATGTTATGAATGCTAGTAAATGCAAGAAATCAGATCTATGCTAATAACGTAAAAGCATGTAACAAGCTAAATGAAAGACACCAATGCTAAGAATCCTAGATTAAGCCTGTGGGCCATTGTCCAAGACAGTGACCACTCAGATGAAAACCTATCTCTATTGATCCAAGGCTATGGATCTAAGCTTGTTTTCGAGGCTGAAATGATTGTCGTTTCTTCTTTGATGTGTTGAATATCCTGTAGATGATAAACCTTAAATCGGTTAGCACTTCGTTGCTCCAAAAAAACGCTCCAATTTGCTCTCCAATATGGTAGCGCTTTGCTACAAGAAAAGATCTCCAAGTCTTAAAAATATCTCTCTAATTTGATCATTCATGCCCTGTCTTTGGTGCCCATAGATCTGCACCTTATAATGTGTTTAAAGCCCTAGGTTAATATCCAAACCCTAGGACTGAATTCTACATGCACACTGGATGTTAGCATGAGAAGTTTTGCTTTTGTCTGCCCTTGAGGGCTAGTTAACTGGTGTCTAAATCAAGACATGAGTATCTCATGTAGACTAGCCATGAGGAATCATGTAAAGTTATCCCCGCTTGATTTTTTTGCATGTAAACTGCCACTTTCGCCCGTGATTGGGCTGATTTGAAAACAAGTTTCTTTTTAGGGTTTAGCCACTATCATCTACAACGGTTAAGGTTTGGCCGCTTTGAGCTACAATGACTAAGGTTTTGCTGCTCTGAGCTACAACGGCTAAGGTTTGGTCGCTCTGAGCTGCAGCGGCCAGGATCCAGCCGCTCTGGTTCATAGCAGCCAAGCTTGTATGGGCTAAGACTACCCCAAATGAGTGGTGAAAACTACTTTTGACACTTGGAAGGTTCCAAGGTTTAGTCACATGATCTTTGAATGTGCCCATGTGAGTAGTCTCCCTAAACATGACATGTTTTAGGTGTCTACACATACAAACCAAAGAAACTCGTGCAAATGGTTACCATTGGAGTCTCAAATAAGAGGAAAAGGCTTCAACCCAACATCAAATAAACAATTTACAATCTCCCCAATTGATTAACCACCTTATATTTTTCTTGAAAAATTACAAAATTTTTAATATGAAGTTTAATTTTGTTGAACCCTTAGGCAAGGTTCTTTTGCTTAATAATTACATTGCATCAATAGAAACTAGTGTATCTTTAAAGTATCGGTTTTGAATAATCTCCAACCAAGTATATGCTAAATTGATAAATATACAATTTCACAATCATTTTCCTCCAATATTAGTTCCTTTGTAAACAATATCCCATTTGTAAAGAGGAAAATTGATAATAGAAATCCAAGATTTGGAACTATTGCTCACATTGATTTTTTTTTAAATTTTGAATTCGTACAAGCCAAATAAACTTGAGCGAATGGTTTCCCATTGGGTCTAAAATAAGAGGAAAAGGCTTCAACCCAACATCAAAAAAAAAATTACAATCTCCCCAATTTATTAACCACCTTATATGTTTCTTGAAAAATTAGAAACTTTTTTATATGAAGTTTCATTTTGTTGAACCCCTAGGCAAGGTTCTTTTTCTTAAAAATTATATTGCATCAATAGAACTTGTTATATTTTTGAAGTATTGGTTTTACCCAACTCTTTCTTTGATTTTGAATAATCTCCAACCAAGTATATGCTAAATTGATAAATATACAATTTCACAAGCCTTTCCATCCAATATTCGCTCCTTTGTAAAAAATATCCCATTTGAAAAGAGGAAATCCAAAATTCTCCTCACATTATTTCAAAGAATATTGCTTTGAATTTTGTCAAATTTGGATGCTATAATATTAAAAATCTTGAAAGTGATATAACGTATATATGGATAGATGGTAAGCATCTTTTATGAGTTGTATTCTAGTCATGGTTAAGATTTAACTTTTCAACCTACCAAACAAGACTTTGTTCTATTCAAAATTATGTCTTCCTTTTCCCTTGATTAGATAAAGCAACACCTAAAAATATTTATGGAAAGTTTCTAACTTTAAACAAGGCAATGCTTATATATGTTGGTAGCCATTTTCTAAATTTAAAATAGAAGTATTTGTATTAATATAGTGCAAAATATGGGAAATTTGATAAAAATAATCTTAGAGTTTGACACATTAAATAACTATTCAACCACATTCTCATAGTATTATACTATTAATTTAAATTATATGGCTTCACTAATTAAGGGACTATCTAAATAAGGGTGGCATCAACACATTGGAAATGAGATTTAAATGCACCATGTCACAATTTGAATACCTATGTTTTGGAAGTAGAATAAAATTATGGTATTTCAATCACCTTGTTAATCTATCTCTCCCAATATGACCCTTTCTTTCATAACATATTATGATGATCATTTTATTTTTCTTGCACATAAGTAAGTCAATCTATTCCATTGATTTTCACTATCTCTTGTAAATCCTTTAGATTGAAATTAATTTCATACTTTTAAGAATGTTACCAAAGGATTTGATATTCTTAATCTTCATCAATATGTTTAGGTATTTTATTTTTTGAACAAATATCTAAATACATGATCCTTCAAACTATTGGAATTCACAATATTTTTCGAGAATGAACGAGAGCACAACAATCACTCAAATATTATACATAAAGAAAAAGGACGAAAGTGAATTGGGGGCACATATAGGCACCATATATCTATAGATAATATTACCCAAAACTTATCAAATTAGGAGTGGGAGGGGGATATTTATACCAATACTTAAACTCCTAGTTACATAATGAAGTTTAACCTAAGAAACATAACAAGAGGGCTTTAGGTTAATTACAAGTTATAAAGAGGGTTTAACCATAAAAAGGTTAATTGTGTCCCAAAGGGATTGCATGATAAAATATTACAAATAATTAATAATTACATTATACAATGAAATATCATTAGGCCTATCCAATACATTGCACAATATTGGCCTTGGCCATGAATTAGATTCTGATTTCAACACTCCCATAATCTGAAATAAGGTGCCAAGGAGAGGAGACATTAGTGATAGTAATATCATCCCCTATAATGGATGCTTTACTGGGCCTCTATATTTTGAGGTAGATTCATCTAGATACCCCCATCATCTAAAATTTGCTGCTATAAAAATATTTTTTGCACAAGTCTCCTTAGTTTGGACTGTGGTCACCACTACCATTATTAGAAACTCTTATACACAACCACAAAACACTTTCGCTAGGACTTTAAATGAAGAAGAAAAGTCTGAATCATCATCCCTTTTAAGGATAAGCTCTTTCAATCTTACATTATCACATAAGGTATGCCTTGAAAGCATAACATTTCACTCATGATGTACATCACCATGTTTTAAGACTTCATCTTCCTTGTGTACCACTTGATTTTAGTCACAAAAAGAGGCTTTGTATGAACTTGCTTAAAAAAGAGCTATAACAAAATTTTAAGAGTACTTGGAAAAATAATAAAAGAAGAAAGAGATCGTGAAGGATTATATATTCATGAATAATATGAATCAATAAAATAAATTAGGAAGAGAGATTGACTAAAGCATATCCCAAATCCTTCTCTTGTAAGCCTCTAAAAGACCCAAAATTTATCACAACTGTCACAAATACATCTATATCTCCTAAAAAACCAAGACAACGATTTTGATTTGACCAAAAACTACATATTTAACCATTAAGGTGAGTAACTTAGGCATTGTGGTCCTTATTACACAATCTTACCCCTAAAAATACAATAATAAATGAACTGATGCCACCAATACATAAAGCTTGAAAAACTATACGATTTACAAAAAGGGCTTCCATATAAAAAAATCATGACCTCCAGAAGTTTTCCTTAATGGACCCCCAAAATAAAAATTAAATGCTCAAACCTTAGGGTTGCAAGAATCAATCTCAACCTACCACTTGGAAAATTCTAATTTGTTACTACAATCCAATCACTTTTTGCCACTTCAACTCCTTTGATTTGCCTAGTCAATGACACTTGCAACATTCTAATTGAATGAGAGGATATATATATATATATATATATATATATATATATATATATATATATATATATATATATATATATATATATATGAAAAAAGTTGTTTGACATGGCTCTATAGAGGTCCATGTCATTCACCATGTTGTCCAAGGGTTTAGTCTACCATGAATAAACCAAAACTTGCCTATGGGGTTCAAACTTGAGCCCTTTGATTGCTAAACACCTTGGTGTAACCAAGGTGGCAAGCTTCTTATTGAGAAGGGGAATCCAAGATCAAACTTTTCAACCTTTATATCATCCTCAAAAAAAGGCTTGGATACAGAGACTCACCTGTGACCTTAGGGTCCTAAATGTTCTATAGGGGGTTCCATTTCCAACAAACCATGGGTTTTTGCTATGAAGTTTCCACCAATAATGCCATAGCTAACATTGCCTAGGTCTTTATTCAAAAGTGAAAAGGTCATGGTGGGGGCTCAAACCTATAGCCTCCACCTTTCAACTTCCTTGTAAATACCATGTTGGCTAGTACGCCATGCTATTTACTCGAAAACAAGGGCTCCATAGAGCCAGTTGATCCCTACTAATTGCCTAAATGTATAAACCTGGGTTATATGGGGATTCGACCCCTAACCATCCAATGCCAAATTATACACATGCCATGACAAAACCATTGCACTATCTAATGTGACCCCCATGGAGCGCCTGCTAGACATGCCCAAAGTACACAACATTAGTTGTGATGCATGCATGCTAATGTGGCTTACACCAATATTTTTAAATTTAAATTAAAAATGCTTCCCTCCATTTTACAATAGTCTTAAATCTAGACTAAAAATATGGATGGAGATCCAACAGAACTCTGATCACAATGGAGTAAAAGGAAAATCTGGTAAAATATTCTTAGAATTGCTGAAAAAGGGAAAGAGAATAAGTTTTTCTTGTAAATTGGAAGGACCAGAGGCTCTGAAGGTGCTTTCTACATGAAAAACTAATGCTGCTCCATGCCCTCTTTGATACCATGTTGGAATTCACAATATTTTCCTAAAACAAATAGAAGCACAACATTCACTCAAATCTTATACAAAAAGCAAAAGGAAAAAAAATTGGGAGTATTTGTTGGCACCATAAATAATCATTCTATCGATATATAATATTACACAACACTCCAATAAATAAATAAGGAGTGGAAGGAGGTATTTATACCAATACCAAAACTCCTAATTACATAATGAAATTTAACTTAAGCCAACATAACAATAGGACTATAGGTTAATTACAAGTTATAAAGAGAGTTTAACCATAATAAGGTTAATCGCAACCCATAAGGTTTACATAATAAATACATTGTACAATATCAGCCTTAAGCCATAAGGTTTACATATTATAAATTATTATTACATTGTACAATGTAATGCCTTTAGGCCTATCCAATACATTACACAATGTCAGCCTTAAGCCATGAATCAGATTACAATTTCAACCCAAACTTTTTTTATTATACCATAATTAAACCATTTGGAATCAATCAAATTATTGAAGCCATAGACTAGAAATAAAACATTTTGGAAAACCATTATTGAATAGAACATAACTTTAGAGAATGGATTTATGATTTGATAATGCTTGCAATGAAGTGTTTAAAGATATTGTACACTTTATTTATAATCAACCATAAGATAGCAAAATAATGTTCAACTATAATATAACACAATTACGTTCAATATTTCTATCATGAGGTTGCTTGATATGACTATTATCCCATATATATTGAAATATTTAAGATAAAACATCTCAAAGAGAATTTAAATTAACAAAGAAAACACAATCCTTCATTGATTTGAACTAGCCAAGAATACTTGTTTTCAAAGGAGATATAACTATGGCTAAATCCTCCTCAAGAATATAGATATTACAATTGTGAATCATCATGGAATTTATTATAAAAAAAATATGGTCCTTCTAATATCTATCTTAAAGAGTAATTGCATTTAGATCATTATACATTTACGACTCAATTTTATACTTTTCTCTTTCTTAAAATAAGTCTAAAAACCTAGTTATTTCTTATTTCTATCAATTGTCCATCCTATTAAGTTTATCCCCTACAATTGTAATAATTTTTGGATCTTCCATAACATGGATCATTTGATAATCCCCCATCTTCCAAATATTTTTTGAATGCATCCTTATGTTCCTCACTACTTTTTTTTATACTAAAATAAATTCAAGATTATAACAACCTCTTAATTTCTTGATAACTTTTTCTTGGGATATAGTCATACTTGAATCCTTCTCATCATCATTTTATTATTATTATTATAAATGTGGGATTAACTACACTTTTTTTTTTTAAGCGAAAAAACCCCTAGAGGGGGTGCCTTGGTATGAGAGACCATGAACAGGGGGTTCTACACCGTCAAAGTCATCGGGAGTCGCACCCGACCCTGCCCGCACCAACATTATCAATTGGATTTTGGATACCCAATTCAGCTTTTTGGTAGGGTGGAGATTTGAACCTAGGACATCCCTTGGAGGATTGCCCTCTCCTCTCCAACTCACCTACAACACCTGGGTAACTACACTTATTGTTAACACTTGTGATACTTATTTTTGGATTGCAAATTCAATTTTCCTATAGATTTCCTTTTCTCTTTATTCTTGTTTTGAGGGTCTTTTTTTTTTTTTTTTTTACATTTTGACTTATGCTTTCATCTTCATCAATCTCTTCCATTATTATAGGCTATTCATAATTTAACTTATCATCTATAGGTTTATATTGCGTTACAAAACTTGAAGTGCAAGGGAGACCTAAGGGATAACCTTGAGGTTATATTTTTAAAGTTGCCTAAAAACCTTAAAGTGCAAGGATAGATTCCATAATACTTAATCTTTTATGCTGCCCTAGAATCCTTAAAATATAATGAATATCCTCTATACTACTTTCTTTATTATGTTTCCCTAGAAACCCTAAAGTGCAAGGGATGAAATCTAATATGCTTTCATTTTTATTGTAAGGAGAATAATTTCTATTATTTGAGGAAAATTAGAAATTATTTACCTAGATAAATAATTTCAATTTACATATTGTAATTTCTCATCTCATGTATTCTTCTTAGCTTTTAATGTTTTGTCAAATGATTTATGACAACCTTATCCATTTGGTGAGGCATAGAGGCTTTCTTTGTAACTTTTTTTAATAGTGGAAAGTCTTTGTTATAAGTAATATTTTTACTATTATATGATCCCATTGATTTGAATTTGAGTTTGTATTATGATAAAAAACTTTCCATCTCTTTTTTCTTCATATTCACTTTGTAATCTCTTGCCATGTATCTCGTCTCATGACATTTATGACATTAAAATGTAATGTTTTCATAATACACTTGTTAAACCCATTCTCTTGATTCAGATTTGATTGTAATGGATTTTAGAAAAAGGTTTTGAAATATCCATGACAACACATCCACATATGCAAATATTGATTTTACTTCTTAAAAATTGACACCTTTGGATGAATTCTCCTAGATTATTACCAATATTCTACAAAACCTTCTTGTTTATAAGCTGATATAGAATTCCAAAAATACTTATTGATACTAGAATCCTATTGAGAGTTTATAATATCCATAAAAATATAATCATTCCATGATCTCAAATGAAATCTAGCACCCCCCCTATACCATTGGTTATGATTCATTATTTTATTCTTAACTTCTAAACCAAAGAAGTTGATAAGGAAAAATTTATTTAAAAGGAAAGTCATTGGATAATGTGAACTTAATCCTCACTTCTATTTAATCCACTTTTTAATATTTAAAATGCTAAGCCATTATCCATTGAACTTATATACTAATACTCTAATTTTAAGAGCCATTATATCATGCTTGCTCGTCTCATTCTTGATAATCACTTCTCGTGAAGCATTTACAATCTAGATAGAGATTATCATAGATTTGATATCTGTTCTATTATTAATTAATTATTTTTTACCATTAACTAGGCCACCTTTGACCCCAAATAAAGCATCCTTACTTTTAACTAGGGATTCCATAAAATCATTTTTTTCTTTGTTTTTTTTTTAAATATTTAGAGTAGGGTTTTGAAAGGGTTACCCTTTCTATTTTATATTTATTTAGTCACATTGAGCTATTTGGTGCCACCGAGATTTGAACCTTGGTGTGGGCTACATCAATTATTTGTCCCAATCGTTGAACCAAGGACCCATTGGTTTAAATTTTAGGGTAAAGCGTGAGTTTTTATAAGGGGTCCCGATCCCCTTGTATCGGGGTTTGAACTTGGATCTCTTGTATGAAAACCCCAGAACTTACCACTACGGTGTCCCTCTTGGGACAAAAATATTGAGTTAAAAATACAATTTTTTTTGACGGGTCATATGCCCTTCATACCAGGGTTTGAACTTGGGTCTTTTTAATGAAAACCTAAGAACTTACCACTATGGTATCCCTCATGGGATAATTTTCTTCTTTGTTATTATTGAACACAAAAACCATCTTATTAGATTTGCACTCGTGATCCCGTTTCAACAATTGGAAGGAGAGAAATTATGTTTCCCTAACCTTTTGATTTAGGATGGATCACCAATAATTATGATGAATTAATATAATCTAAACATAAAAATTGTGAAAAAAAAGTGAAAGGAATATATAAGTAAATGTAATAAAATAAAAATATTTGTAATAGTAACAAGATTAGTTTGTGATTAATTAGTTCAACATAAGCTATTTGAATAACATTAGTGCAATCCAATCATATACAAAATTTGAAATAATATAAAAAAGACTAATGTAAAACGAAAGGGTAGTGTCATAATAACTATGCACCCATAAATAAAAAGGGTACTACCACAATCAATAAGAAAATATCTTGAATATTCTTTCTATTATTAAAAAATGAGCTTATTTGTATAAAATAGAGTTCACAAAATGTATTTTTGGCTTTCTCAAATTGCTAAAGTATTCTTATAATGGATCCCATAGTTTCAATTATAGTAAATTATTAACCTAGGAGTTACTGGAGGTAAATATTTTCTACTCTAGTAAAATCTCTAATTGAGGGGTATCTTTAGCAAAATGATGCACCTATAAATATTACAAGCCTCTAAATTATTTATAGACATGCTTAATGGATTTATAACTCCAAATTGACATCATATGAAGGTAAATTATCATTTGCTAGTGGTTTTCTCAAATTCCATGATGCCCTTATCATGCTTAAGCCCAAAATGGAGATTTTCCAATTTGGAAGTGGTGATATTTACCATCCCTAGGATAGATACCATCACTTTGTAGTGTTATAAATAGATTATATTACACCATTTGGGTCATGTAAATGTACCTTTCTTGGTACATATTTAGGACATTAGATTACTTTAAGGGGAAGTTATCTAGTTACTTCATCAATGTAATAAATGCACACGTGTCAATGTGCAAGTTGTATATGTGCAAGGTGTCCCTTGTACAACTAGGTAGAGTGTTGGCCAAGGAATCTATATTCCTATATAAAGGTCCCTAGATAGTAGTGTGAGAAGAAAGTAGTGTAGGAAAATGCAATAGTGTAGAGTGTGTAAGTTATAAGCTCAGAGCTCATTCATTGAGCCGTAGCTAAGATCATGGACTGTTCATTTCCTCCATAGCTACTTTTATAATCATTTCCATCATTTCTATTTATAGCATATTTTAGTCATCTCGTAGATTTACTTTCTTTATTATTATTTTGCATCTTGTGATTGCTGGTAGAACCCTAAAGGTTCTAGATAATATTTATTAAATGAATAAATAACATTAAAAAGAATCACTTTTAGGGTTGAATCACTGTTGCACTGGAGACGTGATGGTTCATGTTATGAAGAGATGTGATGGTTCAATTTATGAGTTAATAATATAATAATTAAATTATTTTTTTACTAGCTAATAATGTTAGGATGGAGGATCCTAACATGCCACCCTCCTTAAAAAGAGCTTTGTCCTCAACGCTCAAAGTGATGGGCTTTGTACTTTGCTTTCTAAGCAAAATTTTTACAAGTTCTTGTACTAAAATAATATCACTTTTTTGGAGGTGGGGATATCTTGAGGATCGAAGTGTAAGTGGGGGGTTTCCAGGAAAAATAGTAGAATATTCCTTAGGAGAATCGTGATGATGATGGGAGGGAAACCCTTGGGGTTCCTCAAACAATTCAGAATGATGCATCAAAAGTGGTGGTAATGCTTCCAAATCCTGTTGGTGTTCCTTGGTAGAGCCAATGGAGGAGTGTGTAGTCACTCTGCATTGTTGTCGAATAGGTTTGGCCATGTGGTGATAATGCAATATTGGTGAGGAAGGTGTGTGTAGGTCTTGTAGAGTGTATGTTTGGACGACATTGGTCATGTCAGGTATGTCTACCCCATCCTTGCTTGGTGCATCGATCACTTTGGGTATATCAATCGTATTGCTATCATTGGTGTGATTAGGTATTTTGGGTATTGCTTGCTCATTGTCCTCATTTTCCACATCTTCATTATCTTTCTCATATTTCTTATCTTCCTCATTTTTTAATCTTCCTCATCTTCTACCTCTACCTCAATTGCAACTTCATCTTTGGGAGAACTACAAAGAATAGTTACATCTAAAATATATAGTTTGGGTGTAAAACATTGATGATTACGAATAAATTTCTCATTGCAATGAAAAAAAAGGCCCTTTTCACATCATGCTTTCATTTCCATAGGGTGAATACATTTAATGGGTAAGATTTGGGTAAGTTTTTGAGTGGTGTACATATTTTGTGATTCCCATATAGGTGGTTTTGTAATTGGGTCCTTCCATTGGCAAAAATCCTCCTTTGTAATAATTTTATTTGCAAGGTCATCATTTTTTAGGGTTAACTCTATTATTTTTGTTGCTATTTTTATTTCAAAATCATCTTGCCATTTATTCATTACTTGCAGGATTTCTTTTGAGATGTCTTTAAACAAACTTCCCCACTTGTGTCCAAAATTGATGCTCTGATACCAAATGGTAGAATCCTGAAGGTTCTAGCTAATATTTAATAAATTAATAAATAAAATAACATTAAAAAGAATCACTTTTAGGGTTGAATCACTGTTGCACTGGAATGGGGAATCCCTCAAATGGGTTTAAACAAATATATATTCTTCTTCTTGGATGATTTGTGTGAATGGCCAACATAATATATATATATCTACCCTAAAGCTACATTGATGAAGAGACGTGATGGTTCACATTATGAAGAGACATGATGGTTCAAATTATGAAGAGATGTGATGGTTCACTTTATGAGTTAATAATATAATAATTAAATGATTAATAATACTAGCTAATAATGTTAGGATGGAGGATCCTAAAATTTGCTATCTCCTATTACATGTATCAAAATCTAATAGTGGTATCAAAGCCATGGTAGATCAAGCTACGATATATCAAGCTACGGTAGAGAAAGCTACAATAGATAAATAGGAAAATCACCATTATCATTGACCCTGAGTTTTTTGTCAACCTAATGAGCCATTGGACTAGTCATTGTCAAAATCTCTCAGAAGAGTCTAGGTGGTAGAATTAGGAAGAGCCATAAGTGAGGACTAAAAAATATTTCAATTTTAGAAATTTTGAGATTGCATATGACTAGAGTCTTTCCATAGAGTTGTAGGAAAACCTGTGAAGACTAGGACTTAACATTTGATCCACTTGTTTGATGAATCAACTAGTGAAGCTCATCTAAGAGATGTGGAAATATTTATCTGAAGTTTATTTTAGTGCAAGGAATTAATTCTTATATGATTGAGAAACCTCCTACAATATAAAGCTAGGAGACCTTAGGGGATAGGAATACTTTAGAAGAAAATTTTAGAAAATAATCACGGTGAAGTCAGGATATAGGAGATCTCCATTGCTAGATTGAAGAACTTCATAAAAAGAAAAAGGCCATAGAAGCCTTGATATTGAAGAAAATTCAATAGAAGCCTTGATACTAAAGAAAAGGCCATAGAAGCCTTGATCCAGAAGAAAAGGTCATAGAAGCCTTGATATTGAAGAAAAGGCCATAAAAGCCTCGATATTGAAGAAAATGCCATAAAAGTCTTGATAAGGCCACAAAAGCCTTGATGCTGAAATAGGCCACATAAGCCTTTATACTAAAGAAGACTCCAGAAGAGAGTACCTAATTCAAAAGTAGATTTCAGTACTAATATTTTTGTTGCAGGAAAAGGAGATTCAATGAGCTGGATAAGCTTCCTACAATAAATATAGGAAGAGTATCATCTTTAGAATCAATCCAACACCTGAAGCAAAATTTATCAGGAGGATATCTCATTGAAGAACTTCCAAACTACGAAGAACGAACTAGGAGAAACCTGCTTGAATCCAGAAGTAGCAGAATCAAAGATCTAGGAGAAGGTCTCACCACAAACACTTTCGAAAATAGAAGGTTGAAGATAAGGTCTCAAGAAATACTAGAATAAGCTTCAAGATCAAAGTCCTTGGCAAGGTTTCAATGAGCATCTAGTAAAATTCTAGGAGAGCCTTAATAAATCATCAAAGAAGAACTCACTAGAGAAATCCACTACCAAGGAGAAGCCCCTGATAGTGAAGGACTTGGGACAATTATCACCATCCGATAAAAAGCCCAAGAGGAGGATAATTTGGCAAGGAGTGCCAAATATGAGTAGAAGAAGAATCCAGTGAAGACCTCAAGATATTCAAAATCTTGAGAAGAATATCTTGCTTGAAGTCAGAATTCGACAAGAAGACTTGAAGATAGAAGAAGCTCATCAAATACAGGATATTTGAAGATTACCTCCCATAGCAAGAGGACACCACTTTAGAGATGTAAACTTCTCCAAATATACAACATAAGGAGGAGACCACAAGAGGAGAACAAAGTCACCAAATCTTAAGCTTGTGAAAGAAATTTTGAGACCACCAGTTGGTGAAGAAGGAGTTGTTCAAAAAAATCTGCAAAGAGCTGCAAGATCTTACTCAAGGTAGCAACTTGGTGATCTTAGACACCAAGATATACATCCTCTACATAAGTGAAATGAGCTACAAAAGCTTTCAAAAAAAGGTATGCAACTTTTGATGCAAGTAGATTCATTAATTGGATTACTTATCAGATTTGTTTAAGCACCTCAATCCAGATTAAAGTTGCAAAAAGGAGATTTGTATTACAATCTTCAAATGTGCAAAAAAAAAAGATTCTTTTTTAAGGTTAATTTACATATTAGGAGTTGATTAGATTTTGAAATTTCAATTATCTATCAACTTCCTATAATCTACTTTGGAAAGCAAAAGAAGACTATCTCCTATTATAAGAAATTTAAAAAATAATTGTTGAAGATTTATTTATGATTATTCTTGATTAAGTTGCAATAAATTGATTAAGTGCACTTATAAGTTTGTGATAGTTATTTGTAGTGATAAGGTATAATTATTAGTGCATTAAAAATGAAATATTATTGGGTTCATTTGTACTATTGTATTACTCTAAAAAAGATTAGTGTTTGTGTTCTTGAGAAAGGCACAAAATCAAAATTTATCAAAGTGTCTAAAGACATTATTGGTGCACAAAAATTTACAGCTCATAGTGTCCAAGAGAAGCCACTAAAAAGGTTAGAATCCTCAAAAAATTGGAGAAGAAAACAACTAACCGAAATCGTAAATAGAAGCTTCAAATATTGAGACTTGGTGAGTCTCAAATCCAAAGCATTATAGGGTTTGGTGCAAGAGAAATAAAAGTGCAAAAAATTGTATCAAATAAAGAGCTTCTATCTAAGCTTGGATTTATCATAAAATTATTCAAGAAAAAAGGGAAATGTGTCTAAACAAAGAGACAACCTCAAAAGCCGTTCACTACATTCAAAATTCTACCATAAAACCAGAATTTTAGACCTGCAAAAGAAGTGCAAGGAAGGGTGCAATAAAGGTATTCTATTTCACAAATATTGGTACATTATATTGCACTTCTCTAATACATTCTATGCAGGAAAGATGTCAGATTTGAAGATGCCATAAAGACATAACATTCTCTAGAAGAGCACAATCGAATACAAGCAATAATAAGCCTCTCAAAAGGGTGTACATCGTACATAGGTTGGACAACCATAATAGGTGACCTGCAAAGCACAAGAAAGAAGGGACATTGCTCACTAAAGGGGACATATCCAGCAACACAAAAGCAAAGGAAATCAATGCAAGCAAAACTAAAAATGTATGTCCAAAGAAAGGAGCATTCAATACTACCATTAGAGCATCAAGAACCATAGCGCTACCGTTCAAGATTCACCAAAGCTCCTCCATATCTCCGCCAAAACACCACCACTAGATTTGCTTGGCTAGAACCATCTCAATGGCATAGAAATACAACCAATAAGAAGGTGGAAAAGTACATAGATAAGCTTGCAAGAAGGTGTTATAAGAATAAGGGAATTCCAGTGATATTTTTCATCCTCCAAAGGAAACCCTAAACGCTCTCAAGGTACATTGTAATTTAAAACATGTGAGGAAGCAATACAAAAATTCTTTGGTGCCCATAGATGACGTGGAAGAGGAGTTACATTTCATCCATAGGCATTATCATATGGATACCACAAGAAGGGAGAAACTACTGAAATTACACTTGCAACGTACTTCCAAGAAAGCGTTGAAGTGTAATCGAAGTGACACTTGTCACTAGGTTGATCATCGATTAAAGGCTCCTTGGACAAGGAAGGATGAAGTAATTCAATGAAGCAATTCGGTGTAGTCTTCAAAACATTTACATCCAAGACATTGGAGTCATCATAGTGTGGACGCAAGGAGTAGAGCCTTCAATGCTCTGGTCCAAATACAGTTAAAGCAGATACAATCAACATTACAACCATTACACATCTAAAATCAACACCAATTATTGCTTGATATAAGGTAAGGTTTATTCCCATATTTATATGCTTTCATCTCTAGGGAGTTATAAGGTTGAATTTAGAGGAATATAATTATATTTAAAGCCATACCTCAAAGGGAATCATTTATCAAGATAATATAATATTTACAGTATTAAAATTAGGAGTAATAAGGTTTTCTACTAAAAATTAATAAATATTTGCACATATTATTATGATCTAATTTTTACAAAATTAAAGAGTTATAAGGGTTACTATATCAAACTAATTAATTTGGAAACTAGATACACTTAAATCCTAAAGGGATATTAAAGAGAGTTTTATCAAAGCATTTCAAATGTTGGAAATTTATAATATTATTGTCTCAAAAATTCTCAAAAAGAGATAAAAGATCCAACATTAAAACCTCTTTAAATTTGATAAAAGTGCTTAGTTCAATAGGAGCAATAAGGATAATAGAAGTTGATTTTGGTACTTACAAAATCAACGAAAATTGAACTATAATCTACAAAAGCACTTTATATCTTATCCAAAACATACTAGGGAGTCATAAGGTATTCTACAAAACCTAAGAATTGGTATTAGGGAATTTAAATGGCATCAAAAAAATTATTTCTAGGAGAATATCAACTACTCAAGGGTCCTAATTATTTCTCCTGGAATAATAAAGTGAAAGCTATTTTGGTATATGAAAAACTTTGGGATACTATCAAAGGGAAAACACAAATACCTACTACAAATGATATTGAAATTCTAAAGTTTGTAGACAATGATTCAAATACTCTAATGATAATAACCATTGCTATCACTGATGAGATACAACCCTATATCAGTTCAACAAAATCATCTTCAAATGCATGGACAAGCTTGAAGAATTTTTTTGAAGGAAAGAATAAGGCAACTATTCTCCATATTCAAAGTCAACTTCATTCATTAAAGATGAACAATGGAGAAAACATAAAACTATTCCTAAGGAAGGTAGCAGATATTAAAGGAAAATTATTTACATTAGAAGAACCAGTTAAGGATGAACTTCCTCAAGTAACCATGAGAGCACTTCCAAACAACTATAAAAATTTGGTAACATCTTTACAAGTTCTAAGTAAAAATACTTCTTTTGATGACTTAGTCAATATTCTACAAGAATATGAAGTGGAAAATATAGTTAAAGATGAAATGTCTAACAATGCATTGGCATCTAAAGATAATCCACAGGGAAACATTACTTCTTCATAAAAAGGAAGAAAACCATGGTACAATAGGTATTGTCAGATATGCAAGAGAAAAGGCCATAGTACCAACTATTGCAGGTTCAATCCCAAAAATTAGAATCAAGAAAATTAGATGAACAATGGGAACCAATTTTAGCCACGACAATATCAAAATATTTGTCAGCAACAATGTCAGTGTCTGACCAATTATCCCCAATTGGAGTATCAAAAAGGAAATAAAAAAGGACATTTAGCTCATAGGATAGAAGAAATTAAAGAACTAGAAGAATTGATAGATGATTATGAAATCAAAGCTCTTTCAACAAGAATGACAGGTTTTGAAGACACTAACTGCTTGCTTGAACAGGTTATAGAAATCAAAGAAAAAGAATCATAATCTTAAGGTCAAGATAAAGATCCACATTTAAGACTAAAGTCTTCAATACCCCAATACTATAATATAGGGAGGTGTTAGAAATAGATTATATTACACCATTGGGTCATGTAAATGTACCTTTCTTGGTACATACTTAGAAAATTAGATTAATTTAGGGGGAAGTTATCTAGTTACTTCATGCAATGTAATAAATGCACAAGTTTCAATGTACACGATATATATGTGCAATGTGTCCCTTGTACAACTAGGTAGAGTGTTGGCCAAGGAATCTATCTTCCTATATAAAGGGCCATAGATAGTAGTGTGAGAAGAAAGTAGTATAGGATAGTGCAGTAGTGCAGAGTGTGTGATCTATAAGCTCAGAGCTCATTCATTGAGTAGTAGCTAAGATCATGGAGTGTTCATTTCCTCCATAGCTACTTTTGTAATCATTTTCATCATTTCTATTTATAGCATATTTCAGTCATCTCACAAATTTACTTTCTTTATTATTATTATGCATCTTGTGATTGCTATCTCCCATTACATGTATCAAAAGCTAACATTTAGATCTAGTTCATCCTATATTTTTGTGTCTAATACAAGGTCTTCATACTAACTTTTGCATGGATCTCCCATGATCTACTATACTTTTAAGATTACTTAGTAGGGATTCCAATTTAGTGACTTTGTCTAGTGTAGTGCTATCCTTTGCTTTATATTTCTACTCATTGAAGATTTTACCTATTTGCTTAGATGTGAGGAGTTATCCTTAATTGGAGAAGATACCAGGAAATCCAATACTTATTAGTTTCTATACTTACTTCTTCATTTATTACATGGGAATTTTTAGGGCATTGTGAGTGGTCTTACATTCACGTATTCTCCTTTGTATAACAAGTATACTATTTAGTTGCTTGAATATAATTCTTCTATCACATACTCCTACCTACTTCAATTGTTCCATGGATATTTTAAATATTGTTGAAGCACTTTAGTGTACTTTGCCCTCATGGTTAGCTCCTTTTCAACTTGCTGAATGGCGGTATTGACATGGTTTAAAGAAGGTTTCTAATTGGACAATGAAGTCAAAGTAGGCCTTAACACGTGAATTTAGTATATATCATATCCCACATGGATTTGGATTGCTCCATAGCTAGTTATTATGCTTCCACAACTTTTGATTTCTTTCTCAACTCTTTATTTGCCTCATTTATATTAGTATTTTTATTATCTTTATCTTGTATAATCACTTGTAATTGATATAGCTAAATCCTTAGATCCTTCTTTTCCTTTTTAAATTACTAATTTAGTTGATCCTTACCTTATGCCAATTATCCTTTTAAATAATCTAATTTCTTCTTCAATTAATCTACTTGGCTACTCATCCTTTCAAATTTTCTAACTATTTCTTTAATCTCATCTTTCTCCACTTAAATCCTTTTCAAGCTTTAACTTATTCCTAAAGTTATAGTAGTCACTACTAATTATATTTTACCAATTGCTTGATTATATGCTCATTATATAGGGCTTACTTTTTATATCTAGTAATTTTAATAACTACTTTAGCATATCTACAACATCTTATTGTAATTGCCCTATAAAATGCATCAGTTGGAATGAATCAACTCTTGATAAATCAAGTGTAAATAGCCTGACAATGTAGTATATTGGTGTAGTGTCTAGCCTACTTATACCTAGGGGGATAAATTTTACCATATATTTATTTCCACCCTCTATTAGTTGTGACCACATGACCATGGGTTCCTTGTGAGTTGAGGCCTTAATACTAGTGATATCTAATTTTGTTTTCCTTTGGACTTATTTCATTGAACAAGTGATCCCTTTGATGATTTTCTACTTAGGTCCTTCTTACCAAATGAACATTTGGATGGCCTCTATGATAGGCTATTTATCTTAGGTGTTTTGTGTAGACTTAGTCATATATGGGGATGTTTGCAAAGATGATGTTATTACCATTTTGAAGAATTGGTAGACTAATATGCCTAGAGTAAGAGTGGCATGCAATGACTTGGTGGGTGGTGCAAAATGAGTGGATATTAATGAAAAAATAGTTGGTGGTGATTACACATGGATAGAGAGGTGTTAACGTGGTTTCTAGTGGTGACATATGAGGGGATGTGACATGAATCATGGAATACATAAACACAAGATGAGTCATTGTCATTTGGATAATAGGTATACGCGAAATTAATGAAGCATGTTGTGGTGGAGGTGACGTGTGGGATGGAAATGGGGAGAATGAATAGGGCTGCTATTGATCAATAAAAGTGGGAGTCAACCTTATAGGTGACCTAAAGGTTGTGCTTTCATATGGTGAGGCGGGTGCAATGGAATAAGTGAGGGGGATTTGAGAAGCAAAAAAGCTGAAGGGTAAGGAGATAAAGTGGAAGGATTATAAGAATAAGGGATGTATGAAAGAGAATTATAATGATGAGAGTGTGTATATAGTTTAATAATAGCCTCAAAAGTCACAACCCCCATTATTGTAGCTTCAAACTTGGTTGATGAAGCTATTACTTCTTGTATGGTGCAATGTTTAACTATATTTCCTTCTTCCCTTCATTTTGCACCTTGAGATGTTTTGAAGTTCTTGCTACAACCCACTTTCCTATCATATTTTTTAAAATTGATGCCCTTGCACTAAATTCTTGCCAAACCATCTCCCTTACAATACTACTTATTAATGCCAATATTAATGATGTGCTACTATGATTGAGATAGAGGGTCTATGTTAGGTGTCACTATCAATATCTACTTTGGTCCTCTTTATCTTCTTCTTTCTATGCTTACTACCCTAGGAACTAGAGAATTTTGTATCAAATCATCCCTATATTCTTGGATCCCCTATAATTTTAGACTTGTATCTCATATTTCCTCTAGGATATATATATATATATATATATATATATATATTTTTGTATAGCCTTGATTTTGAAGGATTTTTATGGTATAATGATTTATTTTATCATTTAGATCAAAGTAAATTTTTACCTTCATGTTCGCACAAAAGGAAAACATGGAGGGAATTGCTCTACCTTTTCTATAATTCATATTAATACCCATATGGGTGTTTAGTTTAGCAATGGTTTAATATTTATTTTGGCTGGATTCATTCTTCATCCTAGGTCCCCATTTGTGAACATAGATTACATTAATGTTGTGCACCATAATTTGAATTTAAAATAATTCTTTAGGATCATAGGACTAAAATTACGATAAAAGTGCAATATTGAGGTTCTCTAGCATCATTCTAATGACCATATTACATCCTCTAGTTAGTAGGACGTATGCCATGATTGTTTATCTTGTCTTATAAAAGGTATATTTCTTCTACCTTTTGAAGTATTTTTAGTTTATGTCATGTAACTACCTCATGTATTCTAGCTTGGAATAATAGTTTTGGTAGGAATATAAGTATTTCATAGGGACTTCCCAAAAGTGATAGACCCTAAAGAAAAATTTGTGCTCACCTAGATACAATTCCTCATTTGGAAAATATTTTTTAGTGAAGGGTTAGTCACTTGTATGAAAACCTAGGCAACTCTTTTAGCCCTTTCATTATTGGGTGTAAACCATGTCATACAAATTATATGTCATCATATTACCTACCTTCTAAGGTATATTAGTGTAATAAAAAATTATTAGTGGGCTATCATCTAATCACATCTAGTCTTAGTTATAGCTTTGTAAACCAACTCTTCTTCTAGTTTAGGATTATCTAGACAAGGTAAGATATATAGTTGAATTACTTTGTTTCTTGAACATTCCCTAACAATCAATCTATGTGGTTGATAATATATTTGGTGCAATAAAAAATTTGGGAATGGCCTGGATAGAGTTTAACTATGTGTAACATGATCACATGCTCCTCTCACTAGCTCATTTTCATTTCTCCTAGGATAGCCATAATGCTAGAAATGACCATTTGCATATCTTGCCAAAAATACTAAATATTGAATGGTAGCTCAAGCCCCTATACATCCTAAGGCTTATCTAGATGAGTTGTGGGAAGTTCCTATATTTTTTAGTCAAATTTGTTATAGTAATCCATTTATGCTTGGATATTGCATGTTATCCAATGAGGTAGATCATCCTCCACTTGTATAATCTTATGAATCTCATCATCAATCATACAAATATACATTTCTTCCAAGCCTAGTAATCAATGGTGTATAAATTTTTATCATATTTTTGTACACCTATTAATGATCTTAGTGCACTCCCACACCTAGGCCACCAATTTTATTACAAGTCAAAATGTCTAGATGCAACTTACACTCCATGAATCAATCCTTGATCCCATTTCAAATAATCACATTATCTCTTTATTTGTGAGATATGTGTGTTTGCACTTGTACTAAGTGACCTTATTGCATGGATAGCTAAACATTTCATCTATTAACTTTTTCCTAGTTTTATTTTTCATCTCAAAGGGACTTGCTTGCTCATCAAGTGGTTATGAACCTTATGACCCTGCTTCAACTTGAACCATTATGGTTTTTATTGGAGGGATCACTATAGTTGTCTCAATAACTATATCATTATTGAATGTGATACTGGTGTCCATTTTTACTTTGGAGAATTTTTCTATTTTTGAACCCAAAATTGCTAAGTCTTGGTTGAATTGTGTTTCATCATTTATCCCCTACTAAAATAAAGATTTGTTAGCTTCTAAAATGGTGATTTTATAATTTTACACTTAGGTTCTTTTTTCATTCCCTAGGAAAATTAAAATTCACAATATTTTAAATACATGATTTACCACTTCTACCCTTGTACAAGTTTTTTCGCTTTTGGGTATGATGACTTGCACTATGTTAGGAAAAATTGTAACCCATTGAACAAAATGAATGTAGGATAGTTTTAGAGGAACAATTTAGGGTCAACCCATATTGATTGCAAAGGATATATAATATTATAAAATGAAACTAAGGAGTGGATATGGAGGTGATGTGGCCTTATGGGGTAGGGGTCTGTCAAGCCCTTTCTTCATGCCCTAGGGTTTTCCTTCCTCTAATGGAGTTGTCTCTCTTTGTGACTAGAAATCATGTGGATGGATTCCTTTCATCTCATGCTAACACTTTATCTATGGTGCTTAATATGGTCAATTTTATGGTAAAAACTCATACTTTCTTCAGTTTAGTTTCTTACTACAGGCATGACTCGTGGAAGATGAGGAAACAAGAGTTTAAAACCCATTATGCATATCCAACTACTTTCATTATGCATATATGGCATTCAATTTTGTGATTCAATATTTTGAATTTTGCAATTCACCCATATTTTTGACTTGCTTGATGTTGTTGAAGAAATAAGGTTGTCATCTATGATATAGTGATTCACTATTTGGTTGGTTGTGGAAAAAAATCGACATCAAAATTTTTGTGGTTTGCAAAATTATGTTTTTTGATTCACCATTTTACACTTTAATTTTGATTTTGAAAACAAGATGTGCAACTCACAATTCAAACTAGAAAATCATAAATTTTATAATTAGGCAAATCACCATTTCTAGTTTTTGAAAGTTTTTCCTCCCCCAAAATTGATAAATCATAGATTTTAATTTGGAAAATTACAAAGTTTAGATTTGCAAAATTCTACAGTTTTGCATTAATTTCAAAAAATGGATAAAAGAAGAGGGATGCCCATGTGCATTTTCCAAGGTTTTCACCTTGATGGAAAGTGGAAATTTTTCTTTTTATTTTATTTTATTATTATCTTTTGTCTTTTTAATTTTTCTACTTTTTTTGTTTTTCTTTTGGAAGGGAAGAAAAAAAAGGAAAATTCAATGGGAATAATTAAGCAAAAAACTATTTATACATTTATAAAGGCTATTTTATTTTAGGATTAGATAGGTCTCAAGTGCTACCCATTCACCACAATGGCAACGAAATTCCATATAATATTGTAGCACATTTAACCCTATCAATTTGATATGGATCACTCTCGAATAAGTCAAAATCCTCGTGCTTCCATGGTTTGGATCTATTATTATTTAAAAACTAAATCTCCTTCCTTAAATTCTATGTTTGTTGTCCTCTTATCAAACCATATTTTAGCAACCTTTTTACATTAGATAAAACTATTAAAGGTCTTTTTTTTATCTTATTTTTATAATAATGCATTCAACTTGGCTTGCATATGAGTGATGTTGGTGTCTTCAATATATAACTATTGGTATATGTAGAGTGAAGGAAGCTCTAGGTTCACTAGTAGTACCACCTTACAAATATGAGTTTATATGATTATGTGCCAATGGAAAACCTTAGGAGTTATTATATTTGCACATAGATATTTATTTAGTTTAGTGTGCCAATCTCATTGGCACTTGATAATTATCCTCTTTAAAATTTTAATGATGTTCTTGTTTGTAGAATCTACTAAGTCATTTTCTTATGGATATTGGTTACAATAGGTTTTTAGAATTAACCTTTGTTCTAGTGCAAACTACATTAGCTTAGCTATGATAAGCACTACAACATTATTGGTGACTTCCACTGAAGGGGTTCCATACCTTATGGTAACATCATCCTATAATTAGATGACTACCTCTTGGTTCACAAATTTAACTGGTACTACTTTAGTCCACCTAGTCAAATAGTCTATGCTAGTTAAAATCTAACCATGGCTCACTCTAGACAAGGTGTTAATTTTTCCAGTAAAGTCTAAACCCCATTTTTGGAAGTGTTGCATCATGATTATATGCTTTAAAGACATAGGAAATCTTCTTATTTGGAAAATGAACATAAGACATGCCTTGAACTCTTTCACCCATGAAAATAATTATAGAATAAGGTCAACCAAGAGTACCTTACCCTTAGGATCTTATGCACTATGGTTTAAGTAGAATAATGACCACATTCATTATAGAATTCCTTTAGTAGGTATTTCATCATCATTTATTTGATGAATCTTAATATTACACCATCATATCCCTTACAAACAAGGATTACATTGATCCAAGTGTAGTGAATAGCCCTTTGTTTATCTCTATCCCCTTCTTTGTGTGTCAAATTACTTGATAATTTAATTGTTAACATGTACCTCCTTATATCACTTATCCATCCTATTAGTTCATCCAAGTTGACCTCTTTCACAAGCATCACTTTTTCACTAGGATAGGATAGAGCTAGATTTTCATAGAGAGCTCGACCACTTACAAACTTGGTTGACTTGATTTCTATATCAAATTATTGGGTTTTATTTATCTCACCCTCTTTTATCCTAGTTATCCATGTAGTACTATGGATATTATGTTAGGGTGGATCACAAATACAATTATTTTACTTTGAGAAGTTAGTACCTATTTTTTTTAGGGTTTTCATCATTGCAAACACTTGTTTCTCTATAAAACTATATCGCTTCTTGTAGTTGTGAAGCATTTGACTCATAAAGGATATTGGATGCTATTCTTTATAATATTTTTGAGTTAGTACTACTACAATAATTACATTGGCACCAAACACATACAACTTACAATATTTGGAGAAGTCTAGATTAATGATTATATATGGTTTTTTAATTGCACGCTTAATTTCATGGAATGATTAATTTCTTCTATCCAAGTAGAGATAACATTTTTTCCTAAACATCTTTGTTATAGGCCTCATAAATTGCAGAAAGTTAGTGATGAAATTAGCCATAAACTAAAATTGACCAAAAAACCTAATACCCTTGATTAATGATGACAATCATAGCTCTTGTATTACTTTGATACGATTTGAGATCTACTGCAAGGTCCTTCTTTAATACCATATGCCCTAAAAGTTTAATTAGGATTTAAGGAAATTCCTTATTCCTTATACCTCTTGAAGACTGATTTTAACTATTCAATGTGATTACTCCTTTTCTTAGAGAAGATAGTTAGGTCATTCAAATATATAACAATAATTTTGTCAATCTATCCAATAAATGTGATATCCATTGCTTTTTAAAGTGTGGCTATTACATTCTATAATCTAAAAGGTATTATTTGATAAGAAAAAGCTCCCCATTTACTTATGAATGTTGTTTATTGCTATTCATCATCCTTTACCCATATTTGATTGTAACTTGAGAAACCATAAAACACTGACAATATTTGTCACCTTCCACTTTTTGTAATATCTAATCTATAGATGGCAACAGGAAGTGGAATTTCAAAGATGATAGTGGAAAGTAGACTTTCAAATATGCTCTATTCGTGTTTCTGAAATATACATATAATTAGATGTCTCCAATATTTTTGCATACTAGAACCAAATTCACTACTTGACTTGAATGCTTAATGTGAATGATGATTTATGCATATAGAAATTTAAAGAGCTCCTTTTTTATTACTAATTCAATTTTTGGATTGACAAGCCTATGTTTTTGTTAAAATATCCTAACACTAGGCTCAAGGTCAGTAATATGTTCAATTATGTTCCTATTGTAGATCTTGAGGTCTTCATAACAATAAGTAATAACTTCACCATAATTTCCACACAACTCCTTGAATAAGTGAATCTCTTTCTTTATATGCTCCTTACCCATTAATAGATTTTAACCTTTAGCAATTTAAATAGAATGAAGATTTTTCCTTGATGCTAGTCTTCTTGGCACTGTCATTAGGATTAAATAAAATTTACAACATAATCAAGTCTTTGGGTAACTTATTTGTTTGTAATAAATTCCATCTTTGATGTCATCCCCATACTCATTCTTTGCTTCAACATATTGTGCTTCTTTAACAAAGAACTCAATGATCTATTCATCATTATTAAATATTTTCCAATGACAAAATTTATCTAGAATTGTAAACTTTAAAACCACTTCTAACTCCTTAGGTTTATTCCATATATCAATGATTAGATCAAACCTTACAACTAGGGAGGCTAGTTCATCTACCTTCACGTTTAGTTAACTAGGTATTGTTACAATTTTCATAAGTGTTGAAGATCTCAATAAAGTTTTATATTCTATGTTTATAGGATTTCAAAATATTTATTTTTAGCAACATACATGGGTTTAACCTGATTTATCACAAGTTCATTATCACTAATTATTTTTAGGTTTTTTACCTCTATATTTTTTGCCTTTCATAATCCAGTGCAAAATGCTTCATACTTAGCTATATTATTTATGCAATTTAATTCTAATCTATAGACAATGCATTTGTAATCAGATGGGTTAGTGCATTCTATACCAATACAGGTCCCATTTTTTGTTCTAGCTCCACAAAATTTCGTTATCCATGTATCTTCTACTCCTTGAGCTTGTTTGCTTATCAAGGATGGAATCTTAGTGGGTTATTTTGATATCAAGTAACTACTTTGATCAATTTATTCATATGCACCTTCCAAGTATTTACTTTCATCCTCTTATAAGACTCTAATAATCATGTCTAATTCTAAAACGAGTTTGATTGCATTCAATCTTCATCAAAAACCTCAAGTAGCTCATTCTGGTTGACGATTTCATCTTCATTTAACTTGTATAATAGGTAAGTACATTGATGTTAATATTTTATTTTTATCATTTTTCCATCCCTAGGAACCTTCATATAAGTGTAGTCCATTGTTAAGTATCCACCCCCTAATAGTTCTTGGTCCATTCTCTTAAGAGCAACATCCCACAATATGGGGGGAGATAAACTACTATTACATCTCGAACAACAACCAAATTTGAATGCTTAGCTACAATCATTATTATGTCTTTAATACCCCCATTGCATTTACCCTTATTCCACCCATTTGTATAGGTACCCTGACTATTTTTGCACAAGATAATCCCATTTTATCATATGTTGCTTTTTGTATCATTATCACAATGATCCTTGAATCTATAATGCAATTGCATAGTAGAAAATTCTTAATTTTCAAGGTGATGTAAAATTATAGAGCTTTCATTATTTTGGATTTGAAAGCATGTAATATGTCTACAAAGTTCACCTAAATATCATATGGATCTTCGACTATCAAGTTTTTCTACTTGACTATATTAGGTTGTACTTGCTGATATGCTTCTATCTTTGCCTTTGTGTAACTACTCTTATACACTTTTAAGGGTTATTACAATAAATCCCTCAACAATACTTAATTTTTATTTACGTAGACTATTCTCATTATACAATTTCTTTTTTGTAGTAGTATGTTGTAATGGCTCAACCCTCACTAGTTAGGGATGGATACTTCAAGTTATTCTTGTATTCCCTTTAAATTTTCTCTATTTTTTACTTATTAGATGTCACACCCTTTTAAACCATAGACTCTTTTACTTTATTATGAGTTATAAAAAAGTACAACATATGCAGTCCCAATTTTGTTTAGTCAAATTGGAAGAAAGGGGAATATACCCCTTTTAATCTACAAATATAGGCCAACTCCCCAATATCCTTCCTAATTATAACTAAGCTAAACTAAATGCATGAAGTAAAAATATAAATTAAATGCATGAAATTAAAATTTAGAAATTTAGGGTATAAGAGTTTGAAAGTAAAATATGGATATAGTTGTAACAAAGATAGTGTATGATCAATTAACACATCAGACAACTAATTAACAACAATGCATCCTACACATAAAAAATGGAATTAACAAGGAATGATAAGAGGATAAAAGAGTAGTCCATCAATAATCATACATTCCACAATCCAAGAGGGCAATGCCACTAATGGAGAGCAAAAAGTTTTACCCATCTATTATTATTCCAAAATAAATAATATCAATTACAATGCGGGACTCACTGAGTGTAGCTATGATTATCTCAAGGTAAAAGATGTTTGCAATGGATCCCATGGATCCTATTTATAATAAGAAATCACCCTTAAGTTACCTTAGGTGAAAAATTTATACTTCTAGTAAAAACAAATATTTGGGGCATATTTAGCAAAATAATGCAATTACATTGCTATAAATACATCCCTAAATGGCTTAGAAGCATTTCATAATACTTAGTGGTGCTATTACATGCTAAGACATTGCTTTCCAAAAATATTCCTTGGGGTCCACGTGCTTCTTGTCTATTTTTACCTCTTAATGAGCAATTTTCTCCTTCATGAGAGCACTCCACTCTTGCTTATTGAGTGGTTTGATATGCTTAAATCAGTCACATCACTTAGAGTGGATTGCACCTTTAAACTTTGTAAAATTGGCTCCCTAGAGGCTCAAATTGCTTGGTTATTTGGTTTTGCAAGTGTTCAAAAAATAAAGGACCCAAGGTAGTAATTGAGTTACTATTTTTTAGTGACTTCATGGGGCACCAATCTTGATTAGAAAGAGATACAAGTTTACTTCTTTACCCTTGGGTACAAAAACAAAAAATTAGAATTCTACCATCATAAAATTATAAAATTTTGGGTTTTTAGTCCTCTCATAAAAGTAGCTTCAACAAAATTTTCCACTCCTCATATTTAGGTAATTGGATAATTATAAGGTTCTCCATGTCTCTTGATAGATCCTTATCAGGGTTCTTAGTTAACCCATCTTGTTGCTCCACCATTTTTTCAATTGGCCCAACAATGTCTTTAGCTATTTGATTCATTTTGGTGCAAATTTTGCTTCATCCTTGGTATTATTATCCTCAAATATTGTTTGCATAACATCATCATCAAGGAGCATTTTTTGATAGTCAAACATATTAGGCAAACCAATATTCACCAACCCTTTTATTTTAGCTATTAATTATTGCACTAGGGTTCCTAAGGTTTCTATTGTACCATTGCATGTTCATAGGTCTGTTTGGATGTCAAGGATTATTTTAGAAAATTTGACCATTTATTTTATTTCTATCCCTAATTACTATGCCTATGATGCTAGCATCATTTCCAGCTATGTTAACACCTCCTAGGATCTTGCTTTCATAACTAGTTCATCCTCAGTTTGTTAAATAATATTTGTCATCTAGTCAAGGATAGCCTGTACATTGGCTATGAACTCAAAATACCTTTTGGCATTTGCAACCTTGGATATAATACCACCCATAGTGATTTAACCTACTTTATCTCTAAGGTATGTCTTGTGTGTCATAGTGTTAGCTAGTAATAGATGTGTGGTTGTGTCCTTGATGATAGGGGATTGGAAAGAGGTGATGGGTGTCATGGTAATAGTTTGAATAACTATGAGAGATGTATAAAACTAGTGGATACACTTATTATGGGAAAAATGAAGTACAATAGAAGAATTTTGTAGGACCAAAGAAGTGGGGATAGAAAAAATAGTGGAAGGCAAAGAAATGGGAAATGAAATAAGAATCTATGTTAAGTGCTATTGCCCATGGTAGATGCATACACAAGGTCATATTTGAGTTTATGGAGTCACTTGAATCTACTAGAATTATATTTGCCAAAATTATAATTTTTTGAATTTCATGTTGGAATGACCATTTGCAAAGTACCTATAAAACTCAAGCACAAATAACATAAAATTTATCAAGTTTTAAATAATATTAGGTTTGGATATAAATGAAGAACACAAGATTATACTAAGAGGGGGGTGAACAGTATAAGACTACTTTTTACTTTATTTCCAAACCAATATCAATTAATGTTCTTAATTGCAATAACCAAATATAGCAGTGTGCATTAATAACTCAGATAGCAGTAGTAAGAAAGAGCACAAGTCAAAACATAATTGAGACACAACAATTTACGTGGTTCACCCAATGTGGGCTACTCCACGGAGAAAATATTTTACTAAAACTTTCTCAATCAATCTCTTTGGGAAACACTCCAAATTACAATGTTTATGGATATTTATCCAAATGAGAACTCTTTCCCCTTATGCTTTGGCTATGTGATATTCCAGGAGAATCTATCTCTCTACTGCACTAACTAGTGGACCTCTCTCCACTTGAAGACTCCTCACTCAGATTTGTCTTCAACTATGCTGCCTACTTGGATCTCTATCCACTAAGACTTTGTCCTTTGTACTCTGTCACCTCCAAAGCTCTGTTAATAGGCTCACTAAGAACCTGCTCAATAGGTTCACACAAAACCTGCTTAACAAGCTCACACAGAACCTATCCAATGCTGAATAACAAGCTCACATAGAACCTATCCAATGCTAAATAACAAGCTCACACAGAACCTATCCAATGCTGAATAACAAGCTCACATATAACCTGTCCAATGCTGAATAACAAGCTCACACATAACTTGTCCAATGCTGCTCCAACAAGCTCACTAAGAACTTGTCCAAATCTGCTCTAGCAAGCTCACCAAGAACTTGACCAAATCTGCTCTAGCAAGCTCACCAAGAACTTGCCCAAATCTGCTCTAGAAAGCTCACCAAGAACTTGCCCAAAATTGTCCACAAATCTATCCCAAAGGCCTTATCAAAGGCTCAATCAATCATGCTCAAGTAGTACTCAAAATGAACTCAACAATGAATGGCAATCTCAACTCAAATCCACTTCATAGAAGCATAAAGAGATTTTTTAGAGACTCAACATGTTCTAATATCACTCTCAACCCAAATCAATCTCAAATCAACTCATAGAAGCATAAAGAGAATTGTTAGAGACTCAATATGTTCTAAACTCACACTCAACTCAAATAAACCTCAACTTAATTCAAGTCAACCTCAACTCAACTCAAGTCTTATAGAACCATAAAGAGAATTGTTAGAGACTCAATATGTTCTAACCTCAATCTCAACTCAACCAATCATCACAAGGGACAACTCTCTCTCACACAACCCTAGTCCAAGTATGTATCAACCAACTCAAATGTTTCCAACAATGCTCAACCACAAATATCACATAACAATGATACTCATATTCTTTTCTAACTCAAGTTCTTTCACAACTAATGGGCTTCAACCACTAAGCTTATAACACAAGGTTTAAACACAACTCTCAATTCAAAAAACCTTGATGCATTCAACCAACCAATTTTGAAAAGGAAACCACAAGAAATCCTTTTACCTCCAATTATATTTTAGAAATAAACCACCATAAACAATCAATAGGAGAATATGCCCATACCTTTTATGAAGTGAAGAAACCCCTTTGAAAATCTTCCATACTCAACATACTTTGAAACAAAACAACCTTCACTTTGAAACCCTTTACAAAAATAGAAATATCTCTCTACATATATATTATTTCTCCTTCTAAATGATTTAGTCAAATATCCCTCGAAATAAGCTTTCCAACGATATATAATATGATATACTTTTATAAAAGGAAAATACCAAAAATATCTTCTTTTCTAAAAGTGCTTTTAAAATTGCCTTCCAATAAAAAATCAAATCAACCCTCATCACCTTATTCCTCCAAAATTAGGCAATAATAAAAAAATTATTAATAAAAACATTACTTGCCTCTTAGAGGGAATCGAACCCTCGTCTCTGCCCAAAAAATCCTCAATCGCGATGCCAAAGACCACACGAGCTACGCGCTCACATAGGATGAAGAGCGCAAAATGCGCTTTTGTCCTTCTCCCCTTGCTCACGTCAAAAAAATGTGGGCCAATTCTCTTGCTTGAAACTCTAACCCGTGGGAATCGAACCTCGTCTTTTTCACAAGCAAAAACCTTTGCACTCCCCTCGCTCGCCATTGGACCACACTGGCACACAAATATTTCGATGCTTTTTGTCTTATCTCCTCTGCATTCGATTTCAAGGCTTTTGAAATAAAAGCCTTTGCATTTATATGCAACTTCCCTTTAATTTTGTAAACATTGGTGGTGCAATTAATTTAATTTTTGATGATGATGTCGGCGCTGAGGTAATTTTAATTTTAAAAATTAAAATTAAATTTTAAATATTAAAATTTAAACCAAATATTCAAAATTGAATATCTCCATCTCCCGGGCACTTTTTTTAATGAAACAAAAAGCCAACCTGGGTTTTAAGAAAAACCCATTTCAAATCTGTCATCCATGGTTTTAAATAAAACCTTTTATTTTACCTACCTTGGTTTTCACAAAAACCCTGTATATATCCATGCTCTCCGAAATATGAATGCTTTGGTCATCAAAATTCAATGTTACCTTGTGACATTAATGTGACATCAATGAAAACATAAAAAACTCAAATTTCCAACAATATTCCCCTTTGTCATTGATGGCAACACCTCTAAAACAAAAACCACAATCACTACAAAAACCATCTCTGAGAATCAAAGCTGCTCCCCCTGACTCAATAATCTCTTTGGAGGCTGCTCCCCCTAACTCAATACTCTCTTTGGAGGTTGCTCCCCCTAACTCAATGCTCTCCTCCTTACTCAAATCTCTCCCCTTTGACATCAATGGCAAAAGGGACACCTATGGGGCTAAAAGATATGACTCTTAAGCATAGCACCCTCACCACCTTCTCTCTTGAGGTGACTAATTTTGGGGTGGGAGTACCTTTACTCCCATCTTACATTGATTATTTCCTCTATCAAATTCCTTCCATGTTTTTTTGATATTCTTCTCTTGATGAATTACTTGATCTTCTTGCCTTGAACTTGTTTGGAATTGATTCCTGCACCATTTTGCAATATGCACAAAGCTATTGCATTTAAAACACTTGATATTGTAGCCTTTGGATGGTGCCCATATCTTGAATTATTTCTTGAAGTAATTTCCATATCCATTCCTTTCCTGAACCCTGTATTATGAAGCTCTGTTTTCATGACCATTATTACCATGACTTCTGAATTGTGTAGCTTTAAAACCAAAACCATGTTGCTCATTTCCTTTGCACTAAAAAGCTTTATGACCAATCCTATTACATGAGAAGCAATGTCCTTGAAAATCATACCTTCTTCCTTTGAATTTTATTTTAGCAAAATCAAACTTCTTTGATCCATAGACCCTTTCTTGACCATTATTCCTAATCATCTTCAACTTGTGCATTGCATCCTTGAACCTTATTTGTAGCATCTAAATCTTCTTCCTTAATTTCTGTCTTTCTTTTCTCTTCAAGAGTTTCTTTTCCTTTTGAACTTGATTCACCTATCTCAAAAAAAGATCCAAACTGAATATTTGGAGCCATACGAACTTTGGAACTTTCCTCACAAATCTTAGGTGCTTCTTTGCTTTCATATTTTAGAACTTCCTTTCCTTTTGAGTGTGATTCCCCAAACTTGAAATATGAGACCTTTGGTGCTTTGGAATCTCCCTCTTCTTTTTCTTCATTTGTGTTAAGTAGGAAATTGGCACACATCTCTATAGCCTCTGAAATGCAAGTATCCATTTTTGCTGCTTCTTTTTCTTTGAGAACTAGTTCTTCCTTATAGATTTCTGAAATGAAACCTCCTGATACAAATATAGGATGTTGTGTACTTATTTTTTTTCCATTATTCATAACCAAGCCCTGTATTTATAAATGGATCTCGTTGTAAATCCAAAAAATTATCCAGTGTTTTTGAATTTCTTTGAAATCGTGCTAACTCATTTATGTAGGTCCCAAAACTTTTATGATATTATTCTTCTAACTGAACACATATTTATTTCCTCTCCTTTAGTTTCTCACAAATAGTGATTCCCAACTCTTTTTATTCCTGAAGTTCTTTTTACAAATCTTGAATGTGTTGATTAAGCATCATATTGACTTTTTAATTTTCTTGAACTTTATTTTCAAGCCTCTTGATTTTATTTTTCAACCTCCTGATTTTATTTTCTTATTTTGTGGAATCCTCTTCTTTAACTTCAATACCTAGGAATAGATGTTCTTGCTTTTCTTCATTTATTCCAAAGAATGTACATCCTTCTTCATCTAACTGATATTTATCACTGTAATATAAACTATCCCTTGCTTCTACAATGTAGTAAGATTTCTTTGCCAACTTTACCTTGGAATCTCCTTCATAAGTATTTCGTAACTTGGTCCACATCTCATTAGCTAAAGTACATACCATGAATTTTACAAAATCTATCTCACGAATCCCACTCAAGATACAATTCATTGCTCTTGCATTTATCTCAACCAATTTATTGGTAGTCTTATCTTCCTCGGGATCACCTTCAATCCTATACTATTTTTAAACCATTTGCCATACCTCATATCCTTGTGATATCAAGTAGTTCTTCATTCTCATGCTCCAGAAAGCATAATTTTTACCATCAAACAATGGAGCCTTATTTGTAGATGATCCATTCTATGAAGCCATATGTGTTCTTGTAGAATATGCCCTCAAGATATTAGCCTTTCCGAAGGAACCCGCTCTAATACCAATTGAAGAACATAAGCTTATACTAAGATGGGAGGTGAACAGTATAAGACCACTTTTTACTTTCTTTCCAAACCAATATCAATTAATGTCCTTAATTACAATAACCAAATATAGCAGTGTGCATTAATAACTCAGATAACGGTAGTAAGCAAGAGCACACATCATCACATAATTGAGACACAATAATTTACGTGGTTCACCCAATGTGGGCTACTCCACGGAGAAAATATTTTACTAAAAATTTATCAATCAATATCTTTGGGAATCACTCCCAATTACAAATTTTATGGATCTCTGTCCAAAGGAGAACTCTTCCCCATTTTGCTCTAGCTATATGATCTTCTAGGAGACTGTCTCTCTGCTGCACTGACTGGTGGACCTCTCTCCACTTGAAGACTCCTCACTCAGAACTGTCGTCAACTGTGTTGGCTGTTGTATCTCTATCCATTGAGACTCTGTCCTCTGTACTCTATCACCTCCAAAGTTTTGTCAATAGGCTCACTAAGAACTTGCTCAATAGGTTCACACAGAACCCGTTTAACAAGTTCACACAAAACCTATCCAATGTTGAATAACAAGCTCACACATAACATGTCCAATGTTTAATAACAAGCTCACACAGAACTTGTCCAATGTTGAATAACAATATCACACAGGACTTGTCCAATGCTTAATAACAAGCTCACACAAAACCTGTCCAATGCTGAATAACAAGCTCACACAGAACTTGTCCAATGCTGCTCCAACAAGCTCACTAAGAACTTGTCCAAATATGCTCTAGCAAGCTCACCAAGAACTTTCCCAAATATGCTCTAGCAAACTCACCAAGAACTTACCCAAATATGCTCTAGCAAGCTCACCAAGAACTTGCCCAAAACTATCCACAAATATGTTCCAAAGGCCTTCTCAAAGGCTCAATCAATAATGATCAAGTAGTACTCAAAATTAACTCAATAACGAATGCAATATCAACTCAAATCCACTTCATATAAGCATAAAGAGGTTTTTTAGAGACTCAATATGTTATAATCTCACTCTCAACCCAAATCAATCTCAACTCAACTCATAAAAGCATAAAGAGAATTGTTAGAGATTCAATATGTTCTAAACTCACTCTCAACTCAAGTCAACCTCAACTCAATTCAAGTCAACCTAAACTCAACTCAAGTCTTATAGAATTATAAAGAGAATTGTTAGAGACTCAATATGTTCTAACCTCAATCTCAACTCAACCAATCATCATAAGGGAAAACTCTATCTCACACAACCCTAGTCCAAGTATGTATCAACCAAATCAAATGTTTCCAATAATGCTCAACCACAAATATCACATAACAATGATACTCATGTTATTTTATAACTCAAGTTATTTCACAACCAATGGACTTCAACCACTATGCTTATAACACAAGGTTTAAACACAACTCTCAATTCAAAAAATCTTGATGCATTCAACCAACCACTTTCGAAAAGGAAACCACAAACAATCCTTTTCCCTCCAATGATATTTCAGAAATCAACCACCATAAAAAATCAATAGGAGAATGTGCCCATACCTTTTATGAAGTGAAGAAACCCCTTTGGAAATCTACCACACTCAACATACTTTGAAATAAAACAACCTTCACTTTGAAACCCTTTACAAAAACATAAATATCTCTCTACATACACCTTATTTCTCCTTCTAAATGAGTTAGTCAAATAGCCCTCGAAATAAGCTTTCCAATGATATATAATATGATATACTTTTATAAAAGGAAAATACCAGAAATATCTTCTTTTGTAAAAGTGCTTTTAAAATTGCCTTCCAATAAAAAATCAAATCAACCCTCATCACCTTATTCCTCCAACATTAGGCAATAATAAAAAAATTATTAATAAAAATGTTACTTGCCTCTTAGAGGGAATCAAAACCTCGTATCTGCCCAAACAATCCTCAACCACGGCACCAAAGACCACGCGAGCTACCCGCTCGCATAGGACGAAGAGCGCAGAATGCGTTTTTGTCCTTCTCCCCTTGCTCACATCAAAAAAATGTGGGCCAATTATCTTGCTCAAAACTCTAACCCGTGGGAATCGAACCTCATCTCTTTCACAAGAAAAAACCTTTGCACTCCCCTCGCTCACCATTGGACCACGCTACCACATGAATATTTTGGCGCTTTTCGTCTTATCTCCTCTGCATTCGATTCCAAGGCTTTTGAAATAAAAGCCTTTGCATTTATATGCAACTTCCCTTTAATTTTGCAAACATCGGTGACACTTTTAAATTAATTTCTTTTTGATGATGATGTCGACGCTGAGGTAATTTTAATTTTAAAAATTAAAATTAAATTTTAAATATTAAAATTTAAACCAAATATTCAAAATTGAATATCTCCATCTTCGGGGCACCTTTTTAGACAAAACAAAAAGCCAACCTGGGTTTTAAGAAAATCCCATTTCAAATCTACCATCCATGGTTTTAAATAAAACCTTTTATTTTACCTGCATTGGTTTTCACAAAAACCCTGTATATATCCATGCTCTACGAAATATGAATTCTTTTGTCATCAAAACTCAATGTTACCTTGTGACATTAATGTGACATCGATGACAACATAAAATAACTCAAATTGCCAACACTAAAAAATCAATCAAACCACTCTAAAATTGACTTACAAAAGTGTAGATCAAGATGAAAAATTGACTTGCTAAGTCTAGTGAATTGTACACTTCTTGTAATATCCTAAACTTGCCCAAAATTGAGTCAATTGCTCGTTTTCATGAGCGAATTACTTGCAAAAATCAAACTTAGTTTTTTTTTTTTAGTTTGAGCTAATTGCTTCATCTATGATGGCTACATTTTTGGGTATAAATATTGAGAAAATTCAGCAAAAATATATAAAAATGGAATTTATCCCTCCAGGCATGCCATAAACTATGTTGATCTAGAACCTGTGGGATTTAACTTCTGATTTAAGTTTTGCACCCCCAAATTTGAGTTGCAATAAGGTTAGGTTTGCCAAATATTTCCTTGAACCTATGGATTAAGGATGGTTGCCTACTATAATTTTATTTATCTCTATTCTACTCTAACTACTTCACAAGGAAAATAAATGAATGAAAGAAATACATAAAGTAAATTGCAAAACAAAATGCATAAAGTTCATTAAAAATTGTGAAGTATAGGCTGCAATAGATGAATGAAAATATGACTACTACACCATAGTGAGGATATCACATGATTATTCAACACATGTTAACTCGAATAACATCAATGTTCATCCATTTATTTAATTATAGATTTGATAAACAAATGATAAGATGAGCTAGAGGGGTCATACCCAACCGTCATACATTTAGCAAACTAGGAAGGCAATGTCATTAATGGAATGCATAAGGACTTGTCAATTTATTATAGACTCATGAGTACAAAGCATAATGTGGGTTTCATAGAGTGTAGCTCTAAATTCTTATGGCCAAAAAATAGTTACAATGAGGTCCTATGACCCTATTTATAGCAAACGTTTATCCCTTAGTTACCTAGAGTGAAAAAATATTTGGGGGTAACTTTAGTAGAATGCGACACCTCCAAATTTTACATGTCTTTGATTATATATCTAATAGGATTAGAAGGCGTAGAAAATGCTTACTGAACCACAAAATACCAAAAAAGTTGTTTTTGAAAAAGTTTCCTCATAATCCATGATGATTTTCACTTTTGCACTTTGTCCAAGGGATTTGCTTGGTTTTGTCAAGTGATTCACTTTCTTTAGAAAGGAAAATAACCATTCCTATTGAGTGAATCACTTCTTGAGAAAATTATCATCTTTGTTGAGCGAATTGCTCCTCTTAGCCAATCGATAGATTTTTAAGATGAATTGGTACTTTACCAAATATGAGCAAAATTTTAGAATTTTAGGTATTTTCCTATTTTCTAGTCTCTTCTTTTTGTCTATTGCTTAAAAAATTAACAAAATTTGGTACAGGTAGTGTCAATATACTATAGGAACCCAAACTAAACCTCTGATTGAACTCACCCTAAGTCCAACCTCAATGCCTTTAACCCTTGGTTGAATCATGTAGTAGAGTGCTTATTCTCACCACACCAAAATTATAGAATATTATATTCCTAAATTTATACCACATCATGTGCATCAATGTTATGTTGACCCTGTGTTGATGCACAAACACAAGTCTTTCTACACATTTTGATTTTCCTAATGACAATCCTTCCTACTCTCATCATGTCTTCTTATGAGTTTGTAATTAAATGAAATTGAGTACCTATAACCTTCTTAATATTTCTTAAGCATGTCAATGCTCCCCAAGAATCTTGAGTTTGAATCCCAACCAACCCAATATTCTACTTTACACACTTCTTGATCACGTCGATGCTTCTTGAGCATCCTATGTATGATTACTAGTCAATCCAGAGTTATGCCAAGCAAACCATCTTGTTAGTAGATTTATAACATGCAATAGATATACCAATGGTAACTTTCCTCTTTGCTACACATTCATGCCAAGGATACACCAAGACAACATCCTCTTCATCTAAACTCAATCAAAGAATTTAAACATCTATCAGGGGCCAACAAGTACCTTTGGAATTTTACCTACATCTAGGGAAGAATACAAGGTGGGATCCATCAATCTCCAACATGGTCACCCAAGTATTATATATAATTAAAGAAAGCCAAAAATGAAAGGATAATATTAATGGAGGAGAACCTTAGAATCACCTTTCTATATGCATGCCTATCAACCAAAAACCCTTTCCATATGTATGCTTGTCAACGAACAATGGTTCTTCTCAATGAATTGGCAAAGAGGAATGAAGAATTCAACCATACTAATGAGTAACCACATAGAAATGGCATTCCACGTCATGCATTGAGTTGAAAACATTTCCACCTCCCATATTCTTGAGTTTTCATTACAAGTTTTAGATTTATCTTGTTCAACCTAGGATTTTACCAAATCATATTTTTCAATAAATCATATCCTTAGTTCCTTTTGGGTCCTTTCCCTCCAATTTGGCTTCTCAACTCAATATAGAAGAGGGATTCATATTATCCAATGCATCTTGTGATCGTTAACCAGTTTTGTGAAAGCAAATCTTGCCTCCATACTTTCTCTCATTAAAAAAAAAATCACCACCATAAGGAAACCTTCTAGGCATTCGTGATGATCATCGAACAATGAATAATTCAACCAATAATTTACATAGACCTCCTAATGTGGTCAAAGTACTAGCCTATTCAATATCTAAATCATAACATCTTGTGTTCCATATAAACATTTTCCAGCACTTTATCACCATGTCAGTAAATCTACCTTCCCAAGCATCTGTTTGTCATGTCCAAGGTTGTTGCTTACTTACGCAATAACTACATTTTGGCACTCATGTACCAAAAAATTAGGTGACTAGTTATCTCTCCATCCTTGAGGGTTTTCCCAGGTCCCATGGTTTTCATCTAGACCAATTTTATCGACATTAGATATCACAAACTTTCTCTTTGACTGGACTTAATTTCACTTGCTCATGGAGTCACTTTTGTGTTCCTAGACCAAGTGTTTATCCAAAAAAATAATTCCTTTATGTGTTGCTTATTGGGTATAAATACTCAACTTGCACAATTTATTTGGTCCAAGATCCTTCCTTTCCATTCATTCTTGGTACAAGTTCCATATGTATAGCTTCTTTGATCCAAGACCTCTCCTTTCCATTCATGCTTGGCATAAGATCCACTTGACCAACATATCTATCTATCCTAGCACCAGTCCCTGGATTGTCCAACCTCTATGGCCTATTAGGCTCAAGGCCCTACCTTGTAATACCTTCCAACATGAATACAACCTTTCCTTTGGAAGACTCATTCACAAGTTATTTTTTTAAGAGCATAACATTTAATGTTGAAAAAATGGTGATTGATCGTGATATGATGTATAGAATTATTGTTCAAACATGAGCACATCATATATTTCCTTTTATAGCTATAAAACATTGAATCCTTTCTTATTTGAATGTTGCATTTTCATATAGCAAGATTGTTTAAAATTTCAAATATATTTGTCTTATTTTCTAAGAGGGTAATGGGTATTATTGATCAATCAAATAATCATGGTTAACATCTCAACTTATGTTAAAATATTCTTAATGTTGAACTCTAGCATGTTATATATATAAAGTTTGATATTATCTAGTTTTAGAATATTGTAGGAGGACATGGCTTATGTTTTTGGACTCTTTCTTCCACATTTCATGCTTTGGCTTACCCATCTCTTTCTCTATGATACACTCATTATGAGTAACTTTCCATGTTGACATAACCACATTAAATAGTGAATTTTGAGCAATACTTTGGTAACTTGATTATTATATTGTGATTCCCACATATTTTGAAGATGTGTAATTTTTTTGAATTGATCAATTGAGACCTTCAAAAACCTAGTTTTACAAAATATTGATCAAAGGCATGATTTTCTAAAAATGGCATGATTGGATCCTAAGTAGAAAAGCACTAGAAAACATGGAGCAATTGGTTCCTAAAGAGTGAAGAACTAGTAGAATGAAATGAAGTGCTCCTAGATAGGAGTGATTCACTACCCCCTTAAATTGAATCATTCAATGATAGGTAAAAATTAATAAGTGTACAAATTTCCAAGTAGATATTCAAAAGTGACATTTTTATATGTAGTGGTTCCACTAAGAATTTTAGGATCATTCTAAGTTTAAAAATGTATTTAGAGGTATGTAACACTTGGAGGTGTATCATTTTGTTAAAGATATCCCCAAATCTTTACTTTACTAGGAGTGAGAATTCCTCACCCAGGTAACTCACATTTGAATTCACAATATTTTCTAGAAATAAATAGAAGCAATCCATCTATTCAAACCTTGTATAGAAAGCGTAAAAGAAGAAAATAAAGGAAATGAGACATAAGTTGTTGCATACCCATAGGAATCATAAAAAATCATTGTATTCTCTATGGACAAGAATCATAGCACTCTTATACAATAAATGGAGTGGTTTGGATATTTATACCATACCTAATCCTAATTAAATAAATGAGTTTAACCTAAGTTGATATAACAAGAGGGATTTAAAGTTAATTAAAGTAACCACATCAAGGTAATTATTAGGGATTTACATAATAACATATCATATTAATTAAATCCTAAAATGACCAGAAGTTGACATTTGATCTAACAACAAGTAATAACACAAGTCATTCAGAAACATATGCTTTATTCATTATGAATTTTGTATAGGTTACAAATAGGGAGAGTTTCTCCTTTTCTTTCTTTTCACGGATAAGCAATATAGGCCGGATGCCTCCTTCTGATGTTCCTCAGTGTAGGTGGTATTATTTGTATGCAGGACACCACTGGGTTGCTGTTTGTTGGTGTTCCTTCCTTCAAATATGCTAAATAACCTGAAAGAAACTTGCAAGAAAGGGTCAATACGTTGGGGGCTTGCCTTAGTCAGGCCCCATATTTAAGAAGATGAAATGATTGTAAAACTGTAACATAAACTAAAATAAAATATGCAAAAGGTAAGAATATGTTAAAACAAAGCTTACCTCCCAAATTTGGGGTGATTTGGGGCTTGCAAATGCACTTCGCGACCCAGGTCGCTAATTGGAGCCAGATTCGTAGGGCAGGCTACGAATTGAGTTGTGATGCTCTTCTAGTAAAATATCTTCAGTAGATCGATCCTAAGGCAGCTGGGGTACCTCTGTATGCTGTCAGAATCCATCTGTGTGTGTCGAGAACGTACTGTATACTATTGGTTTTCCATTTCTACAGAGTAATTATACTTTGTTGAATATGGGAATCAGACTTGATTAGGGGTTTGGGACCCATTATTTATAGGCAAATGCAAGGTGCGGGGGGGTTAGATAGACTAAACCTAGGTTTGATTCTGACTAGGGTTATGTTAAGAAATGCTATGTGGCAACATCACATTCTAAGTAGGAAATATCCTATCCTCACACATGTGTGAGGAAGGATTAGTGCTAATCCTAATTAGGCCTTAAGCATGCTTAGGGGAGGAATAAAAGAAAACCCTAGGAAACCCTAAATGGGCACATGTGGGAGGATTTGATTAACACTAATTATAAATTAAGAGTTAATTAATCCAACTTTGCCCTAAAAAGGGGCTTACGTGAAGTCAACATTAAATTAGAATTTGATAATTGAATTTTAAGTGATTTTGCCAATTAATACCCCGTGGGGGTGTCAATTGAGTGTAAATGGGCTATGCATCGCCTCAGGTTGCTGTCTAAAAGCATATCGATGTATAAGATGTGGTTTTGAGGGCTTATTAGGGTTTTGGACCTGAAAGCCATTTGTGGAAGTCTACACATTACTATGGTGAACTTATGGAAGTCTACGCATGTCTACACATGACTATGCATGACTACAATAGTCTACAATAGCCTAGGGATGTCTGGAATCACCTATAGATATGCAAAAATAGCAATGTGTGACTTTTGGGTGTCTACATTTTGCCCCTTTTTGTACTATATTGGGTAGAACACAATTTAATACAAAAAAATGAAGGGTTTGTACAGAAGGAAAAGGGATAGAAGGGGAATGGAATCCAATAAAAGGGTATGTAGCCACTCGAAGTGTGACCATACAAATCAATCGGTGTCCAAGAAAAATAAGAGAGAGAATGGAATCTAATCGAAGGTATGTAGCCACTCGGAGTGTGACCATACAACATCAATTGGATGTCCACAGGGGAAGAAGAGAGGAAGGAAAGAAGGAAAAGAGGAAAGAGATAAAAACAATGCTAGTAAGGGAAAATGAATGATTATGGATGTAATGATGCGATTTTGCTGAGTCTGTATGATATTTATGATTCCATACTGGTTGCTTGAGAACATCAATTTTTGATTGCTTTGCTTTTGCGACCAAATTAGCGTGGTCCAAAAGTATGATTAGGAAAAAAACCTAACTAAATCTTTGTTGTTGATTGATTGATGAGAACATGGTGACAAGTGTCAAACCATTTGAGTTAGTTTAACATTTGGATTGTCAACTTGTGACCATATCAACGTGGTCGCAAATTCCATTTCCAAATGTTGTGCTAGGATTGGTTAAACGTATCATTCATTGTGTACTCAACGTACATGAATGCTAGATTGAATTCTCCATGGTAACGCTTAACTCTCCTAATATAACCCATGTCTGTTTGGGATTGAGATTATAATCGTATGATAATATTCAGCAAAAATTTTTGTAGACAAATATGCTAACCGTGCTTTTGGATTTTTGATATTGTGGTTGCATGCAAAGCTGACATTGGATATGAATACCCCATCAAACAAGGAATCAAAAATGAGGAGAATGGAATGTGGTGATTTGATGATGCAACGATTGATAAAGATACCCATGCATGATGAATATGATTGCTAGTAAGAAGAGAAAATAATGGTATCTAATCAAAGGTATGTGGCCGCTTGAAGCATGACCATACAACATTGACTTGGATAGCCAAGAAAAATAAGGGAAAAGAAATGGATCTAATCAAAGGTATGTAGCCACTCGAAGCGTGACCATACAACATTGATTGGATAGCCAAGAAGGAGAAGGGAAAAGAAAGGGATCTAATCAAAGGTATGTAGCCGCTCGAAGCGTGACCATACAAGATTGACTGGATAGAGAATAAGGAGAAGGGAACATAAAGGGGTATTATCAAAGGTATGTAGTCACTCGAAGCGTGACCATACAACATTGACTGGATAGCCAGGGGGAGAAGAGAAGGAAAGAAGAAGAGGAAAGAAATAAAAAGCAATGCTGGTAAAATGAAATGGATGATTGCGAATACAATGCTGTATTTTTGCTGAGTCCGTATGACATTTACGATGTCATACTGGTTGCTTGAGAACAACGTTTGTCTACTTGGCTTTTGCGACTAGATCAACGTGGTCCAAAAGTATGAATATGACAAGTTTATCGGTAAAATGCAAGTTGTGATTGCATATGGTGTTAAAAGGTAAGTTTTGGAGGCTCCTAGGGTTTTAGAGGGCATGTCCCTACTTTCCTAGATTTTTGGAGATGTTTTGAGGTATTTTGGCTCAATTCACGACCTGGGTAGCGATTTTGACCTAATTCATGACCCGAGTCGCAAATCGGGGTTTAAAGCATATTTAAGCCTAAAATTGCATGGGGGGGCTCATTTGCACGACACACGACTTTGGAAAGTGGTTTGGGAGAGCAATTGATAGCACGAAAGGAGCACGTTGATGATCATGAGGGTGACAATGATGAAAGGATGCAGATCAACTGGCATCAGGCATGGGGACCTATCGGTAAGTGATCATCTACCTTGTTTTATTTGTTTTCTTATTTGTTATTTTTCTGAGAAAATGTGAATGAGTGGGGGAGAGGTTTTCGTCCTGTTTTAAAAAAAAATTGTAAATTTTAAGTAAAATTTGAATACGTAGTGATAAACGGGCCAAATGGGTATCCAAAAGTGCGGTCAATTTTTCAATTGGGTTTGTTTTGTCGCCAATTTGATCGGGTAATGGGTAGAGTAGGTGTGAAGTTTGACTATCAATTTTTGAGGTAATGGTGTACTGACATTGATATTTTTTTTGTACTTTATCCGCTAAAGTAGGAAATGGGTATTCCGTTATGCGACTGTTTTAATTTTTTGATTTTGTTTGATGTGATTTCAGAATTTGATGGTTTGAGGTGTAATGTGTGAACTCTAGGGCGTTAGATCTGCCATGTTAGAGGTATAATCTCTAAAAACTAATGACATTTTCACTATAGAAGGTCAAAATGGGTATCCAAAAATGTTGGTTTTTTTGGTAGCTGACTTCATTTGACATGCCTTTGGTTTGCATGCCACGGTGTAGATAGTATTAAAATGAAAATGAGCTATAGGGAGCACGATGTAGACTGTACTCGATGTTAGTTTGAACTTCCACCACTAAATGGAAAAATGGGTATCTAAAAATATGACTTTTATTTTTAGATTGCATGTCTAGATATGTGTTCAGTTTTGGTGTTTTTAGAACATATTTGATTGTTAGATCTGTGTTGATTAGTAATTTGTTTTTGAATTTTGTTGACACATTTACCATTAAGTGGGCAAATGGGTATCCAAAAATGTGATTTTTTTTGTATGTCATTTTAATTGATCAAGTTTTGGATTGCGTGCCATAGTAGTTGTACAGTTGAGTTTGTTATTGGTTGTTGGGTGACCAATGTGTACTGTATGTCGTATGTGCTTGGACTTTTGCCATGAAATGACCAAATGGGTATCCAAATATATGACTATGTTGTTGATGTGTTTTATCATTTTTTCTGTACATTAATTTGTCTTGAGATGTGTGTCAAATTAAATGTTTTCAATTTGTAAATTTTGCATGATGAAGTTGAATTTTGATTGATTGGTTGTGTAGGTTATTGATGAATGTTGTGTTATGTGTTGAACAGGTGAAGGTGCCTGAGCCCCATCATCAGGTGAGAAAGTTTAAGAAGGGTTTTTCAAGGTTGATGAATACTCAGGAGGAGCTATAGTGGTTGGATGACATACAATTCCGCGGTGTGTGGGAGTGTAAGAGCATCTTAACCAATAGGGCATATGTGTCTGCATTATGTGAGCGGTGGGATGCAGACAGGAACATATTTCATTTCCCTATGGGGGAAATTACCATGATGTTGGAGGACATGTATCGCATCTATTGACTACCTATTGAGGGTGTTCCTATGAGGGCAACCGAATATGGGAGGAAGGACGTGGTTTTGGAGAGATTCTTTGGGGTTGGGTGGAGAGAGATCGATGTCTCCAAGATGGATTATGAGTGGTTGTGGCTGTAGAAGAAGATCTCAGATAGGAAATGTGTGATGATGATGATGATCTCTACATATGCCCTTCCTGATAGTTCTGGGGTGCTGTTTACCTAGAACATGCTGGATATAGTGAGTGATATGGTGGAGCACAAGGTTGTATTTGCATGGGCGCCTGCACTATTGGCCCAAGTAGACCATGAGTTGCATGATGTGGTTTGGGGTAGGTAGACTAGATTGATTGTGATTCCCTTGCTACAGGTATGGGCATGAGAGCACATAGCGATTGAGAGGCCCTCTTTGTTACCTCACCCTGTACATGTGGAGGGTAAGGAGTATCCTTACACCTTGTGGTGGAGTATGAAGGTGAAGCAGGGTATGAAGAGACCTCATGACGGTGATTCAGTTTTGTGGAGGATTAAGTTTGGGGAGCTGATGTTAGATGACATAAGGTGGAGACCATGGGTGCGTGGGGTGAGTTGGAAGGAGGATGATGAGCAACTACGGGCTATATGACAAGGTAGATGGTTGGTGGGGATATATACTCGACAGAATGAGTACTTTCAGTTTGATAAGGTACAATGCCAGTTTGGTTTGCGATAGGATGTTCTAGGGACTCCTTTTAATCTACTTTAGATGACAGGGAGACGAAGGAGAGTGCCCTATTGTATCGCCTTGGGTTGGGGAGAGGGACCCTCCTATGGATATTTTGGATGTAGGGGATGCAGGGATGACACTGGAGTTTGACGCATGGTGGGCGCTACAATATTGGGAGCCTAGGAGAGGTATGGTGGATCGATGGGTGGCACCTAATGCTGGGGCATCTCCGCCAGAGAGGAGGGCGAGTAGGAGGACTCGGGATAGGGTAGTGAGTATGACTAGTGCTGAGGAGGAGGTTCTTCCATGATTGTCATGACGTCGCATAGGTGCTTTGATGAGTACCCCAAGATGTGAGGGTAGAGGAGGTGGATGTGGGTGTAGATACTAGGGTTGAATAGAATATTGGAGCTTAGGCTAAGGGAGGCAGGGTGGCCGGTATGGGTGGTATCAATGATACCATTGATATTGGGGTATTTGTTGATATAGCACAATAGATTCCCAGTGATATTTTGGAGAGGCCAGTTACGAAGGATGTACAAGGATTGCATGATCGTATTTAGTAGTTGGAGGTAGGCATGGTGGAGATGAGGGCTGCTATGTCTAGGCAAGAGCAGAAGATCGATATTATGACTAGTCAATTGGTGGTCGAGGCTGCTAAGAAGATGATGTATGAGACTGCTTTGTTGGTGTGCAAGATTCCTCTACCCGATTATGATAATATTGCGATGCAGTCTGGATCACAGTCATAGGTGCAAGCACCATCACATTAGAGTCAGCATAGTGCTGCTACGATGGGATAGAGAGGTGCTAGGGCTGAGATGCAGGATCAGCCTGCTATGGATGCGATCTTGGGGTTCAGGGTGAGTCAGGCTGTAGGTATGCGAGTGAGCTATGAGGGCCGCGGGGAGACTCCTAGTGGGAGTTAGGATATTTGTTGCTGATTGTAGCCTACGAGGATTTTTGTTTTATGTTAGACAATGATGGGCATGATCCCAGGTTGTAGCCTTCAGAAATTTTGTATGGATGATATATATACTTTGTTGATTTCGGCTATTATATATACATGTGTTATTTTGATGGTTTGAGATGTGTTCTTGTTTATGTTTGCATGGATTAGCGTAACATAATTTGTAGATATGTCTGATGAATAGATATACATGTATGACATGGTTTAGATATATTATCGTGTTGTGGTATAAATGGATTGTAGAATAGTGTTATGATTGTATTTCCAATGAGACATGATGTGGTATCAAATGTGATTTCATAATAAATTTATTTTAGAAGAAGTGCGATGCATATGGGATGAATGCAATAAATGTTATTTGATATGAAATGCATGTAGGATGAATTCAATACTATAATGTGTATCAAATGTATCTGACATAGATGCATGTATGCATGTCTGGACTTACTAAAATACGCCAAGGAAGCACTTGTATCGTTGCATTTACCTATACGGATGCTATCCATTCCATGATTTCAAGGTCGGTGGATAATGTAAGGCATGTGTAATGGTTTTGACTAACATAGTTATGACAATCAAATCTTAAACCCTTAGCTATGCAAGTTTTGTGGCAACTTATAACATAATCGGGCTGGTTCAAAGTCTATCTTGGACCTATGTGTGTGAATGTGTAATGTTCATTTATCCATTTTGAGGGAGGTAGGATTAACCTGTTGTAGATGCTACCATACTAGCCAGATCATCCGTCCACAACAATGATTTCTACAAAAGTGAGATGCTAATGTAAGAGATGTGTTGTCGCCTATAAGATTATTCCACTAGTATGCAGGTTTTTGGAATTATCCCATAGTGTTATGTTGAACCTGAGGACCGAAGGTGATAAGCATAACATGTGTGATATCAAGAGGTGTTTCCTTTTGTTTTCTGCCCTTGTTCTAGTGTTGACCTATCTGATTGTGGTAGTGCTCTTTTCATTTTTTTTTTCATTTTTTTTGCTCTTTTTGTATGATCGATGAAGTTTGTTTTCTACCCAGTTATTTAATCTTGCTTATGCTTGATCCCTTTGTTTATCCCTAGGTCGTATGTTGACCATGCAGGCGATAAGACGAGCAGGGGATACCGTTCACTAGATGGCTATATCTACTCAAGATGTCCTCTTTCCTAGGCTCAAAATTGTTAATGTGTAACCTGTTGTGAGTGATTCATGAGTGAAGTTGAACCAGTCTAAAATACCATCAGAAGAATGTACAAGACTTAGTAGCTATGGGTGACATTTGATTGCCTAAACTATAGAGTAGTTAAAATTAAACATGACACCTATGTATACCCTGATCCTAAAAAGGGGGAATGGACATCCAGGTGGTTATGCTAACAAGTGCATGTATTATCCTTGCTGAGGCACATTTTGGGGAAGAATGTACAAACATGAATTAAAATTTTAACTGTAAAGCATATGAATATGTGCAATAAATGTAACTGTAAGTGATGCAAGTGGAGGAATGCGATATTTACAAGAATAAATTTATGATGTGAAGAAGGAGATTTTTAGAAGAACCTATTTACAGATGAGTAAAGTATATAATGATGAAAAAAAGCATGATGCTATGATCATGGTTGCCCCAATGTGTGGGGTGTGTGTGTGTAGTAGATTTATAAGACGTGAGTTGTATAAGTGTATGTAATAGTCGCCAAGAAGGACGGTGTGAGAGTAGAATGTACAGGTGGAAGAAGTGAGAAGAAATAAGCATTGGTATCCAATCAAAGAAAGGGGATCACCAACGGTTGACAATTATAGAAGAGAAGAAATGAATCAACATATGTAAGAAGTAGAAGAATGAGATAGAAGAAGACAATTAGATAACACTACTGTCAGGTGAAATGACGTAGATCTGGGTAGGAGCGGGATGGTGAAGTGATGACATGGCTAGAACTACGGTTGGAGCCATAGTTGGAAATATTGTGAATATAGTGGGTGGACACTGTTAGGCTACTACGGGGTGGTAAAGTCCTGGGAGTGATGCAGCACGAAGGACTGACAAGTCGACTAAATGGAAAAGAACGCTCTGGTGATGGGGTACGCTTGTTGTACAACATGTTGTGCACCAGGGTTTCAAATGATCTACACTCTTCTATATCATGATCTGGCTGGCGATGGTAGATGTAAAATTTATTCTCATTGTAATTACGTAGTTTAGGATGTGAGGGATCAGTAGGTCGAATCTCAGGTAGGTCAATAAGACCCTGATGCATGAGATGATGGAACATTTTGGAAAGGGGCGTATGTGGAATATGTATAGGATAGACGTATGTCTCTACTGAAGGTGAGCGAGTCTTGGTGAAAGATGATCTGGTAATGGAGGCATGGGTCTAGGTTCTAACATGGGTCAAGTCTGAGGTCAGGGAAGGGATCTACGTGGCAGTGAGGATGGACGGGTCCTAGGAGACTACCATGGGTGGACATGGCAATGGTAGTGGCTCATCTACAACTCCAGAGCTTCGATACAGGAGGTGAGATGTTGTATCTCATGGTGTGGCGACAATGGTATTGGGGAAGGGGGCGATCGAGATTCCAAGGTGAATGGAATGGCTCGATGCATGGTAGAAAAAGGATAATGCTGCGATGAGGAAGCAGTAGAGTGAAATGACTATGGTGATTGTAAAATTGGTTGGGATGATAAGCCTCACAGTGGTGAATGTGTTGTCTTGAGGACCGGTGGCATAGGCGATGGCCCTGGGCAATGACGTGAATGAGAAAGAGGGATGTTTGTGCGACCATCTTGAGTAGCTTGGGCCACGTAGGCTTGCAAATCCTAGGTGTAGGTAGACTTGCCATTGGGAAGAGGAGTGGGTAGAAATGCAGGGTGAGGTTTATGAGGTGTGTATTCCCTATTAGGTGGGTGGTAAGATCTTATGGGATGCTGTGGATGAATTGGAGGTGAGTAGTGATGTCTAAGATCATCAGACAAATGGGAGGATGATCCTTGTGCTTGCGGTTGGGTGGATTCCTCTTTATCATAAAAAGAGGACATGGTGATCTAGCTGTCACCAGAGTGTGGTGAATAAGAAGAACCTTACTGGTGAGGGGAATGGTGTCGAGATGAAGTGTGGTGACCTAAACGGGATGAGTGCGAGGAGCACCTAGTATGAAGGGTTGTTGGTGGTCGAGCGAGATCGGTAGATGTAATGGGTTTTTGCTATGACTGTAGATGGTCCTGCATGGTGGTAGGTGAGGCTGCTATAGAGATCTACTAATGATGTGAGTCCTGCAAAAGGAAAAACAAATACCTTGAGCATAAAAATGGTAGAAAGGTAAAATGTACATGTATAGAGAAATAATAAAGTAGAAATAATAGATTCACATGGTAATGTGCTTGGTGATTTATTTCTAATACTATGTGACACCCGTGATGGTGATTGTGTTTATGAATCATGCATTGAAAACACAAAGGTGCAAGATGTTGATGGGCTAAGGATCATTAAGGCCTTCAAGGTTTACCAAATGATATGCTCCTGAACTGTATTTGTGTGTGATAATAAATGGACCCAACCAGTTTGGGGTAAATTTATTGCGCTGCTGGTGGGATTGACTTGTGATTTGCTGGTTCTCCTTGAGAACCAAGTCACCAATTTGATATTTGCACTTATGTACCTTACTATTGTAGGCATGACGAAGGTGATCTTGATATACTCTTGTGTTCTCGATGGCATGGATGCAATGCTCATCAAGGAGTGTTAGTTGATCTAGATGAGCTTGGCAAGCAGTGTTGTCAATGAAATATTTCATGGATATACGTAAAGAGGGTATCTCCAACTCAAGGGGCATGATAGCGTTTGCTCTATAGACTAGTGAAAAAGGTGTTACCCCAGTATGAGTATGAATTCTCGTATGATAGACCCACAAGGCTAGGGGTATTTGATTATGCCAGTCTCAATGAGATTCTACTACAGTTTTATGAAGAATAGAACATATGGTTTTGTTAGTGGCCTTTGCCTAGCCATTTCCTTAAGGATAATAAGGAGTTGAAAAGCTATGGTGTATGTGAAATCTGTTCCATAGGGCTCGAACAATTTTGTTTTTGAAATATTTCCCATTATCTGAAATAATTTGGGAGGGAATTTCGAAGCAGCATATGATATGCTCCATGGTGAATGTTGCAATTTTGGATCCTATAGTTTGGATAGTGGGATGGATTCGACCCACTTTGTGAAATATTTTGTTGCTATAATTATAAATTTATGATTGCTAGAGGATGTAGGTGTAATTTTTCCAATTAGATCTAGGCCCCATTGGGATAAGGGCCACATTGGTTGGATTGGTTGAAGTGCTTGGGAAGGTAAATGTGTTAAGTTGGCATTTTATGCAAAGTTTGACATACTAGCAACAATCTTGCTCCATTTTAGGCCAATAGTAGCCCATACAAAGAATGCATTTGGTAATCACTGTATTGCTCCAAATTTTTTGCATCCTTACCTTCAGGCTATAGGATCCGCGCCTGGAAGGGGGATGCGAGAAGGATGGGACAATACCTCGGACTGAGAGGCCCTTTGAAGGTCCTACCTCTCGAGGGAGGGGTATAAGGGTGAATTTTCGATGGATGGTGGATTCACCAGGAAAATTTTAAGTGGCAGTTTTCACGCCTAGGTTGATGACAGGTTTGATGTGTTCATTTTATGTTCAATAATTCAATTCCTAGGTTTGGCCAAAATGAATCTAAGCTAATCTATATGTCGATGCTGATTTTTTATGGATACAAAAAACATGAATAAATGTTGAACACAGAGAATGCACTAAATAAGATAGAATATACCTGATTCTAAATGTCTGAATGAAGATTCTACGGTTTGTAGAAGTCCAAATCATATCGAATCGTACATAATCATCTAAAATTGCACAGGATCATCTCAGATCATAGTCGGCTATCTGAGATCAGACGGGATCGTCTGAGATCTAACGAATTCGTCAGACAAATTCGTCAGAAACCTGCAATCACAAAAACATATACAAAATACCAAAAATGCAACTATAAAAGCAAGAGGAAATGATAGAAGTAACAATGAATTTGCCTAAATGGTAGATCTAGATAGCAATTAAAAGGAAATGCATCAATTTGACAATTTATTTTGACTTTATCATATATCTATGCTAAATGAGGTGAACTCCAGGATGCAAAAATAAAATAAACCAAGCTAATGCATAAGAAAATGAAGAGAAAAGATAAGTAAATGCAAACTTTGGGCTCTGATTACCCCCAATCTGGACTGCAGTTGAGATTGCCTTCAATCGTACGAGATCATCGCTGATCTGCAATAGGATCGTCCGAAATTATCTGGAATCATCAAAGACGATCCGAGCCTGCTCTGACTAAAAAACAATAAGATTCCTGCAAGAAGACTTGAAATATTGAATAAAAACAATAGTACAAGGATGTTCTAATGCACAAGGAGCTAACTCTGTAGATAAATCTGTCAACTAGGGGGTTCAGGGGGTTTTAGGTTAAAATTCAAATTTTAATCTTTTACTAAGGTTTAACTGTGCCAATTTTAGGGTGCTACATTTTGCCCCCTCTTTCACAAATTTTCTAAAGAAAATGCGTTAAAGACGAGTTCTTTCCGTTTTACGAGAAAGCAAAAATTTACTCAATTTTTTAGATGACGATTCTAGGTCGAATCGTACGACTGCTTACTATGGTGCCCCCTCCATGTTTTTACCCAAATCGAACATTTGAGGAAAAAACGCAGAAAAGCAAAATTAAAAATGTTGTTTTTGAATAAAATTAAGAAAAATAGGGTAAAACCCTAATTCATTTTTACTATTCATTTCTACTGTTCTAGAGCTCTGTAGAGAGAAAAATGGTTGAGACAATGCACAGAGCGACAGAGGTCTGACGCGGGCTATGGGTAAGGATCTAATCCTAGTAAATTAGGTTTTGAATTTAATTTGTGCAATTTTTTGTTTGAAATTTTGATTGTTTTGGGGCATCGCGGACGTTTTTAGGTCGTCAATGACATCGGGATGAAATCATTCCTATTTCGTCGAAATCGTCCCTATATCATCGATTTCGTCAGAGGGCAAAATCGGTGATCTAGGGGCGATATTGTCCAATAAGGGGCGATCCCAAAGTTAAAAAATAGTAGACGATTTCATCCTACAAAGGATGATTTTACCCAATTTGGGACGATATCATCCAATGGTGGACGATATCATCATTTTTAAGAAATTAAGCTTGATAAAAATGTGTTTAATTTTATTTTAATGATTAGTTTATTAATGAATTTTATTGTTTTATTGTTTGTTTTGCAGAAGGGATTACTAAAGAGTCAGGAATGGAAATATGGCGGGCTGCAAGATGACATAGCTACGCTTGATCAGGCAGAACGTGATCGACTGGCTCAGGTCAGTTTACAACATGTGGCAGAGATGCCACAAGTGCTGATAGACATGGGGCTACTGATAGCCCTAGCAGAGAGATGGTATTCGAGGTCGTCCTAATTTCGATTACCGACAGGGGAGATGACTCCCACACTATAGGATGTATGAAGGATGATGAGGATCCCCATACAGGGACGTTGATGATGCCTACAAAAAATTTGGGCCAGGCGATGATGAGATTGATCGGGGACCCGAGCTTCACCCTGGAGAAGGGCAAAGTGAACATCGAGTCACTAAGGCAGATGCCTGGGGCATCTAGGCTGACTCGGGTTTTTGTAGGGGTGGTAGGTGGCTTACTACTGTGCCACCAAAGCAGGTCTGAGACTACCATGGCTCCTCTCAGATGTGGTCTGCGACATGAGAGACCACGGTTACAGGTTTGCTTAGGGCAGTTTTGTGCTATGTTGCTTGTATATGATCCTACATGGGGTCGTATATAAGGGAGGTCGATGTTTGGTCTTGACATTGCTACTACAGGTTTGGTGCTGGGAGCACATCGTAGTGTAGAGGTCGATAGGGCTCCCACTGATAGGGGTTGATCGGGAGAGGCCCTGAGTTTTCTACTGGTGGTTAAAAAGGGGGTCACAACAAAAGATAGATCTGTCGATGTCACGAAGGTTGCTGGATGACCTCATCCTGGACCAGATCACCTGGAGGCCATGGCAAGAGCACCCCGGTTGGGCAAAGGATGGGTAGGAGCTGGCTCACATCAGGAGAGTCTGCTGGCTAAGGATGGAGTGGGGAGAGGTAGAGCTCCATCGCTACGATCGAGTTCTATGATAGTTCGGTCTATAGCAGGGGATCCCTTCTCTTAGGGATTACAAGTACTCCCAAACTATTTGGGATAGTACCACATTGAGCAGGGCTCCAAATATGCAGTGATTCTAGAGTCAAGACGTGAATGATGCCCCCATCTAACCAATTGATGGTGACGATGCTGGGGTCACAGATGGGTACGATGCCTGGTACACAGGTATTCGCCCTCCTCGGATGACGAGGGCATAGGGTCCAATGCATGTCGTGGTGCGACAGATGAGGAGGTGGTGTCAGGCTGCTATTGATGCAGCGCAGGGTCACGACAGGAGAGAGCAGTGATGGTCTCCATAGGAGAGACACCAGAGGATGGGTCAGGCTCCACAAAGACCTCAAGAGACAGGGAGGAGGGAGAGGGGAGTCCCTTATCAGCAGGGGGAGAGACCATCATTACCCGATAAGGGCAAGGGTGTTGAGGTAGGGGAGAGCATCGAGATGATGGCTGAGGTTGCTCGCCTTCGGGCTCAAGTGCAGACACTACAGGATGAGGCTACACGGCTCAGGGCTCGGAGCGGAGGGGTGAGCACTCAGGATTTGGTGCGGTCTATTGCTCAGACCGCATTCTACCAGGGGCTATACTATCACGTGGTTCCAGAGGGACAGAGGGTACCACTGCCAGCCCCTATTGCGGAGTCGGTCATGATGGGATCGTCGAGGACATCCTCACGATCGATGACGAGGACCCGGGACACAGCCCGGACCTCTATGGGACCACCTCCTCCATGTCAAGGTGGGGGAGGAGATGAGGCTGAGAGCTCGAGGGCTTCTCGAGGCTAGTTGTTGTAGAGGGCATATTGTATTATTATATATTTATTTGAGGGGATTGAGTATGCCAGGGTTTTGATTGTGGCATACCAATCCAGATGATGTACATAATTGATTGAGATATATAGATTATCTTTTTTGATGATATGACTTGTGTATATGTTGTATGATGCTTTAATTTTGAATTTTGTGATTAATTGATGATTCATGTAATTATGTCGTTGGAAATAATTATAATTTTTTTATGTCATGGCATAAAATTGTAAATGAAATAATCTAATGTGCATAAATTGGTTGTTTTTGTGGTGTGATTTGATGAAAAATAAAAGGGACTTCTAACAATAATTTCAAAGGACATTGTCACTGGTATAGACCATTTCATGGAGTCGTCGCTCACTAGGTCGTCAAGCTAGTCCCAGTATAGAAATATTGCTAAAAGTAAAAGGGTGCTTAAGAGACTGTCTTAAGACTTTTGTGTTGTGATGAGGGAAATGATGATGGTGATGATTTGTTTTTAGATTTTCATAAAAAATATTATGCATGACATATTAAAGAAATATGATTTTGCTAGGCATAAATTCCTAAGTGTGATAAATTTTTTGAATAAGTCCCTAGGAACTATACCATCATTGCAAAATTGAATGTTGGCATAATGACATGAAATAGAATAAGTGTTCGTTCATTTTAAAGCTCAATTGTGTAACATAATGATGTAAGTCATATGTTTTTATGAATTTGTTTAAAATAAATGGAAAATAAAATTAGAACAATGGTTTGCGCTAGGCATAGAATTATAGGTATAGACTTATACCATCATCACGAAATCCGAAGAAGAAATTGATATTTTAGTTTTATTGCATGATTGATTTTTTGGTTTTTGATAAACAAAAAATAATAATATGAACATGGCTTTATTGATTATATGTGTGTCATATGTTGTTTGAAAGCTTTTTGTGATTTTTGAAAACAATAATTGTTTTTATACTAAACAGATGTTCTGAAATAAGAAGATAAAATTATTCCAAAAAAATAGTTGCAAAAATATTTTACATTATCTCAAAGACAAATGTAGATTTATAAGGAACCCTCATGTGCAAATGTGAGTTCATTACCGATCTTTCTTTATCATAATGATACAGAATATCTCAAATACAAATGTGTGTGCAATTGTATTGTTCATTCACCAATTTTGAGCAAGAAAATTTGATACAAGTAATTTTGACTTAACCAAATGAGTGTTCCTTGACCATGATTTATATGCATGTAACCGTACTAGACTACTATGTAAGTCGGGTTATCAAGAGCTAGCTAATCCATAAGCCAACATAGGTCTATACAAAAGAAGGTCGCTAATGTGACAGACATATCACCACGCTAGGAATTACCCAAGGCCAAGCGGGTTGGGCACAAACCACCTGTTATGGGGCTTACCTCACAGTTTTCAAATAATTGAGAATTCCAGGGATTCAAGCTCATTCACCCTTCTTTTACTTTCAAGGGGTAGGGAAGGGATTTTGTTGCTTTTGCTTTTGCTTTTCTTTTTTTGTCTTTTTCTCTTTTCTTTTTTGTATTTTTTTTTTGTTTTTGTATTTTTGCTTGATATTGAGATAATGTTGAAATATTGTTGTGATGATACAAAATAATATTTTTCATTTTCTCTTTTGCTTTGAATTTTTCTTTTACTTCCTATACTAGGGATACTTGCTCGGATTGCCTATAGAGCAAGGGATTTTTATTCCGGGTAGGGGTGAGCTTGTCCTTTTGTCAATTCTCAAAGATTCTAGACCATGTGCATGATAGGATAGCAGGGGAAACTTTTTTCTCAAGAAACCACTTCTACTATGTAGCATCATATTGAATTTGCAATGAAATCATTTTAATGTGAAGAGATGTACTTGGTTCAAGTAAATAACAAGACCAGTTCTCTATGCTCAAAAATTTATTTAATTCAACTGTGGACTTTGATATATGAGAGATTAATAATCATATCAAATAAAATCAAGACATTTATGCATGTGAGTGTGAAAGTGCGGGATTCCAAATAAATGCTAATTTATCCAAAAATAATTGAAAATATAACTGCAATACTTCAAGAATTGATAGGTACAAAAATAAAAGATGGTTTTTTTGAAGATTTTTGAGGATTTTGATGTTTTTATATTTTGATTTTGAGTGATGAAAAGAAAGAATAAAGACTGTTACTATTTTTTGGTGAAAAAGATTTTGATATAAATGGCTAAAATGAAACAATATACAAAATACAATATATACAAATGATGAAATGACCCAATGTTATGCATAATAACGTTTAAGATGCATAATGTTCATAGGTTCTTTAAGATATTTACCATCTAAGGTAGCTAATCGATATGCACCCGATCCAAATTTAGCAGTGATGACATATGGTCCAAGCCAGTTGGGCTCAAATTTACCTTTAAGGTCTTTAGTTGCATTAGTATTTTTTTGATTTTCTTTTAAGACAAGGTCATCGATCTCAAAGGATCGATGATGAACTTTCTTGAGGTATGCTCTCTTAAGCTTGTTTTGGTAGGCACGAAGATGCTCCAAAGCATTGATGCGCTTTTCATCTAGAAGTTCCAACTGACTAAATCTGCCAGCACGATATTCATCTCCTACTTCAGTATCTTGAAGTAGTAGAGCTAAAGAAGGAACTTCTAATTCAAAGGGAAAAACGGCTTCAGCACCATAAACCAAAACAAAAGGTGAAGTGCTTGTGGGGGTACGAACGCTAGTTCGATAAGCCCACAAAGCCGGATATAATTGGATGTGCCAATCTTGGCCAGATTTATTGACCAGTCTTTTGAGGATTTTAATTAATATTTTATTAGATGCTTCTGCTTGGCCATTACCTTGAGGATAATAGGGAGTGGACCAACGATGTTGAATTTTATATTTTTAACATAATTTTTTGACATATTTATTTTTGAAATAGGTACCATTATCTGAGATGAGATTTGTAGGAATGCCGAACCTAAAAATAATTTGATTAAAAATAAACTTGGAAACTTGGGTTCCAGTGCAAGAAGATAAGGGCATAGCTTCAACCCACTTCGTGAAATACTCGGTGGCGGTTATGATGAATTTGTGTCCATCGGATGACACAGGGTTGATTTTTCCAATGATGTCTAAGCCCCATTTTGAAAAGGGCCAAGGAGATGAAATAGCCTGCAGTTCTTGTGCAGGTGCATGGACAAGGTCAACGTGTTTCTGGAACTTGTCACAATGTCACACATAATCATGTGCATCATTTTCCATGGTAGGCCAAAAATATCCTATCCTAAGGAGCTTCTTAGCAATGGTGCTACCACTAAAATGCCCCCCACAAGATCCATTGTGGGCTTCACTCAAAGCTGATCTAGATTCTTCTAGATTCAAACATCTCAATAAGATGCCTTCAAAAGATCTCCTATACAAGGTATTACCAATAATTACGAAGCGACTTGCTCGTCTACATAATAACCGATGCTGGTTGTGATTACAATCTTCAGGAAAGGTCCCATTTTGAAGAAAATTAAATATATCAGTGTACCATGGTTCTAGAGTAGTTTCGTTGATTAGAAACACATCCAAAGGTTCTAAGCATGATTTTCTTGAAGTGGGTTCCTGGAGTCAACGAATAATGATGGTAGCATATTTTTCATCTAACTCCAAGGGCAAAAGAGATGCAGCTGCAGCCATAGCGTCAGCCGCACGATTGCTAGTTCGAGGAATAGCTTCCAAGGTAACTTGATCAAATAAAGATAATAATTGTAAGACATATGCTTTATATGGGCATAATTTATCATCTCTGGTCTGATAAACATCATTGATTTGATTTATGACAAGTTGAGAGTCACCGAAAACCAATAAATTTTTAATTTTCAGTGCCAAGGTAGCTCGTAATCCAAGGATGAGAGCTTCATATTTAGCAGTGTTATTGGTGCAAGCAAATGTTAGTTTGAAGGACAGAGGTATAAGATGTTTATGTGGAGATATTAAAATAATACCTGCACTAGCCCCACTCATGCATCGGGATCCATCAAAGTATAGGGACCATTGCTCAGGATGGTCTACCTCTAATTTAAGGCATTCATCAGGAAACTCAATGATGAGGGGATGGGTAGACTCTAAGGGTGCAGCAGCTAATTGATCTGCTATGATTTGACCTTTAACAGACTTATGTCCTATAAACATGAGTTCAAACTCGCTTAGCGCAAGAACCCACTTGGCTATGTGACCAGATAAGTACGGTTGACTCATGAGATATCACAAAGGGTCGAATTTAGCAATAACATACGTTTTTTGACTGAGCATATAATGGCGTAGTTTTTGTGTAGAAAATACGAGTGCTAGACATAGTTTCTCTAATGTTGTGTAGTGAGTTTCATAACTGATTAAGGTTCTGCTAATGTAATAATTAGCACATTCTTTCTTCTCATCGTCAAGTTGAGCTAACATAGCTCCTAAGGCAAAATCTGAAGCAAAAATGTACAAGATAAATGGACGATCAGATCTAGGTGGGGAAAGCATCGGTGGTTTAAGGAGATATTGCTTAAGGAGTTCAAATGCTTCCTGGCATTCTTCGTCCCAATGAAAAGAGACATCTTTCTTAAGAAGCTTAAGAAAGGGTCCGGTTTTGTCTGCCAACTTATCGATGAAGCGACGAATAGCTTGAAGCTTACCTTGTAAACTTTGTAATTTAGATATATTTGTGGGTGCGGGCATATCAATGATAGCCGCGATCTTGAGAGGGTCAATTTCAATGCCACGAAAAGAAATGATAACCCCCAATAATTTATCGGACTTAACTCCAAATATACATTTCGTTGGATTTAATCGGATAAGATATTCCCTTAACCGATCAAATACTTTTCTCAAGTCATCTAAATGATCATCTTCTTTGATGGAACGAGCTATAATATCATCTACATAATCATGTAGAATATCATGCATCATATCGTGAAAGATATAAGTCATGGCTTGTTGATATGTTGCACCTACATTCTTTAAACCGAATGGCATCACTTTCCAACAAAAGGTTCCCCAAGGGGTAATAAAGGCTATTTTAGCCTGATCTTCAGGAGCTATCCTAATCTAATTATAACCAGAGAATCCATCCATTAGGGATATCATTCCGCTTCCATCAGTAAAATCAATGATCTGATCCATGTTGGGAAGAGGAAAATCATCTTTAGGGCATGCAACATTAATATCTCTAAAGTCTGTGCAAACCCTAACTTTGGTAGCTTCTTTCTTAGTTACTAGAACTACATTTGAGATCCATTCAGCATAATCAATGGCTTGTATAAAAATAACCTTCAAGAGTTTTTCTAATTCTCCTTTGACTAGTAAGGCCACTTTAGGATGCATTTTTCTAAGTTTTTGTTTAACAGGTTTAGCATCCGGATGGACTACTAGGTGATGCATAACTACAGAAGGGTCTAAACCTGGCATATCTTCATATGTCCAAGCAAAAACATCTTCATATTCTTTAAGAAATGCAATGTATGCATCTTGTTTTTCTTGACTCAATTCTGATCCAATGTTGATGATGTGAGGGTTATCTTCGGTTCCAATGTTGATTTTTATAACGTTTTCAACTTCCATATGTAGATCTCTCTCAAAATTAGATGGGGTGGGTGAAACACCTAATTCTTGTAATTCTTCCAAGGTTAGCTTGGATAATTCGTCTTGAGGAGTCGTGGCCTCAAGCTGGGCTATACTAGGTATAGAGCCATCGAAATAAAATTCGTTATGTAACAATTCCTCAACGGAGACATCATGGAAGATATCCCCTTCCAACTCATCGTCGGATTCAGCAATCATCTCAGGGTAAGCTATGGATAGCATATTGCATGTAAATGGATTATCCCTTAAATGCAAAGCATCGCGTTTATCCAAATAATCTTGGTAACATATAAGATGGTCATCATCCTCAAATGGGAAGGGCTGACCTTTACTAGGAAATAGGCCCACACCACATCGAGCAAGGCCATGGTTCTACCTCAAAAGGTTCTTTCATACCATTTTGGGAAGGTCCCAAACCTTTCCCTTTATAGCCCAATCGAAGCATTATAGGTTTAGCTTTAACATACTCATTAGCAAAATAACAACGAGCATACCCGTCATAATGAGTCTTGATGTTTCTAGGTATTCTTCCCCAGTCATATCCCTTATAAATAAAAGCACAACTCCCGACTTGGTAGATACTTCCCATAGGTTGTGGGAGGCCCAAGGTACGAGGAGAGGGTGGCAATTTATTTAAAATATGGGAATCTTGCATAGCAACGTTTGTTTTTTTTGATACAAGAATTTTAGATAAATCGGGTAAGAGCTCGTCAGTAAGAGCGTAAGAGGTAGAAGGATCATTTCCTATGTTTTTGGATGCGGAAAACATGCCTTTGATAGGCGTAGACATTGTAGAGATGTCGATGGATGGGTCTAAAGGTATGGAAGTTATAGGAGTAAAACAAGAAGCATTGGTTGTGGGTTTAGGATCTTTTTGAGGTCCTAATGTGGTTTGTTCGAAAGATGGTTGAACTATATGTAGAGGTGTGGTTGATGGGGAGAAAGGAGATGATGTTATGAGTGTGTGTTTCACACGTTTGGGTGGATGATGAGAATTAGGATGTGTGGATGATAGAGCAGGGCAAAATTGAACTCCAACAGGTTCTGCCAAAGCACACATATCAAAGGGTCTAGGATCACCATGAATGGTAACCAACTAATTTTTAAATTTGAATTTAACACACTGATGTAAAGTTGAGGGAACAGCTCGCATCGCGTTGATCCAAGGGTGACCCAAAAGTATATTGTACGATGCAGGGCAATGCACAATAAACACGATCATGTCTAAGGTTCTAGGACCAACTTGCAATGGAATAGTAATAACTCCACACGTTTCTTGTGTTTCGTCATTGAATGCTTTTATAATCATATCAGTTCTTTTCATTTTGTCACTTCTAAACCCAAATATTTGGTAGAAGTCAAAAGTGCATATGTTTAAAGATGAACCATTATCAATCAAGACTCGTTTAACTGCTACATCTCCAATTAGGGCAGTAATATATAAGGGGTTATCCTTATGTAGACTATGTTGCGGTATATCTCTATCCCGAAAGTCAATACAATCGACTTCTCGAGTTATGATAGTATTGGACATGGCTTCAGGTTGAATATTTTGTGGTACCATCATTTGGCTTAATGTGAGCATTAATTCATCCCTATGGGTAGGAGAAGACCTTAAAAGATCCAAAAGGGAAATTCTAGCTGTAGTATTTGATAATTGTTCATTAATATTATAAGGAGGTTTAGGTTGAACATTAGGCACATGATTCCCTTTATTGGGATTTTTCAAAACAAATGGAGCTGATCCATCGTTTTGAGTTTGATCTTGTTGAGATTTTTGAGCCTGTTGTCGAGTAACAACTTCGATGGTACCTACAATATTATTTTGCGGATGATGAATAGGTCTTGGTCTAGTGTTTATGACTTGTTCATTAGAAAGTATTTGGTGAGAAGATGGTCGAGTAGTGACTCTTCTAGGAAATGGTTCTTTCGAAACCATAGAATTTGTGATGGGTTGAACAACATCTGATTCATCTTCAGAACTATTCGATTGATTTGAGGTGATTTCCATGTCACTTTCAGTCTCATATTCGGTATCACTAAGATCAAGTGTCCGAATATTATGTAGAGGTCTGGCCGTAACCATGGATAAAGTTGTGTCAAATATTTGCGGATCGTGAACAGGTAATTGTCCACTAATAGTTCCTACATATCGGGTAGGAGGGGGAACATTATGATGCTCAATTTTATTAGCCACCTCTTTACCATGCTTTGGTAAAGGATGTTGAAATATGTCCAATGACTGATTGGCATTCTGATTCTGATTTTGGGGAATGTTCTTTTGAGCATTATTAGGAGGATTTTGTTTAGGTTGAAAGGCTTGCACCTCCATCTCATTGTTATCAATCAGGTCTTGTATTTTATGTTTTAATATTTTACAAGAGTTGGTAGCATGTCCAGGTCCTCTATGGAAATCACGGTGTAAATCAGCTCTGTATCCGGGTATAGTTGGATCAAGTTCCCGGATATTTGGTAATTGGATCAATCCTCGTGCTAGTAATTGCAAGAGAATGGTTGATAAAGGTTGATTTAACCTAGTAAATTCTTGGGGTGGTTTATCAGGAGGTTTTAGTATAAATTTCTCTGTTGTTTTTGCAACATTATTAGTAGCGATATTTCTACTATCAGTGACTCCATCACCCACAACTTGTTTATTTTTATATTGATTTATGGATGTTTTCTCATCATCTTTCTTTTTGAGCTGACCTCTCCTAATGAGAGCATCTTCCACTCTTCGAGCTAAATCTATAGCTTGATCGAAGGTGGTCAAGGTAGCCATTGATAACTCATAGGATAGTTGTTCTTGTAAATTATTGATAAAAATATCCAGCATTTCTCGGTAAGGTAACACAAAGTGCAATTTTCCTATCAACTGTCTCCATCGAGCTAGGAAATCAGCAAAACATTCATCTTTGTCTTATTTTAGGTTGTACAAATCTTTAATGGTTACATGCCTTTCAATGTAGGCACTAAATTGATGCACAAAAGACTCGGCGGTTTCTTCGAAATTTCTCAAAGAATGAGTGGGTAGTTGATAATACCATTCTAATGCCATCCCTCCTAAACTTTTTGGGAACATTTTTAGTAATAACAAGTCATCATGTGATACATCATGACATGCTATCCTAAACATACGAAGATGCTCTATGGGATCTTCAATTCCTTTGTATATTGGTAGGACAAGCATAGGAAAGTGTTTAGGATATGGTTGTGCTACAACTATAGGATCTAGAGGTCGACTACACATCTCTCGATAATTGTATGAGGGATGGTAGGGATCTATCTGGTCCATGTGGGAGACTAAACTATTTCACCATGGCTTCCAAATTACCAGTTTGTCCACCATATTGGTTTGGTGGTACATGAGTATGGGACTTGTGAGCGTAGGATGGTGTGACGTAAGGATTAGATGCTATATTGTTGTTATGCAAATGGTTGGTAGGAAGAGTATTATGAAGAAGATTTGTTGTAGCATTATGTTGTACCCCAGATTGTTGGAAATTGATATTTGGTTTTGTTTTAGGATTTTGTTGATTTGAGGTATGTTGATCAATAACTTGGTGAAATAGAGCAGTGAATGATGGTTTCTTTTGTGTGGGAATAACTCTAGGCTTGGTAACAGGTACTCTAGATGGTTGGGTAACCTATTGTTGTTGCATGTTTTGGATTATAGTGGCCATATCCAAATTGGATGGTCCAGCTTGATCACTTTCTTGATCAACGAAGGACAAGGGATTAGTGTGTGTGTGATATATGTCTTCTAGGGTTGCTTGAGTGTCACTAATTTGATCCTTGTCCATATGGATTGCTCTATTAAGAGTGCCAATATTGGTATTGAGGAACTTCCAAAAATGTTCCATGTTCTCAAAAGTAACCGTTCCTTTCGGAGACATTTTAGGAGATGAGGATCCTTCCTCTCTAACAATTTCTCTTTGTTCATTTGCGTCAACAAACTCTTCTTCTTGTTGGTCTAGGGTTCCTTCTTCCTGAATTGGGTCTTCAGGAAGGACATCTGGTTTATTTACGGTTTTTCCTAACCAATATTCTTCTACTTCAGTCTGTTTTCCATTCCCGAGTCTAGTCATTATGTTTAAATTTAGATTTTAGCAAATATATATTAATATATTTGCAATAGATTTGGGAGGTGTATATTTTAATTATATACCTACTATGATGCTTAAAAGAAAATGTTTTGATTCTTGTTTTTGCTATGATTTTGTTTTGTTTATTTTTATTTTATTTTATTTTATTTTTTTGTTTTGTTTTTATGATTATAAAGACAACAAACATCACACTAAATGCAAGAAACAATAATAATAAAAGAATGGCTTAGTTTTCTATAAATAGTTTATAGATGTCATTGATAGGATCAAGTTCATCAGGAGTCATGAAATGCTCCTCTTCAAATTGGAAATGGTTTTTCAAGAACTTAACAAAGTGTGCTATGGTGATGTTATCTACTTCTGACTCTGACTTGTAAAAATAGAGCTCATGGCAATACTCTCGATATAACACAGCTCTAGGAACTCTATTCCATCTCTTTCTATCCATAAGAACGACCTCTTGATCCTCTATACGAGATAGAAATTTATGTACTACAGCTGCATTGTCGAGGTATTCCTCAAAGGTGTACAATTCAGAAGACACAAGGGCTCTTTTATCTACTAACCACCTATGGCAAGCTCTCTGAAGCTCATGATACAAGGTCACTTGATCAGGATCTAGGATTCTATCTAGGACAAACCTCTTGATTTGCCTAAGTTCGGTTGATCTAGATGAAATGAGATTCAATCTCCTATTAAGCTCATCCCATAAAGGTGGGACTCTATATGTTTGAGATACTCTAAGCAAAGAAGTAATCTCTATAGCTGCTAATTGATTCTCAACATTAATGGTGACAACTCGTCTTTTATTAAAATCTACCATCTAAATATGATATGCAATCTTTGATTCTAAATGCATTTATGTTTTTGGTTTTTTTTTGGATTGTTTTCAAAAGGTTTTTAGTTTTCACGTCGGGTTCACCAAAATGTATCGCTCCAAATTTTTCGCATCCTTACCTTCAGGCTATAGGATCCGCGCCCGAAAGGGGGATGCGAGAAGGATGGGACAATACCTCGGACTGAGAGGCCCTTTGAAGGTCTCGCCTCTCGGGGGAGGGGTATAAGGGTGAATTTTTGATGGATGGTGGGTTCACCAAGAAAATTTTAAGTGGTAGTTTCCATGCCTAGGTTGATGACAGGTTTGATGTGTTCATTTTATGTTCAATCATTCAATTCCTAGGTTTGGCCAAAATGAATCTAAGCTAATCTATATGCCGATGCTGATTTTTTTTTATGGATACAAAAAACATGAATAAATGTTGAACACAGAGAATGCGCTAAATAAGATAGAATATACCTGATTTCGGATGTCTGAATGAAGATTCTATGGTTTGTAGAAGTCCAAATCATCTCGAATCGTACATAATCATATAAAATTGCATAGGATCATCTTAGATCATAGTCGACCGTCTGAGATCAGACGAGATCGTCTGAGATCTGACGAATTCATCAGAAAAATTTATCAAAACCTGCAATCACAAAAATAGATACAAAATACCAAAAATGCAACTGCAAAAGCAAGGGGAAATGATAGAAGTAACAATGAATTTGCCTAAATGGTAGATCTAGATAGCAATTAAAAGGAAATGCATCAATTTGACAATTTATTTTGACTTTATCATATATCTATGCTAAATGAGGTGAACTCCAGGATGCAGAAATAAAATAAACCAAGCTAATGCATAAGAAAATGAAGAGAAAAGATAAGTAAATGCAAAATTTGGGCTCTGATTACCCCCAATATGGACTGCAGTCGAGATCACCTCCAATCGTATGAGATCATCGCCGATCTGCAACAGGATCATCTAAAATTGTTTGGAATCGTTAGAGATGATCCAAGCCTGCTTCGACTAAAAAATAATAAGATTCCTGCAAGAAGACTTGAAATACCAAATACAAACAATAGTATGAGGATGTTCTAATGCACAAGGAGCTAACTCTGCAAATAAATCTGTCAACTAGGGGGTTTAGGTTAAAATTCAAATTTTAATCTTTTACTAAGGTTTAACTGCGCCAATTTTAGGGTGCTACAATCACCATGCCACTGAAATGGCCACCACAAGTGTTGTCATGGGTTTCTTATACAACTCATTGTGATTCTTGCGATTCTAGGTAACGCAAGTGTATACCGTCATAGCTATGATGGTAAAGGATGTCCCCCAATAAGGTGTAGTGGATCGCTCTTTGTTTAAAGGTTCGATGTTGGATGTAGGGTAGATCGTATGGTAGGAAGCCTAGTGTGATGTATTCTTTGATCTGTGAGAACCATGGGTTGTGAGGTTCGATGTTTACCACATATACACCACCATCGTATGTGGGAGGTGTGGGTGATATAGCTGATTGTGTAAGTGTATGAATGGATATAGATGTTGTGCTGGATGTTGGATTTGGTAGGATAAGGAACCCTAAGGAGGCCATGGTATCTACAAAATGATTTGATGAGCGCAACACGACTTCAAGGTAATACCATTCAAATTGGGATATGAGTTGTTGGGCGATCTTCTTGTATTGCTGAATAACTGGGTAATTGCATAACAAAAGTTTCTACACTTTATTGACTATCAAAAGTGAATCACCTATGATGTTAAGGCATTTTATGTGCATAGTGTGTGCTTGTTTCAGTCCTAGGATTTGGGATTCATCCTCTGCATTGTTATTGGTACAAGGAAAATCAAGTTTGAATGAAAATGGGAGTGGTTCTCCTTCAGGTGTAAAGAAAACAATGCTTGCACCCCCAACGTGGAGACATCTGGACCCATCAAAGTACATGGTGAGGTCAGCCATGAATTTTGGTTCGATGTACTCCTCATATTCGGTTATGTGAAAGATAGAGTAGTCGGGGAATTGGATGAGTAGGGGTTGGTTGTTAGTTATAGGGGCATCGACTAGTTCATCAGTAATGACTTACCCTTTGATAGAATTTTGAGATACAAATTCTAGGTCAAACTCGGTTAGGATCATAATCCATTTGGCTGTGCGTGAGTTGTGGTAACTCTTGTTCATCATATACTATAGGGGATTGTCTCGGGTGATGACAAAAGTTGTGTGGTTTAACATATAGTGTCTTAGCTTCTAGGTGGTGAATACTACTGCTAGGCATAGCTTCTCCATGTATCCGTATCTCATTTTGTAACTAACTAGTGTGCGAATGATGTAGTAGATAGCCTGCTCTTTATCGAGAGCATTCTTTTGATCTAGGAGTGTACCTAGCGCAAGCTCTGTGGCTGAGATGTATAGAGTCAGTGGTAATTGTGGGTGCGGTGGTGACATGACCAGCGATGATGTAAGGTAATTTTTGATAGCATCGAATGCGGCTTGATAGTTTTCATCCCATTTGAAGTGTACTCCTTTTTGTAGGAGATGATTGAATGGTTGGCATTTATCTGATAATTGCACTATAAATATGTGAATAGAGGTAATCTTGCCCTGGAGGCTGCATAATTGCTTTAAGGTGGTAGGAGGAGTCATCTCGATGATGGCTTTCACCTTACTAGGATCTACTTCAATGCCTCATTGAGAGACAATGAATCCTAGTATTTTTCTTGATGTAACACCGAACACACACTTTTTTGGATTGAGGCGCACATTGTGTTCTAGTAGTCGATCAAAAATCTAACAGAGATCTTCAAGATGGTTAGCACATTTCTTTTATTTGGCTATGAGGTCATCTACATAGTCTTCCACATTTTTGTGCATTAGATCATGAAATATGTAGGTCATGGCTCGTTGATAGGTTGCCCCAACATTTTTAAGGCCAAAGGGCATGACCTTGTAGCAAAAAGTCCCCCAGGGTGTTGTGAAGGAAGTTTTGTGTTGATTGGTTGGGTTGATCCTAATTTGATTATATCTGGAAAATCCATCCATGAGGGAAATCATTTCATGACCTACGATGGAGTCAACGAGGGAATCAATGTTGGGTAAAGGGAAGTTGTCCTTGGGACAAGATTTGTTTAGGTCACGAAAGTCTATGCAAACATGAACATCACCGGATGGTTTGGGGACAGGGACCATGTTGGATACCCACTCGGGATAGTCGATGGGTATTATGAAATCAATGTCTAGGAGCTTTTGGAGCTCAGATTTTACTATCAATGCGATAGTTGGATGCATGCATCACAACTTTTGTCTTATTGGTTTGGCATTGGGATCTAGTATGAGATTATGCACTACTACGATAGGGTCAAGTCCTGGCATGTCTTTGTAAGACCATGCGAACACTTTTATATACTTGCGTAGGAAGTTCATGAAGGCGATGCACTCCTCGGGTGAGAGGCTAGCGGCTAATTTGAGGATGTGTGGATTTTTTGGATCATCATCGATGTCTACATCGATCGTGTCCTCGATGAGCATGCGAGATCCATCGTGCAATTTTTTAGGGATAGGGATGAGATTGAAGTCGTCAATGGCCTCATTGAACTTGAATTCATCATCTATGTAAATGCCCATGTGATGGACTTGAGGGGTTTGGGGTGACGTGGATGAGGAAGGGGCATTTGTTGCCCACAAGACGTGAGGAGAGAGAAGAAAGTCTCCAGGTGTTGGTATGTGTGAGATGTGTGCGAGATCAATAAAGTTTGGGTTTGGGGTATCGTCTCAAATATCGTTGGTGGCTGTAATGGAGGGGAGAATGTAAATCTACCTCAACCATGTTAATAGATGTTGTAGGTGAAGTAGGTGGGGTAGAATCCGGTGATGGAGGTTGGATAGGTTGTGCACATCCTAAGAGGCTCAAGGGAGGCCGCAGGATGACTGGTGGTGAACGAGGATGAGAGGTTGCTCTCTATAATTGTCTATGTATAGGTGGGAATACAGGTAGGCGTATCGATGGTGGGTCAGGTGGCATCGGGTCTGGCTCTATAGGTGGTGGATCAGACGGGAGTGCATCCGAATCTATTGGTGGTGTAGCCAAGGATAAGGTAGCAAAGTTTTCTACCAATATTTGAACATCACAGAACAAGGAGGTATCGAGCGTAGAATATTATTGGAAGAAATCATAGGGGATGGTGACGGTTGATGTGGGCGAAGGCGTGTCTTCTAGCATGTCCATGTCAATGTATTCTTCCAAGGTGTGTGTTGGGCATGGAGGAGGATGTAAGGATAGATCTTGGATCTCATATTCTAATGTATAGATGGTGGTTGGGTGATAACCTAGACCAATTTTGTTGGTAGGTGAGCGGACACGAGGGTTAATGGGTGTATGCAGCCCTTGCTCATAATGACCTAACCCAAACCCATGCCAATGAAAGCGTTGTAGGTAGCACAAGGCAAATTGAGGGTTGGCTAGGTGTGTAATTGCATCACCAAAGCTAGATTGTGGTGGTGGAGAAGTTGGTGAGGGGATCGAAGAGTCTACTCCCGCATACACAAAGTTGGTGTGGTTTTCAGGACTTCCTAACTGTATGATGGTTCCAATAGTCAACATCGAGGTTGAGGGATGGCCAAAATATTGGGTAGATTGGATAGGGGTGTCACATACATGGGCATCACGTACGTTATAGTCTCCTAGGCCATTGTTTGTCATGAAGATGGATATGCGTGGTGTGGCACGCTCTAGCAACTAGGGTGGCATATCCGAGTCAGATAAAGGAAGGAGAAAGTTGGGATTCCCTGATGGTGGTAGTTGAAGGGTGTGAAGGTTCATATGAGATGGGTGTTGGTTGTTTGGGTTCATGATGTTTGGTTGTTGTGGCTTGAACAGGCTATTTGTTCTACATAGGGGATGGCATCGATGCAGGTGCAGGGATGCATGGAGACATGAATGTCTTAGGTTTTGGTCGGAAGGGAAGAGGTGGTGTCTATGGTGTAGGAAGGATAGGGGCTTCCATATGCAAGGGTGAAGGAGGTAATGTAGTCGGTTGTGTGATGGGTGGCAATGGTGGTTGTGACACCGCGGGTGGAAATTGGAATGGTAGGGGTTGGGAGGATTGTGGAGGCCATGAGAATGGTGGCGAAGAAGGCATGGTATCAATTTTAGGTCCCCCAATAGATGATGCTAATGGTGCAGATATCGAGGCTTGTGTTGTTGATGAACACTGGGGTGTTGGGATGGAAATTGGAGAGGATATCGATGCTCCTACTAACTGGTGAGAAGATACAGGGAATAGTTGGGAATATGAGAATGAAGGCGCAAGGGGAAGGTCTGCGACGTTACAAAACTTAAAGGGGTCTCCATCGGTTGGGACACAATGAACAAGTCCATTGTGGATATACTTGAGGCAATGATGCAATGTGGATGGGACACATTGCATGTCTCTGATCCAAGGGTGACCAAGGAGAATATTGTATTGCATTTCTCCTTGAATGATGTGGAAGAGGATGGGGATCATACGGATGCCTATGTGAATGGGCAGAACTATGGATCCTACGGTAGGTCTCATGGAACCATCAAAAGCATGCAGGTCTAGGGAAGGTGTGGCAAAATGCATTGGAGGGAGGTGTAGGTGATGTAGGGCTGTTGTGGATATGATACTGATGGATGAGCCCGTGTCAACGAGTACCCACTTGTAGGTAATATCATTGATATTAGCTTGTATGTGGAGGGGAGGGTCGGATCCTTCACCAACGAGTTTCGTTATCTCATGGTCATGGAAGCTAATTGAAGGTTGAAGGCATCATGGGATGTTCCCTATGAAATTGAAAAAAGCATTTGTGTCATGTGTCTCTAAGTCAATGGAACGTAGGATGTCATTCAAAGCCTCACAATGGGGTTGAGATTGCTGTAGGAGGTCGAATATGGATAGCCACATGGGGGCATTGCGTAGTTGATGGGTTAGACTACCACGGATGGTAATCACATTTTGAGGTGGTGGTGGTACGATGTTAGGCCTTTGGGGTGTTTGTAGGGACGTAAATTGGACATGGGGAGAAACAATAGGTGTTGTCTGGGGCGACGGGTACCGTTGGTTTCTCGTAGTAAGGTTGATCATGCCTACTACTCCACGTGATGGAGGATCACGTTGGACATTGTTGACTTGGTGAGGGGGTGCTGGAGGATTGTTTGGAGGTCTAGGGGGATTGGGTCCTCTGTGATCCGATAGAGGGTTTTGGAAAATTCCTAGGTTTTGGTTCTATGGGGCTAAAGGGTTTGCTACCTGAATAGTGCCCCTATCGATTAGGTCTTGAACTTGCCCTTGAAAGGAGTGACACAAATCGATATTATGGCCACGTTGCCTATGAAAGGGACAAAAGAATTGCTCGTTGTAGTCATGAGATTTAGGTGCATTTGGATCCAATGGGTGGATGTTGGGTAGAACAAGATGGTTACCCTCATACAATCTATGGAACAAGGCTGGTAATGGTTTAGATAAGGGTGTAAAGTTGCACGGTGGACCCTATGGGCGCATGCCATGGTATTGTTGTGGTCGAGGTGGGGCAGGTGCATTAGCTTGGAGTGCTTGCGGTTGCGGTGTATAGGGTGGAGGAGTCGGTACTAGTGCTAGGGTAGCAACTACGACTTGGTTGGTTTGTTGTGGTCATGGGTAAGGTTGATTCGGTGTGGGTCTATTGAAGTGGAAGTTGGAGTTATAGTTGGTTTTAGCTCTCAACTTAATCTTCCCAGATTGCACCTTAATATCTTCGATCACTTTTGCTTGTGATATAGCATCTTCAAAAGTGTGACTTTGGTGAAGTTGGAGGGATGTGGAAATGTGTTTGTGGCAGCTCTTGGAAAAGAGTGTCACAAGCTCCGAGGTGGGGAGGCTATGGGTGAGATCATGAATAATCGCTCTCCATCTGGCAACAAACTCAGTGATGGGTTCATCGTCCACCTGTCGTAAGGCATAGACATCAAAAAATGTGGTCTTTTTCTTGATGTTGATGGAAAAGTGCTCTAAGAAGGAATTGGCCAGTTGTTCAAAGGTGTACAAGCTATGGCGTGGTAGCATGTTGTACCAATCCAATGCTAGCCCAATGAGGGATAGGGAGAAGGTATGCAACATAAGAGGGTTACTACTATGAAGCTAGTAACAGGACGAGCGGTAGTTGCTCACATGTTCTCTGGGATCTTCCTTACCTCTATACTTGTCAAATTTTGGTATTTCGAAGAGATAGGGATAAGGAGGGATAGGGACTGATGGATGTACTGGCTCATTGCATAGTTCATCATAGCAAGGCTTTTGTGGCCCGTAGCTAGAGGTGCGTAGGTTCAACATTTTGACTTCATCTCGCAAGAGTTGAAGTTTGGGTGTCATAGGAGTTGAAGGTTGGGCTATGATAGGCTAACCTTGTGGATGTGGTGGGTATTGGTATTGTTGTTCTTCACAATACTATGGGGAATACTGTTGTGCCTAATCATGATAAGGTGGGTATTGGGCGACATGTGTTGTCATGTCTACAGGCACACTAGGTTGTGGGGTAGGCGTCTGTTGAGGATAATAATACTGTGACTGAGCAACATGCGATTGTGGCATGGGTACTTGTTGGTTTGGAGCCTGTTGTACTAGTTGGACCGTGGGTGGCGATGACCAAACTGGAGGAGGCATAAAGAAGCTAGGTGTAGCTGGTGGTGGTGTAGGTGTCGGTGCTACTGGTGCTAGGGGTGGTCGAGATGAGGTATCAAAATATGGGATCTGTCTCTGCCCTGGAGGGTAGGAAGTAGGGAAGCTAAACTATGTGGAATAATTTGGTTGAGTAGGTACATACACTGCTGGTGTCGGTCCATAGGTAGGATGGATATGGGTAGTGGGAGCCTAAAAAGGAATAGGTGGCGGTATCCTAAAGGTCATCGTAGGTAAAGGTGGATCTAAGGGTTGGGCGTCATGCACTCCGGATACCTGGGAGATAGGCGAGAATGCTGCTGAAAAGGTGGGATAAGCTACCGAGGTAGGAGCTTGGGTTGAGGGGAAAGTGTAGGTGTACACTCCCACTTGGGTTTGCATCTCTTGCTCCTGAAGAGGCTGTTGGGAGGTACCCTCAGATATGGTGAAGAACGACTCTTGGGAAGAGGATGGTTGGTACTCTTGTGAGGAGTACGAGCATGAGGTTTGAGGGAATGCTTGCGGTTCTTACTGGGTAGGAATCTATTGTGCAGTTTGGAAGGATGGATTCTGGCTTCCTATAGTGGATGAGGATGGGTCCGACACCATTCCTATGGTAGGGGTGAATGATGCGACCTCAGGATGGGTATGGTTTAGAAGGGAGGAATCATTCTCAAACAGGGATTGAGATAGATTCTGGAAGAAGGGATGTGCAAAGGTGGGTGACGTAGGCATGACCTCCTCATCTATGGTGAAGGATGGAGGAGATTTTCCTGGTGTTGTGTAGATTACATGGTCATAGAATGTGGTCGAGGGATTAGGTGAGGATGGGGCTGAAAAGAGCGGGTAATCCTCTATGAGTGAAGTAGCAAGAATTTCACTCAAAGTTGATGTCTTCTCATGAGGCATCATGTGTGTGAATTGTGCATCGGATTCTATGCATGAATCAGATGTGTCTATAATCCTCTCCTTCATGATCGAAGGAGTAAGAGTGGACTGACTAGAGGAAGGGGGAGGCCATTCCTCCATAGAGCGTGATTGCTCACGCGCTCTACTACGGGTGACCACAGGCATAGTGGCATGTGTCAAAGGGGTTTTAAGAATAAACCCTGTGTGATGTAGACTCAACTATGTCTACTATGAGTGTGAAGTAAGTGACATGTTGTGTGTAGCAAAACAATATATAGTGCGGTGTGTTGAGACCGGTCTGTGATCATGCAAACAACGGTAGACCGAAATCAATTCTAAATGCTAAGAAAATAAAAGTGTTATGTTCATTTTGTGTGTTGTAATGTTGATACTCCCTATGTAGAATCATGGGTAATGGAGTGAATACTCTAGAAAATTGGGAATGTTGTCAATAAAAAACCTCCTGCAACACCCAAAGATGCACAAGATAGAATGGTACCGCAACGTGCAAATGGTGACCTGTATGGAAGGTGCAGTAAAATGGTATCCTAAAGGGGTGGAACTCACTATGCTGAAGCGAGTTCACAATATCCTCTCATGAGAAGAGGTGGCACTGTATGAGACCTACTACCGACATACCCATGCTTTCGCTTCACCCTCGGGTGGGCTTAGTCAAGAACGATAGTTACCAATTCCACAAATTATACAAGCCTTGTGGATGAAGGCGCTAATCCTATCCCACTCTATAGGTAACCGTTGGTGATGAAATCCAGGGCCCAATCACAAAAGTGGGGGATTTTTCGGTGATGAAATCCAGAAAACCACTCTTGTGGGGCTACTAGGTGTCTAGGGGGGTGAGCTAATGGAGAGTGAAACTCGATCCACACCAGTCTCGAGCGATGGATTGGGGATGAAGTCCAATCTCACCACTTGTTTAAGGTACCACGTGAGTGTGTGTGGGTTTGCGTTTTGCTAACGGTGTTTACAAGATAAGAAACTAACTACTTGCATTTTCAAAAGAAAACTAATCCTAATGCCTTTTCGAAAGCAAATGATTAGATAGCTTACAATATTTGTAAAGAAATGGTCTAGCCTAAATGCCTTTGTGAAGCAAACTAATCTACTTTGCAAAACATAGAAACATGCAATCCAAATGTGTGTGGAGTAAAGGGGATTATGAAACCCTAACTTGAACTTTCAGAATGTAAAATTCTTTCAGAAATGTAAGAGGGGATTAGAAACCCTGATTTCACTTTAGAATGTAAAGTTCCTTTTAGCAATGGAAGCTATGAATGAAGGAAGAACAACTTAGGCTTATGCCATATGCAAAAATAAAATACAAATGCAAATTTATTTGAGAAATAAATTTTATACACTTGCTGGAAAGTTGCAGGTCCTAAAATTTTTAGAAACCCTAATTCTTTAACCACTTTGCAATGAACCCAAAACTAGGCCTAGTAATGGTCATTCAACTAGTCAATGTATTTCTACTTCCAAAACTTGCAACAGAGGCAGCAAAAATGAAAATACCTACATTCTAATGCTAAGGGGGGTTTTCTTGGCCCCTAAAAATATCACCCCAGCTGATTTGGGGGTTTTTGAGGTGTTTGTGCTCAAATCGTGACCCGGGTCACGAATTTGACCTAAATCATAGGGTGGGTCACGAATCAGGTTCAGAGGCTTCAAATAAGATATCTGATGGCCTAGGATGATTCCTAGGGCTTTGGAGGCTTTAGTGAAACATAATTTTGGTACTTGCAAGACACAAAAATAGAGGATAATGTCAGATTTATAAGAAAAATGAATCTAGCACTATCCATTGTGGGGGTCCCACCGGGCGTGCCAGAATGAAACGACCAGAAGTTGACATTTGATCTAACAACAAGTAATAACACAAGTCATTCAGAAACATATGCTTTATTCATTATCAATTTTGTATAGGTTACAAATAGGGAGAGTTTCCCCTTTTCTTTCTTTTCACGAATAAGCAATATAGGCCTGATGCCTCCTTCTGATGTCCCTCAGTGTAGGTGGGCTTCTTTGTATGCGGGCCACCACTGGGTTGCTGTTTTTTGGTGTTCCTTTCCTTCAAATCTACTGAATAACCTGAAAGAAACTTGCAAGAAAGGGTCAATACGTTGGGGGGCTTGCCTTAGTCAGGCCCCATATTTAAGAAGATGAAATGATTGTAAAACTATAACATAAACTAAAATAAAATATGCAGAAGGTAATAATATGCTAAAATAGAGCTTACCTCCCAAATTTGGGGTGATTTGGGGCTTGCAGATGCACTTCGCGACCCGGGTCGCTAATTGGGGCCGAATTCGCAAGGTAGGCTATGAATTGAGCTGTGATGCTCTTCTAGTAAAATCTCTTCGGTAGATCGATCCTAAGGCAGCTGGGGTGCCTCTGTATGCTGTCAGAATCCATCTGTGTGCATCGAGAATGGACTGTGTACTATTGGCTTTCCATTTCTGTAGAGTAATTATACTTTGTTGAATATGGGAATCAGACTTGATTAGGGGTTTGGGACCCATTATTTATAGGCAAATGCAAGGTGCAGGGGGGTTAGATAGACTAAACCTAGGTTTGATTCTGACTAGGGTTAGGTTAAGAAATGCTATGTGGCAACATCACATTCTAAGTAGGAAATATCCTATCCTCACACATGTGTGAGGAAGGATTAGTGCTAATCCTAATTAGGCCTTAAGCAATGCTTAGGGGAGGATTAAAAGAAAACCCTAGGAAACCCTAAATTGGCACATGTGGGAGGATTTGATTAACACTAATTATGAATTAAGAGTTAATTAATCCAATTTTGCCCTAAAAAGGGGCTTAAGTGAAGTCAACATTAAATTAGAATTTGATAATTGACTTTTAATTGATTTTGCCAATTAATACCCCGTGGGGGTGTCAATTGAGTGTAAATGGGCTATGCATCACCTCGGGTTGTCGTCTGAAGGTATCTTGATGCATAAGATGTGGTTTTGAGGGCTTATTAGGGTTTTGGACCTGAAATCCATTTGTGGAAGTCTACACGTTACTATGGTGAACTTATGTATGTCTACGCATGTCTACGCATGACTACGCATGTCTACGCATGACTAAAATAGTCTACAATAGCCTAGGGATGTCTGTAATCACCTATAGATATGCAAAAATAGAAATGTGTGACTTTTGGGTGTCTGCAAATACATTGTACAATAATTTATCTTAGGCCTATATAAGATTACATAAGAGAATATCATCCTTGACCATATTTCATGTTACACTTTCAACACCCCTTCATAATCTAAACTAAGAATCAAAGGAGAGAATATATTAATGACAATAATACCTTCCCACCCATAATGGATGCTCTCGTGAGCCTCTGTAATTGAGGTAGATCCTTTGAAATCTTGCTCATAATTTGGAAGACATCTACTCATATTTAGAAACTCAACTTCAATACTTTACAATTGGAGTAGGTAATTCTTGGTTATATGTCCTTCACAAATGGTCTTCAAATTTTTTGAATACTTTGCTTGGCCTATGGACCCCTAGGATTTAGCCTCCTTAGGTTTAAATTTCTTGTATAAGCCTACATTTTTGAAGTACCACCATAATTCCTCATTGCTACCTAAACATTGAACTATGAGAGAGAAGTTGATAAAGAGTCAGAGATATTTTTGACATTGGAATTATACAAACCATGATGTTCAACATCTAAAAATAAAAAGAGAGATTAGCAAGGAAAATATTCACACATTCTACACCATCTTTCTTCTTTCCTCTAGAGGATGCAATATTTAATCTCAATGCCTTAAATCTTATAATATAATCCTCAATGTTATCAAACTCAACCAATTTGAGAGAATAATTCTCTAATTACAAGAATAATGCATACAACTCAAAAAATCATAGGATTTGAAAATAGATTAGGCTCAATGCTTCTACATGTAAAAGTTATGGCCTTAAATTTTTTTCCCTAGTGGACCTAAAAATAGCAAAAATTAAATCCCTAAATCTTAGAGATGCAAGAACAAATCTTTACCTACCATTAGGGATTTCTAATTAATTGGTGTGCCCAAATCCTTTTCCACCACTATAGCTCCTCTTATCTACTCAATCATCAATACTTCATACTTTTGATTAGTTGGAGGGGTTTATATAATGCAAAATATTGGTGATGTGGCATACAAGGGTTCCATGTCGACCAATGTGGGTTTATCAAAAGCTAAATATTTCACACTAGCCAAGATTTCACAATATCCATTGAGGTGAAAGAGGTATTTTTTATTTTTAACATTTATCACCTAATCTAAAACAAACAATATCAAAACATTTTTGTCGGTATGATTTGAACATGTAATCCCTATTCCTAGCACACTCCAACTAGTCAATATAACAACACATATCTTTGGAAATAAGGCATTGACTCCTCTATGAATAAATCCTTCCATCCATGCAAAAATGACCAATGGATGCAAAACAATATATGTGTGGGTTTCAAACCCTACAAATTCTACTAATTTACCAAGCACTTAAGCCTTGGAACACTATCTAATTTGTAACAAAGTCTACTTTTTGTTCTAGAAAATAAAATATATTGTGTCTTGAATCAAGCCCACAACCTTCACCATCTCATATCATTGCATAGGCCACAATATCTAGGCTAACATATTTCATAATAAATATTGGGCATGCCTAGTTGCCAATTCATACCCTATAGAATGGTGTTGAACTAAGTGTTGAAATGCATATGTGCCAATATTCAAAATTTCGAATTCAAATTTTGGTCCTAGTTTTTTTTGAAGCATATCATATTTAAAAAAAAGGATATTGGTGAAAAGCTAAATTCAAACAAGTTGGTCTTCTAATATAGAAAAAAACAGAATGATGAAGACATAAATACTCTAGAAATAGGTTATGGGTAAATTTGTTTTGAAGAAAAAACCTTCATTAATTCTTATACTAAAAATGTTTATGAAGCTTTGAAGAAAAAATTGTCCTAAAAATCAAAAGAATGATTGGAGATTCTAAGTGAATGTCTTGTGTGACCAAGCAATATGACCCCATACTTGGTTTGATAACATGTTGAAATTCAAAATAAAATGAACAAAAGCAATCCATCCACTCAAATCCTATACAAAAAGTATAAAAGGATGAAAGGAAGAAAAAGAGACACATAAATTGTTGAGTTACCATAGGCACCATAAGTAATTACTATATTATCCATGGATTAGAATCATAACACTCATACAATTGATGAAGTGGTAGAGAGTATTTATACCAATACCTAATATCAAAATTATATAAATGAATTTAACCTAAGCCAACATACCCAGAGGTTTTTAAGGTTCATTACAAGTAATAAGATGGGTTTAGTCATAGCAAGGTTAACCATAACCCATAAAGATTACATAATAAAATATTGTAATAAATTCTATACATTGTATAATATTGGCCTTAGGCATAAGTCAAGTTACACTTTCCACAACTCCAGAATGATTCTTCTTGGAAATAAAAGCCACGGTCTCCATTGTAAACCTCTTTTGGGGTTGATACAATCACAACTACACTTTGTGAGTCCCTCATTGTAATTGATCTCTCCTCTTGGTTTAATAAAAAATTAATGATACTTTTGCTTTCCACCAATGGAACTGCTCCCCTAGATTATGGGATGTATGAAGATTATGACACTACCCTGTAGTACTCTTTTGATTCCTTGTTAATTCCTTTTCATGCATAAGGGATGTTGAAATTGTAATCTAATTCATGCCAAGGCTGAAATTTTATGATGTATTGCATAGGCCTTAAGGTATTTCATTGTACAATGTATTAACTAATTATAATACTTTACTATGTAATCACTGTGGTTATGGATACTATTATTATGTTTAAACTCTCTTTATAACCCAAATCGCTCTTGTTTTTTTAGCTCAGGTTAAACTTTATTATGTAATTGGGATTTTGGTATTGGTAAAAATACCCTGTCCCAATCCTTATTTTCTTATTAGAGTGTTGTGTATTCTTATCTATGTATAAAATGGTTATTTATGGTGTCTACAGGTGATCCTCACATATCTATGTATCTATTTTCTTTTATTTTGTCCTTTTATGATTTCTTTATAATATTTGAGTGGATGGTTTAATTCTATTAATTTATAGAAAATATTATGAATTCCAACATGGTATCATAATGGGTATCGAGCGACACCGCTTAGTTATGCAAAATATTTTTTTAGATCCTTTGATCCTTCTTTTGAATTCCAAGGCAAGATTGAAAAGAGATATCCAATTTCTTAAATATCCCAAAAAAATAATAAAAAATCCTTCTTGCTTTATTGTTAGCAAAGCATCATTGATTCTTCATTCAAAAAACTAGATTTGGATTTGAAATACCGTTCCATCCTTTTTTTTGGACATGGCAAGATATAGGATGATTGACATGAAAATTATAAATTCAAATTATTATTATCTAGTGTATTTTTACCCTCACCTATAGATGCACACATGCATGATGTTGTCCATTCTTTGTGTTTCACACTAGCTGAATGGTACTCTCAAAGGAGCATCGAATATTCCTACTTGTAAAAGAGCTACAACAAAATGATTACTGTGTTGTATGTTAGGCTATCATGGCATCCATGGTTTGAAATTGTGTGTAGTCATTTTGGATGTTTGCCTTGACAGGATCAAAGGAATAAGTGGGTATTGTTTCCTTGATCACCAATGGCTTGTATGACACAACAACATACACAAGGTTCCTTACAATGTGAAAATGGGGAGGTCCTATGTTTAAACATCCATGGTGACTTTTTTGGAGAGATAAATCTAGATTTCCTTTTTTATAGGATGGTAGTTGGATTAGTTGTAGTAGAAACATGAACACAGTTGATTATGCAATTCATTTTAGAGGCTAGATGTCATTGGGTCAAATTTCATCCCATTTTTTTCACCCTCTACACTTTAAGGTTGGATTCTTATTTTATATTATAGCTTTAGCACCTCAAGTGGTGTCTTTTCTAGGCTAAGGGTCTTGGGTAGACTATAACTTTGGTTTGAAATACATGGAGGCTTTCTTTGGTGTTTTTAGATTCTTAAAGAAATTGATCCAACTAGGTGATCAACATGGCACTATTATTTACAATCAAACCCTATTTTTTCCTATTTAAATACCTTTTCTAATTAGAAAAAACCAAGTGTTGTAGTCATAGTTGTTTAATGGTATTGTGACAAAAAATAAATGGAATCGGTAAATTATGGATCGCTAAGTGGAAGTAGGTGGTTAGATCTCATTTTTATAAGGTTTAGAGCTCTATTTTTTTTGGTCTATAGGGACTTTTCCCTACAATATCACTTCACTTAGAGAAGACTAAGTTGAAAGTAGGACAAACCAAGGAAGGTGGTCACAAGGCACTCCCCACCTTTGATCGAAAGGAAATATATTCAAGGAAGAGGCAAACAAGCTCAAAAGCTATGTTGATCATTAGATGATCAATTTTTACCTCAAATTAGTCATATTGAGGGTGCTAAGACCCACAGGCCAGTGATTTTCAATATAATGATCCATGTGGTACTTCTGACGAAGAAGAGCATAGGAAAGAAATAAAGACCCCAAAAAGACTCAAAGGAAGACACATGGAAACCAGCAAGGAGCCCAAGGAGAGAAGCGCCTATGTCCAAATAAAGGAGGCCCACCATTGACTAAAGGAGGATCCACCTCATCCAAGGACACATGGAAATTACATGTGCAAGGAAGGAGAAAAGTGAAAGAGCATTTAAAGGAACAACCCATCATTGGCAACAAAGATTGACTTTCATGGCCTAGCCTATTATATCCAACTATGTGTTAGTGTGGTAACCACCCATCATACGTGTGAGCATACCCTATCAATTTAAGCCAATAAAGAAGGCCATATCCATCACATTTATCAACAAGAGAACCTAGAAAAAGATCTAGAAAAATCTTAATGGTGTAACCACTCCAACATAATGAGTAATGAAAGATAATGATGACATCCTACCATTCGAAGGTGTGAAATCCATCAACATTTATGGACCTAGATCTATAGACCTCATAGTTGCTATTTCTAGTTGTATAAGAATTTTGGCTACAAAGCAAAGGATAACTTGTAGGTCTTCCACATAGAATTTTGGAGGGAAAGAAACCCTCCTCTTGGCTTATAGATAGGACGAAATTTTATTGTAAAGGCATTGGAGGCTATGGGTCCTTAGAAGTTCCCACATAGATGGTACCGAGTAAATTTTTCTAGACTATCAATTTTGTAATATTTTTTTAGAGGGAAGTTTGAGTGGGCTTGAAATATTTTGATAAATGTATGACTAGAAGCTAAAAAATATCTATATTTGGATAAGGCTAAGAGGCCCAACCACTTTAAATGATGGACATATATTATTGAAGATCAAATAAGCTATTAGCATCATCTCTGACCAATATTGGCTAGGAGAATAGCTGGTTGGGTGCATTAGTAATTGAAAGTATGCATGGTTGGGTGCCTTTAACAAAGCCTAAAAAGTCCTAACCATATCCCTGAGAGCCCAAAAACAAGCATAGAGCTTGTACTAGATAACAACAAAAGGAGAGGAATCTTAGCTAGGTCTCTTTTAGAAGAGATCATGCATGCCAAAAATATGAATCACCTGGACACTTCTTGGCCATCCAAAGAAAAGAAGTTATAGGAAAATGGACACTCTCTTGGAACCTACAACCATATTATGCACCATTAATCATAATCTAGCTCCCTATAAATATGATAGCTAGCACAACAACAAGGCATAATGGGAGAGATCGAGCATGTGTAGGTGGCACATATTTATTGATGATGTGTGGCTATAGAAGATAGTGGATGGTGTTGATCAAGAGAAACTAGAAAAAACAAAGCAGAAAGTGGCATTCACTCCTAGTCTTGTTGATGAAGTATGAGCTTCAAACTAGATCAGGTTGTGCTATGGTAGACCTTTCTTGTAATCACTAACTAGGCTAGTATAGTCTATATATAGCAACATTTAACTCAATAAGAGGGTTGTTAATTTGAATGTTTACCTATCGTATATTATGTAATTATGATCTATAATTTTAATAAATCAGCTTGTCATTTGAATTTTGCTAGCATTGTATTATTGAATTTGTTTGTATGTGGATGCTTTGTAGGCCCTAGATATTTCTATAAAAGCTCTTTGGGAGGTCTAGTAGTCTATTTAGTAAATCCCATGCTATTGGAATATTAGGGATGCTTAGTGTTTGATTGTGTGGTTATGCTTTCTTCTGTAAAAGTTGCTTAGGGTGCTAAGATCTATTGGAGTAGTGGAGGGCATGATATGGCTACAATTCATATTTAATGACACTTTACCTAGTAAATGGTATATTAGGCCCAATATATAGTTTAGTGATGGTATGTATTGCATAGTATATTTCAATTCTATTAGCCAAATGTCATCCACATCTAATCCACAATTTCCATCCATAACCCTCCATTTCTTACTCTATTTTTTCCCATTTTTTTATTTTTATTTTATAACAAGAAACTGACCTCTAGACGTTGTCTAAGGATAAATCCTAAACCATCCAATCTTGGACCATGTGGTCAATGATTCACTCCCATCCATTATTTATATCATAGATTAAGAGGTTTTGGCACACCTATTGGGACTAAACCTATTCGGTTTATTTCTACCAACACATTACTGATGGGACAAAGCAATTTGCTCCTCCACCATTTTAGACCAAGCATTTTTGGCATGCTCGATGAGACAATTCATTCAATATTTGTCTCATTCACCTAGGGGATCTAGTATTTTGGTGAATATCTTGACCTCACTAGTAGAGAATATACATTCACCTAAAGACTCTACTGTTGGAAGAACCTAATATTGATAATTTTTCTAAAGGGATGAGCTTTAGGGATGCATTCCAAAATTAAATATTAACAAGATCAGAGTCCAAAAAGCTTAAATAACCTATGCAGTGTACTAAACTACCTAATCAGAAAGCTAGTAGAATACTAGGTAAATCCCACTTTCCAATTAGAGCTCCTTTCATTCCAACTCCTATTTCACTGTAATCCTTTCCTAGATAATATATTGATAGTCCTTGCCTAGAACATATGTCCAAAAAAATTTACCTAAGGTGGATCAACAATGGTCCTTGTAGATCTCCATGAAATCCCTTAGTCTACTCTCAAAGCTTTATCAAATTTTTATGGAATTGAGAAAAATACATGTGAGCACTGCTAAGATGTGGCCATCCTTGCTTCTATTCATAATATCCAACATGAGGATGTCATGGTGAAACTATTAACCATATCCTTTAGAGGAAAATTGCTCACCTAGTATAGATCCCTTGATGATAATAGTATTACTTCATGGGCTCAGCTTGCCAAACCATTCATCTTGGAATTCAACTAGGAGATCCATTTTCATTGCTTACTTAGTTTACCTCCATTCAAAGGTATCCACAAGAAAATATCATTGATTTTAATATCAAATTCAACAAAATGTGGAAGTGGATTTCTCAATATATTAAACCTTCCCAACCCTAGGCATATATTTATTACATACGAGCCTTTGACCCAAACCTAGGTCTTCAAATATGGCTAGTCAATGAGATGATATTCCCTTGAGTCTTTTAAGTTGCAATTGTTGTAGAAGATGCACTCATATTAGTTGGAAAGCTTTGTCCTAAGATTACTATGTCTTAATTTCTAGAGTTTCCTACATAACAAGTTTTATCCACTATTGTTCCACAATATGCTCCTTATCCATAACCTAGAGCTCTACCTAATCTTGTTGCACCATATCTCATTCTATTGCTAGTTCTAAAACCTAAATAAAATACAAAATTACTAGAGCTAAGAGCAACATTGAAGAATTTAAAGAATAAATTCATTATATTAGAGATGCAGAATGTAGAGGAAAGATATAAAGGCTATCATCCTAGGAGGTTTCTCTATATCACCAAAGACCAAAGGGCCTCTAGCAACAATGTCAATGGATGAATAAATTTTACATACAATAAACCAGAGGAGATATCATCTACTTCCACTCCTCATGAAAGCTATTGGTGCTTGGCATATAATAATCCCTACAACATAGACACATGGATGGTATACCAACACCAAGCTTAGTTGGTAATAGCAAAGAAAATATAAAGAACATAAAAGACATAGAAGGAAGTGGTCAACATCTTTTTGGATCTAGAAAAGGTCATGGTAGTTGAGAAACATGAGAAGAAAGAATCTATTCAAGTCTTGACTAGATTCAATAAGACCTTACAAGTGGAGCCACAAAATATGCATCCATTTAAAATCCCTACTCAACCTTACAAAGAGTAAGCAAAAAAGCAGCCATAGATGGAACCACCAAGTCAAAACCAATAAAAGAAAAGACCATGCTAGAGGATCCTAAGAAATAAGTACTAAGAAAGCTAAGGTATCCATTTTTGACCAAAAGGCAAAGGCTAGAAGACATTGAGCAATATCACAAAAGGTTTGAAGAGACTAAACAAAAGGATCAAAAGCTATTGGGAGTGATCAGATACAATATTGTTGAACTCAAGAAGAATCCTTCCAAGGCAAGCATGTATGATGCATTGATAATCCCTGATCATATAGATCTTATCAATGTGGTATTAAGAGGCATCAACCTTGACCCTATCCACACAGTTAAGGTGGTCTAGACATACTGATGGTGCTTCATAAGATCCCAAAGCTAAAAATTATTTAGGAGGTAGTTATGGTTGATCTCTTGGACTAATTTGATTTATGCCTATCTAGAGAGTTCATTGCTAAACTAGGAGGATATTTGTCCTTAGATTATTCTCATATGGTCATCCCTTACAAATGTTGAAAGGTCAAGATTTATGTGGAAACACTATCTCCCTTCCACGTTGAGAAAATTGAAGAGAGTTAACCTATTAGAGGATGATCTAGACTTCGTTGAGGAGGTCAAATTAGTGGAAGAAGACTAGGATTACATCCATGAAGTAGTTGGGGAATATTAGATGGAGGATGATATAGAATATGTTGAGGATATCAATTTATTTGAAAATAATTGGTATTTCCCTAAGAAATTAGCTAGAGAAGATCAAAGGAAGGAAGATTACTATTATGAAGATGTGACCAAAGACTTCCAAATGGAAGCTAGATTTTCTTTGGAGGATTTTATTGCCACAATTGGGGATGGACCATTTTATTATGATGATGCAAGGATAGAAGCCTAGTAGTCGTTGATGACTCCAAAGTAAGAGTTTTGTAAAATAAGGACAAGTGGATTACTATTATAGGAGCAACCCAAAAAGAAGGTTTTTGATGACCAGTGACAACAATAGAACACTGCTAAACATAACTCTAATAAGGATATTTAGTCACAAGAATTTATAAAGGGTAACCCAATGCATTATAATGAGGAAGAATCTAGGCTAGGAAGGCACAAAATGTCTAACCCCATAGGGCCTAGGCTCTAGAAAAATACCTGGGAATGCAAGTGCAATATGTGTGAGCTAGCAATGATCAATAGCCAAAATTTGCTAGTATTATCAAACAACTATTATAGGTAATGTATTACATAAAATATGAAATGCATTACACTAATTTGTATTTTAAATGTACATAATAAAAGTCTATGACTAGTTTGGGAAGTGTTATCTAGCATGCAACTATTTTTAATTGTAAATAATATATTAGTTGGGAATGCAACAATAGCACTTACTCCAAACTAGTTACATGTTCCATGATATTAAAAGACCAAAAAGCAAAAATCTAGAATGATTTGATCCGAATATTATAAATTTTGATAAATTAGCAACATGTGAACAAAAATTGGTAGGGAGATGGTCCTGCCAAAAATTTGTAAGAATAAAGAATTTTTAAATAAAGGTTGCAAAAGCCAAAAATAATAGGCAGTAAGTAAATAAAGCTGCAAAACCTAAGTAACATATACCTGTTGGTCAGATCAGGCAAGGAAGCAACAATCACATAAGAAAATGAAGTGAGCATATTCAATGATTCTCTTGGCAAGAGAGTGTAACACATGGAAGTCACCATTCCAAAACTAATGAAATAATAGTTGAATGTTCTTTTATTGATTAGAAAGGGGGTTACAACATAAACTTCTCTCAATAAGGGTTTTCCTCTTTTCTCAATGTGAATATAATGCATTAGATGATGTCTTCGAATGCCATCAATGTATATGGGCTTCTTGTACATGTACCATTACTTGGGTGCTTGAAAATATCCTTTGTACCTATTTAGACCTGCAAAAAGGGATTAATGCGTTTGGATACCTATCGTTGATCAGATCATGTATTTATGAAGACGAAATGATGCTGAAATGAAAGAAAACATGATGAAAACTAAAAATAAAGTTGTAAAAACTATGAATAAATGATACCTACATGATATGTAGTTCAGGTATGGCTATAGACCAGGTTCACATGACAATGTACGAACCTCTAGCTCGGGTTCACATGATGGTGTGTAAACCAGACTGTCATTGATTGATTCTATGGATTTTTGTTTGGATGAACTTCTAGTACTGTTGCTTGATATATGATGGATGTGAAAGTGGTGGAGAATAGTTTGGAGTGATTTTCTACAGAGGTTTGGTAAGTAAACCAAAAGGACAAGAGTTATTTCATGGTGAAAATGGCCATCTATTTATAAAGTGGGCCAAGGCTAGGGGGGGTGAGGTGTCCTTTATGAGGTGGCATGAACCTTAGGTTAGATATCAACCATGGTGAGGTTAAAAGGATGAAGTGGAAGGTGAGTCATCCCTTCATATGCCTTGAAGAAATATCTAGAAATATCCTATGTGCACACATGTGTGAGCAAGGATTGAGGTTAATCATGATTAGGTAAATCCTAGGTTAGGTTGTGATTAAGTTAAGCATATTTTAAATATATTAACTAAGTGATGGGTGCACACATGTGTGAGGATAAAATTAGGGTTAATCTTGATTATCCCTAATTAAGCATGTTTAAGTCATAAAGTACACTTTAATGATAAAGTGATATTTTTAACTAAGATTAGGGTTACCATGATTAGGCTTTTTGAAGGAGGTATCATGAAGACCGTGATTAGATGTAGGAAGGGGCTTAAATGACCTAAAGAGGCTTATGGATAGCCCTTTTGTGAAAACAAGGTGTTTTTGGATCAATTACTATAATTTTGTAGGTTTGAAATCTAATTAATCATGAAGAAAGAGCTTACTACCAAATGCAACTTCTAGGTGTCTACATTTACCCCTTTTTTATTATGTTGTTTAGAACACGGTTTTGTACAAAAATTGATGGAGGAAGGTGAAAAGTGATTGGAAAGACGAAGAATTTGTGGGTGGGTGAATGTGGATGATTACAAAAGAGATGTGATGATAAAATAGGTGACTTGCGATTTTATTACAACACTTTGCTTTATGGTACTGGTTACTTTTGAGGGAAAATTTAAGATTTCTTTGTTCTTGTGATCAACGTAAGATTTTCCAATTGTGAATAGAACATATCTTTTCATAGTAGGTGAGAGTCAAGCAATAGGAACTTTGATGCGTCACTAGCTATAGTAAAGCTTCATCAAAGTGGAGAATTTTGATTTCAATACCTTGTCCAATTTTTTCTTTTGATTGATTGATGAGTGCATGATAATATTTGTTAAACCATTAAATCCAAAAAGGCAAGGGTATATCAGGTGTAGTATTCAAAAAGTGATCTTATGCATGCCACTCTAAAGACTAGAGTCAAGACATGTCCATAGGCGTATGGTGTTCGTGTCTTAGCAAATGTTTGATTTGGGTTGGATTAATATTGAGATAATCTTCACAATTTTTTTTTAGTTAGATGTAATATTCATGATTGGATTTTTGGTTGTCTAATTGCGTGCAAAGCAAATTTTTGATTTTGTTGAATACCACCTCAAGCGATGAATCGACAATGGAGTGGATGAAAAGTGACAATGAGTCGATTGAAAGAAGACGATGATGAAAAAAATGGAAAAATTAGGAAAATAGGGAGGGGAGCTGAAATAGACATGGAAAAGTCAGAAAACAATGATGATGACATGGTGGTGGTTGGTTCATGCAGTAGTGCACGAATTAGGTTTGCACGTGTGGGTGCAAACCTACAAAAATTGACAAAGAAAATCTTTTTTGCACGCACAAGCATCATTTGTGCTGCGCAAGATTTGGAGAGGAGTGAGAGATAATTTGTGAAGCATAGCACTATAAAATTTTTGAATAGAAAAGTGGAGATGGCGAGTGGATGGGCTAATACGAGTGCTCGTGGTAGTATACCAACGGTAAGTGCACAAAAACCCAAGTTTTTTTATTTGCATAAACTTTTCAAAAATACAAAATTGTATATGTGTGAATGGATGTTTGCATGTGTTGTTTGACTAAAATGTGTGCGCAAAGTGTGAAAATGGCCAAATAGATATCCAAATGCATCGTTTGTTTGTTTTGTTTTGATCGTTGGATTGTGATGTTTGACTTATGTGTCGAGTAGCAGGTTTGCAAGAGTTGACTTTGTTTTTCTGCATGTTTGATGTGTGGTTTTTGACATCTAAATGAATTTTAGTTGTAAAATAACATAATGGGTATCCAAAAATACCATTTATTTTTTGCTTTTGATGAGTGGTTTATGATGTTGTTGTATGCCTCATATTGCATACATGTAACGGTTGACTATTTGTTTGTGCATGTTTGATGAGTTGTTTTTGGGTTGTGAGCAAAGTTTCACCATGAAATGACATAATGGGTATCCAAAAATGCCCTCCATGGAAGGTTCATGCAAATGTGTGCAAACCAGGTTCGTACGTATCTGCACGAACCAATTTTTATTTGAAATGATGGATGTGTATATGTGATTAATGTTTCCATGTAAAATTAATTGTGAATATTATATACATGTGAAACCAATAATGAATTTGTGTATATGTGAAACTGATGATGAGTTTATTTGATGTGTGGGAATGAATGCAGATGATGAAGATAGAGTCATGGCATCACATGCAGATGTTGAGATGTAAATTAGAGGATTTTTGGATAGAGGAGGATGGGAAGTGGAGGGGTGTTGTGGGATTTAAGGGCCTGTGGCAGTTGCATATTATGCACAAAAATAGGGTGTATATATCAACCTTGTACAAGGGATGGGATCTAAATAGGAACAACTTTCATATCTCAATAGGGAGATGACAATTACATTGGAGGATATATACAAGATATATCGATTGCCAATAGATGGCATCCCAATGAGAGCAGTAGTAGATGGTGCATCTACTGAGATATTATAGTAGATATTTGGTGATAGGTGGGGAGAGGTGCAACACGAGAAGGGAGTGGATTATGAGCATTATTGGAAGTGCAAGATATTGTCCAACTGCTATTGCATGGCGATGCTCATGATAGCAAGTAATGCTCTACTTGATAGCTCAGGGGTGAAATTCCCCTAGAATATGATGGGGATTGTTTGTGATATGATGGAGTGAGAGGTAGTGTTTTCATTCGTACACGTGTTACTAGCACATGTGTGCAAAGAGTTGTACAAGATTATGAGGGTATGGTGATTTGGCATAAGTTTTTGCCCATTACTGTAGGTGTGGATGTGAGAGCATATCATGATGGAGTGGTTCATGAGATTACCTTACAAGATGCATGCGTTTATGGGAGATTTTGTATCATATGCCTTGAGGTGGCACATGGATATGGAGATGCGAGTGAAGTAGGAGCATGAGAGGGATGGTCTATTTTGGATAGGGATGCTGGATAGGTTATATCCTAAGCATATCTTGTGGAGACCATGGAGGGATGGGGTTGTATGGGATGAGTATGAGGAGCAATTAGGGAAGATCCACCAAGGGATATGGTAAGTGGAGCGGTATCAACATTAGGTTGAGTATTTTCATTTCAGCAGAGTGATGTGATAGTTTGGATTATGATAGAGATGATCAGATCTGCATGTTGTGATACAAAGGAGAGATGGAGATTAGGGAGTATGACTAGTAGTGCCTCCCTTGGATGTGTTAAGAGATCCACCGATGGTTATCCCTAACTTGGATGATGCAGGCATGAATTTGGAGTATCATATATGGTGGGTGACGTAGAGGTGGTAGCTAGGATTCAGGGTAGTAGATGGATGGGTGGATCTAGTGGAAGGATTTACCTACAGTGGATGTACAGGCACTAGGTGGAGTTGTACTTGTGTTGGACATGAAGTCAGAGGAGGAGGTGGAGGATCGTCTCTGTTGATAGAGGCAATGCCAATATGATGTGGGAGGATCTCCTAGGGTTGGGTCACTGAAGCAACAAGAGGGTAGTTAAGGCCAACCATTAGATGAGGTTGTGCCAATGGAGGAGTAGATGGGAGGATTGGTTCTAGATGATATGGTCAGATATCCTAGAGTTAGGTCACTAGAGTGACAAGAGGGTGGTGATGGTCAACCTATAATAACCCCGGTTGTCACTAACCAACCACTCAATTTTTTTTCATATAGCATTCATAAGGTGAGGAACATAATCATGACTTAAGATAGACACATTCCATTTGGATCAAAAATTTTCAAGGCATATAGCATCAAGAGCTATTGAGACTTGATCAGAGTCTCTTAAGGTAGAAGTGATCAACTTCTACGAAACCATCATATCCCAATTGGTATGAGAACGTTTGCCAAGCGTAAGATTTAATCCCAGAAAATGGAAATCACCAATAAACATACTATCCACAAATATCAGTACGTAGGTGAATGCCTTGAAGATGGAGAACCACACCAATGGAAAACCATCATAGATGAAATAACCTTATTAATGGTTATTCATAGGTATTAGAGATGATTCTCTTCATATAGAAGATATTTCTAAGACAACAATATCACTAACATGATAAGAATCCATGGAATGCCATCTTAAATATGATTATATAACTTTAAATCTCTTAGAAACATAATGGTTCACCCTTTTTTTTAGACAACCCTTTTGTTGTAAACATTGATTTATTTACAAAGGACATTACTTGTCCAATAAAGGTGTACCCCACCTCATGCACACTCAACATCTTAGCTTTTAGAATATAATATTTGTTTGTTTTTAATTCAAGACCAATTTTTGCCTCATTGTGGATTTTACTCCACTTCGAGTTTCAATGTGTTCTAATTTGAACCATAATGAGTGTATATGAGGTGAACATAAACTAATGGAGCCTTTTATGATAATATCTATTCATCATAACCATATATTTGTAACATCACATGAGAGATTCACTTAAGCAGAAGTTATATTCCATTGTGAATAGCTTCTATGAATGCCACATAACTATTGAATACAAGAAGCAAAACTGATTATCTACATCATTCACATTTGACCAATTTAATCTAGAAAGTATATGACACAATCACATATCATTAAATCATCGACATGTTAGAAATTATGCATACATTCTTAGCATCATAAATGAATTTGTTGAATGAATAGTGTTCAATTATAAACATGCATAACTATCCCATTATATCATTTAACCATCTCATCCACATATATCATTTATATTTTGAAAATAAAAGCAATAGGAACAAGAATTGACACATCAACCCACAAAATAGAGTGACACACTATTTTATCTTGGGAAAACCCTGACAAAAAAAACCCAACCTCCAAAATGTATTTGTTCCTCATATTCATAAACTTAAATACTAAGATTACAAGTATAGAAGGGTATCTACCAATCCCTTTCAATCAAATACAAGTCAAGGAATACCATTATTCCATCTCATGCTTATGATGCAATTAAGGAAGTTTCCCAATTCCTTTCTCTAAGTCATCATTATAACATTAAGGTATTTCTCATACCGAAAAGGAATCCACCTGTTTCGTTTAAAATCAATGATGCAATTAATCTACTAGTTCTTTTCTCTAAGTTATCATATAGATGTTAACACTTTACATATGTTTATGATAATCATTGGAATCACATTTTGGAGAAGTCTCATTGACCTTGGAGGGAACCTTATAAATTCCCTCAAGAATGAATACAAATCCATTCTTTTCTTCTCTAAGTTTCCATACTAAGTGTATGAAGAAGGAAGCTTATAACTTTCTTAAGAATGGATTCTCCATCCACTCTTATTTAGAACCTTAATCATATTAAGGTAGTATTTATCTCACATTTTCTATGCATCAAACCAAGAATAGATCCTTGTCTATTCTTTCCTTAATTATTTATTATAGATTTCATGGTTTGAGAGGATTCATTCTCCTCTCATCCATTCTAACCTCCAAATCATACCAATTTCCATAAATCCTATATATGGTCATTAATCGTATGATTGAATATAGTGAGGAAACCCCATAATTTCCTCTAAATATTTGATTACATTAAAATATAGTAAAAAGGGTGTTATTTTCCCTTCCCTATCAACTGGTTATAAATTTCCACTATTCATTTACTATTCACCAGTTACTATTCACTACTCACTATTCACTATTCACTATTCACTATTCACAATAAAATGAACGCTACGTTCATCCTCCTACACACATAATCGACATGTGTAGACATCGAATTCTAGTCACTTTGTGCTAGAGTTACTATTCATGTCACTATTCATTGTTCACATAACCCCCATTGGCTACCTAAGCACCTTCTCACTTCTAGCTCCTAGCCACCATGTGACCATCCATTTAACCTACCATGGGTTAATATTCACCCTAGGTTGGTTAGTATACAAGGAAGACCTTCCTACTCTTCCATATAGAGGGACCCCACATCACTTAAATTATTCAATGCTTCCTTATTTTTTTATTCAAGCAAATAAGCAATGTATTCCCTCAACTATAACTATGCATATCATCAATATAAATTTCCACACTATATCTATGCATCTCCATGATACATTTCCTCAATATATTAGAGAGTCCATTATCTAAGTACTACCACAATACTTAAAAAAAACCACTATCTAAGTATTTCCAAAACACTCATAATTTTGTTTATCCTACAAATTCAAATATAACATAATTTCTACAAAGGAGAGATCCAACCTCATAAACCAATATAGGTTGAGCTAGAATTCTCCTGTTAGTCTTCAAATATTGTCTCCTACTTTATTTTTGTGCTCCCATCCATGCTTAATTCCAGATCTGCCTCTTTAGTCCACTCATATTGGCCAAATACCCTTAATTTAGGTCCTAGTACTCTCTAAAGACTTTTTGGTTTTTGATCTACCAATAAGGTAGAGAGCATACTCTCTAAGTCCAAGATTTCCTAGCCTAAACCTAAATCTTAGTACTATCCCAAAGCTTTTTTGTTTTTGATCCACCATAGTGGAGAGCATACTCCCTAAGCTTCAAGATTTACTAGATGCCTCTTCCTTCCCAAGGTGTCCTCTATTTATAGGAAAAGTTCCCCACTTATTGCCAAATAGTGGCCTTATTATTTTATTATTAAAATATGCCTTGGGCCCATTAAGGCTTATCAAACCATATGGAGGGTAATCTATAAGAGGATCGAGGGGATCTACGCCAAAAGTGATGTTTTATTTTTAGGATGTATTAGATGCCTAGGATGAGGTGGTGCTACTACAAAAGATAGTGCAAGATTTGGAGGGAATATTGACTGAGTATGAGATGGATTGGGCTACCAATAGAGCGAGATTGGTGGAGGAGAGGTGAAAATTAGAGGATAGGTTGGCGGTAGCCATGAGGGAGGTGGAAGAGCTAGCCATAGAGAGAGATGGATTGAGGGTAGAGTGGTATGAGGTGAGGCCACAACTTGTAGCTACATAGGTGATTTGCATGGAGAGGGATGTGCAGTTGCAGTGCTAGGTGGAAGTGGCTATAAGAGATACGATGTAGTTGGCCATTGAGAGGGATGTGTTGTATAGAGAGTGCGAGGAGATGAGAGTGAAACTTGTAGAGGAGTATATGAGTCACACAAAGTGTGTGGGATAACTATGATTCTACGTATAGGAGACTATGACCTCAAAGGAGAGGGTGAGATTAGAGATCGTAGTGCTATAAGAGAGTGTGCAATGAGCACAAGAGGTAAAAATAGATACTGGTGCAGTGCAAGATACACATGAGGTAGAGGTAGCATACCTACATAAGGAGATAGAGAGATATTATTAGGCATAGGAGGCGAAGAGAGTTAGGATGGTCAGTGAGCAATCCAGGGTTCAGTTGATAGGATTATGAGCTGAGATATATTATTTGTAGTGAGCAAATGAAGATTTATCTAGAATGTATACAGAGGAGGCATTGATGAGAGTACAATGCAAGGTGCAGTTGACATTGTATGACCATGGTATCCCAGAGTATGGAGGGTCATGATCGAGATCTTGATCGCGTACACACTCATAGTAGAGTTGATAGAGTGCTCCTTCTATGGTGTCAGTAGAGTAGAGGATGGCGATGCTAGCAGCCTCACATGCGATGGGAGGTACCCCAAGGTCGAGTAGGGTAATCGAGGAGTGGAGAGCAGTGGTGACATTGATGATGGAGCAAAGTGGGGAGACTCCTAGTGGGAAACAGGGATGAAATGTATTGCTAGTGCTATTGATTAAGGTGGTGGCTAGGTGGCCAACCATAGATATATATTACGTACACTTGATTATTGTAGCCCAAGGGTATTTTTGTCATGATATATATAGACAGACGGTGTTATTTGCGGTCTCACATACGTGTGTTATGTTTTGTGTGGTTGAATGAATTGCGTAGGATTATATGTATGTATGATGTAAAATATGGTAGATGTATGTAAATATAAAATGTGAGAATGGATAGGTATGAATGCATATGAGAAATGATATCTTTGTAGATTAGGAATAACCGACAATGATGTAGTGAAGATAAATGAATCCGAAGGGATGTAGAATAGAGAATGCATGAGAATCAAAGGAAACAATCAATATGTAGGTGCAGTGCATATTATGGAGGAAATGCGTATGAGGGTATGGTGAATTTATGGTCACAAAAATGTTCATGTGTGTAGATATCCTTGATGAAGGAGACACTTGTGTCATTACAAAATCAATTGAGATGTGATCCATTATGTTATCTCAAGGATGTAATATGGCAAAGAAAATTTTGCAGTAGATTTTACAACTATAGTTATAGTAATCAAACCTCATGGAAAACTAAACAAGTTTCAACAAAAACTCATAACTATCCTGACTGAATGGAAGTCGATCATGGACCAGTGTGTGAAATGAGTGATGTTCATTTATCCATATTTAGAAAATATTGGATTAACCCATTGTAAGTCTAGCCACATTCACTAGATCATATATACCACTTGTGATGGTTATCCCATTGATAGGTAGGATATTGGAACCTATTGCTAGCGATGGGAATTACCCCATGATATTATGTTGGACTTGAGGACATCTAGAATGTAATCATGTGAAATAAAATCTAGAGGCTTTTGATTTTGTTTTCTTCCCCTTAAAATTAGCTACTCTTTTTATGAAGCTCTTTTTTTTTGTGGGCGTTGGCCTTTGTTTTTTGCCCAATTGTGATAGTTACTTATTTTTGTCCCTTTGTTTATCCCTAGGTTTATGTTGATCACACAAGTGATAGGGTGAGTAGGAAATAATAAAAATTTTGCAAGGTGTTATCCTCTCTGTACCCAAAATTTGTTTAACATGTGAGATGCATGAGTCATCCAAGAACAAAATCTAACCAACCAAGGGAAGTTGTGAGTAGCATGAGAACTGGTCAAGTAGAGGTGACGTTTGATTGGATCAACTTAAAAATAGTTAAATTATGCAAAATTTCATACAATCCAAAAACCTAAGAAGGAGAGTGGATATCAAAATGATGATGCTAGCAAGTGTGTATTGTAGTTCATCATGAATGCATTTCTACAGTGAAAATATACAAATATGAATGTGGAAGTAATGGATATACATGTGGATATGCGATGAAGCACCACAAAACAAATATGCATAGAGAAGGATATGAACAAGAGGAAGGCATGAAACTAAAAGATAATAAAGGTGAGAAATATCATGAAGGAGGTGAATATGCGAGAAGAAGGTGAAAGAAAATGAATAACATTAGATGAAATTGTCCCAACATGGGGGGATGTGTGTGATATGAAAAAGGTGAATGTGAGAGGAGAATGTGTATGAGTGGCCTGCTTGATATGAGTGACAACTAAAAGATATGATAGATGAAAGCAAAAGTGTATAAGGTAAATTGGAAGGAATGAAAGAAATAAAGAAAGAAGGAAGAAGAAAATAAAGGGGGAGAAGGGAAATTTAGCACAAGTATGTAGCCGCTCGAAGCATGACCATACAATAGTGTGAAATAACAAGAAGACAAGAGATGAAGAAGGGAGATCTAGCAAAGGTAAGTAGCTGATCGAAGTGTGACCATACAACAGTGCAAAATAATAAGAAGAAGGGATATTTAGCAAAGGTATGTAGCTGATCGAAGCATGACCATACAATAGTGTGAAATAACAAGAAGAAGAGAAATTTAAAATATAGGAAGTGGGAGTAAGGATGGGGGTAATGGTGATGCTCAAGTTGTGTATGACTAGGCATAGTGGAAACATAACTAGTGTCCTAAGAGGTTGTGCGACTATGTAGCTATTTGTTGTAATGGGGTGTGGAAGTGAACGACACACGTGATGGAGTGGAGCAGGGCACAAGATGAAGTGGTATGCTTTGAACTTCAATGGGAGAGATGACATGCTTGAAATGTGGTGGATATTTCCCATCCACCATGTTATGTATGAGATATTCACAAATGTGGTAATTGTTAATATCATACCCTTATTGATGATGGTAGACATAAAACCGATGTTCATTGTACCCCCTTGGTTTTAGGTAATGTGGATCATTTGGTTTGATATCAGGTAGAATAAGGAGTCTTGCATGAAGCAGTTGGTGAAAGGTGTGAGAGAGGGGCTCTAAGAGGGTAGGCATGGGGTAGATGTAAGGTGTAGGAGGTGACAATCACATGAGAAGTAGGTTATGTGGGGGCGGGTTGACAACCGACCTTGGCTTTGGTGAAGTTTGTGTGTAAGGATGAGGGATATGTATGGAAGGGGGTAATAATGGATCAGTCATAATGAAACAACGATCGAGTGATTGATGCTGAAAATAACTTAAATGTAACTCAAGATTATCAAATTGAGCAAGAATGTTATGGACGTCCATGGGTGAAGGAGATGATATTGAGGTAGAAGGAGAATGGGAACCTATTGGGATGGATGGAGATGGATACGGGTGTAAATACGAAGACAGATAGGGTGAAGGAGGTGGAGATGGGTGATGGTGATGCGGTGGTATTGGGTGTTGGAGGTAAGTACCACAAAATGGGGTTGAAGGTGTCATGAGGAGATGTGGGGCTCATGATAGTTATAGAGAGTGATGATGCCAATATAGGTATGTATGTGAAAGCACGAGGATACGAAAACAAAAAGGAATATGCCACAAGAAAAGAACAAGAAATAAAGTATGCAAATTGACACAAGATAAAAGCAATACGAAATATGGTAATCTCTTTTATTGATACGCTTTACAAATTGTGTTACAATACATCTCCTTCCTTTTTAGGGGATAGGAGAGTCAAATGTGTTTCTTGTCACAAGATCCATGGCTAACAATCCTTCTTCCGCGTGCCCACATGTAAGATGGGCGGACCAAAACGTCACCACCACTGTTGTACGTGATTCTTTGCTCTTTCCTGCTCCTCTACTATCGGAAACCTGCATTCAAAGAAACAGAAAATATTAGTAATACCTGCAGACCAAATGAAACATGTATTTCCCAAGGCCTATTGTCAGTAAAAGCATGAAAATAATAAAACGACTATCAGATGACCTCTGATTGACCTGAAACTTTGACAGAAGCATAAAAATATCATCAGAAGACCATTGCAAAAAGAACAGTCTAAAAATTCCTCACAGATCTGTACTCGCTCTAGGGTGGGACGAATAGGACTGTGAGAATTGGCCAAAAAGCACCCTGTTCAATGTCCTACTTAGGAAGCTCCAAAAGACCTACAAACTTGGGGTTAGCTAATTGGGGGCATTTTGGGAAGACCCAGATGCTCATATTTCTCCAATTTTGCCTCTAGAACCCAGATTTTGAAGATGGCATCTGCAAGTTAGTGAAAGCGGGAAATAGCAATAACCTGGTCAAAAATGATCAGAATGACATGAAATTTGAACTGTAACCTATTTAACCTATCTAGAATCAGATGCAAAAGAAAAAAACAAGAAATCTATCACAGATTTCTAATCATCCCGGGGTGGGGCGATTAGCACTGTGATAGTTTGGGGAGCGCCCGAGGGCAGGACGCCCACCGATTGAGGCACTGTTTCGGCACCAATCCACTTGGGATGGGTCCAAAACTGGTTATGGGGTGTTGTCGACAAATTTGGTGGATAGTTGTGGTCAAAAATTGGGTTTTGGGTATGGATTTGCGCCTCCAATAGTCACCCAATAACCTCCCTTTCGAATGAGAGATTAAGGATGTAAAAGCACAAATCGCAGTTAGGTATGAAATTGGCAGCACTTCGTTGCTCAAATGCTCCTTCTCTCGTATATCTTTTGGGTGGGAAAACTCCCCAATTTATAGACCTTAGGGTCTCCTTGTTTGAATTGTGCATGCGAGGGCGCCACTTGAGTTAACTGTCCTATTTTCAGACAAAAACCAACTCCCCGATAAAAAAGCTTCTTGCATGAGATTTCTAAAATAAAGACACTCATCACTGAAGTCTCTCTCCTTGAATAAAAGCTACTCCTCACAATTGCATGGCCTGAAGCCTCAGTTAACTGGCGGAGTTACCGAGGTTTGACTTTTTCCAGTCAAACTTGCTATTCGCCTCACCCTGGGGCGAATGCTGCTATTCGTCCCTGGGTGGGACGAGTGCCAGTTTGTATTCGTCCCGGGGTGGGACGAGTAGAGAGCAAGGTGCCAAAAAGGTGCCAAATTGACCTATGACCTCTAAAACTACTTTTGGAAGTGGTTAGGACCATTGTTTAACCTCTAGGGGCTGCCCTTGGGGCTGTTTGTGTCAATGCGATCAGCGCTTGTTGTCACGTAATCGGATTGGTGCTATTTTGGTGTCTACAGATGCCCCTTTTTGGGAAGCGCTATGCAAGGCACAACACCGAGCAAAAATAGATAACCAAAGCACTAATGATTAGGGTTTCTCAGTAACCTAACCAACTCTTGATGCCCCAAGTATGGAAAGGGCACGCATTCTTGAATCCTTGCTTCTGACGAGCTAAGGAACTAAAGTCAAGTGTTAACCTGGTTCGGTGAGGTATTACTTGAGCTTGGACATTGATCAGTCATGAATAGGCAAAGGGCGCAACCTTTTGTCTATGGGAACCTTGAGTTCATGATTCATGAATGCCAAGTGTTTGATCAACTTGTGATAATTGCTTGTTTGCTGCCCCAAGCAAGGGCGCGATTGTCTTTGTCAATGATCCTTTGAATGCGTGTCATTTCCATGATTGGGTATATTGTTGTTGATTGGCGACTAAGTGTGACTACCCCCTCAAGCGACGAATCGATGAGGGAGTGACCGACATGAGAAAAGTGATGAGTCACTTGACCCAAGATGACTTAGGTAAGGGGGCCTTCAGTTGTTTACCATTGAATGCGAAAGCAGTTTTCGAACATTCTGACCTATTTTTGGTGGGTTTTAACCCTTTTTGTGACGCATTTTGGAGCTAAAATTGACAAAAATTCGTCCTCCCGTGGAGCGGTCCGGCTATGGTAGCCTTCTTAGGGAGTAGGATAGTGACAATTTGTAACCCCAATATCTATTTTGGATGCCAAGAATGTCAGGCGCAAAAGCGCCTTCGTTCGGCAATGTTATTGCTATTTTTGGATGGGTTTTGACCCGTTTTGGTGACGCCGTTTGGGGATGAAATTCTCAAAAATTCGGCTTCCCGTGGAGCGGTCCGGCTATGATAGCCTTCTTAGGGAGTAGGATAGTGAGGATTTGTGACCCCGACATCGGTTTTGCATGCCCGGAATGTCCAGTGCAAAAGCATTCTGATCGGACACTTTTAGGGCTTGTTTTGGTGCATTTTTGTGCATTTTTTTGCTATTTTTGAAATTTTTGCTCTATATTCGTCCCAGGGTGGGACGAATTCCTATTTAGTATTCATCCCAGGGTGGGACGAGTGCTAACCAGAGCGCTCATCCCAGGGTGGAACGAGTACAGGCTCAAAAGCCTATTTAAAGGCCAAAACTGAGTTTTGGGCTCATTTGCAATTGTTTTTCTGGGTGATTTGGAGCTCTGAGGAGGAGGAGGTAAATTCTGCGAAGCGAAGCGCTGCCAAAATTTTCTTGCGACCATGAGTTCTCATACCGGATCGAGTGGCGGAGCCGAAGCGACACCAGTGAGTACTTGTCCTCTTTATTACTTTTTGTTGCAATTGGAAAATCGCATTTTGCTTATGTCTTATGTTTTTTTTTTTTTATGGTTTAAAAATGAAAACCCTAGTTTATGAACACTTAACTGAAAATGGAATTTAACCCTAGTTAAAACACAGATCAAAAGTTTAGTTGAAAACTGAACTTAGAAAGTTAGTTTAGAACAGAACTTACAAACTGCGTTGAACCTGAATGAAACCAAAATCTAAACTGTAAGTTAAAAAACGTAGGGTAAAACTAAGCGGAAAGCGTAGCGTGAACCCTAGTTGACTGTTGTGTTTTTTTGTTTAATTAATCAGTTAAAGTTAAAAACCTTAGGTCTGACAAATTAATTTTTTTTGAATTTTTGTTGTGTTTTTGAATTTATCAGTTAGGATTAGAAACCCTAGGACTGACAAATAATTTTATTGAATTTTTGCTTTGTTTTTGGCTGTACAGTTTTAATGCATTATTGTATATACATGTTAGGGTTGTACAGTTTTTCATTGTTTTTAATGTTTTTGTGTTGTTTTCTTTTGCAGGTTGTGAAGAGCCGCATCGGGTGCCTACTATGTTTACTGAAGCACGTGCGGCGCTGACCTTGGCTGACTGGGATTGGCTTGACGCCCTTGGGCTCAAGCAGGTGACTCGCCTGGAGCCGGTAGTCGAGGATCGGGCCTATCTGATGGCCCTGATCAATCTGTGGGATCCTCAGACTAATACCTTCCATCTCTCGATAGGGGAGATAACGGTGACCTTGGAGGATGTTTATCGGATCCTACGGATTCCAATAGACGGATTGCCGATCCAGACGATGCCACGAGCTCGGAGGACAATGGTACTGATACGTTATTTTGGGCATGGGGAGGAGTTGGGTGTGGAGAGCCCCATGGAGAGGGCGGAGGGCGATTGCCAGATTGGTGGCATACTGGTGCGATGGTGGCTAGAGAGGGGTGTGTTGGGAACGAGGCATGCATTACTCATGAGCCTCATTTCCAACATGCTGCTCCCCGACTCTTCTGGCGTGAGGTTCTCGTGGAACCTGCTAGAGGTGGTATTCAGGTTGGTGGAGTGTCCGACAGATACTCCGATGATTATGAGATGGGGACAGACGCTACTGGCACAGCTCTATGATGAGCTGTACGAGGTCCGCTATCGAAAGCGGAAGGGGATCGGTTGCAGCTACTTGTTGCAGTGCTGGGCTTGGCAGCACATAGTAGTGGAGAGGCCGATGGGGCTGCCCTGGATGATGCGAGCGGAGATGGTAGATCGAGAGATTGGATATGGGGTACTATGGCGGAGGTCGGAGGAGCAGGGATAGAGTCGACGATGGGCAGGTGTCGTAGGGCACTATGCCGATGCCTTTGCTCGGCTTACTCCTGGAGAGGTGTTCTGGCGCCCCTATCGGGACTGTCCAGCCTAGCCTGAGGCTGGAGAGTGGCTCCGATGGGTATGGAGGGGGCGGTGGCTGATTGGGAGGCATGGGATAGAGCAGGAGTTCTTCCCATATGGCCGGGTGACCCGATAGTTTGGGGTGCACTAGGGGATGCTTGGTGAGCCCGTAGTCTATCGACGTCGGGGAGATGAGAGGACGCTGGACCGACCAGTCATTGCGCCACTTGGCGAGGATTTAGATATGGTGATTGACGTCCTAGATGTGGATGACGTCGGGATGACTGGAGTATGAGCAGTGGTGGACTCTACGATGATGGCGAGGCGAGGGGCCTCTAGGGGGTGCATAGCAAGGGGATGAGGGTATAGAGGTACCAGATGAGGGTTGGGGTGCTCCACGTGATGATGCAGACATGGTAGAGGTTGAGGATGTTGGAGGGGATTTTGGGTTACCAGACCAGCCGGAGATGCAGGACGTCCCGGAGTAGTGGGAGCCAGAGCAGGCTGCTGTCCCGGATTCGCCTATGCCTCAGGCAGGTTCGGAGGAGGTGGAGGCGAGGCTCAATGCTGAGATAGCATGATTGGAGGACCTGCTACGGATGCGATATGGGGAGCTAGGAGAGGCTTTGCAGGAGAGAGATCTCTTGCGGACTCAGTTGGCAGAGCGGGAGAGCGCATGGGCTACGTCTCATCGATAGGAGGGGGATACTGATGTTGCATGGGAGAGGGATCTCCTGCGGGTGCAGCTAGCACAGCGCGATGATGTAGTAGCTTACTACCATCGATGGGAGGTAGAGTGGGGTCGACGAGAGGTAGATTGGTGATGACATCGGCTGGATATGGAGGGAGAGATTATCCGCCTTGGTGGGTGAATACCTGAGCCTCTTGGAGGTGGCTCATCGTATCGGACGAGAGACGAGGGACTGAGTAGTCAGCATCATCCCATCGTAGGCGGCTAGATGAGGGAGGCGCTAGTGGGCGTGATGCAGGGGCGAGCAGCAGTCGCCCTGAGAGGTCCCATAGGACCCACACTGCAGGGGGTAGTTCCCGTCGCACCGATCCTGCGTGATCATGGTGGCCGACGCCCTAGGCTTGGGGTTTTTGAGTTTTTGGGTTTTGGTAGCGAGGTCCGAGGACCGGTTCATTGTAGCCTACGGGCATTTTTGTTATGATATATATATACATATGACTCTTTTTGGTGTTTATACATTTTTCATGATTTGTTTTTATGTACATGTTTTTACATTAATGTATGCATATGCGATTATGAATGCGATGGTTCTAATTTGTATGATGTATGCATATGGAATGAATGAAATGAGTTGTTGATGATTTGTCGATGCACCATAGACTGTACAAGATTTGACTGACTTGCTATATTAATGGGATGACTTTGTGGAATGACTGTGCATGTGAAAACTTTGTTTTTGTATTTTGCATTTTTTTGAATGGTGATGTACGGAATGAAATGTACCAGTTGTTTGAAAATGTAGTTAAGCTTTTCTGAGATGCAGATATTTTAACTAACTAGCCAAGACTGTACATTTATCTCGCAAGACTTTTGAACAAGGTATAAATCTGACTTGAATTTAACCAAGTTATTTCACATCCCTGTGTGTGCAATTGAGTTCGTTTATGTGGTATTTGTCAGGATACCGCCAGTGCCAGATAGGCTATCAACCAAACCTGTACTGAGGATCACCTAATTAGCTCCACTAACTCCGTTGTTGTGTTTAGCAAGATTAATCCATGGGACAATCTAAGGTACCATAAGCTAGCTCATCCACATGCAAACATTGGTCTATGCACACGCAAAGCTAATGTGACAGACATATCGTCATGCGGTTAGGATACCACCATTGCCAGGTAGGCTATCAACCAAACCTGTAATGAGGATCACCTAGATGGTTTTTCGAATGCTGAGAATTCCAGGGATTCAAGTTCAGGCTATGTGTATTGGCTCAATGGTTTGGATACTTGCTCGTCTATATAGTGATGAAAATCACTATTTATTTTTCTTTTTGTTTTTCTTTTTGAGCAAGGATTTTGAATAGTGGTGAGAACCACTGTTATTTGATTTTGTATTTTGAGCTTTGTAAGGTTGAGCTTGTGAATGGCCTTGATCCTGTTGGCCTTGGGGATGACTACCCATCCTGTTCAGGGACGTGTAGTACGAATCCTTACGACTTTGGGAAACAAGGGGATGATGGAGATTATGAAGTAAGGGCATTGATCTTTTAGGCCTTGGGGATGACTACCCATCCTGGTTAGGGGCATGTAGTACGAATCCTTACAACTTTGAGACCAAAGGTGAGTGGAGATGGTTGTGATGATGGTTTGTTGGAATTTTGTTTTTGAATAGCGTTGATCCTTTTAGGTCTTGGGGATGACTACCCATCCTTGGCAGGGACGTGTAGTATGAATCCTTACAACTTTGGGGACCAACTATGATTGGGATTTGTGGGAGTGGTGAAAACCATTGTTTATTATGGGGAATGGATAGGGAAGAGCTCATCCTTTTGTCAATTCTCAGCATTCTGGAACCATTCGCACAGGGGGATGAACAGGCTAATATTTCACCTATGGTACCCTAGACTGCTTTGTAGGTTTCTCTTGCGTTCACACAACTTAGGAATTATTTTATGTGTTTTAATTTGTGTTGGGATGCTACGTAACAAGGCGTGATCCAAGTAAAACTTTCCCATGTAAAATCTGTTTAACTGTGTACAGTTTTGGCTAGAAATTTAAAGACAGTTGAATGACGAAAACCCTATATACATTAGGAGACAACTGACTATGCTAAAAATGGCGATGGTGTTATTCTGGATGTATGCGTTTATGAAAATGGATTTGATGTGGAAAATGATGGAATTGTCAAGTAATGACAGTCTATGGTGCTTTTGACTTGTATGACCTAGCAAATATATAATGTATGGATGCGATGCCTAATGCAACCTATATTTTTGTATTTTGATTTTTATGAGAATGCATGGAATTGAAATGCAATTTTTTTTTTTTATGAGTATGCATGGAATTGAAATGCAATTTTTTTTTGTGATTTTTGATGATTTTATTGTTTTTGTTTGTTTTTGAATATTTATGTTGACCAAGCAGTTATGGTAATGCTTGGAGCTTTTGGTGTTGACCAAAGGGTTTATGGATACCTTTGGAGCATTTGGGTTGACAAAAGGGTTTATAGATACCTTTGGGGCATTTAGGGTTGACCAAGCGATTATGAGAATCCTTGGAGCTTTTGGGTGTGACCAAAGGGTTTATAGATACCTTTGGGGCTTTTTTAGGGGTTGACCAAGCGATTATGAGAATCCTTGGAGCTTTTGGGTTGACCAAAGGGTTTATAGATACCTTTGGGGCATTTTGGGTTGACCAAGCGATTATGAGAATCCTTGGAGCTTTTAGGTTGGACTATGGCTCTCTAGATGTGGAATGGCCTCAAATGACTGATGTTCAAGGGTTCTGTTTCCTTGATTCCTTCAAGAGAGGCAAGCCGGTATGTTCCAGGTCCTATTCTACTATCAATGACATAAGGACCTAACCAGTTTGCTGCAAACTTGTCCCGTAGATGGGACGACAAATTAGAATTCTGTTGGTTCTCTTTTAAGACCAAGTCACCAACCTAAAATTCCCTGAGGTGGACTTTCATGTTGTATGCTCTCTTAAGTCGCTCTTGATAGATACGCAAATGCTCGAGAGCATTAACGCGTCATTCGTCGAGCAACGTCAGTTGATCTAACCGGGCCTATCGCGCAGTGTCATCATCGATGAACTCTTGCATTGAAATGCACAGGGAAGGGATTTCCAACTCAAGAGGCATGACTGCCTCGAAGCCATACACCAACAAAAATGGAGTTGCCCCAGTGGGCGTCCGGATGCTAGTGCGATAAGCCCATAGGGCAAGCGGGATCTGAATGTGCCAGTCCTTATGATTGTCTGCAACTATCTTTTTGAGAATGGCGACTAGCATTTTGTTTGACGCCTCTGCTTGCCCATTTGCCTGCGGATAATAAGGGGTTGAAAAACTATGCTAAATTTTGTACTTTGTGGTCAAAGCACGCACATATTTATTCTTGAATGGTGTCCCATTATCTGACAGGATCTTGGATGGAATACCAAAATGACATATGATGTTATGCAAAATAAACTCCGCAATGCGGGATCCAGTCGTAGAGGTTAGCGGAATTGCTTCCACCCACTTGGTAAAATACTCTATGGCCGTTAGGATGAACGTGTGATGACCAGACGATGCAGGGGAGATCTTTTCGATTAGGTCAAAGCCCCACTACGAAAAAGGCCAAGCCGATTGGATCGGCTGCAAGGCCTGAGAAGGTACGTGTGTCAAATTAGCATGGTGTTGACACTTCACGCACTTCTTCACATATGCACAACAATCTCGCTCTAAAGATGGCCAATAATAGCCCATGCAGAGAATGCGCTTTGCGATGGCCATACCGCTGAAGTGGCCACCACATGTACCATCGTGAGCTTGGGTGATTGCCCAAGCGGACTCTTGCTGGTCCAAACAACGGAGGAGGATTCCTTCATAGTTTCGACGATACAAAATGTCTCCTAACAAGACATGCTTTGCCGCTTTCTATTTGAATGATCTTTTTGTGGCTTGTGTCAATCCAAGTGGGAGGTTACCTAGCTTGAGGTAATCCCTAATGGGTGTGTACCAATCCTGCTGATCAGAAACCTCGATAGTATGAATGACCAATCCCTCTTGAAGTCCATCCCTAGCAAAAGCTGAGCGGGAAAGAACTTGTAAAAATAGCGTTGTGTTGCTATTAAGAGGGGTCGGGGAGAACAAGGACCCCCAGTTGGCTCGAGTCAAACAATCATGGATTCGAGAGAACTTATCCGGAGATGGTTCAATCTGGATCAGGTGGATTCCTGGCGTCAGATCAGAGCTTGCACGCTCCATCGTAGATTGCGATAATGTTTTAACCTGAATGGTTGTCATTTCACCAGAAGGGTCTTGCGGGATTAATGACCCCAAGGAGGCCATAGTATCCGCAAAATGATTCGATGATCGAGGGAGTGCCTCGATGTCATACCATTCAAGTTGTGCCAGGAATTTGTCCACAAGGGCTTTGTAGGCTTGTAGAACTGGACATTTACATTGGAAAATCCCCTTTACTTGATTGACAATCAACAACGAATCACCAAAGATGTTTAAACGTTTAATGTTCATGGTGATTGTTGTTTGAAGACCTATGAGCAAGGCTTCGTATTCTGCATTGTTGTTGGTGCACGGGAAGTCTAATTTAAATGACAGAGGCATTGGAGCCCCTTGTGGAGTGAAGAATACAATTCTCGTGCCACCCCCTTGCTCACATTTAGAACCATCAAAGAATAGGGTCATGTCAGCCTGTGACTCAGGCTCATCAAAATCTGGCGATTCTGAAACATGAAAAACCCCATCATCCGGTAATTCTACGGTCAGAGGCTGATCGTCTTCAAGAGGAGCCTCTGCCAGTTGATCGGCGATGACTTGACCTTTTATGGATTTTTGTCCAATGAACTCTATGTCAAACTCCGTCAACAACATGATCCATTTCGCCGTGCGGCTACTATGATAAGTATGACTCATCATGTATCGCAATGGATTCTCCTTAGACACAACATACGTCGTATGACCGAGCATGTAGTGGCGTAGCTTTTTGGTAGCAAACACCACTGCCAAGCAGAGCTTCTCAACGTATGCATAGTTAAGTTCATAACTGACCAGGGTGCGGCTAAGATAGTATGTAGCCTGTTCTTTGTGAAGTTCATTTTTTTGGGACAGCATGGCGCCCAGTGCCACCTCAATGGCTGAGATGTATAAATAGAATGACACTCCTGGTCTAGGTGGTGCCAATACTGCGGTGAAGCCAAGTACTATTTAATGTCATCAAAGGCTGATCGGCACTCGTCATCCCAATGAAATGTGACCCCCTTATGCAATAATTTATTCATGGGTCGGCACTTGTCAGATAACTGCGCTATGAAGCGCTTGATCGACGTGACCTTTCCCTGCAGACTCCTGAGCTGCTTGATGGTAGTAGGGGGAGGCATCTCAAGGATTGCCTTGACTTTGTGTGGGTCTACCTCGATTCCTCGTTTAGAGACTATGTAACCCAAGAGCTTTCCAGATGTGATGCCAAAGATGCACTTCTTGGGGTTTAGTCTGACCTTATGCTCCATGAGGCGATCGAGGATCTTGCTTAAGTCATCGAGATGATCTGGGCGCAAAAGAGATTTGGCCAACAAATCATCCATGTAATCCTCCAAAGTTTTGTGCATGTAATCATGGAAGATGTACGTCATGGCACGTTGGTAGGTGGCTCCAGCATTTTTAAGGCCAAAAGGCATGACCTTATAGCAAAATGTCCCCCAAGGCGTTGTGAATGCCATTTTTAGTTGGTCCTCAGGATTGATACGAATTTGATTGTATCCTGAGAAACCATCCATGAGGGAAAGCATTTCGTGGCCCGCTGTAGCGTCTACCAATGCGTCGATGCTCGGCAAGGGAAAATCATCCTTAGGACTCACTTTATTTAGATCTCAAAAATCGATGCATATGCGAATCCTCCCATCGGGCTTCTTGACAGGAACCATGTTAGACAACCATGGTGGATAATCCATGTAGATGACAAACTATGCATCCAACAACTTTTGTAACTCATCTTTGACCATTAAGGCCACTGTTGGGTGCATCTTACGTAGTTTTTGCTTTACTGGCTTGATTTTCGGATCAAGCATTAAATTATGCGTGACTAGCTATGGGTCTAGTCCCGACATGTCCTTGTATGACCATGCAAAAACCTCCTTCTTCTCTTTGAGAAGGGTAATGTAGTCGGCTCGCTCTTCGAGGGATAAACTTACCCCCAGCTTGATGATTTGCAAATTCATTGGATCTGAGCCGATGTCTACGTCAGTCGTCTCCTCGACCGACATGTGGGATCCGTCCTCCAACTGGTGTGGAGTTGGGATCAAATGGATATCGTTTGCTGAATTTAGATCATCGTTCGGAACATCAGGTTCCTCTTCAGCATGAAAGACATCCTGAGTCTATCCTGGAGTGAAATGGAACATTCCTCCGCAAGGCCAGTACTCTGATGGGGATGGTGGTGTGTCAGCGTGATCCCAATCGATAGCATCTAGATCTAGATACAATGACCATGTCGGGTCGGCTGGATCATGGATGGGTGCGGTCAAATCAATGGAGATCATGTTGATGAAATGATTATGGTCTCCATTACCATGGGTGTTATAACTCGGACATCCTAGAAAATCTGTGTGCATCGGATCTGGCTCTGTGGGCACTGGCACAAAGGGATCAGCCCTATGCATGGAGATGAAGACAGGGTCCGCCCTAGGCACTGATGGTTTGATAGGGTCTCTAGGTGGAAGATGCTCTCTGTGGACCTGGAGTGGCGGGTGCAGTAATTGCTATAACTGCATCGGGTTGAGATGCCACCTATGTCTTGGACCTATATGTAAGTGTTCAAACATGTCATCTATGTCCAAAGGGTATCGTTGTTGCATTTGTCGCATGTGGTTGAGATAGGCCATCTCAGTTTCATCTTCTGAATCACTGTCAGAGATCCAAAAGCCTTCGTTAACTCCAACGGTTGCTTGCGACACATGGGGCTCACCTTGTTCGAGCAGATTGATGTGGTCCCATCTAGGTTGTTTCGCTCTCTACGGGGGGACCGGATTGTCTTGAAGTGGCATGTGCTCAACTGGAGCAGCCAATGGGAACATTGTCAGGAAGCTTTCCTGATCATCATTCATTGGATATTCTTGCGAATGATCGTACTCCGACTCATCTTCGGAAGACCCTTCTTGGTCTTGTCCATATTCCCCTTGTGGGTGAGTCCTTGAGGTTTCTCCTTGTTCGACCGAAGGGAAAGGGTTGTTGAGGTCAACAAGGTTGTTTGTTTGTAATGGGAAATAATCCCCCAATGTATAAGTTGTGTTTGGATTGGCATATGGATCTGATGCCAACCCATCCTTGTTGCCTATCCCTAGGCCTTGCATGTTTTCAACCAAGATGTCTAGGGGCAAGGGGTGGTTGAACCCTACTCCTGACTTGTCATATGGCATTTGATATCTCGGTTGGCAAAGAACCCGCACTCCTTGCTCATATCGACCCAACCCATATCCGTGCCAATTGCATTGGCCTAGATATCTGAGAGCAAAATCAGGATTGGATAGATAGTTGACATCCTCCACAAAGGGCTCTTCATCTTCATCTTCTTGCATATGAATCTCAATGCCATTATCCAGGCCCCCATAAACAAAGTTTGTCTGATTGGGTGGGTAGCCTAAAGGAACCACTGAGCCGATGGGGAGTCGAGGCCTCCCCATGTCTTGCATGGACTCGAGTGTGGGCGTTGCTACAATGTTTCTCACTAGATACTCCCCCAGGCCCATGCTGGCCATTTCAACGGTGACCGTTGGCGGTTGAGGGGGAGCGAATGGGAGTCCTTCCTGAGTCCACTCCATGTGGGGTGAACTAGGCATCTCAACTTCCATTCTACTAGGTATCTCTTCTGTCGAGATGGTTGAGACTAGAGGTGGTTCTTCTTCTAAGGGTTGCTTGCCCTTGTCCTTGGATGTGGCCACCGTAGGTGGCATCATTGTGGAAGGACTGGCGAAAGAAGATGGCCCCGACTGAGGACTCGATGGATCAATCACTGGAGAAGCCCATGGAATCGAACCCTATTGAGATGGATTCAACTAAAAATCCAAATGTGTTGATGGAAGGGTTGATTGCGGCATGATTTGCACTGTATTGCAGTATTTGAAAGGCTCCAAGTTCATCGGGACTACATGCACCTGCCCTTCAAATGTGTACTTTAGGCACTGATGCACGATTGAAGGGACACACTTCATGTCCCGAATCCAAGGCCGGCCTAGCAGGATATTATAAGCCATCTCGCCTTCCAAGATATGGCACAATGTATGAATGGTCTTTTGTCCTACTTGGATAGGTAGGACGATTGTGCCAACTGTCGAGCAGATTGCATCGTTGAATGCTCGTAGTGTGTAAGTGGAAGCCACGATATGAGATGCTGGCAACTTCAAGTGCTTCAGAGCTGCTGTAGTGATGATATTACTGGACGAGCCAGTGTCCACCAACACTCTCTTATAAGGAATCTCGTTGACCCACGCGATAACGTGCAGGGGTGGATCCGCTACATCACCAGTCACCATTTTCAATTCATCTTCCCTAAAGGTGATGACTGGTTCTGTACACTATTTTACATGCCCCACAAAATTGTTGAATGAATTCGCTTCATGGGGTGGCAGCTCTATTGCTTTCAAAATCTCCATGAGAGCCTCCCGATGGGGCACTGATTGTTGAATTAGCTCATATATGGAGAGCCTAGCCGATGTGGTCCTTAGACTTTGAGTAAGTCTAGTTCGAATCGTGGCCACTGGTCTAGGCGGGGGAAGTTGCGTGGGAGGCTGTTGAGCCTGTGACATTGATGGAACCTCTCTTGTGGCTACTGCGGGAGCAGCTCCTGGGTACTTCTTGTTCCTAGTCACTATGCTTATCATTCCCACATATCCTTGCATAGGGCAATTTTGTTGTACCTCATTAACCTGAAGGGGCTTTGCCTGCGCCTCATGGGTAGGCAAGGGGTCTCTGAATACTCCCATATTTTGATTATTTGGTGCTACGGGGTTGTCCACCGCCAATGTCTTATTGTCAATGAGGTCTTGTATCAAACCTTTGAACTTCTAGCATGCGTTAAGATCATGTCCTTTACGCCTGTGAAACCTACAGTACAAGTCTTCTCGGTACCCTTTAGGCTTCGGTGCATTGGGATCTATAGTTTGGATCTCTGGAAGATTGATTAAATTCGCCGCTGACAAGCGGTCAAACAAAGAATCCCTGGACTCTGTATAAGGAGTAAATTGTCGCCTAGGGCGACGCTACGGATTTTGCTCCTGTCTTTGATTTTCCCTCTCATAGTTGTTGGGAGGGACCGCCTGATAATTAGCCTTTTGAGGCTGTGTTGCTTGTGCAGGCTTGGGGACATTGATGGCAACTTGATTAACCGTAGCAGGTTTTTGTTGCGCGGTCCCTGGTTTAGCATTCTTTGTCCATTCTTTTTTCTTAGGTTTGGCGATTTCGCCATCCTGTATCTTAATCTCCTCAATAACTCTGGCTTGCGCCAGAGCTTCTTCTAAACTGGCATATTGTTGTAGCTGCAATAGCATGGAGATTGACCTCAAACAACTTTTAGAAAACATTTGAGTCAGATCTGACATGGGAGGCAAGTAAGGCAGCTTTGCAAGCAATGCCCTCCATCGGTTCCCGTATGCCACCATGGTCTCTTCCTCATACTGCTTGAGGCTAGCTAGGTCACTCAATGATGCCTTTTTCCTAGTATTGAAGGTGAAACGTTCGAGGAACGCATCCACCAGCTGATCCAAATTAGTGATGCTATGTTTCGGTAATTGGGTGAACCAATCCGAGGCAGGGCCTACGAATGTGGTTATAAATGTTCTCAACAACAAAGCATCATTATCTTGAATACCAAAACACTGACTTAAGAACCTGGTCACATGCTCTTGGGCATCCTCCTCCCCTCTAAAGAGTGCCAACTGGGGCAGCTTAAAGTGTTTCGGGTATGGAGGTGCCGGCACTGACGGATGCACAGGATGGCTACGGAGTTGGCGTAGAGTGGGCTTTTGAGGCCCAGAGGTCTTGAGCTCCATAGACTCTAAGCATTCTAACAATGCTTTATATGCATCAGAGTATTTAATTTCGTCCTCCTTAGTTTGCTCCCGTTGTGGGTTGCGGGGAGCCTGAGGCCTATTGAGAAGTAGCTGGGTAGCACCCCCTCTGTCTTGATAGAGCATTTCAGCCCTCTCTTCTTCTTGTTCATATTCCTCATAAGCTTCTTGAGGAGTGGCTGGCCGAGTCCTATGCACATGGGTAGGTGCCCGCGGAGGGTGCCCATCATTGTTTCGGGGAGTGGCCTCCCGCTCAAGTCTAGGAGGTCTCGGAGGCAATACTTGATAAGGTCACGTGGACCTCTCTCGTACTAAAGGGTTATGCCTCTCATACACATCTACTTTGTGCGTGCGAGGGTTTGGAACCTTCGCAGGCACATTGTTCTGCAGCAATTCGGCTGTTTGACGTTGAATGCACTCTTTGTTAAGCCGACAAAGATGCTCTAATTGTTCTTGATCTTGCCGAAGCTACATGATTTGCGCTTGGCGGGTGGCTTGTTTGGAAAATGCCAAGTCACTTTGTTCCATCGTCTCTTGTTTTGGAAGCCTAGATGCCTCTCCTATATGTCTACCTCGGTCGTGGTGACCCGAGACCTCTATGGGCTGCTTCCCTCTGTCGAGGTTGGCTGCATTAACTTGAGGCTGTAGCCTCGATGGGTTATCTTGATATAGGGTAGGCGCGGAGGTACATCACTCCCATGTTGTGTACTGCTCTTGAGGAACATGGTAATCATCCTCGTCCTCTCTTTCATATGCATAAAAGGTGCGGGCAGAATTGTCTTGCCCTGCCTGGAAAGTTTGATACTCTGGACACTGTCTAGTATTTCTAACAGCAATGCGAGGTAGAGAAGGGAGGACAAAATCTTGTGGCCCCTCCGTCTGGCCCCTTTGTTGCTCTAGCACTTCATCGCTAGGCCACCCATAACGGGCTTCTAAGGGAGGTCTCCTGTCTACATTAAGTGCTACATATAGGTTCTCTTCTTGGAAGGACCTATGGTGAGTAGGGGTGCCCCTCAAAGAGGTGCCTCTATAGTCTTGTTCTGTTATGGCATGGTGTGGACTCTCTTGTGGGCCAGGCCACCAAAGCGGGATGGCCAGGTCCTCAAGACTATATCGGAGGCGACTTGTCCCCCTTGGTGCACTTTCTGGAGCGCTTGCCCTTGATCGGGCTCGGCTACGAGTGAACACCATAGTGATGTGCTCCTAAAGACGAATAGATTTTATCTCTTTTAGGATTTTTTATGCTACACTTAAACAGAAAAGAAACACACAATCAATGCAGTGGTTATCTCGTTTAAAGATTTAAAAGTGTGCCCTAAAATCTGGTTTTAGTGTGTTATGATGTTGTTTTGAAAGCTTTGTGAAAGAACGTTTAAATGCAAAAATGAGGGCTCTTATGACTCCCATAAAATGGTCGCCCCTTCTATATACCATTGCCAGACCGATATACCAACCTCTCTATATACCCGCCCTTACGTGAGGGAGACTATAGGTACGTGAGAGCAGATGGTACGTGGAACATAGGCGGTACTGAAGGGGGATCACTCTGTTTATGACACCTACCATAGAAGACTTATCCTCATGCACTGGGAATCACCCCCGCTACACTTGGTCAGCTTTCGTCAGGATTTACGTCTAGCAACAGTCACGATCGGGGTAATGGATGCAATATCTCAAGCCAAAGTGATAATGGAATCCACCTTTGGTCTTGCTCAAGGGTTGGGGTTTTATGACCAACGCCTTGTTGTTTTAGTTACCACGTGGTGTGTGGGGTTCCTTTTAAGTTGCATAAATGAAGCACGCAAGCATTCAAACTCTCCTATGCAAGCAAATAAACAGAGAACATAAAGCAAAGAATTGACAAAAGGTGTTTAAGACCTCTACCTTTTCTCTGCCCAAGTCGGATATCTCTGAATTTCTGCTCTGAAATAGTCCAGTGTTGGAAAACTTGGTACCTGTAATCAAAAGAACAAGCAACTTTAATCAGAAACTTAATTTTAAAAATCAAGGGACACAGGTCCCACCGTGATCGCCACTGAAAGCACGAGGATACGGAAACAAAAAGGAATATGCCACAAGAAAAGAACAAGAAATAACGTATGCAAATCGACACAAGATAAAAGCAATATGAAATATGGTAATCTCTTTTATTGATACGCTTTACAAATTGTGTTACAATACATCTCCTTCCTTTTTAGGGGATAGGAGAGTCAAATGTGTTTCTTGTCACAAGATCCATGGCTAATAATCCTTCTTCCGCGTGCCCACATGTAAGATGGGCAGACCAAAATGTCACCACCACTATTGTATATGATTCTTTGCTCTTTCCTGCTCCTCTACTATCAGAAACCTGCATTCAAAGAAACAGAAAATATTAGTAATACCTGCAGACCAAATGAAACATGTATTTCCCAAAGCCTATTGTCAGTGTATGCATGAAAATAATAAAACGACTATCATATGACCTCTGATTGACCTGAAACTTTGATAGAAGCATAAAAATATCATCAGAAGACCATTGCAAAAAGAACAGTCTAAAAATTCCTCACTAGATCTGTACTCGCTCCAGGGTGGGACGAATAGGACTGTGAGAATTGGCCGAAAAGCACCCTATTCAATGTCCTACTTAGGAAGCTCCAAAAGACCTGAAAACTTGGGGTTAGCTAATTGGGGGCATTTTGGGAAGACCCAGATGCTCATATTTCTCCAATTTTTCCTCTAGAACCCATATTTTGAAGATGGTATCTGCAAGTTAGTGAAAGCGGGAAATAGCAATAACCTGGTCAAAAATGATCATAATGACATGAAATTTGAACTGTAACCTATTTAACCTATCTAGAATCAGATGCAAAAGAAAAAAACAAGAAATATATCACAGATTTCTAATCATCCCGGGGTGGGGCGATTAGCACTGTGATAGTTTGGGGAGCGCCCGAGGGCAGGACGCCCACCGATTGAGGCACTGTTTCGGCACCAATCCACTTGGGATGGGTCCAAAACTGGTTATGGGGTGTTGTCAACAAATTTGGTGGATATTTGTGGTCAAAAATCGGGTTTTGGGTACGGATTTGCGCCTCCAATAGTCACCCAATAACCTCCCTTTCGAATGAGAGATTAAGGATGTAAAAGCACAAATCGCAGTTAGGTATGAAATTGGCAGCACTTCATTGCTCAAATGCTCCTTCTCTGTATATCTTTTGGGTGGGAAAACTCCCCAATTTATAGACCTTAGGGTCTCCTTGTTTGAATTGTGCATGCGAGGGCGCCACTTGAGTTAACTGTCCTATTTTCAGAGAAAAGCTAACTCCCTGATAAAAAAGCTTCTTGCATGAGGTTTCTAAAATAAAGACACTCATCACTGAAGTCTCTCTCCTTGAATAAAAGCTACTCCTCACAATTGCATGGCCTGAAGCCTCGGTTAACTGGCGGAGTTACCGAGGTTTGACTTTTTGCCAATCAAACTTGCTATTCGCCTCACCCTGGGGCGAATGCTGCTATTCGTCCTTGGGTGGGATGAGTGCCAGTTTGTATTCATCCCGGGGTGGGACGAGTAGAGAGCAAGGTGCCAAAAAGGTGCCAAATTGACCTATGACCTCTAAAACTACTTTTGGAAGTGGTTAGGACCACTGTTTAACCTCTGGGGGCTGCCCTTGGGGCTGTTTGTGTCAATGCGATCAGCGCTTGTTGTCACGTAATCGGATTGGTGCTGTTTTGGTGTCTATATTATGCAAAGTGGTAGTATGGGAAAGGTGTTGGTGAATATATTGGTCATAGGGTGACATCCCATTGGTAAAAGGTAAAGGTAATCTCGAGGAGTGGGAGCATGCATGTGGGTTTCCCTTGTTAGGAGAAATAAATACCAAGGAAGTGTGCCAATCTAAAGAAGTGGGCATGTATAGGTTTCTATCAACGATGAAGTTGGGAGGATATTGGTTTCTCATGTTTGGGTAAGGGGAAGAGGAACGTTCCTCCACATCTGCAAAGGAGGAAATGGTGACATTACTATAGTTGGAGTGAGGAGAGATGGGAGAATCTCTATGATCATGAGAAGGAGGAAGGATTGGAGTGTCATGGTATGTGTGAGAGGAGAAAGATAAATTGTGAACATGGATAGAGCCAAGTGGCTCCGTATGTCCAGTCAGGGCATTTGATGAATGAAGGAGTTTCTGGTTGTCCTGCATGATGAGCTGAAGGTATATCGTGATGTAAATATGACATGATGTGTCCCAACAATAATGAAATTGCAATACAAAAGGTATAAAAAACATAAAAATAACATATAAAAGATAATTTTTCTAAATTAGGAGTGTGTGTCTGGTGTAATGTGCATAGTGAGTGTATGAGCGAGATAATATATACAACATAACTATGAAGGTATGTACAATGACTAGTGAATTATACCTAACATAGTTAGGCATTGAAAACACAAATATGAATGATGTTGATGGGTTTAGGTTTTTCCAGACCCTTAAGATTACCCAATTAACAGGTCCCACAACCAAATTTATGGGTGATAATGTAAGGACCTAGCCAATTGGGCATAAATTTATCACATAACTAGAGGGGTTAGCTAGTGATCAATTGGTTTTCTTTAAGAACCAAGTTGCTAATATGAAATTCTTGTTGGTATACCTTATTATTGTAGGCATGGAAAATATGGTCTTGGTAAACACGAGTGTTTTTGATGGCATGGATGTGGCATTCATCTAGCAGGGTCAATTGGTTGAGTCTGGCATGATGAGCAGTATCATAATTGATGAAGTATTGCATGGATATGCATAAGGAAGGTATCTCAAGTTCTAGGGGTATAATGGCTTCAGTGCCAAAAACCAGATAAAATGATGTTGCCCCAGTGGAGGTGCAAATACTTTTTTGATAGGCCCACAATGCTAATGGTATCTTGTTATGCCAATTGCGATGAGACTCTGCAACAATTTTTTGAAGGATGGCACAACTAGTCTTGTTGGTAGCTTTCGCTTGGCCATTACCCTGTGGGTAGTATGGGGTAGAGAAGCTATGATGGATATTGAGTTTGGCACACAATGCATGAATATTATTATTTTTAAATGGTGTACTATTATAAGAAATTATTTGAGAGAATATTCCAAAGTGGCATATGATGTGTTCAGTGATGAATACCGTAATTTTGGCTCTTGTGGTTTGAAAATGCGGGATGGATTTAAAGAACTTTATAAAATATTCGATAGCGATAATGATGAACTTATGGTTGCTGGGTGAAGTAAGTGTAATTTTTCCAATAAGATCTAAACCCCATTGCGAGATGGGCCACAAGGATTGGATGGGTTGTAGTGCTTATGAAGGTAAATGTATGAGATTGGCATGTTGCTGACACTTGATGCATCATTTAACATAATCACAATAATCATGCTCCATTTTTGCCAATAGTGTTATGAGTGTGAATTTTGTGGCATAAATTTACAAGAATGATAATTGTTGATGTGGCAGTGAGAGAATTGGTGGAGAAGTGATATAATATTTAATTGCATCAAAATATTGTTAGTAGTGATAATCCTATTTTAAGGCAACTAATTTTTATAAAAGGTGGTTAAACAGCGACCCAAGTGTTGTAGGTGATTTGGAGAGGAGAGGGCAATCCTCCAAGGGAGGTCCCAGGTTCAAATATCCACCCTACCAAAAAGTTGAATTGGGTACCCAAAATCCAATTGATAATGTTGGTGTGAGCAAGGCCGGATGCAACTCCCGAGTGACTTTGACGGTGTAGAACCCCCTGTTTGTGGTCTCTCAAACCAAGGTGGCCCTGCAAGGGGTTTTTTGCTTAAAAAAAAAGGTGGTTAAATGGTTTACATTTATCTAATAATTGAACGATGAAGAGATTAATTTCTTGGATTTTGCCCTATAGGTTGCGTAGCTGCTTGAGATTCATAGGGGAAGGCATTTCGAGAATAGATTTTTTGGCATCAAATTCAATGCCCCATTGATATACAATGAATCCTAAAATCTTGCCTAAAGTAACACCAAAGACACACTTCTTTGGGTTTAACTACACGTTATGTTCAATGAGGCGATCAAAGATTTTATGAAGGTTTGTAAGATGTTGTGAGCACTCTTTAGATTTGGTGATAATATCATCAATGTAATATTCCACAATCTTGTGCATGTAGTCATGGAAGATGTATGTCATAGCACACGAGTAAGTTGCCCTAGCATTATTAAGGATAAAGGACATAACTTTATAACAAAAAGTACTCTAGGGGGTCATAAAGGAAGTCTTATGCTGATTAGCAGGGTTGATCTTGATTTGGTTATAGCTAAAAAAACCATCCATGAGAGATATCATTTCATGGTCTACTATAGAATCAACCAACGTATCAATGTTGGGGAGTGGGAAAATGTCCTTGGGATAAGGTTTGTTTAGATCTTGAAAATCAGTGCATACACGGACATCCCTAATGGGCTTTGGTACTGGGACCATTTTGGACACCCATTTCAAATAATAATTTGGTTGTATGAATCCTACATCAAGAAGCTTTTAGAGTTTCGATTTTACCATTAATGCAATTGTGGGATGCATGCACCATAGTTTTTGCTTGACAAGCTTGGAGCCCTCATCAAGTGTAAGGTTTTGAATGACTAATGATGGGTCGAGTTTGGGTGTAGGACCATGCAAAGACTTTGATGTACTTCTTAAGAAAGGAGTTAAATAGAGTGCACTTCTATAAGGATAGGCTGGTGACTAGTTTAATGATGTGGGGGTTGGTAGGATCGTCACCAATGTCAACATTGATAGTGTCTTCCACAAGCATGTGGGAGCCATCTTGGAGTTGAGCAGAAATGGGCATGAGATGGAGGTCATCGATAGCCTCGAGTGAATTGAACCCATCATCTAGATATACACATGTATGTTTAATCCAAGGGATATGATATGGAGAAGATGGTGAAGGAGCATTTATGACATGTAGCATGGGTGGTGATAGCAATAAGTTTTGTGATAATGGTGTAGGTGATATATGAGTGAAGTTGATGAAATTTGGGTTGGGTGCATCCGTTTGATCTTGACCAGATGCATAGCAAAGTGGGGTGAACAATTTGATGGAAACCATATTAATGGAGGTGGTCGAAGTTGTGGAAGATAGCAATTACAGGGATGGAGACTCAAAATGTTGTGAACAAGATGTTAGATTCAACAAAGGATATAAAACCATGGATGGAGAGCAGGGTTGAGTAAGATAATGGCAGATCTATCGATGATTGTGCAAAGGTATGTATGAATCTATAGGTAATGGAGAGGAAGGTGAAAGGGCATGATCTAAGTGAGGATAAGTGAGGGAAAGGGTGGTAAATCTAATGATCAGATCATCAATGATGTAAGTGGATGTGGTGTCAGAAATGGGTGATTCCTAAAACAATGTACATGGTATGTTGATGGTAAAAGAGGGAGAGGGATAGTCATCAAAAACATTTATTTCAAGTTCATATTCTAGTGAGTGTGTAGGAACCACTAAAGGATGAAGAATGAGGTATCAAAGTTCATATTCTAGTGATTGAATGGCTATGGGGTGATAACCCAAACCAAATTTATCTGTAGGTAGTTGAACATAGGGGTTAAAAGGCATCCATAAGTGCTGTTCATAATGTCCTATCCCAAAACCATGCCAATAAAAAATGTTTAAGGTAGCATAAAGTGAAGCATGGATTGAAAATATGGTTTAAGGTGCCATAAAAGCTATATCATGGTGGTAGGGGCACAACTACTAGGAGTGATGAATCAAGGCCCGCATAAGTAAAATTTGTACAATTTTTATATGGACCAAGTGGAACGATAGTTTTGATGGTCAGTACTAAAAATAAAAAGGTAACCAAAGTTATGGACAAATTATATCATGGGAGGACACACATGAGCATCATAAATATTGTATTCACAAAGACTATAATTGGTCATGAAATAGATACCTATGGCAAAGTATGAGATGGTGAGTCTGAATTAGAAGAAGAGAAGAAAGTTGTGAGTCACGTATGGTGGCATGAGGAATTGGAATAGTTGGGAATCCAAATGAGAAGTTCATTGTTCCTAATCATGACATTCATCTACGGTGGAAGGAATAGGATGAGAAACATGTGGAAACTATGATGTAGGGTGAGGAGGAGTTGTGCTGTGAGATGAAGTGAAATACCAAGGTCAAGGATGAAATGGGAGTGGAGGTGTTTGAGAAGTAAGTAGGATAGGAGGATCTGTAGAAGAAGAGGTATGGGATGGTGTAGGAGGCCATACGAATGGTGGAGAGAAAGGTATGGAATAAGTAGGAGGATTCATAGAAGAATATGGGTGAGATGGAGTAGGAGGCCACAAAGAAGATGGTAATAAAGGTACAGATGTTGTAGGGGGATCTACAAAAGAAGATTATGGCATGTGGGAAGTAGATGTAGAAGAATGTGTGTGCGTCCCAGGTAGGTGATGTGAGGATGAGGTAGGTGGTGGAGTGGAAGTGGATGTTTCTACCTGACGATGTAAAGGAATAGGAATGACTTGAGTAGATGATGAAGGTCCTAGTGGAATATCTGTGATGTTACAAAATTTGAAAGAATCATAATTAGTGGGAATGCAATGTACTAGTTTGTTATGCATGTATTTGAGATAATGGTGTAAGATGGATGAAAAACATTGCATATTGTGGATACATGGATGTCCAAGCAAGATATTGTATTGCATTTCATCTTTAATGACATGGAATAAGGTAGACATGATAATCACACCTACTCGAATGGGCAAAATAATGGAACCAACCGTGGGATGCATAGAACCATAAAAATATTGAAGGTCGAGTGAAGGTGTAGCGAAATGAGTAGGTGTAATGTGAATATGATGAAGGGTAGTGGTAGAGATGATGCTAATAGAAGAACCGATATCAATGAGGACACACTTGTAAGTGATTTCATTGATGGTTGCTTGGATATATAGCAAAATATCAGCTCCATCACCCACAAGCTCAGTAATTTCATGGTCAGGGAAGATGATCGACAATTGCATGCATCATAGAATATTCCCTATAAAATTGACAAACACATTAGTATAATTGGTTTTGAGCTTTATGGAGCAAAAAATATTATTTAAAGCCTCATGATGAGGGTGAGATTGTTGTAGAAGGTCAAATATAGACAACCGTGATGGGGCATTATAAAGTTGATGAGTGAGACTACTATGAATTTTAATGATATTACATGGTAGAGGTGGTGAAACATTTGATGTTATGGGTGAGTGAGGAGAAGTAAACGGTAGTGGAGGTGAAGCAACGGGTGCATCCTAACATGATGGATAATGCTGATTACAAGTAATGAGGTTAATCATGCCAACCACTTCCTATGAGGAAGGATCACGGTGGATATGATTGACCTACCTCGATTGGTATTTTTGAGTGGGTTGATCCCCTTGAGGATTAGTACCCCTATGTTTAGGTAGTGGGTTTTGATAGATACTCAAATTTTGATTTTGTGGTGCAAGGTGAAGAACATGTGCTTATATTGAGAGGGGGGTGAACAATATACAATAATTTTTTTTGCTTTTTAATACAAATAAAAACATAAAAAATATTAAAGCAATAAACATTATAGACATGAGAGACATGATTTTATGTGGTTCACCCAATACGGGCTACTCCACAAAGAAAATATTTCTTATAAATTTTTCTCAAATAATTTCTCTTGGAAATCCTTCCCTAAAATGTTTATGAACCTCTATCCAAAGGAGACACCAATCCCCTAAATCAAATTCATGGATCTCTATCCATAGGAAAACTCCTTCTCCTCTGCTCTAGCTGGTGATCCTCTAGAAGACTACTACATCCAATACACTGGCTTATGGATCTCTCCACTAAAGAATCTTGTGCCCACTCAGAAGACCTGTCCTCACTGCCCTGGCTAATGGATCTCTATCCACTGGAGACTACTATCCTCTCTACTCTATCAACTACAAAGCTCTATCTCAAATATGTACTAAACATAGTCCTTCGGTCTAGCACAATTCTGCTCAATATCTATCTCTGATATGGTATAAACCTATCCTTAAATATACACCAAAATCAGTCCTCAAATATGCTCAACAAGTCCACACAGAACTTGCTTAAATCTGCTCAACAAGTCCACACAGAACTTGCTCAAATATGCTCAACAAGTCCACACAGAACTTGCTTAAATCTGTTCAAAAAGTCCACATAGAACTTGCTCAAATATGCTCAAAAAGTCCACATAGAACTTGCTTAAATATTCTCAACAAGTCCACACAGAACTTGCTCAAATCTGCTCAACAAGTCCACACAAAACTTGCCCAATCTCATGGAACCATAAAAAGAATTGTTAGAGACTCAACATGTTCTATACTAAATACTTTCTCAACTCAAATAAAAATATATAATAGTTTGTTTTATGGAAATTGAACAATCACTTCACACATCCACTTGACTAGGCTCAATCAACTCTACACAACCAATCACTCAATGAAACAATTATTACTCACAAACCCTAGTCCAAGCATATGATACTTCACTCAAAAAAATTTCAACAATGCTTATAAAACAAATCTCACATAACAATGATACTCATGTTCTTTTCAAATCCTAGTTCAAGTTCTTCACGCAACAACTTTATTCAACAACAATGCTTAAAAAATAAGGTTTTAATTATAACTCTTTATTCTAGAAAACCTTGAAGCATTAACTCAAACACACTCAAAAGGAAACCCTAATCAAGTCCTTTTCACTCAAAACTTATTTTCGAGAAAACCAACCAATCAATTTAACTAAGGAAGAACATGCTCATACTTTTTTCTTGATGATGGAGGAATCTCAGAAATCTCCCACAAACATAAACACTCTTTTGCCAAGCTCAAAGAAATTATTAGATAATAATATTCCTCAAAATACAATGTAAGTGTAGCACCCTAAAATTGGCGCAATAAAATTGGAATAATTACATTCACCTTAGTAAATAAATTTAAATTCAAATTTAACCTCCCAAACCGCCCGTTAACCGCCGAGAAACCCGTTTCCTCTTTTTTCGTGCCATTTTTAGCAGTTGTTTTGACCGTTTGACGATATCGTCTCCGATCGTACGATATCGCCCTAGATTTGACGATTTCGTCTCGGACTAGAACGTCCGGACGATTTTGTCGCAAAACTAAATTTGCATAGTTGGAATCCGTTCCAACGGGTCTCCAATCCGGGCAGAAGCGTGTCTGCGCCATTGGGACCCTTCCCCCGTTGGAGATCTCCCAAATTGGGATGATCTCCAACCTCCCAACAACTATCCTATGCCTATTTAACTCTAAAACTTTTCCTTCCCCAACCCCCGGCTGAATTTTTATGTAAATCAACTCCCTATGCGCTAAAACACTTCAAATTTGCTCTTGCACTAGTCCTATATTAATTTTATTGCAGGTACACCACCGGTTTTCAGCCGGAGCCAGCATCTATCGCAGCCGATGAACCTGTCAAGATCGGAGGCGATCTCATCAAATTCGGGACGATCTCGTTCTGATGCGAGACGATTTCGACTCGCAAGCACACATCGAGGCAATCGCGTGCTCGGAGTTTGCTCTTCTTTCTCTTTTCTCTGTCATTTTATGCTATAAATTAGATTGTCTATTCAGTTTTTATACTATATTGCATCCGGAGTTCACCCATTTTGTCTAGTTTGCATATTAAGATCATATTCTCGCTATCTAAACACAGTGATTTGCATTTACTTTTGTTCTTGTATATTGTTCAATACTCATATTACTTTTTCATATAGTTTGCCCCCGTTTACAAAATAGAATTTCTTGTATTTCGCATCTCGTTTGTTGTTTTGCAGTGTCTCCGATGAATTCGTCCGACGAATTCGTCGGATTGCGTACGATCCTGTCAGTTTAGACGATTTTATCAAATTGAAGGCGATCCTGTTGAATTGCAGACGATCCAGACTGCTACAAGTAATCAAAAACTTCATCAGACTTCCGGATCAGGTAATCTTCATTGGCCTCCTGCAAATTCTCTGTTTTTGCTTTCTTTTTTGTTTGTTGTATTCATTTAAATTGCATTTTCATGTAGTTTAAGTTAGAATCATTCGGCCAAACCTAGGATGAATGTTTAAAAATAAAACGAACTCATCAAAACTCATTCCCAAAACCTAGGCGTGGAAACTGCCGCCAAATGTTTCCTGGTGAACCCACCATCCGTCGAAAAATCACCAAAATGCACCTCCCTTGAGAGGCGGGACCTTCGTGAAGTCCTCTCGTCCGAGGTACCGCACCATCCTTTTCCCATCCTCCTTCCGGGCGCGGATCCAATAGCCTGAAGGTAGGGATGCGAAAAATTTGGAGCGATACATTTTGGTGAACCCGACGTGAATGCATCATAACCTTTTGAAAACAAAAACAAAAAAAAAAAATATATATATATGTATACAAGAAAAACAAAAACAAAATCATCATTTCAAGTTTGTATGTTTTAGATTCAATTCTAAATAGTAGATGCTAAATATTACTTTTAGAAGTACTAAAGAAACCATGAGTTTTTACTCAAATCAATATGAGCCCATTAGTAATGTTGGAAGAATTCAGCCAAATACATTTGTTGATTATGACCAACCTCATCCCTATTCAACATCACCTCCATCACACTCTTCTTATTTTTCATCCATAACCCAACAAAACAATCCCTTTGCCAATCCTCTTCATAATGATATTATCTATTCTCCCATATATCCATATTATGTCTATCAATCCACATATAATCCTCCACCACCTTTTCAATACTCTTCTTTCAATACAACACATCCATTTCAACAAGAAAATACTTATTCTTCCAATTCTACCATGCACTCACCTCCTACATCGCAATCTTCCTATCATCATTCTACCCATAATAAAGAAAGTAGAGGTGAGAAACCATTAGGTCCTTTTATGACGAAATTCCTAAGGCATTTATCAAAAACCTCTCAAAAACCTTCATCACGTAAATTTACTAGGCTTAATCAACCAATGGATATAATTCTCAAGTATTTACTTGACACAAATATTATTGAACTTCCTTCCATAAGACAACCTGATACCACATCGATTGGTTTAAACCTGAGCTACATTGTGAATATCATAGAGTAGATGGACATATGACACAAAATTGTAAAGATTTAAGATGTGCAATTCAAGATTTGATTGATAAGGGTCTTTTTAATATAAAGGAATTACAATCTACAACTGATTATAAATCTCCAATAAACAATCAAACTCCTACACAACAAATACCAATAATCAATCAAGACATGGGGATCTCCCAAGAACCCCTACTCAATTATCAACAACAAGAAACCAATCAAATATTGCATGTTAATGTGTCCCATCATGATGATATTATTAATATTGTAACAAAAACTACAAATGAGCAACCTCAAGTTCAATCAACCCAATCTGATATTCAAGATATGGATTCCTCATTTGACCAACCTTCAAAACTATCTTTGGCTCTAGAGAATGATCCAAAATGGAATGTAAGCATAGAAAGCTCATCTTTAGAATCAAAATCTCAATCTGAAATCCACTTTGATAACCAACAACAAGTGATTAATCCTCAAGCAAAGATATCCCTTTTAGAAGTATTACAAATTTATCACAAGGAAATTTTGTTCAAAATACCTAGCCAACAATTTGTTCCTCATCATATTTTCTCTAAGAACATAATTAATGGTGTAAACCCTCTTGAGGTTAACCATATTTCATTCTATGATGAGGATATTCCTTCCTCTACTCCACAAGAAGACTCCTATCTTTATATTATCGGATCTAGTAAAGAAACCTCTATTAAAACTATCATGCTAGATAATGACTCCTCTCTTAATTTATGCACTTATCAATTATTCCAAAAACTCAAAATAAAGGAAGAAGATCTTAATGAATCAAATGTTATTATAAAATCTTTTAACAATGAAATTCAAGAAGCTCAAGGTACTATAATTCTTCCCCTTAATATTGGATCCAAGATCCTGGATACTTTATTCTATGTAGGATATTGTCCTTCACCTTACAACCTACTTCCCAGAAGTCCTTGGATTCATACGATGAGGGTTGTCCCTTCCACTCTTCACCAATGTTTGAAGTTTGAACTTGCAAATAAAATTGTTACCATACATGGTGACCCAAAACCATTTGAAGAATATTTAACGATTGAAACATCAAGTTCTATACATTCTCTATTGTCACAATTATCTTCTATCCATCACTTTTCTTCATCCATATATGATCATCCTTGTTTACCAAATAACACCCATGCATATCTTTCACATATACTTTCTCCATCTTATCAAGACTTGGAATATAATAATAAGAATGAAGAACTTTCTTATCCTTCTGACATTTTATTTTGTAACATGATCAATTTTACACATATAAAAGTCAAATCTTTTTCTACATTATTCTACATTATAACAAAGCTTTTGTTATCACTACCTTTTATTCATCACCTTATATTCTTACCTTCACCTCAACCAGATTATCCTTCAAAACCTCCTTTGATTTTGAAGCAACCTTAGACATGCTATACTCAAATAAACCTTGTATAGTGTATATAGATCATCTTGTATATACCACCAATTTCAATTCATAAATTAAAATCAAAATACAAAAAAAAATCAAAATCCTCAAAATCAAAAAAAAAAAAAAAAATACAAATGCAACCAAAGAACTTAAAGGTAAATTTGAGCCCAACTGGCTCGGACCATACATCATTACTGCAAAATTTGAATCAGGAGCATATAAATTATCTACCTTAGATGGTAAAGAACTTAAAGAACCCATGAATATTTTACATCTCAAACGTTATTATGCATAAATTTGGTCATTTCATCCATGTATATATTTGTTCAAAATCATTATCTTGTATTTCTTTCAATTTATTCAAAAACCTCAAAAACATTCATAAAATCTTCAAAAATCTTCAAAAATATTTATTGCATTTATTTAAAGCACTTGTAAAGTTCCTTTTGCTCCAAAACAAAAATCAACATAAAAATCCAAAAACAGCTATATGCTTGACTCTTTCGAAACCAAAACAATATACATAATAAAGAGAGAGTCAACATTCTCAAAACTTTCTCAAAATCATTATTTTCTTACAATTATTGCAATTATATGTTTCAACTTATTTTGGATAAAACTAGCATTTATTTGGCATCCCTCACTTGCACACTCACACAATAAATATCTTGATTTTATCCGGCATGATTACTAATCTCTCTTATATCAAAGTTCACAAAATTCAATTAAATAAAGTTTGAGCATAGAGAATTGATCTTGTTATTTACTTAAACCAAGCACATCTTTTCACAATAAAATGATTATATTTGTAATTTCCATGTTTTGCTACATAGTAGAACTGATTTCTTGAGTGAAAAGTTTCCCTTGCTATCCTATCATGCACATGGTCTAGAATCTTTGAGAATTGGCAAAAGGACAAGCTCACCCCTACCCGCAATAAAAATCCCTTGCTCTACAAGCCTAATCCGAGCAAGTATCCCTAGAAAAAGAAAAAGAAAAGAAAAATTCAAGAAAAAGAGAAAAGAAAAATGTTATGTCAAGCAATGTTCCAAGCATTATCAAGCAAAAGAAATACAAAAAGAAAAATAAGCAAAGTTCAAAAGAAAGCAAGAAAAGCAATAAAATCCCTTTCCCTACCCTTTGAAAATAAAAGAAGGGTGAATGAGCTTGAATCCCTGGAATTCTCAATTATTCGAAAATCGTGAGGTAAGCCCCATAACAGGTGGTTTGTGCCCAACCCGCTTGGCCTTGGGTAACTCCTAGCGTGGCGATATGTCCGTCACATTAGCGACCTTCTTTTGTACGGACCTATGTCTCGCTTATGGATTAGCTAGCTCTTGATAATCCGATCTACATAGTAGCCTAGTATGGTTATATGCATCTACATCATGGTTAATGAACACTTATTTGGTTTCTTCAAATCACTTGTATCATAGTATCTTGCTCAAAACTGGTAAATGAACAATGCAATTGCACACACATTTGTATTTGAGAGATTTTGTCTATCATTATGATAAATCAAGATTGGCAATGAATTCACTTATGCACATGGGATTCCTTATAAATCTAACTTTTTGTCTTCAAAATACTTTGAAATATTATTTTTGCAAACTTGTTTGGAATAAACCAAGTACAATTATTTACCACAAAGACAACTATATAATAGAAAAAATCAAAAATTTCAATCAAAACATATCATATATATCTTATCGACTTTCGCGACGATGGTATAGTTTCAAAACCAAAATTGGAATTTTATGCTTAGCGCAAGTCCTCATTATCATATTTTCTGTTCATCAAAAATTAATCATGCAATAAAACTATCCTTTCTTTGATCTTCGCGATGATGGTATAAGTCTATACCTACATATTCTATGCCTAGCGCAAACCATTGTAACAATTTTATTTCCTGATTTATCAAAGATCATACAAAACATATGACTTCATTTTACACAAATTATGCTTTTTCGAAAGCAAACACATTTTTACTATTTTATGTCATTATGTCAACCTTTGCATTTTGCAATGATGGTATAATTCTTAAGGAATTATTCAACAATTTTTATCACACTTAGGAATTTATGCCTAGCAAAAATCATTTCACAATATTTCATGCATAATATTTTTATGGAAATCTGAAAGCAAACCATCATCATCATCATTTGCATCATCACAACAAAGTCTTAAGACAGTCTCTTAAGCACTCTTTTCTTTTAACAATATTTCTATCCTGGGACTAGCTTGACGACCGAGTGAGCAACGACTCCATGAAATGGTCTATAATAGCGACAATGTCCTTTGAAATTATTGTTAGAAATCTCTTTTTATTTTTATCACATTTCATTACAACCAATCAATTTGTTACATCAGATTATTTCATTTAAAATATTTAAAGCATGACATCCAAGTTATAATATTTTCCAAAACGACATAATTACATGAATCATCAATAAAATCATTACATCAATCAACTCAATCAATCAATCAAACATAAAAAGCATCATAAGCATCACATAAGACAAGTCATATGATCAAAAATATCTCATCTATATATATCAACAAAATTATATACATCATATCCACCATTTTTGCTTGCTAAGCTCTAAAACCAGTAAAAATGAATTAGGGTTTTACCCTATTTTTCTTAATTTTATTCAAAAATAATTTTTTGCTTTTCGCGTTTTTACCTCAAACGTTCGATTTGGGTAAAAACACGAAGGGGGCACCATAGTAAGCTGTCGTACGATTCGACCAAGAATCGTCGCCTAAAAATGGGAATAATTTTTTGCTTTCTCGTAGATCGAGAAGAACTCATCTTTAACGCATTTTCTTCGGAAAATTCGCTAAAGAGGGGGCAAAATGTAGCACCCTAAAATTGGAATAATTACATTCACCTTAGTAAATAAATTTAAATTCAAATTTAACCTCCCAAACCGCCCGTTAACCGCCGAGAAACCCGTTTCCTCTTTTTCCGTGCCATTTTTAGCAGTTGTTTTGACCGTTTGACGATATCGTCTCCGATCATACGATATCGCCCCATATTTGACGATTTCGTCTGGACTAGAACGTCCAGACGATTTTGTCGCAAAACTGAATTTGCATAGTTGGAATCCGTTCCAACGGGTCTCCAATCCGGGCGTAAGCGTGTCCGCGCCATTGGGACCCTTCCCCCGTTGGAGATCTCCCAAATTGGGATGATCTCCAACCTCCCAACAACTATCCTATGCCTATTTAACTCTAAAACTTTTCCTTCCCCAACCCCTTGGCTGAATTTTTATGTAAATCAACTCCCTATGCGCTAAAACACTTCAAATTTGCTCTTGCACTAGTCCTATATTAATTTTATTGCAGGTACACCACTGGTTTTCAGCCGGAGCCAGCATCTATCGCAGCCGACGAACCTGTCAAGATCGGAGGCGATCTCATCAAATTCGGGACGATCTCGTTCTGATGCGAGACGATTTCGACTGCAGCACACATCGAGGCAATCAATGTCTGGAGTTTGCTCTTCTTTCTCTTTTATCTGTCATTTTATGCTATAAATTAGATTGTCTATTCAGTTTTTATACTATATTGCATCTGGAGTTCACCCATTTTGTCTAGTTTGCATATTAAGATCATATTCTGCTATCTAAACACAATGATTTGCATTTACTTTTGTTCTTGTATATTGTTCAATACTCATATTACTTTTTCATATAGTTTGCCCTTGTTTACAAAATAGAATTTCTTGTATTTCGCATCTGTTTGTCTGTTTTGCAGGTCTCTGATGAATTCGTCTGACGAATTCGTCAGATTGCAGACGATCCTGTCAGTTTAGACGATTTTATCAAATTGAAGGCGATTCTGTTGAATTGCGGACGATCCAGATCGCTACAAGTAATCGTAAACTTCATCGACTTCCGGATCAGGTAATCTTCATTGGCCTCCCGCAAATTCTCTGTTTCTGCTTTCTTTTCTGTTTGTCGTATTCATTTAAATTGCATTTTCATGTAGTTTAAGTTAGAATCATTCGGCCAAACCTAGGATGAATGTTTAAAAATAAAACGAACTCATCAAAACTCATTCCCAAAACCTAGGCGTGGAAACCGCCGCCAAATGTTTCCTCGGTGAACCCACCATCCGTCGAAAAATCACCAAAATACACCTCCCTTGAGAGGCGGGACCTTCGTGAAGTCCTCTCGTCCAAGGTACCGCACCATCCTTTTCCCATCCTCCTTCCGGGTGTGGATCCAATAGCCTGAAGGTAGGGATGCGAAAAATTTGGAGCGATACAAGTAAGTATCAAGACAAATATACACCTTATTACTCCACCTTTAAGAAATCATTCATCAACATTTACAAAAATTAATATACCACTTACACCTTATGATCTCCCCAACTAAAATAATATTCAATGCACTCATATTTTAAATAAAATCAATGCTTAGAAGTTCCCTTTATCCTTTTATAAATTCAACAACTCAATGTGACACCAACACTTTATTTAAAAATAAAACAATTACCTTATTCCTCCAAATTTTAAAAGATCAATAATCAAAATAAAAATCTTTTAAGAAACCCTTTTAACTCCCTAATACCTCATGTAAAATTTAGGCAATATAAAAAAATAATCACAATTTTTATTACCTTGGCCTTGGTGGGAATCAAACTCACAACACAACCTTCACCCAACACCCTAGCCACAGATCCAATTGCCACGCAAGCTAGGTGCTCACTTGAGGAGTGGAGAGCACCACGTGCTCAATAAACCTCCCCGCTTTGCCAAACAAAACGTGCACCGTTCCCTTGGCGCTTCCAACACAAACATAAACACTAGAATTTGTTGCTGTTGCATTTTGAACGTAGGTCACTTGGTGCCTCAAACACTTTAACCAATGCCTCCTTGCCACTAGGCCACGCTGCCCAGATGGCTTCCAATTTTTCAGTGCTTTCATTTTTGTCCTTATTCTTTGACACATTAAACATAGGATTCGTTTCTCTTTTTTGCACGAGCTCTTCAATTCAAATTTACAAACTTTAAAACGTTCAAGCAAGGATAATTAAAATACCTCTTAAGGCATGGTTTATATAGTCCTTTCCATCCTTTATGCAAACACATTGGTGCTCGAATTACCTCCAACCTTATTAGACATTGGTGCTCAAATTTCCTTTGGAGCTTATTAATTTATAAAATATTTAAATTCATTTGAATTTAAATTTTATAAATTAATTCTTTAAAACCCTTTGGTTTTATTAAGACCATCTTCCATTGTACACATTGGTATAAATAATATTTATTAATAAAATTTAAATTCACTTTGAATTTAAATATTTTATTAAATAAATATTAAACCTTCTTTTAGCTTTGCAATAGTCTTCCTTGGGTTTTTATGAAAACCCTTTTAACTTATGCTTCCACATAATAAAAAATATTATGGAGCCCTTTTGCCTTTAACCTCTGCTTTATTCCTCTTGACCTTTGACATCATCAGTGGCTTATTTTTGGAGATCAATAACAACTCTTGACAACTTTATTTCTTGAAAACATCCTTGACATTAATGATGACTTCATTTCTTGACATCAATGACAACTTTGACTTAAGGACTCAAAATGTCCAACAATATCTCCCTTTGTCATTGATGGCAACCCAAACTCTTTTTATCGAAAACTTGACTTTTCCTTTGTTCTGCTCCCCCTGGGACATTGCTCCCATTGGCTCAATGCTCTCTCCTCTTTTCTCAAATACCAAATATCTCTCCCTTAATCAAATCTCTCCCCTTTGACATCAAGGGCAAAGGGTCACCTTTGGGGCTCGGGGCTAATAATGATCCTCTTAGATTAGCCCCTCCCCCACCTTATATTGAGGTGGTTAATTATTGGGTGGGAGTCTCACTCCCAATTTTCTTGGAAGATACTCAAAAGTTTCATTTGAAAGTGGCTTCGTGAAAATATCTACTATCTATTCCTTTGTAGTCACATATTCCAACCTGACCTATTTATCTGTCACTTGTTCTCTCAAAAAATGGTACTTAATCAGAATGTGCTTTGTCCTAAAGCGCATTACTAGATTTTTTGAGATACTTATGGCACTAGTATTATCACATAGTATAGGAAAGGGATGATCATGCTTTATATTGAAGTCTTCTAGAGTTCTCTTCATCCATAACATCTATGTACAACTGGCTACTGCTACAATGTATTCTGCTTCTGCTGTAGATAAATATACTGAAACCTACTTCTTACTTAGCCAAGAGACTAAATTGTCTCCAAGAAAGAATGCTCCTCCACTTGTACTTTTTTTGTTGTCAATGTTGCCGACCCAATATGCATCTGTATATGCTGTTAGTGTGAAACTGTCACTTTTGGAATACCAAAGCCCAAAATCCATAGCCCCTTTTAGATACCTAAAATTTCTTTTTACTGCTGCCACATGTGTTTCCTTAGGTGCTACCTGAAACCTTGCTACTAATACCATTGACTGTACTATGTCTGGTCTTGTAGCTGTAACATAAAATAAGCTGCCAATCATAGATCTGTATAATCTCCGATCTACCTCTGGAGATTCATCATCCTTACTCAACTTGCATCCTATGACCATGGGAGCACTTACTGGTTTACAATATTCTAACCTGAATTTCTTTAACATTTCTTTTATATACTTGGCTTGTGAGAGAAAGACCCTTCTTTCTGATTGTGAAATTTGAAGTTCAAGAAAGAAGGACAATTCACCAAGCATAGAAATCTCAAATTCATTTTTCATGTTCTTAGAAAATTCTTTACACATCTTATCATTGTTTCCCCCAAAATTATGTCATCAACATAAACAACCACTATAAAAAGATCACTCCCTTCATTTTTGATATATAAATTACTGTCTGCTATTCCTTTTCTAAATCCCTATTCCTAAAGATACTTATCCAATCTTGGGTACCATGCTCTTGGATCCTGCTTTAAACCATATAGTGCCTTTTTCAATATGCATACATGATATGTTTTATCCGCTAGTATGAATCCATCTGGTTGTTAAATATAAACTTATTCTTCTAGAACACCATTTAGAAATGCTAACTTGACACCCATATGATATACCTTAAAGTTCTTAAAACTTGAGAAAGCTAAAAATATCCTTATAGCTTCAAGTTGTGCAACTAGAGAAAATGTCTCATCAAATTCAATTCCTTCTACTTGTGCATAACCTTTGCATACTAACCTTGCTTTATTTATGACCACTTGTACATCTTCATTTAACTTGTTTCTGAATACCCATTTTTAACTGATCACATGTTTTTCCTTTGGTTGTGGAACAAGTTCCCAAGTTTTGCTTTTCTCTATCTGATCTAATTCTTCATCCATTGCCTTAATCCAAAATTTATCCTCACTTTCCTGAGTGAAGTATTTTGGCTCAATCTTAGAAAGCAAAGAAAAATTTACTTGTTGAGATGGTTTTATTATTCTTCTCCTTGTCTGTCTTTCATATGGATTCTCGATAATTTGATTTTTTGAATGATGCTTCTATACATACCTGGATGGAGTTTTGGGAAGAAGTCTTTGTGTTTCTTCTTCTTCTTTATCTAATTCATCACAAAATTATTCTTGACAACATCCATCTTATTGATACACAATTTGTTGAACTGGTTATTTTAAATCTATCTTCTCATCAATTGTTACATTCATACTTTCCACCATAGTGTGTGTTATTTTGTTGAAGAATATGTAGGCTTTACTCCTTGTGGAATAACCAAGAAAAATTCCCTCATCACATCTTGGATCAAACTTGCCTAAGTTTTTATCTTCCCATATTATGTAACATTTGCTTCCAAAAATTATGAAGTGCTTGATAGTGGCAGGTCTTCCTTTCCAAATCTCATATGGAGTCTTGTGATGATTTACCCTCATTTGAGCCCTAGTGATTATGTATACTTCTGTGTTTACAGCTTCTCTCCAAAAACTATGCGATAGCTTAGATTCATTTAACATAGCCCTAGACATGTTTTCAAAAGTCCTATTTTTCCTTTCAACTACCCCATTTTGTTGAGGAGTTCTTGCTATTGAGTACTATCTTTTGATCCCATGTTGTTCATAAAAATCTACAAATTCATTTGAAGTAAATTCTCCTCCTCTATTAGATCTTAAACACTTAATCATTTTGTCGGTTTCATTTTCAATTAATTCCTTAAATGCTTTGTTTTTTTAAAAGGCATCTGACTTCTATTTTAGGAAGGCTACCTAAACCATTCTGGAATAATCATCTATAAATAGTATAAAGTAGTTATCACCCTAAATACTTTGTGTTCTAGTAAGACCACATAGATGAATATGTATTAGGCTCAATGGCTTAGATGACATATATCCTTTTGACTTAAATATTGTCCTAGTTTGCTTTCCATGTTGACAGGGTGCACAGATTATGTTTTGAGGTCTTCTTATTTTGGGTAAATCTTTGACTGCCTGTTTATTGCTTATGTTGACTATGTTGTCAAAATTCAAGTGACCCAGTATTCTATGCCATAACCAACTCTGATATTCTTGTGATAGAAAGCAATTTTCCCCTTTGATCTCATTGAGCATGTATAAGTTGTTTGGAGTTCTTGCATTTGCAATGATTTTTCTAGTTTTTGATTTTCTTATCTCACATCTATTTGTATGGAAAGTAACCATGTATCCTTTATCACAAAGTTGACTTATACTCAACAGGTTGTGTTTTAACCCTTTAACATATAATACATTTTCTATTTTTATTTTCCCATTATCTAAACTTAGAGTTCCTCTTCCATCAATCCTTGCTGATCCATTATCATCGAAACTTACTGATCCTCTATTTGGTTCTTTCAGTACAATGAATTTGTCTATGTATCATGTCATGTGACTAGAGCAAACACTATCAAGATACCATTGTTCTTCTTTATCCTGAGCATGAAGGGCTGTTTGAACTAAAATTGATCTAGCCTTAACATTTTTCCTTTCATCTTTCCTAGTTGTTGAATTTGCTTTTCTAGACTCAAGAAGCATAATTTTACACCATCTAGCCTTGTGCCAATAATTATTGCATTTATAACATATAATATCATCATCCATGAGAGGTGCAAAGGAATTTAAATTTCTATTGACATTGTTTCTTGCATGATGAATATAATGTACAACTCTATGACCATATTTATTACAAGAAAAATAATGACCATGGGAGAAAATATGTAACCTGTTTGGATGTCTTGGATTTTGTGGTGAAGTAATCTTCCTCTTATGATTAAATTTTATCCAGGGTTCTCCTTTGCTTTCTTCATTTCTTATATCCTTTGCTTGCTTATCCTTGTTTGAGGTTTCTTATTTTTTAAGACTTGATTCCTCTTTTTGTTTCTCATATTCTGCATCTTGTAGTAGCTTGGTTTTTTCAACTTCATTTCTTAGGTGGAAAAATTCTACTTCCAATATTTCATATTTTGTTTCCCTGGATCTCAACAGATATGTCATGTCCTACTTTCTTCTTCCACCCTAATCTTGAGTTCTGTGAGATTTTGTATAAGTTCCATTCTTGCTTCTTCATATTCTTGAATTTGTTCCTTCAAGCTTGAATTCTTCTTTCTAAGTATTTCCAATTTTTTGAGAGTAGCAAATAATTCTTATTTTATGTCAAACATAGTCTCTTCTTCATTTTCTAAAGTCATGTGTGCTACCGATGGATCCTCCTCCAAGTTGTTAGTCTTTTCATGGAGGGACCCACTCTGATACCAATTGAAGAACATGTGCTTATACTAAGAGGGGGGTGAATAGTATACAATACAACTTTTTTCTTTTTAATAAAAATAACACCATTAGCAATATTAAAGCAATAAACATCATACAAAGCATCACACACATGAGAGACATGATTTTACGTGGTTCACCCAATGCGGGCTACTCCACGGAGAAAATATTTATTATAAATTTTTCCCAAATAAATTCTCTTGGGAATCCTTCCCTACAATTTTTATGAACCTTTGTCCAAAGGAGACACCAATCCCCTAAATCAAATTTATGGATCTATATCCACAGGAGAACTCCTTCTCCTCTGCTCTAGTTGGTGATCCTCTAGAAGACTACTACCTCCACTGGACTAGCTTGTCGATCTCTCTCCACTAAAGACTCTTGTCCCCTCTTAGAATACGTATCCTCACTACCCTAGCTAATGGATCTCTATCCACTGGAGACTACTGTCCTCTCAGCTCTTTCACCTCTAAATATCTATCTCAAAACTATACTAAATATAGTCCTTTAGTCTACCATAATTCTACTCAATATTTGTCTCTGATATAGCACAAAAAGATCCTCAAATATGCAGCAAAATCAGTCCTCAAATTTTCTCAACAAGTCCACACAAAACTTGCTTAAATTTTCTCAATAATTCCACACAGAACTTTCTCAAATCTGCTCAACAATTCTACACAGAACTTGCTTAAATTTGATCAACAAGTCCACACAAAACTTGCTCAAATCTGCTTAAAAAGTCCACACAGAACTTGCTTAAATCTGCTCAACAAATCCACATAGAACTTGCTTAAATTTTCTCAAAAAGTCCACATAGAACTTGCTCAAATATGCTCAAAAAGTCCACACAAAACTTGCTTAAATATGCTCAACAAGTCCACATAGAACTTGCTCAAATTTGCTCAACAAGTCCACATAGAACTTTCCCAATCTCATAGAACCATAAAGAGAATTGTTAGATACTTAATATGTCCTATACTAAATACTTTCTCAACTCAAATCAGAATATAGAATAGTTTGTTTTATGGAACTTGAACAATAACTTCACACATCCACTTTACTAGGCTCAATCAACTATACTCAACCAATCACTCAATGAAACAATCCTTACTCATAAACCCTAGTCCAAGCATATGATACTTCACTCAAAATGTTTTCAACAATGCTTATAAAACAACTCTCACATAACAATGATACTCATGTTCTTTTCAAATACTAGTTCAAGTTCTTCACTCAACAACTTACTTCAACAACAATGCTTATAAAATAAGGTTTTAATTATAACTCTTTATTCCAGAAAACCTTGAAGCATTAACCCAACACACTCAAAAGGAAACCCTAATCAAGTCATTTTCACTCAAAACTTATTTTCGAGAAAACCAACCAATCAATTTAACTAAGGAAGAACATGCTCATACTTTTTTCTTGATTATGGAGGAATCTCATAAATCTTCCACAAACATAAACACTCTTTTCCCAAGCTCAAAGAAATTATTAGATAATAATCTTCCTCAAAATACAATGTAAGTATCGAGATAAATATACACCTTATCACTTCGCCTTTAAGAAATCATTCATCAACATTTACAAAAATTAATATACCACTTACACCTTAAGATCTCCCAAACTAAAATAATATTCAATGCACTCTTCTTTTAAATTAACTCAATGCTTAGAGGTTCCCTTTATCCTTTTATAAATTCAATAACTCAATGTGACACCAACACTTTATTTAAAAATAAAGCAAGCACCTTATTCCTCCAAATTTCAAAAGATCAATAATCAAATTAAAAATATTTTAAGCAACCCTTTTCACTCCCTAAGACCTCATGTCAACTTTAGGTAATATAAAAACATAATCACAATTTTTATTACCTTGGCCTTGGTGGGAATCGAACTCACAACACAACCTTCACCCAATGCCCTAGCTGTGGCTCCAAATGCCATGTGATCTAGGCACTCGCTTGAGGAGTGGAGGGCACCACATGCTCAATAAACCTCCCTGCTTTGCCAAGAAAAACATGCACCATTCCCTTGGCACTTCCAACACCAATGCAAACACTAGAATTCGATACTACCATGTTTCGAATGCAGGTCACTTGGCACCTCAAACACTTTAACCAATGCTTCATTGCCACTAGGCCATGCTTCCCAGATGGCTTCCAATTTTTCAATGCTTTCATTTTTATCCTTATTCTCTGGCACATAAAACACAGGATTTGTTTCTTTTTTTTGCATGAGCTCTTCAATTCAAATTTGCAAACTTTAAAATGTTTGAGCAAGGATAATTAAAATACCTCTTAAGGCATGGTTTATATAGTCCTTTCCCTCCATTACAAAAATACGTCGATGCTCAAATTACCTCCAACCTTATTAGACATCAGCACTCGAATTTGTACAAAATCACATAGAAGTTGTACAAAATCAGTCAGACTAAGACTCAACCGAGTCGATCTCTTATCGTTTGTAGTCTAGATACTAACCACCACATCCTTGGTGGTTTATAGTCATAACCACCACACCCTTCGTGCTTCATAGCCCTGACTGCGACACCCCTAGTGGTTCCAATTTAGCCTACTATTACTCTTAGTTAGACGCAATAGTCAGGTCTTGTCTTTTTACTGCACATCACAATAGCATCAAAGTCAGTTTCAATCCATCAACAATCAGATCTAAGGGCATTTAAGGTAAGTCACCTTTCCATTTTTTTGTCTTTTGTTTTTTGTTTTAGTTGTTTACATTTCATTTCTTTCTACTAATAGTTAAGTTTTTGCTTTCATGCAAAAGTTTACAAGTAATTATTTTGTTATTTTGATCATTTAGTTTTAGTACATCATTAGCATTATTATATTTTGCATGCTTGGTTAGAATATATTTTATTTCACATTCTTTCATTATATTTTTCAAATAGTGTTCCATTTCTCTTCTGTATAAGATAACCTAGGTCTTTCTTCTCTCTTTCCTTCTTTAACATATGATTATTTTCTTTATTTGTTAGCTAGGAAGTCTTTCATTTTACTTCCTTCTTAGGTTAGGTTTTTTTTTTTTTTTCCCTATGGCATTTTGTTAGATAGTTGCATATTTTGCTCTTATTACATAGATTAGTTGCATTTCATAGGTTTATTTTTTTGTATTGTTGATAAAGAACAAGCATTTTAGGATCAATATTTTTCTTCTTTGTAGGTAGCATAGACAAGAGTTGCATTTGGAATTCCTAGGTTAGTTGGTTTTTCATGCATCATAGTTAGATATCTTTAAAATAAAATGAAAAAAAATAAAATTCTAAAATCACACATACATTGCACAATATTTTGCATGATTTGCAAATAAACAAATTGATGACATTAGATTTCATCATCAACCATTGCTTGCAATAAATGATGTTGGATTTCATATCCAACCATTTATTGACCCCCTGGACACCATAGCAAATTTTACATAGTTTCATAGATTTCCTCACTAGGAAAATCACTACCCTCGGGATGCCCTTGCTCATGGGGCTAAATAATTAGTGGGTGTGAAATTATCATTCTTGACTGAGCCTACTTGAGGGTGAAGCAGAAGCCCATTTAACCTATCCTAGTTTTAGATAGCATCACCTCATATACCTCTAAAATGGGTATTGGAGGTCTTTTGACCCTTTAGGATACCTCGAGCCAACCCTACCTTAGGAAGCTCTTTTAGTCATTTGTGCATTGCTTCTCTCCATATCCTTTTGGGTATATAGGGGAGTGTGGATAAACACACATTGTAGGTCCAACCCATCCACATTTTATAGATCTTAGGTGTAGATCAAATCAAAACACACCCAAAATGCAAAACCAAAAAAAAAAACTTACAAAAGACCAAAAAGAGAAAAAACATTGATCCTAACCCATCTGGTTTGGATTGCCATATTTTATTTATTCCTTAGTTTCTTATGGTATAGACTAGAAGCCAATACAAAGCTCAAACATGTCATTCCATGGAGAATTTAGAGTAAATACCCCATACTTAGACCACTCCTCCAACCAGTTCAAAGGACGTGCCATGTACCTCATTTAGTAACCTATACAATGAGAGTCTTTACCATATTCCCTATCTGCCTGAGCTAAACTAGTTTGAAAACTCATATTATGACCTAGGTATAATGTTTCATGCCACTCATGCCACCTTCCTTGATACCCATAGCAATGAGACAACTTCATATTCTTCCAACCCCAATGCCTTCCTTTATGACCATAATGTATTCTATACCTACACCACCCATCTCCTTAAATATTTACCTCCAACATATCTGGTTTACAACATCCTTTGTTTCTACACTAGCCTCCACTTGATTCATCATTGCCCACCCTGTATGAAATGTGAATCCTTGAGTAATACCATTCTCAATCACATATCCCATCCATATCTACTTATCCTATCACTTCCCAAATTATGGGCACTATGTCAATAGCGATTAATCTTAATCAAGCTTCTTCTTCTCATCTTGCTTCTTCCTCTCAAAATCCTCTTGTTTCTACATTTCCTTCATATGATTTTTTAGAGTCTAATCCGTTTCTCGATCCTTGATTAAATGCTATTTCACATTCTAATTTACCTACTTCTCAAATACCATTCCATCTCCCTACCCCACCTCAAGGAACCACACTTCCCACTACCACTCCCTCTTTTGCAAATTTCCCTCCTCATACCACTCTTCCTCCCATCGACACATGTTAGTGCTTCTTCTAGTCTTCCTTATCCTTCCCCCTCCTTCTTCTACTCTTCTCTTTCAACATTATTCTTACCATTCTAATTATTTTCAAGAAACTTCTAGTATTCAATATCCTTATCATTCTACTTCCTCACAACATGCACATGTTGTCACTTCTCATAAACAACCTGACCTTCATTTCCATATTTATTCACAATCTCTATATTCACTTCTAGTATCTATTCCTCCTATCAATCCACTTCCTTCTTACCATGGTTTCTTCTTTATGCAACATCCTTATTGGACTCCTACCCAATCTACAATGCCATTACCACCTCCTGATCCAACTTCTCATCAATAAAAATATACACAAAATAAAATCCTAGCCTATACCACCCATACTTACCATTAAACCACTCCTCCTCAAGCTCATGTGATAAACGTGCCATTGATATATCCACCTTTTCCTACTCCTCAAGTCCTCCAACCTCCACCTCATTACCCACCTCCTTCACTTTCACATATATCATGTGACATACACCATCCAACCCCCTCATCCATCTTAACCCTCTTAGCCTTACTATCCTTATGCATCTTCATATCATTACACTCTATAAGTTTCCCATGTCGCCTCATTGGTTGAGCCTCCTAAAGCATATTTAGATCCTTAAAATAAGATACAAAGATTTGTGAATTGCGTTCAAAGTTTATAATTTCAATCAGTTGCTTCAGGTCATTAAAAACCTATCCTTAGCTAATTTTGCAATCAACCCATACATCCATTAATACTTGTTCTCCCTCACCCCTTCCATTTTGATATGGCTAAGTTTGAAAAATTCAAAGGAAAATAGGATCCTAAAGAGTACATACAAAACTAAATTAATGCATGTTACCTTATCAATAAAAAATATCCTCTCATATTGTAAAATTTCCCTCTATCCCTTAGGGGAAAGATACAATCATTTTCCACAACATATACTTTATTATTTTGAGTAACTAGCAAACCTCTTCTTGGAGAAAATTTTCAATCAACATTGGGAAGAGGACTTCTTTGTCAGACCTCTATAGTATTTGTCAATTTGAGGATGAAACAATCAATAATTATGTTGCTAGATGGAGGAATGTAATCAATGAGTTGACATTCTCTATTCCTTCCACTAAATTGGTCAAATTGTTTGTTCAAAGTTATGCTAAATATATCTCAATACCATTACAAATGCAACAACCTTGTACTTTTAAGGAATCTATATCTCATGTCAAACTCATCGAAGACATTAAAGTACAAGAAAGAGAAATTAAACTCAAGAAAAATGAGTACCCAAACAAGTCTAACAAAGGGAACAATAACAACTAATCCAAATCTTCCCAAGTGAACCAAGTCATGTTGAGTACCCCTATAATTCCTACACAACCGAGTTCTCAACCATCACAACTTATCAGGCTCAACTGCCACCCCTACAACTCACTAATCTCCCTTATTCTTCCTAACCTTTGAATCACCACTCACCTCGTCCTCTCCATAATTACACTCCCCTTTTAGAGCCTTTATCCATAATATTCCAAAAAATTTACCTAAATATCTAAATAAAACCTAAACCAAAATGGTACAAGGAAAATTATTTTTGTGTCTATCATCATCAAAAGGGTCATTACATCAATGATTGCTTGCAACTTAAGAACCTAGTGCAAGATATGATAGATAAAGGTAAAATTACAATTGATAATCTTTTGGACCCTCCTAACAAAAAACTTGATATATATCAAAATTATTTACCACCATATGGGCCTACACAAAAATATAATGGTTCATCAACATGTGCAATTGTACCCAATAAAATCAATCATGTAAATAACATCCCATCTTACCAAGGTTTTGTCAAAATGCTAAGCATCATCACCAAGAACCAACAATATCCGAATTATCCACAAAATTACCCCTAAGACATTCCCTCTATATCAACTGTGTTGCCTATTCCTATGCAAGCTATGCTTCCTCTTGTGTGACATGTCCTCCCAATCCTTTGGTAACTACTCCAATCCATATAGAGGAGGTGCCTCTCAAACCACCTAGTACCCTATCCACCATCTATTCTATCCCTTGTATAAATATCAAGGCCCATTTTAAACCCCCATATTCTAATTAGGACCTCATGTCTCAGGCCACCCTTCCCACTCTTACCAAGAGCCCTTGTGTGAGGACCATGTTATCTTACTTGAATTGATCCACCTCATGTATTCCATATCTTTTTCCAATACCATATCTTCCACTTGTTATTTCATCACCATATCTTCCACCTCTTCTTGTAATACCATCTCTCTCACCTCTTATTACAACATCCTATCCTATATCCCATGCCACTCACATGGCCCAATTACCATAAATTTATCATGCATAATATCCCATTCATCCCCTCCCCCATATTTGTATCATTATCCTTATCAACTTGATCCTAATAATTTCCTTATCTCATTCAATCCTATCCCAACCACTCCATATCCAACTCCACCTCCACCTGACCTAAAACAACTCATGAATTCACTCACAAACCTTGAGATACAGTTGAGTTGCCAAGATGTTTCTCTAGCACCTCCTTAATCCTCATCTATGACATCTTCCTCCACTCATCTTCTTATTCTCAATATTCCAATCAACCTTGTCCACATCATACTTAGCCATCCCTATTGGAGCCACTATCGACCATCTTTCAAAAATTACATTATGCAAAAGTAATTTCTTTACCTATCACTCACCCAAAGAGAAACAACAAAACAAAACCTAAATTGTACAAATAAAGCCACTATTGCATTTGTCATCATAAGAAGCATCATGCCATGGATGAATATCAACATTTCAAGCATTTGGTACACGATCTACTAGATCACAGGGAATTAACCATCTCGTCAACATGACCCCCTTCCAATGACTCCATTTTGTTGCCATCATTTCATCCTAATAAAACTTCTTATTTTACCCATCCACCATTTGTTAATAACTACCATCACATATGATCATACATCATACCACCCCATAACCAATTACTAATCATATTACCACTTGAGCTAGATGAAATTACTATATCAATGTTATCACAAACTTGATTAATACCCAACACCCATTATTAGAATAAGTGTCTATCCTAGACCCTTACCTTAGAATATCATTAGACCTCCTCTACTAGGGCAAAAGAAAACCTCCTCTTATCAAATTAAAACTCTAATTCAAATTTATTGGATACATTCCATGCCAATGTATGTACAATTACCCATACCTATGTTGCATCGAGATGGAAACTTAAGACAACTTACAATTGATTAGTAGTGTCTTGAGGAAATCTACCATATGGTTGGACCACTTGCTAAATCACATGCGCTCAACAATTTATCAACAACAAGGTATAAATATATTCATCCCTTCCATAATTAAGGCATCTCACATTGATCATGATTCAAGACAATCTGATGTCTCCTCCTCAAGTATCACTTTGGTTCACTTGCATTCATTATCAACTACCACCATCTTCTATTCGTTCACCAACCCCACTAGTCCTCCTTCCTCACCCAGTCAACATACTTCTCATCTCCTTTAATATGTTCCATGCCATATTTTCTCTTTTGCTTCATCCCTCTCTTCCTTTTCTTTCTGACTCTATAATTTATGAGAGTTTATCCTCTTTGAAAACCATCCCCTAGGTTGGGGGGAGTTGACACTCCCTCTAACCACTTTTTTGTATGGAGGGAGTTGTATCCCCCCTCTAATTTTATTATATCACATCTATCCACCTCATTCACCCTTTACAATTATGCATAAGGGTTATAGCATATTAATTTTATCTCCTTTTGGATTCGTGAAGATGCGTCTTTTCATCATGATTGACTTAATTTATCAATTACATATACATGGTTGTACATATTATTTTCATTTATACATCTCATGATTTGTTCATTTCATGTCCATTTGTTCATCATCCCTTATGGTGTAATGCATCATATCACCCTGTTTATCACCTTTGTCATCTTTTGTATTGTTACATTCATTATTCATCATAACCATTAGGATGTCTTATTCATTTTTCATCTTGGGTTGCTTGGAAGTAGAGGTTATTTCGGTCATTCAACCATACCTACTATTCCATTCAACCTTTATGAAACTTGTAATATTCTAAGGATATTTTGGCCTCCCATAGCTAACTAGATATCTCTCTTGGACCATGCACATATTACATCTTATTTACATTTTAAGTTTAGGAAATATGATGCTATGAGTAGTCTTGGCATAAAGTGAATGGTTTCCCTTGCTCATCCTATCATGTGCATAATCAAAACTTGAGGATACAAAGTGCTTATTTAAAAAACAAAAGTAGACAAGCAAAAAAAATCCAAATATTGGTTCCTCAGACATTTTAGATGTCTCCATCAGGGCTATAGACACTTGGTTGATAGTGGAGCAATGTCGAAGAATTATGGGGATAACCTCCATTGGGGCTATGGATGCTTGACTAACAATGGAGTATGTCATTTGTATGGTGATATGTATTTCAAATTAACAACTTTATTTTCTATAGATCTTTGACTACTCACAGATGAGCTAGCTTATATTGGCTTGTACTACAATTGGTTACTCCAACCTTGCTCAAAATTTTGAAATTAACCTCATTACACATACATTGGTATTGGATTAGCTTGACCTTCTCTAGGATGGCCTAGGTCTCTATAGGATACTAATTGGCTAGTATATGATCTTAATTGGTATAACTAGGGTGTTTGAGTTTTATGAAACACCTCTAGAATATGAAAAAACTAAGGTATTGGGGAAACTAACATCTTGGATTGCTATCATTCATTCCACATATGTCCTAAAGTCTCCATTCATGTCATGCATCATAAACCCTTATTCATTGTCTATTAAGTTAACATGTTATTATCCATGTCCTACATCTTATCTCCATTTTGATTATTGTGTCTCATGTAGTCTTCACATGTCATTGTGATTGATACTTTGTCATTGATCAATTAAGCTAATTTTGACTATGAAATGCATATACAAATATCTAAAAATGTGATCAACCCAATACATTTGAGTCTAAACCATGTAAATAAGTAGACACATCATCATCCATCACATCAACATATCAAATCCATGTCATCTAACATGTCATATCTATCCAACCACATGCATCCATCAAGCACCAAAATCTAAATACCCTAAACACATGCATAACACCATCCATACATCACATCATATCATATCAACCATCAAATCATCATATTATCCCTCTCATGAATAAATCAATGCAATCCATCACATATCCATATACATACATCATACTCATATCTCTAAAAAAATTCAAAATCATGGTCAATCCACTACACCAAATGAAGACTCACTACTACTACCTCCATACAATATATTCACTCCCCTCCTATCCATCATCTCTATAGACACTAAAAATTGACCCAATTTTCATTAATTTTCATCAATTCACCCTCGTACATCAATCCTCTAATCAACCAAGCCAAATTTACCTTGCAAAGACCTAAAATTGAGCATTTATCGCTTCAAAAAGTAAGGTCATTATGAGCCAATTTTACCCTATCAAAACATCTCTAGTTTTCCCAAAACCACCACCATTGGATTGGCCTCGAAAAGATATTTTTGATGAGTATAGTTTCATCCAATTTTGACATATTTTGGTCCTCCAAACTATAGAAAAACAACACTTGGGTCACAATCGAGACCGCCAGACCCCTGATAGTTTACAATCCTGACCGCTAGACCCTTGGTGGTTTATAGTCCTGACCACCAGACCTCTAGCAGTTCACAATCAAGGTTTTCTATCCATTGCCAAATTATTCCAGAGCCTACCATAGTCATAGCTTTCAACATTAGATAGTTGATAAAGGTCCAAACTAAAAAAATTCTTCCATCACTTTACCACTTTTATTCTTTGCCCCATCCATTCTGATTTCTCACTACAACATCCACTTTTTGTCAAGCATTTTATCACTATCGTTCACTTCTTCCTCCATCAACTCATCACTTGAGAGGATGGATATTACTCACAAAATTTTATCCCAAATAGATCCAGTACCCAAACACCCAATCTTGGAATTACATTTTTCTAAGAATATTTATCAAAAGATATCATTAGCCCTCTTCTACAGGGGTAAGAGTAGAATTTCTATTCTCAAATCAAATTCCAATGTAATCAATTTGGTACATCCCCTTCCAGTATTTTTATGATTACCCATGCCTATGCTACATGAAGGTGGTAACATAAGACCACTTATAATCGATTTGTAATGTCATTAGGACCCCTACCAATGTCTAGTCAACTTACCATATTAGATGATCTCATAAATTCATCAAAGGTAAAAAATTTAAGGACATTTATCCATTCCATAATTGGGCATTCTATATTGTCCCTAATTTAAGAGAATTTTACATCTCCCTCCTCAAGTTGTCATTGAGGTATGCCAAAATCCATGGTCATCCATCAATAATCATTATCATACTCCATAACCAATCCAACCAATCAGTGTCATCTATTTACATCACATTGTGTATGCATACAACACAGTACAAAAAGGGGTAAATGTAGATGCCTAAAAAGTGTTAAATAAATATTTTCCTAAAACCATTTTAATTAAATTTCCAAATAACCCCTAAAAATCCTAAAATCCCATCCTTGCATCATAAACCTTACAAAAATTAAATAATAATAATAATATATAATAATAATTATCTTTAGTCACCATGCAACTTCCCCATTCCTCCTTATCCTAGGTGCATACCTCACTCTCACTTAACTAACACCTCACTTGCCATATCTCCCCTAATCACTCTAACATATCACTAGCCATATCTCATGCATCCTTATCACTTGGCTATCCTAACTTGCCAAGTCACCCCCACTTCACTAACCTTATCCACCTCCCAATACGTCTATAAAACCATCTCCTCACTCCTTCATTCATGTGGAAAGGAATCTAAAACTTATCGAAACATTGTTGAAAATCCTATCTACCTATATTTCATCCATCCATGCATGCATTTTTATCTCTGAAGCCTCCTCATGCATTCATTTTATTTTTGAAGTCGTTTGTAATCAAGAGATCAGATTGAGTCCAAATTGCTACCAGACATCATTCATACCTTGTATAAGACTCAAAAAATTTCATTTTGATCTGAGAAATAGAGGTCAAGGCTACCACACCCCTTGTGGTTAATAGTCGAGGTTGCCACACCCTTGGTAGTTAATAGTCAAGACCACCAGACCCTTGGCAGTTCCATTCCAGAAGCTGCTATAGTCACAAAATCAACAATAGTTAGGAGTAGATAAATATCAGAAGGTAAGTAAGGTAAGTTTTGTATATATTCTATTATATTTCTTATGCTATATTACCATTTTTATTCTGTTTTGAATGCTTTTATTATTGATTTGTATCTCTTGTAAAATTTGGACCTAACCAAGGTAGGCCTAGTAGATGCTATTGATTCTTTATATCTAATTGTGTGTAGGAACTCATAGGAGCGCATGTAGTCAAGGATGGTCCAAACTTTGAGTAAAGCAAAAAAACCATATGCACTCTGAGGTGGTTTGGAGAACATTTTTGCACTATTTATTACATTTTGTAAAGAGGGATTTTTCCTATACAGAAATCCCCTATTTGTAACCATATTGGCAAAATTTATAAAATTTATAATCATTTGTAATCAATGCAAAAAGCACATTTTCCTATCTACACCTACAATAGATAATGATCAAAGAAAATGGCTCTTAGCTAGGTCTATTTTAACAAAGATCATGCATGTAAGAAGAATGAACCACTTGGACACTTCTCAACCATCTAGAGCAAAGTAGTTACAGAAAAATGATAGGTAGTCTCCTAGAATCTATAATAATATTATATGCCATTGATCATAAGTTGAGCTTCTTACAAATATAATAGATGGAGCAATAACAAGGAATGATGGGAAATACTGAGCATGTCTAGGTGGCATATATCTATTGAGAACATGTGGATGTAGCAAACAATGGGAAATGTTGATCAAGAGTAACTTGTGGAAACAAAGAAAAAAGTGGCATCCACTCCTTCCACGAATGCTGATGAAGCATGAGCTCCAAATTGGGCTATGCCTATATTGTTAGGCCTATGGTAGGCCTTCCTTGTAATCATTAGCTAGGCTAGTATAGTAATCTATATATAATAAAATTTACCTCAATATGAGGGTTGAAAATTTGAGTATTTACCTGTTGTATATTATGTAATTTTGCTATGCTCTCTACAATTTTAATGAATTAGCTTGTTGTTTGACCTTTTCTAGCATTGTATTATTGATTTTTTTTTTTGCAAATACTCTATAGGCCCTAGATATTAATTTTCAATTGCATACACTTCATTACAAAAATGTTTCTCTTCATTTGCATACATTTCATGCTAACATACTTCAAATTGAATTTCATAAACTCACATCCACATTGCACATTTCATATTAGGATCATTTATTAAGTTCAAGATTTTAATTGTTCAAATAAAATCATGCTGCCTTAATCAGGGGTACTTTCACATCATCATCCACCATTCCACCAATCCAAATTTATAATTTGTAAAACCATACATCCATAATACCTAGGTTTTTCTGGTCACTCAACCACTGCTAGTGTATTTAAGAAACCTCTAAAAATACATATCAAGTTATTTTAGGACCATCATAAATCTACATTAAGAAAATCTTGAGTTCTGTGAATTGACTCCAAAACACTCTTGAACCAAACATAATTTCACATATTAAAAACATCTTGTGTCAAAGAGGGATAATACCATACTTGGTTTGAACCTCGAAGTGAAAAGGTCATTCCTTGCTAGTCCCATAATGGAACATAGTCCATAAGAATAGTGGTTTGCAACACTATCATAGCTACTTCCAATCCAAAATATGGAGTAGTAAGGATAGGGTACAATTATCATCACACTTAGATTGAGAATCTGACTTCCCAAAGCTCTAAATTTTTTACATCACACACCATTGATCATTGGGTTGTAAGTATTGTACTACATATCCAATAAAACGGTTAGGTAGTCATCCCCAAAGCTTAAGAGAGAGATCAAAAACACAAATTGTGGACTATGGATTTAGCCTCCATCGGAGCTATATACGCTTGACTAGCAGTGGAGTACACTCATGCATGGTAACACATCTCTTTCAAAGAGACCTCTGACCGCACATAAGGAGAAGCTAGCTTCTCGGTTTCATCCATAATAGGTTTTAAACAACTTAATCAAGATGAGTTAATGAACTCACCTGCACACACATTGGTTTTTGATTTCCTCGAGTCATTACCATGCTCTTGATTCAATAAATGAATTCATTGCACACACATTTAGTCCTATAAAAATCAGGCAGTTTTAGTGAGTTTTTTGATGCCACTAGTATGTATGAGTCTCTAAAAAATAGTCAGTTTTCCATATCAACATCCATATCTTCTTCCATATCAACATCCATATCTTCTTCTATATCAACATCCATATCTTCGATGTCAAAATTCATGTTATTTCATGAGTTTTTTACCCCACATACCACCAAGTTTGGTGCCCCTGATTAAACAACAATGCTAGAAACATGGCCAAACAAGATCTAAACTATGAATGATAATTAGCACATCTACATTTCATATCTTGCATTAATCATCCATACATTCCACCTTGCATTAATCATCCATAATATATCATATACATTCATCATCCATATACACATGCATTACACAAAATCATTTCACAAAAAGCATTCACACAAAAATATAACACAAAAAGTAAAAGTCATGTATATATATGTATAAATATCGCATGTACAATGAATGCCAAAATGCTACATACAAGGGAGAACCAAGGCTCATATACAAAAAGTGCATCTAAGCACTAGCTATGTCCTCTAAGAGGACCCTTGTGACCTAGGAGGAGCCCTATACCTAGAGCTATGCCTAGAATCGCTATGCCTAGCACTCCTAGAGATATATGAGGTTGGAGGATCTAAAAGTGGAATATGATGTTCCATCAATATATCCTCCAATGCCTCGATATATCTATGCCAAGACCAAAGATGTGCTATATTGATATTATACCAATGCTTCCTCTCTAGTAGCTCTGCCTAGAGCCTCATGATAATCTCATTTTGAGCCATCACCATCACATCCCTCTTCATTATATACTGGTCTAGCCTCATCCACTCCTCCTCACCCAGATCTAGAGGCCCATCTATAGTCTCCTCTACATCATCCCCATATTTTCCATCTCCCCACTCATGAGATCCTTTCTAGATGCACCCTTAGTCCTCCTCCTCTAACTATCTTATCAAAGGTACTATTGTTTCTTGGGGGTCTCATGGGTCCCCTCATCATCACCTTTAGCCTTATTCCCACATCTTTTAGCCACTACTCGTGGTGGTGTCCATGGTGGCTATGAAAAAAGCCATACCTTGTACTTTGTAGTAGTCCCTACATCATTTACATCTAGGAGATCTATCTCCTCATCATCCTCATAGATCACCCTCTATGGCTCTGTACATGGTAGCCATGTCTCCTATCGATGCCTCCTATAGCACACTGGCCCATTTTGGGATATCCTACCTCAATCCAAACTATCGAAGTACTTGTCAGAACTAAAAATACTCAGCCTCACTTCGATATCACCCAACCACCCATCTAGTTTGCCACACTCATTGCATATGATATTCATCTCTAGTCCACCTGCAAGCTTACCATAGCCTCCATATCACTTGGATTGATGTCAATCTAGTACATAAATCTTGATACCATTAGCTTATCCACATAGGCCAACTTGGTTGTACCTCCTTGACCATAACCAATATCCTAGCATAGGGCTACTTCCTACCTAAGCCTACTACTGGTAAGCCCTCCGATCGAGCCATGTGAAAGTGCTCCCATCCTTAAAACTACAATATCAAGTTGCACCTTAATCATTTCATTCCTCATCTCATCACCTTATAAATCTCTCGATATACCTACATTAATAAGGTAGGAGCCCATGCATACACCTACTACATATTGAGCATATCAGTCACTAACCCTATCAAGTTCTAAGGGAACCTACACCCAGTGCTATTTAGGGCCACGATATTGGCCAAAAAAAATATTACCAAGGCATGGAGGGCATCCAAATTCTTGTCCACTTACATGGACAAGTAATATATACCTCCACTCTCCACCCTCACACCCTGCCAGCCATCACCAAACATCTTCCTCATCACATTATTCTAATCACACCCAACCTCAACTCAAATCCCCTCCACTGGTAACTTGAGGAGTCTCCTCTGCATCATCCCCATATTTGCCATCTCCTCCACTCATAGGAGCCTGCCTAGCAACACCCTTAGTCCTCCTCCTTCAAATATATGATCAAAGGCACTAATTTCACTTGGGGGCCTCATGGGTCCCCTCATCATCACCCTCAACCTCATCCCCACCTTTGTTAGCCACTACTCGAGGTGGTACCCATGGTGGCTATGCAATAAACCATACCTTGTACTCTGTTGTAGTCCCTACATCATCTACATATAAGAGATATATCTCATCATCATCCTCATAGGCCACCCTCTATGGCTCTATATATGGTAGCCCTGTATCCTCTCGATACCTCCTATAATGCACTGGCTCATCCAGGACCTCCTATCTCAAGCTGAACTATTGGAGCACTCGTGAGAACTAAAAATACTTAGCCTCACTCTGATATCACCTAATCTAAATTTGAATCCCCTCCATCAATACTTTGAGGATGTGATATACATCCTCCAAGGTCACGGTCACCTCTCCTATAGGGAGTTTAAAAGTACCCCTATCCAAATTCCACCTCTCCACCAAGGTTGAGAGGTACCCCTCATCCACCCTTACCACATCAATATGGGCTACCTCCACTAACCCTAATACCTCCAAAAAATCCCACTCATCCTTCACCACTACCTTTATCATTCCAGGAATGAGAGGTGAGAATCAGTGCTGAACCTCCAAAATCCTAAGCTGCAACACAACACAAAACACTTGTTATTTTTCACTTAAAAAAATCACAAAAACATAAAAGTTTTGCATAATAATACAAATAAGGGATATACCTCAACATCTCATGCTCTAGCCTTAGCCCTAGTTCCTTCACCTAATCCCTCTGTCACCATAGCTTTTATGCCCAAATCACTTCACCTCACTTCACTCCACTCTCCCAAATGCAGCTTCTCAAACTCTCAAACACATAAATGAGCTTCATTTTCACCCAAGAAAGCTATTTATAGCTGCTTCATGCACCTTGAGATGCCCATGGATATTTCCTGGTGCACTGAAGTGCCCATGGGTGTTTGCATAATACCCGAACACAGATGGGAATTTTTGTGGGCCAAAAATACCAATGGGTATTTGGTGTTAGTTTTCACAATTTTTTTTTTTTTTTTACAAAATAGTGGCTTATCTCCTCCAAATATTTTCACATTGCATCCATGCATCTATTCCATAATTTCACCAAGTTTTGTGAATATTCCAGCTAATTTGGATGCACAATTTTTGTTTGCAACCACAAATTGCAAATCCGCTTAACAAGTTACAAAAGCACTCCAAAAAGGTCCAAACCTTCACAAAATGATCACAATCATAATTCTCTGCATTCATTTTTTATCACCAAAATCATTTCATATAATCATTTGCATATTTACCAAGTTCAAAAAACATGCAAGTGAGTTTTGTATCTAGTGGGTTTTTCTATATACTTGGCTATTGCAGCGATTTACATCCATGCAATTCGGTAAGATGAAGAGCCAACTATAAGGACACTTGATCATTTTCATCATTCCATATCTCGTAGTTTGAAATAATAATCAAATTTGGTACTTCACATTTTGAGTGAAACCTTACCAAGAGTAATTTGTACAAAAGCTATCATTGATGGCCTAGTTTGTGGGGCCTAACACATGGATAAAAATCATATTTCATCATTTCGCATCTCCTTGATAGTCATCATGGTGACTGAAATTATCTAGGTTGATTGGTTCTGATCGTAGAAATTATTTAACAATCACTAGAGGGCCCTCCAAAGTTGACTAATTTTATTTTTACATATTCATTCTTGCATATCAATGACGTCGTAAGCCACATTCTTCAGCAACATCGAATCACCCCAAATTTGGGGTAACCACATTTAGCTTTGATTTCCCACAACAACATACATCTTACATGATCATGACATTTAAAACTTGGCAAAAATCCCTTCATCTTTTGGGGCAAAAATAGACATAGCTTTCATCACATATTTCATAAATCCCTTCATATGTTGGGGTAAAAATAGATGCAATCATTTCACATTTTTCAACAACTTCTTCCCACCGTTGGGGAAAAATGGTATCACATTTACGTCATTCATATCGTTCATCATTTGCATATATTTTTCAATTGGCTTGTGAGGTTATTTTTGTAACCTCACTCGCCAATTGAGGAGGTAAGCTACACAAAAATATAAATTCTTTTATTCTTTTATCTTCAAGCTCATGTTTCACATCCCAAGAGAGAATTTTCTTCTACACCTAGCTAAAATAGGTGTCTCATGTTTTTACACTGCATTGTGCTTCACGTAAAATAGTACAAAAAGGGTATCTGTAGACATCAAAACCTAGAAACTTGTCATCCATCCTGATTTTCCTACCATTTCCACCATTTATTTACATATATTTTTATATATTTAAATATTAATATTCTATATATTCTATTTTATATATGTTTAATAAATATGTTTATATAAGTGAATTAATCCCAGCCATCCAATTTCACTTAATCCTATCCATTCATCCATATCAATCCATGCCACACCCCATATTTAATCTCCACCCTCCATCACATTTTAATCTTGACCACACAATTCATGTCGTCAAAACCCTAATGTGCCCTAGGTGATATTATAAGTAGGAGTAATTTTTATGGCTTAACCCCTAAGTAATTTGATAAAGTGTTTGCTACCTTAAGTTTTCCATGTTTTTATTCCTTATCCATTCATCCTTGATTTTCTTGGAGGATTCAAGCCCTCTCGCCTTCCATACTTGCTTGCCATAGCCCCTACATCTCTCACTGCCTCCCTTGCTCATCTAGATCTACTTCTGCAGACTTCTCCCTTAGCCATTGAATATCTGCGGGTGCTTCCTATCATCCCTAAGCACATATGGGTACTTCCTTCTCCATCGCTAAGCACCTTTGGGTACCCTGTGCCATTACTGAGCACCCATAGGTATTTCCTACACTCACTAAGCACCCATGGATGTTTTACATCAGATTTATGAAGTTCCCCTAGTCTTTGGGTGATTCTAGGGCATCGCTGCACCAGTTCACTGCAATAGAGTTCATCAAATCAGGAGATAGCATACAAGTAAGGTAAATATTTTATTTGATATTTCATTATATGTATTTTTAGTTTTATTCATATTATTTACAGTTGATAGCTAGGGTTTTGTATTGATGGTAGAGGGACTCAAATTGTGGAGCCCTCATAGTTTTTTTTTGAATTTACATGGTGGAATCGATAGCCGCCATGAATCCGGGTAGGTTTTCTAGCTTTTATGGCTGCTACAGTATTCTGCACTGTCTGCCCCAGAAGCCGCCACATAGATCTTCACATAGTCCACACCTATAACCACCATGCCACAATCATTTTAAACCTTTTACGTCATTGAAAGAACTAGGAAAGGGACAAGCGTTCAGTCTGACAAGGCCCGAGATTTGAACCTTGTACCTCCACCCTCCTTATGCGGTTTGGATGAACCAATTGGTCTACACCTCGGACCTAGCCGTCATAGTTGATACTAACTCATTTTATATTTAATTATGTGTAAATATGGAAGTGTTACATCAACATTGGATAGCTTCTTAAGTTGGAGTGGCCCGACATCGGATAACTAGAATCCCAATCACTCTTTTTGGGAGCAAAGACGCACTTTGAGACACCACCAAAATTGTTTTGCTAGGGTTTAGAATAACCCTAGCTATTGTAAAATTTGTATCAAAGAATTCAAAATTTTTTATTGTAACAATGGAGTTTTTAGGCTCCCCTCTATTAATATAAAAATCATTCATTGTGCAATACTATTCTTTGAGTTCTAATTTATATTTATGTTATTTTGTGTTGTGTTTTTATCTCTTAAGGTTAGAAAAGTAATGATTGAATGATGGCTGGATAAATATAACAACATAGGTATCTACAGGTTAAATCTCCATAAAATAATTTCCAGTAATCATAATTGAGATTAACAACATTCAAAACCAGTGGTTTTCATGATTTAAAGAACAAAAAATATACTTCAAGGACTATTTCAAATGTCTAGGGTATTAACAATCCAAATAGAAGAATTAGATTAATACTCTGACTAACAAAAAAAGAAGCCCTTCTCAAGCATATATTTTAAACATGAAGCATTCCAAAGTACTCTAAGTTAGAAATCCAATAACAACTAAATAGACTAACCGTAGTAGCAGTAGTAGAAATGAATTCATAGATTAAATCTTCATAAGTACAAAATACAAGTTTGAGGTACACATATAAGTAATGTTTCTTCTATTAATTTGCATAAAATATACAACATTAGGGAAAGCAAACACTTTAGAGCCAACCCTTCAAAATGAGGGTTTGACCTCTATTTATAGTTTGTACAATGAAATTGAAAAAATTAAAAGCATTAGAAACATTACAAGGAAATTTCAGTGCCATATTAGCAAGATGCGAAGGTGGTAGCCTCTTATTTATTTGAAGAAATAAGGGAAGCTAAGCTCCATGGATCTTTTACAACTTGGCTTTTATATCTTCAACTTATTTTTATTTGTGATTGAAGAACAGGTCAAAGCATAATCAGAGATGCTCATCATTATTGCAATGGCTACCCTACCATGGATCTATAATTGAATCTAGCCCAAGATCTTTATTTTGCATTGCTTCAACTTTTCACCCCTTTCGCTTTAGCTCCACGATGGTTCAAACAAAAATTTGTACTATTGCATCACTTTTAATGTTGCTTTTATATACAACCTAAGTTGTGCCAATTGTGGAACCTTGACCTACTATTGGAGGATCCAAATTAGATCTTTAGAAAATAACTTTGACAATCAAAGTGATCATGGCTTGAAACCATCTGCTTTTCCATGACCTTCAACTTGCTTCAATCCGAGGGTAATTCTTTTATAAAAATACGTTGAGTGCTTCGCAGCATCAAAATTCATTTTATAAAACTCCATAGGGTCAAGTTTGACCGATTTGATCATGAAAAATAGCATGTGTGTAGCACCACGCAAAAAATAGAATGTAGCCCCAAGTTGCCCTTTTAAAAATCTAAAATTTCAAACTTGCACCTTGTCCCACGAAAAATAACATGGCTTCAAATACACGAAGAATAACACTACATCAGGCCATGGAAATAGAACTTGTTTGTCGCTACTTATGGAATTGTACACTTTGAATGTGGTACAAGGCAACTTTGACCAGTCGTGAAATGGAAAATAATACTCATTTACCTCATGTAAAATTTAACATAGAATTGTCTTACATGGAAAATAAGCCTTCATGTTGCGGGGAAGAGAAAATTTGTAAAGCATTACTCTTTTTATTTTTGCAATGCCAAATTTAGTTAAACCAACCATAGAATTTATTGAAGCATTTTGGAGCACGGAATATAGCATAAAATTTCATCTGCTCCTTCGAAATTTTGTGAATTGAATTGCTTGTGGGACAACTTCAACTATATTGATTGCATAAAGTTACACTTGTTGTTCCTTCATGGAAAATAACACTTGTCAAGTCGCTCCTTCAAAATTCTGCTATCCAAAATACTCGCAAGGCAAAATTTGACTATTATGACCATGAAAATTAACACTATGAAGCAATCTAGCAGAAAATAACATGAAATTGGGTTCCATGGATTTTATCCTACTTTGGGTTCAGTAGAATTTAACATTGAATTAAGACACAAAGCATATTTTTAACACTTATTCAGATTTAAAAAAAAAAATCGATGTGGTATTTTGGGCCTACATTCTGATGCCTCATAGGGATATTTGCTCGTAAAGCTAGATAACTCAGATTCTTATCCATTGGGAATTAGGAGTCAAAATAATATGGGTTAATGGTAGTGCGGTGAAATGAATGAATGGAGTGGGATTTAAAAAAAAATGTGAATGAATAAAATGGAGGGAGGAAATTATGTGGTGAAAGGAATAAATGGATGTAGGATAATGGGAAGTAGAATAGATTCCAACTTTCTATAGTTTATGCTTCATAGAATAACTTCCTTGCAATAGTCATACTCTCAAACATCTGTGAAGATGTTTAGAGCGTAACTGTTCACATGTAAATCATGCAAGAGGTAAAATAAAAACCATTCCTATAGGGGGTTACTCCTTTCGCTAGATCAGCTACATAGCAATGATTCAAAAAAGGGATAAAAAATGAAATCTTGGTTAAGTTTTACAAAATGTACCCGTTTTATAACCTCAATCAGAACATGGCTCCCCTTGCAACTCAGTGTTCATGATTTTTACATATATTTTCATAGGTTCATGCCTCATGTCCACCCTCTGACATTGTCAGGATCAAAGCAAATTTTAAAACATGCCTATATGGCTCTTCTTCCAGTTGTGGTATTCAAAAGACTTAAGCTCCTTTTGCAACAACATTTTACTATTCTTGCACCTTTTCTTATTGATCTAGTTCTTTAATCTCTTTATCTTGGTCACCCTCTTCTTGGTGCATCTCTTCATCATTTATTTCTTACTCCTCGTCTATATTATCTTTGTTTTATTCCTCTTTTGCTTCTTCTTCTTCATCATCAACCTTTTCCTCTTCTTCTCCAAATATTTTAACCATGCAGTTAAATGTATTCAGAGCTTTATCTTAGGCCTCCTAGGTAGGATTGGATATCCCCATGATTTGTTGATGGGTGAACAAAAGTTTGGTTATTTTTTCATATGAAATTGAAGATCCCTAATAAACTAGTTCCTCCATTAGATATTTGAGTCTGGTTAGATCTCTTATCATATGAGTTACCTTATCCTGATCAATAGGACCCTACCATGCATCAATATCAGACTCATCTTCCATGATAGAATTCAAACTAGCCTACAAATATTCATCAATTACTAAAATATTTTTGTCATCTCAAAAATCTTGAAAGCCATACTGCATAATTTTTTATTGATACAATTTATTTTCAATATTGTAAATCAATATCCATTCTTTCTAAATCAACCCATTCTTTCTAAAAATAATTCTAGCAATCAACCTCATTGTGTTCCAATCCCTATCGGAGATGGGTTTAGAAATATCGTTGCATCTCATTTTGGACAACTTGAATATCCTTTTAGCTCGAGTTACCATTGGTTGTATTTCCTCTATAACCTTCTCTAAATCTTCCTTAGTTTCCTACATTAAGTGTATGGCATCATCCATGAAGTTAATTATAGGTTGAATCCCAGAGCATTTCTCCATAACTTCAGACCATATCTCCTTCCTAACTTGTTTCACCTTGTCTTTGGAGAAACTTGTGGTCCTAGTTTTATCAATCTAGAGTTTTTTCTGTAGAGACTGTATCTATTTGGCATACTCATCTTTCTGCTTCTTCAAATTTTCAGCCCACTCCTTGTGGATGACCTTTTTTTGAATTTGTCTTGAAACTTCTTGGCTTCATTTTTCATAGCTTTCTCTATTTTTCTCTAGCCACTGATTATGGCTTCTAGATTTGTGACATTTTCCTCCAACTTCTCATATTTTTATCTATAAATATGAATTTGCATATACACAGTCTCCAATCCCACTTTGGCTATAACAAATTCATCCTCTAGGACTAATTGAGAAATATATTTTGTTTGTTCTTCCAGTTGGTACTCCTCAAATACCATGTCTTCTTCTAGCTTATTGATCGTATGAGTAAGCTTGATCTTCATCCTTTGCCTATCCACTGGATCAATTATCATAAACTTTCTCACTCAAGCAACCCTCTTGGAAGGTTGGGTCAATTTCTTATCCCAAAATGTTTGAGTCTTCAATGAAGAACTCCTGATATTCTATAGAGAGGCTATAATTGGATGATTAGTGGGCATGGAAGCTATAATAAGTGAAGGGAAAATAGGATTTGCATAGATGGGAGAGATTTTGTGGTGATAATGGTGGAATTTTTGTTTATGGAAGTAGTTTCAATTGTGACTGAGGCTATAATGGTACATGTGGGTGGAGAAGTTGGAAGTGATAGCCCCTCCATAAATATGGGTGATGATGTTGTTGGAGGTAACTAAGCACTAGTTGGATATGATGATGACATGGGGATTTGGGTTGAATGCAACAAATATGGAATGGTATGAGGTGACAAAAGGTTATGAGGTGGCGATGATGGTACTTGTTCATATTGAACTGGAGAAGGAGAGGGAGAAGAAGAAGAAAGAGGAGCAAAGATAGAAATAATACCTGTATCTACAAAAGCATACAACTAGAACATGTCATTTACACTTTGTTGTTGCTTTTGCTGAGTAGATTTCTCAACTACTGACACTGGTAATTATATAGTTATTTGTATCTGATCTAGTTTTTATTTCTTACAAAATTCTCTATTAGCCTCCTTCACTGAGTCTTTTTCTTTTCTCTTGAACACAACAGTAGTAGAGGCTTTACATTCTTGGGAACCTTCTTTATGTTGAAAGGGTGGTACTGTAATTTCTTTTATAGGGAAATTTGTAGGCTTAGTAGAGGCTCCCATAGTAAACTTGATAGGGGTTAGATCTATAACATCATCCTCTTTACCGTTATTTATATTTGGTGGGTAATGTGCTCCTAGAGACATGCGTTTAGGCCTTTTATCCACCTAGATAATTTTTACAGTCCCAGATTCATTTGTACCAAGGCCACCACCAGCATATCCCATATTTTAGATTAGATATATTCCTACTAGGTATTGCTACACTTATTCTGGTGAAGGTTAAAAATATCTTGAGTATCTTTATTTGTTTATGGTGCGACCATTATAGTATCTTCCTACTAAGTTGGTGTAGGAGGGAAAGCCAGAGGAGTTGGGTCTTGCTATTTTTTCTTAGTTTTAGACCCTTTGTTCTTGGATTTACCCTTTTTGGTTTTGCTTGTCTCTTCATTCCTAAAGCTTAATGCTAAGATTTTAGTTCTCCTGGCCATCCAATTTTTAAATTGCTTATCTTTATTTGTTTATGGTGCGACCATTATAGTATCTTCCTACTAAGTTGGTGTAGGAGGGAAAGCCAGAGGAGTTGGGTCTTGCTATTTTTTCTTAGTTTTAGACCCTTTGTTCTTGGATTTACCCTTTTTGGTTTTGCTTGTCTCTTCATTCCTAAAGCTTAATGCTAAGATTTTAGTTCTCCTGGCCATCCAATTTTTAAATTGCTTATCATACCTTTCCTCAAACTCCTGATCAATTGGTTTACCATATTTGGGAGCTATAAATTGTTTTCCACTCTCATATTCCACCATTCAATAATTTTACCTTTTCTCCAGTCGTATGTCTCCTACTTATCTTGAAATTTTTGCTCCTTGAGCTGGTGTTTCTTCTTATGCTCAGGGTCATAATCCTACATATGTTCATAAAAATATCTCCATGGTGGTAGAGGTTCCATATTACTGATATTCGATTCTAGTGGATAGGTTTCTCTATTATTTATGTGATTTTCAAATACTGGCTAAGTAGTCTTCTCAAATTTATAGGATTTTTCACCATTCAGGATGTTAAACTTTTCTATGAATTGTAGGTAGCAAATCCACCTCCCAGAAGAAGAAGAAAAATGATTATTGGATTCGCACAATTTTGTTCAGTTTTGTCAATTTTTATTAAAATGTACAAGTGCTCAAAATGTACAAGTAGGTGTAAATGTACAAGGTTGCAAATGTACAACTTGAAATGTCAATGAAATTAGGTGAAATGTGCATTTGGGATGACTTTGATAAAAATTAAATTAGACTTGGTAAAACCTTGTAATTAATTATTTTGAGATAATTCGGGATGACAATTGTAAGTAATGCGATGTATCAGGAACCGCTTTAGAACATCCTGGGCATGCATTATATAGCCCCCCTCATTCAATTTTTTAGGTTGTCCTAGAGTTCTTGGTTGTTCATGGTAAGATTTCAATGTTTTTGAATGTATTCATTGTTGAGCCCATTGATGCTATGTTCATGGCTATTGTGAACAGTAATTTGGATGTATTATGCAGGAATATTTATAATATAAATATATCAGTAAAACCTCTTTGATTTTAGGCCATTGTGAATTCCATTGTGTGTTATTATTATTGCATGTTATATATAATGTGTTGAATGACTATATTGCTATGTTAGATTGGAGGAATTACAATGGAATTCCTACGACCCTGATGTGAGAGTGAGGAATGATTGCACGATGAATTATGGTTGTATAGATATGTCATATGTTAGTTGTACAATTTTTGGAAACATTGGTGATGATAATAATTCAATGCTATTGAATTAGAGCTTGCGTGTTGAAAAATAAAGTTAACAATAATGATAGGAAATCATCCCAAAAATTTTCCTGAAGATATCTATAGTATAAATTACCAAATAAGTGAATGAATTATTCAGAAAGGATTTATGCAAATCGTACAACCTAATCTCTATATCGTACAAATTATTGTTTTCCTAATTTGGAAGTAAACTTGTATGATAAACTTGCCATTTATAGAAATTTTGGTGTTTCGAAGAAATCAATTACAAATTTGATTGATTAGGATTACAAAACTATTTTTGGTAAATTGAATAAGTGGTAAACCATACAAGTTGTAGTGTTGTATGATTTAGATCATACAACTATACGATTTTGTGACCGTACAAGCAGTATTGCTAGATTGGTAAGTCGTACAAAGTAAACCTTACATCCTGTACGATTTGGGTAAGATTATTCCAAGGCTTTAGAAATCATTCCTATACCTTCTAAATCACCTCATACTATAGAAATATTGCACCCCTATGCTACATTTTGCACCATTTCTTATTAAAATTGAGTCAAATTGACTTAATTGATAAGAATCCATTATTGTAGTTGGAAGGACCCATTATCATTTACTAGGTTGTGCCAAAGTGTACGACATTTAGCATTGAGTTGAGAAGATCAAAAAAGTGATAAATTGTGAGTAGTACTATTGGTGGGTCTTTCATACACATCCTATGAAGAGTAAATGGAAAAAAATAAGTAACATATAATAGGAATGAATCCCTCTCACTTTAGGATCTTGTTGGTTATCCAAGGTGTGAGTTACAGGGTTGGGTCAAACTATTTCACTCTTTTCCACTTTTGGATAGCCTATGTGACTGCTTGTTTTACCTAAAAGGGAGTTCAACCTCTTATAATTGTTGTATGATAGTGGTTTGTTAAGTTTAATTATCAGGTTTGCATTTGTGAATTGATCTAGCTCTTCATATTTTAGCAGATTAAATGAATAAAGAATTTTAAAGAACATAAAAAATAGATCTTCTTAGAAATAAAAATAGAGAGAGTAGGGTAGAGTATAAAATATAAGATATCTAATCTAATTGTAAATTACAACCATTAAACTCAATTAGACTTCTCAAATTCACAATAAAAAAAATTAAATGAAGAAAGTGTCCAGCTTTCTAAGATCACCTTCTACCTTGAGCATGGGATAGTTACAACATGGGATGAAATAAAATTACAAATTGAAGTGAGGCCAACATCAATTGGTATTTCTCACCAGCAACCAAGCTTGCATAGTAAGAATAGAGCAATTAGATTACAATTCAGAACTTTAAGCCTTTAATTTCCCTTAACACACTATAAATAAAATGAAGCTTAATAGCCTAATGCAATCTCAACAATCACAAATTTACAACCAAATTAAATAAAACCTAAGTGAGACAAAAACAAAAGATAGTGCACTTATCAAAGTCCAAAAAATATTAGGCTTTTGGACATGCTACTTTAGAAGATGATGTCACACCAACCTTAGGTACAGAATGAAGAAAAGTGAATAAAATTTGTTAAATATTGCAAGAAGCCTTCTATTCCAAGTTTTTGCATCCGGATTTTACATTCAAAGGAAGTATATATAGACTCAGGACATGCCTTGATCTTTTCAAAAATATATTGCTTCCAAATATATAAACCCTATTATAAAAATCCCACCTTCGGGACTTTACATGATAAAACATATTTTAATAGAGTTCCATTCAACTCTAACTACTGAATATCTACTCGAATATATTTCCATAAATGGTGAAGAAAGAATTTGATCTTATCCTCATCAAAATCTAACCACCTATGGATATTTTACTTTTAAGCAAGTTATAGAAGCTTCTATCCAATGCACATTACTCTGGCCATGCTTCATTAATTTTTTATTTTGCAAAATCTAGCTGGGTCATTAATTTTACGCATCTTCCAAATTTACATGATGCTCTTGCTCAGTTTGCATTAAAGTCTCATGTCTGTCATCACATCTTCCATTACTCCTACTATTAGCAAATTTCCTACAAAAATAGAAATAAAAAGGCAAATATTAGACAATTAATATAATAATTAATTAATTTATTTTATTTTCCTAAGGTTTGAAACTTTTGATTTTTTAATTAATTAATTAATTTTTAATATCCCTAAGGTTTGTGCTTTTAATTTTAGGGCAAAAATTATATTTAAAAAATAATTGTATATGCCTCATTTTTTTAATCGTAAACAATGAGCAGGATAGAGCAATGAGCGGGATAGAACAATGAGTGAGATAGAGCAATGAGCAAGATCGAACAATGAGTGGGATAGAGCAATGAGAAGGATAGAGCAATGAGTGGGATAGAGCAATGAACGAGATAGAACAATTTTTGGGATAGAAAAATGAGCGAGATAGAGCAATGTTTTGATTTGAGAAAATGAAGACTTAATTTTTTTTAAATGTGGCGGAGAGATGAATTTAGAAAATTGTGGAAATCTAGAGATCATTAAATTGAATATATTAGCAATTAAAATCCGAAGTCACCAACAATTTTTTCCCATGACATAGAGCATGCTTTTAGCCAGAACTAAAACGAAATTGAATCTCCCAAAAAAATTGCAACTTTGCTTTGGTTTCAAATAATTTAATTTTTTGGTTCTATGCTAAAATTAATTTTGCATTTTCTATTTTTGACCATTTGGATTGCAGGGAGAGCAAGGTTGATGAAAATTTGGTAGCAGGAGAGAACAAGGGTTTTGATTTACCAAAATTAGAAGACTTAACTCTTTTGAGATGAGGCGAAGAGATTGCAGAATTTTAGAGATGATTAAATTGAATAAATTGGCAATTGAAATCCAAAGATAAAAATAAACTTTCACTCATGGCATGGAGCAAGATTTTAGCCAGAATTAAAATGAAATTGAATCTCCCAAAAAATCCACAACTTTGCCTTGGTTTTAAATAATTTGATTTTTGGGGGATTTAATTTTACATTTTGCCATTGTTAACCATTTGGACCATGGGGTAGAGCAAGGTTGATGAAAATTTTGAGCAAGATTGTTCCCAAGGAATATGGTTATAGCTTGCGATTTATTTTCAAACTTCTTCTTTGTTGATCCTTTTGACCGCGGGAGAGAGCATGAAAATATGAAAAACTTGGTAGTGGATCGGAGCAAGCTTTAGCTAAATAAGTTGGTTGTACCCCATGATTTAATTTTATATTTTACCATTTTGACCAAGTTTGGCTGTGGGATGGAGCAATCTTGTTCCAGACTATGAATTTGCTTTCGAACCCTTGTAGTGCAAAATTAGGCAAAAATATTTTGTGCTCATATTTTGATGAAAATTTGCACACTTGTAAAACGACCAAATGGGTATCCAAATCTGCAAAGAAAATGCAAAAAATTATTTTTGATAAAGATATATAGTATTAAGAAACTCATAGACTATAATAAGGAACTACAATTTTTGGATGAAATTCATGTCTAACTTCTAGAAAATTTGGTATCATTGGAAAGAGGAGATCAAGATATTTCGTCCAGAATTTGAATCACCTCAAACGGATTCCTCGATCAAAAGATATGATGATTTCAAATTTGATGTGAATTTAGGGTAAGATGAAGAATTGTAGAAAACCCTAAAAATTGATTTTAATAATTTAGACCTTAGGAAAACCATTGAAGATTAAATTTTTTGAAACCAATAATCTGAAATAATACCATTGAGGTGTAAATATCTAGAGAAATTCAATTAGGATCAATGTTTTATCCAAGCAATTTTGACACCTTGATGTGGGTCAAATTTAAAACCTTGATGAAAGCAAAATTTAGAAATGAAATCAAAATAATCCAAGAGGGTCCCCTTGGAAAATAAAATTTATTTATCAAAAGATCAAAATTTTATGAATAGTGGGGTGTGTTGCTTCTCAAAAAGTAAAAAATTGGAGGTGAATGATAGCAACAAGTGTGCAAAGGCATAGGATATAGGATCAAAGAGAGGATATCCCAATTAGGAGTACGAGAATTGCTCAAAGAGTGAACGTGAATAGTTCTAAACACAATACACATGAACTAGTGATAGAACAAGTATGGAAATATGATGGAGATATTGAGAGATTGGATGCATTGTTGATCAAAATAAAATAAGAGGAGCAAGAATCACCTAGAGGTCAGGAGAATGTTGGTGTAAGTGAATATGCTAACAAGGAAATTGTGCAAGGTCAAGGTGAGTGGATGGTGACACTTGAGAAAGTGGAAGATAGGTTGCAAAGGAGTGCGGTAGATGGGATTTAGGCACCAGAGTAACAACACACAAGGTCTCAGGATAAAATACTAGTGCCACAACATACACACCAATGAAGGAGGTCATAGAGTGAAGATGCACAGGAGATTTATAGATGACTATTTGGTGAGTATAAGATACCTTGAGTAGACAATTTTGATGAGGACCAGCATAGTGAGTCACCTATAAGGAGGAATCAGTCAAGGATTCCAAGAGATACTTCCTCAAGTGAAGAGGAAGGACCACCAACGATGGCTAACTTAGTCAATCGAGTAGGGAAGCAAATATGCCCATCCTTCATGGGTGTAAAGAGGAAGGTTGTCACTAGTGATGCAGTTTGTGACACTCATCATAGAAATAAAAGAGGTAAAATATTGTATGATATTGAGGGTAGACCAATTGTACAATTGGAAGATGTTGTTATGGAAGATGTTGTCATAGAGGATGTTGTTATGGAAGATGTTATGGAAGATCTTATCCACATAGAACAACCGATCATACAGTTAAAATTACCTAAGGAAGAATGGGATGATACAATTTTACAAGAGGGAACTGTACGAATACCAGGTGAAACTGTACAGTTTGTATAAATCATACAATTGATGGGTATGATTGTACAGTTGTTATAAATATTACAACTAGTAAATGAAATCATACAATTTGAAGAGATTGTACAATTACAAATAAAATTGCACAATGTAAAACCATTCATTGTTAAATCATACAAAATGGAACTATACAAGTGCAAATCATACAAATACAAATTGTACAAGGAGAAATTGTATAGTGTGAAATCATACAAGATGAAATCGTACAAATCAGAACTGTACAAGTTGTTCCATCAATGGTTAAGACAAGGTAGTTTGAGAAGCAAAATGGAGTTGATGGTGATATGTTTAAGTGAATTAAGAAGAGGCCACCAAAGTGTCAATGAAGAGAAAAATTTGACTTTGATAGTGAAGGATTTAGTAGTTTCATCATTGAGGGGATGTGCAAGGGATGCTTCCCCTTGAACCCATAAGGGATGCTATCCCTTGACACCCATCATAGATGGCAATGGACATTGTCTATTGTGTTGATAATGTTTTTCCTCTTGGTTATGTTTAAGGCCACAAGGTGGTGTGGGCTATAAATTGAAGTGATGCTAGTTGTAGTAGAATTATGGAATAGAAGGAAGAAAAAGGAGCCTAAAAAGTGACACCAGTGCATTTTTTAAAAGTGGGTTGAAAATTGGGAATGATGTCCCCTTATGAGAAAAAGAAAAGAAAATTAAAAAGAAAAGAAAAATTATAAAGTATTTAAAAATGCAAAGAAAGGACAAAAGTGAGAAAAAAATAAAATTGCATGCACAAAGGAAGATGAGTTCTCAATCATCCATACAAAAGAAAAAATTTACATGCAAAGGGAGGTTAAGGTGGCAAAATTTCATGCAATGAGATGTTAGGGTTTCAAAAATTATAAAAAGCAAGGTGCCATGCATAAATTCTTTTTCCTGCTTGCAAATTGTACACATGCAACATTGGAATTCAGAGAATTCAAAAGCAAAAAAGGTGTAACCGAATAAATTTTTCCATATGGGTATTTGAAATTCACCACTTTTCTAAAATTTTCATGACCCATTTCAGATTGCACCACCAGAATTTTTATTTTTGAAAAAGCAAACCAGATAAGGAAAAATAGCCAACACAGGGTTTACTCCAAAAAAGTTGAGTTATTTTCAAATATTGTGTTGCAGGTGGAGAAAAATTGTTTTAAAAACAAGGTTTTGAAGGATGGAGGCACCAAAAGAAACCCTTATTTTAGAAAAAGCAAGGCTAGGGTTTGATTTTCTAGAAATAGCTGAAGTGAGGGAATTGTTGGAAACAAAGGAGGAAAAATAGTGAATCCTAGTGCAGGAAATCAGATTTAAAAGAAAATGGAGGTTTATTTTACTTTGCATGTGTCAAAAATCAGAAAAGGATGGTCGTGCAATGCTTCCATATGCTCCAAAAAAATTGTCTTGGAGAGAAATTGCATCGATTAGAGGAGAAATTGCACAATTGCATTGAAAAGGAAGATTGCATACTTTTGGTAAATGGATATTCTAGAAATCATACCAATATGACAAAAATATGTGTTTTCTACTAAGTTAAGTTTTCTAGGGCTATATGTACAATTTTGAGGTGTGATTGTATGATTTTGGGGTAGATTGTACAATTTTAGGGCTTTTGAGGACCTGATTTATGCAATTCAAAGGTAATTGTATAGAAATGTTTTTAGTTGTACAAATTTTTATGCTTGTGTATGGAAGGGAGACAACCTTGTATGATTTGGGGCTTCTTGTATGATTTTTGAGTAATATTGTATGATTTAGAGCTCCAATTGTATGATTTGGTGAAGTTGTACGAAATCGGGTGCAGTTGAATGATTTTGGGTAAGCTATATGAATTGGTAGTTGATTGTACAATTTCAAAAAGTACATGTATGATTGGTAGAGGAATTGTACAATTTTTAGTACTCTCTATACATTTTGTAAGTGGTTGTACATATTTTGGAGCTATTTGTGCTAAGTTGTCCTTATTTGCCTAGTTGACCAAACATTGTGCAAACGTGGTTTCAACTCGACTATGGAAAAAGTATGAGTTGTAGGTGAGATTTTTGAGCTCATTTTGATTACATTGTAGCAAATAGGATGGAAATATCACCAGGACCACTACACCAGTAAGATTCACTGACCAGGTGATCTAATATAGTTTACCCCATTCAAGACCAAGGGTGATAATTTAAATCATATAGGATGCATGGTAATCATCCTTGGAGAAGGAGAGGGTATAGGCCATGGAGAGGTCAAATATATTGGTGTGGTGGTATAAGTATTGCACTACTACAATTTCATAGAGAGGATATGGAGCCACAAAAGGCACACTAATAGGAGTTTCACAATGAAATCCATCAGGAAGCTACCCTAGAAAAATAGGATGAGCTACTCAGTGAAGTAGAAGAAGAGCAAGTGGCTATCAATGATATCACTTTTGGATAGATGAAAATCAATTTTTTTTTGAAAATTATGGGACAAGAATGAGGCCAAGCATTCATTGAAGCTTGAACTAAAGAAGGTTGGAGTGAGCATCATCACATAAATCCGACCATAGGATAAAGTATTCTTCAATTGTTCAGTCATACAAACCCATTGGTAATTGCACCTTTATAAGAGTAGCTAATTGACATGTTAAGGCAGAGTTTTAAATGAAGACATTTCAAAGACATTCAGATTTTCCAAGGAGGTAATTTCCATTGTAAAGGAGATGGTAGATACGATCAAGGCTCACACGTTGATTACGACATTCACAAATATGAAGTCACTTGTTGTAGCTAATATTTTTGGTTTTGGAAGTCATGGAATCAAGAAGATTCAGTTGAAGAATGATGAATTGGCATGTGCAATGAATATTATCATGGATCACTTGTTAGTAGAATCACATGCTTCTGAGATAATAATCTAGATGGCACAGTTTGTGGAAGGTATCTCCAAGGAGGTGAAGTATGATTGGGGAACCTATTTGGAGCAATGAATTTAGAATTTATTGACATTCAGGAGATAGAAACTTACCATAACTTTCCATTCCATTGCTCTTTTGTTAGACAAAATATCCAAAGTGGGTGTTTCTATTCTTGGTAGGACACAACATTAGGAATTGCCACCATATCAACCAATCATACTGTAATGGGAAAATATTGTGCCTCTATAGAAGGTGACTCCAAAGAAACCTAAGGTGAAGAAAGCCAAAAAGTAGATAATACCTTTGATACAGGAAGAGGTTGAGACTGCATCTAGAGAGGATGTTCATCCTAGGAGGAAAAGACAAATATAGTTGTAACCTGCCTTGGAACAACAAGTACTAGAACAATTGCTGTCAGAGCGTCCACCCTCTTATGAAGAGGAGGATATAGTAGAACTATAATCTAGTCTTGTATAGATTCACACATGTAGGAAACAAAAGAGATATATGAATATGATAAATCCCATGCAAAAAGAGCAACTCGAGCCTATTCCAGTTAATCTAGAGAAAATGCGCTCAAACTCAGAAGGGTTGGATTTGCTAAATTTTAACACATCAAGTATGGAAGAAGTGGGAGTAGTAATGTGATCTCTAAAATTACTTCATACAACATTTTGATTTTTTGGATTCATCCAAATATTTGGTAGGAAGAACAATGGTACCACTAGTCTCGAAAGCAAAAGCAATGGTGGAAACCCCATTCGATGAATCCAAGGGGAAGAAAAAGCCTCAGGTAAAGATTGTGATTTGAGGTGGCAATAGCCAATAGGAGCAAGCAAGAACATAGTCACAACTTGAAGATTTTGATTCAAACCTAATAATTGCAACACTAAGGGGAGTGCAACCGAACCCACAAGATGAAGGGTTGGAAAAAATGCAATAGGAGGACTTACCTAACCCATAAGAGGAAGTCCAAGAACCAGTAATAGAGCAACAACCTCTATCGAATATCATAAATATTGAGGAGATCCGATCATCACAAGAAGGAGATATGCACAAGATAGTAGAACACATTTTGCTACAAGAAGGGAAAGTAGTAAGTGCAATCAAAGAAGTTTGAGGAAGTTCAAATCCATAAGAAGAGGAAGAGGAAGAGGAAAATCCACCACAGGAGAAGGATGCAAGACTTCGTACAAGCTTCTTTTTTATAGTACCTCAGTTTGGTACTCTAGGAAATAATGGAGATGACATAGATAGACAGGTGGAGCACTTTTCCAACAAGCTAGCGATATATTCACTAGTGCCAGATTACAATTTTCTATTGGTGGCATTAGACAACTAAAATAGTCGAGGGAGCAAACCTTCACTAAATTGGAGAAGATTATGGAGTGGGTGTGCAATAAATATTGTACCAAGCAGATAACATAGATTCATCCACAACATCCATGGTTGTTACCTAGGGAAGAGGTAACTATGATGTTAGGAAGAAATGATTTACCAGAGAGAGTGAAGATAAATTATCATGAGTATCCATGCATGTAATTGGATAAGGAAACATGTCAGACTTGTTCATTGAATACACTGGGTATAGAATTTTAAAGAGTACCTTTGAAATTGACCTTCACCTTGAGAAAATTAAATTTCTTAGCATATTGGATGGAGTGGCTTAGCTTGGGTCTTGAATAGATTTTCAAGCCAAGGAAGCATAAAGGGAAGAAGTGGAGGCTACTCGAAAAGAAATGGCTATGATGGAAGAAGAACTAGTATACAAAAATATCAAGACTAAGGAAATATTGAAGAAAGTAGAAGCAGAATGGAATGCTATCAAGTAGGCTTATGAAGAGAAGCTACGCTCATAAGAGGAAGAAAATAAGCATGTGATTCAACAAGTAGAAGAGCGGATAAAATAGTTGGAATATGGCAACACAAAAATATCAATTGGTCAAACAAGTGGACTAGTTGAAGGAGGCTATAGAGCAACTACAAGTGAAAGACTGCAAGATCATATAGATGGACATAGATACCAAGCATTACAATGAGATAATCATGAATTAGAAGGTACAATTATAGGTTAAGGATCAACACATTAAGTTGATATTCACTAGAATCTATAGGTTATTGCATAAAAGAACGAGGATTTAACCATAGCATTCAGAATAGAAGCAATGTTGATAGAGAATCTATGCAAGGGAACATATGATAGAGAAGGAGCTAGCTAAAATTTTGGCTACTATAGCGGAAAAAACCAATACATATGGGTCAAAATCTCTAGAAGTCAGAAACTATACAACTCGATTTAAGGATGAGTGTGTTGATCTTCATCTTCAGCTTGATGAATACTAACAAGATCCATTGACCAAGACCACAAATATTGAGTTGGTGAGGAAACTGATTGGTTTAAAGATGAGGGCAAATGTAGGCAACAAATCCACATCCTAGAAGAAGAAGAAATGATTATTGGATTTGCACAATTTTGTTCAATTTTGTCAATTTTTATTAAAATGTGCAAGTGGTAAAAATGTACAAGTAGGTGTAAATATACAAGGTTGCAAATGTACAACTTGAAATATCAATGAAATTAGATGAAATGTACATTTGGGATGAATTTGATAAAAATAAAATTAGACTTAGTAAAACCTTGTAATTAATTATTTTGAGATAATTTGAGATGGCAGTTGTAAGTAATGTGATGTCTCAAGAACCTCTTTGGAATGGCATGAGCATGTATTATATAGCCCCCCCATTCAATTTTTTAGGCTATTCTAGAGTTCTTGGTTGTTCATGGTAGGATTTTGATGTTGTTGAATGTATTCATTGTTGACGTCCATTGTTGAGCCCATTCATTCTATGTTCATAATTATTGTGAACAGTAACTATGGATGTATTGTATAGGAATATTTATAATATGAATATGTCAAAAAAACCTCTTTTATTCTAGGCTGTTGTGAATTATATTGTGTGTTATTATTATTGCATGTTGGATATTATGTGTTTAATGACTAAATTGCTATGTTATATTGGAGGAATTACAATGGAATTGGATTTTGATGTTCCTACGACCTTGATGTGAGAGTGAGGAATGATTGCATAATGAATTATGGATGTACAGATATGTCATATGTTAGTTGTATGTTTTTTGGAAAAATTGGTGATGATAATAATTCAATGCTATTGAATTAGGATTTGCATGTTGGAAAGAAAGTTAACAATTGCGATAGGAAATCATCTCAAAAGTTGTCCTAAAGAGATATGTAGTGTAAATTGCAAAATCAATGAATGAAGTATTCAAAAAGGATTTATGAAAATCATACAACCTAACCCCTATACTGTACAAATGATCATATACCTAATTTGGAAGTAGACTTGCATGATAAACTTACCATTTATGGAAATTTTGGTGTTTTGGAGGAATAAATTACAAAACTGATCGATTGGGATTAAAAAATAATTTTTAGTAAATTGACTAAGTGGAAAATTGTACAAGTTGTAGTTTATTATGATTTAGATCATACAATTGTACAATTTGGTTACCGTACAAGTAGTATTACTAAATTGGCAAGTCATACAAAGCAAACTGATCCTGTACAATTTGGGTAAGATTATTTCAAGGCTTTAGAAATCATTCCCATAAATTCTAAATCACCCCCCACCTCTGGGAATACTACATCCCTTGCTACACAAATATGTCAACTGGATCATACCTCCATCTTTGTGGGAGTTGACAAAGGCCTAATTTTTCTAGGGTCTGGATGATTTGTTCAAACTACCCCTTCCTTGTTATCATGATGTCATCCACATAGAGGGGATCCTTTCATTTTTATCCTAGTACCAAATTTATTATTGATGAATTTTGTCTAACTATAGTATTCCAATGCAAACACCCAACTGGTAACATAGTATAGAAAAAGGAAAGGTTTCTTTGTGAATCCATACAATCGAATGACTGTCCCTTCAGTAAAAACATACCAATATCCTTCCTCAATATATTTTATTTGCAAGTGATTTTTAACTATGGGAGGAATTATAGGGAAATTTCCATATATAATTTCCAAATATGGCCCCAAAACTTATCTATTAAATTTGTACTAGGACTCTATTTTTCTCAAAACCCTAGTCCAACGGTAGACTGGTATAGGATTTCTCACATTATATTTATTTTAGATAGGTACTCAAGGATTTTTCTTTCTAGTAGCACTGAGAAACATCCAAGCCAAATGAGAGCAATATCTAAAATAAGGGGCCTCAGGGTCTATCTTCAAAGCCACCAACAACTCATGTGTTCTCATGGTGAGGAAAGCTAGACAATTAAAATATAGTGGTTTGTTATTATAATTCCCTCTAGGAGTCCTCCTATACATTTTATCATTGTAAATACAATGTACTATGGTTATTTACTAGTATATTACACAGAGATATAAATCTAGGCCTACCAGTATTGCTAACATAGAAAATAGTTCTAGGAAGACAAAATTTTCAGTAGCAATTGGAAATCTAGGTAAAACATCTCTATACCTTATGGTTTTAAGCTGGACATAAATCCATTTTAGAAAATGGGTGCTATTTTGATTGTTATTTCTCAATGTATAATACTTATCTTGCTCTTCTGGATCAAAGAACTTAGGGTTTATAAGAGACTTTTCTCCCATGGCAAAGAGGTCACGACAGAGCTGTTCAATTATATGAAAAAGAATTTCTCCTTAGGCTATTTTTACTGCTTTGGCCTTAGGGTCATAAATTTTTACTATTGCTAAAACTAAGTCTGGATATGGGTGAAAGGAATCACAAAATTAAAAGGATAAAAGAGAGTGAAGGGTACAATTACCTTGCACTGAAAGTCGTTACCCATGCTCAAAATTATATTCAATATCCTATCTGAGCTCGTATCTTATTTTCCACATTATTTTTGTGTCTACAACTACTAAAGCTTTGTCCACATAGTTCAATTTTTCCTCTTGTGTTGGATGAGTGACCTATTTTACAACATTCGATGCCATATCTTTAAGAATTGTACTAGGATATCTTTGAGACACATAAAAAATTCACCTCTTTACAATTGGAGTTCTAGTCAACTTTGGTGGCAAGGTAAATAAAATGAAATTACATTTGAATTTGGCCTAAAGTAGCTCTTCATGCATCCTCTACCATTAATGTGGTAATTAAACAGTTAGTAAGTTCATGTGAATTCAAGCACATATATCAGTGATAAGGTGGTGCGGTTGTCATTGAAGCTCTTGATGCTGATTGGACGGAGTATATAGCACTTCATAGTTCACATCCCATTGGCACTCTTATTTAGGTGCATTAAATTCCTCTTTGGTTGTGGATTGTGGTGTTTTATATTTCCTTAGCTTCCATGGATTTTAATGCCTTGCAGCATCTAACATGCCATGGATTTTAACACCTTGTGGATTTTAACATTGCTTTTTCCTTTATTTCTTTTTATTGTTGAAATAAAATAGTAAGAAATGAAATTATAATACAAATATGTACATACTATACACAAGAAGAAATCCTTTACTCAAAATATAGCTTGAGGTGATATCCATTGATCGGGATTGGTTGCACATTTCCATTTTGATCTTGAAGCTGAAATGCATTATTCTTTTTCACTTCCATTATCTTGAATGGAACCTCCCAAAATGAATTGAACTTTTGGTGATTTCCTAGTTTAGACTTCTCTACGTTCTATCTTAAAATGGAGTCACCTTCCTTGAACTTCCTGAATCTTGATTTATTATCAAACCATAATTTTGTATCCATAGAGTGCTTTTGGAAACTCTCATATGCCTTGGTCCTTTGTTCTTCCAGCTACAAAAGGTGCATCAGTCTACCTTCTATTGGTCTTCGATCTGACTCTTCATCTTGGATAACCAATTTTAGAGTTGGTATCTCTAGATGAGTAGGTAGGATAGCCTCTTTCCCATACACCAATGCAAAATGAGTTGTCTTGATAGATTTTTTAATAGTAATCCTATCTGCCCACATAGCTTGTTCTAAAAGTATATGCCAACTTCTTTTATTATCTTCCAGTACTATTTTTAGAATTCTGAAAAAAAAATGTTAGTGAACTTTTCTAACCCATTCTTTAAACTTATGCCATATTTTCTTGTAAACTCAATGTAATTTGCACCTATAAAAGCTGGACCATTATCACTTACTATGAATTTGGGGAGATAAAACCTTAAGATTAAGCTTTCCATGAATTTGATCACCACATATTGGTCTGATTTCTTGGTTGGGATCGCCTCAACTCATATAGTAAGGCAATATGTAGTAATCAAGATATATTTATGACCTACTAAAGAATTAGGGTTTATGACTCCAATGAAATCCAATCTCCACTGTTGGAAAGGCTCTTCTACTTGAATAGACCTATTTCTCCATACATATCTCTAGCACTTGTCACATGCTCTTGTTACCTTGAAGGTGTCAGCAAATATAATAGGCTAGTAATAACCTACCCTTATAATTTTCATGGTTGTGACCTTTCCTAAAAAATATCCTTTAGACAATCCTTCACAAAATTATTCAATGAGATTTTATCTTTGGTTATCCTTTAAACTCCTTAGAAGAACTCCATCAAGATTATTCCTATATAATACTTTCAATAATAGAACATACTTCAAGGATTGAAGCCTATACCTTATTATTTGTGAAGGATTAAGATCTTGAGGACATACCCCTATTTGGAAGTAACTTTCTAGCTAATAGACCCAATCTAAAATTTTTGAATGGTTGAATCTACTTTATTCTGGTGTTGATGGCTGACAAGCAACTATCTGGTTTGAAACTATTTTTGCTATCATCCTCTAACATAATGCTCTACCCCTGACTAACTTAGTAGGATGTATCCCCACATCATATTCTTGGATTTTAGTGATCCAAAAAGCTATTTTATCTCACAGTTCTCCTTGTAAGATGAAATTCCTGACATCTAGGTGTACTATATAAACAAGAGTTTTACTTTGAGCCAAGTATTGCCTAAATTTATTCAATGATTTCATGACTACAAATGCTTATTTCTCAATAAAATTGTATTTAATCTGGTACTCATGAATATTTTAGCTCCAAAAAAATATGGGGTGTTCTTCTCCAACATCATTCTTTTGTGTTAGCATTGCTGCATAACTCTCTTCAGATCCATAGACATATAAAATAAAATCCTTGCTAAAATTAAGGTTCACCAGTAGGAGGGTAGTATAAATGGCCTACTTGATTGTTTCAAAAGCTTACTTTCATGATTCAATCCACTTGAATTCCATATTATTTTTTAGCAACTCTAAAATTGGTTTAACAATTTGGATGAAATATGAAATGAACTTTCTTATATTATTGATCTACCGAAAGAATAATTGCAAGGCCTTTTTATTCATAAGCAGAGGAAGAGCTAGAATTGACTTCACTCTATTATGTTCAATAGACATTCCTTATTTAGAAAAAAACATGCCCTAATAGTTTCCCCTCATGTAAAACAAAAAAAATGACTTCTTTGGGTTTAGGGAGATGCCAAACTCTCTATATTTTTGAAACAATTACTCCAAGTGTTCCAAGTGAAATTATTTCTTATGAAATAACACAGTCATATCATCCAAATAGATGAAGATGAATTTATTGATTAACTTATTAAAAACATAGTCCATGGCTCTCTGGAAGGTGGCCCTTACTTTGGATAAACCAAAAAGTATCCTTTGATAAGAAAAGGTGCCCCAATTATTAGTAAAGGCTATATTTAATTGATCCTCATCCTTTACCCAAATCTGGTTGTACCCTAAGAAACCATCTAATAGAGAAAACCTCTAAGCACCTACAACAATCTATAAAATTTGGTCAATCCGAGGGAGAGGATAGTGATATTTTAGTGATGCTCTATTCAGATTCCTAACATCCACACTTAAATGTATTTTTCTATTCTTCTTCCTGATAGGGACCAAGTTAGCCACCCATGTAGAGTGCTTGAAAACATAAATAATTTTAGATTTTAGCAATTTGAGCAACTCTTATCTCATTATGGATTCAATCCTAGGGTTCACTGGCCTCTGCTTTTGCCTGCAAGGCTTTGCATCAACTTCCAGCTCAATAGTATGCTAAATAATTTTTCTATCGTATACCTTTAGATCTTCATATGACCAAGCTACAATATCTTGGTATTTAAAGCATAGGGTCTTGATTTCCTCTACTTATTTTTGAGAATATTGGGTACCAATTTTGAACCTTTTATCTTTTTCTACTTCAATATCATTATATATTTCTTCATTGATTTACATGACTCTTGTTTTCTTCCCATCCTCATTATCAAAGAGGCTTTCTAGGGTGATCAAAAAATTAGGGCTATGATTGTTCTTAAACTTTTTTTTTTTGGTAAATAAGGTACAAATTCATTACTCCCGAGTTTTACAGGTTGACCCAAAACCTATTACAAAATCAGCACAAAGCTAAAGCAGAACAAGACCTCAATAGGGACAGTCTGTCCTTAACCCCATACTGGGGCTACACAGCCAACAAAGAGCAATAGAATTACAAAGGATTACACACACCTTAGAACATAGGCAGTCGACAATTTCACCTCCTAACACTTTCTCTTCTCTTTTGGTCACGAAACTGCAACATGTCGCGATATCACGACACTTTTCCTTCCTCTTTATTTTCTCTTTTGGTCACGAAAAAGTGACATGTCACGATAACGTGACACTTTTTCTTCCCACTCTTTATCTTCTCTTTTGGTCATGAAAATACGACATGTCACGAAATCGTGACACTTTTTCCCTCTTGCTTGTTCTCTTCACTTTTGGTTGCGAAAAAGAAACATGTCACGATATCACGACACTTTTCCTTCCCCCTCTTTATTTTCTCATTTGTTCATGAAATAGCGACATGTCGCAAAATCATGATACTTTTCCTTCCCGCACTTTCTCTTCTCTTTTGGTCACAAAAATTCGACATGTCACGATATCACGACACTTTTACCTCTTGCTTATTCTCTTCACTTTTGGTCGCGAAAAAGCGACATGTCGTGATATCGCTACACCCTTTCTTTCATTTTGAACATGTCGTGAAATCATGACACTTTTTCTTTCCTCCTATTTCTCTTCTCTTTTGGTCACGAGAATGCGACATGTAGTGATATCGCGACACTTTTCCTTCTCGCTCTTTCTCTTCTCTTTTGGTCATGAAAAGATGACATGTCGTGAAATCGCGACACTTTTTCCATCTTTCTCTTTCTCTTCTATTTTGGTCATGATAACCCCACATGTTGCGATATCACGACACTTTTTCCTTCTTGCTCTTTCTCTTCTCTTTTGGACGTGAAAATCTGACATGTCGCAAAATCGTGACCCTTTTTTATTCAAGCTCAACATATCGCCAAAAAATGACACTAAATCCTTCTTGCTCACCATGTTGTGATATCGCGACACTCTTTCTTTTAACATGTCACGATATCGTGACACTTTTCCTTTCTTGCTCTTTCTCTTTTCTTTTGGTCATGAAAATGCGACATGTCGCGATATCACGACACTTTTTCCATGTCGAGAAATTGTGACACTTTTTCCAAGTCGTGAAGTCGCGACACTCTTTCTAATGATTGTTCTTAAACTGAATAACATATTGTTGATCTATTTCATGAGGTAGCTCTTCCTACACACTATATAAGAAAGCCTATATTACTATAAAGTCAATAATATAATCATCACTCTCAAAAATTTATCAAAATATCTATATGTCTGGTGCTATAGACCTCAAAATCAATTTATCTCTCTTATGCTTTGATGATCCAAGATTCGATGAAGGGCTGAATTTGTAACCCTTAACAGCTAAAGAATCAACCAACATATTTTTTTTCTAGGAATAGATCATTAATTAAGAGCATCAAAGGATTCCATAAAATCCCATACCCTATTCGTATATGATCTTAAATAATGGTGCTTTTTGTTGCACTTCTCTTTGACTTGATTAAATATCAGCTCTAAGTCACCATATATGTCTAGCATTTTGATCCCCATATTCTCTGTTTGCATCAATCCTAAACATAGGGCCTCATACTCTATAGAATTGTTAGTGCAAGATCATATTAGTCTATAAGAAAAACTTTTCACACCTTCTAAATGGGATTTCAAAATTACACCTGCACTGGCTCCATTTTTGTACCTTGCACCATCAAAATGCATAGTCCAAATTTATATCTCCCTTAGGGATTGATTGAATATGGCAGGGGTCTTTTTATTTGCTTCAAAGGAAATATTGTAAGTACCCATACCTATTACAAAAAGGTTGTAATCCTCTATAAATGTAAAATCATCTTCTACTTCCAAGTCCTCAAGTCTCTCTACTAATTTGATTTCATCTAGAGGTAATAGGTTACACATGTCTTCTATTTTTTCAATGTGATAGGATACAAGATTTTTTGATGTTATTCATATTCACTTTCCTTTCAATGGAATCATAATTCTAGAGTAGTCCAAATATATATAGCCTCCTAGCTTAGAAATGAATTCTCTAGAAATACATAGGCTAAAGTAAGGTTCTAGGTCTACCACCATGATTTCTTTTACACTAGTTACATCTAGAGCCCTGTGTAGTCTCATTAGTACATGTTTTATCACTCCAATGGTCTTAAATGGTGTACCACACAATAGTAAAACTCCAGGATAGGATTGGGTATACTCCATACCCATTTCATCGCATACTGATTTGGGCATGATTGTTGTTGAAGCCCCTGAATCAATCATACAGTTATGGACTATCCAACATTCCATTCTCAAGGAAATATAAGAGGAAGGAGGTTTGTTCTTTAGAGTAGCATGAGTCATCTTATCCTTACCAAAAGGTATGCTAAAAATTGTGGTAGTCTGCTTTTCTTGAGAATTCTTGCTTAAAGAAACCTTGAGCAGATCTATCTGATCTGGAATAAAAAAGGTATTGTAGAGACTTTCTTTGTTGAGAATTCTCTTCATCTCCTTCACAATGTTATAGTATAACTTCTCCAAAGGCTATTTCTCATACCTCTTCTCTGGTTCACCATATTTTCTCTTGTATTGATATATAGCTTCAATCCTCTACCTCTTAGTGATGGAAGGATACCTCTTAGTGATGGAAGGACATTTTATATTTTATTATGCTTTATCCTTAGTACTTATTTGTTATTTATTATTTTACTTCTCATGCTACTTTTGAACATTGATCCCCTTTTCCTAGCTCCTATGAGCTGCATCACTCTTTTCAGTTGCTTGAGGAACATGGAATTTATCATTACTTTGCAGAGGTGATTCTTTCTTTCTCTAGGAGGGAACTTGAAACTTACCCATATTTTGTGGATCAAACTACAATATCTTCTTCCTGGACCTTGTCATGATAGAAATAGACTACTCTTCATAAATATCTTTCCCAACCATGATTTATTTTGGCTGCCACAACATGTTGAATCTTCTCTTTTGATTCCTTTTAGCTTTCTCCATGCCTTTTTGTACATGGTATTGGTACATGACATAGAAATTTAAATCATGAGTATCATTACATACAAGGCATCAAACATTGACAAGACTAGTCTTAGGGGTATACTCTTGATCCTCTTGGTTTGTGTTAACCTTGGTCCTTACACTATTAGTGGTACCAAGATTTTGATCTTTGTTAATGTATGGAAACCTTATCTATTGAGACCTCTTCATCTCTCTTTTCTCCATTGCATTCACCTTGTTATTGATTATTTTTAAGGTTCTCTAAATATCGAGCAATAGAGTGGATTATTGAGGTGTTTGAGATGGGAGTGGTGGAAAAGAGATTGAGGTAGATTGTGATGAACCTCTCTTGGTAGACTTATTTTGGCTGGATTTATGTTAGGATATGCTTGATGGATATTTTATTGCAGCTAGATGCCTTTTTTTAACCAAAGGAATAATTGACAATTTATTTTCAATTTTTGCAAAACATGGGTTTTAATGATATAATGATTTTTCTAATAGATTTGAATTGATCGCAAGGTCTAGTTATCTTAAAAAGTGGCATATTTTTGATAGGAGAACAACTGGATATATGCTCTTATTTTATGTAAGAGATGTGGCACAATTTGTATTTATGAAGTAGATCAAATTTTTCTTGTTTGTATTATTGATTACAAAACTTTAGTAGATATGATTTAAGTTTTATTTTGTTCTTAAATATAACATTTATTTCAAAAAATAGAAGGAAGGGGAAGTTTTGGTTAAGCTTAGTTATTGAGATTGATTTCATTCCAATTATTAAGGCAGTATCTACTTGAGTTAGTTTTGCTTTTTATATTAAGGTTTAATTCAAAATGAATTTTTTGATAGGAATGAGACACAAAATTCTTGCATAAGTTATGAGAGCAAGAGGAGAGCCCATGATGAGGCACCAAAGCATGAGGTGATGGAGTAATGGAGTAGTGAACACTTGATAGTTTTGGTTCATGTGGCCCAAGAATACTAGTGGCAGGAGTTTTTGGAGTGGTTGGGAGTTCTTGGAGTACGCTAGGAGAAAATAAGAGTTGCAAATGCACTGAGGGGGAATTTGGAGTGTTGACACTGAACAAGGAATTTAGTACACTATAGGTTACCATTGATCATAAGTAGGCATGCATTTAATGAACTGTTGTTTGATTTTACTTCTTGAATGGTAGCAGATGTGGTTTTAGTGCTATGAGAACGAGTTTTAGTATTTTTGTGTAGTGATAGGAGTCCCATGGTTGCACTAGTTGTTCCAGCTTGTTGGTGTGCATTTGAACTATGAGATTAGTTTATATTAAACCTTGGAGTTGGTCGCATTGAGCTAACAAGTGGTCAATATATTTTTACCTTGGCAAGACTCTACCTTTGGTGTAGTTTTTATCTAGCTAATGTGTTGAAAATTAGAGATAGTTGACTATGCAAACTATCCAATCTATAACCTTGCTTATGTTACCATTGAGTTATTTCCAAGGAGCAAAATTTTAAGAAGTCTAGAAGATCTTTGACTTGACCAAAGGTTTAAAAGTTCTACTCTTAGATAACACCTGAGTTATGGGTGAAAGTTTGGTTTTGTAGAGTAAAGAATTTCTTTTGGGCTCTTGAAGAGACTTTGATGTATGGTAGAACATCTAAGATAAGAAATATTTGAAGTAACCAGTTTGTTGAACTTTTTTTTTTGATCTTGTTGAGTAGGGATTGTTACTTTATTTTTTCTAAATGTTTTAGGTTGTTGAGTAGAGTAGTCTTTTCCAGAGCATCCTTCCTTGAGAACTCCTTTTTGGAATCCATAAGAGAAGATTTTTATGAGTACATAGGTACTATTGGTATAGATGTGGAGATTTCCTATAGGATGGGTGAGGTCCAAACTAAAATGATATTTTCTTGAAGAAAAGAGCTGGGAGTAGCTCCTTTGTTGTGGAAGGCTTTACTTTTGTCAGTAGATAAATTGTAGAGTTATTACTACCTCTTCAATGGTTGTATCTAACATATTTAAACTGTGAAACCATTTTCTTGAGCTAGGGAGGAAAATTTGTGGCAGTAGTAATGCTTCACTTGGGAAGCTTAGAATACTGGATGGTTTTATCTTCATGACCCATTTTTAAGTGATTGATAGCATAAATTATTTTGGGTAAAAGGATATATGTAATCCATATTTTTAAATGATTGATAGCATAAATTATTTTGGAAGAAATGGATATATATTTGTACTCCATTTTTTAAATTACTGATAGAATAAATTATTTTGGGGAGAAATGGTTTATGTAATCCATATTTTTCAAATTATTGATAGCATAAATGATTTTGGTGAAATGGGTATGTGTAACTCCAGTATTTAAACAATGGATGACATAAATGTTCTTGGTGAAATGGATATATGCTTACAAGATTTTATATGATATATGACATAAATATTTTTGATGGAATAGATGTATGCAATTCCAGATTCATTATGTTAGTTAGCACAAATGATTTTATGAAAACAAGAGTTGTATTCTTGTCTCCATTTTTGCTTGGTTAGATTAATTGCATTCATGCGATGGCTAGCTCGATTTGTTAAGATCGAATACTCTTGTTTTAGAGTAATGACTCCATTTGTGGTGCATGTTTTATCTTACATGGTGGATTGTTACCACTCTTCTCACTACATATGTTGCAATCTTAATTATATAGCAGGATAGTCAAGTGTTATTGTTGGGTTGAGATGTAAGAGTTACCTATAAGCAATAAAAATCATGCATATAATCTATTTGCAAGCATGTAACAAATTGAAAATAAGAAATCATGTAACCATTGCAATATAAAATATGATAAAAATGAAGTGCTCTTTATTAATCACAATGAATCTTAATTATAATATTCCCTCTTAGATAATCCCTCAATTTGATACAATTATTACAAATATTATGGCCCCTCAAAGGGGAGAGATGCACTCCAATGATTTTCACTCCTCCACTACTTTGCTTATAAGAGGGCTTATTAGCTACCTCCTTCTTTGATATCAAGAAGTATGATCTTGATGATGCTTTTTCCTTGAATGAATTTATCACCTGCACACAAAGAAACTACAAGACACATCAATAGCACATGATGCCTCTCAAGATGAGGCTAGTTTCAAAATGAATGCAAGAAAGAGAGCAAATGCATAAAGATAAGATGAAATACATGAAATACAAAGAATAAAGAATGAATTTTGAATGAATATGTGATTAATATATATTAAGAAAGTAAATGAATTGTAGCTAATGTAAAATCTATGCAAAAAACTAAGGAATAGTCAAACCAAACCCTAGCCACTATCGATTAGAGAAGTCAGCTCTTCTAGCCACTGTTGGCGTCAACAACTGCACCTACAAGCCAATATTGAAAACAATGGCCATGGGACAAGGGCTATACACTTTGAATCTTCAACCTAGAATAAATAATTTCTCTACTAAATTGTTGTTCACAAGGTTGGTTGTGTCTCAAGACATAGTTTGGTAGTGGATTATCTTAGATTTATGGTTAAATGATGAATAATATAAAACTTTCTCCTCAAGAATTTGGAAGCTCTATTAATGGATGGAAAGTTGTCATACTACAATCAAACAACACTTAGCTACACCTCATAGGGATACAAAGTTGTTCTCCAATATGTCAGGGCTTCCCTGTAATGAATTCGAGGATAATTTCTTCAATTTAGGAAGGCTCTTTATAGACTTCTCAAGTCTTCACCTTGGCTTCTAAAGCAACCCAATATCAAGAATCTATTGGCATGGAGCAATTAGGAAGAGGGTTATGGAAGCTTCGTAAATTAAACTACCCAAGAGACTATTGCAAATTGGATGAATGCAATCGATTTCACTCAACTCAGGGAGCCCGAGTTTGTTATAGGATTAGCCACTATCAACAAGCACAACTATGGGCACGTTGCCCATAGCCACTATCGACATGTACATCTAGCCCATAGCCACTTTGATCATTAGCGACTGAGATATCATTTGTTTTTGACATCAATGACTAGAGTTGCATAGGACTAGGCTACCTTATTTGAGTGGTTAAAACCACTACTTAGTCTTGGCAAGGTCCAATATCAATCATATGACTTGTAAAGGTGTCCATATGAGTAGTATCCTAAACATGACATGTTTTAGGTGTCTACAGATACCCCTTTTGGGATGCATTGTGGGAAAACATGACACCAAGAAAAAATTGATAAACTAAAGCCATATTATAGGTTAATTGGTGTTCATTGATCTTGTCAATGCTAGATGCCCCAATCCTAGAAAGGATGCACATGTCAAAATTATTGCTACCGATGACATGGAAGGTTTAAATTGGTGATTTGATGTATCTAGTCATAATCGGGTAGCATTCAAGATATAATAGATATGATATGCAAAATTATAAAGGCTTAGCTCATTATATTTGCTTTTCCCCAACAAAGGGCAAGATTGTAATAAATGTTAGAAATGATTCATAAGACGAACACAATTCACATGATTAAGTGATAAATTGTTGATTTTAATTATGAATTTTGTTATTATGACTACCCTCTCAAGTGACGAGTCAATGAGGAAAATGGAAAGTGATGAAAGCGACGAGTTACTTTACCAAGATGACTAATTTGGATAGTGCAAGATGATTACTGTTGTTTTAAGGCAAGTCCTATTATAGCTATTATTTCAACCATTAATAGCAATGTACATATCTATCCTATGGAGTATTCTAGTGGCAATGGCCTTCTTAGAGAATCAAGATGATAGCAATTTAATTTAGCATGTGATGAATCAATATGTTCGATGATCTGCTAAAATTTTATAGAAGAAAGGAAATGAATACCTCATTCCTGTGGAGCAGTTCGGCCGCAATTGCCTTCTTAGGTATTGAAGTGAAGACATTTCAATTCATCAATGATTAATTTGGTTCAAATGGTCTTATGGTAATTTAATCATCCTACTGGATTGCATGGAGCACAAGTCGCTACAACCGTAAAGTGTATAGAGTAAATAACTGGATACGAGGCATATTTGAAATTTTATTTGTTATTTGATTTTTTTTTAGTTTTGAAATTTATTTTCATGTATGCATTAATGGATGTAATACCTATATGATGATGTAATTACGCTAGATGTATGCAATGTACTAATGACATGCACTAGCTATATGATAGATGTATGCCTGATGCTATGATCTAAATGTGTAGGTGCACTACTATGTATGCATATATATGGATGCAATGATGTATGGTAAATGTATTTGTAATTCATTTTCAATTGTTTATGCATTTAATCTATGCCAAATGATATGATAAATGTAATGTATGTAATGCACTAATTACATTAGGATGATCTAATGAAAATGATCTTGTATGCTTTAATCACTTAAAACATGAGGAATGAATCTAAATGTGTTATAAACTAATGGAAGATGTAGTGACCCTGAGGAAGTGGTGCACCATCCACTACTCTATTTGCGAATATTATTTATTCAACCATGCATTAAATGAAAGATACAACCAAAATATGAAGAAATGAATAGGTAATGCTTTTTATTGTTTTTTTTCAAGTTCGATTACATATAGATCCCTCTGAGGGATTCATTTCATTTTGATACAGATTTTACAAAATAGGGCAGCAGATGTGTGATATCCCCTCGCAATGGGAGATGCGCTCTTGTAGGCTTCTCGATGATGCACACAGAAACTGTATGAGGGCTTACAAATGCCTCCTTATCCAGGTCTGGTTCCTAGAGGGATCCTCTTGCTTTCGTATGTTGATAACCTATCCAATGAACCTGTAGTCCTGCAAGCATGAAAACAATAGTAAACGCTCAGCTATCCGAGATTGCCTCCTTGGATAAGGTTGTTAGTGATAACCCTAATGATAAATAGAAATATGCCTAGTGATAATAGAAACTAATGCTATGAATGCAAGTACATGAAATAAATCAGATCTATGCTAATGGCATAAAAACATGTAATAAGCTAAATGAAGAGACCTAATGCTAAGAACCCTAGACTAAGCCTACGGGCCACTGTCCAAGATAGTGGCTACTAAGATGAAAATATATCTCTATTTCTCCAAGGCTATAGATCTATGCTTTTTGTTGTTGATGTTGAAATGATTGTCGCTTTTGTTCGATGTATTGAATATCTTGTAGGTGATAACCCCTCAGTTGGCTAGCACTTCATTGCTCCTAAAAGGTGCTCCAATTTGCTCTCCAATATGATAGGGCTTCGCTACAAGAGAAGCTCTTCAAGTCTCAAAAGCTCTCCAAGATGATAAAAGAAAGTCCTCAATTGATTCTAGTCGATCCCTTGGTGCTCTTAGGTTTGCACCTTATATTATGTTGAGGTCCTAGGTTTAGGTCTAAAAACCCTAGGACTGAATCCTGCATACAAACTATTTGTTAGCATGATAATTTGAGTCTTTGTCTACCCTTGAGGGCCATTTAACTGATGTCTAAATTTGGACTTGAGTCTTTCATGTAGACTGGTTGTGATGAGGAATACAAATTTGTCCCCGCTCAGCCTTATTGCATGCAAACTACCACTTCCACCTGAGATTAGGCTGGTTTGATGGCAAATTGCATTTTAGGGTCTAGCCATTGTCGTCTGCAATGGCTAGGGATTGGCCACTCTGAGCTTCAATGGCCAAGATTCAGCCGCTCTGGTTCATAGAGGCCAGGCTTGGATGGGCCAAAACTACCCTAGATGAGTGGTGAAAACCACTTTTGGCACTTGGATGGTTCCAAGGTTTAGTCACATGATCTATGAATGTACCCATGTGAGTAGTTCTCCTAAACACGATGTGTTTTAGGTGTCTAAAGATACCCCTTTTTGGGATGCACTGTGTGGGAAAAACACAGTGCTGAGAAAAAATGTAGACTACCATGTTTGTAGGGTGTATGATGATCATTGGTCTGATCAATGTTGGATGGCCCAATCACGTAAGATGACGCGCACCCTTGAATCATTTCTTCAACATATTGGAAGGCTTAATTTAGCATAGGGCTTGCACATATTCACTTGCACTCATTCCTCAAACAAAATCGGGTAGCTTATGTCACTACAATGAGATCCGACCGGAGGAGAGCTACAAACTAAAAATGCCATATTTTGCTTATGAACCCAACAAACAAGGGAAATTTTGTAATAGTTGTCTGCAATGATTCATAGGACGAACGCAATTTTGATATGATTGAGTGATTTTTGGTTGACTTTGATTATGATTATTTGAATATTTGAACTACCCCCTCACACAATGAATTGATGAGGGAAGGGCAACTAATGAAGTGACAAGCCGCTTAACCAATATGACTAATTTGGTTCCTTTCTAGTGCTTGTTATTTAAATGGGCAAACCCCCATCCAAGCGTGATCTCAACTATTTATGATGATCATTCATCCCTATCCCATGGAGTGGTCCAGCCATAAATGGCCTTCTTAGGGAATTAGGATGAACGATTCTATTTAGGCTTTGTGTTGAATCACTCAGCTCAGTGCTTTTATGTCATAAGGGAATTAGGATGATTCCATCGTACCCATGGAGCAGTTCGACCATATTGGTCTTCTTCGGGATTTTAGGGGGGTTCATCACTATTTTGAAATGATTAATTTACCCCAAGTAGCCCTATGGTAACTTACTCATCTCACCGAATTGCATGGAGTGCAAATCGCTGCAACCGCTGAGTTGATAGAGTAAGTGACTAGATATGAGGCTTACTTGAGATTTGTATTTATGTGATTTTTTTGTTATTTTTGAGCATTATGATGAGTATGAACCATAAAAATGTGTTTATTTGACCTTTTTTGCTATTTCTCAGGGGAGGAATTTCTTTGTTTTTGGTTGTGCTTATGGCTACTGTCAGCTCCAATGGCTATCAGATGCCTGTTTGTGGCCGCTCTCGACCATAATGGCCAAGAAGTGTGGACCACTAATGACAGGAGTAGCTAAGGCATAATTTGGAAATATAAAAATTAGCCTAGGGTTTTGACTTTTCATTCTTCCATCTGGTGATTCGCTTTTCAGAGCTCTAGAGAGAAAGTGACAATTTGCAACTTGGAGCATTTTCATCGAGGATAATGGCTACGCAGGGTGAGGCATCCATGAGTGGAGGAGCCGGAGCTTCTCGGGTATGCTTCGAAACCCTTAACCTTGCTTGTATTTTTTGTTGGTAAAAGTGAACCTCACTAAGTAATCGGTAAATGAACCTCACTAAACTCGTTGGCAATGAATCGAATCCATAGCTAGGCTTAGTTTAGGTTTTAATTTGGTGGGCTTGTCCCCTTTTTATGTTTTTTTCATTTTTTTTGGTTTTATTGGCCTAGGGCGCACACGTCTACCGTGTTTCCCATCGACTACTACCACTTAGAGTGGCCATTTTAGCCTCATGGCTTGGTCGTTGTCGATGGCAACGGTCGGTTCAAAATTCCAACGATAAAAAATTTGACCATTGGAACCTGGCCGCTGCTAGCTTTAGCGGCTGATTCCTGGTCATTGTAGATGAGAGCGACCAGGAAGCCTTAGGTTGTTTTTGGATTTTTTTTGAATTTTTGAAGTGATTAATTGATTCTTGTTGCATGATTAGGTGCATTTATTGCTCTTTTCACTTAGACTTAGGATAGTCTATCATTATTTGCACTATTTTCCATGTTTTATTATGTTTTATGCCTTAGATGCACTGTAGTTATGTCTTTGATTACTTTCCTTAGATACTTACTACTCAGGCTTAGGATCCAAAGCTCTTTCTTGACCTCCTACCTCGTATGACTGCTATGGAATGGGCTTGGTTCTGGACTATAATATGTGACCAAGCTTCCTCAGATTATGGCGGATCAGGCCTACCTCACTGCCTTGGCTCACCGATGGGACCCTTAGACTAATACCTTCCACCTTCCCACCGATGATATGACTATCATGCCGGAGGACATGTATAGGATATTTCGTCTTCCTTTTGATGGAGTGGCCATCGTCTCCTCGACCACTAATGACCATGATGCAATTTTTTCTAGGGTGTTCAGGAGGCATGCTGTGGCTGCCTTCTAGGACAACAAATATGGTGGTGTATCTATTCTATGGTGGTATAGGAAGAGGGTCTTATCTACGATGCATGTGGTGTTGTTGATGTTTTTTAGTAACATTCTCATCCCAGACTGCTTAGGATTGAGGTTTCCATGGAACATCCTTACAATGGTTTAGGATTTGATGGACAGTGAGGAGCCTATCATCTATGCATGGGGTAGGTCTTTGTTAGTGTAGTGCTACGATGATCTGTATCACATCCACCAGTGGGGTCGTGTCAGCATCGCATGCAAATTGCTCCTACAAATATGAGGATGGGAGTATATTCATATAGATCATCCTAGAGGGCTCCCCATAGATATTTCCAAGATCGATGGTTCAATACAGTACTATGCTAGTAGATGGGCTCAAGAGTGTGAGAAGCACAAGAGCCACCCTCATGCGGGGGAGCTCCCCCATTACATTGCTAATTTCACTAGGCTACAGGTTGTAGATATCATATGATACCCATATCATGAGTGCCTAGCATGGGATGATCCAACTAGATTCACAGCCAAGATGTGATATGAGTGATGGATCATTGGCTGCAAGGTCGATATTAGAGAGTATTTCTTCTACTCTAGAATCCTTCATCAGTATGGGTTGCAGTAGGATGTGCCATTTGTCCAATTCTTATACAAGCACATTACAATAGAGAAAGACCTTCCCCCACCATAGATTATAGAGATCTTCAATGAGGATAATACCCCAGCAGTCAATGCAAGTGTCGATGAGGGAGTGACAGAGGCCTTTGCATAGTGGTTGGGGGATCAGATGTGGCATGGTGATGGCAGTCTGGGATACAAGGATGATGGCAGTGATGGAGATGCAAATTTAGCAAGGTGCAGAGACTAAGCTAGGACTGAGGGATGGGATCAGCTGGTAGAGCAAGTGGTAGCGGAGGAGTAGGAGGCTCCTGGGGAGGAGGAGGAGGAGCTGGATCCCAAGGAGAGATATTATCCTAAGAAGATGTAGCTGCATGAGGTAGAGGCCAAGCTCCAGTAATCCAAGATCCAAGTACAACAACATGATGCTACTATAGCACTACAAGATGCCACCATAGTATAGTGATATGCTACTATAGCACAACTCACGACTCAGATATAGGAATTGCAAGCTGCTATCGAGGGAGGTGCTACTAGGATGCAAATTGTTGTTTATCCTCCCATGCCACAGGTTCCTATAGATGCAAATCTAGGGGTAGAGACTAGGAAGATGCAGGGTTTGCTAGATGAGTATGATGTGAGGATTTTTGATGATGTAGGGTACATTACCACTCTCTCGATGTAGATTAGGATGCTAGGAGCCACTCCTAGGGAGAGGGTAGGTGCAGGTGGATCACAGGTTAGCGGGCACTCCACATTAGGGTAATATTTCATCCGGCCTAGGCAGAGGACCCGAACTCATACAAAGAGACCAGAAAGATCTAGCTCACATCATACTCCCATGGATACCACCATAGGGGGCAGTGCTACAGGGGATGCAGGCCCATTTTTGATTGATGATGCACTTTGACTTCTATTTTTGAGGTTAGTTGACCTATATGATTTTAGCCCATGGGCATTTTTGTACATCTCGGTACTTGGTACATATATTTATATGATATTTTTACATTATGACTCATTATGTGTATTTATTACTTATGTTTTTTTATTTTATTTATGCGATGTGATGATGGTATTATGATGAGTTGATGTATGTGTTAGATGATAGGTGATATTCATGATGATGTGGATGTTTTAGATGGATGTAATGTAAATGCTTATATGATCTGTTTATGATGTGATGTATCATGAGTTGACTTAGTGATGGATTTATGATGGTGTGCATATGTGGATGTTTATGGGATTTTACATGCTTTGATTATGGCTATATGATGTAATGTATGTGGATGCAATTATCTGATTTTTAGGTGTAGATGGATGATTTATTATCTATGTATTTATGGATACAACGTTTTTTGTTAAATGCATGTTTTAATTTTTCTTTTAGTTGTATGCATTTGACTTATGTTATGATGTGGCAAATGCAATGTGTGAAATGTATTATCTACATGAACCTATATGCTTTAATCACTTAAAACATAAGTAATGCACATGATATGATTTTCACAATCTGATGGGTGACACCACAGAAAGTATTTTAGTTATGAATGTAAATAATCACCCTTATCACAAGAATTAATTATTTGATCATCCATATGTGAAATTTAATGGTGTGGGATGTATGCAGTTTCTTGATATGTTTCTATATTTAAAAGATATAAAATAGTTAGTGGCCATATAAATATCATTTCTAACATCTATTCGGTATCTAGCCTACTTTTTTAATACCTTCTAATTCACACAACCTTATAAATAAAATTGATGATGTGATTGATGATATGCTTTGTTGCTATGTAGGAAGTTTTGAGGTTTTTCTCGAGACTCAAACACTCTAGTTACCCTATCAACAACTGCGTACTGACCACACAAGACTCTTGAAAAGCAAGGCTTTCATCATGGACATAGATACTCATTATGTTTGTGTGTGCAAATTAATATATTTAGATAGAACTCAAGCATTTCCTCCGATGTTAGGCAGGATTATTTCAGCCCATTTCTAAGATCGAGGATCCTCAATTGTTCATCTTATCCTGTGTTGGACTTAGTTGGACTATACCACTAGGTAGCATTGGGTTACCTAAAGCTAGCTCATCCACATGCAAATATTGGTCTACATAGATGCAAGATGCTACTGCGATAGACATATCGTCATGCATAAGGGTATCACCATTGCCAGGCATGGTTGTACACCAACCTGTAATAGGGATCACCTTCCAGTTTTGTACAATGTTGAGAATTCCAAGGATTCAAGCTTCATTCCCTTCTTTTCTTCATTTTATTTGGGATACTTTCTCATACTTAGTGATGAAATCACTATTTATTTTTGATTGATTTTTTTTTTCTCTTGAGCAAGGGATTTATGTAGGGATGATGATTGCTTGTTTGTTTGGATTTTTGACTTTTGCTTTACTTTGGTATTTTTGTTTATTTTAATGAAAGCAAGGGATTTAACTGGGTAGGGCAGAACTTGTCCTTTTGCCAATTCTCAACACCTTTGAACCGGTCGCACAGGGGGATAAGCAAGGAAGATCCTTTTCACTTAAGGTAACCTAGACCACTTTTGTAGCTTTTATCTTTCCCTTGTACCAACTAGGATTTTATTGTTTTTAATTAGTGATGGGATTTTGAAGTATGCTAGGCACTATCACCAATAGACCTTACCTTCTACTAATCAATATGGATTTCTACAAAAGCTAACAAGACCACTAGATATGGTTAAATGATCGGAAAACCTTATCTTATTCTGTATAGCAATGTTAAATGGTTGTGTTGAAAAATAAAGTTACACACATGGATGAATGGATGAAGGTGTATTTGTGATTGCGATACAAACTGTGGCACCGTTTGCAATATTGTGATCATAAAATGTACAAGTACAATGGATATGAATATTTAATGCAGCTATGTGGATGCAAAATATTTTTTGTGTTTTGAATTTTTGCGTTGTTTTTTAGTTTTTGATTATTTTGACCAAAGGGCTTATTGTGCCTTTGGGGCTTTTTAAGGGGTGACCAAATGGCATGAGGATACCCTTGAGGTATTTTTGATTGAGGTGACCGAGTGGCATGAAGATACCCTTGGATCATTTTTTATGGATTTTGACCAAGTGGTGTGAAGATACCCTTGGAGCATTTTGATTGATTTTGATCAAGCAGTGTGAAGATACCCTTGAAGAATTTTTGATTGAGGTGACCAAGCGGCATGAATATACCATTGGAGCCTTTTTTATTTTTAATCCTTTATGTTTCTATGATTTTTTTGTAATTTTATGACATATTTGAATGTTTTTGTATTTTATGTATATTTGAATGTTTTTTTGTATTTTATGTATAAAATACCTTCAAGTGGATGATATTGAGAGGCTCAGGCTCTTCAACACCATCCAATTATGTGAGGCGATATGCTCCAGGCCCAAACCTTTCCTAAATTATGTATGGACCTATCTAATTTATTGTAAATTTGTCTCGTAGGTGCGGCGACAGATTTGAGTTTTACTAGTTTTATTTGAGCACAAGATCTCCAAATTTGAATTCCCTTAAGTGGACTTTACTATTGTAAGCTCATGCAAGGTGACCCTGATAAATGTAGAGATGCTCCAAGGCATTGACTCTATGTCCATCAAGAAGTGTTAATTGATCAAGGTGGGCTTGTCGTGCGGTGTCATCATCTATGAAGTCCTGTAATGCTATGCACAGGGTTGGAATTTCCAACTCTAGGGGCATGATGGCCTCAGTGCCATATACAAGTGAAAATGGTGTTGCCCCAATGGGAATTCACACACTAGTCCTATATGTCCATAATGCAAGAGGAAAATGCAGATGCCAATCCTTATGATTATCTTTCACCGTATTCCTCAAGATGGTGACTATTGTTTTGTTTGAGGCTTCTGCTTGCCCATTTGCTTGTGGATAATAGGGCATTGAAAAACTGTGTTGAATATGGTATTTGTTCATCAAGACACACACATTTTTGTTTTTGAAATATGGCCCATTATACAATATTATTTTTGAAGGGACCCCAAAATGACTTATGTTATTGTGAAGTATAAACTCCATAGTCCTTGGTCCAGTTGTCGATGTCAAGGGGATCGCTTTGATCCATTTGGTGAAATACTTCATGGCTGTTATGATGAATGTGTATCAGCATGAGGATGGGGTGAGATCTTCCCAACCAAGTCTAGTCCCCACTGTGAGAAGGGTCATGCTTCCTGGATAGGTTATAGGGCTTGTGATGGCAAATGTGTGAGGTTCGTGTGATGCTGGAATTTAACGTATTTCTTGATATACTCATAATAGTGATTTTTCATAGTGGGTCGATAGTAACCCATTCTAAAGATGCACTTAAAAATGGCCATGCCACTTAAGTGACCACCACACATACCATCATGAGCCTAAAAAATTGCCCAATATGCTTCTTGTGGCTCAAGAAAACGAACGAGCATTCCATCATAACCTCACATATAAAGAATCTCTCCCAACAAGACATACCTTGTTGCATTTTGTTTGAATGTTTATCTTTCGATATATGACAGGCCTTGTGGTACCATTCCAAGCTTTAGGAAATTCCACACTTGGGAAAGCCAATCTTGGTAAGCCACAGTTTCTACAAAAAAGATGACATGTTCCTCATACTTCCTGAAACTCGTGAGTACATATTGAGAGATGACTATGTGCTAAATGGTTGCACCACACTCTACAAGATCCTAGGAGATCAAAGATCCCCAAAGTGTCATCTATAAGAAATCTCTAGATCTGAAGGACCACTCCTAGTTTGGTTAAATATTGATCATGTTGACTGACTCTATATTGTCAATAGCCTCGAGTTGTAATGTTGAGTGCACGAGCACCTTAACGTGAACGGTTGTGAAATCAACAAATGGATTCGAGGGGATTAAGTATCCTAAAGATTCCATGGTGTCTGTAAATCTATTTGATGTATGAGAGATTGCCTCGATATCATACCATTCTAGTCGGGCTAGGTAAGTATCAATAAGCTCCTTGTAAGCTTTTAGGAGTGGGCACCTGCATTGGAATAATCCTTTGACTTGATTTACTATGAGCAAGGAGTCACCAAATATATTCAATCTTCTAATACCCATTGTAATAACTATTTGGAGTCCCAATATCAGGGTCTCATACTCTGTGTTATTTTTTTTGTAAAGGAAGTCTAGTTTGAATGATAAGGGCAAATGGAACACCCTACAATGTGATAAAGACAATCCCTACTCTGCCTCCTTGTTTGCACTTCGAACCATCAAAGAATAATGTCATGTTTCTTTATTTCTCAGGTTCTTTTTATTCGAGTGGATCTAATAATACGAAGACTGCATCAACGGGCAATTCTATGGTGAGAGGCTTGCTATCCTGAAGAGGTACCTCTACTAATTGATCAACTATGACTTGTCCCTTGATGGAATTTTAGCTTATGAATTTTAGGTAAAATTTTGTCAATAGCATGATTCATTTTGTCGTACGTGTATTATGATAGGTCTTTTTCATCATGTACTACAAAGGATTTTGTTTGGATATAATCTATGTCGTATGGCTCAAAATGTAGTGTCACAAATTTTTAGTTGCAAAGACCACTGCCAAGCAAATTTTTTTTATATATGCATACCCTAACTCATAACTCACCAAAGTGCGATTGATGTAATATATGACTTGCTCTTTATCTTGTGCATTATTTTGGGCCAACATGGTGCCCAAAGAGAAATCAATAGTCTATATGTATAGTAAAAATGACACGTCTTGCCTTGATGGAGCCAATACTGGTGGGGTTTCCAGACAAGTTTTGATCTCTGCAAAGGCTTGTTGGTACTCTTCATCCTAATGAAAAAGGACTCCTTTGTGTAGCAATCGATTCATGGGTCGATACTTATCTGATAATTGAGCAATGAACCATTTTATGGATGCTACCTTGCCTTGTAGGCTTCTTAACTCCCTAATGTTGGTAGGGTGGCCATTTCCAATATAGCCTTTACCTTTGTAGGATCGACTTCGATGCCTCTCTTAGAAATTATGAAACCTAAGAGCTTACTAGAAGTCACGCCAAACACACACTTCTTAGGATTTAATCTAACATTGTGCTCAATGAGGTGATCAAAGACTTTCTCAAGGATTTCAGTGTGCTCTTGTCACACTAAAGACTTGGCCAACAAGTCATCCATGTAGTCTTCTAAGATTTTGTTCATGTAGTCATGAAATATGTATGTCATGGCCCACCGATAGATGGCACTAGAATTATTTAGGCTAAATGTCATTACCTTGTAACAGAAGGTTCCCATGGAGTGATAAAATTGGTTTTATGCTAGTCTTCAGGTTTGATTCAAATTTGATTATATCTAGAAAACCCATCCATTAGGGAGAGCATATCATGGCCTACAATGGCATCAACCAGAGCATCTATGTTTGGCAATGGGAATGAATCCTTTTGAGTTACCCTATTCAAGTCTCTAAAGTCTATGTAAATACAAACTCTTTCGTCAGGATTTTCCATGGGCACCATGTTCGAGACCCATTCAAGATAGTCAATAGTAACTATGAAAACTGATGAGGCCTGGAAATACCTCAATCATAACATGTTTTGAACACTAAAATTGCCCATAAAATCTTATGTTTTATCTGATATGTTAGTTAAGTTGATTCAATATGCTGCATATTAACCATTTTGCATGATCAATGTATTTGGAATATTATATGCTGATTTTTATAGATTTTTGCATAGTTTTGTGTTCTTTTTGCTATGACTTGCTAAAATGGAATATGCTTAGAATAATAACAACATTTACCTAATCATTTTTTTATTTGTATCAAGCATTTATTTCACCTAAATCTGGCAACAGTGCAAGCAAGCTCATTGTCTGTGCAACAAAAGCGGGTCTTTCCCATGTAAATTCCAGCCAGCTGTCCATAAATAGCAAGGCATGTAATTCACATGTGGAAAGAGATGAAGACCATTGGAATTTGATCTTAGGAGATAACCCACCTGAGAGATGCAGAAGAAATCACTAGAAAAACACACATTTTTTCATTCTGAATTATCTTCAGAATGAACAGATATCTTCGGAATGAGAGAACACGTCTTCGAAATGAGCGGATCTTCAGAATGAAGAATGCAGTATCTTCGAAATGAGCGGATCTTCGAAATGAGAATTGCAGTATCTTCGGAATGAAAACTGTCGTATCTTCGAAATGAGCGATCTTCGGAATGAGAATTGCATTGTCTTCGAAATGAAGCCACTTATCTTCGAAATGAAAATAGAGTGTGCTTTTTGACTTGTTGACCAATTTTTGAAGCCAAAAAAAGGGAAATAAAGGTTGGAAAAGGTAAAGGGAAAGATCTTCCATATGTCTTTGCCGTCATTGCCGACCAAAGCCATCATTAAGGGAAAGATCAAGTTTTAATCTTCTTCTAGGATAAAACCAGAATTTGTTGCAGCATTGTAGGATTAGATCTTTTGAGATATTCTTTGTTTGTAATCAGACCTTAGGACATCTATAAATATTGCTCTCGTTTAGGTTGAGCCTAGTAGTGAGTAGTAGGAAGTAAGTAATATATGTAGAGAAAGTAAAGAAGCAAAAAATAGGTAGAATTTGACTGTTACAGTCTTGTAACAGGTTTTCAGCAGAATTATTATAAAAATGTTCTTTAATCAATAAAAGTGCACTAGTTCTATTTCATGTTACTTGTAAATGAGTGTGATTAAAATCTAGAGAGAGATACTCATACCTTCTTCTGGACAAGGAGGCTGGCCACTTCCAAACCTAGGAGGAGGACTAACAACAGGTTTTATTCTGATTTTGCTGCAACATAATGAGTTGTAGAACTTGTTATTTCAATTGCTTGTAAACAGCTGACAATATCTACAGTCTTAGTTTATTTATACTTAGATTAATTTTGTGCTTAATGTTTTAGCTATAATATTTACTTTCAGCAAAGCTTCCATTTTATTTCAGACTGTTATTTCCAAAATTTGTTGTTTTCTGTAATTTCTTGCATTTTATGTTTTGCTGTCAACTCCTGCACAGAATATTGACAACCTTCTGTTACAGAGCCTTGATAGTTTTCATTTCTATGTTAGAATTAGAATTTCATTACTACAAAAGTAATTAGATTTTCCTTTTGCAATTAGGATCAGACTTTCAATTCTACAACTGTTATTTCTACAATATAATTAGGTCTCATTCTGCAATTGTAATTAGGACTTCATTTCTGTAGTTAATGATTAGTTTCCAATTCTGTAACTTAGATTAAGGTTTAATTCATGCAATTTAGAGATAGGAATGTCCTAAAACCCCCCACACAACCGATTTCACCAATAAAACCTGTTGCTCTAGATTGACCTAAGTTATAGCTATTTTGCCTCTTCTTTCGTAGATAGCCTTGTACACTGCCCTTGATTGACAAATACATTCAGAATTAATGATGGTATAATGACTACCCATCATTTTGGCCAGCCAAGAAATTCAGCACATGGATATCCCATTATTTTGGGAAGACCTTGGCTTGCAACTGCAGCAGCCTTCATAGACTGCAAATCTGGAAATATGACTATTTCAAATGGTATTGATCTAAAACAGATTTCTTTATATCCTTCTACAAAACCATCCAACAAATTTTTAGGTCAGTTATGGTTTTCTGACTCAGAGGAAGAACCAAAAGAGGTCATTTCTACACTAGCTACCTTAGTAGTAAGAGAACACACGGAAGACCTCAATGACACAAAAAATTCAAAAAATGAAACAATCCTGATGAATGTTCTGCATGAACAAGGTTTAGAAGGGGAAACAACAAATATCCAACAATTAAGTAATGAGGAGAATCAAAAATCTAAAGATGAACCATCTATACTATCATAGGGAAACTCTGTTTCACTACCACATGGATGGCACCATCATCTGATTTTTCCTTCTCACTGTTCCATACAAGATATGCTTCGCTCAAGCAACAATAAAACAAAAACTGCTTCTTTTCTCCCATCTCAGCAATGTCCTCTTAATCCCCTAATCACCAAGTATGAAGGAGTGAATTCAGTCCTTCTAAATACAAAACAAATAGAAGTCCAACGAGGCAAATTTTTGAACATTTACAACCAGCTTACTAGGGAAGAGGAAGAAAAATTGATAGTTGTCTTGTAGAAGCATGTTCATGCTTTTTCTTGGAACTACAAAGATATGTCAGGAGTTCATCCTGATATATGTATCCACAGAATCTATACTGAAGAAGTCAAGCTAGTTAGACAACCCCAGAGAAGATTGAATCCTACCTTAAGAGATATTATGAAAGAAGAAATTGAAAAACTTCTGGAAGTAGGATTCATTTACCCAATTTCTGATAGCCAATGGGTTTCTCCATTGGTAATAGTTCCTAAGAAAAATGGAAAAATGAGAGTATGTGTAGACTATAGAGAATTGAATAAGGTGACATACAAAGACCTTTCCATTACCTTTCATAGATCAGGTGTTAGATACTCTTCTTTGGAAAAATATACTTTTGTTTTCTTGATGGATTTAGTGGATATAATCAAATTCAGATTGCACCTGAAGATCAAGAGAAAACAAATTTTACATGTCCATGGGGAAAATTTGCCTATAGGGTTTTACCTTTTGGTTTGTGTAATGCCCCAACAAATTTTCGATGAGCAGTCCTAGCAATTTTTGCTGATCTGACCACCAAAAGTGTTGAAATATACATGGATGATTTCACAGTATGTGGATAGACTTTTGATTTTACATTGCAAAATATTGACAAAGTTTTAACTCGTTGTGAAACATACCAGTTATCCTTGAATCCAGAAAAATGCTTCATGATGATGAAAGAAGGGATAGTTCTTGGTCATCACATCTCTCCTGAAGGGATCCAAGTTGATCCAAAGAAGGTGGAAATTATCAAGAACCTCCTTCCTCCTAAAACTCAGACAAATGTCAGAAGTTTCCTAGGACACATTGGTTTTTACCATAGGTTTATTCCTAACTTTAGTACAATAGCTAGTCCTATGTTTGCCCTATTGACTAAAGATTCTAAATTCTCCTGGACTGCAAAGTGTCAGGAAGCATTTGAAGCTCTGAAAGAGAAATTAATAACTCCACCTGTTCTCAGAGGATCTAATTGGACATTACCATTTCACATACAGATCGATGCCTCCAATACAAACAATTGGAGCAGCATTAGGACAAATTGATAATGGTGAACATTATACCATCTACAACATTAGCAAGAACTTGACAGGATCCGAGAAAAATTATACAACAACTGAGAAGAAATTCCTAGCAGTAATTTATGCCATCAACAAATTCAAGCATTACATCACAGGTTATCAAATATTTATTCACACAAATCATACAGCCATTAAGTATTTGATGAATAAACCTATGGTAAGTGCAAGAATTATTCGTTGGTTCTTTATTGCTTGCAAGAATTTGATATCACTATAATCAAAAAACCATGAAAAGCTAATGTTGTGGTAGATTTCTTGTCCAGGTTGCAGAACACAGATGAAGGGGAATTAGTTGATGACACTTTTTCTTGCAGCAACAACAACCAACGAATAATTCTTGCACTTAGCATTACATCACAGGTTATCAAATATTTATTCACACAAATCATACAGCCATTAAGTATTTGATGAATAAACCTATGGTAAGTGCAAGAATTATTCGTTGGTTGTTGTTGCTGCAAGAATTTGATATCACTATAATCAAAAAACCATGAAAAGCTAATGTTGTGGTAGATTTCTTGTCCAGGTTGCAGAACACAGATGAAGGGGAATTAGTTGATGACACTTTTTCTAATGAAAAACTATTTGCTATATCAGTCCAATCACCTTTATTTGCAGATATAGCCAATTATTTGGTCACAGGGAAAGTTCCTCCACATTTCACTTCAAAACAGAAAAAATAATTGATCAAATAGAGTTCTTCTTTTGAATGGATTAAGGGTATGCTTTTTAAGTGCAATCCTAACCATGTGTTACGTAGGTGCATCCGAAAGGATGAAGTGTATGATATCCTTAGAGCTTGTCATGATGAACCCTCAGGTGGACACTATTCTGTAAAAAGCACAGTTAGGAAAATCCTAGGGACAGGATATTATTGGCCATCTCTTCACAAGGACGTGAAAAAGTACATCAGGCATTGTGATGCATGCCAAAGAATGGGGAAACCCACTCATAAAAATGAGATGCCACTGTAGCCTCAAATGGTTTTAGAACCATTTGAGAGGTGGGGGCTTGATTTTGTAGGACCTATTGATCCCTTCTCAAGGAAAGGTGCATATTCTAGTATGCACTGATTACCTGACAAAGTGGGTAGAGGTGCGTGCTTTCAAACATGCTCATGAAGAGAAGGTCGTTGATTTCTTGTATACTCAGATTTTTTAGAGATTTGGAGCTCCATGGTCTATCACCACAGACCAAGGACCCCAATTTGCATCCAAAGTCATAAATGCATTTACAGAATTGTATGAAATCAAACATAGGAAATCATCACCTTACCACCCACAAGCAAATGGCCAGGTTGAGGTAACAAACAGGGAACTAGAACACATCTTGACAAAAATAGTAGCTTTTCATATGAGAAATTGGCTAGATAAATTACCTGAAGCAGTTTGGGCCTACAATACTACTTGGAAGTCCACTACTGGATTCACACCTTATGAACTAGTCTTTGGTAAAAAGCCTCTCTTACCTATTGAATTTGAGCTACTAACATTGCGCATAGCACTGGAAATTGGAATTGAATTGTCGTAGGCATAGACAGATAGGATTCTACAGCTGAATGCATTGGATGGACTTAGATTGGATGCTCTGCACCAAACTGATGTAATTTAGGAGCAGAGGAAGCTGTGGCATGATAGTCACATTCAGTAGAGGAAATTTCAACAAGGAGATTGGGCTTTACTGTTTGATTCTCACTATGAAGAATTCCCTAGAAAACTGAGAACTAGATGGTTGGGATCTTACTAGATTGAGGAGGTATTTGACAATGGAGCAGCTCGTCTATCCCCTATTGATGGATCACAAAGGAAGTTGGTAGTGAATGGACATCACCTCAGAGTGTACCATACACCTATGACTAAAGAAGAATTCTTGCAACAACTTGATAGTTTGGATACACAACAGGTGGAAGAGATTCCCTCTTCCAGTTCAAAATAATCAACATGATCATGGATTTCAAGAAAAAGCAAAAAATACAAAAAAATCAGAAAAAAATAGAAAAAAAAAAAGATGAATAAATTCTGAGTATGAATTCCTTCATGGGCATGGTTTCGGGGGAAATCATGAAATTCCTTCATGGGCATAGTCAGGATCAAGAAAAAAAAAAAAAAAAGAGAAAAAGAGAGAAAAGGAGGTAAAAAAAAAAAAAAAAAAAAAAGAAGGAAAATCAAGAAGAAAAAAAAAAGAGAGAAAAATGAATAACTCGGTAGTGAAAACCTTTTCTTAAGGCACTACTGAGTTGGTATGCATGAAAACCAGTTTTCTGGCATGCATAACCTTAATAAATTTCTAAACCATCATTGTACAAATTCACCAAGTGCACTTGTTTTGAAATGTTGCAGAAAATCTCAACAGAATATCAACAAAGACAGTCATTCTTCAAAACTGGCATTAACTGTTTTTATCAGGTATATATTTCTTACATTTCTTCATTGTGAAATGATTGGTGTATAGTATATGACAATTAACCATTAGAATAAAAGGTATTCATAAGAGTTGGCATACTTAAAAACATGTTTTGAGAATGAAAATATTGATTTCTGCCTAATCTTCGGAACAAGAATGCCAAAAACAGTGCCTGCTGTTTGTATTATCTTCGGATTGAAATTATCTTCAAAATGATAGCAAAATGAATGTTGCACTTTGTATTCAGAAAGAAACTTTGTCTTCGGAATGACAATTTGTCTTCAGAATGAAACTTGGTCTTCGAAATGATGACTTGCTGCATCATATTCAAAATGAGGATCTGTCTTCGAAATGAAGCAGGATTTGTCTTCGGAATGAAATTCTGTCTTTGGAATGACGATTTACCTTCGCAATACAACCTGATATTTGGAATGAGGGTTGATATTTAGAATGAGGATTAATCTTCGGAATGAAGATTTAAATTTGCAAAGAAGCAAGATTTGTCTTCAGAATGAAGACCTATCTTCAGAATGAAGTTATAATCTTTGGAATGAGGATTTGTCTTCGAAATGAAGACTCGTCTTCGGAATGAAGTCATAATCTTTGAAATGAAGTTTTGTTTGCGCAATAAGTTATAATATTTGGAAAGAACATTCAATGTAATATCTCCACGTGGCATCCAAGAAAACAAGGTACGACAAAATCAAATTCTTTTAGCTGCATACGATAAAAAGGAACACGTGTCAGCAAGGATATGGTTTATTTTGCACGTGAGAATCTGCGAACTGAACAGAGAAATTAACACCAAATGAGGTGGATCTGACGACAAGGACGTCCATGCAATCATTGATGGATAGGTGTTTGTTGCAATAGTTGAAATGTGTGCCACCATTCTTTCCGAAGACGTGTTTGCAAAATACAGTGCTCAGGTTATGGGTCATTCCGAAGAAGAAGACGAGAACAGGGCAAACAAAGATTTCGAACTAAAACCCTACAAATCTGCAACATAAAAAATCAAAGATCTAGCAAAGGAATAGCAGCAACAGTAAATGGTTTTTAAACAAAAAATATGGGGTGAAAGATCAGAACAGAACCTGTAGATACCACCTACCTCGGAGAAAATTCGGTAGTCATGCAGATTTTTGAATATGGAGGGTTTATGCCGTTTCTGGATAAGTTTAATGGTTCTTCTGAAGATTTTGCTGGCATGTTCACCCATACATTCAGAAACAACCGAGAACATGTTAACGACATGACTATTGAGGTAACCCCTAAAATTTTAAGTCAGATTACTGAGCTGCCATTAGAAGGGATTTCAATTTCTAGATCTGGCAAGAATACATTGGCAAATGTAGTTAATTAGTTTGTAGAAGAAAATTATAGAGAACCAGAGTATTTAACCCATAAAAACACATGCAAAGGGTTAAAAAGGGCCAGCCTATAGGAACCCTAGGATGAAGTAGCCACTTGGGTAATTAAATTCCTAACCTATGAAGGGCAGTATGTGCTGTTGTCAGGGCATCATCTGTGAATTTTTAACCTTCTCAGACATGGTGAGAAACAACCAGAAGTTAGGGTAAATCTTCCCCTGTATCTGTATCAAGAATTTAAAAACATGGCAAAGAGATATCAAGAGGGTAAAGTAAGCCTTCGCCATCATGGCCTCATCAAACTAGTTTGCCAACACCATTTTAGAGGAAACCCTAGGAGTTTTGATAGGTTTTACTCTACCCTAAATGATGTCACTTTTGGGGATGAAGATGAGGAAGAAGAAGAACCAAATACTACTAATGTTGTTGCAGAAGAAAAAATAGCTACTACAGAGAATGTTGTAGAAGATGCTACAAAGGAAACTGCAGAAGGTACCCCAAAAGCTGTTACAGAACCACACCCAGCAGCAACAACAAAAAACCTTGCTCCTGAACCCTCAACTTCACGAACCAGGAAACAAAGAAAAAGAGGATCTGGAACTGGCAGCAGAGCAAAAAAATAAAAGAAGGTTCATTTTTCTGAGGTGACTACTGATTTGACAGAACAATAAATAATAAGGGAAACAGAGGCATCTGAAACTATCCCCACAACCCCTGCTGACACCAGGAAGCAGAGAAAAAAGAAGAAGTTTGCATCTGGAACTAGGAGGTCCACAAGAATCCATTTGAAAGAAATAGCAGAACAGGTTATGGAGGAAAAAGAAGGACAAAGCAGCCCAGATGTCACAGAAATACAACCAGCCTCTGAAAACTTTCCAAAATTCCCTAAACAGATAGCTGAGGCAAAAACTGAGCAGGATAATTTGGAAGAGGCTACAGTTCAATAGGCTACAGATATGGTAGATGCCCTTATAGACAGTTTTATAGAGCCTCCTGAACAAGAACAAATTGTTGCAGAAGAAGAGATATTGGTTGAGCAGCCAACTGCAGCTGATTTGTCTGCATCAGCTTTTGAAGCAGAAACAAAAGTGGAAGATATCACAGAGCAGCTAAAAGCAGCAAGGAGTGTTGTCAAAACATAGACCAGATGGATTTCAGAGAAAGAAAGCATCATTGAGATACAGGAAAGAAAAATTGTAGAGTTACAGTAGGAAGTGGCAGCATTAAGAAGAATGTTGTCATAGTCTAAAAAATAGCCAATTGTATCCATTGATGAAGACAATTTGGCTCAATTGCTTCTGGGTCTATCAAGGGCAGATGAATCTGTTGAGACAAACATGGGTGTTCATTTTGAAGTAGCACCCATTCATTCTGAAGAAGTGCATGTTCATTCTGAAGCAACACCATCTCATTCTGAAGCATTGCCTTCTTGTTCTGAAGATGCTTCAAAAATGGTAAAGAGCATAGCAGAGAATGTTGAAGATGAGTCACCAACACAAGAACATTCCTAGCAGCAAGAAAATGTTCAAGTAAGTACTCCTATTGAGGTCCCTGCATTTCAAACGATTACACTTTTAGTAGAAACAACAAATAAGGGGGTACAAGTAGAATTACTATCTAATGACAACCCAATAGAAATAGCAAATAAGGGGGTGCAAGTAGAGTTATTGACAGATGAACAGCCAGTGGAAGTGGCAAAAAAAGGAGTTTAGATAGATCTGTCTCCTAGGATCCCCCTGTAGTCAGACCACCTAATACTGTGTCTCTATAGCAGTACAATGCAGACATAGCTAGCTGGATGATTAGATATGAGTAGCTTGCCACTAAAACTAAAAAGTTCAAATTGGAAGCAAAACAACTAGAAGCCAAGGACACAAAAATTTAGGCATTGAAAGAAAAGGTGTCTGACTTATGCCAAATTGCTAAATTTTTAGTTCAATTTAGATGACCAGCCAGATTTTATAGCCTTATTTTGAAGGAGAAATACCTCAGATGGCAGGTCATGAGGATTAGTTCAAACCTCCCATATAAATTGGACACCACTGCAGATTTCCTGGAAGCATACTTTGACAGCCCTTTTGAGCAGAAAAATCTCCTGTGTGAACTATTTTTACATAGTTTCTACATTCCAAAGGAAGTAGAATTTCATCCTCAAATTTACATTGGAGATGTTCAGTTGAGAGCATTTATGTCTACTTTACAGAATCAACTTTACTAGGATCAAGAGAAAAAGTAGAATAAAAAGATTGAAATAAGGGCTGAGTTGTTAGTCAGAGCAATCCAGCCAAACCAACTAGTTATCACCAGACAACACTTCTCAATGATGAACATGGATGATATAAAGAGGATGTACTTGAACAACTTAAGGGACTGTGTGGCCAGATTCAACAATTTTTGTGATCACAATTTTTTCCCAGCATTGTCAGTATGCAGAGATAGATGGGCTGAACTTTCCATGTCTTTGAGAAAAAGAGAACCCATCTCCCCCATAAAATTAGAATGGTCCAGAAGAAGAGCAGAAGGTGTAATCCAGCTGATTCAAATCATGCAACATAACCGGATAGGTCTTAGGTTTAGGCCTCCAACCATCATTACTCCAGTTCCATTCTACTTTGAGGAAGATGCCCAATCTGATGAACAATTTGAAGATTGGATTAGAAAAATTCAAGAAAATAGGGGGTATTATATAGGCAAGAAATTATTCTACAGGTCATGGAATCTAAATATGGACATATGTGATTCCATAGCCCAACAGAATGCATGAGGGCCTGCATTAATATAAGTTGGGGGGAAAATGATGAGGCCCGGAAATGCCTCAATCATAACATGTTTTGAACACTAAAATTGCCTATAAACTCTTATGTTTTATCTGATATGTTAGTTAAGTTGATTCAATATGTTGTATATTAACCATTTTGCATGATCAATGTATTTGGAATATTATATGCTGATTTTTACATCTTTTTGCATAGTTTTGTGTTCTTTTTGCTATGACTTGCTAAATTTATATATGCTTAGAATAATAGCAACATTTCACTAATCATGTTTTGATTTGTCTCAAGCATTTATTTCACCTAAATATGGCAACAGTGCAAGCAAACTGTTGCTGTGCAACAAAAACTGGTCTTTCCCATGTAAATTCCGACCAGTTGTCCATAAATAGCAAGGCATGTAATTCACATGTGGAAAGAGATGAATACCATTAGAATTTGATCTTAGGAGATAACCCACCTGAGAGATGCAGAAGAAATCACTGGAAAAGCACACATTTTTTCATTCCGAAGTATCTTTGGAATGAACAGATATCTTTGGAATGAGAGAACACAGCGTCTTCGAAATGAGCGGATATTCGGAATGAAGAATGCAGTATCTTCAAAATGAGCGGATCTTCGAAATGAGAATTGCAGTATCTTCGAAATGAGAACTGCAGTATCTTTAGAATGAGCGATCTTCAAAATGAGAATTGCATTGTCTTTGGAATGAAGCCACTTATCTTCGGAATGAAAACAGAGTGTGCTTTTTGACTTGTTGACCAATTTTTGAAGCCAAAAAAAGGGAAATAAAGGTTGGAAAAGGTAAATGGAAAGATCTTCCATCTATCTTTGCCGTCATTGCCGACCAAAGCCATCATTAAGGGAAAGATCAAGTTTTAATCTTCTTCTAGGATAAAACCAGAATTTGTTGTAGCATTGTAGGATTAGATCTTTTGAGATATTCTTTGTTTGTAATCAGACCTTAGGACATCTATAAATATTGCTTCCATTCAGGTTGAGCCTAGTAGTGAGTAGTAGGAAGTAAGTAATATATGTAGAGAAAGTAAAGAAGCAAAAAATAGGTAGAATTTGACTGTTACAGTCCTGTAACAGGTTTTCAATAGAATTATTGTAATCATGTTCTTTAATCAATAAAAGTGCACCAGTTCTATTTCATGTTACTTGTAAATGAGTGTGATTAAGATCTAGAGAGAGAGAGACTCATACCTTCTTCTGGACAAGGAGGTTGGCCACTTCCAGACCTAGGAGGAGGACTAATAGCAGGTTTTATTCTGATTTTGCTACAACAGAATGAGTTGTAGAACTTGTTATTTCAATTGCTTGTAAACAACTGACAATATCTATAGTATTAGTTTATTTATACTTAGATTAATCTTGTGCTTAATGTTTTAGCTATAATCTTTACTTTCAGCAAAGCTTCCATTTTATTTCAGACTGTTATTTCCAGAATTTGTTGTTTTCTATAATTTCCTGCATTTTATGTTTTGCTGTCAACTCCTGCACAGAAGATTGACAACCTTCTATTATAGAGCCTTGACAGTTTTCATTTCTATGTTAGAATTAGACTTTCATTACTGCAAAAGTAATTAGATTTTCCTTCTGCAATTAGGATCAGACTTTCAATTCTATAACTGTTATTTTTGCAATATAATTAGGTCTCATTTTGCAATTGTAATTAGGACTTCATTTCTATAGTTAATGATTAGTTTCCAATTCTACAACTTAGATTAAGGTTTAATTCATGCAAATTAGATATAGGAATGTCCTAAAACACCCCACACAACCGGTTTCACCAATAAAACCTGTTGCTCTAGATTGACCTAAGTTATAGCTGTTTTGCCTCTTCTTTCACAGATAGCCTTGTACAATGCCCTGGATTGACAAATACATTGAGAATTAATGATGGTATAACGACTACCCATCAAAAACCACATCCAAAAACTTCTATAACTCATTATTCACCATCAAAGTGATGGTTGGATGAATTTTCCTTAGATTTTTCTTTACTAAATTCTTTTTGGGTTTGAATGAAATGTTGTGTACGACTAACTTTGGATCAAGCCCTCACATGTATTTGTAAGTCCAAGCAAAATATTTAGCCTCTCCTTGAGGAGAGGAATCATGATGGCTTGTTCCTATGGAGATAGACTTTCTCCGAACTTGACTTTCTTTGGTTGAGTAGGATCATCATTGATGTCCACCTCAAAAGTCACTTATATAGCCATATGTGACCCATCCTCTAGCTGGTGAGGTGTGGTATCAAATGAATGTCATCGATGGGATTTACAGATCCTACTAACTCAAGATCCAAACTATCATGGAACACGTCATATGCATAATCTTATTCAAAATGAAATGGTTGTAATACCTCTTTCTTAGGTAAAATATCCTCAGACTCTACAAGAAAATCAGTGTAATCCTAGTCAATAACATCCATATCAAGATATATTGGTTTGGTAGGATCTGATGGGCTATGAAGTGGAGTGATAAAATCAATGGAGATTATATTGATGGATGGAATGAAATCTCCAAGACCACATGGGTTAAATATTATCTCATAGGTTTCTCCTCCATACTCACATTGAGGCTCTGGAGGAAAAGAAATCTCTGAATCCGATCCATGAGCAAACTGGATAATAGGGTCATTGGGTTCTAAGAGCTCTCTCAATGTAGGCAGAGGGGAATTTATTGCATGATAAATGGTATTTAAGTTGAAAGGTCTCCCAAAAAATTGTAAGCCAGGGTCTATGGCATGAAGTGCCACTTCTCTTCCTACCAGCATGTTGACTTACCATAAGTGGCAAGGCCCAAGATAAGCCATCTCCATCTCGTCTTCAAAGTTGTCATCAGTTATCTAAAAACAATTAGCATTGCTATGTGTTTCTAATACAAGGGACACATGTCTTGGCTCCAAGTAGGCCATCTCTGTTTCATCTTCATATTCTTCATCACTTATGAAGATGCCATTTACATTAGTTTCTTTCCCTAAGAAAAGGGGCACGTGTCTTGGCTCTAAGTAGGCCATTTATATTTCATCCTCATATTCTTCACCACTTATAAAAATGCCATTTGTATTAGTTTCTTACCCCAAGATATGGGACCACTACCTTGGCCATAGGTAGGCTCTTGCTGTTGAGTTATCTGAATCATAGCCACTTTCATCCGATATGTATCCACTCTCATTGTGGCTAGACCAGGTAAGGCTCTACAAATAGCATGGCTCATGATAGGCTAGGCTTACTTTTATTTCATCATCGCTTACCACATATCCATTTTCTTATAATTCTCCATCCCATAAGGTGCAAATTGTAGGGTTGGTGTCAATTGAGAAGTTTTTATAGTAATTCTTCGGTGGTGGTATGTTTACCATGACCACTTGTCTATTGATCAGATGTATTATGGGATGATAAGGAATAAAATTGATGTCTTCTCATAACCCCAAGCTCAATCTATCCAAGGCTACTGCTAGAGAGTCATCTTGACCTCTGATGTGGTAACCTAACCCAAACTTGTTAGTGGGAAGTTGGTACTGCATCTCACATGGCCGCCTACACCCCTGCTCATATATACTTAGATGGTAACCATGCCAATAGCAACATTCAAATTAGACTAGAAAAACTCAGGATTAGAGAGGTAATAAACATTAACTATGAATAGATCATCATTATCCTCTTCTATGTCCAAAAACTTATGGGTGTAGTCCAGGCTAGTGTAGATAAATTTGGTCTGGTTGGGAGGGATTCCAAGTAAAACCACTATTCCCACTGGTGGTATTAGGTATTTTGGTCACCCTATGTCTTATGTAGACTCAATTATGGGCGTGAATTTTATATTGTGCACAAGGTACTCTCATATCCCCATAATTTCTAAGTGTATTGTTGTATGTGATGTGGATGACCCTACATACGACACTAGAGAAATAGGCTCTAGAATTTCCTCTACTTGATCCTAAAGATCTTCTTCCATGGGACTTAGGATTTTTGAAATGGCTATAATTAACAATTTATTATGTTTTATTTCCTCGATTAAGGGTGCCTTTAGCTTCTGATTGTCTTTAGGTTTAGACGTTGATGGTATCTTAGAAGCGTTAGTTGTTTTGGGCACAAGAGGAGGTATTGATGTGGATGGGTCTTTTCATACCTCTTTGTCTCTGTCATCTAGTTGTGTAGTTGGAGATGAATGTCCTACATATAGGTGGCTGGAAGGAATAACAAAATTCCCTAGAATATCCACCTGATGGACATATTTGAATGTCTCTTTATTAGCCAAAACTACATAGACTTTGTCATCGTGCACATACTTGACACATTGGTGCAAAATCAAAGGCACACACTTCATATCTCTTATCCAGGGATATCCTAGAAGGATGTTGTATTGCATGGTCCCTTACAAGACATGAAACATCACAGGGATGGTCTTATGCCCCACCTTAATGGGTAGGACTATCGTTCCCATAGTAGAGCATAAAGCATCATTGAAAGCTCTTAACGTGTAGGCTCCTAGAATGATATTGGACTTTGGGATCATAAGGTGCCCTATTACTGTTGTTGTGATGATGTTGATTTATGAAATTGTATCGATCAAGACCAAATTGAAAGGTAAATCATTGACTGATGCAACAATGTTCAGTGGAGGGTCTGGTATGGTAGTAGGTACTGTCTTAATCTCATGATCATAAAATCGAATTACAGGTTCTTGGTATTGTTGTACTTGTCCCACAAAATGATTTAATGCATTTGAATCTTGTGGTTGAAGCTCAATTGATCTTAAAATATCCATTAAAGTCTCCTTGTGCTTTTGGGATTGTTGTATGAGATCATAGATATATAACTTGGTCAGAGTCATTTGTAAGTTTTATTCTAGTCTACTCTGAACAGTTACCATAGGTCATGTTGGTGGACCTGGAAGGTTGTTTTACCCCTACCTCTACCTAGGTGCAGTTGGGACACTAATGTGAGCTACAAGAGGATACTCTTGGTTGCTATGTTGACAATTTTAATGATCCCAACACATCCATGGGTAGGTGTATCAATTCGAACCTGATTGACTTGGGCACCTTACCTTTTAGGGACCTCATGGTTGGGAAATGAGTTTTTGTATATACCCATATCTCTATTATCAGGAGCCAATGGATTGTCAAATTTAAGTTCTCTTGCTTCAATAATATTTTGCACTTGCCAATGCACCCTTTGATTTCATGCCTCGGTATCCTGTGATAAGGGCAAAATTGATCTTCCATATATCCTTTTGGCTTAGGATGGTTGGGATCTAAAAGAGGCACATCAGGGAACCTGATATTCCCAGCCTTGCTCAACTGGTTGAAAATTGATTTCATTAACTCTGAAAGAGGTGTAAAATAGCGAGGTGGCTTGCATTCTCTGTTTCGTCCTTGATTATTCTTTTGATCGTAATTGGATAGTGGGGGCTATGCTTGATAATTTTGGGGTTGCTGCACAACCCCATATTTAGGTGTAGGTAATACTACTTGATTAACTAGAGTAGGGCTTGCCTGCTTCTGCTTGTATTTGTCATTCTTGCCATTTTTGTTCCACTCATTTTTTTCGAAGCTTAATGGTTCCCTCATATACTTTTATATCCTCAATGAGTTTGGCATGTGCCAAGGCTTACTCAAATGAAGGATATTGTTGAAGTTATAGCAATAGGAAAATATTTTTTGAATAACTCTTGGCAAACATGCAAACAATCTCTTCTATGGGGACGGAGAATGATAACTTTGCCATGAATTTTATCCATCTATCCCCATACTCTATTATTGGATCATCATCATAATGTTTTAAGTTGGCTAGGTCTAAAAGGTTCACCTTATTTTTAGCACCAAAGGATAAATGCTTTAGGAAAGTGTTTACTAGTTGTTCAAATTTGGATACATTGTGCTTGGGAAGCTAGTTGAACCATTGGGTGGCAGCCCCTAAAAATATCATAATGAAAGTTCTCAACATGAGAACATCATTGTCTTCAAGATGAAAACATGCATTGATGAAATTGGTGACATGCTCTTGCACATCCTCTTTGCCTTTGAATTTTTCTAACCTAGGCATCTCAAAGTGCTTAGGATATGCAGGGCTAGGAACTGATGGACACAATGGTTGGTTGTGTATTTTACTCAATGTTGGTTGGTTCCCAGTCGTATCTTGCTTCTCAAAGGACTTCATATTTTTGGTGAGTTCCTAAAATACCTTTGATGCAAGGAGTTCCTCTTATTTTAGGCCCACTCATGGTGGTGATTGAGGCAACCCTGTATCCACTTATCTTGTTCTATTCTCTTCCCTCCTATGAGTGGATTCAGGATGTGTTTGATCCTGATTTATCATGTTTACCCTTTCCATACCAGTTTGATTTTTTTCATTATTTGAGTGGTGATTTTTTTGTGGACTGTCTCCTTGCCTAGAACACCCTTCTATTGGTGATTTAGCATGTTTATCTCTTTGGTGGTCATCACCATTTGCTTGTAAATTAATATGAGCTAGCTACTCATCTTGTTATTTTAAACATTGCTCATGTTGGTGCAAGAGCCTTTCTCTTTGTTTGTCATGCTCGAGAGCTTCCAGTAGCTCTCACTCTTTGTGTAATGGATTTTCTAACCGTCACACATGGTCATATTGCACTGTTAAAAAAGACTCATGTTTGTCTAATTTTGTTCTTATGGTTCTAATTCATAGATTCCTTGAAGGGGTTTTTGCTATTTCTTTGATCTTACTAGCTAATGTGACTTATTCAGTGTGTTTACAAGTTCCTCTATGATTAGACTTTGTATGCATACTATGGGGTCACTTTGAATATTCCACAGGTTGGATGGTGCATTTAGAAGTAACACTTTGTGAACTCCTAGATGAAAAATTCTTTATGGCTATGGTTTTGGGAGTTGGCCTTGAATGGAACCGATCCAACTCATCTAACTATCTTATTTTCCATGGCTTATCCCATGGGGTTCCATTTAATCCAATGAGGTCATAATCTATTGGAACCCTTCCTCCTGTATGAAGGGTATCTTCCATTTGATGTCTATGACTATATGTAGCTCTATTTTCTTACCCTTCGATGGGCAGACCTGTTATTAGAGTCTCAAGTGAAGTTTGATGTGTTGTGACTCTTATGTGTCTCTTTGGTGATGGAGGTTTTATGTCCCCACCTCTTCTCCATGAGGATGGAGGTGTGGAACCCTTATCATTCCTATGTGAAGAATTGGGTCTAGAACCCCTTTTATGTACATGTGGGGAGGAAGCTCTTGAAGCCTCCTCATGTCTTTGAGAATTTTTCATGTGGCGAGAGGAGGGCCTTGAGGCCTCCTCGTGTCTTTTTGATGATGATGGTCAAGAAGCCTCTTTGTGTTTTTGTGAGTTAGTTCCATGATGTGACTCCCTAGGTGGGGTTTCTCGAGGAGAACCCCTAAGGGTTGAGTTATCACCCCTTAGGCTCATGAAACTACATCCCACGGTCTTATGAGTAGGTGTTTCAATGTTACTAAGACTTCACCTATGGGTATGTGTTGCTTCAGATTCTACCTCGGTGTTGGACCGAGGATGTTTACTTCTGGTTTTGACCATTGTGCTTATGGATTAGTCTTTTATGTTGTAATTAGAGATAGCTAATCAATATCAAACAAGTGTTTATATTGATTACCAATTTATGTGTGCCCTAAACTATTTGGTGTGTTTTTATGTGTTGTTATTCTTATTTTCTTGCTCTTGTTTTGAATTTAGAATGAGGAGACTCATCCATAGTGGGAATCAAGAACGCCCATGCCAAACATGATTTTCTCAAAAGAAACTAGGGTACACCACTAAATTCCCAATGGGGGGTTTGCCTAGCTCTTCCACTCTAAACCAATGATTGTTACAACAGTGGGAGACAATTATAACATGAGTAACTTAGTACCACTATAAATAAGTTCCTATTCCATTATAGGAAAGATCTAGGGGGCAAGCCGGTGGAAGGATATGAATGCCAACGTCATTGGACTGAATTGAGGGTTGGTGATGAAATCCAAATTCCCAATGTTTAAAACATATGTTCGTGTGTGGGGTTCATTTTAAGTTTACATAAAGTAAAATGCATCATACAACAACAATGACTCTTTCCTATATGCCTGATATAAATGACGTTTCACTTTTAAGAAAGATGCATAACTAGTATGAGTTTCATAGATGAACTCTAGTTTTTGCAAATATGGCCTCTAGCAGGGCCTCAAAGCATGTAAACCAACACACAATTTATAGCACGCTGGATTCTAGGGTGGAATTTACAAGCATAAGCCATTGTTACTAGCAATGCCTAGTGGAAAATTAAGAAAAACTCTAATATGTGCAAGATGCAAGTTCTTTAATTTCCAATCCTTAGTTTCCAAATCAAAATGTGTCTTAAGTTAACTATTTTAGGAAAATAGAAGCAGAAAAAGAGTCATAAATCATCAAAAAAGTTGTACCAACCTCTAATATAGCTTAGAGAACAAAGATTTTATCCTCTGTTGCACTCTAGTTTTGGCCATTGTTGACCAGAGTAGCTAATTTTTGGCCGCTATAGACCAGAGTGGCTAAACTTGCACACAAACACATGGATTAGTAAAGCGGTAGAAAATAAAATCTTGGTGGGGATCCCATCGTAATCGCCATATGTAGCAACCTCGGGGAAGCAACACACCATCCACTACTCTATTTGCAAATATTATTTATTCAACCATGCATTAAATGAAAGATACAACCAAAATATGAATAAATGAATAGGTAATGCTTTTTATTGTTTTTTCTCAAGTTTGGTTACATATAGATCCCTATGAGGGATTCCCTTCATTTTGATATAGATTTTACAAAATAGGGAAGTAGATGTGTGATATCCCCTCGCAAGGGTAGATGCACTCTCGTAGGCTTCTTGGTGATGCACACGGAACTGTATGAGGGCTTACAGATGACTCCTTCTCCAGGTCTAGTTTCTAGAGGGATCCTCTTGCTTTCATATGTTGATAACCTATCCAATGAACCTATAGTATTTAAAGAATGAAAACAATATCAAATGCTCAGCTGTTCGAGATTGCTTCCCTGGATAAGGTTGTTAGTGATAACCCTAATGATAAACAAAAATATACCCAGTGATAATAAAAACTAATGCTATGAATGCAAGTACATGAAATAAATCAGATCTATGCTAATGGCATAAAAAACATGTAATAAGCTAAATGAAGAGACCTAATTATAAGAACCATAGACTAAGCCTACGGGCCACTGTTCAAGACAGTGGTCGCTAAGATGAAAATATCTCTATTTATCCAAGGCTATAGATCTATGCTTGTTGCTGATGTTAAAATGATTGTCACTTTTGTCTGATGTATTGAAGATCCTGTAGGTGATAACCCCTTAGTTGGCTAGCACTTCATTACTCCTAAGAGGTGCTCCAATTTGCTCTCCAATATGATAGGGATTCATAGCAAGATAAGCTATTTATATCTCAAAATCTCTCCAAGATGATAAAAGAAAGCCCTCAATTGATTCTAGCCGACCCCTCGGTGCTCTTAGGTTTTTACCTTATATTATGTTTAGGTTCTAGGTTTAGGTCTAAAAACCCTAGGACTGAATCCTGCATACAAATTGTTTGTTAGCATGAGAATTTGAGTCTTTGTCTACCCTTGAGGGCCAGTTAACTGATGTCTAAATCTAGACTTGAGTCTTTCATGTAGACTGGCTATGAGGAACAATGTAAAGTTGTCCCCGCTCGGCCTTATTGCATGCAAACTGCCACTTCCACTCAAAATTAGGTTGGTTTGATGGCAAATTGCATTTTAGGGTCTAGCCACTGTCGTCTATAGTGGCTAGGTATTGGATGTTATGAGCTTCAACATCCAAGATTTAGCCACTCTAGTTCATAGTGGACAGGATTGGATGGGCCAAAACTGCCCTAGATGAGTGGTGAAAACCACTTTTGGCACTTTGATGATTCCAAGGTTTAGTTACATGATCTATGAATGTTTCCATATGAGTAGTTATCCTAAACACAATGTGTTTTAGGTGTCTACAGAAGACACCACATAATGTATGACAATCATGAACAAAAATGGTAAGTCTTATTATAAGAATTAATTATTTAAGCATCCTTATGTGAAGTGAGATGTATGGGTTTTCCCTATAAGCTTTTGTAAATTAAAAGATATGCACAAAATAGTTAGTGGTCGTCTAAATATCATTATTTATATCCATCTGGTATCTATCCTATTCCATGAACATCCCTTAATAAATAAAATTTTATAAGGAAATTTGTGTATTATTGATGATATGTTTTGTTGCTATAAGGTATTTTTGAGGTTTTTCCTAAGACTCAAACACCCTAGTTGATTAATCAAAAGTTGTATAATGACTACACAAGACTCATGAAAGATAAAAGATTTTTTTATGAAGATCATTATCCCTATGTGTACAAATGAATATATTAGATGAAACATAAGGCTACCTCATTTCCATGTGGACTCATTCAGTCAATTTTTGTAATGAAGATCACCCTATATTCATCATGATCCTAAATTTGGATGGATTTGGATTAGACTACTAGGTAATACAATCCATCTAAAGCTAGCTCATTTTTAAATTGCTTATAACTACCCCATTTCTAGGTAGGATTCATTCAGTCCATTACTATAATGGGATCACTCAATAGTTTTGGAATACTTACCATTCTAGGGATTCAAGCTCTTTAACCCCTTATTTTATTTTCATTTTTTGGGATACTTGCTCATGCTTAGTGATGACAATCACTGTTTATTTTACATTTTGTTTTATTTTGGAGCAAGGGATTTGCTTAGTGATGAAAATCAATGTTAATTTTTCGTTGCTTTGACTTTGGAATTTTGCTTACTTTGTATGAAAGCAAGGGATTTCTTGGGTAGGGGTTAGCTTGTCCTTTTTCCAATTATCATCATCCTAGACCACACACATCACAATATGAGCAAGTAAAAACATTTTGCTTAATATGACTAGGACCACTTTGTAGTGTTCATATTTCCTTTTCCAAAATAGGATTGTTAATGTTTAAAATGTGATAAGATTTTGATATATGCAAGGTGCTATAAAAACTAGACCTTATCTTCAAAAGCCAAGATAGCTTTATACAAAATCTAAAAATATCACTAGGTATGGCTAAATGATAAGAAAACCCTGGTATATACCTTAAATAAATTTATGGGGTTGTGTTGATAAACACAATTACTCATAGGGGATGATGGATGACGATGATTTTTAAGGATGTATGATTAGCATACAAATGTGGTGTTGTTTGTAGGATTGTACACAACCTATACTAATTCAAGTGTAATGTATGAAAATTCCTAATGTAATGCAATTAAATGAATACATATTATGCAATAAAAAATGTAAATGTTTTTGTATTTTCGATGTTTTAAATTGTTCTCTTGAATTTTGATATTTTGAATTGTTTTTGAATTTTTAACTTTTCAATTGCTTTTTTTGATGATTTTATGATTGATGTTATTTATTTATTTATGAAACACCTTTAGGTGAAGGATTTTAAGAGGATCAGGCTCATAAAAACCTTATAGTTATGTTAGGTGATAGGTCCCAGGTCCAATATTCTCTGAAATAATGAATGGACCCAACATGTTGGCTGTAAATTTATCTCATAGATGCGATAGTAGATTTGAGTTCTGTTGGTTATCTTTGAGTATAATATCCCCAATATTAAAGTACCTTAGGTGGAATTTGTTGTTATAAGCTCATTTTAGATAATCTTGATAAATATGGAGATGGTAAAGGGTATTCAATTGATGTTTGTCAAAAAGGTTTAGTTGATCTAGATGAGCTTGTCTTGCAGTGTCATCATCGATGAACTCATTTAATACGATGTGCAATGATGGAATTTACAATGCCAAGGGAATGATGGCCTCAGTACCATATACTAGTGAGAACGGGGTTGCCCTAGTGGGCATCTGTATACTAGTCCTGTAAGCCCATAATGCAAGAGGTAGTTGAAGGTGCCAATATTTATGATTTTCTTGTATAGTTTTATTCAAAATGACTACTACTGTTTTGTTCAAGGCCTCTGGTTGCCCATTTGCATTTGGATAATATGGTGTGGAAAATTTATGTTGAATATTATATTTGGATGTTAAAGCCCACACAATTTTGTTCTTGAATGAAGTTCCATTATCTGGGATTATTTTGGATGGGATCCCAAAATGATAGATGATGTTGTGAAGTATGAACTTTGCAATATGTGCTCCTATCATAGAATTTAATGGGATCACTTTCACCCACTTGGTGAAATACTCAGTGGTCATTATGATAAATATGTCTTGGCCCAATAATGAGGGAGAGATCTTACAAATTAGATCAAAACCCCATTAAGAAAATGGTCAAGCCACTTGGATGAATTGTAAGACCTAAGGTGATAGGTGCATAAGATTAACATGGTGCTGGTACTTGATGCATTTCTTAACATACAAGCAATAATCCTTCTCCATGGTGGGCCAATAATAGATCATTCAAAGGATGCGCTTGACAATGGCCATGTTGCTGAAATGGGCACCACATGTTCCATCATGAGCTTGTGAAATTATCCAAGTAGATTTCTTGGAGATCAAGGTAATGAAGGAGAATCCTATTGTAGCTATGATGATACAAGATGTCTCCTAATAAGAGATATCTAATAAATTTTTATTTGAATTCTCTTTTGGTAGCATGCGATAATCCTTAAGGGATTATTCCAAGTTTAAGAAAATCATGTAATAAATTGATAAGTGATAGCTTCGACTGATTGAATGACTTGTTCCCATTACGATTTGCATTACATGAATGCAAATTGGGAAAAAACCTTATGGTTAATGGTGATACCATTCTCTATAGAACCCTTCATGATAAAATATCCCTAGGATGCTTTCATTAGAAATTCTCTAGATTTATAGAACCATTCATGATTTGGTTCTATATGAATCATGTGGACTGATTCATGATTATCTTGAGCCTCACACATCATCATGGATTGCGAGAGCATCTTCACATGGATGGTAGTAAAGTCAGCAAATGGATTCTGAGGGATTAAGGATCCCAAAGATGCCATGGTGTCTACAAATATTTTTGATGCATGAGGGACTGCCTCGATGTCATACCACTCTATTTGGGCTAAATAAGTATCCACAAGTTACTTATATGCTTTCAATAAAGGACACCTACACCAATAAATTCCCTTAACTTGGTTAATTATGAGAAGGGAGTCACCAAAGATATTTAGCCTTTTGATCTTCATGGTGAGTGCTATTTGGAGGCCCAAGATTAGGGACTCATATTCAGCATTGTTATTATTGTAAGGAAAGTTGATTTTAAATGATAAGGGTATTGGAGCACATTACAATGTGAAAAACATGATCCATGTATCACCCCCTTGTTTGTATTTTGAACCATCAAAGAATAGAATCATATCAACTTTGTTATCTAGTTCTTTGGGTTTGGATAATTTTGATAATACAAATACTGCATCATTTGATAGTTTTATGATAAGAGGCTTGTGATCCTGAAGAGGTGCCTCTACCATTTGATCATCTATGACCTATCCTTTGATTGAATTTTAGCTTATGAATTCTAGGTCAAATTCTATCAATAGCATGATAAAATTTACAATACATGTATTATAATATATTTTGCTCATCATATACTGCAAAGGATTTTGTTTTGATATAACATATGTTTTATGGTTCATCATATAGTGACACAACTTCTTAGTTGCAAAAACCACTTCTAAACATAGTTTCTCTATGTATGCATATCCTATATCATAACTCACCAAGGTGCAACTTATGTAGTATATCACCTATTCTTTGTCTTGCTTGTTCTTCTAGGCCAACAGGGTTTCTAGTCCAAAGTTAGTGGTTGATATATACAACAAAAATGGAACATTCGATCTTGGAGGAGCTAGTACTGGTGATAATGCTAGGTATTGCTTTATTTCAATGATGGATTTTTTGCAATCTTCCTCCCACTTGAATGGAACCCCCTTGTGTAGTAGTCGATTCATGGATTGATATTTGTCCAATAACTACATGATGAAGCACTTTATGAATGCTATTTTTCCTAGTAGGCTTCTCATATCATTGATGTTTGTGGAGGGACACATTTATAGTATAGATTTTACCTTCACTGGATCTACTTTGATCCCTATTTAGAAATGATGAATCCTAAGAGTTTTACTAAAGTTACACCAAAGATGCATTTCTTGGGATTCAACCTAACATTGTGCTCAATTAGGTGATCAAAGACTTTCCTAAGGACCTTGGCATACTCTTCATGTGGTAATGACTTGGCCAGTAAGTCATCAATATAATATTCTAATATCTTGTGCATATAGTCATGAAATATGTATGTCATAGCCCACTGATATGTGGCACCAATATTTTTAAGGTTGAATGGCATAACCTTATAGCCAAATATCCCCCATGGAATGGTAAATGTGGTATTGTGCCGATCTTCGAGTTTAATCCAAATTTGGTTGTAACTAGAAAAACCATCCATGAGTGAAGGTATCTCATGACCTACGATTGCATCTACAAGAGCATCAATATTTGGCAATGGAAATGAATCCTTGGGTGTTACCTTGTTGGGGTTCCTAAAATTTGTGCAAATGTAGATTCTTCCATTAGTTTTTCCTATGAGTACCATGTTTGATACCCATTCCGGATAGTCGATGGGAATAATGAACTCTACATCCAACAACTTTTGTAATTCATATTTTACCATTAAGGTGATGATTGGATGAATTTTCCTAAGTTTTTGCTTGATCATATTTTTAGTGGGGTCCAACAAACGATTGCAGAAAGCCAATTTTGGATATAGACCCAACATATATTTATAGGTCCAAGCAAAGATATCAGGTCTCTCTTTCAATAGAGGGATGAGGATGGCTCGTTCCTCAAGAGATAAGCTTTCTTAAAATTTAATTTTTTTTGGATGTGTGGGATCCTTGTTGATATCCACTTAGAAAGTTTTCTCTATTGACATATGCAATCCCTCTTCAAGCTGGTGAGGCATAGGGATCAAATGGATGCCATCAACTGGGTTTATAAGTTCTACCAAATTAGAGTCAAGCTCAGCATGATAAATATCATGGATAAAGCCTAGTGCAAAATGGAATGGTTGCAACATTTATTCATTAGGGAAGAAATATTTAGGCTCTAGGGGAAAATTGATGCGATCAAAATACATGGCCTCAAGATTGAGGTGCAATGGCTTCGAAGGATTAGATGGATTACAGAGTAGAGTGGTCATATTGATGATAATCATGTTTATGGATGGAATAAAATCTCTAGGATCATGTTGATGAACTTAAATACTTCTAGGTTTACCCCCATGCTCTAGATGTGGCTCAGGTGGTATGGGGATAACTGGGTCTACTCTAGGAATAGACAAGACAACTGGATCTTCTGAGGGAAGCAACTATCTTAAATTGGGTAGACCATGGAAAGCCATGTGATAAATCTCATCTATGTTAACTGGTCACCTCATACTGGGAGGACCTAGGAAGAATATATAATACATTTCTTACATATCAATAGGTTGCCTAAGATGATGTAAATGTTGAGGCCCTAAGTAGACCATTTAGATCTCATCTTTGTATTCATCATCATAAAAGAAGTACTTGCTATCATCTTCTTCAGAATTGTACCCTAATTCATATTATTCATAAATAGATTTTGAATCATATTCTTAATTTATGTTAGACCTCTGAGGTTCAATGCTAACATCATCAACATACTCATTATTTTTAATGACCCAATCTATTCCTAGAATGCTTTATGAGGTAGCCTCAATAGAAATGTTTTCATGGTAACCCAAGGGTGGTTCTATAGCTACCATTGTAATTGTGTGATGGTCCTTCCATAAGTGCAAGGGATTAGGGTAGGTGTATGGATTCCAGTCAATATCCTTCCAAAATCCAAGATTAGGTGTCATAGGGAATCCACTAAAGCTTGTACAAATTACGAATAAAATAACATAATTCAAACCTATCAGTAGATAATTGATATTGTGGTTGGTAAGGCATTATGTGGCCCTACTCATAGAGACCCAGACCATTTCCCTACCAGTGACAACGATCAAAGTAACATAGAGCATACTCAGGGTTCGAAAAGTAGTAGACATTACTTGTGAATGGGTCGTCATCCTGATGATCTTCTAGAGAATGGTTGGAGGTCTGATCGAATCTTCCATAAATAATTTTTTTATTGGTAGGTATGCCCAAAGGCATCACCATCCCAATAGGAAAATAAGGGATGCAGGATATCTCCAAATCCTGTATAGACTTTAAGATGGACGTGAAGGTCACGTTATGCACTAAATAATCTATGAATTTTGGGTTGACTAAATGTATCATAACTTGAGGAGCAGATGATCCTGATGATGAGGTAGGGGATACACATTGAGGTAACTCATTCATTAGGTTAGATGGTTTTTCTTCTCCCATAGGAGTAGGAATATATATCATAGAGACATGGGATATGACTTCAAGGTCATCAACCATGGATGCATTTATCTTTTTTTCTTGCATTAGATTTGTCGATCAGGACAGTTTGTCATAAGTTGGTGTTAGTTTAGGCTCTAATGGTGGAACTAAAATATAAGGATCAACTCACACTACTTTGGCCTTTTGATATAGATGCTTAGTAGGTGATGTTGGTGTTATGTCCATATGGATTAAGGTTAAGATGATTTCTCTAGGATTGTCACCTTGGTTAACATACTTGAAGGGCTCTTCTTTAGAAGGGATGACATGAACATTTCCTTCATGAGCATACTTAATGCATTAATGAATAATTTAAGGAATGCACTTCATATCTCGGATCTAGGGTATACCGAGGAGGATGTTATATTTCATGTTGCCTTTAAGTACATGACATGATACTGATATAGTATTCAACTCTACTTGGATAAGAAGCACAATGGTACCGACAGTTGAACACAATGCATCATTGAATTCTTTCAAAGTGAAAGTGGATTATACAATGTGCAACTGAGGGATGCTAATGTGTCTTAATGCACTCATTTATGTAATATTATTGATGACACTATATCAATCAATACTCTCTTGAACAAGATTTGATTTATACAAGAGATTATGTGCAATGGTAGATTTGTTATGCTAGCTGATACTTTCTTTATTTTTTTATCATGGAAAGTGATCACTGGATCTCTACACTACTAAATATATCCCACAAAATTTGTTAATGCATTGAGATCCTAGGCCTCAAGCTCTATGGATATCAAAATTTTCATTAAAGTATCCCTATGCCTAGGGGACTGTTGGATGATATCGTATATTGATAATTTTTCTGAGGTTGTTTGTAGACTCTAAGTGAGTCTATTCTTGATTGTAACCATTGGTATTACTGGTGGGTCAAGCAATGGGTTTTACACTAGCCTTTGTTGAGGTATAGTTGGGATACGTATGGGAGTGATAGGTGGCTCAGGTGGGTTGTATCTCCTATTCCTAGTAACCACATTAATCGTGCAAACAAATCTCTATGTAGGAGGATCTATCCAAACTTGGTTAACCTGACCACCATGGTCCCTTGGAGGTACATGGTTAGGTAGGGGATATTTGAATATTCCCATGTTCTTATTGTCAGGTGCTAAAGGGTTGTCTATTTGTAGTTCATCCTTATCAATCATGTTTTGCACCACATGTTTGAACCCATGGCACACTTCAATGTCATGCCATTTCTATCTATGGTAGGAGTAATAGTGATATTACCTATACAATTTTGACTTAGGGTGATTAGGGTCTAACATATAAACTTCTAGCAATTTCAGAGCCTTAGCCTCGCATAATTGATTAAATATAGATGCAAAATATTCAGACAATGGCATAAACTGATGAGGTAGGCGATGTTGTCTATATTTACCCTAATTTTTTTTGTACTAATTATATTGAATATGGGTTGGTTGAGCATGATAGTTTTGTTGTTGTTGTCTCTTATCCCCTTTAAGAATATTTAACACAACTTGGTTGATAGGTGTAGTTTTACCTTGATATTGTTTATTTCATGTGTTCTTATTATTCCAATATTTATTGGTTCGGATCTTTAGGTCTCATTATTGTAATTTGATATCTTCAATCACTTTGGCTTATGCCAAAGCCTCCTTGAATGTTGTATATTGCTATAGCTAAAACAAAATTGATATGTGCTTGGCATAAGTTTTTGTAAAAATTCAGGTGTGTTCTTTTGTGGGAATGAAGAACGGTAGTTTTACCATTAGTTTTCTCCATATGTTCTCATAATACATCACTAGATCGTCATCATACTTTTTTAGATTAGCTAATTTAGATAGATTAGTATTCTTCTTGACACCAACAGAAAAGCATTCGTTGAAGAACACAAGCTTATACAAAGAGGGGGAGTGAACAGTATAAGACCACTTTTTATTTTTCTTTCCCAATCAATATTATGCAATGTATCAATAGCAATATCAACAACAGTAATCAAAGTAATGCACAAATCACCACACATAATAGAGACACTAATTTAATGTGGTTCACCCAATGTGGGCTACTCCACAAAGAAAATATTTCACTAATAGTTTCTTAATAAATCTTTTGGGAATCCTTTCCCTATTACAATATTTATGGACCTTTGTAAAAATGAGACACCAATCCCCTAATCAAGTTTGTGGATCTCTATCCATAGGAGAACTCCTTTCTCCTATGCTTTGGCTGGTGATATTCTAAAAGAATTGTTACCTCCACTGCACTAGCTAATGGATCTCTATCCACTAAAGACTCCTATCCTCACTCGAAAGACTTATCCTCACTAATCTAGATAATAAATATCTATCCACTAGAGACTATAATCCTCTATACTATGTAACCTCCAAAGCTTGCTCTTAGCTCTATCTCAAATCTGTACTAAACACAATCTTTCGGTATAGCACAAATTTTCTCAATCTTTGTCTTTGGTTTGGCATAAACCTATACTCAAATATGCACCAAACTCTATCCTCAAATATAAACTAAAAACATTCCTTTATTCTAGCACAAATATATCCTCAATATCTATCCTAAAGCCTTAACACAAATCTTGAATTAATCACAAATAAAATTTGCTAGATATTCCATGAACCTTCACTCAAGATTTTAACAAATCAATCAATCAACTCTACTCTCAAGTCTTCTCAAAGACTTGTCTCAAATATACCTTGTAATCTTCCACAAAAGCTCACACTAATCTATCCACAAGTCCTCTCTAGAACTTGTCCAATATACTCAATAATATTTGTCCTGAAATATGTATTGTAAGCTTTCACAAAAGCTCACACAAATCTGTCCACATGTCTTCTCTAAGAATTACCTCAAATCTGCTCAACAAGTCCTCACTAGAACTTGTCCAATCTCATAGAAACATATAAAGAATTGTTAGAGACTCAATATGCTTCACATTCACAACAATGCTCAATCACTTTCAATCTCTCTTTTTACCATAGAAACATATAGAGAATTTTTAGAGACTCAATATGTTTCACACTCACAAACACTCAACCTCTTTCTCAAATCAATTAGAATATGGAACAATGTGTTTCACAGAACTTGAACTATCACTTCAAAACATCCACTTGACTAGGATCAACCAAATCTACTAAATTAAACACTCAATGAAAAACCCTTGCTCACAAACCCTAGTTCAAGTATATGAACACTCAATCACTTATTTCCAACCGTGCTTATCAAACAATCTCACATAACAATGATACTCATGATATTTCATAAATCCTAGTTCAAGATAGTTCACAACTTCACATAACAATGATACTCATGTTCTTTTACAAACCCTAGTTCAAGATAGTTCATAAATTCACATAACAATTATACTCATGTTCTTTCACAAACCCTAGTTCAAGATAGTTCACATATTCACATAAAAATGATACTCATGTTCTTTGCACAAACCCTAGTTCAAGCATATGAAAGCTTTACTCAATATTTCCAACAATGCTTATCAAACAAGGTTTCTAAAATCAAATTTCATTACAAAAAAAACCAAACTCAACAATGCTTATCAAATGACCCTTTTCACTCCAAATTCGCATTCACAACATCCAAAAATCAATAACTAGGAAGATGTGCCCAAACCTTTTTGTTTGATGTAGAAGTGCCCTTAAAAACCTGTCTCAATCACAATTTTCTTCTTTACCAATTTCAATGGTTAGATGACAAAATATCACATTAACACTCTTTCAAAATATTTCTCAATTACAAAAATAATCAAACTTAAATACACCTTATTACTCCTTTGAAATTATCAATCATAAAATCACACATAAAAATAATTACTCAATTTCTCCTTATAATCTCCAACTTTAATTAATCAATCTCCAAAAATTAAAACTTTCAAAATAATATTGCCTACTCTTTTATCTCCCTCAAATACTCAATATCCAAATTAATTTAGGCAAAAATAAACTTTATAAACCATCAAAAATATTTTATTTTTTCAACCTTAGCACATCCAAAATAATCAAGCAACCAAGACAAATAACATCAGCGCATGCCTTTAACACTAGCCAACAGGCCTTGGTGGATTTCGAATGCAAGACCACTCCCAACTAAGCGCTTTATCGAGGTGCTAGCCCACCACATGGGCTAAGTGCTTCCATGAGAAAGGGAAGTCACAAGAATCCCTTTATTCATTTTGTTTGACACTGCGTAAAATAGAAATTCTCTCTCTTTCTTACAAAATGAACTCGGTGGGTTTCAAACCCTGCACTTCTTGCCTGCCACAAGACTTAGCACCATACATCATTGCCAACTGTGCTAAACAACATTGTGCGAGGTAAGAGGAGACTCGCTTCTTTTTATTAAACCTTCTACCTCTAGAGACCTTTCAAAACATGAAAATCTCTCTCTTCCTTGTGCACTATACTTTGGAGCTTAGGAAATCGATCAATGGTTTTTTGGGAATAAGGCAAAGGTTTTTTCCACCTTTTATACATGAAGACCTCGTGCCATAAAATGTCGATGCTTAAATCGAATTTTGAATTTGATTTTAATTTCAACCTTATAACCCTCTTTAGGGTTATTTAAATTAATATAAATTAATTTATAATTAAATTAAAATTAAGTTATAATTAACTTAAATAACTTTGGAAGTTAATTAAATTAATTAATTAATTAATTTATAATAAAATTATATTAATTAATTTATAATAAATTTAAATTTCTTTTTTAATATTATAAAAAATATTATAATATTATTTTCTTAGGCCTCTTCTTTGCACTTTGGACCACATATGACCACCTAGAACCGAATCTGACCATCTAGAAGTGAAATCTCCTTTTTACACTGATTATGGAACTGCTTCTTCTTGCACTGCTCATTGAAACTGACTTTTGACATCAATGACCACTCACTCTTGACATCAATGAAAACTCATATACTCAAAATGTCCAACAATATCCCCCTTTGTCATTGATAGCAACCCAATTATCTTTTCCAATTTCTTTAATATTTTTTTGTTCTGCTCTCCCTAGGAAACTGCTCCCCCTGACTCAATGCTCTTGCCTTAAATAAAATCTCTCCCCCTTACTCAAATCTCTCCCATTTTGACATCAATGTAAAGGGGTCATATTTGGGTTTTGGGGCTAAGAATGAGTCTCTTAGCTTAGCCCCTCCCCCACCTCCTCTTGAGGTGGTTAATTATGGGGTGGAATTATTTCTACTCCCAGCATGCACTAATATTTATCCACTTTCCTTCTCATCTGATCCTTTTGATTTATCTTATTGTTCCTGTTCCTGCTTGTCTCTGGAATTTTTGCTCTACACAATTTTGTTGTATGTCCATCATTATTGTACTTGTAACACTTAATATTTTTATTCCTTTGAGGTGCAAATGTCTTAGGATTTCTTCTGGTGAAGCCATATCTATTCCTATCATAGACCCTGCAATTCATTGCTTTGTGATCAAACTAATTACATGAGTAGCAATACCCATGAAAATATACCTATTTTTGAAGTTCCCATATTCCTATATTTCATGTGTCCTGCATTGTGAAGCCTTGTGCCCAAATCTATGACATGAGAAACATCATCCATTGAAATTTCCTTGCCTTGACATTATTGGTCTCTTAGTCTATTTTACCCTATGATGGTTCCTATTCCATATGTTCCCTTTTTGTGCATTGTTATTTTCCTTGTTGAACTTTCTATTGTCCAACTCATCCTCAAAAGTCTCACTTTCTCTTACACTGTCTTCTTCTGAAGTTTCTTCTTATTCAAAAATTTATATTGACTCCTCTTCTTGTTTATTTTGTACTTGTTCAAAACCAAGACCTATTTTGTTTATTGACCTTCTTTGTACCTTGATCATTTTATCTACGATCTTTGAGCTCTTTCCAACATTTTGTAGCTTATCCTTAAACTTTTCTACTTCTTCCCTTAGTAGAGCTACTTCTTGTTCTAATATTTCATATTCTAAGAGATTTGCTTCTAACTTATCCTTGAACTTATTTGTCTTAGCCATTGACTTATCTATATCCTCTATAAGCTTTCCTCTTTCTTCATCACATTCTTGAAACTAAAGCTTAAGTTGGGAATTTTGCTTTCTTACCTTCTTCAATGTGTTAAGAGCATAAATAAGCTCTCCCTCAATATCAACTTCTCCTTTATCTGATTCTTCCTCTATTTGTTTGCCTTTGAAAACATATTCATTCTCTTTTGACTTGTCTTCTATAGTATCACCTCCTTCTTCTTCTAGTGCCATTAGAATATTATCTTCTGGTCCTTCAAGTGTATTTTCATATTCATCATCATTGAAACTAAAACCATTCTTTGTACAAATATCTTCAAGATGTTCAAAATTACCACATCTAAAACATTTGAGAATTATTGGTGACATTTTCATAAACTTCTTCTTTTTATTCTATCAAAAATAGAACTTCATCTTTATCATTATCTGAGAAACTATTATCACTATCACTTGAGTACTTACTTTCCTTGTCTGCATAGTAACTCCTTTTATATCTTTGAAATAACTTCTTTCCATGTTTGCCTTGTCCATCCTCACCTTTCTTTTGGTACCTGTATTTTTTGATTTCCTGTTCTTATGATCTTGTTTTTCTTCATCATTGCTATTTCTAGCTTCTTGAAAATTAGTTGCATAGTAACCATACTTTTCACAATTAAAAAATCTAACATATTTTGCATCTTTAAATCTTCTTGGATCCTTATCCCTTCTACCATAATTTACTTATTCATCATTGGATGACTCATTTCTTGAATCTGAATTCTTGCCCTTTGTCTTCTTAGTAGCTTTGAAGGCTGCTTCCTTCTAGAGATTAGGTTCCTCTTTTGTTCTCATCTCAAAAGCTATAAGAATACCAAGTAATTCATCTCTTGTCAAAATATCACCATCTTTTGATTCCTCTATAGTAGAAATATTTTCATTAAATATTTTTAGGAGAGATCATAAGATCTTATCACAAACATCAAATTCTTGAACCTTAAGTCAAAGTACTTGCATGGATTTAACAACCTCATATACATGAAGTAGACGCACACTAATGGTTTCCTCATCCTTCATTCTTAGTTCTTCAAATTGTCCTTTGAGATTTTGTATCTTTGCCTTTTGACACGTTTATCTCCTTCATATATTCTTTGCAACTTATCCCAAATTCCTTTTTTTGATTTGTAATGCATAACCTTTATGAAATTTGTTCTATGCAAACCTCTAAAAATTACATTCATTGCTTTTGAATTGTAATGATGTAGAATCTTACCATATTTATCTGTAGGTGGAGTAGCTGGTGGTGTATATCCATTTTCAACCACTTCCCATATTTCATCGCCAAGTTCCATGAGGTGAATTTTCATTCTCATACTCCAAAATATATAATCACTTCCATAAAATACTGGTGTTGAATTATCTAAGGATCCATTCTTAGAATCCATTGTGTTCTTGTAAGCTTTTCCATAAAGCTGTTAAACTCTTCCAAAGGAACCCGCTCTGATAACAATTGAAGAACACAAGCTGATACTGAGAGGGGGGGGTGAACAGTATAATACCACTTTTTATTTTTATTTCCCAATCAATATTATACAATGTATCAATAACAATATCAACAAAAATATAAAATCAATGCACAAATCACCACATGCAATAGAGACACCAAATTTATGTTGTCCACCCAATGTGGGCTACTCTACGGAGAAAATATTTCACTAATATTTTCTCAATAAATATCTTGGGAATCATTTCCATATTACAATGTTTATGGACCTCTATCCAAAGGAGACACCAATCTCCTAATCAATTTTGTGGATATCTATCCATAGGAGAACTCCTTTATCCTCTACTATGGTTAGTGATATTCTAAAATAATTGCTACCTCCACTGCACTGGCTAATGGATCTCTATCCACTTAATACTCATGTTATCACTCAGAAGACCTATCTTCACTACCTTGGATAATGGATCTCTATCCACTGGAGACTATAATCCTCTATACTCTATCACTTCCAAAGCTTACTCTTAGCTCTGTCTCAAATCTACACTAAACATAGTCCTTTGGTCTAGCAAAAATATACTCAATATCTGTCTCTGGTTTGGCAAAAACCTATCCTCAAATCTACACCAAAATCTATCCTTAATTATACACTAAACACAATCCTTCTGTCTAGCACAAATTTATCCTCAATATTTGTCCTCAAGCCTTAACACAAAGCTTGACTTAATCAAAAATTAACTCTACTAGATCTGCTCCAAACCTTCACTCAAGGTTTGAACAAATTAATCAATCAACTTTGCTCTCAAGTATTCTCAAATACTTGTCTCAAATATTCCTTGTAAGCTTTCATATCAGCTCACACTAATCTATCATAAGTCCTCTCTAGAACTTTTCTAATATGCTCAATAATATCTATCCTCAAATCTGTATTGTAAGCTTCCAAAAAAGCTCACATAAATTTATCCACAAGTCTTCTATAATACTTACCTCCAATCTACTAAAAAATTCCTCACTAGAACTTATCCAATCTCACAAAAATATATAGAGAATTTTTAGAGACTCAATATGCTTTACATTCACAATAATTCTCAATCACTTTCAATCTCTCTTTTTACCATAGAAAAATATAGAGAATTGTTAGAGACTCAATATGTTTCACACTCACAAACACTTAAAATATTTCTCAAATCAATTAGAATATGGAACAAATTGTTTCACAGAACTTGAACTATCAATTCAACACATCCACTTGACTAGGCTCAACCAAATCTACTCAATCAATCACTCAATGAAATAACCCTTGCTCACAAACCCTAGTCCAAGTATATGAACACTCACTCATTTATTTCCAACAATTATTATAAAAAAATCTCACATAACAATGATACTCATGATATTTCACAAACCCTAGTTCAAGATAGTTCACAACTTCACATAACAATGATACTCATGTTCTTTCACAAACCCTAGTTCAAGATAGTTCATAACTTCACATAACAATGATACTCATGTTCTTTCACAAACCCTAGTTCAAGATAGTTTACAACTTCACATAACAATGATACTCATGTTCTTTCACAACTTCACATAACAATGATACTCATGTTCTTTCACAACTTCACATAACAATGATACTCATGTTCTTTGCACAAACCCTAGTTCAAGTATATGAAAGCTTTACTCAATATTTCTAACAATGCTTATCAAACAAGGTTTCTAGAATCAATTTTCATTCCAGAAAAACCAAACCCAAGAATGCTTATAAAACAATCTTTTTCACACCAACTTAGCATTCACAACATCCAAAAATCACTCACTAGGAAGATGTACCCATACATTTTTTTTGTTTTATGTATAAGTGCCCTTAAAAATCTGTCTCAATCATAATTTTCTTATTTGCCAATTTCAATGGTTAGATGACAAAATATCACACTAACACTATTTCAAAATATTTTTCAATTACAAAAATATCAAACTTAAATACACCTTATTACTCTTTTTAATTTAGCAATCATAAAATCACACATAAAAATAATTACTCAATTGCTCCTTATAATCTCCAACTTTAATTAATCAACCTACAAAATTAAACTTTCAAAATAATATTGCCTACTCTTTTATCTCCCTCAAATACTTAATATACAAAATTTAGGCAAAAATAAAATTTATAAACCATAGAAAATATTTTATTTTTTCAACCTTAGCACATCCAAAATAATCAAGCGACCAAGATAAATAACATCAGTGCATAACTTTAGCACTAGCCAAAAGGCTTTGGTGGGTTTCGAACGCGAGACCACTCCCAATCGAGCACCTTATCGAGGCGCTAGCTCACCACATGGGCTAAGTGCTTCCATGAGAAAGGGAAGGCATAAGCCTCCCTTTATTCCTTTTTTTTGACACTGTGTAAAATAGAAATGCCCTCTCTTCCTTACAAAATGAACTCTTGAGATTTCAAACATTGCACTCCTTGCCTACCACAAGACTTAGCACCATTCACCATTGCCAACTACGCTACATAGTGTTGTGCAAGGTAAGAGGAGCCTCACTCTTATTTATTAAACCTTCTACCACCGAAGACCTTTCAAAACACAAAAATCTCTTTCTTTTCCTTGCGCACTATACTTTGGAGCTTAGGAAATCGATCGATGGTTTTTCGGGAATAAGGCAAAGGTTTTTACCACCTTTTATACATGAAGACCTCGTGCCATAAAATGTTGGTGCTTAAATCGAATTTCAAATTTGATTTTAATTTCAACCTTATAACCCTCTTTAGGGTTATTTAAATTAATATAAATTAATTTATAATTAAATTAATTTTTAAGTTATAATTAACTTAAATAACTTTGGAAGTTAATTAAATTAATTAATAAATTAATTTATAATAAAATTATATCAATTAATTTATAATAAATTTAAATTTCCTTTTTAATATTATAATAAAATATTATAATATTATTTTCTTGGGCCTCTTATTGACACTTTGGATCACATCTGACCACCTGGAACCAGATCTAACCATCTTGAAGTGGACTCTACTTTTTGCACTGATTGCGGAATTGCTTCTTCTTGCACTGCTCACTAAAACTGACTTTTGACATCAATGACCACTCACTCTTGACATCAATGATAACTCATCTACTCAAAACGTCGAACATTCACCAGCTGCTCAAATTTGGTGATGTTGTACCTTGGTAATTGGTTATACCATTCAATGGTTATGCCCAAAAGAGTAGTCATGAAAGTTCGTAATACCAAGGCATCATCATGCTACAGTTGAAAACATGAATTCATAAATCTTGTTACATGTTCATGCGCATCTTCATCACCCTTAAAATTATCCAATATATGCATTTTGAACTATTTGGGATAAGCGGGGCTTGGTACTGACAAACACAAAGGTTGATTATAAATTTTGCTTAAGGTTGGCTTTTGGCCAACCACATTTTTTTTCTCAAGATATTTAACTCTCTTAGTAAGCACCTTGTAGGCCTGAGAAGAGGTGATATCTTCCTACCAAAAGGATTTTTAGGGAGTAGGAGGTGGTAATTTCCTTTGAGATTGAGGTGGTCAATTGTATTTATCAACCACATCCACCGAGGATGGTTTAGGATATTGTTGATCCTAATCATCCTGCTTTGACTCTTCATATTGATCCAGCTGAGGAAGATTTAGTGATTGAAATTATTGTTGCTTGGATGCATGATGTGAAGTATGATAACAATCATGCTATACCTATCTAGTGTTAAGCTCAAGGTGTGATGTATCATACCTTTCGTTATGTTGCTCTTTATGCTCACTAGTTGGAAGTATGTTAGCTCGAGCCAATTTGTTCGATTTCTCTTCGTGCTCCTTTTGATCAAGGATGCGTTGCTCTCTCAAATGGTGATCATACACACACTGACGAAGTAACATTTGTCATTATATATTTTATTTTTCTAAGTTATTTAAGTGCTCACCTTCAACACGTAAATTCTCTAATTGATCTTGGAGCATTTGTTCTCTTTGAATTACACAAAGCCTATGTATTTGATCTGCTCAATCTATCATTTGGATATTTAGCTTTGTAACTCCGTACAATTAGTATTAGCAGTATGAGTTCTTATGGAAGGATCCATTACACTCTTTCCTCTATATATTGAGTTTGCATTGGTATTATGGTTGAATCTTTGTTCTATGCTTGCATATGTGGATGGGATATTTGTACTACATGGGTGTTTAGAACATTCACCCTGGGTATAAGAATGTTGCACTATGTCTTCACTACGTGAACTCTAAAAATAAGAATGAGTAATAGAGGTAGCCCTATGTTTTGATCTACTAGGAGCCTATTCTAGTTGATCTAGTTGGTGCATTCTCCATGGTCGATTAGGAGGTGTACTATTTTATCTAATACTATGGAGATCTATCAAATCTCCTCCTTGCTCAAAACGATTTGGATATTTGTTAGCTATGCAATTAGAAACACCTATTTTTTCTTACCCCTCATTGGATAAGTTTTATCTATGACCATCATGTGAATATTGGGGTCTTGAAGCCACCTCATTTAGGTCATGATAATATCCTGGATTTGATATCCTAGTTGGATTTTCTCAATGAGAACCCTCATGCATAGAGTTATCCCCTCTAAGGCTACCTTAATTTTGTTCAGGTATGTTATGGGTAGTTGTGCTGCCTCTAGGGTGATCTCAACCCCCTGGTGCATTGGGTGTCACCTTAGTCATGGACCAAGGGTGACCTCGTGTGGTGACCATAACTTTGTGAATTTATCTCTTGTGTAAATTTTAAGAAGCAAATAAAGTAAACAAGGTGTTTATCTCTTTTAAGTTTTGCTTGTGCTCCTAAAACTTGTTTTATGTGTTTTTATTTGTTGTGAATACAATCTAAAATCTTATCGTATTGCAATAGTTGATGTAATTCATAGATTGTTTAAGATTTTCACCTATACACTCGGAGCGAAAAACCTAGTAATGACATCCAAGCTATCTACCTACCAAAATATGGAGATGAAATCCATACCTGATCAAGAATCATAGGTACTATCGATTCTCACCCAGCACACTGTAGGCAGTGATATACCTTTCAAATAAGAGTACATACTATTTTATACAGATAGGATAGTTCTTGAATCGGCCTTGGCCACAGATGGGTAATGAAAATATTAATATAAACAAGCCAACCAAGTGGTAATGACTTCCACCATTGGTCTTGATAAGTGGGTTGGATGTGAGAGCCCAACACCACTAATGTTTACACTTGGATTGTGGTGTGTGATTGGTTCATTTTAAATTTACATAAAAATGCATCAAATAGCATACAATACTCTTTTCACCTACATGCATATAAAATGTGTTTTATATTAAGAAATACAATATAAAAATATGTTTCAAATTAAGAAATATGTAATACAAATTATTATGAATTGGCCTTTAAAAATATCCCATGAAAAAATACCTACAACCAAGACTAAACAATAGCTACTACTGCAATCGTCAGTGCACAATCATGACTACTATACAGAATAGAAGCTAGAATCCTAGCTACTGGCTTCTAGGATGACTAGCAGACGTAGCTACCATTCCTAATAGAAGCTATCAGAAACATAGAAGAAACAAATTATTTATCCTTTAAATCCTTTTTTCTATGATTTAATTAATTCTACTTCCTTTCAAAAATACAACAAAAGCAAGAAACAGATAAATGGAATAGAACCACTTACAGGTGAATCCACATTCAATGAAGAAATAGGCTACAAATTTTTTACTATGTATTCTTATAGCCACTATAGATCAGGGTGACTACGATGCTAGTTGCTGGAGCTGATGGTGGCTAGGATTTCTAGCTACTATCACTCAAAGTGGCTATTCTTGCATTATAGAAAAATATAGAAACATTAGTAAGTAGTACAAAAATAGGGTATTTCTATCATGATCGCCACTTGTAAGTAGTAAAAATAATGCATCTAATCTATTTGCAAGCATGTAAAAAATTGAAAATAAGAAATCATGTAACCATTGCAAGATAAAAGATGATCAAAATGGAGTGCTTTTTATTAATCCCAATGAATCTTGATTACAATATTTTCCTCTTAGTGAATCCCTCAATTTGATACAATTATTACCAAGGTTGTGGCCCCTCAAAGGGGAGAGTTGCACTCTGATGATTTTCACTCCTCCACTACTTTGCTTATAATAGGGCTTATTAGCTAGCTCCTTATTTGATATCAAGAAGTATGATCTCGGTGATACTTCTTCCTTGAATGGATTTATCACCTACACACAAAGAAACTACAAGACACATCAATAGCACATGATGCCTCTCAATATGAGGCTAGTTTCAAAATGAATGCAAGAAAGAGAGCAAATGCATAAAGATAAGATGAAATACATGAAATACTAAGAATAAAGCATAAATTCTGAATGAATATGTGATTAATATATGTTAAGAAAGTAAATGAACTATAGCTAATGTAAAATCTATGCTAAAAACTAAGGAATAGTTAAACCAGATCCTAGCCACTATTGATCAGAGTAGTCGGCTCTGTTAGCCACTGTCGGCATTACCTACTATGTCTGTGGGTTGCTTTTGAAAACAATAGTAGTGGGATGAGGGCTTTGCACTTTGAATATTTGGCCTAGAATGAACAATTTCTCTACTAAATTGGTGTTCACAAGGTCAGTTGTGTTTTAAGACACAGTTTGGTGGTGGATTGTCTCAGATTTACAGTGAATTTATGAAGAAAATAAAATTTACTCCATTTATGGATGGATAGTTGTCATACTAGTAATCAAAAAACACTTAGCTACACCTCACAGGGATACAAAGTTTCTCTCCAATCTGATAGGTCTTCGCTACAATAAACTTGAGGATCATTTCTTCAATTTAGAGAGATTTTTTATAGAATTCCTAAGTCTTCACCTTGGCTTCTCCAGGAAGCCAAGATCAAGAATCTATTGGGATGGAGCAGTTAGGAAGAGGATTTTAGAAGCTTTGCAAATGAAATTTCCCAAGAAACCTTTGCAAATTGGTTGAATGCAACTAATTTCACTCGACTCAGGGAGCCCAAGTTTATTATAGGGTTAGCCGTGATCAACAGGGGTGACTATGGGCACATTTACCATAGTCTCTATTAATAGTTTTGGATAGCCCATAGCTACTATGATCTTCAATGACTAAAGTCTCAACTATTGTTGACGTCAGCAGCTAGAGCTGCATAGGACTAGGCTACCCTATTTGAGTGGTTAAAACCACTACTTAGTCTTGGCAAGGTCCAAGATCAATCATATGACCTGCAAAGGTGTCCATATGAGTAGTCTCCTAAACATAACGCATTTAGGTGTCTACATTACCGAAATTCCATAGGAGCTTGTTGAAAGGTATCTACGTTTCCCAAATCTATTATGATAACAAGAATTGAAAATAGGAATAGATTCTTCCAATAAGTAGATAGACGATAATTTTATGTGACGATGGATTTTATCATAAAGAAAAGCTAGCAAGTAATATTTGGGTTTTCATATAGTTATGACTTCATACAATATGGGTTGTCCATTTGCAATGTAAAGAGATAGTTGGATTAATAAAATTTATGATGGATTTTTTTGAGTTTGGGTTTCCCCACAAGGTTTCTCCTAGGATAAATCATGTGTTATTATGGATTATAATGTGGTTTGGTTTATTTCAATGTTAACTAGTTACTTTGTTAGTTGTGTTTCTATGCAAACTCCCTAAGGAGTTGATCGATTTATGTATAAGTAGTAAGTAGGATAGAATGGCTATGTTGCTTGGTAAAAGTTGAACTATGGAAGACTTAAGAATTTTCTACTTTGTGTTTAGTTGTATTAAAGTTTTTAATACATTTAGAAGATAAAAATTTATGTTAGAGTAGGAAGTTTAAAATAAGTTAAGTTACATGCTAGGATCTGCCAGCTTAATTTATTCCTCTTAATCGAAGATAAATAATGGTTTGGATGTTAGCTTTTGGTTTCTTAAAAAAAAATTGTGGTTCTAACAATGGCTAGTTGAGGATAAGGATAAAAATATTCATACACATCATAAGGGATATTGATGAGTGAAGATCGAATGAGAATTTGATTATCCACCTTGGACCCTAGTAGTTAGTATTTTTTTATCCTACTAAATATAAAGTGATAAATAAAAAGGTTTTTATGAGGCAAATAAGAATTGATTAGCTCATATTATAGATTATAGTGATAATCAGTTACTATACGCTCTAGCCATGCTCAGATAGACATGAGTAGTAAATGGTATTTATTAGAGTGCTTATTTCGATAGAATGAAAGGAAGGATAAGTTAGCTTGACTGGACAACAAGAGGGATAACTTGTAAATCATAGCTTACACCTAATACATCTGTGTAGTTAGACATACACATGTTGTAGGGATGGGTGTACCTCGAATAAATAAAAGAATTAAGATAAGGTTACTTTGTAGCTAAGACTTCCTAGGAAAAAAAATTTGGGTTATGACATTTGGTATTAGAGCCTAGGTTCGTAGTAGATTGGACTCACTATGCAAGCCTATTACAGTGTGTAATAGGAAACATACCTAGGTGGGGTTTCAAATCTACTAATTAGATTTACTAGGAAATAGTTGCTATAGTAAATTGACTCCTAATGACTCTTTTGTACATGGGAAGGGGCAATACCACCAAAGAGAAATAGAGGTAGTGTTGCCTCAATGATAATGTAAACATACAAAACCAATGTAGAGGGTGTAGCCCTAGATGTGGGCTTAGAAAACCCTAGTGAAGAGAGAGAGGATATCACAACAATGGTGGTCCAACATCATGAACAGGTAGAAACACGAAGATAAATGTTGGATACCATGTTGAACCGAGCAACACTGACTAGGAACTCTAGAATAAAGTAGGCAAATGAACACCTTTCAAAAGCTCAATGGGCTAGGATTCATTTGGAAGTCGAATTGGGTAAATATTTTGTGGTGAAAAGGTCAAATCTTGGCTAACAGAGATAAAAGCTTATTGTGTTTTGAATAATTACTCCTCTGCAACCCAAACATCCTACACCATTCTACACCTTCAAGGTGATGGTGTGAGTTGGTGGGAAATATATAGTAATGGACTAGGACTTACAACTACAGTTGATTTGAGTTGGGAAGATTTTGTGAAGGCCTTTAAAGATAGATTCCTCATGGAGCACTTTTATTCCTAGAAATTTGAGGAATTCACTAGACTTCAATAGGGAATTAGGTCGGTGGAGGCGTACCATCAAATATTTGTCAACCTCCTTAAGTATGTTCCTACTTACAATGATAAAATGAAGATCCACAAGTTTATAATAGGAGCAGACCCAAGAATAGGGTGGGAAGTGGATATGCGAGAACCCGCTACACTATAGAAGGCCTATGATTTGGCTAGAAAAGATGAAACCTATATCAAACCCTTTTTATATTATGAAGGGTTGGGCAAGGCAAAGAGGCACTAAGGAACAAAAATAGTGTTGATTTTATAAAGTGGGAAGGAGAAAAGGTAAATAAAGACTCTTCCAAGTAGGATTGAAGGAATGATAGAAAGAAGGGAAGGTTCAAAAAATGGTATCAAGGGAAGAACTACAACTCTAACAATTGTAACAATGGTAACAATAGATCATCTCAAGGACAAGCTAGTTCTCCCATCACAACAGATAAAGTAGTTGAAGGGCAAAAATAGAAACCACATCCAGGAACAAAAACTAGGTGTTATGAATGTGGTGGACCTCATTATGAAAACCACTTCCTGCGTAGAGCAGGAATGACTTCGAAGGTAAAGGAACCAATGAAAAAGTAACCGAAACATGATATTTACGTAGCTAAAATGAAGCAGGATCTAGATGGGTAAGCCAATCTATTTATAATAAAGTATAATTTCTTCGGTAGGAATGTTAAAATTTTGATTGATAGTGGTGCTACGGATAGTTTTGTTTCCACTAATTTAATTAAAGACATACCCAAAAGACCTAGAATCTTGGCATAAGGGTGGAAGGTTGAGTATGGCTTGGGATAAACCTACTCTATGAGTCAATTCTACCCTATGGCATAGATTTCCTTACCTAGTGGGATGACCATGGGATACCTTTATGTAGCACCATTGTATACCTTTGATGTAATCCTAGGAATAGATTGGATATAGGATCATAGGGTTGTACTCAACTTTCAAGATAGATGGTTATAGTACTTGGAAGGTAGTGGCAAAGTGCAAAGGGTGTACATCCTAAAAGGGAATTTTCAACCCTAGATTCTTTTAGCTATGCAACTCAAGAAATCCATAAATAAATGGGGAATGTTTTATGTTGTTAAAATAAACTATCTAGATGATGAAAAGAGGGAGAAGGTGTTTGAAAGGTACCCACTTATGTAGGAGTTTAGGGATGTATTTCTAAAATATTTACCTAGATTACCACCTAAATAGGAATTTGAATTCATAATTGAACTCCAACCTAGAGTGAAACCCATACATAGAGATCCTTATAGAATGAACCCCATAGAAATGCAAGAGCTAAAAGTGCAACTACAAGGGTTACTAGAGAAAGGACTAATCAGACCAAGTGTGTCACCTTGGGGTGCACCAGTGCTATTTGTGAAGAAAAATGATGGTTCTTTGAGATTATGTATTGATTATAGGATGTTAAACAAGAAAATAGTTAAGAACGAATATCCCTTTCCCAAGATCAAATATATCTTTGATCAGTTAAAATATGCCACAATATTTTCAAAGATTAATTAGAAATTTGGGTACCACCAATTGAGGATCCAGGAGGAGGATACACATAAGACAACTTTTAAAAATTGGTATGGAAACTATGAATTTACTATATTGCCTTTTGGCTTAACAAATTCTCTAGCTGCATTTATGAATTTGATGAATAGTGTCTTTAGGAAGCATTTGGATACATTTATGTTGGTGTTCTTGGATGACATATTGAATTATTCTTAGAATAAATTAGAGCACAATAATCACCTTAGGGTTGTGCTATAAATACTAAGGAAAAATAAACTCCATGGGAACTTAGCCAAGTTTGATTTCTATGTTAGAAGTGCAGTATCTAGGACACATTATTTTCGTAGAGGAGATCACGGTAGATCCTATGAAATTGAAGCTATTTTAAATTGGATGCCATCCATAAATGTGATGGAGGTCCAAAGTTTCTTAGGATTGATTGGATACTATTGATGTTATGTAAAATATTACACCAATATTACCTCTTTTATGACTAATTTATAGAGGAAAGGGAAATATTTCAAGCGGTCAGATAAATGTGAGTCAACTTTTAAATTTCTTAAGAAAAAGCTTACCATGCATCCTATATTAAAGGTACTTGATCCCCAATGGAGTTTCTCTGTGTGTACAGATGCTTCACTAGAAGGTTTGGGAGGAGTACTCTCTTAGGATTATGTAGTGATTTCTTATGGGTCAAGAAAGCTAAAACAATATTTTTTTTGGTAGATAATATACTATAGCATTAATATCGGGTTTTACAGGTTGACCCAAAAACTTTTACAAAAATCAGCCCATGTTTGTTGATGAATATATCCTTACTAAGGATCCTATATATGTAAAATCTACATGCTTCCAAAGCCATTACATCCGATAAGGCACATAGCCTGTTATCAAAAAGAAAATTCCCATACAACATTTTGGGTATACCCCGAGAAAACACACATGCATCATAATTAGAAAAAAGAAACAAACACTGATCCCTTCCTTGAGACAATGGAGAAACAAAAAGTTGTAGACACACATAGCAGAGTACTGAAAAAAACTCCCACAAGCTCTATATTGATAGTTACTCTTAATAATTATTTGGTAATTGCTTTCTTCCATATATGACATGATTTGGTACCACATACTATCTTGGCCAATCAACCTTGGAGAAGTGAACCTGCTGGCTAGATTTATGGCGGTGGCTATCTGGTGGTCCACGTGGCTTTGGTTCGAAGTCTTATATTGTCTTTTATTTCCTTCCCTGTGATTATCAACCAACCTCAAATTACTAAGATGACTAGGAGACATGTTATCTGACATGTGACTATCCCCATTAGTCTTTATGGTATTTCCAAGCAGCATCCACGAAGATTGACATCTCAGATAATTTTTATTGTGAGTCCAATTCAAAAAAGAGATGGGAATACTCCTAGCCTTCGATATTACAATGCCTTCCCTGTTGGTAAATTTGACTATCATTCTTAGAATTCTTGTTGAATAAGCTCCTCTACTTCACTCGGGACACCATTTTCCCATTTGAAAAGTCCGTCACCATCGACACCCAAATTGGCCAGCTTATCAGCAATTTTGTTAGCTTCTCAAAAGACATGTTGGGATTTTCTATCCTCTCTTCCATGGAAAAGGATCATAGCCTCTTCAAAAATTGTTTTAATCCTCCAAGGAGGTGTTTTCCAATTATTGAGGAGATTTATAACATACATAGAGTCTCATATGATCAAATTGCATTCTAAGTCTTGAGTCATTTGAAGGCCTGTCCACATAGCTCTAGATTCAGCTTTGTTGTTCGTCCTTATTCCAAAATATTTAGAAAATGCAAGCATCATATTCCCATTATGATCTCACACAATTCCACCAGCACCTACTCTGCCAGGATTGTACTTAGCTGCTCCATCAAAATTAATCTTAAACCAACCCGTAGGAGGTGGAGACCACTTAACATTGGATTTGGGGTTGACTACCCTAGGAACAGACTCATCTAACAAGGTTAAGCTTAAATATTTAGCAATCGTGGTCTCCTACAGATGAGGTTTACAGCTATCAAAAGGGATAAGATTCACATTCTCATTGGCAAAGGATAGGATCCTAGAAATGATAGTTTTATTATCATGGATAGACTCATTAAATACTCTATGGTTCCTTTCTAACCACACCTACCAAAGATAGTGATTGAGACAAATTTTCCACATGTATCTAAGTATTTGGCTTGAAAAGGGGTAAGGCCACTGGATGAACAAATCAAGTACGATGGCTGGTTTAACCCATGAAATATTGAAGGCCTAAAAAACCCCACTTAGGACAGTCAAGGAAAAAGGGCACTCAAAGAAAATGTGATAAATGGTCTCCTAATTAGCCCTGCACAGATAACAATGATTAGTGATACAAATACCTTTACGCATCATATTATCAATGGTTAGAATTCTTCCTTGGATAACTAACCATGAAAATACTGCAATTTTTGGAATTAATTTTTTTATCCAAACTAAGTCCTTTTGGAGGATAAAATCCTCGTCATCAAGTAGAAGCTTGTAAGCTGATTTAACAGTGAACTGCCCATTTTCCGTAGGAGCCCAGGTCACTTGATCTTCCTTGGGTCTCATGGGGATAAAATATTGCCCGAGAATATTACCAATATCATTTGATTCCACTTGAAATTCCTAAATTCTTATTTGTTTCCACTTCATTCTACCTCTGTCCTCAACCATATAATCGGAGATTTTTTTACCAATGAGTTCTTCTATGATATCTCTGATTCGAGCTAATTTAGGATATTGCGTCAGTGGTTCATCCTTAGCCCACCTATCATTCCAAAAATTTATCCTCTCACCATTGCCTAAAAACCATATTAAACCTTTTTTGATGATTTCCTTACAATTAAGAATTACTTTCCAAAAAGCAAAAACTCTGATTGGAACTGAGTCACTTAGAATTCCATATTTTGAAGATACTTTCATTTGATGATAGTTGTCCATTTATTTTCTTCACCATAAATGAAATGCCACGCCTGCTTAGATAGTAAAGCTAAATTTATATGAAAAATTCTCCTCAGACCTAAGCTCCCATTTTCCCTGGGTCTGCACACTTTGGTCCATCCTACAAGGTGTATCCTTTTTTTCTCCTCTGATCCAGTCCATAAAAATTCTTTTTGAAGTTTCTCAATTTTTTGGAAAACCTTCATAGGGGCTTTGAAAATAGAGAGGAAATAGACTGGAATGCTCTGAAGAGAGGCCTTAGTGAGGGTCATCTTTCCTGCTTGAGATAGAAGATGACCTTTCCATCCAACAATTTTTTTTTGAATTCTTTCAATAACCCTGTCCCACATTGACTCTCTCGGAGAACCAATGAAAAGAGGGAGGCTACGATACGAAGTGGGGAGGTTTGCTATATCACACCCTAAATTTTTTGCAATCCTTCCTTGCCTCTAAATGGGGGTGTTCAAGAAATATAACTTGCTTTTACTAAAATTAACTTTCTGACTAGCAGCGTCCTTGTAGAGTTGCAGGATGTATTTAATTATTTTGGCCTCAACCACCGATGCCTTAGTCAATATAAGGGTATCATCAATGAATTGTTGGTGAGAAATAGCCCTAGTGAGATATGTTGCCTTGATTCCCAATATTAGCCTTGAACTACAAGCATTTTTTATGGTTCTGCCTAAAGCTTCTGCCACAATTATGAATAACATGGGGCTGATAGGGTCCCCCTGCCGAATTCCTCTGCGCCTTTGAAAGTAACCAGTAGTTGTTCCATTAACTAGAATCAAGAACCATGCTTTAGAAATACATTATTTGATAAAATTAATCCATTGGTGGTGAAAACCAAACTTGATGAGGACAACAATCAGAAAGTCCCAATTTAGCCTATCAAATGCTTTGTTCATATCAAGCTTGAGGGCAAAAACAAACCTGTTAGTCTTATGAGCAGAGTGCAGAGCTTCATGAACTATGATAACTCCATACAAGATTGACCTGCCCTAGACAGAGCTTCCCTGGCATGGATCTATGATGTGGGGTAGAATATCTCTCATTCTATTTACAATGGCTTTAGTTAGGATCTTGTAAGAAACATTGCACATACTGATTGGCCTAAAGTCAACCATAGATTCAAGGGTTTGCTTCTTAGGAATTAGAGAAATAAAATTAGAGTTGATACCTTTTGGGATATGATTGCTTGCTTGGAATTCTATGACAATAAAAATTACATCCTCACTTACGATGTCCCAAAAATCTTGATAGAAACGAGGGGGAAAGCCATCAGGTCTTGCGGCTTTGTCTTGCTCCATGCTAGACAAGGCTTCCTTAATTTCCTCATCAGAAAAGGGAGCTAGAAGATTAAGATTTATATCCTCATTTATTATGCTAGGAATGGATTGCAAGATAATATATTTGGCCTCCTCATTGCACTATGATTCCTGACCAAGGATAGAATTGAAATAAGTTACTGCCTCCTTTCTGATTTATGTTAAGTCTTGAGTAATAGAACCTTCTACTTTTTTTTTAAATTTTATCTTGTTATTGCTTCTGTTTCTAAGCGTGGTGACGTGAAAAAACTTGGAATTTTAATCTCCATATTTCAACCAAAGAGCCTTTTATTTTTGGCTTCAATAGATTTCCTCACAGGTCAAAATGTTATGAAACTCTGCTAGTTTTGTTCGTTCCTCCTACCTGGTAGTTTCATCAGCATCACCATGTTGGATCCTCTGATCAGTTACCTTCAAACTTTCAACAACCTATTTTTTATTTTCAAAGAGGTTTCTAAAGACCTCTTTGTTCCAAGTTCGAAGATTTTCCTTAACAAACTTTAATTTTCCAATAAGTTTAAAATTTGCACTACCCTTGATAGGTTGTTGCCACCACTGACTTAAGTTATCTCTAAAACTGGAATGTTTGATCCACATAGATTGAAATCTGAAATATTTTTTGAAGGACAGAGAGTTAGGGATCTCCAAAAAAATGGGATTATGATTAGAGGCAATTTTAGGAAGGGCTTGTAGGGTAGAATCATTGAACAAAGTTGTAGCCTCCTTTGATAGAAAAAACCTATCAAGCCTTTCTTGAATGAGATGACAACCTATCCGCCAATTTCTCCAGGTATAGTTTGCTCCTCTAAGTTTTACATCCATCAACATGTTGGAGTTCACAAAGTCATTGAACTCATCCATGCTCCTAATAGGTGACCCATTTCCACCCATTTTGTCTGAAGGGTAAAGAGGAGTGTTAATATCCCCAGCTAGAATCCATGGGATATTATGGAAGATTTCACTCAGATTGCCTAAGTACTCCCACAGTAGAGCTCTCCCTTGAATTGAAGTCGGGGCATAAATATTTGAAAGGATCCATGGCCTGTTGTTGTTTATTTCCTTAAATAAAACACTAAGAACCCTATCATATTTATGAATAATGGTGCCTTCTACTATTCAGGGATCCCACAAAGTCATAAGGCCTCCAGATGCTCCTCTAGCTAATTTGCAAACTATCTCCCCTTGATTCCAATTTTTTTTTGTTAGTTTTTTGACTGAATCTCATCAATTTTTGTTTCTTGCAACATGATAATAGTTGGATTCACTTGATTTATTATTGCACTGACTTCCCTGTGTTTGGGCAGGCCATTGAGGCCTCTCACATTCCATGAGAGGAACTTCATTTAGATTGTTTGGGATTTATTCCTCTCCCCCTCCCTTGATGGGGTTTTCCTAATTTTTTATCTTCAGAACTCGAAATAACCTGTTGAAACAAGGTTCTCTATTTTCCATTGGCAATGTCATTATCACTTTTAATTTTTTGATGCTGAACATTTGATATTATTCCTCTTCTTTTTTCACTACCAAAATCTATAAGAGACTTCACAATGCTCCTGGTTTGTTTAGGACTAAACTGAGGGGAGGTAATTTGTTGCAAAATTGGACTGCCATATTCCTCAGTCTGAAGAGTTTCACATATCTCCACCCCTACATCCAAATATTCTCTTTTTTTCCTGTATTCCCCTGGTCTGTGGGATGGCCCCTCAATAGGATTCACTTGGCTTCTAGTGATGATGTTAGGGAGATGAGATTTTTTATTTTCCAATATCTCAAATTTCTTTCTAAGTTCTTTAGCATTAGGTTTTGGCTTTGGGATGCCCACTGGGCTTGAAGTATTTCCAGCATTAGGGTTTAAGGATCCTGACTTGGATGTGGATTCTAGAGATCATGAATTAGGGTTTGGATTTATGATGCCCATGGGGCTTACAATAATTTCAGCATTAGGATTTGAGGATCCTGACTTGGATGGGGATTTGAGAAAGTCAGAAATATTAGCCTGAAGGTGTTGGGATTCCATGTCTTATGATAATCCTCCTAATCCCATATTGGATAGAATTGAAAATTTATTTGAAACTAGAGGATTGGAACTTACCTGAGTATTTTGGTTGCCAACAACCTATTGTTTTCCTTTGTCTTACTAGGACCCTACACCCTCTCTTTTCTTTTTTTGGTAGACATATTTTTCCTGATTGAAATCACCTCTACCAGGGAAAATCCTCAAATTTCCTCTGTCTAGCATTCCCTGCTTCTGCTTTTCTCTATTCATTGCCAGGTTAGGGCACTGATTGTATAGATGTCCTTGATTTTTACATTCTGTATAGAATGCCAATCTGTTATCATATTCTACCGGTTGTTTTCTATAGTATTCTCCATACTCTAGCTCCACAAACCTTGGCAATTCATTATTCAAATTAGCATTTATGCAGATTCGTGCATGAGTCATCCTTGTCCTGGCCAAGGTCGCATGGTCAATGGAGATCAGGTCCCCTATAGTTCTGGCTATGCCCTGTAGCCAATATTTATTGAAGAACTAGGCAGGTAGACTTGAGAGATGAACCCAAATAGGGGTAATGTTAATATTTTTCTTTTTAGGGTCAAAATATTCACCCCATCATCTAATAAAAAGGCTCCTTTTGCCTAGAAACCAAGGACCTCATGTTAAAATGCGGTTAGCATCCTCCATATTGTTAAAATAGATAATGAATAACCCTTGAGTTAGAGCTACCAAATCCAAGCTGCCTACCAGTATCCATTTACCCATTTCCCAACCCTGATATTCTCCATGTCCAGCCTACCTCCCAAAAACTTGCCTACCAGGGATAATTCTTCCATTAAAAGAAAATGGCTCATGGAACTTGTCGAGGCTGAAATTTTATTATTTACTAGAACTAGGGGTGAAAGAGAGAGAACCTCCTTTATTTTTCCTCTAAGAGTCTCAGCAAAAGACAACCACTTCTTGGGCCTCGCATTGTCCTTCATATCTTTTTTGTCGGGGTCTTTCTGAGGAGGGTCGGGCCCCCATGTGATGCCCGCCTCCAAATCTACCATAGCCTGACCGCCTTCCTCTGGATCCTCACTTGATCCATGCTCGAGGTTCCCACCCACCACTTCCATACTTGATATACCTCTACCACCTTGGCTGAGATTCCTACCCAAAAAATTCAAAACCTCACTCCCACCGCACCCGCTAAACCTCAGCTCACTCATTTCTCTTGTTGAAGGAGAACGGAAAAAAAAATGAAAGCTGAAACAACATGAGGTCAATTATGCGATCCATGATCAGGAATTTCCAGAAGTGGCATTTGATCTTAAAATTTGGTGATATTACTTTGTGGGAAGACCATTTGAGCTAAGGACAGATCATCAGTATCTGCAATATATTTTTACCCAACGTCTACTTAATTCTAGACAAAGAAGATGGATGGGATTTCTCATGGAATACAATTTTGGCATTGAGTACATTAAAGGAAAGAAGAATAAAATGGTTGATGCACTGAGTAGATGGATACATAGCCATTTTATATCGTGTCCATGTAGACATGATGGAACAAGTTAGGAATATGTAAGATCGGGATGCATACTACAAATAAATTCATGAAATAATAAGAGGAAATCTGGAGGATAATAGAGATTTTAGCCTCAAATACGGTTTCCTATGCTTCAATAGTAGGGTAGTTCTTCTTGAAATATGTGATTTAAGGAAGATGGTCTTGAATGAAGTATATAGATCACCATATTTTGCTCACTCGAGGGCAACAAAGATGAGGGAGAATATGAGAAAAACTTTCTTTTGGCTAGGGATGAAGGTGGACACAAATGAATTTGTCACTCATCTCAAATGCCAAAAAGTTAAGGCAAAATGCAAACATCCTATGGGATTATTGTATCCGTGTGATGTACCAAAGTAGAAATGGTAGGTAATTGCGATGGATTTACAAGTAGGTCTGCCCAAAAATTGATTCTAACATGACGTTATCCTAGTGGTGGTCAACAGATTGACCAAGATCACGTATTTTATTCTTGGAAACACTAAAGATGATATTGTGATGGTGGATAATAAATTTACCAAAGATATATTTTGGTTTCATGGTTTTTTGGAAGTAATTATATTGTATTGGGACTCGAGATTCACATCCAAGTTTTGGTAGTCTTTGCATCGTGCTATTGGTACCAAATTGAATATAGGTTCCTCTTATCACTCCAAAATTGATGGATAGACTAAAAAAGTGAATCAAGTGTTAGAGGATATGCTTTGCATGTACTACATGGATCAGAAGACCCATTGGGAGAATTACTTGCATCTAGTATATTTTACCTACAATAACGATTAACATTCAAATCTAGGTGGCTCTTTTTGAGGCACTGCATGGTAGGATATGTAGGACATCCTTTTCATGGGATAATATAGAAGACCAAATTATGCTTGGTCTAGACATGGTCAAAGAAATGGAAAAATAGTTAAAAATGATAAGGCAACAACTAAAAGAAGTCACATATCGATAAAATATTTATGTCGATCTGAAGATATCTCCATAAGGGTTTTCGATATTTTTAAGGTTGAGACCAATGAAAAGTGCTATTAAGTCTACAAATCTTGATCTACATTTTGTGGGACCCTTTGAAATTACTGAGAAGATTAGTCTTGTGGCTTACCAACTTGCTTTACCACCTAGTCTATCCAAGATTCAAGACACCTTTCACATTTATTTGCTTAGAAAGTATATTGCTAATCCTGAATATGTGTGGGACTTTTTAAAATTAAATATGGTGAACCTAGATGCTATAGGTGTTTGACCAGTAAGGATCCTTGAGTTTCAATTGAAAATTATAAGGAAGGAGACTTTGGAGCAATGGAAGTTCCAATGGGACCGCTACTCAAAAAGAAATTCTACTTGGGAAAAGTAGTAGACATGTGAAACCATTTTCCTTTTCTGTTTGAAAATGTAATTTAAATGATGTTTATTGTCCATGAAATTTTATGATACATAGAGGATTGTGTTAAGCCTAAGTAGGGGAGGATGTCATGACCCTCTCTTGATAGACTTCTTTTGGCTGGATTTATGTTAAGATATGCTTAATGGATATTTATTGTAGCTAGATGCCCTTTTTTAACCAAAGGAATAATTGACATTTTATTTTTAATTTTTGCAAAACATGGATTTTAATGATATAATGATGTTGCTAATAGATTTGCATTGATCGCAGGGTCTATTTGTCTTAAAAATGGGCATATTATTGATAGGAGAACAATTGGATAGATGCTCTCTTTTTATATAAGAGATGTGGCACAATTTGCATTTTAGAAGTAGATCAAATTTTTCTTGTTTGGGTTATTGATTAAAAAAATTTAGTAGATATGATTTAAGTTTTATTTTGTTCTTAAATATAATATCTATTTCAAAAAAATAAGGGAAAATTTTGGTTAAGCTTAGTTAATGAGATTGATTTCATTCCAATTATTAAGGCAATATCTACTTGAGTTAGTTTTCCTTTTTATATTAAGGTTTAATTCAAAATACAATTTTGATAAGAATGGGATGCAAAATCCTTACGTAAGTTATGAGAGCAAGAGGAGAGCCCACAATGAAGCACCAAAGTATGAGGTGATGGAGTAGTGGGGTAGTGAATGCTTAAAAATTCTGGTTCGTGTGGCTCAAGAAGACTAGGGGAGGAATTTTTGGAGTGCTTGGGAGTTCTTGGAGTGTGTTGGAAGAAAATAAGAGTTACAAATGCACTGAGGAGGAAATTGGAGTGTTGACACCGAACAAGGAATCCAATACACTGCAAGTGACCATTGATCATAGGTAGACATGCATTTAATGAGTTGTTTGACTTTACTTCTTGAATGGTAGCAGACGTAGTTTTAGTACTATGAGAAGGAGTCTTAGTCTTTTTATACAATGATAGGAGTGTCTTGGTTGCACTAGCTATTCTAGCTTGTTTATGTGCATTTGAACTATGAGATTAGTTTATATTAAACCTTGGAGTTGGCTAGGTCGAGCTAACAAGTGGTCGATATATTTTTACCTTGGAAAGACTCTACCTTTGGTATAGTTTTCATCTGGCTGATGTGTTAGACATTAGAGAAAGGTGCCTATGTCAACTATCTAGCTCGTAGCCTTGCTTGTGTTACCATTGAGTTATTTCTAGGGAGAAATATTTTTTAGAAGTCTAGAATATATTTGAATTAACTGAAGGTTTAGAAGTTTTACTCTTGGATAACAATCGAGCTATGGGTGAAGTTATGGTTTTGTAAAGTAAATAATCTCTTATGGGTTCTTGAAGAGATGCCAATGTATGGTAGAACATCTAAGATAAGAAATCCTTGAAATCATCAATTTGCATGCACTTTCGTTGTTGATTTTGTTGAGTAAGGATTTTTACTTCTTTGTTTCTAAAAGTTTTAGGTTTCTGAGTAGAGTAGTCTTTTTTAGAGCATCCTTCCTTGAGAACTCCTTCTTTCTAGAATCCATAAGAGAAGATCTTTACGAGTACATAGGTACCATTGCTATAGATGTAGGGATTTCCTACCAGATGGGTGAGGTCCAAACTAATATGGTATCTTCCTCAAGAAAAGAGCTGGGATTAGCTTCTTTATTGTGGAAGCCTTTTACTTCCGTCACAAGATAAATTGTAGAGTTACTACTACCTCTTCAAAGGCTATGTCTAGCATCTCTAAACTGCAGAACCGTTTTCTTGAGCTATGTAAGAAAATATATGGTAGTAGTAATGCTTCACTTGGGAAATTTAGAATGTTGGTAAGATGTTGTAGGGTGGTTTTATCTCTGTGACCCATTTTTTAAGTGATTGATAGCATAAATAATTTTGGGTGAAAGAATGTATGTAATCCAGATTTTTAAATGACTGATAACATAAATGATTTTGAGATAAATGGATATATTTGTACTCCAAGTTTTAAATGACTGATAGCATAAATAATTTTGGAAAGAAATGCATATATGTAATCCATATTTTGTTGAACAAGGTGCAGCAACAGTATTGTCATTGTTGTCAACATAGTCAGATAGATCGGTTGATGTAGTGGACAGGAGTTTAGAGGTTATTCAGAGTATGTACAGTGATGTTAAATACTTATGAGGATGTTTTTGATGTTTGGGTGAAGTTGTTACAGGTTGTCCAAGAAGACCGAAGTGGCCCATATGCTAAAGATCAAAGAAAAAGCAAAACACTACATCGAGAAAAAAAGTGTCGCGATATCGCGACATGTTGCATTTTCGTGGCCAAAAGAGAAGCAAAAAAGCAAAGAGGAAAAAGTGTCGCGATATCGCGACATGTTGCATTTTAATGGCCAAAATAGAAACGAAAAAGCAAAGAGGAAAAAGTGTCGCGATATCATGACATGTTGCATTTTCGAGGCCAAAAGAGAAGCGAAAAATCAAAGAGGAAAAGTGTCGCGATATCACGACATGTTGCATTTTTGTGACTCAAGAAGGGCAGGCAGGCAGAGTAACAAAAGTGTCACGATATCACAACATGTCACATTTTCGTGACTCAAGAAGAGCCTCAAAATAGAAACAAACAGTCATGGAAAAGAAAACGAACAGTCATCGAAGGAGAAAACAAACGCATGCCCATGTGGAGAAAACGAATAGTCGAAGAAGGAGAAAATGAACAGTCATCAAAATAGAAATGAAAAGCTTTTTCGAAAACCAAAATGCATGCATGCACAAAGGAGAAAACAAATAGTCATGACCAAGAAGATGAACAGTCATGGTAGGAGAATATGGTGTCAATTTGTTGCATGTAACGTGTTTGACAAAATGCCTACTCTATATATACAAAAGGAGTTACATAGAGAAGGTGTTACGATTGACAAGTGGTGTATGAGAATATGAAAGAAGGAGTTACAACTGGAGTTACAAAGAGAAAGGATGGTTATAAAAGGAGTGCTACTTGGAGAATTTAAATGTGATTTTATTCGGTGAAGTGTGCGAGAGGAGTGCGAGATGTGAGCGAGGCGACCGAGAAGGGTGTGTGTTTTGTGAATTATGAGTGATGTTGAGTAAGCAATAGACCAATCAGGGTCTTGTAAAAGTGAAGGTATTTCTATGTCAATATTCTAGTTTCTAGATTGAAGTCCAAGTTGGTGCTTGGCATCAGGGGTTGGTGCTCCTTCCAGTTGGTGCTGGTAAATCAGGGGTTGGTGCTCCTTTTTTTTTGTGCAGATAAATCAGGGGTTGGTGCTCCTTTTTGTTTGTGCAGATAAATCAGGGGTTGGTGCTCCTTCCAGTTGGTGCTGGTAAATCAGGGGTTGGTGCTCCTTTTTGTTTGTATCGATAAATTAGGGGTTGGTGCTCCTTTCTGTTGGTGTAGATAAATCAGGGGTTGGTGCTCCTTCCAATTGGTGTTGGTAAATCAGGGGTTGGTGCTCCTTTCTATTTGTGCAGATAAATCAAGGGTTGGTGCTCCTTTCTATTGGTGTAGATAAATCAGGGGTTGGTGCTCCTTCCAGTGGATGCTGGTAAATTGATTGTAAAGTTGTTGCTTTGCAAAGGCTGGATTTGGATGGGAGTCCAAACAATAAATTTTTGAGGAGTAGCCAAATCGGTGAACCTCGACACATCTTGTGTTGTGTGATGCTCTCTTGTTATATTTGCTTTATTTGGTTTTAAGTTCTCATTGTTTCGGCTTTAAGAGTTGAAGATTTAAATTTTAAAAAGCTACACTTATTCACCCCCCTCTCAGTGTCATTGTGAGACTAACATATTTTTTAAATTATTGATAGAATAAATGATTATGGTGAATGGGTATATGTAACTTCAGAATTTAAACAATGGATGGCATAAATGTTCTTGGTGAAATGGATATATGCTTACCAGATTTTATATGATAGATGACATAAATATTTTTGATGGAATAGATGTATGCAATTCTAGATTCATTATGTTTGTTAGCGCAAATGATTTTTTGAAAATAATTGTCTTTGTTTCTGCTTGGTTAGATTAATTGCATTCATGCAATGGCTTTTATTTTAGAGTAATGATTCCATTTGTAGCATTAGTTTTATCTTGCATGGAGGACTATCACCACTATGGCCACTACATATGTTGCACTCTTAATTAGATAGTGGGTTAGCCAAGTGTTATTTTTGTATTGAGATGTAAAAGTTATCGAAATATCATGGGAGCTTACCAAAAGGGATCTACATTTCCCAACTCTGTTCTGATAACAAGAATGGGAAATGGAAACAGGTTCTTCCAAGATGTATATAGACAATAGCTTTATGCGAAGATGTCTTTTCTCATAAAGGAAAGCTAGCGGGAAATATTTGGGTTTTCATATAACTATGAATTCAGAAAATATGGGTTGTCCATTTGTAATGTAAAGAGATAGTTGGATTAATGAAATTTATGATGGATGTTTTTGAGGCTGGGTTTCCCCACGGGGTTTCTCCTAGGATAAATCATGTGTTGTTATGGATTATAATATGGTTTGGTTTATTTCAATGTTAATTGGTTACTTTTTTAGTTGTGTTTATTTACAAATTCCCTAAGGAGTTGATAGATTTATGTATAGGTAGTAAGTAGGATAGAATGGCTATGTTGATTGGTAAAAGTTGAACTATGGAATACTTAAGATTTTTCTAATTTGTGTTTAGTTGTATTAAAGTCTTTAATACATTTGGAAGCTAAAACCTTATGTTAGAGTAGGAATTTTGAAGTAAGTTAAGTTACACGAAAGGATGTGGTAGCTTAATTTTTTCCTCTTCATCTAAAATAAATAATGGTATGGATGTTAGCTATTGGGTTCTTAAAAAAAAAACTTGTGCTTCTAACAATGGCTAGTTGAGGGTAAGGATAGTTAGAAATATTCATACACATCATAAGGGATATTGATGAGTGAAGATAAAATGGGAAGTCGATTATCCACCTTGGGCCCTAGTAGTTAGTATTGTTTTTTCCTATTAAAGCTAAGGTGATAAATAAAAATGTTTTGACAAGGTAAATGCAAATTGATTAGCTCATCTTATAGATGAGAGGGATAATCAAGTACTATACACTCTAGCCATGCTCATATAGACATGAGTAGTAAATGGTATTCCTTAGAGTGCTTCTTTCAATGGAATGAAAGGAAAGACAAGTTAGCTTGACTGGCCAACAAGAGAGATAACTTGTAAATCATAGCTTGCACCTAATACATCTGTGTAGTTAGACATACACATGTTGTAGGGATGGGTGTACCTTGAATAAATAAGAGAATTAATATAAGGTTACTTTGTGGCTAAGACTTCCTACGAAGAAAAAAATATTTGGGTTATGATATTTGCTATAAGGGCCTAGTTTCGTAGTATATTAGACTCACTACGTAAGTCTAGTTATAGTGTGTAATAGGAAACATACCTATGCAGGGTTTCAACTATGATAGTTTTATTAACTAGGAAATAGTTGCTATAGTAAATTAACTCCTAATGAATTTTCTATATGTGGGCAGGGACAATGCCATCGAAGAGAAAGAGAGGTAGTGCTACCCCGATGGTGAGGCAAACACACCAAACCAATGTAGAGGGTGGAGCCCCAGATGTGGGTTCAAAAAACCCTAGTGAAGAGAGAGAAGATCTCATACAAACGGTGGACCAACATCATGAACATGTAGAAACATAGAGATCGTTGTTGGATACCGTGTTGAATCGAGAAACATCGGCTAGGAACTCTAGAACAGAGTAGGAAAATGAACACATTTTAGAATATCAACAGGCTAGGATTCATTTGGAAGCTGAATTAGATAAATATTTGAAGTACTTAAAATCTTCCAAGTTTAATGGAGAAGAAGATGGTGACAATATCAAATATTGGCTGAAAGAGATAGAAACTTATTGTGTTTTGAAGAATTACTCCTCTAGCACTCGAATATCCTATGCCACTTTATACCTTCAATGTGATGGTATGAGTTGATGGGAAACATATAGTAATGAACTAGGACTTATGACTATAGTTGATTTGAGTTGGGAAGCTTTTGTAAAGGCCTTTAAATATAGATTCCTCATGAAGCATTTTTATTCCTAAAAACTTGAGGAATTCACTAGTATTCAACAGGGAACTAGGTCAGTGGAGGTGTACCATCAAATATTTATCAACCTTCTTAATTATGTTCCTTCTTACAATGATAAAATGAATATCCAAAATTTTATAATAGGAGTAGACCCAAGAATAGGATGGGAAGTGGATATGTGAGAATATCCTACACTAAAAAATGCCTATGATATGGCTAGAAAAGTTGAAACCTATCTCAAACACTTTTTCAATTATGAATAGTTGTATGAGCAAGGCAAAGAGGCACTAAGAAAAATAAATAGTGCTAGTTTTGTAAATTGGGAAGGAGAGTGGGTAAATAAAGACTCTTCCAAGCAGGATCGAAGGAACTATAGAAAGCAAGGAAGGTTCAAAAAAAAGTATCAAGGGAAGAACCTAACAATGGTAACAATAAATCATCTCAAGGACAAGCTAGTTCTCCCATCATAGCAAAGAAAGTAGTTGAAGGGATAAAATAGAAACCACATCTAGGACTCAAAAATAGGTGTTATGAATGTGGTGGACCGCATTACACAAACCACTATCCATGCAGAGTAGGAATGAATTCGAAGGAAAAATAACCAATGAAAAAGGAACTGACACACAAGATTTATGTAGCTATAATGAAGTAGGATCTAGATGGGTAATCCACTCCAATACTGATAAATGGTAAGGTATTCGGTAATAATTTTAAAATTTTCACTGATAGTGGTACTATGAATAGTTTTATTTCCACTAAGTTAATTAAAGACATACCCTAAATACTTGGAATCTTGGCACAAGGGTGGAAAGTTTAGTATAGCTTGGGATAAACCTACTTTGTGAGTCAGTGCTACCCTATGGCATAAATTATCTTACCTAGTGGGATGACCATGGGATGTCTCTATGTAGCACCATTGCATACCTTTTATGTAATCCTAGGAATGGATTGATTGTAGGCTCATAGAGTTGTAGTCAACTTTTAAGATAGATTGTTAGAGTACTTTGAAGGTAGTGGGAAAGTGCAAAGGGTGTACAACCTACAAGGGGATTTTTAGCCCCAGATTCTTTAAGTTATTCAACTCAAAAAATCCATGAAGAAAGGGGGAATGGTTTATGTTGTTAAAATAAATGAGCTAGATTATGAAAAGAAGGAAAAGGTGTTTGAAAGGTACCCACTTCTATAGGATTTTAGGGATGTATTTCTAGAATATTTACCTGGATTACTACCTAAACAAGAATTTGAGTTCACAATTGAAATCCATCCTGGAGCAAAATCTATACATAGATCTCCTTATAGAATGAACCCTGTTGTGGCTGATCCACAACACACCCCAAAATTGGGGACCCACATTTTTTGCATGTTTTCGAAGAAGACCTCAGTGGCCCAGATGCTAAAAAAATCAAAGGAAGAGCAAAATATCACAAAAGAAGAAGTGTCGCGATATCGCGACATGTCGCGTTTTCATGGCTAAGAAAAGGAAAGTGTCGCGATATCATGACGTGTTGCTCCGTCGCAGGCCAGGAATGAAAAGTTGTCGCGATATCGTGACATGTCACGTTTTCGTGGCTCCGAATAGCAAAGTATGCCAAGAATGAAAAGTTGTCGCGATATCGCGACATGTCACGTTTTCATGGCTCAAAACAACAAAGTACGCTTGGAACGAAAAGGTGTCACGATTTCACGACATGTCACGTTTTCGCGGCCAAGAGTAGAAAAATACAGAAGGGTGAGAAAATGTCATGATTTCATGACGTGCTATGAAATCATGGTCCATAGAGGAGAGAGAAAGACAAAGTAAAAAAATGTCGCGATATCGCGACATGTCAGGTTTTCACGACTTGGAGCAGCAAGATAGCCGAAAGAGAAAAGTGTCACGATTTCATGATAGAAAGTAGCAAAGTGGTACGAAATGAAAAAGTGTCACGATTTCATGACATAAAGCAAGAAGACATGCAAAGAGAAAAAGTGTCACGATTTCGTGACATAAAGCAGCAAGATAGCCGAAATGAAAAAGTGTCGCGATTTCGTGACAGAAAGCAGCGAGATGATGCCAAATGAAAAAGTGTCACGATTTCATGATAGAAAGTAGCAAAGTTGTACGGAATGAAAAAGTGTCACGATTTCATGACATAAAGCAAGAAGACAGCCTGAAAGAGAAAAAGGTGTCACGATTTCGCGAAAAGCAGTGAGATGATGGAATGAAAAAGTGTCACGATTTCATGACATGTCACGTTTTTGCGGCCAGGTATAACAAAACACAACAAAATGAATAGGCATCACGATTTCGCGACAGGTTGCATCCTAGGAAGAGAAGAAGTCGTGAAATTGAGATAGAAATAAAAAGGGTAGTTGAAGATGAGAAAAATGTCATGATTTTGCGACAAGTTGTAGCGAGATAGCCTGAAGCAGAAAAATGTCACGATTTCATGACAGGTTGCATTTGTGCGGCCAGTTGACAAAAAATTATCACGATTTTGTGACATGTCTTATTTTCATGGTGCATGAAGGTAGACAAGGTTGCGGTAAAAATGTCACGATTTCACGACATGTCTTATTTTCGTGCATGAAGGCAGATAAGGTTGCGGGAAGAAAAATGTCACGATTTCGCGACATGTCTTATTTTCGCTGTGCATGAAGGCAGACAAGGTTGTGGGCATAAAATTGTCATGATTTCGTGACATGTCTTATTTTCGCTGTGCATGGTGGCGGACAAGGCTGTTGGCCAAAAAACGTCGTGATTTCGTGACATGTCTTGTTTTCACAATGCAGGTAGAGGAACAAAGCTGTAGTTAGAAAGTGTCACGATATCGCGACATACTATTGTTTGGTCGCGATTCACAATGTGCCATTACAGAACATGCAGAAAAGCATGAAGCACGTGGCACGAAGATGTCAGGACTATGGTGTAACGCTTCAGGGCTAGCAGTTACATTTCATGGAGAAGATCAAACGTTCGACATCCGAGCAGAAAGTCAAAGACAATGAAGAGGCGGGGAAGATGAAACGATGCAATCTGGGAAATGAAACGAAGCGTCACAGAGCAAAGCAGAGAACCGCACCAGAAGGTTTAAAAGCGAAAGCACAGGATGGGTACAGGGGTCGAAAACACGGTGAACAGTGTTGCAGAGCTGAAGGTGATAGGCTATTCTGGACCTGCTTTTGGAGCGTTTTCCTCCACTTGTTCTGGTTTTGATAAACTGGAAGTTTCTGTTGATGTAACTGACATATTTTTAATACATAAATTATAGAGAGTTGCATCTCATTGGCAAGAAAGAAGGAGTTATTTTCTGCATGCTAGATTTAATGTTCATTTTCCCCTTTTCAGATTTTTAGGCTTATAGGTGAAGTTTAATACAAGTTTTCTTGGTCACTTCATACGAATGTCTAAATCTGAAAATCACAGTTAAAAACCCTAGAAACCAGCACTTAGCTTATCTGGATTATGCATGTTTGCAGGTTCAATAGGTTAGGTTGTATGCAGAAAACCTCATATCTTCGGTTTTGTCAAAATAGGAATCGTAACACTCTGAATGTATTTTGATTTTAGTTCCTTTGCATTTTATTTTCATTTCTTCAAAAGTTTACCCTTAGTTTAATTTACAGTCATTAGAATAAAATACTTGAAAATCTACCGAAATTGAAATTCACATTGAGTTCATGAACAATCATTCAATCTCAGAATAAAATAAACCACAGTGCCCCTTGTTAACAGTTACTTGCAATCACTAAGGTATTCCAAGCATTCAAATTGAACATGATGTGTACAAAATGCTAACATAGCGGAGACCTTGGAGAAGTTACTTGTTTAATTTCTTTGCAAGAGGGGATTTGGAACCCAAATCCTATTGGAGAGTGTGTTTTCACAATCGGGTGAAAATACCACTCAACAGATTGGCGCTAGAAGGAGGGCCGAATTGGTTTACTTTATTTTGATTTTTATACAGAAGTAATGTGTTTTTGATTTGATTTTGAAATTATTTCTTAAATCTCATTAACGGCTAAACTGCAGCATTCGTTTTTGTGTTGCAGGTTTTCTTGGAGATATCGAGAGTTTCGTCAGTCAGGCTGGACCCACCGTGCCGTATCGCGACTAGGTCCCAAACAACTAGGGAAACCATATTCCACGACCTTACACTCACTGGTACTCCCAAGAATAAAACCAAGCAAGCTGTAAACCTACCAGTCACAAAAGATCTTTTTGCTTCAGGAGCATCAAGCGGACCTACACCGGTGGTATCAATTGCCACTAGCATACCTATCGTTAGTACCATTTCCACCGCTCTTGTAGGGTTGTCCTCATCAATTCTAAGTCAAATGGCCCAACCTCCAGTAGCTCCTTGGTACGGAGCTAATAATATTCCTTTGAATATTGCAGGGGATATCCATGAAATCCCTAAGAACATAGAAATATTCTTGCCCAAATATAAACCAGATGGCCCAAGGACTGTAGAGGAGCATATCCAGGCCTATAGGGATGTTTTGATAAGGTTGCAAGTCCAACATGAAGATGTGGCTTGCAGACTTTTTCCCATGAGCCTAGACCCAGTGGCCTATGAATGGTATATTTGCCTACCTACTGGTTCAATCACTTCATGGACACAAATGGAGAACGCCTTTGTCAATCAGTTTAGGTCACCTTTGGATCCCGCAACCATCTACAATCAATTTATTACATGCAAAAGGGGCCAGGGTGAACCAATCAGAACCTTTAATCAGAGATTCCAAAAGTGTTATAATAGAGCAGTTCGGCATTTTGCCATAGACCCCGCGGTAGCTTTACAAATCTATTTTGGGGCATTGGATCCGATGACAACAATGTTTGCCAGGCGAAATCCTCAAGTCACCATGCTTGCCTTAGCTTACAATGAAGCTATGACCATCGAGCAACAAATGACACCACAGGGCTATGGGTTTCCCCAGATGCCTATGATGGGACAATATGCTCCATATGGTCAAGCTCCCATGGCAAATCAGATCATGGCACCGCAAATGCCAAACATGAATGCTTTCCCATATCAACAACCATATCCACCAGCACTCGCCTATGCACCCATTCCGATCCAACCGATCACATCCATTCCACCCGTTCCTCGCATTTTTGCAAAATAGTCAATCGACTATGCAAGGAACCAACCAGGTTAATTCTCAAGCTATAGTTCCTTTCCCAAATCCAACTCCGATCCAAAGTGTAAATCCATATATGAATCAAATTCCTCAAAATCTGATTCAAATGTTAAATCAAGATCCCACGAATTATGCAAACCCAAAGGGAACTAACAATGATGTAGCTCCACCGAAAGAGATTTATTCGGATGTTGAAGAGCTCAAGAAGATAGTTCACAAGCTGAGTAATGACATGGTTCACAAACAGAAGTATGAGTCCCATGCCCCTCACCCAAGTCGAAACTTTAACAATAGAGGGAGACATTGGAACACGAAGCCAAACAATGGGGGCGTACCTGCCCCTATTGCCAATCAACTAGATACTTCTGTAGGACCCAGTCAATCCAGTTCCCTTCTGAATCTTTCTGATTTTGCATGGGAAAAGGGGTGCAGGTTGCACAATACAAAAGAGCACAATGAGAGGAATTGTCCTGAAATCGCTAGATACACTCATTGTCTCCAAGCCCAAGTAGATGACCTGGAACTTGTGCCAAATGAGGGTCCACCCCAACATCAAGATGATAACATTATGGTGGTGGAAACTTTATACCGCCAAGAAAGTGAGAGTGAGGAAGAAGAAGATGAAATTTTGGAACAGGAGGTGCAAGCTTTTCGAGAGTTTAGAAAGGGGAATCACGGATATCATTTGAGAAGTAAATCTAAAGCCCCTAAAACATCATCAACACCACCAAATAACTCTATCCTTCCTCCGGATACTAAGGCAGATAATAATCCTCCTCCTCCACTTAGAAAAGAAACGTCTAATGACACGCAGAAGACAGTCAAACTTGAAAAATCAAACTATGACATAGTGGAGGATTTAAGGAAATCTAAGTCGAGCCTTTCATTTTTAGAGGCGGCCAGGTTGCCTGGCCAAAAAGAAGCATTGATAAAGGCTCTGGACTCACCTAGTCAAGTGTGGAAGGGAAAGGAAGTTGAGTCTCAGTTGATTTTACGAAAGGAGAGACGGGATGTCCCGCCATTTTTATTGACTCTAAGAATTGCTGGTAAGAATTTGCATAATTGTTTGGTAGACACGGGTGCCACGAGCAATCTCATGCCTTCAGAGATATGTCAAATGCTAGGTCTACATCCTGTTTCATCCAAATGCAAGGTTTTGCAATTGGACCGATCTGAGGTAAATGTGATAGGGACCCTATATGATGTCAAAATTCAACTAAATTCTGAACCCAGGGTCCAACAAGTGGTCGACATTTTGGTTGTTAATATCCCAAGTAGATATGGAATGCTACTTGCAAGGGATTGGATGAAAACTTTGAATGGCTATTTTTCAACCGATTGCTCACATATGTGGTTACCCTGGAAAGGAATTGCAAATCAAATCAGAGTAGAAAATGAACCGAGGCTTAAAGAAATCATAACAGAATATAATAAGCCAAATGAAGTTCAGTTTTCTGAGCCAGATTTGGGGGTTTATGCTTTTGATGTTGAGGAGGCTACTGAAGAGCCTAAAGGGGAAACATTTCACGGTAGTTCTCTTGAGGAAAATGATTCCATATGGTTGCTTAGGTTTGATGGATCCAAATCCAGACAGGGAGCAGGAGCCGGAGTCGAGCTCACTCGTCCAGGAGGTAAACCTTTACTTGCTGCCTATAGGTTACAGTTTCCTTGCACGAATAACGTGGCAGAGTATGAAGCACTAATTTTTGGTTTACAACTGGCATTGAGCAAAGGGGTTAAATGCTTGAAAGTATTGGGAGATTCTCAACTGGTAGTCAAGCAGATTAAAGGACAATATACATGCCGCGACAAGAGACTGAGCCTTTATAGAACTAGGGTAAGAGACCTCATTGAGGAATTCGACGCTTTCAATATAGCCCTTATTTCTAGAAAAGGAAATCGCATAGCAGACTCTCTTGCAGTCACCGCAGGTATGTTAAATCCAGTTGATATAAAAAGGTGTAAAAAGTTCTCCATTGAATTGGTTCCTTGTCCATCGATACCTGATAATGTCAAGAATTTCCAAGTTTTTGAAAACGATAGACACATATTCAAATTTGTCACGAACTCAGGTGTTTTTGAAAACCAGGTGATTGATGAGGAGCAAAGATGGCAAGAAGAAGAAGCAGAAAATGAAAGTAAAACTACGTATCGATCCAACAAAATACCAAAAGACATAGTTTCATTGGAGAAAATGTTCGATACGGGATACAAGGCTAGAAAAGAAAGAAAGGTTCCACTCCCCAAAGATGCATGTGATCTGATTAATCTAGGGAGTGCAGACAATCCATGGGAAGTGTACATCGCAAAGGCATGTACAATTGAAGAAAGAGAAAATATAATACATGCACTAAAACACTACGTGGATTGCATTGCTTGGAATTATAACGAATTGAAAACATACAACCAAAATGTCATTACACATACCATCCCTCTAAATCCGGACTCCAAGCCTTTCAGACAAAGACAACGAGTTGTTAACCCGCTATTGGAGCCCTTGATAGAAAAGGAGGTCAAGAGATTATTGGAAGCAAAGATTATTTTTCCTGTTAGGCACTCAACCTGGGTTGCTAACCTCGTTCCAAGTAAGAAAGAAGAGCGGAGAGATTAGGCTATGTATAGATTTTTGAAATCTTAACAAGGCCTCTCAAAAGGATAACTATCCATTGCCATCCATTGATGAAATTTTACAAACAAGTGAATGGATCTCGAAATGATGTCTTTTCTTGATGGATATTCTGGATATAATCAAATTCTTATTCATCCCAATGACAGGATGAAAACAGCCTTCACAACCAAATGGGGGACATTTGCCTACAGAAGAATGTCGTTTGGACTATTAAATGCTGGTGCAACATTTCAACGTGCCATGGACTATGCATTCAAAGGGCTTATAGGCAAGTGTATCATTGTGTATGTGGATGATATTCCAGTATTTTCAAAGAAAAGAGAAGACCATGTCAAGGATTTGAAAAAGGTTCTTCAAAGATGCAGAGAGCATGGAATTTCTTTAAATCCCAAAAAATGCATCTTTGGAGTAACAGAAGGAAGATTACTCGGTCACATCATTTCAAAAGAAGGCATATCCATTGACCCAGAAAGGATAGAGGCTATCCAAAACTTACCTCTCCCGGGTAGTAAAAAGGAGTTGAGATCTTTCTTCGGGAAAATTAATTTTGTGAGGAAGTTTATTTCAAGCTTCGCTGAGATAGCCAAACCGTTGAACGAGATGCTCAAGAAGGATGTAGATGTCAAATGGAACGAGGAAAGGAGGGTGGCCTTTCAGAACATTAAGGATGCCATTTCCAGAGCCCCTGCCCTCATAAGTCCAAACTATGCTAAACCTTTCTACATTTATGCTTTCGCATCGAAGCACTCTTTTGCGAGTGTCTTGACCCAAAAAGGTGAGGATAGCGCAGAAAATCCCATAGCATTTTTAAGTGCTCCTTTAAAAGATGCTCAATTGAGGTATTCTATCATCGATAAGCAGATGTACGCACTCTTTAAAACGGTAAAAAAATTTCGACATTACATTGTGCACAGCAGAAGTTTTTGCCATTGTGCTCGACCCCGCTATCAAAACCATGTTTTTACAGAACGAGCTAGGTGAGAAAAGAGGTAAATGGATTTCTACTATCCAAGAATTTGATCTTGAAATCCAACCCATGAAACTAGTTCGAGGACAGGGACTTGTGAAGACGATTGCTGAGAATAATCCTCAAACGACATGCCAATATTCAAATGCAGTATACATTTCTAAAGATGACTGGTATGTTGACATTGTGCATTTTCTATTAAACGGTAAGTGCCCATCCAATTTGAATTCCACTCAAAGAAGGGCTTTAAGACTTAAATCTATTAATTATCTGATTAGAGCTGGTGTTTTGTACAGGAAAAATCATGAGGGGATCTACTTGAGATGCCTGAATAAAGAAGAAGCTGCCAAGGTTCTGTAGGAGTTTCATGGGAAATATGGAACTGGCCATGGTGCGGAAAATGCTACAGCGCATCAAATCCTGAGAGCAGGATACTATTGGCCTCACATTTTTAAAGATGCACACGCTCATGTACGATCTTGCCACATTTGTCAAGTAGCTGCCAACAGAGAAAGAAATGCAGCCATGCCATTACAACCTGTAGTTGAGATGAGACCATTTGCACAATGGGGATTAGATTTCATTGGGGTTATTAACCCAAATTCTTCTGATTCCCATAAATTCATACTAACAACTACAGATTATTGTACAAGGTGGACGTACGGTTCCTACAAAACATGCCACTACAGACGTTGTAATAAAATTCCTTGAGGATCACATCATAACAAGATTCGGAATGCCCGATTCTATCGTTAGTGATAATGGTAAAGCTTTTGTTTCCACACAATTTGCAGATTGGGCATATGACAATAAAGTGAGTTTAAAATTTGCATCTAATTATTACCCTCAAGGAAATGGTTTGGCCGAATCCTCAAACAAAAATTTGTTGAATATCATTAAGAAATTACTGGAAAAGAACCCTCGAGATTGGCACAGCCAGTTAAAGTTTGCTCTTTGGGCAGATAGGACCAGAGTAAAAGAATCAATAGGGAATACCCCCTATCATTTGGTCTATGGACAAGACCCGATATTTCCTACAAACTTGAAGCTGCAAACCCTACATTTCATGCAAGAATACTTGGGAACAGATAACCACACTGAAGCCAGACTAAGTCATTTACTGCATCTCGATGAAAAAAGGGAGGAAGCCATGATTCACATGAATAAACACCAAGAGGTTGTTAAAATATGGTTTGACAGAAGAGCTAAAATCAAGTCCTTCAGAATTTCAGATTTAGTCTTATTGTGGGATAAAAGACATGAAGAAAAGGGGAATCATCAAAAATTTGATTGTCTTTGGTTAGGCCCTTATCAGATTTCAAAAATTCTAGGGAAAAATACCTTCAGGTTGAGAACTTTAGAAGGGAAGGATCTGATGTTACCAGTTAATGGGCATGTTTTAAAGCATTATTTTAGCCCTTAAGTCATAAGAGATTGATATTATACTTTTTGGTTTTGGTATGGATTTTCAAATTTTGTTTTGTTTGTTTTAGGATTGCTAGTCTAGTTAGGATTTAAGTTGTGTGTTTTGATTTCATTTGACATGTTTGGTTTGTTTATATACAAAAAATATATATAAAAAAAAAAAAAATTGAGATGTCAACTTATGCCTAAGACTAGGAGAATATGAAACATTGGAATTGTGTTGTAGAAGCTCCACAAGTAACACAAACATTTTAAGTAATATCGTTTGAATCTTGTGATGCATGAAGTTGTCAGTTTTACACATTATGGTAAAATAGATGATATATTCCCTCCACAGTTCAAAAGAAGCAGTGCATTCATATCTCATGCCACATTCCACATTGCATATACATGTCATCTTAGTTACATTTTCATTTCATGTGCAATCATTGAGAAGGTGTCGAATCCTCTTAGGATTACTACATAGCATATATTAAAAGGATCCTAAGGTTGGGAACTGCTGCCCGGACTATCTTGAACCAAGCACGTTCTACGCATACTAAAGAGAATCTTGAGCAAAATGGTCAAAACCATACTTGGATGAAAAGGTGGGGTGAAAAGAATATTTCATGTCTGTCCTATCATGCAACATAATCCTTAAAACAATGGTTTTTACCACTTCCATCAAGCTTAAAGTCTAAAACCAGAGTAGTAAGGATAGGATTAAATCCTCATCGAACTTAGGTTGAGGATCCAATTCCCCAAAGCTCTGATTTGACCTTCATGGAGTAGTAAGGATAGGACATAATTCTCATCTCGCTTAGGTTGAGAATCCGATTCCCCAAAGCTTCCATTTTTCCCATTTCATCATAAAGCTTGGATTGGAAGGATCGTACTACATGTCCTCTACAAAGGATGGGTAGTCATCCCAAAGGTCCAAGAAATAAAAGTAAAACTAATGTTTCCTATTTCATCTTATCATCTTGGATTGGAAGGATCGTACTACATGTCCTCTGCAAAGGATGGGTAGTCATCCCAAAGGTCCAAGAAATAAAAATATTTTCCATTTTCATCTTAATATTGGATTGGAGGGATCGTACTACATGTCCCTAGCAAGGATGGGTAGTCATCCCAAAGGTCCAAGAAAAAAAAAAAAAAAAGAGAAGAGAATGAATGAAGCCAAGTCATGGATTATGGGGTTAAGTATGCTCATGCGTGGCAACATGTCTTGTCTAAAAGCAAGACCACTGATTGCTCATATGGATAGACTAGCCTGACCATTTCATCCATAACAGGTTAAATCATTTTGTTCAAGATGAGGTAATGAACTCCAAATCAGAATAGTAAGGATAGGGTTAAATTCCCATCTCGCTTAGGTTGGGAATCCTATTCCCCAAAGTTCTGATTTCACTTACACTTGCACATGGGTTCAAGATGGTAGTGACACATAACCAACTTTGGGATCTAGTAAATTAATTTAGTAGACATATATTTGGTCCTAAGAGGGTTTGACAACTTTAATATGTTTGTTCATGATATTAGAAGGTTTGAGCCTTTGTAAAGCAGGTTGTTATATCTCTAGCATCTTTATCATACACCAAATCCTGCACAAATCATCCATAGCCTTGCATACAAATCATAGGTGAAACTGATAATGGAATGTTGATCAATTTCAAATGATAGGGAATGAAACACATTGCACACATCGAGCTAATACTTAATGATTCTGATGATTCATGTATTTCTGATCTATCGGCATTTGTTTATATCTTATGTGCTAATGCTTGTTTTCGAGTTTGTATACTTCTAGGTTGGGTTCTCACCAAAATGCTCAGGAGCATTTGACAGCAGAGTCGCCATTTGTTGTGGCTGATCCACAACACACCCCAAAATTGGGGACCCACCTTTTTTGCATGCTTTCAAAGAAGACCTCAGTGGCCCAGATGCTAAAAAAATCAAAGGAAGAGCAAAATATCACAAAAGAAGAAGTGTCGCGATATCGCGACATGTCACGTTTTCGCGGCTAAGAAAAGGAAAGTGTCACGATATCGCGACATGTTGCTCCGTCGCAGGCCAGGAATGAAAAGTTGTCACGATATCACGACATGTCGCGTTTTCATGGCTCTAAACAGCAAAGTATGCCAAGAATGAAAAGTTGTCGCGATATCGTGACATGTCGCATTTTTGTGGCTCAGAACAACAAAGTACGCTTGGAACGAAAAGGTATCACGATTTTGCGACATGTCACGTTTTCACGGCCAAGAGTAGAAAAATAGAAGGGTGAGAAAATGTCATGATTTCGTGACGTGCTGTGAAATCGTGGTTCGAGATGCGAAAAAGTGTCACGATTTCATGACAAGTAAAGTGTACGAATGAAAAGTCACGATTTCAATGAGAAAAAGTGTCATGATTTCGTGACATAAAGCAAGAAAGAAAAGGTCATGATTTCGTGATAGAAAGAATAAGAAGGTGCAGATTTAAGCGTGATTTCAGATTTAATTGAAATGTCGATTTGAATTTTGTGACATGCTTAAAGTCAGATTTGTTAGTTGATTATGTGATTTGATGACATGTTTATTTTTATGAAGAGTAGAAAAATGTCACGATTTCGTGACATGTCTTATTTTCGCTGTGCATGAAGGCAGACAAGGTTGCGGGCAGAAAATTGTCACGATTTTGTGACATGTCTTATTTTCGTTGTGCATGAAGGTAGACAAGGTTGCGGGAGAAAATGTCATGATTTCGTGACATGTCTTATTTTTGTTGTGCATGGTGGTGGACAAGGTTGTTGGCCGAAAAATGTCATGATTTCATGACATGTCTTGTTTTTGCAGTGCAGGTAGAGGAACAAAGCTATAGTTAGAAAGTGTCGTGATATCGTGACATATTATTGTTTGGTCACGATTCACAATGGGCCGTTATAGAACATGCAGAAAAGCACGGAGCACGTGGCATGAAGATGTCAGGACTATGGTGTAACGCTTCAGGGCTAGCAGTTACATTTCACGGAGAAGATCAAACGTTCGACATCCGAGCAAAAAGTCAAAGACAATGAAGAGGCGGGGAAGACGAAATGATGCAATCTGGGAAATGAAACGAAGCGTCACAGAGCGAAGCAGAGAACCGCACCAGAAGGTTTAAAAGTAGAAGCACAAGATGGGTACAGGGGTCAAAAACCGCTGCGAACAGTGTTGCAGAGCTGAAGGTGATAGGCTATTCTGGACCTGCTTTTGGAGCGTTTTCCTCCACTTGTTCTGGTTTTGATAAACTGGAAGTTTCTGTTGATGTAACTGACATATTTTTAATACAAAAATTACAGAGAGTTGCATCTCATTGGCAAGAAAGAAGGAGTTATTTTTTGCATGCTAGATTTAATGTTCATTTTCCCCTTTTCAGATTTTTAGGCTTATAGGTGAAGTTTAATACAAGTTTTCTTGGTCACTTCATACGAATGTCTAAATCTGAAAATCACAGTTAAAAACCCCAAAAACTAGCACTTAGCTTATCCTGGATTATGCATGTTTGCAGGTTCAATAGGTTAGGTTGTATGCGAAAAACCTCATATCTTCGGTTTTGTCAAATAGGAATCGTAACACTCTGAATGTATTTTGATTTTAGTTCCTTTGCATTTTATTTTCATTTCTTCAAAAGTTTACCCTTAGTTTAATTTACAGTCATTAGAATAAAATACTTGAAAATCTACCGAAATTGAAATTCACATTGGGTTCATGAACAATCATTCAATCTCGAATAAAATAAACCACAGTGCCCCTTGTTAACAGTTACTTGCAATCACTAAGGTATTCCAAGCATTCAAATTGAACATGATGTGTACAAAATGCTAACATAGCGGAGACCTTGGAGAAATTACAGGTTTAATTTCTTTGCAAGAGGGGATTTGGAATCCAAATCCTATTGGAGAGTTGTAGTTTCACAACTGGGTGAAAATACCACTCAACAAACCCCATAGAAATGCAAGAGTTGCAAGTGCAACTACAAGGATTACTGGAGAAATAACTAATCAGACCAAGTGTGTCACCTTGGAGTACACTAGTGCAATTTTTGAATAAAAAGGATGGTTTTTTGATATTATGTATTGATTATAGGATGTTAAAAAAGGAAACAGTTAATAACATATATCCCCTACCCAGGATTGAATATCTCTTCGATTAGTTAAAATATGCCACAATATTTTCAAATATTGATTTAAAATCTAGGTACCACCAATTGAGGATCCAAGAGGAGGATACACATAAGATAACTTTTAAAATTTAGTATGGACACTACAAGTTTACTGTCTTGCCTTTTGGCTTAACAAATGCTCCAATTGAATTGATGAATTTGATTAATAGTGTCTTTAGAAAGCATTTGGAAAAAATTGTGTTGGTTTTTTTGGATGACATATTGATTTATTCTTGAAATAAATTAGAGCACAATAATAACCTTAGGGTTGTGCTAGAACTGCTGAGGAAAAATCAACTCTATGGTAACTTAGCCAGGTGTGATTTTTGTGTCAGAAGTGTAGTATCTAGGACACATTATTTTGATAGAGGATATCACAGTAGTGTTGTGAATGTCATACAACTAACCCCAAAGTTGGGGACCCACATTTATTTTTGTGTTTTGAGCTTTTTGGTTATCCTTGGAGCAATAATTTTGATAGGTCCCATCCTTGATATTTACAATTTTGTTTCCAAGGTTCCTTGTTTGGTAGTGCCTTCTTGTCTTCTTCTAGAGGGTCTAGCATATTGTCAGTTATAGGGTTTCCATAGGTTTAGTCTTTTTTGTTTTATTAATACATTGTTTTCCTTTTATTTGGGTTTGTAATAAATCTTAATTTTAAATAAAAAATAAATAAATAAACAAAAGCAGAACTAAAAACATATACATGTATATATCATATATATATATGTATATGTATGATAAAAAAATATTCTTTAAAATAAATAAAAAAGATATAAAAATTATATATATATATATATATATATATATATATATATATATATATATATATATATATATATATATATATATATATATATATGTATATATGTATGTATGTATGTATAGTTATAATGAAACAAAATAAAGGCTCATATTATTCAAATTAAGGGGAATCGGTAACCTTTTGGATATGTTTAATGTGAGTTATTTTTCTTTGTTGTATTTAAATTTAATGGTTTTTTGATCTACTATTAACTTGCAGGGTACAAACGTGAATAACCTAATGGTCAAGGTGAGCAAAACATGCTAATCAATGTGGACTTCGAGACTTTGACTAGCAGCAAATTAGGGTAGACTATTCTACTCATACCATGGATGACTAATGACTTGGTAGGTGAACAACTCAAACTGGTGACTAGATCAATGAAGTGGGTGATGACTTGGGCATGGACCACATGACTAGCCATCAAAGGGCACAATGTTTAAAATGGATGGAGGACCCTAACTTGGGTAGATAATGGCTATGTGATACTACTGAATGATTATCAGTGCACACCATGAGGGCAGCCTGGTGGATGAATTCAGGGTATCTACCATGGAAGAAAGTTGCGATACAATTGGAAAGGTGTTTTCTCATGATCAGGTTTACGCAAAAGTAATAACAAAAAGTAATGGAGTATTTTTATGGCTACACTATTGATGCGTAGGGAAACACATTGAGAATGATAGACGTGTTGGCAGATAAACTTCATTGGCATAGGGAAGGAATGCAAATTTTCACAGTACACGAGTCCAAATGAAGTAATGATACAGTAGATAAAAGGCCAGTGGCAAGATATAGATAAACCTATTGATTGTGATTAATTACATGGATGCTATTAAGGATTGGATGCAGGATTCAATAACAAGGTTGGATAACATCATTGAAGACTCTGATGTGGATAAAATAATGAGACTTGTAGGTGAAAAGCAAAGGCACAATGGATGAATACCACCGTCGAAGACACCAGGAGACCTACATTATGAGCATCGGATGTAAGCAACGAAAGAGCATCACAAGGAATTACGCGGCTATGAATTATAGCCACAACAATGATAGGTGTACACAAGTATATATGGGTTCAATCCACATTGGTGGCAAGGTCAAAAAGAGTGGATTAAGGAAAAAATACGAAAATATCTAAATTTAATACAAAAAATAATCAAGTTGACGGATGCAAACAAGGCGATGTAGTGCAGGAGTGGAATTAAACATGGACCACTAGGTTTAGCAGTGATAATAAGTTTAGAGAATCCTCATTTCAGGGATAGCCCACTAACAGAGACTAAGCTAGCAAGCATTGAATCTAAGTAGGTAGTGGGTTTGCTATGATATACATATGTTCTCCATCATTGGTTGGTCGATGTTGCATCAGGTAGCTAAGGGTTGTTTATGGAGGTATAGTTTTGTGCACGCATGTAGAGTCTATGTGGATATCCATGTATTTTGTGACTAATCCACATTTCAATGGACAACCATTGATGCAGCATGCTAAGGTTATCTGAAGATTCAAAATAGAGCCATTGCATGGAAGTTTACATAGCTACGACCAAATGGTGAGTGAAGATATTTTTAAGATTGAACCAACTCCATTTCTTGCTACATAATTTTATTTTGGGCATATCCCAAAAAGTGGCACAATGCCTCAGGAGATTTAAGGAAACCACCATTACTACACTGCTCCAAGTTGCACATATCATACCTAACAGAAGTGCGTTAGTCTTAATAGGAGGAATATAACACTTACACATGATGAGTTTAATGATATAAATTTCATAAGATTACTACAATGGACAATAATATTAGTGGGATAAAGTTTAAATCAACAATATGTGAAAATATACCGATGCAAGTGGGGGTTAAGGAATCAAATATTAATTGTAAAAGTGTCATGTTATAATACAGAGAACACTAGAAACAAAAGTGTTATTAAAGGGACATTTTTAATGAGTGGAAAAACTTGCTGTAGCTTTTAGGCAAGTAGAGGAAGACAAAATCCAAAGAATGAAAAAAAAAATGAATGGGCAGAAAGGAAGCGAAGCACTACGAATCCAAACCAGCGTGAGAAAATGTGAAACAAAGCATATTTTCTAGATATTTTTATAAACTGATTCAAGGCACGAAGAAAGAGCTAGAAGTTTATCCAATGCTAGAGGCTAGACATTTTGAGAAGCGAATTCTAGAAATTTCTATAACAAGGACATATCTTCCTATTTTTGAAGTAAAATATCACAAAAAATTGTGCTTTATTAGCAAAATTAGAGGAGATTCTTTTTGGATGTCTAGATTAATTGTCTATTTTTCTCCTTTCATGTTTTAGGCTTATAGGCAATGTTTTATACACTAAATGGTAGCATTATCGAAGGCTTTGAGTATGGAATGCATTTTATTTTCCTTAGAAGATTGCACCTAGGTTATTGCAGATTGTGTAAATGCAGATTCAAATAAACTAGGTTATATGCAAAAATTTCTCACATCTTCAATTTTGTAGGAATAGGGTAGCATCATACTAGCGGTAGTCTATTTTCAGTATTTTCAGTATTCTGGTCTATTTTCTAGATGTTTTATTTTTATTTCTCTAACCCTATTTTATCATTTTTTTAAACTTCGACGAATAAAATAAAAATAAAAATAAATTAAAAATACAAAAATAAATGCACGGATGTGAAGAACGAGCTTTAATGTTTTATTTAGAATAAGTTTGATTTCATTTTGAAGCCATTTTGAATATATAAAAATTATTCAAAGTTGTCATTTTTACATGCATTTTATAATTTTGGATTTTACATAATTTCACATTTTGAAGGTAAGTTAGATTTCAAGCTGTGCATTTTTATTTTGCAAACAACAAATTAACTTTCCTTTATGAAAAATCACAATTTCATTAAAGGGGGTGATATATAAGGCATTTCAAAAGGCCATTATTTTTAAAGCAATAAATTGACGTCTCTTTATGAAAAATATTTTCATCAAAGAGGGGTAATTTATTTATTTTATCAAAAGCTATTTTTAATTTCAAATTCAAAGCAACATTAAATGAATCCTTTCATAATTTAAGATTCATATTTAGATATAGATTTTAATCTTCAATTTCATGCTTAAAGTAAGGGTTTAATGCTATTTAAAACTTTTCTAAAATATGCTTAATCAAAGGAATATAAACCTAAAATACTTCAAGATAAAATTAACTAATGCTTTGCATCATGGTCATATGAGGTCCAATCATATTTTTCTTTTTCTTTAAGTTTCATTAACAATCAATAGCATAAAATAGTAAAATAAACTAACACAGACCCCTTGTTAATAGTTATTTACAATCACTAAGGTATTCCTAGAACTTATTTGATACATATTTACAATATCACAAGCACACATTAAGTAAAAGGAACCTTGGAGAAATTTCATTTCTTTGCAAGAGAGGGTTTTCGGATTACTACCCTAATTGTGATGGGGATTTTACAACTAGATAAAATATCCACTCAATAGTATTGGTTCTAGAAAGAGGGCCTTGTTGGTCCGACTTTTATACACACCCTGTGAAGAATGAGCATAAAACTCTGATAACACTTATACGGGATAAATCCCACTCACTTTAGGATCTAGCTGGTTATCCAAGGTGTGAGTTACAGAGTCGGGTCGAATGTCAATTCACTCTTTTTCGCTTCTGGAATAGTTTTCAATATGGACTGTCTGTTACCTTACAACGGGCTCACTGAACTTGTTCAGTAATGTTCAGAAGTTGTCACTTGTTGACAATCAGATTTAAAATTAATTCTTTGATCTAGCTCTTATGGGTCAGCAGATTTAAATAAAAGACAAATTTAAAAGAAAATAAAAATGGATCATTTCACGGTAAAACAAAGAGGGTAGGGTAAGGCGAAAGAGAAGTTTATCAAACTTAGCTGTAAAACAAAACTACCAATTTTATTTATACTATCAGCTTCACAACAGAACAAATCAAAGAAGAAAGTGTCCAGCTTTCTAAGATCACTTTCTACTAAGAGCATAAGGCAGAGATGGAACAGATCTAACAAAAAATTATAAACCGAAGGGAAGTCGGTTAAAATTGATATCTTTCACCGACACCCTAGCTCGCACAGTGAGGACAGAGCAATTAGAACAGGCCTGAACCTTAAATCTGTAATTTTCCCTAGCATACAATAGAACAAATGAAGCCCAACAACATATTTAATCTTGATAACACAGATTACAACATATATTTAATAAACTTTAAAGAAACGGATAACAAAAGAAGATGAACTTATCACAATCTGCAAAAGATTAGGCTCCTGGCCATGCTATCACAGAGAACAAAAGCACATCAACTCCAAGTCCAGAAATAAAGTATTTAACAAGATTTGCAAGAAATTGCTTCAATAGCCTTTTATTTCTAAGTCTCCGCCCCTTGCGATTACATTGAGAAGAAGTATTTATAGACTCAGGACAGACCTTGATCTTTTCAGAAATATCTTCTTCTCCGATCGTAAATCTTATCATCTTAAACCCTAGGACCCGGGTTTTACAATATAAGCCCTTTTAAAACAAAGTCTTGATAAAACTTAACCACTCTGCAACTCAGTGCAGTCACTTGCCATAAATGGAGAAAACTGAATTCGAATGCCACTTGCATTCACCCGCAACTATGGGTAAATGCCCTCATTAATTCCCTCAGAAATTTGGATGAGTCACCACTTCTCTGACATTTCATCTCCGTAGAGCCATCCCTGAGTTGAAAATGTCTGCAAGCCATTAATTCTGCCATAAATTATCATTAAATGCATTCACCGGCAAATTTCGGTAACTGTGTGCAGATATTTCCATTTTTCGGCCAATTCTCGACATACTCCATTAAATGGGCAGCTGCTTAGTCACCGTAAAGTCTCTTTGCGGCCAGATCTGTAAAATCTTGATGAAGCAGCAATTTTTGGCATCTTTCCTTTCAATATGGCTGTCTTTGATTAATTTGCACTTGACTTTGTCTTTATGGCCATTTCTCCGTTATCATGTGAGTGCCAGATGGCTTCCTGCATGAAAGACAAACAAGGATTAGCATTTTAAAATTATTAAATCAAAACCTTAAATATTAAAATGAAACCCTAAAGTTCACTTGCATATCGCGGCTCTAATTATCTGATACGTGGCTTGCTTCGTCTTGACACGTGTCGCAAAATCGTGACACGTGTCCATTTCCGCTGTCTTTTCATTCTGGCCCTTTTCTGTCCAAGTCGCGAAAATGCGACATGTCGCGATTTCGCGACATGTCGCGAAATCGCGACATCCCCTGTGCCGTGCAACGCTTTGCTTCGTCGGCCGTGAAAATGCGACATGTCACGATTTCGCGACATGTCGCGAAATCGTGACAGCGACCCTGCTCTAGCTTCGTTCCCCTGCTTGGCCGCGAAAGCGACATGTCACGATTTCGCGACATGTCACGAAATCGCGACCTGCTCTTGCCTTGGCTTGCTTTTGGTTTTGCTTTGTCGGGCTTTACCTTGCCTTACTTTCTGGCATGTCACGATTTCGCGACACCCAGCCTTGACCTTGCCTTACTGCCTTGGGGTGTCACGATTTCGCGACACCCAACTTTGCCCCTGGCACTTCCTTTGTTTCCCTTTGGCGTCGGCGTGTCGCGATTTCGACGTCGCGAAATCGCGACGTCGCGATTTCGTGACACCTTTACACTTGCAGCTTGCTCTTCGAACTTTGTCATGATTTCGTGACATCTCCATGCCTTAGCCGATTTTGAACTTTGATTTCTCTTTGCCTTGGACCCGTCACGATTTCGCGACATGTCACGAAATCGCGACGGTCCGTACGCCTCGGGCCTCCTTGCCGAAAACGTCACGATTTCGTGACCTTTTTCACTTGCTGCCTATTCCTCTTCACCTGTCGTGAAATCGTGACCTGTTTTGTCCTTTGCCTCCTTTTACCCCCTGCAGCTGTGAAAATGCGACATGTCACGATTTCACATGTCACGATTTCGTGACGTTCCGTACGATCTGGCTTTCTCTCTCCAAACCCGTCGCGATATCGCGACGATTTTCACACTTGCACCTTGCTTCCAAAATGTGTCACGATATCGCGACGTTTTTCACCCTTGCACCTTGCTTCTCTCTTGCAGCCGCAAAAATGCGACATGTCGCGATTTCGCGACGTTCCGTACGATCTTGCTTTCTCTCTCCAGACTTGTAGCGATTTCGCGACATTTCCAAAAATGGAAGTGTCACGATATCGTGACATTTCCAAAAATGGAAGTGTCACGATATCGCGACATTTCCAAAAATGGAAGTGTCGCGATATCGCTACGTTTTTGCGACTTGGCGGATTTTCCAAAACCCGTCGCGATATCGCGACATTTCCAAAAATGGAAGTGTCACGATATCGCGACATTTCCAAAAATGGAAAGTTTTGGTTTCTAATGAATTTATCTGTCTGTATTCTGCATTTTTTTCATACCGGTGAAAGATTTTCTTTAATCAGCAATGATTCTAACATGTGAAAAATGAATTCTGGAATAAAACAAAGCCAGATGCAAATAAAAGCACAACTTAAAAAGGAGGCAAGCAAATTTGGAATTTGAAACCTGGAAAACATCAAGAGGGTCCTTACTGCAAAAATGAAAGCTCAAAATTTTCAAAGGGTGGAAATTCATTTTTCAGTGGGGGTGTGTTGCTTCTCAACAAATGGCGATATCTACGGGTAAAATAGTAGCATTATTTTAGAACCCAGGACTCTAGTTTCAAAACAACATAGACCATGCATCAAGCCTTGCCACAGATATTCTTCAAAATAAATTGACTACTAACTGATAGTTGTTAAAATTTCCCAAGGACATACTAGGCTGAATCATTTAAGGAAGATTTCTGATGTGCAATTACAAGCGTATAAAACTTTCTTCAAGAATGACTGGGCCCTCGAATGTTGAACTCTGGATTGATCAGCTTTTCTAGATTGTAAAAAGGGGAAACCGAGTAGAGCTCTGTTTACTAGTTTAGCCTTTTACAGCCCCGACAGAGTTACCCTTTAGATTTACACGACCCAAATTCACAACTGTAAGGTAGAATCTACAACTTGGTAGAAGAAAAACATCTTTTGAAGTCTTGGCTGCCTCTTTCATTATATAACTCTTTTCTTTTTTCTTTTTATCTTTTTTTTTTATATATTTTTTTTTTTTTTTTTTTTTTTTTTAAATATTTGTGCAAATTTTATTTTTCTTCTCATCCTTCCCCCCTCTCCTTCTAAATTTTGAAATACATCAACATCCGAAAAGCCTTAGAAAGAATAACAATTTTCTTTTAATATTTCATCAATCTGGAACTGCTTCAGCCTGGGCACTGATAGCCTCTGTGGATACTCAAATAATTACATGAATCATAGTCCCCTCTTATGACCAACTTTTCTTGGATTCCCCGGGAGTTTCTCCAACCAAACAGCATAGCAGTTTCTTTATAATTAAAACAACTGTGGCAAGCAAGACACAAAATCCAATCATCCTTCCACTGTTGTTCTGACTAAAAAAATAGTTCCACTGTTCAGTTCAAACAGACTATCTCACAATTATGATAATGAACACTGGATTCTGGACTCAGAATGAAACAATCTTTAGAAGGCTGACCTTTTCATTGATGCTCAGGCAAAGGTTAAAAACAAAATTTTAAAAGCTAGAGAACTTTGTACAGACTTCCAAGGATAAACACAGACCTTTAAGAACAAAAATAAAATAAAACTGCACAGACTTCAAAATAAAACAAAATCAAATAAAATAAAATAAAACTGTACAGGCAACAAAGGAAATAAAACTGCAGGGTTATTTACAAAGGAAATAAAATACAGAACTTCAAAATAGACTAAAACTGCACAGACAACTAAGAACAAATAAAATAAAACAACACTAAAAACTGTACAGACATTTAAAAAATAAAACTAAAAACCACTGTACAGACATCTAAAAATAAACTAAAAAACTGCAGAGTTATTTACAATGTATACACATGTTACAACTTCTTTGTGACTCATTCAAATGATACATTGGACGGAACAGTCGAGAAATAATGTTTTAAGTATTGACCATTAACAGGGAGGTCCAAAAAATTACCATCAAGGTCTTGTAAACGGAATGCATTATTACCCAGAATCTCAAGCAATCTGGTATGGGCCTATCCATAGTGGCCGCAACTTTGTATGCTTACCCTTCTTTTCATGGGCCTTGTCCCATAGAAGCACCAGGTCTGCCAGTCTGAAAGCTTTCACTTTGGCCCTCTTGTCAAACCAGCGCTTGACGGTTTCTTGGTGCTCGATCGAAGTGTTCCAAGGCTTGGAGTCTTTCATCCTGCAAATTAGTTAGATCTAAAACACGGGCTTCTGCATCTGCTTGATCCTCAAAATAGTCTAAGACAAATTGGTAAGTAGGTAACTTCAGAGAGATGGGAACAATTGGCTGGGTACCATACAACAAAGCAAAAGGGGAAGTTTTAAGAGCCACTTTATATTTTATCCGGTCAGCCCAAAGTGCATATTTCAATAATGTATGCCACTGCCTGGGTTTGTCTGCTGCAGATTTCTTAATGGCATTCATTAAATTCTTATTTGTGGACTCAGCCAGTCCATTGCCTTGGGGATAATAGTTGGATGAAAATCGATAACTATCCCCATCCGGTATGCCCATTCTGCAAACTCCAATGATTGGAAGGCTGGTCCATTATCACACACCAAATTCGGAGGAACCCCAAACCTGGTTATGACATTTGACTCTAGAAATTCAATCACTTCATGATCTGTACTTCTTGTGGTGGCTCTGCTCACGACCCATCTTGTGTAGTAATCAGTAACTGTTAGAACGCACTTATGCCCTGCTGAAGAATTTGGATTAATCACTCCCACAAAATCAAGTCCCCATTGCATAAAAGGTTTATTTATTACAACATGGTTGCAATGGTAGAGCCCGGTTGGCCTCTTTGGCTGCAAAAGTTTGGCACTGATGGCAGGTTCTCACATGCTGATGGGCATCTTTAAATAGTGTAGGCCGATAATAGCCTTGCTCTCAATATTTTATGCGCGAGTAGCAGATCCTGATGAATGCCCCGCCCCTAACTTTTCATGAAAACTGGACATGACTTCATTGACTTCACCTCGAGAAATGCATCTCAAGAAAATGCCAGCATAATTCTCTCTATACAAATTACCTGCTTTGAGGAGATAATGAGCAGCTTTCAGTTTTAATGCTCTCCTTTGGGTTCTATTCAAGTGAGACGGGCAAACTCCAAATTGCAGCAGATGAATAATATCTCCATACCAGTCATCAGATTCAGAATTTAACTGATTAACTTCTTCCCGTACAGGTACTTCGGCAATGTGTCGGGACAAACCAAGTCCTCTGATCAATTTTGCAGGCCGAATCTCTAAGTCATACTCTTGCAGCCTTGTAACCCAATTACCTCTTAGTTCACCCAACTCATTCTGACTTAATAGGTACTTAACAGCTGGGTCAGGAACTATAGCATGAATTCTGCTTCTTAGTATGTAGTGCCTAAACTGCTTAACTGCTCTCACCAAGGCATAAGCTTGTTTGTCTAAACGAGAATATTTCAGCTCAGCCCCTTTTAAATTGGTACTCTTGAAAGCAATTGGATGTTCCCCAGTTTCTCTCCGTTGGGTCAGAACTGCAGCAAGTGTGTGTTCAGAAGAAAAGGTGTACAGATAAAAATCTGCACTTGAAATCTGGGCTTACCAGAACTGGTGCTTGTTTGATGGCGGTCTTGATTTCTTGGAAGGTTGTTTTAGCTTCTGTGGTCCAGACAATCTGAGCAGTTTGCTTTAGCATGTCATTCATTGGCTTGACTATCTCTCGCAAAACCGGAGATGAACTTCCTGACAAAGTTAATTTTTCCAAAGAAGGACCTCAACTCTTTCTTGGAGTTGGGAAATGGTATGCCGGATATGGCTTCAACTCTGTCCGGATCCATGGAAATGCCATCTTTTGTGACCAAGTGCCCAAGGAGCTTTCCTTCTGTTACACCAAAAATGCACTTCTTCGGATTCAAAGAAATGCCGAACTCCCTGCATTTGTTAAACACAGACTCCAAGTGTTTTACATGGTCAAACCGAGATTTAGAGAAGACTGTTAAATCATCCATGTAAACAACAATGCATTTACCCATAAGGCCCTTGAAGGCATGATCCATTGCTCGTTGAAATGTAGCTCCGGCATTTATTAATCCAAATGGCATCCTCTTGTAAGCAAAAGTTCCCCACTTAGTTGTGAAAGCAGTTTTCATTCTGTCTTCCTTCTCAACCAATATCTGATTATACCCTGAGAAACCGTCCAGGAAAGACATCATCTCCGAACCATTGACAATCTGCAGCACCTCATCCATGGAAGGCAGAGGGTAATTATCTTTCTCAGATGCCTTGTTCAAATTTCTAAAATCCACACACGAGCGGATCTCTCCATTTTTCTTTCTGACTGGCACCAGATTGGCCACCCAAGTAGAATGCCTGATGGGAAAAATAATGGCGGCACTCAATAGTTTTTCTACCTCTTTCTGGATGAGGGGCTCTAACAGAGCATTGACATGCCTCTGTTTTTGCCGAAAAGGTTTGCAGAATTCTTTTAAAGGTATAATATGAGTGTAAACTTTAGGATCAAATACCTTTAAGTCTTTGTATGACCAGGCCATAACATCCTTGGACTTGTGAAGAAAATCAATCATACTTCTTTTTATTTTTGGATCACAGTTCTTAGCCAACTTGATGTGCCTGGGATCTTCTTCAGTCCCTATGTTCAGGTTTTCAGTCTCACTGTCTGTGGCACCCACATAATCCTCAGAATTCACCTTTTGCTTGATTTTGTCAACATCAAAGAGCCGCTCCAGCTCCACCATCCCTTTTGGAATTTTGTTGTCTTTCAACCTCATTATTCCCCTGTCATCATCTAACTGCTCCAGCAGAGTATCCCTTTGGCCCTCATCGATTATAGCATTTTCAAATGTGTTAGTACTCTGCAAAAAGTTTACAATCTGTTGATCATCAGAGAAAACCTGAAAATTATCTATATTATTTGGGACTGAAGGACAAGGGACTAACTCAATTGAAAACTTGTTCCATTTAAATTCTTCCAGTGGTTTTAAACTTGCGGCTGAAGAAGCCAAGACATCTGCATGGGAATTCTGCTCTCTGGGTATGTGTGTCAGATTAAAAGCATCAAAGTCTTCTACAAGATCCCAAGCCCGATGTTTGTATCCTTTTAAATAAGATGCTTTACACTGGAATTTACCCTTGACTTGATTTGCCACCAATTCTGAATCGGTAAAAACTTGAATATTTCTTGCTCCTTTGTCCAAAGCAAATTTCAAACCTAATACCAGAGCTTCATACTCTGCTAAATTATTTGTACAAGGGAACTGTAGGCGGTAAGACATAAAATATGTCTGACTTTCAGGCCCTTTAAGGACTGCCCCTGTGCCAGAACCCTGTTTAGATCTAGCCCCATCCACATGAAGCGTCCAGACTTCATTACTATGAACAGGATGGGCTTTATTAAACTTCTCATTTTGCCCCGTTGTTAAATTGTAAACTCCAATATCTACCTCCGCAATATTTACAGTCTCATTCTCTGCATTGTATTCCGTAATTGTATGCTTGTACCGGGTTCTCTTTCAACCCGTAATTGATTTGCCACTCCTTTCCACGGCAACCACATGTGTGAAAAATCTGTTGCCAAGTATCCGTTCAGAGATCTCGACCAATCCCTGCTCAAAAGCATCCCGTACCCCACGGGGATATCCACAACCTGGATTTCAATTTTATGTTGAGCCCTTGGCTCAGATGCTAATTGGATATGAATATTTTGAAGTTCTCCCACTACTTTAACCTCTGATTTGTCCAATTGGACAACTCTCCTTTCAGACTTCATTGGGGTCAGACCCAACTCGTTGACAAATGGCCAAAGGCATAACATTAGCAGATGCACCCGAATCTACCAAACAATTGTGTAAGTTCTTCCCAAAAATACGAACAGTCAGTAAAAAGGGGGGAACTTCAGTTTTCTCTTTGTACATGGCTACATTGGCATTTGCCATCTTCTTTCCTTTGTCCATAGGTTTAGTAGTAGGGCCAGAGTATGTTTTTATCAGGTTGTCCCTCTGCTCTGAAATTTGGGCCAACTCATGAAGAGTAATGTTGGCCTTGATCTTTTTCATATCCTCCACTATGTTATATCCCTTATTAAGTGGAGGGACAAAAGCATCTGGTCCTCTCAGATTTCCTCCCTTGGGTGGAGATGGATTATTACTTGGAGAGGGATCTGGAGGAACATTGTGAGAGTTGTCCGGAGGGGTTGATGTAGTATTAGGCTCCGGATTCCTGTTTCTCAGGTTGTAGTTATCCCTTCTATACTGTTGGAAAGCCTGCACCTCATCCATAGGCATTTCAACTACATTCTCAGATTCATCCGGGAAAGTGAAAGAATCCAAGACCATAGCTGCACTGTGGCTGGATGAACTTGGGCCATCCGCAGTTCTTTGATTTTCAGGAGAGATCAAATCCCCAGACAAAGCTTCAAATGCATTACAAAATTCCAGACAATCCAACTCCCCATGTTGAGAAGTGGCATGTATTCTGCACCAGTTAGGCAGAGCTAAATCGCAAATATTCACATCATGGCCTTTACCTTTGTAATCTTTATTAGGTTCATATGGGGGCCGGTTGAATCTGTTCGGTTGATATGAATACCTGTTTGAGTTGTCCCCAGTAGAAACTTGCCTTTTAAAACTCAAAAAATCATTGGCCAGCTTCTGAACTATCTTTGAGACTTCTTCAACTCTTGCATTGTCAGCCTCTTTGCCTAGGTTCTGTACATTCTCAACAGGTGCTACAGCCAATGGATTTGCTGATGGTAGAGTCTGACAAACTGGCAACATCATTTGATGTGGTATGGGATTGAACACAGGGGCAGCTTGTGTAACCAGAGGAATTTGCTGAGCATTTAAAGGTTGGGGTCCCAACTGTCTTTCCAGAATCAAAGCTTCTTTATAAGCTTCTGTCAAATTAGTAATAGTGGGATCTCTCTTCAAGAAGACAGAGGTCATTGGATCCAGAGAGTTTCTAAAGATCTCTAATGCCAAGTCTGCATTCGGTACATAATAGCCAGTAAGTCTACCATAAGCTTTTTGGAATCTAACATTATAAGATCTGATAGATTCACTTAATTCTCTTTTGATACCAGAAAACTGTTGGTATAATATACTAGGATCTATCACTTCACCGAACTGTGACACAAAAACCTTTTCTAAGTCATTCCAGCTGGTGACAGAATCATTAGTAAGATTTAGAAACCAGTCATATGCTCCCTCTTGGAGAGTGAATGGGAACAATCTGCAAGCAACATCTTCATGCTGTACATTTAATAATTTCAAAGCATTCTTGAATGCAACCAAATGTTCTTCTGTTGTTCTTGTCCCATCATGTTTATATCTGGGGAGATATCTTTCCAGATTTCTGGGCAGGTCATGGGCTATACCCGAAATATTCAAAGCAGTGGAACCCAACCAATTTGCCATTACTACTTGGTTGACAGTGATATTCTGAGTTGTGGTTGGAGTAACTATCAGCGGTGATAAAACTGTTTCAGACAGAGACTTGGCCCTTCTGAGGCTACTTCTTCTCGGAGTTTCTAATTCGGGCACAAGGAGCTCTCCGGCTACGGGGTGGGACCTTGTTACCCTGTATGTAGAATCCAACTTTTCACAAGCACTTACAAACTTACAATCCTTAACAAAGTACTGAACTTGAGGTCTTCTTTTTTGGCAATTTTAAAATATTGTACTGACAACTTACAATACTGACCGAATTTCAGTAGGCCCTCCTTCTAGCGCCATTTTTAAATGTTGGTCCGACTTTTATACACACCCTGTGAAGAATGAGCATGAAACTCTGATAACACTTATACGGGATAAATCCCACTCACTTTAGGATCTAGCTGGTTATCCAAGGTGTGAGTTACAGAGTTGGGTCGAATGTCAATTCACTCTTTTTCGCTTCTGGAATAGTTTTCAATATGGACTGTCTGTTACCTTACAACGGGCTCACTGAACTTGTTCAATAATGTTCAGTAGTTGTCACTTGTTGACAATCAGATTTAAAATTAATTCTTTGATCTAGCTCTTATGGGTCAGCAGATTTAAATAAAAGACAAATTTAAAAGAAAATAAAAATGGATCATTTCACGGTAAAACAAAGAGGGTAGGGTAAGGCAAAAAGAGAAGTTTATCAAACTTAGCTATAAAACAAAACTACCAATTTTATTTATACTATCAGCTTCACAACAGAACAAATCAAAGAAGAAAGTGTCCAGCTTTCTAAGATCACTTTCTACTAAGAGCATAAGGCAGAGATGGAACAGATCTAACAAAAAATTATAAACCAAAGGGAAGTCGGTTAAAATTGATATCTTTCACCGGTAGCCTAGCTCGCACAGTGAGGACAGAGCAATTAGAACAGACCTGAACCTTAAATCTGTAATTTTCCCTAGCATACAATAGAACAAATGAAGCCCAACAACATATTTAATCTTGATAACACAGATTCACAACATATATTTAATAAAATTTAAAGAAACGGATAACAAAAGAAGATGAACTTATCACAATCTGAAAAAGATTAGGCTCCTGGCCATGCTATCACAGAGAACAAAAGCACATCAACTCCAAGTCCAAAAATAAAGTATTTAACAAAATTTGCAAGAAATTGCTTCAATAGCCTTTTATTTCTAAGTCTCCGCCTCCTGCGATTACATTGAGAAGAAGTATTTATAGACTCAGGACAGACCCTGATATTTTCAGAAATATCTTCTTCTCCGATCGTAAATCTTATCATCTTAAACCCTAGGACCCGGGTTTTACAATATAAGCCCTTTTAAAACAAAGTCTTGATAAAACTTAACCACTCTGCAACTCAGTGCAGTCACTTGCCATAAATGGAGAAAATAGAATTCGAATGCCACTTGCATTCACCCGCAACTGTGAGTAAATGCCCTCATTAATTCCCTCGAAAATTTGGATGAGTCACCACTTCTCTGACATTTCATCTCCGTAGAGCCATCCCTGAGTTGAAAATGTCTGCAAGCCATTAATTTTGCCATAAATTATCATTAAATGCATCCATCGGCAAATTTCGATAACTGTGTGCAGATATTTCCATTTTTCGGCCAATTCTCGACATACTCCATTAAATGGGCAGCTGCTTAGTCACCGTAAAGTCTCTTTGCGGCCAGATCTGTAAAATCTTGATGAAGCAGCAATTTTTGGCATCTTTCCTTTCAATATGGCTGTCTTTGATTAATTTGCACTTGACTTTGTCTTTATGGCCATTTCTCCGTTATCATGTGAGTGCCAGATGGCTTCCTGCATGAAAGACAAACAAGGATTAGCATTTTAAAATTATTAAATCAAAACCTTAAATATTAAAATGAAACCCTAAAGTTCAGTATACGTGGCTCTAATTATCTGATACGTGGCCTGCTTCGTCTTGACACGTGTCGCAAAATCGTGACACGTGTCCATTTCCAGCTGTCTTTTCATTTTGGCCCTTTTCTGTCCAAGTCGCGAAAATGCGACATGTCACGATTTCGCGACATGTCGCGAAATCGCGACATCCCTTGTGCCGTGCAACGCTTTGCTTCGTCAACCGCGAAAATGCGACATGTCGCGATTTCGCGACATGTCGCGAAATCGCGACAGCGACCCTGCTCTAGCTTCGTTCCCCTACTTGGCCGTGAAATCGCGACATGTCACGAAATCGCGACCTGCTCTTGCCTTGGCTTGCTTTTGGTTTTGCTTTGCCGGGCTTTACCTTGCCTTACTTTCTGGCGTGTCGCGATTTCGTGACGTGACCCCCAGCCTTGACCTTGCCTTACTGCCTTGGGGTGTCACGATTTCGTGACACCCAACTTTGCCCCTGGCACTTCCTTTGCTTCCCTTTGGCGTCGGCATGTCGCGATTTCACGACACCTTTACACTTGCAGCTTGCTCTTCGAACTTTGTCACGATTTCGCGACATCTCCATGCCTTAGCCGATTTTGAACTTTGATTTCTCTTTGCCTTGGACCCGTCACGATTTCGTGACATGTCACGAAATCGCGACGGTCCGTACGCCTCGGGCCTCCTTGCCGAAAATGTCACGATTTCGCGACCTTTTTCACTTGCTGCCTATTCCTCTTCACCTGTCGCGAAACTGCGACATGTCGCGATTTCTCGACATGTCGCGAAATCGCGACCTATTTTGTCCTTTGCCTCCTTTTGCCCCCTGCAGCCGCGAAAATGTGACATGTCACGATTTCGTGACGTTCCGTACGATCTGGCTTTCTACTAAAGTGTCGCGATTTCGCTACATTTTCACACTCGCACTATCTTCCAAAAATGAGTGTCACGATATCGCGACGTTTTTCACCCTTGCACCTTGCTTCTCTCTTGCAGCCGCGAAAATGTGACATGTCACGATTTCACGACGTTCCGTACGATCTTGCTTTCTCTCTCCAGACTGGTAGCGATTTCGTGACATTTCCAAAAATGGAAAGTGTCGCGATATCGCGACATTTCCAAAAATGGAAGTGTCACGATTTCGCTACGTTTTTGCGACTTGGCGGATTTTCCAAAACCCGTCGCGATATCGCGACATTTCCAAAAATGGAAGTGTCGCGATATCGCGACATTTCCAAAAATGGAAAGTTTTGGTTTCTAATGAATTTATCTGTCTGTATTCTGCATTTTTTTCATACCGGTGAAAGATTTTCTTTAATCAGCAATGATTCTAACATGTGAAAAATGAATTCTGGAATAAATCAAAACCAGATGCAAATAAAAGCACAACTTAAAAAGGAGGCAAGCAAATTTGGAATTTGAAACCTGGAAAACATCAAGAGGGTCCTTACTGCAAAATGAAAGCTCAAAATTTTCAAAGGGTGGAAATTCATTTTTCAGTGGGGGTGTGTTGCTTCTCAACAGGCCTGAATTGGTTTACTTTATTGCTATTTATAAGCTAAATTGTTCATGTTTACTTGAAATATTTATTTAAATACATTGGTATTGACTAACAAAGTTTTTTTACATGTTGATCCCTTTAATTGATTCTAATGTTCTCTAGTTGATGATGTATTAAGGCTAAAATTTTTGCAAATTGGAGAATGTTCTTTGATGTTATGGTTTAATTGATGCATATCTTTTTATTTATTGTAACACGATGATTTATATATTAAAAATTTGAGATTTGTTATTCATTTTATGCTTCTTTGAAAAATATATTTATTTGACTAACAAAATTGGTATTAAAGTTGTATTCTTTAAGGTTCACTAATGGCCATGTTTGCACCATGGATGATAGGCAACCCATTGAACATACCTAGAGTTCAACATAATTTACCCTTCGATTTTGAGAGATATCTTCCTTGATTTGTGTCTAATGGGACAAGGCCTACAGAAGAACATATTTAATAATTCAAAATTAATGTGACTCATTTCAATTTTGTATGATGATGTTGCTTGTGGAATGTTCCCCTACACCTTGGACAAAGTTTCTTATGATAGGTTTACTAATATACCTTTAGGGTCGATCACTTCTTGGGCTCAAATAGAGGTAATATTTCTCAATCAATTCAACAAAAAGCTAGTTGACCCAATCCTCATGTACAATCAGTTTATCATTATTCTTAGAGGACCAAGTAAAAATTTTAAGTCATTTACCGAAAGGTTCCATGGGATATACACTCAATTGGTGGTACCTTATGTCCTTCCAGAGGGATTGGATATGAAATTATACCTCAATGCTCTTGATCCATTCACTTCCTCTTATTTTCTAGGGATGCCTCAATTCACATAGTTGTCCCAAGCCTATACTCAAGCAATGGCAATTGAGCAATAATTGAGTTTATCAAAATTATGGTGGGGGTTTTGGATTGTATAATATTCAATCATTTAATACCTCCCTTATCCACCCAACAATTTGTGCACCTCAACCTACCATTCAAAATCAACCATCATTATAGAATGTGAATCAAGTTCAAGATACTCATCTTGATCATCTTTCGAATGATGATCCTAAGATAAACTCAAATTATTTTCACAATAATATGATTTCAAGCAATGGAAGTATCTTAGATCTAACAAGTATTGAAATATATGATAGGTAGGACCTTCCATAGAATTGAATGAAGCATGAAATAAATTATCAAGAATGTCAATACATCCCAAATGATGACCCTTTTGTTTGGGAAAGAAAGGGTTTAGAACCATTATTCACAAAGGAGGATTGGGATGAGCATAAAAAGAAGAATGTAAAAATGACCCTATTATAGAAACCCGTAAGCCATAAAAAGTGGTTGAAAGTGAGGTTGAAAGAGAATCAATAAATGAATTCGAAGACATAACATCATTTCACCACTTGTTCTCGAAAGATACTTTAGATGATATTGTTGAAACTGATGGTCAAGAAAACCCACACCTTCCAAATTGTGATAAAATTGAATAATGGGTTACAAATATGGATTGTGATATTTCAAGCTTGAATACAAAGAGTAGCCCACTTTTAAAAATAATTGAACCATCTAAGGAAGGTGAAGGTGATTTTGAAAAGCAACCCATTGATGAATTTGAAGAATGTGAAAAAGTGGTTGAACATCACACCCCAATTTTAGAAGATGATTATTATTGGTGGAATAAATGGGAGGATTTTGCCACTCTTTATAATGAAGCACTCACTTCACTTGATATGCAAGATAAGTTGCAAAGGCTAGTTCTACAATTTAAAGAAAACATCGCTCAATTACAAGAAAAAATGGCTTAATATGCATATCTTGATGATGCTCCAAATCATCCTTATGATACAGAGGTCAAAGATACTAAAAGTGATATTATTTTAGATAATGGAGTGGTCCTAAAGTGGACTAATTTTTAAACACATGACAAATCAAGAAATTCCATAAAGTTGGATGAGGTGGTTAAAATTGATGATCAAAGTCTTCAACATCCTCGAGATAATGACCAAGAAGAATTTGAAGAAGAATTTCTTAAAGATTCTAAGAAAGAAATATTATGGATGGTTAACAAGGAATTGGAACCAAATGATAAAAATATTGCTTTATTTGAAAAAAATCAAGTGGTTGATTAGGAAGATGTGTTATGTGACACATCCCTAGATAGACAAGACTCATGGTTTGAAAAGGATGGACATGTTTTTAATTAGATGCCTAAATTTGGTGTTTTTGATGAATAGGTAATGGATGAAGATTGTTGGACTTTAATAGCATTTTCCTACATATCTAGGTTTACTATTAGTTTTTACTCTAGAATATGTGTGGAGAGCATCTAGAAGTTGTAATTGGAATTCGCTATGTTAGTCATCTAGTAGATATTATTCATGAGAATAATTGGTTGCCAAATTTGTGGTGCCAAAATAAGTACTTCCAAGAACTATATAGTGTAATCCTGTGACAACATTGTATAACATAATGAGTTTGGTTTCTTATTTTGGTATCAGAGCCATTGAGAGATGATTCAAACTTGAGGATTACCCATCATGTTTGTTGTGAGTTTAGTCCAAGTAAGGTGTAGTCATCCTGCTACGTTTGAGTGTGCTCCACAGTGCTCTACAATTATTTGAGAGTGAGCATTGAGTTGTGTTTGAGTCTACTTTATATTTGACCTACTATATTTGATACAAAATACATCATGTTATGAACAAAGAAGACATCTCAAGAGGAGACTACGCTGAGAGGATGTCACGTCTATGCAGAGAGTCATAACGATTTTACTAAGAGAAGAGTTACGTGATAGTTGAATCACTTCATGTGGACTATGTAAGGATGACACCACACAAAGAGCTATGCAATGTAATATGCACATTTTGATTTCTTTATGAAGTGTAATTAATGCGAGAAATATTATGATTTGGCTCTTGCACATTGTGATTCACTGTATGTTTATGAAAACATGATTCACGATTGTTTGATAAAGATTTGAAAAGAACTCATGATTGTTGCACTTGTGCGATGGTTTTCTATGTCACATAGATGATTTGATGTGATAATGTGTTATTGTGCACTAGTTTGCATAGAAAATATGTAACCTACACTGGAATAAATTATGGTGAATGAGATTCGTTGAAGGAAATGAATCATTATTAGACTGCATTGAATACTGTGAATCTTGTTACAATAAATCATGATTTATTTAAGCCTGCATTGAAGGTATGAATCATGAAATTTGAGATTCATTGAAACCTACAAGAATGCTATGTATATTTTGCATGATATAAAATTTTCTTGATGCGACACGAGGATTTTCTTGGTCAACCACTTGTAGACATGTTGATACGCAGCGTAGACATCATTCGAAGAGAGGATTGTTGTTGATGTAGAAGCATTGCATCATTCGAGGATAAAATTTGCTTTAAGATAGAAAATTTCTAAGAGGAATTGCATTTGATTAGGTGTTTCAAGAAATCATGGATAGATTGTGGATAGACCTGCATTTGTTCAGGCATGTAGATTGTGGAGATGTTTCAAGACATCGTGGAGAGTTGAACGTTGTGTACAGTCAAGACCTACGATATTTGTGATGATTTGGTGCTGAAAAATCAAGGAGGATGGTCCCACATATTGTAATCCCATCACCATCATTCCCGACATCATCCTACATGGACCGGAGCTGAAGAGAGAAGGATTCGATGTGCTTATTCATTTGATTGATTGCCTTATATTATTTAAATATTGCAATCACTATCTATATTCTAATTAAATTGTATCCTATTGTAATAGTTTTATTATTATGAAAATCTGAAGCATCCCTTCTAAAAATAGAGAGGACAAAGTTTGGAAAGGTTGTATGTGGAGTAGTCTAGTTTGTAGAAGCCAAAATACTACATGAGAGGAACATTGTTGGTCACACGATACATCCACAAACAAGAGGTATTTTGTAGTTATTTTTTGTTGTTCATTTTGAGGACAAAGAAACAATTTAATAGCTACCAATAATAATCTTCCTATTCCTGAGTTCAATGGTTTGTATTATGAGTATTGTTATATCAAAGGTAAATTTTTGTGGGAAATTTTAGAAGAAGGCTACACTGAACCAACAGATTGGATTATTTTAAATGTAGTTGATAGAACTAATAAGGACACCCAAAAGACGAACTCTTTTTCTCTCTACCATCTCCAAGATGCTTTTGAGAAAAGTATATTTTCAAGGATTACTTCTTGTTCAACAACCCTAGAAGCATGGGGTGTCTTAAAATATAGCTATCAAGGGAGAAATCAAGTGAAGAAAGTGAGGATTCAAACTTTGAAAATATATTTTGAGAATCTAAAAATGCAATATTATGAAAGAGTGGGAGATTATTGTGTGAGAGTCAAAGCCATTGTAATAAAAATGGAGACACTTGGAGAATATATAAAAACTGAAGTAGTTGTGAAGAAAGTGTTGAGAACACTTCTTCATAAGTGGAATCATATTGCTATTATTATTGAAGAATATAAATATATTTCTACTCTAACCTTTGATGCACTAATTGGTTTTTTGATGTCCCATGAAGAGAGACTCCAAGGTTCTACATCATATAGCTTTGGAGGTTATGAAAAAGCATTCTCATATAAGGAAGGTGAGACTCATGGTAATATACAAGGAAGAGTACAAGGACGGGGACAAAGGAGAGGACAATATTCAAGAGGAAGAGGAAGAAGTAGATCAAGAGGTGGCTACCAATGAAAAGGAAGAGGAAGAGGAGGTGATAAATCAAACAAGTCTTGTTATCATTGTGGTAATCTTGGTCACTTTGATAGAGATTGGAGAAGTAATAATTATGGAAATTATGGAGAAGAGGAAGGAAATTATTCAAATTTATTCCTCACATATGGAAAATCAGATCAAAATCTTAATGAAACTTGGATTTTGGATACTGGTTGCTCAAATAATGAGTGGCAAAGAAGATTTATTTGCTACAATGGATTCTACGTATAATTCCAATATCAAATCGGGAGATGACAAGGCACTACAAGTTGAAGGCATAGGAGCCATGGAGGTTCCAACAAATGAAGGCACCAAGAAGGTAGACAATATATATTACACTCCTAAACTCCAATATAATTTGCTTAGTGTTGAAAAATCATGGAAAAGAACTATAAACTTGTTTTTGAATATGGAAAATGTGTAACTTTTGACAAAAACAATTGTAATAGAATTTTCACAAATGTACCTATGACAAATAATAGGTTATTTTCTCTTAATATTGGAGAAAAAGGAGGTTCTCAACTTTCTAATGTGGCAATAGCTAATCCAAGTGTGCTTTGGCACTTGAGATATGGTCATATTAATTTTTTAAGCTTGAAGTTGTTGACTTCACAAGCTATGGTGTGTGGATTACCAAAAGTTGAAGAGCACAAGGAGGTGTGTGAAGGATGTGCTTTGGGAAAGCACTCAAGAATAAATTTTCCAATAGGTCAAGCATGGCAAGCAAGCCATACACTAAAATTGTTACATTCAGACATTTGTGGTCCAATGCATACCAAAAACTTGGGTAATAATTCCTACTTTCTTACTTTTATTGATGATTTCTCTAGAATGTGTTGGATTTATTTTTTGAAAACTAAGGATGAAGATTTTGAATGTTTCAAGGATTTCAAAAATAATGTAGAGAATCAAAGTGAGTATGTTGTAAAAAGTTTAAGGACTTATAGAGGAGGGGAGTTTTGCTCAAATGCATTTATTAAGTATTGTAAATATTATGGGATCAAAAGGTAATTCACTATTGACTACACCCCACAATAAAATGGTGTGGCTGAAAGGAAGAACTACACTATTATAGAAATGGCTAGATCAATGCTTCAAACAAAGAAACTCAGTAACATGTATTGGGTTGATGTTATTATGACAAGTGTTTACATTTTGAATAGGAGTACCACTTCTAGTTTAGATGGGATAACTCCATATGAGGTATGGTATGGCAAAAATCCAAATGTAAAACACTTCAAAGTTTTTGGTTGTCTTGCATATGCACACATTCCTGATGAAATAAGAAAGAAACTTGATCCCAAAAGTCAAGAATGTATTTTAACTGGGTATTGTGAGTCTTCAAAGACATATAGACTCTACAATAAAAAAAACACAAAGTTGTAATCTGAAGAGATGTAATTTTTGATGAAGGAGGAGAGTGGGATCATCAAAAATATTTTTTTGATGATGGATCTCAAGATGAAATATCCTCTCAAGTGCAGCCCATTAAAAAGAACAGAAATGGAAGTCCTCCTCCAAGTCCAAGAAATATTTCTACTTCAAGTACAAAAAGTGCTACTCAAAGTCCTCCATACATACCACAAAGATCATCAATTTCTTCTCCAATGAAATTAGATCCACCATCAAGAGGTAAGAGAACACTTTAGGAACATTATTATTTTCAAATGATGGACAAGAATTTTCAAAGAAGTTACACTAGAAGCCAAGCTAGTGAGATGAATGAAGTCTTGAAAAGACTTGAAAATTTTCAGATGTATGGTGATGAAGACTCCCAAGAACCTAAGGGAGATGTTGTAAACTATGCTTTAATGAATAGTGTAGATCACATAAGAGAGATGTTGTAAACTATGTTTTAATGACTAGTGTAGAGCTAGAGCCATCTAGTTATGAAATAGCATGTAATAATGATGTATGACAAAAAGCCATGAAAGAGGAAATGACCTCTATAAATGACACATGGGAGATAGTGGAGCTTCATAAGGGAAATAAATGTATTGGATGTAAATGGGTCTATAAGACCAAGTTCAATATTGATGGAAGCATTGAAAAATATAAGGAAAGGCTAGTAGCAAAAGTTTTTACTCAAAATTATGGGATTGAATATGAGGAAACCTTTGCTTCGGTTGCTAGACAAGAGACCATCAAACTAGTTCTTTCCTTGGTTGCCCACAAAGGGTGGAATATTCAACACATGGATGTTAAGAGTTCCTTCCTTAATGGTTACTTGAAAGAAGATGTGTTTGTGCAACAACCTCAAGGCCTTAAATAACAAGGTAAGGATAACCTTGTCTACAAATTGAAGAAAGCATTGTATGGACTGAAGCAAGCACCAAGGGGATGGTACTCTCGCATTGATGGCTACTTTAAAAACTATGGATTCACTAGGAGCAAAAGTGAATCTACTCTCTACTACATGAAATAAGGTAAAGACATCATTATTGTGTGCTTATATGTGGATGATCTAATATTCATGGGTAGTAGTGCTAAAATGAATGAGGAGTTCAAAAACTCCACGATGAAAGAGTTTGAATTGAAGGATCTAGATTTGATGCATTACTTCCTAGGAATGGAGGTACATCAAACAGGAAATGGGATCTTCATATCTCAACATAAATACGCTCAAGGCATGATAAAATAAGCAACTCCAATAGGTCATGGGATACAATTAAGCAAAGAATATGGAGCACATAAAGTTGACAATACCACCTATAGGAGCATGGTTGGGAGTCTAATGTTCCTCACCAACACATGGTTGGATATTAAATATGCTATATCTCTAGTATCAAGATATATGGTTGATCCATCAGACCTTCATCTACAAGAAACTAAAAGAATTTTGAGATATGGAAGAGGTAAAATGGATTATGGGATCCATTACCACAAAAATGATGATGTAAAATTAGTTGGCTTTAGTGATAGTGATTGGGGAAGCAACATAGATGATAGAAAATCCACTTCAGGGAATTTTTTTAGTCTTGGGTTAGGACTAATTACACGGAGTTCTAAAAATTAAACTACTGTAGCACTACCATCTACTGATTCTGAGTACATAGAAATCACAAATGCTAGTGCCCAAGCCTTATGGTTGAGAAAACTTCTTGAAGAAATAGGTGAGAGACAAAATGATCCTACCATATTGTATTGTGATAATTTGAGTGCCATACAATTGGCACATAATCCTATCTACCACAACAGGTCAAAGCACTTCGATTGAAGAACACAAGCTTATACTGAGAGGGGGGGGTGAACAGTATAAGACCACTTTTTACTTTTTCTTTCAAATCAACTTTCAATTCAATATTATGCAGAGAATAGATAGCAAAATCAATAGCAGTAATCAAAACAATGCACAAAACACCATCCACAAAGTGACACAACAATTTACGTGGTTCACCCAATGTGGGCTACTCCACGGATAAAATATTTCTCTAAATTTTATCAATTCAACCTCTGGGAATACCTTTCCCGATTACAATGTTTATGGGCACCAACCCAAAGGAGATACCTTCCCCTAGCTCTACTCTGACTGGTGATCCTCTAGAAGACCTCTGCCTCTATTGCCCTTAGCAAATGGAACTCTATCCATAGAAGACACCTGTCTTCCTTGCTCTGGCTGGAGACCTCTGTCCTCAACTCTATCACCTCAAAGTTGGTCCTCGAATTTGCACTAAACATAGTCCTTCGGTCTAGCACAAATGTCCTCTTCCTCTTTCTTTGATCTGCACCAAACACAGTCCTTCGGTCTGGCACAAGTCTGTCCTCTTCCTCTTTCTCTGTTCTGCACAAAACACAGTCCTTCGCTCTTATTGCGCAATCACAACTGCACTTGATCGAACATCGACCTTTGCACCTCTGCGCAATCACAGCAGCAGTGTCTTCACGCACTCTGCTTCCTTGCAATCTCTCTCACTTAGAAGATTCGATGAAATGCACTTAGTACACTGCAATCAAATTTCGCACTCTACTTTTTGGCGATCGAACTTCACCCCCGCACTCTATCTGTGAACGTCGCTCTTCGAACGCACACTTCGATCGATTACTAAACTCTCCAAGAAGCCCTCCTTTTATACTAAACCTTTCAAGATTAAAACCTTGATCTTAGTCGGCTGCACATCCTCAAACTACGTTGGCTACAAACCCTAATCTTTGTCGGCCCAAATTTAACTTTGTCGGCTTCACTGCCTCTGCAACTCTCCTGTAGCTTCTGCCGTGAAACTACAACATGTCATGATATCGTGACACCTTTTGCAACCATACGCCTTCCTTTGGCTTTTGTCACGATATCGCGACACCTTAGCCTTTGTCGACTTTACTTAAGTTCTTGTCGTGAAATCGTGACACTTTCTACTTCTGCTGACATCATCTTCACTTCTATCATGAAATCGTGACCCTTCTGTCTTCATGGCCTTCTTCTCTGCTTTTGTCATGAAATCATGACACTTCTGCCTCTGCTGACGTCATCTTCACTTCTATCATGAAATCATGACATTTCTCGCTTTCTCAACCTTTTCTCGGCTTGCACCAGTGAAAATGGAACATGTCACGAAATCGTGACACTTTCACTGCCTTATGCTTTTCTCTGCCTTACGCCCGTGAAACTGGAACATGTCGCGAAATCGTGACGCTTTCGCCTTCGAGCTCTTCCTTCTTGAATTCATCGTGAAATCGTGACGCTTCTTCTATTGAAGACTTGCTTCCTGTTTCTATCGTGAAATCGTGACACTTTCTCCAACTGAATGCTGCCATCTCAACCTGTCGCGAAATCATGACATTTTCTGCATCCATAAGTTGTTCCTTCATCCTGTCATGAAATCATGACGCTTTCAGCTTTCGTACGCTTTCTCTACTGCCTGTCACGAAATCGTGACACTTCTCATTTCAGACTCTTCCCTTTGCTGCATGTCATGAAATCGTGACATTTCTCACTTTGAGCTTTTCAGCATGTCGCAAAATCGCGACAGTCCTCACTTCGACCTCTGCAGCATGTCACGAAATCACGACATTTTTCCTTCTTTGCCTTCCTGCACTTTCTAAGATGCGAAAATGCAACATGTCATGAAATCACGACACTTTCCATCTTGCTCTCCTTCTCTGCCAACATGTCGCGAAATCGTGACAGTTTTGCTAGCTTCTTCTCTTGCTTCCAACATGTCGCAAAATCACGACAGTTTTGCCAGCACTTTTCTCTCTCCTCAAACATGTCACGAAATCGTGACAGTTTTGCCAAGACTTTCTCTCTCCTCAAACATGTCACGAAATCATGACAGTTTTGCCAGCACTTTCTCTCTCCTCAAACATGTCGTGAAATCATGACAATTTTGCTAGCACTTTCTCTCTCCTCAAACATGTCGCGAAATCGTGACAGTTTTTCCAGTCGGCTGCATACTTTTTCTTACTTGTCTTTTTCTTTGATCTTTTGCAAATGGGCTACTCTGATCTTCTTGGAAACTCACTGTCCATGTTGTAACCTTCATCAAAACAAATTCTTTGACATCAAATCAAATTGCTTCAAGAACTTCTTGACATCAATGACAACATCTATACTTGAGCAAAGGCAATGTACCCAAGGTACCCAAAATTGCCAACAATCTCCCCCTTTGTCATTGATGGCAAACCTTTACTGAAAACACATCTCAAGAGCCAAAAACTGAAACCAACTGAGCCAACAACTGAGAATCTGCCTTTGAAGTTTTTGCTCCCCCTGACTTGAAGCTCTCCTCTTCACTTTGAAGCTCTCCCCCTTACTCATATCTCTCCCCCTTTGTCATCAATGGCAAAGGGTCACCTTTGGGGCTCGGGACTAAGAATGAGCCTCTTAGCTTAGTCCCTCCCCCACCTCCTGATGAGGTGATTAAAACAAGGGTGGGAGTAAAACTCCCATTAGGCACTCATCATCATCAGTGTCTACAATTTCCTTGTCGGGCCTTCTCTTGAACTCTTTTTCAATAGTTCTTGTCCTTGTTCCCATCCCCTGTTCTTGTCCATGCCTTGATCCTTGGACCTGTTCATACTACTATTTCTGTTCCTGTACCTCGAAAGTTCAGCTCTACACTGTCTAGCTGTGTGACCTGCATTGTTGCACTTATAACAAGTAACAAAGTTATTTCTTTTCGGCATACCTGTTCTTTGAATCCACCTGTTATGACTAACCATGTTCCTGTAATTAGCCTTGCAAAAAATTGCCTTATGCCCGAACTATTGACAAGAGTAACAATACCCTTGAAAGAAACTAAAACTTCTGAAATTGTTGTTTACCTTCTTCATTTGAGCTATGCACTGTGAAGCCGTGTGACCAAACCTGTGACATGCAAAACATCTGCCATGAAATATTCTTCTGTTTGACCTCTTGGGTCCCGAAAACTTCTTCTTCGCATTCAGAATTTTGTTTTCTATTTCTGCGCATCTATCACTCATGGACTCTTTCTCTGAAATACTCTCTTCATCAGAACTCTCTTCTTTTTGAAATCTCTTACTAGATTCCCCAACCTGTTCCTTGTGTGGTTTAACAAAACCAAGACCTGTTTTATCTGTTGTCTTTCTTTGACCTTTGATAAGTGATTTAACCTTTTTGGAGCTTTCTTGAAACCTGTACAACTTATCCTTGTACTCTTTAGTTTCCTCTTTCAAAGAAGCCATTTTCTGTTCTAATTCACTATACTCAAGCACCTTAGATTCTAACTCATTCTTGAGTTCTTGTGTCTTAGCCATAGAGACGTCAAGACTTTCTATAAGATCATCTCTCTCCATACAACATTCATCTAACTTATCCTTGAGTCTAGCATTCTTCTTTCTTTCCTTTTTCAAAGCACTAAGAGCATTAGTAAGTTCACTTTCAAGATCCTTTATTTGCTTGCTTTCTGAATCATCAAAGCCTTTTTCAGATTTCTTATCACTAGAGGTGCTACCCTTTTCAAAAACCATACATGCATCTTCCTTATCATTTTTTGAAGCATCCTCATACATACTAGCAACCAATTCATTATTTGTGCAATCATCCTCAAGGTGACCAAAATTTCCACATCTAAAACATTTCATGATAATGAATCTATGTTTCGGTTCTTCCTCTTTTTCTGAAATGAACAACATCTCATTTTCAACATCACTTGAAGAACTTTCACTATCACTACTAGAACACTTACTTGCTTTGTCTAGGTAGAAACTCTTCTTGTGCTTGTGAGAGTACCTCTTTCCTTGATTGTTGTGCTCATCTTTGTACTTCCTGTGATGCTTGTGCTTTTCAGAATCCTTGCTCTTAGAATCCTGTATATCTTCATCACTTTCATTCTTGGAAACAGTACAGTCAGTAGCATAATGACCAAACTTTCCACAGTTGAAACATCTTATATTTTTCATGCTTTTGTGCTTTCTAGAGAACTTGCCTTTCTTGCTGTAATATGCCTCTTCATCACTAGAAGACTCATCACTCTCTTGAATCTGTTTACCTTTGGATTTCTTGGTAGCCTTGAAAGTTGCCTCTTTCTTGACATCAACCTTCACTTGAGTTCTCAACTCAAATGCTGCAAGTATACTATGGAGCTCATCCTTTTTCAATTTATCTAAATCTTTAGCTTCCTCAATAGCAGAAATCTTTTCACTAAATCTATTAGGAAGAGATCTTAAAATCTTATCACACACATCATTTTCAGCAAGCTCAAGACCTAAGTCTTTCATGGAGTTAACAACCTCATCCATACGAAGCATGTAGTCACTAATATTTTCATCATAATTCATTTTGAGATGTTCAAACATACCTTTAAAATGTCTCAACTTGGCCTTTCTGACATTTGCATCACCTGTATGAACCACTTTCAACTGTTTCCACATTTCACTAGCTGTCTTGCAGTGAATAACTTTGGTGAGATCTGCTTTCTGTAAGCCTTTTAGGATTGCATTCATGGCTTTTGAATTGCTGTGAAGCATGAGCCTATCTTCTTTAGTATAAGGACCATGTTCAGGAATAGTGTACTCATCTTCAATCACTTCCCATACCTCATTACCAAGTGCCATTAGATAAACTTTCATTCTTGCACTCCATAGACCAAAATCTGATCCATCAAGAATAGGTGCTACATTGCCACTTGAATAGTCCATTGTGTTCTTTGCAAGCTTTTCCTTCAAGCTGTTAAACTTTTCGAAGGAACCCGCTCTGATACCAATTGAAGAACACAAGCTTATACTGAGAGGGGGGGGTGAACAGTATAAGACCACTTTTTACTTTTTCTTTCAAATCAACTTTCAATTCAATATTATGCAGAGAATAGATAGCAGTATCAACAACAATAATCAAAACAATGCACAAAACACCATCCACAAAGTGACACAACAATTTACGTGGTTCACCCAATGTGGGCTACTCCACGGATAAAATATTTCACTAAATTTTATCAATCAAACCTCTGGGAATACCTTTCCCGATTACAATGTTTATGGGCACCAACCCAAAGGAGATACCTTCCCCTAGCTCTGCTCTAACTGGTGATCCTCTAGAAGACCTCTACCTCTGTTGCCCTTAGCAAATGGAACTCTATCCATAGAAGACACCTGTCTTCCCTGCTCTGGTTGGAGACCTTTGTCCTCAACTCTATCACCTCAAAGTTGGTCCTCGAATTTGCACTAAACACAGTCCTTCGATCTAGCACAAATGTCCTCTTCCTCTTTCTTTGATCTGCACCAAACACAGTCCTTCGGTCTGGCACAATTCTGTCCTCTTCCTCTTTCTCTATTCTGCACAAAACATAGTCCTTCACTCTTTTTGCGCAATCACAGCTGCACTTGATCGAACATCGACCTTTGCACCTCTGCGCAATCATAGTAGCAACGTCTTCACGCACTCTACTTCCTTGCAATCTCTCTCACTTAGAAGATTCAACGAAATGCACTCAGTACACTGCAATCAAATTTTGCACTCTACTTCTCGACGATCGAACTTCACCCCCGCACTCTATCTACGAACGTCGCTCTTCGAACGCACACTTCGATCGATACATAAACTCTCCAAGCAGCCCTCCTTTTATACTAAAACTTTCAAGATTAAAACCTTGATCTTAGTCGGCTGCACATCCTCAAACTACGTTGGCTGCAAACCCTAATCTTCGTCGGCCCAAATTTAACTTTGTCGGCTTCACTGCCTCTGCAACTCTCCTATAGCTTCTGCCACGAAACTACATGTCACGATATCGTGACACCTTTTGCAACCGTACGCCTTCCTTTGGCTTTTGTCGTGATATCGCGACACCTTAGCCTTTGTCGACTTTACTTAAGTTCTTGTCGCGAAATCGTGACACTTTCTGCTTCTGCTGACGTCATCTTCACTTCTGTCATGAAATCGTGACCCTTCTGTCTTCATGGCCTTCTTCTCTACTTTTGTCATGAAATCATGACACTTCTGCCTCTACTGACGTCATCTTCACTTCTATCATGAAATCACGACATTTCTCGCTTTCTCAACCTTTTCTCGGCTTGCACCAGTGAAAACAAAACATGTCACAAAATCGTGACACTTTCGCTGCCTTATGCTTTTCTCTGCCTTACGCCCATGAAACTGGAACATGTCGCAAAATCATGACGCTTTCGCCTTCGAGCTCTTCCTTCTTGAATTCATCGTGAAATCATGACGCTTCTTCTGTTGAAGACTTGCTTCCTATTTCTATCGTGAAATCGTGACACTTTCTCCAACTGAATGCTGCCATCTCAACCTATCGCGAAATCATGACATTTTCTGCATCCATAAGTTGTTCCTTCATCCTATCGTGAAATCGTGACGCTTTTAGCTTTCGTACGCTTTCTCTACTGCCTGTCACGAAATCATGACACTTCTCATTTCAGACTCTTCCCTTTGCTGCATGTCATGAAATCGTGACCATTCTCATTTCGAGCTTTTCAGCATGTCGCAAAATCATGACAGTCCTCACTTCGACCTCTGCAGCATGTCACGAAATCATGACATTTTTCCTTCTCTCTTCTCCACTTTCAGATCAACTTGTCATGAAATCATGACACTTTCCATCTTGCTCTCTTCTCTCGCATCATGTCACGAAATCGCGACAGTTTTGCTAGCTTCTTCTCTTGCTTCCAACATGTCGCGAAATCACGACACTTTTCCATGCACTTTCTCTCTCCTCAAACATGTCGCGAAATCGTGACAGTTTTGCCAGCACTTTCTCTCTCCTCAAACATGTCATGAAATCGCGATAGTTTTTCTAGCACTTTCTCTCTCCTCAAACATGTCGCGAAATCATGACAGTTTTTCCAGCACTTTCTCTCTCCTCAAACATGTCATGAAATCGCGACAGTTTTTCTAGCCGACTGCATACTTTTTCTTACTTGTCTTTTTCTTTGATCTTTTGCAAATGGGCTACTCTGATCTTCTTGGAAACTCACTGTCCATGTTGTAACCTTCATCAAAACAAATTCTTTGACATCAAATCAAATTGCTTCAAGAACTTCTTGACATCAATGACAACATCTATACTTGAGCAAAGGCAATGTACCCAAGGTACCCAAAATTGCCAACATCGACATGAAGTATCACTTCATTAGAGACATGGTGGAGAAAAATGTGGTTGAGCTAAAATATTGTAGCACTTTGGACAACATAGAAGATATATTCACTAAAGAAGTTGCTAAAGATCAGTATTTAAATATGAGAGACTGTGTTGTCATCCCTCTCAACTTTAAGGGAGATAATGTTAGACTTTGATAGCATTTTCCTACGTATATAGGTTTTCTATTAGTTATTATTCTAGAATATGTGTGGAGAGAATATAGGATTTGTAATTGGCATTCATTATGTTAGTCATCTAGCAGATATTATTCATGAGAATAAATTGTTGCCAAATTTGTGGTGCCAAAATAAGTTCTTCCCAAAACTATATAGTGTAATCCTGTGACAACATTTTATAACATAATGAGTTTGGTTTCTCAAATATGAAGGGCTACATGATGATGATGATGAAACCCATGAAGAAGAATAAAATATTATAATGGCTCACCAAGTTTTGATAAATGAAAATGTACAAAAGGTAGAATCTAACATTTTTGTCCAAGCATCCAAGCTTTAAGTGAAAATTTGTATAATCATTCATTGGATTCAAATGTTATTTATGATGAAATGGCATTAGAGGTGAATGAAGAACTAGAATTGATTTCTACTCACACCTCTAATAAGATTGATTTGGTGAATGAAACGAAATTTGATGTGCTTGAATTGATGAATCAAGTTCATCAACAATTAACCATCTAATCTAGGATAAAAGTTGATAATGATCCTCATTTAATAGATATCCTAGATGCTTCAAAAATTTTATGAGTTTGATTGGCCTACAAACATGAAAAATGCTTTGGCTTTAAAGTTTTTAGGAATAGGCTCTTATTTGTAAGATATCATATTTTAAAAGGAAGGTCTAGTTCTAAATCATGAATCAAATTGTGAAATTGACATCTTAAGGAATAGACAAGAAAGAATGGAAAATCAGTTATTGTTTAATCAATTTAATGATTTAAATCTTACCTATGGGATTGTTAATGGAACTAAATCAAATTTGTGGGGTAAGAGAGGTAAATTGAAGTATTTTGTGCTTGTAGGTATTGTAGGCCCAAAATGTTCACATCCTTTGAAAATTTTAAAAATATTTTCTAAGATATAAAGATGTTTCTAGCTGCTCATGATATAGTGTATTTCAGAGTGGCCCAACACAGGATGCTCCCATCTACTCAACACTTAGTATTTTTTGTAGAATAAAGAAAAGTGTTCCAAACCACTCAGTACTTAGTGTATTTTATAGTGGCCCAACACAAGATGCTCCAATCTGCTATGTATCTATGGAGACACAACCATTTAATATCGTGTCCATGTAGACATGATGGAACAAGTTAGGAATATGCAATATCTGGATGCATACTACAAACAAATTCTTGAAAGAATAAAAGGAAATATGGAGGATAATAGATATTTTAGCCTCAAATACGGTTTCCAATGCTTCAAGAGCAGGGTAGTTCTTCTTGAAATAGGTGATTTAAGGAAGATGGTCTTGAATGAAGCATATAGATCACCATATTTTGCTCACTCGGGGGGAGAAAAGATGAGGGAGAATATGAGAAAAACTTTCTTTTGGCCAGGGATGAAGGTGGACACAAATGAATTTTTCACTCATCTCAAATGCCAAAAATTTAAGGCAAAATGCAAATATCCTGTAGGATTATTGTATCCGCGTGATGTACCAAAGTAGAAATGGTAGGTAATTGTGATGGATTTACAAGTAGGGCTGCCCAAAAATTGATTCTAACCTAATGCTATCCTAGTGGTGATAAATAGATTGACCAAGGTCATGCATTTTATTCTTGGAAACACTAAAGATGATATCATGGTGGTGGATAATAGATTTACCAAAAAGATATTTTGGTTTCATGGTTTTTTGGAAGTAATTATATTGGATTGGGACTCAATATTCACATCCAAGTTTTGGTAGTCTTTACATCGTGCTATTGGTACCAAATTGAATATAGGTTCTTCTTATCACTCCAAAATTTATGGATAGACTAAAAAAGTGAACCAAGTGTTAGAGGACATGCTTTGCATGTACTACATGGATCAGAAGACCCATTGGGAGAATTACGTGCATCTAGTATATTTTACCTACAATAACGATTAACATTCAAATTTAGGTGGCTCCTTTTGAGGCACTGCATGGTAGGAGATGTAGGACACCCTTGTACTGGGATAATCTAGAAGACCAAATTATGCTTGGACCAGACATGGTCAAAGAAATGGAAAAATAGTTAAAAATTATAAGGCAACAACTAAAAGAAGCCACATATCGATAAAAGAGTTATGTCGATATGAAGATATCTCCATAAGGGTTCTCGATAGGGAAAAGGTATTTTTAAGGGTGATACCAATGAAAAGTTCTATTAAGTCTACAAATATTGATCTACATTTTGTGATACCATTTGAAATTACTAAGAAGATTAGTCTTGTGGCTTACCAACTTGCTTTACCACCTAGTCTATCCAAGATTCAAGACACCTTTCACATTTCTTTGCTTAGAAAGTATATTGCTAATACTGAATATGTGTGGGACTTTTTAAAATTGAAGATGGTGAACCCAGAGGCTATAGGTGTTATACCAATAAGGATCCGATCGAAAATGATAAGGAAGGGGACTTTGGAGCAATGCAAGTTCCAATGGGACCACTACTCAAAAAGAAATTCTACTTGGAAAAAGTAGCAGACATGTGAAACCATTTTTTAGTAATTTAAATGATGTTTATTGTACATGAAATTTTATGATACATAGAGGATTGTGTTAAGCCTAAGGAGGGGAGGATGTCATGACCCTCTCTTGATAGAATTATTTTGGCTAGATTTATGTTAGGATATGCTTAATGGATATTTATTGCAGCTAGATGCCCTTTTTTAACCAAAGGAATAATTGACAATTTATTTTCAATTTTTGCAAAACATGGATTTTAATGATATAATGATGTTGCTAATATATTTGCATTGATCGCAAGGTCTAGTTGTCTTAAAAAGGGGCATATTATTGATAGGAGAACAACTGGATAGATGCTCTCTTTTTATATAAGAGATGTGGCACAATTTGCATTTTAGAAGTAGATCAAATTTTTCTTGTTTGGGTTATTGATTACAAAAATTTAGTAGATATGATTTAAGTTTTATTTTGTTCTTAAATATAATATCTCTTTCAAAAAAATAAGGGGAAATTTCGGTTAAGCTTAGATAATGATATTGATTTCATTCTGATTATTAAGGCAATATCTACTTGAGTTAGTTTTTATTTTTATATTAAGGTTTAATTCAAAATAAAAATTTTAATAGGAATGAGACGAAAAATCCTTGTGTCAGTTATGAGAGCAAGAGGAGAGCCCATGATGAAGCACCAAAGGATGAGGTGATGGAGTAGTGGGGTAGTGAATGCTTGAAAATTTTGGTTCGTGTGGCTCAAGAAGACTAGGGGGAGGAGTTTTTGGAGTGGTTGGGAGTTCTTGGAGTGTGTTGGAAGAAAAGAAGAGTTACAGATGCACCAAGGGGGAAATTGGAGTGTTGACACCAAACAAGGAATCCAGTACACTGCAAGTGACCATTGATCATAGGTAGACATCCATTTAATGAGTTTTTTGACTTTGCTTCTTGAATGGTAGTAGATGTGGTTTTAGTACTATGAGAAGGATTCTTAGTATTTTTATACAATGATAGGAGTGACTTGGTTGCACTAGCTATTCTAGCTTGTTTATGTGTGTTTGAACTATGATGTTAGTTTATATTAAACCTTGGAGTTGGCTAGGTCGAGCTAACAAGTGGTTGATATATTTTTACCTTGGAAAGAATCTACCTTTGGTATAGTTTTCATCTAGCTGATGTGTTAGACGTTAGAGAAAGGTGCCTGTGTGAATTATCTAGCCCATAGCCTTGCTTGTGTTAGCATTGATTTCTTTCTAGGGAGCTATATTTTTTAGAAGTCTAGAAGATATTTGACTTAACTGAAGGTTTAGAATTTTTACTCTTAGATAACAATCGAGCTATGGGTGAAATTATGGTTTTGTAAAGTAAATAATTTCTTCTGGGTTCTTGAAGAGATGCCAATGTATGGTAGAAAATCTAAGATAAGAAATACTTGAAATCACCAATTTGCATGTACTTTTGTTGTTGATCTTGTTGAGTAATTATTGTTACTTCTTTATTTCTAAACGTTTTAGGTTGCTGAGTAGAGTAGTATTTTTCGGAGTATCCTTCCTTGAGAACTCCTTCTTTCTAGAATCCATAAGAGAAGATCTTTACGAGTACATAGATACCATTGCTATAGATGTAGGGATTTCCTACAAGATGGGTGAGGTCCAAACTAATATGGTATCTTCATCAAGAAAAGAGCTGGGATTAGCTTCTTTATTGTGGAAGCCTTTTACTTCCATCACAAGATAAATTGTAGAGTTACTACTACCTCTTCAAAGGCTATGTCTAGCATCTCTAAACTGCAGAACCATTTTCTTGAGCTACGTAAGAAAATATGTGGTAGTAGTAATGCTTCACTTGGGAAGCTTAGAATGTTGGTAAGATGTTGTAGGGTGGTTTTATCTCTGCGACCCATTTTTTAAGTGATTGATAGCATAAATGATTTTGGGTAAAAGGATATATGTAACCCATTTTTAAATGATTGATAACATAAATGATTTTGAGAGAAATGGATATATATTTGTACTCCAAGTTTTAAATTACTGATAGCATAAATGATTTTGGGAAGAAATGGTTATATGTAATCCATATTTTTTAAATTATTGATAGTATAAATTATTATGGTGAATGGGTTTGTGTAACTTCAGTATTTAAATGATGGATGACATAAATGTTCTTGGTGAAATGCATATATGCTTACCAAATTTTATATGATAGATGACATAAATATTTTTTATGGAATAGATGTACGCAATTCTAGATTCATTATGTTAGTTAGTACAAATTATTTTCTGAAAATAATTGTCTTTGTTTCTGCTTGGTTAGATTAATTGCATTCATGCAATGGCTCTTGTTTTAGAGTAATGATTCCATTTGTAGCATTAGTTTTATCTTGCATGGAGGACTATCACCACTATGGCCACTATAAATGTTGCACTCTTAATTAGATAGTGGGTTAGCCAAGTGTTATTTTTGGATTGAGATGTAAGAGTTATCGAAATATCATGGGAGCTTACCAAAAGGGATTGACATTTCCCAACTCTGTTATGATAACAAGAATGGGAAATGGAAACAAGTTCTTCCAAGATGTATATAGACAATGGCTTTATGCGAAGATGGATTTTCTCATAAAGGAAAGCTAGCAGGAAATGTTTGGGTTTTCATATAGTTATGACTTCGGACAATATGGGTTGTCCATTTGCAATGTAAAGAGATAGTTGGATTAATGAAATTTATGATGGATGTTTTTGAGGTTGGGTTTCCCCACGGGGTTTCTCCCAGGATAAATCATGTGTTGTTATGGATTATAATGTGGTTTGGTTTATTTCAATGTTAACTAGTTACTTTGTTAGTTGTGTTTCTATGCAAATTCCCTAAGGAGTTGATCGATTTATGTATAAGTAGTAAGTAGGATAGAATGGCTATGTTGATTGGTAAAAGTTGAACTATGGAATACTTAAGATTTTCCTACTTTATGTTTATTTGTATTAAAGTCTTTAATACATTTGGAAGCAAAAACCTTATGTTAGAGTAGAAAGTTTGAAGTAAGTTAAGTTACATGAAAGGATGTGGTAGCTTAATTTTTTCCTCTTCATCTAAAATAAATAATGGTATGGATGTTAGCTATTGGGTTCTTAAAAAAAAACGTGTGCTTCTAACAATGGCTAGTTGAGGGTAAGGATAGTTAGAAATATTCATACACATCATAAGGGATATTGATGAGTGAAGATCAAATGGGAATTTGATTATCCACCTTGGGCCCTAGTAGTAGTATTTTTTTTCCTATTAAATCTAAGGTGATAAATAAAAATGTTTTGACAAGGTAAATGAGAATTTATTAGTTCATCTTATAGATGCGAGGGATAATCAAGTACCGTACACTTTATACATGGTCATGTAGACATGAGTAGTAAATGGTATTCCATAAAATGCTTCTTTCAATGGAATGAAAGGAAAGACAAGTTAGCTTGACTGGCCAACAAGAGAGATAACTTGTAAATCATAGCTTGCACCTAATACATCTATGTAGTTAGACATATGCATGTTGTAGGGATGGGTGTACCTTGAATAAATAAGAGAATTAATATAAGGTTACTTTGTGGCTAAGACTTCCTACGAAGAAAAAAATATTTGGGTTATGACATTTTCTATAAGAGCCTACTTTCATAGTATATTAGACTCACCACATAAGCCTAGTTACGATGTGTAATAGGAAACATACCTAGGTGGGGTTTCAACTATGCTAGTCTTATTAACTAGGAAATAGTTTCTATATTAAATTAACTCCTAATGACTCTTCTATATGTGGGAAGGGATAATGCCACCAAAGAGAAAGAGAGGTAGTGCTACCTTGATGGTGAGGCAAACACACCAAACCAATGTTGAGCAAGGTGGAGCAATAGTATTGTCATTGTTGTCAACACAGTCAGACAGATTAGTTGATGCAGTGGATAGGAGTTAAGAGGTTCTTTAGAGTATTAAGAGGTTCTTCAGAGTATGTAAAGTTATTTTCCAAAAGATTGAAGTGGCCCATATGCTAAAAATCAAAAGAAAATCACAAGGAAGAAAACTGTCGTGATATCAGGCCATGTTGAGCAAGGAAGAAAACTATCGCGATATCGCGACATGTTGAGCAAGAAAGAAAAACTGTCGCAATATCGCGACATGTTGAGAAGAAAGAAAAACTGTCATGATTTCATGACATGTTCGAAAAGAAAGCACAAGTAGGAAAAACTATCACGATTTCGTGACATGTTCGAAGAGAAAGCGCAAGCAAGAAAAACTATTGCGATTTCACGACATGTTCGAAGAGTAAAAGGCAAGTAGAAAAAGTGTCGCGATTTCATGACATATTGCAAGAGAGATTGTATGAAAGAAAAAGTGTCATGATTTTGCGACATATTGCAAGAGAGAGTCCAAAAGAAAAAGTGTCGCGATTTCGTGACATATTGCAAGAGAGATTGTACGAAAGAAAAAGTTTCGTGATTTCACGACATGTTGCATTTTCGCGGTCCAAAGTGAAGAGAAAATGCAAGGAGGAAAAAGTGTCGCGATATCGCGACATGTTGCATTTTCGCGGTCCAAAGCGAAGAGAAAATGCAAGGAGGAAAAAGTGTCGCGATATCGCGACATGTTGCATTTTTGCGGTTCAAAGCACACTATATCGCGACATGTCGCATTTTCACGACTCGAAAAGGGTAGGAAGGAAGAGAATGAAAAAGTGTCGTGATATCGCGACATGTCGCATTTTTGCGACTCGGCAAGGGTAGGAAGGAAGAGAAAGAAAAAGTGTCATGATATCGTGACATGTCGCATTTTCATGACTCGAAAAGGGCAGGAAGGAAGAGAATGAAAAAGTGTCGCGATATTGCGACATGTCACATTTTTTGTGACTTGGAAAGGGCAGGAAGGAAGAGAAAGAAAAAGTGTTGCAATATCGTGACATGTCACATTTTTGTGACTTGAAAAGAGCAAGAAGGCAGAGAAGGAAAAGTGTCACGATATCACGACATGTCACATTTTTGTGACTTGAAAAGAGCAGGTAGGCAGAGTAACAAAAGTGTCATGATATCGTGACATGTCGCATTTTTGTGACTTGAAAAAGGCCAGACAAGTAGTAAAACAAAAGTGTTGTGATATCGCGACATGTCACATTTTTGCGACTCAAGAAAAGCCTCAAAATAGAAACGAACAGTAATGAAGAAGAAAACGTACTGTCATCGAAGGAGAAAACAAATGCATGCCCATGTGGAGAAAATGAATAGTCAAAGAAGGATAAAATGAACAGTCATCAAAATAGAATCAAAAAGCTTTTTTGGAAACCAAAACGCATGCATGCACAAAGGAGAAAACATACAGTCATACCCGAGAAGACGAACAGTCATGGTAGGAGAATATGGTGTCAATTCATTGCATGTAACGTGTTTGACGAAATGCCTACTCTATATATACAAAAGGAGTTACAACTGGAGTTACAACTGAAGTTACAACTAGAGTTACAAAGAGAGAGGATGGTTATAAAAGGAGTGTTGCTTGGAGAATTTGAAGAGCACTCAAGAAAAAAGTGAGGCAAATTTAATCTTGCAAAGAGAGCAAGAGGAGAGCGAGAGGCGCATGAGAGGTGAGAGAGAGAGGTGTGCGATATGTGAAGCATGAGGAGAGTCCACAAAAGTTGAGCGAGCAGGGTGTGTGTTGTGTGAAGAGTGGGCGATGTTGAGAAAGCAATAAACCAGTCAGGGTCTTGTAAAAGTGAAGGCATATTTATGTCAATCTTCTAGTTTTAGAATAGAAGTCCAAGTTGGTGCTTGACATCAGGGGTTGGTGCTCCTTCCAGTTGGTGTTGGTAAATCAGGGATTGGTGCTCCTTTCTGTTGGTGCAGATAAATCAGGGGTTGGTACTCATTTTTATTGGTGCAGATAAATTAGGGGTTGGTGCTCCTTTCTGTTAGTGCAGATAAATCAGGGGTTGGTGCTCATTTCTATTGTTGTAGATAAATCAGGGGTTGGTGCTCCTTCTAGTGTGTGTTGGTAAATTGATTGTAAAGTTGTTGCTTTGCAAAGGCTGGATTTGGATGGGAGTCCAAACAGTCAATTTTGAGGAGTAGCCAAAACTGGTGAACCTCGATACATCTTGTGTTGTGTGATGCTCTTTTGTTATATTTGCTTTATTAGGTTTTAAGTTTTCATTGTTTTGGCATTAAGAGTTGAAGATTTAAGTTTTTAAGAGCTACATTGATTCACCCCTCCCTCTCAGTGTCATTGTGAGACTAACAACCAATGTAGAGGGTGCAGCCCCAGATGTGGGTTCAAAAAATCCTAGTGAAGAGAGAGAGGATCTCATAGCAATGATGGCCCAACATCATGAACATGTAGAAATATAGAGATTGATGTTGGATACCATGTTGAATCTAGAAACATCGACTAGGAACTCTAGAACAGAGTAGGAAAATGAACACATTTTAGAAGATCAATAGGCTAGGATTCATTTGGAAGCTAAATTAGATAAATATTTGAAGTACTTAAGATATTCCAAGTTTAATGGAGAATAATATGGTGACTGATGAGTGTCGTTGAGTCTCATCATTTAATCTCAATGATTTATCAATCCGGGGTGGTGTCCAAGGTTGTCTACGATAGAAGGCTAGGGTAGAGTACAATTCAGGAATTCTTATTTCAAGCATTTATTGGTGAAGCAGATTTTGGTTTAGACTTTTGGTGTCACATTAAACCTAGTCTAAAGAATGGAAACTAAAATAAATTACAGGAATTGGAAACTAATTCTAAGTTGCAAGAATTGAAATTTAACTACAATTACAGAAATTGGAATTGCTAAATTGAAAGTCTAATCTACTCTTGCAGAATTTAAATTGCTAAAATGAAATCCTAAGTTACATTTACAGAATTAAAATCTAGTTACTTTTGCATAATTGAAATGATGCTTGTAAATGAAACTTATTCTAAAAACACCTGTCAATGCCCTGCCACAAAAGGTCGTCAAACTTCTGCTACAGGAATTGATAACAAAATGAAATATGCTGAAAATGGAAAGTTGCTAAAATAGAAAGTAGGGAAAACATGGAAAGCAAAGGAAAAATGTGTAATATAATTTTTCAATTGACATACACACAAATTTTGTACACAAACATAATAGAAAACATAAATCACATAATACAAAATAAAAACAAGAAAATGAAATCTGGCAAGCAATCTATTAATTCTACTGTAGCAAAATTATAGATTAAAACCTGCCATAAAATCCCTCCTTCTAGATCTGAAAGTGGGCCCATACTTCCTGATCTAGAAGGATGTGAAAAACACTCCTTCACTAATTAGCACTCAGAACAGAAAATGATAAAATAGTTGCACTTTTATTGATGACAGAACATGCTGAAAACTATTACAGAAAATTGTTGTACAGTCCTAATTGCTGCTATTGAAAACTCTCCTCTATTATAATTCCTAACTGGCTCAACGAAGGAGGGAGTTGTGTTATTTATATAAATATTTACAACATATCCCATGCTCAAATCAGCCTATGTGCTGCTTTTCAGTGATTTGCCAATAATTCTGGATCTAAAATAAATGCAAATCTGGACAGTTTGTGTTGCAGTAGTAGTCATTGGCCCTTTAGAAAGCATCTTCAGTGGTGGAAGTACATGGGAGAAGTCTAGTAATATCTCACATATCTTTATTCACTTTAGAATATGCCCTTTCTATCTTGCAAACAATTTCCTATTATGCTGCAGTTATTTCTGTGTTTATCCTAGAAGAGGATCAAAATTGATCTTTTCTATGAATGGTGGCTTTGGACGACAAGGATGACAAAGTCATATGGGAGATATTTTCCTTTAATATTTTCAACCTTATTTCCATTTTTCCATCATCAAAAATTAGTCAAAAAATCAAAAAGTACTTTTTGTTCTCATTTCGGAGATAAGTGGCTCATTTCGAAGAGTGTATTTCTCATTTCGAAGATGTCTTGTTCATTCCAAAGATCTTCAGAATGAACAACTGTGTGCTCTTAAAATTATTTTAGCTGCATTTATCAAGTGTATTAGCCCTCAGGATTAGATTGCAATAGCCTTCATTCCTATCCATGTGTGAATTCCATGCCTTGCCATTCATTGGTAGCTTGCTGGAATTTACATGGTAAATTACTGCATTTTCTAGTTCTGTTGCACAGTTGTAAAATATTGGCATTTCTTGCAAATTCAAACAAATTATAACATGGAAAATTTGTTCAAATATCAACATGAATGAGTACATCAAGTTGCTACTGAATTTATACACTTCATTCACCAAGTAACCATGTTGAAATAGTGCAACAATGCTGCACAATTGTCCCTGCTCTATTATACCCTGTTGCTGCCTATTTAGACCACGTGGAAATGCTTCTAAATAGGTCAGATGTCTTCTGTAGTCCTTCTAAACTCATTCCATCCATATCCTCATGCTTTGCTTGAAAAATTCAAGGTGTTCCTATAAAGTAACAACTTGCTGATTTTTATATGGCTGTTTTTTCAGATTTTCAAATTTATGACAGTCCTAAACTTTTGGCTTCAATGTGGATTTGAAACAAGTTGAAGGGCAGGAAAACATTTAAAAACCATTGAGAAGTTAATGGATATCAGCATACCACATTTGGTTAATTGAAATGCATGTTATTACTTGCTACTTAATCAAGCAAAATCAGTCACAAAATGTTGAAAATAGTCAAAAACAGAGATATAGTATTCCTAACATAAAATCATGTAAACACTTAACAAATAGTATATTTTAGTCAACTATTTGGCAATTAACTTATCATATGGTAGTCAAACATTATGCAATAATGAGGCAATTTTGGGCCTCATCATCCCCCCCAACTTGAACTAATGAATGCCCTCATGCATCTTAGTAGGCCATAGTAATATGCAGGTTTTATTCTTGTGAACAACATCCTTTGCTACCTACTAATTGAGAAATTCCTCCTTGTTGCACTATATCAAGTATTTTGCAATTAAGCACATGTATGACTCTTTTTTTGTATTTCTACAAGTTTTAGTGTTGCAAGGTACCTCTTAAAGGCTTGATATCATATGATTCATATTGCAATAGTCTTATTGTGGAACCATATTTGGCAAATGCACTATTACTGATGGAATTTTCTGTTCTTAACAACATTTTAGCCTGAATGCTTATTTTTGTTGTTTGCACCTTTTGAACAAAATTGATAATAATTTTTTTTTTTTGATTTGAAATGCTTGAGGGATGTACTTACTTGTGGTAGAGCCTTATAAACCTCAATATTTGATGTACCCTACTTTTTTTTCTATTCTGTAGCATTTTCAATAATTTTGGTATAATTTCTGCTCATTCCGAAGATATCCTGCTCATTTCGAAGAGACTGTATTCTCATTCTGAAGATATCTGCTCATTTTGAAGAGACTGTATTTCTCATTCCGAAGATATCTGCTCATTTCGAAGAGAATGTATTTCTCATTCCAAAGATGTCTGCTCATTCTGAAGAGACTGCATTTCTCATTTCAAAGATGTCTGCTCATTTCGAAGAGACTGTACTTCTCATTCTGAAGATCTTCAAAAAAAATGCAGAAATGACCTCTTATGCAAAATTTATCTACAGATTCTATTATGGGCCCATCTCTAGAGTGTATAATCCTTCCATAACATCAAAAATCCCTTCTTCATCCTTTTGTTTAGATGCTATTCTTTGTTTTGTATGTTGTTGTTTTATTCCAGTAGTACTAAAATATAACCTTCAGGTGCATTTTGTTGATTATCCTCCTTCAATTTATCGGACAATTGTGAGATATAAACTTGCGGTTCTCCTTCGAAATTTGCCCTACAAATTGAAATAGAATTGCTGCCATGTCCGTCCCAAAATCAAGTTTTTGCATAGTTTTGGAATTTCCATGCAATTAAGGGCAGAAGGGGGTGTTTCTTGACATCTTGAACATGTTCCTTTTTCAACTTGTCAATATTGTATGAATAGTTTATGCCAAATACCGACTATCATACACTAAATGCTAAATGTTTACTATGAATTAAATGCAAGAAACACATACCTTACTCGTCTTGAAAATTGGTCATGCACCTTACAAGCTGCTTTTGATGATTGTTAGCAGGCTATCTAAAAACATAAAAATAACACGTGTAGTGTGATATTTGTACAATGGTGGAACAATGATGGGTAGATCAACAAGGCAATGCATGCCAAAAAATTAGTTTTCATGCAAGCCAACTCAGTAGCGCCTCCAAGAAGGTTTTAACTATTGAATTATTCATTTTTTTTCTTTTCTTTCCCTTTTTTTCATTTTTTTTTTCAGTTTTTCATCAGAAGAGGCTGCCATTTCTGGTTTTCAACCAACTTATGTCCTCTTTTTTTTTCAAGTGCTTCAATGAGAGAGAAAATCTCTCACTCTTATTTGGATAAGACCAATCCTTATTCTGCAAAAACATGTCAATTGTTGTATGAAAACACCATCTCTTTCTGTTGAAACCTACAACATTGATGCAACCTTCCTTTCTAGATGAGTAGTAAGAATCTTCATACATCATAATTGCCTCCTTAGTGCTGGAAATGAAGTATTGGCTCCATTGTTCCTCTTCCTTATTGAAATTGATGCTTTTCCTTATGTATCCCTATTTTGTGGGACATGCCTCTGCTGCAATTTTTTCTCTTTTTTTTTTTTCTTTTTCTTTTTTTTTTCAATTTTTCTTGTCTTGCTTGTACCAAAAAAGAAAGTTCACAAAAAAGACTATTCTTCTTTTTGCTTTTCTTGTAATTTTTTTTTTTTTCAAACTTTTTATCATCACTCTGAATCTGATATTGAAGAGAAATTCTCTTCCATTATGTGTACATCCAATGGAATTTCCTTCAATAACTCCTCCTTAGTTAATGGTGCATGGTATACCCGAAGGCAATGTCCATTCACCACTAACATCCTCCATGAATTACCAATGGGAAAAAGAAGCACTGCTCCATATCTGAAATATTCTTCAATCAAGTGTTGTCCATGCCTCCTAGTCTGCAAAATCTTGTCAATTTGTTCTTGAAACAATTAAATCCCAATTCCCAAAAGATGTTAAGTGCTTACATCAAGATAAAATATTAATATACCCTTGTAATTCCATGTAAAGGGATTGAAATATTGTTTCAAAATAGCAACAATTTTGGTTTTTTTTATAAGTCAGCCAACTAATAATGTTCAAGAATTTTCTTGGATGCACTTCAATTTGTTTCATTCCTAGAAGGACAAAATTTACCCCTTTGTAAAATGGAAGTAAATTTTCTATGTGCAGTTTTTCTCCTTTATCCAAGGCTAATTTCTGTGTGTTTGGACTAAAGGTTTTCTGTGTCTCCATTGATTTTTGTCTCTTCAAGCTCAGGTAAGTTCTTGTTTTAGCACAGTTGGATGTTGTTGCAGTCAATAACATTTCCTGTAGGTTTTTTTTTTTATACTAGATTCAGCTACATAGACAGGGGGTTGCCTATCATGTATTATTCGGATCGATCACGAGGTTGGGCTAAAAAAAAAATATTTTTGGTTTGCACAATAAGACAAGTGTACAACTTTAGTAGATCAACTACTTGTCAGGTAGGATCACCTCTAACAAGATCAACTATTGTCTGTGTAGGCTAAGAATTGCTAGGTTGTGATTTAGCATGGTAAAATCCTAACAATCTTTAAGTAATTATGGAAAACTCTAGGATCACCGTTAAGTTGTAAACTCCTATTTTTATTATGCAAAAGTTTTTGTGATTTTTTTCAGCTTACATAGACAGGGGTTGCCTGTCCTATATTATTCATATTGGCCACAGGTTGGGCTGAAGGTGGTGGTTGATTTACTTGCCCTGTTTGTTGTTGTTGGGATCTCTCTTTGAGAAGAATTCAGACTAGGCAACAGATTTTGCATCTCTGAGTTATGGAAGCAAATGGCATTTATCAATGATATGTCCCTGTGAACAAATGCTACAAGTAGCTGATATGACTATTTTATTCAAGGGATAGTATTGTATATCTACCATGATGTCTTCCCAACACCTAATACAAATTTGTTTATACTACCCTGATGATATGGATATAAAAATGGCAGTACTAGTAGATGGCTCCTCTAAGAGATATTATGTTTCTTGATAATGATGATGATGAATTCTTTCAATTTTTATCAAAAATTTCAAACATAAGCAATTTAACCCCTAGGTGTGAAGATCACCTCCCTGTGGTTGCTTGTTTTCTAAATGGACAGAAATGCAACTATCAATAATTATTATTTATACTAGCTATTTCATTCAAATTTTACTTAAACTTCATATGTTAGCACAATAATAATTATTTTACTGCTTTTACCCTCTAACAACACCATGATCTCCAACAACGATGCCAAAATAATGAGTGTCATTGAGTCTCATCATTTAATCTCAATGATTTATCAATCTGGGGTGGTGTCCAAGGCTGTCTATGATAGAAGGCTAGGGCAGAGTACAATTTAGGCATTTAGATTTCAAGAATTTATTGGTGAAGCAGATTTTGGTTTAGCCTTTTGGTGTCACACTAAACCTAGTCTGAAGAATAGAAACTAAAATAAATTATAGGAATTAAAAACTAATTCTAAGTTGCAAGAATTGAAATTTAACTACAATTGCAGGAATTGGAATTGCTAAATTGAAAGTCTAATCTACTCTTGCAGAATTTAAATTGCTAAAATGAAATCCTAAGTTACATTTACAGAATTGAAATCTAGTTACTTTTGCATAATTGAAATGATGCTTGTAAATGAAACTTATTCTAAAAACACCTATCAATGCCCTGCCACAAAAGGTCGTCAAGCTTATGCTATAAGAATTGACAGCAAAATAAAATATGCTGAAAATGGAAAGTTGCTAAAATAAAAAGCAGGGAAAACATGGAAAGCAAAGGAAAAATATGTAATATAATTTTCCAGATGACATACACACAAATCCTGTATATAAACATAATAGAAAACATAAATCACATAATACAAAATAAAAACAAGAAAATGAAATCTGGCAAGCAATCTATTAATTCTACTGTAGCAAAATTATAGATTAAAAATTGTCATAAAATCCCTCCTTCTAGATCTTAAAGTGGGCCCATAGTTCCTGATCTAGAAGGAGGTGAAAAGCACTCCTTAACTAATTAACACTCAGAACAGAAAATGATAAAATAGCTGCACTTTTATTGATGACAGAACATGCTGAAAACTGTTACAAAAAATTGTTGTACAGATCCTAATTGCTTGCTATTGAAAACTCTCCTCTATTCTAATTCCTAACTAGCTCAACCAAGGAGGGAGCTGTGTTATTTATATAAATATTTACAACATATCCCATGCTCAAATCAGCCTATGTGCTGCTTTTCAGTGATTTGCCAATAATTTTGGATCTAAAATAAATGCAAATTTGGACATTTTGTGCTGTAGTAGTAGTCATTGGCCCTTTAGAAAGCATCTTCAGTGGTGGGAGTACGTGGGAGAAGTCTAGAAATATCTCATATATCTTTATTCACTTCAGAATATGCCCTTTCTATCTTGCAAACAATTTCCTATTATGCTGCAAATATTTCTGTGTTTATCCTAGAAGAGAATCAAAATTGATCTTTTCCATGAATGATGGCTTTGGACAACAAGGACGAAAAAGTCAAATGGGAGATATTTTCCTTTAATATTTTCAACCTTCTTTCCATTTTTCCATCGTCAAAAATTATTCAAAAAGTCAAAAAGCACTTTCTGTTCTCATTCCGGAGATAAGTGGCTCATTCCGAAGAGACTGTATTTCTCATTTCGAAGATGTCTTGTTCATTCTGAAGATCTTTAGAATGAACAACTATGTTCTCTTCAAATGATTTTAGCTGAATTTCTCAAGTGTATTAGCCCCCAGTATCAGATTGCAATAGCCTTTATTCCTCTCCATGTGTGACTTCCATGCCTTGCCATTCATTGGTAGCTTGCTAGAATTTACATGGTAAATTACTGCATTTTCTAGTTATGTTGCACAGTTGTAAAATATTGGCATTTCTTGCAAATTCAAACAAATTAGAACATGAAAAAATTATTCAAATATCAACATGAAGGAGTACATCAAGTTGCTACTAAATTTATACACTTCATTCACCAAGTAACCATGCTGAAATAGTGCAATAGTGCTGCACAATTGCCCCTGCTCTGTTATACCCTGTTGCTGAATATTTAGACCATGTGGGAATGCTTCTAAATAGGTCAGATGTATTCTATAGTCCTTCTAAAATCATTCCATCCATATCCTCATGCTTTGCTTGACAACTTCAAGGTGTTCCTATAAAGTAACAGCTTGCTAATTTTTATATGGTTGTTTTTTCAGATTTTTAGATTTATGACAGTCCTAAACTTTTGGCTTCAATGTGGATTTGAAACAAGTTGAAGGGCAGGAAAACATTTAAAAACCATTGAGAAGTTAATGGATATCATCATACCACATTTGGTTAATTGAAATGCATGTTCTTACTTGCTACTTAATCAAGCAAAATTAGTCACAAAATGCTGAAAATAGTCAAAAACAGAGATATAGTATTCCTAACATAAAATCATGTAAACACTTAACAAATAGTATATTTTAGTCAACTATTTGGCAATTAACTTATCATATGGTAGTCAAACATTGTGCAATAATGAGGCACTTTTGGGCCTCATCAGTGACAAGGTCAGATCTTGGCTGAAAGAGATAGAAACTTATTGTGTTTTGAAGAATTACTCCTCTGGCACCCGAATATCCTACACCACTTTATACCTTCAAGGTGATAGTGTGAGTTGATGGGAAACATATAGTAATGAACTAGGATTTATGACTACAGTTTATTTGAGTCAGGAAGCTTTTGTAAAGGCCTTTAAAGATATATTCCTCACAAAGAATTTTTATTCCTAAAAACTTGAGGAATTCACTAGTCTTCAATAGGGAACTAGGTTGGTGGAGGTGTACCATCTGTAGCACCCTAAAATTGGCATGGTTAAACCTTAGTAAAAAGATAAAATATTAAAATTTGAATTTTAACCCCAAACTGCCCGTTAAACCGCATTTTACCTACTTTCCTCATTTACTGCACCATTTTTAGGATTTATTGTGACTGTTGGACGATATCGTCACCGATCAGACAATATCGCCTCAGATCAGACGAATTCATCTGGAGCAGAATGTCCAAACAATTTCATCCCAAACTGATTTGTTCATAATTAGCTTCTATTTCAACGGTGTCTCTAATTGGGCAAAAGCGTGTCTATGTCGTTAGAGACCTTCCTCATTGGATATCTCCTAGATTGAGATGATCTCCAACCTCCCAACCTCCTTCCTATGCCTATTTAATCTTAGGCCCTCCCCTTGACTTACCCCTGGCTGAATTCCCCTGTAATTTGATCTTTGTGTGCATTAGAATACCCTGAATTATCATTTGCATTTGTGCCTTTCTAAGTTTTCTTGCAGGAACCTCATTGTTTTCAGTCGGAGCAAGCTCAAATCATCGCAGACGATCCTGTACGATCTCGGATGATCACGCTGCAATTAGAGAGGATTTCATATTCTATAGACTATTTCGACTACAGTCAACATTAGGGGCAATCAGTGCCTAGAGTTTGTGTTTCTTCACTCTTTTTTGTTGCATTATTCTACATTTAGTTAATTCTATGGTTATTCCTTATTGTTCTGCATCTTGGAGTTCACCCATATAGTTTTAATGCATAATAAAATCATAATTTGTCATTAAATCATTGTAATGCACTCATATTTTTGTTTATAATTATCAGTTTAATATTATTGTTATCATTCTACATCATTGCTCTTTGTTGGAATAGTTGCATTTCTGGTATTTTGTATCTATTTCTCTGATTGCAGGTCTTTGACGAATTCGTCAGATCTCAGACGATCTTGTCTGATCTTAGACGATCCTGTAATATCAGAGGCGATCTGGACTGCTTCAAAAATAAGAACCTCCATCAGACATCTGGATTAGGTATGGCTTTTTAATCTAGTATATTTCCTGTATTCTCTATTTAATTTTGTTTTCTGTATTCATTTAAATTTGTATTTCATATAGAACAGTTTAGATTCATTTTGCCAGACCTAGGAATTGAATGAGAAAACATAAAAATGAACATATCAAACACCTTCTCAACCTAGGCATGGAAACTGCCACTCAAAATTTTCCTGGTGAATCCACAATCCGTTGAAAATTCACCTTTATACACCTCCCCCGAGAGGCGGTACCTTCAAAGGCCTCTCAGTCCGAGGTATTGTCCCATCCTTTTCACATCCCCCTTCCGGGCACGGATCCTATAGCTTGAAGGTAAGGGTGCGAAAAATTTGGAGCGATAAATTTTGGTGAACCCGACGTGAATAACATAGGCATCTTTCTGATTCAAAAATATAAACAAAAACAAAAAAACAAAAAAAAATATATATATATATATATATATATAAATATATAAATATATATATATATATATATATATATATATATATATATATATATATATATATATATAGTATACAAAAAAAAAAAGGTAACAAAATCATCATTTCAAGTTTGCATGTTTTAGATTTAATTCTAAATAGTAGATACTAAATATTACTTTTAGAAGTACTAAAGAAACCATGAGTTTTTACTCAAATCAATATGAGCCCATCAGTAATGTTGGAAGAATTCAGCTAAATACATTTGTTGATTATGACCAACCTCATCCCTATTCAACACCACCTCCATCACACTTTTCTCATTTTTCATCCTTACCCCAACAGGACAATCCCTTTGCCAATCCTCTTCATAATGATATTATCTATTCTCCCATATATCCATATCATGTCTATCAATCCACATACAATCCTCCTCCACCCTTTCAATATTCTTCTTTCAATACAACACATCCATTTCAATAAGAAAATACTTATTCTTCCAATTCTACCATGCACTCACCTCATACTTCACAATATTCCTATCATCATTCAACCCATAATAAAGAAAAAAGAGGTGAGAAACCATTAGGTCCTTTTATGACTGAATTCTTAAGGCTCGTATCAAAAACCTCTCGAAAACCTTCATCACGTAAATTTACTAAGCTCAATCAACCAATGGATATAATTCTCAAGTATTTACTTGACACAAATAGGATTGAACTCCCTTCCATAATACAACCTGATACCACAACAGATTGGTTTAAACCTGAGCTACATTGTGAATATCATAGAGTGGATGGACATATGACACAAAAATGTAAATATTTAAGATGTTCAATTCAAGATTTGATTGATGAGGGTCTTTTTAATATAAAGGAATTACAGTCTACAACTGATTATAAATCTATAGTAAACAATCAAACTCCTACACAACAAATACCAATCAATCAAGACATGGGGATCTCCCAAGAACCCCTATTCAATTATCAACAACAAGAAACCAATAAAATATTGCATGTTAATGTGTCCCATCATGATGATATTACTAATATTGTAACAAAAACTATAAATGAGCAACCTCAAGTTCAATCAACTCAATCTGATATTCAAGATATGGATTCCTCATTTGACCAACCTTCAAAACTATCTTTGGCTGTAGAGAATGATCCAAAATGGAATGTAAGCATAGAAAACTCATCTTTAGAATCAAAATATCAATCTAAAATCCACTTTGATAGCCAACAACAAGTGATTAAACCTCAAGCAAAGATATCCCTTTTAGAAGTATTACAAAGTTCTCATAAGGAAACGTTGTTCAAAATACCTAGCCAACAATTTGTCCTTCATGATATTTTCCCTAAGGACATAATTAATGATGTAAACCCTCTTGAGGTTAATCATATTTCATTCTATGATAAGGATATTCCTTCCTCTACTCCACAAGAAGACTCATATCTTTACATTACAGGATCTAGTAAAGAAATACCTATTAAAACTATCATGGTAGATAATGGCTCCTCTCTTAATTTATGCACTTATCAATTATTCCAAAAACTCAAATTAAAGGAAGAAGATCTTAATGAATCAAATGTTATTATAAAATCTTTTAATAATGAAATTCAAGAAACATCAAGTTCTATACATTCTCCATTGTCACAATTACCTTCTATCCATCATTTTTCTTCATCCATATATGATCATCCTTGTTTACCAAATAACACTCATGCATATCTTTCACATATACTTTCTCCATCTTATCAAAACTTGGAATATAATAATAAGAATGAAGAAATTTCTTATATTTCTGACATTTTATTTTGTAACATGATCAATTTTACACATATAAAAGTCAAAACTTTTTCTACATTATTTTACATTATAACAAAGCTTGTGTTATCGCTACCTTTTATTCATCACCTTTTATTCTTACTTTCACCACAACCAAATTATCTTTCAAAACCGCCTTTGATTTTGAAGCAACCTTAGGCATGCTATATTCAAATAACCTTGTATATTGTATATATTATTTTGTATATTGTTTCATTTTAAGTAATCCATACAAAAATTCCAAAAATAGCAATATTATTTACTCTTTCAAAAAAAAAAAAAAAAGAAGAGGAAGCACAAAATACAAAAAAATAAAAAAATTATCAAAAATCTTCAAAAACATTTGTTGTACATATTTATTTATTGCACTTGTTAATTCTTGAAATATTGCAGTTATATTTTCATATTATTTCGGATAAATTAGCATTTATTTGGAATCCCTCACATTTCACAAACACATGAATAAAATCTTGATTTTATCTGGCATGATTACTTATCTCTCTTATATCAAAGTCCACATGTTGAATTAAATAAAGTTTGAGCATAGAGAACTGATCTTGTTATTTACTTAAACCAAGTGCACTTTTTCACATTAAAATGATTACATTTGCAAATTCAACACGATGCTACATAGTAGAAGTGGTTTCTTGAGCGAAAAGTTTCCCCTGCTATCCTATCATGCACATGGTCTAGAATATTTGAGAATTGACAAAAGGATAAGCTCACCCCTACCCAGAATAAAAATCCCTTGCTCTACAACCAATCTGAGCAAGTATCCCTAGAATAGGAAGCAAAAGAAAAAGAAAAATCAAGCAAAATTATGAGCAAAAGAAGCATTATTCCAGTATCATTTTGTACTATCTCAGCACTATTTCATCATTATCTCAAATACAAAAGCAAAAATATATAAGTCTATACCTTAAGTCTATGCCTAGCGCAAACCATTGTTCTAATTTTATGTTCCATTTATTTAAAAAAAAAAAAAACAAATTCATCAAAACATATGACTTGCATCATTATGTTACACAATTATGCTTCACAAACAAACGAACACTTATTCTATTTCATGTCATTATGTTCATCATTCAATATTGCAACCATGGTATAGTTTCTAAGGAATTGTTCAAAATTTTATCACACTTAGGAATTTATGCCTAGCAAAATCATATTTTTGTATCTCATGCATACTATTTTTTTATGAAAATCTGAAAACAAATCATCAAACCATCATTTCTATCATCACAACACAAAGTCTTAAGACAGTCTCTTAAGCACTCTTTTACTTTTAACAATATTTCTATACTGGGATTAGCTTAACGACCGAGTGAGCGACGACTCCATGAAATGGTCTATAACAACGACAATGTCCTTTTAAATTATTGTTAGAAGTCCCTTTTTGTTTCTTTTATCAAATCACACCACCACAACCAATTGTTTACATCAGATTATTTCATTTAAAATCTTACAGCATGACATCAAATTATACTATTTCAAATGACATAATTACATGAATCATCAATCCAATCAACAAAAAATTCAAACATTAAAGCATCATAACAACATATGAACAAGTCATATCATCAAAAACAAGATCATATATATATATATCAAAAAATTATATACATCATATCAAAGCTGGATTGGTATGCCACAATCTATACCCCGGCATACTCAATCCTCTCAACAATCTCTCAAAATCTATAATCTCTAGCACCTAGCCTCAAGAAGCCCTCGAGCTCTCAGCCTCATCTCCTCCCCCACCCTAACGTGGAGGAGGTGGTCCCATAGAGGTCCGGGGTGTATCTCGGGTCCTCGTCATCGATCATGAGGATGTCCTCACCGATCCCATCATGACCGGCTCTACAATAGGGGTTGGTAGTGGTACCCTTTGGTTCTATGGAACCATGTGATAGTATAACCCCTAGTAGAATGCGGTCTGAGCAATAGACCATGATAGATCATCCCTGCTCACCCCTCCACCCCGAGCTCTGAGCCGTGTAGCCTCATCCTGCAATGTCTGCACCTGAGCTCGGAGGTGGGCAACCTTAGCTCGGAGAGCCACCGTCTTACTGCTCTCCCCTGTGTCAACACCCTTGCCATTATCAGGCGATGGTGGTCTCTCACCTTGCTACGAAGGGAGTCCCTCCTCCCTCCGTCCTGTCTCTCGTGGCCTCTATGGAGCCCGTGCCATCCTTTGGCATCTCTCCTATGGGATCCACCACTGCTCTCTCCCCTCGTGACCCCGTGCTGCCTCAATAGTAGCCTGTCATCACCTCCCCATCTATTGCACAACCACGTGCATCGAACCCTATGCCCTCGTCATCCGAGGAGGGCGGATGCCTGTGTACCAGGCATCGTAGCCATCCACAACCCCGGTGTCGTCACCATCCACTGGCTGGATGGGGGCATCGTCCGTGTCTTGACTCCAGAATCGTTGCATATCTAGAGCCCCGCTTAGTGTGGTATTATCCCAAATAGTTTGAGAGTACTCATAATCCCTGAGAGAAGGGATCCCCTATTGTAGACCAAACTGCCATAGTACTCGGTCGTAGCGGTGGAGCTCTACCTCTCCTCACTCCATCCTCAGCCAATAGACTCGCCTAATGTGAGCCAACTCCTGCCCATCCTTTGCCCACCTGGGATGCTCTCGTGACGGCCTCCAGGTGATCTGGTCCGAGATGAGGTCATCTAGCAACCTCCATGACATTGGTAGATCTATCTGTTATTGTGACCCCCTTTGTAGCCACCAATAGAAAACCCAGGGCCTCTCTCGGTCAACCTTTGTCAGTGGGAGCCCTACCGGCCTCCGCATCGCAATGTTCTCCCAACACCAAACCTATAGCAGCGATGTCAAAACCAGACATCGACCTCCCTTGTATATGACCCCATACAGAATCCTATACAAGCGACACAGAACAAAGCTGCCCCATGCAAATCTATGCCCGTGGTCTCTCATGTCATAGAATATGTCTGAGAGAACCCATGGTAGTCTGCATCTGCTCTGGTGGCATAACAGTAAGCCACCGAAAACTCCTACCAAAAATCATGTCAGTCTAGATGCCTCAGGCATCTGTCATAGCGACTCGATGTTCATTCTGCCCTTCTCCAAGGCGAAGCTCGGGTCTCCCGTGAGCCTCATCATTGCTTGGCCCTGATTGGCCGTAGGCATCATCAACCGTCCTTGTATGGGGATCCTCATGATCCTCCATACGTCCTCTAGAGTGGGAGCCATCTCCCTTATCTGTAACCGAAAGTAGGACGACCCCGGATACCATCTCTCTGCTAGGGTTGTCAGTAGCCCTATGTCAGTCGATATTTATGGCATCTCTGCCACATGCTGTAGAATAACCTGTCCAAGTTGGTCACGCTCTGCCTAGTCAAGTGCGGCTATGTCATCCCTTAGCCCGTCGTATTTCCATTCTCGGATCTTTAGTAGTCCCTTCTACAAAACAAACAATAAAATAACAAAATCATTAATAAATCATTCAAATTAAAATCAAGTTTTAAAATGATATCGTCCACCATTGGATGATATCGTCCAACATTGGGAAAAATCATCCTTTGTGAGGATGAAATCATCTCTGATTTCGCAACTTGGGAATCACCCCTTGTTGAATGAAATCACCCCTAATTCGTCGATTTCGCTATCAGACGAAATCGGGACGATTTTGTCCCGACAACGTTGATGGCCTAAAAACGGCCATGATGCCCCAAACAATCAAATTTAAATCCCAAGAATTGCACAAAGATTAATTAAACCTAATCTACTAGGATTAGATCCTTACCCATAGCCCACGCCGGACCTCTGTCGCTCTATGCGTTGTCTCCACCATTTTTTCTCTTTGCAGAGCTCTGGAACAGTAAAAATGAATTAAGATTTTCCCTATTTTTCTTAATTTTATTCAAAACCAATAAAATTTTAATTTTGCTTTTTCGCGTTTTTACCTCAAACGTTTGATTTGGGTAAAAACACGGAGGGGGCACCATAGTCAGCATTCATACGATTTGACCAAGAATCATCGTCTAAAAAATTGAGTATATTTTTGCTTTCTCATAAAACGAGAAAAACTCGTCTTTAACGCATTTTATTCAGAAAATTCGCTAAAGAGGGGGCAAAATGTAGCACCCTAAAATTGGCACGGTTAAACCTTAGTAAAAAGATAAAATATTAAAATTTGAATTTTAACCCCAAACTACCCGTTAAACCGCCTTTTACCCGCTTTCCCCGTTTTCTATGCCATTTTTAGGATTTGTTGTGACCGTTGGACAATGTCATCGCTGATTAGACGATATCACCTCAGATCAAACGAATTCGTCTAGAGCAGAACGTCCAGACAATTTCGTCCCAAACTGATTTGTTCATAATTAGCTTCTATTTCAATGGTGTCTCTAACCGGGGCAAAAGCGTGTCTGCGCTATTAGAGACCTTCCCCATTGGATATCTCCCATATTGGGATGATCTCCAACCTCCCAACCTCCTTCCTATGCCTATTTAATCTTAGGCCCTCCCCTTGACTTACCCCTGGCTGAATTCCCCTGTAATTTGATCTTTGTGTGCGTTAGAATACCCTGAATTATCATTTGCATTTGTGCCTTTCTAATTTTTCTTGCAGGAACATCATTGTTTTCAACCGGAGCAAGCTCAGATCGTCACAGACAATCCTGTACGATCTCGGATGATCACGCTGCAATTAGAGATGATTTTGTATTCTGTAGATTATTTTGCCTGTAGTCAACATTGGGGGCAATCAGTGCCCAAAGTTTGCGTTTCTTCACTCTTTTTTGCTGCATTATTCTACATTTAGTTAATTCTATGGTTATTCCTTATTTTTCTGCATCTTGGAGTTCACCCATATAGTTTTAATGCATAATAAAATCATAATTTGTCATTAAATCATTGTAATGCACTCATATTTTTGTTTATAATTATCAGTTTAATATTATTGTTATCATTCTACATCATTGCTCTCTGTTGGAATAGTTGCATTTCTGGTATTTTGTATCTATTGCTCTGATTGTAGGTCTCTGACGAATGATGAATTCATCAGATCTCAGATGATGTTGTCTGATCTCAGACGATCCTGTAATATCAGAGGCGATCTGGACTACTTCAAAAATTAGAACCTCCATCAGACATCCGGATCAGGTATGGATTTTTAATCTAGTATATTTCCTATATTCTTTGTTTAATTCTATTTTTTGTATTCATTTAAATCTGCATTTCATATAGAACAGTTTAGATTCATTTGGCCAAACCTAGGAGTTGAATGAGCAAACATAAAAATGAACATATCAAACACCTTCTCAACCTAGGCATGGAAACTGCCACTCAAAAGTTTCCTGGTGAACCCACCATCCATCGAAAATTCACCTTTATACACCTCCCCCGAGAGGCGGGACCTTCAAAGGCCTCTCAGTCCGAGGTATTATCCCATCCTTTTCACATCCCCCTTCCGGGTGCGGATCCTATAGCCTGAAGGTAAGGGTGCGAAAAATTTGGAGTGATACACCATCAAATATTTATCAACCTTCTTAAGTATGTTCCTGATTACAATGATAAAATGAAGATCCAAAAGTTTATAATAGGAGTAGAACCAACAATAGGATGGGAAGTGGATATGTGAGAACCTCCTACACCACATAAGGCCTATGATATGGTTAGAAAAGTTGAAACCTATCTCAAACACTTTTTCAATTATGAAGAGTTGGATGAGCAAGGCAAATGGGCACTAAGGAAAATAAATAGTTTTGGTTTTATAATGTGGGAAGGAGAGTAGGTAAATAAAGACTCTTCCAAGCGGGATCAAAGGAATGATAGAAAGCAAGGAAGGTTCAGAAAATAGTATCAAGGGAATAACCACAACTCCAATAATTGTAACAATGGTAATAGTAAATCATCTCAAGGACAATCTAGTCCTCCCATCATAGTAAAGAAAGTAGTTTGAGGGAAAAAATAGAAACCACATATAGGACTCAAAAATGGGTGTTATGAATGTGGTGGACCGCATTACGCAAACCACTATCCATGTAGAGTAGGAATGACTTTGAAGGAAAAATAACCAATGAACAAGGAACTGGAACCCAAGATTTATGCAGCTATAATGAATCAAGATATATATGGGTAATCCACTCTATTACTGATAAAGGGTAAGGTATTCGGTAAGAATTTTAAAATTTTCATTGATAGTGGTACTATGAATAGTTTTATTTCCACTAAGTTAATTAAAGACATACCATAAAGATGTGGAATCTTGGCACAAGGGTGGAAGGTTGAGTATGGCTTGGGATAAACCTACTTTGTGAGTCAGTGCTACCCTATGGTATAAATTGCCTTACCTAGTGGGATGACCATGGGATGTCTATATGTAGCACCATTGCATACCTTTGATGTAATCCTAGGAATGGATTGGTTGTAGGCACATAGGGTTGTAGTCAACTTTCAAGATAGATGGTTAGAGTACTTGGAAGGTAGTGGGAAAGTGCAAAGGGTGTATAGCCTACAAGGGACTTTTCAACCCCAGATTCTTTAAGTTATGCAACTCAAAAAATCCATGAAGAAAGGGGGAATGGTTTATGTTATTAAAATAAATGAGCTATATGATGAAAATAAAGATAAGGTGTTTGAAAGGTACCCACTTCTACAGGATTTTAGGGACGTATTTCAAGCATATTTAACTAGATTACTACCTAAACAAGAATTTGAGTTCACAATTGAATTCCAACATGGAGTGAAACCCATACATTGAGCTCCTTATAGAATGAACCCCATAGAAATGCAAGAGTTGCAAGTGCAACTACAAGGATAACTGGAGAAATAACTAATCAGACCAAGTGTGTCACCTTGGGGTGCACTAGTGCTATTTGTGAATAAAAAGGATGGTTATTTGAGATTATGTATTGATTATAGGATGTTAAAAAAGGAAATAGTTAAGAACAGATATTCCCTAACCAATATTGAAGGTCTATTCGATTAGTTAAAATATGCCACAATATTTTCAAAGATTGATTTGAAATCTAGGTACCACCAATTGAGGATCCAAGAGGAGGATACACACAAGACAACTTTTAAAACTTACTATGGACACTACGAGTTTACTATATTGCCTTTTGGTTTAATAAATGCTCCAACTGCGTTGATGAATTTGATTAATAGTGTCTTTATAAAGCATTTGGACAAATTTATGTTGGTGTTTTTGGATGACATATTGATTTATTCTTGAAATAAATTAGAGCACAATAATCACCTTAGGGTTGTGCTAGAACTGCTAAGGAAAAATCAACTCTATGGTAACTTAGCCAAGTGTGATTTTTGTGTCAGAAGTGCAGTATCTAGGACACATTATTTCAATGGAGGATATCATGATAGTGTTGTGAATGTCGTACAACTAACACCAAAATTGGGGACCCACCTTTATTTTTGTGTTTTGAGATTTTTGGTTATCCTTGGAGCGATAATTTTGATAGGTCCCATCCTTGATATTTACAATTTTATTTCCAAGGTTCCTTGTTCGGTAGTGCCTTCTTGTCTTCTTCTAGAGGGTCTAGCATATTGTCAGTTATAGGTTTTCCATAGGTTTAGTATTTTTTGTTTTATTAATCCATTGTTTTCCTTTTATTTGGATTTGTAATAAATATTAATTTTACATAAATAAATAAACAAAAGCAGAACTAAAAACATATACATGTATATATCATATATATATATGTATGATAAAAAAATATTCTTTAAAATAAATAAATAAAATATAAAAATATATATATATATATATATATATATATATATATATATATATATATATATATATATATATATATATATATATATATATATATATATGTATGTATGTATAGTTATAATGAAACAAAATAAAGGCTCATATTATTAAAATTAAGGGGGATCGAAAACCTTTTGGATATGTTTAATGTGACTTATTTTTCTTTGTTTTATTTAAATTTAATGGTTTTTTGATCTACTGTTCACTTGCAGGGTACAAAGACGAATAACCTGATGGTCAAGGTGAGCACAACATTCCAATCGATGTGGAATTCGAGACTCTAGATAACAGAAAATCAAGGTAGACTATCTACTCAGACCATGGATGACTGATGACTTGGTAGGTGAACAACTCAAACCAGTGACTAGATCAATGAAGTGGATGATGCGGTATGCATGGGCATGGACCACACGACTAGCCATCGAAGGGAACAAAATTTGAAATAGATGGAGGACCCTAACTCGGGTAGGAAATGGCTATGTGATACTATAGAATGATGATCAGTGCACACCATGAGGGCAACCTGGTGGATGAATTCAGGGTATCTACCATGGAAGAAACTTGTGGTACAATTGGAAAGGTTTTTTCTCATGATTGGGTTCACGCGAAAGTAACAACAACAAGCAATGGAGTATTTTTATGGCTACACTATTGATGCGTAGGGAAGCACATTGAGAATGATATACGTGTTGGTAGATAAAATTCATTGACATAGGGAAGGACTGCAAATTTTCATAGTGAGCATGCATAAGTCCAAATGAAGTAATGATACGGTATATCAAAGGCCAGTGGCAAGATATAGATAAACCTATTGATTGTGATTAATTACATGGATGCTATTAAATATTGTATGCAAGATTCAATAACAAGGTTGGAAAACATCATTGAAGACTCTGATGTGGATAAACTAATGGGACTTGCAGGTGAAAATCAAAGGCACAATGGATGAATACCACCGTTGGAGACACCAGGAGACCTACATTGTGAGCATCAGATGTAAGCAATGAAAGAGCATCACAAGGAATTACGCGGCTATGAATTAGACCCACAACAATGATAGGTGTACACAAGGATGTATGGGTTCAATCCACATTGGTGGCAAGGTCGAAAAGAGTGGATTAAGGAGAAAATACCACAATATTTAAAGTTAATACAAAAAATGACCAAGTTGATGGATGCAAACAAGGCGATGTAGTGCAGGAGTGGAATTAAACATGGACCACCAGTTTTAGCAGTGATAATGAGTTTATAGAATCCTCGTGTCAAGGATAGCCCACTGACAGATACTAAGCTAGCAAGCATTGAATCTAAGCAGGTAGTGGGTTTGCTATGATAGACATATGTTCTCCATCATTGGTTGGTCGATGTTGCATTTGTTTGTGGAGGTATAGTGTTGTGCACACATGTAGAGTCTATGTGGATATTCATGTATTTTGTGACTAATCCACATTTTAATGAAAAACCATTGATGCAGCATGCTAAGGTTATCTGAAGATGCAAAACATAGCCATTGTGTGGAAGTTTACGTAGCCACGACCAAATGGTGAGTGAAGATATGTTTAATATTGAACCAACTTTATTTCTTGCTACATAAGTTTATTTTGGGAATATCCCAAAAATTGGCACAATGCCTCAGTAGATTCAAGGAAACCACCATTACTACACTGCTCCAAGTTGCACATATCATACCTAATAGGAGGGGGTTAGTCTTAATAGGAGGAATATAACACTTACACATGGTGAGTTTAATGATATAAATGTCATAATCTTCCTCCAGTGGACAATAATATTAGTGGGATAAAGTTAAAACCAATAGTATGTGAAAATATACCGATGCAAGTGGGGGTCAAGGAATCAAATATTAATTGTAAAAGTGTCATGTTATAATACAGAGAACACTAGAATCAAAAGTGTTATTAAAATAACATTTTTAATGAGTTGAAAAACCTACTGTAGCTATTAAGCAAGTAGAGGAAGACAAAAGACAAATAATAAAAAAAATGAATGGGCATAAAGGAAGAGAAGCACTGCGAATCCAAACCAGAGTGAGAAAATGTGAAACAAAGCAGATTTTTGAGAGATTTTAATAAACTGGTTCAAGGCACGAAGAAAGAGCTAGAAGTTTGTCCAATGCTAGAGCCTAGACATTTTGAGAAGTGAATTCTAGAAATTTGTTGTAACAAGGACATATCTTCCTATTTTTGAAGTAAAATATCACAAAAAATTGCACTTTATTAGCAAAATTAGATGAGATTCTTTTTGCATGTCTAGATTAATTATCTATTTTTCTCCTTTCATGTTTTAGGCTTATAGGCAATGTTTTATACACTAAATGGTAGCATTATCGAAGGCTTTGAGTATGGAATTTATTTTCTTTTTCGTAGAAGCTTGCACCTAGGTTATTGCAGATTGTGCAGATGCAAATTCGAATAAACTAGGTTATATGCAAAAATTTCTCACATCTCCAATTTTGTAGGAATATGGTAGCATCATACTAGCGGTAGTCTGTTTTCAGTATTTTCAGTATTCTGGTCCATTTTCTAGATGTTTTATTTTTATTTCTCTAACCCTATTTTCTCATTTTTTTAAACTTCGACAATTAAAATAAAAATAAAAATAAATTAAAAATACAAAAATAAATGCATGGATGTGAAGAATGAGCTTTAATGTTTTATTTAGAATAAGTTTGATTTCATTTTGAATCCATTTTGAATATATAAAAACCATTCAAAGTTGTCATTTTTACATGCATTTTATAATTTTGAATTTTACATAATTTTGCATTTTGAAGGTAAGTTAGATTTCTAGCTATGCATTTTTATTTTGCAAACAACAAATTAACTTTCCTTTATGAAAAATCGTAATTTCTTTAAATGGGGTGATTTATAAGGCATTTCAAAAGGCCATTATTTTTAAAGCTATAAATTGATGTCTCTTTATGAAAAATAATTTCATCAAAGAGGGGTAATTTATTTATTTTATCAAATGCTATTGTTACTTTCACATTCAAAGAAACATTAAATGAATCCTTTCATCATTTAAGATTCATATTTAGATATAGATTTTAATCTTCAATTTCATGCTTAAAGTAAGGGTTTAATGCAAGTTAAAACTTGTCTAAAATATGCTTAATCAAAGGAATATAAACCTAAAATACTTCAAGATAAAATGAACTAAGGCTTTGCATCATGGTCATATGAGGGCCAATCATATTTTTCTTTTTCTTTAAGTTTCATGAACAATCAATAGCATAGAATAGTAAAATAAACCAACACATACCTCTTGTTAACAGTTGTTTGCAATCACTAAGGTATTCATAGAACTTATTTGATACATATTTACAAGATCACAAGCACACATTAAATAAAAGGAACATCGGAGAAATTTCATTTCTTTGCAAGAGAGGGTTTTTGTATTAATACCCTGATTGTGATGGGGATTTTGCAATTGGACAAAATATCCACTCAATAGTATTGGTCCTAGAAAGAGGGCCTGAATTGGTTTACTTTATTGCTATTTAGATGCTAAATTGTTCATGTTTACCTGAAATATTTATTTAAAGGCATTGGTCTTGACTAACGAATTTTTTTTTACATGTTGATCACTTCAATTGATTCTAATGTTCTCTACTTGATTATGTATAAGGCTAAAATTTTTGCAAATTGGAGAATGTTATTTGATGTGATGGTTTAATTGATGCATATATTTTTATTTATTGTAACACGATGATTTATATGTTAAACATTTGAGATTTTTTAGTCATTTCATGCTTCTTTGAAAGATATATTTATTTGACTAACAAAATTGGTATTAAAGTTGTATTCTTTAAGGTTCACTAATGGCCATGTTTACACCATGGATGATAGGCAACCCATTGAACATACTAGGAGTTCAACATAATTTACCCTTCGGTTTTGAGAGATATCTTCCTTGATTTGTGTCTAATGGGACAATGTCCGCAGAAGAACATGTTCAAGCATTCAAAATCTATGTGACTCATTTAAATTTGGTATGATGATTTTGCTTGTGAAATGTTCTCCTACACCTTGGATAAAGTTCTTATGATTGGTTTACTAATATACATTTAGGGTCGATAACTTCTTGGGATCAAATAGAGGTAATATTTCTCAATCAATTCAACAAAAAGATAGTTGACCCAATCCTCATGTACAATAAGTTTATCATTATTCGTAGAGGACCAAGTAAAAATTTTAAGTCATTTACCGAAGGGTTCCATGGGCTATACACTCAATTGGTGGTACCTTATGTCCTTCTAGAGGGAGTGGCTATAAAATTATACCTCAATGCTCTTGATCCATTCACTTCCTCTTATTTTCTAGGGATGCCTCAATTCACATATTTGTCCCAAGCCTATACTCAAGCAATGGCAATTGAGCAATAATTGAGTTTATCAAAATTATGGTGGGGGTTTTGGATTGTATAATATTCAATCATTTAATACCTCCCTTATCCACCCAAAAATTTATGCACCTCAACCTACCATTCAAAATCAACCATCATTCTGGAATGTGAATCGAGTTCAAGATACTCATATTGATCATCTTTCGAATGATGATCCTAAGATAAATTCCAATGATTTTCACAATAATATGATTTCAAGCAATGGAGGTATCTTATATATAAAAAGTATTGAAATATATGATAGGTAGGACCTTCCATATAATTGAATGAAGCGGTTGAAATAAATTATCAAGAATTCCAATGCATCCCAAATGATGACCCTTTTGTTTGGGAAAGAAAGGGTTTAGAACCATTATTCACAAAGAAGGATTGGGATGAGCATAAAAAGAAGAATGTAAAAAATGACCCTATTATAGAACCCCTAAGCCATAAAAAGTGGTTGAAAGTGAGGTTGAAAGAGAATCAATAAATGAATTCGAAGACATAACATCATTTCACCACTTGTTCTCAGAAGATAATTTGGATGAGATTGTTGAAAATGATGGTCAAGAAAACCCACACCTTCCAAATTGTGATAAAATTGAATCATGGGTTACAAATGTGGATTGTGATATTTCAAGCTTGAATACAAAGAGTAGCCCACTTTTTAAAATAATTGAACCATCTAAGGAAGGTGAAGGTGATTTTGAAAAGCAACCCATTGATGAATTTGAAGAATGTAAAAAAGTGGTTGAACATCACACCCCAATTTTAGAAGATGATTATTATTGATGGAATAAATGGGAGGATTTTTACACTCTTTCTTATGAAGCACTCACTTCACTTGATATGCAAGATAGGTTGCAAAGGCTAGTTCTACAGTTTAAAGAAAACATCACTCAATTACAAGAACAAATGGCTTAAGATGCATATGTTGATGATGCTTCAAATCATCCTTATGAGACAGAGGTCAAAGATACTAAAAGTGATATTCTTTTGGATAATGGAGTGGTCCTAGAGTGGACTAATTTTGAAACACATGACAAATCAGGACCTTCCATAAAGTTGGATGAGGTGGTTAAAATTGATGATCAAAGCCTTCAACATCCTCGAGATAATGACCAGGAAGAATTTGAAGAAGAATTTATTGAAGATTTTGAGGAAGAAATATTATGGATGGTTAACAAGGAATTGGAACCAAATGATAAAAATATTGCTTTATTTGAAACAATTCAAGTGGTTGATTAGGAAGATGTGTTATGTGACACATCCCTAGATAGAAAAGACTCATGGTTTGAAAAGGATGGACATGTTTTTAATTAGATGCCTAAATTTGGTGTTTTTGATGAACAAGTAATGGATGAATATTGTTGGACTTTGATAGCATTTTCCTACATATATAGGTTTACTATTAGTTTTTATTATAGAATATGTGTGGAGAGCATCTAGGAGTTGTAATTGGAATTCGCTATGTTAGTCATCTAGTAGATATTGTTCACGAGAATAATTGGTTGCCAACTTTGTGGTGCCAAAATAAGTTCTTCCTAGAACTATATAGTGTAATCCTATGACAAAATTTTATAACATAATGAGTTTGGTTTCTCATTTTGGTATTAGATCCATTTAGAGGTGCTTCAAACTTGAGTATTACCCATCATGTTTGTTGTGAGTTCATTCTAAGTAAGGTGCAGTCATCCTACTATGTTTGAGTGTGCTCCGTAGTGCTCTACAATGAGTTGAGAGTGAGCATTGAGTTTTGTTTGAGTCTGCTTCGTATTTGACCTACTATGTTTGATATAAAATACATCATGTTGTGAACAAAGAAGACGTCTCAATAGGAGACTATGCTGAGAGGATATGTCACGTATACGCAGAGAGTCATAGGGATTTTACTAAGAGAATATTTTGCATGATAGAATCACTTCGTGTGGACTATGTAAGGATGAAATCACACAAATAGCTATGCAATGTAATATGTACATTTTGATTTCTTTATGAAGTGTAATCAATGCAAGAAATATTATGATTTTGCTCCTACGCATTGTGATTCACTGTATTTTTATCAAAACATGATTCACAATTGTTTGATAAGTATTTTTAAAGAACTCATGATTGTTGCACTTGTGCGATGGTTTGCTATGTCACATAGATGATTTGATGTGATAATGTGTTATTTCACACTAGTTTTCCATAGAAAATATGTAACCTACACTAGAAGAAACGACGGTGAATGTGATTCATTGAAGGAAACAAATCATTATTAGACTGCATTGAAGACTATGAATCTTGTTATAGTAAATCATGATTTTTTTAAGCTTGCATTGAAGGTACAAATCATGAAATTTGTGATTCATTGAAGCCTACAAGAATGCTATGTATATTCTACACAATATAAAATTTTCCTGATGTGACATGAGGATTTGCTTGGTCAACTACTTGAAAACCTATTGATACACATCATAGACATCATTCGAAGAGAGGATTGTTGTTGACGTAGAAGCATTGCATCATTCGAGGATAAAAGTTGCTTTAATATAGATAATTGCTAAGAGGAATTACATTTGATCAGGTGTTTCAAGACATCATGGATAGATTATGGATAGACCTGCATTTGTTCAGGCATGTAGATTGTGGAGACATTTCAAGATGTTGTGGAGAGTTGAAAATTGTGGACAGTCAAGACCTATGATGTTTGTGATGAGTTGGTGTTGAAAAATCAAAGATGATGGTCCCACATACTGTAATACCATCACCATCATTCCCGACATCATCCTATATGGACCGAAGCTGAAGAGATAAGGAGTTGATGTGCTCATTCATTTGATTGATTACCTTATATTAGTTAAATATTACAATTGCTATCTTTATTCTAATTAAACTATAGCCTATTGTAACCATTTTATTATTATGACAATCTGAAGCATCCCTTCTAAAATAGAGGAGAGAAATTTTGGAAAGGTTGTATGTGAAGTAGTCTAGTTTGTATAAGCCAAAATCCTACCTGAGAAGAACATTGTTGGTCACCGGCTACATCCACAAACAAGAGGTATTTTGTAGTTATTTTTTGTTGCTCATTTTGAGGACAAAGAAACAATTTAATGGCTACCAATAACAATATTCCTATTCCCGAGTTCAATGGTTTGGATTATGAGTATTGGTCTATCAATATGAAGACATTACTCATAGGCAAAGGTTTGTGGGACATTGTAGAAGAAGGCTACACTGAACTAGCAGATTGGACTATTTTAAATGTAGCTGATAGAACTAATAAGAAGGATACCCAAAAGAAGAACTCTTTTGCTCTCTACCATCTCCAAGTAGCTTTGGAGAAAAGTATCTTTTCAAGGATTGCTTCTTGTTCAATAGCCCTAGAAGCATGGGTTGCCTTGAAAGATAACTATCAAGGAAGAAATCAAGTGAAGCAAGTGAGGCTTCAAACTTTGAAAAGATATTTTGAGAATATCAAAATGCAAGAAGATGAAAGAGTGGGAGATTATTGTGTGAGAGTCAAATAAATTGTAAAAAACTTGGAGACACTTGGAGAATATATAAAAACTGAAGTAGTTGTGAAGAAAGTGTTGAGAACACTTCTTCATAAGTGGAATCATATTGCTATTATTATTGAAGAATATAAATATATTTCTACTCTAACTTGTGATGCACTAATTGGTTTTTTGATGTCCCATGAAGAGATGCTCCAAGGTTCTACATCATAAAGCTTTGGAGGTGATGAAAAAGCATTCTCATCTAAGGAAGGTGAGACTCATGGCAATACACAAGGAAGAGGACAAGGACGAGGACAAAGGAGAGGACAATATTCAAGAGGAAGAGGAAGAGGTAGATCAAGAGGTGGCTACCAAGGAAAAGGAAGAGGAAGAGGAGGTGATAAATCAAACAAGTATTGTTATCATTGTGGCAAGCTTGGTCACTTTGATAGAGATTGTAGACTAAAGGCTTCTCAAGAAGGGAGAAGTAATAATTATGGAAATTATGGAGAAGAGGAAGGAACTTTTTCAAAATTGTTCCTCACATATGGAAAATGAGATCAAAATCTTAATGAAACTTGGATTTTGGATACTAGTTGCTCAAATCATATGAGTGACAAAGAAGATTTATTTGCTACAATGGATTATACATACAATTCCAATATCAAATTGGGAGATGACAAGGCACTACAAGTTGAAGGCATACGAGCCATGGAGGTTCCAAAAAATGAAGGCACCAAGAAGGTAAACAATATATATTACACTCCTAAACTCCAATTGGAAAAATCATGGAAAAGAACTATAAACTTGTTTTTGAATATGGAAAATATGTAATTTTTGACAAAAACAATTGTAATAGAATTTTCACAAATGTACCTATGAAAAATAATAGGTTATTTCCTCTTAAGTTTGGGGAACAAGGAGGTGCTCAACTTGCTAATGTGGCAATATCTAATCCAAGTGTGCTTTGGCACTCGAGATATGGTCATCTTAATTTTTTAAGCTTAAAGTTGACTTCACAAGCTATGGTGTGTGGATTACCAAAATTTGAAGATCACAAGGAGGTGTGTGAAGGATGTGCCTTGGGAAAGCACTCAAGAATAAAGTTTCCAAGAGGTCAAGCATTGCAAGCAAGCCATCCACTATAATTGGTACATTCAGACATTTGTGGTCCAATGCATACCAAAATCTTGGGTAATAATTCCTACTTCCTTACTTTTATTGATGATTTCTCTAGAATGTGTTGGATTTATTTTTTGAAAACTAAGGATAAATATTTTGAATGTTTTAAGGATTTCAAAAATAATGTAGAGAATCAAAGTGAGTATGTTATAAAAATTTTAAGGACTTATAGAGGAGGGGATTTTTGCTCAAATGCATTTATCAAATATTGTAAATATTGTGGGATCAAACGGTAATTCACTACTCCCTACACCTCATAAAAAAATGGTGTTGCTAAAAGGAAGAACCACACTATTATAGAAATGGCTAGATCAATGCTTCAAACAAAGAAACTCAGTAACATGTATTGGGTTGATGTTATTAGGACAAGTGTTTACATTTTGAATAGGAGTTCCACTTCTAGTTTAGATGGGATAACTCCATATGAGGTATGGTATGGCAAAAAGCCAAATGTAAAACACTTCAAAGTTTTTGGTTGTCTTGCATATGCACATATTCCTGATGAGACAAGAAATAAACTTGATCCCAAAAGTCAAGAATGTATTTTAATTGGGTATTATGAGTCTTCAAAGACATATAGACTCTACAATCCAAAAACACACAAATTTGTAATCTCAAGAGATGTAATTTTTTCTGAAGGAGGAGAGTGGGGTCATCAAAAATGTTTTGTTGATGATGGATCTCAAGATGAAAGCTCCTCTCAAGTGCAGCCCATTAACAAGAACAACAATGGAAGTCCTCCTCCAAGTCCAAGAAAGAGTTCTACTTCAAGTACAACAAGTGCTACTCCAAGTCCTCCACACAGACCACAAATATCATCAAGTTATTCTCCAATGTAAGTAGATCCACCATCAAGAGGTAACATAATACTTCAGTACCATCATTCTTTTCAAATTATGGACAAAAATTTTCAAAGAAGGTACACTAGAAGCCAAGCTAGTGAGATGAATGAAGTCTTGAAAAGACTTGAAAATTTGCACATGTATGGTGATGAAGACTCCCAAGAACCTAAGGGAGATGTTGTAAACTATGCTTTAATGAATAGTGTAGAGCACATAAGGGAGATGTGTAAACTATGCTTTAATGACTAGTGTAGAGCTAGAGCCATCTAGTTATGAAAAAGCATGTAATCATGATGTATGACAACAAGCCATGAAAGAGGAAATGACCTCTATAAATGACACATGGGAGATAGTGGAGCTTCCTAAGGGAAAAAAATGTATTGGATGTAAATGGATATATAAGACCAAGTTCAATGCCGATGGAAGCATTGAAAGATATAAGGCAAGGCTAGTAGAAAAAGTTTTTACTCAAAAATATGGGATTGACTATGAGGAAACCTTTGCTTCGGTTGCTAGACAAGAGACCATAAAACTAGTTCATTTCTTAGCTACCCACAAAGGTGGAACATTTAACACATGGATGTTAAGAGTGCCTTCCTTAATGGGTACTTGAAATAAGAGGTGTTTGTGCAACAACCTCAAGGCCTTGAATAACAAGGTAAGGAGAACCTTGTCTACAAATTGAAGAAAGCATTGTATGGACTAAAGCAAGAACCAAGGGCATGGTACTCTCACATTGATGGATAATTTCAAGACTATGGATTAACTAAGAGCAAAAGTGAAGCTACTCTCTACTACATGAAATAAGGTAAAGACATCCTTATTGTGTGCTTATATGTGGATGATCTAATATTCATGGGTAGTAGTGCTAAAATGAATGAGTTAAAAAAATCCATGATGAAAGAGTTTGAAATAAAGGATCTAGGTTTGATGCATTACTTCCTAGGAATGGAGGTACATCAAATAGGAAATGGGATATTCATATGTAAACATAAATATGCTCAAGGTATGATAAAATAATTTTCTATGGAGAAGTGTAAGTGATTTGCAACTCCAATAGGTCATGGGATACAATTAAGCAAAGAATATGGAGCACCAAAAGTTGACAAGACCACCTACAGGAGCATGGTTGGGAGTCTATTGTTCCTCACCAACACACAGTTGGATATTCAATATGCTATATCTCTAGTATCAAGATATATGGTTGATCCATCAGACCTTCATCTACAAGCAACTAAAAGAATTTTGAGATATGGAAGGGGTAAAATGGATTATGGGATCCATTACCACAAAAATGATGATGTAAAATTAGTTGGCTTTAGTGATAGTGATTGGGGAAGCAACATAGATGATAGAAAATCCACTCCAGGGAATTTTTTTAGTCTTGGATCAGGACTAATTACATGGAGTTCTAAAAATTAAACTACTGTAGCACTATCATCTACTGATTTTGAGTACATAGAAATCACAAATGCTAGTGCCCAAGCCTTATGGTTGAGAAAAATTCTTGAAGAAATAGGTGAGAGACAAAATGATCCTACCATATTGTATTGTGACAATATGAGTGTCATACAATTGGCACATAATCCTATCCACCATAGCAGGTCAAAGCACTTCGACATGAAGTATCACTTCATTAGAGACATGGTGGAGAAAAATGTGGTTGAGCTAAAATATTGTAGCACTTTGGACAACATAGAAGATATCTTCACTAAAGAAGTTGCTAAAGATCAATATTTAAAGCTGAGAGACTGTGTTGTCAGCCCTCTCAACTTTAAGGGAGATAATTTTGAACTTTGATAACATTTTCCTACGTATCTAGGTTTTCTATTAGTTATTATTATAGAATATGTGTGGAGAGAATATAGGAGTTGTAATTGGCATTCACTATGTTAGTCATCTAGCAGATATTATTCACAATAATAATTGGTTGCCAAATTTGTGGTGCCAAAATAAGTTCTTCCCAAAACTATATAGTGTAATCCTGTGATAGCATTTTATAACAAAATGAGTTTGGTTTCTCAAATATGAAGGGCTACATGATGATGATGATGAAACCCATGAAGAAGAATAAAATATTATAATGGCTCACCAAGTTTCAATAAATGAAAATGTACAAAAGGTACAATCTAACCTTTTTGTCCAAGCATCCAAGCTTTAGGTGAAATTTTGTATAATCATTCATTGGATTCAAATGTTATTTATGATGAAATGGCATTAGAGGTGAATGAAGAACTAGAATTGATTTCTACTCACACCTCTAATAAGATTGATTTGGTGAATGAAACAAAATTTGATGTGCTTAAATTGATGAATCAAGTTCATCATCAATTAACCATATAATCTAGGTTAAAATCTTATAATGATCCTCATTTAATAGATATCCTAGATGCTTCAAAATTTTTACGAGTTTGATTGGCCTACAAACATGGAAAATTATTTGGCTTTAAAGTTTTTAGAAACAAGCTCTTATTTGCAAGATCTCATATTTTAAAAGGAAGGCCTAGTTCTAAATCATGAATCAAATTATGAAATTGGCATCTTAAGGAATAGACAAGAAATAATGGAAAATCAATTATTGTTTAATAAATTTAATGATTTGAAGCTCACCTATGGGATTTTTAATGGAACTAAATCAAATTTGTGGGGTAAGAGATGAAGAGATCTATAGAAACTTATTTCAAAAATAATGCAGAAATAAATAACGTAGAAGAAATGATACCACAAAATGCACATATGACACACGAGATTTACCCTGGTTCACCTGATGTGGACTACTCCAAAAAAAACAAGAGCCACTCCTTGATATTATTGTTTTTCTTTCTTACCTAAAAATGGGACATTACAATAAAATATAAAGGAAGCTCTCACAACCCTAAACCACTATGTGGTATTAGAATACAATGGGAATAATCCTGTGGGCTAAACCACCCACACCCACAAACCACCCACAAACCGTGGGAATCTCGGCAATCGCTCCGCCAATCACTCCAAAAAAAAGGGGAAATTTTTTTTTTTGATGTTTCCAAAAACCGCCTTTGATGGACACCTTTAGCATGGATGGGTGGCTACCGCCCCCCCTCGGGAACCCTTGGCACCCCCGGGGAGGGCTTCGCCCTCCTCGTGAGGAGCTCCACTCCTCCTACCCTCTCGTACCTATCGTACAATATTTCATCGACAAAGGATGAGACAAATCCAACATTCTCCCACTTGTTGAATACTTTGCCAAACCCATTTCAACTATATAAAATCTGAAATTTTCTGTGCCAACTGCCTTGGTTAAAGCATCTGCAACATTTTTCTTTGTATCCACTTTCTCCAGAAACACTTTCTTTTGTTCAATCATGTCCCTGCTAAAATGGAACTTTGTATCTATGTGCTTCATTCTGGAATGGTAAGCAGGGTTCTTTGCTATAAATATAGCACTCTGACTGTCACAATTTATCTTCACAGCTCCTTGATAGAACCCAGTTTCAACACATAGTCTTTGTAGCAATATTGCTTCCTTACTGCCATCGGTGGTTGCCATGTACTTAGCTTCAGTGGTTGAAAGAGCACCAACAGTTTGCCTTTTTCTCATCCAACTAATAGCTCCTCCAAACAAATTGAATACATAAGCACTAGTAGATCTTCTATTGTCCAGATCTCCAACCCAATCTGCATCAAAAAACCCTTCTATATCCAAGGATCTATCTTATTTACCTATGCCCTCATAACAGATTGAATAATCAGAAGTACCACGTAGATATCTGAAAACCCTTTTCACAACAGTCTAATGCTCTTTACCAGGTTTGGACATATATCTACTCAAAACTCCCACTACATGGGCAATGTCTGGTCTAGTACAGACCATGGCATACATTAAACTACCTACAACATTTGTATAAGGAACATGGGACATTTATTCTACCTCTTCTTCTATTTTTGGACATTATTCAGTAGACAATTTTTTCCCCAAAGGAATAAGTACCTTCACTGGTTTGCAATCCTGCATATTGAATCTCTTTAATAATGTCTCAACATATTTTTTATGACCCAGCCATAGCTTTCTGTTAGAACGATCTCTGTTTATTTTCATTCCCAAAATAAAATTTGCAAGGCCAAGATCTTTCATATCAAATTGTGATGCTAACTGAGACTTCACTTCCCTGATCATTTTCTTACTATTTACAATTAGTAACATGTCATTAACATACAAAACTATAATGACAAGCACATTACCAATTTTCTTTGAATATACACAGTGATTAGCATTGCTATGAATAAAATCAATTCCTAAGACATAAGTATCAAATTTTTGATACCACATTCTAGGTGACTATTTTAGTCCATACAGAGATTTATTTAACTTACATACGAGATCCTCCTTTCCTACAACAATGAAACCTTCAGGTTGTCTCATATATATTTCTTCCTCCAAATCTCCATGTAGGAATGCAGTCTTTACATCCATTTGATCTAATTCAAGATCAAAAGCAACAAAAACAGATAACAGAAATATAATTGAGGTTAGCTTTGCAACATGAGAAAATACTTCACCATAATAAATTCCCTCTACATGAGAATAACCTTTAGCCACAAAGCAAGCTTTATATTTCTCCACTTTACCTTCAACATTATGTTTCTTCTTGAAAATACATTTACAACCTATTGCTTTTATTCCACCAGGTAATTTCACTAAATCCCATGTTTTGTTCTTTTTTAGGGCCTTCATTTCCTCATCCATGGCCTCTTCCCAAAGGTTTGCCTCTTCAAAATTTATGGCTTCTCTAACAGTTCTAGGATCTTCATCAGTAAAATATAATACAAAAGAAGTAGGAAATGCAGATGGATTGTACCTTTTGGGTTGTCTTCTTTTCCATGTTGATCTCCTTACCATAGGTGTATGAACCTCTTGTTCATCCTCATACAAATCCTCATCCAAATCCTCATCTGTCTGGTCCTCTACCAGATCCTCTTCTATGTGATCTTCTTCCATGATATCAAATTGGACCTTTTCAGGTTCTTCTTCTGTTGCTTCCTTCCTGTGATCACTTTTAGTTTCCCTAAACACCACATCTCTATTGTACACTGTTCTTTTAGTTTCTGGATTTCAAATTTTATATCCTTTAACACCGTATTTATAACCAATAAAGATACATTTAACAACCTTATTATCAAGCTTACTTATTTTCTCCTTTGGAATGTGCATGTATGCATCACAGCCAAAAACTCTAATATGTGAGAGAGAGGGTTTATTACCAAACCATGCTTCAAATGGAGTTTGATCTGGCAATGCTAATGTAGGAGATAGATTTCGTAAGTAGCATGCCGCACTCACTACCTCAGCCCAAAATTCCTATGTCAAACCTGCACCACTGAGCATACTCCTAGCCTTTTCCATCAAAGATCTATTCAATCTCTCTGCAACTCCATTTTGTTGAGGTGTATATGGAGTAGTATTTTGTCTTGCAATACCACACTACTTACAAAAATCCTCAAATTTATTTGAACAATACTCTCCTCCATTATCAGACTTCAACACCTTAATTCTTTTATAAGATTGATTTTCAACAAGTGCTTTAAATTCTCTAAATTTATCAAACACTTCATCTTTACTCTTAAGAAAATAAATCCATGCATATCTTGAAAAATCATCAACAAAAGAAGCATAATACTATGATTTTCCAAGTGATGGTATAGGGATAGGACCAAAAATATCACTATGAATCAGATCTAATATCCTTGTTGCTCTAGTAGCACCAGATGGGAAACTCACACGATTTTACTTTCCATAAATATAGTGTTCACAAAAATCAAAAACCATTGAGCAATCAGGGATACCATGAACCATACCTTTTATGTGTAGGGTATGCAATCCCTTTTCTCCAATATGTCCCATTATTTGATGCTAGAGTGTTGAGATTTTATCTAATTCAACCTCAAAAATAGTTGAGCTATTGCACTCATTTATCATAGTTCTTCCCAATAGCTGTACAAAGTTCCAATATGAACTCCTCTTGCTAACACCATTGATCCTTGAACCATTTTGCATGAATCTTTGCTGAAACTAATATTTACTACTGCATCAACCATTTTGCTTACATAAATTAAATTTCTAATAAGGCCTGGAATATGCATCACACCTGGAAGGGTCTTAACCCTACCATACTGCAATAGTATTTTCACCCTTCCATGACCAATGATCTTAAGTGGTGAATCATCTCCCAACAGTACCTCCCCTCCATCATATCTTTCATATTCACTGAACCACCCCTTGTGAGGAGTCATATGAAAAGACGCACCAGTATCGATCAACTAATCATTTTTATCTGATCGTGTGGAGCAGGATGTCAAATATACATCCCCTCATTCATCGGTAGATTTATGTGTCTCTGTGGAAGTGGATTCATCAGACCTCTTTCCAGAATCAACATTATTTGATCTGCAGTCCTTCTTCATGTGACTAGGCTTGCCACACTTCCAACACTTTCTCTCAAACTTTCCACGAGACTTGGATCTACCTATAGACTTAGATCTATCACCGTATACTTGTTTTATCCTTTTCCTTGGCATGCCCTCTCACTATTAGGGCTTCCTTTGAAGTGCCCTCCATGGATTTTCTTCTCATATCCTCTGATATTAGAGATGCCATAATATCTTCAAACTTCAATGTAGATGAAGTTGTACTACAAATTGCTACAACTAGGTTATCCCATGAATCTGGTAAAGAGCATAACAAGATAATACATTTATCTTCCTCACTTAACTTAATATCAACAAATGTAAGCTGAATTACCACTATATTGAATGAATTTAGATGATCTGCAACTGAATCTCCTTCATTCATCTTGAGATTGTACAATTTATTTCGGAGGAACAATTTGTTCACTAGGGACTTAGATTGATACAAAGCCCCTAATTTATCCTAGATGATGTGCAAGGTGCAACCAAAGTATTGTCATTATTGTCAACACAGTCAGGTTGATCAGTTGATGCAATGGACATGAATGGATAGGAGTTGATTGATGAGCAAGGTGATGTACAGGAGTTGATTGATGAGCAAGGTGCAGCCAAAGTATTCTCATTGTTGTCAACACAGACAGAGGATCTGTTGATGCAATGGACAGGAGCACAGAAGTCACTAGATAGATAGGTTGATGAAGTGCACAAGAGTACAAAGATCATACAGAGCATGTACAATGATTCTCTAAGAAGACAGAAGTGGCCCATATGCAAAAGCTCAAAGAAAAATGCAAGTAAGAAAAGTGTCACGATATCGTGACATGTTGAGCAAGCATGAGAAACTGTCACGATATCATGACATGTTGGAAGAGAGAGAAAGCACAAGAGAAACTATCGTGATTTCGTGACATATCGAAGGAGAGAGAAAATGCTGGCAAAACTGTCACGATTTCACGACATGTTGAAAGCAAAGAAGCCAAGTGGAAAAACTGTCACGATTTTGTGACATGTTGGCAGAAAAGAAGCCTAGTGGAAAAACTATCATGATTTCGTGACATGTTGGCAGAGAAAAAATAAAGTGGAAAAACTATCGTGATTTTGCGACATATTTGAAGAAGAAGCGCATGCAAGGAAAACTGTCGTGATTTAGCGACATGATTGGAGAGAAGGCGCAGGAAAAAGAAATTGTCACAATTTCACGACATGTTTAGAGAGAAGGCGCAGGCAAAGGAAACTGTCACAATTTCATGACATGTTTGGAAAGAAGGCACAAGCAAAGAAAACTGTCACGATTTCACGACATGTTCGGGGAGAAGGAGCTCGCAAAGAAAAGTGTCATGATTTCATGATAATTTGCAAGAAGGATGGTACGGATGAAAAAGTGTCACGATTTCGCAACAGGTTCGAGAGAAAGAGCTCACAAGGAAAAGTGTCACGATTTCACGACAATTTGCAAGAGGAAGCGCTAAGGAGAAAAAGTGTCACGATTTCGCGACATATTGCAGGAGAGAGAAGGCAAGATAAAAAGTGTCACGATTTCATGACATATTGCAAGAGGAAGAGCTCGAGAGAAAAAGTGTAGCGATATCGCGACATGTCACGTTTTCATGACCTGAAGAGAAGAGAAGAGCTAAGGAGAAAAGATGTCACGATTTCACAACAACAACAGTGAGGAAGACTCCGAAGGATGAAGTGTCGTGATTTCACGATAGAAGCATGGAAGCAGAAGCGTCATGATTTCACGACAACAACAGTGAGGAAGACTCCGAAGGATGAAGTGTCATGATTTCATGACAGAAGCATGGAAGCAGAAGCAGAAGCAGAAGCAGAAGTGATTTCATGACAAATTCAAGGAGGAAGAGCTCAAAGGCGAAAGCGTTGCGTTTTCACGACATGTTTCATTTTCGTGGGCGTAAGGCAAAGAAAGGTACAAGGCAGTGAAAGTGTCACGATTTCACGACGTGTTCTATTTTCGTTGGTGCATGCAAAGAAGAATGTACGAAAGCAAAAGGTGTCACAATTTTATGACATGTCATGGTTTCGCTAGTGCATGCAAAGAAGAATGTACGAAAGCGAAAGGTGTCATGATTTCACGACATGTTATGGTTTCGCTAGTGCTTGCTGATAAGAGTGTAAGAAAGCGAAAGGGGTCACGATTTTATGACATGTCATGTTTTCGCTAGTGCAAGCAGAGAAGAGCTCAAGGCAGCGAAAGTGTAGCGATATCACGACACGTAGTGTTTTCGCGGGTGTAAGCCGAAGTAAAGTTAACTGAAGGAAAACGATAGTTACAGATGTAGTTGCAAAAGAAAATTATGTAGCTAGAACATGAATAGTTAACTGGAGTCAGAACTGTAGTTGCAGGGGGTGTTGCAAAGAAAATCATGCAGTTAAATAAGAATAATGAATTGAAGTAATTACAACAGTTACAGGAGCAGTTACAGTGACAATAAACAGAAGTCATTACTACAGTTACAAGAGCCGTTACAAAGAAATATCATGCAGCAGTGGTTACTGAAAGTCATCAGACGAAGACCATGAGTTGGACAGAGAAACGTCTCGAAGCCCAAACAAAGAACCATTCTATTAATAAGATTGCATGTGAGAATAAAGAAGCCATTACTATTAATAGGCTGCATGCATGAATATGGAAGTTAAGAATAGAAATAGAACATCGTTATAAAAGGAGATTTGTGTGAAGTAGTAAGGTTGAGCTCCGTGCGAGAAGAGAGAGCAGCGTGTTGAAGAATAGGGGGAAAGTGCTACAAAAAGAGAATAGAGAGAGCGTTGCTATGAGGTGAAAAGAGCTGTAGAATAGTGAGATAGTGCTATGGGCTGTAAGAGAGCTGTAAGTGAGAAGAGAGAGTCGAACACAGGAGCTGTAAGATTACAGTAAAGAGAGAGTCATAAGAAAGCCATAAGAGTGAGCCGTAAGAAAGGACTGTTAGAGTGCGGTAAGCAGAACAGTTGGAGTGGGTGTGTTTCATGAATTGAAATAGAGATTGAATGAGCAATAGACCAGAGAGGGTCTTGTAAAAGCGAAGGCATTTTTATGTCAAAAAGATTCAAAATAGAATTCTGAGTTGGTGCTTGGAATCAGGGGTTGGTGCTCCTTTCTATTGGTGCAGATAAATTAGGGGTTGGTGCTCCTTCCAGTTGGTGCTAGTAAATCAGGGGTTGGTGCTCCTTTCTATTGGTGCAGATAAATTAGGGGTTGGTGCTCCTTCCAATTGGTGCTGGTAAATTAGGGGTTGGTGCTCCTTTCTGTTGGTGCAGATAAATTAGGGTTTGGTGCTCCTTCCAGTGGGTGCTGGTAAATTAATTGTAAATTTTGTGCTTTGCAAAGGCTAGATTTGGATGGAAGTCCAAACAGTCTAGTTTTGAGGAGTAGCCAAAACTGGTGAACCTCGGTACATCCTGTGTTGTGTGTGATGCTCTCTTGTTGTATTTGCTTTATGTGGTGTTAAGCTTTCATTGTTTTTGCTTTAAGAGTTAAAGTTTTAAGCTATAAAGAGCCACACTGATTCACCCCCCCCTCTCAGTGCCATTGCAATTCTAACAATTGGTATCAGAGCCAATTTCCTGAACAAGCTCAATTGGATAAGGTGATCTGGGAAGTGACACAATGGTAGTTGGTGAAGGATTCTCATCAAAAAAAGCTCCATTGTTTGACGGGACTAATTATGCATTCTAGAAAATCAGGATGCAAACATATCTATGTGCATTGGGATATGACATATGGGACTCAGTAGAAAGTGGATACACAATACCCACCACTCCTCCAACTGATGCTGTCGGTAAGAAACAGTTTGAGAATAACTCAAAGGTAAAGAATGCTATCATGTGCGGTGTAGCAAACAGTGAACTGGTAAAGATCATGAGCTGTAAAACAGCCAAAGAAATTTGGGATAAATTGGAGAGCATTCATGAAGGAGATGATAAGATCAAGGAGGCCAAGTTGCAAACTCATCGAACTCATTTTGAAGCACTAAATATGAATGACGATGAGAACATAGCGGCATATATGCTGAGAGTAAATGAAGTCATTAATGCCATCAGAGGACTCGATAAGAAAATAAAAGACTCTGCAATCGTAAAAAAGGTACTAAGAACTCTTCACAAAATATTTGATTCTAAAGTATCAGCTATAAAAGAAGCCAAAGATCTAAATATGTTTAGTATGGATGAGATGCATGGATCGTTGACTGCGTATGAGATGATAATAGGAAAGTCTGATCCCACAGACAGACAAGCTGCTTTTAAAGCCCACAAAAATACGAAAGCAAAACAAGAATCCGGAGATGAAGAGACATCAGATGAGATGGAAACAAACTTTGTTCAAAAACTAAAAAGGGGATAAGGAAAATACAGAGGAAAGCTACCATTTAAATGTTTCAACTGTGGAGGCGTTGGGCATGTTGCAGCTAGATGTCCATTTAACAAGGAGAATGAAAGTAATGAAGAAATGCACCGAGAAAGAAGTGACTGGAAGAAAAAGACGAATTTCAGAAAGGACAACTTCAAGAAGAAAAGTTTTATATCCAAGAATGTCAGCTCCTCTGAAGACAGATCTGGTGAGGATTCTAAAGAAGAAACTGGTGAAATTCTGTTCATGGCATTCGAAGAAGAAAAGACAGAAGAAAGAGAATCATGTCTCCTTGGACTGAAGGAGACTACTCTGCCTTTGCTCTAAGAAACTTCAGGTGGCACATCCTCAGGGGGAGTAATGTTAAAGTTTTATTTTAATACTCCTATGTATTTGATTGGTTATCTGAGGATGAATGGCAGGCAGTCGAGAAATTTTCATATAGTTGTTAAAGTGTGTTTTCAGTTTATGCAGTGGTTTGAGGTAGTGTTGTGTGTGTGGAAGTGCCGTGAATGGTGATGATTAAATTGAGAGCTAGCACCCTTGGTAGTTTTGATATTTGTCATTGTTGTACTATTGATGATTCTTCTGTCACTGTCAAAAGTTAAGGATTATAACAGTCCAGATGATTTCCAGCCTGGTGATGAATGGTTGAGTTGCTTTCATAGTGGTTGTGTTGATCAAGTTAATGCTTTACTTGATACGTGTTTTGGGCTTACTCCATTGAGATTGAGTTGAGATTGAGATTGGGAGTTAAGTATAGAACATATTGAGTCTCTAACAATTCTCTTTATGCTTCTATGAGGTTGATGAATCACATTGGGTCTCTAACAATTCTCTTTGTGGGTTCATGCTATGCAAGTTTGTCTTAATGAACTTGTGAGCTGATTTGAGGAGCTTGCTTGATTGTACAAGAAGAAGAATATTGGTTGTGGCTGAGTAGATTGAGGTAGTCTGCTGGATTCTCAATGCAGAGAAAGACAAACAACTAGCAACAGAGGGTTGATGCTCAAAAGACAGTGTGAAATGAAGTGGTCACATATTCCCAAGAATAGTCTAAGATTTGACTAGCCATCGGGATCAAATTCTCAGGGGGAGCATTTATGCATTTGTTTATCTTATTGCTCATATTTTTGCTTTTTGCTAACAGTAATAATTTTTGCCTGAGAATGTTGTGCATGAACTCAGGGGGAGTTTTGCAGCCACCCTTTGGTATTATTGTCAAAGGGGGAGAAGAGTTATAGGTAATTGCAAGCAATTACGTGTGTTGCCAACAATTCCAAAGGGGGAGATTGATGTGCAAGGTGCAACCAAAGTATTGTCATTGTTGTCAACACAGTCAGGTTGATCAGTTGATGCAATGGACATGAATGGATAGGAGTTGATTGATGAGCAAGGTGATGGACAGGAGTTGATTGATGAGCAAGGTGCAGCCAAAGTATTGTCATTGTTGTCAACACAGATAGAGGATCGGTTGATGCAATGGACAGGAGCACAGAAGTCACTAGATAGATAGGTTGATGAAGTTCACAAGAGTATAGAGATCATACAGAGCATGTACAATGATTCTCCAAGAAGAAAGAAGTGGCCCATATGCAAAAGCTCAAAGAAAAAGGTGAGTAAGAAAATTTTCGCAATATCGTAACATGTTGAGCAAGCATGAGAAACTGTCATGATATCGCGACATGTTGGAAGAGAGAGAAAGCGCAAGAGAAACTGTCATGATTTCACGACATATCAAAGGAGAGAGAAAATGCTGGCAAAACTATCATGATTTCGCAACATGTTGAAAGTGAAGAAGCCAAGTGGAAAAACTATCATGATTTCGTGACATGTTGGCAGAGAAGAAGCCTAGTGGAAAAACTATCGCGATTTCATGACATGTTGGCAGAGAAAAAACAAAGTGGAAAAATTGTCACAATTTCGTGACATATTCGAAGAAGAAGCGCATGCAGGGAAAACTATCGTGATTTCACGACATGATTGGAGAGAAGGCGCAGGTAAAAGAAACTGTCATGATTTCGTGACATGTTTGGAGAGAAGGCGCAGGTAAAGGAAACTATCGCGATTTTGTGACATGTTTGGAAAGAAGGCGCAAGCAAAGAAAACTATCGTGATTTCATGACATGATCAGGGAGAAGGAGCTCATAAAGAAAAGTGTCGTGATTTCATGAAAATTTGCAAGAAGGATGGTACGGACGAAAAAGTGTCACAATTTCACGACAGGTTCGAGAGAAAGAGCTCGCAAGGAAAAGTGTCATGATTTTGCGACAATTTGTAAGAGGAAGTGCTAAGGAGAAAAAGTGTCACGATTTCGCGATAGATTGCATGAGAGAGAAGGCAAGATAAAAAGAGCCGCGATTTCATGACATATTGCAAGAGGAAGAGCTCGAGAGAAAAAGTGTGACGATATCGCGACATGTCACGTTTTCATGACCTGAAGAGAAGAGAAGAGCTAAGGAGCAATTTCGTGACAACAGCAGTGAGGAAGACTCCGAAGGATGAAGTGTCACGATTTCACGACAAAAGCATGGAAGCATAAGCAGAAGTAGAAGCATCATGATTTTGTGACAACAACAGTGAGGAAGACTCCGAAGGATGAAGTGTCGTGATTTCACGACAGAAGCATGGAAGCAGAAGTAGAAGCGTCATGATTTCATGACAAATTCAAGGAGGAAGAGCTCAAAGGCAAAAGCATCACGATTTCGTGACATGTTCCGTTTTCATGGGCATAAGGCAGAGAAAGGTACAAGGCAGTGAAAGTGTCATGATTTTGTGACATGTTCCATTTTCGTTGGTGCATGCAAAGAAGAATGTATGGAAGCAAAAGGTGTCACAATTTCGTGACATGTCATGGTTTCGCTAGTGCATGCAAAGAAGAATGTACAAAAGTGAAAGGTGTTGCGATTTCGTGACATGTCATGGTTTTGCTAGTGCTTGCTGAGAAGAGTGTACGAAAGCGAAAGGGGTCATGATTTCGTGACATGTCATGTTTTCGCTAGTGTAAGCAGAGAAGAGCTCAAGGCAACGAAAGTTTCGTGATATCACGACATGTAGTGTTTTCATGGGTGCAAGCTAAAGTAAAGTTAACTGAAGGAAAATGATAGTTACAGATGCAGTTGTAGAAGAAAATCATGCAGCTAGAACACAAACAGTTAACTGGAGTCAGAACTACAGTTGCAGGGGGTGTTGCAAAGACAATCATGCAGTTAAATAAGAATAGTGAACTGAAGTAATTACGGTAGTTACAGGGGCAGTTACAGTGACAATAAACAGAAGTCATTACTACAGTTACAGGAGCCATTACAAAGAAATATCATGTAGCAATGGTTACTGAAAGTCATCAGACGAAGACCACGAGTTGGACAGAGAAACGTCTCGAAGCCCAAACAAAGAACCGTTCTATTAATAAGTCTACATGTGAGAATAAAGAAGCCGTTACTATTAATAGGCTGCATGCACAAATATGGAAGTTAAGAATAGAAATAGAACACTATTATAAAAGGAGATTTGCATGAAGTAGTAAGGTTGAGCTCCGTGTGGGAAGAGAGCACAGCATGTTGAAGAATAGGGGGAAAGTGCTACAAAAAGAGAATAGAGAGAGCATTGCTGTGAGGTGAAAAGAGTTGCCGAATAGTGAGATAGTGCTGCGGGCTGTAAGAGAGCTATAAGTGAGAAGAGAGAGCCGAACACAGGAGCTGTAAGATTCTAGTAAAGAGAGAGCCGTAAGAAAGGACTGTTAGAGTGCGGTAAGCAGAACAGTTGGAGTGGGTGTGTTTCATGAATTGAAACAGAGATTTAATGATAAATAGACTAGAGAGGGTCTTGTAAAAGCGAAGGCATTTTTATGTCAAAAATATTCAAAATAGAATTCTGAGTTGGTGCTTGGAATCAGGGGTTGGTGCTCCTTTTTGCTGGTGCAGATAAATTAGGGGTTGGTGCTCCTTCTAGTCGATGCTGGTAAATCAGGGGTTGGTGCTCCTTTCTATTGGTGCAGATAAATTAGGGGTTGGTGCTCCTTCCAGTCGGTGCTGGTAAATCAGGGGTTGGTGCTCCTTTTTTTTGGTGCAGATAAATTAGGGGTTGGTGCTCCTTCCAGTGGGTGCTGGTAAATTGATTGTAAAGTTGGTTCTTTGCAAATTTTGGATTTTGATGGAATTCTAAACAGTCTAGTTTTGAGGAGTAGCCAAAACTGGTGAACCTCGGTACATCCTGTGTTGTGTGTGATGCTCTCTTGTTGTATTTGCTTTATGTGGTGTTAAGATTTCATTGTTTTTGCTTTAAGAGTTAAAATTTTAAGTTATAAAGAGCCACACTGATTCACCCCCCCCCATCTTAGTGCCATTGCAATTCTAAAAATTAGTATCAGAGCCAAGTTCCTGAACAAGCTCAATCGGCTAAGGTGATCTGGGAAGTGACACAATGGCAGTTGGTGAAGGATTCTCATCAAACAAAGCTCCATTGTTTGACGGGACTAATTATGTGTTCTAGAAAATTAGGATGCAGACATATCTATGTGCGTTGGGATACGACATATAGGACTCAGTAGAAAATGGATACACAATACCCACCACTCCTCCAACCGATGCTGCCGGTAAGAAATAGTTTGAGAATGACTCAAAGGCAAATAATGCTATCATGTGTGGTGTAGCAAACAATGAACTGGTAAAGATCATGAGCTATAAAACGAATAAAGAAATTTGGGACAAATTAGAGAGCATTCATGAAGGAGATGATAAGATCAAGGAGGCCAAGTTGCAAACTCATCAAACTCAGTTTGAAGCGCTAAAGATGAATGACGATGATAACATAGCGACATATATGCTGAGAGTAAATGAAGTCATTAATGCCATCAGAGGACTCGGTGAGAAAATCGAAGACTCTGCAATCATAAAAAAGGTACTAAGAACTCTTCACAAAATATTTGATTCTAAAGTATTATCTATAGAAGAAGCCAAAGATCTAAATACGTTTAGTATGGATAAGATGCATGGGATGTTGACTGCGTATGAGATGAGAATAGGAAAGTCTGATCCCATAGACAGACAAGCTGCTTTTAAAGCCCACAAAAATACGAAAGCAAAACAAGAATCCGGAGATGAAGAGACATCAGATGAGATGGAAGCAAACTTTGTCCAAAAACTAAAAAGAGGACAAGGAAAATATAGAGGAAAGCTACCATTTAAATGTTTCAGCTATGGAGGCATTGGGCATGTTGCAGCTAGATGTCTGTTTAACAAGGAGAACAAAAGTGATGAAGAAACACACCAAGAAAGAAGTGACTGGAAGAAAAAGATGAATTTTAGAAAGGACAACTTCGAGAAGAAAAGTTTCATATCCAAGAATGTCAGCTCCTCTGAAGACAGATCCGGTGAGGATTCTAAAGAAGAAACAGGTGAAATTCTATTCATGGCATGCAAAGAAGAAAAGACAGAAGAAATAAAATCATGTCTCCTTGGACTGAAGGAGACTACTCTGCCTTTGCTCTAAGCAACTCCAGGTGGCACATCCTCAGGGGGAGTAATATTAAAGTTTTATTTTAATACTCCTATGTATTTGATTGGTTATCTGAGGATGAATGGCAGGCAGTCGGGAAACTGTCATATAGTTGTTAAAGTGTGTTTTTAGTTTATGCAGTGGTTTGAGGTAGTGTTGTGTGTGTGTGGAAGTGTTGTGAAGGGTGATGATTAAATTGAGAGCTGGCACCCTTGGTAGTTTTGATATTTGTCATTGTTGTACTGTTGATGATTCTTCTATCACTGTCAAAAGTTAAGGATTATAATAGTCCAGATGATTTCCAGCCTGGTGATGAATGGTTGAGTTGCTTTCATAGTGGTTGTGTTGATCAAGTTAATTCTTTACTTGATATGTGTTTTGGGCTTACTCCATTGATATTGAGTTGAGATTGAGATTGGGAGTTAAGTATATAACATATTGAGTCTCTAAAAATTCTCTTTATGCTCCTATGAGGTTGATGAATCACATTGGGTCTCTAAAAATTCTCTTTGTGGGTTCATGCTATGCAAGTTTGTCTTAATGAACTTGTGAGCTGATTTAAGGAGCTTGCTTGATTGTACAAGAAGAAGAATATTGGTTATGACTGAGTAGATTGAGGTAGTCTGCTGGATTCTCAATGCAGAGAAAGACAAACAGCTAGCAACAGAGGGTTGATGCTCAGAATACAGTGTGAAATGAAGTGGTCACATATTCCCAAGAATAGTCTAAGATTTGACTAGCCATCGGGATCAAATTCTTAGGGGGAGCATTTATGCATTTGTTTATCTTATTGCTCATATTTTTGCTTTTTGCTAACAGTAATAATTTTTGCCTGAGAATGTTGTGCATGAACTCAGGGGGAGTTTTGCAGTTGCCCTTTGGTATTATTGTCAAAGGGGGAGAAGAGTTATAGGTAATTGCAAGCAATTACGTGTGTTGCCAACAATTCCAAAGAGGGAGATTGATGTGCAAGGTGCAACCAAAGTATTGTCATTATTGTCAACACAGTCAGGTTGATCAGTTGATGCAATGGACAGGAATTGATAGGAGTTTATTGATGAGCAAGGTGATGGACAGGAGTTGATTGATGAGCATGGTGCAGCCAAAGTATTGTTATTGTTGTCAACACAGACAGAGGATCTGTTGATGCAATGGACAGGAGTACAGAAGTCACTAGATAGATAGGTTGATGAAGTGCACAAGAGTATAGAGATCATACAAAGCATGTACAATGATTCTCCAAGAAGACAGAAGTGGCCCATATGCAAAAGCTCAAAGAAAATGCGAGTAAGAAAAGTGTCGCGATATCGCAAAATGTTGAGAAAGCATGAGAAACTATCGCGATATCACGACATGTTGGAAGAGAGAGAAAGCGCAAGAGAAACTATCACGATTTTGTGACATATCGGAGGAGAGAGAAAATGTTGGCAAAACTGTCACGATTTCATGACATGTTGAAAGTGAAGAATCCAAGTGGAAAAACTATCGCGATTTCACGACATGTTGGCAGAGAAGAAGCCTAGTGGAAAAACTATCATGATTTCGTGACATGTTGGCAGAGAAAAAGCAAAGTGGAAAAACTGTCGCGATTTCATGACATATTCGAAGAAGAAGCACATGCAGGGAAAATTGTCACGATTTTATGACATGATTGGAGAGAAGGCACAGGAAAAAGAAACTATCGCAATTTCACGACATGTTTGGAGAGAAGGCGTAGGCAAAGGAAACTATCGTGATTTTGTGACATGTTTGGAAAGAAGACGCAAGCAAAGAAAACTGTCATGATTTCGTGACATAATCAAGGAGAAGGAGCTCGCAAAGAAAAGTGTCGCGATTTCGTGACAATTTGCAAGAAGGATGGTACGGATGAAAAAGTGTCACGATTTCGCGACAGGTTTGAGAGAAAGAGCTTGCAAGGAAAAGTGTCGTGATTTCGCGACAATTTGCAAGAGGAAGCACTAAGGAGAAAAAGTGTCATGATTTCGTGACATATTGTAGGAGAGAGAAGGCAAGATAAAAAGTGTCACAATTTCGTGACATATTGCAAGAGGAAGAGCTCGAGAGAAAAAGTGTCACGATATCGCGACATGTCGCATTTTTGCGACCTGAAGAGAAGAGAAGAGCTAAGGAGAAAAGATGTCACGATTTCATGACAACAGCAGTGAGGAAGACTCCGAAGGATGAAGTGTCACGATTTTGCAACAGAAGCATGGAAGCAGAAGCAGAAGTAGAAGCGTCATGATTTCATGACAACAGCAGTGAGGAAGACTCCGAAGGATGAAGTGTCACGATTTCACGACAGAAGCATGGAAGTAGAAGCAGAAGCAGAAGCATCATGATTTCATGACAAATTCAAGGAGGAAGAGCTCAAAGGTGAAAGCGTCGCGATTTCGTGACATGTTCCATTTTCACGGGCGTAAGGCAGAGAAAGGTACAAGGTAGCGAAAGTGTCACGATTTCACGATGTGTTCCGTTTTCGCTGGTGCATGCAAAGAAGAATGTACAGAAGTGAAAGGTGTCATGATTTCACGACATGTCATGGTTTCACTAGTGCATGTAAAGAAGAATGTACAAAAGTGAAAGGTGTCACGATTTTGTGACATGTCATGGTTTTGCTAGTGCTTGCTGAGAAGAGTGTACGAAAGTGAAAGGGGTCACGATTTCGTGACATGTCATGTTTTTGCTAGTGCAAGTAGAGAAGAGCTCAAGGCAGCGAAAGTGTCGCGATATCGTGACATGTAGTGTTTTCGTGGGTGCAAGCCGAAGTAAAGTTAACTGAAGGAAAACGATAGTTACAGATGTAGTTGTAGAAGAAAATCATGCAGCTAGAACATGAACAGTTAACTGAGTCAGAACTACAGTTGCAGGGGGTGTTGCAAATACAATCATGCAGTTAAATAAGAATAGTGAACTGAAGTAATTATGGCAGTTACAGGGGTAGTTACAGTGACAGTAAACATAAGTCATTACTATAGTTACAAGAGCCGTTACAAAGAAATATCATGCAGTAGTGGTTACTGAAAGTCATCAGACGAAGACCATGAGTTGGACAGAGAAACGTCTCGAAGCCCAAACAAAGAACCGTTCTATTAATAAGTCTACATGTGAGAATAAAGAAGCCGTTACTATTAATAGGCTGCATGCACGAATATGGAAGTTAAGAATAGAAACAGAACATCGTTATAAAAGGATATTTGCGTGAAGTAGTAAGGTTGAGCTCCGTGCGAGAAGAGAGAGCAGCGTGTTGAAGAATAGGGGGAAAGTGCTGCAAAAAGAGAATAGAGAGAGCGTTGCTATGAGGTGAAAAGAGCCGTCGAATAGTGAGATAGTGCTGCGGGCTGTAAGAGAGCTATAAGTGAGAAGAGAGAGCCAAACATAGGAGCTGTAAGATTGTAGTAAAGAGTGAGCCGTAAGAAAGCTGTAAGAGTGAGCCGTAAGAAAGGACTGTTAGAGTGCGATAAGTAGAACAGTTGGAGTGGGTGTGTTTCATGAATTGAAATAGAGATTGAATGAGCAATAGACCAGAGAGGGTCTTGTAAAAGTGAAGGCATTTTTATGTCAAAAATATTCAAAATAGAATTCTGAGTTGGTGCTTGGAATCAGGGGTTGGTGCTCCTTTCTGTTGGTGCAAATAAATTAGGGGTTGGTGCTCCTTCCAGTTGATGCTGGTAAATCAGGGGTTGGTGCTCCTTTCTTTTGGTGTAGATAAATTAGGGGTTGGTGCTCCTTCCAATGGGTGCTGGTAAATTGATTGTAAAGTTGGTGCTTTGCAAAGGCTAGATTTGGATGGAAGTCCAAACAGTCTAGTTTTGAGGAGTATCCAAAATTGGTGAACCTTGGTACATCCTGTGTTGTGTGTGATGCTCTCTTGTTGTATTTTCTTTATGTGGTGTTAAGCTTTCATTATTTTTGCTTTAAGAGTTAAAGTTTTAAGCTATAAAGAGCCACACTGATTCACCCCCCCTCTCAGTGCCATTGTAAGTCTAACACTAGAGATCCTTTGTAGTAGCTTCTCTAGAAATGTTGATTAGGATTAAATATGCAAGACATAGTCGAATCAGACTCCTTGCTTTTTGATTCATATTTTCCCAATATTCATCGGATTTTCCTGTAGGTTTCATTTTTTTAGAAATAACAGCCCACTGATCTCTGTCCATGAGTAGATCATCCATCTTCAACTTCATAGATCAAAGCTTTTTCCATCAAATTTCTTGATCTCTATCCTTGAATGATTTCCTATCATTTTCCTTCAAGATCCTTCTACGAAAAAATTCACACTTCAAAATAGGTTTTCTCTCCCTCCTAGAAACCCTAGAAACCCTTCAAATGAAATGTAACCCTAGCAATAAAGGCATCCCCCTATGGCTAACAACTTGGATTTGATACCAAATGAAGAGATCTATAGAAACTTATTTAAAAAATAAAGCAAAAATAAATAACGTAGAAGAAATGACACCACACAATGCACATATGACACACGAGATTTACCCTAGTTCACCCGATGTGGGCTACTCCAGCAAAATCAAGAGCCACTCCTCTTTGATATTATTATTTTTCTTTCTTTCCCAAGAATGGGACATTACAATAAAATATAAAGGAAGCTCTCATAACCCTAAACCACTATGTGGTATTAGAATACAATGGGCACAATCTCGTGGGCTAAACCACCCACACCCACCAACCATGGGAATCTCGAAAATCGCTCCGCAAATCACTCTAGAAAAGGGAAAAAAATTGGTGACATGCTCTACAACACTATTCTAGTGCAGATTGGTGACATGCTCTACAAAACTGGTCAAAGAGTTCAAAGTGTCCAAAGACATACAAGGGAGTGGCATAGTGCAAAGCGATATTTTACACTGTTTCTTGAGCAGATTGATGATGTGCTTAATTTTATAGTCAACTTGGATCAAAGCTTGAGGAGTGGATATAGAGGAGCAGATTAAAACATAATGCTCTACACCATAGATACGAAAGGGAAATAAAGTAGTTTGAAGAATTAATTGAGTAGATTGACGATATGCTACATTTCGCTCAATACTCAGTGTATTTTCGTAGATGTTCCAATCCATTGGCCAAAGCAATCTAAGTTAACATCAACATTATTTTTAGAGTGGATTGATGACATGTTCCACACCGCTCGTCTATAGATTATTATTAAAGTTTTATCATAGCCGTTCAAAAAATGCATCAACAGTGGAGATCATGTTGATATTTTTTTATTATACAAAGGTGGATTCTTGATAAAATAGAACTAGTTATTGTGAGAAGGTAGATGAAGCATCCATGGAGCCAAGAATGAAGAAATTGGGTAGTGGAAAATCTACGACAGGAGGAAGTCCTCAATAAATATGAATGGTTAATATCATGTTTCTAACGACCTAGAGTCTAAATACCATTACAGGATCAACAAGTTTCAAATCCAAGTTGCCATGGTGTGTGGCATCGAGCACATTTATTAGACCTTGCAGGTGAATGAAATGATACCACCGTAGCATTTTGCTGATCTGGTATGATTAAATCCTTGTAATGTTCCATCTATTTTCTTTTATTGTTAAACTATATATAGAGGTTGAACCCCCCCTTAATTTTTGGGTCAACTCTAGAGTGTTTGCTTGCCCTACTGTGTAATATATTTTTCAAATTAATGGAAGGAGAATTACTTGGATTTTTGACTCAAGAACTATCATCTTCAATATATTTGTTAAGAGGTTCAAGCTGTGAATCATATTTTTGTCAATGCTATTATGGTTAGTTCATTCCACTGATATTGGATTACTAGTTGTGAAGTAATTGAATCTTTTCATAGTTAGATCTATGATTGCAAGAGGTTTATTTCTTTTAAATATATATAATGATCCATTCTACTAAATTAGATTTTTAGTATTATGGATGTTGAAATTACTTCTTGTAGCATATCTCTAATTATTATTTCTTGTATGAGAATTACTCTATTTTGGGTGCTACTAATCTTGAGTGTGGGATGTTGGAAATAATTTGCTAAAGGTTTCTTTATGGATGCCTATGTTGTTAGCTCTATCCGACCACTGTTTACTCATAACTTATTAACCCTAAACCATTTTCTAACCTTATTTCTCAAAACCATTATTGAGATTAATTAAGTCAACACTTTGTTAGTTGAAAAGGAACCAACCTACTCTGGAGGTTGGGCTAGATAAATCTTTAGTCCACCCAATGTTGAGTTTTGAGCTGTGACTAGCAGGTGAAAGTCTGGTTAGAAATTTGGAAGATAGACAGTTACAGTATCGAGTTTACTTGATGTCAATTTAGATCCAAATAGTTTTGGCACGCCCAATGGGACCTATTTACAAGAAATACTAAAATCCATATTATTATTTTGTATCTTTTCTCAAAGGAATCAAGACTTGGTGAATTGTCTTGACCTTGCTAAGTAGTGAGCATCAAATTCACTTGGTGACTTCTTGGTCTGTGAAATCAAAAATCTATCCCTGGTCTACAAAACCAAGATTTAGAATATGATGTTGGTGTTGATGTACTATTGCAATCCAAATTAGAAGGGACAAAGAGTTTCACGTATAGGCTGACATGGTCATGCACTAACAATGCTATAGAATATGAGGATTTATACCTTGGGATAATGCAGACTGAAAGCATGGGTATCAAGATATTGAATATATATGACAACTCTAAATTTATTGTCAATTAGGTAAGAGAGAGGTGCAACAGTAAGCACCATTACCTAAAAGTATATAGAAATAGGGCATGGGATTTTATGGAATCCTTTTATGCCCTAAATATAAATTTTATTCCCAAAATATAGAACACCTTGGATGATTCCTTGGTAGTAAGGGGAGCTAATTTCAACTCTTCTATAGATATAGGAGTTAAAAAATATAAAGGGATCAAATGATTTTTAGTTCTGCAATACCAAACAAGCATATTTTCTGGCAAGTATTTGAAAGTGACATACAAATCATTAATTTATTGGTGAGAGAAGCCTGTCTATCTACTATTCAAGAGGAAAATCTAGAAGAGATAAACCAACAAGATGTCATCTAGCTTAAGAAAAATCATATACCTAGAGGGTTGGTTAATCTAGAAAGTTTGTTTGACAATGAAGATAGTGAAAATATCAAATCCATGGAAATCAATGAAAATATCTACAAAGAGTTTGAAATTGAAAAGGAAAAGAAGCTCAAAGTTGAAGTCTAATGTTCTATGGAAGAAGAGGAGGATATCAAAGCTCTATGCCTAAAATACCAAGACATTGTGGCTTGGTCATACGAGGACATTAAAGTATATGACAAGAAGGTCGTCCAACATACAATTGAGCTAGAGCCTAATGCAAAACCCTTTAGGCAGAAACAGAGGCCTGTAAATCCCAAAATCAAAGACATAATGAGGGAAGAACTATTGAATATGTTGAAGGCTAAGATAATCTATCCAATAAAACATTCAACCTGGGTAGCTAACTTGGTATCTATAATGAATAATAATGGTGACATCCGCTTGTGTGTATATTTTGGAAACCTCAATCAAGCATCACTAAAATTCCACTATACCCTCCCTTAGATTGACCAAATCTTGCAGATTATGGTAGGAGTAGAGAGGTTCCCACTATTAGATGACTTATCTGGCTACAACAAAATTTGGGTAAAATATCAAGACCAATTCAAAACAACATTCACCACCAAATGGGGCACTTTTACCTATCAGAGAATGCCTTTTGGTCTACCCAACGTAGGAGCCACATTCTAGAGATCAATGGATTATGCCTTTAGATATTTGATCAACAAGGTCATTCTAAACTACTTAGATGACATGATGATATTATCCCATGAAAAGCAAGACCACCTGGCACATCTAGAGCAAGTATTTCAGAAGTTCAAAGAATTTGGCATCTCTCTTAATCCTAAGAAGTCATTTTTTGTAGTTCATGAGGGAAAGTTGTTAGGCCATGTGGTATCCAAATAAGGTATGGCTATTGATACTGATAGAATCAAATCCATCCTTATCCTTCCACTTCCCATGAATAAGAAATATTTGCAATCCTTCTTTGGTCAGATAAACTTTATCAAAAAATTCATATGTAATTTTACTCAGAAGGTGAATCCCATCTCAAAATTACTAAAGAAAAGAAGAATGTAGATTTCAAATGGACTAAAGTGAGAAAGCAAGCTTTTGAAATCATTAAGAAATCCATTGCTACAACTCTATTTCTAGTCAATCCAAATTTTAGTAAAGACTTCATTATTTATGCTTATGGAGCTGAGGAGAGCTATGCATCAGTGCTCACCCAGAAGAATGATGAAGGAGAAGAACACCCCATATTATTTTGGATACAGACTCTTCATGAATATTAGGTCAAGTATTTTTTAACTAAGAAACAAGTATTTGCAGTAATGAAGTCATTAAAAAAATTTAGATAATACTTAATTCAAAATAAAACCTTGGTTTATGTGGTTTACTCGGATGTGAGAAGTTTTATTTTACAAGGTGAACTAGGGGATAAAAGAGCTAGTTGTATTACCAATATCTAGGAATATGATGTGGAAATTCATCCTACCAAGCTAGTCATAGGTAGAGCACTATGCCAAGGTTTGATAGAAGCAGCGGTTTCAATAGAAGTGATAATTTGTTAGTCAACAACAGAAGATCAGACTGAAGAACTATAGTCAGAGGAATTAGACTGGGTGGATCAGATGATAAAATATTTTTTGATTGGAGTGTTTTCCTCTAATATCACTTCATTCCTAATGGCTTTCTCTAAAATAAATATAAAAATATAAAAATTATATATAGTTATAATGAAACAAAATAAAGGCTCATATTATTTAAATTAAGGGAGATCACAAAACTTTTGGATATGTTTAATTTGAGTTGGTTTTCTTTGTTTTATTTAAATTTAATGGGTTTTTGATCTACTATTCACTTGTAGGGTACAGGGACAAATAACCTGGTGGTCAAGGTGAACACAACATGTCAATCGATGCGAACTTTGAGAATATGACCAGCAGTAAATTGGTATAGACTATTCTACTCAAACCATGGATGACTGTTGAATCAATAGGTGAATGGCTCAAATCGATGACTAGATCGATGAAGTGGATGACGCAGTATGCATTGGCATGGACTACACGACTAGCCATCAAAGGGCACAACATTTGAAATAGATGGAGGACCCTAAATTAGGTGGACAATGGCTATGTGATACTGTAGAATGATTATTAGTGCATGCCATGAGGGCAACCTGGTGGATGAATTTAGGGTATCTAACATGGAAGAAAGTTGCGGTACAATTGGAAAGGTGTTTTCTCATGATCAGGTTCATGTGGAAGTAACAATAGTAAGCAATGGAGTATTTTTATGGAAACATTTTTGATGTGTAGGGAAGCATATTGAGAATGATATATGTTCTAATAGACAAATTTCACTAATGTAGGGAAGGAATATATATTTTTACAAGTGTGCATGAGTCCAAACGAAGCAATGATGTGGTGGATCGAAGGCTAGTGGTAAGATATAGACGGACCTATTGATTGTGATTAATGATGTAGATGTTGTAAAGGGTTGGATGTAGGGTTCAATTGCAAGGTTGGATAACATCATCGAAGACTCTGATGTGGATAAACTAATGGGACTTGTAGGTGAAAAGTAAAGGCACAGTGGATGAATACCACCATTAGAGATACTAAGAGACCTACGCTATGAGTATCAGATGTAAGCCATGAAATAACATCACAAGGAATTATGCGATTATGAATTGGACCCATGGTAATGATAGGTGCATGCAAGGATGTATGTGTTCAATCCACATCGAAAATAATATCAAAAAGAATGGATTAAGGAGAAAATGCGGCAATATCTAAAGTTGAGACAAAAAATGACCAAGCCGATGAATGCAAATGTGGTAACGTAGCACAAGAGTGGAAGTAAATAGGGACCATCATGTTTAAAAATGATAATGAGTTCAAATAATACTCACAATGGGGACAACCCACTTATAAAGACTAAGCTAGCAAGCATCGAATTCAAATAGGTAGTGGTTTTGCTACGATAGACATATGTTCTCCACTGTTGGTTGGTTGATGGTGCATCGAACAACTGAGGGCTATTTGTGGAGGTATAGCATTGCATGTGCATGTAGAGTCTACATGGATCTCCATGTATTTTGTTACTAATCCATATTTTAATGGATAGCCATCAATGCAGCGTGTTGAGGTTATCAAAATATGCATAACAGATCCACCGTGTGGAAGTTAACATGGTTATGGCAAAATGGGGAGTGAATATATGTTTAATATTGACCATCCTCCATTTCTTGCTGCATAATTTTATTTTGGGCATATCCCAAACATAGGCACAATGCCCTTGAATATTCAAGGAAACTACCATTACTACACCTCTCCAAGTTACACATATCATACCTAACACGAGGGCGTTAGTATAAATAGGAGGAATATGATATTTACACATGGTGAGGTCAATGATATAAATGTCATAATCTTACTCCTATGGACAATAATATTAGTGGGACAAAGTTAAAACTAATAGTATGTGAAAACATACCGATGCAAGTGGGGGTCGAGGAATCGAATATTAAATATAAAAGTATCATGTTATAAGACGAAGAACACTAGAAATAAAAGTGTTACTAAAAGGACATTTTTAATTAGTGGAAAAACTTACTGTAGTAATTAGGTTAGAAGAGGAATATGAAAGCCAAAAAATGGAAAATAAAATGAATGGGCAAAAAGGAAGTGAAGTGTTGTGAATCTAAACTAGAGTAAGAAAATGTGAAATGAAGCAAATTTTTGAGAGTTTTATAAACTGTTTCAAGGCACGAAGAAAGGGGCGAAAGTTTGTACAATGCCAGAGGCTGGAAATTTTGAGAAGTGAATGCTAGAAATATGTTGTAATAGGGACATTATCTTCCTATTTTTTTTGTAAAATACCGCAAAATTTGTACTTTATTAGTAAAATTGTAGGAGATTATTTTTGCATGTCTATATTAACTGTCTATTCTTCCCCTTTCATATTTAAGGATTATAGGTAATGTTTTATACAATAAATGGTAGCATTGTTGAAGGTTTAAAGTATGGAATTTATTTTCTTTTCTTTAGAAGCTTGCACCTGGGTTATTCTGGATTGTGCAGATGCAAATTTGGATAAACTAGATTACATGCACAATTCTATCACATCTCTAGTTTTGTAGGAATAGGGTAGCATCATACTGACGGTAGTTTATTTTCAATATTTTTAGCATTCTGGTCCATTTTACAGATATTTTATTTTGATTTCTCTAACCCTGTTTTCTCATTTTTTAAACTTTGACGATTAAAATAAAAAAACAAAAAAAAAAATCCAAAAATAAATGCATGGATTTGAAGAACGATATTTAATATTTTATTTAGAATAAGTTCAATTTTATTTTGAAGCCATTTCAAAATTATAAAAATTATTCAAAGTTATTGTTTTTACAGGCATTTTATAATTTTGGATTTTACATAATTTTGCGTTTTGAAGGCAAGTCAGATTTCAAGCTGTGCATGTTTATTTGCAAACAATAAATTAATTTTCCTTTATGAAAATCACAATTTCATTAAAGGGGGGTGATTTATATGGCATTTCAAAAAGCTATTATTTTTTAAGAAATAAATTGATGTCTCTTAATGAAATAATTTCATCAAAGAGGTGTAATTTATTTATTTTATCGAAGGCTATTGTTGCTTTCACATTCAAAGCAACATTAAATGAATCCTTTCATCATTTAAGATTTATATTTAGAGATAGATTTTAATCCTCGATTTCATGCTTAAAGTAAGGGTTTAATGCATGTTAAAACTTGTCTAAAATCTACTTTATCAAAGGAAGATAAAATCTACCTAAAATACTTTAAGATAAAATGAACTAAGGCTTTGCATCATGGTCACATGAGGGCCAATCATATTTTTCTTTTTCTTTAAGTTTTATGAACAATCAATAGCATAGAATAATAAAAAACCAACAAAGGCACCTTGTTAACATTTATTTGCAATCACTAAGGTATTCCTAGAACTTATTTGACACATCTTTACAAGATCATAAGCACACATTAAGGAAAAGCAACCTTGGAGAAATTTTATTTCTTTTCAAGAGAGGGTTTTTGGATTAATACCCTAACTATGATGGGGATTTTGTAATTGGGAAAATATCCACTCAATAAGTAGATCCTAAGAAAATAGTAACTATTTTAAATTGGCCGCCACCCACAAATGTGATGGGCGACTGAAGTTTCTTAGAATTGGATACTATCGATGTTATGTAAAATATTACGCCAAGATTACCTCTTCGATGACTAATTTACAAAGGAAAAAGAAAGATTTCAAGTGGTCAGATAAATGTGAGTCAGCTTTTGAATTGCTCAAGAAAAAGCTTACCATTCATCCTATATTGAAGGTACCCAATCCCCAAGGGAGTTTCTCTATGTGTACATATGATTCACTAGAAGGTTTGGGAGGAGTACTCTCTTAGGATGATGCAATGATTTCTTATGGGTCAAGAAAGCTAAAATGGCATGAGGTCAATTATGCGATCGATGATCTGGAATTGGTAGTAGTGTCGTTTTCTCTTAAGTATTGGTGATATTACTTGGTGGGAATACAATTTGAGCTAAGGATGAATCATCAGAGTCTACAATACATTTTTACCCAACCCTTAATTAATGCCAAATAAAGAATATTGATGGAATTTCTTAAGAATACGATTTAGAAATTGAGTACATTAAATAAAATAAGAATAAAGTGATTGATGCACTGAGTAGATGGATACGTATAGCCATATTATATCGCATCCATGTAGACTTTATGGAACAATTCAGGAATATGCAAGATCAAGATGCATACTACAAACAAATTCTTGAAAGGATGAGAGGAAATCTAGAGGATAACAAATATTTTAGCCTCAAATATGGTTTCCTATGCTTCAAGGATAGGGTAGTTATTCTTGAAATAGGTGATTTAAGGAATATGGTCTTGAATGAAGTGCATAGATCACCATATTTTGCTCATCCAAGGGGGAGCAAATATGAGGAATAATATGAAGAAAACTTTCTTTTGGCCAGGGATGAAGAGGGATACAAATGAATTTATCGCTTGTTGTCTTAAATACCAAAAATTTAAGGCATAATACAAAAATATTATGGGATTATTGTATCTAAATGATGTATCAAAGTAGAAATAGTAGGTAACTACGATGAATTTTATAGTAGGGATGCCCAAAAATTGATTTCAGCATGATGTTATCCTAGTGGTGGTCAAAAAATTAACCAAGGTCACACATTTTAGGAAGAACATAACTTATAATGATAGGGGGGGTGAACAATATAAGATACAAATTTTTACTTATCAATCCAAATGATAACAACAATATATCAAAGCACTAAATAATGCACACAACATCACACACATGCGAGACATGATTTTACGTGGTTCACCCAATGTGGGTTACATCCATGGAGAAAATATTTCTTATAAATTTTCTCAATGAATTTCTTGGGAACCAAATCCCTATTACAATGTTTATGGACCTCTGTCTAAAGGATACAACAATCCCCTATGCTCAAGTTTGTGGATATCTATCCACATGAGACCTTTGTCCCCACTACTCTGATTTGTGGAGCTCTATCCATAGGATAACTATATCCCCTTTGTGTTGGTTGGTTTCCAAAGCCTGTTCTCTGCTCTGATCAACTATAATCAAATCTGCTCACAACTCTGATCAAATATGCTCATAAACCTGATTAAATCTTCTCACAACTCTGATCAAATTTGCTTAACTACCTATACTGATCTGTCTCATACCTGCTCACAATTCTACCTCAAACCTACTCACAAGACTACTTAGAACTGATCACAAGCTCATAATATTGTTCTATTCTGCTTATTGTCTCTACTCAATTATGCTCTAACACATGCTCATAACTTCTCATAACACATGCTCAAAAACTGATCAAAACTTCTCATAACACTTGCTTGATCATAATACTTCAAACATATTCTACCCAAAATTCTTGTTCAAGAACACATAGGAAATGATATGCAATATAATTTCACAATATGTTCTTTCCAATATTACTCAAACCAATACACAAATTGCTTTACAAAACTTGCTCATCCACATTCAATACATTCAAACCAATGCTTCAAAAATTACAAATTCATTCAAACAATGAATGCACAATTTTTTTCACAAATCCTAGCTCAATTATTTCCAACAATGCACACCAATCAACCCTTTTAACTCCACCTCAAAATAAATTTCTCAAAACAAAACCACCTAGGTAAAGAGTTGAACCACCATACCTCAAAATGCTTGATGAAGATGTGCCTTCAAATACCTCTCTCAAAAATAAAATTGTTTTTGCCAATTCAATAAGTTAGCCAATCTTCTTTTCAAAACAATCACAAAAATCTTTCCTCAAATATGTGCTCAAATATACTCTATATTTTCTTTTTAGTCTTGTAAAGATAAAGCTTTAAATTTTAATACTAAAATCTCAACCTTCTCTTTTCAAATTGTGCCAAAATAAAAATATCAATAGACTTAAATTACACCTTATTTCTCTTTTATAAAAACCCAAAACAATATTTCAACAACACAAAATACAAATTAATTAACCACTAATTACACCTTATTACTCCTCAAAATAACACCTTAAAATATTGCAATTTCCCTTTTTATTTTCTTCTAAAAAAATGCCAAAATAAAAACTTATTGCCCTTATGACTCCCTAAGTCAAATAGTGTGCATAATAACCAAACACAACCTATGCAACCTTAAACAACAAAAATTATGTTTTGCGCTTCCAAAACCATCGCGGGTGAGAATCAACCACAACACGTCCTACCTGCCTACGCGCTAGCGTCGCTTGGGCTGCCACTAGGAAAACCACCTGCACAAAGTTGTATATACACAAATAATGTTATAAACCTTTTGTTGAATTCTCTTTGTCAATTAAACATAAAAAAACCTTCACCGCTGAGTTTCGATCCTATGACATGTTGCCTGCACTGCGTCTTAGCATTTTCTAGACTACTGCTAGGCTAGCCCCTCACTTGAGAATAATTACCCATGATGTTGTCCTTATTCACACCATCCTATCTCTTTTTAAATTTCGTCTTCTCCTTCCTTTATTTCTTACAATTACGCACGAGGAAGATCAATTTGCATTCAAACAAAATGCAAAAAAAACATTACCAAGTGAATGATTTTAATCCATATTTATATGGATTTCACGTCCTTTCTTGACGTCGGTGCTTATATTAAAATTTTCATTTGAAACCTTCAAACACGTTGGTGCCAAACCCATCTTGGGTTTAAATTATAATATAAAAATATTATAATAAACTTTTAACTTTCCTTGTAACACTTAAATATTTATCTTCAAAATTTTATCTCAAATAATATAATATTATAATATTATCTTGTTTAAGCCTTAGTCACTTATGATTTAAACTTGGGCCTTCAAACCTTTTATTTAATTACTTAGAAATTTATCCCTTGCATAATTATCCAACTTATAAAACTTATATTTTTGCCATGCCAAGCTATCTTTGACATCAGTGACAACCAATGTACTCAATATTTTTAACAATCTCTCCCTTTGTCATTGATGGAAACCCTTTCTAAAAATTCCTTTTCCAACCATTGAATTCCAACTTTGCTCCCCCTAAGAAGCTACTACCCTAACTGAATTCTCTCCCCCTTATTCAAATATATTTCCCTTTGACATAAATGGCAAAGGGACTCCTTTGGGCCTAAATATAACACTCTTAGATCAACCCCCTCCCCACCTCCTCTCCTTGAGGTGATTAATTTTGGGGTGGGAGTAAGACTACTCCTATTTTTTCTCTAAGATACTCAAAAGTTTTCTTTGGCAGTGGCTTAGTAAATATGTCCAAAATATGTTCCTTTGTAGTAACATATTCCAATTTGACTTGCTTATCCATCACCTGTTCTCTCTAAAAATGATATTTGATTGGAATGTTCTTGGTCCTTGAATGCACCACTGGATTCTTTGAATTGTTTATGGCTCTTGTATTATCACATAGTATGGATATGGGATGATCATGCTCTATTTTAAAAAAATTTAAATTTTTCTTCATCCATAACACTTGTGTACAACAAGCAACTACTACAATGTACTCTGCCTCTACCATGGATAAGGATATCGATGCTTGTTTCTTGCTTAGCCAAAAGACTAAACAATCTCCAAGAAAGAATGCTCCTCCACTTGTGCTTTTTCTATCATAAACACTACCTTCTCAATATGCATTTGTATATGTTGTGAGAGTGAAGTTGTTACTTATAGGATACCAAAGTCCAAAATCCATAGTTCCTTTTAAATACCTGAGAATTCTCTTTACTACCGGTACATGTGTTTCCTTTGGCACTACTTGAAATCTTACCACTAGTCCCACTGCCTGCATTATATTTGGTCTTGGAATTGTGATATATAGTAAGCTATCAATTATAGATCTATAAAATGTCTAATTTTCCTCAAGAGATTCATCATATTTACTCAACTTCCATCTTGTAACCATGGGGGTACTCACTGGTTTGCAATCCTCCAATTTGAAATTTTTCAACATTTCTTTTATGCACTTGGTTTGTGAGAGAAATACACCCTTTTATGATTATAAAATATGTAGTACAAGGAAGAAGGACAACTCACCAAGCATTGAAATTTCAAATTCATTTTGCATACACTTTGTAAAATTTTGACACATCTTATCATTACTGCCTCCAAAAATGATATCATCCACATAGAAAACCACAATCAACAAGTCATTTCCTTCATTTTTTATGTATAAATTGTTGTCAGTTATTCCTTTTTTAAAACCTTGTTCTTGAAGATACTTATCCAACCTTGAATACTATTGGCAGTTTTGCAACTTTACCATATTACATTTTTTTATGATTGATTGTAAAATTTTAATGAATTTTCCAATGAAGGCATTGCAGTTTTAATGCATACAGTTTTAATGCGGTTTTAATTTTCTGCCTTTTATTTTTGTAATATTGCATTAATGTAAATAACGTCGAAGTCATGTAAGAAATGAAGTAATTTTTTCATCCAATTTTTGTAGGTGAGTTGGAGAGGAGAGGGCAATCCTCCAAGGGAGGTCCCAGGTTTGAATCTACACCCTACCAAAAATTTGAATTAGGTACCTAAAATACAATTGATAATGTTGGTGCAGGAAGGGCCAGGCGCTACCTGGTCATGGTATCTCAGACCAAGGTGGCCTCGCAAGGGGTTTTTCACTTTAAAAACTGAAGTAAATTTTTTTTAAACTGCTAAGAAACACAAACACTAATAAGAAGACATTGGGCAGCTTTGCCCCAAGAAGTTTCATCTCAAAGAATGTTAAGATCATGTTTGAATTTTAAGAAGGGAGTGGAGAAGTATTTTTTCCCCAATTGAGGGGTGAATATCTCTATCGCCCATATTGGAGGTGAAACAAACCTTAAAGAAATAGATTCACCTGATGGGAAGGAGCAAATACTTCAAGAGAAAAATAGAGGAGTAAGGCGCTATCACCCCAAGTGAGGGGCGAAACCTCTTGTTGCCTCTCTTTGGGGTGAAAGTTGTTTTATGCTCTAAACACATCAAATATTAATTAAAAGGTGCTATGTAAAAATGTTGAAGGTGTTTTCACCCCAATAGAGGGGTGAAATTCCTTGGCACCCCTCTTTGGGGTGATACGCAATGCAAAGGTAGTGCCACGAGGGCCGAACACCCATGAACCAAAGCAGAGTTTTCAAAAGGTGCTTTCACCCCAAGTAAGGGGTGAAAGTATTTTTCGCCTCTCTATGGGGTGAAAAGATAACATAAAATAAAATTTGTGAGATAGGCACTAAAGTGGGTGGTAACAGAAAATAAGAGGTGCTTTCACCCCAAGTGAGGTGTGAAACTCTCTGTCATCCCTACTTGGGGTAAAACATATTTGAATAAGGTTTTGAAACTTGGTGGGCCTGACATGGGTAAAAAAGGTAGTGCTTTAACCCCAAGTGAGGGGATAATCTCATTGTCACCCCTCCTTGGGGTGAAAGAGTATTTCCAAGGTTTTGAAGGCCAAAAAGGAGGTTGAAGTCGTAAAGGTCCATTTCAATACAATTGACGATTTCATCCACGACTAGGTAGAGACAAAACATAGCACCTAATGTAAGTTCAAAGTGTAGTAAATTGAAGTCACCCCTATGAAGAGGCACTAGGTAGTTACACATTTCCAAGGAGTGAATGAGGTTTTGAAGGTTTGGTTTCAGGATAAAATCATCGCATGGTGCTCCATATCAAATTTAAAAGAGGTGTCACCTCTCCAGAAGGGCGAATGTCTCTGTTGCCCTCTTTCAAGGCAAAAGAAAAAATATGATTATAAAAGGGAGGATTCAAGGATGAAATTTCTCAAATATCAAGCCCAACTACGATGTCACCTATTGTTACCCCGACAAGGTTGTTTCACCCCTTCTTTGGGTGAAATCAATTCTTCAATAGAGATATAGCTCCTGGGGGCACTTTTTTGCAATTTTTTTGGAAAAGAAGTAAGGAAGGATAGCATTTAGTTCTAGAAGCAATGTAGGTAGTGCTTCCAAAATATTTGCTTCAAGATCAAGAGATCAATGATAATTCTTGTTCATTTCCAATGCATCGATTGTCAACCTTGTTGATTTTCAAAGTAGATTTAATGCTCAATAGAATTTTCTAGTGAAAGTGAATTTCTAAGGCATGAGGTGAAGGGAATTCATGACCAATTCTCAGGCCATTTTTTTGCATCCCAATGCATCGACGTCCAATTTTGCTTCAATTATTTACTCTTGTTGACTTCTTTGTGCAATTTTCCCATCAAATTCAAATCGTGGTTTCCTTACATAATTTTTTGACCAGAACACCACTAATGCCAAGGAGAAAAATATGTGTATTGGATTTTTATCTACAAACATTTTGTTGTATATGCATTAAATTATAGAGGTAAAATTCCTCTATAAATACTAATCATTTTTCATTGTAAAGGATGGAATGGTGGACACTACAAAAAAATACTCCAAGTTTCCTACATTAATAGAGACAATTCAACTTTTGATTCTTTGAATGATTCTATATTTAATACTTTTATGTGTGTGATTTCTAAAATATTTTATTCTCATTATTTGCTATGAGTAAATTCTACTTTTGAATTTAGTATTTGCTTGTGTGGGAGTGAACATTGAAATGTACTCTGAGGGTTATTTCCTTGTATAATTGTTAGAGATTTATGTGCTTATGTTTTCTATTGAATACTACTAGTTGCTTGGTGGAAAATTAATTTTTTATCTATCCCCATCCTATTTTTTTGGCCTATATCCATATTTCCCATTTCTTTCCACAATTTCCCATTTCTTTCCTATTTATCTAAGCTTATACCTAGTGTAGGATTAGTAAGAGAGCCAACCCTCTCTAGATATTGGCCTAGAGTACATTTATTTCCTCTGGCCTTTCAATGTTGTCTGGGTCTAGGGTGCACAAAATATAGACTTTGTAACAAGGCAGATTCATGACCAACAGTTTTTGGCATGCCCAGTGAACCTTTCAAAAGTTTCCACTATCAATAGTATTAAGGTTTGATGTTTACCTTGTACTGTATCATTAGAATATCTAGCAACTCATCTCTACCCATAAGGCTCTAAATATGAATTAAGTGAAATATTTCTTCATGATTGTAATATTGAAATCCAAGAATTCTGAAGGTCCTATTGAGGTTTACAAACTTGACATCCAAGAGCTAGGATAACACCCTGGGTTAGTTCCTTCAACTATCCCATCCACTACAACATCCTCTCAGTTAGCTGGTATATTTTTTGTTCCTACAAGTCCTACTAGTATAGCTACTAGTTTTCCACCTCCAGTCCATATGGCTCAAAATCCACCACCACAGTAGCCACCACCAAGGTAGTTTCCAGCATGGAATAGTTCTGGAGCTTTAACTCAAAATCCAGTTCCTCAAGTAGCATTGAAGTCTTTACCTACCTATGATGGTATGAGTAATAATACTTATGATCATATCCAAGATGTGGATTCTTTGGTGATAATACACAGTATTGAAAACAAATAAATTATGGTAAGGTTGTTGGTGTTGTCTCTCAAAATAAAATTGTTGTACTAGTACTGATCCTTGCCACCCGCTACTATCAGTTAGTAGAATTGCTAATTAAGAATTTCCATGAGCAAGTCATTCATTTTTTCTTACTGCATTAGTTTACAAATATTCAAAGACATCCGTAGGAGGAAATAGTATATTTAAACATCAGGTTCACTTGGAGTTTGTAAAGAGTCCTTGATGATCTCCGATCGACCCATGAACAAGTTGCATTTTACTATCTTTGAGCTTTCAGTTCCAATATTGGTATGGTCATATGATAAGCCAATGTCAACATATTTTATTATTTGTATATGCAAGATCAAAAGGCTGAAGTAGATCTGATTTCATAGGTAAGCTACCTCCAAAGGTAACAATACCTATTCTTCTTAATCTTCCACAACATTTGTATTCTAGTGTATTTTCACAACCCATACCTTATATGTATCTTTTTCCTTCATGGATCTTATGTCCATCTCAAATTGCATTAGTTCCAGTCTCGTAATTACCTGCTCTAGCTATTCTGTAATTACCTACTCCTCCTTCTATCTCAATATTGCCTTCTCTTCTAGTACCCTTACACTTACTAGTACATCCAGTGCCCTCAAATCCTAATACCCACATGAAGTTATTACAATATATGAGTCACTTAATTCAAAGATGAGGACGATGTCGAATGAAATCACATCTATAAAGAAGAAGCAAGTTGAAGTTGACTTTTCATCGATAATATTTCACTCCACCGATTACTAGAGAGCAAACAACTTCAACTAGAAAAGGTGTTGAGAGGAACATAGCTATGTTGGTCAATGAAGAAGTTGGTACATTAGAGTGGACATATTTGTGCTCTACTTGCAACAACCCTCATGGTGAGGATACCTTTAGGGTTAATTTGAACTACATGCATACACTATAGAAAAGCACTATCGATGGTCAAGTCAATATGATCTTAAAAATTGATCACAACTTCATGGTACCATCTTTTGAGCAAGTTTCTATCCTCACAAGGTCTGGAAAGAAACCTATCATAGTAGATCCAGTTAAAATGGAGTCATTGAAGGTACTTGTCAAACAAAAGATGTAGAATGAAAAGTGGTATCCTCAAGTGAAAGTGTCAGTGCCAAAACCCAAAGTAGATGATCATGTTTTATTTAAAGACCTTTTGCCTACCCCAAAAAAGGATAGAATGCAAGCGAAAGTGTCAACTTCACAACCTACCACTACACAAGTGTAGACCGAAACAAAATAATAGGTAAATTTAAAGCTCAAATACCTATCTTTGACCAAGCGTTAGAGAGTGGAGGCTACCTAGTAGTACCATAGTAGATATGAAGATGTTGGTGAATCAAAGGAGTCCAATGTGCAATTGTATAATATTATTGAAGAGCTGAAGAAGATTATCGCCAAGGTGAGTCTTTATGATGCACTAAAGCTACTTGGACAAGTGGATCTATTGTAAGAATCATTAAAATTCATGAAGGATAAGAAGAAAAATCCTGCTCATACAATATTGGCCTAGATGTTGCCCACTTCATCCACTGGAAAAACAAACCTCCCCCATTCTATATGTTTCTCAGGATGGAGGGATGGATCGCACACAATTACATGATTGACTCTGGTGCAACGAATATCATTCCAAAGGTAGTATGTGAAGTCATGGGAATGGAGTATACAAGAAGTAGTCCAGGTGTTTTATAGTTAGATGGTACTTTTGTCAAGATAGTAGGAGTAATCAAGGATATACCATTTTTTTTGCATAATGTGCTGTAGATTACTATCATACAAGAGGTTATTGTGGTATATTTGGAACCATACTTCAATATGTTTTTATCTAGAGAATTTATGGTCAAGTTGGGAGGATACTTGTCGTTGGACTATTCTCACCTAGATATTTCATTCAAATGGAAGAGAATACAAATTTATAATGAGAAACCCTCCATATGTCATATCAAAAATATTGAAGATGAAGATAAATTTGTAGACTTAGTGAACATGGTGACTGAAGAGCTGGAGGAGATGGACCTGATGGAGGAAGATTTAGATGAGCTTCAGATGATTTTTCTATGCTTTATTTTAATGCGATGATGGAAACTAGTATTGGTTGCTATACCATCACTAAGCCTAAGGAAGGTGAGGCAAAAAAATCCAATGGTTTAGGTTTCACATCTGATCAATTGTGCAAGATGTATTTCAACTGTACCCAATGCAAGAATGGTGTCAGAGATGGAGTAGTATTCATATGTCCTTCAGGAATCCAAAAAACCTATTTGTATTGGTTGACCTAGTGTTGTAAAAATAATGTCATTGAATACAAAGAATTATGCTTGGGCTTAAAGAAAGCAAAGAAGCTTAGGATTAAACAATTGCAATTTTTTGTTAATTTCAAGTTTATTGTCAACCAAGTGACCAGCAAGTGTGTTTCTAACCAGCACTACCTAAAGGTGTATTGCAATAAGGTATCAGACCTTTTTGAATCATTTGATACATTGAATTTTCAATCAATTTTGTGAAAAAAAATAATCATACATATCTCTTGGAATCCCTTAGAGAAAACATCTCTCCTATTGAGAGTGTGGTGTGAAATCCCAAGACTATAAGGTTGATTTATATACCTTTAGTCCCTGACAAGAACATATACTGGAAAGTCTTTGATAATGATGAATAGATTGTAAATTTTTTTATTAAATAAGTTGGTAGTATGGAGGGAAGAACATTATATGGATATGAAGCTGAAGGTATGATCCAACTCAAGAATAATCACATCTCAAAAGGATTGATTACATTAGAAAGTCTCTTTGATAAAAATTATAGAGAGAAAAAGCACCGAATCAAGGTGGATAAAAAATAATACATTGAGCTAAGATATAACCAGACAAAGTCATCAAATTTAGGATATATTTCCCTCTTGGAGAGCTTGAAGAAATTAAAGAGCTATGTCGTGAGTTCCCTGACATTGTCGCATGGATCTATCACTATCTAAAAGGGTATGACAAAGGAGTGATCCAACACACCATTGAGTTGCAAGAAGGGGTGAAGCATTTTTTATAGAAGCAAAGGTCTTTTAATTTGAAAATTGAGGTGCTCATGAAAGTAAAGCTACTAAAAATATTGGAAGTAAAAATCATCTACCCTATTAAGCACTCGACCTGGGCGATGAACTTCATTCCAATTCAGAAAAATAATGGAGATATTCTCCTATGCATGGAATTTTGCAATCTAAACCAAGCATATTTGAAATATCACTACCCCTTACCGTAGATTGATCAGATTCTTCACATTGCCACTAGAATGCAAATATTTTCACTACTTTATGGTTTCTTCAGTTACAACTAGATCTAGGTAAAGGATGAGGACCAACACAAGACAACATTTACTACTAAGTGGGGCACTTTCGTACATCAAATAATACCTTTCGGTCTTTCAAATATTGGTGCCACCTTTCAAAGAGCCATGGATGTCACCTTTGGTGAGTTGTTGAATCGAATTATTATAATTTACCTTGATGATATAACTATTTTCTCACATCACAGGGAGGAGCACGTCTTTCATCTTAGACAGGTGTTCAAAAATTATCAAGAATTTGGTATTTCCATCAATCTAAAGAAATTCATTTTCACCGTCAAGGTGGAAAAGATATTGGGACATGTGATCTCAAATGAGGTACTAGCCATTGACCCTGTGAGAGTTGAATCTCTCCTAAAACTACCACTGCCAACTAACAAAAAAGACCTATAGTAATTTTTTGGCCAAATCAACTTTATTTATAAATTCATCGTCGACTTTGCTCAAGTGGTGAAACCAATGATAGAGCTCCTAAAGAAAATTGTAGATTTCAAATGGAAATAAAAGAGGAGGCATGCTTTCAAAGAAATTAAAGAGAGGATAGTCCAAACACTAATATTGATCAGTATGGACTACTCCAAGGACTTTATTCTTTATGTAGTGGGAGAGCAAAAGAGTTATGCCATTGTTCTTATGCAAAATCAAGATGATGAGGAGGAATAGCCTATCACTTTTCTAAGCCAAGTTATTCAGCCGCATAAAGAAAAATATAATTTTATTGAAAATAAGGTGTATGCGATCATGAATAATCTTAAAAAAATTTGGCATTTCGTCTCTCAAAGTAAAACGATTATCTGTGTCATTCATCTAGACGTAAAAAATTTATTATTCAAGGATATCTTAGTGATAAAAGAGCAGGTTGGGTTTTGGAGTATGATGTGGAGATTCGACCAACCAAATTGGTTCATGGTCGGGCACTTTGTCAAGAGCTGGCTAGGAGCGTAGCTTCTCAGTTGCTAGTACCACTACACGATGAAGCTATTGATGAGAGTAACCTTACCAACCAAGCTATAGATGATCACGACTGGATAGAAGATCTTGTTGAGTTTTTAACATCAGGAAGATGTCCCTCTCACCTAAATTCCTCTCATAGACAAAGATTTAGATTATAGGTGCTCAAATACATCCTATTTCTGAGTGGGTTATTCCACGAAAATATAGACGGGGTACTCCTCAGATATGTGAAAGAGTTAGAGAAGCAAAAAATATTAGAGGAATTCCACTTTGGCTTATCTGATGGATATTATATAGGAAGACCTATGGCCTTGAAGATCATCCAAGCTGGATGTTTTTGGCCCATATTTTTCACAGATACACATAAGGTGATTCAAATTATGAAAATTATTAGAGGTGTGTTGGCAGGAGTAAGAAGGCATATTTTCCTCTACATACGATCTAGGTAGAAGCTTTTTTTCAACAGTTGGGATTAGACTTAATTGGGTTCATCGATCCTAACTCTTTTTTTGAGCATAAGTACATTTTGAGAACAATAGATTACTTTACTCGATTGGTGGAGGCCATTCCAACGAAGAAAGCATACCAAGTAATAATTATTTCCTTCCTGGAGGGGCTGATTACCCGTTTCGGTGTGCTAGACGCTATTGTGACTGATAACGGGACTTCATTGGATCAAATATTACTGAGTTCATAAGAAGATATAGAATTTATTTGAAAGCATCTTCCAATTATTACCCATATGGAAATGGCTTAGCTGATTCTACCAACAAGAATCTACTTCAAATATTGAAAAGAATGCTTGGGAGAAATAAGAGAATTTGGCACCTGCTACTAGACCAAGCTTTGTGGGCAGATCACATATTAGTTAAGAAGCTGATTAAAACTTCTCCTTATTCCCAAGTGTATGGAAAGGAGGTAATATTGCCTACACATATTGAACTTCTAGTCCTCCAAACTTTGCAATTGTTTCATAGTGAAGATGACAAAATTTATCCCATGAGTGTGAGGCTAGTGTAACTCTTGCAGCTTGAAGAGGAAAGATAAAAAACATATAACGCCTTCATGGAGCATGCCAAAACAACACATAAGTGGTTTGAGAAAAATATGTCCAAAAGGGCATTTAAAATCGGTGACTTGGTGTTGAAGTGGAATTTAGATAAAGCAAAACCTGGCAAGCACCATAATTTTGAGGTGATATGGGAAGGATCGTTCTAGATATCAAGGGAAAATTATATTAAATCTTATCATCTTCGAGACATGGATGTCCAAGATATTCCGATCCCAGTAAACTATCTTCATTTGAAGACTTACCACCACTGAAACTATTGGGGCTCAAGTATGTATATATGTACAATTCTCTCCTTTTGTTTTTCTTAAGTATGTTGTGTCAAGTTATAAAAAATAAAAATATATATTAAATATATATATATATATATATATATATATATATATATATATATAAAGAGAAATGGTTTTATTTCACCTCCCCTTGAAAATACGTCTTCGGGGTAGAATTTTTATTTTGCCCCTAGAGAAATTTTTATGTTGATATTTTTTAGTGATGCAATTGAGGGAGATGTGTATGTGTGAAAGCAATAAGATCAAAAAGGGGAAGGAGATAAAAAAACATACTTTCAACCCAATTAAGGGGTAAAATCTATAGTCACCCTATGTTGAGGCAAAATGATATAAATATAAAGAGAGAAAAAAAAGTGTGAAAGACAAGTTTTTCCCCCAATTAAGGGATGAAAGTCGTATTCGCCTATTTATGGGGGTGATAGACAATTAAGAGGCACACTTTTACCATGATTAGAGGGCATAAGTCATAATTTTGGTGAATATTATATTTTATAAACATGAAAAGCACTTTCATCCTAAGTTTGGGGTGAAAGTAATCTTCACTTCCCTTTGAGGCGAAAATAGAAGATATAAAAAAAAGAGGAAAAAAATAGCAATAAAATTTTTATCCTAAGCTTTGCATCATGCAATTTTTCCTAAAAAGTGGGGTGAAAAGCTATGAAAAAGAGAAGCGCCAATAAAAGCAATTTATTTCCAAATATGCAGCGAAATCAATTTTACTGTTTTTTAGAAAAGAAAAAGCAGAAAAAGCTCATTTTTTTAAAAGAAAGTGCTCTTGAAAGCTAAATCAATGAGGAAGAATATTTTAAAATGGGAATTTCACTATTAGTTTCTCCAACCTATAGGAAGAACGACTTTGAGAGCATGGGTGGATAAAAAAAAGAGTAAAGCATGAGTTGATTTTTCCTGAAGATATTTTTATAAAGCAAAGCACACCTATTAGAGATCTTGTTCATCGACGAATGCTTTCAAAAGTGCCTTGATGTTGTTTCAAAATTAAAAGCACCTATAGAATTTAAAAAAAAATTCTTGTTTCATCTTGGAATGGAGTTTTGAATATTGAAAGCATGGAAGCTGATTTATTTTCATCCTGAGGCATACCCTACGTAGACACTTGGCAGTTTTCATTCCTAAGGTTGCCAGTTGAGGTCCATAAAAGTGCTTTTCAAGACTTAAGGTGGCCAAAGCACAACAATCGAGAAATATTTTGGGTGAAAATAATTTGAATATAGTTAAAAAAATCATTAAAAATTGTTCCTGATGCAAAGATCAAAACGTATGATTCACTCCACTCCTTCAATAATCAGCATGTGCATTTAAACTGGTTGGTGATGCGCAGTTATAAATTTTGTTCTCTCACAAGATGAAGGTAAATTTTTGTTTTATTTTTTCTAAAGTATTGTTGCTATGATAAATTTTTGTAGAAGACACAGGAGGTTCAAGCATTATCAAAAATGGGGAAGAGAAATACTAAGCCTTCTAGTACCAAAGAACCGAATAAGGCGAAGAAGGTATAAGAAGGAAATAAATATAAAAAAACAAGGTGCCATAAAAATTATGACTTGGACTCATATTTGGATATGCTGGCTCAGGTGGGAGACTGCATTATTACCAACAAGGGCATTGAAAAATTATGCCAGGACGTAGACACTCCAGTACAATAGGGTTTAACATCAGAGAGCCCTCTTACAATAGCATACCATGCCCATCTCTTTTGGTACCTGTGCACTCCGGTCCACTATTGCCTAGAATTGGTTGATTCCATTTCAAAGTATTATAATATGAACACCAGGATGGTGCAGAATGTAAAAGGTGACGTTTTGTTCACTATCATAGCTGAAGATGTCTGAGATGCATTTGCTTGTGGAATAAAACTAGACTCAGATTTTATTTTCAAGAAATTATATATCGGTGAACAAGAAGAAAGATATCAGTTGACTATGACATTACATCATTTTATGGATATGCAATTGATTAAAACACCTCAGTATGATGAGCTATCGATGTTTCTAAAGTCATTACCAAATTTTAAGAGTCTTGATTTATTCTCTATGGTGGCTTGGGTCATGGGTCTCCCATCGGATTCAATGGTGCACAAGTGGTAGGTGGTATTGGTGCAATGCATATCTCAAGTTGAATTCTATGCTCCCATGACAATGAAAAAAAGGATGAATCCTATTTTCTTTGATTGGGTCCATCATATTTCTAGAAGAGTGCATTCCCAACTGGAAAAGATGCAGAGCGAATAAATGAAGGCATTCAGGCATACATCCTTTCTAATTTTGTATTTCTCCTTTCACCTATTTAAGAGGTTTTCTTTCATTACAAGTAAGCAGGTTGATAAGGAAAATAGAAAATTATTGGTATATGTGTGGACTTCTAGTTTATCAAAGTAGGAGTATTTCTATATTTTCAATCATATATTTGTGGGTCATGCCATTGAGATGATTTATTGTAAAAGTGAGAGAGTACCTAGGGCAATGAGGGAAGAAATTGTCTCAAAGAAAAGATGTGATATTTGTTTATTGACATAAGGTGTTGTATTATACATTTTTGACTATACCAGCAAGTTATCTTTGCTCCCATACTTTGCCATAGGGTATTTGTTTTCTATGGAGGTTTTTTAATAACATAATTATATTAATGTTGTGTATGGGACAGGGCATGGGAAGAAAACCATGTGTGATATGCCTTTTCACTTTGGAGGCATCAATGTGAGCCAGATGGGCTAGAACCGGTTGATAACTGAGGTCTTTTATGACATCCAGATGGTGGATCTATCATAGCAATGGAAGTATGACCCTTTGGATATTTTTACTGAGTACATCAAGGTCAAAAGCTTTCACTGTTGTTCAAGGCTGGATATTGAAAAGTGCTTAAAACATTTGGAAGGGCATGACTTGGAGTGGTACATGGAGAACATGATGTCACTTCCAACTTGGCATAGTTTCTATAAAATGGAATATGAGTATAACCCTGTAGTATATAAAAATTAGATTCCTCTACCAGGGTTATTTAACCTAATGAAAGAGCAGCTTCTAGGTTGATCCAAAGATAAAATCACAAACTGGTGGATCAAGTGTGCTCATTAGAGGAAGACCATGTCACCATATGGTCTAGTAATGGATGGAACATTTTAAAAACCTATGACGAGTTCTAATCTAGTTACCAACCGATTATGTTTGCTTGCATTATGCCTCAGAGTTTGCAAAGGTCAAGTAGTGAGGAAGATGTGGCCAAATAAGGTCATCCCGTGGTCGAGATAGCACCACTTGTGTCTGAGGAAGAGGAACAAGTGTTAGAAGAGCCATTGAGTGAAAGGATAAAAGCAGGTGAGAAAATATTCCAGTTATAAAATTTTGAAGAAGCAAAGGACTGGAACAATTTCATCAAACCCTCCTCATGCGGTTTTGGCCAAGCATATAGAATTGCTAGAAGTCATCCCTTTGGTTCAAGAAAATATATTTGTTTAGAGTGTTGATGTTATTAATATTGAGAAGGACATCTCAATAGAACCAAAGGACCACGTGGAGAAAGATCTCTTGTCACAACCACCTACATCCTAGCTGGCTCAAAAGGTGTCAAAGCTCGAAGGTACATTTTCTTCTCTTTCTCCTCCCTTTGAGTGAGTGGTGACTGTCATTTCCTTTCCTTTGGTTTCTACTTCTATATCCCCTCCATTTGGTATGCCCTCCACTTTAGTTTCACCTTCCATTTCCCAAACACTGGTCACCACTTCCCCCACTCCTTATATTCCCACTTCTTCCACTTCCTCTTCTTTCAGTTATTTTGCCTCCACTCTGAATCCATTTTCACTTCTCGTATCATCCACCCAAGTAACCTGTGTGACCACTGTAAGTACACAAGCTCCCCCTTGAGTGAGTGTAACAATGGTTGAATCCCTTGATTCCGTTGCTACCACCAGTTCTATTCCTGCTACCATTTCCACTATGTTGGTTTCCACTTCCCTCAAGCCAAATCCACATCCAGCTCATTTTTTGTTCACCCCATTTTTGGAATTGCGAGTGGCACTTGAATTGACAATAGCAGTTGTATCAGTACCACCTATTGCAAAAAAATCAGCCAAACTCACTTAAGTTCATCACAATGGTTGAAGAGTAAAAATAGGAGAGAAGCCATGGTGCCAACGAAGACTTTGAAGTAGGTTGTCTTTGATCCCACCACCATGGAGGCCCATACAATGAAGATGATTCCCTAGGTTTAGAAGCCTCAGGGTGAGATGACTTCAGATGATTATAGTTATGAGATTGTCACCAAGGACCTCACCAAGCTAAACATCATGAAAATAGTGAGAAACATTCAAGAAGAAATGGTATCCTTGTTATTGCATGGAGAACATTATAAGAATTACTTCTTTGATACTAAATCTAAGATCGCTAATCTAAAGGAGTCTTTGGTAAAATGTCGAGCATAGTTGTAGTCCGACCAGTTAGAAATAAATCATTGGAAAAAAGGGCATAAGAGTTGGAGACCATGCTCCATAAGCATCAGTAGGTGAAAGGAGGAGTAGAAAAATAGGTTGAGGCATTGAAGAGCCAACTCTAGAATGTGCAAGATCAACTGGCTGTGAAAGTGACACAAGCCATAGTCCTAATAAAAAATAAATTCAAGGAGGTATGTATCCAGTTGCTTGTTCATTGTAAGACCCAGGTAGCAAGAGCGACATAGGTTCTCATGTACATTAAAGAAATACAAACTATCATCTCATATGGCTAGCACTTAGTATATTATAGCAAAGAGCAGCTGGGGCCTCTCCTGGTAAAAGCATCACAGATGCAGATGTTAGCTAGATCAAACATCTAATTTTTCCCCATGAGTGATATGGCCTGAGGTTGGGCTAGCACAAAATTTATACTATGTCAGTATTTCTTTAGGATGGATCAGGTAAAGGAGGACCACAAGTTGCTTGACGTGTTTGAGCATAAGAGAAGAATTTCAATGACCTATTTGAATGTAGTGCTCAAGAATGGTTTCTCCAGTTTCACTAATGATAGGGGAAATATTCTATCAAAAAAGGACCTGGAAGTAGCTTAGATAGTATTTATTGATGATGCTTCTAAAATTGATGATTTGGAGGAGTCACTTATTGAAGACCATGTGTTATCGCTAATGAGAAAGCTCATACGCATCGATTTTGGTTTACTAGAGCTCAGTCAGTGGGTGAACTACATTCATATGGGGAAGGTGGAGATTTTTAGGTACCTGGTAGATTCTCTTAATGGTATGAAGATAATTTCTAGAGATGCTTGGTTTGAAATTGTTGTAGTGTACGAAGATATAGTTGCATCTCTTAGAGGAAGATGTTGCAGAAAAAGAGGCTGAGGAGCGAGATGTAGGAGAAAGCAACAAGAAACATGACACACCTAGTGGGGTTGACTCTTAAGCCCAATGTATGAAGGCCTAGGATCAATTGCATCCACGTGATCTGGATACCCCGTGAGCCACCAAGAATATTGACATTTTTGTAACTTTACCACATTACAATTTTGTTTTGATGATTAATTGTAATATTTTAATGAGTTTTCCAATGAAGGCATTATGGTTTTAATGCATACAGTTTTAATGCAGTTCTAATTTTCTACATTTTATTTTTGTAATATTGCATTAATACAAATAACATCAAAGTCATGTAAGAAATGAAATAATTTTTTAAAAATTGCTAAGAAATACAAGCATCAACAAGAAGACATTAGGCACCTTCACCCCAAGAAGTTTCACCTCAAAGAATGTTAAGATCATGTTTGAATTTTAATAAGGGAGTGGAGAAGCGTTTTTTCCCTAATTGAGGGGAGAATATCTCTATCACCCCTCTTTGAGGTGAAACAAACCTTAAAGAGATAAATTTACTCGATGGCAAGGAGCAAAGACTTTGAGAGAAAAATAGAGGATTAAGGTGCTATTGCCCCAAGTGAGGGACGAAACCTCTTATCGCCTCTCTTTGGGTCAAAATTTGTTTTACATTCCAGATACATCAAATATCATTTAAAAGAGTGCTATGTAAAAAGGTTGAAGGCATTTTTTCCCCAACAAAGGGACAAAATTCCTTGGCACCCCTCTTTGGGGCAACACGTAATGCAAAGGCAGTGCCACGAGGGCTGAATGCCCATGAACCAAAGTGGAGTTTCAAAAGGTGCTTTCACCCCAAGAGAGGGGCAAAAGTCTTTGTCACCTCTCTTTGGGGTAAAAATGTAACATAAAATAAAATTCATTATATAGGCGCTCAAGTGGGTGCTAATAGAAAATAAGAGGCACTTTTGCCCCAAGTGAGGGGTGAAACTCTCTATCACCCCTCATTGGGGCAAAACATATTTGAAGAAGGTTTTAAAACTTGGTGGGCCCAACATGGGTAAAGAATGTAGTGCTTTCACCTCAGGTGAGGGACGAATCTCATTGTCATCCCTCGGGGTGAAAGAGTATTTCCAAGGTTTTGAAGGCCAAAAAGGAGGTTGAAGTCATAAAGGTCCATTTCGATACTATTGAAAATTTCATCCACGATTGGGCATAGAAAAAATATAGCACCTAATGTAAGTTTGAAGTGCTATAAATTGAAGTCACTCCTATGAAGAGGCACTAAGTAGTTTCATCTTTCCAAGGGGTAAATGGGGTTTTGAAGGTTTGGTTTTGGGCAAAAATCATCGCACAGTGCTCCATATCAATTTTAAAATAGGTGTTGCCTCTCTAGAAGATTGAATGTCTCCATTCCCTATTTCGAGGTAAAAGAAAAAATATGATTATAAAAAAGAAAATTCGAGGGTGAAATTGCTCAAATATCAAGCCCAAATACGATGTCGCCTATTGCCACCTCGACAAGGCTGTTTCACCATTTATTTTGGAAAAATCAATTCTTCAACAGAGATATAGCTCCTAGGGGTATGCTTTTGTAGTTTTTATGGAAAAGAAGCAAGGAAGGATAGCATTTAATTCTTAGAGAAATGTAAGTAGCGCTTCCAGAATATCTACTTCAAGGTCAAGAGATTAGAGATAATTTTTGTTCATTTCCAATGCATTGACTGTCAACCTTGCTGATTTTCAAAGTAGATTTAATGCTCGGTGGATTTTTCTAGTGAAAGTTAATTTCCAAGGTGTGAGGCAAAGTGAATTCATGTCTAATTCTTAGGTGATTTTTTTGCATCCCGATGCATCGACATTCAAGTTTGCTTCAAGTATTTACTCCTATTGACTTCTTTGTGAAATTTTCCCATCAAAGCCAGATCATATTTTTCTTGCAGAATGTTTTGACTAGAACACCATTAATGTCGAGGAGAAAATTATGTGCATTGGATTTTGATCTACTAGTATTTTGGTGTATATGCATTAAATGATAGAGGTAAAATTCCTCTATAAATACTAATCATTTTTCATTGTAAAGGATGGAAGGTAAAATACTCCAAGTTTTCTATAATTATAGAGACAATTTGACTTCTCATTCTTCAAATGATTCAGCATTTAATACTTTTATGTGTGTGATTTTCTAAAGCTTTTATTCTCATTATTTTTTGTGAGTGAATTCTGCTTCTGAATTTAGTCTTTGCTTGTGTGGGAGTGAACACTGAAATGCACTATGAGGATTATTTTCTTGCATAATTGTTAAATATTTTTATGCTTGTGTTTTCTATTGAATGCTACTAGTCGCTTGGTAGAAATTCAGCCGTTAGTCTATCTTCATCCTATTTTGTTGGTCTATAGCCATATTTCCCATTTCTTTCATAATTTCCCATTTATTTCCTATTTCTCTAAGCTTATACCTAGTGTAGGATTAGTAAGGGATCCAACCCTCTCTGGATATTGGCTCAAAGGACATCTCTTTCCTTTAGACTTTAAATATTGATCGGGTCTAGGGCACACAAAGCATAGGCTTTGTAACTAGGAAGATTCGTGACCAATAAATTCCAAGCCCTAGGAGATTGCTTTAGTCCATAAAAATCCTTATTTAATTTGCATACATAATATGGCTTATCAGTAGATTAAACCCCTCAGGTTGCTCAATGCACATATCTTCATCCAAGAAGCCATTGGGAAAGCTGAATTTACATCCATTTGATATAATTTAAATTTTTTTAATCTTGAGAAAGCTAAAAATATCCTTATGGCCTAAATTCGTGCAATAGGAGCAAATTTTTCATAAAAATCAATCTCTTCAACCTGTGCATAGCCTTTGTATACCAGTCTTGATTTATTTCTGACTACCTGACATCTTCATTTAACTTATTTTTGTAAACCCATTTAGTGTCGATTATATTCTTGTATTTTGGTCTTGGTACAAGTTCAAAAGTCTCACTTTTTTTATTTAATTCAACTCCTCATCCATTAACTTGACTCAAAATTTATTTTCTCTTGCCTCATTGAAATCCTTGGGATCAATTTTAGATAGCATAGAAATATTTGCATGTTAACTTGTTCCTATTATATTTCTCCTTGTTTGTCTTTCATCTAGATTTACAATAATTAGATCTCTTGGATGATTCTTTTGCACATACCTGGATGGAGTCTTAGGTGGTGTTCTATGTTCTTCATATTCTTTTGATTCTTCACCTACTTCTTGGAAAATTTCTTCTTATTGATATATAATTTCTTGAGTTGATTCTTTTGACCCTATTTTTTCATTAACTATCACATTTATACTTTCCATAATTGTATGTGTCCTTTTATTATAGCATTTATAGGCTTTGATCTTAGTGGAATAGCCAAGGAAGATACCCTCATTGCACCTTGAATACAACTTGCCCAAATTTTTCTCTTCTCTTCTAATGTAGCATTTGCTTCCAAAAACTCTAAAATACTTCATAGTGACTGGTCTTCTCTTCCAAAAATCATATGGATTTTTGTGATGATTTACTATTTTTTTATATAAGTTAAAACTTTTACTAAAAACAGGTTTTGACAGGATCCCAAAACCTGAATACATCATAAATGATTACAACAATAACAATAGAATAGAGCACACCTGCTCAAAGATTATAAAAAAAAGGGATGCAACCCTACAACTGAGAGACCAAAACATCCATACTTAAAAAGGAAAAAGGGAAAGAGGGATGAAGCCTGAGCATACAAAAAACAATAGTGAGACCATTAGGCCTGATATCTATCTTCAGAGTCTGGATACTTGATCTCATCCTCTCCATCATCCTCATCATTGCCTGAAGCAACAGGTATCCCACCACCATCCTTAACCTCATCCATGGCAGTATCCTTACCACCATCTTCAACAAACTTCTTGTTGAAAAATAATAGGTTTAATACATTGCAGAGGTCTATGAACTAGGAGATACAGTTGGTAGTAGAATTGATAATGTACTATTTGAGACACAAGTTAGGAGCATCATTGTCTTCCTCCTAAGAGTCATTGACCAGAATTTTATTTTGATGCATAAGGTTTTTTAGCCAAAGTGATGATTTACTCTTACTTGAGCTCTATTGATATAGATAGTTGTATGAACTTCATCTCTCCAAAAACCATTTGAAATCCTAGACTCATTTAGTGATGGAGAGCCAAACTTGCTCAAACCAAAAAACCCAATTCTCATTCAAAAATTTGGAAAGATTTATAGAAAATGGTAGCAGTCTGCCAAATAAACTCCTTTATTCTGAAAGATAGTTTTTTTTATTTTTTTATTACAACATTTCTCACCTTGGAAGAAAAACAGCCCAAACAGGTCCAGAATGTCCCTCTTGCCTTCAGCTCTACAAATTTGTCTTAGCAGTTTCTGACCTCCTTGTGCATGCCTTTGCTTCCACTTTTAAAATATCTGTCGTGACTCTCTGTTTCCCTTTTCTAGCCCTTCATTTCATTTCCTGTGCCTCTTCATTATTTTGGCTTTCGAAACATTTTTCTTTTCGACTCTTGATCTTTGTCTGCTTTCATTGCACCTTGGTGCCACGTGCTATTTAGTGCTACCACTGTAGACTCTATCCACCTTTCAACCAATGATGATGTTCAGTATACCCACCGCTCGATAATTTCCTCTGTAACGGCCCCTGTAACCGCCTGCCCTTTTTTTTTTTCTTTGGTCGCAAAAATGCGACATGTCGCAATATCGTGACACTTTTTCTTCTTTGCCAACATGTCACGATATCGCGACACTTTTTCCTTCCTAATATTTCTCTTCTCTTTTAATCGTGAAAATGCGACATGTCACGATATCATGACACTTTTTCCTTCCTAATATTTATCTTCTCTTTTAATAGCGAAAATGCGACATGTCACGATATCATGATACCTTTTCCCTCCTGCGCCTTCTCTCGTCTTTTGGTAGCGAAAATGTGACATGTCACGATATCGCGACACTTTTTCTCCCTTGCGCCTTCTCTCATCTTTTGGTCGCAAAAATATGACATGTCACGATATCGCGAAACTTTCTCTCTCTTGAGCCTTCTCTCGTCTTTTGGTCGCGAAAATGTGACATGTTGCGCTATCGCGACAATTTTTCTCCCTTGCGCCTTCTCTCATCCTTTGGTCGCAAAAATGCGACATGTCACGATATCGTGACACTTTTTCTCTCTTGCGCCTTCTCTCGTCTTTTGGTCATGAAAATGTGACATGTCACGATATCATGACACTTTTTCTCTCTTGCACCTTCTCTCGTATTTTGGTCATGAAAATGCGACATGTCGCGATATCACGACACTTTTTCTCTCTTGCGCCTTCTCTCGTCTTCTGGTCATGAAAATGTGACATGTCACGATATCGTGACACTTTTTCTCTCTCTGCCGACATGTCGTGACACTTTTTCTTCTTTGCCAACATGTCGCGATATCGTGACACTTTTTCTTCTTTGCGGTATTTTGCCTTTCGTTGGATGCTCCTGCATCAGACAACCGGGGTGGATTGAGAAGTGACCTTCACTTTTGTACTGTTTTGTCACCTTCTTTTTAACTGGGGCTGTACAAGCTCTCCAAGCTTCAACAAAATCTAGGTCTTCAGGGTACAAACCCTTAAGTTCTTCAAACCCCACAACTTCCACTCTCATTGTTGTCAACAAACTCTTTTCATCCATCTCCTTCAGTGGATTTAGTTTATGGTGCACCCCTTCTTTTGTTAGGGAGTAAGTGTTGGCATGTCCATCATGGAATACACGGTGATCAAACTGCCATGGTCTTCCTAATAGCATATGGCGAGCATCCATAGGCAGGATATTGTTAGTCTTACAATGACACTGAGAGGGGGGTGAATCAGTGTAGCTCTTTACTTTTAAATTTACAGCTCTTAATAATAGCAACAATTAAAACTTATTGCAAGATACAACAAGAATAGCAAAAGAGCATCACACAACACAAGATTTAATGAGGTTCACCAATGTGGCTACTCCTCAAAAATGACTGCTTGGACTACCATCCAAATCCAGCCTTTGCAAAGCAACAACTTTACAATCACTTTACCAGCACCCACTGGAAGGAGCACCAACCCCTTATTTATTTGCACCAATAGAAAGGAGCACCAACCCCTGATTTACCAGCACCCACTGGAAGGAGCACCAACCCCTTATGCCAAGCTGCAACTTGGACTTGAATTATGAATCTAGAAGATTAACAGACAGATACCTTCACTTTTACAAGATTCTGACTAGTCTGCTTCACCTTTGCGAACTCTGCGCACTCTGCTCTCCCTGCGAAATCACTTCACACAATCTACTGCATCATAGTCGAACGATCATCTTCTCCCTTTTGTGCTCTCTGCTTCCTTTGTGATTTTTGCACTTAGCACGATTCGACATGACTTGCACTCTACGCACTACGACCAAAACTCCGCACACATCGACACCTTAACTCTTCAAACAACCTTCCTTTTATAACAACATTTTCATGATGAAATCCTAATCTTAGTCGACTGTAAAACCCTGATCTTAGTCGGCTATAAACCCTAATCTTAGTCAGCTACAAACCCTAAACTTAGTCGGCTGCATAGGTCTTCGTCGGCTTCAACTTAACCGCAAAAATACATGTCGCGATATCGTGACACTTTTTCTCCTTGCTCTTTCTCTTAGCTTTGGCCCATGAAAATACAACATGTCGCGATATCGCGACACTATTTTCTCTCTCCTCTTTCTCTTTGCTTTGGCCCACAAAAATACATGTCGTGATATCGCGACACTATTTTCTCTCTCCTCTTTCTCTTTGCTTTGGCCCACGAAAATACAACATGTCATGATATCATGACACTATTTTCTCTCTCCTCTTTCTCTTTGCTTTGGCCCATAAAAATACAAATGTCGCGATATCATGACACTTTTGCTTTTATACTTTCTTTCTTTGTCGTGATATTGTGACAGCTTCGTCTTCTCTCTTTTGTCGTGAAATCGTGACATTTATTCTTAGCTTCTTTTTTTGTCGTGAAATCATGACATTTCTTTCTTCTTCTCTTTTTCAGAAATCGTGACATTTTCTTCAGTCTTCTTCTCCTTTTGTCGTGATATCGTGACATTTTCTTCGTACCTTCCTCTCTTTCTTTTATCATGAAATTACATTTCGATATCGTGACACTTTTCTTTCTCTTCCTTCTACCTTTTAGTCAGAAAAATGCGACATGTCATGAAATCATGACACTTTTCTTTCTCTACCTTCTCCTTTCGAGTCGGAAAATGCGACATGTCATGAAATCGTGACACTTTTCTTTCTCTGCCTTTCTTTAGTCAAAATCGACATGTCATGAAATCGTGACACTTTTCCAACAAACTTTCTCTCTCTTATTTTAGTCGTGAAAATGCGACATGTCATGAAATCATGACACTTTTCCAACTTACTCTCTTTCTTCGAACTTGTCGTGAAATCTCGACACTTCTTCCTGCTTTCTCTTTTTCTTCCAACATGTCGTGAAATCGTGATAGTTTCCACTTGTTTTCTTCCAACATGTCACGAAATTGTGACAGTTTTTTCACTTGTCTTTTTTTTCTTCCAACATGTCATGAAATCGTTTTTTTTTTCTATTTCTCTTCCAACATGTCATGAAATCGTGACAGCTTTTTCCACTTGCCTTTTTCTCTTCCAACATGTCACGAAATCGTGATAGTTTTCCTCTTCTTCTCTCTCTTCCAACATGTCGTGAAATCGCGACGGTTTTTCTCTCTCTTCCAACATGTCACGAAATCATGACAGTTTTCCTTTTTCTCTCTTCCAACATGTCACGAAATCGTGACAGTTTTTCTTGCCTCTGTATATGTCGCGATATCGCGACACTTTTCTTACTTGTCTTTTTCTTTGATCTTTTGCAAATGGGCCACTTCGGTCTTCTTGGAAACTCATTGTCCATACTCTGAATAACCTTTGAACTCCTGTCTTCTGCATCTGAATAGCTTTTGAACTTCCTGTCCACTGCATCAACAGATCTATCTGACTGTGTTGACAACAATGACAATACTCTTGCTGCACCTTGCTCAACAATCTCCCCCTTTGGAATTGTTGGCAACACATGTGCACTTTCCTGTAACTCTTCTCCCCCTTTGTCAATAATACCAAAGGGCTATTGCAGACTCCCCCTGAGTCCATGCACAACATTCTCAGGCACAATTTATTACTCTTAGCAAAAATCATGAACATGAGCAAAAAGATAATCAAATACTTAAATGCTCCCCCTGAGAATGTGATCCCTGTAGCTAGTCAATTCTTGGGAAGTGTGACCACTCCCAATTTATTTTGAAGGTACTCAAAAACTTCCTTGGGCAATGGTTTTGTGAAGATATCTGCTACTTGTTCTGTAGTTGGAACAAAATCCAACTTAACCTCACCTTCTGCAACTTTCTCCTTCAAAAAATGATATCCGATAGCAATGTGCTTTGTGCGTGAATGCATAACTGGATTCTTGGAGATGTTAATGGCACTGGTGTTATCACACTTAACTGATATTGGCTCACTGAAGCTAATACCAAGATCTTTCAAGGTTTGTTTCATCCACAATACCTGTGTACAACATGTTGTCGCTGCAATATATTCTGCCTCTACTGTCGATAAAGAAACTGACTCTTGTTTCTTACTGTGCCATGCGACTAATCTGTCTCCAAGATAGAATGCACCTCCACTGGTACTCTTTCTATCATCTACACATCCTGCCCAATCTGCATCTGAATATGAAATGAGGGTGAAGTCTTTACCTTTTGGATACCATAACCCATATTCCATAGTACCCTTGAGATACCGAAGAACCCTTTTTATTGCTGTCACATGAGTCTCCTTGGGATTAGCCTAAAATCGTGCTACCATGCATACTGCCTGCAAAATATCTGGTCTAGTAGCTGTCAGGTATAGTAAGCTTCCAATCATAGATCTGTACATGGTTTGATCAACAGGTGGAGATTTGTCATCCTTGCTCAACTTGCAACCTGTCGTCATGGGAGTGCTAACTGGCTTACAATCCTCCATTGTGAACTTTTTTAACATCTCTTTCACATATTTAACTTGGGAAATAAATATGCCCTTCTTATTTTGATTAACTTGCAATCCGAGGAAATATGAAAGTTCACCAATCATTGACATTTCAAATTCTTTTTGCATCTTATTTGCTAAGTCTTTACATGACTCATCTTTGTCTTTGCCAAATATGATATCATCTACATATACCACAAGAACTATAAGATGCCCATTTTCTATTTTGACATACAAATTACTATCCACCATACCTTTCTTAAACCTTTGTTGGGTGAGATAGTTGTCTAGCCTTGCATACCATGCTCGGGGTGCCTGTTTTAAGCCATATAATGCTTTCTTCAATTTGCAAACGAAGTTGGGATTATCACCAAGTTGGAAACCATCTGGTTGCTCAATGTAAACTTCTTCTTCAAGTTTCCCATTCAAAAATGCTGATTTCACATCCATTTGATAAACTTTGAAATTCTTGTAGACTGCTAAAGCCAGAAACATTCTGATTGCCTCTAATCTAGCTACTGGTGCAAAAGTTTCCTCAAAATCAATGCCTTCAACTTGTGCATAGCCCTTACAAACTAATCTTGCTTTATTTCTGACTACCTGTCCGTCTTCATTCAATTTGTTTCGAAAAATCCATTTAGTCCCGATTATATTTTTGTTAGCAGGTCTAGGTACTAAATCCCAAGTTTCATTTTTCTCGATCTGATCTAATTCTTCATTTATTGCCTTCATCCAACTTTCATCTTTGCTTGCATCATCAACATTTTTGGGTTCAATGCTGGATAGTAGAGAGTAGTTACTTACCGCTCTTCTTCTTGTCTGAACACCAACTTTGGGGTCTCCAATTATTTGCTCTCTAGGATGATTTTTCTGCCAGCTGCCTATTTTGAATTTCTTATTTTCTTCCACTTCTGAATCACAACTTAAATCATCTGAGTCAATGTCCTGTATCTTCTCCATTTTGTTTTCCTCATCTCCTTCAATAATCTCTTCATAAGTTGGGTAGTTCGTTTCATAGCTAATTACTCGTTCTCTACCTTCATCAAATTTAACATCGGCACTGTCCACAATTTTCTTTAGCCTTTTGTTGTAGCATTTGTAAGCTTTGCTTTTTGATGAATAACCGACAAAAATACCTTCATCCGCTCTATCTTCAAACTTACCGAGATTATCTTCAGTTCTTTTGATGTAGCATTTGCTGCCAAAAACTTTGAGGTATTTTGTTGTTGCCCTTTTTCCGAACCACAACTCATAAGGAGTTTTGCTTTCATGTGTTCTCAGCATGTACCTATTTTGGATATACACTGCAGTATGGACTGCTTCTTTCCAAAATATGTCTGCTACTTTGCTTTCAGCCAGCATAGTCCGTGCCATTTCCTGCACTGTCCTATTCTTTCTTTCTACCACTCCATTCTGCTGAGGTGTCTTGGCTGCTGAGAACTGTCTCTTGATACCGTATTTTTCATAGTACTCTGTAAACTCCTCTGAAATGAATTCTCCTCCTCTATCTGATCTTAAACATTTGATCCTCTTTCCTGTTTCATTCTCAACTTGGTTTTTGAAAATCTTGAACATATCAAAAGCTTCTGATTTATGCTTTAAGAAAAATATCCATGTCATTCTGGAATAATCATCAATGCACAACATAAAATATTTATCACCGTTTATGCTTTGTGTTCTCATGGGTCCACATAAATCAGTGTGTATTAGTTCCAAAGGTTTGCTTGTGTAGTGTTCTTTTGTTTTGAAAGAGACTCTAGTTTGCTTCCCCTTTTGGCATGAAGCACAAATGTTGTTTGCAGGTTTGCTGATGATTGGAATATCTCTCACTGCCCTTCTTGAGGTGATTTTTACTAGATTATCAAAACTGATATGACCGAGTCTCTTGTGCCACAACCAATTTTCTTCTTGTTGTCCAATAAAACAAGTTCCTTTTGAAGTCTCTGAGAGCGTGTACAGGTTACCAGATGTCCTTGATCCTGTTGCTATCAATTTTTCACTGTTTGTCTTTCTGACTTCACAACCCTGCTTCATAAAAACTACTTCATGACCTTTATCACAAATCTGACTTACACTCAATAAGTTATGTTTCAACCCATCCACAAACAAGACTTCTTCTGACTTAATCTTTCCATCACTGATTTTAACTGAGCCTTTGCCGACTATCTTAGCTCCATCATTATTTCCAAACTTTACTGATCCACCTTCATATTTCTGTAACTTCTCAAACTTCTGTTTGTCACCTGTCATATGACTGGAGCATCCACTATCAAGTATCCATGGTACATATTTGTTCTGTGCTTTAAATGTTGTTTGAACTATTAAGGATTCCTTTTCTTCCTTGAGATGCTCCTTTTCTTTCCACTCTGTTTTGATAGTAGATTTGAGCTCTTGTTTTGCCTTTCCCTTATCAATAGCTTGTGCATGTTTTATGGGAAGTTTTCTATTTTGACTCATCCTATTTGATTGAAATTTTCTTCCCTAAAACTGATTTGATGCAATTGTACTTCTACAATTTCTTGCAATGTGCCCAAAATTATGACAGTTATAGCATTCTACTGTATAATTCATCAAAGGAGAGAAAGCATTTCTACTGGTGAAATTCCTTGGTCTTACATTATATTTGCAGTCTGAGATTTTATGTCCATAGCCATTGCATTTAAAATAGAATCCAGAGAAAGGATAATTGAACTTGGGTGATGGTCTTTGCCATGTTGCCGTAGGAGCCATAGGTCTTCTTCTTCTTTGATGTGTGACATTGATGAATCCATCATTGTCAATTCTCCTTTTGTGCCTGGCATTAATGCTTTCTTTTGCATGAGACATTTTTCCTTGATCAACCTGTCTCTTATCTTCATTCTTTATGGGTTCTGCATTTCTGCCCTTTGATCCACATGATGATTCTCCTTCGACGAAGCCCAGACCAAATTTGATGCCTGTAGGCCTTTGGTCATTTATGATCTTATCCAGCTTCATAGAACTTTCTTCACGTTTGTGATAACACTTAATTTTCTTATTCATCTCTTCTAGCTGCATTCTTAAACCAACAATCTCTTCTTCTAGCTTGCTGCAATAATCTATTTTCATTGTTATTTGCACTTCGAGATCTTCGGAGATCTTCTTAGATTCTTCTATCTGTACTTTTAAACTGGTTATGATTCCATTTGCATCCTCAAGCTTTCTTGAAAGTTTCTTATTCTTTTTCTTTTCTATCTCCCACTCTTCAAGTGTAGAGATCAATTCACCTTCTAGATCTACTTCAGCCTCAAGGTTTTCACCACAAACTTTAGAGGTCACTCCTTCTTCCTTTTCTGATTTAACTTCTTCAAATGCCATGAAGAGAGCTTCATTTGTTTCTTCTTCAGACTCTTCACCGGAGCTATTTTTTGATGAACTGGCATTCCTGGAGATGAAACTTTTCTTCTTGAAATTGCCTTTTCTGAAATTCATTTTCTTCTTCCAGTCACTTCTTTCATGGTGCGATCCTTCATCATTATTGTTCTTCTCTTTAAGTGGACATTTAGTCGCAAAATGCCCAATGCCTCCATAGTTGAAACATTTAAATGGTAGCTTCCTCTCGTATTTTCCTTTTCCCTTTTTTAGTTTTCTAATAAAGTTTGCTTCCATTTCATCTGATGTCTCTTCTTCCTCGGACTCTTGTTTTGTGTTTTTATTTTTAAGGGCTTTAAAAGCCGCTTCTCTGTCTGTGGGTTTAGATCTTCCTATCCTCATCTCATATGCAGTCAAAGAACCATACATCTCATCTATACTAAAATAATTTAGATTCTTAGCTTCTTCTATCGCTGAGACTTTGGAATCAAACCTTTGAGGAAGAGATCTTAGTACCTTTTTCACGATGGCAGAGTCTCCAATATCCTCATCGAGTCCTCTGATCGCATTGATGATTCCATTAACTCTCAGCATATATGCCTCAATGTTTTCATCGTCATTCATTTTCAATGCTTCGAACTGAGCTCGATGTGTCTGTAACTTGGCCTCCTTGATCTTATCGTTTCCTTCATGAAAACTCCTCAGTTTGTCCCATATCTCTTTTGCCGTTTTACAGCTCATGATCTTTACTAGTTCACTGTCTGCTACTCCGCTCATGAGAGCATTCATTGCTTTTGAATTATTGTCAAACAATTTTATTTCGTCAGCCTTTTCTGGAGGAATGATGGGTAGTGTGTATCCACTAACTACTGAATCCCAGATGCCGTATCCCAAAGCATAGAGATATGTCTGCATCCTGATTTTCCAGAACGCGTAATTAGATCCGTCAAACACTGGTGCTTTGTTTGATGAGAAGCCTTCACCACCTGCCATTGAGTTACTTCCAAGATCACCCTAGCTGGTTAAGCCTGTACAGGAACCTTGCTCTGATACCAATTGTTAGTCTTACAATGACACTGAGAGGGGGGGTGAATCAGTGTAGCTCTTTACTTTTAAATTTATAGCTCTTAATAATAGCAGCAATTAAAACTTATTGCAAGATACAACAAGAATAGCAAAAGAGCATCACACAACACAAGATTTAATGAGGTTCACCAATGTGGCTACTCCTCAAAAATGACTGCTTGGACTACCATCCAAATCCAGCCTTTGCAAAGCAACAACTTTACAATCACTTTACCAGCACCCACTGGAAGGAGCACCAACCCCTTATTTATCTGCACCAACAAAAAGGAGCACCAACCCCTGATTTACTAGCACCCACTGGAAGGAGCACCAACCCCTTATGCCAAGCTACAACTTGGACTTGAATTATGAATCTAGAAGATTAACAGATAGATACCTTCACTTTTACAAGATCCTGACTAGTCTACTTCACCTTTGTGAACTCTACACACTCTGCTCTCCCTATGAAATCACTTCACACAATCTACTGCATCACAGTCGAACGATCGTCTTCTCCCTTTTGCGCTCTCTACTTCCTTTGCGATTTTTGCACTTAGCACGATTCGACACGACTTGCACTCTGCGCACTACGACCAAAACTCACACACATCGACACCTTAACTCTTCAAACAACCTTCCTTTTATAACAACATTTTCATGATCAAATCCTAATCTTAGTCAGCTGTAAAACCCTGATCTTAGTCGGTTGCAAACCCTAATCTTAGTCGGTTGCAAACCCTAAATTTAGTCGGCTGCAAAGGTCTTCATCGGCTTCAACTTAACCATAAAAATACATGTCGTGATATCATGACACTTTTTCTCCTTGCTCTTTCTCTTAGCTTTGGCCCATGAAAATACATGTCGTGATATCGTGACACTATTTTCTCTCTCCTCTTTCTCTTTGCTTTGGCCCATGAAAATACAACATGTCACGAAATCGTGACACTATTTTCTCTCTCCTCTTTCTCTTTGCTTTGGCCCATGAAAATACAACATGTCACGATATCGTGACACTTTCACCTTTGTATACTTCATCTTTGCTTTTGTCGTGATATCACGATATATCTTTTGTCATAAAATCGTGACACTTCTTCTACTTCTTGTTTGAAATCGTGACACTTCTTTCTTCTTCTCTCTTTGTCATGAAATCATGACACTTCTTTCTTTTCTTTGTCGCGAAATTCGACATTTCTCTTCGTACCTTCCTCTCTTTCTTTGTCATGAAAATGCAATGTCGATATCGTGACACTTTTCTTTCTCTTCCTTCCTGCCTTTTGAGTCATGAAAATGCGACATGTCACGAAATCATGACACTTTTTCTTTCTCTTCCTTCCTGCGCTTTCGAGTCATGAAAATGCGACATGTCATGAAATTGTGACACTTTTTCTTTCTCTTCCTTTGCACGCTTTCTGAGTCATGAAAATGCGACATGTCACGAAATCGTGACACTTTTCAAACTTAATTTCTCTCTCCTATTTTAGTCGTGAAAATGCGACATGTCACGAAATCGCGACACTTTTCCAACTTACTCTCTTTCTTCGAACTTGTCACGAAATCGTGACACTTCTTCTTGCTTTCTCTTTTTCTTCCAACATGTCACGAAATCATGACAGTTTTTCCACTTGCCTTTTTCTCTTCCAACATGTCACGAAATCGTGACAGTTTTTCCACTTGCCTTTTTCTCTTCCAACATGTCACGAAATCGTGACAGTTTTTCCACTTGCCTTTTTCTCTTCCAACATGTTGTGAAATTGTGATAATTTTTCTTGCTTCTTTTTCTTCCAACATGTCATGAAATCACGAAAATTTTTCCACTTTCCTTTTCCTCCAACATGTCATGAAATCGTGATAGTTTTTCCTACTTCTCTCTCTTCCAACATGTCACGAAATCGTGATAGTTTTTCTTGCTTCTTCTCTTTCTTCCAACATGTCGCAAAATCATGACAGTTTTTCCAGCTTTTTCTCTCTCTTCCAACATGTCACGAAATCATGACAGTTTTTCTTGCCTGTTGTATATGTCACGATATCGCGACACTTTTCTTACTTGTCTTTTTCTTTGATCTTTTGCAAATGGGCCACTTCGGTCTTCTTGGAAACTCACTCGTCCATACTCTGAATAACCTTTGAACTCCTGTCTTCTGCATCTGAATAGCTTTTGAACTTCCTGTCCACTGCATCAACAGATCTATCTGACTGTGTTGACAACAATGACAATATTGTTGCTGCACCTTGCTCAATAGATATCACACAGGACCTCATCCTGGTATCTCCAAATATTAAACTTGACTAAGGACTGTTCACTGACCAATGCCCTATGGTCCTTCTACAACCATGCAATATGATATGGATGCGGGTGTCTCCTCCTCTCTAGCTGTAACTTAGTAACCATTTCTTCAAAGACCAAGTTATCAGTACTACCATTATCTATAATAACATTATAGACCTTACCTGAACATTTGCACCTTGTGCGAAACAGGCTCCTCCTCTGGTCTGGTTCTTTCTCCTCATTCAACAAGATTCTTCTTGTGACCATAACTTCTCCTCTCTCTGCCTCCTCAGAATATTTTGATTCAGTACCTTCATCTGCTACAATAGCTTTGGCATGACCCTCAGGTCTCCTATTCGTCCTATATTGGTGTTGGGGACACTCATATGCCCGATTTCCTTCTTCTCCATAGTTGAAGCAGGTTCCATGAAACCCTCTTTCTCCATTTTCTCGACTATATCTACCTCTCCCTCTTGGGTAGTTGTTCTAACCACAGGATCTGTAATCATTATCTCCATTCTGATACTGATTGTTGTTAGCTTCCTCTTTCTTCTCATCTCGTCCTCCATCTATTCTTCCACTAGTTCTTTCTCCATGACCTCTTCCTTTCTGCTTACCCTCAAACCTTCTGTTGAGCTTCTCTTCAACTTTTAGAGCAAACTGGTAAGCATCCTCAATGGTGCTCATCCTAACCAGACTCAACTCTTCTTGAATACTGGTTCTCAATCCATTGATGTAATGAGCTACTTTCTCCTTATTAGCCTTTGAATGGCTAGTTCTGATTGAGATCTTGTAAAACTCCTCTGTATATTCTTTGACTGATTTGTTTGACTATCTCAAGCTCTGCATTTTTCTCAACAAATCCAATTCGTAATCTGTAGGAATAAACTACCTCTTCAACTTCTCTACCATTCGATCCCATCTAGTTATCTTTTCCTTTCCTCCTCTGTTTCTTTCTAGTTACACTCCTTTCCACCATATGCTAGCATGGCCTTTCAAATTCATTTTTGCAAAATTGATCTGATCTAGATCTACAACCTCCTCATACTCAAAATAATCCTCCATATCACTGATCTATTCAATCAACTCCTCTGGATTGAGATTTCTAGAATACGTGGAGACATCAAACTTTGGCTTCTTCCCGATCCGAGATATGGCCTTAAATAATCTAGCTTCTACAGGATCCATTGCTTCTTCTTCATTTGATGGATCATCAACCTCCCAAGCTTCATCTTCACTACGATATTCTCTCCTTGGCTCAACCCCTCTTCGCAACTCCTCTTGCAGGGCTTTCACTTGCCTCTACAAAGCTCTAAAATCTCCTTCAGGTACCACATTTCTTCCACCACCATGGTTTCTTCGTGGAGGCATTCTTCCTTGCTCTCTTCTCACAACCCTTCCATAGATCTTGGTGCAAATTGCCTCACTTTCGATGATCTGCTCACACACTCAGGAACCCTAAGCTCTTCCACAGATCCTGGTGCAAACTGCCTCACTTTCGACGATCTTCTCACACACTTAGGAACTCCCACTCTGATACCACTTGATGGAGAGAAAAACTTGCTCAAACCAAAAAACCCAATTCTCATTCAAAAACTTCAAAATATTTACAGAAAATGGCAGCAGTCTACCAAATTTATTCCGAAAGATAGTTTACTTTTTTTTTTATTACAACATTTCTCGCCCTGGAAGAAAAACAACCCAAACAGGTCCAGAATGACCCTCTTGCCTTCAGCTCTGCAACTCTGTCTCAGTAGTTTCCAACCTCCTTGTGCATGCCTTTGCATCCCCTTTTAAAATCTCTGGTGTGACTCTCCATTTCCCTTTTTTGACCCTTCGTTTCATTTCCCGTGCCTCTTCGTTGTTTTGGCTTTAGAAACATTTTTCTTTCCAACTCTTGATCTTCGTCTGCTTTCATTGCACCTTGGTGCCACGTGTTGTTCAGTGCTGCCACTGTAGACTCTGTCCGCCTGTCAACCAATGATGACGTTTGGTATACACATCGCTCGATAATTTCCTCTGTAACGGCCCCTGTAATCGCTTGCATTTTTTTTTTCTTTGGTCACGAAAATGCGACATGTCGCAATATCGTGACACTTTTTCTTCTTTGCCAACATGTCGTGATATCACGAAACTTTTTCCTTCCTACTCTTTCTCTTCTCTTTTAATCGCAAAAATGCGACATGTCGCAATATTGCGACACCTTTTCCCTCCTACGCCTTCTCTCGTATTTTGGTCACGAAAATGCAACATGTCGCGATATCACGACACTTTTTCTCCCTTGCGCCTTCTCTCGTCTTTTTGTCGTGAAAATGCGACATGTCACGATATCGTGACACTTTCTCTCTCTTGAGCCTTCTATCATCTTTTGGTCATGAAAATGTGACATGTCACGATATCGCGACACCTTTTCCCTCCTGCGCCTTCTCTCGTCTTTTGGTCGCGAAAATGCAACATGTCGCGATATCGCGACACTTTTTCTCCCTTGCACCTTCTCTCGTCTTTTGGTCGTGAAAATGCGACATGTCACGATATCGCGACACTTTCTCTCTCTTGAGCCTTCTCTCATCTTTTGGTCATGAAAATGTGACATGTCACGATATCGCAACACTTTTTCTCCCTTGCGCCTTCTCTCGTCCTTTGGTTGTGAAAATGCGACATGTTGCGATATCGCGACACTTTTTCTCTCTTGCGCCTTCTCTCGTCTTCTAGTCACGAAAATGCGACATGTTGCGATATCGCGACACTTTTTCTTTCTTGCGCCTTCTCTCGTCTTCTCGGTCATGAAAATGCGACATGTCGCGATATCATGACACTTTTTCTCTCTTGCGCCTTCTCTCGTATTCTGGTCGCAAAAATGTGACATGTCTTGATATCATGACACTTTTTCTCTCTCTGCCAACATGTCGCAATATCGTGACACTTTTTCTTCTTTGCCAACATGTCACGATATCGTGACACTTTTTCTTCTTTGCGGTATTTTGCCTTTCGTTGGATGCTCCTGCATCATTTAGCATAGCTTTGGCCATATTATCGATAGTTCTATTTTTTCTTTCAACTACTCCATTTTGTTGTGGAGTCCTTGATACTGAGTATTCTCTTTTGATTCCATGTTGTTCACAGAATTCTATGAATTCACTTTTTCTTCTTTGCGGTATTTTGCCTTTCGTTGGATGCTCCTGCATCATTTAGCATAGCTTTGGCCATATTATCGATAGTTCTATTTTTTCTTTCAACTACTCCATTTTTTTGTGGAGTCCTTGATACTGAGTATTCTCTTTTGATTCCATGTTGTTCACAGAATTCTATGAATTCACTTGAAGTAAATTCTCCTCCTTTATCTTATCTTAGACACTTTATCTTTTTACTTGTTTCATTTTCTACTAATACTTTGAATACCTGGAACTTCTCAAAGCCTTCTGATTTTTCTTTTAAGAAAGACACCCAAGTCATTCTGGAGAGATCATCTATAAATAACATGAAGTAACTTTCACGTTGTAAGCTCTTTGTCCTTGTAGGACCAAATAAATTAGTGTGAACTAGTTTTAATGGTTTGGATGAGGAAAATTATTTTGACTTAAAACTTGTTCTTTTTTGCTTACCATGATGACATTGTGCATAGATTGTGCTTTGAGGTCTTTTTATCCTGGGTAAATTTCTAATTGCCTATTTGTTGCTTATTTTTACAATGTTGTCAAAGTTCAGGTGATCCATTCTTCTATGCCATAACCAAATCGCATCCTCTTGTGATATAAAAAAAATTTCTCCTTTAATTTCACTCAACATGTAGAGATTATTTGAAGTTCTACTAGCATATACAATAAGATTTCTTGTATTGGATTCTGATATCACATCTATTTTGGGTGAAAGGTGATTGTGTACCCCTGATCATAAAGTTGACTTACACTTAGTAAATTGTGCTTCAATACCTTAACATACAAAACATTTTCTATCTTTGATTTTCCATTATCTAAACTAAAAGTCCCTTTTCCAATAATTTTTGTTGAAGCATTATCTCGAAATTTTACTGATCCTCCATTGATTTATTTAATTGAAAGAAATTTACTTTTGTCACCTGGCATATGAATTGAACAACCACTAACAACATACCACTGATTTTTCTTATCTTGTGCATAAAGATTTGTCTGTACCAACATTGACTTCTCCTTTTCTTGTTCCTTTTTCTCTTTAAAAACATTTGAGGTTGTAATATTTTGAGCCTTCTAGTCCTCTTTCTTTTTGCTTGATTTAGAAAATACTATTTTACACCATTTGGCCTTGTGCCCAAAGTTATTACATTTGTAACATATGATATTTTTATTCATGAGAGGTACAAATGAATTGATATTACTACCAACCTTATTTCTCACATGGACCATGCAATGTATAGCTCTATGACCATATTTGTTACACGAAAAGCAATAACCATGGAAGAAATTTTGTAACCTATTAGATTGTCTTGAATGATATGATCGCATGATTCTTCCTTTGCCATTTTTGTAATTAAATTTTATCCATGATGTTTCTCTATTTTCTTCCTCCTCAATACTTTTGTCTTTCAATATATCAGTATAGGTCATGGGCTCTTCTTTCTTTGATATCTTTGTTCTTTTGGAGATTTATTTTTCTTTTTGTTTCCTTAATATTATATATATTTTTTTGATTGGTTGAAATGGTGTTGAAATGTCCCTAAAACTTGTACAAGAGGAATTACATGAATTCTAGATCGACCGAGGTGGTCCAAGAAGAAAATATTAAAGAGCGAGCAAACCTCCACACTAGGAAAGGTGTCGTGAAATCGCTACCAAATTGGTGATTTTGTGAAATCGTGACAAGTTGCACCGTTGTTGCCAAGAGAAGAAAGGAAGTCATGAAATCGCGACAAGAAGCGCCATCGGAGCCGAAGGAGGGAAGAAGTCACGAAATCGTGACATGTTGCAAGGTTGTTGCCAGAAGAGAGGAAGTGTCGTGATATCGCGACAAGTTGCTAGGTTGGAGCCGAAAGAGAAGAAGAGTCGCGAAATCGTGACATGAAGGAAGACCGTGCCTAGACAGAAAAGGTGTCGCAAAAACACGACAAGAAGTAAGACCGTTGCTGAAGAGAAAAGGTGTCGCAAAATCGCAACAAGAAGGAAGACCGCAGCCGAAGAGAAAAATATTTTGCTATTTCGCAAAATATTATATTTTGCTATAAATTATCCTTATATTTTTCAACTCCCTTTCTTAGAGAGACAATTTCAAGTTCTAATTTTTCACATTCTAACTATTTTGCCTTTAACTATTCAGCCATACATTTTTCAATTTTCTTTGCCTCTTCAACCTTCACCTTTAATTCTATGACATTTTGTAGAAGCTTTGTCTTTGTTTCCTCATCCTTTTTACTTTGAGCCTTCAACCTTGAATTCTTATATCTAACTCTTTCCAAATTTCCAAGAGTAGTAATACGTTCCTCTTTCATGTCAATCATGGCTCTTTCTTCATTTTATGTGGTCATGTGTGTTCTTTTAGGATCTTCCTTCAATATTTTAGACTTTTTTTGAAGGAACTTGCTCTGATACCAATTGAAGAACATAAGCTTATAATGAGAGGGAGGTGAACAGTATAAGATACAACTTTTTACTTCTCAATAAAAATGATAACAACAATAATATCAAAGAACTAAATAATACACACATCATGACACACATGAGAGACATTATTTAATGTGGTTCACCCAATGTGGGTTACATCCACGGAGAAAATATTTCTTATAAATTTTCTCAATGAATTTTTTGGGAACCAAATCCCTATTACAATGTTTATGGACCTCTATACAAAGGAGACACCAATACCCTATGCTCAAATTCGTGGATCTCTATCCACAGAAGACCTCTATCCCCACTTATTTGATTTATTGAGCTCTATCCACAAGAGAACTCTATCCCCTTTGTGTTGGTTGGATTCTAAAGCCTGTTCTTTGCTCTACTCAAATCTGATAAAATATTCTCACAACTCTAATCAAATTTGTTCACAAACCTGATTAAATCTATTCACAACTTTAATCAAATATTCTTAACTACCAATATTAATATGTCTCATACCTACTCACAAGTCTACCTCAAACCTGCTCACAAGACTGATTAAAACTGCTCACAAGCTCTTTCCCAAAAGGCCTACTCAAAACAACTCACAATCCTTCTCTAGTCTTCTTATTGTCTCTTCTCAATTATGCTTTAACACATGCTTATAACTACTTATAACACATGCTCAAAAAATGCTCATAACACATGCTCAAAACTTCTTATAACACTTGCTTTATCATAATACTTCAAACATATTCTACCTATAATTCTTGTTCAAGAACACATAGGAAATGATATACAATATAATTTCACAATATGTTCTTTCCAATATTACTTACGCCCAATACACAAATTGCTTTACAAAACTTGCTCATATACATTCAATACATTCAAACCAATGCTTCAAAAATTACAAATTCATTCAAACAATGATTGCACAATTTGTTTCATAAATTCTTAGCTCAAATATTTCCAACAATGCACACCAATAAACCCTTTTAACTCCACTTCAAAATTACTTTCTCAAAACACAAACACCTAGATTAAAAGTTGAACCACCATACCTCAAAATTCTTGATGAAAATGTGCCTTCAAATACCTCTCTCAAAAATAAATTTTTTTTTTCCACTTTAAGAAGTTAGCCAATCTTCTTTTGAAAACAATTACAAAAACCTTTCCTTAAATATGTGCTCAAATATACTCTATAATTTCTCTTTATTCTTGTAAAGATAAAGCTTTGAATTTTAATACTAAAATCTCAACCTTCTCTTTTCAAAGTGTGCCAAAATATAAATATCAATAGACTTAAATTACACCTTATTTCTCCTTTCTAAAAACCCAAAACAATATTTTGACAACACAAAATATAAATTAATTAACCACTAATTATACCTTATTACTCCTCAAAATAACACCTTAAAATATTGCAATTTTCCTTTTTATTTTCTTCTAAAACATTTGTCAAAATAAAAACTTATTGCCCTTATGACTCCCTAAGTCAAATAGTGCGCATAATAACCAAACACAACTTATACCTCCTAATAATTCAACCTTAGACAACAAAAATTAATTTTTATGCTTAAAAAAACTGTCATGGGTAAGAATCAACCATGAAACCTCATGCCTACCCATGCACTAGCACCACTTGGTCTGCTGCTAGGCCAGCTGCCCACACAAATTCGTAAATGCATAAATAATGTTATAAACCTTTCAGTGAATCCTCTTTGTCAATAAAAACATAAAAAAAACTTCACCACCAAGTTTCGATCCTAAGACCTACTACCTACCCTACATCTTAGCACTACCTAGACTACTGCTAGGCCATCCACCGACTTAAGAACAATTTCCCATGATGTTACACACCATCCTATATCTTTTTAAATTTCATCTTCTCCTTACTTTATTTCTTATAACTGTGCACGAGGGAGATCGATTTGCATTCAAACAAAATGTAAAAAAAAAAAACATTCCCAAGTGAATGATTTTAATCCATATTTATATGGATTTCACCTCCTTTCTTGACGTCGGTGCTTATATTAAAATTTTCATTTGAAAACTTTGAACATGTTAGCACCAAACCCATTGTCGTAGGGTTAGGACTTACACCTCGTGACCCATAATGAACCACTATGGTTTGATCCTTCTCCCACACGGCACCCCAGCTTCTGGCCGCCTGCCAAACAACGGGGACTATGCCTTATCGTTGAGCAACCTGCAGTAAATACAACAAAGAGCATACATACATGACTACAGAAGCACACAACACAAGGTTAGCCAAAACACTGACAAAGTGCCCATACACTAAGTCGACCAACACAAGGCATCTTTACAAAATGTATAATGACATTTATATTCATAACAAGCGCACAGTTACATCTTGGCACAACTGCTTGGAACTTAGCCATACAATCTGGCACAATGGCCTTACATTAAGCACTGGCACGATGGCCTTCCTTTCTGGTTCAGTAGCACACTTCACAACAACCTTCATGCACACCAGCCGACACGTTCAAGACAAGTACCAATGGCAAGGCCCCTTCGCCAGCCCACACCCTTCTCATCTAAGTCCCTCAGGTGCACACCCTTCACATTTAAGTCCCTCAGGTACTCTCTAGGCCTCCAGCTCTGGCAACCAAGACACATTGGCAACAACACTTGATAGCATGGCAACTTTGACTTATCTAACCCCAACACCAGCCCCAACTGCAACCCACGACACACGAAACACCAGACACCCTTCACTCGACGTTCTTCCTGGCTTAACATAGTTCCCCGCAAGTTCACGGTAACTTGAATCCCTTGGCAGATAGACTTTATCATACCTCAACACATAGTGGCACAAAGAACCTTCAACTCATGGCAACACTGAACCCTGATAGCATGCGACTTGGCCAAACACGACACTTACAAACTGCCATAGCACTGTCACCCTTCTAGCAAAGCTGGCGACGACGGACCACTAGACCACATGACCTGATGTAACGCCCAGGCATAAGAGAACCTGCAACAAAGTCGACACGAGGGTCGCCTAGCACACACCATCAACCAAACTAGTTGTCTTACCCGCCCGCTGCACGACACATGACATGTCGGCAGACGGACGCCCCTCCTTAAGTCCGGCAGGTTACAACGACACGCGCCCAACTCGTGCCACCTGCTTGATGACGGACCTTGCTCCCTTGCTTTGACCATGGCACTTCACCACGGCCCATGATAAACTCACAGTATCTCATTCCATACTCTTGAACGGAGGCACAACCCGCACGACGACGGCAAGCAAGGAGCACTTGGACGTGGATGGATGGCGAGGAGAACCAATCCACCATACCCATCTTGGGTTTAAATTATAATATAAAAATATTATAATAAAATTTTAAATTTCCTTGCAACACTTAAACCTTTGTCTTCAAACTTTTGTCTCAAATATTATAATATTATCTCTTGTAAGCCTTAGTCACTTATGATTTAAACTTGCTTTCTTTTTGAACCATGGTCTTAAACTTGGGCCTTCAAACCTTTTATTTAATTACTTAGAACTTTGTCCCTTGCATAATTATCCAACTTATAAACCTTATCTTTTTGCCATGCCAAGCTATCTTTGACATCAATGACAACCAATGTACTCAATATTTCCAATATTTTATTCCAAGAAACACTAAATATGATTTTGTGGTAGTGGCCAATAGATTTTCCAAAGAGATATTTTGGCTTCATGGTTTTTCATGAGTAATTATATCAGATAGGGACTCAAGATTCACATATGAGTTTTGGCAGTCTTTGCATCATGCTATTGGTAATAGATTGAATATAAGTTTTGTTTATCACCTCAAAACTAATGGATAAACTAAAATAGTGAACCAGGTTTTAGAGGATATGCTTCACATGTACTGCATGGATCATAAGACCCGTTGGGAGGATTACTTACATCTGGTATAGTTTACCTACGATAACGGTTACCATTCAACTTTAGGTGGCTCCTTTTGAGGTACTATATGGTAGGATATATAGGACACCCTTGTATTAGAGTAATATAGAAGACTAAATTGTGTTTGGCCTAGAAAATGGTCAAATAAATTGAACAATGGTTAAAAATGATAAGGGAACGATTGAAAGAAGTTGTAGATCAACAAAAGAGTTTTATTGATCTAAAGAGATCTCCACGTGAGTTCTCGATAGGGGATAAGGTTTTTTTAAGGGTGAGGCCAATGAAAAGTGCTATTAAGTCTACAAATCTTGATCCATGTCTTGTGGGACCCTTCATAATTATTGACAATATTAGTCTCGTGGTTTACCGACTTGTTTTACCACCCAGTCTATCCAAGATTCATGATACCTTTCACATTTCTTTTCTTAGAAAGTCTATTTCTAATCCTGAACATATGTGGGACTTTTCAAATTTGTAGATGGAAAACATAAAGGCTATAGAGGTTTGAAAAATAAGGATCCTTGAGTTTCGATCTAAATCAATGAGGAAGAGGACTTTGAAGAAATGCAAGGTCCAACGGGACCATTAATCGAAAAGAAATGCTACTTGAAAAAAAGTAGCATACATGCGAAACCATTTTTCTTTTCTATTTGAAAATGTAATTTGAATGATGTTTATTGTCTATGAATTTTTATGATACACAAAGGACTATGTTAAGCCTAAGGAGTGGAGGATGTCATGACCCCCTCTTGGAAAAATTTATTTGGTTGTATTTATGTTAGGATATGCTTGATGGATATTTTATTACAGTTAGATGACATTTTCTAACCAAAGGAATAATTGACAATTTATTTTAAATTTCTACAAAACATGGGTTTTAATAATATAATGATGTTGCTAATAGATTTGCATTGATCACAGGATCTAGTTGTCTTAAAAAGGAGCATATTCTTGACAAGAGAAAAGCTAGATAGATGATCTCTTTTTATATAAGAGATGTGACACAATTTGCATTTATGAAGTAGATCAAAATTTTCTTGTTTTGGTTATTGATTACAAAACTTTAGTAGATATGATTTAAGTTTTATTGTGTTCTTAAATATAATATCTCTTTAAAAAAAGGGAAGGAAAATTTTTGGTTAAGCTTACTTAATGAGATTGATTTCATTCCAATTATTAAGGAAATGTCTATTTGAGTTAGTTTTCCTTTATAGATTAAGGTTTAATTCAAAATACAATTTGTGATAGGAATGAGACGTGAAATCTTTGTGTAAGTTATGAGAGCAAGAGAAGAGCCCATGATGAGGAACCAAAGTATGAGGTGATGGACTAGTGGGGTAGTGAATGCTTGACAATTTTGATTTGTATGGCCCAAGAAGACTAGTGGGAGGAGTTTTTGGAGTGGTTGGGAGTTCTTAGAGTGAGCTAGAAGAAAATAAGAGTTGTAGATGCACCGAGGGGAAGTTGGAGTTTTGACGTCGAACAAGGAATCCAATACACTGCAGGTGACCATTGATCATAGATAGGCATACATTTAATGAGATATTGTTTGACTTACTTCTTGAATGGTAGAATATGTGGTTTTAACACTATGAGAAGGAGTATTAGTATTTTTCTATAATAATAGGAGTCCCTTGGTTGCACTAGCTATTCCAGCTTGTTTGTGTGCGTTTGAACTATGATATTTATTTATATTAAATATTAGAGTTGTCCGGGTCAAGCTAAAAAGTGGTTAGTATATTTTTAACTTGGCAAGACTTTACCTTTGGTATAGTTTTTATCTGGATGATATGTCAAATGTTAGAGAAAGTTGCCTATGTCCACTATCCAACCTGTAGCCTTTCTTGTGTTACCATTGAGTTCTTTATAAGAAGAAATATTTTTAGAAGTCTAGAATATCTTTGAATTGACCTAAGGTTTAGAATTTTTACTCTTAGATAACACCTGAGCTATGGGTGGATTTTTGGTTTTGTAGAGTAAATAATTTATTTTGGGTTCTTGAAGAGACTTCAACATATGGTAGAAAATCTGAGATAAGAAATCCTTGAAGTAACCGGTTTGTGTGCACTTTTGTTGTTGATCTTGTTGAGTAGGGATTGTTACTTCCTTGTTTCTAAATGTTTTAGGTTGTTGAGTAGAGTAGTCTTTTCCAGAGCATCCTTCCTTGAGAAATCCTTCTTTCTAGAAGCCATAAGAGAAGATATTTATGAGTACATAGGTACTATTGGTATAGACATGGAGATTTCCTGTAGGATGGGTGAGGTCCAAACTAAAATGGTGTCTTCCTCAAGAAAAGAGCTAGGAGTAGCTCCTTTGTTGTGGAAGGCTTTACTTCCATCACCAAACAAATTGTAGAGTTACTACTACCTCTTTGATGGTTGTGTCTAGCATCTCTAAACTACAAAACCATTTTCTTGAGCTAGGGAGGAAAATATGTGGTAGTAGTAATGCTTCACTTGGGATGCTTAGAATGCTGGTAAGATGTCATAGGATGGTTTTATCTTCGCATTCCATTTTTTAAGTGATTGATAGCATAAATAATTTTGGGTGAAATAATATGTAATCCAAAATTTTAAATTATTTATAGTATAAATGATTTTTGGAGAAATGGATATATATTTGTACTCCAATTTTTAAATGATTGATAGCATAAATGATTTTGGTGAAATGGGTATGTGTAACTCCAGTATTTAAATGATGGATGGCATAAATGTTCTTGGTGAAATGGATATATGCTTACCATATTTTATATGATAGATGACTTTTATGGAATAGTTTTATGCAATTCCAAATTCATCATGTTAGTTAGTGCAAATGACTTTATGAAAATAAGATTTGTATTCTTATCTCCATTTTTGGTTGGTTATATTAATTGCATTCATGCGATGGCTACAACAATTTGGTAAGATTGACTACTCTTGTTTTAGAGTAATGATTCCATTTGTAGCACTAGTTTTGTCTTGCATGGAGGACTGTCACCACTCTGCTCATTGTAGATATTGCACTCTTAATTAGATAGCAGGTTAGCCAAGTGCTATTGCTAGGTTGAGATGTGAGAGTTACCAAACTATTGTGGGAGCTTACTGAAATGGATCTATGTTTCCCAACTCTATTATGATAACAAGAATAGGAAATGGCAACAGGTTCTTCCAAGATGTAGATAGATGATGACTATATGCGAAGATGGATTTTCTCATAAAGGAAATCTAGTGGGAAATATTTGGGTTTTCTTATAGTTATGACTTCATACAATAAGGGTTGTCCTAGATTTGGATTAATGAAATTTATGATGGATGCTTTTGAGGCTAGGTTTCCCTACAATATTACTTCTAGCATAAATCATGTGTTGTTATGGATTATGTGGTTTGGTTTATTTCAATGTTAATTGGTTAATTTTTTAGTTGTGTTTCTATGCAAACTCCCTAAGAAGTTGATTTATTTATGTATAAGTAGTAAGTAGGATAGAATGGCTATGTTGCTTGGTAAAATTTGAACTATGGAAGACTTAAGAATTTGCTACTTTGTGTTTAGTTGTATTAAATTTTTTAATACATTTGGAAGCTAAAACCTTATGTTAGAGTAGGAAGTTTGAAGTAAGTTAAGTTACATGAAAGGATGTGGCAGCTTAATTTATTCCTCTTCATCTAAAATAAATAATGGTATGGATGTTAGCTATTGGGTTCTTAAAAAAAATAAAAATGTGTGCTTCTAACAATGGCTAGTTGAGGGTAAGGATAGTTAGAAATATTCATACACATCATAAGGGATATTGATGAGTGAAGATTGAATGGGAAGTCAATTATCCGCCTTGAGCTCTAGTAGTTAGTATTGTTTTGTCCTATTAAATCTAAGGTGATAAATAAAAAGGTTTTGATGAGGTAAATAAGAATTGATTATCTTAATGGGTATCCTTCTCCATGTTCTACTAAATCTTAGATTAAAATAATAGACTAATTATTGTTGATGTTTTTGCATAGATGTGAAATGATTTAGGAGGGAAAAAGGATCAATAGATTCATTAAATTCTTCCACAAAAGGCCATATAATGCAGTCCATGAATTCATGTTGTTTTTTTCCAAGGTTCTAAACCAATGCAATTTTTTTCCTCTAATTGATAGAGCTAAAATCCTAACAATCACATCCTCATTCCAAATGTTGTGTATGGTTGCTAAGTTTAGGATATCCTGACAATGCTTGTAAGTATTTTTACAGAACCATCATATGTAAGTATATATTTAGATATATATTGGGGAATATAATACATTTGATCAAGGCTTAAAGGACCAGTGGTATCCCAATTAGGGTATTTATACGAATCTTGGTTTGGGTTTACATTTTGTTGTTCAACCACATTTACTGGGGTTTTTGGTGAAGTTTTAAGTGGGGTAAAATGGTTTCTTGATGGTATTTGTATTTCCTCAAAGAGAAATTTTAGGGATAGACTTCTTGTATACCTATATCTTCTTTGTGGTAGCTAGAATAATGGAATAGGTTCTTGACTAATTCTAACAGATGACCTGGTAAACATGAAAGAATGAACAATTGAAAAAGCTTTCTAGGTTCTTGATATCAGGGAGTTGCCAAGTGAACTTTATTTCACCACTTGATTAGGTCAAGATAATTCCCTAAATCTTGATTCCTCTAAGACACAAAATAAAAATGATATCTAGTGGGTGAATGAATGTTCTTGTAAAAAGGGTTCCATCGAGCATGCCAAAACTATTGGGGTCTGAATTGACATCAAGGTAATATTAAAACTATGACTATTATATACAATGATCTAAAAGGTGTTCTCCCACTAATAACAGTCCAAACCTTGACATTATATGATTTAAATATTTCTTCAACCCAACCTCTAGAGTAGGCTGGCATACCTTATCAACTAATTTGGATATTGACTCATTTATGTTCAGTTAATTATATAAAGATAAGGATAAAAAATAGGATTAGGGTTAGAAAAGTAATGATTGAATGATGGCCAGATAAAGCTAACAACATAGGCATATCCTATAAAACCCTCCATAAATAAATTTCCAGTAATCACACTTAAGATTAATAGCATTCAAAACCAGTGGTCTCCATCATATAAAAAACAAAAAATATACTTCAAGGACTATTTTAAATGTCTAGGAGATTAACAATCCAAATAGAAAAATTAGATTAATACTCTAACTAATAGAAAAAGAATTCCTTTCCAAGCATATATTTTAAACATGAAGTATTCCAAAGTACTCTAAGTTAGCAATCCAATAAAAATAGAATAGACTAATCGTACCAGTAGTAGTAGAAATGAATTTACAGATTAAATCTCTGTAAGTAAAGAAGACACAAGTTTGATGCAAACATCCAAGTAATGCTCCTTCTATTGATTTTTAGAAAATATACAACAGTAGGTAAAGTAAAAACTTTAGAGCCAACCCTTCAAAATGAGGATTCAACCTCTATTTATAGTTTGTACAATGAAATTGAAAAAATTAAAAGCATTAGGAACATTACAAGAAAATTGGAGCATCATATCAGTAGGATTCTAAGGTGGGAGCCTCTTAATTGTTTAAAAAAATAAGGGAAGCTAAGCTCCATGGATATTCTACAACTTGGCTTCTAAAACTTGCTTGTCTTCTTCTAATTTTTGACTGAAGACTAGATCAAAGCACGATCAAAGATGCTCATCATTCTTGTAGTGGTTGCCCTAATGTGAATTTGTGATTGAATCTATACCAAGATCTTGATTTTGCATCACTTCAACTTCTCGTTCCTTTCACTTCAACTCCATAATGGTTCAGACAAAAATTTGTAGTATTGCACCACTTTTAATGTTACTTTTCTATACCACCTAAGCTACGCCAATTGTGGACCCTTGATCCACTTTTGGATGGTCATATTATATATTTAGAAAACAAATTTGATGCTTAAATATATCATGGATTGAAACCATTTGCTTTTCCATGGCCTTTAGCTTGATTTAATACAAGGTAAATTCTTTTGTAAAAATCTATTGAGTACTTTGCAGCATCGAAATCCACTCCTTAAAACTCCATAGGGTCATGTTTGACCAATTTTATCATGGAAAATAACATGTGTAGCACCATGTGAAAAATAGAATGTAGTCCCAAGTTACCCTTTTAAAATATAGAATGTCAAACTTGCACCTTATCCCATAGAAAATAACATGTCTTCGGGTATGCAAAGAATAACACCACATCAGACTGCAAAAAATAAAACTAATTTGTCACTTCTTGTGGAATTCTACGCTTTGAATGTGGCACAAGGCAACTTTGACTATTCGTGATGCAGAAAATAATAATGTATTTACCTCATGTAGAATTTAACATAGAATTGCCTTGAATGGAAAATAAGCCTTCATGTTATGGGGAAGATAAACTTTGTTTACTGCCACTCTTTGTATTTATGTAATGCCAACTTTAGTTAAACCAACTGTAGAATTTATCGAAGCATTTCAGAGCATGGAATATAGCATAACATTTCACCTGCCCCTTTGAAATTCTACAACTTGAATTGCTTGCAGGTCAATTTCAAATATTTTGATCATGAAAAGTTACACTTGTGCCTTCGTGGAAAATAACACTTGCTGAGCTACTCCTTAAAAATTTTGCTATCCAAATTGCTCACACAGTCAAATTTGACTATTCTAAATGTGAAAATTAAAACAATGTTGTGATCTAGAAAAAAATAAAATGAAATTGAGCTCTACAAATTTTACCCTACTTTGGGTTGAGTGAAATTTAACACTACATTGAGGCACAAAGCATATTTTTAACACTTAGTCAAAAAATAAAAACATATGCTAAGTATGTGGTATTTTAGGCCTACATTTAGGTTATTATCCATATGATAAGTCTTATTTAAATTTTATGCTTCCTTCGGTTATCCTAACTAGAAGATAAAATAGATTAGGTTGTTTTTACTTTCCATCAAAGTATTATGTTCATTTTAACCTCTAATCGAAATTGAATGAGATTTTGGATCCTAAAAAGCATAATGACATTCTATGTTCATTCCAACTTCTTGAGAGATTAAACTTTAGATAGTTAATAATGAAACATTCAATATGTTTTACCAACTATCCCTTTCAACAATAACCACTTAATTTGTATACCAGATATAACTTTATAGATTGAAATTTATCAACTAAAGGTTATTTATTGTAATAAAATAAAAAGGAGATTTATAATGTGATAATTTTCAAACGAACTTGGAATACAAGAATAGCTAGTTGTGTGAACTCAAGAAAGAGATTCAATATATGAATCCAAATATAATTTAAAAGTTACTCTTAAGGGTTCAACTAAGAATATTACAAATCAATATTATTACATCCCCACTATAACAGGTTACAATTTATGGTAAAACATCTACTGTATTCTCATGTGGATAAAGGTTGCAAAACCTGAGGAGGTTGCACTTGTAATTTAATGACCCATTGATAGATGGTGCATCTGATAATGTTACACATCTGAACGATTCACCCACATGCTTCAAGAATTGATTATTGAATGGATGGGATTAGTGTGGCTCAAGTTGGCTTGAATATATTTCTATTTTAGCAATACAAATATTAACTATGCTTGAGTTATGCTAGAAATAATATTTAATCTACTCGATTCTTAGACATTCATGCACATTAAATAAATAGTGCATTTAGATACCTCAATAAATGCAATTCCACAATATATAGAGAATTACACAATGCACACAAATTCCAAATATGTTGATAGCTTAAAGATAAATCTCATCACTTGTCCCAGGTATTAATAGAAAAAGGTGGTTCAAAAATATAAGCACCTTCATTACCTTTTACATTGAATGCATATATCAAATAGCAATAAGAAAAAATAGAGCACAAGTAACATTATCATGATAAATATGCATAGATATATGCTCGACACACACACCCATCATGACTAAAACAAATGGCTCATGCTCATAATAACATGGCATAAACAACACACAACTCAACCATAGGAGCAAAGAAATTACATTAACACAAGGATTTATATACAAATAATATACAAGCCTTCAATCATATGCTATAGTAATAAAAAATTTAATCTTATTCCATAAGATAGAAGGAAGGGTTCCTTTTTAAATATTATTTTTATACAACTTCCCCTATGACATGTCTCAACTTCACATTCAAGAAGAAAAAGACATCATGGTAATTCTAATTTTTTTTACAATGCTTAGAAAAACACTCTAAGCAAGGTCTTGGTTATCCACATAAGGATTAGATGAACTAGGTGAGGTTATTGAACATCTTTCTAATAACTGAAAACCAATGTAACAGTTTACCAGTTTATTTTATCCCCATATAGATCTAAAGCTTACTTAATTGTTTCAGGGTTGGGTTCACTACCTGGCTTGGCAAATTGACATACATGGAAAAGAAGAGGATTTCATCAACTAAGGATATTATCCCAGTTTTATTATTTAAAAGACACCTATTACAACAACCAAAAACTAATAGATATAAAAGTTATAAAAATGGAATAGCTAGTATAAATAAAATTTCTAGTGTACCATCCATGAACAGAAAGTCACAACATACATAAAACTTCACATAGCATCACTTCATAAAAAGAGAGACAAAACATGTGATAGATTGGCAGAGTTTTCCTACACTTTCCCTTGCTAACATACCAACCTTCCTTACGTACTTCTCTTCTGTGGAAAAGCATACACTAGAGAAACTATGCACAATCAGGCATATTCAGTCGTAGATGAGAGAATATATTAACTTTAATTGTCATATTTCTTATAGTGTTTTAAAGTAAAATCTTGGGTTGACTACAAGATAGTAACCAAAATTCTCTTGTCAATAACAATACATAAATTAAAAAATCTTAGGAATGTTGGCTATCTTAATAGAAATATACCAGAGTTAGGCTATAGAAAAAAGAAAGAGTCTTATCAGTTTAGAGGGCAACACATCAAAATAGTGTTTTACAGTCACCCTACAATGCTAAAATTCAAACAAGTCATTACCAAGTGTCCATTTCTTCTATTTTATTCAACAAATAATTACATAATTAAATATCACAGGGCATCCATTTCTTCTTTCCAACACTGAATCCCTACTTTAACACATAGTGCATCCAATTATTCAACACAAAATCTTTAATTATACATCACAGGGCATCCATTTAATTAACACAAAATCTTTAATTAAACATCACAAGGCATCCATTTAATCAACATAGAATTCTCAATTAAACACAATACATCAGTGAAGGGAATTAGATACATAGTCATCATACAAATTTTTAAAATAGATAGAAAGGGTAGACCTATGACAATGAGCAGGGTTGTAGACCTATGACAACGAGCAGGGTTTTCTTACTCCGCTTCCTTACCCCAAGACTATCCTTTCTTGATTTCATTTTTTCTTCCTTCAAAAACTTCACACCAAATAAGAACACACCTGAAATCCTACTCAAGCTTTCCAAGGTAGCTATTATATAGACAACAATAGTGCATGAAGGTGGCCAATGCATCACGATCTAGCTTCACCAAGTGGACAACTGAATTTCTATTCAAAAGATAAAATGACTTTTCTATATGAAAATAATCATAATTATATTTTATCTTGCAAAAAGATAGTTTTTTCTGTTCTTTTCATCTATTTATTTTATTAGTTAAGTTTTATATTTGTTTAATAAGTAATAAAAAATGTGCAAGCTTACTGTAGTGGTAATTTTTTTAGGTTTTCATTTAGGAGACCCAAGTTCAAACCCCACTTGGTATGAGAGAAGTAGGACCCCTCATTAAAACATGTGTAAACTTATTTTTTTTTGTTATAATACCACTATGTGGTGATGATGTACTACGAGTGGAGCCCGTTTCAATCCCATGTAACCAATTGAAAAAAATAACTAATAAAAGAAATTTTAATTTAATAATATGCTTTATTATTGCTTACAAAATTTCTTTTCTAAATAAAATAATTTCTCTTTATCTTATAAAAATAAGGTAGAACCCACACAAACAAATTATCTCCTTTCTATTTATACCTCCAATTTGATTCCTTTAGGCAATCTGATGATGGCGGGGGTTATCATCTGCTTGGTGGAAATAGATCCTATTTGTAAGACACTTTCCTTGCCTTTGGGGGTTTATAAAATAAGCATCCAAAAAACTAAAATAAAGGTAAAAATTTCATCAAAGCAACCATTCAAAATGCAACACACACACATTCATAATGCACCTATATGAATGTAGTTTATTCGAGCTTCCATGTACTCGTGAGCCACTAGTGAGTGTATCATTGATAAGGCTTTTTTCATCCTTATTAATGTGAATACCTCACCTTAGTGATATTTCACACCACCATAATTTCCCATTTTACCTCTTATGGTCGACCTTTATTATCCTGTCGAAGAAGCATACCTAGTCATGCAATCACAAAAGTTATCAGTAGTACCACATTTTAGGAGTAGAAAACAAAGTACAACTCATCAAATCATCTATACATAAATTAAACAATAGTCATACTAGGAGGATCATTACACACACACTCTCTCTCTCTCCACACACACACACACACACACACACACACACACACACACATATATATATATCATATTCCCTCTTCTTATTTCTCTTATATTTCTTTATGTCTATCGTCCCCTCTAGTTGATTCTCTTCCTCTTCCTTATATACACTAGTGAAATATATAAACAAGTGGAAACTACCTTACTTGTAACCATATTCATGTGTGGATGCTCCTACATCACAATCCCATAGGTGACCTTAATATTAAAATCAATTAACATTATATAAAGTTATTAAAAAATGAGCTCCTTATGGGGAGACCTAGGTTTAAGTTTTCTCCATAAATATAGAACCATTATATGCCTCATTGAAATATAATGGTAACATAGTGATGGGGCAACATAGGTGGAGATAATTACAATCCCATATACCTAGTTGTAAAATAATGATATTTATGGATTTAATAAAAATACATCACACATGTAAATCATTTAATAATTTAAAATCACATGTTCAAATTTAAGAGGCCATATCTCCCTTGATACTTATTAGAATATTATATATAAACACTAGTTTTGTAGTATTTAAAATAAAAATCCAATAGTGTGGTTAGTTTTAAATATAATTGAGTTATAAAATGATATTAAATATAAAATAAATTGATAGGTTTCTCACAAAAAAAGACCCCAATTTAGTTACCATATTTTAGGATATTTATTTTTCTTTAATATAGTTTTAGAAAAACACTTTATTACAAAATTATATTATTGTTATTGAGAACAATTACTATGAAAAATTACAAAATAATAATTTAGTAATGATGATTTTAGAATTGGCTAGATTTCATAATGGCTTCAAAAGAAGTTGTCTTAAGTCTCCCTAGGATAGAGTGACCCTGGTGATCAAGTAGTATTTTACTTTGGATGAGAACTAGAATATCCTTTGAAGTTATCACTTTATGTTCCTTAACATGCTTTGTAGTAAGAGACTCATAAAAATTCCCTCATTCCTATTTTAGTATATGGAAAAAGAAGTGAGTTTGGTTAAAAGAGGTAGAGTGTTAGACCCAATTCATTAGGGGTTGACGAAGCTTATTTTTGACCACGTGATAAAAGTGAGAGGAACTATGAGGGAAGAAATTTTGAATTCTCTACCTTTGACATTGATTATCATTGGTATCCCTGAGTCCTCTAATTTTGAATAGAGTGACTCTCAATATCAAGAGGAATCCCTTATCACTAATGCTCTAATTATGAGAAGGAAAGGGTTGGAATCACCTGCAGAGGTGGGGGTCTCCCCTATTATTGGATTTGGGGGAGTGTTATGCAAACCATATGTTTCAAATGATCAATTTCCTCCTTGGAGCATGCTAACAAGAATCTCCTCATGGTTGAGGCTATGGATTCAAATACCCCTACCCCTACCAATAAATCTAAGTGATCCTTGGATCCTAAAAGTAGACGAAAGAAAAAATCCAAATATCTCAAGAAGCTCCTAAGAATCCTATATTTTAGAAATATGGTGTTGAACTTCTAAAAATCTCTCATTGATTCTTTCCACTCGACCATATCTTGGGTAGAAGAAACAAACATCATGACAAGCTGGGATCAGTGGGAGCCGATTGAGGAACTAAAAAGAGAGAAGGCAAAGATAGTGAGACAAAGAACTGAGTTCTCTGGATCTCTAGGTCTATTTTAGGTTCTATTTTGTGGATTTTTTTTATCTATACTTCCCTTGTGTGGGTTGTGGGTGCTCTGGTTGTTTACGTATGTAGTCTATTTACTCCCTCTTCCTTGTTGAGGAGTTGTTTTACCTTTAGATGTTTACCCCTTATGGTATTTGCTTCACTTCCTATCCCAAATGGACTTGGCTTTGGATTTGTAGGTTCTTATTTTTGTAAACGTTTCAGGGCATCTTTTAAAATCCCTTCTTTCACCTTATAAAAAAATTATGATTTCAAGTAATAATAATGGGCGTATGGTTCAATGGGTGAGACATATGGGTGATGTAGCTCACACCAAGATTCAAATCTTGATGGCACCAAATAGGCTATACAACTTGATGTGACTAAGTTGATGTAAAAGGGAAAGGGGTGACCTTTCAAAACCCTACTTCTATATGTGTGTGTGTGTGTGTGTGTGTGTGTGTGTGTGTGTGTGTGTGTGTGTGTGTGTGTGTGTGAGTGTGAGTGTGTGTGTGTAAGGCTTATAGGGCTCCATTGACACTATCAAAGTATTTTCTAAGGTCCTAATATTTTTTCAACACCACAATTAGTGATCATAATTTTCTCCAAACCACTCAAGTTATTTTACATTTATGGTGTTATTTAAATTAACTAATTATAAAATGAATAAGTTTTTAATCAATTATCAACTACTCATACACCTCTAGCCTTATCATGAGGACCAAATATAAGCCTTAATTAAAATATTAATGATAATTTCATATATCACCATAGGATAAATCCTATATTAATCCTAGTAAATAAATCCTACTATTTGGTCCAAGTGGAATGAAAAATGGGGCATTTCCTACACCATTAGGAACTCCCTCTTGGAATTTCACACAAGTTGATTTCAATATTTTTTTAAGCAATAGATGTTTTACTTGAATCCATACTAAGATTATTATTCCAAGATTCCCTTTCTATGATCAAAGTAGATGTAATTAGTGGTATAAGCATGCCCATACCTACTATAATATCAACCACCTTATTATTATTTAATTTAATATAGGTGGTATTGAAATCACATTAACATAAAATTTGAATCCACCCTTGCCACCAATTTTTTTGCCTGAGTGGAAAGATAATAAAGATTTTAATGGTTAATTTTCTACCCATATTATCAAATAAGATGACACCACTATTTTTAAAGATATATATTACAAGTACTATTTCAAGTTCATTGGGTCATCTAGTTGAGATCATGGGCCTTTATCTTCTTATTCTCATAGGTAAATTTTATATCATATTTCAAGAGGACTTTACGAAGGCCTCTTTTGAATTTATTCTACATAAAATTTAAGACCATTTCTTTAGATGTATTAATTACAAAGAGTGAAGCATTATTGAATATTTTCTTAAGTTTCCAAATAATCATATCCTCAAATATAAACCTCATAATACTTAATTTTCTATCCTAATTGAAAATACCAACCATTATATAGTCTACTTATAATTTTCCATTAAGTAAGTACTTATTATTTTTCCATAAATATCCAAGTTATTCTAAAAATCTTAACTTTAATTTTTATATGTAGATTCAAGATATTTATGCTTAGATTAGACCATCATTATGATTCAAAATATTTGGTTACTTCCATATCTATCATGTTTTTATATTAGTTATTTATATTTATTATTTATTTTCATGTTCTTAATGTAATTAGATCATGTTTAAGGAGAAAGCTATTGTTGTCATAGTTTAGGTTTATAATTCATATTTAGAATTGAAGTAGTTACTACATTTTGAAAATTAATATCTTTATCATTGCTTAAGTTTATTTGAACATATACCATACTAAATTTTTATAAAATTAAAGTGTCACTATACTTTCTAACCGTATTCTACAATATTAAAATTTAATGGTGCTTCTCAATTATAGTATTTCATCATAACTAAAGTTATTATAGTTTACTTGATATTATTAAGATCATAAATTATGATTTATAATCATAATTTTCATATTATTTCTTAACCTATCCATCATTATCATTCTCTATCTCTCTCTATGATTTAAATTCTTATATCATTTCTCAATACTTTGTAGTTATAATACTTTTAATTATGGTATATTTTCCAGTATTTATTCCTTTTTAAATTTCCACCATAGTACATGTGTTTATAATGCTTCTCCATTCACAATTTATTATCTCAATATAAATATTATATTTATATCATGTTTGACAGAGGCTATATTATCACAATTTAAATTATTGATGTGCTCCTTAGTCCTAGTCAATTCTATATTGTTTTCAACTAAATATTACTTTTCACTTATCATATAATATAAATTATTATGATATATTCCTAAATATAGTTAAACATATTCATCATTCTAATCTTACCCAATCATAGTTCAATATGTTGGAACATTTCATAGACTTATTACTTTGAATAGTTGAACTTCTCAATCTTACTTTATATTTTAATTTAGAGTGATTAATATTTGATCTTAGTACATCTTGGTCTAATATCCACCTAGTGGTGTGATGTGTACCCTAGACTATGACCAATATTGGATGGTTTAGAATTGCTTCTAAGCCAACCTCCAAAGAAGATCAATTCTTTGTTGTGAAAAGAAAATTTAATAAATGAAAGAAGACTAAAGATAGAAATAGAGGCTTATAGAGATAAGGGAAAGGAATATTTATTAAAGTGTGAATGGTATTTGGCTAACAACACCTTCACATCCCATGCAAAATACATTGCAAATTACCTACATATAGGGCCTAACAGACCAACCACTAAGAAAAGCATCACAAAATATAAACTAAGTACAAATCATGCATTCTACCACCCTAATAGCCCATAGTGGTGATAATCCAAATAACTAAGGCCCAATAAAATATACCACTAATTGAATTTTGTAAAATTTAATAGAATTGTGATGACTAAATGCAATGCATCCCTAACATTCCAATAGTATCTAGTGATGATCCAAATAGCAACTTAGGCCTAACAAAATAGAACACTATCAAAGCTTTTATAAAAAAATTCTAGAGACTACAAAACATACATACATGAAAGAATTTTACAATACATCATTTGTAGAGGTCAAAAAACATTTAATTAATTAAGTAGCAGAATAAAATTACATAGTTTATAATAGGTAAACACTCAAATTGCTAACCCTCATTTTGAGAAGAATTAAGGTATTTATAATTTTTACAATCCATGGAATCTAGCTTAATCATTACATATATGGCCTCTCCTAGACCTAATACATGTATGTGTAGCCTAGGGCAGTTTAGGTTTTAGGGACAATCAACATACTTGAGAAGAGTGGTTGTCACTTTCTTGCTCTATCTTGGCTAGTTGTCTTGATATTACAATTAACATCTCTCCTTAGTAGCCATGTGTGTTCAATAGACTTGATGTTGGAAATATGAGCAAGATTTATTGTCATTGATGTCAAGAGTCAGTTTCAATGAGTAGTGCAAGAAGAAGGATGTCAAGAGTCATTTTTAGTAATCAATGCAAGAGAAAGATTGCTTCTAGACCTAAGGGAAATAATATTATAATATCTCCCATTATAATATTCAATATGGTCATATAAGGTCTACAGGAGAAATAAGAATGCCCAAGAAAAATAATATTATAATATTTTATTATAATATTAAAGGTCTAATGGTAAGACCTAAAGTAATTAAATTAATTATAATAATTTCATTATAAATTAATTTGTAATTTAATTTAATTAACCCTATGGTTATTAAATTAATTATAAGTTAATTATAATAATTTTATTATTAATTAAATTATAATCTAATTTAATTAACCCTAAGGTTAGGGTTATGAGGGCAAAAATAATGCGTCGACGTCATACATTATCTCCTCCACCGACGTCAACAAATTTCAAGGCATGGGTATAAATACCAAAAGCCTAAGTGGCTTCAAACCTATCCACGATCGAATTTAATTAAACTCCCAAGCAAATCATGTGCGCAATATTCTACGATAAAGAAGGAAGAAGTCATTTTCTTGAATTCTTTGATAGGTAACAAAGGATGAAAAGACACAAGGCTCTAGAGCCTTGTCACCACCTAGCCAAGTGGGCTAGTGGTAGTTGGAAGTGCTTTAGGAATGCAAGGTGTTGTGTTCGATTCACAGCAAGGAAGGTTGTGAGGTTGTTTTGTGCTGAAGAAACCAAATATTTTTGGGTCTTGGCACCTAGGAAGAAGACAAAGCACCATGGGTGCTTTTGCCTTCCATGTGAGCGCTTAGGTCACGTGGCTTGGCAACTGCAGCTAAAGCACTGGAGGCACTTCGACTTGGGATCGAATTCCACTGGGAGCACTTTGAGAGGTACTAAAGTTTTTTATTATAAATTAGTTTTTACCCTAAGGTTGTATGGTGTATTTTTTAGCTTAGGGAGATATAAGGTTGATGAAATTAAATAATTATTTTTTATTTAATTTTTTGGTGGATTGATTTATTTAGAGTGGAGTTATAAGGTGTAATAAGAGATTTATTTTTATATATTTTTGGTGAATGCTAATTTCAATAAGGGGTAATAAGGTGTATTTGAGTTTAATTAATTTTGAAATTGTGAAATATTTTGAGTGTTAGAGTGATATTTTATCATCTAACCTTTTAAATTGGCAAAGAAAGTGATTGTGATTGAGACAGGTTTTGTGGTCAATTCTTCATCAAACAAAATATATGGGAACATCTTCCTTGTGAGTGATTGTTGGATGTTGTGAATGCTAATTTGGAGTGAAAAGGGTTGTTTGATAAGCATTGTTGAGTTTTATTGTTAAATGTTTTTCAGAGTAAAAGTTGATGATAAAAACATTGTTTGATAAGCATTGTTGAAAAGATTGAATGAACCTTCATATGCATGATTAAGGTTTGGGACATATCTTGCAGAGTTGATTTGTGATTGAGTCAAGCTTTGTGTTAAGGCTTGAGGAAATATTTAAATATAAAATTTGGTTCAGCTTTGAGGATAGGTTTATGTTATATCAGACACATAGATTGAGCAGATTTATGCTAGACCAAGGACTGTGTTTAGTGTAGATCAGAGACAGAGATTGAGCAGATTTGTGCTAGACTGAAGGAATATGTTTAGTGAAAATTTGAGATAGAGCTAAGAGCAAAATTTGGGGGTGATAGAGTATAGATGACAACAATATCCAGTGGATAGAGGTCCATTAGATAGGGTAGTGAAGATAGGTCTTCTAAGTGAGGGTAGGAGTCTTTAGTGGATAGAGATCCATAAGCCAGAGTAGTGGAGGTAAGAATTATTCTAGAAGATCACCAACTAGAGTAGAGGGGATTGGTGTCTCATGTGGATAGATATCCATGAACTTGATTAGGGATTGGTGTCTCCTTTGGACAAAGGTCCATAAACATTGTAATAAGAAAAGGATTCCCAAGAGAATTTATTTGAGAAAATTTTATAAGGAATATTTTCTCTGTGGAGTAGTCCACATTGGGTGAACCACATTAAATCATGTATCTCATGTGTGTGATGATTTGTGTGATGTTTATAGATTTAATACTGTTTATTTTATCATATTAATTGAAAAGCAAAAATTTTATCTTATACTATCCACCCCCCTCTCAATATAAGCACATGTTCTTCAATTGGTATCAGAGCGGGTATCTCCATGAAAATACTAACAGCTTGGAGGAAGATCCATCAAAAATACACATGACTTTAGAAAGTGAAGAAGAGACCATGTTTGACATAAAATATGAATTCTTTGCTACTCTCAAGAACCTTGAGAAGGTTAGAAATAAGAACTCAAGTTTGAAGGATCAAATTCAAGAAGATGAAGAAGCAAGAATATAACTTCTATAGAGTATCACATAACTCAAGATAAAGGTAGAAGAGGGAAATAAAATTGAATAGGATATGACAAATCTATTAAGAGCAAGAGAAATAGAATGTGAAAGATTGGAAGTAGAAATTGTTTATCTAAGGAATGAAGTTGAAAATACCAAGGTACTACCAAATATAAAGTTTGGAAAATAGAAAGAGGAGTCAAGTCTTCAAGAAGCAGAGACTTCAAAAAAAGATAAGAAAGTGATGTATACTCCAGAAGGAAAATACATCAGGAAAGAAGAAAGAAAATAAGAACCATGGAAAAAGATCAATTACAAAAAAATGAGGAGCACTCAACCATATTTTCCAAGACATTCAAACATGTTACATACTCTCTTCCATGGCTATTGTTTTTCATGTAAAAAATATGGTCATAGAGTTGTACATTGCACTGGTTATGTTAAAAAGAATGTAAATAGAAATTTCAATTCTTTTGCACCTCTTATGGATAGTGATGTTATATGTTATAAGTACAATAATCTTGGGCACAAGGCTATATGGTGCAAAATGGTATTTCCTAAGTCAAGTAAAAATAATACAACTTCAACAATTAGGAAAGAAAGAAAATGGGATGAAAAAGCTAGATCAATGTTAGTTCAAACAACTCTTCATGCTCAGGATAAATAATAACAATGGTTTCTTAATAGTGGTTTCTCTAGACACATGACAAGAGATATAGACAAATTTCTTGTACTCAAAGAAACTAATAGAGGATCAAAATTTTTTGGTGATAATGGATCAACAAAAATTTATGGAAAAGGAACTCTGAGTTTAGATAATGGGAAAACTAGAACAGAAAATATACTATATGTCAAGGGGTTAAGAAACAATATGCTAAGTGTAAGCCAACTTTGTGATCAAGGTCATATGGTTACATTTCACCCAGATAGATGTGAGATAAGAAAGTCGATAACTGGAAAGGTCATTGCAAATGCAAGTAGAACTCCAAACAACCTCTATATGCTTAATGAGATTAAAGGAAAAAAGTTTTTTCTATCACAAGAAGATGAGATTTGGTTATGGCATAGTCAACATAAGTAATAAACAAGCTATCAGAGATTTACCTAAGCTAAAAATGCCACAAAACACAATTTGTGCACCTTGTCAACATGGAAAGCAAACTAGAACAAGTTTCAAATCAAAGGGATATAAGTCGTCTAAGCCATTGAAACTAATACATATTAATCTATGTAGTCCTACCAAAATACAAATTATTCAAGGAGAAAGTTACTTTATATTTTTTATATATGATTACTCCAGAACAACTTGGGTAGCTTTCCTAAAAGATAAGTTAGAAGCATTTGACAAATTCAAGGTATTTAAAGAACGGGTCGAAAATAAATTCGGAAAAAATATTAAGTGTTTGAGATATAATAGATGAGGAGAATTTACCTCCAATGAATTTGTAGATTTTTGTGAACATGGAATCAAGAGAGAATACTCAGCTGCAAGAACTCCTCAACAAAATGGAGTAGTTCAAAGGAAAAATAGGACTATCGAGAATATGGCTAGAGCTATGTTATATGAGTCCAAAATTTTAGATGGATTTTGGAGGGAAGTAGTCAAAACAGTAGTATATATAATCACTAGGGTTCAGATGAGGGTAAACCATCACAAGAATCCATATGAGATTTGGAAAGGAAGACCAACCATTGTAAAATGCTTCAAGGTTTTTGGAAGCAAGTGTTACATAAGACGGGAAGAGCAAAACTTAGGCAAGTTTGACCCAAGATGTGATGAGGGTATTTTTCTTGGTTATTCTACTAAGAGTAAAGCCTACAGATGCTAAAACAAAAGGACACACACTATTATAGAAAGTATAAATGTAACAATTTATGAGAAGATAGATTCAAGAGAACCAGTTCAGTAAATTGTGTATCACGAAGATGGAAGTTATCAAGAAGAGTTTCATGAGGAATCATATGAATAAGAAGAAGAAACACAAAGACTTATTCCTAAGACTCCATCTAGGTATGTAAAAAAACATCATCCAAAAGAGCTAATCATTGGAAACCCAGATGAGAGACAAACAAGGAGGAGGATAATAACAGAATCTCAACAAAAAAAATTCTTTATTATCTAAAATTGAGCTAAAATACTTCAATGAGGCAAGTGAAGATAAGTTATGGATTAAGGTAATGGATGAGGAATTAGATAAGATATATAAAAGAATGACTTGGGAACTTGTTCCATGACCAAAAGATAAAAAAGTGATTGGCACTAAATGGATATTTAGGAACAAGTTAAAATAAGATGGACATGTAGTCAGGAATAAAGCAAGGTTAGTGTGCAAAGGTTATTCACAAGTAGAAGGAATTGAATTTGATGAGATATTTGCTCTAGTTGCATGAATTGAAGCTATTAGAATATTCTTAGCTTTTTCAATCTTCAAAAAATTCAAATTATATCAGATGGATGTTAAATTAGCCTTTCTAAATGGTGTTTTAGAAGAAGAAGTTTACATTGAGTATCCAGAAGGTTTCAATTTTATTGATAAATCAAACTATGTATGCAAAATAAAGAAAACACTTTATGGACTAAAGAAAGCTCCTAGAGCTTGGTATTCAATATTGGATAAGTACCTACAGGAACAGGGCTTTAGGAAAGGAATAGTGGACAATAACTTTTACATCAAAAATAAAGGGGATGACTTACTAATTATGGTTGTTTATGTTGATGATATCATTTTTGGAGGAAATAATGTTATAATGTGTTAGAAATTTGCAAAGAGCATGCAGAATGAATTTGAGATGTCTATTCTTGGTGAGTTGTCCTTCTTTCTTGGACTTTAGATTTTACAATCAAAGAAAGGGTTGTTTATTTCACAAACCAAGTATATAAAAGAGATGCTAAAGAAATTCAAGTTAGAAGACTATAAACCAATAAGTACTCCCATGGTCACAGGATGTAAATTAAGTAAAGATGATGAATCTCCAGAGGTAAATAAAAAATTATATAGATTTATGATTGGTAGCTTATTGTATGTCACAGCTATTAGACTGGATATCATGTAGGCAGTGGGATTAGTGGTATGGTTTTAGGAAGCACCCAAGGAAACACATGTAGCAGCAGTAAAAAGGATTCTCAGGTATTTAAAATGGACTATGGATTTTGGGCTATGGTATCCCAAAAGTGATAGTTTCACTATCACAACTTATACAGATGCAGATTGGGCTGGTAGTATTGATGACAAAAAAAGTACAAGTGGAGGAACATTCTTTCTTGGAGACTTTTTGGTCTTTTGGTTAAGTAAAAAATAGGCATCAATATCCTTATCTATAGAAGAGGTAGAGTATATTACAGTATTGTCTAGTTGTACACAAGCATTATGAATGAAGCAAAATCTAGAGGATTTTAAGATAAAATATGACCATCTTATTCCATACTGTGTGATAATACAAGTGCTATAAATATCTCAAAGAATCCAGTGATGCACTCTAGGACAAAGCACATTCTGATTAAGTATCATTTTTTGAGAGAGCAAGTGATGGATAAATAGGTTAGGTTGGAATATTTTACTACAAAGGAGCAGATTGTAGATATTTTCACTAAGCCACTTCCTAAAGAGACTTTTGAGTACCTACGAGAAAAGTTGGGAGTAGTAATACTCCCACCCCATAATTAACCACCTCAAGAGGAGGTGGGGGAGGGGCTAAGATAAGAGTCTCATTCTTATCCCTAAGCCCCAAAGGTGACATTTTACATTGATGACAAAGGGGGAGAGATTTGAGTTTTGGGGAAATCATTCAGTCAGGGGAGATTGTTAGAAATATGAGCAAGATTTGTTGTCATTGATGTCAAGAGTCGGTTTCAGTGAGTAGTGCAAGAATAACAGTGTCAAGAGTCAGATTTAGTAATCAATGCAAGAGAAAGATTGTTTCTAGACCTAAGGGAAATAATATTATAATATCTCCCATTATAATATTCAAGATGGTCATATAAGGTCTACAGAGAAATAAGAATGCCCAAGAACAATAATATTATAATATTTTATTATAATATTAAAGGTCTAATGGTAAGACCTAAAGTAATTAAATTAATTATAATAATTTCATTATAAATTAATTTGTAATTTAATTTAATTAACCCTATGGTTATTAAATTAATTATAAGTTAATTATAATAATTTTATTATTAATTAAATTATAATCTAATTTAATTAACCCTAAGGTTAGGGTTATGAGGGCAAAAATAATGCGCCAACATCATACATTATCTCCTCCACCGACGTCAATGAATTTCAAGGCATGGGTATAAATACAAAAAGCCTAACTGTCTTCAAACCTATCCATGATCGAATTTAATTAAACTCCAAAACAAATCGTGTGCACAATATTCGGTGAGCAAGAAGGAAGAATTCCTTCATTTGACTTATTTGGTAGGTAGTGAAGGGTGAAAAGGCACAAGGATCTAGAGCCTTATCACCACCTAGCTAGGTGGGCTAGCAGTAGTTGGCAGCACTTTAGGAATGCAAGGTGCTATGTTCGATTCACATCAAGTAAGGTCATGAGGTTGTTTTGCGCTGAAGATGCCAAAGCTTTTTAGGTCTTGGCACCTAGGAAGAAGATAAAGCATCATGGGTACTTTTGCCTTCCACATGAGCACTTAGCTCACGCAACTTGGCAGTTGTGGCTAAAGCGTTGGAGGCGCTTCGACTTGGGATCGAATCCCGTCAAGAGCACTTTGAGAAATACTAAAGTTTTTTATTATAAATTGGTTTTTTCTCCTAAGGTTGTATGGTGTATTTTTGAGCTTAGGGAGATATAATTTTGATGAAATTAAATAATTATTTTTTATTTAATTGTTTGGTGGATTGAGTTATTTTGAGTGGAGTTATAAGGTGTAATAAGATATTTATTTTTATATGTTTTTGGTGAATGCTAATTTCAAGAAGGAGTAATAAGGAGTATTTGAGTTTAATTATTTTTGTAATTGTAAAATATTTTGAGGGAGTGTTAGAGTGATATTTTGTCATCTAACCTTTGAAATTAGCAAAGAGAGTGATTGTGATTGAGACGGATTTTGGTTAATTATTCATCAAACAAAATGTATGGGCACATATTCCTTGTGAGTGATTGTTGGATGGTGTGAATGCTAAGTTGGAGTGAAAAGGGTTTTTGATAAGCATTGTTGAGTTTATTTTTAAAGGTTTTTCAGAGTAAAAGTTGATGATAAAAACCTTGTTTGATAAGCATTATTGGAAACATTGAATGAACCTTCACATGCATGATTAAGGTTTGGGGTAGATCTAGTAGAGTTGATTTTTGATTGAGTCAAGATTTGTATTAAGGCTTGAGGACATATTTGAAGATAAATTTTGGTGTAGATTTGAGGATAGGTTTGTGCCAGACCAAAGATAGAGATTGAGCAGATTTATGCTAGACTAAAGGGTTGTGTTTAGTACATATAAGAGATAGAGATTGAGCAGATTTGTGCTAGACTAAAGGACTATGTTTAGTGTAGATTTAAGACAGAGCTGAGAGCAAGATTTGGAGGTGACAGAGTATAGAGGACAATAGTATCCAATGGATAGAGGTCCATTAGCCAGGGTAGTGAAGACAGGTCTTCTGAATGAGGGAAAGAGTCTTCAGTGGATATAAATCCATAATCCAGTGCAGTGGATGTAGTAGTTCTTCTAGAAGATCGCCAACCAGAGTAGAGGATATTGGTGTCTCCTATGGATAGAGATCCATGAATTTGATTAGTGGATTAGTGTCTCCTTTGGACAGAGGTCCATAAACATTGTAAAATGGAAAGGATTCCTAAGAGAATTTATTTGAGAAATTTTAATTAGGAATATTTTCTCCATGGAGTAGCCCACATTGGGTGAACCATGTTAAATCATGTCTCTCATGTGTGTGATGATTTTTGTGATTTTTATTTCTTTAATACTATTGACGTTATCATATGGATTGAAAAGCAAGAATTTGTATCTATACTATTCACCCCCCTCTTAGTATAAACACATGTTCTTCACTTGAGCCTCTTTAGCACACTCAACTTATCTCCACTACACTTTCTTGTTATTCCAACTATTAGAATTGTAGGCACCTCCATTCATGATCATTAGGGGTGGTTGTCATTATAGGTTCTAGAATGTTGATCATCACTTTTCACATATTGACTTTGATTTGGGTAATTGAGGAGTGATCAAGTGGTCCCAAATCTTGACACAAATAATTTCCACCAGTAGAGACTTTCCAAAGAGTTGCATGTTGTTGGGGTCTTAAGAAAATGGCTTGGATTTATGAGTGCTCAGACTAATATCAAAACTCTAGCCACTCACACCTTTTATCCACTCATGTCTTTTGACCACTTAGTAGATAGGACCAATGAGATCCCTTGCTTAGACCATTATTAAAATATTTGGCTACTCTTCTCTAGTTTAATAGGGACTTTTAGACACTCAATATAACATCATCTATGAATTTATATGGCCACTTCTTTTTTCTAATGGAGAGATTTGAAGAGCGGCCAAACTATTTTGCCTTAGCATAATTTTAGGCCTGGAAAAGCCCTTGTTAACTTCTAGTCAACAACATATCCAACCCAAAAATGAGTTTAGATCCTAGCCTTAGCAAAATTTCACCAAATTGATGCTCTGACAAGAGTTTTCAAGGACTTGTCTATGTGGACCAAGCATTGGCCGATAGTACATAGTCACATTTCCCATTATTGAGTACTTTATAATTTAAGTTGTTGATTTGATTCACTATCATAGTCTTTCAAAACTATATAAGTAGAATTGTTGTATTTTTCCTTTGAGATAAACATCATGTAACTCATATCATTTAGGTGCTTTCTAATCTTAATTTAAAGCTGTTTCCTAACAATATTATTTTATTGTCACTTCCAAGTTGTTATAACTCTAATAAATTTTATCATGGTAAGTCCATGTCAATGTGAAGTTTTGGTTTTAATTTATATTCAAAATATAACATTTTATTTCATGTTTATTTATATTATATGGTAAGAAAATATAAAATTATCTTTAGGTCATAACTTGTAAAGAACATAAGGATGGGATTGATGTATAATATGGTTACACCCAAACCAAGAAATATGGCCATTTGGCCTTAGTTTTATGCTTTACCATACATTTAATATTCAATTTTGAATGACCTCATATCTCCATAAGGTTTCTAGTTATGGAGTGGATAACTTGAATTATAGTATCAACTTATCACTTCTTATTTTTTTGTTTAAACATATTGAAATGTTGTACCTTCAACTCTAATGGTAATAATTTTATTTATAAACAAGAAAAAATAATCTAAATTTCTAGCAATGTAGAGCTTTATAAAAGAATAAAACTAATGACTACGTCAAACTAGATAACATACAATTATAGTGTCATCATAATAATTTTTTTTGCTAAGGTTGTTAGAACTCAATGCTTTAATTCTTTATATTATGAAGTAATATGTATTTAAATATCTGCCACTTCATAACAAACTCCTAACAAAACTTCCAACTATCATTTTCCCATACTACATGCATATACCTTGTGAGGGTGGTTATAAAACTTGCCACTTCACATGGTCTATGATGGAGTTTCAGGTTCTACTAGTCATGCACTCCAAAAATATTTTTCCTCCAATGTATTCAAGTGAAGGATGTTTGTCAAATATATCAGCCATAGACAAGATTAAATGTTTTCCTACCATATAGACTTGTTACCAAATATTGTCTTAATCATGTCTTCTACTATGGTGAGGTCAATCACTTGTATTTTCTTCTTCTTCATGTATTAATTCATCTGATTAAGCCTTTGCTCATGATACATAATGTATTCTTGCTTCCTTTGATATTTGGCTTGATGTGCTACCATGCATCCTATGTCGATCATTGAATTATTTAGTTTTCAATATTTATCTTCTGTGCAAATCACTTTCCATTTCATATTTTGATTATCTCTTGATGTAGTGAGATCAATTATGTTTGAATTCCTCTTGGTATTTTTCATCTAAAGAAGTTTTTGGTGGAAAGTGATGTATTCATGCTTTCTTTAACGTGCTACTAATAGTTGAATTTTAAATGCATCTTGCATTGATTTCTCTTTCTCTTTTTTGTATTTTTGTTCAAATTCTTCTACATATGGTGAAGAATCACAATTGCAATGTACATCTTCACTCTTAGGTACTTGAATGTATTTTAGCTAATATTTTGGTATCCTTGGTTGTATGGAACCAATTTTCTTACCTCATCCTTTATTTGGAGTCATATCATACACTATTGTGTTGTCTTAGTTGTGCTTGTGCAATAAACATGTGTTTTTATTCTTAATATTTTTTTTCTTCTATAACTTGATTTTACTCTGCTATATTATTTTGCTATGCCTTTTTCCAATTTTTATTTTGCTTGTTTGAATATGACATGTCTTGCTGTTGACTCATCTCTCATGAAGGAGATCCATTTTTAAATAGATTATGCCAACATTCCTTCATTATATGACCCATTTTGTCATAATATTCACACATATTTTGTGTGTGAAATGTATTTCTTTGACAATCATTTCTCTTATTATGATATCTTTGAAAGTTTTTTCTTTTTTGGAAATATTTTTTAAATCTCATGAATCTTCTGAATGGCTAATTTCCTTTCTTATTTGTAATAATTAATTGATCTTCTTCATATGTTGTATGTGAGGCATCTACTATTTGAGTAGGTTCACCAACTTTTCAAAGCTTGGTATTTGTTTAGTGATATTTAATATTGTCACAAAAATATTGTACTTTGATGGGAGAGATATCAAAATAATTGGAACTAATATTTCATGAGATACTTGATTTTCCAATGCTTGTAATGATACTCATAAATTTGCAATTCTCATGAAATTCTAGTTTCTCTCCATTATTCATCTTAAAACAATGGAGTTGGCTCTAAATAAATAGAATATGATTTTTATTCTTTGCTTCAAATACTATTGTTAGCTTCTCCCATACATATTTGGTCATTGTTGAATCCCAAATGTATACTTGGACTTCATATACTACTCCAAACATGATTAATATTGTCTTTTTTTTGCCTTGTCAAAAATTATTTAGTCTTCATTTAATTCTTCTAGACAATAGTAGTCTCATCTACTACTTTTCATACTTCATCAAACTCAATTTGTGTTATGATTTTAGTTTTCTAGGTAGCATTGTTATTTCCCCTTAGTACTTGGGAATTGGGCAACAAGAACTTTGGTGCTCCACTAGCCATAGTAAACTTTCATAAAATTTTAATTATTTTCTTTCACTAAATAAGTCTCAAAAAATTATTTCCAATGAGTATATATAGGCCTATACTTGCATTTTAATTAATATTTCAAATTGTGATAAAATTGGCTCACTAGGCAAAAAGAGATGAAATATTATTCTTTTTTTAATTAGATTTTTTTTCAAAATATAAATATATTTTATTTTACCTTAAATTAAAGTGACTAACCACTTATAATAAAAGTACCTTTTTTTCTTTCCATTATCAATATGGGATTTTGAATTTTCAAGGCCTCTTGACTTCTTGACCTTTTCTCTTGTTAAACCATTGTTAACTTTAGATTATAGTCTTTCTTTTTCTTCTTTTGGTCTATATGCAATTTATGCTCAATACCTTTATGTGAGTTTTTGAATTTTAGAGGAAATATTTATACATCACTTTTGTGAGGTAAATCTTCTTATTAATTTGCAAGAATCACTTTTGTGGGGTGAATCTTTTGATCAATTTGTAGGAATCACTTTTGTTGTTCTGAGAATGCAGGTCATTCTATTTTTGCTTTACTAAGTTTGAATCCAAAGGCTTCTAGTATTCATTTATACTGAAGCTTCTTTGGTTGAATGATTTCTTGCAATGTCTAGGTGATTCTTGTTGGGTGAGTTCTAGGTGAGTGTCTAGATGATTTTGTTGATTTCCAACTGAGTGTTTTTCAGGTGACTTCTAAGTGAGCATTTGGACTCTTATTTTTGTGATCTTTTCTTTGTAAATTTTAACTTGTTTCTAATTTGTGATGCACTTCTTGTATGGATATGGTTACTCTTTATTTTGGGGCTTGTATAGGGCTCTTTTTATTTTAATTAGACACATCTTCATTTTGGTTCTACACCTAAGTCATCCTTGAATTCAATTTCCAAAAATTAATATTTTGCTTCTTTCATCTAGAATCACCTTTGAATGAAATATTCTAGACTCTTTTTCACAAATATTTCATTGGTGCAATTGTTACTAAGAATTATGTTGTTAATTTGACCTTGACATTTTCTATTGATCCATTGATATTTTTTCACTTGGAACTTCTTATTTAAATGCTTTGAGGTTTGATGTGAAATATCATCAAATGCTCACACCTTTTATCGATTGTAGTCACACAAAATTCTTGCCTTAGTTGCTTGTTTATTTTTAAGCATTCATGAGATTTTACCATTACAGATGAATGTTCATGGATTCCTTCTACTTCTTTCCTTTTATTAAATTGCTTGTTGTTTTGAAATTTAATTTCTCATGCACCTCACAAATTTTCTAAATTTGATTATTAGCTTTTGATGTTTCCTTTGTACATGCAAAATCTACTTTTCTTATTAAATCAACAATCATTCCAATTGGAACATTCACATTAATACCAAAATTTATTTCTAGTCTATCGATGGATTATTCTTCTTTACATTTTGTAATCCTTTTGGATGTTTAGGATCCTCCTTTATTGCCCTAGGATTTTATTTATCCTTTTTGGATTGATTACTTTTTATCAAAGTGGTTTTTTTGAACTGCACTTTGTTTGTATGTGTTTGTCTTTCTTCAATTTTGTATAATGTTGCTTCTCTTTTCCTTTAGTTAACTTCTTGCAATTTGTAAAGGTTTCAATATCCTATATAATGATTCAAATAATATATTCATAGTTGCTTGGTAGGAATGTTATCCTTAACCTTGGCCTTGGAGATTTTATCTATTCTTTGTGAGCTCTCAATGCTCTTTGATTGAGATTCTTAAAATTTTCTTGTAGTTCTTTATGAAAAATCAATGGTTTCCTGAGTTTTTATGTAATTTTTTAGGATTTTATATGGATTTATTTATTCCTTTTGAAATGGAAATTCTTCAAGGGAAAATTATGACCCCTTTTCTTTCTTGCTGAAATTGGCCTTTCTACTTGTAGGCTTATGACCTTATTGGTATTAGAAGAGATTGAAACCCTTTGTAATGCTTGAAGGCTTTTGCATTTATGGTCCTTGGCAGAGATTATTCACCCTAAGACCTTTGAATCTACTATGTAAATTTTCTTCATGGAGGCGATTACCTCTCTTTTGAGGTTTTCTTTAAATCAATCTTCAATAGATTTGTTCTAATATTCAAACAAAGTGTTGTTTTAGGCTTATCTGTGTTGAAACTCAAGGAGGATTAGAAGGACAAAAATATTCTACCTACTCAAATACCACATGTTATAAGTCAATTCTTAGATTCTTTGCATTATGAAGTGATAGGTATTTAAATACAAAGAATACCTATTTTTGGTATAACAAAATCCTAACCAAACTTCCATATTTATCCTATACTACATGCATATACCTTGTGAAGGGTGGTTATACCACTTTCCACTTCACGTGGTCTATGATGTAATAAATCCTAACAAATATCTCATCCTATGTAAGGGAAAAAACTCAATAATAATTCATAATATGACATAAATTAAAATCATAATTAAAACTAAAAACTATTGAATATGAGAGACTAGATCCTTCCAGAAGTAATTTTTATACTTTGATATATTAATTAAATGCATTCTCATTTATGAATGAGATACCCATTTTTTAAAACCTTTTATTTTTCTAATCACTCCATATAATTTACACATAGGTATTGATGGAATGGAGGCATAGGTAATAAAGGAAGAAATAAAACAATTTCTATAAAATGGAAACTTCCATAGAAATACCTACTCTATCAAATCCTCTTTGTTAGCTCAAATAAAACAAGTATAGAGATAAATTCCTTTTTTTCATCAATTTCCACCTTATTCAAGTACATCAGTCCTTTGATGTTAAGTGTGCTATTACTAACAAAGTTCATTTCAAGTAATTATAATAATTCTCATATAAAAATGATTTCTTAAATATAAAGCGAGAAAATTATACTCTTTATGGGAACAATGAATGACCATAATGCAGTTTATTGATGAATTAGGTGATATATATACAAAATAGAGATAAATCCATTATGAAATAAATTGCACCAATCATCAAACTACCTCACATACTTTGTAACATTCCTCCTTATTACACCAATGCTTAATCAAAGTACAAATAAAAAAATTAAACCTTATATGGGCAAGATATTTAATGAAGATGTTTATATGTTGATCATTATTAGGTAAAAACTATAGTTGTATGTTACTGTAGACATGAAAATTTGACCCACTTGAGTGAGTTATTTTCCCTATATTCCTATAGAGACCCTCCAAATTTCCCAAAGTAAGTTTGAGCCTCTCTCCTCCTTCCTTTCCCTCCTTTTTTCCTAGCTTTATCATAATCGTAGTCGGCCCTTATAGGGCCTAATTTCTCCTAGCTAGGGTTAGAAAACCCTATTTTTTCAAATCAACCTCTTTGACATCAATTCTCCTTAGGTTTTTCCACCCATCCTTTTTATCCCTTATAAATAAAGGGTTTGAAGCCTTCTTTTCCCCTCTATCCAAGAAGCAAGCTAATAAGAACAAGTTTAAGAGAAGCAAGAATTACCTAATTGCTAAGGTGTCAAGTGATTTATTGAAGCTTTTTGATCTTTGTGGAGTTCTCTTTTGCTACATTGACTGTGTTTTGCTACCCTTGGTGGATGAGTGTTGGATCCCTAAGGAGGAGTTTACTATCTTGGAGGTCTTCATCATTTTGTTTGATTTTTTGCTACCACCAGGTTGTTTTCGTTCATCCTTTTGTTTGAAAATAACCCGGTTCTAGAATAATTATAATGTTCATCTATGGTTTCTAATCTTGTTTTTACATTTCTCTTGGACCCTTGTTCAAAGGATTTATTTTTCTTTCCTAGGGTTAGTGATAATTCAAACAAATAATCATTCTAGGGTTAGCTCTTGTCTTCTTGCATCTTGTATCTTGCATTGTTCTTTCCCTTTTCATAGTTTAGTTGTAGAAAGAGCAAACATAGGTGCATGCTAAATTGATGCATTCAAAAAAATTCCACCCCAAACTTGGAGCGAGTCCTAAAACCATTCCTGGTAAATCCTTTCCTTTGCCCATCAAGTATATAGTTATAACATACCCCCACAATCAGCTCATATTCCAATGAATCCAGTTGATAATTATGCACGGTAGGGAAATTTTCCCCCTCTACATATTTAGTGTACCTAATGTGAAGGCATATATTAGTGGTCAAATTAGGAAGCCTCTTCATTTGCTCTTTCAAAAAATCAAATAAGACCACTAAATCTGCTTGTGTAGATAAAAAAACCTTTAAAAATATCTTAAGAATATTTTTTGTGTGTGTGTATTTCCTTAGTTATCTCCTCTATCCTTTCCCTTCTTCTAATGGCTTCAACCTTAGAAGTCAATGAAGGCACCTCAAATATGATCAAATTCCTCAAGAAGATGATCAGGTTGATAGGGATAATCCTAATCTTGATGCAAAAGAGTAAGACCATGTTGAAATTGATACTAACTATGATCTCTTTAAGGGGCTTAATGGTGGCTTCACTTTTATATTCGTTGATAATTTATGAAGTTTCATAAAACACCACAGAGAGACTTTATATAGAGTTATGGATGAGGAGATGATGTACCTTGTCAGAGCCATAACTTGTGAACCGTACGCCCGTTTGCCCTGCCTTGAGGGCCATTTGATACACATCCTTCACTGTAAGAGTGTGATGCATGCTCATATCATCTTGAACAACAAAACTTAGGCCATTTACATACTTGGAAGCCTGTTGGTCCTCTGTATCATTGTGCTCCACTTGAATGGATAGCTTATAGAATTCATTAGTATAGTCCTCAATGCTTTGATCCTTCTGTCGAAGATTTTGAAATCTACAAAATAGGGTCTGGGAGTAGTATATAGGTATAAATTTTTCCTGTAACTTCTTCTTCATATTTGCCCAATCCCTGATATTTTCCTTTCTATTCCTCTATTGTATAGTCTGTAAATGATCCCACCAAATCAATGCATTTCCCTTCAACTTTGTGCATGTGAGCTTAACCTTCTTCTCTTCAGCAAGATTACTCCATTCAAAATATTTTTCTAGGCTATTGATCCAATTGATCAACTCCTCTGGTTTCAACCCACCAACATACTCGGGAACCTCGATCTTAATACCATCTTGATTCCCCTTAAGCCCCTCTAGAGCTTGTATCAGTCAATTTTAAAAATCGTGCCCTTCTTCCTCTGGGCCCTCTAGTTCTACTTCTACATGGACCTTATATCCATGTTCCTAAGGTATATTTTCATCATCAGATCCTTGATCTGCACGTGCCCTGGGATGTCTCTCTCCCATGCGATCAATCACACTAGTCAGTCATGTTATTTCTGCATTTAGATCCTCTAGTTGCCTATTCATCTGGGCATATCTTCTAGGTGGCATCTTCCATTCACTAGCGAGATCACACCTACTCTGATACCAAATGGTGTAAACTCAGCTACAAGAGACCAACAAAATGGACTTCAATCACATAACACAAATGCAATAATGGAATAAAATTGCCAATTGATATTCTTCTCATTCCTGAATTCACACCCCTTCTACAAAATATTACAATCCATCATATAGCAACCGAAAACCAAAGAAACCCTAAAGAAAACCTAAAAATGTCTTTTTTCTAAAAATTGCTAAAAATATATCTTTTTCCTAAAAACTGCTAAAAATAGAAATGAGTTGGATTGCACTTAAATTTTGTGCACACATCCCTCTTACAATAATTAACCTTAATTTAAAATATTAGGTCATAAATTATGGTATAACAAAAGCTAATAAACTTCTAACAGCCAAAAAAACCCAAAAAACTCGGGAACCTATTCTAAAAGCTAATTTTGGGGCACTAGATGTTGGATTTAGGTCCCGAAAACATGATTTTTGGAGGGTCAGGGGCATTAGAGATGAGCCTAGTGCATAAGACACACACACAAAACCACCTGTTAAATTTCAAGGCAAACGGGCGTACGGTTCACACGTTATGGCTCCGACAAGGTGCATCACAAGACCCAAATTGAAAGAGGTGAGGTACCTCCTTCTTCTACTATCTCTCCTAGGAATGTTCATAGGACCCCCTTGTTTTGAATCTTCACATCCTTGTAATATTATTCATAACGCAATATGTACTACTATTGTGACCCCCAAAATTGGAGGATTTCCACAAGTCCCTCCAACTAGTAGTGCATCTAGAGATTATGTTTAACTTTTTCCTCATCTAGCTAATCTTAACATTTATGCTTCTGTCTCACCAAATGTTAGTTATCCCCCATTGAAATATGCCACATACCATAATGATTTCAATATCTCCAACATAAGACAATTTATCTTTCAACAACCTACATATACCCCTCCCCTAGGGAACCTAAGAATATTGCATAATAAGAATCTTGATATACAAAGTTTAGTTAATCTGGTGAAATAATTGGTTTCTAGAGTGAACATAATTCAATCACCTAGTTTCACCTACAACTACAGATAAATGTGCAATTGTAAAAACCTAGCTCAACCCACCTGGTTTCAAGAAAACCCAGGTCAACCCTCCTGGTTTCAAGTTATAATTTTTTCTTTTAGCTCCAAATAAATTTTATCTAGTTTTACGCATGCTTAATCCTTACGGATGCCACTTCGTTGCAGTCAAAATATCCACAAGAAGAGATTGGCCAGATCTCAAGAGTTTACCTTTTGTATACTCCCTCTCCTTCCCGAGATCCTAGTATACGACAGGGATTTTTAATACCAGGGCCCATATCACCTAGTATTTTAAACGCTTATCATCCCTATAGTGTATGCATTCCAGGATTTCATTTAAGTTCACTACCCTAAACTACATCACGAGTTTACCCCCTTCCTGGTTAAACTCCAAAAGTCTTACCATGCATAAGCCCATATCATTACGCATGTGCCTATAAGATACTTCTGCCCCAAGAACTAGATGGGTTTGACTAGGAATTAAGCCCATTTCATAATTTCTATATTACCCAATCCTTTACTCAACCTTGGGTATTTGTAAAACCTTGACAGGACGTGAGCTCTTTATACTCTCTCACCAGTCTGTTTGATTTGAGTTTAAGAATGTCTACCCACATCCTTTAACTGAGTTGTCTTTTATAACCGGTTTTCTTATTTAAATATCCATAAGTCTTAGTTTTATTTAACTTGAGAATGCTACTAACAATCTATATAAATAAACTCCTTTATATATAAATAAAGGAAAACATCCAATTAAATATATTTACTTCTTTTAAAAGAAATATCCAAACACATCTCCATGACCTATTTATTTTAAGAATACATACATAATACTAAACCATTAAGAATAGGAAATAAAACATAAAATATTAAGCAATAACTTAAAAATATTATCACATGCTTGCTTGAGAACATAAACATTTAATAGACATATTGCCCTTAAACTGAATAACAAAAGTGGAAGCCTAGATATTGTTTATCTTTAAGTAAGAATTCTACTTGAAATTGTTTTTAACTCTCATAACTATAAAATTCACATGATTTTGCTTTTAAAAAAAATATAATTATAAATTCCTACTATTTTTAAATGCTCCAATTTGATATCAAAGCGTTAAAATCCATAGGATTTTTCTACCTAGTAATAGTTATACTTTCTCCAACACGTCAAAGAAGAAAAACTCTCATTAAGCTTTGATACTAAAGATTCTTTCCTAAAGCACTCTAGTAAGCTTTTAATATTATTATAAAAGGAAAAAAAAAAACTATATTTAACTTTCACGAATCCATTACCGTATATATCTCTCTTCACTTATTAACTTTAAGTGGCTAAGAATGACACCACTTTTTTCAAAGTTCCCATAAATAAAACTAAACTCAATTGGTAGTTTTAAACATCTATCCAATGTATTTAATGGTGCTTCTAAAATATAGGGTTTTTTTTTTTAGAAACTATTAGTGAATTAATTTATTTTATTTATTATTTCTTCTTCTTCTTCTTTCTTTTAAAAAAAAAAAAAATTTCCAGAATGCATACCAATCTTTTTCAAACCTTACTTCCACAGAGTCACAGTCTCCAGTTATCTTGCTCTTAAATTTTATGTTCTAGTTCCAAGTTTTCAATTCATTTGGAAATAATTTTTTTCCTTGAAGGCGGTCTAGCCTTGACAGAATGGTTGCTCTCAACGAAAGTTACACGAAGTGAGGGCTTTTAATAGGCAGACCATAAGAGGGAATGAGTGGGAAATTTTTCTATTTCCAGCTAGTCGCAGACCTTACTATGAAGTACTACATTTATAAAAATTATTTTATTATTTATTTATTTATTTTTATTTTTTTACGTACTTAAATAATTATTTATTTTCTTTCTCACAAGTTGCTTTCATTTCATTCTGGGTCATGCAGAAGGTTACTCATAAAGTTAAGATATAATAAAGGGCTATTAATATTATATATTAAATTTTAGATTTTATCATCATTGTACAACCCTAAAATTATATATATAAAAAAAAAGAACATGCACAACCCTACAATTGTCATGTGAAAGGAAAGAACTTAATCATGTCGATCCACATGAATGGTTTTCTTAAACTGTTGTTAAAATTCAGGAAAATGAGTGGCTAAGAAGCCAAAAAGCGAGAATGCTATGTGGGTATGTTGTATAAGGAATAACAAGTTGATTATTTTTTTTTTAAATTGGGTACTCATAATACTAATTAAGCCATGGTTGGCTTAATTGTCACTCCTAATTCGTAAGCTCTTTTCCCATGGCAAATACCAGGGTTGCGGCTGAGATTATGGGTTATCTAACTAGTAACGATAATAGGTATTCAAACACAACGCTCCTCTTTATTAAAACATAAAAAAAGATTATGGCTTGATAAAGAAACCCTTAAAACATGTTACCATAAAAAAAAAAAAATTAAAAATTCAGTTACTTTGAAAAACGCTTATACATAACTTCTATTTGTACATCCCATATTTTCTACATCAGATCACAACAGCAGATTACACCCAACTAATTTCCAACTGAGATAATCACACTATCAACTCTAATTTAAAAATAAGAAATTCAGTAGAAAAATCTAACATCTTCTAACACAACAGCCGTCACAATCCTTCTTTAGAAATAAGAAATTCAACATAGCACTCGTTATCTAAGTTATACAGTGAGCTATATTTAATAAATCCACTGAATAATGTATGCTTCAGAGCAAACTCAAATACTAAACATTTAAAATAATAGTTTTGGTTTATTCTTCACTCTCCGTCTAGCATTATTCAGATTACACCTCAAATGAATTACATTCCATACTTTTCTAGAATCTTTAATATTTTGCTCGATAGCATAGACAAGTATATTTCAAATGAATACTCCAAAGCCATATTCATGGTGTACGACTATTCCAGAGTTAGAGCGGTCAATTTATCATGAATGCAATGCAAACTACCCTAAAATCATGCGTACCATTCTAGAACTACATAGATTTTTCTCAATTTCTATCACCGGGTTTCCAATTTTATGAAGAGTTATGTGATAACAATCCTTATAATGAACTGGTTTAAATATTTAGAAGTATTCTCTTTACCAACTATTAGTACCCACTAACAAATTTTATATTAAGGTTAACAGATTTATACTTAAAATCATGAATCAACTTACTCAAAAAGCTTGCCTACAAACACCTCTTTTCCACTGGTTATCACAATTTTTTTGCTCCCAATAACCACCACACCGTTCTCTCCTCCATTACCCACTAATTTATATAAAATTATTGTTTTAAAAACAATTTACATCTGTAATGAATGCATGTTAATTCCTCTCGATAGCTCGCTAGGTGGTGGAGGAATGCCAGCGTGAACGACGTATTTAAAATCCATAATATATAAAGTATTGGCATATCAACTTAATTTAGTCTATCTCCATAGTATGAGCTTAAGGTAGAATTTTTAAATAATAATAGGTCTTCCCTTCTATTTAATATATTTATATTTTATCTAATATTTATAATAATTTCTAAATTCCTTTTAGTTTTAATTTACTTAAAGATGTTATTTATTATTTTTAATATTATTGTTATTATTATTTTTATTATTATTATCATTATTACTATTGTTAATATTTATATAACATTAATATTATTTTTTATATGTGCATTATTTATTATATATATTTATATATATACATTTTAAATTTATTTACAAAATCAAGTAATCCAATAATGCATCTATATGAAAATGCAACTACATGGACCGCTGGTGGGCATTGCCTTTAGAAACTTCAATCCATATTACGGTGAATACCCACCGCTCATCATATCTTTGGACTTGCCTTGAGCCGATTACCCTTTTTGGAAGAAGGAATCCCAGCTCCGAGCTACTTAAAATAAATAATACCTATACCTGCATCCACATTGACATTAGCATTACCTCACCCTTAAGGAGAAAATAAGCATAATAATAAGTACAACAACTAGGTTGTTACATACCCCCTAAGATTAAACATAGTCCCTATGTTTACATTATATAGCATCAACAAATTTTTTTATAAATTTTCATCAATCTACATAATTATAGCATTGAGTAGTATATATTTATCAAATAGTTTTGATGCAAAAAAAAATTATCATATTTAAAATAAAAATGAAAACTTTCATTTCATAATGTCCACATCTTCCCATGTGGCATTGTTTTTTGAGTATTGGTCCCATTGGACCTTACATTGATCAATGTTTATTTTTCTTAGTTGCTTTGTTCTAAAACCAAGTATCCTAACTGGGTGCACCTCAATGTGCAGGGGATCTATCATCTGCAAATGATCAACATTCAAAACATGAGAAGGATATGGTATGTATTTCTTAAGGAGAGACACATGGAAAGTATCATGAATTTTGGATAGATTAAGGGGTAAGGCCATTTTGTAGGCTACTAGGCTAATTTTATCAATAATGGAAAATGGTCCTACAAATATTGGGCTAAGTTTAGAGGATTTAATGGAGCTCTTAGTAGGTTTAACCCTTATGAACACTATGTATTCCTCAATTAATTCCCCCAGAGTTCATTTTAAATCAGCATAACTTTTTTGTCGATCAGAGGCCTCCTTAAGCCTAAGTCGAATTTCATTCAATTGTTCTTCCATCTCCTTTAGCATATCTGGTCTTATCATAACTGGATCCTTCGGATTACTCCAGGACAAAGGTGTCATACATATTATTCCATATAAAGCCTAAAAAGGTACCATTTTTAGTGAGGCATGATATCCATTATTGTAAGCAAATTCTACCAAATACAGATAGTCTTCCCACTTGGTTTGATGATCCATACAATACATTCACAACATATCCTCCAAAACTTGATTAACCCTTTCAGTTTTTCCATCAGTATCAGGATGATATGTGGTACTTATGTTAAGTTTTGTTCCCCATGCTTGATGTAGTGCTCGCAAAAAATCATATGGGAATCGGGAATCCCTATCTGATATAATGGTTCCAAGAAAACTATGTAGCTGCACCACCTCTTTGGAAAACTTTTGGGCTACAATAGGTGACCCATATTTAACATTATTGGCTATGAAATGTGCAAAATTATGCAACTTTTCCACTACCACAAGGATATCAACATGTTGAAAGCAATTTTTAGGCAATCTGACTATGAAATCCATAGTCACCACTTGCCATTTATATTTCGAGATTATATGAGGTTGCAAATGTCCTGCAGGATGCAAGTGTTCCACCTTTAATTTCTGACATTCTAAATACTTTGCCACATATTCAACAATATATTTTTTCATTCTTGGCCAATAATAATATTTTTTTAGATTCTCATGCATTTTAACATAGCCTGGATGGGCAGAGAGTATGGAGCATAATGTGCTTCTTGTAGTATTTTGCTTTTAAGACCCTGATCATCGGGTACCACCATTCATTTTTGGAAAAATGAAGTGTTTTCCTTGATATCGAATCCTTTGGCTTTGTTAGACCCTTCTTACACCAACTTACAACATTTTTGAGAGAATTCATCCTGATGTTGCAGATTCCTTATTTGCTCAACTATATCAAACTAACATTGTGACATAGCAAAAATATGCCTTCTTCTACTCAGTGCATCGGCTAGCTTATTTTCTTTTCCTTTAATATATTCAATACCAAAATCATATTCTGCTAGAAATTCCATCCATCGCCTTTTCCTGGCATTGAGCATTGGTTGAGTAAAGATGTATTTCAGGTTCTGATGATCAGTTCGTAACTCAAAAGGTTTCCCTAACAGGTAGTGATGCAACATCTTAAGAGCATGTACTACTGCAGCTAACTCCAGGTCATGTGTGGAATAGTTTAGCTCATGCTTTTTAAGTTTTTGGGACTCATAGGCTATTACTCCCTCTTCTTGCATGAGTATTCCACCTATTCCCTCAATGGAGGAATCAATGCAGATAGTGAAAGGAAGCTTAGGATCTGATATCCTAAGAATTGGTGCAATAGTTAAATTTTCTTTGAGTGTTTTAAAAGCTTCCTCACATCATTCAGTCCACTTAAAAACTTTTCCCTTCTTTTGCATATTGGTTATGGGATAGGCTACCTTGGAAAAATTCTTGACAAAGCATCGGTAATACCCAACCATTCCCATAAAACTTCATACTTTAGAGACATTTGTTGGGGTGAGCCATTCAATGATAGCTTCTATTTTATTCGTATCAACAGACACCCCTTCAGCTGAAATAACGTGTCCTAAGTACTGTACTTGAGGGGTATAAAACTCACACTTAGACAACTTTCCATATAACTAATTTTTCATTAGTACTTCTAAGACAATCCTCATATGATGATCATGCTCCTCCTTATTTTTAGAGCAAATCAATATATCATCTAGGAATATTAGCACAAACCAATCCAATTGTTCCCGAAAACACTATTCATAAGATTCATAAATGTTGCTGGGGCATTTTTCAATCCAAATGGTAGTACTGTGAATTCATAATGACCATATCTAGTTTGAAAAGTTGTTTTGTAAGTATCTTCTTCCCTAATTCTTAACTGATGATAGCCTGACCTAAGATCAATTTTTGAGAATATTGTGGCTCCCTTCAACTGATCAAACAAATCATCTATTCTAGGTAAGGAGTATTTATTCTTGACAATCATCTTATTAAGCATCCTGTAATCAATACAGAGTCTCAAAGTTCCGTCCTTCTTTTTCACAAATAAGACCAGTGCACCCCATGGTGAGACACTTGGCTTAATATGTCCTTTTTCTAATAGATCCTGAAGCTAAGTTTTGAGTTCCTATAATTCTATTGTAGTCATTCTATAGGGTGCTCAAGCTATTGGCGTAGCTCCAAGAAGAAGTTCTATTGAAAAATCAAATTCTCGTTTGGGTGGTAGTCCTGGTAGATCCTCAGGAAAAACATCTCGAAAGTAATTTAGCACTAGGTAGGTCTGAAAAAGACTTTTTTTACTCTACCTCCTCTTTCTTATTAAGTTTGACTACAAAAACCCTACTTCTTTTTTTGATAGCTCTTTTAACTTGCATAATTGACAGAAAGTGTGGTTCTACTGACTTACGTCCATAGTGAATTCGAGTTCTTTGTTTGGAGTTGTCAGTGAAATCCTTCCATATTTCCTCAAAGTTAAGTAATAACTTATGAGCTTTAGGCCAATAAAACCCTAAAATTATATCAAAGGTATGCAAAGGTTCTACATAAAGGTGCTAGCTAGTTTTCCCCTGAGGCATGATTATCTGAGGGTCAAACAGACATTGTTCTATGAAATAGGTTTGCCTAGAGCCGTACTCAACATTCCACCCGTTAGCCATAAATACAGGTTTTTTTGGTATGTCTCTCAAAATATTTGGAGAAATAAAACTATCAGTAGCTCCTGAATCAATAAAAATTCTTGCATCTTTATTATAGATTTTACCATTTATTAGAAAAGTTGTAGCCTGTCCAGTGAGTTTAGAGTTACCTATTGCAGTGTAAATTTTATGAACTGGATCCATAGATTCCTTCCTTCTGTCAGCCTTCATAGGATATTTATTAGCATAATGAGGCTCCACATAGATCCAACAACCAGTCCAGGGTGCCTTCTCTCTTTTATCCCCATATTTTCCTTCCTGGCCACCAGTTCTAACCTTTGGGTCAAATCTATTGTAATTTCCTTTATCTTGGCTTTTGCAATTGTTCTGATTTCTATTTCCTTGGTATCTATTCTTGCATTTATCAAATCTGTTCTTGTTCTCATTACATCCCTTGTTACTCTTGTTTTTATCACATTTGGCTGCACCTACATTTTTCTTCCTTTGTAGTTCCTCTCTATTAGAGGTCTTCTGATAGTAAGCCTTTTTGGACTTGTAATTTTCTTCATGCTGACGAGCCAAATCACAAGCGACAGTCAAGGATGTTGGTTTAAGCATAAGAAGTAAATTTTCAATTTTTGGATGACGTCCCATAAAAAAATTTTGAACTTTAATCTCAGTCCTCTGTTCAAACTCAGGCATATACTTAAGTAATTGTACGAATCACTGATAATATTCAGTAACAATCATGTTACACTGAGTTAGCCTAGAAAACTCGATGATTTTCTAAAGATAAAATTGGGGAGATAAATATCTCTCCTTAAATACTATCACAAAATCCTCCTAGGGTACATCTATAGCTTCAACATTATGGGTTTTTTTGTACGTGTCAAATCAGTCAGCAGCTGCTTCGGATAACCGAAACACTGGGTAGGAAGTTTTTGACTTGGGGGATAAGATTATAATAGTAAAATAAGATTCCAAGCTATTCATCCACCTTTCTACTTCCTCCCCATCCCCCTTACCATAAAATTTGGCAATATCAACCCTACACATATCCTTATCCAATTCAGTACCCACTTGTCTTCTTCCGGGGTCCACTGATGTTTCCTCAACAACCATTGCTTCCTTTTCTTTTGACAAATTTTCTATTACCTTTTGCTTTTGAGAGATTATTTCCTATTGCTGAGTAAGCTAAGATTTTTGTAGCTCCATGTGATCTAAAATTTGTGTCTTTTTTTGAGCCATATGTTCCATCATCTGGGGTATCTTTTGATCCATCTGCTCTTTCTGCTGACTCATTTGTTATTGCATTAATTGAATCATTCGAGTCATTTTATCCTCTTTCGGCATAGGCTCCTTTTCCCTCTTTACTATCAAAGGATGTTCAGTAGTTTCCTCAGTAGCTCATATCCTTATAACTTTCCTAAGGACCCGTTTAGGGTTCTCGTCTAGCCCTTCCCACTGAGCCTCTACCAATGGTCTTTTTGAGGAACTAGCTCTTAATCTGGATGCCATTGCCTGTTTGCAAAAAAGAGCCTGGTTAATGGTTTTAATGATTTTCATGCAAGTTTTGTTTAATATTGCTTTAAAATAACATTCTAAAGGTTTTTTTATTTATATAAGAATTCATATGCTCTGATACCAACTATAAAAACCTAGGTCAACCCACCTGGTTTCAAGAAAACCTAGGTCAACCCTCCTGGTTTCAAGTTATATTTTTTTTTAGCTCCAAACAAATTTTATCTAGTTTTACACATGCTTAATCCTTACGGATGCCACTTCATTGCAGTCAAAAAATTTGCAAGGAGAGATTGGCCAGATCTCAATATCTTACCTTTTGTATATTTCCTCTCCTTCCCGAGATCCTAGTAAACGATAGGGTTTTAATACCAAGCCCCATATCACCTGGTATTTTAAACTCTTATCATCACTATAGCGTATGCATGTCAGGATTTGATGTAAGTTAACTACCCTGAACTACATCATGAGTCTACCCCCTTCTTGGTTAAACTCCAAAAGTCTTACCATGCATAAGCCCATATCATTACGCATGTGCCCGTAAGAAACTTCTACCCAAGAACTAGATGGGTTTGCCTAGGAATTAAGCCCATTTCATAATTCCTATATTACCCAATCCTTTACTCAACCTTGGGTATTTGGAAAACCTTGATAGGACGTGAGCTCTATATACTCTCTCACCAGTCTATTTGATTGGAGTTTAATAATGTCTACCCATATTCTTTAACTGAGTTGTCTTTTATAACCAGTTTTGTTATTTATATATCCATAATTCTTAGTTTTATTTAACTTGAGAATGCTACTAACAATCTATATAAATATACTCCATCATATATGAATAAAGGAAAACATCCAATTAAATATATTTACTTCTTTGAAAAGAAATATCCAAACACATCTCCATGACCTATTTATTTTAAGAATACATACATAATACTAAACCATTAAGAATAGGAAATAAAATATAAGATATTAAGCAATAACTTAAAAATATGATCACATGCTTGTTTGAGAACATAAACATTTAATAGACATATTGCTCTCAAACTGAATAACAAAAGTGGAAGCCTAGATATTGTTTATCTTTAAGTAAGAATTCTACTTGAAATTGTTTCTAACTCTCATAAGTATAAAATTCACATGATTTTTCTTTTAAACAAAATATAATTTTAAATTCCTATTATTTTTTAAATGCTTTTATTTGATATCAAAGCGTTAAAATCCATAAGATTTTTCTACCTAATAAAAGGTAAACTTTCTCCAACACGTCAGAGAAGACAAACTCTCATTAAGCTTTTGATACTAAAGATTCTTTACTAAAGCACTCTAGTCTAAAAAAATAATAAGCTTTTACAAATATTATAAAAGAAAAACATTTTAATCTAGATTAACTATACTTAACTTTCACGAATCCAATACCATATATCTCTCATCACTTATTAGCTTTACGTGGTTCTAACACGGCTAAGAATGACATCACATTTTCTAATGTTTCCATATAAAACTAAACTCAATGGGTAGTTTTTAACATCTATCCAATATATTTAATAGCTCTTCTTTAGTCTAAGTTTTTTGTTTAAGAAGCTATCAACGGATTATATTTAAAAAAAAAAAAAATTTGGGGTGGAAAAAAAAATTGTTCCAAACCTTACTTCCACAGAGTCGTAGTCTCCATTTATCTTGCTCTTAAATTTTATGTTCTAGTTCCAGGTTTTCAATTCATTTGGAAATAAATATTTTCCTTAAAGGCGGTCTAGCCCTGATAGAATGGTTGCTCTTAGCAAAAGTCACACGAAGTGAGGTCTTTTAATAGGTAGACCATAGGAGGGAGTGAGTGGGAAATTTTCCTATTTCCAGCTAGTCGCAAACCTTACTATGAAGTACTACGTTTATACAAATTATTTTATTATTTATTTATTTTACGTACTTAAAAAATTATTTATTCCCTTTCTCACAAGCTGCTTTCTTTTCATTCTGCGTCACAAAGGTTGCTCTTAAAAGTTAAGATATAATAAAGGGCTATTAATATTATATAATAAAGTTTAGATATTATCATCATTGTACAACCCTAAAAGTTTATATAGAAAGTAAAGAAAGTGCACAACCCTAAAATTGTCATGTGAAATGAAATAACTTAATCATGTCGATCCACATGAATGGTTTGCTTAAACTATTGTTAAAAGGCAGGAAAAGGAGTGGCTAAGAAGCCAACAAGCGAGAATGCTATGTGGGTATGCTATAATAACAATTTGTTTTTTTTTTTAATTGGGTACTCATAATACTAATGAAGCCACGATTGGATTAATTGTCACTCCCAATTCGCAAGCTCTTTTCCCATGGCAAATACCAGGGTTGCAGTTGAAATTCTGGGTTCTCTAACTAGTAACGATAATATCTATTCAAACATGGCGCTAATTTTTATTAAAACATAAACAAAGCTTATGGATTTATAAAGAAACCCTTAAAACACATTACCATAAAAAAAAGAAAAATTAAAAATTCATTTACTTTAAAAAAGCGCTTATACATAACTTTTATTTGTACATCCCATATTTTCTACATCAGCTCACAACAGCAGATTACACCCAACTAATTTCCAACTGAGATAATCACACTATCAACTCTAATTTAAAAATAAGAAATTCAGTAGAAAAATCTAACATCTTTTAACACAACAACCATCACAATCCTTCTTTGCAAATAAGAAAATCAACAAAGCACTCGTTATCTAAGTTCTACAGTGAGCTATATTAATTAAATCCTCTGAATAATGTATGCTCCAGAGCAAACTCAAATACTAAACATTTAACAGAATAGTTTTGGTTTATTCTTCACTCTCCGTCTAACATTATTCATACCTCAAACGAATTACATTCCATACTTTTCTAATCTTTAATATTTTTCTCGGTAGCACAGAAAATTATATTTCAAATGAATACTCAAAATCCATCTTCAGGGTGTATGGCTATTCCAGAGTTAGAGCGGTCAATTTATCATGAATGCAATGCAAACTACCCTAAAATCATGCCTACCATTCCAGAAGTACATAGATTTTTCTCAATGTCTATCATTGGGTTTCCAATGTTATGAAGAGTTCTATGATAACAATCCTTGTAATTAACCTTGAACTGGTATAAATATTTAGAGGCATTCTCTTTACCAACTATTAATACCCACTAACAAATTTTATATTAAGGTTAACAAATTTATACTTAAAATCAGGAATCAACTTACTCAAAAAACTCACTTGCAAACACCTATTTTCCACTGGTTATCACAATTCCTTCGCTCCCAATAACCACCACACCGTTATCTCCTCCCTTACCCACCAATTTATATAAAAGTATTTTTTTAAAAACAATTTACATCTGTAATTAATGCCTGTTAATTCCTCTCGATAGTTCGCCAGGTGGTGGAGGAATGCCAGCGTGAACGGCGTATTTAAAATCCATAATATATAATGTATTGGCATATCAACTTAATTTAGTCTATCTCCATAGTATGAGCTTAAGGTAGAATTTTTAAATAATAATAGGTATTCCCTTCTATTTAATATATTTATATTTTATTTAATATTTATAATAATTTCTAAATTCCTTTTAGTTTTGATTTACTTATAAGATGTTATTTATTATTATTAATGTTATTGTTATTATTATTTTTATTTTTATTATCATTATTATTATTGTTAATATTTATATAACATTACTATTATTTTCGATATGTGCATTATTTATTATATATATATATATATTTTAAATTTATTTACAAAATCAAGCAATCCAATAATGCATCTATATGAAAATGCGACTACATGGACCGTTGGTGGGCATTGCCTTTAGGACCTTCAATCCATATTACGGTGAATACCCACTGCTCATCATATCTCTAGACTTACCTTGAGCCGATTACCCTTTCTAGAAGAAGGAATCCCAGCTTTGAGCTACTTAAAAAAAATAATACTTGTACCTGCATCCACATTGACATTAGCAATACCTCGCCCTTAAGAAGAAAATAAGCATAATAATAAGTACAATAGCTAGGTTGTTACAGCAATCAACCCTTATATCCTATTGTTTCCTCTAGGACCTACCCTAAGCATTTTCCAATGTTAGTTTTTCCTATCTATAAGGGAATGAAAGATTCAATTAAGTATTTAAGAATATTTAGGATAGCATGTTATGATATCATATATGATGATGTGTTGTTACTTAAGATATTCCCTAAGATATTTGGTGGTATGGCATGAAAGTGGTATTATCGGTTACCTAATCATTATTTGAGGAATTTTGAAGAGAGAGCTAAAATTTTTGTTTAGTAATTTGGTGCTTATGTTGAAAAGAATGTTACTATAAAAGATGTTTATATGTTAAAATAATCTAAAGATGAGAGCTTTTTAGAATTTTTATCTCGTTGGAAGAGTCTAGTTGGATTCTTGAGATATACCTTACCTCCTCAAGACATGCTTGAGATATTTATTGGAAATTTATAAGAGCAACTATCTTATGGATTGGAAACAACAACTATCACCTATTTCGATCAAGAAATTAACCTATCAATAAGGGTATAGCAAGCCCTTATCAAAAGAGAACAACTTAAAGTAAAAGAATATAGGACCACTAAAAATTAGTATGAGAAGAAGCGTGTAGTTGGTGATGGGGTAATAGATAGTAGGCATGTTAATGCTATTGTTAACACAATATAAAAGATGATGCTTAACCAACCTCAAAAATCCCCATGAAGGAATTTCATGAGGCTCAACACACCTATGAATGTGATCCTAAAACAACTTTTGAAAGCTAATATTGTTATAAATAGACTCTATTACATCATTTGGATCATGTGAATGCAAATTTCTTGGTATATACTTAGGACATTAGATTAATTTAGGAGGAAGTTATCTAGTTACTTCATGCAATATAATAAATGCACAAGTATCAATGTGCAAGTTGTATATGTGCAAGCTATCCCTTGCACATCTAGGTAGAGTGTTGGCCAAGGAACCTATTTTCTATATAAAGGGCCATAGACATAGAGCAATATATAGTAGTAGGAAGTAGTGTAGAATAGTGTGGTGTGATGTAGTAGAGTGTGATGTAATGTGATGGAGAGTGAGATGCTCAATGCCTATTCTTGAGCATTAACTTTATTCATGGAGTGTTCATTTTCTCCATAGCTACTTTGTAAACATTTCCATAATTTCTATTTATAGTATATTTTCAATCATCTCATAGATTTACTTTATTTCATATTATTTTACATCTTGTGATTGCTATCTCCCATTACATGCTACATCAAAATATAACAATGGTATCAAAGCTATGGTAGGTCAATAGGAAAACCACCATTATCATTGACCCTAATTTTTTTGTCAACCTGATGCACCATTAGACCAGTCACTATAAAAAATTCTTAGAAGAGTCTAGGTGTTATAATTAGGGAGATACACAAGTAAGGACTGAAAGAAATCTCAGTTTTTGAAATATTGAGATTACTTCGCTATCTATGCACACAAGTCTAAGTTGCAGCATGTCAAGAAGGTGATAGAGCCTTCAATGCTCAATTCAAGCAAGGTCAAAGGAATAGTCTATATGATGGTAGATTTGGAACACTTTATACAAGGATAAGCTCCAAGTGATTCCATTAGAGGGTACAATCAAAGCATTCAAAGTATCTACGTCAATATTGCAGCCCTAGATCATCTGAAAACAACACTGAATATTGCTTGGTAAAAGGTAAATTTCTTTCCCATTCTTATGTGCTTTCTTTCCTAGGAGTTATAAGGTTAAAATTGAAGGAATTTGAATATATTGAAAGCCATACATTAAATGGAATATTTTATCAAACAAATATAATATTTACAATATAAAACCTAGGATTAATAAGGGTTTATACTGGAATAAATCTTGAATGTTTGCAAATATTATTGTGGTCTAATTTTTCCAAAAATTAGGGAGTCATAAGGACTACTACATAAAATTAATTGGACATTAGATACACTTAATTTAATTCTCAAAGAATTATTTAAAAGAGATGTTTATCATAGTTTTTACAAAGGTTGTATATTTATCATATCATTGTCTCAAACTTCTCAAAAGGAGACAATGTTGGAAATATGAGCAAGATTTGTTGTCATTGATGTCAAGAGTCAGTTTCAGTGAGCAGTGCAAGAGGAAGGATGTCAAGAGTCAGTTTTAGAAATAATAAGGTGATCATATAAGGTCTACAAGAGCAAATATGAAGGCCCAAGAAAAACAATATTATAGTATTAAAGGTCTAATGGTAAGACCTAAAGAATTTTTTTTAATTATAAATTAATTTTATTATAAATTAATTTGATTAACTTTATAGTTATTAGATTATTTATAAATTAATTATAATAATTTTATTATTAATTAAATTATAATCTAATTTACCCATGTGTTGTAGGTGAGTTGGAGAGGAGAGGGCAATCCTCCAAGGGAGGTCCCAGGTTCAAATATCCACCCTACCAAAAAGCTGAATTGGGTATCCAAAATCCAATTGATAATGTTGGTGCGGGTAGGGTCGAGTGTGACCCCCGAGTGACTTTGATGGTGTAGAACCCCCTGTTCATGGTCTCTCAGACCAAGGCGGCTTCGTAAGGGGTTTTTCACTTTAAATATATATATATATATATATATATATATATATATATATATATATAATCTAACTTAATTAATCCTAAAGTTAGGTTTATGAGGGCAAAAAGAAATGCACCGACATCATGAATTAATTCCTCCACCAACGTCTAATATGGTGGTGGCACAATGGTATAAATACCATGTACCTTGGTGGCAAAGAAATTAACCTTTGTTCAAATAAACTAAGCCCACGATTTCTACAATTTTTGTGCGAGAAAGAAGACAAAAGGTTTTTGTCTTGTTTGCACTAGCGAAAGGACAAGAGTGGTGAGTCTCTAAGCCTCATAACCAACTAGTTGGTTGGCCTGGTGGCAAGCAGCTATGACGTAGAGCTTTGGCAATCGGGAGGACCTGCGATCGAATATCGAAGGTAGTTTTGGTGAAAGTTTTGGTTTGGGCACCAAAGGAAGCAACGTGATCTTTTTGGTTTAGGTGCTAAATGGAAGAATATAGTGCACAAGGTGATATTTGCTTCAAATATAATCACCTAGCTCTTGAATCCATGGCTAGGGCACTGGTGGCAACACAATGTGGGTTTGATTCCCACCAAGGGAAAAAGGTATTTAAATTTTTAAATTTAATTTTTGTCTTAAGTTTGTTTGGCATAATATTTTAGGGAGTTATAAGGTTTATGAAAAGTGATTTTTATATTGTGATTTTTATGATTAAGTGTTGAATGGAGTGATAAGGCTTTAGAAGGTTTTAAATATTATTTTAAAATAAAGGCTTATTGTGGTTAATTTTTAGAGGATTAATAAGGTGTAATTGAGATCTAGTGTTTTGTATGGTGAGAATAATTTGTGAGGAAATTATTGAATAAATTTTTAGGAAGGTTTTTCTACCTAACCCTTGATATTGGCAAAAAGAGTAATTGTTATTGAGACAAATTTTCAAGGTCAATTCTTCATCAAATACAAGGTATGGGCACATCTTCCTTGTGAGTGATTGTTGGATGTTGTGAATGCTAAGTTGGAGTGAAAAGGATTGTTTGATAAGCATTTTTGAGCTAGGTTTTCTATAATGAAAGTTGATGTTAGAAACCTTTTTTGATAAGCATTGTTGAAAATATTGAAGTAAGCTTTCATATGCTTGAATTAGGGTTTGTGAAAGATCATGAGTATCATTGTTATGTGAAGTTGACTTGTCTATTGGGAGACCAAACATTTTGCTAAAGAATATAACGTTCATACATTACTTGAAGGAAGACAAGCATTTCTTTGGCATCTAATTCTCCTCAAGAGATCAAAGATAAATGGATTTACACTTGGCACTTTAGACAAGAATATTCTCTATTTTAAGGATTTCAATGGTCAAGGATATCAAGCAATCTTCATCTCTACATTTATCACTTCGCTATCTATGCACATAGGTATAAGTTACAACATGTCAAGAAGGTGATAGAGCCTTCAATGCTCAAGTCAAGCGAGGTCAAAGAAATAGTCTATATGGTGCCAGATTTGGAAATATTTAAATAATTATAAGCTCCAAGCGATTCCATTGGAGGGTACATTCAAATAATTCAAAGTATCTACATCATTATTGCAGCCCTATATCATCTAAAAACAAAATCGAATATTGCTTGGTAAAAGGTAAATTTCATTCACATTCTTATGTGATTTATTTCCTTGGGAGTTATAAGGTTAAAATTGAAGGAATTTGACTATATTGAAAGCCATACATTAAAGGGAATATTTTATCAAATAAATATAATATTTGCAATATAAAACCTAGGAGTAATAAGGGTTTCTACAGGAATAAATATTGAATGTTTGCAAATATTATTGTGGTCTAATTTTTCCAAAAATTAGGGAGTCATAAGGACTACTACAAATTAATTGGAAATTAGATACACTAAATTTAATTCCCAAAGGATTATTTAAAAGAGAGGTTTATCATAGTTTTTATAAGGGTTGGATATTTATCATATTATTGTCTCAAACTTCTCAAAAGGAGATAAAATATCCAACATTATAACCTCTTTAAAATTTTGGAAAAGTGGTTAGTTCAATAGGAGCAATAAGGGATAATCGAAGTTGATTTTGGTATTTACAAAACTTTACAAAATCAACCAAATATTGAACTATAATTTACAAAAGCACTATATATTATCCATAACATACTAGGGAGTCATAAGGTATTCTACAAAACTTGGTAATATCATAATCTGTTAAATATTATCAAGCTACAAAATATAAGCTTTCCTCAAAACCTAAAATTCCTTAAGAGTATATACTTACATTACTTGGGAGACATAAGGAAGCCTACAAAAACAAGGATTAATAAGGTTTCATCAAATTAAGCTTATATTTTTTTAATTAGGAATAATATATCCTAATATAGGGAGCCATAAGGATCATGAATCTTCTCATGAAATCTGAAAGAATGTTAGAATTAACTTCAAAAGTAATCCATAGTGAAGCCTTATAAAATAATTTTGATACTAAGGAATACTATATTTAAGCCCATATCAATGAAGCTATTGAAAATGGAAAAAGTGACATTACACTTTCCTAAGATCTTGTGAACATATTATACTTGGGATTTCTCACTTATAAACACTACAAGAATGAAAATGTAGAACAAAGAAGATTGATAGAACTACTCAAAAATAAGACCAAACTTAATGATTCATATCTAGAAAAGCTTTTTCACTCCTTATGAAGTATTGTCATTTTAGGTTCTACTAACTCAAGATCTTATCATGATGCCCAAAGTGGTTTTTCAGAAACTTCTATACAGATTGAAGACAAGAAAGAAGAACCCTCTCTACCAGAATCAAGTAGCAACACAACCACATATGAAAGCACATAGACTGAATCAAAAGGTAAATCTAAATAAGAAGAATATGACGCCAAAGAAGGAGGAATACAGTGCAAAGTCAATTGAAAGAAGAACCTACAGCTTCATCCTATTTTTGCATCATCTAAAGACTAAAGCAACTATAGAAGAATCAAAACCAAGAAGATGAGAGGACAAGTGCACCATGATCTACTCATTCATCAACATTTAGAACCAAATGAAGATACTTGCAAATAAAAAAATAAAGGTGGTTGGATAGAAGACAAGGATGATGAACCTAAACAAGTTGAAGATCATTCGATGGAATAAGATCCACATTGAAGACTAAAGTCTTCAATATCCAAATAATGTAATACAAGGGGGTGTTATAAATAGACTATATTACATCATTTGGATCATGTAAATGTACCTTTCTTGGTATATACTTAAAACATTAGATTAATTTAGGGGTAATTTATCTAGTTACTTCATGCAATGTAATAAATGCACAAGTGTCAATGTGCAAGTTGTATATGTGCAAGCTATTCCTTGCACAACTAGGTAGAGTGTTGGCCAATGAACCTATTTCCTATATAAAGAACCATAGACATAGAGCAATATATAGTAGTAGGAAGTAGTGCAGAATAGTTTGGTGTGATGTAGTAGAGTGTGATGTAATGTGATGGAGTGTGATATGCTCAATATACATTCTTGAGTAGTAGCTTTATTCATGGAGTGTTCATTTCATCCATAGCTACTTTGTAAACATTTCCATCATTTATATTTATAGTATATTTTCATTCATCTTACAGATTTACTTTATTTCATATTATTCTGCATATTGTGATTTCTATCTTTCATTACATGCTACATAAAAAGTTAATAATAATGATTGAGTTACCTCCCGTAAGGAAACCAGATACCACAATAGATTGGTATAAGTCTAGTTAGCATTGTGAATATCATAAAATGGAGGGGCACTGGACAAGCTCTTTTAAGATGTTGAAACATGTGGTTCAAGACCTAATTGACGAGGGTCACCTTGTCATAGAAGGTTCTCAACCACCAAACAATCAACCTCCTACTCAACAAGCACCCACAACTAATCAAGATATGGTAATATTCCAAGATCCTCTAGCTAAGCATGGACAGTAGTTAGCTAATCAAGTGTCATATCAAAATATACCTCCTCCCTATGATAATATGGTTGGTATGATAGCAACAACTACAAGGTAACAAGATCAAGATCAACTAGCTCAACATTCTTAGTAGGAGATGAGCTCTTCATCCAACCCACCTTTGAAGCCCATCTTAGTTTTGAAGAATACCCAAAGAAGGAGCACAAGAGTAGAAATCCCACCTTTAAATTTGAAACCTCAACCTAAAATATCCTTTAATGTTCAAAAATGGTTAGTTGGTACTCCAGCCAAGATCTCTCTCTTAGAGCTTTTGCAAACTTAACCTATTCATATGAGAAAATATGCTCATTACATTCCTAATCATAAGAAATTACAATGCTTTTATAGCACTCCAATCAGTTTGAAATCTTTACTATTATGGAGATCTTACTTGCTCCTACTATGTTTAGAAACACTCTAAAAAATTCCCTATATGCTTTCACAAAAAAACTGATTTCCTTTCAAATAGTAAAGTTGGTGCAACTATATTTAAATGAATTTTAAATATTTATAACCTATATACTTTCGGTAAGATGCTTTAAAGTATGCTCTAGAGTCCAAAATTCTCCCCCTTAAAGTTTATAAGACTGACTAGACAGTCTCTCAGCTTTATATACTGAGATTTCACAACTCCTTTGGTGAAGATGTCCGCTATGTTGTCCAAAGTGTTGCAATGTTGTAGCTCAATCACATATTTATCCACCATGTCTCGAATGAAGTGATACTTCATGTCAAAGTGCTTTGACCTGCTGTGGTGGATAGGATTATGTGCCAATTGGATGACACTCATATTGTCACAGTACAATCTTGTAGGACCACTTTGTCTTTCTCCTATTTCTTCAAGTACTTTTCTCAACCATAAAGCTTGGGTACTAGCATTTGTGATTGCTATGTACTCAGCTTCAGTAGATGATAATGCTACAATAGTCTTGAAATAAGAGAAACTGCATATTGAATATATGGCCTTGTGTTGGTGAGGAACATTGGACTACCAACCATGCTCTTGTAAGTGGTCATGTCAAATTTTGGTGCTCCATCATCTTTTCTCAATTGGATACCATGACCCATTGGAGTTGCAACAGACTTGCATTGCTCCATAGAAAATTTATTTATCATATCTTGAGCATATTTATGTTGACATATGAAGATACCTTTACCTGTTTGATGTACTTCCATGCCTAGGAAATAATGCATTAAACCTAGATATTTCATTTCAAATTATTTCATCATGGAGTGTTTGAAATCCTCATTCATCTTAGCACTACTACCCATGAATATTAGATCATCCACATATAAACATACAATGAGAATATATTTATATTTTTTCATGTAGTAGATAGTAGGTTCAATTTTGTTGAGAGTAAATCCATACTTTTGAAAGTAGCCATCAATGCATGAGTACCATGCCCTTGGTGCTTGCTTGAGGCCATAAAATGTTTTCTTAAATTTATATACAAGGTTCTCCTTACCTTGTTCTTGAAATCCTTGAGGTTTTTGTACAAAAACCTCTTTATTAAATTTCCTAGTGAGAAAGGCACTTTTAACATCCATGTGCTGAATTTTCCACCCTTTGTGGGTAGCCAAAGAAAGTACCGATCTGATTGTCTCCTGTCTAGCAACAGGAGCAAAGGTCTCCTCATAGTTAATACCATACTTCTGAGTGAACCCTTTTTCTACTAGTCTTGCCTTATGTCTTTCAATGCTTCCATCAAAATTGAATTTGGTCTTGTAGACCCATTTACATCCAACACATTTTTTGCCTTTAGGAAGCTCCACTAGCTCCCAAGTATCATTCTTTTTTATAGAGGTCATTTCCTCTTTCATGGCTTGTTTCCATACATCATGAGCACTTTATTTTTCATAGCTAGATGGCTCTAGCTCTACACTAGTAATTAAATCATAATTGACTACATCTCCCTTAGGCTCTTGGGAGTCATCATCACCATACATATGCATATTTTCAAGTCTTTTCAAAACTGCATTCATTTCACTAGCTTGACTTCTAGTGTATATTTTATGGAAATTTGTATCCAACATTTGAAAAGATTGATGGTGCTGAAGTGTTCTTTTACCTCTAGATGGAGAATCAATATCCATAGGTGAAGAACTTACTGATATTTGTGGAGAAGGACTTGGAGTAACATCTGGTGTACTTGAATTAGTACTCATACTTGCGTTTGGAGGACTTCCTTTGCTTTTTTTGGGTTGTACTTGCTGCACTTGAGAGGAACTTGCATCATGAGATCCATCATCAACAAAAAGTTTTTCATGACCCCATTCTCCCCATTCATCAAAATTACATCCCTGGAGAGTACAATTTTATGTGTTTTGGGATTGTAGAGCCTATATGCTTTGGAAGACTCACAATATCTAACAAAAATACATGCTTGACTTTTGGGGTCAAGTTTCTTTCTTTGCTCATTAGGAATGTGGGCATATGTAATACAACCAAAAAATTTAAAGTGTTTTACATTTGGCTTTTTTCCATACCATCCTTCATAAGGAGTAATCCCATCTAAACTAGAAGTAGGACTCCTATTCAAAATGTAAACACTAGTTCTAACATCATCAACCCAATACATGTTACTTAGATGCTTAGTTTGCAACATTGATCTAGCCATTTCTACTATAGTGCGATTATTTCTTTCAGCCACACCATTTTTTTGTGGGGTGTAGGCAGTTGTGAATTGCCTTTTTATTCCATAATATTTACAATATTTTAGAAATGCATTTGAATAGTACTCTCCTCTATCAGTCCTGAGATTCTTTACAACAAACTCATTTTGATTCTATACATTAATTTTGAAATCTATGAAAGAATCAAAAGCTTCATCTTTATTTTTCAATAAATAAATCCAACACATCCTAGATAAATCATCAATGAAAGTGAGAAATTAAGAGTTGTTACAAATTATTTTTTTTTGCATTGGACCACAAATGTCTGAATGCACCAATTAGAGTGGATGGCTAGCTCTCCACGCTTGTCCTCTTGGAAACTTGGATCTTGAGTGCTTTCCCAAAGCACACCCTTCACACACTTCCTTGTGTTCATCAACTTTTGGAAGTCCACTCACCATAGCTTGAGAAGTCAACAATTTCAAGCTTGCAAAATTAAGATGACCAAATCTCAAGTGCCAAAGCACACTTGGATTAGAAATAGCTACACTAGCAAGTTGAGCACCTCCTTGTTCCCTAAACTTAAGAGGAAACAATCTATTATTTGTCATAGGTGCTTGTGTAATAAATCTATTACAATTGTTATTAGCCTATAGTTATTCTCCATAATTTGTCCAACACTAAGCAAATTATGTTGGAGTTTGGGGGTGTAATAGATGTCATTTACCTTCTTGGTGCCTTATTTTATTGGAACCTCCATGGCTCCAATACCTTCAAATTGTAGTGCCTTGTCATCTCCCAATTTGATCTTTGATTTGTAGGAGGAATCCATTGTAGCAAAGAGCTCCTCTTTGACACTCATGTGACTGGAACAACCAGTATCCAAAATCTAAGTTTCATTAAGATTTTGATCTGATTTTCCATAGGTGAGGAACATATTTGAAGAAGCTCCTTCCTCTTATCCATAGTTTCCATATTGACCTCTCCCATATTGAGAAGTCTTGGACCAACAATATCTAGCAAAGTGACCAACCTTGCCATAATTGTAACAAGATTTCTTTGATTTATCACCTCCTCTTCCTTGATTACCACCTCTTGATCTACCTCATCCTCTTCCTTTACCTCTCCTTTAGCATCTTCATTTTCCTTGTCCTAGTCCTCTTCATTATGCACTATCACCTTCTTTGGATGAGAATGCTTTCTCATCACCTCCATAGCTTGTAGATGTAGCACCCTGCAATATTTCTTCATGAGACATCAAGGAACCAATTAGAGCATCAAAAGATAAAGTAGACAAATATTTAGACTCTTCAATAATTACAGCTATATGGTTCTACTTAGGAAGAAGTGTTCTCATTACTTTCTTCACCACTACTTCAGTTTTGATGTCTTCTCCAAGGGTTTGCATTTTGTTTACAATGGCTTTCACTCTCACACAATAATCTCCCACTCTTTCATCATATTGCATCTTGAGATTCTAAAAATATCTCTTAAAAGTTTGAAGCCTCACTTGCTTCACTTGATTTCTCCATTGATAACTATCTCTCAAGGATTTCCATGCTTCTAGGGCTGTTGAACAAGAAGCAATCCTTGGAAAGATGATTTTCTCCAAAGCTGCTTGGAGATGGTAGAGAGCAAATGAGTTTTTCTTTTGGGCATCCTTTTTATTAGTTCTATAAGCTACAATCAAGGTGGTCCAATCTACAGGTTCATTGTAGCCTTCTTCTACAATATTCCATAACCACTTGCCTATGAGTAAGGTCTTCATATTGATGGACCAATACTCGTAATCTAACCCATTAAATTCAGGAATGGGAAGATTGTTATTGACAACTATTGATGCTAATAAAAAAAAGTTTGGAATAATGTAGATATCTTATAATAATATTTTTTTGCAATAAATAACATCATCAGATCTTATTTTACTCAATTGACTCAACCTATTAATTCAATCTCTCAGAATTAACCTTTAATTGCAAAAATACATGCTTCTTTTTATTTACCAAAGTCTCAAGCACCAAATTTATCATAAATTTGCCAATACTGATTGAAACAAACTAAAATTTTTCCTGTAGACTTCTGATATACAAATCTAAAAATCCACTAAATTTCAGAAGTAAATTCACACAAATGAGAAATATGTGATCAATTTACTTTTGCCCTTTCTAGATCTTAGAGTGTTTTTTATACAACCTCAATGTTTTTCACATAAATTTATCTATACAGCTCCAAAATTTCTTAAAATTAAACTATATATTCTTAAGACAATAATATGAAAACCCTCTAAATTTTAGAAGAAAATTAAAAAAGGTGAAAAATATGTGATCATTTAATTTTTCCCTTTTTATCACAATTACGGATCTAGGATTTTTGAAGAAAAAATCAATATTCACACAAATCGATCAATATAGATCCAAATGACCTGAAATTTTATTTGAATTATTATTTTATATAAATAATATTTCTCCCAAAATTTTAGAAGCAAATACCCTGTCTTCCACCTTATACAACTATTTTATTAAAAAATCAAAATGCTAATAAAATCAGCAAATTATATCCAAATCACCTGAAATTTTGACTGAATCCTCTTTATACAATTATATAACAACCCTCAATATTTAATAAGAAACTAAATCAGGATGCATGAGATATTAATGATTTTCTTGAACTCTTCCTTGCAACTCTGCTAAGTGCTAGCCACTTGAGTTTCTCTGACAAAGTGCATGCTTTAGATCTCTTCACAACACTCTTCACAAGTTTTGATCCATATGAGAAAACCTGCTCTGATACCAAAATGAGAAAATATTCTCATTAGATTCATAATCATAAGAACTTACAATGCTTTTATAGCACTCCAATTAGTTTTAAATCTCTACTATTATGGAGATCTTACTTGCTCCTACTATGTTTAGAAACACTCTAAACAATTCCCTATATGCTCTCACAAAAAAACCGATTTCCTCTCAAACAGTAAAGTTTTTACAACTATATTTAAATGAATTTTAAATATTTAGAACCTATATACTTTAGGGAAGATACTCTAAAGTATTCTCTAGAGTCCAACATCATAGGGAAGCCTTGTTAAAGCTTCTAAGTCAATAATTTGTTCCTTAATATATCTCCCCTAGTGCTATAGCTCATGTTGTGGGTTCTATAAGAATACATCATATTATGTTTTTATATGGTGATATGATTTCCTTGAATTATGAGGGAATTATTCCTTCTACATCATGACATTTATTGGGATAACTTTTATCAAACGAATCTTGATTGAAAATGAATCTTCCTTGAATTTATGTACTTACCAATTTTTCCAAAATTTTGGATTAAAAGAGGAAGAATTAACCAAATCCAACATCATAATCAAAGCTTTCAACAAGTCCCAAGAATATTTTAGTGTTATATCTCTCCCCATTAGGATTGGTCCTAGATCTTAGATACCTTGTTCTATGTGGTGTCTTGTCCTACATCTTTAAATCTACTTCTCGGATGACCTCAAATCCATGTGATGAGGGTGGTCCATTCTATTTTTCATCAATTTTGTAAGTTAAAATTTAAATATCAACTGGCCACCATTTTGGGTGATCCTCACCCATTCAAATATTATTTTATGGTTGACCAAGCTCAATCTGATCTCCATTTATGTTCTTCAGTTTCCTCATCTCACATAACCAAGCAATTTGAAAATATAGAGGTGAGTGAGGAACCTCTCATCAATGTTTCATCATGAAATCAAGTTAATCAGTTTCTTCAAGAACATCTTTTGAATATTTCCAAGCTACCACCTTCACCAAGGACTATGGGTTTACCTCATAAGAAGGGTGAAGTCGTACACATTATCATGTGTACATTTATCTTCATAAGAAAGGCCTTCAAAGAAAAGATCCATGGTAGAAATCCTTGTCCTATTGAGAATTATTTTACCCATTGTTACCTATCCAATGATTACCCACTTCCTAAGAAAATCCTATCTAGTATGGGATATATAGGTAAAGGTTTGGGGCCCTAACAGAAGGGTATTCAAGAACCCTTGAATGTTTAGGTTTGGCCTAGGAGGTGTGGCATAGGTTACATCCCTAACAAAACCCAACCTTTACCTTTGACAATGATGATCATCTTGTTACTTATACTAAATATTTAGATCGTCAAAGCTTAGAGTGGAGTGATGAGGATAATGGACCCCCCTATCCCTCAAATATTTTGTTTTACAATATGGTAACCACTAGGCATCCAAATTCTAGTGCAACCTCGAAGGAGAATGCTAAAAGTTGTATCCCTAATGACATGGCTCATATAGATATCTCCTAGAATATCTCCTCCTTCGATGGGTCTATCCCTTGTGTTGTGCATGTTGAGTCTCCTCATTTTCTAGAAGACCCTTATCCTCTATCTTACAAGGACCTTGTAAAGTTGGGGATTGCTCCCCCTTTTGTCAAAAAGGATGGTAAAGTCAAAGTTTGCACTAACTTTCATGCAACATATTCTAGATATTGTACTATGGGATATTCCCTTTGTAATGAGAATCATGAAAATATCCTCCATCATAGTCCTTTCTTTGGTGGATTAAATCTGTAAAACACAAATGAACAACATCATTTGCATTGAAATGTGGAATATATAATACACAATGTAGTTAGGTAACCACCATGTCGTTGAAGGAACCACCCAACTACCTATCAACCATATTAGCACTTCGATAAACATAGAATTTATTCAAATGGTGAATAATATAATAAATAATGCCTATATATGATGTACTATGCTAACATCCCTCCTTATTACATTATTTTGAAATACAAAGAGTATTTCAAAATAATTAAAATTTGACAAGTGTTAGTGACTTAGTGAAAATATCTACAACTTGCTCATCAGTGGGAATGTATTGGAGCTGTATGTGGTGCTTTGGAACTTCATCATGAATGAAATGATAGTGAGTGTCAATGTGTTTGGTACACTCATGAAAGATTATATTCTTGACATGATTCAAAATACCTTTATTATCATAAAACAAATGAAGTGGAAGATTCTTTGGAAGATCTATATTTGTAAGAATACGACTTAACCATATCATCTCACAGACTGCTCCACTTGCTAAATGATATTCTACCTCTATAGAATATAAAGCAACCACCTGCTACTTCTTACTTTTCCAAGAGATAGGTCCAGAAAATGTATCCGAAAGTTAATTTTTGATCATCAATAGATCCGACATAGTCTGATTCTATGTATCTATGTAAGAAAAAATGGTCATTCTTCTTATGCTCTAGGCCATAGTCTTTAATACCATGGACATAATAAAGAACTCTCTTTGCTACTTTCCAATGACTCACCTTAGGTTCCTACATGAACCTTGAAATATAACCCACAACAAAACTAAGATCTAGCCTGGTGTTTGTCATATATATGAGACTCCCAATCATCTAGTGATAGAGAGTACCATCTACCTATGGAGATTGATCATATCATGATAACTTAAGCCCTAGATCCATTGGAGTCACTTTAGAATTACAGTTACTCATGCGATATTTTTTGACCAATGTCTTGGCATACTTCTTTTGTGTTACTTTGATATGATTCTATTTATGAATCACTTCTAAACCAAGACAATAGTGAAGAAGTCCTAGCTTTTTCATTGCAAAAGATTGTTTCAAATCATCTTTCACTGCATCAATCATGTTCTATGAACTTCCACTGATGATTAGATCATCTACATGGAGCACCAAAATCACTATGTCAGAACCATTGTTCTTAATATAGATATTTGCATGTAAAGTACTTCTTTTGAATCCATGCTACAATAGGTGACTATCAATTTTGATGTACCAAGCTCGTGGAGCTTGTTTTAACCCATACAAATATTTCACCAACTTGCAAACTTTCTTTTCTTGGCCTTCAACCACAAATCCTTCTGGTTGGGTCATGTACACTTCTTGTAGGTCACCATTCAAGAAATCATTTTTTACATCCATCTAATGCAACTTCCATCCAAACCGAGTTACCATGGCACAAAGTACTCGAATGGTAGTCATTTTTGTAGTAGGGGTAAAATTCTCTTTATATTATATGTATTATTTATGAGAATAGCCCTTTGCAAAAATACGAGCCTTATGCTTATCAATATTACCATCTGCCTTATACTTCACTTTGAACACCCATTTGCAGCCAATGGGCTTCTTTCCTGAATGCAGATTAACTAGCTTCCATGTGTTATTTTCATGAGAGATGTATGTTTAGGGTTCATTCTCATACAATGTAGACATATAAACCCTTTCTGAAAGCACGAGGATACGGAAACAAAAAGGAAAATGCCAAGTACGATGCGTGTAAAACCAAACTTAACGCTAAAAGCCTATATATTGAAAAATGCATGAAAGGAAAGAACATAAACGAATCGACACAAGATAAAAGCAATATGGAATAAGGCCCTCTTTATTGATATGCTTTTAAAGTCATGTTACAATACGTCTCCTTCCCTTTTAGGGGATAGGAGCGTTAAATATGTTTCTTATCACATCCATGGATAGCAATCCTTCTTCCGCGTGCCCACATGTAAGATGGGTGGACCAAAACGTCACCGCCACTTGTGTATATGAGTGTTGACTCCTTACTGCTCCTCTGATGTCAGAAACCTACGTTCAAGGAAACAGAAAATATTAGTAGCACCTGCAGATAGAATAGAACATGTATTTCCCAAGGCCTACTGTTAGTGTATGCATGAAAATATTAAAACGATAACCAAATAACATCAGAACGACCTAAAAATTTAAAAGAAGCATGAATATGTTACTAGGAGGGCACTTGCAAGTGGAATAGTTGGGAAATTCCTCACAGATTTGTATTCGCTCTAGGGTGGGACGAATAAACCTGCAATAAATTATTAGAAAGCACCCTCTTCAATGTCCTATCCAGGAAGCTCCAAATGACCTACAAAGTTGGGGTTAGCTAATTGGGGGTATTTTGGGAAGACCCAAAAGGTCAGATTTCTCCAATTTGGCCTCTATCACCCAGATTTTTATGGTGCCATCTACAAGTTAGTAAAGGCGGGAAATGATAAAAACATGGTCAAAAATGCTCAAATGAAGTGAAATTTAAACTACAGCCTATTTAAATGACCTAGAATAAGATGCAAAAAAAAAATAAGAGAAATATACCATAGATTTCTAATCACTCCGGGGTGGGGCGTTTAGAACTACGATAGCTTGGGGGGCACCCGGGGGCAGGACGCCCACCGTTTGGGACTCTGTTTCGGCACCAATCCACTTGGGATGGGTCCAAAACCTCTTATGGGGTGTTGTCAACAAATTTTGTGGAATATTGTGGCCAAATGTTCGGGTTTGGGTCTAGAATGTGCCTCCAATAATCACCCAATAACCTCCCTCCAAAAGAGAGATCAAGGATGTGAAAACACAAACAATGGGTGAGGATATATTTTAGCAGCACTTCGTTGCTCCAAATGCTCCTCTCTGTATTCTCTTTTGGGTGAGAAGACTCACCAATTTATAGACCTAGGGTCTCTTTGTTTTGAATGCGCATGCGAGGGCGCCACTTGAGTTGATTGTCCTATTTTGAGAGAAAATATTATTCCCTGATTTAGAGTCTCCTTGCATGAGGTCTCTAAAATAAAGACATGCATGACTGAAGTCTCTCTTCTTGATTTGAAGCCGTTCCTCGCAATTGCATGTCCTGAAGTTGCAGTTAACTCGGAGGACCTATCGAGGTTTGACTTTTTGCCAATCAAACCTGCTATTCGCCTCACCCTAGGGTGAATGCTGCTATTCGTCCCTGGGTGGGGCGAATACCAGTTTGTATTCATCCCAGGGTGGGGCGAGTAGGGAGCAAAGTGCCAAAAGGTGCCAAATTGACTCTTGACCTTCCAAACTACTTTTGGGAGTGGTTAGGACCACTGTTTAACCTCTGGGGGCTGCCCTAGGGGTTGTGTGTGTCAATGCGATCGATGCTTGTTGTCACATAATCGGATTGGTGCTATTTTGGTGTCTATAGATGCCCCTTTTTGGGAAGCATTGTGCAAGGCGCAACACTGAGCAAAAATAGATAACCAAAGCACTAATGATTAGGGTTTCTCAGTAACCTAACCAACTCTTGATGCCCCAAGTATGGAAAGGGCACGCATTCTTGAATCCTTGCTTCTGACGAGCTAAGGAACTTAATTCAAGTGTTAACCTTTTTCGGTGAGGTGTTACTTGAGCTTGGACATTGATCAGTCATGAATAGGCAAAGGGCGCAACCTTTTGTCTGTGGGAACCTTGAGTTCATGATTCATGAATGCCAAGTGTTTGATCAGCTTGTGATTATTGCTTGTTTACTGCCCCAAGCAGGGGCATGATTGTCTTTGTCAATGATCCTTTGAATGCATGTTATTTCCTTGATTGGGTATATCTTTGTTGATTGGTGACTAAGTGTGACTACCCCCTCAAGCGACGAATCGATGAGGGAATGACCGACATGAGAAAAGCGACGAGTCACTTGACCCAAGATGACTTAGGTAAGGGTGCCTTCAGTTGTTTACCGTTGAATGCTTAAGCAGTTTCCGAACATTCTGACCTATTTTTGGTGGGTTTTAACCCTTTTTGTGACGCATTTTGGAGCTAAAATTGTCAAAAATTCGTCCTCCCGTGGAGCGGTCCAGCTATGGTAGCCTTCTTAGGGAGTAGGATAGTGACAATTTGTAACCCCAACATCTATTTTGGATGCCAAGAATGTCAGGCGCAAAGGCGCCTTCGTTCGGCAATGTTATTGCTATTTTTGGTTGGGTTTTGACCCTTTTGTGACGCCTTTTTGGGGATGAAATTCTCGAAAATCCATCATCCCGTGGAGTGGTCCGGCTATGGTAGCCTTCTTAGGGAGTAGGATAGTGAGGATTTGTGACCCCGACATCTGTTTTGCATGCCCGGAATGTCAAGTGCAAAAGCACTCTTATCGGACACTTTTTTTGCTTGTTTTTGGTGTATTTTGTGCAGTTTTTGTTGTTTTTGAAATTTTTGCTCTGTATTCGTCCCTGGGTGGGACGAATACCAGGTTAGTAATCGTCCCAGGGTGGGACGAGTGCTAACTAGAGTGCTCATCCTAGGGAGGAATGATTACAGGCTCAAAAAGCCTATTTAAAGGCCAAAACTAGGTTTTGGGCTCATTTGCATTTGTTTTTCCTGGCGATTTGGAGCTTTGAGGAGGAGGAGGTCAATTCTGCGAAGCGAAGCACTGCCGAAATTTTCCTGCCACCATGAGTTCATGGACCGGATCATCCAGCAGTGGAGCCGAAGCGAGACCAGTGAGTGCCCTTCCTCTTTATTTTGTTTGTGTTATAATTTGAAAACCGCAATTTATTTGTTGTGTCTTTTGTTTTTTTTTTTTTCAAATTTAAAAATGAAACCCTAGTCTATCAAAATTAACACTTAGTTGAAAACTTAGTGTAACCCTAGTTAAACAAAGATCAAAAGTTAGTTTAAAACTGAGCTAAAAAACTTAGTTTAGAACATAACTTAAAAACTTCGCTTAACCCTAATTGAACAAAGATCAAAACTTAGGTTAGAAACGTAGGGTAAAACTGAGCTTAAAAACGTAACTCAACCCTAGTTATTTGTTGTGGTTTGTGTTTTTGTGTTTGTAATTTATCAGTATTTAGAGTTAAAAACCCTAGGTGACAAACAATTTGTTTGTTTTAATTTTTTTGTTTGTTAATTTATGGTTAGAGTTAAAAAACTGACTGAAAATAAGAATTTTTTTGATTTTGTTGTTTGTTTTTAATTTATAGATTAGAGTTAAAAACCCTAGATGATAAAATTATTTTTTTGATTTTTAGTTTGTTTTTAATTTATCGTTAGAGTTAAAAACCCTAGAATTGTTTTTTTGATTTTGTTTGTTTTTTTAATTTATCGCTTTAGAGTTAAAAACCCCTAGGACTGACAAATTAAGTTTTTGTTTGTTTTTAATTAATTGTTTTATTAGAGTTAAAAACCCCTTAGGACTCGACAAATTATTTTTTTTTTTTGTAGTTTTTTAATTTATCAGTTAGAGTTAAAAACCCTAGGACTGACAAATTAGTTTTTTTTGTATTTGTAAATGTATGTCTATTTGTTATTGTTGTATAATTTTTCATTGTTTTAATGTTTTTGTGTTGTTTTCTTTTGCAGGTTGTGAAGAGCCGGTACCGTGTGCCCACGGTTTTCACTGAAGCGTAGGAGGCACTGACTTTGACTGATTGGGAGTGGCTTGATGCCCTTGGGCTCAAGCAGGTGACTCGACTGGAGCCTGTGGTCGGGGATCGGGCCTATCTGATGGCCTTGATCAACTTGTGGGATCCTCGGACTAACACCTTCCATCTCCCAATAGGGGAGATGACAGTGACTTTAGAGGATGTCTATCGGATTCTTCAGATTTTGATAGATGGATTGTCGATCCGGATGATGTCGTAGGATCAACGGACAACAGTGTTGACACACTGCTTTGGGCATGGAGAGGATATGGGGGTGGATAGCCTAGTGGAGAGGGCAGAGGGTGACTGCCAGATTGGTGGCATATTGGTTCGATGGTGGCTAGAGAGGGGTGTGTTGGGAGTGAGGCACGCATTACTTATGGGCCTCATTTCCAACATGCTTCTCCTCGACTCTTCGAGCGTGAGGTTCCCGTGGAACCTGCTAGAGGTGGTGTTTAGGTTGGTGGAGTGTCCGATGAAGGCACCTATGATCATGAGATGGGGATAGACTCTGTTGGCACAACTCTATGATGAGTTGTACGAGGTCCACTACCAGAGGTGGAAGGGGATTAGTTGCAGCTACTTGTTGCAGTGTTGGGCTTGGCAGCACATAGCAGTGGAGAGGCCGGTGGGGCTACCCTGGATGACTCGGGCAGAGATGGTAGACCGAGAGATTGGTTACGGGGCATTGTGGCGGAGGTCTGAGGAGCAGGGACAGAGTCAGCGATGGGCAGGTGTCGTAGGGCACTATGTCGATGCCTTCGCTCGGCTTGCTCTAGGGGAGGTGTTTTGGCACCCCTATCGAGACTGTCCAGCCTGGCCTGAGGCTGGAGAGTGGCTCCGGCAGGTACGTAGGGGGCGGTGGCTGATTGGGCATCATGGGACTGAGCAGGAGTTTTTCCCATATGGCTAGGTTACATGATAGTTTGGGGTGCACCAGGGGTTGCTTGGTGAGCCCGTGGTCTATCGGTGTCGAGGGGACGAGAGGACTCTAGCTTGGCCAGTCATTGCACCGTTGGGTGAGGATGTAGATACATCGATTGACATCCTAGATTTGGATGACATCGGGGTTACCACTGAGTATGACCAGTGGTGGACTTTGCAATGGTGGTGAGGCAAGGGGCCTCTAGGCGGTGCAGAGGTAGCAGCAATAGGTGATGAGGGTGCAGAGGCACCAGGTGAGGGTTGGGGGTTCTGTTGGAGGACGCAGATATGGTAGATGTGGGTGATTTTTGGGGGGATTTTGGGGTGTCAGATCAATCAGAGATGCAGGACATCCCAAAGTAGTCAGCATCGGAGATGCCGATGCCTCAGGCAGTCTCAGAGGATATTGAGGCAGGGTTGCATGTTGAGAATGAGCGATTGGAGGGGATGCTCTAGAGATAGGATGATGAGCTCGAGTATGCACTATGGGAGAGGGATCTCCTATGAATGCAACTAGAAAAATGGGAGAACGCATTGGCTGTGTACCGTCGGTGGGATGGGGATACCGATGCTGCACGGGAGATTGATCTCCTACGAACGTATCTGGTGGAGAGGGATAAGACATTGGTGTAGTGTGACGAGAACTTGGACGTAGTTCATCAGTGGGAGATGGACTTGCTTTGGCATCGATTTGAGATGGAGGCAGAGATTATCCACCTCGGGGGGTGGATTCCTATGGCTAGTGTAGGTGGATCATTGCACCGCTTGAGAGGGAGTGATACTGAGCAGTCAACATCCTCTCGATGTAGGTGACTGGATGAGGGAGGCGCTAGTAGGCATGATGCGAGGGCTAGCAGTAGCCGCCCTGAGGGGTCCCATAGGACCCACACCACGGGGGGTAGTTCCCATCGCACCGATCCTGCGTGATCATGGTGGCCGACGCCCTAGGCTTGGGGGTTTTTGAGTTTTTGCCTTTTTGCGAGGTCAGAGGACCGGTTCATTGTAGCCTGTGGGCATTTTTGATGATATATATACAGATGACTCTTTTTTTGGTGTTTATGCACTTTTCATGGTTTGTTTTTATGCACATGTATTTACATTGATGTATGCATATGCTATTATGAATGCGATGTTTCTAATTTATATGATGTATGCATATGGAATGAATGAAATGAGTTGTTGATAACTTGTCGATGGCACCATAGACTGTACAAGATTTACTGGCTTTTTGTACTTATGGGATGGCTTTGTGGAATGACTTTGCATGTGATAACTTTGTTTTTGTATTTTGCATATTTTCTGATGGTGATGTACGTAATGAAATGTTCCAGTTGTTTTTAAAATGTAGTTAAGCTTTTCTGAGATTCAGATATTTTAACTAACTAGCCAAAACTGTACATTTATCTCGCAAGACTTTTGAACAAGGTATAAATCCGACTTGAGTTTAACCAAGTTATTTCACATCCCTGTGTGTGCAATTGAGTTTGTTTATGTGGTATTTGTCAAGATACCGCCAGTGCTAGATAGGCTATCAACCAAACCCGTATCGAGGATCACCTAATTAGCTCCACTAACTCCGTTGTTGTATTTAGTAAGATTAATCCATGGGACAATCTAAGGTACCATAAGCTAGCTCATCCACATGCAAACATTGGTCTGCTCACACGCAAAGCTAATGTGATAGACATATCATCATGCGGTTAGGATACCGCCATTGCCAGGTAGGCTGTCCACCAAACCCGTAATGAGGATCACCTAGATGGTTTTCGAATGCTGAGAATTCTAGGGATTCAAGTTCAGGTTGTTTGTTTGCTCAATGGTTTAGGATACTTGCTCGTATACATAGTGATGAAAATCACTATTTATTTTTCTCTTTGTTTTTCTTTTTGAGCAAGGATTTTGAATAGTGGTGATAACCACTGTTATTTGATTTTGGATTTTGAGCTTTGTAAGGTTGAGCTTGTAGGTTTGTGGCTTGTGAATGGCATTGATCCTTTTGGCCTTGGGGATGACTACCCATCCTGTTCAGGGACGTGTAGTACGAATCCTTACGACTTGGGGAACCAAAGGGGATTATGGAGATTATGAAGTAAGGGCATTGATCTTTTAGGCCTTGGGGATGACTACCCATCCTGTTCAGGGACGTGTAGTACGAATCCTTACGACTTTGGAGACCAAAGGTGAGTGGAGATGGTCGTGATGATGGCTTGTGGGAATTTTGTTTTTGAATGGCATCGATCCTTTTAGGCCTTGGGGATGACTACCCATCCTTGGCAGGGACGTGTAGTACGAATCCTTACAACTTTGGGGACCAACGATGATTGGGATTTTTGGTAGTGGTGAAAACCACTATTTATTAGGGGGAATTGATGGGGAAGAGCTTGTCCTTTTGTCAATTCTCAGCACTCTTGAACCATTCGCACAGGGGGATGAATAGGCTAATATTTCACCTATGGTACCCTAGACTGCTTTGTAGGTTTCTCTTGCGTTCACACAACTTAGGAATTATTTTATGTGTTTTAACTTGTGTAGGGATGTTACGTAACGAGGCGTGATCCAAGTAAAACTTTCCCTTGTAAAATCCATTTAACTTTGTACAGTTTTTGGCTAGCAATTTAAAGACAACTGAATGATGAAAACCCTATATACATTAGGAGACAACGACCTATGCTAAAAATGGGGATGGTGTTATTCTGGATGTATGCGTTTATAAAATGGATTTGATGTGGAAAATGATGGAATTGCCAAGTAATGACAATCTATGGTGCTTTTGACTTGTATGACCTAGAAAATATGCAATGTATGGATGTGATGCCTAATGCAACCTATATTTTTGTATTTTGATTTTTACGAGTATGCATGGAATTGAAATGCAATTTTTTTTGTTATTTTTGATGATTTTATTGTTTTTGTTTGTTTTTGAATATTTTTTTTGACCAAGCGGTTATGGTAACCCTTGGAGCTTTTGGTGTTGACCAAAGGGTTTATGGATACCTTTGGAGCATTTTGGTTGGACTATGGCTCTCTAGATGTGGAATGGCCTCAAATGACTGATGTTCAAGGGTTCTAGTTCCTTGATTCCTTCAAGAGAGGTGAGCGAGTATGTTCTAGGTCCTATTCTACTATCAATCACATAAGGACCTAACTAGTTTGCCATGAACTTGTCCCTTAGATGGGATGGTAAATTAGAATTTTGTTGGTTCTCTTTTAAGACTAAGTCACCAACCTGAAATTCCCTTAGGTGGACCTTCATGTTGTATGCTTTCTTAAGTCGCTCTTGATAGATATGTAAATGCTCGAGAGCATTGATGTGTCATTCATTGAGCAACGTCGTTGGTCTAATTGGCTTCGTGTAGTGTCATCATTGATGAACTCTTTTAGGGGGAGGGGTTTAACTCGAGAGGCATGACTACCTCGAGAGCCATACACCAACGAAAATGGAGTTGCCCCAGTGGGCGTCCGAATGCTAGTGCGATAAGCCCATAGGGCAAGCGAGATCTGAATGTGCCAATCCTTATGACTATCTACGACTGTCTTTTTGAGGATGGCAACTAGCATTTTGTTTGATGCCTCTGCTTGCCCATTTGCCTACGGATAATAGGGTGTTGAAAAACTGTGCTAAATTTTGTACTTTGTTGTCAAAGCACGCACATCTTTATTCTTGAATGACGTCCCATTATCCGAAAGGATCTTGGATGGAATACCAAAATGACATATGATGTTATGCAAAATAAACTCCGCAATGCGGGTTCCAGTCGTAGAGGTTAGCAGAATTGCTTCCACCCACTTGGTGAAGTACTCTGTGGCCGTTATGATGAACGTGTGATGACCCGACGATGCAAGGGAGATCTTTTCGATTAGATCAAAGCCCCACTATGAAAAAGGCCAAGCCGATTGGATCGGTTGCAAGGCCTGAGAAGGTACGTGTGTCAAATTAGCATGGTGTTGACACTTCACGCACTTCTTTACATATGCACAACAATCTCGCTCTAAATATGGCCAATAATAGCCCATGCGAAGAATGCGCTTTGCGATGGCCATACCGCTGAAGTGGCCACCACATGTACCATCGTGTGCTTGGGTGATCGCCCAAGCGGACTCTTGCTGGTCCAAGCAATGGAGGAGGATTCCTTCATAGCTCCGACGATACAAAATGTCTCCTAACAAGACATGTTTTGCCGCTTTCTGTTTAAATGATCTTTTCGTGGCTTGTGTCAATCCAAGTGGGAGGTTACCTAGCTTGAGGTAATCCCTTATGGGTGTGTACCAATCCTGCTGATCAGAAACCTCGATGGTATGAATGGCCAATCCCTCTTGAAGTTCATCCCTAGCAAAAGCTGAGCGGGAAAGAACTTGTAAAAATAGCGTTGTGTTGCTATTAAGAGGGGTTGGGGAGAACAAGGACCCCCATTTGGCTCGAGTCAGACAATCATGGATTTGAGAGAACCTATCCTGAGATGGTTCAATCTAGATCAGGTGGATTCCTGGCGTTAGGTCAAAGCTTGCACGCTCCATCATGGATTGCGATAATGTTTTGACCTGAATGGTTGTCATCTCACCGGAAGGGTCTTGCGGGATTAGTGACCCCAAGGAGGCCATAGTATCCGCAAAATGATTCGATGATCGAGGGAGTGCCTCGATGTCATACCATTCAAGTTGTGCCAGGAATTTGTCCACAAGGGCTTTGTAGGCCTGCAGAACTGGGCATTTACATTGGAATACCCCCTTTACTTGATTGACAATTAACAACGAATCACCAAAGATGTTTAAACATTTAATGTTCATGGTGATTGTTGTCTGAAGACCTATGAGCAAGGCTTCATATTCTACATTGTTGTTGGTGCACGGGAAGTCTAATTTAAATGATAGAGGCATTGGAGCCCCTTGTGGAGTGAAGAATACAATTCCCGTGCCACCTCCTTGCTCACATTTAGAACCATCGAAGAATAGGGTCATGTCAGCCTGTGACTCAGGCTCATCAAAATCTGGCGATTCTAAAACATGGAAGACCCCATCATCAGGTAGTTCTACGGTCAGAGGCTGATCGTCTTCAAGAGGAGCCTCTGCTAGTTGATCGGTGATGACTTGACCTTTTATGGATTTCTATCCAATGAATTCTATGTCAAACTCCATCAACAACATGATCCATTTCGCCGTGCGGCTACTATGATAAGTACGACTCATCATGTATCGCAATGGATTCTCCTTAGACACAACATACGTCGTATTGCTGAGCATGTAGTGGCGTAGCTTTTTGGTAGCAAACACCACTTCCAAGCAGAGCTTCTCAACGTATGCATAGTTAAGTTCATAACTGACCAGGGTGCGGCTAAGATAGTAAGTAGCCTGTTCTTTGTGTAGTTCATTTTTTTGGGATAGCATGGCACCCAATGCCACCTCAGTAGCTGAGATGTATAAGTAGAATGACACTCCTAGTCTAGGTGGTGCCAATACTGGTGGCAAAGCCAAGTATTGTTTAATGTCATCAAAGGCTAACTGGCACTCGTCATCCCAGTGAAATGTTACCCCCTTGTGCAATAATTTATTCATGGGTCGGCACTTGTCAAATAGTTGTGCTATGAAGCGCTTGATTGACGTGACCTTTCCCTGTAGACTTTTGAGCTGCTTGATGGTAGTTGGGGGAAGCATTTCAAGGATTGCCTTGAATTTGTGTGGGTCTACCTCGATTCCTCATTTGGAGACTATGTAACCCAAGAGCTTTCTAGATGTGATGCCAAATACGCACTTCTTGGGGTTTAGTCTGACTTTATGTTCCATGAGGCGATCGAGGATCTTGCTTAAGTCATCGAGATGATCTAGGCACAAAAGAGATTTGGCCAACAAATCATCCATGTAATCTTCCAAAGTTTTGTGCATGTAATCATGGAAGATGTACGTCATGGCACGTTGGTAGGTGGCACCAACATTTTTAAGGCCAAAGGGCATGACCTTATAACAAAATGTCCCCCAAGGCATTGTGAACGCCATTTTTAGTTGGTCCTCGGGATTGATACGAATTTGATTGTATCCCAAGAAACCATCCATGAGGGAAAGCATTTCATGGCCCGCTGTAGCGTCTACCAATGCATCGATGCTCGGCAAGGGAAAATCATCCTTAGGACTCGCTTTGTTTAGATCTCAAAAATCGATGCATATGCGAATCCTCCCATCAGGATTTTTGATGGGCACCATGTTAGACAACCATGGTGGGTAATCCATGCAGATGACAAACTGTGCATCCAACAGCTTTTGTAGCTCATATTTGACCATTAAGGCCACTGTTGGGTGCATCTTACATAGTTTTTTCTTTACTGGCTTGACTGTCGGATCAAGCGTTAGATTATGCGTGACTAGCTGTGGGTCTAGCCCCGACATGTCTTTGTAGGACCATGCAAAAACCTCCTTCTTCTCTTTGAGAAGGGCAATGTAGTCGGCTTGCTCTTCGAGGGATAGACTTACCCCCATATTGATGATTTGCAAATTCATTGGATCTAAGCCGATGTCTACGTCAGTCGTCTCCTCGATCAACATGTGGGACCCATCCTCCAACTGGTGTGGAGTTGGGATCAAGTGGATATCGTTTGCTGAATTTAGATCATCGTTCAGAATGTCGGGTTCCTCTTCAGCATGGAAGACATCCTGAGTCTGTCCTGGGGTGAAATGGAACATCCCACCACAAGGACAATACTCTGATGGGGATGGCGGTGTGTCGACGATGCTCCCAGTCTATAGCATCTAGGTCTAGATGCAATGACCATGTTGGGTCGACTGGATCATGGATGGGGGCGGTTAAATCAATGGAGATCATGTTGATGAAATGATTGTGGTCTCCATTACCATGGGTGTGACTTCTCGGACATCCTAGATGATCTTTGTGCTCCGGATCTGGCTCTATGGGTACTGGCACAAATGGATCAGCCCTATGCATGGATAAAAGGATAGGGTCCGCCCTAGGCACTGATGGTTTTATAGGGTCTCCAGGAGGAAGATGCTCTCTGTATACCTAGAGTGGCGGGTGCAGTAATTGCTATAACTGTGCCTGGTTTAGGTGCCACCTATGCCTTGGCCCTATGTGTAACTATTCAAACATGTCATCTATGTCCAAGGGATATTGTTGTTGTCACATATGATTGAGATAAGCCATCTCAGTTTCATCTTCATAATCACTGTTAGAGATCCAAAGGCCTTCGTTGGCTCCAACAGCTGTTTGTGACATATGAGGCTCATCTTGCTCGAGCAAATTAATGTGGTCCCATCGAGGTTGTTCCACTCTCTACGGGGGGACCTGATTCTCTTGAGGTGGCATATGCTCAATTGGAGCATCCAAAGGGAACATTGTCAGGAAGCTCTCCTGATAATCATCCATGGGATGTACTTGTGAATGATTGCTATCAGACTCGAAAGGATCCCAAGGTGCTACCTCGTATTCTGACTCATCTTCTGAAGACCCTTCTTGGTCTTGTCCATATCCCTCTTGTAGGTGAGTCCTCAAATTTTCTCCCTTTTTGGCCGAAGGGAAAGGGTTGTTATGGTCAACAAGGTTGGTTGTTAGCAATGGGAGATAATCCCCCAATGTATATGTTGTGTTAGGATTGGCATATGGATCTAATGCCAACCCATCCTTGTTGCCTATCCCTAGGCCTTGCATGTTCTCTACCAAGATGTCTAGGGGTAGGGGGTGGTTGAACCCTACTCCTGACTTGTCATACGGCATTTGATATCTCGGTTGGCAAAGAACACGCACTCCTTGCTCATACCTACCCAACCCATATCCATGCCAATTGCATTGGCCAAGATATCTCAATGCGAAGTCTAGGTTGGACAAATAGTTGACGTCCTCTACAAAGGGCTCTTCATCTTCGTCTTCTTGCATATAAGTTTCAATGCCATTATCCAGGCCCCCATAAAAAAATTTGGTCTGATTGGGTGGGTAGCCTAGAGGAACCACAGAGCCGATGGGGAGTCGAGGTCTCCCCATGTCCTGCATGGACTCAAGTGTGGGTGTTGCTACAATGTTTCGCACTAGATACTCCCCCAGGCCCATGTTGGCCATCTCAACGGTGATCATTTGTGGTTGAGGGGGAGCGAATGGGAGTCCTTCCGGAGTCCACTCCATGTAGGGTGAACTAGGCATCTCGACTTCCATTCGGCTAGGCATCTCTTCGATAGAGATGGTTGAGACTAGGGGTGGTTCCTCTTCTAGGGGTTTCTTTCCCTTGTCCTTTGGTGTGGCCACCATAGGTGGCATCATTGTTGAAGGACCAGATGAGGAAGATGGACCCTACTGGGGATTTGATGGACTCAACAATGGGGATGCCTACGGAATCGGACCCTGGTTAGATGGATTCAACTAAAAATCCAAATGTGTTGATGGAAGGGTCGATTACGGCATGAATTGCATCGTATTGCAATACTTGAAGGGCTCTAAGTCTGCCGAGACTACATGCACCTATCCTTCAAATGTATACTTTAGGCACTGATGAGCTATTGAAGGGACACACTTCATGTCCCTAATCCAAGGCTAGCCCAGCAAGATATTATAGGCCATCTCACCTTCCAAGATGTGGCACAATGTATGAATAGTCTTTTGTCCCACTTGGATGGGTAGGACAATTGTGCCAACCGTCGAGCATATTGCATCATTGAATGCTCGAAGGGTATAGGTGGAGGCCACGATGTGAGATGCCGACAACTTCAGATGTTTCAATGCTGCTGTTGTAATGATGTTACTGGATGAGCCTATGTCCACCAACACCCTCTTATACGGAATCCCGTTGACCCATGCAATAACGTGGAGGGGTGGATCCGCCACATCACCAATCACTGATTTCAATTCATCTTCTCTAAAGGTGATGACTGGTTCTATACATTGTTTTACATGTCCCACAAAGTTGTTGAAAGAGTTTGCTTTATGGGGCTGCAGCTCGATGGCTTTTAATATCTCCATTAGAGCCTCCCGATGGGGCACTGATTGTTGAATGAGCTCGTATATGGAGAGCCTAGCCGATGTGGTCCTTAGACTTTGGGTAAGTCTAGTCCGAATCATGGCCACTGGTCTAGGTGGGGGAGGTTGCGTAGGGTGTTGTTGAGGTTGTGACGTCGATGGAACCTCTCTTGTGGCCACCGCAGGAGCAGCTCCTGGATACCTCTTGTTCCTAGTCACTATGCTTATCATCCCTACATACCCCTGCATGGGGCAATTTTGTTGCACCTCATTGACTTGAAGGGGTTTTTCCTGCACATCATGGGTAGGCAGGGGGTCTCTAAAGACTCCCATATGTTGGTTGTTTGGCGCTACGGGGTTGTCCACCGCCAATGTCTTGTTGTCGATTAGGTCTTGCACCAAGCCTTTGAACTTCCAACATGCATTAAGGTCATGTCCCTTCCGTCTATGGAACCTACAATACAAGTCCTCCCGGTACCCCTTAGGCTTTGGTGCATTGGGGTCTATGGTTTGAATCTCTGGCAAGTTGATCAAGTTCACCGCTGACAAGCGGTCAAACAGGGAGTCCCTGGACTCTGTGTAAGGTGTAAATTGTCACCTAGGGTGACGCTACTAATTTTGTTCCTACCTCTGGTTTTCTCTGTCATAATTGTTAGGAGGCACCACCTGATAGTTAGCCTTTTGAGGCTATGTTTCTTGTGCAGGCTTAGGGACGTTTATAGCAACCTGATTGACCGCAATGGGTTTCTATTGCGTGGTCCCTATTTTGGTGTTCTTAGGCCATTCTTTCTTCTTTGGCTTGGCAATCTCGCCATCCTGTATCTTGATCTCCTCAATGATTTTGGCTTGCGCCAGAGCTTCCTCAAGAGTGGCATATTGTTGTAGCTACAATAGCATGGAGATCGATCTCAAACAGCTCTTTGAGAACATTTGGGTCAGGTCAGACATGGGAGGGAGGTAGGGCAGCTTTGAAAGCAACGTCCTCCACCGGTTCCCATATGCCACCATGGTTTCTTCCTCATACTGCCTGAGGCTAGCTAGGTCGCTTAGTGATGCCTTTTTCTTGGTGTTGAAGGTGAAGCATTCGAGGAATGCGTCCACTAGCTGATCCAAGTTACTGATGCTATGTTTTGGCAATTGAGTGAACCAATCTGAGGTAGGACCTACGAATGTGGTTATAAATGTTCTTAGTAACAAAGCATCATTGTCCTGAATGCCAAAGCACTGGCTCAAGAATCTAGTCACGTGCTCTTGGGCATCCTCCTCCCCTCTAAAGAGTGCCAACTGGGGCAGTTTAAAGTGTTCAGGGTATGGAGGTGCCGACACTGACGGATGCACAGGATGACTATGGAGTTGGCGTAAAGTAGGCTTTTGGGGCCTAGAAGTCTTGGTCTCCATAGACTCTAAGCGCTCTAGCAACGCTTTATATGCATCGAAGGATTTAATTTCTTCCTCCTTAGTTTGCTCCCATTGTGGGTTGCGGGGAACTTGAGGCCTATGGAGGGGTGGTTGGATAGCACCCCCTTTGCCTTGGTAGGGCATTTCAGCCCACTCTTCTTCTTGTTCATACTCCTCATAGGCTTCTTGAGGAGTGCCTGGCCGAGACCTATAAACATGGGTGGGTGCCCGCGGAGGGTGCCCATCATTGTTCCTAGGAGTGGCCTCCCGCTCAGGTCTAGGAGGTCTTGGAGGTAGCACTTGGTAAGGTCACGGGGACTTGTCTCGCACCAAGGGGTTGCACCTCTCATACACTTCTACTTTATGCGCATGAGGGGTTGGGACCTTCTCAGGCACATTGTTATGAAGCAATTCGGTTGTCTGACGTTGAATGCGCTCTTTGTTAAGGTGATACAGATGCTCTAACTATTGTTGATCTTGCCTGAGCTGCATGATTTGCGCTTGGTGAGTGGCATGTCTGGAAAATGCCAAGTCACTTTGTTCCACCGTCTCATGTTTAGGAAGCCTAGATGCCTCTCCTACATGTCTATCTCGGTCATGGTGATCCGAGACCCCTATGGGTTGCTTTCCTCTATCGAGGTTAGCTGCATTAACCCGAGGCTCTGGCCTCAATGGGTGATCCTGATACATAGCAGGTGTGGAGGTGCATCGCTCCCATGCTGTGTACTGCTCTTGAGGAACGTGGTGGTCTTCCTCGTACTCCCTTTCATATGCATGCAAGGTGTGGGCAGAATTGTCTTGCCCTGTCTGGAGAGCCTGATACTCTGGATTTGGTCTAGTGTTTCTAACAGTAATATGGGGTAGAGGAGGGATGACGAAATCATGTGGCCCCTCCTTATGGACCCTATGTTGCTCTAGCACTTCATCACTAGGCCACTCATAACGAGCGTCTAAGGGAGGCCTCCTATCTATGTTGAGTGCCACGTGTAGGTTCTCCTCTTGAAAGGATCTATGTTGAGTGGGGGTGCCTCTCAAAGAGGTGCCTCTATAGTCCTGTTATGTGATGGCATGATGTGGACTATCTTGTGTGTCATGCCGCCAAGGCGGGATGACCAAGTCCTCAGGACTATATCGGAGGTGACTTGTCCCCCTTTGTACACTTTTTGCAATGCTTTCCCGTGATTGGGCTCGGCTACGGGTGTACACCATGGTGATGCTTACCTAAAGATGTGTACATTTTTATCTTCTTTTAGGATTTCTTATGCTACACTAAACAAGAAATATCACACACACAAAACAATGATTATCTCGTTTAAAGATTAAAAGTGTGCCCTAAACCTGGTTCAGTGTGTTTTGATGTTTGTTTTGAAAGCTTTTGGAAAGAACATTTAAATGCAATATGATGGCTCTTATGACTCCCAAAAATGGTCGCCCCTTCGATATACCATTGCCAGGCCGATATACCAACCTCTCTATATACCCGCCCTTACGTGAGGGAAACTATTGGTACATGAGAGCAGATGGTACGTGGAACATAGGCGGTACGAAAGGGGAATCACTCTATTTATGACACCTACCATAGAAGACTTATCCTCATGCACTGGGAATCACCCCAGCTACACTTGGTCAGCTTTCGTCAGGATTTACGTCTAGCAACAATCACGATCGGGGTTATGTATGCAGTATCTCAAGCCAAGGTGGTGATGAAATCCACCGTTGGTCTTGCTCAAGGGTTGGGGTTTTACGACCAACTCCTTGTTGTTTTAAATTACCACGTGGTGTGTGGGGTTCTTTTTAAGTTGCATAAATGAAGCAAACAAGCATTCAAACTCTCCTATGCAAGCAAATAACCAGAGAAAAGAAAGCAAAAATTGACAGAAGGTGTTTAGGACCCCTACCTCTTCTCTGCCCAAATTGGATGTCTCTGAATTTCTGCCCTAAAATTGCACAGAGAGCTATTCATCCTGGGGTGAGATGAATAACATAACATTATTCATCACAGGGTGGGACGAATTCCCATTCGTCCCTGGGTAAGACGAATTCCAGCTCTGTACTCATCACAGACTGAAACGAACAGTAGTCCAGCGTTTGAAAACTTGGTACCTGTAAGCAAAAACAAGCAACTTTGATCAAAAAGTTAATCTTAAAAATCAAGGGATAGAGGTCCCACCATGATCTCCACTGAAAGCACGAGGATACGGAAACAAAAAAGGAAAATGCCAAGTACGATGCGTGTAAAACCAAACTTAACGCTAAAAGCCTATATATTGAAAAATGCATGAAAGGAAAGAACATAAATGAATCGACACAAGATAAAAGCAATATGGAATAAGGCCCTCTTTATTGATATGATTTTAAAGTCGTGTTACAATACGTCTCCTTCCCTTTTAGGGGATAGGAGCGTTAAATATGTTTCTTATCACATCCATGGATAGCAATCCTTCTTCCGCGTGCCCACATGTAATATGGGCGGACCAAAACATCGCCGCCACTTGTGTATATGAGTTTTGACTCCTTACTGCTCCTCTGATGTTGGAAACCTATGTTCAAGGAAACAGAAAATATCAGTAGCACCTGCAGATAGAATAGAACATGTATTTCCCAAGGCCTACTGTTAGTGTATGCATGAAAATATTAAAATGATAACCAAATGACCTCAGATCGACCTAAAAATTTAACAGAAGCATGAATATGTTACTAGGAGGGCACTACAAGTGGAATAGTCAGGAAATTCCTCACATATTTGTATTCGCTCTGGGGCGGGACGAATAAACCTGCAATAAATTGCTAGAAAGCACCCTCTTCAATGTCCTATCCAGGAAGCTCCAAATGACCTGCAAAGTTGGGGTTAGCTAATTGGGGGTGTTTTGGGAAGACCCAGAAGGTCAGATTTCTCCAATTTGGCCTCTATCACCCAGATTTTTATGGTGCCATCTACAAGTTAGTAAAGGCGAGAAATGATAAAAACATGGTAAAAAATGCTCAGAATGAAGTGAAATTTAAACTACAGCCTATTTAAATGACCTAGAATAATATGCAAAAATAAAATAAAGGAAATCTACCACAAATTTCTAATCACTCTAGGGTGGGGCGTTTAGAACTGCGACAGCTTGGGGGGCGCCCGAGGGTAGGACGCCCACCGTTTGGGACTCTGTTTCGGCACCAATCCACTTGGGATGGGTCCAAAACCTCTTATGGGGTGTTTTCGACAAATTTTGTGGAATATTGTGGCCAAATGTTTGGGTTTGGGTCTAGAATGCGCCTCCAATAATCACCCAATAACCTCCCTCCAAAAGAGAGATCAAGGATGTGAAAGCACAAACAATGGGTGAGGATATATTTTAGCAGCACTTCATTGCTCCAAAAGCTCCTCTCTGTATTCTCTTTTTGGGTGAGAAGACTCACCAATTTATAGACCTAGGGTCTCTTTGTTTTGAATGCGCATGCGAGGGCGCCACTTGAGTTGATTGTCCTATTTTGAGAGAAAATATTATTCCCTGATTTAGAGTCTCCTTGCATGAGGTCTCTAAAATAAATACATGCATGACTGAAGTCTCTCTTCTTGATTTGAAGTCATTCCTCGTAATTGCATGTCCTAAAGTTGTAGTTAATTGGTGGACCTGTCGAGGTTTGACTTTTTCCAGTCAAACCTGCTATTCGCCTCACCCTGGGGCGAATGCTGCTATTCATCCCTGGGAGGGGTGAATACCAGTTGGTATTCGTCCCACGGTGGGGCGAGTAGGGAGAAAAGTGCCAAAATTGACTCTTGACCTTCCAAACTGCTATTGGGAGTGGTTAGGACCACTGTTTAACCTCTGGGGGCTGCCCTAGGGGCTGTGTGTGTCAATGCGATCTGATGCTTGTTGTCACATAATCGGATTGGTGCTATTTTGGTGTCTACACTTTCATCATCCATATATACATCTATGTATTCCTTTGCATCTACAAATAGTTAATCAAACTGGTGGCAAAGCTCATCAACCTCTAAAGTTGATGCCTATTAACTAATCTACTAAGTCATGCTACGAGTACAAGGTCAATCTAGAGTTAAATATGGAAGTGAAGTCAACTTTGAATCTCTCAATGTGCTAGTATACCATTTTGGAACCTTGTTCTTTGGGGGTGGAGTCTCTTTCTTAGGCTCCTCTTCCTATAGGTATACAACTGTAGATGTGTTATCTGATGTGAAAGCTTCATCAAATACCACATCTCTACTAGTGTGTATTTTCTTGGTCATAGGATCTATCAACCGATATCCCTTTGAATGCTCATCGTAATCAAGAAAAATACATGGCAAGGTTTTCTCATCTAACTTATTCCTTTTTTTGTTTTGGTATGTGCATGAATGCCTTACATCAAAATACCCTTAGATGAGAAATGGATGGTTTCCTACCACTCCATGCTTCTTGTGGAGTCATGCCCTGTAGATATTTTTTGGGTGCTCTATTAAGGAGATACGATGCTATATTCACTACTTCTTCCCAATACTCATGCTCAAGATGTGCCCCCTTAAGCATACAGTGAACCATTTCCATGATGGAATAGTTCCTCCTCTCAAAAACTCCATTTTACTGTGGAGGATAGGCTATTTTCAGTTGTCTCTTAATCCCATGTGCATCTAGAAATGATGAATTCCTTGGAGGTATATTCCCCCTTCAATCTGAGCAGAGGGTTTTTATGGAACATCCTGACTCCTTATCAACATGCTTCTTAAACTATTTAAAGTACAAAAATACCTCTGACTTCAATTGTAGAAAGAAAACCCACATCTTCTGTGAGTAATCATCAACAAAAAACCGAAAATACCTCTTTCCACCATAGTTGTTTGGCATAGGACCATATATATCGATGTGTACCAACTCCAAAGGTTTATTAGCTTGTGAAGAGTTGACCTCAAATGGTACCTGATGTTGCTTCCCTGCTAAGCAATCTGAGCATACTAGCAATATGGATAAAATATTGGGAAGGTCTTTCACCATCTCATATTTGCTCAACTCGAGCAAAGTGCCCATATCTCTTGTGCCAAAGAGAAGTAGCCTCTTTTGTGTTTGCCACCATGGCAACATGAGGTATAGTAACGAAATCTAAGATACAAGCCATACTTGTAAGAATTTGTTGCTACATGCTTTCTCTTTCTGGTGATGAAACATCTCTTTCTACCATCCTCAACACTGAAAACAACATCCATGTTGCTATCCAATATTTGAGGGCCAAAAAATAAAATGTTTGCCAATACAGGAACATAGAGAACCTTCTCAATATAACATTTACCATCTAGAAGAGTGACATAAACATATACTTCACCCTGTACTCGGTAGATATTATCATTAATGATGGTCAATAGCTTGCCTTCCTTTGCCTCAAATATCTCAAACCATGATCTATCACCAGTCATGTATTTATCGACCCCAAAATCAATATACCACATGGCATCCTTCTGCTGAGAAGATGTGTGAGTCATGAGTACCTTGTGTGATCTCTTAGAATTTGAATCTGATTTCTCATAAGAAACATTTCCCTTGGGTTTCTTATTCTTATTTTGTGGTTTGTATTTCTCTTTTCCCTTTTTATTGTGATCTTGGTCAGTGGGTTTTTTATTCTTAAACCAACACCTGTTGGTATCATGGTTATCCATATCATAGATTTTGTAATATTTATTTTCTTTATATTGAGGTTGTTTCCATTTTCCTTTTGATGAATATCCTCCCTTCTAAAAATTACCTTACTTCTTGCCCCCTTGTTTTGAGTAAAGTGTATTGTCTTGCACTTCATCTCTCTAAATATTATTTGCCTCCTCAGTTTAAAGTAAATTTAGCAATTCCACAAAGGCAACTTGTCTACCAGAAAATTTTAGAGATGTGATCAACACCTTGAAGAATTTTGGCAAATCTCTTAATATGACTGAGGTCAAGAGAGTATCCACCACTGTCTCTCCCATAGTATTCAATTTGACTTTTAATTCTACCACTCTACATAGGAACACTTCAACCGTCTCACTAGATTTCATACTCAGTGTATGTAGTTGAGATTTAAGGTTAAGAATTATGGATCGATTCTTTCCTTCATAAATGGTAATCAAAGCATCCCAAGCTTCTTTACCAGATTTTGCATCACAAATATGAGGTTGGACCTCATCTATAGTAGCAAGTAGAATAAACATGAGACACCTTCTATCCTTCTTATCAAATACCTCTTGATCTGGTCCTACTATTGTAGGATATTTTGTAGTGCCAATCACTACATCCCACAAATATTCAACCTGAAGGATAGCTCTCATATTTGTCTTCCATGGTGCAAAATTAGAACCTTTGAGCAACTATGAATCTGACAGATATTTGTGAATAGTGGCTATTGTGAAGGTTCCTTATAACACCAAATGGTCCCCCTTTCTTTATACTTGCAAAGAGTATGTAAAAGTAAATTCAATCAAATTGATGGCACCTGCCTCAAAACCCTTTCAAAAAAGAATGATGAGTTGGAGGAGTTCAAGCCAAATAATCAGAATGAATTAAGGTGTAAAATGGAATGAATATCAAAACTGGATTTCCTTATTTATTCCTGATGATTTATAGAGAAAAATAGCTTTGACGTCATTGTTGCATCTATGTTAGGTGTTAGATACAGTAGCCCAAAGCACAACAACATTCCCTGTTGGAAATATGAGCAAGTTTTGTTGTCATTGATGTCAAGAAGTCATCACTAGTAAGCATCGATTTCAGTGAACAACATCATTTTTAGGTTCCATAATCAAGTTAAAAAGAAAGTTTCCTCCCAGGTGGTCAGATGAGGTTTAAAGGGCAAAAGGAAGGTCCAAGAAAAATAATATTATAATAATTTATTATAAAATTAAAGGTGCAAAACCCAAATAGTTAATTAATTATAATAGTTTTATTATAATTTAATTTATAAATAAATTTAATTAACTTTTAAAGTTATTAAGTTAATTGTAAATTAATTATAATTTAATTATAAGCTAATCTATAAATTAATTAAGCTAACCCTAAAGATAGGGTTATAAAGTTCATAATTCAAAATTTTGAATTATCGTCGACGTCATTGAAGACATAGCCTAATACATATAAAAGGGGGTAAAAATTTGGTAAATGACCCCATCCACGATCAAAGTAATTTTTGTGCACATTGAAAAAGAGAAGCGATCATGTGTTTCAAAAATTGAGCGTGGCAGCATATAGGACAAGGAGGAGAGCCTTTTGTTTTATATCCCAAAGTACTTTGTAGTGCAATTTGTAGCAAGGGAGGTGCCAAGTCGTAGGTAAGCATGAGGTGCAGGGATCGAATTGTGTGGGTTTGCATTTTATGAAGTGAAGAAGGTTTTGTTGGAGAATTCTGTGTTATGTAAAAAACAAAGAAAAGACATTAGAATTTTTATTTTTCTAGAGGCTTGTAGCCCACGTGGTGGGCACACGTCTTGCTAAGGTGCTTGGAGTGGTGAGGTTAGGTGTTTGAAACCCGTCGAAAGTGTTTTGCTAGGCTAAATAAGGTATGCACCAATTTTTCTCTTGCTAAGGTTGTAATTTCAGAGGTTGCTTTGCTGTAAAAAATAAAGGTTGATTAAAGTTTTTGAGGGAGTTATAAGGTAAATCGTTGTGTATTTTACTTTTTATTGAGTTATATTTTTGTAAGTTTGGAGATCATAAGGTGTATGAAAGGATTTGTTATTTTGTATGAAAGATAATCTTTGAGAAAATAATTTTGTGGAGATATTGAGAGAGGTTGTGGTAACCTAACCCTAGTTTTGGTAAAGATAATTTTTTGTGTGGTTAATACAGGTTTTGAAGACATATCTCCATCAAAATAAAAGGTATGGGTAAATGTTCGAAAATTATTGTTGGATTGGATGCTGTGAATGCTAAGTTGGAGTGAAAAGGATTGTTTGGTAAGCATTGTTGATTTTTATTGTGAAAGGTTTTTCTTAGTAAGAGTTGATGATAAAAACCTTGTTTGATAAGCATTGTTGGAGTAAGATTTCATATGCTTGGACTAGGGTTTGTGAAAGAACATGAGTATCATTGTTATGTGAAGTTGTGAACTAGGTGTGTAAAAGAATATGAGTATCATTGTTATGTGAGATAGTTTAATAAGCATTATTGGAAATAATTGAGTGAGTGATTCATATGCTTGGAATAGGGTTTGTAAGCAAGAAAGTATTTCATTTAGTGATTGATTGAGTGGAGTTGATTGAGTCTAGTCAAGTGGAAGTGTTGAAGTGATAGTTCTAATTCTGTAAAATAAATTATTCTATATTCTAAATTTATTTGAGAAAGAGGTTGGAAGTGATTGAGTGTTTGTGAGTGTGAAATATATTGAGTCTCTAAAAATTATCTATATGTTTCTATGAAAAAGAGATATTAAAAGTGATTGAGCATTGTTGTGAGTGTGAATCATATTAAGTCTCTAACAATTTTTTATATGTTTCTATGAGATTGGACAAGTTCTAGTGAGGACTTGTTGAATAGATTTGAGGTAAGTCTTGGTGAAGACTTATAGAGTATATTGGACAAGTTATAGTAAGGACTTGTTGATCATATTAGAGGTAAGTCTTGGTGAATACTTATTGATAATATTGGACAAGTTCTAGTGAGGACTTGTTGAGTAGATTTTAGGTAAGTCTTTGTGAAGACTTGTTGAGAATATTTGAGGTAAGTCTTGAAGAAGACTTGTGGATAGATTAGTGTGAGCTTTTGTGGAAGCTTACAATACATATTTGAAGATAAATATTAAGAGAATATTGGACAAGTTCTAGAGAGGACTTGTGGATATATTAGTGTGAGCTTTTGTGGAAGCTTACAATGCAGAGTTGAGACAAGTCTTTGAGAAGACTTGAGAGCAAATTTGATTTATTGATTTGTTCAAACATTGAGTTAAGGTTTGGAGTAGATCTAGTAGAGTTGATTTGTGATTGAGTCAAGCTTTATGTTAAGGCTTGAGGATAGATATTGAGAATATTTGTGCTAGATCGAAGGATTGTGTTTAGTGCAGATTTGAGGATAGATTTTGGTGTAGATTTAAGAATAGATTTGTGCCAGACCAAATATAGAGATTGAGCAAATTTATGCTAGATCGAAGGACTGTGTTTAGTGTAGATTTGAGATAGAGCTAAGAGTAAGCTTTGGAGGTGATAAAGTATAGAGGATGACAGTATCTAGTGGATGGATATCCATTAGCTAGGGCAATGAGGATAGAACTTCTGAGTGAGGACAAAAGTCTTCAATGGATAGAGATCCATTAGCTAGTGCAGTGGAGGCAACAGTTCTTTTAGAAGATCACAAACCAAAATAGAGGAGGAGTTCTCTTATGGATAGAGATTCATGAACTAGCTAAGGAGATTGGTGTCTCCTATGGATAGATATCCATAAACTTGATTAGGGGATTGGTGTCTCCTTTGGACAGAGGTTCATAAACATTGTAATAAGGAAATATTTCTCAAGATATTTATTGAGAAAATTTTAGTGAAATATTTTCTCTGTGGAGTGGCCCACATTGGGTGAACCATGCTAAATTGGTATCTCTATTATGTATGGTGATTTATGCATTACTTTAATTACTATTTTTGATATTTCTATTGATACTTTGCATAATATTGATTGGAAAAAAAAGTAAAAAGTGATCTTATAATGTTCACCCCCCTCTTAGTATAATCTTGTGTTCTTCATTTGATATTAGAGTTGGTTCCTTCGAAAAAGTTTTAACAACTTGAAGGAAGATCTTGCAAGAACACAAATGGCAAAGAAAGGAAAAAGTAGAACCATGATATACAAGAAGAAAATAACACACCTGGTCACAAAATAAAAGGAAGATGAATTCAATTTTGTTGTTTTAGGAGGAAAAATAGGAATAGATTCAAGAGATGAATCAAGCATTGGAGAAAAGGCCAGGTTGATAAATTTTTATACCATATGTAGGAAGACAGGTCACCATGTAGCTTATTATCCTCAAGAAGGTGAAGAATATTTTGTTTGTGGTCAACTAGGTCATGATGCAGGTTATTGCAATGGGTTTAACAATGGTGAATATGAAGATGATACTATCAGAATTGAAGTCTAGAGGATGGTTCAAAAAAATATAATAGGTACAGTCAAAATAGGTATGAATAAGAAACTCTACTTTGGACAATAGAAGGAATTGAAGACCAAAGAAAAGAGAAAAATTCAAAAAAGAGAAATCCACACTTAAGGAACTTGTTGAGTCAAAAAGGGAGAACTTAGAGTTAAAGGCTCAAATACAAGGTTATGATAAATGTAAAAAAATATTCTACATCATTACAATTCAAGGTCAATGAATGCAATTTTTGAGAGGTTTGCATAGAACAGAGTTTGTTAATGTTATGCACTGCAAGTCAACAAAATAAATTTGTGATAAGTTGCAAGGCATATATGAAGAAGATAAAAAGGTCAAAAAGGCAAAGTTGCAAAATCTCAAGGGATAATTTGAAGATATAAAAATGAAGGATGAGGAAAACATTAGTGCTTATCTACTTTGTGTAGATGAGGTTGTTAACTCCATGCAAGGACTTGGACTTGAGGTTCAAGAATCTGATATTTGTGATAAGATCTTAAGATCACTCCCAAAAAATTTTAGTGAAAATATTTAAGCTATAAAGGAATCCTAATATGGTGATATTTTTACAAGGGATGAATTACTTTGCATTCTTATAGATTTTGAGATGAGAACAAAAGAGGAACCTAATCTCTAGAAAGAAGCGACCTTCAAAGTTACTAAGAAGACAAAGGGTAAGATATGAGTCATCCAGTGATGAAGAAGCAAATTATGGTAGAAGGAACAAGGATCCAAGAATATTTAAAGATACGAAATCTATTAGATGTTTCAATTGTGGAAAGTATGGTCACTATGCAACTGATTTTCAAGAAGCTAGAAATAGAAATGATGAAGAAAAATAGGATCATAAGAACAGGGAATTAGAAAAATATAGGTACCAAAAGAAAAGTAGGGATGGTCAAGGCAAGCAAGGAAAGAAGTTCTTACAAAGACAAAAGAAGAGTTTCTATGCAAAAAATGCAAGAAAGTACTCAAGTGATAGTGATAATAGTTCCTAATATAATGATAAATATGAAGTTCTATTTCTGGAACAAGAAAAGGAAATGGTTAAGAAAAGGTCACCAATAATCCTCAAGTATTTTAGAAGTGGTAACTTTGGTCATATTGAAGATAGTTGTACAAAGAGTGGTTTCCGTTATAGTGATGATGAATATGAAGATAAACTTGAAGGACAAAAATATTCTAATGTCATTAGAAGACAAGTTAGAAAATAATGAAGATGTTTTCAAAGGTAAAAAAATAGAGGAAGAATCAGAAATAGGAGAAGTTTATCTTGAAGGTGAACTTATTCATACCCTTGATGCATTAAATAAGGTAAGAAAGCAAAACTCCCAATTAAGCTTCAGTTTCAAGAATGTGATGAAGAGAAAGGAAAGATTATAGAGGATCTAAATAAGTCAATGGCTAAGAAAATGAAGTTTAAAGATAAGTTAGAAGCAAAGGTCTTAGAATATGAAAGGTTATAACATGAAGTGGCTCTACTAAGGGAAGAAGTAAAAGAGTCTAAGGACAGGTTACACAAGTTTGGAAGGAGCTCAAAGATCATATATAAATGATCAAGGTACAAATATGATAAAAAAAAAATAAGTCTTGGTTTTGAATAGGTACAAAAGAAACAAGGAGAGGAGTCAACCTCAATTTTTGAAGAAAAAGTTCAAAAGAAGAGAGTGTAAGAGAGAGTGAGACTTATGAGGATGAGTTGGACAACAAAAATTTCAACAAGGAAAGGAACAATGCACAAAAGAGGAACAGATGGAACAAAAAACAACACAGGGTAAAAGATACTGAGAGACCAATGAGGTCAAGGCAAGGTAGTTTCAATGGAAAATGCTTATCATGTCACAGGGTTGGGCACAAATCTTCTTAGTGCAGGACACATGAAAGATAATAATATGGAAAATTCAGAAACAAGTAGCTTTTTTAATGGAATTGCTACTCTTGTAATCAGTTTGGTCACAAAGCAGTACATTGCAAGGTTCATGAAAGGAACATATATGGCTTCACCAAAAGAAATCCCAAGATATTTACACATCCAAGGAATAATAACATTAAGTGTTATAAGTGCAATAATTATAGACATACAACAAAGTGGTGTAGAGCATAAATTATAGAGATAAGCAAGAACAAGAATAGTCAGAGGAATCAGAAGGACCATATGAGAAGGAAAGTGGACAAAGGTAAATATCAATGCATATTAGGAGTAGAAATACTCCCACCCTAGAATTAACCACCTCAAAAGGATGTGGGGGAGGGGCTAAGCTAAGAGTTTCATTCTTAGCCCCAAGCCCCAAAGGTGAACCTTTGCCATTGATGTCAAAGGGGGAGAGATTTGAGTAAGGGAGAGAGATTTGATTTAAGGGGAGAGCATTGAGTCAGGGGGAGCATAACAAAAAAAGGTTAAGAAAATGATAATTTTAAGCTCAAAATTACTCTCTAGCTTCTAGAATAAGATATTTGAGAGAATTATATCTTTGGACAAGTTCTCAGAGCTTGAATGTTTATTCTTCTCGTGTACCCATTTTTTTTATATGTTTCTTGATTATTATTTGATGCTTTTGAAATTACCACAAATATTGGAGCGACCTTAAAATATCTTAGAAAATTTAGAGAAGTTCTTTATCTATCATTATTGGTATTTATTTTTTGGTATATTATTGGTGCCATGTTGTAAAAACTCTAGTGTATATATGATGCACTTCAATCCTAATTATCAAAAGAGGATGGTCCTTTGTTCAAATTCACTCATTTGGTTAAGGGATGAATTCTTAACCATTGAGTGGATATAAACCCTACCAATAGCAAAGCCTTTTAGTTACCACCAGAAAATCTCTATATTTCCTACCTATGGTGAGGTTAAGCTTACCTACCTATGGGTCTAATATCGACCATATTGTAAAATATATCCCCTTTAAGAAAACATATTAAAAAAATAAGTGTATAAATATGTCATGGGACCAAGAATATCTTAGGACCATGATACAATAAATGCCACATTAGCGATGATGACATCAAAAAAGGAGTGAAGCACATGGGAACAAGTACATCTAGTTTCATCCACATTAGGGAGAAATTTTGGCTAAGTAACAAAATTAAATCAACATGGGATTGGGCAATTTTTGGTGCCATGATGCAACAAGCAACACATCAGCCACAATGGAAAACTCTAAAGGTACCCAAAATTGCATCAAAATCAACAAAGATACAAATAGATTAAAGTGCATGCATGGAGCCAAAAACAAAACTTAAATTTGGAATATTCTTAAATCCAAGTCATTCAAGAAGATGATACTAGTAAAATCCTAATTTTCCTAGGATCATGCCAATCAACAAAGCTAAGACTGTTTCCTAGCAACAATACTCAAAATTGTGCCAATCAAACAAGTGATATCATTGATAAAAATATTTACCTAAAATCATGCTCACAAATGAAGAAAATAAAAACAAAGGGTAGCCCAAGCCCAAAAGTGCTCGAAACCATGATACCTTTGCAAGATGAGTCTCATGAATAAATAAAGGGTTTGACCTTGAGAAAATTCTGTGTACAGGTCACTTTCAGACCTACAACCACCAAGGTGCATGCCAAGTAAGATCCAACCCCCTCCAACTAAAAAATGGGTAGCTCCAAGAATGCAATGGGAAACTTCAATAATACAACCACCGATAAAAAATAGTTGTAGATCAATAGGTCTAGTTCAAATTCATGCTCAAGATAAAATAGAAGGTTGCCACATCATCATATTTGGTTCTCCCTTCACCGAGAATATTTTATTTTGTACTCTATAAATATGAGTTCAAACCTCATTCAAAGGGTCGACTCTATAGTCCTTGCATGGTATCTCATTATAATTGTTGTTGATCAATGAAGTGGTAGTTGTTTGGTCTTCATGATGCTTGCTTTTATAGGTTTTATATGAATGATCTCTTCTAAGTCATTTTTGTTACATTGTAATGTTGGTTTATTCTATTAAAGTAGTTACCTATTGGATTGATAATACTTACATTTCTTGGAATGATTATAAGCATAACACATTCATTTTAAGTCATTTATGTTACATTCAACCTTTAGTGTATTTTGTTAAAGCAATATCCTTATTGCCTATTGGATTGCTAATTGTATGAATCCTTGGAATGATTAAGATGAATGTAGTGAGTTAAATGAACCTGTGTATGTAATCACTAATGGTTGATCTATTAAGTACCATAAAATAGATTAATGGTATGTTATATTGAGAGATCCAATGTTGTTACACTATATCTTGTCCATAATTTCCTTTACCTTTGCTCTCTCTAAACCCTTTCTCTTTACTATTTTCATTGCCCTTTTCCTTCAAAATATATTCATAAGAGCTAGCCTTCTTCGAAGGTTGAAATGTAGACCCACCTTGTTTCATCCAATTATTATACTTTGGCTAAAATAAATGGGTACAACATCTTTCCATAACAATGATATATTTTAGTCCAAAAATAGAGTATTTTTTTGGCATGCCTTGTGAGACGAAGCATTATGTTCATCTCATTTACCTAGAGAGTTCAATATTAGGTGAACAATCTTGACCTTATTAGTGATAATTTATGTTCATCTAGAAACTCCCTTAAAAAAGAACTAGAATCTCCATAAGGTAGAAATTACCGATCCAGTTTTATCAAACTTACATAAGATTTTTATATCCATTCTATCCTTTATATGATCACAAGATATACAATCAAGAAATATGGAATTCCACTATAATTTTCTAAAATACCCTCTCATAAACCAGAATGTACTAAAAAATTTACCCTAGAACCTTTTCATCATGATGTAAATCCTTTACCCCCTAATTCTTCAATTGCACCAATATAATAAAGCCTGATAATTGTGGCATAGAATATAAACCAAATTGCTCCTAATTTTCCTAATTGGAACACTACTAGATCTCTAGGTCTAACTCAAATAAATTATATTTCACAAGCCATTCTCAAGGTACTCCTGTTGGATATATTGAGTTCCTAAGCCTAAATTGTCATTGATGTCAAGAAATACAGTTAACATTAATATTAAGGTTTTTTTCAAGGAACGAAGTTGTCAAAGTTGCTATTTGATATCCAAGAAGAAGGCCAAAGGACAAGAGTTTCAATGCAAAGTAAAAGAAGGGTTTAAAAATTAAACCTTACAATTATAATTTATAAAATTTAAATTCTTTTGAATTTAAAATATTTATAAATTATAATGTTGATGTAATCAAATTTAATTTAAGCACTTTGCATATATTATAAAGTGTTTAAATGCACCGACATCATTAAAACAAGGAAGCACTGACGTTTGAAGAAAAAACATGGTTGTGTATAGAAGGTGGCCTCAAAGACATTGTAAAATTTATCTCTCGATCGAAGAATATTTGTGCCAAGGTAAAAGAGCTTTGCTTGCATTTTTGAAAGGATTCATTGAGGAAGAAGAAGAAAAATATTTTTGTCTTTAGAACCAAGGATAAAGTGGAAAGGTTGGAGTCTTCGAAGCACATTGGACATGGTGGTCCAAGTGGCAAAGTGCAGACATTTGGAGGAATCAAGTGTTGTGTTTGAAACTCGTGGTGGTGAGCGCCAAAGGGAAACTTTTTTCATACATTTTCATTGAGTGCAAAACATAAGGAGGAGAAAGAGCCTTTTGAATCTTAAACATGCTCATAGAGCACATGGTCATGGAGCCCATGGTAGGTTTCTTGCGGAGGTAGAGGTAACAGGGTTGAAACCCGTTGGTGGCCAAGGTAAAAGCTTTTTAATTAATTTTATTGCCTAAGGTTTCAATACAAGGTGTTTGGAGGTATAAGGTTTGCTTGTGAAATTGTTTAAAGAGTGTTTGGTGAATAACATTGGTAGTTGAAGGTATTACTTGGAGTAATAAGGAAGCTTTGGTATTTAATATTTTTAATAAAGTCTTAAATTATTATATTGCAAATATTGAAGGGTTCAAACTTTTTTAGTGTTTGATCTTTAAAGGGTTTGTGTTAAAAGAAGATTATTGTGAGGGTATTTGAATATTATTTGAGTTGAAGTGATAAGGTGTTATTTTGGTGTTATTTTGGTATTATTTTGCATTGTATTTTTTTAAAGAAATTATTACCCTCTAACCCTTGGTGAGATTGGCAAAGAAGAAATTGTGAGTGTGGCAGATCTGTGAGATCAACTCCTTGTCAAGAAAACAGGTATGAGCAAATTCTTCTTTGGTTGCATTGGTTGATTGAGTTTCTTGAAAAATTAAGTTTGGAGTGAAAAGGATTTGATTAGGTTTTCCTTTTTGAAAGTGTTGATTTAATGCTTCAATGTTTTTCTGGAATTAAGTATTGTGATTAAAACCTTGTTGTTGAAGCCATTGGATTGTGCAAAGAAATTGAACTTGAGTTAGAAAATATCATGAGTATAATTGTTATGTGAGATTTGTTGTTGAGAATTATTAAAAATATTTTGAGTTGTATGATACATGCTTGTACTAGGATTTGTGAGCAAGAGTTGTTTCTTGAGTGATTGGTTGAGTAGAGTTGATTGGGCCTAGTCAAGTGGATGAATGAAGTGATTGTTCAAGTTCCATAAAACAAACTATTCTATATTCTGATTTGATTTTGGAAAGAGATTGAGTTGTGTGAATAGAACATATTGAGTCTCTAACAATTCTCTTTATGATTCTATGAAGTTGATTTGAGAAAGTGATTGAGTTTTGGGAATAGAACATATTCAGTCTCTAACAATTCTTTTTATGCTTCTATGAGATTGAGTTTAGAAAGTGATTAAGTTTTGAGTATAGAACATATTGAGTCTCTAAAAATTCTCTTTATGCTTCTATGAGATTGATTTGAGTTAAAAAAGTGATTGAGCATTGAGTATAGAACATATTGAGTCTCTAAAAATTCTCTCTATGTTTCTATGAGATTGGACAAATTTTGTGTGGACTATTTAAGCTAATTAGAGGCAAGTCTTTAAGAAGACTTGTGGACTGATTTTGTGTGAGCTTTTTTGGAAGCTTACAATACAGATTTGGTTAAGTCCTAGAGGACTTATTGAGCAGATTTGGACAAGTTCTGTGTGATCTTGTTGAGAAGATTTGAGTAGGTTCTGAGTGGATCTATTGAGCATATTTGAGCAGGTTCTGAGTGGACCTATTGAGCAGATTTGAGCAGGTTCTGAGTGGACCTATTGAGCATATTTGAGCAGGTTCTAAGTAGACCTATTGAGCATATTTGAGAAGGTTTTGAGTGGAACTATTGAGCATATTTGAGTAGGTTTTGAGTGGACCTATTGAGAAGATTTGAGTAGGTTCTGAGTGGACCTATTGAGCAGATTTAAGTAGGTTCTGAGTGGACCTATTGAGCAGATTTGAATAGGTTCTGAGTGGACCTGTTGATCATATTTGAGCAGTTTTTGAGTACCTATTAAGTAAATTTGTGCTAGACCGACTGAACTATGTTTAGTATATATTTTAGTTGACTTGTGCTAGACTGAAAGTACTATGTTTAGTACAAGAGTTGAGCAGAGCTGTTCTAAACCGACTGGACTATGTTTTGTACAAAATTAAGACAAAGCTTTGGAGGTGATAGATTATAGAGGACATTAGTCTCTAGTGGATAGAGATCCATCAACTAGGGTAGTGAGGACATGTATTCTGAGTGGGGATAAGAGTCTTTAGTGGAGAGAGATCCACAAGACAGTGTAGTGGAGGTAGTAGTATTCTAGAGGATCACCAACTAGAGCAGAGGAGAAGGAGTTCTCCTATTGATAGAGATGCACATACTAGATTTAAGGGATCAACATCTCCTTTGGATAGAGGTCCATAAAAATTTTAATAGGGAAATGATACCCAAGATATTAACTAAGAAAGTTTTAGTAAAATATTTTCTTTGTGGAGTAGCCCGCATTGGGTGAACCATGTAAATTATGGTGTCTCTATTGTGTGTGGTGTTGTGTACATTGCTTTGATTATTGTTGTTGATATTGCTATATTTACATTACATATATTGGTTTGAGAGAAAAAGTAAAAAGTGATATTATACTGTTCAACCCCCTCTCAGTATAAGCTTGTGTTCTTCAATTGATATCAAAGTGGGTTCCTTCAAAAGAGTTTGACAACTTGAAGGAAAAGCAATCAAGAACATAATGGATCAAAAGGATCAAAGGGACAGGTCCTCATATAATAAAACACTAGTATTTTATAGAAGTGACTTCTTGTATTGGTGTATGCTGATGAGATTTCACTTGATGGCACTTGGAAATGAAGTTTGGGATGTAGTGGAATTTGGATATGATCCAACAATCAATCCTTCTGTAGATAAGGAAGGTAAGCTTTTAATGCATACAAATTCAAGAGCTATGAATGTAATTATAAAAGGGTTGCGTAGATCAGAATATAAAAAGGTTATGGATTGTAAAACAACAAAACAAATGTGGGAACTACTGCATAACATATATGAAAGAGATAAAGGTGTCAGGGAAGCTACGATCAAAAATCTCAAAGGAGAATTTTAAAACTTAAGAATGCGAGATGATGAAAATATTCATGACTATCTTAGTAATATTGATGAACTTGTACATGAGATAAGAGGACTTGGAATGAAGGTCGATGAATCTGATGCTTGTGACAAGATCTTGAGAACTCTTCCAAAGGGGTACAGTGAAAAAATATCTGCTATAGAAACATCAATTGATAGTGATTGTCTGACAAGAAATTATTTACTTGGCGTGCTTAAAAAAATTGAAATAAGAACAAAAGATCATATCCCTCCAAAGGAGGCTGCATTCAAATAAAACAAGGAAACAAAGGGTAATAAGTCAGAATCAAGCAATGAGTCTTCTAGTGATGAAGAAGCCAATTATGATAGAAGAGATAAAGGTTCTAGAAGACCCATAGATCTAAGATCTGTTAAGTGTTTCAATTATGGAAAGTATGAACATTTTGCAACAGATTGTAAAGAACCAAAGAACAAAAATGGTGAAGACAAATAGGATCATAGGTATAGGGAATCAAAAATATATAGACATCAAAATAAAAACAAGGATGGACAAAACAGACAAGGAAATAATTTCTTCCAAAGACAAAATAAGAGATACTATGCGGATAATGCAAGTAAGTACTCAAATGATAGTGATGCTAGTTCTTTAGATAATGATAGATATGAAGTCCTATTTATGATTGAAGAAAAAGAACCAGTTAAGAAAAAGACTTTAGTTATTCTCAAGTGTTTTAGATGTGGTAACTTTGGACATCTTGAAGATGATTGTACAAGGTATGGTTATAGTTTCAGTGATGATGAATATGATAATGCACTTGAAGGACCAGATGAAAATATTCAAATGGATTTATAATAAGAAGTAAGTGATCCTATAGAAGACAAGCCAAAAGAAATTAATGATGTGAACAAAGGCAAACAAATAGAAGAATATTCAGAAGAGAATGGATATGATCTCAAGGGAGAACTTATCTATACCCTTGACATGGTAAAGAAGGTAAGGAAGCAACACTCTAAACTTGAAATTCAATTTCAAGAATGTGATGAAGAGAGAATATTGCTCATAGAGGATTTAGAAAAATCAAATGCTAAGGCAAAAATGTTCAAATATAAGTTAGAATCAAAGATCTTGGAATGTGAGAAGTTAGCATAAGAAGTGGCACTACTAAAAGAAGATTTAGAGGACTCCAACATCAAGATGAAAAGATTCAAGAATAGCTCAAATATTATGGATAAGATAGTCAAGGTACAAAAAATTTCAACAAACAAAATAGGTCTTGGTTTTGAACAAACTCAAAATAAACAGGAAGGAGATTCAACTTCAAGTTTTGAAGAGTAAACTTTATATGAAGATACTTTAGAAGAAGACAGTGTAAAATAAAGTCAGACATTATAGGAAGAGTTGGACAATAGAGAGTTCAAAAAAGATAGGAACAATGCACATAGAAGATACATATGGAACAACAATCATAATAGGAGACCAATGAGGTAAAAACAAGGAAGCTTCAATGGAAGATGTTTTTCATGTCACAGGTTTGAGAACATGGATTCACAATGAAGGACACATGAAAGACATGAATATGGTAATGGATAACTTTTTCATGGGTATTGCTACTTATGTAATCAGTTTGGTCACAAGGCAATGAACTACAGGGTTCATGAAAGAAGAGGATATGGCTTCACTAGAAAAAATCCAAAGACCTTTGCACCTCCAAGGAATAATATCATTAAGTGTTATAAGTGCAATAATGATGGTCACATAATAAAGTGATGCAGAGAAGAAATTCCAAAAATAGGTATGAGTAGGAATAGGAACATGAACATGAACATGAATAGGAACAAAAATAGAAACATGGATATGAACAGGAATAGGAACATGAATAGGAATAGGAATAGGAATAGGAATAGGAATATGGATGTGAACAGGAATAGGAATATGGATGTGAACAGGAATAGGAATAGGAACATGAACATGGATGTGAACAGGAATAGGATCAGGAATGATAACACAGATATAAACAGTAAGAGGAATCATAAAATTTATAAAATAAAGGAAGAGGATAAAGGCAAAGAACAATACCTTTTGGGAGTAGAAATACTCTCACCCCAGAACTAACCACCTCAAAAGGAGTTGGGGGAGGGGCTAAGCTAAGAGGCTCATTCTTAGCCCTTAGCCCCAAAGGTGACCCTTTGCCATTGATTTCAAAGAGGGGGAGATTTGTGTAATGGGGAGAGAATTGATATTTGAGAGAGCATTGAGCCAGAGGGAGCAATGTCCCAGGGGGAGTAGAAGAAAAAGAAAGGTCAGGTTTCAGTAAGAAGAATGTGGGTTGCCATGAATGACAAAGGAGGAGATTGTTGGACATTTTGAGTCCCTAAGAAAAAATTGTCATTGATGTCAAGAAATGCAGTTAACATTAATATCAAGGTTTTTCTCAAGGAACGAAGTTGTCAAATTTGCTATTTGATATCCAGGAAGAAGGCCAAAGGTCAAGAGTTTCAATGCAAAGTAAAAGAAGGGTTTAAAAATTAAACCTTACAATTATAATTTATAAAATTTAAATTCTTTTGAATTTAAAATATTTATAAATTATAATGTTGATGTCATCAAATTTAATTTAAGCACTTTGCATATATTATAAAGTGTTTAAAGGCACCGACGTCATTAAAAGTTGGTCATTAAAACAAGGAAGTGTCAATATTTGAAGAAAACACATGGTTGTGTATAAAATGTGGCCTCAAAGACATTGCAAAGTTTATCCCTTGATCGAAGAATATTTGCACCAAGGTAAAAGAGATTCATTTGAATTTTTGAAAGGATTCATTGAGGAAGAAGAAAAACATTTTTTTCTTTAGCGCCAAGGATAAAGTGGAAAGGTTGGAGTCTTCGAAGCACATTGGACATGATCATCCAAGTGGCAAAGCGCGGACGTTTGGAGGAAGCAAGTGATGTGTTTGAAACTCGTGGTGGTGAGCGCCAAAGGGAAACATTTTTCATATATTTTTGTTGAGTACAAAAGCTGAGGAGAAAGAGCCTTTTGAATCTTAAACGTGCTCATAGAGCACGTGGTCATGGAGCCCGTGGTAGGTTTCTTGCGGAGGTAGATGTAACAAGATCGAAACCTGTCGGTGGCCAAGGTCAAATATTTTTAATTAATTTTATTGCCTAAGGTTTCAATACAATGTGTTTGGGGGCATAAGGTTTGCTTGTGAAATTGTTTAAAGAGTATTTGTTGAATAATGTTGGTATTTAAAGTTATTACTTGGAGTAATAAGGAAGCTTTGGTATTTAATATTTTTAATAAAGTCTTAAATTATTATATTGCAAATATTGAAGGGTTAAGACTTTTTGAGTGTTGTTTGATATTTAAAGGGTTTGTGTTAAAAGAAGATTATTGTGAGGGTATTTGAATATTATTTGAGTTGGAGTGATAAGGTGTTATTTTGGTATTATTTTGCATTGTATTTTGTTGAAGAAATTATTACCCTCTAACCCTTTTTGAGATTGGCAAAGAAGAAATTATGAGTGTGGCAAATCTGTGAGATCAATTCTTTGTCAAGAAAAAAGGTATGAGCAAATTCTTCTTTGGTTGTGTTGGTTGATTGACTTTATTTAAAATTAAGTTTGGAGTGAAAAGGATTTGATCAACGTTTCCTTTTTGAAAGTGTTGGGTTAATGCTTAAAGGTTTTTCTAGAATTAAGTGTTGTGATTAAAACCTTATTTTATTAGCATTGTTGTTGAAGCTATTGGATTGTACAAAGAACTTGATTTTGAGTTAGAAAATATCACGAGTTTAATTGTTATGTGAGATCTGTTGTTGAGCATTATTGGAAATATTTTGAGTTGGATGATACATTCTTGTACTAGGATTTGTGAGCAAGAGTTGTTTCTTGAGTGATTGGTTGAGTAGAGTTGATTGGGTCTAGTCAAGTGGATGAATGAAGTGATTGTTCAAGTTTTATAAAACAAAATATTCTATATTCATTGTGTGAATAGAACATATTTAGTTTCTAACAATTCTCTTTATTCTTCTACGAAGTTGAGTCAAGAAAGTGATTGAGTTTTGAGAATAGAACATATTGAGTCTCTAACAATTTTCTTTATGCTTCTATAAGATTGAGTTGAGAAAGTGATTAAGTTTTGAGTATAGAATATATTGAGTCTCTAATAATTCTCTTTATGCTTCTATGAGATTGATTTGAGTTAAGAAAGTGATTGAGCATTGAGTATAGAAAATATTGAGTCTCTAACAATTCTCTTTATGTTTCTATGAGATTGGACAAGTTTTGTGTGGACTTGTTAAGCTGATTTGAGGCAAGTCTTTGAGAAGACTCATGGACTGATTTTGTGTGAGCTTTTGTGGAATATTACAATATAGATTTGGTTAAGTACTAGATAGGACTTATTGAGCAAATTTGGACAAGTTCTGTGTGAGATTTTTGAGCATATTTGAGCAGGTTCTGAGTGGACCTATTGAGAAGATTTGAACAGGTTCTGAGTTGACCTATTAAGCAAATTTGAGCAGGTTCTAAGTGGACCTATTAAGCATATATGAGAAGGTTTTGAGTGGACCTATTGAGCATATTTGAGAAGGTTCTGAGTTGACCTATTGAGAAGATTTTAGTAGGTTCTGAGTGGACTTATTGAGCAGATTTGAGTAGGTTCTGAGTGGACCTATTAAGAATATTTGAGCAGGTTTTGAGTGGACCTATTGAGTAGATTTGAACAGGTTCTTAGTGGACCTATTGAGAAGATTTGTGCTAGACCGATTGGACTGTGTTTAGTGTATATTTGAGTGGACTTGTGCTAGATCGATTGGACTGTGTTTAGTACAAGAGTTGAGCAGAGTTATGCTAGACCGACTAGACTATGTTTAGTACAAAATTGAGATAGAGCTTTGGAGGTGACAGAGCAGAGAGGAAAATAGTCTCTAGTGGATAGAGATACATCAACCAGGGTAGTGAGGACAAGTATTCTAAGTGGGGACAAGAGTCTTCAGTGGAGAGAGATCCACAAGCCAGTGTAGTGGAGGCATTAGTCTTCTAGAGGATCACCAGCTAGAGTAGAGGAGAAGGATTTCTCCAGTGGATAGAGATCCATAAACCATATTTAGGGGATCAACATATCCTTTGTACAAAGGTCCATAAACATTATAATAGGGAAAGGATTCCCAAGATATTAACTGAGAAAGTTTTAGTAAAATATTTTCTCCGTGGAGTAGCCCGTATTGGGTGAACCACGTAAATTGTGGTGTCTCTATTGTGTGTGGTTTTGTGTACATTAATTTGATAACTATTGTTGATATTGCTATATTTACATTTCATATATTGGTTTGAGAGAAAAAGTAAAAAGCGGTCTTCTACTGTTCATCCCCCTTCTCAGTATAAGTTTGTGTTCTTCAACTCCCTACCTATGATGGTACTGGTAAGACTACTTATGAGCATTGTCAAGATTTGGTATCATTAGTTACAATTCATAACATTAGAGATGAGTATGTCATGGGTAGAATCCTTTTTATGTATTTTCCAGGGTAGAATCCTTTTTATGTATTTTCCAAGAAAGATACTTAGCTAGTATTACACCCTAGGAGATAACACCATTCACTCATGGGTTGACTTAGCTGGGCCATTTGTAGAAGAATTTAATGAGTTGGTTGATCCATTTTTACTTTTGACTTAGTTTACTATCATCCAAAGGCATCCCCAAGAGTTAATCATTGATTTTAATATGATATTCAGTAGAACCTAAAAATACATTCCACATAATATCATGGCACTAGGTCCATTAGTGTATATTTACTACACTAGAGCATTGGGCCTTAATTTGGGATTACAATTCTAACAATCAAATATTATTGATTTTCCTCAAGTTTATCAAGCTACTATCACAGTCGAGAATGCTCTAGTTTTTATAGGAATATTACCTCCAAGAGCATTCATACCATATTTTCTAGAAATACCACAAACTTCTTAGAAATTTGAAATGTATATCGCTTTAGTCACTTTCTCTTCTTTTCCTACAATTGCTCCCATTCTTGCCCCTAAAGCATTACCTCCAATTCCTACCTTACCAATGTTAATAGAATAGGAGTTTAAAGAGTCTCCAATCATGTTAGAAGTATTATATACATCAAAAAATCTTGTTAGGATACAAACGGTATAAAAGTTGGATTGCAGAATGGAAAACAATTATATCGCCTTTTAAGTTTGAATCGCCTTTATAAATTGAGGAAGAACTTGCAATTAAATATATAAATTGTATTGTACTTGGATGATTTAATGTGAGTCTTTTGAATGGGTATTTATACCCATTCAAAAGGTGTAAATGGCCAAGGGTCATACCCCTTGGCAATAATAATTAATTAAATAAAACATAAATATAGGTTATGTGGGAAGGGCTTAACATGCCATCCCCCTTAAAAGAGCTTTGTCCTCAAAGCTGGAACATTGGAAATTGTTGTTGGATATCTTGAAGAGGTTCCCACGTTGCATCTTCTAAAGGTAGACCTTTCCAATGGATTAAAACTTCCATAATATCATGAGTACGAAGGTGATGAGAGCGGCGATCCAAGATAGCTTCTAGTTCGACTAAAAGTACTCCATCATCAGAAAATTCAGGAAGAGTAGTTTGTGTAGTGATGTGGGCTCCAACTGCTAGCTTGAGGCAAGATACATGAAATACGGGGTGAATTTTGGAAGAGGGGGGAAGCTCAAGTTTGTAGGCAATAGTCCCAATACGTTGGAGAACTTTATACGACCCATAAAATTTGGGTGCTAACTTCTGAGAACCTTTGTGTTTAAGCGAGGATTGATGGTAAGGTTGGAGACGTAAGAAAACCATATCACCTTCATGAAAACTATGTTCACTCCTATGTTGATCGGCTTGTTGCTTCATGCGATTCTGAGCGATGTGAAGGTTCTCTTTGAGGATCCGTAGTATGTCATCCCGAGTAGAGAGTTTCGTCTCAACCGCATGCACCTTTGTAGTCCCTGGAATATAGGAAGTGAGGGATGGTGGAGGTTGGCCATATAATGCTTCATAAGGAGTCATTTTAATGGATGTATGGTATGAAGTGTTATACCACCATTCCATGAGTGGAAGCCATTTTACCCAATGGAGTGGTTGAGTAGAAACAAAACAACGAAGGTACATTTCCAAGCATTTATTAACAACTTCGGTTTGGCCATCGGTTTGAGGATGGTAAGCAGAGCTCATACGAAGTTGCGTACCTTGTAATTTGAAAAATTCCTTCCAAAAAGTGCTAGTAAAAGTTGGGTCATGGTCACTAACAATGGTTGAAGGCATTCCATGTAATTTAAAGATGTTATCTAGGAAGAGGTGGGCTATAGTGCTAGCGGTATAAGGATGAGCCACCGGACAAAAATGGGCATATTTAGATAAGCGATCAACTACTACAAAAATGGTTGTTTTTCCCCCTGACTTTGGTAGTCCCTCAATAAAGTCCATAGAAATATCCACCCATGTTTTGGTGGGTATAGGAAGAGGTTGAAGTAATCCAGGAGTAGCAAGGGTCTCTCCCTTTTGTCATTGGCAAACTTCGCATTCTTTTACAAAATTTTTGATGTAAGTTTTCATTCCTACCCAATAAAAGGAGGTAGTGGCTCTTTTATATGTTTTTAAGAAACCAGAGTGTCCTGCAGTGGGTAAGGTATGTAACTCATGAAGAAGTTTTTCATGATAAGTTGAATTTGGGGTGAGGACCATCCTTCCTTTGTACCTTAATATATTGTCCTCCCAAGTGTATGGAGGTTTGCTACTAGGATCATGTTGGAGTTGTTGAATTAGTGCGTGGATAGTGGGATCATTTATCCACTCTTCATGTACTTCATCTACCCATGTAGGAATAAGGGAGGAAAGAGCCTGGACTTGAGGCATATCTTCAAATTTTCTAGAAAGTGCATCGGCTGCCATGTTGTCCTTTCCCTTTTTATATGTAATTTCATAATCATAGCCAAGAAGTTTAGTAACCCACTTTTGTTGTTCTGGGGTATTAGTCCTTTGTTCCAAAAAGTATTTCAAACTATGATGGTCAGTGTGTATAATGAAATGTTGGCCAATAAGGTAAGGCCTCCAAGTTTGAATAGCATGAACGATCGCCAACATCTCTTTTTCATATGTAGAGCGGGCTAGATTCCTTGGAGAAAATGCTTTGCTTATAAAAGCTAGAGGCCTTCCATCCTGCATGAGTACGGCTCCCATTCCTATTCCCGAGGCATCACTTTCGATGACGAATGGTTTAGAAAAGTTGGGCATGGCTAGAACAGGGGTGGTACACATTGCATTTTTCAAGGTAATAAAGGCCTCATCCGCTTTAGATGACCATTTGAAAGCATTTTTCTTAAGTAATGTTGTTAGAGGGGCAGCGATTTTACCATAATTTTGGACAAATTTTCTATAATATCCAGTTAGTCCAAGAAACCCTCGTAGACCTTTTAAGGTTTTTGGAATAGGCCAATTTTTCACCTCCTCAATTTTGCGAGGATCTACCTTAACTCCTTCCTTCGAGACAATGTGCCCTAAGTATTCAATTTCTTGTTTTCCAAAGGAACACTTTGATATTTTTGCATAAAGTTGATTTTCCTTCAAGATTTGTAATGCTTGTCTAACATGGTCCAAATGTTCTTCCCATGTTTTGCTATAAATCAAAATGTCATCAAAGAAAACTAAGATAAATTTATGAAGGAAAGGGTGAAATACCTTATTCATTAGACTTTGAAAGGTGGAAGGAGCGTTGGTAAGGCCAAATGGCATCACCAAGAATTCGTAGTGCCCTTCGTGAGTGCGGAAGGTTGTCTTAGGAATATCCTTTTCATTGACTCGTATTTGGTGGTAGCCCGACCGTAAGTCTAACTTGGAAAAATAAGCAGCCCCATGGAGTTCATCTAATAGCTCGTCTATGACCGGAATAGGAAATTTATCCTTGATGGTCATTTTATTAAGCGCTCAAAAATTGACACATAAATGCCACGACCCATCCTTCTTTCTAACTAAAATAATTGGAGAGGAGTAAGGGCTTCTGCTAGGTCTAATGACCCCTGCCTTAAGAAGCTCTTGTACTAATTTCTCTATCTCGGTATTTTGGAGGTATGGATAATGATAGGGCCTAATATTAGGGGGTTGATGCCCTGGAAGTAGTGGAATAGTGTGATCGTGACTTCGTTGTGGAGGTAGTCCTTTTGGTTCATTGAATACCTCATTATGGTGGTCTAAAATATTTTGTAACTCTGGTGCCTCTTCTTCTTTGTGACTAGGTTGAATTGAAAATAATTGGGTGACCATTCCTTTGTTTCCTTTTCGGATAATTTTCTCCATTCTATGCGAGCTTACGATTTGGGAGGGTCCTGATTTTAGGCCTTTGATAATATAGGTTTGGTTCTTTTCTGTGAACTTCATCCATAGTTCATCAAATTCCCATTGGACTATGCCCAAGGTTCGTAACCATTGTATGCCTAGTACAATGTCGCAACCACCTAGGGGTAGGACATACATGTCGCCTTTCATGTTATAATCCCCCATAGTTAGTTTTATATTTTTGCATTTTCCTTTACATGCAATTTTTCCATCGTTTCCAATCATCACTTCAAAATTATTGCAAGGGTATATAAAACAATTTTCTTGCTTAGCCACTTTTGGATCGATAAAATTGTGCGTGCTACCGAAATCTAGGAGCACCGTAAGGCTTTGTTTCTTAAAATACCCTTTAACTCGCATTGTTTGAGGGGCAGAAAATCCTGCAAGGGCGTTGAAGGAAACCTTGGGTGTATTTTCCTCATCGCTTTCAAGTGTGTCGGATAATACCTCTACTTCTAGTTCAGGTTCTTCTTCGGTAGAATTTCCACAATCGGTGGCATCTAAAATATATAATTTCCTTGAGGCGCATTTATGATTTCGGTCAAATTTCTCATCGCAATGGTAGCACAAACCTTTTGCTTGTCTTTCCTTCATTTCCTCGAAGCTAAGACGCTTAATTGGTAGAGTGGGGTTAATTTTGGGGGTTGTATAGGAGTTTTGGGTCCTTCCATTTTGCATTGTTTTGGGGTTGGTATAGGTGTTTGATGGTTTCCCCAAGGTTGGTTTTGTGAACCGATTCCATGCCTTGATTTTATCTTCCACTAATTTCGCCAAGCCGATGGTCTCTAACATGTTTGTAGGGTTATACATTTGCACCTCAATTCGAATTTCTTCTTTTAATCCGCTGACAAAACATTCTTGAAAGAAGGCAACGTCTAAACCAGATGTTCGATTAGCTAGCCTTTCAAATTCCGCTTGGTATTCGCTTACCAAAGTGGTTTGGCATAATTTAGTGAGGGCCCCTATAAAGCTTTGAAACTTGCTAGGACCGAATCGCACTAATAGATTTTGTGTAAAGGTTAACCACGTCGGAATGCCGTTGGTTTTCTCGAACCATTGGTACCATTGGATGGCATCATTTTCCAAGTGGAAGGAGGCGATATGCACTTTTTGCATTTCCAAATTTTGATTTAGTGAGAAATATTGCTCTGCTCGGTAGATCCAGTTTGTAGGGTCACCGCCTTCAAATTTTGGGAAGTCTAATTTGGTCGTTCATGGTAAAATGGAAGTTTGTGGACCTCCTAACAGTGCTCGGTTTGGTGACCCTATGTTGGTTGAATTTGAATGTGTTATTGCCTGATTTTGACTGATAGCATCAAGTTTAACATCCATTGCGAATATTTTCTCGAAGAGTTCTCTTGTGTTATGGGCATTCTCCTCTCTTTCTTGTTTAACTTCTTCGGTGAGCCTTTCATGTTTCTCATGAATGGAATCCAGTGATCGACGTCCGTCGGCCATAGCGGTTGGTTAGATGAGAAAAATAGTGCAATTTTGGTATATAAAAGTTGTCAAAAAAGTTGTTTTAGCAACTTTGCAAAAGTTGTTAGAAACTTTTTGAAAAAAAAAATGTTGCTATTGTTTGAGCAAAAAATGGTTTAGTTCACTTCTTTGCAATAGTAATTGCAATTTCAAAAAAATTGACAAAATTGAAAATAAAAAATTTGCAAGAATCTTCGAGCAAGATTTTGTTTTGTAAATTTTGTCAATAAAAAATTTGGGGGGCTAATGCCCAAACAACTTATTTGTTTTAATTCGGTGCTCACTGTTTATTAATAGTAGCACTTTAGATTTTATTATGAACCGATGCGAATTACGGAGTGAGTCAGCACAATAGGGCACGACATGAAGCACGAGGTAGGGGGGAGAGCACATGGCATGACAAAGTCAGTAGGGTATGACACGAAGCATGATGCAAGGCAGAGTGAATGCAAGGCACAACATACTAAGTGGGGGAAAAAATTGGTAGAAAACACTAGGTACGGAAAGGGACAGTGAAAGTCAGACACGAAGGGGAGTGTCTAGCAAGCTAGGTGTAAGACACTATGGGGTTTCAAATTTTTAAACCCTACTTGCTCCATTGTAGGAGCAATGTGGGATAATACGTTATCCCGTTAAAAAAATATATGATTTGCTCGAGCCGTCAGCCCACGTTTACCGACATCAAAATTTTTAGCCGTCGATGGTCGAAACTTATGAAAACCTTATAAAATTTTAATAATTTTTTTTCGGTTTTATCTTTTATGTCACCGGAATTGTTACTATTAGCTAGAAAACTTATCATTCGACGCTAGCAGTGTTTTATTTTGTATTTTTTTAACGATTTTTTTTTGTCGATCAAATCCTTTACAAGTTGGTGATGTTTTGCAACAACAGTGGTGGATGATAGTGTTAGGTCTCGTCTATTTTTTTGGAGATGTCCATATTTTCAAATTATTCGATGCTTGGTTGCTTCAAAGTTATCCTAGTTCACGTGATGATTCAGAGCGGTGGATGGATTTTACTCGTTGTATCCTTTTTTTTGAAGCAAGTTTGAATCGAACAACATGTTATAATTTGAATAGCTCATCGTTAATGAGTTGTCACCGATTTATAGATTTTTTGGATTGAATCACAGTTTTAAAGGATTTGCTGCCCAGGATTTATAGATTCCAATCTCCAAAATTGTGTTTTCACTGTTAACTTCCCTGCCAAGGATTGGTATATTTTATTTTCCAATGTGAAAACTCTGTAATGTGCAGATTGTCACCAGTTATGTAAAAAAAAATTGTTTTAGCTAGCTCTGATCCAAGTTGTTAGGATACAAATTGTATAAAAGTTGGATTACAGAATGGAAAACAATTATATCACCTTTTAAGTTTGAATCACCTTTATAAATTAAGGAAGAACCTACAATTAAATATATAAATCGTATTGTACTTGGATTATTTAATGTGAGTCTTTTGAATGGGTAAATATACCCATTCAAAAGGTGTAATTGGCCAAGGGTCATACCCCTTGGCAATAATAATTAATTAAATAAAAATATAATTATAGGTTATGTGGGAAGGGCTTAACAACTCTAAATAATAAGGTTACAATAATTTAAAAAAGAGAAGTCAAAAGATCATAGTTCAAAATATTTCCTTATGCTGTAGAGACTAGAAAGCATCAAGCAATAATACAACTAAAAAAACTAATAACATTTATCAATAAGAAGAGCTAACAATCTCAAAAATTGAGAACTTTTTGTGGTGCCTTGTTTGCAATTATCATCACAGTGCAAACACATGTATTATATATCAACATCATGCACAATTAGCTCTCAAAAATGCTGAGATGTGGGAGCCAAAACAAATTATGCTTACACAAGATCTGTTGCAAGAAGAACATATTTTGTACTAACAAGATCTGGAAAGCAAATTCAAGTAGATCCAAAAAAATTGGAACCCTTTAAAGTCTCATCTCAATCATAGAAGTAGAAAGAGTAAGATATACCTATGATCTAGAAGGTTTCAATTCAAAAATAATATGAAGCTTCTCCACTCTACCACAACTACAAAAGGATTCGTCCAACTCAAAGCAATTAAATAAGACCAAGTTTTATTACTTGATACATAGGAGAAATTACACGATAAAATCATATTCTCTTTAGTCACTAAAAGATAGAGAATTGAGGCTACCCAAGAATATAGAAGGAAGTTCAATGAACCTGAAAAGAAGGATGAAAAGAAAATAATAGAAACACCCAATTTCAATATAGTAGAAGAGTTGAAGAAGACTCCTTCCAAAGTGAGCATGTATGATGCATTAATGATTCTTGGTCAAATAGATCTTCTCAGATCCTCATTGAAGAAGGTTGTTATAGGAGATCAACCAAATTTTGAGTACATCTTAGCTCAAGATGAAATGAGTCTAGGAGCTATGAAAAACAAACCACCTCCTTTCTACATATCCTTAAGGATGGAAGATTGGATAGTTCATAACTGCATGATTGATTCTAGAGCCGCTACTATAGTAATGCAAAAAGTAGTATGTGAATTAATGGGTATGGAATATACTTGTTCTTGCCTTGGTGTTATTAGATTGTACCTTGTGAAGGTAGTTGGGGTCATAAAGGATGTTCCTATGACACTCCATATAACACTGAAAATAACTATGATACAAAAAATAGTTGTGGTTGATCTAGAACTATATTTCAACCCTTGTTTATCATAAGAATACACTACTAAATTAGGAGGCTACATGTATCTGGACTATTCCCATATGATGATTCTTCACAAAGGTAAAAAATAAATATTTTTCTAGAGAAGCCCACATCCTATCATATTGAAATAATAGAAGAATATGGATATATTAGCACTGCCTATGAAGATATAGACTTGCTAGAAGATATTTTAGAAGAGTTCAAAGTTGAAGATAAATTTTTACTAAAGAACTATAATTCCATGATCGATACTAGCATAGACACTTATCATTTTTCACACTCGGAATGTAAAAATAAAATATTAATAGTTTCGAACCAATATTTGCGTAAATTACAACTTTAGAAAATGTATTTTGACGGAGCTAGATGTAAGAATGACATTGGAAATGGTTTTGTATTAGTCTCCCATTTAGAAGGCATCAATATTTTTGCATATATACTGACATGGAGTTGCACCAATAATGTTGTTGAGTATAAAACACTATGCCTTGATTTGAAGCAGGTAGAGAATATGAGAATCGAGTTGTTGACAACTTATGGTAATTCAGAGTTAATTTTTAATCAAGTCACTAAGAAATGTAATATCAAACATCATTACCTAAAGGTATACCAAAATAGAGTATGGGATATGATGGAAAACTTTAAAACCCTAAATATAAAGGTTATCCCTCAAGAGCAAAATGAATTTGCTGATGCACTTACAACCAAAGGAACAAATTATGCACCTACTTCAGAGTTGGGTTCAAAGAAAAGTAGGTTAAAGTTGGTTTTTAGACCATCTATTCCAGATAGGGAGAAATTTTAGAAAATATTTTAAAATGATCAATAGATCATGAATTTTCTAACAAAAGAAGCAATCCACTCAAATATATCAGAATAAATGTCTCAACAGTTTGATCAATAAGACATCATTTAGCTAAAGAATAATCATATTCCTAAAGGGTTGATTACCCTTGAGATTCTATTTGATAATAATGACAGGATTGTAAGATGAAGAATGAAAATAGAACAACAAACTTACAAAGAAGTTGAGATTGAACTAGGTAAAAGTATGAAAGTTGGGATACATTGTACATATATAGAATTAGATCAAATCAAGTAGATTTATATTTAGTACAAATACATTATAGCTTGGAGCTATGATTACTTCTGGTTCTATAATTAAAATATAAATCAACATACTATTAAGCTTGCCCCTAATTCTAAACCCTTTAGACAGAGGCAGAGACCTGTTAATCCTAAATTCAAAGTAGCTATGAAATATGAATTACTTAAATTTTTGAATGCCAAAATCATCTATCCAATTAAGCAATCCACATGGATTGCAAACTTGGTGCTTGTTTGAAATAAAAATGGAGATATTCATCTATGTGTATATTTCAAAAATGTGAATAAAGCATCATTGAAGGATCATTATCCTTTACCCTAGATTGATCGGATCCTATAGATAGTGGTAAGAGAAAAGAGATTATCATTATTAGATGTTTTCTCATAATATAATTATATATGGGTAAAAATAAATATTAGCATAATATAACTTTCACAACTAAATGGGGTACATTTACCTACCAAAATATTTTGTTTGGATTATCTAATGTCAGAGTAACATTCTAACGTGCTATGGATTTCACCTTTGGATACTAGGTCAATTAAATTATTTTGATATATCTATATGATATGATAGTATTTTCTCATGACAAACAAAAATATTTTGATCATTTATAGATTCTGAGAAATGTAGAGAGTTTGAAATATTCTTAAATCTGAATAAATCTATATTTGTTTTTTGCAAGGGTAAACTCTTGGGTCACATCATTTCCAAACAAGGTATGCTGATTGAGAGAATCCAAGCCATATTGTCCCTCTTCATACCTCTAAATAAGAAATCTTTACAATATTTGGGTAGATTAATTTTTTTTGTAAGTTTGTTTCCAATATTGCACAAATTGTGAAACCCATGACTAAACTCTTAAAGAAGGATGCAATATTCAAATGGAACCCAAAAAAGAGAGAAGCATTTGAACATATCAAATAAGATATCATAAAATCTCTGGTATTGATCAACCTCGACTTCAACAAGGGTTTCATCATGTACACTTATGGATCTGAAGATAGCTATGCCATAGTATTAATTATAGAAAGATGTTCAAGAAGAGAAACACCCATTATTATTTCTAAGACAAACTTTCCATGATTATCAAAAGAACTATAACTTCATAGAAAAGTAGGTATCTGCAATAATATAGTCTTTGAAGATATTTAGACATTACTTATCACAAAGTAAGAATATAGTTTTTTAGTTCATGCAAATGTCCTCATTCATAGGGAACTCGATGATAAGAGAGTTAGTTGGGTAACTAAGATACAAGAATATGATGTAGAGATTCACCCCACCAAACTTGTGAAAGGTAGAGCAATATACCAATAGCTAGCAGCTTTGCCAAAAATGGGATATAATATATGTATAAATGAAGATCCAAACAACATGCTTAGGATCAGGTAGGGTGCAAAAAGACTCGATTGGGTTGAATAATTAATCCAATATTTCTAGACAGGAAAGTGTCTAGGAAGACTAAATTGATCACAAAAAAAAGGTTTAGATTTCAAGCGTTTATGTAACAACCCTAATTCTAACCAACCTAAGAGAGAGTATTTATTTTACATCAAGTAAAGATCATAGTCAAGGATCACAAAAGATGTTTTCCAATAGGATTAAATTTGACAAGGAATTACCATATTTTGAGTCCATAATGCTACATACGTTTCTAGAGTGGACAAGAGATGCATATCTCCTATAGATTCTAGAGTTTATATACCTCCATGGCTTAAAAAATGCTTGAAATGATCATCTCACATTTCTTACATTCTCCATGAATGTATTATATTGACCATAGATTTGGGATTATCCCTTCTCAATATTTAGATAAGGGGGACACCAATTCCCTTACCAATCATATGTTAGTCTATGTTGGTTATTTTGGGTGTAATACCTTTAAGTTTAGTTAATTGCACCTCCATTATGGAAGTACTAAATCTTTAGTGTTTGACTACCCCATCTCTACAATGGGTTTAGTTAAGACAATTATCACTCTACATGATAATTTTTGCATGGAAACCTGAGCCTACACACTCAAGGTACCATCACTTAATCCCTTGCATAGGGTTATTAACCTCTACGGTTAAAAGTAAGATTCAAGCTACACCACTTAGAATCTTATCCAAATATTTTCTATCTTTGGATCAAACTCGAGTTTCTTACTCAAAATGTTCCCATTGCAAAAGAAACTTGGGTGTTGCCTCCCCATAACTCCCTTAGGTTTGAATTCATCATATAAAATTTCTAGATAATATTTCTTATAGTGTGCCCTTTTAAAGTCCCACAAACCAAAAGTTAAAACAACGTTAAAAGACCCTAACTAGCTCACTCTCTCTCTCTTACATTAATATAAACATGTTCATCTTACTAAAGTAGGAAATTACTTATAGTATTTATTAAAACATACTATCAAAATTATTAAAAAATTTACTAGATTATCCCCTAATCCATAAGCATGTTCATTTAAAAAATATTCAAACCTCCATATATTTACAATTCATTTTATCATTCATAAAAAACATCCTATTTTCCATAAGAACTAAAATATTTAAATTTCCTAAAGAGATTCTAAACAACAATAACATTACATTGATCCTCAACTATCGCATCCTTTCATGATAAAGATAATTAATAACATAATATTCATTTACAAAATGATTCAATTTCATCAAACCCATCCCAAGTCAAAATTACATTTCTTTCTAGAGTCACCATTTACATCATAGCTAAAAATAGCATAAAACCAGATAGAAGCATGATAGAATCCTTTCTATTCATAACTTTATCCACTAAATTCCTTGAGCTCCATTGTGAGGTAGTTAGAGTAATGGATCAAGACAACTCCATAAGATGGTAATACATTCCTAAATGCTCTTTCATTTTCAATGCATCCAAATAAATAAAGAATTGATCATATACATCTCTAAATTTTTCTTTTTATTATTTTAAAAAGATCATGGGAGGAAACCCCATAATTTTCTCCTTCTAGATGGACTCCATGCCCATCTAAAAATATTATGAGATATACCCCATAGTATTCTCTTTATAATTAAAATCCATGTCCAATACTCTAATTTTAAAACTAATTAAATAAAACAAATTCAAATATTCAATTCATTCAACACAATCTTAATTTAACAAAATTCTATCCATAAATATATAACTCATACCTATAAAATAATTTACATACCCTTAAATATAAAAATAACATTATTTTCTCCATTTTCCTTAAGGTTTTATACATTTTTAATATCATAAATAGTATAAAACTCACTTTGTATTCTTCCAATATTATAAAACATTTCCATTTTATTTCTAAATAAAATAATTAAAACTTCTTCAAGATAAAAACCATCAACACAGGCCTTATGGTAAAGTCTTTTAATAAAAAATAAGTCAATATATTTTTATTAAAATAAAACCATCAGATAAACTATATCTTTACTTAATCATTTCATAACTTCAATTAAAAATAAAAATATAGAGGTATTCTCCAACTTATAAAGGAAACCCCTTTCCTTATTACCTAAAAGACAAGTAATCACATGTACCAAACAAATTAAATCATAAATAAGAACTCATAAAGACTACGAATTCTCATTAAAGGGCCACAATAATTTCTTAAACCTTAGAATGCTTTACACAGGCCGGTTTAACTTTTCAACAAAATATCAAAAAGCAATCTAAAGGAAAAGCTAGTACTGATTACCTAACATTAGCATAATAATAAAATTCTACTTTCCAAGTCAAAATTGAGCCTAATAATTAACCATTAAAACATTGAATTCAACTGCATTCTCAAGACTACCCAGAACATAGACCGAAGTTGGAATAGAACAATATAAAAAACCAACTCCTATCAATATATTTCTAGAAAATTCTTTTATTTTTAAACATTACTCTACTAGAACAAAGGTAACGAAATATATATCTATAACAACTATGTAGGAAATAAAATAAAGTTCCATAGTTCAAGCGTATAAAAACATTGATACCGAGGAACACTCCACATTCATTTTATCTCTAGAATTTATCACTCTATCCTTCTAAAAAAAGCTTAAAACATTTGTCCTTATATTTATTTTTAACTGGGAGCACAAGAGGACATTACTAAAATATTTTAAGCTTGGAGACAACAAAATTAAAAAGCTAAAATATATATCCACACCAAATCAAAGGCTTTCCTCACATTAATTAAAAACCCAGGTTTAAAATTTAGCAACCATATATTGAAAAATGTACGCATACCTTTTTACTTGCAGTTTTGTTGTGTCAACTCTTCACCTAGTTGTAAATATTCAAGCTTGGTAGTCTTTGATCTTATTTTCATCCAGAATTATCCCCAATCATCTTTGTATGTGCTTCCCTTCTCTATATTTACCTCTGTGTCCTCCTCTTCTTCTTCGCTCGTCCATTTCCTTTCTTCCAAGAACGCTTCAAAGAGATCATGTGTTTACCCCAACTGAATTCATAACTACCCAAATTAAATTTCTTTTGACTTTATAAAATAAATAAACTTATTTATAATTTTAAAATAAGGTTTCTATAAAATAAAATAAGCTCATTTATATTTATTTTAATTTAAAAAAAGGCTTTTAATAATACCATGATCATAAAAACCTTTTTATTGCTACTAAGGTATGTGTATATATATATGTGTATGTAAACCTTTAGCAATCAATATTCTAATGTCATCTAGTGATATCAAAGCAAATACTCAAGTTTATTGCTTCTTAATGTATAAACATGTGAATTGTATTTCTTCTCCATTTGTTTCCATTGTTAAACTTGAACATCAAGATAGATTAATTAATTATCCTTTAATTAATTAACTTGTGATTAGAAGATTAATAAAGCCTCTAAATTTATTAATCCTTATCCTTATTTAATCCCTTGATAGATTCATACACATAAGCAAAACATATATTTTCAAAAGCTTATAAACCAAACAATGCAGTAAGGTATACCATAATATGTTCCTCATTAGCAAGTTTATGATAATCTATCATCACTTGCTACTAGGAATAGATTCCTTACTCTAGCAAGTTCTTAGCCTAGTGTGATAATCTTACACAATTATACAAAATAAGATGCAACTATATGTGGTAACTACTTGTTACCCTGGGTAAATCCTACCCTAGAGTTGTTGTCAATTAGATTGAACACCATTTCCCTTTTTTGGTATCTCATTATTGATGGTCAACTTCCTTGCCTACCTACAAGAGTACCAAGTTTTGCAAACACGTATAACATCAGCAGTACAATATTCTCATAAAAAATAAACAAAACAACAATTTCAAATTAAACATCCATAATGCAATCAATACTAAGCATTCAAATATAAAATCAATACATACTCTATCTCATAAATGAGTCCTGCCAAGGTGGATCATGATAGTTGAAGTATGTTTTGATATCGTAATGCCTATACCAAAAACATTTTGATGGAGTGCTTCTAAAGTGCATAAGAGAAGAAGAAAAAGTGAAAGTATTAATTGAGTTTCATTCAAGTTTATCTAGTGGACATTATTTAGGATAGACCACTGCTACCACAATTCTTAGAGCAAGTTATTATTGGCCAACAATTTTTGCATAATCTTTTAAGGTAGCTTGATCATGTGATAAATACTAGAGGTTCATTGGAAGAAATAAAAATACTTCATTACCCTTGCGACCAATTATAACAAAATAACTATTTAAATAATTGGTTCTAGATTTCATTGGATTCATTAATCCATATTATTAAGTTGGCCATAAGTACATTCTCATGGCTATCAACTACTTTACTAGATGAATCAAAGCAATTGCTATAAAGGTGGCTAATCAAGACATGGTAATTGAGTTCATTGAAAAGTTGATAACAAGGTTTGGTATTCCAAATGCAATAGTAAGCGATAATGGGACTCCCTTCATTAGAGCTAGGTTTATTAATTTTGTTGCAAGATATGGCATATATCTCAAAACTTCTTCTAATTATTACCCATAAGGGAATGAATTAGCTGAATCTACCAATAAAAACCTCCTAATTTGAAAAAATAAAAGAGGATGACACTTGTTTCTAGAACAAGCACTTTGGGCAGATAGAATCACAGTTAATAAGTCAATAAAAACTTCTCCATATGCATTAGTCTACGGTATAGAGGTCATTCTCCCAATTCACCTGGAGTTGCCATTTATAAAACTATTAACTCAACTAGGTCTTCCCAATATAGAAATGATAGAGGCTAGACTAGCATAGTTGATATTATTGGAAGAACAAAGGGAAAATACCTACTCCATTTCCCAATGTCACTCAACCACAACTAAGAAGTGATTTGGTAAAAAAATACATCTCAATATTTCTAGATAGGTGATATCATGCTCAAACATGATGAAGATAAATCAAAACCTAGTAATCATAAAAATTTTAATTCATTCTAGATAGGACCATATCTAATTACTACCAAATGAGAATTTAATGCATATTAAATAACAAACAAATATGATCATTTTTTACCAATATTAATAAATGGTTACCATATGAATCACTTTGTATGAAGTATCACCACATGTATTAAGTGTTTACAAAACCAAAAACAAAATCATATAAATAGAAAAGCGTGAAAGCAAGAAAAACTATGTAAAAACATCATACTAATCCATCGTCCATTATGAATCATGCCAGCAAGATGATTATCTAAATCAATAAGATCTACACAAAATCCAAGAGTGATTTAAAATGCACATCTCAGATATAATGACAACTACTACAATTAAATTTTGATGATTATTGTGATATTTTGTATGCAATCCTTGGATGAGATAGAGCTTCATAATGTGGTATTATAATATCAAAAAAGAAATTCATACACAAAGTACTCAAAACTCAAGAGAGTGATAAAATAAGATGTAAAGAGTTTTTCTTTTCTAAAACAATGGCCAAAAGTAACAAAGTAACCAACAACAAGATGAAGAAAGCTCTTTAAGATCAGTTTTGTTGCATTATGGACACTGAAATGACATTCAAGAATTCAAATCAACTACACAAATATGTTGAACAAAGAATAGCCCAAGGTGTGTCTCCTAATACTCCTAGTGCATTCCCTTATTACTATTTCTTGTCTCATTATGTCCATAAATTTATTCATTCTTGTCTAGATTTGGCTTTAGCCATCTCAAAATATTACAATGTGCAATTGAAAATGGTTCAAGATGCTAAAGGAAAGGTTATTTTCCATCTCACTCCAAATTGCATCAGAGATGCTTTTATCATAGGAGAGAAACCTAGGGTTACTCCCAAACCTATCGATGGTCATACCCAAAGCAAATATTATGAGTCTAGAAAAGACCCAAAAAAGGGCAAGTCTTTTAGAATATGGTTACTGTAAAGTAAAAATTCAACAAAACCAAGATAACAATACATAAAATAGCACAAAAGATATTACATAATGAAGAAATAATATTGTATTAATATTGTGGGAGCCTTGATCTCCAATGTTACAATGTAATTTGTGTTGATACAATAATTACAATCGAAGGGTTTAAAAACCCTTGTTTACAAAAAATATTTGGTGTCTTCTGCATCATATTTTACTCCAAACAAGTTTGTGGGTGGGCTTGTGTATCCCTACAGGACCACCCTAGCTTCAAAAGTTATCAATGTACAATGATCCCTACAACCTGCACATAAATAGATCAGAAAATAATTAGTAATACCTGTAGGGCCTCCACAGTGTGAGACCCACTAAAATCCAAAAGTACGCAATATAAATCCTAACTTAAATATCAAATAAAATGGAGTACATATGTATCAAAAACATAAATAAATCAATAATGAATAATACCTTATTGAGATTGTACCTATTTTTTGATCCACACTTCTACTTTTACAATTTGATGGTGCATGAACGTCCAAAAGCATCTAAGAGTTTTTTGATAGCAAATCAGTTGAGGGAAAATACCTTGGAGTATTATGGAAGGGCTATGAATACCCTACAACATTCTTGGAATGCTCAACAACATTCTAGGAATGCTCAACAGTGTTCAAGGATTTATGGGAATGGTACTGCATAACTAGATTTGGTTCATAGGGGTTTTGGTAATAGAAAATGGAGGATGTGGTGATGGTAAGGATGGAAAGGGATAGCAAAATGCTAGGGTTTGGATGAGGATGGATGCAAGGACTCTAATTATCTATAACTTTCGAATTGACTGACTACTTAATCGTTTAACCTTCATTCACAAAAGTGAATGATATTTTATAACTTACCTTCAACATGTTAGGGTTTCAATGACACCAACGGGTGGTCGAGATTAAATCATGATGAATGACTAAGATTATGTATTTGATATGTGATACAGATCAATTTATATGGATGGTTGAGATTATATTGTGATGGGTGTTTGTAATTTATTCATATATATATATATATATATATTAAATATATAAATATAAATAAAATATTAATATTTATATACATATATATAAATAAATAATGGATGGTTGTGATTGGCTAATGCATGAAAGACAAGTGGCTAGGATTTGGTGTCTACGAATACCCCTTTTTATAGCGTGTTGCATGTAATACAATGTGGTGCAAAAAAAAGAGACATTGGGTTTAGTGAAGCAACTTTCTTTCCTTGGAGCGCAAGAAGATCCTGAAGACAAAAAGAATGTGGGTGTAGCTTACCCCCTCAATTGGAAAATGAGTGAAGAATGAATCTCACAAGATAATTGATAGAATTATGGGTGATAATGTGGGTGTAAATGATGTATTCTATTTTTGCCCCAACATATGCAAGGGGATTTTTGGAAATGTGGATGATTTGAATGATGTAAATATCAAGAAAGTGACATAGATGATGATGCAATGATTGATTATGTTCTTTACCACAAAATAAAAGGGGTTTGTGCCAATTGTGTGTGATGTAGATGTGGGTGAATGGTGTATTCTATTTTTGCAAGGGTTTTTTGGAAATATGGATGATTTGAATGATGTAAATGGCAAGAAAGTGACATAGATAATGATGCAATGATTGATTATATTTTTTTTACCTCAATAGAAAAAGGGGTTTTGCCAATTGTGTGTGATGTAAATGTGGGTGAATGGTGTATTCTATTTTTTCCCCAATAGATGCAAGGGGATTTTTGGAAATGTGGATGATTTGAATGATGTAAATGTCAAAAAAGTGACATAGATGATGATGCAATGATTGATTTTGTTCTTTACCCCAATAGAAAAGGGTTTTTTACCAATTGTGTGTGATGTAAATGTGGGTGAATGGTGTATTCTATTTTTACCCCAACAGATGCAAGGGGGTTTTTGGAAATGTGGATGATTTGAATGATGTAAATTTTAGGAAAGTGACATAGATGATGATGCAATGATTGATTCTATTTTTTTTCCAACATAAAAGGGTTTTTTTTCCAATTGTGTGTGATGTAAATGTGGGTGAATGGTGTATTCTATTTTTACCCCAACAAATGCAAGGGAATTTTTGGAAATATGGATGATTTGAATGATGTAAATGTCAAGAAAGTGACATAGATGATGATGCAATGATTGATACTATTTTTTTTCCCCAATAGAAAAGGGGTTTTTCCAATTGTGTGATGTAAATGTGGGTGAATGGTGTATTTTATTTTTGACCCAACATATGCAAGGGAATTTTTGGAAATGTGAATGATTTGAATGATGTAAATGTCAGGAAAGTGATATAGATGATGATGCCATGATTAATTCTATTATTTGCCCCAATATAAAAGAGTTTTTTGCCAATTTTGGGTGCAATGTATGATGTAAATGGGTATGCCAATATTGAAATCAAATTCAAGGTTGGTTGTCCCAAGTTTGGGGATTATTTCATATTTTTGAAAATTTACTCTTAGCATAATGTGCAGTGTTGTTGTTGGAAAGGAATAAATAACCAACGTTGGTGAACATGTGGTGGAGGTAGGAAGACCACCTTTCTTCATGCACCCATAGTTTTTAACCTAACAATTGGCTTATTACAAGATGAAATTGTAAAATGCAAATGAAAAATGTAATAGAATTATGCAATTATGCCTGCTGAAGGAGCTAATGATCACTTCAAGAATTTTTTTGTAAAACACAATTGCATTCACAAATGGATTGACCATATTGATTTGATGTCAAATATGATAGAGGATGATGATGTTGAACAAGTGTCCTTATGGTGATCTATTCATCCTATTGACCTACATGGATAGTCCATCATTGCAGTTGCCAAGGGACTAGAATAAATCACTAGATATGAGGTTCACTTGATAATGTCTATAAAATTGGTACATATTGAATGGAAATGCAATGATACATGAAATTGAAAATATGGAATGACAATGTATGATGCAAAAAGGAGATGGAGATGCATTGATGAGTGAATTGGATGATTTTGTGATATTTGGAGTTGTTTTGGAAGGTTTTTGAGGTAAATTTGGATAATTTTGTGACTTTAGGTTGCAAAAAAGATTTAATCACCCAAATAAATCCATGTTATCAAAAAATGTGATGAAATGATGCGATGAATGATTAGGATGATGAATGTGGATGTTTTGTGAAGTTTTGGACCATTTTTAGGCATTTTGAAGATTGTTGAGCAATATTTTTTGTGACTTTTGGTCACAAATAAAAAATAAGCTCCCAAATCAATTTTTGCTTTTATAAAACAAGATGTGGTGATGAAATGGATGAATGGATGAAATTTGAGGTAATTCTATAGGTTTTTGCTACATTTTGAGCTCCTATGAGTCCATTTACAACATTTTGGGGTCAAATATTGGTCAGCATTCATATCATACACAAACGTGGTAGAGCATTTGCCACTCTGTAAACATTGGGTAGTGTTTGAGTGTGTCAAGTAGACATCCATGGGTGTTTGAGCATGCCAAAAATAGTTATAAAAGTTCTACAAAAGCGAAATTGGATTCATTCTTGCATTCACAAGTTCAAGAAGTTGTGTTTAAAGGAGAGTGAGTGAGTGAGTGAAGGAGTGTGAAGGAGTGAAGTGATGGTGATGGAGGGAGTGGATGTGGTAGTAGGTATGGAGGCATAGGTGGTTGAGGTAAGTTCCCTTGGCACTCTTGTTTGGATTTTGCAATGTATTTTTTGAATGAATGTGTTATTAATGTATTTGTTGTTGTGTTGTGCTACAGTTGAGGATCTTTGAGGCTTGACATCGATTCCCACCTATTATACTAGGGATGAGAAAGACCTTACAGAAGGCCAATTGGTATAAGTTGAAGGATATGGGATTGGTTGAAGTAGCATAGATTGATGTGGTGTAGTTTAATGAGGGATACATTTCTACCTTGGTGGAAATATGGGATTTGGATGAGGGGACCTTCTAGTTACCGACAGGGGAGGCCACAGTGACACTAGAAGATGTATATCACATCTTTCAAGTGCTAGTGGAGGGGTTTCATGTCCAAGTTAGGCACGATAAGGAGTATGAGCTAAGGTAAATTTTTGGATATGGATAGAGAGGTGTGAGTGTGAGGGGTGGAGGGAAATGTATATAGCCATGTATGTAAAGAAGGAGTTGGAGGCCCTACTCACATTTGGTTATGTTTCTATTTGCCAACATATCTGTTAGATCCCATGGAACATGATTATGCTGGTGTACGATATGATCGGTGAGCCTAAAGTATATGCATGGCTGTTGACGCTACTAGCTCAAACTTATCTGGAGTTGTATGAGGTGAGGAGGTAGGGGTAGAAAGGGTTGGGTTGTAGTGTATTACTATAGTTTTGGGAGCAGGAGCACTTTAGTGTGGCTCATCATGTGGGCCTACCTTGTGAGAAGTGGTATAGGGATCAACCCCATGTTTTGATATGGTGGGTAGTTGAGGAGGTTCAATCGAGTCATCCTGGTCACAGTGGCTAAGAGTGGTCATCATGATCAGGTGTGTTGGAGGCCATGACAAGGTTCTAGGTGGCCTAGTAATGGAGAGTAGCAACAAAGGGTTAGGTAGGCTAAGTGGGTGGTTAGATGGCATGGGAGTGAGAAGAAGCTAATATAATTATCATGAGTATTACGATAGTTTAGGTTGAGGCAAGGAGTACTTGAGGCTCCAATTCTCTATAGGCATCGATCAGTTGATTCGAGCCTACCTTATATAGAGGAGTGGTGAATGGAGTATGAGGATGACAAGGAGATAGATCTCCTAGATATAGATGATGCTAGGACCACGATAGAGTATGATGTATAGCCACCATGGGTACCAATTCATGTGGATGATGAGGGTAGAATAAATGAGGAGGAGGTAGTAGAGGATGCAAATGAGGCCCCCTAACATTAGATACATCACTGGTATAGAAAATGAGTGAGATGGGTGAGGTATGCAACAAAGTAGACTCCAAATATTGGAGGTGATGGTGATGGTAGGGATGACATGGAGGAGGTTCTTAAGAGGCCTCCTAGGTGAAGTGAGGAAGAGTGTATGAGGCTTAAGGCTGAGCAGGACCAGCTCTGGTATATGGTGGTAGAGCGATATGTGGTGATAGCAGCTCAAGATATTGAGAATGCTCACTTGCAGGTAAAAATAGAGGTACAGGTGGTAATAGGTTAAGAAGAGGATATAATAGCGAGGCTCCAGGTAGAGATAGCATAGAGGGGCTCTCATCATAGGCAAAATATACTATACCTACAATCCCAGGAGATGTATAACCAAGATTTAGAGGATTGAATCATGCAACACCACATTGGGCTACCCGATCGGCCTTCTTATTTTATAGTGGGTTTTGTTAGACATAGTGACTCTAGGCATAGTGACTCTACGTCTAGGGCTCCATTGGGGTCATAAGGGTCTAATTTTGGAAATTAGCTAGTGCTTAGTTGTACTTTTTCATATGAGCCTTAGTGCTCTATTATCCGTAGCCTTTAGGCATTCATTGTATATGTGATTATATATATATATACATGGCTTTTACTTTTATGTTATGAATTTGTGGATGTTTGTGTGAATGCATATGTATATGTGATGGATGGTAATGTAATGATGATGTGGATGAATTCAAATGAACTAATGCACAAATGATCATTCATAGTTTAGATTTTTGCTTGACCATATTGATCATTGTTGTTTTATCAGGGGTACCAAAATGATGGTGTGTGAAATGGAAGACTTATGTAATGATGTGGTAATAATATGGATGGTGTTGTGGCTTATGGATAATGATTGAATTGGAATTTTTTTGTAGAGACTCAAACATACTAGTGATTTCTAACAAAATCACTAAGTTCTGTCTAATTTCTCTAAGACCAAATGTGTGTGTAGTGGATGTTCATTTACCAATCATGAGCATGGTAATGACTCAAGGCAATCAAGAACCAATGTGTGTGCAAGTGACTTCATTAACTTATATTGTTTAAATTGAGATCAAACCTGTCATGGAGGAGACTAGGAATCTAGCCTTTCCTTATGTGCAGTCAAAGGTCTCTTCAAGAGAGACGTGTCACCATGCATGAGCGTACTCCATTGCCAATCAAGCATATATATCCTTGATGGATATTAGCTCCATAGCCCAATGATCTGACCTCAAAGCTTTGGGGATTAGGACTACCTAACCATCTATATGGAAATGTAGTTCTATCCTTACAGCTTATGGATTTGTGGTGTGTGATGTGTAAAAGAGTTAGAACTTTGGGAAATCATATTCTCAGCCGAAGTATGATGATAATATTACCCTATCCTTACTACTCATTCTTTTTTTTTGGAGGTGTTGATAGTGGTGAAGACACTATTTTTTATTTTGGACTATGTGCATAATGGGACGAGAAAAGATAATTTTTATGCTTCGAGGTTCAACCTAATCATGGTGTTATATCCCTTTGAAACAATATGTTTTGATATGTGTAAAATGTGTTTGATTCAAGAATGTTAAAGTCAATCCCAGAACTCAAGATTTTATTTAGTGAAGATGTGACTTAGTCCTAGAGAAATTTGACATGCGTTGGATTTTGCTTGAACACTAGGAGTGGATGAGTGTTTGAAAACACCTAGAGATAATAAAGTAATAATGTAAATGGTAAAATGACTTTTTAAATGGTGTAATGAAATGGATACAAAATTAGGGGTATCCTTGATTAAGGCAAAAACTTTTATTGGATCAATTATTGTCTAAACTTAACAAATGACCCCTAATATGGTGGATGGAATGCATTGAACATGACAATGAATGTGATTGTGCAAAATGAATGTGTGAAATACAATGTGTATGAATGCAATGTGTATGGATGATGTTTTTGTGTATTAGCCATGTATATATATATATATGTATATATATATATATATATGTATATACATATATATATATATATATATGTATATACATATATATATATATATATATGTATATACATATATATATATATATATATATATATATATGTATATATATATATATATATATATATGTATATATATATGTATATATATGTATATATATATATGTATATATATATATATATATATATATATCTATATATATATATATATATATACATATATGTAAATCACATTAAGCCTGAAATGCTAAGTGGATGATATTTAGTGGTTCAGGATCTTCTTCTCCCTTAAGATTGTCAAGTCTAGGGTTGATCACTAGGAAGTGGAGCTTCCACAAGCTGATCATCTATTACCTGAACTTTTATGGATTTTTAACTAATGAACTCAAGATAAAATTTAGTTAAAAGTATTATCAATTTTGTGTTGTGGGTATTGTTGTAAGTGCGAGACATTATGTAACGCAGAGGATTTTATTTAGCTATGACATAGGTAGTGTAATTTAGCATGTAATGTCTAAATTTCTTAGTGGCTAAAACCACTGCTAGGCATAATTTTTCAACATAAACATATCGGATTTTGTAGCTTACCAATGTTTGACTAATGTAACAGACAACTTACTATTGGTTGTTTTTATTTTTCTGTGCAAGCATTACCCCTAATGCAAAGTTCATTGCTAAAACATAAATATTAAAGGGGACCCCGGGTGAGGATTTAAGATTGGTGGAGAATCCAAGTATTGCTTGATATCATAAAAGGCTTTTTGGCTTTCATCTATCCATAAAAATATCACCCCCTTTTATAGAAGGTGATTGAATGACCTACATTTATCTAAGAGTTGTGCAATAAAATAATGGATCGATTGGATATTTCCTTGTAAACTACACAACTCTTTCAAGTTTGTTGGAGGAGGCATCTCCATGATGGCATTGACTTTGTTTGGGTCCACTTCAATGCCTCTTTTAGAGATAATGAATCCTAGTAGTTTGCCTGAAGTGACACCAAAGATGCACTTTTTAGGGTTCAGTATTACACTATGCTTTAGAAGTTTATCAAAGACTTTTTCCAAGATACCAATGTGCTCTTGTCAAGTTTTAGATTTTGCCAAGAGATCATCCACATAATATTTAATGATCTTGTGCATGTAATCATAGAATATGTACGTCATGGCACGTTGATAAGTGGCACCTACATTTTTAAGACCAAAGGGCATCACCTTGTAACAAAAATTCCCCCAAGATGTAGTGAATTTTGTTTTGTGTTGGTCATCAAGATTGATTCAAATATGATTGTATCCTAAAAAATATCCATTAAAGATAGCATTTCATGGCCAGTGCAAGAATCAACAAGAGTATCAATTTTTGGTAGAGAAAATTCATCCTTAGCGCACGCTTTGCTAAGGTCTCAAAAATTAGTGCAAATGTGTATCGCCTCGTTAGGTATATGAATAGGTACTATGTTTGAAAGCCACTTAGGATAGTCAATGGGGATAATGAAACCCACATATAATATCTTTTGAAGCTCGTCTTTGACCACGAGGGAAATAGTAGGATGCATCTTTCTTAGTTTTTATTTGACCAGCTTAGCATTAGGATGGAATTTTAAGTTGTGGACAACAAATTTAGGGTCAAGGTCAGGCATGTCTTTGTAGGACAATGCAAATATACCCTTGCTCTTGAGGAGAGCTATTAGTTTATCCTATTCATAAACATATTAAAGTTTTCCAAGTTTGATGATTTGTGGATTATATGTGTTTGAACTAAGGTTCACATCAATGGTATCTTCAATGGACATGTGAGAACCTTCCTCAAGCTGATGGGACATTGGGATCATATGAATATCACAAATAACATTATCAAAATCTTATGGTTTAGTCTCTTCCATGTCTTCTTGGAAACCTTAGGATCCAAGGGTGAAGGTGAAGGTGCAGTCAGAGGTGACGGAGGAATGTAAGTGGTAGAATATCTTAACAATTTCTCAATAAAGATAAATTCAACAAAGGATTGTGGCAATGAAATCCATTCCATATCGATGAGGCTAATATAAATTGGAATTGATTTTTTCAAATTGTATGGATTATGGAGTGGGGTGAATAAGTCAACAAAATTCATGATGACTTAGTGGGGGGATGATGGCTGGCAATGAAATGGGTGGGTTCATCCTATCTCCTGGAATCAACAAAGGAAAATTAGGAACCTAAATAGCAGCAAGCAACACTTGTGAATGCAAATGACAAGACTATGGAAATGCAATGCAAAGATTTATTTTTGATGTTTTTGATTTTTTGAATTTTTTTCAAATTATGTACATATGTTACAAAATGTTTCAGTGAAGTGCATGAGATGGAGGTGGTGGTTCACCAATTGGTTCAACTTGATTCCTTGGAATAAGCAAATGGAAAATGGGCTGATGGATGGGTAAAATTCTAAGATAATGGTCATCCTATTTAGTGAATGGAGTTATGGGTGTTGATTCCTCTTCAAATTCATCTAAATCTATCAACATGATTTTATATTCTTCATAAGACTCCTCAAAGTCATAATTATGGTTGGTTTCCTCTTCTAAATTTAAATGAAGGATTTGAAAAGCCTGTTCAAAAGAGAAAGTGATAGGATGAAAATGATGGTATAAACCTGAATGATCATGCACTTATTGATATGGAGTTTCAATGATTTTATGCATACCTTTTTATGTCATCCTAGGCCATATCCTTGCCAATTGAATCGATCAAAGTATCATGAAGGAAAACCTGACATGTGCTCTATGTTGTCAAGGATTAGTTGTGTAGGTTCATCTAGGGGAGGAGGATCGAACGAGTAATAAAACCCCCATATATGAAATTAATTTGATTAGGTGTTGAACCCATGGTGCATACCTCTCCTATAGATAAGGGTGAGTCATGTGGATGACCGTAGTCCCTAATAGTTTGTATGCTTAGCAGTGTAACTTGGACATCTTAGACCATGTATTCACCAATGCCAGGATTGGTGAGGTGGAATACAACTTGTAAGAATGTGGATGAGGTGGATGGAGTGGATGTAGAAGTGGAAGGATCGTGGATAACTAGTGAATCAGATAACAAGAGGGTTGTGTGCTGAAATGGTATATCACAATCTATTAAAATGACTTGTGAGACATCAACTGGTGAAGATGAAGATGGATTTGGTTGAAGGGTTTGGTGGATGGTTGATGATGCTGATGTGGATGGAATGGTAGTGTATGTTAATGTTGATGATATGGATGAAATGGTAGTGGATGTTGATGTTGATGATGTGGATTAGGTTTGACCATATATACATGTATCCGACTATGATGAGAGTGGAGGTGTGGGATTTGAGGCTTGTTGTGGGGTAGCGATGGGAATCTCACAAAAAATAAGAGCTTTGGATGAAAAAATGGTGGATGGTGTGGTTTGTGGGGTGATAAATAGGTGAGTGGATGGAATTGTGGATTCATAGGGATTTGAAATGAAGTTTCCTACTTAAACGGTTTGATGTCTGTTGGTATTCAATGGACTTGTCCCTCATATACATATGTTAAGCATTGATGTAGAATAGAAGGAATACATATCATATCCCTAATCTAGAGGTATACAAGGAGTACATTGTAAGCCATGGACCCCTCCAGAATGTAGAACATGGTATGCAACGTTTTTACCCCCAATCCTATGGGTAAAATGACAGTGCCAACTGTGGAACAAAGAGTGTCTAGCTGTAAACTCTACATTTATTTATCAACACAGGGTGAATTATTTAAAGGGTAGTAATCCAATATAGATTATACCAAATGATTAATCTTAGACTTAATTATGTTTCTCTTAGTTTCAGGTTTGCAGAAAATAATAAAAGTTACAGGAAAATAAATTGTGCTTAATTGAAATAAATGCAATTTTATGATTTATACTTAATTAAATACTACATATATTTATTTTTGTGGATCCACGTGCAAACTATTGATTTAACTATTTGTTTTTACCTTATAGTCTATGATGATGCAATTTATTTTAATTGATAAATTAAATTTAATTCTATGTACTAATTATTCCTAACCTATTTCAAGAGTGAGAGAATAGGGATTGGTTGTAGGAGTGGGCCCTACCTCCTAGAGGGCAGTGTAAATATATCTCCTCTAAAATATTTTACTTCAATAACTAATGTGCATTAATACTAATAACACTATTCTAATTCATGGATATAGGAAAATACAATAAAGACTACATAAGCAAGTAAATCATAATAAAGCAAATGACACAATTACCAAATACATGATGAAAAGTGTTGTTGCTTTATTACTAGAAATTCAAATGTATAGTATATTTGAACATCAGGTCTTTAGAGTAGAAATTGTATACAAAATATCAAAGTGTAAACATTGGCATTAGAACATTAGACATTAGACCTTTTCAAAGGTCTCTCTTGTATTTTATAATTTTTCTTGGACATTCTTAATGAAATTCTTCCACATATTTTTCCATGTGGCTCTGTTGGCTTGATGATTCGAACACTATATTTTCAATAATAAAAAGCTAAACTAATAATATTTTGTAACCAACTTGGACTTTGTCACAATCCCTATGGTCCAAGTGGCAAACTGATAAACTAACATAACAAAGGTTCTTAATTTAAATAATCTAATGATGCAAAAAATACAACTATTTGTCCTTCATTCCAAGAAGAGACAAAATAGGCTTGCGTCAGAATCTAAACATCTTAACAATGTAATAATTTTACAACTTTATAATAAAAAATTTAATAAATATACAATCTCATGCATAATGCCAACATGTAATTCAACTATGCTCACTGTGTATGCCTCATAAGGATGCTACATTGTCACCAGATGTGGCATAACAACATGCTAGATAGTTTGACTTAGCCAACCTTCTTTCTGTAATGTCTTTTAGTAGACACTTTCTGTAACAACTTTTTATAGTTGTGTTCTGTAGCGTCTTTCTATAGCATCCATCCATGGGTCTCATTAACACATCATCCTCATGGTTGGTCTTTCCATACCTATTATCTGGTCTATGTTATGCCTCATCCTACTCTGTGAAGCTTATGCAAAGTTCTCCTCCCAAAACACATAGAAACTTGCACACTTTTGCGTAAAACACAAACATAAATTACTTTTATCATTATGGATCAAATTCATTCATGAATCACATAAATAAGATAAAATGACCATAAAACTACATTCGTTTTCATAAATTTACAGATAGAAAATGAATTAAACCTGCATAAAATATGTGTTATTTTAACACTCATCATTCCCCCAAAATGAAGGAGATGCATGTCCTCATGCATATAGATTGAAATTATAGTATGTCTAATAAAATTTGCAACAATTGTTCAATCATTTCATCATTTTTGCAGACATAAAATAAAACATTACAATGTTACGTAAAACTTTTCATAGATATAAAGCAAGATACTATAATTATTTTTAGAATTCACTTGACAATTCTCATCAACAAGGAACTATAATTTTCATGAATTATTTGCATTTATTTATGGAAATAAGTCTACTAAAATATGAAACAACATACTACAAATAACTATTTTCATATATGCAACAAAAAATATTTGCAGATATAAAGATAAAATAAAAAAAATAAAAACTTCTGCAAATAATTAAGATTGACAACATTATTAATATTAAATAAAGTCTGTAAAATTATGCAAGTTTTATCAAATTTTTGTTATAGATTGTCCAAATTTGTTGGCAATTTTGGGTACTTTGAGTACATTGCCTTTGCTCAAGTATAGTTGTTGTCATTGATGTCAAAGGAGCTCTTGGTAGTTGTTGTCTTTGATGTCAAGGAAGTTCTTGAAGCAATTTGATTAGTTGTCTAAGTATGTGTTTTGATGAAGGTTTCAGCTGATCAATAAGTCTCCAAGAAAATCAGAGTAGCCCAATTGCCAAAAATCCAGAAAAAGATAAGTTAGAAAAAGGTTGCAGGCTGCTTGAAAAACTGTCGTGATTTCGTGACATGTTTGAGGAGAGAGAAAGCGCTGGAAAAACTGTCGTGATTTCGTGACATGTTTGAGGAGAGAGAAAGCACTGGCAAATCTGTCGTGATTTTGTGACATGCAGGAAGGTAGAGGCAAAGCAGGGAAAAGTGTCACGATTTCATGACAGGTTGAGTTGGCAGCATTCAGGTGGCGAAAGCGTCACAATTTCGCAACATGTTCCAGTTTCACGAGCAGTTGGCAGAAAAGTGCTTAAGGCAACAAAAGTGTTGCGATTTCGTGACATGTTCTAGTTTTGCGAGTAGTTGGAAGAAAAGTGCTTAAGGCAGCGAAAGCGTCACGATTTCGCGACATGTTCCAGTTTCACGAGCAGTTGGCAAAAAAGTGCTTAAGGCAGCAAAAGCGTCGCAATTTCGTGACATGTTCCATTTTCACTAGTGCAAACCGAGGAAAGGTTGAAGAAGCAAGAAGTGTCGCGATTTCACGACAGAGTTGATGATGACATCAACAAAAGCAAATGTGTCGCAATTTCGTGACAAGAGCAGCGAGGAAGGTCTTGCAGACTAAAGCGTCATAATTTCGTGACAAGAATCATGATGACGTCAGCAAAAGCAAATGTGTCACGATTTCGTGACAAGAGCAGCGAGGAAGGTCTTGCAGACTAAAGCGTCACGATTTCGCAACAAGAATCATGATGACGTCAGCAAAAGCAAATGTGTCACGATTTCATGACAAGAGCAGTGAGGAAGGTCTTGCAAACTAAAGCGTCATGATTTTGCGACAAGAATCATGATGACTTCAGCAAAGTCATGGAGTGTCACGATTTCGTGACAACAGGCTCAAGCAAGGTGTAAGGCAGACTGTGGTGTCACGATTTCATGACAGCAAGCTAGCAAAAGTGTACGGCAGGCTGTAGTGTCATGATTTCGCAACAACAAACCAAATAAGGCACATGACAGGCAGTAGTGTCATGATTTCACAATAGCAAATATTACAAGGTGTATGGCAAACAAAGGCGTAGTGATATTGCGACATGTTTGAGTTTCACGCTGGGAAAGCTACAGAACAACAGAGGCGGTTGAAGCCGACGAAGTTAACCTTTGTCGACGAAGTGTAAGGTTGTGTAACCGATGATTGTTTTAAGGATTTACAACCGACTAAGATCATGAATTTAATCATGAATTATTGCTATAAAAGGAGGACTATTTTTGAGATTCAAGTGTCGAATGTGTTGTGTCATTTTTGCGCAAGTGAAGTCTACTGTGTGCAAAGAGCAGTCATATCGAATCGATCGAAGTGTGCGTTCGTAAGTGTGACCTTCGTAGAAGCAGAGATCAGGAAGAAGAACGATCGAGGAGAAGCAGACTGTGCGAAGAAGGTGCTGTTGTGATTACACATAGGTGCACAAATTGTTGTGCGATAGAAGTGCTACAGTATTTCATAAAGACTATGCTGCTATTTTTTCTTAGAAACACGCGAAGTCTGTGCTACTGTGTTTTCACAAAAATAAACAAGTTGATTAAGTGTTGTTGTATTTGCACAGTCAGTGAGAAATTGATTTTGACCAAGTGTAGAAAAGAAAAGTGGAAGAGGACAGAATTGTGCTAGACTAAAGGACTGTGTTTTATACAGAAAAGAGGACCATCTTTGTAGTGACAGAGTTGAGGACAAAGATCTCCAGCCAGAGCAAGGAATATAGGTGTCTTCTGTGGACAGAATTCCACTTGCTAAAGGCAGAGGAGGTAGAGGTATTCTAGAGGATCACCAGCAAAGCAGAATTAGGGGAAGGTGTCTCCTTTGAGCTGAGGTTCATAAACATTGTAATTGGGAAGGATTCCCAGAGGTTTTTGATACAAATTTTAGAAGAAAAGTTTTATCCGTGGATTAGCCCACCTTGGGTGAACCACATAAATTGCTGTGTCTCTTTGTGGATTGCATCTTGTGCATTGTTTTACTGTTGTTATTACTACTATCTTATTCTGCATGTTAATGGTTTGAAAGCTGTATTGATAGATAAAGTTAAAAGTGGTCTTATACTTGTTCACCCCCCCTCTCAGTATAAGCTTGTGTTATTCAATTGGTATTAGAGCCGGTGCCTTCGAAAATTTTAATAGCTTGAAGGAAAATTTTGCAAAGAACACAATGGACTACTCAAGTGGCAATGCAACACCTATTTTGGATGGATCAGATTTCGGTCTGTGGAGTGCAAGAATGAAAGTCTATCTTATGGCTCTTAGCAATGAGGTATGGGAAGTTATTGAATATGGGTACACCATTCCTACAAATTGTCCTTACACTAAATAAGACAGGATTCTACATCACAACAACTCAAAAGCCATGAATGCTATCCTGAAGGGTTTACAAAAGGCAGATCTCACCAAAGTTATTCACTACAAGACAACTAGTGAAATGTGGAAACAATTGCAGGTTGTTCATACAGGTGATGCAAATGTTTGAAAGGCCAAGTTGAGACATTTTAAAGGTATGTTTGAACAACTCAAGATGAATTATGATGAAAATATTAGTGACTACATGCTCCGAATGGATGAAGTTGTTAATTCTATGAAAGACTTAGGTCTTGAACTTGCTGAAAATGATGTGTGTGATAAGATTTTAAGATCTCTTCCTAATAGATTCAGTGAAAATATTTCTGCTATTGAGGAAGCCAAAGATTTAGATAAATTGAAAAAGGATGAGCTCCATAGTATTCTTGCAGCATTTGAGTTGAGAACTCAAGTGAAATTTGATGTAAAGAAAGAAGCAGCTTTCAAAGCTACCAAGAAATCAAAGGGCAAACTGATTCAAGAAAGTGATGAGTCTTCTAGTGAAGAAGAGGCATATTACAGCAAGAAAGATATGCAGGATTAAGAGCAAGGATTCTAAAAAGTATAGGTATTACAAAAAGAGCAAAGATGAGTACAACAATCACAAGAAAAGCAAATATGAGTACAACAATCAGGGAAAGAGGCATTCTCACAAGAATAAGAAAAGCCTCTACTTAGACAAAGCAAGTAAGTGTTCTAGCAGTGATAGTGAAAGTTCTTCTAGTGATGATGAAAATGAGATGTTGTTCATTTCAGAAAATGAGGAAGAACCGAAACATAAATTCATTATCATGAAATGTTTTAGATGTGGAAATTTTGGGCACCTTGAGGATGATTGCAAAAATGATGATTTAGCTGCTAGTATGTATGAGGATGCTTCAGAAAACTACAATGAACATGCATGTATGGTTTTTGAAAAAGGTAGCACCTCTAGTGATAAGAAAACTAAAAAAGGTCGTGATAATTCAAAGCACCATGAAATAGAGGATCTTGAATGTGAACTCAATAATGCTCTTAGTGTTTTAAAAAAGGAAAGAAAGAAGAATGATAGACTCAAGATTAAATTAGATGAATGCTGTATGGAGAGAGATGAACTTATAGAAAATCTTGAAGTCTCTATGGCTAAGTCACAAGAACTCAGTAATGAGTTGGATTCTAAAAAACTGGAGTATAGTGAGTTAGAACAGGAAATGGCTTCTCTGAAAGAAGAAAATAAATATTACAAGGATAAGCTCCACAGATTTTAGGATAGCTCCAAGAAAGTTAAGTCTCTCATCAAAAGTCAAATAAATCCAACAAATAAAACAGGTCTCGGTTTTGTTGAGCCGCACAAAAAATAGGTTGGGGAATCCAGCAAGAGATTTCAAAAGTAAGAAAGCTATGATGAAGAAAGTACTTCAGACCATAAGTTCATGAGTAATGAATGCGCAGAAATAGAAAACAATATTCAGATTGAGAAGAAGAAGTTTTTGGGACCCATGAAGTCGAATAAAAGAAAATTTCATGGCACATGTTTTGCATGTCACAGGTTTGGTCACATGGCTATACATTGCATGACTCAAGTGAAGAAAGTAAATGATAGTTTCAGGAGAAGTAATTTCTTTCAAGGGTATTGCTACGCTTGTCAACAATTCGGGCACAAGGCAATTTTCTATAAGGGAAATAGCAGGAACTGGGTCAATCAGAACATGCGGATTCAAAGAACAACCATGCCTGAAAGAAATAATATTGTTACTTGCTATAAGTGCAACAATGAGGGTCACCTAGCTAGACAATGTAGAGCTGATCTTTCGAGATACAGGAACAGAAACAACAGTATGAACAAGTCCAAGGATCAAAGCATGGATAAGAACAGGAATGACAATAGAAACAAGAAAAATGATATGAACAGGTTCAAGGATCAAGGTATGAAGAAAAATAGGAATGATGAAAGGAACAGGAATAGCAGTATGAATAGGTCCGAGGATCAAAACAGTAATAAGAACAGAAATGTTGAAAAAGAATTCAAGAGAAGGCCCGACAAAGAAATAGTAGACATTAATGATGATGAGTGTCTAATGGGAGTTTCACTCCCAACCCTGTTTTAAATCACCTTAATAGAAGGTGGGGGAGGGATTAAGCTAAGAGACTCATTCTTAGTCCCAAAATTGAAGAACACAAGCTTATACTGAGAGGGGGGGTGAACAGTATAAGACCTCTTTTTACTTTTTCCTTTATACTTCAAAATAGTAAAGCAATATATCCAAAGCAATATCAAAGCAATGCACAAAACCATCCACAAAGTGACACAACAATTTACATGGTTCATCCACAAAACTTTTCTCTAAAAGTTATCTCAAAGTTCTTTGGGAAACCTTCCCAATTACAATGTTTATGAGCCTCGGCTCAAAGGAGAAACCTTCCCCCAATCTGAATTTATGAGCCTCTACTCAAAGGAGATACCTTCCCCTACCTCTGCTCTGGCTGGTGATCCTCTAGAAGACCTCTGCCTCCGCTGCCCTTAGCAAATGGAACTCTATCCACAGAAGACACCTGTCTTCCCTGCTCTGGCTGGAGACCTCTGTCCTCAACTCTATCACCTCAAAGCTGGTCCTCGAATTTGCACTAAACACGGTCCTTCGGTCTAGCACAAATGTCCTCATCCTCTGTCTTTGATCAGCACCAAACACAGTCCTTCGGTCTGGCACAAATCTGTCCTCGGGTTCTTCTCATAGAACCAATGCACCTCTGTCCTCAAGTTCTCTCGATAGAACTATCAACCTCGCTTCACAAGTCCTCTGCTAAGACCTGTCCAAATCTGCTCACAAGTCCCCACATGAACCTGTCCAAAACCTGCTCACAAGTCCTCAATAACTCCAACCTCTCAGTCCCAATGGAACCTGTCCAAAACCTGCTCACAAGTTTATCAAGAACACTTGCTTGGCATGAACCCACAAAGAGAATGGTTAGAGACCCAATGTGATTCATCCACCTCATAGAAGCATAAAGAGAATTGTTAGAGACTCAATATGATTCATCAACCTCATAGAAGCATAAAGAGAATTGTTAGAGACTCAATATGTTCTATACTTAACTCCCAATCTCAATCTCAACTCAATCTCAAATCTCAAAAGAATAAGATAGATGTAGTATGCTTTTCTCAAGAACATGAAATACAACCCAACAATTGCCAACCATGCAATATCTCATATAACAATGATACTCATGTTCTTTCCAACAACCAATATCTTTTCTCAACCAATTAGGGCTTCAACAACAATGCTTAAAGACAAGGTTTAACCAACATCATTCAACTCAACATTAACCTTGAAGCATTCAACCAATCATCACAAGAAAAGGAAACAAGTAGAAATCCTTTTCCCTCCAAAGATATTTGAACAAAACAGCCACCAACACAATATCACCAAATGCATAGAATAACTTGTTCAAATCAACTCAATGGAGTAAGCCCAATATCATGTATCAAGTAAAGCATTAACTTGATCAACACAACCACTATGGAAGCACTCATCCATCAATATCAAAACAGCCAACTAAGGGTTTCACCAACTCAAAGCAAGTAGCAAGACTCACAATCATAAACCCTAGTGCACAATGCTTCCACTACCTCAAACCAGAATTATGCATTCACCAAAACTCTCATCAATGATAACAATGCATAAGTAGTCTTCAACACCCAACCAAAGGAAACCTAGTAGAATCCCTTTTCACTCCAAACTTATTTCAGAAAAACATACACCAATCATACTCATAAGAAGAATGTGCCCATACCTTATTGAAGTGAAGGAACCCCTTTGGAAATCTGCCACAATCACAAAGTTTTTTTTGCTAATCTTCACAAAGGTTAGTAGATCACAAAATAATCAACATTATTCCACTTTTCAATAATCATCACCAAAGCCTTTAATTGCACAACTCCCTTATCTCTCCTAAAACCACTTGTACCATAAAATAAAATAAATCAAAACATTGCATAACCTTTTCACTCCCAAAACCACTTATACCATAAAATAAAATAAATCATAATAATGCATACCTTGTCACCTCATGAAAAAATTAATCCTCTTGAAAAAGAACAAGGCAAACTTCACTTTTGGAACCCCTTTGCAAAATCAGAAATACCTCTTTATACACACCTTAATTCTCCTTCTAAATAAGTTAGTCAAATAGCCCTTGAAATAAGCTTTCCGACGATATATAATATGCCCACTTTTCAAAATAAATTGAAACCTTTACATGTATATATATGCCAACTTCCATTAATTGCACATAGGTCGGCCATCCATTAATTTAAACTTAACATTTAAAATTTAATATCTTCATCATCGGAGGTCCTTTTTCGATGAAACAAAATTCCACCTTGGTTTTTAAGAAAAGCCCTTTCCACATAAGCACACCATGGTTTTAAATAAAACCTTTTATTTTGTCTGCCTTGGTTTTCACAAAAACCCTTCCGCTTCTTGACATCAATGACAACATCAACACTTGAGCAAAGGCAATGTACCCAATGTACCCAAAATTGCCAACAATCTCCCCCTTTGTCATTGATGGCAAACCTTTACTGAAAAACACTTCTTCAAGAGCCAAAACTGAAACCCACAACTAAGAATCTACCTTTGAAGTTTTGCTCCCCCTGACTTGAAGCTTTCCTCTTCACTTGAAGCTCTCCCCCTTACTCATATCTCTCCCCCTTTGTCATCAATGGCAAAGGGCCACCTTTGGGGCTCGGAACTAAGAATGAGCCTCTTAGCTTAGTCCCTCCCCCACCTCCTGATGAGGTGATTAATTTTGGGGTGGGAGTAAAACTCCCATTAGGCACTGATCATCATCAGCGTCTATAACTTCCTTGTCGGGCCTTCTCTTGAACTCTTTTTCCATATTCTTGTTCCTGTCATTTTTTTGATCCTTGGACCTGATCATGCCACTGTTCCTATTCCTGTATTCTAGAATTTCAGCTCTACACTGTCTAGCTATGTGACCTTCATTGTTGCACTTGTAACAAGTAACAATGTTATTTCTTTGAGGCATACCTGTTCTTTGAATCCACCTGTTCTGACTAAACCTATTCTGACCAAACCTGTTTCTGATATTTGCCTTGCAGAAAATTGCTTTATGCCCAAACTGATTGCAAGAGTAGCAATACCCATGAAAGAAATTACCACTTCTGAAACTGTTATTTACCTTCTTCACCTGAGCCATGCAATGTACAGACCATGTGACCAAACTTGTGACAAGCAAAACATCTGCCTTGAAACTTTCCTTTATTTGACTTCTTAGGTCCTGAAAACTTCTCCTTCTTCTCATTCCGAAATCTGTTTTCTATTTCTATGCATCTATCATTCAAGGACTCATGATCTGAAATACTTTCCTCATTAGAACTCTCTTCCTTTTGGAATCTCTTACTAGACTCTCCAACTTGTTTCTTGTGAGGCTTAACAAAACCAAGACCTGTTTTATCTCGTTGGATTTCTTTGACTTTGGATGAGAGACTTAACCTTTTTGGAGCTTTCTTGAAACTTGTACTGACTTATCCTTGTACTCTTTATTTTCCTCTTTCAAAGAAGCCATTTTCTGTTCTAATTCACTATACTCAAGCACCTTAGATTCTAACTCATTCTTGAGTTCTTGTGCATTAGCCATAGAGACATCAAGACTTTCTATAAGTTCATCTCTCTCCATACAACATTCATCTAACTTATCCTTGAGTCTAGCATTCTTCTTTCTTTCCTTTTTCAAAACACTAAGAGCATTTGTAAGTTCACATTCAAGATCCTCTATTTGATTGCACTTTGAATTATCAAGGCCTTTTTCAGATTTCTTATCACTAGAGGTGCTACCCTTTTCAAAAACCATACATGCATCTTCCTTATCATTTTCTGAAGCATCCTCATACATACTAACAACCAATTCATTATTTGTGCAATCATCCTCAAGGTGACCAAAATTTCCACATCTAAGACATTTCATGATAATGAATCTATGTTTTGGTTCTTCCTCTTTTTTCTGATATGAACACTATCTCATTTTCATTATCACTTGAAGAACTTTCACTATCACTACTAGAACACTTACTTGCTTTGTCTAGGTAGAAGCTCTTCTTGTGTTTGTGAGAATACCTCTTTCCTTGATTGTTGTGCTCATCTTTGTTTTTCCTATGATGCTTGTGCTTTTCAGAATCCTTGCTCTTACAGTCCTGTTTATCTTCATCACTTTCATCCTTGGCAACAGTACAGTTAGTAGCATAATGACCAAACTTTCCACAATTGAAACATCTCACGTTTTTCATATTTTTGTGCTTTCTAAAGAACTTGCCTTTCTTGCTGTAATATGCCTCTTCATCACCAGAAGACTCATCACTCTCTTGAAGTTGTTTACCTTTGGAATTCTTGGTAGTCTTGAAAGCTGCCTCCTTCTTGACATCAACCTTCACTTGAGTTCTTAACTCAAATGCTGCAAGTATACTATGGAGCTCATATTTTTTCAACTTATCCAAATCTTTAGCTTCCTCAATAGCAGAAATATTTTCACTAAATCTATTAGGAAGAGATCTTAAAATCTTATCACAAACATCATTTTCAGCAAGCTCAAGACCTAAGTCTTTCATGGAGTTAACAACTTCATCCATACGAAGCATGTAGTCACTAATATTTTCATCATCATTCATTTTGAGTTGTTCAAACATACCTTTGAAGTGTCTCAACTTGGCCTTTCCGACATTTGTATCACCTGTATGAACCACCTTCAACTGATTCCACATTTCACTAGTTGTCTTGCAGTGAATCACTTTGGTGAGATCTGCTTTCTGTAAGCCTTTCAAGATTGCATTCATTGCTTTTGAATTGTTGTGATGTAGGAGCCTTTCTTCTTTAGTATTAGGACCATGTTCAGGAATAGTGTACTCATCTTCAATCACTTCCCAAACCTCATTCCCAAGTGCCATTAGATGAACCTTCATCCTTGCACTCCAAAGACCAAAATCTGACCCATCAAGAATAGGTCTTGCATTGCCACTTGAATGATCCATTGTGTTCTTTACTAGCTTTTCCTTCAAGTCGTTAAACTTTTCGAAGGAACCTGCTCCGATACCAATTGAAGAACACAAGCTTATACTTGAGAGGGGGGTGAACAGGTATAAGACCTCTTTTACTTTTTCCTTTATACTTCAAAATAGTAAAGCAATATATCCAAAGCAATATCAAAGCAATGCACAAAACCATCCACAAAGTGACACAACAATTTACATGGTTCATCCACAAAACTTTTCTCTAAAAGTTATCTCAAAGTTCTTTGGGAAACCTTCCCAATTACAATGTTTATGAGCCTCGGCTCAAAGGAGAAACCTTCCCCCAATCTGAATTTATGAGCCTCTGCTCAAAGGAGATACCTTCCCCTACCTCTACTCTGGTTGGTGATCCTCTAGAAGACCTCTGCCTCCGCTGCCCTTAGCAAATGGAACTCTATCCACAGAAGACACCTGTCTTCCCTGCTCTGGCTGGAGACCTCTGTCCTCAACTCTATCACCTCAAAGTCTGGTCCTCGAATTTGCACTAAACACAGTCCTTCGGTCTAGCACAAATGTCCTCATCCTCTGTCTTTGATCAACACCAAACACAGTCCTTCGATCTGGCACAAATCTGTCCTCAGGTTCTTCTCATAGAACCAATGCACCTCTGTCCTCAAGTTCTCTGATAGAACTATCAACCTAGCTTCACAAGTCCTCTGCTAAGACTGTCCAAAACCTCTCACAAGTCCCCAATGGAAACTGTCCAAAACCTGCTCACAAGTTTATCAAGAAAACTTGCTTGGCATGAACCCACAAAGAGAATTGTTAGAGACCCAATGTGATTCATCCACCTCATAGAAGCATAAAGAGAATTGTTAGAGACTCAATATGATTCATCAACCTCATAGAATAAAGAGAATTGTTAGAGACTCAATATGTTCTATACTTAACTCCCAATCTCAATCTCAACTCAATCTCAAATCTCAAAAGAATAAGATAGATGTAGTATGCTTTTCTCAAGAACATGAAATACAACCCAACAATTGCCAACCATGCAATATCTCATATAACAATGATACTCATGTTCTTTCCAACAACCAATATCTTTTCTCAACCAATTAGGGCTTCAACAACAATGCTTAAAGACAAGGTTTAACCAACATCATTCAACTCAACATTAACCTTGAAGCATTCAACCAATCATCACAAGAAAAGGAAACAAGTAGAAATCCTTTTCCCTCCAAAGATATTTGAACAAAACAGCCACCAACACAATATCACCAAATGCATAGAATAACTTGTTCAAATCAACTCAATGGAGTAAGCCCAATATCATGTATCAAGTAAAGCATTAACTTGATCAACACAACCACTATGGAAGCAACTCATCCATCAATATCAAAACAGCCAACTAAGGGTTTCACCAACTCAAAGCAAGTAGCAAGACTCACAATCATAAACCCTAGTGCACAATGCTTCCACTACCTCAAACCAGAATTATGCATTCACCAAAACTCTCATCAATGATAACAATGCATAAGTAGTCTTCAACAAACCAAAAACTAGGATTTACACCCAACCAAAGGAAACCTAGTAGAATCCCTTTTCACTCCAAACTTATTTCAGAAAAACATACACCAATCATACTCATAAGAAGAATGTGCCCATACCTTATTGAAGTGAAGGAACCCCTTTGGAAATCTGCCACAATCACAAAGTTCTTTTGCCAATCTTCACAAGGGTTAGTAGATCACAAAATAATCAACATTATTCCACCTTTCAATAATCATCACCAAAGCCTTTAATTGCACAACTCCCTTATCTCTCCTAAAACCACTTGTACCATAAAATAAAATAAATCAAAACATTGCATAACCTTATAACTCCCAAAACCACTTATACCATAAAATAAAATAAATCACAATAATGCATACCTTGTCACCTCATGAAAAAATTAATCCTCTTGAAAAAGAACAAGGCAAACTTCACTTTTGGAACCCCTTTGCAAAATCAGAAATACCTCTTTATACACACCTTAATTCTCCTTCTAAATAAGTTAGTCAAATAGCCCTTGAAATAAGCTTTCCGACGATATATAATATGCCCCATTTTCAAAATAAATTGAAACCTTTACATGTATATATATGCCAACTTCCATTAATTGCACATAGGTCGGCCCTCCATTAATTTAAACTTAACATTTAAAATTTAATATCTTCATCATCGGAGGTCCTTTTTCAATGAAACAAAATTCCACCTTGGATTTTAAGAAAAGCCCTTTCCACATAAGCTCTCCATGGTTTTAAATAAAACCTTTTATTTTGTCTGCCTTGGTTTTCACAAAAACCCTTCCGCTTCTTGACATCAATGACAACATCAACACTTGAGCAAAGGCAATGTACCCAATGTACCCAAAATTGCCAACAATCTCCCCCTTTGTCATTGATGGCAAACCTTTACTGAAAAACACATCTTCAAGAGCCAAAACTGAAATCCACAACTAGAATCTACCTTTGAAGTTTTGCTCCCCCTGACTTGAAGCTTTCCTCTTCACTTGAAGCTCTCCCCTTACTCATATCTCTCCCCCTTTGTCATCAATGGCAAAGGGCCACCTTTGGGGCTCGGAACTAAGAATGAGCCTCTTAGCTTAGTCCCTCCCCCACCTCCTGATGAGGTGATTAATTCTGGGGTGGGAGTAAAACTCCCATTAGGCACTGATCATCATCAACGTCTATAACTTCCTTGTCGGGCCTTCTCTTGAACTCTTTTTCCATATTCCTGTTCCTGTCATTTTTCTGATCCTTGGACCTGATCATGCCATTGTTCCTATTCCTGTATTCTAGAATTTCAGCTCTACACTGTCTAGCTATGTGACCTTCATTGTTGCACTTGTAACAAGTAACAATGTTATTTCTTTGAGGCATACCTGTTCTTTGAATCCACCTGTTTTGACTAAACTTGTTCACTAACTTGTTTTGATATTTGCCTTGCAGAAAATTGCTTTATGCCCAAACTGATTGCAAGAGTAGCAATACCCATAAAAGAAATCACCACTTCTGAAACTGTTATTTACCTTCTTCACCTGAGCCATGCAATGTACAGCCATGTGACCAAACTTGTGACAAGCAAAACATCTGCCTTGAAACTTTCCTTTATTTGACTTCTTAGGTCCTGAAAACTTCTCCTTCTTCTCATTCCGAAATCTGTTTTCTGTTTCTATGCATCTATCATTCAAGGACTCATGATCTGAAATACTTTCCTCATTAGAACTCTCTTCCTTTTGGAATCTCTTACTAGACTCTCCAACTTGTTTCTTGTGAGGCTTAACAAAACCAAGACCTATTTTATCTGTTGGATTTCTTTGACTTTGGATGAGAGACTTAACCTTTTTGGAGCTTTCTTGAAACTTGTACAGACTTATCCTTGTACTCTTTATTTTCCTCTTTCAAAGAAGCCATTTTCTGTTCTAATTCACTATACTCAAGCACCTTAGATTCTAACTCATTCTTGAGTTCTTGTGCATTAGCCATAGAGACATCAAGACTTTCTATAAGTTCATCTCTCTCCATACAACATTCATCTAACTTATCCTTGAGTCTAGCATTCTTCTTTCTTTCCTTTTTCAAAACACTAAGAGCATTTGTAAGTTCACATTCAAGATCCTCTATTTGATTGCACTTTGAATTATCAAGGCCTTTTTCAGATTTCTTATCACTAGAGGTGCTACCCTTTTCAAAAACCATACATGCATCTTCCTTATCATTTTCTGAAGCATCCTCATACATACTAACAACCAATTCATTATTTGTGCAATCATCCTCAAGGTGACCAAAATTTCCACATCTAAGACATTTCATGATAATGAATCTATGTTTTGGTTCTTCCTCTTTTTTCGATATGAACACTATCTCATTTTCATTATCACTTGAAGAACTTTCACTATCACTACTAGAACACTTACTTGCTTTGTCTAGGTAGAAGCTCTTCTTGTGTTTGTGAGAATACCTCTTTCCTTTATTGTTGTGCTCATCTTTGTTCTTCCTATGATGCTTATGCTTTTCAGAATCCTTGCTCTTACAGATCCTGTTTATCTTCATCACTTTCATCCTTGGCAACAGTACAGTTAGTAGCATAATGACCAAACTTTCCACAATTGAAACATCTCACGTTTTTCATATTTTTGTGCTTTCTAAAGAACTTGCCTTTCTTGCTGTAATATGCCTCTTCATCACCAGAAGACTCATCACTCTCTTGAAGTTTGTTTACCTTTGGAATTCTTGGTAGTCTTGAAAGCTGCCTCCTTCTTGACATCAACCTTCACTTGAGTTCTTAACTCAAATGCTGCAAGTATACTATGGAGCTCATCTTTTTTCAACTTATCCAAATCTTTAGCTTCCTCAATAGCAGAAATATTTTCACTAAATCTATTAGGAAGAGATCTTAAAATCTTATCACAAACATCATTTTCAGCAAGCTCAAGACCTAAGTCTTTCATGGAGTTAACAACTTCATCCATACGAAGCATGTAGTCACTAATATTTTCATCATCATTCATTTTGAGTTGTTCAAACATACCTTTGAAGTGTCTCAACTTGGCCTTTCTGACATTTGTATCACCTGTATGAACCACCTTCAACTGATTCCACATTTCACTAGTTGTCTTGCAGTGAATCACTTTGGTGAGATCTGCTTTCTGTAAGCCTTTCAGGATTGCATTCATTGCTTTTGAATTGCTTGTGATGTAGGAGCCTTTCTTCTTTAGTATTAGGACCATGTTCAGGAATAGTGTACTCATCTTCAATCACTTCCCAAACCTCATTCCCAAGTGCCATTAGATGAACCTTCATCCTTGCACTCCAAAGACCAAAATCTGACCCATCAAGAATAGGTGCTGCATTGCCACTTGAATGATCCATTGTGTTCTTTACTAGCTTTTCCTTCAAGTTGTTAAACTTTTCGAAGGAACCCGCTCTGATACCAATTGAAGAACACAAGCTTATACTGAGAGGGGGGGTGAACAGTATAAGACCTCTTTTACTTTTTCCTTTATACTTCAAAATAGTAAAGCAATATATCCAAAGCAATATCAAAGCAATGCACAAAACCATCCACAAAGTGACACAACAATTTACATGGTTCATCCACAAAACTTTTCTCTAAAAGTTATCTCAAAGTTCTTTGGGAAACCTTCCCAATTACAATGTTTATGAGCCTCGGCTCAAAGGAGAAACCTTCCCCCAATCTGAATTTATGAGCCTCTGCTCAAAGGAGATACCTTCCCCTACCTCTGCTCTGGTGGTGATCCTCTAGAAGACCTCTGCCTCCGCTGCCCTTAGCAAATGGAACTCTATCCACAGAAGACACCTGTCTTCCCTTCTCTGGCTGGAGACCTCTGTCCTCAACTCTATCACCTCAAAGCTGGTCCTCGAATTTGCACTAAACACAGTCCTTCGGTCTAGCACAAATGTCCTCGTCCTCTGTCTTTGATCAGCACCAAACACAGTCCTTCGGTCTAGCACAAATCTGTCCTCAAGTTCTTCTCATAGAACCAATGCACCTCTGTCCTCAAGTTCTCTGATAGAACTATCAACCTCAGCTTCACAAGTCCTCTGCTAAGACCTGTCCAAATCTGCTCACAAGTCCCCACAGGAACTTGTCTACAACCTCACAAGTCCCCAATGGAATCTGTCCAAAACCTGCTCACAAGTTTATCAAGAAAACTTGCTTGGCATGAACCCACAAAGAGAATGGTTAGAGACCCAATGTGATTCATCCACCTCATAGAAGCATAAAGAGAATTGTTTAGAGACTCAATATGATTCATAAACCTCATAGAAGCATAAAGAGAATTGTTAGAGACTCAATATGTTCTATACTTAACTCCCAATCTCAATCTCAACTCAATCTCAAATCTCAAAAGAATAAGATAGATGTAGTATGCTTTTCTCAAGAACATGAAATACAACCCAACAATTGCCAACCATGCAATATCTCATATAACAATGATACTCATGTTCTTTCCAACAACCAATATCTTTTCTCAACCAATTAGGGCTTCAACAACAATGCTTAAAGACAAGGTTTAACCAACATCATTCAACTCAACATTAACCTTGAAGCATTCAACCAATCATCACAAGAAAAGGAAACAAGTAGAAATCCTTTTCCCTCCAAAGATATTTGAACAAAACAGCCACCAACACAATATCACCAAATGCATAGAATAACTTGTTCAAATCAACTCAATGGAGTAAGCCCAATATCATGTATCAAGTAAAGCATTAACTTGATCAACACAACCACTATGGAAGCAACTCATCCATCAATATCAAAACAGCCAACTAAGGGTTTCACCAACTCAAAGCAAGTAGCAAGACTCACAATCATAAACCCTAGTGCACAATGCTTCCACTACCTCAAACCAGAATTATGCATTCACCAAAACTCTCATCAATGATAACAATGCATAAGTAGTCTTCAACAAACCAGAAAATAGGATTTACACCCAACCAAAGGAAACCTAGTAGAATCCCTTTTCACTCCAAACTTATTTCAGAAAAACATACACCAATCATACTCATAAGAAGAATGTGCCCATACCTTATTGAAGTGAAGGAACCCCTTTGGAAATCTGCCACAATCACAAATTTCTTTTGCCAATCTTCACAAGGGTTAGTAGATCACAAAATAATCAACATTATTCCACCTTTCAATAATCATCACCAAAGCCTTTAATTGCACAACTCCCTTATCTCTCCTAAAACCACTTGTACCATAAAATAAAATAAATCACAACATTGCATAACCTTATAACTCCCAAAACCACTTATACCATAAAATAAAATAAATCACAACATTGCATAACCTTGTCACCTCATGAAAAAATTAATCCTCTTGAAAAAGAACAAGGCAAACTTCACTTTTGGAACCCCTTTGCAAAATCAGAAATACCTCTTTATACACACCTTAATTCTCCTTCTAAATAAGTTATTCAAATAGCCCTTGAAATAAGCTTTCCGACGATATATAATATGCCCCCTTTTCAAAATAAATTGAAACCTTTACATGTATATATATGCCAACTTCCATTAATTGCACATAGGTCGGCCCTCCATTAAATTTAAACTTAACATTTAAAATTTAATATCTTCATCATCGGAGGTCCTTTTTTGATGAAACAAAATTCCACATTGGGTTTTAAGAAAAGCCCTTTCCACATAAGCACACCATGGTTTTAAATAAAACCTTTTATTTTGTCTGCCTTGGTTTTCACAAAAACCCTTCCGCTTCTTGACATCAATGACAACATCAACACTTGAGCAAAGGCAATGTACCCAATGTACCCAAAATTGCCAACAATCTCCCCCTTTGTCATTGATGGCAAAACTTTACTAAAAACACATCTTCAAGAGCCAAAACTGAAACCCACAATTGAGAATCTACCTTTGAAGTTTTGCTCCCCCTGACTTGAAGCTTTCCTCTTCACTTGAAGCTCTCCCCTTACTCATATCTCTCCCCCTTTGTCATCAATGGCAAAGGGCCACCTTTGGGGCTCGAAACTAAGAATGAGCCTCTTAGCTTAGTCCCTCCCCCACCTCCTGTTGAGGTGATTAATTTTGGGGTGGGAGTAAAACTCCCATTAGGCACTGATCATCATCAGCGTCTATAACTTCCTTGCCGGGCCTTCTCTTGAACTCTCTGTCCATATTCCTGTTCCTGTCATTGTTCTGATCCTTGGACCTGATCATGCCATTGTTCCTATTCTTGTATTCTAGAATTTCAGCTCTACACTGTCTAGCTATGTGACCTTCATTGTTGCACTTGTAACAAGTAACAATGTTATTTCTTTGAGGCATACCTGTTCTTTGAATCCACCTATTCTGACTAAACCTGTTCCTGTTGTTTGCCTTGCAATGAACTGCCTTGTGCCCAAACTGATTGCAAGAGTAGCAATACCCATAAAAGAAATCACCACTTCTGAAACTGTTATTTACCTTCTTCACCTGAGCCATGCAATGTACAGCCATGTGACCAAACCTGTGACAAGCAAAACATCTGCCTTGAAACTTTCCTTTATTTGACTTCTTAGGTCCTGAAAACTTCTCCTTCTTCTCATTCCGAAATCTATTTTCTGTTTCTATGCATCTATCATTCAAGGACTCATGATCTGAAATACTTTCCTCATTAGAACTCTCTTCCTTTTGGAATCTCTTACTAGACTCTCCAACTTGTTTCTTGTGAGGCTTAACAAAACCAAGACCTGTTTTATCTGTTGGATTTCTTTGACTTTGGATGAGAGACTTAACCTTTTTGGAGCTTTCTTGAAACTTGTATAGCTTATCCTTGTACTCTTTATTTTCCTCTTTCAAAGAAGCCATTTTCTGTTCTAATTCACTATACTCAAGCACCTTAGATTCTAACTCATTCTTGAGTTCTTGTGCATTAGCCATAGAGACATCAAGACTTTCTATAAGTTCATCTCTCTCCATACAACATTCATCTAACTTATCCTTGAGTCTAGCATTCTTCTTTCTTTCCTTTTTCAAAACACTAAGAGCATTTGTAAGTTCACATTCAAGATCCTCTATTTGATTGCACTTTGAATTATCAAGGCCTTTTTCAGATTTCTTATCACTAGAGGTGCTACCCTTTTCAAAAACCATACATGCATCTTCCTTATCATTTTCTGAAGCATCCTCATACATACTAACAACCAATTCATTATTTGTGCAATCATCCTCAAGGTGACCAAAATTTCCACATCTAAGACATTTCATGATAATGAATCTATGTTTCGGTTCTTCCTCTTTTTCCGATATGAACAACATCTCATTTTCATTATCACTTGAAGAACTTTCACTATCACTACTAGAACACTTACTTGCTTTGTCTAGGTAGAAGCTCTTCTTGTGCTTGTGAGAATACCTCTTTCCTTTATTGTTGTGCTCATCTTTGTTCTTCCTTTGATGCCTATGCCTTTCAGAATCCTTGCTCTTTTTCTTCTCTCCCCCTTTTTTTTTTTTTGTGTTTCTTTTTTCTTTTTTATCTTTCCCTTTTTTTTTGTTTCTTTCTTTTATATGCCTCTTCATCACCAGAAGACTCATCACTCTCTTGAAGTTGTTTACCTTTGGAATTCTTGGTAGTCTTGAAAGCTGCCTCCTTCTTGACATCAACCTTCACTTGAGTTCTTAACTCAAATGCTGCAAGTATACTATGGAGCTCATCTTTTTTCAACTTATCCAAATCTTTAGCTTCCTCAATAGCAGAAATATTTTCACTAAATCTATTAGGAAGAGATCTTAAAATCTTATCACAAACATCATTTTCAGCAAGCTCAAAACCTAAGTCTTTCATGGAGTTAACAACTTCATCCATACGAAGCATGTAGTCACTAATATTTTCATCATCATTCATTTTGAGTTGTTCAAACATACCTTTGAAGTGTCTCAACTTGGCCTTTCCGACATTTGTATCACCTGTATGAACCACCTTCAACTGATTCCACATTTCACTAGTTGTCTTGCAGTGAATCACTTTGGTGAGATCCGCTTTCTGTAAGCCTTTCAAGATTGCATTCATTGCTTTTGAATTGTTGTGATGTAGGAGCCTCTCTTCTTTAGTATTAGGACCATGTTCAGGAATAGTGTACTCATCTTCAATCACTTCCCAAACCTCATTCCCAAGTGCCATTAGATGAACCTTCATCCTTGCACTCCAAAGACCAAAATCTGACCCATCAAGAATAGGTGTTGCATTGCCACTTGAATGATCCATTGTGTTCTTTACTAGCTTTTCCTTCAAGCTGTTAAACTTTTCGAAGGAACCCGCTCTGATACCAATTGAAGAACACAAGCTTATACTGAGAGGGGGGGGTGAACAGTATAAGACCTCTTTTTACTTTTTCCTTTATACTTCAAAATAGTAAAGCAATATATCCAAAGCAATATCAAAGCAATGCACAAAACCATCCACAAAGTGACACAACAATTTACATGGTTCATCCACAAAACTTTTCTCTAAAAGTTATCTCAAAGTTCTTTGGGAAACCTTCCCAATTACAATGTTTATGAGCCTCGGCTCAAAGGAGAAACCTTCCCCCAATCTGAATTTATGAGCCTCTCGCTCAAAGGAGATACCTTCCCCTACCTCTGCTCTGGTCGGTGATCCTCTAGAAGACCTCTGCCTCCGCTGCCCTTAGCAAATGGAACTCTATCCATAGAAGACACCTGTCTTCCCTGCTCTGGCTGGAGACCTCTGTCCTCAACTCTATCACCTCAAAGCTGGTCCTCGAATTTGCACTAAACATAGTCCTTCGGTCTAGCACAAATGTCCTCATCCTCTGTCTTTGATCAGCACCAAACACAGTCCTTCGGTCTAGCACAAATCTGTCCTCAGGTTCTTCTCATAGAACCAATGCACCTCTGTCCTCAAGTTCTCTGATAGAACTATCAACCTCACTTCACAAGTCCTCTGCTAAGACCTGTCCAAATCTGCTCACAAGTCCCCACAGGAACTTGTCTACAACCAAAACGCTCACAAGTCCCCAATGGAACCTGTCCAAAACCTGCTCACAAGTTTATCAAGAAAACTTGCTTGGCATGAACCCACAAAGAGAATGGTTAGAGACCCAATGTGATTCATCCACCTCATAGAAGCATAAAGAGAATTGTTAGAGACCAATTACACTTAGAGTATTTTGAGATCAATATGTTCTATACTTAACTCCCAATCTCAATCTCAACTCAATCTCAAATCTCAAAAGAATAAGATAGATGTAGTATGCTTTTCTCAAGAACATGAAACACAACCCAACAATTGCCAACCATGCAATATCTCATATAACAATGATACTCATGTTCTTTCCAACAACCAATATCTTTTCTCAACCAATTAGGGCTTCAACAACAATGCTCAAAGACAAGGTTTAACCAACATCATTCAACTCAACATTAACCTTGAAGCATTCAACCAATCATCACAAGAAAAGGAAACAAGTAGAAATCCTTTTCCCTCCAAAGATATTTGAACAAAACAGCCACCAACACAATATCACCAAATGCATAGAATAACTTGTTCAAATCAACTCAATGGAGTAAGCCCAATATCATGTATCAAGTAAAAGCAATAACTTGATCAACACAACCTCTATGGAAGCAACTCAACCATCAATATCAAAACAGCCAACTAAGGGTTTCACCAACTCAAAGCAAGTAGCAAGACTCACAATCATAAACCCTAGTGCACAATGCTTCCACTACCTCAAACCAGAATTATGCATTCACCAAAACTCTCATCAATGATAACAATGCATAAGTAGTCTTCAACAAACCAGAAAATAGGATTTACACCCAACCAAAGGAAACCTAGTAGAATCCCTTTTCACTCCAAACTTATTTCAGAAAAACATACACCAATCATACTCATAAGAAGAATGTGCCCATACCTTATTGAAGTGAAGGAACCCCTTTGGAAATCTGCCACAATCACAAAGTTTTTTTTGCTAATCTTCACAAAGGTTAGTAGATCACAAAATAATCAACATTATTCCACTTTTCAATAATCATCACCAAAGCCTTTAATTGCACAACTTCCTTATCTCTCCTAAAACCACTTGTACCATAAAATAAAATAAATCAAAACATTGCATAACCTTATAACTCCCAAAACCACTTATACCATAAAATAAAATAAATCATAATAATGCATACCTTGTCACCTCATGAAAAAATTAATCCTCTTGAAAAAGAACAAGGCAAACTTCACTTTTGGAACCCCTTTGCAAAATCAGAAATACCTCTTTATACACACCTTAATTCTCCTTCTAAATGAGTTAGTCAAATAGCCCTTGAAATAAGCTTTCCGACGATATATAATATGCCCACTTTTTAAAAAATAAATTGAAACCTTTACATGTATATATATGCCAACTTCCATTAATTGCACATAGGTCGGCCCTCCATTAATTTAAACTTAACATTTAAAATTTAATATCTTCATCATCGGAGGTCCTTTTTCGATGAAACAAAATTCCACCTTGGTTTTTAAGAAAAGCCCTTTCCACATAAGCACACCATGGTTTTAAATAAAACCTTTTATTTTGTCTTCCTTGGTTTTCACAAAAACCCTTCCGCTTCTTGACATCAATGACAACATCAACACTTGAGCAAAGGCAATGTACCCAATGTACCCAAAATTGCCAACAATCTCCCCCTTTGTCATTGATGGCAAACCTTTACTGAAAAACACTTCTTAAGAGCCAAAACTGAAACCCACAACTAAGAATCTACCTTTGAAGTTTTGCTCCCCCTGACTTGAAGCTTTCCTCTTCACTTGAAGCTCTCCCCCTTACTCATATCTCTCCCCCTTTGTCATCAATGGCAAAGGGCCACCTTTGGGGCTCGGGACTAAGAATGAGCCTCTTAGCTTAGTCCCTCCCCCACCTCCTGATGAGGTGATTAATTTTGGGGTGGGAGTAAAACTCCCATTAGGCACTGATCATCATCAGCGTCTATAACTTCCTTGTCGGGCCTTCTCTTGAACTCTTTGTCCATATTCTTGTTCCTGTCATTGTCACTGTTCTTGTTCTTAGCCATGCCTTGATCCTTGGACCTGATCATGCCACTGTTCCTATTCCTGTATCCTAGAATTTCAGCTCTACATTGTCTAGCTATGTGACCTTCATTGTTGCACTTATAGCAAGTAACAATGTTATTTCTTTGAGGCATACCTGTTCTTTGAATCCACCTATTCTGACTAAACCTGTTCTGACCAAACCTGTTTCTGATATTTGCCTTGCAAAAAATTGCTTTATGCCCAAACTGATTGCAAGAGTAGCAATACCCATAAAAGAAATCACCACTTCTGAAACTGTTATTTACCTTCTTCACCTGAGCCATGCAATGTACAGCCATGTGACCAAACCTGTGACAAGCAAAACATCTGCCTTGAAACTTTCCTTTATTTGACTTCTCAGGTCCTGAAAACTTCTCCTTCTTCTCATTCCGAAATCTGTTTTCTGTTTCTATGCATCTATCATTCAAGGACTCATGATCTGAAATATTTTCCTCATTAGAACTCTCTTCCTTTTGGAATCTCTTACTAGACTCTCCAACTTGTTTCTTGTGAGGCTTAACAAAACCAAGACCTGTTTTATCTGTTGGATTTCTTTGACTTTGGATGAGAGACTTAACCTTTTTGGAGCTTTCTTGAAACTTGTACAGCTTATCCTTGTACTCTTTATTTTCCTCTTTCAAAGAAGCCATTTTCTGTTCTAATTCACTATACTCAAGCACCTTAGATTCTAACTCATTCTTGAGTTCTTGTGCATTAGCCATAGAGACATCAAGACTTTCTATAAGTTCATCTCTCTCCATACAACATTCATCTAACTTATCCTTGAGTCTAGCATTCTTCTTTCTTTCCTTTTTCAAAACACTAAGAGCATTTGTAAGTTCACATTCAAGATCCTCTATTTGATTGCACTTTGAATTATCAAGGCCTTTTTCAGATTTCTTATCACTAGAGGTGCTACCCTTTTCAAAAACCATACATGCATCTTCCTTATCATTTTCTGAAGCATCCTCATACATACTAACAACCAATTCATTATTTGTGCAATCATCCTCAAGGTGACCAAAATTTCCACATCTAAGACATTTCATGATAATGAATCTATGTTTTGGTCCTTCCTCTTTTTCTGATATGAACACTATCTCATTTTCATTATCACTTGAAGAACTTTCACTATCACTACTAGAACACTTACTTGCTTTGTCTAGGTAGAAGCTCTTCTTGTGTTTGTGAGAATACCTCTTTCCTTGATTGTTGTGCTTATCTTTGTTTTTCCTATGATGCTTATGCCTTTCAGAATCCTTGCTCTTACAATCCTGTTTATCTTCATCACTTTCATCCTTGGCAACAGTACAGTTAGTAGCATAATGACCAAACTTTCCACAATTGAAACATCTCACGTTTTTCATATTTTTGTGCTTTCTAAAGAACTTGCCTTTCTTGCTGTAATATGCCTCTTCATCACCAGAAGACTCATCACTCTCTTGAAGTTGTTTACCTTTGGAATTCTTGGTAGTCTTGAAAGCTGCCTCCTTCTTGACATCAACCTTCACTTGAGTTCTCAACTCAAATGCTGCAAGTATACTATGGAGCTCATCTTTTTTCAACTTATCCAAATCTTTAGCTTCCTCAATAGCAGAAATATTTTCACTAAATCTATTAGGAAGAGATCTTAAAATCTTATCACAAATATCATTTTCAGCAAGCTCAAGACCTAAGTCTTTCATGGAGTTAACAACTTCATCCATACGAAGCATGTAGTCACTAATATTTTCATCATCATTCATTTTGAGTTGTTCAAACATACCTTTGAAGTGTCTCAACTTGGCCTTTCTGACATTTGTATCACCTGTATGAACCACCTTCAACTGATTCCACATTTCACTAGCTGTCTTGCAGTGAATCACTTTGGTGAGATTCGCTTTCTGTAAGCCTTTCAGGATTGCATTCATTGCTTTTGAATTGCTTGTGATGTAGGAGCCTTTCTTCTTTAGTATTAGGACCATGTTCAGGAATAGTGTACTCATCTTCAATCACTTCCCAAACCTCATTCCCAAGTGCCATTAGATGAACCTTCATCCTTGCACTCCAAAGACCAAAATCTGACCCATCAAGAATAGGTGTTGCATTGCCACTTGAATGATCCATTGTGTTCTTTACTAGCTTTTCCTTCAAGTTGTTAAACTTTTCGAAGGAACCTGCTCTGATACCAATTGAAGAACACAAGCTTATACTGAGAGGGGGGTGAACAGTATAAGACCTCTTTTACTTTTTCCTTTATACTTCAAAATAGTAAAGCAATATATCCAAAGCAATATCAAAGCAATGCACAAAACCATCCACAAAGTGACACAACAATTTACATGGTTCATCCACAAAACTTTTCTCTAAAAGTTATCTCAAAGTTCTTTGGGAAACCTTCCCAATTACAATGTTTATGAGCCTCGGCTCAAAGGAGAAACCTTCCCCCAATCTGAATTTATGAGCCTCTGCTCAAAGGAGATACCTTCCCCTACCTCTGCTCTGGCTGGTGATCCTCTAGAAGACCTCTGCCTCCGCTGCCCTTAGCAAATGGAACTCTATCCATAGAAGACACCTGTCTTCCCTACTCTGGCTGGAGACCTCTGTCCTCAACTCTATCACCTCAAAGCTGGTCCTTGAATTTGCACTAAACACAGTCCTTCGGTCTAGCACAAATGTCCTCATCCTCTGTCTTTGATCAGCACCAAACATAGTCCTTCGGTCTGGCACAAATCTGTCCTCAAGTTCTTCTCATAGAACCAATGTACCTCTGTCCTCAAGTTCTCTGATAGAACTATCAACCTCAGCTTCACAAGTCCTCTGCTAAGACCTGTCCAAAACCTGCTCACAAGTTTATCAAGAAAACTTGCTTGGCATGAACCCACAAAGAGAATGGTTAGAGACCCAATGTGATTCATCCACCTCATAGAAGCATAAAGAGAATTGTTAGAGACTCAATATATATCAACCTCATAGAAGCATAAAGAGAATTGTTAGAGACTCAATATGTTCTATACTTAACTCCCAATCTCAATCTCAACTCAATCTCAAATCTCAAAAGAATAAGATAGATGTAGTATGCTTTTCTCAAGAACATGAAACACAACCCAACAATTGCCAACCATGCAATATCTCATATAACAATGATACTCATGTTCTTTCCAACAACCAATATCTTTTCTCAACCAATTAGGGCTTCAACAACAATGCTCAAAGACAAGGTTTAACCAACATCATTCAACTCAACATTAACCTTGAAGCATTCAACCAATCATCACAAGAAAAGGAAACAAGTAGAAATCCTTTTCCCTCCAAAGATATTTGAACAAAACAGCCACCAACACAATATCACCAAATGCATAGAATAACTTGTTCAAATCAACTCAATGGAGTAAGCCCAATATCATGTATCAAGTAAAAGCATTAACTTGATCAACACAACCACTATGGAAGCAACTCATCCATCAATATCAAAACAGCCAACTAAGGGTTTCACCAACTCAAAGCAAGTAGCAAGACTCACAACCATAAACCCTAGTGCACAATGCTTCCACTACCTCAAACCAGAATTATGCATTCACCAAAACTCTCATCAATGATAACAATGCATAAGTAGTCTTCAACAAACCAGAAAATAGGATTTACACCCAACCAAAGGAAACCTAGTAGAATCCCTTTTCACTCCAAACTTATTTCAGAAAAACATACACCAATCATACTCATAAGAAGAATGTGCCCATACCTTATTGAAGTGAAGGAACCCCTTTGGAAATCTGCCACAATCACAAAGTTTCTTTTGCCAATCTTCACAAGGGTTAGTAGATCACAAAATAATCAACATTATTCCACTTTTCAATAATCATCACCAAAGCCTTTAATTGCACAACTTCCTTATCTCTCCTAAAACCACTTGTACCATAAAATAAAATAAATCAAAACATTGCATAACCTTTTCACTCCCAAAACCACTTATACCATAAAATAAAATAAATCACAATAATGCATACCTTGTCACCTCATGAAAAAATTAATCCTCTTGAAAAAGAACAAGGCAAACTTCACTTTTGGAACCCCTTTGCAAAATCAGAAATACCTCTTTATACACACCTTAATTCTCCTTCTAAATGAGTTAGTCAAATAGCCCTTGAAATAAGCTTTCCGACGATATATAATATGCCCCCTTTTCAAAATAAATTGAAACCTTTACATGTATATATATGCCAACTTCCATTAATTGCACATAGGTCGGCCCTCCATTAATTTAAACTTAACTTTAAACTTTAATATCTTCATCATCGGAGGTCCTTTTTCGATGAAACAAAATTCCACCTTGGTTTTTAAGAAAAGCCCTTTCCACATAAGCACACCATGGTTTTAAATAAAACCTTTTATTTTGTCTTCCTGGGTTTTCACAAAAACCCTTCCGCTTCTTGACATCAATGACAACATCAACACTTGAGCAAAGGCAATGTACCCAATGTACCCAAAATTGCCAACAAAAACCCCAAAGGTGACCCTTTGCCAGTGATGACAAAGGGGGAGAGATTTGAGTAAGGGGGAGATATATGTATAAGGGGAAGTGCTTCAAGTGAAGAGAAGAGCTTCAAGTCAGGGGGAGCAAAAACTTCAATTGCAAAAGTCCAAATTGATGGATCCGTTGGTTCAGTTTTGGCTCTTGAGATATGTTTTTAGTTAAGGGTTGCCATCAATGACAAAGGGGGAGATTGTTGGCAATTTTTGGTACCTTGAGTACATTGCCTTTGCTCAAGTATAGTTGTTGTCATTGATGTCAAAGGAGCTCTTGGTAGTTGTTGTCTTTGATGTCAAGGAAGTTCTTGAAGCAATTTGATTAGTTGTCTAAGTATGTGTTTTGATGAAGGTTTCAGCTGATCAGTAAGTCTCCAAGAAAATCAGAGTAGCCCAGTTGCCAAAAATCTAGAAAAATATAAGTTAGAAAAAGGTTGCAGGCTGCTGGAAAAACTGTCATGATTTCGCGACATGTTTGAGGAGAGAGAAAGCGCTAGAAAAAATGTCATGATTTCACGACATGTTTGAGGAGAGAGAAAGCATTGGAAAAACTGTCACGATTTCGTGACATGTTTGAGGAGAGAGAAAGCATTGGCAAATCTGTCACGATTTCGTGACATGCAGGAAGGCAGAGGCAAAGCAGGGAAAAGTGTCACGATTTTGCGACAGGTTGAGTTGGCAGCGTGCAGGTGGTGAAAGCATCGAGATTTCGTGACATGTTCCAGTTTCACGAGCAGTTGGCAGAAAAGTGCTTAAGGCAGCGAAAGCATCATGATTTCGCGAAATGTTCTAGTTTCACGAGCAGTTGGAAGAAAAGTTCTTAAGGCAGTGAAAGCGTCACGATTTTGCGACATGTTCCAGTTTCGCGAGCAGTTGGCAGAAAAGTTCTTAAGGTAGCAAAAGCATCACGATTTCGTGACATGTTCCATTTTTGCTAGTGCAAACCGATGAAAGGTTGAAGAAGCAAGAAGTGTCACGATTTCGCGACAGAGTTGATGATGGCGTCAACAAAAGCAAATGTGTCATGATTTCACGACAAGAGCAGCGAGGAAGGTCTTGCAGACTAAAGCGTCGCGATTTTATGACAAGAATCATGATGACATCAACAAAAGCAAATGTGTCGCGATTTCCTAACAAGAGCAACGAGGAAGGTCTTGCAGACTAAAGCATCACGATTTCACGACAAGAATCATGATGACATTAGCAAAAGCAAATGTGTCACGATTTTGCGACAAGAGCAGCGAGGAAGGTCTTGCAGACTAAAGCATCGCGATTTCATGACAAGAATCATGATGACGTCAGCAAAGTCAGGGAGTGTCATGATTTCATGACAACAAGCTCAAGCAAGGTGTAAGGCAGACTGTGGTGTCGCGATTTCGTGACAACAAGCTAGCAAAAGTGTACGGCAGGCTGTAGTGTCACGATTTCGTGACAACAAACCAAAGAAGGCACACGACAGGCAGTAGTGTCATGATTTTGTGACAACAAATATTACAAGGTGTACGACAGACAAAGGCATAGTGATATCGTGACATGTTTGAGTTTTGCGCTGGGAAAGCTACAGAACAACAAAGGTGGTTGAAGCCAATGAAGTTAACCTTTGCCGATGAAGTGTAAGGTTGTGCAGCCGATGATTGTTTTAAGGATTTACAGCCGACTAAGATCATGAATTTAATCATGAATTATTGCTATAAAAGGAGGACTATTTTTGAGATTCTAGTGTCGAATGTGTTGTGTCATTTTTGCGCAAGTGAAGTCTGCTATGCACAAAGAGCAGTCGTATCGAATCGATCGAAGTGTGCGTTCGTAAGTGTGACCTTCACAGAAGCAGATATTGGGAAGAAGAACGATCGAGGAGAAGCAGACTATGTGAAGAAGGTGCTGTTGTGATTACACATAGGTGCACAAATTGTTGTGCGATAGAAGTGCTACAGTATTTCATAAATACTGTGCTGCTATGTTTTCATAGAAACACGCGAAGTCTGTGCTACTATGTTTTCGTAGAAACAAACAAGTTGATTAAGTGCTGCTGTATTTGCACAGTCAGTGAGAAATTGATTTCGACCAAGTGTAGAAAAGAAAAGTGGAAGAGGACAGAATTGTGCTAGACCGAAGGACTGTGTTTTGTACAGAAAATAGGACCGGCTTTGCAGTGACAGAGTTGAGGACAGAGATCTCCAGCCAAAGCAGGGAAGACAGGTGTCTTCTGTGGACAAAATTCCACTTGCTAAAGGCAGAGGAGGTAGAGGTCTTCTAGAGGATCACCAACAAAGCAGAATTAGGGGAAGGTGTCTCCTTTGAGCTGAGGTTCATAAACATTGTAATTGGGAAGGATTCCTAGAGGTTTTTGATACAACTTTTAGAAGAAAAGTTTTATCCGTGGATTAGCCCACCTTGGGTGAACCACGTAAATTGTTGTGTCTCTTTGTGGATTGCATCTTGTGCATTGTTTTACTGTTGTTATTACTACTATCTTATTCTGCATGTTAATGGTTTGAAAGCTGTATTGATAGATAAAGTTAAAAGTGGTCTTATACTATTCACCCCCCCTCTCAGTATAAGCTTGTGTTCTTCAAGATTTAGATCTAAGCCTAAATGAAATCCATGTAGGTTTCAATCTCCTTGCTGGCAAATTCTTCTCTCGCTTCATGCTCTGCATCTATTCTTTGGCCTCCATGGGATCAAGTAGTAATTCAATAAATATGGTTTTGATATGCTCAACTTCTGTAGATCCTCCGTCCTGTGACTTAAATTGTGCATCCTATTTTTTTTTTTTTGGAGGAGGTTTGGTTGTTTCAACAACATAGTTGATTATTATGTCTATGTTTCTAGGCATCCCAACATTAAGGAGTAATCATGTTGAAGGTATCCCTACTTCTATGAATGGTTCTGATATTTGAGGGTGGTTTTATTTTAAAACTTCAGCAAAATGAATCAATCTATATTCTTCAAGTACTTTGGTAAAGTCAATGACCTTGCTTTATCGATTTATTTGATTTTCTATCAAATGTGGAGCTTTTCTTAGGAGATATACCAACAGTTATTGGTTGGATGACTAGGTCAACTAGTCTCACCACTTTATCCATAGAGAGTTGCTTGAGGATATCGAGTTGGAGTGTAAGGGCGCATCTTACTAGGGTGGTATGATTGGTAAACTCTTTTTTGAGTCTATCTAGATTGATATGCAACACAATCTATTGTGATCAAATTTACTTTAGAATTTTGCAGAAGGATCTGGTAAAGGTAGATTTGTTTTTGGACTAGATGCTTCTCCTATTCCTTGAGTTTCTAGAATGTATCTCTCATGTCTAGTGTTTTGGATAGGTTGATAATTTTTTAATGTCTTGTAATGTCTAGGGCATTTACGTACAGGAGATTCTTCCTCCTCCAAAATATTAAACTTGAAATTTCCCTCAAACACACTATCTCCCATGGATTCTAATTTACTTGGCTCAGAATGAATAGAGAGGTTAGCTTCTTCTACTACAGTATCCCATGGAATCCTAGTTTCACATGCTTTATGTAGAACTATAAGTTTTATCAACCCGTGATGGGTGATTAGGTGAAACTTGGGGCTATCCTTGGAATTTTTAGGCTGGAATCGAATAATTATAGCTTTAGTTGAGCGATAAAAAAACCATGGGAGGTTTATGATACAGTCCTCATACCTCTAGTATTTAAGGTTCAATGTCATATTGAGGTGGTAACCCCCACAATTGGATAATCTCCCCTCTAGTGTAAATAATTTCATAAGAATTGTGGTAGCCTCTTGCCATTTTATGGGGAGTGAGGAGGTTTCTACACCCTTGATCCACCCCTCTCTATCTCTAGTCACAGTGCATATTTCCCCAAACCTTTTGACCATATGATTTACCGCCTTGTAGGTAAATTTATAATAGTGTTGACTGACTTTAGAGAGGCTTAAAACTTTGGATATTAGGCTGGTAGTGAATTTTTTTTAATTTTGCCTACGTGGGTCACCATGGTCATGTGATCATAGTTCATAACAAACTACTTTGCCATGCCCTAGTCATGCCCTTGGAATTTTGTTAGGGCATCCTAAAGAAACACACGCTTATACTGAGAGGGAGGGTGAATAGTATAAGATAAAAATTTTCTTTCCAAATGATAACAAATAATGTGAATGCAATAATAAATCAATGCACAAAATTCCATACACATAAGAGACAAGGATTTACGTGGAAACACCCTTTCGGGAGAAAACCATGAAAAAATATTGCTTTTATTTTCTTCAATAAAATTCATGGGCACCAACCCACAGGAGACACCAATCCCCTTATACAATTTTATGGGCACCAACCCATAGGAGACACCAATCCCCTTATGCAAGTTCATGGGCACCAACCCACAAGAGACACCAATCCCCTTATGCAAGTTCATGGGCACCAACCCACAGGAGACACCAATCCCCTTATGCAAGTTCATGGGAACCAACCCACAGGAGACACCAATCCCCTTATGCAAGTTTGTGGGCACCAACCCATAGGAGACACCAATCCCCTTGTGCAAGTTCATGGGCACCAACCCACAAGAGACACCAATCCCCTTATGCAAGTTCATGGGCACCAACCCATAGGAGACACCAATCCCCTTTGAGGCACCAACCTCACTCATTTTTGCTCCAAAATTGATCACAAACACTACTCAAATATGCTCCTAAATATGATTACAAACACTGATCAAATTTGCTCCCAAATCTGATCAACAACACTACTCAAGTTTACTTCCAAATCTGATCAACAACAATGCTAGGTATCTTCAGGTGTAGACCAATTGTTATCAACTAATGCATCAAATCTCCCTCGTCCTGAATCTTGTCCTTTCCTAGTTCTTTCTGTCTAATTTAAATGATTTTGCATGGTTTAGTGTGTTCCTTGCACCTTCCTAGATTCATGGCGGCTACCGATTCCACCATGTAAAAAAAAAAAAAACACTGCTAGGTATGCTCATAATTCTATCATAAGGTTTTCTTGAATCTTTACACTAATCTCTGCTCATGAAGATATTATACTTCCTATTGTACCTTGCTTTTGCTCTTTAATTTCTTCTCTTTTAATTTGATGCTTGGGTGAAGATGTGCATTAATTATCTCACTCTATTCTTGCACTATGTGACACCTTGATTTGTTTTAGAACATTCCTTCCATTTTTGTGTGGCTACACTCTTTTACTTGTTCCCATGTGTACTTCAAAACAACAAACTCTTTTCTAACACATTCCAATTTTATACATCTAATAATTCCTTATACCTCCCACTTTATAAAAACAAAAATTATAATAAAACCACCTTAAAAAGAGAATTATTTTACTATACCTCCATGGCTACCAACATCAAATGAACATTTCACCTTTGGAATTTCTATTGCCACACTTTTTGCCAAAATATCATGCACGTGACTCAAACTTGGGTCTCTTGATTTGCAAACCTTACAAACATGAAATGAACCACCTCGGATACACCATCCGATGGGAAGAGTATTCCACCACTTTCAATTTGAAGTAGCACCATAAATATTTCACAAGCATAATAAGTAAGGCACGCTACTCTTCCTACACTCCTTGACAACTTCACTAAACTTTTGCCATGGAGGCTTCGCTAGTCTTCTACCGCGATTGTTTCAATGCTTGTCTTCCATGATTCTTTTCACCTGGTGATTATCATAAAGTGAACTAATACTGCATCTACATTTTATTATCCGAGAGCACAAGATACAACTCACCAGAGACCCATACAAAGGCTATCAAGAAACTGATTTCTCTATCTCATAATTTTTGTTAGGCTTCGATATTTTTCAATGTTCGTTGGCTTCACAATTTCTGTTGGGCTTCAATATTTTTCAATGGTTCTTGTGAGTCACCACAACATTCTTTTTCAATGTTTGTCAGTGCTCACTTCTTTTTCCCTAGTGCAACATTCTATTTTGAATGCTCTTTTGTGCTCACCCTTGGTAAGATATTTCCTCTATGTGCATCACTTGCCTACGAAGGAAAGAGCAATGAAGTTTCTTACAACAATATCAATATCCTTATCAAAATGTGCAAGCTTACCATTCTTTGCCTCTATGGATATCACAACTATTGCTCCCAATGTTCCCTTATCGTGAGCTTACCACACTTTGCCTCCATGGATATCACAACTATTTCTCCTAGCGTTCCCTTGCCGATATCACTTCCAACGTTCATGTGCTGCCTCCATCCATAGATCCAAACACTTTCTTTACGGGTTACCTCCGATGTTCGTGCACTCCACTACTATAAAATATCTGGCCTACTTTGCTTTGCACGCCAGCTCTATAGCTACCTTTGTACGTAGATCCTCTCCTCTACCTTAAATTCACCACCTCAATTTTTTCTACCGTGGATGGGGAACAATGCAATCTTCATTCTCTGCAATCTTAAGTCTCCATTCACCACAAATAGTGCAATCTCATTAATTGTCAAACTCCTCTTATTCACCGCAAGCTCAAGTCTCCATTCACCATTCCATTCATGTTGCTCTTGTATATCGAAGACCTCAAAACATATTTTCCAAAGTGAACTTTAGCCTTATATTTATATGCAAACGTTTCACTTGCTTTTGGTGCCCAAGGTTGGCCCACTTTATTTTTCAATAATATTTATATTTAAATATTTTGATTTAAATATATCAAACCTTTATTTTTATTTTAAAACATTACTTTAATATTTAAATATTTAATTTAAATATTAAATCATACATCACCACTTTAATATTGAAGCATACACCACCACTTTATATTGAATCATATAATGGTGCCTTTGACATCAATGACAACTCAATATTTCTAACAATCTCCCCCTTTGTCATTGATGGCAACCCTACAAAGAAATTGTCCTTTATTACAACAAGATCACAATTGCTCCCCCTAACAAGCTGCTCCCCCTTACTAAAATTCTCCCCCTTTGACATCAATGGCAAAGGCTCCTCGAGGCTAAAGGATAAGACACTTGACAACGCCCCCTTACTACCTACTCTTCTTGAGACGTTCAATGATGAGATGGGAGTGAAACTCCCAAATTACTATGCTCCTTTTCTTGTTCCATTTTCTTTTTCCAAACTTTGGAGGGCATATCCTTTTGAATAGTTTGACCATCCTCTTTCTTACTTGATTTTGGAAGTTTAGGGAACACCGTTCTACACCATTTAGCTGTATGCCCAAAATTATTACATTTGTAACAAATGATGTTGTAGTCCATGAGAGGTGCAAATGAATTGAAATTCCTCTTGGTGAAGCCAAAATAATTTTTAGCATGGACCCTACAATGTACAACTTTATGACCAAATTGATGACATGAAAAGCAATAACCTTGAAAGAAATATTGAAACCTATCTGATTGCCTTGGAGGATATGACCACATGGTTCTCTCATTGTTGTTTCTGTGATGGACCTTGGTCCATGATGATGCTTTGTTTTCTTCCTTCTTGATGCTTCCACTTCTCAACACATCGACATAGGTCTTAGGCTCTTCTTTAATTATTTTCTTTGATGCCTTTGTTCCTTTTGAGCTTGACTCCTCATTTTGTTTCTTTTGACTTTCTTCAAAACCAAGTCCAATATTTATAACCAAAGATCTTTATGCTTTGATAATATCATCCATAATTTTTGTGCTTTTCTCAAACTTATGTAGCTTATCATTAGATTCTTCCACTTCCTTCCTCAGAGAGACAACCTCATGTTCTAGTTTTTCACATTCCAACTCTTTTGCCTTTAACTGCTCAGCCATACCTTCTTCAATTCACTTTGCCTCTTCAATTTTCACTTTTAAGTCGGTGAGATCTTGTGAAAGCTTTGCCTTTGTCTTCTCATCCTCTTGTACTTGAGTCTTCAATCTTGAGTTCTTCTTTCTAAGCCTTTTCAACTCTTCAAGAGCAAAAACAAGTTCCTCTTCTATGTCAACTATGGCTTCCTCTTCATTTTTTGGATCTTTCTCTTCTTCTTGTTTTTCAACAACAGGAGCATCTTCTTTCACCTCCATGGCCAAAAATAGGATTTCTTCTCTTTCACTATCGGAGAGACTTTCATCACTGTTATTGGAAGAACTGCTTGCTTCCTCAACATAAAGACTCTTCTTGTGCCTTTGAAAGATCTTCTTCTCATGCTTGCTTTGACCATGCCTCTTTTTCTTTTCATGATAAAATTTTCTTTCCTTCTTTTTCTTGTATTCCTCTTCTTCTTCACTGCTACTACTTCCAGCTTGTGGGCACTGAGATGCATAGTGACCAATGTTACCACAATTAAAACATTTCATAGTATGCTTACCTTTGTGTTTTCTTGGTCCCTTCTTATTTCTTCGCACAAAGTTAGCTTCTTCTCCATTGCTCGATTCTTCACTTGACTCTGGTTCTTTATTATTTGTCTTCTTTGAAGCTTTAAACGTGGCCTCCCATTTGGATGTTTGATATTTTTCAGTCCTCATCTCATAGGCTGTAAGAATTCCATGTAGCTCATCCATGCTTAAGGTTTTAAGATCCTTCATTTCTTCAATCGTCGAGACCTTTGCATCAAACCTCATGGGAAGTGACCTTAAGATTTTTTGAACAATCTTAGAGTCATCAATACTTTCTCCAAGTCCATGAATGGTGTTGAAAATTTCATCAACATGGAGTAGATATTTGGCAATATCTTCCTCATATTTCATCTTCAAGTCTTCGAACTTCCTCCTATGGGTTTGAAGTTTTGCCATTTTAACCTTGTCATCTCCTTCATATGTTCTTTGTAACTTGTCCCAAATTTCTTTTTTTGAGGTGCATTGCATGACTTTCACAAACTCTGATTCACATAACCCACTTAGTATTGCATTCATTACCTTGGCATTATGTTCAAATGGTTTCTTGCCATTTTGATCCATGGGAGGGGTTGTAGGTGGTTTGAACCCATCCACAATAGATTGCCATATATCATAGCCATGTGCCATCAAATAGGTTCGCATCCTTATGCTCCAGAAGGTATAGTTAGTCCCATCAAATAATGGAGCCCTATTTGATGAAAAACCTTCTTGGTAAGCCATGTGTGTTCTTGTAAGATCTTCCTTCAAGCTGTTAGGCTTTCATGAAGGAACCTGCTCTGATACCAATTGAAGAAACACACGCTTATACTGAGAGGGGGTGAACAGTATAAGATAAAAATTTTCTTTCCAAATGATAATTACAATAATATGAATGCAATAATAAATCAATGCACAAATTCCATACACATAAGAGACAATGATTTTACGTGGAAACACCCTTTCGGGAGAAAACCATGACAAAATATTGCTTATATTTTTCTTCAATAAATTTTATGGGTACCAACCCATAGGAGACACCAATCCCCTTATACAATTTTATGGGCACCAACCCATAGGAGACACCAATCCCCTTATACAAGTTTATGGGCACCAACCCATAGGAGACACCAATCCCCTTGTAAGTTTATGGGCACCAACCCATAGGAGACACCAATCCCTTTATACAAGTTTATGGGCACCAACCCATAGGAGACACCAATCCCTTATACAAGTTCATGGGCACCAACCCATAGGAGACACCAATCCCCTTATACAAGTTCATGGGCACCAACCCATAGGAGACACCAATCCCCTTGTACAAGTTCATGGGCACCAACCCACAGGAGACACCAATCCCCTTATGCAAGTTTGTGGGCACCAATCCATAGGAGACACCAATCCCCTTGATGCACCAACCTCACTTAGTTCTACTCAAAAATGATCACAAATACTACTCAAATCTACTCCCAAATATGATTACAAACACTGCTCAAATTTACTCCTAAATTTGATCAACAACACTGCTCAGGTCTGCTTCCAAATCTGATCAACAACACTGCTCAGGTCTACTCATAATTCTGTCACAAGATTTTCTTGAATCTGCACACTAATCTCTACTCATGAAGATATTATACTTCCTGTTGTACCTTGCTTTTGCTCTTTAAATTATTCTCTTTTAATTTGATGCTTGGGTGAAGATGTGCATTAATTCTCTCACTCTATTCTTGCACTATGTGACACCTTGATTTGTTTTAGAACATTCCTTCCATTTTTGTGTGGCTACACTCTTTTACTTGTTCCCATGTGTACTTCAAAATAGCAAACTCTTTTCTAACACATTCCAATTTTATACATCTAATAATTCCTTATACCTCCCACTTTATAAAAACAACAATTATAATAAAACCACCTTAAAAAGAGAATTATTTTACTATACCTCCATGGCTGCCAACGTCAAATGAACATTTCACCTTTGGAATTTCTATTGCCACACTTTTTTCCAAAATATCATGCACGTGACTCGAACCTGGGTCTCTTGATTTGCAAACCTTACAAACATGAAATGAACCACCTCGGATACACCATCCGATGGGAAGAGTATTCCACCACTTTCAATTTGAAGTAGCACCATCAATATTTCACAAGCAGAATAAGTAAGGCATGCTGCTCTTCCTGCGCTCCTTGACAACTTCACTAAACTTTCACCATGGAGGCTCCGCTAGTCTTCTATCGTGATTGTTTCAACGCTTGTCTTCCATGATTCTTTTCACCCGATGATTATCATAAAGTGAACTAATACTGCATCTACATTCTGTTATCCGAGAGCACAAGATACAACTCACCAGAGACCCATACAAAGGCTATCAAGAAACTAATTTCTCTATCTCACAATTTCTGCTAGGCTTCGATCTTTTTCAATGTTCACTGGCTTCACAATTTCCATTGGGCTTCAATATTTTTCAACATTCGTTTCCTATGAGTCACCGCAACATTATTTTTCAATGTTCGTCAGTGCTCACTTCTTTTTACCTAGTGCAACATTTTATTTTGAATGCTCTTTTGTGCTCACCCTTGGTAAGATATTTCCTCTATGTGCATCACTTGCCTGCGAAGGAAAGAGCAATGAAGTTGCTTACAACAATATCAATATCCTTATCAAAATGTGTAATATTACCATTCTTTGCCTCTACGGATATCACAGCTATTGCTCCCAACATTCCCTTACCATGAGCTTACCACACTTTTCCTCCACGAATATCATAGCTATTTCTCCCAGCGTTCCCTTATCGAGATCACTTCTAGTGTTCGTGCGCTACCTCCATCCACAGATCCAAACACTTTCTTTATGGGTTACCTCCGGTGTTCATGCACTCCACTACTATGAAATCTCTGGCCTGCTTTGCTTTGCATGCCAACTCTATATCTACCTTCATACGCAGATCCTCTCCTCTACCTTAAATTTTCTACCTCAATTTTTCTACCATGGAAGGGGAACAATGCAATCTTCATTCATCGTAATAGTGCAATCTCATTCACCATCAAACTCCTCTTATTCACCAAGCTCAAGTCTCCATTCGTCGTTCCATTCGTGTTGCTCTTGTATATCGAAGACCTCAAAACAACATCTTTCCAAAGTGAACTTTAGCCTTATATTTATATGCAAACGTTTCACTTGCTTTTGGCACCCAAGGTCGGCCCACTTTATTTTTCAATAATATTTATATTTAAATCTTTTGATTTAAATATATCAAACCTTTATTTTTATTTTAAAACATTACTTTAATATTTAAATATTTAATTTAAATATTAAAGCATACATCACCACTTTAATATTGAAGCATACACTGCCACTTTATATTGAAGCATATAATGGTGCCTTTGACATCAATGACAACTCAATATTTTTAACACATCCCACCTGCATGCCTATTGGAATAACTTTTTTATGGTGTCACTAGGGTTATGGGTATGGATAGATGAAGGTTCACTTCGCTTATGGAAGGTAGCTCTAGGCATGATGATTGGTTTAATGGATAGGGTAGGGTTTTAGTGGAAGATAGGTAAGGTAGTTTTAAAATGTGCTTCAGCCTTTAAAATATTATCATGGAGTTTCTTAGCTGAGTGAAATTCCTGCAAAAGAATTCAACGAAATTGTTTACATGCATATAAGACAAAGAAATTCTTGTGTATACCTTTTAACCTATGCAGAAAAACATAACATTAAAAGAAGAAAATAAATTTTTACTTGAATGCATTACCCTATATATATTTTTCTACATGATGATTTAAAAAGATATATTTTTTTATGTTTATGTATTCTGCAAATTTATCATGTCTTATATTTTAAATATATCATTTATTTTGAAAACAGATTTGCAACCTTACCTATTCATCTTCACGTAAATTTGCATCATTGTCAACTTCAGGCATTCCTTCAATGTCTTCCACTTGCAATTCTCCTTCGACCATCATCACCGCTTGGTAATTTTCTTTGTTGCTCACTAGTTTCATTTCTAGACTGCGGTGGTTTCATATTGAACCACACAACAGATCCCCCTCATAGTTACATAGATTGTAATGGAGATATTAGGGTTAATTTACTTTTTTTTAGGTTTATCATTCAGTGCAAAACATGGATAAATCTCAACCCTTCATCTCTCTTCGATCAATGGCTCATAGCTCTAATCTGTGATGCTCCTTCTTATTCGCTTCTCATGGACAAGTGTAGATGATCACCCCTCTTTGTGCATGGTGGTCTATGATAGCTTTCCTGGGAATCTTCTGTCAATACCATGTGATTTTAACCAAACCATATCATAGCCCTCCATTTCCTCCTAATCGATGGTCAAGAATTGTAATCCACAACATATTCTCCCACTGGTCAATGTGGCCAAGTATCGGTAATCAATGCTAGGGCTGTGAGGTGGCCAATATCCCTTGCACATTTCTTCGTTTGGTGCGATGCTTCCCACCACCTTGCATGGGGTAAAATAAAAAATTTTAATACCTTAATATCTTGTGTTATGAGTTCGATTACTAAAGGGAGATTATTTTTAAATAATAAAACTTAAGACTCTAATCCCAATTTCCCTTCGAAATCATGCATGTTTACCCTCTTCATTGATGTATTATTATCATGGCTAATCACATGCATATATATTTTATCCTATCATTTTTTTCCATGCCTTCCATGTGTAAGATCGACCTCCTCATCATATTTCAATTTTTTTAACTTTTATAATCTCCATACAATGCCCTATATTTTTATTTATCTCTTGGTCAATGTCCACGTAATCATTTCCATGAATTGGTGGTATTTGGTCCACATTTTTACCTTCTTCCAAAAATGATTAATTAAAATGTGTTCACGACATCCTTTCTTCAACCAATCATAAATATACGCGTCATCCTTAATGCTCTAGTTGTAATTTTCAATGTCTTCATGCAAAGGTTAGAGTGTCTAGCTTGTTAAAACCAAATCTTGTGAGCACAATTCCCAAAGTCATTTCTTGGTCATCTCATTTTGTTGTGCATCATTTCAATACTGAATCCATGTTTCAATTTTCATACCGTGATTCGTAGGCTTGAAAAATGTTCTTATCATGGTGTTCATGGTAATTTTTAAATATTGTGCAATTTTTTTCTTCAAAATCCCTTGTATAAATAATTTTTAATAATTGCCTTGTATAATTTCACTTTTGACATGTGTTGCAAATCTAGAATTGTTGATACTTAGAATTTTTTTATGAAATGCACATTTTTCAGAGATATCTATGGAAAGTACCTACGAAAACTATCTATAGAAACTATCTACGGAAAATGTCTACAGAAAATGTCTACAGAAACTGTCTACATAAATAGTCTATAGAAAATATCTACAGAAAATGTCTACATAAACTATCTACAAAAATTGTCTACTAGAAAATATCTACAAAAACCGTAATTGTAGAGTTGAAAGAATACTTTATCTATTTCTTCATTCCTCTTTTTTTCTTTTTCTTCCCCCCAAACTATATCATGAATTATGAAAGAATCTTTTACTTACCTCTCCTAAGCTGTATTTTTGTCTATATACACAAAAAATGATAAAGAATAATTTATTTTGTAAAAATTTATACTATGGAAAATCTTATATATATAGTAATTTGTTTTATTTAATTAATTAAGGATATGGAGAATTTACTTATGTATTATTTATACCTGCTAAGCCATTAAATAGGCTTGTAAAATAATAAATCATTTTGCAAAATGTACTTACCTTCTTGGCTTCTAAATAAATGATCCCATGGTTTTATTAACAATTCCTTCTAATGCCCTAGGGATGTTATTTCTTGTCTTTCTTCCTTTAATTTCATTAAGGAGTTCCATGTAAGAGAAAAATAATGGATTTATCCTGATATCAGTCATCAATATTTGTAACATAGATCTTCAACATAGGCTTATGTGCTTTTAAAACTTGTCTTGAATGAGAAAAATAGGATAGTCATTTTGATATTATATTGATGGCCTTTCCTATAGAAATGTGCATCTATTTGGTATTCTTATAGGGGTGCAAATATTTGGGGAATTGGATTCCCAACCACTCTATCAAAGTTCTGATGGGAATTGTAAACCTATCCCTACTGCTTTACCCCTACAAGTAAATATGAAAGCTTTGGAAATTCAAACCATATTTTTGTAGGATGAAATGGATTATGATGTGTATGGCAATATGATGATGGTATTTTATTATGACTTTTTTTACCTTAGGTATAAATGATCTAGATTTGTTTTACAAAGACTCAAACATCCTAATGATATTAGAACAAGTTCGTCTATTCATATCACAAATCAATATGATGCTAAGGTTATCCTAGTGGTTTCAAGCCTTTGAAGGACCAACTGTGTGTGCAGTGAATGTTCATTTCTCATTATGAGTAAGTATTGACTAATCCATTGGTCATTATCTGTGAGCGTCCATAGGTCTTGTACAAACTTGGAATCACCACGTAAGGATACCTTATTGCCAAGCGGGTTTCATTCAACCCATTGTTGTAATGAGGATCACCCCATGGTTTTCAAAACACTAAAAATTCCAGGGATTCAAGCTCATTTCATTTCTTTTATTGGATTTTATTTGGGATACTTGCTCATTTTGAAGAAGAGAAAGGAGATTTTTATTGTTTTTTGAGATACTTGCTCATTTTGAGAGAGAGCAAGGGATTTTGTTTTTCAAGGGTGAAGGGAGAGCTTGTCCTTTTACAAATTCTTTAGATTTCTAGGCCATGCACATAATTGGATAAGCAGGGGAAACCGTTCACTTTATAGAAATAGTAACTTCATGGGTTATTCTTTCCCAACTTCATAATGTTTTTGTTTTTATAATGTGTGTAGTCCAAGAGAAAACATGATTGACCAGGAAAAACCTATGGCATTAAGGATTGTTCGATTTTCAATGGAGATTTGTTTAAAACACTAGGGGTGGTTGAGTGATTAAAAAACCTAAATTTTGTTTAGCAAACAAAGTGTTGTGCAAAATGTGGTAGTAATTTCCCTAAAAGTTTCCAAACTAATTTAACTAGAAGAGGTATCTCCTTTGGAGTCTTTTGTAATAATATTGAGACTTGAAGATTAATGAAAATATTATAGATACTGGAACTCCATCATGAAACAAAGGAAGTATATGATAATCTTTTATCTGCCAAGTGGTATATAACAACAATATATTTAATTATTTATTCTTAAATATTATTCCTATGTATATATAGGTATATTATATATATATATATATATATATATATATATATATATATATATATATATATATATATATATATATATAAATGTATTATGTGAAGAAGAAAGAGAATTTTTTATTCAATAATAGTTTATTGCAGTTCATAAATGCACTGTAGATCAACTTGTTGCTTAAGATAATGTATGAATTCTTCATTATATAATGGCTTCTTGTAACATTTGAGCCTATGTCCATTTACTAGTAATATTGTTTTTGAATCATCTATACGCTTAAGTTTAACTGTACCAATCCCAAACATTTTTTCAATCTCGTAAGGTCCTAGCTATCTTGTCCTTAGCTTACCTTGAAAATATTGGTAGTGAGAATAAAATAACAAGGCCCAATATCCTTATTGAAACATTTGTGGTACAATGTGTTTATCATACCATTTATTTCTTTATTTTTGAGTTAATTCAGTCATGTGTAATACCTCTAGTCTTCTTTCATCTAAAATGTTTAACTTTTCCAATCTAGATTTTTGTGCTTGATCCAAGTTCATGTCAAGTTGTACCATTGTGCGAAGATTTTCTATCTCAAATTCGATAGGCATAATGGCTTTATTTCCATAGACCATTTCATAAGGTGATAATCTTGTGGTGGTTTTCCAAGTTGTGTTATATGCCCATACAACTTCTTTTAACCTTTCTATCCAATCAACCCTATTCACAACTATAGTTTTTATAATGATCTTTTCAAGTTCTCTATTTGTAACTTCTACTTGTCCATTAGCTTGAGGGTGATATGGCAAAGTATTTTATGTTTTATTTGATATATTTTGACAAAATGTTCGATTACTTTGGAGATAAATTGAGATTCATGATCCAAAACTAGTTCTCTAGGTGCTCCAAAGTGTTGCATGATAGTTTCATAAAGAAAATCAGCTATAGGTTCATCTTGTGCTCATGGTAAGGCTTTTACTTCAGCCCAGTTGGTGTCTATTGGTCTGACAAAATCAATTCCCCATTTCTCTAAAGGTTCAAATATTATTTATGGTACCAAAGGCATTTCCATTGAAGGTGTAGGTTTACTAGCCCTTTGACAAGCATCACATCTATCAATAAACTTATAGGTATATTTATTCATAGTAGGCCAAAAGTAATTGGTTTGAAGCATTTTATTGATTGTTCTTTGGGTGGCATAATGGCCTCCACAAGGTTCTTCATGTGCTACCTGAATAATATCATATACATCTTCTTCTTGCATAAATCTCCTAATTACTTGGTTAGGGCAAGATTTAAACAAGACTCCATTAATGCACATGTAAGGGGTGCTATGGTATATTAATTTTCTATGTTAATATGGTGTAAAATTTTGAGGCATCTTTGATGTTACTAAATAATTTACAATATTAGCATACCAATGAGTGAAAATAGAGAGAGCCAACAAATGTTCATCTAAAAAAATATCAGGAATTAGCTCATCATCATCAAATTTTGCATATGATATAAATGATTTGAAATAACATTATCCTTGTCTACTTTTTCTATAACTGTGATATTAAATTCTTGTAATAAGAGAATCCATATAACCACTCTACCTCCCACTGTAGCTTTGTTCATTAACTATCTTATGGCAGAGTGATTAGTGTGAATAAATACTTCATACCCATTATGTAATGTTTGAATTTATTAATAGCATGAACTTTAGCTAAGAACTCTTTTTAAGTAATCGTGTAATTAAATTTAGCCCCATGCAAATTTTTACTTACATAATAGATAGCATAAGGTATTTTGTTCTCTATTTGTTGTAGTACTACCGCTATTGCATATCTTGAAGTATCATAGTGTATATAAAAGGGTAATTCCCAATTTAGCCCTTATTGGGGATTTTTCCTATATTCGTAGGATGATTTGTCATGCTACAGGAAAACCTATTGCCAACAAGCTATTACAAGATCTGGTCAACCTACCTCTTTAACTTGGAAATAGAGTTATTTAATATTTTCTAGGCGTACCAAGTATGGTAAGGATACCCTTGAGGTGAGCTTAAATTCTTCAAGTTCATGCTCTTACATATTTATGGTGATGATTTAACAATTATAAAATTTTATCGAGCTAAAATGATAATAGTTCTATTATACCTTATGTATGATCGGTGATTTAATCCTTTGGGATATTGTAGCAAGATTTAATAACATTTCAATAAAAATAGAAATAAGGATAAAAGAAAGAATTGATGCAATTACATTCATTCGAATATCGTAATAAAAAAAATAGTTGACTAAGGAAATAATCGTTCATCATGCGTTCAAATAATATAACCCATAACAAAGATACACACAAATCTAAACACATAAATGAAAGAAGAAATAAGCCTAGAATTATATTAATACTTGAATGTTATTACATGAATATTTGGCATGGAATCACCATTTAACTCTTAGAAATATTAATACAATAAACATCCTTGTTCGAATATCGTAACAAAGACCTTTAACTCTTCCATTTGAATATCGTAATAGTCGAGTCTCTAGACCTCTAGCTCAATAATATAGAAATATTATCAGCTTCTTGGGCACTTTCCTATCAAAAAATTGCATAGCAATGGGAGGAATGAGGAGATGAAAAAAGGAGAAATACAACAAAGGAGATACAACAACAAAGAACGAGTACTTGAGTATACCTCTTAGAAAAAATATGTTATGTCAAAGTTCGATCCTTATTTTAGTTGTAGACATTCTTCTTATTATCACATCATATTTGTAACTACTTGAACTATTTGCATCTGAACCATCCACATGGTGCCATCTCTTGCCTTGTCATCGATTAGGTGTTGTACAATTTTTTTATCTAACTACCTCAAAAATATATTAGCAAAATTTGGTTGAAACTCGGCCTAATTTTTACCACCTCCTATTCACCACTTGTGGCTTTATTTATTTATCCTAAAGTAAGCTGTCAAATACCTTCTCATATTTTTATCACTATAGCCTGATGTTTTTTTTTGGTAATTAAACAATTTCATTAATACTAGGTTTTAGAGGTTGATCCACAACCTATGTACAAAAGTCAACCTTAAGCTGAGGATCTGAAGCCATATCTTACTGAGGACTCTGTACTCTAGTCTTACTATCCTGCCTTAAAATAGGAACTTCGTACACAACATTCATAGAAAGGTAAACAAAAAATAGCAACCTGACAATACCAGACACAAAAAAAAACCCTACCCACAGACCACTTCACTAGGTCTCATAGATACAGACATGAAATCCCATGACAAAAAACTACATAAACCAGTGTAGACCACAACAATACTTATAGCAAAGCAAAAATTCTGCATAGGGTATCCACATAGAAGAGGCTAGGCCTCCTCATCTTCCTCGTAGTCTTGGTCATCATCTTTGTCATCCTTGTTGTTGTCCGTATTTGGGTTGACCACTATCGGCTTGTTGCTCTGGTAACCCTCATTGAAGAATACCTTAGTTAGTACCTCCTGAAGCTCATTCATTTTATGGTTTATGTTGGCCCTCGAGTTTAGGATGAACCTCTTCAGAATCCCAATAGTTGGGTCTGGACCATCATCCTTAGAGTCAATGGCGAGGACCTTGCCACTGCCTTGCACTTGCTTATTCTTCAGCCTCAGGGAGGATCTCGTGGTTGGTTCCTCAATATTCAGTTTATTTCATGCAGGCCCACCTCCAATGGATATATCACTACCTCTCTTCATGCCTGGGGATGCCTGAGCAGGCTTGGGCAGACAAAGGCTTTCCTTCCCCCTCGAGCTTTCTGCACAAGTAGCAGGGGAATCATCCTAGGGGGGTAAGGGGTTCAGCTTGAGGAGATGTGAGGAGCATAAATTTATAGATGACCTTGAATAGGCCTTGATGCATGGGCATGGCCGAGACTTTCTTGTTGTGACATGAGTTTATGGTGTAGTTCATGGAATTCAACAAAAATTTGGGATGATTATGGGGTTTACGTCCGAAAAGAAGTTGGCAAATACATAATGGAAGCTCAACAAAACCTTACTAGGGTCCTCGACAATGATAAACTCCATCACATTCTTCATGACCATGTTCCATGGTATAGGGAGTTCCATCCTTGTTAATATATTCTTAGCCTCATTAAAAATCTTTGGATTATCCTTGAATTCATGTAACTCCACCTCCCAGTGGTGCTTCTACCTATGGATGGATCTCCCTTTGACCGTCTACCCAGTAATGGTAGATAATAGAGTGATGTCAATGAGGATTTCATGGACTCTGATTACCACTCTTATTGACTGATAAGGTGCTGGAATTTAGATGTATCATCCTAAAGTAGGGGCTTCCTTCAACTACACGGTGCTTGCCTTGGGATGCAAGGAAGAAAGGGTTAGATATAGGAACCTAACGCATTAGGATCTTCGTAACAGTGATGAAATATAAGTAATTAGAAGTACAAAATTTAAGGAAACTATCAACAACATGGTATTTCCATAACTATACTCCATCAGAGTGACAATGCACTAACTATATTCCATCAGGGTGTGAAAGTCTTCTACAGACGATCTTCTATTTTATGCTTCTTATTTCTTCTACAACTAGTGATATGAGTCCTCTAGATATACATTATTCTCTTTCTATAGCTTGCTAACAGTACACTTCGATCTATCTATGAACTATATCTTGGATTTTAGAATGATTTTTGTTCTTATATAGAGGATAATTTGAGGTGGATCATGCTATCAACTAATGAGGGGCAGTCAGGTCCTATTGATTTGGAATACGATCCGATTCATTTTAACCTAATGATCCCTATATTAATTTGATCTTTTGCTATTATGATATGGCCTACGGGTCATCCTATCTCTGCTTGGAACATGAGAATTCACATTCTTCTACTATAGTATGAATGATTCAATGTTTCTATCTAGGCTAAGACAATCCATTAATTTCCTTACTTATTTTATCTTGCCATCCCATTATTTTTTGGTGAATCATCCTGTCATGTTTTGTTTCCCTATTTGGTATCTTTGTGTAATCTAGATGCTAAAACTGGTAGGGGAGTCTACCTTCATGCAATATTTTAATTGACTTTGAGTAATTTTAATCGTAGTCGATTCTGACGTAACATTGATATTCTTTAAGTCAATGATCCCTCATATGCATGTTCCATGAGGCAGTTGACATGTATCATTTGGTACTTATTTTGCACAGGTACTCATGATCATTGATCTTAGTCTGATTGATATGTTTGAAGTGTTATTCCTTCAATCAATTAGTTCATTTTGATTGTGTGTTCTTGGCTACCTACCTTTATTCAATGGTTGTATGATTTAAGTTATGTTTGTTCTACGTGATGATTAGTTCAATAATATTCAACTAACTATAATGCATATAAATAAGAGGGTGGTAGTACCTTAATTTGTGTTTTTTGATTGGTTGGATTGATCTCATCCATTGTTTTCATTCGACCGATGATACTTGGATGATAAGGATGCGTTCGGCCACAAATATTTAAATGCATTTCTTTTATCGGATAAAATATTTTAACAGTAGAGTTTTGATCAAATTTTACTGATCAATCCATACCATTGTTCAGTCGATAATACTTTGACTCGGTTGAATGATAACTTTGCTTTCACTGAGTGGCCAAAATTAGTTTCTTATCGGCTAAAAGAATATTTTGTTGACTCTTTGACTTTTTGGCTATACCTTTATTTGCTTTGGTCGATGATGCTCTTTCATTGAACGACTTGTTTTAATGTTCGGTTGATAAAATTTTTTGGTCAATTACTTACTGCAGTCAGCTGAGAAAAATTATTATTGTCAATGATTGGTCGATCGGTTGGTCGATCACCATTTACTTCGCATTGATCGAAAACTTCTTCTACCTTTTTTTTTCTTTTTATCGACCAAAAGGGATGCTTTATAAGAGTGAACTTGCTTCAATCAAGAATTTTTGGTAGTAATTTTCTTTGCATCGACCAAAAATACTTTTTACCTCAAGTTGTTGCTTTCTTATTTTTGGCTGAAAAGGGATTTTTTTAACGGACTAAACTTCGCTCGATCGAAAATATTTGGAAGTTATCTCCTTTTCATCGGCCGATTAAAATTTGTGCACTTTGATTGCATCAGATATTCAGCCCAAGTGGTCGACCAAAAACATTCTATTGGTCAACCAAAAAATACTTGCTCATAAAAAATATCGGCTCTTCTTCTGATGGCATTGGCCGAAAACTTTCAACAATCTCTATATTCGACTGATCATTCCTTTTTTTTGTTGATTTCTTTTCAAATTTTGTCGAAGAGTGCTCAGCTTTGAAAACTTCTATTCATCGGCTGAAAATTTCTACCTGTTAGTCGAAGGGTGAAATATTTGCAATGAAAACTAAGGGAACCCCTTAAATTTTAATGAAAGGAGAACATTAGCTACTTAGCGGTTTGACACACTCATGAAGACAAAAAATATTTTACTTCAGACCTAAAATCTTCACAAAAGTGTACCTTCTTAGGACCTTTAAAAATTTTAAATTATGGGTACATTCATGTTGTATCAATTTTAGCTACAACAGAGGCTTTGATTGGGATAGATGGAGAAAACATAGGTATTTGAGAGCTCTAGAATCTCTAGTTAATTACAAGACCATGATGACAAGGATATGACCTTCTTTTTACCAAATTATTTACAAAATAGTAAATAAAATAAAATCAGTCTGATAAGAATGAATCTTTAATCAGATAAAATTAGAGATTATGTTTCTTTAAAATAAAGGAACCTTTTACTCCTAAAATTTTACATGTTCTAGTAATATCCTTAAAGGAAAATCAAACAAAATTAATAAAAAATAAGTGTCAAATCAAGCCTAAATACAGTGTGTGTGCAGATGTAATTTTTATTACTTTCTCAGACAAAGAAAAAATTTCATCAATTTCAAAGGAGTTGGGCCTATTAATGATTTCACTCATTTAAATATTTTTACCTTATCATTGCTCTATTGTCAATCAAGAATTTATATATTTGGTGGAGTTGACCTTGATCTCTTTGACCTACTCTACTACTAGATAGGTTTCTATAGCCTCGGTAGAGGATATCTAGATAGCCCCAAGTACTTGCTCATTTTGCATTATAGAGATTTTTCTTCTTTTAGGAAGAATTTTGATAAATTGCAAATTTGTTCAGAGCATGCTTTCTGGGTTAAATATCTACAAGGCTATAATATTGAGTGTATTTGTATTTAGCCCAAATGCCTTATCAAAGTTTATTATATTCCATGATTTATGGAATTGCTTTTTAGATCATGATATTATATGAGCTTTGGCCTGATGTGTCAACATTCCTAGATTTCTTGCTATATTCCAATCCTTACAAGATCACTAAAACTATGCTTCCTGATTTTTTTTAGTTCACTTGTATTCAATATCAAATTCTCTTTATTTACTAAGCTAAATATAACTCCCTCATAGATAAAAAAATATATAATAAGAGAACTTAAAAACTTTCTAACAGGCTAGAAACAATAAATAGATAAACAAACAAAATTGGATTAAAGGGAAACAACAGGTGTTGGACATTTTGAGTTCCTAAGTCAAATGTTGTCATTGATGTCACCAAAAGAAGTCATCATTAATGTTAAGAAATTCAGCAATAAATAAAGTTATCAAAGGTGTCACTAATATCCAGGAAGAAGTTTCAATAGTGCAAAAGTTAAATGCAAAAGGGCTCCATAATATTTTAATATTATATGAGAGCATAAGTTAAAAAGGGTTTTCATAATCTACGTGCGTAGAGAAGTTGGTAAATGCCTTGGGTGCTGGTTGTGGCCGACCCAGGTTCCATTTCCACTGCCTCCACCCTGTTGGATATGTAGGCATAGCTGGTAAATGTCCTATGTGCTGGTAGAGGCCGACAAGGCTCCATTTTCCCTATGCCCAACCTGTGGATGTATTAATAATTCAACCCCCTTATGACTGATGTCATGTGGTATACCCGGATGGGACAACTACGATTGGTCATAAAGCTAGGTTCTTGGGGCATCTAGACTACCCAAATTTATAGCGATAGCAAAGAGCAGTCGGTAAATGCCCTGGGTGCCGGTTGTGGCCGATCCAGGTTCCATTTCCACTGCCTCCACCTTATTGGATATGTAGGCATAGTTGGTAAATGTTCTATGTGCTGGTAAAGGCCGACAAGGCTCCATTTTCCCTATGCCCAACCTGTGGATGTATTAATAATTCAAACACCTTGTGACTGATGCCATGTGGTATAACCAGATGGGACAACTATGATTGGCCATAGATCTAGGTTCTTGGAGCTTCTAAACTACCCAAATTTTTAGATCCGCATGCGTAGAGCAATTGGTAAATGCCCTGGGTGCTGGTTGTGGCTAACCTAGGTTCCATTTCCACTACCTCCACCCTATTGGATATGTAGGCATAGCTGGTAAATGTCCTATGTGCTGGTAGAGGCCGACAAGGCTCCATTTTCCCTATGTCCAACCTATGGATGTATTAATAATTCAACCCCCTTGTGACTGATGCCATGTGGTATACCCGGATGGGACAACTACGATTGGCCATAGAGCTAGGTTCTTGGGGATTCTAAACTACCCAACTTTATTTGTGTGCATAGAGCAGTTGGTAAATGCCCTGGGTGCTAGTTGTGGCTGACCCAGGTTCCATTTCCATTGCCTCCACCCTATTGGATATGTAGGCATAGCTGGTAAATGTCCTATGTGCTGGTAGAGGCTGACAAGGCTCCATTTTCCCTATGCCCAACCTGTGGATGTATTAATAATTCAACCCCCTTGTGACTGATGCCATGTGGTATACCCAGATGGAACAACTACGATTGGCCATAGAGCTAGGTTCTTGGGGCTTCCAAACTACCCAAATTTTTTATCCACATGCGTAGAGCAGTTGGTAAATGCCTTGGATGCTGGTTGTGGCCGACCCAGGTTCCATTTCCACTGCCTCCACCCTGTTGGATATGTAGGCATAGTTGGTAAATGTCCTATGTGCTGGTAGAGGCCAACAAGGCTCCATTTTCCCTATGCCCAACTTGTGGATGTATTAATAATTCAACCCCCTTGTGACTGATGCCATGTGGTATACCCGGATGGGACAACTACGATTGGCCATAGAGCTAGGTTCTTGGGGATTATAAACTACCCAAATTTTTGGAGGATGCATAGTGACTTTTGAATTGGATGGCAAAAGTGAGAGCAGGAGCCAGGAGTAGGAGAGGGAGTAGGACTAGGGACAGGTTTAGAGATTGGTGCAGGTTTCTGGGCGGGATCGGGATCGGGATCGAGATCGGGCACGTCAGGGCCCGGGCCCAGGCCAGCAGGGCCCTCGGTGGGCCTAGAGGATGGCTCTGCGCCTGAGCTGAATGGTGGCTAGGGTGGGGACGACATCTTGGGCCTAGGCCCCCAGCCCAACCTCGATGCGAGTGTAGGCCTAGGGAAAAAGCCTCCTGATCCTGGGTAGGGTTCTGTCCCGGGTAGGCCCAAACCCTCCTATCAGCAGATCTTGGCGGGCACCAGGGCCCCTTCTCGGGCCCTGGGTCTAGGACTTTCCCTCGAGGGCACCCACATTTCTATTCAGGAGGAGGTCTACTCCTCCTTGGTCGTTGGATCCTCTGCCTCCCTGGTAGGAAAATTCCTGGGAGGGCATCCAGACATGGAAACCGTCCGTAGATGGGCGGCTTCCAAATGGAAGGTTTTCGAGCATATTCAGCTGGTTGCCCTTACCAAGGGCTTCTTCATCATCAAACTAAATAACAATGAGGACGCCAAAAATATCCTATCGGGCGGGCCCTAGTTTTTGGGATGCAAAAGCCTCTTCCTCAGGCGTTATGGAGCTGACTTCCACCCCAACACCCAAAGCATCAACTTTGCCCTAGTCTGGGTCCGTCTCCCAGACCTTCCCTTCCACCTATGGCACGAAGACGTCCTAAGACTCATTGCTCAGTCGGTCGGGGACCTAGTGGCCTTCGACCCCACTACCAAGGTAGGATCCTGAATGGTGCATGCCAAATTTTATGTCAACGCAAATCTTGAATCTGAACTCCCCTCTTCGGTGACCATCTCTTCTGGGTCCTTCTTTTGGTGCTAGTCCTTGATCTACGAAAACAAACCTACTTTCTACCCCACCTGCTGCACTCAGGGTCACCTCTCCCACCAATGCTCGGTATCCAAAAAGGTTGATGGCCCTATCCCCAAACTCCCTTCCCGATCAGGTCGGGCCCCATCTCGAGGGCCCCCTCATGATGGCCATAGATCCCAGGCCTGGACCAACAAGGAGGCCCCCCCTTCTACCCCAAAGGACTCTCATGTGGACCCTGGTCTGGAGGTCGGTCTTCCTCAGGTTTCCCCTTCCGTTGCTCCCTCCCCTGGGTCATCTTTCGAGGCCCCGATCCTAGGTTCTCCCTCCTCGCCCATTTCGAATCCCTCCCCGTAGGCCCCTACTTGCGCCCCCTAGGCCTATGAGCCACCCGGGCTCCTTTCCCCATCGGCTCCCACCTCTGTCGGGGTCCCCTTCTCCCCCCCACACTCCCGCTATCCCCCCTCGACCCCCTCTCGCCCCTCCCGGTGGCCCCTACTGGGCTTCCCCCATTGGAGTGCGGATCCGAGAGGTCAGATGAAGAGGTTGAAGGCAGTTCTCCATCCGGGCCCGATGAAGTCAGCCCCAAGATGACCCGAAGTAGGACTTTCACCATAGACTTTGGCAGCAAACTCAAAAGAGGGTGGCCCACCCTGGGCGACCAACGGACAAGGATCACTGAAGATGACATAGCCAATGGCTCCCAGGAAACTCTCTCTAACGTTGGCATGAGCTTCTCCAAGATGGATGCCCTCCGACCCAAACCCCCTGCTCAGGTCAGGAAGGGGGGCAAGCGACCCCACAAGGGTGTCAAATGAAGCTCATCACCTAGAATATCAGGGGGCTCAATGGGACCCCCAAGAAAAGGATCCTCAGCCAACTCCATAGGGATCACCGCCCATCCTTCCTCCTTCTCTAGGAGACCAAAATAGATGATGCTACTGCCCGACACATAGCCCAAGCTACCTGGCGCAATTGTGAGTCCCTGTCTACCCCTACGGCTGGCTCAGCTAGGGGTTTGTTGTGCATGTGGGATCCTCGGTATTTCAAGGGGAGACTCATATCTTCGTCTCCTAGAATAATCAACATTCTGGTCCATTGCATGAAGTCAAGGCGCTCGTGGATTCTGTCCAACGTCTACGCTCCTAACAACCCCATCGAGAAAGTGGCCTTATGGAAGGAAATCAGCTCGATGAGAGAAGCCTTTGCCCCCTGCCCTGGATCCTGGTAGGGGACTTCAATAGTCCCCTATTCCTCTCTGACAAAAGTGGGGGCTCAACGGTTCTAGGAAAAAGCATGGAGGACTTTGGAGCCTTCACCGTCCTCAACGAGCTCATGGACGTCAGCCTGAAAGGAGCCAGGTTCACTTGGTCTAATAGAAGAGTGGGAGCAAGCCATATCTAGGTCAGGTTGGATAGAGTTTTCTTGTCCAAGGAAGCCCTTCCCATGTTTGTCGATGCCACCTTGTTGGCCCTCCCCAAAATTGGGTCTGATCATAGCCCCCTCCTCCTCGAAACCGATCATCGCCCCTCCCCCAAGTGGCCCTTCCGGTTTGAGTCCATGTGGTTGCATCATCCCAACTTTTGGGCCCAGGTTGGCCACTGGTGGGCTCCCCCAGTCCCTGGACGCCCCGCTGAACAAGTCTTCCACAAGCTGAGATGCCTCAAAGAGCAACTCAAGGTATGGAATAAAGAGGTGTTCGGTAACATCTTTGAAAACAAAGTGACAGTTAAGGAAAAACTCGAAGTCCTTGAGTCCAGATTTCAAGTAGGCTCCCAAGACCCGGGGCTCAGGGAAGAGGAACGCCTTGCTCTCAGCGAGTATCATAACATCCTGGCCAGGGAAGAAACCTTTTGGAGGTAGAATTCGAGAGCCCTGTGGCTCCAAGAGGGCGATGCAAACACAAAGTTCTTCCATACATCGACGCTCAAGAATAGGGGGTCCAACAGAATTGTTGAGCTGGTGGGCAGCGATGGCAGAATTATCAAGGAAGAAGAGGACATTCGGGCTGAAGCCACCCACTTCTTCCAGGAGCTCCTAGGTGATAGCCCCCCATGTCCTCAGAAGTGGTAGAATCCCTTCTGGAACATATCCCTTCTTCTATCTCGGCCATGGCAAATGAGATGCTTGTGCAGCCCTTGTCTGACTCTGAAATCCATGCTGCCACCTTTTCCATGAAGGCTGAGGTGGCCCCGGGCTCGGACGGGTTTCCCCCTAATTTTTCCAATCCTTCTGGGACATCATCGGGCAAGAAGTGTGTGCTGCCATCCGGGACCTTCAGACTGCCAGCTCCATCCCCAGAGGTATCAACTCCACCTTCATAGCCCTGATCCCCAAGACCCAGGCAGCCAGATCCCTCTCGGATTTCTACCCCATCAGCTTGTGCAATGTCTTGTACAAAATCTTGACTAAATCCATGGCCTCCCACCTCAAGGATATCCTTCCCCTGATTATTTCCCCCTATCAGGGAAGCTCGATCAAAGGCAGACTGATCACAGACGATGTCATAATCATGCACGAGGCCATCCACTCGGCCGTCCTCTCCAAAAAGGCCTCCTTTCTGCTCAAGCTGGATATGAACAAGGCCTTTGATAGAGTTGACTAGGATTTCCTTTCCAAGGTCCTCCTTAAGTTTGGGTTCCACCCCTCCTGGGTCAGGCTCATCAGCAACTACGTGTCCTCCCCCTGGTTCTCTATCCTCGTCAATGGATCCCCTACCGGGTTCTTCCCTAGTTCCAGAGGCCTCTGCCAAGGTGACCCCCTATCCCTGATCCTCTTCATTATCCTGGCTGAGGCCCTAGGGCATACCATCTCGAGCGCTGTTTCCCATGGTCTCATTTTGGGCATCAGGCCTGCACTGGGCCTACCCCCCATGTCCCATCAGCAGTTCATGGATGACACCATCCTCGCCACCTCAGCCTTGATCCCTCAAGCCAAGGCCCTCAAGCATATCTTGACCCTGTACGAGGAGGCGGTCGGGCAGAAAATCAACCTCCAAAAAAGCAAGATTTTCTTCATCCATACTCCCTTGGCTAGGCAAATCAGAATCGGGTGGATCTTGGGCTGCACCCCTGGCTCCCTTCCCTCCTCCTACCTCGGGCTTCCCCTGTTCATAGGTGCATCCTCCAAGGACCTATGGGGTGGGATGATTGAGTGGATTCAGAGGAAGTTGGCCCCCTGGAAAGGTCACCTCCTCTCGCAGGCTGGTAGAGCCACCCTCTTGGTGATAGTCCTGCAAAGCATTCTGATATATTTCATGTCGGTCTTCAGAATCTCGGCCTCCATTGTAGCTCACATCGAACAAATTTAGAAATGCTTTCTCTGGTCAGGCAACGAAGATAAGAAGAGGATTCCCCTGGTCTCCTGGTCCCTGGTCTGCCACCCCAAAGGTGAGGGAGGGATCGGGCTCAGGTGGGTGACCCTCATGAACAAGGCCCTCTTGTCCAAACACGCTTGGAAGGTGTTCACCAATACCCCTGATGAGTGGGTCAGCATCGTGCATAGGAAATACTATCATCATCACCCCTTCCTTAGTGAATCTCAGCCCCAAGATGGATCAGCCTTTTGGAAGTCCCTGATCTCCACCAAAGACATTATCCAGAAAGGGACCAGATGGATCCTCGGGGATGGAGCCATGATCAACTTCTGGGAAGACAGATGGATTCACGACGAGGCCCTGACTGCTGACAGAGATCTCCTCATCCTCAAACCAGGGCTGGTAGACAGAGGGCCCAGAGTGTCGGCCTATCTTTCCCAAAACTAGGGGTGGGCTACCTGGAAACCCATCCTGAATCCCAGGCACCCACTCCAAGCTTCCAGGCTCCAGTGCCTCCTCAAGGTGACTGTTATCCCATCCTCTGGAGGAAACGATAGATGCATTTGGCATGGTACTCCCAGTGGCATATTTTCTATCAAATCTACCTACAACCTTCAAAGAGTCCCTGATGAGGCCCCCTTTCCAACCCGGTAGGTGTGGGCCAAGAAGCTGATCCCCAAAATTAGCCACTTCGTATGGGCGGCCATCCAAAACAAGATCCTGATGATCGAGAATCTGATCAGGAGGGGCTTTCAGATCCTGAACAGATGCTTCCTTTGTTGTGCTACCTGGGAGTCCACTAATCACCTCTTTATCAGCTGTCCCTTCTCTTCTGAAGTCTTGGGCCTCATCCTTTCCCAATTCTCTATCCAGTGGGTGACCCCCAACTCCATCTCTGACCTCCTGTCATAGTGGCCCAACCCCTTTGCCCATCCTTTCATCCACTTCCTCTGGGGCTCCTACCTTCCTCATATGCTTTGGCAACTCTGGCTCGAGCACAATAGTAGAGCCTTCTCCTCCTCGGCCCGTTCCCCCCAGTGGATAGCGACCAAGGTGGTGACCTTCACCCTTGAGAATTCTCGCTCCATCCCCTTGACCGAGGCGCCCCGACGACTGGGCGAGGCCACCCTCCTATCCTCCCTCAGAGTTTTGCTTCCCCCTCGGTCCCCCCTCGCCCCCTCCCGTCGATCATTGACAAGGTGGACTGCCCCCCTGGATGGGTCAAGCTTAACTTTGATGATGCTTCTAAAGGAAATCTTGGGCCCTCTGGTGTAGGCGGGGTCATCCGAGACTACCACGGGGCCCTGATCATGGCGTATGCTACCCCGCTTGGCATCTAGACTAACAATTTTGTTGAAGCAGTAGCTCTGCTCAGTGGGCTGACCGCCCTTAGGGAGTCACCCTCAAAAGTCATCATCGAGGGTGATTCCCAAGTTATTATCAAAGCCGCCCGTAGCTCGAGAAACTACTCTTGGTGCATTCATAACACCATCCGGGAAGCCCTCTCCATTCTCTAGGGTCTCCCCGACCATGCCTTTCGACATGTGTACAGAGAAGGTAACAGGGCGGCTGATTTCATGGCAAACCAAGCCATCTCAGCTGAAGACTTCACCACCTGGACAATGAACTTTCCCGAAGCTCTGGCCCAAATTACTTCGCAAGATTATTCCAACAATGATGAGGACCCTGGTGCATAGCCTACCCCGATTCGAGGCCCCAAAGTTTCATCATCATGGCTTCTAGTGGCCAGGGGATTCCCCCCTCTATGTCGCCATGTCGACTGGACCCTATCCTTCTCCTGCCCATGAGTTGGTCATCCCGATCCCCCTCACGGTGCCAAGTGTCATCGACCACGTCAGACGATCGGCTCATCCCGGCCTAGATTTGCGTTGCTCCATTGGTAGTTCTGGTAGTTCCAAGATGGAGTGCGCGTCGGCCCTCTCCGACCTTCCCGCCTTGGACGTCGCACCGTCGGATCCCCATGCTGCGTCAGTTCACCCATGGCTCTATCCCATGAGGTACCCTCAAGGTGATCCCCCACTCAGTTTGCGCCACTTGGAGCACTGGCAGTGGCCCTCCTCCTTCACCCTGCATGGCAGCCATCAGCCATGCCCCCTCAGCCCCTCCCCCATCGTGTCGTACCCGACCCCTAGCGCTCATTCCCGATGTCGATGGCTTCCCTCCCTCGTGGCCCCCTGCAAGGTTTTAAATCTGTCGCGTGCTGAGTTCTCCCGCATTCTTGTCTGCTTCCCCCTTCCCCTGTCCCTGCGTCTCTGGTCAGGTATCCCCTATTTCCCCTATCCCTGGGCTATCAGTTCGACCCTCATGGCTGCCAAAACTATCTTCCTCGAGCCTTCCATGCTTGAATTGAGTGAGTCGGCCAGGATTTTTTCCAATGCCAAAAAATTTACCCCTTTCTTCAACAAATTTGTAGGAGCCGACGATGAAATTACCCAAAGCTTTTTGGATTCTTGGAATGATGGTGAGGTCACGGTGAAGGGTCTCCACTTCAAAGTGACCAAAGAGTTCTTGATGGAAGTTACAGGCCTGCATCATGAGGAGAAAGGTAGAGTCGTCAGACGGGATAAGCACAATTGGGAGGAGGAGTTGTCCCGCTTCCCGGAGCAGCAGTGGGACAAGGCTAATCTATTTCGCTCCAACCTCCTGGCCCCCTTCGATGAGGCCATCATCTCGGTGATGCAGTACATCACCTATGACGATCCGAACCAATGGCTATTCAGTTTTCACCTTAGCTACTTCAACCACCTCCGGGGGCCACGTTGGTCAGCACCCCTCGATTCCTACTATACTCCTTGGGCCTTTCCATCGATCATGCTCACAGAAGCCACTCCCGGCCCTCCCACCAAGGCCTCATGGCCATCCTGTACAGGCATGCCCTTGCTAATCAGCCGTAGCTCCACCGCATCCCTCCCCTGTCCTCTGTCCCCCCTGAAGCGGCTAACTCTCTCGGTGCCTCCCCTATAGTTTCTAATTCCAAGGAGACCCCCTCCCCAGAAGGCTCCCCTACCCCGAAGCGGTGCAGACCCACCCGAAAGTGTAGGACTCCAGCCCAGGGCTCAGGCGGGGCCCCGACTCCTAGTGCCACTCACAAAGGCCCATTCCCTGGTAGCAGCAGGGCTACTGGCAGCACCAAAAAGGCCAAGGTGGAGGCCCCGGAGCCCACTGAAGTCAGTTTTGACTCCGGAAGCAGGCTACAAAATTTGGCTATCAGGGCCCTTCTCGACATGACAATTGGATCCCTGACTGCGTCTACCCAAGCGACTTCCTCTACAGCCAATGCCCTGGTCGAGCTCCGACGCAGGCTGGGCGATGGCCCCGATAGGGAGTAAAGCTGACCTGATAGGTTGGGCCCCGGTCAGGCCAGGCCCGGCCGTAGGGCCCACCGGAGCAATGGCGTGTAGTTTCTATGATTTTTGCGGTTGGCGTGTTTCGGATTTTACTGGTTATGGTGGCCTCAGGCCAAGTTTTGATGTTATGTTTCCTAGACGGTCTTTTTTGTAGGCACCAGGGCCCCGGGCCCCGGATCATTGCCCATGGGCGCAGCCCCAATTTTTATTCGTATTTTCAGCCTCGGATTTTTATGTAACTAAGGTTTTGGGATCCTTCTCTAAAAAACCCGCTGTAAATATATCGTTACTTATAAAAAAAAAAAAAGTTTTCATAAATACCCGAGGCCTATTGAAAAGTTCAAAAGAGTTCTAATATTTTTTTTATAAAATATTTAAATTCAAAAGGAATTTAAATTTTATAAATAAATATCATCAATACAAAGTTGTACAATAAGAGAAGGCCTTAAAAGCCAAAGGTTATAATTATAATTTATACAATTTAAATTCCTTGGAATTTAAATCATTTATAAATTACAAAGGCTAAATGCACTGAAGTCATCAAAAAATTTGGAGCGCCAACGTTTGAAGACAATGGCAGCTTCATGTATAAAAGAGAGGCCAAAAGACCTTGCAAATTATCCCTCATCGATTTAATTAATGCGACCAAGGAAAATTTGCATGTGCGAATTTGAAGGCATGAGTGACGAAGAAGACGAATGACTTTTCATCTTATGCATAAGGGTTATAACAAGTAAGTTTGGTGTCCAAGACAAAGGTGGACACGATGGTCCATTGGTAGCGCATGTTTTTGCTAAGGCAGTTGTGGGGAGACGAACTCACGTTCAAATCCCGTTGAGTATGTGCACAAAGGGGAAAGGTTTCATGCTTCACATTTTTTAGTTAAGGTGCCAGGGAAGGAATATAGTGCACGTAGAGCCTTTTGTTTCTCAATGTGCGTTAAGCACACGTGGTTGTGGAGCCCATGGCTAGGGCATTCACGGAGGTAGAGGTTAAGGGTTCGAAACCCATGGAGAGGCAAAGGTAATTTTTGTTAATATTTTTAATTGCCTAAATTTTAAATTAAAACCTTTATTAGGAGTTATAAGGGGTGTTAAAAGGTTTTTAATTAGGTAATGATATTAGTGGTTAGGAGAAATAAAGAGTGATAGTAAATTGCTATGTGTTAAATTGTGATTTATAAAAAGGAAGATATTATTTTTAATTAGAGTAATAAGGTAAAAAATTAGTTTACATTAAGGATATTTAAGGTGTTTTCTAAAGACCTATTTGTAAGTGTTAAATTTATTTTTGAGATTGTCGAGTTTATAAGGTGTATATATGACTTGGCATGTTTGTATGAAAAATAATCTTTGAGGAATCATTTACAAGGGATTTAAAGTGAAGGTTTTGCCACCTAACCATTGAAGTTGTCAAAGAAAAATTGAGTGTGATTGGAACAGGTTTTGAGATCTATTTTTCTATCTCCAAGCAAAAGGTATGGGCAAATTCTTTCATGGTTAAGTTGATTGGTTGGTTTTTTAAAAATAAGTTTGGAGTGAAAAGACTTGATTAGGGTTTCCTTTTCGAGGGTGTTTGAGTTAATGCTTCAAGGTTTTCTAGAATTAAGTGTTGTGATTAAAACCTTGTTTTATAAGCATTGTTGTTGAAGCCATTGATTGTGTGAAGAACTTGAGTTAGTATTGTGCAAAAGAACATGAGTATCATTGTTATGTGAAGATTGGTTTATCAACATTGTTGTTGAATCCATTGATCGTGTGAAAAACTTGAGTTAGTACTGTGCAAAAGAACATGCATATCATTTTTATGTGAAGATTGGTGTATAAGCATTGTTTTTGAAGCCATTTATTGTGTGAAGAACTTGAATTAGTATTGTGCAAAAGAACATGAGTATCATTGTTATGTGAATATTGATGTATAATCATTATTGTTGAAGACATTGGTTGTGCAAAGAACTTGAACTAGGGTTTGAAAAGAACGTGAGTACCATTGTTATGTGATATTTGTGGTTTAGCATTGTTGGAAATATTTTGAGTTGGTGTTTACATTCTTGGACTAGGATTTGTGAGCAAGGGTTATTTCTTGAGTAATTGGTTGAGTAGAATTGGTTGAGCTTAGTCAAGTGGGTGTGTGAAGTGATTGTTCAAGTTCCATAAAATAAACTATTCTATATTCTGAATTGAGTTAAGAAAGTGATTGAGCATTGAGTGTAGAACATATTAAGTCTCTAACAATTCTCTTTATGTTTCTATGATATTGGACAAGTTCTGAGTGAGCTTGTTGAGCAGATTTGAATAAGTTCTATGTGGACTTATTGAGCAGATTGGACAAGTTTTGAGTGAGCTTGTTGAGAAGATTTGAATAAGTTCTATGTGGACTTATTAAGCAGATTGGACAAGTTCTGAGTGAGCTTGTTGAGCAAAGTTGAGCAAGTTCTATGTGGACTTGTTGAGCATATTTGAGCAATTTTTATGTGGACTTATTGAGTAGATTTGAGCAAATTCTGTTGGACTTGTTGAGCAGATTTGAGAAAGTTCTGTGTGGACTTATTGAGCAGATTTGAGCAAGTTCTATGTGGACTTGTTGAGAAGATTTGAGAAAGTTCTGTGTGGACTTGTTGAGAAAATTTGAGCAAGTTCTGTGTGGACTTGTTGAGCAGATTTGAGCAAGTTCTATGTGGACTTGCTGAGTAGATTTGTGCTAGACCAAAGGACTGTGTTTAGTGCAGATTTGAGACAGAGATTTGGAGGTGACAGAGCAAAGAGGACAAAGGTCTCCAATGGATAGATATCCATAATCCAGGGTAGTGAGGATAGGTCTTCTGAGTGGGGATAAGAGTCTTTAGTGGAGAGATATCCACAAGCCAGTGCAGTGGAGGTAGTAGTATTCTAGAGGATCACCATCTAGAGTAGAGGAGAAGAAGATCTCCTATGGATAGAGATCCATGAACTTGATTTAGGGGATCAACATATCCTTTGGACAGAGGTCCATAAGCATTGTAATTGGGAAGGATTCCCAAGAGATTGATTGAGAAAATTTTAGTGAAATATTTTCTGCATGGAGTAGCCCACATTGGGTGAACCACGTAAATTGTGGTGTCTCTATTGTGTGTGGTGATTTGTGCATTGTTTTGATTATTTCTATTGATATTTCTATCTACACATTACTTAATATTGATTTGGAAAGAAAAGTAAAAAGTGGTCTTATACTATTCACCACCCCTCTCAGTATAAGCTTGTGTTCTTAAATTGGTATCATAGAGGGTTCCTTCAGAAGAGTTTAACAACTTGAATAAAAATCTAACAAGAACACAATATGGATATGAACAGGAACAAGAATAGGAAAAAAAACATGAATATGGATATGAACAGGAATAGGAATAGGAATAGGAATGTTGACATGGACAAGAACATGGACATAGATAGAAATAGTCAGAGAAATCAGAAAACCTAGAAAAGAAGAGAAGAGGATAAAGGTAAAGAACAATGCCTTCTGGGAGTAGAAATACTCCCACCCCAGAATTAACCACCTCAATAGAAGGTGGGGGAGGGGCTAAGCTAAGAGGCTCATCCTTAGCCCTAAGCCCCAAAGGTGACCCTTTGCCATTGGTGTAAAATGGAGAGAGATTTGAGTAAGGGGGAGAGACTTGAAAACTGAGAGATCTTTGAGCCAGGGGGAACAGAATAAAATAAAGGTCAAGTTTTCGGTAAAAAGAAGTTGGGTTGCCATCAATGACAAAGGGGGAGATTGTTGGACATTTTGAGTCCCTAATTCATTTTTTTCATTGATGTAACCAAAATAAATCATTAATTTCAAGGAATTAGGAAATAAATAAAGTCGTCAAAGGTGTCACTAATATCCAGGAAGAAGTTTTAACAGTGCAAAAATTAAAGGCAAAAGGGCTCCATAATATTTTAATATTATATGAGAGCATAAGTTAAAAAGGGTTTTCATAAATACCCAAGGAGGCCTTTTGCAAAGTTCAAAAGAGGTCTAATATTTATTTTATAAAATATTTAAATTCAAAAGAAATTTAAATTTTATAAATAAATATCATCAATACAAAGTTGTGCAATAAGAGAAGGCCTTAAAATCCAAAGGTTATAATTATAATTTATAAAATTTAAATTCCTTGGAATTTAAATCATTTATAAATTACAAAGTTTAAATGTGCTGACATTATTAATTGGATAAAGGTGGCTAATTACTGTCGGTACCATACTGGTAATTCAAAGGTTGGTAGATATTGGATCCCTATTGAGGATCGGCCTATTCAAATCCTAGAAAGGTAAAGACAAGATATCCAAGGCATCCTTCATATGAGATCCCTCTCTTGGTCCCATGAAAAATATTGTTTTGGATGGAAAAACACTCCTAAGGGTGAGTATTCCGTTGCTCAAGGTTATTTGACCTTATGCCATAATAATCCCAACCATTCTTCAAACATATTTTCTCAATTGTGGGCTCAAAAGCTTTGGCCTAAGGTGAGGTTCTTTAATTGGCTTTTATTGCATTGTAGGGTGCTTACTGGTGAGCAACTTATGAAGCATGGTTTTCATGGCCCTTTTAGATGTGAAATGTGTGAAAAGAATTTAGAAAATATCAACCATATTTTTATTGAGTGTACTTGAGCCTCTGAGCTATGGAGGAGAATGACCACTTTACTTGGCTTACAGTGGTCCAATTTTTTTACTCTTGAACAGCTTTGGAGGGATTGGCCTAATCAAGAGGGTGTTGATCATTTTATTATGCAATTAGTTTGGATGGGTTCTACCATTCTTCTTTGGAATATTTGGAATGAAAGGAATAGCCAAATTTTTAATCAATATAGGAAGGATATTCACTATATTTGGCAAAAGACCATAGCCAACTTAGTTGAATCAGTCCATCAACTCCTTAATCACCCCCAAAACTCACACCAAAAATGGGATCAAGTGATGCAAATTTTGAAGATTAAACCTTATAAGGGCAACCAAATTAAAGGGAATGTGAGTATTAGTAAGATGGATAGGACTAGAAATTGGCAACCTCCTCCTAAGGATTTTGGAAAAGTCAATACTGATGGAGCCTCTAGAGGGAACCTTGGAAAAGCTAGTGTGGGAGGAATTGGTAGACTTTCAGATGGCTCCCTGGTTTTTACTTTTGCTGAGAATTTGGGTATTCTTTCCAATAACCTTGCTGAGGGGTATGGTATCCTTAGAGGCCTTCAGGAGGCTACTAAGGTTGGATGGGAAAAGGTGTTAGTTGAGTCTGATTCTCAACTTATGATTAATATCTTGAAGACTCCTTCTAAGAATCATAAGGTGGATTGGAGAATAAAAAGAATTATTGAGAAGATTCAGTTAATCCAAATGGGATTTTTGAAAGTTGATTACAATCATGTGGTCAGAGATCAAAACAAGAGTGTTGATGCTTTAGCTAATTGGTCTTTGGACAAAGGTGATCTTACTTGTTATGGCCACCCTCCTATATGGTGGGCTTCTCAAATTAGGGAAGCTCTTCTTTCTATCATTTCTTTGGATGGCTCCAGTTCTCAAGGTACCTATTTTCTTCTTGTTTTTTTTTTTGCTTCTCTTTGGTTCATTCAATTTTTTTTAGTTCACTAGCTCATTCTATTCTTTATTTTGTTTCCTCTGTTGATTCTTGCCTTAATAGTCTTCTGGTCTAGATAGGTCATTGTTTTGTTCATTGTTTTTTTTGTTTATTTTTTTAAGGTGGGTGGGTTCTTTTGTTTTGTTTTGTTTTTGTGTTCTTTGTGTTGTTTTTCATTGTTCTTGTGTTTTTGTTGTTTTGTTTTTTTTTTTATGTTTTTTGTTATTGTTCTTGTGTTTTTTTTGTTCTTGTTCTTGGGTTTCTCTTTGTTTGTGTTATTTCGTGTTTTTATGTGTGAGTGTTTTCTATGTTTTTTGTTTTTGTTTATTGTCTGTTGTTGGTTGTTTTTTATTTTTATTTTTATTTTATTTATTTTATTTTTTAGGTTTTGGTTGTGTTTATTTTTCATGTTTTTTTTGGGTTATGTCTTTGTAGTGTTTTGTTGTTTTTGTCTTGTTTGTGTTTTGCTATGTGGTTCTTGTGTTTTTCTATGTGGTTTGTGTTGTGGTTTCTTTTTCTTATTGTGCGTGTTTGGTTGTGCTTTTGTTTTTGCCACACTCAAGGAGCATGTTTTTTATTTTATTTTATTATTTTTGTTGTTATTTACTTATTTTTAAATTGGTTTTGTGTGTTTCTTTGCTCCTTGAGTATGTCAAAGGTGGTAGGCCAGGTACGAGTCCTGGGTGTTTTTGGTGGAATGGATACCCCTGCCTCCTTGGGTCTTACTCTAAAGTGGCATCCCTTTTGGGATGTTTTCCACAAAAAAACTAAAAAAATAAAAAAAAATGTGCTGACATCATAAAACAATTTGGAGCACTAACGTTTGAAGACAATGGCAGCTTCATGTATAAAATGGAGGCCAAAAGACATTGCAAATTATCCTTCATCAATTTAATTAATGCGACCAAGGAAAATTTGCATGTGCGAATTCAAAGGCACGAGTGAGGAATAAGACGAATGACTTTTCATCTTATGCCAAGGGTTATAGCGAGTAAGGTTGGTGTCCAAGACAAAGGTGGACACGATGGTCCATTGGCAGTGCATGTTTTTGCTAAGGTAGTTGTGAGAAGAAGGACCTACGTTCAAATCCCGTTGAGTACGTGCGCAAAGGGGAAAGGTTTTGTGCTTCACATTTTTCGATTAATGTGCCAAGGAAGGAATATAGTGCACGTAGAGCCTTTTGGTTCTCAACATGCATTGAGCACACGTGGTTGTGGAGCCCACGGCTAGGGAGTTCGTGGAGGCAGAGGTTAAGGGTTCAAAACCTATGGAGAGGCAAAGGTAATTTTTGTTAATATTTTTAATTGCCTAAAGTTTAAATTAAAACCTTTATTAGGAGTTATAAGGTGTGTTAATTTTTTTTTTTAATTAGGCAATGAGATAAGTGGTTAGGAGAAATAAGGAGTGATAGTAAATTGCTATGTGTTGAATTGTGATTTATAAAAAGGGAAGATATTATTTTAATTGGAGTAATAAAGTAAAAAATTAGTTTTCATTAAGGATCTTTAAGGTGTTTTCTAAAGACCTATTTGTGGGTGTTAAATTTATTTTTGATATTGTGGAGTTTATAAGGTGTATATATGACTTGGTATGTTTGTATGAAAAATAATCTTTGAGCAAGCATTTACAAGGGATTTAAAGTGAATTTTTTGCCACCTAACCATTGAAGTTGTCAAAGAAAAATTGAGTGTGATTAGATCAAGTTTTGAGATCTATTTTTCTATCTCCAAGCAAAAGGTATGGGCAAATTATTTCATGGTTAAGTTGATTGGTTGGTTTTCTAAACATAAGTTTGGAGTGAAAAGGACTTAATTAGGGTTTCCTTTTCAAGAGCATTTGATTTAATGCTTCAAGGTTTTCTGGAATTAAGTGTTGTGATTAAAACCCTATTTTATAAGCATTGTTGTTGAAGGTATTGATTGTGTGAAAAACTTGAGTTAGTATTGTGCAAAATAACATGAGTATCATTGTTATGTAAATATTTTTTAATAAGCATTGTTATTGAAGCCATTGATTGTGTGAAGAACTTGAGTTAGTATTGTGCAAAATAACATGAGTATCATTGTTATGTGAATATTTATGTATAAGCATTTTTGTTGAAGCCATTGATTGTGTGAAGAACTTGAGTTAGTATTGTGCAAAATAACATGAGTATCATTGTTATGTGAATATTGATGTATAAGCATTATTGTTGAAGACATTGGTTGTGCAAATAACTTGAACTAGGGTTTGAAAAGAACATGAGTATCATTGTTATGTGAGATTTGTGGTTGAGCATTGTTGGAAATATTTTGAGTTGGTGTTTACATGCTTGGACTAGGGTTTGTGAGCAAGGGTTGTTTCTTGAGTAATTGGTTGAGTAGAATTGGTTAAGCCTAGTCAAGTGGGTGTGTGAAGTGATTGTTCAAGTTCCATAAAACAAACTATTATATATTCTGAATTGAGTTAAGAAAGTGATTGAGCATTGAGTGTAGAACATATTGAGTCTCTAACAATTCTCTTTATGTTTCTATGAGATTGGAAAAGTTCTGAGTGAGCTTGTTGAGCATATTTGAATAAGTTCTGTGTGGACTTATTGGACAAGTTCTAAGTGAACTTGTTGAGCAGATTTGAATAAGTTCTATGTGGACTTATTGAGCAGATTGGACAAGTTCTAAGTGAGCTTGTTGAGCAGAGTTGAGCAAGTTCTGTGTGGACTTGTTGAGTATATTTGAGCAAGTTCTGTGTGGAATTGTTAATCATATTTGAGCAAGTTCTATGTGGACTTGTTGAGCATATTTGAGCAAGTTCTGTGTGGACTTGTAGAGCAGGTTTGAGCAAGTTCTGTGTGGACTTGTTGAGAATATTTGAGCAAGTTCTGTGTGGACTTGTTGACCAGATTTGAGCAAGTTCTATGTGGACTTGTTGAGCAGATTTGAGCAAGTTCTGTGTGGAATTTTTGAGCAAATTTGTGCTAGATCGAAGCACTGTGTTTAGTGTAGATTTGAGATAGAGCTTTGGATGTGATAGAGCAGATTGAAAAAATGTCTCTAGTGGATAGATATCCATATGCTAGGGTAGTGAGGACAGGTCTTCTGAGTGGGAATAAGAGTCTTTAGTGGAGAGAGATCCACAAGCCAATTTAGTGGAGGTAGTAGTCTTCTAGAGGATCACTAGCCAGAGTAGAGGAGAAGAAGTTCTCCTATGGATAGATATCCATGAACTTGATTTAGGGGATCAACATCTCCTTTGGATAGAGGTCCATAAACATTGTAATTGGAAAGGATTCCCAAGAGATTGATTGAGAAAATTTTAGTGAAATAATTTCTCCATGGAGTAGCCCAAATTGGGTGAACCATGTAAATTGTGGTATATCTATTGTGTGATGATTTGTACATTGGTTTGATTACTGCTATTGATATTGCTATCTACACATTGCTTAATATTGATTTGGAAAGAAAAGTAAAAAGTGGTCTTATACTGTTCACCCCCCCTCCCAGTATAAGCTTGTGTTATTCAAAAGGAAAATTAAATTTTTAATTATTTTTGGGTTCCCCAATAGGGGTGGTATAACTTAAGGTGTACGCTATTGATTGGGATTTCCATGAGATATCCCTGCAAGGTTTGCAACATATAAGTATTAGGGCCAAAAATATAAATTATTTGGTAAGGACCTATCCATTTAGGCTCAAGCTTACCCTTTTATCCATGTTTATCATTTTAAGGATACCAACATAAGACTATGTCTCCTTCAAGGAATGGGTTCCCCTAGATTTATTGTTAAATATATGCATGGTTTTATGAGTCTGCTCAAACATTTTATCTAGTCCATTCCTTATTTCTTCTTGCAACTGTGCAATATGATCTAATATCCTCTATAAGGCATCAATATTTTCATGATCTTGTAATAACAAAGATAATACTATTCTTTTTGTATGAGGAGGTAGCAAGGATTTTTATTTAAATACCATTTCATAAGGAGTCTTACCTTTTTTTCTCTTGACAAACAATTTATCTACCCATAGGGTAAACTTCAACTCACGATCCCATCCTTTTTTATTTTTGCCTAGTGATATTTTAATTATAGTAATCAGATTCTTGTTTGATGATTCGGTAAGACCATTTCCTTAAGGATAGTATTTTGCTGAATGAGAAAGTTAAATTCTATACTTTGAACATAATTCTATCGTTTCAAATGAGACAAAGTATTTCCCATTTTTTATTACCAACTTCTTTGGGACTCCAAATCTAGTCAAGATGTTTTCCTCCAAGAAATTGATGACTACTTTAGTTGTTGGTTTCTTAGAGGAGTTGCTTCCATCCACTTGGTGAAATAGTCTATTTATGTGATGATCCATTTATGTTGGTCTAAGAATTCAGATTGATTTCCCCAATGAGGTAAATTCCCCATTGCATGAAGGGTTCTTCTATGATCATTGATTGGAGAGGCATTGCTGCTAAATTTTTCTTCCTAGGAAACACTTGACAGTTATGGCAGCCCCTTACATACTTATGTACATATTTGAATAAGGAAGGCTAGTAATAACCTGCTCTCATAATTTTATTTATAGTTTCTTTTGGGTCAAAATGTCGTCCATAAAAGCCATCATAAAACTCTTTAATGACCTCTAAAGTATATTTTTCAAATAATCACAACAACAAGATGTCATATGGATGTTTCAAATAGATTTTACCTTCCTGAACGTAGTATTTATGAGACTATTGTTTTACTAACCTCATTTTATTTACAAATATACCTCTGGGAGATGACAGGGTTTGTAGGTATAACAAAATATCATCATATCATTTACATTCAACATTGTATATTCTTCTGATATCATGCATGTCATCAACTATGGCAATGTTCTACATATCCTCCCCTTCTCTATTAGACAGATATTTAGCTAGACCATATCCTTTGATTATTTTCACTGCTTAAAATTCAACATCATATTGTAGTAACCTGACCATCCATCTGGCAGGACTATCTATTGGCTTAGGTTGGGTGAAAAAATATTTTATAGTTGTAAAATGGATAAAACGTATAACTTTATTTGATCCAAAAATAATTTTAAAATGTTCCAGCACTTAAATCATAGTATATGCCTATTTTTCAATCATTTTGAATCTCAGTTGAGCTCCTTTGAGTTTGGTACTCATGAAATCTATAGATATTTCATTTTATTCACCATCCTTCTAAGAAAGGACTACAACAATGGTATTTTCAAAGCAAATGTATATATTAAAATTATTTGAGTAGTTAGGGCAATTCAAGACTGGGACAATGGTGATAATATCTTTGATTTTCTGAAAACCTTATAAATTTTCCTTTGTCCATTTGATATTAGCATATTTTTTAATCATGTTATTGATAGGTTGAGCAATTTCAACAAAATTTGGCATAAACATTCCTACAAAATTAACCTTACCAAAGAATGATCTTACTCCTTTCATATTCTTAGGAGGAGCTATCTTGGAAATATATTAAATTCTTGATGGATCGATACGAATACCTTTTTCAAAAACTATGTGGCCAAGGAGCTTTAATTGTGTTTCTCCAAATATACACTTATTAGGATTCAAGGATATCCCAAATTCCTTACATCTGGAAAAAATTGTAGCTAAATATTCAAAATGATCTGTATGGTCTTTTGAGAACATTGTTATGTCATCCAAAAAGACAACCATTATTTTAAACATAAAACCTTTTAAAGTAAAGTCCTCTTTGGAAGGTGGCTCCTACATTCATTAATCCAAATGGCATTCTTAGATACTCAAAGGTATCCCAAGGGGTATTGAAAGCCATTTTATATCTATCTTCAAAATTTACCTGAATTTGATTATATCTTGAGAATCCATCTAGTAATGACATTCTGGATAAGCCTAATACAACTTGTAGAAGTTGTTCCATGTTGGGAAAGGTATAATTATCTTTGAGGGAAATTTTATTTAGATTTCAAAAATCAACACAAAGTTTGATCTCTCCATTTTTATTCCTCACTGGTACCAAGTTTGTTATACAAGAATAAAATCTCACTTTTCTATCTTGGCATCCAGTAGCTTCTGAAATTCTTTTTGCATGACTAGATGCAATGTGGGGTTGAATTTTCTTTATTTTTTCCTGAAAGACTTAGTATCTTCCTTCAGGAGAATGATGTGAGTCATGACCTATATTTTAAATATCTTTAGGTCTTCATAACTCCAAGTAAAATATTCTTTATTTTTCTTCAAAAAGCTCATATATTGCTCTTTTTCCTCTTTTGGCAAAGCCTTATCAATTTTGACAAACCTGAAATCCTCTTTTGTTCCAATATTTATATCATCAGTTTCTATTTCTTTTAGGAATGGATTGTAAGCTTTATCAAAATCATCAAATAAGCTTTATAAAGAGACTAACCCTTTAGGGATCTTATTGGTTTTTAGTTGGATTACTTCAACTGGATCTCCAATAATGTTTTTCAATTTTTTTCATCCTCCTCTTCACATATAACATCAGAATACATATTCTAGAGGGTCATGAAGTATTTGATATCCACATCATCCTGGAAAACTTGTAAATACATGATGTTATCAGGCATATAAGGTTTGTATACAGAGATAGTCAGGAACCTATCCATGTACTCAGTGTCTATTTTTAGACAATCTAAACCTATGTTGAGCAAGGTGCAGCAAAAGTATTGTCATTGTTGTCAACACAGTTAGATAGATCGGTTGATGCAGTGGACAAGAGTTTAGAGGTTATTCAGAGTATGTACAATGATTTTCCAAGAAGACCGAAGTGGCCCATATGCAAAAGATCAAAGAAAAAGACAAGTAAGAAAAGTGTCGCGATATCGTGACATGTAGAGCAAGAAAGAAAAATTGTCGTGATTTCGCGACATGCAGAGCAAGGAAGAAAAACTATCACGATTTCGTGACATGCAGAGCAAAGAAGAAAAATTGTCGCGATTTCACGACATGTTGGAAGAAAAAGGGCAAGGAAGAAAAAGGGCAAGGAAGAAAAAGGGCAAGGAAGAAAAACTGTCACGATTTTGCGACATGCAGAGTAAGGAAGAAAAACTATCGCGATTTTGTGACATATTGGAAGAAAAAGGACAAGGAAGTAAAACTGTCACGATTTCATGACATGCAGAGTAAGGAAGAAAAATTGTCACGATTTCGCGACATGTTGGAAGAAAAAGGACAAGGAAGTAAAACTATCATGATTTCACGACATGCAGAGCAAGGAAGAAAAACTATCGCGATTTTGCGACATGCTGGAAGAAAAAGAGCAAGGAAGAAAAAGTGTCGTGATTTCGTGACATGTTGGAAGAGAAAGGGCAAGCAGGAAAAAGTGTCGCGATTTTGTGACATGTTGGAAGAGAAAGAGCAAGCAGGAAAAAGTGTCGCGACATCGCGACATGTTGCATTTTAGCGGCCAAAAGAGAAGAGAAAATGCAAGGAGAAAAAGTGTCGAGATATCGCGACATGTTGCATTTTCATGGTCCGAAGCAAATAGAAAGAGCAAGGAGAAAAAGTGTCACGATATCACGACATGTTGTATTTTCACGAGCCGAAGCAAAGAGAAAAAGCAAGGAGAAAAAGTGTCGCGATATCGTGACATGTTGTATTTTCATGGACAGGTGAAAAAAGTGTTGGATCACGATGGGGGCCAAAGCAAATAGAAAGAGAGAGAAAGAAAAAGTGTCACGATATCGTGACATGTCACATTATCACGACTTAAAAAGGGCAGCCAGGCAGAGAAAGAAAAAGTGTCGCGATATCGTGACTTAAAAAGGGCACCCAAGAAGAGAAAGAAAAAGTGTCACAATATCGCGACATGATGCATTATCGCGACTCAAAAAGGGCAGCTAGGCAGAGAAAGAAAAAGTGTCGCGATATCGCAACATGTCACATTTTCACGACTCGAAAAGGCCAGGCAAGAAGAGAAACAAAAGTGTCGCGATATCGCGACATGTCACATTTTAGTGACTCAAAAATTCCAGGTAGGAAGAGAAACAAAAGTGTCATGATATCGCGACATGTCGCATTTTCGTGACTCGAAAAGGCTAGGTAGGAAGAGAAACAAAAGTGTCACGATATCGCGACATGTCGCATTTTTGTGACTCAAGAAAGACAGGTCATATGTGCACAAGACAAGAAGAAGAACCCAAATAAAATGAGAAGTATGACAGTGGATCGACATCTCTACAGCATTTACAGGGGCAGATATAGAGTGAATTCATGCAGCTAAAATATGAAGAGTGAACAAAAGTCAGTGCGGCGGCTACAAGGACTGTTACCGAATGAAATCTTCGAGTGGTGGAATTACCAAATATCTTCATGAGTTGAAGCCGACTAAGACCGATGACAGCCGACTAATATTAGGGTTTACATTTGTTATGCAAGCCGACTAAGATTAGGGTTTTCATCATGAAAATATTGTTATAAAATGAGGGATGTTTGGAGAATTGTTGTGTTGTTGAATAAGTCGTTGAATGTGTGTCAAAGTGTGAAATGCGGCCATAAGAGCGCAAAAAGTGCAGAAGCGGTGAGATGATGGAAAAGTGTGCAAAGTGAGCGAAGAGTCATGTCGAATTGTCCTAAGTGCATATGTGAGTGCGTAGAGAGAGCAAAGTGCACAGAGAGCGAAAAGGTTGAAGTTCGACCAAGTGCGGCTGTGATTGCGCAGAGAAAGTAGAAGGCACAGAGAGTGCAAAGGGGGAAGATGAACACAAAGTGCGGTTGTAAGGGCACAGAGTGTGCGAAGATAGTGTGCAGAGGGTGTGTAGAGAAGCAACTCAAAGAAGGCAAAGTGTGGCTATAGATCGTAGAAGATGTGTCTGTTCCGTAAACAGTGAGAGAGATTGGGTAAGCAATAGACCAGTTAGGGTCTTGTAAAAGTGAAGGTATTTTTTGTTAAACTTCTTGATTCAAAGTTGAAGTCCAGGTTGCATCTTGGCATCAAGGGTTGATGCTCCTTCCAGTAGGTGCTTGGTAAATCAGGGGTTGGTGCTCCTTTCTGTTGGTGTAGATAAATAAGGGGTTGGTGCTCCTTCCAGTGGGTGCTGGTAAATTGATTGTAAAGTTGGTGCTTTGCAAAGGCTGGATTTGGATGGTAGTCCAAGTAGTCATTCTTGAGGAGTAGCCAAATTGGTGAACCTCGTTAAATCTTATGTTGTGTGATGTTCTCTTGTGATACCTACTTTATCTGGTTTTAAAGTTTCATTATTTTAGTTTTAAGAGCTGTGAATTTAATTTTAAATAACTACACTAATTCACCCCCCTCTCAGTGCCATTGTAAGACTAACAATTGGTATCAGAGCTAAGTTCATGTACAAGCTTAACCGGCTAGGGTGATCTTGGAAGTAACACAATGGCAGGTGGTGAAGGCTTATCATCAAACAAAGCACCTTTGTTTGACGAAACTAATTACGCAATCTAGAGAATCAGGATGCAGACATATCTTTGTGCTTTGGGATACGACATCTAGGATTCAGTAGACAGTGAATACACAATACCCATCACTCCTCCAACCGATGTTGCTGATAAGAATCTATTTGAGAATGACTCAAAAGAAAAGAATGCTATCAGGTGCGGATTAGTAGACAGTGAATTGGTAAAGATCATGAGTTGTAAAATGACAAAAGAAATATGGGACAAACTAAGGAGTATTCATGAAGGAGACGATGAGATCAAGGAGGCCAAGTTACAAACACATCAAGCTCAATTTGAAGCATTAAAGTTGAATGATGATGAGAACATAGAGGCATATATGCTGAGAGTTAATGAAGTCCTAGAGGATGATTCTAAAAAATAAACAGGTGGAGGTCTTTTCATGACACTCGAAGAAGAAACATAAAAAGAATAGGAATGTGATGAAGAAGAAATTGATGCAGAAATAAATTTGAAAGAGGAACTAATTACAGCTCTAGATGAATTGAAGATAGAAAGAAAAAGGAATAAGGAAATCTCAAGAAAGCTTGAGGATGCAAATGAAATAATAACCAATTTGAAAGTACAGGTAGAAGAATTCAAAAGGATTGAAGAAACTCTCAGGTCACAGATCAATGAGAAAGAGATTGGTTGCTGCAAACAAGAGGAAGAGATTGTTTTATTGAAGAAACAACTAGAAGAGGCCAATACAAATCTCAAATTCAAGAAGAGCATAGAGTTGCTAGATAAAATGATAAGCCAACAAAGAAGCTCCACGGATAAGCGTGGTCTTGGATATGAAGTTGAACAACCTTCATCTTCCAACTCTGCAGAGAAGAAGAAGTTCACTGTTGAAGGATCGAAGCAAGAAAAGTTTAAAGATGAATCTTCAAAAGGAAGAAAATATCAAAGGAGATCTACGACAAAGCAACCACAACAAAAGAGGTTCTATCACTCTCACTCTATTCATAATAATACTTTTAATGGCTATTGTTTCAGATGCAACCGGTATGGTCACAAGGCAATTTATTGTGGATTGAATAATAAATCAAAGAGTTATGCTGGTAGAAATACATCTACATTTTTGAGTGAACACTATGTACAATGTTTTCAATGTAATGGTCATGGTCACATAGCAAGGTTTTGTCCAAGCACTTTTGTATCTAATCTAAGGCAAAATAGTAGATTTCATCAGACACAAAGAACGCAACATAGACAGGGAATAAATCATGTACATAAAAGAAAGGAAAATAATCATTCATCAAGGATGCACAAGAGACAACCACACAAGAGAAATGTTTGAGTTCATGAAAAGGTGCAAAACAGGGATGTAGTTGAAAAATCCAAGCCCGAGTTCAAGAAAGTTTGGAGAAAGATAGAAGAAAGGAAATCGTGTCTCCTTGGACTGAAGGAGACTACTCCGCTATTGCACTAAGCAACTCCAGGTAGCACATCCTCAGGGGGAGCAATCTTGAAGTTTCATTTTAATGCTCCTATGTATTTGTTTGATTACTTGAGGATGAAAGGCAAGTAGTCAGGGAAGTTTTCGTATAGTGTCGAAGTGTGTTTTCAGTTCATGTAGTTGTTTGTGGAAGTGCGGTGAAGGGTGGTGATTAAATTGAGAGTTGTCATTATTGGTAGTATTGCTATATGTCATTGTTGTACTATTGATGGTTCTTACTACCACTATCCAAAGTTAAGGATTATAACATTTTAGATAATTTGGTTAGTGAAAGAATGTTGCCCTAGCCGCATATATGTGTTTCGATAAAAGTAGTGTGTATTTGAACTACACATTGACGTGAAGATTGTTAGATCTATTATGATGTTGTGGTGAAAAATATTGAAGTCTGATTATTGATTCATGTTTAGCTCATCAAGATGAGCAACTTTGCTTTGTGAATCATACCTATTTGAGGTCCAGAAGTATGAGTTTGAGTAAGGTGCACTATAGTTGGCCGTGAAGTGTTTGACAAAATGTTGTCTCCTGATTCGAACAGTTGAAAGTAAGGTGTGACCAGCGGTGATTGTAGAAAACATAGACCAAGTTGAAAATGTAAAAATGGATTTGGTTGGTGTTGTGGTACAGTGTTTGATGCTTGCACAGAGTTGGTAGTAAAATTGCAGTGTTGGTACAGTGTTGGACAAAAGTTGGTACAAGTGTGAGTCACTTGACAATTTTTTTGACAGATGTGAAATCAACGTTTTTGAATGGGAAGCTTGAAGAAGAGGTTTATATTGAGTAGCCAGATGGTTTCCAGCTTGGTGATGATCCCAACTTGGTTTGTAAGTTGAAGATATATGGCTTGAAATAGGCACCCCGAGCATGTTATGCAAGGCTAGACAACTATCTCACTCAACAAGGGTTTAAGAAAGATGATATCATATTTGGCAGCAGCAAAGATGAGTCGTGTAAAGATTTAGAAAATAAGATGCAGAAAGAATTTGAAATGTCAATGATTGGTGAACTTTCGTATTTCCTCAGGTTGCAAGTTAATCAAAATAAGAAGGGCATATTTATTTCTCAAGTTAAATATGTGAAAGAGATGTTAAAAAGTTCACAATGGAGGATTGTAAGCCAGTTAGCACTCCCATGACGATAGGTTGCAAGTTGAGAAAGGATGACAAATCTCCACCTGTTGATCAAACCATGTACATATCTATGATTGGGAGCTTACTGTACCTGACAGCTACTAGACCAGATATTTTGCAGGCAGTATTTATGGTAGCACGATTTCAGGCTAATCCCAAGGAGACTCATGTGATAGTAGTGAAGAGGATTTTTTGGTAACTCAAGGGTACTATGGAGTATGGGTTATGGTATCTGAAAGGTAATTACTTCACCCTTATTGCGTATTTAGATGCATATTGGGTAGGATGTGTCGATGATAGAAAGAGTACCAGTGGAGGTGCATTCTATCTTGGAGACAAGTTGGTCGCATGGCACAATAAGAAACAAGAGTTAGTTTCTTTATCGATAGCAAAGGCAGAATATATTGCAGTGACAACATGTTATACGTAGGGGGAGTCTGCAGTAGCCCTTTGGTATTATTTTCAAAGGGGGAGAAGAGTTACAGAAAATTGCACGTGTGTTGCCAACAATTCCAAAGGGGGAGATTGTTGAGCAAGGTGCAGCAAAATTATTGTCATTGTTGTCAACACAGTTAGATAGATCAGTTGATGTAGTGGATAGGAGTTCAGAGGTTATTTAGAGTATGTACAGTGATTTTCCAAGAAGACCGAAGTGGCCCATATGCAAAATATCAAAGAAAAAGACAAGTAAGAAAAGTGTCACGATATCGCGACATGTAGAGCAAGAAAGAAAAACTATCGCGATTTTGCGACATGCAGAGCAAGGAAGAAAAATTGTCGTGATTTCACGACATGTAGAGCAAAGAAGAAAAACTATCGCAATTTCATGACATGTTGGAAGAAAAAGGGCAAGGAAGAAAAACTATCGCAATTTCGTGACATGCAGAGTAAGGAAGAAAAACTGTCGCGATTTCACGACATGCAGAGTAAGGAAGAAAACTATCACGATGTCGTGAAATGTTGGAAGAAAAAGGACAAGGAAGTAAAACTGTCACGATTTCACGACATTCAGAGCAAGGAAGAAAAATTGTCACGATTTCGTGACATGTTGGAAGAAAAAGAGCAAGGAAGAAAAAGTGTCATGATTTCATGACATGTTGGAAGAGAAAGGGCAAGCAGGAAAAAGTGTCGTGATTTCACGACATGTTGGAAGAGAAAGAGCAAGCAGGAAAAAGTGTCGCGATATCGCGACATGTTGCATTTTCGTGACCAAAAGAGAAGAGAAAATGCAAGGAGAAAAAGTGTCATGATATCGCGACATGTTGCATTTTTGTGGTCCGAAGCAAAGAGAAAGAGCAAGGAGAAAAAGTGTCGCGATATCACGACATGTTGTATTTTCACGGGCCGAAGCAAAGAGAAAAAGCAAGGAGAAAAAGTGTCATGATATCACGACATGTATTTTCATGGGCCGAAGCAAAGAGAAAAAGCAAGGACAAAAAGTGTTGCGATATCGCGACATGTATTTTCATGGGCCAAAGCAAAGAGAAAGAGAGAGAAAGAAAAAGTGTCACGATATCGCGACATGTTGCATTATCATGACTTAAAAAGGGCAGCCAGGTAGAGAAAGAAAAAGTGTCGCGATATCATGACATGTCGCATTATCATGACTTAAAAAGGGCAGCCAGGTAGAGAAAGAAAAAGTGTCACGATATCGCGACATGTCACATTATCGTAACTCAAAAAGGGAAGCCAGACAGAGAAAGAAAAAGTGTCGCGATATCGCGACATGTTGCATTTTCACGACTCGAAAAGGCTAGGCAGGAAGAGAAAGAAAAAGTGTCGCGATATCGTGACATGTCGCATTTTCATGACTCAAAAAGGCCAAGCAGGAAGAGAAACAAAAGTGTCGCGATATCGTGACATGTCGCATTTTCGCGACTCGAAAAGGCCAGGCAGGAAGAGAAACAAAAGTGTCACGATATCATGACATGTCGTATTTTCGTGACTCAAGAAAGATAGGTCGTATGTGCGCAAGACAAGAAGAAGAACCCAACTAAAATGAGAAGTATGACAGTGGACCAACATCTCTACAACATTTATAGGGGAAGATACAGAGTGAATTCATGCAGCTAAAATATGAAGAGTGAACAAAAGTCAATGCGACGGCTACAAGGACTGTTATCGAATGAAATCTTTGAGTGGTGGAATTATCGAATATCTTCATGAGTTGAAGCCAACTAAGACCGATGACAGCCGACTAATATTAGGGTTTACATTTTTTATGCAAGCTAACTAAGATTAGGGTTTTCATCATGAAAATATTGTTATAAAAGGAGGGTTGTTTGGATAATTGTTGTGTTGTTGAATAAGTCATCGAATGTGTTTCGAAGTGTGAAATGCGGTCGTAAGAGCACAGAAAGCGCAGAAGCGGTGAGATGATGGCAAAGTGCACAAAGTGAGTGAAGAGTCATGTCGAATTTTCCTAAGTGCGTCTGTGAGTGCATAGAGAGAGCAAAGTGCATAGAGAGTAGAAAGGTTGAAGTTCAACCAAGTGCGGTTGTGATTGCATAGAGAAAGCAGAAGGCACATAGAGTGCAAAGGGCGAAGACAAACGCAAAGTGCAGCTGTAAGGGCATAGAGTGTACGAAGATAGTGCATAGAGGGTGCGTAGAGAAGCGACTCAAAGAAGGTGAAGTGCGGCTATAGATCACAAAAGATGTGTTTGTTTCATAAATAGTGAGAGAGATTGGGTAAGCAATAGACCAATCAGGGTCTTGTAAAAGCAAAGGTATTTTTTTTTTAAACTTCTAGATTCAAAATTGAAGTCCAGGTTGCAACTTGGCATCAAGGGTTGATGCTCCTTCCAGTAGGTGCTAGTAAATCAGGGGTTGGTGCTCCTTTCTGTTGGTGCAGATAAATAAGGGGTTGGTGCTCCTTCCAGTGGGTGCTGGTAAATTGATTGTAAAGTTGGTGCTTTGCAAAGGCTGGATTTGGATGGTAGTCCAAGCAGTCATTCTTGAGGGGTAGCCAAATTGGTGAACCTCATTAAATCTTGTGTTGTGTGATGTTCTCTTGTGATACCTGCTTTATCTAGTTTTAAAGTTTCATTATTTCAGTTTTAAGAGCTATGAATTTAAGTTTAAATAACTACACTGATTCACCCCCCCTCTTAGTGCCATTGTAAGACTAACAACCTAAAACATTGATAGCTAACAGATCTGCAATATGATTATGTTCCTTAGGAATGTATGAGATGTTAAAGGCGAGGAACTTATCAATTTTGGTTAAAATTGTAGATTGTATAATTTTAGTCTGGGATGTTTTGTCTGATACTTGCCTTTGATTTATTGTATAATCAATTCAGCATCTCCTATAACAATCAAAAAAATTATTCCTAGTTATTTATCTTTTCCTAGGCCTACCACTATTCTAGTCTATAAGGGATTTTGAGATAGTTTCCCGTAACATATGTTAAATTGACACCAACACCTACCACTATTTGATACTTAGCCCCATTAAAGGACATGGTCCACATATCTTGGATGAGAATCCTATTAGTGCAAGGTAATTCTAGTCTATAAGGGATTTTGAGATAGTTTCCCTTAACATATGTTAAATTGACACCAACACCTACCACTATTTGATACTTAGCCCCATTAAAGGACATGGTCCACATATCTTGGATGAGAATCCTATTCGATTCTGCATCTACTAGTTCTCTGGTTTCAGGGTCCATATCTTTTGCTTTAGGGACTTTGACTAGGAAAGGGTTATGCCAGACAAAGTACACTCCTATTTATTTTTCTTCTATAGAGCTAACCAAATTTATCATAGTGTCATATGATCTAATTAGTTTGATCGAGTACTTATTAAAAGGTTCTTTCCTTAAGGTAACATTTTTTTTTCCTAAAATAGGGATTATGGCATAAGACCAATCTAACTGTATGGAGCCACCCAAATGTTATGCCCAATGTCTGCTCAATAGTAATAAGAAGAAAGGATCTATATCAACTACTATGATGTCCTTAACTATACCCTTATTAGGATGTTGGTCTAGGTAGACTAGCAAACTAGTGATAATACCTACATAGGGTATATATCTATTGTCCATTACTGATACAAGGGGAGACTCTCTAGTGCAAATCAACATAGGGTGGTGATTCTAAGCATATAAATCCATATCTTCTTTGAAAAACCTTTCTCTAGATTCATCCTCAAGGGTCCAACAAGCATTAATTCTGATATCCTCTTTAGATTTTACTTCTAAGTCTATAGGATGATGAATACCCAGGTAAATACCACAACAATATGGGTTATGGGGAGCATCACAGGATGAACAGTAATAAGGAAAATTCTTAGCCAAATTTATAGTAGGAATAGGATTTGTAACCAAATCTATGTCCTATATTTCTATTTTTTTCTAGTTATTTCTATTATTTCTATCAGGATTATTGTTATTCCAATTTCTATTAAAGTTTCTCCTAAAAGGTGGTTTGTTGTCACCTTGTTGTCTGTCAACCTAAGGGTTAGAAGTTTCACCATTACTCTCTTTTTTTATTTCCATATTGGCCAGCCTATTGTTCATTCTGTTGAACATTTATGTTACTTGATTGGTTAGCTTTTCCATGGGATCGTATTCAGTTCTTTTCTGTAGGTTAAATCCTACTTTCTTAGGTTTCCTTTCAAAATTATTGTCTTCCAGAGAGTATGGTTTCATTTTCCCACTATCTAACATATTTATTTCAATTTCTATAGCTTTATCCATGCATTCATCTATCGTGTTAACATGTTCTTGTATTAATTCATAGTTAAATGCTCGAGGGAAGGCATTTTTATAAAAATAGATGAACTAGATATCATTTGGCCTTAGAGCAATGGGAATCTTATTTCTGGATTTAGAAAATCTTCTATTGAAATCACTTACTAATTTGTTTTCTTTCTTTTTCATCGTTGTTAGATTTTTTAGCAATGACTGTTCATTTGTTCTTTCACAAAATTTCTTTAAAAAGATAGTCTCCATTTTGGCAAAATTAGCAATGTCATTATTAGGAAGAGTATTTAACCATTCGCTAACATATTTTTCTAGATTTTGTAAAAATAATCTCAACACCACATCTTCGTGTTCTACCTCTAGACTGTCTAAGGCATACAAGAAGCTTTTGATGTGATCTTCTCCAGTAACTACATTTTTTCCTTGAAACTTAGGTAAATATGTATGCACTTTACTAGGGAGATTGTGTAAAGGAGTTGGTAATTGAAAAGGTCTATATCTATTGGTCCTTCATAACTAAACCGGTGGTGGGTTGGCCATGTTAACTACAAGAGGTACTTGAATTATAGTAGGAGGTGTGTTAGTAATTCCACTGGGAATAGTGGGAGGTATTTCAAATAAACTTCTTAATGTAACAATATCGATGTTAGAACTTTTTGGATATGAATAAGTAGATTTAGTTCTAAAAAATACCTCTGGATATGAGAGTTTTGGGTAAAGATCCTGAGTGGCCCTTCTCATTCATGCCAGCACATTCTTCTTCTTTTAATCTTTATGATATTTTTGTATTTGTCCAGTCAAAGTCACCAGCACAATGTGTGCAGAAGGAATAAATGTCTGGTTGAGATTGCTCAACTTAAAACACTCTTGTTCACTCAGGGTATATTTTTTTTTAAGAATTAGAAAATTAAGAAACTCAAGAGAATCAAGGAAAATAATATAATTGAATGTTCTTGAAAAAGGAAAATTGGAAACTACAAGTGTAGAAGGAAAAAGAAATGGATATTTTGATTCCTTCTTTAAGATAATTGTTGCCAATGAAGATTTGTCATTAGATTCCAAACTGTAATGAAAATTACGCATTCGATCCCAAGCAACGGTGCCAAAAAATTTTTTGGGGATTTTTCCTAAATTTGTAGGATGAGCTATCATGCTACATGAAACCCCACTGCCAATGAGCTACTACAGGCTCTGATCAACCTACCTCTTTAACTTAGGAATAGAGTTCTTTAATATTTTCTAGATAGACCAAGTATGGTAAGGTTACCCTTGAGGTGATCTTAAATTCTTTAGTGTTATGCTCTTCCATATTTATGGTGATGATTTAACAATTATAAAATTTTATTGAGCTAAAATGATAACAATTCTATTATGTATTGTGTATGACCGATGCTTTAATCATTTGGGCTATTATAGCAAGATTTAATAACATTTCAATGAAATAGAAGGAAGGAGAAAAGCAAGAATCAGTGTAATTACGTTCATTCGAATATAATAATAAACATAATAGTTGACCAACGAAATAAGCATTCATCATGCATTCAAATAATGTAACCCATAACAAAGACACACAAAGCTAAACACAAAAATGAAATAGGAAATAATCCCAGAATTGTATTGATATTTGAATGATATTACATGAAGAGTTGGCATGGAATCGTCATTTAACTTTTAGAAATATTAATACAATATATATCCTCATTCTAATATCTTAAAAAGGACCTTCCACTCTTCCATTCGAATATCACAACAGTCGAGTCTCTAGACCTTTGGCTCAATAATATGGAAATATTTTTAGCTTCTTGGGTACTTTCTTATCAAAAACCTACATAGTAATAAGAGGAATGAGGAGATGAAAAAAAGGAGAAATAAAACAAAGGAGATATAATAGCAAATAATGGGCACTCGAGTATACCTCTTAGAAAAAATATTCTATGTCAAAGCTCGATCCTTATTCTAGTTGTAGATGTTCTTCTTATAGTAACAATAGCTTTGTAAATACCTGAACTGTTTGCATTTGAACCATACACCTGGTGCCATATCCTACCTTGTCATCGATTGGGTGTTGTATAATCTATTATCTAACTACCTCAAAAATGTATTAGCAAAATTTGGTTGAAATTTAGCCTAATTTTTACCACTTCCTATTCACCGCTTGTGGCTTTATTTGTTCGTCCTGAAGTGAGCTCACAAATACCTTCTCATGTTTTTATTACTATAGCCTGATGCTTATTGACTAAGAAGGTGCTATAATTTAGGTGTATCATCTTAAAGTAGGGGCTTCCTTCAACCACATGGTTCTTGCCTTAGGATGCAATGAAGCAAGGGTTTGTCACATGAACCTGATGCATCAAAATCTTTGTAATAGCAATGAAATATAAGGAACTAGAAGTACAAAATTTAAGGAAACTGCCAAAAACATAGTATTTCCATAACTATAATCCATCAGAGTGACAATACACTAAGTATATTCCATCGGGGCATGAGAGTCTTCTGCGGATGATCTTCTATTTTGCACTTCTTGTTTCTTCTACAACTGGTGACATGAGTCCTTTGCATACACAAAATTCTCTTTCTGTAGCTTGCTAATAGCACACTTCAACCCATAGATGAACTATATCTTGGATTTTAGAATGAGCATTATTCTTATATAGAGGATGAGTTGAAGTGGATCATGTTATCAGCTAACAAGGGGTATTAGGTCCTATTGATTCAGAAGATGATCTGATTCATTTTAACCTAATGATACCTATATTAATCTGATCTTTTGCTATTATGATGTGGTCTATGGGTTGTCCTCTCTTTGCTTACCACATGAGAATTCATCTTACTTATTTTATCTTGCCATCCCATTCTTTGTTGGTGAATCATCCTATCATGTTTTGTTTCCCTATTTGATGACTTTGTGTAATTTGGATGTTGGAACTGGTAGGGTAGTCTGCATTCATGCTATATTTTAATTGGCCTTGAGTAATTTTAATCATAGTCAATTTTGACATAACATTGATCTTCTTTAAGTCAGTGATCCCTCATATGTGCATGCCATAAGTCGATAAACATGTGTCATTTGGTACTTATGTTGCATAGGAACTTATGATCGCTGATCTTGATTTTATAAATGGGTTGGAAGTGTCCTTCCTTTGATTGATCAGTTCATGTTGATTGTGTGTTATTGGCTACTTGCCTTTATTCAGTGGTTGTATGATTTAAGCTATGTTTGTTCTACGTGATGATTAGTTCAATAATATTGGACTAACTATAATGCATACAAATTAGAGGGTGGTAGTACCTTAATTCACATTTTTTGATTGGTTGGGTTTATATCATCTATTGATTTCATTTGGTCATTGATACTTGGACGACGATGATGCATTTGATCATGGATATTTTAACACCTTTCTTTTATTGGCCGAAAGATTTTAACAGTAGAGTTTTGACCAAATTTTGTTGGTCGTTCCTTACCATTGTTCGGTCGATAATACTTTGACTCAGCCAAATGATAAATTTGCTTTCGTTGAGTGGTCGACCTTTGTTTCTCATTGACTGAAAGAATATTTCGTTGACTCTTTGATTTTTCAGCTATACCTTTATTTTCTTCGATCGACGACACTCTTTCGATGAACGAATTGTTTAAATGTTTGAATGATAATTTTTTTTGTCAACTACTTACTACAGTTGGTCAACATAAATTATTGTTGTCAGCGATTGACTGATCGGTTGGTCGGTAGTTGTTTACCTCGTGTCGGTTGAAAATTTCTTCTGCATTTTTGCTTTCTTTTTATCGGCCAAAAGGGATGCTTTATAAGAGTGAACTTGCTTCGACCAAGAATTTTTGATAGTAATTTTCATTACATCATCCAAAAATACTATTTACCTTAAGCTATTGCTTTTTTCTTGTCGATCAAAAAATGATTTTTTAATGGACTGAACTTTGCTCAGCCAAAAATCTTTGGTACTGATATCTTTTTCATCGGCTGATTAAACTTTATGTTCTTTGATTGCTTCGAATATTCAGATTGAGTGGTTGGCCAAAAAAATTCTATTGGTCAACCAATAAATACTTTCTCATAAAAAATATTAGCCCTTCTTCTAATGGCATTTGCCGAAAACTTTCAACAATATCTATATTTGGCCAATTGTTCCTTTCTATCGACCAATTGCTTTTCAAAGTTGGCCAAAGAGTGCTTAGCTTTGACAACTTCTATTCATTAGCCAAAAAAATTTGCCTGTCAGTCGAAGGGTGAAATCTTTGCAAGGAAAACTAAGGGAACCCTTTAAATTTTAATGAAAGGAGAACATTAGCTGCTTAGGGGTTGGACACACTCATGAAGACAAAAAATATTTTACTTCAGACCTAAACTCTTCACAAAAGTGTACCTTCTTAGGACCTTTAAAAAATTTAAATTATGGGTACATTCATGTTGTATCAATTTTAGCTACAATATAGGCTCTGATTGGGATAGATGGCGAAAACATGAGGTATTTGATAACTCTAGAATCTCTATTAATTACAAGACTATGATGACAAGGATATGACCTTATTTTTGCTAGATTATTTACAAAATAGAAAAGAAAATAAAATAAATCTGATAAGAAAGTAATCTTTAATCAGATAAAATTAGAGATTATGTTTCTTCAAAACAAAGGAACCTTTTACTCCTGAAGTTTTAGATGTTCTGGCAATATCCTTAAAGGAGAATCAAACAAAAGCAATCAGAAATAACTGTTAAATCAAGCCTACACCCAGTGTGTGTAGATGTATTCTTTTATTACTTTCTCAGATCAAGCAGAATTTTCATCAATTTGAAAGGAGTTGGGCCTATTAATGATTTCACTCTTTTAAAGATTTTTATCTTGTCATTGCTCCACTTCTAGTCAAGCATTTATAGCTTCGATGGAGTTGACCTCGATCCCTTGTACTTGATCTACTACCAAAAATGCATCTATAGCCTTGGTAGAGGTTATACAGATAGCCCCAAGCACTTGCCCATTTTGCATTATAGAGATTTTTATTCTTTTAGGAAGTATTTTTATAAATTGCAAATTTGTTCAGAGCGTGCTTTATGGGTTAAATATCTATAAGGCTATAATATTGAGTGTATTTGTATTTAGCCCAACTACCTTATCAAAGTTGATTATATTCCATGATTTTTGGAATTGCTTTTTAGATCATGATATTATATGAGCTTTGGCTTGATGTGTCAAAATTCCTCGATTTCTTGTTGTATTCCAATCCTTACAAGATGATCACTAAAACTATGTTTTCTGATTTTTTTTAGTTCACCTACATTCAATCTCAAATTCTCTTTATTCACTGAGCTAAATATAACTCCCTCATAGATAAAAAAAATATAATTAGAGAACTTAAAAACTATCTAACAGACTATAAACAACAAACAGATAAACAAATGAACTTGGATTAAAGGGAAACAACAAGAAACATATATTTTTTAAAATTATTTTTGGGTTCCCCAATAGGGGTGGTATAACTTAAGGTGTATGCCATTGATTGAGATTTCCATGAGATATCCTTGTAAGGTTTGCAACCTATAAGTATTAGGTCCAAAAATCTGAATTATTTGGTAAGGACCTATCCATTTAGGCTCAAGCTTACCCTTTTATCCATGTTTATCATTTTAAGTATCCCAATATAAGACTATGTCTCCTTCAAGGAATGGGTTCCCCTGGCTTTCTTGTTAAAGCTCTGCATGGTTTTATGAGTCTGCTCAAACATTTTATCTAGTGCATTCCTTATTTCTTCTTGCAACTGTGCAATACGATCTAATATCCTCTATAAGGCATCAAGATTTTCATGATCTTGTAATAAAAAAGATAATGCTATTATTTCTATATGAGGAGGTAGCAAGGATTTTTCTTTAAATACCATTTCATAAGGAGTCTTACATATTTTTCTCTTGACAATCTTGAAGAATTTACAATAATACAATAAAACAAAATTGGAGCAAATATTATCTTCTTATTATCTGGAATAATTTTGGCAGAGTTTCAGTACTCTGTTACAATCTCCTCACAGGCTCTGGAAGAGCTCACACACTTGCTACAATGCAAAATTCTTCTTCATAAAAGAAAACCCTAAAACTACCTTAAGTAAGAAAAAACAAAGCAAACCCTAACCCTAGCAAATCACATCCGTCGGATCTACATCGACGGTGTTTATTACATGTCTTAGTATTTCGGCCATAACTTTTGACTCGGGTGTCCGTTTGAGCCCGTTTTTTTCTATATTGCACAGATTTCGAAGCTCTACGATTTCATTTTGTCTCCTCTAAGAGGAGATGCTTTCCAAGGCTGAAAATATCATCTAACGGCCCAAATTTTTGTTTTAATGTATGGCTGGCCAGATTTCCAACATTCTCCCCCTTGTTGGTAAGGGGACTGACTATCAAGTCCCTTAGCAGCAAAAACTGAGGTTTTACTACTCCCTTAGTAAAAATATCTGCTACTTGATCGTGTGTGGAGCAATACCTCAATTTAACTTGTTCCTTCTCTACCATGTCCCGAATGAAGTGGTACTTGATGTCGAAATGCTTGGACCTGGTATGGTGGATAGGATTATGTGCCAACTTAATGGCACTCTAATTATCATAGAATAAAGTAGTTGGAGTCCCTTGCTTCTCCCCAATCTCTCCTAGCACCTTTCGAAGCCACAATGCTTGTGCACTTGCCGATGTAAGTGCAATATACTCTGCTTCAGTAGAAGACAACGCCACTGTAGCTTGTTTCTTGGAACTCCATGTCACCAAACCTGAACCAAGAGAAAAGTAGTGCCCACTCGTGGATTTCCTATCATCAATATTACTGCCCCAATCACTATCATTGAATCCCACTAACTTCAAATTCTTTGCCTATGAGTAGTGGATCCCATAATCAATTGTTCCACGAACATACCTCAAAATCCTCTTCGCTGCCTTCAAATGTAACTGTGATGGATTAGCCATATACCTGGAACACTGTGAAACAACAAAGCATATATCCGACCTAGTGTTACAAAGGAACATAAGGCTACCAACAATACTCTTGTACTCTATTTTGTTTGCCCTTTCAGCTCCATCCTCCAAACTCAAGATCTCCCCATGTGCAATGGGTGTTGCTACAGGTTTACATTCACTCAAACCAAATCTCTTCAACATATCCCTTACATATTTGGATTGACAAACAAAAATCTCATTGCTAGTTTGATGTACTTCCATCCCAAGAAAGTAACTCATCAAACCCAAATCAGACATCTCAAACTCCTTCTTCATATCATGTTTAAAAGAATCATTCAAAGAAGAACTACTCCCCATAAATAACATATCATCAACATAAAGGCATACAATAAGAATATCATTACCTTCCCTTTTGTAGTACAAAGTGGGCTCACTCTTACTCCTTTCAAAATTACACTGCAGGAAGTAGTCATGGATTCTAGCATACCAAGCTCTTGGAGCTTGCTTCAGCCCATATAGAGCCTTCTTCAACCTGTAGACTTGATCTTCTTTTCCTTGGACAACAAAACCTTGTGGTTGTTCCACATATACTTCTTCATCTAAATACCCATTGAGAAATGCACTTTTGACATCCATATGATGCACCCTCCAACTTTTATGAGCTGCCAATGATAGCAACATCCTTACTATTTCTTGCCTTGCCACTGGAGCAAATGTTTCCTCATAGTCCAAACCATATTTCTGAGTGAAACCCTTTGCTACCAACCATGCCTTGTACCTCTCAATGGATCCATCACTGTTCTTCTTGATCTTGTAGACCCACTTGCATCCTACACATTTCCTATCCTTGGGCAAATCACACAACTCCCAAGTATCATTCTTTTCAATAGAATGCATTTCTTCTTGCATAGCCTTCATCCACACTTTGTTAGTACTAGCATGCTCAAAACATGAAGGCTCAAAATCATCAACAACAACTTTTGAAACTTTAGAAACTTGTGAAACAAGTGCATAGTTTACAACATCACCTTTGGGATCTCCACTGTCATCATCTCCATAAAGATGCAGGTTCTCTAACCTCTCTATTACTGCATTCATCTCTGTATGTTGACTCCTTGTCACCCTCTTATGGAAATTCTTATCAAGAATTTGAGATTCTGGGTGATCCTTCAACAATATTTTACCTTTTCCTTTGGCCGGTGGTGATGGAGGTGGAGAACTACTGGAAGAACCTTCTCTTGGACTTGAAGGTGCACTTGCAGAAGATGAACTGGAAACTTTTTCATGGCTGGGCTGAACTGAAACATGGCTTGGTTCCACCTTCTCTTCACCAAAAACATCCTCAACAAATAATTTTTGTGATCCCCAACTTCCCCCTTCATCAAAAATTGCATCTCTAGATACAATTATTTTATGTGAAATAGGATTAAAGAACCTGTAAGCCTTAGATTGCTCACTGTACCCAATAAAAATACATTTTTCACTCTTTGCATCCAACTTCTTCCTATTCTCACCATTAACATGCACAAAAGCCACACATCCAAAAACTCTAAAATGATTTACATTTGGCTTCTTGTTGTACCAACATTCATAAGGGGTAATATTCTCAAGACTCTTAGTAGGACTTCTATTTAAAATGTAATTAGCAGTCCTAATTGCTTCAGCCCAATAAAACTTACTCATACCTTTTTCTTGCATCATGCACCATGCCATCTCCACCAAAGTCCTGTTCTTTCTTTCAGCCACCCCATTCTGTTGAGGTGTGTAAGGACTTGTTTTCTACCTTTTAATCCCAAACTCACTATAGAAATCATCAAATTCATGAGAACATAACTCACCTCCTCTATCTGTCCTCAAAAATTTGATATAATGACCACTCTCATTTTCAACTAGAGCCTTAAAATTCTTGAAGCAATTGAATGCCTCATCCTTATGCTTAATAAAATAAACCCAACAATATCTGGAGAAATCATCAATAAAAGTCAGAAAGTAAGAAGCTTTACCCATACTCTGTGTCTGCATTGGTCCACAAATGTCACTATGAACCAACTGCAATGGATGTTGGGCCCTCCATGCTTCACCATGCGGAAACTTCCCCCTTGCATGTTTGCCAAGTGCACAACCTTCACAAACCTCCTTGGAGTCTTCAACTTTTGGCAACCCATAGACAAGTGGTGAAAGCATCTTCAAACTCTTATAATTTAAATGCCCAAACCATAAATGCCATAGCCTCTCCTTACCTTCTACACCAACAAATGCTAGAGCTCCCCCTTGATCTAAAAATTGTAATGGGAAGAGCCTGTTCTTGGTCATATTTACAGTGGTAATCAATTTTCTCCTCTGATCATAAATTTTGCACATTCTATCCTCAAACACTAACTTATAATCCTTTTCCAACATTTGACCAATACTCATTAATGAATGCTTCAAACGGGGTGCATAGTAAATATCTTTTACCTTCATTATTTTTCCTCTCCTGGTAGGAACCTCCATTTCTCCTTTCGCAACCACCTCCAAGCTCTTCTCATCCCCAAGCCTGATACTGGATTGATAAGAAGAATCAAGAGATGAAAATACATCCCTCTTGCCGGTCATATGGTTTGTGCACCCACTATCCAGGATCCATGTCTCCTTTGTGCTATTCTATGTAGAGAGGAAAGTTGCTTGCTCCACTTTTTCTTCAATCATACAGAACAAAGTATCATCCTCATAGGAATCCTCTTCTCCATAATGTGCTGATTTTTTCAGCTTGCAATCCCTCTCATAATGGCCATATTTGTTACAATTGTAACACTGCACATTTCTCATATCTCGACCTCTACCTCTTCCTCTTGCACTGGATCCTCCTCTTGCAGCATGAGCCTGGTCATTGTCTGAATCTTGAGATCTTCCTCGACCTCTACCACCGTAGGAGCCTCTTCTACCTCCTCTTCCATTTCTTCCTCTTCCTCTGGAACCCCTACCATGACCTCTTCCTCCATCATTCTCTTTTGTCGAAAAATCTTGTTCCTCTATAGAACCTCCTTCTTTATCCTTCTTCCTCTTGGCAATTCTCTCTTCATGAGATGTGAGAGAGCCAATTAATGAATCTATATCCATTTTTGAGAGGTCTTTCATTTCTTCTATGATAAGGGCTGCACTATCAAACTTCTCTGTCAAGGTTCTTAAAACCTTTTTAATTACTACATTTTGCTCTATGATCTCTCCAAGTGTGGCCATTTTATTTACTACTATTTTTACCCGAACATAGTAATCTCCTGTAGTTTCATTCTCCTCCTGTTTGAGATTTTCAAAATCTCTCCGTAAAGTCTACAACTTCACCTCCTTAACTTGGGCACTCCCCTGGTAATTCTCCTTCAATGCCTTCCAAGCTTCTTGAGCCGAAATATAGGCAGAAATCTAGGGAAAGAGACTCTTGTCTAGAGCCGACTGGATGAAAGCCAAAGCCAAATTATTTTCTTTCTCTTTCTCCTGCATCTCCTTCTTTTGATCTGTAGTCAATGCACTCTAGTATTTTGGTTCGATGAACCCAGCTTCAATGATGGCCCAAGCTCCTTTTGCCTTCAGAATCATCCTCATCCGGATGCTCCAATATCCGTAGTCGGAACCATCAAATTCTGGGATCGAAATTGAATTGGTGTTGTTGGCCATAATAGCTCCCTTCAACACGAACTGAGATCTCCGAGAAGCTTCTGTAAAACTTGCAGCAAAAATTCCATAGTTACTCGAACCCAATTTCTCGATCGCCTCGCTCTGATACCAAATGAAGAATTTACAATAATACAATAAAACAAAATTGGAGCAAATATTATCTTCTTATTATCTGGAATAATTCTAGCAGAGTTTCAGTACTCTGTTACAATCTCCTCACAGGCTCTGGAAGAGCTCACACACTTGCTACAATGCAAAATTCTTCTTCATAAAAGAAAACCCTAAAACTGCCTTAAGTAAGAAAAAAAAAAGCAAACCCTAACCCTAGCAAATCACATCCGTCGGATCTACATCGACGGTGTTTATTACATGTCTTAGTATTTCGGCCATAACTTTTGACTCGGGTGTCCGTTTGAGCCCGTTTTTTTCAGATTGCACAGATTTCGAAGCTCTACGATTTCGTTTTGTCTCCTCTAAGAGGAGATGCTTTCCAAGGCTGAAAACATCATCTAACGGCCCAAATTTTCGTTTTAATGTATGGCTGGCCAGATTTCCAAAAAATCTATCTAACCATAGGGTAAACTTCAACTCACTATCCCATCCCTTTTTATTTTTTCCTAGTGATTTTTTAATTCTGGTAATCAGATTCTTATTTGATGATTTGGCAAGACCATTTCCTTAAGGATAGTAGTTTGCCAAATAATAAAGTTCAATTCCATACTTTGCATAGAATTCTATCATTTCAAATGAGACAAAGTATTTCCCATTGTCTATTACCAACTTCTTTGGGACTCCAAATCTAGTCAAGATGTTTTCCTCTAAAAACTTGATGACTACTTTAGTTGTTGAGTTTCTTAGAGGAGTTGCTTCCACCCACTTGGTGAAATAGTTTTTTGCCATGATGATCCATTAATGTTGGCCTGAGAAGTTTAGATTGATTTCCCCAATGAGTTCAATTCCCTATTGCATGAAGGGTGCTTCTATGATTACTGATTGGAGAGGCATTTCTGCTAACATTTTCTTCCCAAAAAACACTTTACAGTTATGGTAGCCCCTTACATACTTATGTAAATCTTTGAATAAGGAAGGACAATAATAACCTGCTCTTATAATTTTATTTGCAGTTGCTTTTTGGGTAAAATATATGTAAAAGCCATCATGAAACTCTTTAATGACCTCTAAAGTCTCTTTTTCAAATACGCACATCAAAAAGATGCCATCTGGATTTTTCCAATAGAGTTTACCTTCATGAACGTAATATTTTTGAGATTGATGTTTTAATGACCTCATTTATTTGCAAACATACCTTTAGGAAATGACAGGGTTTGTAGGTATAACATAATATCATCGTACCATTTACATTCAACATTGTCTATTATTCTTATATCATGCATATCATCAATTGTGGCAATGTTCTACATATCCTCCCCTTCTCTATTAGCTATATATTTAGCTAGACCTTACCTTCTGATTATTTTCACTGCTTTAAATTCAAAATCATATTATAGTAACTTTACCATCCACCTAGAAGGATTGCCTACTGGCTCAAGTTGGGTGAAAACATCTTTTATAGCTGTAAAAGGGATACAACATATAACTTTATTTGATTCAAAAATGCTTTTAAAATGTTCCAGCACTTGAATCACAATACATGCCTATTTTAAATCATTTTGAATATCAATTGAACTCCTTTGAGTTCGGTACTCATAAAAGCTATAGGTCTTTCATTTTCTTCATCATCCTTCTAAGAAAGGACTGTAGCAATGGTATGTTTAGAAGCAAATGAATATATATTGAAATTCTTTGAGTAGTTAGGGAAATTCAATACTGGGGCAGTGGTGATAGCATCTTTGATTTTATAAAAAGTTTCTAAATTTTCCTATGTCCATTTGATATCAGCATCCTTTTTAATCATGTTATTGATAGGTTGAGCTATTTTGGCAAAATTTTACACAAACCTTCTTACAAAATTTAATCTTACCAAAGAATGATCTTGCTCCTTTTAAATTATTATGAGGAGGTATCTTTGCAATAGCTTCAATTCTTGATGGATCGATACTAGTACCTTTTTCAGAAACTATGTGGCCTAGGAGCTATACTTGTTTTGCTCCAAATATACACTTCTTAGGATTCAATGATATCCCAAATTCCTTGCATCTGAAAAAAACTGTAGCTAAATGTTCAAAATGATATACATGGTTTTTTGAGAACGTTGTTATGTCATCCAAATAGACAACCACTATTTTAAACATCAAATATTAAAAAGCAAAGTCCTCTTTGGAAGGTGGATCCCACATTCATTAATCCAAATGGCATTCTTAGATATTTAAAGGTATCCCAAGGGGTAGTGAAAGCAGTTTTATATCTATCTTTAATATTTACTTGAATTTGATTATATATTGAGAATCCATCCAATAATGACATTCTGGATGAGCCTACTACATCTTGTAGCAATAGTTCCATGTTGGGAAAGGGATAATTATATTTGAGGGAACTTTTATTTAGATTTCAAAAATCAACACAAAGTCTGATCTCTCATTTTTTCTTCCTCACTGGTACCAAGTTTGCTATCCAAGAATAAAATCTCACTTTTCTATCTTGGCATCCAGTAGCTTCTAAACTTCTTTTTGCATGACTGGATGCAATGTGGGGTTGAATTTTCTTTGCTTTTTCCTGAAAGGCTTATTATCTTCCTTCAGGGGAATGATGTGAGTCACAACCTCTATTTTAAATATCTTTAGGTCTTCATAACTCCAGACAAATATTCTTTATTTTTATTCAAAAAGCTCATGTATTGCTATTTTTCCTCTTTTGGCAAAGCCATATCAATTTTGACAAACCTGAAATCCTCTTTTGTTCCAATATTTAAATCATCAGTCTCTACTTCTTTTAGGAGTGGCTTGTAAGCTTTATAAAAATCATAAAATAAGCTTTCTAAAGAGACTAACCCTTTAGGGATCCTGTTGGTTTTGAGTTGAATTACTTCAACTGGCTCTCCAATAATATTTTTTATTTTTTTCATCCTCCTCTTCACATATAACATCAAAAGACATATTTTGGAGGGTCATGAAGTCTTTGATATCCATATCATCTTGGAAAACTTGTAAATACATGACGATATCAAGCATAGAAGATTTGTATATGAAGATAGTCGGGAACCTGTCCATGTACTCAGTGTCTATTTCTAGACAATTTGAACCTAAAGCATTGATAGCTAACAGATTTACAATGTGATTATGTTCTCTATGAATGTATGAGATGTTAAAGGCTAGGAACTTATAAATTTTGGTTAAAATTGTAGATTTATATTATTTTAGTCTGGGATGTTTTATCTTATGCTTACATTTGATCCATTGTATAATCAGTTCAACGTCTCCAGTAACAGTCAAAAAATTATTCCCAGATATTTAGTTTTTATCAAGACTAACAGTAAGGCTTCATACTCAGCTACATAATTAGTGCATCGGAATTATAGTCTATAAGGGATTTTGAGATGGTTTCCCTTAACATTTATTAAATTGACACTAGCACCTACCCTTATTTGAGACTTAGCCCCATCAAAGGACATGGTCCACATCTCTTTGGTGAGAATCCTATCAAATTTTGCATCTACTAGTTCTTTGGTTTTATGGTTCATATCTTTTGCTTCAAGGACTTCGGCTAGGAAAGGGTTATGCCAGACAAAGTATAATTCTATTTATTTTTCTTCTATAGAGCTAACCAAATTGATCATGGTGTCATCTGATCTAATCAGTTTGATCGAGTACTTATTAAAAGGTTCTCTCCTTAAGGTAACATTCTCTTTTCCTAAAATAGGGATTGTGGCATAAGACCAATCTAACTGTATGGAGCCACCCAACTATTCTACCCAATGTTTGCTCAATAGTAATGAGAAGAAAGGATCTACATCAACTACTATGATGTCCATAACTATACCCTTCTTATGATGTTTGTCTAGGTAGACTAGCAAACCAGTGATAATACCTACATAGGGTTATTTGCTTGGGCATGATGTTATGGGATGCACCACTATCTAGCATTACTAATACAAGGGGAGACTCTCTAGTGCAAATCAACCCTACTTGGTATATTATTTGGGCATGATGTTATGGGATGCACCACTATCTAGCATGTAGTTATGAATGACATACCTTTATCCTTCATCTGAGTTATACCTGAGTGACACATAAAATGGTCTAACCGATGAAGGGGTTCTAGTTTCATGATTAGAAGGTTTGAAAACATTACAGGAGAGTTCCCTTTTGTTCAATTAAGCCAAACACCCTACAAACTTGTTCTCTATACTTTTGAATATTCATTAACTCATCAAAGGTAATTTTGACCTTCTGTTTACTCAATTTTGAACCGGCATTGAATTCCATTTTCTTTATATCTAAAGTTTTGGAGCATTCTTCATGAGAGGGTGGTTCATTTGTTCCTATATTTTTAGGAACATTTTTGTTATGATATTTCTCAATGGACTATTCTATAATATCTTTGTTTGAATTCTTATCAATTTTTTTAGGAACAGTCCTATTCCTTAAATTCAGGGCATTTGCTTCTAGCTTCTCCACCTCTTGAGCTGTTGGAACCATTTTACCCTATTTCATTTTTTCATACCTAGTCTCTTGTACTCTTTGTAGGATCTTTGTATTTTTGCAACTAGGATTTCTAGGTGGTGATTCGATGCATAGAAATCCATATCTTCTTTAAAAAACCTTTCTCTAGATTCACCTTCAAGGGTCCAACAAGCATTAATTTTGATATCCTCTTCAGATTCTGCTTCTAAGTCTATAGGATGATGAATACCCAAGTAAATACCACAAAAATCTGGGTTATGGGGAGCATCATAGGCCGAACAGTAATAAGGAAAATTCTTAGCCAAATATATAGTAGGAATAATATTTGGAACCAAATCCAGGTCCATATTTGTTTCTCTTTTTTTTTAGTTATTTTCTTTATTCCTATCAGGACTATTGTTATTCCAATTTCTATTAAAGTTTCTCCTAAAAGGTTATCTATTGTCACCTTGTTGTCTGTCAACCTGAGGGTGAGAAGTTTCACCGTTACTCTTGTTACTTATTTCCATCTTGGTCAACCTATTGTTCATTGTGTTGAACATTTTTGTTACTTGATTGGTCAACTTTTCCATGGGATCATGTTCAGTTCTTTTCTATAGGTTAAATCCTACTTTCTTAGGCTTCCTATCAGGATTATTATCTTCCAGAGAGTATGGTTTCATTTTCCCACTGTCTAACATATTTATTTCAATTTCTATGGCTTTATCCATGCATTCATCTATCATGTTAACCTGTTCTTATCTTAATTCATAGTTGAACTCTCCAAGGAAGGTATTTTTATAGAAATAGATGGATTGGATATCAATTGGCCTTAGAGTAGTGGGAATATTATTTCTAGATTTAGAAAACCTTCTATTGAAATCACTTACTGATTTTTTTCTTTCTTTTTCATCATTTCTAGATTTGTTAGCAATTATTGTTCATTTTTTCTTTCACCAAATTTCTTTAAAAATATAGTCTCCATTTTGGAAAAATTAGCAATGTCATCATTAGGAAGAGTATTAAACCATTCGATAGCATATTTTTCTAGAGTCTGTAAAAACAATCTCAACACCACATCTTCATGTTCTACCTCTAGACTATCTAAGGCATACAAGAAGCTTTTTATGCGATCTTCTTTAGTAACTGCATTGTTTCTTTGAAAATTAGGTAATATTTATGCACTTTACTAGGGAGATCATATAAAGGAGTTGGTAATTGAAAAGTTCTATATCTATTGGTCCTCCATAACTAAACCAGTGGTGGGTTGGCCATGTCAACTACAAGATGTACTTGGATTATAGGATAAGGTGTGTTAGTAATTCCACTTGTAATAGTGGGAGGTGTTTCAAATAAACTTCCTAATATAACAATATCAGTGTTAGAACTTTTTGGAGATGAATAAGAAGAGTTATTTCTGAAAAATACCTCTAGATCCAAGATTTCAGGGTACTGCTCTTGAGCGGTTCTTCTCATTCACGCCAACATATTCTTCTTCTTCTTTTAATCTTTATGATATTTTTGGATTTGTCCAGTTAGAGTCACTAGCACAATGTGTACAAAAGGAATACATATCTGGTTGATATTGCTTGACTTAAAACACTCTCTTTCACTCATAAACATTTTCAAGAATTAGAAAATCAAGAAACTCAAGAGAATCAAGAAAATAATATAACTAAACATTTCTAAAAAAAGAAAATTGGAAACTACGAGTGTAGAAGGTTAAAAGAAATGGATATTTTGATTCCTTCTTTAAGCTAACTGTTGCCAGTAAATATTTTTTGTTAGGTTCCAAACTGTAATGAAAATTACGCATTTGATCCTCGACAACGGTACCAAAAAAATTGTTGGGGATTTTTCCTGCATCTGTAGGATGAGTTTTCATGCTACAAGAAAACCTATCACCAACGAGTTATTACAAACTATGGTCAACCTACCTCTTTAACTTGGGAATAGAGTTCTTTAATACTTTCTAGATAGACCAAGTATGTTAAGGATACCCTTGAGGTGAGCTTAAATTCTTTAAGTTCATGCTCTTCTAGATTTATGGTGATGATTTAACAATTATAAAATTTAACCAAGGTAAAATGATAACAATTTTATTATGCCTTATGTATGATCGATGCTTTAATCCTTTGGGTTATTGTAGCAAGATTTAATAACATTTCAAATAAAATAGAAAGAAGGATAAAAGAAAGAATCAGTGCAATCACTTTCATTCGAATATTGTAATAAACATAACAGTTGACCAACGAAATAAGTGTTCATCATGTGTTCAAATAATGTAACCCATAACAAAGACACACACAAAGCTAAAAATAGGAATGAAACAAGAAATAAGGCCATAATTGTATTAATATTTGAATGATATCACATGAATATTTGACATGGAATCACCATTTAAATCTTAGAAATATTAATACAATAAATATCCCCATTTGAATATCGTAACAAGGACTTTTCACTCTTCCATTTGAATATCGCAACAGTTGAGTCTCTAGACCTCTGGCTCAATAATATGGAAATATTCTCAGCTTCTTGGGTACTTTCCTATCAAAAACCTACTTAGCAATGGGAGGAATGAGGAGATGAAAAAAGGATAAAGACAACAAAGGACATACAATAGCAAAGAACGTGCACTCGAGTATACCTCTTAGCAAAAACATGCTATGTCAATGCTTGATTCTTATTTTAGCTATAGATATTCTTCTTATAGTAGTAATAGCTTTGTGACAGCCTAAACTATTTGTATCTGAACTATCCACCTGGTGTCATCTCCTACCTTGTCATCGGTTGGGTGTTGTACAATATGCTATCTAACTACCTAAAAAATATATTAGTAAAATTTGGTTGAAAATCGACCTAATTTTTGCCACCTCCTATTCACAGCTCATGGATTTATTTTTTTGTCCTAAAGTGAGCTCAAGAATACTTTATTATATTTTTATCACTATATCTTGATGCTTATTGACTGAGAAGGTGCTGGAATTTAGGTGTATCATCTTGAATTAGGGGCTTCCTTCAACCACACAGTGCTTGCCTTAGGATGCAAGGAAGCAAAGGTTCATTAAAAGAACTTGATGCATCAGACTCTCTATAATAGTGATGAAATATAATTAAATAGAAGTACAAAAGTTAAGGAAACCACCAACAACATGGTATTTCCATAACTATACTCCATCGAAGTGACAATACACTAACTAAATTCCATTAGGGCACGAGAGTCTTTTGCGAACGGTCTTCTATTTTGCACTTCATATTTATTCTACAGCTGGTGACATGAGTCCTCTGAATATGTGGAATTCTCTTTCTATAGCTTTCTAACAGCACACTTCAATCCATCTTTGAACTATATATTAGATTTTAGAATAAGCATTGTTCTTATATTGAGGATGAGTTGAGGTGGATCATGCTATCAGTTGATGAGGGGTAGTCAAGTCCTATTGATTCAAAATATGATCTGATTCATTTTAACTTGATGATATCTATATTAATTTGATCTTCTGTTATTATGATGTGGCCTACAGGTCATCCTCTCTCTACTTAGCACATAAGAATTCACATTATTTTGTTGTAGTACGAATGATTCAGTGTTTCTATCTAGGTTGAGATAATCTATTAAATACCTTACTTATTTTATCTTACCATCCCATTCTTTGTTGGTGAATAATCCTGTCATATTTTGTTTCCCTATTTGGCATATTTGTGTAATCTAGATGCTGAAACTGGTAGGGAAGTCTACCTTTATGTAATATTTTTATTGGCCTTGAGTGATTTTAATTGTAGTCAATTCTGACATAACATTGATCTTATTTAAGTCAGTGATATCTCATATGTGTGTGCCATTAGTCGGTCTACATGTATCATTTGGTACTTATGTTGTGTAGGTACTCATGATCATTGATCCTAGTCTGATTGATGGGTTTGAAGTGTTCTTCCTTCAATCAGTCAGTTCATGTTGACAGTGTATTCTTGGCTACCTGTATTTATTCAATGGTTCTATGATTTAAGCTATGTTTGTTCTACATGATGATTAGGTCAATAATATTTGACTAGCTATAATGCATAAAAATTAGAGGGTGGTAGTACCTTAATTCACATTTTTGATTGGTTGGGTTGATCACATCTATTTATTTTGTTCAATCGATGATACTTGGATGACGATGATGTGTTCGATTGTAGATATTTTAACACCTTTCTTTTATCAGCTGAAAGATTTTAATAGTAGAGTTTTGACCAAATTTTATTAGTCGATACTCACCATTGTTCGATCGATAATACTTTGGCTCGGTCGAATGATACATTTGCTTTCGCTGAGTGGCCAATAATTGTTTCTCCAAGATCGAAAGAATATTCCATTGGCTCTTTTACTTTTTTGCTATACCTTTATTTGCTTTGGTCAACAATGCTCTTTCATTAAACGACTTGTTTTAATGTTAAACAGATTAATATTTTCAATTTATTACTTATTATAGTCGATCGAGAAAAATTATTGTTGTCAATGATTGACCGATCATTTGGTTGGCGACCGTTTACTTCGCTTTGATTAAAAAATTCTTCTACCTTTTTTCTTTCTTTTTATCAGCTGAAAGGTGTGCTTTATAAGAGTGAACTTGCTTTGATCGAGAATTTTTTATGGTAATTTTCTTCACATCGACAAAAAATACTTTTTACCTCAATCTATTGCTTTCTTCTTGTTGATCAAAAAGGGATTTTTTAGCGGACTGAAATTTTCTTGACCAAAAATCTTCGGTAGTGATCTCCTTTTCATTGGTCAATTAAACTTTACACACTTTCATTGCTTTAGCTCTTTGTCCTGAGTGGTCGATCGTAAAAATTCTATTGGTCGATCAAAAAATACTTGCTCATAAAAATATCAGCTCTTCTTCTAATGGCATTGGCCAAAAACTTTCAACAATATCTATATTCGATTGATTGTTCCTTTATGTTAGCTTATTGCTTGTCGTTAGCCAAAGGGTGAAATATTTATAAGGAAAACCAAGGGATCCCCTTAAATTTTAATTAAAGGAAAACATTAGCTGCTTAGGGGTTGGAGACGCTCATGAATATAGAAAATAATTTACTTCAGACCTGAACTCTTCACATAAGTGTACCTTCTTAGGACCTTCAAAAAAAAAATTATGGGTACATTCATGACTAGGACAGATGGTAAAAACAAGAGGTATTTGAGAACTCTAGAATCTATGGTTAATTATAATACTGTGATGACAAGGATATGACCTTATTTTTTCTAGATTATTTACAAAATAGAAAAGAAACTAAAATCAGTCTAATAAGAAAGTAATATTTAATAAGATAAAATAAGATATTATGTTTCTTCAAAACAAAGAAACCTTTTACTCCTAAAGTTTTAGATGTTCTAGCAATATCCTTAAGGGAGAATCAAACAAAATTTATCAAAAATAACTGTCAAATCAAGCCTATGCCAAGTGTGTGTGTAGATGTATTTTTTTAATACTTTATCAGATCAAACATAATTTTCATCAATTTGAAAGGAGTTGGGCCTATTAATAATTTCACTCTTTTAAATATTTTTACCTTGTCATTGCTCCACTACTAGGCAAGCATTTACAGCTTTGGTGGAGTTGACCTTGAGCTCTTGGACCTTATCTACTTCCAAAAAGACATCTATAGCATCGATAGAGATTATCCATATAGCCCCAAGCACTTGCTCATTTTGAATTATAGAGATTTTTCTCCTTTTAGGAAATTTTTTAATAAATTGCAAATTTGTTTAAAGCATGCTTTCTAGGTTAAAGATCTGCAAGGCTATAATATTGAGTGTATTTGTATTTATCCCAACTACCTTATCAAATTTCATTATATTCCTTGATACTGGAATTACTTTTTAGATCATTACATTATATGAGCTTTGACCTAATGTGTCAGCATTCCTAGATTTCTTGTTGTATTCCAATCCTTACAAGATGATCACTAAAAATCTACTTCCTGAGTTTTATCAGTTCACCTGTATTCAATATCAAATGCTCTTCATTCACTAAGCTAAAGATAACTCCCTCATAGAAAAGCAAAAATATAATCAGAGAACTTAAAAACTTTCTAACAAATTGGAAACAACAAATAGATAAACAAATGAACTTGAATTAAAGGGAAACAACAGGAAACCAATTTTTTTATTCTTTTTGGGTTCCCCAGCAGGGGTGGTATAACTTCAGGTGTAGGCCATTGATTGGGATTTCCATAAGATCTCGCTGCAATATTTGCAACTTATAAGTATTAGGGCTCAAAATATGAATTATTTGGTAAGGACCTATCCATTTAGGCTCAAGCTTACCCTTTTATCCATGTTTATCATTTTTAATATCCCAATATAAGATTATTTCTCCTTTAAGGAATGGGGTTCCCTTGGCTTTCTTGCAAGAGTTGCATGGTTTTATGAGTTTTCTCAAACATCTTATCCAGTGTATTCCTTATTTCTTCTTGCAACTGTGCAATATAATCTAATATCCTTTGTAAAGCATCGATATTTTCATGATCTTGTAATAACAAAAATAGTGTTATTCTTTCTGTACGAGGAGGTAGCAGGGATTTTTCTCCAAATATCATTTCATAAGGAATCTTACTTGTGTTTCTCTTGAAAGAAATTCTATCTGCCGATAGGGATAACTTCAACTCACTGTCCCATCCCTTTTTATTTTTGCCTAGTGATATTTTAATTTTGGTAGTCAAATTCTTGTTTGATGATTCAACAAGACCATTTCCTTAAGGATAGTAGTTTACTGAATGAGAAAGTTCAATTCCATACTTTGCATATAATTCTATCATTTCAAATGAGACAAAGTATTTTCCATTGTTTGTTACCAACTTCTTTGGGACTCCAAATCTTTTCAAGATGTTTTCCTCCAAGAAATTGATGACTAATTCAGTTGTTGAGTTTATTAGAGGAGCTCCTTCCACCCACTTGGTGAAATAATTTGTTGTCATGATATTCCATTTATGTCAACCTGAGGAGCTTGGATTGATTTCCCTAATGAGGTTAATTCCCCATTGCACAAAGGGTGCTTCTATGATTACTTATTAGAGAGGCATTACTGCTAACATTTTCTTCCCAGCAAACACTTGATAGTTATGGCAACTCCTTATATACTTATGTACATATTTGAATAAGGAAGGCCAGTAATAACCTGCTCTCATAATTTTATTTACAATTGCTTTTGGGGAAAAATGTCATCCGCAAAATACATCATGAAACTTTAATGACCTCTAAAGTCTCTTTTTCAAATAAGCACAACAACAAGACACCATATGAAGTAAGATACCAAGTGGAAGACTCTGAATTAAATAGAATCGCAAGAAATATTAGGAATCACAGTTGGAAAATAGAAGGTAAACTCCTTATATATTAATAATGTATATTCTTCGATGTCTTAAAAATAAAAAGTGATTGGGTTAATATACCCAACCAAGGAGTGTGTGCTTGTGAAAGGGTGTGACCCCTTGTAAGTTAATATATTAAGATAATGATAATTGTATTATGTTAGGAGGGTCCTAACATGCCACCCCCTTAAAAGAGCTTTGTCCTCAAAGCTGGAAATTTGGAAATTGTTGCTGGATATCGTGAAGAGTTTCCCACGTCGCGTCTTCTAAAGGTAGACCTTTCCAATGGATTAAAACTTCTGTGATATCGCGAGTACGAAGGTGACGAGAGCGGCGATCCAAGATAGCTTCTGGTTCGACTAGAAGTACTCCATCATCAAAAAATTTAGGGAGAGTGGTTTGTGTCATGATATGGGCTCCAACTGCGAGCTTAAGGCAAGATACATGAAATACGGGGTGAAGTTTGGAAGAGGGAGGAAGCTCAAGTTTGTAAGCAACGGTCCCAATACGTTGGAGAACTTTATACGGCCCGTAAAATTTGGGTGCTAACTTCTGAGAACCTTTTTGTTTAAGAGAGGATTGATGGTAAGGTTGGAGACGTAAGAAAACCATATCACCCTCATGGAAACTATGTTCGCTTCTATGTTGATCGGCTTGTTGCTTCATGCGATGTTGGGCGGTGTGTAGGTTCTCTTTTAGGATCCGTAGTATGTCATCTCGAGTAGCGAGTTCCATTTCCACCGCATGGACTTTTGTAGTCCCTAGAATATAGGAAGTGAGGGATGGTGGTGTTTGGCCATATAATGCTTCATAAGGAGTCATTTTGATGGACGTATGGTATGAAGTGTTATACCACCATTCCGCTAGTGAAAGCCACTTTACCCAATGGAGTGGTTGAGTAGAAACAAAACATCGAAGGTATGTTTCCAAGCATTTATTTACAACTTCTGTTTGGCCATCGGTTTGAGGATGGTAAGCGGAGCTCATACGAAGTTGAGTACCTTGTAATTTGAACAATTCCTTCCAAAAAGTGCTAGTGAAAGTTGGGTCACGGTCACTAACAATTGTGGAGGGCATACCATGTAATTTAAATATGTTATCTAGGAAGAGGTGGGCTATAGTGCTAGCGGTATAAGGATGAGCCACGGGACAAAAATGGGCATATTTAGATAAGCGATCAACGACTACGAAAATGGTTGTTTTTCCTCCTGATTTTGGTAATCCTTCAATAAAGTCCATAGAAATATCTGCCCATGTTTTGGTGGGTATAGGAAGAGGTTGAAGTAATCCTGGAATAGCAAGGGTCTCCCCCTTTTGTCTTTGGCAAACTTCACATTCTTTTACAAAATTTTTGATGTAATTTTTCATTCCTACCCAATAGAAGGAGGTAGTGGCTCTTTTATAGGTTTTTAAGAAACCAGAGTGGTCTGCAGTGGGTGAGGTATGTAACTCATGAAGAAGTTTTTCATGATAAGTTGAATTGGGGGTGAGGACCATCCTTCCTTTGTATCTTAATATATTGTCCTTCCAAGTGTATGGAGGTTTGCTACTAGGATTATGTTGAAGTTGTTGAATTAAGGCATGGATAGTAGGATCATTTATCCATTCTTCATGCACCTCATCTACCCATTTAGGAATAAGGGAGGAAAGAGCATGGACTTGAGGCATATCTTCAAATTTTCTAGAAAGTGCATCGGCTGCCATGTTGTCCTTTCCCTTTTTATATGTAATTTCATAATCATAGCCAAGAAGTTTAGTAACCCACTTTTTTTGTTTCGGGGTATTAGTCCTTTGTTCCAAAAAATACTTCAAGCTATGATGGTCAGTGCGTATAATGAAATGTTGGCCAATAAGGTAAGGCCTCCAATGTTGAATAGCATGGACAATCGCCAACATCTCTTTTTCATACGTAGAGCGAGCTAGATTCTTAGGAGAAAATGCTTTGCTTATAAAAGCTAGAGGCCTTTCATCCTGCATGAGTACGGCTCCCATTCCTATTCCCGAAGCATCACTTTCAATGATGAATGGTTTAGAAAAGTTGGGCATGGCTAGAATAGGGGTGGTACACATTGCAGTTTTCAAGGTGATAAAGGCCTCATCCGCTTTAGATGACCATTTGAAAGCATTTTTCTTAAGTAATGTTGTTAGAGGGGCAACGATTTTACCATAATTTTGGACAAATTTTCTATAATATCCCGTTAGTCCAAGAAACCCACGTAGACCTTTTAAGGTTTTTGGAATAGGCCAATTTTTCACCTCCTCAATTTTGCAAGGATCTACCATAACTCCTTCCTTTGAGACAATATGCCCTAAGTATTCAATTTCTTGTTTTCCAAAGGAACACTTTGATATTTTTGCATAAAGTTGATTTTCCTTCAAGATTTGTAATGCTTGTCTAACATGGTCCAAATGTTCTTCCCATGTTTTGCTATAAATCAAAATGTCATCAAAGAAAACTAATATAAATTTACGAAGGAAAGGGTGAAATACCTTATTCATTAGACTTTGAAAGGTAGAAGGAGCGTTGGTAAGGCCAAATGGCATCACCAAGAATTCGTAGTGCCCTTCGTGAGTGCGAAAGGCCGTCTTAGGAATATCCTTTTCGTTGACTCGTATTTGGTGGTAGCCCGACCGTAAGTCTAACTTGGAAAAATAAGCTGCCCCATGGAGTTCATCTAATAGCTCGTCTATGACCGGAATAGGAAATTTATCCTTGATGGTCATTTTATTAAGCGCTCAAAAATCGACACATAAATGCCACGATCCATCCTTCTTTCTAACTAAAATAATTGGAGAGGAGTAAGGGCTTTTGCTAGGTCTAATGACTCCTGCCTTAAGAAGCTCTTGTACTAATTTCTCTATTTTGGTCTTTTGGAGGTATGGATAATGATAAGGTCTAATATTAGGAGGTTGATGCCCTAGAAGTAGTGGAATAGTGTGATCGTGACTTCGTTGTGGAGGTAGTCCTTTTGGTTCATTGAATACCGCCTTATGGTGGTCTAAAATATTTTGTAACTCTGGTGTCTCTTCTTCTTTGTGACTAGGTTGAATTGAAAATAATTGGGTGACCATTCCTTTGTTTCCTTTTCGGATAATTTTCTCCATTCTATGCGAGCTTACGATTTGGGAAGGTCCTGATTTTAGGCCTTTGATAATATAGGTTTGGTTCTTTCTTGTGAACTTCATCCATAGTTCATCAAATTCCCATTGGACTACGCCCAAGGTTCGTAACCATTGTACGCCTAGTACAATGTCGCAACCACCTAGGGGTAGGACGTACATGTCACCTTTCATGTTATAAACCCCCATAGTTAGTTTTATATTTTTGCATTTTCCTTTGCATGCAATTTTTCTGCCATTTCCAATCATCACTTTGAAGTTATTGCAAGGGTATATAAAACAATTTGCTTGCTTAGCCACCTTTGGATCGATAAAATTGTGCGTGCTACCATAATATAGGAGCACAGTAAGGTTTTGTTTCTTAAAATACCCTTTAACTCGCATTGTTTGAGGGGCAAAAAATCCAGCAAGGGCGTTGAAGGAAACCTTTGGTGCATTTTCTTCGTCACTTTCAAGTGTGTTGGATAATACCTCTACTTCGAGTTTAGGTTCCTCTTCGGTAGAATTCCCCCCATCTGTGGCATCTAGAATATATAATTTTCGTGAGGCACATTTATGATTTCTGTCAAATTTCTCATCGCAATGGTAGCAAAGACCCTTAGCTTGTCTTTCCTTCATTTCCTCGAAACTCAGACGCTTAATTGGTAGAGCGGGGTTAATTTTGGGGGTTGTGTAGGAGTTTTGGGTTCTTCCATTTTGCATTGGTTTGGGGTTGGTATAAGTGTTTGATGGTTTCCCCAAGGTTGGTTTTGTGAACCGATTTCATGCCTTGATTTTGTCTTTCGCTAATTTTTCCAAGCCGATGGTCTCTAACATGTTTGTAGGGTTATACATTTGCACCTCAATTCAAATTTCTTCTTTTAATCCACTGACAAAACATTCTTGAAAGAAGGCAACATCTAATCCGGATGTTCGATTAGCTAGCCTTTCAAATTTTGCTTGGTATTCGCTTACCGAAGTGGTTTGGCATAATTTAGTGAGGGCCCCTGTAAAGCTTTGAAACTTGCTAGGTCCGAATCACACTAATAGATTCTGTGTAAAGGTTGACCACGTCGGAGTGCCGTTAGTTTTCTCGAACCATTGGTACCATTGGATGGCATCGTTTTCCAAGTGGAAGGAGGCGATATGCACTTTTTGCATTTCTAGAATTTGATTTAGTGAGAAATATTGCTCTGCTCGGTAGATCCAGTTTGTAGGGTCTCCACCTTCAAATTTTGGGAAGTCTAATTTGGTCGTCCATGGTAAAATGGAAGTTTGTGGACCTCCTAACATTGCTCGGTTTGATGACCCATTGTTGGTTGAATTTGAATGTGTTGTTGCCTGATTTTGATTGATAGCATCAAGTTTAACATCCATTGCAAATATTTTCTCGAAGAGTTCTCTTGTGTTACGGGCATTCTCCTCTCTTTCTTGTTTAACTTCTTCAGCGAGCCTTTCGTGTTTCTCATGAATGGAATCCAGTGATCGTCGCCCCTCAGCCATTGCGGTTGGTGTAGATAACAATCAATATAACTTGGTACAAGGTGAGCAAGTGTAAAATTTGTTTAACAACTTTACAAGTTGTTTTAGCAACTTTTACAAAAGTTGTCTATGCAAATTTTTCCAAAATATTAAAATTGGCAACTTTGTTTTCCAAGGTTTAGCAAGAATTAAAAAAAAAATGTTGCCTCCTTTTACCAAAATTTGGTGGGCAATGCCCTATCAAATTTTAAATTTGGTGCTCTCTATTAATTAATAGTAGCTTTTATAGATTAATATTGAACCGGCATAGAATACGGAGGTGCAGGGGCAGCAGGTGGGGAAGCAGACTAACAGAGCACGATAGAGGTGCAGGGGTAGTAGGTGGGGAGGTGGACTGACAGAGCATGACAGAGGCACAGGGGTGGCAGGCAGGAAACATGAGGAAGGAAATAGGCAGGACAACACGAGGCTACCAAGAGGCGAACGACTTCGCATGGGCGCGTGACTACCGTAAGGCAGTCACAAGCTTCACTTGTTTGAAGTCACTTTTAAACCTCTTTTTTCTTTTAACCCTGCCAATGTGGGATAATTCCCCTGGCCTTTTAAAAAAACAACTTTTGCCTGACACCGAAAAATGATGTCGGATTAACATCGCTGGAAAAGGTCACGCCAAAAAATAATTTAGGAGTTTATAAGGTTTTCGATTAATTTTCTTCGTCGGAATTTTTTTTTTCATCTGCCGAAAAATGGGTTCGCGACACTGCTGGCTTATATTGCTCTGTAACTATTGAAAAAAAAAACCTTTCGATCGCCTATTAAGAGTTGATTTTCCTACGTTCGCCAATAGCAAGACCATCTGTTCCTAGTGAGGTGATCGTGAGGGAGTTCTAGACAGCGGACGATGCGTTCATTTGTCAAATGAATATAGTTATGTGACAGTGGAGTCACAAAAGTTTATAGAACAATGAAGGGAGTGGAGGGCAGCCGCAGGCTTAAGACAATGGAAGACAGTGGAAGAGTTAGTTACAGTTGGTGTCCCGGGGAATTTTTTTTTTTAGCTCTGTACCAGTTAGTAAGATACCAAGTGGAAGACTCTGACTTAAATAGAATCACAAGAAATATTAGGAATCACAGTTGGAAAACAGAAGGTAAACTCCTTATATATTAATAATGTATATTCTTCGATGTCTTAAAAATAAAAAGTGATTGGGTTAATATACCCAACCAAGGAGTGTGTGCTTGTGAAAGGGTGTGACCCCTTGTAAGTTAATATATTAAGATAATGATAATTGTATTATGTTAGGAGGGTCCTAACAATCTGGATGTTTCCAATAGAGTTTACCTTCTTGAATGCAGTATTTCATAGACTATTGTTTTAATGACCTCATTTTATTTGTAGATATACCTCTAGGAAATAACAAGGTTTGTAGGTATAACATAATATCATCATACCATTTGCATTCAACATTATCTATTATTTTGATATTATGCATGTCATCAACTGTGGCAATGTTCTACATATCCTTCCCTTCTCTGTTATCCAAATATTTAGCTAGACCTTACCCTCTAATTATTTTTACTACTTTAAATTCAACATCATATTACAGTAACTTTACCATCCATCTAGAAGGACTGCCTACTGGCTCAGGTTGGGTGAAAACATCTTTTATAGCTGTAAAAGGGATACAACATATAACTTTATTTGATCCAAAAATACTTTTAAAATGTTCCAGCACTTGAATCACAACATATGCCTATTTTCAATCATTTTGAATCTTAGTTGAGCTCCTTTGAGTTTGGTAATCGTGAAAGCTATAGGTCTTTCATTTTCTTCATCATCCTTCTAAGAAAGGACTGCAACAATGGTATGTTTAGAAGCAAATGAATATATATTGAAATTATTTGAGTAGTTAGGGCAATTCAAGACTGGGGCAGTGGTGATAGCATCTTTGATTTTCCAAAAATATTATAAATTTGCCTCTATCCATTTGATATCAACATCCTTTTTAATCACGTTATTGATAGGTTGAGATATTTTCGCAAAATTTGGCACAAACCTTCTGACAAAATTAATCTTACCAAAGAATGATCTGACTCCTTTCAGATTCTTAGGAGGAGGTATCTTGACAATAGCTTCAATTCTTGATGGATCGATACTAATCCCTTTTTTAGAAACTATGTGGTCAAGGAGATTTCCTTGTGTTGCTTCAAATATACACTTCTAAGGATTCAAGTATATCCCAAATTCCTTGCATTTAGTAAAAACTATAGCTAAATGTTTAAATGATTTGCAGGATTTTTTTAGAACACTGTTATGTCATCCAAATAGACAACCACTATTTTAAACATCAAAAATTTAAAAGCAAAGTCCATGGCTCTTTGTAATGTGTCTCCTACATTAATTAATCTAAATGGTATTCTTAGATATTCAAAGGTATCCCAAGGGGTAGTGAAAGAAATTTTATATCTATCTTCAGGATTTACCTAAATTTTATTATATTCTAAGAATCCATCCAGTAATGACATTCTGGATGAGCCTACTATAGCTTGCAATAGTTGTTCCGTGTTGGGCAAGGGATAATTATACTTTAGGGAACTTTAATTTAGATTTTGAAAATCAACACAAAGTATGATCTCTCCATTTTTGTTCCTCACTGGTACCAATTTTACTATCCAAGAAGAAAATCTCACTTTTCTAACTATCTTGGCATCCAGTAGCTTTTGAACTTCTTTTTGCATGATTGATGTGGGGTTGAATTTTCTTTACTTATACCTAAAAGTCTTATTATCCCCCTTTAGGAGAATGATGTAATTCATGACCTCTATTTTAAAAGTCTTTAGGTCTTCATAACTCCAGGTAAAAGATTATTTATTTTTCTTCAAAAAGCTCATATATTGCTCTTTTTCCTCTTTTGGCAAAGCCTTATCAATTTTGACAAACCTGGGTGCCTATTTTGTTCCAATATTTATATCATTAGTTTCTATTTCTTTTAGGAGTGGCTTATAAGCTTTATCAAAATCATCAAATAATATTTTTAAAGAGACTAACCCTTTTACGATCCTATTGGTTTTGAGTTGAATTACTTCATCTGGATCTCCAATAATGTTTTTCATCCTCCTCTTCACATATAACATCAAAATACATATTCTGGAGGGTCATGAAGTCTTTGATATCCACATCATCTTGGAAAACTTGTAAACACACGTCATTATTAGGCACACAAGGTTTGTATACGAAGATAGTTAAGAACCTGTCCATGTACTCAATGCCTATTTCTGGATAATCTGAACCTGAAATATTGATAGCTAACATATATGCAATATGACTATATTCCTTAGGAATGTATGAGATGTTAAAGGCTAGGAACTTGTCAATTTTAGTTAAAATTACATATTTATATTGATTTAGTCTAAGATGTTTTGTCTAATACTTACCTTTGATATTTTGTATAATCAGTTCAACATCTCCCATAACAGTAAAAAAAATTATTTCCAGTTCTTTAGCTTTTCTTAGGCCTAACAATAAGGCTTCATAGTCCATAAGGGATTCTAAGATAGTTTCCCTTAATATATGTTAAATTGACACCAGTACTTACCCCTGTTTGAGACTTAACCACATCAAAGGACATGGTCCACATCTTTTGGGTGAGAATCTTGTCAGATTTTGCATCTACTAGTTCTCTAGTTTTAGGGTCCATATCTTTTATTTCAAGGACTTCGGCTAGGAAAGGGTTATGCCAGACAGAGTACACTCCTATTTCATTTTCTTCTATAGAGCTAACAAAATTGATCATGGTGTCATATGATCTAATCAATTTTACCGAGTACTTATTAAAAGGTTATTTCCTTAAGGTAACATTATCTTTTCCTAAAATAGAGATTATGGCATAAAACCAATCTAACTGTATGGAGCCACCCAATTGTTCTGCCCAATGTCTACTCAATAGTAATGAGAAGAAAGGATCTATATCAACTACTACAATTTCCATAACTATACCTTTATTAGGATGTTGGTCTAGGTAGACTAGAAAACTAGTGATAATACCTACATAGGGTATCTTCCTATTATCCATTACTAATATAAGGGGAGACTCTCTAGTGCAAATCAACCCTAATTGGTCTATTATTTTCTTGGGCATGATGTTATGGGATGTTCCACTAACTAGCATGTAGTTGTGAATGACATACCTTTCTCCTTCATATGAGTTATACCTGAGTGACACATGAGTTCTAGTTTCATGATTGGAAGGTTTGACAACATTACAGGATTGAGTTCCCTTTTATTCAATTAAGCCAAAAGCCTTACATAGTTGTTCTTTGTACTTCTAAATATTTATTAACTCACCAAAGGTAATTTTGACCTTCTATTTACTCAATTTTGAACCGGCATTGAATTCCATTTTCTTTATATCTAAAGTTTTGGAGCATTCTTTGTGAGAGAGTGGTTCATTTGTTCCTATGTTTTTAGGAACCTTTTTATTCTGATCTTTCTCAATGAAATGTTCTCTAATATCTTTGTTTGAATTCTTATCAGTTTTGTTAGGAACAATCATATTCCTTAAATTTAGGGAATTTGCTTCTAGCTCCTCCACCTCTTGAGTTGTTGGAACCAGTTTACTCTGTTTCATTTTGTCATACCTAGTCTCTTGTCCTCTTTGTAGGATCTTTGTATTTTTTGCAACTAGAATTTTTGGGTGGTGACTCGAACTATATAAATCCATATCTTATTCGAACAACCTTTCTCTAGATTCATCCTCAAGGGTACAACAAGCATTAATTTTGATATCCTCTTTATATTCTGCTTCTAAGTCTATAGGATGATGAATACCCAGGTAAATACCACAACAATATGGGTTATGAGGAGCATCACAGGCTGAACATTAATAAGGGAAATTCTTAGCTAAATTTATAGTATGAATAGGATTTGGAACCAAATCCAGGTCCTTTTTTTCTCTTTTTTTTCATTTATTTCCATTATTCCAATTAGGATTATTGTTATTCCAATTTCTATTAAAGTTTCTCTTGAAATGTGGCATGTTGTCACCTTGTTGTCTGTCAACCTATGGGTGAGAAGTTTCACTGTTACTCTCTTTATTTATTTCTATCTTGGCCAACCTATTTTTCATTGTGTTGAACATTTTTGTTACTTGATTGGTCAGCTTTTCCATGGGATCATGTTCAGTTATTTTCTATAGGTTATTTTCTACTTTCTTAGGCTTCCTTCCAGGATGATTATCTTCCAAAGAGTATGGTTTCATTTTCCCACTGTCTAACATATTTCTTTCAATGTCTATGGCTTTATCCATACATTCATCTATCATGTTAATTTTTTCTTATCTTAATTCGTAGTTGAATTCTCTAAGGAAGATATTTTTATAAAAATAGATGTATTGGATATCATTTGGCCTTTGAGTAGTGGGGGTCTTATTTATGGCTTTAGAAAACCTTCTATTGAAATCACTTACTGATTCATTTTCTTTATTTTTCATCGTTGCCAGATCTTTTAGCAATGACTGTTCATTTTTTCTTTCACCAAATTTCTTTAAAAATATAGTCTCCATTTTGGAAAAATTAGCAATATCATTATTAGGAAGAGTATTAAATCATTCTCTAGAATATTTTTCTAGAGTTTGTAAAAACAATCTCAACAACTCATCTTCATGTTCTACCTCTAGACTATCCAAGGCATACAAGAAGCTTTTGATGAGATCTTCTCCAGTAACTATATTGTTTTATTGAAACTTAGGTAAATATTTATGTGCTTTAATGGGGAGATCATGTAAAGGATTTGGTAATTAAAAAGGTATATATATATTGGTCCTCCATAATTCAATATGTGGTGGGTTGTCCATGTTAACTATAGGAGGTACTTGGATTACAGTAGGAGGTGTGTTAGCAATTTCACTAGGAATAGTGGGAGGTGTTTCAAATAAACTTCCTAATGTAACAATATCGACATTAGAACTTTTTGGAGATGAATAAGAAGAGTTTGTTCTAAAAATAACTCTAGATCTGAGAGTTCAGGGTACAGCTCCTGAGCGGTTCTTCTCATTCGTGCCAACATGTTCTTATTCTTATTTTAATCTTTATGATATTTTTGTATTTGTCTAGTCAAAGTTGGCAACACAATGTGTACAAAAGGAATAAATTTTTGGTTGAGATTGCTCAATTTAAAGCACTCCTGTTCACTCAGGGTATAAACTTTTTCTAGAATTATAAAATCAAGAAACTCAAGAGAATCAAGAAAACAATATAAATGAACATTCTTGAAAAATAAAAATTGGAAACTACGAGTGTAGCAGAGAAAAAGAAATGGATATTCTGATTCCTTCTTTAAGCTAACTATTTCCAATAAATATTTATCGTTAGATTCCAAACTAGAATGAAAATTACACATTCAGTCCCTGGAAATGGTGCCAAAAAACTGTTGGGAAATTTTCCTACATCTGTAGGATGAGCTATCACGCTATAGGAAAACCTACTACCAACGAGATATTACAAGCTCTAGTTGACCTACCTATTTAACTTGGTAATATAGTTCTTTAATATATTCTAGAAATACCAAGTATGGTAAGGATACCCTTGAGGTGAGCTTAAATTCTTTAAGTTCACACTCTTCCAAATTTATGGTGATGATTTATCAATTATAAATTTTGATCAAGCTAAAATGATAACAGTTCTATTATGCCTTATGTATGACCGATGCTTTAATCCTTTGGGCTATTGTAGTAAGATTTAATAACATTTCAATGAAAATAGAAAGAAGGAGAAAAGAAATAATCGATGCAATTAAATTCATTCAAATATCATAATAAACATGATAGTTGACCAACGAAAGAAGCATTCATCATGCATTCAAATAATGTAACCCATAACAAAGACACACACAAAGCTAAACATAGAAATAAAATAGGAAAGAAGCCCAAAATTGTATTAATATTTGAATGATATTACATGAATATTTGGCATGGAATCGCCATTTAACTCTTAGAAAGATTAATACAATAAATATCCTCATTCAAATATCGTAACAAGGACCTTTCACTCTTCCATTCGAATATCGCAACAGTCAAGTCTCTAGACCTTTGGCTCAATAATCTAGAAATATTCTCATCTTATTAGGCACTTTCCTATCAAAAACCTACTTAGCAATGGGAGGAATGAGAAGATGAAAAAGGATATACAACAACAAAGAACGAGCACTCGAGTATACCTCTTAGCAAAAATATGCTATATCAAATCTCGATCCTTATTTTGGCTATAGATATTCTTCTTATAACTGCAACATCTTTGTAACTACCTGAACTATTTGCATCTGAACCTTCCACCTGATACCATCTCCTACCTTGTCATCGGTTGGGTGTTTTACAGTATTTTATCTAGCTACCTCAAAAATGTATTAGCAAAATTTGGTTAAATTTGGCCTAATTTTTGCCACCTTCTATTTACAACTCGTGGCTTTATTTGTTTATCTTGAAGTGAGATCCAGAATACCTTGTATTTTTATCACTATAGTCTAATGCTTATTTACTGATAAGGTTCTAGAATTTAGGTGTATCATCCTAAAGTAAGGGCTTTCCTTAACCGTATGGTGTTTGCCTTAGGATGCAAGGAAGCAAGGGTTCGTTACAGGAACCTAATGCATTAGGCTCTCTGTAACAATGATGAAAGATAAGGAACTAGAAGTACAAAACTTAAGGAAACTACCAACAACACGGTATTTCCATAATTATACTCCATCCAAGTGACAATACACTAACTATATTCCATCAAAACACGAGAGTCATTTGTGGATGGTCTTCTATTTTGCACTTCTTGTTTCTTCTACAACTGGTGACATGAGTCCTCTGGATACATAGAATTCTCTTTTTGTAGCTTGCTAACAACACACTCTAACCCATATCCAAACTATATCTTGGATTTTAGAATAAGCATTGTTTTTATATAGAGGATGAGTTGAGGCGGATCATGCTATCAGCTGATGAGGAGTAGTCAGGTCTTGTAGATTTGAAATATGATCTGATTTATTTTAATTTGATGATCCCTGTATTAATCTGATATTCAGCTATTATGATGTGGTCTACGGGTCATCCTCTCTCTAATTGGCACATGAGAATTCACATTCTTCTACTATAGTATAAATGATTCAGTGTTTCTATCTAGGCTAAGACAATCCATTAATTGCCTTACTTATTTTATCTTGCCATCCCATTCTTTGTTGGTGAATCATCTTGTCATTTTTTGTTTCTCTATTTAGCAGCTTTGTGTAATATGGATGTCAAAACTGGTAGGGAAGTTTGCATTTGTGTGATATTTTAATTGGCCTTGAATAATTTTAATCATAGTCAATTCTTATGTAACATTGATCTTATTTAAGTTAGTGATACCTCATATGCGTGTGTCATCAGTTGGTTGATGTCATTTGGTACTTATGCTGCATAGGTACTCATGATCACTGATCCTGGTCTGATCTACGTGTTTGAAGTATTTTTCCTTCAGTCGATCAGTTCATGTTGACTATGTATTCTTGGCTACCTACCTTTATTCAGTGGTTGTATGATTTAAGCTATGTTCTACATGATGATTAGTTTAACAATATTAAACTAACTGTAATGCATACAAATCAAAGGTTGGCAGTACCTTAATTCACATTTTTTAATTTGCAGGGTTGATCTCATTCGTTGATTTCATTTGGTCAATGATACTTGGATGATGAGGATGCTTTCAGTTATGTATATTTTAATGCCTTTATTTATCGACCGAAATATTTTAATAGTAGATTTTTGACCACATTTTATTGATCGGTCCTTACCATTGTTTGATCGATAATACTTTGACCCAATCGAATGATAACTTTGCTTTAGTTGAGATACCGACCTTTTTTTCTCACTATTCAAAAGAATATTCTATTGACTCTTTGAATTTTTGGCTATATTTTTATTTTCTTTGGTCGACAATGCTCTTTTGTTGAACTACTTGTTTTAATGTTCAATTGATAAAAAATTTTGATCGATTGCTTATTGTAGTTGGACAAAAAAAATTATTGTTGTCAGCGGTTGGTCGGTTGTCGTTTACTTCGCATCAGTCTAAAACTTCTACCTTTTTGCTTTCTTTTTATCGACCAAAAGGGATGCTTTATAAGAGTGAACTTGATTCGGCCAAGATTTTTTGGCAATAATTTTCTTCACATCGGCCGAAAATACTTTTTACCTCAAGATATTTTCTTCTTATCGGTCAAAAAGGACTTTTTTAATGGATTGAAGTTCACTTGATAAAAAACCTTTAGCAGTGATCTCCTTTTTTTCAGTTGATTAAGCTTTGCGTGCTTTGATTGCTTCAGCTCTTCGATCCAAGTGGTCAGCCAAAAAAAAGAGTCAAAAATACTTGCTCATAAAAATATTGGCTCTTCTTCTGATGGCATTGGCCAAAAAATTTCAACAATCTCTATATTTGGTCAATCGTTCCTTTCTATTAGTCGATTGCTTCTCAAAGTTGACTGGAGAGTGCTTAGATTTGACAATTTCTGTTCATCAGTCAAAACTTTCTTCCTGTTAGCTAGAGGGTGATATATTTGCAAGGAAAATCAAGGGAACCCCTTAAATTTTAATAAAAGGAAAATATTAGCTGCTTAGGGGTTGGAGACACTCATGAAGATAGAAAATATTTTACTTTAGACCTGAAATCTTCATAAAAGTGTATCTTCTTAGGACCTTCATGTTGACCAAGGTGCAACGACAATATTGTCATTATTGTCAACACAGTCAGATAGATCTATTGATGCAGTGGACAGGAAGTTCAAAGGCTAGTCAGATGCAGAAGAAAGGAGTTCAAAGGTTACTCAGAGTATGTACAGTGATTTTCCAAGAAGACCGAAGTGGACCACTTGCAAAAGATCAAAGAAAAAGACAAGAAAAGTGTCGCGATATCGCGACATATACAGAAGGCAAGAAAAACTATTGCGATTTTGCGACATGTTGGAAGAGAGAGAAGAAAAAAGAAAAACGTCACGATTTCGCGACATGTTGGAAAAGAAAAAAGACAAGTGGAAAAACTGTAGCGATATCGTGACATGTTGGAAAGAAAGAAAAACTGTCGCGATATCATGACAAGTTGGCAAGAAAGAAAAATTGTCGTGATATCGCGACATGTTGAGAAGAAAGCAAAATTGTCATGATTTCGTGACATGTTCGAAGAAATAGCGCAAGCAAGCAAAACTATCGTGATTTCATGACATGTTGGAAGAGAGAAAGGCAAGTAGAAAAAGTGTCACGATTTCACGACATATTGCAAGGAAGGTTGTATGGACGAAAAAGTGTCATGATTTCATGAAATATTGCAAGGAAGGTTGTACGGACGAAAAAGTTTCGCGATTTCACAACATATTGCAAGGAAGGTTGTACAGAAAAAAAAGTGTCACGATTTCGCGACCTATGGCAAGGAAGGTTGTATGAACAAAAAAGTGTCGTGATTTCATGACATGCTATAGGAGAGAGATTTTGAAAGAAAAAGTGTCACAATTTTGCAACATGTTGCAGGAGAGAGAATCCGAGAGGAAAAGTGTCGCGATATCACAACATGTCGCATTTTCATGACCCGAAGGCAAGAGAAAGCGCTAAGGAGAAAAAGTGTCGCGATATCACGACATGTCATGTTTTCGTGACCCAAAGGCAAGATAAAGCGCTAAGGAGAAAAAGTGTCACGATATCGCAACATGTCGCATTTTTGTGACCCAAAGGCAAGATAAAGCACTAAGGAGAAAAAGTGTCGCGATATCACGACATGTCGCATTTTCGTGACAAAAGTAAATGAGAGTACAGAAGAAAAAGTGTAAAGATATCGCTACATGTTGTATTCTCATGGACCAAAGCCAAGAGAAAGCGTATGGAGGAAAAAGTGTAGTGATATCGCTAAATGTTGTATTCTCATGGGCCAAAGCTAAGAGAAAACGTATGGAGGAAAAAGTGTAGCGATATCGCTACATGTTTTATTCTCATGGGCCAAAACTAAGAGAAAGCGTACGGAGGCGAAAGTGTCGTGATATCGTGACATGTGTTTTCATGAAAACAACAATAGAAGAGTTACAGGGGCAGTTGAAGCCGACGAAGACCGACGTTAGCCGACGAATATTAGGGTTTGCAGCCGATGAAGATTAGGGTTTGCAACCGACTAAAAGTAGGGTTTACAGCTGACTGAGATTAGAGTTTTCATCATGAAAATATTGTTATAAAAGGAGGGCTGTTTGGAGAAGTTGAATGTGTTGAACAGATAGTCGAATGTGTGTTGATATGTGCAAAGTTCAATCGTAGGAGCACAGAGAGCAAGTCGAGTCGAATCGTGCTAAGTGTTGAGAAGTGCAAAGTTTGATTGTAGTGCATAGAGTGTGAAGTTCGATCGTAGTGTGCAGAGTGCGAAGTTTGATTGTAGTGCATAGAGTGTGAAGTTCGGTCATAGTGTGCAGAGTGCAAGTCATCGAATCATTCTAAGTGCAAATATCACAAAGGAAGTAGAGTGCACAAAAGGGGAGAAGATGATCGTTCGACAGTGAAGCAGTAGATTGTGCGAGGTGATAGCACAGATAGAGTAGAGTGCACAGAGGACGCAAACGTGAAGCAGACCAGTCAAGGTCTTGTAAAAGCAAATGTATCTCATTATCATTCTTCTAGTTTCATAATTGAAGTCCAAGTTGGTGCTTGGCATAAGGGGTTGGTGCTCCTTCCAGTTGGTGTTGGCAAATCAGGGGTTGGTGCTCCTTTCTGTTGGTACAGATAAATCAGGGGTTGGTGCTCCTTCCAATGGGTGCTGGTAAACTATTTGTAAAAGTTGTTGCTTTGCAAAGGCTGGATTTGGATGGTAGTCCAAGCAGTCATTTTGAGGAGTAGCCACATTGGTGAACCTCGTTAAATCTTATGTCGTGTGATTTTCTCTTGTTGTACTTGCTGTATCTGTTTATAAGTTTTAATTGTTGCTGTTTTAAGAGTTGTTAATTCATGATTAAAGAGCTACACTGATTCACCCCCCCCTCTCAGTGCCATTGTAAGACTAACACTTCAAATATTTTTAAATTATGGGTACATTCATGTTGTATCAATTTTTGCTACAACAGTCCCCTTAGGATTGGAGCATTAATTAAGTTGTTCTTTATAATTTTGAAGGCTCCCTGACATGCTTCAGTCCAATTAAATCCACTTTATTTGGTTAATATCTTAAGCATAGGAGCAACAACTTTGTTAAAATATTTAATGAATCTACGGTAGTATCCTACATGTCCTAAGAAAATTCTTACCTCTGTTTGCATTTTTGGAGGTTGGAGGGATTGGATAACTTGAATTTTTGTAGTATCTACTTTAACACCTTCTTCTGATATGTAATGTCCTAAAACAATACCTCCTCTCATCATCATGAAACACTTCTTATGACTCAAAGAGGGATTTTTTTCTTGGCTTCTAACCAAAATTTTTTGTAATCTTGATAAAGTTTCTTCAAAGGTGTTACCATAGATTGTGAATTCATCCATATAAACTTCTACACATTCATTAATTAAATCAGCAAAAATAGCTAGAAAAACCCTTTGAAAGTTGTAGGTGCATTGCATAATCTAAAAGGTAGGACTTTATAAGCATAGGTACCTATAGAACATGTGAAAGTTAATTTTTTTTTATCTTCTTTATCTATGGAAACCTGATTATACCCACTAAAGCCATACAAAAAACAAAAGTATTTCTTCCCAACCAAGGTATCAAGAACTTGATCAATGAATGGTAATGGAAATAGTCCTTCTTTGTTACTTTATTTAGTTCCATGTAATCCATACAAATCCTCCATTTACCATTCTTTTTAGGAACTATTACTAATGGTGATACCCATTGGCTATCAGAAATTGGATATATCAATCCTGCATTCAAGATTTTAATAATTTCTTCTTGAACTGCATCTTTCATAGTTGGCTATCATAAATTGGATATATAAATCCTGAATTCAAGATTTTAATAATTTATTCTTGAACTACGTCTTTCATAGTTGTATTTAACATTCTTTGGGGTTGTCTTACTGGGTGGAAACCTTATTGAATAAATATACAATTGGTATAAATGTTATTCCTTTCATATCCTTATAGTTCCATGTAAATTCTAGTTGATGTTTTTTAAGCACGTCTATCAATTGTGATTCTTGTATGCTTGTGAGCTTATTATTAATATTCAAAGTACTTTTCGGTGTGATATCTATCTATTTGCATTTTTTGATATTTGCATATATTCCCATAATTTCATTTTTAAGCAAATTTAAGTGATAGTCATAACGGATCAATTGTTGAGTTTGACTTGTGCTAGCCTCATTAATGAGCATAGTAGATTTAGATAAACAACTATTATCTTGATCTTGATATTCTTGTTGATTTCCTACTAACAATGATAAGGGTCCCTCAATTTCTTGTTGTAGGTGTTCACCATAGTTGTTTTGGAAAATATATATCTAATGTTGATTCAAGAAATAGGCTAAGATCTTTAGTGTTTTTGCCATCATAAATAGTCATGTTTTCGGATCTGTAGCTAATGTAGGCATCAATTGTTGCAAGCCATGGGTGTCCTAGAATTAAGGGATGTCCCCCTAACTTCTTTTTGGGTTGTAAAACTATAAATTCTACAAGGTATTCCCATGAAATTACAGAGACTAAAACATCTTCCAGTTTTCCTTCTGGCCTGATATTAGACCTATATGCAAGTTGGAGTACTATAGAAGTTGGTTGTAATTTGTGTACTCCTAAGGATTATGTTGTTTCCTTGGTCATGACATTAATAGCAGCTCCTAAATCAACCAAAACATTGTGCAAGGCTATTTTACCAATGTGAACTATGAGTATAGGTATTCCGAGATCTATATATTTTGGTAATAACCTACCTCCAGTCATTATCTTAGATAATTGTCCAATAACTTGAATGGTTTGAGCTTCATTATTATTTTTCCTTCCTAAGTTTATAATTTGGATATATAGGAATATATTTGAGAGCTTGTAATAGAGGAATTTTAATGGTGATGTTTTCTAACTCTTGACGGAAATTGAAGGTTGGCTTAGATGGTTCTTTTGGTATTGCTAGTATTTCGAGAAATGGTATCTCCATTTATTTCCTTTAAGGAATTTGGATCTCTTTTTGTTTTGCTAGAATGTTTTCTGTTAAAGCTACCACCTCTTCTTTAGGCCTATCATCTTCATTTACTTTTTTATATATATTCTCTATGGGTTCTTCAAATTTTGTGAGAGTAGCTCTAGTATTCCCCAATATTTTTCTATATCTTAATTGAATCTGTTGGCAAGGTACCACATATATTGAGCATGTCTCATTTGTTTCAAATACCTATTGAACATTATTGTTATTATTAGGATTAGGCACTAGTTAAGCTGGTAAAGGTGGCTATTTAGGAGGATTTTTTACATTATTTGGATGTGGAAGGATTCTGTTTTGAGGATGATTTTGAGGTACTTGCCCCCTAAATTGATTTTAAAGGTTTTGTTGTTAGGACTGCCCTTGAGACCAGCTAGGTATTTTTTGATTGTATTGGTCACTCATATTTCAATTAGATGCATTTTTATTTTGTCCTACCATCCATTGAGGTGAATTTTCATATGGATTGGACATGAATTGAGCCCCAGGAAGCATGTTCCAATGTTGCCAATTCATCCAACTTGGAGAATTTGAATAATAATTAGGTCTTTGTTGCTTGGAATAGTTAGAGTTTGACCAATTGGGTGGACCACTAAATGGACCATTCCTTATTTGAGCTATAAAGTAAACATCTTCTACTTCTTTGACCTCAAGTTATTTTATAGCATTTTTAATAACCAAAATATATTTATAATTTTGATATTATGGTTCTTGTCATAGACTTTACAACAAGCGAAGATGTTGGAAATGTTTGTAATGTTGAGAAGATATTTTCTCAAGTTGTGTTTCTTCCTACATCTATGACAATATATTTCTTCAATGTTTTGCTCTTTCATTTTATTATCCATGAGGTCGAGAGATGATGTTATTTTACTCAACAAATCGGTTTTGAGATTCTCTAGCATATTATCAATTTTATCTTGTTTTACTCCCTCTCTTGATGATGGGTGTTTATTACTTCTTAATGGCTTATTTCTTGAGTAATTTTTGCAAATATTTACGATTTCTCCCAATCCCATATGATGAATATACCCCTTTACTATAAGGTTTAGTATGTCTAGGACATCTTCCTTTAGCCCTTGAAGAAAAAGTTCTTTTTGAATTTCCTCATCCAAATTAATGTTTACTATTGATCCCACAAATTGGAATCTCTTGAGATAATGTTCAAGGGATTCATCATATTTTTTATTCATGCAAAAAAAATTGGTTTTCTTATCCTAAACTCTACAATAATCTTGGTACCTCTCAAGTAATATGTCTTTTAATCCATGTTTTCCATACCATCGATTGCAAACGCTTTCTCCTAGACCCATAAACCATATTAAGGCTACATCCTTAAGTGTAGAAGGGAAGTATTAATTTTTGCTCATAAGTGGTGTAAAAGTAAGCTTGTCACACCACTTCAAATTCAAAGATAAAGGCATCAAGATCCTCATGTTGTTTCCCATGGAAGGTAAGAAAAATAGCAATAGAGATCAGTTTTGGCTCTCTTGTTAGACTATCTTCGAAAGAAGGAATTGGGAAGGCAAAAGTATTTCTCTGTCTAGCCCCCTTTGATTTTCTACTTCTCCTTGATCATTAGTCCTTTGCCTTTGGTTTCTATTTACTTCCCCTTATTTTCTACCCTGATTAGCCATGATTGAATATAATATTTCAATAATTGGACCAGGTATAGGTTCAGAAAAGAGAGATGAAGGATCTATATGATCATCAAATTTTGGTTTGGGTAGTAGATATGTTTTAGGATCTTGTTCTAGAAATTCAATTTGCTTTGTTGATGATGCAGATTATGTAGATGTTTGTATTACAATTTTAGTTTATTTTAACTCAAAATTTTCATATTTCTTAGTAAGGTTTCTTTGGTAATATGCTTTTGGTTCACTAATTTTAATAAATCTTCCCTTTGAATATCTAGGTATGTTCATGAAATTTCCAAGTTCTTTGGTTCTTGCAATAAATTTTTACATATTTAATATTCTTTGAATAACCTATAGATGTCGTTAATTGGATCGAGTTGTTCAGGAGTTAGATAATGCTCCTTCTCAAATCCAAATTCTTTTGTTACCAGAGTAATCAATTGGATAATAAAAACCTATTTTGGAATTGGATTAGGGCTCTTGAACTATAATTCATAATGCAAGTCTTGATACAATTCTCTAAAGCAAAATATTCTAGGTGCCCTATGATATCTCTTGCTATATTCTAAGCTCACTTACCTATCTTTTATTTTGTCTAGGAAATTGTGAATGGTAAGGGAATCCTTAAAATACTGATCCCATGGGTAGGTGATTTAAAATACTATTGCTCTTCTATCCCCACGCCACCATTCACAACTCCTTATAAGGTCAATATAGGGTGAGTGATAATCTGGCCCTATAATTTTAGCTATGTTTATTCTCTTGATTCTACCTAAATCATCTGATATATCTTTTATGATGTCAAGATGTTCACACAGACGTTCCCACTCTTTCTTAGATGTTTGGTATATTTTATCAAAAATAAGGTTAACTTCTTGTTCTAACAGTAATTTTTTGAGGTCAATGGATGCAGACTGTTTGATGCAATTTTATATCATCTAGCAATGTTTTTACTTCTCTTCTCTCCTCTTTTTTTATTTTATAGTTTATATAGATATATATTTTTTCTCTTATTTTTTGTTCTATTTTTGTTTTGTTCTTATTTTATTTTTATTGACAATTTAAAGCAATCATACTATTGTTAAGACTCAATCTGTAATTCACATCTAATAAATTTATATAGCCAACCCTTAACACAGTAAGAGAAAAATAAAAAAAATTATTTCTAAAACAATTCTTACTACCACTAAAACCATGTCTTATTTTCTAGCTAATTTGGGCACAATAAGGGAAAGTAATGTTTCTATTCTAAAAAAGTTCTTACTTTCACTAAAAGTAGGTATGATTTTCTAGCCAATTTTAGCACAATAAGGGAAAGTAAAATTTCTATTCTAAAACAGTTCTTACTACCACTAAAACCAAGTCTGATTTTCCAGCCAATTTTGGTACAGTAATGGAAAGTAAAATTTCTATTCTAAAACAAGTTTACTACTACTAAAACTAGGTGCAATTCACATCCAATGATTTTATACATCTAATATTAGCACAATAAAGTAAAATAAAATATTGCTTGAAAAGTAATTTTTTATGGAAATAAAATTGCTGAAATAAAAAGGTTAAATAATTGTTACCTATTGATTTTAAGGAGCATTTCACTATGATTATGTCACTCAATCATACCTACTTCCTGTTTTCATAGGTTAGAGAACCCAAACTGAAGCAAGCAACAACAACCACCCAATGCTTAGAAATTTGCTGAAATGAAAATTGCTAAAATCAAATATTAACTATGTAAGTAGTAAAATGATCCTAAGAAAAAGAACCTGGCAACGCCAAACAAAGGGGCTTGTTGGGAATTCTTGTGCTACTCTGACCCATATGCACACCAAGGACTTTTACCTCTTTCCACATACAGGTAAGCCTCTCTTGTGCAACCAATAGTATTTGATTAAAAAATTACGGCACTGCTCTCCCCAACAATGACACAAAAATGTCTAGTTGTAAACTCTACATTCATTTATCAATCCAGGGTGAATGATTTAAAGGGTAGTAATCCAATATATACTAGATTAGATATAAATGATATATATCTAAAAACACTGAGAGTTATCAATCTTGAGGCACTTATCTCATTTATTGAGAGTGTGATCTCCAAGATAGGCATCTCGGGATTGATAACTCTCGATGTTTTTAGATATATATCCTTTATATCTAAGCTAGTTTATTAAATAGTTACAACGGTTGGTTAGTCGGTTGTTTTAGTTTAAATATTTTAAATTTTTGCAATCGTTGGTTAGTCGATTGTTTTAGTTTAAATATTTTAAATGTTTTTGTTAATGTCAAATTTTTTAATAAAAAAATTTGTTTATGGCGTGACATGTATAACCTCTTTGCCTCCCATCCCCTTTCTGCCATTGTAGGGACGCTTCTCGATGTAATTAAATCAAATGATTAATCTTAGAATTAATTATGTTTCTCTTGGTTTCAGGTTTACAAAAAATAATAAAAGTTATAGGAAAATAAATTGTGTTGAACTGAAATAAATGCAATTTTAAGATTTATCCTTAATTAAATGCTACATATATTTATTTGTGTAGATCCAAGTGCAACCTATTAATTTAACTATCTATTTTTACCTTATAGTCTATGATGATGCAATTTATTTTAATTGATGAATTAAAGTTAATTCTATGTACTAATTATTCCTAACCTATTTTAGGGGCGAGAGAATAGGGACTGGCTATAGGAGTGGTCCATGCCTCCTAGAGGATAGTGTAAATATTTCTCCCCTAAACTATTTTACTTCAGTATCTAATGTGCATTAATACTACTAACACTATTCTAATTCATGGATATAGGGAAATATAGTAAAGACTACATAAACAAGTAAATCATAATAAAGTAAATGACACAGTTACCAAATACATGACAAAAAGTGATGCTGCTATATTGCTAAAAATACAAATATATAGTATCTTTGAACATCAGGTCTTCAGAGTAGAAATTGTATACAAAATATCAGAGTGTAAACACTGGCATTAGAAAATTAGACATTAGATCTTTTCAAAGGTCTCTCTTATATTTTATAATGTTTCTTGAACATTCTTAATGAAATTATTCCATGTATTTTTCCATGTGGTTCTGTTGGCTTGATGATTTAGACACTATATTTTCAACAATAAAAATCTAAACTAAAATTATTTTATAACCAACTTGGACTTTGTCACAATCCCTATATTCCAAGTGGTAAACTAAAAAACTAACATAACTGAGGCTCTTAATTTAAATAATCTAATGATGTAACAAATATAACTATTCATCCTTCATTCCACGAAGAGACAAAATAGGCTTGCATCAGAATCTAAACATCTTAACAACATAATAATTTTACAACTTTATAATAATAATTTTTTTGAATTTAATAAATATACAATCTCATGCATAATGCCAATATGTCAGTTAACTATGTTGACTATGTATGCCTCATAAGGATGCTACGTTGTCACCGGACGTGGCATAACAATACGTTGGTTAGTTTGGCTTAGTCAACCTTATTTTTGTAATACCTTTCAGTAGATGCTTTTTGTAGTTGTATTTTGTAGTAACTTTTCATAGCATCCATCCATGAGTCTCCTTAACACATCATCCTCATGGCTATTCTATCCACACCTATTATCTAGTTTGTGCCTTGCCTCATCCTGCTCTGCAAAACTCCTACAATATTATCCTACCAAAATACACAAAAACTTGTACATTTTTGCGTAAAACACAAGCATAAATCACTTTTATCGTTATGGATCAAATTCATTCATGAATCACATAAATAAGATAAAATTACTATAAAACTACATTTGTTTTCATTAATTTATAGACAAAAAATTAATTAAACTTGCATAAAATATGTGTTGTTTTAACACTCATCAAAGAACATCATTGAATGCTCTTAAGGTGAAGGTGGATTTGGTTATGTGTGATGCTAGAAGATCGATATGTTGAAGGATGGATGTTGTGATGATGTTAAAGGAAGAGATAGTGTTAATAAGCACTCATTTAAAGGGCTTCCTATCAACTTGAGAAATAATATGTAGTGGAGGGTTCACCGATTCTAATAAAATTGATTTTACTTTAAAATCATAGAATGTGATGGAAGGCTCCATACACGTTCATATACTCCCCACAAAATTGTTGAAGGTATTAGTGTCTTGGGATTGAAGTTCAATGGATTTTAAAATTTCCATTAATGCCTCATGATGTGGGGGATATTGTTGTATTAGCTCATAGATAGATAGTTTTGTTGAAACTATTTTGAGACTAGTTGTTAGTCAACTACTCAGTGAGATGATGGGTTGTTGTGGATGATTTGGAAGATGAGTGTATTGATATGGATGGCTTGGAAGGTGAGTAGATTGAGATGGATGACTTGGAAGTTGAATGGGTTGGAATGAATTGGAGGAAAATAGATGGGTGATGAAGAATTATTAGGTTGAGGAGACACGCTTTCTTGAGGTGCTATAGGAGGTTGATTTGTCTGTTGTTGTTCATTTTGTCTATTGGTGCTTTTTTTTACCTCAAGTAACTATGTGAATAGCCTCCATAAAATCTTGATACTGTTGCACGTGGTTGACTTGATTAAGAGGAATATTGTTGTTTGACCCCTTGTTACCTATTGTTGTTCCTCATGATGAGGAAGTGGTGTTTGGTATATACTAAGTTTTTGGTTTTGTTGAGCCAAAGGACTATCAAACTTGATGATCCCTAGCTCTATCAAATATTGCACCAGTTGCTTAATTGACCAACAATTATTAATATCATGTCCTTTATGTCAATGGAAATGATAAAACATGTGTTTCTTATAGCTCTTGCCACATTTAACTTGATATTTAGGTATGATTTTGGGTAAGGTAATAGCATTGGTATCATACAACCTATAAAATATGGAGGTATATGATTCAAGAAAATGTATAAAAATATAGTTTTGTTATGCAAATTGTTGATGTTGGTGATTTTCCACATTTGGTACTATGTTATGAAGTTATGGAGGCGGGGGAACTGCTTGATAATTGATTTTTGTGATTGTTTTTGCACTATTTGTTGTTTTTGTTGAGTCATTATCGGCTGACTCAAGATGACTTGATTTACTTGATTTGGTTTTGACTAGCTAGAATAACTTCCTTTTGCTTGAACCTTATTTTCCATTTCTTTTTCTTAGGCTTAATCTCATCCTATTGGATTTTTATCTCTTCGATGATATGAGCCTAAGTGAAAGCCTCGTTGAATGTTCTATATTATTAAAGTTGCAATAACAAGGAGATGGTTTTTAAGAAACTCCTTGTGAACATTAAAATTAGTTCTTCCATTGATAGGGAGAATGCTAACTTGGTTATAACTGGCCTCCAATGGTTACCAAAATCATAGACTGACTCTCCTTCAAATTGTTTAAGATTATTTAGGTCAATCAATATGGTTTTCTTATGAACATTGAGGGAAATATCTCCAAAATTTATCTACCAATTGTTCAAATGTGTAAATATTATGGTGAGGTAGATGATTGTATGAGTTTAAAGCATCTCCCCCAATGTCTGAGGAAATTTTTTTAGCATCAAATCATCTTGATATTGGATCCGAAAGCATGAGTGGATGAATGTGCTCATGTGCTCTCGAGGGTCCTTAGTCCCTTTAAATTTTTCAATAATTGGTACTGTGAAGTCTATCAAATATGGTGGTGATGGTACCAAAAAATGGATAGGTTGATTAACTAGTTATATCAAAGGTAGGCTTCTGGTACATCATACCAGGAGTATGTCAAATCAAGCTATTAATATGTTATTGCATGGCTTAGATTTTAGGGTGCTCCACTTATGTGTGAAAGCCTTGGATTGTTTGATAATCAAGTGAATGTGGGGTGTATGGGGTGACGAATTATTGAGGTAGAATGTGATGTTGATGGCTAGATGGATTGAAGGATACATGATGATGTTGGGCTTGGTGTTGGACTTGGTGATGGAATAATTATTGTTGATGAAATAGAGGTGATATTTAGGGAATGTGAGTGTGTTGGGTTGCAGAGTCAAATGGATGTGGACTAATGGAGGTGTGGGGATGGAGATCGCAAAATATTATGATATCCAAGATGGATTTGAGGTGAAGAAATTGTGTTGTCTTGGAGTGGAATGGGGTTTAAAATTTTCCACCTGTGTTTGTTGTTGGGGGTATGAATGAGCATCTTTCTAGCCCATGAAAAATTGGTTGAGGTTTTTCCATGCTTATTGTATGGTAATTTTTGAAGCATATTGTGTGGATGTGATGGATGTGTATGTGGGTAAGGTATAGGTGTTTGAAATATTGGTGGAGGGTATGTTGTGAAATGAATCGTAATAGAATGAGGGGTAGTGGATGTAATGGTAGATGAAATCTATGAGGCTGCATTGACATGTGCTTCGTAGAGTGGATTGGTATAGATGGTGGTATAGGCAAATGGGATGGAGGTGATTTACCTATGTTGTGATGGAGACATGTGATGTGAAGGTGCAAATGATACCTCAAAAAAGAGGGTTGGTGTAGACTTGGTTGAAGGTGTGGGGATGTGAATGGGCAAGTTCCAACTAAGAATAAGAAACTTGGTTGTGTGGGATGTTAAGTTGTTCTAAGATAGGACTGGTTGGTCTTAGGTAAGCTCTAACTTTATCCATGTCTATATAATTGGTATGATGGTCGATTGGTGTGGAAGGCTATATTTTTGGGATGGAGGTGTGAATGGCTCTGTGCATCACATCAATATTTAAAGTGAATACTATGTGTGAGGGTCTTGTAGATAAACTAAAATAGCTTATCTATGTTGGGCTAGCTGGATTAGCCATAGAAGTGACTAGGGAAGAGGTGGGGCACTCCATGGATGAAGTGGATTGGTTGGTAAATACTTGACTCATGATTTTGGCTTGACTTCGAGTTGAAATCATAAGCTAATAATTCAACTAGGGTAGTGAATGTGTGGTATGTGTGTGGAAAGATGCAATGATAATGAAAAGAACACAGAATAAAAATAATAATTGAATCCTATGTCTTGAAACAATGTTTTTGTTTTTTATTTTTTATTTTTATTTTTTTATTTTATGCGGTTTGTGTGTTTTGATGTGTAGACCTAACCCTAAACTACTATGCAGGATGGGTTATTAAGGTGGATGGAAAATTAGAACTTTTCTAGTGATGGAATCCAGAATAATTGCTCATAGATTGCTAAGGTGTCTATTGGGCAAGATGGTGAATGGAAATGAAATCCACCATCGCTAGTCTTGATCAATGATTCATGGTGAAGTCCAACTTGCTGATGTTAAATGTGAAATGTGCAATTGTGTGTGATTATTTTTAAATATTTGTTATCTATGGTGTTCATAAAATTGCCAAGAAATCCTCTTCTACTCAAAAAAATTGGTGACCAATAATACTAATACCAAGTTCCCAAAAATAACCTAGGGTACACCTCTTAAGATCCATCCTAAATAACCAAGTGATTCCAACAGTGGAGGGTTCGCCTAGTTATTCCACCCTAAATAATCAAGTGATTCTAGGAGCGAGAGTAAGCTCGAGTATCAATAACTTGTTCCAAATTTAAAAATTAATAAGTGAGAGAGCCTAAAGTGTAGCTATTTATGCTTTTTAATATTATTGCAAACAACACTCAGAGTAAGAAGTAAAAATACCACAAAATAGTAAAAACTTAAATTTAATGTGATGAATGTTCTAATGCAACTAACATGGATGCACAAATGTAGATCTATCCTATGTGCAAACTATATGAAGAAATTTTTGTAAATGCCTAAGATGCAAAAATGTGTTGCTTTTTAAATAGAAAGTAGATATTTTCTTTTCAATCTCTCTTTAAAAAGCAAAAATGGAGGTGGGGTTTGATCAAGACTTACCAGGAAGCCTATGTATTTCTTCCTGAATCTCTTGGACATAGAGAAAAGTCTCGTGGATGTGGTGAGGATCTCTTGGATGTGGTGGGGCATCCCTCGAATGTTGTAGGGCATCTGTGCAACCACAGATCTAATTATATTGCTCCTAGAAACACTAGTTTCATGATGTTTGCACAATTAAATATTTGAAATCCTACACCTTAGAAAGCATAAATTAGAAATGTTGAAAAGGTATGCTAAAATAAGAAACCCTTTTGGGATCCCACCGTGATTACCATTTTATAAAGTAAAAAGTCAACAATACCAAGATAACAATACAAAAAACAACATAAAAGATATTTCACAATGAAGAAAGAATATGGTATTAATATTATGGGAGCCTTGATCTCTAATGTTACAATATAATTTGTGTTGATACAATGATTACAAGTGAAGGGTTTAAAATCCTTGTTTACAAAGAATATCTAGTGTCTTCTACATCATCTTTTACTCCAAACAAGTTTGTGGGTGGGCTTGTGTATCCCTATGAGACCACCCTAGCTACAACAACCATCAATGTACAATGATCCTTGCAACCTACACAAAAATATATTAGAAAAGGATTAGTAATACCTGTAGGGTCTCCACTGTGTGAGACCCACTAAAATCCAAAAGTAAGCAATATAAATCCTAACTGAAATATTGAATAAAATAGAGTGCAGATGTACCAAAAATGTAAATAAAGCAATAATGAGTAATACCTTGTCAAAATTATACCTATTGTTTGATCTATGCCTATACTTCTATGATCTGATGATACACGAACACCCAAAAGTGTTTGAGGGTTTATCGATTACAAATTGGTTGAGGGTAAATGCCTTGGAGTATTTTGGAAGGGCTATGAATGCCCTATATCATTCCTAGAATGCTTAGCAGTGTTCTAGGAATGTGCTTGATAGTGTTCAGGGATTTTTGGAAAGGATACTACATAACCAAATCTGGTTTGCAAGGGTTTTGGCTATAGAAAATAGAGGATGTGGTAGTGGCAAGGATGAAAAGGGATAGTGAAATGCTAGGGTTTGGATGAGGATGGATGCAAGGACTGATGATCTCTAACTTTTGAATTGAATGAACTCTTAACTGCTTAACCTTCATTCATTAAAGTGAATGATATTTTATAACTTACCTTCACCATGTTAGGGTTTTGATGACACCAATGGGTGGTGGAGATTAAATCATGATGAATGACTAAGATTATGTATTTGATATGTGACACAGATCAAGTTAGATGGATGGTTGAGATTAGATTGTGATGGGTGGCTATTATTTATTCATATATATATATATATATATATATATATATATATATATATATAATATATATATATATATATATATATGTATGTATGTATGTATATTAAATATATAAATATAAATAAATATATATATATACAAATAATGGATGGTTGTGATTGGTTGATGCGTGGAAGACAAGTGGTTAGGATTTCGTGTCTACAGTTACACTCCTTGCTCTATAAACCCCCATCTAAGGATAAACTCCCAAAAACCCCACTAAAAATTTTAGATTTTAAAAACCTAGAGATATAGTCTATGCTAGTGATCATTTTTAGTCTACCTTCATATAGAGGGGTCCATGAATATCAAATGGTGACGGTATATACTATTTCTAATCCTAGGTGCTATGATGAGTCTAACCTATACTTTGCATAGAATCTCATTTTCTTTGGTTGGGAAGATTTATTATGTGATAAAATTCATGAGTTGTTGAATCAGTTGCAGTTATCTCCATATGCCACTTTACAGGTAGCAAATCCACCTCCCAGAGGAAGAGAAAGTGACAAAAAGGATTTGCTCAATTTTGACAGTTTTGATAGTTTGCCCAAGTTTTGTAAATCGTACAGGTAGGGGTAAACCATACAAGGAAAACCATACAACTAGGAAGGTAAACCATACAATGCAAGGGAAAACCATACAAGGTGCATTGAAATGCAATGAAATGCATGGGAAATGTAATTTTGGGATGAAATGGTGCATAAGTTTGCTAATTAAGGTTTTAGACTTAGTAAAAGTCTAAATTTATGCATTCTATTATGGATGGGTAGTTGTAAATAACTAATTGCCTCAGGAACCACTTTGGAATGGCTTGGGAAATGTTATATAAGGCCCCATTTTCAAATTCATAGGTCTGGTTGTTGTTGGAGATGTATTGAGTATTTATTGGTTAGAATCCAATGAGATAGATTGTTAAGTTCTGAGTTATTGTAGTAGATTGATAGAACAACCATATTGTAATTGCATTTATGATAGAATAAGACACAAATGAGTATGAATACATTTTTTATAGGTTGTGTACAATTTTGGCACTGATGGATGAGGATTTATGGTTTAATCTTGATGCATGTGTTTTCTGGTGAATGTTTGGATTAGTTTTATGCATTGTTGCAACATATTGTAAGAATCTATCACTGGTGAAGCTTGAGGAATGATATGTGAGCATGAAAAAACTTAGGAGGATGTCATGAACCCTACTGTATGATTTTTGAATGTAGTCAATGGAATTGAATCTCTCACAAGCCCCGTTAAGATGTTTTGCATGTTGTTGAGAATGGATTAATTGGCATATTAAACCTTTACAAAACATACCTGAGAGAGATTGGACCAGTAGAGTATATTATTTGGCACCTGGATGTACCTTCATTTCGTACAAATCGTACACCAAAGTTCGTACAAATCGTACAAGGAAAACTTACCCGATTTGGCAAACCAGGTGATTGAGAGAAACTTACCCGATTTGGCAGTTTAGGGGAATCGACTTGAATGATTACAAAACTGTGTACGGAAGCCTCCAAAACTGAGTTTGATAGTTTGGATGAGTGTAAAAGTGTACAAGCCTTGCCACTGTATGATTTGGGATCATACAATGTGTGAATTTGACTTCCGTACAAGTTGTTCATTAGGCGTAAAAGGGTAGTTTGAAGGACTGTACGGTTGTACGATTTGGAAATCAAGTTGGGACTTGTATATTGATCATTCCAAGCCTTATAAAATACCTCCCCACTAGGAATACTACACCCCTATGCTACATTTGGCATCGTTGCCTTATCGAATCTGGCATTTTTGTTAAAATGGGTCAAATTGATGAAGTGTGAATACTACAAAACTGGAGGTGAATGATGGACACCAGTGCACGAAGCCGTAGGAGATGGGAAGTATGAGAGAAAATTCTAGTAAGAAGGAGCATGAGGATTTCTCAAAGATAAAACACAAGTAACTCAGATCGTAGTACTCAAGAACCAGAAATAGAGCAAGTTTGGACATCCGAAGAAGGAGACTTTGAGGCATTGTTGATAGAGACAGAAGATGAGGAAATAGAACCACCTAGCGTAGAGGCAAGGGTTGACACAAAAAAAGTGCAAGAGGATGGAGAGTGGATGGTGACACCTGAGAAAGTGATAGAAGGGTTGCAAGGGAGTGCAGAGGATGGGAGTCAGGCACCAGAGCAACAGGGCGTGAGGTCTCAGGAAGATAGACCAAGACCATCTCCCTCACATCAGCGAAGGAGGTCATGAAGTGAAGATGCATGAGAGTTTGGTCAACGAGTGGTGGGATAGAACAAGATACCTCGAATTGAAACTTTTGATGACAATAGTAGTAAGACACCCCCAAGGAGGAATCAGTCAGATATTCCACGAGATACCTCAAGTGATAGTGATGATTCTCCGAAGATGGCTAACAAGGCAGCCAAACAAAGATGTCCACCATTTTTAGGTGAGGGTAAGGAAGACCCCACAAGGCACATTGGAACTTGCATAACCATTTGGAGAGAAAATGGTGTGGATAGACCAGATGATTGGGTAACTTTATTTCCTGCTACCTTGAGAGGATTGGCAATTGATTGGTATTTGAAGAGAGAAAATACCATAGATTTTCAGACTTGGAACCAGATAAAGGATAAGTTCATTGAAGAATTTTGACCTTTGAAGGACGATGGAGACATCGTTACTGAACTTTGCATGACAAAGCAAAAATATGATGAAGATGTGAAATCCTATAACCGTAGACTAAAGCAATTAGTCGATAAGATGCAGATGCCTCTGGCAGATGTTCTAGTAAAGTGGTGGTTTGTAGATGGATTGCTTCCAAAGTATAAGAAAAATATGAAGGCAGTACCATCAGAAACATATGAAGAAGCAGTGAAGCATGCAAAGAATTTTGAGAGTGAATCAAAATAGATGTATACAAGAATTTTGTCTCACCCCAAGTCTAATGATTCAGATAGTGGAGAAGATGACACTATACAAAGGATAGTAGCATCATTTCATCAGGAGTTTGATAAGATTATAAAAGAACAAAAGATCAAACTTGACAGGAATGACATTTGGTGCACAGAATGCAAGATGAAAGGTCATACAAATGTGAAGTGTCCGAGGAATGACTATTGCCACATTTGTAATGTGATGGGACATGAGGTAATGCTATGTCCGTATAATGCAAGAGTACATCCATAGGTATTGTCAATCCAAGAGTAGGAAGAGAAATCAAAGGCCCAAGGAAGTGGGCAACAAGCAACAAGTGGCGGTTATAGAAATAGCAGACGAGGTGGAAGACCAAACCAAGGCAATCGACAAGGAGGGCAAAGTCATTTGTAGTATGACTCAAAAGGGAGGTCGATCATACAATGTCACAATTGCCAAGAATGGGGGCATTTTACAAAAAATTATCCTTCACCTCAGAGGCAGGAAACACCGCAAGCAAGTACTACACATATGTGTAGATGGTGTGGTCCAGGGAACCACAAAGAAGTGAATTGCCCAAAGTAGGTGAGTTCAAGTAACCCATAGAATGTCAGTTATCTAGACATTGAGGTTCCTCAAGTTAAGGAGGAAACCCAAGAAGTTTTAGCCATGATGAGGAATCAGGCTAAGAAGGATAAGTATCCAGAGCCAGCAAAGGAAAAGCAACGCTGGCAAGTAGCAAAGAAAATATTGCAAGAAGAAGCTGAGAAGACTAAATGAGTAGAGTCAACAACCGATAAGGAACTGAGAAAACCATCAGACCAAGAGATAGTTGTGCAAAATCTAGTAGCATAGGTTTTGGATACCACAGTAGAGATTAAAGTATCAAACCTGTTGGAAGCTATTCCAACATTGTAAAAAGCAATGGTGGAAGAAATACAACCGCATAAGGTGATGGAAGTGCAAAGCCAACCGATTCAGGAGAAGGAGCGAAAGGATCAGTTCATGGATCCAACTATATTAATGATTGATGTGGGAAAGAAACCCGCATTAGTTCATATGGAGATCCTAGGGCACAAATTGACACAAGTAATTATGGATGGAGGATCTAGTGTCAATGTGCTACCTAAAAGAACATGGCTAGAACTAGGTGCTCCATCTCTATGGGCATCGAGCTTCTGATTATATGGTGCTGACCATAATGGTATCGAGACAAAGGGAGTCTTGACAGCACAACAAGTGGTGATAGCTGACCAAGAGTTTGTCTTGGATTTCATTGTGATTACAATGCAGAAGCTTGCATACGATGCTCTCTTGGGGAGAGGATGGCTATGAGTAGCCAAAGTTAATCACAACTAGGGAAAGAATCAGATCACTTTTAAGAAAGGATAACATAAATATATGATTAATCTAGCTAATCAAAAAGTTAGTGAGGATGTAGCTATGATAGATGAATCAAAAAATTCCTTAGGAGATGAAGGGTATGAACCTGATGGAGAAGGAATGTTGTACCTAGATGAATGTAGCGAAGATGAAGCTAGATCTGATAGTGGACTTCTTCATTGGTAAATGGAGGAGTACAAAATTTTTCAGCCCAACTACCTCTGTATTGAGTCAGAGGAGATCAAGGAAAAACAAGATAAACCAAAAGTTAGCCAGGAACCTAAGAAGGAAGTAGAAGAGAAATGGACATTTCTAAAAAGTTTTGTAGAGTATACAGTAGGAGATGCAGATATTGATACAAGGCTAGCACACCCAAAGAATGTAGAGAAAGTAGTGAGTGAGCTAGAAAATATCAAATATGAAGGACCTTGGATAGTGGACATCAATCTAGGAATGGAGGAGGAACCTAGGATGATTCACTACGGTGATGATTGGAACCCTGTACTGAAAGCGATGGCTTTTAAGATATTCTTAGAATATAAGGATGTCTTTGCATGGACATATAAGGACCTGAAAGGAGTACCACCAGAATTATGTGTCCACAAGATTACACTAATGCTTGGAGCTCAACCCGTAAGGAGGAGACCATATAGAATGAACCCAAAGTATGTTGCATTAGTGAATGCAGAGATAGAAAAGATGTTGGAAGCAGGAATCATCTTCAGGGTGACAACCAGTGAATGGGTCTCACCTATAGTGATCACCTTGAAGAAGGAAGTAGATAAGATCAGAATATGCGTGGACTTTAGGAGTCTAAACATAGTAACTATTAAGGATCCCTTCCCTATTCCCTTCATAGATTCTATCTTGGAAGAAGTCGTAGGACACGAGATCTATTCATTCTTGGATGGGTTCTCGGGATACAATCAAATTAGTATAGCCAAGGAGGATAAGTTGAAGACCACATTTATTGTGGAGAATGGCATTTATGCATACAATCGAATGCCATTCGGGCTCTATAATACCCCAGCTACATTTTAGCGTATCATACTGTATATATTTGATCAGTTGGCAACAGGGAACTTTAAAGCATTTTTGGATGATTGGTCCATTTATGAGAAGATCAAGGAACATCTTCCTACCCTCAGTGAATGTATGAGTAGGTGCAAAAATGCACAGATATCATTAAATCCTAGGAAATGCTATTTGATGGTACCATATGGGAAATTGTTGGGACACATTATGTGCAGTGAAGGATTGAAGATAGATCCTGATAAGATCCATGTGATATTGCACATGGAAGAACCATTTGATGTGAGTTCACTTAAAACCTTCCTTGGATCGACGGGTTACTATCGAAGGTTTATCAGGAATTATGCACATGTATCCTACCCATTAGATTCCTTGATGAAGAAGAATGTTCCTTTCAGATGGATGGAGGAGCACCAAGGAGCCTTCGAGGAGCTGAAGGCTAAGCTTGTGAGTAGCCCGATTTTGGTGTTCCCAAACTAGGATAAGGAATTCCATGTCCATATTGATGCTTCAAATTTTGCAATTGGATGTGCTTTAGCACAAGAAGGGCAGTTTAGGCTAGACCAACCTATTTTCTTTGCTAGTCACCTTTTGTCAAGGCTAGAGAGAAATTATAGTACAACAGAAAGAGAAGCTTTGGGAATGGTATATGCAGTTCAAAAGTTTAGGCATTACCTATTGGTAAATCCCTTTGCCTTCTATGTCGATCACCAAGCCCTGTTGTACTTGATAAATAAACCAATGATACAAGGATGAGTCAGTAGGTGGCTCATCACCCTTCAGGAGTTCATATTTTGAGTAGTGGTGAGGCCTGGTAAGAAGCATGTGATTGCAGACCAGTTGTCTCGGATACGATCAGGGGAACCTACAGGAATAGGAGTTCTTGATGAATTTCTAGATGCATAATTATTTTCCATCAATGTTGTTCCATCATGGTACAAGTTGATTGGCCAATACCTATCCATAGGAGAGTTGCCACAAGAAATGATAACAACCAAGAAAAATAAAGTGATCATGAAGTCAACACCTTTCCAGATAATAGCAGGATTACTGTATAAAATGGGAAGTGATGGTATCCTACGAAGATGTGTGATGGAGGAAGAAGTCAAAGCAACATTGAAAGAGGCTCACACAGGCTTAGCAGGAGGGCATATGGGACCAGATGCGACTGCTAGAAAGATATTGCTAGCAGGACTATGGTGGCCCACATTGTATAATGATGCAAAGGAGTATGTGAAAGCATGCGATACTTGCCAAAGGGCAAGAAAGCCGGTAAAGAGGGACTTTATGCCCTTGCATCCATCACAACCACAAGAGTTATTTGAATGGTGGGGATTGGACTTCGTAGGACCATTGAAGACATCTCGATAGAAGGAAGTGTAGATACATCGTAGTAGCGATAGAATACCTAACAAAATGGGTTGAAGCAAGAGCATTACCTGATAACTCAACTAAAAGTACAATGAGATTTTTGTATGAATAGGTAATCACAAGATTTGGTATTCCACTACAGTTAATAAGTGATCGAGGGGGACACTTTGTTAATGAAATTATCAAAATGCTGACAATAGAGTTTAGGATTTTACACTCATTGTCTAGTCCGTATTATCCCAGAGCGAATGGGTAAGTGGAAGCAACAAATAAAGTCCTGGTATCTACTCTGTATAAAACCTATGGAATAGAGGGAGCAGATTGGGAGGAAAGGCTACCATCTATTTTGTGGGTATATAGAACAAATTTTAAACCTACAATAGAGCATACACCTTTCCAATTAATGTATGGACATGAAGCAATGGTGCCAGTTGAATTCTTGATACCAAGTTTGAGAGTCATGGTAGAGCATCGCTTGGGTGATCAAGAAATTTTGGAAGAGTGATTGATAGCATTGATCAAATTGGATGAAAGAAGAGTCATGGCACAATGGGTGATTGAGGTAGCTTAAAAAATATGGAAGGCATGGCATGACAAACATTTGAGGAAGTTAGAACTTAGTCCGAGTGACTTGGTTCTAAAGTTTAACGAGAAGCGGGAAATCAAGCCTAGTAAGCTGAAGATGTTATGGCTTGGTCCCTATAAAGTAGTTGAAGTAATGAATAATGGAGTAGTCAAGTTATAGAACTTGAATGGGATAGAGGTGCTTAATACTGTAAATGGCTCAAAGTTGAAGCCTTACAAGGTACAATGCTTATTCATTTCTTTAAAATAAATTGAATGATGAAGATGAGCGAAAGCTCAAATAGGAGCTCAAAGTGAGCCAGGTCCATCATAGGAGGAGCCTGACATAGGACTCACACACTTATTTTTAGAAGGGGAGGAACCATGACCAACCATAGAACAACAAGAGTTGGCACCTCGACTCAGAGAAAGAAGAAGATTACGAGTACATGTCAGATTTGCTGATGGGACCGAGCGAGTTGAAGAAGAAGATGAAGAATGGATTCCTCCAAATGAAAGAGGACATCAGGAGATAGTACTATTACCCAAGAATAGGGGAAGGTAGGAAGAAGCAACCCCAGTAAGTAGAAATAGGATGTATCCTCAGGTAGAACAGAGGGAACTACCCCAACAAGTGGAAGGATGAAGAAGGATACGACTAACAATACGATATGAAGATAGAGTGGACACATTTGAAATGGAAGTTTTGGAGGAAGATGGGAATGAGACCATTGATCAAGAATTGGTTGGACTTACTCCATTGGCTTAGATAGGGCTATTACAGTAGAGAATGTGGTTATAGACTCAACAACTGCAAGAAGAATATCAAATGTTGTGAGGTCATAATGCAATGTTGAGAGAGCAAATCATCCAAGAATTGGATGGCACAATACGAAGGTTGGAGGAACAAAGGGTAGCTAGGCTACAAGAGCTCGAAAGGGAACCTGAGGAGGTTGAGGGACTAACTCCAAGAAGTGGTGGAGGGAATGGTGGTGCAAGCACAAGTTCATAGGTACCACCGAGTGATCCACCAATGACAAATGAATATGTAGAGATGCTTTGGCGAGATATTGAAGAGGCAACTACATCACCTGAATCACAAGGTAATATACGACTAGATTTGAGTGACTCTAGTAATGAAGGAATGCCTTGGCTAGTAATGGAACCTAGTACAGAAAGTAGTGATGAGGATGATTGTCCAGAAAACCCTCAGAATCCTCGAGGTAATCGTGATCCCCCAACATGTACAACAACACAATGACAAATAGGGAGACCACGGGGACATCAAACCAACCTTGACCTATAAGCATATATAATAGCCTATCGACAGTTGAGAAGACAAAGGAGAGAAGTAAGGAGATTGGAGAGGTTGATGAATTTACCAACTGATTGGGTGGAATAGAGAGAAGAGAATCAGAATCACTCAAGTTCTGAGATGGACTTTTTTGATGCATATAGAGAGGTTTTGGCAACATCATCTCCACAAAGAAACTTTGAGGAAAGAATATGGAGACGTCACCTAGCACGTGCATATCATAGAATCTAGGCACTATGATAATTATCACCAAGTACAAGAAGAAGCATAAGTCCACTAGCCAACATTGAGTTGGTAGAGATAACTCCTAATACCCAAACAATGGGAGGAAGGAATAGGGAAAGACCCCTAAGGCTTCAGCCAAGAAGGGGAGGAGGTATTCGACTACGAAATGAACAAGGACAAGGTGATGTTACAATCAAAGGAGGAAGAGGACGAGGAAGGTTCTGACCCCCTACTCCTAGATGGCCAGGAGATACACCTTTAGCCTATATGAATTGGACAAGGAATCTACGAGGGTTACCAAGAATTAGGGGAATCTTACCAAATCCTGCAAGGCGATGTACATGGGGATAACCATCCTTAATATGACAAGGACCTCAATGAGTGATGGGTGGTAGAGGATTACTCTAGGAAAGGGAGGAATCACCATTAGCACAAAGAAGCCCGATGTCAAGAGGAGTAGGATAGGGTAGACATTCACGTGGTAGAGGCCTTGTAGGAAGAGGAAGAGTACACTTTGTGGATGAAAGAAATTTAGGCCAATAAAGGGTTCGATCGCCAAGTCTGGAGCTATAATTGATCCGAGGTGATAGGTAAAGAAGTCACTCAAATGATAGTAGAGTGGTTAGGACACCACTACCATGGGATCAATCACTTACATGACAAGAGGAAAGGACACCAGGTGAGGATACTCTAGCTTGCAACTGTACAATTCTAAATTGTACACATGGTAGGGGAAGGCCTGAGAATGTAGTAACATCATAGGAGGAGATAAATCGACCAAGGGAACAAGTAGTGCCGGAGGACACAATTACTCATAATGTTACGATTGAACCTCCAAGAGAAGAATCAGATGGAATCGTACAAGTGAATGTCACTGTGCGATTGCCACGAAGGTAAAGTGTAAATAGTTTAGGAAATGAAAAAAAAAAGGGTACCTTAGTTGTGAAAATCCCTCGGGATGCAATTAAGAAGGAAGTGGGTTGAAAACCAAAAATGGTGGCCTCTTCAAAGAGAAAGAAAATTGAAAATTTCTCTAAGTATAAGATCGTACAAAGCAAAATGGAAGAGGAAAAAGGTATAATTATGAGATCGTACAAGTCAAATTGGCAAAAGGACATGGGAAATCATACGAAGAGATAGGTTGTATGATTTAGGTCATACATTGTATGATTTTGGGCATGTTGTACGATTTTCAACTACCCCATTTAATGCGGCATGCACGGGAAAAAGCAATGGTTGGAGGAAAAAGCGAAAAAAGGACAAAATTTTTCAAAAAGCATGTTGAGTTGTCAATCATCCATGCAAGGAGGATGGAAAACATGCAAAGTGGCACAATTTATGAATTAAATTGGTTAGGGTTTAGTTAGGGTTTGAGAAATAATTTAAATAGAAGGTAAATTTGCAATTCCCTTAAACCGTACAAAGAGAATTCAAATTTTTTAGGAGGATGAAGGTGGAAAGCATGCAATTGAATGGAGAAGACTACATGGGCAGAAAAATTCATAAAACAACAAATAATATGACCTTTTAATTAGCACCAAGGAGAACTTTTCACATTTAGAGAAATCAAACCGGAGAAGGAAAGGAAGAGAAAAATTAGGGTTTGACTCCATGGAAGGAAAAATTTGAAGTGTAGCCAGGAAGTAAGGAGGAATAGTAGTAGAATGTGGCCAAGTATGAACCAGGTGGTGAAAAATTGCACATTAGGGTTTGAAGCAGTGATAACTTGGAGCCAAAGTGGAAGATTTGCAAGGAAAGTGAAATTTAAACCCTAAAATCGAACAAATCAAGAAAAACCAAGCTGGAAAAGGTAGGGGAAGGAAGGAGAAGTCTATACAACTATAAATTACAGCCAAAGAATTCATTTTTGAAAGATAAAATTGTGCCAAGGGTAGAGAAGTTGGAATATTGCTCCCAAAAAGCACTGAAAAGGAAGATCGGGGCAATCCGAAAAATGGGTTGGTGAAAGATTTAGCAAAGGAGGACAAAATTATGAATTTTTTTACAACCTAGGGTTTGAAAATATGTACTATACGATTTTGGGGGTAAGGTGTACGATTTCAAGAAGAAGATAGTACAATTCTTGGTGATTTTTAGGCCATTTGAGGTAGTTTTCAACAAATTGTATGGAATCATATGGAATTGTATGGATTCCATGGAGGGAGGTAGCTAAAAAGTGACATTGTATAGAGTAGTACCACCCTGTATGATTTCATGTTGTAGATGTATGATTTGAGGAAGTTATGGCAGTTTGAAGACTGAACAGGCTAAAAATTAAACTATGAAAAAGGAGTAGTGTACGATCTGGAAGTGGTTGTTGAAGGTGAAACCATATAGGAGTACAAGGAAGAGCATATTGTATGATTTATAGTAAACTGTATGATTTTAGGAGTACTTTTGATTATGGAAATGGTGATGTTTGGATAGTAAGTTAACCGAAAGAATGGTGAAAGAATGATCTCAATAGAAGAGTTTGGACGTCGATTAAGGTGGATTGTAGCCAATAGGGTGGAAAGGTCACTAGGACCCCTACACGAGAGAGAAGCATATCCATGATAATACCAAGGGTGATAGTTTTAGTCCCACGATTGGCATGGTACTCGTCCTTGGAGGAGAGGAGGATATAGGTCATGGAGAAGGCAAAACTATTGGCAGGTTGATCAAAGAAGAACACCACCAAGATATCGGGAGGAGAGAATGGCACAAGAAAGGGTATCAAGAAGGGAATTGAGGAGTGAAGTACATATTCTATATCAGGATGAGGATCTGAGTAGTGGACCTAAGGAAGGTCAAGTGGAGATAACAAATATTTCATTCGTACAACATGGAGGAGACACATGCAAGCGATGGTGGAATGATAAATGAAACAAGAACCATCCATGGAGGAAATAGTTTGAGGAGGTTGGTGTAGCTATCATAGCACAAGTACCACCACACCAAAAAACCTTCTTCTACAACTACCTATTGCAGATGGTCCAGGCGTATAATCCTACGACCAAAACTACTTTTGTCAATGTGGACAAGAGGTCGATGAAAATAGAAGTGATAGTAGATGCATTTAGGAAGACATTTGGGTTGCCAAAATATGGCATGAATATAGTTAAGAATTTGGTTGATCTGATTGAGTCATATCATATCATCACTTCATTGACTAATGTGAAGTCATCGATGACTGCAAATATCTCGGGTGCGGGAACTCGAGGGATCAAATAGAGCCAACTAAAAGGAGATGATTGGCCATGTGTTATGAATATAGTAATGGCTCGACTTTTAGGAGATATAAGATCCATAGATATGCCAATATGGATGGCTCAGTATGTAGAAGGTATCACCCAAGGAATCTAGTATGATTGGGGTACCTATCTAGAAAGGAAAATGCATGAAGTATTGATGAAGAGACCAAAGAATTTTGGAATGACCTTCCATGCCATCGGACTATTATTGAATGCTATCACAGATTTGGGAATCCATTTTCTAGGTCTGATAGAACCTAGGAATGTGGAGGTAGGACAACCAACCATTTTGAGGTGGGCAAAGTCAGTACCCATTAAGAAGGAGACTCTAGAGAAGCCTCGAACAAAGAGGGAATAATATGCCATGAAGGTACTAGAAGACACTCCTTCGAATGATGAGGATGTACATCCTCAGAGGAAAAGAACAAGGAGATTGGAACCTGAACTGGAACAATAAGCAATGCAGCAATGGTAGTAGGAGCAATCGTCAGTTCAGGAAAGGGAGGGAAATATGGAGAGACAAGTAAGCCCAATTTGAATAAGAACAAGATGACAATGGGAAAGAATGGCAAAGAACCTCATTTTAGAGAAACATGATGAGCCTACACAAAAGGATCAGTAGGAGGAAGAATAATCAGATTTAGAAAATATAGATCTGGATGACTGGAGTTGGGTAGCAGTAGAGAATATGGTGGTATCTCCACAAATTTTCCAATGGGATGAATTTGAAATCTTGGACGCTTCAAAATTTTTGAAGGATATAGAGGTGGGGCAGATAGCACAGGAAGTGGCAGCCACCACTCAGGAGGAAAAAGAGGACACTGAAGTGAGAGTGGAAGCCTCAGAGGAAGAGTCTAGGAAAAAGAAGAAGCCCCATTACAAATTCGTGATGGGAGGAAGTTCAAAGCAAAATAACCTAAGTGATGCACAAGAAGAGACAAAAGCATCACAAGAACAGGAAGAACCTATTGTTGAGAAAGTCACCACAATAGGAACATAACAGAATCTGGAGGAAGAGTAGGTGACTGAAGAGCAACAGGTGGGCTCCACTAAATAGGAAAAAGCCCAGGAATAGATGGAGCAACAACAATCTCAACAGGATATTGTGAAGATAGAAGATAATGAGGAGGAGGAGAATATTGTAGAATGGACTCCACCTCGGGAAAATATAGACATAGAGAGAGCACTTCGAGAGCTTGGGGGAAGCTCTAGCCACCACATGGAGGAAGAGGAAGAATGAACTCCTACAGAAGAGGAATGATGGAGAATGAGAACAAGTTACCTTTTGAAGGTACCACAGTTTGGCAAGATTGAAATGGAAGAGGAGGTAAGAGGAGTAGAAGATGATGTGGAAAATTTCTTCTCACAGATAGGTGATGCCATAGCCAATGCCAAATTATAGTTTTGTATTGGATGCATGGGAGAATTAAAGTTGTGGGAGGAACAAGTGTCTCTCGAATTGGAGAAAATAATAGAATGGGTGAGTAACAAGGAGCGTACAAGGAGAATCATAGATATTCATGTACAACACCCATGGACGTTACCTAGGGAAGAGGTAACCACAATGTTGGGAAGAGATGACTTGCTAGAAGGAGTGATAACCAACTATAGGCAGCATCCGAGGTTGTACTTGGATAGAACCAATCACCCGACTTGTTCGATGAACATAGGAGAATTGGAGTACAAGAGGGTCACTACAAATTTGGCTATCACTCTGAGGAAGTTGAACTTTCTCACACATTGGATAGAGTGGTTGAGCATCGGATTGGAGTAGATTTATCAGCTCAAGGAAGCTCAGAAGGAGGAGATGAAAGCCACTCGAACAGAAATGATTGCAATGGAGGAAGAATTGCAAAAGTGTAAGGCTATAATAGAAGGGAAAATAAAGAAATTGGAGGAAGATCTGACAAGCATAAATATTGAGTCTGAAACCAGACTTAATTTGCTTGAAGAAGAGAAGCGACAAATCTCCCAGATAGTAGAAGATAGGATTAAGGAGTTGGAGGCACAACTCAAGGTAAAGGATGAACATATGGCAGCACAGTTAGCCAAGAAAAATGAGCAAGTGGTGACATAGGCCAAGCAGATAGAAGAACTTCAAAAGGATAACAAAAGATACAATGAATTGGTCCTGGAGAAGCAAGCACAGTTGAAGGCCAGGGAAGAGACTGTTCATGCCTTGGAGGTAGATATTCATCACCACCTGGAGACCATTGCTGAGAAGAATGAAGAACTTCAGGTGGTGACTCAAATAGAAGCCCACTTGTAGGAAAGGTTGAAGAGGAGTGCCACTGACCAAGAAAAACAAATGTTAGAATTCCTGAAGACTACTGAAGAGAAGGCTAATTTCCATGGGGTGAAAGTAGTGGAAATGGGAAGCTATGCAACCAAGTTGAAGAATGAACGTGCAATTCTTCAAACCAGAGTGACTGAATCCCAACTGAAGTAGCAAGGTGAGTCGGAGAGGACACCGACCAAAGTAAAGGGGAGGGCAGATGTAGGCAACAAATCCACCTCCCAGAGGAAGAGAAAGTGACAAAAAGGATTTGCTCAATTTTGACAGTTTTGATAGTTTACCCAAGTTTTGTAAACCATACAGGTAGGGGAAAACCATACAACTAGGAAGGCAAACCATACAATGCAAGGGCAAACCATACAAGGTGCACTGAAATGCAATGGGAAATGTAATTTCAGGATGAAATGGTGCATAAGTTTGCTAATTAAGGTTTTAGACTTAGTAAAAGTCTAAATTTATGCATTCTGTTATGGATGGGTAGTTGTAAATAACTAATTGCCTCAGGAACCACTTTGGAATGGCCTGGGCAATGTTATATAAGGCCCCATTTTCAAATTCGTAGGTCTGGTTGTTGTTGGAGATGTATTGAGTATTTACTGGTTAGAATCCAATGAGATAGATTGTTAAGTTCTGAGTTATTGCAGTAGATTGATAGAACAACCATATTGTAATTGCATTTATGATAGAATAAGACACAAATGAGTATGAATACGTTTGTTATAGGTTGTGTACGATTCTGGCATTGATGGATGAGGATTTATGGTTTAATCTTGATGCATGTGTTTTCTGGTGAATGTTTGGATTAGTTTTATGCATTGTTGCAACATATTGTAAGAATCTATCATTGGTGAAGCTTGAGGAATGATCTGTGAGCATGAAAGCACTTAGGAGGACGTCATGAACCCTATTGTACGATTTTTGAATGTAGTCAGTGGAATTGAATCTCTCACAAGCCCCGTTAAGATGTTTTGCATGTTGTTGAGAATGGATTAATTGGCATATTAAACCTTTACAAAACATACCTGAGAGAGATTGGCCTAGTAGAGTATCTGATTTGGCACCTAGTTGTACCTTCATTTCATACAAATCGTACACCAGAGTTCGTACAAATCGTACAAGGAAAACTTACCCGATTTGGCAAACCAGGCGATTGAGAGAAACTTACCCGATTTGGCAGTTTAGGGGAATCGACTTGAATGATTACAAAACTGTGTACGACAGCCTCCAAAACTGAGTCTAACAGTTTGGATGAGTGTAAAAGCGTACAAGCCTTGCCACTGTATGATTTGGGATCATACAGTGTGTGAATTTGACTTTCGTACAAGTTGTTCATTAGGCGTAAAAGGGTAGTTTGAAGGACCGTACGGTTGTACGATTTGGAAACCGAGTTGGAACTTGTATATTGATCATTCCAAGCCTTAGAAAATACCTCCCCACTAGGAATACTACACCCCTGCACTACACACTTTTCACTTCTACTCACATCTTGCATGGTTTTTCTTCTATCACACTGTAGACTCCATGCCATGGGTAGCTCATAACAAGTTAACAATGAGGAAAAAAAACATCCCAATGGTAGAATGGTAAAATATATTAGAAATTTCATAATCCTATTACCATTTTAATAGGTAATTCTTGGGCCCAACCTTGAAAATAATTATGTATTATTCTCATCTGTCCAACCAAGTTAGGAGTCTACTACAAGCTAAACATGCAAAAGAAAAATATTGGTATTTCCTTATAGATGGCACTATCATCAGGTTATATGGATTCACAAGGAAACCATTTCTATTACCATACTATGTAACTAATAGGATATTTGCAATGGAATATTATAGATAGATAGATTACATCAATATGACCTATGGCTCAGGTATAAATAAGAAAAGTACTTGTGAATACCCACTTACTTATGGTCCAATCATTATGAACTCCAAAGGTCAAGTAGAGGAATTGGATCAAAAATTACAAGAGTTAGGGTTACAAGCAATACCATAGATATGGAGATATGATCCTATAGATAAATTTAGTGAGATATTATGTCTAATTAACATAGGTAAGCCATCTTCTTTTAAGAAGATAAATAGATGAAAGGTTGAAAGGCTAAGAAATAACCACAAAAATAATGACCTAAAATGGAATATCAGTCAATTACCTAAGTTGCCACTATGGAGAGATTGACATAAAGAAGAGAAATACTATGATCCTGAATAAAATCTAGCACACTCTTTGTTAGATCAAAAATTATCTTCACTCATCAAAAATATTGGATGGTCGGCACCTAAAGTAATAGAGTGGTGGATATTTAGGGTAGAGAAAAAGAAAACCTCTAATTCTAAAATCAACATTGTAATAGACAAGGAATTTTCTAGAAGATATGATGAAATGGTGGATACATAGAAGTCCAAGGTTAAACAAACAAATATTCCAACTTCTCTGCTACAGAGCATAGCAAAAAAGAAAAATCCACTATTAACAAAATAAAAAAAATCTACACAACAAAATGTTCATGAAAGAAAAATAGTTGAGGTAGATACTTTGACATTTGATAAAGAATATGTGGAAAAATAATTTATAGAAATTATTAAACTAAAATAAATCACAAAGGAACTTCATCAACAAAATCCATAGGTTGATGTTTTTGTGCCATCAAGAAATCTACACAGCAACTCTACCCTATAGGCTTACACCTATTAAGAAAAATGGGCTACAAAGGAAAAGTATAGGGAAAAATACTTATTGGTCCTTGAGATATCATTTAAGTAGAACAAAGACCTAAAGTATTGTATTTATTCATACCCTTCCCAAGATCCCTAATGTCAAAAACCAAAGGTAAAATAACCAGGTGATTTCCATTAGAGATTCCTACCAAACCACCTGAAATTTTGTAACATGTCAAGGAAGTCTTCGAGTGATTCATGAATCTACTATGTTTCAAAATATACTTATAGAAGGCGCACAAACACAAAATTAACCCACATGTATTGGTGAAGTTGCAAAAGGTAACGCCTCCCCTAAATTTTAAGAATTCCCCAAGATTGGAGATCTCCTTTCCACTATTCAACAACAATTTTCTTGAAGAACACAAGCTTATACTGAGAGGGGGGTGAACAATATAAGATCAAATTTTACTTTTCTTTCCCAAACAATATTATCCAATATTATCAATGGCAATATCAATAGCAGTAATCAAATCAATGCACAAATCATCACACACAATAGAGACACCAATTTAACGTGGTTCACCCAATGTGGGCTACTCCACGGAGAAAATATTTCTACTAAATTTTCTCAACAAATCCTCTTGGGAATCACTTCCCTATTACAATGTTTATGGACCTCTATCCAAAGGAGACACCAATCCCCTAATGCTCTGATTTTTGGATCTCTCTCCATAGGATAACTCTTTCCCCTTTTCTCTGGTTCGTGGAACTTGACCCAGGAGAACTCTTTCTCCTCAACTGGTTCGTGGATCTCTCTCCATAGAAGAACTCTATCTTCCCAACTACTTCATGGATCACACTCCATAAGAGAACTATTTCCCCTTGCTCTGGTTCGTGGATCTCTATCCATAGGAGAACTCTTTCTCCTCTGCTCTAGCTGGTGATCTTCTAGAAGACTACTACCCCCATTGCACTGGCTTGTGGATCTCTCTCCATAGAAGACCTTTATCCTCACTTAGAAGACCTTTATCCTCACTATCCTAGCTAATGGATCTCTATCCATTGGAGACTATTGTCCTCTACTCTATCACCTCCAAATATTGCTCTCAACTCTATCTTAGATCTACACCAAACACTATCCTCGGTCTAGTACAAATCTACTCTAACTCTGTCTCAGGTCTAGCACAAATATGCTCTCAAATCTACACCAAAATCTATCCTCAAATCTTCCTCAAGCCTTAACACAAAGTTCATCAATCCTTTGATCATCACAAGTCTTCACCAAGACTTACCTCAAATTTTCCTACAAGTCCTCTTAAGAACTTGCTCAATCTACTCTCAATTCTTCACCAAGACTTGCCTCAAATTTACCTACAAGTCCTCTCAAGACCTTTCTCAATCTTCTCTCAAGTCTTCACCAAGACTTACCCCAAATCTATCTACAAGTTCCTCTCAAGAACTTGCTCAATCTGCTCTCAAGTCTTCACCAAGACTTACTCAAATCTATCCTTAAAATTTCACAAAATCTTACTCAAATATATCTTTAAGCTTTAACAAAATCTTACTCAAATCTGCTCAAACACATGCTCAAAATAGCTCACAAGATATGCTCAATCAATCTCAAATCTTGCACATAATGTTATCAATTGTTTTGTCTAATATTCAAAGTAATTCCTTTAACTTGAAGCAGTTTAGACATATTCTACTCAGAATTTGTTTAACCTCTGGAACATATAGAGAATGATGTACTCTATCAAAAACTCAATATGTTCTACTCAATCATTAAGTCTGTCGCTTTCACAAATCTGGTTTCTAAAGTTTGCACAATCACTTTCAATATCACTCAAAACCAATGCTCAAAAATTTCACTCATTCATTCAATCAATGAAACACAACTTGCTCACAAACCCTAAACAAGTGTTTTTTTCTTTTTCAAAGGGAAAAAGTGGGTTTCAAACCCTAACTCAAATAGTCCTCAATATCTATCTCAAATATTCTCTAAACATTCACCAATGAAGCATATAAGAATTCACTCAATATTTCCAACAATGCTTATCAAACAATCCTTTTCACTCCACCTTGTATTTCACAACATTCATTCCAATATTTCAAACAAAAGATGATGTGCCCATACCTTTTTTCTTTGATGGAGATATGTCTTCAAAACCTGTTTTACTTGCAACAAAACCCTCTTGCCAATTCTAGGTTAGATAGCAACAGTCTATCTCAAAATTTCCACACAAATATTCTCCTCAATAATTATTTCACCATTCAAGATTTACAATAAAATATCAAGTCTCAAATACACCTTATAATCTCCAATCCTCTCAAAATAACATTCAACACATAAAAATCAAGTTCCTTTGCTAACACCTTATAATCTCCAAACTTCTCAAAATAATATTCAATACATAAAAATGAAGTTCCTTTGTTAACACCTTATAAACTCCAAACTTCTCAAAATAATATTCAATACATAAAAATGAAGTTCCTTTGTTAACACCTTATAAACTCCAATCCTTTTTATTTATTTTTCTAAGCAACAAAAATAAAATATTTTTCAATTATCCTTATGACTCCCTATGCATTCCACCTATGCCCTTTATAATTATCACGAGGCCTCTAAATTATTTGCACCTTCCAAACCTTGGCAAAATTTAAATTATAACATGCATACCTTATAATCGTTGGCCCACATCACAAAAGGATTATTGTGCACGTCTTCGACTACACCCAAACTCGAACCCACGACCAAAGCCATCATAGTGCCTTAGCCCAAGGTAAGCTACCACCTGGGCTACATGCCCACACGTGGACCCAAGTCCACCTTCTCTTACTAATGATGCCACACGGATTTCAGCAAAAACAAAAAGCTTCTACTCCTTTGCAAAAAATGAATCGCGTGGGATTCGAAACCATGACCTCCCCTTTGCGAGTGCCTTAGCAAACCTTCGACCACCATCTGTGCTACCCAATGCCTTGGAATGGATTTGTCGCATCACACGGATTTCAACATGAGTTTACCTCCTTTAATTTAAAACCTCACGAATATACTCTTCTTTTCAACAATGTAGTGCACGAATATTATATCCACCTTGGCATACAAAATAGCATTGTTATTTGGAAATGAAAATCATTTCCCTATTTATACTTTGTCCTTTGCACTTAACACGTCGGCTCATGCAATTTTTGAATTTCAAATTCGAATTTAAATTTTAAACCTTGGCGCCTTTTGATTATTTAAATTAAAATTTTAACCATAGGTTAAAATATTTTAATTTAAATAAATTAAATTAAAACCTTTATAATCTTCTCAATGGGTCTTTTCAAGGATATATATTTTTAATGATTCCTTGGACCTCGTTATTCTTCACCTCTTCCTTTTGCCCAAAATATTATAATATTATTATTTCTTTTTAAACTTGCTTCTCTTCCCTTGGGTCTTCTACCTTTTAGGCCTCTTTAGGTATATAATATTTAAAATAAATATTATATCCTTTTTATTTTAACCACTTTCTTGCCTTTTGGAAAAACAACCTTATGACATCAATGACAACAAAACTGGACATCAAACCTCTTGACATCAATGACAACAAAACTTGCTCAAATTTCCAACAATCTCCCCCTTTGTCATTGATGGCAACCCCTTTTTTTTAAACATTCCTTTTACTTTTTTAGTTTTGCTCCCCCTGACTGAATGCTCTTCCCCTAACTCAAATCTCTCCCCCTTTGACATCAATGGAAAAGGGCCACCTTTGGGGCTAAATATAAGACTCTTAGCTCAGCCCCCTCCCCACCTTCTCTCCTTGAGGTGGTTAATTTTGGGGTGGGAGTATTTCTACTCCCAGCATACAATGCTCTTTTTCTTTGTCCACCTTCTTCCTCAACTGATCCTTCTGATTCCTTTGAGTATTCATGTTCTTTCTTGTCTCTGGAAATTTTGTTCTACACCACTTAGCCATATGCCCAACATTATTGCACTTATAACACTTAATGTTGTGGTTCCTTGAAGGTGCAAATATCTTGAAGTTCCTCCTAGTGAAGCCATATCCATTCCTATCATGAACCCTATAATTAACTTCTTTATGACCAAACTGATTACAAGAGTAACAATACCCTTGAAAGAGATACCCATTTCTGAAATTTCTCTTGGTGAAACCAATACCAAAACCATATTCCTTCTTTTCATGTGTCCTACACTACATAGCCTTGTGACCAAACCTTTGACATGAGAAGCAACATCCTTTGAAGAAATATTTCCTTTGACCCATTGGTCTCTTAGTCCTTTCTTCCCTATGATGTTCTTTGTTCCTCATTTGTGCATTGTTTCCTTCCTTGGTGAACCTTCTATTTTTCAACTTATCCTCATAAGTCTCACTTTCTCCTTCACTTTCTTCTTCTGAAGCTTCTTCTTCTTTGGATATTGAGCTTGACTCCTCTCCTTGTTCTCTTTGTCCTTCTTCAAAACCAAGTCCTATCTTGTTTGATGAAGATATTTGTACACTGATAATCTTATCCAAGGTCTTTGAGATTTTTCCAAACCTGTGTAGCTTGTCTTTAGACTCTTTCACTTCCTTTCTTAGTGAAGCTACCTCATGCTCTAATTTTTCACATTCTAAGACTTTTACCTCTAACTTTTCTTTAAATCTCCTTGTCTTAGATATTGAGTTTGTCAGATCTTGTATAAGCTTTCCTTTCTCTTCATCACATTCTTGAAATTGAACCTTGAGTTTTGAGTTCTGCTTTCTTACCTTCCTTAATTCCTTAAGAGCATAAATAAGCTCACCTTCTAGATCAACTTCTCCTTCCTCTTCATTTTTTGATTCTTCCTCTACTCCTTTATCTTCAAGATCATTTCCACTAGGAGCACTTCCTTCCTCTTCTATTGCCAAGAGGAGAGTTTCTTTTTCTAGATCTTCAAGAGCATCTTCATATTCATCTTCACTGAAACTGAACCCATTCTTTGTATAGTGATCTTCAAGATGACCAAAGTTACCACACCTAAAACATTTGAGAATTATTGGTTTCCTTTTAGCTTCTTTTCCAACATCTTCTTTTTCTACTATTAGAAATAGAATTTCTTCTTCTTCATTATCTGAGGACCTTCCATCACTATCACTTGAACTCTTGCCTATCTTTTCTGCATAAAAACTCTTCTTATACCTCTGGAAAAACTTATTTTCATGCTTGTTTTGTCCATACCTATTCTTCTTTTGATACCTGGATTTTCCTGCTTCCCTGTTCTTATGATCTTGTTTCTCTTCACCACTGCTACTTCTAGATTCTGGATAGTTAGATGCATAGTGACCATATTTACCACATTTGAAACACTTAACTGATTTTGTACCTTTGTGCTTTCTTGTGTCCTTGTTCCTTCTACCATAGTTTACTTCTTCATCATTGGATGACTCATCACTTGAATCTGTCTTCTTATCTTTTGTTTTCTTTTCTACTTTGAAGGCTACCTCTTTCTTGGGACTAGGATCCTTTCCTATTCTCATCTCAAAAGTTGTGAGAGTTCCATGTAACTCATCCCTAGTCAAAGTTTCAATATATTTTGTTTCTTCTATGGCTGAAACCTTTTCACTATACCTCTTAGGAAGTGACCTTAAAATATTTTGACAAACATCTGATTCTTCAAATTTAAACCCAAGTCCTTGCATGGAGTTAACAACCTCATCCACACGAAGTAAGTATGTAGCAATGTCTTCCTCATCCTTCATCTTCAAATCTTCAAATATTTTCTTGTGATTTTGCAATTTTGCCATCTTGACCTTTTTGTCTCCCTCATATGTTTTCTTCAACTTTTCCCAAATCTCTTTTTTTGATGTGCAATGCATAAATTTTACAAACTCTGCTTCACGTAAACCACTTAATATTACATTCATTACCTTTGAATTATTCAGATGTAGAAGCTTACCATATTTATCTGTAGGAGGAGTAGCTGGAAGTGTGTACCCATCCTCAACTACTTGCCATATCTCATTTCCTTGTGCCATTAGGTAAATATTCATTCTTACACTTCAGAATGCATAATTGTTCCCATCGAAAAATGGTGCCTTATTTTTTGAAGATCCACTCTATGATGCCATCTATGTTCCTGTATACTTTTCCTTCAAGTTGTTAAACTCTTCAAAAGGAACCAGCTTCGATACCAATTGAAGAACACAAGCTTATACTGAGAGGGGGGTGAACAGTATAAGACCAACTTTTAATTTTCTTTCCCAAACAATATTATCCAATATTATCAATGGCAATATCAATAGCAGTAATCAAAGCAATGCATAAATCATCACACACAATAGAGACACCAATTTAATGTGGTTCACCCAATGTGGGCTACTCCACGGAGAAATAATTTCTACTAAATTTTCTCAATAAATCCTCTTGGGAATTGTTGTGATGTCCTTCACAACGACCCCAAAATTTGGGGACCCACTTGAAATTTGAAAGTTGATGCCAAAATATTGTCTACAATTGAAATTTGAAATTTGATGCTAATGCATTGTCTACGTTTATAGTTCATATTGTCACCATTGGAATGTCAATAATATCCATGTTTATGTGTTCTATCTTATAGCAAGTGCATTGTCAAATTTCACCTTAAGATCTAAAATATTTTGAGTTATGTTTGTAGGGTCATGTTGTAATTTAGTGATGAAAGCCTTAGTTTATCATTGTTACCATTTGAAATATCACAAAATTGGTGTTCCTTAGGAAGGTCGTATAGCAGGGTTTAATTCACCAAAAGGTGTGAGAGTTTGGATCTATGCTTTAATTCTAGCACATTGTGGTTCCATCAATTTGGCATGAAGTTAATGTGTTTTGTAGATTTAATTCTTTTTAGATTATTTTGTTAGTGTGTGGTGTTATGTATATGTTTGTTCGTATGTTATGTTTAGTTATGTTATGTTTTAAATTAATTAAATTATAAAGTTTTATAACTTTATAATTTAATATATTTAAAATTGTTTATTGTTTTAAATTAATTAAATTATAAATTTTTATAACTTCATAATTTAATATGGTTAGAATGGTCATATTATAAATATATTTTAAGTTAATTAAATTATAAAGTTTTATAACTTTATAATTTAATTATATTTAATAATGTTATTTTATAAATGTTTTATATTCTAATTAATATTTGTCCTATTGGCAGGATTATAACTTTAAATTTTGAATGTCAATGATGAGAAATAATAAATCCTTTGAAAAGGTTTATTGATATTCGGGTTTCAAGAATTCGTTTTTAAAAACTGACAGAACGGAGCAAACTAATCAAGAGGAACAAATTTCTCAAGTTATAAATAGAGAATTAGAAATCAAAGAGAGGGTCAGATATTTTTGCAGAGAAGAAGAGAACAAAAGTTGAAGGAGCAAAAGAAAGGAAAAAAAGAGCTACAAAGAGTTGGAAATTACAGAGATATAGGTCCTATTGTAAGATCTTTGATTATATCAAAATATTTTAGGGATTCAAATAAGCATCATTTTGGTATTTGAATTATAATTAAAATGTTTGGTATAGTTTTCAATAATTAAAAATTCCATTGAAGATTGCATCATATCATTGTTCTATTGTGTGAATACTGGTGGGCAATGGTTTGGTTTAAGTCTCTGTGATTATTTTTGTCCGAGATAGAATAATATTTCTTCTTTATAGAAATTTTGATTATTTATTTGATATTCAATTATGTTTGCATAGCCTAGTTCAATGTTCATGAAAATTAAAATTTCATACTAGGTTATTATTAATTTATTATTTAAATATTAAATTGTTTTAATATTTAAATAAATAAATATATAAAAGATAAATGATTACTCTGATTTCAACTTTGATTTAATAAAGTTGATAATTAGGGTTGATATCTTTTATTGAAATTTGTTTGGATTTCATGCTTCAAATACCGTTTTATTTATTTACCGATCCAAACCCTACATTGAGAGGATTATATTTGTTATTAAATATTTTATTCCATAAATATTTAATAAGAAAATAATATGAGAAAAAACATATTTATGAACTTGATTTTCAAAGTATAAAATTCACATTTCATAGATCAGTTTTATATTAAAACCCTATGGATTATAATTATAATATTTGAAAATCTTACAATTTTAGGGTTAAACATTATTACTTTATTTCATTTCCAAATATTTTAATGTTGATTTTATATTTGGGATGAATAAAATGTTTTATAAATAAGTATTCTGGTTCTAACTTTGATTTAATAAGGTTGAGGATTAGAAGTGATTTATTTTATTAAAGCTTGTTTGGATTTCATGTTTTAAGTAAAATTTATTTATGCACAAATCCAAACATTACATTGGAATATTATGTTGGTTATTAAATATTTGATTTCACAAATATTTAATAAAAAAATATAATAAGGAAGTACATTTATGAACTTGATTTTAAATCATAGAACTCACAGTTCATAAATAATATTTATAGCAAACCCTATGAATTTATGATTAATAAGGTTTTTAAAACCTTATGATTTTGGGGTTAAACATTTTTAATTTTTATTCATTATCTCAAATAGTTCAATGTTAATTTTATATTGGTGATGAATAAAATCTATTCATTGATTAAACCATAGGTTTTAAAGGTGAATATTTTAAATCATGGTTTATATCATCATTTTGAAATTTCACATACTTTAATTTTTATTAAGGTAATTGAAATTTCATGTTAATTAAAATGCTAAGGCAAATTGTTATTTCAAATTAGTTTTGAAAGTATTTTAAACAATGGTTTTGTTAATTTTGCATCAATAGATTTTAATCATAAGGCAGATTTACTTTATCATTTGGATGATAGGATTTTATGAAAAGCATGTTTTACATGATGAAATTGAAATCATTTACATAATTTCCTAGGCCCCTTGTTAACAGAAACTTGCAAACCCAAGAGTTTATTCAGGCACTTATAAACAACTATGCATGACACATAAATATTAAAGTAAGAACCTTGGAGAAAAGAATTTCTTTGCAAGAGAGAATTTAAAATTCTGAATTGTCGAGTGGTTTTGTAAACTGAAAAAATCACACCTCAACAAATTGGCGCTAGAAGGAGGGCCTGAAAGGTAAATATTTGATTTTCATTCATAGTCATTCAAATCGTAGTTTAAAAAAATTGCAAATTGAAGGATGTTATTTAATGCCAAGGTTTAATTGATGCATATCTTTTGATTAATTATTAGTCATTTTATGCTTATTTGCAAAATATATTGCTTTGACTAATAATATTGGCATTAAAACTATGTTCTTTAAAGTTCACTAATGGCATCACCTACTTCAGTAAAGGAAATGATGGCTTCTTGGATAGGTGATTATTATAGCAGTTTAAACATGCCTATTCATCAAATTCCTAAAGATGTAGTAGTTTGTTTACCTAGATTTAAGCATGATGTGGATCAAGCCAAGGACCATATTCAGAGATACAAGAGTGTGTTAAGTCATTTGCAGCTCATGCAGGGAGATGTTCCTTGCAGATTATTTTCATACCCATTGGATGAAGTTGCGCTTAAGTGGTACATAAAATTACCTGTAAGGTCTGCTACTTCTTGAATTAAACTAGAAAAAGCATTTCTTAAACATTTTGGAAATTTGGATGACCCAATTATGATGTTAAATCAATTTGTCTCCATTCGTAAAAAAATTAACGAACCTATGAGATCATTTAATGATAAATTCCATAGGTTGTATACAGAGGTGGGAACACATTTTATCATTTTAGAAGATAGAGCTACTAAAATATACATGGGAACCTTAGATCATGTTACTGCTATATTTTTGAAAGGTCTTAAAATTACATCATTGCTTAGAGCTTACAATGAGGTAGAAACATTTGAACAAAAATTGATATCTCAAAGTGTTAATATGGAACAAATATACAGACTTAGACCTAAAACTCATAATCAAAGATCACAAATTATTCAGGTAGACATTGATAGTTTAGATGTCACAACTACCTTAGATGTTGAGAATGAGGTGCAGGTTTCAAAGTCAATACCCATCAATGAACATTGTGATGATCAAGTTGATCAAAATATAGAAACTGACTTAGAGCTATTATTCACAAAAGAGGATTGGGATGATCTTATAAAAAAAAATACAAAAATTGATCCCATTGAAGAAACTCTTGTCTTAACAAAATATGAATTTGAGGAAGATGAATTCTTTGAAATTGAGGAGAATGAATCTGAGAAAGATGAATTTTTTGAAATTAAAGAAAATGAATTTGAAAATGAATCTGAAGAATATATAGAAGAAATGATATATTTTCATCATTTGTTTTAGGAGGATAATGATTGTGATGTTCAAACAGGTAAAGTTAAAGAATTGAATGATCATATATGTGATTTCATTGAAGATTGTAAGGGATTACAAAAAAATAATACCTCGACGATGATGGTTCAAATGACTGACCCTAAAATCTTATTGCTTGAGGAAGATGAATTGTTTGAAATTGAAGATGAATTATTTATTGAAGAAGGATAATCTGAAAATGAATCCAAAGATTGTATGAAAGAAAAGATAGAATGTCACCAAGTACTTCAGAAACATCATGATTTTGTTATTTCAGATCATGAAGAAGAATTATTCACTTTAATCAAAATTTCCAAAGAAGTTCTTATCTCATATTATGTGCAAGAAATTGACAACCTTGTGTCACTTAAGGATTCTACAATGCTCATACAACAAGAAATCAGTAGGTCTTCATCTCAAGTGATTGATAAAGGTGAATTTGAAAAGGAAATTATAGACCTATCCGAAGTTTGCACAAAATATATGGTGGAACCTCACCCTTTAACTATAGAAGATAATTTTTATAATGGTTGGGGAAGGTATGATGAATGTTTTTCTTTTATACCTATTGATAATAATTTTTCTTCATCTGATAATAATTGATATCTTACATGAAGAGTCTACAACTCCTGTACAGTCAAAGAATCACATGTTTTCTAAAGCCATGATAAAACATCACCCCTTAGCTTTAGAAGATAATTATTATAATGTATGGGGTATGTATGGTGAATCATTGTTTTCTCATACTTCTACTAATAAATTTTTTGTTTCACTTGATATGCAGGATGTTGAAACTTCCATTTCAAAAGAAGATTTCACAATTCCTACACAATCATAAAATGACATGCCAATTGTAGAAATGGAGAAGATTCTAAAATTGAATCACTTTTAAGATAAATTTATTGAATACCTTGCTGAAATTGAAAATGAAAAAATGGTAAATATTTCTTATGACTCATTTTTTAATAATGAGGACAAGGTAAAGTCATATCTTTTACCCGTGACTAATAAAAATTTGAGTACAAATTCACATGAATGGTTTGAATTTAATGTTGGTGATGACCTAAAGGAAAATTTTGATCTATCTAAAGTAACTCAGGTGGTTGATCAAGAAAATTTGTTATTTAACACATCTTGTGATCAGTCAGATGTATGGTTTTAAATGGATGGACATACGTTTAATTGGGTGCCTAATTTTGGTGTCTTTAACAAACAAGTATTTGATGAAGATGAAGAATTACAAGGTGATCATGATGACGACCATGAAGAAAAGGAAAAAGTGACAAATGCTCACCAAATATTGGTAAATACTAATAATGATGTGTTGAGCATAGATGACGAGGTAAAATATTCACCTTTCTCATTGGTTACAAATTTTTCATGTAATGGGATGCATAATATGTTTTTGGATTTTAATGCTATCAATAATGAAATGTCAAATGTTGTTAGCAAAAAGTTGGAAACAACTTTTAAAAAAATTTCCATAAATGAAATGAAGGAAAATATGTTTGAAATGCTTATCAAATTCATGAGCAATCAACTAATGAATCTAGGGCACAAATTTTTAATGATCTTCTTATACCAAATGTTCTAGATGCTTGTCAATTCTTGAATGATTGTGATAGCTTTAAAAACTTTGAAAGTGACTTGAATTTGAAATTTTTAGAAATAGGTTCTTATTTACAAGATCTCCTATTTGAAAAGAGGAGCCTAGTTCTAAATTATGAACCAAATTGTGAAATTTACACCCTTTCGAATAAGCAAAGGATAATCGAAAATCATGTTTTCACTTTTCAGTTTAATAAATCAAATCTTAAACATGGAACTGCTTATAAGTTTGAATCAAATCAGTGGGGTGTAAAAGGTAAAATAAAGGTTGCATGGTTTGACTTGATCATGTTTTGGTTGGATCTATGTAAATCTTGGAATACAAATCATGATATACGTATTTTAAGGTATGTCTATCGTGTTTGGGATCCAGGGAAATGTTGGTAGAAATTTTGCAGTATTTTGTACATAATGTATATTTTTGTAAATAGTTTTTTGGATTGTGTGTTTGTTGTGTTGTCGATGTTGTTCATGTTTTTGTTGATATTTTGTTGTTTTGGTTGTTGTTAATGTTTTGCCACATTTATGTTGTGTCTTGTTGAGTACAAGGACAAACTAACTTTGCCAAAGCTTGTTAGAGTTTCATGACTTTGATATGATTCAAATCGACGCAATATTCAAATTGACTTTGCCATATTTTTGGAGTGTCATGATCTTAGTGTAATTCAAATAGGCACAATTTTCTGGTGGGTGTTTCAAAAGTAAAGTAATTGCTATCATGGTTTATATCATAATTTTGAAATTTTACATACTTTAATTTTTATTAAGGTAATTGAAATTTCACATTAATTAAAATGCTAAGGCAAATTGTTATTTCAAATTAGTTTTGAAAGCATTTTAATCAATGGTATTGTTAATTTTGCATCAATAAATCTTAATCATAAGGCAAATTTACTTTATCATTTGGATGATAGAATTTGATGAAAATCATGTTTTACATGATGAACTTGAAATCATTTACATAATTTCCTAGGACCCTTGTTAACAGAAACTTGCAAACCCAAGAGTTTATTCAGGCACTTATAAACAATTATGCATGACACATAAATATTAAAGTAAGAACCTTGGAGAAAAGAATTTCTTTGCAAGAGAGAATTTAAAATTCTGAATTTTCTAGTGGTTTTGTAAACTAACAAAATCACACATCAACAGGAATCACTTCCCTATTAAAATGTTTACGGAACTATGTCCAAAGGAGACACCAATCCCCTAATGCTCTGATTTGTGGATCTCTCTTCATAGGAGAACTCTTTCCCATTTTTTTGGTTCGTGGAACTTGACCCAAGAGAAATCTTTCTCCTCAATTGGTGGATCTCTTTCCATAGAATAACTATATCTTCCTAGCTACTTCATTGATCACACTCCACAAGAGAACTCTTTACTCTTGCTCTAGTTCATGGATCTCTATACATAGAAGAATTCTTTCTCCTCTACTCTGGTTGGTGATCTTCTAGAATACTACTACCCCCACTACACTGGCTTGTGGATCTCTCTCCATAGAAGACCTATATCCTCACTCAGAAGACCTTTGTCCTCACTACCCTAGCTAATGGATCTTTATCCACTGGAGACTAATGTCCTTTGCACTGTCACCTCCAAAGCTTACTCTCAACTCTATCTCAGATCTGCACCAAACACTATCCTCAGTCTAGTACAAATCTTCTCTAAATTTGTCTCAGGTCTAGAAAAAATCTACTCTCAAATCTGCATCAAACTTTATCCTCAAATATATCCTCAAGCCTTAACACAAAGCTTGATCCAAACACAAATCAACTCTACTTAGATTTACCCCAAGATTTAACACAAAGCTTGAGCAAATCAATCAATCAAATCTACTTACAAATATTCACCAAGACTTACCTCAAATCTACCTACAAGTCCTCTCAAGAACTTGCTCAATCTGCTCTCAAGTCTTCACCAAGACTTACCTCAAATCTATCTACAAGTCCTCTCAATAACTTGCTCAATCTGCTCTCAAGTCTTCACCAAGACTTAACTGAAATATACCTACAAGTCCTCTCAAGAACTTATCTACTCTCAAGTCTTCACCAAGACTTGCTCAAATCTACCCTTAAGCTTTAACAAAATATTACTCAAGTATGTTTTTAATATTTAACAAAATTTTACTCAAATATGCCCAAACACATGCTCAAAATAGCTCACAAGATATGCTCAATCAATCTTAAATCTTGCACATAATTTTATCAATTGTTTTGTCTAATATTCAAATTAATTCCTTTAACTTGAAGCAATTTAGACATATTCTACTCAAAATTTGTTTAACCTCTGGAACATATAGAGAATTATGTAATCTATCAAAAACTCAATATGTTCTACTCAACCATTAAGTCAATTGCTTTCATAAATCTGATTTCTAAAGTTTACACAATCACTTTCAATATCACTCAAAACCAATGCTCAATAATTTCACTCATTCATTCAATCAATGAAACACAACTTGCTCACAAAACCTAAATAAGTGTTTTCATACTTCTTCAAATAATATGCACAAAGTGGGTTTCAAACCCTAACTCAAATAGTCCTCAATATCTATCTCAAGTATTCTCTAGACATTCACCAATGAAGCATATAATAATTCACTCAATATTTCCAAAAATGCTTATCAAACAATCCTTTTCACTATACCTTGTATTTCACAACATTCATTCCAATATTTCAAACAAAATATGATGTGTCCATACCTTTTTTCGTTTATGGAGATATATCTTCAAAACCTATTTTACTTGCAACAAAACCCTCTTGCCAATTCTAGGTTAGATAGCAATAGTCTATCTCAAAATTTCCACACAAATATTCTTCTCAATAATTATTTCACCATTCAATATTTACAATAAAATATCAAGTCTTAAATACACCTTATAATATCCACTCCTCTCAAAATAAAATTCAACGCATAAAAATCAAGTTCCTTTGTTAACATCTTATAATATTCAAACTTATCAAAATAATATTCAATACAAAAAATGAAGTTCCTTTTTTAACACCTTATAAACTCCAAAATTCTCAAAATAATATTCAATATGAAGTTCCTTTGTTAACACCTTATAAACTCCAATCCTTTTTATTTATTTTTCTAAGCAACAAAAATAAAATATTTTTCAATTATCCTTATGACTCCCTATGCATTCCACATATGCCCTTTATAATTATCACATGGCCTCTAAACTATTTGCACCTTCCAAACCTTGGCAAAATTTAAATTATAACATGCATACCTTATAATCGTTGGCCCATGTCACAAAAGGATTATTGCGCACATCTTCGACTGTGCCCAAACTCAAACCTACGACCAAAGACACCACAACACCTTATCCCAAGGTAAGTTGCCACTTGGGTGTTGGCAATTTTGGGTTTGAGATCCTAGCTTCTTGTCTATGAGTTGTCATTGATGTCAAAAGGAAATGACATTAATGTTAAGAGGATGTGTTGGCTTCAAAGGTGGAAGATTCCAAGAGAATATTTTTAAGAGAATCCGGAGAGATTCCATTGGCAATGGTTTTTATTAAAACCAATGGAGGTTCTCTTTATTATTTATTTAATTATTATTTAAAACCCTTCAAGGTTTTAATTAATTAATTATTTAATTAATTAAGGGAGAAATTATTTTTAATTTATTAAAAATACTTTAAGGGTTTTTAAACCCTTTAGAAAGCAAATTTCGATTAAATTCGAAATTACTTTTCTTTGCAGCCGACGTGTTCTAAAGTCCACGTATGGACTATAAATATGAGAAGGTTCCTAAGGTTAAACCCACTTGGAAAATCGAAGGCAATTAATTGGTTTGGCTACGATCGAATGTTCTGTTTACGCTGCGAAAGAGGAGAGCTCGTGGTTTGAAAAGCTTTCGAAAATCTTGACCGTTTATGTGGAAGGAAGTCCGTCTTGGACTTCGTAAGCCCCTTGTGGGCTAGTGGCAGCGAAGGCTGCGTTTGGGCCTTGCGTAGGCGGAGGTCTGCGTTTCGATCCCCGCGGAGGGAGCTGTGCATGGATTAGTCACGTTTTTATTAAAACATGTTTTGTGCCGCGAATTTTGGATTCTTCAAGGGCAGCCATTATAAGGTGTGATTATTTTCTTGATATGATTTTTGGCATTGTTTAGCATTGTTTAAAAGACATAGGAGAAATAAGGGGATATTTCTTTGGTTGTATTTTTGAGATTAGTCTTTTGCTATGCTAAATTTAAAAATGGAGATATAAGGTGTAAGTTTTGGTTGTTGTGTTTTTGGCTTCTTTGGTGGTTGTTTTTAAAGAAGAGGAGCTAAAAGGTGTATTAAGGAAAGTTTTTATATATGCTCATTTATCTTGGTTCTAACCCTAACTTGGTTGGAAGTTTGAGGGTTGTGTGTGGTGACAGCTTTAAGGATCAATTTTCTTCTACTCCAAAAAGGTATGGGCACATTCTTCTTATGAGTATGATTGGTGTATGTTTTTCTGAAATAAGGTTGGAGTGAAAAGGTATTCTACTAGGTATCCTTTGGCTAGGTGTAAATCCTATTTTCTGGTTTGTTGAAGACTACTTATGCATTGTTATCCTTAAGGAGAGTTTTTGGTGAATGCATAATTTCTGGTTTGAGATAGTGGAAGCTTTGTGCACTAGGGTTTATATTTGTGAGTCTAGCTACTTGCATTGAGTTGGTGGAACCCTTGGTTGGCTGTTTTGAGTTTGATGGTTGAGTTGCTTCCATAGAGGTTGTTTGATCAAGTTATTGCTTTACTTGATTCATGATATTGGGCTTACTCCATTGAGTTGATTTGAGCAAGTTATTCTTTGCATTTGGTGATATTGTGTTGGTGGCTATTTTGTTCAAATATCTTTGGAGGGAAAAGGATTTCTACTTGTTTCCTTTTCTTGTGATGATTGGTTGAATGCTTCAAGGTTGATGTTGAGTTGAATGGTGTTGGTTGACTAAACCTTGTTTGATGAGCATTGTTGTTGAAACCCTAATTGATGGTGAAAAGAACATGAGTATCATTGTTATGTGATTCTTTGCATAGTTGGCAATTGTTGGGGTTTCATGTTCTTGAAAGAAAACATTCTATCCTATCCATTTTAGATATTGAGTTGAGTTTTCAGATTTGAGATTGAGATTGAGCTGAGTTGATTTGAGTTGAGTTTTGAGATTGGGATTTGAGTATAGAACATATTGAGTCTCTAACAATTCTCTTTATGCTTCTATGAGTTTGACAAATCACATTGGGTCTCTAACAATTCACTTTGTGATTTCCTACTAAGAAAGTTTTTCTTGGTGAGCTTGGTGAGTTTTTGGACAGGTTTCGGTGGGGACTTGTGAGCAGTTTTTGGACAGGTTCCGGTGGGGACTTGTGAGCAATTTTTGGACAGGTTTCGGTGGGGACTTGTGAGCAGATTTGGACAGGTCCTAGCGAGAGGACTTGTGAGCTGAGTTTGATAGTTCTATCGGAGAACTTGAGGACAGAGGTGCATTGGTTCTATGAGAAGAACCTAAGGACAGTTGGCAAGTCTTTGAGAAGGCTTGTATGCAGAGGATTGATTTGTTCAAGAGTTGGACAGATCTGACAGACAGAGGAAGACTTGTACTAGACCGACTGACTGTGTTTGGTATAGGTTGCTGAGCTGCTATGGACGTGATCATAGAAGGCAGAGGTCTCTTAGGCTAAGCATTGAGGACAGGAGGTCTTCGATGGAAAGGAGTTCCACGTGCTAGCAAGAGGTAGAGGCAGTTGATCTTCTGAGGGATCATTCCGAGAGCAGAGGGGAAGGTATCTCCTTTGAGCAGAGGCTCATAAATTCTGATTGGGGGAAGGTATCTCCTTTGGGCCGAGGCTCATAAACATTGTAATTGGGAAGGATTCCCAAAGAACTTTGAGATAACTTTTAGAGAAAAGTTTTGTGGACGTAGCCCAACCATTCTAGGTGAACCACGTTAAAATTGGTGTCACTTTGTGGATGATATTGTACATTGCTTTGATATTGCTTTGGGTATATTGCTTTACTATTTTGAAGTATAAAGGAAAAAGTAAAAAGAGGTCTTATATTGTTCACCCCCCTCTCAGTATAAGCTTGTGTTCTTCAATTGGTATCAGAGCAGGTGCCTTCGAAAAGTTTAACAGCTTGAAGGAAAAGCTAGTAAAGAACACAATGGATCATTCAAGTGGCAATGCAACACCTATTCTTGATGGGTCAGATTTTGGTCTTTGGAGTGCAAGGATGAAGGTTCATCTAATGGCACTTGGGAATGAGGTTTGGGAAGTGATTGAAGATGAGTACACTATTCCTGAACATGGTCCTAATACTAAAGAAGAAAGGCTCCTACATCACAAGCAATTCAAAAGCAATGAATGCAATCTCGAAAGGCTTACAGAAAGCAGATCTCACCAAAGTGATTCACCGTAAGACAACTAGTGAAATGTGGAAACAGTTGAAGGTGGTTCATACAGGTGATACAAATGTCGGAAAGGCCAAGTTGAGACACTTCAAAGGTATGTTTGAACAACTCAAGATGAATGATGATGAAAATATTAGTGACTACATGCTTCGTATGGATGAGGTTGTTAACTCCATGAAAGACTTAGGTCTTGAGCTTGCTGAAAATGATGTTTGTGATAAGATTTTAAGATCTCTTCCTAATAGATTTAGTGAAAATATTTCTGCTATTGAGGAAGCTAAAGATTTGGATAAGTTGAAAAAGGATGAGCTCCATAGTATACTTGCAGCATTTGAGTTGAGAACTCAAGTGAAGGTTGATGTCAAGAAAGAGGCAGCTTTCAAGGCTACCAAGAATTCCAAGGGTAAACAACTTCAAGATAGTGATGAGTCTTCTAGTGATGAAGAGGCATATTACAAGCAAGAAAGGCAAGTTCTCTAGAAAGCACAAAAGTATGAAAAATATAAGATGTTTCAATTGTGGAAAGTTTGGTCATTATGCTACTGATTGTATTGTTCCCAAGAATGAAAGTGATGAAGATAAACAGGATTCTAAGAGCAAGGATTCTGAAAAGCACAAGCATCACAGGAAAAACAAAGATGAGCACAACAATCAAGGAAAGAGGTATTCTCACAAGCACAAGAAGAGTTTCTACCTAGACAAAGCAAGTAAGTGTTCTAGTAGTGATAGTGAAAGTTCTTCAAGTGATGATGAAAATGAGATGTTGTTCATATCGAAAAAGAGGAAGAACCGAAACATAGATTCATTATCATGAAATGTCTTAGATGTGGAAATTTTGGTCACCTTGAGGATGATTGCACAAATAATGATTTGGTTTCTAGTATGTATGAGGATGCTTCAAAAACTATAAGGAAGATGCATGTATGGTTTTTGAAAAGGGTAGCACCTCTAGTGATAAGAAATCTGAAAAAGGCTTTGATGATTCAAAAGGAAATCAAATAAAGGATCTTGAAAGTGAACTTATTAGTGCTCTTAGTGTTTTGAAAAAGGAAAGAAAGAAGAATGCTAGACTCAAGGATAAGTTAGATGAATGTTGTATGGAGAGAGATGATCTTATAGAAAGTCTTGACTTCTCTATAGCTAAGACACAAGAACTCAAGGATGAGTTAGAGTCTAAGGTTCTTGAGTATAATGAGTTAGAACAGAAAATGGCTTCTTTGAAAGAGGAAACTAAAGAGTACAAGGATAAGCTTTACAGGTTTCAAGATAGCTCCAAAAAGGTTAAGTCACTCATCAAAGGTCAAAGAAAGACAACAGGATAAAACAGGCCTTGGTTTTGTTAAGCCACACAAGGAACAAGTTGGAGAGTCTAGTAAGAGACTCCAAAAGGAAGAGAGTTCTGATGAGGAAAGTATTTCAGAAAAGGAGTCCTTGAGTGATAGATGCACAGAAATAGAAAATAGGAAACAAAAAAAGGGGAGAAAGTTTACAGGACCTAGAAGGTCATTTATAGGAAAGTTTAATGGCAGATGTTTTGCTTGTCACAGGTTTGGTCACATGGCTTCACATTGCATGACTCAAGTAAGGAAGGTAAATGACAGTTTCAGAGGTGGTAATTTCTTTCAAGGGTATTGCTACTCTTGTAAACAGTTTGGGCATAAGGCAATTTTTTGCAAGGCTAATAACAGGAATAGGGTTAGTCAGAATGGTGGATTCAAAGAATAGGTATGCCTAAAAGAAATAACATTGTTACTTGTTATAAGTGCAACAATGAAGGTCACACAGCTAGACAAGTGTAGAGCTGAACTTCCAAGGTACAGGAACAGGAACAGTGGTATGAACAGGTCCAAGGATCAAGGCATGGATAAGAACAAGAATGATAACAAGAACAGGAACATGAATATGGACAAGGAGAACAAGAGAAGACATGGTAAGGCAGCTATAGACACTGATGATGATCAGTGCCTCATGGGGAGTTTTACTCCCACCCCAAAATTAAACACCTCAACAGGAGGTGGGGGAGGGACTAAGCTAAGAGGCTCATTCTTAGTCCCAAGCCCCAAAGGTGACCCTTTGCCATTGATGACAAAGGGGGAGAGATATGAGTAAGGGGGAGAGCCTCAAGACAGGGGGAGCTGTTTATGTTGAGTTTCTGTGTTGTTGAGAAGCATGGTTTGCCATCAATGACAAAGGGGGAGATTGTTGGCAATTTTGGGTTTGAGATCCTAGCTTCTTGTCTATGAGTTGTCATTGATGTCAAAAGGAAATGACATTAATGTTAAGAGGATGTGTTGGCTTCAAAGGTGGAAGATTCCAAGAGAATCTTTTTAAGAGAATCCGGAGAGATTCCATTGGCAATGGTTTTTATTAAAACCAATGGAGGTTCTCTTTATTATTTATTTAATTATTATTTAAAACCCTTCAAGGTTTTAATTAATTAATTATTTAATTAATTAAGGGAGAAATTATTTTTAATTTATTAAAAATACTTTAAGGGTTTTTAAACCCTTTAGAAAGCAAATTTCGATTAAATTCGAAATTACTTTTCTTTGCAACCGACGTGTTCTAAAGTCCACGTATGGACTATAAATATGAGAAGGTTCCTAAGGTTAAACCTACTTGGAAAATCGAAGGCAATTAATTGGTTTGGCTGCGATCGAATGTTCTGTTTACGCTGCGAAAGAGGAGAGCTCGTGGTTTGAAAAGCTTTCGAAAAGCTTGACCGTTTATGTGGAAGGAAGTCCGTCTTGGACTTCGTAAGCCCCTTGTGGGCTAGTGGCAGCGAAGGCTGCGTTTGGGCCTTGCGTAGGCGGAGGTCTACATTTCGATCCCCGCGGAGGGAGCTGTGCATGGATTAGTCACGTTTTTATTAAAACGTGTTTTGTGCCACGAATTTCGGATTCTTCAAGGGCAGCCATTATAAGGTGTGATTATTTTCTTGATATGATTTTTGGCATTGTTTAGCATTGTTTAAAAGACATAGGAGAAATAAGGGGATATTTCTTTGGTTGTATTTTTGAGATTAGTCTTTTGCTATGCTAAATTTAAAAATGGAGATATAAGGTGTAAGTTTTGGTTGTTGTGTTTTTGGCTTCTTTGGTGGTTGTTTTTAAAGAAGAGGAGCTAAAAGGTGTATTAAGGAAAGTTTTTATATATGCTCATTTATCTTGGTTCTAACCCTAACTTGGTTGGAAGTTTGAGGGTTGTGTGTGGTGACAGCTTTAAGGATCAATTTTCTTCTACTCCAAAAAGGTATGGGCACATTCTTCTTATGAGTATGATTGGTGTATGTTTTCTAAAATAAGGTTGGAGTGAAAAGGTATTCTACTAGGTATCCTTTGGCTAGGTGTAAATCCTATTTTCTGGTTTGTTGAAGACTACTTATGCATTGTTATCCTTAAGGAGAGTTTTTGGTGAATGCATAATTTCTGGTTTGAGATAGTGGAAGCTTTGTGCACTAGGGTTTATATTTGTGAGTCTAGCTACTTGCATTGAGTTGGTGGAACCCTTGGTTGGCTGTTTTGAGTTTGATGGTTGAGTTGCTTCCATAGAGGTTGTTTGATCAAGTTATTGCTTTACTTGATTCATGATATTGGGCTTACTCCATTGAGTTGATTTGAGCAAGTTATTCTTTGCATTTGGTGATATTGTGTTGGTGGCTGTTTTGTTCAAATATCTTTGGAGGGAAAAGGATTTCTACTTGTTTCCTTTTCTTGTGATGATTGGTTGAATGCTTCAAGGTTGATGTTGAGTTGAATGGTGTTGGTTGACTAAACCTTGTTTGATGAGCATTGTTGTTGAAACCCTAATTGATGGTGAAAAGAACATGAGTATCATTGTTATGTGATTCTTTGCATAGTTGGCAATTGTTGGGGTTTCATGTTCTTGAAAGAAAACATTCTATCCTATCCATTTCGGATATTGAGTTGAGTTTTCAGATTTGAGATTGAGATTGAGCTGAGTTGATTTGAGTTGAGTTTTGAGATTGGGATTTGAGTATAGAACATATTGAGTCTCTAACAATTCTCTTTATGCTTCTATGAGTTTGACAAATCACATTGGGTCTCTAACAATTCACTTTGTGATTTCCTACTAAGAAAGTTTTTCTTGGTGAGCTTGCTGAGTTTTTGGACAGGTTTCGGTGGGGACTTGTGAGCAGTTTTTGGACAGGTTTCGATGGGGACTTGTGAGCAGTTTTGGACAGGTTCCGGTGGGGACTTGTGAGCAGATTTGGACAGGTCCTAGCAGAGGACTTGTGAGCTGAGTTTGATAGTTCTATCAGAGAACTTGAGGACAGAGGTGCATTGGTTCTATGAGAAGAACCTGAGGACAGTTGGCAAGTCTTTGAGAAGGCTTGTATGCAGAGGATTGATTTGTTCAAGAGTTGGACAGATCTGATAGACAGAGGAAGACTTGTACTAGACCGACTGATTATGTTTGGTACAGGTTGTTGAGCTGCTGTGGACGTGATCATAGAAGGCAGAGGTCTCTTAGGCTAAGCATTGAGGACAGGAGGTCTTCGGTGGAAAGGAGTTCCACGTGCTGGCAAGAGGTAGAGGCAGTTGATCTTCTGAGGGATCATTTCTAGAGCAAAGGGGAAGGTATCTCCTTTGAGCAGAGGCTCATAAATTCTGATTGGGGGAAGGTATCTCCTTTGGGCCGAGGCTCATAAACATTGTAATTGGGAAGGATTCCCAAAGAACTTTGAGATAACTTTTAGAGAAAAGTTTTGTGGACGTAGCCCAACCATTCTGGGTGAACCACGTTAAAATTGGTGTCACTTTGTGGATGATATTGTGCATTGCTTTGATATTGCTTTGGGTATATTGCTTTACTATTTTGAAGTATAAAGGAAAAAGTAAAAAGAGGTCTTATACTGTTCACCCCCCTTATCAGTATAAGCTTGTGTTCTTCATTGGGCTACACACCCACACATGGAGCCAAGTCCACATTATCTTACTAATTATGCCACACAAATTTCAATGAAAAAAAAGCTTCTACTCCTTTGCAAAAAAATGAATCGCACGGGATTTGAAATCATGACCTCCCCTTTGCGAGAACCTTAGAAAACCTTCGACCATCGTCTGCACTACCTAGAACCTTGGAATGGATTTTTCACGTTACACAGATTTCAACATGAGTTTACCTCCTTTAATTTAAAACCTCATGAATATACTCTTCTTTTCAACAATGTAGAGCATGAATATTATATCCACCTTGGCATACACAAATAGCATTGTTATTTGGAAATGAAAATCATTTCCCTATTTATACTTTGTCCTTTGTGCTTAACACATCGACTCATGCGATTTTCAAATTTCAAATTCGAATTTAAATTTTAAACCTTGGCGCATTTTGATTATTTAAATTAAAATTTTAACCATAGGTTAAAATATTTTAATTTAAATAAATTAAATTAAATCCTTTATAATATGCTCAATGGGTCTTTTCAAGGATATATAATAATAATGATTTCTTGGACCTCGTTATTCTTCACCTCTTCCTTTTGCCCAAAATATTATAATATTAAATATTATAATATTATTATTTCTCTTTAAACCTGCTTCTCTTCCCTTGGGTCTTCAACCTTTTAGGCCTCTTTAGGCATATAATATTTAAAATAAATATTATATCCTTTTTTTTAAACCACTTTCTTGTCTTTTGGAAAAATAACCTTAAGACATCAATGACAACAAAACTAGATATCAAACCTTTTGTCATTAATGACAACAAAACTTGCTCAAATTTCTAATATTTCTATGGTCAAAACTCTTATTCCTCCATCTCAAAATGCAATAGAAAATTGAAAGGCTAAGTCATCTAAATAATCACAAGATGAAGGTAGGAAAAGATAAAAGATTCAAGAATCATCGCCCAAAACAACAACCAAGAAAATGATAGAATTTCAGTAACTGAAGTAGGTATGAGCATTATTTACTCTTCAAATTATCTTCCTTCTCTTTCTTCTCCTCTTGTTCAAGATATAATTCCATCCTCTTCTATTCCATTTAGAGATACTACACTTTATAAAAGTATCATAAAGACCTCTACCATATAAAACATTCCTATCACACCATTTTCCATATTCATTCAAACTCTACGAGTCATTACAAATCAACCCATTCAAGAAGACTTTCCATCCCTATTATTGCTTATACAACCATCCCTTATTTTTGCTAATCCATCAGATCATCCCACTATCACTACCATAAATACACACAAAAATAGGTCACAATGCTAAAAATTAATAGAAAGAGAAGATACCCAAGCAAACTAGAGGACCTATCGTTCCAAAAAAATGATTACTATAGATCTCACCACATACTCATAGATGAGAACTATGGCCACACCAAAATTCAACAAGCCAAAAGCATATATGACTTTGGATGACTATTATGTTGACACTTAAGTGGTAGATATTACTTAATTTCCACTAGAAGATACCCTATTGAATGCTCAAACACATGTAAGCACTATGTACCTACAAGATGAAGAACACAAGCTTATACTGAGAGGGGGGGTGAACAGTATAAGACTACTTTTTACTTTCTTTCCAAACCAATATCAATTAATGTCCTTAATTGCAATAACCAAATATAACAGTGTGCATTAATAACTCAGATAGCAGTAGTAAGCAAGAGCACAAGTCACCACACACAATTGAGACACAATATTTAATGTGGTTCCCCCAATGTGAGGTACTCCATGGAGAAAATATTTTACTAAAACTTTCTCAATCAATATATTTGGGAATCACTCCCAATTACAATGATTATGGATCTCTATCCAAAGGATATGCTGATCCCCTAATCTCAAGTTCATGGATATCTTCCACAGGAGAACTCTTTCCTCTTCTGCTCTGGCTATGCGATCTTCTAGAAGACTTTTTCTCTTTGCTACACTAACTGGTGGACCTCTCTCCACTTGAAGACTCCTCACTTAGATCTGTCTTCAACTATCTTGGCTATTGGATCTCTATCCACTAAGACTTTGTCCTTTGTACTCTGTCACCTCCAAATCTCTATCAATAGGCTCACTAATAACCTTCTCAATAGGCTCACATAGAACCTACTTAACAAGCTCACACAGACCTTTTCAAATCTAGACTAGCAAGCTCACCAAGAACTTGTCCAAATATGCTCTAGCAAGCTCACCAAGAACTTGCCCAAATCTTCTCTAGCAAGCTCACCAAGAACTTGCCCAAATATGCTCTAACAAGCTCACCAAGAACTTGCTCAAATCTGCTCCAACAAGCTCATTAAGAACTTGTCCAAACACTGTCCTCAAATTTGTCCCAAAACTGTCCTCAAATCCATCCCAAAGGCCTTCTCAAAGGCTCAATCAATTATGCTCAAGTATTACTCAAAATGAACTCAACAATGAATGACAATCTCAACTCAAATTAACTTCATAGAAGCATAAAGAGAATTTTTAGAGACTCAAATATGTTCTAATCTTAATCTCAACTCAACATAGAATGATGGAATAGTTTGTTTCATAGAACTTGAACAATAACTTCACACATCACTTGACTAGGCTCAATCAACTCAACTCAACCAATCATCACAAGGAACAACTCTTTCTCACACAACACTAGTACAAGTATGTATCAACCAACTCAAATGTTTCCAACAATGTTCAACCACAAATATCACATAACAATGATACTCATGTTCTTTTCTAACTCAAGTTATTTTACAACCAATGGGATTCAACAACTATGCTTATCAAACAAGGTTTATACACAACTCTCAATTCAGAAAACCTTGAAGCATTCAACCAACCACTTTCAAAAAGGAAACCACAAGCAATATTTTTCCCTCCAATGATATTTCAGAAATCAACCACCATAAACAATCAATAGGAGAATGTGCCCATACCTTTTTGAAGATGAAAAAACCTCTTTGTAAATCTACCACAATCACAAAATTCTTTTACCAATCTTCACAACGGTTCGTAGATCACAAAATAATCAACATTACTCCACTTTTCAATAATCATCACCAAGGCCTTTAATTGAAATAATTAATCCTCTTGAAAAAGAATAAGGAAAAATTTACTTTTGGAACCCCTTTGCAAAATCAAAAATATATCTTTATACACACCTTATTTATCCTTCTAAATAATTTAGTCAAATAGCCCTCGAAATAAGATTTTCGACGATATATAATATGCCCCCTTTCCAAAATAAATTGAAACCTTTTTATATATATATGCCAACCTCCATTAATTGCACATAGGTCGACCCTCCATTAATTTAAACTTAAACTTTAAAATTTAATATCTTCAACACCGAAGGTCCATTTTCGATGAAACAAAATTCCACATTGGATTTTAATAAAAACCCTTTCCACATAAGCCCACCATGGTTTTAAATAAAATATTTTATTTTGCCTGCCTTGGTTTTCATAAAAACCCTGTAAATAGCCATGCTTTCCAAAATATCATAAATGCTTATTTATGAAATATTTTGGTCACCAAAACCAAATGTGGTCCATGTGACATAAATGATCCATGTGACATCAATCACAACATAAAATATCTCAAATTAACTCAAATTTCCAACAATCTCCCCATTTGTCATTGATGGCAACAACTCTAATGCAAACACCACAATCACTGCAAAAACTATCTCTGAGAATCAAAGTTGCTCCCCCTGACTCAATACTCTATATGGAGGATGCTCCCCCTAACTCAATACTCTCTCCTTACTCATATCTCTCCCCCTTTAAAATCAATGGCAAAAGGGACACCTATGGTGCTAAAAGATATGACTCTTAAGCTTAGCCCCCTCACCACCTTCTCTCTTGAGGTGATTAATTTTGGGGTGGGAGTACTTTTACTCCCATCTTACATTGTTTCTTTCCTCTATCAACTTCCTTCCATTTTCTTCTGATATCCTTCTCTTGATGAATTACCTGATCCTATTTGACCTTCTTGCCTTGAACCTATTTGGAATTGAGTCCTACACCATTTTGCAATATACCCAAAGCTATTGCAATTAAAACACTTAATGTTGTTATTCCTTGGAGTTGCAACTATCTTAGGACTCTCCTAATAAAGCCATATCCTCTTCTGTTATGAACCCTGCAATTCATTGCCTTGTGACCAAACTCATTACACGAGTAGCAATACCCATGGAAAAGCTATCCTTTCTCGTATTCTTGTATTTCATGTGTCCTTCACTGTGAAGCCATGTGCCCAAACCTGTGACATGAAAAACATCTTCCATTGAAGAAATCTTGTCTAGAACCCATTGGTCTCTTAGTCTCTTCTACTTGTTTCTTGTTCCATTTCTTCTTAACTTGTGCATTATTCCTTTCCTTGTTGAAATTTCTATTGTCCAAATTATCCTTAGAGGTCTCAATCTCTCTTTTAATTACTTCTTTGACTCTTCTTTTCTGGTGTTTGAGCTTGATTCTCCTTTTTCTGCTTCCTATTTCCCTTGTTCTTCCTTAGAACTAAGTCCTATTATAGTGACTGATGACTTTTGTGCATTGATAGTCCTTTCCAAGGTCTTTGAATTTTCCTCAAAATTGTGTAGCTTTTCCTTAGAACCTTTTACTTCCAACCTTACTAAAACTATCTCATGCTCTAATATTTCACACTCTAGATATTTTGTTTTTAATTTTTCGACCATACCTTCTTCAATTTTTCTTGTCTCTTCAACTTTGATTTTGAAGTTAGTGAGTTCCTGTAGAAACATTGATTTTTCTTTCTCATCTTCTTGAGCTTGATCCCTTAATCATGAGTTCTCCATTTTTAGTTCTTCAAGAGTAATAATAAGCCTTTCACATTCTCTCTTTTGACTTTGACTATTTAATCATACCTTCTTCAACTCTTCTTGCTTTTTCAAACTTATCTCTCAAGTCAGAGATATCATGTAGAAGCTTTGTCTTACATTTCTCATCTTCTTGTATTTGAGCTTTCAATTCTAAATTCTCTCTTTTCAATTCGATAAGATCCTTAAGAGTGGCTTTCCATTTTTCTTTTTTGGAAGCATCTTATTTTTCTTCTATTGTTGAAAATAGAGTTTCTTCTTCATATTTGTTTTGATTGTCCCTATTATCCTTTCTTGAACCAATCTCTAGGATTTCATTTTTGATAATATCATCTTCATATTCACTTCTACTAAACCCATTACAATATATTGCATCATGGCCAAGCTGACCACAAACAAAATATTATTGTGGACAATTAGCTGCATGGTGACTTGTGTTCCCACATTTGGTGCAAAAATTCATCAATCTGGATACTTATCCATTACTTGATTCATCTATTGAATCTATTTCCATGTGTCCCCACAACACAACAATATTAAACTCATCTTCCTTTTCTTTCATAACCATAGGTGTTCTTTTCTTCTTGTGTCTCATTCTTCTACTCTTGTCTTTCTTTGCCATTTGTGTTCTTGTAGAATCTGCGCTCAAGATATTAGCCTTTCTGAAGGAACCCATTCTGATACCAAATGAATAACACAAGCTTATACTAAGAGGGGGAGGTGAATAGTATAAGACCACTTTTTACTTTCTTTCCAAACCAATATCAATTAATGTCCTTAATTGCAATAACCAAATATAGGAGTGTGCATTAATAACTCAGATAACAGTAGTAAGCAAGAGCACAAGTCACCACACATAATTAAGACACAATATTTAATGTGGTTCCCCCAATGTGAGGTACTCCATGGAGAAAATATTTTACTAAAACTTTCTCAATCAATCTCTTTGGTAATCACTCCCAATTACAATGTTTATGGATCTCTGTCTAAAGGAGATGTTGATCCCCTAATCTCAAGTTCATGGATCTATTCCATAGGAGAAATCTTTCCCCTTCTTCTCTGGCTATGTGATCTTCTAGAAGACTCTGTCTCTCTACTGCACTAACTGGTGGACCTATCTCCACTTGAAGACTCCTCACTCAGATTTGTCTTCAACTATGCTGGCTACTAGATCTCTATCCACTGAGACTCTATCCTCTGTACTCTGTTACCTCCAAATATTTGTCAATAGGATCACTAATAACCTACTCAATAGGCTCATATAGAACCTACTTAACAAGCTCACATAGAAATTTTCAAATCTACGCTAGCAAGCTCACCAAGAACTTGCCCAAATCTGCTCTAGCAAGCTCACCAAGAACTTGCCCAAATCTTCTCTAGCAAGCTCACCAAGAACTTGCCCAAATTTTCTCCAAAAATCTCACTAAGAACTTGTCCAAAAACTGTTCTCAAAATTTTCCCAACACTATCCTCAAATCTATCCTAAAGGCCTTCTCAAAGACCCAATCAATCATGCTCAAGTAGTACTCAAAATGAACTCAATAATGAATGGCAATATCAAATCAAATTAACTTCATAGAAGCATAAAGATAATTGTTAGATACTCAATATGGTCTAATATTAATCTCAACTCAACATAGAATGATGGAATAGTTTATTTCATAGAACTTGAATAATCACTTCACACATCACTTGACTAGGCTCAATCAACTCAGCTCAACAAATTATCACAAGGAACAACTCTTTCTCACACAACCCTAGTCCAAGTATGTATCAACCAACTCAAATGTTTCCAACAATGCTCAACCACAAATATCACATAACAATGATACTCATGTTATTTTATAACTCAAGTTCTTTCACAACCAATGGGCTTCAATAACTATGCTTATCAAACAAGGTTTAGACACAACTCTCAATTCAGAAAACCTTGAAGAATTCAACCAACCTCTTTCGAAAAAGAAACCACAAACAATCCTTTTCCCTCCAATTATATTTCAAAAATCAACCACCATAAATAATCAATAGGAGAATGTGCCCATACCTTTTTTGAAGATGAAAAAAGCTCTTTGTAAATTTGCCACAATCACAAAATTCTTTTGCCAATCTTCACAAGGGCTAGTAGATCACAAAATAATCAACATTACTCCACTTTTAAATAATCATAACCAAGGCATTTAATTGCACAACTTTCTTATCTCTCCTAAAACCACTTGTACCATAAAATAAAATAAATCACAATATTGCATACCTTGTCACCTCATGAAATAATTAATCCTCTTGAAAAAGAACAAGGTAAACTTCACTTTTGGAACCCCTTTGCAAAATCAAAAATATCTCTTTACACACACCTTATTTCTCCTTCTAAATAAGTTATTCAAATAGCCCTTGAAATAATATTTCCGACGATATATAATATGCCCCCTTTCCGAAATAAATTGAAACCTTTACATATATATATATATGCCAACCTCCATTAATTGCACATAGGTCGGCCCTCCATTAATTTAAACTTAAACTTTAAACTTTAATATCTTCATCACCGGAGGTCATTTTTTGATGAAACAAAATTCCACCTTAGCTTTTAAGAAAATCCCTTTCCACATAAGCCCATCATGGATTTAAATAAAACCTTTTTATTTTGCCTATCTTGGTTTTCATAAAAAACCTGTAGATAGCCATGCTTTCCAAAATATAATAAATGCTTATTTATAGAAAATTTTGGCCACCAAAACCAAATGTGATCCATGTGACATCAATGACAACATAAAATGTCTCAAATTAACTCAAATTTCCAACACAATAAGATAAACTAAGAGATAGATGCCAATATTTAGAGGATAAATATAAAGAGCTATATGAAATAACAAAAGAATATCAAAATATAAAGAAATATATTAACTATGAAGTACATAAATTAAAAAGTAAATTCATTGATATGGTTGGGAAAAATAGTAAGTTACAATAGCATAATAAAACATTGTCAGAATAGTTTCAAGCATTGTGACAACAACTACAAGGAGAAAAAGAAAAGACAAATATCTCTAGCTTCTCCAAAGACACTGTCAAGTAGCTAAGGAAATATAGTTGGAGCAAGATTCTTGAGCATTCTCTCAAGGCCTACATAGTTGTAGATTACCTCAATTTATGCAAATAAACCATTAGAGAAGCCAGAGCAACATTTAAGAAAATTGGACTAGGCAATATATTTCTACAAGTAGAAAATGTAATGGAAATATTTACAAGGAGATTTGAGCCAACATCCAAAGTTATTCCCAGCTTGTAATGGAGTGCATCAAGAAATGCTTGCTACCCAAGTTGTGATTGATAAATATAGATTGAATAAAGAAGGTATACATCTAATCCAAATATTGTAGAGTAAAGCTAACAAGATCATGAAACCCTTGTGGAAGCTCCTATCACTTGGATTCCATGGCTTCTAAGACCAAGATGTACAAATCCTATCCAAAGAAGAAGTTTAGGCCTAGATAGAAATATTTGTTTATGATGATTCTAAAATAGATCAGCTACAGGAACCCATAGGATAAACTCAAGTAATGGAGCTATTAAATAGATTGGCTTAGCTACAATCAAAGCTTTAAGAAATAGCTAGGAGATATGAATACCCTTCCTATGAAAAATATATCAATTGAAGAGAATACAAGATCAAACTAGCAGGATCAAGACTCCTACAAATGAAGAATGGGTAGGAGCCCTAGTTGTATTTGAAAAGGCAAAATAAATATTCTATGGAGAAGATGATCAAGAAGGTGAAAATACTAAGGCAAAAATCCCTTCAAAGGACTCAATATTAAGGCTCCTATATGAACAATTGATACCTAGTATCTATGGAGAAGATGATCAATAAGGTGAAAATATTGAGGCAAAAATACCATTAGAGGACTCAATATTAAGGATCCTAGATGAATAATTGATACCTGGCGAGAAAATAGAAATACAGAGCAAAGCAACAGTTGATGAACAGGTGGTTCAGAAATAATGAAGAGGGATAAATAGACACCTCAACTCTTGAAATGTCTAATAAAGTAATAATTCCATTCATTCTTGTACACATCCATATCACTCCATTCATGCCCCTATTTCCCCTTCATTCAAAATGTCGATCCACCTTCCTTATTTAAACATATAAACTACACCACATTTTCACTATATTTCATTTTTGAAAACTCCATCTTATTTCAATTCATTCCATAAATCCAATAAATACTTCCATTTCATTCTCCACCTCATCTCCCTACCCAAAAAAAATAGGCCTTATGAGTTTGTAATTTTGCAAGAAAAAATTCCTGAGAGGTGCCAAACATGTGGGTCTAATATTGACCACATTGCAAAAGATATTCCTTCAAGAAAACATGTTAAAAAAACTGTGTATAAATTTTTCATGGGACCAAGAATATCTCAGGACCATGATACAAATTACACATTAGTTGGAAGCTTCTATCATGGGAACAAGTGAAAAAGCAACAAAATATCCTAAAACTGCACTTTGATTGATGATGATGTCAAAAAAGGAGTGGTGTAGGGAAAAAGTAAGTCTAATGTCATCCACATTAGGGAGAAATTTTGGCTACGTAACAAAATTAAATTAGCATAGGACTGAGTGAGTTTCAAGTCTACGACATGACAAACAACATGTCAGCCAAAAGTTCTATAGTTGTGGGCCTAAACCAAACAATGGAATATTCTAAAGGTGCCTGAAACTACATCAAAATCAACAAAGATATAAATAAAGTAAATTGCATGTGTAGAATCAAAAAGAAAACTTAAAATAAAAATATTATTGGATCTAAGCCCTTCAATAAGATGATGCCAATAAAAGTGCTAGTTGCCTAGGATTGCACTAGTCAATAAATCCAAGACCGTTTCCCAACAACACTACTCAAAACCATGCCAATCAAGCAAATGATATCATCAATAAAAATCTCCATCGAAAACCACAATAACTTTGCAAGATGAGTCTTGCAAACAAATGAAGGGTTTGTCCTTGAGCAAATTTTTGTTATAGGTCACTTTCAAACCTACAACTGCCATGGTGCACACCAACTAAGATCCAACCCACCTCCAACTAAAAAATAGATAAATTCAATAATGCAATGAGTAGCTTCAATTATACAACCAATGATAAACAATAGTTGTAGATCAATGGGCCTAGTCCAAATTCATGCTTAAGATGAAACAAAATGTTGCCACATCATCATTTTTTGTTCTCCCACCATATTTTCATTCAAAAAACCATTCAATTTTCCTTCATCAAGAAAATTTAAAATTATAATCTATAAATATGAGTTCAAACCTCATTCAAAGGGTCGACTCTAAAGTCCTTGCCTAGTATCTCATTGTAATTGTTGTTGATCAACGAAGTGGTAGTTTTTTGGTCTCCATGGTGCTTGATTTTATAGGTTTTATATGAATGATCTCTTCTAAGTCATTTATGTTACACTATAATGTTGGTTTATTATGTTAAAGTAGTTCTATGTCTGAATTACCTATTGGATTGCTAATACTTACAATCCTTGGAATGATTAGAAGTATAATACATTCATTTTAAGTCATTTATGTTACATTCAACCTTTAGTGTATTTTATTAAAGAAATATCTTTATTACCTATTGGATTGCTAATTGTATGAATCCTTGGAATGATTAAGATGAATGTAGTGAGTTAAATGAACTTGTGTATGTAATCGCTAATGGTTGATCTATTAAGTGCCATAAAATGGATTAATGGTCTATTATCTTGAGAGATCCAATGTTGTTACACTATATCCCATCCACAATTTTACTTATTTCTTTACCCTTTCTCTCTCTCTCTAATCCCTTTCTCTTTATTTCCCTATACTATTTTGCTTACCCTTTTCCTTCAAAATACATTAATAGGATTCGACCTTCTACGAAGGTTGAAACATAGAGCAACCTTATTTCATCCAATTACTATACTTTGGCTAAAATTGATGGGCAAAATATCTTTCCACAACAATGGCATATTTTTGTCCAAAACTACCATAAAAAAGGTTTTAATTCATTATTTCCTTGGGCTAACATATTAGCATAGCCTCATGGTATAGGGAGTTTCATATTTTCTAGGATCTTTCTTCCAAGACCTTCCCTTGTCAACATATTTGGCATTTTAACAACATAAACTACTTGATAAATTGATGAAGCTTTAGGTCTCCTTATCTTGTTTAGCACAAAGTAGCAATTCAAATCAAAATTCTTATCTTCAATAGGATCTACCTAATGTAGTAAAATTTCACTACAACACATTTTTTTACAGACACCAAATGACAGTGAAGTCATAGGTAGATTTCATGCATGGTAAAGACCTTTGAGCTACTTAACAAAGTTACTAAAATAGATTGAATCAGTATGAGAGTATTTCCTAATTAGTTACATTGAACAAAAAGGTTCCATAGGGTAAACTATGATTCTTTGTAAAATTTTAGGGGTTCCAAGTCAACACTTTTCTCCATTTTGCCTCGAGGTACCTTTTTTTTATTTAAAAAAAAATGCTCTTTTTCCTTTGTTTTAAAATTTAAAAAAGAGAATATTCTATAAAATAGTTCATATAATATTCCCACTATGGAGGGAAATGCACACAATAACATTTATGGTGTTAGCATAATACAAGCATGAGAAAATGTAAGATTGGAAGAAAGGGAGTATCCCCTTTATTTTATTGTATTACCCCTTTTTATTTCACAAGTTGGTCAATCCAAAGGGGCTAGTGAAACCTCAATTACTAAATTAGGCCTAGGATATCAAGATTTGAAACCCCACTATCCCATATTTTTGAAGAAAATTGACTATATCATCCTAAATATTGATGTTAGCAAATTTAACATGGTCATATGCAAAAATAATGTGGCACTACATCATGATGTGGTACTTGATGACCTCATCCATTTTTATCATACTCATGATAATATGGAACCTAATGATATGATACCTAACAGTATGACAACTAGAGATGACATGGCACCTAGTGATGATTGATGGGTATCATTATTACCATAATTTACCAAGGTCATTTCTAATTTATCAAGCCAGGGGTGTGTCCTATGGGCAATATGCACTAGGAAGTATCTAAAACAGGTATGGTTTTGGCTCTTTAAAGCATAATACTTGAGAAAATAAAATTGAACTCTAACTAAAACTAAAAATAAAAATTTTTAATCCAATCAAACACACTTGCAATAATTGAAAATATTTCAATAGAAAAGTAAATGAAATTGTAGGAATAAATGCAAAATGAAAAAAATAAGAATTCAAACTAAACTATTGTAAAAATCCAAAACTACCAACCTAATTTTTTAAAAAAATATCACTTACACAATGACTCATAAGGGAATACATCCCTCTTTCATTTATCTCAGTGTACAAGGCTTCACCACATTTGAGTTCTAAGTCGCTACAGACAACACTCAGTGGATAGGAGTGGCCAACTCATGATTTTTTGGGGTTCACCTTACTAAACCTACATGCTTAGAAAGGATGCACAAATTAATTTCCCCACCTTTCCCATACCCTCCTTGACATAGGACCATGTGATCATGGCATATAGATTATCCTTTAGGACCTACATGTTTAAAGGGGAATATTATTTTCTTGGCCCGACTCTAAGTCCATCTAGGTAGGTTAATTAGCATAGAGCCTTGGTGCTTATTTACCACATAACCATGGGCTAACTAAGGTCATTGTCACTTTGACAATAGCTGGCATTATCACCTGATCCCATTTGATCCAAGGTATCACCATTGTTATCTTGTAAATGACTTTCTCATAATCTAGTAAGGGCATACCTGATCCTACATGTTTAAGGTGTGACAATTCACAAGTACCCTAGCTATTTTATTCTTAAAACTCCTTCCAAGTTTATGAGCCTCTATCTATTGCATACTCACAAATCCTTCTAGTACTCAAACACACCTGGTTATTTCATACTTGCAACTCCTCACAGGTTTGGGCTTTATGGATTACTAGAGGAAATTCATACTCAACATAGGGATAGATAACCATTTATAAACCAATAACATTTATCATGATGCATAACATCATAAAATAAATGCTGATAAAGAAATTCAAGAGCTCCTCTACTAAAACCACACTTATGCACTACATAAATTTTTATATAATTATTAAGCAAAAGCTACCTAAAATATGATAGCATTAAAATGCATTACTTAATTCCTAAACCTATCAAAATACTTCAAGAGAACAATTAAAGTAGTCAATACTATATATATTTACTCATTTGATGCAACACCATTCAAACTAAGAAGAAAGAATAAATACAATACTTCAATGCTCATAACACAAGAGCAACATAGTATTTCTTTGAAAACAAGAGTTCAAGTTTTACAATTCCTTTAAGCAAATACAAGTCTTTTCTTATTTACATTAATATATATATATATATATATATATATTTAGGAACTTATGAACATATTCCAAGGTCTCCATCCAACTAAGTCTGCAAGCCTCTTTGATGGGTAAAAACCATCCACCATTTATGAAGTTTACTTAGGGATCAGAACAACTTTATGCAATGCAACTTAATTCATGCCTTAATCTATTATGCAACAACCATGCACAATCAAGCAAGCTATATGAAGAAAATCCATCTTCTTCTTATATAATGAACCAATCATCCTCTAAATCAATTGAAAATTAAATCATTAAATATCAATCCAAGAGAATCCCATACTTCTCTTTATAATGATCCCTTAATCCACATAGATCTCAGGAATCATTATAAATATTTATCTTTCAACCAAAGCAAAACATTCCAAAACAATTTAAGAGAAACCCACTTCTCTATAACCCACATAGATCTCAAGAATCATTACAAGTATTTTCTTTTTCAAAACCAAAATAAACAATTTCATAACCATCCAGGATAAGCCCATACTTCTCTTTTATAATTATCCCTTAATCCACATAGATCTCAAAAATTATTATAAGTAGATTTTTATTTCCATCAATCCATATAAAAAAAAAAATCTAAACTCTTTATTATACTTAATATAACCAAAGAATTTAATCATCAAATGGTTTATTAAGAAAATCAAAGTGCACCAAATTAATCTAAATACTTCATCTTGCTAAAGAACCAGTGTAAATACTCCTTAACAAGATACTTTATTACACTATACTATGATCTAATTATTCTTTCACATGGAAGTTCTAGGAGCCTAGGAGGATCAAGAAATGCAAATCTAGGAAAATGAAGGTCCATCACAGTGATTCAATCGCAAAACCTATCAAAATCACATCGAAGACTTGAACATCAATTGGACAAGGAGGTCAAGCCCACTGCCCTTGGAATTGACGGTAAGCCTATCAGAGTGTAAACCGTGGCTGTCAACCATGGTTGACAGTGTAGACCATGCACCAGAGCTACAATTTGTAGCAGAGGTATAACCACCATTCTATTTTCATTTATGTTTGGCTAATTAGGTTAGATTAGTTGTTTTCATAGTTTAATGGTAGTTTAACAGATTTTTGACCGTAGAATTAGGTTAGATTTACATATTCATGTTTATGCTACAATTAGGATATTAATGGTTCTTTATGCACCTTCATTCCTTGTTTTACACATTTGATCCATGCATAGTATAGTTGTTACTTTCCTTTATGCTATTATATAAATCTTGATTCGATTTGCATAGCTTAGAAGCACTTTATATGTTTTCTTGATTATGAATGTTTAATGGTGTCATTATGCAATTTACCTAAAAGGGCATCATCATGAGAGGTTGCCTATCTTTTTAACATTATTGTGTTGTTTCTTGATCACAGGAAATAGTTTCAAAGGAGAGAAAACTATCAAGTTCCTTCCCCATTGCGAAGAAGATGGCACCTCCACCCTACAGCAGTTCGTTTCATCCTGAAAAGCATTTGGAAATCACACCTACCCTTAAGAGGGAAACAATTGTGCACTCCTATTGTAATATTGTATTAAAAAATGATTATACCTTAGAGGGATGTACTTCTAATTAGATGTTGACTATGAATACAATGGAATAAAGCGCCTTTCCTTTTGAGTCATTTGTTTTCAATTTCTTGTTCTTGTATGCATGCTATATTTTTATCATTTATTGCAATAGGATACGCCATCGGGTGTGACCCTTTATGATGGTTACAAAATATTTCCCATCCATCAGCCCATCTTTGATTGCTTCTTCCACAAGAACAAGTTGACCCACCCCCACATGAGTTCCATTGAGCCATTCAACCAAGCCAAATTTTGTAACATATGTATATAAACAAAAATTAAAAAAAAAATCAAAATATTCAAAACAAAAAAAAAACAAAATATTTCTTTGCATGTACATAGCATTTAATTTCATGTTTTGTTGCTACTATCTAGGGTTAACAAGATTCAACATTGGTTCCCATCCATTCTTCCAATCCATATTCTACTAAGTTAGTATGAATCCTACTAAATTATTCACCCCACTCTGCAATCCATACAACACGGCTAAGCCAATTCCAATTGACATAAGCCTTGTTGACATGGACTAGATTTCTTCCCCACCCTCCTTTTCATAGTTCATCCTATCCGAGGAATTGTTAAGGGCTTCTGCCAACTACATTCCTCCTTCCCCTCCACCTTCACCTCCATATTCTACCAAGAATCCCGAGGTCTTTCAGGTAGAGTTAGATGACGATAAGCAGGAAGAGTTGGATGACATATTAGATGAAATTCATATGATCCCAACACCACATCAACTTGAGGAAGGTTCACATATGTCTATTGAAGATACCATCGAAGTAAACCTTAGTTCAGATCCTGACAATCCCAAAATTGTCAAGCTTGGAAAAATCTTATCATTCAATGAACAAGAGCAATTCATTGCTCTCCTCAAGAAGAAAAAATATGTGTTTGCATGGTCCTATAAGGATATGCCTGGTCTTGACCCTAGTCTTGTGGTCCACAACCTCACCTTACATCCCGATGCCAAATCGGTCAAACAAAATCTTAGAAGGATGCATCCTAACATGGCCCTCTTAGTCAAGGAAGAACTTCAAAAACTTCTAGACGTCAATTTCATTGTTCCTATTGATTATCCTAAGTGGCTTTCAAACATGGTACCCATTCGCAAGCCTAATGGGTCGATACGCATTTGCACTAATTTTTGAGTATGATGTTTATATGTATATATACATGGCTAAAAAAAAATAAAAACAAACAAAAACAAATCATTCACATAGGCATATTCCCATTGCATACATCTTGCATTTACATATAGGCATATTTACATGTATTTTTCACATTGCATTCATATTCCATTTGCATTCATTCCACATGCATTCCATTGCATTTTACATCCCACATGCATTCCACTACACTCCTGCATTTTGCAAATTGCATTCATCCCATCCCATGTTCAATGATATTTTATAGTAGTGATGATATGGCCAAATAAAAAAGTCAATTTTCCACGATTGGGGGTACCTATTTTTGGCATTTATGCAATTTTTATCCAATATCATAAGCCAACAATCCCATTTGTCACAAATCATAAACCCCAAGTTTTCAGTCACTCAACCACTACTAGTGTGTCTAGCAACCTCCAAAAAGATGTCCAATTTTCTTTAGGACCAAAAACACTTTTTCACATTAAGAAAATCTTGAGTCTTGTCAACTGATTCCAAAAAAATCTTGCACCAACCACACTTCTTCACATCTTAAAAATATTTTGAGTCAAAGAGGGATAACACCATACTTGGGTGGCACCTTGAAGTGAAAAGGGTATTCCTCGCTTGTCCTATCATGCAACATAGTCCAAAATAAAAAATAGTGGTTCTCACCACTATCACAGTTGCTCTCCAAATATAAACACAAAATATAGAGTAGTAAGGATAGGGTCACATTCTCATCACACTTCGATTGAGAATCCGATTCCCCAAAGCTCTATCCAAAGTTAACAATTTCTATGCACACACCACAGATCCCTAAAGCTATAAGGATCGTACTACATTTCCCTCAGAAAGTTATGTAGTCATCCCCAAGGCCTAAATATCATATCATTGGACTATGGAGTGAGTCTCCACCGGGGCTATAGATGCTTGACTGGTAGTGGAGTAAGCTCATGCGGGACGACATGTCTCTCTTCCAAAAAAGGGAGACCTCTAACCGCACATACGGACAAGCTAGCTTCTTGGTCCTCTCCATAATAGGTCATGCCTAATTTACTCATAATGGGTTAATGAACTTCACGTGCACACACATTGGTTCTTGATTGCCTAGGGTCATTGTCATGCTCAAGATTTGGTACATGAACTTCACTTGCACACACATTGGTCCTAAAGAAAGTTAGACAACATTTAGTGAGTTTGGTTGATAACACTAGTCTGTTTGAGTCTCTAAAAATCCTTCAGTATTCCATATCAACATCCATATATTCTTCCATATCAACATCCATATCTTCTTCCATGTCAACATCCATGTCTTCATCATGGATCAACCCGCATAATGCCACCAAGTTTGGTGCCCCCGATTGCAAAAACAATGAACAAAAATGGCCAACAAAATTCTGAACTATAAATGATCATTCAAACATCATGCATTCCTCTCATATAGTTTAAATTCATTATTTCATATACATGCCATTTCACTTGCATTAATCATCCATATAAGCACTATGCATACATATCATGATTAGCTTGCATTAATCATCCATATAAGCATTACGCATACTCCATTTTGCTTGCATTAATCATCCATATAAGCACTACACATACACATCATAATTAGCTTGCATTAATCATCCATAAAATATTCATAAAATATTTTCATAAAATATGCATTGCATACACACAAAAGCATTCACACAAAAGATAACACAAACATAAAAGCCATGTATATATATAAAATATCATATGTACAATGAGTGCCAAAAAGGCTACAATGGAGCACCAAGGCTCATATACAAAAGTGCATCTAAGCACTAAGCTAATGTCTATGAGAGGACCCCTAAGACCTAGTAGGAGCCCTAGACCTAGAACTCTGCCTAGATGTCGTATGCCTCGATGACTCAGTCCTAGAGGACGATGGAGGATCCGAAAAGGAATGTGATTAGCCATGCACAAATCCTCCAAGGAGTGTGCATATGTCTCACTAGCATGTAGTCATCGCAAGTCAATCTGATGATGATGCTCTCTCACCAAAATCTCTGCTTGAAGCCTCGTGACCATCTCTTGATCACCATCCCCATATGCTAGCTACTATGCCTCCATCTGGGCTATAGTAGCCCACAACCCAGCTATGACCCCATCTCATCCTACCAGAGACTCCCTATGAGCCTCTAGCGTAGTCTCTCACTCCTCATGGAGCTGCTCCACCTTAGCCCATAGCCTAGCCACCTCGGAGACCCCCCCTTTTCCTCTTCTCCTCCCCCTCTCCTCCCTACCTCCACCTTAGAAGTCTACTGTGATGCCCCCTCGATCACCTCTGACTCATCGATCATTAAGACCTCATCCTCTTTGGAGTCATCCTCAACCCCATAGCTATCGCATCCCCACCCATCACCACCTTTGGCACCCATATTGGTTGGGTACCAAACCATGCTGCATACTCTGGAGTCACCCCGACATCATCTAAATCTGGGACCTCCAACCATTCATCATCCTCTATCTGAACTCTCCATGGCTCTGCACATGGAAGCCCCACCTCATCCCATCGATGTCGGTACAACACTGGCTCATCCGACACATCCTGAGGTAAGCCAAACTACCTCAACACCCATGAGTACTAAAAGTACTCCACCTCCTCATCTCTCCTCCCAACCAACCATCGTGCCTACCTCACCCATCATAGCTGCTCCTCATCACCCTCCCACATGGCTCCTCACCATGGCCTCCATATCACCTGAGCTAGAGTCAACCCTACCCACATATCCCTATACCACTGGTTGGTATGCTCCTCCCGACTCGGCTGCACCTCCTCAGCCACTACCCATCTCCTAGCATAGGGCTCACCCATCTGCCATGCCTAGCAAGGTAACCCCTCTGGCCGAGCTACTCTAAAATGCTCCCAAGCCCAACACTGAAGAAGGAAGCTGCATCCAATCCCCTTCCTCCCTCTTCGTGTCACCTCATATAGCTCCCGGTATAACTACGCCAATAATGCAGGAGCCCATGCATACACCCTTGGATTGGTGAGTAGGTCACTCACCAATCCCAATAGGTTCCAAGGGAACCTACACCCTATGCTATTAGGGAGCACTATGTTCACTAACATGAACATGATCAAGGCTGGGAGTGCATCCAACTCCTTAGCCTTGTACATGCTCAAATAGCATATACCCCCATCTCCCATCCTCGCCTCCCACCATCGCTCGTCGAACATCTTCATCATCTCCACCTTCTTATCATGCCCAACCATCACCTTCTCCCCCTCCACTAGCACCTTGAGGATGCGGTATACATCCTCAAGGGTGATAGTAGCCTCCCCAGTCAATAGCTAGAATGTCCCCCTATCCGAGTCCCATCTCTCTATCAATGATGAGAGATACCCATCGTCCACCCTCACCACATCCAACCGAGCCACTCCCTCCAAGCCCACCTCCCTCAAAATATCCCAATCACCCTCCGTAAGCTTCTTCCTCATCCCAAGAATGAGAGGAGAGAACCGATGTCGAGGCTCTATCTCCCTCAACTGCAGCAACAAACATTTTACATTAGTATTAATTTCAAAAAAAAACTTCAAAATTTTTGCACAAAAGAACAAAGTGTTTTTCAACATTACCAGGGCAAATCATGCCTCAGCTCCACCAGTAGCATTTGCTCCCTCCATCGCCATAGCTCCCGTGCAAATTTCCACCAACCTCACTTCCCTCACCAATGCACTCCACTCCTCAGGCGCAGATTCACAAACTCTCAAGCGCACAAATGAGCCATAAAATCTACCCTGCAAGCTATTTATAGCTATAGCTAGCACACTCAGGTGTAGGGTGGCACCTATGGGATGCAGGTGCACGTGGGCACTTGCAGGTGCACCCAGGCGCAGCTGGGTGCCTGAAGGATACCGCAGGTGCAGTGGGCACTTGGTGCCAGAATGACATAAAGACAAAAGGGATCAAAATAGTAGCTTGCCCCCTCAAAATCTCACCAAATTTCATCCACGCATCATGCACATCATAAAATCATATTTTGTGAAAACAAAAATCGTTTTGTGCACATATTTTTTGAATACGATGCAAATTTGTAAAATACACAAATCAAGTTACAAAACACATCAAACGATTCCAAATTTTTACAAAATTGATACTCATCTCCTCTACTCCATATTCTTCATCATTCCACAAATTTTTGCGATAATTGGAGTTGATTTGACCATCAAATCAATTGTTTCCATCCGAAAAGTGCAAAATCAACCACTAAAAGCTCTAACATTTACAAATCGACTCCAACTTTGGTGACATCATCACATTCTTCCATCAACATTCTTCCAATCTCATAATCTACCATCATTTCTTCCAACACATGTCAAAATTACAAGTGAATCTCGTATATAGTGGTTTATTCTATATACTTGGTGATTGCAGCGATTTGCATCCATGCAATTCGGTAAGATGAATGAATTACCATAAGAACACTTGGTCATCATCATCATCACTTATCTCCTTGCTCGAAATCACAATCATATTTGGTATTTCCTCATATTTAGAGTGAAACATTGCCAAGAACAATTTGCACAACCGTTGTCATTGATGGCCTAGTTCGTGGGGCTTAAAACATGGACACAACTCAAATTTCATCATTCAAAATCTCCTTAACACCTTCGAGATAGGCACTAGCTAGGATGATTGGTTCCAATTGTGGGAATTATTCAAACAGTCACTAGCAGTACATCCAAGGTTGATTCCTTTTTCCTTTGCATCATCATTTTGCATATCAATGACGTCAAAAAGGTAAAATATTCCAACAACATCGAATCACCCCAAATTTGGGGCAACCAAAATTTGATTATGATTTTCCCACGATGGGATACACCTTACATGATCATGACATCTACATTTGACACAACCCCCTTCCCACCATTGGGGAAAAAATGGTATCACATTTTACATCATTCATATCATCCACATCATATCACATTTTACATCATTCATATCATCCACATCACATCACATTTGCACAAAACCCTTCATCCATTAGGGTAAACATAGACACATCATATCACATTTTACACCAACCCCCTTTGCACCATTGGGGCAAAAATGGTATCACATCATTCATCATTTGCACAATTTTTTCAATTGGCTCATGAGATTCATCCGTAATCTCATTCACCAATTGAGGGGGTAAGCTACGCAAATTCCAAAATTCTTTATTCTTTTGTCTTCAACATTATTGCTCAAAAATCCAACGAGAGAGAGAATATGCTTCTGCACCCAAAATCCCAACCAGGTGTCTCATATTTTTGCACCATATTGTGTTTCACGCAACATGGTACAAAAAGGGGCATCTATAGACACCAAATCCTAGCCACTTGTCCTTCATCCTGGTCATTCTACCACCCACTTGTCCACCATCACCCTTTCCCACCATTCAATTGGCCATTCCATGCCTTTCCTGCCATCCAATGGCCCACTTTAGCCCTTTCCCACCATTTTTTGACCCCTATTTGACTCATTTATATTTATTTTATATTATTTATATTTTAATATTATATTTTAATATATTTATTATAAAATATATATTTATAAGCCAAATTAACCTCAACCGTCCGATCTGATCTAATCTCAGCCGTCCATCCTCCATAATCCGTGTCACACCTAAAGTTTAATATCAGCCTTTGGATCCACTTTAATATTAGCCACACGATCAAAAGTGTTAAGCTAAAACCCTAAGAAAACCCTAGGCTTGATAATAAATAGGAGCATTCTCAATGCTCAACCCCTGAATCCTGGAAAACTTGAACGTTGGAGCTCTAATTTACTTGTGAGGCCTAACCTTATTGAGAGCTTATTTCTTGTGAGTAGATTGTGCCCTAGCCTATCCTTCCCCAAAACCCTAGCTTGCCCTAGGATTTTTTGATTCCAGCCACCTTCGCATCCCATTTCCACCACCGCCATTATCGTTCATCCATCGAGCCCTTCGCATCCCCCTGATCTGCTTCTGTAGATTTAGCCCTAATCCGTAGGTGCAACCGAGTGCCTACCTCATCCCATAGGCGCAATAGTACACCTACTACATTCTGCAGGTATAGCACCGTGCCTATTGTCCCCATAGCCACAGACCAGAGTTTGCCACACAAGATCATCAGGTGCCATCGGGGCACCCTGCCATCAATCTGCAATGGAGCAATAGAACAACAAAGTAAGTATTTTATGTGTTGTTATTTGATGCTATTTGGATTCTGCATGTTTTTTTCATTCAGATCTAGGGTTTTTAGTTTGCATTCCTGAGGGTTCACACCGTGGAACCCTCATTTTGTTTGCTAATAACTTTATGTTTGATGTGTGTGCAGGATCAGGTAGCATTCATCAAGGATTGTTGAGTAGCTACTGAAGCTAGAGTGGCCCGATTACGGATAACCAGAAGCCCACTCACCCTGTTGGAAGCAAGATACATTGGAGACACTACTTGTTTTGTAGCTAGGGTTTCGGAGAACCCTAGCATCTGTATTTATTGTATCAAAATAAGTTCTTTTGAACAAACAGATTGTAACAAAGGAGTTTCTCAGCTCCCCCCCCATTTATTGAATAAAATCATATTTTGTGCAATCTCTTGTTCATTGATTTATTTTACTTTTATATTTGCTTTAGTGTCGTATTTTCGCTTCACATAAAAGTATGAATTTTAGATTAAACTAAAAAGTAAAACATAGCAAATTTTAGTTCCTTCATTGTAGAGTGAATCAAAGTATGATAAGTGGTGTAGTCTAGTTTGTTGGTACAATGCTTAGTGGCCTACATAGCTAGCACCTAGTTGGTAACGCCCTATTTTAGACAATGACAAGTGGCATCACCTTATTAGCTGGTATGATATCTAGTCAACATCCAATTGGCACCCTCTCAGCCACTCATGCAATGACACATGGTAACCTCCTCATTCATTGCAAGTATATAATTTTTTTCCAAATTTTTTAAAAAATTGGAGGCGTTTTGTGTGATTTTGGTCCAAAATTCTAGAGACCATAACTTTTGCATAAGAAAGCATTTTGAGATCATTTTTTTTTCAATCACATAATTTTTTAAGATCTTTGTGTTAATAGTGTCACTTATGATCACAACTCCATGCAAGATTTTATATTTTGGTAGGAAAATTATGATCAATATGTGCCCTTATAGAATTGTCCAAACTATGTCACTTGGAAGTTCAAGATTAAAGCTTTACTCTGAAGCAAGGGGTTGCTTAAATATTTTAATGAGTAGCCTTGAGGGACTAATTCTAAGAGATAAAGTAGGCATTCAAGATAAAAATATATGAGGCTATTGGTGTGATAGTTGTCCATGTTGATAAGATCTATGAAACTTATATTAGTAGCACTATGGATTCCAACCAATTGCTTGATAAATTTTAGGGGTTGTGTGCTCACATAGATTCCACACAAATTATTAGGATGGAGATAGAGCTTGCTATCATGACTATGGATTATTTTGATACCATTTATGAGTATACAGTTAATTTAAGAAGTTACAAGATGAAACTTGGTTGATTCTCAACATTGTATTCAACAATATATCAAAGACATATGAGATAGTTACTATTGTGTTTGAGATGCTTTGTGTCTATATTATATATTATACTCCTCCCCTAATTAATGAAGTGCTCAAATATATCCTTCAACATCAGGTTTGAAGACAACAATATAAGAATCATCCTCTCATCAATCAAGCTCATGCAAAATAATTTATCAAGATTGAGACTAACAAGAAACAAAAACAAAATTAATAAGACTAAGAATCCCTTCAAAAATATAACTTGTGAGTTTTGCAAGAAGGACATAAAGCATATTTTTTAGGTTTTAATAAAGAAGCTCGAGAAAGTAGCCAAAAAAATGGGTGTTGATGATGCTTTTTCTATACATAGGGTGAGGATAGTCATGATGTTGAAATATCACAAGCTCATGTAGTTTTTAATTTAGTATACTAGACATCCACCTACTCTGATGAGTGGATTGTAGATTTAGGGGCAACAAGGAACATGACTGAGCACAAACACCTTATATATGATTACCTCATACTATATTTGAGAGAGCATATTTTCACTGAATATGAGTCTTCCTTATAGGTGTTAGGTTATGGAGAGGTTAATGTTAGATCTTCTTCATTTTATGACGTTCTTTATGTTCCTAGTGTTGACCCCAATCTTATGTCTATTTATTGCATCACCCATATAAAAAATGGTAGAGTTTTAGACTAATAGTTGGGTGACCAAGATAGTTTCCTTTGGATATTGTGATGAGTCAAATTAGAGTACAAACTAGGGGATAGGTTGAATTATTCTACTTCTTTCTCTTAGAAGAAATATTTTACGACCATGGTGGCATAAGTAGGTGATGAGAGGTAATGATTGCATCATGGACTTGGAAATTTTAGCTATGGGACATTGGTATGAAACTAAATGGTGCGGGAATCAAGATCATTTTTATATTGAATTGCTTTTTGATTGTAAGGTAGAAAACCCACAATAGACTTAATTTATATATTTCTTCAATGATAAACTACACCAATTGGAGTGCCTATTTCTACGTGTGTGGAGGTGTGACTAAAGGTCACAACCTTTGTGAAGGAAGATTAATTAAATGAATAATTAATAGAGTGATTAGAATGGTGTTAGGAGTAGAATCCTAACATGCCACCTTCCTTAAAAAGAGCTTTGTCCTCAAAGCTCAAAGTAAGGAGCTTCGTTGCTTGTTTTCCCAGTTGAATTTGTGCAAGTTCTTGTACTATTTTAATGTCACTTTTTTGAAGGCAAGGATATATTGAAGGTCAAAGCATTAGTGGGGGGTTTCTAGAAAGAATAGTAGAATCTGCCTTAGGAGAATTGTGATGACGGTAGGCTTCCAATTTAGCCAATTCTTCCTATGTATAATGAAGGAAAAATAAAGGTGCACTCACTCTTTTGCCTCCTTTCTGAATCAGGCTGCCTATATGATGATAACTCACTATTGGCGATGAACTTGTGTGTAGTTCTTTGAGAGTGTATGTCTTGCCTTCATTGTTTACTGCATGGATGTCTACCTCATCTTTTTGTGGTGCATCGAGCACTTCTTGCACATCGACCTCATTTCCTTCATTGTTATGATCAGGTGCTTTGGTCATGTCGTGCACATCTTCCTCACCTTCTTCCTCTATGGAGTGACAGGGATCAACTATATTCAATAAATACAATGTTTGTGTAGCACAACAATGAAGGGGCCCAAATTGCTCATCACAAGTATAGCAAAGATCATTCGCTCGTCACTCCTCCATTTCTTGTAGGCTAAGGTACTTAACTGACAAGGGTTTGTGTTTTGGAATAGTGTGCGTGAATGTTGATTTATCAATAGGTTCTCCCCATGTTGACGTTGAACATTGAATGTATCATTGGCTAACAAGGCTAATCCAATGGCTTCCTGTAGGGTGCGAGGAGTGTACATCATGATATTCACTCTAATTTCTTCTTTCAATCCATTGATGAACCCACTTATGAGGACTGATTCGTCCAACCTTGTGATGCGATTGGCGATATCCTGGAACTAAATTTTATATACACTCACTGATGTGATTTGACGTAGGTGGGCAAGATTAAGTAGCAAAAGTAGGTTGGGGTCATGATATATTCTTCCATTGGCCATTTGCATAGTCATTTGGTGAAAAGGTGTGCACACTCATAGCTGATGCACACCGACAATGAGAAACGAGGGCAGCAAATTTGTTTACTTGTGCAATAAGAAGCAACGGGATGCACTTGCGCTGAAGTTAGTGCTCGTGCTGCAGGAGTGAACAAGAATTGTATGATGTTGTACACAATGTATAATTGATGTGTGGCTGCGGTGTGTATGAAAGGTGAAAGGTATTGGACAGTGCTGGAAGAAAACAAAGAACCGCTCCTTGGTTTGCCTCCCGATGATAAATTTCTTTTTATTTTTTTAACCTTAATTTTTCTAATGTTTGTTGCCGATTTTGGCTTCTAAGATGGTGGGTGGCTGTAAAAATTTTGTTTGTGCAATTTTTAAGTGTTAGATCATAAAAATGGATTTGTGTTCACCGGTGAGTGCCTCGTCGAAAACCCGAAGTGCACTGTAATTGTGATTTGCGTTTGATTTTTACTACTGTCGATCTATTTTCCATTCGCAAAAATTATTTAAACCTTAGGTAACCTTACGTCATCTGGTTTGGACCCGGTGTTGTTGTCTTACGTCGTCCTGGTGCATCGGTGAGCATGACAGTGCAGGTTCACAGGTGCATACAAAAGTTGTGCGGCACTCAGTTTCTTCTGTGACAGTTTTGCTAGTGTCTTTTCCAACTGTTGCTACTGCTCTAGCAGTGTCCAATCATCGGTGGGTGCTCTAGAGGTATATTCCAAATGTTTCTGCTACTGATGGTTACCCATTGAGTGTGCGCAAGAAAAAATAAAAACCGACGAAGCTCAAAAAACCATGTCTACTAAAAAAAATTGTCGAAGCTTGACGTCGTTCTATGATGTCCTATTTGCTTTGGACAGCTCACCGACTGGTTATGTTTTATCCGAGAAAGTTCCCTTGTTCAGTTCTGCGATGTCCTATTTACTTTGGACAACTTGCTGGCTGGTTCTATTTTATCCTAGAAGGTTCTCCTGTTCACAGTATCGTGAAGCAGAGTGGCAAGTAAGGTGAACGAAAGCTTTGGGAAAAACAAAATTGGATTTTTGAGTGGCTCTGATCCAGATGGTATGAAACTAAATGGTGCGGGAATCAAAATCATTTTTATATTGAATCGCTTTTTGATTATAAGGTAGAAAACCCACAATAGACTTAATTTATATATTTGTTCGATGATAAGCTACACCAATTGGAGTTTCTATTTCTACGTGTGTGGAGGTGTGACTAAAGTTCACAACCTTTGTGAAGGAAGATTAATTAAATTAATAATTAATAAAGTGATTAGAATGGTGTTAGGAGTAGAATCCTAACAGAAATTGAGGTATGATTCATCATAATATATCCATTGGAATTCCTCACATTTCCCCTCTAAGTGGTGCATATGAAGTATGTATTTTGGGGAAGCATCACAAATATTTATTTCTAAAAATAATACCAATATGTGCTTCACTACATAACCCTTCGATATTATTCACAATGATATGTGTGAACCCATGGGTACACCTTCCATTTATGGGAATAGGCACTTCCTTCTTTTCATTGATGATTTCTCTTAGTATATGTGGTTGTATACTATTTGCACCAAAGATAAGGCTTTGGAGAAATTCAAGGTATTCAAAGCACTGATAGAGAATCAACTAGAAAGAAAAATAGTGTCTCAAGATAGTTGAGGAAGGTGAACACATGAGCAATATTTTTCATGATTTCTTAATTATTCATGGTATTGCCTTTCAAAGGACTATTCAATATACTCCATAGTGGAATGTGGTAGCCAAGAGAAAAAATAGGATAATTATGGAGATGGATCATTGTACAATTTATGATAAGGGGATGGAGCATAAATATTTATAGTGAACCATCACTTGTGTAACATACATCATTAACAAAGTCCCTACTAGACTGATTCAGGTTATGACACCCCTTGAGAGGTTGATAGACAATAATCTTGATGTTTTTTAATTCTATATATTTGGGTGTTCAACATGGGCTTGGGAACACACCTAAATATGTCCAAAAGAAGAAAGTATAGAAGAGTCATATATGCATCTTTGTGGGGTATTTATATACCTACAAGCATACCATATTTTTAATCCTTAGAGGCATGGGATTCTTTTTCAAAGAGAGGTGATTTTTCATGAGGTTCTTCTAGGGGTTATATCTAGTTATCCATCTAAATATTTGGCTAAAGATATTCTTGTTTCTCAAATTAATCCAATAGATTATTCAAATACTCTTGTGGACTCTATTCCTTTTGGTCTTCTCCTTTATATTTTAGTGAAGTACCTATACATATTGATTTGACCCATCCTTGGGTAGCATCATCCTCAACACCTTTAATCTTAGATTTCAAAAACTTTGAGCCTAACACACTAGTTCCTTGTGCCATAATATTGGATGATGAGGTAGGTGTATTATTTTAATGATTTAGGTTTTGCTTATAATGCTATTTTATTTTAGGATATTCCTAGGTACTCCACAACTTGTCCAACACCCAAGTGAATTCATACTCTTCTACAATATGTGTAGCACATTATTTCTATGGAGTGACACCAAAATACCCCTTGTTGGGCCTTGCTCTAGAAGGTTGAAAATTTTGGAGATCCTCTCATATATTCCTAGGTGAAGGGTTGACCAAAGTGGCAATATGCTATGCTTGCGAAATATGAATCTTTGATGAAATATCATATATCAAAACACATTCCTCTTCTACAAGAGAAGAATTTTGTTGGGTGTAAATAGTCTATAGGACCAACTACACTTTAAATGGTTAGGTGGAGAAGCACAAGGTATTCCTTGTTGCTAAGATATTCTCTCATAATAAGGTAATTTCCAACTCAAAAACATTTTCCCTACTTGCTTAGATGGATTTTCTTTAGATGATTTTATCTGTGGCCACTTCTTATGAGTGGAAAGTACATTAGATGGGTGTGAAGAGTATCTTTATTTATTGTGAGCTTTTAGAGGATATATACATGTAACCACTACCTAGTTTTAAGCTTAATGATCATACCCCTTTGTTTATCAATTGACTAAGCCCTTGTATTAACTTAAGTAGGAACCGTATGCCTGGTATGAGAAGATCCACTCTTTATTTCTCAGTTGTGGATTTTAAATATGTGAGGCCAAATATGATGATTACATCAAAAATTAGGATGGAGAGAATTTCATGATTGTACTATATGCAGATGTTATTCTCATTATATGAAAATCTTTTACCTTGATTCAAACATAAATTCATGACTTCATGTTAAATTTGAGATAATAGATGTAGGGTTCTACATGATTTATTAGTCATTTAAATTGATCATACTTCTTCTAGGATCACTATCTCACAACCCAAGTATGCTTTAGGTTTTATTGAATTCTTTAGGATGAAGGATTGCAAGTCTTCTTAGACTCCTTTTGCTTCAATATTAAAGGTTCGAGAAAATTTCATAAATCCTTTAATGGATGTTACTTTATATTAGTCTCTTGTGGGAGGACTTCTTTACCTCAATTACATACAACCTGATATTGCATTTGTTGAAAGTTATTATTCTAGGTATATGCATACATCTTGAGAGAGTTACTAGATCATGACTAAGAGGATTGTTTGATACCTTAGAGGTACATATGGGATGGTTATTCATTATTCAGTTGGTTCACCTCTATATTTTATAGGATTCTCAAATATATATTGAGCTAGTGATTTGAATAAGTGGTGCTTCACCACACATTTTTACTTTATCTTAGTTCTTGTCTCATTTCTTGATGCTCTATATGATTGTCAACTATATCTCAAATTTTCCATGGAAGTTGAATATTGTGTTACTAATAAGGTCCAAAAGCACCTTCAATAGATCCTTATGATTTTGGAGTAAGTGGACATTTATTTATCTTATCCAACCACTCTTTAGTGTGATAATTACAACATTCAACTTGTCTGTAAACTAGTGTTTCATCAATAGACCAAGCATATTAAGATTTGGATGCACTATGTGATGAATTTATGCTTGTGGGATTCAATTTTTGTACCATTAATAGAGTAGGCAATAGATATTTTGACCAAGATAATTCTTGAGGTTACTTTTGTGCACATGCATGAGCTACTTGATGTGGGAGAGTGCTCCTTAAGGGGGATGACTAGTAAAGGTCTCTCTTTGTTTTCCTCATTCAACTTAAGGGTTATGTTGAAATGTGTGGTGGTTAATTTTAATTTATCTCCATGACTAGATTTTATTAAATTATATGTATAAGTCCTTTGGGCTCTTGTAAGCCTTGTAAAGTTTTTTTGTAATATTTTATATTTAACATAAAGGTTGATTTCTTAACCTTTATGTAAAGTTCACTTGTAATTGGGTGTAAATACACCTGTCCGCTCCTTATACCAACCATATTGTCATTGGTTGGAGTATGTTTTATCTTCCTATAGTGACATAATTTGGTGTCTATAGACATCCACGTGTATGACATGTATCAATTTTTATATGTTACTTTTCATCATTTCTAGGTAATGTGTTAGTTCCATTCAATTCTGGAAACTATTGTAAAATCTAACATTACTAATTTTCCTTTGTGAATTGTCATGAATAAGAAATATTATATATTGAAAAGAAATTTGAACAAATAATGATTAAAAAAATTGCAGTTTTATTTGACTTATGTTTAGAAAAAGAAGACCAATTATTTGTCATTATACCATTATAAATTCTAGTAAATTATTATTCAGAAATACTCAAATGAAAGTCTAATAAATTGATATTTTTTTGTTGGAAACATACAATAATAGTTGAAGCATTCAATTGGGGGAACATCGGGGCCACCCTTCCTATGAATCAAACTTGGGTCTCTACTAGGAGAGCCCAATGTTTACTAAATTGATATTTGAAAATACATCACAAGGAATTTCTCGCAAGGACACCAACTACTATCCTTGTCTCAACATCAAAGTCTCCATTATATAAAGATAAACAATAAAATTGTTAATACAAACATTATTGTCATCCAATTTTGGTTAATGAATGTTATGACAAACTAGACACCAAGAATTTGCTTGTTACACAAGTAATTTGAATGTAAAATCTTTTGTTTCAAGGGAAGAAGAGTAAAAATTCCAATCTATTGTAGATATACCTTAATTAAATTCACAAAAGGCACCATGAGATGCATAAGGGTTGTAACTACCTTAGGTAAGGCTATATATGATTTGATAGTGTATAATTATGGATGATCTTTCTAGTATTTTTAGTATATTTTTCTTTCTAAATAAATTGCTAATTAAAATATAGGCTTATTTTTCTTAGCTTAATAGGTAGAACATATGGTGTTGTCGCCATACAAACATGAATTTAGTTCCCATAGGCAAAATATATATATATTATAATATAAATTTATTTACTTACTTATTCATATTATCCCAAGCAATTGTGAGACTTGATCCAAGATTGTCAACTGACTATAATACCAAAATTCAAAACCTCATTTTAAATACCACTATTGAATCCTATGTCAATGACTAATAATTTATTTTATATTTTTCCTTCAATTAAGAAAACATATCTATAATTAATACAATTTTGAGGAAAGCAAAGGCTCCATAGAACATACAAGAGATCATTGTGGAAATACAAGGCCTTGCTATAGAGTATGAAGAAATCACATTTAGGTAAAGGAACAAATGTGCAGATAATCTAGCCAATAGAAGGGTTTTAATAGAGGATCACAAAGTTAAATTCTATTTCAATGGTTAGGGGAAGTAGTAAGTCTAGCTGAAGTTGACAAGAAAATGTTGATTGCTTGAATCAAATTATGATTAAGATTTAATTTAATGTTTTCCATTGGTAATATTTATTGTATTTTATAACATTCATATGTTTTCATATAAACTATTATAGTTCTTATGGTTGCACTTATGCTTCAAGGAGGAAACTGACAATTCATATCTGGTAAAGCTATGATAGCATAAAAGTTTGGAAATATTAATCTACTGATATGCAATAAGTGGAGTTATAATATATGAGATAAATGTTATATGCATGTGACCTAGAGGACTGCCCAAACTACCGAACTCGTTTCGGCCATATCTCACTCATCCGGACTCGGATTGAGCTAAAATTTTGAGGGTAGATGCCTGAAAAACCCTAGAACGTCTCCACCAATTTTCATATCATTTGGAGCAACACAGATCCTAGCGCATCCCTATGTGTGAACGAGATATTTGGCAAGCGGCTATGCGAGGGTTTCATCTGGGTTGAGTGCAAGCAGCTCCAGAGGTTGGTTTTTAGGGCCTTCGGGCCCTAGCGGCCAATATTTTTGTGGTTTATGCTCAATATTTTAGCAGGAAATGTTGCAGGGGATCCAATATGGGTTAGAAATTTATCTTTCAATAGATCATACTATGAACTTGAGTGACAACGACTTCCAATTTGTTGCACAAAAGAAAAGTGAAAACCATACCTTTCCACGACGTCTAGGGCAAGGATTAAAGAGATCACGAAACAAGTTTCAAGCAGTTGATCAAAAAATGGCTCATATCTCAAGTGAATCTGGTGCTAAGGTGCACCCACAAAATAATTCTACTGTGAAAACCCCTGTCAAGGGTAAGAATTTCGAAGACTCGGTCCCAAAAATGAATTTTAGGGATGCCCTTCATGGTGGACAGCCTCAGCCCAATGCTAATATCAATCTTAGGGCTTCCCATAAACCTCTAAGAATGCCTAAGATTGATCCCAGGAAAATGGAGTCAGGATGTCTTAAAGCAGCTGATGGAACTCCTATTGTTAAGCTTGATATGGGTAACATTTGATGGCATTGAAGATTTGGAAAAAAGAGGACTAATTTGTCGGTTCGTGGGTTTTCGTCCGAGTCTATCTGCTTTCAAAGTTTGGGCTGCAAAAAGCTGGAAAACTAAAGGTGAGTTACAAATCTCTATTTATCCAAATGGTTATTTTCTTGTTTTATTTGCTAATAATGAAGATAGAGAGAAAAATTTTCAAGGGGGTCCTTGGTTTTTTGGAAGGGCAGGGCTTTTCATGAAGCCCTGGCATACTAAATTTAAAGTCGAAGAAGAGATGCCTTCTATAGCTCCCGTGTGGGTTAGACTCTTTGGCCTCCCTATTGAATTTTGGAATCCTACTATTTTTTCTTCAATTGGAAACTCTTTAGGAACTTTTATGATGACTGCTGATTGTACTCAAAATTTTGAACATATTATTTATGCTCGGATTTGTGTTTTAATGGATTTTGACAAACCCCTACCTAAAAATATCACATTACAATTTGGGGAAGACACTTGGGAGCAAGTAGTGGACTATGAGAACATTCCTTTTCGTTGTAGAATTTGCCATGAATATGGTCATTTGGCTAGTGCTTGCCCAAATAAAATTCTTGATCAAAAGAAAGAAGATATAAACTCAGCAGGTTTCCAAATACCTAAGAAGAAGAACACTCAGAAAAAACCAGTTATGAAGGATCAATCAAAGTCATCTGCTAATATGTTTGAAATCCTTTCCACAAATGATGTCCCAAGTGAGGAAGAGGAAATAATGGAAACTAAAATCTTAGAAACACAATTTAAATATGAAGGGAAGAACTCGGAGACAAACCAACAAATCAAAGGTTTTCAACAGAAAAAAAGGGAGAAAATTTACACAAGAAAAACAATCTTTCAAATGTCAAAACTTCAAATAATGCAGGTCCCAATATAGACTCCGTTGAACCATCTAGTAAAATTTTGGTTGTGTACGAGCATTCTTCAAGGTTAGAAGCCATCTCGGATTCAATTGGAATAAGTCAAGAAACAGGAAAAAAAATTGAAGATGGATTCTAATCAAAAAGCAGGTCGCAAGACCAATCAATATCATATGGTAAAAGAAGGTGAAAAGCTTGTAGAGGAAGGTAAGATTAATGCCCTTCCCAACTTTTTTAGCCCTGGTATTAATGAAGATCATCACTTGGAATATTAGAGGACTCAAAGGGAGTCTTTCAAAACAAAATGAAATTAGAAGAATGATTCGGATAAATCATCCACATCTTGTTTTCCTTCAAGAAACAAAGATGTCAATGGAGGATATGGACTCAATTGCCAGTAAAATTTGGCCAGCTGGAAAAGTGGTTTCCCTCAGTTCCCAAGGGACTTCGGTGGCATTGCTTGTCTTTGGGACCCAAAAGAGGTAGTTATTCACCATATGGTTGGCAGTTGGGGTTTGTTGGCTATAGCTATTCAAAGTAGACATTCCAACCAGATTATGCTCTGCATTACTGTTTATGCTCCGACTTCTTTGGAGGAAAAAAGAAGACAGTGGAAGGATATTACTCATATTATCTCTCATTTTCCTGAAGCTTGGATCTTGATCGGAGGAGATTTCAATACCATCCTCTCTCTGGATGAGAAAAGGGGGGAAATAGAAATTTGGACAAAAGCACCGACCTCATGAGCGAATATATTGCAAACCTCCATCTTGTGGATATCCAACCGAGATAATGGCCTTATGACTTGGTCTAACAGAAGGCAAGGCTTAGCTTGTATAATGGAGAGATTGGATAGGTTTTTGCTCTCTGAAAATTTCTTAATCCATGGTCACATTCCTAAAGTGAAGACTCTTAATAATGTTGGTTCGGATCATTGGCCAGTCATGGTGGAAATGTGGAAAACCAATGTGAGTTTCTCTCCTTTTCGTTTTCAATTAATGTGGCTTAGAGACATTTCCTTCAGACCTCATGTGCAACAATGGTGGAAGGAAGGTAAACCTAGGCATGGGACTAAGATGTTCTGTTTTGCCAAAAGACTGCAATACATTAAATCCAAAATCAAGACTTGGAACTGGAAAGAGTTTGGGGATGTTCATAAAAAAAACATGAAGTTATTGCTCATCTTGAAAATTTGAATAAGAAAATCCGTTTAGATGGCCTCACAGAGAAGAGAAGTGCGAGATGAAATTAAACTCACAACTCGGTTAGAGGAATGGGAAAAAAGAGAAGAAATCTTATGGAAGCAAAAATCTAGAATTCAATGGCTCAAAGAAGGAGATCGAAACACAAATTTCTTCCACAAATATCTTCTAGCTCGAAGATCTCACAACTTTATTTCTTCCTTAAAATCAGATTCTGGAGATGTTGTTTATACTTGGGATGGCATGAACTCTATTGTTGTTGATTACTTTTCCAATATTTTTGTTGCTACTCCTCTTGACTCGGCTTCACAACAAAATGTTCTTCAAGCAATCCCTTCTCTTATCACTTCTGAGGAGAACTCTATTTTGACTGCTCCTATTACTATCAATGAGCTTCAACAAGTAGTTTTTAAAATGCAAAAAGGAAAACCCCAGGTCCTGATGGTTTTCCCATTGAGTTCTACCAAGAGTTCTGGGATATCCTTCATGTTGATTTATTAGAGGTGGTGGAAGAAGCCAGGAAAGCCAAAGAAATTTTGAAGGTTATCAATAAAACTTATATTACTCTTGTTCCAAAAGCTCAAGAGGTTGATCATATCTCAGCTTTTAGACCTATTGCTTTATGTAATGTTCTTCTCAAAATCATTACTAAAATAATGGCAGAAAGGTTGAAGCCTCTTTTGCATAAGATTATTTCCCCGAGCAAGGGGGTTATGTGGAAGGACGTCAAATAGTAGATGAGATAGTTCTTGCTCAGGAAGCCATCCATTCCATGGATATGCAAAAATCTCCTTCCATGTTCATTCGGTTAGACTTATCCAAAGCTTATGACAGAGTGGATTGGCACTTCCTTATCAAAGTTTTGAGGCAATTTGGTTTCTCTAAGGATTGGATGGATTGGATTATGGGATGTATCTCTTCAGTTTCCTACTTAGTTCTTATCAATGGCAGGCCTTCTCGGTCATTCCCAGCTTCCAGAGGTATTAGGCAAGGTGACCCGCTATCCCCTTATTTATTCATCATTCTTGTTGAATGCTTGGGTAGGACTATAACCAAAAAGAGGGAAAACAAAACCCTTGAGGGAGTTACCATTGCTCATGGAGCTAGACCTATCTCTCATCTTCAATTTGTGGATGACTCTACTCTTTTAGGTAAAGCTACAGTTAAGGAAGCTTCTAATATTAAGCAAATCATTAGCTGTTTTTCTAAGGCTACTGGGCAGTTGATCAATGAAGACAAATCTAAAGTTATTTTCTTTCACTACTCTGCTAGACAGGAATCCATGGTCTTGGATAAATTAAGATATAAGAAGACCTCCCTTCCAATCACTTATTTAGGTATTCCCATAAATATTCAAAGGCAGAAAAATAAATATTGGAATTGGTTGTTGGACAAAGTCAAGAAGAAAATTGGAAAGTGGACCAACAAGTGGCTTTCTTCTGGGGGTAGAATCACCTTGGTAAAATCAGTCCTTCAAGCTATTCCTATTTATGTTTCTTCCATTTTGAATATCCCAAAGGTTGTTCTTCGAGAATTGGATCAAATCAGTCATCGTTTCCTTTGGAGTGGTACTAAGGAGAAAAGAAAATGGGCCTTGGTGAAATGGGATACTTTATGTCTTCCTAAGAGTGAAGGGGGGTTAGGATTCCGGTCTTCTATTAATAACAACAAAGCTTTAGCTGCTAAATTATATTGGAGGATGTTGCATAACCCCAATGCTCTTTGGGCCAATAATCTCCGTGCTAAATATGCTGAGAACAAAAGTCCTGAAGACCTTGTTCGCTATCAACTTCCTACCAAAGGTTCTCCCATTTTAGCAGTTCTTAAGACTGGTGAGGATTTGATAAAGAAAAAATTATTTTGGATCATTCATAATGGTCAACAGGCAAATTTTTGGACAGATTCTTGGGATGGTCACAAGCCTTTGATAACTCGGTTTCCCGATTGGAGGCCTTGGATGGAGGAGCTTCACCGAGCTAATTGGATAAAGGTGGCTAATTACTATCGGTACCATACTTGGTAATTCAAAGGTTGGTAGATATTGGATCCCTATTGAGGACTGGCCTATTCAAATCCCAGAAAGGCAAAGACAAGATATCCAAGGCATCCTTCATATGAGATCCCTCTCTTGGTCCCATGAAAAAGATTGTTTTGGATGGAACAACACTACTAAGGGTGAGTATTCAGTTGCTCAAGGTTATTTGACCTTATGCCATAATAATCCCAACCATTCTTCTGACATATTTTCTCGATTGTGGGCTCAAAAGCTCTGGCCTAAGGTGAGGTTCTTTAATTGGCTTTTATTGCATCGTAGGGTGCTTCTTGGTGAGCAACTTATGAAGCGTGGTTTTCATGGCCCTTTTAGATGTGAAATGTGTGAAGAGAATGTAGAAAATCTCAACCATATTTTTATTGAGTGTACTTTAGCCTCTGAGCTATGGAGGAGAATGGCCACTTTACTTGGCTTACAGTGGTCCAATTTTTTTACTTTTGAACAACTTTGGAGGGATTGGCCTAATCAAGAGGGTGTTGATCATTTTATTAGGCGGTTAGTTTGGATGGGTTCTACCATTCTTCTTTGGAATATTTGGAATGAAAGGAACAACCAAATTTTTAATCAAGATAGGAAGGATATTCACTATATTTGGCAAAAGACCATAGCCAACTTAGTTGAATCAGTCCATCAACTCCTTAATCACCCCCAAAACTCCCACCAAAGATGGGATCAAGTGATGCAAATATTGAAGATTAAATCTTCTAAGGGCAACCAACTTAAAGGGAATGTGAGTATTAGTAAGATGGATAGGACTAGAAATTGGCAACCTCCTCCTAAGGATTTTGGAAAAGTCAATACTGATGGAGCCTCTAGAGGGAACCCTGGAAAAGCCAGTGTGGGAGGAATTGGTAGACTTTCAGATGGCTCCCTGGTTTTTACTTTTGCTGAGAATTTGGGTATTCTTTCCAATAACCTTGTTGAGGGGTATGGTATCCTCGAGAGGCCTTCAGGAGGCTACTAAGGTTGGATGGGAAAAGGTGTTAGTTGAGTCTGACTCTCAACTTATGATTAATCTCTTGAAGACTCCTTCTAAGAATCATAAGGTGGATTGGAGAATAAAAAGAATTATTGAGAAGATTCAATTAATCCAGATGGGATTTTTGAAAGTTGATTACAATCATGTGGTCGAGAGATCAAAACAAGAGTGTTGATGCTTTAGCTAATTGGGCTTTGGACAAAGGTGATCTTACTTGTTATGGCCACCCTCCTATATGGTGGGCTTCTCAAATTAGGGAAGCTCTTCTTTCTATCATTTCTTTGGATGGCTCCAGTTCTGAAGGTACCTAGTTTCTTCTTGCTTTTTTTTTTTGCTTCTCTTTGGTTCATTCAGTTTTTTTAGTTCCCTAGCTCATTCTATTCTTTATTTTGTTTCCTCTGTTGATTCTTGCCTTATTAGTCTTCGGTCTAGATAGGTCATTGTTATGTTCAATTTTTTTCTTTTTTCTTTTTTTTTTTTGTTTAGTTTTTTAAGGTGGGTGGGTTCTTTTGTTTTGTTTTGTTTTTGTGTTCTTTGTGTTGTTTTTTGTTGTTCATGTGTTTTTGTTGTTTTGTGTTTTTTTTTTATGTTTTTTGTTATTGTTCTTGTGTTTTTTTCGTTCTTGTTCTTGGGTTTCTCTTTGTTTGTGTTAATTCGTGTTTTTATGTGTGAGTGTTTTCTATGTTTTTTGTTTTTGTTTATTGTCTATTGTTGGTTGTTTTTTATTTTTATTTTTATTTTATTTTTTTTAATTTTTTAGGTTTTGGTTGTGTTTATTTTTCATGTTTTTTTTGGGTTATGTCTTTGTAGTGTTCTGTTGTTTTTGTCTTGTTTGTGTTTTGTTATGTGGTTCTTGTGTTTTTCTATGTGGTTTGTGTTGTGGTTTCTTTTATCTTATTGTGCGTGTTTGGTTGTGCTTTTGTTTTTGACACACTCAAGGAGCATGTTTTTTATTTTATTTTATTATTTTTGTTGTTATTTACTTATTTTTAAATTGGTTTTGTGTGTTTGTTTGCTCCTTGAGTATGTCAAAGGTGGTAGGCCAGGTCCGAGTCCTGGGCATTTTTGGTGGAATGGATACCCCTGCCTCCTTGGGTCTTACCCGAAAGTGGCATCCCTTTTGGGATGTTTTCCACAAATTAAAAAAAAAAATATGCAATAAGTTTGTAGATAGTTGAGGTGGAATTTTGATATTGTGAAGGTTGTTATAATAAAATATCAAGAAGAAGGATGTTGAATTTTGAAATTTTTATATTTACAAAACAAATCGAAGAAGATCCAAAAAAAAAAAAAATCAAGAATCCAAACCTTTTATGAAAAAAATATGTAGATATTTAGCTATAAAAACTCAATTAAAATGATAATTATAAAAACTCAATTAAAATGATAATTAAACTCGTTGATAAACTTACAAGCTCTAAAAAAGAAAGTTATGATTTATCAAGAATGAAAGACTTAAGTACAACAAATATTTTCTTTAACAAAAAAACGTCTTTAATTAAATAATTAAAATCCATATAAAACTTTAAGAACAAACACCCTAACTAACTAAATGTCAGTGACCAACCACCCAATCTTTCCCCTTCCTAAGCCTCTTAGCTTGGGATTGTTTATTCAATTATGATACACTGGTCAGAATAATAAATTGTTATAAGCTAAGGTTATCCATTGAGCTTAATAGAATCTTTACCTCCTACCTAAGGTGGCATCATCTCTTTTCTAAGATGCCATCACCTTTTCCCTTAAGATGACATCACCTCCATGATGGCATCATTTTCTCTGCATAGATGGAATCGTGGCAATTGGCTATGGTGTGTACACATGATATTCTAGGTAACATTCCTAGTTAGGATAGAATAATAAGGTGGTAAGAGGATAGAATAATAACGTGGTAAGGGAGATAGCTATAAGTCTCCTCTAAGGGAATTTAGAGTAGAGGATTTATCTACACCCTATTAACTTACGATATCTTGGCCTAGTTTCAAAAATCAAAACATGATATATTCAATAAAGAATATCCATCCGCATATAAAATACTATATGTTTGAAATAAATATTCCCTTATAAATTTAAAAATTTCATATCCACATCAATATTGTTTCCGTAATTTTAACCTATATCATAAAATAAAATATTTAACATAGAAAATCAGCATACTAATTATTTATTTATAATAAGGATAATTGTTTTATTTATAATTGCTTTCATATCTATAAAAACTTTGAAGTATTCCATCCATGCCGTTTGTTATACAGTATAAGACATCAATACAATAAAATTCATTCTACATTGTCTCCTTAACGTCTAGCATGTATATTCCTTTCAAACCTAAAGTATCATGGTTGATAATTTGTTATGTTTATTTTTCGCCTGAATAGAAAAATGTGCTTCATTTGTGCATATTCTCCTTGCAATTAAATTAAGTTTATAAACAATTTATCTTCAAATAAGCGTTTGACAATTTTTTCTTGCCCTTTAACGCCACATTAAGTCTACTTTAGCCTACCACCATCAAATGAAAAAAAACTTTCGTTAACTTTATGTTGTCCAACATTCTGATGCTTTAGGCTTCAAAACAAAGGTTACTTTGTTAAAGGTCACTTTTATAAGGACATTTTTTTGCATATTTAAAATATAAAGTAAAACCATTGTTAAACTCTACTAAAGAAATACATCTTTTGTGTCTATGTTATTCTATAATGATAATTGTATTTGGCAACTCCTTTCTGTCTAAATTAGCTATGATAAGCTGTTTGTTATATATTTTCTAAAGTTTACCATCACATAAACATGTATTTTTTTATAAATGAAAAAATAATTTTAATTTTAAAAGTATAATTTTTATATATAAGGGAATTGGCAACTGCCTTTTTGAACAACTGGTTATAAGGTCAAATCACATTGCCTCCTGTGGTAGTGTCAAATCATATGGAACTACCACTAGGTAAACACGATCCTAGAGTAGGCGTGCCCGTGAGGTTATAACTTTTTCTCTTAATCAACTGTAACACTATGTAGTTGTTTTTATACTATTGAACAAGATTAAAAACCATGCAGTAGAACCAAATTATCTTATATGTTTTTTTTACTAAGTAATTATTATAAAATAATAATATATATATATATATATATATATATATTAATTATACAAAGAGGAATTATGTTCACATGGTCAAGTAGTATTACCTCTGATCATATTATCAAAGTGCTATCACTATAAATAAGTTAATAAGTTAACAACAGCACTTGTTTATTAACTTTAACAACAACAAGTGTTGTTGTTACTTTCCCTACCCCCACCACTATAAACCCCTATCTGGTATTGCTAAACACCCGGAGTAAGGAAGACCCGCGTGGCTGAGGGTTGGTATCGCAGTCATCAAATTGGTTCACACTCAGCGGATTCAAGTCAGACTACTACCTTTGCTCTAGATTGATTGAGCATGTCCGCGAGGTTTGAACCTAGATCTCCTTCTAATAAATACCCTGCTTCTTACAATCCACTAATCCTCGTTAAATTTATAAAATAATATTATATGAGTTAATTATTTTAAACCTATCTTTTATAAGAATCGAACCTGGTTTCCTCTTTCAAATGCTTTTAGATATATATACTAATGAGCCATAATTGACAACTGTTGTCTGTATTTGCTGAAATTTAATTTTGTTAGGATATAATTTTAATTTTCACTTTAATACCTATTTTTTTCTTAGAAAACTGAAAAAGTAAGATATGCATACAGACGGATTCACTGAACGCATTGAAGAGTTTGGATGAAAATGATAGCCAATAAAAACAAATACCAGAACAGTGTTTCCCCAATTCCATATAATACAGTAATATATGCGGAATCTGATCTGATCTTATCATATCTGTCGGTCCATTGTTTGTCTGGTCAAAAAGACGAATCATTTAACTTTTGCCAAGAGAAATCTCGCACCTCCTTTCAGTTCTTTGTCTAAATGATGCTTAAAGTCACTATATTCCATTCCTTACTCTCATTCAAATATTGGTCAATAGCCAAATCATAATATTTGGAAAAAAAAAATGACTTATTTGTGTACCTTATTCTCTCGGCTCCATCAATGGAATATCAATCACTCACTTGATTCGATCCAATAATACAATACCAGTAGTTCATGCTTCCGCCTTTCTTATGATTCTCCATCCCCCATTTCAAAAGGGAATTGATGTATTTCGTATTATTCGTGTTCAATATGAAAAAAGCAATATGTACTTGTCTATATGAATGTCAATTAGATATAATAATTATTCAAAATTCATTTAATATGCACAACATTCCATTTGTTTATATTTCATGATTGATGCCTTCACACAAAATATCCTTCAATCCAAGTTACATGGATTTCTAACATAATAAGTTAAAATTATCATCAATATATAATATACAACTCTGCCAATCAATTGCTTTTTATTATATATTTAAAAAAAAATATTAAGTCAATATATTAAGGTCAAATATTAGATTTTTTTTAATTTTATAAGATTTTTAGGCTTAATGCACAACAAAATATTATCTCCTATATAATCTTGTTAGGTTTTGATAGAAACCAACATAGTTTCTCTACAAATTAAATATTTGTTTAATCAATATAATATGTCTTGTAATACTTTAGGCCTAACCACGATACTATCTTTTAGTCCTAACTTTGCAAAATATGATATATCCTTCTATACAAAATTCAAATAATACCATCTTAATAGAATAATGCTATTTATTAATATAAATAAACTCAATAAGATGGGGATTGAATTCTCTTAGTTATATTATTGATCAATGTGATACATTCCAAGCATTTACAATTTGATTTGATTTTGTCTTACCATATTTTATTGATCCATGTGATACATTCTAAGCATTTACAATTTGATTTGATTTTGTCTTACCATATTGTTTAGGATGATATAATATGATGAAACTCAAATGGATCCCAAATATATCATGTAAAATTTTCCAAACTATATTGTGAAAAAAATCAATCATATTTGAAAAACTATGTCAATACATAACTTCATTTATAAAACTTCTAGCAATGTCTTCTAACTCATCCATCAAGTTTCCTAAAATGAAGTACATTACATTGGTCAACTTATCCATTATTTTTAATATAATGTTATGTCAATTCTTAGATTTAGATAATCCACCTATAATATCTATGGTCATGTCTTGATATTTATGATATGGGATATCATAAGGATTCAACCCTTTGCTAGGATGACAATGTTTTCCCTTGACTCATTGGCATTCAAGACATCTTACTATATGCTTGGCAATATATATATATATATTATACAAATTTTTCAAGTCATGATTATTCTTATATCTATCTATGGACTTTAACAATGTTATTCATATCAATGATAAATTCTTAAAAATCATATCATAACTATTTTCTTTCACTTCCCAATGAAGAGTGTACCATTTTAGTCACTCAAAAATATATTATTATATGGTTGTTTGGTAGGTTTACTTTGACACTAAATATCTTCACTTACTCAATATATTTATTACAAGTTTCTCCTTGTCTTTCATGTAAGGGATATCCAGATCATAGTCACTTTAAAAAAACAAAAAATGCTAATGATAGACATTCAAGTTGGTTTGAGTGAAAAATATCTAAGGCTTTGATGATTTGGTTCTGATTCACATTAAATTTTATATGAGGAAATGCTTCTATACATTTAGAGCATGAACAACCATAACCAATTGGATTTCATGTTCTAGGTAATTAGCATATTTCTTAGCTTTCATGATTTATAAGCCACCACATGATGATATTTAAACAATACAAAACCTAATTATTATAAAAATCATTAGCATAGACCATAAAATTTCCATTAAGATCAAGAACCAACAATACAATTATAGTAGTAAGGAGCTCCATTACATCACAATACTATCCATAAAGTCTCCATGTGCTTTTTTTAATTCTTAGAATACATCAAAACATTGTCCAAGAAAACAACTACAAATGTACCCAATAGATCTATCAACACACTCATAATTACAATATGGATTTTAGAAAGTAACATTGCACATATTTACAAATTGATTCTCAACTAGTAATACCTTAATTTAATGTTAAACATAGAGAATAAAGCAACCCTAACTAATCAAAAAAATCATTAATATAGGGGATTGAATGTTTATTATTGATGATTACCTTAATTATCCTATCATTCACACAAAGTCTCAAGGTACCAACTCTATCTTAATAAAGATCATGCATGCTCCCCATGGTGAAACACTAGGACAAATAAGTTATTTTGTTAATTGGGTTTTTAAATCATGCTTTCACTATTCAAGTCCAATAGGAGGCATATAATAAGGTGTTTTAGACCAAATTTAAATTTCAAATGCTATTTCTACGTTGAAGTAAAATTCATGGCCAAGAGGCGATTCAAGTAGCTCCTTTAAAAAAAAATCCTTGAAGTAAGCCAACATAGAGTACTAATCTAGGTTGGTTTTAGTTTCCACAACTTTATACACTCTAAGAAAAAGAGTTTACATCATTTATAAATAATTTTTTTGTAAGTTACATAATAGATACAAAGAGATATTTAAATTTATTTTGTACTTCTTATAAAACTACTAACTAGCCCCTTTAATCAATGTGTTGAACTAATTTATTTCTATAATAAATGACATCCTTGTATTCAATAAGTCAATATATATCTAATATAAGTTTATATGATCCCAAGGTGATTAAGTTCAAGGTAATAGAAAAAAATATTACTAATATCATCATTGATAGACAAGTTGACATCATTAATACACAAGTTTCTATTCTAGATCCCCTGTCTATATATACTCTACCTTCTAATTGCAAGATAATATTCATTGATTCAAATTATAATTTTAACCATAAAAGGATAAATAAAACTACCTACATAGCTAAATTTTATCGAAAAATTGACCCATTCAATTTACCTTCCATTTCAACTAGCATGGCTTGTTTATTAAGTTATTTAGTATCAATAACTACATGAATATGGTGGGTTCCACTTTTGTTTGTTTATGTATAGTATTGAGGAATATTACAATATTTGGTACATGCTAATGTACCCCAATGGTACTTTTATGGTACATTTGTAAATATGTAATAGATTAGGGTTGAGTCTATAGTTTAGAGTACAATTTATATTTCCCCTTTATGTAAGTGTCAATGTGTAAGAAATGCACAAGTGTTATCTAAAAGTGCAATGTGTAGGAAATGCACAAGTGTCATGTGAGTTAGAGTGCAAGTTTAGGTTGAGAGAATGTGTACAAGTTTATTATATGTAGGAGTACAAATATGTAATGTGAGAATGTGCACAAGTATCCTAGATTAGGAGTGCATATAGAAGTCCCAGAGTCATGTAGATGTGTGCAAAAATTATAGAGTCAATTGTTCATCAAGTATGCAAGTGGAAATTTGATAGGCCAAGAGTCATGATACTTGGCATATGGAGAGCAATAGTAAAGTACTTGAAAAATCACATTGATATTGTTATATAAAGGAGATAATGCTCTATAGGAAAGAAATTCAATCAAGAATAAAGTATTGATAGTTCAAAGTTGTAACAGGAAGACAAGCAATAAAGCTTATATACATTTTGAGAAATTAATATTGTAAGTTGTTCTTCATGCATAGTTCATGAATGATTTAGGCTATTTACATTCATATCTTAGTATATAAATGAATGTTATTTGATTTATTCTCATACTATTCTACTCATCATATTATTATATTCATCGTTATTATAGTGGTTATTTTATATTTAGGACATGTGTCAAATAATCTATGAAATTTTGTGGTAGTAAAGGATTGAAAAGCCAACAATGGTATTAGAGCTACCACCAAAATATGTCTAGTTTGATAGATTTTATTGAAGCCACCATTATTAATTAGCTTTATCCATTTTGATAAAGTTAATTTAGAGTCTATCCACTTTAAAGGTAATGAAGACTTGGACTCTAATTTTTAAAGGTCTTATTGAGTAGAGTAGGCTAGGGTCTTTCCACTTGGTTGAAGGAAAACTAGTGAAGACTAGGACTCAACTATATTGAAGAAAAGGGGCCAAATTATAAGAGAAGTTAGACATTGATTGATAGGCATAAATGGTCTAGATTAAAGTTGGTCATTCATGGAAAGAGCCACCCTGACATTAAATTTGAATTTTTTAAAATTTGAGTATTTGAATTATTTGAGGATTTATAGATAAAATATTAAGGTAGAATCAACTCGAAATATAGTTGATCATTCAAGGATATTCAGTGCCACCCTAGCATAGATATTAGGTTCCCTTGTAAGGAGGATAATCGTATTGAGTTCTTAGGTGTGATCTAAGATATTGAATATTTCAGAGATAGAGTTACATAATAGAAATTTGGAAAGATTCCTACATAAAATAGAGAAGAGTACGAGAAAAGAAGAAGCATACAGAGGAAGAAGAATCAGGTAAAGAGTAATTTGATCTTGACATATTTGATTGTATACATAGAATAAAATAGAAGTATACAAAGAAAAGAGAAGATAATTAGAATAAAACTACGGTGGTGTTGGAGTATATTACATTATTTGGTACATGCTAATGTACCCCCATGGTACCTTCATGGTACATATGTAAATATTATATTAGGGTTGAGTCATAGTTTAGAGTGAGTTATATTTCCCTTTTATGTAAGTGTGAATGTGCAGGAAATGCACAAGTGTCATGTAAAGTTATAATGTGTAGGAAATGCACAAGTGTCATGTGAGTTAGTGTGCAAGTGTAAGTTGATTCTATGTGCACAAGTATCTTATATGTATGAGATCAAATATGTAATATAAATATGTGCACAAGTGTCTTAGGTTAGAGTGTGCAAGTTATAGAAGTGTAAGAGTCATGTATAGGTGTGCATACAATATAGAGTCAAGTGTTCATCAAGTATGCAAGTGTCAAGTAGAGAAGCCAAGAGTCATGAGACTTGGCATATGGAAATAAATAGTCAAGTATCCAAAGATTCATACTACTATGGCTATATTATGGAGATAGTACTCCATAGAGAGAGAATGGAAAAAATAGAACATCTCTATCATATTTGTAAGAGAAAGAGAAGTAATAAAGATTGCATACATTTTGAGCAATTAATATTGTAAATTGTTCTTCATGCATAGTACATGAATGATTAAGGCTATTACATTCATTTTTTTGATTACTAAATGTTATTTAAGTTATTATAAGCCTTACTCTACATATTAATATTCTCATATTATTCTACTCATATCATTATCTTGACCTTATTGTATTATGGTTAGATTATATTCAATATTGTGATATTTAACCTAGATATTTGTGGTAGTGTTAAGGATTAACAAGCCATCAAGTGGTTTTAACGAAGTCTAAATACCATACTACATTGAAAAGATAATAGAGCGAGAGAAAAAAATCTAAAATAGAGGAAAGCATAAAAGAACAGGGCAAGAGATGAGCTTTCTAAACTAGAGGAAAGCATAAGAGAATAGAATATAAGTAAAAGGAAAGCATACGGGTATCTTAAAGCCTATATTACCATGAAGAAAATATCCTATGATTATTCAAATCTAGCAATAGCCAATAAGCACTCTGAAAGTATACATAGATTCTAACTACTAGAACTATCAAGAAAGCAAGCAAGCAAACCAAGAAAGAGAAGGTGAACTAGTCATCTAACTTAGAGCAATATAGAGAAGTGAGTTGGGATATAAAAAGGTGAACCAAAGTCACCTAACTTAAATTTTGATAGTCACGGTGATAAGGTAAATTTGTCACCCAAGTCAATTTGGAATGAGCCTTTGTAGCAAGAGGACACCCAGGGCATGTAAGCATCAGATACTTGAGGTAGAACAAATTGTACTAGAGTTATCTAAGTGAACCAAGGTATACACATTAAAGTAAACCAAGGTATACATATTGAAGTGAATCAAGGAGTACTCAAAAAAGTAATCAGTAAAGTGAAGTGATGAAACAATTTAGGATATATTCGACAAAGAGGACAACAATTGAGGTGCATTCAACAAAGAGAACAGTGAACCAAGGTACATTCAACAAGGTGAACAAGTAGCAGATGAACAAATTTGAAATGCTCAAATCATGAGTCGTGTCAAGGGATCAAAGTGAAACATTCAAGCTAAAAGGAGTGAAGGTAAAGGAAATCATTTGCAAAGTTATCTGACTCAGAAAGCACAGAGAGGTGAAATAGTAGTGTAACCAATGGCTAGACAAGCAAGGAGAGCAATTTTACATGCAAGAATTAGGACAAAAGAGCATTAATGTTACTATGCAATAATTTCAAAATCAAGCCTAGTAGTAATTTCATTGAACATTTGAGGTAACTGCCACTCACTTAGTGCTAAATATTTTTGGAGGCAATTGATAATATTTTGAATTTATAATTAGTGCTAAGGTTAAAAAGTAGAGATAATGGGTTAATTAAATTTTTAATATTTGAGAAGTATGAGTGATAAGGGATTTATAATTTTTAGATTTGGAGGTATTGAAGATTGATGATAATTTAAAGTTTTAAAGTTTTTAGAAAAATAAAAAAACTTTAAACTTTTGAAATTTAAATTTTTGAAGTATTTGAAAAATTGGAAAAAATTGTAAATCAAATTAGGGAGTTAAAAGGTTTTCAACATCAAAAGTTAGAAATTTTAGAATTTGTAAAATTTATATTAGAGTTATTATTTGAACTAGGGAGTTATAAGGTTTTCTACTTCAAAGGAAATAAATCATAAAATTGAATTGCATATCATGGAAGAAATTATTAAAAATGCATTCAATGAGGATAGTGAAGAAATAGTGAACAAGTTAAAGCTTTGTTTTCAAAATTTGATAGATGATCTTGATAAAAAGAAGAAAATAACAAGATCACTAAATACTCTTGAGAACTCAAAATTAGATCTTGTTGCTACTAAATCTCAATTTGATAGTACATCAAAAATAGATTCTATTACAAAATCTATATCTACTCAAAAGGTCATAGACTATCAAAACTTACAACTTATTTATAAGGAAAACGAAAAAGAGTAGCCTTGGTTGTGCATAGTTGGTTATGTTGTTTTCTTAAGGAAATAGAAGATCTTGAAGCACTAACAAGAAAGAATAAAATTAAGAAAATACATTTGAAGTGTAACTCTTGTAATAGAATTGGTCATGAAAAAGATAATTGCTAGAATCTCTATCCATGTAAATATTGTGGAAGAAATTCTCATTCTCTAGTATTTTTTGGTATAAATAAAAATATTGTGGAAGATTTGAAAGGGCATTATTGTTCAGATTAGGCAATCAATTTTTACAAACTTATTTTAGAATCATAATCTAGCAATATAGAAAATTGTTCTATTTATAAAATACAGGAAGGAAAAATACTTTATGATAAAATGTTTAGAAAACAAGGAAAATAAAAAATGATTAATTATGGTCCAAATGTATCTTACAAAGTGATCAGAAATAAATCATACATATCTGAATAAGTTCAAGAAGTTTTTGATTCAAATCAAGTAGATACAAAGACTTAAGAACCAAAGAATCTAAAGAATGAAGATGACGAAGAACACAAAACTAAAGAAATATGGATTTCAAGTAGAGGTTCATAAACATGATGAAGATCAATTGAATATTGAAGACTAAAGTCTTCAATAACCAAATAATATAATACAAGGGGTGTTGAGGAATATTACATTATTTGGTACATGTTAATGTACCCCCATGGTACCTTCATGGTACATTTGTAAATATGTAATATATTAGGGTTGATTCTATAGTTTAGAGTATGATTTATATTTCCCTTTTATGTAAGTGTCAATGTGCAAGAAATGCACAAGTGTCATGTGAGAGTGCAATGTGCAAGAAATGCATAAGTATTATGTGAGTTAAAGTGAAAGTGTAGGTTGAGAGAATGTGCACAAGTATCTTGTATGTAGGAATGCAAATATGTAATGTGAGGATGTGCACAAGTTTCCTAGATTATGAGTGCATGTAGGAGTCCAAGAGTCATGTAGATGTGTACAAATTTTATAGATTCAAGTGTTCATCAAGTATGCAAGTGGCAAGTTGATAAGCCAAGAGTCATGAGACTTGGCATATGGAGAGAAATAGTCAAGTACTTGAAGAGTCACATTGCTATTGCTATATTATGGCGATAATGCTTCATAGAAAATCAATTCAATAAATTCAGTCAAGGATCAAGTATTGATAGCTCAAAGTTGTAACTAGAAAAGGAACAATAAAGCTTGTATACATTTTGAGTGATTAATATTGTAAGTTGTTCTTCATGCATAGTTCATAGTTGATTCAGGCTTATTTACATTCATATCTCAATATATAAATTAATTTTATTTTATTTATATAAGATTTGATATACATATTATTCTACTCATCATATTTTTATTTTGACCTTTATTATTGTGGTTATTTTATATTTGGGACCTATGTTATATAACCTGTGATTTTTTGTGGTAGTAAAGGCTTAAAAATCCACCATGCAGTTTCTCCAAAAATGTGTTCCTCCATGGGTTCAACAACATATCTTGGTTGCATTCTTAGTAGGAGTTCTTGTAGTGCTCATAAAATTTCTTTATTTACTTGAATTTTCATATGACATTATTTTTCATTTTTAGGTAATTGATGTTCTAAAATCCTTGGACACATTCTTAGACCCAAAATTGGGCCCCTAGATAGTATACTAGTCTTGGTAGCTTTCCCATAGAGATATTATTTTGGTTCTTCTGACCTATTTCAAGGCATCATTTCACTATATATCTATTTTAGGATATGACTTTCAAATTGCAGACCATTATTGACTATTTTCATAGATGTTTCTTATCTTTTTTAGCTACTCTTATGGCATCGTTAATATTATTAAGATCATACTTTTCTATTTTCATATTTATATCATGATTGAGACCTTGAAATAATTTTTTTTATTTTGAGGCCTTCATCCTTGGTATAAGATGTATAATATAACATGATAAGGAATTTATTTCGATATTCTACAACTATAATATATGATTGCTTCAACCTTTCAAATTTTATATTCTCTATACTAATCATCTCAGGACTTGAATATTTTACAAAATTTATCCCAATTGATCTTCTTATGGTGTTACGAAACTACTATATCTTTATCAACACCATCTTATTGTTTCATCATAGATAAAATAATTAGTTTGTATTTTAGTTAGCATTGTTTTTCATATCACCCTTTAATTTGGATGTTTGTTATTTACAAAATTTAACATTAGATTTTATTCAAGCATGCATATATTGAGCTAATAGCTCCTCACTAATAGTGTGATATCTAGTTTAATTCTTACTAAATTGGATATTATTGAGTGGTAATTTTTCCCAAGTGCAAAACCACACTCACAATTAGGATTTCTTTAGAAAACCCTCTCTTGCAAAGAAGCACAAAACTTCTCCAAGGTTCCTTTTACTCTAAAAATGTGCATGTATGCTTATCAAATGAGTGCATGGAATACCTTAGTGCTCCGCAAAACAACTGTTAACAAGGGGCCTGTGTTGATTTTACTTTGATTTTGCCATACTATTATTGTTCATTAATTAAAAGGGCTTGAGTTCCCTTATGTGCATAAATAAAATGATGAATGAATGCTTAAAGTTGATCCTAACTCATTTTATTTCTGATTTATTAAAGTGATTTATCCCCAAATCCCTGTTAGCAGATACCTTTTATCTTCAATTAAAATGTTCTGTTATTAGGTGTTGTGGCAAACCACTTCATTTTATCTTTGATTTAATGTGAAATTTGGAGTTAGTACTTGTTGTTAGCAAATTTATTTTATCTTTAGATTAAAATATTACTATTAGCAAGTGTTGTGGAAAACCACTTCATTTTATCTTTGTCTTAATGTGAGATTGAAGTTAGTAAATCCCTCCCTTGAATGCAAATTGATTTTATCTTGGATGGTTAAGCTTTTTCCGAGCAAGAAAATAAGGTGACTGAAACTAAATGTGAAATGTGAATCCTGAATGATGCTTCAATTCATTTTATCTTGCATTGAATAGATTTTATCTTGCCTTGCTTTGCTTTAAACATGAGAGAAAATAATGTAAATTATTGATCTTTGAAAGTATAATAGCCTTTGTATGCCATACATGAAATGGTAATTTTCATAAAGGGAGTCAATTTATTACTTGAAAAACAAAATGCAAATCCTGAAATTTTTTTTTTCTTTTAAACTGTGAAATCATGCAAAAATGTGAAGAACACAAGCTTATACTGAGAGGGGGGGTGAACAGTATAAGACCACTTTTTAATTTCTTTCCAAATCAATATCAATTAATGTCCTTAATTGCAATAACCAAATATAGCAGTGTGCATTAATAACTCAAATAGCAGTAGTAAGCAATAGCACAAGTCACCACACACAATTGAGACACAAGATTTAACGTGGTTCCCCAATGTGGGGTACTCTAATAGATAATATCCTTATAATATTTCACACAGAAATAAGGATCCTTATCCAATACAATGATTTATTTGATCTACTCAAATCTAGGCAATAACAAGTTCACACAAAACTTGTCCAAATTTGAATAACAAGCTCACACAGAACTTGTCCAAAATTGAATAACAAGTTCACACATAACTTTTCCAAAATTGAATAACAAGCTCACACATAACTTTTCCAAAATTGAATAAAAAGCTCACACATAACTTGTCCAAAACTACTCCAACAAGCTCACCAAGAACTTGTCCAAATCTGTTCTAGAAAGCTCACCAAGAACTTGCCCAAAATCTGCTCCAACAATCTCACCAAGAACTTATTCAAATCTGCTCTAGCAAGCTCACCAAGAACTTACCCAAATCTGCTCCAACAAGATCATCAAGAACTTGTTCAAATCTGCTCTAGTAAGCTCATGAAGAACTTGCTCAAATCTGCTCTAGCAAGCTCATGAAGAACTTGCTCAAATCTGCTCTAGCAAGCTCACCAAGAACTTGCTCAAATCTGCTCCAGCAAGGTCACCAAGAACTTGCTCAAATCTATCCATAAATTTGTACCAAAAATGTCCACAAAGTTGTCCCAAAACTGTCCACAAAGGCCTTCTCAAAGGCTCAATCAATCATGCTCAAGTAGCACTCAAATCTCATCCATAAATCTATCAATGCAAAGCTCAAAGATGAACTCAACAATGAATGGCAATGTACTCTTCAATGGATGACAACAATGATCCACAATGATCTCAACTCAACTCAACTCAAATCAACTCATAGAAGCATAAAGAGAATTGTTAGAGACTCAATATGTTCTAAGCTCAATATTCAACTCAACTCAACTCAAATCAATCTCAACTCAACTCAAGTCAACTCATAGAAGCATAAAGATAATTGTTAGAGACTCAATATGTTCTAATCTCACTCTCAACTCAAATTAGAATTATGGAATAGTTTGTTTCATGGAACTTGACCAATCACCTCACACAATCACTTGACTAGGCTCAATAAACTCAACTCAACCAATCACCACAAGGGACTACTCTTTCTCACAAACACCCTAGTCCAAGCATGTATCAACCAACTCAAATATTTTAAACAATGCTCAACCAAAAATCTCACATAACAATGATACTCATGTTATTTTCAAGTTCTTTCACAACCAATGGGCTTCAATGACTATGCTTATAAAACAAGGTTTAATTACAACTTTCAACCAGAAAACCTTGAAGCATTCAACCAATCACTTTCGAAAAGGAAACCACAATCAATCCTTTTCCCTCCAATGATATTTTAGAAATCAACCACCATAAACAATCAATAGGAGAATGTGCCCATACCTTTTTGATGCCAAGAAGTTGTCCACAAAATCTGCCATACTAAATACAACTTTTCTTTCCAATATCAATAAGGATTAGTGGACTTCAAATAATAATCACAAGATAAGCATAACTCAATTTACACCTTTTTACTCCAACTTAATAAACACATCCACCAAAGTCCTTTTTAATAAAACCTTTATCAAAAATAATAATCAATAAGGCTCTCAAAAATATGTTATAACAACTCCTTATTTCTCCTAAATCTTAATTTTCAATTTCATGAATATCAAAATAAATCAACAACTCATCCACCTCTGAAATAATAATCACAATCCTTATAAAAATAAAGTTTAATTAATAACTTTAATTATTCCTTAACCGCCTTATAGCTCCTATCCTAGGGCATCAATGAAATTAATTAGAGCAAAATGTAATTACCTCCTCAAGGAGATTCGAACCCCCAACTTGCACACACCGTGAGTGCCTTAGCCGCGTCTAAGATTACCATATGAGCTATTCGCTCATTCAAAAGGAAAAGGCATGACGTGCCTTAAGTCCTTCCTCCATTCCATGCAAACCAAAAGCGCTTCGAGCGCTTTTCTTCCAATGCCTTCAAATGCAGTCAAGGAGATTCGAACCTTGACGTAAAGCGTTGCCACACACCTTAACAAAAATCCAATTGCCAATGTGCCACTCTGCCCACAATATCTTGGGATTTTGACCAACCTTAGATTTATTCATTGTCTCCCTTTTCAAAACGATTTTCACATCTCTTCGGATGCTTAGCCAACGATTAACACGAGCAAGTATTAATTTCAAATGAACCTTAGGATCCCCCTTTATATAGTCTTCTCCTCATTTTCGATGACATCGACGCATTATTGATTTTCCCTCTTTCTTTAGACATCGGCGCTAACTTTAATTTTAATTTTAAAATTTAAACTAAATATTTAAAATTAAATATCTCCATCATCGGGGCACCTTTTTCGATGAAACGAAATGCCAACCTGGGTTTTAATAAAAACCCATTTCAAATCTGCCATCCATGGTTTTAAATAAAACCTTTTATTTTTCCTATCTTGGTTTTCACAAAAACCCTAAATTTATCCATGCTTTCCAAAATATCAGATGCCCATCAAAACTCAATGTGATCCATATGAAATCAATGATTCATGCGACATCAATAACAACATAAAATAACTCAAATTGCCAACAAAATGAAATAAAAATTCCTACTAAAAATGTGAACTTCAAATAATTTTGGAATTTTGAATTTAAGTTAAAACAAAAATGTACTTGCTTTAAATGGAACATTAAAGCTTATTATTTCAACCTATGTAACTCTTTTTGGAATTTTATATTTTATTTATTTTTTTAATTTTATTTTAAAAACTTTAAAAAATGAAAAAAATAGGGTTAGAAAATAAAAATAAGATAACATGAAATTATGGAATATGGACCAGAATATGGAGAAAACCAAAGAAAACTACTGCAAACAAAAATAAAAATAAGATAACATGAAATTCTGGAATATGGACCAGAATATGGAGAAAACCAAAGAAAACTACTGCAAACAAAATCCAACATATGCTGCAGAAAAATGTTAGATTCCGAACACAAAACACAACCGGGTTAGACCTGCATCCACACAATCTGAAATCCAGTTATGGCAAGAGTCTAAGGAGTTAAAAAAAAACATGCAATAAAAATATTGAAATGGTGCAACCATATCAATGCATAAACACCATTAAAACAATTAGTGCATGTGAGAAAGATATTCAATAAACACAAATTTATATTCAAAACTTCATTTTCTGCATACAATGGTGAAAAAACAGCTCCACAGTAGTTTGAATAAGCTTCCAATCTCCTTCCATCACTTCCTATTCCAAAAACCAGCCCCCTTTTCCTTTGCTTCCATGGCTTTTTAAAGCTTTCCAACCCTAAAAGAAACTCTTCATTTCATTTTCCCCCCTTTTCCTTTGGCTTGGTCACGTAACTTCTTTGTAACTGCAATATCTTCCAAATGAAACGCTTCTTCCATAATGATTTTTGCCAATAATAAATTGGTAAATATCTTCTAATTGAAACACTTCTTCCATAATATTTTTTGCCAATAATAAATTGGTAAGTATCTTCTAAATGAAACGCTTCTTCCATAATACTTTTTGCCAATAATAAATTGGTAAATATCTTCCAAATGAAACACTTCTTCCATAATGTTTTTTTTTCCAACAATGAATTAAATAATGCTTTTCTTTTATTTAGAAACCTGCCAACATCAATATAAAGCATTAGTTCAAAGTATCTTTAATAAAATCATAAAGTCAACATAGAAATTAATACCAAACCAATATGTAAAGAAATATTAGCGTGCCATGAGAAAAAGAAATGCTATTCTTTTGTTTTGTTTTATTTATTTTATTTTTATATATATCTATTTTTTATTCTTATTTGTTTTTTTTTGTTTTTTTGTTTTCTTCTATTTTTATTTTCTTTTCTTTCTTTATTTAAATTTTACTTGTTTTCTCTCTTTTTTAATCTTAAATTTGATTTAATTAATTTCAAATGTTTGAATTGGTTTAATTCAAAACATTAAAACTAACCAAATCAATAAAATAACAAAAATAAGAAAGAAACTAACCAACGCACTAGGCAAATTAAAAGAAACCAAAAGGAGACACTAGTCAACACACCAACCTATCAAAATTATCCCGCAAAGAAATTAAAATTCAACAAAAATTCCAAAAATTAAAGGTGGGTCCCCAACATTTGGGGATAGTTGTGGATTTGCCACAACAAGTACCTTTTTATTCATAAATTTATACTTACACAAAGGAAAACATAATAGATTAGTACACATAATTCAAACAATGTAATAAAAAATAATAAACATTATATAAACATTAACTATGAAATACATCAAAGTATTTCACCTTGAAATAATAGTTAAATTAATCATGATTAGGACTAGTCAACAACTAGCATGATGAGTTAAAAACATGAGTAGCAATGAACACTTTTTAACAACTTGGAGTATTCTAGCAAGAGAGGTATTTGGTGAGCCAATTATTGAGCTTCTTTTGAAACATAATCATGAACAATCTCCATAAATTTATATAGTAAAAGGGTCCCTAAATAGCCTATAACTTCCTTGTGGGGTATCTACTTGCACTTGTGGGAAAACCATGGAGGTCTAAGGTGTCATGAAACAAAAGAGAGACCTTACATATAAACTTTGGATCAAATTCTAACCACTAATAATATGATTATGAAATGATAATTTAATATGATTATATGATTTATTAAAATCCAATATAAGAAATATAACACGTTATATTGTTTCACCAACCCATTCTAAAGCCTCCTAGGTAAGCACTAAATTGTCCAAAATAAACCTTCCATGTAAAAAGTGTGTCTGCTTAGGTCTCATAATTTGTATAGTTATTAGGATAATATGCCTAGCTAGGGACATGATTATTATTTTGTATGCCACATTAAGCAACATAGTTGGTATACAACCTGAGATATTATCCTTATTGACTACTTTAGGAATAAATTCAACCATTCCTTGATTGATGACTAGACCTCATAAATCATATTTATCAACATCCTTGTATATATATATATATGTGTGTGTGTGTGTGTGTGTGTGTGTGTGTGTGTGTGTGTGTGGAGAGAGAGAGAGATAGAGAGAGAGAATAGTATCCCACATAACCTTATAAACTTCTATAAGGAGCCTGCTAGTGCTTGGGGGATTGCTCTTTGGCATTGGAAAAATGACTTTAATCGACTGTTTAATGGAGAGCAAGCTACCAATATGTGATTGCTAGTAAGAATCCAATTTTATAGTCAATAGAATCCATAAATTATTTCAATAAATATTGATCAAGTTTCCTATTTGAATATTTAAATAATTTTTGGAAATATGAAATAAACAATTTATCAATCCCTTCATTTTTAGTAATGATCCTTGATCCTCCTTAATCTCTTATATGTTCTCTTTCCTACACTTTTACTTAATAAATTTAAAAAATGATTCATTATCACCTTGATTACTCTACTAAACCCTTTATATAATTGTTACACTAGATACCCTATATCACTTAATTCTAAATAAGGTATCCTTCACTATAACAACTTGATTCTACCAAAAGGATAAGTTGAGTCCTAAGTAAGACCCTATAACATCTTGTAGAGATCCACTCTTTTCACCTTCTCATTTATTCTACTTCTTTGGCTTTCTACTTTCCAAAGTTATGTAAAAATTTAACATTATAGGTTATAATGACAACCCACCAAAATATCCATCTTGTGTCAATGTGTATTCTCTTCTCTTCATTCCATATAACTTGAAGCCCTTAAATGCAAACTAGGTCTAAAATAATGATATATTCAACTTATAAGGAATACTAACAAAGTGTTTTAGTGCTTCCCATAGTCAAGTTTGGCCAACATTGAAAAATTTATTAAAAAGAGTTATCCCAAAGTCACAAGTTATATACACCCTATGGTTGGAACTCTTGCTATAAGATTGATTAAACTAATAAAATTGATCAATACTATTATCCTTGAATTCTCCTTATATTCTTCTATTAAACCACACAAACCAATTATTATATTCTAGCCATAGAATAAATATTTTTTTACTTGTTCCTATATGATGACCACTTATCAAATTATTTATGAAGGCATGGTAATTAAGATTTATAACATATATCATAGTTTGATTCAACCATATTAAAATTACCAACTAATATATATTTTGCTAAAGGTAAGTTGTTCCAAAGCCACTCCCATAGTAGGAACCTAAAATTAGCATTATTCATAGTATAAACTTAGCAAAATACTGGAATGGAATATTTGAAGGAAAATGTGGCCTATGTGCACATGTATCAAGGTTCCTCACCATAATTAATTTAAAAAATTCTCATCTAGTCAGGCAAAAAAAGCATTGCCCCCCTTCCTTCTTCATGCAAAGTGAAAAGATAAAATTTTTATGTCCAAATCACTTCCAATGTAAAATGGAGTTTTCAACCATTGCATTTTACTTCTTTAGCATTATTATATATGGTTTATAGTTTTATTTCCTTAGTTGCATGAGACTTTCTTTAACTAAGGGTAAGGCTCCTCACATTCTAGAACATGATTGAAAAAATCATAAGTTTTCTATTTTTTTGGAAACTTAGTGATGAGTGACTTCTTTAACATTAGAATATCTAGTTTTTGTAGTTTTATTGTCTTAGTTTCATGAGGATTTCTTTCCCTAAGGGTGAGGTTTCTCACATTCTAGGACATGATTGAAAATATCATAAGTTTTCTTCCTTTTTTAGGCAACCTGGTGGTTATAGCCCCAAAGGTATTTGACATACTAATTACTTGTCAATATCAAAATTGAGATTTAGACTAATACCAACACATGGATTCCCTTATTATATAAATGCCTAGAATTAGAAATATTTCTTCATCGTTGTTACAAATATTTTGGTCCCTTAAGTAACATTTGATACTTTGTTGAGAGGATGAGGGAATTTCCATATGTTTTTTAAGAATCCACTTCCATCCATATAGATAATCATATCCTTATATAACCAAGGCAATAACATGTTCCCCTTAATATCAAGTAAAGGTTGTAGATCCAAACTAATAGGATCCAAACCCTGATTTGGAGTCTACATGTTGAGGTCTAATGATTCCTATAGACATCCTCATACCTTCCTCATTTGAACCCCCATTGAACCTATTTGATAAACTATATTAAAAATATTATGAGTTTATTCCCTTGCTAGGTCATCTAATTCTCCATAGGTAAAGCATGCAATATACTAGTTAAGGTAAAAAAAGGAATCATTCACTAAAACCCTAGTACAATCTAGTAAATTAAGTCAGGAAACTTGCTATTCAAGTTCATCTCCATGCATGAACATGTGTGAACATAGAATCTCAAGAACTTGCCCTTCTTGTTCTTACACCAAAATAATACTTCCAAATATTCTATATATTTATATGAGATAAGGATTGAATACAATATTAAGGATTAAAAATTTGAACCAAAGAAGAAATTTTACCCTTGAGCAGAGGTACTTCCCACCAAATGGCCACCACTAGGTAAATAATTATTAAACCAATGGATTTTTGGTTGTAGATGAGGAGAAATTTTTTGTAGAGGAGAGCCCAAGAGAAGGGGGATGAGTAAACAAGTGTGAGTATGATAAAGAAGAAACTCATTTAGGTGATAAACATGGCTTTAATAGAGGAAAAACCTATTTAGGTGGTAAAAGAGATTTGGGATGGGGAAATTCTACTTTATTCTAGGATGATGAATAAAGTATGGATGATTCAAGCATAGTAACTAAGATCGTAAACAATTTGTGAGGGAATAAGTAAAGAAATAAGAGGTTAAAATTAGGACAACACCCCTATGAGACACCAATTGATCCTTATAGAACATTAGAGATAGTTGGATACCTAGGATTGTCATTGTAGACATAAAAATATGATAGCATAATATCAAGAGATAATCCATGTTGATTTGGTAGAGAAACAAGGAACTAAATAGGAAGACTAGGAATGAGTGGAGGTTGAGTGGCAAAGGGGAAAGAGTGTTGCTCCTCCTTGACACATGCTCAATTGTATTGCTTAGGTACTAACACATTATAAAATGTGCCCATGTAGGCTTTAGATTAAATGATTTGGAAGATCCATTGGGCATATAACCCAAAAAAACCACCCATAGTTAGAGGATCCAAATCCTATTTTTATCTTTTTTGCTTAGCTTACAAGAATATTAAATAATCAAATGCAACATCTTAGAAAAGGACCCGCATTCATATCCTACGATCACTTTAGGGATAGCATGTATTCTCAAGATATTTGGTACTAAAATAGGATATAATAATATAAGAGGATCATCCAAGCTTCAATTGTAAAAACTATTATAAATCCAAAGTAGATCCTTGACCAAAAGATCCTCTCCCTTAGTGAAAAAAATAAATTTATAATAAAAAGTACTAAATCAATAAAAAAATAAAAAAGGCTTATCTAGAGGGAACACTAAATAGAGAGAATAAATGGTTTTTATCAAATTCAGGTTTGCCTTACAATGCAAGACAAGAGTATACAGATAATACTTTGGAGAGATAAAGATTAAGAAAGGAGCAATACCTAAAATTAAAATTTTCCTCTTTTTTATGATCTTGACTTTAATTATCAAATACAATTTAATGGATTTTTTTTTCAATTTTTTAGCGATATGTAGAAATAATGACTTAGTCCCTATTGGGGGTAGGAGGTAGGCATATATATATGCAACTTTGTTTTGAAGAATGTTAACTAACCACTATGTAAATTATTCAAATGCCTTGTATGTGCAAAAAAACATTAAATCTTAGAAATCTCTATTATGTGAAGAACATTCAAATACTTTCCATGGCTTCCTAACTCATTTAATAAAGAGAATAAAATTTCTATATTATAATTGAGTAGATTTACGATTTTCCTTATTCATGATTTTTAAATTTATTTCTTCACAATATGCTTTTTTAAAACCCTTGTGGAATATTTCTAAGACTCCAACATACTATATAAAAGAGAAAACTCATCTAATGTAATGAGACATGTCTACTTGATTGTGAGAATGGATTTACATTTTACATTTTTTGCCTAAGATTATATAAAATAGGCCTAAAAACTGTGTAGAATGTGGTTTCTTCCACCCAATTATTGTTGGATTCTATGAGTGCCTACCACATGGCTTGTATGTAACATCATCTACCCTTGGCAATATGATGTTTCCTAAACTTCTCCTTGCATCATATCTAGTCCTTGACCATGGAATCAAAAACTTATAAAATTTCATCCATCCTATCAGTTGTAGGTTTGAATATTTATAACACATAAACAATTCCCTCAATGACATAAAACACCTAGGTTTTATTAGAGTAAAGACTATGATCTTTCCTTTATAATTTCAAATGCATCAAATCCCTCATCCAAGGATTTTTATAATAAATTTATTTTATTGCCTCCATGTCTCATCCAAATTTATAGGATTCCTAAATTTAAATTCCATAACATTAGGCAAAATATGCACAACCTTTTCACTAGGATAAAGCATTCAATATTTGCAATGAGATATGTGCAAGAATCCTTACCTCATTACACTTAGCATTTTGATCTATCATCTATTTTTAAAATCAATTATGAGAAAAAGAAATTTTAATTTGATTTCAATTTATGAGTTTATTTGAGTTTTATATATTTTGTATTCCAAAGAGATTGACATCATTGCCCTTATTGGAATTTGAACCATTTTCTACGGTTTATAAGGTTTCAAAGTTGGGTTGAAAATATGGTTGAGGGTTTTTAAGGATTTTGAATTGGGATTCAAAGCATGTCTTAGGGATAATAATGTGAGATTTTAAAGGTAGTATAAAATTTTATGGTTTTTTATTTATCATTAAGTTAAGGAATATGAATGTAATGAATTTTGAATCTACATTCAAAATATGGCCTAGGGTTGTCATATAATGTTTATAATAATTTGGATGAACACATAATTCTAGTGCTTTGACTCAACCTCATTGCATGCATTGTCATGCTAGTGCATGATGGTCTATTGAGGTAATTATATATAGGGCTATATGATACACAAATCTACGTGGGTCACTCATGCAGACTCTTATCCTTTTTAGAGTCAAATCGGTATGCCTAATTATTGTAGGGTTTTACCTTGTATGGTAGTAATATTTTAATTAGCCTCAAGGTTGGATATCTATTTCTAAATATATTTGTGTGCCTAAGCCTTTAAAATTTTGGTTTTGTTAGCCTTGACAACCCATATTGATTCTAGTCACAAAATTTGGTTTCATATACATTACTAGATATTTATAGCATATCACATTGAAAAAAACCATGAGTTAATTATTATCATAGTGCTCAATTAAGAACAAATTGTTTACCCTTTTCCCTAGAAACCTAATTGTAACCTACTAAAGAGGACATTAAACACATAAAAATAGAAGAGAAATGGAAAGAAAAAATGGATCAACCAACATGGCTACCTTTGGTAATTCTCTCTATAAGCTTGGAGTAGCCTCTAGGTTCTCTATGAGTTTCACCATTTGAACCATTACTCCTTCATTTCCCTTGCTAATAGTGCTAGACCCCAAGTTTCATTAATACATGTCACATATTTTTTCAATCCACCTATCTATTTCATATCCATGCTCTACTAAAGTGATGTGCCATGTAAAGTCATCTAATCATGTCTATTATAATACCCAAAATAGTTATCAATACCAATAAAAATATAATCAACCCCATAAATATGCTCAAATACAAATGATGAGAAGAAACATGTTGATATAGTTACATCGACTTCCCCCAATGATTAAAGTACATACCTCAACATGATTAAAACACTAACATTCCTCACTAGTATTAGATATAAGAACTATAAATTAGCTCCAACTTTAAAATTTTGACAAACCCCACAATCACACAAATTTTTCTACTTTAGTGCAAAACCCCTATTGAAATATGTGTTGGTTAAGACTCACCTGAGACCACAAGAAATTGTATTGTATTGCATGTATAAGCTCTTTTGACCCTTGTAAATATTATAAATGTATTTTCTATAATACTTTATTATCTATCCTAAAGGCTAGTTCCTTAATATTGACCTAAAGATAACTTTCAGTTGGTATAAATATCCCTTCATACCAAGCATTTGGTTATTGGTTGGAGTGTAATATGTTTTCCTTAAGTGAGATTATTTGGTGTCCATGGACACCCCCTTTATATTGTGTGTATGGTTTTTTGTGTATTTATTTTTAATAATACATGGTAATGTGTTATTTCCATTCATTTATATAAACTACCATGGAATCAAATATGGTAATAGAGTAGGTGTGAATCTCCATTAATCAGTTACTTGTCTTTGAAAAATTAACTTATATGATGTCTCCCAAAGGAAGTAGTGTTTGAAGTAGCCAGAAGATTTTCCTATAAGCTATTGATAGTTTCTAAAAAGGGGTTTTAGATAAAACCTTTGGTGGAATAGGATCATGAGGATCTCAATAGATTCAATAGATTTGCTTAAGGAGAAAAATTCATTGATAGATTCCTATGTTCCTCTCTTTGCACTCTATCCACTCATTTATTTTTAAAAAACTTGACCATATGGATTTCCTAGTTTCAAGATTGTTGAATTTCAATAAATAAAAAATATTGTTTGTTGATATTTTTGAAAACCTCATTTGTCATTTACAAATTTTAAAATCTATCTATATCCTTCTCTCTATTTTGTATTTTGTATTTAATAGAAGCACGAATGAGAGGATAGTTTTATTGGTCACCATAAAAGAATAAAAAAAGGCTAAACATTTTTTGATAGACCTCTAGTTCCAGAGAAGTCATGGGTATACTTCCATGCATGGTAAAAACCTCTCATTGATTTGACAAAGTTGCTAATATGGTTCGACAATTTTTTTGTTACATTGCCCTGAGAGGAAGTTTTTATTGGTTATATTTGACAAAAAGGTTGTGTAGGAAAAACTATGATATATACGAATAAACCATCAATATTTTAAGATTCTTTCCTAAATTTCAACAAGGTCCCAATTCAACACTTTGCTCTGTTTAATCTCCAAATACTTGTTTTTCATTAAAAATTTCTGTAATTTCCCTCTAATTTTTGAAATTTTAAAATTTCAAAAATGAAATATTTTAAAGAATATTCTACAAAAGGGTGCACAAACAGTGTTTCGTGGAGTGTGCATGTGTCACCATAATAGAACTTGTTTCATGCATGCATAAGAGGAAAAGAACATTGGAGGAATTTAGAAAGTGGAGTCATAATATGTTTGATTTGGGTGAACTTGTTCTTAAATGGAGCCCATGCCAAGTTGGCTATGGGATCCCACCTTACAATATTGGGCCTTTAAGGTCCAAGTTTCAAACCCCACATACCCATATTTTTTATGAAAGTTGATGACATCAACATAAACTTTGATGATGCATATAAATATGATGTCGTAAACTTTTATGATATGGCACCTAATGATTTTACCCCATTTTCTTTTACTGATATTGATGTGACATTCAATATCATAATACTTGATGATATGGCACTTAGTAAAAAGTATCTCATGTCGATGTGGTAGATGATGATGTGGCAATTGACATATAATTTGTTGACATGGCACATGATGATATGGTGTAGAATAACATAATTTATAACATGGTAGGGGTGTCCATATCAAAAAATTAATATGAAAAGTAGATCACCACATGGAAATTTTAAAATGGGGTTCAAATAATGACATTCTTCCATCTCAACAAACCTAGTGATCATATATTTGCATAGTTAACAATAGAATTGGTGATGTACAACTTTCAAAATAAATTAAAAAGTGACAAGTGGCATAGAATGGTTCATAGATTGTAAAGGGAATTAGATAATGACAAGAGGCACAATGTGACTCACTTACACACTGCCCAATGTCTTGCACAATCAACACCTAATTTGTAGCCCCTATTCTAGATTGTGACAAGTGGCATCACCTCATTCATTTGTATGCTACCTAGTTAGGATATAGTTGGAACCCCCTCAGTCACTCACATAATGACACATATTGGACTTCCATTTATTGTAGGTAAAAAAATATTTTTAAAATTCTCAAAGGTTTTGAGGTATTTTACATGATTTTTAGGTCAAATTTTGGGGGCCATAACTTTTGCATACAAAACCATTTTAAGCCCATTTTTTTTCGAATCATACAATTTTGGAGATCTCTACATGGGTAGTGTTTCTTTGGTCACAAATATATTTAATATTTTATATATTGGTGGGATAATTATGGATCAATATGTGCCCTTGTCGAATGGTCCAAACTATGCCACTTAGAAATTCAATATTGAAGTTTTTCTTTAGAGAAAGGGGCTGCCTAGATATGTCAATGAGGAACCTTGGTAGACTATTTTTAAAGACATAAAATATTTATACATAGATAATAAGAATGTGTATCTTGATGTGATAGCTCTTCATGTTGACAAGATCTATGACACTCATGTTAGTAGCACTATAGACCCTAAGGCGTTGCTTGAAATTTTTTAGGGACTCTATAATGACATTGATTCCACATAAATTATTAAATCAAAAGTAGAGCTTGCTACCTTAACTATGAACTCCTTTGATATATTTTATTAATATACCAATTGGTTCAAGAAGGTACAAGATAATATCTATACTGTAAGAGGAATTCCAAAGGGGACAAGAGAAGAACTATGGATAAGGAGAAAATATTGAACTTCTCAACATTATTCTCTATAATGTCTCAGATACATATGAGATAGTTGGAAAGTCTACTTCTCCATCAAGTTGAAATAAATAGGCATAAGGGTCATTATTTTATCAATAAGGATAATGGAAAAGAAGTGGTCAAAGCTCAAACTGACAAGGATCTAAAATAAAATAAAAATTCCAAGAAGTCCTTATAGAAGTCAACTAATGAGTTTTGCAATAAAGACACAAAGAAAAATCTTGTTATATTAATATCAAGAAATATGAAGTAGCCAAAAGGAGGGATAATTTTGGCGATAAAACTATCATAAAATCATGTAATTGTGCATTCAATATATTAGACATCCACCTCTTGTATTGAGTGGAGTGTGGATTCAAGGGTTATAAGGCACATGATAAAGTACAAAAATCTTCTATATGAGTACAAAATACTATCTATAAGAGCATGTCGTCATTGGAGATGATGTTTATTTACAAGTGATAGATTGTGGAGAGGTTAGTATTGGATCTTCTTTTGATAAAATTATCCATGTTTATAATATTGACCCCAATATTTTGTCTATCTATCACATCCCTCATACAAACAAAATTATATAATTCTAGCATGATTGTTAGGTAATTAAGGACATAGATAATAGATTCAAGACAATTGCTTTTGCTTATTATGATGATTCAAATCAAATGTACAAACTGGAGGATAGATCCAATCATATTTCTTCCTCTTTAAAGGACTTTGTGGCCACAGTAGCTCAATCAAATGATGAGAGTCAATAATCGCTCCATATAATTTGACATATTAGCTATGGTTATTTAGGTACATGAGTCATCATTAGATGGTCATTTCACTTATATTTTCTCAATGAGTGGTGCATGTGAGGGATTTATTCTAGGAAAGCATCATAGTGAGTCATTTCCAAAGGGATAACATGGCATATTACACAATCCTTGAAGATCATACACAATAATATATATGGACCAATAGGTACACCTATTTCTATAAATAAATAAAAAAATTCCTTGTTATTGATAATTTATCTAGATATTTGTGGTATACGATTTTGACAAACATGAGATCTTTAAGGAATTTGAGATATTCAAAGCACTAGTAGAGAACCAGATGAAAAGGATGATCAAGTGTCTTGGGTCAAATAAGAGAGGTGAATAAATGAGCAATACCTTTCATGAATTTTTGACTCTTAACACTTTAAAGGACTATTCATTGTACTCCTAAGTAGAATGGGGCAGCCGAGAAGAAGAATAAGGTAATCATGGAGATGGATTTTTATATAATTCATGCTAAGGGAATGGATCATAAATTTTGTGGTAAGGCTATTTCTTATGTAGCATACATCATCAACATGGTTTCCACTAGAGCAGTCTAAGGTATGATACTGCTGAGAGGTTGACATGCAATAAGCCTAATGTGTCTTAATTCTATATCTTTGGGTCTTTAGCATGGGATCACATACCTAAATATGTATAGAAAAACAAGGCACAAAAGATTCATAGATGCATTTTTATTGGGTATTCACATACCTCTAAGGCATAATTTTTATGATCCTTAAGGGATGAGATCCTCATTCAGAGAGATGTAGTTTTTTATGTGGTTCTTCCAAGGGTTATATTTAGTATGCCACTTGAGATTTTGGTAGAATATCCTCCTATTTCTTGTTATGTTGTGGATTCTGATCTCGATTAAATATGAAAGAATATTTTTTCTCTCTGTTTGGTAACTAGTTGCTTTTATGTATGGAAACTTTCTAAACTGGAAATATCAATCTAGAAAGAGCCATAATTGATGGGTCTATCCTTGGTGTCTAATTCCAAGATAGAATCTATAAAATTAATGGTTGCATAGAAATCAATGTGATTTTTTAGGGTGTGATTTTTTGGGTTAATTATAGCATGCTTGTTTTTTAGCATGCATGTAACTAGATTTCCTTATTTATGTAATACCTTCGGTAGAGAGGATTGTATCTTGTTTATGGGAAAGGCATAGGATTGTGCATTTCATGTAGAGAGATTAAGAAGCTTGATGTAGAGCTTGATGCAAGGGTGTTTGCATGTGCATCTCATGTAGAGAGACTAGGAAGCTTGGTGTAGAGCTTGATGCAAGGGTGTTTGCATGTTGAATTACTATTAGAGTAATTGTGTGGAGATGTTGGTGTTTTGAAGAGAAATTTGCAACTGGTTGTGTTGTAGGATTACTCCCTTTAGAGATTGTATTGGTGTTAATACAAAGGATTGGTGTTGGGTGAACCACGTTATATGTTGTGTTTTATGTTGTCTTGCATGTTATGTTCTTCTTCTGTGATGGTTGATAGTTTCTGCTATTACTTATTAAGTTGCTTGCTTCAAGAATCCTTTTTTTTATATAGTGAATCCTAACAATTGGTATCAGAGCTAGGTTGGGATTCAGTATTGAGTGGGAGCTTGACTTGAGTGAGAGCTTAACTTGAGTGGGAGCTATGGTAGAAGAAGGGAAGTTCAAGGTGTTTGTTTCGTTTGGCAAAAAGTAACTACGGAGCTCTTTCACGAAGGACTATGATGGAGCTATTAGGTGTGATGCCGAAGATGGTAAATAATTTCCAGGTGTTATACAACGAGAGCGGAAGGACCCTGGTTTCTCACCATTGCGGTAAGAAGGGGCACCTGAAAAAGGATTGTTGGTCTCGGGATAGAGATGGAGGAGAAAGGTCAGATGTGAATCTAATGAGTGAAATTCTGACACTTTTTGATATGGCTGGTCTTGACATTGACGTTGGAGGACCAAAGAGTTCTCAAGCAGTGGGAACTGGGAGACATGTCCAGGAATATGGACATGGCTCAGGATTTATTGTATGATTTTTTAGGATGGAACACCAATATTGTTATAGCTTTGGATCATTGTGACCTCAATTCCCTAAGTTGGAAGGTAATTCCACACTCGGGAGTGTGCTTTCAAAGCTAGTGGTAAAGCCGTATTGTGTGTGTGCATGCTATGGATCATCCATAGTATGTAGATCTTGCCATGGTGGTGATTTTTGATTCACCATGATACAAAGTAATTCTGAGGATTTTTTATTATCATTGATTTATGGTAGAGAGATTGTGTGTTGTTTGTTGATCATAGGATAAAAGTGTGTGGATGAAACTAGTTCGGTGTGATGGTTCAGAGCATGTTTACAATAATCTGGAGGAGTTGATATTCCTTGTTTGGCTTAAATATGTTCTTTGGCGGATGCAACAATGGTAGAGTTGTTGTGGATCAATCTCCAAGTGGGAGATTGTTAGGTTGCGGAGTTTGATCTCGGTTAAATATGGAAAAAATAGGTTTTCTCTCTGTTTGGTAACTAGTTGCTTTTATGCATGGAAAATTTCTAAACTGGAAAAATCAATCCAAAAAAATCCATAATTGATGGGTCTATCCTTGGTGTCTAATTCCAAGATAGAATCCATAAAATTAATGGTTGCATAGAAATCAGTGTGATTTTTCAAGGTGTGATTTTTGGGGTTAATTATAGCATGCTTGTTTTTTAGCATGCATGTAACTGGATTTCCCTATTTATGTAATACCTTCAATAGAGAAGATTGTATTTTATTTATGGAAATTGCATAGGATTGTGCATCTCATGTAGAGAGATCAGGAAGCTTGGTGTAGAGCTTGATGAAAGGGTGTTTGCATGTGCATCTCATGTAGAGAGACTAGGAAGCTTGGTGTAGAGCTTGATGCAAGGGTGTTTGCATGTTGAATTACTGTTAGAGTAATTGTGTGGAGATGTTGGTGTTTTGAAGAGGAATTTGCAACTGGTTGTGTTGCAGGATTACTCCCTTTAGAGATTGTATTGGTGTTAATACAAAGGACTAGTGTTGGGTGAACCACGTTATATGTTGTGTTTTATGTTGTCTTGCATGTTACGTTCTTCTTTTGTAGTTTCTGCTATTACTTATTAAGTTGCTTGCTTCAAGAATCTTTTTTGTTTATATAGTGAATCCTAACATTTCTTTGATTGCACCAACAAATTCTTTAGATATTCTTGTAGGAGACATTCCTATAGGGGATTCCTCTTTAACTTATAATGAAGGCTCTATACCTACATATTTGACCCCTCCTTGAGTAGCACCACCTTCAATAGCTCCAATATTGAATTTAGAAAATGATGAGCTTGACACACCAATTCATTATGCTATAGTAGTGGATTATGAGGTGAGTGGTGAGTTTGATTTGAATGTTTCAGTTTTGGCTTCTAATATTTCTTTTCCATAGGATGTGTCTAGATCTTCCATAGTTTGTCCAATATCCAAATGGGTTTGAGCACTACTTTAGGATGTTAAAACCATTCTTTTTATGGAGTAACATTGGAAGGCCCATTCTTGAGCTTTGCTTTCAAATATTGATAAATTTAGAGATACTCTTACATATGCTTAGGCTAAGGGTCAATCGGACTAGTAATATGTCATGATTGCAAAGTATGAGTCCTTAATGAAGAATGAAACATGGGAGTTTGTTCCTCTTCTAGAGGGAAATAATATAGTTGGGTGCAAATGGATCTAAATGATCAGTTACACTTTATATAGTTAGGTGGAGAAGTACAAGGTATGACTTGTTGATAAGGCATTCTTTTAGAAGGAGGAAATTGTATTCTTGGAGACATTTACCCTAGTTGCTAGGATGGGTTTTGTTTATATGATTATCTCTATAGCCACTTCCTATGGTTGGAAGGTATATCAAATGGATGAAAGTGAATTTTATCATGGTGAGTTTCAAGAGGAGATCTATATGCAAGAAACTTCTTTTTTGAGCTTAAGGGTTCCACTTCTTTGGTATGTTGGTTGACTAGTTCCTTGTATGGACTTAAGTAGGCATTGCATGTTTTGTTTGAGAAGATCCATTCTTTCTTCATCAGTTGTGTGTTTCAACAATGTGAGGCCAAACATGATATTTACATCAAACATTAGGATGGGGATACTTTGGTGATTGTACTCTAAGTAGATGATCTTATCATTACAAGAAGGTCCCATATCTTGATTCAAGACATGAAGACATGGGTTCCTGCTTCCTTTGAGATTAAATATTTGAGGCTTATACACTATATGTTGGATTTCTAGATTAATCAAACTACTTATGAGATCACTATTTGATAGCCCAAGTATGCTTTAGATCTTCTTCATTGCTTCAGGATGGAGGACTATAATTTTGCTCAAACTCCTTTTGCTTTAGGTCTAAAGCTTTCAGTTGATTACACAACTCCTTTGGTAGATGTCATTTTATATCAATCTCTTGTGGGAGGTCTTGTCTACCTTACTCACACATGATCTAACATTACCTTTGCTATCAGTTATTGTTCAAACTACATGCAGGCACATTGAGAGAGTCATTAGACCATGATCAAGAGGATCCTTATATACATCAGAGGTACATATTAGATATGTATTCATTATTTAGTTTTTTCTCCTCTAATTTTGATAAGGATTTTCAAATGCAAACTAGGCTAGTGATTTGCATGAGTGGCACTCCACCATAGATTTTATCTTCTATTTGGGCTTTGACCTCGTTTCTTAGTGCTCTAGACTCAATCTACTATTTGTTAGTCTTCCACAAAAGTTGAATATTATTTTGTCAATGAGGGAACAAAGCACCTTCGACAGATGCTTGTGATTCTAGAGTATTCCTCAAATCTACCTAGTAACTCTTCAGTGTGACAATAAGAGCACCATTAAGGTTGTCTGCAATCCAGTGTTCAATCAACAAACATAGCATATTAATATTTTGATGCACTATGTGTGATGGCTTTATGCTCGTGGGATGTTTGACCTAGTTTTTGTGTCGTCAACAAAGTAGGCAACAAACATCCTAACCAAGGTCATGCCCAATGTTCCTTTTGTGTACATGTAGGATTTACTTGGTGTGGGAAAGTGTCCCTTAAGAAGATTGACTTGTAAGGATCTCTCCATGTCCCCCATTCAACTTAAGAGGAGATGTTGAAATATGTAATGGTTAAGCATCACTTGAGGTGACAATCAACTTTATCTCTTATTGCATGCATAAGTCCTTTGGACCCTTATAAATCTTGTAAAAGTTTTTTTTTAATATTTTATTATTAAACCTAAAAGTTGATTTTTTAACCTTGATTTAAAAATAACTTATAATTAAATATAAATATTTGATCATGAATTAAAATGCATTCTATTTCTTTAGTAAAATTATTTAATATCTATAAACCCTCTTTATATCATGTATATTAGTTTATATATATATACTTATATATAGTAATATAAGATAATTTGTTAATTTCATTTGTTTATAAAAACTGTTGTGAATTCAAACAACCCCAGGGTAAACCTTCTTTGCAACAACATTCAACACCTCCATTACTATGTAGTGATAGAACTTTTTGCATGTGGAGGTGACACGCAAAATTACAAGGAAAGGCATGTCTGGGACTCTTGTCTCTTTGTTGTAAGGGAGGATGCGTGGACCGCATGAAAATAAAAAGTATTTAAATAATCAATAATTATTCTCTACAATCAATGCCCCGATCTTATTTCGAACGATGGAGTAAGAAACAAGTCTTTGAAACTGCAATAATTTATCAAAAAAAATTGATAAAGAAAAAAATTATTTATATTGGCGGGATTATGGAAAAGCAAATGACATGCTATTTAAACAAACTTCATATTTAATCAATAATATGATCCAATCTTGGCAAATTTGGATGATATAGTGTAGGCCCAATTCACAAAGTTGTTTAGCTGCTTATTTGTTTTGGATGAGTAGTATTATTAGAAGGGTGAAAATGAAATTCGGGTTAATTGTGTTTTTGTTAATTTTCTCTTTATTTTATAAATTAAGTTTTTTTGGGAAGTATAATAATATGAATATAAGATTGATAACTGTAGAAAAGGATAAGTCAATTAATAGTTAATAATGATTAAATATTTGTGGACAAGTTACTTAGTTCAATTATATTCTGTTAACTTCGTCTTTTCCCTAAAAATTAAATAAAATGGGTCACATGCATTTAGTAAAGTCCCATCTATCTGCCCTTCAATTTTTACTTTATTTTTACCTTCAATTAGGTCTGAAATTCACGTCTAGCAAATCTAGATTTGCACGTCAACCTTTTGAAGGTCTACGAGATTGATTGAAGGATACATTTGACAGAATGAAAACTTGGATTTATTCTTGTTAAACTGACTTAATAAGATTTTATTAGCTTTATAATTTATAGACTTTTAAGATACTTTTGTCTCATCGGATGTAATTTCCCCGCGACATACAACTGTACCAAATGTTTCGACTCTCTACGTAGATTTAGAGAGACACGACATAAACACTCTTTATCATTATTTTTTCTTATACATACGACATTAACACTCTCTACGTAGTTATTTTTTATTTGAATGAGACACGACATAAACATTCTTGTCATTATTTTTTTTAATTTGAAATATTACCTGTCCGACATTGTAAAGGCTTTAGATTTATGTTTGATTTATAAGAGGGTGATCTCTAATGTATTCTTAACTTAGTATTTTGGTTATTTTATATTTAAAATAAAAAAATAAAAAATATACATATAAAAATATATTTTTTTAATAAATTATATAATATTATAGATTATGTAAAATTATTTATTATATTTAAATGTACAATTCTAACTCCTAAAATTTTAACTTATTTAAAATTTTGAAATCTCTGTCTACTTAATTAAAAACTAATGAAATGAAAGATTTTAATTACGTCCATGAGACCCAAATATGGTCTATGGGACCTCAAATATGGAAGTACAATTACTCAAATCATATCATATGATCTTTAATATCATATGACTTTTTTTATGTTACTGTCTTCAAATAAATCTGCCATAAACTCGTTCCCAAGTGTTTCTTTGTATTTGTCACGAATATCTGAAAAACTCGGACATTTATAGATGAAGTGTTCCTCTATCTCTACTGCCCCTGCGCTGCATAGAGTACATATCCTTTCTTCCAATTGTTCTTTGGGCGTTGTCCATCTCCCTGTTTCATATCTAAGCCTATGAGAGCTAGTCCTTATCTGAGCAATGAGTATTTTTTCCTTCCACTTGATTTCAGCGCCTATATACGCTTTTTCCTTGTGGTCATACGTTGGGTTAAAATTTGCAATATAATATTGTCTTTTCTTGCTTGCATTTTTCCACATTCCACTTCTAAACTTTTCATTCACATAATTTTTATGTCTTTGTTGACATTTGGGCATTCATTTATGTTGATTTCCCACTGTTTCATCCATTTCTGATTTTGTTTCATCCATGTATTCTATTTTTTTCAAGTAACATAACAGCTTGGTCATAGCAATTGCTTCTAAAGGGAACATTCCAGTTTCAGCTAGAATAATTTCATAAGTGGTTGTGGCCTTAGTTTTGAGAAAGTTTGTGATTAGATATTTTTGAATCCTTTCTATTTGCCTCCATTTTGCATTTGTTGTGCCACTAGCCCACACCTCAACCATACAACAAAACCGGTGTAACAAGTAGGCCAAATAAGACCTTGGTGGTCTTTCAGTCCCACAACTCGGCATTCGTATACCTGTTTTGAAGTGCATATAGTGCTCTCCAACCACTTTGAGTTCTTTTCATCCTACATGTATTCCAATTAAGTTTGTCATGAAAGTCTATGCTCAGGTATTTGTATTCTACTACTACATCAAGCGGTTCTCCTGCAAACTGAAATTTGAGTTGTTGCATCTTTTTTGCTGAAAAAATCATAATTTTTGTTTTACTCATGTTCACCTGCATCCCAACTTCTTTACAAAAGATTTCTAAAGCTTGAAGGTGATATTCTAGATCTTTGGCTGTTTTGGCCACAAGAATTACATCATCTGCATACATGAGGATTTTTACCATATATTTGGCTAAATGCATACCCTCTCCCGCAAATTTGTTTATCCATTATTCTAACTTGTCAATGTACAACCCAAATAAGGTTGGAGAAGAGGGCAACCTTGTTTGACACCTATGTCACTACCAAAACATTGGTTCTTATTCTAACCTTTACATGCTCATATAGTCTGTGAACTGCTGCCCTGTAGTGAATTGGAACCTCTAGCTCTTCCATTCTGCTCCATAATTTTTTCCTTGACACTGTGTCAAATGCCTTTTTGAGGTCTACAAAACAACAAAATAAATAATACTACTTGTTGAGTGGTATTTTCACCCAGTTATGAAAACACACTCTCCGATAGGATTTGGGTTCTAAATCCTCTGCTTGCAAAGAAATTAAACAAGTAACTTCTCCAAGGTTCCTGTTATGTTAGCATTTTGCATCTGTGTATTAATGATCTCAAATGAAGATACTCAATTAAAATGCTTGGAACACCTTAGTGGTTGCAAGTAATCGAAAACAAGGGGCACTGTGGTTTATTTTACTGTGAAACTTTAATGATTGTTCATTGAACCCTAATAGAGCAAATGTGATTTGGTCTCTATATGACCATGCTGTAACTTCAAAATGAAATTTAATGAAATGCCATAAATGAAGGAATTATTTATGGATTTTGAAGTTTTTTTAATTTTTTTATTTTATTTTAATGCTTGAAAAATAAAGTTGGAACTTCTGAAAAATAAGGTGCAAAAAAAAGAAAATAAAATGCAAAAGAAAAAGAAATTAAAATTGCATTCAGTTTGATGCTATCCTGTTCTAGCAAAACCGAAGATGTGAGGTTTCCATGCATGCAACCTGACCTATTGGACCTGCAAACACGCACAATCTTGATAAGCTGAGTTCTGATTCAAAGGGTTTTGAAATAAAATTCAAATTTCGAATATTCGCCTAATGCAACCCACAAAAGTGGCATTTAACATTATCTATAAATCTGAAATCTGAAAAATGAAAGAATAAACATTAAATCTATAGCATGCACAGAAGATCTCCTTCTTTCTTGCCCACAAGATGCAAATTTCTGAACACTCCCGCATTAAAAATAAATCATGTTACAATAGTAGAATCTCTGGTTTTCTCAAAACCAGAAAAAGGGGAAGAAAAACACTCCCAAGCAGGCCCAGAATGGCTTCTCGCCTTCGGCACTAAAACTCTGCCCGTAGCGATTTTCGACCCTTGTACCAATCTGTGCTTCTGCTTTTATACTTTTTGGAAATGCTCTCTGTTTCACCCTGTGACGCTTCTCTTTATCTCCCAAATTGCATCGCTTCGTCTTCCATGCCTCTTCGTTGTTTTTGACTTTTTGTTCTTCATCGAAACGTTTAATATTTTCTATGAACTGTAACGCCTCTGTAACCCTTACACATGTATGCCACGTGTTCCACGCTTCTTTGCATGTTTCGTAACTACCCCCTTGTAAATCGCGACAAAAAAATAGCATGTCGCGATATCGCGACGTTTTTCTGCATGCAACTCTGTTCCTCTGCCTACACAGCGAAAATGAGACATGTCACGAAATCGTGACGTTTTTTGGCCAACAGCCTTGTCCGCCATCATGCACAGCGAAAACGCGACATGTTGCGAAATCGCTGCACTTTTCTCTTTTGCACCATCTTCTGCTTTCTATCGCGAAATTGCGACGCTTTTCTCTTTCAGGCTGTCTCGCTGCTTCATGTCACGAAATCGTGACGCCTTTCATTTGGAGCTGTCTTGCGGCTTTCTGTCGCAAAATCGTGACGCTTCTCCGTTCCGTACCACTTTGCCAGCTTTTCGTATTTCGGGCTGCTCTTTCGTATTTGGCCACAAAAACGCGACATGTCGCGAAATCACGACATATTTTCCTTCCGTACCACTTCGCTGCTTGGAGCCGCAAAAACGTGACCTATCGCGATATCGCGACGTTTTTCTGCTTCGTACCCCTTTGCTGCTTCCTGTCGCAAAATCGCGACACTTTTCATCTTTGGCATGTCTTGCTGCTTCAGGTCGCGAAAACGCGACATGTCGCGATATCGCGACAACTTTAGTGCCTTGCCCCGTTTGACTGGTTTGACCGTGATTTTGTGACATGTCGCGATTTCGTGACAATTTTCCATTATGTCTTTCTCTCTCCTCTATGGACCGTGATTTCACAGCACGTCGCGAAATCGCGACATTTTTTATCAACACTTCTTTCTGCTTGCTCTGACCACGATTTTATGACACGTCGTGATATCGTGACATTTTCTATTCATGATGCATTCTGCTGCTCATAGCCGCGAAAATGCGACATGTCCCGAAATCACGACGTTTCTTTCTTTCTCTGCATTCTTGCTTGTCTGAGCCACGACAGAGCAACACGTCGTGAAATCGCGACAACTTTTCATTTCTTGGCAGCGACAATGCAACACGTCGTGAAATCGCGACAACTTTTCATTTCTGGCAGCGACGGAGCAACATGTCGCGATATCGTGACAATTTTTCATTTTTCGGTCGCGACGGAGCAACATGTCGCGATATCACGACAACTTTTCATTTCTGGTCACGACGGAGCAACATGTCGCGATATCGTGACAACTTTTCATTTCTGGTCACGACGGAGCAACATGTCGCGATATCGCGACAACTTTTCATTTTTGGTCGCGACGGAGCAACATGTCATGATATCGTGACACTTCTTTTTTGTGATATTCTTCTTTTTTCCTTGATTTTGGGGTGGTCTTCCTGAAACATGCAAAAAGGCGACACTTCTTTTTTGTGATATTCTTCTTTTTTCCTTGATTTTTAGCATCTGGGCCACTGTGGTCTTCCTTGAAAGCATGCAAAAAAGGTGGGTCCCCAATTTTGGGGTGTGTTGTGGATCAGCCACAACAAATGGCGACTCTGCTTTCAAATGCTCCTCGAGCATTTTGGTGAGAACCCAACTCTGAAATATAGAAGCTTAGATACAAGCGTCAACACATAAAGGATAAACTAATACCAATAGATCAGAAATACATGAAACATCAGAATCATTAAGTATCAGCTCGGTGTGTGCAATGTGTTTTCATTCTCTATCGCTTGAACTTGATCAACATTCCATTGTCAGTTTCACTTATGATTTGTATGCAAGGCTATGAATGATTTGTGTAGGATTTGATGCATGATGAAGATGCTAGAGATGTAACAACCTACTTTGTAAATGCTCAAACCTTCTAATATCATGAACAAACATATCAAAAATGTCAAACCCTCTTAAGGCCAAATAAATATATGTATACTAAATTAATTTACTAGATCCCAAAGTTGGTTATGTGTCACTACCATCTTGAACCCATGTGCAAGTGTAAGTGAAATCAGAACTTTGGGGAATAGGATTCCCAACCTAAGCGAGATGGGAATTTAACCCTATCCTTACTATTCTGATTTGGAGTTCATTACCTCATCTTGAACAAAATAATTTAACCTCGTTATGGATGAAATGGTCGAGCTAGTCTATCCATATGAGCAATCAGTGGTCTTGCTTTTAGACAAGACATGTTGCCACGCATGAGCATACTTAACCCCATAATCCATGGCTTGACTTCATTTATTCTTTTTCTCCTTTATTTCTTGCCTTTGGGTGCTCCTCCTTGCTGGATGTGTCCTTCAATCATATTGGTGATATATTAATTTTTACTTCTTGGACCTTTGGGATGACTACCCATCCTTGCTAGGGACATGTAGTACGATCCCTCCAATCCAATATTAAGATGAAAATGGGAAATATTATTATTTTATTACTTGGACCTTTGGGATGACTACCCATCCTTTGCAGAGGACATGTAGTACTATCCTTCCAATCCAAGCTTTATGATTAAGTGGGAAAAATGGAAGCTTTGGGGAATCGGATTCTCAACCTAGGCGAGATGAGAATTATGTCCTATCCTTACTACTCCATGTAGGTCAAATCAGAGCTTTGGGGAGTTGGATCCTCAACCTAAGTTTGATGAGGATTTAACCCTATCCTTACTACTCTGGTTTTAGGCTTTAAGCTTTTATGGGAGTGGTAAAAACCACTTTTTCAAGGATTATGTTGCATGATAGGACAGACATGAAATATTCTTTTCACCCCACCTTTTCATCCAAGTATGGTTTTGACCATTTTGCCCAAGATCTTCTTTAATGTGCATGGAATGTGCTTGGTTCAAGATAGTTCGGACATCAGTTCCCAACCTTAGGATTTTTTTATGTTTTATGTTATAGAATAACCCTAAGAGGATTTGACACCTTCTCAATGATTGCACATGAAATGAAAATGTAACTTGAGATGACATGTATATATGCCATGTGGAATGTGACATGCGATGTGAATGCATAGCTTCTTTTGGAATATATCATCTACTTTACCATAATGTGCAAAACTGACAACTTCATGCATCACAAGATTCAAACGATATCATTTAAATGTTTGTGTTACTTGTGGAGCTTTCTACAACACAATTCCAATGTTTCATATTCTCCTGATTTTAGGCATAAGTTGACATCTCAAAACCAATTTTTTTTTTTTCATAAACAAACCAAAAATGTCCAAAGGACCAACACACAACTTAAATCCAAATCCAAATAGCAATCCCAAAATGAAACTTGAAAACACAAACCCAAAACCAAAAACCAAAATCTATATACAAATGTACACTATAATACAAGATGATGCAAAGCTTGGACTATCACTTTCCTGGATCCCAAACATGATTAGAACATTTCAACAAAAATATAACATGATATGCATGCCAAATGTTGTGGGAATCCAACAAAAACAAGACAAGACCAAACAATGCAACCCACTTCAACTTTCCTCTCTCACCCCACCAATTAGATTTAGTTCCATTAGTATTCCCATAGGTGAGCTTCAAATTTTCAAATTGATTAGACAATGATTGATATTCAATTTTATCTTGTCTATTCTCTAAAACTTCCATTTCAAAACTCAATCTTTGATTTAGAATTAGGCTATCTTCTTCCAATATGCAATTTTGTAAGTAGGAGCCTATTTCTACAAATTTCAAAGCCAAATCATTTTCCAAATTTGTAGGCCAATCAAATTTGTGCAAAAATTTACAAGCATCTAGGATATTTACTAAATTAGGATCATTAAAAGTTTTTATCCTAGATTCAATTAGTAATTGTTGATGAATTTGATTTAATAGTTCAAGTGCATCAACTTCCTTTTCATTCATTAAAACAATGTTATCAAAGGTGTGATTAGAAATCATACCCTGTTTTTCATTCACCTTTAACGACATTTCATCATAAACATCAATCAAATTCAAAACATGGTCATGCAAATTTTCAACCCTCAAATGTTCTTGGTCAAAGTGTATGTCCCATGACTCATCTTGATGATCCTTCATTTGAGTTGCTTCCAATTGATCCATCTCTTCGTCATTTAGTTCCCATTCTTTGTTCACTATCCATGGTATCTCTTCATTTGAATCCCCAACGTCATCATGCAAACTTGCATCCGCACCTTCAATGAATTTATATTCAACATGATCGAATTTTGTCACCTTTTCAAATCTTGTGAATATGAGATCTCCGTATGATGTAGAAGGTTCAACATCCTGCATATCAAGTGAAATATGAGTTTCATCTATAGAGGTGTGAGAAAAGAATGCATTATCATATCTCCCCCAACCATTGTGAAAATTGTCATCCAAATCCATGGCATGAAACTCCATGATGTTTGTGGCATGATCTCTTGATTCATTCATAAATTATTTTTCTTCTTTGTCCTTGGTAATAGAATCATTATAATCTTCCAAAATTTGATGAGATTTGAAACCCTCTTCCAAAACATCCTCAAATTGTACAGGAGTTGTAATATCTTCCTTTGAGTAGGCAATTATGTTGTCATGTATATCAATTGGCACACAAGTTTCATTAGTAGTTTTGGAGTGAGTGTAGTCTTCCCACTTCTTCCAAGCATCATAATAATCCTCTTTCAAAATCAAGTGGTGACGCTTCAACTACTTCTTCAACATCTTCCAATTCATCAATGTGTTTCTCATCAAATTCATCTTCACCTTCCTTAGATGGTTCAATTATTTCCAAAAGTGGGTCGTTTCTTGAATTCAAATTTGTAAGGCTATCATCGTCCAAATTAGTAACCCATGATTCAATTTTATCATAATTTGGAGGGTGAAGAATTTCTTGATTGTTAATTTTACACATCTCATCAATAGTATCTTCCAAGAACAAGTGGTGAAACTCTATCATATCTTCAAATTCATTTATTGGTTTTCTTCCCATTTCACTTTCAACCACTTCATTCAATTCTATGGTGGGTTCCGTCCTATCACATATATCAAACATTGTTGAATTTAGAACCCCTTCATCCGGATAATCGTGTATCTCTATGAATGAGATCATTTCTGCATAATCCTCACTAGCGGATGTTGGCTTAGCAATTTGCACCTCCTCGTGGACTACATCTAAGGTGGTTGTAAGATTTGGATATTCAAATTCATCCCCTTGATCATTTACCTTAGATATCATTGGAGTGGAGGGTGCTATGTTTGATGGTTGGTGTAGGTTGGCATCAATATTTTTAGAAGGACAATCTCTTATGTGAACATGTTGTGCCTTTTCTTCTTCAAGACCTTGTCGTTCTATCTCTTCCAAGATCTCATGGATTTTCTCTAGAGACAAACCACTCAGTTTTTCCTCAATGAGTGAAGCAAGTGTGGGGTGTATGGCTCCTAGGTATACTTCCATGGCTTCCTCTTCTAATGTGTTAAAATTTTCCCACATTTGGGAGTGCAACTCACGAAATCTTCCATTGAATTGACTCAAGGATTCATTAGGCTCTTTACATATGGAGGTAAACCGATTTTTCAAGATTTCTAAGTCAACCTGATTACCAAAATGATAAAGATAGGCCGCTTCTAGTTGTATCCAAGAAGTCCTAACCTCCATGGGTAGTTGGCTGTACCAAAAGAATGGTTTATCATCCAAAATGTATGCAAATAACCTACAAGCCACCTCCTCATAGAAAATCTGGAATTGACATAATGTATCCTTGTAGACATGTAGTCTTTGCAAGTATCCTAGTGGCACCTCTTGATTAAAACACCGTAAAAAATCCAATAACATTTTAGGAATTTGATAGGGTACCACATGTATAGACAAACCCTTATAATGATCCTCCATTATTGATACCATTCTTTCTCTTAGAGACACTATTTCAGCTCTTAGGGATACCATTTGCTCCTCAAGTGTTGCCATTAGTGAAACTTAAAATGTAACTTTAGAACCAAATCTGTTGAATATTCAACCTGCAATATATAAAAAATCAAGTTAGCATCAACTAAGAGATGTAAAAATCAAATGAAAAGTAATTGCATGAAACAACACTTTGTTAGTCAAAACCAAAATTTTCAAAATTAAATCAAATCACATTGTTTCTGTATGAACAATCAAAAATATACAGCATACCTGAATTGTTTAACATAAATAGAAAAAGTAAACCAATTCAGGCCCTCCTTTTAACAGTCTATCGAGTGTTAGAGGAGTAAAGATAACAATTAACAAGGCATGAAATATTCAAAATTTAAATCCCTGTAGCACTTAAATCACCGTGAAATAAACCAGCTCAGGCCCTCCTTTTAACGCCAATCTGTTGAGTGGTGTTAGAGGAGGCCGAAGATGCTAATCAAATGGACTTGAAATATTTAGCAATGTAAAGCTCTTAAACAATTATAAACCCGTAGCATCTAAAATCACGATAAAATAAACCTTTTCATGCCCTCCTTCTAGCGCCAATCTGTTGAGTGGTGTTAGAATACTAAAGATAACAATCAGTAGAGCATGAAATATACAAAAAATTTAAATCTCACTAAAATAAACCCATCCAGCCCTCCTTCTAGCGCCAATCTGTTGAGTGGTATTTTCACCTAGTTGTGAAAACACACTCTCCGATAGGATTTGGGTTCTAAATCCTCTGCTTGCAAAGAAATTAAACAAGTAACTTCTCCAAGGTTCTTGTTATGTTAGCATTTTGCATCTGTGTATTAATGATCTCAAATGAAGATACTCAATTAAAATGCTTGGAACACCTTAGTGGTTGCAAGTAACTGAAAACAAGGGGCACTGTGGTTTATTTTACTGTGAAACTTTAATGATTGTTCATTGAACCCTAATAGAGCAAATGTGATTTGGTCTCTATATGACCATGTTGTAACTTCAAAATGAAATTTAATGAAATGCCATAAATGAAGGAATTATTTATGGATTTTGAAGTTTTTTAATTTTTTTATTTTATTTTAATGCTTGAAAAATAAAGTTGGAACTTCTGAAAAATAAGGTGCAGAAAAAAGAAAATAAAATGCAAAAGAAAAAGAAATTAAAATTGCATTCAGTTTGATGCTATCCTGTTCTGGCAAAACCAAAGATGTGAGGTTTCCATGCATGCAACCTAACCTATTGGACCTGCAAACACGCACAATCCTGATAAGCTAAGTGCTGATTCAAAGGGTTTTGAAATAAAATTCAAATTTCGAATATTCGCCTAATGCAACCCACAAAAGTGGCATTTAACATTATCTATAAATCCGAAATCTGAAAAATGAAAGAATAAACATTAAATCTATAGCATGCACATAAGATCTCCTTCTTTCTTGCCCATAAGATGCAAATTTCTGAACACTCCTGCATTAAAAATAAATCATGTTACAATAGCAGAATCTCTGGTTTTCTCAAAACCAAAAAAAGGGGAAGAAAAACACTCCCAAGCAGGCCCAGAATGGCTTCTCGCCTTCAGCACTACAACTCTGCCTGTAGTAGTTTTCGACCCTTGTACCAATCCGTGCTTCCGTTTATACTTTCCGGAAATTGCTCTCTCCTTTGCCCCGTGACGCTTCGCTTTATCTCCCAGATTGCATCGTTTCGCCTTCCCTGCCTCTTCGTTGTTTTTGACTTTTTGTTCTTCATCGAAACGTTTAATATTTTCTGTGAACTGTAACGCCTCTGTAACCCTTACACATGTACGCCACGTGTTCCGCGCTTCTCTGCATGTTTCGTAACTGCCCCCTTGTAAATCGCGACAAAAAAAAGCATGTCGCGATATCGTGACATTTTTTTGCATGCAACTCTGTCCCTCTGCCTGCACAGTGAAAATGAGACATGTCACGAAATCGCGACATTTTTCGACCAACAGCCTTGTCCGCCATCATGCACAGCGAAAATGCGACATGTCGCGAAATCACGACACTTTTCTCTTTTGCACCATCTTCTGCTTTCTGTTGCAAAATCGCGACGCTTTTCTCTTTCAGGCTGTCTCGCTGCTTCATGTCGCGAAATCGCGACGCCTTTCATTTGGAGCTATCTTGCGACTTTCTATCGCGAAATCGCGACGCTTCTCCATTTCGTACCACTTTGCCGGCTTTCCGTCGTGAAATCACGACGCTTTTCTATTTCAGGCTGCTCTTTCTGTATTTGGCCGCGAAAACACGACATGTCGCAAAATCGTGACATATTTTCCTTTCGTACCATTTCGCTGCTTGGAGCTGCGAAAACGTGACCTATCGTGATATTGCGACGTTTTTCTGCTTCGTACCCCTTTGCTGCTTCCTGTCGCGAAATCGCGATGCTTTTCATCTGGCATGTCTTGCTGCTTCAGGTCGTGAAAACGTGACATGTCGCGATATAGCGACAACTTTAGTGCCTTGCCCTGTTTGACTAGTTTGACTGCAATTTTATGACATGTCGTGATATCATGACAATTTTCCATTCTGTCTTTCTCTCTCCTCTATGGACCGTGATTTCACAGCACGTCGCGAAATCGCGACATTTTCGATCAACACTTCTTCCTGCTTGCTCTGACCGCGATTTTATGACACGTCGCGATATCGTGACATTTTCTATTCATGATGCATTCTGCTGCTCATAGCCGCGAAAACGTGACATGTCGCGAAATCGCGATGTTTCTTTCTTTCTCTGCATTCTTGCTTGTCTGAGCCGCGACAGAGCAACACGTCGCAAAATCGCGACAACTTTCATTTCTTGGCAGCGACAATGCAACACATCACGAAATCATGACAACTTTCATTTCTTGGCAGCGACAGCACAACACGTCGCGAAATCGCGACAACTTTCATTTCTGGGCAGCGACAGCGCAACACGTCGTGAAATCGCGACAACTTTCATTTCTGGGCAGCGACAGCGCAACATGTCGCGAAATCGCGACAATTTTTATTTTTCGGCCGCGTTTCATTTCTCGTTGCGACGGAGCAACATGTCGCGATATCGCGACAACTTTTCATTTTTTGTCGCGACGGAGCAACATGTCGTGATATCGCGACACTTCTTTTTTGTGATATTCTTCTTTTTTCCTTGATTTTTAGCATCTGGGCCACTGTGGTCTTCTTTGAAAGCATGCAAAAAAGGTGGGTCCCCAATTTTGGGGTGTGTTGTGGATCAACCACAACACTACTAAATTAACCCAAATCATTATTATTATTATTTTTCTTTCGCCGGCTTATGGGTCGATATCAAACAAGGTGTGTGACATGAGGAAACTAGATTGTAGTATGTATGACGATTATAGTTCGATAGGTCTCACGTGAATTGTATTTTTAGACTTATTATTATTTATGAGAATTGGTTTGACGTTTTTATATTTTATAATTTCTTATTGTTTAATTAATTAATAAAAATTTCACAAATTCAAATATGCAAAAAAGTTTACAGTATTTGAAAAATTTCAAATAAAATTATGATTATTAAGGTGTTTATAATGATTATTAAGATTGTCAACCTTTTTCTTAGTTTTTTGTATTTTATTTAAAATTATGTGAACTTATTTTTAATTTTTTTACCAAAAATATTTAGAAGTATTATTAGAATTTAAATTTTATATTTTATATTTAATGCATTATGATTTTCAACTTTTTGAAGTTGGAGATTTTAGGATAAATTGAGGTAAATATATTTTAAAAATTATAATATTTAATTTTTTTTTAAAGTTGAAAAATGGGGTATATTAAGGGTTATTTTTCTTGTGAATTGAATTTGAAATTTTATTAAGAGCCCCAAGACTTTTATCATTAAGATATCTTTAAGAGATATAATATTTTATTTTATAGTAAATTAATTTATATTATTATAAGTTTATAAATTTTATATAAGAATGAAAAAGTTTGTTACCATTCTCTTAATAATTGGCTTGTTACTCATTGAAGTGAATATGCTTTATTATTATATTTTGTAATTTTTTTTTTATATAAATTTTTAATGGATCTTTGATTGGTGATTTTTTCCAACAATAGGACCTTTTTTATTATTAGATATAGAAAGGGTTTTGAAAGGGTCTCCAAACCTTTTATAATAGAAGAAGCCCTGCAAAACTTGGTCTAAGATGAGAAATACATGAATGAAAACAACTATAAAGCACTACAACTAGCCACCCATCACCAAGTGAACTAGCTACAACTTAATACAAGAAATAAAATTAAAACAACGTTGGTGAACGACTACGTACAAAACCTTTTTTCATAAACAAACAATAGGACCTTTTGATCAGTGACCTATTGTTAGAGTTACTATTCTATAGTAACTATAATTATTACCTCATTTGGTAAATTATAAATTATTTTGGGTAGATTATTAATTTACTACCTAAGGTTAGATATTCGTTAATCACTTTTGATAATGAATATTAGTTGTTAGCAACATTAGTGAGATATGATAGTGGTTAAAGATAATTTGTATATTGTTAGCTATTTTAGTTGAATATTTTATTCAACCTTATCGTGGCTATATTTAGCCTACGAAATGTTATTTAAACCTATGCTCATGAAGAATGTTTTAACACCTTTGTTCTAATATGGTTATGTACCTTCAAAGACAGATATTAGTTGTAGCATAGGTGATCTTGTTACAAGAGCAGATTTTGCTTGTGATACCAATGACTTAAAAACTAAAAATCCTCAAAAAGAGCTCTATAATCTCATCAATTCTGACAAATACCATATTGTTAAAAGCATTGATGAAGATGAAGAAATTGGGTATTTTGAAAAACACACCAAAGGCTTTGGATCCAAATTGATGAAGAAAATGGGATTCAATGGTGAGAGATTAGGTAAACATGAACAAGGCATTAAAACTCCAATAATGCTAAATATCAGGCCAAAGAATGAAGGCCTTGGCTATGATGGACAAGCAAGTACCAGTAAAACCATGTTTGTAAAACCTAAATCTCCTACAACTCCTAAAAACATTGTTGCAATAATTGTGGTAGAACATGACATGTGGCAGCTAGGTTTTGGAATCTACATCCTTGTAACTCATGTGGATGTACAAATCACTCCTCTTCAAATTATTGGTACAAAGTGAAAATGGCCAACAAGGTTCATATCAATTGTAGATGGACAGATCTCACACAATGGACCAAGATAAAATAAATGTTGTATGGCTTCTACAAGAAAGTTAAAACCTATGGTAGACCCAGTGGTAGATCTAGTGACAAACCGAGTGGTAGACCTAGAGGCAATGATCCAGAGACAGACCTAAAGATAGACCCAGTGACTAAGTTCCAAAGGGAGATCTACAGGCATGATCCAGAGGCAATGACCTAGAGGCAGATTCACAGGCAAGATCCAGAAATAGTTCCAGAGGTAACCTTAGAGCCAGAGCCCAAGCCAGAACAAGAGCCAGCATATCAACATCTTTCATTTCTCTTCTTCACTGTATTGGGGTAATTATATACATTACCCAAATAATGTAATAAGAGGGATGTTAGAGTTACTATTCTATAGTAACTATAATTATTACCTCATTTGGTAAATTGTAAATTATCCTGGGTAGATTATTAATTTACTACCTAAGGTTAGATATTCGTTAATCACTTTTGATTAACGAATATTAGTTGTTAGCAACTTTAGTTAGTTGTTAGCAACATTAGTGAGATAGGTTAGTGGTTAACAACAATTAATATATTGTTAGCTATTTTAGTTGAATATTTTATTCAATCTTATCGTGATTATCTTTAGCCCACAAAATGTTATTTAAACCTATGCTCATGAATAATATTTTAACGCCTTTATTCTAATACCTATATCCTATATACATGGATTTCCTTCAGTTTTGAGTGGTGGTCTATTATTATGATAAGTTTTATTTCTTATCACAAAACCATAATCCATTGTACATGAATATCAAATTTTATTTAATATTTATAGTTTTTGTTTTTATGATAATACTTAAACTTGATAGTATTAACTTATTATAAATTATTTTTTCTATAATAATTAGTTATGAATTAATTGTAAATCACCTAAATAATAGTTATATTTATTTAAAAAATAATAATACAATGCGTTTTGTTGGTCAAAGGAAATGATTCGATTGAGTATATAAATTGATTATATAATAAATTATGAAGACAAAAGACTTTAAAATTTTGATCAAAAGAGAATGATTTTAAAATTTTCAATCAAAAGAAATATAATTGATGTAATATTTGGTCACATTTTTTTTATTTTTAATCTTTGACCAAGTGTACCTCTATGATTATTCTTTTTTAATAGGTTGTACAAATTAAAAAAAGTCTCATCTATATTACATCATCACAACATAGTTACATCATGATCACCCGCTGATGTTACAAGAACTTGACAATTATGCATATATTATTATGTGAACCTTTTTAATATTTAACAAAGCCTACCTCCATTATTCTTCTTTTTTAATGGGTTGTATGGGATTAGAAGTCTCATCTATATTGCATCATAGCAACATAGTTACATCATGATCACACTCTCACTATGCATATATTATTATACAAGATTCGAACCTCAAATTTTATCTTAAAAGTTAAAAAAAAAATAATGTGTGAGTTAATCTTATTTGATTATATATCAAGGTTTAAGGTTTATCCATGAGATTGAAACCTTGATTAAATTTGTACGTTCACTCATGAGATTGAAACCTTATTAAATTTTAAATGTTTTTTAATTTATTTTTTAAAATCATTTTAATTGAGACATGATCTAAATGGTTTTTATCATTATTTTGAAATGTTGTATATACCAAGAAAAAAAATTAAGTTATTTTTAACATTCATGTGTTATGGTTGTTATAAGTCATGAAATAATTTTATGGAACATGTTGTTTATATAACATATGGTTATCCAGTCAATTATGTAAGTATGGTGTATAACTCTAGCTTCTACAAGAAAGATTTGAACCTTAAAACCTGTGTTAAAAGTTTTAAAATCTCTAACATTAAACCACTTAAATTAGAAAACTAATAAAAAACTCTACTAAACACCAAGAAACTCTTTAACCTATTTATTTATTTAACCATATTTAGGTTATATAAATATGATGTACAACCCTAAATTCCACTCAAAAATTTAAATTCTTTAATATTAAAAGACTTAAATTAAAAACTAATAAAAAAAAAAGCTAAACTCTTTAAACCTATTTATTTATTTTTACTTTCGCCGGCTCATGGGTCAATATCAAACAAGGTGTATGGCATTAGGAAACTAGATCGTAGTATGTATGACCATTATGGTTCGGTAGGTCCCACATTTAATATATATGAGAATGGTTTGACGTTTTTGTATTTTATAAATTATTGTTTAATTAATTAATAAAAATTTTAACAATTTTTTTTATTTAGTTAGTGTAATAAACTTTTAAGTTTGAGCAATCTTTTTTCAATTACGATTTTTTGGTAAAGGTGAGAGTTATGTTTATCAATAGTGAATTTAACACATACACTATCAATAGTGAATTTAACACACACCCACCCCTTACCTTGGACCTCCCTAATAAGAATCAAAACCTACAACGTTGCGTTGTTCCCTCTATAAAATTTATCAAATTTGAAAAGAGTTTACAATATTTTAAAAATTTTAAATAAACTTTTATTATTAAAGAAGGATGTAAAGTTATTTTTTATTTTGTAAGAAAAAAAGCCCATAATTATTAAGGTGCTTAGAATTTTTTAAAGTTTGTTAAATTTTATTGTTTGAAATCGTGTAAAATTGTTTTATATATATATATATATATATATATATATATATATATATATAATATTGATTATTAAGATATTTAGACTTCTCGAAGGTTTGTCAGATTTTATCTTTTAAAATTAGTAAACTTATCTAAATTTTATTAACAAAAAGTTAAAATATAGAGTAAAGTATTATTAGAATTTAAATTCTAAATTTTATTTTTAGTGTACTTTGTATAAATCTTTAAAAAATTAGAGTTTTTTATTTTTTTTAATTTTACGAAGTTGGAGATTTTAGGATAAAATGAGGTAAATATATTTAAAAAATGTAATATTGATTTGATAGTAAAATAGTTTGTATTATAACATTTTTTACAAGAATGAAAAAAGTTTGTTATAGTTTTTTTTTTTATTATTTGGTATAAAAAGGGGTTTTGGAAAGGTCCCCCAAACTTTACAAAACCACAAAGATATTAAAAAAAAACACCAAAGAAGATCACTGCATTCCAAAGGCGAAACTGATTCAACATCTAACAAATATTGATCTGGTATCCGAGATAGTCAAATATGGCAGATCCACAACATAAAGCATTTCCACCATTAAAATCAGACCTAGAAAGGATCTTCCCACCCAAGTTACCACGAAAGAAGCAAATATAGAAAATGGACCAGCCATCCGAAGATAATTTAATTTTCAAATTTAAACAGAGTGCCCAAATTGGAAAAATTTGTTGAGACATCAAGAGCGCTCAAAAAACCCAACACCTTCAGTAATCACTCTGATTACTCCGACAATAGCAAATTGGAATCCTGCCCAAAGAAGGGGTTCTGAAAGGCTCCCCAAACCTTAAACAAAGGGGTTTTGAAAGGATCCCCAAACCTTAAACAAGGAGGTTTTGGAAGGATCCCCAAACCTTTAACCAGGGTTTTGAAAGGCTCCAAAACCTTATAAAAAGAGTCAGGCCTCAAGTAGAAGACCATAGGACTTTGGAAGGCTCCTGAAATCTCACAAGGAGGTTTTGGAAGGATTCCAAATCTATACAAATAGGGTTTTAAAAGACTCACAGAACCTTGTACAAATGGGTCAGGCCTCAAGTAGAGGACCACTAGGTTTTGACAGGCTCTCCAAGCCTAAACAAACACAAGGATAGAAATAATAGTCATTTCCCATCCAAACAGAACCAAGAGCACTAAAATAATTCGAAATTCAATTTTCGTTCAAATACTAATAGTGAAATGAAAAAGCAAGGCTCCCAGCACTAAAATAATTCAAAATTCAATTTTCGTTCAAATACTAATAGTGAAATGAAAAAGCAAGGCTCCCAGAAACTTCTATAAATGGATTAGACCTCCAAAAAATGACCATAGGGTTTTGGAAGGCTCCCTAAACCTAAAACATGCCACGATCCTAGAGATCCAAAAGAACCATAAGGCCCACATCTTAGGGCAAATAGGATTCATTCTCGTTGAGCATTAGATTTAAAATTTGAAAACTCCCTCCTAGTCCAAACAGGAAAAAATTGCAAAAAGAACAAATAGAAAACAACCACTTCCTGTTTAGATTTGAAACTGGAAAAAACTTCCCCTCCTAAAAGGGCAACGACCTAGCAAACCATCAAAAAGGTTGAAAATTGTGAGAAAAAACTTGCCAAGGCCATGCAAAGAAATACAGACAACTGGATGATACCCGAGATCACCCATATCTTCTCCAAAATGGATCTAGGAATAAATTGTGCCCTAGCAGAGCAAGCTTCCAACGAAAATAGATCTAGAATCTAAGATCCATCCAAGAAACCCCCAAAATAGGGTTTGAGGAAATATATAGGGCTCCCTAACAAAAATGATTTAGCATTAAGGCCAACACCCGTCTACCAAGTCAAAAATTGGAACCATGTCCCACTATACAACAAATCATGCACCACTGCATGAAAGAAGAACAACATCCCAACATCTGCAACCAATAACCAACAAAGATTAGGGTTCAGAGAACCCCTCTCCTCGCTCCCCTAGGGAGCGGCTCCTTAAAACCTTAACTCCTACTTTGTAATCTAAATAGTGATTTGATCAATAACTCCTAGCGTCCCGTGCACCACTGCATAAAAGAACATCCCAACATTCACAACCAGTAACCATCAAAGATTAGGGTTCAGAGAAAAGAGCTCCTTGCTCCCTCCGAAAGCAGCTCCTTAGTTTGTTATAGTTTTTCCCTCCGAAAGCAGCTCCTTAGTTTGTTATAGTTTTTTAATATATTACTGTAAACCTATTTTACCATTCTCTCTTAATAATTGACTTGTTACTAATTAAAATGAATATGCTTTATTATTATATTTTCAATGGATCTATTTGATTGGTAATTTCTTTTCAACAATAGGGCCTTTTGATTAGTGACCTATAATCCATACACATGGATTTCCTTCAGTTTTGAGCATGGTCAATTGTTATGATAAGTTTTCTTTCTTATCACAAGACCATGATCCATTGTACATGATATTCAAATTTTATTTAGTATTTATAGTTTTTTCTTTTATGATAATACTTAAACTTGATAGCATTAATTTATTATAAATTAATTTTTCTATAATTAAGTAGTTGTAAATTAATTGTAAATCATTTAAATATTAGTTATATTTATCTAAAAAACAACAATACAATATATTTTATTGATCAAGGGAATGATTTAATTGAGTAAATAAATTGATTATACAATAAATTTTAAAGATAAAGGGCTTTATTACTTTTGATCAAAAGAGAATGATTTTAAAATTCTCAATCAAAATAAAAATGATTGATGTAACATTTTTGCCACATTTTATTTTTTTAATTTTTATTCTTTGACCAAGCTTACCTCAAATTATTATTTTTTAAAATGTTTTGTATAGGATTAAAACAAGTCTCATTCATATTGCATCATGACAACATAATTACATTATTATCACATAGTGATATTACAAGTGGTACAAGAACTTGATAATAATGCATATATCATTCTCTAAGATTTGAACCTCATTTTTTTCATTAAAAGTAAAAAAAAATCAATGATTTAATGTTATTTGATTAAATTTCAAGGTTCACCTATGAGATAGGAGCCTTGGTTTATAGCATGAAATTATTTACTCCCAACCAATTGCCCCAAACACCATGGGATTACCTCCATGATTAATTAAAACAAAATAAAAAAGTATTTATAAATAATTATATGGAAATAATACTAAGACGATATCAACAACCTAAGAAATTTTGTAGAGAACATGTCTGTGTTTTAAATATAAATTTGCATTTCAACAACACACAATTTATGGTAATTACTTACATATTTAAAATTGTGCACTGCTTCATATTCAATTTGAAACAATTTATCCTTAAATTTTGACAAAATATTTTGAAAATTTAACAAATTCACTTATCATAATTTATTTTCTTAATAATATAATTAAAAGATGTTAATCTATGATGTCAATTGTTGTCTTTTTTTTAATTGATAGTAAAAGGGGTTTTAAAAGGGTCCCCAAACTTATTACAAGTAGGGTTTTGAAAGGCACCCCCAAACCTTAGATCTAGCAATAAGACATCAAGAAATATTGAGCTGGATTCCACGAATCAAACCCGAAAATCCAATGAAACAACCTCCTAACAAATAATCCATAGATTTTTATCAAGAAAATACAAGATATTATCCCATGGTCAAACCGCCTTGTGCTCTGAATATGAAGCAATGGAGAAAAACAACAAAATAATGAAAATGCTACAAATAAATTTACAAATAAAACTACCCAAACTGAAGCATTTACCGCCTAACATGAAAGGAGAATAGAGAAATCTTGTCATCACAATCAATGAATCTATCCAACAAAGCACATAACAGGAGAACCCCTCATGAGAATAGCCTATTTAAGAAAATAACACTAGAAATATCGGCCAATAAAATTCACAACATAAAAACCATCTAGGAGATCTGCACAAGAAAATCCATGAAACTCGCAAATCCTGTTGGAGCCAACTAAAAAAGTTTCAAGAACAACCACTCTCAGGTATAATAAAAAGAAGATAGCAACAAATACCAACATTCCACACTGCACCTGAGAGGAAGAAGGGTAAGATCTCAAAAAAATATGCCTTAGAACCCTAGGATCAAACACACCACCACTGCTGGAACTAGAGAAAGAGATCTCTGCAGACTGTCGAAGCTAGGAAACCCACCAGAGACATAGGGTCAAAATCCAAAAACCACTGCAGCATAACAACCCACTTTCACCCCAACTGGTTTGGGTCGGTATTTGGCCTTGTCTCCCCGAAACAACCAAATACAACAAGAAATTACCGAACCCAGAAGAAAGTGGCACAAACCAACCACAAACCCACTACTAGTAGAGAACCCTAGCAACAGAGCCATCCAAGCACCATCCAACTAGAGTAGCCAAGCCATCAAAGCTAAATCCAGCCAAGGGAACACCATCAAATTTCTACAACCAAACACTATACCAAGCTCACCCCAACGGGTTTGGGTCGGTAGATGGCCCTTTCCTCTCCCTGAAAAGCCAGAAAAACATGAAACTACTGAACCTAGAAGAAATATTGCACAATCCAACCATAAAAACATGAAACTACCGAACCCATAAGAAATGTCAATACAATACAACCAAGTCCCCTAAACTAGCAAACAACCTAAGAAATGCAGCCATCCAACACACTCACCAAATAAGTAATGTTTAACTAAACCAATAAAAATTAAGATTTTTTATAAATTATTGTTAAAAACTATGGTTTATAAATGACAAAAATAAAATTTATTTATTTTTAATTACCCATGACCCACAATAAGATGTTGCACATGAAATATAATACATATCAAAGGTCAAGCATACACCAATTAAATTTATTTTACACTTTTCTAAAATTTAATTTTAATTACATTAAAAAATAAAATCTGGACATAAATGCAATAATTTTTATTTTTTTAGACATATAAAAGGTCAAACACACACTAATTAAATATACTTCACAAAAAAAATGGAGTGGAGTACCTAGGTAAGAGGAACAAAGATTTTATGCCTAACTACCAAGCTTAAGAAACTGAAAGAGAATTTAAGGGTATGGAATAGAGAAGAAGTTGGAAATATCTTCAATTAGAAAGAAGAGTTGGAAATCAAAATAGATGAAGTCAACAAAAGAATTGAGGGATAGGGGTACACAAAATACTTGAGAAATGAGGAACATGATCTTCTTATTGAATATCACACCATCCTATCCAAAGAAGAAACATTCTAGAGGTAAAATTCTAGGGCAACCTGGCTAAAGGAGGGTGATAGAAACTCTAAATTATTTCATTCTACCTTAATCAAACACAAGAGGGCATCTCAAATTAAGGAAATCTCCAATGGGAAAAATGGTAGAGTCACAAATGAGGAAACTATTGAGAAAGAAATAGTAGACTTCTTCAAGCATAGATTCAATGATAAAGGGGAAGAAAATGAAAAGGATGTGGAAGAGATCCTAACCAACATCCCAAAACTAGTCACAACTTCTATGAACAGGTTCCTTAATAAGAAGCTTTTCAAAGAAGAAATAAAAAATACCCTCTTCACTATGAAGAAATATAAAGCTCTTGGACCAAATGGTTTTCCAACAGGTTTCTTCTAAATTTTTTGGGATATAGTTAAAGAATATGTAGTAGGACCGATCCAAGAGGCTCAAGATAAAGGCATGATAGAAAAACTTTATCAAAGATATGGGTGGCATTTGATAAAGGAGCAATGATGATTTCAAAGGATGCCACCCAACTTGAGAAAAGGAGAAAACCTTTGCTACTTTGAAATCCAAAATTAAATTGGTGGAAAATACCTTCATAGCTTTGATAAAGAAGAAAACATAAGCCACCCAACTTGATGATTTTAGACCAATAAGCCTATGTAACATGTCATACAAAATCTTAACTAAGGCTCTAACAATGAGATTAAGCAATATTCTATTTTTCATTATCTCAGAACAATAGTAGGTCTTCGTCAAAGGAAGACAAATCCTAGATGGTATAGGGATTGTACATGAAACCATCCACTCCCTTAAAAAGAACAAACAAGCAGGAATGCTAATCAAATTGGACATTAGTAAAGCCTATGATAGGGTGTCCTAGAGGTTTTTGGATAGAGTCATGGAGAAATTTGGCTTTTCTTATTGGTGGAGAAAATTAATCAACAATTGTATCTCCAGTGCTACCTTCTCCATCTTAGTCAATGGATCCCCTACTAGCTATTTCAATAGCTCAAGAGGGCTCAGACAAGGGGATCCTATCTCCCCATATCTATTCATTATTATGGTAAAAACCTTAGGTAGATCTATTAAAAAACTCAAGAACAAGGTCTAATTAATGGACTACAAGTAACCGGTAAAACCCTAAATATAACCCATAGCTAGTTTGTTGATGAAACTTTACTCACAAAAAAAGCCTTAGTAAAAGAAGCCAAAGCTTTCAAGATCATCCTCAACTATTATGAAGGTACCTCTTCCCAATATGTCAATTTTGACAAAAGAAAAATCTATTTCCTCAATACCCCCATCACTAGACAAAAAAAAAATCAAAGCAATCATGAAATGTGAAATTGAGAAACTACCTTCCTCCTATCTGGGCATGCCCCTTTTTGTTGGCCAAATCAAATCTTCTCATTAGAACACAATCATTGATAGGCTCAATGATTTTTTTTTGTATGGGAAGGAAACCTCCTTAGCCAATCCAAAAAGATCCAATTGATCCAATCCACCCTCCAAAGCCTACCAATCTACATGTTGTCAATGTTTAAAATGCCTGTAAAAAATGTAGAAGCAGTTGAAGCCATCAGTAAGAATTTTATATGGAAAGTTACAGAAGAAAGAAATAGATACCATCTAGTGAAGTGGGAGAAGGTATGCCTCTCAAAAGCCTATGGAGGCTTGGGTCTGAGAAACATGAAAATACTCAATAGAGCATTAGCAACAAAACTAGTGTGGAGACTGATAAAAGAAGATAACAACCTATGGATCAACATAATGAGGATCAAATATATCCAAGATAATGAGCCAACAACAATACTCATAAGCAACCAGATAATGGGAGGTTCAGCCATATGGAACCATATTTATGAAGGAATAAACATCATAGACAAAGGGTCTCGATGGAGGATTGGTAAAGGAATAAATATGGATTTTTGGGAAGATAAGTGGTGAGACTTAGGACCTTTAGACCAAGATCCAAATCTTGTAGAGTTAAAAAAGACCCTCAAATAGAAATGGGACACTTGTTTTAGATCTTACATAGTCGTTGTTAGTCTCACAATGACACTGAGAGGGGGGTGAATCAGTGTAGCTATTTAAAATTCAAATCTACAACTCTTAATAATGAAACAATGAATATTTAAGTCAGATAAAGCAAGTATCACAAGAGAGCATTCCACAACACACGATGTAACGAGGTTCACCAATTTGGCTACTCCTCAAAACTAACTTGCTTGGATTAACGTCCAAATCCAGCCTTTGCAAAATATCAATTTTACAATCACTTTACCAACACCTACTGGAAGGAGCACCAACTCCCGATTTATCTGCACCCAAAGAAAGGAGCACCAACCCCTAATTCCAAGCACCTACTTGGACTGCAAATTTTAAGCTATAATACTGACATAAAAATGCCTTCACTTCTTCAAGACCCTGACTGGTCTATTGCTTACCCAACCTCTCTCACTTTTCACCAGACTGCCACACACACTAAAAGCTCTGCTTACTGCACTTCTTCGGCTCTCACGGCTCTACTCAACTCTTTCTTACGACACTCTTCAACCCTCTTCTTGCAGCACTTTTTCTCTCTTTTCAGTAGCACTTAACTCTCCACGCAGATCTCCTTTTATAACAATCCTTTCACTTTGTAACTCCAGTTATAACGCCTTCTTTCATTTCTCATACGCCACTTGTCAATTGTAACTGTTTACTTTCATATTCTCATCTACCACTTGTCAATTGTAACGCCTTTTATATGTAACTCCTTTTGTCTATATAGAGTAGGCATTTACGTTACATGCAACGAATTGACACATATACTTTTACCATGACTATTCGTCTTCTTGGTCATGACTGTTCGCTTTCTTTTTTGTGCATGCATGCGTTTTCATTATAACTACACCTGTAACTGTCGTATAACTGTTACATATCTTATTTCGGCTGGGTTCTCTTCTTTGCTCGCGCCAAAGTGACCTGTCACGAAATCATGACACTTCTGCCTCTTTGTCCTCTTCTCGGCTTTGCACCCACGAAAACACAACATGTCACGATATCGCGACACTTTCGCCTTCTTACTTTCTCTCTCCTCCTTAAGTCACGAAAATGCGACATGTCGCGATATCATGACACTTTTTCTCCTTGCGCTTTCTCTTTGCCTTCGGGTCACGAAAACCTGACATGTCACGATATCGCGACACTTTTTCTCCTTGCGCTTCCTCTTTGCCTTCGGGTCACGAAAACCCGACATGTCACGATATCGCGACACTTTTTCTCTCTAGCTCTTTCTCCTGCAACATGTCATGAAATCATGACACTTTTTCTTTTGGACTCTCTCTCCTGCAACATGTCACGAAATCGTGACACTTTTTCGTCCGTACAATCTTCCTTGCAATATGTCATGAAATCGTGACACTTTTTCGTCCGTACAACCTTCCTTGCAATATGTCATGAAATCGCGACACTTTTTCATCCGTACAACCTTCCTTGCAATATGTCATGAAATCGTGACACTTTTTCGTCCGTACAACCTTCCTTGCAATATGTCATGAAATCGCGACACTTTTTCATCCATACAATCTTTCTTTGCTTTGGATCGCGAAAATGAAACATGTCACGAAATCGTGACACCTTTTTCTCTCTCCTCTTTCTCTTCGCTTTGGATCACGAAAATGAAACATGTCACGAAATCGTGACACTTTTTTCTCTCTCCTCTTTCTCTTCGCTTTGGATCACGAAAATGAAACATGTCACGAAATCGCGACACCTTTTTCTCTCTCCTCTTTCTCTTCGCTTTGGATCACGAAAATGAAACATGTCACGAAATCGTGACATCTTTTTCTCTCTCCTCTTTCTCTTGCAATATGTCATGAAATCATGACACTTTTTCTACTTGTCTTTTTCTCTTCCAACATGTCACGAAATCGTGACAGTTTTTCTCTCTCCTCAACATGTCGCGATATCGCGACAGTTTTTCTTTCTTGCGCTTTCTCTTCAAACATGTCGCGATATCGCGACAGTTTTTCTCTCTCCTCAATATGTCGCGATATCGCGATAGTTTTTCTTTCTTGCGCTTTCTCTTCAAACATGTCACGATATCGTGACAGTTTTTCTCTCTCCTCAATATGTCGCGATATCGCGATAGTTTTTCTCTCTCCTCAACATGTCGCGATATCGCGACAGTTTTTCTTTCTTTCAACATGTCGCGATATCGCGACAGTTTTCTTCCTTGTGATTTTCTTTTGATTTTTTGCATATGGGCCACTTCTATCTTTTGGATAATCACTATACATATTCTGAAGAATCTCTTAACTCCTGTCCACTGCATCAACCGATCTGTCTGACTGTGTTGACAACAATGACAATATTGTTTCTGCATCTTGCTCAACAATCTCCCCCTTTGGAATTGTTGGCAACACACATGCAATTTCCTGTAATTCTTCTCCCCCTTTGACAATAATACCAAAGGGTTGTTGCAGACTCCCCCTGAGTCCATGCACATCATTCTTAGGCACACGTTATGACAGTTAGCAAAAATTACAAATATGAGCAAAAAGATAATCAAATATATAAATGCTCCCCCTGAGAATGTGGTCTCGATAGCTAGTCAGTACTTGGGAAGCATGACCACTCCCAATTTATTGCGAAGGTACTCAAAAGTTTCTTTGGGCAGCGGTTTTGTGAAGATATCCGCTACTTGCTCTGTAGTTGGGACAAAATCCAACTTTACCTCTTCTTCCGCAACTTTCTCCTTCAGAAAGTGATATCGGATAGCAATATGTTTTGTGCGAGAATGCATAACTGGATTCTTTGAGATATTAATGGCACTGGTGTTATCACACTTAACCGAAATTGGCTCACTGAAGTTAATGCCAAGATCTTTCAGGGTTTGTTTCATCCATAAGACCTGCGTACAACTCGTAGTTGTTGCAATATACTCTGCCTCTGCTATAGATAAAGAAACTGACTCTTGTTTCTTACTGTGCCATGCAACCAACCTGTCTCCAAGATAAAATGCCCCTCCACTGGTACTCTTTCTGTCATCGACACATCCTGCCCAATCTGCATCTGAATACGCAATAAGGGTGAAGTCCTTTCCTTTCGGATACCATAACCCATACTCCATAGTACCCTTCAGATATCGAAGAATCCTCTTCACTGCTATCACATGAGTCTCCTTGGGATTCACCTAAAATCGTGCTACCATGCACACTGCCTGCAAGATATCTGGTCTGGTAGCTGTCAAATACAGTAGGCTCCCAATCATAGATCTGTACATGGTTTGATCAACTTCGGGAGATTTGTCATCCTTGCTCAACTTGCAACCTGTCATCATGGGAGTGCTAACAGGCTTACAATCCTCCATTGTGAACTTCTTTAGCATTTCTTTCACATATTTAACTTGAGAAATAAATATGCCCTTCTCATTTTGATTAACTTGCAGTCCGAGAAAATACGAAAGTTCACCAATCATGGACATTTCAAATTCTTTTTGCATCTTCTTTGCTAAATCCTTACACGACTTATCATTGCTGCTGCCAAAGATGATATCATCTACATATACAACAAGGACAATGAGATGGCCATCTTCCTTTTTGACATACAAATTGCTATCTACCATACCCTTTTTGAACCCTTGTTGAGTAAGATAGTTGTCTAGCCTTGCATACCATGCTCTGGGTGCCTGTTTCAAGCCATACAATGCTTTCTTCAACTTGCAGACGAAGTTGGGATTATCACCAAGTTGGAAACCATCAGAGCTGCTCAATATAGACCTCTTCTTCAAGTTTTCCATTTAGAAATGTTGATTTCACGTCCATTTGATAAAATTTGAAATTCTTGTGAACTCGCTAAAGCCAGAAACATTCTGATTGCCTCTAGTCTAGCCACAGGTGCAAAGGTTTCCTCAAAGTCAATGCCTTCAACTTGTGCATAGCCTTTACTGAGACCAATCTTGCTTTATTCCTTACTACTTGTCCATCTTCATTCAATTTGTTTCGAAAAATCCATTTAGTACCGATTATATTTTTATTTGCAGGTCTTGGTACTAACTCCCAGGTTTTGTTTTTCTCGATCTGATCTAATTCTTCATTTATAGCCGTCATCCAACTTTCATCTTTGCTTGCTTCAGCAATATTTTTGGGCTCAATGTTGGATAATAGAGAGTAGTTACTTACTACTCTTCTCCTTGTCTGAACACCAATTGTGGGATCTCCAATTATTTTCTCTGTAGGATGATTTTTCTGCCATTTGCTGTTTTGAATTTCTTGTTTTCTTCCTCTTCTGAATCACTACTTAACTCATCTGAGTCAGTTTTCTATTTCTTTTCGGTTTCCTTTTCATCATCTCCTTCAATAACTTCTTCATATATTGGGTAGTTTTCTTTATAGCTTCTTTCTTGTTCCCTACCTTCATCAACTTTAACATCGGCACTCTCCACAATTTTCTTTAGCCTCTTGTTGTAGCAAGTGTAGGCTTTGCTTTTTGTCGAATAGCCAAGGAAAATACCTTCATCAGCTCTATCTTCAAATTTTCCAAGATTATCTTCAGTTCTTTTGATGTAACACTTGCTTCCAAAAACTTTAAAGTATCTTGTTGTTGCCTTTTTACCGAACCATAGTTCATACGAGTTTTGCTTTCATGCGTCCTCAACATGCACCTATTTTGGATGTATACCTGCAGTATGGACTGCCTCTTTCCAAAATCTGTCTGCTATTTTGCTCTCAGTCAACATAGTCCGTGCCATTTCCTGCACTGTCATGTTCTTTCTTTCTACCACTCCATTCTACTGAGGTGTCCTCGCTGCTGAAAACTGTCTCCTAATCCCATACTTTTCACAGTACTCTGCAAACTCTTCTGAGATGAACTCTCCTCCTCTATCTGATCTTAAGCATTTAATTCTTTTTCCTGTTTGATTCTCAACTTGTTTTTTGAAAATCTTGAACATTTCAAAGGCATCTGATTTAAGCTTCAAAAATAGTACCCATGTCATCCTGGAATAGTCATCTATGCACAACATAAAGTATTTGTCACCATTTATGCTTTGTGTTCTCATGGGTCCACATAAATCGGTATGTATTAGTTCTAAAGGTTTGCTTGTGAAGTATTCTTTTGTTTTAAATGTGGCTCTAGTTTGCTTCCCCTTTTGGCATGAAGCACAAATGCTATTTAAAGGTTTACCAATGGTGGGAATATCTCTCACTGCCCTTTTTGAGCTGATATTTATTAGATTGTCAAAGCTAATATGACCGAGCCTCTTGTGCCACAACCAATTTTCTTCTGCCTGTCCAATCAAGCATGCTCTTTCTGAAGTCTCTGAGAGAGTATACAGGTTTCCAGATGTCCTTGATCCAGTTGCGATCAACTTTCCACAATTTGTTGTTCTGACTTCACAACCCTGCTTCTTGAAAATTACTTCATGACCTCTCGTCACAAATCTGGCTTACGCTTAATAAGTTATGCTTCAGACCAATCACAAACAGGACTTCTTTCGACTTGATTTTTTCATCACTGATCTTAATTGATCCTTTGCCAACTATCTTAGCGCCATCATTATTTCCAAATTTTACAGAACCACCTTCGTATTTCTGTAACTTTTCAAATTTTTGTTTGTCCCCTGTCATATGACTGGAGCATCCACTATCCAGTATCCATGGTGCAGATTTGTTCTGTGCCTTAAATGTTGTCTGCACAATCAAGGATTCCTTTTCTTCCTTGGGTTGCTCCTTTTGTTTCCACTCTGGTTTGATTGCAGGTTTGGTCACTTGTTTTGACTTTTCTTTGTCAATGGCCTGTACCTGTTTTTCGAGAAATTTTCTATTTTGTTTCCAACCATTTGGTTGAAATCTTCTTCCCTGATTTTTATTTGTTGCAAATGTGCTTCGACAATTTCTTGCAATGTGCCCATAATTATGACAGTTATAACATTCTACTGCATAATCCATCAATGGTGAAAAAACATTTCTACTGGAAAAGTTCCTTTGTGCTACTTTGTACTTGCATTCAGAAATCTTATGTCCATAACCATTGCATTTAAAACAATAACCTAGAAAAGGAATGAGTGAACCTGGGTGATGGTCTTTGCCATTTTGTAGTAGGCGCCATAAATCTTCTTCTCCTTTGATGAGTGACTTTGGTGAATCCATCATTGTCAATACTCTTCTCGTGCCTGGCATTATTGCTTTCTTTAGAATGTTTCATTTTTTCTTGATCAACCCCAATCTTGTCTTCATTCTTTATGGGTTCTATAGTTGTGGCCTTTGATCCATTCGATGATTCTGCTTCGATGAAGCCTAACCCAAATTTGATGCCTGTAGACCTTTGGTTGCTTATAATCTTATCCAGCTTCATAGAACTTCCTTCAAGTTTGTGATAGCAAGTCATTTTTTGATTCATCTCTTCTAGCTGCATCCTTAAGCCAACAATCTCTTCTTCTAGCTTGCTGCACTCATCTATTTTCACGGTTAATTGTACTTTGATATCTTTAGATATTTTCTTAAATTTGTCTATCTGTACTTTCAAGCTAGTTATGATTTCATTGGCATCCTCAAGCTTTCTTGAAGTTTTCTTATTCTTTTTCCTTTCTATACTCAGCTCTTGAAGTGCAGCGACCAACTCACCTTCCAGATCTACTTCAGCCTCAGCCTCAAATTTTTCATCACCTTCCTATTTTTCTTCTGATTTTTCTTCTTCGAATGCCATAAAAAGAGCTTCACCTATTTCTTCTTCAGAATCCTCATCAGGGCTGTCTTCCGAAGGACTGACATTCTTGGATATGAAACTTTTCTTCTTGAAGTTGCCTTTTCTAAAATTTGGTTTCTTCTTCCAGTCACTTCTTTCTTGATGTGAACCTTCATCACTTTTGTTTTTCTCATTGAGTGGACATTTAGCAACAAAGTGTCCAATGCCTCCATAGTTGAAACACTTAAATGGTAGCTTTCCTCTATATTTTCCTTTTCCCCTTATTAGTTTCCGAACAAAGTTCGCTTCCATTTCATCTGATGTTTCTTCTTCCTCGGATTCTTGCTTTACTTTTATATTTTTGTGTGCTTTAAAAGCAGCTTCTCTGTCTGTGGGTTTAGTTTTTCCTATTCTCATTTCATATGCTATCAAAGAACCATGCATCTCATCCATGCTAAAATTGTTTAGATCTTTAGCTTCTTCTATTGCTGAAACTTTAGCATCAAATCTTTGGGGAAGAGATCTTAGTACCTTTTTCACAATGACAACATCATCTATTTCCTCGTCGAGTCCTCTAATCGCATTAATGATTCCATTAACTCTCAGCATGTATGCCTCTATGTTCTCATCGTCATTCATTTTTAATGCTTCGAACTGAGCTCGATGCGTTTGTAGCTTGGCCTCCTTGATCTTGTCGTCTCCTTCATGAATGCTCTTTAGTTTGTCCCACATGTCTTTTGCCATTTTGCAACTCATAATATTTATCAGTTCGCTGTCCACTAAACCGCACATGATAGCATTTTTGGCTTTAGAGTTATTCTCAAACAATTTCTTACCGACAGCATCGGTTGGAGGAGTGGTGGGTATTGTGTATCCTCTGTCTACTGACTCCCATATGTCGAAACCCAAAGCACACAGATATGTCTGCATCCTGAGTTTCCAAAATGAGTAATTTGTTCCATCAAACAATGGTGCTTTGTTTGAAGAGAATCCTTCGCCACCTGCCATTTTGACTAATCCAAGATCAACCCTAGCTGATTTATCTTGGTAAGGGAAATTGGATCTGATACCAATTGTTAGTCTCACAATGACACTAAGAGGGGGGTGAATCAGTGTAGCTATTTAAAATTCAAATCTACAACTCTTAATAATGAAACAATGAATATTTAAGTCGGATAAAGCAAGTATCACAAGAGAGCATTCCACAACACACGATGTAACGAGGTTCACCAATTTGGCTACTCCTCAAAACTGATTGCTTGGATTAACGTCCAAATCTAGCCTTTGCAAAATATCAATTTTACAATCACTTTACCAGCACCTACTGGAAGGAGCACCAACTCCTGATTTATCTGCACCCACAAAAAGGAGCACCAACCCCTAATTCCAAGCACCTACTTGGACTGCAAATTTTAAGCTATAAGACTGACATAAAAATGCCTTCACTTCTTCAAGACCCTGACTGGTCTATTGCTTACCCAACCTCTCTCACTTTTCACCAGACTGCCACACACACTAAAAGCTCTGCTTACTGCACTTCTTCGGCTCTCACGGCTCTGCTCAACTCTTTCTTACGACACTCTTCAACCCTCTTCTTGCAGCACTTTTTCTCTCTTTTCAGTAGCACGTAACTCTCCACGCAGATCTCCTTTTATAACAATCCTTTCGCTTTGTAACTCCAGTTATAACGCCTTCTTTCATTTCTCATACGCCACTTGTCAATTGTAACTATTACTTTCATATTCTCATCTGCCACTTGTCAATTGTAACGCCTTTTATATGTAACTCCTTTTGTATATATAGAGTAGGCATTACGTTACATGCAACGAATTGACACATATACCTTTACCATGATTGTTCATCTTCTTGGTCACGACTGTTCTCTTTCTTTTCTGTGTATGCATGCGTTTTCACTGTAACTGCACTTGTAACTATCGTATAACTCCAGTTAACTATTACATATCTTATTTCAGTTGGGTTCTCTTCTTTGCTCATGCCAAAGTGACCTGTCATGAAATTGTGACACTTCTGCCTCTTTGTCCTCTTCTCGGCTTTGCACCCACGAAAACACATGTCGCGATATCGCGACACTTCTACCTTCTTACTTTCTCTCTCCTCCTTAAGTCACGAAAATGCGACATGTCGCGATATCGCGACACTTTTTCTCCTTGCGCTTTCTCTTTGCCTTCGGGTCACGAAAACCCGACATGTCACGATATCGCGACACTTTTTCTCCTTGCGCTTCCTCTTTGCCTTCGGGTCGTGAAAACCCGACATGTCGCGATATCGCGACACTTTTTCTCCTTAGCTCTTTCTCCTGCAACATGTCATGAAATCGTGACACTTTTTCTTTCGGACTCTCTCTCCTGCAACATGTCGTGAAATCGTGACACTTTTTTGTCCGTACAACCTTCCTTGCAATATGTCACGAAATCGCGACACTTTTCATCCGTACAACCTTCCTTGCAATATGTTGAAATCACGACACTTTTCATCCGTACAACCTTCCTTGCAATATGTCATGAAATCACGACACTTTTTCGTCCGTACAACCTTCCTTGCAATATGTCACGAAATCGTGACACTTTTTTGTCCGTACAACCTTTCTTCGCTTTGGACCACAAAAATGAAACATGTCACGAAATCACGACACCTTTTTCTCTCTCCTCTTTCTCTTCGCTTTGGATCGCGAAAATGAAACATGTCACAAAATCGTGACACCTTTTTCTCTCTCCTCTTTCTCTTCACTTTGGATCATGAAAATGAAACATGTCACGAAATCGTGACACCTTTTTCTCTCTCCTCTTTCTCTTCGCTTTGGATCGCGAAAATGAAACATGTCACGAAATCGTGACATCTTTTCTCTCTCCTCTTTCTCTTGCAATATGTCATGAAATCATGACACTTTTTCTACTTGTCTTTTTCTCTTCCAACATGTCACGAAATCGTGACAATTTTTCTCTCTCCTCAACATGTCGCGATATCACGACAGTTTTTCTTTCTTGCGCTTTCTCTTCAAACATGTCACGATATCGCGACAATTTTTCTCTCTCCTCAATATGTCGCGATATCACGACAGTTTTTCTTTCTTGCGCTTTCTCTTCAAACGTGTCGCGATATCGCGACAGTTTTTCTCTCTCCTCAATATGTCGCGATATCGCGACAGTTTTTCTCTCTCCTCAACATGTCGCGATATCGTGACAGTTTTCTTTCTTCTCAACATGTCGCGATATCGCGACAGTTTTCTTCCTTGTGATTTTCTTTTGATTTTTTGCATATGGGCCACTTCTATCTTTTGGATAATCACTATACATATTCTAAAGAATCTCTTAACTCCTGTCCACTGCATCAACCGATCTGTCTGACTGTGTTGACAACAATGACAATATTGTTTCTGCATCTTGCTCAACAGTCAATCAGGAAGATGGCACAGACACTTGGAGAAAAAACATTGTAAACAAGGTTTTAAGGCAAGATCTGGAGGCCCTCCATGCAAAACTAGGAGACTGTCTTAATCTAGACTCAAAGGAACCTGACCAATTAGAGTGGACCAGATTGCCAACAAGAAACTATACAGTTAAAAGTGGATACAAGGAATGCCTAGATCTACCTCAACAAAAAGCACCTTGGAGGAACTTATGGGGAAACAAATGTATTCCAAAGATGAAAGTCTTTACATGGTTGGTTCTCCAAAATAAAATCCTAACTTGGGACAACCTAATCAAAAGAGGTTTTCTAGGCCCTAGTAGATGCCACCTCTACAAAAGAAATGAAGAGACAACAAATCACTTGTTCATGAAATGTCCATTTGCTCAAGCTATGTGGAACCAATGGATGAAGACTACAAAGGTATCTTGGATCATGCCCAAGGAAATTATTGACTGGTGGTGTTAATGGATCCCTCTTTGTAAGAAGAAGAAATTGATATGGAGCCTAGCAATCCCAAAATTTCTTTGGTGTATCTAGAAGGAGAGAAATAACAAGATCTTCAAAGGAAAAGCAAGGAGCTCTAAGGCTATTTTTAACCAGCTTCAAGTTAGTCTATATGAATTAATTATGCCCAAACATATTAACATAGACCAAAAATAAAGTTAAATTTTGAGCCAAAACATACATTAGATTCTCTTCTTGTAGCTAGACCTCCATTTTAGTTTTGGATTTCAAAGGAGCAACTAGTGAGTCCTAAATTCTGATCTTAGAACTCATAATCGATTTTAGATTATAAGGATATTGGTAATGTTTTGCTAAAATCCTTCCCACAATTGGTCTACTTGGTTGTTTGTCAAGGTTATGCATAAGGGGTCAGCCCCAAAATATATTTATAAAAATTTTGCGAATCAGTTTCAAAATCCAGGAAAATAGTTTTGAAACACACGTAGAATGTTCACTATTATTAGGGGTAATATTGAAAATTTAAACTTAAAATGGTCAAATTATTATAAAATTGGGGTGAATCAACCCAAAAAGAAATTTGCACACAGAAATTTTTGGCTAATGGACCCTGGTCAAGGGTCCCAAATATTAGCCAATTCCAAATTTTAAAAATCCTAATTTTAGCCAATTTTACGAAAATAGCCACTATGCATAACCCTGTTGTTTGTGTAAACCATCCTCAACAAGGTAGTCATCTGATCACCTTGGCAACAATATGCATATACTAGGGACATTCGTCTAGAGCTCTTGCATCTTCTTCGGGATCCATGCACAATCCTCAAAGCTTAATTGTTAAGTATAAATGCATAGGCTAGGCACAAGCTCAATAGAACTCTAGATTTTTTAACCTTTAGTAAGTGTTGTTGTCGTGAGACTCTTTCAGTTTCTAGTTCACTTTTCATGTAAAAGGGTTGGGGACCCTTTTCAAACCCCTTTTTTGTATAACCAAAAAAAAATACTCCACATTTTTCTATGATTTAATTATAATTACATTAAAAAATATTTGTCAACCAATCCATGTTGGGACACACAAATTACTATGTATTTTGGCTTTCATCAAGGAAACCTAAGTTCAAATCATGGGAGGGTGGATCTATTGTGTACCTACTTGTATTTTGTGTCCTACTTTAAAAAAAAATCAACCATGTTCAAATATAAATAATAATAAACACAATTTATTTTGCTAAATACCCATAACAAGGTCCAAAGTATAGATACTATCGTATATACTTTTTAATAAATAATTCTATAAAATATAAATTAATATCTATTGAAAATTATTTATAAATATGGTTCAATATATTACTTAAACATTAAAATATAGATTCTATAATTATTTTCTTTTTAATATTTACAATATTAATTGTATATATTTTATAATAATTAGTCTTATTTCAAATTATATATATATATATATATATATATATATATATATATATATTCTTAAGAATGATCGAAAATCAATTTTAAAATCTAAAAATATAATTTCATAAATAAATACATATAATTTATTTTATATGTTTAAACATATAAGCACAAAACAAATACTATCAAGTGAATAACTATATTGTTCTACTCATGGTGATAATAATTTATTTATTTATTCTAATATATAGGGGAATCAGTAACACCATTAGGTTCATTGGGTTAGATGAAGTCAACTGAACCCTAATTATAATCATGCTTCTTTTTTTTGTGGAAGAAGGGGTTTTGAAAGGATCCTCAAACCTTTTACAACAAAGAAGTAGAAGCTTCCAAGGAAGAACCAAGAGAAACCAACAAGGAGTGAACCCACCTAGGGGAGTCAAGAAACAAGCATAAACTTAAACTGAAAACTAGTAGTTGTTCTTAAAACAACAAGAACTTCCTCTGCTCTGGCTCTGGGATGTACACAAATTCAGCACCTCGAACTTGTAAAAAACTTCATGTTTGATTTATTATTATTGATTTTATGATATTATGATTGCTCAATGCTCAAGAATAATGTTTATTAGAAATTAAGTTGGTATGCTTATACTTAACTAGCTCTTAAGATATCATTTACCTACCTACATTTTAATGGAATTTTAAATGTCATTTTTCTCGTTTGAAACACACTTGTATGTATAGTTTCTTCTATAAGTTATGAAATATGTGGTTATTAATGTAAATAGTTTAATAACCTAAATTTAGTATTTTTAATTCAATAATAAATAAAAATTAAAGTACATTTGATTTTACATGGTGATAATGAAGATGAACTTTACTTTTTTAGATTACATAATTGTTTTCATTAAGAATATGTTATATTTGATTTTCAAAACCATTTATCAGGTTAGTAAGACTTCATTAACTCTTAGAATTGATGTCAAGTTTCATGGTTTAAAAAAGGATCTACCCTGACCCTTTTAAAATAACTTTATTTATCTTATGTTTGCCATGACTAATGTCTTGAGTCATCATAAAAATAGCTCTTTGTCATAGTTTAATTAGGTTCCAAACCAAGCACAAAAAATATAACTTCTCTTATGTTGAAGGAAGAGGATATGGGGCTTACTAGCATGGATGCATTTGGGCTCTATGACTAAGGAATCAAATCCTTTGACCAACCATAATGTAAAATCTCTCATCAACATCAATATTATTTTAGCAATATATATTTAGCATATTAAACTAGTTGTTCAAATAGTTGTTGTGCTTATTTCTTTATTGTATTAAGAGTGACCAATTTGTGTATGCCAAAATACTTTGATGTGTAGTTCTATTATTATATTGTATGTGGGGACACTCATGCTCCTTGTTAATACAAGTGCTTATATTGTTATTTCAACTTCTTTTCCTTCACCATCACCTATAGTTGAGATGGTGGGAAATGATGAGCTTAATCCAAACTTTTGTGTTTTATCACACCATTAAAGGTTCTAAAATATTTACATGTAAATTTGAGGTAGCTTACAGGGATTATCATGACATTGGATATTGACAAAGATAAATGGATTTCTAAATTCATGGAATATATAAGAAAAATATAAAGTGATTATGACAAACCTTCGAGTTCCTACATGACTATTAAAAAAATGTGCTAAATAATACAAAGACATACTACAACACTTCAAGGATTCATTGTCAAAGTTTACTTCTTCCTCTAATTATAATGTTGTTTTTTGTAGCCTAAGTGTGTCACTAACTTATAGATATGTTTATATTGTTGGGATGAGAGAGGTACCTTTGATATATATTATTTCTAATTTAAGTTGTATGATCTTTGAATTAATGAACTTGAGGATGTCCTAAGTTTATAAAATGGTTTATGAGATTGTCAAATATCAAGTCACATTAAAGGTCAAGGATGTTTAGATGCATGTTGAAGGTGATACATATTAGATATTCTAATTACAAATACCCAATACCAACATTTTGACATTAACATAATCTCAAACCATATTTTACATTAAATATATGTAAAATTTTAAATAGAAAAATATTTACAATTTCATGGACTAGCCACTATGCAATACACATTTTTATAAAAAAATATTCATATATAATTGATGGTAAATTCATTCCAAGGACGTTGTTACATTATTATTTTTAAATATTATTGATGTACACATATATGAGATTAAAAAATATATCTTTAATATAATAAAAGGTAAAGCAATTTGTCCTTGAGATTGAAAGAGGGCCAAGAATGAGTATAAGCTAGGAGTGAATGCAAGCCAGGAGCAAGCCTAAAATTTTCTTGTTTTAAAAAGTAATAAGTGTTGTAAATAAAAGCATGTGTGTACATGAATGAGAAAAAACAAGCTTGGGGTTTTCTCATTTCAGATCTTTGGGGAAATTCATAAAATAAAATATTGTTGAGAAAAAGCTATGTAGCATGGAGAAAAAAATATTTTTGAAAGTCTTAACTAAAAGTGAATATACTCTAGTTGGTGACAAGAGGAAGATCAAGTCTATGGAAAACCTTATCCAGGTAGTAGATGTTACACCAAAAGTGATTATCAAGTATGAGATGATTGAACACGACATAATGATTCTTAAAAGTAGAGGGTTAATATGTAAGTTCCAAAAATACTAGCAAGGTTTTTTAGAGATTCAAAATTAGATCAAGTGAAAGTTGGGATTGAATTTAAATTAGTTTATTATTTTTCTTTTGAAATAATTCTTCCTCATCATCTTTAATAGTTTAGAAACTAGGCATAAAATAATGGGTGGTGGCTCATAGTTTGGGGGAAGAGATGAATTATATTTAAGACCATGGAGTGGGGAACTTTATGTGGAGATTTAAATTATTAAAAGGTGTATAGTGTAGGTTATGATTTTTAGGCTTCCCTATTATCTTTTCAATAATTTTATTTTTTAAGAATATTGATCATAGTCTAGGGAAGCTCATTTTGGGGGAACCAACTACTAAGAAGTTGAGGCATGTTACATATGCCTAGATATGTGTTTATATGGTTACTTCAAAACCTTTGCCACATTCAATTAAGATTAAAATATAGATAAATAAAATAAGATCAACAAGTGGATTATAATTTTTAATCTATGTTGATGTTGCAAATATTACTAAATTGAATACATGTCAAGGAATTGCAAAGCAAAAATGATGAAGAAATAGATAAAAAAGAACTTGGGCCTAAGATAAAATTCAATATAAAGCAAGGAGATCATACCATGGTAGAAAATAGATCAAATTAAGGATTTCCACTCCCAATAAAATTGTAGATGCCCTTGGTGTCATGAAATGGTAAGGCCATAATGATTTACTTAGGCCAACCATTAGAAGAAACAAAGAAGAACAAGGGATAAAGAAGTATAATGCATATGTTCAAATTTAGAAGGAATTAAAGGTACAAAGGAATTTGGAAATATAAATTTTAAAGAAAAGGAGATGACAAATGTCAAGGTTAATCAAAATAAATGACCTTAATTTTTCTCAAGTAGTATAAAATCCTCTCCTTTCAATAAAAATGAAAGTAATGTGAAGTGTATCCCTTGCACTTTTAGGGTTACAAGAGTAGCATAATAAAGAAATAAATATGGAGGATATCCATGGAAGTTTAGGGTTTTTAATGAGAAAGTATTTACTATGGAGGATCTTCCTTGTACTTTAGAGTTTCTAAATCAACATTTAAGGTTTTAAAAGTAGCATAAGAAAGTAACTACTATGGTGATCATTCTTGCACTTTACGGCTTCTAGATAAACATAAAGAATAAAGTATTGATGAGTATATTCTTTCCATTTTAGATTCTCTAGGGTAACATAAACCTTTAAAAATTAAGTTTCATTATTAGTAAAATAAAAAGTAGAAGTGAATGATGAAGATGAAAGGTGTTGGTGGGAATGGACCAAGGATAGGAATACCCCCAAAACAAAATAAATATAGAAGGAAAATCAAAGGGATATTGATTTGGAAAAACAAGAACAAATATCGTAGGTTTTAACAAGAAGTAGGGCTAATCCCATAAATAAAAATAAAAAGTGATAACGAAAATGTTATTGTGGAATATTAGGGGTATAAATATGAACCCTTAAAATTTTATTATTAAATTAATAGGTTATTATAGTATTGAGTTTATTTTAGTTCAAGAAGTAAAATTAAGTATCAAGGAGCATAAGCATTCATTTAAAAATATTTGGAAGATGGGGAATTTCTTGGAAGTTTCTTTTATAGGAGCTTTCAATGGTATTACAACAATATGAGATAAATACAAATACGATGGAAATTTTCTAGAAATAAAAGTAATTGGGTTAGAGGTATATTCTCCATGAAAGAGGAAAATGCCAACATTGGGATTATAAATGTATACAATTTGACTATAGCTACTCCTAGTAAAAGATGTTGGAAGGTCCTCGATACTTTTTTGTCAATACAATGATGATTCATGATTATGATTATGGATTCTTGGAAATACTTCAACATAGTTCTATCTCCTTCAAAAAATAAGGATGGTATTTAGGATGGTCTAAATCAATGCATGATTTTGCTTCATTTATCGATTCATATGACCTTTGGGATGCTATTTCTTCAATATTTCAATATACATGGCATAATAGATGTATTGGGTAAACTCATATAGCAAAAATATTGAGTGGATTTTTGTTATCCAATACATGGTTACAAATAGAATTTACTATCTCTATAGATATTTTACTATAAGTGGGACTAGATCACAAAACCATTCTGTTGAGATATGATCTACTCAATAATGATCATCCAAAGTCATTTTGATTTTAGTCTATGTAGCTCCAAGACCTTGAATTATTTCAAATGGTCATATTATGGTGGGATAAAGCAAAGTTTTTTGGACCATATATGTGTAGGTTTTCAAAATCTAGAATATCTAACGGAGCAAATGAAGATGTGGAATTCAAAATAATTTGTTAATATATTCAAAGTAAAGGAGTAAATTGAATCTAAGATAAAAAAAAATTACAAGAGATAATACAAATCAAGGGAATTTACCAATATACTTATATGCAAGAAAAATAATTGCTTTCTATTTATCATAATATATTGGAAAAGGAGTCATATTAGTCCCAAACATCTAGGGGGAGATGAATTAAGGAATGGGATATAAATAGCAAAAAAAATCATGTTTTTTTTCTAGATAATAAGGGGTTGTACTCATGTCCCACACCCTTGAAAAATTACAACTCTCTTCTTTAGATCTTGAGAGTTTACAAATAGATACACTTTTCATCTCAATTGAGATGCTATAGCTAGAGAACTACATCATTTTACATTAAATGTATGAATTCTTGATTTTCATTTTTTTGGGTCTTTTCAAATTTTTGTATGAATACAAATATTCGATAATTCAACATTCTTCTTGACATTTTTCTATATAATCCTTCACAATACCAAAATTTCACCTCTAGTATCTATGCATTGCATCTTAGTAGAGTAAAATTTCCAAAACATCACACTATCATAGTCCACTTTACCAAATCTGGATTGCTAGTTTCTTTCATGAAACATAGGTGCAACCAAAAAATTTATAATAATAGTTTATATGAAAATGTATTATTGTTATAAAATAAAGTAGATATTACCAATGAAAACATTAAAATAAATCTTAATTATTATTTGATTCAAGTTGTCAACATTTTCTTGTCAGCTTTAGCCAATAAACTTACTACTTCCTCTAACCATGAAAAGGAGAATTTAACTTCACAATCCTCAATCAAAGCCCCTATATTGGCTAGCCTATATCCACTTTTGTTTCCTTCCCTTAATATATGTGTAAACGTGATTTCTTCAAACTCTTTAGCAAGATCTTGAATTTCCAAAATTGTTTCTTGTATGTTCCATGGTGTAGACATGAAAATTCACCATGCAAGTAAAATATTGAAAGAAAGATGCAAGCAATGTGTGTATATATATATATATATATGAATCAATCAATGAGTCTTTTGAAATACAAGGCAACCCTATCGGATGGATTTTAGAACATGTAATATTTGTGCAATGAAATGAAAGGGGGATTGACCCCTTTTTACAATAATGTACTCAGTGCAATCTCTTCTCATACCACAATCGGGTTGTGGGTGGATTTTCTTTTTTATTGTTTTGATCACCCTAGTACTCTGCCAATTGCTTCACACCTGCACACATGCAAACTAAATCGGATCAGTAACATCTAAATATTCACAAAACCTTACAAAACCTATCTACATATTTACAAAACCTTTGTAAAATTTCACAAAACCAAGAAATACAATGTTTTATATCTTCATCTACTTGTCTATTGAGTGCATGCTCTATTTGGTGAGTGTTTGTATAATCATCAATGATGATTGACTCTATACAGCTGGGGTGATGGTTGGATGATCGTAAAAAATGGTTAGGCCTATGTAACTAGAGGTGATGGTTGGGACCAAGTGGTAAATTTATCTAAGTGATCATACTGGAGGGTTTTGGTGGTCCTTGGGTGTCCCCTGCTGCAAGTGTGGTAGCAGGATATTAGTAGGTCCATGCATAGTTTTTGGTCAAATATTCTAGTCAACTCCTCAAACAAGCTCTATGGCTACCATGGTTAGGTTCTCCAAGGTGTATGGTGGTGGCATAGGGGGTCTCTAAGGGTAGCTAATAATTCTAGCCAAATTTTAGTAGCATAACAATAACTTCTCCTTTCTTCTATGCAAATGGTGGAAATGAGAGGGATTTATAGGAATTTGGTGAGGGGAAGGGTAGGTGACATGGAGGTGAGGTGGAGGGGATGTGGTAGCCATGTGGGTGTGCAAAGGCCAAGGAAAATTTTGGGGATTCCACTTGGAAGAGTGTGCACCCTCCAAATTTAATGGCTTTGGGTGGAGTGAACCCCCACCCACCCAAATTTAATTGTTTATCAGCTAGCATCGGGCTAGCTAGTGCGTTGTTGTGCACGTGGTGGTCATGTTGTTGACCTTCTGCTTTCTGCCCGTTGAATTGTAAATTGGTCATTTTTGTACCTTCTACTTTATGCCCGTTGAATTGTAAATTGGTCGTTGTTTGACAGGCCTAACTCGTGAAGTGTCTGTTGATCAAAAATGGTCAAATTATTTTAAAGAAAAAAAAAGTGATGTTCTTTTTTACATTAGTTTAAGCATCAAGTATTAATTTAGTAGATATGGATATTATTTTTAGAATTTTTAACACTTGGTAACATCAACTTTTATAGTGGAAGTAATTATTGTGTTTTCAAAAAAAAAAAAAATTGATGTGCACATTAGCACGTGCTTCTGTGATCATTGGAATTCAGCGTTGTCTGTTGCATTTGAAGAACAATCATTGGGATTGAAATTCCACCAACAAGTAAGGAAGGAGCTACACCATTGATTTGTAAAAATGGCAAATGGCAACATTAATTTCCCAGTCCCAGAATTTAGAGGAGCCAACTATGACTACTGATCAATCAAAATGAAGCACTTGCTCATTAGCAAAGGTGCTTGGGATATTGTGGAGGATGGCTACACAGAGCCAACTGATTGGATTACTGTTCCAACTGCCGATACAAAAGCAACAAGAGAGGCACAAAAGAAGAATAGTCTTGCAATATTCTACTTAAAAAATCCTTGGATGAGAGCAATTTCCCAAGGATTGCAAGTTGTGCATCAGCCAAAGATGCATGGAAAGCTCTAAAAGAGAGCTATGAAGGCAACACTCAAGTCAAGAAAGTGAGATTGCAAAATCTAAAAATGGAGTTTGAAAATCTCAGGATGAAGGAAAATGAAAAGGTTGGAGACTATTGCATGAGAACCAAAGCATGTGTTGACAAAATGAAGACTCTTGGTGAAGAAGTGAATAATGAAGTCATTGTAAAGAAAGTGTTGAGGACACTTTTACCCAAATGGATCCAAGTATCCATTGTAATTGAGGAGAGTAAGGAATTGACTACTCTCACATATGATCAGCTCATGGGTTCCTTAATGTCCCATGAGGAGAGATTTTCTTCAACTCCAAATGTTGGGGGAATGGAAGAAAAAGCATTTTCATCCAAAGAAGGTGAATCTAGTTCAAGAGGAAGAGGCCAATGGAGAGGAAGAGGTGTCTTCCAAGAAAGAGGAAGAGGTGGCTCTCATGAAAGAGGAATAAATGGCTATCAAGGAAGAATTAAAAAGCAATGTTACTATTGTAACAAGTATGGGCACTTTGAAAAATATTGTAGATTGAAATCATCACATGGAGGAAGAAGCAATAATGCACACTATGGTGAGGAGGAGGACTCATCAATTTTATTTTTTTCATATGGTAAATCTGATCAAAATATGAATGAGACATGGATTCTTGGTACCGGATGTTCCAATCACATGACCGGCAATGAGGAGTTGCTATCTACAATTGATAATTACTACAAGTCCAAGATCAAGCTTGGAGATGATAAAGCATTGCAAGTTGAAGGTAAAGGAACCATGGAGGTACAAACTAATGAAGGTAAGAAGAAAGTGAATGATATTTACTACACTCCAAATTTAAAACATAATTTGTTGAGTGTTGGGCAAATCATGGAAAATAATTTTAAGCTTGTGTTTGAAAACAATAAGTGTGAGATTTTTGATAAGAATCATGGGCATAGGCACGTCACTACCATTCCCATGACCAATAATAGATTGTTTCCTCTAAAATTTGGAGAATAAAAGAATGATTTTTCATGTGCAGCCATTGATAGCAAAAGTTGGCTATGGCACTTAAGATTTGGCCATGTAAATTTTCCTAGTTTGAGGAAAATGGTTTCTCAAGAGATGGTATATGGGCTACCTAAAAATTATGATAAAAAATGTGTGTGTGAAGGATGTGCTTTGGGAAAGCACTCAAGGATGAATTTTCCAAAATGCAAAGCATGGAGAGCCACTTATCCACTTCAATTGGTGCATTATGATATTTGTGGGCCAATGCAGACTCAAAGTATTGGTAAGAATTCATACTTTCTCACATTCATAGATGATTTTTCAAGAATGTGTTGGGTTTATCTTTTGAAGACAAAGGATGAGGCATTTGATTGTTTTAAAGATTTTAAAAATCATGTTGAAAATCAAAGTGGGCACTATGTAAAATGTTTAAGGACTGATAGGGGAGGAGAATTTTGTTCAAATGAATTTCTTCAATTTTGTAAATATTGTGGTGTTAGAAGGCAACTCACAGCTGCTTACACACCACAACAAAATGGTGTGGCTGAGCGTAAAAATAGAACAATGGTAAATATGGCAAGAAGCATGCTACAAACAAAGAGGTTAACTAATATGTATTGGGCTGATGCGGTAAGAACTTCCATTTATATTTTGAATAGGAGTCCTACTTCTAGCTTGGATGGCATTACTCCATATGAGGCATGGTATGGAAGGAACCCAATTGTAAGTCATTTCAGAGTTTTTGGTTGCTTGGCTTATGCACATGTTCCTGATGAAAAAAGGAAGAAGTTAGATCCCAAAAGTGAAGCATGCATATTCCTTGGGTATTGTGAAAATACCAAAGGATATAGGCTCTTTAATCCAAAGACACACAAGTTTGTCATGTCTCGAGATGTGATTTTTGATGAAGGGGGAGTTTATGGTCATCAAAAAGGCCATATTGAGAAGTCAAAATCTGTTTTGACTGGTGGTATTATTGATGATGATGAGCAACCCACTAATATTTTAGTTCCAAGTGCTACTAATCCACCAAGCAGCCCCTCATATAGCTCTCCAACAAGAAGCTCTTCATCTAGTTCTCTACCAAGCAGCCCCCCATCTAGTTCTTCAGTTTCAAGTGCAAGTTCAAGTCCACCAAGGAAGGTAAGAAGCTTAAGTGACATTTATCGGAGTACTATTCAAACAAATGAAGAGTTCACACTATTGAGTGAAGATTCTCCAAGTAATATGTTGAAAAATAAAAAGCTCCAACAAAAACATCCATCCTCTCAAATGTTAGATACAAATTTTCAAAGAAGAGTTACAAGAAGTCAAGCACAAGAGGTAGATCAAGTGGTGAAAAGACTTGAAAACTTGCATATGTATGGTGATGAAAATTATGGTAAGCCCAAAGGTGATGTTGTGAATTATGCCTTAATGTCTCTTGTTGATTTATAACCATCTTGTTATGAACAAGCATGTACTAATGATGTATGTATTAAGGCAATGAACGAAGAAATGAACTCCATCAAGAAGAATGATACTTGGGAGCTAGTTGAGCTTCCAAAGGGCAAGAAAGTTATGGGCTCTAAATGGGTCTACAAAACAAAGTATAATTCTGATGAAAGTGTGGAGACACACAAAGCAAGACTTGTGGCCAAGGGGTTCACACAAATGTATGACATTGATTATGATGAGACTTTTGCTCTAGTTGCAAGACAAGAAACAATGAGGATGGTTCTTTCTATTACTGCTCATAAAAGCTGGAATGTACATCACTTGGATGTAAAAAGTGCTTTTTTGAATGGATTCTTGGATGAGGAGGTTTATGTGCAACAACCTCAAGGATTTGTAGTTCAAGGTAAGGATAATCTTGTGTACAGGTTGAAGAAGGCCTTGTATGGTCTTAAACAAGCTCCAAGAGCTTGGTATTCAATAATTGATGGGTACTTTCATCAATATGGTTTTGTGAGAAGCAAGAGTGAGCCAGCCTTATACTATAAGAAAAAAGGTAATGATATTCTCCTTGTTTTTTTATATGTGGATGACTTGATTTACTTAGGTAGTAATCCTAAGTTGAATGATGACTTTAAGAATGCCATGATGCATGAATTTGAGATGAAATATCTAGGCTTGATGCACTATTTTCTTGGTATGGAGGTGTATCAAAGTGATAGTGAAATTTTCATTTGTCAAAACAAATATGCCAATGATATGTTAAAAAAATTTGGGATAGAAAATTGTAAACCTGTTGCAACACCAATAGATCATGGTGAGTTGTTGAGTAAGGATGATGGAACTAAAAAAGTTGATGTGACCACATATAGAAGTATGATTGGGAGTTTGATGTTTCTCACCAAAACTAGACCAAACATTGCATGTGTTGTATCACTTGTATCAAGGTATATGAGTGACCCTTCTAAATTACACATGAAAGCTACAAAAAGAATACTAAGATATGTAAAAGGTACAATGGATTTTGGCATCCATTATTGTAAAAATGAAGATGTAAAATTGTTTGGTTTTAGTGATTCAGATTGGGGGAGTAATATAGATGATAGGAAGTCTACATCAGGTAATTGTTTCAGCCTTGGGTCTGGTTTAATCACTTGGAGCTCAAAGAAATAAACTACAGTTGCTCTCTCTTCCACTGAAGCAGAATACATTGCAATCACAAGTGCTAGTGCTCAAGCATTGTGGTTGAGAAAAGTCCTTGAAGAAATTGGAGAACAACAATATGGTCCTACTACATTGTATTGTGATAACATGAGTGCTATTTAGCTAGCATATAATCCAGTTCATCACAAAAGGTCAAAGCATTTTGATATGAAGTATCACTTCATTCGAGACATGGTCGAGAAGAAGGAGATTGAATTGCATCATTGCAACACTGAAGACAACATTGCAGATTTGTTCACCAAGGGAGTTGTCAAAGCTCAATTTTTGAAGCTGAGGAACTTCCTTCTTAGTCCCATCAACTTCAAGGTGGAGTATGTTGGAGCTTGATTAATTTCTATTATTAGTGTGTTTTTCTATTTTTATGAGGCAATATTCCCTGTGAATATCTCCAGCTGTAATAGGTAATATTTAGGTGGTTTGGTGTGATGTTGAGGCAATATTCCCTGTGAATATCTCTAGCTATAATAGGTAATATTTAGGTAATATTGGAGTGAACCCCCACCCACCCAAATACCATAAATTTGCCCAAGGTAGAGTGAGGGGAATGGGGACATGTGTGCCTTGGGAGCTTCTCATGGAGTTTTTAATTGTTAAAAAGGGTGACATGGAAGGTGACTAGGACTAACCCATTTAATTTGCCAAATTAATTACCTTTGACTTGGAGTTTTTCTTATATTTTTAAATCATCCCACTTTTGAGGGAAATATGGGTGGGGAGACAAAGTGGAATAAATGAGGGTTGCAAGTGGATATTGTAGGTAAACCTAGGGATTTGAGGAGGATTTTTAAATTGTTGTGCATATCCCTTGGGATTTGGATGGGTGCTTAAGAAGTAATTAAGAGACTAATTAGGGAGTAAATGGAGGAATTAAACAAGTAAGAGGGGTTATGAGAACTTTGAGGGGAAGGGAGGAATAAATGAGGGAGATTAGGTAGAAATTAAGTTAGGGAAGCTAAGAGAAATATTAGAGGAATTAAACAAAGTAGGATAAAATTAGGGGGAATTGGAAGAATTTAGGAAATTAGGGAAAGAGGGGAAGATTAGAGGAAAATAAAAACTTTAGGAAAACCTTAGAAGAATTAAAAGAAATAGATGAAATTGAGATAGAATTAGAGAAGCTTAGAGGGAATTTAGAATAATTTAGGGAAATTAGGAGGAATTAGAGAGAAATTAAGAAGAAATTGCTAGAAATTAGGGAAACTTGGACGAATTAGAAGGGGAATTGAAAATTTGGAAGGATTTGAGCGAATTTGGATGATTTTGTGGTAATTTTGGGGTTTTAGTGAATTTGTAGTAATTTGAGTACAAATAACTAAAATTTAGTGTCTACACATGGAGACTTTACTTTCCTCAAAATTACATTTATTACTATGAGAGAATCACCTTCAATCCATACTATATTCCATTTCATTTGTTTGCATTATTTTTAACCCTTCTAAATTTGCCCAAGATTCAACTTCATTATTTGTATTAAATCCAATATTGAAAGCGTAATGAGATAAAATATCTCCTCTATTATTTCTAACCATTCCTCCTCTTCATGTTGGTCCCAGATTTCCTTTATATGCTCCATCAAAATTCAACTTAACCCACTTCACATCTGGTAATTTCCACTTTATATTATTTGCCTTCTTTTTTCTTCTCTTGTACCCAACATCATAATTCCATTTAATTACTTGACTCCAACTATCAAGGCTCTCTTCTTTCATATTAGGGATTGAGTGAGTCAATATGGTTGGTTTAGACTCCTCTATGGCTAAACATATCTTCCTTTTCATAACCTCTAAACTTCTTTCCTTTCCTTTAAATATTCTTCTATTCCTCTCTAGCCATTCAGTCCAAAGTATTATATATTTTTATATATCCCATATTGTCTATAAAGCCTAACTGTTATAAGTGCTCTACCATTGCTTTAACCATTCTTTAATTTTGCTATTCATCACCATGCATTTACCAAACATATTAAGAATCCATTACCATAGTTTCCAGATTATTGAGAAATGTCCTGAGAGATGGTCTATACTCTCCTACTACTTTTTATAAAGAACACATTGAGAGGGGCCATGAAAACCCCTTTTCATAAGGTTGTCCCAGGATAAAATTCTTCTATGGCCTACTAGCCAAACATACATTTTGACTTTAGGAATGCTTGGGCTATCCCAAATATCTCTCCATATCCTAGTGATATTACTATTTTATTGGTACTTTACATTATATCCACTTCTTATTGTGTATTCTACTGAGCTATTCAAATCCCAAATAAATTTATCCTTTACTCACCTTGGAATAATCACAATTGTTATCTTTCTACTCAATTGCTTTCTAGCATCAATGTCTTGTATACTTGTAAAAACATCTTCTTTCCATTGGTAACATCTTGATCCTTTTACAAAATGTTTGAAACCCTATCATAATATTTGTTTTGAAGCAATCTCATACAAGGTTTCAAAATTGGTTCTAAATTAAGTGGTTTTTTATCACACCAAGTATCCATCCAAATAGAAATTTTTTTCTCCAATTTCCACCACCCATCTTAAACCTTTAATTATTAGATCAATATATTTTTTAAACCATTCTAGAGAGTATAACCATTTGGAAGATATAATGCAATAAATATTAAACTTTGGTCATTGGGCTCAACATACTTAGAATAATTCTTTCCCATTGTATTTGACTCTCTTTGTACAATCTCTATATTACTTTTCCCCTAAGAGCTAAGTTTGCATATGTGAGAACTCTTAAACCAAGACCTCTCCTGGTTTTATTTCACCAAAGGAAATTTCCTTTTATCATGTACACCTGACCATAAAAAGTATTGCATGATATAGATTAAAATTTTTTCAACTAATTTTAGTATAGTATACAATGACATATAATATATTTTTTTATTTCTTAGAGGAAGGGGTTTTGAAAGGGTCCCCAAACATTTTACAATAAGAGAAGGCCCTTTGAGAGGAACCTATAGAGAAACTAAAAATAAGAGAGGACCCTCAGAGAGGAACCTACAAAGCACCCTTACAACAAGAAAATACCCTTAGAGAGGAACCTAGAGAGCAAGATACCAAGCATGAACCTGATATTAAACCAAAATAGGAGAAGAAAAAATCCAAACCAAAGATATGATATTCCTCATCAAGATTTGCTTCACCTTAATTGTTTCTTTATGGTTGCTAGCATCTTGCATTCCTAAGCTTCTAGTGCAAAATTTTGAGAACATTTTTTATCACTTCCAAAAGATATTAGTTCATGAGAATGGAATTTTCGAAACAAGCTAAAATTTATTCCTAGACTAACTTAATTAACTGCACTCTTCCTTCTAACAATAACAATCTATAGGTTCAAGGTGTATACCAATTGGTTCCCTAAAACCCTGTAAGGGGGTGGAGGTCCAAGGTTCAAATATTGAGCCTCGTAGGATTGAACGCTTGTCCCTTTCTTGTTGCTTTTAGTAGCGTAAAATATTTTAAATGATTGTGGCATGGTGGTTATAGTACACGAATATCTGTGGTGTGGATTCTAATGTGGATAGCATAGAATACTATGGCAGCCATAAAATATCAAAAAACCTACTCGGATTCATGGTGGCTACCACTTCCACCATTTAAAAAAAAAACAATAACCATCTACCTTTCCAAACTATAAGTTTATTCTAAGCTTTACTAATAACTAGATTCCATAATTCTATCCTCATTCTCCCCTCAAAAAAAGGTATCCCTAGATAAGTTGCTGATAAATTTGCATCCTCAATTTGAAGTAACCTATAAAATCTTGATTTGATATTAGCTGGAATGTTAAGGAAGTAAAATTTTGAATTTTTTCCTATTAAATTTTTTCCCTAATGCTCTTTTGTATTCCTTTAAAAAGTTATTCAAAGCTCTGGCCTCATTTATCTTTTCCCTTCCAAAAATATTTTTATCATCTACAAACTATTGATGGGTGATGTTGTCAATGTTATTACTAACATTAAGTCCACTTATAAGCCCATCTGTGTAAGAATTATTTAAGTTTCTACTCAAAACCTCTACCATAATAATAAACAAATAAGAAGATAAAGGATCTACTTGTCTAAGGCCTCTCTTGGATTTAAAATATTATGTTACTAACCCATTTACCAACAGTGAATAAGAAACTGTAGGGACACAAGCTTTAATCCATCTAACCCATTTCTTATCGAATCCAAAATTTTCTAAAATTGTAAAAATAAAATCCCATTTAACCCTATCATAGGCTTTACTCATATCAAATTTTAAGATCATTGCTTTCTCTTTTATTGAAGTTGTTGAATATATAACTTCATGACCTACTATGATTCCGTCCAAAATTTGTCTCCCTTTCAAAATTCCTCCTTGCTCTTCTAAAATAATTTTGTCTAACAATGGCCTTAATCGATTCACCATCACTTTGGAGATAATCTTATATGCTATATTACATAGGCTTATGGGTCTAAAAGAATCAAATAATTTAGCATCCTTCTTTTTGTGAATTAGGGTAAGATATGTTGCATTTATTTTATAAGTTATGTATTGTTTTACACTAGATTGTTCCATTGCCACCAATAACGGATCCTTCACTATAACCTAATTATGTTGGTAAAAATTTGTAGAGAGCCCTTCTGGACCTAGGGATTTATCCTTATTAAAAGAGAAAAGATTTAAATGAACTTCCTCTAGAGTAATAGGCTCCATCGATTTCCTATTGTCTTCAATTGTTATAATTGAAGGTACATCTTGAAGAATTTTATCATTAAGAACTTCAGTCTCCTTTGATCCTAGAATATTTAGAATATTTTGATAAAAATACATTACCTCTTTTCTAATTTCACTCTAATTTTCAATCTAAATCCCTTCTATTCATTTAATTCTACTAATTCTTGATATTGATCTTTGTACTATAACCATCCTATGAAAAATATTTATATTTGTATCACCTTCTTATAACCAAGTCTATCTTGATTTTAATCTCTAAAATTTCTCTTCCTTACTCAAAATATTATGATATTCACTAATCAACTCCCTTTATTTTGACTTTGGATAATTATGATCATATTTTTGAAATTTTGAAAGTTTATCTTTTAGTTCTTCTTCTAAAAAATGTTTCCAAAAGTGTTATTGTTCCATTCTTTTAATCTAGATGTCATAGATTTATTTTTTTTTGGAAGAGCATACAACCCACCATTTCCTAAATAATTTCATGTTTGTGCTATCATATCAACAAATTGAGGATGGTCTTCCCACATTTGCTCATATTTAAAATATAAATTCACTTACCACCATTTTAACTCTTATTGGCTAGTGATTTGAACCAATACTTGATAAGGTATTAATTTTAATATAAGTTCCTTCATACAGCCAATGATCTAAGAGTATGCATCTATCTAATTTTTTTCTGTTAGGTTCTGACCTCTCCTATTGTTGGTCAATGTATAGTCGTCTTCTTCAAACTCAACCTCTCATAGATGATTATTTTCTAATAAAAGCTAAAAAATCTCTCATACTTTGGGTTAATTTCCTAATTCCCCTAAATTTTTCATCTAGCTTGGTTATGGTATTAAAATATCCTATGATCATGAATCAAGTTTCTTGTTATTTACTTCTCATAAAGGCTTTAATCCCACTCCAAAATTCTTATCTACCTGACTGAGTTGTACGTCCATAGACATTGATAAGGATGAAATGAATATCTAAAAAGTAGCAAGTGACTAAAGATGTTATCCAATGCCTAGTTTTATGAATGGTTACATAGGAGGTTCTAGAAGGATTCCAACAAGTTAAAATTCCCCCTGCTACTCCTTTAGAATCCATAGCATCCCATTCACATCTTGCCAATACTACTTTCATAGTTTTTAAAACTTCTTTTGTCATTTTAATTTCTTGGATACAAATAATATCAGGCTTATTACTTAACATAGGTCCTTGATAAACCTCTACTTTGAGGGAGTATTAGTGCCCATTATATTACATTATATGATAAGCATGTCTCATTAAGGGTTATTGGACCTACCTGTGTATTACCAATATCATTTTAATATAATAATACTAAAATATTTGATAAAAAATTTATAATAATTTGCATGCAAAATTCTAAGATAAAGAAGGAAAAAAAAATTAGCTAAAATATTATATGTACAAATAGAATATCTTGCCTCACTAAATTCCTAGCCCTTCATTGCTCATCCCATCATCTAAACCCTAGATAACAAATATTTGAATTTCATCTTTCATGACTTGAAAAATTGTCACTACCCTTTTTCCATATGGTTGACTTCACAGGGTTATATCTCCCTCAATATCGCTCAGATTATTTCATACGACTTCTCATTTAAAGCTATTTAAACGCTATATAAGTTGTTCCAAGAATTAGCTGAATCAAATAACCCTTTGCAAAGATATGGCTCCTAAAAGATGAGATATTTTAAAAAGAAAAATCCTAATCTTTCTTGAAGCGACCATTCACTATCACAACACAATTTTTTTCATGTTATAGTCAAAATATATTTGTCTTTTCATCACATAAAATATATTTCAACTATAGATGTAAGAAATATTGAGGATGAATAAGATATAAATAAGGAGGTAACTGATGGCTTTTTAAGCCTCAATACTAACATAAAAATCACAAGATAAATTCCACAAGATCAAATATATTATAGCCATAATATAGTAAGATCTATATAAAGGGAAAACCATGCACCATGTATGATTCTCAAGGCTGGATCTATAGGGAAGCCTTGAGGTGACCGCGGTGGTCGTTATAACTCTACACTCGGTGTAAGGGAGGAAGGGTTCACCAGGAATAGTTTAAGGACTCACTCCAATTTTGGGGTGGAATGTGTTTGGATGTGTTCAATTAAGCATACACCTATGTTTGGCCTTTCTATACTAAGCTATGAAAATGAAAGAACAATGCAAGATACAAGATGCAAGAATACAAGAGCTAAGCCTAGAATAATTCTTTGATTCAATGATATCTAACCCTAGATTGCAAAATGAAACCTTTTGAGCAAGGGTCCAAGGGAATGCACAAACAAAAACCCTAGATGCACACTATATGCTCTTATTCATTCAAATGCCTATGAAACTTAATCAAATATCTATACTTTGCTTATGATCTAGGTTTTCCACAAAAGTGGGTAGAAAGCAAACAACAATCAACCTAAAGATCTATTAGGGCACTTATCTTATCCGATGGTTGATCCAAGATTTATATTGCATCCCAAATATCCAATAGCTTCAATCCTACAAAATAGCTTCACAAAACCCTAGAAAATTTGATCAGCATTTGGGGGCCTGCTTAGGCCGCTATATAGCTGAGCTTGGAGGCATAGCATTCAAGCCCCCTTGGTCCTTTTAGCTGACCTATTTGAAAGAAAAATAATATTTGACCTTTGGAACATGCACAAACATAGTAAAATAGATATGCAATAGTAATATGAAATGCAACTAAGATGGACACAACAGAAAGCTTCAAAACAGGGATGCAAATTAGGGTTTTAAAGTGCAAATCTTACCCCCAAAACCCTAATTTTACCAAATTCACACCCTGTAACTAGGAGGTATGAATATGGTTGACCAAATTCATGCCCTATATGGGTAAGGCATGAATCTGGTTCAGATGCCCTTTTTGGGACTTGAAACAATGAAAAATAAGGTGCAAAAAGTAGAAAACATAGTTCTAAATGCACTAAAAATAAATACAAGACCTAATGAGTTGATGGAGCAAGAAATAAGCAATGAAGATGTGGAAGAAGCACTCCAAAATGGTTTATCTATCCAATCATCAAGACTTCTTCACTCAATCCCCAAGGGCAGCAATCACCAAGCACCAAAATAGTCAAAACAACAACTTGCAGTAGAAATCCACTTGAAAGCATGAGCAAATGAGTGAGTCAAAAATTAGAATCTCAAAAGAACTTGTTGGGGTAAAATAAGGGGATCCAAACCCTTATTTATAAGATGTTTGGAGGGCAAAATAGGTGGGAAAGTGAAATTTCACTTTGGGCAAGGCCAACCCCAAAATGGGCTGATGGGGTGAGGGGTTTAAGTGAGAAAAACCCCTAAAAATCCAAATTTGTACCCCCTCCATATAGGGTATGAATATGGCAAGCCAAATTCATGCCCAGTATGGATCGGACATGAATTTGGTAAAGCTAGGAAAAAAAGGCAAAGGATAAAAGGCAAAAGATCCAAAATTTGCACTTAGCAAGTTTGGGTGGCTAGCTAGGGATCTAAGGAAGATTTGAACCATTTTGGTGGGTCAAATTTCTATGTCTATATTTTTCCCCCTCTTTGATGCATTTATGGCCAAGTAAATGCATCAAAGAAAGATGTAGACTCCTATGGGCAAGAATAACAAACACAAAAAAGGGATGGCCAGGTTTGGACAAAGGGGTGGTGCAAAAGAGGGTATCATTATGGATACTTTAGACTTTTACACACAAAGTGAGATATTACTTCCATTAATACCTCTAAGGCTAGGGTATTCCCCCTCAATTTTTATAAGGAATGGATAATTCCTTAAGAAACTTGAAAGAGGTAAAGAAAGAAAAATAAAACATAGAAACAAAAGAAAATAGAGCAAGTAGACAAAGAAGCATGACAATGGTAACTGGGCATAAAATGATTCTAACTAATGCATGAAATGCAAGCTACCTAAGATGAAATGCATGAATGAAAGAAGAAGGGGAAATAAAGAAGAGGGAAAAAGGAGAGAAGAATGAGATGAAGAAGAAGAAGAAACAAAGCTCCAAAGAGGTCAAAGAAATAGAAAGCAAGAGAAAATGATCAAAAACCCTGGATATAGGGTGTTATGCTAAAAAATATGGTCAAAAGTGGAGTGAAAACCTACTATGGGTGTAGTACTCACTAATATGGATAGATGGACAAATGTGGAGCATGACCCACTATGGGTGTAATGCTCTCTAAGATGGATATATGGACAAAGATACCCACTAGGATGTATGCTCGTAAATGGCTAAGATGGAGGCTGCCCCTCGTGTGTGGCCATGAAGCTATCCCATGTGGGGTGTGTTGTGTATGCAATAAATAATTTAGCAAGTACTACCTAATAGGGGTGTGATGTGTGCAAAGTGTGAATGGACCAAATGATCTGAGCATAACACAATGTGAGTGTGTGCATGTGCCAGAAGAAAAGAGAGGAAGAAGAATGAGAAGCAAAGAAATTATGTGTGTGTACCCCCATATTGAAGTTTCAATGGTTAAGAAGTGTGTGTAAGATAGTTAGTGGTCGTATGAATAACATTCATGTGGTATCTAACCTATCTCACAAGGACCACTTAACTATTGAAAATTCAAGAAGGAAGAAGTGTGAAAACAAAGAAGAGAGAAGAACGTATATCCCTATCTTGATGGAGAAAAAAAAGAATAAGAAGAAACATGCAAAGGACAAGGATATACCAAAAGAGGATTGTATTCCTTGACTTTGGAGAGAAATTGATGGTCATTGTAAAAACTTTCAAAGTCAAGGAATACAAGAAGAAAAGAGAAGAAAAGAAAAGAGTAGAGGAAGAAAAGAAGAGAAGAAGGGATGAAAATGCATGGGCCCTAGGTTGGGGACTTTGCTAGGCATCAGAGCCCTAGTGAGAGTGCAATGCATGTGAGCTATGACCTAACTAGGTGTCATCACTTGCCATTGTCACAAAATCCCTAAAAATCTATATGATCAAGCAGTCATGAGCAAGCAACAATGCAATTATGACAAGCAAAAATGCAAGAAAAATAGAATGTCAGGCAACCATGCAAAATATGATAGGCAACCATGTAGTATGAGCAAGCAAACCAAATGCAGTATGATCTAAGCTAAATGTAAAATGCAATGTAGATGATGGATCATGCATAATATATTTTAAGATGCATTATATTCATTGGTTCTTTAAGCTCTTCACCATCTAAAGAAGCTAAATGATAAGCACCTGAGCCAAACTTGGCCATTATGACAAATGACCCTAACCAATTGGGCTAAAACTTACCTCAAAGATCAGAATGAGCATTAGTGTTCTTTTGGTTCTCCTTGAGGACAAGATCCCCAACCTCAAAAGAATGATTGCAAACTTTCTTAGAGTAAGATCACTTGAGCCTATCCTGATAAGCTCATAAATGCTCTAAGGCATGAATGCACTTTTCATCCAGTAACTCCAATTGGTGCAAATGATCAGAGTGATACTCATCATCGATCAAGGCATCTTGCAACAAGATGCACAATGAGGGAACCTCAAGCTCAAAAGGAAATACTACCTCAGACCCATATACCAAGACATATGGTGAGGCACCTATGGGAGTACACACACTAGTACGATAGGCCCACAAAGTAGGATAAAGTTGGGTATGCCAATCATGATCGGTCTTACAAACCAACTTCTTCAAGATCTTGATCAAAGACTTATTGGATGCTTCAACTTATCCATTACCCTAAGGGTAATATAAGTTGACCACCTATGCTGAATCTTGTACTTAGCACAAAGTTTATGAACATCCTTGTTCTTGAAAGGAGTGTCATTGTTAAAAACAATCATCAAAGGAATCTTGAACCTACAAAGAATCTGGTTGAAGATGAACTTGGAAACCTGAGTTCTAATCACCATGGCTAGAGGTATGGCTTCAACCCATTTAGTGAAGTACTCTGTCATTGTTATGATAAACTTGTGACCATCAGATGACATTGGGTTAATATTCCCTATAATGTCCAATCCCCACATGGAGAATGGCCAAGGGGAAGAAATAACCTGAAGGTGTTGAGAAGGAGCATGGACAAGGTTGTCATGGCACTGACACTTGTCACAACATCAAACATGATCACATGCATATTTCTCCATGGAAGGCCAATAGTACCCCATCCATAGGAGCTTCTTGGCAATAACATTAATACTAAAATAGCCTCCACATGATCCTTCATGAGCTTCACTAAGAGCAAGTCAAGCTTCATCAAAGTTAAGGCATCATAAGAGGATACCTTCAAAAGAATATTGATACAAAGTATTGCCAATTATAACAAATCAATATACTCTTTTACACAAAATATTACACTGATTATGATCTAAACCATCAGGCATCGATCCATCCTTAAGAAAATTAAATATATCGGTATACCATGGCTCATATGGGGCATCTTCGATGGTCAAAACATCTAATGAGACAAGATAAGAACCAAGTGATATAGGCTCTCAAAGTTGTCTAATGATAATCGATGCTTGATCATCTTCTAACTCCAAAGGAAACAAGGATGCAACAGTAGCCATGGCATCCACATGGTGGTTTGAGGATCTAGGGATAGACTCTATGGTTACTCGATCGAACAAGGACAACAACTTGGTGACAATCTCCTTGTAAGGTTTAATTTTATCATCTCGAGTCTGATAAACATCATTAATCTGATTGACCACAAGTTGAGAATCACCAAAGACTGAAAGGACTCTAACCTACAAAGCTAAGGCTTCTCTAAGGCCAAGGATCAAAGCTTCATACTCTATAGTATTATTCATGCAAGAGAAATGAAGCTTGAAGGACAAGGGGATGAGCTATTTTTATGGGGTAACTAGAATGACTCTAGCACTAGTACCCTTCATGCATTGGGCTCCATCAAAAAATAAATTCCAAGACTCTAGCTCTTCAACTTCAATGTTGAAGCACTCATCAAGAAACTCAACAACCAAAGGATGGGTAGCTTCTAGGGGAGTAGAGGCTAACTGATCAACGATTACCTGACCCTTGATAGCCTTCTAACCTATGAAGGTTAGGTCAAACTCACTAAGGGCCAACACCCACTTAGTAGCTTGACCTAAAAGGTGGGGCTTAGACATTAAATAGTGTAAAGGGTCAAACTTTACAACTACCAATATCTTATGGTTGAGCATGTAGTGTCTTAGCTTCTAGGAAGCAAACACTATGGCAAGGTAAAGCTTCTCTAAGGGAGTGTACCTAGTTTCATAGCTAACCAAAGTTCTATTGATATAGTAGATAGCTCACTCTTTGTTTTGATCATCATGTTGGGCCAACATGGCTCCCAAAGCATGAGTTGTGGTTGCTATGTAAAGCATCAAATGCTTACCAGGTATAGGAGGAACTAAAATAGGTGAGGAAGTGAGATACTATTTGAGGTCATCAAAAGATTTTTGATACTCAGAATCCCATTGGAAGACCACATCTTTCTTAAGAAGCTTAAGAAAGGGTTGACACTTATCGACTAATTGGGTAATGAATTGATGAATAGCCTGAAGCTTACCTTGTAGGCTACGTAGTTTGATCAGGGTGCGAGGAGGAGGTATGTTAGTGATAGTCACTATCTTAGTGGGGTCCACTTCAATACCTCACCTAGAGACAACAAAACCTAACAACTTGCTAGATGTGACTCCAAACACACACTTAGCAGGCTTAAGATGAACCCTAAAATATCAAAGCCTTTCAAAAATCTATCTTAAATCATGGATATGATCCTTTCATTGTATGGAGTGACCTAAGAGATCATCCACATAATCTTGGAGAATATCATGCATCATGTCATGGAAAATATAAGTCATGGCCTATTGATAGGTGGCACCTATATTTTTCAAGCCAAAAGGCATGACTTTCCAATAGAAGGTACCCCATGGAGTGATGAATGTTATCTTGGCCTGATCTTTAGGGGTAATCATAATCTGATTGTATCTTGAGAAACCATCCATGAGTGAAAGCATTCCACATTTGGTGATGAAATCTATGATCTGATCTATGTTGGGTAAGGGAAAATCATCCTTGGGACATGCTAAGTTAATGTCCCTAAAGTCGGTACATATTCTGATTGTTCCTTCCTTCTTAGCCATAGGAATGATATTGGAGATCCAATCAGAATAGTCGATGGCTTTTATAAAATTGATGTCAAGGAGTTTTTGGAGCTCCTCCTTGACTAAAAGGGTGACCTTAGGATGCATCTTCCTAAGTTTTTACTTAATAGGCTTGGCATTAGGGTGAACTACCAAATGATGCATAACAAGGGAGGGATCAAGCCCTGGCATGTCGACATATGACCAAGCAAAAATATCTTGAAATTCTCTTAATAAATTGGTCAATTGCTCCTGCTCATCCATGGATAAGGCTTTACCTAACTTAAGGATTCTAGGGGCTTCCTCAGAACCTATGTTCACATCTATGGTCTCCTCAATGAGAATGGATGACTCATCCTCAAGAGGAGGTGGGGTAGGAATCACTCCTAGTTGCTCAAGGTCCTCGGGAGACATAGAACCAAAGTCCTCTTGAGAACTAGAAGACTCAACTTGCACTAGCACAAGGGATAGACCCATCAAAGTAGATACCATTCTGAGGGACATCCTCATATTTGACATACTTCTTTGGGGTTGTGACCAACAGAGAGGGAGAGGGTGGCCCCTCATCCTCAACACTCCACTCTAAACCTTGATGAGATTCATCTAGAAGAGGCTCCTAATGAGAAGAATTGTCTTGATCCTATGATGAGATATTGATTAATGATTCCTCTCTCATGTTTAGATTTTTATATTGCTTAGTTATATGAGATGAGGAATCTGATAAATTAAATTGAGCTTGTTCTTCTAGTGAGCAATATTCAAATGGATGAGGATCACCCAAAATGGTGATATATTGATTTTTAAATTTGAATTTCAAACATTGATGAAAAGTAGAAGGGATGGCCTTCATTGCATGGATCCAAGGACATCTGAGAAGAAGATTAAAATATGCAGGGCAAGACACCACATAGAACAATGTATCTAAAATCTTGGGTCCAACCTTAAGTGGGAGGGAAATAATGCCACAAGCTTCTTGGGACTCATTGTTGAAAGTTTTAATGATGTCATCAGATTTAGTTAAATCTTCCTCTGTTAATCCAAACTTTTGGAAAAATTGATATGTGCATAAATTAAGGGAAGAACCATTATCAATCAAAACCCTCTTGATAAAGGTTTCCCCAATAAATGCAGTAATGTAGAGAGAAGAATCCCTACGTAGGTTTGAGGAAGAAATATCATCATCCGAGAATGTGAGATGATGTATCCCAAGAGAGCTTACAACATTGGCCATAGCACTAGGGGAAATATCTGTAGGGATATATTGTTGTCTTAGAAAATTTAACAAGGCTTCCCCATGAGTAGGAGAAGTTTGTAAAAGTTCTAAGAGAGATATTTTTGTTGAAGAACTCATCTCCTATTGAGACTATTGGATCTATCGATTCTGCACTTGTTGCTCTGAAGTCATTGCTATCATACCAACCATATTACCATAGGGAGGTGGTACATTCTTATAAGATACTTGATTAGCTACTTTTTTTCCATTGTCTTTATTAGTCATAGGTCCTTTTTGAGTAGGAGATTGATTCTTTGGGTGAGAATCTTCTATAACAAGGCATTCTGCATCAATTAGATCTTGAACCACATGTTTCAACTTCTTACAAGAATTTGTCCAGTGTCCTTCTACCTTATGATATGCACAATGTTGACCTACCTTGTACCAATTTGTTGTAGTATCAGGTTACCTTATGGGAGGTAACTCAATCATATTAGCTTCCAAAAGTTGCTTTAAGACCACTTCCATAGGCATGTTAAGTCTTGTGAAATTCCTTTGTGGAGGTTTTTGAAGTATCATCTTTTGTAGGTTGTTAACAATACTATTAATAGGCCTACTATCCGTTACACCATCTCCTACCACATGCTTATTCTTATACTGATTCTTAGGGGCTTTATCTTCTTTCACTTTAAGTTATCCTCTTCTGATAAGAGCTTGTTCCACTTTCCTTGCTAACTCAATTGCTTGATCAAAATATGTGATATTTGTAGTTTCTAATGCATAAGATAGTTGTTCTTGCAAATTTCCAATAAATATTTCAAGCATATCTCGAGGAGGTAAAGTATATCTCAAGCATCCAACTAGACTCCTCCAATGAGACAAGAATTCTAAAAAACTTTCCTCTTTACCTTGCTTTAGATTATAGACATCTTTCATGGTTACATTCTTCTCAACATAAGCACCAAACTGTTGAACAAATAATTCAGCTATTTCTTCAAAATTTCTCAAATAATGACTAGGTAACTGATAATACCATTCTAATGCCATGCCAACAAGACTCTTAGGAAATATCTTTAGTAACAACATATCATCATATATGATATCATGGCAAGTTATTCTGAACCTCCTTAAATGCTCAATTGGATATTCTATTCCCTTGTATGTAGGTAAAACTAATATGGAAAAATGCTTAGGATAAGGTCTAGCAACAACAATAGGGTCTAGGGGTTGATTGCACATTTCTTTATAGTTGTAGGTGAAACTAGAGGGCTGAATCATCTCCACTTTTGAAACTAATTGTTTCACCATATTAGTTAAACTTTGCACCTCTAGATTATTATTTTGCAATGCCCCTAGATTCCCTAAGGGATAGGTAGGTTTTTGAATGGGTACTTGGCCTATGTTGGAGATATTGATACTATTGTGATATGTGGTATCTTGTTGGAGAGGATAACTAACAGTTGGTGGAACAGAAGCAAAATTATTGAGATTAGTAGATTGAGGAGGAAATTGAAAATAATTTTGAATGACACTACTAGTTGGAGGGACTTGTGGATTCCTTCCAATGTTGGTGGTTATAGTAGTGGCATAAGTTGGTTGATGGACAAGATTACCATGATTCAAAGATTCACTCAAGGAGTTATCATGAACATCTCGAGGAGAAATAGTTTGATGATGAGATGTTCTAACTTCCTCGAGTTGGGCTTCCTCTTCTATAGCTTTATCCAAGGTATCCTTATGATGCTTGTAAAAGCTCCACATATGTTCAAAATATTTAAATGTAAGGTTCCCATTGGGTCCCTTAATAGGATCAAGGCTATTCTCAATCTCTTCATTTTCCTCTTCTTCAAGATTATGATTTTCTCTATCAATTTGATCATCTTCTTGGAAAATCTCATCATACTCTAAAGGTCACAAAATATTTTAAGATAGTTATTAAATGTTTTTGATCTAAACAAATATAATTAGTGGTCTTGTTTAAAGTTTTTAAAAAGAGAAAAGGAAGAGGCTTCCTATCTTGGCCACTAAGATGTGTCTTCACGTCGGGTTCACCAAATATGTAGAGGGGGAAATCGTGCATGATGTATGATTCTCAAGGTTGGATCTATAGGGAAGCCTTGAGGTGACCGTAGTGGCCGTTATAACTCTACACTCGATGTAGAGGGAGGAAGGGTTCACTAGGAATGGTTTAAGGACTCACTCCAAGTTTAGGGTGGAATGTGTTTGGATGTGTTCAATTAAGCATACACCTATGTTTGGCCTTTCTATACTAAGCTATGAAAATGAAAGAACAATGCAAGATACAAGATGCAAGAATACAAGAGCTAAGCCTAGAATGATTCTTTGATTCAATGATATCTAACCCTAGATTGCAAAATGAAATATTTTGAGCAAGGGTCCAAGGGAATGCACAAATAAAATCCTAGATGCACACTATATGCTCTTATTCATTCAAATGCCTATGAAACTTAATCAAATATCTATACTTTTCTTATGATCTAGGTTTTCCACAAAAGTGGGTAGAAAGCAAACAACAATCAACCTAAAGATCTATTAGGGCACTTATCTTATCCGGTGGTTGATCCAAGATTTATCTTGCATCCCAAATATCCAATAGCTTCAATCTTACAAAATAGCTTCACAAAACCCTAGAAAATTTGATCAATGTTTGGGGGCCTACTTAGGCCGCTATATAGTTGAGCTTGGAGGTGTAATAGTCAAGCCCCCTTGGTCCTTTTAGCTGACCTATTCGAAAGTAAAATAATATTTGACCTTTGGAACATGCACAAATATAGTAAAATAGATATGCAACAGTAATATGAAATGCAACTAAGATGGACACAATAGAAAGCTTCAAAATAGGGTGCAAATTAGGGTTTTAAAGTGCAAATCTTACCCCCAAAACCCTAATTTTACCAAATTCATGCCCTGTAACTAGGAGGCATGAATATGGTTGACAAAATTTATGCCCTGTATGGGTGGGGCATGAATCTGGTTTAGATGCCCTTTTCGGGGCCTGAAACAATAAAAAATGAGGTGCAAAATGCAAAAAATAGAGTTCTAAATGCACTAGAAATGAATACAAGACCTGATGAGTTGATGGAGCAAGCAAGAAGTAATGAAGATGTGGAAGAAGCACTCCAAAATGGTTGATCTATCCAATATGTTGGCAATTTGAGTTATTTTGTGTTGTCATTGATGTCACATGGATCATTGATGTCACATGGATCACATTGAGTTTTGGTGGCAAAAGCACTTCATAAATAATCATTTATGATATTTTGGAGAGCATGGATGTATACAGGGTTTTGTGGCACAAGAGGCATATAATATTTAATTTTTAAATATTATATTAATGGTTTTTATTAAAACCAATGGTAAAGGTTTTTATTAAAACCAATGGCAAGGGTTTTTATTAAAACCAATGGTAAAGGTTTTTATTTAAACCAATGGAAAGGGTTTTTATTAAAACCATTGGAAAGGGTTTTTCATTAAAACCACTATGCTAAGACTTCTCCAAATAATGATGGATGAAAAGGTTTTTCAAATAAAACCTAGGTGCAAAAATTTTCATGGCAAAATTCAAAAGAATGAAGGAGATATCCCAATTCAAAGTTAAGAGGTGAATTATTAAATTCTTATTTAATAATTCTAAGGTCTAAAGTTGAATTTTATTATTCATCGATGTGCAATGGTTGGGGAGATTAATAAAATCCATCGACGTCATTCGAAGGCATGGAGGTGCATATAAATAAAAGGTAAAACCTTTGTTTATAAGAGATTGGGAATATTGCGCATGAGTGAGAATCGTCGAAAGGGGAGCAGCGAAGAAATAAAGAAAAATAATTTTTGTTTGAGAGCAAGGTCAAGGAGACAGTGCGGGAAAGTGACGTCATGCAGGAGCCTATAGCGCAGTTGGTAGCGCACGAACTTTGCACAAGGTAGGTTCGTTGTTCGAATCCCGCCAGGGGCAAAGTGTTTTGCTAAGGAAGGCAATTTGAGTTTTCAGATTTGAGCACAGGAAAAGTTGGGTGTTTGGGATTAAATCCCAATGTGGGCTGATGCCCACGTGGTAAGCGCTTCACAATGCTAAGTGAGAGGAACAGAGTTCGACTCCCACAAAGGTGTGAAGGCGCATTGTTTTTGGCAAGGCATTAACGATTTCGAAGATGGTGAAGGCACATTAATTTTGGCAAAGGCATTATTGATTTCGAAGGTTGTGAAGGCTACAAATTTTGTAAAAAGGTATTTATCTCTAGCGCATGGTAATATTTGATATTGCCAAAGTTTTGGTGCATTGAAAATCATTTCTATTATAACTAGGGAGTTATAAGGTATTTAGTAAAAATAAATGATTGTTGTATGTGCTTAGGGAGTTATAAGGTTTGAAGTTAAATATTTGTGATTGTTGTATGTGGAGTTATAAGGTGTGGAATTAAAAATAAAAGCATAGGTGTTTGTTGTATGTATTAATAAAAATTAGGGAGTCATAAGGTTGGAAAGTGTTGAATTTGTTATATGTTCTAGTGCATGATTTAATTATGAAATTAAACTAGGAACTTGAGACCTAGTTAATTGCTACCTTGAGTTAGAAGACATGCACATGAGTTAGGGTTTGAAGTTGAAGACAAATTGCTTGATTATGTGCCTTGGCTATTAAGAAGAAGTGGATGGATTAGAAAATCAATTTTGTGGATAAAATTGATGCTTGAGTTCATTATTGCTTTAGTGGAGTTCATTGAGAGTATTGCCATTATTGAGGAGGTTTTTGCCATTGCTTGAGGAGATTATTGTTGGTTACTTGTTGAAGTACATTGCCCCTATTTGAGACCATTGAGGAGATCATTTTCTAGTCACTTGTGGATACATTTGTCTTTCATTTGAGGAGATCATTGTTGGCTATTTGAGAGCTCTTTGCTTGAGGGAGTTGTGCTTGTTTCTTGAGAGCTTATTGACATTGCATGAGGAAGATATTATTGAGAACCTATTGCTATCACTTGTGGAGATTGTCCTTGGTTGGTTAAAGTCCTCATTGTTATTGCTTGGAGAGGTTTTCATTAGAGAGCTCATTTGCCATATATTTGAGAGTTCATTGTTGAGCATTGTTATCATCCATTTGAGAGAGTATTTGTCATACATGGTTGAGTTCATTGTTGAGCATTGTTATCATCCATTTGAGAGAGTATTTGTCATACATGGTTGAGTTCATTGTTGAGAATTGTTATCATCCATTTGAGAGAGTATTTGTCATACATTGTTGAGATCATTGTGGATCATTGTTGTCATCCATTGAAGAGTACATTGCCATTCATTGTTGAGTTCATCATTGAGCCTTGCCTTCATTGATTTGTGGATGAGATTTGAGTGCTACTTGAGCATGATTGATTGAGCCTTTGAGAAGGCTTTTGGGATAGAATTTTTGGATAGATTTGAGGTAGCTTTTGTGCATGATTGAGTGAGCCTTTGAGAAGGCTTTTGGGATAGATTGGAAGATTTGAGGCGACTTTTGTGCATGATTGAGTGAGCCTTTGAGAAGGTTTTGGGATTTGTGGATATATTTGGGACAACATTTGAGCAGATTGTTTGAGCCTTTTGTGAAGGCCTTGAGTATATATTTGGGACAACATTTGAGCAGGATTGTTTGAGCCTTGTGAGAAGGCATTGAGGCAGATTTGTGAGCAGTGAAAGAGATAGAACATAAATAGAAAAATATACCAACACCAGTTGCCTAGCTGAGCAGATCAGTGAAGAGCCCACTTGAGCAGATCAGGATTGCCTAGCTGAGTAGATTAGTGGATTGCCTAGTTGAGTAGATTAGTGATATGGTTGCTAGCTGAGTAGATGGTGGATTCCTAGAGTAGATAGGATTGCCTAGCTGAGCAGATTAGTGGATAGCCTAGCTGAGTAGATCAGTGGATAGCCTAGCTGAGTAGATTAGTGGATAGCCTAGCTAAGTAGATTAGTGGATAGCCTAGTTGAGTATATCAGTGGAGCCCACATGAGCAGATCAGGATAGCCTAGCTTTGAGTAGATCAAAGTAATCATTTGTATTGGGATAAGGATCCCTATTTCTTTGTGAAATATTATAAGGAGATTATCTTGTGGACTACCCCACATTGGGGGAACCACGTTAAATCTTGTGTCTCAATTGTGTGTGGTGATTTGTGCACTTGCTTACTATTGCTATCTATGTCATTAATGCACACTAGCTATATTTGGTTATTGCAATTAAGGACACTAATTGATATTGGTTTGGAAAGAAAGTAAAAAGTGGGTGCTATACTGTTCACCCCCTCTCAGTATAAGCTTGTGTTCTTCAATTGGTATCAGAGCGGGTTCCTTCTGAAAGGCTAACAGCTTGAGGGCAGATTCTACAAGAACACATATGGCTTCATAGAATGGATCATCTACAAGTAAGGCTCCACTGTTTGATGGTAACAATTATGCTTTCTGGAGCATGAGAATGAAGAACTACTTGATATCACAAGGATATGAGGTATGGCAGATGGTTGCAAAAGAGTATAAGGTTGAAGGTGATCCCGAGATAGATAAGACTATCAAGAAATTGGTTGAGATCAATGCAAAGGCAATGAATTGCATTCTGAGTGGGCTACGTGAGACAAATTTTGCAAAAGTCATGGTATGTAATTCAGCTAATGAAATGTGGACCAAGTTGCAGAATACCTATGAAGGAGATTCCAAGGTAAAGTTGGCAAAACTACAAACTCATAGAAAAAGATTCGAGGAATTGAAAATGGAAGATTCTGAAGATATTGCAAAGTTTTTACTTCGAGTTGATGAGATTGCTAACACCATGAGAGGTCTAGGATTTGAGATGAAAGAATCAGATGTTACTCAAAAGGTTTTGAGATCACTTCCCATGAAGTATGATGCAAAGGTTTCAGCAATAGAAGAAACAATGGATATCGACAAGCTAACAATGGAAGAACTACAAGGAACTCTCACAACTTATGAGATGAGGATAAGTAAGCATCAGGTTCCAATAAAAGAAATTGCATTCAAGGCTTCAGAGAAAAATAAAGGGAAAGTTTCTAGAGATAGATAGAGATTCAGATAATGATGAGGAAGCTAACTTCATCAAAAGGAAAAAGGACTTAAGAAATTATAGGGATATGAAGAAATTCAAATGCTACAAGTGTGGTGATTATGGTCACTATGCAAACAAGTGTCCACATGAAGAAAATAGTGATGATGAAAAATAGGGTCACAGAAGAAAAGAAGATGGAAAGCATAAGCATGACAAAGATGATAGGTACAAGCAAAGCAAGTATGAGAAGAAGAAAAGTTTTTGTAAGACAAAGAAAACTTTCTACATTGAAGAAGCAAGTGATAGCTCAGATCACAATGATAGAGACAAGTCAGATGATGAAAAGGAAGAACATCTATTCCTAGGAATAGAAGGTGAAAGAGAATAGTGCTTTGTGTGTGGTCAAAGAGATCACAGATCAGGATATTGCAATGGCTTCAATGATAGTGAAGATGAGATGACACATCAAGGAAATAGGCATGGTCAAATAAATCATGAGAGTTTGTTTGCTATAGAAGATTATAATGATCTTAGTGATAGTGAAGATGAAGAAGGTTTTTTCTATGGGATAAAATAAGTAGAAGAAGAACACTCACTCCAAACAGAAGAAGTTAAACAAGAGAATATTGTAAGAAAGATAGATGTCTCAGTTGATCTAAAAGAAGACTTCAATGATATCCATGAGCAACTACAAGTGGTTAAGGAGAATCTAAAAGAATTGAGATGTTCTATACTTGAGAAGTTTGATCCATCACATGACTCAAAAGGTCAAGATATTTTCACTGAGAAGGAAACATGTATTTCAGAGACAATAGAGATGGATGCCAATTTGCTATTTGACACAAATGAAGAGAAAGAAGAGGAAGGTTCCAAAGCACCAAAGGTCTCATATTTCAGGTTTGGGGAATCACACTCAAAAGGAAAGGAAGTTCTAAAATATGAAAGTAAGGAAGCACATAAGATTCATGAAGAAAGTTCCAAAGTTCCTATGGCTCCAAACATCCAGTTTGGATCTTGTTTTGAGATAGGTGAATCAAGTTCAAGAGGAAAATAAATTCTTGAAAAGGAAAGCAAGGAAGAAATTAAGGAAGAGGATTTAGATACTACAAAGAAGGATCAAGGATACAATGCACAAGTCAAATATGATCACAAGGATAATGGTCAAGAAAGGTATGAGGAACCAAGGCATGAACAAAGGGCTTTTCAAGGACATTGTTTTTCTTGTAATGGATTTGGACACAGGGCTATACACTGTAGGGTCTATGGATCAAAGAAGTTTGATTTTTCTAGAAGGAACTTCAAAGGAAGAAGGTATGGTTTTCAAGGAAATTGCTTCTTATGCAACAGGATTGGTCATAGAGCTTCTCAGTGCAAATAAAATGAGCAACATGGTTTTGGTTTTAGAGCTACACAATTCAGAAGTCATGGTCATAATGATTATGAAAATAGAACTTCACAATATAGGGTTTAGGAAAGGAATGGATATGGAAATTATTTCAAGAAAGAATTCAGGATATGGGCACCATCCAAAGGCTACAATATCAAGTGTTTTAATTGCAATAATTTTGGACATATTGCAAAATGGTGTAGGACTCAATTCCAAACAGGTTCAAGACAAGAAGATCAAGTAACTCATCAAGAAAAGGATATCAAAAAGATGTGGAAGGAAGTTGACAAAGGAAAGGAATAATGTAATATGGGAGTAAATGTACTCCCACCCCAAAATTAATCACCTCAAGAGAGAAGGTGGTGGGGGGCTAAGCTTAAGAGTCATATATTTTAGCCCCATAGGTGTCCCTTTTGCCATTGATGTCAAAGGGAGAGAGATTTGAGTAAGGGGGAGAGCATTGAGTTAGGGGGAGCAGCCTCCAAAGAGAGCATTGAGATAGGGGGAGCAACCTCCATAGAGAGTATTGAGTCAGGGGGAGCACCTTTGATTCTCAGAGATGGTTTTTGTAGTGATTGTGGTGATTTGCATTAGAGGTGTTGCCATCAATGACAAAGGGGGAGATTGTTGGCAATTTGAGTTATTTTGTGTTGTCATTGATGTCACATGGATCACATTGAGTTTTGGTGGCAAAAGCACTTCATAAATAATCATTTATGATATTTTGGAGAGCATGGATGTATACAAGGTTTTGTGGCACAAGAGGCATATAATATTTAATTTTTAAATATTATATTAATGGTTTTTATTAAAACCAATGGTAAAGGTTTTTATTAAAACCAATGGCAAGGGTTTTTATTAAAACCAATGGTAAAGGTTTTTATTTAAACCAATGGAAAGGGTTTTTATTAAAACCATTGGAAAGGGTTTTTCATTAAAACCACTATGCTAAGACTTCTCCAAATAATGATGGATGAAAAGGTTTTTCAAATAAAACCTAGGTGCAAAAATTTTCATGGCAAAATTCAAAAGAATGAAGGAGATATCCCAATTCAAAGTTAAGAGGTGAATTATTAAATTCTTATTTAATAATTCTAAGGTCTAAAGTTGAATTTTATTATTCGTCGACGTGCAATGGTTGGGGAGATTAATAAAATCCACCGACGTCATTCGAAGGCATGGAGGTGCATATAAATAAAAGGTAAAACCTTTGTTTATAAGAGATTGGGAATATTGTGCATGAGTGAGAATCGTCGAAAGGGGAGCAACAGAAGAAATAAAGAAAAATAATTTTTGTTTGAGAGCAAGGTCAAGGAGACAATGCGGGAAAGTGATGTCATGCAGGAGCCTATAGCGCAGTTGGTAGCGCATGAACTTTGCACAAGGCAGGTTCGTTGTTCGAATCCCGCCAGGGGCAAAGTGTTTTGCTAAGGAAGGCAATTTGAGTTTTCAGATTTGAGCGCAGGCAAAGTTGGGTGTTTGGGATTAAATCCCAATGTGGGCTGATGCCCACGTGGTAAGCGCTTCACAACGCTAAGTGAGAGGAACAGAGTTCGACTCCCGCAAAGGTGTGAAGGCGCATTGTTTTTGGCAAGGCATTAACGATTTCGAAGATGGTGAAGGCACATTAATTTTGGCAAAGGCATTATTGATTTCGAAGGTTGCGAAGGCTATGAATTTCGTAAAAAGGTATTTATCTCTAGCGCATGGTAATATTTGATATTGCCAAAGTTTTGGTGCATTGAAAATCATTTCTATTATAACTAGGGAGTTATAAGGTATTTAGTAAAAATAAATGATTGTTGTATGTGCTTAGGGAGTTATAAGGTTTGAAGTTAAATATTTGTGATTGTTGTATGTGGAGTTATAAGGTGTGGAATTAAAAATAAAAAGCATAGGTGTTTGTTGTATGTATTAATAAAAATTAGGGAGTCATAAGGTTGAAAAGTGTTGAATTTGTTATATGTTCTAGTGCATGATTTAATTATGAAATTAAACTAGGAACTTGAGACCTAGTTAATTGCTACCTTGAGTTAGAAGACATGCACATGAGTTAGGGTTTGAAGTTGAAGACAAATTGCTTGATTATGTGCCTTGGCTATTAAGAAGAAGTGGATGGATTAGAAAATCAATTTTGTGGATAAAATTGATGCTTGAGTTCATTATTGCTTTAGTGGAGTTCATTGAGAGTATTGCCATTATTGAGGAGGTTTTTGCCATTGCTTGAGGAGATTATTGTTGGTTACTTGTTGAAGTACATTGCCCCTATTTGAGACCATTGAGGAGATCATTTGCTAGTCACTTGTGGATACATTTGTCTTTCATTTGAGGAGATCATTGTTGGCTATTTGAGAGCTCTTTGCTTGAGGGAGTTGTGCTTGTTTCTTGAGAGCTTATTGACATTGCATGAGGAAGATATTATTGAGAACCTATTGCTATCACTTGTGGAGATTGTCCTTGGTTGGTTAAAGTCCTCATTGTTATTTCTTGGAGAGGTTTTCATTAGAGAGCTCATTTGCCATATATTTGAGAGTTCATTGTTGAGCATTGTTATCATCCATTTGAGAGAGTATTTGTCATACATGGTTGAGTTCATTGTTGAGCATTGTTATCATCCATTTGAGAGAGTATTTGTCATACATGGTTGAGTTCATTGTTGAGAATTGTTATCATCCATTTGAGAGAGTATTTGTCATACATTGTTGAGATCATTGTGGATCATTGTTGTCATCCATTGAAGAGTACATTGCCATTCATTGTTGAGTTCATCATTGAGCCTTGCCTTCATTGATTTGTGGATGATATTTGAGTGCTACTTGAGCATGATTGATTGAGCCTTTGAGAAGGCTTTTGGGATAGAATTTCTGGATAGATTTGAGGTAGATTTTGTGCATGATTGAGTGAGCCTTTGAGAAGGCTTTTGGGATAGATTTGTGGATATATTTGAGATAAATTTGAGCATGATTGATTTGAGCCTTTTTGTGAAGGCCTTGAGTACATATTTGGGACAACATTTGAGCAGGATTGTTTGAGCCTTGTGAGAAGGCATTGAGGCAGATTTGTGAGTAGTGAAAGAGATAGAATAAAAATAGAAAAACATACCAACACCAGTTGCCTAGTTGAGCAGATTAGTGAAGAGCCCACTTGAGCAGATCAAGATTGCCTAGTTGAGCAGATCAATGGATTGCCTAGCTGAGTAGATCAGTGGATTGCCTAGAGTATTCTAGTAAGTAGATAGTGGATAGCCTAGAGAGATCAATGATTGCCTAGCTGAGTAGATCAGTGGATAGCCTAGCTGAGTAGATCAATGGATTGCCTAGTTGAGCAGATCAGTGGATAGCCTAGTTGAGTAGATCAGTGGATAGCCTAGTTGAGCAGATCAGTGGAGCCCACCTGAGCAGATCAGGATAGCCTAGCTTTGAGCAGATCAAAGTAATCATTTGTATTGGGATAAGGATCCCTATTTCTTTGTGAAATATTATAAGGATATTATCTTGTGGACTACCCCACATTGGGGGAACCACGTTAAATCTTGTGTCTCAATTGTGTGTGGTGATTTGTGCACTTGCTTACTATTGCTATCTATGTCATTAATGCACACTGCTATATTTGGTTATTGCAATTAAGGACACTAATTGATATTGGTTTGGAAAGAAAGTAAAAAGTGGGCGCTATACTGTTCACCCCCCTCTCAGTATAAGCTTGTGTTCTTCACAATCATCAAGACTTATTCACTCAATCCCCAAGGACAACAATCACCAAACACCAAAACAATAACTTACAACAGAAATCCACTTGAAAGCATGATAAAATGAGTGAGTCAAAAGTTATAATTTCAAAAGAACTTATTGGGGTAAACTAAGGGGATCCAATTCCTTATTTATAAGATTTTTGGAGGGCAAAATAGGCAAGAAAGTGAAATTTTACTTTGGGCAAGGTCGAAAAATGGGTCGACGGGGTGAGGGGTTTAATTTATAAAAACTCCTAAAAATCCAAATTCATATGCCCTCTATATAGGGCATCAATTTGGTAATCCAAATTCACGCCTAGTATGACCATGCACAAATTTGGTAAAGCTAGGAAAAAAAGACAAAGGAGAAAAGGCAAAAAGGTCCAAAATTTACACATAGCAAGTTTGGGTGGCTAGCTAGGGATCTAAGGAAGATTCGAACCATTTTGGTGCGTCAAATTTTTGTGTCTACAAGATCAAGATAATGATGTAATAAAAATAATATGAAAAAAATTATATGTAAATCATAGCATATAATATATCAAATAACATTCATTGACAAGTAGCAATATGAATGTAATAGCCTGTATAACCCCCTCCTCACAATATCGAATTTAATTTTTAAGTGCAATGGTAGTAGCATGCTATTGCAAGTAGGAAGCTCAAGAATTACAATATTTATCATCCTAACCATTATCACTAGGATCACGAATGCCTTTTATTCATCCTAATATGAATTCTAGATAGGGGAGGTGGTGTTGTGAAAATATTTGAATATCCTTTCAAACTGTCAGTCTATTCAAATCCTTGAAGGCCCACAAGCATATATGTGAGCTCTGGTTGACTCACTTATTCATCCTAGGATAACTCTAAAATCTAAACAGGCCAGGTCTGGACACCCTAATATGAGCTTGCTAATTATTCATTCAAGAAATAGCTCTACCAGATTTAATTGAACAGTAAAACATGATGGACCAAGAATATGATACAAGCATAGTTAAATACAGGTTGATGCCTTATCCGTTGGGTTATCATAGCATTTTTTAACCATTCATATGACAGAGAACGTAAAAAGAAAGGAGAAACTAATGAATCTATGCTCATTTGAATGTCATAAAAAATACAGGCTCATTAATTAGTGAAGAGATATTATCTACATGTTCAAATAATGTAATATGTATACAAGATAACATACATATTGCATAAAGTTTACCAGAAATAGAGAACCAGATAGCTTGTATTAAATTTAGAATGGAGCATTTACAATGAATGAACCCGCTATATCACTCAGGGTTTGTCAGAATAATACAATACAATGGATCACCCTGTTCAAATGATGTAACAAGGGATTGCTATCTACTGTCCTAAAAATACTAAAATATAGACTTTGGCTTTCTAGAATAGCTTCTAGAAATCATCTCAGATAGACTGTCCTACTTGATGCAATACCTACACAAGGGTGGGAAGAAATTGAGAAGATGACTAAACAAAGAAATAGAGAAGATACAATAACCTAGGCTGAGCACTCAGAATACCTCTCGGGAGCTTGTCATGTTATTGCTTGATGATGAAGAATGACTACCTTGACTTATTTTATAACTGAGCTATCCATAATTAGTTACAGATGCTTGGTGTAGAGGCTACCACTTGGAATATTTTCATGGTCGGGCATCATTTTAGATTTCTAAGTTTATTGCAGTAGAATCAGGTGATGCCAACTATCGAAATCTTTTCCAGGATACTTATTTGTTTAAAAAAAATAAAGTTGCTCTATTTGTTATTAGGAATTATAGGTTCAACTTTTGATTTGAATGGGACTCTTATATTTTACAGCTACCATAATTTTGAAACTTGTCATGAATTATCTAGATGATCTTCGTTTACCTCAAAGACATATCTTACTCTGGAGACACCCTATGATTTTACCACTTTTGGTTCATGGGATGCTTTACACTCTATACTATTTGTTAGTCCTCGAATAGTGAGCCACTCATTCCCCCATGTAGCAAACTCTTTGTTTATCTTACCTAGGATGATCTAGGACTATTGATTTATTTTTCACCTTTCACCTTGGTTTGTCATTGATTGAATTGGTGAGGGCATTATTCATGAGAAAATTGGTTTGAACTATTTTTTTCTCATTAGGAAGGGTAGTCGTTGATTGAATCAACAATGATGTCTTGCAAGGGAAATGACATATGCTACCTTAGATATATAACTAGTCGGGAAGAGCAATCACTGATTGGATTGGTAATAATTCTTTTGCAAGAGCAATGATGTATTTTTGTGATCTTGACTGCTCATTGATGTCTATCTTTGGTTGTTGATGGAATTGGTAACAATAATTTTTAAGCGTGATGGCACTTTTCAGCTTTTAGGATGGGTTGTAATTGGTCGCTAATGAGATATACCATTAGATATGGTATTAGTAAATATGGTTTAGATGAGCGACGAGTGACCTTCTATCACTAATTACTGACTCAGGTCACTGATAGGATTGGCAATGAGGGTTTTGATGAGTGACGATACTTTTTGGGTTTAAGTTTATCGGCGATGACTTAGAATTATCGTAGATTAGATCAATGAAAGGATTTTGGAAGAGTGACAGGATTATTTGGAGTTAATACTATTGATGATGGATTATAGTGGTCGTGAATGGGATCGGTGATGGGATTTTCTAAGGGATATAGGTGGTTGAAGATATTTTTGACTTGGTGAATGACTTATGAAAACCTTAGGAGTGATATTTGATTGAAAATAGGGTATGCTTGGATAATTTTTGGCCTTGGTTTAGCGTAGGAAGACTCTGTGACTTTATAGTCTATATCTTGACTTTATTTAGGGTTAAGCTTGCTACTAGATGTTCTCAAACATTATGGACTTAATGCATGTATTGGGAATGGAGTGACTTATAATGACTGAAATAAAGAAAATGGGATGTCATAATGGTATGAAGGTGTAGTGGTCTTACTTAAGCTATAAATAGGATGATATTATGATGAATGAAATGGAATATTATAGTACTCATGCTTACCCTATTATGATCATGGAGGCTTCTTTTGACCAATACTATTTTTCAAGACTTCCTTCTTATTTTTGAGCTTAAATTTTCATCCTACAGTCACTTAAACATCTAGACCTTATTGAAAAGTAAGGGTATGAATTAAGTTGGGATTTTTGAAGACCAACATAGACTTTGTCTGGGACAAGAGAAATATTTAGAATATCAGGATAACAATTTCTCTTGAGAACTCTAGAATCTCTGGTTATAAGCAAAAAAAAAATTGATTGAAATATTTCCCCTATAAATTTCCTACAACAGCTATCTGTAAGTACTTATCCTAAGGAGTTTATTGAACACATGACTCTTATGGATTTTCATCATGGTTACCTAGACTAAGACTATCTAGATTTGAAAGCATAAACAAACTAGCTAATTACCTACTTCTATAGACTAAAACAAAAATACACAAAATTTAAAAGAACTAAAACTAATTGGATAATATATACATATGTACAGAGGCAGATAGAAATAGTTCATACAAACTAATCTCCATCACAAGGATGGTAGACCTTCAAATGTTGGTCGTTTATCGAAAATTGTATTTCTTCACCTCACAGGGACTGCAACCTATAGGTGTGCTAGCCTATTTTTTGAAAAATTTGATAAGGTTCTAGCCATTTGGGCTCTAGTTTCCCTTTTTCTCCCGGTTTGTCATTTTTTGGGTCCTAATACAATACTATGTTCCCTACTACCAATGGCTTTCCCCTAGCCTTCCTATTGAAAATTTGTGCGGTCTTATGAGTTCCTTGGGTCGTTCTATTGAGAGTGTTTCTTTTGTCTTCTTCCAATTTGACAATCTAATCCATTCTTCTCTGTAGACCATAAGGATTTTTGTGATCTTGTAGTAACAAATCCAAAGTAGGTCTCTCAACTTATGGGGGTAGTAGGACCTATTCTCCATATACCAATTCATAAGGTGTTCTTCCAGTAGCTCTCTTTATGGAAATTTTGTTTGCCCACAGATTGAATTTAAACTCAATGTCCCAACTCTTTTTATTTCTACCTAGAGATATTTTTATCCTGGTTATAAGTTTTTTGTTTAAATATTCTTCCAGGACATTTACTTGAGGATAGTAGTTGGCTAAATTAGTTAGTTCAATGTTGTACTTACTACAAAAATCTAACATCTCATAGAAAATAAAACTGCTACCATTGTCAGTTACCAATTTTTTGGGTACTCCAACTATGGTCAGGATATTTTCTTCCAAGAATTTAATAATGACTTTTGTAGTAGATATTTTTAATGGATAAGCTTCTACCCATTTGGTGAAATAATTTGTGGTAGTTATTATCCATAGATGACCTCCTGATAAGTTTGGATTAATCTCTCCTATCAGGTCCAAACCCCATTGGGTGAAAGGAGCTTCTACTGTTATAGGTTTTAAAGGCATGGCATGCAATTTTTTATTGCCATCAAAAATCTAATAATTTTAACATTTTCTTACTAGTTGGTGTACATATTTCAACATGGAAGGCTAGTAGTAACCTGCCCTCATGATGTTGTTAGCATTTTCCTTAGGCATAAAATGTCCTCCGTAAAAGCTAGTATGGAATTCCTCAATGATTCCAGCTACCTCTTCTTGAAGAAGATAAAGTAGTAGTACACCACTTGGGTGTCTCCAGTACAACTTATCTTCTTGGACATAGTATTTTTGTGCTTGTAATTTAATGCTCTTTATTATGTTTTAGTGCGGCCAGTAGGGAGTGTTAATATCTACAAGTATTTCATAATGTCTTTATACTAGTCATCTTCGGATGCTTTATTTTTATTAGTTTGATGTGTATTAGAATTATTTACTGTATTATTGAAGTCTTCTCCCCCTTTAGTTTCTATATATTTTGCTAGGACTTGCCCTTTGATGGTTTTCACAGCTTTAAATTCCACTGTATTGTTGTAGCTTGATTGTCCACCTAGTTGAACTGCCTGTAGGCTCATTTTGAGTGAAAATATCTTTGACAATAAAGAATGGAATATAGACTATGACTTTATTAGCTCCAAAAATTTATTTGAAGTGCTCTAAAGCTTTTATGAGTGCAAAGTCCTGCTTCTCTATCATGGTGTACTTTAGTTGTGATCCTTTCAATCTTGAGCTCATGAATGCCACTGGTATTTCTATATTATCTATGTCATTTTGTGATAATACAATGACAAAGGCATCTTCTGAAGAAGATTAAATATTAAAATATTTGTGATAATATGGATAGGGTAGTACTAGGGCTTGGGTGATGCTATCTTTGATTTTTTGGAAAGCCTACAAATTTTCTTCTATCCATCTAATAACAACTTATTTCTTGATCATGTTGTTTATAGGTTTTTCAATTTGGGAAAAATTTGGCACAAACATTTTGATGAAGTTAATTTTTCCAAAGAATGATCTGAATCCTTTCAAATTATTGGGTGGAGGAATCTTGGTAATGGCCTCAGTTATTTCAGGGTCTATACTTATCCCTTATTTAGAGATAATTTGTCCAAGCAACTTGCCCTGTTTTGCTCCAAAGATACACTTTTTGGGATTCAATGAAATACCAAATTCTTTACACCTAGAAAATACTTGGGTGAGATGCTCAAAGTGATCTTCAAGGTTTTAAGAAAAAATAGTTTTGTCATCCAAATAGACTACCACCATTTTAAACATCAAACCTTTGAAAGCAAAATCCATGGCTCTTTGGAAAGTGGCCCCAGTATTCATCAGTCCAATAGGCATTCAAAGATATTCGAATGTTCTCCAGGGAGTAGTGAAGTCTATTTTGTGCCTATCTTCAGGATTCACTTGAATTTGGTTATAGCCTAAGAATTTGTCTAACAGAGACATTTTCGCTGATCTTGCAATAGCCTGTAATAGTTGCTCCATGTTTGGTAGTGGGTAATTATCTTTCAAAGAGTTTTTATTTAGATTTCTAAAGTCAACACACAGTTTGATATCTCCATTTTTCTTCCTTAATGGTACCATATTGGCTATCCAGGTTGAGAACCTGACTTTTCTAATAATATTGGCATCCAATAACTTCTAAACCTCTTTCTACATTAGAGGGTGTAATGTTGGATTAAACTTCCTCTATTTTTGTCTATATGGTTTAGTGCCTTCTTTGAGTGGGATAATATGCTTCATTACCCCGATGTTGAAAGTTCTGAGATCTTCATAACTCCAATAAAAGACATATTTATGTTTTTTTAGATATTTTACATAGTCTCTTTTCTCTTTTTCTGACATGGACTTTTCAATTCTAACCATTTTGGGCTCTTGCTCGGTACCAATATTAATTCCCTTTACTTTTAATATTGGCAAGGCTAGTTTATGGGATTTATCAAAATCATTAAACAAAATCTCCAATGATATCAGTCCTTTAGGAAACTTGTTAGTATTTAATTGTATCACTTCCATAGGTTCTCCAATCACTTTCTTAAGCTTGTCTTCATCTTTTTCATCACAAATAATCTCAGCATATTGATTTTGTAGTGTCATAAAATATTTGATTTCAATGTCATCCTAAAAGATTTGCAAATATACTATGTTGTCTAGGATAGATGGATGATATATTGAAATAGTAGGGAATATTTCTTGGTATTCAGTGTCTATCTCTAGACTGTCTGAATCGGAAGCATTAATTACCAATAGGTTGGCTACCTAAATTTTTTCTCATGAGATGTAAGTGATGTTGAAAGCAAAAAACTTATTTATTTCTTCTTGCATAGCCTGTTTATACTTTTTGAGTCTAGGGTGTTTAACTTGATATTTACCCTTAATTTGATGTATTATTAATTTGGCATCACCATATACAGTCATATAGTTAATCCCCAATTCTTTTAACTTTCTCAAGCCAAGTAGTAATTATTCATATTCTACCATATTGTTTGTGCAAGGAAAGTGTAGTCTGTATGGTATGCCTAGATAGTTTCCATTGATGTCAGTCAAGTTAACCCCAATTCGTACCCCAGTGTATGACTTAGCTCCATCAAATGTGAGGGTCCACATTTTTGATATCAAAATTCTTGTGTATTTGGCATCAACCTCAATGGTTGTTTGTGGGTCCATATCAGTTGTTGTGGGTACCTTATCCAAGAATTGGGAATGCCAGATAGAATAGACTCCTATATCTTTCTCCTCAAAATATTGGACTAAATTGATAGTGGTATTGTCAGACTTCTTGACCTCAACATAATATCTATGGAAGGGTTATCTCCTAAGGGTAGCCTGTTCTTTGGCCATCATAGGAATAGTGGCATAAGACTAGTCTAATTGAATGGATCCTCCTAATTGCTCATCTAATTTTTTGGATAGTAGTAGTGAGAAAAATGGATCTACATCAACTACGACTACATCCATGACTATATCCTTCTTGTGGTATTGGTCCAGATAGACAAGTAATCCTGTGATTATCCTTGCACATGGGATTTTTCTACTATCCATAATAGATATTGGATGAGAGTCTTTGGTGCGTATTAAACCTAACCGATCTGCCACCTATTTGGGTATGACATGTGAAGCTCCATTGTCCAACATACAGTTATGAATTACATATTGTTTCCCAAAGTTAGAATTATATCTCAAGGATATATAGAAAGGTTTGATTGCTGAAGGATTTTTGGAAATGGATATGGACTTTTCTACTACTGAGAAATTGCATGTGTGGTTATGAGATGGCTCAACCAGACCAAAGGCTCGACACACCTGATCTTTGTACTTGGGTATAATCATTAAATCTCAAAATATAATGTTTATTTTTTTTTTGGCCAACTCTTGGCCCGCATCAAATTCAACCTTTTTTACTTCAACATTCTTGTCAAACTTTGGTTGTTTTTAACCTTATTCCTCATTTCAATTTCAGGGGCTGATTGCTAATTACCACTTGTTTGTTTAGTGGTAGCTTTATCTCTATTTGGAGTCTATTGAGCAACATCAATTTTTTTAGCTTTACCTATCCTTTCAAGCACTGTCCTACCTCTCAGGTTGATAGTGTGCGTTATTTCCAGTATTTCCACCTCTTTAGCTGTTGTAATGATCTTTCCTAATTTCATCATTTCATATCTATCCCATTGAGGTCTTTTAAGGATTTCTAGATTTTCTAAGACCATAGATTTGTGTTCTTTTTCTAACTTAGGTAATTTTTCCATTTCTTGTTCAAACTATTTTTCCCTTTCTTCATATTCTTTAGTCCAACAGGTATTAATTCTTATTTCTTCATCTAATGTTTCCTCTATATTATCATTGGGGTGTGCCCTTAAGTAGATTGCACAATCAGATGGGTTTTGGGGTGCATTGCACTAGCTACAGTAGTATCATAAGTTAGAGATAATGTGAGCAGTGGCCATGGGATTTGGGATTGCATCTACATCTTTGGAACCTTCTCTCCTTTTCCAGCCATTGTTTTCGCTTTGGCCTCCTTCTTTCCCATTATTTCTTGTCCAATTTTTGTTAAAGTTCCTCCAAAATTGGGGTCTATTATCAAGTATGTATTTGGAATGGTTTTTCATCAACTACAAAATTATCCCTTTCAATTTTGGATAGCCTATTGTTGATTGTATTAAACATTTCGATGTATTGGCTGGATAATATTTCGAGAGGGTCAAATACAGTTATTCTTAACATTGTGAACCCAACTTTCTTTGGCTTCCTATCCACTTTACTGTAACTTGGGTCAAAGTCATATGGCTTTATCTTCCCATTGTCTAGCATATTTATTTTTATTTTTAGGGCTTGTTCCATACAATTTTCAATGATGTTTGTGTAGACAGTAAAATCATGCCAATACGATTAGGTAATCGAAAGCATTGACTAGTTGGCATCATATGGCCCCCTTGGGCAAACCTTAGAGGTTTGAAAGTGGTCCTAACAACTCTAGGAAGGCTATACCCCACTTTTAGGAGGTTTTGGGCCACATAGGCATGACCGTCCCACCCTAGGATGATCACAATTCATGGCCATCCCACCCAGGGATGATGACAAATCGGCCATCCCTAGGTGGGATGGCCACAAGGTTTGACTCCCAAAAAGTCAAATTTAGATAAATAGCACCATAAAATACCATTTATCCTACCTATGAGAGAATTCATGACCTAAGGGCATAGAATCCTTATGGCATACTACAAAATGGAGGCCAAAATGGGAGATTCTCTTCCCCCTCCAATGCATACTAAATTTTTGACAAGTGGACGTCTTTCCCTACATGCCCTTGCATGACCATTTTTCCAAAGGCTTCCTTTGGATATAAAGTGGATCCATTTTCCACCCAAAATATAGAGAGGATTTGTGAGACATATAAACAGAGTACTACCAAGATTTACCCTCACCCTTTTCTTCCTTTTTCCCTTAGAATATCTACCTAGCGAAGGAAATTTGCAAGTGATTCAAGAGGCACAATATACTTACAAAACCATATCATATGATTGAATTACATCACAAAATTTGATTACAAAACTATTGAGTAGGTTCCTAACCAATTCATAGAGGAATTGGTGATAAAATAAGTGCAAAATTGGTGGTCATCCCACCCTAGGATGGTCCCCAATCTATGACAATCACCACCATCCTACCTAGGGACGGTGGAAAATATGTGGATTATTTATTTACTATTAATTTTTAGGTATATTATATAGTATCATATGAATCTCCTGTCCAAATTTCATGCATTTTGGAGTTATATCGAGTGAGATATTGCATTTTTAGTGTTTTGTAGGCTTCTAGGGACCATATGAAGATGCACATGAAACTGTTACTGATTTTGAAAATATTACAATATGGGTTCTCTTAAAATAATTTTTTATGCATAATTTCCAAGTTTCATTTTATTTGGATGTGTTTTGGTCTGAAAGTTGCTTGTTTTGTTTTTTGTATGCTTTGTAGGTAAACTGTGAATGCGCCACACCATCGAATGCAATTTATGTTCTATTTTCAATTAGATCTTCCAAAAATAAATTATTTCACATATATTTGCAATTTCATATAATTTGGAGTTTTTTTAGATAGGTTCATTGCAAATTTACATTTTCTAGTCTTTTCATGCATATGGGGTTTTTGCATATTTCACATTATGCACTTGCTATTTGATAAATCTGGTTTCCTTGTGTGTAGGTGCAGGTTTTACAGCATAGAAGAAAGGAATACAAGATCATAATAGTGAATAATGAAGCAGTGGCATCATAGGTTCACCCACCTCAATTGTGGGTATGAGGAAGAACATTAGAAGTGCACACGAGCTTGTTTGAAAGGACTTGATCCTTGGGCACCCATTTTTGTAAACAATTGTATCAATCCAGAGCCCTCAAGGATATATTTATGTAACCATGGTTTTGATCAATCAAAATAATATAAAAAAGCTTCATTTCATTTAATTTCATGTGTTTTGGTTACCTTTCCATGCTTACTTGAATGCTTTCGTTTTGATGCTTATCACTCATTAGCGATAGATGCATATTGTTTAGCTTCATTAGGTGCACCATTTTTCACCTACTTCATTTTGCCCTATGTTGCCTTAACTCATAGCTAAATTATCCTAAGAAAGCATTCTTATAGAAACATACAACTTGATGGTCAGTGGGTCTTAGGGTGATTAGGATTTTGTTTCTGATTTTAAAAAATTGTCTATTAAAATATTCTATAGACTCATTTTCCTTCTTCTTTATTATTGTGAGTTCTATCAATAAATACTGGTCATTCTTTCTTTCCTCGTATTTCTTTAAAAATATTCCTTCCATAGTATAGAAATCAAGGATTTGGTTAGCTGAGAGGGAATTGAACCAATCTCTTGCATCACCCTCTAACATTTGTAATAATAGTTTGAGAACTACATCCTCATGTTCCACATCTAGGCTATCTAATGCATATAAGAAACCTTTGACATGATCTTCCCCAAAGACAGTCGTATTACCTTGGAATTCAAGCAAATACTTATGGGATTTTTATGGCAAGGGATGTAGGTTCTAGGATAAACAGAAAGGTATGTATCTATTAGTCCTCCATACTTATAGGTTCTAATTTAACTGTGCCATGGTGATGACAAGGATACTGACTATATGAATACCAATAACAGGTTGGATTATAGGTGTAGACTTCTTAGCAAACTTATTACTAGCTATATATGCCCTATTATGATAACAAAAAATTTTAGGGACTAGGGCTTTACGATTAAATACCTTTGGGTCTTGAAATATTGGAAAGAGCTCTTTGTCACTCAGTTTGATGTGCACCAAGATAGATGCTTCTTTATCTTATTTTGGATTTGTTTAGAGTCGCTAGCACTTGGGTGCAATAGAATCTCACTCAAGCCAAGGTTTCTTGACTTTTGAATTTTCTTTGTATTTGGAGGATCCAGAAAAATAGCCTCTTAGAAGGTCACATTTTAAAAAATAAAAACTCCTTGTACAAGGGTTTTGTTGGAAGACCATGGTGCTAAGGGGTTGATGTGGTCAAAAAGTGTTGTATGGAGACAAGCCACAAAATACATGGATGATTGTAAAAGGCTCTCCCTTGCAATGGTGCTAGAAAACTATTCTGGAAATATTTGAATATCCTTTTAGACTGTCACACTATTCAAATCCTTGAAGTCCCACAAGTAGATATGTGAGAATTACTATGGTATGACTTCAATAAAACATAAGGAGACATTGGAATAACTATACTTACAATAGTAGATCTAATTTTATATCAAAATATACATTTTTGTAGTTACCTTATGGCAAGTAGTACTAAAAAGTACATCATATAATGTATTCTAATAAGGTCATAGAGAATCCTATTAGAGTGTATAACTTTGATGGAGTTGGCTTAATTTATTATCATAAAAAATGTATGTACTTAGTACAAGTTATATGCATGAATTTGTTATCATATAAGGACATCAAGCTCCTTATGGTGTACACCTTGAAGTTAAGCAAATGTATGCACATCTTAAGAAATAGTAAAATTAGCTTAATATAATTCAAGACAACTAATTTTATTTTAGATGCTTGAAATTCCAAAATACTAAATCAAAACATCAATGTTGCATCAAATTAATATACCCTCATGATATCCTAATTTGGGAATAGGATGTGATATTTATATATTTCATTACAAAGTTATCAATATATACTTATATATATAATGACCTCGTGGTAGCTTTCTCAAACAAGCTAGCTAGGGATATTTATTTTTACCCCATACATATCACTTATATTCTTTACAATTTATATGATATATTGATAAGATTTTATATTATATTTAGTTCTAAGAGATATAATTTTCAATCAATACTCACATTGTGCATGTCAATTTTGGATTTCCTTCAAGAATGGATTATAAAATAAAATTAATTTAGTATCACTTGTCACCCATATATAGATGGTTGGACTAAGAAAGTATATTAGTTTCTGGAAGATATGCTCAATATTTTTATTATGAAGAGAATATTATTGGGAAAGATTGTATCTACTTGGTTAGGGTTTTCCTACAATAATTATTATTATAGATCTATTAGAATGCCACACTATGAGGAATTATATGGATATTCAGGTGAGATTCATTGGGATTTATTACAACATTGAGTAATGATTAAACTTGATATGTTGATATATATGGCAAAACATAGTGCATTGATTAGGATTTTTTATTTAATATAGTATATAATGTGAATAAAGTTTCCTATGTAGTAGATAAATCGGTTAAGTTGGGTGCATGGGACTTGTAAGTGTGAGGGAGAAGCAGATGGGAGGAGCAAGTGTGTGAGGGAGAGGATGAAGTTGTAGGGATAGATCTCTTTGGAGGAGATCCCATTTGATTTGGTTTAAGTGGGTTGTTTCTTCTTCCTTGGTCCCGACTGGTCTAGAACCGACAAAAATAGGGATATTTTGGCCTGTGTTTGAAGGGTTTTTGCAGGCCCTTTCTTGGCCCTTCCATGGTCAAAAAAACTCTAGATATTCCCTTTTGCCCTTTCTTTGGTCTTCTATTTCATGGAGGATTTTATTTCTGCCTCTTTCTCCTTTAGTTCGGTTCAGTTCAACTTGGTTTGGCTCATATCGGTTGGCTACCCCCCTTCTTGAGCTCGATTTAGTTTAGTTTGGCTCATCTTTTCTGGGTCTCCTTTCCTTGGTTTTTGGCCTAGCTTCTACTACTTCTGATGTGTGTGGGGGTTTCTATGGAGACTCTATCCCTCCTCCTAAATGATATGGTCCTTAGTATATCTTTCTTCCTTTCATAGGTGTTTGGTTTGTTCGCCTTGAACCTTTTGGAGCTAGTGAACCATTGGTATCAACAAGGGATAGGAGGACCCTTATTTTCCTTCTATGGTCTACTTCAGTTTTTCATTCTCATGAAAGCTTTCTACAGACGCTTGCTCTCTAAAAGAGCTTATCTTACCAAGGGTCAAGAGGACCCTTATCTCATATGGTCTGTAATGACTTTCTCTCCATGGGAGAGCTTATTGTGCATGTGTGCTCTCATGGATAGCATGTCTTACTAGGGTCCATGAGGGCCCCTTATCTTCCTTCGATATTCTACAACAATTTTCTTATCATGGGAGAGAATTCTATAGATGTGTGCTCTCTTGGATAGCTTGTTCTTCTAGGGGCTAGGAAGATCTCTTGTTTTACTTTGGTGGTCCATAGCCACCTTGTCTAATCGTTCCTAGAGAGACCCCACAAGGAGAGAAAATTTTAAATTTTTAAATTTTTTTGGATGAGCGAAAATCCCTTGCTTCGACAAAAAAATTTCTCTTTTGAGTTTCTTGTTTGAGCGAAAACCTAGCATGGGCAAGAAACTTCAAATTTGAATCCCTTGTGGTTCTTTTCTCTTTTGAGTCTCTCTTTGTAAAAGGTTCAGGGTCCCTTTCAAAACCCCTTCTTCCAACCAATCAAATAAAATATTTCCTATGTAGTATTACTAAGGGATATAATATATTGTTATGAGTGATATCCAATAAGATACCTATCCTATTTGGTAAGAGTACAAATGTAGCCAAACTTATTCAATACTTTGAAATCCTAGAGTGGATTTTACCTAGGGCCTATTATTTATAATTATAACATGATGTTAGGACTTCATAATTATTTTCATGTATTAATGTTGAAAATATATATTTCAAATTGCACTCATGCTCTAGACTAGTTGGGATTATAGGTTGCACTAGAAAACTCCATGTAAGTAGATCCCATTGTATCTAGGATTATCACACTACTAATGTGAACCAAGTCAATATATTATGGTATAATACAATAAGAATTATGTTATAAAGGAAAGATATCAACACCTTTTTGTGTAAACCTCTTCCAAATGAGTAAGGATGTAATATCCCATCATTGACCTCTTCTTAGATAATTTGATTGGTTCTTCTCTAAAGAGTAGTATACTTTATGTATACCAATATAAAGCATTATTTAGATCACATTAATACATGTTATGATCATTACCACATTGATTTACTTTTGTAGTTATCATTATTTAGTGAGTGATGTATGAGATGTTGGATGGCTATATTTTAATTTCATGGCTCATTGCATTATTTGTATGAATATCACCTTTGTTGTTATGGTTTATGTTGCTAGGAACTTGTTATATCTTTTCATGTGATGTAATGATAATTATAGAATAATAAATCATTAAAATATGCAATCTGGTCTTATTTGGAAAATATTTTATGATGCAATCACTTGTGTATACTTACAAGAAAATTTTGTATAATATTTCATAAAGATTTATGTATTTAGAGTATAAGGCCATGGTTTAACCTTGTTATTTTTAATCTTATTATGCCCTTACCCTAATTTTATGTCAATAATGGATTATGTCCTTTATATTTAATTATGGAGGTACTTATACATATCTTCTACCTATCTACTGTGTTGATGTGATATTTATCATGTTCATTTTGTGTGAGTTCCTACTAGATTCCTTCCACGTATTGTGTATTATCACTCTTTCCCTTTTCTCTCTATTTATTATACAATAAGAATTAGGGTATGCTTACTTTTATTATTGAAACAAAGTATTGTGAAATCTAACATAATATTTGTTTAGGTATGGAATAACATCACTTAGTCATACAAACAATTTACTTAAAGTCTCTTCTAATTATTTTAATGTCAAGGGCAAGCTACTTTCTAGAGTTTTATAAGTCATTAATATTATAAGGGACAAAGGAATATTTTTTCTATTCCACCTAGACTAAAATTAGAATCAAACTCTCCCCTCTTACATTTTTTGCATTCTTGGTCTTATAATATGTCTATGTGTGTTCCACAACAAGACTTTATCAACATTGAACCATCCATTTTGAATCAACTTTGGATAGTAATCTCATGGTATTGAGGATTAATTTAGTACACATATGTGATAAATTTTAAGGATTTGAATCTCAATTGTAGATTGTTGATTTTCTATAAGATTGTCAAGTATAAGATGAATTTGGAGACTTCAAGGGCTATTGAGTACTATCCTCTCATCATGGTGCATTGACTATGACTATCCTATGGCTATTAAGGTATTAGCAACATATTATGAGGTCAAATACACCCATATATTGTTTTTCTTTGCTAATATCATCTAGTTTGGTTGTATTGATGTTTTGTTATTCATTGGATATGAGGTAACCCTATGTCCAAGGATTGAGATTCTCTCCCATTCTAAAAATTTGAATTATCCTATTGGCTTCATGGGATGGATATAATATTATCTTATGAGGGATCACAAATCCAAATCATACCCTTTTAACTCTTAGTTTAGTGACATGTTTTACCAGTTGCATAGGTGTGCGTGTGTTTTATACATGGAAAAGTGTCCTCTTATAAAAATATAGTTGTGTGCAATATGTTGGTTAGTGAAAGTGTGCAATGGTATTTAGAAGAAAGGTATTAACTATTCGAATCCTGCTCTTCTCGTTTGGTATTATTTTTTTATAAAATTGTACACTAGATTGTTTTTTCCCATATTCATTTTATAGGAGGTACCATTAGGTCCTTTATGAACATAATACATACTTGGCTAGCTTAGTCAGCCTAGGATGACAACTTCCTATATGTCTTGAGTTAAATCCTCACTAACTCATTTTATGGCTTCTTTTCAATTTATAGTTGATATTTAGGATAAGGTTGTTTCCAATATGGAGTCTAGTTAGAATAAAATTAATTTTTTTATATGCATGATCATGGTTATCAAATCAAATAAGCATATATTACATTATCTTATTGGTTCAAGGTATACATTGGTAAATAAGGGGTAAGATATCAACAACTAAACTTGAATTTGTGCATCTCAAATGGGAAATGTTGGTTTGTTATAACAAGTATAAGTTTTGAGGAGCTATTGTTACTTTTTATCTTGAATTTTCACAAGGAAAACCTTTCCAAAGCCTAACTTTCACATATGAAAGCATTTTAAGTTATTTTTCAAATCGCATGTTTTTTTAATTTTTTAAATTAGTGGTGTTTTTTAATAACTTGCTAGAATCATAAGGATGTATCATTGTATGATGATATTTAAGGCTTATATCATCTCATTTATAGTTGCAAAAGTATAATTTACATAAATTTATATGAAATGAGAAACTTTGGCCCATCTTAATTTGGATTTAAGAGATTGAAGGTAAACATATTATCTTTTAGAGCCATGGAAAAGGAGGATTTAAATTGTGTTTCCATAGAATAATCATATTCAGAATAGATATTTGAGCTATTGGTTCATGTCATTTATATATGTTCTTAAGGAAGATCTAAACTTCTTTGTTCTAGTTTATTTTTGGGAAATTGAAGACACATGGTGGGTCTTCTCATAGATAGGCTTCTTAAAATGCTCTTTCATCTATAATGAATATGACTAGACAGCCCAAATAAAATTTGAAGCCTCTAAAAAAGGAGATGTGCAGTTGTAATTAATTTAAAAATAATTTTATTTTCCAAACTTTGTTATATGCAAAAATAGAAGATTTGAGATAAAATCAAAGAGGGAGAATCTTTAGAGAATTTTTTTGTAGTAGAATATATTGGTGTAGTAGAGATTCCATTAAGGGTGGAGATATTATCATCAATATCTTCTCTCATTTTCCCTTCAAATAAAATTATGGAGGGTATTGATATATGTAATCTAAATTTATTTATATAGGGTTGACATTGTATGTTGTACTCCATTATGTATCATAACAATAAATTTTATATATTTTTTAATTAAGGTTTATTTAATATGGGCCCGTGGTTTAATATTTTTATAGTTAACCTTGATATATCATACCCTCATAATATATTAGTTATAAATTAATAATCTATAATTAATTACAGAGGTATTTATACACATATCCTACCTAATCCATTGTATTGGTGTGATATTATGAAGTGAGAAACTTTATCCCATATTCAAACAAGAGAAAGTTTCAATGCCAAGTTTCTTTCCTTCCATAACGTGACACATAATGCTTCATGTTCTACCTATAAACCACCTCTACATTTTTAGGCTTATTCCATATATATATATGGTTGGATCAAATATTGTGGCTATGGATGTTAACTCATCAAATATTAGATTGTGCTCTTTTATAACTACTAGGATTTTTTTATAGATTCTAAAATATTTGAGCAAGTCCTATAATCCTATTAGAAATAAAGTATATTCCATCATTTGGGTCATGTAAATGTATCTTCCAAGATACATACTTAGGACATTATATTACTTTAGGGGGAATTTATCTAGTTACTTCATGAAATGTAATAAATGCACAAGTGTCAATGTGCAAGCTATATATGTGCAAGTTGTCCCTTGCACAACTAGGTAGAGTGTTGGCCAAGGAACCTATCTTCCTATATAAGAAAGGCCTCATTGTTGTATAGATATGAGAAGTGGTACATAGATAGATAGATATTATTATAGCATAGTCGTAGGTAGTAGTACAATATTGTGTATATCACCATATAATGGTGATGGGTGCAATGTAGTTCAGTAGCTTCATTAATGGAGTGTTCATTTCCTCCATAGCTATGTTGTATTTATTTATATTATTTCTATTTATAGCATACTTCAGTCATATCACAAATTTACTTTCTTTTATATTATTTTGCATATTGTGATTTCTATATCCTATTGCTCATCATATAAAAATCTAACAATGGTATCAGAGCTACGGTAGATCTAGTAGATCAATAGAAAAACCACCATTGTCATTTAGCCTAAGTTTTTTGTCAATGTGATGTGTTGCTGGATCAGCCAATATAAAAAAATCTCAGAATATTCTAGGTGGTAGAATTAGGGAGAGTCAAAAATTTAGGACTGAAAAAAATATTAGCTCCAGAAATACTGAGATTACATTTCATTGGAGTCTTTCCATAGAGTTGTAGGAAAACTCGTGAAGACTAGGACTCAACATTCAATCCACTAGATTGAAAAATCATCTAGTGAAGATCATTCATGATATCTATAATTTACTAACTATAGCCCAAAGTTTATTTTATTGCAAAAAATTAATTCTCAAATGATTGGGACTCCTACAACAAAAAGCTAGGAGACTCCAACTTCGTTCCTCGAAGATCGACATATTTCCTTGTGTAGAGAAGTATACTGTGAAAGAAGAATTATGATGAACAGTAATGGTGAATTTAGGAGACTAAATATCTCCATTTCTAGATTAAATAACTTCACAATTGAATAAAATATGACAAAATCCATGATACTAAAAAGGCCATAAAATTCTTGATATTGAAAAGGCCATAGAAGCCTTGATATTGAAAATTCCACATAAGCCTTGATACTGAAAAGGCCATAGAAGCATTGATATTGAAAAGGTCATAGAAGCCTATATATTGAAAATGCCATAGAATCCTAGATACTAATAAGGTCATAGAAGCCTTGATTTTGAAGAAGACTTCAGAAGAGATTATCTAATTTAGAAGCAAATTAAAATTTTAGTACTAATACTTTGTTGCAAGGAAAGAAGATTTGGTGAGTTGAGAAACTTCATACAAAAAAGTTAGGAAGAGTACCTTCTTCAGAATTAATTTAGCACCTGAAGAAAAATCAAAGGAGATCAGGAGAATATCTTATTGAAGAAATTCTAGTCTCGAAAGAAGAAGAAGGACTAGGAGAGTCCTGCTTGAATCTAGAAGTAATAGAATCAGAGATCAAGAAGAAGATCTCATCACCAACACTTACAGGAGTAGAAGGTTGAATAAAAGGTCTCAAGGAAGGCTAGTAGAAGTTGTAATATCAAATACATTGGAAATGTCTCATTAAGAATCCATTAAAATTCTAGGAGAGCCTTTTTTATGAAATTATCAAAGGAAGACTCATTGGAGAAATCCACTACCAAGGAGAAGCCCCTAATAGTGAAGGACTTGGAAAAATTGTCACCATCCGATAACAAGCCCAAGAGAAGAATAATTTTTCAAGGAGTGCCAAATCTATGAAGAATAATTTGGCAAGGAGTGCCAAATCTATGAAGAATAATTTGGCAAGGATTTCCAAATCCCATAATAAGATCCTTCTTGAAGTTAAAATTCAACAAGAAGACTTGAAGATAGAAGAAGCTCACCAAATCTTGGATATTTGAAGATTACCTCTCAATGTAAGAAGGCACCACTTCAAATACAAAGACTTCTCCAAATATATAGCAGAAGGAGAACACAAGAGGAGAATAAGCCACCAAATCCTAGGATCGTGAAAGAAATTTTGAGACCATATTTTGTTGAAGAAGTTGTTCAGGACAATCTACAAAAGAGTTGCAAGATCCTACTCAAAGAAATAACTTGGTGATCTTAGACACCAAGATCTACATCCTCTACATAAGCGATAAAAGAGCTACATAAAATTTCAAAAAGGTAAGAAACTTTTGGTGCAAGTAGATTCATTAATTGGATTAATAATCATATTTGTTAAAGGATCTTAATTTGGATTAAAGTTGCAAGAAGAAAATTGGATTATACTTTTCAAAAGTGCAAAAAGAGAAAAGTTATTTTTAAGGTTCATTTGCACATTAATTAGGAGTTTATTAAATTTTGGAAATACTTCTATCAACTACCTATCATCTACTTTGGAAAATGAAAAAGAATACTAAGTCCTACAATATTAATTGTAGTGAAATTACAGAATAAATCTTGAAGATTCATTACAGATTATTCTTGATTAGTTGCAGTAAATTGTTTAAGTGCATTAATTTGAGAGTTGATTGGAGTGATAAGGTGAAATTGTTAGTGCATTAAAAAAAAGTCTATTAGATTCATTTGCACTATGCTCTCAAAAGGATTATTTTTTGTGTTCTTGAGAAGGGCACAAAATCAGAAATTATCAAAGTGTCTAAATACACTATTAGTACACAAAAATATGCAACATATAGTGGCATAGTGAAGCCACAAAAATAGGTTAGAATCCAAAAAAACTTGGAGAAGAAGATGCCTAACCAAAATCAGAAATAGAAGATTCAAATATTGATACTTGGTGAGTCTCAAATCCAAAGCATTACAAGGTTAGTTGCAAGGAGAAAAGTGCAGAAAATTGCATCATATAAAGAGCTTCTATATACTTCTATCTAAGCTTGGATTTGTCAACATAATATCCAAGAAAAAAGGGGAAGGTGTCTAAGCAAAGATACAACCTCAAAACCCCTACATTGCATTTGAAATTCTACCATATAAATCAGAATATTAGACCTACAAAAAGGAGTGCAAGAAAGGGTGCAAAAGGCATCTTATTTATAAATGTTGTTACATTGAGTTGCACTTCTCTAACTCATTCTACGCAGGGGAAAAAGGTATATTGGAAAGTGCCTCAAAGAAATAATAAAAATAGGTTGAACCATCCAAAGGTGACCAAACGCTAGAATTCTCCCAAGCATAGCAAAGAGCCACTCATTTAGGCTCATCTTATACGTATCTTGAATGGCCAAACCTACAAAAGACAAGGCACAAACCCAAGGGAAAATCAAGCAATGTATAAGAAAAGGAAATCAAATCAAGCATACGTCCAATCAAGGAGCATTCCTACCATAGGTAGATAATCACAAAGTCTTCATCAAAGCACTGCCACATCTCCACAAAAGCTCTACCAAAGCTCCTCCATATCTCCTCCATATCTCCACCATAAGATTTGCTTGGTTGGAAACATCTCAGCACCAACGAAGTATAACAAAGAACAAGGTGGAAGAACATGTTGAAAGGCTTATAATAAGGTGTTTATAAGACAAGGACATGCAAAGAAAAGAGGACACCACTTGTCATTCTCTAAAATAACCCTATAAAACACCCATGAAGGAGACGTTACGACATCATCATAATATAAGAAGTGTTACGTACAGCCAAGAGTGTTACAACAAGGTATGCGCTAAAGTAGAAATATATTTTGGAAAACACATGAAGGAGTGAAGAAAATATCTCAAGTGGTTGTGACACTTGTCACAAGCATTGAGACAAGATTAGTGTCTCCACCAAACACTTGAAGCACTCTTGAAATATTTAAAAAATGGTTGTGACACTTGTCACTCTATTGACTACCTATTAAAGATGACTTGGACGTGGCAAAAGTAGCAAGCAATTCATAGGCAACAGTAGCAAGCAAGTAAGAAGTAGCTCGATAGTAACATAATATCAGCTTGGTAGCTACACGACAAGAAATTGGTAGCAACTCGAAGAGTAATTTTAGAGAAATTTGGAGTATCCAAAAGTGGCGAAGAACATTGGTCTTGGTCAAACGGGTCAAGGAAGAATTAAAGTGAGTGTTGAAGTGACTAACAAGTGGAAAAATATTACATTACTCATAGCACCCAAGAAGGACAGACTACCATTGATTTCATAAAGGTACAATTTCCCATCTAATTTTCTTTCCTTAGAAAAGGGAGTTATATATTATAAGGTTGAAGTATTGAAAGAAAACCATCTTTATTTGAAAGCAAAACTTAGGGAAATTAAATATCAAAGTTGATTAATATTTGAAAAACACAACCTAGGATAAATAAGGGATACTACTTGGGATTAATCCATTTAAAGTTTACAAATATTAATGTGTTCTAATTTTACAAATTTGGAATTTATAAGGCTACAACATCAAACTAGGTTATTGGAAATTAGAAACACTTAAATAAAATCCTAAGGGATATAAAAATAGGTTATTAAGTTTTTTACTAATGTTGAAAATTTATAATATTCTTGTCTCAAAAACTTCTCAAAAGGGACAAAAGAAATCCAACATTAAAACCTCTTCAAAATTGAAAAGTTCTTAGTTCAATAGGATTAATAAGGTGTTAAGAAGTTGATTTTTGATATTTAAAAAAATTGTACAAAATCAACCAAAATTGAACTATATTTTACAAAGCACTATATCATATTCCAAAAATATCTAGGGATTCATAAGGTATTCTACAAAACTTAATAATAATAATAATAATATCTATCAAATATTATCAATATGTGAACATATAAGCTTTCTAAAAAACCTAAAATTAGGTATACATACTCTCATTACTAGGGAGACATAAGGAATTCTATAAACCTAAGGATTAATAAAGGTTTTATCAAATCAAGCTAATATACTTCAATAAGGGATCATTGGGAGCCATAAGGTAGACTACTCTATCCTTAAGAATTCAGGTTATACAAATGACTACTAGAATGCTAAGCAACACTCTTAGAAGTGGAATAAGGAATATACCAATATGGATTAAAAACATAATAGATTACAATTATGAAAAGGGCAAAGGAAAAGAAGAATAAATACAATACAAAAATAAGTTCTCAAATCAATAACTATGTAAAGAAAGATTCATCCAGTGAATTAGATGATCAAAAATAAGAAAATATTGATCAACAAGACTTCATACAGAAAGGAATAGCTTCAATTGTGCACATATGGTTAGAAGGTCTTATCAAGGAGATAGACAAATATGATATTCCTAAGATAGACTATAAAATTGTCAGATCATTTCTATTGTGCACTCATTGCAATCAATATGGTCATGAAAAGACCAATTTTTGGAGTTTATATCCATGCAAATATTGTGATGGAACAAATCTTTCATATTTCTCCTATTACTTAAAATATGGGTACTATAAAGACTATGAGAGAATATTACTTCAAAGAATAAACTTTTATCTTAAAAAACTTATTTTATATGGATCTACTAACATTGAGCTCAAGGTTGATACTTCTGAAGGACAAAGAAATATGTCATACATAGGTACAAAGGAAAGAAGAAGAATCAATTCAGATCCACTCAAGACATGCAGAGCAATGGTCCATCAAAGATGCCTGATATCAAGGAACAAAGAATGGAAAAGACAAGAAGCCTTTACATGTAGACTGAAGCAAAAAAAAAAGAACCAGATCAATACTGCTCTGAACAAGCCAAAGATCATCCAATAGAAGAAGATCCATATTGAATATTAAAGTCTTTAATACCCAAATAATGTAATACAAGGGGTGTTATAAATAGAGTATATTCCATCATTTGGGTCATGTAAATGTATCTTCCAAGGTACATACTTAGGACATTAGATTACTTTAGGGGGAAGTTATATAGTTACTTAATGCAATGTAATAAATACACAAGTATCAATGTGCAAGTTGTATATGTACAAGTTGTCCCTTGCACAACTAGGTAGAGTGTTGGCCAAGGAACCTATATTCCTATATAAGAAAGACCTCATTGTTGGATAGATATGAGAAGGGGGACATAGATAGATAGAGATGCTTATAGCATAGTCATAGGTAGTAGTACAATGTTGTGTAGATCACCATATAATGGTGATGGATGCAATGTAGTTTAGTAGATTCATTAATGGAGTGTTCATTTCCTCTATAGCTACATTGTATTCATTTATGTTATTTCTATTTATTGCATACTTTAGTCATCTCACATATTTACTTTCTTTTATATTATTCTGCATCTTGTGATTTCTATCTCCCATTGCTCATTATATCAAAAGCTAACAAATCCATGTTTGTATGGTTTGAATTAATTATTTTTTACTTCACACATTGATTTTACTTGATTTACTACTAGTTTTAAATCACCAAAAAAATCAACTTTTAATGTCAATTTTTTTTGCCTTCCATAATCTAAGACATAATTCTTCATTTTCTACCACATTATTGGTAAAGTGAAAAAGAAATATGCATGCATAACCAAATTTTTCTCCTTATGGGTTTGTAAACTATATTTCTATCCTTACACCATTTCTACCTCTAACTCCATTTACATACATGATCCATAGGTCCTTGAATCCTTGAGCTTGTTCCTTTTTTAAAGTTGGAATTTTCTCTAGCTTTTAAACACCAAATAATTGTTAAGTTTAATTTCTTTGATTGACTCCTATAGATAATCACATTCATCTTCTTGAAGTATGCTTATGATCAATTTTCTTTTGGAAACTAGTTCATCATCATCCAATTATTCATCTATAAACTTGGGTAATTCATTCCAATGAATTCTCCCATGATCATCTAACTTATTATGAAGGTAGTTATATGGTAGTTCATATTTAATTCTTATGGTTTTACCATATTTCAACACCTTTATGTCCATTCTCATGACAACAAAATTCTAAAATAAGGTGGAAGATATATCATAATTACTTATTGTACCATTATAAGTTTAAGGGGATTGGCAACAAACATAATTAAATCCTTTAGAATCCTTATGGTGTTTACCCTTGTTCTATCCATTTAGACTAGTCCTTTTAACTTTTTATATGGGGTATTCCCATTTCTTCGCACATATCCCTAGGCATTACCATGACATCCAGTCCTAAATCAACTATGTAACTATTGTCCTCTTTGATTATCCTAGGGAAGAGACTGAGGACTATTGTTACCACTTCACAACTTCCCCAAAATTGGGGATCCACTAAAAATTTTGAGATTTTGATATTTTGGTTTCCAAGATCTTGATTGTTTGATTAAAAATCAAACCTTTCTTTACTTTATTTTATATTTTGTTGGGCCTCTTTTGAAAAATTTAAGACCTGATAAGTGTGATTTTAAATGTTTTAATTTTAATTTTTAAAATAAATCATTTAAAATCATTAAATAAAATACTTTAGAGTATAATTTTAATGTTTTAAATCATTCATTTTAAATTTTAATTAAAATATTTAAAGTTCATTTTGAATGTTTTTATTTCAAAGTGTATTGTAAATTTTTTAATTAAAATATTTAAAGTACATAATTTTAATGTTTTAAATCATTCATTTTAAAGTTTAATTAAAATATTTAAAGTTCATTTTGAATTTTTTTATTTTAAAGTGTATTGTAAATGTTTTAATTAAAATATTTAAAATACATTATTATAAAAAAATGTGTTGGTTTTGCAAGGTTTCAATATGAATGAACGAATAAAGGAGCAAAAAGCAAAGAGAATAATATGGTTATAAAATCCGTTTTAAATTGTAGAACGGAATGAACGAACACAATGTTAAATTATAAATAGGACATTGGAAACCATGAAAAGGGGCCGAACATTTGAGAAGAGAAGAATTCTAAAGAAAGCGTTTGAAGAGAAGGTTGATTGCAGGTTACAAAGGAGATGGATTGACAAATTTCATAGGAGCTCATTGAGATTAGTTTATAAGGTTTATCTATCAAATATATTGATTTTATTGTATTGAAACAAACATTATTTTTGGTGTTTCATTTAATCAATAAAATTGATTTATTTTAAATTACAATTTGTTGCTCCATAGACGATTGTATCTTATATTTAATTGAGAGAATTTTGATTAATATAGGTTATATTTACGTTTCAGGAGTTTCTGTTTATTATTTCATAGCCTGCAACTTTGTTCACTATTTTATTTTATTTTCCTCACTCTTATTTTGAGTTTATTTTAAATTATAAGTTCGGATTACAAAAGCCCTAATTTGATATTATAAAGGATTCAAACTTTATAATTAGAGGCTTACGTTTATTCATTTTTCCAAATATTAAATTTAATTGATATTTGAGTGAATAAACATGATTGGAAAATTACAGAAATCCTAACTGCAATAATTATAAAAGTTCAAAACCTTATAATTAGGGTTCAAACTTTTTATATTTGTTCACCATTCGGATATTCAAATTTCAATTTTATATCAGGATGAACAAACATTCAAATTAAATAAAAACCTTAATTTTTAATATTATAAAGTTCAAAATTTATAATTAAGGTTTAGATTTAATGACTTTTTGGAACTTACGTAAATTTTAATTTTATGTAAAGTTTCACTGAAATCCTATTTCATAATTATAAAGGTTCAAAACCTTATAATTAGGGTTTAAAATTTTTTATGTTTGTTCACCATTCGGATATTCACATTTCAATTTTATATTGGGATGAACAAGCATTCAAATTAAATAAAAACCTTAATTTTTTAATATTATAAAGTTCAAACTTTATAATTAGGGTTTTATATTTAATGACTTTGTTGGAACTTACGTAAACTTTAATTTTATGTAAAGTTTCATTGAAACCCTATTTTATAATTATAAAGGTTCAAAACCTTATAATTATGGTTCAAACTTTTTTATGTTTGTTCACCATTTGGATATTCACATTTCAATTTTATATCAAGATGAACACACATTCAAATTAAATAAAAACCTTAATTTTTTTAATATTATAAAGTTAAAACTTTATAATTAGGGTTTTATATTTATGTTGGCAATTTTGGGTACCTTGGGTACATTGCCTTTGCTCAAGTGTAGATGTTGTCATTGATGTCAAGAAGTTCTTGAAGCAATTTGATTTGATGTCAAGGAATTTGTTTTGTTGAAGGTTATTCAGAGCATGATCAGTGAGTTTCCAAGAAGTCCTTAGTGGCCCATTTGCAAAAGATCAAGAAAAAGACAAGTAAGAAAAAGTATGCAGCCGGCTGGAAAAACTGTCACGATTTCACGACATGTTTGAGGAGAGAGAAAGTTCTGGCAAAACTGTCACGATTTCGCGACATGTTTGAGGAGAGAGAAAGTTTGGCAAAACTGTCACGATTTCGTGACATGCTGGAAGAAAGAGAAGAAGCTGGCAAAACTATCATGATTTCGTGACATGTTGGCAGAGAAGGAGAGCAAGATGGAAAGTGTCACGATTTCGTGACATGTCGCATTTTCGCGACTCGAAAAGTGCAGGAAGGCAAAGAAGGAAAAGTGTCACGATTTCGTGACACATTGCCAAGAAAGTTGTACGGACGAAAAAGTGTCACGATTTCACGACATAATGCAGAAAAGAGAGTCCGCAGTGTGAACTGTCACGATTTCGCGACAAGTTCGAAGAGAGAGAAAGTAACATGAGAAATGTCATGATTTCGCGACATGCTGTAGAGGTCGAGGTGAGGACTGTCACGATTTCGTGACATGCTAAAAAGCTCGAAGTGAGAACTATCATGATTTCGTGACATGCAGCAAAGGGAAGAGTTTGAAATGAGAAGCATCACGATTTCATGACAGGTTGCAAAGAAAGCTTTCGAAAGCTGAAAGCATCACGATTTCATGACAGGATGAAAGAAAAGCGTACGGATGGAGAAAGTGTCACGATTTCGGAGAAAGGTAGGATGGAGAAAGTGTCAGATTTTGAAAAATGGAAGCGAGTCTTTATAGGAGAAGTGTCATGATTTCATGACAAAGTAAAAGGAAGGCTATGAAGACAAAAGCATCACGATTTCGTGACATGTTCCAGTTTGGGTAAGGTAGAGAGAAGCTTAAGGCAGCGAAAGTGTCATTTCACATGTTTCTAGTGAAGAGAAAAGGAGAAGGGTCATGATTTCATGACAAGAGTGAAGATGACGTCGAGGCGAAGTGTCATGATTTCATGACAAAAGCAGAGAAGAAGGCCATGAAGTCGAAGGGTCACGATTTGCGAGAAGTGAAGATGACGTCAGAGAAAAGTGTCACGATATCATGACAAAAGCCATAAGATAGTGTTTGGTTGCAAAGGTGTCACGATATCGTGACATGTTGTAGTTTCATGAGAAAAGCTACAGAAAGAGGTGAGTTGAAGTCAACAAAGTTAAATTTGAGCCGACGAAGTTTAGGGTTTGACCAATGTAGTTTGAGGGTGTGCACGACTAAGATCAAGGTTTTGATCTTGAAAGGTTTAGTATAAAAGGAGGGCTGTTTGGAGAGAAAACTGATCGATCGATGTGTGCGTTCGAGGAGCGGCATTCGTAGTCTATGCGAAGAGAAGAAGTTCGATCGTCGAGAGCAGAGTGTATTCTATCAAAACTTCCAAGTAAGAGAGATCGAAGGAAGCAGAGTGCGTGAAGACTATACAGTTGTAATTGCATAGAAGTGCAAAGGTCAAAGTTTGATCGAGTGCAGTTGTGATTGCACAAAAAGAGCGAAGGACTGTGTTTTTGTGCAGACCAAAAAAAGAGGACAAAGACATTTGTGCCAGATCGAAGGACTATGTTTGGTGCAGATCAGAGAAAGAGATCGAGGACATTTGTGCTAGACCGAAGGACTGTGTTTAGTGCAATTTCGAGGACCAGCTTTGAGGTGATAGAGTTGAGGACAGAGGTCTCCAACCAGAGCAGGGAAGACAGGTGTCTTCTGTGGATAGAGTTCCATTTGCTAAGGGCAGCTGAGACAGAGGTCTTCTAGAGGATCACCAGTCAGAGCAGAGTTAGGGGAAGGTATCTCCTTTGAGCAGAGGCTCATAAACTTTGTAATTGGGAAGGTTTCCCAAAGAATTTGAGATAAACTTTTAGAGAAAAGTTTTGTGGACGTAGCCCAGCCATTCTGGGTGAACCACGTTAAAAATGAGTCTTCAATGTGTGATGTTTTCTGTCTTGTTTAATGTTGTATTGATGCCACTGCTATCTGAAATTAAAATTATTAAATGGTTAAGTCTTATACTGTTCACCCCCCCTCTCAGTATAAGTTCATGTTCTTCAATTGGTATCAGAGCCGGTTTCTCCAGAAAGAGCCTAACAGCTTGGAGAAGGATCGATCAGAGGAACATACAGATAAAGAGGTTGAGTTCGATCTCAAAGGTGAATTCTTCTTGGCTTTAAGAAAGCTTGAGAAATTCAGGGAAGAGAATTCTGTTCTCAAGCATCAATGTCAGGAAGAAGAGATAGCAAGATCAGATTTGTCTCAAAAGGTTATAGATTTCAAAATTCTAGCTGAAGAAGGAAAGAAGATTGAACAGGTTCTGACAGAGGCTTTAAAAGGAAAGGAAGCTGATTGCGAGAAACTAGAAGAAGAGGTTATGACTCTTAGAGTGAAGTTGGAACAGTTGGCTCCGTGTGAAAAGCAAGAGAAGGATGGTTTCACCATTCATGAAATAGGGTCTTCGAGCAAGATCAATTTTCATCCTGAAGAGCGGTGGATTCCAGTCCGTCACAAGAAGAACAATCATCCAAGACATCAAAACAGGTTACATAATACTTTCCATGACTATTGTTTATCCTGCAAGAATTTTGGTCACAAAGCTATGCATTGCAAAAAATCCTTGAACAGTCATAGTAAGGAAAATGTTAACTCTTTTGCTCCTCTTATGAATAAAAATGTCATGTGTTTCAAATGCAAGAATTTTGGGCATATAGCAAGGATGTGCAGTTTAAATAGATCTAGCCTTGAGTTCACTAAAAAGAGAAATGAGATCAAATCTAAGTCAATGATAGTTCAAACTGCTTTTCATGCTCAAGACAAAGTAGAAAAATGGTATCTTGATAGTGGCTGTTCAAAACATATGACTGGTGAAAAGGAAAAGTTCTTGGTCTTTAAAGAAACAAATAGAGGAACAGTCAGTTTTGGTGATAACAGGTCAGCTAAAATCTGTGGTAAAGGAACTCTTAGTTTGGATGGGAAATCCAAAACAGAAAATGTGCTTTATGTAGAAGGCCTAAGACATAATCTTCTAAGCGTGAGTCAACTTTGCGATCAAGGGCACATAGTATCCTTCTTTTCAGATAGATGTGAGATAAGTAAAGAAAAAAATGGAAAACTCATTGCGAGTGCTACAAGGACTCCAAACAATCTTTACATGTTAAGTGAGATAAAAAGGGAAAAATGTTTTCTAACTCAAGAAGATGAGAGTTGGCTATGGCATAAAATACTGGGGCATTTGAGCTTTGATAATCTTGTCAATATTAGTAACAAGGAAGCAGTAAGAGACTTGCCCAAAATAAAAAGGCCCCATAACATCGTTTGCGGTCCTTGTCAACATGGAAAATAGACTAGAACCAGTTTCAAATCAAAAGGGTATACTTCTTCAAAACCATTGGAGCTTATTCATACTGATTTATGTGGCCCCACCAGAACTCAGAGCATTCAGGGAGAAAGCTACTTCATGCTGTTTATAGATGATTATTCTAGAATGACTTGGGTTACTTTTCTCAAAGAAAAATCTGAAGCGTTTGAAAAATTTAAAGCTTTCAAAGAAATGATTGAAAATGAGACTGACAAGAGAATCAAATGCTTAAGATCAGATAGAGGAGGAGAGTTCACTTCAAATGAATTTGTGGAATACTGTGAGCAACACGGAATCAAAAGAGAATATTCAGCAGCAAGAACTCCTCAACAAAATGGAGTAGTTGAAAGGAAAAATAGAACCGTTGAAAATATGGCTAGAGCAATGTTAAATGAGTCAAAACTTTTAGATGGCTTTTGGAGAGAAGCAGTCAGTACAGCAGTCTACATCATCACCAGGGCTCAACTCAGAGTCAATCATCATAAAACTCCCTATGAATTATGGAAAGGAAGACCAGCTACAGTAAAATACTTCAAAGTGTTTGGGAGTAAGTGCTTCATCAGAAGGGAAGATCAGAATCTGGGTAAGTTTGATCCTAGGTGTGATGAGGGAATTTTTCTTGGATATTCCAGCAAAAGCAAGGCCTACAGATGTTTCAACAAAAGAACTCATACAATTGTAGAGAGCATAAATGTAACAGTAGATGAAAAGACAGGGATAAGAGAACCAGTCAAGGAACTCAGTGATGAAATTTGTCAAGAAGAATTCAGAGAGGTTTCAGATGAAGAAGAGGAAAGACAACAACTGCTTCCCAAAACTCCTTCACGGTATGTTCAGAAACATCATCCCAAATATTTGATCATTGGTGATCCAAATAGCAGGCAAACAAGAAGAAGAGTCATTCCTTCACATGATTCTGTGAATGTTTCATTGTTATCTCAGATTGAGCCAAAATATTTCAGTGAAGCATGTACAGATAAGTTTTGGGTAAAAGCAATGGATGAAGAGCTAAATCAAATAGAGAAAAGTGAAACCTGGGATTTGGTTCCAAGACCTAAGGGCAAGAATGTCATTGGCACAAAATGGATATTCAGAAATAAACTCAATGAGGATGGAAATATTGTCAGAAACAAAGCGAGGTTAGTCTGTAAGGGTTATGCTCAAGTCGAAGGTGTTGATTTCGAAGAGACGTTTGCGCCTGTTGCTCGTCTTGAAGCTATCAGAATGTTTTTGGCCCTTTCAAGCTTCAAATCATTCAAGGTATATCAAATGGATGTAAAGTAGACTTTTTTAAATGGGGTGTTGGTAGAAGAAGTCTACATAGAACAGCCAGAAGGAGTGTCTCTCTCAAAACAGTCAGACTATGTGTGTAAACTAAAAAAAGCCTTATATGGGTTAAAGCAAGCACCGAGGGCGTGGTACTCAAGACTTGACAGTTATCTTCATGAGCAAGGCTTCAGGAAAGGCATGGCAGATAGCAATCTGTATATTAAGAATGAAGATGATGATATGTTGATTATAGTTGTCTATGTTGATGATATTATTTTTGGGGGAAATAATAATCAGATGTGCAAAGTTTTTGCTAATACCATGCAGAAGGAATTTGAGATGTCTATGATTGGAGAGCTGTCATTCTTTTTAGGTCTTCAGATTGCGCAATCAAAAGATGGTATATTTCTCTCTCAGGGAAAGTATATCAAAGAAATGTTGAAAAAATTTGGGATGATGGACAGCAAACCCGTGTGTACTCCAATGATTACAGGGTGCAATCTGAGTAAAGATGATGAATCTCCAATGGCGGATCAGAGGTTGTACAGATCTATGATTGGCAGTTTACTATACAAGATACAACTACCAGACCAGATATCATGCAGGCCGTTGGGTTAGTAGCAAGATTTCAGGCAGCTCCAAAAGAATCTCATGTTATAGCAGTTAAGAGGATATTCAGATATTTGAAGGGCACTATGGACTTTGGGCTTTGGTATCCCAAAGGTGATGATTTCACCCTCACAACTTATACAGATGCAGATTGGGCAGGCAGTATTGATGACAGGAAAAGCACTAGTGGTGGAGCATTCTTTTTGGGAAAGAGTTTGGTTTCTTGGCTAAGTAAGAAACAACCTTCAGTTTCCTTATCTACAGCAGAGGCTGAATACATAGCAACAGTGGTCGGGTGCACACAGGTTTTATGGATGAAAACCACCTTGGAGGATTTCAAAGTCAAGCATGAACAACCCATCTCCATTCTTTGTGATAATACAAGTGCCATAAGTATTTCCAAAAATCTGGTAATGCACTCAAGGACGAAGCACATTTCCATCAAATATCATTTTCTAAGGGAGAAAGTGCAAGACAAGCAGGTCAAGCTAGAGTATGTGTCTACTAAAGAGCAGATTGCCGATATCTTCACCAAACCTCTTCCAAGAGATACGTTTGAGTATCTAAGGGAGAAATTGGGAGTTGTACTCCCACCCCAGAATTAATCACCTCATCAGGAGGTGGGGGAGGGACCAAGCTAAGAAGATCTTTCTTAGTCCCGAGCCCCAAAGGTGACCCTTTGCCATTGATGACAAAGGGGGAGAGATATGAGTAAGGGGGAGAGCTTCAAGTGAAGAGGAAAGCTTCAAGTCAGGGGGAGCAAAACTTCAAAGGCAGATTCTCAAGTTGTTGGCACAGTTGGTTTCAGTTTTGGCTCTTAAGATGTGTTTCAGTAAAAGTTTGCCATCAATGACAAAGGGGGAGATTGTTGGCAATTTTGGGTACCTTGGGTACATTGCCTTTGCTCAAGTGTAGATGTTGTCATTGATGTCAAGAAGTTCTTGAAGCAATTTGATTTGATGTCAAGGAATTTGTTTTGTTGAAGGTTATTCAGAGCATGATCAGTGAGTTTCCAAGAAGTCCTTAGTGGCCCATTTGCAAAAGATCAAGAAAAAGACAAGTAAGAAAAAGTATGCAGTCGGCTAGAAAAACTGTCACGATTTCGCGACATGTTTGAGGAGAGAGAAAGTTTTGGCAAAACTGTCATGATTTCGCGACATGTTTGAGGAGAGAGAAAGTTCTGGCAAAACTGTCACGATTTCGTGACATGCTGGAAGAAAGAGAAGAAGCTGGCAAAACTGTCGCGATTTCGCGACATGTTGGCAGAGAAGGAGAGCAAGATGGAAAGTGTCACGATTTCGTGACATGTCGCATTTTCGTGACTCGAAAAGTGTAGGAAGGCAGAAAAGGAAAAGTGTCACGATTTCGTGACACATTGCCAAGAAAGTTGTACGGACGAAAAAGTGTCACGATTTCGTGACATAATGTAGAAAAGAGAGTCCGTAGTGAATGCATGATTTCACGACAAGTTGAAGAGAGAGAAAGTAACATGAGAAATGTCACGATTTGCGAATATGAGGTCGAGGTGAGGCTATCACGATTTGTGACATGCTAAAAAGCTGAAGTGAGAACTATCATTATTTCATGACATGCAGCAAAGGGAAGAGTTTGAAATGAGAAGCGTCACGATTTTCGATAGGTTGCAAAGAAAGCTTTTGGAAGCTGAAAGCGTCGCGATTTCGTGATAGGATGAAAGAAAGTAGGGATTTTGAAGGATGAAAGAAAAGCGTACGGATGGAGAAAGTGTCACGATTTCATGATAGAAACTGGAAATAGATCTTCTATAGGAGAAGTGTCACGATTTCATGATAGAAGTAGAAAGGAAGGCTATGAAGACAAAAGCGTCGTGATTTCGTGACATGTTCCAGTTTCGCGGAGTAAGGCAGAGAGAAGCTTAAGGCAACGAAAGTGTCACGATTTTGTGACATGTGAAGAAAAGAGTTAGAAAGGAGAAGTGTCATGATTTCATGATAGAAGTGAAGATGACATCAAAGAGAAATAGTGTCACGATTTATGACAAAAGAGTAGAAGAAGGCCATGAAGTGAAGTGTCACGATTTCATGATAAGAGAAGATGACGTCAGAGAAGCAAAAGTGTCATGATATCGTGACAAAAGCCATAAGATAGTGTTCGGTTGCAAAGGTGTCATGATATCGTGACATGTTGTAGTTTCATGAGAAAAGCTACAGAACCAGAGGCGGTTGAAGTCGACAAAGTTAAATTTGAGCCGACGTAGTTTAGGGTTTTGCGACGATGAGTTTGAGGGTTGTTACGACTAAGATCAAGGTTTTAATCTTGAAAGTTTTAGTATAAAAGGAGGGCTGCTTGGAGAGATTCTGATCGATCGAAGTGTGCGTTCGAGGAGCGGCATTCGCAGTCTGTGCGAAGAGAAGAAGTTCGATCGCCGAGAGCAGAGTGTATTCTATCGAAACTTCCAAGTAAGAGAGATCGAAGGAAGCAGAGTGCGCGAAGACTATGCAGCTGTAATTGCGTAGAAGTGCAAAGGTCAAAGTTTGATCGAGTGCAGCTGTGATTGCGCAAAAAGAGCGAAGGACTATGTTTTTGTGCAGACCAAAAAAAGAGGACAAAGACATTTGTGCCAGATCGAAGGACTGTGTTTGGTGCAGATCATAGAAAGAGATCGAGGACATTTGTGCTAGACCGAAGGACTGTGTTTAGTGCAATTTCGAGGACCAGCTTTGAGGTGATAGAGTTGAGGACAGAGGTCTCCAGCCAGAGCAGGGAAGACAGGTGTCTTCTGTGGATAGAGTTCCATTTGCTAAGGGCAACTGAGACAGAGGTCTTCTAGAGGATCACCAATCAGAGCAGAGTTAGGGGAAGGTATCTCCTTTGAGCAGAGGCTCATAAACTTTGTAATTGGGAAGGTTTCCCAAAGAATTTGAGATAAACTTTTAGAGAAAAGTTTTGTGGACGTAGCCCAGCCATTCTGGGTGAACCACGTTAAAAATGAGTCTTCAATGTGTGATGTTTTCTGTCTTGTTTAATGTTGTATTGATGCCACTGCTATCTGAAATTAAAATTATTAAATGGTTAAGTCTTATACTGTTCAACCCCCCCTCTCAGTATAAGTTCATGTTCTTCAATTTAATGGCTTTTTTGGAACTTACGTAAACTTTAATTTTATGTAAAGTTTCATTGATGAAGTAAATTTTGATTTTAATTAAAATGCTTAATGAAATTTATGTTAATATAAAGTTTTGAAGCATTTTTAATTAAAATTTTGTTTTGAAGTTTTAAAATAAATTTGCATAGTTTAAAAATTAAATTCAAGGCAAATTTATTTATTTTGAAAAGTGAATTTTATTGGAGAGTGAGATCAAGACACCTGAAATCCAGGCCCCTTGTTAACAAGTTATGTGCATTCAAGAGTTATTTTTAGCATTATTTCATATCTAGATGTTCCACACTTTTATGACACATTATAACAAAGAACCTTGGAAGAATCAAGTATTCTTTTGCAAGAGAAGGTTTTAACTCTAAAATCCTAACTATGAGTGTGATTTCGCAACTGAGTGAAATTATCCCTCAACAAGGACAATCATACCTCATGTAGAGTGACACAACAAGGCCTCTCTTAAGAGTGTAGGGTTTGGCTCAATCAAGGGCCTTTGTGAGTTTTTCATAATGTATGTTCCTTGTTAAGATGTGATCTTTGGGTGCACCTTCCTAATCTACCAACTTTAAGGGAAAAAGGGTTAGAGAAAATAAGAAAAGCAAAGATAGCAAAGATGAAAAAATATTCCTAAGCTAACAAAGTAGTAATGTGCCAAAGATAAAATAAGATCCTCCTACCCAATAAGCCTAAATGTTATGTGCCAGCATGAACACTTCCTCTCTTTAACATAGATGAGCCCAAATTAGAGTTATAGGCATACACATGCATAAAGATATGGGTAAGAGAATGAGAACCACATATGGCTACTCAAAATAGAAACATAGGCCTCCCATATACATATGCATGCAAGTAAAACATAAAAATAGGTAAAGCTTGCAAATATACACCCACATAATAGAGATGGGTCAAAGCATGAGAACCATATATGTCTACCCAAAATAGATGTTTAGGCCTCTACTGTATATATGTGTGTGTGTGCAAACAAGATTACAAATATTGTGCTTGTAGTAGGGGTTCTACTACCCACAAGTCACTTAATATTTCACTAACTACTATACAAGAAAAAATGACAGGAAAAATTTATATAACTTGTCGATCCTCTACAATACTAAAACTACTACTACTATATATTATAATAAAAGAGATTTTCCCTCCAAAACTATTCAGAGATTTCAAGGTGACTGTTGCTCCTGGTGTCATGTCATATCTTGATTGAATTTGTTGCATTCCTTTAAGATCTCTACCTATAGAACCATTAATTTTGGGTTTTTTTAGCCTCTCAATGTTCAACTATTTCTCTCATTATTACCTACCCATTTTGGGGATCCCCAAAGTAAGTACATAATATCTTTGCAATCAATGTGCTAGGTTTGAGGTTGTTTTTTTGTAGCTCCCATGCCATTGTATTTAATGAGCCAACCACTTATTTGGTTTACCATATTTTTTTTGCAGGAGTAAAACTATACTCCTCAAAATATTGTACAATTCAACACAATATGTGGGGCCTATTATCATAACCTTGAATATCAAGTATGGGAGCCAACATCCCTCCATGTAGGGGATTAGGGGCAAAAGCCCCCGAAGCATATTTTGATTTCCTAAAATTTTCAAGCATTGATGGTTTTAGCCTTTAGAATTTTGATCACCCTCTAACTCCAATACTTCTATCATCTTCCAATCTCATATTATCTAACCTCAGATCTTATTGCATCAAAAATTTTGCCTTGCATATTTAGTTGGAGCTATTATAACTTTCAACTTTTTAATGCTCTACTTATTTCTATATTTTGGGACTTTTTACATTTAGGTTCTTAGATCTTGTTTAATTGGAACTTTTGTACACACTTTATCTAACGTCTAGTTTTCTTCTTCCTACTTGTTTCCCCTTCGCTTGAGATTTTCTTAAGGTAACATTCGAGTGTAGTGATAATTCATTACATTAACTTTATAGTAGTACCCTTTGATCTTCAATATGATATAAAATGGAGGTATTTTCATTATCTTTGGTTTTAGTGTATTCAAAATTTCAATCGCACTCACCTATATATCCAATGGATATTTAGCCATTAAATTTTGTTGTTCAACTATGTTAGGCAATATTAGAGGCTATTTTGTGTAATTGATTTAGAGTTAACATAACTTCATTATTTATCTTTTAATTTTTTAATACTAAATATCTCAATCCTAGCAATGATAATGCTTCTAACATATTTACTTTTGTGGGTTTTCTTTTTATTTGATGTGATATATTAAACTTTGATTCTATAATATTACTTCACTATATAGCACAAATTTTCTAAATTACCTTGTAGTAGTTGTTTGAACTATACTTGTTAATAATGATATTTTTATGTTCTTTTTGAATGTTCTACATATCTTACTAACTTTGTTTATGTTGTTTTCTAGACCCTATCTTTCCTACTATAGACTCTCCTACATTTGATGATTTTGAATGTTGAGCATGTGCTAGTAATATTTCCTAATTATTTTATGTTTATAGGTTGGTTTGATGGCATGGTTCCCTTGTCTCTGAGATGAAGATATGGTCATTCTATTTTAAATAATATGGTACCTATACCTAGCTTTGGTTGTTTTTTTTGGAGTTTATTAAGGTTATATTAATTGAGTTTGTTCTTCTATTAAATTTTATTTACTTTGTATTATAATCCATTGTTGTTGATTTATTAACACTTTTTGATATTCAAAAGAAAATATTTTTCATCCCCTGGTATTTGAAAATTATCAAAAACTAGGTTGTTAACATCAGGTGTCACAGGTATCAACTACCATCCCACCACAAACTAGTCTATCACCAGTTAATTATTTATTGGTTAATTGATTACTAGTGGTTGGACAATCATTGGTTGGCTTACAATGCTTTCTTGTTGAGATTGATTCTATTTACTATATATTATTATCTAAGCATTATGGATAGCCATTGCATATTCTACTTGATTATGTCTATTTTTGCAAGCACAATACCATATTGTTTATTTCTAAATTATCATTCACCATGTTATATACTTGGTATGTCATTTGTCCACTTGTTGATCTAGGAACTTGATATTTAGTTAGATAAGAAATTATTTGCTACCATTACTTATTTTGTTATCACCCCTACTTTGCCTTTGCTTTATTATCATTTTATTATGATTTTTATTGCTATGGAGTATAAATCTATTATTTGAAGGTCTAGCTAAATATTAACACCTATCTATTCTTGTGTTAATTAATTTTAATTTTTGTGGAAGATAGACACAGTTAGTGACTATTATGGTATTGGTAATGCCAATTGGATTTGGAATGCAATACTATTATAAAGACTTTGATCTTAAAATGTTATTGTATAATAAGCATTGGTTTATGTTTATGCAAATATTTTAGATGGCCATGGGATTACTTGAGGGGGCACCGATGGTTAATATCGGTATGCTTTTATGTATTGGTATTGAACATTTGTAATTTGTGTAAGTGGTGGTGTACGATATTTAACATATTGGGTATGAGGTTGTGGCGCATGAGCTAAAAAATCCACTAGTGGTGTAGGTATCATTTTCCCTATCTAACTACTTTCTCAAATGCCTAGGATAACATGACATGATTAGCATTTTAGATTATCATCACAAAATCATATTGTAGACCCTTATGTAATATACTAATGCTTACATATATTTTGATTCAATATTTAATGGTGTTAGTAGTAGAGTCTTGATAAAATCCATGCTATAATCATAGATGATTTTATTTTATTATTCGTGGATGTCATTTAATTAAAAAAACACTAAATATGCAATGCCATGTTTACCAAAATATTTTATGAAGCTCAATCAATAACTAAATTGTTTTCTTGATAATTTAAATATTTTATTACTACCGTGTTTTTCAGGTTGACCCAAAACCTTTATACAAAAATCAGCATATCGCTGAGGAGCAGGATCCTTAACTTCCTGAGGACCCTCGGTCCTTTACCTTAACTAGCCATCTTAGAATTTCACCAGACAGAAACCTAAAATCCTGAACCACCTTAGACAGAAATACGTTTATAATCATTAACTAGAAACCACAGACAACCCAGAGAGTTCCATCCCACACAAACCCAACTAGTAGGTACCAAGACAATATAAAAGACACAAGCCAAAAAAACATTAGACCCTCTACACAGGACACTAACAAAACTTGACAACAAATATACGCATTTGGCCTTGCCAAACCACCATTTTTTATTAGAGTCTCTTCTTGTATGGTGCTAATCCTCCTCGTCCTCGTTCTGCACATCATATTTGTCATCCTCCTGCTTATCTATCTCTAGATTAGCCTCCACTAGCTTGTTGCCCTGGTACCCTTCATTAAAGAAAATATTTGTTAACACCTCAAGGATCTCCTGCAATTGAGTCAGGACAAAGCACTTGAGGACCATAATTATAGGGTCAGGACCTTCTTCCTAAGAATCAATCTCGAGGGGTTTTTAGTTCCCCTGCATTTTCTTGTTCTTCAGCCTCAGTTAGGATCTCTTTGGTCCCTTCAGTTCCTCGATGCTCAACTTCTTCCTAGCAGGTCCTCTACTTGCCATATCAAATCCTCTTTTCTTATTTGGGGATGCAAAATGAGGCTTGGGCAAACTGGGGTTGTCCCTGCCTTGGAAATTTTTGCCTGGTGGACAACCAAGATTTAAGCTTGGGGTATGGTAGGGGATTCATCTTGGGGGGAGGTTAGCAAGACATATTTGTATATAACCTTAAATAGACCCTAATGCAAAGGCAAGGCATAACCTTTCTTACTACGGCATGAGTTGATGGTGTAATTCATGGAATTAAGTAGGAATTAGGGTATGCTTATTGGATTAATATCCTGAAAGAAGTTCACAAATGCATAGTGGAAGCTAAGGAGGACCTTGCCAGGTTTCTCAGCTATGATGAACTCCATCACATTTTTCATTACAGAGTTCCACGGGGCAGGGAGGTCCACTCTGGTTAATCCATTCTTTGCCTCCTTGAAAATATTGGGATTTTCCTTAAACTCACGTAATTCCACTTCCCAGTTGTGTTTTTGCCTATGGATGGATCTCCCTTTAATCATCTACCCCATAACAGCGGCCAAAAGAGTAACATCGATGATAATTTTGTGCTCCCAAATTTCCACCCTACCGTCCTCCCAGGACTCCATAACAACTTGGGTTATGTCTTCTTCCACTCCCGATAACATGTTGAAAAACTGAGTGAAGAGTCTCTCAGTGAGGATTTCTTGGGCTGCAAGCTCCATAACCACCATGCTCGGCTCAATGTAAGTCATGATTTCCTTAATCTTATTAACCTTCACAATGTAATAGCATAGAGACTCAGTAGTGATGCCACTCGATGTCCTCCCGCAATTGCACTTAATAGAAAGGTGGTGATCTCTTTGGGTACCCTCATGACTCGTGGATGTATCTTGATGTTGAAGGGTGCCTTATTTGAGATTATGTCATGGCCCACCTTCCACTTGGATGATTGGCCACTTGGCATTTTCTATCATACCATTGAGTATGCCAGCGTACCAATATTTGATACGTTTAGGATCTATTTACTTTGTAATCATGGAAATTTTAGCACGAGCATGCTTGGTAGAAAAATGATGTCCATCAACCACCATAATTTTACCAGGATCGTGATCTGGAACCTTTGCCCACTCATCTCGGGACCACATCCAACAATGAATGTCCTTTATTGGGAAACTACTGGCCATTTTTCCAAAGTATGTTTGGCACCCATACCTACTTCTCTAATTTTCCAAGTTGGCCGCTTTTGTGAGCTTTGTGGGCTGACTCATCCAAACTATCCATAGACTCATCCAAACCTGCCATGCAATATCCATTCTATTTTGGGCATGGTCCCAATGTTCAACAAGGATTCCATAGGGACACGAGATCCACTCATCCATGGTAAACTTAATTACTGTCATTGGCTATCTATTTGGATAATCTCCTCCATGTCACATGGAACATCTTGTGTCCATGTGACCAACCAGTCAGCATCAACTCCTATGTTTGCCAACTAATTCGCTACTTTGTTGGCTTCTCGAAAATCATGTTGAGCCACCTTGTATCTTCTGATTTCAAACAGGTTCCTAGCTTCCTTAATGCAGGACTCAATCCTCCAAGGAGGTTCCCTATAATTTTTCATGAGGTTAATGATGTTTTGAGAATCTCCTTCCATGATAAATTTACCTTGAGTCTCCTGCATTAACTTCAATCAACGCCAAAGGGCTCTAGCTTCTACTTCATTGTTGGTCATGGTTCCAAGTGGTTTCGATAAGGCAAACACCATGTGACCTTGATTATCCCTAACCACTCCTCCTACTCCTGCTCTACCAGGATTATCCTTGGCAGCACCATCAAATTTTAGCTTAAGCCACTCAACAGGGGGAGGGATCCACTTGGAATCAAGTCTAGTATTGGGCTTGCTATGACCATCTTCAAGGGTAATACTTAAGTATTGGGCTAGAAGCTTCTCAAAAAACTTATGTTAAGGAAAACTGTTCCTCGTATCCCCTAGGGACCAGGAATTTTCGTTCCACGGGGCCTATCCCATCCAGGTACACCCCTCAGGCTAGCTGGGGGTTTTTTGTATCTCGTGTAGGCCACCAATCTTGAACCCCAGACCTCCTTCCAAGGATTGAGGGAGCTTGGCAGTAAGGTGCCAGTAAGGGACTAAATTGTTAAGAAAGCTTCTATATCACATTATAGCTTTATCTCTCAATAAAAATAGTAGTAAATGCACCATGACATATTTATCTTTTATTTAGTGAATCGATTTCAAAATGGATAACTTGTAGAGATGATTCAATGTTTGCACTACAGTTCTCATAAATTATTTGAAGATATTTTAGAGGTATGATGGAACTGGTGAATAAATTTATAAGTTTAATGAACCTTTATATGTCAAATTAAGAAGCTAGGTATGGTGTCTTATTTGAATTTTGCAAAATGGTGTCCTTTCCTATATGGCATGTTTTGGTCATATTGCATTTGGTACATAGGTGGACCCATTGGAACATATACCATTTGTATTTAAGGGTAGTAAACCATTTATTGATTTTATGTGACTTTTAAAGTTTGGATAACCATTTATTAGTATTGTTGGGTATTTTATTGTATGCTTTGCATAATCAATTTATTTGAAATAAATTTTGAATTTGGGTTAATTATAATCTATTGGTTTTGATAAACATAGGGTAAATTAGTAATTTGCATTAGCTATTTATTCCACATATTCTATGAGTGTGAGGAAAATTTTGGCACAAACCTTTTGATGAAGTTAATTTTTCCAAAGAATGATCTGACTCTTTCAAATTCTTGGGTGGAGGAATCTTAGCAATGGCCTCAGTTCTTTCAAGGTCTATACTGATCCCTTATTTAGAGATAATGTGTCCAAGCAACTTGCCCTGTTTTGCTCCAAATATACACTTTTTGGGATTCAATGAAATACCAAATTCTTTACACCTAGAAAATACTTGGGTGAGATGCTCAAAGTGTTCTTCAAGGTTTTTTGAAAAAAATAGTTTTGTCATCCAAATAGACTACCACCATTTTAAACATCAGACCTTTGAAAGCAAAATCCATGGCTCTTTGTAAAGTGGCCCCAGTATTCATCAGTCCAATAGGCATTCAAAGATATTCAAACATTCTCCAAGGAGTAGTGAAGTCTATTTTGTGTCTATCTTCAGGATTCACTTGAATTTGGTTATAGCCTGAGAATCTGTCTAACAGAGACATTTTGGCTGATCCTGTAATATCCTGTAACAGTTGCTCCATGTTTGGCAGTGGGTAATTATATTTCAAAGAGTTTTTATTTAAATTTCTAAAGTCAACACACAGTTTGATATCTCCATTTTTCTTCCTTACTAGTACTAGATTGACTATCCAGGTTGAGAACCTAACTTTTCTAATAATATTGGCATCCAATAACTTCTGAACCTCTTTCTACATTAGAGGGTGTAATGTTGGATTAATATTCCTCTATATTTGTCTATATGGTTTAGTGCCTTCTTTGAGTGGGATAATATGCTTCATTACCTTGATGTTGAAAATTATGAGATCTTCATAACTCCAGGAAAACGCATCTTTATGTTTTTTTACATATTTTACATAGTATCTTTTCTCTTTTCCTGACATGGACTTTTCAATTCTAACAATTTTGGGCTCTTTCTCGGTACCAATATTAATTTCCTCTACTTTTAATATTTGCAAGGCTAGTTTATGGGATTTATCAAAATCATTAAACAAACTCTCCAATGATATCATTCCTTTAGGCAACTTGTTAGTATTTAATTGTATCACTTTCATAGGTTCTCCAATCACTTTCTTAAGCTTGTCTTCATATTTTTCATCACAAATAATCTCAGCATATTGATTTTGTAGTGTCATAAAATCTTTGATTTCAATGTCATCCTAAAATATTTTCATATATACTATGTTGTCTAGGATAGATGGATGATATATTGAAATAGTAGGGAATATTTCTTGGTATTCAGTGTCTATCTCTAGACTTTTCGAATCGGAAGCATTAATTACCAACAGGTTGGCTACCTAAATTTTTTCTCATGGGATGTAAGTGATGTTGAAATCCAAAAACTTATTTATTTCTTCTTGCATAGAATGTTTATGTTGTTTGAGTCTAGGGTTTTTAACTTGATATTTACCGTTAATTTGATGTATTATTAATTTGGCATCACCATATACAATCAAATAGTTAATCCTCAGTTCTTTGAACTTTCTCAAGCCAAGTAGTAATGCTTCATATTCTACCATATTGTTTGTGCAAGGAAAGTGTAGTCTGTATGGTATGCCTAGATAGTTTCCATTGATGCCAGTCAAGTTGACCCCAATTTGTACCCCAGTGTATGACTTAGCTCCATCAAATGTGAGGGTCCACATTTTTGATGTCAAAATTCTTGTGTATTTTGAATCAACCTCAGTGGTTGTTTGTGGGTCCATATCAGCTGTTGAGGGTACCTTATCCAAGAATGGGGAATTCGAGATAGGGTAGACTCCTATATGTTTCTCCTCAAAATATTGGACTAAATTGATAATGGTATTGTTAGACTTCTTGACCTCAACATAATATCTATGGAAGGGTTATCTCCTGAGGGTAGGCTATTCTTTGGGCATTAGAGGAATAGTGGCGTAAGACTAGTCTAATTGAATGGATCCTCCTAATTGCTCAGCTAATTTTTTGGATAGTAGTAGTGAGAAAATGGATCTACATCAACTACGACTATATCCATGACTATACCCTTCTTGGGGTATTGGTCCAGATAGACAAGTAATCCTGTGATTATCCCTACACATGGGATTTTTCTACTATCTATAATAGATATTGGATGAGAGTCTTTGGTGCATATTAAACCTAACTGATCTGCCACCTATTTGGGTATGACGTGTGAAGCTCCATTGTCCAACATATAGTTATAAATTACATATTGTTTCCCAAAGTTAGAATTATATCTCAAGGATATATAGAAAGGTCTGACTGTTGAATGATTTTTGGAAATGGAAATGGGTTTGGACTTTTCTACTACTGAGAAATTGCATGTGTGGTTATGAGATGGCTCAACTAAACCAAAGGCTCGACACACCTGATCTTTGTACTTGGGTATAGTCATTAACTCTCGAAAGGTAATGTTTATTTTTTTTTTGGCCAGCTCTTAGCCTGCATCAAATTCAACCTTTTTTAATTCAACATTCTTGTCAAACTCTGGTTGTTTTTTAACCTTATTCCTCATTTCAATTTCAAGGGCTGATTGCTGATTACCACTTGTTTATTTAGTGGTAGCTTTATCTCTATTTGGATTTTGTTGAGCAGCATCAATTTTTTTAGCTTTACCTATCCTGTTAGGCACTGTCCTACCTCTCATATTGATAGTGTGTGTTCTTTCCAGTATTTCCACCTCTTTAGCTGTTGGAATGATCTTTCCTAATTTCATCATTTCATATCTACCCCCCTGAGGTCTTTTAAGGATTTCTAGATTTTCTAAGACCATAGATCTGTGTTCTTTTTCTAACTTGGGTAATTTTTCCATTTCTTGTTCAAACTATTTTTCCCTTTCTTCATATTCTTTAGTCCAACAGGTATTAATTCTTATTTCTTCATCTAATTTTTCCTCTATATTATCATTGGGGTGTGCCCTTAAGTATATTGCACAGTCAGCTGGGTTTTGGGGCACATCGCACTCGCTACAATAGTATCAGAATTTAGAGATAATGTGAGTAGTGGCCATGGGATTTGGGATTGCATCTACATCTTTGGAACCTTCTCTCCTTTTCCAGCCATTATTTCTGCTTTGGCCTCCTTCTTTCCCATTATTTCTTGTCCATTTTATATTAAAGTTCCTCCAAAATTGAGGTCTATTATCAAGTATGTATTTGGTTTGTTTGTTCATCGACTATAAACTTATCCCTCTCAATTATACATGGCATATTGTTGATTGTATTAAACATTTTGGTGTATTGGTTGGATAATATTTCTAGAGGGTCAAATTCAGTTATCCTTAACATTGTGAACTCAAATTTCTTTGGCTTCCTATCCACTTGACTAAAACTTGGGTCAAAGGAATATGGCTTCATCTTCCCACTGTCTAGCATATTTCTTTTTACTTTTAGGGCTTGTTCCATACAATTGTCAATGATGTTTGTGTAGATACTAAAATCATGCCAATACGATTAGGTAATCAAAAGCATTGACAAGTTGGCATCATATGACCATCTTGGACAAACCTCAGAGGTTTGAAAGTGGTCCTAACCACTCTTGGAAGGCTATACCCCAATTTTAGGAGGTTTTGGGCCACATAGGCATTACTATCCCACCCTATGATGATCACAATTCATGGCCATCCCGCCCATGGATGATGGCAAAGCAGCCATCCCTAGGTGGGATGGCCACATGGTTTAACTCCCAAAAATTCAAATTTGGATAAATGGCACCATAAAATACCATTTATACTGCCTATGATAGCATGCATGACCTATAGGAATAGAATCCTTATGGCATGCTATAGAATAGAGGCCAAAATGGGAGATTCTCTTCCCCCTCCAATGCATGCTCAATTTTTGACAAGTGGCACCTCTTGCCCTACATGCCCTTGCATGCCCATTTACCCAAAGGCTTCCTTTGGCTATAAATTGGATCCATTTTCCACAAAAAATATACAGAGGATTTTTGAGACATAGCAACGAAGTGCTGCCAAGATTTCCCCTCACCCTTTTGTGCTTTTTTCCCTCAGAATCTCTACCTAGCGAAGGAAATTTGTGAGTGATTCAAGAGGCGTAATCTACTTACAAAACCATATCATCTGAGTGAATTACACCACCAAATTTTATTAAAAAACTATTTATTAGGTTCCTAAACAATTCATAGTGGAATTAGTGATAAATAAGTGCAAAATTGGTGGTCGTCCCACCCCAAGATGGTCCCCAATCTATGACAATCACCACCGTACTACCTAGATAAGGTTGAAAATATGTGCATTATTTATTTACTATTATTTTTTAGGTATATTATATAGTATCATATGAATCTCCTATCCAAATTTCATGTATTTTGGAGTTATATTGAGCGAGATATTGCATTTTTAGTGTTTTGCAGGCTTCGGAGACCATATGAAGATGCACATGAAAATATTACTGATTTTGAAAATATTACCATATGGGTTCTCTTAAAATAATGTTTTATGGATAATTTCCAAGTTTCATTTTATTTGGATGTGTTTTGGTCCAGAAGTTGCTTGTTTTGGGTTTTGTAGGATTTGTAGGTAAACTGTGCATGCGCCACACCATCGAATGCAATTTATGTTCTGTTTTCAATTAGATCTTCCCAAAATAACTTATTTCACATATATTTGCAATTTCAGATCATTTGGAGTTTTTTTAGATAGGTGCATTGCAATTTTACATTTTCTAGTCTTTTCATGCATATAGGGCTTTTGCATATTTTACATTATGCACTTGCTATTTGAAATTTCTGGTTTCCTTGTGTGTAGGTGCAGGTTTTACAGCATAGAAGGAAGGAATACAAGATCATAATAGTTAATAATGAAACAGTGTCATCATAGGTTCACCCACCTCAATTGTGGGTATGAGGAAGAACATTGGAATTGCACACGAGCTTGTTTGAAAGGACATGATCCTTGGGCACCCATTTTTGTAAAAAATTGTATCAATCTAGAGCCATAAAGGAAAAATTTATGTAACCGTGGTTTTTATCAATCAAAATAATATAAAAAAACTTCATTTCATTTCATTTCATGCGTTTTGGTTACCTTTCCATGCTTACTTGAATGCTTTCATTTTGATGCTTATCACTCATTAGCGATAGATGCATATTGTTTAGCTTCATTAGGTGCACCATTTTTTCCCTATTTCATTTGGCCCTATTTTACCTTAACTCTTAGCTAAATTCTCTTAAGAAATAATTCTTATAGAAACATACGACTTGATGGTCAGTGGGTCTTAGGGTGATTAGGATTTTGTTTCTGATTTTAAAAAATTGTCTGTTAAAATCTTCTATAGACTCATTTTCCTTCTTCTTTATTATTGCGAGCTCTATCAATAAAGACTGGTCATTCTTTCTTTCCTCGTATTTCTTTAAAAATATTCCTTCCATAGTCTAAAAATCAAGGATTTGGATATCTGGGATGGAATTGAACCAGTCTCTTACATCACCCTCTAACATTTGTAATAATAGTTTGAGAACTACATCCTCATGTTCCACATCTAGGCTATCTAATGCGTATAAGAAACCTTTGACATGTTCTTCCCAAAATACAGTCGTATTACCTTGGAATTTAAGCAAATACTTATGGGCTTTTGTTGGCAAGGGATGTAGGTTCTAGGGTAAATAGAAAGGTATGTATCTATTAGTCCTCCATACTTATAGGTTCTAGTTTGGATGTGCCATGATGATGACAAGGGTACTGACTATAGGAATACCAATAACAGGTTGGCTTACAGGTGTAGACTTCTTAGCAAACTTATTACTAGCTATATATGCCCTATTATGATAACCAAAAATTTTAGGGACTAGGGCTTTACGAGTAAATACCTTTAGGTCTTCAAATATTGGGAAGAGCTATTTGTCACTAAGTTTGATGTGCACCAGGATAGATGCTTCTTTATCTTCTTTTGGATTTTTTTAGAGTCGCTAGCACTTGGGTGCAATAGAATCTCACTCAAGCCAAGGTTTCTTGGCTTTTGAATTTTCTTTGTATTTGGAGGATCCGAAAACATAGCCTCTTAGAAGGTCACATTTTAAAAAACAAAAACCTCTTGTACAAGGATTTTGTTGGAAGACCATGGTTCTAAGGGGTTGATGTGGTCAAAAAGTGTCATATGGAGACAAGCCACAAAATACATGGATGATTGTAAAAGGCTCTCCCTTGCAATGGTGCTAGAAAACTATTGTGGAAATATTTGAATATCCTTTTAGACTGTCACGCTATTCAAATCCTTGAAGTCCCACAAGTAGATATGTGAGCTTTGGTTGACTAACCGCTTCATCCTAAGATAACTCTAAAAGCTAAATAGGCTAGGTCTGGACACCCTACTATGAGCTTGCTAATTATTCATTCAAGAAATATCTCTATCAGATTTAATTAAATAGTAAAACATGATGGACCAAGCATATGATACAATCATAGTTAAAGATAGATCAATGTCTTATCCTTTGGGTTATCGTAGCAATTTTTAACCATTCATATGACAGAGAACAAAAAAAGAAAGGATAAATTTATGAATATATGCTCATTTGAATGTCATAGCAAACACAAACTCATTAATCAGTGAGGAGACGTTGTCTACATATTCAAATAATGTAAGATGCAGAGAAGATAACATACATATTACACAAAGTTTTCCAAAAATAGAAAACTAGATAACTTGTATTAAATTCAAAATGAAGCATTTACAAATAATGAACCTGATATATCACTCAGGTTTTTTCTAAAAAATACAATACAATGGATCACCTTGTTCAAATGATGTAATAGGAGATTGCTATCTACTGTCCTAAAAATAGTGATATATAGACTTTGGCTCTCTAGAACAACTTATAGAAATCATCTCAGATAGACTATCCTACTTTCTACAATACCTGCACAAGGGTGGTAATAAACTGAGAAGAAGACTAAACAAAGAAATAGAGAAGATACAATAACCTAGGCCGATCACTCATAATACCTCTTGGGAGTTCATCATGTGATTTTTTGATGATGAAGCCTAACTGCCTTGACTCCTTTTATAACTGAGTTGTGCATAATCAGTTATAGATACTTGGTGCAGAGGCTACCACTTGGAACATTTTCATGGTCAAGCATCGTTTCGACTTCCTGAGTTTCTTGTAGCAAAATTAGTTGATGCCAACTATCGAAATATTTGTCAGGCTGCTTATTTGTTTTAAAAAAAAGAAAGTTGCTCAATCTATTATTAGGACTTATATGTTCAACTTTTAATTTGAAGGAGGCTCTTATATTTTGTAGCTACCATAATTTTGAAACTTGTCTTGAATGATCTAGTCGATCTTCGTATGTCTCAAAGAGATATCTTGCACTCGATACACCCTATTATTTTTTTGCTTTTGGTTCATGGGATGCTTGACACTCTATACTATCCATCAGTTCTTGAATAGTGAGCCACTCATTTCCTCATGTAGCACAATATTCATTGATATTGCCTAGGATGATCTAAGACTATTGATTCCTTTTTCCCCTTTTGCCTTGGTCTATCATTGATTGAACCAGCAAGGGCATTCTTCATAAGCGATAGGAACGAATAAAAATACATTATCATCTATTTCTTGAGGTTGTCGTCAATTGAATCGACGATAGTGTTCTTTCAAAAATGATGACTAGACTTATTCATCGATGGATTTTTTTTATTGTTGATGGATGAGCAAAGGCTTTTCATAGAGCGATGATGTGACTATGTATAGACTGCTTTTTTTAATGGTCACTGATGGGAAGGGGGCTTTGTTGATAAAATAGATGATAAGGCTTTAGACTGACGATAAGTTATCATGGCTCTAAGCATTATCACTAATGGAAAATATTGTCACTGATGAGGCTGATGATGGATCAACGATGAGAGCAATGAAGAGCAACAATGATTTTAGGAGATTTTTAGCCTATCATTGATAGGTTTTATGGTTGCTAATTTGAATAAAAAACAAGGCTTTGCAGGAGTGACGACTTCATCTTTAAAACAACTTTACCTGACCAAATTCTGTCGAGAGGGGGACTTTCTAGGCTAACATTATGGAGACTCTCGCCTTAGGCTTGAAATATTTTTCACTCATTAGGAAGGGTTTTTGCTGATCAAATCGATGATGATGTCTTGAAAGGATGACGATGTATGCTACCTTGGAGCTATCACTAGTCGGGAAGAGTGATCGCTGATAAGATCGATGACAATGCTTTTGCAAGAACGATGATGTATTTTTGTGATCTACTCGTTGATGTCTATCTTTGGTCGCTAATGGAATCAACTACAGTGCATTTCAAGCATGATGACACTTTTTAGCTTTTAGGCTAGGTTGTAATAGGTCACTAATGAGATAGATCATCGAATATGGGATTATTGACATTAGTTTGGATGAGTGATGAGCAATTTTCTATTTTTGATGACTGACTTGGGTTGCTGATAGGATCGAAGATGAGGGTTTTGTGAGTAACGATATTTTTTAGGTTTAATTCTATCAGTGATGACTTAGAATTATCATGGATTAGATCAGTGAAAGGATTTTGGAAGAGTGACAGGGTTGTTTGGAGTTAAGACTGTCAAAAATGTCTTAGAGTTGTCACAAATGGGATTGGTGATGGGTGATTGAAGACCTTTTTGACTTGGTGAGTGATTTAGGAAAACCTTAGGAGGGATATTTGAGTGAAAATAGGGTATACTTGGACATTTTTTGGTCTTGGTTTAGCTTAGGAAGATTTTGTGACTGTCTGGTCTATATCTTGACTTTATTTAGGGTTAATCTTGCTACTGGATGGTCTCAAATATTATGGACTAAATGCATGGATTAGGAATGGAGCAACTTATAATTATTGAAACAAAGAAAATAGGATGTCATAACGGTATGAAGGTGTAGTGGTCTTACTTAATATGGAAAGAGGATGAGTTTATGATGGATGAAATGGAATATGATAGTACTCATGCTTACCCTATTATGATCATGGAGGCTTCTTCTAAAAAAGACTATTTTTCAAGGCTTCCTTATTTTTGAGCTCAACTTTTTATCCTATAGTCATCTAAACATCCAGACCTTATTGAAAAGTAGGGGTGTGAATTAAGTTAGGACTTTTGAAGCCCAAAAGGTGGATAAAAAATTTTGTGAGAATTACTATGGTATGACTTCAATCAAACATAAGGAGACATTGGAATAACTGTACTTACAATAGTAGATCTAATTTTATATCAAAAGATACATTTTTGCAGTTACCTTATGGCAAGTCGTACTAAAAAGTATATCATATAATTTATTCTAATAAGGTCATAGAGAATCCTATTATAGTGTATAACTTTGATGGAGTTGGCTTACTTTATTCTCATAAAAAATGTATGTACTTAGTACAAGTTATATGCATGAATTTATTATCATATAAGGACATCAGGCTCCTTATGGTGTACACCTTGAAGTTAAGAAAATGTATGCACATCTTAAGAAATAGTAAAATTAGCTTAATATAATTCAAGACAACTAATTTTATTTTAGATGCTTGAAATTCCAAAATACTAAATCAAAACATCAATGTTGCATCAAATTAATATACCCTCATGATATCCTAATTTGGGAATAGGATGTGATATTTATATATTTCATTACAAAGTTTTTCAATATATACTTATAGATATAATGACCTCATGGTAGCTTTCTCAAACAAGCTAGCTAGGGATATTTATTTTTACCCCATACATATCACTTATATTCTTTACAATTTATATGATATATTGATAAGATTTTATATTATATTTAGTTCTAAGAGCTATAATTTTCAATCAATACTCATATTGCACATGTCAATTTTGGATTTCCTTCAAGAATGGATTATTAAATAAAATTAATTTAGTATCACTTATCACCCATATACATATGGTTGGACTAAGAAAGTAGATTAGCTTCTGGAAGATATGCTCAATATTTTTATTATGAAGAGAATATTATTGGGAAAGATTGTATCTACTTGGTTAGGGTTTTCCTACAATAATTATTATTATAGATCTATTAGAATGCCACACTATGAGGAATTATATGGATATTCAAGTGAGATCCATTGGGATTTATTACAACATTGAGTAATGATTAAACTTGAGATATTGATATATATGGAAAAACATAGCACATTGATTAGGATTTTTTGTTTAATATATAGTATATAATGTGAATAAAGTTTCCTATATAGTAGATAAATCGGTTAAGTTGTGTGCAGCAGACTTGTAAGTGTGAGGGAGGAGCATATGGGAGGAGCAGGTGTGTGAGGTAGAGGATGAAGTTGTAGGGATAGATATCTTTGGAGGAGCTCCGCTTTGATTTGGTTTAAGTGGATTGTTTCTTCTTCCTTGGTCCCGACTAGTCTAGAACCTACAAAAATAGGGATATTTTGGCATGTGTTCGAAGGGTTTTTGGAGGACCTTTATTGGCCCTTCCATGGCCAAAAAAACTCTAGATCTTACCTTTTTTCATTTGTGTGGCCTTCTATTTCATGGGGGATTTTATTTCTGCCTATTTCTCCTTTAGTTCAATTCAGTTTGACTTGGTTTGGATCATATCGGTTGGCTACCCCCCTTCTTGAGCTCGATTTAGTTTAGTTTGGCTCGTCTTTTTTGGATCTCCTTTCCTTGGTTTTTGGCATAGCTTCTACTACTTCTGATGTATGTGGGGGTTTCTATGCAGACTCTCTCCCTCATCCTAAAAGATATGGTACTTAGTCTATCTTTCTTACTTTTAGAAGTGTTTGGTTTGTTTTCCTTGAGCATTTTGGAGCTAGTGAACCATTGGTCTCAACAAGGGCTAGGAGGACCCCTATTTTTCTTCTATGGTATACTTCAGCTTTTCATTCTCGTTAAATATTTCTACAGACGCTTGCTCTCTAAAAGATCTTATCTTACCAAGGGCCAAGAGGATCCTTATCTCATATGGTCTGTAATGACTTTCTCTCCATGGTAGAGCTTATTGTGCATGTGTGCTCTCTTGGAAAGCATGTCTTACTAGGGTCCATGAGGGCCCCTTATCTTCCTTCGATATTCTACAACAATTTTCTTATCATGGGAGAGAATCCTATAGATGTGTGCTCTCTTGGAGAGCTTGTTTTTCTAGGGGCTAGGAAGATCTCTTGTTTTACTTTGGTGGTCTGTGGCCACCTTGTCTAATCGTTCCTAGAGAGACCCCTTAAGGAGAGAAAAAGTTAAATTTTTAAATTTGTTTGGATGAGCGAGAATCCCTTGCTTCGACAACAAAATTTCTATTTTTAATTTCTTGTTTGAGTGGAAACCTAGCATGGGCAAGAAACTTCAAATTTGAATCCCTTGTGGTTCTTTTCTCTTTTGAGTCTCTCTTTGTAAAAAGTTCAGGGTCCCTTTCAAAACTCCTTCTTCCAACCAATCAAATAAAATATTTCCTATTTATTATTACTAAAGGATATAATATCTTGTTATGAGTGATATCCAATAAGATACCTATCCTATTTGGTAAGAGTACAAATGTAGCAAAACTTATTCAATAATTTGAAATCCTATATTTCAAATTGCACTCATGCTCTAGACTAGTTGGGATTATAGGTTGCACTAGAAAACTCCATGTAAGTAGATCCCATTGTATCTAGGATTATCACACTACTAATGTGAACCAAGTCAATATATTATGGTATAAATAAAATAAGAATTATGTTATAAAGGAAAGAGATCAACACCTTTTTGTATAAACCTCTTCCAAATGAGTAAGGATGTAATATCCCATCGTTTACCTCTTCTTAGATAATTTGATTGGTTCTTCTCTATAGATTAGCATGCTTTCTGTATACAAGTATAAAGCATTATTTAGATCACATTGATACATGTTATGACCATTACCACATTGATTTACTTTTGTAGTCATCATTATTTAGTGAGTGATGGATGAGATGTTGGATGGCTATATTTTAATTTGATGGCTCATTGCATTATTTGTATGAATATCACCTTTGTTGTTATGGTTTATGTTGCTAGGAACTTGTTATATCTTTTCATGTGATGTAATGATAATTATAGAATAATAAATCATTAAAATATGCAATCTGGTCTTATTTGGACAATATGTTATGATGGAATCACTTGTGTATACTTACAAGAAAATTTTGTATAATATTTAATAAAAATTTATGTATTTAGAGTATAAGGCCATGGTTTAACCTTGTTATTTTTAATCTTATTATGCCTTTACCCTAATGTTATGTCAATAATGGATTATGTACTTTATATTTAATTATGGAGGTACTTATACATATCTTCTACCTATCTACTGTGTTGTGATATTTATCATGTTCATTTTGTGTGAGTTCCTACTAGATTCCTTCCATGTATTGTGTATTATCACTCTTTCCCTTTTCTCTCTGTTGATTATACAATAAGAATTAGGGTATGCTTACTTTGTTTATTGAAATAAAGTATTGTGAAATCTAACATAATATTTGTGTAGGTATGGAATAACATCACTTAGTCATACAAGCAATTTACTCAAAGTCTCTTCTAACTATTTTAATGTCAAGGGCAAGCTACTTTCTAGAGTTTTATAAGTCATTAATATTATAAGGGACAAAGGAATATTTTTTCTATTCCACCTAGACTAAAATTAGAATCAAACTCTCCCCTCTTACATTTTTTGCATTCTTGGTCTTCTAATATGTTGATGTGTGTTCCACAACAAGACTTTATCAACATTGAACCATCCATTTTGACTCAACTTTAGATAGTAACCTCATGGTATTGAGGATTAATTTAGTACACATATGTGATGAATTTTAAGGATTTGAATCTCACTTGTAGATTGTTGATTTTCTATAAGAATGTAAAGTATAAGATGAAGTTGAAGACTTCAAGGGATATTTAGTATTGTCCTCTCATCATGGTGCATTGACTATGACTATCCTATGTCTATTAAGGTATTAGCAACATATTATGAGGTCAAATGCACCCATATATTGGTTTTCTTTGCTAATATTATCTAGTTTAGTTGTATTGATGTTTTGTTATTCATTGGATATGAGGTAACCCTATGTCCAAGGATTGAGATTCTCTCCCATTCTAAAAATTTGAATTATCCTATTGGCTTCATGGGATGGATATAATGTTATCTTATGAGGGATCACAAATCCAAATCATACCCTTTTAACTCTTAGTTTAGTGACATGTTTTACCACTTGCATAGGTGTGTGTGTTTTATACATGGAAAAGTGTCCTCTTATAACAATATAGTTGTGTGCAATATGTTGGTTAGTGAAAGTGTGCAATGGTATTTAGAAGAAAGGTATTAACTATTCGAATCCTGCTCTTCTCATTTGGTAATATTTTTTTATAAAATTTTACACTAGATTGTTTTCCCATATTCATTTTATAGGAGGTACCATTAGTTCCTTTATGAACATAATACATACTTGGCTAGCTTAGTCATCCTAGGATGACAACTTCCTATATGTCTTGATTTAAATCCTCACTGACCCATTTTATGGCTTCTTTTCAATTTATATTTGATATTGAGGATAAGGTTATTTCCAATATGGAGTCTAGTTAGACTAAAATTAATTTTTTTATATGCATGATCATGGTTATCAAATCAAATAAGCATATATTACATTATCTTATTGATTCAAGGTATACATTGGTAAATAAGGGGCAAGATATCAACAACTAAACTTGAATTTGTGCATCTCAAGTGGGAAATGTTGGTTTGTTATAACAAGTATAAGTTTTGAGGAGCTATTGTTACTTTTTATCTTGAATTTTCACAATGAAAACCTTTCCAAAGCCTAACTTTCACATATGAAAGCATTTTAAGTTATTTTTCAAATCGCATGTTTTTTTAATTTTTTAAATTATTGGTGTTTGTTTAATAACTTGTTATAATCATAGGTATGTATCATTGTATGATGATATTTAAGGCTTATATCATCCCATTTATAGTTGCAAAAGTATAATTTACATAAATTTATATGAAATGAGAAACTTTGGCCCATATTAATTTGGATTTAAGAGATTGAAGGTAAACATATTATCTTTTAGAGCCATGGAAAAGGAGGATTTAAATTTTGTTTCCATATAATAATCATATTCAAAATAGATATTTGAGCTATTGGTTCATGTCATTTATATATGTTCTTAAGGAAGATCTAAACTTCTTTGTTCTAGTTTATTTATGGGAAATTGAAGACACATGGTGGGTCTTCTCATAGATATGCTTCATAAAAGGCTCTTTAATCTATAATGAATATGACTAGATAGCCCAAATAAAATTTGAAGCCTCTAAAAAAGGAGATGTGCAGTTGTGATTACTCTAAAAATAATTTTATTTTCCAAACTTTGTTATATGCAAAAATAGAAGATTTGAGGTAAACTCTAAGAGGGAGAATCTTTAGAGAATTTTTTCATAGCAGAATATATTGGTGTAGTAGAGATTCCATTAAGGGTGGAGATATTATCATCAATATTTTCTCTCATTTTCCCTTCAAATAAAATTATGGAGGGTATTGATATATGTAATCTAACTTTATTTGTATAGGGTTGACATTGTATGTTGTACTCCATTATGTATCATAACAATAAATATTATATATTTTTCAATTAAGGTTTATTAATATGGGCCCGTGGTTTAATATTTTTATAGTTAACATTGATATATCATACTCTCATAATATATTAGTTATAAATTAATAATCTATAATTAATTACAGAGGTATTTATACACATCACCTACCTAATCCATTGTATTGGTGTGATATTATGAAGTGAGAAACTTTATCCCATATTCAAACAAGAGAAAGTTTCAATGCCAAGTTTCTTTCCTTCCATAACGTGACACGTAATGCTTCATGTTCTACCTATAAACCACCTCTACATTTTTATGCGTATTCCATATATATATAGTTGGATCAAATATTGTGGCTATGGATGTTAACTCATCAAATATTATATTGTGCTCTTTTAGAACTACTAGGATTTTTTTATAGATTCTAAAATATTTGAGCAAGTCCTATAATATTGTTAAAAATAGAGTATATTCCATCATTTACGTCATGTAAATGTATCTTCCAAGGTACATACTTAGGACATTATATTACTTTAGGGGGAATTTATCTAGTTACTTCATGCAATGTAATAAATGCACAAGTGTCAATGTGCAAGCTATATATGTGCAAGTTGTCCCTTGCACAACTAGGTAGAGTGTTGGCCAAGGAACCTATCTTCCTATATAAGAAATACCTCATTGTTGTATAGATATGAGAAGTGGTACATAGATAAATAGATCTTCTTATAGCATAGTCATAGGTAGTAGTAGAGTGTTGTGTATATCACCATATTATGGTGATGGGTACAATGTAGTTCAGTAGATTCATTAATGGAGTATTCATTTCCTCCATAGCTACGTTGTATTTATTTATATTATTTCTATTTATAGCATACTTCAGTCATCTCACAAATTTACTTTATTTTATATTATTTTGCATATTGTGATTTCTATATCCTATTGCTCATCATATAAAAATCTAACAGCGGTATCAGAGCTACGGTAGATCTAGTAGATCAATAGAAAAACCACCATTATCATTTAGCCTAAGTTTTTTGTCAATGTGATGTGTTGTTGGATCAGCCAATATAAAAAACTCTTAGAATATTCTAGGTGGTAGAATTAGGGAGTTTCAAAAAGTTAGGACTGAAAAAAATCTTAGCTCTAGAAATACAGAGATTGCATTTGACTAGAGTCTTTCCATAGAGTTGTAGGAAAACTCATGAAGACTATGACTCAACATTCAATAGACTAGATTGACAAATAATCTAGTGAAGATCATTCATGATATCTAGAATTTACTAACTATAGCCCAAAGTTTATTTTATTGCAAAAAATTAATTCTCAAATGATTGGGACTCCTACAACAAAAAGCTAGAAGACTCCAACTTCGTTGTTGGAAGATCGACAACTTTCCTTGTGTAGAGAAGAATATTGTGAAAGAAAAATTTTGATGAAGAGTCATGGTGAAGTTAGGAGACTAAAGATCTCCATTTCTAGATTAAAGAACTTCACAATTGAAGAAAATACCACAAAAGCCATGATACTAAAAAGGCCATAAAATTCTTGATATTGAAAAGGCCATAGAAGCATTGATATTGAAAAGTCCACAGAAGCCTTGATACTGAAAATGCCATAGAAGCCTTGATATTGAAAAGGTCATAGAAGCCTAGATATTGAAAAATTCCATAGAAACCTAGATACTAATAAGGTCATAGAAGACATGATTTTGAAGAAGACTTCAAAAGAGAGTATCTAATTTAGAAGTAAATTAAAATTTTAGTACTAATACTTTGTTGTAGGGAAAGAAGATTTGGTGAGTTGAGAAACTTCCTAAAAAAAAATTAGGAAGAGTACCTTCTTCAGAAATAATTTAGCACCTAAAGCAAAATCAAAGGAGATCGGGAGAATATCTCATTGAATAAATTCTAGTCTCGAAAGAAGAAGAAGGACTGGGAGATTCTTGCTTGAATCTAGAAGCAATAGAATCAGAGATCGAGAAGAAGATCTCACCACCAACACTTCCAGGAGTAGAAGGTTGAAGAAAATGTCTCAATGAAGACCAGTAGTAGTCGTAAGATCAAATACCTTGGAAAGGTCTCATTAAGCATCCAGTAAAAGGATAGGTGAATCTTTTTGAAGAAATTATCAAAGGAAGACTCATTGGAGAAATCCATTACCAAGCAGAAGCACCTAATAGTGAAGGACTTGGGAAAATTGTCACCATCTGATAACAAGCCCAAGAGAAGAATAATTTGGCAAGGAGTGCCAAATATATGAAGAATAATTTGGCAAGGAGTTCCAAATCCCATAAGAAGATCTCGCTTGAAGTTAAAATTCAACAAGAAGACTTGAAGATAGAAGAAGCTCACCAAATCTTGGATATTTGAAGATTACCTCTCAATGTAAGAAGGCACCACTTTAGAGACAAAGACTTCTCCAAATATATAGAAGAAGGAGAACACAAGAGGAGAATAAGCCACCAAATCCTAGGCTCGTGAAAGAAATTTTGAGACCATATTTTATTGAAGAAGTTGTTCAGGACAATCTACAAAAGAGTTGCAAGATCCTACTCAAAGCAACAACTTTGTGATCTTAGACACCAAGATCTACATCCTCTACATAAGCGATAAAAGAGCTACAAAAAAATTCAAAAAGGTAAGCAACTTTTGGTGCAAGTACATTCATTAATTGGATTAATAATCAAATTTGTTAAAGCATCTTAATTTAGATTAAAGTTGCAAGAAGAAAATTGGATTATACTTTTCAAAAGTGCAAAAAGAGAAAAGTTCTTTTTAAGGTTCATTTGCACATTATTTAGGAGTTTATTAAATTTTAGAATTACTTCTATCAACTACCTATCATCTACTTTGGAAAATAAAAAATAATACTAAGTCCTACAATATAAATTGTAGTGAAATTACAAAATAAATCTTGAAGATTCGTTACAAATTATTCTTTATTAGTTGCAGTAAATTGTTTAAGTGCATTAATTTGAGAGTTGATTGGAGTGATAAGGTGAAATTGTTAGTGCATTAAAAAAAATTCTATTAGATTCATTTGCACTATGCTCTCAAAAGGATTATTGTTTGTGTTCTTGAGAAGGGCACAAAATCAGAAATTATCAAAGTGTCTAAATACACTATTAGTACACAAAAATCTGCAACATATAGTGGCATACTGAAGCCACCAAAATAGGTTAGAATCCAAGAAAACTTGGAGAAGAAGACGCCTAACAAAAATTAGAAATAGAATATTCAAATATTGATACTTGGTGAGTCTCAAATCCAAAGCATTATAGGGTCAGTTGCAAGGATAAAAATACAGAAAAATGCATCATATAAAGAGCTTCTATCTACTTCTATCTAAGCTTAGATTTCTCAGCATAATATCCAATAAAAAAGGGGAAGGTGTCTAAGCAAAGAGACAACCTCAAAACCCCTACACTGCATTTGAAATTCTACCATATAAATCAGAATATTAGACCTACAAAAAGAAGTGCAAGAAAGGGTGCAAAAGGCATCTTATTTATAAATGTTGTTACATTGAGTTGCACTTCTCTAACTCATTCTACGCAGGGAAAAAAGGTAGATTGTAAAGTGCCTCATAGCCACAATAAAAATAGGTTGAACCAGCCAAAGGTGACCAAACTCTAGCATTCTCCCAAGCATACCAAAGAGCCACTAATTTAGGCTCATCTTATACGTATCTTGGATGGCCAAACCTACAAAAGACAAGGCACAAAGCCAAGGGAAAATCAAGCAGTGTATAAGCAAAGGAAATCAAATCAAGCATACGTCCAATCAAGGAGCATTCCTACCATACGTAGAGAATCACAAAGTCTTAATCAAATAATTGCCACATCTCCACCAAAGCTCCACAAAAGCTCCTCCATATCTCCTCCATATCTCCACCATAAGCTTTGCTTGGTTGGAAACATCTCAGCACCAACGAAGTATAGCAAAGAACAAGGTGGAAGAACATGTTGAAAGCCTTGTAAGAAGGTGTTTATAATACAAGGGCATGCCAAGAAAAGAGGACACCACTTATCATTCTCTAAAAGAACCCTAGAAAACACCCATGAAGGAGACGTTACGATATCATCATAATATAAGAAGCATTACGTACAGCCAAGAGTGTTACAACAAGGTATGCGCTAAAGTATAAATATATTTTGGAAAACACATGAAGGAGTGAAGAAAATATCTCAAATGGTTATGACACTTGTCACAAGCATTGAGACAAGATTAGTGTCTCCACCAAACACTTGAAGCACTCTTGAAACATTTGAAAAATGGTTGTGATACTTATCACTCTATTGACTACCTATTAAATGACTTGGATGTGGAAAAAGTAGCAAGCAATTCATAGGCAACAGTAGCAAGCAAGTCATAAGTAGCTCGGTAGTAACATAATATCAGCTCGGTAGCTACATGGCAACAAATTGGTAGCAACTCGAAGAGTAATTTCAAAGAAATTTGAAGTATCCAAAAGTGGCGAAGAACATTGGTCTTGGTCAAACGGGTCAAGGAAGCATTAAAGTGAGTGTTGAAGTGACTAACAAGTGGAAAAATCTTCCATTACTCATAGCACCCAAGAAGGATAGACTACCATTGATTTCATAAAGGTACAATTTCCCATCTAATTTTCTTTCCTTAGAAAAGGGAGTTATAAGGTTATAAGGTTGAAGTATTGAAAGAAATCAATATTTATTTGAAATCAAAACTTAGGGAAATTAAATATCAAAGTTGATTAATATTAAGGGATACTACTTGGGATTAATCCATGTAAATTTTGCAAATATTAATGTGTTCTAATTTTCTAAATTTGGAAGTTATAAGGGCTACAACATCAAACTAGGTTATTGGAAATTAAAAACACTTAAATAAAATCCTAAGGGATATAAAAAGAGGTTATTAAGTTTTTTACTAAGGTTGAAAATTTATAATATTTTTGTCTCAAAAACTTCTCAAAGGGGACAAAAGAAATCCAACATTAAAACCTCTTAAAAATTGAAAACTGCTTAGTTCAATAGGATTAATAAGGTGTTAAGAAGTTGATTTTTGATCTTTAAAAAAATTGTACAAAATCAACCAAAATTGAACTATATTTTACAAAGCACTATATCATATTCCAAAAATATCTATGGAATCATAAGGTATTCTACAAAATTTGATAATAATAATAATAATATCTATCAAATATTATCAAGCTGTGAAGATATAAGCTTTCTACAAAACCTAAAATTAGGTATACATACTCTCATTAATAAGGAATTCTATAAACCTAAGGATTAATAAAGGTTTTATCAAATCAAGCTTATATACTTCAATAAGCGATCATTGGGGGCCATAAGGTAGACTACTCTATCCTTAAGAATTCAGGTTATACAAATGACTACTAGCATGCTAAGCAACACTCTTAGAAGTGGAATAAGGAAAATACCAATATGGATTAAAAACCTAATAGATTGCAATTATGAAAATGGCAAAGGAAAAGAAGAATCAATACAATACAAAAATAAGTTATAAAATCAATAACTATGTAAAGAAATATTCATCCAATGAATTAGATGACCAAAAATAGGAAAATATTGATCAACAAGACTTCACACAGAAAGGAATAGCTTCAATTGTGCACATATGGTTAGAAGGTCTTATCAAGGAGATAGACAAATATGATATTCCTAAGATAGACTATAAAATTGTCAGATCATCTCTATTGTACACTCATTGCAATCAATATGGTCATGAAAAGACCAATTGTTGGAGTTTATATCCATGCAAATATTGTGATGGAACAAATATTTCATATTTCTCCTATCACTTAAAATACAGGTACTATAAATACTATGAGAGAATATTACTTCAAAGAATAAACTTTTATCTTAAAAAAATTATTTCATATGGATCTACTAACATTGAGCTCAAGGTTGATACTTGTGAAGGACAGAGAAATAGGTCATACATAGGTACAAAGGAAAGAAGAAGAATCAATTCAGATCCACTCAAGATATGCAGAGCAATGGTCCATCAAAGATGCCTGACATCAAGGAACAAAGAATGGAAAAAGACAAGAAGCCTTTACATGTAGACTGAAGCAACAGAAAAATAACCAGATCAATACTGCTCTGAACAAGCCAAAGATCATCCAATAGAAGAAGATTTGTATTGAATATTAAAGTCTTCAATACCCAAATAATGTAATACAGGGGGTGTTATAAATAGATTATATTCCATCATTTGGTTCATGTAAATGTATCTTCCAAGGTACATACTTAGGACATTAGATTACTTAAGGGGGAAGTTATATAGTTACTTAATGAAATGTAATAAATACACAAGTATCAATGTGCAAGTTGTATATGTGCAAGTTATCCCTTGCATAGCTAGGTAGAGTGTTGGCCAAGGAACCTATCTTCCTATATAAGAAAAACCTCATTGTTGGATAGATATGAGAAGGGGGACATAAATAGATAGAGATGCTTATGGCATAGTCATAGGTAGTAGTATAATGTTGTGTAGATCACCATAAAATGGTGATGGATGTAATGTAGTTTAGTAGATTCATAAATGGAGTGTTCATTTCCTCTATAGCTACATTGTATTTATTTATGTTATTTCTATTTATTGTATACTTTAGTCATCTCACATATTTACTTTCTTTTATATTATTCTGCATCTTGTGATTGCTATCTCCCATTGCTCATTATATCAAAAGCTAACAAATCCATGTTTGTATAGTTTGAATTAATTATTTTTTACTTCACACATTGATTTTACTTGATTTACTACTAGTTCTAAATCACCAAAAAAAATCAACTTTTAATGTCAAAATTTTTTGCCTTCCATAATCTAAGACATAATTCTTCATTTTCTGCCACATTGTTGGTAAAGTGAAAAATAAATATGCATGCATAACTAAATTTTTCTCCTTATGGGTTTGTAAACTATATTTCTATCCTTACACCATTTCTACCTCTAACTCCATTTACATACATGATCCATAGGTCCTTGAATCCTTGAGCTTATTCCTTTTTTAAAGTTGGAATTTTCTCTAGATTTTAAACACCAAATAATTGTTAAGTTTAATTTCTTTGATTGACTCCTATAGATAATCACATTCATATTCTTGAAGTATGCTTATGATCAATTTTCTTTTGTAAACTAGTTCATCATCATTCAATTATTCATCTATAAACTTGGGTAATTCATTCCAATGAATTCTCCCATGATCATCTAACTTATTATGAAGGTATTTATATGGTAGTTCATTCTTGATTCTTATGTTTTTACCATCTATCAACACCTTTATTTCCATTCTCATGACAACAAAATTCTAAAATAAGGTGGAAGATCTATCATAATTACTTATTGTACCATTATAAGTTTAAGGGGATTGGCAACAAACATAATTAAATCCTTTAGAATCCTTATGGTGTTTACCCTTGTTCTATCCATTTAGACTAGTCCTTTTAACTTTTTATATGGGGTATTCCCATTTCTTCACACATATCCTTAGGCATTACCATGACATCCAGTCATAAATCAACTATGTAACTATTGTCCTCTTTGATTATCCTAGGGAAGAGACTGAGGACTGTTATTTGTTTTGGTAAATAAAAGTCTTCATTAATTACCATGTTTTGCAGGTTAACCCAAAACCTATTACAATATCTAGCCTTCTGCTGAGATTGTAGATCCTAGTCATCTTTGAAACTTTCTTACCAGAAATTGTGTTGAATACCCTACAACACCTTACTAACAAAGCACACCCATACCTAAACATAATCGTAAACATTACTTACATTGACGAGAATTAAAGTTTGGAACTTTGCACTTGTGAAACCTGTTGCTCACCCATTTCCTATTCTCTATCGAAATCTTCCAAGGCTTACACCCTGTTACCTTCATTTCCAATTTGGTATGATTTAGAGGGAAACCCCATAGTTATTACCAGCTCCATGGGGAAAGAACACTCATTCATATTTCTCCTTAACGGGCAGGTTTCTTTTCATGACTAATAATGTTTTCCACCTCACGTGGCACACCTTGTGTCCATGTCACCAAACTACCAACATCAACACCTATGTTGGCTAATTTGTCAGCTGAACTTTGGCCTCACGGTACATGTGACGAGCCCTCCTGTTCTGTCTTGCCGCAAAAGGATCCTCACTTCATGGATGACTCCCTCGATTCTCCATAGATGTTTTTTGCCATTGGTTAACAGGTTGATGATGTTCATAGAATCACCTTCAATCATCAAGTTACCTTGAGTTGCTTGGGCTACTTGCAACCCTCTCCAAAGGGCTCTAGCTTCTGCTTCGTTATTAGTTCTGATTCCCAATGGTTCAGCGAAGGACTGTTGTTACCACTTCACAACTTCCCCAAAATTGGGGATCCACTAAAAATTTTGAGATTTTGATATTTTGGTTTTCAAGATATTGATTGTTTGATTAAAAATCAAACCTTTCTTTACTTTATTTTATATTTTTTTGGGCCTCTTTTAAAAATTTTAAGACTTGATAAGTGTGATTTTAAATGTTTTAATTTTAATGTTTAAAATAAATCATTTAAAATCATTAAATAAAATACTTTAGAGTATAATTTTAATGTTTTAAATCATTCATTTTAAATTTTAATTAAAATATTTAAAGTTCATTTTGAATGTTTTATTTCAAAGTGTATTGTAAATGTTTTAGCTAAAATATTTAAAGTAAATAATTTTAATGTTATAAATCATTCATTTTAAAGTTTAATTAAAATATTTAAAAGTTCATTTTGAATTTTTTTATTTTAAAGTGTATTGTAAATGTTTTAATTAAAATATTTAAAGTACATTATTATAAAAAAAATTGTGTTGGTTTTGCAAGTTTTCAATATGAATGAACGAACAAAGGAGCAAAAAGCAAAGAGAATAATATGGTTATAAAATCTATTTTAAATTGTAGAACGAAATGAACGAACACAATGTTAAATTATAAATAGGCCATTGGAAACCAAGAAAAGGGGTCGAACAATTGCGAAGAGAAGAATTCTAAAGAAAGCGTTTGAAGATAAGGTTGATTGAAGGTTACAAAGGAGATGGATTGACAAATTTCATAGGAGCTCATTGAGATTAGTTTATAAGGTTTATCTATCAAATATATTGATTTTATTGTATTGAAACAAGCATAATTTTTGGTGTTTCATTTAATCAATAAAATTGATTTATTTTGAATTACGATTGTTGCTCCATAGAAGATTGCATCTTACTTATATTTAATTGAGAGAATTCTGATTAATATAGGTTATATTTACATTTCAGGATTTTATGTTTATTATTTCATAGCCTGCAACTTTGTTCACTATTTTATTTTATTTTCCTCACTCTTATTTTGAGTTTATTTTAAATTATAATTTCAAATTACAAAAGCCCTAATTTTTTTTTTTGGTAATTGAAAGTTCTATTATCAGGGTTTTGGCTGGGTCCCAGTCCCAGATTTACAAAAACCTTGTGAAAGGGAGTCGGACATAGTTGTCGTAGAATTCATTAGAGAGGAAAGAAACCATAACAGAATGAAGAAGTCCCTCGCAGGGGACAGCCGATAGAAACCCACACAGGGGACAAGACGCTGAGAGACTCTGGAAACTTACCCACGCAGGGGTGGTCAAACCCAATCCACCACAAAAACAACTCAAAAACATACAGTCCATGAGGAACCAGGCTACAAAAAACTTCAGACAGGAGAACAAACCAGCAGCCACACCGGAAAGTCTCACCCCTATGGATTAGTTTTCGGGGAGAGCTCCTTCCCGCTGTCAGAGATCTCCTCCAGGTAACGCTTGAGGGCCGCGCTGGTACTTTCGAATGTCGTGATGAAGCACTTGATGAACATCCTCACCATACGACTGGAGGCGTCTGGGTTGGGGTCAGAATTCCTGTTGTTGTCATCAGGGACGTCCACAGGGGATATCTGGCTCGACTGGGAGGTGGGAAGGATAAACCCGAAGAACCTGCTAGGAGGGGAATAATTGGAGCAGGCACAAAAAAAAGGGCTCACGTGCCAACAAGAGGAAGACGCCTTGCTGGAGCGACGATGCTTAGGTTCGAGAGCAGACCTGAAAACAGAAACCATAGAATTAGCAAGGTTGGGGGGACTCGTACCTGACCTGTCTATCATTGTCCACCACATGGGAGACACCTGGCGGGTTCTCATGGTGCCACACCGACAGGGGAGATTGAGTCAAACCCAAATTGGCCAGCTTGTCAGCAAGTTGATTGGCTTCACGGTAAACATGGGCCGTAGACACGTACACCTGCTGGTCGATGAGCATCTTGCTTTCCTGAATCAAAACATGAATGTTCCAAGGGGGGATTTTGTCGGTATTAATGTATCGGATGATGTTTAAAGAATCTCCTTCAATAAGGAGATGAATCCGAGAATATTTGATCAAATGAAGGCTGCGCCACAATGCCCATGCCTCAGCAACGTTGTTGGTTTGATGATCCAGCTTCTCCGCAAAGGCGAGGACAATCACCCCTTTATGATTTCTGAAGACTCCGCCAGCTCCGGATAAACCCGGATTCCCTTTAGAAGCACCATCAAAATTTAACTTTAGAAATCCCACAGGGGGAGGACTCCAGTGGGCCAGCTGTCTAGGATGGGGGGAGGGATGGGGGTTGTTCGAAATGGGAATGTGAAGGGATTGGAGAAGCTCTCGATCAGCCTTATCTATGGGGGACGGAGACCATTGGAGAAGCTAGAAATTTTTAGAAGCGTAAGAGACGGCTCTATTTGCAGTGGAAATGGCATCGAGGTGAGAAGTGGTGAAGACTCTGCGATTGCGCTCGAGCCAAATCTGCCATAAGATGTGGTGGAGGCAGATCCTCCAAAGGAAAGCAATATTCGGGTTTCTGAAAGGGGTGGGCCACTGGGTAAAAATATCTTGGAGGGAACGGGGTGGAGCCCACTGGATTTGGAAAAGGGATAGCATGTGGTTTAAGCTCTCACTGGTGAAGCTACACTCCACAAGAATGTGGTTGACCGTCTCTGCATTAGACAAACATAGGTGACACCTGTTAGGCATAGGAATGCCCTTTCTCATGAGGTTGTCAGTAGTAAGAATTTTGTTCTGAATAGCTGTCCATGAGAAGAATCCGACTTTAGGGATGAGACGCTTGACCCAAATCAAACTGGAAGGAAAGGAAGAAACTTTGGGTTCTATCAGGAGGGAATGGGCCGATCTAACTGAGAAATCTCCATTATCAGTTCCAGACTAGACAGGGATGTCTGGAGTATCGGTTGTGGGGATGATGGTGGTCCTGAGAAGCCGGGATAAAGACACAGCGGCTTGCCCTTGCTGGGAAATAGTGCTGTCATAGGGAATGGTTTTCCACTTTCGATGGTCATCATAGTAGTTTCTGACCCACGGTCCCCAACTCCTTTCCAGGAGGGGCCGGAGCGTGGACAACTCTGGACTCGCTGCGAGGGGTTCTTCTGTCAGCCACACATCATCCCAAAAGTTTATCTCAGATCCCATTCCAAGCTGCCATCGAGATCCTTTGGAAATGAGGGATTTGGATTGTATCATCGCCTTCCAGAAGGCAGATCCAGAGGATGGTAGGTTATCATCTCTGAAGGATGAGTGATGATAGTATTTGCTTTGGACGATGGACACCCAGCCTGCTTTGGTGTTGGTGAACAGTTTCCATGCTTGCTTGGCTAAAAGGGCAAGATTCATGTTCGTAGATCTTCTGAAGCCGAGCCCTCCCTGGGATTTTGGTTGGCAAACAGAGTCCCAACTAACAAGATGAAACTTATTTTTGTCTTCAGGGCCTGACCACAGAAATTTTTTTTGAATCTGCTCGATCTTAGCATGGACAGATGAAGGAGCCTTGAAAATGGACATGAAATAGACCGGGATGCTCTGGAGAACTGCCATGGTGAGAGTTGCCTTAGCTGCCTGGGAGAGAAGTGCACCTTTCCATCCAGCAAGTTTGATTTTGAATCTGTCAATGACGTTGTCCCACATAGATTCTTTCGGGATTTTGATAAACAGGGGAAGGCCCAAGTAAGAGGTGGGGAGGGTGGAGACTCTGCATTGGAGGATGCAGGCAATCTTGCGTTGTCGACTGCCAGGAGTGTTGAGGAAGAAACACTGACTTTTGGTGTAATTTATTTCCTGCCCTGCTGCTTTGGCATAAGTCTCAAGGATGGCTTTAATGGATTTGGCTTGAACGACAGATGCAGAAGTAGCCGTAATGGTATCATCCACAAATTGCTGGTGGGAAAGAGGGGGAGAAGTGGATGAGGCTTTGATTCCAGTGATCTCTCCAGTGGCACAGGCATTCTTGAAGGCTCTCCCCAGGGATTCAGCAAGGATTATGAAGAGGAAAGGAGATAGAGGATCACCTTGTCTAATGCCTTTCTGAGTCAAAAAATAGCCTGTTGCAGAACCGTTGACTAGCACCGAGAACCACGGTGTTGATATACATCCTTTAACGAGCTTTATCCAATCTTGGTGAAACCCGAACTTGCCAAGGACTTTGAGAAGGAAATCTCTATTGACCCTGTCAAAAGCTTTGTTGATGTCCAATTTGAGAAACATCGCTGCTTTCTTGTTGCAATGGGTGGAATGGAGGGTCTCATGGAGGGATATGATGCTGTCAGTAATGGATCTGCCTTCTACTGAGCTGCCTTGATAGGGGTCGATGATGGCAGGGAGGATTTTCTTCAGTCTAAGAGCCATGGATTTGGTGAGGATTTTGTAAATGATGTTGCACAGGCTTATCGGTCTGAAGTCCGCCATAGATCTACAGGGGTGAGTTTTGGGGATCAGAGCTATGAAAGTGGAATTGATACCCTTCGGAATGATCTTGGTAGTTTGGAGTTCTATAATGGCCCTGCATATGTCACTTCCCATGATGTCCCAGAAAGTTTGAAAGAAACGAGGGGGAAAACCATCTGGTCCAGGGGCTTTGTCAGCCTGCATAGAAAATAGGGCCGTCTTAATCTCAGCCGGGGAGAGAGGCTGGACAAGGGCAGAATTCATCTCAGGTGTGACCAGGAGGGGAATATTCTTGAGGAGGGATTCCTGGGCGGGCAGGTGGGGAGGGGAGGGATTTCCCATCAGACTGCTGAAGTAAGCTGACGCTTCTGCTCTGATCTTGGAGATGTCCTGGGAGACAGAGCCATCAGACAGGGTAAGTTCTTTGATTTTGTTGGAACTTCGGTTCCGAAGCGTAGAGGCATGGAAAAACCTTGTGTTGGCGTCCCCATATTTGAGCCATAGGGCTCGAGACTTCTGTCGCCAATAAGTTTCTTCTTTGGCCATAATGTTATGGTACTCCGACAGGAGCTCATCTTCCTCTTTTCGTAGCTGGGAAGTCCACTGATCGTGCTGAGTCTTTTGCTCGAGAAGTTTGAGCTTGTCTAAGATTAACTGTTTGTTCTCGAAGATGTTTCCAAAAACTTCTCTATTCCATTTTTTAATGCTTTCTTTCACTGCTTTGAGTTTTTGGGACGCACGGGCAATGGCAGATCCAGAGCAGGGGAGATTCCACCACTCAGAGATTCTCTATTTAAGGTCAGGGTGGTGAATCCACATATTCTCAAATCTGAAGGGAGTTTTGAAAATAGGAGTTTTGTTGGACTCAAGGAGGAGGGGGGAATGGTCAGACCCAATCCTGGGGAGGGTTGTGAGAGAAGTATCACCGAACAGGGGAATAGCCTGTTGGGATAAGAAAAAATGATCAAGCTTGACCTGGATATGGTCTAACCCTGCTCTTTTGTTGCTCCAGGTGTACTGGCAACCTTTGATCTGGATGTCCATCAGTTCATTGCCTGAAACAAAATCCTGAAAATTGGCAATGCTTTTGGAGAGGGAGGGAATACCACCTCGCTTGTCAGAGGCAAACAACGGGGAATTGAAGTCTCCGGCTAACATCCACGGGAGGGTGGAGAAAGCATTCTTAAGAAGGGTTATGGAATCCCACAACAACCTTCTTTCCAAGGGATTGTTGGGGGCGTAGATATTTGAAAGGACCCAAGTGAACTGGTTGGTCGTGCAATGGAAGACCATGTTGATGGTTCTATTGGTAATGGAGACCACCCTTCCTTCAACTTGAAGTGGATCCCATAAGCACAGGAGCCCCCCGGACGAACCTTCGACGGGGGATGAGGCCCACTGGCATTTCTTCCACACTGATTGGACAATGTTGGGGATTCTCACTGCATCAGCTTTGGTTTCTTGGATCATGATGATGGCCGGTTTGCAGTCCTTCCTGATGGTGCGAGCTAGCCTTTGTTTGCTCGAACTGTTAAGCCCTCTTATGTTCCAGGAGAGGATCTTCATTTGGATACTTTGGTGGGTTTCTTACCTCCCTTGCTGGGTAGAAGGGGGTTTTTAGGATTTTTGAGCTCCTCCGTGGGTTGGTTAAACATGTCAGAAAGGAGGGTCGATTGGACTCTGTTAGCAATCTGGATATTATAAAGGATTCAAACTTTATAATTAGAGGCTTGCATTTATTTATTTTTCCAAATATTAAATTTAATTGATATTTGAGTGAATAAACATGATTGGAAAATTACAGAAACCCTAACTGCAATAATTATAAAGGTTCAAAACCTTATAATTAGGGTTCAAACTTTTTATGTTTGTTCACCATTCGGATATTCAAATTTTAATTTTATATCGGGATGAACAAACATTCAAATTAAATAAAAACCTTAATTTTTAATATTATAAAGTTCAAACTTTATAATTAAGGTTTATATTTAATGACTTTGTTGGAACTTACGTAAACTTTAATTTTATGTAAAGTTTCATTGAAATCCTATTTCATAATTATAAAGGTTCAAAACCTTATAATTAGGGTTTAAAATTTTTTATGTTTGTTCACCATTCGGATATTCACATTTCAATTTTATATCGGGATGAACAAGCATTCAAATTAAATAAAAACCTTAATTTTTTAATATTATAAAGTTTAAACATTATAATTAGGGTTGTGTTTTTAATGACTTTGTTGGAACTTATGTAAACTTTAATTTTATGTAAAGTTTCATTGAAACCCTATTTTATAATTATAAAGGTTCAAAACCTTATAATTAGGGTTTAAACTTTTTTTATGTTTGTTCACCATTCGGATATTCACATTTCAATTTTATATCGGGATGAACAAGCATTCAAATTAAATAAAAACCTTAATTTTTAATATTATAAAGTTCAAACTTTATAATTAGGGTTTTATATTTAATGGCTTTGTTGGAACTTACGTAAACTTTAATTTTACGTAAAGTTTCATTGATGAAGTAAATTTTGATTTTAATTAAAATGCTTAATGAAATTTATGTTAATATAAAGTTTTGAAGCATTTTTAATTAAAATTTTGTTTTGAAGTTTTAAAATAAATTTGCATAGTTTAAAAATTAAATTCAAGGCAAATTTATTTATTTTGAAAAGTGAATTTTATTGGAGAGTGAGATCAAGACATCTGAAATCCAGGCCCCTTGTTAACAAGTTATGTGCATTCAAGAGTTATTTTTAGCATTATTTCATATCTAGATGTTCCACACTTTTATGACACATTATAACAAAGAACCTTGGAAGAATCAAGTATTCTTTTGCAAGAGAGGGTTTTAACTCTAAAATCCTAACTATGAGTGTGATTTTGCAACTGAGCGAAATTATCCCTCAACAAGGACAATCATACCTCATGTAGAGTGACACAACAAGGCCTGCAGGTTTTGGCTCAATCACGGGCCTTTGGGAGTTTTTTATAATGTCAGTTCCTTGTTAAGATGTGATCTTTGGGTGCACCTTCCTAATCTACCAACTTTAAGGTAAAAGAAGTTAGAGAAAATAAGAAAAGCAAATATAGCGAAAATGAAAAAATATTCCTAAGCTAACAAAGTAGCAATGTGCCAAAGATAAAATAAGATCCTCCTACACAACAAGCCTAAATTCTATGTGCCAACATGAACACTTCCTCTCCTTAACATAGATGAGCCCAAATGAGAGTTATAGGCATACACATGCATAAAGATATGGGTAAGAGCATGAGAACCATATATGGCTACTCAAAATAGAAACATAGGCCTCCCATATACACATGCATGCAAGTAAAACATAAAAATAAGTAAAGCTTGCAAATATACACCCACATAATAGAGATGGGTCAAAGCATGAGAACCATATATGTCTACCCAAAATAGATGTTTAGGCCTCTACTGTATATATGTGTGTTTGTGTGTGTCTGTGTGTGTGTGCAAATAAGATTACAAATATTGTGCTTGTAGTAGGGGTTCTACTACCCACAAGTCACTTAATATTTCACTAACTACTATACAAGAAAAAATGACATGAAAGCTTTATATAACTTGTCGATCCTCTACAATACTAAAGATACTACTACTGTATATTATAATAAAAGATATTTTCCCTCCAAAACTATTCAGAGATTTCAAGGTGACTGTTGCTCCTGGTGTCAGGTCATATCTTAATTAAATTTGTTGCATTCCTTTAAGATCTCTACATCTAGAACCATTAAAGTTGGGTTTTTTGAGCCTCTCAATGTTCAACTGCTTCTCTCATTATTACCTACCTATTTTGGGGATCCCCATAGTAAGTACATAATATCTTTGCAATCAATGTGCTAGGTTTGAGGTTGTTTTTTTGTAGCTCCCATGCCATTGTATTTAATGAGTCAACCACTTATTTGGTTTACCACATTTTCTTTGCAGGATAAAAACTATACTTCTCAAAATATTATACAATTCAACACAATATGTGGGGCCTACGATCATAACCTTTACTCTCAAGTATGGGAGCCAATGTCCCTCCATGTAGGGGATTAGGGGTAAAAGCCCCCAAAGCATATTTTGATTTCCTAAAATTTTCAAGCATTGATGGATTTAGCCTTTAGAATTTTGATCACCCTCTAACTCCAATACTTCTATCATCTTCCAATCTCATAACTTTTTATTATCTAACCTCAGATCTTATTGCATCAAAACTTTTGCCTTGCATCTTTACTTGGAACTATTATAACTTTCAACTTTTTAATGCTCTACTTATTTCTATATTTTAGGACTTTTTACATTTAGGTTCTTAGATCTTGTTTAATTGGAACTTTTGTACACACTTTATCTGACGTCTAGTTTTCTACTTCCTACTTGTTTCCCCTTCACTTAAGATTTTCTTAAGGTAACGTTCGAGTGTAGTGATAATTCATTACATCAACTCTATAGTAGTACCCTTTGATCTTCAATATGATATAAAATGGAGGTATTTTCATCATCTTTGGTTTTAGTGTATTCAAAATTTCAATCGCACTCACCTATATATCCAATGGATATTTAGCCATTAAATTTTGTTGTTCAACTATGTTAGGAAATATTAGAGCTATTTTGTGTAATTGATTTAGAGTTAACATAACTTCATTATTTATCTTTTAATGTTTTAATACTAAATATCTCAATCCTAGCAATGATAATGCTTCTAACATATTTACTTTTGTGGGTTTTCTTTTTATTTTATGTGATATATTAAACTTTGATTCTATAATATTACTTCACTATATAGCACAAATTTTCTAAATTACCTTGTAGTAGTTGTTTGACATATGCTTGTTTTTTTTTTTTTTGTATTTACATGGTGGAATCGGTAGCTACCACGAATCTGGGCAGGCTGTCCAGATTTTTTATGGCCGCCACATTATTCTGTGTTGTCCGCCCCAAAATTTGCCACACAGATCTTCGTGTAATCCGCCCCTCTAACCACCATGCCATAATCATTTTAAACCTTTTACGCCATTGAAAGCACCAGGAAAGGGACAAGCGTTCAGTTTGGCGAGGCTCAAGATTTGAACCTTGGACCTTTGCCCCCCTTATGGGGTTTGGATGAACCAATTGGTCTACACCTCAGATCTTGACCTATACTTGTTAATAATGATATTTTTTATGTTCTTTTTGAATGGTCTACATATCTTACTAACTTTTTTTATGTTTTTTTCTAGACCCTATCTTTCCTGCTATAGACTCTCCTACATTTGATGATTTTGAATGTTGATTATGTGCTAGTAATATTTCCTAATTATTTTATGTTTATAGTTTGGTTTGATGGCATGGTTCCCTTGTCTTTGAGATGAAGATATGGTCATTCTCTTTTAAATAATATGGTACCTATACCTAGCTTTGGTTTTTTTTTTGGAGTTGATGAAGGTTATATTAATTGAATTTTTTCTTCTATTAACTTTTATTTACTTGTAGGGTAAGGACCTTCTTCCTCAAAATCAATCTTGAAGGGTTTTGAGTTCCCCTACATTTGCTTGTTCTTCAGCCTCAATGAGGATCTCTTCAGTCCCTTCGGTTCCTTGATGTTCAACTTCTTCCTAGCAGGTCCTCATCCACTTGCCAGATCAACTCCTCTTTCCTTATTCGGGGATGCAAAATGAGGCTTGGGAAAACTGGGGTTGTCCCTGCCCCTGGAACTTTCTGCCTGGTGGACAACCAAGATTTCAGCTTTGGGTATGGTAGGGGGTTCATCTTGGGGGGAGGTTAGCAATACATATTTGTAGATAACCTTAAATAGGCCCTAATGTAGAGGCAAGGCAGAACCTTTCTTACTACGACCCTCTGACTCGTGACTCGTGGATGTATCTTCATGTAGAAGGGTGCCTTATTTGAGACTATGTCGCGGCCCACCTTCCACCTAGATGATTGGCCACTTGGAATTTTATGTCAGCCTATTGAGTATGCTAGCGTACCAATATTTTCTGTGTTTAGGATCCATTTGCTTGGTAATCATGGAAATTTTAGCACGAGCATGCTTGGTAGAAAAATGATGTCCATCAACCACCATAATTTTATCGAGATCGTGATCTCGAATCTTTTCCCACTCATCTCAAGACCACATCCAACAATGAATGTCCTTTATTGGGAAACTACTGGCCATTTTTCCAAAGTGTGTTTGGTGCCCATACCTACTTCTCCAATTTTCCAAGCTAGCCACTTTCATGAGCTTTGTGGGTTGACTCATCCAAACCTGCTATAGACTCATCCAAACTTGCCATGCAATAGCCATTCTGTTTTGGTCATGGTCCCAATGTCCAGCAAGGATTCCACAGGGACATGAGATCCACTCATCCATGGTACACTTCATTACTATCATTGGATCTCTATTTGGATAATCTCCTCCATGTCACGTGGAACATCCTGTGTCCACGTGACCAACTCGTCAACGTCAACTCCTATGTTTGCCAACTTATCCGTTGCTTTGTTGGCTTCTCGAAAAGCATGTTGAGCCACCTTGTCTCTTCTGATTTTGAACAGGTTCCTAGCTTCCTTAATGCATAACTCAATCCTCCAAGGAGGTTCCCTATCATTTTTCATGAGGTTAAAGATTTTTTGAAAATCTCCTTCCACAATAAATTTACCTTGAGTCTCTTGCATTAACTCCAATCAATACCAAAGAGCTCTAGCTTCTACTTCGTTGTTTTTCATGGTTCTAAGTTATTCCAAGAAGGCAAACACCATGTGATATTTATGATCCCTAACCACTCCTCCTACTCCTACTCTGCCAGGATTATCCTTGGCAACACCATCAAAGTTTAGCTTAAGCCAATCAATAGGGGGAGGGATCCACTTGGAATCAAGTCTAGGATTGGGCTTGCTAGGACCATATTCAAGGGTAATACTTAAGGATTGGGCTAGAAGCTTCTCAAAAAACATATGTTAAGGAAAACCATTCCCCGTATCCCTTGGGGACCAGGACTTTCTGTTCCACGAGGTCTGTCCCATCCGAGTATACCCCTCAGGCTAGTCGGGGTTTTTGTATCCGGCGTAGGCCATCAATCTTGAACCCCGGACCTCCTTTTGAGGATTGAGGGAACTTGCCATATACCTTCTATATCACACTATAGATTTATCTCTCAATAAAAATAGTAGTAAATGCACCATAACATATTTATCTTTTATTTAGTGAATCGATTTCAAAATTGATAACTTGTAGAGATGATTCAATTTTTGCACTACAGTTCTCATAAAGTATTTGAAGATATTTTAGAGGTATGATGGAACTGGTGAATAAATTTATAAGTTTAATGAGACTTTATATGTCAAATTAAGAATCTAGGTATGGTGTCTTATTTAAATTTTGCAAAATGGGGTCCTTTCCTATATGGCATGTTTTGGTCATATTGCATTTGGTACATAGGTGGACCCATTGGAACATATACCATTTGTATTTAAGGGTACTAAACCATTTATTGATTTTATGTGACTTTTAAATTTTGGATAACCATTTATTAGTATTTTTGGATATTTTATTGTATGCTTTGCATAGTCAATTTATGATGCAGGAGCATCCGGTGGCAGCAGCGCAATCTTGCTTCAACAAAAAAATTTCTAAGTGTTTTGCAAAGACCAATAACAGGGCAGAAGTTGCAGTAGGCGAAGGGTCGCGATATCGCGACATGTCGCAATATCATGACCAAAAGAGGGGCAAGCAATGCAAAAGGCGGAAGGGTCATGAAATCGCGACATCGCGACGTCGCAATATCGCGACAAAAAGCAGGGCAAGCGATGCAATAGGTTGAAGGATCGCGACGTCGTGATATCACGACCAAAATAAGGGCAAGCGATGCAATTGGTGGAAGGGTCAAGAAATCGCGACGTCGCGATATCGTGACATCACGATATCATGACCAAAAGCGGGGCAGGCGATGCAATAGGCGGAGGGTCGCGATATCGTGACCAAAATGCAGGGCCGACAACGCAGCAGACGGAGGGTCACAAAATCGTGACATGTCGTGATTTCATGACATGTCACAAAATAACGATGTCATGATATCGCGACCAAAATGCAGGGCCAACGATGCAGCAGGACGGAGGGTCACGAAATCGCGACATGTCACGATTTCACGACATGTCACGATTTCGCGACATGTCGCGAAATCGCGACGTCGCGATATCGCGACCAAAAAGCAGGGCCGACGACACAGCAGACGGAGGGTCACGAAATCGCGACGTCGTGATATCACAACCAAAAGGGAGAAGGAGCGCAGGGAAGCCAAAATGTCATGATATCGCGACATGTTGTATTTTCACACCGAAAGACGAGCCGAAGACGAAGAGTCAAAAAGGGAGACGTGTCGAATATCTGGATGACGAAGCGACACGGGGAGGCGAAACGAAAGGTTCTGGAAGAGTAAATGAAGGGCCGCCAGCTGGAAATGGAGCATCACCTAAGAACCTTTATAACGGAGAGCAAAGGCATGCATAGGGGGCTAAAAACTTTGGGAACGATAATATACTTTTGTAATTCCAGAATTAAGAGAGACTGTAAAGCGCAACTCTTCTGCGACTACTGTAAAATTCTGCTGTGACTGTAATATTCTGTTGTAACAGTAATTCTCTACTGCATTTGAATAAAATACAACTATTTTTTTTCTTCTCGATAATTTCGTGTCTCCATAAATTTATTTGAAATAAATTTTGAATTTGGGTTAATTATAAGCTATTGATTTTGATAAACATACGGTAGATTAGTAATTTGCATTAGCTATTGATTCCACATATTCTATGAGTGTGAGGATCTTATTGATACTGTAGAGTCAACTGATTTATAACAATACCCAGTTTTTTTAGAAATTTTTGTTGTCTTTAGGGAACTTACAAGTGTTGGGGTAACTTTTAGTTTTGGATGATATTTTTCCTTCTGGAACTTATTGTTGATTTCCTCTAAGTTTTTTGTTTTATGCAACATTTTAATTCTATGGTAGTTTCTGTAAAGTTAATTAATCTTATGTAGCATTTTAATTGTGTTACCTTTCTTATTCAAACTTTCTTGCAATTCTATAGTTCTTAACCTCTATTTCACAAAATTGGCCTTGATCAATGTTCTTCATATGTTATAACAAACTCATTGATTATCTTCAACTATTTTCTATCAAGAACTACCCTCAATTTTTCTATACCCCCTCCTCCATATTGAATTTAATTTTTAAGTGCAATGGTAATAGCATGATACTACAACTAGGAAGGTCAAGAATAACAAACTTATTCATCATAACCATTATCTTAAGGTAATAGTTGTAATGCATAAAATATAGATGTGGTCATATTATCTACTAGAGAAATGGCTACAAATTAAGGCTAATCACTAGAATTATAAATACCCTTTACTTATACTAATATGAATTCTAGATAGAGGAAGTGCATAAATTTTTTTGTGGTATAACTTCAATCACATAGAAGGAAACTATAATAACATATGCTTTGAGTAGACATTGGTATAAATATACTTCCTGTAGAATATCTAAGTTTATATCAAAATATGCATTTTGGAAGTAGTTGCCTCATGACAAGTTGTACTAAAAATCCCATTATATGATGTATTATGATAAGGTCATAGAGAACACAATTATATGTATAATTTTGATGGAGTTGGCTTACTTTGTTTTCATAAAAAATTTATGCACTTAGTACAAGTGATGTGCATGAATTAATTATCATATAAGGACATTGAGCTCATTATGTTGTACACCCTAAAGTTAAGAAAGTGTATGCACATCTTAAGAAATAGTAAAATTATTTTAGCATGATGCAATACAACAAATTTTATTTTAGATGCTTGATATTCCAAAAGATTTAGGTAAAACATGAACACTACATCAGATTAATCTACCCTCATGATATCATAATTTGGGAATAGGATGTGATATTTATAAATTTCATGACAAAGTTATCAATATATACTTACAGGACCTCATGGTAGTTTTGTCAAACAAGCTAGCTAGGGTTGCTTATTTTTACCCCATACATACCACTTATAATTCTTTATAGGCTATATCATATAGCAAAAATAGGTAAAATCATGATTCTATGGAGATTTAATAATTTTCTAATTCAAATCACATAGAATCATCGACTTGACAATTCTTTAACAATTTTTAAAAAAAAATCAACAATTCTAATTTTTTGCTGATTTTTTTTAAAAATCAATAATTTTAATTTTATTTTTATTTTTTGAAAAAATTGACAAAGAATCGTCCTTAGTCGCATTGGTAGAGGTTGCAATTGATTAAAGTGGAAACTTCACTTTTTTCCATATTTTTCAACTTAAGCTCTTCCAAACAAGGAAAAGACTTTGCCTACCAGCTACCACCCCAACCCAAACACGCTAGGGTATCCTAAGAGCAAGTAGATTGTGGTTTGAAAGAATTTGACAACCAACAACAACCACCTAGATGATTCATCCAAGGTAAGAAAATATTTTGAACTCTTTTTTTTCCTCCAAGTTGAAACACGGTTTAGAATCTAGATTAGGGTTATTTACAAATAGTTTTATGATTTGTCAACGTTTGAACTTTGAAGTTTAAAACTTTAAACCCTAAACCCTAGTCTAGAATTTCAGGTTTAAAAATTTTTCTTATCTTTTTAATTAGATACTAAATAAGTAAACATGGTTTCCTTATGCAATTACATTTATCAATTATCAATATTTAAAGTTAAACTTTAAACCCTCAACCCTTTGTCTCCACCGAAGAACTTTTGAAATAATAAGTACTTAGCCCATTGACCTAAGTGACATTGATCCATCATTTGAATGGATCATAGATGTAGTGAAAGAGCAACAGGAAGAGCCTCTCTTCTCCCTATATGATTTACAAAATTTTGAAGATCTATCAAAGGAGATAGTAGCCAAGGACCAGCACGAGGCACATGCACAAGAAGCGACAATGGCACATCAACAAAGAGAGACTAGGTCTTCTACTAGGGCAAAATGTAAAGGAATTATAAGACACTAGTGACTAGATAGTGGGTCTATTGATACATTTTGATAAATTTTGTAATTTATACTTTTCATATTATAAGCAATACAAGATGTGTTTTGTCACTTTCATGTGTAGTTAAAGCTTGAGCCTTGTATGATGTCCTGACATGAATTATTGCTTTTATTGTAATATTTGATTTACATAATGTTAATTCATTGAAATATGCATGAAAACAACTTTTTTCAATGAAAATTTGTGTTTTCTTCGATTTTTTTCCCTTTTTTGTTGATTTTTGATTTTTTTCAAGTCAATCATTTGTCGATTTTGTGTTGATTTCAATTTTCTCAACTATGGTTTGTATGATATATGTTGATAATATTTTATATTATATTTGGTTCTAATAGCTATAATTTTCAATCAAGACTCACATTGCACATGTCAATTTTAAATTTTCTTCAATAATGGACAGAAATAAAATTAATTTAGTATCACTTATCACCCATAGATAGATTGTTGGTCTAAGAAAGTAAATTAGCTTCTAGAAGATATGCTCAAGATGTTTAATATGAAGAGAAAATAATATTGGAAAATAGTCTATTAGGGTTTTCCTACAGTAATTATTATAGTTCTATTAGAATGCCACTATATAAGGAATTATATGGATATTCAAGTGAGACCCATTGGAATTTATTAGAACATTGAGTGATGATTAGACATGTTGAGATATATTAAAAAATAGATAACCTTGATTAGAAAATTTTTATTTAACATATAGGATAGAAAAAATATATTAGTTAATATGAAGAAAGTTGCCTATGTAGTATTACTAAGGGATGTAATATCTTCTTATGAGAGAAACACAAAAATATCCCTATGTTATTTGGTAAGGGTAAAAATGTAGCACAATTAATTATTCAATTCTTTGAAATCCTAGAAAGGATTTGACCTAGGGCCTATTAATTATAATTATAACATGATGTCATGACATCATAATTATTTTTATGTATTAGTGTTGAAAAATATATTTCAAATCCCACTCATGATCTAGACAAGTTGGGATTATAAATTGCACTATAAAACTTCATGTAGGTAGATCCCATTATATCTAGGATCGTCACACTATAAATTTATATAAGATAAATATGAACCAACTCAATATATTTCAATATATACATTGAGGATTGCACCCTCTAGGAGGATGTATTTGTTATAAAAGAAAGAGATATACACCTTTCTTTGTAAGCCTCTTAAAAAATCACAAATGGGTAATGATGTAATGTCCCATTATTGACCTATTCTTATACCATTTGATTGGTTCATATTTATAGATTACCATTCTTTATGTACATAATTTATCTCCTTTGTTTCATTTTTTTGCATTCTTGGTCTTCTAAAATGTTGATGTGTGTTCCATAACAAGATTTAATCATCGTTGAACCATCAATTTTGACTCATCTTGGGAGAGCAACTTCATGGTATTGGGACTTATTTTAGTGCACATCTATTATGAAATGCATGGATTTGAATATCACATAAAAATAGTTTCTTTTCTATAAGAATGTCAAGTACAATATCAAGTTGGATACTTCAAGGACTATTGAGCACTCTCCTCTCATAATAGTGCCTTGGGTGTGATTATCCTATGGATATTATGGCAACGGAATCATATTATGAGCTCAAATGTACCAATGTGTTATTTTTCTTATTGATATTGATGTTTATTGTTCATTGGATATGGGGTCACCCTAAATCCAAGAATTGAGATTCTCTCCCAATCTACAAAGCTAAATTATCACTTTGGATTAATGGGATGGATAATACTATCTTATGATGATTGGTAAATCCAAATCATACCCTTTTATCTCTTGGTTTAGTGACACTTTTTTCATTTGTACAAATGTGTGTCTTTTATCCATGGAATTGTGTCCTCTTGTAACACTAAATTTGGGTGTAGTGCGCTAGTTAGCAAAATTGTGCATTGGTATTTAGAAGAAAGGGATCAACTATTTGAATCCTAGGATATTTCTCTTTGGAAATAATTTTTTATAAAATTTTACATTTGCTTTTTGTTTCCCCACATTCATTTTATGGGAGGTACCATTAGGTCCTTGGTGAACACCACACACACTTGGCTAGCTTGGTTTATTGGAAATTTGAGCATATTGAGTTATCATTTATGTCAAAGGTGCATAATGGGCAAGGCAGAAATATTATTGTTGATGCCAAAGGTGCATAATGGGCAATGCCGAAATATTATTTTCATTGATGCCAAAGGTGCATAATGGGCAAGGCAAAAATATTATTCAATAGTGGTAAAAGAAATATTATTCGATGGTGGTAAAGCAAATATTATTAAGACGTCATTATTGTAAAATGTTTGATGACAAAAGTATATTGATGTCAAAAGTGAGATTTATCTTCAAGGCAAATACCATCAAAGGGTTGATGTCAAAAGTTCATAAGGCAGATATATTCCAAGAAGGATTTAATTAATTTAAATGTTTAAATTATTTAAATTAAATATTTAAATAATTTAATTTTAAATATTTTAAATTAAAAATATTATCAAAGGTTTACTCGAGCGTCGACGTAGACCAAGGTAAAAGAGACACTTCATAAATTAGATGAGCGTCAACATCGTCCAAGCATTTAAGGAAAATGTATATAAACCTAAGGTTGAACCTTAGGATAATGAGCATTCTTGGAGCACATCGATTCCTATTCGGTTGAGTGACAACGAACGACAGAGATAGAAAGTTGTTTGAGCACCGGAGGTGGAAACAAGGTTGAGAGATATTCAATTAATGATATGTTAGCTAGTGTAGCATGGTTGGTTGTTGGTTGAGAGCTAGAGCACAGGACAAAAGATGTCTTAGATTCAAATCTTCTTGATAGTTTTTTTGGGCATAAAGGTTGCACGATTTCCTAGGTAGGAGTTTTCATTGAAGCAAGTTAGTGTTGGGTAAAATCACAGATCATCGTTTTGAGCTCCAAAGTTGTGGTATCACATATGGATGTTGAGCATCGTGGAGAGTGTTTTTGTGCGCATTTCCAGGGTTCAAACTATTACAGCATAAGAGGTACTTGTTTCTCATTAAGTGCCAATGTTTTTGGGAAAGATAATGTTTGATTTAATTTATTTTGTAAAGTTAAATTTGGTTGGATTGAAGAGTTATTTTTGAGTGTGCTTTAGAGTGTATTATTGTGTATATGAGTAATAAGATTGTGTTGTGAAAGAAATAGCACATGTGGAAATTACATTAGAGGGATTCATAGGGTGTTTAGAGTGTGATATGCCTGTGTAATATTTGATTGAAATAAAAGTGAATTTTATGTGCTCTGGGTAATAGTTGAGAGTTGAAATAATTACTTTAAAGAAAGGATAGAAAAGGGTGTATGTGAGTTTATTGTACTTTGTAATATTTGCACATCTTGAGAAAAGGTTTAAGGGTTCTAGAAGTTGCATTATTGTGAATATAAAAATAAAATAATAAAGTATTATTTTTAGCTTTGCTATGCATATCTTTTGTGGAGGATTTTCATGAAAAATAACTTATGGAATGTTTTGCAATCTAACCCTTGAAGTGGCACAATAAATATCAATTGTTTGTAAGATAGATTTTTGAGGATATATCTTCATCAGAGCAAATAAGAGGTATGGGCATATCATTCCTTGTTTAAGGTGTTTGTTGAGTGGATGTTTCTGGAACATAAGGTGGAGATAAAAGGGTTGTTTGATATGCATTGTTAAAAATATTTGAGTTAGGGTTTGAGACCTACATGTGCATCAATTGTTGAGAGAAAATTGAAACAATTGCATTAAGTTTTGTGCTTCTATTGTTGAAAATATTGAGACATTTGTGCTAGAAATTGTGAACTACTTGTAATAGGTTTGAAGATAAGTTAGTGTATCATTGTGAAAACTTTTGAACATTGGTTTGAGAAATATTGAAAGTAATTATGAAAGTGATTGAGGTCAATCTTGTGAGGGAAATTTGTGCATAAGTGTGATTTATCTTTGAGAGCAAATTTGCAAGAAAGATATATCAATTTTGTGAAACAAGTTATACACTGTTTTGATTTGATTTGAAAGGTATTTTGCAAGAGATAAATATTGGATTAGTTGAATGTAAGATTTGTGAATGTGAAGAACATATTGGGGTTTTGATAGTGCATATCATTCTCTATATGTTCCAGAGGTTAAACGAATTCTAGGTAGAATATGTTTGAATTGCCTAGTTGAAGAAAGCATTTTTGAAAGAAATATAAGCATTGGTTGTATGCAATATTTGGAAATATTTGAATAGATACAGTGAGCAACATTGAGGTAGATTAGAGCAAGTATTTTGAGAAGGTTTGAAGGTATATTTGAGTAAGTATTTTGAGAAGGCTTGAAGGTATATTTGAGCAAGTATTTTGAGTGGCTTTGATACAGATTTGGGTAAGTCTTGTGAGAAGACATGGAGCAGCTTTGAGGTAGATTTGAGCAAATCTTGTGAAATATTTGGGGTAGCCTTGAGGTAGATTTGAGCAAGTCTTGTGAGAAGACTTGGGGTAGCTTTGAGGTAGATTTGAGCAAGTCTTGTGAGAAGACTTGGGGCAGCTTTGAGGCAGATTTGAGCAAGTCTTGTGAGAAGACTTGAGGTAGCCTTGAGGTAGATTTGAGCAAAGTCTTGAGAAGACTTGAAACAACATTGAGATAGATTTTTAAGCAGAGTTAGAGTACATTGGTACTAACCTTATGATGAGTTTTGGTGCATATTTGAGATAAATTTCTCTGATGGAGAGAGATCCATGAACCAAAGCAAAGGGTATAGATTTCTCATGTGGAGAGAGATCCACTAACCAGAGCAGAGGGGATAGATTTATCCTATGGAGAGAGATCCATAAACTAGAGTAGAGTGGATAGAGTTCTCCTATGGAGAGAGATCCACAAACCAGAGCAAAGGGGATAAATTTCTCTTATGGAGAGAGATTCACAAACCAGAGTAGAGGAGATAGAGTTCTCCTATGGAGAGTTATCCACTAACCAGAGAATATGGGATAGATTTCTCCTATGGAGAGAGATCAACAAACCAAAGTAGAGGGGATAGAGTTCTTCTATGGAGATAGATCCATGAACCAGAGCAAAGAGGATAGAGTTCTCCTGTGGAGAGAGATCCATAAACCAGACTATTAAGGATTGAGATCTCCTTTGGAGAGAGGTCCATAAATATTGTTATAGGAAATTGATTCCCAAGAGATTTGTTGAGAAAAATTAGAAGAAATATTTTCTTCATGTACGTAACCCACATTGAGTGCAACATGTTAAATTTGTGTCTCTCATGTGTGTGATGATTTGTGCATTGCTTTTATTACTGCTATTGATATTACAATTGATAACATTGGATAATATTTTTTGGGAAAGAAAAGTAAAATTTGATCTTATACTATTCACCCCACCTCTCAGTATAAGCTTGTGTTCTTCACGATTAACCTAGGATGACCACTTCCTAGGAGTCTTGAGTTCAATCCTCACTAACCCACTTTATGGATTCTTTTCAACTTATGATAGATATTAGGGATAAGGTTGTAACTTATATAGATCCCAATTATACTAAAAATAAATATTTCATATATATGATCATGGTTATCATACCAAATCAACACATATTACATTATCTTGTTGGTTTGATGCATACATTGATAAAGAAGGGGTGACCTATCAACTAGTAAACTTGAATTTGTGCATGTTAAGTAGGAAATGTTGGTTTTGTATAACAAGTATAAAATTTTAGGATCTATTATTACTTTTGGCTTGAATATTAACAAGGAATACCTTCCCAAAACCTAACTTTTACATATTGAAGCATTTTAAGTTGTTTTTCAAATCACATGATTTTTTTTTTAATTAGTGGTATTTGTTTAATAATTTGATACAACATGAAGGATGTATCATTCTATAATGATATTTAAGTCTTATATCATCTCATTTATAGAGACAAAAATATAGTATATATAGATTTTTATGAAATGAGAAACTTTGGCCTATCTTCAAAGAAGAAAAATTTGGACTCAAGGCATTAAAGGTAAACATAGTATATTTCATAGTCATAGAGAATGAGGATTCAAAATATATTTCCATCCAATCATCATATTCATATTGGGATATTGGTTCATATTATTTATATATGTTCTTAAAGAAGATCTAAATTTTCTAAATCTTCATGCGATCTTATTTCTTCTAGTTTAACTTTAGGTGATTGAAGATATATGGTGGATATTCTCGTAAATAGGCTCCTTCAAAGGCTATTTCATTTATAATAAATATGACTAGATGGACCAAAGGCAATTTTAAGCCTCCAAAAAATTTGTGTAGTTGTGGTTACTTTAAAAATAATTTTATTTTCTAAGCTTTTTTATCAATTCTAATTTTCGTCCTATCAGCTTGTGCAAGGTGTTATACAAAATCCTTACTAAAGCCATGGTGAATAGAATGAAGCTCATTATGCCTAAAATCATTGATAAGTGTCAGGGCAGCTCTGTCCAAGGAAGGGTCATTACGGATAGTGTGATCACTGTCCATGAGCTTATCCATACTGTCACGGTCAATAGGTCCCCAAGTTTCTTCTTAAAATTAGATATTAGTAAATATTTTGATAGATTTTCTTGGGAGTTTCTTACTGTTGTCCTATCCCGGTTTGGTTTTCACCACAGATGGATTAGATTGATTAAAGCCTGCATGTCCTCTGCCTGGTTTTCGGTCATAGTGAATGGTGTAGCTGTAGGATATTTTAGGAGCAAAATGGGAATAAGGCAAGGGGATCCAATGTCACCCTTCATGTTCATCCTTGTGGCGGATAGCTTAGGAAGAGTGCTTAATGTAGCATGCTCTGAGGGTGGCATCTCAGGGATCAAGGCTTCAACCGGGCTACCTCCAGTGTCCCATCAACAATTTTTTGATGACACAATTTTAGCCAACCTCTCCAGTATCCCTGAAGCTAGAGTTATCAAATCTATATTGGAAGCTTATGAGAGGGTTTTCGGACAAAGAGTAAATTATTTGAAAAGTAGCATTTATTTCATCAATACTTTGGCTGATAGATAGGTCAGAATAGCTCAGATCTTGGGATGTGCCATTGTTGAACTGCCTACAACTTACCTTGGCCTTCCTTTATTCCAAGGGCAACCATCTGTGAGGATGTGGGACGGTGTCATTCAGAGGGTTATGAAGAAGCTTGCTGGTTGGAAAGGAGCCCTGCTCAACAGCACAGGGAAGTTCACTCTAGTCCAATCGTGTCTTCAGAGTGTGCCAATATACTTTATGTCCCTGTTTCGAGCTTCGATTGTTGTATGTAATAAGCTTGAACAACTTCAACAAAATTTCCTATGGTCGGGAGCAGAGAATAAAAGTAGATTTCCCCTTGTTGCTTGGGATAAGGTTTGCCTTCCAAAGTGCAGGGGAGGACTTGGTCTGAGGAGGGTTCACCAAATGAATATGGCTATGATTTCAAAATAGGCCTGGAAGATAGTGTCTAACTACCCGATCCAATGGGTTGACATTATTAAGAACAAATACCTCAGGCAACGGTCACTGATGGATAATTCCCTCATGCCTGTTGGGTCTGCATTTTGGAACTCGATGTGTTGAAACCAATCTATAATTCAAAGAGGTGGACACTAGAAGCTTGGAGATGGATCGCAAATAATATTCTGGGAAGACTCATGGATTACAACTCAACCCTTGATTCGGGATCAGTCTGTAAGTATTCTTAAACCTATCATCGATCTGATTTTTGGTCCCAAAGTTGAGAATTTCATCAATAATGAAGTTGTGGTCCCCCACTGGGTTGACATCCCTACTGACCTGGATTCCCCTGAGCTTCGCTCATCTCATATTCGTTTAGCTGAGAATCTTCAAACTCACTTGATCCCAAGTACCAGGCCACCTGATACTCTCTTTTGGCAATTTAGCCAGTCTAGGAATTTCTTAGTTAAGACCGCATATATGGCTATGAATGAACCTAAAGATGATTGGTTTCCTTCCAATAGTATATGGATCAAAAACCTTATTCCCAAAATTACCCATTTTTTTGGTTGGCAGCAAAAAATAGACTCCTCACCACCGATAACTTGATAACCCGTGGTATGATCCTGCCCAATAGATGTTACTTATGTAAATCTACGTGGGAGTCAGTTAATCATCTGTTTCTAGAGTGCCCCTTTTCTGGCCTTGTCCTATCCATGATCCTATCAAATGTTTCCATCTCTTGGGTTGCTCCTCAGTCTATCAGTGATCTTATTACCCAGTGGTCAAACCCCTTTAAGTCCACCCACCTGAAGTTTTGGTGGTCGATCATTCTTCCTCACTTTATGTGGTAAATTTGGTTGGAAAGGAATAATCAAGCTTTTTGATTTTCGTCCCTAGATCTAGAGTCGGTCTGTTTGAGAGTTGTGACTTTTACCTCCAAAAATGCCAATATCATGTCTTCTGAGGATTGTCCTTCATCACCATTTGAGATTCAAGTGGCACGTTATGCTAACCTATATTTTGAGGTTTCTGGTCATTCCCAGGTTGTTGTGGATAGATCCCTTGTCTCTTGGATTCCCCCTCCCCCTCAGTGGTTCAAGTTAAATTTTGATGGTGCATCAAAAGGCAACCCCGGTGATGTGAGTTGTGGAGGCATAATCAGGGATGACAGAGGTCATCTCATCCTGGCTTATGCGAAAAAACTTGGAGTCCAATCTAACAATTTTGTAGAAGCTCGAGCAGCTTTCCGAGGCATCCAAATGGCTATCGAGCTCAATATCCAGTACCTGATAATCGAGGGAGACTCGTTAAACACTATAAATTATTTGAAAGAGGTCTCGCATCCACCTTGGAACGTGCAGCCAATCATCGAAGAGTCCATTGTCCAGTTAAGGGTGATTAACAATAGGTGTATTCAACATGTGTATAGGGAAGGCAATCGGGTGGCAGATACAATGGCAAACTTTGGGTTAACTGTCCAATCCCTGGTGACGTGGCAGGGCAACCTTCCCCAATGCATCATTGATTCTTGTAGTGAACTTGCAGTTACTAATGTTGAATAGTACCACGATGTCAAGGATCACGATGGCTCACAATGCGAGGTGAATTGTGGGACCTTATTACACTGATATGCCAAGGTGGCACATTGGCACTTGCAAAAGAAGGACAGGCTATAGAACCTCACACTTTTTGTTTGTGCCCATGGGCGGTGTTGTAATAATCTAGGCTATTTTTTAGCTTATGGACCATGTGTTTGGCCCAATTTTGGCTTGTTCTGTAGGGAGTCGAACCTTCACGGGATCCTCCTTACAACTTGTATATAAGGTTTTGGGTCCCTTATAAAACCCGTTACTAATAAAAAATATATATGCAACTATAGAAGATTGAGGTAAATTGTAAAAGGGAGTATCTTTAGAGTTTTTTCATATTAGAATATATTAGTGTAATAGAGAGTACATTCGAGGTGAATATATTATCATAAATATCTTCTCTCTATTGCCCCTCAATTGAAAATTGGGAGGGCATTGAAATATGTAATCTAACATTATTTTTCTAAGGATGACATTGTATGTTGTAATCCCTTTTGTATCATAACAATAAATATTATATATTTTAATTAAGATTAATGCACTATAGACCTATAGTTTAAGCTTGTTATGGTTGACCTTATTATATCATACCCTCATATTTAAATTTGGATACATAGGATCTTTTAGAGTCATAGAGGAGGATTAAAAATATTTTTCTACCCAATTCTCCTATTCATATTAGATGTTTTGGAAATTGGTTCATATGTTTATATATGTTCTTAAAGAAGCTCCAATTTTATAAATCTTCATGAAATATTCTTTCCTCTAGTTTATTTTTAGATTATTGAAGACACATGGTGGGTATTTTCTATGGTACTTAAGGATAGGCATATGGGGATATGATATTATATTATCTATGGTTATTATGGATAGTTGCTATGGGACACAATTATCCCAAGGTTGATTATATTATAACAATGAGTGGGATAATGGTTTAGGAGTTAGCTCCTCAAAGTAGCATTAGAATATGGGTATATAAAGAAGGGATATTAACATTGTAATAATCATCACTCATATTAAGTATTACTTGTAATCATTTTTTCGATTATGTTTCTTATAAAAATTTGCCCTCTCTAAGTGACACTCTCATATTAGGATATTTTGAGGAATTATTCCTTTATTAATGAGTATTATTGGTGTTGGTTTACCCTAGGGGTATTATCTATCTCTTTCTCATTGTGTGTATTGTTACTATGGATAATTATTTATAGATGACTGATTTAATGTTTCTACATATGGGTGAATGATTTATGTTTATGGGAATAATATTTTATAACAAGTTGTATCATAACAACAATTCTAACAAAGTGGGAATAGTTTTTTGGTGGATTGTAGAATTGAGGTAAATTTATTTTCTATAAAATATCTCATCTTTCAAGAGTCATACCTTTGCACAAAGGTGTTCAATTTAGAAGATTGTTATACCATTTTGTTTAAAATTTGAAGATCCAAAATGAGTCATCATATGAAGAAATTTGATTAGTATTAAGGGAGATACATCCCTATGAAGTCAACCATTCAAAATAGAGGTATTGACATTTCTCAAATCGTGTCTTTTCTAGAAAACAAAATTTGATATATCTTTTAGTCAAGGTAAGCAAGCCATATACTATTTATTGGATTTGAAGGAAATTTATGGGTGTACTTATTTATTTGTATTTTTAGATTCAATCAATGGAGAGAGAGATATTTTCATGTAACTCTATGATTGAAAAAAAAACTAGTTGGCATTTTCACTATTTTTGGATTGAACTCATGGAATTACAAAAAATTTTGGGAGAGGATGATATTGATGTTAGGGAATATTAAAAACTTGTTAAATATTTATATTCTACTTCCTCTAATTGGAAATATTACCTACCTTATTATCTTAGAGGGGAAGCTTTTAATTTATTTTAGGATTTTTCATGTGTCTATTAGCATAAACAAACATGGAAATAAATAGAGCAAGCATTATTGAGTCAACAGAACCCATATGAAAAGATAGTTGGTTCAAAAGATACCTTTAATAACTATACAAAACAATAAATAGACTCCAAGATGAACAAAAGGAATTAAAAAGGGGGAAAATTTCAAGGAAGTGGTAAAAGAAAAAGATAAGGATAATCATGTGCAAGTTGAAAGAACCACACCTTTGAAGCTAGACAATTAAGAAAATGGTCATAAGGCTTTATTTTCATCTAAAATTCTATCTTACAGGTTTGGACATGTTCAAAATAATAAGATTATAATTTCCATTAACCCTAGTAGAAGGTATAATAGTAGCAAGTATAATTTCATTAATTTTTCTTTGACTAAGAAGTTGTAGGTTCAAGCAACAAAAGTTAAGGACAAGCGACTTGATTTAATAATGCTCATATTTTTTAAGATTTGAATATTACCATGGACAAATATGTTTTACATTCACATTTTCATGCTATTGAGATGGATGATGTGGATATTATTCTTGATTGTATTATCTAGGTATTGTTAGCATTAATTGGTAAAATAAGTTCATGAAGTTATGGTATAGAAAAAGAAGATAACACCGTAGGATATTTCATAGCTTAAGGAGCAAGGATTCAAGGAGGAGCAAGAAGCAGTTATGGAAGGGAAACAAACTAAAGAACCAATGGAGAAATCAAAATTTAAGTCTATGATAGAGGCAATAGCAAAACATTCCAAGAAATATTTGTTAGAAGAGCACAAGAAGGTACCAAACAAAGGACACATGAGCAAAGAGCATGTGGAAGAATTTAAAATAGAGGAACAAAATTTCGAAGAATGAAAGAAAGCAAAACATTAGGTTAAGTTTATAAAATATCAACACTCACATCATCATGAGCAACAACAATCATGGAGGAATGGCCTAGAGAATCGGGATTATTATAAACTTATAGGAATTCAAAAAGGCATCAAGTATGACATTGTTTGGTAGAAAATGCCTAGTAATTCTAAATTTCATATTGGTGCAATAACATCATGGAACCATAGGAACAATCATCTTAAATATTAGAGTAGCGGAAGCATGTATCCAATGGATTAGTTATGGATATTAAAGTGGCATAATGTTATATTGAAATCATTGAAGACCATTAAAGATCAAAATTTTATTTGGATGGATGGATGATCAAGATTGGTACCAGTTGGAAACGTTACTGAGAAGATTGTATTATTTAGATTCTTCACATATTTTGAGGATAAAACATTTTTAATGAGGGTGAAATATTATGGTACCTAGGGAATATAAAATGCACATGGGATGCAACATTATATTGTATATGGGTATTATGGATAGTTGGCATGGGCCACACATAACCAAAAACTTATTATATTATAATAATGAGTGGCATAAAGGTTTTGGAGTCAACTTCCCAAAGTAGCATTAGAAGATGGGTATATAAAGAAGGGATATTGTCAGTGTAATGATAAAAATCCTTATCGAGTATTCTCTTGTGATTATCTTTGTTCAAGGAGTAGAATTATTCCTTCTTAAAGGAGTATTATTGGTGTTTCCCTACCTTAAGGGTATTATCTATATTTTTATCTCATTGTATGGATTATCATAGTAGAATATTCTTTTTGGATGAATGATTTGATATTTCTACATATTGGTGAATGATGTCTATTAGTGAGAATAAAGTTTCATAATAGTTTTCTCATACATAAGCTCCTATGAGGGACATTTCATTTAAAATGAATATGACTAGATGATCCAATGACATTGAAGCTTTTAAAAAAGGATATGTTCAATTGTAGTTACTATAAAGACAATGTCATTTTTCAAGACTTGTTATATGCAAATATAGAAGATTAAAGTATATCCTTCAAATTTTTTTCATAGTAGAGTATATTGGTGTAGTAGAGCTTCTGTTGATACGAAAGATCTTATCATCAATGTCTTCTCTTTGGTCCCTGAATTCAAATTATAGAGGTCGTTGAAATGTGTAATCTAACTTTATTTTTTAAGGTCAAAATTGAATGTTATAATCCCTTGTGTGTCATGACAAAAAATATTATATATTGTTTAATTGTGTTTTATGTATTTAACCTATGGGCCTATGATTATCTTGTTATGGTTAACCTTATTATGTCCTACCTTCATATTATGTTAGTTATGTGTTAGTAATTTATAATTAATTATAGAGGTATTTATACACTCTCCTATCCAATCCATTGTATTGGTGTAATAATTATCTTGATCATTTTGTATGAGTTTTTTAGGGCATCCGTTTATTATTTATATGATATTGCTCTTCTTTTCTTTTATTCCCTTTATTTATCTTTCTATAAGGTTTAATTTATGGTTATTTCTATTCATTTTGGCAAAATATTATAAAATCCAATAAAAGTCATGTGTGGTTGTTCTTAAAGTCACAATTAAAATTATTCAATAATATTGACAAGAATATGAAGTTTATAAAAAAAATAATAACATATTTAATTAGATTTAAAAATAATAAAACAAATTAATTTTGTTTAATAAAATCATGATTATAATATTTATATTTCCTTAATAAAGTACTAAAAATATTAAACTAAAATTTATAAAATCAAATGAATATGCTAAACATCCTTCAAAGAGGAGCCAATTAAAATATATACATGTCAAAAAGGGTCATACTTCTTTGTATATTTAATAAAAAAAATTCAAGATTGAGGCATGTTTTATTTTTTTATTTTTTAAAGATTTAGTGACAGAAAAAAGAAACATGAAAATAAAGGATGAGTTGCACTCTACAACAAATTTTATTGGTTGTCATTATTCATATGATGAATTTGAATTTGAATTCGTATTCGTATTAATGTTCATCGGTGACCAAAAGAGGTCAATAGGACTGTAAAGTAGGACATATATAAAGCAAAGCAATACGACTGTAAAGTAGGACATATAAAAGCAATAGGACTGAAAAGTAGGACTGTTGGGAGGTAAGCACTTAAAACTTATATCTTAGATTTTAATATTTAGTTGTGGAATTATATGTTTGAATGAAAATTTATAATAGGTATTATTAATTTTATCAATAAATTAAAATAAGACTGTGAGTTAGAGTATTTTAAATAAATATAATAATAAATATAAAGTAAATTCCATGAAATGGTTATCCCGCTTAAATATATATAAAAAGTAGAGGAATTTGTTTTTGGGCCAAAAAACCACATCAAACTTGAAAAGTCAATGTTATTTATAATGATATGACATGGGATGTAGGTTAAATTAGTAGATTTTATAGTGTATATAATTAGGTTACATGTAATGTATAATATTAATTATTGTTAAGTATGTTGTAAATGAGATTGGTTTAATCTGGTAAAGATTATTTTTACGAAAATATATAAAGATTTTATTATTTAAGTTTAATATAGGATCAATGGCATATATCAATTAGATATAGTATTTTAATATGTTTATTGAAATATTTTATGTAATTATTTTGATATATTTTAAAAAATAATGTTGAAAGGTTGAACATAATTTTATGAAATATTATCATATATGAAATATATTGTAAAAGTTTTAATATCATTTTGTTAACTTAAGATATAATTTTAAAATTTATAAAATTTTATACTAAAATAAAAAGAAAATAATATCAAACAAATAAGTTGTGTGACTTTATCCTTCAGAATATGAACATGGGGCTATCACGTAATATGGAGAAGAGTTGTTAGGTCTTTGCAGCATATACAAATTGATTATTTGCAATGGGATGAACAAATGGAAAAATTCAGGAAATTATACATGCAAAACATATAAGGGACAAAGTGTAATAGACTATGTAATATGCTCACAGAATTACATACCAAAAATATAGGAGCTAGAAGTAGAAGATTCTCCAGTGGAACTTAAGTCAGATCACAACCCAATTGTTATAAAACTTCGAATGCATGGAGACAAACCAACGGAAAAACACTTGCAAGGCAATCAAAATAAATATCCTCACAAGGGAAACATTCTCTTAACAGATGAAAATCGACAAAATTTTAGAGTAGTATTAAATAACAAGTTACAGGAAAGGGAAGAACTACATCACAGTCGTAGAGATTACAGTAAAAGGGAATGGTTAATGCACGTTATTCAAGAAGCTCTAAACAAATGCAAGAGAGCTAAACCTAAAAAGAAAGAAACGAATAGCTTCCCAACCAACTCATGGTTCAATGAAGATTGCAAAAAAATGTGAAGATTATTAAAGGAACCAACGGGTAAAACAAGAGCAAACAAAAAAGCATACGAGAAACTGGTAAGGGTAAAAAAAGAAGAATACACTAGAATAAGGAGGAAAGAATTGATTTACTTAGGGAAGCATGAACCAAAGAAATTTTAGAAGGAACTAAGCATGAAAAGGATATAAACTGAAAATAACATAACAATTAATCAGTGGTTGGAGTATTCAAAACAACTGTATCAGCGTAGTAACCAGCAGGAGACACCCCCTACTATCATTGTTAAGAAAGAACTTTTCACAATTGAAGACATTATTCAAGGGATAAAAAAGTTAGCAAGCTGGTAAATCCCGTGACATAGACAATCTTCAAGCAGAGCATATAAAATGGGGGTAGATATCTTGGCACCGCAAATCAAAGAAATTTTCAATGAGGTCATACAAAATGGCTTCCCTACTGAGTGGACAGCTAGACCATTCCTTTATTTAAAAATGGAGATGTGAATAATCCCTCAAACTATCGAACTATCATGATCAACCCTCTCTTTGTAAAGTTGTTTGGGAGTATGATAGAGCGTAGGATCAACATATGGGCAGAAGAAAAGGAAAAGAGAGCAAAGGGGTAAGCACTCAACTATTGATCATTGTATCACGCTCAGACACAGTGAAAAAAATATGGGACACAAAAAAAGAGGTTTTTTGTTGTTTTGTAGACTTCAAAAAGTGATGCAAGAGCATCCGGTGGCAGCAGAGCAATCTTGCATCAACAAAAAAATTTCTAAGTGTTTGCCTTGAGGTCGCAATATCGCGACAAAAAAAAAGTGTCGCGATATCGCGACATGTCGCATTATCGTGACTCAGGAAGGAGAGAGAAGGCATGGAGCAAAAAGTGTCGCGATATCGCGACATGTCGCATTATCACGACCAAAAGCCGAGAGAAGGCTCAAGAAGAAAGAGTGTCGCGATATCGCGACATGTCGCATTTTCGCAACCAAGAGACGAGAGAAGGCGCAAGGGAGAAAAGTGTCGCGATATCACATGTCGCATTTTCGCGACCAAAGGACGAGAGAAGGCGCAAGGGGGAAAAAGTGTCGCGATATCGTGACATGTCGCATTTCTGCGACCAAGAGACGAGAAAAGGTGCAAGAGAGAAAAGTGTCACGATATCACGACATGTCGCATTTTTGCGACCAAAAGGCGAGAGAGGCACAGGAGAGAAAAAGTGTCGCGATATCGCGACATGTCGCATTTTCACGACCAAAAGGCGAGAGGAGGCGCAGGAGAGAAAAAGTGTCGCGATATCGCGACATGTCATGTTTTCGCGACTCAGGAAGGAGAGAGAAGGCGCGAAGCAAAAATGTCACGATTTCATGACATGTCACGAAATAGCGACCGAAGTAGGAGAGAGAAGGCATCCGCAGAAAATATCACGATTTCACGACATGTCGTGAAATCGCGATCGAAACAGGAGAGAGAGGGCATTCGAAGAAAAAAGTCATGAAATCGTGACATGTCGTGAAATCGTGACCGAAAGAAGACAGGAAAGGCCAGAGAAGAAAATGTCGCGATTTCACGACATGTCACGAAATCGCGACCGAAGGAGCAGAAAGAAAGCAAGGAAGGAAAATGTCACGATATCATGACATGTCGTGATTTCACGACCCCAAGAGGTGAGAAGGAAGCAGAAAGGAAAGATGTCACGATATCGTGACATGTCCCGATTTCGCAACCCAAAGAGGCGAGAAGGAAGCAGAAAGGAAGAATGTCACGATATCGCGACATGTCACGATTTTGCGACCCAAAGAGGCGAGAAGGAAGCAGAAAGGAAGAATGTCGCGATATCGCGACATGTCACGATTTCGTGACTCGAGAGGCGAGGAGGAGACAGAAAGGAAAGATGTCGCAATATCGTGACATGTTACGATATCGTGACTGAAAAGGGGAAAGAAGAGCCGAAAAGGAAATATGTCGTGATATCACGACCCGAAGAAGAGAAAGGCAGCAAGGAAGAAAAATATCGCGATATCGTGACATACTGCTAGTTCACGATTCGAAAAGGCACGCATTCCCAGACGATATTTCTCGAGGCGGTCAAAGGCCTCATCAATGCATGATTGCTTGCCCGGTAAGCTTGTTGAGCATGGCGGCCACTCGAATGCTGCATCCAGAGGTCAGAGATGTTCAGATGGCTCATCAATGCGTGTTTCCATGGCTGACCCGGTGGTAGTTGCCAGTTAGGGTAAAATATGTGAAGGTTTAGTCATGAAGGCCGGGGGAAGAGCCGACTTTTCAGATTTGGAGGATGTATTCTTCCAGGTGGGTCATTAATGGCCTAGAGGGTCGGGACCTCGAAAGAAACCCAGATATTTTAAAAGGAGAAGCAAAGGCATGCACAAGGGGTCAAAAAACTATTGAGACAGAGTTGCAGAGCTGAAGGCAAGAGGGCCACTCTGGACCTGTTTGGGCTGTTTTTCTTCCAGGGGAGGAGGAAGTGCTGCTTAGATCAAGAAACTACGCCTGTGGGCTAGTATTGTAATTTTTTTTTAAGTTTAATGAATGAGAGTTTGAGGAATTTGGTCTAAGCAATTTTTGGATCCCCATCAAGTGGTATCAGAGCGGGAGTTCCTGAGTGTGTAAACAGATCACCGAAATGAGGCAATTTGCACCAAGATCTGTGGAGGAGCTGAGAGTTCCTGAGTGTGTAAATAGATTGCCGAAAGTGAGGCAGTTTGCACCAAGACCTGTGGAAGAGCTGAGAGTTCCTAAGTGTGTAAACAGATCGCCAAAAGTGAGGCAGTTTGCACCAGGATCTGTGGAAGAGCTTAGGGTTCCTGAGTGTGTAAACATATCGTCAAAAGTGAGGCAGTTTGCACTAGGATCTGTGGAAGAGTGGGAGTTCCTGAGTGTGTAAACAAATCATTGAAAGTGAGGCAGTTTGCACCAGGATCGGTGGAAGAGCTTAGGGTTCCTGAGTGTGTGAGCAGATCACCGAAAGTGAGGCAGTTTGCACCAGGATCTATTGAAGGGTTGAGAGAAGAGAGCGAAGAAGAATGCCTCCATGAAGAAATCGTGGTGGTGGTACCTGAAGAAGATTTTAGAGCTTTGTAGAGGCAAGTGCGAGCCCTAAAAGAGGAGTTGTGAAGAGGGGTTGAGTCAAGGAGATAATACCGTGGTGAAGATGAATTTTGGGAGGTTGATGATCCATCAGATGAAGAAGAAGCAATGGATCCTACACAATGCAGAATAGTACAGAAGTGAAGGTCACTTCTCAATCCACCTCGGTTGTCTGATGCAGGAGCATCCGGTGGTAGCAGAGCAATCTTGCATCAACAAAAAAATTTCTAAGTGTTTGCCTTGAGGTCACGATATCGCGACAGAAAAAAAGTGTCGCGATATCGCGACATGTCGCATTATCGCGACTCAGGAAGGAGAGAGAAGGCACGGAGCAAAAAGTGTCACGATATCGCGACATGTCGCATTATCGCGACCAAAAGCCGAGAGAAGGCTCAAGAAGAAAAAGTGTCGCGATATCGCGACATGTCGCATTTTCGCGACCAAGAGACAAGAGAAGGCGCAAGGGAGAAAAAGTGTCGTGATAGCGCGACATGTCGCATTTTCGCGACCAAAGGATGAGAGAAGGCGCAAGGGGGAAAAAGTGTCGCGATATCGTGACATGTCGCATTTTCGTGACCAAGAGACGAGAAAATGTGCAAGAGAGAAAAGTGTCGCGATATTGCGACATGTCACATTTTCGCGACCAAAAGGCGAGAGAGGCGCAGGAGAGAAAAAGTGTCGCGATATCGCGACATGTCGCATTTTCACGACCAAAAGGCGAGAGGAGGCGTAGGAGAGAGAAAGTGTCGCGATATCGCGACATGTCATGTTTTTGCGACTCAAGAAGGAGAGAGAAGGCACGAAGCAAAAATGTCACGATTTCGTGACATGTCACGAAATCGCGACCGAAGTAGGAGAGAGAAGGCATCCGTAGAAAATGTCACGATTTTGCGACATGTCGTGAAATCGTGACCGAAATAGGAGAGAGAGGGCGTCCGAAGAAAAATGTCATGAAATCGCGACATGTCGCGATTTCATGACCGAAAGAAGACAGGAAAGGCCAGAGAAGAAAATGTCGTGATTTCGTGACATGTCACGAAATCGCGACCGAAGGAGCAGAAAGAAAGCAAGGAAGGAAAATGTCACGATTTCGTGACCCGAAGAGGCGAGAAGGAAGCAGAAAGGAAAGATGTCGCGATATCACGATATGTCACGATTTCGTGACCCAAAGAGGCGAGAAGGAAGCAGAAAGGAAGAATGTCACGATATCGCAACATGTCGTGATTTTGCGACCCAAAGGGGTGAGAAGGAAGCAGAAAGGAAGAATGTCGTGATAACGCGACATGTCATGATTTCATGACCTGAGAGGCAAGGAGGATACAGAAAGGAAATATGTCGCAATATCACGACATGTCGCGATATCGCGACCAAAAAGGAGAAAGAAGATCCGAAAAGGAAAAATGTCGCGATATCGCGACCCGAAGAAGAGAAAGGCAGCGAGGAAGAAAAATGTCACGATATCGTGACATACTGCTGGTTCACAATTCGAAAAGGCATGCGTTCCTAGATGGTGTTTCCCGAGGTGATCAAAGGCCTCATCAATGCATGATTTCTTGCCCGATAAGCTTGTTGAGCATGGCGACCACTCGAATGCTACGTCCAGAGGTCAAAGACGTTCAGACGGCTCATCAATGCGTGTTTCCATGGCTGACCCGATGGTAGTTGCCAATTAGGGTAAAATATGTGAAGGTTTAGTCATGAAGGTCGGGGGAAGAGCCGACTTTTCAGATTCGAAGGATGTATTCTTCCAGGTGGGTCATTAATGGCCTAGAGGGTCGGGACCTCGAAAGAAACCCAGATATTTTAAAATGAGAAGCAAAGGCATGCACAAGGGGTCAAAAAACTGTTGAGACAGAGTTGCAGAGCTGAAGGCAAGAGGGCCACTCTGGACCTGTTTGGGCTATTTTTCTTCCAGGGGAGGAGGAAGTGCTGCTCAGATCAAGAAACTACGCCTGCGGGCTAGTATTGTAATTTTTTTTTAAGTTTAATGAATGAGAGTTTGAGGAATTTGGTCTAAGAAATTTTTGGATCCCCATCAAGTGGTATCATAGCGGGAGTTCCTGAGTGTGTAAACAGATCACCGAAAGTGAGGCAGTTTACACCAAGATCTGTGGAGGAGTTGAGAGTTCCTGAGTTTGTAAATAGATCGTCGAAAGTGAGGCAGTTTGCACCAGGACCTGTGGAAGAGCTGAGAGTTCCTAAGTGTGTAAACAGATCGCCAAAAGTGAGGTAGTTTACACCAGGATCTGTGGAAGAGCTTAGGGTTCCTGAGTGTGTAAACAGATCGTCGAAAGTGAGGCAGTTTACACTAGGATCTATGGAAGAGTGGGAGTTCCTGAGTGTGTAAACAAATCACCGAAAGTGAGGCAGTTTGCACCAGGATCTGTGGAAGAGCTTAAGGTTCCTGAGTGTGTGAGAAGATCACCGAAAGTGAGGCAGTTTGCACCAAGATCTATTGAAGGGTTGAGAGAAGAGAGCGAAGAAGAATGCCTCCATGAAGAAACCGTGGTGGTGAGATAAATGTGGTACCTGAAGAAGATTTTAGAGCTTTGTAGAGGCAAGTGTGAGCCCTGCAAGAGGAGTTGTGAAGAGGGGTTGAGCCAAGGAGAGAATACCGTGGTGAAGATGAAGTTTGGGAGGTTGATGATCCATCAGTGTTAGCGTACTATTGTTACTATTGTTATGTCTATTTCATTATTTAGATGACTGTTACAACTTCGTAACAGTTCTGGTTGAGCCGTTCGTCGGTGTGCTATTCCCGGCTGTGTAATCCATTATTTAAACATCACTGTGGATTAATAAAACTAGTTCACTGGTTTTACATGGTATCAGAGCCAATGGAGTCAAGAGGGAGGCTGGAGGCAGGCGACGCTGTTTACAGGGAGAAATTCTGAAGCATTTTTTTTTCGAACGCGTTCTTTTCCCGAGCAGAGTGAAGAGAAAAGAAATATAAATAAAAATATTTTTTGTCACGACTATGTAGAGCTTGTGCAGACGTCCAGTTGCTGAAAAGGAGGGCGCAGTGACACAGTGCCACGCTCTCGCGAACGCAGCTCCCGCGACACAGTGGTAGGAGCTCTGCGTCCGTTCGCGCGTGAGCGTCGCGAGAGGATACGTCCGCGACGCGCAGCAGGGGACGCACAGGTTGCCCCCCCCGCGGCAGCTCGACACGCGCAGGGGACGTACAGGAGGAGCGCACAGCGGCCCTCGCCCGCGTCGTGCGCAGGGGACATACAGGCCCCTCTCGCGCAGGCGAACGGGGACGCCTGTCAACGCGTACTCTCGCGCGCAGGCGAACGGGAGGGACCCACCCCCCCCTTGACGCCTGTCAGCGCGTGCTCCCACGCGCAGGCGAACGGGCCGTTGAGCATGCCTGTCAGCGCGTACTCCCGCGCGTAGGCGACCCGCCCGGAAAGAAAAAAAAAGACAGGAGGTCGCCCCCCCCGCTGAGCGGGAATTTTAAATTTTTAAAATCCCGATGGGGGAGTATAAACCCCCCCCTCTCTCCTGGCCTGCGTGCGTTGGACGTCCTGCTGCAGCACAGCAGGAGGACCCCGCGGCCCCCCCCCCCTCCCGGCAAAAAATTTTTTTTCATTAAAAAAAACGGAGGAGAAGCCGGAGGTTAAAAAAAAAAAAAAAAAAAAAATCGGAGGAAGGGCCTTCGTTGAACGCGCGGGTCGGAGAATTTTTTTTGAAAAAAAAAAAAAAAACAGCGTCCAAGTTGCAGGTCCGCGACAACCCGCAGCAGAGGAAGCCACAGAGGGACCAGGCGGACGACAGAGGGTGTTGAAAAGGGAGGAGGGTCACTGATCCCTTCGGATCAGCCCGCTAGCTCACTTGGCAGTGAGCTGTGCGGTAAGGCTCAGGGAGCCTATAGGTCGGGGGTTCAAATCCCGCCGACTCCCCCCAAGGTATAAATTTTTTTTCAAACGTTTTTTAATTATTATTATTTTTAGTTAAATTTTTTAATTTTAATTTATTTTTTAATAGTTTTTTAAACTTTATAAATTAAAATTTATTTTTAATTTATTTTTTTTTAAGTTTTAAAAACTATATAAATTAAAATTATTTTTTTTAACTTTAAATAAATAATAATTATTAAAATGCTTTGTTAAAGAAAGCCTTTTAAGGGGGATATTTTTTCAAAAAATCAAAGGGGGATAGTGAGTAATTTTTTCGAAAAATAGCAATTTGGCAAATTGTAAAAGGTGCATTTTCGGCTGTGACCGACACCTTGTGGGTTATTCTTGTGGGCATTTTTTTTGTTGTATGTTGCATATTTCATTTTTGCACTATAACATTAAAAATTAAAATCAAAACTCTCCCTGAGTCCCCGGAATAATTAAAACCCATCCGTGCAATTTATTGCACTGTAGCATTCGGTATTTGTGATACCTCTGGCCAGCACTTACAGGTAAAGCTATCGTGATTTGGCTACTGTATCCGCCGCCTAATACAGCTGCTACAATGACGTCTGAGCTTGTTCTCTATAAATCGTCGGGGAGGAATAAGTACGCCATTTTTGCATTTTTTACTCCATCCACTACCCTTTATCGCACTTGTGTTTAGGCGTAAATCCTGACGAAGTATTTTTCATAGTGTTTAGGGGAAGTTACGCCCCACGCATGAGAAGAATTTTCTATGGTAGGTGCCATCAACAAGGCGATTCCCTTTCAGTACTGCTTATGTTCCACGTATCGTATGATCTTTAAAACTCACCTATAGTCTCCCTCACGTAAGGGCGGGTGATTTTTATTGATTTTTCTAAATACCTATAGTTTCCCTCACGTAAGGGCGGGTATTTTGTACGGTATATTGGCCTAGCAAAAGGTATATCGAAATGGGGACCAATTGGTGATATAAGGAACCTTCACTATGGCAGCTGTTGCAAAGTTAATGACTGATCCGCATCAGTTATTGAAAGGTCCAAATTATACACCATGGAAACATAAGATGAAGGCTATTCTCCAAATGGAAGATTTGTGGGATATTTTTACTGGAGTAGCAACTAGGCCTTCACCAACAACAGGATCCACAGGTCCTTTCGCATATCAGATAGCTTTTGACAAGAAAGACAGTCGAGCAAAGGTGCTCATTTTGTTTGTTGTTTCATATGAAGTGCAACCTCATATAGCTGACAAAGCAAGTGGTAAAGAGGCATGGGATGCCCTTCAAACCATCTATGAGGGAAAGAATGATTCCACCATTCTTCATCTTCAACAACAACTTCATAACCTGAGTTTGAGGCAAGGTGAAACAGTTGAACTCTTTATGTGCAGAGTGTCTGAATTGAAAGAGAAATTGAGTTCTTTGGGAGATATTGTGGATGAAAAGCTTCTCATTTCACTTGTGATGAGAGCTTTGCCTTCTTCATTTGATATGTTGATAACCTCCATCCAGGTGTCTCAACGACAAATTACCTACATCGAGTTGGTCAATCTGCTTCAACAACAGGAGGCACGCCAACTTCACAAGGATGATTCTTCCAATACAGCCCTATACACCAACAGGCAAGGTTCTAGGAAGAAAGGTAATGGGCAAAAAGGAGGCAACTTTTAGAAATGAGGAAATTCTCAACAGGATACGAAAGGAAAAGGCAAACAACCTCAATAGAAGAAGAGGTGGTGCAAGATCTGTGAGAAAGACAACCATGACACCAACAAGTGTTGGCATAAGAACAAGCAGAAAGGCCAAAACAAACCACAAAATAAAAACAAGCAACCCCAGGTGAATGTTGTTGTTGAAGAATCCGACTCGGATTCCGAATGGGCACACAAGGTGCTCATGACTACCACGGATTCCACACGGAGGGATCCTATTTGGTATGTCGATTCCGGAGCTAGCAAACATATGATCGGCGACGGATCGTGGTTTGAATCATTTATGGCCAAGGAGGGCAAACCTGTCACCATTGCGATGATAAAACCTACGGGGTTCGGGGAGAGGGTACGGTTTCGGTCACTCTTCCTGATGGCAAGTGTCAGATTGACAAAGTCCTCTATGTTTCGGGATTGGCCAACAATTTGTTGTCAGTGACACAAATCCTGGATAGAAATATGGTTGTCAACTTTCTTGTTGAGAATGGAAAGAAGTGTTGTACAATTACCAGGAAGGGTAAGCAGATTGCAACAGACTTCATATAAGCACGGCTTATTTGCACTAGATGCTATCTCTACTCCACATGTTGCCATGATCTGTCTCTACCAAGAAGGCAACTTCCCTATGGCACAAGAGATATGGGCATCTTAGTTCTGGCTACTTACTTGAGCTCAGCAAGTATGAGATGGTAAAGGGTCTTCCTTCCCTTTCTGCCACATTGCCAGTGTGCTCTGACTGCTTGGCAGAAAAGCAGCATAGAGTACCATTTGAGAAGAGCTCAACAAGAGCACGAAAACCTCTGGAGTTAATTCATACCGATCTATGTGGTCCTTTCACACCCAACAGTTGTGGAGGGAAGAGGTACTTTCAGTTATTTTTAGATGACTACTCACGAAAGATGTGGGTTTTCTTTCTCCAACTGAAATCCGAAGCTTTCGCATTCTTCCAGCAGTTCAAGAAATCCGTTGAGAAGGAGTCAGGAGCTTCTATTAAAACCCTCCGCTCAGATCGAGGGGGGGAGTTTACCTCTAATGAATTTTCTGCATTCTTAGATAAGCATGGAATCAAGAGACGGTTAAAAACTGCCTATACTCCTCAGCAAAATGGAGTTGCTGAGAGAAGGAACCGTTCTATCATGGAAATGGTTCGTTGTATGCTCAGAGGAGCTACTCTTGGGCAACAATATTGGGCAGAAGCTGTCACCACTGCAGTGTATCTGTTGAATAGGGCACCCATAAAGGCCCTAAAAGGAATGACTCCACAGGAAGCATGGAGTGGTCGAAAACCCTCCATATCTCATCTACGTATTTTTGGGTGTCACGCTTTCATGCACATACCGAAAGAGAAAAGGAAGAAGCTAGATGAGAAAACACTGAGATGTATTTTTCTTGGTTATTCTGAGCACTCTAAAGGATATCGGTTGATAGATCCTTTGACCAAGAAAATTCATATCAGCGAGAGATGTTGTCTTTGATGAAGCTTTCACATCACAGAGCACATCTAAAGTACACCAAGATATTATGGAAACTAAGGAAGAGAAGATTCCTTCGTCAACACAGACAGGAGGTCCTTCTACATCTTCTTCAACTCCATCGAAGAAGAATCCTAAATGGTGTACAAATACAATCAGAGATGCAAATTTATCCACTCCTCCCAATTTGAATTTGGATAGACCTCGTACACGTAGTATGGCTCAGAAGGAGAAAGAAGCCAAAGAAACTGGTGAGGTTGATGATCTTTGTCAATCTTTTGAGGAACTTTCTGTGACTCCAAGTACAGAAGTAGAGGATATGGATATTGATGATGACAGAGCGTTCATGTCTACCATAGATGGTCTTGAACCTACATCAGTGCAAGATGCTCTCGGTGAGCCTCAGTGGAAGGCCACTATGGATACAGAGTATGAGTCTTTGATGAAGAATAAAACTTGGAAGCTTGTTGATCTGCCGCATGGAAAGAAGCCCATTGGCTGCAAATGGGTATATAAAGTCAAGTATGAGGCAGATGGAACAATTGATAAGCATAAGGCCCGTCTTGTTGCAAAGGGCTATGCTCAGAAAGAAGGCATTGACTACGAGGAAACTTTTGCACCTACTGCTCGGATGACCACAATTCGGGTTATGTGTGCTATGGCAGCACAATATGGGTGGAAAGTTCACCAGATGGATGTCAAGAGTGCCTTTATAAATGGTGATCTCCAAGAAGAAGTCTATATGACTCAGCCTGAAGGATTTGAAGTGGAAGGCCAAGAGCAGAAAGTTTGCAAATTGGTCAAATCCTTATATGGTATGAAACAAGCTCCTCGAGCTTGGTATATAAAAATGGACAATCACCTTATGCAACATGGATTTAAGAGATGTCCGTCAGATGCAAACCTCTATTTCAAGAAATAGGGTTCTGAGATAGTGTTGCGTATACTCTATGTGGATGATCTGCTCATTACAGGGAGTTCAGAAACTATGATCTCTACTGTCAAAAGAAACTTGTGCAAATCTTTTGAGATGACGGATCTCGGACTTCTCCATTACTGTCTTGGTCCGGAATTCAGCCGGAAGGAGCACTCCATCAAAGTGTCTCGAGAAAAATATGCTAAGACATTGCTTTGGAAAAATATCGCATGATCGATTGCAAGCCAATGGCAACTCCAATGGAGAATGGACTTCGATTATCGCGATATGATGATTCACCTCGGGTAGATGGTACTCTCTATCGACGAGTTGATTGGGAGTCTCATATATCCGACCAATACTAGGCCGGATCTCGTATTTGCTGTCAACTATATTTCGAGGTTCATGCAAGAGCCTAAGACCACTCATTGGAAAGCAGCAAAACGTGTTCTTCACTATGTCCGTAGTACTATGGAATATGGTCTAGAATACAAGAGGAACAACAAATTCTTCTTGAAAGGATACACGGACTCCGACTATGCCGGATCATTTGATGATCGCAAGTCAACTTCTGGATACATTTTTCATCTGGGATCTGGTCCTGTCTCTTGGCACAGCAAGAAGCAACAGGTGGTTGCTATTTCATCAACAGAGGCAGAATATCGTGCCGCATGTGAAGCTGTGTGCGAAGTGATATGGTTACGTCGCATTCTGACAAGTATGGGCCATCCATAAAAATCTCCAATACACTTGTTTTATGACAATCAGGGTGTTCTGAACCTCGTCAAGAATCCAGTCCATCATGAAAGAACAAAGCACATTGACACACAATGTCATTTCATTCGAGATGAAGTTCCAAAGCACCGAATTCAGCTTCAAAGACATTCCCACCGATGCTCAAGTTGCAGAAATTTTCACTAAGGCACTTAGACGTGTCAAATTTGAATTGTTTTGCAGCTCACATTGTATTGCAAAATAATGTAAGGGGATGTTAGTAGTCTAGTATAGCTATTAGTTATTACATTACCCAAATAATGTAATAAAGGGGGATGTTAGCGTACTATTGTTACTATTGTTATGTCTATTTCATTATTTAGATGACTGTTACAACTTCGTAATAGTTCTGGTTGAGCTGTTCGCCGGTGTGCTATTCCCGGCTATGTAATCCATTATTTAAACATCGCTGCGGATTAATAAAATTAGTTCACTAGTTTTACAATCAGATGAAGAAGAAGCAATGGATCCTACACAATGCAAAACAGTACACGAAGTGAAGGTCACTTCTCAATCCACCCCGGTTGTCTGATGCAGGAGCATCCGGTGGTAGCAGAGCAATCTTGCATCAACAAAAAAATTTCTAAGTGTTTGCCTTGAGGTCACGATATCGCGACAGAAAAAAAGTGTCGCGATATCGCGACATGTCGCATTATCGCGACTCAGGAAGGAGAGAGAAGGCATGGAGCAAAAAGTGTCACGATATCGCGACATGTCGCATTATCGCGACCAAAATCCGAGAGAAGGCTCAAGAAGAAAAAGTGTCGTGATATCGTGACATGTCGCATTTTCGTGACCAAGAGACGAGAGAAGGTGCAAGGGAGAAAAAGTGTCACGATATCGCGACATGTCGCATTTTCATGACCAAAGGACGAGAGAAGGCGCAAGGGGGAAAAAGTGTCGCGATATCGTGACATGTCGCATTTCCACGACCAAGAGACGAGAAAAGGCGCAAGAGAGAAAAGTATCGCGATATCGCGACATGTCGCATTTTCGCGACCAAAAGGTGAGAGAGGCGCAAGAGAGAAAAAGTGTCGCGATATTGCGACATGTCGCATTTTCGTGACCAAAAGGTGAGAGGAGGCGTAGGAGAGAAAAAGTGTCGCAATATCGTGACATGTCGCATTTTTGTGACCAAAAGGTGAGAGAAGGCACGGAGCAAAAATGTCGTGATTTCGCGACATGTCGCGAAATCACGATCGAAGCAGGAGAGAGAAGGCATCCGCATAAAATGTCACAATTTCGTGACATTCATGAAATCGTGACCAAAATAGGAGAGAGAGGGCATCCGAAGAAAAATGTCGTGAAATCGTGACATGTCACGAAATCGTGACCGAAAGAAGACAGGAAAGGTCAGAGAAGAAAATGTCGCGATTTCGTGACATGTGAAATCGTGATCGAAGGAGCAGAAAGAAAGCAAGGAAGGAAAATGTTGCGATATCGCGACATGTCACGATTTCGTGACCTGAAGAGGCGAGAAGGAAGCAAAAAGGAAAGATGTTGCGATATCGCGACATGTCACGATTTCACGACCCAAAGAGGCGAGAAGGAAGCAGAAAGGAAGAATGACGCGATATCGCGACATGTCGCGATTTCGCGACCCAAAGAGGCGAGAAGGAAGCAGAAAGGAAGAATGTCGCGATATCGCGACATGTCACGATTTCACGACCCGAGAGGCGAGGAGGAGGCAGAAAGGAAAGATGTCGAGATATCGCGACATGTCGCGATATCGCGACCAAAAAGGAGAAAGAAGATCCGAAAGGAAAGATGTCGCGATATTGCGACATGTCACGACATCGCGACCCGAAGAAGAGAAAGGCAGCGAGGAAGAAAAATGTTGTGATATCGCGACATACTGCTGGTTCACGATTCAAAAATGCACGCGTTCCCAGATGGTGTTTCCCGAGGTGATCAAAGGCCTCATCAATGCATGATTGCTTGCCCGATAAGCTTGTTGAGCATGGCGACGACTCGAATGCTGCATCCAGAGGTCAGAGACGTTCAGACGGCTCATCAATGTGTGTTTCTGTGGCTGACCTGGTGGTAGTTGCTAGTTAGGGTAAAATATGTGAAGGTTCAGTCACGAAGGCCTGGGGAAGAGCCGACTTTTCAGATTTGGAGGATGTATTCTTCTAGGTGGGTCATTAATGGCCTAGAGGGTCGGGACCTCGAAAGAAACCCAGATATTTTAAAAGGAGAAGCAAAGGCATGCACAAGGGGTCAAAAAACTGTTGAGACAGAGTTGCAGAGCTGAATGCAAGAGGACCCCTCTTGACCTGTTTGGGCTGTTTTTCTTCCAAGGGAGGAGGAAGTGCTGCTCAGATCAAGAAACTACGCCTACGAGCTAGTATTGTAATTTTTTTTAAGTTTAATGAATGAGAGTTTGAGGAATTTGGTCTGAGCGATTTTTGGATCCCCATCAAAAAGGCATTTGACACAGTGTGAAGGAAAAAATTATGGAGCAGAATGGAAGAGCTAGAGGTTCCAATTCACTACACGACAGCAATTCACAGACTATATGAACATGTAAAGGCTAGAATCAGAACACAAGAAGGGTTATCTGAATGTTTTGGTAGTGACATAGGTGTCAAACAAGGTTGCCCTCTATCTCTGACCTTATTTTGGTTGTACATTGACAAGTTAGAAGAATGGATAAATAAATTTGGGGGAGAGGGTGTGCATTTAGCCAAATATGTGGTAAAACTCCTCATGTATGCAGATGATGTAATTATTGTGGCCAAAACAACCAAATATCTAGAAGATCACCTTCAAGATCTAGAACTCTTTTGTAAAGAAGTTGGGATGCAGGTGAACACGAGCAAAACAAAAATTATGATTTTTTCAACAAAAAATAAGAAGCAACAACTCAAATTTTAGTTTGCATAAGAACCGCTTGATGTAGTAGTAGAATACAAATACCTGGGCATAGACTTTCATGACAAACTTAATTGGAATACATGTAGGATGAAAAGAACTCAAAGTGGCTGGAGAGCACTATATGCACTTCAAAACAGGTGTAGGAATGCCGAGTTGCGGGACTGGAAGACCACCAAGGTCTTATTTGGCCTACTTGTTACACCGGTTTTGTTGTATGGTTGCGAGGTGTGGGCTAGTGGTACAACAAATGCAAAATGGAGGCAAATAGAAAGGATTCAAAAATATCTAATCATAAACTTTCTCAAAATTAAGGCCACAACCCCTTATGAAATTATTCTAGCTGAAACTGGAATGTTCCCTTTAGAAGCAATTGCTATGATCAAGTTGTTATGTTACTTGAAAAAATAGAAAACATGACAGATGATAGATGGCCTAGGGCATCTAGGGACGAAGAGTTGCATAGGCGAAAGAATACATGGATGAAACATAATCATAAATGGATGAAATGTTGGGAAATAAACATAAATGAATGCCCAAATGTCAACAAAGACATAAAAAAATATGTGAATGAAAAGTTCAGAAGTGGAATGTGGAAAAATGCAAGGAGGAAAAGACAATATTATATTGCAAATTTTAACCCAACGTATGACCACAAGGAAAAAGCGTATATAGGCACTGAAATCAAGTGGAAGGAAAAAATACTCATTGCTCAGATAAGGACTAGCTCTCATAGGCTTAGATGTGAAATAGGGAGATGGACAACGCCCAAAGAACAATGGGAAGAAAGGATATGTACTCTATGCAACACAAGGGCAGTAGAGACAGAGGAACACTTCATCTATAAATGCCCGAGTTTTTCATATATCCGTGACAAATACAAAGAAACACTTGGGAACGAGTTTATGGCAGATTTATTTGAAGACAGTAAAATAAAAAAAGTTGGGGAATTGCTAACACAAATCAACAGGAGAAGGAACAACCTTCTCAAAGATATTAAAGACCATATGATATGATTTGAGTAATTGTACTTCCATATTTGAGGTCCCATAGACCATATTTGGGTCTCGCGGACGTAATTAAAATCTTTCATTTCATTTCATTAGTGTAGTTTCCCATCTCCCTTATTACTCATAGTTAAATGTTCTATAGTCTTCACTTTTAAGGTTCTGTGTACTCTTCCATCCTCATGATTTAAAATAAAAAAGAAAATAAATTTAAAATATATATATTAAAAAAATAAAGGTAAAATAGTTTTTAATTAGACTAACTTTACCAAATTATGGTATACAATCCTATCCTTCACACTATTCAAACCTTGAACCTCTATTGAAATTTTCAAAGTCTCTACAATTAATTAATTTATATGATTATATAAGATTGCATATAAAATTTTAATGTTAATCTTATGTATATATAAACTTTATCCTTATTTTAAAAAGACAACCAATCATCATTTTAAGTTAAGAATTTACTAACCTCATCTCAAATAATATATTCCTATAAAAGAATAATTATCCACATATATATATTTATTAATTTTATATTTAAAAAAAAATATAGTATGTTGGAGGAGAACAACTTCGATTTTGGTTTTTTTTTTTTGGAGAGGTTCAAGGTTCAAACCAAGGCATGGAGTGTATGAGGGGTGGGTGTGTGTGGTGGCGTGGAGTGTATGAGGGGTGGGTGTGTGGTGGTTGTGTGTTAAATTTCCAGGCTTGGAGTGTATGAGGGGTGGGTGTGTGGTGATTGTGTGTTAAATTTCCAGGCTTGGAGTGTATGAGGGGTGGGTGTGGGGTGGTTGTGTATTAAATTCCCTATTGATAAACATAGCTCTAGCTTTATGAGGGGTCATTGATAACCATAGCTCTCGCTTTATGTAGTTCTCGCTCATGGTTGGTAGGAGACTCTTCAACCCTATACTTTGGTCCTAGGGTTTCTCACATTAACCAATTTTAAAAAATAAATAAATAAAATATAATTTTTAATTATTTTAATATTTTTTAATAAATTATATGAAATTGAAAGAGCTTTAAATACTGCAAAAATAGCAGAGTTGAATATTCAAGGGAAAAACCAAGGAAAATAATAAAAATATAAATTTAAAAGGAAGCTTTGCTTATTTTTATCTACAATGACTGGTAGACTGAAAGGATTATTTTTAGATACAGTAACGTATGCGGAATCTAATCTAATCTAAATCTTTATCATATTTGTCTAGTCAGAAAGAAGAATCACACAAGTTTTACCAAGAGAAATCTTCCACCTCCTTTAGTGCCCTTTAGTGCTTTCTCTAAATGATGCGTAAAAGATTGAGGTAAATTGTAAAAGGGAGTATCTTTAGACTTTTTTCATATTAGAATATATTAGTGTAATAGAGAGTACATTCGGGGTGAATATATTATCATAAATATCTTCTCTCTATTGCCCCTCAATTGAAAATTGGGAGGGCATTGAAATATGTAATCTAACATTATTTTTCCAAGGATGATATTGTATGTTGTAATCCCTTTTGTATCATAACAATAAATATTATATATTTTAGTTAATATTAATGTACTATAGACCTATAGTTTAAGCTTGTTATGGTTGACCTTATTATATCATACCCTCATATTGAAAGTTGGATACATAGGATCTTTTAGAGTCATAGAGGAGGATTAAAAATATTTTTCTACCCAATTCTCCTATTCATATTAGATGTTTTGGAAATTGGTTCATATGTTTATATATGTTCTTAAAGAAGCTCCAATTTTATAAATCTTTATGAAATATTCTTTCCTCTAGTTTATTTTTAGGTGATTGAAGACACATGGTGGGTCTTTTCTATGGTACTTAAGGATAGGTATATGTGGATATGATATTATATTATCTATGGTTATTATGGATAGTTGCTATGGACCACAATTATCCCAAGGTTGATTATATTATAACAATGAGTGGGATAATGGTTTAGGAGTTAGCTCCTCAAAGTAGCATTAGAATATGGGTATATAAAGAAGGGATATTAACATTGTAATAATCATCACTCATATTAAGTATTACTTGTAATCATTTTTCGATTATGTTGCTTATAAAAATTTGCCTTCTCTAAGTGACACTCTCATATTAGGATATTTTGAGGAGTTATTCCTTTATTAATGAGTATTATTGGTGTTGGTCTACCCTAGGGGTATTATCTATCTCTTTCTCATTGTGTGTATTGTTACTATGGATAATTATTTATGGATGACTGATTTAATGTTTCTACATATGGGTGAATGATTTATGTTTATGGGAATAATATTTTATAACAAGTTGTATCATAACAACAATTCTAACAAAGTGGGGATAGTTTTTTGGTGGATTGTAGAATTTAGGTAAATTTATTTTCTATAAAATATTTCATCTTTCAAGAGTCATACCTTTGCACAAAGGTGTTCAATTTAGAAGATTGTTATACCATTTTGTTTAAAATTTGAAGATCCAAAATGAGTCATCATATGAAGAAATTTGAATAGTATTAAAGGAGATACATCCCTATGAAGTCAACCATTCAAAATAGAGGTATTGACATTTCTCAAATCGTGTTTTTTCTAGAAAATAAAATTTGATATATCTTTTAGTCAAGGTAAGCAAGCCATATACTATTTATTGGATTTGAAGGAAATTTATGGGTGTACTTATTTATTTGTATTTTTAGATTCAATCAATGGAGAGAGATATTTTCATGTAACTCTATGATTGAAAAAAAAAAACTAGTTTGCATTTTCACTATTTTTGGATTGAACTCATGGAATTACAAAAAATTTTGGGAGAGGATGATATTGATGTTAGGGAATATTAAAAACTTGTTAAATATTTATATTCTACTTCCTCTAATTGGAAATATTACCTACCTTATTATCTTAGAGGGGAAGCTTTTAATTTATTTTAGGATTTTTCATGTGTCTATTAGCATAAACAAACATGGAAATAAATAGAGCAAGCATTATTGAGTCAACAAAACCCATATGAAAAGATAGTTGGTTCAAAAGATACCTTTAATAACTATACAAAATAATAAATAGACTCCAAGATGAACAAAAGGAATTAAAAAGAGGGAAAATTTCAAGGAAGTGGTAAAAGAAAAAGATAAGGATAATCGTGTGCAAGTTGAAGGAACCACACCTTTGAAGCTAGACAATTAAGCAAGTGGTCATAAGGCTTTATTTTCATCTAAAATTCTATCTTACAGGTTTGGACATGTTCAAAATAATAAGATTATAATTTCCATTAACCCTAGTAGAAGGTATAATAGTAGCAAGTATAATTTCATTAATTTTCTTTGGTTAAGAAGTTGTAGGTTCAAGCAACAAAAGTTAAGGACAAACGACTTGATCTAAGAATGCTCATATTTTTTAAGATTTGAATATTACCATGGATAAATATGTTTTACATTCACATTTTCATGCTATTGAGATGGATGATGTGGATATTATTCTTGATTGGATTATCTAGGTATTGTTAGCATTAATTGGCAAAATAAGTTCATGAAGTTATGGTATAGAAAAAGAAGATAACATCGTAGGATATTTCATAGCTTAAGGAACAAGGATTCAAGGAGGAGCAAGAAGCAGTTATGGAAGGGAAACAAACTAAAGAACCAATGGAGAAATCAAAATTTAAGTCTATGATAGAGGCAATAGCAAAAAATTCCAAGAAATATTTGTTAGAAGAGCACAAGAAGGTACCAAGAAAAGGACACGTGAGAAAAGAGCATGTGGAAGAATTTAAAATAGAGGACCAAAATGTTGAAGAATGAAAGAAAGCAAAACATTAGGTTAAGGTTATAACATATCAACACTCACATCATCATGAGCAACAACAATCATGGAGGCATGGCCTAGAGAATCGGGATTATTATAAACCTATAGGAATTCAAAAAGGTATCAAGTATGACATTGTTTGGTAGAAAATGCCTAGTAATTCTAAATTTCATATTGGTGCAATAACATCATGGAACCATAGGAACAATCATCTTAAATATTAGAGTAGCGAAAGCATGTATCGAATGGATTAGTTATGGATATTCAAGTGGCATAATGTTATATTGAAATCATTGAAGACCATTAAAGATCAAAATTTTATTTGGATGGATGGATGATCAAGATTGGTACCAATTAGCAACGTTACTGAGAAAATTGTATTATTTAGATTCTTCACATATTTTGAGGATAAAACATTTTTAATGAGGGTGAAATATTATGGTACCTAGGGAAAATAAAATGCACATGGGATACAATATTATATTGTATATGGGTATTATGGATAGTTGTCATGGGCCACACATAACCAAAAACTTATTATATTATAATAATGAGTGGCATAAAGGTTTTGGAGTAAACTTCCCAAAGTAGCATTAGAAGATGGGTATATAAAGAAGGGATATTGTCAGTGTAATGATAAAAATCCTTATCGAGTATTCTCTTGTGATTATATTTGTTCAAGGAGCAGAGTTATTCCTTCTTAAAGGAGTATTATTGGTGTTTCCTTACCTTAAGGGTATTATCTATATTTGTGTCTCATTGTGTGGATTATCTTTGTAGAATATTATTTGTGGATGAATGATTTGATATTTCTACATATTGGTGAATGATTTCTATTAATGAGAATAAAGTTTCATAATAGTTTTCTCATACATAAGATCCTATGAGGGACATTTCATTTAAAATGAATATGACTAGATGATCCAATGACAAGTTGAAGATTTTAAAAAAGGATATGTTCAATTGTAGTTACTATAAAGACAATGTCATTTTTCAAGACTTGTTATATGCAAATATAGAAGATTAAAGTAGATCCTTCAAAATTTTTTCATAGTAGAGTATATTGGTGTAGTAGAGCTTCTATTGATACGAAAGATCTTATCATCAATATCTTCTCTTTGGTCCCTGAATTCAAATTATAGAGGTCGTTGAAATGTGTAATCTAACTTTATTTTTTAAGGTCAAAATTGAATGTTATAATCCCTTGTGTGTCATGACAAAAAATATTATATATTGTTTAATTACATTTTATGTATTTAACCTATGGGCCTATGATTATCTTGTTATGGTTAACCTTATTATGTCCTACCTTCATATTATGTTAGTTATGTGTTAGTAATTTATAATTAATTATAGAGGTATTTATACACTCTCCTATCCAATCCATTGTATTGGTGTAATAATTATCTTGATCATTTTGTATGAGTTCTTGAGGGGATCCGTTTATCATTTATATGATATTGCTCTTCTTTTCTTTTATTCCCTTTATTTATCTTTCTATAAGGTTTAATTTATGGTTATTTCTATTCATTTTGGAAAAATATTATAAAATCCAATAAAAATCATGTGTGGTTGTTCTTAAAGTCACAATTAAAATTATTCAATGATATTGACAAGAATATGAAGTTTATAAAAAAAATAATAACATATTTAATTAGATTTAAAAATAATAAAACAAATTAACTTTGTTTAATAAAATCATCATTTTAATATTTATATTTCCTTAATAAAGTACTAAAAATATTAAACTAAAATTTATAAAATAAAATGAATACGCTAAACATCCTTCAAAGATGAGCCAATTAAAATATATACATGTCAAAAAGGGTCATACTTCTTTGTATATTTAATAAAAAAAATTCAAGGTTGAGGCATGTTTTACTTTTTTTTTTTTTTTAGCTCGAGTGATAGAAAAAAGAAACATGAAAATAAAGGATGAGTTGCACTCTACAACAAATTTTATTGGTTGTCATTATTCATATGATGAATTTGAATTTGAATTCGAATTCGTATTAATGTCATCGGTGACCAAAAGAGGTCAATAGGACTGTAAAGTAGGACATATACAAAGCAATAGGACTGTAAAATAGGACATATGCAAAGCAATAGGACTGAAAAATAGGACTGTTGAGAGGTAAGCACTTAAAACTTATATCTTAGATTTTATATTTAGTTGTGGAATTATATGTTTGAATTAATAGTTATAATAGGTATTTTAAATTTAATTAATAAATTAAAATAAGACTGTGAGTTAGAGTATTTTAAATAAATATAATAATAAATATAAAGTAAATTCCATGAAATGGTTATCCCGCTTAAATATATATAAAAAGTAGAGGAATTTGTTTTTGAGCCAAAAACCACATCAAACTTGAAAAGTCTTAATGTTATTTATAATGATATGACATGGGATGTAGGTTAAATTAGTAGATTTTATAGTGTATATAATTAGGTTACATGTAATGTATAATATTAATTATTGTTAAGTATGTTGTAAATGAGATTGGTTTAATCTGGTAAAGATTATTTTTATGAAAATATATAAAGATTTTATTATTTAAGTTTAATATGTTGGGACTTAAACTAAAGGGATTGATTTTATTGATACAAATGGTTACAATATATAGGCATAAGCCTATATTCAACACATGACACTTGTCAAGAGAAACTGACAAGTGTCAAGGTGAAGGCATAGTGCACTTTAACTCTAACATTCCCCCTTAAAGTGCACTATCCTAACTAAAGAATAAACAAAGCAAGTCAACATTAGGTAACATTCCCCCTTAATGTTGACTTCTCTAAAACAACCTATCATCCTCTCTTATTGTTGATTTGGTCTAGGCTCGTGCTCTTTGCGCTTGGCTCTCCAACTATGAATAATGCTAGATTCACTATGTATACATCTCGGTATGTTGCCTCAGGGTCAACCACTTCCACGGGTCTGTTGCCACTGGGTCAGCCGTCTAAGTGCCTCAGGGTCATCATGGGTGCCTCAAGGTCAGCCACTTTTGGGTTTGTTGCCTCTGCAGGTCATCCTCAGAGGATGTTGCCTCTCGTAGGTCACTGGCTAGATCCACCATGAGTATGAAATCCCTCCTCATGGTGAACTCAATCTAGAAGGTGTCGGTATCTGCCAAAAATGCACCTAATACAAAGGAAAAACGAGCCATATAAGAGTGTCGATCTCTGCTGAAAATGCACTCAATACAATAAATGAGCCATAGATCCAAATAGGAGGAGAGAAGAAGAAAAGAAGAGAATCTTCTGAAGTGTCTTCATCTGTAGTCTTCAGAAGTAGATCCAAAAAAACCTCGGATAGAGTCTAGGGTGTCTTTGTCTATAGTCCCTAGTATAAGTGTCCTTATGGTGACCATGTCATCCCACCAAAATGCATGGGTAACCAGCCGCTGCATTCGCCAAGTGTATAGAAAAGATCACTAGGTACAAGGATCACATATAAAATTACCTTGGGAGTGTCGGGTACAATCGAAAGTGCACTCCAAGGTAGAAAAACTTTGAGGCTAAAAAACTCAATTGAAACAGCCTCAAAATTACAATATGACACCACCATTGTGTCCGTCGTGAAAAAACGTTTCCAACGACTATAAATACCCCTATATTCCACCATCAAAGGGGCCTTCAACTTGCTGAAAAAACAATAGCATGCCTCTCTAGGCAGCAAAATAAACATCGCTCAATGGCGGCATAAAAAATAGTCTTAAAATTTCCCTCGCAGGGGAATTACATGGGCCATCTAGGCCAAGGTCATCAGCAGTTTTCAAATGAAGGAGTACAATAAGAGCCATGTGGGCCTTCCACTTCCATTTCCACTCTTTCATGTGGAAAAAGCATTAAAAAAATAGCCAATGAGGCCATATAGTCAGCCATTTGCTCCCTTCCATTTTTAATTATAATTCTCTTAAAAAAAAATTCCCCATATTAAAAAAACTTTACCAATTTAGCCATAAAACAAAAAATTGTACCCATTTCTCATGGGCTTGTTGCCCATTATATTTTCCAATGTCATTGTTGACCACGAGATCAAAATGCTTTTCCTGAAAGTCTCTAACGTCTGCGACAGGTGGCAAGACAGCAGTTTTCTCTCCCTCGCCATCCAGGGCATGCAGCCCTGACGACCACGATGACCATGGGCCCGGATACGGCGAGCGCGATTCAGCATGCATGGACATATGTTGATACCGGATAATGGAAGGAATTATTGGGATTATCATGTTTCGGGGCATCCACGGCTACTCCACGTGTTGCCTTCTTCATCCGTAATGGTAGAATTGTCACAGGTGTGTTTCGGGGCATCCACGACTACTCCACGTGCTGCCTTCTTGGATGGGCCATCTACTGTCTTCTATGTAGCTGTTGTTACATGAACAGTCATCATAAAGCCCTCGATAATGCCAAATTTTTTATGAACCACCTTTGCAAGAGGGACAAGACAGTTGGTCAGTCTACACGTGTTGGATGTTGACGGAGATCTGTGGAAATATTTTATTCAAATTTCAAAATCATGCAACGCTCTAGTGGTGTTGATGACCCGACGACACTGATGCATCCGAAGCAGAGAATGGCCGCTTGCATTAGAAACAATACTCCAACCACTTCAATGTCACCCCTACCAAGGGCAACCCTCAAAACCAATCTTCCAATATGACCGAATCCATTGATTCCTTTTTAGTCCTCTCCTTTCCAGAGTACTATTGAACCTTGGGAGGCATTTATGTAGCAGTAGCTTTAATTGGTTGCAAAGGTCCACTAGCAGCAGGGCTTCAATGGAGGACGCGTATGGTTTTACTTTTGGTGCTCCCTCTCTCATTAACAGCAGCAGTGCTTCAATGGAGGACGCGTATGACGTCCGAGCTTCTCCACAGTACAAATCTGCCAATAGGAACAGGAGACGGGCAGATAGATTCTACAACGATCCAAAAAATCGGGTAGATAGATTTGTAGCAGATGAGTTTTTCTACGACGACGGGATTTGACTGTCGAACTGCGGTAGCTCATAAAAAGATCAAAATATGCAGATCGAACCTCGGAGCACTAGTTTCTGAAACAACCACGTGGATGTTCTTGCACCAATAACAGATTTGGTAGAAAAAAATATTTCAGACCCCTAAAAATCTGAAAGAGGCTTGTCCTCGGATGGCGAGGATTGTCCTCTTTTCGACCGATTTTTCACACGGTATGCTTTTTCCAGATTTACAAAAACTGGATAAATTTTCAACAACTCAGAAAAAAAAATTAGTTCTGTAAATTTTTTCTTCCAACTCCGGAAAGAAAAAGAACAGACCTAAAAAAAAACTTCTTCAAAGCCCTAAAGCCAGATCATAAATAACATATTTTACCACCATTAATATTTCCTCAAGCTTCTGGTTTCTGATCCATCAAAGATGGAGAGCATACTCCCTCGCATGAAGAAACAAATGGGAAAAAAATGAGGGGAGGAGGGAGGATTTCCATGAGGGAAATCCCCCCTCAAGGGTTTCATAGGGCAGGGAAAGCCTGCTCTGATACCAAATGTTGGGACTTAAACTAAAGGGATTGATTTTATTGATACAAATGGTTACAATATATAGGTATAAGCCTATATTCAACACATGACACTTGTCAAGAGAAACTGACAAGTGTCAAGGTGAAGGCATAGTGCACTTTAACTCTAACATAATATAGGATCAATGGCATATATCAATTAGATATAGTATTTTTTTACAATAAACATATATTTCTAATAATATGTTTATTGAAATATTTCATGTAATTCTTTTGATATATTATAAAAAATAATGTTGAAAGGTTGAACATTATTTTATTAAATATTATCATATACAATTAAATTTGTATGTATATTATGAAATATATTGTAAAAGTTTTAATATCATTTTGTTAACTTAAGATATAATTTTAAAATTTATAAAATTTTATACTAAAATAAAAATAAAATAATATCAAAAAAATAAGTTGTGTGACTTTATCCTTCAGAAGATGAGCATGGGGTTATCACACAATATGTAGAAGAGTTGTTAGGTCTTTGCAGCATATACAACTTGATTATTTGCAATGGGATGAACAAATGGAAAAATTCAAGAAAGTATACATGCAAAACATATAAGGGACAAAGTGTAATAGACTATGTAATATGCTCACATAATTACATACCAAAAATAGAGGAGCTAGAAATAGAAGATTCTCCAGTGGAACTTAAGTCAGATCACAACCCATTTTTTAAGAAAATTCGAATGCATGGAGACAAACCAAGGGAAAAACACTTGCAAGCAATCAAAATAAATATCCTCACAAGGGAAACATTCTCTTAATAGATGAAAATCGACAGAATTTTAGAGCAGTATTAAATAACAAGTTACAGGAAAGGGAAGAACTACATCACAGTAGTAGAGATTACAGTAAAAGTGAACTGTTAATGCACATTATTCAAGAAGCTATAAACAAATGCAAGAGAGCTAAACCTAAAAAGAAAGAAATGAATAGCTTCCCAACTAACCAATGGTTCAATGAATATTGCAAAAAAATGTGAAGATTATTAAAGGAACCAACGGGTAAAACAAGAGCAAACAAAAAAGCATACGAAAAACTGGTAAGGGCAAAAAAAGAAGAATACACTAGAACAAGGAGGAAAGAATTGATTTACTTAGGGAAGCATGAACCAAAAAAATTTTAGAAGGAACTAAGCGTGAAAAGGATGCAAACTAAAAATAACATAACAGATAATCAGTGGTTGGAGTATTCAAAACAAATGTATCAGCGTAGTAACCAGCAGGAGACACCCCCTAATATCATTGTCAAGAAAGAACTTTTCACTATTGAAGACATTATTCAAGGAATAAAAAAGTTAGCAACTGGTAAAGCCCGTGACATAGACAATCTTCAAGCAGAGCATATAAAATGGGTGGTAGATATCTTGGCACCGCAAATCAAAGAAATTTTCAATGAGGTCATACAAAATGGCTTCCCTACTGAGTGGACAGCTTGACCATTCCTTTGTTTAAAAATGGAGATGTGAATAATCCCTCAAACTATCAAACTATCATGATCAACCCTCTCTTTGTAAAGTTGTTTGGGAGTATGATAGAGCGTAGGATCAACATATGGGCGGAAGAAAAGGGAAAGAGAGCAAAGGGGCAAGCGGGTTTTAGGCCCAAGCACTCAACTATTGATCACCGTATCACGCTTAGACACATAGTGGAAAAAATATTGGACACAAAAGAGGAGGCTTTTTGTTGTTTTGTAGACTTCAAAAAGGCATTTGACACAGTGCCAAGGAAAAAATTATGGAGCAGAATGGAAGAGCTAGAGGTTCCAATTCACTACACGGACGCAGTTCACAGACTATATGAGCATGTAAAGGCTAGAATCAGAACACAGGAAGAGTTATCTGAATGTTTTGGTAGTGACATAGGTGTCAAACAAGGTTGCCCTCTATCTCCAACCTTATTTGGGTTGTACATTGACAAGTTAGAAGAATGGATAAACGAATTTGGGGGAGAGGGTGTGCATTTAGCCAAATATGTGGTAAAATTCCTCATGTATGCAGATGATGTAATTATTGTGGCAAAAACAACCAAAGATCTAGAAGATCAACTTCAAGCTCTATAACTCTTTTGTAAAGAAGTTGGGATGCAGGTGAACATGAGCAAAACAAAAATTATGATTTTTCAACAAAAAAGAAGAAGCAACAACTCAAATTTCAGTTTGCAGGAGAACCGCTTGATGTAGTAGTAGAATACAAATACCTGGACATAGACTTTCATGACAAACTTAATTGGAATACATGTAGGATAAAAAGAAATCAAAATGGCTGGAGAGCACTATATGCACTTCAAAATAGGTGTAGGAATGCCGAGTTGCGGGACTGGAAGACCACCAAGGTCTTATTTGGCCTACTTGTTACACCGGTTTTGTTGTATGGTTGTGAGGTGTGGGCTAATGGCACAACAAATGCAAAATGGAAGCAAATAGAAAGGATTCAAAAATATCTAATCACAAACTTTCTCAAAATTAAGGCCACAACCCCTTATGAAATTATTCTAGTTGAAACTGGAATGTTCCCTTTAGAAGCAATTGCTATGACCAAGTTGTTATGTTACTTGAAAAAAACAAAAAACATGACAAATGATAGATGGCCTAGGGTAGCTAGGGACGAAGAGTTGCATAAGGGAAAGAATACATGGATGAAACATAATCAGAAATGGATGAAACATTGGGAAATCAACATAAATGAATGCCCAAATTTCAACAAAGACATAAAAAATTATGTGAATGAAAAGTTCAGAAGTGGAATGTGGAAAAATGGAAGCAGGAAATTGCAAATTTTAACCCAACGTATGACCACAAGGAAAAAGCGTATATAGGCCCTGAAATCAAGTGGAAGGAAAAAATACTCATTGCTCAGATAAGGACTAGCTCTCATAGGCTTATATGTGAAACAGGGAGATGGAAAACGCCCAAAGAACAATGGGAAGAAAGGATATTTACTTTATGCAGCACGAGGCGGTAGAGACGAGAGGAACACTTTATCTATAAATGCTCGAGTTTTTCGGATATCCGTGACAAATACAAAGAAACACTTGGGAACGAGCAGTTTATTTGAAGACAGATAAAATAAAAAAGTTGGGGAATTGCTAACACAAATCAGCAGGAGAAGGAACAACCTTCTCAAAGATATTAAAGATCATATGATATGATTTGAGTAATTGTACTTCCATATTTGAGGTCCCATAGACCATATTTGGGTCTCGCAGACGTAATTAAAATCTTTTATTTCATTTCGTTGGTGTAGTTTCCCATCTCCCTTATTACTCATAGTTAAATGTTCTATAGTCTTCACTTGTAAGGTTCTTTGTACTCTTCCATCCTCATGATTTAAAATAAAAAATGAAATAAATTTAAGATATATATATTAAAAAAATAAAGGTAAAATAGTTTTTAATTAGACTAACTTTACCAAATTATGGTATACAATCCTATCCTTCACACTATTCAAACCTTGAACCTCTATTGAAAATTTCAAAGTCTCTACAATTAATTAATTTATATGATTATATAAGATTGCATATAAAATTTTAATGTTAATCTTATGTATATATAAAATTTATCCTTATTTTAAAAAGACAACCAATCATCTTTTTAAGTTAAGTATTTACTAACCTCATCTCAAATAATATATCCTATAAAAGAATAATTATCCACTTATATATATTTATTAATTTTATATTGAAAAATAAATAAAGTATGTTGGAGGAGAACAGCTCGGGTTTTGGTTTTTCTTGGAGAGGTTCAAGGTTCAAACCGAGGCATGGAGTGTATGAGGGGGTGGGTGTGTGGTGGTTGTGTATTAAATCCCCTATTGATAAGCGTAGCTTTAGTTTTATGAGGGGTCATTGATAACCATAGCTCTCGCTTTATGTAGTTCTGGCTCATGGTTGGTAGGAGACTCTTCAACCCTATACTTTGGTCCTAGGGTTTCTCACATTAACCAATTTAAAAAAATAAATAAATAAAATATAATTTTTAATTATTTTAATATTTTTTAATAAATTATATGAAATTGAAAGAGCTTTAAATACTGCAAATTAACATAGTTGAATATTCAAGGGAAAAACCAAGGAAAATAATAAAAATATAAATTTAAAAGGAAGCTTTGCTTATTTTTATCTACAATGACTGGTAGACGGAAAGCATTATTTTTAGATACAGTAACGTATTCGGAATCTAATCTAATCTAAATCTTTATCATATTTGTCTAGTCAGAAAGAAGAATCAAATAAGTTTTACCAAGAGAAATCTTCCACCTCCTTTAGTGCCCTTTAGTGCTTTCTCTAAATGATGGGTAAAAGATTGAGGTAAATTGTAAAAGGGAGTATCTTTAGACTTTTTTCATATTAGAATATATTAGTGTAATAGAGAGTACATTCGGGGTGAATATATTATCTCTTATCTCTATTGCCCCTCAATTGAAAATATGGAGGGCATTGAAATATGTAATCTAACATTATTTTTTTAAGGATGACATTGTATGTTGTAATCCCTTTTGTATCATAACAATAAATATTATATATTTTAGTTAAGATTAATGTATTATAGACCTATAGTTTAAGCTTGTTATGGTTGACCTTATTATATCATACCCTCATATTGAAAGTTGGATACATAGGATCTTTTAGAGTCATAGAGGAGGATTAAAAATATTTTTCTATCCAATTCTCCTATTCATATTAGATGTTTTGGAAATTGGTTCATATGTTTATATATGTTCTTAAAGAAGCTCCAATTTTATAAATCTTCATGAAATATTCTTTCCTCTAGTTTATTTTTAGGTGATTGAAGACACATGGTGGGTCTTTTCTATAGTACTTAAGGATAGATATATGGGGATATGATATTATATTATCTATGGTTATTATGGATAGTTGCTATGGGCCACAATTATCCCAAGGTTGACTATATTATAACAATGAGTGGGATAATGGTTTAGGAGTTACCTCCTCAAAGTAGCATTAGAATATGGGTATATAAAGAAGGGACAAAGTGTAATAGACTATGTAATATGCTCACATAATTACATACCAAAAATAGAGGAGCTAGAAGTAGAAGATTCTCCAGTGGAACTTAAGTAAGATCACAACCCAATTGTTATGAAACTTCGAATGCATGGAGACAAACCAAGGGAAAAACACTTGCAAGGCAATCAAAATAAATATCCTCACAAGGGAAACATTCTCTTAACAGATGAAAATCGACAGAATTTTAGAGTAGTATTAAATAACAAGTTACAGGAAAGGGAAGAACTACATCACAGTAGTAGAGATTACAATAAAATTAAATGATTAATGCACGTTATTCAAGAAGATCTAAACAAATGCAAAAGAGCTAAACCTAAAAAGAAAGAAACGAATAGCTTCCCAACCAACCCATGGTTCAATGAATATTGCAAAAAAATGCGAAGATTATTAAAGGAACCAACGGGTAAAACAAGAGCAAACAAAAAAGCATATGAGAAACTGGTAAGGGAAAAAAAGAAGAATACACTAGAACAAGGAGGAAAGAATTGATTTACTTAGGGAAGCATGAACCAAAGAAATTTTGGAAGGAACTAAGCGTGAAAAGGATGCAAACTAAAAATAACATAACGAGTTAATCGATGGTTGGAGTATTCAAAACAATTGTATCAAAGATAGTAACCAACAGGAGACACCCCCTACTATCATTGTCAAGAAAGAACTTTTCACAATTGAAGACATTATTCAAGGGATAAAAAAGTTAGCAACTGGTAAAGCCTGTGACATAGACAATCTTCAAGCAGAGCATATAAAATGGGGGGTAAATATCTTGGCACCGCAAATCAAAGAAATTTTCAATGAGGTCATACAAAATGGCTTCCCTACTGAGTGGACAGCTTGACCATTCCTTTGTTTAAAAATGGAGATGTGAATAATCCCTCAAACTATCGAACTATCATGATCAACCCTCTCTTTGTAAAGTTGTTTGGGAGTATGATAGAGCGTAGGATCAGCATATGGGCAGAAGAAAAAGGAAAGAGAGCAAATGGGCAAGCAGGTTTTAGGCCCAAGCACTCAACTATTGATCACTGTATCAGCTTAGACACATAGCGAAAAAAATATGGGACACAAAAGAGGAGGTTTTTTGTTGTTTTGTAGACTTCAAAAATGCATTTGACACAGTGCCAAGAAAAAAATAATGGAGCATAATGGAAGAGCTAGAGGTTCCAATTCACTACAGGGTAGCAGTTCACAGACTATATGAGCATGTAAATGCTAGAATCAGAACACGGGAAGGGTTATTTGAATGTTTTGGTAGTGACATAGGTGTCAAACAAGGTTTCCCTCTATCTCCGACCTTATTTGGGCTATACATTGACAAATTAGAAGAATGGATAAACAAATTTAGGGGAGAGGGTGTGCATTTAGCCAAATATGTGGTAAAACTCCTCATGTATGCAGATGATGTAATTATTGTGGCCAAAACAACCAAATATCTATAAGATCACCTTCAAGCTCTAAAACTCTTTTTTAAAGAAGTTGGGATACAGGTGAACACGAGCAAAACAAAAATTATGATTTTTTTAGAAAAAAAGAAGAAGCAACAACTCAAATTTTAGTTTGCAGAAGAACCGCTTGATGTAGTAGTAGAATACAACTACCTGGGCATAGACTTTCATGACAAACTTAATTGGAATACATGTAGGATGAAAAGAACTCAAAGTGGCTAGAGAGCACTATATGCACTTCAAAACAGGTGTAGGAATGTCGAGTTGTGGGACTAGAAGACCACCAAGGTCTTATTTGGCCTACTTGTTACATCGGTTTTGTTGTATGGTTGTGAGGTGTGGGCTAGTGGCACAACAAATGCAAAATGGAGGCAAATAGAAAGGATTCAAAAATATCTAATCACAAACTTTCTCAAAATTAAGGCCACAACCCCTTATGAAATTATTCTAGCTGAAACTGGAATGTTCCCTTTAGAAGCAATTGCTATGACCAAGTTGTTATGTTACTTGAAAAAAATAGAAAACATGACAGATGATATATGGCCTAGGGCAGCTAGGGACGAAGAGTTGCATAGGCGAAAGAATACATGGATGAAACATAATCAGAAATGGATGAAACGTTGGGAAATCAACATAAATGAATGCCCAAATGTCAACAAAGACATAAAAAATTATGTGAATGAAAATTTCATAAGTGGAATGTGGAAAAATGCAAGCAGGAAAAGACAATATTATATTGCAAATTTTAACCCAACGTATGACCACAAGGAAAAAGCGTATATAGGCGCTGAAATCATGTGGAAGGAAAAAATACTCATTGCTCAGATAAGGACTAGCTCTCATAGGCTTATATGTGAAATAGGGAGATGGAAAATGCCCAAAGAACAATGAGAAGAAAGGATATGTACTTTATGCAGCACAAGGGCAATAGATATAGAGGAACACTTCATCTATAAATGCTCGAGTTTTTTAGATATCCGTGACAAATACAAAGAAACACTTGGGAACGAGCAGATTTATTTGAAGACAGTAAAATAAAAAAAGTTGGAGAATTGCTAACACAAATCAACAGGAGAAGGAACAACCTTCTCAAAGATATTAAAGATCATATGATATGATTTGAGTAATTGTACTTCCATATTTGAGGTCCCATAGACCATATTTGGGTCTCGCGGACGTAATTAAAATCTTTTATTTCATTTCGTTCGTGTAGTTTCCCATCTCCCTTATTACTCATAGTTAAATGTTTTATAGTCTTCACTTGTAAGGTTCTTTGTACTCTTCCATCCTCATGATTTAAAATAAAAAAGAAAATAAATTTAAGATATATATATTAAAAAAATAAAGGTAAAATAGTTTTTAATTAGACTAACTTTACCAAATTATGGTATACAATCCTATCCTTCACACTATTCAAACCTTGAACCTCTATTAAAAATTTCAAAGTCTCTACAATTAATTAATTTATATGATTATATAAGATTGCATATAAAATTTTAATGTTAATCTTATGCGGAATCTAATCTAATCTAAATCTTTATCATATTTGTCTAGTCAGAAAGAAGAATCACACAAGTTTTACCAAGAGAAATCTTCCACCTCCTTTAGTGCCCTTTAGTGCTTTCTCTAAATGATTCGTAAAGTCATCATATTCCATTCGTAACCAAGCAATGTCATTTGGAAAATATATGCTCATTTATGTGCCTTATTCTCTCGTCTCCATCCATGGGATATCAATCATTAATTTGTATTCGATCCATCCATTAATTATTAAATCAAAAGAATCCATTATATACAGAGCAGTTCCTGAACCCGGCCTTTCTTGTGATTCCCCATCGCTCGTTCCAAAAGCTAAATGATTATTATGTCCACCGCACAATCTCTATAATTTCTAAGACTTGCCAAGGTTTTAAAATTTTAAGCAAAGCAGACAAGAGTGTTGAGCGCAAAAAGGTGGCGGAATGACGTCTCATTATCAATGATTGTTCCTTCTTTTAATTGGGTCGGTCACTTGCAGATTCTTAATGCGCAAAAGTCTCTCAAAAGTTGGGGAAACGTGAAATAAAAAGTCAGTGCTCTGTTGTTGATGGGAAAGATTGTGGCCAAACAATAATCCATGATAATCTGACCTTCACTTTAAAATGCGAATACGAATCTCAACTTTATAGATTTCGATATGCATAAGAAACGCCGACAACATCAAAGATAAGATGTAAAGACGAAGACATCACCACATTACAGCATTCTTCCATCAAAAAACTTGAACATTCCCTCGATCTTATGCTTGTTTGAGGTTCCCTGTACCCTTTAAAGTGTGAATGTTTACAAAAACTAGTAATCAAAATCCTTCTTTAATTCAAAACTTAAAAACAAGTCCATATAATTCACTCTCCACTAGTGCCAATATAACCCACAAATTAAAATATGAATACTAATATTATAATTATTGAAGAGTAGATACTCAATAAAAAAAAATTAAATTATTGAAGAGTAGATATTGTCAATGTGAATTCATACTCATTATTTAAACATCAAAAGGATTGGTAGCTCAATAGATAGATCAATCATATGTGCACTTTGAAATGTTATCAGTTCAAGCCCTAGATGATTCATGCTCTCCACATGGTATGAGAGCCAAGTTGGCTAGGCTTAACTCCTCAATTGTAGACTTACAAGGTGTTTTGGGGAATGTGTTAATTCATATTTATTAATTAAACATTAGGGCTAGTAGCTCAGTTGGTAGAACAATCATACATGCACTCTAAAGGGACTTGATTTTGAGTCTTAGCCAGTTCATATTCTCAACATAGGAAACTACCACCAAAACTATACACAACCTAACAATGAAAAAACAAACTCTAGCAATGTTGAATACATACTATATGCATTAAGGCACTTATACTCACAATTTTCTTCTTACTTATCATCTTCTAGCACCCTTATTGATCTAACCAATTATTCATAAATTTTTTAAATTCAATGAAAAGGAAAATAAAAAACAATTGAAATATTTAAGTCACTTTTTGAAATTCATCTAAATAATAAGATGTGCTTTATGCTCTTATTTAGCACATGCCTTTGAATACCTTTCCACCTCCCTAGTGAAAGGTAAATCTGCAAGTAGAACATTATGTAGCTTCCTATATTTCTAGGAAGTAATTTAAAAAATGACAATAAATAAAGGTTAACTAAGAAGTGAATACTAAAATTGTGACTTTACTACAATTTTTGTTTATGGGAGGATATCTATCATGGCAACAATAGATGAAGAGCTTTGATGGTTTGTCACGTGGATTGCTAATTACCCAGGGTTAATTCTTTTTTTGTTTTCCTTGAATTTGCTCCATAAATGTTATTTTTTATGAACAAAAATACCAAGACATTAAAATAGTACTAAAAAGGATATATTATAAATATAAAATATATATTAGCTAGTCTCTATAATAATCTAAAATAAAATGTAAATGTTTATTATAAATGCATTCTTAAACATATAATATATCAAACAAACTAAAAGGGAATTTTATTTAAGTGCAACAAATTTTAAAGAAATTGATTCAACAACAGTTTTTTAGGAAAAAAGTCCCATCAAAGTGTAGTTTATAAATTTCACAATTCCATTATTTTAATTGATTAACATCTATATGCAAAAAAAAAATTAAAAAACATGGAATAAAAGAACTTTTGGATAAAATAAGGATCACACATCACACAAAATATAAATTGGATATCAATTGTAGCCCAAGCCTAATCTCGTAGGAGGTTTCTAGGAATTGTAGATGAGGAAGAAATTTAAAATGTAAGTAGAGGTTAATTGCATGTCATTACATTTTGTTTTTTAAATTCATACTTTAAATTAATGAACTTGATATGCTAAACCTATAATTGTTTTAAAATGTCGTATTTTTATGGGATGCCTTTCTTTTCAGAAAAAATATTTTATATCAAGAATTTTTTACTTTTCCCTATTCTACAATTATTAATAAAAAAAAAAATTATGAATAGTAGTGAATTAGTTGATATCAAAGATCTTGTGAGCCGTGATGGATTAAAATTGAATTAAAATGGAATCTCCAAAGGCACCATGTAACTCATATGTGACTTGAGTGGAATGATGGTCACCCATATTGTGAATTTGACTCACTTAGAATCATACAAAGGGTGCATTAGTTCATATACTTTAACCCTCTCAAGACTACAAGCTTCTAACACTCTTATATAATCTAATTCATCACATGCTCCACAAACTAGACATGTAGGTTTCAAAACTACAAGGAATGTATATTTTTATTCCATCCTAGGTAAGATGGTGTACATAGTGCATATACTTTAACCCTCTCAAGACTACAAGCTTCTAACACTCTTATATAATCTAATTCATCGCATGCTCCATAAACTAGACATGTAGGTTTCAAAACTATGTTTTTTGTTTCAAAATCTTTCATTTCATTTCAAAACTACAAGGAATGTATATTTTTATTCCATCCTAGGTAAGAGACCTCTACCTTGTCCAACTCAGAGCTAATGCTTGTCTTCATTATTGAGGAAATAAAATATTCAAATATTTTTTTATAATTATGTATATAATAGGTGTATTTGTAGGCTTAAACCTAATTATTTTTATTATTAATCATCATCACCTTGCACGCCACCATTAAAAAAAACCACATCATCTTCTTCCATTCAATTTAATTAAGGATTAATTAACTTGTGTAATAATATGATCTAGATCATCTAATTTATAATAATGAAATGTCAATATTTATGTGTTGGTTGTCTCATAGCATGTGTAAGATGATATTGCATAAATATTAACTTGTTTAATAATTTTTTCAATATACCAACCCATACTCGGATAATTGAATGAAAATATAAATATTAAACAATAAATCATTGATCAAACATAATAAATAAAACTCTATCATGGTTCATGGTATCATTGATATATGAATATACAAGTAGATATACATGTATGTGTATATGCATAATATATATATATATATATATATATATATATATATATATATATATATATATATATATATATATATATATATATATATATATATATATATATATAACATTAGTGTATATGTGTGTGTTGGGGGATGGAAAGGGTGTATGTGTATGTGTATGTGTATGTATGTCATGAATCTTTTTTTTTGTATTAGTTCAACAAGTTGGATGTAAAAAATAACCATTCTAGAGATATGATCTTCATCTAGTAAATAATGACAAAAACCAAACATCTCTTTTAAGTTAATGGTTAAGAATTTTTCAAGTTTAGAATAGAGTTATTTTAGTAGTAAATAGAAAAAAGCATTTTGCCACTTTACATTTTATAATTGACACTTTCACTAATAGTATATTTTCATACAAATTACATTGATTTAAGAAAAACAAAGTTTAAAGTATCATCAATGCATAATGTTTGAGGCCTACCAACATTTGCTTCTTATCACACATCTATTAATTAGGTTTAGATTTTGGTCATGCCATGATAGAATAATCTCCATTATCCTTTGATATACTTAAATCATATTTGGACCAAATCATATCTCCTCATATCTAAAGCTCATCTATATTTAACTTATTTCACTAATGTGATTCCCCCTTTTTTTTACCATCTAGATTCATTATAATCCTCAAATAGTTTTCTTAATATCTAATCTAATCACAGTTGGAAGACAACTTCTAACAGTATCCAATTCAATACAATCAAGTTATGACAACATCCAATCACTTGGATTTTATTCTCTTTCATGACGGAGCATGTTGTCATAAGTATAACATGGTTTTCTATCAATACTTCCATTCATGAGGCAACAACAAATTCACACCATTATAGATATTGGTAAATTAGGATTAATTATCCAAAAGGTCTTATGAAAAAAAGCTAGGGTAGTCATCCTTCTAAAAGTGAGGCAAATAAAAGGCCAATTCTTTTCATTTGGTTAATAGAATAAGTTTTTAACCAATTTCAAATATTTTTAAATTTCATTCAACATGGTATTATTCTACAAACATGTTTATTTTTTTATTATAGCCACACCTCATTAAATCAAACAATAGTTCATCTATATCTTGGTTCTTATAAAGTGTATATGTAGACATATAAAAAATGATATAGTTTCTACCATCTATAAATATTTACATTAGAAATTGAATAATCATGAGAATTAATTAATCATTTTATATTTATGTGCAGTCAAGAATTCCTATAATTACGATCACATGTATTAGCTTATATTACACTTAATAGCTAATATTATAATTATCCTATTTAAGGAATAACTTAAAAAATACAACTAATCTTAATTGTCATTGAGTTCACATTATATTGAAAATATATAATAAAATGGAATATTTTTATACAAATTTAACATCTATCCAATACAAGTAATATCTTGCTAAAATAACATCCAATGAATGACCCACATAAAAATATGAATTAAAATTTATAATTCTTAGAATACATTATCATCTATAGGCAAGTTCCTCACATAGTTCTCAAACCAAGTCATATTAAGATGGATTTATAATGATATTTATTCTTAATCAACTTTTTTCTTTCTAATTACAGTGTTCTTCCTTGTAGTTATCTTACTTAGTAACTAGAGTCCTAGTTTGTATGTCTAGCTCATCTCAATTGTGAGTTAGAGTATTAGTTTGCATGTTCAACTCATCTCATTTAAACTAAGAGGTATCCATGCACATATAAAAATCACTAATTGGATATAAGTTAAATTAAGAGGTATTAATACATGTGTAGTTTACAAATAGTTTATAACCATTCAGCTTTATCTTTATAGATATTTATACCTCACTAGTGAAGAGTGTATGTCATCAATATGATGGTTATAGTCTCTCATTTTCTTCTCGATTTATGTTTTCTAATATATGTATTCTATAATGATTTACCATTGATTCATATCATATTATTTCAATATTGGCATAAGGCCTTCCAAGCATTCCTATAAATGGATTTTGATCTTGATCACCATAAACTTATTCATAAAATATATACAAATTCATGATCCATATTATTAAAAAATATATAAAATCATTAAAAAATTTATCAAATAATTTTTTTATAATAGTACTTATGTTATGAATGAATTTTTCTAACCAATCAAATAAAATATTAAGAGTGGGATATTATTGGTCAACCATATTCATAAACTACTTTTAATGGATGAAGAATTAAAGTATTCCATCTATATAAAAATCATAGTAGGAAAGCCTCTATGCTTTTAGAACCAAAAATAGTAATTAAACCTTTCCAACAATGGGGATATATTTTATTAGGAAGATCAATCCATTATCTAGCATAAGGCACATTTGGATCTTGATAATTGTTGATTACTTTACTAGATGGGTTAAAGCTATTCTAATTAAAACAAAAAATTAGAAAGCACTCATCCAACTTTTCAATGACATAATAACAAGATTTAGAGTTCCCTTAATACTAATCATTGATAATGGCATTTCATTAATTCACAAGTTTAAATTTACTTCAATTTATGCTAGAATATATGTTCTTCCTGAAGACCTTATCTATTTACTATATGTAGGGTAATTTTTGGATTCTATATCTATTTCCAAAAACCAACTGAAGTTATCCATCCTCTTGAATCTTATAACAAAAAGCATAAAAAAGTACAAAAGAAATAAATATAGTGGGTATCCCTAGGCACCATAAATAATCACTATATTATTTGTAGATAAGAATCACAATACTCTAATACAATGGATGGAATGATGGGGGTATTTATACTAATACCAAAACCTCAATTACATAAAAGAGTTTAACTGGAACTAGACATAGCAAGAGGTGTTAATGTTAATTAGAATTTATAAGTTGATTTTAACCATAATAATTTTAATTAAAAACCATATGGATTACATAATAAAATGTTACAAATAATTAAATACAATCTTACAACGATTTTCCATAGGACTATATAATATTACATCATACAATATTGACCTTGACCACAAGATAAATTGCACTTCCAACACAACCTCATAATCTAAACTAATGGACCAAGAAGAGAATACATTAGTGAAAATATCATTTTCCCCATGAAGAATGTTGTATTAGGCATCTACACTTGAGGAAGACCCATCTAGATCCCCCTCATCATCTAAAATCCATTGCTACAAAAATAGTTGTCTAAGAATCTCCTTAGGTTGGACCATAGTCATTACTTTTACTATTAGATACTCCACATATCTAAATAATACTTCTGCTAAGACTCCAAATAAGGAAGAAAAATTAAGAGTTCCACCTCTAAGAAAATTTTCTTAGGGATGGGATAATTTTTGATACCTCAAGTCTATGAATATCCTAAATTAGAACATACATATGTGTTTTTCTATGATAGAAATTCATAATCCATCATCCCAATCCAACAAGCTATATCTCCAATTTTCATCACCCCAAATACCATCAAATATCTAATACAAATAGTAAATGACTCTATTGATAGATCTCTTAATTATAAAAAGCATAAGTTGCATTATTTGATAGAAATAAAAAGAATGCTTAAGAGAAATTTTTGGTGACATAAATTATTAACTCCAATGAATACAAGGTATTCAAGATGCACTTTCAAACAAATTTTTTTAAGAATGCATAGAGGAAACTTTCAACCATCACCTTTTTCAAAAGCAATAGATTAGATAATACTGTAAGGAAGAAGCACCTTGAAATATTGCATGTAGTCTAAGATGTCACAAGATACCCTCAACTATTGGATTGCATGATATACATTTTGATAGAAATAAATAGGTAGCTCAAACATTTTGAGGATATAAGGATTTTCACCAAATCATATCTAATTTGACTAATCCAACACCAAAAAAAGGGTTAGTTCCAACATGTGTAGCTTGATAGGAAATATAAAGTGGTCTAGCTCTTGAACCTACTTGTGTTTGATGTGATAGAAGTTAGTTTTAATGTAAAAATATGCATACCCATTTTTCTAAGATTAAGGGACAATATTTTGAGACTATATTTTGGTTTTTTCTCTTGAATTAGTCAGACAGTTAAATTTGATTAACAAAAATTTTGGTAAAGGTTAAAAGAAGACTAGCCTATTTGATTCTAAGATAAATTATTTTTTAATCACACCACTATGCAAGAGGTGCTTGGAGGATATATTTAATATTCTAAGTGTGGCTTGGTAATAGTTTGATATAGGTGGGCTTAGATCCTAATGCTCAATTCATGCAAATGATCCTAGGAAAAAAGCTACAAACTATCTATGTGCACAAGAACCAATTTAATATCCATAACAAGATAAATATTAGTAGGAATGAATCCATAAAGAGCATCAATTTAGAAAACACCTAGTAGGATAAATTCAATCCTTGAAAAAGTATCCCTTCCCTTGATTCTACTTCTTCAAAGATATTTAGAAAAGAGGGAACAAAGATCCATATGAATTTTAACCTAAATATCTATCTTAATAACCAAACAATAAAGAAAAAAATTAAGGAGTAATAACATATGAAACCTAGAAAATGTAGCAATGTATGCTCACATGCACCATGAAATAAAAGACCCTAAGCTTAAGAACAAGCCAAAACCTATAAGGAGAATTTTCAATGAAACAATTATTGTCCAATCATGTAAACACTAAAATATTTTTTCTTGGGAAAGAAAACTATTATCAATAAATATCATGGACCTCTAGAGTTCATTTAGATGCAAAGTAATATATAGAATAAAATATCAAAATTGGATTGTATGTCTACAAAAATTTTATTTGATCATCTAGGACAAGAAAGCGAGTGTCAGTTTAATAATAGATGGCAATAGGATTATAGAAGAGAATAAAGATGAATTAGTTTTCATATAATATTATTTCATGGAGGATTTCAATGAAGAATATTATTTTGTGGTATCCTATGAAGACCAATATATGTAATAACAACAATTACATTAAGGTAAATATTATTTTATTCAAGATCATATTGATGCTTTCCATTCCATGAAAATAAAACTAGGTATTCAAGATATTGAAAGACATTGAATCCTCAAGTACCATTGTGGGCTCCAATGGTATATTCAAAAGGATATGAACCTCTTTGAATTCAAAAAATCGAGAGGCATACAAACTTGTCAAATTGGAACAAAATCATAAAAACAAAAATAAAAGAGGAGTAAATAACAACTAGAATACTTAGTACCATTCAAAGAAAGGTAAGAGTGACTCTCCAAAGAACTAGGACAAAGGGATTCAACCCCAAAATAAAAATTGGAAATAGAAAAAATACTTCCAAGAAAATAATTCCTCAAAGGATAATATTGGCAAATGATGTAATCATCATAAGAGAAACTGACACTCAAGGGATGAGTGTCAAGCAATTCAATCATTGTTTTTTGAGTTGTAACCCTTTATATTTATTGCACCACTACTTCCACATCTATAGGCTAGGGATAAAGGGAAGCAAATCATAGCAATTGAACCAAATGTGACGATTACCACCACACATGCTATAGTAGAGGAGTCATAAGAGGAGAAACATCGATTTTACTCATAAATATGGGTAAAGGATAATCCATTACTTTTTATTTTAGGTAGTCAAAATCAAAATAATATGATTTCTACTCAAATGATGAAGGATTTGAAAGTGTCTATCACTCCACACCTAGAACCATACAATATTGGATGGTTACAATAGGGGAGAGACATTTGTATCACTCAAAAATATCTTCTTTCTTATGTCATCAATCCCTCCAAAGATAAAATTTAATATAATGTTGTTCCCTTGGATTTCTATGATATGATTTTGGGCCAACTCTTTATGTGTAAGAGGTATAGTGTTTATGAGTGTAGGCCCCAAAGTATCATCACTATTAGAGGTTGGAAATTTAAGTTACTAGAGATGTCTCCTCATATATTCTTTCTTTAATTAATTCTAAATAATATAGAATGATGGTAGCCAAAATAAGTAAATTTACTAAGTTGATGATCAAGCCACAAAGTAGAAGGGGGACCATTGCTACATCCATCACAGACTTTTTATAGGAAAATTAGATGGACCAGATTGTAGTAGAATATGATTATCTATTCAAGTTAGTAATTGGGTTCTACTTCATTATGATGTAAAGAATTCCATTGATTTAGTTCCTAGTTCTCCTTTTCTTAATGTATCTATTTATCAAGACCAAACCTTGAAAATTATGAAATCAAGATATAGATCCAAGAGTTGATTCTAAAGGGGCACATCAGACTAAGTAATTCACATATATCATTCCAATTATCTTATATCCAAACAAACATATAACATGGATACTTGATAGTGACTATAGATATTTGAATGAAATCATTATGAATAATCACTATCCACTCCCTCAAATAGATTACTTTTTAAACTAGATCCATAGTTCAAAGTTATTTACGAAAATAGATCTCAAATCAAGCTATCATTAAGCACCTATAGGTCCACTTATGTATGGAAAAATATATTCAAATCTAATAAGGGTTTCTTGAGTTGTTGATTAGACCTTTTGGATTTACCAATGCACCTACCACTTTCATGAGTATGATGGAGGACATCGTGTATCCCTACGCTAGTTCATTTGTGGTAGTGTATTTAGATGTCTTTATAATCTATAGTAATATATGGGGGAAACATATACAACATGTTTGATAAGTAATTCAAAATCTTTAAAAACATAATCTATATGTTAATTTGTAAAAGTGTTCATTTGGCTTGGCAAAAATTTAGTACCTCTAGTATATTGTTGATAAAGTGGGAGTCCATATTGATCCTAGACATATTTAGGTAATTAGATATGGGCCTACCCTAAATACTCTTATACAGCTTCATATATTTTGGGTCTTACCAATTAAAACTTGTATTGGGGTTCTCACACATTGCTTGGCCACTACACTAAATGACCAAAGGAGGATCCAAATCTAAGTTCCATTGGAAGATACACAATAGTGTTTGAGAGGTTGAAGTACCTATTGTATTAAACTCCTACATTTTTTCTACTCAATCTACATTAACCTTTTGAGGTAATAACTGATATATCAAAGTATGTAATGGTATTTATCCTTACATAATATGGGCATCCAATTACCTATCATGATGGAACATTTAATTAAACAGATAAAAATACCCCACATATGAAAAATAGCTCTATGTCAATATCCAAGCATGTAATTAATGGAAGAACTACATTTTGGTTAAGAAAACAATCATCCATATAGATCATAAACCTTTAAAGTTCATTCAGACACAGAGTAAGCTAAGGAATGAAAGGCATCAAAAGTGGACCACATATTTGTAGCAATTTTGTTTATCATCAAGCATACGAAATGAATTACAAATCCAAAAGTTGACTATTTAAGCCAACCTCTAATCATATCCCTCAATACCATTCTTGATTTCTACAGGCATGATACTTCCAATTGATCCACCTTATATGAAGTAGATTTTTGTTTTATAGATGGACTCCATACTCTTCATGTGGGTAAGCATGTTTCTGTTTTTATTTGCAAGATGACATCCTCTATCACATGGGACATATTTTTGTATCAACTAGTGAGTGCTCAAAAATAATCTGGAAAAAACACTTCAGCAAGGTTGTAGGTCACTTTGGGGTGGAAAAAACATTGATCTCTTTGAAAGTACTATTATCCCAAAATGAGAGATGATGTTGAGAGGTATATCAAGTTTTGTACCCCCTACATTATTTCTAAACCAACCAACAATAATCAAGTATTTTATATACCATTTCCAGTGTCATCCAAGCCTTGGGAATCTATATCCATAAATTTCCTCTCAAAATTAACAACATCTAAGCATGGTAATGATTATATTTTGGTAGTAGATTATTTTTCAAAAATGGCTATCATGATTCCTTGTAAGAAATCCATTTTAGCTAAGGATGCTAAGTGTTATTTTAATCATGTGTGGCTCAAATTTTTTTTTCCAATTCCATTATATCTAATAGGGATATAAAAAAAATTGAGTAATTTTAGGTCCACCCTATGGAGCATAATGGATTCCAAGTTGATGATACCCACAACCTTCCATCCTGAGAGTGATGGCTAGATAGAATTTATGAATCAATTGATTGTACATGGAATATACAATTCTAACTATCCATACGCATGGTATGATATCTTCCCCTACATTCAACATGGATATAATCAAGGTTGCATAGCTCTACCAAATATAGTCCATTTCATGTTTGGTTCAAGTTCAAACCCTCAGTATGCATTGTTTTATCTCTCTCTATGTAACCCATTGAGTACTCACCTCATGGATAGAAATAAGTAGAAAACACAAGGTTTGTGGAACAAATTCAACATATCTAACAAAAATTCCATGGCCTCTTGGAAAAATAAATAAATTTTATAATTAATGCCGTGACCAACATCGAGACTTACATTAATTCAAGTTTGGGCATAAGATATGGTTATGTATCTAGAAATAAATACTTGTAGGACCCCATAGGAAGATCATACCTCTTAGATATGAACTATAGACCATCACTAAGAATGTGGGAGATAATGTCGTTGAGTTGAATCTTCCATCTTATCTTGGTTTACATACAATCTTCAATGTTGAACTTCTCAAGCCCTATCACCCACCTCTATTGAACATTTATATGTAGTAAAATACTTGGACATAGAAGAAATCAATTCAAATAGTATAGCACCAATGAAGGAGGATTAGTATTTCAATAGATGGACTAAGACCACAAGAAGGTAGCCCAATCAAGTGTGAAAAATGATCAAGGTAGGGCAACTTGGTCACCAAGGGGAATGGCTCACAAAAAAATATATTAAAAACAATTTTCACAAGTGAAGCTAAAAGTTGAAGCAATAGTGTCCATGCATGTGAGATTTTGGGGGCTTGGCTTTATACCCAAAAATGCATGAAATTCTATTTTTTATCCTAACCACAATGTTAGGAGCATAACTTTGTATTCAAGACTCCATTTTGATCCTTTCAAGAAGCATTAGAAATATCAAAGGTAGAACAACAATTTCAATGGGTAATTCTATAATAGATATATTTGCCAATAACTTTATGGGAAAATGCTCAAAAGGCCCTCAAAAATGCAAAACAAAATATTTACTAAAGATAGTAATTTTTTTTAGATTTTCATAGCCAAAATGCATCTCTGACTATGTTGACGCATCAGTAGAAGAAAAAATGCAAAAATACAAGTCATATGTATATAATTTTTAATTAATATACACTTTATAAATCATAGAATATGAATCACCACATTTCTGTATGAGTGACCTTCTAACTCATGGAAGGTTAACCACCACATTTATATATAGGTGACCTTCCATATTCAATATAGTGGATTTCCATTACACTAATTACTGTATAAAGGGCGATGCTTCCATAATTGTAAAAAGGATGAGTAATGGATGTAATATCATAGCCTCATATCTCTTATTAGAGATTGCTTGCATTGGACTCTATTTTCTTAGAAAAAAATTATTATACTATTTTGCTTATATTTTTTGTTTTGGTTTTTTAATACTCTATTATTTCTAAATTGCACTATTACTTGATCTTCCATAACTCATTTTTTTTATTTTTGGATCAATTATATATTACTATGGTGGTAAATCATCTCTCTAAGTATGCCCATTTTTTATCATTGGTTCACCCTTATAAAGCCTCTATTTTTGCACAAACCTTCATAGACCGGATATTTACCTCCATGGTATGCTCACTTCCATTATCTATGACTATGATCCCATCTTCACTATTACATTTTGGAAGGAACTCTTCAAGCTATATTTAATGTCACTAAATTTTATCTTGATATATTACTAGAAAACTAATGATTAGAGAGAAATCACCAATAAATAGTTAGATATCTACTTATGTTGCTTTACTTTTGAATAATAGAATCACCAGGACAAATGATTACCTTTGGATAAATGGTATTACAACACCTCTTGTCATATTAAAATCAATATTATAGCATATGAAGCATTATGTATCCAACCACCCTCTCTCATATACTACCTTCTAGGTAGTTCTAAGATATAGGTAATCAATCCAAATATCAACAATCAACAAAATATACTTCAAAATCTCAAGGTCAAATTGGCATGGGGACAAAATATTATGAAGAATCACATATATCAACATAGTTAATATCACATATTCATAGAATGGGAAATTATCTTTCTTCATATACAATCATATGAGCAAACATCCTTGAAGATCATAGATAGAAATTAACGCCAAAGTTTTGTGGACCTTATCGAGTATTTTAATGGCTTGGACCAATTGATTACAATTTAGACCTACCACCTTCCTCAAATATACATTTAGGTTTTCATGTATACTTTGAAGAACACAAGCTTATACTGAGAGGGGGGTGAATAGTATAAGATAAAACTTTTACTTTTCTTTCCAAAGCAATAACTTCAATTATTATCAATTGCAATAATGAAACAATGCATAAATCACCACACATATAAGAGACACATATTTAACATGGTTCACCCAATATGGCCTACATCCATGGAGAAATATTTCTTATAAATTTTCTCAACAAATTTTGTGGGAACCAATTCCCTATTACAATGTTTGTACAACTTTATCCACAGAAAACACCTATCCCCTCTCACAAGTTCATGGACCCTAATCCATAGAATACACCAATACCCTCTACTCTAGTTCGTGGACCTCAATCCACTCTACTCTGGTTCATGGACCCCAATCCACAGGAGACACCAATCCCCTCTACTCTAGTTCGTGGACCTTAATCCACTCTACTCTAGTTTGTGGACCCCAATCCATAGGAGACACCAATCCCCTCTACTCTGGTTCATGGATCTCAATCCAATTTGCTCTAGTTATATCTTCAACTCTACACAAAAAACAACTCCATAACCTACTCATAAGAACTTGGTCAAATATGCTCACCGATCCTACTCAAACCTGCTCAAATTTGCTCATAAATCCTACTCAAACCTTCTCAAATCTACTCACATATCCTGCTCATACCTTCTCATATCTACTCCTAACCTTGTATACAAACAATGTTTATCTATTCCCAAATCTTGCATAATAATATCATCAAGTGCTTTCCTCAACTAAATCAATTTAGACATATTCTTCCCAGAATTTGTTTAACCTCTTGAACATATAGAGAATGATATGCACTAACAAATGCTCAATATGTTCTTCACATTCATTAAGTCTATCGCTTCCACATGTCTCATATTTATTACATTTTAAAGGTAGCTCTAGTCTAGCACTTGATAACTGACCTTGTAATTGTTGATTTGCACCTTTACTTCAAAAACCAATCACAATGCACAAGTCTATCCTTTTCATCTACTCCCAAAATAAATCATGAATAATGCACAAATTTGCTCTCAAATATGATCTATAATCCTTGCACATTTACTCTCAATATCAATCAAAACCAATGTACAAGTTTACTCACAAATCTGACCTATAACCTTTGCACATTTACTCCCAATTTCAAACAACACTAATGCACATCAAATAAATCCTTATACCTCCAACCATATGACATCAAAAATATTTTCCTCAAACAAAAATATCCTTGAGAAAGGAGTTAAATCACCATACCTCTAAATCTACCTTAATGATTATAATCTTCTTTTGCATGTGCTTTCCAAACCTGTCTTGACAAAAATAACTTTCCTTTCTTTTGCCACTTCAAAAACTGGTTAGCAAATCTCTTTTTCTTGAATAGATATCAAATCAATCACATTGCAAACCCTTATCAAAAATGTGCATAATAAAGCTTAAAAACAATACCTTATATCTCCTTTTTAATCTCACTAAAATAAAGCTTTTAAGAATAACTAAACCCTTAAATTTCCTTTCTCTATCATGCAAAAATACAAATAAATTTGACCACAATACACCTTATTTCTCCTATTTCTAATATGCAAGAATACAAATAAATTTGACCACAATACACCTTATTTCTCCTTTTTCAATATGCAAAAATACAAATGACTTTGTCCACCATACACCTTATAACTCCCACTAAAATTAAATTAATAATAAAAAATTTGCTCTTACCTCACACAACAAGCCCCCATGAACGTGAAGAGAATCAAACTCACAACCTCTGCCAACGTAGCACCCTAGCAAAAGCTAGGAATCCAGCTGGGCTACCCCAGTAGGTAGAAACAAGGGCTCAACACAAATTACTTCAACACTATCTCCATCTTTTCTTTGCCATAAAACAAAAACGTCACCCAGATTCGACCTCAAGACTTCCTGCTATGCAGCACCTTAGCGCTGGCTCGATGACCGGATGGGCTGCCCTAGCGGGTGGAAACAAGATTTCAAAATGCAATATTTAATATCTTCCCTATCCTATCTTTTTTAGTAAAACAAAACAGCACCGCTCGGATTCGTCCCCGTGACCTCTTGCTTTGCAGTGCCTTAGCACTGGCTCAATGACCGTCGGGGCAAGCCACCTAGACAAGACCAAATGTTTCAGAAATAAATATTTATTCCTTTTCACTCAGTACTCTAATACGCATGGTATCTACCTCTTATTATTTTTACTTCATATTTCACATAAAAGTCATCAGATTGCTCATTGAAAACCTTATGAAAATGAAATATTTTTGCCCCATATATATGGTTTACCTTCAATATTCAAGGACGTCGGTGCATATATAATTTTTCAAATTTATATTACCTCCATGAACTTTGGTGCCTCCTCTTTTTCAAAACTTTATATTATAATATTTTAAATATTATAATATTCTAAATATTATAATATTTTAAATATTATAATATTAACTCTTAAATTTTGTCTCATGCAACTTTAAACCTTTTTCCTTTTCTTGCAATATTTAAATTTTTTTGTCCCAAGAAAATTTTAAACCTTTCTGACCCAAGCCATTTTCAATCTCTTTATAATATTTAAATTGATATTTAAATATTATAATCCTTTACTTAAAATATTTTCCTTGCTTTGTTATTCACCATGTCCATTGTCCATCCTTGTAAGCTTCTCATCCTTGAAGAATATTTCTGCCTTGAATGCCATACACCCTTTGACATCAATGACAACTCAATATTTCCAACATAATTTTTGGATAAGGTCCTTGGACAATGTGTCTAGGCTCAATAAACATTCAGGCCAACTCCATAGATGTTTTGACCCAATACCAAGGCTTACAACTAGAAGATGCAACTTAGGAAACTTTTGACCAGCTTCAATAGAATTTTCCATGGTTAAAGCTTTGAGTATAAAACCTTTTAAAATGGGAGGACATGTTAGAACCCTTATGTCCTAACTTTTTTATTATTATTATAGTCATACTTTTGTTATTTATCTTGAGCATCTATTAATATGTGGGGTCAACCCTTGATCACTAGGGTAAGGGTTAGTTAGCTTGGAGACCTATTTTGATAATTTATATAATCCTCGAGTATCAGGGTTCAGGTATAGATGATTATATATTTATATTGTAAGGAAACGTATTAGTATCCTAAATATTATTTTGTATTGAGCATTGCTATGAAGGAGGTTGCCTGTTTAAAGAGACTTATGATACATTGTAATAGAGTTAAACAATATAAGTAAATTATGTAGTATTTTATGTTCCATTTAGTAATTGTCTCTATTGTATATGTATGCTTTTATTTAGATAATCTTTACAAGTAATATTATAACACTCATTTGTAATACATTGACACCAATAAGTCCATAGAAGATAAGGAATTAGATTTTTTTTTAAATAACCATAGAAGACAAATAAGGTTTATAAAAAAAAATAGAAAATTCAATTCACCTTATTTCAACAAAACTATGCCTTTACTAATTAGGTTATCACTATAATACACCATTATAAAACAAAAATTAACCAAATGGATTGAATTTTAAAAAGGAAAATATGGTGAGCCAATTGGTGAATGTTTTTTCTTGAGCCAATCAACTAAAATGACATAGAGAGATCCTCATCCAAGCTCTATCTATGAATTTTGGTGAAATACTAAAATTCTACTAGATACATAAATATTCATAAACTATTTCTAAAAATAACACTATCTGTAGAATTGTCGTATTGGAAAATGCATTGAATTATGAGTTTAAGTAATAAATATTAATCCAAGATTTATCAATAAATTCAAGAACAAAGAAAACTAGTACATTATCTGACAAGGAAAAAATAAATCTCATATAAACACAACATGATATGAAAAGGTGCCCTTAGACTTGAAATGATCACAATATTATCTTCAACCAATAAAAAATAATTTGAGTCAAGGACCATTATAGGTGACCTTAGGTTAAGGACAAAGAACCAACCATAAGCTTTATTACTACAATATTATAATGTACAATGGTTCATTGGGTAATAAACAAGTGAATGCAATATAATGTTAATTATGGTCTTGAATTAAGATTAACAACATAGTTCTTAATTTTTATGCTTTTCCATAAATCCTAAAGTGCAATAGACAACTTCCATACTACTTTCCTTATTATGCTTCCCTAAAAATATAAAGTGTTGTAAGCTCATCAATATTTTTCTTCTTATTGAGATGAGAATATTTTCTACTATTTAAATAAAATAGATCGATCATTATCCAAATCAAACTTATCCCTTTCCACCTTACCTAATTTGAATATTGACTCCACTTATTCCTATAGAGATTTATTTTCTTATAAATTTGAACTTGTATCTTTTAATACCTCATCATGTTCATCCTCACCCTTTTTCTAGTGTTTACTTTGATTGAAGTGTAATGGATTTCTTTGTCTAATGAGGTAGAATTAATTTCCTTCCTATATTTTGGGATGGGAAATCCTTGATTTGATCCATATTCTGCAACAATGTGATACCCATATTTCATATTTGAGTTTGCCTTATGACCCATTTTTAAAATCTATTTCTAAAATATTTTTACTTTACAATCTCCCATGTGTTTAATCTCATGGTATTTGTCACATTGAAATATAATGTTATCATAGTCCAGTCATTAAACATATTATTTTAATTAAAATTTAATCATAATTGATTTCGAATAAGGTTTTTAATTATCCATGGTAACACATACCTATGAATAAATAACTTGTTTTTGTTCTCTTAATTTCAATGCCCCTAGATGAACTCCCTTACAATGTTACTAGTATTATTCAAATTCCCCTCATTGATAAGTTGATACAAGATTCCAAAAGATTGTGGTAAAAACCCAGACATTGAAAACTCAATCCCAAAAAATTGTTTTTATAATATTTAAATCGAGTACCTCAGATATGTGCATACATCATCACCATCATGAACTCACACTAGTTATTTCTGATACCACATAAGGAATCTCACTTTTAACAACATTTTGGCTTATGTTGATCTAGTTTTCATGCATATTGTCCAAAACAAATTGATTTTATTTCCTTGAATCAAATTTCTTATAGTTATTATGTAAGTTCAAAGTTCCTCCATTAGACCCTAAGAAATTTATTCAATGCATATCATTTTTAATCTTGAAAAAAATAGGGTAGAAAGTCACATTTTTCGTTGTCCTAAAAATAAACATATATGCTAGCTCTAAAATTAATCACCTATGTCAATCTCTTATTCAATAATGACTCTAAATTTCACTTTCAATCCTATGATCTCCTTGATTTTATTTAATTTTTATATTATATATGCTCTCCATGGTCACATTTAAAATTTGTTGTGTAATCTCTCCTATAAAATTCTTTATATAAAAATAGAAATATTATTTTTTTAAACCTATTTTTTAATTTTATTTTTTAATTATTAAATTATTGTGCTAGCATGTAGAGCACCCATCCTTTCTTAGTTTCCAAGGAAATGTGGGGTATAACTATATCATGTTTTGATGAGTGCTTGAGTCCTATCATTGGGTTACCCACCTTGTAGCACATGCATGAAGTATTGCACAATCATGGCATTTTATCCGGTGCAAAAGACTACCACATTAGTGACTCTATGTTCACCTAATTTTGGGGATCATATGAGTTGCCTAGTTGGTGCCCACAATGCTACCTTGAGGTTCATGCACTCTAGCCACATGGTTTGAACCCATGACTTCTTTAAAGAGATATGTGGAGGTTAACTAATAGATACCCATGTTGCCCCTTTTATGGGGTACGCATAGGTCTATCATATTGGTGCCTTGCATCACCATTGCAGGGCACATGTGGGGCCACCTTATAGTCACTATGTGATGCCCCACCATTTTGTTTTTTTTTTTTTTTTTTTACATATATATAAGCAAAATTTTATCCCTATATTTTTATATACACATGTTTTTTTAAGTTTATCTATATGCTCATCATTTTTTTTGGTATGGGTAATATAATTTACATTTCTTCCTAATTAACTCTAGTCTTATATATTTATAACTCCTACATATTTCCATACAAATATGTTTCTCTTGGTTTTCATTGTGTGTAACTATGATTTCAATAGATAAATTTTGTAGAAGATGAGTACTAAATCCTTATATATATAGTTTGAGTATTTGAATTTTTCTTAGGTATATTCAATCAAAATACATAGAACATATAAGACACAAGAAATCCATATGTAGTTCACATAAATTCTACACATAAAAAATCATATAGGTGTAGGGAATTTTCCCTACAGTCTCGCTTCACTCAAATTCCCAATTGAAAGTGAGACAAATAAAAAATGGAGGTTAGAAGGTGTGACCCACTTTTAGTTGAGACGGTGGGCGTAAGCTCCACAACATGAATTAAATATGGTGAGCTTTAAGTTTTGTCAATTTTTGGATCTCAAATAAATGGTCAACACTCCTTTTCTATCTAAAACTAGCATATTAAGGGTACCAAGGCCCGCAGGCCATTGATTTTCCATATAATAACCCATGTTAATCTTCTAATGGGTAAAATAAAAAAAAAATGAAAAAGGGCCCCTCCATAGCTAGAGCTAAAGACATGGTATCTAGTTGTGAGAATGAAAAGGAAGTGTTAGGACATGATCTGAGAAGGTCTACCATTCATCGAGAAAGATCCCCACCTTAGCCTAGACACATGGTGACTACTCATAAAGTAAGGAAAAGTAGTGCAAGGGTAATTAAAAAGACATCCACTATAGGTTATTGATGTTAATTTTTGTGGCTCGACCTATCAAAACCATCTTCATGGAAATTACAACAGTTGCCCATCACACAAGTAAGCCTACCTTGCCAACTTATGCTAGTTGGGAAGGTCATACCTACTATGTTAGTAAGCAACTTTAGAGAGGAACCTAGAAAGAACTTAATGATGCAACCACCTCAAATTTATAGCAATAAGAGATGGCAGTAGCAACTTGCCATCTGAGAGCCTAGAAGCCTCCAACATTAATGGCCCTAGATTCAGAGACCTCAAAGCTTCCAATTATAGTTCTAGATATATTTTGGCTATAGAATAGAGAAAAATATGTAGACTTGTGCAATGTTTCAGAAGGAAAGAGCCCTCATCTTAGCCTATAAAAATACCTATAATTCTATTGTAAAGGTATTTAGAGTTACCTACTCATACCTCATATCTATCCTTGTAAGCTCTTCATTTCACTCCTCAAATTGTATGAGCAAGGCTCAAACCTTGAGCTACTTTCTAAGGAGCGTCAAGCCTCTTCAATTCGTATACCCTATAATTATTTTGGCATATGAATGGCAAATATGACTAATTTTCCTCTATCCTATTTCTCCAAGTATGTTTTCTATTTTGGGTTATGCATGATGAATTGTGTTCAAATTCTAGATATTAGACTATGGCAAAAATGTTTAATTCTATCTTGTTCATGTAGTTATGAGGGGAACCTTGATCTTGGTGTATTAACCTTGTATATTAGGTTTTACTTTTCTATAAATTTACTTTCATACGATTTTATTTTCTAATTTTATACTTTCTATTGTTTACTTTCCTTTTCTTTCCTTTTCCTACACCCCAAGAAAAGCAATCCTAAGCCCATGAGGTCTACAAGCATGCAAATATAAAATCTAATGAGGAGCTAGCCTGAGCTAAAAACCTTGAAGTTCACCACAAAGGCATTCCCTTCATTCATAAATATTTTTGATATGTCACTCTACATGAGGTATAGGTATCCTAGGTATGTTAAGTTGTTACCCTAATAGGTTGGAATATTCAAAGACAACAAGAATTTATTTGGAATACCCAATGGTATGAGCTTCTTATGTTTACCCCATGATACTAAAAGAAGACTCTTGAATTTGATCCTATTGAAGGTCATAGTCGATTTATTTATTGTAAAGCATTGGAGATTCAACTAGAAACTTTGTTAAGGGAAAGACTCTAAAGAAGTCATCTGACAAAAGTTAAACTGATATTTTGGTGGGGTCCCTATCTCTTGGGATTATTGAATAATTATCTCCCCACCTAATGACTCCATTATCAAGGAAGAGATCCAAAAATATATAAGCAGAAGACCTATAACTAGAGCCTTTGCTAAATCTAATCAACAAGAGTAGGTGCCACCCTTGAATCAAAAAGTGAGGAGGAGAAACTAATGATGCAACATGGTAGTTTCATTGAACCAACCACCTTGAAGATTTTTATATAGAATGACAAAGGTCCCTTGATCCTACCTACTCCACCTATTGTATGGGATATGATTACTACCTCAGTAGTCAAGTCCCTACCTTATTTCTTGGGAGAAGATGTTATCATCACAAAAAAATTATACCACTCGGTACACTTTTGTGTGATGCATTTCATTAAAAAATAAGATATATCCCTAAGGATACTAGTAGCCTCTTTTAGATGGAAATATCATGAATGGTATATTAGTCTTAATCCTTAATCAATAAAAATTTAAGACCAACTAGCAGATATCCTGATAAGTAGATTCAAAGAGAAGGTAGACAAGGTGTCTCTCCTAGAGTAGCTCACAACCATCAAAAGGGTACCCACAAAGATGATGGATGACTTCAACATTTAGTTCCACAAAACTTGGTAGAGGATTCCCAATGAATTTTTACCTCCTTTGGGTATGGTATTTATCTACTACTTGAAAGTTTTTAATTCTAAAATTACCATGATGCTCAAGTCTAAGGGAGGTAACTCATTACTATAAGCCTATGGAATAGACATCCAGGTTGAAAAGTACCTGATCCAAATAGGAATTATATACCCTAAACTATCTTCACCATTATTTCCTTCTATGCAATCCTTATACCCCCCACTCCAACCATCCAATACGTCATTGATCTGACTACTCCTAACATGAGCTCAAGTCAAGCTTAGAATTTCAAACTGATTTAGCCCCATCCTTATGTTGCTAAAATTTATGAAATGTGGAATATGATGAGGATTTTATCTAATGATATCACATCCCTAGAAAGGTAGAAGAATGCTCAAAATTCTCCTTACCAAAACTATACAAAATTATCTTTTCAATAGGAAAATTAAAATGTCCAACCTCCTCCAAATGGATATCAAAAGCATTTGCTTTCAACCAATAGAAATCCTTGTTAGCCATAGGCTTCAACTTAGCAGATAATACCCATACTAGTCCTAGTCTAATAGATGTATCCAAACCTAGTTAGAAACTTGATCACCACACAAAATAATTATGTAGAAGGTATCAATTTATGGTATTGTTCTACTCTTGATTGTTACCCTTTTGACCATCATATCAAAAATGAATCTTAGACATTCAAAATGGCTCTACTCGATCATAATCTCAACCTATTTTCATAGTTAGAAGCCTATATGCTAAGTTTAAAACTTACCTCCTAGCCTTTGACTATACCATTAGTTTCCAATTTCTCAATTCTAGAGTATATCTTAGTTGCTTGGGATGAAGCAAAATTGTATGTTGTATCAGACAAAGTAGACCCCTTGAATTCTAGGAGGTTGTAAGTCTGATCAGATTTTATCACTAGGGCTAATAGGAAGGTCATAAAATATGAAGAGATATGTAGTTCGTCAGACCCTATACCCTAGGGTAGAGAAGTCAATAATTGAAGGAATACCCCAACTCAAGCTTCACTAGATAGCTAGTCTTGAGCAATTTTGATGATTGTAAGAATATTCTTAGAACCTCCAAAGTAGTTTGCTACCAATCCACAAAGATCTCCTCTAATGATATAAAGGTCTAGGCCTCTAGAAGCATCAAGTTCTATCTCAAAGGCTCCTTCCATTGGACCCTTTATTATAGTGGAGCACATGAGGAAGTCCATCATAGCAATGCCTTTTTGGGATGTGCTCTCAATTATGGAGTAGATGAAATATTTAGAAGAGGTCTTAAAAAAGTAGAAAGAGTTAGGTAGATAAAATACACCCACCATGCCACCAGTCTCTAGCTTAGAGTAGTCCAAGCCTATGTCATTCTATATGTCCCTAATCTATAGAGACAAGCTAATTCATAATTGTTTGGTGGAATATGGGTCAAGCACATCAACTATACCTAAAATGGTATCATATGTGCATAAATTAACATGTACGCTTGCCAAAAGCATGGTGGTTTAGTTGGATGGCACTCCAATACCAATATTTATATTAGTACAAAGTCTTTCTCTAGCTCTCCAAGCTTTCCCTAACCTAATGGTGCACCAGGATTTAGCAATTATTAATGTACTTGCCACATTTAGGATATGCCTTTCAAGGAACTTCATCATCAAAATTAGAGGTTATATATCCCTAGTCTAGACTCACACTCTACTTTAAACCAAGTATAAAACCAAGTTTAAGATCCTATCAAAACCTCCTCACATGCACCACATAGAGCAAGTGCCCTCCATGGGTATCATAGAAGAGCAAGTATATGTAGCTAAAGAGGAGCCATTAAAATTAGACTACTTCATAGATGATATGCATTCACCATTTTTTATAACCACTTGGAAAAATGGGCATTCGTGGCATAGGGGTCGGACTCTAACAGGGTATTTGATTTAACTAGGATGGGATGAAGATATTTCTAAAGCACAAAGAAAGTTGTATGATATATGAAGCAAAGCTCAAGGTGGTCTTATTATCTATCCAATCAAAAGGAGGCATCTCTCTATGGACACATGTGGCTCAATCTTAGGGACAAAATTTTGATAAATAGAATGCCTTCACCAAAAGAGCACCAAATGATCAAATATCAATAAAGGACAAGGGTGTTAGAAGATTTTTGGCTTTGCAAGTTAACACCAACTCTCAGACCAAGCATATTGTAAATCTATGGTAACCCAAAGCTAGGAGAAAAATATATTAAGGGAAAATAAATACCCACTATCATATCAAATATTATCAATGGTTGTGAGTGAGACCTTATTTTATGATAAATCCCGCAAGTGATTGATATTTATGGTAGCAGGTGAATCAATCTTGGGTTGTCAAGAGGTATAAGCACTCAATCTTTGTTTAAGGAGGTGTGCCCTAACATATACCATGAGGTGGTTACTTGCAAGGCCATGATGGTTGAAACACAGATAATATGTTTTGAATACAAAAGCATGATAGGGAAATATTTATGGTAGATATGTGGTGTAGACACCAAAACAACACCAATCTGATTATGTGGCTACAAGCACTGACCGAATTGGCATACATAGCCCCTAGGGCAGCCCCCAGAGGTTAAACAGTGGTCCTAACCACTCCCAAAGTAGTTTTGGAAGGTCAGAGGTCAATTTGGCACCTTTCAAGCACCCTGCTCCTTACTCGTTCCACCCTGGGGTGATTAGAATGCTATTCGCCCCACCCCGGGATGATTAGCAACAATCGCTCCAGGGTGGGGCGAATAGCAGGTTTGATGGGCAAAAAGTCAAACCTTGACAAATGGCAGCTCAGATCCGCCACTCAACTCCACCTTCAATGCATGGGAGTGCGAGTGAGCATTTCAGAGCTCAAAGAGGCATAGAGGTAGTCATGGAGCCCTTAATCAGGGAGGAATCTTCTCTCCCCTGACAAGGCATGATGGCCAAGTGGCGCCCCTACATGCACATTCAAAGCAGACCTTCAGGTCTATAAAATGGTGAGTCTTCTCACCCCAAAAAAGGGATAGAGCAGGAGCATTTGGAGCAATGGAGTGCTATCGAATTATACCCTCACCCTCATTGTGCTTCCTACATCCTTGATCTCTCTTTTGGAAGGGAGGTTATCGGGTGAACATTAGGAGCGCAATCCGGACCCAAAACCCAAAAAATTGGCCACAATCCCACACCCAATTTTCTGACACAACCCCCTAGGAGGTTTTGGACCCATCCCAAGTGGATTGGTGTCAAAACCAAGCCCCAAACGGTGGGCGTCCTGCCCCCGGGCGCCCCCGCACTATTGCAGTCCTAATCGCCCCACCCCGGAGTGATTAGAAATATATAGTAGATTTCTTCACTATTTCTTTTGCATCTTGTTTTATGTCATTCATATATGCTGCTATTCAAATTTCATTCCATTCTGATAAGTTTTGACTGTGTTTTCATTGTTTTACGCTTTCACTAACATACAGGGAGCGCCTTCGGATATAGGGTGATCGGGGCAGAATATGCAGAATCCGACCTTCTGGGTCATCTCAAAATGCCCCATTTTGCCTAACCCCAAGTTTGTAGGTGTTTTGGAGGCCTCTGGATGGGACATTTGGGAGGTCACTTTCGGACATTTTATGACAGTCCTAATCGTCCCACCCCGGAGCGATTAGAAATCTACAATAGATTTCTTGACTATTCTTTTTGCAGTGTGTTCATGATGATGTTTACATGCTTCTTTTCAAGTTTCATCTTATTCTGATATGTTTTGATCACTATTTTAATTATTTCATGTATGCATTAACCGGAGGCCTTGGGGATTGCATGTTTCCCTCCATCCGCATGTGCTATTAATCATTTGTTGTTTCTTTGAATGTAGGATCTCAACACCGGAGGGGCAGCAAGGAACTACAGATGCACTCATGCAAGCGGTGGCGACGTTTGGCCCACCCATTTCAAATGTGGGCACGCGGAAGATCCCGAAGGGAAGCGTATCATCCGTTGGTGTAACAATTGTATCGAACGCTCCTAGCCCCTGAAAATGGGGGAGACGTATTGTAACCTGATCTCAAGAAAAATTAATAAAAGAGGCTGCACTTTACTTTTTCTTTACATCTCATTTCATTTCGTTCATTTTCCCTTTTCATGCACTTTAGTTCTTTGTTCATTCGTAGGACTTAGCGTTACATCCGCTTTTGTTTGCATCGCACCCGGTACGCCATTGCTTCCGTATCCAAGTGCTTTCAGTGGCGATCATGGTGGGACTCTATCCCCTAATTTTGGGATCAATTTTTTGATCAAAATTTTGTGTTTTTGCTTGCAGGTGTTAATCCTTCAAGCGCTGGACTGTCGCTCGTGCCACCCTATGACGAATACAGAGCTGGAATTCATGCCACCCAGGGATGAATAGGCATTCATCCCACCCTATGATGAATACAGATCTGCTATTCATCCCACCCCGGGATGATTAGCTCTCTATGCATTTTTTGAGCAGAAACTCAGGGGCATCTGGTGTGGGCAGAGAAGAGGTAGGTTTTCTGAACATCCTCTGTAATTTTTTGTCTCTGTTTCTATGATTTTTCTATTTTCTTTGCTTGCATGGAAAATTTTACTACATGTTTTCTTTCTTTGCACAAGTAAAAAGAACCACACACACCACGTGATAATATAAACATCAAGGAGTTGGTCGTAAAACCCCAACACTTGATCAAGACCAACGGTGGATTTCATCACCACCTTGGCTTGAATTTTGCATACATAACCCCGATCGTGACTGTTGCTAGACGTAAATCCTGATGAAAGCTGACCAAGTGTAGCTGGGGTGATTCCCAGTGCATGAGGATAAGTCTTCTATGGTAGGTGTCAAAAATAGAGTGATTCCCCTTCCGTACCGCCTATGTTCCATGTACTGTTCTGCTCTCGCGTACCAATAGTTTCCCTCACGTAAGGGCGGGTATATTGAGAGGTTCGGTATAATGGCCTGGCAGTGGTATATTGAAGGGGCGACCATTTTGGGAGACATAAGAGCCCTCATATTGCATGTACAACAAAATTTTCGTTACAAGGTTTTGCACAACAAAAATCAAAACACACTAAACCAGATTTAGGGCACACCTTTAATCTATAAATGAGATAATCATTTCTTTGATTGTGTGGTCCTTTTTGTTTAGTGTAGCATAAAAAATCATAAAAGAAGATAAAAATCTACATATCTTTTAGAGAACCACCACCATGGTGTACACCCGTAGCCAAGCCCAATCATGGGCAGAAGCTGCAGAAAGTGTACAAGGAGGCACAAGTCACCTCCGTTATAGCTCCAAGGACTTGGTCATACCACCTTGGCGGCCTGACCCACAAAATAGTCCACATCATACCATGACGGAATAGGACTATAGAGGCACCCCTTTGAAGGGCACTCCCATTCAACACAGACCCTTTCAGGAGGAGTACATACATAGGAAGGCCCCCTTAGACACTCATTATGAGTGGCCACCATGCGATGAAGTGCTAGAACAACATAGGGTCCATAAGGAGGGGCCACATGATTACATCATCCCTCCTCTACCCCTTATTACTATCAAAAATAATAGGCCAAATCCAGAGCGCAAGGCTCTTCAGATAGGGTGAGCCAACTCTGCCCACCCCTTTCACATATATGAAAGAGAGCATGAGGAAAACCACTATATTCCTCAATACACAACATGGGAGCAATGCGCCTCCACACCTACTATTTATCAGGATCACCTACTGAGGCCAGAGCCTCGGGTGAATGTTGCTAACCTCGATAGAGGGAAGCGACCTATAGAGATCTCGGATCACTATGACCGAGGTAGATATGTAGGGGAGGCATCTAGGCCTCCTAGACCTAAGACGATAGAACAAATCGACTTGGCATTTGCCAAACATGCCGCCCGCCAAGCGCAAATCATGCAGCTTGAGCAAGATCAACAATAGTTAGAGCACCTGTATCGTCTTAGCAAAGAGCGCATTCAACATCAGATAGATGAGTTGCTCCACAACACTATGCATGAGAGGATTCCAACCCCTCGCACACATAAGATAGAGCTTTATGAGAGGCCCAACCCCTTGGTGCGAGATAGGTCTCCACGACCTTATCAAGTGTTGCCTCCGAGACCTCCTAGACCTGAGCGGGAGGCCACCCCTAGAGCCAATGATGGGCACCCTCCTCGGGCACCCACCCATGTTTATAGGTCATGCCCAGGAACTCCTCAAGAAGCCTATGAGGAATTCGAGCAAGAAGAAGAGTGGGCTGAAATGCCCTACCAAGGCAGGGGGCGCTATCCGGCTACCCCTCCATAGGCCTCAAGTTCCTCGTAATTCACAATGGGAACAAACCAAGGAGGAAGAGATCAAATCTTTTGATGCATACAAAGCGTTGCTAGAGCGCTTAGAGTCTATGGAGACCAAGACTTCTGGGCCCCAAAAGCCCACTTTACGCCAGCTCCATAGTCACCCTATGCATCCTTCAGTGTCGGCACCCCCATACCCTGAACACTTCAAAATGCCTCAATTGGCAATCTTTAGAGGGGATGAAGATGCCCAAGAGCACGTGACAAGATTCTTGAGTCAATGCTTTGGCATTCAGGACAATGATGCTTTGCTTCTAAGAACATTTATAACCATGTTCGTAGGCCCTACCTCGGATTGGTTTACCTAGTTGTCGAAGCATAGCATCAACAACCTAGACCAGCTAGTGGACGTGTTCCTCGAATGTTTCACCTTCAACACCAAGAAGAAGGCATCATTAAGCGACCTAGCTAGCCTCAGACAGTATGAGGAGGAGACCATGGCGGCTTATGGAAATTGGTGGAGGACATTGCTTTCAAGGCTACCTTACCTCCCTCCCATGGCCGACCTGACCCAAATGTTCTCAAAGAGTTGCCTAAGGTCGATCTCCATGCTATTGCAGCTATAGCAATATGCCACTCTCGAGGAAGCCCTGGTGCAAGCCAAAATCATTGAGGAGATCAAGATACAGGATGGCGAGATTGCCAAGCCATGCAAGAAAGAGTGGCCCAAAAATGCCAAAACTGGGTCCATGCAACCGAAACCCACCGTGGTCAATCAGGTTGCCATAAACATACCAAAGCCTGCATAGACGACACAGCCCCCAAAGGCTAATTATCAGGCAGTCCCTCTTGACAGCTATGAGAAGGAAAATCATAGGCAAGAGCAAAATCAGCAGTGTCACCCTAGGCGACAATTCACACCCTTCACAGAGTCTAAAGACTCCTTGTTTGACCGCTTGTCCACGGCAAACTTGATAAACCTGCTAGAAAGTCGACCCGTAGACCCCAACGTGCCAAAACCCAAGGGCTATAGGGAAGACTTGTATTGTAGATTTCATCGACAAAAAGGACATGACCTTTACGCATGTTGGAAGTTCAAAAGCTTAGTGCAAGACCTAATAGACAACAAAATGCTAGCGGTGGATAATCCCGTAGCACCAAGCAACCAATATATGGAGGTCTTCAAAGACCCCCTGCCTGCCCATGATGCATAGGCAAAGACTCTACAAGTCAATGAGGTGACACAAAACTGCCCCATGCAGGGGTATGTAGGGATGATAAGCATAGTGACATGGAACAAGAGGTACCCAAGCACAGCTGCCCTCGCTGCAGCTACAGGAGAGGTTCCATCAACGTCACAACCTCAACAACACCCTACGCAACCTCCCTCACCTAGACCAGTGGCCACGATTCGGACTAAACTTACCCAAAGTTTAAGGACCACGTCGGCTAGGCTCTCCATCTATGAGCTCATCCAACAATCACCGCCCCATCGGGAGGCTCTAATGGAGATACTCAAAGCCATCGAGCTACAGCCCCATGAAGCAAACTCTTTCAACAACTTTGTGGGACATGTAAAATGATGTACAGAACCAGTCATCACCTTTAGAGAAGATGAACTAAAATCGGTGACTGGTGATATGGTGGATCCACCCCTGCACGTCATTGCGTGGGTCAACGGGATTCCATTTAAGAGGGTGTTGGTGGACACTGGCTCGTCCAACAATATAATCACAACAACGGCATTGAAACACCTCAAGTTGCCAGCATCTCACATTGTGGCCTCCACCTATACTCTTCGAGCATTCAATGACGCGATATGCTCGATGGTTGGCACAATTGTCCTGCCCATCCAAGTGGGACAAAAGACTATTCCTACATTGTGCCACATCCTGGAAGGTGAGATGGCCTACAACATCTTGTTGGGCCGGCCTTGGATCAGGGACATGAAGTGTGTCCCTTCGATAGCCCATCAATGCCTAAAGTACACATACGAAGGGCAAGTGCATGTAGTCCCGACAGACTTAGAGCCCTTCAAGTATTGCAATGCGGTGCAACTGATGCCACAATCGACCCTCCCATCGACACATTTGGACTTTCAGTTGAACCCATCCAAACAGGGTCCGATTCTGCATACATCCCCATTGTTAAGTCCATCAAATCACCAATCGGGCCCATCTTCATCGTCTGTTCCTTCACCAACGATGCTACCTACGGTGGCCACACCGAAGGACAATGGGAAGAAGCCCCTGGAAGAGATACCACCATTGGTCTCAACCATCTCTACCGAAGAGGTGCCCAACCGAATGGAAGTCGAGACGCCTGGTTCACCCAACATGGAGTGGACCCAGGAAGAACTCCCATTCCCTCCCCCTCAACCACCAATGATCACCATTGAGATGGCCAATACGGGCCTAGGGGAGTACCTAGTGCGGAACATTGTAGCAACACCCACGCTTGAGTCCATGCAGGACATGGGGAGACCTCGCCTCCCCATCGACACTATTGTCCCTTTGGGCTACCCACCAAATCAGACAAATTTTGTATATGGGGGCCTCGACAACGACATTGAACCTTACCTGCAAGAGGAAGAGGACGAAGAGCCCTTTGCTGAGAATGTCAACTATCTGTCCAACCCGGACTTCGCTTTGAAATACCTTGGCCAATGTAATTGGCATGGATATGGGTTGGGGAGATATGAACAAGGAGTGCACGTTCTTTGTCAACCAAGATATCAGATGCCATACGACAAATCAGGAGTAGGGTTCAACCACCCTCTGCCCCTTGACATCTTGGTAGAAAACATGCAAGGCCTAGGGCTAGGCAACAAGGATGGGTTGGCACAAGATCCATATGCCAATCCTAACACAACATACACATTGGGGGATTATCTCCCATTGTTAACAACCAACCTTGTGGGCCTCAACAACTCCTCCCCTTCGATCGAGAAAGGGGAAAGTTCAAGAACTTGCCTCCAAGAGGGATATAGACAAGGCCAAGAAGGATCTTCAGAAGATGAGTCAGAGTATGAGGTAGCACCTTGGGACCCTTTCGAGTCCGATAGCAATCACTCGCAAGTGACGCCCATAGATGACTATCAGGAGAACTTCATGGCGATGTTCCCCTTGAATGCTCCAATCGAGCAATTGCCACCTCAAGAGAATCAGGTCCTCCCGTAGAGAGCGAAACAACCCCGATGGGACCAAATTAACTTGCTCGAGCAGAACGAGCCTCACATGCCACAAATAGTTGTCGGAGCCAATGAAGGCCTATGGATCTCCGATAGCGATTATGAAGATGAGACTGAGATGGCATATCTCAACCATATGCGGTAGCAACAATACCCCATGGACATTGATGACATGTTTGAACAGCTAAACATGGGGCCAAGGCATAGGTGGCACCTAAACCAAGCATAGTTGGACCAAGTGCTGCACCCGCCACTTCAGGCATACAGAGAGCACCCTCCGCCCAGAGACCCTATAGAGCCATCAGTGCCAAGGGCAGACCCTATCCTTTTATCCACACATAGGGCCGATCCATTTGTGCCAATACCCACAGAGCCAGATCCGGAGCACAAAGATCACCAAGGATGTCCGAGTCACCACCCGCACGGTAATGGAGACCAAATTCACTTCATCAACATGATCTCCATTGACTTGACCACCCCCATCCGCAATCCAGCCGATCCAGCATGACCATTGTATCTAAACCTAGATGCCATAGACTGGGATCGTGCTAACTCGCCACCATCTCCATCAGAGTATTGGCCTTGCGGTGAGATGCTTCATTTCACCCTAGGACCAACTCAGGATATCTTCCATGCTGAAGAGGAACCCGACGTTCCAAACGTAGATCTAAATTCAGCAAATGATATCCACCCGATCCCAACTCCACACCAGTTGGAGGACGGGTCCCACATGTCAGTCAAAGAGACGACCGACGTAGACATCGGCTCGATCCAATGAATCCGCAAATCATCAAGCTAGGGGTAAGTCTATCCCCCGAAGAGCAAGCCGATTACATTGCCCTTCTCAAAGAGAAGAAGGAGGTTTTTGCATGGTCCTACAAAGACATGTCGGGGCTAGACCCGCAGCTAGTCACGCATAATCTAACGCTTGATCCGACAGTCAAGCCAGTCAAGCAAAAACTATGTAAGATGCACCCAACAGTAGCCTTAATGGTCAAAGATGAGCTACAAAAGCTGTTGGATGCACAGTTTGTCATCTGCATGGATTACCCACCATGGCTGTCCAACATGGTACCCATCAAGAAGCCTGATGGGAGGATTCGCATATGCACCAATTTTTGAGATCTAAACAAAGCGAGTCCCAAGGATGATTTCCCCTTGCCTAGCATCGACGCATTGGTAGACGCTACAACAGGCCATGAAATGCTTTCCCTCATGGATGGTTTCTCGGGATACAACCAGATTCATATCAATCCCGATGATCAACTCAAAATGGCATTCACAATGCCTTGGGGGACATTTTGTTATAAGGTCATGCCCTTTGGCCTTAAAAATGTTGGCGCCACCTACCAACGCGCTATGACATACATCTTCCATGATCACATGCATAAAACTTTGGAAGATTATATGGATGATTTGTTGGCCAAATCTCTTTTGCGCCCAGATCATCTCGATGACTTAAGCAAGATCCTCGATCGCCTCATCGAACACAAAGTTAGACTAAACCCCAAGAAGTGCGTATTTGGCATCACATCTGGAAAACTCTTGGGTTTCATAGTCTCAAAATGAGGCATCGAGGTAGATCCACATAAAGTCAAGGCAATCCTTGAAATGCTTCCCCCAACCACCATCAAGCAGCTCAGAAGCTTGCAGGGTAAGGTCACGTCGATCAAGCGCTTCATAGCGCAACTATCTGACAAGTGCCGACCCATGAATAAATTATTACACAAAGGGGTAGCATTTCACTGGGATGACGAGTGCCAATCAGCCTTCGATGACATCAAACAATACTTGGCTTCATCGCCAGTATTGGCACCACCTAGACCAGGAGTGTCATTCTACTTATACATCTCAGCTACTAAGGTGGCACTGGGCGCCATGCTAGCCCAAAAAATGAACTACATAAAGAATAGGCTAATTATTATCTTAGCCGCACCCTGGTCAGTTATGAACTTAACTATGCATACATCGAGAAGCTATGCTTAGCAGTGGTATTTGCCACCAAAAAGCTATGCCATTACATGCTGAGCAATACGACGTATGTTGTGTCTAAGGAGAATCCATTGCGGTACATGATGAGTCATACTTATCATAGTAGCCGCACGACAAAATGGATCATGTTGTTGATGGAGTTTGACATCGAATTCATTGGACAGAAGTCCATCAAAGGTCAAGTCATCGCCGATCAACTAGCAGAGGCTCCTCTCGAAGACGATCAGCCTCTGACCGTAGAGCTACCCGATGATGGGGTCTTCCATGTCTTAGAATCGCCAGATTCTGATGAGCCTGAGTCACAGGCCGACATAACCCTATTTTTTGATGGTTCTAAATGTGAGCAAGGGGGTGGCATGGGAATCATATTCTTCACACCGCAAGGGGCTCCAATGCCTCTATCATTTAAACTTGATTTCCCATGCACCAATAACAATGTCGAATATGAAGCCTTGCTCATAGGTCTTCAGACAACCATCACCATGAACATCAAATGCTTGAACATCTTTGGTGATTCGCTGTTAATTGTCAACCAAGTGAAAGGGGTATTCCAATGCAAATGCCCAGTTCTGTAGGCCTACAAAGCCCTTGTGGATAAATTCCTGGCAAATCTTGAATGGTACGACATCGAGGCACTCCCTCGATCATCGAATCATTTTGCGGACACTATGGCCTCCTTGGGGTCACTAATCCCGCAAGACCCTTCTGGTGAGATGACAACCATTCAAGTCAAAACATTATCGCAATCCATGATGGAGCATGCAAGCTCTGACCTAACGCCAGGAATCCACCTGATCCAGATTGAACCATCTCAGGATAAGTTCTCTCGAATCCATGATAGTCTGAATCATGCCAACTGGGGGTCCTTGTTCTCCCCAACCCCTCTTAATAGCAACACAACGCTATTCTTACAAGTTCTTTCCCGCTCAGCTTTTTCTAGGGATGAACTTCAAGAGGGATTGGCAGTTCATACCATCGAGGTTTCTGATCAGCAGGATTGGTACACACCCATAAGAGACTATCTCAAGTTAGGTAGCCTCCCACTTGGATTGTCGCATGCCACGAAAATATCATTCAAATAGAAAGTGGCAAAACATGTCTTGCTAGGAGACATTTTGTACCATCGAAGCTATGAAGGGATCCTCCTCCGTTGCTTGGACCAGCAGGAGTCCACTTGGGCGATCACCCAAGCGCACGATGGTACATGCGGTGGCCACTTCAGCGGTATGGCCATCGCAAAGCGCATTCTTCGCATGGGCTATTATTGGCCATCTTTAGAGCGAGATTGTTGCGCATATGTGAGGAAGTGCATGAAGTGTCAACACCATGCTAACTTGACACACGTACCTTCTCAGGCCTTGCAACCGATCCAATCGGCTTGGCCATTTTCGTAGTGGGGCTTAGATCTAATCGAAAATATCTCCCCTGCATCGTCAGGCCATCACACGTTCATCATAACGGCCATAGAGTACTTCACCAAGTGGGTGGAAGCAATTCCGCTTACCTCTACGACTGGGCCCCGCATTGCGGAGTTTATTTTACATAACATCATATGTCATTTTGGTATTCCATCCAAGATCATCTCGGATAATGGGACGTCATTTAAGAACAAAGATGTGCGTGCTTTGACAACAAAGTACAAAATTCAGCACAGTTTTTCAACACCCTATTATCCGCAGGCAAATGGGCAAGCAGAGGCGTCAAACAAAATGCTAGTTGCCATCCTTAAAAATATGGTCACAGATAGTCATAAGGATTGGCACATTCAAATCCCACTTGCTCTTTGGGCTTATCGCACTAGCATTCGGACGCCCACTAGGGCAACTCCATTTTTGCTGGTGTATGGCTCCGAGGCAGTCATGCCTCTCGAGTTGGAAATACCTTCCCTACGCATATCAATGCAAGAGTTCATCGATGATGACACTACATGGCAGGCCCGATTAGACCAGCTTACATTGCTCGACGAACGATGCATCAATGCTCTCGAGCATTTACGTATCTATCAAGAGCGACTTAAGAAAGCATACAACATGAAAGTTCACCTGAGGGACTTTCAGGTTGGTGACTTGGTCTTAAAAGAGAACCAACAAAATTCTAACTTGCCACCCCATTTAAGGGACAAGTTCATGGCAAACTAGTTAGGTCCTTATGTAATTGATAGTAAAATAGGACCTGGAACATACCGACTAGCCTCTCTTGATGGAATCAAGGAACTAGAACCCTTGAACATCAGTCATTTGAGGCCATTCCACATTTAAAAGAGCCATGGCCCACCCCAAAAAGCTCCAAGGATTCCCACAATCGCTTGGTCAACCCAAAAATGCCCCAAAGGTGTCCATAATCCCTTTGGTCAAACCAAAAGCTCCAAGGATTCCCATAATCGCTTGGTCAACCCAAAATGCCCCAAAGGTGTCCATAATCCCTTTGGTCAAACCAAAAGCTCCAAGGATTCCCATAATCGCTTGGTCAACCCAAAAATGCCCCAAAGGTATCCATAATCCCTTTGGTCAAACCAAAAAGCTCCAAGGATTCCCATAATCGCTTGGTCAACCCAAAAATGCCCCAAAGGTGTCCATAATCCCTTTGGTCAAACCAAAAGCTCCAAGGATTCCCATAATCGCTTGGTCAACCCCAAAATGCTCCAAAGGTGTCCATAATCCCTTTGGTCAAACCAAAAGCTCCAAGGATTCATAATCTTGGTCACCCCAAAATTATCTCACCAAAGCTCCAAGGATTCCCATAATCGCTTGGTCAACCCAAAAATGCCCCAAAGGTATCCATAATCCCTTTGGTCAAACCAAATGCTCCAAGGATTCCCACAATCGCTTGGTCAACCCAAAAATTCCCCAAAGGTGTCCATAATCCCTTTGGTCAAACCAAAAGCTCCAAGGATTCCCACAATCGCTTGGTCAACCCAAAAATGCCCCAAAGGTAACCATAATCCCTTTGGTCACACCAAAAAGCTCCAAGGATTCCCACAATCGCTTGGTCAACCCCAAAATGCCCCAAAGGTACCCATAATCCCTTTGGTCAAACCAAAAGCTCCAAGGATTCCTGTAATCGCTTGGTCAACCCAAAATGCCCCAAAGGTATCTATAATCCCTTTGGTCAAACCAAAAGCTCCAAGGATTCCCATAATCGCTTGGTCACCCAAAATGCCCCAAAGGTATCTATAATCCCTTTGGTCCAACCCAAAAAGCTCCAAGGATTCCCATAATCGCTTGGTCAACCCAAAAATGCCCCAAAGGTGTCCATAATCCCTTTGGTCAAACCAAAAGCTCCAAGGATTCCCATAATCTCTTGGTCAACCCAAAAATGCCCCAAAGGTGTCCATAATCCCTTTGGTCAAACCAAAAGCTCCAAGGATTCCCATAATCGCTTGGTCAACCCAAAAATGCCCCAAAGGTATCCATAATCCCTTTGGTCAAACCAAAGCTCCAAGGATTCCACAATCGCTTGGTCAACCCAAAATGCCCCAAAGGTATCCATAATCCTTTGGTCAAACCAAAAGCTCCAAGGATTCCCATAATCACTTGGTCAACCCAAAATGCTCCAAAGGTGTCCATAATCCCTTTGGTCAAACCAAAAGCTCCAAGGATTCCCATAATCACTTGGTCAACCCAAAAATCCCCAAAGGTATCCATAATCCCTTTGGTCAAACCAAAAGCTCCAAGGATTCCCACAATCGCTTGGTCAACCCAAAAATGCCCCAAAGGTGCCCATAATCCCTTTGGTCAAACCAAAAGCTCCAAGGATTCCCATAATCGCTTGGTCAACCCCAAAAATGCCCCAAAGGTAACCATAATCCCTTTGGTCAAACCAAAAGCTCCAAGGATTCCCATAATCACTTGGTCAACCCAAAATGCCCCAAAGGTGCCCATAATCCCTTTGGTCAAACCAAAAGCTCCAAGGATTCCTGCAATCGCTTGGTCACCCCAAAATGCCCCAAAGGTATCTATAAACCCTTTGGTCAAACCAAAAGCCCCAAGGGTTCCCACAACCGCTTGGTCACCCAAAATGCCCCAAAGGTATCTATAATCCCTTTGGTCAAAACCTCCAAGGATCCGAAAGAATCACTTGGTCCGCACCCACTCGGGATAAACCAACCATAACGAATTTTCAAAAACAATAAAATAATCAAAAATAACAAAAAAATTGCATCTCACTTCCATGCATACTCTTAAAAATCAAAACACAAAAAAAATAAGTTGCATTAGGCATCGCAAACATACATTGCATATTTGTTGGTCATACAGGTCAAATGCACCATAGACTGTAATTACTCGGCAATTCCATCATTTTCCGCATTTTTCCACTTTGTAAATAGTCCAACAAAAATAAACGCCATCCACATTTTTCACCATATCATAATCAGTTGTCTTCTAATGTATCCAGGGCTTTCGTCATTCAGTTGTCTTTAGATTTCTAGCCAAAAACTGTACAAAGTCAGACAGATTTTTTACAAAGGTAGAGTTTTACTTGGATCACACCTTGTTACGTCGCATCCCAACACAAGTTAAAACACATAAAAAAATTCCCAAGTTGTGTGAACGAAAGATGAAACCTGCAAAGCAATCTAGGATACCATACAGTGAAAAGGTTATCTCGCTCATCCCCCTGTGCGAATGACCCCAAGAATGCTGAGAGTTGGCAAAAGGACAAGCATCTTCCCTACCCAATTCCCCAAGAATCCCAAATTCTCAAAAAGTTGCAAATATCCAAAAAAAAATTGCAAAAATTCAAAGTACAAACTCCAAAGTTTGACATCAAAACCCACACAGTGCATACATCAAAAAGCACAAGAAATAGTGATTCTCATCACTCAAAATTCCAATCCCTTGCTCAAAAGAAAAAAATAAAAATAAATAGTGATTTTTATCACTACATACGCGAGCAAGTATCCCAATAAAATTAAAGAAAATAAGGGAGTCGAACTTGAATCCCTGGAACTCTCAACATTCGAAAGGTCATGAGGTGATCCTTAGTACCGGTTTGGTGGATAGCCTGCTGGTCATTGGCGGCAAACCTCCCGCATGACGATATATCTATCGCATTAAACTGTGTACAGATCAATGTTTGCATGTGGATGAGCTAGCTTATGGTATCCTAGATTGCACCGTAGATTAATCTTACTAAATACAACAAAGGAGTTAGTGGAGCTAATTAGGTGATCCTCAATACAGGTTTGGTTGACAGCCTATCTGGCACTAGCGGTATCCTGACAACTACCACATAAACAAATTCAATCGCACACACAGGGATGTGAAATAACTTGGTCAAACTCAAGTCTGATTCGTACCTTGTTCAAAAGTCTTGTGAGATAAATGTACAGTCTTGGCTAGTTAGTTAAAACATCTGAGTCTCAGAAAAACCTTAACTACATTCTAGAACACCTGTGGTACATTCCATTCTTACATCACCATCAAAAAATACAAACAAAAAAATATATTACACATGCAAAGTCATTCCACAAAGCAATCACATAGTACAGAAAGCCAGTAAATCTTGTACAATCTATGGTGCCACCGCCAAGTTATCAACAAATCATTTCATCCATTCCATATGCATACATCATATAATTAGAAACAGTCGCATTCATAATAACATATGCATACATCAACGTAAATAAATGTGCATAAAAGTAACAATAAATCATGACAAGTGTATAATCAAAAAGAAAGTCATGTATATATATCACCAAAAATGCCCGTAGGCTACAATAAGTCGGTCCTCTGACCTCACAAAAAAAATCAAAAACTCAAAAACCCCAAGCCTAGGGAGTCGGCCACCATGATCACGTAGGATCGGTGCGACTGGAACTACCCCTAGTGGTGTGGGTCCTATGGGACCTCTCAGGGTGACTGCTGCCAACCCCCGCATCATGCCCACTAGCGCTACCCTCACCCACCCACCTACGATGAGAGGATGTTGACTTCTCAGTCTCACTACCTCTCGTACGGCATGAAGATCCACCTCCAGTGAGCTCAGGTAACTGTCCACCAAGGCGGATAATCTCGGCCTCCAACTCCACCCGACATCGACCCCACTCCACATCCCATCGATGGTACGCAGCCAATGCTTCATCCCACTACACCAACTGAGCCCACAGGCGATCCCTCTCGACACTGTGCTCCTCATCCCATCTCCATAGTAGGTCCTCCAATCATGCTATCTCAGCATGAAACCTAGCCTCCATATCCCCCGGGACTACCTGAGGCATGGGCATCTCCGGGATGGCATGCTATTCTGGCACCCACTGCTCCGGGACGTCCTGATTATCCGGCTGCTCTGAAACCCCTAAATCATCCCTAGTCAAGTCATCTACCTCCACCATATCCGCATCATCGAGCATAGCCCCCCAACCCTCCCCTAGTGCCTCTGCAACCCCACCGCCTGCTGTTGCTACATCCGGACCTCCTAGAGGCCCCTCACCCCGCCATCGTAGCATCGTCCACCACTGGTCGTACTCTGTAGTCACCCCGACATTGTCCACATCGGGGACATCAATCACTGCATCCGACTCCTCACCCAGCGGCTCAATGATCGGCCAGGCCAGAGTCCTCTCATCACCTCGACGTCGATAGATCAAGGGCTCACTAGGAAATCCCTGGTGCACCCCAAACTATCGAGTCACCCAGACGTACGAGAAGTACTCCTGCTCGGTCCCATGTCGCCCGATCAACCACCTCCCCCTGCACCCACCGGAGCCACTCTCCAGCCTCAGGCCAGGCTGGACAGTCCCGGTATGGCCTCCGAACACCTCCCTTGGAGCAAGACGAGAGAAGGCATCAGCATAGTGCCCTACGACACCTGCCCACCATCGACTCTACCCCTGCTCCTCTGACCTCCACCATAGAGCAGCATACCCAATCTCCCTATCCACCATCTCTCCCCGAGTGGTCCAAGGCAACCCCTACGGCTACTCCACAGCTATGTGCTGCCACCCCCAACACTGCAATAGATAGCTGCACCCAATCCCCTTCCACCTCCGATAGTGGACCTCGTACAACTCATCATACACCTATGCCATTAGCGTCTGACCCCACCTCATAATCAGTGGTGCTACGATCAGACACTCCACCACTCTGAACACCACCTCAAGCAGGTTCCAAGGGAACCTCGCACCTGAGGAGTCGAGAAGCAACATGTTGGAGATGAGGGTCATAAGCAACGCATGCCTCACCCCCAACATGCCCTTCTCAAACCACCACTGCACTAGAATCCTGCCAATCAGACAGTCCCCCTCTGCCCTCTCCACCGCCCCATCCACCCCCATCTCCACCGCATGCCCAAAGCACCGTGTCAACACCGCCATCTCGCTGATCACGAGGAGTCATCCGAATGGGCAGCCCATCTATCAAAATCCGTAGAATCCGATACACGTCCTCTAGAGTCACTGTCATCTCCCCTGTTGGGAGATGAAATGTGTTGGTGTGGGGATCCCACAAATTGATCAGGGTAGTCAGATATGCCCGATCCCCCACCATAGGCTCCAGCCGCGTCACCTACTTGAGCCCAAGGGCATCAAGCCACTCCCAATCTACCATAGTCAGCGCATCCCATGCATCAAAAAATACCGTCGGCTGACGGTACCGACTCTTCACAACCTGAAAAACAAAAACACCACAAAAACATTAAAACATGACAACAAAACAAATGTACAGCAGTGTACACAAAAACAATAAAACAACAAAAAATAATTAGGGTTTCAACCTTAATTTAAACATTCAAATAAACTGTACAGATGACAAACAATGTACATAAAAACAAAAGTATAGAACTGTACAACCAAAGTACAGATCAATCAACTAAACTGTACAATCAAGAACAAAAAAATCAAATAAAACAAACAAAATCATACTAGGGTTTTTAACCTTACGTGTGGACAAAAAAAAAAAAACAAAAACATTAAAAATATACTAGGGTTTTTAACCTTAAGTGTAAACAAAAAAATCAAAACAAAAAAAAAATCATCTAGGGTTTTAACCTTATAATGATGAACAAAAAAATAAATTAAACAACAAAAAAATCATCTAGGGTTTTTAACCTTATAATGATGAACAAAAAAATAAATTAAACCACAAAAATCATCTAGGGTTCTTAACCTTAATGATGAACAAAAAATAAATCAAAACAATAAAAATTCAAACTAGGATTTTTTTAAACCTTATGATGAACAAAAACAAACAAATAAAACCATAAAATTCATTTAGGGTTTTTACCTTAATGTGACAAAAAACAATAATAAAATGCGAGTTTTAAAAATTCATATAAAAACAAACAAAAAATAAGAAGAAGGAAGGAGCACCTACCGGTCTCGCCTCGGCTCCGCCACTCGAGGATCCGGTCCTTGAACTCATGGTGTCCATGAAAATTTGGTAGCGCTCCGCTTCGCAAACTAGAACTCCTCCTCACAGCTCCAAATCGCCAAAAAAACAATTGCAAATGAGCCCAAAACCTAGTTTTGGCCCTTATATAGGCTCTTAGGCCTGTAATCGTTCCACCCTAGGATGAGCGCTCTAGTTAGCGCTCGTCCCACCCTAGGACGATTACAAAACTAGTATTCATCCCACCCTGGGACGATTACAGAGCAAGAAAATAAAAAACAACCAAAACTGCATCCAAAATGCACCAAAAATAGCAATAAAATTGCCGAACAAAGGCACCTTTGTGCATGATTCTTGGCATACAAAACAGACATTGGGGTCACAAATTGTCACTATCCTACTCCCTAAGAATGCTACCATACGGACCACTCCATGGGAGGACGGATTTTTGACAATTTCATCCCCAAAAAGCGTCACAAAAAGGGGTCAAAATGCACCAAAACAACAATAAAACTATCGAACAAAGGCACCTTTGCGCCTGTGATTCTTGGCATCCAAAACTGATGTTGGGGTCACAAATTGTCACTATCCTACTCCCTAAGAAGGCTACCATAGCTGGACCGCTCCACGGGAGGACGGATTTTTGACAATTTCATCCCCAAAAGGCGTCACAAAAAGGGTCAAAACCCACCAAAAACAATAATAAAATTGCCGAACAAAGGCGCCTTTGCGCCTGACATTCTTGGCATACAAAACCAATGTCGGGGCCACAAATTATCAATATCCTACTCCCTAAGAAGGCTACCATAGCCGGACCGCTCCACGGGAGGACGGATTTTTGACAATTTCAGCCCCAATAAGCGTCACAAAAAGGGTTAAAACCCACCAAAAATAGGTCCGATTGTTGGGAAACTGCATAAGCATTCAACACAAAACAACTGAAGGCACCCTTACAAAAGTCATCTTGGGTCAAGCGACTCGTCGCTTTTCTCATGTCGGTCATTCCCTCATCGATTCGTCGCTTGAGGGGGTAGTCACACTTAGTCACCAATCAACAAATACACACCCAATCAAGGAAATGGCATGCATTCAAAGAATCATTGACAAAGACAATCACGCTCCTGCTTGGGGCAGCAAACAAGCAATAATCACAAGCTGATCAAACACTTGGCATTCTAGAATCATGAACTCAAGGTTCCCACAGACAAAAGGTTGCGCCCTTTGCCTATTCATGATTGAACAATGTCCAAGATCAAGTAACACCTCACCGAAAAAGGTTAACACTTGAATTAAGCTCCTTAGCTCGTCAGAAGCAAGGATTCAAGAATGCGTGCCCTTTCCATACTTGGGGCATCAAAATTTGGTTAGGTTACTGAGAAACCCTAATCATTAAGTGCTTTGGTTATCTATTTTTGCTCAACACTGCGCCACGCATAGCACATCCCAAAAAGGGGCATCTGTAGACACCAAAACAACACCAATCTGATTATGTGGCTACAAGCACTGACCGAATTGGCATACATAGCCCCTAGGGCAGCCCCCAGAGGTTAAACAGTGGTCCTAACCACTCCCAAAGTAGTTTTGGAAGGTCAGAGGTCAATTTGGCACCTTTCAAGCACCCTGCTCCTTACTCGTTCCACCCTGGGGCGAATAGAATGCTATTCGCCCCACCCCGGGACGATTAGCAACAATCGCTCCAGGGTGGGGCGAATAGCAGGTTTGATAGGAAAAAGTCAAACCTTGACAAATGGTAGCCCAGATCCACCACTCAACTCCACCTTCAATGCATGGGAGTGCGAGTGAGCATTTCAAAGCTCAAAGAGTCATAGAGGTAGTCATGGAGCCCTTAATCAGGGAGGAATCTTCTCTCCCCTGACAAGGCATGATGGCCAAGTGGCACCCCTGCATGCACATTCAAAGTAGACCTTCAGGTCTATAAAATGGTGAGTCTTCTCACCCCAAAAAAAGGGATAGAGCAGGAGCATTTGGAGCAATGGAGTGCTGCCGAATTATACCCTCACCCTCATTGTGCTTCCTACATCCTTGATCTCTCTTTTGGAAGGGAGGTTATCGGGTGAACATTAGGAGCGCAATCCGGACCCAAAACCCAAACAATTGGCCACAATACCACACCCAATTTTCTGACACAACCCCCTAGGAGGTTTTGGACCCATCCCAAGTGGATTGGTGTCAAAACCAAGCCCCAAACGGTGGGCGTCCTGCCCCGGGCGCCCCCGCACTGTTGCAGTCCTAATCGCCCCACCCCGGAGCGATTAGAAATCTATAGCAGATTTCTTCACTATTTCTTTTGCATCATGTTTTGTGTGTTTCATATATGCTTCAGTTCAAATTTCAATGCATTCTGATAAGTTTTGACTGTGTTTTCATTGTTTTACGCTTTCACTAACATACAGGGAGTGCCTTCGGATACAGGGCGATCGGGGCAGAATCTATAGAATCCGACCTTCTGGGTCGTCTCAAAATGCCCCATTTTTCCTAACCCCAAGTTTGCAGGTGTTTTGGAGGCCTCTGGATGGGACATTTGGGAGGTCACTTTCAGACGTTTTATGACAGTCCTAATCGTCCCACCCCGGAGCGATTAGAAATCTACAGTAGATTTCTCGACTGTTCTTTTTGCAGTGTGTTCATGATGATGTTTACATGCTTCTATTCAAGTTTCATCTTATTCTGATATGTTTTGATCACTATTTTAATTATTTCATGTATGCATTAACCGGAGGCCTTGGGGATTGCATGTTTCCCTCCATCCGCATGTGCTATTAATCATTTGCTGTTTCTTTGAACATAGGATCTCGACATCGGAGGGGCAGCAAGGAACTACGGATGCACTCATGCAAGCGGTGGCGACGTTTGGCCCGCCCATTTCAAATGTGGGCACGCGAAAGATCCCGAAGGGAAGCGTATCATCCGTTGGTGTAACAAAATTGTATCGAACGCTCCTAGCCCCTGAAAAGGGGGGAGACGTATTGTAACCTGATCTCAAGAAAAATCAATAAAAGAGGCTGCACTTTAATTTTTCTTTACATCTCGTTTCATTCCGTTCATTTTCCCTTTTCATGCACTTTAGTTCTTTGTTCATTCGTAGGACTTAGCGTTACATCTGCTTTTGTTTGCATCGCATCCGGTACGCCATTGCTTCCGTAGCCAAGTGCTTTCATATGGATCTAATGAATGAGAGTTATTGCAATAACCAAGGAGTCATGTGATCTCCCCAATTAAACACAAAAAGGTCCTAAACTATTATATAGTAGCATGCCTTCACATTACAATAATTATGTATGTACCCAATACACCTATAGTCATATTTGAATCAAATGGTATTAATTTCATGCTAGTCACTCCCCATTAGAGCAACATGTGCATCTTTGAAGCATTAGTTCGATTTCCATATCTATCGAGTATCAATAGTAATATTGGGTATTCATGATAGATAATATGGTCAATATCATATAACGAATGTCTCTATAGCTACAAGAGGTGGTAATAATTTCAAAAAATTAAGTAAACAAAGGCCAAAGTGGCAACATATAATTTTTATTGTCTCCTCAAAAAAAGAGAATATTTTACGTGCAGGGAAAATTTAAATTCAATTTGCACACCAATGTCCAAAAGGTGGATCTATAAAAAGAGAAACCTCATATCTCAAATATATTCTTGTTATCATAATATTTAAAGAATCCCAAAATTATAGAGCAACAAAGCAAAGATAGAGCCTAAGTTAGTTGCAATCCATTTACATAGAAGTATTTAGGAAGTAATGAAGAGGAGAAGCATCACCTACAGCCCTACAGCTAGAGCAAGTCCTATTGTCTCATAAAATGTATCCCCATCTACTTTAAATTGAGAAATGATGACCTAGGCCTCCAAGGACCCAATTCCCAAATTTTAGAGAGACACAATAAAATTGGCGACAAACCTTAAATTATCAAAAAAGACTAAAATATTAAACGATGGGGTGTTGGAGCGATTCAAGTAGAGCCCTACCAAAATATTTAGGGATCAAATTTTGAGTAGAATATTGGCTCAATACATGGTGCTTAAGTTTTACAACTAATTCAAGGTAGTGTATGCATGTGCCAAGCACTACAACCCTAAGTCTCAAGAGATTTGATCCCTAGATGGAAGTTTCAAGGTCTTTGTCCATACCTAGATGATTCAAAGGATGATGGTGGTGGATATGAATAAGACTATGGTGAAATTTGAAAGTGCCATAGAGATCTATAGCATTATTCTCAATAAAATATTCTATCTCCAATAGGATTTGAGCCTCAAGGGGAATAAGTTGCTAAGGTTTCCCTTGGGCATTAACAAACTAAAATATAGCACTAAAGATGCTACAAGAATGTTAAAAATTATTTCTATCCTAAGAGAAGAAAAAGAGTTGTTCGAAGCTCAAGTGGGTATCCTATATCAAATGAGATGCACATCTAACAAAGAAATATTAACCTTTGATTTTGCCAACTGCATCACTTACAACATCCATGAAGGGTTGGTTTATTTTTAGGAGATCCATATTTTTGTTTCTCTATGTTCCTAGCTCATCTGATCTTATTTTAGAACCTAGGCACCTACCTAGGGATACCTTTGAGGACTATGGATGGGGTGAGCTACCCATGGCATATTTCTTCTTATATGGAGGGCTTGAAGAGGTCCTCCTCATATTATGAGTTTATAAAAAAAATGGTTTTGACATTGACATTCCTAATAGGATGGAAGCTTGAGCAACTCTTGGTAGGTTGTGTGAGATTTTTGGAAGGACAACATCCTAGGTATTGGTTCTTATATGGATACTTGACTCTCATTAGGATGCATGGCTTCTGCAAGCATACCTATTGGTTTCCAAAGCATATAGCTAACCAAGTCCTCACAATTGAGGTTCTATGCTAGATGGACCTCATTGACATAAATTATGTGAGCAGAAGAAACAAGATAGACTTTTTCAAGGTTCCTTTCGATCACAATAAAATCACCTTGCTAAAGTGGAGGACCCAAAAACTCCTAGATAAAATTCTTGAAGACCTTATATTGTAGAAGGCATCAAGAGAATGGAACTATAACCTTGATAAGATGTTTGTAGAGTGGTTGGCCAAATTTAAGAACTCAATAGATTTTGTGCATGATTCCAGGCCAAACTTGGAAGCTCTTCAAAATCCCATAGATGAATATGACACACTCTTTTTAAAGCAACTTCTAGAGTAAGTGCCAATATCACCACCAAAGAAGAAGGATTACAAGATCTTCTACATAGTGATGAGTGAAGTAGACCTAAATTTCCAAGTCTACATGGCCAAGATAAAATTCCTAATAAAAGAAGGGTGGAAGATGAAAAATATTAATACCTGGTGGGTATTATAGTATAGGATAAAAAATATAGCACTTGCATATGGGCATATATGGGAGGATGCAGACTTGGAGGAGAAGTAGGACAAGGAGCAAGTAGATGAATGAAACACCAATACAAGCAAAGGTGGTAAAGATATGATTGAAAAGGTAATTTTCTAGATAATAGCAATGGAAGAAGCAACTTTTAAAGAAGTCATACAAGTAGAGAATCTCCTCCATGGATCACGATGGTCATAGCACCCAAGCAGCATGACCTGATCGAGGATCCATAGCCTCAAGCGTTCACCTTGATGTAGTGAAAACAAAAGGAGTCATCTTGCAAAACCAACCCTCCACCTACTAAGAATAAAAAGAAGGAATCTTAAAATACAAAGCCTTAGGTCACTATATCTCAAGTAGTTGAATAGGTATTTGTTGTGGCCATTGCACAACTAGCCCCAAATTTGGGGACCCACCTTAAATTTGGAGTTTTTGGAAATTTTGGTCTTCATTGAATGATAATTTTCATAGGGTCCTACCCATAAGGTTGTAGTATAGGTTCCAAGGTTCAGGTGTGGGTTAGCGTCTCCTTGTAATTTTTGTATAAAGTGTCTTAGGTTTTGGTTAGGTTTTTTATGTTTAGCTTCTTGGTTAATGTTAATGTTTGATTAGGTTTAATGTTTGATTTTTCAATGTTAGCTAAAAACATTTAATTAAAACATTTGGAATAAATTTTAAAAAAAGAGTGAAAATATAAGAAAAACGGAAAATAATATAATAATATAAATAAATCAACAAAACACAATATATAATAAAGTAAAATAAAATAAAAATAAAAATAAAAGAACAGAAAGAAGTAAATATTTGTTTTGTGGTGAATTACTTTTTGGTTTGAATTAATTTTATGTGGTGTAACTTTAATATTAATTCTTTAAATCATATATGGAATAATTTAATACTTATGGGTGCAGATCATCAAAGGTGGATACAATGGGACCGTGGACATTGACCATGAAATACCTAAAAAGAGGATGCATAGACCAACGTGGTGGACATGACGTAGATCACGATGACTCATATGGAAACAACCATGAGGTGGTGCAATGACTCAAACGGGGACGACCGTGAGGACACATAGCAGACAAATAAATATGGTGGATGGACACATATCGATAGATAATGACTATACATGACACCAATAGATACTAGCCAATGAACCTCAATCACATGGGGACAATGAGGATGCAGAATAAGCGGAGACCTAAACCTAAACATGGACCGACGTGGACACCCTAGATGGACTGCGTGGAGATGACGTGGGCAAACTACTTAGATAAGGGGAAGCTAACAAATATTGGAATGGTGATGACGTGGACTAAGACAAGATGATCTGGATGACCTAGACCAATACATGTAGATGGTAGATTCACATGTGAATAGGCAGGGGTCTAGACCACCATATGGTGGTTGAAAGATAATGTGTGACATGTTGGTTTTATAATATTTTTATGGACCTCATGCTCCACATATGGGATTAAAATTGAATACAATGGCAATCACGATGAAGAGGAAGCAAACAAGAATTAGAGAAAAGGGATACCAGGTGTTACAGGGTCTACAACAAAGTATAGCAAAACATGGATGTAGGTGCATGGCAGTAGTGATGTCGACGCTCAGAGGAGAGTTAGTATAAAGTGGGTACTATTTCCACATCTCATCATAGAATGGTGTCTCCTAGATTACTGGTATAACGATAATATTGATCATGTCAACAACATAGGAGGACAAGTTGAGTCAGATTAATATTCTATTGTTGATATTATAATGCTCCCAGGTGGCTATGTTGATGTGTTATCAAAAATGTTTGAGATAAAAAAATAGAATTATTCTATATCAGCTACAAAATCTTGGAATAGAAGCATTATTCTATTAATTCACGTATTTACAGTGACTCGAGAATGGATTTTGGTTCGGGTGATGGATCGGACGTGCTCCTATGCTCACTACTATTGTAGTCGATAGCACATCGAATTTCAATAGAATCAAATATGGTTCTTGCATCTGTGTTCCACTACTTTCCAAGGATTGAAATGGGATTCAACACCTTGGATGTAAGGATATTACAGCAAATATAGTTACATCAAGTCTCATCGACAATGATGATTTTAGAGTTGCATGTATACACCATCAAATTGCTCCAATAGGAATATATACCAAGCTCTAGAATAGAAGACTATTCTTAATTCTATTCAAGGTGATGCTCCAAGTTCTCCATTACCGAGTAGGATAGGGTGACCACAACACAAGGGTATCACAGGAATGTGGGCCAAAAGGATGTGTATCGCTCCAAATTTTTTGCATCCTTACCTTCAGGCTATAGGATCCATGCCCGAAAGGGGGATGCGAGAAGGATGGGACAATACCTCGGACTGAGAGGCCCTTTGAAGGTCGCGCCTCTCGGGGAGGGGGTATAAGGGTGAATTTTTGATGGATGGTGGGTTCACCAGGAAACTTTTGAGTGGCATTTTCCACGCCTAGGTTGAGAATGGGTTTGATGTGTTCATTTTTATATTCAATCATTCAATTCCTAGGTTTGGCCAAGATGAATCTAAGCTATTCTATATGCCAATGCTGATTTATATGGATACAAAAAACATGAATAAGTGCTAAACACAGAAAGTGTGCTAAATAAGATAGAATGTACCTGATTTCGGATGTCTGATGAAGATTCTGAGGTTTGTAGAAGTCCAGATCATCTCAAATCTTACATAATCATCTGCAATTGCATAGAATCATCTCAAATCATAGTCGGTCATCTGAGATCAGACGAGATCATCGTCGACCTGACGAATTCATTAGAAACCTGCAATCACAGAAACAGATACCAAAGACCAAAAATGCAACTGCAAAAGCAAGGGGAAATGATAGAAATAATAGTAAACTTGCCTAAATGATAAATCCAGATAACAATTAAAGGAAATGCATTAATTTAATAATTTATTTTAACTTTATCATGCATCTATGCTAAATGAGGTGAACTCCAGGATGCAGAAATAGAATAAACTAAGTTAATGCATAAAGAAATGAAGAGAGAAGATAAAGAAATGCAAACTCCGGGCTCTGATTGCCCCCAATATGGACTATAGTCGAGATCACCTCCAATCGTATGAGATCATCGCCGATCTATGACAGGATCATCCGAAAATCATCTGGAATCGCCATGACGATCCGAGCTTGCTCCAGCTGAAAAATAGTAAAATTCTTGCAAGAAAACTTGAAATACACAATGCAAACAATGGTGTGAAGGTGTTCTAATGCACGAGAAACTAAAGTTGTAGGGAAAATCAGGGGGGATAAACTAAGAAAATCCTAAGTTTATATAGGATTTAGGGAGAGGTTAGGAGGTTGGAGATCATCCCAATTTGGGAGATCTCCAATGGGGGAGACTCTAACCGCGTAGACACGCTTTCTGCCCAAGTTAGAGAAGTTGTTGAAATAGAAGCTAATTATGAAAATTTGGTTTTGGGATGAAATCATCTGGACGTTCTGTTCTAGATGAATTCATCAGATCTGGGATGATTTCATCTGATCATCGACGATATCGTCCAACGGTCAAAACAAATCCTAAAAATGGCATAGAAAATGAGGGGAGCGGGTAACGGGCGGTTTTGGGGTTAAAATTCAAATTTTTATCTTTTACTAAGGGTTTAACTATGCCAATTTTAGGGTGCTACATTTTGCCCCCTCTTTAGCGAATTTTTTGAAGAAAATGCGTTAAAGACGAGTTCTTCCCATTTTATGAGAAAGCAAAAATTTACTCAATTTTTTAGATGATGATTCTAGGTCGAATCGTACGACTGCTTACTATGGTGCCCCCTCCGTGTTTTTACCCAAATCGAACGTTTGAGGTAAAAGCACGAAAAGCAAAATTAAAAATGTTGTTTTTAAATAAAATTAAGAAAAATAGGGTAAAACCCTAATTCATTTTTATTGTTCATTTTTACTATTTTTAGAGCTCTACAGACAAAATGGTCGAAACAACGCACAGATCGACAGAGGTCCGACGCGGGCTACGGGTAAGGATCTAAACCTAGTGAATTATGTTTTAATTTGATTTGTGTAATTTTTTATTTAAATTTTGACTATTTTGGGGCATCACGGCCATTTTTAGGCCATCGACGATGTCGAGATGAAATCGTCCCAATTTCATCGAAATCGTCCCTAGATCGTCGATTTCGTCTATGGGCGAAATCGATGAAATAGGGGCGATCCCGTCCAACAAGGGACGATCCCCAAGTTGAGAAATCGGAGATGATTTCATCCTACAAAGGATGATTTGATTTAATTTAGGATGATATCATCCAATGGTGGATGATATCATCATTTTTATGAAATTAAGCTTGTTTGAATTGCATTTAATTGATTTTAATAATTGTTTTATTAATGAATTTTGTTGTTTTATTGTTTATTTTGTAGAGGGGATTACTAAAGAGTCAAGAATGGAAATACGGGGGCTGAGGGATGACGTGGCCATGCTCGACCAGGCGAAGCGAGACCGACTAGCATAGGTCGGACTACAACATGTGGTAGAGATGCCACAAATATCGATAGACATGGGGCTACTGACAACCCTAGCAGAGAGATGGTATCCGGGGTCATCCTGCTTTGGTTATCGATAGGGGAGATGGCTCCCACTCTAGAGGATGTATGGAGGATCTTGAGGATCCCCATACAAGGATGGTTTATGACTCCTATGGCCAATCAGGGCCAGGCTATGATGAGGCTGTGCGGAGACCCGAGCTTCACCCTAGAGAAGGGCGGAGTGAACATCGAGTCTCTGAGGTAGATGCCTGGGGCATCTAGGTTGACTCAGGTTTTGGTAGGGATAGTGGGTGGCCTACTGCTATGCCACTAGAGTGGGTGCAGATTACCATGGCTCCTTTCAGATGTGGTCTACGACATGAGAGACCATGGGTATAGATTTGCATGGGGCAGCTTTGTACTGTGCCGCTTGTATAGGATCCTACATGGGGTCGTATACAAGGGAGGTCGATGTCTAGTTTTGACATCGCTACTGTAGGTTTGGTGCTGGGAGCACATCATGGTGCGGAGGCCGGTAGGACTCCCACTGATAGGGGTTGATCGGGAGAGACCCTAGGTTTTCTATTGGTGGCTCTAGAGAGGGTCACAATGGTGGATAGATCTGTCGATGTCACGGAGGTTGCTAGATGACCTCATCCCTGACTAGATCACCTGGAGGCCATGGAGAGAGCATCCAGGGTGGGGAGAGGATGGATAGGAGTTGGCTCGCATCAGGTGAGTCTACTGGCTGAGGATGGAGTGGGGAGAGGTAGAGCTCCACCGCTATGACCGAGTTTTGTGATAGTTTGGTCTATAGTAGGGGATCCCATCTCTCAGGGATTATGAGTACTCCTAGACTATTCGAGATAATACCACACTGAGCGGGGCTCTGGATATGCAACGATTCTAGAGCCAAGATGTGGATGATGCCCCCATCCAGCTAGTGGATGGGGATGATATTAGGGTCATTGATGGATATGATGCCTGGTACGTAGGCATCCACCCTCCTCGGATGATGAGGGCATAGGGTCCGATGCACGTGATTGTGCGATGGATGGGGAGGTGGTGCCAGGCTACTATTGAGGTAGCAGGGGTCATGGAGGGAGAGAGCAATGATGGTCTCCATAGGAGAGATGCCAGAGGATGCCACAGGCTCCATAGAGACCATAATAGATAGGGAGGAGGGAGGAGGGATTCCCTTCTCAGCAGGGGAGAGGCCACCATCGCCCGATAAGGGCAAGGGTGTCGAGGTGGGGAGAGCAACGAGATGGTGGCTCTCCGGGCTGAGAATGCCCACCTCCGAGCTCAGGTGCAGACTCTATAGGATGAGGCTACATGGCTCAGGGCTCAGAGCGGAGGGGTGAGCATGCAGGAGTTGGCATGGTCTATGGCTCAGACCACTGTTCTATCAGGGAGTATACTTCCACTGGTTCTAGAGGGCCAGAAGGTTATAGCTGCCACCGGCATTGTGGAGCCGATCAGGATGGGATCATCGAGGACATCCTCACGATCGACGGTGAGGACCCGAGACATAGCACGGACCTCTATGGGACCACCTCCTCCATCTCAGGGTGGGAGAGGAGATGAGGCTGAGAGCTCGAGGGCTTCTCGAGACTAGCTGCTATAGACTATAGATTGGATATATTTTTGAGAGGATTGAGTATGCCAGGGTATAGATTGTGGCATACCAATCTAGTTTTGATATGATGTACATAATTTGTTGATATATATATATATGATATTTTTGATGATATGACTTGTGTATATGTTGTATGATGCTTTAATTTTGGATTTGTTGATTGATTATTCATGTAATTATGTCATTGGAAATAAATTATAATTTTATGTCATGCCATAAAATTTAAATGAAATAATCTGATGTAAACAAATTGGTTGTTTTGTGGTGTGATTTGATGAAAAATAAAAGGGACTTCTAACAATAATTTCAAAGGACATTGTCATTGTTATAGACCATTTCATGGAGTCGCCGCTCGCTAGGTCGTCAAGCTAATCCCAGTATAGAAATATTGCTAAAAGTAAAAGAGTGCTTAAGAGACTGTCTTAAGACTTTGTGTTGTGATGATGAAAAATGATGATGGTGATGATTTGTTTTCAGATTTTCATAAAAAAATTATGCATGAAATATTAAAAAATGATTTTTGCTAGGCATAAATTCCTAAGTGTGATAAATTTTTTGAATAATTCCTTAGGAATTATACCATGGTTGCAAAATGGAATGTTGACATAATGAAATGAAAATAGAAAAATTTGCGTTCTTTTTAAAGCACAATTGTGTAACATAATGATGTAAGCCATATGTTTTTATGAATTAAAATGAATGGGAAATAAAATTAGAACAATGGTTTGCGCTAGGCATAGAATTATAGGTATAGACTTATACCATCATCACGAAATCCAAAAAGGAAATTGATATAATAGTTTTATTGCATGATTGATTTTTGATTTTGAGATAAACAAAAAATAATAATATATAAAAGAAATTTAGATTTATTGATGTTTTGAAAGAAGTTTTGGATTTTTGAAAGAAAATGTATGTAATTGTTTTTATACTAAACAGATGTTCTTTAAATAAGAAGATGAAATTATTCCAAAAGATTTGCATAAATATTTTAAATTATCTCAAAGACAAAATGTAGATTTATAAGGAACCCCATGTGCAGATGTGAGTTCATTGCCGATCTTGATTTATCATAATGATACAAAATCTCTCAAATACAAATGTGTGTGCAATTGTATTGTTCATTCACCAATTTTGAGCAAGATAATTTGATACAAGTAATTTGAATTAACCAAATAAGTGTTCATTGACCATGATTTATATGCATGTAACCGTACCAGACTACTATGTAAGTCGGGTCATCAAGAGCTAGCTAATCCATAAGCCGACATAGGTCTGTACAAAAGAAGGTCGCTAATGTGACAGACATATCACCACGCTAGGGATTACCCAAGGCCAAGCGGGTTGGGCACAAACCACTTGTTATGGGGCTTACCTCACAGTTTTCGAATAATTGAGAATTCCAGGGATTCAAGCTCATTCACCCTTCTTTTCTTTTTCAAGGGGTAGGGAAAGGGATTTTATTGCTTTTTGCTTTTTCTTTTCTCTTTTTTTTTTTTTTTTTTGTATTTTTGCTTGGAACTGAGATAATGCTGAAATATTGTTGCGATGGTACAAAATAATATTTTTCTTTTTCTCATTTTCTTTGACTTTTCTTTTTCTTCCTATACTAGGGATACTTGCTCGGATTGGCTGTGGAGCAAGGGATTTTTATTCTGGGTAGGGGTGAGCTTGTCCTTTTGTCAATTCTCAAATATTCTAGACCATGTGCATGATAGGATAGCAGGGGAAACTTTTCGCTCAAGAAACCATTTCTACTATGTAGCATCATATCGAATTTGCAATGAAATCATTTTAATGTGAAAAGATATGCTTGGTTCAAGTAAATAACAAGATCAGTTCTCTATGCTCAAAACTTTATTTAATTCAACTGTGGACTTTGATATAAGAGAGATTAATAATCATACCAAATAAAATCAAGATATTTATTCATGTGAGTGTGAAAGTGCGGGATTCCAAATAAATGCTAATTTATCCAAAATAATTGAAAATATAACTGCAATACTTCAAGAATTGATAGGTATGAAAATAAAAGATGTTTTTGAAGATTTTGATGATTTTGAAGTTTTTATATTTTGATTTTAATTTATGAATTGAAAGAATAAATACTATTACTATTTTTGAAATTTTTATATGGATGACTAAAATGAAACAATATGCAAAATAACAATATATACAATGATGAAATGACCAGATTTTATGCATAATAGCGTTTAAGATGCATAATGTTCATAGGTTCTTTAAGATCTTTACCATCTAAGGTAGCTAATCGGTATGCTCCCGATCCAAATTTAGTAGTGATGATATACGGTCCAAGCCAGTTGGGCTCGAAATTTACCTTTAAGATCTTTAGTTGCATTAGTATTTTTTATTTTCTTTTAAGACAAGGTCACCGATCTCAAAGGATCGATGATGAACTTTCTTGAGGTATGCTCGCTTGAGCTTGTTTTGGTAGGCACGAAGATGTTCCAAAGCATTGATGCGCTTCTCATCTAGGAGTTCCAGCTGACTAAATCTGCCAACATGATATTCATCTCCTACTTCAGTATCTTGAAGTAGTAGAGCCAAAGAAGGAACTTCTAATTCAAAGGGAAAAACAGCTTCAACGCCATAAACCAAAACAAAAGGTGAAGTGCCCGTGGGAGTACGAACGCTAGTTCGATAAGCCCACAAAGCAGGATATAATTGAATGTGCCAATCTCGGCCAATTTATTGACCAGTATTTTGAGGATTTTAATTAATGTTTTATTAGATGCTTCTTCTTGGCCATTACCCTGAGGATAATAGGGAGTGGACCAACGATGTTGAATTTTATATTTTTGACATAATTTTTGACATCTTTATTTTTGAAACAAGTTCCATTATCTGAGATGAGATTTGCAGGAATTCCGAACCTACAAATAATTTGATTAAAAATAAATTTGGAAACTTGGGTTCCAATGCAAGAAGCTAAGGGCATAGCTTCAACCCACTTCGTGAAATACTCGATGGCGGTTATGATGAATTTGTGTCCATCAGATGACACAGGGTTGATTTTTCCAATGATGTCTAAGCCCCATTTTGAAAAGGGCCAAGGAGATGAAATAGCCTGTAGCTCTTGTGCAGGCGCATGGACAAGGTCAGCATGTTTCTGGCACTTGTCGCAATGGCGCACATAATCATGTGCATCATTCTCCATGGTAGGCCAAAAATATCCTATCCTAAGGAGCTTCTTAGCAATGGCGCTACCACTAAAATGTCCCCCACAAGATCCATCGTGGGCTTCACTCAAAGCTGATCTAGATTCTTCTAGATTCAAACATCTCAATAGGATGCCTTCAAAAGATCTCCTATACAATGTATTGCCAATAATTACGAAGCGACTTGCTCGTCTACGTAATAACCGATGTTGGTTGCTATTACAACCTTCAGGGAAGGTCCCATTTTGAAGAAAATTAAATATATCAGTGTACCAAGGTTCAGGAGTAGTTTCGTTGATTAGAAACACATCCAAAGGTTCTAAGCATGATTTATTTGAAGCGGGTTCCTGGAGTCGATGAATAATGATGGTAGCATATTCGTCATCTAACTCCAAGGGCAAAAGAGATGCAGCTGCAGCCATAGCGTCACCGCACGGTTGCTAGTTCGAGGAATAGCTTCCAAGGTAACTTGATCAAATAAAGATATTAATTGTAAGACATATGCTTTATATGGACGTAATTTATCATCTCTGGTCTGATAAACATCATTGATTTGATTTATGACAAGTTGAGAATCATCGAAAACCAATAGATTTTTAATTTTTAGTGCCAAGGCAGCTCGTAATCCAAGGATTAGAGCCTCATATTCAGCAGTGTTATTAGTACAAGCAAACATTAATTTAAAGGACAGAGGTATAAGATGTTTCTATGGAGATATTAAAATAATACCTGCACCAGCCCCACTCATGCATCGGGCTCCATCAAAGTATAGGGACCATTGCTCTGGATGGTCTACCTCTAATTTAAGGCATTCATCAGGAAACTCAATGATGAGGGGATGGGTAGACTCTAAGGGTGCAGCAACTAATTGATCTGCTATGATTTGACCCTTAACAGACTTTTGTCCTATAAACGTGAGTTCAAACTCGCTTAGCGCAAGAACCCACTTTGTTGTGCGACTAGATAAGTACGGTCGACTCATGAGATACCGCAAAGGATCGAATTTAGCAATAACATACGTTTTTTGATTGAGCATATAATGGCATAGTTTTTGTGTAGAAAATATGATAGCTAGACATAGTTTCTCTAATGTTGTGTAGCGGGTTTCATAACTGATTAAGGTTCGGCTAATGTAATAATTAGCACGCTCTCTCTTCTCATCGTCAAGTTGAGCTAACATAGCTCCTAAGGCAAAATCTGAAGCAAAAATATACAAGATAAATGGGCGATCAGGTCTAGGTGGTGAAAGCATAGGTGGGTTAAGGAGATATTGTTTGAGGAGTTCAAATGCTTCCTGACATTCATCGTCCCAATGAAAAGAGACATCTTTCTTAAGAAGCTTAAGAAAGGGTCCTGTTTTGTCCGCCAACTTATCGATGAAGCGATGAATAGCTTGAAGCTTACCTTGTAGACTTCGTAATTCAGATATATTTGTGGGTGCGGGCATATCAGTGATAGCCATGATCTTGAGAGGGTCAATTTCAATGCCACGTAAAGAAACTATAACCCCCAATAATTTACCGGACTTAACTCCGAATATACATTTGGCTGGATTCAGTCGGATAAGATATTCCCTTAACCGATCAAATACTTTTCTCAAGTCATCTAAATGATCATCTTCTTTGATGGAACGAGCTATAATATCATCTACATAATCATGTAGAATATCATGCATCATATCATGAAAGATATAAGTCATGGCTCGTTGATATGTTGCACCTGCATTCTTCAAACCGAATGGCATCACTTTCCAACAAAAGGTCCCCCAAGGGGTAATAAAGGTTGTTTTAGCCTGATCTTCAGGAGCTATCCTGATCTGATTATAACCAGAAAATCCATCCATTAAGGATATCATTCCACTCCCAGCAGTAAAATCAATGATCTGATCCATGTTGGGAAGAGGAAAATCATCTTTAGGGCATGCAACATTAATATCTCTAAAGTCTGTGCAAACCCTAACTTTGGTAGCTTCTTTCTTAGTTACTGGAACTACATTCGAGATCCATTCAGCATAATCAATGGCTTGTATAAAAATAACCTTCAGGAGTTTTTCTAATTCCCCTTTGACTAGTAAGGCCACTTTAGGATGCATTTTTCTAAGTTTTTGTTTAACAGGTTTAGCATCCGGATGGACTACTAGGTGATGCATAACTACAGAAGGGTCTAATCCCGGCATATCTTCATATGTCCAAGCAAAGACATCTTCATATTCTTTAAGAAATGCAATGTATTTATCCTGTTTTTCTTGACTCAATTCTGATCCAATGTTGATTATGTGAGGATTATCGTTGGTTCCAATGTTAATTTTTATGACATTCTCTACTTCCATGTGTAGATCTCTCTCAAAATTAGGTGGGGCGGGTGAAACGCCCAATTCTTGTAATTCTTCCGAGGTTAGCTTGGATAATTCATCTTGAGGAGTCGTGGCCTCAAGCTGGGCTATACTAGGTATAGAGCCATCGAAATAAAATCCGTTATGTAATAATTCCTCAATGGAGACATCATGGAAGATATCTCCCTCCAACTCATCGTCGGATTCAGCGATCATCTCAGGGTAAGCTATGGATAGCATATTACATGTAAATGGCTTATTCATTAAATGCAAAGCATCATGTTTATCCAAATAATCTTGGTAACATATGAGATGGTCATCATCCTCAAATGGGAAGGGCTGACCTTTACTAGGAAATAGGCCCACACCACATCGGGTGTGCCATGGTTCTACCTCAAAAGGTTCTTTCATACCATTCTGGAAAGGTCCCAAACCTTTCCCTTTATATCCCAATTTAAGCATTATAGGCTTAGCTTTAATATACTCATTAGTAAAATAACATCGAGCATATCCATCATAATGTGTCTTGATGTTTCTAGGTATTCTTCCCTAGTCATATCCCTTATAAATAAAAGCACAGCTCCCGACTTGGTAAATACTTCCCATAGGCTGTGGGAGGCCCAAGGTACGAGGAGAGGGTGGAAAATTATTTAAAATAAGGGAATCTTGCATAGCAGCATTTGTTTTTTCTGATATAAGAATTTTAGATAAATCGGGTAAGAGCTCATCAATAAGAGCGTAAGAGGTAGAAGGAACATTTCCTACATCTTCGGATGTGGAAAATATGCCTCTGGTAGGTGTAGATGTTGTAGAGATGTCGATGGATGGGTCTATAGGTATGGAAGTTATAGGAGTAAAACAAGAAGCATTGGTTGTGGGTTTAGGATCTTTTTGAGGTCCTAATGTGGTTTGTTCGGAAGATGGTTGAACTATATGTAGAGGTGGAGTTGATGGAGAAAAATTAGATGATGTTATGGGTGTGTGTTTCACACGTTTAGATGGATGATGAGAATTAGGATGTGTGGATGATAAAGCAGGGCAAAATTGAACTCCAATAGGTTCTGCCAAAGCACACATATCAAAGGGTCTAGGATCACCATGAATGGTAACCAACTGATTTTTAAATTTGAATTTAACACACTGATGTAAAGTTGAGGGAACAGCTCGCATCGCGTTGATCCAAGGGTGACCCAAGAGTATATTGTACGATGCAGGGCAATGTACAATAAACACGGTCGTGTCTAAGGTTCTTGGACCAACTTGCAATGGGATAGTAATAACTCCACACGTTTCTTGTGTTTCATCATTGAAGGCTTTTATGATCATATCAATTCTTTTCATTTCATCACTTCTAAACCCAAATATTTGGTAGAAGTCAAAAGTGCAAATGTTTAAAGATGAACCATTATCAATCAAGACTCGTTTAACTGCTACATCTCCAATTAGGGCAGTAATATATAAGGGGTTATCCTTATGTAAACTATGTTGCGGTATATCTCTATCTCGAAAGTCAATACAATCGACTTCTCGAGTTATGATAGTATTGGCCATGGCTTCAGGTTGAATATTTTGTGGTACCATCATTTGGCTTAATGTGAGCATTAATTCATCCCTATGTGTAGGAGAAGATCTTAAAAGGTCCAAAAGGGAAATTCTAGTTGTAGTATTTGATAATTGTTCATTAATATTATAAGGAGGTTTAGGTTGAACATTAGGCGCATGATTCCCTTTATTAGGAACTTTCAAAACAAATGGAGCTGATCCATCATTCTGAGTTTGATCTTGTTGAGAATTTTGAGCTTGTTGTCGAGTAACAGCTCCGATGGTACCTACAATATTATTTTGTGGATGATGAATGGGTCTTGGTCTAGCATTTATGGCTTGTTCATTAGAAAGTAATTGGTGAGAAGATGGTCTAGTAGTGACTCTTCTTGGAAATGGTTCTTCTAGAACCATAGAATTTGTGATAGGTTGAATAGCATCTGATTCATCTTCGGAACTATTCGATTGATTTGAGGTGATTTCCATGTCACTTTCAGTCTCGTATTCTGTATCACTAAGATCAGGTGTCCGAATATTATATAGAGGTCTGGTCGTAACCATGGATAAAGTTGTGTCAAATATTTGCAGATCATGAGCAGGTAAATGTCCACTAATAGTCCCTACATATCGGGTAGGAGGGGGAACATTATGATGCTCAATTTGATTAGCCACCTCTTTACCATGCTTTGGTAAAGGATGTTGAAATATGTCCAATGATTGATTGGCATTCTGATTCTGATTTTGGGGGATGTTCTTTTGAGCATTATTAGGAGGATTTTGTTTAGGTTGAAAGGCTTGCACCTCCATCTCATTGTTATCAATTAAGTCTTGTATTTTATGTTTTAATATTTTACAAGAGTTGGTAGCGTGTCCAGGTCCTCTATGGAAATCACAGTGTAAATCAGCTCTGTATCCGGGTATAGTTGGATCAGGTTCTCGGATATTTGGTAATTGGATCAAACCTCATTCTAATAATTGTGGTAGAATGGTTGATAGAGGTTGATTTAACCTAGTAAATTCTCGAGGTGGTTTATCAGGAGGTTTCAGTATAAACTTCTCCGTTGTCTTCGTAGCATTAACAGTAGCAATATTTCTACTATCAGTGACTCCATCACCCACAACTTGTTTATTTTTATATTGATTTCTGGATGTTTTCTCATCATCTTTCTTTTTAAGCTGACCTCTCCTAATGAGAGCATCTTCCACTCTTCGAGCTAAGTCTATAGCTTGATCGAAGGTGGTCAAGGTAGCAGTTGATAACTCATAGGATAGTTGTTCTTGTAAATTATTGATAAAGATATCCAACATTTCTCGATAAGGTAACACAAAGTGCAATTTTCCTATCAACTGTCTCCACCGAGCTAGGAAATCAGCAAAACATTCATCTTTGTCTTGTTTTAAGTTGTACAAATATTTAATGGTTACATGCCTTTCGATGTAGGCACTAAATTGATGAACAAAAGACTCGGTTGTTTCTTCGAAATTCCTCAAAGAATGAGTGGGTAATTGATAATACCACTCTAATGCCATTCCTCCTAAACTTTTCGGGAACATTTTTAGTAATAACAAGTCATCATGTGATATATCATGACATGCTATCCTAAACATACGAAGATGCTCTATGGGATCTTCGGTTCCTTTGTATATAGGTAGGACAGGCATAGGAAAGTGTTTAGGATATGGTTGTGCTACAACTATAGGATCTAAAGGTTGACTACACATCTCTCGATAATTGTACGAGGGATGGTAGGGATCTATCTGGTCCATGCGGGAGACTAACTATTTCACCATGGCTTCCAGATTACTAGTTTGTCCACCATATTGGTTCGGTGGTACATGAGTATGGGATTTGTGAGCGTATGATGGCGTGACGTAAGGATTAGATGCTATATTGCTATTATGCAAATGGTTGGTAGGGAGAGTATTATGAAGAAGATTTGTAGTAGCATTATGTTGTATCCCATATTGTTGGAAATTGGTGTTTGGTTTTGTTTTGGGCTTTTGTTGATTTGAGGTATGTTGATCAATAGCTTGGCGAAATAGAGCAGTGAATGAAGGTTTATTTTGTGTGGGAATAACTCTAGGCTTGGTAACAGGCACTCTAGGTGGTTGGGTAACCTGTTGTTGTTGCATGTTCTGGATTATAGCGGCCATATCCAAATTGGATGGTCCAGCTTGATCACTTTCTTGATCAACGAAGGACAAGGGATTAGTGCGTGTGTGATATATTTCTTCTAGGGTTGCTTGAGTGTCACTAATTTGATCCTTGTCCATATGGATTGCTCTATTAAGAGTGCCAATATTAGTATTGAGGAACTTCCAAAAATGTTCCATGTTCTCAAAAGTAACAGCTCCTCCCGGAGACATTTTAGGGGATGAGGATCCTTCCTCTCTAACAGTTTCTCTTTGTTCATTTCCTTCAGCAAACTCTTCTTCTTGTTGGTCTAGGGTTCCTTCTTCCTGAATTGGGTCTTCATGAAGGACATCTGGGTTATTTAATGGTTTTCCTAACCAATCTTCTTCTACTTCAGTCTGTTTTCCATTCCTAAGTCTAGTCATTATGCTTAAACTTAGATTTTAGCAAATATATATATATATATATATTTTTATATATATATATATATATATATTTGGAAAGTTTGGGAGGTATATATTTTAATTATATACCTACTATAATACTTAAAAGAAAACGTTTTAATTTTTGTTATATTTTTGTTTTGTTTTTTTTTTGTTTTTATAATAATATTATAAAGACAACAAACAACATACTAAATGCAAGAAATAATAATAATAAAAGAATGGCTTAGTTTTCTATAAATAGTTTATGGATATCATTAATAGGATCAAGTTCATCAGGAGTCATGAAATGCTCCTCTTCAAATTGGAAATGGTTTTTCAAGAATTTGACAAAGTGTGCTATGGTGATATTATCTGTTTCAGACTCTGACCTATAGAAATAAATTTCATGGCAATACTCTCGATATAACATAGCTCTAGGAACTCTATTCCATCTCTTTCTATCCATAAGAATGACCTCTTGATCCTCTATATGAGATAGAAATTTATGTACTACAACTGCGTTGTCGAGGTATTCCTCAAAGGTGTACAACTCGGAAGACACAAGTGCTCTTTTATCAGCTAACCACCTATGGCAAGCTCTCTGAAGCTCATGGTACAAAGTCACCTGATCAGGATCCAGGATTCTATCTAGGACAAACCTCTTAATTTGCCTAAGTTCTGTTGACCTAGATGAAATAATACCCAATCTCCTATCAAGTTCGTCCCATAAAGGTTGGACTCTATTTGTTTGAGGTACTCTAAGCAAAGAAGTAATCTCTATGGCTGCTAATTGATTTTCAACATTTATGGTGACAACTCATCTTTTATTATAATCTACCATCTAAATATGATATGCAATTTTAATTTTTTTTTTTTGATTGTTTTCAAAAGGTTTTTAGTTTTCACGTCGGGTTCACCAAAATGTATCGCTCCAAATTTTTTGCATCCTTACCTTCAGGCTATAGGATCCACGCCCGAAAGGGGGATGCGAGAAGGATGGGACAATACCTCGGACTGAGAGGCCCTTTGAAGGTCACGCCTCTCGGGGAGGGGGTATAAGGGTGAATTTTTGATGGATGGTGGGGTTCACCAGGAAACTTTGAGTGGCGCTTTCCATGCCTAGGTTGAGAATGGGTTTGATGTGTTCATTTTTATATTCAATCATTCAATTCCTAGGTTTGGCCAAGATGAATCTAAGCTATTCTATATGCCAATGCTGATTTATATGGATACAAAAAACATGAATAAGTGCTAAACATAGAAAGTGTGCTAAATAAGATAGAATGTACCTGATTTCGGATGTCTGATGAAGATTCTGAGGTTTGTAGAAGTCCAGATCATCTCAAATCTTACATTATCATCTGCAATTGCATAGAATCATCTCAGATCATAGTCGATCATCTGAGATCAGACGAGATCATCGTCGACCTGACGAATTCGTCAAAAACCTGCAATCACAGAAATAGATACCAAAGACCAAAAATGCAACTGCAAAAGCAAGGGGAAATGATAGAAATAATAGTAAACTTGCCTAAATGATAAATCCAGATAACAATTAAAGGAAATGCATTAATTTAATAATTTATTTTAACTTTATCATGCATCTATGCTAAATGAGGTGAACTCCAGGATGCAAAAATAGAATAAACTAAGTTAATGCATAAAGAAATGAAGAGAGAAGATAAAGAAATGCAAACTCTAGGCTCTGATTGCCCCCAATCTGGACTACAGTCGAGATCACCTCCAATCGTACGAGATCATCGCCGATCTACGACAGGATCATCCGAAATCATCTGGAATCGCCAACGACGATCCGAGCTTGCTCCAGCTGAAAAATAGTAAAATTCTTGCAAGAAAAACTTGAAATACACAATGCAAACAATGGTGCGAAGGTGTTCTAATGCACGAGAAACTAAAGTTGCAGGGAAAATCAGCCAGGGGGATAAACTCAAGAAAATCCTAAGTTTATATAGGATTTAGGGAGAGGTTAGGAGGTTGGAGATCACCCCAATTTGGGAGATCTCCAACGGGGGAGACTCTAACCGCGTAGACACGCTTTCTGCCCAAGTTAGAGAAGTTGTTGAAACAGAAGCTAATTATGAAAATTTAGTTTTGGGACGAAATCGTCTGGACGTTCTGTTCCAGACGAATTCGTCAGATCTGGGATGATTTCGTCTGATCGTCGACGATATCGTCCAACGGTCAAAACAAATCCTAAAAATGGCACGAAAAACGAGGGGAGCGGGTAACGGGCGAAGGTTTTGGGGTTAAAATTCAAATTTTTATCTTTTTACTAAGGGTTTAACCGCGCCAATTTTAGGGTGCTACAGGATGCGTACATAAGCAATGAGGTTCATTCAAAAGGGGTATAGTTGGTTTAAGGTATTCAATTAAAACATGACACCCACTATCAAATGAGTTTTTAGTGCTCCAGTGAAAGAGGAGCGCGTATATATGGCATGTGGAAAAAGGTTGATGTTCCCAACTGTAGAAAGGGTAACTCATGTGAATCCATACTCGTAGCCTCTCAAATCCCCTTAGAGTTGGTTATTATAGACAATCATTATATCAAATTATGTGATGTGGTGATGCTACCAAGTATAAGTAACAGTTGTTGTCTGAGTGTGGAAAGCAAATCACTCCTATGCAAAACACTTTAACGTTCATGTGGATTTATGCATAATACTTTAAAATGATGGTACATTGAAATAGAAACATCATTACAGCTATGTTGGAAGGGTTGAGGAATCTATCAATAGTCAGGTAGTAGCACCGATACTATGGAAATATCTACGCAAACTGCCTCCACGTGTTGGGTGTATGAGAATTCTCTAAAAAGTCTTAAGTGTGGTCAAGCTTCAGAATGGGTCCAGGGCCTTCACAGCATTCAGATGGAAATATACGACCAAAACAAGCATTACAGAAGGAAAATTAAGAATGTGAACAGATATTTGGTGGGAACAAAAATTGGAAGTGAAAACCAAACAGAGAAAATTACACGATGGGTCTCATGGAGAATTTTAAATACCCATCGAAGCCAATGAAATGGGGCTAGAAATTTTGGAAAATAGGGAGGTATGAAGAAGGTTGGAAGGTCTCCATGGCTATTGCAAAACTGGTTATTTCCACATTGTATGCATAAAATAAGGTTTTGAATATAACTTGTGCTTATTGCATATCTTTTTATCACATGCACTAAGTTTATTTAATGGTATTGATGCATTGATATGGTAGCATCATTTCAATAATTTTAATGCATGCTCTTTAGCCCTTAGACTCTTGCACTTAACCGGATTTAGATTGTGTGGATACAGGTTTAACCCGGTTTCATTTGATATTCATAATATTTTTTTTTTTTTCTCTTTGGTCATTTTCAACATTCTATTTCACTTATTCTAGATTGTTATCTTTATTTCTCTAACTCTACCCTTTTTTCATTTTTTTAACTTCTACAAATAAAATAAAAAATACGGAAAAAAAATAAAATTCCAAAAGAGATGCATGGATTCCAAGATTAAGCTTTAAATTCACATTTTAAGCAATTTTGCTTTTATTTTAAAGGAAAATCGAAATTCCAAAAAAATTACATCAAGTTCACATTTTAAAGGAATTGTGTAATTTCATGATTTCCCCTTTTAAAGGAGAGTCTAAATTTCAAGCTTGGCACTTTTTCTAAACCAGCAAATTAGTTTTATTTTATGTAAAAATGGAGGCTTCAATAAGTTTCAACTCTCATTAAAATGAACAAACAATGGGATATTCCAAAGTTTCAAATTGCAAAGTTAGGCTTTAGCCATGTTATTTTATGCTCAAACAAAGCTTAACAATGCAAGATAAAATTCATTCACCAAGCTAGATAAAAGGAATTCAATCATCATCCAAGATACACATATCAAAGTTATATTTTATCTTTTCTTTTATGCTTCAAATAAAAGTTTAACAAATAAAGCTTGTTAAAACCTACTTAACCAAAAGAAGATAAAAACTACCTAAAACACTTCAATATAAAATGAATTAAATCATCATTCTAATATGGTCATATGAGCGCCAATCGCATCATATTTTCTTTTCTTTTAAGTTTCATGAACAATAAATAGCATAGCATAATAAAGTAATACCAACACAGGCCCCTTATTAACAGTTACTTGCACCTCTAAGGTATTCTAGCATTTATTTTGATACATTTTCACAAGCATACAAGCACACATTAAGTAAAAGGAACCTTGGAGAAATTTTAATTTCTTTGCAAGAGAGGGTTTTTCTAAAAAAATCCTAATTGTGAGTATGATTTTGCAATTGGGTAAAATTATCACTCACCAGAATTGGCACTAGGAGGGTCTGAATTGGTTATTTCTGTATTTTTGTAAATTCTAACTTGTTCATTATCACTTGAAGGGATATTTTGAAGATATTGGTTTGGACTAACGAGGTTTTGTTGACAAGTGATGGTGTTCATTGATTGGCAATTGCTACAATTGGTAATGCATTGATGCTAACCGTTTTTTAGAACATTTCTTATTATGATGGTTTAGTTGATACATTGTTAACAAGAATTTGTTGTTGTCATTGTTAAGCTAGAACCTAGGGGTATCATTACTAGATCTAAGGCTACAAAAGATACCATTTTCCAAAGCCTATCCCCTACTTAGAGTTTCAAAAAAACTAAGAATGAATTAATTGTCATTCCACCTAGTGGGGTTTTAGTTGGACCACCTTTTGTTCCTATTATTCCTATTGTTCCTTTAGTCATATCACAACCTAATCCAATATCTGCAAATACTGGAAAATGATATGGGGTGCACAACAATCCTTTGAACATTTTTGGATATGTTCATGATTTACCTAATAACATAGAGAAATTTTTGCACAAATATAAACATGATGGCACAAGATTAGTAGAGGAACACATTTAGGCCTATGTGGACACCTTAATTAGATTGCAAGTATAACATGAGGGTGTGGCTTACATATTGTTTCCTTTGATCCTAGATAACATGGCGTATGATTGGTACATCAATCTACCCACCAGCTCTATTACATCCTGGGTCTAGTAAGAAACTGCTTTTGTCAATCAGTTTAGGTTACCTATAGATCTTGCCATAATCTATCATAAATTTGCTTCTTATAGGAGGTAGCCTAATGAACCATTGATAATGTTCAACACAAGATTTCAAAAGCTCTATGTGAGATTGATTGCCCCCTTTGCTATTGCGAAAAATGTTGCTCTTCAGATATACATTGGGGCATTGGATCCCTTGATTTCCATGTTCACTAGGACAAATCCTTTGGTCACTACTCTTGTCTTAGCCTACACGGAGGCCATGACTGTAGAATAAAAACTAATACCACAAGTTTTTGGAATGGAGCAATTACCTATGGTATGATAGCTAGGGGCTTACAATAAAATCCCAATGATAAACCAGGCATTGGCACGGTAAAATTCAATGTTGAACACTTTGCCCTACAATCCCATGTTCACTTATCCAAATACATCTATCCATCCAACCACTCCATTATGGTTAGAGAATCAATTGGCCACTCATGGAGTCACAACAACGAATGCTCAGGCCTTGAATGCATTCTCGATACCAACACCCATACAGAGCTTGAATCCATTTCCAAATCCAAATTTTCAAGCTCAAAACACCTTACAAGATCAAAATGTTCAAAATAAAAACATGGTACCAAATCAAAATATTCCATGTGCCTAGAATCCAACTAATCCTACCACTACTACTGTTCAACCTAATGAGCCTGATTCAGAGGTAAAATATCTACGGAGTCTTGTCCATAAGCTTAGTAGAGATATGGTTCAATTATAGAAGCCTCAAAGTACACTTCCAAATCATCCTACAAATCATGTTCATGATATGAATTTCAATGATATTCAATTTGATACTCTCTCGAATAATGGAGAAGGTCTAGACATGACTAGCAAAGAAATATATGACAAGTCAGGACCCTCTAGAAACCTAGATGAAATCGTTAAAATGGATGGTCAAGAAATTCAACATGTTTCAAATAATGACCAAAAGGAAATGATGTTCTTAGAGTTATTTTTCATAAATGAGGATTGGGGCAATCAAGTTAGTCCAAGTACAAGGATTGACTCAATTTTAGAAACCCATGAACCATCAAAAGTGAATAAACATGAAACTGTAAATGAATCTAAAGATTACATAGAAGAAAATATAGATTTTCATCGTTGGTTCCAGGAAGATAATGAGTATGATTATCAAAATAAAAATGAGGAATCATTTGTTTCTATTAAACCTTGTGAAGAAATACTCATCTCACTTGACATGCAGGACACTGAGGTCTCTATCTCACATAAATATTTTGTAATTTCTATGCGGTCAGAAGAGAGTTCACCATGGTTTGAAACAAGGAAAACTTCATAACATAAAATATTTGAATATGATATTGTTGAAGACCTAACAGAAAATGTTGCTCAGGTGGTTGATCAGGAAGATTTCTTACTTAAAACATCTCCTAACCCATAGGATGTGTTGTTTGAAAATGACCAGTTGGAATTATTGTTTGAAGCTAATGGACATATTTTCAATTTTGTGACTAATTATGATGTTTTTGAAAATTAGGTGATTGAAAAATACCAATGGTTACAATAGGATGAAGATGAAGAAGAGAAGGAAAAATAAGAAATTACAAAGGCTCATCAAATCCTGGTAAATGAAAAGGTTCAAAAGGTAGAATCTCAACCTTTCTTTTCAACCACTCGAATTCCAGGTAAAATTTTACATAATTGTCTTTTGAATTCAAATGTTGTTGATAATGAAATGCCATTGGTAGTTAACAAAGAACTAGAGTGGATTCCTACTCACACCACTAATAAGGTTGCTTTGTTGAATGAAACATAAGTAGAGGTGATTGAGTTATTGAATCAAGTTCATCAAAAATTAACAATTGAATCTAGGATACAAACTTACAATGATCCTCATTTGGTAGATATCCTAGATGTTTGCAAATTTTTGCATAAGTATGAGTGGCCTAAAAACATGAATGATAGTTTGGCAATCAAATTTTTAGATATAGGGTCAAGCTTGGATGAACTTATGTTTAATTATAACAATGAGAATAGTATGTGGAGAAAGTAGTGGATAATGAGTACGTACACAATGCAGAGAGACACTATGATAAATATCTCACATACTGAACATAAAATAATTCAAAACCATTTATGAATACCTAAATTTAATGGATTAAATTTTAAATATGGTAGCGATGGGACTGAATCAAATTGGTGGGGTGAAAGAGGAAAAATAGAGTCCTTTGTATTTTTTAGCCTAATCTTATTTTGGCTAGATTCATGTAGAGCTTGGCATGCGTATCATGATATATGTCTTGTAATTTGTGGGAATTGTGTTTGGGATCTAGGGAAGTGATAGCCTAAATTTTGCATCATCTTGTACATATATTGTATATTATTGTATATAGCTTGTGGGTTTTCATGATTTCACTTTTAGCTTTTCTTTGTGTGGCGCTTTTGTGCATAATCCCATGTTTTGCAAGTTTTTGCTATTTGTTTTCTTGTCAATTTTCATTAGGTTAGGATCTGGTTTATTTTCAAGTACCCTTTTGGATTTTCCCTCTAATTGATGTCATGTTTGTGATAGCTACTAACTCCTGGTTTCTTTTTTGATGATGCTTATTTGTCATGTAGGGTGCATTGCCTAATTTAGAATCAAATGGAATTAAAGAAAAGGGAAATAAAATTGTTTAGTAATCATTCTTATAATTTGGACTAAGATGGTGGAAGGTGGAACAATGAAACATTTCACTAAAGCTCCACATATAACTCACATATTAAAGGGCATCCTTTGAAATCTTGAAATATAGTCATTTTGGTTTGCAAATTAAGGTAAATATATTTTACACTCCATATTTAGCCTTAGGTGGTCTCTAACCCAGGTGGCAGGTGAATTTTGCAAAGGAGTATAATGCTCAATAAAATAAAATAAATTGAATGAAATAAAATACATAATCAATCAAAAGGTTTAGGTCATCTCCACCGGGGCTATAGATGCCTGATTAGCAGTGGAGCCATGTTTAGGCAAAATAAAATAAAAAGAGATAAATGTAAAATTATCCTAATACTTGGGTGATTCGGATAATCTCTATTGGGGCTATAGATGCATGGTTGGTAGTAGAGCAAGGTCTAGAAGAGATCAAGGTCATCTCCACCAGGGCTATAGATGTCTGGTTAGTAGTGGAGCAATGCAAAGGCACATTTTAATGAGTGACATTTTATAGCCTAAATGCAAAATAAGTGATGGAATCTAGATTGTTTCAAGAATGCAAAACAAATCACTCTCCACACACTAAGCAAAGGCAAATGTTTTATTTGTTGTCATTTGAATTTGTTTAACCCCACCTTCTTTGGAAGTTGATAGGTAGTTTTATTGTCCTGATCTTTAGTTTTCTTGGCTTCAGATTGGGTTCTTCATTTGAAATGCTTAGGAGCATTTCCTAGTAGAGTCACCATTTATTGTGGCCATTGCACAACTAGCCCCAAATTTGGGGACCCACCTTAAATTTTGATTTTTGGGGAATTTCGATCTTCATTGAGTGATAATTTTCATAGGGTCCTACCCATAAGGTTGCAATATAGGTTCTAATGTTCAAGTGTGGGTTACTGTCTCCTTGTAATTTTTTTTTAAAATGTCTTGGATTTTGGTTAGCTTTTTGAAGTTTAGCTTCTTGGTTAATGTTAATGTTTGATTAGGTTTAATGTTTAATTTTTTAATGTTAGTTGAAAACAATTAATTAAAACATTTGGAATAAATTTAAAAACAAAAGTGAAAATATAAGAAAAAATGAAAATAATATAATAATATAAATAAATAAACAAAACAAATATATATATGTATAATAAAGTAAAATAAAATAAAAATAATAGAAAGAAGTAAACATTTGTTTTATGGTGAATTAATTTTTGGTTTGAATTAATTTTACATGGTGTAACTTTAATATTAATTCTTTAAATCCTATATGGAATAATTTAATACTTATAGGTGCAGATCATTAAAGGTGGATACGACGGGACCATGGACATTGACTACGGAGGACCTACAAAGAGGATACATAGATCGATGTGGTGGACACGATGCAAATCACGATGATTCAAACGGGGATGACCATGAGGTGGCATGATGAATCAAATAGGGATGACTGCGAGGACATGTGGTGGACATACGAAGATGGTGGATGGACATATTTTGGTAGATGATGTCTAGGCATGATGCTAACAAACACCGACCAGTGGACCTGGACCACGTGGGGATAACAAGGACGCAGACTAAGTGGAGACCTAAACCTAAACATGGACCAACTTGAAAAGAGGTGGACCGACGTGGATACCCTAGATGGACTATGTGGAGATGATGTGGGGAAACCGCTTGGACAAGGGAAATTCAAGGAAGATTGGAATGATGATGATGTTGACTGAGATAGGATGACTTGGATGACCTAGACCAAGACACGTAGATGGTAGGTTCATGTGCGAATAGGTAGGGGTCTAGACCACCATACGGTGATCAAAATATAATGTACGACATGTTGGTTTTAACTTGTTTCCATGGACCTCACACCCCGCATGTGGGATTAAAAGTGGAGACAGTGGCAAGCACAACGAAGGGGTAGTAAATGAAAATTAGAGAAAACGGGCATTAGGTGTTGCAGGATCTCCAACAAAGTATAGCAAAACATGAATGTAGATGCACGACGATAGTGATGTCAATGCTCAGAGGAGAGTTAGTATAAAGTGGGTACTATTTCCACGTCTCGTCGGTGGATGGTGTCTCCCAGATTATCGGTATAATGATAATGTTGATCATACTGGAAATATAGGATAGGCTGATTCGGATTAATATTCTACTGCTAGCATTATAATGCTCCCAGGTGGTTGTGCCAATGTGTTATCAAAAATGTTTGAGACCAAAAGATAGAATTATTCCATATCAGCTACCAAATCATGAAATAGAAGCATTATCCTATTAATTCATATCTTCACAGTGACTCAGGAATGGATGTTGGTTCGAGTGATGGGTCGGACGTGGTCATGTGCTTACTAATGTTGTAGTCGATATCACATCAAATTTTGATAGAATCAAAGATGGTTCTTGCATTTTTGTTCCACTACTTTTCAAGGAGTGAAAGGGGATTTGATACCTTGGCTGTAGGGATATTATAGTCAATATGGTTACATCAAGTCTCATCGGCAATGATGATATTAGAGTTGCATGTATATACTGTCAATTTGCTCTGATAGAAATGTATACCAAGCTCTAGAATAGAAGATAGTTCTTAATTCCATTCAAGGTGATGCTTCGGGTTCTCCATTATCGAGTAGGGTAGGGCAACCATGACACAAGGGCATCATGAGAATGTGGGCCAAAAGGATGCATACATAGGCAATGAGGCTCATTCAAAAGGGGTATAGTTGGTTTAAGGTATTCAAGTAAAACATGAAACCCACTATCAAATGAGTTTTGAGTGCTCCAATGAAGGAGGAGCGTGCATATATGGCATGTGGTTTATTATTGATGTTCACAGTCGTAGGAAGGGCAACTCATGTGAAGCTATACTTGTAGCCTCTCAAATCCCCTTGGAGTTGGGTATTATAGACAGTCATTATATTAGATGATGTGGTATGGTGATGCTACCAAGCATAAGTAACAGTTGTCGTTTGAGGGTGGAAAGTAAATCACTCATATGTGAAACGCTATAACGTCCATGTGAAGTTATGCATATTGCTTTAAAAGGATGTTACATTTAAATAGAAACATCATTATAGCTATGATGGAAGGGCTAAGGAATCTGTCGATAGTCAGGTAGTAGCATTGGTACTATGGAAATATATACGCAAATCGCCACCACATATTGGGCGTATGAGAATGCTCTAAAAAGTTTTAAATGTGGTCAAGCTTTAAAATAGGTCCAGGGCCTTCACAGTATTCGGATGGAAATATACAACTAAACTAAGCATTATAGTAGGAAAATTAAGAATGTGAATGGATATTTGGTGGGAACAAAAATTGGAAGCGAAAACCAAACGAAGAAAATGAAACGATGGGTCTCATGGAGAATTTTAAATACCCATCGATGCTAATGAAATGGGACTGGAAATTTTGGGAAACAGGGAGGCGTGAAGAAGGTTGGAATATCTCCATGGCTATTTTAGAATTGGTTGTTTCCACATTGTATGTAGAAAATAAGGTTTTGAATACAAGTTTGTGCTTATTGCATATCTTTTTCTCACATGCACTAAGTTTATTTAATGGTGTTTATGCATGGATATGGTAGCATCATTTCAATAATTTTAATGCATGCTCTTTAGCCCTTAGACTCTTGCACTTAACCGGATTTAGATTGTGTGGATGCAGGTCTAATCCAGTTTTGTTTGATATTCATAATCTTTCATTTTTTGCAAGATAGGAGAATTAGTTTACAGTAGCTCTCTTTGGTCATTTTCAGCATTTTGTTTCACTTATTCTAGATTTTTATTTTTATTTCTCTAACTCTACCCCTTTTTCATTTTTTTAAACTTCTGCAAATAAAATAAAAAATACAAAAAAAAATAAAATTCCAAAAAGAGATGCATGGATTCCAAGATTAAGCTTTAAATTCTCATTTTAAGCAATTTCTCTTTTATTTTAAAGGAAATTTGAAATTCTAAAAAAATTACATGAAGTTTGCATTTTAAAGGAATTTTGTAATTTCAAAGCTTTACATAATTTCAACTTTTAAATGAGAGTCTAAATTTCAAGCTTGGCACTTTTTCTAAACCAACAAATTAGTTTCATTTTATGTAAAAATGGAGGCTTCAATAAGTTTCAACTCTCATTAAAATGAACAATCAATGGGATATTCCAAAGTTTCAAATTGCAAATTTAGGTTTTAGCCATGTTATTTTATGCCCAAACAAAGCTTAACAATGTAAGATAAAATTCATTCACCAAGCTACATAAAAGGAATTCAATCATCATCCAAGATACACATGTCAAAGTTAGATTTTATCTTTTCTTTTATACTTCAAAGAAAATTTTAACAAATAAAGCTTGTTAAAATCTATTTAACCAAAAGAAGATAAAATCTACCTAAAACACTTCAAGATAAAATGAATTAAATCACCATTCTAGGATGGTCATATGAAGGCCAATCGTATCACAATTTCTTTTCTTGTAAGTCTCATGAACAATAAATAGCATAGCATAATAAAGTAATACCAACACAGGCCCCTTGTTAACAGTTACTTGCACCGCTAAGGTATTCTAGTATTTATTTTGACACATTTTCACAAGCATACACGCACACATTAAGTAAAAGGAACCATGGAGAAATTTCAAATTCTTTGCAATAGAGGGTTTTTCTAACAAAATCCTGATTGTAAGTATGATTTTGCAATTGGGTAAAATTATCACTCAACAGTATCCAATGTCTCTCCCCCCTCTGTGTTATTTGTAATTTCATCGCCAATGATGGCATTAGGCCCACCAAAAAAATCCTATATTCCCTTCTCCTCGATGGCTACCCTCCCTTATGAAACTCACACTACACTTGTTTTACCTATAGGACTTATATTCCTAAATTACAAAGCCCTCACTCTATTAGCCTTTGCTCCTGCCACCCTATATGTTAGTCATTAGCCTGCCTTAACCAAGGAGTTCTTGCTCTTCCCTTCTACCTCTTAGCCTCTTTTATCTTACCCTTTTTTAGCCAGTATTGATACCCCTTACTTTGCAAGGGTGGCTAGCTATTTTACACAACTCTGCTACTGCACTAGGCATGCTATAATATTTTAAAGAGATCTAGAAGAGAACCTCTTAGTACATACAGAAGGATGTCAAATGGGAAACCAGACTAGCAAAAAAGTGACTCAAAAATCAAATTGATCTATAGGAGAGGATTCTTCACTTTGCTCACATGGAACCCATGGTCTCCAAGCTAGAAGGAAAAATACAATTGTAATATTATCAGTGGTATCCATTAGTCTTCAAGGTTCCAGAGCCCAAGATATAACCAAGTTGGTTGAGTAGGCGAATAAAATCATCAAGCATGATTTCATGGCCCTCTAGAGGAAAATAAAGAAAAAGGAGCTTTAGGTTAGGGACACCCTCAAGTGCTCATAACTCAATATAAAAGGGATCTAAACTAAAATAGAGTAGACCGTAAGTACACAAACAATAGGTACCCTCTTGGAAGAATAAAAGTAAAAAATTTAGGGCTTGGTTGATCAGCTCATCGTAGATAAGATTGACCTCTAGAAAGAGTTAGAGGAAGAAAAGAAGAAGAGCTCAAAAGCCTTATAGTAGAAAATTATTACGCTGATAATATGTATTTGTACAATGTACTAGGATAGCATAGATAGTTCCATAGCTTTAATTTCCCAACTGATCAAATTTATCAATGCAACATCCCAATAGAGCATAAAGATTACCTAGGAGATCAAGCAAGCTCCAGCAGCAAGATCAAAAATAATGGTCAAAGTAGATAGATTCCATATGTATTTCACATAAATTCTAAACATAAAAAAATCACAAAGGTGTAGGGAATTTTCCCTATAGTCTCGCTTCACTCAAATTCCCCAATCAAAAGTGAGACAAACAAAAAAGGGGTGTTGGAAGGTGCAACCCATTTTTAGTTGAAAGGGTAGATGCCATCTCTGGAACATGAAGTAAAGGTGAATGAACTTTAAGTTGTGTTGGCCATTGGATCTTAAATCAATGGTCAGTGCTCCTTTTTCACCTAAAGCCAATAGTTTGAGGGTATAAAGTCTTGTGAGTCGTTGATTTTCTATCTGATGACCCATGCTAATCTTTCGATGAGAAAGTATAAGAGGAAAAAGAGCCTCATTATAGCTAGGGTTGAACACATTGTAGTCAAATAGAAGTATGAAAAGGAAGCATTGATACATGAGGTAAAATCAAGTATCCTATTTTTATGCTTTATAGTGTTTCCTTGCCTTACTGCAGGCTTGATCCCATGAGGTTTGAAAGTGTGCAAAGATCAAATCCAATTAGGATTCAGCCTCAAGTAAAAACCTTGAATATCACCTCATAAGCATTCCATTTTCCTGCAAAACTTCTTTTTGTATCGCTCTAAGTGAGGTGTGGGTGGATCAGGCACATTGGGTTGCCACCCCAACAAGCTAGAACATTCAAAGATGACAACAAAAGGGAAAATAAAATTGTTGTTAATAATCATAATCAATAAAAAATATTTTTTTTGTAGTATTAAAAAAGTTTATATTTGGGAAGAAATGGGTAAGATGGATCAAAGCTTGTGTCTCTATAGTATCATATTCAATGTTGGTCAATGGGATAGTAACAGAATAATTTGAATCCAAGAAGGGTCTTAGATAGGGAGATCCTCTGTCACCATATATATTCATTATTATGGCAGAGGTATTGGGAAGGAAATCGAAGAAGGCATACACGGATGGGCTAATAAGTTAACTTAAGGCTAGTACTAACATCGACAACATCACCCATCAACAGTTTGTAGATGATACAACTATTTTTGGGATGGTAGGGAAAAATGAGGCCATAGATTTGAATAACTTATTAAAGGAATGTGAAAGAGCATCAAGGCAAAAAGTTAATAGGACAAAATCCAAAATTTACTTCATCAACAGTCCAGCTAGAATCAAAATAAGGTTATGCAGGTTTCTTCAAATGGAGGAGGCAAATTTACCAACAACATATCTAGGGATGCCCTTATTTGAGAGGAGAATTAGGATAGAATTATGGAATCCAATTATAATTAAAGTTCAGAATAAACTATCAACATGGAAAGGTAGATGGTTATCATTAGTAAGAAGAGCACAACTATTAAATCAATCTTATGGGCCATTCCAACATATAATATGTACTTGTATATTATGCCAAAATTGGTAGAAAATTTTTAATCTATATTATATAGTCCTTTTTGTGGTCATGATTACATGATAAAATAAAATTTCCTTTGGTGATTGGAGCAAGGTGTGTGATGATAAAACTAGGGCAAATATTGGTTTAAAAGTTCTTGGATGTAAACTTAGCTATAAGAGGAAAAGTAATTTGGAAATGGTACAAATATTATCAAAGACAATGGGTATGAATTATTTTAAGTACATTGAGCCTAATTACCTAAGTCTAATCCTTACTGCATTCTCACTACCAAATGGTTATGCACTATGGAACAACTTTAAAAAATCAATTGATCTAATGATTAAAGGTCTAAGATGGGTGATAGGAACTAGAGAAAAAAAATCTATTTGGATGGATACTTGGTGTGATAAAATAACCACTCAATCTAGATCTAATTTTGAAACCATGGATGATATTACTTCAAGATAAATATGGTTATAGGGTTTCAAAATTATGTTAAAGTATCAGGAAGGAAGATACAAATGAAAAGAAAAAAAAATTACAAATATAGTAGACATTGTTCCTAAGAGGCAGTTGAGCAAAAAGATAACAATAGTGATTTTTCTAAGGGGGTCTAAGGATAAGTTGATTTGGGAGTTCAATAGCTCGCGAGAATACATAGAAAGAAACAAATATAATGTAAAGCACCAACAAAATAGGAAAATCGCAAGAATATGGATAGATATTTGGGATAGCCCGAGAATTTCAAAAGTCAAAATGTTTGTATGGCTAATAGGTCATAGAATTTTTTATCCTGGGATAACCTAATGAAAAGGGATTTTCATGGCCCCTCACAATGTGTTCTATGTAAAAAAGAGGAGTGTGTTGACCATCTCTTATAACACTATTCAATAGTCAAGGAATTATGGCAAATGGATTCTTAATATGTTTGGTAAATGCATGGTGATGAATGGAAACATTGAAGAATGATTAAAGAAATGGTAAAGCACTTTTAAAAGTGATGCATTACAACAATTTGGGATATATTGAAAGATACAATACTTTGGATTATGTGGTTGGAAAGTAACAAAATAATATTTAAAGAAAAGGAAATTAGTATAGAGGTAATGAAAATGAATATTTTTTTAGCCATAAAGGAGTCTAAACCAACATTATCAACTCACCCAATACCTAATCTTGAAGTAGAGAGCCTTGATATATGGAGTCAATTCTTTAGATGGAATTAAGATGTCGGATATAGGAGAAACAAAAAGAAGGCAAAGAATATAAATTAGAAACCATCAGAAGTCGAGTTGGTCTAATTGAATTTTGACGAATCATCTAAAGGAAATCTAGGACCAGCAAGAGGAGGGGGAATAATAAAAAATAATAGGGGTGGTATTTTTTCACATTGTGTTTTCAATAGGGGTGATATTTTGTCACATTGTATTTTCAATAGTGTTTTAATATAAATAATGAAGTTGAAGCTTGTGTGGATTTGGAAGGGTTAAAAATAAGTAGACAAATGAAATACAATAGAGTATGGGTGGAAGGTGATTCACTAATAGTAATAAATATAATTTTGAGGAAAGCAAAGGATCCATGGAACATACAAGAGATTATTGTGGAAATACAAGACCTTGCTACATAGTTTAAAGAAATTAGTTTTACACATACATTAAGGGAAGGGAACAAATGCGCATAAATACTAGCCAATAGAGAGGTTTTAATAGAGTATCATGAAGTTAAATTCTCTTTTCTATGGTTAGAGGAAGTAGTAAGTTTAGCTAAAGCTGACAAGAATATTTTGATAGTCTAAATCAAATAATTATTAAGACTTCCTTTATTGTTTTCCATTGGTAATATTTGTTTTATTTTATAACATTAATGTAATTTTATATAAATTATTTATTGTAATTGTTGTGGTTGCACTTGTGCTTCAGGAAGGAAACTAATCTAAATCTAGTAAAGTAAATTATGATAGCACAAAGTTTTGGAAATATTACTCTACTATGATGTAGTGCATAGATAGTAGAGGTGGAGTTTTGGTATTATGAAGGTTGTTTTAGGAAAATGTTAAGAAGGATGTTGAATTTTGTAATATTTGTATTTACAAAGAAAATTGAAGAAGATCCAAAAAATGAAAATCAATTAATTATACTTTTTATGAAAAATATGTAGGTTTCTAGCTAGAGAAACTTAATTAAGATGAGAATTTAATCTGTTTGTAAACTTTCAATCTCTAAAGGAGAGAGTTGTAATTTGTCAAGGGTGGAGGACCCGAGTACAAACCCTTTTTCTCCAATAAAAAAACAATCAAAAATGTTTAAACAAATAAATCACATTCATCCAACAAGCCAACTCACACAAACATGGAAAATATTTCCTCAAGTTACACTTGGTACATATCATCAACCCTCCATCTAACATATCCCTCTTTCATCATCTTCTCCATTTAAAACTCAATATATATTTTCCTACATACAATCTCCCCTACATTCACAACATGAAGAGGCAAATATACAAAAAAATAAATATATATTCGACATCGATATGTTCAAATCTATATTCAATCATCCCATATACATCTATGAACCCAACATGCAAGAGCCCTTGGCTTCTAAGGATCTAGCCAAGATCCCTTGGGTATTCATTTACAATCTTAAAAGAAACAAGTTCCATAATTCCAATAAGGGGATCTCTATCATAGATTCAACTAGCATGGGAATATACAATAAATTTTACATAACCCACACAACAATTAATATTAGATAAGATTCATGAATAAATAATACAAAGGGGTGAGGTAGCGAATTATAAGACCTTACTATCCCTCTTTTGGCTGAGATATCGTAGGTCCTAAATGGAAAGAAGGAGCATGGACCTCCATTTTCTTTTGTTAACTACCACAATCTCTTTGTGGAGATAAATAGCTTAGTTCCCTAACAATCATTTTTTTTTAAAAGCAATAACAATGTCGTTGTTTTACTCGATTTGAACTTGTTAATAGTGGGTCAAAAGTTTCCCAATGATAATAAAGTAGAATTTGGAGTAGACTCAAATTTTCAAATGTCTTTAAAAAAGCAAATGGTTAATCATGGAGTGAAATCTTCTATTTTCTCCTTCAATTGAAAAATATATATGAAGCTTTATGAAGTAATTCATCCTCCAAAAAAACCTTTTGTATGATCAAGAAACAACTCTCCATACTCACTCTACAGTGTTTTAGTAACAAAACAAAAGCAATTTAATCACTCAAATATTATAAATAGAGGAAAGAAAGGACAAAAATAAGGAAAGTGATCAACACAAATTATGGGTACCATTCAGCATCAATGTTAGGACCCCATCCTAGCATTATTATGTAATGACCCCTTTCCAATGTGGGGATCCCATTCTAATGATATTTTATAATATTTTGTAATGGTATGTGGCACTTGAGGTGCCTAGACAAGTGGGGTCATTTGATGTAACCAAATTAAAGAATGTAATTGTTTGTTTGGTAGAATATTCTAGCTTGAGTGGCACTTTGTATGTAAGACAACCCTTGAGCGTTAGGTTAGGGTTACATGAATGTATCTTTAAAAGATAAGGGGGCATATATCGTTTTGCATATTGAATCAAATTATTGAAGGAGGTTGCCCCCTCGAAAAGTCCATCAATTCTATATTATGATTTTATGAGATTAATATATATTTTTTCATTTCCATTTTGTATTGCAATATTTTGTTCTTCATTAATTATTTTTTTATTGCCATATTTATGTGTATGTGCTTATTTTAATTAGAAGGTTCTTAATAAGTGATATCAAAGCATTTTTTAGAGTTGTGTTTTGTTGTGATTGCAACAATTCTTGCCCTGTCATTTTGACTATTAGGCATAATTTTTTTGTGTTTATATTTTTTCTACTTGTTATCCTATTAAAAAAATCAAGCTTTTTTGTTTTAGTTTAATAGGTTAAAAACCCTATGTCGAGGGTTTTAAAATATCATAGAGGAGTTGTCATTATTGTCTAAGATAGATTACCTATAAAGTGTCTAGTAAAGTGAGGGGCAATCAGGCTCCAATACCTAGGCCTCAAATAGCACCCATATACAGACTTGAGCTCCCACGTATCTTTGGGTATATTAGGAGACCCCCCTAGGATTAGAAGAAACTTTTAGCCCTAGGAAGATTTTCAATCGTGTATCTATCCATAGTGCATCGAGCATAACACTCAAGAAGATCACCCTATCGTACTATCAAATAGGTAGGTAACGCACTTAAGGGTATGCGGGGAATCCTTCTTGAGTAGTGGCCTAAAATATTAGTTTGAGAATTATCGTTCGTCATTGCCATATAATAAAGGGATATGGAAAATGCATACACCTTGGCCTAGAGTACCCTATTTTTGTTGAATGTTTAACCTAAATTCCAAAAACCCTATCACAAAAATTGAGCATACTAAAGAGACTACACTATCATAGAATAGACTAAACTAAATAGATGAAGAAAATTATATGGGAAGTAATAGTTAAGGCATGGTCTTTCAATAATAGTCGGATATCATTTTATCCAAGGCCATAGTCAGTAATAGTCAAGATAGTCTTCCTATGCTGTTATCAGTTACAATCAGGATTCATAGCAATTAGGGAATTATTAGCAACAATAGCCTAGCAAGACAACCATTAGAAATAGTGACTTATAAAATTCAGACAGAATAGTTGTCAATAACGGTCACTGTAGAGCCTGCTAAGAGGGTTGTTAGACAAAAGTTATTATTTTGAGTGAATAGAGACTCTAGATGAAAAGCAAACACTTCCCTAGAAAAAAAGTATGGGGTACCAAAAAAAATCATTGTGAGACCTAATCCCATTCTGTTTGTCTTTTCAAGTTGATCATTTTGATATATAGCACTCAAACACTTTTTCTGGCCCATTACTAAAAATAGTATCTCTTAGAACAACACTCATATTTTTAGTAAGTCATTTAGGGTGGTCTAAATCACACATATATGGTTGGAAGAATTAGAGGAGCAATGAATGATTTAGAACAAAGCCATCATATATAACAACTAAATCAAGCACTTAGTAACCTATAGAGCCAAATGTCACACATTGAACAAGAAGCTAAATAGATGAAAGATCATATGTGGATAATAAAAATTGGCTAGGTTAAAGTCAAGGTAGTGATTAAAGAAATATTCTTAGAGGTTGAAGAGTGTTTAAAGTAAGGTTGAAAAGTATTCTAGCATATTGACACTAAAGGATTGGGTGGTAGTTTAGGCAATAAAGAGAAAGAAACTCATCATGTTATTTTTGACATAGATACCCTGTTTAAGATGCCCAAAGTAAAATTTTCTAAGTTTAATGGAAAGAATATTGATTTAGGTAGATCAATTCTTCAAACTTCATAATGTTTCTCACTATTTATGGGTCACCATGGCATCTGTTAACTTTAAATATGAGGCCCTGCAATGGTATCGATGGTTACAAAACATGACTCTTGACCCTTCTTGGGAAGACTTCACGCGTTTTATCCTTAGTGAGTATGAGGACTTTAGAAGAGCCTTAACCAAATTGAAACAAACCTCTACTGTTTAGGAATATCATACTCAATTTGAGAAATTGGCTAATAGGACAAAGGGGTTAAGTGAAGGATTTTTCTAGAGCTATTTTATCAATGGGTTGAAAGATGATATCAAGGCAGAGGTAAAAATGTTCAAATCATAATCTATGATGCAAGCCATAAGATTGGCGTGATTAGTGAAAGAAAAAATTTTTCCCAAAGGAGGTTGTCTAAATTCCCATAGGCCAAACCCATATTTCCCTCCAAGTTCACATCGAATACTAGCAATAAATTTCTATAAATCAAGTGATTGACTAGGGAGGAAATGGATTCCCAAAGAGCACCAAGATTATGTTATAATTATGATGAGAAATATGCTCTAGGGCATAAATGCATACAATAGAAATTATTTTTGTTGGATGTGGATGACTCAGTAGTGCATGAAATTCTTGATGAAGAGGTAGAACCGTAGGAGGAAGAGCATCAAGATGAGAGTGAAGCACATGAAGAACCACAACCTAAGATTTTTGTCCATGCACTTGTAGGAATCTTGACCCCTCAAACTATGAAGGTAGTGGGGTTCTTCAAGGGACAAAGAATTACAATTTTGATTGATTCATGTAGTATGCATAATTTCATTGATCCCCAAATAGCTAAGCAAGTGAATTGTAACATACATACTTACAACTCTTTTGAGGTCATGGTGTAAAATGGAGGAACATTGCCTTATAGAGAAAATGATGAAATATTAAGTTGAGGATAGGGTACTATGAAGTCAAAACTGATATGTTCGTCCTTCCACTTGAAAGATGTAATGTTGTGCTAGGAGCACAAAGGCTTCGTAATTCAACTTATTCTAGGTAGTCTTCCTCCAAATATTTTCCCTTATAGATATACATATACCCAAAAATAAAAAATAAAGAAAATGGTGCAAGAACTTGTTGCAAGGGTTATTTGTCCTAACATCAGTCCCTATTCTTCCCTAGTGTTGTTGGTACAAAAAAATATGGGTCTTGGCATTTGTGTGTGGATTTCAAAGAACTCGATAAATTGTTGTTAAGGATAAATTTCCCATTCCATTAATTGATGAGTTGTTAGATGAATTGCATGGTGCCCAATATTTCTCAAAATTAGATTTGTGATTAGGATACCATTAGATCAAAATCAAGGATAATGACATTTCTAAAACTACTTTAGGACTCATGAAGGGCACTATGAATTATTGGTTATGACATTTGGTTTGACAAATACACCCTCCACTTCTCAGAGTTTGATGAATCTCATTTTTATTTTATGATATTTTGATTTATAGTTTCTCTTGGGAGGAGCACCTCAAACATTTGGATTAGACTTAGTAACTTTTGTCTAAGAGTCAAATTTATGCCAAGAGGTCTAAGTTTTCTTTTGGGTTTCAAGAAGTGGAGTATTTGGATCACATTGTCACCAAATACGGAGTTAAAGTCAATCCTAAAAATATTTAGGTTATTCAAGAATGGCCAAAGCCTCACACCCTCAAGGGACTTTGAGGATTTTTGGGACTTATAGGCTATTACTGTAAATTTGTACATAAATATGGAAACATGGTGGCTCCTTTAATAGCCATGTTGAAAAAGAATTCTTTTATTTGGTCAAAATCAATGGAGAAGGATTTCAAGGAATTAAAGCAAGCCATAACAACCACCCAGTGCTAGCAATGTCTAATTTTTTAAACCTTTTGTAATTGAAAATGATACTTCAAGTGATGGAATCAAGGTTGTTTTGATGCAAGGAAGACCATTGGCCTTCATCATTAGAGCACTTTTAGGTTAAATTTGGGGTAAGTCTACTTATGCAAAAGAGATGCTAGTTATTTTACATGTTAATCATTGGAGGTCATATCTCATTGGACGTCATTTTCAATCAAAATCAACCATCAAAGTCTCAAGTACTTCTTGGAAAAATAGGTAGCCACACCTAAACAACAAAAGTGGATATCTAAATTGATGGGCTATGATTATGAAATCACATATAAAAAGGAAAAGAGAATACCATGGCACTATCTTGATAGTTTGAAGATCAAAGTATGTTAAATGTTATCTCTTCACCAATCCCTCAATGGATTAATAATCTCAAAGAAGAAATGGCCAAGGATTCTAGCTTGCAAACTTTGATCAACAAACTTCAAGCAAAGCCTAAATCATGCCCTAGATACACTTGGGATGGTCAAGACTTGAGATATCATGATCGAATTGTTATTCTCTAAACCTCACAAATGCAAGAATTCATCTTACTAGAAAATGCATGCCTCACCAACAATAGGACATTCTAGGTTTCTAAAAACTTATGAAAGGACCAAGCATACTTTCTTTTGGAAGGGAATGAAGAAGGATATTCAAACTTTTATGGTTGAATGTGACAAGTTCCAAAGAATGAAAGGAGAAATTGTGTGTTCCCTTGGAACCCTTCAACCCTTACCAATTTTAAAACAAGTATGGGAAGATATTTCTATGGATTTTATTGAAGGGTTACCCAAATCGGGAGGAAAATTAGTTATTCTAGTGGTATTGGATTGTCTCACAAAGTATGCTCTTTTTTGTTCCTTATCCATACCTACACAACCACTATAATTGCCCAAATATTTTTAGACTCGATCTTTCACCTTCATGGAATTATCAAATCTATTATGTCAAACAGAGACCCTACTTTTACTAATCATTTTTGGTAGGAATTGTTTAAGTTACAAGGCACTTAGCTCAAAATGAGTTTGGCCTATCATACTCAAACTAATGGCCAAACAAAAATTGTTAACAAATGCTTGAAAACCTACCTTCGTTGCTTTACATCCTACATAGTAGGCAAAATGGCTCCCTTTGGCCGAATGGTATTATAATACCTAATTTCACATCACGACCAAGGTTGCACCCTTTGAAGTAGTATATGATCTTCCTCCATCAACATCTCCTCCTAAATTATAAGAAGTTACAAGGTTCACACTATTGACACACTCTCAACCAACATGTCGTTGTTCTTCGACAACTTAAGATGAATCTTGAATTGGACCATAATTGTATGTGTTAGTAAGTTGATCAACACCATTATAATCATAGCTTTGAAGTGGGGATATGGTTTTTCTCTACCTAAAACCCTACAAACAATAATCACTCTAGCTCCACAAATGTCAAAAACTAGCCACCAAATACTATGGATCCTACCAGGTATTACAGTGAATTGGTTCAACAACCTACAAATTGGCCCTTTCGACTATGTCCAAGCTCCATCCATTCTTTCATGTCTCTTCTCTCAATAATTTTGTTGGCAACAAGGTACATGTTCAATCCACTTTACCAAATCTAGATGAAGGAGGTTTCATAATGCTCAAGCTTGAACAAATTTTAGACTAGAGATCATGCACCCTTTGCAATTGTGTCATCACTGAGGTTCTTGTCCAATAGCGAGGACTACAACTAAAATATACAACATGAGAGTCTCTCCAATAGCTACAACAATAGTTTCCTCATCTCTTGCTTTGAGTAAAAAGTTTTTTGAAAAGGGCATGTTAGGACCCCATCCTCACATTATTATGTAATTCTAACATTATTATGTAATGACCCCTTTCCAACATGGGAACCTCATTCTAATGATATTTTGTAATGGTATGTGGCAATTGAGGCACCTAGACAAGTGGGACCATTTCATGTAACCGTTATAAAGAATGTAACTATTTGTTTGATAGAAAATTCTAGCTTGGGTGGCAATTTGCATGTAAGTCAACCCTTAAGTGTCAAGTTAGGGTTACATGAAATGTATCTTTGAAAGACAAGGGGCATAAACGAATGTATCTTTTTGCATATTGAATCAAAATATTGAAGGAGGTTGTCTCCTTGAAGAGGCCAACAATTTTATATTGTAATTTTGCAAGATTAATATATATTTTTGCATTTTCTTTTTGTATTGCAATATTTTGTTCTTCATGAATTACTATTTTATTGCAATATTTATGTGGATGTAGAAGGTTCTTAACAATCAATAACCATTGTATTATTCATGTCTAAGAATCACAACACTATAATACAATGGATGGAATGCATGGGGTACTTATACCAATACCTAAACTACAAATACATAATCATATTAACCTAAATTGACATAACAAATAGGCTTTAAGTTAATTACTAGTTATAAGTTAAAGGTTTAACTATCACAAGGTTAATCATAGGATTATAAGCCATACAAAAATAATAAATAAGTATATTGCATAAAGGCTTATACAAGAATACATCATACAATGTTGGCATTGACCACTAAGTCAAATTACAGCTTCCAACAAATTCTCCTCACTTATAATTATATAGAACTTCAACTAACAACTATGCAAATGCTAGGGCACTTCTTTTGATTTTTTTTTAAGCGAAAAATCCCTTGCGGGGCCGCCTTGGTCTGAGAGACCATGACCAGGGGGTTCTACAGGGTGGAGATTCGAACCTGGGACCTCCCTTGGAGGATTGCCCTCTCCTCTCCAACTCACCTACAACACCTGGGTAAAATAGACGTGGACCCACACAGCTCGAAAGTGTCCTTTATTGCATGATTGACACTTCTTTTGATTGGAAAGGGATTGAAATATGGGATTGAAACAGACCCCACCCATGTTATATCATGACCACATGGTGGTATTACAACAGGCTTGGCAATTATGCATGTATTATTTGGCAATATTTGAAGCTTGGTCTCATCCATGGAAGTTGAGGAATCTAACCGGTTGAGCTAATGTCATTTGATGGGATAGAAATATATTTTAATTTAAGGGGAATTACAAATTATTATTAATGGTATTAAAAAAAATGGATGTAAGGATTATATCAAAACTAACATTATGTGTGATGTCATCAACTAGTTGGAGGCAACATCTTGAAAATGTTAGCATGTCTACATAGAAGGAAACAAGATAGTAGATAATCTAGCTAATTTTATTGTTGATCTTTGTTTTGGTGAATTTTAAACTTTAGAAGCAATTGGCCTAGTAAGATTTTATTTCTTAATGAAAATGGCATGACATCAAGGAGTTTATTGTGAAAACATGCAAATTTTAAGGAAGGTGAAGAATATTTTTAGTAAAAAATAAGATAAAAAATATTTTTGATAAAAAAAATAAGGTGAATATGGTTTAGTAGATCTATTTATTATTTTGATAAAAATAGCTCTAATAAAAACCACACATAAATTATTAAAAGTAATAAACATAAATCAATTTTTAAGTTAAAATAAAAATCAATTTAAAATAATATATATTATTTTTTTTTAATTTACACGGTGGAATTAGTTGCCGCCACAAATTCGGGTAGGCTGTCCAGTTTTTTTGGCCGTCATAGTATTCTGCATTGTCCGTCCTAGAAGCCGCAACATAGATTTTCGCGCAATCCACCCCTATAACCACCATGCCACAATCATTTGAAGTCTTTTACGCCGTTGAAAACATCAGGAAAGGGACAAGCGTTCAGTCTGACGAGGCTCGAGATTTGAACCTTGAACCTCGCCCCCCATTACGGGGTTTGGTCAAACCAATTGATCTACACCTCGGACCTAATATATACTATATTTTTAAAAGTTAATAATCAACTCATATTTAATTTTTTTTATAGCAACTAGTGAACTTGTAATAAACATTCTACATTGAGTTAGTGTAGACCAATTGGTGCGGTTTCACCCCTTGTAAGGGAGATAGACGTCCAAGCTTCAAATCTTAAGCCTTGTTGGACTAAATACTTGTCCACTTTTTGTACTTTCAACAGCGTAAAATTTTTAAAATGAATGTAACATGATAATTATAGAGACAAAATACACGGAATAGTATAGAACGACCTATGGTAACCATTAGGTGGACGCCGCGGTCTATGATAACCATTAAATGGAAAACTTACCTGAATCACCGTAGCGGTAAATTTAAAAAAATAATGAACATAGTGTATTACAATGTGTTAATTTTTTTTAAAGATAATGTTGTAAAAGACATTTGAATACAATTTATAAAACCTTGACTTGCAATAAACATAGTATATTACAATGTGTTAACCTTTTAGACATAGATGATATAATAAAAGACTTTTGAATACAATTAAATAAACTGTTAGAGATTTGAATATGGGGCTTCTCAATTTTCATTGGAGAGTTTTAACTATAATTTTGATTATTTATATGAAAGACTTAAATTTAAACAACAATAAATATGTTTTAAAAAAATTATGATAAACATGATATATATATTTATTTTTTTAATGTAGTATATTACAATGGCCTAACTTTTTTGGGTAGAAATACTGCTTATTATTTCATTAAAAGAAAATTAATACAACAATCAAGAGAGTCTACGTCTACAAATCAATTGGAGACATTTTGAGTTTTTAATGTCAGATGTTTTTTTTCAGCTCATTCATGATAACTGCACTGAAGACTTGTAACTACTATGAGATACATTTCAAAATTTTGTAAGTAGCCTCGAGAATTGTAGTTGATATTGCACTTAAAATCAATAAACACCTGTTCTTCCAAAGTTCAAATAGGATTGAAACTCTAACAACATGCCATATTTCAACTAGATGAGAGGGGCAATGATGGGAGTCACCCAGGAGAGCTACATTCCACCATATGCGATTTCCAATGAAAGGAGCAATAGTCTGATCAAAATTACGCCATACTGCTTTTGCATGTGGACAGTCCCAAAAATATATGCTTAATTGTCTCTTCTCTTCTCTATCTCATGTCATACAATTGTTTGAAGTAATATTTATCTTGACCAGACGAGATTTGCAAGGAAGCTCTTGAAACACCAAAGTCTATGCAAAAACACGCAATTGAGCTGAAATCTTGAAGTGCCAGATTTTAGACCGCCTAACTTTTTAAAGATAAATGATATAAAAGTAAAGATAAATGATATAAAAGACTTTTGAATGAGGCCACCCACATTACCCCGGTTCAACCCAATTAAGTATTGATAAAATAATTAAAAAAACTTTTGAATGCAATTTAAAGAACCTTGATTGCAATTAGAATTATGGAATGTTTATTTTTAAAGTAAATATGCACCTTGTTAAACGGGACGAAAGGGAAAGAGGGAGAAGAGGGGAACGTTCATACAACGAAAGTTTCACATAATTGGTTGCAAATGTCTAACTTACGATGCAATTTACCTTGGGAAGAGGAGAGGCCAATGTCTTTGACCGAAACACCTCAAAATATGAAACGTAGTTCACGTTATATTCAAATGCCGAGAGATTCAAAAATTCAAGCCGCCACTCTTATTGGGCGGCTAAGCCATCAAGCTATCATTCCCTAGATTGTCCTTTCACTAACTACGAAGACTGCCTCCACAAAAAAAAACTAACCACCACCTCGGATTCAACGACACCCTCCAACTTCTAAAAGATTACAACATCTCATCAAAACATAAAATAAAATATAACATTTTACACCTCCGAAGAGATATTTAAAAAACCCTTTCCTTGCAATCCTCTCGTAATCGGAACCGATACTCAGAAGTAAGCGCCTAAATAAACGAACGACAAACAGGTCGGCATTATTATTTTTGGAGCAGCAGACTAATAACAAAGGATGGTGACATTTTAAAACAGGTCGGCATTATTTTTGTAGGCGACTAATACCAAAGGATTGCGACATTATTGTTTGTTTTCAAATGTGGGGGAGACGTGAATTGATGTGCCTGGTTTCCTTCTGAATCACGAGACTGTAATTCACTTTACAAGCGCCATGAGTACATTCTGTTACTGTTACCAACTATTCGGCACTAATCCCATAAAAGCGTGGGACTAAGAAAGGGACTTCCTCGTCTTTTAACGGATAGTCTTAACATGGGAATAAGGTTTAAATCCGTATCCTCCATTCAAACGAAGAAGACTGGTGCTTGGAATTAAAAATGGGCATGCATACATTTGTCGTCATAATAACGCGACAGTCGTTTGCGTCACTTGCAATACGCGGCATGGCATTGAATTATATATAAGTGGGTGGGCCCACCAAAGAAATAAATGGGAAAAACAAAACCCGCACAAAGCGGCTCAAACTGCAGTGCGCTTCTGTGTGTTTTTCTTTTTTTTTCTCTTTATCACGTTTCATTATTATTTTTTCACCACCTGTCTTTCCCTTTTTCCATTTTAAGTTATTCTGCACTCTGCGTCCCGTCGTGTCGTGACAGACATCACACGCACGGAAAAGGATACAAAAGTTTTTATCCGGAATAATAAATCACTCACTTTTTTTTTTTCCATTAATAGTACCCACAAAGCTACAACCCCTGCTGCTCACATGCATTTCTTCAATTCTGTGTATACACGTTGACGAAAAGAATTGGTGAAAAGAGATATTTGTTCTAAACTCGTCTCGATGAATACATCTGATAACCCTGAGGATTACGCAATCCCTGGGAAAATATGGGTTCTCGAATTATAGATTTTGCGTAAAGTTTTACAGCTTTCCAGCTGTTGGAAGATGCGTATTTTTTTGGGGTTTTTAATTATAAGGAAAAGCTAGATTATAGTTTGTTTCCCCAAATGGTCAGAAACCGGTTTACAGTGAGAACATGATACGAAAAAGGGGGGAAATTGGTGGTGGCCGTCCTTTCAAGGAGGTGTTTTAAGGAAAAAAAGGGTAAGGTAAAGGTACGAACAGTATATTTAAATATGCAGTGCACATATAAGATAATCGGCATGATTTGACAGCCCGTGAAAGGAAAGCCCAAGAGAGTCCCATCTACATAGATTGTTCGATTTCAACACAAAACAGTTCTCCATGGGGAGGAATCTAATCTATTATGTCTATCTTCAGTTTCTGCTTTTTGTGCGGAGAAAAGATGCACATGTCCCCTTCGTTGGTATTGCTCGGTACCACAGTACCTAAACGCCTAAGACTCTGTCATGCCCATTATTGGCTTAGTCAAAAAAGATAGGATCAAACATTTTTACCAAGAAAAATGTTCCACCTCCCTTATCGCCTTTGGCTGTGCCTGCCTTCTTTTTTTTTTCGTTTTTGTTTTATTTTGTTCTTTTTTCTTTTTTCTTCTTTCTTCTTCTAAATAATGTATATATAGTCACCCCACTACTTTCCTTCCTCTGAATTACACTGTTGGTCAAAGTTATGCTTTTGAAGATTCCTTAAACAAGAAAAAAACACAAGGTTCTGCACTGAGTTTAAAAACTTCATGCATATCTCCATGGGTGGATAACCAATGATTTGTCATTTATGCTGCAGCCAAGCAAAAATATTTCGAAATATATGCCTAATCTGTCTTTAACATTTAGTGGATATCGACAGTCTTGTCATGGAATGGGACTTTTGCGACTTAGACCATGCAAACAGCTGGAGAATATCAGACTTACTGTCCTGCGTTAAACAATGTCATCATCATACTGGCCTTGCAAAGCCATGACAGTTGGAGAGGGTCCTCTAATGTTTGGCCATATCTGAAAATAGAGATGTAATGCAAAGTGACTCAAAAGAAAAGTGCATTGTAAAATGTATGCTAGACAAAGAAGCCCTCAAAGCTGGATATCCATCACATCTTCTAAGGACCAGTTTGCACAAGTGACCTGGCTACAAGGCTCCAGAACTCAGAGCCCACCCATTTGTCTGAATAGGCTTTAATATTCCATTCAATGATAAAATTGAAAAAATATGTGGAATTGCGGAAAATTACTCGAAGGCCACTCCTTGCCAAGGGCAAAATGTGTCTTTGACACCTGTGTACTCTCCTAGCCCCGGTGTACAATGCAGCAAGGTTTGGCAAGATCCTTCCCATTATATAACGTGAATTATGCATCAGATCCCAAACTGGTTATGCTCTGGACATTCAAATTCCAACTCAGAAAGTTCATAAATGGTTTTATTTCAAAGATATAACCCCTTTATTCCAAGGCATCACAGAGTAACAATCAATAAAGTGCATTTATAGTGTAATTATGTTTTAATGCAGAAGTGCTTGTTTCAAACCCCAATTGACCCCACCATCACTTTGAACATGTTTCAAGCAGGGGTTCATGTTTTGTGCATGATTTAGTCACCCTAGATGAAAAAAAAAATAGTAGTACAGTCTAAATTGCAGCTAAATCATATGGTCATTGTTGGCTCAAATGAGCCCTTTTTACTAGATTAACTCTTTACTACATACCACATGGTTTTCTAGACACATGTAAGGGGTCAAGTCAATGTATGCATTGGTTGGCACTTTTGCCAGGTCAAGGAGGGATACATTAATTTATCGGTGTATTTAAATCCCAAGCCTTAGAAATGAATATGGAGTTGCCATCTAAACAGTTATGCATGCCTTTAAAATTTTATCATAATCTTCATTGTCGAGGATCTTCATAGAAAATTAGATTCATTTGTTTACTTGATGACCAAATATTAAAACTAAGTCTGCCAAAATTCACATAGCAATGCCACCAAAAATACATAGTTTGTCCATATCCTAAAAGCCACTAGGTTCTTATGTACGTAGAATTCTTAATTACCACTTCGTATATCATGTAGATTAATGAAAAACCTCTGTAAAATCTTAACGCACATTCTTCAAACTCACTCAACCTTGCTGCTTCCTTCCAAGTAAGCAGCCTTGAAAAAGTTCAAAATTTGCTCCTCCAAAGGCCAGTTTATTGACAAAAATATAAATTCCAAAATACTATTTGTCAGAATATCAACTCAAGAGCAAACAATGTCTGCTTGGAAATCATAAAATTACAATGCCTCTTTTACTTTCTTGGAATCTACAATTAATTTTTATCATGTGTTCCATTGATGAAATATCTTTATTAAAAGTCAAAAGAATTGCTACAATAAAACTGCAAAAGAAACTCTCCAAGAATAAATATTTTCTGAATTTGACCAACTTTTTTCCACCATCCAAAAGAATTCATCTCAAAAATTGTAATTCAGTTGAGAAATATAATATTCATCTAGAGTACGACAAAGCTGTGCCACCTAAAACAATATCTTGCTAAGGATGACCATGCTAAAAACTGATGGTACAAAAGAAGGGTTTCCAAAAATGAATATGAAGAAACCCTCAATACAAAACATGCAGAATTATCCTCCCAAGAGAGAATTCCAATTTTTACATAACCTCAAACAAATATGATTACTCTTTCTGCCTAGGCTCATTTACATGGCATTTACAGTTGGTTTACCTCCATCTCAACTGCTCATTGATAAAAATTACAATCTTAGACAGAGATTGCCTCCAAAAATGGAACACACCAGAGGCATGTTGATGTCAAGAAACTGCCATTGTCAATGGTGGACTAGAAAATCAACAGGCAGTAATCATGACCAAGTGGTACAGGGCACTTCGTTCTCTTTTAATACAATGCACTACCTCTGAGGTGGTTCTGAGCCTTGGTTGTTTAATGTTGGATTTGTTCCAACAGTACCATTATCTGGAGGAGGTCCTACACCCCACTTTCCTTCTGATTCTGAAGGTTCGATCACATAAACTCCTCCATCCATCATTCCAAGTGCAAACTGATTCGGTTCAGATGGATGTGATGCGATTACTAGTGGATAGGTATTGCCACTGCATAAACATATAAGAAATACATTAAATTATAAGATGCCTCATCCATTTGTACAGACAGTCTCTAATTTTATCTTAAAAACCCAACTCACCTATTCATGGTTGATGATAAATATGCAGAAGGCGCAATACGACAGCGTGGCCTCAGGCTTTCAGCATGAAACACTCGAACTGCACCATCAAAGAAGCTTTCAAATACCATAATACTATCACATGAATATATTGAACTCAAAATAGGAGGAGAGAGAGAATCATGAGGTGTCCACTGCAACACAAACATGTTATAATGGTCATGTAGTGAGATACAGGTGGTGGTTAACTCCGGATATGCTATCATTTAATTCCTAACTGCTAAAAAGGCTTACATGGCGCAAGCGATCCAGCTTGGAAGCATCGTATATAGCAAGCTGGCTCTCGTGCACAACCAACAAGTGAACTTGATCATTATGGAACTGCACTCTTGTATCCCCAGCAGCTGGCGATGATCTTCCTGATGTTACTTGTATAAATTTTGATTTCCGCTTTTCCCATCCATCTATGCTCCATAGACATAGCTGCCAGACAGAATTGAGTTGACATCACAAAAAATTTCTGCTTAGCATCTACAGTTAAGTGAGGAGTGCCAAATGAGAATAGATTTGGAAAGATATGTGTACCTGGGCATCAGCTCCAGATGATACCAACACATTCAAAGTATGTGAAAATGCCAAGCCTGTAATTTTCTTCTGGTGGCCCTTAAGCTTTGTTTTCACCTGGTGAGTTTGAGCAAATTTAAAATCACACAAGTTACATATCACTTTTATTTAGGACACTAAATGGACAACAAAAGAGAATACTCAGTAATGTATTTATTAAGAGCACCTCATCAACTCGGACATTGTATATCTGGATTGTTGAATCTTCCATGCCAATTGCTATAATGTTATTGTCCTGGGGGTGAAAAGCCAGAAAAGTGGCTGCAGGAGGAGGTGCCATGAAAGTTGTCATCACCTGTGGGAAAAAACACTCATTAGCATGCCACAAAACCCATGTTTAAGAAATAAATTAAACTCAGGATTTAAAAACACGAAACAACTGACAAATAGTGCTATCATAAGGAACCCAAAGGAACATTCTAAACCATGCCTGATTAGCAATATAATTTCAAAATTGAAAACATAACACTTGGAAAATACCCTTATAGTAAAGCTGAGTTTCTATATACAAAGGAATATATAAATAAAGGCACACCTTGAATGTCATCATGTTGAATAAAGAGACCTTCCCACCAGAAGCTGACATCACGTATGAATCATTCTTAGATAATGCGATGCATGCAACAGCATCTTCTGGATTTGTATCACTCGTATCATTAGTCATCACAATTCCACTAGCTGGCTGCCACATCTGTGGTTGAATATTGGCTGTTGACTGTATAGGAGACCAACATGTCTTACTTACTCCATGAAGAATTCTGTATAAATGCATGTAGAGAATCTTTCAACAATTGAAAAGTCTCACCTTTCCAGATGGATTCCGCTCATTCCGCTGCCATTTCCATAGTTTGTGGAGTGCATTTGATGCTAGTGCCAAAATAGAAACACCTGAATTTGTGTATATCAATCTTGCAACCTACATGAAATAAGATATTACTCATCTGAAAGATATCAATAAAATTAGTGAATAAAGCAAAATAAAATGCATGTACTAATTTCACAATGTTTTCTAAGATGATATCTTACCTTGCTTGCATGCATTGAATCTGGCAACCTGAGTGCTCTACAGTGCATTGGATCAATGATCTCAGCCAGCTTCCAGTTCTTGTTCTTATCTGTCGCATCATCTAAAATCCTTGGTTTGATATCTGGTGTCCTGTTGCTCTCTATACTCTGCATTTTCATTTTCATTTTCAAAAACAAGTAAAAAATGTAAGACTTTTATTTTTTATTTTCATTTTCATTTTTTTACATAGTGAAATTGACAGAACATACATAACTGAGGGGTCAGCTAGATATCGCATGATTGGATGTTCTATTTAAGCCCTCAAGAAATGATTCTAGGTAGGAAAACTCTTACAAAGCCATTGATTGACACAGAAGGCGCAAGTCTATCTGACCGTTCAATAGCACCAGAAATAGAACTGGGTGTGTTTACTGCACCAGGCATCATGTTTACAATTGGTGGCTTCACAACAAGAAACACTCAGTTAGCATCTGAAAATCACAATCAATATTTGGGCATGTTTATGGTGAATGTAAAAAGAAGCATGGTTCTACCTTTGTTACCATTGTCTCTGGGGGCACCCTTGTTGCCTCAAAAGCTCTAGTTTCCAGCATATGAATCAAGCGAATTCCATCTGCATTAGCTAATATCTTGATTCCATTGTCATTTGTTGTGACCGCTAGTAGCGAACCTTCTTTGTTAAAACGAAGGCGAGGACTAGCCTAGTGTTTTTGACAAAGTAATATTAGAAATATATATTGAGATGTGGCCCCAAAAAAGGAAAGAGATAGCATTTTAGCCTTTGACAACAACATTATTTTTCAAATTTTAAATGAAGAACCATATTAATCTTCAAAGATAACTTCTTACTGGTAAACCACTCTCAGCATCAGTCGTCGTCAAAATATTAGTGTTATCCATGTCCCAAAACTTAATTACAAATTCATCTCCAGCTGCTAAGAACCGATTCTTTGTTGTATCAAATTGTACAACACCACAGGAACGCTTCCGAAAACCATTATAAGTTCGCTTAATTGCTCCTTCACTTTCATTCCACTCAACCAGGAAAGATTCGCCTTCTTTACTTGTTCCACAAGAGAAGAGCCTAATTGAAAAATAATATCAATTGTAATTTTAAAATGGTTGTATCTTGATGATAAAGGAGTGGGAAACATAAAGAAAACTGACACTGAAATCCATATATTACCGTGTTCCATCAGCACTATAAGCCATTGTAGTGCACCAAAGCCCGGGAGCATCATAATCAACCCTAGATCCCAACAGATCATACAACCAAGCTTTGATTTTTCCATCAATAGCTGTAGAGAATATGAACTGTGTGCAAACAACAGAATTACAATCAATATACCTTTCATGAAATCAAGCTTTGTCTGATATGGACATTGACCCGACATTCTAAGTATATCCAAACACCAAACAAAAAGTAAGATGTGCCACATAGCTCCATTAATTTAAATATTCAATTGTAATGTTGATTATATTTTTTAAAGGAAAGTACCTGGATATTTTCTTTGTGGTGAGGACAAACTGAATAGACTGGTACATCATGGCCTTCAAATGTATATTGTTTCCGCCCAGCTACTGCATCCCATACCTACAGCACAAGCAAAATATTTTGCATTATCTTCATGCATAATAAGACTAAAATGAAATAAAATAGAATGAACCTTGACATATCTGCCGAATTGGATTACCTTGATAGTCTTGTCATCCCCGCATGTAATAATGCTCAGTTGCTTGTTAGGGTGAGAGAAGGCAATGTCATTCACACCTCCAGCATGTGCATCAATCTGCATAATTTTTAAGAATCCATATAAATTATACGTATGGCACAAATCCAAAGGCTGCTGTACACTCAGATCTTTCATGTATGCAAACCTACCTCTAGATGTTGCCTCAAATCCCCTCCCCCATGATAAGAATATATGTGCACAACATGCTTGGAAAATGCAACTCCTACAAGGCAAATGTAAGTATGTCGGTCAGGATATCAATAAACAACACTAAACAATAGCATCGATAGAAGCAAACAAAGACACCTCAAGCGTCTACAATAACCTTTACAAGGGGCATCAGTACCACTCCACTATGACAAAGGTATCACAGCATTTTACTTGAGAAAACAAAATATAGACTTGCTTACCCAGCACTGCACCATCTGGGCTCCAAATGCAACGGTTCACTGACACAGCTGGATCTTTTACAAGGGCCGCCTAAGAAAACATAACAGAAGACATATATAAAATTCTACCGTAAAGAACACGCTGACTGTAAACTACAGTAAAGAAAAAGGAATTTTTCATATTACTTGTGAAAAGTTAATATTCAATTTCATTTAACTACATCTACCTGCATGGGCATTGAACAAGCACTGAGATCCCAAACTTTAAAGGTCTTGTGAGCTAATTTTTCCCTAGAAGCCACCTCCCAAATTGCAATGTCACCAACATTTGTTCCCACTGGTAGCTCACACCGAATATTCACATTTCAGGTAGGATTCCGTATGGCTACACACTTATGAAGTTCAAAATCGCATATTTCAAACGAAAAATTACACTAAATAATGTGATGTGGAATTACCTAACAGAATTGTCTGCTGCTGAGGATGAAAATCCATACTCATAACATTTGAACCCTGATTGAGAGTTCTTACCACTGTTTTCGGAAGATCATCCTGTGAGTACATGTTATGTGCACCTGGGTAGCTCACCTACAAAAATTGAACAGCAATAATTAGTTTTAGCCAATATTAGTTCAATGCCTCTAAAACAGGTGAATTATCTTCCTACAATCCATAATGTGCAACTATCAGTGAACTTCCTAAAGTATATTAGTTGCTTCAAAAGAATACAGCAAAAACAAGACTGTGAATGAGTCCATTAGGCATTCTCTATCAGAATAGTTGAATGTTCGAGGGATCCATACAATTCATTTGATCCTAATCGATGCTTTCAACATACCTCCTCAGATTGACCGGTTCTGATGCGCTTCATAAGGTGTTCTGAATCAGCAGATTGATAATCTACTGGATGACCATTTGATGGTGGAGTTCGAGGTCGTTTTAGAAAAGCAGCTGATTCAATTCATAAAATTACAAAAAAAAAATCTATATTTTGAGACTTCACACAACAAAATAAGATATATAATAATAATGATTTCCTATGTCATCAAATCAATATTCCTTCCGCGGCAAAACAAGGTTTCTTCTACTTAAACTCGCAGAAGGATCAAAGTGAAACTCACCTGCATTCGGAGGTGGTGTAAGAGATACTTGCCCAGGACCCACTGGAGGATGTGGAGCAGAAGGATTAGGACTTGCCATCCATCCTGCAAGAGAACTGGCAGAAGGCGCACCAGCAGGTTGAAATGGCTGAAATTGAATGGAAAGGAGCTTGCATTATTAATATCAAACATATAATAGGAACTAAATGAAAGGTCAACAGGTAAATAAGTATAATTCTTGAAACAGAAGAACTGATAGACTTGCTTAAATTCAAAATTGACACAAAATTATTTATATTAAAAACAAAACAAAATTTAATAAAAAAATTGATGTACCAGTTGATTAACATTGTGGGCAGCAATGGCAGGAAACGCTGCTCCTTTTGGTAGTGTCCCCACAAGGGGGTTATTTGAAGGGGTGGGGGCGCGAGCTCCATTGGGAGGTGCACATGTATGGTCCACAAACAGAGTCTTGATATCCGGATTGGGTCGAGGATTCTTACAAAGCTGATGCTGCCAGTTAAGACTAAGCATACAAAAGCCAAAGCAAAACATCGACACATTCAATCATTTGACTAAATCTGCCTTCCATAAAATTCTCAAATAACCCTTCAACAAAAACCTAATACACATTGGACGTTTATAGCAGAACAAAAATTACCATTCTCCAATTTTATCCAATACCAGTCAATAACGAAACACCAAACCTGTCAATAAAAGTATTATAGCCAATCAAATCAGTCCTAGAGTCATTAAGAATAAATAAATGGCCTACCTTTGATTTATCAGAGTTCTGAGCCGAGAAGCTTTAAGGCCTGGGAATTGAAGCTTGTCCCGGAACTGCGGATTGGCTTCTATCAGTTTCTTAAGCTCCATCAGCATAATACCCCTGGCTGACTTAGCGTCGCCATATTTAGACAGTTGCTCATTTTCCCTATATGTACCGCACGCAACTCTCTTCAATCCCATGAAACACTTTTAACACACATAATTCATAGACAAAGACAAAAGCCCTTTCAAAAATACATTCACGCAAATACCTACCTGAAGTTGTCCAAAGTAAGAAGCTGTGTGATCTCCTTAAACAACTCCTCGTTGAAAGATGCAAACACTTTAAGATCCTTAACTAATATCTCCACGGCTCTCGCCCTATCTTGCCTAAGAATGCCCACCATCTAAAATCATTAAACCTCCTTTCCTATAAATCCTAAAATTCCACTGAAACATTGAAGAAAAAAAACAGAGAGAGAGAAAACAAGATAAATAAAAAAGGGAAAGCTTACTTGTCAAGAGCTTCCAAATACTTTTGTTTTCTGATCTCAAAGAAAATCTTCATGGAATAACGATTATCATCCACCTTGGTAAAACCCGACAGGTATCTCTCCACCTCTTCCCAATCTCCCGCCTGCACTTGATCTTCGAAATACTTCATGTTGAAAAAAAATCCCGATTCTTGCTCCAGCCTATTTATATCCACGCAACCACAACATCATCAAAACAAAAATAAAAATGGAATAAAGATAAATAAAAGAAAATCTACGACCTGCCATTTATACGAAAAAAAAAACGGAAGTTATTTCCACATTCTTACTTGTGTACGGTTTCCTTAAACTTCTCCTCATCCAGAAACTGCAAGATGAGAAACACCAGTTCCCTGCTCAACGACGACATGGCTGACTTCCACCACAACACAGATCTATCCGCAAAACCCTAATTTCTCCCTCCGATTTTACCAAGTCAAGGCTTCAAATATTCTGGGCATGGTAAGCCTAAATACCAATACTATACTGCCGTTTGTTGATGAGAATCGATGAAACGAAAAAGGCGACAACTTTGTCCTGCTCGTCCTCCCTCCTGCTATTAGCACAGGAAGATCTGTAACCAGAAAATGCAGTCTGACCAGGAGTCTCCTACCATGGACTTGTGGAATACTAATCTTCTCCTTAATGTGCCAGCAGTTGGACTAGTTGCTCCTTCATCCATTTATCTGTGTCTAAAATCTAAAACATTATTATTATTGTTGCATGAGAGCATATGCATGCGTGCTTCCCTAGGAACCTCTAGTTTTAAAATAAAATGCCAAAAAACTATATATATATAACGGCGCAAAAGTAGATGACAGCACACCCATGAACATGACCATTGAACTTTGAACTGCCTCCACCACGACAAAGAAAAAAATGCCCTTTCCCTCTATCGGCGATTAACTTCCCGACGCCCCCCCGCCTTGAACCCCAGTCCAAGTCCAATGCCCATCCCCATTTTCACATTATTAAAACAGAAAAAAAAATAATCCACAGTCCACACACGCCACACCACACACGACACGACACGACACACCACACCACACCACACTCATCAAATCAAACACACATGATAGTTAATATACTAACGTATTAGGGAATGAATGATTGATCCATTTACCTTCATTAATTGTGGCCGACGGGATGTATTTAACACCCTAGTAAATTGTAAATAATAATAAATCCCTGCATCGGCAACCGGCATTCCGCATTCCGCATTCGGCCCACTAAGTACGACTGCTAACCACCCCACATTGATCTCGACTTTCGATTTCCGATTCTCGATTCTCGATTCTCGATTCATAATCCCATTCATTCCCTGCCTGCCGTGCCCTGTTTTTTCCCCCTTTACCGTATCAGATAAACTAATGGTTTTTACTCCGGGTCCGATCCGTGCATCCATCACTCGGTCGCTTTCGTATATAGTGCGCAGTAGCTGTCCAGTCCGATATGCCCGGCAGCGTATCCATGATAAGTTCTACGGCTTATCAACCGTCTCTGTCGACTCCGAGATAAGCACAGTGTTCTTTTTAATTTCCAAGATAGCGACAGGCCAACCTCCGCCCTGCTACCGTGACACCGGAAAAGACAGGAACATTTCGTTTTTTCTATTATTAGGTAGTGGGGTTCAAAGCTTAAAACGTTTACCCGGCTTTTCAAGTTTTTTCCAAGTCTCCCTCCTCCCACGTTTCCTGCCACTGCGGACCACTGGGAGAGCACGGGCCGAGATTCGACATGTGTGCTCTGCCAGTGCTCGGTCATATGCGAGTGCCAGAAGAAAAAGGCCATTACGATATTTAGACAGTAAACACACCCTGTCCATACGACAAAGGGCTGAATTTAATGCACGCAACCCGAGGAGAAAAAGGTTTTTGAAACGCCAAGGGGGATTTCAGGATCTGACAAGGACGTGCTGGTACAGGAAGTCCGTCTCCGACTGACGCACTCCTCACCGGCAGTCGCTGTCGCCGTCTGACTAATTCAGTCACTGACTGTCTGACTGACTCCATCGATTCTATCTAAACATTGAATGCCACAACATCCGGATCCCGCAACAGTGCCGCACCCCCCCAGCCTCCGGGCCTCCATGTGACCTCACGCTGCTTTACCGGCGGTAACTCGAATTTCCCGGCGGTCTCCGACATCTCGCGCGTGCTTTCCCCTGCCGTATCTCGACTCTCAAAGGTTGCGCCGGCCCGTACGGACGCCCTTCCCGAGGCCTCACGTCGGAATGTTCCTCCCGGAAAAAAAAAATTAACTCCCGGAGAGGCCATGCAGATTCCCGGCCATTTTGTCGCTAGCCGACAATCTGGGCCATCCGTCCGACAAACCGAAAAATAGCAGTCCTAAAATCAAAGCAAGATATGCACTTAAAAGGATTCTCATAATTGGAACGCTAGCCATTTCAATTTTTATTCGAAAATTAAAAAAAAAAAAAAAAAGAGTTGATGTTTGCGATATTCCTTTTTAACCTTTAATTACCCTGCGCCCCTTTTAATTTAGACGTCAACCCACCAAATTCAAAGGTGTATATATTGTATTCTTTTTGGGCCATCGCATCCCAAGAAACTGAGAGCACAGAATAAACTTTTGATATATTTTGGAACCAATAATGCTATCGTAGACGTCATTCTATACCAAGGGCAAAGATACAAGAAGTATTGTAAAAATTTTAAATTAATGAAACACATATTTCGAGGCTATATACTCGCCATGATCTCTTGTCCGGGAAAAGGAAACTACGGAATTAGATCACATTGTTGATCCCCTTACCAATACAGCTTTACTAAAAATTTAAAAAAAAAAAAACTCTACAAGGGGAGAAGATGAATCCAACGGAATATGCCTGGCCGAAGGGAAAATTATTGTCCTCCGTAGATCGAGGCATGATTTCGAAAATAAAATAAATTCTAAGCATCGCAATCATGTCGCGTAGATAAATTCTACTTGTCTAAACTTGGAGTGTCGCTGTCTTTGTTACCGAGTCAAATCATACCACGATGTTACATTTACTTAGGTGTACCCAAGTCTTTAGTGCTTCCATATCACGCGGAAATCGAAATAAATGCTTTTTTTTTTATTTCTTCTTGTTTAATTAAATGGCCAAATTTATATAACTGGTCGATCTCCTTTAATAGGCATAGGCCAGCATTCAGTTATACGGTCTTGTGTTCTCCATTTCCTTGTCTAATTTTAGGTGGAGTATTGAAAGTAAAACTGCAGTTTTACCTCAAATTTTGGTTCAATGGTTTGGGATATATAAATGATATAGTTTACCTTAACTTTTAAATTTTAAAAGCATTAAATAAATTAGATAGCTCAATATGACAATTGATGTATAAGGAAAAGATAACTCTTTCAAACCTTACTTTTAACTATAAATCTTAACTACTTTTAGTATATAAAGATGCCATAAAACTCTCATATCTTTACAATTAAATATCAGAGTTGGTAGTTTTTATATTTCATTATTATAGTCAAAATCTTCACATAAACAACTCATTAATCAAGTACTAAGCATGGGATAAGTTCCAAGAATATGAACAACAATTTATGTTAAAATTTTAAAGTAATTTTAAGGTAACCCATTTCATCTGTAAACATTTATTGTTAAGATGCATATAAGATTAAACCTTCACAATATGCAAGTAAATATTTTTTATTAATATTAGTTGTAGGCTATATTATTATAAATAATCAATAAATGACCTAATTTTTTTTATTTTTATAAGAATAAGAAAAAAAATTTAAAAGATCCTTTATCCTTGTGCAAAAAGGCTTGAGAACCAAAAGACTAAAAAATGGATAAGACCGACACTTATTCCAAGAATGTCAACAAGAAACAAAATGCAATCCATAAATAGGGATTGAGATACAAACCTAAGAGATTAACAAAAGCTTGCTAATCACAAAATAAAAAAACAAAATTATTCTAAAAATCTTAAAGCAATCACTTTGTCTGTGTTTTTTCAGATCTTCCTTTGTATGTATTTCTCCTACCATTATTATGTCAAACCCTAGTCTCTTGTGAATTCAAATCTCATTTTGTTTGTGTTTTTCCAGATCTTCTTTATTTATGATTTTTAATTTTTTGTGTTTTCAGATCTCACTTTGTTTATGTTTTTTAAATTTTTGAGTTTTTAGATCTCTATTTATTTTTTTCTAAAACTTGCTCTATTTGTGTTTTTCAGATTTTTTGTTTTTAGATCTCACTTTGTCTATGTTTCTCACATCTCTATTTCCAGATCTTAATTTGACTATGTTTTTCTGAATCTCATTCTAATTGTCATATCTTCATAGCTTCTTGTTATGCCATCTTGAAAACAATGTTAGGAAAAAATTTTGACTCTTTTACCACAAAATCACTACCTCTTTGTATCCCCCAATTTGTCATTCAATATGTTATCTTGTTTCCTTCCTATAAATATGTTTGATCTTGTTGGATAGAAAAGCATTCTTAATATAGATAGCATCATTAATGATATCATGTATTGTCCAACTAACCGAATTCTCTTGTCTTAAACCTTCTAATATGTTTAGAGATTTTCCCTCAATGATTAAATTCCTTATCTATGTATTCTTGGCCAATTTGAGTCCAATCAATAGTGGTTTAGCCTCTGCCACATGGTTGGTATCTACTCCATAATAATCTGCATATGCTCCAATAATATTCCCTTGTGAGTCCATAATGATCCCTCCACCCTTGCCCTTCCTAGATTCCCTTTAGCTGCTCCATCAAAATTGAGCTTAAACCATCCATTATCTGGTTTTTCCCATTTTACCTCCAATATTTTCTTCTTATTACAATCTTCTTGTACCACTTTCATCTCCTTAGAATTCCAATTGATTGTAATTATATATATATATATAGTGTTTCAATTAATTAATCAATTTTATATCCCAATTGATCAAAAAATTTCAATCAATTAATTATAAACAAATAAAATTAAAAATTAAAATTCTTTACAAATTTATCTAAGCACAAGCAAGGAACATGTGCAAGGATGAGTATTACGACAAGCAAGAAGTACGTGTAAGTAACAAATTTGATCATGGAACAAATTTCACCTTTAAAGTTCTTGCTCTATATCTTGAGAGAAATTCAAACAATAAAAAATTATCATGTGAAAAAGCTAGGCAACAAGGAAAGAAATAAATTGAGATGATTCTCAAATACATGTAAAATATTCCAAAGAGATGTTATGGATATTTTCTCTCTGTTCAAATTGATAACTTGGGAATTCTATATAGGTAGACCACTTCATAACTTTTTTGCAATGTCTTTTGACTTGTCATTGAGATTTTTGAGGATGAAGTGTGCTACCTTAGTAAGATTATCAATCATTACTAGTTATGTTGTATTGAATCTAAGAATTAGGCAATCCACCTATGAAGTACATAAATACAACTTACCAATTGTGATTTGAGACTTTATCAAGTAATAGTTATCTACTCGAATGGTGATGTTTATCTTTAACATAATCATATCCAAGACTTTATCTATGTTTATCTTAGAGGAACAATGTGGTTTTGTTTATGGTAAATAAATTCTTAACGAATAATCATTATATAAGAGATGATACATTCTCTTCATTCCATGAGAAAAACTAGGCATGCTTGTGAAAGTAGATATGAATAAAGCATATAATAGGTTTGTTGGAGTTTTCTACATGCCACTATTAGAAATTTTTATTTTATCAAGGTTGGTGTGAATGTATTATATGTTGTTATTTATTTTTTTATGCCATAGAACATCATCTTGGGAGCTTCTGCTTTAGGTTTATGCTCATTCTCTAAAATTGGAGGACCAAAAGTTTTATTTATAGTGTTTGGAACAACTACGACTACATAATCAATACCATTTACAATATTCTTTTATACCTAAGACAACTTCGTACCATTGCAAAGTCTAGACTTTTCTTCTAGTACATCAAAAATTTCATCAATGTTACTCTCATTACAGTTACCAAGTTCGAAATTGAATACTTCATTTTTCCCATCACACACCTCAACCTTTTCTTCATGATTATATTTGCCAGGAAGTTAATTATTCCCACTACCCAAACTCTAGGATATGAGCCCCTTGTCATCACTTACATCCAAATGAGATTCTAGCTCATTGCTCCCATTTGGAAAACACTAGAGTTCAACCTCATTCTCCTCACTAACAATTGAATGAGATTCAAACTCAATAGATTTATCTACAACACATGGCAATTTAGGCCCCTTGTCCTTATTTATAATAGATTGAGGCTCAAATATTTATCTCTCACTTACAACATGATCAGACAAGTCATATTTATTTTATAGGTTATTGCTTACAACATGCTTCATTTTCCAAGTCCTTAAATATTTTATTCATTATTTGAGATTTAGATTGGCTCTCTACATCATTTAAACCTACAATTCCTAGCACTTCTGTCTTGCAATTATCATCAATTATAGGTAATGATTTTGGCTTGGGCTCTTTCATAAAAACAACTAGTGATTCATGCTCTAGATCATAATCAACTAAAAATTAGGATTCAACTTTATGGGTTTGATTTTCTCCCCTTTTCATAATTTGCTCATGATGTACATCATCCTTATCAACCAAATTATATGATCCAACCTTATGATCTTCTTGGTTAGTCATAACTTGAAAATTGTGCTTTCTTCCTTCATTCTTTATAGGTTTTACCTCATCCTCATGATCACCTTCAGTATGGACCTACAAACTACTTTCTATTTCTTCATTCTTTCAAGATTTTGTCTTAACACCACTGACTTTATTTGTTAAACACTACAATTCAAGCTCATAATCCTACTTTTTTTATAGTTGAAGCTTAGGACCATTATCAAAAGTATATTTCTCATCAAAAGTAGTCCCCCATTTTCTACTAATTCATCATCAACCTCTTTCTTCTCACTCTTCAATAATTTTTTTCCTGTGATCAAGCACACTTTAGGATTATTGTACATTTTTCTCCTTTTTCCTCCAATGATCTCTTACCATATTTCACAATAGTATAGGTGTTCACCCTACCATCATGCATTGATTTTCTATAAAACTGCCATGGCCTTCCCAACAAAACATGACAAGCATCCATGGGAAATAATATCACATAGTATTTCATTTTTGTAATATTTGGGTATCACTTACCAAAATATGACATCCCTTTTGCAACCATGAGGCTTTATGCAAATTTGGGTGTTTAATGCTCTTCAACCCACACTTTTCTACCATATTTGTAGACACTGAATTATCTATATTTATGTTGTCCATAATGACTTTGCAACACTAGCCTCTATATTTGCATATGGTTCTAAAAAGACTTGTTCTTTGCACTGGTTCATGCTCCTCTTTGGTTGGTTTCAACAACACTTTATTTATCATGGGATATTTGTCTTGTTTTGGTTCCTTTATGTTTTTTGGTGAGGCAATACTTCATCTACTTGCCTAATATGATTCATGGATTTCTTTTCATTATTGCTTCCTTATTGTACTATTGGACATTCAAATACCCTATGACCAACTTCTCCACATCTAAAGCAATTTGTAGGGAATCCTCTACCCCTTCATCTTCCATAACCACCTCTTCCTCTTGAGAAATCTTGATTTTCTCTAGTATTCTGGCTGAAATTACTTTGAGAAGTACTAGCTTCTCCCTCTTGCTTTTGTTGTCCTCTTCCACTATTGGCTTATCCTCTTCCTCTAGAGAATTATCCTCTCCCTCTTGAATTATTTTGTTTCTTACAGATCAACTTATCTTTTGCCTTGAGTGCATATTTATATGCCTCTTCAACTATTTTAATTTGAACCATACCAATATCATCTTGTATAAATGGCCTTAGACCATTGATGTATCTTACCACTTTCTCCTTGTCATATTGAATATGGCCTACTCTTATTGTCAATTTATAGAATTATTCTATATACTCCTTCACTCCTAACTCCTTTTACTTAAGGTTTTATAGTTTTCTAAACAACTCAATTTGATAATCTATAGGCAAAAACTTAGATTTTAATTTGGAAATAATTATATTTTAATTTGGAAATAAACCCATCCCAAGTTTGAATTTTATCCTTACTCTTTCACTACCTCTCTGTTTGGACATGATCCTACCAAATAGATGTATGTCCCTTTAGCCATGTGTATGCAAATTTGATGCACTTTAGGTCCACCATAGATTCATTATCAAAGAACCTTTTCATGTCTATTATCTAGTCTATCAACTCTTTCCGATTTAAATTTCCATTAAAATTGGGAGTATCTATATTCAACTTACTTCACATGCTAAATGTTGCCTAAATCAACTGCTACTCCAATTCTTATCCTCACTCTTCAACTTGAGCTTCTAGATGACCATTCTCTTCCTCTTCACTATCACTCACATCTTCAATATGAACACCTCTCCTTTGGGCAATCTCAACTGCATCTAATCTGGTTGTGATTCTCCTCAACATATCGGCTATGTCCATTGGCCAGGACATAAGAACATGTGGTCTTCCTCTTCCTCGATGTGACATATTTCCTCCAACATGTATTATAGACTTATAAAAACTTTCTTTGATAGCAAATTATGCAGTCTAAGAGAGGGGGTTTAATGAAAGACTACCTCTTCTAGCAACAAAATTTTCACGGCAAACTCACAATCTAAAAATAAAGCAAAGCTAATATTTTATTAAATTTCTTCTTGTAAATTTTAACATATTGTAATACATTATATTTATACTTTTCCATCAACAAACATAAAGGTAAAATTTGGAAGGCCAAAAGACACATCCCTTCATCTTCAAATCCCTCTCCTATGAATTTTATTATTATTTTATCTTTTTATACTATCATGTGTTTGTATAACAACCTCATTTGTATGGCACTTGTATGACAATGACACTTGTATAACACTTAGATGATGACAACAATAGCAACACTTGTATGATGACAACATTAGTAGCACTTGTACAACACTTATATGATGGTAGTAGTAGTAGCACTTGTACTACATTTGTATGATGATAGTAGAAACTGTAGTGATTTCTCACTACATCATTTTTTATAGTAAAAATGAAAGTGTGAGAAGTGGATGAGCACTAAGGGGACCTTTGATCAAAAGGCCTGAGGGTCAAAAAGCCAACAAGGTTAAAGTTGAAAGATTGAAAGTTTATAAGGCCTGATCAAAAGCAGGAAACAAAAATGTCTGACATGGATATCCAGTGGTCAAAAGTCTTAAAGTCAAAAAAAGGGGTTCAAAGTCGGATGATGAGGAAAAATTTTGACGATAAGGCACCATGTCCCAAAAATCTAAAATATTTGTCGGGGTATGTGATATTTTGGAAAGTATTATCCTTTCCTACAAAAGAAATGTTGCATATCTCTTAGAAAGAATAGTAGTAGCTAGAAAGCCATAACAAAGCCACTCCTAAATTTGCATTAAAAATACAAATCTTTCTCACCTAGATTATGGGGATTCCCAAAAGGGCTAGTTGGAAATAATTGTGGTAGCTACTCATCTAAAGACTTAGATCCATTCCACATTTATGGCTCTAGATATAGATACCTTAAAAGGATTGACAACCTAAACAAGATATGACCCGTCATTAGAAGCAGTAGCCATCTTGAAGTTTTTGCATGAGTTTTGAAGGGAAAGCTTATCTTCGTAATCTATAAATTGGAGTAGTGTTAGCTTTGTAAAGGATCAGTAAATTTGCATTGGTATTCTTTTGTAATATTTCCTTCATTTCTTTCTGTAGAGTAGTTAGTTCCTAAGTGGCTTATGGGTAAATCAAACCCCCACTTCTAACACAATCTTTGTATAAAATTAACTACATATATTTATGAAGGTCTACATCAATTTTCAGACTAGTCATTTGTAGTTCTTTTTTGACCTATTTTTGTGTGTGTGCATGCATTTGTAGTTTTTATGTGACTTTTAGATTTTGCTTACATATGTGTGTGTGGGAGGACTGTGTCAATTTTTAAACTAACCATTTATGGTTCTCCGTTGATCCATTTCTTTATGTGCATTTATATCAAATAAATCTCATTTGTGCTTGACTGTTTTAAGGAGAGACAATGTTCACCATTGGAACATAACATTCAAGCTTGTTGTATAAGGAGATCTTAGTGGATCGTTAGGCCCATCGCCACCTTTTTTATTTTTGTTGAGTTATTTTATTTTTCTCTCATCCCTTTTCCTCCTATAAGTTTAAGTGCACCTAAAGATCACACCATAACAAGGATCCAACTTTGTAAAAAACTCTTAGAGGCCCCCGATTGAGCCAAATCCTATGCTCTTAGTTATGGCCTTATTGCGTCGCTCCTCATGAGGCACAATTGTTTCAACCAAGAAAATCGAAGATGACAACAACAACAAAACTTAGATCATGATAGCAACAATAATAGCACCTGAGTGACACTTGGATGATGACAACATAAAAAACAATAATGTATTTGCACCATAATACAATTGATGACAATGCATTTGTATGAAAATAATATTTGTAAAATAGCAAAAACAACAACAACACCAATCATTTATACAACAATTATTTTATTAATATTATAATATATTTATTTGGTTGATGCAGGATTGTCTACCATGCTCGAATGCTTCTACATCATTTTGGGTCATCCCTCAGTCACATGACCATTGAGTCTAAATCAATATTATTATGTTATAAGAAGGTTGTTATATAATTGGTTAATAGCACAAAATCCATGGTATTTTTTATTAACACTATCCTTGATTTACAATGAATAATTATAAATATTTTAGGGTTTCAAGTTATTATTAATAATTATGATCCCTTAGTTCACATGATGGATGATGTTGAACGTGTTCCAAGGCTAAAATTGTATGATTTTGTCATGTGCAAGCATTTCAAAAATCATTGTATAATGTTTAATAATGATTTATGTATTTAACATATAGGTCCATGGTTTAACCTTGATGTAGTTAACATTATTAAACCCTTACCCTAATAATATGTCAATAAAGGGTTAAATAACTTTTAATTTGTTATTGAGGTATTTATATATCTCACCCACTCTATCCATTATATTAATGTGATCTTTTCTTGATTATTTGTGTGGGTGCTTAAGGACATCCTTAATATATTTTATGCTATCATTCTATCATTTTTATTTCTAATTATTTTGTTAGAGTTGTTGTTCTACTTCTATTTTTTTTAGAAAAGTATTATGAAATCCAACATGGTTCACTTCTTGATGTTTGAATCCATAATATTTTCATAAAACAAATAGAAACAATCCATTCACTCAAATCTTATACAAAAAACATAAAGGACTAAATAAAGAAAAAAATATATAGAAATTGGTGTACACCTATGGGCATTATAAATAATCATTGTATTATCCATGGATAAGAATTTCTACACTCCAATAATCAAATGATGGACTGGTGGGCGTATTTACACCAATACCAAAAACCCTAATTACATAAGTGAACTTGACCTAAGCTTACATTACAAAATGGATTTAAGGTTAATTGCAAGTTTATAAGGTGGGTTTAACCATAACAAGGTTAACCATGGACCATAGGGATTATATAATAAAATATTACAATAAATTAAATACATTGTACAATGAATGCCCTTAGGCCTATCCAAGATTACATCATATAATGTTAGCCTTGGCCATGAATCGGATTACACTTTCAACACCCCCTCATAATCTAAATTGAGGGGTCAAGAAGAGAAGATATTAGTGATAATAATATTTCATGCTCATAATGGATACTCTAGTGGACCTCTATAGTTTAGGTAGATCCTTTTAAATCCTCCTCATCATCCAAAATACATCCATCCATATTCAAAAATTTAGCTTCAATCCTTTATAATTTTAGCAAGCAATTCTTCATTGAACGTCCTTCCTTTTTGTAGTATCCACATATGGTATTTGACATCTTTGAAGACTTAGCTTGACCCTTGGACCCCTAGGTATTAGCCTCCCTGGGATTGAATTCCTTTGCATGAGCCTGTATTTATGAAGCACCACTATAATTCCTCATTACCACATGAAAATGAACTAGAAGAGAGAAACATAGATTAAGAGTAAGAGTTTTACTGAGATTTTATGAACATAGGAATCATATGAAACATGAGGTTCAACATATAAAAAGTAGGTGAGAGATTAGTATGGACAATATTTCATTTTACCTCTAGAAGATACAATATCTACTCTCAATGCCTTAAATATCATAATATAGTCCTCAACATTATCAAATAACCAATTTGAGAGAAAAAATCTCTAATTCCAAGCGACTTACTTTAGTTGTATTTATTTTTATAAATAACTCATGCAATTTTGACCATACTTTTATAGGTTCACTTTCTTATTTGATATGGAAAAGCAAATTTGGTTAAATTAACAAGGAGAATAGACCAAGAGCTTCTTATTTCTTATGCTAATGGGTTTCTTCATCAAGTGATCCTACTTCATCTTCTTGAAAGATGCACCATAGGTTCTTATTGTGTAATAGGCTAACCTTTTAGGTTATCCAAATACTATAATTTCATCAATTAAGACAAGTAACTAGGAATTGATGATGCATATTATACAATTTGACACTTAACACCATAGAACATACTTGAGTTGATGCTACTAGTGAATAGAGCTCAAAACATTATACGTTTTGAAAAAATAGAATCACAACGCTTTTATATCCAAAAGATATGGTCTTCAAAAGTTTTTGCCCAATGGACCTCCAAAACTAAAAAATTAAAGCCCTAAGCCTTAGAAAAGTTGGATCCAAGTGCTTACTTCCACTTGAAATTCTATGATTCATTTGTATCCTCCACTTATGTCTTGCCAATTTAGCACGTCTAAACCTATATGATTGCGATGATTGCTCTTTCCTCATGGGTTGTCACTGTATAAATATGAAAAATATTGATTTATGTGGCACATAGAAGAACCAAGTTGGCCACCATATCATCCAAATATCCATTACATTCATTAGACTTTGAATTTGCCAAAAGTGAGATTCAAACACGAGTCTTGCAAATGTTGGGTGCTTTCGGCTAACCAAGGCACTTAACATTCCTTTGTAAATAAAGTTACCTCCCTTCATGCATAAGATTTCACCCTCAATGCTAAGACAAAAAGGACTTGCAAAAGGATGCCTTCTCGTAATTCAATATTTGGGTATTTGGAGGTACGAACACCTAGGCTGAGGTAGGATAACCAATTGGGCTACAAGCCTCATTGAGTCTTCTTCCACAACATGTCTATAACAACAATAATAGCACCCGAGTGACACTTGGATGATGACAACATAAAATACAATAATGTATTTGCACCATAATATAATTGATGGCAATGCATTTGTATGAAAATAATATTTGTAAAATAGCAACAACAACAACAACACCAATCATTTATACAACAATTATTTTATTAATATTATAATATATTTATTTGGTTGATGCAGGATTGTCTGCCATGATCGAATGCTTCTACATCATTTTGGGTCATCCCTCAGTTACATGACCATTGAGTCTAAATCAATATTATTATGTTATAAGAAGGTTGTTATATAATTGGTTAATAGAACAAAATCCATGGTCTTTTTTATTAACACTATCCTTGATTTACAATGAATAATTATGAACATTTTAGGGTTTCAAGTTATTATTAATAATTATGATCCCTTAGTTCACATGATGTATGATGTTGAACGTGTTCCAAGGCTAAAATTGTATGATTTCGTCATGTGCAAGCATTTCAAAAATCATTGTATAATGTTTAAGAATGATTTATGTATGTAACATATATGTCCATGGTTTAACCTTGATGTAGTTAACATTATTAAACCCTTACCCTAATAATATGTCAATAAAGGGTTAAATAACTTGTAATTTGTTATTGAGGTATTTATATATCTCACCCACTCTATCCATTATATTAATGTGATCTTTCTTGATCATTTGTGTGGGTGCTTAAGGACATCCTTAATATATTTTATGCTATCATTCTATCATTTTTATTTCTAATTATTTTGTTAGAGTTGTTGTTCTACTTCTATTTTTTTTAGAAAAGTATTATGAAATCCAACATGGTTCACTTCTTGATGTTTGAATCCATAATATTTTCATAAAACAAATAGAAACAATCCATTCACTCAAATCTTATACAAAAAACATAGAGGACTAAATAAAGAAAAAGAAATATATAAATTGGTGTACACCTATGGGCATTATAAATAATCATTGTATTATCCATGGATAAGAATTTCTACACCCCAATAATCAAATGATGTAGTGGTGGGCGTATTTACACCAATACCAAAAACCCTAATTACATAAGTGAACTTGACCTAAGCTTACATTACAAAATGGATTTAAGGATAATTGCAAGTTTATAAGGTGGGTTAAACCATAACAAGGTTAACCATGGACCATAGGGCTTTTATAATAAAATATTACAATAAATTAAATACATTGTACAATGAATGCCCTTAGGCCTATCCAAGATTACATCATATAATGTTAGCCTTGGCCATGAATTAGATTACACTTTCAACACCCCCTCATAATCTAAATTGAGGGGTCAAGAAAAGAAGATATTAGTGATAATAATATTTCATGCTCATAATGGATACTCTAGTGGACCTCTATAGTTTAGGTAGATCCTTTTAAATCTTCCTCATCATCCAAAAGACATCCATCCATATTCAAAAATTTAGCTTCAATCCTTTATAATTTTAGCAAGCAATTCTTCATTGAACGTCCTTCCTTTTTGTAGTATCCACATATGGTATTTGACATCTTTGAAGACTTAGCTTGACCCTTGGACCCCTAGGTATTAGCCTTCCTGGGATTGAATTCCTTTGCATGAGCCTGTATTTATGAAGCACCACTATAATTCCTCATTACCACATGAAAATGAACTAGAAGAGAGAAACATTGATTAAGAGTAAGAGTTTTACTGAGATTTTATGAACATAGGAATCATATGAAACATGAGGTTCAACATATAAAAAGTATGTGAGATATTAGTAAGGACAATATTTCTTTTTACCTCTAGAAGATGCAATATCTACTCTCAATGCCTTAAATATCATAATATAGTCCTCAACATTATCAAACTCAACCAATTTGAGAGAAGAAATCTCTAATTCCAAGCGACTTACTTTAGTTGTATTTACTTTTCTAAATAACTCATGCAATTTTGACCATACCTTGATAGGTTCACTTTCTTATTTGATATGGAAAAGCAATTTTGGTTAAATCAACAAGGAGAATAGACCAAGAGCTTCTTATTTCTTATGCTAATGAGTTTCTTCATCAAGTGATCCTACTTCATCTTCTTGAAAGATGCACCATAGGTTCTTATTGTGTAATAGGCTAACCTTTTAGGTTAGCCAAATACTATAATTTCATCAATTAAGACAAGTAACTAGGAATTGACGATGCATATTATACAATTTGACACTTAACACCATAGAACATACTTGAGTTGATGCTACTAGTGAATAGATCTCAAAACATTATATGTTTTGAAAAAATAGAATCAAAACGCTTTTATATGCAAAAGATATGGTCTTCAAAAGTTTTTGCCCAATGGACCTCCAAAACTAAAAAATTAAAGCCCCAAGATTTAGAAAAGTTGGATCCAAGTGCTTACTTCCACTTGACATTCTATGATTCATTTGTATCCTCCACTTATGTCTTGCCACTTTAGCACGTCTAAACCTATATGATTGCGATGATTGCTCTTTCCTCATGGGTTGTCACTATATAAATATGAAAAATATTGATTTATGTGGCACATAGAAGAACCAAGTTGGCCTCCATATCATTCAAATATCCATTACATTCACTAGACTTTGAATTTTCCAAAAGTGAGATTCAAACACGAGTCTTGCAAATGTTGGGTGCTTTCGGCTAACCAAGGCACTTAACATTCCTTTGTAAATAAAGTTACCTCCCTTCATGCATAAGATTTCACCCTCAATGCTAAGACAAAAATGACTTGCAAAAGGATACTTTCTCGTAATTCAATCTTTGGGTATTTGGAGGTACGAACACCTAGGCTGAGGTAGGATAACCAATTGGGCTACAAGCCTCATTGAGTCTTCTTCCACAACATGTCTATAGCAACAATAATAGCACCTGAGTGACACTTGGATGATGACAACATAAAATACAATAATGTATTTGCACCATAATACAATTGATGACAATGCATTTGTAGGAAAATAATATTTGTAAAATAGCAACAACAACAACAACACCAATCATTTATACAACAATTATTTTATTAATATTATAATATATTTATTTGGTTGATGCAGGATTGTCTGCCATGCTCGAATGCTTCTACATCATTTTGGGTCATCCCTCAGTCACATGACCATTGAGTCTAAATCAATATTATTATGTTATAATAAGGTTGTTATATAATTGGTTAATAGCACAAAATCCATGGTCTTTTTCATTAACACTATCCTTGATTTACAATGAATAATTATAAACATTTTAGGGTTTCAAGTTATTATTAATAATTATGATCCCTTAGTCCACATGATGTATGATGTTTAATGTGTTCCAAGGCTAAAATTGTATGATTTCGTCATGTGCAAGCATTTCAAAAATCATTGTATAATGTTTAATAATGATTTATGTATTTAACATATAGGTCCATGGTTTAACCTTGATGTAGTTAACATTATTAAACCCTTACCCTAATAATATGTCAATAAAAGGTTAAATAACTTGTAATTTGTTATTGAGGTATTTATATATCTTACCCACTCTATCCATTATATTAATGTGATATTTTCTTGATCATTTGTGTGGGTGCTTAAGGACATCCTTAATATCTTTTATGCTATCATTCTATCATTTTTATTTCTAATTATTTTGTTAGAGTTGTTGTTCTACTTCTATTTTTTTTAGAAAAGTATTATGGAATCCAACATGGTTCACTTCTTGATGTTTGAATCCATAATATTTTCATAAAACAAATAGAAACAATCCATTCACTCAAATCTTATACAAAAAACATAGAGGACTAAATAAAGAAAAAGAAATATAGAAATTGGTGTACACCTATGGGCATTATAAATAATCATTGTATTATCCATGGATAAGAATTTCTACACTCCAATAATCAAATGATGGACTGGTGGGCGTATTTACACCAATACCAAAAACCCTAATTACATAAGTGAACTTGACCTAAGCTTACATTACAAAATGGATTTAAGGTTAATTACAAGTTTATAAGGTGGGTTTAACCATAACAAGGTTAACCATGGACCATAGGGCTTATATAATAAAATATTACAATAAATTAAATACATTGTACAATGAATGCCCTTAGGCCTATCCAAGATTACATCATATAATGTTAACCTTGGCCATGAATGAGATTACACTTTCAACACCCCCTCATAATCTAAATTGAGGGGTCAAGAAAAGAAGATATTAGTGATAATAATATTTCATGCTCATAATGGATACTCTAGTGGACCTCTATAGTTTAGGTAGATCCTTTTAAATCCTCCTCATCATCCAAAATACTTCCATCCATATTCAAAAATTTAGCTTCAGTCCTTTATAATTTTAGCAAGCAATTCTTCATTGAATGTCCTTCCTTTTGTAGTATCCACAAATGGTATTTGACATCTTTGAAGGCTTAGCTTGACCCTTGGACCCCTAGGTATTAGCCTCCTTGGGATTGAATTCCTTTGCATGAGCCTGTATTTATGAAGCATCACTATAATTCCTCATTACCACATGAAAATGAACTAGAAGAGAGAAACATTGATTAAGAGTAAGAGTTTTTTGAGATTTTATGAACATAGGAATCATGTGAAACATGAGGTTCAACATATAAAAAGTAGGTGAGAGATTAGTAAGGACAATCTTTCATTTTACCTCTAGAAGATGCAATATCTACTCTCAATGCCTTAAATATCATAATATAGTCCTCAACATTATCAAATAACCAATTTGAGAGAACAAATTTCTAATTCCAAGAGAGAACAAATCTCTAATTCCAAGCAACTTACTTTAGTTGTATTTATTTTTCTAAATAACTCATGCAATTTTGACCATACCTTTATAGGTTCACTTTCTTATTTGATATGGAAAAGCAAATTTGGTTAAATTAACAAGGATAATAGACCAAGAGCTTCTTATTTTTATGCTAATGAGTTTCTTCATCAAGTGATCCTACTTCATCTTCTTGAAAGATGCACCATAGGTTCTTATTGTGTAATAGGCTAACCTTTTAGGTTAGCCAAATATTATAATTTCATCAATTAAGACAAGTAACTAGGAATTGATGATGCATATTATACAATTTGACACTTAACACCATAGAACATACTTGAGTTGATGCTACGAGTGAATAGAGCTCAAAACATTATACGTTTTGAAAAAATAGAATCAAAACGCTTTTATATGCAAAAGATATGGTCTTCAAAAGTTTTTGCCCAATGGACCTCCAAAACTAAAAAATTAAAGCCCTAAGCCTTAGAAAAGTTGGATCCAAGTGCTTACTTCCACTTGACATTCTATGATTCATTTGTATCCTCCACTTATGTCTTGCAACTTTAGCACGTATAAACCTATATGATTGCGATTATTGCTCTTTCCTCATGGGTTGTCACTGTATAATTATGAAAAATATTGATTTATGTGGCACATAGAAGCACCAAGTTGGCCACCATATTATCCAAATATCCATTACATTCACTAGAATTTGTATTTGCCAAAAGTGAGATTCAAACACGAGTCTTGCAAATGTTGGATGCTTTCGGCTAACCAAGGCACTTAACATTCCTTTATAAATAAAGTTACCTCCCTTCATGCATAAGATTTCACCCTCAATGCTAAGACAAAAAAAACTTGCAAAAGGATGCCTTCTCGTAATTCAATATTTGGATCTTTGGAGGTACGAACACATAGGCTGAGGTAGGATAACCAATTGGGCTACAAGCCCCATTGAGTCTTCTTCCACAACATGTCTATAAGTAACACCATTCACACCAATGAAATGCTTTCTATTGAACAAAAGCGTGGTTCAAACCTTGAACCATGTGCTATCAAATTTTATCCTTCCTTTTAGCTATCCAATCAACCACATTCCTTCATCAAGACATACCTCTAAATCCCTTAGTTTTGGTTTATGAGTGCCTTGTTTCAAAAGAAAAAAATAACAAGATCTAGAATTAGCCCCACAACCTCCTATATAGCATGCCCTAATTTTCCTTTTACTAGCCATTCTAGCATCGCTATAACACTATCTAAAAAACACTAATTCCTTGTGAAGAATAGTGTTAACATCACATTTTATGTCAGTGACGGTTGTATCTAGAGTGTGCACCCACCAGTTAGTGCATGCTAAAATTATGGTACCAAAAATAATTTAAAAAACCAAAAACGTTTACCCTCTTTTCTATCGTAGCAATCCTATAGAGGTCTCAAAGAAAAATTAAGAATCCAAATTGAATTTTTTGTAAAGAAGATTGGAAATACCTCAATGATGAATGAAGAAATATTAAAAAAGGAATTTTCCTCTCTACTTCTAATGCCAAAAATGCTTATGAAGCTTTACAAAGTAATTTTTCCAAGGAATTGAAAGATAAATTAAAGACTCCAAATGTGCTTTCTACATAAAAAAGCAATGTTACTCCATACTTGCTCCGATACGATGTTAGAATTCACAATATTTTCAAAAAAATAAATAAATGCAATCCATCCATTCAAACCTTATATATAAATAATAAAAGGATGAAACAAAGGAAATGAGGCAAAAATTGCTAGGCTCCCATAAGCACCATAAATAATTATTGAGATTATAATTTGATTCATGACCAAGGCCAACATCGTATGATGTATTGGATAGGCCTAAGGGAATTTAATTATATAATGTATCGATTAATTCTAGTTTTTTATTATATAAGCCCTATGGGCTACGGTTAACCTTGTTATAGTTAAACCCTCTTTATAACTTATAATTAACCTAAAGCCTTCTTATTATGTTAGCTTAGGTTAAACATTATTATGTAATTGGAATTTTGGTATTGATATAAATGCCCCCTCCCACTCCTCATTTAATCATCATAGTGTTATGCAATATTATCTATAGATATAGTGATTATTTATGGTGTCAAAAAGTACCCACCATATCTCTCTCTTTTGTCCTATTTTATTTTTACATAATATTTGAGTGGATGGATTGCTTCAATTTATTTTTGGAAAATATCGTGAATTCCAACATGGTATCAAAGCAAGTATGGAGTGGAATTGCTTGGTCATGCAGAAAGACCATTCAGAGCCTTTGATTTTTCCTCTAAAATTTAGGGCAAAATTTTCATTTCTTCATAAGGATATATTTTATAAGAAGCGGGGAGGTTATTCCACTTATCTACTCATTTGTATTTCCAAGTTTTTTTTAATAGATTTCTTACCTACTCAATTTTCTTCCTTGTTGTCATCAAAGTTTCCTTGATATTTTTGGTGTATTTTCAAATTTGGAATGGATCAAATCCTATTTGCCTCTACAAAATAGCTATGACATCGTGATCATATACAAGAGAGGGTTTTGGTGAAATTTTTTTGCATTTGAAAATGCCCCATGTGTGCACCTTTTTTCATGAAGTCTTGCTGCTTCAATGGCAAGTATACATTGTTGCCTTCTATGAAAGTGATGGGATTGAATTTCCATCTGGAAGGGTTATTGAGTTGGACAAAGGAGCACAACTCTATGTTGAGTTTTCTATTAGTCATGGGCTTGAGGCACCACCAACTATTTTTGTAGCAAAATCATAAATATTTGTAGGAGAAAATCAACCAACATATGATGAATCTTGCAACTTGCAAATATGGCACATTGGCCAAAGGGGCTATGGTTTAGATTCTTACAAGAGGATATCCTAAGTTTGAATCAAATGGAGACCTTATTTTGTTGGTAATGGTAAGGTTGGAAGAGGTTACCTATGAGGGTTTCAGATTAATCCATCTTAGCTAGATCTGATTGATTGGATATGCTATGCTCATAAAGTTATCTAGAGATTAAAGATCACTAGTTTGAGAACTTTTGATTCAATTTGTGTGGCAAAAAAAATTGTTCTAATTTGTTTTTGGTTCAAGCATCTCAAAGAATGCACTGCTCTATTGGCCACTAGAATGTGCTTTAACTTGTGAGACTCTGGTTTAAATCTTGCCTAGGGCACCTTTTAGGATTTTGGATAAGATGAATGACTTGACCGATGTGACGACCATTGTGGTGCTTTCATGCACCATGAAAAACAATTTTTTATATATCTTTATAATGGTTCAACTAATCGAATGCTTGAAAGAATTGACTATCAAGTAAAATAGAGGAGCTAAAGTGGTGAAACAAGATTGGAGTGCAATAGTGAATCAAAATTCACCATGTGGCAATTCAAGATTGGCTCTTGCAACCCTAAGGTTTGGACATATTTTTTAATATTTTTGGGTCCATTAGGGAAAATATTCTAGAGGCCATAACTTTTACATATGGAAGAATTTTGATCCCATTTTTTTCAAACTATATAATTTTTTGAGCTCTATGCACTAGTGGAATCAATTTATAAACCTACTATGCTGCTAGGGGTTAGATTATGTAATGTGAATTACAAATCCCTAGTTAATTATTGTAGTGAATTTCACTACACTCAATTTTTTTACCTTAGATGGATTTTTGGAAGAAGAATAAAACAAAGGTAAAGCTGGCAAAAAGTGAGGAAAGAGGCATCAAACCAATGTGGGAAATTTTTTTGATCAAGGGCTAGTGCCATTTTATGAAAGTTCTAACCAAGAAAGGAAGACAAAGTTCCAATGGCTTATGAAGCCCAAAAGTTTGAAAAGGTAAAAAGTGATAGAGAAGTTTGATGGGCGCACAGAGAGAAAAAATTTCAAAGGTCAAAAGTTAGAAAAGTTTTGAAGGAGAAAAGAAAAGAAAAGTTTTGAGAGTCGAACCATGTGTCACAAAGAACTTTCAAAGGTAGATAAAATAAAATTTCTAAAAAGACAAAACATCCAAAAGGTTTGATAAAAATATAAATTTTTTTTTTGACAAAAGTCCAACTTGATTATGAAAATTTATAAAGTTTAGACGCAGGGAGATGATGAAAAGTTATGGCAACCATCTAATTAAAAATTAATAGCTCACATCACCCTAGAAGATAAAAGGATGTTGGAGAAGAGAACATGAGTGCTCTAAAAATTTAGGCATAATGCATAAGTGACCAATAAGGAAAAGTGGTTAGATATAGATCGTAAGACATCAGTGCTAGTGCACAAACTCCCAAAAGGGGATATGAGCTTAACTAATAATCCATTACTGAGAGAAATTAAGGATCACCTACTGGCATCACTTGGGCTCAATAATACAAGAAAAGTGGTTGGCCTATTATAGGTAGAACCATAGTAGCCATAATAGCAACAATCCCAAATCTAACAACATTGATTGAATAAGGTGCTTCTATTTTCAAGATCCCTAGGATGGTAGTTGAACATCTAGTAGCCCAAAATTGATGATTCTAGATTCAGAGACCTCGAAGGGATAAAAATAATGTAAGGAGGATCAAATCAAGGGAGAAATAGAGAAACATTGTCAGAGACTCCTGTGTAAGTTTTAAAGGAAAAATCTCCTCATTTTTATCTATAAATAGTAGAAGTTTAGGAATTGTAAAGAATCGATGGGTTGTATGCAGGGTTATGCATAAGGGGTTGGACTCAAAATGTACTTGTAAAAAAATGGTGAATCCTAATCAAAATCAAGGTGAATCAAGGTGAATTCTAAGTAAATCAAATCAATCATATTCACACCAAAATTTGGGGTATTTGAAGCCCTAAAATATAAGGTCATATTTGGGGAAAATTTTAACCTATTAAATCACCTTATAACTTCATAAAACACCACCATTAGATCAGGCTCAAAAAGAGCTTTCCAACGAGTACAAATATGCCTATGTTTGGATATATATTGTGGCGAATTGACCCTAAGAAAAAATTGGTCCTAAAAATTTTAGGCAAATGGGCCGACGTCGAGGGTCCTCATATTCGCCAATTTCAAATTTTGGAAATCCTAATATTCTCCCAATTTGTGAATATTCACCACTATGCATAACCCTGGTTGTATGTAACTTCCCTTACATTTTCTTTTTTATAATAGTCTAGATCCAAACCCTAGGTTGTTTTGTGGATATGCTTCAAGCCCTTACTTCTATCATGATTTGTAACATTCATCTACATATATATCTATCTATCTATATATATATACTAACTAGAAGCCATGACTACTGGGATTTTCTATCTAGTTTCTCGTGTGTATGTATGTTTATGTGCATGTATAATAGGTTGTGACTACTTTATCTCTATCTTGTTTCTTGTATGTATAGTTTGTGCTTATCTATACATATCGAAAAGAGAAAGTGTTCCTTATGCACTATCTATGGATGATTCACACATTCATTATCCCATAATTGTGTAGAATAATCTTATGATCTTGGTGCATCACCACCGATTAGCTTAGGATTTTTAGTTTCCTCTATTTCTTGTGGTTTTTATTTCCCTTTTCCTTTTTGCACTAAGATCTAGGTAGGGTAGGTTAGGATAAAAAGTTTTAAATATCACATCTTAAAGGAGTTGGCCTTGTAAAAAACCCTGGTGGTAGTCCAATTGAGTCAATTCCCATGCTCTTAGAGCTACCCTGTTGTGTCGCTCCATGTGAGGTAGGATCATCTGGTCATCCAGTCCCCCACATTTTGTGGCCATGACAATAAGAGAGGAAAACATTTTAATGGCACGTCTGATGGGACCCAATTGATTTATTTTAACTAGTATCACTATCAAGAACTCTAATAGGCTGACCCTGGTGAAGGTCCATGTCTATCTACTTGATTGAAGCATCTTAAAATCTCACCTAGAAACTCTACTCAAAGAAAACTATCTAGAAGAAGCCACTTAGAAACCATATACTTTGTAGTTTCTAATCCACATGCATTGTTTCTATCACTTAACACCATTTCAATAAGAAGAAGAGGCAAAGGCCAGATCATGGCTACTCAACCAATCAGAGCATTACCTACTTGAAATGATAGAGGTTCATTGCAACCTTCTACTCTATCTACAATATGGGATGATATTTCAACATCAATACTAAATTTTCTCCCATATCGAGCACCTACAAAATATGGTTAGCTTGTGCGTGATTCATAATGTAATAGAGAAAATGTGGCTCTGATATCGTTGGTGGCATCATTTAGAGGAAAGGCTTGTAAGTGGTACATATCACTTAAATTGCATTCAATTTTTGATTGGGACCAATTTTTATCTTATTTGTGGAGAGATTTAGAGAGAAGGTAGAGGGAGTGTCTCTTTTGGACCAATTGTCAACCATAAACAATGTGCCGATGGAGGCCATGGATGACTTCAACCTCCAAATTCACAAGGCATGACATAAAATACCTAATCAGGTCTATCCCCACTAGATATGGCATTCATATATTATCTGAAGGCCTTAAATTCTAAAATATCCTTAATTATTAAGGCTAGGGAAGGAAATTCTCTATTAGACACCTATGACATAGCCATCTAGGCTAAAAATGACCTAATCCAAATTGGAAGGCTAGCTCCTATGCACCTCATGCCTTTGTTTCCCAGTGTTCAACCTCCATATTAGCCTCCTTAGACAATACAAGAAATGACATTTCAAACAACTACATTTTTACATACAACCCTGCTCCCCCTCCTGTTCTAGTTCCCTTTGTTTCAGACAACTCTAAGTTTAAAGCAATGAAAAGTCTACTCAAGATAGTCACCAATGAAATGTTATCCATAAGAAAGCAATAAAATACTTAGAGGTTTCAATATAAAAATAAACCAAGACCTCCCTTCCAAAAAAGCAACTAGGGTAATATACCTCCTTATAATGGCTATCCAAGGTCCCAATTTTAGACTAATAGGGATGTTGATCAGGCATAGAGCCAAAATCAACAAGTGGTTCCACTATCAACCCTTCTACAACAAGTACCTCTTAAACCTACTAGGGAGATAACTCCCATCCAAAACAACTATGTAGAGGAGTCTTCTTCTTGGTATTGTCCAACTTCAAATGCTTACTCTACCTAGATCGATCCTAGAGAAAGCTCCCAGTCAACTGCAACCATGACAAGTGAAATGATACCCCCTTAGGCATCATCATCTTATTTAGGGGTTAAATATTAAACAAGTAGTGAACCTTCCTTGACCTCATCCCTCTCTAAGTTAAGTTATGTGCATTTAGAGTAGATCCTAGTCACCTAGGATGAGGAAGAAGTGTATGTGATATCTAATAGAGCAGGCATTCTAGTAGCCAGTAGGCGACAAGTCAAATTTGACTATGTAAAAAAGACTAACAAGTAGTTGATGGAGGAGTAGGAGAAGATCAATTAGGCCATCTTGAGCATTCAAATAAGGTCAACTAAACTTAGAGGAGAGAATTTTGCCATAGTACCACCAATGTAGAACATACTAGAACATCTAGTGGTTAGCAAGATAAGAATTCTAGAATACCTAAAGCAGTACATTCGCCAATCAAAAATGATAAAAATTCCTCAATTATCTATGGACAAGTCCAAAACTCAATAGATATTGAAAGCTTCTCATAATATCAACTCCCTTGAGTCATCTAGCATGGTGGATCGGCTAAAGAAGTCCATAGTGGATGTGCCAATATGGAATATCTTGTCCATTCTTGAGCAAAAAGAGAATCTCAAGAATGCATTGGAAGAAAAAAATAATCCAAGACAACAAAAGGCAACAACTATCTTGCAAATATCTGTACTTGAATAAGCATACCTAATCCTATCCCTTTTTATTTATCCCTAGTATACAAAGACAAACTGACCCATAATTGTACAATAGGCTCTAGGGCTAGCACTTCAGTCATGCTAAAAGGGGTGGTAGACACATTATGTTATATTATCGGTCAGTAAACAAAAGGGTAGTGTAGTTGGATGGTAGTGCATTCCAAATCTTAGGAATTATATGTTGGACATTTTGAGTCCCTAAGCTAATATGTTGTCATTGATGTCAAAAGATCATTTAATGTCAAAAGGATCAATGAAGGGTTTTTGTGAAAACCAAGATAGGAAAAATAAAAGGTTTTATTTAAAACCATGGACAACAGATTTGATCTGGGTTTTTCTTAAAACCCAAGTTGGGCTTTCGTTTCATCGAAAAAGGTGCCCCGATGATGGAGATATTTAAGTTTTAATATTTGGTTTAAATTTTAATTATTTAAAATTTGAATTCAAATTTAAAACTAAATATGCAAGATTTCCACCGACGTCATCAAGCAAATAAAAAGTCATATTTCCACCGACGTCTTCGATATGATTAAAGGACTATATAAAGGGGGCTTCAATTGATTATTATTTTATCCTTGCTCGTGTAATAAAATTGTTGGCTATCGAATCGTTTATGAGCTCGTGCAAATTTCTTGAGAAGTGAGGCAGCGAATAAGACAGATTGCATTCGGAGAAACAAACATCATGGGCAGCATGGCGCATTGGCAAGTGGGCCTTGGCTAAGGCACGAGGTAGATAAAAATGCCAAGGATCGAATCCCCTTGATTGCATTTTTGGAAAGCGTGAGAGAAGCGCTTCAGCACCTTTGGTTTTGTGGAAGGTGGAGAAGGGGATAAGGCACGTTGTGCCTTTCCCTTTCCAATGAGCGGCTAGCTCGGTTGGAATCTTAGCCATGGCTAAGACACTCACGGTATGTGCAAGTCGGGGGTTCGAATCCCCTTGAGGAGGTAATTACGTTTTGCATTAATTTAATTTTATTTAGCCCTAAGGTTGGAGTTATAAGGTGGTTAGTGGAAATTAAAGTTTTAATTAAGCTTTGTTATTTGGGCTATATTGATTATTGCAAAACTTGAGGGGTTTAATGATTTATTTGATGGTTATTAAGAATTGAATTTAGGAGAAATAAGGAGTTGTTTTAAAGTATTTTTGAAAGGCTTATTGATTGTTATTTTGATAAGGGTTTTATTAAAAAGGGACTTTGGTGGATGTGTTTATTTAGTTGGAGTAAAAAGGGTGTAAATTGAGTTATGCTTTATATTGTGATTATTTGAAGTCCACTAACCCTTATTGAGATTGGAAAGGAAAGTTGTGTTTAAGTGTGGCAGATTTTGTGGACAACTCCTTGGCATCAAAAAGGTATGGGCACATTCTCCTATTGATTGTTTATGGTGGTTGATTTCTGAAATATCTTTGGAGAGAAAAGGATTGATTGTGGTTTCCATTTTTGAGAGTTGTTGGTTTAATGCTTCAAGGTTTTCTGGTTTGTGAGTTGTAATTAAACCTTGTTTTAGAAGCATTGTTGTTGAAGCCCATTGATTGTGAAATGAACTTGAACTTGAGTTAGAGAAGAACATGAGTATAATTGTTATGTGAGATTTGTGATTGAGCATTGTTGGAAACATTTTGAGTTGGTTAAATACATGCTTGGACTAGGGTTTGTGAGAAAGGATTGTTCCTTGAGGTGATTGGTTGAGTTGAGTTGATTTAAGCCTAGTCAAGTGGATGCATGTGGTTGTTCAAGTTCCTAGAAACAAACTATTTCATATTCTGATTTGAGTAGATTGAGTTGAGTTGAGATTGGGATTTGAGTATAGAACATATTGAGTCTCTAACAATTCTTATGCTTCTATTGAGTTGAGATTGGGATTTGAGTATAGAACATATAGAGTCTCTAACAATTCTCTTTATGCTTCTATGAGATTGATTTGAGTTGAGATTGGGATTTGAGTATAGAACATATTGAGTCTCTAACAATTCTCTTTATGCTTCTATGAGATTGAATTGAGATATTGATTGAACATTGAGCTTAGAACATATTGAGTCTCTAACAATTCTCTTTATGATTCTATGTGATTTGAGACAAGTCTTTGAGAAGGCTTGTGGACTGATTTGAGTTAAGCTTTTGTGAAAGCTTACTATGCATATTTGAGCAAGTCCTAGAGAGGACTTATTGAGCAGATTTGAGCAAGTCCTAGAGAGGACTTATTGAGTAGATTTGAGCAAGTTCTAGAGAGGACTTATTGAGAGATTTGGATAGGTTATGTGTGGACCTGTTGAGCAGATTTGAGAGGTTTGTGTGGATATTGAGTTTTTTCTGTGTGGATCTGTTGAGAAAATTTGAGAGGTTCTATGTGGACCTGTTGAGCAGATTTGAGCAGGTTCTGTGTGGACCTGTTGAGAAGATTTGAGCAGGTTCTGTGTGGACCTATTGAGCATATTTGAGCAGGTTCTATGTGGACCTATTGAGCAGATTTGAGCAGGTTCTGTGTGGACCTATTGAGCATATTTGAGCAGGTTCTATGTGAACCTATTGAGCAAAATTGTACTAGATCGATTGTACTATGTTTAGTACAAGAGATTGAGCAGAACTGTGCTAGACCGACTGAACTGTGTTTGGTATAGTATTGAGATAGAGCTTTGGAGGTGATAGAGTATAGAGGATAGAGTCTCAGTGGATAGAGATCCAGCAGCCAGGACAATTGAAGATAGATCTGAGTGAGGAGTCTTCAAGTGGAAAGAGATCCACCAGTCAGTGCAGCATAGAGACAGAGTCTTCTAGAAGATCACTAGCCAGAGCAGAAGGGGAAAGAGTTCTCCTATGGAAGAGATCCACAAACTTGAGATTAGGGGATCAACATCTCCTTTGGACAGAAGTCCATAAACATTGTAATTTGGGAAAGATTCCCAAGAGATTATTTGAGAAATATTTAGAAGAAATATTTTCTCTGTGGAGGTAGCCCACATTGGGTGAACCACGTTAAAATCTGTGTCTCTATTGTGTGTGATGATTGGTGCATTGCTTTGGTTATTGCTATTGATATTGCCATTGATTATATTGATTAATACTATTTGGGAAAGAAAAGTAAAAAGTGGTCTTATATTGTTCACCCCCCTCTTAGTATAAGCTTGTGTTCTTCAATTGGTATTAGAGTTGGTTCCTTCAGAAAGGGTTTAATAGCTTGAAGGAAGATCTTGCAAGAACACAAATGGCAAAGAAAGGCAAGAGTAAAAGCATGAGACACAAGAAGAAAAGAACACCTATGGTCATGAAAGAAAAGGAAGATGAGTTTAATATTGTTGTGTTGGGAGGACACATGGAAATAGATTCAAGAGATGAATCAAGTAATGGAGAAATATCCAGACTGATAAAGTTTTGTACCAGTTGTGGAAAGACAGGTCATCATGCAACTTATTGTTCACAAGAAGGTGAAGAATATTTTGTCTGTGGTCAACTCGGTCATGATGCAAGTTATTGCAATGGGTTTGATAGTAGTGAAGATGAAGATGATTCTCTTAGATTTGAAGTTCTAAAGAATGAGTCAAAAAAGGATAACAAGAATAGTCGAAGCAGGTATCAAGAAGAAACTCCACTTTGGACAATAGAAGAAATTGAAGAAGAGGAAGATTCAGATAAAGAAAAGGAGGAAGCCACTCTTAAGGAACTTGTTGAATTGAAAAGAGAAAATTCAGAATTGAAGGCTCAAATACAAGAAGATGAGAAATGTAAGACAAAGCTTCTACAGGATATATCTGACTTGAGAGATAAGGTTGAAAAGGCAAGAAGAGTTGAAAAAGGTATGGTTGAACAGTCAAAGGTAAAAGAGATAGAATGTGAAAGGCTTATGGTTACTCTTGAAGAATTAAAAAGGGAGAACTCAGGATTAAGGGTCCAAGCTCAAGAAGATGAAAAAGCAAAAGCAAGGTTTTTATAGGAACTCACCAACTTCAAAATCAAAGTTGAAGAGACAAGGAAAATTGAAGAAGGTATGGTTGAAAAATTAAAGACAAAAGATCTAGAGTGTGAAATATTAGAGCATGAGATAGTTTCACTAAGGATGGAAGTAAAAGGCTCTAAGGATAAGCTACACAAGTCTGAGGAAAATTCAAGGACCTTGGAAAGGACTATCAATGCACAAAGATCATCAGTCACCATAACAGGACTTAGTTCTAAAGAAGAACAAGGGAGACAAGAAGCAGAAAAAGGAGAGCCAAGCTACTATGCGGATAATGCAAGTAAGTACTCAATTGATAGTGATGCTAGTTTTTCAGACAATGATAGAGATGAAGTCTTGTTTATGGTTGAAGAAAAATATCCAGTTAAGAAAAAGACTCCAGTTATTCTCAAGTGTTTTAGATGTGGTAAATTTGGACATCTTGAAGATGATTGCACTAGGGATGGCTATAGTTTCAGTGATGATGATTTTGAAGATGCACTTGGTAAACCGGATGAGAATCTTCTAATGGCATTAGAAGAAGAAGAAGTGAGTGATCCTATAGAAGATAAGTCAAAAGAAAGGAATGATATGGACAAAGGAAAACAAATAGAGGACTATTCAATAGAGAATGGTTATGATCTCAAGGGAGAACTTATCTATGCTCTTGACATAGTAAAGAAGGTAAGAAAGCAACACTCTAAACTTGAAAGTCAATTTCAAGAATGTGATGAAGAAATATTACTACTCATAGAGGACTTAGAAAAGTCAAAGGCTAAGGCAAGCAAGTTCAAAGATAAGTTAGAAGCAAAGATTCTGGAATGTGAAAAGTTAACACATGAAGTTGCACTACTAAAGGAAGATCTAGAGGATTCCAAGAATAAGCTATACAAGTATGTAACCAGTGAAAAGAATGTGGATAAAATAGTCAGGATACAAAGAGGAGCATCAAACAAAATAGGTCTTGGTTCTAAATAGGTTCAAAAGAAATGGGTAGAAAAGTCTACTTCAGGTCTTGAAGAAGAAGGTACTTCAGAAGAAGGATTCTCAGAGGTAAGCGAAAGTGAAAATGAAACTTCTAAGGATGAGTCAGATTGCAATGAGTCCAACAAGGATAATGGGCAAAGAAGATACAGATGGAACAACAATCATAATAGGAGACCAATGAGGTCTAGGCAAGGAAGCTTCAATGGGAGATGCTTCTCATGTCACAGGTTTGGGCACATGGCTTCACAGTGCAGGTCACATGAAAGATAGGTATATGGAAGAGAACAAATTTTTCGAGGATATTGTTATTCATGTAATGAATTTGGTCACAAGGCAATGAATTGCAGGATTCATGACAAAAGAGGATATGGCTTCACTAGGAGAAATCCTAAGACAGTTGTACATCCAAGGAATAATAACATTAAGTGTTATAAGTGCAATAATGATGGTCACATAGCAAGATGGTGTAGAGAAAATATTCCAGAAATAAGCATGAACAGGAATAGGAATATGAATAGGAACAGAAACATGAATAGGAACATGAAGATGAACAAGAACAAGAGACTCAAAAAATATTGAGAACAAGAATAGGTACAAAAATAGGAACATGGATGAGAACAAGAATAGGAACAAGAACATGGATGATGACTTGGAAAGAAATAGTGAGAGGATTCAACAAAAAGGAAGAGGAAAAGATAAAGGCAGAGAACAGTGCTTTCGGGGAGTAGAAATACTCCCACCCTAGAATTAACCACCTCATGTGGAGGTGGGGGAGGGGCTAAGCTAAGAGGCTTAATTCTTAGCCCCGAGCCCCAAAGGTGACCCTTTGCCATTGATGTCAAAGGGGGAGAGATTTGTGTATTATGGGGAGAGTTTTTGATATGAGGAGAGTTTTGATATCTGAGAGAGCATTGAGCCAGGGGGAGCAAAGTCCCAGGGGGAGCAGAAAAGAAGGTCAGATTTTAGTAAAAGGATTTGGGTTGCCATCAATGACAAAGGGGGAGATTGTTGGACATTTTGAGTCCCTAAGCTAATATGTTGTCATTGATGTCAAAAGATCATTTAATGTCAAAAGGATCTATGAAGGGTTTTTGTGAAAACCAAGATAGGAAAAATAAAAGGTTTTATTTAAAACCATGGATAACATATTTGATCTAGGTTTTTCTTAAAACCCAAGTTGGGCTTTCGTTTCATCGAAAAAGGTGCCCCGGTGATGGAGATATTTAAGTTTTAATATTTGGTTTAAATTTTAATTATTTAAAATTTGAATTCAAATTTAAAACTAAATATGCAAGATTTCCACCAACGTCATCAAGCAAATAAAAAGTCATATTTTCATCGACGTCTTCGATATGATTAAAGGACTATATAAAGGGGGCTTCAATTGATTATTATTTTATCCTTGCTCGTGTAATAAAATTGTTGGCTATCGAATCGTTTATGAGCTCATGCGAATTTCTTGAGAAGTGAAGCAGCGAATAAGATAGACTACGTTCGGAGAAACAAACGTCATGGGCAGTATGGCGCATTGGCAAGTGGGCCTTGGCTAAGGTGCGGGGTAGATAAAAATGTCGAGGATCGAATCCCCTTGACTGCATTTTTGGAAAGCGTGAGAGAAGCGCTTTAGTGCCTTTGGTTTTGCGAAAGGTGGAGAAGGGCATAAGGCACGTTGTGCCTTTCCCTTTCCAATGAGTGGCTAGCTCGTGTGGAATCTTAGCCATGGCTAAGACGCTCACGGTGTGGGCAAGTCGGGGGTTCGAATCCCCTTGAGGAGGTAATTACGTTTTGCATTAATTTAATTTTATTTAGCCCTAAGGTTGGAGTTATAAGGTGGTTAGTGGAAATTAAAGTTTTAATTAAGCTTTGTTATTTGGGCTGTATTGATTATTGCAAAACTTGAGGGGTTTAATGATTTATTTGATGGTTATTAAGAATTGAATTTAGGAGAAATAAGGAGTTGTTTTAAAGTATTTTTGAAAGGCTTATTGATTGTTATTTTGATAAGGGTTTTATTAAAAAGGGACTTTGGTGGATGTGTTTATTTAGTTGGAGTAAAAAGGGTGTAAATTGAGTTATGCTTTATATTGTGATTATTTGAAGTCCACTAACCCTTATTGAGATTGGAAAGGAAAGTTGTGTTTAAGTGTGGCAGATTTTGTGGACAACTCCTTGGCATCAAAAAGGTATGGGCACATTCTCCTATTGATTGTTTATGGTGGTTGATTTCTGAAATATCTTTGGAGAGAAAAGGATTGATTGTGGTTTCCATTTTTGAGAGTTGTTGGTTTAATGCTTCAAGGTTTTCTGGTTTGTGAGTTGTAATTAAACCTTGTTTTAGAAGCATTGTTGTTGAAGCCCATTGATTGTGAAATGAACTTGAACTTGAGTTAGAAAAGAACATGAGTATAATTGTTATGTGAGATTTGTGATTGAGCATTGTTGGAAACATTTTGAGTTGGTTAAATACATGCTTGGACTAGGGTTTGTGAGAAAGGATTGTTCCTTGAGGTGATTGGTTGAGTTGAGTTGATTTAAGCCTAGTCAAGTGGATGCATGTGGTTGTTCAAGTTCCTAGAAACAAACTATTTCATATTCTGATTTGAGTTGAGATTGAGATTTAAGAATAGAACATATTGAGTCTCTAACAATTCTCTTTATGCTTCTATTGAGTTGAGATTGGGATTTGAGTATAGAACATATAGAGTCTCTAACAATTCTCTTTATGCTTCTATTGAGTTGAGATTGGGATTTGAGTATAGAACATATTGAGTCTCTAACAATTCTCTTTATGCTTCTATTGAGTTGAGATTGGGATTTGAGTATAGAACATATAGAGTCTCTAACAATTCTCTTTATGCTTCTATGAGATTGATTTGAGTTGAGATTGGGATTTGAGTATAGAACATATTGAGTCTCTAACAATTCTCTTTATGCTTCTATGAGATTGAATTGAGATATTGATTGAACATTGAGCTTAGAACATATTGAGTCTCTAACTGTAGCACCCTAAAATTGGCGCAGTCAAAATTATAAAATTTACATTCACCTTAGTAAATAATTTAAAAATCAAATTTAACCACCCGTTAACCATCGGGAAATCCGTTTCCCCATTTTCCGCACCATTTTTAGAGGTTGTTTTGACCGTTTGACGATATCATCGCCGATCAGACGATATCGCCTCAGATTTGACGATTTCGTCTGGACTAGGTCATCCAGACGATCTTGTCGCAAAACTAAATTTGCATAGTTGGAATCCATTCCAACGGGTCTCCAATCCGGGCAGAAGCGTGTCTGTGCCGTTGGGACCCTCCCCCGTTGGATATCTCCCAAATTGGGATGATCTCCAACCTCCCAACAACTCCCCCTAAGCCTATTTAACTTCTAGGATTTTCCCTCCCCAACCCCTGGCTGAATTTATCTACGAATTGAATCCCTCTGCACTAAAACATCATAATCTTATTTTTGCATTAGTCCCATAGCAATTTTGATACAGGTATATCATTGATTTTCAACTGGAGCCAGCACCTATCGTCGTCGACGAACCTGTCCAGATCGGAGGCGATCCTATCGAATTCGAGACGATTTCGTACTGATACGAGATGAACTCGACTGCAGCCCACATCGAGGCAATCAGTGCCTAGAGTTTGCTTTTCTCAACTTTGTCTCTGTTATTTTGTTTTGCAAATTAGATAATACATTCAGTTTTTATCCTATTTTGCATATGGAGTTCACCCATTTAGCTTAGATTGCATGCTAAGTTTATGATCTGCCATTTAAGCACAGTAATTTGCATTAATTTTTGTTCTTAAATAGTGTTCAGCATTCATATTATCATTTGGTGTAATTTTCCTCTGTTAGCATAGTGTTATGTCTTGCATTTTGCATCTATTCTTTGTTTTGTAGGTTTCTGACGGATTCGTCTGACGAATTCGTCAGATCGCAGACGATCTCGTCTGATTGCAGACGATTCTGTCGAATCTCAGACGATCGGGACTACTTCAAAATCAGAATCTTCTTCAGACATTCGGATCAGGTATTCTCTATTTTCCTCCTATAAATTCTCTGTTCTCTGCTTTTAAATCTGTCTGCTGTATTCATGAAAAATTGCATTTTCATATAGTTTAATTTAGAATCATTCGGCCAAACCTAGGATGAATGCTTAAGATTAAAACGAACTCATTAAACACATTCCAAAACCTAGGCGTGGAAACTACCATTAAATGTTTCCTGGTGAACCCACCATCTGTCAAAAAATCACCAAAATACACCTCCCTTGAGAGGCGGGACCTTCGCAAAGTCCTCTCGTTCGAGGTACCGCATCATCCTTTTCCCATCCTCCTTCCGGGCGCGGATCCTATAGCCTGAAGGTAGGGATGCGAAAAATTTGGAGCGATACATTTTGGTGAACCCGACGTGAATGCATTTAAAACATTTTGAAAACAAAACAAAAAAATATATATGTATACAAGAAAAACAAAAAAAAAAATTATTATCATTTCAAGTTTGTCTGTTTTAGATTCAATTCTGAATAGTAGATGTTAAATATTACTTTTAAAAGTACTAAACAAACCATGAGTTTTTACTCAAATCAATATGAGTCCATCAGTAATGTTGGAAGAATTCAGTTAAATACATTTGTTGATTATGATCAACCTTATCCCTATTCAACACCACCTCCATCACACTTCTCTCATTTTTCATCCATAACTCAACAAAACAATCTCTTTTCCAATCCTCTTCATAATGATATTATCTATTCTCCCATATATCCATATTATGTCTATCAACCCACATATAATCCTCCTCCACCTTTTCAATACCCTTCTTTCAATACAACACATCCATTTCAATAACAAAATACTTATTCTTCCAATTCTACCATTCACTCACCTCCTACATCGCAATCTTCCTATCATCATTCTACCCATAATAAAGAAAGAAGAGGTGAGAAACCATTAGGTCCTTTTATGACAAAATTCCTAAGGCATTTATCAAAAACCTCTCAAAAACCTTCATCACGTAAATTTACTAAGCTCAATCAACCAATGGATATAATTCTCAAGTATTTACTTGACACAAATAATATTGAACTTCCTTCCATAAGACAACCTGATACCACATCAGATTGGTTTAAACCTGAGCTACATTGTGAATATCATAGAGTAGATGGACATATGACACAAAATTGTAAAGATTTAAGATGTGCAATTCAAGATTTGATTGATGAAGGTATTTTTAATATAAAGGAATTACAATCTACAATTGATTATAAATCTCCAGTAAACAATCAAACTCCTACACAACAAATACCAATAATCGATCAAGACATGGGGATCTCCCAAGAACCCCTACTCAATTCATCAACTCCAGGAACCTGCTTCAAATAAGTCATGCTTAGAGCCTTTGGATGTGTTTCTAATCAATGAAACTACTCCTGAACCTTGGTATACAGACATATATGATTTCCTCCAAAATGGGACTTTCCCTGTTAATTCTAATAGAAACCAGCGTCGGTTATTACGTCGACGAGCAAGTCGTTTTGTAATAATTGGCAATACTTTATATAGGAGATATTTTGAAGGTATCCTATTAAGATGTTTAAATTCAGAAGAGTCTAAATCAGCCTTGAGTGAAGCCCACGATGGATCTTGTGGAGGAAACTTTAGTGGTAGTGCCATTGCTAAAAAGCTCCTTCGGATAGGATACTTTTGGCCTACCATGGAAACGGATGCACATGAGTATGTGCGCCATTGCGACAAGTGTCAAAAACATGCTGACCTTGTCCATGCGCCTGCACAAGAGTTGCAGGCTATTTCATCTCCTTGGCCCTTTTCTAAATGGGGCTTGGATATTATTGGCAAAATCAATCTTGTGTCTTCTGATGGACACAAGTTCATCATAACTGCCACTGAGTATTTCACGAAGTGGGTTGAAGCTATGCCTTTAGCTTCTTGCACTGGCTCACAAGTTTCTAAATTCATTTTTAATCAAATCATTTGCAGGTTCAAAATTCCTGCCAACCTCATCTCTGACAATGGAACTCCTTTAAAAAATAAAGATGTTAAAAAATTATGTCAAAAATATAAGATTCAACATCGCTGGTCCACCCCTTATTATCCTCAGGGTAATGGTCAAGCAGAAGCATCTAACAAAACTTTAATCAAAATTCTCAAAATATTGGTCAATAAAACTGGTCGTGACTGGCATATTCAATTATATCCAGCCTTGTGGGCTTATTGAACTAGTGTTCGAACCCCCACGGGCACTTCACCATTTGTTTTGGTATATGGTGCTGAAGTAGTTTTTCCATTTGAATTGGAAGTTCCTTCTTTGGCTCTGCTACTTCAAGATACCGAAGTGGGAGATGAATATCGTGCTGGAAGACTCAGTCAGCTAGAACTCCTAGATGAAAAACGCATCAATGCTTTGGAGCATCTCCGTGCTTACCAAAACAAGCTTAAAAGATCATATGCTAAGAGAGTTCGTCATCGCTCCTTTGAGATTGGTGACCTTGTTTTAAAATAAAATCAAAAAAATACAAATGCAACCAAAGAACTTAAAGGTAAATTTGAGCCCAACTGGCTCGGACCATACATCATTACTGCAAAATTTGAATCAGGAGCATATAAATTATCTACCTTAGATGGTAAAGAACTTAAAGAACCTATGAATATTTTACATCTCAAACGTTACTATGCATAAATTTGGTCATTTCATCCATGTATATATTTGTTCAAAATTACTATCTTGTATTTCTTTCAATTTATCCAAAAACATCAAAAACATTCATAAATCTCCAAAAATATTCAAAAACTATCTATTGCATTTATTTAAAGCACTTGTTAAATTGTTTGCTCAAAAACTAAAATCAAAAATCAAAATCTAAAAACAGCTATATGCTTGACTCTTTCGAAACCAAAACAATATACAGAAGAAAGAGAGAGTCAACATTCTCAAAACTTCTCAAAAGTGTTTATATATATTTTCTTACAATTATTGCAGTTATATGTTTCAACTTATTTTGGATAAATTAGCATTTATTTTGAATCCCTCACTTGCACACTCACAACAAATAAATATTTTGATTTTATCTGGCATGATTACTAATCTCTCTTATATCAAAGTTCACACAATTTAATTAAATAAAGTTTGAGCATAGAGAATTGATCTTGTTATTTACTTAAACCAAGCACATCTTTTCACAATAAAATGATTATATTTGTAATTTCCATGTTTTGATACATAGTAGAACTGATTTCTTGAGTGAAAAGTTTCCCCTGCTATCCTATCATGCACATGGTCTAGAATCTTTGAGAATTGGCAAAAGGACAAGCTCACCCCTACCCAGAATAAAAATCCCTTGCTCTACAGCTAATCTGAGCAAGTATCCCTAGAACAAACAGAAAAAGAAAAAGAAAAAATTCAAGAAAAAGAGAAAAGAGAAATGTTCTTTTATATCATTATAGCAATGTTCCAAGCATTATCAAGCAAAAGAAATACAAAAGAAAAATATGCAAAGTTCAGCAGAAAGCGAAAGCAATAAAATCCCTTTCCCTACCCTTTGAAAAGAAAAGAAGGGTTGATGAGCTTGAATCCTTGGAATTCTCAATTATTCGAAAACTGTGAGGTAAGCCCCATAACAGGTGGTTTGTGCCCAACCTGCTTGGCCTTGGGTAACTCCTAGCGTGGTGATATGTCCGTCACATTAGCGACCTTCTTTTGTACCAGACCTATGTCTGCTTATGGATTAGCTAGCTCTTGATAATCCGATCTACATAGTGGTCTAATATGGTTATATGCATCTACATCATGGTTAATGAACACTTATTTGGTTTCTTCAAATCACTTGTATCATAGTATCTTGCTCAAAACTGGTAAATGAACAATGCAATTGCACACACATTTGTATTTGAGAGATTTTGTCTATCATTATGATAAATCAAGATCGAAAATGAATGCACATATGCACATGGGATTCCTTATAAATCTAACTTTTGTCTTCAAAATACTTTGAAATATTATTTTAATCAAGTACAGTTGTTTTCACAAAGACAACTATAGAATTAGAAAAATCAAAAATTTCTTCCAAATTACACAAATCAAATCATATATATCTGGTTGACTTTCGCGACGATGGTATAGTTTCAAAACCAAAATTGGAATTTTATGCCTAGCGCAAGTCCTCATTTTCATCTTTTATGTTCATCAAAAATCAACCATGCAATAAAACTATTTTTTTTTTGGATTTTCGCGATGATGGTATAAGTCTATACCTACATATTCTATGCCTAGCGCAAACCATTGTAACAATTTTTATTCCCCATTTCTTCAAAATCATGAAAACCATATGACTTCATTTTACACAAATTTTGCTTTTCAAAAGCAAACACGTTATCACTATCTCATGTCATTATGTCAACCTTTAACTTTGCAACGATGGTATAATTCCTAAGGAATTATTCACAAATTTTATCACACTTAGGAATTTATGCCTAGCAAAAATCATTTTAAAATATTTCATGTACAAATATTTTTCATGAAAATCTGAAAACAAATCATTATCATCACCATCATTTTCATCATTGCACCAAAGTCTTAAGACAGTCTCTTAAGCACTCTTTTTACTTTTCGCAATATTTCTATCCTGGGATTAGCTTGACAACCGAGTGAGCAGCGACTCCATGAAATGGTCTATAATAGCGACAATGTCCTTTGAAATTATTGTTAGAAGTCTCTTTTTATTTATTTTTATCACATTTTCATTACAAACAACCAATTTGTTACATCAGATTATTTCATTTAAAATCTTACAGCATGACATCAAAATTATAATGTTTCAAAATGACATAATTACATGAGTCATCGAATCAATCAATCAAAACATTAAAAGCATCATAAGCATCACATAAGACAAGTCATATGATCAAAAACATATCATATATCAAACATAATTTCATTCAAAAATAATTCAAATTAATTTTGCTTTTCCGCGTTTTTACCTCAAACGTTCGATTTGGGTAAAAACATGGAGGGGGCACCATAGTAAGCTGTCGTACGATTCGACCAAGAATCGTCGCCTAAAAATAGGTATAATTTTTTGCTTTCTCGTAGATCGAGAAGAACTCATCTTTAACGTATTTTCTTCGAAAAATTCGCTAAAGAGGGGGCAAAATGTAGCACCCTAAAATTGGCGCAGTCAAAATTATAAAATTTACATTCACCTTAGAAAATCAAATTTAATCTCCCGTTAACCACCGGGAAATCCGTTTCCCCATTTTTTGTGCCATTTTTAGAGGTTGTTTTGACCGTTTGACGATATCGTCGCCGATCAGACGATATCGCCTCAGATTTGACGATTTCGTCTGGACTAGATCGTCCAGACGATCTTGTCACAAAACTGAATTTGCATAGTTGGAATCCGTTCCAACGGGTCTCCAATCCGGGCAGAAGCGTGTCTGCGTCGTTGGGACCCTCCCCCGTTGGAGATCTCCCAAATTGGGATGATCTCCAACCTCCCAACAACTCCCCCTAAGCCTATTTAACTTCTAGGATTTTCCCTCCCCAACCCCTGGCTGAATTTATCTGCGAATTGAATCCCTCTGCACTAAAACATCATAATCTTATTTTTGCATTAGTCCCATAGCAATTTTGATACAGGTATATCATTGATTTTCAACTGGAGCCAGCACCTATCATCGTCGACGAACCTGTCCAGATCGGAGGCGATCTTGTCGAATTCGAGACGATTTCGTACTGATACGAGACGATCTCGACTGCAGCCCACATCGAGGCAATCAGTGCCTAGAGTTTGCTTTTCTCAACTTTGTCTCTATTATTTTGTTTTGCAAATTAGATAATACATTCAGTTTTTATCCTATTTTGCATCTGGAGTTCACCCATTTAGCTTAGATTGCATGCTAAGTTTATGATCTGCCATTTAAGCACAGTAATTTGCATTATTTTCTGTTCTTGAATAGTGTTCAGCATTCATATTATCATTTGGTGTAATTTGCCTCTGTTAGCATAGTGTTCTGTCTTGCATTTTGCATCTATTCTCTGTTTTGCAGGTTTCTGACGGATTCGTCTGACGAATTCGTCAGATCGCAGACGATCTCGTCTGATTGCAGACGATTCTATCAAATCTCAGACGATCGAGACTGCTTCAAAATTAGAATCTTCTTCAGACATTCGGATCAGGTATTCTCCGTTTTCCTCTTGTAAATTCTCTGTTCTCTGCTTTTAAATCTGTCTGCTGTATTCATGAAAAATTGCATTTTCATATAGTTTAATTTAGAATCATTCGGCCAAACCTAGGATGAATGCTTAAGATTAAAACGAACTCATTAAACACATTCCAAAACCTAGGCGTGGAAACTGCCATTAAATGTTTCCTGGTGAACCCACCATCCATCGAAAAATCACCAAAATACACCTCCCTTGAGAGGCGGGACCTTTGCAAAGTCCTCTCGTCCGAGGTACCGCATCATCCTTTTCCCATCCTCCTTCCGGGCGCGAATCCTATAGCCTGAAGGTAGGGATGCGAAAAATTTGGAGCGATACACTAACAATTCTCTTTATGATTCTATGTGATTGAGACAAGTTGTTGAGAAGGCTTGTGGACTAATTTGAGTAAGCTTTTGTGAAATATTGCTATGCATTTTTGAGTAAGTCCTAGAGAGGACTTATTGAGATGATTTGAGCAAGTCCTACAGAGGACTTGTTGAGAAAATTTGGACAAGTTATGTGTGAGCTTGTTGAGTAGATTTGGATAGGTTCTGTGTGGATATGTTGAGCAGATTTGAGCAATTCTTGTGTGGACCTGTTGAGCATATTTGAGCAAGTTTTGTGTGGACTTGTTGAGAAAATTTGAGCAGGTTATGTGTGGACCTATTAAGCATATTTGAGCAGGTTTTGTGTGGACATATTGAGCAGATTTGAGCAGGTTCTGTGTGGACTTGTTGAACAGATTTGAGCAAGTTTTGTGTGGACCTGTTGAGCAGATTTGAGTAGGTTTTGTGTGGACATGTTGAGCATATTTGAGTAGGTTTTGTGTGGACCTTTTGAGTAGATTTGAGTAGGTTCTATGTGGACCTATTGAGCAGATTTAAGCAGGTTCTCTGTGAACCTATTGAGCATATTTGAGCAGTTTTTGTGTGAACCTATTGAGAAAAATTGTACTAGATTGATTGTACTATGTTTAGTACAAGAGATTGAGTAGAACTATGCTAGATCGACTAAACTATGTTTGGTATAGTATTGAGATAGAGCTTTGGAGGTGACAGAGTATAGATGATAGAGTCTCAGTGGATAGAGATCTAGCAGTCAAGAAAATTGAATACAGATCTGAGTGAGGAGTCTTCAAGTGGAAAGAGATCCACCGATCAGTGCAAAATAGAGACAAAGTCTTCTAGAAGATCACTAGCCAGAGCAGAAGGGGAAAGAGTTCTCCTGTGGAAGATATCCATAAAATTTAGATTAGGGGATCAACATCTCCTTTGGACAAAAGTCCATAAACATTGTAATTTGGGAAGGAGTCCCTAGAGATTATTTGAGAAATATTTAGAAAAAATATTTTTCTGTGGAGGTAGCCCACATTGGGTGAACAACGTAAATTGTAGTGTCTCTATTGTATGTAATGATTGGTGCATTGCTTTGGTTATTGCTATTGATATTACCATTGATTATATTGATTAATACTATTTGGGAAAGAAAAGTAAAAAGTGATCTTATACTGTTCACCCCCCTCTCAGTATAAGCTTGTGTTCTTAATTGTGGAAAGCCTTTTGCTTATCTTGCATGCATATATGGATTTTATAGTGTCTCAAGATATAGCAGTAATTGATCTCCCTACAATATTTAATATTTGTTGATCAAGGGATTTCATTACTAAAATTGGAGGCTACTTATAGATGGATTGGTCACTAATGATCTTAAGATCTTAAAATAGAATTAGAATAATAATTCTATCAGATCCATTTCACATGCATCATATTGAGCATCTTTTCGTAGTAGATACAAGCATTAATTAGGCCTTCATAGTAGAGGAAGAGTGGTTCATGCTAAAAATATCTAAAGAGGGGGTCCATCTCTTCAAGCCTAATAATAAAAAGGAATAGTGGATTGTCGAATCCTGGTATCCTGGTCTCAATGAAATGTTTGAGCCATTAGGTATGGGATGAACTAAGATCTTTTGTATTTGTACATGTATGTATGTATATATATACAATTTTTAGGATAAGAATAGATAATTTATTACAAAGGAAGCAAGAGAGATAATCTTGTAGGCTCTAAATTCTTTGATTCTTTTAGCATTTTTAGAAGATCTGAAGTAGTCTCTTTAAACAAATTTCATAACACTTGGTTCTTAGTTCATTATGCTAAAGAGGTAAAGCTTTAGCTATTAGATCAAGAAAATGGATAAAAGGAGAAGCTTCAATAAAACGTTGATAGGTGGATAGGACATGAGCAAAAAATTTTGAAATTAGCCAATCCAAAGAAATGACACACAAACCAAGTGGTCTTACTATTCGAAGAAAGATCATAACAATTTTTTTTGTTTTATCCAAATTTTGGAGCTGGAAAAAGAGGAAGAGACAATATGGTAGGCTTAGGTAGAGCTATAGGTGCTAGAACAAGAGCATATTATGGCACAATAGTGGTTAGTTCTTATTGTGCAGGCTATAACTCTAGGAACTATGACTCTAGGAAATATGGAATAGTAACCTTAGGAGGAAGTTTTCCAGCTAAGATCAATGCATTCTATGTAGTTATTGCAACTTGGAATACTTGAGGGAATATCATCTCATTTACTAGCCAGATTTGAAGACCTAGATCAAGGTCAAAGACTCAGATGTAATAAATGTATGCTTGTAGTTGATAAAGTTTGATATCTTGAGGAATCTACTTCCACATTTTGCTAAATCTAATGTTAAAGTCAGTGATATTTTCTCGTAGATGTCTATGAGTGGAGATGAACTAGGTAAGTAATAAAAATGGATCTCCTACTTGATTAAATTCTAATATGAATTGTTGGCAAGATGAGCCCATGAAGTAATATTGTTATCATCAAGGGATCTATACCAGGTGAGCACTTTTCCTCTAAAAGATATGGCTTTTAGCCTCACCATGATATATTCATATTGGATATTATAAATAGCAGCTAGAGAAACCACATCTTGGTAGTGCTCATAGGTGATTTTATCAATTCCATCAAAATTCGATAAAGATTTTAGAGAAGACTAAGGGATTTCATAGAGATCTATAAGGAAGAGGGGACCCTTGCTATTCCAACTTGGGTATATTTATTTGGTCATATTTTATGGGTAGGGACTATCAAGATATTGCCTAGGAAAGGATTCTAGAGGAATAGGACTTTGAACAAAAGGATCTCTAACTAGAGAGTGGGATTTACCTGGTCTTCTACAAGCTCTCTAGTCAGGTAGTTTAGAAAACTATATAGGTTCTTTGAATTTTATGACCTTCGATCTTATTAACATGCAATTTTGAAACTCATCCTTGGAGATCATTCCTATAGAAGAGTATCCAATCTTAGGTTCTTTCAACAGTGGAGTCACCATTTGAATGTATATTCTCTACTTGTGAGGGCAACATATTCACCATAATATTGGGTCCTCTAGGTAAATGAGACAAATATTGAATGATTCATCCCATTGGTTGTACCAAAAATTCTTGGTCTAGCATGGTGGATGAGAAAATTCTTGTAGTGTGTTGCTTTGTTCCACCAGGTGTGCCAAAAAATCTGTCTATGATCTACCTAATGGATATAAGTGTGCTCTTGACCGTAGGGCCAAGATTGAATGAATCAAGGTTTCTCCTTAGACAACCTCTTAAGGAGGTTCGTTCCTTGTAAAACAAAAAATAAAAGGATGGGGGAAGACTAGAGTGAGAAATGGAGGGTTAGGGATAAAAATTATGGATTAGATGCAAACAAAATTTGGCTAATAGCATTGTTATATACTATGCAAAAGACACTACAACTAAAATACATATAGGGACTAACAAAATAGTTTCTAGGCAAAGTATCATTGAATGTAAATTGAGTCCAGATCATGCCCTTTACTACTCCAATAGATTTTAGCCCCCTAAGCAAATTTTACAAAAGAAATCATAACCACACAATCAGAAACTAAGCATCCCTAATATTCCAATAACTAGGCCTAATAGAATAGACCATCGAGTGACCTTTTATAGAAATATCTAAAGCTTTTAGAGCATCCACATACAATTTATTTCAACAATACAATGCTAAAAAAGGTCAAAAAACAATTTGATTCATTCAAATTGTAGAGCAAAATTACATAACATACAATAGGTCAAAACTCAAGTTGCAAACCTTCATGTTGAGGTAAATGCCATAATTTATATATTTTTATACTAGCCTAGCTAATGATTACAAGGATGGCCTACCATATTCTTGACAATATAGGTACAATTTGATCCTATTTGGAGCTCATTCTTGATCAACATGCTTGGAAGGAGTGAATGTATCTTTCTTGCTTTGTGTTAGCCAACTATTTTAATCTATACCATTCAATATATTCAGTAACCACATGTCCTTAACAACTTTACCCTTTTGAGCATACTCGATTTCTACCATCATGCCTTGTTGTTGCTCCAACTATCAAACTTGTAGGGAACTCTGCTTATGATCAGTGGTGGCTGTGCTATTGTAGGTTCCAAGAGACTACCTACTACTTTCCTATAATTGCTTTGCCTCAGATGGCTGAGAAGTGTCCAAATATTCCATCCCTCTAATGCACATGATATCCCTTAAAAGAGACCTATCTAGGATCCCTATATTTTTATTGCTATCTATTTAGGCTCTATGCTTATTTTTAGGTTCTTAGGGCTTTGTATGGGCCTTCAGAGGCTTTGATAGAAAAATTTTGACCACTCATACTTTCAATGATTAATACACCCAACTAGTTATACCTTCGACTAAGATTGATTGGGGCCATTATTGACCTTGCATGGTTTTGTCTTCAAAAATATCTAGGAATATCTTCCTTAATAAATTTTGTACCCAATAAAATGCCTTTGAGCTTTTGGTCAATATTTGCATGGCAGTTATCAAAATTTTCTTATATTAACAAAACTGACAGTATAGCAAAATTTTAGGATCTATCTATGTGGAGGATTTTATGGGTCCATAAAGATCACATCTTAAAAGGATTTGATCTTGTAAAAACCCCTGAGGCAACCTGATCAAGTTGATTCCTATGGTTTTGGAGCTACCCTACTGTATCAGTACACACGAGGCATGATCATTTGATCATTCGATCCATCGCATCTGATGGTTGCGACAATCAGAGAGGAAAACACTTGCCTTAATGGGTGAAATTATAGTATTTTATCAACTCAAATTATTTTCCTATTATACTATAAGAACCTATGGTGCATCTTTCAAGAGGATAAAATAATCGTTCTTGATGAAGAAACTCACCATCAAAGATAAGAGGCTCTTGGCCTATTTTCCTAAATGAATGAACTAGAGTTACTTTTCCACATAGAAGAAAAGAGTGAACCTATCAAGATATGGTCAAAATTGAATGATTTTTTTTTAGAAAGTAAAACTACTAAAGTAAATCACTTGGAATTAGATCTTTCCTCTCTTAAACTAGTTGAGTTTGATAACATTGAGGATTCAAGAATTTGAGGGTAAATATTGTATTATCTGGAGGTAAAAAAAACATGATGTAAAATGCACAAATATTGTCCTTGCTAATATTTCCCCCTCTTTTTAGATGTTGAACGAAATGGTTCATATGATTCCTATGTTCTTAGAATCTCAAAAGACTCTTGATCATATTTTTTCTCTCCTAGTTCATTTTAAGGTGGAAATGCGGAATTGTGGTGGGGACTCCACAAATACAAACACATAAAGGGATTCAAATCTAAGAAGGCTAAGACCTAGGGGATAAAAGGCTAAGTATATCTTTCAAAGAAGTCAAAGGCCACTTAAATTTCCTATGAAAATTTTCTTGCTTAAATTTCAAAGGATTGAAGCTTAGTTCTTGAAATTTGATGGATGTCTTCCAAATGATGATGAATATTCTAAAGGATCTACATAAAATATATATTACCATTATAGAATCCATTAATGGAGAATATATTTTATCACAAATATCTTCTCTCATTGGTCTCTTAGTTTAGATTATGAGGGGTGTTAAAATTATAATTTGATTAATGGTCAAGGTCAACATTGTATTATGTATTGGATAGGCCTAAGGGAATTTCACTATACAATATATTAATTAATTTTAACTTTTTAATATTAAGACTTATGGATTGTGGTTAACCTTGTTATTGTTAACCCCTATTTGAAACTTGTAATTAACCTAAATCCCTCTTGTTATGTCGACTTTGGTTAAACCTTATTATGTAATTGAGGTTTTGATATTGGTATAAATACCCCCTTCCACTCCTCATTTAATAATTAGAGTGATGTGTAATATTATATATGGATATAGTTACTATTTATGGTGCCTATGGATGCCCACCATATCTCTCTCTTTCATCCTTATTTTAATTTTCTATACAAAAATTGAATGGATAGATTTATTTGTTCATTTTTGGAAAATATTGTGAATTCCAACAATAGTCACTATATTATCCATGGATAAGAATCACTACACTCCGATAATCAAATGATAGAGTGTTTGGGTATTTATACCAAAACCAAAAACCCCAATTACATAAATGAACTTAATCTAAGCTGACATAACAAGAGGGTTTTAAGGTTAATTACAAGTTTATAATATGGGTTTAACCATAAAAAGCTTAACCACAACCCATAGGGCTTACATAATAAAATATTATAACAAACTAGATACAATATACAATGAATTCCCTTAAGCCTATTTAATATTACATCATAGAATGTCGACGTTGACCATGAATCAAATTATACTTTTCACACTTGAATCACATATTGATATTTGTGCTAGGAGTATTCCTACCAACCCTAAGATATTATTGTAGGTATTTAATTTACATTTATTTATTCTTTATTAGTGTGATAAATTGAGTAAGAATATGATTTCCAAGAGTGTTTGACATATATATTCCATAACTAGTTTCTCATTATGACTTTTTAAACTATACTAGCTCTAATATACATGGTTTTAGGTGCCTAGTTAAAAAAATAATTTTATCATTTAGACAACCCCATACATACCCTATTTCTCAATGGATTTGAGCCTTCATCCAACTCTTCTTTATAACAAAATTTTTAACACTAAAAGAGTTATTAATATAACTTTCTTATAATGCATGAAGGTTAATAATATTATTTTCTACTACCAAGTGTCATGCTCCATTATTTTCTCTTATAAAGGGGTAAAAATATATTTTCCATTCCATACATCCAAAAAAAAATACACCTTTACAAAATAAAATAAATGCTTAATCCATCCATTCATTCAATAACTAAAATTACTTTCCATTATCATTAACACAAATAGTATACATTAATGAAGAACATGTGCTTATACTAAGAGGGGGGGTGAATAGTATAAGATAAATATTTTTTATTTTTAATCCAAATAATAGCATCAACAATATTAAAGTAGTAAACATCACACAAAGCATCACACACATGAGAGACATTATTTTACGTGGTTCACCCAATGTGGGCTACTCCACGGAGAAAATATTTCTTATAATTTTTTCTCAAATAAATTCTCTTGGGAATCCTTTCCCTACAATGTTTATGGACCTCTTTCCAAAGGAGACACCAATCCCCTTGATCAAGTTAGTGGATATCTATCCCCAAGAGACACCAATATCGTAACTCTACTCTGGCTAGTGATCCTCTAGAAGACCTCTGCCTCTAGTACTCTTAGAAAATGGAACTCTATCCATAGAAGACACCTATCCTCCCTGCTCTGGCTAGAGATCTCTATACTCAACTCCTTCACCTCCAAAGCTCTATCTTAAATCTGTACTAAACACAGTCCTTTGGTCTAGCACAAATTTATCCTCAATTTCTATCTCTGGTCTGGCACAAATCTATCCTCAAATCTGTACCAATATCTGTCCTTGAATCTGTCCTCAAGCCTTAACTCAAAGCTTGAATCAATCTAAAATCAACTCTGTTGGATCTACCCCAAACCTTAACTCAAGGTTTGAACAAATCAATCAATCAACTCTGCTCTCAAGTCTTCTCAAAGACTTGTCTCAAATATGCCTTGAAAGCTTTCACAAAAGCTCACACCAATCTGTTCTCAAGTCCTCTCTAGAACTTGTCCAATCTGCTCAATAAGTTCTCACAAGAACTTATCCACATATGCTCTCAATCTGTATTGTAAGCTTCCACAAAAGCTTACCCAAATCTGTCCACAAGTCTTCTCAAACACTTGCCTCAAATATGCTTAACAAGTCCACACTCGAACTTGTCTAATATCATAGAAACATAAAGAGAATTGTTAGAGACTCAATATATTTCACACTCATCAATACTAAAGATCTTTCTCAAATCAATTTAGAATATAAAATAGTTTGTTTTATAGAACTTGAACAATCACTTCACACATTCACTTAACTGGTCTCAACCAACTCTACTCACCAATCACTCAATGAAACAATCCTTGCTTACAATCCCTAGTCGAAGCATATGAACCTTCACTCAAAATATTTCCAACAATGCTTATCAACCAATCTTGCATAACAATGATACTCATGTTCTTTTCAAGCCCTATTTCAAGTTCTTCACACAAACAATGGCTTCAATGATAATGCTTATAAAACAAGGTTTTAACAACAACTCTTTATTCCATAAAACCTTGAAGCATTAACTCAACACACTCAATAAGGAGACCTACTTAAGTCCTTTTCACTCCAAACTTGTTTTCCAGAAAACCAACCAATCAACTCAACTATGGAAGAATGTGTCCATACCTTTTTCTTGATGATGAAGTAACCTCAAAAATTTTCCACAACCACAAACACTTCTTTGCCAAGCTCAAAGAAGTTATAAGGTGATAAAATCTCTTAAATATACAATGTAAATATCAAAAATTACATACACCTTATTACTCCATCTTAAAGAAATAATTCATCAACAATAATTGACCAAACACACCTTACTCTTCTCAATATTACAATAATTGATTAAGTCACTTTACCAAATATATGCAATTTACAATTTTTAATTCCCTAAGGTAAAAACAATATTACCCTAGTAAATTTCCATTTACCACTTAGGTAAATATCATAACCAATTTACCCCTTATCTCTCCCTAGCCTTAGAAAAGCAAAGAATAATTTTTATTTCTATTAACAACCCTTATCTCTCCACAACCTTAGCAACTTAATTAAAAATTAAATCATAAATATAAAAACCTTTTATATCTCCCACTCTACGTTTTGCGGGATTCAATCTTGCACTCTCTCCCTTGCTAGCGCCTTGGCCATGACTTGCTAGTTGTGTGAGCCAAGCGCTCACGTGCCCACTAAAAGCACATAAGGCGCTTTAATATTTTGCTGAATCCTTTAGATCCCTTGGCTCCCTTCTCCTCTTGCCACGTAGCATGTTTGATGCGCTCTCCTTCTTACTGAATACATGAACCTTTTTGTTCGCTACTCCTTAGCACTTTCTCCACGAATCTTAGCACGATTTTTGACGTAAAAATAATTGGAGGAAATTTGAAAGAATGGTTTTGAACTTAGGCAAAGTTTTAAATACCTTTTGCCTTCCAAATCTTGCACGTCGATGGTGTATTAAACTTGGACGTCGACGCCTTTATAATATGCATAGTTAATTTATAAATCATTTAAATTCTATTTAGAATTTAAATTTTATAAATTAACTTTGTAACCTTTGGCTTTATAAAAATTAAAGCCTCCTTGGGGGTTAAATAATTTTTTTTTGTTGCTCATAATGATTTAATAAAAAATCATTTTGCCACAATGGTTTTAATTAAACCCCTTTATTTTTGCCTCACATAATATAGAAATAATATTAAGACATCTTTTCAATCAACCCCTCACATTATTCCTTTTGACCTTTTGACATCAACTGTAGCTTATTACTTGACATCCATGACAACTTCGTTCCTTAACATCAATGACAAATTTGACTCAAAATGTCCAACAATATCCCCCTTTGTCATTGATGGCAACCCAAATTCTTTTTACCAAAAACTTAACCTTTCCTTTGTTCTGCTCCCTCTGGGACATTGCTCTCCCTGGATCAATGCTCTCTTCAAATCTATCCTCTTTACTCAAATACCAAATATCCCGCCCTTACTCAAATCTCTCCCTCTTTGACATCAATAGCAAAGGGTCACCTTTGGGGCTCGAGGCTAAGAATGAGTCTCTTAGCGTAGCCCCTCCCCCACCTCCTCTTAAGGTGGTTAGTTTTAGGGTGGGAGTCTTACTCCTAGTTTTGCTCGAAGATACTCAAAGGTTTTCTTTGAGAGTGGCTTAGTGAAAATATCTGCTATCTGTTCCTTTGTAGTAACATATTCCAACCTGATCTATTTATCTATCACCTATTATATCATAAAATGATACTTAATCGAAATGTGCTTTGTCCTAGAGTGCATCACTAGATTTTTTGAGATACTTATAGCACTTGTATTATCACATAGTATGGGAATAGGATGATCATGTTTTATCTTGAAGTCTTCTAGAGTTCGCTTCATCCATAACACTTGTGTACAACTAGCTACTGCTGCAATATATTCTACTTCTGTTGTAGATAAGGATACTGAAACCTACTTCTTACTTAGCCAAGAGACTAAAAAGTCTCCAAGAAAGAATGCTCCTCCACTTGTGCTTTTTTTTTCATCAATGTTGCCAGCCCAATCTACATATATATATGTTGTCAGTGTGAAACTGTCACTTTTGGGATACGAAAGCCCAAAATCCATAGTCTCTTTTAGATACCTAAAAATTCTTTTTACCGTTGCCACATGTGTTTCCTTAGGTGTTGGCTGAAACCTTACCACTAATCCCACTAACTGTACTATATCCAGTCTTGTAGCTACAACATACAATAAGCTTCCAATCATAGATCTATATAATCTCTAATCTGCCTCTGGAGATTCATCATCCTTACTTAACTTGCATCCTGTGACCATGGGGGTAATTACCGATTTACAATATTCTAACCTAAATTTCTTTAACATTTCTTTTATATACTTGGATTGTGAGAGAAATACCCCTTTATATGATTGTGAAATTTGAAGTCCAAGAAAGAAGGACAATTCACCAAGCATAGACATCTCAAATTAATTTTGCATGTTCTTAGCAAATTCTTTACACATCTTATCATTGTTTCCCCAAAAAACGATGCCATCAACATAAACAACCATAATTAGTAGATCATTCCATTCATTTTTGATGTATAAATTGTTGTCTGCTATTCCTTTTCTAAATCCCTATTCCTAAAGATACTTATCCAATCTTGAGTACCATACTCTCGGAGCTTGCTTTAGACCATACAATGCCTTTTTCAATCTACATACATGATCTGGTTTATCTTCTATTATGAATCCCTCTGGCTGTTCAATATGAACTTCTTCTTCTAGAACACCATTTAGAAATGCTGACTTAGCATCCATCTGATATACCTTGAAGTTTTTGAAACTTGAGAAGGCTAAAAACATTCTTATAGCTTTAAGTCATGCAACTGGAGCAAATATATCATCAAATTCAATTCCCTCTACCTGTGCATAGCCATTGCATACTAACCTTGCTTTATTCCTGACCACCTGTCCATCTTCATTTAATTTGTTTCTGAATACCCATTTTGTGCTGATCACATTTTTGTCCTTTGGTCGTGGAACAAGTTCCCAAGTCTTGCTTTTATCTATCTGATCTAATTCCTCATCCATTGCCTTAATCCAAAACTTATCCTCACTTTCTTGAGTGAAGTATTTTGGCTCAATCTTAGATAGCAATCAAAAATTTACTTGTTGAAATGGTGTTATTATCTTTCTCCTTGTTTGTCTTTCATCTGGATTCCCAATGATTTGCTCTTTTAGATGATGCGTCTATACATATCTAGATGGAGTTTTAGGAAGAAGTATTTGTGTTTCTTCTTCTTCTTTATCTGATTCCTCATGAAACTCATCTTGACAACTTCCATCTTCCTGATACACAATTTGCTGAATTGGTTCTCTTGAATATATCTTCTCATAAATTGTTACATTTATACTTTCTATCATAGTATGTGTTCTCTTGTTGAAGCATCTATAGGCTTTAATCCTTGAGGAATAACCAAGAAAAATTCCCTCATCACATATTGGGTCAAACTTGCCTAAGTTTTGATCTTCTCGTCTTATGTAACACTTGCTTCCAAAATTTTTGAAGTGTTTTACAGTGGTCGATCTTCCTTTCCAAAGCTCATATGGAGTCTTGTGATGGTTTACCCTTATTTTAGCCCTAGTGATTATGTATACTGCTCTTCTCTCCAAAATCCATCTGAAAGCTTAGACTCATTTAGCATAGCTCTAGGCATATTCTCAATAGCCCTATTTTTCCTTTCAACTACTCCATTTTGTTGAGGAGTTCTTGTTGCTGAGTATTCTCTTTTAATTTCATGTTGTTCACAAAACTCTACAAATTCATTTGAGGTAAATTCTCCTCCTCTATCAGATCTCAGACACTTAATACTTTTGCTAGTTTCTTTTTCAACCAATTCCTTAAATGCTTTGAAATTTTCAAAAGCCTTTGACTTCTCTTTCAGAAAATCTACCTAAACCATTATGGAGTAATCATCTATAAACAATATGAAGTAACTTTCACCTTGAATACTTTGTGTTCTGGTAGGACCACATAGATCAATATGTATTAGACTCAATGGCTCATATGACATATATCCTTTTGACTTAAATCTTGTTCTAGTTTGCTTTCCATGTTGACAAGGTGGACATATTGTGTTTTGTGGTCTTCTTATCTTGGGTAAATATCTGACAACCTGCTTATTGCTTATGTTGACTATGTTGTCAAAATTCAAGTGACCCAATATTCTATGCCATAACCAACTCTCATATTCTTGTGATAGAAAACACTTTTCTCATTTAATTTCACTAAGCATGTATATATTATTTGGAGTTATTTTTGCATTGGCAATGACTTTCCTAGTTTCTTATTTTCTTATCTCACATATATCTGGGTGGAAAGTAACCATATACCCCTGATCACAAAGTTGAGTTATACTTAGCAGGTTATGTTGTAACCCTTTAACATACATCACATTTTCTATTTTTTTTTCCCATTATCTAAAATTAGAGTTCATCTTCCACCAATCCTTGCTAATCCATTATCACCAAAACTTACGGATCCTCTATTGGTTTCTTTTAGAATAATGAATTCATCTTTGTCTTCTATCATGTGACTAGAGAAACCACTATCAAGATACCATTGTTCTTCCTTATCCTGAGCATGAAGGGTTGTTTGAACTAACATTGATCTAGCCTTAACATTTTCCCTTCCATATTTCATAGTTGTTGAGATTGTTTTTCTAGACTTAGGAAGTATCATCTTACACCATCTAGCCTTGTGCCCAAAATTATTGCATTTGTAACATATGATATCATTATCCATAAGAGGTGCAAAAAAATTGAAATTTCTATTGACATTGTTTCTTGCATGACTAATACAGTGTACTACTCTATGACCATATTTATTACAAGAAAAGTAATGACCATGAAAGAAATTTTGTAAGCTGCTTGGATACCTTTAGGATTGTGGTGGAGTGCTTCTCATTTTGGAATTAACTCTCATCCAAGGTTCTTATTTTCTTTCTTCCTTAGCTTACCTATCTTTGTTTGAAGTTTCTGCTTCTTGAAAACTTGATTCCTCTTTCTGTTTCTCATAATCTATATCTTGTAGTGCCTTGGTCCTTTCAACTTCATTCCTTAGGTAGAAAATTTCTACTTCCAAAATTTCACATTTCGTTTCTCTAGTTCTTAATAGATCTGTTATATCCTACTCAATTTTCTTTCTTCTTCTATCTTTACCTCGAGTTCTATGAGATATTGTAGAAGTTCTATCCTTGCTTCTTCCTCCTCTTGAATTTATTCCTTTAAGATTGAATTATTTTCTCTAATTCTTTCCAATTTTCTGAGAGCAACAAAGAATTCTTCTTTTATATCAAACATGGTCTCTTATTCATTTTCTGAATTCATGTGTGTTTCTTATGGATCCTCCTCCAAGCTGTTAGTCTTTTCATGGAGAGACCCACTCTAATACCAACTGAAGAACATGTGCTTATACTGAGAGGGGGATGAACAATATAAGATAAATATTTTTGCTTTTTAATCCAAATAATAGCATCAACAATATTAAATCAGTAAACATCACACAAAACATCACATACATGAGAGACATGATTTTACATGGTTCACCCAATGTGGGCTACTCCATGGAGAAAATATTTCTTATAATTTTTTCTCAAATAAATTCTTTTGGGAATCCTTTCCCTACAATGTTTATGGAACTCTATCCAAAGGAGACACCAATCCCCTTGATCAAGTTAGTGGATCTCTATAAGCACCAATCTCCTAACTCTACTCTAGCCGGTGATCCTCTATAAGACCTTTGATTCTACTGCCCTTAGCAAATGGAACTCTATCCACAAAGGACACTTGTCCTCCGTGATCTGGCTAGAGACCTCTGTCCTCAACTCTGTCACCTCCAAATATCTGTCTCAAATTTGTACTAAACATTGTCCTTCAGTCTAGAAAAAATCTATCCTCAATCTTTGTCTTTGGTCTAGCACAAACCTATCCTCAAATATGCACCAAAATCTGTCCTTGAATCTATCCTAAAGCCTTAAATAAAATCTTGAATCAATCTCAAATCAACTCTGCTAGATCTGCCCCAAACCTTAACTTAAGGTTTGAACAAATCAATCAATCAAATATGCTCTCAAGTCTTCTCAAAGACTTGTCTCAAATCTGCCTTGTAAGCTTCCACAAAAGCTCACATTAATCTATCCTCAAGTCCTCTCTAGAACTTGTCCAATCTGCTCAATAAGTTCTCACAAGAACTTATCCAAATCTGCTCTCAATTTGTATTGTAAGCTTCCACAAAATCTTATCCAAATATGTCCACAAGTCTTCTCAAAGACTTACCTCAAATCTACTCAACAAGTCCACACTAGAACTTGTACAATCTCATAGAAACATAAAGATAATTATTAGAGACTCAATATATTTCACACTCATCAATAATCAATCTCTTTCTCAAATCAATTTAGAATATAGAATAGTTTGTTTTATAGAACTTGAACAATCCCTTCACACATTCACTTAACTAGGCTCAACCAACTCTACTCACCAATCACTCAATGAAACAATACTTTCTTACAATCCCTAGTCCAAGCATATGAACCTTCACTCAAAATATTTCCAACAATGCTTATCAACCAATCTTGCATAACAATGATACTCATGTTCTTTTCAAACCCTAGTTCAATTTGTTCACACAACTAATGGTTTCAACGACAATGCTTATAAAACAAGGTTTTAACAACAACTCTTTATTCTAGAAAATCTTGAAGCTTTAACTCAACACACTCAATAAGGAGACCTACTTAAGTCCTTTTCACTCCAAATTTTTTTTCCATAAAACCAACCAATCAACTCAACTATGGAAAAAATGTGCCCATACCTTTTTCTTGATGTGAAGTAACCTCAAAAATCTACCACAACCACAAACACTTCTTTGACAAGCTCAAAGAAGTTATAAGGTGATAAAATCTCTCAAAGATAAAATGTAAATATCAAAACTTACATACACCTTATTACTCCATCTTAAAGAAATCATTCATCAACAATAATTGACCAAACACACCTTACTCTTCTCAATATTGCAATAATTGTAAGTCACTTTACCAAATATATGTAATAAATCAATTTTTAATTCTCTAAGGTAAAAACAATATTACCCTAGTAAATTTTCATTTACCACTTAGGTAAATATCATAATCAATTTACCCCTTATCTCTCCCTAGCCTTAGCAAAGAAAAGAAATTTTTTATTTCTATTTAAAACCCTTATATCTCCACAACCTTAGCAACTTAATTAAAAATTAAATCAAAAATATAAAAACCTTTTATATCTCCCACTCTGCATTTCATGGGATTTGATCTTGCACTCTCTCCCTTGCTAGCACCTTGGCTACGACTTGATAGCCATGTGATCCAAGCGCTCACATGCCCACTAAAAGCGTAGAAGACGCTTTAATATTTTACTGAATCCTTTAGAGCCCTTGGCCCCCTTCTCCTCTTGCCATGTAGCATGTTCTATGCGCTCCCTTCTTATTGAATACACGAACCTTTTTGTTCGTTGCTCCTTGGCACTTTCTCCATGAATCTTAGCATGATTTTTGACATGGAAATAATCGAAGGAAATTTGAATGAATGGTTTTGAACTTAGGCAAAGGTTTAAATACCTTTTGCCTTCCAAATCTTGCATGTCGATGGTGTATTAAACTTGGACGTTGATGCCTTTATAATATGCATAATTAATTTATAAATCATTTAAATTCTATTTAGAATTTAAATTTTATAAATTAACTTTGTAACCTTTGGTTTTATAAAAATTAAAGTCTCCTTGGGGGTTAAATAAAAACTTTTTGTTGCTCATAATGATTTAATAAAAAATCATTTTGCCACCATGGTTTTAATAAAAACCTTTTATTTTTGCCTCACATAATATAAAAATAATATTATGACATCTTTTCAATAAATCCCTCACATTATTCCTTTTGACCTTTTGACATCAATTGTATCTTATTCCTTGACATCAATGACAACTTTGTTCCTTGACATCAATGACAAATTTGACTCAAAATGTCCAAAAATTAATTATATTAATAAATACATAATTCATATGATTTTAGTTGTTATTTTAAGTACACCTAAAGATGTAATAACCTCATAAAAGAGTAAGTAGAAGTTTCTACCTCAAATACGATACTCAACAATGATCTATTTATTTATGACATAATTCCAAAAGCATAATATACATATGTACAAGGTTGATATATGAATACATAAACTAAAGTATGCATATATATTTAGGGTAATCAATGATTGCTTCACAAGTATATATTATAACATTCATTGGCAAGGTTGCATATAATCAATGTGGCATATATACAATAGAAGAACCTAGTACTAAAATCAAAACTCAACATAAAGACCAAATGTTATAATTACCCAACCTTGATTACTTTTGATCTCTTATTTGTGGTTGATGTATTCTATTTATCATTTTTCATACAAGTTCAAAAATACAACTAATGGAAGCTTCAAGTTTCAAGGAAGCATAGTTCATTAGTCAAGGTAAAGCTTACAAGCTATATATTCAAGTTTTAGATTTATCCCATATGCAAGGTAAACTTTTACCACTACATATTATAACCAAAGTGTTTCTCATATAAACTAGACTATGACTATAAGAGCAATAGGCAAAGGATTGCTCAACTCTAGTTTCATGAAAATAATTTGTTATAATAAATACCAAGGAAGATATATAAATGCTTTTACTAATAAAAAATACAACCCTCTCAATACCCCTAGTACTATGTAATGAACAAGATAGAATGTGGGGCAAAGGATTTTTTTTTACATGCTTCATAATTTGAAGATAGGAATACCCTAGATAAAAGTTTGTTAACTCTATTATTTATGGTAACATAATTAATGCTAACATTATATTAGGGAACTTAATCCTCACAATGTTCTATAGAACAATCCATCATAGTATGCTATAACCATCATCCCAATATACCCCCTTAAACATATGATTTTACTCATAGAGTTAAGTGCTATCCATGGCATATAAGATTATGAATGCATAAGGGCCATAAATAAGGTTGATAGTTTAAAATATATAGGTTTCCACTCCAATAGTGCACACTAGTATAATAGAGTCATCATTCAATTTTTCATTTCCAATAAACCTTCTATCATATTTGTGGAAGCAAATAGATAAAATTAGAAATTCAATTGAACTAAAAAGAAATTTGACCAAGTATATAGTCACTATAAATATGAATAATATTTACAATATACATAAGGGTATTTCCCCTTATTACCCTATCCCAAAACTCATATACTTCCAAGAAGAACAGAAAAACATGACTAGCTCCACTGCTCTTCCATGTTAGAATATGTTAGCTTCACTTGAGGCAAATTTTATATTATATTTGTTTTATAGTCCTATGGGCCATTGTACACCTTGTATTGGTGAGTTCATTGTAATATTCTAATAACATCAAGGTTGGTTCTTTAACCTTGATTTAAGGTCACACATATTTGGGTATTTATAACACTTGAGACCAACCATTGTTTTATTTTTTGGAATGCTAATTATTTATTTAGAGATATTACTTTGGTGTCTATAGGTACCCTTCATATTACATTGTGTTTGTTTGGAGTTGTTCTTTATTTTTAGGTAATGTGTTGATTCTATTTATTTCTGGAGAGTATTACTAAATATGACAAGGTATTAAAGTGAGTGTGAATCTCCATTACTTGGCCTCAAGAGTTTAGAAAACTCCCTTCTCTGGCAATCATAAAAGTAGTGTGATTTTTTGGAAGTAGTCTATAGAATCTTTATGTGTTGCCAATAGATTTTTAGGGTTTATGCCAAAACCTTAGTTGGACTTGGAGTGCAAGGATTTCATTGTGTCATAACAAATATGTTGTTCCTAAAGAAATATTTATTGATAGATTATTTTTCCTATTTTAATATTTAATATATTTGTTGAGTGACCATATGGATTCCATAGCTACTAGATTGGATACTTTGAGGATGTTTGAAACCCTCATTTGTCTTTTATGGATTTTTTTGAAAACCTAGACTTCCTTTTTTGCTTTATTTTTTGGGTATCAATGTAGCATATATGAGAGGTTAGTCTATATGACTATTGAAGGAGAGAATAAGAGATTGAATATTTTTTTATTACCACTAGATGCAAGAGAATTCATGGGATACTTTTATGCATGGCAAAGATCTCATAACCACTTGATAAAGTTAAAAATGACCGAACAACTTTTATGTTGCTTTGGGAGAAAAGCATGGCTTGATTGATTGTGCTGTAGAAGAAGATTATATGGGGAAAACTGTGATAGTTATGGATGTATTATCAATATTTTTAGATTCTAAGAAAAATTTTATGGGGTTTAATTCAACATTTTTCTTCATTTCTCTATAAGGTATCCTATTTTTTATGTTGAAAATAATTTCCCTCCACTTTTTATTTTTTATTTTTAAAATTTGACATGGGAATATTCTATAATTTAATGGGAAAATGGGGGCTACATGTATTGTTTTGTGGTCACTAATAAGGGAATGTGAATCATTATGGAGGAGTGGATTTTCATCCTCATATTAGGCAATGGTCTAGTGGTACACGATTGTGTTGTAGATCATGTTGCTAAAATAGCTTTGATGGTTGTTTATCAAGGAAACAATTTTAGCGATGTATAGAGGGGGTCACAATGTGTAATTTGAATGCACACCCCTTATAATTATGTTTGATGTTCATAACATAATGGTAGAAGGTCTTGGTTGTTATTTTAGAGGGCATGGGTTTCAATATTGACCTCTAATTTTAGATGGTGATTGGATTAATAATTCTAGAAAAAAGTAAGAGGATAAATTGTTAGTTGCTTGTTGTTGTCATATTTGAATGTTCTAGCCTGTTAGGACAAATGTTTGATGTGCCTAAGACACCAATGCCTTGCATAGAGTAACATAGCAGGAAGTGGCACATGCAAAGGGTTCACCTACAGGGCAACCTCTAGGGTTTTTATCTGAGCCTGAATCCTCACCATATTGATCTCTGAGTGCTTCAAGGCCTTACAAAATTAGTTCTAATTTTCTTAGGGGTGTAGGAAAAGGAATGACAATGAAATTAAAAGATAAGAAATGTAAAGAGGTAGGAAAGTAAACTTGGAAGAAAAGTAAATTGTAGGAAAATTAAAACCTATGAGGGCAATGCACCAAGATTAGGTTTCCCTCTTGATTGCATGAACAACATAGAAATGAACACATTCACCATAGTATAATAGCTATAACTTGAACACATTATAGTATGCACAACCAAGAATTGAAACACACTTAAGGGAGTAGGACAAAGCAAAATTAGTCATATCTTCCATTCATGTATAAGAATAATTACAAGGCATGCAACCTAAAGAGGCTTGATGCTTCTTAGATAGCAACTTGAGGTTCAATCCTTGCTTATATAATTAAGGAGTGAAAGAAATAGCTCAGAAGGCTTGATATGAGGCATGAGAGGGCAACTCCCAATGCCTTTAAAATGCAATTATAGGCCTATTTATAGGCCAATATGAGGGTTATTTTTCCTACAAAACTTTATGTAGAAGCCCTATGCACTCTTCTCTGCTAAATGAACTATAATCCTTCTACAACTATTAATTGGTAGCTTTGAGGTCTCTACATCTAAGACCATCAGTGCTAAAGGTTTTTGGGCCTTTGAATGGCAAATTTTTTCTATCACCTTTTATTGGTAGGACTTTGGGGTGGTTGTGCCACTAAGGTTTCACCAGGGTTTCCTTTGGATTCTCCCACTTCTTGACATAGCAAACATGGTCAACCTAGCTAGTGAAAAATGGTAGGGTAGGCTTACTTGTGTGACATGCATTAGCTACAACTACCATGCAGGTGGTTCTATTAGGCTAGGTTGCATAAGTTAACTTTAGTGACCAATGGTAGATATCTTCTTAAATACCCTTTGGACTACCTTCTTGTACATGTTGGTGGCCACTACATATCCTTGACTAACATGGGATATCCTTTGGCCAATGATAGACCTTCTTCGACTATTTACCAATGCTTACCTCATAATTTCAACTAGCTACCATGTGTCTAGCCCATGTTGTGATGGAACCCCTTTTATTTCCCTTACCTTTGTCTATTAGAATATTAGTGTGGGCTATCAAATTGAAAATCGATGGCCTACAGGCCTTGGCACCCTTGATATATCTTTGAGTGAGAAAGGAGTGTCAACCATTTGAGATCCAATGACCAATGTGGCTTAACATACGTTCACTTATATTTTATGCTATGGAGCTGGAACCCATTTTCTAAATAGGGTGGGATGTGAATTTTGAACTTCCCAAGTTGATAATAAAGCAATAGATTTAACTCTGTTATTTAGTTTTTGGGGTTCATCTATGCCTCCTTAGATTGGATGCCATAGATAAATCATCCTTCATGGGTGATGAAGATTTCATACCATTCTTACAAGTGACCATCAAGACCCTTCAAAAGGCAAGCCTCATGATGGCTCCCATTGTGCTTTATAGCTCTTGAATTTATCCTCCTTGGATCTCTTAGTGATGTGGAGAGATGGTAGATGTTGAGGTGGGGGATACAAGGCCAAGTAGATGCAAGTAGTATCTAGTTCTATATAATAACCCATGAAGAAGATAGATCAACCCAAAGCGTTTGTCTAGATCATATCCCAACCAATGGAAGAGTCATTTAGTTATCATCGGGAGGGCTTCTTGATTCTTCCCACTAGTGGGGTTCAACTTAGATATCACCAAAAGGGTTTCTATAGATAGGTTGATCACTAGTCATATGGACAAGAAAATAACTTGGATGTATAACCTTGGGCCTTCCATGTCTACTATGAATATCTATTGGATGATATATTTGTTCAATCTTCTTGGAAGTCTTGTGGAACAAGCTATGGGGAGGTCACGTGTAGTGAATTTTGACTACAACTTTGGCAACTCATAGGGGATCCCTTGATTCTAGGGTATGAGGGATCCAAAGGATGTAAGCATTATCTATTAGGTGTAGTCTCTTAAACTAACTTCAAAGATAATGAAGAGGATATTTCAAGCTTGGTTTTTTCAACAACTCTAACTTGTTGGAATTGTACAAGCTCATTGTCCTTGTATAGAACTTTTTCATAAATATGGTAGCACCATTCGATATTGATTTTAACTTATATAAGTTCATGCACCATACCTACCTCTAAACTTATTTTCTTAACTTTGGATCTTGCTCCTATCTCCATGACAAAGGAAATAATTACTTCCTTTCTTCGTCATGCTAAATCTACTTCACAAAATTTTACCCTTCACATGGGTCTGGTCAGTAAGGGATGCTACCTATCATATTTGCCTTACGTATTTATTATATGGATTGCCACGACCATATATGCCTTGGATGGATCTTTTATTGATGGTGATACTAAGAAACTACCCTTTTATGATGGAATGATCACATACTCGATGCTCTAGTATCTTCTCCTCAGGAAGGCCACCCATTTATTTGGACTGTAGCTACTTGCCATGTGCATTAGGCTATACTAGAAACCATAACCACTTTAGGTCATGCTCCCCATTTTGAAATTGAGCCTTTTGTTAGCTCTGACTGCTTATAACTCCTGGTCACCTAAGAAAATCTGAGACTTTCTTTCATCGAATATTTTCTACAACAAAACTAAACACTTGTCAAAATAGCTCATTAGAAATATATTCATTTATCCTCTTTTTTTTGGTGGAAATTCAAGGATATACCTTCAGGTAGATTCCATTTACAAGAATCAATAAGACATATCCATCCACTTTTTCCAACTCAAATATATTTTTGGCCTTGTGGATGGTGATGATATAAGGGCCACTCCATATGGCATCAAACTTGGTATGACACCCTAGCTTGCTTCTATATTCATCCTATTTGAGCATGCAATCACCAATTTCAAAGATTTGGGGAGTCACTTTCTTGTTGAACAAGGATTTAGTCACATATTGATGTATTTGTAGCCATTCTCATGTAGTCTTTCTTTGCTCATTAGATTTGGGCAATGCCGTCATTCTTACTGTTGCAACATAATTTTCCTATATATATAACTAGTGAAGTATCTATAGGGATTGTAATTCCATGGAAATAGGGAGTCTAGCTTCCTCGCTATAAACCAATATATAAGGTGAACAACCAATCAAATTTTTAGATCTAATCCTATCATCCCATAGGGCTTCTATGATATGTAGGTGCCACTATATTTGATTGTTAGATCTGACTCTCTTCAATATTTTAATAAGGTTTTTTTTGGTGTATTCAACCAATATGTTTCCTTAGGATTAATAACTTGAGGAGGCCTTTAGATATATGTTGTGCTAATTAGTAAATTGACCGATATTTGCTTCCATGAACACCTTGGAATTACTAGTGATGATTGTATTAGGGACACCAAATTAATTAATGATCTCTTATAAGAAATAAATTATTACCTTTTTGATTGCCTCCTTCAATGGTACTGCTTTGGTCCATCTAGTGAAGTAATTGATGGTAGTGAGAATTCACTTACGTCCTTCATTCGACAGGGGGTTAATCATGAAAATGAAATCCAACCTCAATTGAGAAAATGGTATATTGGTTGCTATTGGGTTTAGGGTAAGTGGTGCATTCCTCTTTCTTCCAGTGAAGAAATTATATTTGTTACATTTTATTACCCACTAGTGAGTGTATGTGAACATACTTGGCCAATAATAGCCAATAATTATGATCTTAGTGCTAATGGATTGAGCCACGAAGTGACCTACCAAGAATTCTTGATTAAACTTAAGAAGCAACTACTAGGTTTGGTCTTATTTGATGCACCTTAAGAGGATGCCATCAATTTTTTTTTGGAACAAGATTCCTTCGATCAAGATAAAGTGGGCAGTCTATAGTTGAAAATTTTATTTTTGGGATTTGCCCAATCTAGGTGGGTATTGTCCTAATTGCATATATCAAACCCATTGGCCAACATTTTTAGGCTCCTCTTCCTCTTCATTCATAAGACATAGATACATGTTCATCTCTTTGCTAGTTGTGTCTTCCACCATCTTCTAGAATAGGGCTCTTCCTTTGAATAGATTGGTGGGATTGATATTTATGTCAAATTATAGAATCCTGGTGATCCATACTACCATATTTTCACTAATCTCATAACCCATTATATACTTCTTTATGCTTGAGTGGATGACATAAGCAAGGATCTTATTACTAGAGACTAAGTGCTTAAACTTATTCAATGCTTTGATTAGAGCATAAACCTATTTTTTGACAAATTTATATCTTTCTTCATATACTTTTAGGGTTTGGCTGAAAAAGAAAATTAGGTGTTTATACTAATCATCACCCTTTTGGATTAGGGTAGTGATGCTTGATTCCCCCCAAAAGCGTACAAGATGAATTCTCTATTGAAATTATGGTTTGCTAGAACCAAGGCCTTCGTTATAGATTCCTTGATCCCTTAAAATACTTTCCTTCCTTACCCTATCCATATAAATTGTTGGTCATTCTTGAGCATAAGGGTCATTGGCCTAATAATGTTAACAAAATCTAGAATGAATCTTCTGACAAAGTTTATCTATTTGGAGACGTATTGGAGAGCCTTTTTATATTGGGGAAATGTAAGGTTGGTGATGGATTTGATCCTCTCTAGGTTGATGGTGACACCTTCTATGGAAATCACATGCCCAAGAAAATTACCCTAAGGAATACAAAAAATAAATATTTTTGGACTTAGACATACCTCGAACTCCTAGCATCACTTGAAAAATTCTTTTAGGTGTGTCATGTGACTTCCTTTTTGTTTTAAGAATACCATCAAGTCATTAAGGTAGATCAGTATAATTTTGTTAATCAACCCTTTAAAAGTGATAAGCATGGATCTTTGGAAAGTTGTGCCAACATTAGACAAGCCAAATTACATTCTTTGATAAGTAAATATCCTCCACTTCGTGGTGAAAGTAGTTTTGTATTGGTCCTCATATTTTATCCACACTTGGTTGTACCTAGAGAAACTATCCATCACGGAGAACCTCTCAAAGCCAACTATATTTTGTAGGATTTGATCCATTGAGGGTAGGGGGTAGCAATATTTTAATAGATTTTTAATTAAGTCATAGGATTCAACGCATATCCTTGTTGGAGAATATTACATTATTTGATACATGATAATGTACCCCCATGGTACCTTCATGGTAAAAATGTAAATATGTAATATATTAGGGTATGAGTCTATAGTTTAGGAGTGTGATTTATATTTTCCCTTTATGTAAGTGTTCATGTGTAGTATGTGCACAAGTATCAGGTAATAATTAATGCAAATGTAAAGAGTGTGAATGTGCACAAGTGTATTTTAATAGAGTGTGTAGGTGTGTGGAATGTGTCATATAGTAAAGTGTGCAAGTATCATAGAATAAAGTGTTCAAATAGAGAGTCAAGACGTGGCAAGATTAGAAGACAAAAGATATGAAAGTATTTGCCTTATACATGGAATAGGAAAGGTTGCATCTCTTGGATGTGAGAGGAGAGCAATAGTCAAGTATTGAAGAGTCATCTATGAAGGCTATATTATGGATACAAAGCTCCATGTATTGTATATGGATTTAAGATTATCAAAGTATCTCAAATACATTCAAACATTAATAATATTGAAGCATGTATGCATATTTTGAGTAATATACTGTAAGTGTTTCTTCATATTATTATATGAATGATATTGACCATTTTTTTCATATTACTATTATTGTTATGAATGTTATGAATGCTATGTTCATTCTATTTATCATTTAATATAGTAATTGCTCTTATTTTTGATATTATTGAAGATCTTATATATTGGAACCTGCGATAATCTAGCTAAAAAGCTAACAAGCCTGATTTCCTATTATTTTTCCTTATTGGCACCAGGTTAGAGACCCATGTGGTATGCTTAATGGGGTATATTATTCTTGAATCAATAAGCTTATATATATCTTGTCTTATAAGAGGCTCTATTTTAGGATTTATAGAACTCTGCTTTTGTATTACTAGCTTTGTATGAGGGACAAGCTTGATGGTATGCTGAATAATGCTTGTCATACACATTTAAATCCTCATAACTCCATGCCATCACACCGTTATATTTTTGATAGAGGTAGGGGTTTGTAACTCCACTATGGTCACAACTTTCCCTATTTTCAACCTCTAACTTGGGGCAACTTCTATTTCTTGATAATCTTCCTTGTCAGCTATCATGTCCTTTTTTTCCCTAAAGTGGTCATCAGGGCTAAACAAATATTCTAGTGTGATAAGCCCTTTAGGAAGCTTGTTGGAATTTAGCTGTATAATCTAATCATCATACACTTTTTCAACTTGGGGACATATATTTTTGATAAAATTGGATTCTTTTTGGATAAATTACATGATATGCTCATCACTGTCAAATAACTACCAATGGGTCTCCTTATCTGGAATGGCCAGCCTGATGATCATTTTCACATATTACTCATTTTGGATCAGGTCATCCACTAGATAAAATTATGACCTAATCATGACCCTTAAATCCATATCTATATTCTAGGCTCTAAGGAGGACTTTGATATTTACATCAAAGAACTGTATTAGATCCCACACTAAATACCTATAAGCTCTCATTAGCTTATTTGTGGCAAGACACTGGGACCTTACTTGTTTGACTGCTAGTTCTATATCTCCAAATACTTGCAATATTTTGATACCCTTTTCTTGTCCAAATAGAGACCAAGTACCAAGGTCTCATACTCCACTACATTATTTGTGTAATTGAAGTATAACCTATATGATTGTGACATTTTTATCCTTGTTGGTGATACTAGGTAAACACTGATGCCAACTCCCTTTTTAGTCTTAGAATCATTGAAGTATAGTTTCCATAAGCCACCTCTGACATCTTTGTCTTCCAATATTTTAGGTATATGGGAATTCTCCTTTTGAATCAAGTAAAAACCTATCCCTGTCTTCTCAAACATCCCTTCCAAAAAAGAGCTTCTTTCTCCTACTATGCTCTAACTTAAGGGAAATTTGGTTGATTTGTCTTTGGATCACTCTATTGTCATGGTAGAGTCACCCTTTTCATTATCAAGAGGATGATTCTGAATTTAACTCATAGTAATAGTGTCCTAGTTTGGGTTGGATACTTGCAAGACAACGAGCATTTTTCGTCTACTTAGTTTCTTCTATTTTTTTAGGGATTATTCCAAATTTTTCGTCTGCTCTAGAATCAAGAGGACGTACCAAAGAGGTATTTCTATGATATTTTTCCTTAGGTGCTCCACTACATCGAAGGGTCCAATGGAATGGATCTTTGGTATGATGTTTAATGTTGTAAAAGGTTTAGAACTTTCTATTATGTGAGGTCTTAATAGATTTATCATGTTTTGCTTTGGAGGTTATGAGGTTGTCCTTATCATTGTCAAAACTACTTGTGCTTGGTTCTCCTTGCATTGGGACACTCCTTTGATAATATTCTTCCCTTGTTTAGGGTCTAGTATCTATCAAACTAGACTTCCCCTATTCTTCAATGGCCTTTCTCTTGGTCATAGTGTTGTATTTCAATTGGACTTGCAACCTCCCTAACATTGAGGGGCCTATATTGTTTGACATGAAATAATTTTACTTCATTCCAAGTGACAAAGGTCTACTTTGAAATTGAGGAATTAGAAATTAGTGGTGCAATCCAAGGCTATGAGGTAGGTTCTAGACTTAACATCTAGGGTTTCAACTAAGAAAATTAGGCAATATTATGGTTGGATAAGATTTTTTTGACTCCTAAGACTCAGTTTTAATATGAAATTTAGAAGGGTAAGAGTCGAGGGTAGGATAGTATCATCCATTGGGATCTTACTAAGTCCCTGTCCAGGTTTTTAGATGTTTATTGGATTGTGATTGGTATGAGTACAATCTATTGAGTTAAAACCTATGACTAACCAATATTTCTATTGGTAAAAAATAGAGGCCTTTGATATCCATTTGGAGGTGGTTGAACATTCAAATTTCCCTATTGGAAAGGAGGTTTTGGGTAGTTTTTGTAGGGAAACAATTGAGCATTCCTTTTTAGAGTACTAATATTGTTAGAGAAGGTCCTCATAATATTGTACATTTCATCAATTTTAGTAGTAGGGGTAGTCAGACTAGTGACAATTTGTATAGTTAGAGAGGAGTGATGTAAGGGCTATATGGAAGGAAACAATGGAAAATGTGGTTTAGAGGATAACCTCCCTATTTGCATTAGATCCATTTTAGCCTAGATACCTATCTCATAGGCTTTTTGTAATGAGTTCCCTCCCTTAGACTTGACCATCATAACAATTTTAGAATTAAAGAATTTCAAATAATAGATAAATATCATATCCAAGGGTGGTTAGATCTCATCGAGGATTCTCTACGAAGTCTTATGGAACTAGATGTTGAAATCATTCATTATTTTTTTTGGTGCCATTTTGATGGTCATGAGCTTCTCTAGGAGAGACACACCATTTGCCTTCTCTTCAAATATACTTATTAGGAGGTCTGCTAGCTAGTCCTAACTTTTGAATAATTTAGGGTTAAGGCCAACATACCAGTCATGAGATTTCCCTCTAAAAGAGGTCACTAGTAGCCTTACGATTATATCTTGCTTCTCAATAAAATGCATTATGCACAAGCTCACCAAGTCATACAAATGCTTTTTTAGGGTGACATCATCCTCTTCTAAGAAATAAGGTAGGGACTTAGGCATTGGAGTGGGAATCAAATCCCATATGTTAGGTGGAGTAGGTAGGATCAATGAGCCTCTATTGTTCCATACTATTTTTTTTAGAAGGCTAGTTCAATAGGACTGCCATGTCACATCATCAGTTCCTCATCCTTGATATTTTATTTATAGGTGGAACTAGCTCTTGTTGATCAGTTTGGGCAAAGTTTCTAGTCATAGGTCTTTCACTCATATAATTCTAAGCCCTTTCCTTGAGAATGAAGTTGCTAGGTGGAGAGATAATGCTTCAATAACCTTAAGACATAGAGATCCCCATGATAATATTAGTATTTAATTTTTTTAGATGACTTTTTAGATTCTTTCTTTTCAACAAAGTTTTCAAGTGGATCTCCTAGTGCTTCACTACAAGTGGTTTAAATATAAACTTCACTAGGATCAAAGTCTAGAGTGTTCTTTTAGCTTTGTGGGGTGAATGTATAAGCTTACTCCCACTAGGCATGCCAAACAAATTGTATCGTAAACATAGAATCTCAATATTATAGGGTATGCCAAATGGACTATTGTGGTGAATATAGAAACTTGATACCATCGAGCATGCCAAATGGGCTGTTATTATCTATGATAATTTTGGCATGTCAAGATTCTTGGGACACCTGTGCCTTGCATAGAGCGACACTGTAGGAAGTATCATATGCAAAGGATGACTTGTAAGGAAACCTTTAAGGTTTTTATCCAAGGTTGGTTCCTCATTGTATTGATCTTTGAGCACTTCAAGGCCTTAGGATATTATGCCTATTTTTCTTGATGGGTGTAGGGAAAGAAATTGTAATACAAGTAAAAGCCATGAAACTTAAAGAGATAGGAAAGTAAACTTGTAGGAAAAGTAAATTGTAAAAAAAGTAAAACCTAAGCTATGGGGGCAATACACCAAGACAATGGTTCCCCTCCTGATTGCATGAACAAGATAGAAATGAACACATTCATGATAGTCTAATAGTTAGGCTATAAACACATTGTAGTATGTATAACCCATAATTGAAACACACTTAAGGAAGTAGGATAGAGTGGAATTATTCATAGCTTTCATTCAAATGTTGGAATAATTACAAGGCATGTGACTTGAAGAGGCTCAATGCTCCTTAGATAGTGGCTTAAGGTTCAATCCTTCTCATACAGTTAAGGAGTGAAAGGAAGAGCTCACAAGGTAAGATATGAAGCATGATTAGGTAGCTCCCAATGCCTTTATAATATAATTATAGGCTGCGATGAGGGCTCTTTTTGTTAGAGAATATATTACATTATTGGGTACATATCAATGTACCACATTTGGTACATTACTAGAGTAGGAGTTTACTTTAGAGTAAAGTTAAGTAGTTACTTCAACATGTAATAAATGCACAAGTGTTAGAATGTATAATGATGTAAATGTGCATGTAGTCCATATGTACATGAGTCATAGGATAGAGTCAAAGGTAGAGTGAGGGTCAAGGAACCTATATTCCTATATAAAGACCTTATAGTGAGTGAAATAGTGGGGAGAGAATATAGAGAGTGCATAGTATAGATTGGTAGAGGGGTACAATGTAGTTATTTTAAAAATAGTTTGTGGAGTGTTCATGTCCTCCATTATATTGCATTGTACTATTTTCATAAGCTTTCATTAATGGCATATTTCTGAGTTATTACATAAGTTTCTCTTTATTTTCTTGCATATTATAGTACCATTATCATATAGATATAATAGCTTTTCTTATCATGCATCTTATAATTATATTTACTATATCATATACTCATCAAAAGCTAGTAGTGGTATCAAAGCACACGGTAGATCGATAGGAAATAGGAAGAGCCACAAGTGAGATTAAAAGAAATCCAAAAATCTCATTTTTAGAATTTTTGAGATTGAATTTGGCTAGAGTATTTCCACAAGGTTGAAGAAAAACTTGTGAAGACTAGGACTCAAAATTAATACCACTAGATTGACAAATCAACTAGTGATGATTGATTATCTCTAGATTTTGAGTTTCTTCCATTACAAAACTAATACTTTATTTTAAGAAAAAGAGATTCAAAGAAAGTTGGGAAGCTTCCTACAAAATAGCTAGAATAATATCTACTTTAGAATCAATCCAACACTAGAAGAAACAAGTGGAAGAATGAATATTTGGAGGCCTAAAGAAAAGGTCCCATTGCTAGAGATTGTAAACCTATAGAGTGCTAAATAGAAAAGACCATAGGATCCTTATTGTAGATTTGAGGAAGAGACTCCAAATAAGAGTCTAGGAGAATATTGGAGGTTGGTGATCTCCATTGAAGACTACAAATAGTAGATTGAAGAGACTCCAAAGAAGAGTCTCGGTGAATATAGGAGATTGGTGATCTCCATTAAATATTGAAGACTTCACCTTGAAGGAGTAGAAGAAATTAGCCTAAGCTTAAGAGACCTACAAGAGGTCCCATTGGAGAACTTCCAATTTTGGAGAGATAGAGAAGAACTAGCAAGAGTTCAATTCCTGAAGCAATAGATTTCAGAGATCCAAGAGGGAGATCTCATTACCAAACTTCCATAGTAGAAGGTTGAATAAAAGGTCTTATTGAGAAGATCAAAGAAGCTGTGAGAGTGAAGACCCTAAAGAAGAGGTCTCAAGGAGAAAGAAGGAGAAGGCTTGGAGAACCTCATTAAAGGATATTCAAATAAGAACATTAAAGGAGTTCCTAGGAGAACTCATTGGGGAAATTTACCACCAAGGAGAAGTTCCTGATAAAGGAAGAACTTGGGACAATAATCACCATCCAACAACAAGCCCAAGGTAGAAGGATTTAGCAAGAAGATTGCCAAATTTTAAAGGAGATTGGTGAAGACCTCAAGACTTTTAGATTATTGAGAGGAAGGCCTAAATTGAAGTTGGAATTTGATGAGGATGTTGAAGGAGAAAGGATTCAGACATTACATTTAAACCTGACAGGTTGAAGATTACCTCTGAAAGGCTAGAAGGCTCATTCAAAGAAAGGCGATCTGCTGGTTTCTACAATAGAAAACTAAATTTTTTTTGAAGGAAAATCTTAGCTACAATTTGGAGGAGTTCCCTACCAAATTTTTGAGATTCAAGGACAATATTTAAGTGGAAATATTGACTACATTGCAATTTAAAAATTTTAGATTTGAGAATAGCAAGAAAGCAACAACTTAGGAAACATCAATAGTTGCTAAGTTTTAGATTTCCAGAATACATCCTGAAGGTTGAAGCCACCAAAATACAGTATCAGGAAACAAGATATAAGGAGGTACAAAGTTACAAATTGGTGTTTTGAGAAGCTATTTTAGACAACAAAGAATATTTGCAAGTTCATATAGTAAAAGGTAACAATAAGGTGAATCTAATCACCTTGCAATCCTTCATCTACAGAGATCATTAAGGTAAGCAACTTGGGTGCATGAAGGTTCATTAGTTGAACTTTAGATTTTTGGTTCATTATTAAGATTCATTAAGCACCATATTAGAGTTAAAAGTTGCAAGGAGAAGGTTACATATTAAATTATTCAAGAGAGTGCAGAAGATAGTTTCTTTTAAGGTTAATACCTACACACTAAATAGAAGTTAGATATATTTTGAATGAAAGAAAAATATCATCTTCCTATTTTTTAGTTGAAGCAAATAAGACATTACTCTTAAGTGAAATTTGCAAAGATTATAGTACATTTAAGAGTTATTATTGATAAATATTACACGTTCTTTTATAGGAGTGATAAGGTGAGATCAATATTGCATTGTGCTAGTTTTTATTAAGAGTTTTTAAAGGTGCACTAAGTACTATAGTTGTAGTGAAAATTAGTACACAATTAAAAATCTAAAATAGCATATTGGTTGCATGGTTAAGAGCTTGGATTCATTGTTACTAAGTTATCCAAGAAAAGAAGTTAGAGGTTAGTGTTGTCTAGTAAGGAAGACAACAATACATTACTATTTGATCTCAAGGATTAGAGCAGAGAGCTACCATATCTAAGAAGCAAGGAATAGCTTCAAAAGGAGATGTATAACTTCAGTGTAAAATAATATACTTAATCCTATCTATTGCAAAGGTGTTGGCATTACATCGACACTGATTTTGTCCTTTCAAATATAGCAAGTAGGGACAAAAGAAAGAGTGTATTAAAGACACCAAAATAGTTAGCATAGTACAATTATCTAGTGACCACATCATCTAAATCAAGGGGTAAACATAAAGGTAGATAGGTAGAGCCATCAAAGGGCTTATAAGATAAGTTTTTGAAGGTGTATAGAGACACCAAATCAGCACCTACACAATAAGAATCATGTAGCATCAAAAGAAGCATATCAGTCATGGTAAGGTGGATAGTACTAAGTTATGTAAAATAAAGAAGCAGATGAGTGCATTACCCAAATAATTGCTTGGATAAACCACAAACTAAAGCTCTCAAGAGCTACCATCGATTAGAGATGAATTGCTATCTAGGAAGATAGTGATTGAAGCAACCAAGAACAACCATCGATTGGAGATAAATCATTAGCCAAAAGGACAACATTGGAGCACCCTAGAATCACCATAGCTAGAACCAACCTTGTGGATAATATCATCATCACTTGCTAGAAAAGCCAAGATTACACTTGTTGGCAAGAAGGAGAAAGCATTTGCTATCAAAGGAACCAAAGAAGATTGCAAATAGTTGGCAAGAATAGGTGTTGAAGAAGCTTTAAGCTAATTGGTACATCGAAGGCAACTTGCATGCATAATAAGGTCATACACTTGTAACAATGATGTAAGAAATATTTTGCTACTTGGCACAAAGGAAGGCAAATGTTTCATAATGCCAACACTCAAATATAAGCATTCATCAGAGTAATGCTCATTCAAGATAGTGCCAGCCATTAGAGTAATGCTCATCTAAGAGAGGAGTGTGCCAAAAATTGAAGTAATGTTCATCCAAGAGAGGAGAGCACTTACGATTTGAGTAACATCTCATTTACCTAAGCACTTCACACAAGAGTTGCACCACTTGTCTCAATACGGTTATAGCTTGTAACACTTTAGATTCACATAACTTACATTCCTAGGCAAGATAAGCACCATTTGTCACACATAAAAAAGTGAGACACAAAGTATTAAAGAGCCAAAATAAAATGAGAAGTGGATCTTTAGCTAGAATTGAAGTGCTTATACACAGGGAGGTCAAATTCCATTAAAAGAGGAGCATTAAATGCTCATTGTTATTCAAAAAATACATTGCCTAAATGATCTATTGGAAGAGCGAAGATAGAGGTATATCACATGCAACATTATAAAGGTAATATCAAATTAATTACTTGCATTCATTTAGGTTAAAAGGAGTTATAAGGTGAACCATATAAGGTTAAACTTACTAATGCATTAGAGCAATAAGAATTAACCAAGCATTGGTGAATTATAAAGCAAGTTTATATAACTTCAAGTGATATTTCAAGGTACATTAGTTGAAGTATATATATATATATATATATATATATATATATATATATATATATATATATATATAAATATTTGCAAATATTCATAGTAGGAGATATAAGGTTTTCAACATTAGATAATTGAAATATTAGTTTACAAATATTATTATCTTCTAAATTTCTACATTAGGGAGATATAAGGAATACTACACCAAACTTTAGAAAATTGAACTATTGAGAACTAAAGGTTGAAAAGAAGCAAAATTACTGTTTGCTTAAAAAAGTTAGAACTAATTTCTTATACTTGTTTGTTAGAATATTATAATGTGCACTATGCCTTCATTTTGACACTTGTCTTATGCCACTTGTCTTATGTTTTCCAGTTTGAGTTCTCCAACTGGATTTATGTGTCTTCTCCATGACACTTGGAGTGGAGATTATGACACTTGTCAAATCTCCTTCATAGGCTTGATGCCTATATATTGTAACATATTTCATCAATACAATTGGTGCCTTTTTTTCAGTCCCAACATCTGGTATCAGAGTGGTGAGATCCGCCTATGGGACCATTAGGGTCTTGAGTTGTGGGTTGAGGGAGTATGCTCTCCACTCATTGAGTGGATCAAAAACCAGAAAGCTCTTCCCACTCTTGATATCTATGAATTTTTTTTTTAGAAGGGTCTGGTGTGTGTGCTGCAACCGAATGAAGAAACAACTATCAATCAAATTAGTTTTCACTGCGTTGAATGGGCTTGTGTTTGTTTTTTTATCCCTAATTATTGAGACTTGGGAGCGAGGACCATAAATGAGTAGAAAAATATCCTGAAGTAATTGCCTCAAAAAAATTACCTCCTTAGTTGCCTCAACTACTGATCTATATTTAGCCTCTACTGAAGATAATAAAACAATGTTCTGCTTCTTGGTGCTCCATAAAATAGAGCCTTGATCCAACTAAAAATAATAACCTGATGTGGATCTTCTAGTTTCAATAAAACTAGCCCAATATGAATTCGTGTACCCAATAAAAAAAAACCATCACATGATGTGTACATAAGGCCATGATGAGGGGTGGCCTTGAGGAATTTCAAAATCCCCTTAGCTATTATCGAATGGCTCTTCTTAGGATCGTACATGAATCTGGAAACAAGGCCAATTGAATAGGAAATATCTGGTCTAGTTGAAGTTAAGTAGATCAAACTTCCAACTAGCTATCTGTAAAGGGTGCCATCAACCCTTTCTTCATCATCACTATTAACCAATTTCAACCTGGTTTCCATAGGAGTGAGGGAGGGCTTACAGTCTTCCATGTGAAACCTCTCCAAAATAGATTGAATGTATTTAGCTTGTGAGATAAAGATCTTACCAGGTTTTTGTCATACCTCTATGCCTAAGACATAGAGGAGGAGGTCTAAGTCTATGATCCAAGAAGATATTATATACATGGAGTATGTACTAATTCAATATCAAGTGGCTGACATCTTCACCAAGTCACTTGGGCTAGACAAGTTTTCTCAGTTTAGCAAATTGCTCTATATATGTAATAGAAGTCAACATTAAGGGGGAATGTTATCTAATATTGACTAATTGCTATCAAAGACAAAGATATCAAAGGGGTCCACAAGATAATGATCTCAACACATTATAATTGTAATCAAGTGTAGTTCCTTTGCATATACACTTGAATTTTTGCAACATCTACAAGAAAGCAAGCACATAAGCACCTTGTCATAACAATAAGCACCTAAATATTTGACACATCTATTGTAACAAAATTCTCAAAAGGTAAGCAAGAAAGCATTGTAATAAGCAATTTTACTTCTTACTCTCTTTGGGTGGAATAGGGTACTTGTGTTAAAATTATCCCTCCCACTATTGGCCCATCCCTTGCTTGTGGCCTGTATAGTATTTTGACGCACTTCCCATGACCATTGAAAAAATAGCAGGCTCAACCATGCATTTTGATATGTACAACACTGCCCCAAGTTTCTTGTAGGCATCCTGAGTGCGAGAGGGCCGAAAGAGTTGCTGGCCATGTTGCTCACCTGGTCCTTCTAGAGCTTGAGAATTTTTTTTTTAGCTTTGGAAAATATTAGGCAATGATATTTTTAACCATCATTTAAAATGAAGTAGCCCTTATCCTATGGTGCAAGGAAGAAGGATTGTGTGAATTTTAATTTCACATCATCCCTACCTAACAGATCCTCGATCACCAGCATAGTAACACCCTGGTTATAGGACTCTTCAGTAGGAGGAGTGATTGCAAGAACTTGCTGGGATGCCATGTTTTTAGACCAATTTGGTGAAAGAATTTTGAGAAAAAAAATGAACCACTCTGCTCTCCTCATGCAGATTACACATCTAGAATCTCCTTCAGTGATCCCCTCTCTCATTTACCTCACATTACACTTCTTCAACAAATGGAAGCATGCAAGATATATGGCATATTTGGGAAGCTCAACTACCATTTTGCGAGGGCACCCATTGTCAAACAGACACATAAAAAAAAGTAGGGCATAAAATGATCAATGACGGGGTGTCTTGGTTCTTCGAGAGGGGAAAACAAAATGGACTATTGTAGATAACAAAGTGGCTATGATTACAACAAGAAAAATATTAGTGTGAGTGGGTGGAATATTTTTTTCTATTTTTTTTCTTGAGGTAACATGCAATAGGTACATAAGCGTGGTCAAATTCTACTTTCAATCCACTAAAGGTCATGGCATGGTTAAATTATTTTGTTGTCGAGAATGTGGAGGATATTCATCAAATGATTGCAGGCATAGCAAAACCAATGTGCGAAGAAAATTTTTAGTTTTCATCCTCCTGATAGACCAATATTTTTTCACAAAGCTGGTTACAAAATGCGATCGAACAATTACTGCACTCTTTAAGGTGAAGTTGCTGATCTTGGCTGGCATGTGTGAGCTTTTGAAGATCACGTTGATCTCAATTGATGCGGTCCAATCCATAAATGTCCCTCTCAATTACTACACTCTTTGAGGTGAAGTCACTGATCTTGGGCAATGTGTGTGGGCTTTCGAAGATCACATTGATATTAATTGATGTAGTCCAGTCCATCAACGTCCCTTGCACCACTCTTAGCAGACCTATGGTAGCCAACGACACAAAATTTCTTACACATTTGGTGAATTGCAAGTGTTGGAGAGTGTGCGGTGTATAGGTGAAAGCTGCCAATACCAGATGGAGTTCAAGTTGCAATTGTCGTTGATGCTGCCATGTTTGTGAGTGAGACATATTATTTTTTTCTCTCCTTCAAGTGGATGTTCAAATAAACACTAGATGATGTGACTAGAGGCACATGCATTAGGTGAAAATATTTTAAATATTTTTATATGTGAGTGTAAGTGCCATTTGGTGGGACCCACACTAGGATTAGACGTCCAACTATTTAAAATTCAAATTCAAAAGCTTTCCCCCCAAAATTTTCTCGCCAACATTTTGAAATTCCAAATTGTAAGGGTAAGTTACCCATTTTTTTTACCTTTAAAAGACCTTTTATTTTCTTAAAAAATCTAGGCTCAGTTTGTATCTGACTATAGCCTTATATATAGTCGTTGGAAATTATTTTTTGAATGGGATATATTGGTGCAATTATTTTCTAGTTTTGACATCATTTGCTATGCTGAATTCAAGTTTGAAGTTAACATTGTAAAACAGAGTGCATTTTTGGTTGTATCTGACACTCTTGGGTGGAACATTTGACAAACTTGAGGGAAGATCTTTTTTAAGTCATTGGGGGAATATTAGGCCAAGTTATTCATTGAAGTTGGTAAGTTTGGAGGTATTCTTATCATTGGAGGTATTGATATTGTAACATATTTTGAGACACATTTGGGGCTATCTTTTAGTCAAATTTTCTAATACAATCATCAACTCAAGGGGTGATTTAGGGACCCTTGTACCGTGCTTGTGGAGTCCTCTTGTGGCATTGTATTGGCGACTTTGTGTTTGGTGTTTGCCTCTCCTCATTTGGGCTTGTTATTAATTTTATGCTTGCTATAACCCTTGCATGTTTTAGGGGTTTATATAATTGTAATCAAGTGTAGTTCCTTTGCATATACACTTGATTTTTGTAACATATACAAGAAAGAAAGAACACAAACACCTTGTAATAACAATAAGCACCTAAATATTTGGCACATCTATTGTAACAAAATTCTCAAAAGGTAAGCAAGCAAGCAATGCAATAAGCAATTTTACTTCTTACTCTCTTTGGGTGGAATAGGGCACTTGTGTTCAAGTTATCCTTCCCACTGTTGGAACCACTTGATGATTTAGAGTGGAAAACTAGGCGAACCCTCCTTTGGATTTTAAGTGGTGCACCCTAGATTTTTTTGAGGGATCTTTCTTGGCATTTGTGTTTCTTATTTCTTCCTTTTTTGAGCTTCCTCTTATCTAAATCATTTTCTAAATCATGGCTGCAACAAATCTACTAAGTGGTCTCACTAAAAAGCTTTAAGGAGCTCACTCTTTTGCAAATTGGAAATATGAAATGGAATCCATCTTAATGATGAATGACATGTGGGATTTTGTAAGAGATAGGAAAGATGATGAAGACCCACTCACAACACCTAAATATTCTACAATAAAAGTACTATTTGAAAATAATTCTAATATATCTTTAAGTATCATCAAGCTAGCTATAGGATTTCAATGTAGAGAAACTGTAAGGGCTACAACAACACCTAAACAAGCTTGGGATACTCTAATAAGATTGTTTGATAGGCCAAATCAAGACAACATTTTGTATCAGAAATAAAAATTACACAATCTCTGTATGAAAGGCTCACTAATTGATTACCTTATGGAAGTGAAGTCTATTAGGAATGTTTTCTTAGCTTCTGGCAAAACTCTTGATGATAATGAGTTAATTACTATAATTTTACATGGCCTTCCTTCAAAATTTCACTCATATGCTACCATGTCAGATCTAAGTGGTAAAACAATGAATTCATCATTTGAAGAGATTGAAATTCTTCTTAAGAAACATGAGCAAGCCCTAATAAAATATGAAGAGATTGAATCCTTATCAGTAGATTTTACCACCAAGGCATCCTTACAGCCTAGACACAACAAGGGTCCAAATATGTTGGAATATGTAATGCAACATTGTGTAAATTATTCTTAGACTAAAATATAAAGTCTAAAGAATTATATTTGAATTAGAAAATAATTCTATTTTATGTAAAAATATTACCACCCAATTAATAAATAAAATAAGGGTGCTAGGAATATTTAATTTGTGGAAAAAATTTATTTCCCATTTTCTAGCAAATATTAGAAAGTAACTAATCACTTTCTAATATTTGATAGATGCCACTTATCACATATCTCAAAGATTAGATTGTGATAAGATTAGAAAGTAACTAAGCACTTTCTAATATTTGATAGATGCCACTTGTCACACATCTCAATATTAGATTGTGATAAGATTTAGGGTTGTAGTAGAAAAGATTCTCTTTAAATAGGGGTGTTGTCTACTACATCTTAACATATCTTGTCATATTGACTTGTGTTGTAATATCATGTTGATGCATATTTTTGCATAACATTGAAGCATTCTTGTATTGTTGAATCAAATGAGTAATATAGTGAGCTTCATAGTGGATGTTTCCTTTCTTCATTTGAAGTAGGGTTTTACCACTTAATATTGATGTTGTGGGTTTTCATCTTTTGTGTGTGACTAATCTTATGGAGCATTCTTCGATCTTGGAGAGACTTTGCTTGTAGCACATTTGGTATTAGAGCGGTTGAGATCTCCATCAAGTGTCTTCAATCCTTTGAGGTGAAAAATCCATTAAGATATGTTTTTTTTTTGCATGCATTTGATATTTGGGTATTTTATGCAAACTTATTTTGCAAATTTGCCATTAGGGTTTATAGATTTATTGTGTTTTTAGATCTAGTTGTTAGATCTTTTGCAAATAGTATTTTTATTTTAAATCTATAATTTTTTTTTGGAATTGATATTTTGCTGGAAGGGTTTTGGAGCCAAACGGACCCAAAGGTTGCGTCCGGAAGACCCAAAAACCCCTATTTCCATATATAGTCATTTTTATTTTTATTTTTTTCAAATAAAAAAAATAGTCGACTATATATATAAATAAAAAAACAGTCGGCTATATATATATAAAAAATAGTCGGCTATATATATAAAAAAAAAATAGTCGGCTATATATATATATATATATATATAATAGTCGGCTATATAAAAAAAAATCGGCTATATAGTCTGAAAAACTTTTAATTTTTTTAAAAAAAAGTTTTGCTTTATAAAAATCTTTAAACTTTTTCATGCGATTTTTTTATTAATTGTTTAATAAAATAAATTTTATTAATTTAATTGTATTTTTTTAAGCAATTTTTTTATTAAAAAAATTATTATTATTTTCCTTGAAATGCAATATTTTTTTGTCTCACATTAACAATGGTTTCTTGTGAGTTTGCTTGTTTTTCAAGGTTATCCAAGTATGTTTTGGAGTATACAAGGCAATTTCGGATCAACTTTTTCACTCTCTTTCCCTATTTTTATTAATTTCTTATAATCTCTCTCAAGCATTTGCTTGAAGCATAATGTAAATTAATGTAACTTGTATCTCTCATAATGAAAGTAAAAGAGAATGAAAGAGAGAGAGAGAGAGAGAGAGAGAGAGAGAGAGAGAGAGAGAGAGAGTATTTGTGTTTTGCTTTGTGTCTCCACTATCTCTTGTTTATCTTTCTTACATTTTTTTTTGTATCTTTTGCATTTTGCATCTCAACTAATCTAACTACTAACTTACTAACTTGCTACTAAACAATCTACTAACCAACTAACTTACAATTTACTAATTTTCATATTAATCAAGAAGGTTAAAAATGAATCAACTTACTAACCACAACTTTAGTATTTGATTAAAATTTACTTAATCTTGCAACACAGTTTATATTTGTTAAACACCTATTGAATCCAAAATAATCTGCTCTATCGGTAGCAAGTCCTTTTTGGGTCCTCGTACTTGTACCCTTTTGGGTAGCTTGGTTGACCTTGGGTGAGATGAATTGGCAATTCATTAGGCTATAGCAAAACCTTAAAATGAACACTAACTTACTAACTTATTGACTATCTAACATTTAACAAATTTTTTATGGTTCAATTCAAGTTAGTTTATTTTGTTGCAAGATGGTTGTTATGATTAGTTACCTTCTTATTGCAAGTTAATCTATTTCAAGTTGATATTGGTTTATTTCCTTTATTCAATTGAAATATGGTTATAGTTTTTTATTGCAAGATGGTTGTAGTAGTTCAAGATAATGTTGATTATCTTTCATGATGATGCTTATCTCTCTTGATGATCTTAATTTTAATTATATTTCATGATGTTTATCTTTCATGATGATTATCTTTGATGATTGAAAAGTAGATTACTTGAAAGTTATGTTTTTTTATATATGCAAGTATGTTTATCTACTTTCTTATTGCATCATTTATTTCCTTTGTCAATGCATCTTATTTTTTGATTATGTTCACTTTCTAGAATGGCTGATCATTGAATCTCCTTCACACCTAAGCACATCCTTGATGGATCAAATTTTGGAATATGGGAACAAAGTATGAGGGCTGAATTTAAAGCAAGAAATTTATGGCCCATTGCGAATGGAGATGAAGTAATCCCAACCCAGACAAGGGCACTTGAGACATACAACAACAAGAGTCACCTTGCACTTTTCATGATTATCAATAGTGTGAGTGATGAGATATTGCTCACTATAAGCCATTGTGAGCATGCTAAATATGCATGGGATTTGCTAAAAAAAGTCCATCTAGGGTCCAACACATCAAGGAAATTCACTTTATTGTCCAAAATTCTTAGCACTATGCAAGGTGAAGAAGAAAGTGCCTTGATCTTCCTCTCAAAGATGAAAGACATGAGAACTCAACTATTGGCTTGTAATTATGATTGGATAAGTGAGAAGCTCTTAAGCTTTATCATTTTGAGGAACTTGTCAAGCAAGTTCAAGAATTTTATCATCATTATTGAGACTAGGCTAGAGCAAGAAGAGGATGGCATTCCTCTCAAAACTCTTTCACAATTATTGATTCAACATGAAGAGTCTCTTAATAGAGACAAAGTGAATGGTCAATTTTTCAAGGAGAAGAATTTTGCCTTGAGTGCCACTAAGGCTTCCTTCAAGAAGAAATACAAGGGAAGGAAAAATCAAAATTTCCAACCCAACAAGCCTAGAGTTGATACAACTTTTATGGCAAGAAAGACCATAAGGAATAAAATTGTTTCAAGAAGAAGAAGATTGCAAAAAAGGAAGAGCAAGAAAAGGCTAAGGGACAAGGACCTAAGAAATGGTTTGGCAAGGGAAAGAAAAAGAACAACAATGTAAAGCAAAATTCTAATAAAAATGCCTTTGTTTGTACCCTCTACTCCATTGACTCATCTACTTCTAATGAATGGGTGTTAGATTCTAGATGCACTAACCATATATGTTTTGAAAAGGATAAGTTTGTGGACTTTTATAAGCACTCTTCAAATTCAGTTGTCATTGGTGATAATAGTAGACTTCAAGTAGAAGGTGTTGGCAATGTTGTAATTGAAGGGAAATTACTTGATAATGTCCTATATGTACCTAAAATTAGGAGAAATTTAATTTCAGTTTTGCAAGTTTCTAGAAGTGGTCACACTATTGAGTTCAATGCAACTTCATGGAGCATTAGGAAAGGTATGCTACCAATCATTACAGGTTATGTGAAGAATAATATTTATGTGTTAGGTGATGCTCCTCCTAAAGTGTGTTTAGAAACTAATGTTTCTCCTAGTAGCAAGCTTTGGCACTTAAGGTTAGGCCATACAAAATATCAAAATATTCAAATGATGAAGTCCAAAATTTTGGTTGAAGGCTTGCCTAACATTTCACCTATTCATGGTTTGTGTGAAACATGCATCTTAGGCAAGATGAGCAAACAAAATTTTGCAAAGGACAAGTCAACAAAGGCCACACAAATTCTTCAACTCATTAATACATATATTATGGGTCCATTACATGTTAGATCACTTGGTGGTGCATCCTATATTCTCACCTTTATAGATGATTATTCGAGAATGATCTTTGGGTATCTACTTAAGAATAAATCAGATTGTTTTGAGACATTCAAGGAGTTCAAAGCTTTGATATAAAATAAAAAGGGAGCAAATATCAAAATTATTAGAAGTAACAATGGAGGGGAGTACAATAGAAATTATTTCAATGATTTTTGTTCTTCTCATGGGATCAAAAGGCAGTTTACTTGTACATACACTCCTCAACAAAATGGTATTGCATAGAGGAAAAATAAGACAATCATGGATATGGTAAGATGCATGCTTGGTGACCACTTACCTCAATTTATTTGGGGTGAAGCAGCCATTACAACAATCTACATTCTTAACAAGTGTCCTTCAAAATTAGTTGAGGGGAAGACTCCTTATGAGGTTTGGAATGGTAAGAAGCCGAATTTGTCACACTTAAGAGTGTTTGGATGTGATGCATTTTCATATTTTCCTTCAGAAAAGAGGAAGAAATTGGACAAAAAGTTTCAAAAATGCATCTTTGTTGGCTATGATGCAGAACATAGGGGCTACAGGTTATACTCACCTTCTTCATGCATTGTATTTGTTTCAAGAGATGTCAAATTTAATGAAGACATTCTTGAGTTAGAAAAGGGTGGGCCTTGTGTCAAAATGACCAAGTGGTTGTATTATTCTAGGGGTCCTAAAGAACAAAATTCATTTAGCAAAAGGATAACTATAAGTATGACCCTTAACATGTCTCTTATAGCTAATATAGAGAATGATCATGAGCCTACTTCTTACCAAGAAGCTTCACAACACTCTTGTTGGGTTGATGCCATGAAGGTTGAGATGGATTCTCTTCTAAAGAATAAAACTTGGGATCTAGTGCCTTATCCTAATAAGATAAATGTTATTGGGAACAAGTGGGTCTATAGAATCAAGTACAATTCTAATGGAGAGATAGAAAAGTATAAGGCTATATTGGTTGCTAAGGGTTATGCTCAAAAACATGGCATTGACTATGATGAAACCTTTGTACCAGTTTCCAAAATGCCCACCATTCGGATTCTCATTGCTATTGCTACTGCTCAAGGTTGGAATATTTTTTAGCTTGATGTGAAAAGTGCCTTTCTAAATGGTTATTTGGATGTGGATATCTACTTGAGTCAACCACAAGTATTTGTTGTACAATGTAAGGAAACACTTGTGTGTAAACTAAAGAAAACCTTGTACGATCTAAAGCAAGCACCTAGAGCATGGTACATGAAGATTTTAGGTTTCTTCTTGTCTCTCGGTTTTGATAAATGCTATTCATATATAAATATCTATGTGCTTAGGAAGGATAACTTGGTCATTTTAATTGCTCTATTTGTTGATGACCTTGTTATGGCTAGAAATAAGAATGAGGTCATTTTTGATTTCATCTCCAAATTAAAGTCAAAGTATGAAATGACTGACCTTGGTCTTCTACACTACTATCTTGGCATGCAAGTTTATCAAAATGAGGATTGTACCTTTTTGAGTCAATCTAAGTATATTGGAGATCTTCTTAAGAGGTTTGATTTGGAGGATGACAATCCTATTTCCATTCCTATTTCTACAGGGGTTAAGTTGGAAGTAAGTACATAATCTCAGTTGGCTGATTCTACATTGTATAGGCAGCTCATTGGTAGTCTTCTTTGGCTAGATATTGCTTTTACAGTTGGTATGATGGATAGGTTCATGTAGAAACCTTATATTGAGCACTTACAAGCTACCAAGAAGATTCTGAAGTACCTTTCAGGTACTAGAGATTTGATACTCAAGTATTCTAGGCTTCCTTCCTTTGCTCTTTTTGGCTATGCTAATTTTGATTTTGGAGGGGATAGAATAGACAAAAAGTCTACCATAGCATATGTTTTTAGTATTGGATCTGCAACTATCTCTTGGTCTTCCAAGAAGTAAGATAGAATTGCTCTTTCTACAATGGAAGCAGAGTATAAATCTATGATAACAGCTGCACAGGAAACAATTTGGGTTCGTACCCTCTTGAAGGAAATTGGCTTTGAGCAATTTGGTCCTTCATGTTTTCTCTCTGATAATAAATTAGCTATTGCCTTAGATAAAAATCCTGTAATGCATCAAAGGACAAAGCATGTTGAAATCCAAGCCTAATTTATCAGAGAGAAGGTATTGGATGTGACTATTCAGTTGGAGTATTGCCCATCATCTTCTAATTCTGCTGATTTGTTCACCAAACCTCTTACCAAGGAGCAGTTTTGTAAGTCGAGGGACTCACTTGGTTTGGTGAAGTTATCCTCAAGGGGGAATGAAGTGTAGTTACACTTGTGTGATGACAAATTCATCCTTATGAGGTGTTTTGTGCTATATATATGAGTGATATTTGGTGGTATAATTAATTTTTGCATCTCTTTTGAACATGGTACTTTCTTGTTTGCCTTGTGCAAATTTTGTATATGTTACTTTGTAGATGGCATTGTGAAATTATGGTATATGATGCAATTGCTTTATGCGACTCTTTTACATGGTACTTTCTAGTTGCCTTGTGCAAATTTGTACATGTTTTTATGTAGGCATTATGCAATTGGTTTATCATGGTACTTTCTTGTTAGTATTTATGCTACTTTTGTACATGATATTTTATGGTTGGCTTTATGCAACCGGTGTGCACACTTTATTATTTTCATATACCTTATGCAAATTTTGTACATGGTACTTTAGAGTTTGCATTATCATGGTATTCCTTGTTTGCTTTATGCAACTTTGATCATGATATTTTTTGATCAACTATATAGCACGTGACTATAAGTATGGCTTGGCATCTTTTTATGATGACTTATAGTTCACTATTTGTTAGATTAGTTTTGTTATCATCTTTGGATATTCATATATGTTGTGGTGAATATATTTATGATGATGTATCTAACTGATCTTATGTTGAGTTGCTTGTAGCTTGCAGGTACTTCTGTTTGGGGTTTTGTAGACTTACTGAAGACACCCTTGTGATGTTTTCTTCTTGTCATTTGCAAACACTTGTGGTTGATGTATGGCTTTGTAAGTTGCTTATATATGAAGCTACTCCATTGGGGGCTTGCAGTCTCATTTTTGCCCATTTTGTATTGGTGCCTTATTGTATACCATTCTTGGTCATAGAAGCTCATTGTAACTATATTACTCATTTTATTCTCATCCTCGTTTGTATCTTTAGGGGGAGAATGTTTCTTTGTTTCATAATTCCTTTCCCCAATATTGCATTAAGGGGGAGTGTTGGAATATGTAATGCAACATTGTGTAAATTATTCTTAAACTAAAATATAAAGTCTAAAGAATAATATTTGAATTAGAAAATAATTCTATTTTATGTAAAAATATTCCCACCCAATTAATAAATAAAATAAGGGTGCTAGGAATATTTAATTTGTGGGAAAAAGTTATTTCTCCTTTTCTAGCAAATATTAGAAAGTAACTAATCACTTTATAATATTTGATAGATGCCACTTATCACACATATCAAAGATTATATTGTGATAAGATGAGAAAGTAACTAAACACTTTCTAATATTTGATAGATGCCACTTGTCACATATATCAAGATTAGATTGTGATAAGATTTAGGGTTGTAGTAGAAAAGCTTCTCTTTAAATAGGGGTGTTGTCTACTACATCTTAACATATCTTGTCATATTGACTTGTGTTGTAATATCATGTTGATGAATATTGTTGCATAACATTGAAGCATTATTGTATTGTTGAATCAGATAAGTAATATAGTGAGCTTCATAGTGGATGTTTCCTTTCTTCATTTGAAGTAGGGTTTTACCACTTAATATTGGTGTTGTGGGTTTTTCTCTTTTGTGTGTGATTGATCTTGTGGAGCATTCTTCGATCTTTGGGAGAATTTGCTTGTCTCATAAAATCAACAACATTAGAATCAAAGATGTAGACAACATCATAGATACCCACAACAACCACGTTAGCAGTACTAGTAGCATCAATGTCAACAACAACCACAACAGTATAATCAACAGCCAAATCAGTAGCCAATATGGCAAAAAAGACCTCCCTAAGGGGGTCATCCTAATAGAGGGCCTCAAAAAAACAATAAAAAAGTGTGTGATTATTGTGGCAAATGGAATCATAATGCCACTAATTTCTATAAAAGATAAAGAGATCAAAGGGGTCCACAAGATAATAATATCAACACATTATATGCAACAAATCAAATTAATGTTGAAGATAAAGATTGTTGGTATATAGATTCTGGAGCAGCTAAGCACATGATAGGAAGGCATGATTGGTTGACCAAGGTTCACCCTACTTCTAATCAATTCATTACTTTTGGTGATGAAAGTACCCTTCCCATTGAAGGTGTTGGAGAGGCACCACTTGCTTTGCATGATGGAAATAATGTTCCTGCAACAGATGTCTTGTATGTACCTGGTCTTAAGAGGAGTCTACTTTCTATTGGGTAACTTACAGATAAGGGTTATATTGTCTATTTTGAAAAATACAAGTGCTACATTCAAGAACCAAATGGCACTGTCAAAGCCATGGGAGCAAAAAATGATGGTGTTTACTACCTCCTTACCAAATTTGTAACTCAAAATGCTTTGCATACAACAAATACTTTTTCTTTGTACATATGGAATGAAATAATGGGGTATTTAAATTTTCATAATCTTCAAATTATGGCAAGAAAGGGTTTTGTGAAAGGACTTCCACACCTTAAGGAGTCAAAATGCTTTTGTGAGCCATGTGTTATAGCCAAACAACATAGAAAACCTTTTGATTATGGAAAGGATTGGAGAGCCAATAGACCATTACAATTGGTTCATTCAGACATTTGTGGGCCAATGTCTGTTCAATATTATACTAGGGCCAGATACTACATCACCTTAATTGATGATTACAACAGAAAGGTATGGATATACCTAATTCAATAAAAATGGCAAGCCCTTGATAAGTTCAAGGAATTCATGGCACTTGTTGAGAGAGAAAGTGGCTACCAAATCTCCACCTTAAGATTAGATAATGGTGGAGAATATGTCTCCAAATAATTCTTCAATTTTTGTAAGTACCATGGGATAAGGAGGAAATTCACAACTCCTTATACCAGCCAAAAAAATGGAGTAGCTGAGAGGATGAATAAAACAATCACAAATAGAGCAAAATCAATGTTACTTATTGCTACATTGCCTAACTCATTTTAGGGAGAAGTTGTTCTTACAGCTGCATACTTGACTAATAGGTCCTACACTAAGGCCTTATATCATAGAACACCTAAAGAATCATGGAGTGGAAGAACGCCTTGTGTGGGCCATTTAAAAGTATTTGGATGTGATGCCTATGCTAACATTCCTCATAAGAAAAGTAAGAAGTTTTATGATAAGAGCCAAAAATACATCTTTGTTGGCTATAGTGATAATGCCAATGCCTATAAGTTGTATGAGTCTATTTCCAAGAGGATATTTTTATCTAGGGATATTAAATTTCATGAGAATCACCCATATAATCCTCCTCCTATGACCCTCACTTTTAAATTAAATAATGAAAAAATTGCTCCCTTGATACCTACAATATCATCTAGTCCTTACTCTTCACTCACAAATCAAGAATTTCCTCCACGTGAAGAACTCTCAAAAAATTATCCAAGCCACATCATCCAATCCTTTACCTAAGTGGGTTCAATCTACCATAGATGAAGCCCAAAGTCATTTGCCCACTTATATAGGTAAAACGCCTTCAACCCTAAGACACCAAGTGAATTATGCCCTCATGGCCAAAGTCATTAGCCAACCTAAACCTTATAATGTCAAAGAAGCACTTGGTGATCCTAAACGGGTTCTTGCCATGGATCAAGAATTGGATTCCATTGAAAGGAATCACACTTGGGAGTTAGTTGATTTACCCCAAGGCAAATATACCACTGGCAAAAAATGGGTGTACAAGGAAAAGTATAAAGCAGATGGCTCATTAAATCGCTACAAGACTTGCCTAGTAGCTTAAGGCTACAAGAAACAAGAGAGAATTAATTATGAGGAGACTTTTGCTCTTATGGCAAATATGACTATAATCCGCATAGTTATTGCTTTGGTAGCTCAAAAATATTGGCCTATATATCAAATGGATGTCAAAAGTGCATTTCTCAATGATAAATTGAAGGAGGAAGTGTATGTGAACCAACCACTAGGGTACATAGTTGAAGGCCAAGAAATCAAAGTCCTCGGATTGAAGAAAGCTCTATATGAGTTGAAGTAAGCACCTCGAGATTGGTATGCAAATATTGACTCCTATTTCATCAACCTTGGTTTCACTAGATCTACAATATAATATCCTATCTATGTGAAACATTGGAAGAACCACATAATTTTGGTTACATTGCATGTGTATGATCTTCTCATTACATGTGATGACATCGAAGGAATAAGATTGCTCAAGGAGGACTTATGTAAAATTTTTGAGATGATAGACTTATGCCTTCTCCACTATTCCTTAGGCATAGAGGTATGGCAATATCCTGGTAAGATCTTTATCTTAGAGGCTAAATACATTTAGTCTATTTTGGAGAGGTTTCACATGGAAGAGTGTAAGCCTTACCTCACTCCCATGGAAACTAGGTTGAAATTGATTAATAGTGATGATGAAGAAAGGGTCGATGGCACCCTTTACAGATAGCTAGTTGGAAGTTTGATCTACTTAACTTCAACTAGACTAGATATTTCCTATTCAATTGGCCTTGTTTCCAGATTCATGTAGGATCCTAAGAAGAGCCATTGAATAGCAGTTAAAAGGATTTTGAGATTCCTCAATTCCACCCCTCATCATAGCCTTATGTACACATCATGTGAAGTTTTTATTTGATTGGATACATAGATTCATATTGGGCTAGTTGTCCTTAAACTAGAAGATCCACATCAGGTTATTTTTTTAGTTGGGTTAGGGATCTATTTCATGGAGCCCAAGAAGTAGAACACATTTTCATTATCTTCAATAGAGGCTGAATATAGAGCAACAGTTGAGGCAACTAAGGAGGCAATTTGGTTGGGGCAATTACTTCAGGACATTGGGCTACTCATAGATGGTCCAAATTATATATATTGTGACAATCAAAGTACCATTAAAATGACCTCCATGCCAGAACAAAGCACATTGAGATACATAATCACTTCATCACAGAAATGGTCCAAGAAGATATTATACACATGGAGTATGTACCAAATCAATATCAAGTGGCTGACATATTCACGAAGTCACTTGGTCCAGACAAGTTTTCTCAGTTTAGCGAATTTCTTTATGTATGTAATAGAAGTAAACATTAAGGGGGGATGTTATCTAATGTTGACTTATTTTTTTCTATAATTAGGATAGTGCACATTAAGGAGGAATGTTAGAATATTATAATGTGCACTATGCCTTCATTTTGACACTTGTCTTATGCCACTTATCTTATGCTTTCCAGTTTGAGTTCTCCAACTGGAGTTATGTGTCTTCTGCATGACACTTGGAGTGGAGATTATACCACTTGTCAAATCTCCCTCATAGGATTGATGCCTATATATTTTAAAATATTTCATAAATACAATGGGTACCTTTTGTTTAAGTCCCAATATTGTCTCATAGACACATTAAAGAGACAAAAGAAATCCAACCATAGAGAACTCCATCAAATTGATAAGTGCATAGTTCAATAGAAGAAATAACGTGAAATAGGAGTTGATTATTATCATTCCCAAAACATTATCAAATCAACTCAAAAGGTGAACTATTACCAAGATTAGAGTATATTCTAATCATTAGGGAGACATAAGAATCCTACAAAACCTAATACTTAGAAAGGTTTTATCAAAGTAGTTCACATACTCTAAACTAGGGAGACATAAGGAAGTCAACTTCAAAAGTAATAAAAATACATAAACATCAAAAGGTTATTATTTAAAGTAAGATGAAGAAAATCATTAAGAATGCATTCATTGAAAATAGTGAAATCCTATTTCATGAACTTAGGTTCTATTCACAAAATCTAATAGAAAACTTTGATGGATTCAAACTCTTGTCTACAGAGTTGAAATAAAGATTCTCCTTGTTTTTGAAGGAAGCAAAAGAAGAGAACTTTACAACATTAATTGGATATCTTCATGAAAATATATTCAAGACTTGGTGGAATACTCAAAATGTGATTATTATTTCCTCAGAAGAGTGCTTAATGTTCTATTTGTCATTAATCACTTTTGAGTTCTTTCGAGGAATGAAACAAATGAAAGTAAATACTAGTAATGAATCTTTGAATCCAAGTCAATTTTATTGTGATGATAGACTAACTCATCATGAAGTAGATATTCCTCTAGTAACAATGCATAAATGAAGAAGAAGAAGGAGGAAGAGAAAACATGGTAGAAGAGAACAAGATAAAAATACTCAATAGGATACAAATAGAGAGTATAATGAAGAAATCACAAAGAATGAATCTAATGCTAAAGTTGAAGAAGAAGAAGAACCAAATCAAGTAGAAGGACATCTGAAGATCGAAGATCCATATTGAAGACTAAAGTCTTCAATACCCAAATAATGTAATATAAGGGGTGTTAGAGAATATTTTACATTATTGGGTACATATCAATGTACCACCTTTGGTACATTACTAGAGTAGGAGTTTACTTTAGAGTAAATTTAAGTAGTTACTTCAACATGTAATAAATGCACAAGTGTTATAATGTACAATTATGTAAATGTACATGTAGTCCACATGTACATGAGTCATAGGATAGAGTCAAAGGTAGATTGAGGGTCAAGGAACCTATCTTCCTAAATAAAGGCCTTATAGTGAGTGAAATAATGGGGAGAGAATATAGAGAGTGCATAGTATAGATTGATAGAGGAGTACAATGTAGTTCCTTTAAAACTAGTTTATGGAGTGTTCATGTCCTCCAATATACTACATTGTACTATTTTCGTAAGCTTTCATTAATGGCATAATTATGAGTTATAGCAAAAGTTTATCTCTCTATTTTATTGCATATTATAGTGCCATTATCATATAGATATCATAACTTTCTTATCTTGAATATTGTGGTTGCATTTCCTATATCATATACTCATCAAAAGCTAACACTTTTCCCTCTAAAACTCTATGTAGAAGGCCTACACACTCTTCTTTGCTTTGCAGTTGTAATCCTTTTATAATTGTTAGTTGGCAGCTTCAAAGTCTCTAGGTCTAAGGCCATCAATGTTGGAGGCTTTTAGTCCTTTGGATGACCAATTGCTATTGTCACCTCTCATTAATATGACTTTGGGGTGGCTACACCATTAAGGTTTCACCAAGTTTTCCTCTAGTCTTCCACTTTCTAACATAGTGTAGACACCTAAAAGTCACACATAATCATCCATAGTCACTTGTAGGCATGCATAGGCACCTGTAGGTATTTATAGGCACCTATAGGTATTTGTAATAACCTATAGGCATGCATAGACACCTGTAGATATGTGTAGGCAAGCATAGGTAATCGTAGTAAATCGTAGTCACAAAACCTATAAAATCACACTAATCATGCTCAAAATACCTCCTATTCATGAAAGGGCCATCTAAAAGCTCCTTTAGGCTATCTAAGCCCCATCCTACACCTAATTAGGGTCCCCATGTGACCATTTCATCCAAAAACCCTAATTAGGGTAATTCAAATTCTATTTTGAAAGTCACTTTTTCACTTAGGTGTACTTTATTACCTAAATAGGTTTAATTAGGGTTAAATCAGGATTAGCCCTAATTCTATCCTCACACATGTGTGCACCTACTATTTAGTTAGGATATTTCCAAAAGATATCCAACCTAACATCCAACTAACTTAGGGATTATCTAATCAGGATTAACCTTAACCCTTGCTCACACATGTGTGCACCTAAGATATTTCTTTAGGGCATATGAAGGAATGACTCAACACTCCACTTCATCACCCTAACCTCACCATGGTAGAACCTAACCTAGAGTTTATGCCACCTCACAAAGGACACCTCACCCCCCATCCTTGGCCCATTCTATAAATAGAGGGCCATTTGCACTATGAAACTCTCTCTCACCCTTTTGTCTAACTTACCAAAACTCTGCTAAAATTACCCTAGAACCTTCTCTATCATTTCCACATCCATCAAACATTAGAAAACTGCACTAGGACTCATTTGGATAGAAATTTCACATCAAAAGTCAACTACAGTAAGGTTCACACACCACCATGCGAACCTGAGCAGAGGTTTGCACACCACCATATGAACCTGGTCTACAACAATCCTGTAGCTATAGATTAGGTAGGTATACTCTGTTTATGGTTTTACAATATTTCCTCTAGTTTTTAGCATGTTTTATCTCATTTTAAGGTCATTTTTGTTTTTATGAATATGGGGTCTGATCTATGATAGGTCCCCAAATACATTGACATATTTTTGCAAGCCCTAAAAGGTACACAACACATCTCCAAGCATCCAACCGGTGGCACACATACAAAGAAGCTCACCTGCATTGAGGGCATCAAAGAACATCAACTAGTTCATCTACATTCATGTTGAAAAGAGAGGGAAATATTTCTTAAATGAAAGCTTGTTTTGTAACCCCCTTTTGAAATCAATAATAAAGAACACTTTGCATATTTTCATTAGTTTTGAAATTGATGTTCTAATTTTTGTGTGTTACATTTTGGCATGCCCGGTGGGAACCCCACAAATGTTTTTAGACTAGCCTTCTTGCTATCTAATTCATAATATGGCTTTATTTTTGGTGTTTTAGGTACTGTAAACCTAGAACAGAGTCTCTGAAAACCCTGAAATACATCTCAAGCTTTTTGCTAAGAAGTTACAGGATTCTAAATCCAATTTGTGCACCACCGTGTGAACCACCAGTCAGGTTCATACACCACTGTGCAAACCTTCCAAACAATGTCATAATAGTCCAAAACTATCGGCCTCTATAGAAGTAAGATCATCCACTACCCCAAAAGGTAGGTATTCTTCTAAAAAGAACTATTTTTCATTATTATTTTTCAAAGTATGTTCTCTTTCAAAGGTATCAATTCACTTTTTAAATTCCTTTCAAGAGCACATAAATTAGGGTTTTCTATTTTTATTTCTTTCAAAGTACTTAGGTTAGATTTTCAAATCCTTTTTAAATCACTAGTATAAATCTTAGATTTTCTTTCTAAACATTTAGATTAGAATTTTCAAATCTCTTTCACAAATCCCCATGGGTAATTTGCATATTTCTTTTCAAGTCACTAAATTAGCATTTTAGTTTCTTTCAAATCATTTAGATTAAAATTTTCAAATCTCTTTCACAAATCCTTTGGGTAACTTGCATCTTACTTTTCAAAATCACATTTAGATCAAATTTTTTAAAATTTCTTTCAAAATATTTAGATTATATTTTTCAAATCTCTTTCACAAATCCCTTAGGAAACTTGCATATCTCTTTTTGAATCACTAGATTAGACTTTTCAATTTATTTCAAATCATTTAGATTAAAATTTTCAAATATCTTTCACAAATCCCCTAGGTAACTTGTATATTTCTTTTCAAATCACTAAATTAGGGTTTCCATTTTCTTTCAAATAATTTAGATTAGAATTTTCAAATATCTTTCACAAATCCCTTGGGTAGCTTGCATATTTTTTTCAAGTCACTAAATTAGGGTTTTAGTTTCTTTCAAATCATTTAGATTAGAATTTTCAAATCTCTTTCACAAATCCCCTGGGTAATTTGCATATTTCTTTTCAAGTCACTGTAGCACCCTAAAATTGGCACAGTAAAATTGGAATAATTACATTCACCTTAGTAAATAAATTTAAATTCAAATTTAACCTCCCAAACCGCCCGTTAACCGCCGAGAAACCCGTTTCCTATTTTTTCGTGCCATTTTTAGCAGCTTGTTTTGACCGCTTGACGATATCGTCTCCGATCGTACGATATCGCCCTGCATTTGACGATTTCGTCTGGACTAGAACGTCCGGACGATTTTGTCGCAAAACTGAATTTGCATAGTTGGAATCCGTTCCAACGGGTCTCCAATCCGGGCGAAGCGTGTCCGCGCCGTTGGGACCCTTCCCCCGTTGGAGATCTCCCAAATTGGGATGATCTCCAACCTCCCAACAACTATCCTATGCCTATTTAACTCTAAAACTTTTCCTTCCCCAACCCCCGGCTGAATTTTTATGTAAATCAACTCCCTATGCGCTAAAACACTTCAAATTTGCTCTTGCACTAGTCCTATATTAATTTTATTGCAGGTACACCACCGGTTTTCAGCCGGAGCCAGCACCTATCGCAGCCGACGTAACCCGTCAAGATCGGAGGCGATCTCATCAAATTCGGGACGATCTCGTTCTGATGCGAGACGATTTCGACTGCAAGCACACATCGAGGCAATCAATGCCTGGAGTTTGCTCTTCTTTCTCTTTTCTCTGTCATTTTATGCTATAAATTAGATTGTCTATTCAGTTTTTATACTATATTGCATCTGGAGTTCACCCATTTTGTCTAGTTTGCATATTAAGATCATATTCTCGCTATCTAAACACAGTGATTTGCATTTACTTTTGTTCTTGTATATTGTTCAATACTCATATTACTTTTTCATATAGTTTGCCCCTCGTTTACAAAATAGAATTTCTTGTATTTCGCATCTGTTTGCTGTTTTGCAGTGTCTCTCGATGAATTCGTCTGACGAATTCGTCAGATTGCAGACGATCCTGTCGCTTTAGACGATTTTATCAAATTGAAGGCGATCCTGTTGAATTGCAGACGATCCAGATCGCTACAAGTAATCGAAAACTTCATCGACTTTCGGATCTGTAATCTTCATTGGCCTCCCGCAAATTCTCTCTTTCTGCTTTCTTTTCTGTTTGTCGTATTCATTTAAATTGCATTTTCATGTAGTTTAAGTTAGAATCATTCGGCCAAACCTAGGATGAATGTTTAAAAATAAAACGAACTCATCAAAACTCATTCCCAAAACCTAGGCGTGGAAACTGCCGCCAAATGTTTCCCGGTGAACCCACCATCCGTCGAAAAATCACCAAAATGCACCTCCCTTGAGAGGCGGGACCTTCGCGAAGTCCTCTCGTCCGAGGTACCGCACCATCCTTTTCCCATCCTCCTTCCAGGCGCGGATCCAATAGCCTGAAGGTAGGGATGCGAAAAATTTGGAGCGATACATTTTGGTGAACCCGACGTGAATGCATCATAACCTTTTGAAAACAAAAACAAAAAAATATATATGTATACAAGAAAAAAAAAAACAAAATCATCATTTCAAGTTTGTATGTTTTAGATTCAATTCTAAATAGTAGATGCTAAATATTACTTTTAGAAGTACTAAAGAAACCATGAGTTTTTACTCAAATCAATATGAGCCCATCAGTAATGTTGGAAGAATTCAGCCAAATACATTTGTTGATTATGACCAACCTCATCCCTATTCAACACCACCTCCATCACACTCTTCTTATTTTTCATCCATAACCCAACAAAACAATCCCTTTGCCAATCCTCTTCATAATGATATTATCTATTCTCCCATATATCCATATTATGTCTATCAATCCACATATAATCCTCCTCCACCTTTTCAATACTCTTCTTTCAATACAACACATCCATTTCAACAAGAAAATACTTATTCTTCCAATTCTACCATGCACTCACCTCCTACATCGCAATCTTCCTATCATCATTCTACCCATAATAAAGAAAGTAGAGGTGAGAAACCATTAGGTCCTTTTATGACGAAATTCCTAAGGCATTTATCAAAAACCTCTCAAAAACCTTCATCACGTAAATTTACTAAGCTTAATCAACCAATGGATATAATTCTCAAGTATTTACTTGACACAAATATTATTGAACTTCCTTCCATAAGACAACCTGATACCACATCAGATTGGTTTAAACCTGAGCTACATTGTGAATATCATAGAGTAGATGGACATATGACACAAAATTGTAAAGATTTAAGATGTGCAATTCAAGATTTGATTGATAAGGGTCTTTTTAATATAAAGGAATTACAATCTACAACTCGATTATAAATCTCCAAGAAACAATCAAACTCCTACACAACAAATACCAATAATCAATCAAGACATGGGGATCTCCCAAGAACCCCTATTCAATTATCAACAACAAGAAACCAATCAAATATTGCATGTTAATGTGTCCCATCATGATGATATTATTAATATTGTAACAAAAACTACAAATGAGCAACCTCAAGTTCAATCAACTCAATCTGATATTCAAGATATGGATTCCTCATTTGACCAACCTTCAAAACTATCTTTGGCTCTAGAGAATGATCCAAAATGGAATGTAAGCATAGAAAGCTCATCTTTAGAATCAAAATCTCAATCTGAAATCCACTTTGATAACCAACAACAAGTGATTAATCCTCAAGCAAAGATATCCCTTTTAGAAGTATTACAAATTTCTCATAAGGAAATTTTGTTCAAAATACCTAGCCAACAATTTGTTCCTCATCATATTTTCTCTAAGAACATAATTAATGGTATAAACCCTCTTGAGGTTAACCATATTTCATTCTATGATGAGGATATTCCTTCCTCTACTCCACAAGAAGACTCCTATCTTTACATTATCGGATCTAGTAAAGAAACACCTGTTAAAACTATCATGGTAGATAATGACTCCTCTCTTAATTTATGCACTTATCAATTATTCCAAAAACTCAAATTAAAGGAAGAAGATATTAATGAATCAAATGTTATTATAAAATCTTTTAACAATGAAATTCAAGAAGCTCAAGGTACTATAATTCTTCCCTTTAATATTGGATCCAAGATCCTGGATACTTTATTCTATGTAGGATATTGTCCTTCACCTTACAAACTACTTCTCCAGAGTCCTTGGATTCATACGATGAGGGTTTTCCCTTCCACTCTTCACCAATGTTTGAAGTTTGAAATTGCAAATAAAATTGTTACCATACATGGTGACCCAACACCATTTGAAGAATATTTAACGATTGAAACATCAAGTTCTATACATTCTCTATTATCACAATTATCTTCTATCCATCACTTTTCTTCATCCATATATGATCATCCTTGTTTACCAAATAACACCCATGCATATCTTTCACATATACTTTCTCCATCTTATCAAGACTTGGAATATAATAATAAGAATGAAGAACCTTCTTATCCTTCTGACATTTTATTTTGTAATATGATCAATTTTCCACATATAAAAGTCAAATCTTTTTCTACATTATTCTACATTATAACAAAGCTTTTGTTATCACTACCTTTTATTCATCACCTTCTATTCTTACCTTCACCTCAACCAGATTATCCTTCAAAACCTCCTTTGATTTTGAAGCAACCTTAGACATGCTATACTCAAATAAACCTTGTATAGTGTATATAGATCATCTTGTATATACCACCAATTTCAATTCATAAATTAAAATCAAAATACAAAAAAATCAAAATCCTCAAAATCTTCAAAAAAAATACAAATGCAACTAAGGAACTTAAAGGTAAATTTGAGCCCAACTGGCTCAGACCATACATCGCAAAATTTGAATCAGGAGCATATAAATTATCTACCTTAGATGGTAAAGAACTTAAAGAACCCATGAATATTTTACATCTCAAACGTTATTATGCATAAATTTGGTCATTTCATCCATGTATATATTTGTTCAAAATCATTATCTTGTATTTCTTTCAATTTATTCAAAAACCTCAAAAACATTCATAATCATCCAAAAATCTTCAAAAATATTTATTGCATTTATTTAAAGCACTTGTTAAAGTTCCTTTTGCTCCAAAACAAAAATCAACATAAAAATCCAAAAACAGCTATATGCTTGACTCTTTCGAAACCAAAACAATATACATAATAAAGAGAGAGTCAACATTCTCAAAACTTTCTCAAAATCATTATTTTCTTACAATTATTGCAATTATATGTTTCAACTTATTTTGGATAAAACTAGCATTTATTTGGCATCCCTCACTTGCACACTCACACAATAAATATCTTGATTTTATCCGGCATGATTACTAATCTCTCTTATATCAAAGTTCACAAAATTCAATTAAATAAAGTTTGAGCATAGAGAATTGATCTTGTTATTTACTTAAACCAAGCACATCTTTTCACAATAAAATGATTATATTTGTAATTTCCATGTTTTGCTACATAGTAGAACTGATTTCTTGAGTGAAAAGTTTCCCTGCTATCCTATCATGCACATGGTCTAGAATCTTTGAGAATTGGCAAAAGGACAAGCTCACCCCTACCCAGAATAAAAATCCCTTGCTCTACAGCTAATCTGAGCAAGTATCCCTAGAAAAAGAAAAAGAAAAGAAAAATTCAAGAAAAAGAGAAAAGAAAAATGTTATGTCAAGCAATGTTCCAAGCATTATCAAGCAAAAGAAATACAAAAAGAAAAATAAGCAAAGTTCAAAAGAAAGCAAGAAAAGCAATAAAATCCCTTTCCCTACCCTTTGAAAAGAAAAGAAGGGTGAATGAGCTTGAATCCCTGGAATTCTCAATTATTCGAAACTATGAGGTAAGCCCCATAACAGGTGGTTTGTGCCCAACCTGCTTGGCCTTGGGTAACTCCTAGCGTGGCGATATGTCCGTCACATTAGCGACCTTCTTTTGTACAGACCTATGTCCGCTTATGGATTAGCTAGCTCTTGATAATCCGATCTACATAGTAGCCTAGTATGGTTATATGCATCTACATCATGGTTAATGAACACTTATTTGGTTTCTTCAAATCACTTGTATCATAGTATCTTGCTCAAAACTGGTAAATGAACAATGCAATTGCACACACATTTGTATTTGAGAGATTTTGTCTATCATTATGATAAATCAAGATTGGCAATGAATTCACTTATGCACATGGGATTCCTTATAAATCTAACTTTTTGTCTTCAAAATACTTTGAAATATTATTTTTGCAAACTTGTTTGGAATAAACCAAGTACAATTATTTACCACAAAGACAACTATATAATAGAAAAATCAAAAATTTCAATCAAAACATATCATATATATCTTATCGACTTTCGCAACGATGGTATAGTTTCAAAACCAAAATTGGAATTTTATGCTTAGCGCAAGTCCTCATTATCATATTTTCTGTTCATCAAAAATTAATCATGCAATAAAACTATCCTTTCTTTGATCTTCGCGATGATGGTATAAGTCTATACCTACATATTCTATGCCTAGCGCAAACCATTGTAACAATTTTATTTCCCGATTTATCAAAGATCATACAAAACATATGACTTCATTTTACACCAATTATGCTTTTCAAAAAGCAAACACATTTTGATCATTTCATGTCATTATGTCAACCTTTGCATTTTGCAATGATGGTATAATTCTTAAGGAATTATTCAACAAATTTTATCACACTTAAGAATTTATGCCTAGCAAAAATCATTTTACAATATTTCATGCATAATATTTTCATGGAAATCTGAAAGCAAACCATCATCATCATCATTTGCATCATCACAACAAAGTCTTAAGACAGCCTCTTAAGCACTCTTTTCTTTTAACAATATTTCTATCCTGGGACTAGCTTGACGACCGAGTGAGCAACGACTCCATGAAATGGTCTATAATAGCGACAATGTCCTTTGAAATTATTGTTAGAAATCTCTTTTTATTTTTATCACATTTCATTACAACCAATCAATTTGTTACATCAGATTATTTCATTTAAAATATTTAAAGCATGACATCCAAGTTATAATATTTTCCAAAACGACATAATTACATGAATCATCAATAAAATCATTACATCAATCAACTCAATCAATCAATCAAACATAAAAAGTATCATAAGCATCACATAAGACAAGTCATATGATCAAAAATATCTCATCTATATATATCAACATAATATATACATCATCAAAACTGGATTGGTATGCCACAATCTGTACCTCGGCATACTCAATCCTCTATCAATACAAGTATAATACAATATCAGTGGCAGTATCCCGCCCTCTAGCCTCGAGAGCCTCTAGAGCTCTCGGCCTCATCTCCTCCCCCCGCCCTGCGGAGGACGAGGTGGTCCCATCGTAGTATGTGTGGTACTGCGAGTCCTCGTCGTCGATCGGGATGAGCTCCTCGTCGACCCTCGTCCTGATAGGATCTGCTATGGCAGGTGGCACCCGTATCCTCCGGCCACCGCTTCGGTAGTATAGCGCCCGATAGAATGCGGTCCGAGAAACCGACCGCATCAGCTCCCGAGTGCTCACCCCTCCGCCTCGTGCCCCGAGACGAGCATTCTCGTCTCGTAGCCGCGACACCTCGCCTCGGTGCTGTGCAACCGCATCCCGTAACGTCCGCACCCGAGCTCGTAGATGATCTCTCTCCGCCTGGAGAGTAGCCATCTCGCTACTCTCTCCAATGTCCACACCCTTGCCCTTATCATGCGATGGTGGCCTCTAGTGGAGATGGGGGTCTCACCTCCCTCCTCTCCCTCTCCCTCTGTGCGGCCTCTCCTGTGCCTATGGCCTCCTTCGCTCTCCTCTACCGTGACCCCGGGCTGCCTCTATCACCGCCTGGCGTCACCTCCCTATCTGATGCACAATTGCGTGGATCGATCCTTGAGCCCTCGTCATCTGAGGAGGGCGGATGCCTACGTACTGGGATCGTAGCCATCGGCTACCCCTACGTCGTCCCCATCCACTGGCTGAATGGGGGCATCATCCACGTCCTGACTCCAGAATCGCTGCATATCCGGAGCCCCGCTAACTGTGGTGTTATCCCGGATAGTCCGGGAAAACTCATAATCCCTGAGAGATGGGATCCCCCGCTCGTAGACCGAACTATCGCAAAACTCGGTCGTAGCGGTGGAGCTCCACCTCTCCCCTCTCCATCCGTAGCCAACAGACTCGCCTCGATGCGAGCCACCTCCCGTGCATCCTCTCGCCCACCCCCGGATGCCGCCTCCATGGCCTCTAGGTGATCTGGTATGGGACCAAGTCATTCAGTAGTCTCTGGGACACCGACAAGTCGATCCGTCGCTATGCCCCTCTCTCGGAGCCACCAGTAGAAGACTCGGGGCCTCTCCCCGTCAACCCCTATCAGTGGAAGCCCTACCGGCCTCCGCACCGCAATGTGCTCCCAAGCACCAAACCCGTAGGAGCGATGTCATGACCAGACATCGCCCGCCCTTGTACACGACCCCGTAAAGGATCCTGTACAGCCGACATAGAACAAAGCCGCCCCAAGAAAATCTGTAGCCATGGTCACGCATGTCGCAGATCACATCTCGCCAAAGATCCATGGTACCCCTGCATCCGCTCTGGTGGCACAGCAGAAGTCCACCAACCACCCCAACCAAAACTCGTGTCGCTGTAGATGCCCCAGGCATCTGGCGCAGTGCCTCGATGTTCACTCCGCCCTTCTCCAGGGCGAAGCTCGGGTCACCGCAGAGTCGTCCCATCGCGTGGCCCTGATTGGCCGTAGGTGTGATCATCCTCCCTTGTATGGGGATTCTAAGAATCCTCCATACATCCTCTAGTGTGGGAGTCATCTCCCCGTTGGTAACCGGAAGCATGAAGAGCCCGGTACCACCTCTCCGCTAGGGCCGTCGGTAGCCCCATGTCGAGAGAAACCCGCGGCATCTCTCGCCACATGCCGCAAGCCGGCCCGGTGCCGATAGATCCCGCTCCCGCTCGGGTGAGAGCGGCCAAGTCGTCTCTCAACCCGCTGTATTTCCACTCCCTCGCTCTTTAGTAATCCTCTCTCGCAAGCATAAACAATCAAAACAACAAACAATCATTAATAACAATTTTAGCAATCAATAATGCAACTTAAAGATCAAATTTTTGCAATTGATGATATCGCCCACTATTGGCCGATATCGTCCGAAATTTGAGCAAAATCGTCTCCGATTTCGCGTGTCGAAATCGTCTCTAATTTGACGAAATCGTCCCTTTTTCGCCGATTTCGCCCTTGGGCGAAATTGACGAACTTGAGACGATTTCGTCGAACTAGGGACGATTTCGTCCGGACGACGTCGATGGCCAAAAACGGCCGCGATGCTCAAAATTCATCCTAAAATTCATTTACAAAGCATGTAAATTCAAATTAAATCAATCTAAACTAAGTTTAAACCCCTACCCGTAGACCGCGGCGGACCTCTGCAGATCTGTGCGCTCGTCTCTACCATTTTTGCTCCGCAGCTCTAAAAACAGTAGAAATGAACAGTAATAATGAATTAGGGTTTTACCCTATTTTTCTTAATTTTATTCAAAATAATTCACAAATAATTTTTGCTTTTTCGCGTTTTTACCTCAAACGTTCGATTTGGGTAAAAACACGGAGGGGGCACCATAGTAAGCCGTCGTACGATTCGACCAAGAATCGTCGCCTAAAAATGGGAATAATTTTTTGCTTTCTCGTAGATCGAGAAGAACTCATCTTTAACGCATTTTCTTCGGAAAATTCGCTAAAGAGGGGGCAAAATGTAGCACCCTAAAATTGGCGCAGGAAAATTGGAATAATTACATTCACCTTAGTAAATAAATTTAAATTCAAATTTAACCTCCCAAACCGCCCGTTAACCGCCGAGAAACCCGTTTCCTCTTTTTTCGTGCCATTTTTAGCAGTTGTTTTGACCGTTTGACGATATCGTCTCCGATCGTACGATATCGCCCCTGCATTTGACGATTTCGTCTGGACTAGAACGTCTAGACGATTTTGTCGCAAAACTGAATTTGCATAGTTGGAATCCGTTCCAACGGGTCTCCAATCCGGCGGAAGCGTGTCCGCGCCGTTGGGACCCTTCCCCCGTTGGAGATCTCCCAAATTGGGATGATCTCCAACCTCCCAACAACTATCCTATGCCTATTTAACTCTAAAACTTTTCCTTCCCCAACCCCTGGCTGAATTTTTATGTAAATCAACTCCCTATGCGCTAAAACACTTCAAATTTGCTCTTGCACTAGTCCTATATTAATTTTATTGCAGGTACACCACTAGTTTTCATCCGGAGCCAACATCTATCGCAGCCGACGAACCTGTCAAGATCGGAGGCGATCTCATCAAATTCGGGACGATCTCGTTCTGATGCGAGACGATTTCGACTGCAAGCACACATCGAGGCAATCGGTGCTCGGAGTTTGCTCTTCTTTCTCTTTTCTCTGTCATTTTATGCTATAAATTAGATTGTCTATTCAGTTTTTATACTATATTGCATCCGGAGTTCACCCATTTTGTCTAGTTTGCATATTAAGATCATATTCTCGCTATCTAAACACAAGTGATTTGCATTTACTTTTGTTCTTGTATATTGTTCAATACTCATATTACTTTTTCATATAGTTTGCCCCCGTTTACAAAATAGAATTTCTTGTATTTCGCATCTGTTTGTCGTTTTGCAGGTCTCCGATGAATTCGTCCGACGAATTCGTCGATTGCGTACGATCCTGTCGCTTTAGACGATTTTATCAAATTGAAGGCGATCTCGTTGAATTGCAGACGATCCAGATCGCTACAAGTAATCGAAAACTTCATCGACTTCCGGATCGGTAATCTTCATTGGCCTCCTGCAAATTCTCTCTTTCTGCTTTCTTTTCTGTTTTCTGTATTCATTTAAATTGCATTTTCATGTAGTTTAAGTTAGAATCATTCGGCCAAACCTAGGATGAATGTTTAAAAATAAAACGAACTCATCAAAACTCATTCCCAAAACCTAGGCGTGGAAACTGCCGCCAAATGTTTCCCCGGTGAACCCACCATCCGTCGAAAAATCACCAAAATGCACCTCCCTTGAGAGGCGGGACCTTCGCAAAGTCCTCTCGTCCGAGGTACCGCACCATCCTTTTCCCATCCTCCTTCCGGGCGCGGATCCAATAGCCTGAAGGTAGGGATGCAAAAAATTTGGAGCGATACAGTCACTAAATCAGGGTTTCAATATCTTTCAAATCATCTAGATTAGAATTTTCAAACCTCTTTCACAAATACCATGGGTAACTTGCATATTTATTTTCAAGTCACTAAATTAGGGTTTCAATTTATTTCAAATCATCTAGATTAGAATTTTCAAATCTCTTTCACAAATCCCCTAGGTAACTTGCATATTTATTTTCAAGTCACTAAATTAGACTTTCAATTTCTTTCCAAAGCACACTTAGGTTAAATTTCCCATCTCTTTCACAAATCCTTTGGGTAAATTTCAAATTATCTTTCAAGTAACAAGACCATATTTCACATTACTTTCCAACGCACATAGATAGGTTTCAAATTCATTTTTCATGCACCTCATTTTTGATTGCTTTCGAGATTCCTAGAGTAGATTTACTTTTCCAAAAGACATCTAGGTTTAGTTTCTATTTAAAAAAAAAATAAAATCATCTAGGTTTTAGTTTCTTTTTAAAAAGGCATCTAGGTTTAGTTTCTTTTTGAAAACGCATTTAGCTAGTTTTTTCTTTCACATAATCGATAGAAAACTCACCACCACACACTCACGTTTCATACACAGTGGTAATATTGGACTTCATTACCAATATCAACTCGAGACTGGTGATGTTGGAATTCATATCCTTCCACCATCTCACTCCCCAAACACCATAATAACCCCCAAGAGCAGTTTTCAAAATTCATCACTAGGATATACCCTACTCTTGAGACTGGTTTTCCAAAATTTATCACCAAAAGAGACCTTCGAAGTAGGATAGGATTAGATGCATTTGTTCACAAGGCTCATATAATTCATGAATAGGTAACTACAATTTTTGACTAAGCTCACTTGAGAGTGAAGCAACCACCTGACTAGGCTAGTAGTAGGTCTTAGATAGTGCCACCTCTTTTTGTGAGAGGATTTAGAATCATTAGTGCATTTTGAGTCCCTCTCCTTTGGATATCTTTTAACTGTACCTTCCATTTAGTCGCCACTCACATATTGAGATATTGTTCTATTTTGTGCACCCTTGGGTGTTGCAAGAGGTTTTGTGTTGATGACATTCCATTTTAGAGTCTCACATTATTTCTAGTTTCATGTCATATAGCTGGTACTATCATTAAAATACATAAAACAAAAAAAACATTTATCTTTCTTTGTCTAGCATTGATTCTAGTTGCATTTTTGTATTGCACTCTCACATAAACTGGTTTCAACACATTCACTTACTAGAAGCTCACTTGCTGGCCATTCACAACCTATCACTATCATTTTTCTATAAAATTAAATTTCTAGATCAGGTTTGCATAGCACTGTGCGAACCAGATTTTGTAGTACAGGTTCGCACAGTAGTGTGTGAACTTTATTTTAGTGCATATAAACACACCAAAACTTATAGATTTGCATAGAATATTACATAGAACACATCAAAATATTTGGATTTGCATTTCCTAAGAGTTTTTAATACCTAATTGTAGTACACATCACCATGCTTGTCGTTACTCATAGCCAAGTGCACAAGCAAGCACATCTTGAGGAGGAGGTCTCTCATACCACTTCTATCTAGTCTAGCACTCCCCCTCCCTTCATGAGGGAAACATCCTCTCTCAAAACTGATATCCTTACTGGTTTTGAGCCATCTCACATACACACCATATCCCATGGTGAGACATATATTTACATTAATATGCTTACCACATCTTTTAGCAAGGATCATCCCCTTCTTCCTCATTTACCTCCACCTAATACATGATCCACATTTTGTGATCATGTTATCTATACAAATCTAGGAGACCCATATTCATTCTTCACTATTTATGAGAAGACTCCACCTACCTCACATACTTTTGTCCATCCTTTCTTCTAGGATCCACTCATTCCCTTCTCAAGGATGACCTCTCCTTGTTAAATTGCCCTCACCCTGAGGCTACATCATCTGCCCCCACAATCGGGATGATTTCATATCCCCACTCCTCCACTTCAAGCACTCAAGTACCTTTATCACAATCAACCCCACAATAGTTATCATTGCAACAATAGTACACTCCACTCACATCATCACACCAATATGCTTATCAAGGCCACAACAACCACCTTCCCAGTAATCATATTTTCTACCTTTCAATTCCACATCACAACCACCATCCTAATCACAATAATTCATTTCCTAGCAAAATCCTAAAATCCTATATTCACAAATCTATGGAGATATGTTCACCACTTCTCAAGATTCTACCTTTGATGCTTATAACCCTACTCCATCCCTTCCCCCACCTACATTCCCCTTTTATGGGATATACGATATGCCATATTCCACTCAACTTTTACCTTCATCTACTTCCACATTTAGACTTCCTCCACCTCACCCATTTTGGGCTCCTCCTTTTATTCCTCTCTTTGCCTATAATCCACTCAATCCATCTTATCTTGCCAACCCCCCATGTTATTATACTCAACTTGAGTTCTTTGTTCATCGTTCATCTGGTCTTATGCAGTTACCATATTTTGGCACATCATATTTCCATCCACCTTCATCCTCTATTTAAACATAACTACCCCCAATGCACTCTATTGCACCTACATTCTTCATGACACCTCCTTCCTGGTCATCCTCTCCAACCGTGCAACCATCACAATAGGTTCTAATTTAGCAGATGCAGACTCATCAGTCACAATTTTCCATCCATAGTAGATGTTTTTCCTCATAGTAGATCCTCTCTTCGGCCTCCATGTTTCATGCTAGTTAGTAGCTACATCCATAGGAACAGTTTCAGTATACTTCTCTCTCTCAATGGGAGGAAGAACAACTCTAATATCCCCCTCATTCTTAGTATTTCATCGAATCATTGTAATTCATCGCACCTCCATCACCTGAACTCCAACTCTTACAAGAATAAGTGAAGATGTCAAATATTTGTACATCTGGTTATGGGTCCCAAAAATCTACATATAATGAGTTATGCAACAATTTTTTTCATCCTTTAGTTCCCATTCCTCCTTATCCATACCATTTTGAGATTCCAAAGTTTGACAAATACAAAGGTAAAGAGGACCCTCGCAAACACATCAGTAACTATCACTTTGCATGCTACGAACTTCGCAATAGTGATCCCCTCATGTTGCATACCTTTGCTCTCTCACTTGGGAATAAGCTATCGATTGGTACAACATTATTCCATGCCATAGTCTATTCACGTTCGAACAATTGGCTAATTCATTTCTAGAACATTTCTCCATCAACATAAAAAAGAAAATAAACTTTTTTGATGTCTATGACTTATGATAGGCTAATGATGAACCTATCATGGACTTCATTTCTTGATGAAGATCGATCATCTATGACCTAGCTCATAGCCCCCATCTATTGAACCCATCACACTATTTGCTAAAATATATTACAAACACATCTCTATGCCTTTGCAACTTCATCAAAACCACACATTTGATGAATATATTTCTCAAGAAAAGGTCATCAAGGACCTCAAAGTCCAATCTAGCAAAATTAATCTTTGAAAGAATCCATATTACAATTCAAAAATTTTCTTCAATCATAATACGCCAAATCAACCCTTCTCTAAACTACCACAAACCAATCACGTGGTAGCTTCATATCTAGCCTCTTCATCAATATCGTGATCCCCTCCTCCACAACAACAAATATTTCAAACTAATACACCTCCATCTAATTCGTAACAAGATCGTGGTCTTCATCCTCAACCTCCAAAATGTAATTAGGCTTCACTTTTTGAACCATTACCAACTCTGTTCTAGGGGTTGTATGATGCTAGTCATATCACCCTACTTGACATTAGACCTATTGACTTGAAACAACCCAAACCTCATGGGTTCAATGGATAGTCCTGTTCTTACCACCAATAGCATGACCATGATATAGGGTCTTGTCTTTCCTTTCACGACTTGGTATAGGATCTCATCAATTAGGGAACTATCTAAGTTTTGAATCCTCTCATGCCACAAAATTAAAATTTGGGTATCTATCAAAATCCACTATCAAAACACGGGAGGACCAATACCTAAGGATCCCAATCTAAAACACAAGCCCAATCTAGGCAACTTAATAGTGTCTATTATGATCCTCCCTCACACAAAGTGCTTGGCATGATTAAAATTACTACTTGTACCCAATGTTATCTGCCATGCCAGGATGCACCCATCATTTCACATCCACCACCATTCACTTATCCTCGCTCACCCACAACATTAAATGTTTCACCACCCCTACCATGTAATATCATCACTATTTGCAACAACCTCACTCATTAGTTGCACAACACCCAAGCTAGATTATCCATATTTGATCTTTTACAGTAATATCACCCTCATCGTGAGGTGTTAAATTATATTCTTCACTCAATCAAACTTGAAACCCATGATACAAATGCCTTTGTAAATTTTGTTGGGAATATCGCTCATTGAATGCAACCTTTGATCAGTTTCCATGACCATGAGATTACCAAGATTGTAGGCAGGGGAGCTTATTCCCCACTATATATCCAAGTGACCATCAATGAAATCATCAATAAGTGTATCCTCATTGATATCGGTTCTTCAATCAACATCATCTCTACTATTGCCCTTCATCATCTACACATCCCACCTACTCACTTCTCTAGACCATCAGTCAACCTTCATGATTTTGATGGTTCTATGCATCCCACAGCGGGTTCCATTATCTTACCCATTCATATAGGTGTCAGGACCATGTCTACCTTATTTCATGTCATTCAGGATGAAATGCAATACAATATTTTTCTTGGACATCCATGGATATGTAACATGCAATGCATTCTATCTACCTTGCGTCATTACCTCAAATATATGCAGGACAAACTAGTCCATTGCATTCCTACTTATGGTGACCCTTTAAAATTCTACAACATCGCTGATCTCCCACAAGGACCTTTGTCATCTTCTACCTAGGTCTTCCCTATTCCTTCACATCTTCAGGTAGAGGTATCTACTTCCTCTCCAACATCTACCTCATCCTGACATCACTCACCTAGGACGTGCACACATTCCTCTGCATCTCCTTCCAATGAACCTCCATATTCTTCCATGGATCCTCTTGGTGTGTCCATAGATTTTTTGCCACCCTCTTTGTGGCCTCCTCCTTCTCAAACATCCTCTTCCATGGACCCCTTTCCTTCATCCATAGCTTTTTTACCACCTTCTTCATGGCCTTCGAATCCATCTCATCTATCTTCTTCGATAGATCCTCCTATATTTCCTACTCCTCACACACCTCCACTCCCATTCTATCCTTGACCTTGGTATTTCACTTCGTCTCGCAACATGACTCCTGCTCGCCCTAAATCATAGTTTCCACATGTTGCTCATCCCATTCCTTCTATCGCAACTGAGTGTCATTATTGAAAACAACAAGCCTCTCATATGGATTCCCAACTATTCCAATATTCTACTGTTACTATACATGAATCCCAAATTTCATCTTCTTCCTTCGATTCAGACTCACCACCATGTTCACCACCCTATACATCACCACAAGTGTCCATTTTCATGACCAATTTTGGTCTTGGTGAATACAATATTCATGATGCTTGTGTGTGTGCTCCTACCATCCAATCTACCCATGACTTTGCTCACCCTTTTACGTCAGTGCTAACCATTGGTACTATCATACCACTTGGTCCACCAAAAAATTATATCAACTTTATCTACGCGATCTTTGATTCGTCGCTTCCAACAACTATACCCTCATCGCCATAATCTAGCTTTTGTGGTACCTTAGACCACATGTCCAATCCACACTTCATATTATGCTATATTCAACATTTTCATTGGTGTGGTTTTATACTAGGATGTTATGAAAATGGCTTTTGAATACCCATTAACCCCTATGTTCAATTAACTACAAATAAATCCAGTCTGGGTTATCACCCTATAGTCATTCACTCGCTCGAAGATGAACTTCAAGACCTCACTCTTCATCCTCCCGTAATTCCTATGCAATTCTTAGAATAGGAATTCAACATCGACATCCTTGATGAATGTCCATCCCCCCATTCTACTGTCAATATTCTATGTTCATTATATTAGGATTCATCCCTCCTTAACACCACATCTGCCTACTTCATCGATGATCTGGTCAATAGATTTACTAAACTTTCCCTCACTTCTCCCCACTAAGATCATACACCTTCACCTTCCCATCAATTGCCTATTCATTCCTACATTCCCTTACACAATCACTGGTATATCCCCCATTCTATAAATCAACCCCGTTCTCCACCCATGGTTCTATGCCCTCTATTAAATCTAACATGTCATTCACATCCTTTTGAGTCTTCATATTCTCTCCCTATTCCATAGTCTCATATGTCTCTATTAACATGGTTTATATTGACTTGTTCACCCCACTTTTCTACACATCTCAAACAGATACACCCAACTCACACTTTATTGACTTCGCTCATATATCACCTATGTCTGTATCACAAGACTTCTTGGTATCACCACTCGTGTTGCACACTATAAATACTCCTTTGACATCTGACCCACCTCATAGCCCTTGGGTTAACCACATATATGTGTATCTAGATGATGGTTTCGATCTACCCGAGGCTATCTATAACCTTCATATCATCCCCATTCTTGCTCAACTCCAATATGGTTTCCACATGCTTGTGGAAGATACTATGGATGTTGACATTGGTGATGACCCTACCAACCCCATATCGTTAAACTCATATCCAACCTCTCCTTAGAGGAGCGCACCTTGTTCACCTCTTTTATTAAAGAGTACATCAAAATTTTCACTTGGTCCTACATGGACATGCCCAAAATTGACTCATCACTAGTTATCCACAATCTTAAACTGGATGGGGATGCCAAGCCCATTAACAAAAAATTACGACACATGCATCCCATGATTGCCTTAATGGTTAAGTCTCAACTCCAAAAGCTTCTCGATGTGGGTTCATACAACCAATTGATTACCCATAATGGGTATCCAACATGGTACCAACACTAAATACCATTTAAGAGATTCATGTATGCGTCTATTTTTGGGATCTGAACAAAGCTTATCCCAAGGACAACTTCCCACTCCCAAACATCGATACATTGGTCGATTCCATAGCAGACCATGAAATGATATCTCTCATAGATGGATTTTCTAGCTATAATCATATCAAGATCAACCCTACTAATCAACACAAGATATCCTTTACGATCCCTTGGGGGATTTTTCGTTATAAGGTCATGCCCTTTGGCCTTAAGAATGCTATGGAAACTTACTAGAGTGCTATGACTTACATATTCCATGAATACATGCACAAGATCGTGGAAGACTACACTGATGACCTCATCACCAAATCAAAAAAACACTCACAACATCTCACAGATCTCCTAAGATATTTGATCACCTTCTTGAACACAATGTATGATTAAACACAAAGAAGTGCATCTTTGGTGTTACTTCAAAAAAAAATCTTGGGGTTCATTGTCTCTCAGTGAGGCATTGAATTTGACCCCAATAAAGTCAAAGCCATAATCGAGATGCCTCCTCCCATGAATCTCAAGCAATTACATAGTTTGTAGGGAAAAATCCAAACTATTTATCGCTTTATTGCCCAATTATTTGACAAGTGTAAATCATTTAACCACCTCTTCCAAAAAGGGGTTGCCTTCAAATGGGATTCTAACTACCAACAAGCCTTTGACTCAATTAAAGCTTATCTTACATTACCACCAGTTCTATCTCTACCACATCTACCATTGCCATTCTTCTTATACATTTCTGCCATAGATTTTGTAATAGGAATATTAATGCATCAGAAAAATACCCTCAACCATGAGAAAGCCATATAGTATATCAATCATACTTTGGTCAGCTACAAAATATGATACACTTACATGGAGAAGCTATACCTGGCCGTAGTATTTACCACATACAAGATATACCCTACATGCTCATCCACACAAATTTTGTAATCGCTCGTGATAACCCTTTACAATACATGATGAATAAGAGTTATCATAACTCTCATACCGCTAAATGGATCATGCTCCTTACTAAATTTGATCTCGAATTCATTTCCCAAAAGGCCATTAAAGGATATTTTATTGTCGATCAAATTACTGAGGCTCCATTGTTTAATGACCAACCACTCCTCATTAAGCTTCTAGATGATTCCATTTTTCACATCATCAAAGCTAAAGAATACGTAGAACCGAAGTTCCTGTCGACTTAACACTTTTCTTTGATGGCTCCTGCTGCATGCACATTGGGGATGCTGGGTTTGTATTTTTCACACCTAATGGAGAACCTCTCCCCTTCTATTTTATATTAGGTTTTCCCTGAATGAATAAAAATACCGAATGTGAAGCTCTCATTCTCGGGTTGAAGCAAGCACTCTCTATGCACATTAGATGCCTCCAAATATTCAAAAATTATCTCTTTGTTGTTAATCAAGTCAAGGAAATTTGGCAATATCATTGCATAGTATTCCAATAGTACAAATAAATTGCTCATCAGCTACTTACTTAGCTTGAGTGGTATGATACCGAGGCCACTCCATGCTCTTCCAACCATTTTACGGACACCATGGCTTCTCTAGGATCTTTAGTACCACATAACCCACTCTCCAACATGACACATGTGTCCATCCATACTTTATCCCAATCTACTATTTCATCTTCACCCTCCACCAATGATTATTGCATCAATGTCATCTACTCGAGCCACATGATCCTTGGTTTTCTTAGATTAAGGGTTACATAAAATTAGGCTTTCTCCCTTGTGACTTACCACATGCTTACTACCGAGTATTTAAAAAAGAGTGATTTGCTACATGTTTTTGGGGGAAATACTCTACCACTGTTGTCATGATGACATCGTCCTATTGTATCTCGAGACATAGGAACATCAACACATAGTTCAAGAGATCCATGATGGAACTTGCGGTGGCCACTTCAGTGGCATGACCATTACCAAACATATTCTATGCATGGGATATTATTGATCTAAAATGGAGCATGACTATTGTGAGTACATTAAGAACTGCATCAAGTGTCAACAACATGCCAAACTCACACACTTGCATACGAAAGCACTACAGCCCATCTAGTCCATGTGGCCCTTCTCACAATGGGGATTAGATCTCATCGAACAAATAACACCTGCTTCATCTAATAACCATAAATTCATCATCACTACTACTAAGTACTTCACAAAGTGGGTCGAATCTATCATACTTATTCAGACCATAAGAGCAAAAATCATGGCATTCATTATTGACCACATAATTTATCACTTTGGAATTCCCTCACAAATCATTTTTGACAATGGTACACCATTTAAAAGTAAAATTTTCTATGCATTATGCATCACGTTTAACATTCACCATAGATTATCTACCCCATACTACTATTAGGGTAATGGCCATGTTGAAGCTACTAACAAAACCATCTGCACCATCCTTCATAAAACTATTGTAGGGATTCATCATGATTGGCATAATCAAATGCCATTGGCCTTGTGGGTATATCGAAAAATCATTCATAATCCCACTATGGAAACACCCTTTTCTTTAGTCTATGGCACTGAAGCCATTATACCCCTCAAACTAGAGATACCTTCCTTACGCCATGTAGGATTTCATTGATGATGATACTGCTCATCAAGCCTGACTCGACCAACCCTCTTAGATGAGCATTGCATTCATGCTATTGAGCACACTCATATTTATGAATATCACCTTCATTGTGCCTACAATAGCAAGGTACACCAATACGAGTTCCATATTGATGACTTGGTACTAAAAGAGAACTAATAGAACACTAGCCAACCTCACCTATTGTGTAAAAAATTTACACCTAATTGGTTCGATCCTTACATTATCACACACAAGTTTAGTTTTGAGGCCTATCGATTGGCTAATCTTGAAGGACTCGCAAAACCTTAACCAATTAACATTATTCACCTCCATACATTTAATGCCTAATTTTTTTAGGTATAAGTCCTGTAGACACCTAAAATGCGTCATGTCGATGGTGACTACTCATATGGGACATGCTACAAGACCATATGGAAGATCTTGGATAGACTCCAAGATAGAGTAATGGTTTTAACCACTCAATTTGGGCTCCTTGGCCTAATAAGTTTGAACCGTAGTTGAGACCTGCGGTCTATAGTATGAACCGTAGCTGACACCCATGGTTCATAGTCTAGGCCACAACTATCACTTACGGTCTAGAACTGAAGTTCAGTTGGCCTTCATCCGAGCCAAATCGGTTTGAATGACCATTTGTTCTAGAAGAAGGTAGTTGAAGGATGGAAGATTCTAGAGGCTTCCAATCCAACTGTCCCAACCACCTCTTCTTGATCTTGGCTTCTCCATGAAGCCACCCCTAGCCCTTGGGTAATCCTATAAGTACCCCTCTGAATTAGGGCAAAAGAGAGATGAAGTGAGCATTGGAGATTAGAGCATAGAAGCCCTATCGGATTGTAGACTCATTTGAGTACACTGAGAGAGCCTAGTTGCCATTCACTTACCAATTCACCAAGCATCATGTCAATTTGTGCCATGGATGCCCTAAGGAGCTAGAACGCAAAAAAACATAAATTAGGGCAAACAAAGGCCCAATTATGGAATTCAACCACCAATCCAGTCAGAGGACATCAAAGGTGACCCTTGATCATCAATTGGACAAGGAGGATCAAGCCCACAACCCTATATTTGGAGGGTAAAGTTACTTTGTTGCCCATTGTGGTTGACAACCACGGTGTACAGTGCAGACCGCTCATTTGAGCTACGGTTTGCAATCGGTGATAGATCTCCTTACTATTTCCTTTGCTTTGTACTTAATTAGGTCAGATTAGGCATTTTAGTGGTTTATTTCATGTTTTAGAGACACTGACCAATTTAATTAGGGTTTTATGCAAGTTCTTTCCATTTAAGCAACTTTGCACTAATCTCTTGTTTCCATGCATCATTTCATGCAATTAGTCCATTAGATAGATAGCAATACTCTTCACTATTTTTCAAGCAATCTTTATGAATTTTGCATAAGTCTAGCATGATTTGTTCACTTTCTTGATTTCATAAGTGTTATGGCATCTTCATGTTTATTTTCCTCAAAGGGCCTCATCACGAGAGGTTGCCTATGCTATTAATGCTTTTGTGTTGTTTCTTGACCGTAGGAAAGCAGATTTAAAGGAGATTCAAATAATCTAATTCCTTCCTCAACGTGAAGAAGAGGGTCAACTCCACCCTAGAGCAGTTCGTGTCACCCCAAATGGCTTGAAACTCACATTCACCCTTGAGAGGGATTTCATATGCTTTTCCTACTGTAATAAGAGTATCAAAATGGTATCCCTAAGAGGGACGTATTTGTAACCGGAATTGGCTTCTTTAATGGAATAAAAGTGTTCTTCTTTCCCATTTGTTGTCAATTTTGCAATGCATTCTTTTGTATCTCTTATTTCATTTACGCAATAGGAAGCATAGGTGTGAGGCCATTTTGGTGGTCACAGAAGGCGATCACGGTGAAACTCTACATTTTTAGCATTTGATTTATGATATTTTTGTGTTTTCTGATATCAAGTGCAAACCGTAGCTTATAGCTGCGGTCTCATTGTTGGCCCACGACTTCAAGATGCGGTCTACAGTAGCAACCGCGCAATAGAGCTATGGTTTACAATAGACACAATAGACAATAGGAGTTCAAAGCTAGATCAGATGAGGACCTGAGGTAGGCCCTTCTGACACTCTCTGTCTCTATATTTTGCCTCTGTGTTTTTCCAGAATAGAGAAATTGAAACCTAAATTGATTAAGGATAAAAAGAACATGAAAATGGAGTAGGTCCTTAGGGTTTCTTTTTATGTGTTTTAGCTAGGCACTGCTAGGAACAGTGGACCTCTGATTGTAGTCCACCCTAGAATCCAGCGTGCTAGATTAAATTGTGTGTTGGTTTGCATGTCTAAGGCCCAATTAGAGGCCATTTACATCGTAACTTGCATTTTCAAAAAGAGCATGTAGTATGTAGCTTGCATTTTTTAAATTTGAAAAGTTCTTTCGCTGCATATCATATAGGAAATGAGCATGTTTGTTGTATGATGCATTTTATTTTCATGCAACAATTAAAATGAACCACACACACCACGTTTCAATTAAACGCTAGTGAGTTGGAAGTGACATCCAACCACTAGTAGGGTTTCAATGACGGTGGAGGTGATTTCCATCCGTTGGCCCAAATCCCACGTACCTTATGTTCTAGACCAATACCGGATCCGAGAACCTTTCGTAGCCTGGAAAATTTGCATATACTCCTCTTCGGAGGGTATGACGCTGACTAGGTGAAAATGGGTGAGGATCTGGGAGGACCTGTGCTCCCTGACCGTGTGTGGGCTTCATTACCACACATTATAGGTTGGATTACGTGACTTGGAGTTCATAGCCAAGTTGTTGAGCTACGAGTATACAGGTGAAAGCCAATTAAACTGAGATTATCATCCAAAAAGCTTTCAAACATGATAAGAGTTTCTAATACTGACACAAAAAATCATAAAACAACATCAAATAGTTTAGGGCTCACATTTAAAATTTAATACGAGATAATCACCATTGTATACCTTGTTTGCATAATAAAAGATAAATCTAGACACTAGGTGCACCATGGTGGAGACACGAGGAGGTCGGCAGAGGCTTAATTCTGATGCCAATGACCAAGCCCCACAAAATTCACAACAAAATGTGTCGAACCCTCACCCACATGCACTTCTCGAACGTCGTTCGACGAGCATCAGAGGAGACAATTTGACACGAGGGGACACCATTGAGCGTACCCCCGATAGAGGAGTTTCTGTACACTCTTCTAGACATAGGATAGAGCATGGAGCCTCTCAGCATGAGGGTGATCCACTTGAAAGCCATTACCAAGATCGTAGTGCACGTGCATCCACGAGATCGGTCGATGAGTATGTCATACAGGGAGCCAAGTTGGTACCCCTACGTACTAGGTCTACATGAGGTTCCATGCCTCCAAATTTAGAGTATAGAAGAGATCGAGATCCACCCATTCAGGGGTATGTAGACAGGACAAATTTCTAAGCATAGGTCTGTTCACACTCCCATGCGTAGTGAACCTCACAAGATCACTATTGACATATCCAAGGTGGGAGCCAATGGTATGCCACCGCATGAGCCGTGGTGATCCAGATAGTTGGATGGTTTGGGTAGCGTCCTCGAGCAGTTAGGCTATAAGCCTTCGGATCTACCCACTCATGCTCCGAGTGAGCATGGCGGGAGCATTATCAAGACTACCAGAGAACATGGGGAGGCTTCCAAGCACCCTCATGGTTTGCATCCACCATCCACACATGGTGGCACACAACACAGGACTCAACATGATGCCAATGTCATTTTCATGGATAAAGGCAAAAGCGTGGTGAATCCGCCAAATGGGTACATAACCCATAAGGTCGCTCACACGGAGCACACATACCAGAGGCCTCTTACGATCGATCACATTGATAGATCACATAGACTAGTATCCGAGCAGAGATGAAAACTCCTCCAAGATCAATTGGAGGATGCCCGTGCAGAGAGGCAACACATTGAAGATGAGAATATTTAGTCGCAAAGGCTCATTAGACAAAGATTATATGAGCAACGTATGCATGAGGAACGCATCCTTGCCCAAAAGGAGCATGTGGAACAAGAGGATAGGCTAGCTAGGGCTGGTTTATTCACTCATGATGAGCATGGAGAGTGCATGCATATGAGGGCTTTTTCACAAGTCGATGACCATCATGAGCGTAGAGATGCTCACACTCATGTCAGTGCCCAATAAAGAGAATGACAACCATCGTTCGAAGATCAGAGGCAAAGATAATATGAGGAAGAAGAGGGAGATGAAGCCGATCAAGGATATCCCGAAAGCTCCTAGGTTGAGGAGGAGGAAGAGCAACGTCCTCCACCTCGACAGAGGAAGAATGTGCCTCCAAGACCTCCCCCATGTTAGTTTAGGGAGGAGGAATTTCTATCCTCACAGGCCTATAAGGCCTTAGCAAAGAAAGTGAAAGCAATCGAGAGGCAAGGCATAACTTTTCAAAAGTTGACATTGAGCAAGATTCATAACGAGCCTTTGGACCCCTCGATGCCTACTCCAACATATCCTAATGATTTTTTCATGCCTAGGCTAGATAAATTCAAAGGTGACGAAGACACGCAAGAGCATGTCACAAGATTTTTGGATGTATGCTTCCAGATTACAAGCAAAAATGCCTTGATTTTGCATACATTCATCACAACCCTCTCAAGCCCAGCTTGGGAGTGGTTTAATCAGTTGAAGAAGCACAATATCACCAGTTTTGAGCAATTGGTTGATGCCTTTCTTGAATGCTTTTCTTTTGGCATCAAGAAGTAAGCTAACCTTTTTGATCTGGCTACGCTAGCTCAGCATGATGATGAGCCAATATTAGAATACAAAAAGAGGTGGAGGAGATTAATGGTAAAGTTACCATTCCCCATTCCTACTACAGAACTAACCTGAATGTTCATGAAGAGTTGTGCCAAGCACATCTCATTATTGTTGCAACTACAGCAGTATTCGACATTTGAGGAAGCTTTGGTGCAAGCCAAAGTAATTGAGGATATCAAGTTGTAAGAAGGCAACTTGAAGCTCAAAAATAGGAAGGAGGGACACAAGAAGAGCTCCATGAAACATCAAAGCAATTAGGCCCATGTCAATCAGGTGAGGTTAAACCTCCAAAGAGAGGATAAGGGGCAACAAAAGTAGAACTATCAAGCCCAACCTCCTCTTGTGCAATACGAGCAGCGCAAGAATAATTACAAGGGAAAAAATAAGGAGCAACGCCCACCTCGCCAATTCACGCCTTTGACGGAATCATTGACATCAATATTCCATCAATTATGCGAGGCTAAGGCAATCAGGTTGCCCAAGATTAAGCTAGTCGATCCTAATTAGCCCAAGCCAAAGGGGTATCAGGATGATCTATTTTGCATCTTCCATTGTGCGAAGGGCCACGACATCGAAGTGTGTTGGTCCTTCAAACATATTGTACAAAATATGATCGATAAAGGTAAGCTTATAGTGCTAAATAATCCGTTGGTGCCCAACAACGAAAACATGGGGATTTATAAAAATCCATTGCCAAACCATGAGGCATCACGCAACAACGTTGGCTAGGTCAACCAAGTGCACGTCGAACCACCTACCCAGGGGTTCATAGGCATGGTTAATGTTGTTACCAAACATGGGAGGTATGAGCAGCCAAATCAACCTTGCGCTCCCATTAGGATACAAGCTATGCCGAATCAATGGCCAGTTCAAAATATTCCAAGCCCACCAACTAGATCGGTGGTGACCATACGAAGTAGGTTGGTTCAAAGCCTGTAGACAACTCCTATGAAGTTGTCTATTTATGAGTTGATACAACAGTCCCCTAAGCACAAGGAGACTCTCATGGACATTTTGAGGTCCATCAAGGTATAGTCCTAGGATGCTCAAGCATTCACCAATTTTGTGGGACACGTACAACAGTGTCAGGAACCTATGATCCAATTCTATGATCATGAAATTAGGATAGTTCCTACAGATATGGCTGACCCACCATTACATATCATCGCGTGTGTTAATCACATGCCATTCAAGAGGGTCTTGGTCGACACTGGTTCATCGATCAATATTATAATGACCAAGGCGTTAAGTCCTTTAAAGTTGCCCAAGTCACATATTGTGCCCACCGTATTTACATTGAGAGCGTTTAACGACGCGCTATGCTCGATGGTTGGCACAATCGTCCTACCTATTTAGGTGGGCCTAAAGACCATCCCCATGATGTGTCACATGATCGAAGGCACAATGCAATATAACATCCTTCTTGGAAGGCCTTGGATTCAAGAAATGCATTGCGTTCCCTCTATACTGCATCAATGTGTAAAATACATTCATGAGGGACGGGTTCATGTGGTGTCGTCAGATGAAGAGCCCTTCAAATTCGTGAACCTAGCTGATTTTCTAGGGGGTTTCATACTCCCATAAATGCACCTGGACGTCCGACCAGCATCACCGATTAAGAATCCAGGAGGTAAAAAAAAAGTGTGTGCTCAACCATCGACATTTGTATCGCACAAATCCGAGCACACTACAACAACTTCTTTGAAACCGACTGCATCAACAATGCTTCGGGATGAAAGGAAGTTAAAGGTAAAAATGGGTGAAAAGGAAAAGAAGCATGTGCCCAAACTAGTCACCAATGAGGCTCCCACTCCCATGGAAGTGGAAGAAGCCCAGGATAAAGTCGAGGAGGTACCTCAGCCTGCCTCGCCTGCATCATCAGTAGGGTCATCCGCACCGTGGGTGACTATTCATCTGGCCAACATAGGGTTAGGTGAATATATTATGCAGAATGTCACCTTTGGACCAATCTTAGAGACTGCACAAGCGATGGGCTGACCACATGCTCATAATTTTTTGGTTGGATCAGTAGTGCCATTGGGAGAGCCACCCAATCAAACGAACTTCATCTACGCTGGGCTGGATCAACTTCCTTCTTGAATGCCCATGGATGAAGATGATGACGAACCATTCATAGTGAATGTTTGTTACCTATCCAACCCTAAATATTCCATGCGCATTTTTGAATTATATCATTGGCATGGGTATGGCCTTGGTCTTTTTGAGCAAGGACGTAGGACTCCGCTTGAGCCACATTATCAGTTGGCAACTAATAGGTTCGGGCTAGGGTTGCAAATACAAGGATAGGATGATTTGCTTGCAACATCTTTAGATTACCTATACCTTAGTCTGGGGGATGATGTGGATTTCAACCCATATCACCCTAATCCTTCTGCATTCCAGAGGGATAGTCGGATGGTGTCTTACGTCACCATAGCGCCACCCGAGATGTATCATGAGAATATCTTGGTGGACAGTGAGTCCTCACCCAAAAATCAGTCAAGGGATGAGGTTGAGCCGGTTTATGAGGTAGTATCATATTTATGGTGCTTATATCCGATTTTATCAGATAACGATGATAGTGATAAGGAAATAGCCTATATGGGGCCACATTTTCCAGAACATCCCATTCCAGTGGGGGCAAATGAAGGATTGTATTACGATAGCGATGAAGAAGATGAGATGGAGAGAGCCTATCTAGGACCTCCCTACCTATGTCACCATAATGCACCTTATACGGTTGAGGACATGCGCAGAGAGATCAATATCAATCCTCGCCTTAGGGGAAGACCACCAAAATTTGATGTGATCTATCACATGGTGTTTCTCAACCCACCTATGTACATAGAGCTCATTGAGCCGAATGATCCAATATTGCAATTAGTGCATAGAGAGGACCCAATCATCCGTAGCCCGCATAGGGAGGACCCATTTGTGCCCATGCTGATAGAGCCAGATCTCGGGTATGGGAGCTGCATCGATGATGTAGATGTTTGTCCATGTGGTCTTGGAGATCAATTCCATTCCATCAATATGGTCTCCATTGATTTGACCACTCCACTCCACAATCCAGCCGATCCATCCAAACCATTGCATTTAAATGTAAATGCTATCGATTGGGACTACGCTGACTCACCTGTTGAGCCTGAATATTTCTTCCCTAATGAAGAAATGCTGCAATCATTTCATTTTATGCCAGGCTATGCTTATGATGTCTATCATGTTGAGGATGCTTCCAATGCGGAACCTATAAACCTAGTCGATGACATCCATTTGATCCCTACGCCTCATCATCTTGAGGAGGGATCACACATGTCAGTAGAGGAAACCTTCGATGTGGATATCAGTAATGATCCCACCAATCCAAGGAAGGTTAAATTTGGAGAGAGTCTCACTCCAGATGAGCGTGCCACCCTCATTCCTCTACTGAAAGAGAGACCTAATATTTTTGCTTGGACTTACAAAGATATGCCAGGTCTAGACCCGAAATTGGTTACCCATAACCTTTCACTAGATCTTTCAAAGAAGCCGATCAAGTAGAAGCTTAGAAAGATGCATCCAATAGTAGCCTTAATGGTCAAGGATGAATTGCAAAAGTTATTGGATGTAGAGTTTGTTATCTCCATCGACTATCCGGAGTGGGTATCCAATATGGTGCCTATAGGAAAACCTGATGGAAGGATCCATATTTGTATGGATTTTAGAGACTTGAATAAGGCAACACCAAAGGATTCATTTTCGTTTTCGAATATTGATGCTCTTGTAGATGCAACTATAGGTCATGAGATGCTCTCCCTGATGGATGGTTTTTCTGGATATAATCAAATTCGGATTAAGCCCGAAGACCAGCATAAAACCATGTTTATAATGCCATGGGGGACATTCTGCTATAAAGTTATGCCATTTGGTCTTAAAAACATTGGTGCCACATACCAGTGGGCCATGACATATATATTTCATGACTATATGCATAAGATCCTAGAAGATTATATCGATGACTTGTTGGCTAAGTCATTACTACATTCTGAGCATGCTGAGGTCCTAAAAAAGGTCTTCGATCGCCTGATAGAGCATAATGTCAGGTTGAATCCTAAGAAGTGTGTATTTGGTGTAACTTTAGGAAAGCTCTTAGGATTCATCATTTAAAAATGAGGCATCAAAGTTGACCTAGAAAAGGTCAAGGCTATTCTAGAGATGCGTCCTCCCTCGAACATCAAAGAATTAAGAAGCCTTCAAGGCAAAGTAGCATCCATAAAGTGATTTATCGCTCAATTATCGAATAAATGTTGACCCATGAATCGACTGCTACACAAGGGGGTCCCATTCAACTAGGATGAGGACTATCGAGCAGCCTTTGCTGAAATTAAGCAATACCTGGTGACGTCGCCAGTGCTAGCTCCACCAAGGCCAGATGTGCCATTTCTACTATATATATCGATGATCGAATTTGCATTAGGGACCATGTTAGCCCAAAAAAATATGCAAGGCAAAGAGCAAGCCATATATTATATTAGCCAAACCTTGGTAAGTTATGAGCTAGGATATGCATATGTGGAGAAGTTATGTTTAGCAGTAGTGTTCACTACAAAGAAATTGTGGTACTATATGCTAAGTCATATGACATATGTAATATCAAAACAAAATCCTTTGCAGTATATGATGAGCAAGACATATCATAATACACGTACTGTGAAGTGGATCATGCTACTGATAGAATTTGATTTGGAATTCATAAGCCAAAAGTCCATTAAGGGACAAGTCATAGCTGATCAGTTGGTTGAGGCACCGCTATCAAACAGTAGGCCTCTAACCATTGAGCTTTTGAATGATGCGATCTTCATTGTATCCGAAGCTCCCGAACCTGAAGAACTAGAAAATAATGCTGATATGACTTTGTTCTTTGATGGTTCAAAGTGTGAGCAAGGAGGTGGTGCAAGAATAGTGTTTGTCACACCGCAAGGAGCTCCAATGCCCTTGTCATTCAAATTAGACTTTCCTTGCACCAACAACAATGCTGAATACGAGGCCCTACTATTGGGCCTCCATACAACCATCGCCATGAACATTAAAATATTAAACATATTTGGCGACTCCTTGCTCATAGTCAACCAAGTTAAGGGGCTCTTTCAATGTCGATGTCCCATGTTAAAAGCTTATAAAGATATTGTTGTTACATATTTGGCTAAGTTGGAATGGTATGACATCGAGGCAATCCCTCATTCATCAAATAGGTTTGCAGACACCATGGCATCTTTGGGATCCTTAATCCCTCAGAATTCGTCTATCGATTTTACTACCATTCATGTTAAAATGCTCTCGCATCCCATAGCGAAGCACGAAGCCTTTGATAATAAGTAGTCAATCAACATGATTAGCATAGAACCAAAAGCTGAATGGTTCTGCAGAGCTGAAGACTTTCTAAAGAAGGTACCCTAGGGGTCATTAACCTCTTAGAGTCCGACGGGGAGTGGTACCACCATTCACCACAAGGTTGTTTCCTAGTCTACATTTGCACATGTAGATACACAGGGGGAGCAAGTCATATTTGCAATCGAATTCGAGGCTTACTAGAGCTGGATGTCACAAATCCAAGACTTCTTAAAACTTGGTCTGATCCCAGAGGGATTATCGCATGTCGCAAAATGCACATTCAAGAAAAAAGTGACTAAATATGTCTTTCTAGGAGATATTTTGTACCAACGAGGTTATGATGGAGTTCTCCTTCATTTTCTAGAGCCCCAAGAGTCATCTTGGGCGATTTCACAAGCTCATGATGGTACGTGCGGTGGCCATTTCAACGACATGGCCATCATCAAGCACATCCTTCAAATGGGTTACTATTGGCCCACTATGGAGAAGGATTGCAATGTGTATGTCAAGAAATGCATCAAATGTCAACATCATGCTAATATTACACACTTGCCATCATAGGCCTTACAACCCATTCAAGCGGCTTGGCCATTTGCTCAGTGGGGATTAGATCTTATCGGTAAGATCTCTCCTCCATCATCGGGCTGACATACTTTTATTATTACGGCTACTAAGTACTTTACCAAATGGGTGGAAGCAATACCCTTAACAATGATGATTGGAGCTCGCATAGCAGAGTTTATACTCAAGCATATCATATGTCATTTTGGGATTCCATCCAAGATAATTTTGGATAATGGAACATCATTTAAGAACAAAACTGTGAGAGCTTTGACATCTAAGTATAGAATCAAACATAGTTTTGTGACTCCATATTATCCATAGGAAAACGGGCAAGTTGAGGCCTCAAACAAGATAGTGGTGGCTATCTTTAAAAATATGGTCCATGAAAACCACAAAGATTGGCATATCCAACTGCCCCTTGCATTATGGGCTTACAGGACTAGCATTCGGATGCCCACTAGGGCAATGCCATTTTCACTAGTATATGGTGCTGAGGCCATTATGCCCTTAGAGTTGGAAATTCCAATGTTGCGCGTCACATTGAAAGAGTTCATTGATGACGACACCGCATGGAAAAGCTCGCCTAGATCAATTGATGTTGCTTGATGAACATCGCGTGAATGCCCTTGAGCATCTCCGTGTTTATTAGGAGTGATTAAAATGAGCTTATAATAACAAATTCCATCAGAGAGACTTTGAATTTGGGGATCTTGTGTTGAAAGAGAACCAACATAACTCTAATTTATTGCCTGATATGCGAGGAAAATTCATGGATAATTGGCTAGGACCCTATATCATATATGAAAATATTGGTCCGGGTACTTATCACCTAATATCGCTAGGGGGTGTTGAGGAGCCTAAACCTCTCAACATCATCCATATTAAGGCATTCTATGCTTGAGAGCATAGCAAAAGGCACCAAGGGTTCCAAAAACTATTTGGTTATGTCACTTAAAAGCCTCGAGGGTTTGCTTAAAACTGTTCAGTCATCCCTAAAGGCTCCAAGGATTCCTAAGAATCATTTGGTCACCCCTAAAAGCTCCAAATGTGCTCATAATCCCTTTGGTCAACCTAAAAGCCCCAAGGATTTTTTGAAAAATCGCTTGGTCAATTTAAAGGCTCCAAGGGTTCTTAAAACTGCTTGGTCAAATCCAAAAGGCTCCAAAGGCATGTACTCACTGTTTGGTCAAATATAAAGGCTTAAAATCCATAAAAATTAAAAAATCAATAAAATCCAAAAAAATTGGTAAAGCATAAAATCCAAAAACATTTGCATTTACATTATGCATTTTAATTTACACATGCATTCATTTCATCATTGCATTGCATGTAGGCATTCTTCATCCGTTGCATTCTGTAGTAGGATGGATTGTGTTTGTCAGTCTTGCAAATGATGCCACGTTGTGTTTCAATCATGCACATCTGCATTTATCATAATCCATCATTCATGTGAGTAATTGTATTTTTCAAACACAACCCATAATGTTTCTATGAAGAATATACTAGGGTTTTTTGGTCATTCAACCATACTTAGAGGTCTTCTCAAGAGTTGATAGAAAGCTTGCTTTGCTTTTGTAGTTGAGGTCTAGTTAGTATAGCCCTTAGCATATCAGAATCCTATCACTAATCAACAAATTAAACAATCCTAATAAGGACTAGGGGAAGATGAAATCCACAAAGCAGGACCATGTATCCTGAGGTGAAAAGAGTTATTCTTGCTTATCCCTCTATGCAGACGATATGGGAAATGTTGGTAATTAGCAAAAGGACAAGTTCATTCCCTACCCAAAATACCTTGCGATAAAATGAGCAATATCCCAGAGTGATATCCCACATCAATCCTCAAGATTGATACCCTAGATCGATATCATAGATCGACTTCCTAGATTGATATCCTAAAATCGATATCCCAGAAATAGTTCCCCAAAGTAAAATCCCCAAAGGGAAGTTTTTGAAGAAAATGATCAAATGTAAATTCTAAAAAGTCAAGTCAAATGAAGAAAAATTAAGTACAAAGGAAGAAAAATCAGTATCAAATCCCTTTCTCAAGAAAAAGAAAAGAAAGTACAAAATAAACAATGATTATTGTCACTAAAGTACAAAAATAAATAGTGATTTTTATCACTTTATATGAGTCCCAAAAAATTGAAGAAAATAAGGGAGTGAACTTGAATCCATGGAATTTCCAACACTACGGTATCTTACGCATGATGATATGTCTGATGCATTAGCACCTCGCTTATGTACATACCAATGTTTGAATGTGGAAGAGCTAGCTTCAGGTATCTTGTATTGCCTAGTGGTCTAGTCCAACTGAAATATAAACCTAGAATTGGATAAACATATGAGGATCCCATATATTAGAAATGGGTTGAAAGAATCTCGCTTGACATTGGGGTATGCTTATGTTTTATCTTAATATACTCATTTTCACACATAGGGATAATGAACAGTTAGGGCCTATCCTAGCAAAAGCCTTACATTTTAGAAGTCTAGTTTGGTCAGTATACAACTTTTGATAAGTCTACTAGGGTGTTTGAGTCTCATGGAAAACCTCAAAATTTCTCTAATAGCAAAAAATATCAAAAATCACAAATCATCAAAAATAAAAGTCATTCAATCATCAAATGGCAATGTATTGAATCCATGGTACATCATGACATAAGGCACAATCAAGATATAGGATAGATACCAGATGGATATCAGAAATGATATTTAGACGAATACTGACTATATTGTGCATATATTTCAAAATTGGAAAAAGAAATATAGAGTGACATATCATATCATTCGCATCATACCACTTCATATCATTGCATTTCATATATGGGTGATTAATTGATTAAATTATTGTAATTAAGATTTTCAATTACATTCATGATTTTTACACATTTTGTGTTGTCATCCATTAGATTGTTAAACACATATCACATTCATTCTTTATGTTTTAAGTGATTAAAACATACAGGTTCATTTACATTAGATTACCATCATGTAAATAATGCATCACATACATTACACCAGCATATCATGACATCATCATAAATTAAATGCATACAATAAAGTAAAATTAAATATGTGTTTAAAATTAAATATCGCATCCATATGCATCCATCATAATTAGCACATCTAAGCATCTAGATCACTGCATATCATCATCATCATCATCATAAATTAAAATAGCTATCTAGTGCATGTCATCCATACATCACATCATATAAACATAACATCAATACAAACATCTACATCCATGTGTATAAACATAAACATAAAACATATAAATGACAAGTACACATAATGAGCCAAAATAATCAATATCATATAAATATGTGTATCAATGAGTACATAGAGGTACATCAAATACCCATATGCTACATCTGTGTAGGTCCCCAACCTTACACTCAAAATAGTACTACAAACTATCAGCAGATATGTATTATAGAGGGCCTACACCCCAAACCTTTGAGTCATCGCTATCACCCTTTCCATCCCTGTGGCTCCTATGTGAGCTAGCTCCATGTGTGCTAGAGGACCTATGTGTCCTCTCGGTCTTGTACATCCTATGGATCGAACTCATAGAGGATTGCCCTATCTCCCTGGTACTAGATCAACTCTATTGATTATCAAAAACATGTGGATCCTTTAGGAGCTACCCACCAATAAACCTGATGTAGCCCTCTAGCTGGTCTATGTAGGCTACCCTATCTGTGTGCCTCTCATTTCCCTCCTCCATGAGAGCCTATAAGCACTGAATCTCTGCCATGGGGTCTTGGACACCTAGTAAAAATGAAGGTGGTGTGACTAGAGGTCCCATGATGGCCTGGGAGGATGAAGGATACCCCCTCTATACCCGAAGCAAATCCCTCTCTATAGTAGCCACACTTAGTCATGCCTATGCTAGATCACACTCACTAGTGAGCTCCCAAATCTATCCCTCCATCATTGTAGCCTATACTTTAAGGACTATCACCTCAACCTAGGCCTGATGTAGCTACCTCTCACTATGAGATAGCTTCACCTCCTATACGGTGATAGTGGTGTCCCGCTGTAATAGCTGGGTCTACAGACTCCCAACCTGATCCAATAGCTACCCCACATCATAGTCAAGAGGTGCCTCCTCCTCCACCTCAACCTATGGAGCCTCCTCTACAGTGGCCTCTGCATCCCATCTACCCTCGATCCACTGGTGAACATTGCATCCCTCTGGATAAATCTATGCCCCATCATCTATCTGATCAAGGGGTCTTGATCCCTACCACTATAATAGGGATGACCAAGTATCATATGTTGGGGTGGTCCTAGCCCTATCCATGCCTGACTCCTAGAAGTCATCGACATTGTCTCCAAGTGATGTCAGCTAAATCTAGGGCAAATCACTCTCTAGTACTAGGTGCCGATAGATAGTAGGTAGTGTTGGAATATCTTGTATAAGCCCAAACTACAGTAGGACCCATGAGTAGTACTGATACTCACAGATCTCAGCCTTGCATTAGAGTAACCACCTGTCCCTCCTAGCCTAGTGCAGCTACTCGCTAGCCTCCGACCATGCAGGACATGTTAGTAAACCAAAAATATGCACTCAATTATTAACCTTAGTATTAATCAAATGAATGTTTAAATAATACAATGCGCTAAATGTTAGGAGATATCCTGAGATATCTTCTACTAACCTAGCTAAAAAACATGCTTCATGAATAAGCACTAACAACTAACTACGTAGTCAAATTGACTACGACTAACCTAGGATATTTAGATAAATATCCAAAAGGTAAATAGTAAATAGTAAAAGGTAACTAACCTAGTAGTAAAAGTAAATACTAGTGGTAAAAAGTAACAAGCTACTTTTTACCATGTAGTAAATAAAATCTACCTAATGTAGGGAAAGGGTAAAATATCCAAATGATGGAATATTTACTCTAACATCCCCCCTTATTACATTATTTGGGTAATACATACATATCCTCTAATACAACAATATGTGGGTAAAGTATATAACTGCCCCAATACAGTGAAAAAGGATGTCGATCTGCTGGTTCTTGCTCTGTCATAGTACTTTGGCTGCTCCTAAGAAAAAAATGGGTCATTCCTCACTTTGTCTTCACACCAACGAATGTCCTTATAGTAATCACATCATCCAACCGAATTGCATGGGTAACCAGCCACTGTAATTGCTAGGTGTAGTAGAGTAGATCATTTCATACGAGATTAATTCATTTTACAAAATGAGTTTGCAAAAGATAAGGTTGCTAAGGTGTCAGTCGCAGCCAAAAATGCACCCTGATAAGTTCCCCCCTTCTTGTTGCAAAACATGTTGTATCTAATTTCTAAAAGAAGAGTGACTAAGGTGTCGGTCGCAGCCGAAAATGCACCCTTATAAGTCTTCTTCCATTTTTACAAAAAATTGTGAAGAAAAGAAATGTATATCCCCCTTAATTGCAAAATATGTGCAACTTAAGAAGATTTGTGAAGGATTTTACAAATATTGCCTCCTAGGCAATTTTACACTAGAAAATTCCCTCCTTTTGTTACAAGAACTTCAAACAATGAGAATTTGCTATTTATGAAGCCTAAAAGAGGTACAAACACCCCTTTATTACAAATACTTCAAACAAAAACTTATGCTATTTATGAAGCCTAAAAGGAGAGAGAGGAAATGGTGCTTTTCTTAAGGTGACAAAATGTGTTTTCCCTCTACAATACTGTCTTAGCAATGAGCACTCTGTTTGCTCTCTTTGAACCAGAATCGGAATCCGAATGAGACACTTCACTAGAAATATGGCTTCTTGATGTGCCTTTGCCATTTTAGTTTTGCTTGTTTTGAAACCAACACTGAATGGTGTCATGGTTGTCATTTTTACAATTTGTGCAAAACTATGCTTTCTAGGCAATTTTATCAAAAATTTCACCAAATCATCCTTCCTTATTGTAAGAACTGCAAGCATGATTGCTATTATGAAGTCTAAAAGAAAAGGTATAATTTTTATGACTTCTACTTTTATGATTGCCTTTACAAGTTTTATTTCCCTCTTGTCAAAAATCTGTGTTTTGAAGGAAGAAAGGAATTATCCCCCTTAGTGCAAAGGATTGCAACTTTTTAAGGTTCCTTATTTTCAAAAACTTGTTCTTTATTTTTTATTACCCTAAAAGAGTACCAAAAGATAATTCACTCAAATAGATATTTAATGGCACCTGCCTTAACACCCTTCAAGAAGGATGAAAAGTTTGAGGAAATTAAGCCAAACAAATAAGAGTGAATTAGGGGTTTTGTTGATTTAAGAGAGAATATCAAGTGAATTTTGGCTTTAAATATGTGTAAGGATTTACACAAATTTGTGAAATTTTGGGGTTTAGTGTGTTCTTGATTATATGACTTATAATTACAAAAAAATAATGCAATAATTAAACAAGAATGCCCACAAAATTCTTATCACTTAGGTGTCGGATGCAACCGAGAATGCATCTATTTTACCAATTTTGAAATGAAGGTGTCGAGTAAAATCGAGAATGCACCTTATTTTCAAATTTTGCAACAAAAATGTGTATTTGTGCAAGAAAGATATTTTTATGTCTCCTACTTTGTTTTACAATTTTGCAAAATAAGTACAAGTGTTGTCTTCCCCCCTTAATTTGCAAAATAAACAAAAAATGAGCACCCCTTCCAAGACAAGTCGACACACGACCCGCGTTTGAAAGGTTTCCAGTACTAGTCGACACACGACTTAGTTTGTATGGACCCAAGGCTTCAAATTCTTCTCAATTTTGCAAAAAGAATGTGCAATTTTATGTCTTATATCCCCAAATTGGAGAAAACACAAAAAAAATGGAGTGGAACTTATTGCAAAATAATTTGGTTTAATTTAAAAAATCTGTAAGTTCAAAAAACAAAAAAAATACTTTTAAAGACAAAATTTCTTTATAATGAAGCAAAATTGAATAAAAAATCAATTTAAATGTTTAAAAATTGACATTTTTCAGCAATTTATACTATATTATAAAAAATATATCAAAAAAATTATTTAAAAAGCTTTTAAAAACTTTAGAAAAATTAAAATTTAATTAAAAAACCAAAAAATTTTAAATTTGCCTTTGTAAAATGTTGGCGGGTGAGGTCGAACGTGAAACCTCGCATGTGTCAAGGCCACACCTCCTCTGCTTGTGTCACCATGTGTCACCCTAGTATGTCTAGTCCACGTCAGCAATCCCACGTGTCTGCCCATGTCAGCTCCCCATGTGTCCTTCCTGCCATGTCATCGGTCAGCAGTTCACGTCAGTGAGTGCGGTCTGTGTCGTTTCTGTCAGGCTGTGTCAGGGTTTGTCAATGTTTAGGTCGACGTATGATAATTGTCAGGGAGATCATCAGACCCGAGGGCACTCCTGCCCTCAAGTTTGGGTCCAATCCCCACTTGGGAGGGCGTGCTTGCCCTCCCGACCATGCGTGGGACCCATAGGGGTAGCACTGGTGACCGCCGGTGATCGGAGGGCCTCCTACCCTCTCGGATATTGGTCACTGGTGACCTACATCCCGACAGAGGATGCTTCTACCCTCTATTGTGTAGGTGCCACTTGGGCATATGAATGCTAGTGGGGGGTCTACGTGGGCCTCCTACCCATGGGGCCATGTGGCCTGCGGGGAGGGCACTCCTGCCATCCTATAAATCTCATAACTCTCCTCTCAGAGAGAAGAAAATTTAATAATTAATTAAACATTAAAATAATTGTCAACCTTAGAAGCAATCAAACGCATCAAAGATTTCCTCGCACGACGGAAGAGGGGCCTCTCACCTTCTCTAGTGGAACAAGAGTGGCTCTCATCTTCACCACTTGGAATGAGGGTCGCTCTCTCCATGCTCATAGGAACCAGGTGAAACCTCACGAATGATACCAATGTTAGTAAACCAAAAATATGCACTCAATTATTAACCTTAGTATTAATCAAACAAATGTTTAAATAATACAATGTGCTAAACGTTAGGAGATATCCCAAGATATCTTCCACTAACCTAGCTAACAAACGTGCTTCATGAATAAGCGCTAACAACTAACTACGTAGTCAAATTTACTACGACTAACCTAGGATATTTAGATAAATATCCAAAAGGTAAATAGTAAATAGTAAAAGGTAACTAACCTAGTAGTAAAAGTAAATACTAGTGGTAAAAAGTAACAAGCTACTTTTTACCATGCATTAAATAAAATCTACCTAATGTAGGGAAAGGGTAAAATATCTAAATGATGGAATATTTACTCTAATAGGACAATACATGTACGGACACCACTCTATGTCATCCACCCGAAGCTGTGTAAATCTAGCAATATAATGGTCCACATCCCCAGCATGGGACCTAATTTGAAACTCCTCCTCCTCATGAGGCCAACATGCTGTATAGCATTGGTGTGTGATAGGAATAGTGGTAATAATGAGTGGCAAGTCGGTCAGTCGCTCGATCCTGATATGCTGTCAGTCCCAGATCTGAAGTAATAGGTTGCAGTTGATACAACCTCGACTCCTGCACATAACCTGGTACAACTCTCGATACAACTGACATAATAGAGTGCTCCTCAAAGCTAAGAGCAGTGGATGCTGTGTGGAGCTCTGCATAACTCTCTTGATCATTACCAAGAGGTTCCAGGGGATCCTCACACCCGAGGAGTCTAGAAGCACAATCTGAAAAACTAAGTGCATGAATATTAGAAACTGAATCATTAGTTTGCATTTCATATTCTTGGAAAATATATAAGATTTACATAAAATCCGTTGAGGCAATTTGAACCAAGCTGGGCAGTTTCTAAACTGATCAAAGAAAACTACGTACCACTCCTATAATGTTGGTAACTTAATTAATGTAATATAAGATATAATAAATATTCTAACATCCCCCCTTATTACATTAATGTTGACTACACATAGCATTGTGAAACAATTCAAATTTGACTCGAGCAAGCGCTTTGGTGAAGATGTCCGCTATTTGCTCATCTGTGGGAATGTAGCGGAGCTGGATATGATGCTTTGGGATCTCATCTCGAATGAAATGACACCTAGTGTCAATGTGTTTGGTGCGATCATGAAAGATAGGATTCTTGACAAGATTCATAACACCTTGAATGTCACAAAATAAATGTAAAGGAAGTTTCTTTGGAAGGCCCATATTTGTGAGGATGCGATGTAACCATATGATCTCGCAGACTGCTCCACTAGTTGCTCGATATTCTGCCTTAGTAGAAGAGATAGCAACAACATGTTGCTTCTTGCTATGCCAAGAGACAGGACCGGATCTAAGGTGAAAGATATAACCTGCAATTGATTTTCGATCATCTATGGATCCAACATAGTCAGAGTCCGTGTACCCTTGAAGATAGAACTTGTTCTTTTTGTATTCCAGGCCAATATATGTCGTACCATTGACATAGTGAAGAACTCTTTTTGTTGCCTTCCAGTGGCTAACTTTAGGATCTTGCATGAATCGTGAAAGATAACCCACAACAAAACTAAGATCTGGCCTAGTGTTTGTGAGATAGATGAGACTCCCAATCAACTGACGATAGAGAGTACTATCTATTTTAGGAGATTCATCGAATCGGGATAACTTAAGTCCTACTTCCATTGGTGTAGCTTTGGGCTTGCAATCAGTCATCCGATACTTATCAATTAAAGTCTTGGCATATTTCTTTTGAGTAACTTGTATGCAATGCTTGTATTGAGTTACTTCTAGACCAAGACAATAGTGGAGAAGTCCAAGATCTATCATTTCAAAAGAGGTATTGAGATCTTTCTTAACTATTTTGATCATACTCTCTAAACTGCCTGTTATGATCAAATCATCCACATATAGTACTAGAATTACTATGTTAGAACCATTGTTCTTGATATATAGATTAGGATCTGCAGGACTTCTTCTAAACCCATGTTGCACTAGGTGACTATCAATTTTGATATACCAAGCTCGAGGAGCTTGTTTAAGTCCATATAGAGATTTGATCAGCTTACAAACTTTTTGTTCTTGCCCTTGAACTACAAAACCTTCAGGTTGAGTCATATAGACTTCTTGTAGGTCACCATTTAAGAAAGCACTCTTTACATCCATCTGATGTAGCTGCCAACCAAATTGAGCTGCCATTGCACACAAAACTCGAATAGTGGTCATTTTAGTAGTAGGAGCAAATGTCTCTTCATAGTCTATGCCTTCTCTTTATGCATAGCCCTTTGCAACAAGTCGGGCTTTATATTTATCTATTGCACCATTTGCATTATATTTGATCTTGAATACCCATTTGCAACCAATGGGTTTCTTTCCTGAAGGCAAATTCACTAACTTCCAAGTTTGATTTTTCATTAGAGATGTATGTTCTACATCCATAGAAGTTTTCCATTGATCTTTACTGAGTGCATCTGAGACTGATGTGGGTTCTTTTTCATCTAGTATTGTCAGATAGACTTTTTCATCTTCCATATCTATATCCTCATATTCTTCTACATTCATAGATAAATCATCAAAATGTTGACAAAGGTCATCAACATCTATTACTGATGTTGCATCATCTGCTCTTTTGTGTTGAGTCATACTGCGAGTAGCAGGTCGAGCTAGAGTTAGATCTGGAAGTGATGTCAATTTTGAATCTTGCAATGTACTAGTATACCATTTAGGAACCTTCTTCTGAGGAGGTGCTGCTTCTTTCTTAGGTTCATCTTCCATAAGGTATACAAGTGTGTTATTTGATGTGAAAGTTTCATCAAATACTACATCTCTGCTGATGTGTGTTTTCTTGGTTATAGGATCAATCAACCGATATCCTTTTGAATACTCATCATAACCAAGAAATATACATTTTTGAGTTTTTTCATCTAGTTTCCTTCTTTTTTGTTTAGGAATATGCATAAAAGCTTGGCATCCAAAAACTTTTAGATGAGAAATTGAGGGTTTCTTACCACTCCAGGCTTCTTGTGGAGTTTTTCCTTGTAGATCCTTTGTAGGTGCTCTATTTAGTAGGTAAGATGTTGTGTTTACTGCTTCTGCCCAGTATTGTTTTTCTAAGTTTACTCCTTTTAACATACACCGACTCATTTCTACTATGGAGCGATTTTTTCTTTCTGCAACTCCATTTTGTTGCGGTGTATATGCTGTAGTGAGTTGTCTCTTAATCCCATGTTTTTCCAAAAATGCTAAAAATTCCTTGGAAGTGTATTCCCCCCCTCGATCTGAGCAGAGGGTTTTGATGGAACAACTTGTTTCCTTCTCAACTTGTCTCTTGAACTAATGAAAGTAGAGAAGAGATTCTGACTTGAGTGCAAGGAAGGAGACCCATATTTTGCGAGAGTAGTCATCAAAAAATAGCTAAAAATACTTCTTTCCACCATGACTGGTTGGGAAAGGACCGCACAGATCTACGTGGATTAACTCCAAGGGTTTCTTAGAGCAAGAAGAACTAGTCTCAAATGGAACTCGATGTTGTTTCCCTGCTAGACAATTGGAGCATACTGGGAGAACAGATGAAAGCTGAGGAAGCCCTTTTACCATGTCATATTTGCTTAATTCGAGTAAATACCCGGAACTGAGGTGCCCGTATCTTTTATGCCATAAGGAAGTAGCTACTGTGGTAGTGGCAATGAGGGCATTATGGGATGTAGAAACTGTATCCAAGATGAATAATCCATGTTTGTAGCTTCCAATGGCAATGTTTTGACCTTGGTGACTGATGAAACATCTCTTTTGTCCTTTTTCAACTTGAAAAACAACATCCATATTTCTATCTAGAATCTATGGAACAGATAATAGATTGTTGGCAAGGCCAGGAACATAGAGAACTTTCTCTATGGCACAGTCTCCATCAAGGAGAGTGACTGTAACATCCCCTTCACCTTATACTTGATAGACCTGATTGTCTGCAATAGTGACAGGTTTGCCTTCTCGTGCGTGAAAGGTTTGAAACCAGGACTTGTTCCCAGTCATATGTTTGCTTGCTCCAGAATCAATATACCATACAACATCTGATTTGGAAGAGGCAGTATGGGTCATGAGCACCTTGTGTGCTCTTTCAGAGTCATTATCTAAAGATGAATTAGAATTATCTGAATGGGAATCTTCATAAGCAACATGACCCTTTTGTTGGTTGCGATGCTGGGGATATTTCTGCTTCCCCTTGCATTTATTATGTTGTGAGGGATCATTTTGTTGTTTTTTTTTGAACCAACATCGGTTGGTATCATGATTGTTCATATCACAGATCTTGCAATATTTATCTCGCTGAATATTGGGCTTGCCTTTGCCTTTGGAAGAAGACCCTCATTTCTGTAACTGTCCTGTCTTGTGACCCTTTTGATGGGTGGAAAGAGCAGTGGCAGGTTCCTCATCTTTTTGTACTTGATTGGCTTCTTCAGTTTGAAGCAAATTAACCAATTCAACAAAAGTTAATGTTCTGCCAAAAACATTGAGTGAAGTGATAAAACTTTTGTAAGATGGTGGGAGTGCCCTCAAAATAACAGATGTCAAAAGATCATCATCTATGGGTTTTCCCATAGTATTGAGTTTAGCTTTCAATTCTGCCTCTTTGCAGAGAAACAATTCAACAGTTTCCCCTGAATTCATATTGAGATTGTGAAGCTGGGTTTGTAGGTGAAGAATAGTGGAATTATTCTTTCCTTCATACAAAGTAATCAATGCTGCCCAAGCATCTTTACTGGTCGTGGCATCACAAATATGAGGTTGGACCTCATCTGTTATGGCAAGTAACAAAAACATAAGGCCCTTCCTGTCCTGATCATCAAATGTATCTTGATCTGTCCCTGCTATGGTGGGACGAGAGGTAGTGCCACTGACAACATCCCATAATTTTTTGACTTGAAGAATGGCTTTCATTTTATGCTTCCATGGCACAAAATTGGTGCCTTTGAGCAATTGGGCATCTGAAAGATACTTGTGCACTGTAGCCATTGTTTAGGGTTCCTTATAGTGCCAAATGGTCCCCTTTTCGATATACCGTTGCCAGGTCAGTTATACCTGAACTGAATCAAAATAATACCCGCCCTTACGTGAGGGAGACTATAGGTATTATGAAGATCAGAATGGTACGTGGAACATAGGCAGTACTAAAAAGGATTGCTTTGTTGATGGCACCTACCTTAGAAAGACAGGAATCCGCATGCGTGGGGCATAACTTCCCCTAAACACTTTGGAGTCCAGGACTTTCGTTAGGATTTATGCCTAAACACAATAGCAATAGGGGTAAAAAATTCACTCAAAGAGATGTTAATGACACCTGCCTGAGAATATTCGCAAGAAGAATAATCTGTTGGAGGTAATTAAGTCAAAAAAACAAAACTAGGAGAAAATTAGTGTTGGTGAGAGAACATCAAGTAGATGATCAATGAAGATCCCTGTGCAAAGAGATAACTGCTTTTGGAGAACCTGTGTAACATGTGCTGAGAGAAGTAGTGAATGCTTTGATGTAGATGATTTTTAATTGCAAAAAAAAATGCAATAATCAAACAAGCATGCTCACAAAAAAAACTTCTCACATAGGTGTCGGGTTCAACCGAAAATGCACCCAAATTTGACAAAATAAGGTGTCGAGTAAAATAAAAAATGCACCTTTGAGTTGCTATCTATGCCTTTTTCTGAGTGTTTGAAAATGTGAATTCCCCCCTCTATCTTGTAAGAAGGGAGTGCAAAATAGAGTATATCTCGAAAGGTTCCCAATATGCCTTTTAACAATTGCTTTTGAAGGAAAAAAAATAATTGACATGTCTTGAAAAAATGTCACCAAACCTTCTAGGGGTGTCAACAGAACCCTCGGGGCATCAAAATGCTTTCCTCAGGCATCACAGGGCCCTCGAGGCGTCAAAATGCCCTCCTCGGGCATCATTTTGGCAACAACGTTAGCAACTTGAAGGGGTTTGAAACCCCAACCACCGCGTGGCAAACAAAAACTTAAGCAATCATTATTAGAACCATCGCGGCCACTATGTTGCGTGTGTATTCATGGCGATGAAATTTTATTGACCTCCAAGCACAACAAATGCAATGGAAAAAAAAAACGTGCACCAAAGAACCTTTGTTTTAAAAAAAAAAAATTAAATGAAATGTTATACCCAATGTCCTTCACGCGCTGTGTACCAAAGAAAATTTTTTGCAGTCTTTGGCTACTGTTCACGGCTGCTCTTGCACGCACAATGTCTATCACGTATTATTGTAGCCTTCGGCTATTGTGTAGTCTTTGGCTACTGTTCACGACTGCTCCTGTGCACACCGGAAGACGACGATAATATAAGCTTCGGCTATTGTTCACGGCTGCTCCTGCACGCATAATGTCCATCATGTATTATTGCAGTCTTCGACTACTATGCGGTCTTCGGCTACTGTTCATGACTGCTCCTGCGTGCATCGAAATACGATGGTAATACAAGCTTCTCTTATGGCTGCTCCTACAAGCACAAGCGGTGTGGCCTCACGGCGTCTCCGAGTTCAGTGCTCCTCTGTGGTGGCGCCACCTCCGCTACAAAAAAAATAACCGGCTCCTCCCTTCTGGTTTGCTTTACCAGAAATAAAATAAAAAAATGTTCGTGAATGCCCCAAACAGTTCAGCGTCAAAAATTTGGTGCGCAACGAGATCACGTCAGTGCCTGTGCGTCTTGCAGTCTTCAACGTCAATGGCTCCTCTGGTAATGGAGTTAATCTAATGGAGTGCGTGAATAGCACATTGCCCATAAAAAAATTCACATTGCCCAAAAATCATTCAATGCTCTGATGCCATATTAGAAACTGAATCATTAGTTTGCACTTCATATTCCTGGAAAATATATAAGATTTACATAAACTCCGTTGAGGCAGTTTGAACCAAGCTGGGTAGTTTCTAAACTGATCAAAGAAAACTACGTACCACTCCTATAATGTTGGTAACTTAATTAATGTAATATAAGATATAATAAATATTCTAACAATGAATACCATCTCTCAGACTAAGAAGATGCTCTTCCCCTACTAGTAACTGACATGGATGCCTCCGTGGTCGATCCTACCCTAGGCATCCTCACTGCGGTCACCAAAGATAGAGTCAAAGATGTCCTTGATCTAGAAGGGAGAGGAGGTGATGAGCTCACCATCAATTAGGATCCTGAAGATCTGATAGACATACTCCAAGGTCACAGTCATTTCACCTATGGGCAGGTGAAAAGTGTTTGTCCATGCATCCCAACTTCAAGCCAATGTAGTCATGTATGCCAAATCTACCCTGATCGTAGGTAGATCAAGCACATAGCCAAATCCAACCTCATCGAACCACTCCAACTCCAGGTCAGTGAGCTGTCCATGGAGGGTGTGGAGGAGATCTAGCTCTCGGGCTCTAGAGGTCAATTTTTGAACAGAATTAGTGCATAAGGGAAAGAGATAACTAAAAATAACTAAAAATAGATACAAAACGACCTAAAAAAAAAGAGAAACAAATTTAAAAATTACTAAAAATACAAAAACATGCTAAAAGTGATCAAAAATTAAAAAAAAAATCATAAATGCATCTTAGAAGTGCAATAAATGGCATTAATTTCCAAAAAAAATAAAAAAATCAAATAAAATTGATTTTTTTTTCAAAAATTGCGGAACCGCGGGTCAAATTTGCGGTCCGCATAATGGTCAAATTTTTGACCATTGGGATTTGAATCCTGCCGCAACTGACAGCCACGGTCCCTAATATGTTAATTAGGCATTACGTCTACCAGCTACGGTCTAGGAACGTAACCCTAAACGGATCACTTCCTAGCCTGGCACCCAAAAATTAAATCCTAATCTAGCCTAAAACTACTGTGAGGTTCTTTACCAGCAATTTAGTGAAGTTAATTAACCCATTACTTAATGTGGTTCATTTTACACTGGTAAGGAGTGCGAGGACTCAATTTCAAGTTACCTTTCCCACATCGATGCCTAGACTAGATGAAGGCTACACAGGGTCTGCCATCGGGATGTATAGGAGGTTGTAGGTAGAATTTTTGGCAGCACTTCCCATAAAATATCCTTCCTGACCTCTTAGAGCTCTCCAGTTGCAGTCGCTTTCAAGGAATAATAAGCAAATTTTCAAATAGGAAAATTTTTATACCTTCTAATTTTTTTGGACTGTAGCTGACAATCGCGGTCTCAAAATTAAGGTTTTTTGATCGTAGATCTGAGCCATGGTTCCCAAAATTGGAAATTTCTAACTGCAACCCGTGAGCGTGGTTTGTGACTGGCATTAAATGCACCAAAATCCCATCGTGGGAAGGTTTTAACTGATAAATTAATGATTCCTAAAATATCAGAATCTCAATCAGAGTAATCAATTTAATAAATTTGGTGATTTTCAAAAACCAGGATCAATTAAAAACTCAAAAATTCAACAAAAAAAAACAAAAAATTTATTATAAAACAAATCAAAAGCCAAATGCACCTTGTATTCAGTTGTTTACCCTAAAAACTTGGTGGTTGCAGCAACTGATGCTCCATGCAATCTGATGAGATGAGTAAATAACTATAAGGACATTTGGGGCAAAATGATCATCGCTGATTTGGTATGCTTCTTTTTAATCCCGAAAAAGACCTTCGAGGCTGGAACGCTCCACGCGAACGAGGCATTGCAGGTAATTTCTCCTATGACATATTTTTAGGAAATCATCGACAAATTGATTCAACATAAATCTAATTGGATTTGTATCATTTTGATTCCCTAAGAAGGCTATTGCAGCCCAACTGCTCCATGGGATAGAAATGTGCAATTACTATTAATAGTTGCAATCTTAAGTTGAACTAAGCCTAGTTAAGTAATTAAATGCTAAATTTTTGGTTTGTTCTGATCATTCATTATGGTCAAGCGACCTCGTCACTTCATTCATTATAATTACTCTCATCGACTCGTCACTTGAGGGGGTAGTCAAACTTTCAAATCATAATCAAAGTCAACAGATGATCCTTAAAATCATAGATTCCTTGATCTTGTCAAAATTGTGTTTGTCCTTGTGAATCATTGTCAAAAACTATCATAAGATTACCCCTTTGCTTGGGGAAAATAGCAAATATGATAGTTAGTTTGTATCTCTCCTCATTTCGGTTATATAGGCCTAAATCCTATTGTAGCATCAAAAGCTACCCGAATGCCTAACGATGAGTGCAAACTCTTACAAATTTAAGCCTTTAACTCAGTTGGAAGCAATGATTGCAGGATGCACATCCTTTTTGTAGGACCTGGGAAATCTAATGTTTATCAAATCAATGATCATCATGTAACCTTCAACATCATTTTAGAAGGTCTATTTTTTTGCTCAATGTTGTTCAATCTCACAATGCATCTCAAAAGGAACATCTATAGACACCTAAAATGCATCATGTCGATGGCGACTACTCATATGGGACATGCTACAAGATCATAAGGAAGATATTGGACATACTCCAAGATAGAGCAATGGTTTTAACCACTCAATTTGGGCTCCTTGGCCTAATAAGTCTAAACCATAGTTGAGACTTGCAGTCTACAATTTGAACCACAAATGACACTTGTGGTTCATAGTCTAGGCTGTACCTGTCACTCACGGTCTAGAACTGAAGTTCAGTTGGCATTCATCTGATCCAAATCAATTTGAATGGCCATTTGTTCTAGAAGAGGGTAGTTGAAGGATGAAATATTCTAGAGGATTCTAATACAACTGTCCTAACCACCTCTTCTTGATCTTGGCTTCTCCATGAAGCCACCCCTAGCCCTTGGGTAATCCTATAAGTACCCCTTAGAATTAGGGTAAAAGAGAGAGAGTACATTAAGGATTAGAGCAGCGAAGCCCTATCGGATTGTAGACTCATTTGAGTACACTAAGAGAGCCCAGTTTCCATTCACTTGCCAATTACCAAGAATCATGTCAATTTGTGTCATGGATGCCCTAAGGAGCTAGAATGCCAAAAAATATAAATTAGGGTAAATAGAGACCCAATTGTGGAATTCAATCGCCAATCTAGTAAGAGGGAATCAAAGGTGACCCTTGATCATCAATTGGACAAGGAGGATCAAGCCCACAACCTATATTTGGAGGGTAAAGTTACTTTTTTGCCCACTATGGCTGACAGCCGTGGTGTACAGTGTAGACCGCTCATTTGAGCTATGGTTTACAACTGGTGATAGATCTCCTTACTGTTTCCTTTGCTTTGTACTTAATTAGGTTAGATTAGGCATTTCAGTGGTTTATTTCATGTTTTAGAGACATTGAGCAGTTTAATTAGGGTTTTATGCAAGTTCTTTCTATTTAAGCAACTTTGCACTAATATCTTGTTTCCATGCATCATTTCATGCAATTAGTCTATTAGATAGATAGCAGTACTCTTCATTTCTATGTTTCAAGCAATCTTTATGAATTTGGTATAAGTATAGCATGTTTTGTTCATTTTCTTGATTTCATAGTTGTTATGGCATATTCATGTTTACTTTCCTCAAAGGGCCTCATCACGAGAGGTTTCCTATGCTATTAATGCTTTTTGTGTTGTTTCTTGACCGTAGGAAAGCATATTTAAAGGATATTCAATCATCTAATTCCTTATTTGATGCAAAGAAGAGGGTCAACTCCACCCTAGAGCAGTTCATGTCACCCTGAATGGCCTAAAACTCACATTCACCCTTGAGAGGGATTTCATATGCTTTTCCTACTATAATAAGAGTATCAAAATGGTATCCCTAAGAGGGACGTATTTGTAATCAGAATTGGCTTCTTTAATGGAATAAAAGTGTTCTTATTTTCCATTTGTTGTCAATTTTGCAATGCATTCTTTTGTATCTCTTATTTCGTTTATGGAGTAGGAAGCATAGGTGTGAGGCTGTTTTGGTGGTCACAAGTCCTAAATCATTATGCATACTATCGTCGTCATGTTGTATATATCATCTCACTAGAATACTCATGACCCATGTAGCATCAAACACACGCTTTGCAATTTCTGTTACACAATAGAAACACCTTTACTTTATTTTTTATTTTTATACTATTTATATATTTTGTCTTGCAGGTTCACTTGCACCAGCCACACCACATTTGTGTGGATACATCACACCAGATATACATCACAACATATCTTTGTCCCATCATGCAGGACTTTTTGGCACTCCTCTCAACACCAATCACCTTGACTGAACATACGAAGCCACCTAATTTTTTTCATGTTCACCATTTGTCTTTCTCCTCCCATTCAAATCGTGATGCTCCACTTCACGCTTATTCACCTGATCGTAGAGATTCACCCATTTTCCTTGCTCCAATGATAGTTAAGACTCTCTTTCCTCATTTATCAATATAGGGGAACATTCCCACTCCTCATACCCTTATGCAAGGGGCCCATATCCTCCCACCTTAGTTGATGAAAGAGACCCCTACAAACCTGCTTCTTTAGCTTGACGCCCTTCCTTTACCCCTTTCTCTCTTACTAAGTGGACTTCACCCACATTATCCCACTCCTTAGGGTTACCTCCACCCTTGGAAAATGGAATTTCACCCTATGACCATGCCATTCACATGCATTTCCCTCATTATGATTCATTATCGTTAAACACGTCATTAAAAATCAAAGATCTTATCAATCCAGGGTGGTGTCCAAGGTTGTCTACGATAGAAGGCTAGCATAGAGTACAATTCAAGCATTCAGATTTCAAGCATTTATTGGGTGAGACAGGTTTTGGTTTAGCCTTTTGGTATCACACTAAACCTAATCTACAGAATGGAAACTTACAGAAACTAAAAACTAATTCTAAGTTGCAGAAATTGAAATTTAACTACAATTACAGGAATTGGAATTGCTAAATTGAAAGTCTAATCTAGTTTTGCAGAATTAAAATAACAGAATTTAAATTGCTGAATTTAAATGTTGCTAAAATGAAATCCTAAGTTACATTTGCAGAATTAAAACCTAGTTATTCTTGCATAATTGAAATGATGCTTGTAAATGAAACTTATGCAAAAAACACCTGTCAATGTCCTGCCATAAAAGGTCATCAAGCTTCTGCTACAGGAATTGACAACAAAATGAAATATGCTAAAAATTGAAAGTTGCTAAAATAGAAAAGCAAGGAAAACATGGAAAGCAAAGGAAAAATTCTTAATATAATTTGTCATCTGACACACACACAAATGCTATACACAAACATAATATAAAACATAAATAACATTATACAAACTTAAAACAAGAAAAGTAAACTTGACAAGTATCTGTTAATTCTGCTACAACAAAATTACAGATTAAAATCTGCCATAAAAATACTCCTTCTAGATCTAAAAGTGGGCAAGGACGACAAAGACAAAGACAAAGACAGCTAGGGGATATTTTACCTTAACCTTATCAACCTTATTTTCCTTTTTCCATCATCAAAAAATAGTAAAAAAGTCAAAAAACACTTTCTGTTCTCAATCCGGAGCTAAGTGGCTCAATACGAAGAGACTATATTTCTCAATCCGAAGAGACTGTATTTCTCAATTTGAAGAGACTGTATTTCTCAATCTGAAGATCTTTAGAATTACCAACTGTGTGCTCTTCAAGTGATTTGAGCTACATTTCTCAGATGGATTAGCCCTCATGATTAGATTGCAATAGCCTTCATTCCTCTCCATGTGTGAATTCCATGCCTTGCCATTCATTGGTAGCTTGCTGGAATTTACATGGTAAATTACTGCATTTTCCAACTCTGCTGCACAATTGTAAAATATTGGCATTTCTTGTAAATTCAAAAAAATTATAACATGGAAAAATTATTCAAATATCAACATGAAGGAGTACATCAAGTTTCTACCAAATTTATACACTTCTTTCACCAAGTAACCATGCTGAAATAGTGCAATAGTGCTACACAATTGTCCCTGCTCTGTTATACCTTGTTGCTGCCTATTTAGACTATGTGTGAATGCTTCTAAATAGGTCATATGTCTTTCGTAGTCCTTCTAAACTCATTCCATCCATATCCTCATTCTTTGCTTGACAACTTCAAGGTGTTCCTATAAAGTGACAGCTTGCTGATTTTTATATGGCTATTTTTTTTAGATTTTCAGATTTATGATAGTCCTAAAATTTTGGCTTCAATGTGGATTTGAAACAAGTTGAAGGGCAGGAAAACATTCAAAAAACATTGATAAGTAATGGATATCAGCATACCACATTTGGTTAATTGAAATACATGTTTTTACTTGCTATTTAATCAAGCAAAATCAGTCACAAAATGCTGAAAATAGTAAAAAATAGAGATATAGTATTCCTAACATAAAATCATGCAAACACTTAACAAATAGTATATTTTAGTCAACTATTTGGCAATTAAATTATCATATGGTAGTCAAATATTTTGCAATAATGAGGTATTTTTGGGCCTCATCACATTCCATCCCTTCGCATACATACTCATCTTGTCCTTATCACTCTCTACAACCGTCACAAGACCCACCTATTCTTCGGATCCCATCGGTCCATTTTTGTGGTACTCACCTTCAACCCACACCACAACCATATCACCTTTATCCATACTTAACTCCCTCAACTTTTTTGGAACCATATCCATACCCATTTTCAAATTCAACCATTCCATTGGGTTCTCGTTCCTCTCCTTCTTCGATACCATCTCCTCCATCTATAAATCTCCAACACATCCTATCATGACTTGACAACCTTGAGCTACACACCTACCATTGTGGATGTCATTAATATATACACATTATGGTACAAATCCTACCGCCTTATCCTCCTCCATGTATGTATTTCATTCATATATGTAGCCTCCACTAGAACAAACGTCAACCATACACCCACCTATGCCTATCCCACCTCCCTTGCACTCATCACTACTCGTGCCTTACGTTTACCCCATGTCTATCATTTTGGAGCTTCTCTCCCACACATTCCACCAAATTATTCACACAGGGCTCCTCATGTTACCTAAAATCTATCCAATCGACCCACTTCACCCTAAATTGAGGGGCTACAATGAACACCAATTTTATGTTTACCACCATCAACCGAGGAATAACATCAATAAGTGTCGCATCTTTGAATGCCTCATCAACAACATGGTGGATGGAAAATCTCCACCATTCGAGCATACCACCTCTCCTCCTTGAGTTCATAGCATCCCACCTCATCCCATGCCTCGCTCTATGCCATCATGTGCATCATTCACTTCCACATCCCATTACTTTCAATAGCTACACAACCACACTAGAATCCTAGTTACATTATCACTTTGTCTAGTCATTCATGTTCTAATATTTACCACTCCCCACATCCTTAGTTTATCCCACCATATATTTATTTCCCCTACTCTCTTCTTCCTTCTTCTTCCTATTTTTTCATATTGTTGTATGGTCATGCTTCGAGTGTCTACATACCTATGCTATATTTTCCTTCCTTATCTCCTTCTTCTTGCTACTTTGCATTGTTGTATGGTCATGCTTCGAGTAGCTACATACCTGTGCTAAATTATTGTTGTTCTTATTCTTCCCTCTTCTTCTTATTCTACACTATTGTATGGTCGCACTTTGAGCGACTACATACCTATGTTGAATCTTCCATATTTTCTTCTTCCCTTCTTCTTCCTCCCCTCTTTGTTTCCTTCATCCCTCTTCATCTACCTCCTTAATTTTTACTTTCTTCACCATTTCTCTTGCCTATCACTCTTCTCACTATGGGCAATCATGCGTATTATCCTTCTTACATTCATCTCTTCCACTTTTTGCACCATCCTACATGTTGGGGGAACCACATCTAATGCTTATTCTTCTCATCCTATTCATTTCATCTGCTCACCTCTTTCTTGATATTTATCATTCTCATCTCTCTTAGTTCCACAAATTTCTCTTGTAAATATTATCTTACATACTACATCTTTCATCCTACTTTATTTGCATATATACATCTCATCATTGCATCCATATCCATACTTGTACATTCTACTTATAGAAATGTGCTGATGATGGATTAAAGCATGCACTTTTTAGCATCACCACTTGGCTGCCCACTCCCATTTTTCAATATTATAGATTGTATAACATTTTACATGATTTGACCATTCACCAGTTGTGCCAATCAAACATCACCTCTAGTTGACAAGTTCTTACACTCCTCACAAATTTATTTGATTATTTTGATTTCTTTCAAGGAACACTCACACAAGTCACATTTTAAGCAAAATTTGAGTCTAGGAAAGACACCTTCCACATATATTACCATTTAGCAAAAGTTTTCCTTGCTCATATTATCATTATTATGATTAAAATACGACTTGGGAATAAACAAAGAGACAAGCATAAACACAAATAGCAATTGGGTAGAAAACCAAAGCCAACACCCTTTAAAAAAAAACAAAGAGAACAGAGCACCACAAAAAGATAATCAAATGGAAGAGGGGTAGAAAACAAAAGGAAAATCCTCAAAGAGTACTACCACTATGGTTGACTCCCTTTGGTCCTTCGATTTAACATAACATCATAGGATTATTTCCATCACCAGCAATAGGCTCCAAGAGCTCACCTTCCAGTGAAATAGTCTTACAAGGGGCGATATATTTGTCACATTAGCAACCTTATTTTGTATAGATCACTGCATGCTTATGGATGAGCTAGCTATTTTGAATAAGTTTACAATGGGTTAAACCTACCTCTCTCAAAATGGATAAATGAACACCACTCATCTCACACACTAGTCCATGATATATTTCCATTCAATTAGGTTAACTATGAGTTGTGGTTAAACCTTGCTAAGTTTCTGATGAGGTTTGATTGCTACAACTATGATAATAACATTTCTTGTAAAATTCTCCTTTTTCATCCCACATATCTGAGATAACATAACGGATCACATTACCACTAGTTTTGCAATGATACAAGTGCTTCCTCTATGTATTTATTCATGCACATACATGCATTGCATCTATCTTATGCATATTAGTCATTTCAATTGACCCCATGAATTCTCTACTCTACATCCTATCAAATTCATCCATCTACATTACATAATTTTCAATTACTCCTATTCTATATTAATATCATATTACCATATGCATACATATTCTTCCATCATACATTCACCTACTCTATCTTACATTATACATACACATGATCCTAATCTATGAATTCCTCCACAAAAAACCATAACATATGTAAATAACACTGCAAAAAAGAAACATATATGTATGTATATATATATATATCATGATAAAAATGCCCTCGGGCTACAAAATAGTATACATATATCATACATATGTGGTTGTCCTCCATAGCCATGACCTCACTATGTAGCACTACACAAGCTCTCTCACCCCTACTTCTCACTAGGAGTCTCTTTGCTCTCCTCCTACACCATCATTTCCACCTTTGCCCTCCACTCCTTGGCATCCCTACTTGAATCTAGGGTAGCTCCCACCATCTACAATGTTGCTAGCACCACCACCGTCGACTCTGTCAACACTACATAAGAGGTACTCCACTAACTCTACTACAAGTGTGTATGTGATCATAATCATGATCTCAATAACAACCCTACATACTCTAGGATCCCATACCCATATAATGTCAACTGCACCTCATACTACACCTCTTTGATGCCTCCTCTATATACATCCTTGATAAATTATCATTTGCTTGCTATAAATGATCCACCTCAACCCTCAAGCCTATCACCTCAACCATGGCCTACTCACTAGCTATCCTAACATGATTTATATCATCCTATGCCTCCTAATGTCTCTCTATCTCCCCGTATAGGTGTGCTACCTCTACTTCATGTGCAACATGCACTGCATCAAAGTCAACCTATACATGCTGCACATTCTCCTATAGCATTACAATCTCAGATATCACTCTCTCCTCTAAGACCATGGTCTCCTATACTCGGTATCGTTGATCTTCCACACTCTCTATGCAACTCGCCCACTCCACTATGAGCTATACCCTCAGCTCCCCATACTCTTTGCAATTCATCTCTCTTTATATGACTTACTTTCTCAATTTTTTCTAGCTCTCCTCTATTCTCTACTGATCCTCTACCAACCTTCCCCTATCAGCATACCAATCTATCTTCGTCTCACTCAATATACCCTCCAAATATCACACTCTCTCCCATAGTATCACCAGCTCATCATGGGCATCTATCACATCCTAAAGATCAAATTTCATGTTTGGCATACCCCCATCATCATCCTCATCCATTGCCATCACCCCATCCAGTGGATGGCCCTCACCACCCTCCTATTACCCTAGAAACCCACTCTCAGGAGACCCTACTATATAATATACCACTACTCCACCCACCTCCTCCTCCATAGGCACATCCTCACCTAATGGCTGGCCTCCATCACTCGCTTATCACTCTAGAAACCCTGCAACATGAACTCCCATCCTATCATCATGACATTACCTCTATCATTGAAGAGGCTTCTCTATCTCCTCCTATGACTCCACATCGGGTACAAGTACAACTCCTCCAGGTACTTGTCCCTCTATGGGTAAACCTACCACTATATCCACCCAGTAATATATCACCTTGACTCTTGGATGCCACCTATATGTTTCCCACCATATATCATACTCAGGAGTCATCCCCGTTGTTGGGACTAAAAGAAGATGTGATATATTGATACAAAATAAGTTACAATATATAGGCATGAGGCCTATATGATAACATGACAAGTGTCAAGGACACATGTCATAACATGCAAAAGACAAAGTACACATTAATTCTAACATTCCCTCTTAATGTGTACTTTTCTAAAAAAAAACCCTATCATCCTCCTTTATTACATAATTTGGTCTAGGCTCGTGCTCTTTGCCCTTGGCTCTCCAATTGTGAATAATTCTAGATCAACGGTGTATACATCTCGGTTTTTTGCCTTAGGGTTAGCAACTTCCTTGAGTCTGTTGCCTCTGGGTCAGTCGTCTAAGTGCCTCGGGGTCATCCTAGGTGCCTAAGGGTCAACCACTTCTGGGTATGTTGTCTCTATAGGTCATCCTCTAGGTATGTTGCCTCTTGTAGGTCACTGACTAGGTTCACCATGAATATCATCCCCCTCATGGTGAAACACAATCTAGAAGGTGTTGATCTCTATCGAAAATACACCTTAATACAAAAGAAATATGATCCATATAAGAGTGTCGGTATCTATAAAAAATGCACTCAAAAAATACAATAAAATGAGCCATAGAATCCAAATATGGAGGAGAAGAAGAAAGAAGAGAATAGAATATTCTAAAGTGTCTATGTCTATAGTCTTCAGAAGTTGATCCAAAAAAGTCCTCGAATAGATTCTAGGGTGTCTATGTTTGTAGTCCCTAGAGTAGGTGTCCTTATGGTGACCTTCTCATCCTACCAGAATACATGGGTAACCAACCGCTGCATCCGCTAGGTTCTATAGAGAAGGTGACTAAGTAATAGGATCACATACAAATGCCTTGGGAGTGTCGGGTTCAACCGAGAGTGCACTCCATGATACAACAATATTTGAGGCTAAAAATGACAAATGGAATAGCCTCAAAATTACAATTTGATACCACCAATGTGTCCATCTTGGAAAAACCTTTTCGATGACTATAAATACCCCTATGTTCCATTCTCAATGGGGTCTTCATTTACTATGAAAACAACAAAATCAGGAATCTAGAATATTCTTGGCATCAGAGAATATTCCCCTAGAATATTCCTAGCATCGCTCTTTGGCAGAATTAAAAAACATCATCTCAATTTTCCCTCATAGGGTAATTACATGGGCCATGTAGGCCATCATCAGTTGAAATTTTAAAAAATTTCATAAAAGGCAATGTGGCCCTTCCACATCCATATGGAAAAATATTAAAAAATGTCATTTTTCATGAGCCATTCAAGCAAATATTAAAAATTATAGGGCCATAAAGGCTTTTCCAGCCATTTGCTCGCGGGCGGTCCATATTTTCACTGTAAATAATATTAGGTCCATACAAATTAAAAAAAGTGGTCCCTCCACTTTTAAAAACAATGCCCCTTCAATAAAGTGCAAATTTAAAAATATTTGCTTTGGAGGAAATTAAAAAAATAATGTAGGGACCATATTCAGCATAGAGTAAAGCACCTTGATTTATAGGACTGTAGTATCTGGATCCAAGTCCGGATTTGGTGGAGTTGGTCTGCAAACACCGTGTTGTGGATTTGGAAGCAGGAGGGGTAAAATTGGAGATGTTTGCATGTAAAACAGATTACTCAACCAAGTGATAGGTATAGTGATTGTTGGGATCTATGTGGTAATTGGTAATAGTTGAAATGCATCCACCTCTCAGGCACACGTGTCGACCACTAAGATTTGCTGGCCTATGTGACTGTTTCGTAGAGACTGAGACTGTGCTCCACTTGTTACCTATAGATTGTAGGCTTCTTCATCCAAGGCTATGTCATTGTAGACATGGGGTTTGAAAAATATCAACTTGCACAATATAACATGGTTACACAATGGGTTTGAACATTTTATAATGCTCCCTTTACAATAGCAAATATTTTTTTTAAAAATATTGACTTTTTGGTTGGCCACGAGAACTCGTGAAAGAAAACATAGCCATGAAAATAAAATCAGGCCCATTGAAAACTTGAAAAAATTCATTCATTGAAAATGCAGCTCATCTGAGCTTCAAAATTAGGAAATACAAACACAATAACATCAATGTGGGCTAAAGACTCTTAGTAGTGAACAAAGTGTAGGCCAGGCTTCTACCATGCAACCTACCCCAAGCAATGCTATTAATATTGGAAATAATTCATTTATCATTTGGATCTAGTAACGAACCCGTTCCACATATTCATTAGGAACTTCATTACTCTAGCAACTCGTACTATCAATGCAACCACAATTCATGCACTAAAAATAGAAAAATTGTCACCTACGCATGCAGTCAAGCATATGCAAATTGAAAAAAAAACAAAATTTTCTATCAAAGTCAATTGGCGGTATGAGTGTAGCATAGGGGTGGAGTATTCCCATTGGGGAGGTATGTTCTAAGGCTGAGGATGATCAATCTACTAGTCCCAACTCGGTTACCAAATTGTACAACCGTACGATCCTTCAAACTACCCTTTTACGCCCAATGATCAGCTTGTACGGAGGTCAAATGCATACACTGTATGATCTCAAATCATACAGTGTCATAGCTTGTATGATTTTCCACTCATCCAAACTGATAGATTCAGTTTTGGAGGCTGTCGTACATAGTTTTGTAATCGTTCAAGTCGATTTCCCAAAACTGCCAAATCGGGTAAATTGCTCTCAATCACCTATTTTACCAAATCGGGTAAGTCTACTTTGTACGATTTGTACGAACTCTGGTGTATGATTTGTACAAACTGAAGGTACAATCAGATGCTATATTAGATACTCTAATACCTCAATCTCTCTCTGGAAGGTTTTGTAATGGTTTGATATGCTAATCAATCCATTCTCCATAACATGCAAAACATCTTAACCGGGTTCAATGAGAAATTCTATACAGCTGATTACATATAAAAATCATACAATAGTATTCAAAACATCTCTTATGATGCTTCCATGCTTTTGAATCAATCCTCAGGGTTCACCAGTGTCATATTCTATCAAAAGGTTGCAACAATGCATAAAACTAACCTATAACATTCAATAGAAAACACATACAACAAGATTCATCCACAAATCACCATCCATCAATGCCAGGATCATACACAGTATTCCAAAAATGTAATTATGCTCAATTGTGTATTATTCTATCATGGATTCAATTACAATATGGATAATCTATCACTATACTTGCAATAACTCAGAACAATCAATCTATGTCTCAAAGTATAACCAGTAATCCTTACATAGGTAGCCAAACCTACAAAATTGAAAATGGGGCCTTATATAACATTGCCTAGGCCATTCCAAAGTGGTTCTTAAGGCAATTAGTTATTTACAACTACCCATGCACAACTGAATTCATTAATTTAGCCTTTTACTAAGTCTAACACCTTAGTTAGCAAATCTATGCACCATTTCACTATGAAATTACATTTCCCATGCATTTGGATGAATTTCAATGCACCCTGTACGATTTTCTACTACCTTGTATGGTTTTTCCATCCAGTTGTATGGTTTTTCCCTACCTGTACGGTTTACAAAACTTGGGAAACTGTCAAAACTATCAAAATTGAGCAAATCCTTTTTGATCACTTTCTCTTCTTTTGGGAGGTGGATTTGCTACCTACATCTTCCCTCCCCTTTACTTTGGTCAATGTCCTCACCGACTCATTCTACTTCTTCCACTGTGCCTCGTATTCTACCACTACAACCTCTAAGTCCTTGACTTATGACTTATACATTTCTCATTCATTCCTCAACTTGGTTGCATAGCTTCCCATCTCTACTACTTTCACCCCGTGGAAGTTAGCCTTTTCCTCGATAGTCTTTAGGAACTCCATCATCTGCTTTTCATGTTTTGAGGCACTCTTTTTCAACTTCTCCTACCAGTGAGCTTCTGCTCGAGCTACCACCTAAAGTTCTTCATTATTTTTAGTAATGGTCTAGGTGGTGATTAATATCAGCCTCCATAGCTCGAACACTATCTTCCTTGGTTTTCAACTGAGCTTGCTTTTCTAGGACCATCTCATTCAATATTTTATTATCCTTTGTCAGCTCCTCTATCTACTTGGCTTGTGTTGCCATTTTCTCACTCTTCTCAGCCAACTGAGCTATCATCTATTCCTCCTTTGCTTTGAGTTGTGCCTCCAACTCCTTAATCTTATCCTCTACCATCTGTGAGATCTATCACTTTTCCTCTTCAAGCATGTTAAGTCTAGCTTCAGACTCAGTTCTGATGCTTGACAGATCTTCCTCTAGTTTCTTTATCTTCTCTTCTATCGTAGCTCTGCTTTTCTATAGTTCTTCTTCCATTACGGCCAATTTATTTTGAGTGGTTGTAGTCTCCTCCTTCTGAGCCTCCTTGAGCTGATAGATTTGTTCCAATCCTATGCTCAACCACTCTATCCAATGTGTTAGGAAGTTAAACTTCCTCAGGGTGATAGCCACTCTAGTAGCAACCCTCTTATACTCCAACTCTATCATATTTGTGGGACAGGTCGGATGATTGACTCTATCCAAGTACATCCTTGGATCTTTCCTGTAATTTGTTATCACCCCTTCTGGCAAGTCCTCTCTTCCCAACATTGTTGTTACCTCTTCCCTGGGAAACCTCCATGGATGTTGTGCATGAATGTCTACAATTCTCCTTGTACGCTCCACACTATTCACCCATTCTATTATCTTTTCTAACTCGAGAGACACTTGTTCTTCCCACAACTTCAATTCTCCCATATGGCCAATACAAAATTCCAATCTGGCACTATTAATGACATGGCCTAACTAAGAAAATAAGTGTTCCACCTTATCTTCTATTCCATGTGCCTCCTCCTCAGTTTCAATTCTGCCGAACCATGGTACTTCTAGAAGATAACTGGATTGGATCCCTCGTAGTTCTTCCTCTGTAGGAGTCCATTCATCTTCCTCTTCCATGTGGTGGCTAGAGCTTCCCCCAAGCTCCTGAAGTGCTCTCTGAGTGTCTATATTTTCTTGAGGTGGAGACTATTTTACGATCTTCTCCTCCTCACTATCTTCTATATTTACAACCTCCTATTGAGATTGCTATTGTTCAACTTGTTCTTGGGCTTCTTTCTATTCTGTAAGCCCCACCTATTGTTCTTCTATATTCTCTTAGGCTACTTCTTGTTCTATACTGCCCACTTTTTGTTCTTCTGTCACTTCTTCCTCCTGATCCTATTGAATGTTCATTGTTGTGACCTGCTCAACAACAAGTTCTTCTTTTTCCTGTGATGCCTCCGTATTTTTTGGTGCATCTCTCTTACTCGAGCCTCCTCTCACAAACTTGTAATGAGGATTTTTCTTGGACTCTTCCTCCATAGTATCTATTCTTACTTCCATTTCCTCTTGAGTAGTGGTTATTTCTTCTTGCCCTACCTCAAATCCTTTAAAAAATTTAAAAGCATCCATCTGCTCAAATTGTTGGAATATTTGTGGAGATTTCACTATTCTTTCTGCCTCTATCCAACATAACTCATCCAGTTCTATCTCTTCTGAGTCTGACTATTCTTTTTCTTGTTGGTGCTCCTATGGTGTAGGCTCTTCTCATACTTTTGGAACTAGTTTGCTCACCATTATTTCATGTTGTCTCCTTGTATTTATCTGTATTGGGCTTCCTTGCCTCTTCTCCCTTTCTTGAATGGATGGCTGCTCCTGTATTGTTGCCTAGGTTCTTGTTGTTCTAGCTCTTGTTCCAATCATCTAGGCCTTTTTCTCTGATGATGTACATCTTCATCTTCCTTCGGAGTAGTATCCTCTTGAGCTCTATTGGTCCGTTGCTCGCTCCTCGTTCGATATCTCTCTGGGGTCTCTTTTGGTATTGGTACTAACTTAGCCCATCTCAATATCATTGGTTATCCTCCCCTAATTTCTTGAGGTGCTATCAAACCTAGAAATTGGATCTCTACTTCTGTGACTACATTTAATAACAATCCAATGGCATGGAAAGTCATTCCAAAGTTCTTCGACCTCTTTGTCAGTACCTCATGCATTTTTATTTCTAGATAGGTACCCCAATCATATTGAATTCCCTTGGTGATACCTTCTACATACTATGCTATCCACATTGGCATTTTTATGGCCCTTATATCTCCTATCAGTCGAGCCATGAATGTATTCATAGCACATGACCAATGTTCCCCTTTCAACTGGCTCTGTTTGATTCTATGTGTTCCTACACTTGAGATCTTTGCCTCAGTCAGTGATGTGACATTGGTAAGTGTAGTGATAAGGTGGTATGCCTCTATTGGATCTACCAATCTCTTTACTACCTCCATACCATATTCTAGCAAGCCAAATGTCTTCTAAAATATCTCTACCAAAATATCTACCTTCATCGACCTCTTGCCCACATTGACATAGGTTGTTCTAGTTGTAGGGTTATACGCCTAAACTATCTGTAATAGATAGTTATGGAAGAAGGACTTGTGGAATGGTGGAACTTGTGCAATCACTACTACACCAACATCCTCGAATATCTTCCTCCAAGGATGATTCTTATTTTTCCCATCACTCCACCACTTCCTACATGTATCTGCTCCATGTTGTACAAATGTGATATTTGTAACTTCAACCTGACCCTCTTCCTGTCCACTCAGATTCTCCTCTTGATATGGTAGGTGTACTTCACTTCTCATTTCCCTCCATGAGGTCCTTTCTTGTGCCATTCTCTCCTCTCGATGCCTTGGTGGTGTTCTTCTTATATTAGCTTACCAATGTCTCTGCCCCCTCCATGACCTATATCCTCCTCTCCTCCAAGGATGATTACCATACCAATCATGGGACTAAAACTACCACCCTTGTTGTTGTCATGGGTATGCTTCTCTCTCATGCAATGGACCTGGTGACCTCTCCACCCTATTGGCTACAATCCACCTTAACCGACATCCAAACTCTTCTATTGAGATCATTCCTCCACCATCTCATCGATTAACTTAGTATCCAAACATCACCATTTCCTCAATTGAAAGTGTACCTAAAATCATATGACTTACTATAAATCATACAATGTCATGTTCTTTGTACCCTTGTATGGTTCTTACCTTCACCAGCCGCTTCTAGATCGTACACTACTCTCTTTCCCCATAGTTTGATTTTTAGCCTATCAGTCTTCAAACCATCATAACTCCTCCAAATCGTACATCTACAACCTAAAATTGTATAGTATGATAGTACTCTATACGATGTTGCTTTTGGACTACCTTCCCCTTTGGAATCTTATGATTTCATATGATCGTATGATTTGCTAAAAACTACCAAAAATGGCCTGAAAATCACCCTAAACTGTACTATCTTCCTTTGAAATCATACATTCCTCCTCTAAAATTATATAGTACAATTTTTCAAACCCTAGGTTGTGAAAAATTCAAAATTTTGACCTCTTTTTCCGAATCTTTCACCAACCCATTTTTCGGATTGCCCCGTTCCTCCTTTTTAGTATTTCTCGGGAGCAATTTTCCAACTCCTCCACCTCTAGCACAATTTATCTTCAATTGATGAATTTTTGGCTGTATTTGATGGTTGTACGGACTTCTCTTTCCATCCTTTGCTTTTTCTAGCTCTCTTTTTGATTCTTCTATTTCTAGGGTTTAAATCTTCACTTTCCTTGCAATTTCCATCATCCGATTCCAATTTCTCACTTCTCCGAACCCTAATATACCATTTTTCACCTCTGGGTTCGTACTTGGATATTTTCTACTGTATATTCTTCGTATTTCTTATTGAAATTTGAATTTTTCTCTTTAATGGAGTAAAACCCTAATTTCCCTCTTTCGTTCCTTCTCCGGGTTAATTTATCTAAAAATGAAAAGTACTCCTTGGTGCTAATAAAAATGGGTCCTTCTAAATCTATATTGTTGATGAAATTGGCTGCCCATATGGTCTTCTCCATTCAATTACATGCTTTCCACCTTCGTCCTCCTAGAAAATTTGAATTCTCACTTGTACGATTTAATGAAATTGCAGTTCTGCCTTCTTATTTAAAGCATTTTGAAACCCTAACTAAACCCTAATTCAATTAATCCTAAATTGTGCCACTTTGCACATTTTCCTTCCATCTTGCATGGATGATTGACAACTCAGCAAGTTTTTGAAAAAATTTATCTTTTTCCCACTTTTTCCTCCAACCGCTACTTTTTCCCATGCATGCCGCATTAAATGGTTAGTTGGAAATCGTACAACATGGCCAAAATCATATAGTGTATGATCCAAATCGTACAACATGTCATCTTGTATGATTTCACATGTCTTTATGTCGATTTTACTTGTACGATATCATAACTTGTGTGATTTCATCCTCAATTCTTACTTGTACGATCTTTATACTTAGAGAAATTTTCAATTTTTCTCTCTAAAGAGGTCATCGTTTCTGATTTTCAACCACTTCCTTCTTAATTGCGTCTCAAGGGATTTTCACAATTAAGGCACTTGCTTTTTTTTTTCAATCCTAATCTATTTACACTTACCTTCTTGGCAATCGTACAGTGACATTCACTTGTACGATCCCATCAAATTCTTCTCTTGGAGGTTCAACTATAATGTTCGAAGTGGTTGTGTCACCTGTCGATATTTGTTCTCTAGGTCGATCCATCTCCACTTGTGATGTTATTGAATTTCTTGGCCTTCCTCCTTTGTGTGTACAATTTGGAATTGTACAATTGCAAGTTGGAGTATCCTCACCTGGTGTCCTTTCCCCTTGTCGCATAGGTGATTGGTCCCTTGGTAGCGGTGTCCTTACTACTCTACTATCATTCGAGTGACTTCTTCCCTATCCCCTCGGATCAATTCTGGCTCCAGACTTGGTGATCTAGATTCTTAGTTGTCCTTGGTTTCTTTCATCTACAAAATGTACTCTTCCTCTACTAGCAAGGCCTCTTCCATGTGAGTGTCTCCCCCATCCTATTCCTCTTGATGGTGGGTTTCTCTATGCTAATGGTGATTCCTCCCTTTCTTGGAGTAATCCTCTACCACCCATCACTCATTGATATGGGTTGTCCCCATGTACGTCACCTTGCAGGATTTGGTAAGATACCCCTAATTCTTGGTAATCCTCATAGATTCCTTGTCCAGTTCATACAAGCTAAGGGTGTATCTCCTAGCCATCTAGGAGTAGGGGGTCATAATCTTCCTCACCCTCTTCCTCCTCTAATTGTAACATCACCTTGTCTTTGTTCATTTCGTAGTTGAATACCTCCCCCCTTCTTGGCTGAAGTCTTAGGGGTCTTTCTCTATTTCTTCCTCCCATTGTTCGGGTATCAGGAGTTATCTCTACCAACTCAATGTTGGCTAGTGGACTTCTACTTCTTCTTGTACTTGGTGATAATTGTCGTAGTGCTCTGATTCTCTGATCCACACGTGCTAGGTGATATCTCCATATTCTTTCCTCAAAGTTTCTTTGTGGTGATGATGTTGCCAAAACTTCTCTATATGCATCAAAAAATTCCATCTCAGAACTTGAATGATTCTGATTCTCTTCTCTCTATTCTACCCAATTTATTGGCAAATTCATCATTCTCTCCAATATTTGTACTTCTCTCCTTTGTCTTCTCAACTATCGATAGGCTATTATATAATCTTACGGTTCAAGGTTGGTTTGATGTCCCTATGTTCTCTCTATTTTTTATTGTATCATTGTACGTGCTAGGGGATCATGTTACCTCGAGGGTTCTGAGGGTTCTCTGGGTGATTATCTTCATCACTACTTCCTGTACTAGGTTCCATTATGAGCCAAGGTATACCTTCACTATTGGAGTCTATCAAATCTAGTAGTGTATTACCTTGTGGTTTGGGTGATGTAGTTACCTCTTCAATATCTCACCACAACATCTCCACATCTTCGTTTGTCATAGGTGGATCACTTGGTGGTACCTGTGAGCTTGTGCTTGCACCCTCATTTCCTCCACCACTTCTCAGAGTTAATCCTTCAACCTCTTCTAGTTCCCTTTCAATCTCTTGTAGCCTAGCTACCCTTTGTTCCTCCAACCTACGTATCATGCCATCCAATTCTTGGATGATTTGCTCTCTCAACATTGCATTATGACCTCTCAACGTTTGATATTCTTCTTGCAATTATTGAGTCTATAACCACATTCTTTGTTGTAATAGCCCTATCTGAGCCAATGGAGTAAGTCCAACCAATTCCTGATCAATGGTCTCATTCCCTTCTTCCTCTGGAACTTCCATTTCAAATGTGTCCACTCTATCTTCATATCGTACTGTTAGTCGTATCCTTCTTCGACCTTCCATTTTTTGGGGTAGTTCTCTCCATTCTACCTAAGGATACCTCCTATTTCTATTTATTAGGGTTGCTTCTTCCTACCTTCCCCTATTTCTAGGTAATAGTACTATCTCTTGATGTTCTCTTTCATTTGGAGGAATCCATTCCTCATCTTCTTCTTCAATTCTTTCAGTTCCATCAACAAATCTGACATGTACTCGTAATCTTCTTCTTTCTTCAGGTCGAGGTACCAACTCTTGTTGTTCTATGGTTGGTCATAGTTCCTCCCCTTCTACAAATAAGTGTGTGAGTCCTATGTCAGGCTCTTCCTATGATGGATCTGGCTCACTCTGAGCTTCATCTTGAGCTTTCGCTCATCTTCATCATTCAATTTCTTCTAAAGCAATGAATAAACATTGTACCTTGTAAGGCTTCAACTTTGAGCCATTTATAGTATTGGGCACCTCTGTCCCATTCAAGTTCTACAACTTGACTACTCCATTATTCATTACTTCAACTACTTTATAAGGACCAAGCCATAATATCTTCAGCTTACCTGGCTTGATTTCCCTCTTTCCATTAAACTTTAGAACTAAGTCACCCGGACTAAGTTCCAACTTCCTTAAATGTTTGTCATGCCATACCTTCCATATTTTCTGAGCTATCTCAATCACCCATTGCACCATGAATCTTCTTTCATCTAACTTGATCAGTGTTATCATTCACTCTTCCAAACTTTCTTGATCACCCAAGCGATGCTCTACCATGACTCTCAAACTTGGTATCAAGAATTCAACTGGCACCACTGCTTCCTATCCATACATTAATTGGAAAGGTGTATGTTCTATTGTAGGTTTAAAATTTGTTCTATATACCCATAAAATGGATGGTAGCCTTTCCTCCCAATCTGCTCCCTCTATTCCACAGGTTTTATACAGAGTAGATACTAGGACTTTATTCGTTGCTTCTGCCTACCCATTCGCTCTAGGATAGTACGGACTAGATAATGAGTGTAAAATATTGAACTCTATCGTCAGCATCTTGATAATATCATTAACAAAGTGTCCTCCTTGATCACTTGTTATTTGTAGCAGAATACCAAACCTTGTGATTACCTATTCATACAAGAATCTCATTGTACTTTTCATCGAGTTATCAGGTAATGCTCTTGCTTCTACCCATTTTGTCAAGTATTCTATTGCTACTATGATGTATCTACACTTCCTCCATCGAGATGTCTTTAATGGTCCTATGAAGTCCAATCCCCATCATTCAAATAACTCTTGTGGTTGTGATGGGTGTAAGGGCATAAAGTCCCTCTTTACCGACTTTCCTGCTCTTTGGCAAGTGTCGCATGCTTTCACATGCTCCTTCGCATCATTATACAATGTGGGCCACCATAGCCCTACTAGTAATACCTTCCTAGCAGTTGCATCTGGTCCCATATGCCCTCCTACTAAGCCTGTGTGAGCCTCTTTCAATGCCACTTTGACTTCTTCCTCCATCACACATCTTCGTAAGATACCATCACTTCCCATTTTATACAATAATCCTACTATTATCTGGAAAGGTGCTGACTTCATTATTACTTTCTTCTTCTTAGTTGTCATCATTTCTTGTGGTAACTCTCCTGTGGATAGATATTGGCCAACCAACTTGTACCATGATGGAACAACATTGATGGTGAATAGTTGTGCATCTAGAAATTCATCAGGAACTCTTGTTCCTATAGGTTCCCCTGATCGTATCCGAGACAACTGGTCTACAATCACATGCTTCTTACCAGGCCTCACCACTACTCGAAATACGAACTCTTGAAGGGTGATGAGCCACCTATTGACTCATCCTTGTATCATCGACTTATTTATCAAGTACAATAAGGCTTGGTGATCGACATAGAAGGCAAAGGGATTCACCAATAGGTAATGCCTAAAATTTTGAACTGCATATACCATTCCCAAAGCTTCTCTTTCTATTGTACTATAATTTCTCTCTGGCCTTGACAAAAGGTGACTAGCAAAGAAAATAGGTTGATCTAGCCTAAACTATCCTTCTTGTGCTAAAGCACATCCAATTGCAAAATTGGAAGCATCAATATGGACATGGAATTCCTTATCCTAGTTTGGAAACACCAAAATTGGACTACTCACAAGCTTAGCCTTCAGCTCCTCGAAGGCTCCTTGGTGCTCCTCCATCCATCTAAAAGGAATATTCTTTTTCATCAAAGAATCTAATGGGTAGGATACATGTGCATAATTCTTGATAAACCTTCGATAGTACCCCGTCGATCCAAGGAAGGTTTTGAGTGAACTCACATCAAATGGTTCTTCCATGTGCAATATCACACGGATCTTATCAGGATCTATTTTCAATCCTTCACTGCACACAATGTGTCCCAACAATTTCCCATATGGTACCATCAAAAAAAATTTCCCTAGATTTAATGATATTTGTGCATTTATGCACCTACTCATACATTCACTTAGGGTAGGAAGATGCTCCTTGATCTTCCCATAAATGGACCAATCATCCAAAAATGCTTTAAAATTCCCTATCGCTAACTGATCAAATATATACAGTATGATACGCTGAAATGTAGCTAGGGCATTATAGAGCCCGAATGGCATTCGATTGTATGCATAGATGCCATTCTCCACAATGAATGTGGTCTTCAACTTATCCTCCTCGACTATACTAATTTGATTGTATCTCGAGAACCCATCCAAAAATGAATAGATCTCATGTCCTATGACTTCTTCTAAGATAGAATCTATGAAGGGAATAGGGAAGGGATCCTTAATAGTTACGATATTGAGACTCCTAAAGTCCATACATATTCTAATCTTGTCTACTTCCTTCTTCAAGGTGATCACTATAGGTGAGACCCATTCACTGGTTTTCACCCTAAAGATGATTCCTGCTTCCAGCATCTTTTCTATCTCCGCATTCACTAATGCAACATACTTTGGGTTCATTCTATATGGTCTCCTTCTTACAGGTTGAGCTCCAGGCATTAGCGTAATCTTGTGGACACACAATTCTGGTGGTACTCCTTTCAGGTCCTTATATGTCCATGCAAAGACATCCTTATATTCTAAGAATATCTTAAAAGCTACCACTTTCAGTACAGGATTCCAATCATCACCATAGTGAATCATCCTAGGTTCCTCCTCTGTTCCTAGATTGATGTCCACTATCCGAGGTCCTTCATATTTGATATTTTTTGGTTCACTTGTAGCTTTCTCTACATTCTCTGGGTGTGTCGACCTTGTATCAATCTCTGCATCGCCTACTGTATACTCTGCAAAATTTTTTGGAAATGTCCATTTCTCTTCTGCTTCCTTCTTAGGTTCTTGGCTAACTTTCGGTTTGTCTTGTTTTTCCTTGATCTCCTCTGATTCAATATAGAGGTAGTTGGGCTGAAAAATTTCATACTCCTCCATTTTCCAATGAAGGAGTCCACTATCATATCTAGCTTCATCTTCTCTACATTCATCTAAGTACAACATTCCTTCTCCATCAGGTTCATGCTCTTCATCTCCTGAGGAATTTTTTGATTCATCCATCGTAGCTACATCCTCACTAACTTTTTGATTAGCTAGATTAATCATATATTTATGTTGTCCCTTCTTAAAAGTGATCTGATTCTTCCCCTAGTTGTGATTAACTTTGGCTACTCGTAGCCAACCTCTCCCCAAGAGAGCATCGTATGCAGGTTTCTACATTGTAATCACAATGAAATCCAAGATAAATTCTTGGTCAGCTATCACCACTTGTTGTGCGGTCAAGACTCCCTTTGTCTCGATGCCATTCTGATCAACACCATATAATCGAAAGCTTGGTGCCCATAGATATGGAGCACCTAGTTCTAGCCATGTTCTTTCAGGTAGCACATTGACGTTGGATCCTCCATCCATAATAACTTGTGTCAATTTGTGCCCTAAGATCTCCATATGAACTAATCCAGGTTTCTTTCCCACATCAATCATTAATATAGTTGGATCCATAAACTGATCCTTTCGCTCCTTCTCCTGAATCGGTTGGCTCTGCACTTCCATCACCTTATGCGGTTGTATTTCTTCCACCATTGCTTTCTGCAATGCTGGAATAGCTTCCAACAGGTTTGATACTTTAATTTCTACTATGGTATCCAAAACCTGTGCTACCAGATTTTGCACAACTATCTCCTGGTATGATGGTTTTCTTAGTTCCTTATCAATTATTGACTCTACTCGCTTAGTCTTTTCAGCTTCCTCTTGCAATATTTTCTTTGCTACTTGCCAACATTGCTTTTCCTTTGCTGGCTCTGGATACTTATCCTTCTTAGCCTGATTCCTCATCATGGCTAAAACTTCTTGGGTATCCTCCTTAACTTGAGGAACCTCTATGTCCAAATAACTAACATTCTATGGGTTACTTGAACTCACCTATTTTGGACAATTCTCTTCTTTGTGGTTCCCCAGACCACACCATCTACACATGTGTAGTGCTTATTTGCGATGTTTCTTGCCTCTGAGGTGAAGGATAATTTTTTACAAAATGCCCCCATTCTTAGAAATTATGACACTGTATGATCGATCTTCCTTCTGAATCATACTACAAATGACTTTGTCCTCCTTGTCGATTACCTTGGTTTGGTCTTCCACCTCATCTACTATTTCTATAACCACCACTCGTTGCTTGTTGCCCACTTCCTTGGGCCTTCGGTTTCTCTTCCTGCTCTTGGATTGACAATACTTATGGATGTACTCTTGCATTATATGGACATAGCATTACCTCATGCCCCATCACATTACAAATGTGGCAATAGTCATTCCTCGGACACTTCACATTTGTATGGCCTTCCATTTTGCATTCCGTGCACCACATGTCATTTCTGTCAGGTTTGATCTTTTGTTCTTTTATCATCTTATCAAACTCCTTGTGAAATGATGCTACTATCCTCTGTATAGTGTCATCTTCTCCACTATCTGAATCATTCGACTTGGGATGAGATAAAATTCTTGTATATATTTATTTTGATTCACTCTCAAAATTATTTGCATGCTTTAGTGCTTCTTCATATGTTTCTTATGGTACTGCCTTCATATTTTTCTTATATTTTGGAAGTAATCCATCTACAAACCACCACTTTACTAGAAGATCTACCAGAGGCATATACATCTTATCGACTAATTTCTTTAGTCTATGGTTATAGGACTTCACATCTTCATCATATTTTTGCTTTGTCATGCAAATTTCTGTAACAATGTCTCCATCATCTTTCAAAGGTCAAAATTCTTCAATGAACTTCTCCTTTATCTGATTCCAAGTCTGAAAATCTATGGTATTTTCTCTCTTCAAATACCAATCAATTGCCAATCCTCTCAATGTAGCAGGAAATAGAATTACCCAATCCTCTGGTCTATCCACTCCATTTTCTCTCCAAATGGTTATGCAAGTTCCTATATGTCATGTGGGGTCTTCCTTACCCTCACCTAAAAATGGTGGACATCTCTATTTGGCTGCCCTGTTAGCCATCTTAGGAGAGTCATCACTCTCACTTGAGGTATCTCATGGAATCTCTGACTGATTCCTCCTTGGGGGTGTCTTACTCCCATTGTCTTCAGAAGTGTCAATTCGAGGTATCTTATTCTGTCCCACCACTCGATGACCAAACTCTCATGCATCTTCACTTGGTGACCTCCTTCACTGATGTGAGGGAGATGGTCTTGGTCTTTCCTCCTGAGACCTCACATCCTGTTGCTCTGGTGCCTGACTCCCATCCTCTGCACTCCCTTGCAACCCTTCTACCACTTTCTCAGGTGTCACCATCCACTCTCCATCATCTTGCACTTTTCTTATTTCAACCCTTGCCTCTACGCTTGGTGGTTCTACTTCCTCATCTTCCATCTCTATCAACAATACCTCAAAGTCTCCTTCTTCGGATGTCCAAACTTGCTCTATTTTTGGTTCTTGAGTACTATGAGTTACTTGTGTTTTATCTCTAATAAATCCTCGTGCTCCTTCTTACTAGAATGTTTTCTCTTGCTTCCCATCTCCCATGGCTTCGTGCATCGATGTCCATCATTCACCTCCAATTTTAGTATTCACACTTCATCAATTTGACCCATTTTAACAAAAATGCCAGATTTGATAAGGCAATGATACCAAATGTAGCATAGGGGTGGAGTATTCCCAAGTGGTAAGGTGATATTATAAGGCTAAGGATTATCAATAGACAATTTCCAACTCGGTTACCAAATTGTACAATCGTACGATCCTTCAAACTACCCTTTTATGCCCAATGATCAACTTGTACGAAAGTCAAATGCGTACACTGTATGATCTAAAATCATATAGTGTCATAGATTGTATGATTTTCCACTCAGAAAAAATGATAGATTCAGTTTTGGAGGCTATCGTACATATTTTTGTAATCATTCAAGTCGATTTCCTAAAACTACCAAATCGGGTAAATTGCTCTCAATCGTTTATTTTACCAAATCGGGTAAGTCTACTTTGTACGATTTGTATGAACTCTGGTGTATGATTTGTATGAAATTAAGGTACAATAATATGCTATATTAGATACTCTAATACCTCAATCTCTCTCTAGAAGGTTTTGTAATGGTTTGATATGCTAATCAATCCATTCTCCATAACATGCAAAACATCTTAACTGAGTTCAATGAGAGATTCTATACAACTGATTACATCTAAAAATCATACAATAGTGTTCATTACATCTCTTTTGATGCTTCCATGCTTCTAGATCATTCCTCAGGGTTCACTAGTGTCGGATTCTATCAAGAGGTTGCAACAATGCATAAAACTAACTTGTAACATTCAATAGAAAACACATACAACAAGATTCATCCACAAATCAACATCCATCAATGCCAGGATCATACATAGTATTCCACAAATGTAATTATGCTCAATTGTGTATTATTATATCATGGATTCAATTACAATATGGATAATCTATCAATATACTTGCAATAACTCAGAACAATCAATCTATGTCTTAGAGTATAACCAGTAATCCTTACATAGGTAGCCAGACCTACAAAATTGAAAATGGGGCCTTATATAATGTTGCCCAGGCCATTCCAAGTGGTTCTTGAGGCAATTAGTTATTTACAACTGCCCATGCACAACTGAATTCATTAATTTAGCCTTTTACTAAGTCTAACACCTTAGTTAGCAAATCTATGCACCATTTCACTATGAAATTACATTTCCCATGCATTTGGATGAATTTCAATGCGCCTTGTATGATTTGCTACTGCCTTGTATGGTTTATCCATCCAGTTGTATGGTTTACCCCTACTTGTACGGTTTACAAAACTTGGGCAAATTGTCACTTATGTCAAAACTTGTCAAAATTGAGCAAATCCTTTTTGATCACTTTCTCTTCTTCTGGGAGGTGGATTTGTTACCTACATTTGCCCTCCCATTTACTTTGGTTGGTGTCCTCACTGAATTAATTTTCTTCTTCCATTATGCCTCGTATCCTGCCACTATAGCCTGTAAGTCCTTGACTTGTGACTTATACATTTATCGTTCATTCTTCAACTTGGTTGCGTAGCTTCCCATCTCTACTGCTTTCACCCCATGGAAGTTAGCCTTTTCAAAGTCAATAAGTGGTACGAGAATTGTATGAGCTATGAAAAAACACCATTCCACAGGCATCAAATCTCCAAGGTGAGCTTCAGTCATCAAATCAGATAGCAAAAATCTTGGACGACACAATGGAACAAAAAAAAACTATAACTGATTTAATGAGCCATCCGTAGTTTCACAGTTTGAAATGACCATGGGGTCCCATCACGTTAGTAAATCCAATTGATGCTTGGTGGACCTATTTTGGATGCCCCGTGACCACCCACCTGGTGATCAATCAATAGGGGGCTTACAAAAATCTCCTTTGTGCTTCTTTCGATCTGCAAAATGTAGCTCCAGATCATGAAAAGTTGTAGACAACAATTTGTCCTGATTTGGCCAGAATATCAAACAACAAATAACACATAGGAAACCCTCTATGTGGTAGATAATAATAGGTTCATCCATGTGGGTAAATTTTTTTAAAAATTATGCAGTTGCACGTCATCGCAGTGCATCGACAAATATCTTGCTTCCAAGGTAAAGATACAATCAGAAAATTAAATTGAAATTTAGGTCAAGAGAAATTTTAGGAGAGAACACAGTGAACCAGTTGAGTGAAGGTGAAATTAATTCTTCCATAGAGCACGCGATCATCTCAGTTTGGATTGTTTCATACTGCACTCTTTAATTTTTTATCTAGAAATATTGGGAAAACTGCACTCCTACTGTATATGATGGGACTAAAATGGATGGTAGAGCAACATTTTACATAGGCATGAGCCTTCAAAAAATTTATTAGAGGGTATAAGGTGGCCCATACCAAGGAGGTTTGTAGTGGAGAGCTCGACGGGCTTCAAAATACAGGCATAACAATGGCCTAAAAAAAAATCAAACATTGAATTTAGAAATATCTTCGCAAACCAGTCAATCTATCTGGCGATAACAAGCAGAATGGCTCGAAGATGGAGCAAGGATGTGGATTTTAAAAAAATTGGTGTGTTGTAGCAATCAATGGTGGTTTGAAGTGGTTAACGCCACTACTCCACTTATCTCTCGACATGCCATTCTTTGTGAAATTTAATGACAATCTAGTATGGAAAATAGACTCGATGTTCAACAACACTACTTATTTTTTGGCTATCATCGATAGGAACAAGAGCAGGAGATTGAGATTGACACAAAACATCTCCACTGTCAAATTTGAGTGCCTCCATAGACGTCAAAAATAAAAATAAAAGCTCCAAATGGGCCCAGTAATCTTCATAGCCAGTATCCAAAAAAATACTACAACACTTGCAGTCGGATTAGTTTACCAATTATGTAGTAGCAGCATGAGCAGTTTGTAGTAATATCGACGTTGTAATTATCTCTAACTCCTCTCCATGGACTCTTGCAACTGCAACACTATTGGGCTTATGAAAATTTTCATCATCAATGAAACTGTCGATTGAACATGAGCTCTAAGCAATGGATGAAGTCCGCATGGCCCAAATCTCATTCACACCATAGCAGATCACTCTCATAGATATCACCAGTAATCACCCGCTCTGTGTACTTAGCTACTCCATCTAGATCTGCCTCATATCCAAAAAAAATCTCCTTTGTGTGCTGAAGTCTGCTCTTCTTCATTCAAACAATGATCTAAAAAACTTGCCCATATGGGATAGATATTCACAAACACATAGCTTGTAAACTAAACTTTATTCTAGTTTTTTGTTTTTCATTTCTCTCATAAGAAATTACTTCTACGAACAAAAAAAAAGGAATGGACCTCTCAAAAAATTGCAACCATTAATTTTCAAAGGTTTAGTTTTTGATCCATCTATCAAAGGATGGAGAGCATACTTCCTATTTTGAAAAAAATGGAGGGAAAAAAAATTAGGGAAAAAAATGAGGGAGGATTTCCATGAGGGAAATCCCCCCTCACACTCACAAGGACAAGAGAGCACCTGAGCTCTGATACCAAATGTTGGAACTAAAAGAATATGTGATATATTAATACAAAATAAGTTATAATATATAGGCATGAGGCCATGACAAGTATCAAGGACACATGTCATAACATGCAAAAGATAAGTACACATTAATTCTAACACCCACATCATCCACATTCAGGATAACCATCAGTGGATCCCTCAACACATATAAGGGAGGCACCATAGGTTACACTCCTGGCTTGCCATCCCTTCACCATATCACAATAGATGGATTTGGTCACCCTTATCATAATATAAAATATCACATTACCCTGCTGAATGGGAAGATATCCACCTGTCATTGATACTAACCCACTACCCATCACCCTCAATGGATCTTCCCCAAATGCTCCTCATCCTCATCCCATACAACCTTGCCCTTCCAGGGCCTCCACTAGATATGCTCAAGCTATAAATCACCTAGAATCCCTCTCCAAAATAGACCATCCCCCTCATGTCCCCTATTCATATTCTCCATATTAGTACACTGTCTTAAGGAATAGGGTATGAAGTCTCCCATCAGGGCATGTGCCTTGTAAGGCAATAACGATGGTCACTCCATCATGACATACTCCCACACCCATACCTACAACAATGGGCTTACACTCAAGCCAGACCTCCTTGCACTCACCACCTCATACAACTTATTGTACACCTGTGCTAGTAATGTGGGTGCCCAAGCAAACACCACCTCATGCTCCACCATATCACAAACTATGCCCAACCAAGATAATTTCACCCTTGAACTATCTGGTAGAGCATAAGTCTCTATCATGAGCATGGCCATACAATGGAGATTAAACAACATCTCATTCTTCCAATAATGCTCATAGTCTATTTCCTTTTCATGTTGTACCTCTCTCCACCTATCACCAAACGTCCTCTACAGTATATCATTCTATGTACCATATAATGCCACTCGTACTATCATTCCATCTATTGGCAAATTGTATATCTTGTATATATCCTCTAGTGTGATTGTCATCTCCCTTACTGGAATATGGAAGATGTTCCTATCTAGGTCCCACCTCTCACATAATGCTGATATATATACCCTGTTGGCATACACACTCTGCATCTCCCATAGTCCCTTAATCCACAGTTTTCCCATCCATTTCCCATCTTATTTTGTCCATTTATCCCCCAGGGTATCTCTCAAAGTCCACACATGATGCCATGACTCAATCTTCTTCACTTGTTTTCATTCCAATACATAACACAAATTGCTCATCAATTTTGCATGTATATAAATTCATTCTCTTTATTACATAGAAATATTCACCATATACACACCTCATTCCTCATATCTCATGCATCAAATACTCAAAAATAAAAATATAATCTTTTGGTTCACACGTGTGAACCAGTTTGCACATCGCCATGCAAACCTAGTTTGCACACTACCATGCAAACCTTATAAGGAGGAAATTTTTGGATTCCCATTATACTCTTTCAAGGTAAATTTTTCCTCAACATGCAAAAACAATACATTTAATGCATACAAAACACTCATTCAACCTCATAGACACACACTTTGAGGCATGCATTTACATGACTAGCCAACACCTCACAAAATAGAAAACAAACCACTATTTTGGATACCCATTTTGGTCTTTCATAGTGAAAATTCACTCAGATTTCACAAACAACACATCGTTCACACATCAAAACAAAGTCAACCCTCATACACATGCCACACACCACATGAGTCAAAAATTACAATCCAATGGTCAAAACTAAAAACAAACAACATTCCTAGATACCCATTTGGTCATTTTTACACTTTGTGTACACATTTCAACCAAAAATAACATGCACTCATTCATTCACACTTAAACATATATTTTCATACTTTTCACACATTTACACAATTCAAAAAGTTTCAATTTTGTGCACAAACTGGTGGTGTCCCGCTCCTACCACTTGTGCTAGCATGTCCTCCCACCATCTCAACTCTGGCTCAAAATTTTGATAGTGCTTCGCTTTGCAAATTCTCTCTCACTCCTCTCCTCTCAAATTCACATAGCATAAATGACACTCACATGCATGATAAGGGGTTTTATTCCTCTAAATATACAAGTTCACACACCGCCATGCAAACCTGGTTTGCACACCGCCATGTGAACTTGGTTTGCACACTACCATGTGAACTTGGTTTGCACACTGCCATGTGAACTTGGTTTGCACACTGCCATGTGAACCAACCCTCGCCACATCTTTTCTAATTTTTTATTTTTTTTTTAAGATTTTCCTTCAAATTCCATCCCTATTTTCCCTATTTTTCCATATTTTTGTCACCATCATTGCCTATCAATTAACTCATCACCATTTTTCATCCATTCCATTATCGATTCCTTGTTTGAGGGGGTATTCATACAAACATCTGCTTTACACATGATCAAACAACCACACATCCAATCATAGGTGTTACATATGTCTAAGAAATATTTTGTTAAATATTATCTCAACATAAATCCTATCCCAATAAAACATTTGCTAAATCATGAGAGCCATGTGCCAAATGAACACGTCTTGATTCCATTATTTATAGTATCGTCGACCACATTCTGAATGTTGCACCTGATATGTCCTCATCACTCAACTCAAATGGTTTGACAAATGTCATCATGCACTCATAAATTAATTAGAAGCAAAAATTTGAAAAGGCATCTATTCTAATTGCAATTGGACCATATTGCATTGATCACAAGAACAAAGCCATCTCAAGTTTCTTCCAAAAGCACCTAGTACGATATTGCAAAATGTTGTACTACATTGATAAAATTACCTATTTCATGATCGTGTTTCTTTTGTTAGGAGGGGAAACTTAAGGGATTACTTTTATTGATAAAAATGTTACAATATATAGGCATAAGCCTATATTCAATGCATGACAAATGTCAGTATAAACTGACAAGTGTCAAAACAGAGGCATAGTGCACTTTAACTCTAACATTCCCCCTTAAAGTGCACTATCCTAACTAAAGAAAAACAAAGCAAGTCAACATTAGGTAACATTCCCTCTTAATGTTGACTTCTCTAAAAAATAACCTATCATCCTCTTTTTTTTTTTTGGTCTAGGCTCGTGCACTTTGCGCTTGGCTCTCCAACTATGAATAATGCTAGATCTACTGTGTATACATCTCGGTCTGTTGCCTCAGGGTCATCCACTTCAACGGGTCTGTTGCCACTGGGTCAGCCGTCTAAGTGCCTCGGGGTCATCATGGGTGCCTCAGGGTCAACCACTTCTTGGTCTGTTGCCTCTGCAGGTCATCCTTAGAGGATGTTGCCTCTCGTAGGTCACTGACTAGATTCACCATGAGTATGAAATCCCTCCTCATGGTGAACTCAATCTAGAAGGTGTCGGTCTCTGCCGAAAATGCACCTAATGAAAGGAAAAATGAACCATATAAGAGTGTCGGTCTCTGCAAAAAATGCACTCAATACAATAAAATGAGCCATAGATTAAAATAGGAGGAGAGAAGAAGAAAAGAAGAAAATATTTTGAAGTGTCTTCGTCTGTAGTCTTCAGAAGTAGATCCGAAAACAACCTCGGATAGAGTCTAGGGTGTCTTTGTCTGTAGTCCCTAGTATTAGTGTCCTTATGGTGACCATGTCATCCCACCAAAATTCATGGGTAACCAGCTGTTGCATTCGCCAAGTGTATAGAGAAGGTCACTAGGTACAAGGATCACTAATAAAATTACCTTGGGAGTGTCGGGTACAACCGAGAGTGCACTCCAAGGTAGAAAAACTTTGAGGCTAAAAAAAATAATTGAAACAGCCTCAAAATTACAATATGACACCACCATTGTGTCCGTCATGGAAAAACGTTTCCAACGACTATAAATACTCCTATACTTGTATGTGAATGGGACCTTCAACTTGCTGAAAAAACAATAGCATGCCTCTCTAGGCAGCAAAAATAACATCGCTCAATAGCGGCATCGCTCTCAGGTGGGAAAAAAACAATCTTCAAATTTCCCTCGCAGGGGAATTACACTTTCCATCAGTCATTTCACTTCCACTCTCATGTGGAAAAAATAGGCCAATTAAGTTTTACTATCAGCCACTTTCATCATCTGCACTGCTAATAGTAAAGTGTCCATGTTCCCAATGCGATAATTATCCAGAAAGCAATGATGGCTTCAAGTTAACTGTTCATTTACTAGGTGTTACAAGACTGAAATATGGCTGAAATAAAGCCGCATCAATTCAAAGGCCTAAACAAAGGCCTGACATCAGTTCAACAGCAGCACCCGTGGGTGGTGATTGCGTCCACCTTTCCATCAAATAACACGTAGACAAAGTCTTCGGAGTGGGCAAACGACCACGTATCAAAAAAAATCAAAATGTTAAATATTAGAGTGGGTAAATTAACTTTTCATTAGGTTGCGGGCATGTTTACTCTCCTCCGTCGAGTTTGGCGCACGTTATCGACAGCCTCAATTGCGATGCCGACGTGGCAGCAGACCCCTCCGCGGATGCCCGATAGAACATGCTCCACCGGCGCCGTCTTCGTCCACTTCTCTTTCGGCTTTGTCCATCGCTCCTTTGATTTATTTGGCCTCTCTTTCTGCAAAGAGTGGCTGCTCTGTTTTTTAGTGTAGATGTGCTGTGTTACACCACCGACAAGGTCGACAGCCCTTGGCTAGATCTGTGCTCCACGCGGTTCGACGAGGGGGCCCCATACAGGACAGATTAACTAGGGCACACAGAAATTCATGAAAAATACAAGTGCACCTCCACCTCCCGCAGTGGCCTAGACCTGCACACTTCATGCTTCCAGTCTGTTGATCTCGGGATCGAGTCACGCCCCACATGAAAAGCAAAAAATATGATGGGTACTCGGCAAGTGGTTAAAAAAATAGTCAAATCTGATGAAGGCGAAGTCGTCTGTGAAAAATAGGCTTTCTGTACTGGACGGTAGTCCCATATATGTAAGAGGCGATGGACTTTCTCCTTTCATTATTGTGAGGGCCGTCGATCGTACCGGCGGTAGCGAAAACTCTGGTGATAATGAACTTGAAATGATAACCCCCTCACCTGAAACCCTAAAGGAAAAACTTTGCACCCTACCTGTCGGTACGGACTTGGCAAAGGAAGACGTAGACGAAGGCAGCAACAATAATAATGCTATGAATTTTGAATGCAATCGCTTCTTCGAATTCAAACAAAAGATGTGGCATGAATCGACGTGCTCTAGAGCAAACAGGGACTAAATAATCGTTTCAACATGAAGTAAACTTAGGTCTCAGACTCAGAGTCGTAAGAAATTTCCAGAGAGGAGAAATTGCCAGCAAGCGAATTCAAACCCTCGAATCTTTGTAGCAGTTGTCGAAGTAGGAGGAAGGCAACGCTCTGAGCTCCTCGACGAGTGCCTCATGAAGTCGCTCCCTATAGAACACCGATGCCTATGAGCCATCGTGGCCGTCGTAGACCCCAAACGCACAGATCACATTTTGAAATAGGTGCAAGCCTTGTCCAACCGTCACACTTCGATATGCAAAAAATGCCACCTCAAAATTGCCACCTGCAAACTGTAATTGACAGCATAGACACAAAAAAATAGTCGAAGGCAGCCCACATCATGTATTTCTTCAATTAGCTCCGGTACTGATTTCACTTTTGATATAAATAAAAACAAACTACCAAGATTCCAAATCTCAGATTTTCTTCCAAAGTGCTTGTGCACAGGAATTCACAGACAAGATTTCTCTGCTAGTCCTCTGAAAGCAGAATATTTAAATCTGTCAACCATATGTAGACTAAACAACATTCTTCCTTTGCAAAGCTGAAAAAAAAACTTTCAAACAATAGACAGAGCCAAGGCATAACAACACTCATAAAGGAGATCTCCATACTTCCCCAATAACTTAGTCTTAAAAAAAAATTGGCACCCATTTAATCTTCCAACTTCTGGTTTCTGATCCATCCAAGGATGGAGAGCATACTCCCTAGTTTTCAAAAAAAATGGAGGAGCTAAAAAAAATGAGGGGAGGAGGGAGGATTTCCATGAGGGAAATCCCCCCTCAAGGGTTTCATAGGGCAGGGAAAGCCTACTCTGATACCAAATGTTAAGAGGGGAAACTTAAGGGATTACTTTTATTGATAAAAATGTTACAATATATAGGCATAAGCCTATATTCAACACATGACAAGTGTCAGTATAAACTGACAAGTGTCAAAACAGAGGCATAGTGCACTTTAACTCTAACATTCCCCCTTAAAGTGCACTATCCTAACTAAAGAAAAAACAAAGCGAGTCAACATTAGGTAACATCTTTTGTAATCATCTGCATTCATTTATTCATAGATTCTTCATCTTTCTAATCACCTCATCATTTTTTTATCATATTTTTGTACTAAACCGTGTTTTACACAACATAGTACAAAAAGAGGTAAATGTAGACACCTAAAAGTCATACATAATTGCTCGTAGTATCTTGTAGGTATGCATAAGAACTTGTAGGAATCTGTAGGCACTTGTTGGTATTCATAGGCACCTGTAGGTATTCATTGGCACCTATAGGTATGCATAGACACCTGTAGACATGCGTAGGCAATCGTAGTCAATAATAGTTGCAAAACCTACAAAATAATACTAATTGTGCCCAAAACACATCCTATTCATGAAAGGGCCATCTACAAGCCCATTTAGGCCATCTAATCCCCCTTACACCTAATGAGGCTTCACATGCAACCATTTCCTCTAAAAAAACTAAGTAGGGTAATTCAAATTCTATTTTGAAAGTCACTTTTTCACTTAAGTGTACTTTATTGCCTAAATAGGTTTAATTAGGGTTAAATCAGGATTAGCCCTATTTCTATCCTCACATGTGTGCACCCACTATTTAGTTAGGATATTTACAAAAGATACCTAACCTAACCTCCAACTAACCTAGGGATTGTCTAATCAGGGTTAACCCTAACCCTTGCTCACACATGTGTGCACTTATAATATTTCTTTAAATCATATGAAGGAATGACTCAACACTTCACTTCATCTTCCTAACTTCACCATGGTAGAACCTATCCCAAAGTTTAGGCCACCTCACAAAGGTTACTTCAACCCCCTAGCCTTGGCCCACTCTATAAATAGAGGGTCATTTGCACTATGAAACTCTCTCTCACCCTTTTGGTTAACTTATAAAAACTCTGCTAAAATTTCCCTAGAACCTTCTATATCATTTCCACATCCATAAAACATCAGATAACTACATCAGGAACTCATTCAAATAGAAAGTTCACATCAATAGTAAGCTATAGTAAGGTTCACAAACCACCATGCGAACTCGAGCATAGGTTTGCACACTGCCATACGAACCTGGTCTACAACAACCCTTTAGCTACATATCAAGTAGGTATACTTTGTTTATGGTTTTTACAATATTTCCTCTGGTTTTTAGCATATTTTATAATATTTTAAGGTCATTTTTGTCAGTATGAACATGGGGTCTAATCTATGACAGGTCCTGAAACATATTAACACATTTTTGTAGGCCCTAATAGGTACATAACACATCTCCAATCATCCAACCAGTGACACACATACAAAGAAGCCCACCTACATTGAGGGCACAAGAAAGCATCAACTAGTGCATCTACATTCATGTTGAAAAGAGAGGAAAATATTTCTTATATGAAAGCTTGTTTTGTAAATCCCTTTCAAAATCAATAATAAAGAACACTTTGCATATTTTCATTAGTTTTGAAATTGATGTTCTACTTTCCATGTGTTACACATAGTCAACATGGATTCCCTAATTGGTACAAGATTTAAGGGTAGGCTTAGTCATGTGACAAGTGATCATTGTAACTATCATGCAGGTGGTTATTATAGGCCAAGCTACAAAATTCAACTTTAAGCTATAGAGGGAAAAAACTACCTTGCCATGTATAATTATTGGTTGGATCTGCTAGAAGTTGAGGTGATCATGGGGGTGTGTTATATTATCTACACTCGAGGGGCTTGGGGATCGAAGGGTTCACCAGGAATGGTTTTAGGACTTGCTCCAAGTCTTGGGATGGAATATTTGATGTGTATATTTAACAAACACCTATGTTTGGCATTTCTAGAATCTAATCTATGAAGAATGAAATAATAATGCAAGACAAACAAAGATGCGAGAAGACAAAAATATTTCTAGAATGATTCTTGATTTTTAATGATGACTAAACCCTAACTTGCAATAGAATATATATTTTTATTTTTAAAAAGGGTTTAAGAGAATGCATAAATAGATTTAACCCTAGGATGCAAACTATATGCTTTTATTATTTCAAATGCCTAAAAATAAAAGTCAAATATTTTCTTTTCTTTTATAATCAAAATATGAAATAGAAAGGACAAAGACACTCACCAAACAACATAAATATCTACTAGGGAACTTACTTGATTTTATTGTTGATCTTAGCTTTAACTTATGCCTAGAATATCCATACAACTTTAAACCTACAAACAACTTACAAAACCCTAGAAAATTTGATTAGTGTTTGGGGGCCTACTTAGGCCACTATATGACTAAGCTTAGAGGTGCAACATTCAAGTCCCCTTGGTCCTTTTAGTTAACCATTCAAAAATAAAATGATATTTGAACTTTGGAACAAGAAAAAGCAAGATGGGATGGACATGCATCAATGAAATAAAATGAAATAGAATGCAAGTAACGTAAAGCTAAAATGCAACCAACAAATTAGGGTTTTGGGAAGCAAAAATTTACCCCCAAACCCTAATTGACCAAATTCATGCCCTATAATTAGGGGTCATGAATCTGGATTACCAAATTCACACCTTGTATGGATGGGGTATGAATTTGGTTCAAATGCACTTTTTGGGTCCCAAAATGCCAAAAAATGTGATACAAAATAACAAAAATAGAGCTAATGACTAAGAATACAAATAAAAAACCTGGTTAGCCAATGGAGGAAGTAAGGAGAAATGAGAATATGAGGGAAGCACTCTAGAATGGTGAATTTCTCCAACCATAAAGACTCTGCTTAAACCCCAAGGGCAACCAAAACCAAAGCAACAAAATAACAACAATAGATCATAACAGAAGACAACTTGTTAGTGAACAATAAGTGAGTTAGGATCTAGGATTCTCCAAAATATTGACTGGTTTCAAGATGGGAAAAAATAGGGGATCCAATCCTCTATTTATAAGAGGTTTGGAGGGTTAAAGGGTGGAAAAACAAAATTTCATTGTGGGTAAGGGTCGACACCAAAATGAGTTGATGAAGGGTGGGGTTTTTAAGAGAAAAATACCTAAAACATTAAATTCATGCCCCATATGGACCAAGTATGAATTTGGTAAGGCTAGGGAAAAATGTCAAAGGAAGAAATGAAAATGGGTCCCAAATTTGCAATTGGAAAGTTTGGGTGGCTTCCTAAGGATCTAAGGAAATATTGACTCATTTTATATGTCTAGCATTTTCCATGGGTCAATTTTCCATGTCTATATTTTCCCCCCTCTTTGATGCATTTATGGCTAATTAAATGCATCAAAGAAATATGTAGATTCCTATGGGCAAAGACGATGGACACACATAAAAAGGGGTGGTTGGGTTTGGAAGTGTAGCACCCTAAAATTGGCACAGTTAAACCATCAGTAAAAAGTAGAAATTTTAATTTTAACCTTGAAACCGCCCGTTAACCACTGACCTCATTTTTCACACCATTTTTAGAGGTTGTTGTGACCATTGGATGATATCGTCGTCGATCTGACGATATCGTCCCAAATCGAATGAATTTGTCTAGAACAGAACGTCCAGATGATTTCGTTCCAAAACTAATTTTTTGCAATTATCTTATGTTCCAACGACCTCTCCAACTTGGGCAGAAGCGTGTCTACATGGTTGGAGATTCCCACATTAGGGATCTCCCAGATTGGGATGATCCCCAACCTCCTAACCTCACCCTAATACTATATAAACTAATATTTTCCCAGTTTATCCCCCTGACTCGCTACCTGGCTGATTATTTCCCTACAATTTTAGTTTTTGCTGTGATATCCCATCATTTGCACTTGTGTTTTCAATTTTTGTTGTAGGATTTTACTGTGTTTTAGCTGGAGGTAGCTCAGATCGTCACAGGTGATTCAACTACAATTTTAGACAATCTTGTCAAGATCGACGATGATCTTGTACGATTGCAGATGATCTGGTCTGCAATTCAGCTTGGGGGCAATCAGAGCCCTGAGTTTACATTCTTTATCTCATTTTCCTTATTTATGGGTACATTAGATTAATTTAATTCTATTTTGCATCTTGAAGTTCACCTCATTTAGCATAATTGCATGATAAAATTCAAAATAAGTTTCCAAAATAGTGCATCTCATTTAATTTGATATTTGGATTTATCATTCAAACATCCACTCTTATTTCTATCATTTTGCATCATTCTTGCAATTGTATTTTTGGTTTTTGGTGTCTGTTTTCTTGATTGCAGGTTTCTGATGAATTCGCCTGACGAATTTTTTAGGTTGCTGACGATCTTGGGTGATCTCAAACGATCTCCTATGATTTGGAATGATTCTATACAATTACAGATGATCTTGTCATATCCGGGATGATTTGGACTCCTACAAGCTTCAGAATCTTCATCAGACATCAAAAATCAAGTGTACTCTTCTCCATTTTATATATTCTCTATATTCAATCACATTAGGATTCATTTATGTTTGTTGTCTTCATATAAATCAGAATCTTCATATAGAATAGCTTAGCTTCATTTTGGCCAACCTAGGAATCTAAATGATTGAACATAAAATGAACAAATCAAACCCATTCTCAACCTAGGCATGGAAACTGCCACTCAAAGTTTCCTGGTGAACCCCACCATCCGTCAAAAATTCACCTTTATACCCCTCCCCCGAGAGGCGCGACCTTCAAAGGGCCTCTCCGTCCGAGGTATTGTTCCATCCTTTTCTCACCCCCATTTTGGGTATGGATCCTTTAGCCTGAAGGTAAGGGTGCAAAAAATTTGGGCGATACATTTTGGTGAACCCGACGTGAAACTAAAAACACCTTTTGAAAAAAATAAAAAAAAAACACATTATTAAGAACATCTAGAATCATTAGAAAAATTTTAAATTTGCATATCATACTTAGATGGTAGATTATAATAGAATACGAGCTATCTCCATAAATATTGAAAATCAATTAACGGCCATAGAGATTACTTCTGTGCTTAGAGTACCTCAAACATATAGAGCCCAACCTTTGTGGGACAAACTTGATAGGAGATTGGGTATTATTGAATCTAGATCTGCAGAACTTAGGCAAATTAAGAGGTTTTCCCTAGATAGAATCCTAGATCCTGATCAGGTGACTTTGTATCATGAACTTCAGAGAGCTTGCCATAGGTGGTTAGCCGATAAAAGAGCACTTGTGTCTTCTGAATTATACACCTTTGAGGAATACCTTGAGAACACAGTTGTAGTACATAAATTTTTATCTCGTGTAGAGGATCAAGAAGTTGTTCTTACGGATTGAAAGAGATGGAATAGAGTTCCTAGAGCTGTGTTGTATTAAGAGTATTGCCATAAACTTTATTTTTACATGTCAGAGTCTGAAATAGATCATATTACCATAGCACACTTTTTCAAGTTCTTGAAAAATAACTTTCAATTTGAAGAGGAGCATTTCATGACTCCTGATGAACTTGACCCTATCAATGATATCCATAAACTATTCATAGAAAGCTAAGTGATTCTTTCTACTATTGTTTCTTACAACTAGCATGTTGTTTGTTATTTTTTCTCGCAAAATAATAATATAATAAAATCACACAAAAAAAAAACAACAAAACATTTCCTTTTAAAGTATTATAGTAGGTATATAGTTAAAATATATACCTCTCAACCCTATCGCATATATATATATATATATATATATATATATATATATATATATATATATATATATATATATATATATATATATATATATATAAGTATATATATTTGCTAAAACCTAAGTTTAGCAAAATGCCTAGAATTAGGAATGGAAAAAAAATCTAAGAAGATGAAGATTGGTTAGGAAGACCATTAATTGACCAAAATGTCCCTCCTGAGGACCAAGTTTAGGAAGAAGAAACCCTAGACCAGAAAGAAGAAGAGCTTGCTGTAGGAAATGAACAAGAAGAAACTATTAGAGAGGAAGGATCCTCATCCCCTAAAATGTCTCCGAGAGGAGCTATCACTTTTGAGAACTATTGGTCACGAATATGCCACAGGAAATGATTTTAACATAAATGCGCCCTAGACCCAGCCAACATTGAAAGGCCGAGAGAAAGAAATGTCTCCCGGACCAATCTCCAGAGAGGGCTGGTTCCCTTACTAAATTCTATGTTGTTGAAGACTAGAGTTGCAGGAAAGAAATAGGAAATATGCAGAAAGAAATGGGAAATTATGAAAAGAGATGGGAAATATGGCCACAGGCCGAATTTGTCAGATCGAGGAAAGAGTAGCAGTAGGAATTTAACATCAAGCACATAAGCAACATATAATAAAAGAGCGCATCCTAATTCACTTACAACCTTGCATGGACAACCTCCAGAATTGCATTCCAGAACTCACTTCCTCACCAGCAATATTCAAACTCAGATGCAAAATTTAAATTTAGCAGCAGATAAGCAATACAAGCGTAAAGGAGAAATGCAGAAGATAGAAATCACATAGAAGTTGCTTGCAAAATCAGAGGCCAAATATATTTTATTCATGCAAAGAACTTGAAAAGTTTTTCAACAAAAGTCTTTCTCTCAATACCTCTTTCTGAGATCTACATTGATATTTATAGAGGTACTGCCTCTTTGTAGCATTTAAAAAATGAAACACACTTCCTCGAGATCTACAAAATGTGCAACAAAAATAAGGAAACGATCCCCTTAAACCAGCCTCGAAGAAGTCAAAAATTGAATGAAACAAGGAATCGGTCGTCTTCATTAAATAGTCATTCTCGGAGCATGCTTGGACAGTTAAAAAATCACGAACATAAGATTTTAATAATGGAGGCATCTTCAATTCTAGTGGTTGTGAAAACTACAAGCCTAAGCACATTCTTCTATCTTGCACACATCGGAAAGCAGCAAAACATTGAATTCTGGAGTGCTTTTAATCCTTGGAAATCGCAATACTTCATCGGGCCGTTGAATTGCTTTCTAGTGCGAAACCATGACAGGTCGCGAAAACATGACATGTCCCGAAATCGTGACATATTCTTTCTCCGTACGCTTTTGCCACTTTGGGTTATGAAAACCAAACATGTCACGAAATCGTGACATATTTGGCTCTTTGTTCTCCTTCGTCACCTTAGGTCGCAAAAATGCGATGCGTCACGATTTCACGACGTTCCGTACTATTATGCTCCTTCTTTGCTCTGTTCTCACGAAACTATGACCTGTCGCGATTTCACGACATTTTTTATCATTTTTTTCTTTTCGCACTTTGAACCGCGAAAACATGACAAGTCACGATTTCGCTACATCTTTCTCTCTTTTGTCTTTCTCACTGCTTCCCATCGCGAAAACAAGACATATCGCAAAATCGTGACATCTTCTACTTTTTGTGCCTTTCTCTTCTCTCTACCCACGAAACTACAACATGTCACGAAATCGTGATAGTTTTCTCTTCCTTGGCCTTCATCCTCTTGCAAGCAGCAAAAATGGAACATGTCACGAAATCGCGACATCTTTCTCTATTTAGCCTCTTCTCCACAATATTTAACGAAATCACGACATTTCCTTGCTTTCTCTAGTGTTGTCGCTTTCTGTCGTGATATCACGACGTTTTGCTCTTGCTTGGTCTCATCTTCAAAAATATCATGAAATCATGACGTCTTTACATTCTGCCTCGATATCGCGACGAGGTTCATTGTCATTACCCTTTGCTCAATTATGTCATGATTTTGTGACCTTTTCTATCACCCTGCTCCATGGCCATCACAATTTGTGAAAACGCGACATGTCACGATATCATGACAATTTTACTGCTCTGCCTCCATTGACCACGTTGACCGCAATTTTGGAACACGTCACGATATCACAAAATTCTCTGATTTTGGCTTCTCTCTCCTCTAAACACCCGCGATAGTGCGACATGTCGCGATATTGCGACAGTTTTGAATCCGTGCTCTCCATGCTGTTTTTGGTCACGATATTGCGACAGTCTTCGAACTTAGTTGTTTTGGCACCAAAACTCATAGAGAAACATAGAGGAGTGAATACTCAACAATTTATGCATGAATAATCTAGAATCAAAACAATGTGGCAAAAATGCCAACAAGAACATGGAACAATTCTGGAAGTTTATTAACACTAATATTGGTGTTTTTAATAGAGCAGCCCATATGGACAAGGATCGAATTAGTGACACTCAAGCAACTCTAGAAGAAGTATTTCAAACATGCACTAATCCCTTGTCCTTTATTGAACAAGAGAGTGATCAAGTTGGACCATCCAATTTGGATATAGTAGCTGCGATCCAGAGCATGCAACAACAGTAGGTTACCCAACAATCTAAAGTGCCTGTTAACAAGCCTAGGGTCATTCCCGCACAAAATAAACCATCATTTACTGCTCTATTTTGCTAAACTCTTGATCAACATACCTCAAATCAACAAAAACCCAAAACAAAACCGAACACCAATTACCAAAAATCTAAGGAACAACATAATACTATTACAAATCCCCTTCATAATACTCTTCCTACCAACACTTTGCATAATAGCAATATAACATCTAATCCTTATGTCACACCATCATACACTCATAGATCCCATACCTATGTGCCACCGAACCAATATGGTGGACAAACTAGCAATCTTGAAGCCATGGTGAAATAGTTAGTTTCTCGTATGGACCAGATAGATCCCTACCATCCCTCGTACAATTATCGAGAGATGTGTAGTCAGCCTTTAGATCCTATAGTCGTAGCACAACCATATCCTAAACATTTTCCTATGCCTGTTCTTCCCATATATAAAGGAACCGAAGATCCCATAGAGCATCTTCATATGTTTAGGATAGCATGTCATGATATATCACATGATGACTTGTTATTACTAAAAATGTTCCCAAAAAGCTTGGGAGGAATGGCATTAGAGTGGTATTATCAATTACCCACTAATTCTTTGAGGAATTTCAAAGAAACTGTCGAGTCTTTTGTTCATCAATTTAGTGCCTACATCGAAAGATATGTGACCATTAAAGATTTGTATAACTTAAAATAGGGCAAATATGAATGCTTTGCTGATTTCCTAGCTAGGTGGAGACAGTTGATAGGAAAATTGCACTTTGTGTTACCTTATAGGGAGATGTTGGACATCTTTATTAATAATTTGCAAGAGCAACTATCTTATGAATTATCAACTACTACCTTGACCACCTTCGATCAGGCTATAGACTTAGCCCGAAGAGTGGAAGATGCTCTCATTAGGAGAGGCCAGCTTAAAAAGAGAGATGATGAGAAAACATCCAAAAATCAATATAAGAATAAACAAGTTGTGGGTGATGGAGTCACCGATAGCAAAAATATCGCTAATGTTAATGCTGCGAAGACAACGGAGAAGTTTGTACTGAAACCTCCTGATAGACCTCCTCAAGAATTTACTAGGTTAAATCAACCTTTATCAACTATTCTACCACAATTATTAGAATGAGGTTTGATTCAATTACCAAATATTTGGGAACCTGATCCAACTATACCCGGATACAGAGCAGATTTACACTGTGACTTCCATAGAGGACCTGGACACACTACCAACTCTTGTAAAATATTAAAACATAAAATACAAGACTTGATTGATAACAATGAGATGGAGGTGCAAGCCTTTCAACCTAAGCAAAATCCTCCTAATAATGTTCAAAAGAACACCCCACAAAACCAGAATCAGAATGCCAATCAATCATTGGACATATTTCAACATCCCTTACCAAAACATGGTAAGGAGGTGGCTAATCAAGTTGAACATCATAATGTCCCTCCTCCTGCCCGATATGTAGGAACTATTAGTGGGCATTTACCTGTTCATGATCTGGAAATATTTGACACAACTTTATCCGTGGTTACAACCAGGCCTCTATATAATATTCAGATACCTGATCTTAGTGATACATAATACGAGACTGAGAGTGATATGGAAATCACATCAAATCAATCGAATAGTTCTAAAGATGAATCGGATCCTATTCACCCTATCACAAGTTATATGGTTCCATAAGAGCCATTTCCAAGAAGAGTCACTACTAGACCATCGTCTCACCGATTACTTTCTAATGAGCTAGCTATAAACGCTAGACCAAGACCCATTCATCATCCACAGAATAATATTGTGGGTACCATCGGAGCTGTTACTAGACAACATGCTCAAAATTCTCAACAAGATCAAATTCAGAATGGTGGATCAGCTCCATTTGTTTTGAAGGTTCCTAATAAAGGGAATCATTCACCTAATGTTCAACCTAAACCTCCTTATAATATTAATGAACAATTATCAAATATTACAACTAGAATTTCTCTCTTGGACCTTTTAAGATCTTCTCCTACACATAGAGATGAATTAATGCTCACATTAAGCCAGATGATGGTACCACAAGACATTCAACCTGAAGCCATGGCCGATACTATAATAACTCGTGAAGTTGATTGTATTGACTTTCGGGATAGAGACATACCACAACATAGTTTACATAAAGATAACCCCTTGTATATTACCGCCTTAATTGGAGATGTAGCAATCAAACGAGTTTTGATTGATAATGGTTCATCTTTAAATATCTCGCACTTTTGACTTCTACCAAATATTTGGGTTTAGAAGTGATGAAATGAAAAGAACTGATATGATCATAAAATCTTTCAATGACGAAACACAAGAAACGTGTGGAGTTATTACCATTCCATTGCAGGTTGGTCCAAGAACCTTGGATACGACCGTGTTTATTGTACATTGCCCTGCATCGTACAATATACTCTTGGGTCGTCCTTGGATCAACGCGATGCGAGATGTTCCCTCAACTTTACATCAATGTGTTAAGTTCAAATTTAAGAATCAGTTGGTTACCATTCATGGTGATCCAAGACCCTTTGATATGTGTGCTTTGGTAGAACCTATTGGAGTTCAATTTTGCCCCGCTCTATCATCCACACATCCTAATTCTCATTATCCATCTAAACGTGTGAAACTCACACCCACAACGTCATCTACTTCTTCTCCATCAGTTGCACCTCCACATATAGCTCAACCATCTTCTGAACAAACCGCATTAGGACCTAAGAAAGATCCTAATCCCACAACCAATGTCTCTTGTTCTACTCCTATAACTTCCATACCTATAATAGACCCATCTATCGACACCTCTACACCGTCTACATCCACAAAATTCATATTTTCTACATCGAAATACATAGGGAATGTTCCTTCTACCTCTTATGCTCTTACTGACGAGCTCTTACCCGATCTATCTAAAATTCTTATATCAGAAGAAACGAATGCTTCTATGCAAGATTCCCTTATTTTAAATAATTTGCCACCATCTCCTCATACCTTGGGCCTCCCACAGCCTATGGGAAGTATTTACCAAGTCGGGAGCTGTGCCTTTATTTATAAGGGATATGACTAGGGTAGAATACCTAGAAACATCAGAACTCATTATGATGGATATGCTCGATGTTATTTTACTAATGAGTATATTAAAGCCAAACCTATAATGCTTAAATTGGGATATAAAGGGAAAGGTTTGGGACCTTTCCAGAATGGTATGAAAGAACCTTTTGAGGTAGAAGCGTGGCCCGCCCGATGTGGTGTGGGCCTATTTTCTAGTAAGGGTCAGCCATTCCCATTTGAGGATGATGACCATCTTATATGTTACCAAGATTATTTAGATGAACGCGATGCTTTGCGTTTAACGAATAAGACATTCACATGTAATATGCTATCTATAGCTTATCCTGAGATGATCACTGAATCCGACGATGAGTTGGAGGGAGATATCTTTCACGATGTCTCCGTTGAGGAATTATTACATAATGGATTTTATTTTGATGGCTCTATACCTAGTATAGCCCAGCTTGAGGCCACGACTCCTCAAGACGAATTATCCAAGCTAACCTTGGAAGAATTACAAGAATTGGGCGTTTCACCCACCCCACCTAATTTTGAGAGAGATCTACACATGGAAGTAGAAAATGTCATAAAAATTAACATTGGAACCGATGATAACCCTCACATAATCAACATTGGATCAGAATTGAGTCAAGAAAAATAGGATAAATACATTGCATTTCTTAAAGAATATGAAGATGTCTTTGCTTGGACATATGAAGATATGCCAGGTTTAGACCCTTCTGTAGTTATGCATCACCTAGTAGTGCATCCGGATGCTAAACCTGTTAAGCAGAAGCTTAGAAAAATGCATCCTAAAGTGGCCTTACTAGTCAAAGGGGAGTTAGAAAAACTCCTGAATGTTATTTTTATACAAGCCATTGATTATGCTGAATGGATCTCGAATGTAGTTCCAATGAACTTAAGAAAGAAGCTACTAAGATTAGGGTTTGTACAGACTTTAGAGATATTAATGTTGCATGCCCTAAAGATGATTTTCCCCTTCCCAATATGGATCAGATCATTGATTTTACTGCTGGGAGTGGAATGATATCCTTAATGGATGGATTTTCTGGTTATAATCAGATCAGGATAGCTCCTGAAGATCAGGCTAAAACAACCTTTATTACCCCTTGGGGGACTTTCTGTTGGAAAGTGATGCCATTCGGTTTGAAGAATGCAGGTGCAACCTATCAACGAGCCATGACTTATATCTTTCATGATATGATGCATGATATACTACATGATTATGTAGATGACATTATAGCTCATTCTACTGAAGAAGATGACCATTTAGATGACTTGAGAAAAGTATTTGATCGGTTAAGGGAATATCTTATCCGATTGAATCCAACCAAATGTATATTCGGAGTTAAGTCAGGTAAATTATTGGGGGTTATAGTTTCTTTACGTGGCATCAAAATTGACCCTCTCAAGATTACGACTATCACTGATATGCCCGCACCTACAAATATATCTGAATTACGAAGTCTACAAGGTAAGCTTCAAGCTATCCATCGCTTCATCGATAAGCTGGCGGATAAAACTGGACCCTTTCTTAAGCTTCTTAAGAAGGATGTCTCTTTCCATTGGGATGACGAATGTAAGGAAGCATTTGAACTCCTCAAACAATATCTTCTTAACCCACCTGTACTTTCACCACCTAAACCTGATCGCCCATTTATCTTGTATATTTTTGCTTCAGATTTTGCTTTAGGAGCTATGTTAGCTCAACTTGATGATGAGAAAAGAGAGCGTGCTAATTATTACATTAGCAGAACATTAATTAGTTATGAAACCCGCTACACAACATTAGAGAAGTTATGTCTAGCAGTCATATTTTCTACACAGAAACTATGCCATTATATGCTCAGTCAAAAAACATACGTTATTGCTAAATCCTGATCCCTTGCGGTATCTCATGAGTCGACCTTATTTATCTGGTCACATAACGAAGTGGGTTCTTGCTCTAAGCGAGTTTGAACTCATGTTTATAGGACATAAGTCTATTAAGGGTCAAATCATAGCAGATCAATTAGTCGTTGCACCCTTAGAGTCCACCCATCCCCTCGTCATTGAGTTTCCCGACGAATGCCTTAACCTAGAGGCGGATCATTCAGAGCAATGGTCCCTATACTTTGATGGAGCCCGATGCATGAGTGGGGCTGGTGTAGGTATTATTTTGATATCTCCATAGAAACATCTCATACCTCTATCCTTTAAATTAATGTTTGCCTGTACTAATAACATTGTTGAATATGAGGCTCTAATCCTTGGATTACGAGCTGCCCTGGCACTAAAAATTAAAAATCTATTAGTTTTCGGTGATTCTCAACTTGTTATAAATCAAATTAATGATGTTTATCAGACCAGAGATGATAAATTGTGCCCATATAAAGCATATGTATTACAATTAATATCTTTATTTGATCAAGTTACCTTGGAAGCTATTCCTAGAACTAGCAATCGTGCGGCTGACGCTATGGCCACAGCTGCATCTCTTTTACCCTTGGAGTTAGATGATGAATATGCTACCATCATTATTCGTCGACTCCAGGAACCCGCTTCAACTAAATCATGCTTGGAACCTTTGGACGTGTTTCTAATCAACGAAACTATTCCTGAACTTTGGTACACTGACATCCTCAATTTTCTTCAAAATGGGACCTTCCCTGAAGGTTTTAATAGAAACCAATGCCGGTTATTACGTAGACGAGCAAGTCGCTTCGTAATAATTGGCAATACGTTATATAGGAGATCTTTTGAAGGTATCCTATTGAGATGTTTGAATCTAGAAGAGTCTAGATCAGCTTTGAGTGAAGCCCACGATGGATCTTGTGGGGGACACTTTAGTGGTAGCGCCATTGCTAAGAAGCTCCTTAGGATAGGATATTTTTGGCCTACCATGGAGAATGATGCACATGATTACGTGCACCATTGCGACAAGTGCCAAAAACATGCTGACCTTGTCCATGCGCCTGCACAAGAACTATAGGCTATTTCATCTCCTTGGCCCTTTTCAAAATGGGGCTTAGACATCATCGAAAAATCAATCCTGTGTCATCTGATGGACACAAATTCATCATAACCACCACCGAGTATTTTACGAAGTGGGTCGAAGCTATGCCCTTAGCTTCTTGCACTGGAACGCAAGTTTCCAAGTTTATTCTTAATCAAATTATTTGTAGGTTCGGAATTCTTGCAAATCTCATCTCGGATAATGGAACTTGTTTCAAAAACAAATATGTAAAGAAACTATGTCAAAAATATAAAATTCAACATCGTTGGTCCACTCCCTATTATCCTCAGGGTAATGGCCAAGCAGAAGCATCTAATAAAACATTAATTAAAATCCTCAAGAGACTGGTCAATAAATCTAGCCATGATTGGCACATTCAATTATATCCTACTTTGTGGGCTTATCGAACTAGCATTCGTACTCCCACGGGCACTTCACCTTTTGTTTTGGTTTATGGCGCTGAAGTTATTTTTCCCTTTGAACTAGAAGTTCCTTCTTTGGCTCTGCTACTTCAAGATACTGAAGTAGGAGATGAATATCATGCTGGCAGATTTAGTCAACTGGAACTCCTAGATGAGAAGTGCATTAATGCTTTGGAGCATCTTCGTGCCTACCATAACAAGCTCAAACGAGCATATCTCAAGAAAGTTCATAATCGATCCTTTGAGATCGACGACCTCGTCTTAAAAGAAAATAAAAAAAATACTAATGCAACTAAAGACCTTAAAGGCAAATTCGAGCCTAACTGGCTTGGGCCATATATTATCACTGCTAAATTTGGATCGGGAGCATACAGATTAGCTACCTTAGATGGTAAATATCTTAAAGAACCTATGAACATTATGCATCTTAAGCGCTATTATGCATAAATCTGGTAATTTCATCACTGTATATATTATACATATTGTCTCATATTAGTAATTCATATAAAAATTTCAAAAATAGTAATATTATGTATTCTCTCAATTCATAAATTAAAATCAAAATATAAAAAAATCAAAATCATCAAAATCCTCAAAAACATCTTCTATTTTGCACCTATCAATTCTTGAAGTATTGCAGTTATATTTTCAGTTATTTTGGATAAATTAGCATTTATCTGGAATCCCTCACTTTCACACTCACATGAATAAATATCTTGATCTTATTTGGTATGATTATTAATCTCTCTTATATCGAAGTCCACAGTTGAATTAAATAAAGTTTTGAGCATAGAGAACTGATCTTGTTATTTACTTGAACCAAGTACACCTTTTCACATTAAAATGATTTCATTGCAAATTCAAAACGATGCTACATAGTAGAAGTGGTCTCTTGAGCAAAAAGTTTCCCCTGCTATCCTATCATGCACATGGTCTAGAATCTTTGAGAATTGACAAAAGGACAAGCTCACCCCTGCCCAGAATAAAAATCCCTTGCTCTACAGCCAATCCGAGCAAGTATCCCTAGTATAGGAAGAAAAAGAAAAAGAAAAAGAAAATCAAGGAAAATCATGAGAAAAAGAGAAATTATTTAGAAGCATTATTTCAGTATCATTTTGTACCATCTCAGCAATATTTCAGCATTATCTCAATGTCAAGCAAAAAAAAAATAGAAAAAGAAAAAGAAAAGAAAAGAAAAAGCAAAAAGCAATAAATCCCTCCCCCCCCTTTGAAAGAAGGAAGTGTGAAGCTTGAATCCCTGGAATTCTCAATTATTCAAAAACTATGAGGTAAACCCCATAACAGGTGATTTGTGCCCAACTTGCTTGACATTGGGTAACTCCTAGCGTGGTGATATGTCTGTCACATTAGCGACCTTCTTTTGTATAGACCTATGTCCGCTTATGGATCAGCTAGCTCTTGATGACCCGACTTACATAGTAGTCTGGTACGGTTACATGCATATAAATCATGGTCAACGAACACTCATTTGGTTAATTCAAATTACTTGTATCAAATTATCTTGCTCAAAATTGGTAAATGAACATTACAATTGCACACACATTTGTGTTTGAGAGATTTTGTATCATTATGATAGATCAAGATCGGCAATGAACTCACGTATGCACATGGGGTTCCTTATAAATCTAAATTTTGTCTTTGAGATAATTTAAAATATTTATTCAAATCTTCTGGAATAATTTGACTTTCTTACTTGAGAATATCTGCTTAGCGTAAAATCAATTAAATACATTTTTTTCAAAAATCCAAAATTTTCTTGCAAAACATGTTCAAAAATCTAGCAATAAAGTCACATTTATATATTTTTGACTTTCGCGATGATGGTATAGTTCCTAAACCTAAATTGGAATTTTATGCCTAGTGCAAGTCCTCATTTTTATATTTTCTGTTTATCTCAAAATCAAAAATCAACTATGCAATAAAACTATTATATCAATTTCTTCTTTGGATTTCACGATGATGGTATAAGTCTATACCTAAAATTCTATGCCTAGCGCAAACCATCGTTCTAATTTTATTTCCCATTTATTTAATCCATAAAAGCATATGGCTTAAATCATTATGTTACACAATTGTGCTTTAAAAAGAATGAAAACTTTCCTATTTCATTTCATTATGTCAACATTCATTTTTTTTTTCGACGATGGTATAATTCCTAGGGAATTGTTCAAATTTCTATCATACTTAGGAATTTTATGCCTAGAAAAAATCATATTTTTAATATTTCATGCATAATATTTTCATGGAAATCTGAAAACAAATCATCACTATCATCATTTTTCATCATCACAACACAAAGTCTTAAGAAAGTCTCTTAAGCACCCTTTTACTTTTAGCAATATTTCTCTCATACCGGGATTAGCTTGATGACCTAGCGAGCGACGACTCCATGAAATGGTCATGTAACAGTGACAATGTCCTTTGAAATTATTGTTAGAAGTCACTTTATTTTCATCAAAACACACCACAACAACCAGTTTGTTTACATCATATTATTTCATTTAATTTTATAGCATGACATAAAATTATAATATTTTCAATGACATAATTACATGAATAGTCAATCAACAATTAAAATATTAAAGCATCATAAAACATATGCACAAGTCATATCACAAAAAGAACATCATATATATATCAAGAAGTATATACATCATATCAAAACGGATTGGTATGCCACAATCTATACCCCGGCATACTCAATCATCTCAAAAATAGTCTATGTACAATGTGCATCTAGTCTCGAGAAGACCTCGAGCTCTCATCCTCATCTCCTCTCCCGCCCTGAGGTGGAGGAGGTGGTCCCATCGAATCCCATACTGTATCATGGGTCCTCGATGTCGATCGTGATGATGTCCTCGACGACCCCATCCTGATCGGCTCCGCAATGCCGGTTGGCAATTGTATCCTCTGGCCCTCTGGAACCAGCTGGTAGTACACTCCCTGATAGAACATGGTCCGAGCAACCGACCATGCCAGCTCTAGAAATGCTCACCCCTTCGCTTCGAGCCCTGAGCCGTGTAGCCTCATCCTATAGAGTCTGCACCTGAGCTCGTAGGCGGGCATTCTCCGCCCGGAGAGCTACCATCTCGCTGCTCTCCCCCACCTCGACACCCTTGCCCCTATCGGGTGATGGTGGCCTATCCCTCTACTGAGGAGGGAGTCTTTCTCTCCTCTCCTCCCTCCTCTCTGATTGTTGCTTGTCTCTTCGGAGCCTGTGGTACTCTTCGATGTCTCTCCTGAGGAGGTCATCACTGATCCCTCCCTTCGTGACCCCTCGCTGCATCGATGGCAGCCTGGCACCGCCTCTCCATCCATTGCACTATAGCATGCATCGGACCCTATGCCCTCGTCATCCGAGGAGGGTGGATGCCTACATACTAGGCATCATATCCATCTGCTATCCCCGCATCATCCCCATCCACTGGCTGAATGGGGGCATCATCAACATCCTGACTCCAGAACCACTGCATGTCTGGAGCCCCACTCAGTGTGGTACTATCCCGCATAGTCTGAGAGTACTCATAATCCCTAAGAGTAGGGATCCCCTGTTGTAGACCGAACTACCTCAAAACTTGGTCGTAGCGATGGAGCTCTACCTCTCCCCACTCTGTCCTCAACCATATGACTCACCTGATGTGAGCCAACTCCTGTCCATCCTCTACCCACCCTGGATGCTCTCTCCATGGTCTCTAGGTGATCCGATCTGGGGTGAGGTCATCCAAAAACCTCCGAGACATCGACAGATCTATCTGCCATTGTGACCCTCTCTGGAGCCACCAATAGAAAACCTGGGGTCTCTCCCAGTCAACTCCTATCAGTGGAAGCCCTACCGGCCTTCGCACCGCAATGTGCTCCCAACACCAAACCTGTAGAAGTGATGTCAGCACCAGATATCGACCCCCCTTGTATACGACCCCGTAAAGGATCCTATACAAGCGACACAATACAAAGCTACCCCAAGCAAACCTGTATTTGTGGTCTCTCATGTCACAGACCACATCTAAAAGTAGCCACGGTAATCTGCATCCACTCTGGTGGCATAGAAGAAGGCCACCCACCACCCCTACCAAAACTCGGGTCAACCGAGATGCCCTAGGCATCCGCCTCAAAGCCTCGATGTTCACTCCACCCTTCTCTAGGATGAAGCTCGGGTCCTCGCACAATCTCATCATAGCGTGGCCCTGATTGGCCGAAGGGGTCATGAATCGACCGTGTATGGGGATCCTCAAGATCCTCCATACATCCTCTAGAGTGGGAGTCATCTCCCCTATCGATAGCCGAAAGCAGGACGACTCTGGATACCATCTCTCTGCTAGGGCTATCAGTAGCCCCATGTCTGTAGGAATTTGTGGCATCTCTGCCACATGCTGCAGTCCTACCTCTACCAATCTATCTCACTCGACCTGATCGAGCATGGCCAAATCATCTCTTAGACCTCCGTATTTCCACTCCCGACTCTTTAGCAATCCCCTCTACAAAATAAGCAATAAAACAACAAAAATCATTAGTACATAATCATTAAAAAAAAATCAATTAAAATCAAATCATCCCATAAAAGTTGATATCGCCCATTATTGGACGATATCGTACCAAATTTAGATAAAATCGTCCTTAATAGGATGAAATCGTCTCCGTTCTTCAATTTGGGGATCACCCCTTATTGGACGGGATCGCCCCTATTTCTTCGATTTCGTCCCTAGACGAAATCGGCAATATAGAGACGATTTTGTCGACGGCCTGTGATGCCCAAAAACACTTAAAATTCAAGTCAAAAATCAAGTAAATCAAGTTAAAAACATAGTAAACTAGGTTTAGATCCTTACCCGCAACCCGCGCCGGATCTCTGTCGATCTGTGCACCGTTTCCACCATTTCTCCTGCAGAGCTCTGAAACAGCGAAAGTGAACAGTAAAAATGAATTAGGGTTTTACCCTATTTTTCTTATTTTTATTCAAAATGACATTTTTTTAATTTTTGCTTTTTCGCGCTTTTACCTCAAACGTTCGATTTGGGTAAAAACTCGGAGGGGGCACCATAGCAAATAGTCGTATGATTCGACCTAGAATCATCGTCTAAAAAATGGAATAAATTTTTGCTTTCTCGTAAAGCGTGAAGAACTCGTCTTTAACGCATTTTTTTAAGAAAATTCTCTAAAGAGGGGGCAAAATGTAGCACCCTAAAATTGGCGCAGTTAAACCATCAGTAAAAAGTAGAAATTTGAATTTTAACCCCGAAACCGCCCGTTAACCGCTCACCTCATTTTTTGCACCATTTTTAGAGGTTGTTGTGACCGTTGGACGATATCGTCGTCGATCTGACGATATCGTCCCAAATCGGACGAATTCATCTGGAACAGAACGTCCAGACGATTTCGTCCCAAAACCAAATTTTTGCAATTAGCTTCTGTTCCAACGACCTCTCCAACTTGGGCAGAAGCGTGTCTACGCGGTTGGAGATTCCCACGTTGGGGATCTCCCAGATTGGGATGATCCCCAACCTCCTAACCTCCCCCTAATCCTATATAAACTGGGATTTTCCCAGTTTATCCCCCTAACTCCCTACCTGGCTACTTGGCTGATTATTTCCCTACAATTTTAGTTTTTGTTGTGATCTCCCATCATTTGCACTTGTGTTTTCAAGTTTTGTTGCAGGATTTCACTGTGTTTCAGCCGAAGGTAGCTCGGATCGTCGCAAGCGATTCAACTACAATTTTAGATGATCCTGTCAAGATCGACGATGATCTTGTATGATTACAGATGATCTGGTCTGCAATTCAGCTTGGGGGCAATCAGAGCCCTGAGTTTGCATTCTCTATCTCATTTTCCTTATTTATTGGTGCATTAGATTAATTTACTTCTGTTTTGCATCTTGGAGTTCACCTCATTTAGCATAATTGCATGATAAAATTCAAAATAAGTTTCCAAAATAGTGCATCTCATTTAATTTGATATCTGGATTTATCATTCAAACATCTATACTCTTATTTCTATCATTTTGCATCATTCTTGCAATTGTATTTTTGGTTTTTGGTGTCTTCTTTTCTTGATTGTCTGGTTTCTATATGAATTTGCTCGATGAATTCGTCAGGTCATTGATGATCTTGGGTGATCTCGGATGATCTCCTATGATTTGGGATGATTCTGTACAATTACAGATGATCCTATCATATCCGGGATGATCTGGACTCCTACAAGCTTTAGAATCTTCATCAGACATCATAAATCAGGTGTACTCTTCTCCATTTTATATATTCTCTGTATTCAATCACATTAGGATTCATTTATGTCTGTTGTCTTCATATAAATCAGAATATTCATATAGAATAGCTTAGCTTCATTTTGGCCAACCTAGGAATCTGAATGATTGAACATAAAATGAACAAATCAAACCCATTCTCAACCTAGGCATGGAAACTGCCACTCAAAGTTTCCTGGTGAACCCCACCATCCATCAAAAATTCACCTTTATACCCCTCCCCCGAGAGGCGCGACCTTCAAAGGGCCTCTCCATCCGAGGTATTGTTCCATCCTTTTCTCACCCCCTTTCGGGTACGGATCCTTTAGCCTGAAGGTAAGGGTGCAAAAAATTTGGGCGATACACGAAGGAGGGGCGGTGTAATATGGGGTGTTATCTTGAACATCACAAATTTACACACAAATTGAGGTATTACTGCAATCAATACCTCTAAGTCTAGGGTGCCCCCTTGAGTTTTTGAAGGAATGCGATATTCTTGAAAAAACTCAAAAGAGGCACAAAAAAGGAAGTGAAAACAAGAAAAGCAATGAAGAGAAAGAGAAAAAGACAAAAGGAAGAAGGGGAAAAAAATAAAAGGAAAAGAGAGAAGAAAAGGAGGGAAAAGAAGGGAAGAAAAGAGGAAAAAGGAGGGAAAATGAGGGAAAAGGATCTCATTTTCATCATGCAAGGAGGAGAAAATAGCTCTAGAGGAAAAAAGGAGAATGGTGATTCCAACTCACCGTGTTGCCATGGAAAGAGGTGATGCTAGAACTACTGCTGACCATGCAAAGGTATTATCAAAATCTACTTGATAGAATGAGATGTTTCACTTGCACACACAAAAATTTTAGTAAATTTGTGAATTTTTTAAGCATTTTTTTCAAAATTCGTTGTGGAACGTGAATTTGATTGTAAAACATGAATTTGGTCACAAAAAATGAATTTGATCACAAAACATGAATTTGGTCAAGTGCCCTTGAAAAATTCATGCCTGGTCATTTACGGGCGTGAATTTGGTAAATTTTGCAAAAACATGCACTTTTTTGTGTTTTTTTAAATGAATTTGATGAAATTTATGAATGTTGTTATGTTGATTGTGTAGCTAGATGTACTCGAGAGTAGAGAGTGGTGGTCAAAGACACTCAAGGATGCTATGAGAGAGATCACAAAGATAGATAGGAAGACACTAGAGAATGTGGGGCTACTGCATCTAGCATAAATACCCCACATTGAGGTAGATAAGGCACTACTGATGGCTCTAGCAGAGAGGTGGTATCCAAAATCATCCACATTTTGGTTACCAATGGGGAGATGACCATCAAACTGGAGGATATGTGGTACATATTGAGGATCCCCATTAGGGAGAGGAATATTTACATGGTATATGTATCAATGGTGGCATCGAAGATGATGTTGAGGGACCCAACACATGTGATCCATTAGAGTGGATTCCATGTTGATGAGATGCCATGTTGATATAGATTTGGGGTACTAACATCTATACTATGTGGGGTGGTGGCAGGGATGCTGGTGTGCCACATGAGTAGGTGACACCTACCATGGGTACTAGTGGGAGTAGTGGCAGACATGCAAGATTATGGGATTAAATTTACATGGGGACCATATGTGTTGGCCCGCTTGTACAAGATGCTACATGGCATCATGTATAAGTGATAGACAAGACTGATATGTATGATATTGCTCCAAGTGTGGTGTTGGAAGCACATAGTGGTTTGAATATTGAATGTACTACTAGGGCAATTGCCCAACATGGATTGGCCAACAAAATATAGGTGGATCCATTACTATGAGTGTGGGCACAAGGCATATGTTAGTGTCTTACCACTAGGGAGGTGGGTGATAGATGAGTTGCAAGAGCACTAGATCATATGGCAACCATGGTATCTACACCCTGGATGGGAAGAGGATGTAAAGAAGTTGACTTGGGTGAGGAGGATCTAGTGGCTCATCATTGAGAAGGGTGAGTGGGAGCTATATTAATTTTATTGAGTACAACACTAGTTTGACATTCTATAAGAGATTTTGAACCTTAAAGACTACTAGTTTAGAAGGGCGAGGAGGGACCCACCAGAAGTCAGATGCACTCTTGATATGGGTAGATGGGTGAAGTAGGACTTGGATGACCCATTGTATATGGATTCAGGTGTGGATGAGGTTGGTGTGGCCTTTGAGTATAGGATATGATATGGGAGCATTGCACCCTTGAGGATCACCCCACCAGTGCTAGTGTAGAGACCCCAGGTTATGAGTTGATGAGTGAAGATAGCACTTTGAGAGGCCACTCAACTCACCACAGAGTGACAACAAAGGGATACAATCCCACTAAGACTAGATTAAACACATGTGTGGGTAGATATAGTGATAACCACAAGGGGGGTCATCACCATCTCTGGATTAAGAGGAGGGAGATAGGAGTTGCCCCCACAACAACACAAATAGGACCCAATAGAGCTCAAGATCCAAGGGAGTAGGTGAGGGAGGAAAATGCGTTAGGAACCACAATGATGGATATGTAGGTGGAGATGGATACTATATGCATAGCATTGGACTAGGTTTGAGTATAGTGGAACACGACAAGGGCTAAGACAAAGTGCCTTAGAGGGGATATGGGCCAGTTGTAGGTAGCCAACAGAGCAAGGGAGGCCACCTAATACCAGCAAAGTTGTAGAGGATGAGAGAGTCATATGAGACAGTAGTGTAGAGGGAAGCCTACTACTAGATGGTATACTTATATGCCATTCTAGTAGATTAGAGGGTTTCTCTATCATCATTCATACAATCACAAATTTACTCATAGTTGCAAGCACAATATAGTTCATGATTTGTAAACATGGATCCTCTACCACCTCTAGCAGGTAGAGTAGAGAGGAAAAACTCACATAGATAGGAATAGGATTAGGATGACATGCTAGTTTTAATTGTGGCATGCACCCTTGGGGATGGTCGAGTGTGTGAAGATCTCTATTGTGGCACCTTGATTGATTGGCATGCACTTAGTGCATTCAAGTAATACAAACTACTTTTTATTTTATTAGGTTATATGAATGATCTTTTATTATAGTTTTTATTTTATTTTTATATTTTTATTGATGCATGATGAGCACGAACATGATTTATGCAATACATGATGAACCTAACTAAATGAAATGCATGAATGGATCTAACTGAATGAAAGGTAATATAACATATAATCTAAAATAAAATGCACGAGTGAGCAAGTGGAAATAAGAAATAATAAAAAGAAAAGAAGAGAGAAAGACAGAAGAAGAAAGCAAAGCTCCAAAAGGCTAAAAGAAAGAAAAGAAAAAATAGGAGTGGAACCCTTATAAGGATGTGTGCTCGCAAATGACTAATATGGAGGCTCCTCATTATATGTGGCCATGAAGCTATCCTACAAGGGTGTTATGCTCATAAATATGGATAAGTGTGGAGTGATACCTGCTATGGGTGTAGTGCTCGTTGATGGCCAGAGATGAAGAGATACCCACTAGGATGTATGCTCACAAATGATCAAGATGGAGGCTGCCCCTCGTATGTGGCCATGAATCTTATCTTGTATGGGGTGTAAATATGTGATTGATGTTGCCAAAATGAGTACTACCCGATAGGGGTGTGGTGTGTGCAAAAATATGTATGAGCGGAGAAAAACATGAAAGAAGTAATGTGAGTGTGTGCATGTGTTAGAAGAAGATAGAAGAAAGCAAGAAGCAAGAAGCAAATGATAGTGTGTGTGTGCATCCCTAGTGGAATTTTGAGGGCTAAGAGGTGTGCGTAAGATAGTCAATGGTTGTATGAGTACCATAAATAGTATCCATGCGGTATCTACCCTATCTCACGAGGACCACTTAACACTAAAAATACCAATAGGTGTGAAAATAGAAGGAACGTATATCCTTTGTCTTGGGGAGGATAAGAAATGATTAAAAATTTTAAGGACAAAGGACATACAAGAGAAGAAGAACTATATCCCTTGACTTGGAGAGAAAATTTGATGATCATTTTATACATTTCAAGGTCAAGGAATATAAGAGAAGAAAAGAGAAGAAGAGATGGATCGAAATGCGAAGATAAAAATGTATAAATATGAGCCCTAGGTTGGGGATTCACTAGGCATTAGAGCCCTAGTATGAGTGCAATGCATGTGAGATAAGACCTAACTAGGTTTCATCACTTGCCATCCTCACGAAGTCCCCAAAAATCTATATGATCAAGTAGTCATGCAAATATGGTCAAGCAACAATGCAATTATATGACAAGCAAAATGTAAAGTGGAAAAAATGTTAGGTAAACCATGCAAAATATGATAGGAAATCATGCAGTATGAACAAGAAAACCAAATTTAGTATGAAAACTAATCTAAATGCAATATGAAAAATGCAAAGTACCAAGTTATGCATAATATCTCTTTAGATGCATTATGTTCATTGGTTCTTTAAGTTATTTACCATCCAAGGGAGAACCAACTTAGGGTGCACCAAAGTTACCACATTGCAAAATAAAATTTTAGTGGGATAAGGTGGTCCCTCATCCTCATCACTCCACTCCAAGCCTTGATGATCTAAATATTCAGCATAAGTAATAAGGTGATCATCATTATCAAAGGGTAAAGGTTGGTTTTTATCAGGGATGTAGCCTATGCCACATCTCCCAGGACCAAAGCTCAACTTCCAAAGGCTCTTGAATACCTTTTTATTGTGGCCCCAAACCTTTACCTATATATCCCATACTAGATAGGATTTTCTTGGAAAGTGGGTAATCATTGGATAGGTAACAATGGGCAAAAGAACACTCTATAGGAAGAGGGTTGCTACCATGAATATTTTCTTTGAGGGAGACTCCTGCAAAGATAAAGGTACATGTGCCAATGTGTATGACTTCACCCTTCTTATAGGGTAAACCCATAGTCCTCGGTGAAGGTGGTAGCTTGGAAAGATCTAGAAGAGGCTCTTGAAGAAAATGATTGACTTGATCCTATGATGAAACTTTGATTAACGGTTCCTCACTCACCTTTATATTTTCAAATTGCTTGGTGATGTGAGATGAAGAAACTGATGGACATAAATTGAGATCAGATTGAGCTTTCTCAACCATTGAACAATATTGAAATGGATGAGGGTCACCCAAAATGGTGACAAGTTGATCTTTGAATTTGAACTTCAAACATTGATGAAAAGTAGAAGGGACAACCCTCATCACATGAATCCAAGGGCATCCAAGAAGAAGATTAAAATATGTAGGGTAAGATACCACATAGAACAAGGTATCTAAGATATTAGGTCCAACCCTAAGGGGGAGGGATATAATGTCACAGGCCTCTTGGGACTCATTTTTGAAAGCTTTGATGATGATATCAAATTTAGTTAAATCTTCCTCTTTTAATCCAAAATTTTGGAAAATTTGATAAGTGCATAGATTGAGGGAAGAACCATTATCTATCAAGATCCACTTGATAAATATTTCCCCAATAAATACAATAATATAGAGGGAAGAATCCCCTTGTAAGTCTAAGGAAGGAATATCATCATCCGAAAATGTGATATGATGTATCCCAAGAGAGCTTACAACATTAGCTATAGCACTAGGGGAAATGTCTTGAGGAAAAAATTGTTGTCTTAGAAGCTTCAACAAGGCTTCCCTATGAATAGGAGAAGTTTGTAAAAGTTCTAAGAGGGAGATCTTAGATGGGGTACTAGCTAACTATTGTTGAATATCAAAGAAGATTTTAGGTTGTGGCTTCAACACTAAAGGTGGGTTTTCTACTCTTGTGCTCATTTTTTGGGTACTCTTCAAAACTAAGGGTGGTTTCAAAGGTTGGTTGGATGTAGAACTCATCTCCTATTGATATTGTTGAGTCAGTTGAGCTTGAGCTTGTTTCCTTGTAGTTATTGCTATCATACCAACCATATTATTATAGGAAGGTGGCACATTACGATATAACACTTGATTAGTTGCCTATTACCCATGCTTAGGTAGGGGGTCTTGGAAGATCCCCATGTCTTGATTAGTTGTGGGTGCTTTTTGAGTAGGAGGTTGATTGTTTGTTGGAGGATTAGGTTGAGGGCCTTCTATAACAAGGTGACATTCATCAATTAAGTCTTAGACCACATGTTTCAACCTCTTACATGATTTTTTCATGTGCCCCTCCACTCTATGATACTCATAATGTTGACCAAGCTTATACCAATCAGTCATGGTATCGAGTTTCCTTATAGGAGGTAACTCAATCATATTACCTTCCAAAAGTTGCTTTAGGACCATGTTCATAGGTGTGTCGAGTCTTGTAAAATTCCTTGATGGGGTTTTTTAAGGTTGATGAAGCACCATATTTTATAGGGTGTTAAAAACACTGTTAATAGGCCTACTATACATTACCCCATCACCAACTACATGCTTGTTCTTATGCTGATTTTTTATGGTCCTATCTTCTTCTTTCTTTGGTTTAATTTGACCTCTTCAAATAAGGGCTTGCTCTACCCTTCTTTCTAGATCTATTGCTTGGTCAAAAGAGGTGATGGTTATTGTTTCCAATTCATAAGATATTTGCTCTTGTAAATTTCTAATGAAGACCTCTAACATGTATCGAGGAGGTAAAGTATATCCTATCCGTCCAACTAAACTCCTCCAATGAGATAATAAATCCAAAAAACTTTCCCCTTTACCTTGTTTCAACATATAAACATCTTTCATAGTCATAGTCTTCTCAACATAAGCCTTGAATTGCTGATTAAACAATTATGTTCTCTTCAAAATTCCTTAAAGAATTATGACGTAGTTGAAAATACCATTCCAATGCCATACCACCAAGGCTCTTAGGGAATGTTTTTAGCAATATTTCATCATATATAATATCATGGCATGTTTTCCTAAACATCCTTAAGTGTTCAATTGGGTCTTCTATTCCCTTATAAATAGGTAAAACCAACATTGGAAAATACTTAGGGTAGGGCCTAGAAGTGACAACAAGGTCAAAGGGTTGATTGCACATTTCCTTATAGTTGTAGGTGAAGCTTGGAGGTTGAGTCATATCCACTCTTAAAACCAATTGCTTCACCACATTATTTAAATTTTGCAAATCGAGATTGTTCTGATGTAATACCCCTAGGTTCCCTAGAGGAGGGGTATAAGTAGGCTATTGAAAGGGAACTTGGCCAATGTTGGAGGCATTGACACTATTGTGGTATGGGTTATGATACGTGGTATCTTGCTGTGAAGGATAACTGACATTTGGTGGAACAAAATCATGAATGTTGAGATGAGCATAATGAGGAGGAAATTGAGCATAATTTTTGGATGCACTACCGGTTGGAGGAGCTTGTGAAATTCTCCCAATTTTGGTGGTCATGGTAGTAGAATATGTTGGTTTATTAAAAGGATTAACATGGTTAAATATTCAAACAAGGGGTTGTTATGAACATGCCTAGGAGAAATGGTTGGAGGATGAGATGTCCCACCTCTTTCAAGTTAGGCTTCCTCTTCCATAGCCTTAACCAAATACTCCCTATGATGTTTTATAAAACCCCATATATGATCAAATTATGTAAAATTTAAGCCTCCATTGGGCCCCTCAAAAGGATCAAATTTAATACCAATTTCTTCATGTTCTTCCTCTTCTACATCTATATTGTGATTCTCCCTATCAATTTGATCATCTTCTTGAATAATCTGATCAAATTCTTTTTTTTTTCTTACTCCTAGTGTTGGTAGCCATTATAAGGATGAGAAAGGATAAAGGAGAACACTAACAAAAGATACACAAGAAGACTTAATGTTTTCTAAATTTAAGCAAACAAAATTAGTGGTCTTGCCTAAAATTTTCAAAATAAAAATAAAAGGAATAGGCTTCCTATCTTGGATGCTAAGATGTGTAATGAGCACCAGAATGCTCATATTTTGGAATAGGTTCTAATGATTTTGTGCATCATATATTATATATAATTTGTAATTTTTATGCATGATTATATATTTAATGAAAATTATGCATATTGCCTAACTTGCGTGTAAAGTGTATCGTGTGTAGATTTGATTAATTTTACATGTTTTGCATGATCTCATTGTAGCACCCTAAAATTGGTGCAGTAAAAATGCAATAATTACATTCACCTTAGTAAATAATTTAAAATTCAAATTTAACCTCCCAAAACGCCCGTTAACCGCCGGGAAATCCGTTTCCCTCTTTTTCGTGCCATTTTTAGAGGTTGTTTTGACCGTTTGACGATATCATCGCCGATCAGACGATATCACCCCAGATTTGACGATTTCGTCTGGACTAGGACGTCCAGACGATCTTGTCGCAAAACTGATTTTGCAAAGTTGGAATTTTTTCCAACGGGTTTCCAATTTGGGCAGAAGCATGTCTGCACCGTTGGGACCCTCCCCCCATTGGAGATCTCCCAAATTGGGATGATCTCCAACCTCCTAACTTCTCCCCTAAGCCTATTTAGTCTCTAGGATTTTCCCTTCCCAACCCCTGGCTGAAATTCTCTGCAATTCAATTCCATATACGTTAAATCATCTCTATCTTGCATTTTCACTAGTTCCACATCAATTTTGCTGCAGGTACAACACTATTTTTCAGTCGGAGCCAGCACCTATCGTCGTCGACGAACCTGTTCAGATCGGAGGCGAACCTATCAAATTTGAGGCGATTGCGTACTGATGCGAGACGATCTCGACTGCAGTCCATATTAAGGCAATCAGTGCCTGAAGTTTGCGATCCTCAACCCTTTTTCTGTCATTTTATTCTGCAAATTAGATAATCTATTTAGTGTTTTATATTACTTTGCATTTGGAGTTCACCCATTTAGATTAAGTGCATAATTAAATCTTAATTATCATCAAATTAGCACAATTCATTTCTGTTTTTGTGTTTAAGTTGCAGTTTGATAACATTGCTGCCATTTTATATCATTTCCCTTTGTTAGCATTGTAGTATTTTTTGTATTTTGCATCTATTTTTCAGTTTTGCAGGTCTCTGACGAATTCGTCAGATCTCAGACGATCGTGTCTGATTGCAAACGATTTTGTCGAATCTCAGACGATCCAGACTACTTCAACATTAGAATCTTCTTCAGACATCCGGATCAGGTATTCATCATTTGGATTCTGTAATCTCTCTATTTTTGTCTTTAAATCTATTTTCTGTATTCATTGAACTTGCATTTTCATATGGATTAATATAGATTCATTCAGCCAAACCTAGGATATGAATGCTTAAGGTTAAAACGAACACATTTAAACACATTCCAAAACCTAGGCATGGAAACTGCCATCAAATGTTTCCTGGTGAACCCACCATCCGTCGAAAAATCATCAAAATACACCTCCCTTGAGAGGCGGGACCTTTGCAAAGTCCTCTCAGTCCGAGGTACCGCACCATCCTTTTCCCATCCTCCTTCCGGGTGCGGATCCAATAGCCTGAAGGTAGGGATGCGAAAAATTTGGAGCGATACATTTTGGTGAACCCGATGTGAATGCATCATAACCTTTTGAAAAAAAAAAACAAAAACAAAAAAATATATAGAACAACTGAAACATAGATGCATTTTAAACATTTAAGTTTGAAAACATGTTTAGATGGTAGCTCCTAAGAAAATGTTAGTAGTTACTATAAACATAGAAAATCAATTGGCAGCTATAGAAGTTAATTCTATCCTTAGTGTGCCTGAAACAAGTAGAAGTCAATTCCTGTGGAACGAACTTGATAGAAGACTTAGTCTCATCTCATCTAGGTCCACACAACTTAAGCAAATCAAGAGGCTAGTCCTAGATAGAATCCTGGATCCTCACCAACTAGTTTTTTGTCATGAACTTCAGAGAGCCTGCCATAGATGGTTAGCCTATAGGAGAGCTTTAGTATCTTTAGAGTTGTTCACCTTCGAGGAATACCTCGAGAATGCAGCCATTGTGCACCAGTTCCTAGGTTGTGTAGAAGACCAAGAGGTTGTTCTTACAGATAGGGAAAGATGGAATAGAGTTTCGCGAGCTGTGTTATATCAAGAGTATTGCCACGAGCTTTACTTTTATCAACCAAAGATCTGAAACAGACAACATCACTATAGCTCTTTTCATCAAATTTTTAAAATAAAACTTTCAATTTGAAGAACATTTCATGACTCCTGAACAACTCGAACCTATCAATGATATTCATAAGTTGTTTATAGAAAATTAAATTATTACTTCAGTAATTATTTCTAGCATTTATTGTGTTATTTGCTGTCTTTATTGTATTGTTTCAAAAAATTAAAGAAAAACTAAAAATCAAAAACTTAGCAAAAACTTAAACATTTCATTTTCAAATATTGTAGTAGGTATATAGTAAATATATACCTCTTAATTTGTTGCATATATATATAAATATATATATATTTGCTGAAATCAAAACTTAGCACCATGCCTAAACTTAGGAATGGTAAAGAAACTTTAGGGGAAGGAGAAGATTGGTTACAAGATACAACTAAAGACCCAAATGTCCTTCTTGGAGATACAAATCCGGAAGGAGAAACTCTAGGTCAATCAGATGAAGACTTAGATGAAGATAAGGAACAAGAAGGAAGTGTTAAAGAGGATGGATCCTCATCCCCTAGAGTAGCTCCTAATGGAACTATTGCCTTTGAAAATGCAGAGCATTTCAAGAAATTTATCATAGATAACATTGATGACCTTAATGTGGCAATTCGCCATGATAAAGGGAAAATCAGTGACGCTCAAGAAGCTATAGAATAGGCGTTTAATATGCGCATTAATCCCTTGTCTTTCATTGATCAAGAGAGTGACAAGGCTGGGACATCCAATATGGATATGGTCACTATGGCTCAAAACATGTTAAAACAACAGGTTACCCAACCTCCTAAGGAACCTGTTATTCAACCTAAAATCACTCCCACACAAAAGAAACCTTCCTTCACTACTTTATTCTGTCAAACTATTGAGCAATATGCTTCAAATAAACAAAAACCTAAAACAAAGACAAATACAAACTTTCAACAATCCGAAATACAACATAATCCAACTTTAAAATTCCTCCATAATACTTTTCCTACCAATACTTTACACAACAGTAACATGGCATCTAATCTGCATGTTCCTCCATCCTACGCCCATAAAACCCATGTCAATGCCCTACCAAACCAATATGGGGGGCAAACTAGTAATCTAGAAGCCATGGTGAAACAATTGGCTTCACGTATGGACCAGATAGATCCCTACCATCCCTCGTATAATTATCGAGAGATCTGTAGTCAACCTTTGGATCCCATAGTTGTAGCTCAACCATACCCTAAGCATTTTCCCATGCCTGTTCTGCCTATATATAAAGGAACCGAATATCCCATAGAGCATATTCGCATGTTTAGGATAGCATGTCATGACATATTGCATGACAGATTGCTATTACTAAAAATGTTCCTCAAAAGTTTAGGTGGGATGGCATTAGAGTGGTACTATCAATTGCCCACTCATTCTTTGAGAAACTTCGAAGAAATAGCTGAATCATTTGTCCATCAATTTAGTGCCTACATCGAGAGGCATGTAACTATTAAAGACCTATACAATTTAAAACAAGACAAGGATGAATGTTTTGCCGATTTCTTAGCTAGATGGAGGCAATTGACAGGAAAACTGCACTTTGTGCTGCCTTATAGGGAAATGTTGGACATTTTCATCAACAATTTACAAGAACATATATCTTATGAGCTATCAACCGCTACTTTAACTACCTTCGATCAAGCTATAGATTTAGGTCGAAGAGTAGAAGATGCCCTCATTAGGAAAGGCCAAATTAGGAAGAAGGATGATGAGAAAACATCCAAAAATTAATATAAAAACAAACAAGTTGTCGGTGACGGAGTCACTGACAGCAGAAACATTGCTAATATCAATGCAACGAAGACAACAGAAAAATTCATATTAAAACCTCCTGACAAGCCTCCTCGAGAATTCACTAGATTAAACCAACCTTTATCAACTATTTTACCTCAATTACTTGAAAGAGGTTTGATCCAATTACCAGCTATCCGGGAACCTGACCCAACTATACCCGGATACAGATCTGACTTGCACTGTGATTTCCATAGAGGACCTGGACATTCTACCAACGCTTGTAAAAGATTGAAACATAAAATACAAGATTTGATTGACAATAATGAAATGGAAGTACAAGCCTTCCAACCTAAAAAAAACCTTTCTAATAATACTCAAAAGACCATTCCCAAAAATCAAAATCAAAATGCCAATCAAACTCTAGACATATTTCAACACCCTTTACCAAGACATGGTAAAGAGGTAACCAATCAAATCGAACATCATAATGTTCCCCCTCCTACCCGATATGTAGGAACCATTAGCGGACAATTACCTGTTCAGGATCCTCAAATATTTGACACGACCTTATCCCTGGTTACGACCAGTGCCCTTACATAATTTTCAAACTTCTATTCTAGTGATATAGAATCAGATAGTGAAAGTGAACTAGACATTACTTCAAACCAATCGAATAGTTCTGAAAACGAATCAGATCCTATTCAACCAGTCACAGATGCTAATGTTCCAGAAGAACCATTCCCTAGAAGAGTCACTACTCGACCCTCTTCTAATATATTCCTTTCTAATGAACAAGCCATTAATGTTCAACCAATACCAGTTCAACGTCTTCACTATAACATCGTAGGTACCATCGGAGTCGTTACTTGACAACAAGCTCAAAACTCTCAATAAGAACCAAACCAGAATGATGGATCGGCTCCATTCATTTTGAAAAACCCTAATAAAGGGAATCATGCTCCTAATATCCAATCTAAACCCCCTTACAACATTAATGAGCAATTGGCCAATACTACGGCCAAAATTTCTCTCTTAGATTTATTAAGATCCTCTCCCACCCATAGGGATGAGTTGATGCTTACATTGAGCCAAATGATGGTACCTCAAAACATTCAACCAGAAGCTATGGCCAATACTATCATCACTCGAGAGATTGATTGTATTGACTTCCGAGATAAAGATATCCCACAACACAGCTTTACATAAGGACAATCCCTTATAAATTATCGCTTTAATTGGAGATGTAGTCATCAAACGAGTTTTGATTGATAATGGCTCATCTCTAAACATTTGCACCTTTGACTTCTACCAACGATTTGGCTTTAGAAGTGATGAAATGAAGAAAACCGATATGATTATCAAAGCTTTTAATGACGAAACACAAGAAACGTGTGGAGTTATTACCCTCCCATTGCAAGTTGGTCCTAGAACCCTAGAAACAACCGTGTTTATTATACATTGTACAACATCGTACAATATACTTTTGGGTCGCCCTTGGATCAACGCCATGCGAGCGGTCCCATCAACCTTACACCAATGTGTTAAATTTGAGTTTAAAAATCAGTTGGTCACTATCCATGGTGACCCTAGACCTTTTGATATGTGTGCTTTGGCAGAACCCGTTGGAGTGCAATTTTGCCCTGCCCTATCATCCACACATCCTAGTTATTCTTTTTCATCCAAAACTGTGAAACATAAACCCATAACTTCACCTGTTTCCCCTTCATTAAGTTCATTCTCCTATATAGATCAAAAACCCTCTAAACAAATTATTTTAGAACCTCAAACAGATCTTAAGTCTACAACCAATCCTTCAAGTTCTATCCTTATAAATTCAAGACCTATAGACACATCTATCATACCTTCCACAACTAAAGACATAGGTAATGAGCCTTCTACATCTTATGCCCTTTTTGATGACCTTTTACCAGATTTATCTACAACCTTAATATCAAAAAAAATGAATGCTTTCATGCAATATTCAAACCTTTTAAATAACTTGCCGCCATCTCCTCGTACTTTGGGCCTCCCACAACCTATGGGAAGTACTTACCAAGTCGGGAGTTGTGCCTTCATTTATAAAGGATATGACTGGGGAAGAATCCCTCGGAATATCAAAACTCACCATGAAGGATACGCTCGGTGTTATTTTACCAATGATTATATTAGAGCTAAACCCAAGATGCTTAAAATGGGATATGAAGGGAAAGGCTTGGGACCTTTCCAAAATGGCATGAAAGAACCTTTCGAGGTAGAACCGTGGCCTGCCCGCTGTGGTGTGGGCCTATTTCCTAGTAAGGGTCAACCCTTTCCTTTTGAGGATGATGATCATCTCATCCGCTATCAAGATTATTTGGATAGGCATGTTGATTTGCCTCTTAAAAATCAGTCATTTTCATGCAACATGCTGTCCATAGCATACCCTGAAATGATTGCCGACCCCGATGAAGAATTGGAAGGAGATATCTTCCATGATGTCTCTGTTGAAGAGATGTTGCACAATGGGTTTTATTTTGATGGTTCTATACCAACTATAGCTCAACTTGAGGCCACTAATCCTCAAGATGAATTATCTAAATTAACCTTACAAGAATTACAAGAATTGGGCGTTTCACCCGCCCCACCTAATTTTGAAAGAGATCTACACATGGAGGTAGAAAATGTCATCAAAATTAACATTGGAACTGAGGACAATCCTCACATAATCAATATTGGATCAGAATTAAGTCAAGAAAAACAAGAACAATACATCGCAATCCTTAAAGAGTATGAAGATGTCTTCGCTTGGACATATGAAGATATGCCAGGTCTAGACCCTTCCATAGTCATGCATCATCTAGTGGTCCATCCGGATGCTAAACCTGTCAAACAAAAACTTAGAAAAATGCATCCCAAAGTGGCTCTGCTAGTCAAAGGGGAGTTAGAAAAACTCTTGAATGTTATCTTTATACAAGCTATTGATTATGCTGAATGGATCTCAAATGTAGTTCCAGTCACCAAGAAAGAAGCTACCAAAGTTAGGGTTTGCATGGACTTTAGAGATATTAACGCTGCATGCCCTAAAGATGACTTTCCTCTTCCAAACATGGACCAAATCATTGACTTCATTGTCGGAAGTGGGATGATGTCCTTAATGGATAGATTCTCCGGTAATAATCAGATCAGGATAGCTCCTGAAGACCAGGCTAAAATAGCCTTTATCATCCCCTGGGGTACCTTTTGCTAGAAAGTGATGCCATTCGGCTTAAAGAACGCCGGTGCAACTTATCAACGAGCTATGACCTAAATTTTTCATGATATGATGCATGATATCCTACATGATTATGTGGATGATATTATAGCTCGCTCTATTATTGAAAATAATCATTTAGATGATTTAAGGATAGTCTTTAATCGATTACGAGAATATCTCATTCGATTAAATCCAGCAAAATGCATATTCGGAGTTAAATCCGGCAAAATTTTAGGGGTTTTAGTTTCTTTACATGGTATTGAAATCGACCCTCTCAAGATTGCGGCCATCATCGATATGCCCGCACCGACTAATATATCTGAGTTACGAAGTTTACAAGGTAAGCTTCAAGCCATCCGTCGCTTCATCGATAAGCTGGAGAATAAAACTGGTCCCTTTCTTAAACTCCTTAAGAAGGATGTCCCCTTTAATTGGGATACTAAATGTAGAGAAGCTTTTGAACTTCTCAAACAATACCTCCTTAATTCACTTGTGCTTTCACCACCTAAATCTGATCGCCCATTTCTCCTATATATTTCAGCTTCAGATTCTGCCTTAGGGGCTATGTTAGCCCAACTTGATGATGAAAAGCGAGAACGTGCTAATTATTATATTAGCCAAACCTTCATCAGTTATGAAACCTGCTACACAGCATTGGAAAAACTATGTCTAGCAGTCGTGTTTGCTACGCAAAAATTACGACATTATATGCTTAGCCAAAAAACTTATGTCATTGCTAAATATGATCCCTTAAGGTATCTCATGAGTCGACCTTATTTATCAGGCACATCCAAGTGGGTTATTACTCTAAGCGAGTTTGATCTCACATTCATAGCACATAAGTTTGTTAAGGGTCAAATCATAGCAGATCAATTAGCTACTGCACCCTTAGAGTCTACCCATCCCCTCATCATCGAGTTTCTAGATGAATGCCTTCAATTAGAGGCAGACCATCCTGAACAATGGTCCTTATACTTTGATGGAGCCCGATGCATGAGTGGGGTCAGTGCGGGTATTATTTTAATATCTCCGCAAAAACATCTTATTCCTCTATCCTTCAAACTGACCTTTTGCTTGCACCAACAATACTGCTGAGTATGAAGCTCTAATCCTTGGATTAGGAGCTGCTCTAGCACTAAAAATTAAACATCTTTTAGTTTTTGGTGATTTCCAACTAGTTATAAACCAAATTAATGAAGTTTATCAAACCAGAGATGATAAACTATGCCCATATAAGGCCTATGTTTTACAATTAATGTCCCTATTCAATCAAGTCACCTTGGAAGCTATTCCTCGAACTAGCAACCGTGCAGCTGATGCTATGGCCGCAGCTGCATCTCTCTTGCCCTTGGAGTTAGATGACGAATATGCCACTATCATTATTCATCGACTCTGGGAACCCACCTCAAATAAGTCATGCTTAGAGCCTTTGGATGTGTTTCTAATCAATGAAACTACTCCTGAGCCTTGGTATACAGACATATTTGATTTTCTTCAAAATGGGACTTTCCCTGCAAATTCTAATAGAAACCAGCGTCGGTTATTACGTCGACGAGCAAGTCAATTCATCATAATTGGCAATACTTTATATAGGAGATCTTTTTAAGGTATCCTATTAAGATGCTTAAACTTAGAAGAGTCTAAATCAGCCTTGAGTGAAGCCCACGATGGATCTTGTGGAGGACACTTTAGTGGTAGTGTTATTGCTAAAAAGCTCCTTCGAATAGGATACTTTTGGCCTACCATGGAAACAGATGCACATGAATATGTGCACCATTGCGAAAAGTGTCAAAAAAATGCTGACCTTGTCCATGCGCCTGCACAAGAGCTGCAGGCTATTTCATCTCCATGGCCCTTTTCTAAATGGGGCTTGGATATTATTGGCAAAATCAATCCTGTGTCATCTGATGGACACAAGTTCATCATAACTGCCACTGAGTATTTCATGAAGTGGGTTGAAGCTATGCCTTTAGCTTCTTGCACTGGCACACAAGTTTCTAAATTTATTTTTAATCAAATCATTTGCAGGTTCGGAATTCTTGCCAATCTCATCTCTGACAATGGAACTTGTTTTAAAAATAAAGATGTTAAAAAATTATGTCAAAAATATAAGATTCAACATCGCTGGTCCACTCCCTATTATCCTCAGGGTAATGGTCAAGCGTAAGCATCTAACAAAACCCTAATCAAAATTCTCAAAATATTAGTCAATAAAACTGGCCGTGACTGGCACATTCAATTATATCTAGCCTTGTGGGCCTATCGAACTAGTGTTTGAACCCCCACTGGAACTTCACCATTTATTTTGGTGTATGGTGCTGAAGCAGTTTTTCCATTTGAATTGGAAGTTCCTTCTTTAGCTCTGCTACTTCAAGATATCGAAGTAGGAGATGAATATCGTGCTGGTAGACTCAGTCAGCTGGAACTCCTAGATGAAAAATGCATCAATGCTTTGGAGCATCTCCGTGCTTACCAAAACAAGCTTAAAATATCATATGCTAAGAAAGTTCGTCATCGTTCCTTTGAGATTGGCAACCTTGTTTTAAAAGAAAATAAAAAAAATACAAATGCAACTAAGGAAATTAAAGGTAAATTCGAGCCCAATTGGCTTGGACCATACATTATTACTGCTAAGTAGGGCCTTTTAAAATTTCAAGAAAACTATTTTTACCACAAAAATGCATGGTCGTTCTGAGGTGGTCGTTAGAGTTGAAATATCATGCCATAGCAACAAAAAGCCTTGAAGAGGCCTTCGACCATTGAAATATTGTGAAATCACAAAAATTTGCATTTAGGAGGCCTTTGGGTGCTGAAGTGTTGCACCATCCCAAAAAAATGCCTTGGAGAGGCCATCATCCACTAAAATTTATATTGAGGAGGCCTTTGGGTGTAGAAATATTGTGCCATTGTGACAAAATGCCTTGGAGTGGTCGTTGGACTTTGAAATGTCACAAAATCATGATAATTTGCATTGAGGAGGAATTTTGGCACTGAAGTGTCATGCCATCATGACAAAATGCCCTTGGAGAGGCCATCGGCCATGGAAATATCATAAAATCACAAAAAATTGCATTGAGGAGGCCTTTGGGCATCAAAATGTTGTACCATCATGATAAAATACCTTGGAGAGGTCGTCGACCATTGAAATGTCATGAAATCATGAAAATTTGCATTGAGTAGGCCTTTGGGTACTGAAGTGTCATGCGATCATAACAAAATACCTTGGAGAGGCCGTCGATCGATGAAATATCATGAAATCATGACAATTTATATTGAGGAGGTCTTTGGGCATTGAAGTGTCATTGCATTGTGACAAAATGCCTTGAAGAGGTTGTCAACCACTGAAATGTCATGAAATCATGACAATTTACATTGAGGAGGCCTTTCGGTGCTGAAGTGTCATGCCATTGTGACAAAATGCCTTGGAGGGGTTGTCGGTCATCGAAATATCATGAAATTATGACAATTTGAATTAAGGAAGCCTTTGGGCATCGAAGTGTCATGCCATCACAAACAAATACTTTGGAGAGGCCATCGAAAACTGAAATATTGCAAAATCATGACAATTTACATTGAGGAGGTCTTTGGGCACCGGAATATCATGACATCACAATAAATTTCATTGGATATTTTTAAAGAAGACATATTTACATAAAATACATAAAAGGTAGAGGGAAACATTTACTTATAGTACAAATTTAGATGGAAGTTGTTGATGGGAATGGGTTGAACCTAACCCTATTAATTTTTTAGTTGGAAAGAGTTTTGCTGCTTCTCTTCTATTACCTCAAAGGGGCATTCCAAGAACACATTGAATTTGACATGGTTTCTGGGTTTCACCTTCTTTTCATTCCATATTAGGACCAAGTCTCTCAACTTGAAGTTTCTCAGAGTGGCATTTTTGTCAAACAATTTTTTTGTGGTGGCCATATGTTTTTGATAGTGGTCATAGGATTTCTCCTTTTGTTCTTCTAATTGTTGGAGTTGGATCAACCTATTATCCATTGGTTTTGACTCCTATGTGCTAGTTTGATTGAGCAGTTTTAAAGCTGGCATCTCTATGTGTATTGGAAGGACTGCTTCTTTTTTGTAGATCATAGAGTAGGGAGATGTGTTGATGGAATTTTTTGGTTATTCTATCAACCCAAAGTGCTTGATTTATCAGAGAGTGCCAACTTCTCTTATTGTCCTTCAAAGTTCACTTCAAGATTCTAAGAAAGTTTTTATTCATTGATTCAGCTAATCCATTTCCTTGTAGATAATGGTTTAAGGATATTTTCAAGTAAATACCATATCTACATGCAAAGTTAATCATACTAGTACCTACAAAGGATGTGTTGTTGTCCGTTACCAATGCATCTGGGATGCCAAATCTCATGATTAAGCTCTCCATGAATTCCATCACAACCTCTTGGTCTACTTTTTAAGTGGGTATTGCTTCTGCCCACTTAGTAAAATAGTCAATAACTGTCAGGATGTATTTATGTCCAGCGAATGAGTTGGGATCTATTATAACAATGAAATCCAATCCTCATTGTTGAAAAGGTTCTTCAACCTAAATGGATTTTATAGGTATTAAAGCATTTATGTTTCTCCCAATGTATCTCTAGCATTCCTCATAGTTTCTTGTTATTCTAAAAGTGTCGACAAAGACAGTTGGCTAGTAACATCCGGTCTTGATGATATTTAAGGTGGTGGTCCTTCCTAAGTAGTGACCTCCTAACAAGACTCTATGGAATTCCTCTGAGATATTCTATTTTTGATCTTCCTTTATGCATCGAAGTAACACTCCATCCAATTTTTTTATACAACCCATCAGGTAGTAGAGTGTACTTCAAATCCTGTATCCTATACCTTCTTCTTTGTGAAGCATTTAGACCTATGGGGCACTTTCCATTTTGGAAGTACTTGATTAATTCATCGGCCTAGTCAAGCTGCTCTGAAGGTTGATCATCATTTGAGGCTGCTTCTTGAGTTTGACAAGCTATGTATTCTGGTGAAGCTAGTTTGGTGAGCTCTTAGCAAAGTGATCTACCTCTTACCATATTGGTTGGATGTATTTCCACATTGTATTCTTTTATCTTCATTATCCAACCAGATTTTTTATCATCAAGTTCCCATTGTATGATGAAGTATCTGATGTTGGGGTGAACTACATAAACTATAGTCCTACTCTGTGAAAGGAAATTCATAAAATTTTTCAAATATTTTATTATGGCATAGATCTATTTTTCAATGAAGTTATACTTCTCTTCATGTTCTTGCATAGTCTGACTCAGAAAAACTATGGGCCTTTCTTTGTTGTTAGGCCCTTTTTGCATAAGCACTATGGCATAGCTCTCTTGTTCACCTACAATGTATAAGATGAAACCCCAAGAGTAGTCTAGGTTTACCAATATGGGAGCTTGAGATATTTTCTCCTTGATCTACTAGAAAGCTTTGTTGCGGGCCAAACAAGGTTAACTTATTTCCTACTTTTGTCACATGCCCGTGCATTTAATTTATCAATCCAGGGAGCTTCGTAAACTTGTGAAGGGTCCTGAACAAGATTTTCTTACAATACCACTTGATATGAGTCCGCTAGTTCTACTATTGGGGGGTGTTTAAAACAGTCGTCAATCATTCATACACTCCTCAATAATTTACGTAAAAACAATTAATTCTATAGAAAGGAAATATTCACGCATTCCTAGAAATAAACCTACTGCAATACTAGAAATAACAATGCGATAAACAATCTTAAAAAATGATAAACTAATCTGAAAACATAAGAAAAATAGGGAAAGAAATATTGGTTTGGAGTGGGCCTAGGCTCCAGTAGCTTCCTCCCAGCTGAACATGCACTTAGAAACTCTTAGAACTGTATTATAATTATCAAAGTATTACAATGCTTCTTCTGTATATATCTCTATAATTACTATCAAAAAATTCTATATATCCTTAGAGAGGTCTGCGTGTGTTTATATAGCACACCCGTAGATCTTCTATTACAAAGAAGTTATAACAGTCGATTCATTCCAAACTAAACTAAGACAGTCTAGTAAATGTGATCGACGTCTGCTAAAATTGGCATTCATTTCTAACAATGGCATGTTAACTGATTGGTTTGTGCTTCGCATGACATTGGTAGGATGTTCTCATACATCAGTGCGATCCCCAATTTAACTCTACATGACGTAAAGTTGGAACTGCACCAGTCGTTGTTGTCCACATCATGTTTTTCTGGTCAACGGATGAAGAACAAGGGTGCCTTCCCTATGAGGAAGGTGCCTAAGTATGTAGGGTGCCTTCTCTATGCGAAAGGTGCCTTACTATCATTGGTGCCTTCCTAGAAGAGGAAGGCACTTATCTTTTGTTGGCACCTTCTTGTGAGAGGAAGGCACTTGCCTTCTAGTGGCACCTTCCTTATGAGAGGAAGGCGCTTGCCTTCTAGTGGCACCTTATTGTTGGAACCTTCCTTATGAGAGGAAGGTTCTTGCCTTCTAGTGGCGCCTTCTTGTCGATGCCTTCCTTATGAGAGGAAGGCTCTTGATTTATAGTGGCACCTTCCTTATGAGAGGAAGGCGCTTATTTTATTTTGGCACCTTCCTAGAAGAGGAAGGCGTTGGCCTTCTATTGGCGCCTTCTTGGGAGAGGAAGGAACTTGTATTTCCTTGGTGCCTTCCTGGAAGAGGATGGTGCCTTATTACTCTTGGCATCTTCCTAGAAGAGGAAGGTGCATACCTTATCTATGTTGATTTCGAAAGAAACAAAGTGCCAAGTCCATGAAAAGACCTCGACTGATCCAAATCTGACTAAATCAACTACAATTCCAAAAAAACACATTGAAAACACATGAATTAGATAACACACATAATTTCATCAAATAATTATATAATCATTCATAAACATATGCAATCCTTATTATACAGTCGCATAATAATCAAGAAAATGTATACAAAATATGAGCATTTTTTATGCTCATCATCCCCCCATGCCTAACATATGCCATGCCCTCGTGGCATCAAAAACTATAGGTAGACCTGTTGACCCCTCATCGTTGTCATTTCTTGGTGGATTTGGCTGTACCTATGGCCCGTGTCTACCTCTTATGCACACTGGTATCTGAAGGTGTGGCTCTTCTTTCTCTATGCGAAGCTACGGGTGCTGCTATCAACTGTGCCTTCCTCGTCTTGGCCATTATCAGAGGTGATCTAACCAACATCATCTCTGCTACCTAAAATGCAGCTTTTATAGCTTGCCATAGGTCAGCTTTCGAAGGTCTGATCACTGCAAGAGGGATATATGAATTATCCCTCCTAAGATGAACTACTTGGGTTTTGTACAATTGGGCTACTTCAGGAGTAAGCTCTGCGTTCTCCTTTGCAATGGCAATGGCCTCCAATTCGGGGCCATATACCCCCCATAATTCAAAATACCTTCTTATCATGGAGGGCCATCCTAGGGATGACCCATAAATCTCCCAGAATTGGCTGTCCTCTATCAGATTGACGTAGATACCAGAGTCCCCCTGCATCCTCGAGGTTGCCTTCCTGGTCTCCTTAGTTGCTATCATCTCTTTGAGCAGTTGTTCAAAATATTTTTGCCTCTATGAATGGTTGCATATCCCACTCATCTTCTTCTGGCTTGGTGAAGGTCACCTTCGCCTTCTTTTGAGCTATCTTGGGCCTTTTTCCTTTGGCATTTACAGAAAATGTAGTGGCTCGAATAGGGGTTTTCCCTTTCTCTTTTTGAGGGACCTACTCTGTAGTCCCTGGAGCGTTCTCCTCACTCTGGGGGGCCTGTGTTGACATCCCTAGGGATGCTTATTTGCCCCCCTATCTATCCTATGTCGACCCCTTAGGTTCTTCTCTTCCTTATTCAGGTTCGGGGAGTTCTTCCTTATCCCCTAGTCCTATCTGTTGCTGTTGGCCCTTGTCCTACTCTGTATCACTCAGGACAATGACAGGGGGTTTTGTGGGACTTATTTCCCCTTCACTCTCAAAGATAGAGGAATTCTCCCCTGCCTTCGGGCTGCTCTATCGGGCATTCGATCAAAATTCTCTCGAATAGAATACTCATTCTACAGATATGGGAGAATTCATTGAAACCTCTTTTACCCAATCAATTTGGGTCAATGCGTCCCTTGTTTCTATTCCCCTATCCTAGAGTAGCTGGTTCTCCTCCTGCAACTCTAGGAACAGCTGCTCGAGCTACGTGATTCATCTTTCTTGTTCTTCCAATTCCCCTCTATGCTCATTTTGGCAGTCGTCCAAAATTTGTTGGGCCATCCAACAATTGGTTTGCCACTCTAACACTTCCTCCAAGGCTGCATCGACCTAAACATTGCTCCTAGAAGTCCTTGCATATTGTGGGCTCCGATTTGTCAATTCTTGGAGGGTTTGGGCTACAACGTCGACTTTCGAGTCATTCTGTTATTCTTTTGTTGAGAGGAGTCACCACAGGAATTTACTCCTGGGGGCTGGTTCTGGCACCCCAAACTCGGCCTCACTGCTAATAAGTTGTGCTCCTTCCCCTTCATACTCAAGCACTAGGGAATGCCCTTTTTCCTCTGTGCATTCGAGCACTGGTGAATGCCCTCTTTATTCCATGAAATAGGGCAATGCCAATTGACCGATACTTTCCATCTCCTCTATAGGACTTCCCTCTTCTTGCCCTATTTCGACAACATCCTGTTGCCTTTCTTGGTCGTTTCCCTCTGCATCGGGGTTATGCATCTACGCTTCTGCATGGCGAACCAGTTTTGATATCAGCCCATGGTGGGCCAAGGCGGACTATGCTCCCTTCTAGTACCTAGTCGCTTCTTCCTTCAAGGCATTTTCCAGGTAGAAGGGCACGTTCAACTTACTTCCATGCACTAGGTGATTCAAAAACTGCACATGGTTAGCGTGCAAATGGGTATACTTCTCGATGCATATAAAGAATCAAGCAACTTGATTGAATATAATTTGCAAATTCATGGGAAGGCTGCTTTTGGGTAGCCCTTCCTTATCTATCTGCATATTTTCTCTTGGCAACAACACTTTAGGGTACGACTTCAGTAGTCTACCTTTGTATATGCATTCCCCTGTGAGGGGCAATCTAGTCACCTGCGAGATGTATTCGAGGGTGACTGAAATTTCTACCCCTCACACCTAAGCTACATCACCCCTTAAGGAGGCAACGAATTCCTTGGCTGCCTCCATATCCTGGCCCTGACTGACCAGGGTATAGTATTCAAACCATCCCTCAGCCTTGAACTATGTTTTTATCGCCCCCTTGATTCCTTTTGTATCACTCGGCTCATCTTTTTCACCGCGTGATTCTTTGACCTTCCTCCCATGGCGCCTTCCCTTACTATTGCATTTTTTTTTCTATCCTTATTTCTTCAGGAAGGTGCCTTATTATAGGGAAGGTGCATAACCTTAGCTTTTAATTCTAGGGTACACCTTTCAAGCCATATTATTGGCATGTGGTTCCGGCCATGGGGGGATAAGATTTTTATGACGATAATATTTTTTTCCGGTACTGCATAATTTATGAATAATTATATAAAGATTTGGGTTAGTATGCACATACCTTATTTGGTGTTTCATGCATCGTGAAGAGCATTGATTCACTTATTTGTGACATGGGGGAAGGGTATGGTCATCTGATGCCACTAGTTCGTGTGGTGTTTCATTTCAATCGAGGCATCCGGGAGACTTAAGTGCTGGTTGTATGCAGAAGGCTCTCTTTGGTACCTTTCCAATGTGGAAGGCACTTATGTGGTGCCTTCCCGATGTGGAAGGCGCTTATATGATGCCTTCCCAATGTTATCGGTGTTATCTGATTGAATGCGCCTTACGGTGGTGGAAGGCACATCGACACCTTCCCTATGTGGAAGGCACTTATATGGTGCCTTCCCGATGTTGTTAATGCTATTTGAATGGATGCGCCTTTCGATGGTGGAAGGCGTATCTGATTGGATGTGCCTTATGGTGATAGAAGGCACCCTTTTGATTGGATGCACCTTTCGGTGGTGGAAGGTACCTTTTTGATGTTGGCGCCTTCCTGCTATGGAAGGTGCTTCTGAATGGGTGCACCTTTATGATGTGGAAGGCACTGCTGAATACCTATGCCTTCCTGGGGTGGAAGGTGCCTCGGTCTGTATGCACCTTCCTGATGTGGAAGGTGCCTCATGCTCTTTTTTTTTGTGTGTGGTGCATTCCAGCCATGAAATGCACCTATAATTTTTTTTTTGTGTGCGTATTCTCTATAAGGAAGGCACCTTCTTTTGGAGGGGCACCTTATTCTGGCTAGGTGCCTTCTTTATAAGGAAGGTGCCTTATTCTGGCGGGGTGCCTTCTTTATAAGGAAGGCACCTTCTTCTAGCAGGGTGCCTTATTTATAAGGAAGGTGCCTTCTTCTGGCTGGGCGCCTTCTTTATAAGGAAGGTGCCTTCTTCTGGCTGGGCGCCTTCTTTATAAGGAAGGTGCCTTATTCTGGCTAGGTGCTTTCTTTATAAGGAAGGAACCTTATTTTGGTGGGGTGCCTTCTTCATATGGAAGGCACCTTCTTCTGGATGGGTGCCTTCTTTATAAGGAAGGCACATTCTTCTTGGCAATCATGTTGCGATTGATTGGGAAAGTGTGATCAAGCCTTTTAAGTCTTGCTTCATGCTACCTCAGCTTCTACCTACGAGTGTCGATGTCGGAATGCTGAGCCGAATTAGGCATGATTTCCTAGATACCTATTCCTCATGCTGTCAGGTCTTCCACCTGTAAAAAGAAAATGAAAAGAAAGAAAAATAAAGGTAGTTAGATGCATTCTATGCCTGTTAGGCCCTAGATTAGGATGCCTGTAGCTTGCATGCGGGTGTCGTCCCTGCAAAACACACCGTAAGAAAAAAATTAAATTAACTAATTTTGGTGAGCACCTACATGCCCATCGTTTTTCCTGTTAAGAGTTTTGTCTAACAAGATGGGGTTTCCCCCACATCTATTTTGGATTCCACCTGTAAGGTTTCGGATGTGTTATAGGGGTGAAGTCGGTGGCCATTGACCGTTAACACGGTGTTGCTATCATCAATTGTTCTAACGCGCACTGCCCCATTCTTGATGAGCTCTACCACCTCATACGATCCCATCCATATTTGCATTAATTTACCTTTTCTTTCCTGGAACTGAGAATCGTACAATAGCATCCATTCTCCTTCTTGGATCTACTTCAGTTTAATGTGGCGATCATGCCACCGCTTTAGTTACTTTTGTATGATTTCCGTTCTCTGCAAAGCGTCCATTCAGATTTCATCTAGCTGATCTAGCTGTTGAATCCTTTCTTTTTGAGTGTCATCAAAGCTCAAGTTCAATTTGGAAGCCGTACTCAATGTCTTGATTTCAAATTCAATGGGCATCGTCGCACTCTTCCCATAGACCAGTTGGAAGGGTGTGAAGCCTGTGGTGGATTTCCATGTGGTATTATACACCCAGAATGCCTCTGGAAATCGTGTAGCCCAATATTTTCTATGTTGCTACACAGTATTCATAAGGATGTTCTCTATTTCTCTGTTCATCACTTCCACTTGCCCATTTGCCTACGGATGGTAGGGTGTAGTTTTATTGTGCCAAACTTTGTATTGCTCCATCAGCTCCTTGATCAACTTGGAGGTAAATTGAGACCCTTGGTCTATTGTTATCTTTCTAGGGACCCCAATTCATGTAAAAATGTGGGCAAATAAGAAATCGATGACTGTTCTTTCTTTTGAATCTCTCAATGCTTGAACTTCAACCCATTTGGTGACATAATCTGTACAGACCAAAATAAAACTCCTCCCTATTGAATGTGGATTAATTGGTCCCATGAAGTCCATGCCCCACTTATCGAAGGGTTCTAGGTGTACCTGAGGTTGGAGGGGCATTTCGTCTCAATGGGTTGGCCTGCCCATTCGTTGGCATTCATCGCACTTACTGGCGTATGCAGCCGCATCCTTGAATAGAGTGGGCCAAATGTACCCAACCTGTAGGATTTTATAGGTAGTTTGTTTCCCTACAAAGTTTCCTTCGCATGGTTCATCGTGACATGCTTTGAGTACTTCTGAGAACTCCTGTTCTGCTACGCATCTCCTTATAACCTGGTCACATCCTATTTTGAACAGGAGGCCATCAATCCATAGGAACGATGCATTTTTCTCTATGACCGCATACTTTTATCAAAAATAGAGAGCAGGTGAGGTTCTTCCGGTGGCCAAGTAATTGGCTATATCTGTGTACCACGAGATTTTCTCACTAATGGTGAACAAATGTTCATCTAGAAACTGGTCTTCCACTGCTGTATGGTCTGTTGATATCAATCCGAATAGAAAATCTACTATGACATTGTCTTTGCCTGGTTTGTCGACTATTGTGATGTCGAATTCCTATAGTAACAAGAGCCACCTGATAATTATTCCACCAATGGCTGGCTTTCTCATCAAGTATCTGATAGCCGCATGGTCCGTGTGGACAAATACCTTATACCCGATGATATAATGGCAGAATTTGTTTATGGCGTGCACAACTGCAAGGAACTCCTTCTTCGTCATCGTGTAGTTGAGCTCGGCTCCTGCCAAGTTTTTGCTAACATAGTAGATGGCATAAAATTCTTTGCCATCCTTCTGTTCGAGGACTGCTCCAATCGCATTTTTGGATGCATCACAATAGATATGGAATGGTATGGCCCAATTTGGTCCTCTTAAAATCAGTGTAGATATCAGTTTCTCTTTAAGCAACTAAAACGCTTCTTCACAGTCTTCCATCCAATTGAACTCCATATCTTTAGATAATAGAGTGTGTAGTGGTTTTGCAATTTTGCTAAATTCGGCGATAAATCACCGGTAGTATCTAGCTGATCCAAGAAAAATCCTCACTTCTCTCTGTGTTCTATGTCTAGGTAGGTCTCTGATGACCTCAATTTTTCTTTTATCAACCTTTATTCCTTCTGTAGAGATGTGGTGTCCCAGTACGATGCCTTCTTGCATCATCATAAAGCATTTCTTGTTGCTCAGGGACAAATTGTTTTCCTTACTTCTTTTGAGCACTCTTTCCAAGTTTGTCATTGCTTCGTCAAAGGTTTCTCCATAGATGATGAAGTCATCCATGTATACTTAGACCACATCTCCCATCATGTCTAAAAATATGCTAAGCATCGCCCTTTGAAATGTGGCAGGTGCATTGCACAATCCGAAAGATAATACCCGATAGGTAAACGTTCCCCATGGGTAGGTGAACATTGTCTTATCCTAATCCTCTTCTCCTATATGTATCTGGTTGTATCCACTGAATCCATCCAGGAAGGAGAAATACTTCCTCCCTGAGAGTGTATCCAAGACTTGATCAATGAACAAGAGTGGGAAGTGGTCCTTCTTGGTCACTTTGTTTAACGCTCTGTAGTCCACACAGATTCACCATTTCTTGTTCTTTTTAGGGACTACCACTAACGGTGATACCCACTCACTATCAGAAATTGGATAGATGAATCCAGTAGTCAAGAGTTTTTGTAGTTCTTCCTTGATAATGTCTTTCATTTCCTAATTCATTCTTATCTCTGGTTGCCTGTTTGGATTTGCTTGATCATTGAGGTATATATGATGGGTACATATTTCTAGGTTGATACTCTTCATATCTGAGTAATACCATGCAAATGCCTGTTGGTGTCTAACCAGGAGCTCTTCTACTTTCGTCAATTGTGTGGGAGTCAACCCACTATTGACATTCAACATTCTTCTTGGCCTGACTTGTATCTATTGAACGTAGTGATCTTGGGTGCCAGCCAACGGTGATCTAGGTGCGGAGATGGAGGACTCCCCATGGAGGAACTCCACAATAGCACCATATTCATCTTCTTTTGCCAACTCATCCAATGTCATCATCGATTGGATCATGGATAGCTCAGGATTTTCATGCTCGATCAACATGGGTTCTCCTACTAAGTCGATGTACTACACTGGGGGTGAAATATTCAACCTTTTAACATTTCATCCATTGGATATGGTCATCAGCCCATCCTAGAAGCTGATGTAAGTGTTGGCTATTTCCAGCCATGGCCTTCCCAAGATGAGTGGGTAACCACCTAGCCTAGTTTTAGATTGCAAGACTAAAAAGTCGGTTGGGTATTCCCATGCATTGACTGTCACTATTACGTCTTCCAACATTCCTTTCGGTGCCACGGTTGATCGATCAGCTAGTTGCAACACTATCATAGTGGGTTTTAGGTTCATGAGCTGTAGCCTCTGCATGGTCTCCTGAGGCATTACATTGATGGTTACTCTGAGATCAACCAATGTATTGGACATGGAATGTCCCTTGATTTTTACAATCAACATCGGGCTGCTCGGGTCTGCATACTTAGGATGGCATGTTTTGCCCATCATCAAATCTACTAGTTTACCCATGACATTGATAGTCTAGGTTGCTCTTCATCCTGGCTTCCTTAGACACATCTCTCTTATCACCTTGGTATATATCGAAACATCTCGGATGGCTTGAAATAATGGAATTGTCACGATAAGGTTCTTCAAGCTAGATAATATATCGAACTTCGGCTGCGTTACTTTCCTCTATTCTTATAGCCGGTTGGGAAATGGAGCCTTTGCTCTCTCAGGAATTTCTTCTATCACCTCTTCTACAAGAGGTGTTTCTCATACCTCTTCCTCCTTCTACTAGTGGAGGCGTTCCTACTCCTAGCTGTCTACCAAACCTAAGCTGAATATGGTACATCGGATACATCTCACCCTCCATGTTGTATGCTAGCTAGTTCACCTTGTTATTTGGATTTTTCGTCAATTATGTGGGTAGCTACGCAGGTCTCACTTCTAGAAGTGCCAATAAATTCTATTGGGGGTGAGTTGGTGCTACATTATGTGGAGCCTAATTCCATGCAGTGTGGCCTCTCCACTGCTGCCCAGGATATGGATATGGCATCCATGGCTGCTGGTTCAGGAATACTGTTGGGGGTGTGTTGGACCAGGGTGATGGCCCCCACCACCCCATATTATGTGGTTGATTTGGGCCTTGGGGCATGTATGGTCCTCCCCATATGATGACATCTTGATTTGCATATTCCCTACAAGGGGTTGTGGCCAAATCTTCTGATTTCCTATGAAATAGGCATCCGTGCTTTTAGCATCCTCTTGATTACTGGGTAGTTGCGGGCACAATCGAGTTTTATGGTTCAGCCTACAAACTGTGCATACTCTAACTTTGTTCTTTGGGCATGCATTCTTTGCATGCTTCCCTTTGCATTTTGGACAGAAATAAGCCAATGCTGCTTCATTTTCTTGCTTCTTTTTCTCTAACAGCAACGTATCCATCTGCAATGCTAGAGATGAGAGCATTTCACTCTTTAAATCTTCCAACATGTTATCGATTTCTATCTTCGTGATTGAAGCAGTCAGTTTCATGGTTCTAGAAGTGGTCTTGGCTCTCCTTCTTGAGTAGTTCTAACATAGTTGTCGGATGTCTTCCATAGCGTGCTGGTAGACATCACCTCCATAAATCATGTTAAGAGCCTCCAGTGATTCATTGGTAAGTCCTCCCAAAAATATGGTTTTGAGGGACTTATCAAATAGTTTCATGTGAGGAGATCATTGAAGATTGAAGTTGAATCTCTCTCAGTATTCCTCGAGAGACTCATCTTCTTTCTACGTCATGCTCAGGACCTCTTCTATGGAGTCTCTTGCTCTCCCAAAATCTTGGTATTGCTCTAAAAAGAGCTTCTTCATTTGATCCCAAGTGGCAATGTGTTTGTCTCCTAGACCGATGAACCACCATAGAGCTGCATCGTCCAACATGGAAGGAAAGAGTTTCAGCTTCTACAGAGTTTTGCAGAGAGAATTTTAAGAAAACAAGGAGTGTAGTGAGCAGAAGGAAAAGACTGTAGAGGTTGAAGAAGCACTTAAAGAGAATTTGTTTTTATGATATAATTAAACGTGCATGTGTGTGCCAAGGCAACATGCAATAAATATGGTGGGTGGTGCACACCCCACTACTAACTTTAAATGTTTTTGGATGCCTTGGTTCATATACCACCTTCAAGAAGCCAACTGCCATGCATTACCATTTCTCTAGGGCCAATGATATTTCTCCGCTACCATCCTGAGCCAATAAATTAGCATCACCTCTAATCTAAGCCAATAGGTTGGTACGATGGTACCTTAAAAAGTAGGGCCTTTTAAAACTTCAAGAAAACTATTTTTACCACCAAAATGCATGGTCATTCTGAGGTGATCGTTAGGGTTGAAATATCACGCCATAGTAACAAAAAGCCTTGAAGAGGCCATAGGCCATTGAAATATTGTGAAATCACAAAAATTTGCATTGAGGAGGCATTTGGGTGCTGAAGTGTTGCGCCATAACAACAAAATGCCTTGGAGAGGCTGTCATCCACTGAAATTTATACTAAGGAGGCCTTTGGGTGCAGAAATATTGTGCCATTGTGACAAAATGCCTTGGAGTGGCCGTTGGCCTTTGAAATGTCACAAAATCATGATAATTTGCATTGAGGAGGAATTTGGGCACTGAAGTGTCATGCCATCATGACAAAATACCCTTGGAGAGGCCATCGGCCATTGAAATATCATGAAATAAAAAAAAATTACATTGAGGAGGCCTTTGGGCATCAAAATGTTGTACCATCATGATAAAATACCTTGGAGAGGTCGTCGACCATTGAAATGTCATGAAATCATGAAAATTTGCATTGAGTAGGCCTTTGGGTACTAAAGTGTTATGCCATCATAACAAAATGCCTTGGAGAGGCCGTTGACCAATGAAATATCATGAAATCATGACAATTTACATTGATGAGGTCTTTGGGCACCGAAGTGTCGTGCCATTGTGACAAAATGCCTTGAAGAGGTTGTCAACCACTGAAATGTCATGAAATCATGACAATTTACATTGAGGAGGCCTTTGGGTGCCGAAGTGTCATGCCATTGTGAAAAAATTCCTTGGAGAGGCCGTCGATCATTGAAATATCATGAAATTATGACAATTTGAATTAAGGAAGACTTTGGGCACCGAAGTGTCATGCCATCACAAAAAAAAACTTTGGAGAGGCCATCAAACACTGAAATGTTGCAAAATCATGACAATTTGCATTTAGGAGGTCTTTGGGCACCGAAATATCATGACATCGTAATAAATTTTATTGGATATTTTTAAAGAAGACATATTTACATAAAATACATAAAAGGTAGAGGGAAACCTTTACTTATAGTACAAATTTATATGGAAGTTGTTGATGGGAATGGTTTGAACCTAAACCTATTAATTTTTTAGCTGGAAAGATTTTTTCTTCTTCTCTTCTATTACCTCAAAGGGGCCTTCCCAGAACACATTGAATTTGACATGGTTTCCGGGTTTCACCTTCTTTTCATTCCATATTAGGACCAAGTCTCCCACCTTGAAGTTTCTCAGAGTGGACTTTTTGTCAAACCATTTTTTTGTGGTGACCATATGTTTTTAATAGTGGTCATAGGCTTGCTCCTTTTGTTCTTCTAATTGTAGGAGTTGGATCAACCTATTATCCATTGATTTTGACTCCTATGTGCTAGTTTTATTGAGCAGTTTTAAAGCTGACATCTCTATGTGTATTGTAAGGACTGCTTCTTTTTCATAGATCATAGAGTAGGGAGATGTGTTGATGGAATTTTTTGGTTATTATATCAACCCACAATGCTTGATTTATCAGAGAGTGCCAACTTCTCTTATTTTCCTTCAAAGTTCACTTCAATATTCTAAGAAAGTTTTTGTTCATTGATTCAGCTAATCCATTTCCCTACAAATAATGGTTTAAGGATATTTTCAAGTAAATACCATATCTACATGCAAAGTTAATCATATTAGTTCCTATAAAGGATGTGATGTTGTCTGTGACCAATGCATCTGGGATGCCAAATCTCATGATTAAGCTCTCCATGAATTCCATCACAACCTCTTGGTCTACTTTTTTAGTGGGTATTGCTTCTGCCCACTTAGTAAAATAGTCAATAGCTGTGAGGATGTATTTATGTCCAGCGAATGAGTTGGGATCTATTATTCCAATGAAATTCAATCCCCATTGTTGAAAAGGTTTTTCAACCTAAATGGATTTTATAGGTATTAAAGCATTTATGTTTCTCCCAATGTATCTCTAGCATTCCTCATAGTTTCTTGTTATTCTAAAAGTGTCGACAAAGATAGTTGGCCAGTAACATCCAGTAGTAATGATATTTAAGGTAGTGGTCCTTCATAAGTAGTGACCTCCTAATGAGCCTCTATGGAATTCCTCCAAGATCTTCTATTTTTGATCTTCCTTTATGCATCGAAGTAACACTCCATCCAATTTTTTTTATATAAACCATCAGGTAGCAGAGTGTACTTCAAATACTGAATCCTATACCTTCTTCTTTGTGAAGCGTTTAGACCTATGGGGCACTTTCCATTTTGGAAGTACTTGATTAATTCATCGGCCTAGTCAAGCTGCTCTGAAGGTTGATCATCATTTGAGGCCGCTTCTTGATTTTGACAAGCTATGTATTTCGGTGAAGCTAGTTTGGTGAGATCTTAACAAAGTGATCTACCTCTTACCATCTTGGTTGGATGTATTTCCATATTGTATTCTTTTATCTTCGTTACCCAACCAAATTTTTTATCGTCGAGTTCCCCTTGTATGATGAAGTCTCTGATGTTGGGGTGAACTACATAAACTATAGTCCTACTCTGTGAAAGGAAATGCCTAAATTTTTTCAAAGACTTTATTATGGCATAGATCTATTTTTCAATGAAGTTATACTTCTCTTCATGTTCTTGCATAGTTTGACTCAGAAAAACTATGGGCATTTCTTTGTTGTCAATCCCTATTTGCATAAGCACTATGGCATAGCTCTCTTGTTCACCTACAATGTATAAGATGAAACCCCAGGAGTAGTTTGGGTTTACCAATATGGTAGCTTGAGATATTTTCTCCTTGATCTACTAGAAAGCTTTGTTACGGGCCAAACAAGGTTAACTTCTTTCCTACTTTTGTCACATGCCCGTGCATTTAATTTATCAATCCAGGGAGCTTCGTAAACTTGAGAAGGGTCTTGAACAAGATTTTCTTACAATACCACTTGAGATGAGTCTGCTAGTTCTACTATTGGGGGGTGTTTCAAACGGTCATCAATCATTCATACACTCCTCAATAATTTACGTAAAAATAATTAAATCTACAAAAAGGAAATATTCATGCATTCCTAGAAATAATCCTACTACAATACTGGAAATAACAATGTGGTAAAAAATCTTAAAAAAATGGTAAACTAATCTAGAAAACACAAGAAAAATAGGGAAAGAAATACTGGCTTGGAGTGGCCCCAAGCTCCAGTAGCTTCCTCCCAGCTAAACACGCACTTAGAAACTCTTAGAACTGTATTATAATTATCAAAGTATTACAATGCTTCTTCTGTATATATCTCTATAATTACTATAAAAAAATTCTATATATCCTTAGAGAGGTCTGCATGTGTTTATATAGCACACCCGCAGATCTTCTGTTACAAAGAATTTATAATAGTCGATTCATTCCAGACTAAACTAAGATAGTCTGGTAAATGTGATCGACGTCTGCTAAAACTGTCATTCATTTCTAATGGTGGCATGTTCACTAATTGGTTTGTGCTTCACCTAGAATTGGTAGGACATTCTCATACGTCGGTGCGATCCCCAATTTAACTCTACATGATGTAGATTTGGAACTACACCAGTCATTGTTGTCCACATCGTGCTTGTCTGGTCAACGGGCGAAGAATAGGGGCACCTTCTCTATGAGGAAGGTGCCTAAGTATGTCGGGCGTCTTCTCTATGTGAAAGGTTCCTTACTATCATTGACACCTTCTTGGAAGAGGAAGGCACTTATCTTCTGTTGGCACCTTCCTTTGAGAGGAAGGCGCTTGCCTTCTAGTGGCACCTTCCTGTCGGTGCCTTCCTTATGAGAGGAAGGCGCTTGCCTTCTAGTGGCACCTTCTTGTTGGTACCTTCCTTAGGAGAGGAAGGCGCTTGCCTTATAGTGGTGTCTCTTGTCGGTGCCTTCCTTATGAGAGGAAGATGCTTGCTTTCTAGTGGCGCATTCCTTATGAGAGGAAGGCACTTATTTTCCTTTGGCACCTTCCTGGAAGAGGAAGGCGCTGACCTTCTATTGGTGCCTTCCTAGGAGAGGAAGGTGCTTGTCTTTCCTTGGCACCTTCATGAAAGAGGAAGGTACCTTATTACACTTGGCGCCTTCCTAGAAGAGGAAGGCACCTACCTTCTTTGAGTTGATTTCGAAAGAAACAAAGTGCCAGGTCCATGAAAAGACCTCGACTGATCCAAATTTGACTAAATCAACTACAATTCCACAAAAACACACTGAAAACACATGAATTAGATAACATGCATAATTTCATCAAATAATTATATAATCATTCATAAACATATGCAATCCTTATCATACAGCTGCATAATAATCAAGAAAATGTATACAAAATATGAGCATTTTTGATGCTCCTCAAGCTTGTTTCCTTGTGTCTATCCACTTGAACTCAACGTATTTCTTCAACAACTCGGTCATGGGTTTGACAATTTGTGCAAAATCTGCTATGAATTTGTGCATGAAATTGATTTGGCCAAAGGACTATAAACCCTTTTTTTTAGGGGGAGAGGGAGTTATAATAGTGCTTTCACCATGGTAGGGTATATAGCTAGCCTTGTATTATAAACGAAATGGCCCAGTAAGAGTCCTTCTACAACAAAGATGGATTACTTAGGATTTAGAGAGATGCCAAAATCTATATTTTTCAAACATGCTCCTAATATGTCCAATGTGATCCTCCTTTAAATGAGAGAACACTGTCATATCATCTAGATATATCACTATTATCTTGTTGACCAATTATCTAGAAGCTATGCCCATCGCTCTTTGAAAAGTTGCTCCGATGTTAGATAATACGAAGGGTATCCTTTTATAGGTAAACATCTCCCACTTGGTTGTGAAAGTGGTATTGAATTGATCTTCATCTTCAAACCATACCTAATTATACCCAAAGAAGACATCCCGAAGTGAGAACCTTTCTGCTCCTACTAATGTGTGCAGGATTTGGTCTATCTATAGGAGACGGTAATGGTCTTTCAATGAAGCCTTATTTAAGTTGTGAAAGTCAACGCATAATTAGATATCTCCCTTATTTTTCTAACTGAAACTAGGTTTGCTACCCAAGTTGAATACTTGATTGGGTAAACAATATTGGCTTCAAGTAATTTTAGTAGCTCTTACTTCATCAAGGCTTCGATATTTGGGTTCACCGATTTTTGATTTTGTTAGGATGGCTTTGCACCTTTTTCAAGTTTGATCATATGTTGGATTATTTCTTTAGAGTAGACTTTGAGATCAACGTAATTCCATGCTATGATGTCTGGGTATTCTTTGCATAATTCTCTGATTTGGTCTAGTTCTTCTTTTGTGGTGTTTACTCCCACCTTGATTGATTTATCAGGTTCCATTTGACCTTCTTTGTATCTGTGCTTGTCAACTTTCATTTTATGACCAGTTGACCTATAATTGTTGTCAAATAAGCTTTCAAGGGTGATTAAACCTTTTGGGATGTGATTGTTCTTTAATTGGATTATGCATGTATCTTCCTCATCTTTAGCTATTCTATTGCTCGAGCTTTTCATCTCATGAATAAGGAAGTCTACTATCTATTTGTCATTCTCGAATACTTTCCAAAAGGTATGTCTATCTGGTATAGAGGGCCTATAGATTAGCCTAACTATTTTGGACTTCTAAATGACATTGCTGATAGGGCAAAAATTTACCCCTATCAAAGCCAATAAATCTACATGAGTGTTCTTTTCCCTTGAGATTGATTTGAGATTCAATGATTCAAAGGATTCTAGTAAGTCCTAAACCTTATTCCTATAAGCCTTAAGGTAATGATGTTTTCTTACATATTTCTTGGTTACCTAATTCACTATCAGTTCGAAGTCCCCAAAAATCTGTAGCTGCTTGATACCCATATTTTTAGTCTTCTTGAGGTCTAATAAGAGTGCTTCATACTTTGCTGCACTATTGGTGCAACTCTAGGTCAACCAGTAAGAAAAAAATCTATCTTCACCTGTTGGAGATATTAGAACAATACCTGCTCTTGCTCCATTTTTACACCTAGCACCATCAAAAAAGAGTTTCCATAGTTGATTAGTAGGTTGGTCTACTCAAGGGAGAGGAGCATGGTTACTTTTCTTGGGCTTTACTATTATGTAGTTTTCCATGTCAGTTTTGATCATGGAATTGAAATCCTGGAGAGAGAACTTGTCTTCATCATGCAAGACATTTAGATCTTCTTCCATCAAGTTCAAATCTCCTAGTTCATCTGTTATCATGTTTACTATAATGGTTTATTTACCTTCTTCTCCAATATTTTCAATGTGGAAAGTTGAAGGTTTCTCATTAAATATTTTCACTCTTTTACATTTGAATGGGATCTCTAGGTGTGAAAAGTCTAATGATAAATATCCTCTTATTTTGGTAGTGAACTCATTGGAAAGACATACCAAAATAGGTATCTAAATCCACTACTACTACCTCTTGTATAATTGTGATTTGAGGTAGCCCATGAATAAGTATTGGAATATCTTTAATTACCCCTATAGTTTTGATAGGGGTTCCATCCAATTGCAAGACTCCAGGATTGCTCCTTGTATATTCCATTCCCATGATGTTACATACTACCTTGGGCATCACAGTGGTTGCAACTCTAGAATCTATCATATAGTTGTGAACTACCCATCCTTCCATATGGAGAGATAGATAAAAAGGAGGAGGTCTATTTTTTATTAAAATGGAGGTTAGACTAGCTTGTGCAGAATCTAATTGAGTTGGGGTCTTGTTCTTATTCTTCATGTATCTCAAGGATTCCTGCAATAAGTCAATCTACCCCTAAAGCTGCAAAGCTTTTTACATAGTTGCTTTGGAAGGTGTTTTCTTCATTTCCTCAACTATGTTGAATGGAAGAGGGTCAACACTTTTATATTTTACACTTGTGTCGTATTTATTCCTATACCCCTAAGTAGCATCAATTATTTGATGCTTAGTCAGTGAGGGGTATCTCAGTTTGTCCCTAGCTTGTTCCCGTGTCTTGATTTCCTTTTGTTGAGGCATTTCTTTACGAGATTCTACTCCCTTTTGACTTGAATTCTAGGGAGTTTTCTTGAAGGGGGGTCTTTTATCAATAGGGTATCTTATAGGTGAAGGCACCTTGAAAGGGTTGAGATTTTTGGGATAAACATATAGAGGTTTCTTACCTGACCTATTTAGGACAACCACTTGTTCAACAGAAGGCATCATAAAATTTTGATTCTCTTCTTTGATCATATTAACTTGATCCTTGAGGGTTCTCTCGACATTTTTGATAGCTAACTTCTGAACTTGGTGTTTATAAATCATACAAGAAGTTTTACCATGTGGATCATTACATGTAGAACACCAGTAGTTCAATTCCATCGAGGTGTTAGAGGGTTCACTATCTTCGTTGGCGTAGACCACATTAGACTTATCATAGTTTCTATCATTCATGGAGGCTTGATATTTTTTTACTTGCAGAAACCTCCTTGGTTGGAAATTCCTTTTTGCTTCTCTTCTTTCCATGGAAGTCATCTTATTTGTTAGATTTTTCATGGATGCTTGTAAGTCTTGTAGAGTTGCAAGTGGAAGATCTGAAGTCAACGTAACTATTGCTATTGGAAGTGCATGAATGGTGGAAAGAATTAAAGGAGTGAGAGGTTCTTGTATTACTAGGATATTAGGCTGTCCATTCCATTTAAAAAGACTTGCATTAGGAGTGGGGGCATGAGCATTCGATGCTTGCGGTAGATTCAGGAAAATAGGTATTATCATCTTTGCAGTGAACCTTCCAATAGCAATCAGGTATTTTTTTACTTTTTGAGCTTCTTGATAAATTTTTGGGAAAGTAAATACTTAGGACTATCTGATGTCCATACTTATATCCGAGTTGAAAGATCTCAGATAGTAATACATTGACTATTCATCTATCGATCTTAGTCCATCAGATACTCTTTGCCAGGTTTGATTGAATTTGATGTTAAAGTCGACTATCTCTTCTTGAGGGTGCTTATAGATAATGGTAAACTAAATTAGCAGGGAGAATGGGTATGCATGTTCATTGAAATCTTCTACCAGTTTAGTGGTAAGTTGGGACCAAGTAGATATACTTTGGTTACCAAGGGCTTTGTACCAATAGAGCATTTTTCCTTCTAAGTAAATAACTAGTAATCTTATCATAAAATCTTCTTCAGTGATATTTTTATCAGAGCGAGCACTGCCACGTCCTGGTAGTGCTCATAGGCCATCTTCCTAGTACCATCATACTGGGGTAATGCTTTCAAGGCTACTTTTAGAATCGAGTGTTAAACCGTCAGGTTTAGGGGGCCTGTGTGGTTCCATAAAGCATAGGGTAGAATTGGCTGATTTGTGACCATTGTAATTATAGTTTTTTTGGATCTTACGAATATATGGGTAGCTGGAGTTAAATTTCCACTAGCAATAGTACTAGGGAAGGCTGCAGGGGGAAGATTTGTGTATCTTGTATTAGTAGTATATGAATAAGTTGTTCTAGCAACTAAAATAGGATTAGCTTTGAGGCTACCAAGGTGTAGTTTGAAGAACTCGATGGGTTCTTCTAAATTTTTTTCTTTAGATTTGGTTATCATAAAAGATGGTATATAACCAAAAATTAGGTAAAGATTTTTATAGGGTTCCTTTCTTGGGTAGAGTCGCCAGGTGATATAAAAAATAAATAGGGCAAAGGTAATCACGAGAAATTTTATCTGTATACTGTGTGGGATTGGTTCCCTTCGGGCATGCCAAAAACTGTTGGAGCAAAATTTACCTTTGGCTACGTTTGTACCCAAGACTTTACCAACATTTAAAGATTGGGTTAAAACAGAGTTTTTATCAGTTCAATCTTCAGAGGAGGTTGGTTCCTTGCTTCTTTAGGAAAAGGTAGAGAAAAAGAAATGCATAAAGGTAGGGAAATATAGCTATTGCTAGAAGTGTTTAGCAGTATAGATTAAGTAACAAAAAAATAATTTAAACAACCTTTTGTAGAGAAGCATCTATTAAAACCATCAAAATAGAGAAACTAAGCTTCTAGTATAAACCTATTCACTATGCAAGTTTATTGGTAAAGTTAATTTTAGAGTTAGCAGAACTTGGTTGCAGAAATTTGGAGTAAGAATTAAAGCAAATTACATTCAATCTAACCTTATATAGAAATTAACAATCCATACATACTTGATTAAGAAAACCAATGAGCCAAAAACTAGAATGAATGGTCTTTTATTAGCTTTCAGAAGTCTATATACATCACCTTGTAAACACCTAAGAGATGACCTTTTGTTTAGGTTGCTCATCCTATATACAATAGTTTTAAATAATAGAAAAATTGAAAGTTGTTACAACATTATGCTTGTAGGCTCATTCTGGTAAAGAGGTAGTTAAAAAAGCATGGAGTCTTCAACTGGAAATGGTTAAAATTTTCTTGTTTGCAACAATCATCCTTATATCTTTAGAAGCATGGTGGTCTAGCTATATTTTATACAAAATGTTGTGTCGTCATGACCATCTACCTTGGTTCTATATTTGGCCTTCAAAATGTCATGCTATCATGACCAACCTTCTTCACTTGGCTTCTATCCCTCAAAATGTTGCGTTGTCACAACTTTTATTCCTTTCTTGGATTTTTAGCCTCAAAATGTCATACCATCATGAGCATCCTTCTTTTCTTGACTTCTTGCCCTCAAAATATTGTGTTGTTGTGACCATCCTTCTTCACTTGGCTTCTTACCTTAAAAATATTGCATCATTGCAACTTTTATTCCTTTCTTGTATTTTTGGCCTCAAAATGTCATGCCATCATGGCCATCCTTAATCAATTGGCTTATTACCCTTAAAATGTCATGTTGTCGTGACTTTCCTTCTTTTGTTGGCTTCTTGCCCTCAAAATGTTGCACTATCGTGACTTTTATTCCTTTCTTGGCCTCAAAATGTCATGTTCTCATGGCCATCCTTCTTCACATGGCTTCTTGCCCTCAAAATATCGTACTGTTACAAATTTTATTCCTTAGCTTTTCAGCCTCAAAATGTCGCACCGTCATGACCATCCTTCTTCACATGGCTTCTTACCCTTAAAATGTCATGCTATTAGGAATTTTATTCCTTACTGGATTTTTAGCCTCAAAATGTCACACTATCATGAATTTTATTCTTTAGCTCCACCTGTAGGGTCAGTATACCACGTTGTTGCGACTACTTCCTACACTTAGTGAAATTTTAAGATCACTCCTTACTCCCCTAGATGTGATATTTTTGACCTATAGGGTAACTCTGAGAAACTTCAAGGTGGGAGACTTTGTCCTAAGATGGAATGAAAAGAAGGTGAAACCCAAAAACCATAACAAATTCAACGTGTTCTAGTAAGGCCCCTTCAAGGTAATAAAAGAGAAGCAACAAAACTCTTTCCAGCTAAAAAATGAACAGGGTCGGGTTCAACCCATTCCTATCAATGGCTTCCATCTGAAACTATACTATAAGTAAAGGTTTCCCTCTACCTTGTATGTATTTTATGTATGTCTTCTTTAAAAAATGCCAATGAAATTTATTGTGACATTGCGATATTTTAGCACCCAAAGGCCTCCTCAATGCAAATTATCATGATTTTGTGATATTTCGATGGTCGATGGCCTCTCCAAGGAATTTTTTCATGATGGCATGACACTTCGATGCCTAAAGGTCTCCTCAATGCAAATTGTCATGATTTTATGATATTTTGGTGGCTGATGGCATCTCCAAGGTATTTTGTCATGATGGTGTGATACTTTGATGGCCAAAGGCCTCCTTAATGCAAATTGTCATGATTTCATGACATTTCTATGGCCACTAGCCTCTCTAAGGTATTTTATCATGATGGCATGGCATTTCGATGTCCAAAGGCCTTCTCAACACAAATGTTCATGATTTCATGATATTTCAGTGGCCGATGGCCTCTCCAAGGGCATTTTGTCATATGATGGCATGAAACTTCAATGCCCAAAGGCCTCCTCAAAGCAAATTATCATGATTTCACAATATTTTGGTGGTTGACGGACTGTCCAAGGCATTTTTTCATGATGGCACAACATTTTAGCTCCGAAAGCCTCCTCATTGAAAATTGTCATGATTTCATGACATTTCGGCGACTAACAGCCTCTCTAGGGTATTTTATCATGATGGTGCAAAATTTTGATACTCAAAGGCCTCCTCAATGCAAATTGTCATTATTTTATGATATTTTGGGGTCTGAAGGTCTCTCCAAAGCATTTTGTCATGATGACATGACACTTCGATGCCCAAAGGCCTCCTCAAAATGATCATGCCTTTTTGCAGGAAAAAAAGTTTTCTCAAAGTTTTAAAAGGCCCCACTTTTTAAGGTATCACTGTACTAGCCTATTGGCTCATAGTAGAGGTGATGTCAATTTATTAGCCCAGGATGACAATGAAGAAATATCATTGGCCCTAGAAAAATAGTAATGCATGGCAGTTGGCTTCTTAAAGGTGGCACACAAACCAAGACATCTGACAAAGTTTAAAATTAGTAGTGAGGTGTGCACTACCTACCATAGTTATTACATGTATCCTTGGAACACACATGCATTTCCGCTTATATCATAGATTTTTTTCTCTTTAAGTACTTCTTCAACCTCTACAGTCTTTTCCTTATGCTCACTACACTCCCTATTTTCTCAAAATTCAATCTGTATAACTCTTATAAGCATGTTCCAAGCTATTTTTAGGTCCAAAACGTAGCAGGAAACCATGAGGGATTCACAACCAGCTACTACTAAGGGGAAACATAAGTCAACCAAGATTGGAGATGGTTTTGTTCACCCAAACATCCACATCACTGATACCAAGGTGACATGGAAATATCTAGGGTGAATTTGGAATGATATAGCTGCCAAGGTCACCAAAAATTTCACTCCATCATGCCCTAGAATATTTTCCTACCATGCCCTACTTTATTGGTTCATATACCCCTAGGTCCATCCCTACCTCATACTGATCAGAGCTATGGTAGAATTCTACGATGTCAAGAATAGGATTGTGAAGGACTCAAAGGGAGCAGCCATTTTTATGCTCGATGTGGATGCAATTAGGGCTGCCTTCAGTTGTGGTAGAAAACCTACGGTAAATCCCATATCTTTTGACCCCATTAATTTGGAAAAAATTTATACCAACACCCCAAACATTAAATTATTCCTGCAAGAGCATTTTGTAGACCCTCTCCCTGAAGGAACCATATCAAAATCCTTGATTTTTCTATCCAAATTCAAGGACAAAGAGATTTTTTCCATGTTGGCCATGGTGGTAGGGCTAGAAACAGATACACAGGTCTATGGATGGCAAGTTGTAGTAGCACAATGCATATCCAACCCCAAGTTTTATGATGCATTATACTTGGACCTAAATAGAGTGCCACTCTTCTTCTACTAGCTTGCATACCTGGCACAACAGTTGCATGCAGGCCTCTTTAAGCTCCAAAAATACATCCCCAATGCCTTCAGGTTTTCTTCCTACCTGGTATGGATTTTTTTTTCTTCCAAGAAAATAATTTATGTTTCATCTCTACCACAAAAAAAGACTAGAATGAAGCCCTCATTCCTGTGTGTGAGTGGATGCCTCTCCTTTCAAAGGTAGAGTCATATTTCTATGAACACTTGGCAAATTAGAGCCCTGATGTCAACTCAGCCCACAAGTTGGATAACAAGACCATCAAAAGGATGAAGAAAAAATAGTAATATTGGGATCATGCTAAGATATTAGCATGGTGGCAAATGAGATGCCACATACAAATATTTTCTAGGTATGGGATAAATATTGACAAGGAGTTCTCTAAAATGTACGATGGAAACCACAATAAATTGTTTGAAACTCTTGTAGATAAAGTCCCTCTGGGCATCAGTGGCATCCCCATCAAACCAGTTGAAGGTAAAGCAGATATTGACAAAGGCAAAGGGAAAGAGATTGTTGCTGAGAAAATAGAAGTCCCCAAAAAGAAACCTCAAAGTTTCATCCCCCCTTTTAGATCAGACATAAATTCTGATGATGATGTTATCCTAGTCCATAGGAAACAAAAGGTAGAATCAAGAAAGTAGAAGGCATAATTACTTAAAGAAAAGAGGTGAAAGAAAAGAAAACAAGCAACATCACACTCTAAAGAAATAGAAGACTCTGAAGAGATAGAGGAACAGGAAGAAGAATAATATTAAGAGGTAGAAGAACAAGAAGAGATGAGGGAAGCTTCTGAGTAGACAACTAAGCACTAGAAAATAGATAGCCAAGAGTTGGTCGATACTTTTGAGAAAACTGCCCTTTTAGGAGAAGCTCCAGTGAAAGCTGCCACTGAGGCTGACAACTAGAGCTTGAAAAAAATTGTAGACTTATACAGAAGATCCTAAGAATATGTTAGAAATTGGAGATGATGACCCACTAAAAAGAATAGGTATATCTCCTATCAATCTTGATACTTCTACTTCTTCTCCTCATTCCCAAAGGAATTCCCCTCTCATTCTGTAGGTCAAGGCAATACCTTTCCACCTCCCACTTATCATACCTCTTCACCTTCCACTCACCAGCATCCACTGTCACCTACACTATATGAAAATGATCCAAGAGCATTCTCGATAGCCCTCATGAACCCCCTCATTGAGGAGTCAAGTATGGGTACCTCTCTAGCCACTATTCTGTTTCCTTATACAACCCATCTCCAGAGCTTTCAAACTATTCCTACCTCTTTTTCTAAAAGCAACCCTACCATTTTTAAGTTTAAAAATTAAAAAAATGTGACCTTGAACACTACTTCCTGGTTGAAATCACGTAGCACTAAGAGCTCTAAAACTATAGCCTGCACCAAGAAAGGGGTAGTCCTCAACCCAATAAACATGTAATGTTCCATCTTGAAGAAGAAATGACCCTAGAGGACTACCAAGATGAGATAACTATAGAAGATATCACTCAGCTACCAATGGAGGATGAGTGGGGAAAGGCTCAAGCCCACATGGGAACCATATACCTAAACACCAAATACTACAAAGAGAAGTACTTCAGGGTTGAGCAAGCAAGAAAGCATTTAGAAGAGGCTTTGAATTAGCAAAAGATAGTTGAAAAAGCCTTGAGCAATAAAGCAAAAAATTGGGAGCTAATTTTCAATGAAGTAACCCCCTATATGGATAAAGCTGCCAAGGTCAAAGAAGAAATACAATTTTTAAACCAGTAGGTTGAATACCTCAAGAAATAACTTTCAGATAACACGAACAAGAACAGTGGGCTATCTAAAGAAAATTCTAGAGCAGTAAGAAGAGAAATTATTGGAGGCATCCCAAAAATGAGCATGAAGGCAAGGCCCACATTATCGTACCTGGTCAGGATTAAAGAAATGTTGGGTCAAGTGGAATATGAATTTGATAAATCTATCAATATCCTAAAAAATAGGTTATCTGTAGCAAGAAAGATCCAAGTCTTGGTAGAAAGTATGCAAGTGATACTAAGATACAAAATACAAGATGAAAAATGGTCCCAAGCCAAGCTTGCTGTTAGGAAATTTTTCAAGAGGTACAAGTTGGTGACAAAAGCTACCAAGCTAATGCAAGAACTCAAGGCAGAAGCTAAGGCAATTTTGAAACATGTGAGCATAGCAAAAAACTATGGAATGCCTAGCTTCTAGGACAAATATTCTAACTTCCTAGCAGAAGATCAGTTGAAGGCTTCTTGGGAAAGTTTTGTAAAATATGAGTTAGATATTGATAGCTAGGAAGAGACGGTTCAGGAAGAGCAGATATTCAGTATGGCTCAAGACATCACATAAATGAACCCCTGGTTGCATGTTTTATATATGAATTCAAAAGCCCTATCATATGACAAGGTTGAAGAATTGGAATATTTATACTTAACCCTTAAGGAGATTTAAAATACAGACGAGGAGACCTGGAGAAGAGCCTACGCCACCTACAATGAAGTCACGTAAGAAAAGGACAAGCAGGAAAAGGATAAAAAAGCCCCAAGAAGTGGTACAGTAGTGCTTGGACAAGATGAAATAGAGAAATCTATGGAATAAGACACTCTAGATGAATGACTACACAGAGCATAAAGCATATTTTTGCTTGGTATCATTCCCCTTTCTCCCCTTCTTTTCTTAGTTGTTCTTTGAATTTGTTCCCCAATGGATAAAGGCTGTAGATTCTAAAATTCTATTGATAGAATTACCCTAGGAGGCACCAATAATGTTAACAAAAATGACCACATCTAGGGGAGTAAGGAGTGATCCTCTTAAAATTTCACTAAGTGTAGGAAGAAGTCATGACAGTGTGGCATACTGACCCTACAGACGGAGCTAAAGAATAAAATTCATGACGACGTGACATTTTGAGGCTGAAAAGCCAAGTGCAGAAGGATGGCTATGACGACGCAACATTTTGAGGTTGAAAAGCCAAGAAAGGAATAAAAGTTGTGACGGTGCAACATTTTGAGGGTAAGAAGCCAAGTTAAGAAGAAAAGTTGTGGCAACATGACATTTTGAGGGTAAGAAGCCAAGTGAAGAAGGATGACCATGACAACACAATATTTTGAGGCTAAAAATCCAAGAGAGGAATAAAAGTCATGATGGTGCAATATTTTGAGGGCAAGAAGCCAAGTGAAGAAGAGAAGTCATGACAACGTGACATTTTAAGGGCAAGAAGCCAAGTGAAGAAGTATGGTCATGACAACACGACATTTTGAGGCTAAAAACCCAAGAAAGGAATAACAACGGTGATGATGTGACATTTTGAGACAAGAAGCCAAGTGAAGAAGGATGGTCATGATAACACGACATTTTGAGGGTAAGAAACCAAGTAAAGAAGGATGGTTGTGATGGTGCAACATTTTTAGGTCAAAAATCCAAGAAAGGAATAAAAGTTGCAATAGCACAAAATTTTGAGGGCTAGAAGCCAAGTGAAGAAAGTTGGTTGCGCCAACATGACATTTTTGAGGCCAAAGGTAGAACCAAGGCAAATGGTCATGATGGCATAATATTTTGTGTAAATTATAGCTAGACCACGATGCTTCTAAAGAGACCAAGGAGGATCGTTGCAAACAATAAAATCTTAACCATTTCCAGTTGAAGACTCCTTACTTTCCTAACTGCCTCTTTACCAGAATGAGCCTACGGGTATAATATTGTAACCACTTTTAGTTTTTTGTTATGTAAAATTATTATATATAGGATGAGCAACCTAAACAAAATTTTGGCTCTTAGGTGTTTACAAGGTGATGTATACAGACTTATGAAAGCTAATAAAAGATCATTCATTCTAGTTTCTAGCTCATTGGTGTTCTTAATCAAGTATGTATGGATTGTTAATTGCTATATAAGGTTAAATTGAATGTAATTTGCTTTAATTCTTTCTCTGAATTTTTTACTACCAAGTTATGCTAACTCTGAAATTAAATTTACCAATAAACTTGTGTAGTGAATAGGTTTACACCAGAAGCTTAGTTTCTTTGTTTTGATGATTCTAATAGATGCTTATCTGCAAAAGGTTGTTTAAATTATTTTTTTGTTACTTAATATATACTGCTTAACACTTCTAGTAATAGCTATATTTCCCTCCCTTTATGCATTTCTATTTCTCTCCCTTTTCCTAAATAAGCAAGGAACTAAACTCCTCTGGAGATTGAATCGAGTAAAACCCTGCTTTAACCCAATCTTTCAATGTTGGTAAAGTCTTGGACACAAACGTAACCAAAGGCAAATTTTGCTCCAATAGTACCTCTATCACTACTGTGAATCGAACCTCCAACCTCACAATAATCAATACTCTACCAAGTGCCTTGGACATCTGCACTACCACAATTGCTGAGACCAAAAGGGGGTGATGTATCTCTTAAACAATGTTCTATGCACTATCCAACAAGAAATCCATAAAACCAGCAACAATAGTAATCGACACAGTGACCCCCTGCAAAGCAACACTAAGTGCACAACCTTCCACCAACTAGGCTACCCCTGATAAAATAAACCTTGGGTGTATGCAATGAAAAATGTTCCATTATTCTCCCTTATCAACAACAAATCAAAAACCAGCATCAACAGGGTTTGATCCCTTGACCTTTTGCCCAGCAAACCTCAGGTGCACAAGATAAACAATGAATGTTCCTACCTCAATTTTTTCTATCAAATCTTCTAATATTTTTATCATTCACAATCATAGGGTAAACAATATTTTCAATCTTATTGCCTGTCGTCTATCGTTAAAAATAAAAGGTAATTAATCACCAATTTATATGCTCTCAAAAGGTTTACGAAGATGTCACATCGGCTCAAAAATTGAACTCAATTATCTTCCATAACATTGGCATCAAAACCTTTGGGTTATAATATTTGAATTAAATATTATAAATTTTAACTCTTAGGGCCTTGTAATAATTAAATATTTTGATTTAATATTGCATAATTATGTCCCAACCTTGGTCCTTGTATTTTATAAACTTGTCCTCATGCCATTAAACCTTTATTTAAATCCTTTATACCCATCCTTGAACCTTTATAATATTTTTAAAACTTTGTCCAAGCATCTTTAAACCTTTGTCTTTTCACCCTTAAACCTTTTAAACCTTATCCTCTCATTTTTAAAATTTTTGTCCAAGCATTTCCTTTATAATATTTAAATATGAAATTTAAATATTATAAATATTTATTTAATAGATTTTTCCTTGCCTTGTTCCACTTGAATAATTTTCCAATATTTTTAACTTCACAACCTTGAAGAATATTTCTGCCCTGAGTATTATGAACCTTTGACATCAATGACCATGTACCTTTGACATCAATGACAACTCAATATGCTCAATATTTCCAATAGAAGTACTTCTCTTTTCTAGATAGATTCGGTGGGTACAACCAAATCTAGATTGGATAAGAAGATCAGGATAATACAACATTCACTTGTTTGTGGGGTACATTGGCATACGGGATCCTACCCTTTGGACTGTGCAATGTACCAACCACATTTTAGAGGGTAGTGTTGAGAATATTTTTAGATATGATGGGGTAATCAGTTGAATTCTACATGGATGACTTCACCATTTATGGTGATACCTTTTATGAGGCCATGACAAATTTGGAACATGCACTCCAACGATGTCAAGAAAACAACCTATCCCTAAGAAATGAGAAATGCTTTATTATGATGCAAGAAGAAATAGTGTTGGGACACCACATCTCAACATAAGGGATACAGGTAGACAAGAATAAAATTGAAGTTATTAGAAATCTACCTAGTCCTAAGACATAGAGAGATGTAAGGAGCTTCTTTGGCTCTACTATATATTACAGGAGGTTCATAGCAGACTTCAGCAAAGTCACTAGAACCCTACACGAACTACTGTTAAAGGATGTGGAGTTTATTTGGATGAAGGACTATGAACAAGCCTTCAAAAGGTTAAATGATAAGTTGATCACTGCCCCAGGCTATGGGGCCCAAACTGAGCCATTCTCTTTCACATTTACTCTGATGCATCTAACAATGCGATTGGAGCAGTCCTGGGATAGAAATATGGCAAAGAATTCTATGACATCTACTACATAAGCAAAAATCTAACAAGGGTTAAGTTCAATTACATGGTGACTGAGAAAGAGTTCCTTGCGATGGTTCACGCCATCAAAAAATTCCACCATTACATCATAGGATACAAGGTTTTCATGCACATAAACCATGTGATCATTTGATATCTAATGAGTAATCATGCAATCAATGGTAGGATAATTAGGTGGCTCTTACTCCTGTAGGAATTTGACATCACCATCGTGGACAAACCAGATAGAGATAATATGTTTATAGATTTTTTGACCAGATTAATGCCACCCAATCATGCAACTTTAGAAGATAAATTCTTGAATGAACATATTTTTGCTTTGAAAGAACAAATGTTGTGGTATGCATATATGGCCAATTACTTGGCCATTGGTAGAGTATCTCTTGCTCTTTCACCCCATGAAAAGTAGAAGCTAATAGAGAAGAGCACAACCTTCTCATGGATTGACGGTTTCCTGTTCAAAATAAAACCTGATCAAATCCTAACACAATGTGTCATTGAGCACAAGTTTCTAAAACTCCTCAAGGCTTGCCATAACAAACCTTGCAGTGGATATTTTGTAGGGAGGAGGACTACGTTCAAGGTATTGTAGATCGGATACTACTAGCCTTTGTTGTTCAAAGATGTAGTCAAACATGCAAGTCAATGTGATGAATGCCAGAGGATGGGTAAACCAACCTTCAAGGATGATTTACCTCTCTAGACACATATTCACATTGAACCATTCGACAAATGGGGGATGGATTTTGTGGGGTAGATCAACCCACCATCATTCAAGAAAAGGTACATTTTGGTTTGTACTGACTATGGAACCAAGTGGGTTGAAGTGCAGGCATTAAAAGACTCTAAGGAAAGAACAGTGGAAAATTTCCTATTTTCATATATCTTCACAACCAATTAGGGGCCCCAATTTACTTCAAGACTGATTCAAGAATTGATGTAGCAATATAGAATCAAACACAACAAAACCACTCCCTATCATCCGTAGGTGAATGGACAGGTCGAGGTTACCAATCGAGAGTTGGAGAATATCCTTATAAATATCGTGCAACAACACATAAAGGATTGGACTACGATATTACCAGAGGCAGTATAGGCCTATAGAACCACATGGAAAACAACCACTAGTTTTACTTCATTCCAACTAGTATATAGGAAGAATGCAATGATGCCCATTAGGTTTAAAATCAAAACTCTCAGGACTAAAAAAAAACTAAACCTAATTCTGGATGATGCACATAAGGAAAGGATTAAGTATTTTAACTAGTTAGATGAATACTGATTGAACGTTCTGTACAGAACAAAAGTCATCTAGAAATAAAGGAAATAGTGGCATGACCACCGCATGAAATCAAAGAAGTTAAAAATAGGAGAATGGTTACTATTGTATGACTCCAAATTCAAGGAATAATAGGGCAATTTGATACAAATATGGATGGGACCATGTTAAGTGATTTAACCAATCAATAATGGTGTTGTGCATGTTAAAACGATTGATGGCAGTGACATCATATTGATGGCCAACGATCACCGATTGAAATTCTACAAAACATAAAAATATTGTGATGGAGTCCAAGATAGGCATGAGGGAGACCCCATAAAATTAATTAAAAAAAAAATTCAGCAACCAGTGGACATAGGATTGTCCACTTAAAAATAATTTATTCTTTAGTTTTCTTTTAGTTCTTTGTGTTTTTTGTTTTGCAAGCATAGTGATCTAAATGCGACCTACAGACAACCTGGGAAACCTAGGCCTAACAGGTATGGACTACATTGGACTGCACCTTAATATTTTTTAGTTTTTCTTGTTTTATTTTGAAGGTGAATGGTCCTGAATGCACGAAGTAGGCAGCTTGGTAAACCTAGGCATCACTGACACAAGATCCATGAACCAATTTTCTTAGAAGGTATAACCTTAATTGTTTTCACCTAGAGGAGATAGTCACAGTCTAACACGAATGGGGGTGTTAATTTCTTGCAAAGAAAAAACACCCACCTTTGTGTTGGATGAAACAACTACCGACGTAGCATGCAAAAAGGAAAATATTGAAGGGCCTGATCAACTCTGCAACAACAGACACACCAGCATACTGCCAAATTTTCAATATAAAAAGGGTACCTTGATCCTATTTGGAGGAAGGTACCTTGATACCATTATTAGGGGACACCTTGATCCCATTTGGAGGAAGGCACCTTGATCTCGTTATGGGGGGCACCTTGATCCCATTTGGAGGAAGGCACCTTGATCCTGTTATCGGGAGGCACCTAACTCCTGAATAGTTGAAGGGCACTTACTTCTATTGAGAAGTTTATAATAAAAATAAAAAGAGAATAATGCATCAAGGCGCCTTGATCCCATACATTCTATATGCCTTGATTCTGTTTTAAAAATAAATAAAAAAAGAGAGAAGGAATAATGCATCAAGGCACCTTGATCCCATGTATTTGAGGTGCTTTGATCCCATGTATTTGAGGCACCTTGATTCCATGTATTTAAGGTGCCTTGATCCCATGTATTTTGAGGTGCCTTGATCCCACGTATTTGAGGCACCTTGATCCCATGTATTTGAGATGCCTTGATCCCATGTATTTGAGGTGCCTTGATCCCATGTATTCTAAGGTGCCTTGATCCCATACATTTTGAGGCACCTTGATCCCATAAATTATGAGGTACCTTGATCCCATGCATTATGAGGTGCCTTGATCCCATGCATTATAAGGTGCCTTGATCCTATGAATTATGGGTGCCTTGATCCAATTGAGAACCTGCATAATGAAGAACGATACACAACCACATCATCATCCCATGCCACAAAATAAGATGAATATTTATGGGAACTTGTGGAAATCATGCAAATCTTTTTTGTGCATCCCAAAGCAATCATTGAAGGGATGAGCAGGCCAACTAGATTTTCTCATTTTTAGCATGAGACCTTGAATGAACAAAGTTGTAGTACCCAAGGTAAAACTGTATGAAGAACCAACTCACATAGGAAAAATACTATTACTCTATCACGAATGATCGAATTGATATGATCCAAGTGCATGGATCCAGTAAGGTATGTGTATAATTTTTTTAGATATATATAGCATTCATAATAAGAACTCTTCTAAAAAAATATATTGCCAACACAAATAAATTGACCAAATTATTATTCCTCCATCTCATTCGAAGAAATGTGCCAATGGTTAATTTGGGGAAGCAGATCCTCACAACCCCCAATACAAAGTTAATACCCTAGATATACACCTACCTCTATAAATAGGCACCTTATTGCACAAGTAGGTGGTACAAAGTAACAAACCAATCCAACAAGTGAAGAAAAGTTGTAGAAGCCAAATTGAGGGGATTCAGAATGGGGGGCAATTCGAAGAATTATGGCCAGAAGAAAAATAAGGCCAATTATGTAGGAGGGATTAGCGAGGAGGTCCAATCTCGATTTGAGGCCATTGAATGGATAAATTCTTGTCGCTTGGTAAGAAAAAATAAGAATTTAGATGTGACAAAGGAGTTTTTTGCGACATTATATGAAGGGGTTGCATGTATACGCGAACTAGAAATTCTAGTCATAGAAGAATTCGTAGCAGCCATCACTGGTATTCCCATTATAGGGGAACATATTTACAAGGAGGGATAACCGGTTGCATGTGCACAACTTTTTGGGTATATTCCCATGAACCTAGGGTGATCAAGATTACCGAAGCAGAGTCTCCTAGAGCTCTGGCAATAAATTTTCAAGAAAATAGCCAGGTTCTTCACTTGCACAGGCAAGTACACTCATATAAACATGAATCACATGTAGTTTTTGAACTATTTGATGCACGAGAAGTAAATCAACATCCCATTATACCTGGCTTATACCTTGAAGGATGAAGTAAGGTAGTATCAGGTAGGGGTATCCACTGCCCTAGCTCATCGTGGGCTAATATCAACCCTAATAAGGTTTGTGGAGGCACCTAGGTAAGCACCAGTAATGATCACAGAAAGAGCCGAAACATCTAATTCCTAGGCTCAATTGGTGATAGAAGTGCACGAGCCCAATTTAATAGAGACACCCATTGTAGAGCAACCATTGATCTCCTATGATAATTCAGCCAAATGAGAAGGGTAGACCTTGTTGCCCCACTCTCCACGAATTAATGTAGAAATTGTACTAGATAGTCCTAGCCCTGATAGAGCAGCTGACCATTCTCTGCAAATTGATTTGGAAAGTGGCTAGAAATTCCTAGCCCTGATAAAATAGGCCATTATGTAGAAACCAGAAGGGAAAGGAAGAGGTTGAGACACTTAATTATATTTAGTGAGGATGGAGATAAATTAAATGATGTAGAAGTAGGAGTTGTGGCTTAGGTGCTATAGAATTTAGCCAACCGAAGTCCACCATGCCAGTAGACTTTGAAGGACCTGCAAGGGTAACTTTATTTGATACTTTAACAAGTTCTTGCCTGAAAAATAAATTCTAAAAGGAGCAAAGACTCTTCAAGGAATTTAGTTAGGCAACCATAGAGGAAAAACAAGGTCTTGAGTAGAACATATGTTAGCTATAGCAAATAGTACAAAAAATCACTAAGGAGGACATACAACTGAGGGTGAAGTAGGAAAAAAAGGTGGACACAACCACTCAGATCAACTGGGCAATGGAGGTGCCCAAAAATTATCTGGACTCTTTAGAGAGAGTTGCATCATCTGGTCCATTCAGGTCAGATGCAAGGAATGAAGAGGTTGAGGTTGGGGACTACTCCTCTGCCTAAACCAAAATAGCTACTGAAGAACATGGGAACTCTATTTTGCAAATAGATCCTACTATAATCAAAATTTTAGATGATGAGTATAATCCATCAAATCCCAGCCAAACAAAGTATGAGGAGCAGGATGACAGATCAGAGACACCAACGTACCAGAAATCGATGCACTCTATCGAAGGGCCAATAGACCAATCACCGACCACTGAACTAGGGGAAGAACAAAGGATGGGGGAAAATGTTGCACAAGAAAATTAGGGACTCAAACCTTCATCTACCAAGGAAAAAACACCTATTGTAGAGGAAGATAATATCCCATCTCCCTCTGTTGCACCAGTGCCTACAAAGAAAATTTTATCAAAGCCTAAAAAGAAGGCGGCCAAGGCACCACAGTAGAGGTCCAAAAATAAGGAAAAAGCAGAAGCCCAACCTACGACTAGCTCTGATGAAGAATGGACAAAGGGGTTGCATCATTTTTCCTGTCAGTGGGAGCAATTTAAAAATCTCCAAGAAGAATGCGCAGTAGTAAATTGGCAAGGAAGGTCTTCAAGAAGGCTACAAGAGAACCTGGGATTACTATTGACCCTACTTCAGAGAAGCAATTCTAGTGGATATATGGGTCAGTTCAAGGGCTACATTCTAGAATGAGAAAATATCTGGAGCAACATGGAGTATATGGGCTAGAAGTAGAAGCTACTGTATCGCTCCAAATTTTTTGCATCCTTACCCTCAGGCTATAGGATCCGCGCCCAGAAGGGGGATGCGAGAAGGATGGGACAATACCTCGGACTGAGAGGCCCTTTGAAGGTCCCGCCTCTCGAGGGAGGAGTATAAGGGTGAATTTTTGATGGATGGTGGGTTCACCAGGAAACTTTTGAGTGGCAGTTTCCATGCCTAGGTTGGGAATGGGTTTGATGTGTTCATTTTATACTCAATCATTCAACTCCTAGGTTTGGCCAAAATGAATCTAAACTATTCTATATGCCAATAATGATTTAAATGGATACAAAAAATAGAAATGGTTGCTAAACACAGAGAATAGGCAAATTAGGACAGATCATACCTGATTTCGGATGTCTGATGAGGATTCTGAGTTTTGTAGCAGTCCAGATCGCCTCAGTTCATACGTAATCATCTGAGATCAGACAGGATCGTCTGATATCTGACGAATTCGTCAAAAACCTGCAATCACAGAAATAGATACAAAATACCCAAGATGCAACTACAGAAGCGAAGGGAAATGATAGAAATAACTATAAATTTGTCTGAATGACAGATCCAAATAGTAATTAGAGAGGACAAGCATCAACTTCACAATCTATTTTGATTTTATCATGCATTTATACTAGATGAGGTGAACTCCAAGATGCATAAACATAATAACCTAAGATAATGCAGAATTATAATGGAAAAATGCAGAAAAATTAAGAAGATGCAAACTCTGGACTCGGATTGCCCCCAATCTGGACTACAGTCAGGATCGCCTCCAATCGTACGCGATCGTCTGCGCTCCTCGACAAAATCGTCCGTAATCATCCGAGATCGTTTGCGACGATCCGAGCTATCTTCGACTGAAAAATAGTAGAGTTCCTGCAAGAAAATGCGAAATGCAGCATACAGATAGTAGTACGAGGATGCTCTAGTGAATAAGGATCTGAATCAGTCAGCTAAGGGGTTCAGGGGAATCAGAATCAGGGGGAGTCAAGGGGATAAACTAGAAAAATCCTAGTTTATATAGGATTAGGGGGAGGCTAGGAGGTTGGGGATCATCCCAATCTGGGAGATCTCCAACAGGGAAATCTCCAACTACGTAGACGCGCTTCTGCCCAAGTTGGAGAGGCTATTGAAACAGAAGCTAATTATGAAAATTTGGTTTTGGGACAAAATCGTCTGGACGTTCCGTCCATGATGATTTCGTCAGATCTAGGACGATCTCGTCTAATCTGCGACGATATCGTCCAACGGTCAAAACAAATCCTAAAAATGGCATGAAAAATGAGGAAACGGGTAACAGGCGGTTTTGGAGCGGTTTTGGGGTTAAAATTCAAATTTTTATCTTTTATCTTTTACTAAGGTTTTAACCGTGCCAATTTTAGGGTGCTACATTTTGCCCCCTCTTTAGCGAATTTTTTGAAGAAAATGCGTTAAAGACGAGTTTTTCCCGTTTTACGAGAAAGCAAAAATGTACTCAATTTTTTAGACGACGATTCTTGGTCGAATCGTACAACTGCTGACTATGGTGCCCCCTCCGTGTTTTTACCCAAATCGAACGTTTGAGGTAAAAACGCGAAAAGGCAAAAAAATTAAAATGTTGATTTTTTAAATAAAATTAAGAAAATAGGGTAAAACCCTAATTCATTTTTACTATTCCAGAGCTCTGCAAAGAGAAAAAATGGTGGAGACAGCGCACAGAGCGACAGAGGTCCGACGCGGGCTACGGGTAAGGATCTAATCCTAGTAGATTAGGTTTGATTTTGCTTTGTGCAATTTGTGGATTTAAATTTTGATTATTTGGGGCATCGCGGCCGTTTTTAGGCCGTCGACGACGTCCGGACGAAATCGTCCCTATTTCACTGAAATCATCGATTTCGTCTGAGGGCGAAATCGACGAACTAGGGGCGATCTCGTTCAACAAGGGACGATCCCCAAGTTGCAAAATCAGAGACGATTTAGTCCTAACAAAGGATGATTTTGCCCAATTTGGGACGATATCATCCGATGGTGGATGATAGCATCTTTAACTTGATTTTAAAATGTGCTTAATTTGATTTTAATGATTGGTAATTAATAAATTTTGTTGTTATTATTTGTTTTGCAGAGGGGATTACTAAAGAGCCGAGAATGGAAATACGATGGACTAAGAGACGACATAGCCGCGCTTGACCAAGTAGAGCGTGACCGACTAGGACAGGTCGGGCTACGACATGTGGCAGAGATGCCACAAGTACCGACTGACATGGGGCTACTGACAGCCCTAGCAGAGAGATGGTATCCGGGGTCATCCTATTTTTGGCTACCGACAGGGGAGATGGCTCCCACACTAGAGGACGTATGGAGGATCATGAGGATCCCCATACAGGGATGGCTCATGATGCCTACGGCCAATCAGGGCCAGGCGATGATGAGGCTGACTGGAGACCCGAGCTTCACCCTGGAGAAGGGCGGGGTGAACATCGAGTCTCTACGGCAGATGCCTGGGGCATCTAGGCTGACTCGGGTTTTGGCAGGGGTGGTAGGTGGCTTACTGTTGTGCCACCAGAGCGGGTGCAAGCTACCATGGCTCCTCTCAGATGTAGTTTGCGACATGAGAGACCATGGGTACAGGTTTGCATGGGGCAGCTTTGTACTCTGCCGCTTGTATAGGATCCTGCATGGGGTCGTATACAAGGGAGGTCGATGTCTGGTCTTGACATCACTGCTACAGGTTTGGTGCTGGGAGCACATTGCGGTGCGGAGGCCGATAGGGCTCCCACTGACAGGGGTTGACCGGGAGAGACCCCGGGTTTACTATTGGTGGCTACGGAGAGGGTCACAATGGCGGATAGATCTATCGATGTCTCGGAGGTTGTTGGACGACCTCATCCCAGACCAGATCACCTGGAGGCCATGGCGAGAGCACCTCGGGTGGGCAGAGGATGGGCAGGAGCTGGCTCGCATCAGGTGAGTCTGCTGGCTGAGGATGGAGCAGGGAGAGGTAGAGCTCCACCGCTATGATCGGGTACTATGATAGTTCGGTCTACAGTAGGGGATCCCTTCTCTCAGGGATTATGAGTACTCTCGGACTATTTGGGATAGTACTACGTTGAGCGGGGCTCTAGACATGCAGTGATTCTGGAGTCAGGATGTGGACGATGCCCCCATCCAGCCAGTGGATGGTGACGATGCTAGGGTTGCAGATGGCTATGATGCCTGGTATGTAGGCATCCACCCTCCTCGGATGACGAGGGCATAGGGTCCGGTGCACGCGGTTGTGCGACGGATGGGGAGGCGGTGCCAGGCTGCCATTGAGGCAGCGTGGGGTCATGGTAGGAGAGAGCAGCGATGGTCCCCATAGGAGAGACGCCAATGGATGGGTCAGGCTCCGTAGAGGCCATAGGAGACAGAGCGAAGGGAGGAGAGATTCCCTTCGCAGTAGGGGGAGAGACCACCATCGCCCGATAAGGGCAAGGGTGTTGAGGTAGGGGAGAGCAGCGAGACGGTGGCTCTCTAGGCTGAGGTTGCCCACCTTCGGGCTCAGGTGCAGACACTGCAGGATGAGGCTACATGGCTCAGAGCTCGGGCGGAGGAGCGAGCACTCGGGATCTGGCATGGTCTATTGCTCAGACCGCATTCTACCAGGGGTTGTACTATCAGGCGGTCCTAGAGGGACAGAGGATACTATTGCCAACCCCCATTGCAGAGCCGATCATGATGGGATCATCGAGGACATCCTCATGATCGATGATGAGGACCCGAGATACGGCCCGGACCTCTATGGGACCACCTCCTCCATGTCAGGGTGGGGGAGGAGATGAGGCTGAGAGCTCGAGGGCTTCTCGAGGCTAGCTACTGCAGAGTGCAGATTATATTATTATTACTTTTGAGGGGATTGAGTATGCCAGAGTATGGATTGTGGCATACCAATCCAGATGATGTATATAATTCATTGATATATATATATATATATATATATTATCTTTTTGATGATATGACTTGTGTATATGTTGTATTATGATGCTTGAATTGTTGATTCATGTAATTATGTCATTGGAAGTAAATTATAATGTTATGTCATGCCATAAAATTTGTAAATGAAATAATCTGATGTGCATAAATTGGTTGTTTTGGTGTGATTTGATGAAAAATAAAAGAGACTTCTAACAATAATTTCAAAGGACATTGTCGTTGTTATAGACCGTTTCATGGAGTCACCGCTCGCTAGGTCGTCAAGCTAATCCTAGTATAGAAATATTGCTAAAAGTAAAAGAGTGCTTAAGAGACTGTCTTAAGACTTGGTGTTGTGATGATGAAAATGATGATGGTGATGATTTGTTTTCAGATTTTTCACAAAATTATGCATGAAATATGTTTAAAAGTGATTTTTGCTAGGCATAAATTCCTAAGTGTGATAAATTTTTGAATAATTCCTTAGAAATTATACCATGGTTGCAAGATGGAATGTTTGACATAATGACATGAAATAGAATAAGTGTTCGTTCGTTTTGAAGCACAATTGTGTAACATAATGATGTAAGCCATATGTGTTTTTTAAAATGGATGGGAAAATAAAATTAGAACAATGGTTTGCGCTAGGCATAGAATTTATAGGTATAGACTTATACCATCATCACGAAATCCAAAGATAAAATAGATATTTTAGTTTTATTGCATGATTGATTTTTTGATTTTTGATTTTTGATAAACATAAAATAATAATATGATGAACATGTTGTTTGAAATCATTTTGCAATTTTGTGACACAATGTATATAATTGTTTTTATACAAAACAAAATTCTGAAATAAGAGGATAAAACAGAAATATTTTAAATTATCTCAAAAACAAATGTAGGTTTATAAGGGATCCTCATGTGCAAATGTGAGTTCATTACCGATCTTGATTTATCATAATGATACAAAATCTCTCAAATACAAATGTGTGTGCAATTGTATTGTTCATTCACCAATTTTGAGCAAGATAATTTGATACAAGCAATTTGCCTTAACCAAATGAATGTTCGTTAACCATGATTTATATGCATATAACCGTACCAGACTACCGTGCAAGTTAGGTTATCAAGAGCTAGCTAATCCATAAGCCGACATAGGTCTGTACAAAAGAAGGTCGCTAATGTGACAGACATATCACCACGCTAGGAATTACCCAAGGCCAAGCGGGTTGGGCACAAACCACCTGTTATGGGGCTTACCTCACAGTTTTTGAATAATTGAGAATTCCAAGGATTCAAGCTCATTCACCCTTCTTTTCTTTTCAAGGGGTAGGGAAAGGATTTTATTGCATTTTGCTTTTGCTTTTCTCTTTTGCTCTTTTTATTTTTTTGTATTTTTGCTTGATATTTGAGATAATGCTAAAACATTGTTGTGATGATACAAAATAACATTTTTCTTTTTCTCTTTTTTCTTGAACTTTTCTTTTTCTTCCTATGCTAGGGATACTTGCTCGGATTAGCTGTAGAGCAAGGGATTTTTATTCTGGGTAGGGGTGAGCTTGTCCTTTTGTCAATTCTCAAAGATTCTAGACCATGTGCATGATAGGATAGCAAGGGAAACTTTTCGCTCAAGAAACCACGTCTACTATGTAGCATCATATTGAATTTGCAATGAAATCATTTTAATGTGAAAAGATATACTTGGTTCAAGTAAATAACAAGATCAGTTCTCTATGCTCAAAACTTTATTTAATGCCAATGTGGACTTTGATATAAGAGAGATTAATAATCATACTAAATAAAATCAAGATATTTATTCATGTGAGTGTGAAAGTGCGGGATTCCAAATAAATGCTCATTTATCCAAAATAATTGAAAATATAACTGCAATACTTCAAGAATTGACAGGTGAAAAATAAAAGATGTTTTTGAAGATTTTGACGATTTTGATGTTTTTATATTTTGATTTTGATTTTGATGATGGAATTGGTGGTATATACAAGATGATCTATATACACTATACAAGGTTATTTGAGTATAGCATGTCTAAGGTTGCTTCAAAATCAAAGGAGGTTTTGAAGGATAATTTGGTTGTGTTGAAGGTAAGAACAAAAGGTGATGAATAAAAGGTAGTGATAACAAAAGCTTTGTTATAATGTAGAATAATGTAGCAAAAGATTTTACTTTTATATGTGTAAAATTGATCATGTTACAAAATAAAATGTCAGAAGGATAAGAAGGTTCTTCATTCTTATCACTATCTTCCAAGTCTTGATAATATGGAGGGAGCATATGTGAAAGATATGCATGGGTGTTATTTGGTAAACAAGGATGATCATATATGGATGAAGAAAAGTGATGGATAGAAGATAATTGTGACAATAGAGAATGTATAGAACTTGATGTTTCAACCGTTAAATATTCTTCAAATGGTGTTGGGTCATTATGTATGGTAACAATTTTACTTGCAAGTTCAAACTTCAAACATTGGTGAAGAGTGGAAGGGACAACCCTCATCGTATGAATCCAAGGACTTCTGAGAAGTAGGTTGTAAGGTGAAGGGCAATATGCTACATAAAACAAAGTATCCAGGATCTTGGATCCAATATTAAGGGGAAGAATTATAGTACCTTGAGCTTCTTGAATTTCATTGTTAAAATATTTTATAATAACATTTGATTCATTAAGATCTTCTTCCTTTAATTTGAGTTTTTGGAATAATTGATAAGTGCATAAATTAAGAGAGGAGCCATTATCTACCATGATAGTTTTAACAGGTGTTTCTTTACTAGATCCTGTAATGTAAAGATAGGAGTCTTCTTGTGGAGTAGAGGAAGGAATCTCCTCATCATAGAATGAAATATGGTTAACCTCAAGAGGGCTTACACCATTAATTATGTTCTTAGGGAAAATATCATGAGGAACAAATTGTTGGCTAGGTATCTTGAACAAAGTTTCCTTATGAGAACTTTGTAATACTTCTAAAAGGGATATCTTTGCTTGAGGATTAATCACTTGTTGTTGGCTATCAAAGTGGATTTCAGATTGAGATTTTGATTCTAAAGATGAGCTTTCTATGCTTACATTCCATTTTGGATCATTCTCTAGAGCCAAAGATAGTTTTGAAGGTTGGTCAAATGAGGAATCCATCTCTTGAATATCAGATTGAGTTGATTGAACTTGAGGTTGCTCATTTGTAGTTTCTGTTACAATATTAGTAATATCATCATGATGGGACACATTAACATGCAATATTTGATTGGTTTCCTGTTGTTGATAATTGAATAGGGGTTCTTGGGAGATCCCCATGTCTTGATTGATTATTGGTATTTGTTGTGTAGGAGTTTGATAGTTTACTTGGAGATTTATAATCAGTTGTAGATTGTAATTCCTTTATATTAAAAAGACCCTCATCAATCAAATCTTGAATTGCACATCTTAAATCTTTACAATTTTGTGTCATATGTCCATCTACTCTATGATATTCACAATGTAGCTCAGGTTTAAACCAATCTGCTGTGGTATCAAGTTGTCTTATGGAAGGGAGTTCAATCTTATTTGTATCAAGTAAATGCTTGAGAATTATATCCATTGGTTGATTGAGCTTAGTAAATGTACGTGATGAAGGTTTTCGAGAGGTTTTTGATAAGTGCCTTAGGAGTTCAGTCATAAAAGGACCTAATGGTTTTTTACCTCTCTTTTCTTTGTTATGGGTAGAATGATGATAGGAAGATTGTGAAGTATGATGTGAGTGCATGGTAGGATTGGAAGAATAAGTATTTTCTTGTTGAAATGGATGTGTTGTATTGAAAGAAGAATATTGAAAGGGTGGAGGAGGATTGTATGTGGATTGATAGACATAATATGGATATATGGGAGAATAGATAATATCGTTATGAAGAGGATTGGAAAAGGGATTGTCCTGTTGGGGTAATGATGAAAAATGAGAAAAGTGTGATGGAGGTGATGTTGAATAGGGATGAGGTTGGTCATAATCAACAAATGTATTTGGCTGAATTCTTCCAACATTACTGATGGGCTCATATTGATTTGAGTAAAAACTCATGGTTTCTTTAGTACTTCTAAAAGTAATATTTAGTATCTACTATTTAGAATTGAATCTAAAACATACAAACTTGAAATGATGATTTTTGTTTTTATTTTTCTTGTATACATATATATATATATATATATATATATATATATATTTTTTTTTGAATCAGAAATATGCCTATGTTATTCACGTCGGGTTCACCAAAATGTATCGCTCCAAATTTTTTGCATCCTTACCCTCAGGCTATAGGATCCGCGCCCGGAAGGGGGATGCGAGAAGGATGGGACAATACCTCGGACTGAGAGGCCCTTTGAAGGTCCCGCCTCTCGGGGGAGGAGTATAAGGGTGAATTTTTGACGGATGGTGGGTTCACCAGGAAAATTTTGAGTGGCAGTTTCCACGCCTAGGTTGGGAATGGGTTTGATGTGTTCATTTTATACTCAATCATTCAGCTCCTAGGTTTGGCCAAAATGAATCTAAACTATTCTATATGCCAATAATGATTTAAATGGATACAAAAAATAGAAATGGTTGCTAAACACAGAGAATAGGCAAATTAGGACAGATCATACCTGATTTCGGATGTCTGATGAGGATTCTGAGTTTTGTAGCAGTCCAGATCGCCTCAGTTCATACGTAATCATCCGAGATCAGACAGGATCATCTGATATCTGATGAATTCATCAGACAAATTCGTCAAAAACCTACAATCATAGAAATAGATACAAAATACCCAAGATGCAACTACGAAGCGAAGGGAAATGATAGAAATAACTATAAATTTGTCTGAATGACAGATCCAAACAGTAATTAGAGAGGACAAGCATCAACTTCACAATCTATTTTGATTTTATCATGCATTTATACTAGATGAGGTGAACTCCAAGATGCATAAACATAATAACCTAAGATAATGCAGAATTATAATGGAAAAATGCAGAAAAATTAAGAAGATGCAAACTCTGGACTCGGATTGCCCCCAATCTGGACTACAGTCAGGATCGCCTCCAATCGTACGCGATCGTCTGCGCTCCTCGACAAAATCGTCCGTAATCATCCGAGATCGTTTGCGACGATCCGAGCTATCTTCGACTGAAAAATAGTAGAGTTCCTGCAAGAAAATGTGCAAAATGCAGCATACAAGACAGTAGTACGAGGATGCTCTAGTGAATAAGGATCTGAATCAGTCAGCTAAGGGGTTCAGGGGAATCAGAATCGGGGGAGTCGGGGGATAAACTAGAAAAATCCTAGTTTATATAGGATTAGGGGGAGGCTAGGAGGTTGGGGATCATCCCAATCTGGGAGATCTCCAACAGGGAAATCTCCAACTGCGTAGACGCGCTTCTGCCCAAGTTGGAGAGGTCGTTGAAACAGAAGCTAATTATGAAAATTTGGTTTTGGGACAAAATCGTCTGGACGTTCTGTCCATGACGATTTCGTCAGATCTGGGACGATCTCGTCTAATCTGCGATGATATCGTCCAACGGTCAAAACAAATCCTAAAAATGGCATGGAAAATGAGGAAACGGGTAACAGGCGGTTTTGGAGCGATTTTGGGGTTAAAATTCAAATTTTTATCTTTTATCTTTTACTAAGGTTTTAACCGTGCCAATTTTAGGGTGCTACACTACCATAATAGCAGAACAAAATTTTGGTATCTCCCTAGAGGTGGCCTGGTTGTTTAAGGCCAGGGTAGTAAAATGAAAATAGGATGATTCAGATATCCCGCTAGAAAAACTTTGACCTCAACACATCGATCTCTAGAAGGAGTCAGAATCTACATTTTAGAAAGGGGAACCTACCTTTTCTGGCTACTATGCAAAGAGGATCAAAGGAAAAATAGATTATGATACAAAACCACCCCACAAATATGAAGGGCCTAGTAATACAGATAAACACAATCAACACAACCAAAATCCACAATAGGGAACTTGCACCCATAAATAAGGTCGTAAACCCAAGGTAAAAAAAAAAAGCTAAGGCCACTACTCGAAAGAGAAAAGGAAAAAATAAAGCTTACTGGGAGGGGTCGACAGAACTAGATATTATCAGTTTCAAGTGCCACAAAGATGTGGCACTCGATAGGCATGGGGTATGATGAACACCAGAATTCTCATATTTTGGTATAGGTTCTAAAAATTTTGTGTGGCATATATTATATCTGAGTTGTAATTTTTATGCATGTTTATATATTTAATGAAAAGTATACATATTGCCTAACTTGCATGTAAAGTGTGTATTGTGTGTAGATTTGATTAATTCAATATTTTTTGCATGATCTCATCAAGGTCCTACTCGAACCTAGCATATTCACTACCTAAGGAGGCTAAGGCATATCAAGGCATAATATGCCTTGATCCCATTGGCGGAAGGCACCTTCATCCCATTGATGGGAGATGTCTTGATCCCATTTATGGGAAGCACCTTGATCTCATTAAGGAAAGGTGCCTTGATCTTGTTTAAAGGAGGAATCTTGATCCCATAGAAAGGTGCCTTGATACCATTCAACATAAGGCACCTTGACCTTGTTAACGGAAGGCACCTTGATCCTGTTGAAAGGAGGTGCCTCGATCTCATAGAAAGGTGTTTTTATCCTATTCAATGGAAGGTGCCTTGACCCCATTAACGAAAGGCACCTTGATATTTTTGAAAGGAGGTGCCTTTATCCCATAGAAAGGTGCCTTTATCCCATTTAAATGAAGGTGCCTTGATACAATTTGTACCCAACAAAGATTGTGTCCCACTGCATTGACCATAGTTAATTGCTGACTCCATGTAAGATGCTGATTCTGAGTAAATGACAAAATATGTCAGTTTGTCTTATTCTTATGGGAGGAAATCGAATAACCATTTGCTAAAGTAGAATACAGTAACAACGAGCATCGAATAGAAAATCTACCATTCCTGTGAAAATATAAAAAAGAGTTGATTATTTTATATGTATCTACTATTGTACATTGAATTGTCTCAACTTAGAATGTAGTGGATTTTATCACCATAACAACATTGTAACATAAGTCCTACATGTATCATATAAACATGTAGACTTCTCTGAGTGAATGGGGATTAATATCAAAGAGAGCTAAGTATATTGTATTGCAATTCTTATTCATCAATAAAGTTCATTCAAGATTTTCTTATCTACGTTCAACTTTCGTAGTCTACTAGATGGAAGTAGCTAGAGCCTGGACCCACTCCTAGCTAGTATTCCTCCCCTTCTTTTTCTTTGCTTTCCTAGTTAGATTCTTTTATTTTTATTGTGTGTGCATTTTATCTGCAAGTTCCTTTATTTATGCAAGTTTATCCATTTCCTGTTTTCTTTTATTTCCACACAGTGTGGTGTGATTTTATTTCTGCAATTTGATTTATGCAAGTTAAATTGGTCTAGATGAATTAATGCAATCTCACAAAAACTCCCCAAATTATAGAACTAGTGGACTCATCTCCATAGATGTGATTTATCTCAACTTGGTGCTTCACATGCTTACGATTTTTCTTGGGTTGACAAATTAAATGAAAGGGTTGTGACAAAATAGTGCAAAATTAACCAATGTTTGTTCCCCAACAATGTGTGTTCACATTGGGTTCACCAAATATGTAGATTAGTAAAACTACCTTTCAACGTATGATTCTCGGTTGGATCTATTGGGAGCCAAGGTGATCACAGGGTGTATTATATTCTCTACACTCAGGGGGCTTGGGGATCAGAGGGTTCACTAGAAATAGTTTTAGGATTTGCTCCAAGTACAGGGATGGAATGTTTGATGTGTATATTGAGAAAAAACCTATGTTTGACCTTTCTAGAATCTAAGCAAGGAAGAATGAAAGAAAAATGCAAGACAAACAAATATACAAGAAGACAAAAACTAATCCTAGAATAATTCTTTATTTTTGATGATGGTAAATTGCAACAAAATATATCTTTTTATTTTGAAAAAGGGTTTAAGAGAATACAAAAATAGAGTTAACCCTAGGATGCACACTATATGCATTTATTATTTCAAATGCCTAGAAATAAAAGTTAAATATTTTCTTTTCTTTTATGATCAAAAATTGATTTAGAAAGGACAAAGACACTCACCAAACAACCTAAATATATACTAGGGAACTTACCTAATTTGATGGTTGATCCTAGCTTTAACTTGTGTCTAGAATATCCAAACACCTTCAAACCTACAAACAACTTACAAAACCCTAAAAAAATTGATCAACGTTTGGGGGCCTACTTAGGCCACTATATGAATGATATTGGGGGTATAGTAGTCAAGCCCCCTTGGTCATTTTATCTAAACATTTAAAAATAAAATGATCTTTGACCTTTGGAACAAGCAAAAGCAAGATGAAATGGACATGCAACAATGAAATGAAATGAAACAAAATGTAGGTGATAAAAAGCTAAAATGCAAGCAATAAATTAGGGTTTTGGGAAGCAAAACTTTACCCCAAGTCCTAATTGACCAAATTCACACCCTATAATTAGGGGGCATGAATTTGGATTACCGAATTCACATCCTGTATGGAAAGGACATGAAATTGTTTTACACCAAAAAATGTGATGCAAAACAACAAAAAATAGAGCTAATGACTAATAATGCAAGTAAAGAACCTGGTTAGAGGAAGAAAGGATCAATGAGAAGATGAGGGAAGCACTCCAAAATGGTGGACTTATCCAACCATCAAGACTCCTCCACTTGATACCCAAGGTCAACCAATACCAAAGTAGCAAAACAACAAAAACAACTTATCATAGCTAAACAACACTTGTTAGTGAATAATAAGCGAGTCAAGATCTAGGATTCTCCAAAAGATTGACTAGTTTAAATATGGGGGAAAAGAGAGGATACAATCCTCTATTTATAAGAGGTTTGGAGGGATAAAGGTTAGGAAAACAAAAGTTCATCGTGGGCAAGGGCCGACACCAAATTGGATTGATGAGAGGTGGGGTTTTTGAGAGAAAACCCCTAAAACACCAAATTCATACCCAATAATTACAATGCATGAATCTAGCAAGTCAAATTTATACCCCATATGGATTGGGTGTGAATTTGGTAAGGCTAGGAAAAAATATCAAAGGAATAGAGGAAAATGAGATCCAAATATATGCTTGGCAAGTTTGGATGACTTCATAAGGATCTAAGGAAAGATTAACTCATTTTGATGGATCAATTTTCCATGTCTACAACATCCAATAGTAGATTTTTTCTTAAATTCCCTTTGGTATACCTTATTGTACATGTATGTGATTGCCATATGTCCTTAGCTGAGATAATATCTCCTTTGACCAATGATAGACCTTCTTTGACTATACCCCAATGCTCACCTCCTACTTTCAACTAGCCACCATGTGTCTTACCCATGCTATGGTGGGCCACCTTTTCATTCATCTACCTTTTTCCATTATAAGATCAATGCGGGACATAAAATGAAGAATTGATGGCCTATAGGCCTTGGTGCCCTTAAGTTATTGTCTTTGATTGCTAAAGGAGTGTTGATCGTTGATTCCAACAGCTATTGTGACTTAACATACATCCATATTTCTCTTATGTCGTGGAGTTGGCACCTATATTTTTGATTGGGGGTGGCTTGTACCTTATAATACTTCTCAAGTTGGTGATAGAGTGATAGCTTTAACTCTAGGATTTTGTATTTGGGGTTCATCCATGGATCCTTAGACTGGATACCACAGAGCAATTAGCCTTCATGGGTGATTAAGACTTTACAACATTCTTGCAAGTGATCCTAAAGACCCTTCAAAAATATATGCCTCATGAAGACTCCCCTTATGCTTTGTAGCTCCTTATTTCCTTTCCCTTAGGTCTATTAATGAGGTGGAGAGATGATAGATGTTGAGGTGAGAGCTTTAAGGCCAAGCAAATTTAGGTAGTACCTAGATCTATGGACTCACCCATGGGGAATTTTGATCAACCTGAATCCTTTATCTAGATCATATCCCCACCTGGATCTTTAGTAATCACTAGGAGGGCTCCTTGACTCTTCCCACACATGGGGTTTAACTTAGATATCATAAAAAGGGATATTATGGATAGGTCAACTAATATTTGTATGGATAAGAAAATGACTTGCATGTATAGACTTGGGCCTTCCATGTCTACTTGAAGAACACAAGCTTATACTGAGAGGGGGGGTGAACAGTATAAGACCACTTTTAACTTTTTCTTTCAAATTATCTTTCAATTCAATGTTATGTAGAAAATAGATAGCAGTATTAACAACAATAATCAAGCAATGCACAAAACATCATCCACAAAGTGACACAACAATTTACGTGGTTCACCCAAGGTGGGCTACTCCACGGATAAAATTTTTCTCTAAAAGTTTATTTCAAATTCTTTGGGAAACCTTCCCAATTACAATGTTTATGAGCCTCTGCTCAAAGGAGATACCTTCCCCTAACTCTGCTCTGGCTGGTGATCCTCTAGAAGATCTTTGCTTTTTTTGCCCTTAGCAAGTGGAACTCTATCCATAGAAGACACCTGTCTTCCTTTCTCTGGTTGGAGACCTCTATCCTCAACTCTATCACCTCAAAGCTGGTCTTTGAATTTGCACCAAAACACAGTCCTTTGGTCTGGTACAAATTGTCCTCTTCCTCTGTTCTGCAAGACATAGTCCTTCGCTCTTATTGCACAATTATAGCTACACTCGATCGAACATCGACCTTTGCACCTCTGTGCAAACACAGTAGCATACAACACTCTACGATCAAACTTCTCATAGTGCGCATCAACTCACCACTTCTACGCTAATTACGCTGTTATGGCTGCATCTTACACACTTCGCACAAATCGATTCGACTCGATATCTGTGCACCACAGACTTTTCTTGCGCAAGTTTTATTCACACATTCGATACTTGAAACTCAAAAACAATCCTCCTTTTATAGAATTAATTCATGATCAAAAACTTAATATTTAGTTGGCTGTTACCCTAAATATTGTCAGCTGCAAAACCCTAATCTTCATTGGCCCAGATTTAACTTTGTCGGCTTCAACCGCCTCTGCTGCCTCTGTCACTTCCCTGTAGCTTCTGTCGTGAAACTACAACATGTCATGATATCACGACACCTTTGCCTGCCATACACCTTCTTTTGCCCGCTGTCACAAAATCGTGACACTTTTTGCTTTTGTCTGCCTTGACTACGTCCTTGTCATGAAATCGTGACACTTTTGTCTTTTGCTGACATCATCTTCACTCCTGTCACAAAATCACGACACTTTAGTCTTCATGGCCTTCCTCTCAGCTTTTGTCATGAAATCGTGACACTTCTGCTGCCTTGAGCTTCTTTCTGCCTTACACCCATGAAACTGGAACATGTCAAGAAATCGTGACACTTACGCTGCCTTAAGCTCTTTTCTGCCTTAAGCCCACGAAACTGGAACATGTCGTGAAATCATGACGCTTTTGTCTTCATAGCCTTCCTCTCTGCTTTTGTCATGAAATCACGACACTTCTCCTATAGAAGACCTGCTTCTAGTTTCTATCGTGAAATCGTGACACTTTCTCCAACTCAATGCTGCCTTCTCAACCTGTCATGAAATCATGACATTTTCTGCTAATGCAAGCTTTCTCTTCAACCTATCATGAAATTGTGACACTCTCTACGTCCGTACACTTTTTCTTTAGCCTGTCACGAAATTATGACGCTTCTTATATCAAACTCTTTCCTTTGCTGCATGTCATGAAATCGCAACAATTCTCACTTTGAGATTTTTAGCATGTCACGAAATCACGACAGTCCTCAACTTGACCTCTACAGCATGTCGTGAAAACGTGACAGTCCTCACTTGGAACTTTGCATCATGTTGTGAAATCGCGACAATTCCTGAATAACTTTCTCTCTCTTTGATCTTATCGTGAAATCACGACAGTTCACACTGTGGACTCTCTTTTCTACATTATGTCACAAAATCGTGACACCTTTTTATCCGTACAGCTTTCCTGGCAATGTGTCGTGAAAATGTAACACTTTTCCTTCTCTACCTTCCTACACTTTCTGAGTCACAAAAATGCGACATGTCACGAAATCGTGACAATTTTGCCCAAACTTTCTCTCTCCTTAAACATGTCATGAAATCATGACAGTTTTGCCAACACTTTCTCTCTCCTCAAACATGTCGCGAAATCATGACAGTTTTGCCAGCACTTTCTCTCTCCTAAAACATGTCATGAAATCGCGACAGTTTTTCCAACCGCCTGCATACTTTTTCTTACTTGTCTTTTTCTTGATCTTTTGCAACTGGGCTACTTTGATCTTCTTGGAAACTCACTTTCCAAACTGAAACCTTCATCAAAACACATTCTTTGACATCAAACCAAAATTGCTTCAAGACCTTCTTGACATCAATGACAACATCTACACTTAGAGCAAAGGCAATGTACCCAAGGTACCCAAAATTGCCAACAATCTCCCCCTTTGTCATTGATGGCAAACCTTAACTAAAAACACTAGTCAAGAGCCAAAACTGAAACCAACTGATCCAACAACTAAGAATTTGCCTTTGAAGTTTTTGCTCCCCCTAACTTGAAGCTCTCTTCTTCACTATGAAGCTCTCCCCCTTACTCATATCTCTCCCACTTTGTCGTCAATGGCAAAGGGTCACCTTTGGGGCTCGGGACTAAGAATGAGCCTCTTAGCTTAGTCCCTCCCCCACATCCTAATGAGGTGATTAAAATAGGGTTGGGAGTGAAACTCCCATTAGACACTCATCATCATCAGTGTCTACAATTTCCTTGTCGGGCCTTCTCTTAATTTCTTTGTCTGTATTTATGTTCCTGTCACTGTTCTGATCCTCGGACCTGTTCATACTACTGTTCTTGTTTCTTTTATCATTTTTGTTCTTATCCATACCTTGATCCTTGGACCTACTCATATCACTTTTCCTATTTTTGTTCCTATACCTCGGAAGATCAGCTCTACATTGTCTAGCTGTGTGACCTTCATTGTTGCACTTATAACACGAAACAAAGTTATTTCTGTTCGGCATACCTCTTCTTTGAATCTGCCTGTTATGACTAACCATGTTCCTATGATTTGCCTTGTAGAAAATTGCCTTATGCCCGAACTATTTACAAGAGTAGCAATACCCTTGAAATAAATTACGGCCCCTGAAACTGTCATTTATCTTCCTTACTTGAGTCATGCAATGCGAAGCCATGTGGCCAAACCTATGACATGCAAAACATCTGCCATTAAAATTTCCTGTAAATGACCTTCTCGGTCTGGTAAACTTCTTCTTCACATTCAGAATTCTATTTTCTATTTCTGCACATCTATCACTCACGGACTCTTGATCTGAAGTACTTTCTACATCAGAACTTTCTTCCTTTTGTAATCTCTTGCTAGATTCCCCAACCTGTTTCTTGTGTGGCTCAACAAAATCGAGACCTGTTTTATCTGTTGGTTTTCTTTGACCTTTGATGAGAGATTTAACCCTTTTGGAGCTATCTTGAAACCTGTACAGTTTATCCTTGTATTTTTTAGTTTCCTCTTCCAAAGAAGCCATTTCCTATTCTAACTCACTATACTCCAAAATTTTAGAATCTAACTCATTCTTGAGTTCTTGTGTCTTAGCCATAGAGATGTCAAGACTTTCTATAAGCTCATCTCTCTCCATACAACATTCATCTAACTTATCCTTGAGTCTAGCATTCTTCTTTCTTTCCTTTTTCAAAACACTAATAGCATTAGTAAGTTCACATTCAAGATCCTCTATTTGATTGCATTTTGAATTATCAAGGCCTTTTTCAGATTTCTTATCACTAGAGGTGCTACCCTTTTCAAAAACCATACATGCATCTTCATTGTAGTTTTCTGAAGCATCCTCATACATACTAGCAACCAAATCATTATTTTTGCAATTATCCTCAAGGTGCCCAAAATTTCCACATCTAAAACATTTCATGACAATGAATTTATGTTTCGGTTCTTCCTCCTTTTCTAAAATGAACAACATCTCATTTTCATTATCACTAGAAGAGCTTTCACTATCATTGCTAGAACACTTACTTGCTTTGTCTAGGTAGAAGCTCTTCTTGTGTTTGTGAGAATGCCTCTTTTTGTAATTGATTTACTCATCTTTGCTCTTCCTGTGATGCTTGTGCTTTTCAGAATCCTTGCTATTAGAATCCTATATATCTTCATCACTTTCATTCTTTGAAACAGTACAGTCAGTAGCATAATGACCAAACTTCCCACAGTTGAAACATCTTATGTTTTTCATGCTCTTGTGCTTTCTGGAAAACTTGCCTTTCTTGCTATAATATGCCTCTTCATCACTATAGGACTCATCACTCTCTTGAATCTGTTTGCTCTTTGATTTCTTGGTAGCTTTGAAGGCTGCCTCTTTCTTGACATCAACTTTCACTTGAGTTCTCAGCTCAAATGCTGCAAGAATACTATGGAGCTCATCCTTTTTCAATTTATCTAGATCTTTAGCTTCCTCAATGGCAGAAATATTTTCACTAAATCTATTAGGAAGAGATCTTAAAATCTTATCACAAACATAATTTTAAGACCCAAGTCTTTCATGGAGTTAACAATCTCATCCGTACGAAGCATGTAGTCACTGATATTTTCATCATCATTCATTTTGAGTTGTTCAAACATACCTTTAAAATGTCTCAATTTGGCCTTTCGAACATTTGCATCACCTGTATGAACCACTTGCAGCTGTTTCCACATTTCACTAGCTGTCTTGCAGTGAATCACCTTGGTAAGATCTGCTTTCTATAAGCCTTTCAGGATTGCATTCATAGCTTTTGAATTGCTGTGATGTAGGAGCCTATCTTCTTTAGTGCATGAACCATTTATAGGGATAGTGTACCCGTATTCAATCACTTCCCATACTTCATTACCAAGAGCCATTAGATAAACCTTCATTCTGGCACTCCACAGATCGAAATCTGATCCATCAAGGATGGGTGCTGCATTGCCACTTGAATAATCCATTGTGTTCTTTGATAGTTTTTCCTTCAAGCTATTAAAATTTTCGAAGGTGCTAGCTCTGATACCAATTGAAGAACACAAGCTTATATTTAGGGGGGGTGAACAGTATAAGACCACTTTTAACTTTTTCTTTCAAATCAGCTTTCAATTCAATGTTATGCAGAAAATAGATAGCAGTATTAACAACAGTAATCAAGCAATGCACAAAACATCATCCACAAAGTGACACAACAATTTACGTGGTTCATCCAATGTGGGCTACTCCACGGATAAAACTTTTCTCTAAAAGTTTATTTCAAATTCTTTAGGAAACCTTCCCAATTACAATGTTTATGATCCTTTGCTCAAAGGAGATACCTTCCCCTAACTCTGCTCTGGTTGGTGATCCTCTAGAAGACCTCTGCCTCTTCTGCCCTTAGCAAGTGGAACTCTATCCATAGAAGACACCTATCTTCCCTACTCTGTATGGAGACCTCTGTCCTCAACTCTGTCACCTCAAAGCTGGTCCTCGAATTTGCACCAAAACATAGTCCTTCGATCTGGTACAAATTGTCCTCTTCCTCTATTCTGCAAGACATAGTCCTTCGCTCTTATTATGCAATTACAGTTGAACTCGATCGAACATCGACCTTTGCACCTCTATGTAAACATAGTAGCATACAAAACTCTACGATCAAACTTCTCACAGTGCGCATCAACTCACCACTTCTGCGCTAATTACGCTGTTATGGATGCATCTCACACACTTCGCACAAATCGATTCGACTTGGTCTCTGTGCACCGCAAACTTTGCTTGCACAAGTTTGATTCACACATTCGATACTTGAAACTTGAAAATAGTCCTCCTTTTATAGCATTAATTCATGATCAAAAACTTAATCTTTAGTCGGCTGTTACCCTAAAGATCGTCGGCTACAAAACCCTAATCTTCATCGGCCCAGATTTAACTTTGTCGGCTTCAATCACCTCTGTTGCCTCTATCACTTCCCTGTAGCTTTAGTCGTGAAACTACAACATGTCACGATATCGTGACACCTTTGCCTACCATACACCTTTTGCCCGTTGTCGTGAAATCATGACACTTTTTGCTTTTGTCTGCCTTGACTGCGTCCTTGTCACGAAATCGTGACACTTATGTCTTTTGCTAACATCATCTTCACTCCTGTCATGAAATCGTGACACTTTAGTCTTCATGGCCTTCCTCTTAGCTTTTGTCACAAAATCGTGACACTTCTACTGCATTGAGCTTCTTTCTGCCTTTCACCCGCGAAATTGGAACATGTTGCGAAATCGTGACACTTACGCTACCTTAAGCTCTTTTCTGCCTTAAGCCCATGAAACTGGAACATGTCATGAAATCATGATTCTTTTGTCTTCATAGCCTTCCTCTCTACTTTTGTCGTGAAATAATGACACTTCTCCTATAGAAGACCTGCTTCTAGTTTTTGTCACGAAATCAGGACACTTTCTCCAACTCAATGCTGCCTTCTCAACGTCTTGTGAAATCGTGACATTTTCTGCTAACACAAGTTTTCTCTTCAACTTGTCATGAAATTGTGACACTCTGCATCTGTATGCTTTTTCTTCAGCCTATCACGAAATTGCGATGCTTCTTATATCAAACTCTTTCCTTTGCTGCATGTCGCAAAATCACAACAGTTCTCACTTTGAGCTTTTCAGTATGTCGTGAAATCATGATAGTCCTCAACTTGACCTCTATAGCATGTTGCAAAAATGTGACAGTCCTCACTTGGAACTTTGCATCATGTCACGAAATCATGACAGTTCCTGAATAACTTTCTCTCTCTTTGATCTTGTCACGAAATCGCGACAGTTCACACTGCAGACTCTCTTTTCTGCATTATATCACGAAATCGCGACACCTTTTTATCCATACAGCTTTCCTGGCAATGTGTCATGAAAACGCGACACTTTTCCTTCTCTGCCTTCTTGCACTTTTCGAGTCACGAAAATGCGACATGTCGCGAAATTGTGATAGTTTTGCCCAAACTTTCTCTCTCCTAAAACATGTTGCAAAATCACGATAGTTTTGCCAGCACTTTCTCTCTCCTCAAACATGTCGTGAAATCATGACAGTTTTGCCAACACTTTCTCTCTCCTAAAACATGTCATGAAATCGTGATAGTTTTTCCAGCCACCTGCATACTTTTTCTTACTTGTCTTTTTCTTGATCTTTTGCAACTGGGCTACTCTGATCTTCTTGGAAACTCTCTTTCCAAACTAAAACCTTCATCAAAACACATTCTTTGACATCAAACCAAAATTGCTTCAAGACCTTCTTGACATCAATGACAACATCTACACTTAGAGCAAAGGCAATGTACCCAAGGTACCCAAAATTGCCAACACTACTTTGAATATCCATCAAATGATCTCTTCAACCAACCTTCTTGGTAGTCTTATGGCACAAGCCATGGGGTAGCCACATATAATGAATATTCACTACACTTGGTACTTGGGGGTGGACATTCCTTGGACCCCCTACCTAAATGACTACTTATTTAAATATAGGGTTGATACCGTTTGGCCTTTATAACTCCATAGGAATTATGGTTAGCGAAGGAGTCACCAAGGCTTTGTGCTCAGTAGGTCCTTGGTTTTAATTTTACTATGGTCACTTTGCTAGAATTTGGATGATTGATGTGGATTTTTATGTTGACATGGTGACATGTTGGAGGCATAAACAACATTTTTCTTATAAAAGCAATATTAGATGATGGCATGAAGACGTATCACACTTATAAATTACTCTACACATTGAAAAATTTAATGGCAATTACATCAACAAAATATTAATTTAAATAATATATTGGATAATTTCTAGTAAATGTGTGACCACATTGACTCTACCCAAATTAGTATATTAGAGACACAACTTGCCACTTTGAACTTGGAAATTCTAGAATTATTATTGAGTATAACAATCAATTCAAGAAATTACAAGATATTTGCATTGTGAGAGGATGTATTAATAAAAAAATAAAACTTGATGTTATTAATAAGGTGGATGTTATTAATAAGGTGTTTAATAATATTTTAGAGACATGATATAATTTCTATTATATTTGGGATGCTTCAAGTATATTTTCCCAATAATCCTACTCCATATCTTGGTGATGTGTTCAAATACCTTCTTCATCACTATGCTTGGAGGCAATGGTGTAAGAATTATTCTCTCACCATTTAAGCTCATGCAAAGGAAGTGAATAAATTATACATTGAAAAGGAGCCAAAGAAAGGAGAGAAGAAATCTAGGTAACGTTTCAAGAAGTCAATTTATAGTTTTTACAAGAAGGAAGGACACAAGATGCAATTTTGTTGATAGCACATTAAGAAGCTTCAAGAGTTATTGAAAAGGGGGTGCTAATGCTACCCTATTATTTTTGTTTGGTGAGGATGAGCATAGTAGTTAGACCTCATAGGAACATATAGTTGTTCACTTAACATATTGGACATCCACCTCTTTTGAAGAGTATATTTTAGACTCAGGGGCAACCTAGAACATGATCAATAATCATGATCACTTGCAAGACTATAAGATACAACATTGTGGTGAGCATGAGATAGTTGGTGATGAATCCTCTTTACATAGCCAGATGCGATGATATGATAATTGGTTCCTTATAATTTGGTGAAATTCATATTATATGTTTGGTTTCCAATATTCTATATATTATGGCATCAACCATACAAATAATTGTTAGTCTTACAATGGCACTGAGAGGGGGGGGGGTGAATCAGTGCAGCTAATTAAAAACTTAAATCTTCATCTCTTAATTTAGAACTAATGAATGCTTAAAACCAGATGCAACAAGTGTAACAAGATAGCAAAACATAACACAATATTTAACAAGGTTCACCAGTTTTGGCTACTCCTCAAAAATAGACTGCTTGGACTCCCATCCAAATCCAGCCTTTGCAAAGCACCAACTTTACAATTTGTTTACCAGCACCCACTAGAAGGAGCACCAACCCCTGATTTATCTGCACCAACAGAAAGGAGCACCAACCCCTGATTCCAAGCACAAACTTGGACTTCTATTTTAAATCTTGATTGACATAAAAATGCCTTCTGTGTTACAAGACCCTCACTGGTCTATCTTAACTCAAATAAATATCATGGAAGCATACACTCTTTTACAACTCTACTTACTGCATACTTACAACCTTTTCTTATAGCTTACTCTTGTATCCCTCACAGCTCTGTTTACTGCACTCTTACAGCACTCTCATAGCTCACTTATAGCCAGCCTCTCTCTGCTGCACTCTCTCAGCTGCACTCTATCTGTTGCACTCTATCTACTACACTCTATCTCAGCACTCTATCTCAACACTCTATTTCAGCACTCTATCTGCTACACTCTATCTTAGTCATGCTTTCTATACATCCTTTTTCACAACACTTTTCTTCTACTCGGCAACACGCTGCTCTATCTTCCCTCGTGGAGCTCCACTTTCACACATTAAGTGGCTACTTAATTCTCTGTGCGATTGCCATTTTATAACACTGTTTCTCAATGAGACTCCTTGTCTTTTGTAACTTCTGTAATCATGCATGCAACCTATTAATAGCCACTATTGATAGTAACTCCTTTATAGCACAGTATTTATTACATACATCTTATTAATAGATCTGTCTCTTGCGTGTGACTTTTAGTATAACTTTCGCTTGACGGTTACAATGCTTTACGGGCCCTGTAACTTTCGTTCTATCTTTAAAGCACTGTGCTTATTTTAGCTTGCATGATTTCTATCTATAACTACATTTGTAATTGTCTCACTCACTCCAGTTAACTCTTCTTATTTTGTCTGCATGCTTTTCTTCTACAACTGCCCCTTTAACTGTTGTTCTGCTTTAGTTAACTATCCATAATCATGCTGCTGCGACTTGTCGCAAAATCGCAACATTTCTATCTCTTTGTACTCTTCTCGCCTTCTACTTGTGAAAACATGACATGTCATGATATCATGACATTTTTTGCCTCCTTGTCCACTTCTTTGCTTGCACCCGCGAAAACAAGACATGTCGTGAAATCATGACACTTCTCGCTTTCGTACACTCTACTTGGATTGCACCAGCAAAAACTAGACATGTCATGAAATCGTGACACTTTTCGCTTCCTTGCACTTCTCTGCCTTTCGTCCATGAAAATGGAACATGTCGCAAAATTGTGACACTTTCGTTGCCTTGTGTCTTTTCTGCTTGCACTAGCAAAAACATGACGTCGCAAAATCGTGACACTTTTTGCTACCGTACACTCTTCTCTGCATGCACCAGCGAAAACATGACATGTCGTAAAATTGTGACACTTTTTGTGTCGTACACTCTTCTTTGCATGCACCAGCGAAAACATGACATGTCGTAAAATCATGACACTTTTCGCTATTGTACACTCTTCTTTGCATGCACTAGCGAAAACGGAACATGTCATGAAATCATGACACTTTTCGTTGTCGTACACTCTTCTTTGCATGCACCAGCGAAAATGGAACATGTCGTGAAATCATGACGCTTTTGCCTTTGAGCTCTTCCTCCTTGAATTTGTCGCAAAATCACGACGCTTTTGCTTCCATGCTCTTTCATTTTGCTTTTGTTGCAAAATCGCGACACCTCATCCTTCAAAGTCTTCCTCTCTGCTGTTGTCACAAAAATGTGACATGTCATGATATCGCGACATATTTTCTCCTTAGCTCTTCTCTTCTCTTCAGGTCGTGAAAACCCAACATGTAGCGATATCGCTACACTTTTTCTCCTAGCACTTTCTCTTTGCTTTGGCCTCTGAAAATACAATATGTTGTGAAATCATGACACCTTTTTCTCTCTCCTCTTTCTCTTTGCTTTGGACCGCAAAAATGAAGCATGTCGCGAAATCGTGACATGTTTTTCTATCGGACTCTCTCTCCTGCATTATGTCGTGAAATCGTGACACTTTTCCTCCTTAGTGCTTTTCTTCTCATCGGATCATGAAAACCCGACATGTCATGAAATCACGACACTTTTTCTCCTTAGCACTTCTTCTTGCAAATTGTCATGAAATTGTAACACTTTTCCTTGCAAGCTCTTTCTCTCAAACATGTCATGAAATCGTGACACATTTCTTTGCTTGCGCCTTCTCTCTGAACATGTCATGAAATCGCGACAATTTTCTTTGCCTATGCCTTCTCTCCAAACATGTCGTGAAATCACGATATTTTTCTTTGTCTGCGCCTTCTCTCCAAACATGTCGTGAAATTGCGATAGTTTTCTTTGTCTGTGCCTTCTCTCCAAACATGTCGCAAAATCATGATAGTTTTCTTTGCCTGCGCCTTCTCTCCAAACATGTCACAAAATCACAACAGTTCTCCTTGCATGCACTTCTTCTTCAAACATGTCGTGAAATCATGACAGTTTTCTTACTTGCCTTCTTTCCTTCCAACATGTCACAAAATCATGACAGTTTTTCTACTGGCCTTCTTTGCTTCCAACTTGTCACGAAATCATGACAATTTTTCTTACGCTTTCTCTCTTCCAACATGTCACGAAATCGTGATAGTTTTCCTTGCACTTTCTCTCTCCTCAGCCATGTCGCGATATCGCGATAGCTTTTCTAGATTTTTCTCTCTCCTCCGATATGTCACAAAATCACGATAGAAAACATGTCACGATATTGTGACAGTTTTCTTACTTGTCTTTTTCTTTGATCCTTTGAATCTGGGTCACTTCTGTCTTCTTGGAAATTTACTGTACATGCTCTGACTACTCTGAACTCTTGTTCACTTCATCAACCGATCCATCTAATGACCTCTACACTCCTGTCCATTGCATCAACCTATCCTCTGTTTGTGTTGACAATAATGACAATAATTTTCCTGCACCTTGCTCATCAATGAACTCCTATCCATTGCATCAACTGATCAACCTGACTGTGTTGACAACAATGACAATACTTTGGTTGCACCTTGCTCATCAATCTCCCCCTTTGGAATTGTTGGAAACACACGTAATTGTGTGCAATTACCTGTAAATCTTCTCCACCTTTGACAATAATACCAAAGGGTGGCTACAAAACTCCCCCTGAGTCCATGCACAATATTCTCAGGCAAAAATTATTACGGTTAGCAAAAAGCATAAACATGAGCAATATGATAAACAGATGCATAAATGCTCCCCCTGAGAATTTGATCTCGATAGCTAGTCAATTCTTAGATTATTCTTGGGAATATGTGACCACTTCATTTCACTGTTTGACAACATCATGATAAGCATAATAGGCACTACTCAGATCTATCTTCAACTGAGTTGACTGATGGATCTCTATCCATTGAGACTCTGTTCTCTGTACTCTATCAATAGGCTCACACAGAACTTGCTTAAAAATCTCACATAGAGCTTGTCCAAATCAGCTCACAAGTCCTCACTAGAACCTGTCCAATTCAATTCACAAGTCTTCACTAGAACTTGTCCAAATCGGCTCACAAGTTCATCAAGAAAAACTTGCTTAGCAAGAACCCACAAAGAGAATTGTTAGAGACCCAATGTGATTCATCAACCTCATAGAAGCATAAATATAATTGTTAGAGACTCAATATGTTCTATACTTAAGTCCCAATATCAATCTCAACTAACATCCCTTTATTACAGACCCTAGTCAAAGCATGCATCAACCAACTCTATGTAAGCATTAAATACTGTACTGCAGCACAACCAAATTCTTCTTTTGTATTTAGAACCTGATCTGAGTTTTCTACAGTTATTGCAGATCACACCTTACTTTCAACTATGCAAATCAGGAGAAGACATTTTGTCAAACACTTTATGGCCAACCATAGTGCACCTTACTCAGCCTCATACTTCTTAACCTCGGATTGGCATTTTATCAACAGTTGAAATGAAACTGTCTGTAAATTAAATAAAATTCACCAAGGTGTCATGAAAGATCTAACAATCTTCACATCAAAGTGTAGAAAAAATACACGCTGCTTTTAACAAAACACATATATGTAGCTAGGGAAAACATTCTTTCCACTCAACCAATTTATCTGAACTGTTATGATCCGTACTTTTGAATAGTGGTAGAAGAATAATCAACAATACAACAATGACATATCTCAAAACTACCAATAGTGACAACTCTTCAATTTAATCATCACACTTCACAGCACTACCACAAACAACTGCATGAATAAAAAACACACTTTGACAGCTATACAACAACTCCCCAACTACTTTCCTTTCATCCTTAGATAACCACACAAATACATAGGAGCATTAAAATAAAACTTTAACATTGCTCCCCCTGAGGATGTGCCACCTGGAGTTGCTTAGAGCAATGGCGGAGTAGTCTCCTTTAGTCCAAGGAGACATGATTCCCTTTCATCTGTCTTTCTCCAGATTTTCTTGAACTTGGGCTTGAGTTTTTCAACTGCATCCCTGTTTTGCCCCTGTTCGTGAACTTGAACATTTCTCTTGCGGGGTTGTCTCTTGTGCATCCTTGATGGATGATTATTTTCCTTCCTTTTATGCACATGAAATGTTCCCTGTCTGCGTTGCACTCTTTTAGTCTGATGAAATCTACAGTTTTGCCTTAGATTAGATACATAAGTGTTTGGACAGAACATTGCTATGTGCCCATGACCATTACATTTAAAACATTGCACATGTTTTATTCCCTGTCTGTATTGCATTCTATGTGTATGATAAAATCTATGGTCTTGCCTTAGATTGGATACATAAGTGCTTGGACAAAACTTTGCTATGTGCCCACGACCATTACAATTAAAACATTGCACAGGGCTTTCACTCAGAGAAGCAAATGTATTTCTATCAGTATAACTCTTTGATCTATTATTCTATCCACAATAAAATGCCTTGTGACCATAGCAGTTGCATTTAGAACAATAGCCATTAAAAGCATTATTATTAAAAGAGTGAGAGTGAGAGAACATCTTTTGTTGTGGTTGCTTTGCTATAGATCTTCTTTGATATTTTCTTCCTTTTGAAGATTCAGCTTCAAATTTGAACTTCTTCTCTGCATATTTGGAAGATGACGGTTGTTCAGCTTCACACTTTCCTTGCCTCCATCCTTCAGCAGTGGGCTTCTTCATTTCTGTACTTTTGGAAGATGACGGTTGTTTAGCTTCATATCCAAGACCAGACTTAGTCGTGGAGCTTCTTTGTTGCTTTATCATTTTATCTAGCAACTCCGTGCTCTTCTCATATTTGAGATTTACATTGGCCTCTTCTAGTTGTTTCTTCAATGAAACAATCTCTTCTTCTTGTTGGTAGCAAACAATCTCTTTCTCATTGATTTGAGACCTGAGAATATCTTCAATCCTTTTATACTGTTCTACTTACAGCTTTAGATCAACAATAACTTTGTTAGATTCCTCTTCACTTTTGTTGCATACATTATCTTCATCATCCAAGTGTGTCTTCAAGGCTTCTTCTGATTTCTTGGCATTTTGAACTTGTAGGAAGAGATCTTCAATCTCATCCCCATACTCTTCTAACTTCTTGGACATTCTTTTGTTCTTTTTATTTTCTATACTCAACTCTTCAAGTGCGGCTACCAACTCACCTTCTAGATCTACTTCAAACTCTAGGTTTTCATTGCATTCTTCAGAATCCACTTCTTCTACCTTCTCTAGTTCAGTTTTCTCTTCCACAAGAAGTGAAACTGGCTGAGATGCCTTTTTGGAGGAGGATCTATTCTTCTTACCCATTGTGAACTAATCCAAGATCAACCCTGACTGATTTAGCCTAAACTGGGAACTTGGATCTGATACCAATTGTTAGTCTTACAATGGCACCGAGAGGGGGGGTGAATCAGTGCAGCTAATTAAAAACTTAATTTTTTATCTCTTAATTCAGAACTAATGAATTCTTAAAACCAGATGCAGCAAGTGTAACAAGATAGCAACACATAACACAAGATTTAACGAGGTTCACCAGTTTTGGCTACTCCTCAAAAATAGACTGCTTGTACTCCCATCCAAATCCAGCCTTTGCAAAGCACCAACTTTACAATTTGTTTACCAGCACCCACTGGAAGGAGCACCAACCCCTGATTTATCTGCACCAACAGAAAGGAGCACCAACCCCTGATTCCAAGCACCAACTTGGACTTCTATTTTAATCTTGATTGACATAAAAATGCCTTCTGTGTTACAAGACCCTCACTGGTCTATCTTAACTCAAATCAATCTCATGGAAGCATACACTCTTTTTAGCTCTACTTATTGCATACTTACAACCCTTTCTTATAGCTTACTCTTGCAGCTCTCATAGCTCTATTTACTACACTCTTACAACACTCTCACAGCTCACTTACAACTAGCCTCTCTCTGCTGCACTCTCTCTACTGCACTCTATCTGTTGCACTCTATCTTAGCACTCTATCTCAGCACTCTATCTCAGCACTCTATCTCAGCACTCTATTTTAGCACTCTATCTACTGCACTCTATCTCAGTCGTGCTTTCTATACATCCTTTTTCATAGCACTTTTCTTCTACTCGGCAACACTTTGCTCTATCTTCCCTCGTGGAGCTCCACTTTCACACATTCAGCGGCAACTTAATTCTCTGTGCGATTGCCCTTTTATAACATTGTTTCTCAATGAGACTCCTCGTCTTCTATAACTTTTGTAATCCTGCATGCAGCCTATTAATAGCCACTGCTGATAGTAACTCCTTTATAGCACAGTATTTATTACATGCATCCTATTAATAGATCTATCTCTTGCGTGTGAATTTTAGTATAACTGTCGCTTGACGGTTACACTGCTTTATAGGCCCTATAACTTTCGTTCTATATTTAAAGCACTATGCTTATTTTAGCTTGCATGATTTCTATCTGTAACTATCTCACTCACTCTAGTTAACTCTTCTTATTTTGGTTGCATGCTTTTCTTCTACAACTACCCTTTTAACTGTTGTTCTGCTTCAGTTAACTATCCATAATCGTGCTGCTGCGACCTGTCATGAAATCATGACATTTTTGTCTCTTTGTACTCTTCTCACCTTCTACTTGCGAAAACATGACATGTCATGATATCGTGACATTTTTTTCCTCCTTGTCCACTTCTTCACTTGCACCCATGAAAACAAGACATGTCATGAAATCGCGACACTTTTCACTTTCGTACACTCTACTTGGCTTGCACCAACGAAAACCAGACATGTCATGAAATCGTGACACTTTTCGCTTCCTTGCACTTCTCTGCCTTTCATCCACGAAAATGGAACATGTCACAAAATTGCGACACTTTCATTGCCTTGTGTCTTTTCTGCTTGCACTAGCGAAAACATGACATGTCATGAAATCGCGACACTTTTCGCTATCGTACAATCTTCTCTGCATGCACCAGCGAAAACATGACATGTCGCAAAATTGCAACACTTTTCGTGTCGTACACTCTTCTTTGCATGCACCAACGAAAACATGACATGTTGCAAAATCATGACACTTTTCACTGTCGTACACTCTTCTTTGCATGCACCAGCTAAAACGAAACATGTCGTGAAATCATGACACTTTTTGTTGTCGTACACTCTTCTTTGCATGCACCAGCGAAAACGGAACATGTCACGAAATCGCGACGCTTTTGCCTTTGAGCTCTTCCTCCTTGAATTTTTCATGAAATCATGACGCTTCTGCTTCCATGCTCTTTCGTTTTGCTTCTGTCATGAAATCATGACACCTCATCCTTCGGAGTCTTCCTCTTTGCTGTTGTCGCAAAAATGCGACATGTCACGATATCGCGACATCTTTTCTCCTTAGCTCTTCTCTTCTCTTAAGATCGCGAAAACCCAAAATGTAGCGATATTGCTACACTTTTGTTCCTTGCACTTTAACTTTGCTTCAGCCCGCGATAATACAACATGTAGTGATATCGCTACACTTTTTCTCCTAGCACTTTCTCTTTGCTTTGGCCTTTGAAAATACATGTCGCGAAATCGTGACACCTTTTTCTCTCTCCTCTTTCTCTTTGCTTTGGACCGCAAAAATGAAGCATGTCACGAAATCGTGACACCTTTTTCTATCGGACTCTCTCTCCTGCTTTTCTTCTCATCGAATCATGAAAACCCAACATGTCGCGAAATCATGACACTTTTTCTCCTTAGCGCTGCTTCTTGCAAAGTGTTGCGAAATTGCAACACTTTTCCTTGCAAGCTCTTTCTCTCAAACATGTCACAAAATCGTGACACATTTCTTTGCTTGTGCCTTCTCTTCGAACATGTCATGAAATCGTGACAGTTTTCTTTTCCTGTGCCTTCTCTCCAAACATGTCACAAAATCGTGACAGTTTTCTTTGCTTGTGCCTTCTCTCCAAACATGTCATGAAATCGTGACAGTTTTCTTTGTCTGCGCCTTCTCTCCAAACATGTCACAAAATCACAACAGTTTTTCTTTGCCTGCGCCTTCTCTCCAAACATGTCATGAAATCATGACAGTTCTCCTTGCATGCGCTTCTTCTTCAAACATGTCATGAAATCACGACAGTTTTCTTACTTGCCTTCTTTGTTTCCAACATGTTGCGAAATCACGAAAATTTTTCTACTGGCCTTCTTTACTTCCAACTTGTCGTGAAATCATGACAGTTTTTCTTGCGCTTTCTCTCTCTTCCAACATGTCATGAAATTGCAACAATTTTCCTTGCACTTTCTCTCTCCTCAGCCATGTCGCGATATTGCGACAGATTTTCCAGCTTTTTCTCTCTCCTCCGATATGTCGTGAAATCGCAACAGAAAACATGTCGCGATATCGCGACAGTTTTCTTACTTGTCTTTTTCTTTGATCCTTTGAATCTAGGCCACTTTTGTCTTCTTAGAAATTTATTGTACATGCTCTGACTGCTTTGAACTCTTGTTCACTTCATCAACCGATCCGTCTAATGACCTCTGCACTCCTGTCCATTGCATCAACCGATCCTCTGTCTGTGTTGACAATAATGACAATACATTTGCTGCACCTTTCTCATCAATGAACTCCTATCCATTGCATCAACTGATCAACCTGACTGTGTTGACAACAATGACAATACTTTGGTTGCACCTTGCTCATCAATAATAATGCCATATGTTGGTTGCATTGGTAAGTGACGGACATTGATGATGGATTTAAGATAGTTGCTTTAGGATATTTTGAATAAGTATGATAATATGTACATGCTTGGTTATTGTCCCTTTTCTTCTTCTTTTAAGAAGAGAGATTTTATAGCTATAGTGACATGGGTAGATGACACTATCAAATGATGATATCATAGTCTTGGATACATCGGTTATGGATCTTTGAGGTATATGAGTGAACATTAGTTGGCTGATGGTCTTCTCCATATTTCTCCCCCTATTGATATTTTTGAGGGTTGCCCATTTATGAAGCATTATCAAGAGTTTATTAAAAGGTATAAGTAGGCATGCTACATAACCCTTGGATCTCATTCATAGTTATATTTTTAGGCCTATAGGGAATTCATTTCTCTCTAGGAACAAGTACTTTTCAAATCTATTGATGACTTCTATATATATGTTTGGATGTACACCATTCATACAAAAATAAAAATTTTGTAAAGTTCAAGGACATAAAGGCTCCTATGAAGAATTAGTTTGAGAAGAATATTAAGTGCTTATGGATTTATGGGCAAGGTGAGTATGTTAATCAAATTTTTGGTGATTTTTTGGATCTTCATGCCAATTCATTTTAGAGGACTAATCATTGTAAACTAGAGTAGGCTAGGGTATCTAAGTGAAAGAACAAGGCATTGATATGGCTTGATGTATGCCAATTAGATGGATCACAAGTTTTGGGTGAAGTAGTGACTTGTCTTAATCATATAAAAAATCAAATTCTAACTTGGGTTATTTGGGCTATGAATCCTTTTGAAAAATTGACGAGCAATAAAACCCATGTATCCTATTTCTATATATTTGGATCTACTCCATGGGCTCATATCCCTAAATATTTATAGAATAAGGTTTATGTCAAGAGTCCTTGTTTTCTTGTAGGGTATTCTAACATGTCCAAGGCTTTTTGTTTGTATGATTCCATGAAGCAAAAGGTTATTATTTTAAGGGATGTGATATTTGATGAAGAGCTTCCATCCAATCCTAGATTGATTCGTATTCTTCTGGTTAATGATTATCTTCATGGAACTCCCTCATTGGTTCTTATTGGTCCCTTTGATATTATCATTGATTCTATTCTAATTATTCTAGCTCCCTAGTCTATTGATGTTAGTCCATTAATAGGCCCCACTAATATGACCACTTCTCTTCTAACTCTTTCTCTAGAACTTACTCCATTTTTGGATCATGCAACTAATGAGCTTTATTTTCTCATACCTCAATTGATATGTTGAGAATTGTGAGCTTGGTATTGATACTCTAGCATTGAATTTTGATGCTAATTTTATGTAGGATGTGTTGTAGGCTTCCATATATTACTCGATGTCCAAGTGGACCCAAAAACTCCTCTAAGATGTTCATCCCATTCTCTCCTAGGACTATAAGAAATGGGTTAACCACCTTGATAACCTTCATATCATATTTCAATGATTATGTTATTATATGGTCCTAGTTAACCCTAAGAAGTGTGTTTTTGATATCACTAGCAGATTGGTTTTAGGCTTCATGGTGTCTCATCATAGGTGCATTGATGTGGATTGTGATAATATCAATGCCATTGATGCTATGTTTCCCTCTTGCACTATTAAAGATACTAAATCTTTCTTGGGGAAGATTGGAGCTATTAATTGATTTATACTTGAGTTAGCATTCAAATATTATCTACTAAATCATTTACTTAAGAGTGATGTAAATTTTAAACATGATAAGAGTTAAAATAACCCCTTCATTGAATTTAAGATTTTTTTATGGTCCCTAACTCTTAGCCCACCCAACCCAAATAATCCACTTATTTTATATACATCAACTACTCAAGTCACCTTGGGAGTGGCAGTTATTCAACAATATGATAACAATAAGGATTATATCATTTATTACATCAGTCAAATAATACTACCAATAGAAAACTAGGTACACTCTCATGAAGAAGGACTTTTTAGCTACTTATTTTGCTTGTAAGAAGCTCTAACATTACATGGTGTATCAGATATCTTATGTGGTTATTAAAATTGATCCATTGAGATACCTATTTCAAAAATAATACATTCCTAGTGACATCTAATACGAAAAGTAGATCTATATTATGCAAGAATTTGATATCCATATCTTTACCCAAAAGGGTGTGAAAGATCAAGTGATTGTTTATTATATTGTGGATGTTCTCGGTGCATCTCAATAACCCTTGAAAGAGGTATTGTGTGATGAATATATAATGGTCATTTCTTGTGCTCCTCATGAATTGTCATATTTCTTCCTCCACTGCCTCTAGTCTAATTTAGAACTCTATTCCTTATGACCTTAATGAGCAATAAAATACCCTCTTAGAGTCTTATTAGGTTTCCAAAAGATGCTATAAATTCAATTCTAAGGACAATATAGACATATATTCTTCTCCCATATAATCTCAAGAGGACGTTCATCCTGACACTTGGACCCTTCACTTTAATGGAGCAAGGAATTAAATTGGGGCAAGAACTAGTATCTTTATTAAGTATCCAATTGAAATAACTATTCCTATGCCATTCTACTTAAATTTTCTAGGATTACCAACAAGGTTTTAAAATATAAGGCTTTAATTCTAGGGCTCCTGATGCCCTAACCTATGAATGTTAAACACACTAGAGTGCTAGGATTACCAAATTGCACTACATTAGATCTCTTGTGAGTATGTTGTCAAAGACCCATGTTTGATCCCTTACAATTAATTGTCTATTAACTTAATTAATTCCTTTGAGATATTTTCCATTAGGCATTCCCCAAGGGGGAAAAATGCTAAGGTTGACTCTGTAGCCACTTTGACTATCATATTTATACCACATGAAAACATTAGGATAAATTTGATGGTCAAATTTCATGATGAACTTGTTATTTCTATCATTGAATACCTAGTGGATGTGCATATAATTAGGGTTCATGCCATTGATTTCCAACTCAGTATGGATGAATCTTTGGTATGGTGATATTTTATGCTTGTTGGCAATTTTGGGTACCTTGAGTACATTGCCTTTGCTCAAATATAGTTGTTGTCATTGATGTCAAGGAGTTTGTGCTGATGTCAAAAAGAGTTTGTGCCAAAGCTAGTTTTGATGGATGCTCTTAGATCTTGAAGGTTCCATGATGGCAATCTAAAGGTTTAAGTGGAAATATTTATTAAATAATAATTTAATTAAAAACCTTCTAAAGGTTTTAATTAATTATTTTTAATAAATAATTATTATTTTTTAAAATAATAATTAAAAGGTTTATTAACCCCTATAAACTTTATGGCGGCAATATTTAAAAGGTCAAAATTCTTCTCTCCTTGGCCGACGTCGCAAAGTGCATGCAATGCACTATAAATACCTGTGCCTTGCTTTCATTTAAAATGTGCTAGTGAATAATGATTAATTCCGAAGGGTGTGAGCGCTGTTTCATCGACCCTCGTGCGCTGGTTGATTGAATATTACGCAAGTTAGTCGAGCCACAGCGTCCATCGGAGATAGTGGACAGCGAACAACGATGATCGTTCAGGCATAGTTTAAACAAGCAAATAAGCGAGTGTTGATGTGAATTGAGGGAACCTGGCAGAGTTGTAGGTGTACAAAAAACCTTTGGCTACGAGCATACAACGTCCATCCGAGATAGTGGACAGCGAACAACGATGATCGTTCAGGCATAGTTTAAACAACAATCAAACATGAAGATCGATGTGCCGAAGAATACGCCAGGAGATAATCTGGTGATGCAGGGTTTTTGCATCTCCCGAGAAGGTTAAAACAAAGTAATTGCCCTTTCGATTTCATACCCATGTGGGTGGTTGGCCTATTGGTGGCTCTTCAAGTGTTTGTGCGTTAGTCAGCGAGAGGTGCTGGGATCAATTCTCCTCAGCAGTTTCGGTGGTAAGTGCCCGATATTATTTTTGTTGATGCCTAAGGTGATGTTTAGGTAGTAGTGCTTTCGTGAGTAGTTAGTACCATGGACCTTGGAGACATAAGGGTAGTGTGGAATGTTTATGAATGATATAAAATATTTATTTTATTTTATGGTATAAGTGGTTTTGGGAGTTATAAGGTTATGCATTGTTGTGATTTATTTTACTTTTATGGTACAAGTGGTTTTGGGAGTTATAAGGTATGCAATGTTGTGATTTACTTTATTTTATGGTACAAGTGGTTTTAGGAGAGATAAGGGAGTTGTGCAATTAAAGGCTTTAGTGATAATTATTGAAAGGTGGAATAATGTTGATTATTTTATGATCTACTAACCCTTGTGAAGATTGGCAAAATAATTTTGTGATTGGGGCAGATTTCCAAAGAAGGTTCTTCACTTCAAAAAGGTATGGGCACATTATTCTTATGAGTATGATTGGTGTATGTTATCCTGAAATAATATTGGAGTGAAAATTTATTCAACAAGGTTTCCTTTGGTTGGGTGTAAATCCTATTTTCTGGTTTGTTGAAGACTGCTTATGCATTGTTATCATTGATGAGAGTTTTGGTGAATGCATAATTCTAGTTTGAGGTAGTGGAAGCATTGTGCACTAGGGTTTATGTTTGTAAGTCTTGTTACTTGCATTGAGATGGTGAAACCCTTAGTTGGTTGTTTTGATATTGATGGTTGAGTTGCTTCCATAGAGGTTGGTGGATCAAGTTATTGTTTTTACTTGATACATGATATTGGGCTTACTCCATTGAGTTGATTTGAACAAGTTATTCTTTGCATTTGGTGATATTGTGTTGGTGGTTGTTTTGTTCAAATATCTTTGGAGGGAAAAGGATTTCTACTTGTTTCCTTTTCTAGTGATGATTGGTTGAATGCTTCAAGGTTAATGTTGAGTTGAATGATGTTGGTTAAACCCTGTCTATGAGCATTATTGTTGAAGCCCAATTGGTTGAGAAAAGATATTGGTTTTGGAAAGAACATAAGTATCATTGTTATATGAGATATTGCATGGTTGGCAATTGTTGGGTTGTGTTTCATGTGAAAAGCATACTACATCTATCTTATTCTTTTGAGATTTGAGATTGAGTTGAGATTGAGATTGGGAGTTAAGTATAGAACATATTGAGTCTCTAACAATTCTATTTATGCTTCTATGAGGTTGATGAATCATATTGAGTCTCTAACAATTCTCTTTATGCTTCTATGAGGTGGATGAATCACATTGGGTCTCTAACCATTCTCTTTGTGGGTTCATGCCAAGCAAGTGTTCTTGATAAACTTGTGAGCAGGTTTTGGACAGGTTCCTATGGGGACTTGTGAGCAGATTTGGACAGGTCTTAGCAGAGGACTTGTGTAGCTGAGGTTGATAGTTCTATCAGAGAACTTGAGGACAGAGGGGCATTGGTTCTATGACAAGAACCTGAGGACAAATTTGTGCCAGATAGAAGGACTGTGTTTGGTGTAGATCAAAGACAGAGGACGAGGACATTTGTGCTAGACCGAAGGACTGTGTTTAGTGCAAATTCGAGGACCAGCTTTGAGGTGATAGAGTTGAGGACAGAGGTCTCCAGCTAGAGCAGGGAAGACAGGTGTCTTTTGTGGATAGAGTTCCATTTGCTAAGGGCAGCGGAGGCAGAGGTCTTCTAGAGGATCACCAACCAGAGCGAGAGGTAGGGGAAGATATCTCCTTTGAGCAGAGGCTCATAAATTTAGATTGGGGGAAGGTTTCTCCTTTGAGCCGAGGCTCATAAACATTGTAATTGGGAAGGTTTCCCAAAGAACTTTGAGATAACTTTTAAAGAAAAGTTTTGTGGATGAACCATGTAAATTGTTGTGTCACTTTGTGGATGGTTTTGTGCATTGCTTTGATATTGCTTTAGATATATTGCTTTATTGTATTGAAGTATAAAGGAAAAAGTAAAAAGAGGTCTTATACTGTTCACCCCCCCTCTTAGTATAAGCTTGTGTTCTTCAATATGAACTTGATGGTCAAAGTTCATGATGAACTTGTTAGTTCTATCATTGAATACCTAGTGGATGTGCATATAATGAGGGTTCATGCCATTGATTTCCAACTCAGTATGGATGAATCTTTGGTATGGTGATATTTTATGCTTATTTAATAATAAAACATATACATATATAGCTACTTCTAAGTAGCTGGCTCAAATTCATAGGGGATCATTTTGATATGTAATTCTTAGTGGAGAGTTGTATTAAAGAAATTCCAATGGAATTATCCTATGATGATTTTCCAAGGTTGTGGTGCCAAAATCCTTCTTTGACATGCATAGTGATGGCTATGGGTACACTTTGTTGATCATTTTGCAACTCATAAAGTATTGAGAATGGATTACTATTTAGATACAATGGAAGATGATATAAACAATTATGTTAAATAATGTCGTAAGTGTTAGTTCCATAAAGATGAAATTCATGCCCCTACCTAAGTTCTTCATCCAATTGAGTCTCCTTATCCATTTTACACTTGGGGTCTCAACCTTGTAGGACCTATCTCTCTCATATTATTTAATGAGCATAAATTCATTATCATAGCCATAGAATATTTTATAAATTTAATGAAATATATATTGCTTATAAATTAGAAAACCCTTATTATGTCCAAATATATCTTAAATCATATTACATCTCTTTGGTGTTCCATATACTATAATTTTAGACATGGAATTCCTTTCCAGAATAATGAAATATAGAATTTGACTTCATAATTGAATATTCAATACAATTTTTCCATGACTTATTTTTCATAGGGGAATGCTCAAGATGAATCTATCAATAAAACGTTTCCTAATATTTTGAAAAAGACAATTAAAGAATCAAAGAAATATTGGAACTTAAAGTTATATCCTACATTATGGTCATACCAAATTAATATTCGGATATCCATTGGGGCAACTCAAATTTATTTAATTTATGGTATTAAAGTTGCTTTATCTCTTGATATTGAATTGACTTTCTTGTATGTTTCCTTATATAAATTGTTGACTCACAATGAATATCATCAAAAGTATAGGGAAACCTATATTTTAAAACTCACTACTCTTAATGTGATGCATATGCATACCTTTGATCATAAATTATCCTACAAAACTAATGTTGCCAACCAATATAATAATAATGTTTATCATAATGATTTCAAGCTGGGGACCTTATCCTTAAGATTGATGATGTTCATAAATAGTGCAAGGGCAAGTTTATACATAAATAACTTGGACCATATACTGACAAATATCTGGTTGAGTATGGGACAAGTAAACTACAAACCATAGATGGAGTTGAGTTAGAGGAACCCACTAGTTCCATGCATATCAAATGCTTTTATGTGTAGCTCCAATTTGACTCGCTTGTATAATTTTTGTGTTTTCTTAGTTTGAATATTCATTTTGTTGCCTCATTTTGTGCTTTTACTATCTCTTTTGATTTTTTGTTTATGCTAGTCTTGTATATTATTGACTATTAGCATGTCCCTCTATTTTTTGTTATGTTTTATGTCTCTTGAGCATGATTGCTACTTTAAGTGATAATCTCAATCTCCAAGAATTTTAAAATTAATAAATATTATTTGTTATCATCTTTTGACATTGGTTTCTTCCATTTGTGTATTTTACCTTATTTTTTCTTTGTTGTATGATATTTTTTATTCTTTTTTTTGGTATTTATTATTGTCATATTTGATTTCCCTTTGTTTGTTCTTCTCTATGATGGTTTCATTATTGCGAGTAAGGGATATCATTATGTATTTAAGGTCTTCCTTGTTATTTTATGTTAGTACTCCATTTTAAGAACTATTAAACAAACTACTTATTTCAACCCATGCTATATTCTATATGGCATATGGTAAGAACACCAAGACAACTGTTTTAATTATTATACATTAAAAATATTCTAAATCAATATAATCAATCAAACCCTAGTTGTATATGATGCAAAAAATTAGCAATTCATTCATTGATGCAAGAGACTAATTTAATACATGCCTTGGTGTTACAAACAAGAAAATTAATACTCTCGAGGAGGAGATTATTACATGAAAGAAATATTAAAATAAATTTTCATCTAAAAATGCATGACCTAATAATTATAATACTAAAATAATTTAAGAAAATATTCCTAACATCCCCCCTTATTATATTATTTGGAATAGGAAATATTAGGACCCCCAATTAATTGATAGGAGTCTAGACTTTAGCTCCTAGCCTTGGATCTTGAATTTTGATCTAGATCTTAATTCTTGGCTTTATCTCTTACTTTAGCTCCTGGATATGGTTATTGCCTCTTGATTAGGTAAACACCTCTAGGTTTGTTACCTATAGGTCTAGCCACTGGTTCAACCTCTAGTTCTGCCATTTTCTCTACCTCTAGGTTTACCTTTAGGTTTTCTTCTTTTGGATCTACCTCTATGTTGGAGACATACTATGAATCTACATGCACATCTCTATGTTGGAATAAAACTCTTGTTCTACCCCACAAAATTGTCTAGACATACTTGTTGACACATAATGTTCATATGATACTATTTTTTAGTTTCTTTTTACCATAGCAATGATAACCATGCTTATTGATACATCATGCTTACTTAATATTATCTTGTGATTTCCATTTTCTACAATAGTTTTTAGTATGCTTGTCAAAAAACCATGTCTACCATATACTATAATTTTTCTGTCTCTCCTATATTAGTAAGAATGCATATTGATACACCATGCTTGTCAAATACTTTAGGGTATTTTAGGGATAAGGTATAAATCACCTACATTCATTGTTAGTGGTTTACCTTTAGTACACCATTGCTAGTGTTATGAGTGTACTTGTTGATACACCATTGGATACCTCATGTAGTTTTTCATTTCACTTGTAGTGGTGGACATGATTCTTAACACATTGTTTATATCAAATACTATAGTGTATAGTCTACCTACTATAGTGACACACATGCTTGTTGACACATCATGTATATCAAATACTATAGGAAGGTAGTTAGGGTTAAAATATAGACCATGTCCATAATTTATTGGTGATATCATATTAGTCATTCCTTGTTACATATATTTACCTTTAGAAGCATCACTTTTACTTCTTGTACAAGGTTTCAAGTGACATATTACATGAATTCATCATTACTATGTCATGCAAAATCTTGCTAAACTACTAAATATCATCAATGTTGAATCTTATAAGTGCTATAAACTAAATGTTAAGCCATGCATACATTAAAAGCAAGTGGAAATAAAATAAAAGCTAGAATGTAAATACAAAGCATCATCATATCATAAGTGATAAATTTATGCTAAAAAAATAATATTATATATAAAAGGTAAAGTGCACGAGGGTACATCATGGTACAACATGCATTGTATTTTATAGACTTATGCTAACTTGTATTATGAGTATATAACCTAGGCCCAAATAATCCTATATATAATCTATAGTGTGCCATAGATACTACAAATAGTAAATAATATCATGTGGTACATATATAGTAGAGGTTATGGTAATAAAATCATCCATTGCATGTCTTATAATATGTATTCGGAACCTATACATTGGTGTTAAACATAGTTGAATGAAACCCATGATACCAACATATTAATTCCCATAAAATCTCTCTCTATATATGCAATATATCTAGTTGCATCTACATAAACTACTGTAGGGATCAATATCTATCTCAATCCTAGTCCTCTATGGCCCTAACCTTGTGTATGAGCCTCAATTCTTACTATTGCACTCAAAGTTGGTAGGGAGTGTGATATTCTCTTGATACTTGCTGCAAAAGGATGTCAAGATGGTAGGTATAGTTGTAAATATTTGTTGGTTTCTTTGAGGGTCTAGCCAATAACAATAATGTTGCTGATCAACTATCACAATATAGGATGCTACCCAGTGTGGATAATTATAATATGACAATAAGATCCCTCTACTCCTAGGTTGCCTATGTGATTATATGAAATGAAATTTATTAGATTAAAATCATCATAAATGATATAAAATATGTATAAAAAATAAATGCATGCTAATCTATACTAATTATGCATTAATTAAAGAAATTTAAACTAACTATGGGAATGGTATCTTGGGTATACTTGGGTCAATTGACTATCATGTGTCATATTCCCTCTTAGAGGAGGATATCTCAAGATTAATGGTGTCCACTCTAACCTCATAGAAATACATCTTCTCTATGTCTATGTCCTCCTCTAATCCCTCTACATCCTCCTTGGATGTAGTCTCCTTAATAGTTTCATCCTTATCCATAGCATCTTTTTAGGATTTCATTCTTGCTATTCCGTATGACCCTCACCCTTGATGGATCAACCCTCTCTCACACTATTAGTATGATGAGTCAATATCCAGGGGTATACCATTAGACAATACCTAGTGCATGGGAGTCATGCTTATGGCATCCCTTGGAATCCTTGATGTATATGCTATGGGGCCCTTATCTCCCCCTATCATCTATATGTGAAAGCATTGTGTTGGTGGTGGACCACTTGTCCTATTTACTACTTACTCCCTCTAGTGTCAATGTTGATATTCTAGGAGCAAGAATGTCCCCTCTAGAAGAAGGTCCCCAAACTAACTAAGGACCCAATATACCCTATGAGTTTCTATCACCTCTTGTTGATGATTGCATACTATGATCATTGATTGCATCCCTAGGAGCTACTACATGTATTAGTGGTCTATTTATCATAGGTGTTGATAGGGTATACAATTAGTCCACCAAGAGGGATCCAAATTAGTTGTGGCAATTGAGGACATGTTTCTCCTACCACATGAGCCCATTTCCTCAACCAAATATTATTAGGCATTGTATTCTATCAAAATTCCTAGGGATAGTACATGGTAAATGCTCATATATTTAACCATGGAGTAGAAAATTTGGGCCAATGATGCATGTATTTTAGTCTTGAATATTGTACAAGTCATGGTACATGATATTTAGTAATACCCATATCTAAGTAAATCCTCTATTTAATCTTGTTAATTTCTCCTAGAAGGATACATTGAAGGGATATATAAGTGCAATAGGGATTCTATTCATACTTTTGTCATAATACACAAGGGAAGGAGGATCCTAGTGTGTTCCATGAATAGTACCTATGTAGCTCAATGGAAATACTATAGAAAAATTATTTGTTGTCTATAATTTCATCTCTCCCCAACCACCCACCAAGCTAGCATAAGCTAACTCTCCTCAACCATTGCAATCCTAGGTGTCTATATGATGACCAATAACCCCATGATAAATTAGATGACCTTGAGGGTTATTACAATCTTGATATATTCATTAGGTGTTGTCCATATTAAAATGAGTTGATAATCATATTGTAAAACATTATAAAATAATAACTAAAGAACACAAGCTTATACTGAGAGCGTGGGTGAATAGTATAAGACAATTTTTTACTTTTCTTTCCCAAAAAATATTATCCAATATTATCAATGGTAATATCAACAACAGTAATAAAAGCAATGCACAAATCACCACACACAATAGAGACACCAATTTAACATGGTTCACCCAATGTGGGCTACTCCACAGAGAAAATCTTTCACTAAAATTTTATCAACAAATCTCTTGGGAATCCTTCCCTATTATAATGTTTATGGATCTCTATCCAATGGAGACACCAATCCCATAATAAATTTTGAGGATACCCATACATAGGAGACACCAATCTCCTAATATAGTTCATGGATCTCTATCCACATGAGAACTCCTCTGATCTAGCTGGTGATCCTCTATAATACTACTACCTCCACTACATTGGCTTGTGGATATCTCTCCATAGAAGACATTTATCCTCACTCATAAGACTCTATATTCACTAACCTAGCTAATGTATCTCTATCCATTGGATACCACTATCCTCTACTCTATCACCTCTAAATCTTACTCTCAGCTCTATCTAAAATCTACACTAAACATTGTCCTTTAGTCTAACATAAATATGCTCAATATCTATCTCAAATATTTACTAAACACTGTCCTTCAGTATAGCACAAATCTACTCAATATCTATCTCAAATATGCACTAAAAACTATCCTTTAGTCTAGTACAAATATTCTCAATATATATCTCAAATATGTACTAAACATAGTCCTTCTATCTAATACAAATCTGCTCACTCTTTGTCTCGAATTTTTCCTCAAATATATCCTAAAGCCTTATAAAAAATCTTGATCCAATCATAAATTAAATCTTCTAGATCCCAAAATTTAACTCAAAGCTTGAAAAAATCAGTCAATCAACTCTACTTTCAAGTCTTCTCAAAGACTTAACTCAAATATATCCACAAGTCCTCTCAAGAATTTTCTCAATTTTCTCAACAAGTCTTCACCAAGACTTACCTCAAATCTTCTCAACAAGTCCTCCCTAGAACTTGTCCAATCTGCTCAAAAAGTCTTCACCAAGACTTGCCTTAAATATGCTCTCAAGTCTTCACCAAGACTTACCTCAAATTTGCTCTCAAGTCTTCACTAAGACTTACCTCAAATCTTGCTTGTAAGCTTCCACAAAATATCACACAAATCTACCCTTAAGCTTTCACAAAAGCTTACTCAATTATGTCCTTAATTCCCCTCTTAGGACTTACTAAAAAAAAATCCACTAGCTTTCACAAAAGCTTATTCAAATCAATTGCAAACTTGCATACAAAACTCAACTTTATCTCTTTCATAAAACCTCTTCAATCACACAAACAAGTTTCACTCAGAATCTTGTTTAATCATAGAAACATATAGAGAATGTTTAGAGACTCAATATGTTTCACACTCAAAAACACTCAATCACTTTCAAACTCTCTTTCAAATCAATTTAGAATAAAGAACAATTTGTTTCACAGAACTTGAACTATCACTCCAATACTTCCAATCAATAATGCTCATCCAACTTCACGCAACCACCCACTCAATGAAACACAACTTGATTTCAAACCCTAACCAAGTGTTTCACTATACTTCCAATCAACTCACACTATAGAACCCAAACCTTGACTCAAGATGATTCCAAATTCACATAACAATTATACTCATGATCTTTCAAAAACCCTTGTTCAATATAGTTCTCAAATTCACATAACAATGATCCTCATGATCCTTCAACATCCACAAATCATGCACATTAAAGTTCACTCAATATTTCCAACAATGCTTATCAAACAATTATTTTCACTCTATCTTTGTATTTCACAACATTCAACCCTCCAAAATTTCACTCACAAGGATGATATGCCCATACCTTTTGCTTTGATGGGTATTTTACCTCAAAACCTGTATCAATCACAATAAACTCTTCTTTGCCAAATTTCAAGGTTAGATAGAAAAAATATTCAATCAAATATTTCCCTCAAAATCAATTCACCATTACAAAAATCAACAAAACTCAAATACACCTTATTATCTCCAAACTTATCACAATACTTCTCAACACATAAAAATTAAATTTCTTTGACAACTCTAAATCGATCAATGTATAGAAGACCAAGTTCCTTTATAATCTCTCAAAAACAATATTCAAAAATTAATCCTTAATTAAACCTTATTACTCCAACCTCTATTTAATTTTCAAAGCACAAAATAATATGAAATATTAAATACCTTATGACTCCCTACTTCCCAAGGCACTATATAAACTCACGTGGCCTTAATGTGCTCCCCAACCTTGGTGCTATTTAAAATTAAATAAAAAATTTAATGCATACCTTGCCCACGTGCAAAATGAAAGTGCACGCCTTGGTTGTGCCTTGAACCCATGACCTCACTATCGCCACTGCACTCTAGCAAGAGCTAGGCAACCATTGGGCCATATGCCCACACAAGCCTAAACATGCAAGCACTCCTCTTTGATGCCTCCACAAATTTTGATGCTTGAAAACAAAATAGACTTCCTCCTCAAAATGATTGTGTGGGGATTCAAAACCTCAACCTTTGCCCTGCAAATGTCTTAACTCTACCTTGGTCACCAACTGCGCTAACCAACACTAAGAGTATGCACTAGTCGTGCCACATGCATTTAAACCTTTGCCTACCCTCCAAAGCTTTTAATCATGTGAAATATTTTATTCCTTACAACAAAGCAGTGCATGTTTTCTTAGACTTTGGATATTCGAATAATGCATGGATGATTTTTATTAAAATTTTACCCCTTTATATATGCTTTGGCTTATGCATTAGACGTCGAATTTATTTCAAATTTAAAATTTTGAATAAATAAATTATTTTATGACCTTTAAATTTGGTGCCCAATATTTATTTAAATTTAAATTTTAACCTTTAGGTAAAAATATTTAAATTTAAATAATTAAATTAAATATTTTGCAACCTGCTCAAAGGGTCTTTCAAGGAATAAATTATTTTTTTAATTAATCCTTGGTCTTGTTCTTTTCACCTCAACATGTAACCTGGAATATTATAATATTATAATTGCCTTTTAAACCTGCTTCACCTTCCTTGGGATTTCAACCTTTTAGGCCACTTTAGGTATATGATATTTAAAAATAAATATTATATCGTATTCCTTTAAACCTCTTCCTTACCTTTTGTAAAAACCACTTTATGAATGATGAAAATAAAACAACAACCTCTTGACAACTCTTGACATCAATGACAACAAATCCTGCTCAAATTTCCAACAATAACATAATGACCTATGGGGAGATATGTAGGGCATGCCCACTAACCAGTCTAGCTTGACTTGGCATAGGTACCTTTGCACTTGTGGTGTTGGTCCTTGTAGCCATTTCTAAATCAAATAGGGCTCCCTCTATCTCTAAACATGGTCTTCTTCTACCCCAATAGTGCTTGCATCTATGTTATGTTAGTCCTATTTGCATCCTTGGACTTGACCTCTCTCAAATATGGTGTCCTCCTAGTAGCCATTCTCAAATAAAACTAAGTTTAATTTTTTTCACATTTTTTATGATGACCACAATTGCTGATTTTTTACTAGGATCATCATATGGGGCCAAGATTTTCCTTGTTTGGGTAGGACTATGATTGCCACTTCTTAAAAAATGTAAGCTGAATTAACCTTAGTTTACAAGAATTTTGGAGCAATTCTAGGTCATTTTTAGCTGCCCTGGTAGGAACCCACCACTTGCATGATGTGTAGGTATTGATGATACTTTATAAACTATCCTAGCTACTTCTTAGCTATCCTAAATAGATGTTTGTTCATTATCCATATTTTTTATAATTTTTGTTCATTTTAACCAAAAAATAAAAAACCAAGTTGGGTGACCTACATCTCCAACACTACCTCCTAGTCTGCTCACCATTAACTATATCTACATGTAAATAAGCTCTCATAAAAAGGTACAATAGTTATTTAAAGGATTAAAGGATATGTGCAAATAAAATTGAAGATAAAATTTATATCCCCTATATATATTTTAAATATTTAATTATAAAAATAGTTTTCTACCATTTTTTGTTGAGTTTTGTATGGACATCATAGGGATAGTGCTTCTCAAATTTTTAGATCACTCCAAACTGGTCTATGCATTCTATTTTTGCTCATTTTATGTCCAACAACTGGTTTTTAGTGATTTGGATGCTTTTAGAGATAAATTCCTTTCAAGCCACTTGGAGAAAGCAAAAAACATTTTCATTTGACCAGAATTTCTAGGACCACATGCAATTAAGTATCATGTAGAGTTTCCTCCACCTTTTCCTTTTGGGCTATGTATTTTTACAATTTACACTATTTAATTTAAAATATATATTTTTTGCATAGAGAATATATTCAAACTAATAGAAATTTTGTTTTGATAGCATAGCAAAATATCTTAATTTTTATTTCTATTCTTTGGCTATTACATATTACTCCTTTTATTTTTTCTTAAGGACTCATGATTGGCTATCTATTATGATGTATCATATTTTCCTTAGGGAAAGGTCATATATATTTATAAAAGAACACTAACAATAAAACTAGTAGGTGGTGGAGAGTCTCATCCTCCTAATATAAGAAATGGATGGACTAACGTTATTAGTCCTTGGGTAGGTTGATGGCAAGCCACATTGGTTGATGGTTTTAGTTTACTTTTGTTACCTAGTTGTCATGCTTTTTCCTTATTTTCATGTTATTTATATTGGATAACATTTCTAAGATTTTGAGGTATGATTAAGGGACACATTTATGCATGTCCCCAAAAGCATGCATCCTAAAAATCAATAGTTCCACGATTACCATAATCATGGTCATTGTTCAATTTTTAAGGTTTAAAATGTGCAATCATGATCCTATCATATTTTATACCTAGGGTTTATATGAACCATTGTTTTGATAAAATATTATAATTCTATAGCTTTGACAATATTGTAGTCTAGAAGTCATCCTCAAAAGGAAAGTTATTTCACCCATATTATACAAATACCTATTTCATCTCATGATACATTTTCCAATCACCCAATAATAAAAATACTTGTATACTTTTAGCAATATTACAATCATTGCATTTGATATTGTTGTAGGATGTAGCTTTACTTTTACTCTCTTTGTCTCTCCTAATCTTATAGGTATAGATGAATGCATTGACCCTTGGTTTACTACCTTCCATGGGGAAGGATGGGATGTTTCATAAATGTTTTTAGCTAAATATAAAAACCTCTATTTGAGGAGTAGTTTCAAAGGCACTTTGAGTCCCCTACACAGACTAGTCATGTGGTCTTTCCTTGATATAATGGTGATATTGCAAGCAATATATAATAATATTGAGCATTTATTATGTTTCTTATTGCATTATTGGTGGATGATATGGTCCTTCATGACCTAGGTTATCAAGTAATATATTTTCTACATTAGGATTCGATATTACATAAATTTTATGGATGATCTTAGTGTAGAAAGATCTATATTATGATTCATTAATCATTGCTTTGACTAGGATAGTATTAGTTTAGTATTACATGATTATATTTCTCTTTTTTCTCTACTATATTATTAAGGCACTTTGGTATATCTTGTAGTAATTTGTATAATTGTATGATATATCCCCTTTTTTTTGTAAACAATCATACCTCTATAGGTATCATTGTTGGACATTTTGAGTCCCTAAGTCAAAGTTGTCATTGATGTCACCATTGATGCCACCAGATGGAGTCATCATTAATACCAAAGATTTCAGCAAGAAATAAAGGCAAAAAATATGGTCATTTGATATTCAGAAAGAAGGTAGAAGTTCGAGTGAAACAGTGCAAAAGACATAAGTTAAAAAGGAGTTATAATATTTATTTTATAAATTATTTAAATTCGGGATGAATTTAAATTTTATAAATAAATATTAAAAGGTACTTTATCAAAGGTCAAATATTATAATGGTTAGAAGTGCCATGGTGAAACCCCAATTTAAAATATTTGAAATTTTCATTACAATATTTTATATTGCAAAAGTGGGTTTATAAAGTCTAAAAATATCTTAATAAACCCAAAGGTTGGGTTTATAGGTTTAAGACCAAAGAATATTTTAATAAATCCAAAGGTTGGATTTAAATTTTTAAACAAGGCAAATTTTATCTCTGTCAACGTCATAGAAGCCAAAGGGAAGCACCGACATTTTTTATTTAATGGAAATGCATATAAATACCTTACCCAAAGTTGATTTCCGAATTATCCTTGATCGAACTGGAAAGAGAAAGCATACGAATTAAATGCAGAGATCGTGAGATAGAATTGCAAAGTTCATTTTTGACTTGATGACGAAAAGAAACAAAAGCAAGCGTGTTGATTAGTTGGAAGCCAACAAGGCAACTTGGCCTAGTGGCAAGTGGGTTGCAAGCTTACATTTTGATGTACATGGTGGATAATGTTTGATTTCCATGGAAGCTTTTGGTGAATGTGTTGAAGGTACCAATAATTAGGTGCATACATTTTGGAAGGCAAGGAAGGGGTGTTGGTGGTGCTTCTTCCTTCCCAACGAGCTTGTAGCTCGTGTGGTGGTTTGTGTTGTGGGAAAATATGTTTGTGTGGGCTGCGTTGAGAGTTCAAAACTCTCCAAAGGTAAAGGTACATTTTTATGTTTTATTTTATTAATACCTAAGTTGGAGGTATAAGGTATTTGGTGGTTGAAGTATTTGCATTGTGATAAAGGTTGTTAGTTGAGAAATACCATTGGGAGTTATAAGGAGAATTCTATTTTTATTTTCAAGTCTTAAATTTTGCTATTGTGGAATATTGAAAGGTTAAGACTTTGTGGGTTGTATGTCATTTTGAATAAAGGGTTTTGTGATTATTGTGAAGATATTGTTTATTGTTTAAGTTGGAGTGATAAGGTGTAATTGTGATATTATTTTTGTGATATAAAAATTATCCTCTAACCCTTATTGAGTTTGTCAAAGAAGTAATTGTGAGTGTGGCATATTTGCAAGGACAACTACTCTTCAAAGGTATGGGCAAAATTCTTCTTTGTTGAGTTAGGTGATTGGCTTGATTGAAAATTAAGTTTGGAGTGAAAAGGATTTGATTAGGGTTTCCTTTTCAAAAGTGGTTGAGTGAATGCTCAAAGGTTTTCTGATTTGAGAGTTGTGATTAAGACCTTGTCTTATTAGCATTGTTGTTGAAACCAATGGGTTATGCAAAGAACTTGAACTTGAGTTAGAAAATAACATGAGTATCATTGTTATGTGAGATTTGTTATTGAGCATTTTTGGAAACATTTTGAGTTGGTTGATATATGCTTGGACTAGGGTTTGTGAGAAAGGATTGTTCCTTGAGGTGATTGGTTGAGTAGAGTTGATTGAGCTTAGTTAAGTGAATGTGTGAGTTGATTGTTCAAGTTCCATAAAATAAACTATTCTATATTCTGATTTGAGTTGATATTGATTCATTAAGTATAGAACATATTGAGTCTCTAACAATTATCTTTATGATTCTTTGAGATTGGACAAGTTTTGTGTAGACTTGTTAAGCTGATTTGAGATAAGTCTTTGAGAAGGCTTGTGGACTATTTTTGTGTGAACTTTTGTGGAAGCTTGCAATGCAGATTTGAGCAAGTCCTAGAGAGGAATTATTGAGCATATTTGGACAAGTTATGTGTGATCTTGTTGAGAAGATTTGGATAGATTCTTAGTGGACCTATTGAGCAGATTTGAGCAGGTTTTATGTGAACCTGTTGATCATATTTGATCAGGTTATATTTGGACCTATTGAGCAAATTTGAGCAGGTTCTGAGTGGACCTGTTGAGCAAATTTGAGCAGGTTCTGAGTGGACCTGTTGAGAAGATTTGATCAGGTTCTTAGTAGACCTGTTGAGCAGATTTGATTAGGTTCTGAGTGGACTTGTTGAGCAGATTTGAGAAGGTTCTAAGTGAACCTATTGAGAAGAGCTTTGGAAGTGACAGAGTAGAGAGGACAAAGTCTCCAGTGGATAGAGATCCATCAGCCAATACATTGAGGATATGTCTTCTAAGTGAGGACAAGAGTCTTCAAGTGGAGAGATATCCACAGTCAGTGCAGTGGAGGAAGTGTCTTCTAGAGGTTCACCAGCCAGAGCAGAGGAGGAGTTCTCCTATGGATAGAGATCCACAAACCATATTTAGGGGATCAACATCTCCTTTGGATAGAGGTCCATAAAAATTGTAATTGGGAAGGATTTCCAAAATATTTAGAGAAATATTTTTCTGTGGATGTAGCCCACATTGGGTGAACCACGTTAAAAATGATGTCTCTCACGTGTGTGATGCTTTGTGCGATGTTTACTATTTTATTAATGTTGATGCTACTATTTGGATTAAAGGGAAAAAGTTTTATTGTATATTGTTCACCCCCCCCTCTTAGTATAAGCACATGTTCTTCAATCATATACTCTGATACCTACCTAATCCTCTCCTTTTTTATGTTTATTTCTTGGGGTTTTAAAAGTTTTTTATTAGTACTAGTATTGCTTTCACTTACATGGTGTGGTGTACTAAGAGTTTTCTAAATTAAGTTAAAATATCTTGTGGTGATCTTATGTATACGATGTGAACCACTCTTTCTAAGTGAGACTTGCTATGTTTTTATAAAATAATATCTACATCAAATCTTGGAAATTAATCCAACATTTATATCGCAAATCAAGTTCCATAAGTACTTAGGATACAATAATATAGGGGGATGAACATTGGTCTTGGAATCATAGGTCTTCTTTCTAAGGATGTCTTAAAACTAATTAAAAGAGGATTTGGATATTAAGATTTTCACCTTACAATTTTAGAATATGTGGTTTGAATTAGAAAATAAGAGTATAAAAAACTAGTTAACATTAGAGAAAAAAATTCATTTCATTAACCACAAATTTTTTTTAAAGGAACCCCACAATGAGTTTTTTAGGAGAGAACAATATTATTTTCAAATGATACAAGAAATTAGGGAGTAGTCTTTAAAATATTCAAAATGATATATTAGATCTGGCAATAATAAAATCACCCTCATTGGAATCAAATTATCATAGATAAAATGATATTACTATGAATTAATAGCTATATATGACCTATTTATCTATTTGCTAGGATATATAACTATTGAGACTTATTATCTTTTGCTTTAATGAGGTAGATTGAGAATACAACCCAATATTTGGATATTGTGAGTATGAAAGTGATGAATATGAAACTTCTTCAAATTTAGAATGAATTAGAAAAAAATTAGACATCAATATAGTAGAAATGCATCAATTGCATTCCATTGAAGAAAAATAAGAAACATATGTTGGAAATATTTAGCATGTTGTGTTGTCATTGATGTCAAAGAGAGTTTGGTATGGTAGAAATATTCTTCTATGATTGGATAATTATGCAAGGCAAGGCTCATCTCAAAGCAAGGAAATTGGTAAAAAAATAAAAAGTTATAATATTTATTTTTAAATATTATACACAGAGGGACAAAGGTTTGCAAGAGAAAAGCAAAGCAAAGTTTTAAAATAAAGGTCATGGTTTAAAAGAGAGGAGATAATATTATAATATTTTTTAATATTATAATACTTGGGCCAAAAGGTTTTATTTGAAAAAGAAAAAGAAATTGAAGACAAGTTTAGTTTGCAAAGCCCAAAGGTTTTAAAAATAATATTATAATATAATTTTGAAAGGTTGAAGGCACTAAAATCTTGGAGGGCAAATTAATATTTTAATTATTTTGAAAAGCACTGACATCATGAAATAAAAGGGCAAGGACATATATATATGGAGCATAAATTATTTGCAAAGGCTAATGTTAGTGCAAGGGCCATTCGAAATATTATGATCGCATTTCGTTCGTGGAGGCAGAGGAGAAAGGACAAAAGGTGCACATTTTTAAAGACAAACTAACAATTGAAAAGGGAGTACGCGTGGTGGAAGTTCCATTTGGGTAGCTAGCCTAGATGGTAGGGAGTCCCTGTGCTAAATCATTGGTAGATAAGAGGTCATGATTTCAAGGTATGACAGGGTCATTTTGGTGAAGTTTTTACTAAAATGGATATAGCATCACATAGGCAGATTGAAAGCACGATTCGTGCACTTTGGTTGTTGTGTGGGTATCTAGTCCACATGGTAGCCTATATTTGAGCTAGGGCATGGGAAAAAAAGAGGTGGCAAGTTCGATTCGTGGTGGCTACAAAATTAAAGGTAAATTTTTTGAATTAAATTTATCCTAAGTCTAAGGTATGTGCTCCATTCACTTGCATTAGAGAGTCATAAGGTTAAATTTTTGTTTTATCTTTTGAAGTCAAAAGGACAACGTGAAATTTAACTTCAAATTTTTGGCTATGACATGTGCATGAGATAGAGTTGATATTATGATTTACACCTTGAAAGTTTGAGTGCATTAAAAATCATTTTATTTCAAGTAGGAGGTATAAGGTGTATATGGTAACTTCCATATTGTAACTCGTGCCTTGTAATGGTAATTGCATTGAAAATTATTTTATTCAAGTAGAAGGTATGAGGTGTATGTGGTTGATTTCAATTGTACCTTGGGTTGTTAAATGCTATAAGAAATATTATGGTGTGTTGAGAATTATTTCTTGTGAAAGGAGTTATAAGGTGTTATTGTGGTTCAATTTTTTATTGTAATTTTTGTGTGGTGGAAAATAAATTTGAGAGGTTTTTGATGCTTTATATTTTGAGAACAAAAGGAGAGTCATAGAGCATTATTTTTAGATTCTATTGAGAAAATATTTCTAGAGAAAAAATTAATGTGGATGATTTGAATGAAATATCTACTAACCAGTTTTGAAGTGGCACTTTGAAAGGAAAATTATTTTGAGATAGGTTTTTGAGGGCACATATTCATCAAAGCAAGTTAAGAGGTATGGTGATATTATTCCTTATTTAAGGTGTTTGGTTGAGCAAATATTTATGAATCATAATGTGGAGAAATAAGTATTATGTATGAGCATTGTTGAACATATATGTGCTAGGGTTTGAGAACAAAATTCTGCTTCATTATTGAATGATATTGGAAACACTTGTGCTAAGGTTTGTGAACAAATTGTGCATCATTGTTTAGCGAAATTAGAACCACATGTGCTAGGGTTTGAGAACAAATTTTACAACATTGTTGAATGAATTTGTGAATTATTTGGGCATTGATTTGTGTGACATTGAATGTGAATTGGAAAGTGTTAGAGACCAGTTTTGTGAAGCAAATTTGTGCATTATTGTGTTTGATATTTGAGAGCAAATTTGCAAGGAACGAAGGGCAGTTTTGTGAAGTAAATTTATGCACTAGCTTTGATTGATATTGAGATAAATTTATAAAGGTTATAGGGTAGTTTTGTGAAGCAATTTGTGCATTGCCCTTGAGTGATATTTAGAAAGAACATATTGTGAAATTGTTTTGAGTGATCTTAATTACCTAGTTGAAGAAAGAATTTTTGAAAGACATACAAGCATTATTTTGAACATAATTTGTGTGCAATATTTGGGATTAGTTGAGCATGTGTTATGAGTTATTTTGAGCATGAGTGATGAGTAGTCTTGAGAAGAATTGAGAATAGGTTTGTGAGCTGTTTTGAGCAAGTATTTTGAGAAGACTTGTGAGTAGTTTTGTGCAAAGATAGTAAGTAGAGTTAAAAAAATGTTTAAGGCATATTTGATATGAGAAGACTTGAAGCATGTTTGAGGTAGATTTGAGAAAGTATTGTGAGAAGAATTGAAGTAGGTTTTTGAGACAGATTTATGCATGTAATGTGTGCAGATTTGGGATAGAGTTGATACAGATTTGTGCATGTAATGTGTACATATTTGGGATAGAGTTGAGACAGATTTGTGCATGTAATGTGTGTAGATTTGGGGTAAATTTAAGATAGATTTGTGCATGTAATGTGTGCATATTTAGGACAGATTTGAGATAGATTTTTGCATGTAATGTGTGCAAATTTAGGATATAGTTGAGATATATTTGTGCATGTAATGTGTGCATATTTAGGACAGAGTTGAGATAGATTTCTACATGTAATGTGTGCAAATCTAAGATAGAGTTGAGATAGATTTGTGAATGTAATGTGTGCAAATTTGGAATAAATTTGAGACAGATTTGTGCATTTAGTGTGTGTAGATTTTGGACAGAGTTGAGAGCATATTTGTGAGCAAATCTGAGTAAGCCTCATGAGTAGGCTTAGAGTAGAGTTAATAAGAGGTGTGTACCATCTTTGGAGGTTATCCACGTAGAGAGGAGAGGTGTCTCATATGGATAGAGTTCCACAAACCATAACAGATAGGAGAGGTGTCTCCTATGGATAGAGTTCCACAAACCATAGCAGATAGGAGAGGTGTCTCCTGTGGATAGAGTTCCACAAACCAGAGTAGAGAGGATAGGTGTCTCCTGTGGATAGATTTCTCCTGTGGATAGATTTCTCCTATGGATAGATTTCCATGAACCAGAGTTAAGGGGATAGAGTTCCACAAATTAGATTTAATGAGGTAGATTTATTTTGTGGATAGAGGTCCATGGACTTGAGCATAGGGGATTGAGATCTCCTTTGGATAGAGGTCCATAAAAATTGTAATAGGGAATTGGTTCCCAAGATATTTGTTGAGAAAATTTAGAAGAAATATTTTATCCGTGGATGTAACCCACATTGGGTGAACCATATTAAATCTATGTCTCTCATGTGTATGATGATTTATGCATTGCTTTTATTACTGCTATTGATGATACTTCTTTGGAAATATATTGCAATTGATAACATTGGATAATATTTTTAGGGAAGGAAAAGTAAAAGTTTATCTTATATTGTTCACCCCCCTCTCAGTATAAGCTTGTGTTCTTCAACATATTTACAAGATTATCCATTAATTGATTAAAAAAATTAAAGATTAATTCTTAGTCCAAATTGAACAGTCTAATTATTCCATAATAAATTTAGTATTCTAGGGATAATAAGTCATATTTACTCATCCAAGAAATCCAATTCCAAAATGAGAATTTGCATTAATAGGAAATATTTAAAGCATTCTATTTTAAGACCCAAGAAGTATAGTACCAAGGAAAGGAATCGCATATGCAAGAACAATATTAAGCATGTAATCTTATGAGGTACATTATATTATATAAATCGTAATGGTGCCTTCTTTAAATGATTTATAGAATATGAAGTATCAACAAATTTACATGAAACCCACCCAAGAACTTGTGGTGGTTATATTAATGGCCATTTAATATACAACATAATTCCTTGAATATGGTAGAATAGAGGACAATTTATAGAACAAACTTATGGTTCTTGAAAATTATAATAGAGAGTGGTACTATAAAGTAAGATATCAATGTTAGCTTTTGGTGATGTATATTAATGGAGATGCAACCACAAGATGTAAAATATGTAGGCTATGGTAAGTATATGATAATGGTACTTAAATATGCAGGAAAATAAGAGAATAGACTTCTGCAATAACTCAGTAAAATACCATTAATGAAAGCTCACAAAAATAGTACAATGCAATATAATGGAGGACTATGAACACTCCAGAATTTTACAATGAAGATCTACATTGTACCTACTCACTACTCTATAGTAACTTTGTCTCTCACACTCTCTATATCTATATCTCTATCTCTCTATATCCCTTCACTCTATAGCTCAAGGTACATATATATAGGAATATAAGTTCCTTGGGCTTTACTCTACCTATTCCTATGACTCATGTACATGTGGACTACATGCACATTTACATCATTGCACATTCTAACACTTGTGCATTTATTACTTCTTCCCCAAGTAACTACTTAACATAAGATAAAATCCTAATCTAATAATGTACCCAAGGTGGTACATTGACATGTACCCAATAATGTAATATATTCTCTAACACCCCCTATATTACATTATTTGGGTATTGAAGACTTTAGTATTCAATATGGATCTTCATCCTTCAAATATTCTTTTGCTGGATCTGGTTCTTCCACTTCTTCTGCTTTGGTCTTCATGTTGTATTTGTCTTTTAGATGTTCTTCAACTTGGTCTGGTCATTTTTCTTCGTTTGGTTCAATATTTATGTTGTCTCTCCATGTTTTCTTCATTCCACTATTTTTTGGTATTTCAAAGTGTTTGGTAGAATTCTTGAAGTCTTCTAGATAACCTTGTTGAACTAGAGAACTGATAATCTTGTGAGTCATAAGTGGATCATAACTACTTCCTCTTCTGTTCTTGTATGACCTGTATCCTTGATCTTCAAAAAAGTCAAGCTTGAGCTCATTTTTAGTGAATGCTTCTGAAATAAGAACTTGGAAGAAACATTCTAATATGAATATTAGTCTCTCCTCATATCTTTTATAGTACTTGTCTTTGTTGTAACAACAGTAAGATGGATGAGATTTTCCTCCACAATATTTACATGGATGGAAACTCCAACAGTTAACCTTTTCATGACCAAATTTGCTGCAATAAGTACATAGTAAAGATATCCCAACTTCTTTGTTATCTGGTTTAGGAATATCATGTTTATCTATTTCCTTGATGAAATAGTTAAACCATGTGTGTACAATTGAAGCTATTCTATATTTACTTCTTTCATAAATCTGTATGAGATATTTTTTATCAATATTATTTTCTACCTTTTGAATATGATCTTCAATTTCCTCATTGTCATTAATTCCCTTTACTATTTCATTGGAATATGTTCCTGAAGAATCCACTTTCACCAAACTATTAGTTTGTGAATTTTCAGAAATCCTTTTAAATTCCATTGATTCTTCTTTATTATTTAATGAATTCTTTGAATCATCAATCAAGCTTTTAAGCCATATTGGTATTTTCCTTTATCCTTTTCTAATTACATTATTTAATATGTTCTTTTGTATAGACATCCTTATAGCTCCCTAGTTTAGAGTATATGAACCGATTTGATAAAACCTTTCCAAAGTTTAGGTTTTGAAGAATATTTTATCTCTCCTAAGTGGATTGAATATATGATCAAACTTGATAAATCCTATTACTATCATGTTTTGTAGATTCCTTATGTCTCCCAAGTGATTTAATTAATCTAAGGTTTTGATAAAGTGCTTGATAGTAAACTTAGCTTTTAGGTTTACTTTGAGTTGAATCCCTTTTGACTCCCTAATGGTTTGATGATATAATGTTCAACTCCTAATTTCCTTTCTCCTTATGCACTTTTCAATTTGATGAAGTTCTCTATGGTTGGATTCTTTTGTCCCTTTAATGTGAGTATGAGACAAGTATAAGCAATTAATTCCAACTCTTTTAAGTAAATAATGAACTTCTTTTTATCCCCTTAATATCCAATAGTTTAATATTTCTAAATTCCAATAATCTATGTTTGATGTAGTATACCTTATAACTCCCTAATTTTGGAATTTTAGAAATAATAATATTTGCAAAATATTATCACTTTGATTTTCCTAGATATAAAACCTTATCACTCCTATTGCAAATATTATAATGTGTATATTCTAACTTAGTGCAATTTGAAATATCATTCAAGGAAATAAACTTCTGATTTTTGCTTTCTAATTTCTAAGGTTGTAATTTGCCTATCTTCAAGCAAATAATAATAAGTTTCAACCTTAAATAATAAACCACCTTATAACTCCTTAATCTCAAAGAAAGCAATTATAAACTTTATATTAAACTTTACCTTCCCTTTGAATGAATTACGTTGCACTCTGATTGGTCCTTCGGATTGAGTCTATTCAAGCCTGCATGTTGGTTTCATTGGTCTCTTGCGTATGATTCTGAGCTGAGAAATTAATGCTCATTGTTGGCATGCTCCTCGATGGATGGTCTTACACTTTGACCACTTCTAGCTTGAATTACTTCTTTGTTGTATATCTCCTGCGCTCATCCTAGACTTTAGGTATTAAATACCTTACTCTTCTCTTGTAACGAATGCCAGATGGTGAGTTCTTGCTAGCAATGGATGCATTATGATCTTGGAGATGTTATTAGGGTGGTGCCAACCTTTGCTCGTGTGTCGAATAATGATAATGTAACGCTCTATCAGTCTTGAGCGCTCATCTTCCTGGGCATAGACGTTATAAGAGAGTTCAAAATGCTCTCTCTCCCTAGTGCCAAGTGGCACTTGATTCCTAGTGATGTTGGGACAAATGGATGCACCTTCTTTGCATGGAATCAAATGTTTCAATGTTCATTTTAACCCTGAAGCTTATCTTGGCTTCTTTACTTCCTTGAGCACCTATTCTCTAACTCCATTCATAGGTTAGCTTGGCTTCTTGGCAATGGTCATTTTCCAATGTTGATGGATGGCCCTTCGAGTTCTTCTAGCACCTAGGTAACTCACCTTGTATTTTCCAACTATTTCATGTTATCTCTAGCTTGCACTATCGATGTTTGGCTTATCTCGTTATGTTGTTTTTGCTATAGGTTTTGTGTTGTAACAGGTGTCCTTTGCAATGCGTTGCTCCCATACAGTTGTAGCACTAGGCTATGGTGTCTTCTAGCACCTTGATGAGGTGGATACCGAGCCTTATGGATGGCTCTTCGCTCAAGCACCATGGGTTGTGCTTTTCCTTTGTTGATTGAGCCCTTCTAGAATGACTCTTCTCTAAGCACTTTTGAGTGTGCTTTCCCTCTACTAATGATGATCACTTGTAGACGTAGAGGATAGGCTATGTAGTGTGTCCTTAGGACACTTAACCTTTGTCTCCTTTAGATGTAATAATAGAAGACAAATGAGGTACTTGTAAATAACCTGTAATGACCTATAATAGGTCACTTGATTGTACCTAAAATATGAGACTCTTCTAGTCTCCTTTTGTAGCTCCTTCTCCTGGTTTTGATGGTGGCTTTCTTCTCCACTCCTTGGAGGAATATTACCCTGTTTGGTGGCTTCTCTAGGCCATAAAATGCTGTAGGTTTTGTGCACTCAATAGTGTCTCTAGACACTTTGATAGTATGTTGATTTGTGCACTTTGGTCTTTCACCTTAACTTAACAACCAATGCACATAATAACCTTTAAGAGTAACTAGTTCAATGTACTTAAGAATAACTAGTATAGTGCAGTAGTAATCTCACCTTATTGCTCCTTCAAAGTAACTTGTAAGATGCACTAGTAATAACTCTTAAAGAACTATAATCTCTGCAACTTTTACTAAGTAGTAAAGTCTTCTTTGTTTTAACTAGTTAATAGGAAGATGATATTTTTCTTTCTTTCAAAATATATCTAACTCCTATTTTAATGTGCAGGTATTAACCTTAAAAGAAACTATCTTCTGCACTCCCTTTGAAGACTTTAATATGCAACCTTCTCCTTGCAACTTTAACTCTGATATGGTGCTTAATGAAACTTAATAATGAACTAAGTAACTTAATGTTCAGTGATGAACCTATTGCACCAAAGTTGCTTACCTTAATGAACTCTGTAGATGAAGGATTGCAAGGTGATTAGATTCACCTTATTGCTACCTTTTACTGGATGGACTTGCAACTCTTCTTGGCTGTCCGAAACAGCTCTTTAGCTCACCTATTTGCAGCTATGAAACCCTCTAACTTTCTACCCTAAAACTATAGTAGGTGACTTCAACTCTCCTTCAGAATGCACTCTATAAATCTGAAGTTTGATGCTGCCCAACTAGTAATTTTGTCCTAATTGCTTCCATTGTAAAGCAGTCAATATTTCTACTGAAATGCTGTCCTTGAATCTCAAAAATTTGGTAGGGAACTCCTCCAAATCATAGCTAAGATTTTCCTTCAAGAACCCTTCAGTATTCTATTGTAGATTCAACAAACCCCTATCTCCTTTCTTTGAATGAGCCTTCTAGCCTTCAAAGGCAATATTCAAACCTCTTAGGTTTGGTAGTAATGTTTGGCTCCTTTCTCCTTCAGTCTCCTTGTCAAATTCTGACTTCAATCTAGGCCTTCTTCTCAAGAATCTGAAAGTCTTGAGGTCTTCACCAATCTCCTCCAAAATTTGGCAAGCTTCTTGCCAAATCTATCTCCGTTTGGGCTTGTTGTCGGATGGCGACAATTATCCCAAAATATTCCTTTATCAGGAACTTCTCCTTGGTGGTAAATTTCTCCAATGAGTTCTCCTAGGAACTCCTTTAATGGCCTTCTCCAAATCTCCTTCAATGAGGCTCACCAAGCCTTCTCCTTATTTCTCCTTGAGACCTCTTCTCTAGGGTCTTCACTCTTGTAGCTTCTCTGGTCTTCACAATGAGACCTTTCCTTCAACCTTCTACTATGGAAGTGTTGGCAATGAGATCTCCTTCCTGGATCTCTAAAATCTGCTATTGCTAGAATCTAGAATGGGACTTGTTGCTTGTCCTTCTTCAATCTTCTATCTTCCTGAATTAGAAGTTCTTCAATGGGACCTCTTGTAGGTCTTTTCTTATATTCTTCAAGGTGAAGTCTTCAATCTTCAATGGAGATCACCAATCTCCTATCTTCACCAGGACTCTTCTCTGGAGTCTCTTCTTCTTGGATTCTGCTGTAAGGCTATTATGGCCTTTTCTTCTACAATCTATAGGTTTCAATCTTCAATGGAGATCACCAATCTCCAATCTTCTCCTAGACTCTTTCTCTGGAGTCTCTTCTTCCTTGAGTCTGCAATAAGGCTGCTATGGCCTTTTCCTCTCTTCTGCAATCTGTAGGTCTGCAACTCTTGTAATGGGACATTTTCTTAGGTCTCTAAAATATTCAGTCTTCTACTTGTTGCTGCAAGTGCTGGAATGATTCTAATGAAGATATTCTTCCTAGCGCTATGTAGGAAGCTTCCCAACTTTCTCTGAATCTCCTTTTCCTACAACAAGATGTTAGAAACTGGAATGGAAGAATCTATAATTCTGGAGATAATGAACTTCACTAGTTGATTTGTCAATCTAGTGGAATTAACGTTGAGTCCTAGTCTTCACAAGTTTTTTTGCAACTCTGTGGAAAGACTCTAGCCACCTGCACTCTCAAAAATTCTAGAACTAAGATTTTTGAACTCCTCTCAATCTCTCTTTGTGGCTCTCCCTATTTCCTATTGATCTACCATGTGCTCTGATACCACTGTTAGCTTTTGGTGATGTATATTAATGGAGATGCAACCACAAGATGTAAAATATGCAGGCTATGGTAAGTATATGATAATGGTACTTAAATATGCAGGAAAATAAGAGAATAGACTTATGCAATAACTCAGTAAAATACCATTAATGAAAGCTCACGAAAATAGTACAATGCAATATAATGGAGGACTATGAACACTCCAAAATTTTACAATGAAGATCTACATTGTACCTACTCACTACTCTATAGTAACTTTATCTCTCACACTCTCTCTATGTCTATATCTCTATTTTTTCCCTTCACTCTATAGCTCAAGGTACATATATATAGGAAGATAAGTTCCTTGGGATTTACTCTACCTATTCCTATGACTCATGTACATGTGGACTACATGCACATTTACATCATTGCACATTCTAACACTTGTGCATTTATTACTTCTTCCCCAAGTAACTACTTAACATAAGATAAACTCCTAATCTAATAATGTACCCAAGGTGGTACATTGACATGTACCCAATAATGTAATATATTCTCTAATAATCAATGATTTGACTACTCTATGGAGAAAGACAAAAGAACTATAGACAAAAATCTAACTATATTATTGAGACTTTGGTGCTAAGAAATGGATCACTATGTACTAAGGTATTAATTCTAGGGTCAACTATAGACATTGAACAAGGGACTCCATATGATGAATATTAAGATTAGAGGACACATGGATGGAACTTATGGTTTCTAATAAAACTATATATAGTGCCCTATGGTAGAATGAATTAAGCATAACACAAACATGATAAAATCTATACACAAAGGCTAACCAAAAATATATTCATGAAATACATAATTATTATATTACAAAATAATACTATAATGAAATTTTTGGTAGATAGAGAGAGTGAAGAACACAATCTTATACTGAGAGAGGGGGTGAAAATATAAGATAAAACTTTTCCCTTTTCAATCCAAATTATAACAACAATAATATTAATGCAATAATGAAACAATGCATAAATCATCACACATATGAGAGACACAAATTTAATGTGGTTCACCCAATATGGGCTACATCCACGGAGAAATATTGCTTATAAATTTCTCAACAAATTTCGTGGGCACCAACCCACAAGAGACACCAATCCCCTATTACAATGTTTGTGGACACCAATCCATAGGAGACACCAATCCCCTTGCTCAAGTTCATGGACACCAATCCACAAGAGACACCAATCCCCTTTGTTGGTTCATGAGCACCAACCCACAGGAGACACCAATCCCATCTCAATTTCATGGACACCAATATACAGGAGACCCAAATCCTCTCTCAAGTTCATGGACACCAATCCATAGGAGACACAAATCCCCTCTCAAGTTCATGGACACCAATCCACAGGAGACACCAATCCCCCTTCTAGTTCATGGACACCAATCCATAGGAGACACCAATTTCCTCTCAAGTTAGTGGATACCAATCCATAAGAGACACCAATCCCCTCTGTTGGTTCATGGACACCAATCCATAAGGGACACCAATCCCCTCTTCTCACAAGTATGGCCCAAAATCTCCTTAAGACTTATCTTAAAACTGCTTACAAATCCTACTCAAATCTTCTCTCAAATCTTGCTCAAATATGCTCTCAAATAATGCTCAAATCTACTCTTAAATTTTCTCACAAAACCTGCTTCAAATTTTCTCACAAAACTTGCTCAAATATTCTCTAAAACCTACTCACAAAACATGCTCAAATTTGCTCCAAAACCTACTCATAAAACTTGCTCAAATATACTCCAAAACCTGCTCATAATTCTTGCTAATCTACTCCAAAATCCTTCTCAAATATGATCTAACAATGCTCATCTATTCCCAAATCTTGCATACAAAACAATGCTCATCTATTTCCAAATCTTGCATAATGATGTCATCAAGTTCTTCACCTATTCTTCAATGTGCTTTCCTCAACTAAAGCAATTCAGACATATTCTACCCAAAATTATTTTATCTTCATGAACATATAGATAATGATATGCACTAACAAATGCCCAATATGTTCTTCACATTCATTAAGTCTGTCGCTTTCACATGTCTCACATTTATTACATTAAAAGGTAGCTCTAGTCTAGCACTTGATAACTGACCTGGTAATAGCTGATTTGCACCTTTCCTTCCCTTTAGTGGATAGCTGAAAATATCCTTCTTTTCAATACTATCCTTGCACTATGTGACACTTTGACTTGCTTTATAATAACCCTTCTATTTGTGTGAGACTATACTATTTTTCTTATTTCCACATTCACTTCAAAACCAATCACAATGCACAAATTTGTCCTTCTCATCTACTCTCAAAATCAATCATGAACAATGTACATTTTTCTTCCAAATTTGATCTATGACCCTTGCACATTTACTCCCAATTTCAATCAAAAATCAATGCACATTCAATAATTCCTTATACCTCCAACTATATGACAACAAAAATATTTTCCTCAAACAAAACCACTTTGAGAAAGGAATTAAATCACCATACCTCTAAATCTACCTCAATGATGATGATCTTCTTTTGCATGAGCTTTCCAAACCTATCTTGACAAAAATAATTTTCCTTTTGTTTGTCCCTTCAAAATATGGTTAGCAATTCTCTTTTTCTTTTCTTGATTAAATATCAAATCAACCACTCTAAAAACCCTTATAAAAAACATACACAATAAATCTTAAAAAATAACTCCTTATATCTCCCTTTTTGAAACTCACAATATAAATCTTTATTAACAATTGAAACCCTTATATCTCCTTTTATTAATTTTCAAAAATGAAACCTTATATTAACATCATAACCCTTATATCTCCCTTTTACTTAATATGCAAAAATAAAACTCTACACTAGCACCATTACCCTTATATCTCCCTTTATTGAATTTAATAAAACTTTAAATACCTTGCACAACCATGATGGGATTCGATCCCCTGTCCTCTAGAAGTGCAACGCTCTCACAAGCGCTCGTGACCAGCTATGCTACCACAACACATGAAACCAAAAGGTACTCAACAAATATTTAAACCTTCGTTGCACCTCCAATCAATAATCACACAACAAAAACCTCCCTCGAAGGGATTCAAACTTTGGATCTCTTGCACCACAATGCCCTAGCATGGCCTAGCCAACCGGTTGGGCTACTCCACCATCTGAGAACAAAAGGGCATCAACTAATATTTAAACCTTCATACCTTGTATTTCCTTTGCACAACAAAACTAGTACCGTAGGGATTCGATCTCTGAACCTTCTTTACTCCAGCACCCTAACATGGGCCAGATGATCACCTAGGCTACCCCAATGGTTGAGACCAAAATGACATCAACCAATATTTAATTCTACCTTCGGATTGCTCTTCGCCATCGCACGTCCTCCTTCGCTTCTCCTCTCCTATTCGTTGTAGGTTGCACCTCTCTTTGTGCATGAATTTCAAATTAACCTCATCAACACCATTTGAAAATAAATTTTTACCTCATACATATATGCTCCCCTTTTATCGATTTTACCAAGGAGGTCAACCCATTAATTTGTGTTAATATTTACCTTCAAGGATGTCGGTCCATTTTCTTATATTATAATATTTAAAAATATTATAATATTGGACTATTAAACTTTCATATATTTAAATCCTTTGATTTAAATATGTCAAGCCTTGTCACATCAATTTGTAATGTCCTTCTCTTTATAATATTTAAATATGATATTTAAATATTATAATACCTTGCTTTTAAATATACTTTGCCTTGCTTCTCTTGAAATTGTCCACCCTTCTAAACTTATCACCTTTGAAGAATATTTATGCCTTGAATACCATGCACCTTTGACATCAATGACAACTCAATATTTCTAACAATCTCCCCCTTTGTCATTGATGGCAACCCTACAAAAAAATTTCTTTTATTGCAACTGGATTCACAATCTGCTCCCCCTGACAAGATGCTCCCCCTTACTGAAATTCTTCCCCTTTGACATCAATGGCAAAGGGCTCCTTGGGGCTTGTAAGATAAGACACTAAACATAGCCCCCTCACCACCTGCTCTCTTTGAGACTTTAATTATGGGATGGGAGTGAAACTCCCAAGTTACTATGCTCCTCTTCTTGTTTCATTTTCTTTCTCCAAACTTTGGAGATCATACCCTTTTGAACATTTTGACCATTCTCCTTTTTGCTTGACTTCAAAAATTTAGGGAACACTATTCTACACCATCTAGTTGTATACCCAAAATTGTTACATTTGTAACATATGATGTTGTAGTCCATAGGAGGTGCAAATGAATTAAAATTCCTCTTGGTGAAGCCAAAATCATTCATAGTATGGATCTTGCAATTTATAGCTTTATGACCAAAATGGTTACATGAGAAACAATAACCATGAAAGAGATATTGAAACCTATCTGATTGCCTTGGAGGATATTGCTGCATGGTTCTCTCTTTGCTTTTTCTGTGATGGTCCCTATTCCTTGATGGTGCATTGTTTTCTTCCTCATTGATGCTTCCACTTTTCAACATATCAGCATAGGTCTTGGGCTCTTCTTCAATTACTTTCTTTGATGCTTCTATTTCTTTTGAGCTTGACTCCCCATTTTGTTTCTCTTGACCTTCTTCAAAACCAAGTCCAATCTTCATAAATGGAGATCTCTATGCTTTGATAATATCATCCAAGTTTTTTGAGCTTTTCCTAAACTGATATATCTTATCATTAAATTTTTCAAGTCCCTTCCTTAGAATGACAACTTCATGTTCTAGTCTTTCACACTCTAGTTCTTTTACCTTTAACTATTTAGCCATACCTTCTTCAATTCTCCTTGCCTCTTCAACCTTTTCTTTTAAGTGGGTGAGATCTTGTAGAAGCTTTACCTTTGTTTTCTCATCCTCTTGTACTTGAGCCTTCAATTTTGAGTTCTTCTTTCTAACCCTCTTCAAATCTTCAAGAGCAACAATAAGTTCCTCTTCTATGTCAATTGTGGCTTCCTCTTCATCTTTTGAATCCTTCTCTTCTTCTTGGTCTTCAACAATAGGATCATATTCTTTCTCTTCTATGGCCAAAAATAATATTTCTTCTCTTTCACTATCAGAGATACTTTCATCACTACCTATGGAAGAACTGCTTGCTTCTTCAACATAAAAATTATTCTTGTGTCTTTGAAATATCTTCTTCTCATGCTTTTATTGACCGTGTTCATTTTTCTTTTCATGATAAAATTTTCTTTCTTTCTTTTTCTTGTATTCCTTTTCTTCTTCACTGCTACTACTTCTAGCTTGTGGACAATTAGATGCATAGTGACCAAAGTTACCACAATTAAAATATTTCATAGAATGCATATCTTTGTGTTTTCTTGGACCCTTCTTATTCTTTCGCACAAAGTTAGCTTCTTCTCCATTGCTTGATTCTTCACTTGATTCTGGTTCTTTATTATTTACCTTCTTTGAAGCTTTGAATGTTGCTTCTCATTTGGATGTTTGATATTTTTCTGTCCTCATCTCATAGGTTGTGAGAATCCCATGTAGCTCATCCATACTCAAAGTTTTGAGATCCTTCATTTCTTCAATTGCTGAAACCTTTGCATCAAACCTCATGGGAAGTGACCTCAATATTTTTTGAACAATATTAGAGTCTTCAATACTTTCTCCAAGTCCACGAATGGTGTTGAAAACCTCATCAACATGAAGTAGATACCTAGCAATATCTTCCTCATATTTCATCTTCAAGTCTTCAAACTTCCTCCTATGGGTTTGAAGTTTTGCCATTTTAACCTTGTCATCTCCTTCATAAGTTCTCTATAACTTGTCCCATATTTATTTTTTTGAAGTGCATTGCATGACTTTCACAAACTTTGATTCACATAACCCACTTAAGATTGCATTCATTGCCCTGGCATTATTTTCATATGGTTTCTTACCATTTGCATCTATGGGAGGAGTTGTAGGTGTTGTGAACCCATCCTCAATAGATTGCCATATATCATATCCATGTGCCATCAAATAAGTCTTCATCCTCACACTCTAGAAAGCATAGTTAGTCTCATCAAACAATGGAGCTCTATTTGATGAAAATCCTTCTTGATGAGCCATTTGTGTTCCTGTAAGATCTTCCTTCAAGTTGTTAGACTTTCATGAAGGAACCCACTCTGATACCAATTGAAGAACACAATCTTATACTAAGAGGAGGGTGAATAGTATAAGATAATATACTTTTCACTTTTCAATCCAAATGATAACAACAATAATATTAATGCAATAATGAAACAATGCACAAATCATCACACATATGAGAGACATAGATTTAACGTGGTTCACCCAATATGGGCTACATCCACGGAGAAATATTACTTATAAATTTCTCAACAAATTTCATGGGCACCAACCCACAAGAGACACCAATCCCCTATTACAATGTTCATGGACACCAATCCATAGGAGACACCAATCCCCTCTCAAGTTCATGGACACCAATCCATAGGAGACACCAATCCCCTTCTCTAGTTCATGGACACCAATCCATAGGAGACACCAATCCCCTCTCAATTTCATGGACACCAATCCATAGGAGACACCAATCCCCTCTCAATTTTATGGACACCAATCCATAGGAGACACCAATCCCTCTATCTAGTTCATGGACACCAATCCATATGAGACACCAATCCCCTCTTCTGGTTCATGGACACTAATCCACAAGAGACACCAATCCCCTCTCTTGGTTCATGGACACCAATCCATAGGAGACACCAATTTCCTCTACTAGTTCATGGGCACGATCCATAGGATAACAATCCCCTCTACTCATAATTCTAGCCCAATATCTACTTAAGTATTCTCTCAAAATTGCTCATAAATCTTTCTCAAATCTACTCATAAATCCTACTCAAATATTCTCTCAAATCCTACTTAAATATGCTCACAAACTTACTCCAAATATGCTCACAAAACCTACTCAAATCTGCACCAAAACCTGCTTAAATTTACTCCAAAACCTACTCAAATCTGCTCCAAAACCTACTCATAATTCTTGCTAAAACCTACTCCAAAATCCTACTCAAATATGATCCAAATAATGCTCATCTATTCCCAAATCTTGCATATAAAATAATGCTCATCTATTTCCAAATCTTGCATAATGATGTCATCAAGTTCTTCACCTATTCTTCAATGTGCTTTCCTCAACTAAAGCAATTCAGACATATTCTACCCAAAATTCTTTTATCTTCATGAACATATAGAGAATAATATACACTAACAAATGCCCAATATATTCTTCACATTCATTAAGTTTATCGCTTTCACATGTCTCACATTTATTACATTAAAAGGTAGCTCTAGTATAGCACTTGATAACTGACATGGTAATAGTTGATTTGTACCTTTCCTTCCCTTTAGTGGATATCTAAAAATGTCCTTCTTTTCAATTGAGTCCTTTTACACTATCCTTGCACTATGTGACACTTTGACTTGCTTTATAATAACCCTTCTATTTGTGTGAGACTATACTATTTTGCTTATTTCCACATTCACTTCAAAACCAATCACAATGCACAAATCTGCCCTACTATCTACTCTCAAAATCAATCATGAACAATGTACATTTTGCTCCCAAATTTGATCTATAACCCTTGCACATTTACTCCCAATTTCAATCAAAAACTAATGCACATTCAATAATTCCTTATACCTCCAACCATATGACAACAAAAATATTTTCCTCAAACAAAACCACCTTGAGAAGGAATTAAATCACCATACCTCTAAATCTGCCTCAATGATGATGATCTTCTTTTGCATGAGCTTTCCAAACCTGTCTTGACAAAAATAATTTTCCTTTTGTTTGTCCCTTCAAAATATGGTTAGCAATTCTCTTTTTCTTTTCTTGATTAAATATCAAATCAACCACTCTAAAAACCCTTATCAAAAACATACACAATAAAGATTAAAAATAACTCCTTATATCTCCCTTTTTGAAACTCACAATAAAAATCTTTATTAACAACTGAAACCCTTATATCTCCTTTTATTAATTTTAAAAAATGAAACCTTATATTAACATCATAAACCTTATATCTCCCTTTTACTTAATATGCAAAAATAAAACTCTACACTAGCACCATTACCCTTATATCTCCCTTTATTAAATTTAATAAAACTTTAAATACCTTGCACAACCGTGATGGGATTCGATCCCCTATCCTCTAGAATAAAAATGCTCTCACAAGCGCTCGTGACCAACTGTCCTACCATAGCACATGAAACCAAAAAGTACTCAACAAATATTTAAACCTTTGTTGCACCTCCAATCAACAATCGCACAACAAAAACCTCTCCTCAAAGGGATTTAAACTTTGGATCTCTTGCACCACAATGCCCTAGTGCAACCTAGCCAACCGGTTGGGCTACTCCACCATCTGAGAACAAAAGGGCATCAACTAATATTTAAACCTTCATACCTTGTATTTCCTTTGCACAACAAAACTGGCACTATAGGGATTAGATCTCTGAACCTTCTTTACTCCAACACCCTAACACGGGCCAGATGACCTCTTGGGATACCCTAGTGGTTGAGACCAAAAGGACATCAACCAATATTTAATTCTACCTTTGGATTGCTCTTCACCGTCGTGTTGGACATTTTGAGTTAAAGTTATCATTGATGTCAAGGATAAATTGTCATTGATGTCAAAAGGTCAAAAGGAGTAATGCAAAAGGTTTATGGCAAAATAAAATTCATAATATTTATTTTTAAATATTATGTAAAAGATTTTTATTTAAAACCATGGTTGGGCAAAATAAAATGTTTTTATTAAAACCATGGTTGGGCAAAATAAAAGGTTTTTTATTAAAACCATGGTTGGGAAAAATAAAAGGTTTTATTAAAACCATAGGTGGGCAAATTAAAAAGGTTTTTCTAAAAACCTAAGGAGGCTTTAATTTTTAATAAAGCCCAAGGAGGATGTAAAATATTAAATTTATAATATTTAAATTCTATTGAATTTAAATAATTATAAATTATAAGAATGATGGTTGAGATATTTAGGGGGGGAGGGGGAGGGTCTTGCTCCATCTTCCTGCTCCCCCTCCCCTGGTTCTTGCCCAGTCCCTAGCTCATCCTAGGTCACTCCGCTCTGGGAATGCTTTGTAGCATATGATCTCCTTGGGGGGAGATCCTTCTCCACTTTCTGCTCCTTTCCTAGTAGTTTCAAGGTTTCCCTACCCGAGCTCGGGGTCTGGTGCATCCCATGGGTCTCCTAGGGTTTCCTGCATGCTTCTAGGATCCCTTCCCTAATCTCCCTCAAGCTTCCCCCTAGGGTTTTTTGCAAGTTTTTGCTTGGATTTGGTTCCCAGGGCTTCCTCGGTCGGTGGTGGTGGTAGGTTGGGTTTTCGACTACTTCTTGGTGCATCCCATGAGGTCCTCTCTACTTTGGGGTTGGTCTGGGGGGACCAGTTTCCTCTTCTGCTAGTGACTCCTCTCTGGGATGCCCGTGGTTGCTACTGGTCTCGTCCCGTTGGGTAGGGCCCTTTTTAGTTTCCTGTTTGGAGGCTTCTTCTTTATAGATATGCAATTTGGTGGACACCCAAGGCATTGGTTGGCCTTCGGGGTGGGCCTCTTCCTTTGCCTGGGTTGTTCCCAGCCCTAGTCCCAGTTCCCTGAAGCTTTCATGAGCAAGGATGGGGGGATATTGGTCCCTTATTCTAGGGTTCCTAGGGTTTTTTTTGCATATCTGTATCTTGGGGGGACCCATGATCAGTGCATGCAAAACCCAGTTCCCCTAGGTTTTGCATATTTGTGTTTGTTCCTGCTTCCCGCCTGGGATCCTCAGGTTGTTCATTTCAGTTCCTGTTCAGGGGCTTCTGGTTCTAGTTCCTTGGATCTATTTATGAGTAAGGATGGTGGTTCTTAGGCCTTTCTTCTGGAGTTGTGGGGGCTTCCTTCTATATTAACTGGTCTAGGGGGAGATCGATGTGTTTGCAGTTGTGGTCCCTCCTTCCTCCTTTAGTTTTGGCTTTCGAGATCCTGTCTTTGCACCTGTTGCTATTTTCCTTGGATCCTTACAGCTTCCTTGTATTTCTCCTTGCTATGCATAGGGATATCTTGGCCTGTAGATATCCCCAATAGTGTTGTTCCTCTTTTCAAGCTCAAGTGGAGGCTTCCCATTTTTTTTCTTTGAGGATCCTAATGTCATTTCCCAAGCTATCCCGCTGCTGATCCTTAGCTTGTATCCTAGTTTTGCTTGTTTCTTTGATCGTGTGGCTGCTTACTGTCCCACTACACACTGGATTGCATCTTGAGGCATCCCTAGGTGAGGATCCTCTCTAGTTTTCTAAATTTCCCTACTTTGGGTTTTTGGGTAGGATTTCTGGTTGCAGGCTATTCTTGGCCTTCCCGCTCTCCCTGCGTAAGTCTGGATAGATGCACTGTATCCATACCTAGGAGGATCCCAAACTATTATATCCAACCTCGAGTGGATCCCAGACTGCTATATCCACCCTTGGGAGGATCCCAGTCTACCAGCAATGGGAGGATGATACTTTGGTGAAGTGGGTCTCACTAATTAGTTCTAGAATCTGGTCTTTCTGCTGGATCAAGGGTTTTTTTTGGCCCTTTCCCTTTTAGTTTGTGTTTATTTTCATGTACTAAGGAGTTGATTTAAATCTAGGTGCTACACCCCTTTTTTTATAAGGTTTTGAGATCCTCTTAAAAAACCCAATTTGTATATAAAATTCTAGTTATAAAAAAATAATAATTATAAATTAAAATATTAACAAGGCAAATGTTAGCGTCGACTCCCAATGCATTATCCTCCACCTATGTACATGGTAAAGATGGCATAAGGTATTTATACCTTAGCCAAATAAAATTTTAGCATTCGATTAAAAGGTGTGCATCAAAAATATTTGAAGCTCATGTGAAATTTAATCAAGTGCCTCCAAATTGCGTGTGGTAGTAGACGTCGCATCGAAGGAAGAGCCAAAGGCTCTTGAGGGTCATGAGAAGTTCAAAGTGCATATTGCACTTTAAGGCATCAAAGGATCATGTGGCTCACATGACATGTAAGCCACGACCAAGGCACTGTGGAGAGAGTGGTGCAAGTTCGAGCCCCGTGGATTGTGGAAAAGGGTAATAAAGTTTTTGAAATTATTTTAATTTGCATGTGCTAAGGTCTTAGGAGGAATAAGGTGAAATTTAGAAATTATATTTGCATATTGCTAAGGTCTTAGGAGGAATAATGTGGAAGTTAGGTTATGATATTAACCTAAGTGCTAAAAATTTATTTTGGCTAGGGTAAATTTGTTTTACATTAGAAAATTTGGAAATTGATTGTTTGCATTATTTTATAAAGTGATTTATTTAATTAATGCAATATTAAGTAGGGAGTCATAAGTAGAGTTTGGATTATTTTTGACATATATTTTTGAAAAGGGTTATGATGAAATTAAATTGTTAAGAGGTTCTTTTGATGAGTTAGATTTTTAGAAGAAGTTTTTTTTGGAGATTTGTGGTGCTGGATATTATTTTAAGGAGAAATAAGGTGTAATTAAGTTTGATTATTTTTGTAATTGAGAATTATTTTGTAAGAAAGTTAGTGTGATATTTTATCATCTAACTATTGATATTGGCAAAAGAGAAAATTGTGATTGAGAAAGGTTTTTCAATATCACTTCTACATCAAATAAAAGGTATGGGCATATTCTTTCTAGTGAGTGATTATTGAAAGTTGTGAATGCAAAGTTGGAGTGAAAAGGATTGTTTGGTAAGCATTGTTGAGTGTGTTTTGAATTAATGCTTCAAGGTTTTCTAAAATTGAGAGTTGTTGATAAAACCTTGTTTTATAAGCATTGTTGTTGAAGTGATTTATTGAGTGAATAACTTGAACTAGGGTTTGCAAAGATCATGAGTATCATTGTTATGTGAAGATTGTTTTATAAGCATTGTTATTGAAGTGATTGATTGAGTGAAGAACTTGAATTAGGGTTTGCAAAGATCATGAGTATCATTGTTATGTAAGATTGGTTGATGAGCATTGTTGGAAACATTTGAGTGAGTGTTCATATGCTTGGAATAGGGTTTGTGAGCAATTATTATTTCATTGAGTGATTGGTTGAGTAGATTTGGTTGTGCCTAGTCAAGTGGATGTGTAAAGTAATATTTTAAGTTCTATGAAACAAATTGTTCTATATTTTGAATTGATTTGAAAAAGAGGTTGAGTGTTGATGAGTGTGAAGCATATTGAGTCTCTAACAATTCTCTATATGTTTCTGTAATAAAAGAAAGATTGAAAGTGATTGAGAATTTGTGAGTGTGAAGCATATTGAGTCTCTAACAATTATCTATATATTTCCAAAAGAGTGATTTAAAGTAATTGAGCATTGTAAGTGTGAAGCATATTGAGTCTCCAAAAATTCTCTATATGTTTCTAAAATAAGTGAGTGAAAGTTATTAAGCATTGAGGTGAATGTGAAGCATATTCCTAAGAAGCAAACCCCTAAATCTATGGCTAACTTTAGGCCAATCTATCTATGCAATATTTCTTACAATATCCTAACTAAAGCCATTGCAAATAGAATGAGAGATGTTCTACCCTGCATCATAGATCCATACCAGGGAAGCTCTGTCCATGGTAGGTCAATCTTGGATGGAGTTATCATAGTTCATGAAGCTCTATACTCTGCTCATAATACTAACAGGTCTATTTTTGCCCTCAATATTGATATGAACAAAGCATTTGATAGGTGAAATTGGGACTTTTTGATTGCTATCCTCCTTAAGTTTAGTTTTCACCACCAATGGGTTAATTTGATCAAAGAATGCAATTCTAAAGCATGGTTCTCGATTCTGTTTAATGGAACAACTGCTAGTTACTTTCAAAGTAATAGAGTAATTCGGTAGGGGGACCCTATTAGCCCCATGTTATTCATCATTGTGGTAGAATATTTAGGCAAAACCATAAAAAATGCTTGCATTTCAAGGCTAATATCGGGAATCAAGGCAACATCTCTCACTAGGGTTGTTTCTCACCAATAATTTGTCGATGATACCCTTCTATTGACTATGGTGTCAGTGGTTGAGGCTAAAATAATTAAATACATCCTGCAACTCTATGAGGACACTACTGGTTAGAAAGTTAATTTCAGTAAAAGCAAGTTATATTTCTTGAACACCCCCATTCAGAGGTAAGGAAGAATTGCAAAAATTTTAGGGTGTGATATAGCAAACCTCCCCACTTCATATCTTGGTCTCCCTCTTTTCATTGGTTCTCCGAGAGAGTCTATGTGGGACAGGGTTATTGAAAGAATTCAAAAAAAATTGTTGGATGGAAAGGTCATCTTCTATCTCAAGTAGGAAAGCTGATCCTCACTAAGGCCTCTCTTAAGAGCATTCCAGTCTATTTCCTCTTAATTTTCAAAGCCCTTGTGAAGGTTTTCCAAAAAAATGAGAAAATCCAAAAATAATTTTTATGGACTGGATCGGAGGAGAAAAATAGGATACACCTTGTAGGATGGACCAAAGTGTGTAGATCCAGGGAAATGGGGGCTTAGGTCTAAAGAGAATTGCTCATATAAATTTAACTTTACTAGCTAAGCAGGCGTGGCACCTCATTTTTGGTGAAGAAAATGAATGGAAATCTATCATCAAATGAAAGTATATTCAAAATATGGAATTTCTAAGTGACTCAATTCCAATCAGAGGTTCTGGAAAGCAATTCTCAATTGTAAGAAAATCATTAAAAAAGGTTTAATATGGGTTTTAGGCAATGGTGAGAGGATAAATTACTGGAATGACAGGTGGGCTAAGGACGAACCACTAATGCAATATCCTAACTTAGCCCGAATTAGAGATATCATGGAAGAAATCATTGGCAAAAAAATCTTTGATTATATGGTTGAGGACACAGGAAGAATGAAGTGGAAACAAATAAGGATTCCGGGATTTCAAGCAAAATCAAATGATCTTTGTAACATTCTCGAGCAACATTTTATCCCCATGAGACCCAAGGAAGATCAAGTGACCTCGGCTCCTACAAAAAATGAGCAGTTCACTATTAAATAAGCTTACAAGCTTCTTCTTGATGACGAGGATTTTGTCCTCCAAAAGGACTCAGTTTGGATAAAAAATTTAATTCCAAAAATTGCAGTCTTTTCATGTCTTGTTATCCAAGGAATAATTCTAACCATTGATAATATGATGCGTAAAGGTATTTGTATCACTAATCACTGTTATTTGTGCAGGGCTAATTGGAAGACCATTTATCACATTTTTCTTGAGTGCCCTTTTCCTTGACTGTCCTAAGTGGGGTTTTTCAAGCCTTGAATATTTCTTGGGTTAAACCAGCCATCGTACTTGATTTTTTCATCCAGTGGCCTTGCCCCTTTTCAATCCAAAGACTTATATACATGTGGAAAATTTATCTCAATCAGTATCTTTAGCAGGTGTGGTTAGAAAGGAAACATAGACTCTTTAATGAGTCTATCCATGATCATCAAACTATCATTGCCAGGATCCTATCCTTTGCCAACAAGAATGTGAACCTTATCCCTTTTGATAGCCATAAACCTCATCTGCAAGAGACCATGATTGCTCAATATTTAATCTTAACCTTGTTAGATGAGTCTGTGCCTAAGGTAGTCAACCCCAAAGCCAATGTTAAGTGGTCCCCACCTCCTACGGGTTGGTTTAAACTTAATTTTGATGAAGCGACTAAGGAAAATTATGGCAGATCAGGCACTGGTAGCATTGTGCGAGATCATAATGGGAATATGATGCTTGCATTTTTTGAATATTTGGGAACAAGGACGAATAATGAAGCTGAAGCTAGAGCTATGTGGAGAGGCCTTCAAATGGCTCAAGACATAGAAGGCAATTTGATCATAGAAGGAGAATCTATGCATGTTATAAATCTCCTAAATATTTGGAAAACACCTCCTTGGAGGATTAAAACAATTGTTGAAGAGGCTAGGATCCTTTTCCAGGGAAGATAGGATAGAAAAGCCCAACATGTCTTTCGAAAAGCTAACAAAGTTGTTGATAAGCTAGAAAATTTGGGTGTCGATGGTGACAGACTTTTCAAATGGGAACACAATATACCGAGTGAAGTAGAGAAGCTTATTCAACAAGAATGCAAAGAATGACAGTCAAATTTACCAATAGGGAAGGCACTGTAAGTTCAAAGGCTATGAGTATTCTAGTCTCTTTTTTGAAATGGACTCACAATAAAAATTATCCGAGTTGTTAGTCTTGGTGGATGCTGCTTGGAAATACCACAAAGACTAATGGGGACAATCACATGTCAAATTACATGGCTTCTAGTCATCTTAGTAATTTTAGGTTGGTTGATAATCACAGGGCAGGAAATAAACGACAATATAAGACTTCAAACTAGAGCCATGTGGACCACAAAATAGCCACCACCATAAATCTATCTAGCAGGTTCACTTCTCCAAGGCTTATTGGCCAATACAGGATGTGGTCGCAAAGCATTTCATATATGAAAGAAAGCAATTACCAAAGAATTATTAAAAGTAACTGTCAATACAGAGCTTGTGGGAGTTTTTTTCAGTACTCTGTTATGTGTGTCTGTAGCTTTTTGTTTCTCCACTATTTCAAGGAAGGGATTTGTGTCTGTTTCTTTTTTTGTAATTATGATGCAGGTGTATTTTCTCGGGGTATACCCAAAATGTTGTATGGGAAGTTTATTTTTGATAACATACTATGTGCCTTACCAAATGTAATAGCTTTGGTTGCATGTAGATTTTACATATATAGGATCCTTAGTAAGGACATGTTCATCAACAGCCCTGGGCTAATTTTTGTAAAAGGTTTTGGGTCAACATGTAAAACCCGGTATTAATGCTATATTATCTTATCTACCAAAAAAAAAGCATATTGAGTCTCTAAAAATTCTCTATACGTTTCTAAAAGAGTGATTGAAAGTGATTGATCATTGTGATGAATATGAAGCATATTGAGTCTCTAACAATTCTCTTTATGTTTCCATGAGATTGGACAAGTTCTAGTGTGGACTTGTTGAGAAAATTTGAGGTAAGTCTTAGATAGGACTTGTGGAAAGATTTGTGTGAGCTTTTGTGAAAGCTTACAATACATATTGAGAGTAGATTTGGACAATATCTAGTGAGGACTTGTTGAGAGAAGATTGGACAAGTTCTAGAGAGAACTTGTGGATAGATTAGTGTGAGCTTTTGTGGAAGCTTACAAGATAAATTTAAGATAAGTCTATGAGAAGACTTGTGAGCAGAATTGATTGATTGATTTGTTCAAACCTTGAGTGAAGGTTTGGGACAGATCTAGTAGTGTTAATTTGTGATTGGATCAAAATTTGTGTTAAGGTTTGAGTACAAAGATTGAGAATAGATCTATGCTAGACAGAAGGACTGTGTTTAGTGCAAATTAGAGGAAAAATATTAAGGATAGATTTGTGCTAGATCGAAGGACTATGTTTAGTGTAGATCAAAGGATAGATATTGAGAATAGATTTGTGCTATACTGAAGGTCTGTGTTTAGTATAGATTTGAAGATAGAGTTTGGTGCAAATTTGAGGACAGGTTTGTGCCAGACCAAATATAGGGATTGAGCAAATTTGTGCTAGATTGAAGGACTGTGTTTAGTGCATATTTGAGATAGATATTTGAAGGTGATAGAGTATAGAGGATAATATCCTTTAGTGTATAGAGATCCATAAGACAGGGAAATGATGACAGGCATCTTTAGTGGATAGAGATACATTTGCTAGAGCAATGGGGATAACAGTTCTTCTAGAAGATCACTAGCCAGAATAAGAGGATAAAGGAGTTCTCCTGTGGATAGAGATCCACAAAATTTATTAGGGTATTGGTGTCTCCTTTGGATAGAGGTCCATAAACATTGTAATAGGGAAAGGATTCCCAAGAGATTTATTGAGGAAATTTTAGTAAAATATTTTCTTCGTGGAGTAGCCTATATTGGGTGAACCACGTAAAATTGATGTCTCTATTGTGTGTGGTGATTTGTGCATTGCTTTGATTACTGCTATTGATATTGCTATCTATACATTGCATAATATTGATTGGGAAAGAAAAGTAAAAATTGGTCTTATACTGTTCACCCCCTCTCAATATAAGCTTGTGTTCTTCAATTGGTATCAGAGTAGGTTCCTTCATAAGAGTTTAACAGCTTGAAGAAAAATATTTCAAGAACATAATGGATTCTAAGAATGTGTCCTCAGATAATTCAACACCAATATTTGATGGAAGTGATTATATATTTTGGAGTATGATAATGAAGATTCACTTGATGGCACTTGGCATTGAAATTTGGAAAGCAGTTGAAAATGTCACTAGCTGATCCACCTATAGATAAGGAAGGTAAGCTTCTACAACATTACAATTCAAAAGAAATAAATGCAGTATTGAGAGGTTTGCATAGAAAAAAATCAATAAAATTTTTGCATTGTAAATATGCAAAAGGAATATGGGATAAGTTGCAAAGCATATATGAAGGAGATAAAAGTGTCAAAAAGGTAAATATACGAAATATCAAAGGGCAATTTGAAGAATTAAGAATAAAGGATGAGGAAAATATTAGTACTTATCTAATTCGAGTAGATGAGGTTGTTAATTCCATGCAAGTACTTGGAATTAATGTTGGAGAATCATATATTTGTGATAAGGTCTTAAGATCTCTTCCAAAAATATTTAGTGAAAATATTTCTGCTATAGAAGAATCAAAAGATGGTGATTCTTTGACAAGAGATATGTTACTTGGTATTCTCACAACCTTTGAGTTAAGAACAAAAGAGGAACCTAATATTCTAAAGGAAGCAAACTTTAAATAAATTAATAAGACAAATGGTAAGAAGTCATAATCGAGAAATGAGTCATCCAGTGATGAAGAAGCTAATTATGGTAGAAGGAATAAGGATTCAAGAAGATTTAAAGATGCAAAATCTGTTAGATGTTTCAATTGTGGAAAGTATGGTCACTATGCAATTTATTGTCAAGAAGCTAAAAATAACAATGATGAAGAAAAACAAGATCACAGGAACAGGGAATCAAAAAAATATAGGTACCAAAATAAAGGCAAGGATGGACAAGGTAGACAAGGAAAGAAGTTCTTTCAAAGACAAAATAGGAGCTACTATGCAGATAAGGTAAGTAGTTGTACAAGGAATGGTTTTAGTTTTAGTGATGATGAATATGAGGATGCACTTGAAGGACCATAAGAGAATATTCTAATGGCACTATAAGAAGAAGAAGATGATCCTATAGAAGACAAGTCAAAAGAAAATTAAGATGTTGACAAAGGCAAAAAATAAAGGAAGAATTAGAAAAAGGAGGAGTTGATCTTAAGGGAGAACTTATTTATGCTCTTAAAACTTTAAAGAAGGTAAGAAATAAAAACTCCCAACTTGAGATTTAGTTTCAAGAATGTGATGAAGAAAGAGGAAAGCTTATAGAGGATATAAACAAGTCAATGGCTAAGACAAACAAGTTCAAGGATAAGCTAGAAGCAAAGGTCTTAGAATGTGAAAATTTAGAACAATAAGTAGATCTACTAAGGGAAGAGTTAGAAAAGTCCAAGGATAAGCTACACAAGTTTGAAAAAGAGTTCAAAGAATTTGGATAAGATGATCAAGGTACAAATAAGGTCAACAAATAAAATAGGTCTTGGTTTTGAACATGCTCAAAATAAACAAGAAGAAGATTCAACCTCAAGTTCTGAAGAATAAACTTCAAAAGAAGACAGTGTAAGATAAAGTGAGGCTTCTAAGGATGAGTTGAACAACAAAAAGTTCAAAAAGGAAATGAACAATGCACAAATAAGAAATATATGGAACAACAATCAGAATAGGTTAAGAGAGACTAAGAGACCAATGAGGTCAAGACAAAGAAACTTCAATGGAAGATGTTTCTTATGTCACAGATTTGGGCACAAGGCTTCAAAATGTAGGACACATGAAAGACAAGAATATGGGAACTTCAGAAGCAAACAAATTTTTCATGGGTATTGCTACTCATGTAATCAGTTTGATTACAAAACAATGAATTAAAGGGTTCATTATAGAAAAGGATATGGCTTCACAAGGAGAAATCCCAAGACATTTGCACCTTCAAGGAATAATAACATGTAAGTGTTATAAGTACAATAATGAAGGACATACAACAAAGTGGTGTAGAGAAGACATTCCATAATCAAGCATGAATAGGAAGAGAAACAGGAACAGGAATAGGAATATGGACATGAATAGGAATAAGAATATGGACATGGACATAAATAGGAACAAGAACATGGACATGAACAGGAACAATCAAAGAAATCAGAATGATCAAATGAGAAGGAAAAAATATAAAGATAAAGACCAGTGCTTACTGGGAGTAGAAATACTCCCATCCTAGAATTAACCACCTCAAGAGGAGGTGGGGGAGGGGCTAATCTAAGAGACTCATTCTTATCCCCGAACCCCAAAGGTCACCCTTTTCCAATGATTTCAAAGGGAGAGATATTAGAGTAATGGGGAGAGTTTCCCAGGGAAGCAAAATGAAAAGGTCAAGAAAATGGTAAAAAGTTATTGGGTTGCCATCAATGACAAAGGGGGATATTGTTGGACATTTTGAGTCAAAGTTGTCATTGATGTCAAGGATAAATTATCATTGATGTCAAAAGGTCAAAAGGAGTAATGCAAAAGGTTGATGGAAAAATAAGCTTCATAATATTTATTTTTAAATATTATATAAAATGTTTTTATTTAAAACCATGGTTGGGAAAAATAAAAGGTTTTTATTAAAACCATGGTTGGGCAAAATAAAAGGTTTTTTATTAAAACCATGGTTGGGAAAAATAAAAGGTTTTATTAAAACCATAGGTGGGCAAATTAAAAAGGTTTTTCTAAAAACCTAAGGAGGCTTTAATTTTTAATAAAGCCCAAAGAGGATGTAAAATATTAAATTTATAATATTTAAATTCTATTGAATTTAAATAATTATAAATTAAAATATTAACAAGGTAAATGTTAGCACCAACTCCCAACGCATTATCCTCCATCGACGTGTCTTAGAATTGCAAGTGTGGTAGCGGATGCCACGTTGAAGGAAGACTGAAAGGCTCTTGAGGGTCATGAGGAGGTCAAAGCGCATATTGCGCTTTAAGGCATCAAAGGAGCACGTGGCTCACACAACGTGGAAGCCGTGACCAAGGCGTTGTGGAGAGAGTGGTGCAAGTTCAAGCCATGCAGATTGTGAAAAAGGGTAATAAAGTTTTTGAAATTATTTTAATTTGCATGTGCTAAGGTCTTAGGAGGAATAAGGTGAAAGTTAGAAATTATATTTGCATATTGCTAAGGTCTTAGGAGGAATAAGGTGGAATTTAGGTTATAATATTAACCTAACTGTTGAAATGTTATTTTGGCTAGGGTAAATTTTTTTTACCTTAGAAAAATTGGAAATTTGATTTATTACATTATTTTATAAATTGATTTATTTAATTAATACAATATTAAGTAGGGAGTCATAAGTAGATTTTGGATTATTTTTTAGATATATTTTTGAAAAAGGTTATGATGAAATTAGATTGTTAAGAGGTTATTTTGATAAGTTAGAGTTTTGGAAGAAGTGTTTTTTGAGATTTGTGGTGTTGGATATTATTTTAAGAAGGAGAAATAAGGTGTAATTAAGCTTGATTATTTTTGTAATTGAGAATTATTTTGTGAGAAAGTGTGATATTTTATCATCTAACTATTGAGATTGGTAAAAGAGAAAATTGTGATTGAGACAGGTTTTCCAAGGTCACTTCTACATCAAATAAAAGGTATGGGCATATTATTCCTAGTGAGTGATTGTTGAAAGTTGTGAATGCAAAGTTGGAGTGAAAAGGATTGTTTGGTAAGCATTGTTGAGTGTGTTTTGAATTAATGCTTCAAGGTTTTTTGAAATTGAGAGTTGTTGATAAAACCTTATTTTATAAGCATTGTTATTGAAGTGATTGATTGAGTGAAGAACTTGAACTAGGGTTTGCAAAGATCATGAGTATCATTATTATGTGAAGATTGTTTTATAAGCATTGTTGTTGAAGTGATTGTTTGAGTGAAGAACTTGAATTAGGGTTTGCAAAGATCATGAGTATCATTGTTATGTGAGATTGGTTGATGAGCATTGTTGAAAATATTTGAGTGAGTGTTCATATGCTTGGACTAGGGTTTGTGAGCAAGTATTATTTTATTGAGTGATTTGTTGAGTAGATTTGGTTGTGCCTAGTCAAGTGGATGTGTAAAGTAATAGTTTAAGTTCTATGAAACAAATTGTTCTATATTATGAATTTATTTGAGAAAGAGGTTGAGTGTTGATGAATGTGAAGCATATTGAGTCTCTAACAATTATCTATATGTTTCTATAATAAAATAAAGATTGAAATTGATTAAGAGTTTGTGAGTGTGAAGCATATTGAGTCTCTAACAATTCTCTATATATTTCCAAAAGAGTGATTGAAAGTAATTGAGAATTGTAAGTGTGAAGCATATTAAGTATCTAACAATTCTTTATATGTTTCTAAAAGAATTGAGTGGAAGTGATTGAGCATTGAGGTGAATGTGAAGCATATTGAGTCTCTAACAATTCTCTATATGTTTCTAAAAGAGTGATTGAAAGTGATTGAGAATTGTGATGAATGTGAAGCATATTGAGTCTCTAATAATTCTCTTTATGTTTCCATGAGATTGGACAAGTTCTAGTGTGGACTTGTTGAGCATATTTGAGGTAAGTCTTAGAGAAGACTTGTGGAAAAATTTGTGTGAGATTTTATGAAAGCTTACAATATATATTGAGAGCAGATTTGGACAAGTTCTAGTGAGGACTTATTGAGAGCATATTGGAAAAGTTCTAGAGAGGACTTGTGGATAGATTAGTGTGAGTTTTGTCGAAGCTTATAAGGCAGATTTGAGATAAGTCTATGAGAAGACTTGTGAGAAGAATTGATTGATTTATTTGTTCAAACCTTGAGTGAAATTTTGGGGTAGATCTAGCAGTGTTAATTTGTGATTGGATCAAGCTTTGTGTTAAGTCTTGAGGATAGAGATTGAGGATAAATTTGTGCTAGATCGAAGGACTGTATTTAGTGCAGATCAGATGATAGATATTGAGGATAGATTTGTGCTATATCAAAGGATTGTGTTTAGTATAGATCAAAGGACAGAGATTGAGGAAATATTTGTGCTAGAACAAAGGATTGTGTTTAGTACATATTTGAGGATAGAGTTTGGTGCATATTTGAGGACAGGTTTATGTCAGACCAGAGACAAGGATTGAGCAAATTTGTGCTAGATCGAAGCACTGTGTTTAGTGCAGATTTGAGATAGAGCTTTGAAGATGACAAAGTATAGAGGACAAAAGTCTCTAGTGGATAGATATCCATAATCCATGGCAGTGAGGATAGGTGTCATCAGTGGATAGATATCCATTATCCAGAGTAGTGGGGCAAATAGTTCTTCTAGAAGATCACCAACCATAGCAAGAGGAGAAAGTTCTCTTGTGGATAGATATCCATGAATTTGATTAGGGGATTGGTGTCTCCTTTGTATAGAGGTCCATAAACATTGTATTAGGGAAAATATTCCCTAGATATTGATTGAGGAAATTTTAGTAAAATATTTTCTCCATGGAGTAGCCCACATTGGGTGAACCACGTAAAATTGACGTCTCTATTGTTTGTTGTGATTTATGCATTGCTTTGATTATTGTTGTTCATATTGCTATCTATAAATTGCATAATATTTATTAGGAAATAAAAGTAAAAAGTGGTCTTCTACTATTCACCCCCCTCTCAGTATAATATTGTGTTCTTCATGTCACACGTCCTCCTCCGCTTCTCCTCTCCCGTTCGTTGTAGGTTGCACCTCTCTTCATGCATGAATTTCAAATTAACCTCATCAAAAATATTTGAAAATAAAATTTCACCTCATATATATATGATCCCATTTTATCAATTTTCCCAAGGAGGTCGACCCATTAATTTATGTTAATATTTACCTTTAGGGATGTCGGTCCATTTTCTTATATTATAATATTTAAAAATATGATAATATTGGACTATTAAACTTTCATATATTTAAATCCTTTAATTTAAATATGTCAAGCCTTGTCACATCAATTTGTAATGTCCTTCTCTTTATAATATTTAAATATGATATTTAAATATTATAATACCTTGCTTTTAAATATACTTTGCCTTGCTTCTCTTGAAATTGTCCACCCTTCTAAACTTATCACCTTTGAAGAATATTTCTGCCTTGAATACCATGCACCTTTGACACTAATGACAACTCAATATTTCTAACAGAGAGATGTCCCAAGGAGTAAGCCAAACCTGAAATAAGGGATGTGGGATGACGCATGCTAAATCTTTCCATAGAAATGTGAAGATGTTGGATGCATTTTAGAAAGGGAATGCAACATTATATATTGAATCCCTATGTGGAGATGTATTAGCATAGGTTAGATTTATAGAATGTGGGCATGACCATAGATCCCATAAGTGAGATGTTAGGTAGTTAGATTATGTAATATTTACTTCTATTTCTATATTCTTTCTTTTTATCCCATGTTTGAAACAATCCTACATGCAAGATGTAATAGTTCATTTTCTAACTATAATTGATAGTTACAAGATTGAAGAAATGGTTTATCTTCCAATTGTATTTTACTGTTACATAATTCTAGCATTATCCACCAACCACTAGGCTAAGGTGGCACTATGTGATAGTTATAGAAATTTTGATATCGTATATATAAATGTTGATAAAAAATATTTTTGATACTAAAAACTAGGTAAATAACTTAAACAATAGTTTTAAAGGATATCAATGGAATTTTCATCTTTAAAATGTTGAATTGCTACAATTGGTTAGATCACATCCATAATTTTTAAAAATTTGCCATATGTGGAGATTGACTAGTTAGTGAGGAATTTATGGCCCTTAGAAGTGGGCCTTGTAAAATCTAGAATTGACACCAATGATGAAATATTACAATAGTGTTGGTACATATTTTGAAGACTAGCATTAATGAAGGAGCTAGTGAAACACTATATGATGGTATTTATACTAGAATCTAGGGTTAGTGCTAACATTATAATATGGTGCTAATGATTGTAGTTGGTGCTTGTTCCAACATTAGATGATGGTGTTGATGTTAATAGTGAGTGGTGCACCAATGTTGAAGAATAACACTAACATTGGTAGTTAGTGCTGGAATCAATGCTAAGGGATGAAAAAATATGTATCCTTTACTATATGCATGGGGTTACCTTGTATACTTAGATAATTTATCCATTATTTGGAAATAATGGTCCTCATAGCTCTTAATTTAAATCACAAGGCACAAACACTAATGTAGTGAGAAGCATTTTATGTAAAAGGTTGGTATAGGATGAATTTGAGTATTATGAAAGCAATAAGACAAATATATTTGTCACTTGTTTCTATTTTTCTAGATGCTTTCACTTGATAAATTTATTTAAACTGTAAACTAAGGATAGAATCATGTTTAAGGGATACTTTAACACATGTCCCCCAAAGCATGCATCCTAAAATTGATGATGCCAATACCACCACTTTAATTGGGGAGTGTGGTTAGACTAATTTTAGAGTTTTAATACCTGGTCATGATTCTAGAATGTTTGTATGCTTAGGTTTTGAATGGCACATAATTTGGACTAATGACTCTAATGTTATCATCCTAAAAACTAATAAAACTAGTTATTGGTTTCAAAGGAGAAGTTATTTAATTTCACTTGCTATAAATATCCATTTCTCCTCCTAATTTTCTTATCGTACATTCACTTATTGATGATTTTTATTTCTAACATTATGTTTGAGGTTTTTACCTCTATTGCTATCACATCATGCATCTATTTTTCTCTCTCTCTCTCTCTCTCTCTCTGCAATATAGGGTAGGAATGAGGATTTTATTATGTTATTTTCTAAATAGAATGGTCCTTAATGCCCTAGGTGTCAAGTAATCTATTTTATTACATTATAATTAGCCCTATCATTTGGTATTTTATAGATAGTCATAACATATTTTTTTGTGAATTCTCTATTTAATTTATGCTCAGATTAAGATACTTTTAATTTTTTACTGTTATACTATCTTAGTTTAAGAAATTTGGTTTATCTTGTATTAATTCAAGTAATTGTGTGAGATATCCCTTTTTTTCCATAAATATTTTGGTGAACCTAATGTGAAACCTAACTTTTAAGGTTTTGGTTTCTATTTTAACCCCTAGGATTTTGTAGGTTTGTTGTTGTAGGTTTTATTTTAGTGGCTACTATTAGTTGAAATATGAGTAATCCTATCGCATTTTTCCTCTTTCTCTTAGGGCTACCTTGAAATTTGAATTTTATTTACTATAAGGCATTTTTGTAGTTTTCTTGCTTAAGAGTAGAAATTTTGGTAAAATCCTAGTTACCCTTGAGTAGGTTTTGTGCTTGCCTTTATATCTCATCTTAATTCTAAGGAATCTGGAATGAATACTAGGTCTAAGAACAAGTGAATTCTAGAATCTTTAGAAATAGATGGATAGAGATCAAGGAAGAAAATTTTTACTAATTGCTTATCAAAATTTTACTGCTCATCCTTATACGCTTCACTATGACTATGAAGTTAAAATTAAGGGCTAGATGGATAGAGATCAAGGAAGAAAAATTCCCAATGTCAACTTTGACAAACATTATAGGTTTACCATAGGATCTCAAAAGGTGTTAAGAGCAACTGCATTAGGTAGTGATGATAAATGTCATGCTAAGCCAAGATTACCCCTTAATGAGGCAATCATGACAAAATTAAGATCATCATTAAATGTGGTGATCATGTAAAATAGTTGTATGTATGATGATGCATGTGCAATATCATTTCCCAAAATCCAATACTAAATCTAAGCCTCATGATAAAATATTAGTTGTGTACATGATTATCCTTAGGGAATCTTTTGCTTACTAGCTAGACAATCATAGGCATGGCAATAAATAGCAAATGGAGGCTTCTAGGATAGAAACAACCAAGAAAATATAGGGTATAATGATAAACCTAACTAAAAGTTTTAGTTCTAGTAGAAAATATATAGTGCAAACTATTATTCCTCCTTCAATCTTGAACCTAATTCTCCTCTAACTCCTCCTCCTCTAGCTAGGCTTTACCTACATCTATTGATCTAAATTTTATGAGCTATAAAATCCAATCTCTAGACCTTTATGTGGAAGTTATAGACCTATGTAGTCATGTACCTAATTTATTTTATTATGGGATAAATAAATCCAAAATATTTATTGATAAGTTTACAACATATAATATGGATTAACTATACAATGAAGAAGCTTTACTAAAATTGATGACTATGGATTTGGTAGGAAACACTCTCATGATCCAAAAATTAAAATTTCAACTGATTCAAAACTTAGAATTTTAATTTAAGGAAGATCATGAAAGATTGCAATTAAAAATATTAGATCATAACAAATTAGAACATAGATATATAAGTAAAATAATAAAATGATTTTATTCCTAAGAAATAGAGTAGTAAGCAATATTTGAGAAGGGATGTGAGGCTATAAAATTATATTCATTACTCATATTTTTTAAAGTTAGGGTTACATCTCTCTTTATACAAGAATTGGTGTACTAAAAATCCACCATATTAAATATGGAAAGTCACCCATATGGAAATGTGGTGTTTCACCTTCTATGAATGAAAAGGTCACCCATATGAAAATATTGTGATTCACCTTCTATGATTACAAAGCACACATTAAATGAAAATCACATACATATAATTTGTTATTTTATGTTTTATCTTCTCCTAATGTGTCAACATAGCTAGAGATTCATTTTGTCTAGAAAAAAAAATAGAAAAATACTATTTTTAGTAAGTATTTTGTTTTACATTTTTGAGGGTCTCTAAAGTGTTTTTTCACATATGTGTTCGTAAAATGTCTAAGATAAAATTACCTATGAAAATTATCACTCTCTCTAACCTTTATAATGCTTCTTTAATGGATCAAAACAAAGCCTCAACCATAAACTTATGCCCCTAACAATGCACATAGGATTTTAACATTGATTTTAGGTATTTTTGAGCATAAAGCCATGTTTGTAAAAAGGTCATATACCTAGATAATTTATCCCTCGTTGAAAGGAAATGGTACCAGTCATGTTAAATTTTTTCAATTAGTTTACACAATTTTTTATGAGGGGTCCGGATCCCCTCATACTGAGTGGGGTTTGAACCTTGGACCTCTCAAAGAGAAGCCAAAAACCTTATCACCGTATTAAGCTTGCAACTTACCAGTCATGTTAAATTTTGATATTAGATGTAGAAATTATTTTTTTATTTGATTTTTTGTGAGCCATTCCCCTTGGTGACCAAGTCATCCTAGCTTGACCACTTCGTACATCTAAGTGGATTACCTTCTAGTTGTCTTGGTCCATCTATCAGTAATATAATCTCCACCCACTAGTGTTAAGCTATTTATACTAAGATATTTAATGTCTAGCTATTTTTCTACTATAGAAGTATCCAATAGAGGTGGATGATAGGTCCTAGGAATTTCAACATTAAAGATTGGACGCAAACCAAGATAAGATGGAAGATTCAATTCAAAGGTATTTTTTGACACCCTCTTAGTGTTGGTTTATTATACATATCAAAGAAGTCTAATATTCCTATGGATCCCTATAAGTCTCTCTTTTTGAATATGTAACCATACCTTATCTCTAACCTTGAATTGATATGGGAGCCAATATTGGTAATTATGTTGCTTGTATATCTAATTTAATTTTTCCAAGAGGTCATGGACATATTTCTAAATGTGTTGAATCTATTACACAAATAGTTCTACCTTTTCTAATTATGTTTGTCCATGATGTGAGTATCCATGGGTTGAACATGGAGAGCTACATTAGTGTGTGCCAAGGGTTGAAACCTTAAATAAACATGAAATGGGATTTGTTTGGTAGAGCTAAGTAGAGATTAATTGTACCCATGTTGAATCAAAGGGATGATATCATCCCATGTGCATGGATGATTTAAATTTTACATTCAGATAATATGTACAATAAATCAACTCAACTTCTATTTGATCGTTAGTTTTGGGATGGAAGGCCATGGACATGGTCAACTTGGTGTCCATCATGATCCATTGGATGGGTCAAAAAGTACTTAGAAATACAATATCCTTTTTAGATACAATGGACTTTGGAAAGCCAAAATTGAGCCACACATGATTAAAATGAATTTTTGTAGTATCCTTAGATGAAATAGAATTCTTACAAGGAATCAAGAGAGGTATTTTTAAAAAATGAATAGCTACTTAAGAAACATTGTTATTACCATGCTTAGATGTAGGTAAACCTAAGAGGAAATCCATGGATATAGATTCTCAAGGCTTGGATGGCACTATAAATAGTGTATATATTTTCTAATTCTTATTGGTTGGTTTGGCAATAGTGTAGGGGTACATGACTTGATGTATCTCTCGATATTGTTTCTCATATTGGGCCAATAGAATTAATTTGAAATAATTGCTAATATTTTCCATTCCAAATTGACTTGCTACTTTGTTGAAGTGTGCTTCAAAAATCATATTTGAGAACTCATTATCTAGTACACAAATATGTCCCATGTGGTAGAGGAGGTTATCTTGCAATAAAAAATTAGAAACATGCTTACCCACATGAAGAGCTCTATATGCATTTGTAAAATCAAAATCTATTTTATACAAGGTGGGCCAATTGGAAGTATTATGACCACAAGAATAAATAATGGTGGTGAGTGCTATTATTAGATTTTAGTTCAAACAATCTATTTTTAAATTCACACTCCCTTTCTTATGCTTGATGATAAAATAAAAATACTATAAATATGTGACCCAATTTTATGTCTTTATTCCTTAGCTTACTCTATGTTTGAATGAAACTATAAAGGCTTGTGGTCTATGTGGATGATGTTCCTTACCTAAGATGTAGTTTTTTTACTATTGACATGCTTGGAAAATGGCATAGATCTCTTTGTCATATGGCATATAAAATTAATATTTTTAGTAAGTATTTTGTTTTTATTTTTTTAGGGTCTTTAAAGTATTTTTCCAATATGTGTTGACAATTTTTCTATGATAGAGTTACCCATAAAAATTGTTGTTATCTCTATAATATTTCCAATGCTTATTGAATGAAGCAAAATGGAGTCTCGAGCACAAAGTTATGCCTAACAATGTAGTTAGGATCAAAAATAGATTTTAGTCATTTTTAAGTATAAAGTCATGTTGTAAAAATGTCATATACCTAGATCATCTTGATTGGGCATAATTTCCTAATCAATTCAATGATTTTCTAGATATTTTTGTTAAAAAGTCAAAATAATAATTTGATGATGACATGACTGTTGTAGTGAAATTTCACTACATGAGAAAAATTGCCATCCAAAAGAGAAGTTTTGAACAAGATTGATGCTTGAAGCTAAGCAAAATGAGAGGCTCTAAAGTTCCCTGATATCAAGTAGATGATTTGAAGAAGATACCAAAAAGGGGAGGTCTATGCTAGAAACTAGTAGCATGTTTGAATCTCCCTATGCCATAAGGTGAAGTTAACCACCCAGATAGAATCAACAAAGTATTATAGCATTTTTTGTGGTAACTAAGACACATACTACCATAAATAGGAGTACTAGATCCCTTTTTGTGGTAACTAAAATGATTTCATTGATGGTAGGACCTCTATCAACTCGATCCATTTGGGTCCATTTCCTAACTTGATAGGTGGGTCCTAAAATTAACCTTATCCTCTTTAGGTAACTAGGTTGTAGCATGCCATATACCCAAGTGCAATTTCTCAATGGAATGAGCAATGTATCCACTAGGGAAAAACTAAGGACCTTAGTGGAAAAGGGGAGGGGGATAAGATGAACCAAGTACAGGTTCAACAAGATCATATGATCTTGTTAATTCACTTACAAACCCCCTTAAGGAATAATGGCAAGAGGAGCAAGAAGAGCATGAACAAGCCAAACCAGACCCAAAACTACCCATTAAATGAAGTATATTAATCCACACATAGATGTATATTCAACTTATCATCAATAAAAAGGAGTAGAGCAATATAAAATGCAATGTCAATCAATCTAGGAGGCAAGCAAGGAATATAAAATGAGAGATACTAGAGCAACAAAAACACTGAAATAAAGACTCATAACCAAGATCATTTCCAAAACTTGGTATCTAGTCTAGAAAGGGAAAAGTATATTGAGACAAAGTAAGACCATAAAAGGTGAAGCTATGACTACTATAATAATTGGATCTAGTGGGAATAACATGGTTTTATTAGTAGGCAAAAATTTTCCACTCAAGCTCAAGTTTACACAAGAAAAATGGGTTGAATAATGACACCTTTACAAAGATACCACTCCACTAGTAGGAATATTTATAATGATTAGACCCCCCAAAAAACTATGGATCTTCAAAAAATAAATGTGGCATGGTACCCCTAGATTAGCAATCGAGAATAACATAGACACTCCCACCCATAACCCCATTGGGGGGAAATATTTAATTTTTAATTATTTAGATGAATGTTATAAATAGCCAATTTTGGATAACAAAAAGGAGGAAAAACTATTTTCATGCCTAGCATCTAGCCTTGAATTTTTTTTTCTCAATTTATCCTTTTTGTATATTAGTCTAGACTCAAGCCTCAGGTCACTGTATGTATAGGCTACTAATCCTCTTTTTTTTTGTATGATTGTAATATGAATGCAATAAACTATGACTAGTGTAAATTTCTATCCTAATCTTTAGAATGTATATATCTGTTTGAGGAGGGCTATGACTAGCATTTGTCCTTGTCCCCATGGAAGATCATCCACTATGTAATGATATCAAATAGTGACCATGTTCAAATCTAGTTGTCTTGTTGTGACTCTCATGTTCATTCATCCCACTAGTGTCTAGAAAGGAACTTGTAATATCTGGTACATCACCTCTTTAGCATAGGATTCAATTTCCATTTATTTTTTTTGTTTCCCATTTCTTTCTTTCTAATATTTTTTCCCTAGAAAAAATTAAGTCTAGATTATCTTAGGAAATAAGGAAAGAAAGAGAGCACCAAAGGTCAAATTCAAACAAGGAGTTAGCCTTGGTAAAATCTCAAAGTTCATCTAGTGGAACTATGTACCATATTCCTTGGAATTCCAAAATTAGCATTCCATGCATGGCATAAGCACCAAATATAGCCAATGAACTGCATGTGGGTGGTCATGATACCTAGAGTGTAAGGATTAGATCTGGTCCCTAATAGTTAAATTGGTAGACCCAATGGTACCCAAATCACTATATTCATCCCTTGATTAGAAGACAAATTGAGGCTTTGGTGAAATCCTCATTTCATAGCTTATTAGAGCACCTAGAAGATTCACCTATGACTCCACTACAAAGAAGACCTTGTAATCACCTTTTAAAGTCTAGACCAAGGTTACAATGGGGTTCTCTATATTTTGAATGTTGAAGCAAAAATACTCACCATTTGGTGGCTCTGATATGGAATATAGGAGAAGATGACCCAAACAAAGTAACACCACCTCTAAATGTAGGCCCCTCATTTCATGAGCTCTAGGCCTATCACAATATCGAGTGTAAAATAAAATCATCAATTTTTGTTACCCCCTCTAAACCTTGGTAATAGACAAAAAGGTTGATGAAAAAATATGGATACCCCTCAAAACATAAATTATAGAAGACTCCTAGCATGGAATGATAGAGGCCCTTTGTAGTTGTCGATACCATTGACCACTTGGGATGACTCTTTGCATTGAATTCCTTGCCATATTTCACCAAAGAGGATGCTACAACTTTGATTGAGCATCTCAAACACATGGTCAACCTATGTGCTCTATATAACATTGAGGAATATAATGTTGTACTTAAAATTTTATTAGCCTCCTTCAAGGACAAAGGATGAGAGTGGCATATCTCACTTGTTCTACACTCTATCACTGATTGGGACCAACTTGCTACCCTGTTCATGAATAGGTTCAAGGAGAAGTTATATGGAGTATCTTTGTTATACTGATTGGTGACCATCAAAAGAGTTCCCATGGAAGCTATGAAAGACTTCAATGCCAGATTCTACAAGTCTTGGCATAAAATTCCAAAAGAAATATGACCCTCAATAATATATACCTCATCCAAATTGGAAGGTTAGATTCTAGGCCCTCCATACCTCTTTTCCCCAATGTCCAACCATTATATCATCCCATTTTAATGGTGCAGTCCACCACTTTATAATAGACCCCTACTTCAAGCCAAACCATGGTGCAAATACCTCCAAATATTCCTAGAACAACCCCTTTAATATTCCAATCCTAAATAACTAAAGAAATTATAAAGCACCCTAAGAGACATTAATAAAATAATATCCCTCAAGAACAAACAAAATTTCCAAATTTTTGATTATCAGAATTACCTGAGATCCCCTTACCAATAAGGAAATCAAGGATATAAACCTCCTTCAAATGGATATCAAAAGTACCCACCTCAACCCAATAGAAAGTTTAATCTTAATATTTTAGGTGATAGATAGCACCCATAACCACCCCTATGCAAGAAGTGATCCTGGATTTGATAAAAGATATGGTCCTATCCCAAAAAAACTATATAGGATATCCCTATAGTTGGTCATATTATTATCCTACCCCATAATTTTTAGGTCATGAGGAAATCCAATAGGTGAAATATTCTATGCTTCAATCCACATATCAAAACCCTATGGTGTAGAATCTAGGACTGACTACTCAAAATTTACCCTTGGAAGTTTACTTTGTTGGAAATTTTGAGTCCATGAAGTTGTCATTGATGTCAAGAAATGAGCTACCGTTGATGTCAAAAGGTAAAAATGAGCAATGCAAGAGGTTGATGATAGATGAGCTCCATAATTTTTATTTTTAAATATTATGTGGAGCATGATTTTAAAGGTTTTTCTTTGAAACCAAGGGTGGCAAAAATAAAAGGTTTTCCTTTAAAACCAATGGTGGCAAAAATAAAAGGTTTTTCTTTAAAACCAATGGTGGGAAAGTTATAAGGTTTTTCTAAAAACCAAGGAGGCTTTTAGTTTGGTTTAAAATGCCCAAAGTTTATTTAATTATTAAATTATACTATTTAAATTCTAAAATAATTTAAATCATTATATTTAATAATTATAAGGCCAAAGTCTAAGTTTGGCATCAAAATTTTCACATGTGAAGATGACGTACTCCCTCCATCGACGTAGGATATTATTGGAAGGTATATGGTATTTAAACCATAGCCTCTCCAAATGCCAAAGCATCCATCCTCATTCGATAATGTTAAAACCTAAGACTCGTGTGCATATTTCGTAGTGAAAGTTCATGCAATGCATGGTTTCTAAAAAGCGAGGGTGAAGGAGCCTTTTGGCTCGTGGATTCTAAGGAGGTCAAAGTACAATAGGTGCTTGGTGGATCCAAGAGGAGCATGTGGCTCACACGGTGTGGAAGCCACGACCAAGGCGCTCATTGGAGAGAAGTGTCAAGTTTGACTCTTGCGCATGCTAAAGTGGTAACGTTTTGGTTTATGATTTAATTTTTGCATGGGCTAAAGTTAAAGTTAGGAGAAATAAGGTGATAGTTTTATTTTGGAGGATTAGCCAAAATTCATAAGGGAAATATTATTAAGTTTTTTTTTTTTGAAAAAAATTGAAAAGCTTGTATTAAAACAAGGGGCAAATACAACAGGGAGATAACTCATCCCAAAAAAATAGCAGAGAACTGAACAGCAAGCAAGGAGCACAAAGGAAACTCCCACAAAGCAAAGAAGGCAGCAAGGAGCGAAACCGCGACATGTCGCGAAATCGTGACATGTCGCGGAATCGCGGGCAACAACCCAGTCGCGGCCGCAGCAGCGCCCTCAGCCGCGATAGCGCGACATGTCGTGAAATCGTGACATGTCGCGATATCACGACAAACCAAGGCCTCCACGCCCGGTCGACAAGAAAGTCATGAAATTGCGACCAAAACTCCAAGAAGCATCAAGTCTTCGAAAAGGTCGCAACATCACGACGAGATTCCTCCAAAGCTCCCAACCTGCTAAAATGTCGTGAAATCACGACCAGTTTTGAGTGAGGGCAGCAACAGCAAAACCGGTCGCGATATCGCAACAGTTCTCAACCTCGACTCCCCTACGCCAAAAGCGTCACGATTTCGTGACATGTCACGAAATCACGGCACGTCGAGAAATCACGATGAAATTCCTCCGAAGCTCCTAGCCAGCAAAAGTGTCGCGATATCGCGACCATTTCCAAGTGAAGGCAGCGGCAGCAAAACAGGTCGCGATATCGCGACAATTTTCAACCTTGACTCCCCTGTGCCAAAAACGTCGTGAAATCGTGACGACTTCCATCCCCGGACCGCGAAAGCTCAGCAGGTCGCAAAATCGTGACAATTTCTCAAAGAAGACCTCATCAGCCAAAAAGGTAGCGAAATCGCTACAACTTTGCATCAAAGACAACGACAGCACGCCAGGTCGCGATATCGCGACATGTCATGAATTCGCGACATGTTGCGATTTCGCGACCTATTTTCTGCGGAGGCTGGGAAGGAAGATCCTATCGCGATATCATGACAACTTCCCGCCAGAGGCCACGGCATCGTTACAATTCATGAAATCGCTACAAAAACCATCCTTAGCAGAAAAATCTTTACACATGATCATAAATGTCATTCAAGGCCTTGTCTAATCACAACGTCCTCGACAGGCATATCACTATGCATCTGCACTCCAACTTCCTTCTCGGCACCCAGCTTAGCAAGAAAATCAGCTGCCTTGTTGAAGTCTCTACGCACATAGATGGGAACCACATCATCCAATTCTTTCCAGAGATCCTTTATTTGGGAGACAAGGGACCGCAGCCTCTAGGCCTGCAAATTGAAGTTCCTCATGCTATCAAGAGCACCCACCAAAATTTGAGAGTCGGAATCAAGAATTATCTTTCTATGGCCCTGCTTTACAGCCTAGATAGAGGCAAATTTAACGGCCAAGGCCTCCGCTTCATTGTTTGTGGCATGACCCAGACCTTGCAGCTCCCAATAGAGCACAGACCCAAGATGATCGTGACAAACAACACCAGTTCCCGCACTACCCGGGTTTCCCTTAGCAGCACCATCAGTGTTAATTTTGATCCAGCCTGCAGGGGGAGGGTGCCATCTATCAAAAGCCTGTCTTTCAAGATCAACAGCTCCCTCAGCCGATGGCGCAGAGACAAACTATTTTTCCTCCTCCACGTAGATAGCAACCGTTTCCGCTACTTTGCTCCAGATGACCTGCCAGATTCCTTCAAGAGAAGAATAAGTTTCACGGAAGATGTGGGAATTTCTCTCCAACCACACCTGCCACCAAATAAAAAGAAAGTCGAGCTCCCAGCCAATGCAAAGAGCCTTGGATTTAAATCTGCCTCTCTTCCATCTGTTCCAAATATTGGTCCGAGTCACATCACTGTTGGCTTGGATTTTAAAGGTGGAGAACCAGCGCATCCAAATTTATCGAGTGAAAGTGCATTCAAACAACAAATGATCAGCAGTTTCCTCTTGCTTGCGACATAACACACACTGAGAAGGACCGATGATACCTCTATGTCTGAGATTGTCAAAGGTGAGGATTCCATTATGCATAAATTGCCATGCAAAGAAGTTCACCTTTGGCCAGCCTTTGGGGTGCCAAATCTTCTTCCAGACATGGACCGAAAAAGAGTGAGGTGGAGGCTTTGGAAGAATCTGATTGAATCTCGCTTTCATAGTATAAACCCCAAGGTTCCCAAAGCCCCAAGCAAGTTCATCCTCCTCATCTCGTCCAGTAAGAAACCTAGCTATCAAAATTTTTTCCAAGATGGGTGCCAGCTCCGGGGAATTGGAATTGGCCATTCTTCCAGCCTCTTGAACTTTTTGAACTTGTATTCCCCAATTTGACTGGTATTGAAATAACTCTCAATAAGAATCCAGCCCTTGTCTTCTATGGCTGATTTAATGGGTTGCAGTTCAGGAAACACAGTAATAATAGGAGGGTGCTGATCCCAGGAATCAGTCCAGAAGCGGGCCTTCTCCCCTCTCCCCACTTTCCAAAACAATTGATCTTTGATGACTTGAGCTCCAAGCTTGAGAGTCTGCCACACTAAGGATCCGTTACCTTCCAAAGGGAAACATCCCAAATCATTGGGGTGAGCATGGTCCAGGTATTTACTAGATAGAATTCTGCTAAAAAGGGAAGTTGGCTATGAAATCCACCTCCAGTATAATTTTCCAGCCAAAGCTTGATTATTAAGCTTGGAGCTTCTCAGTCCCAGCCCGCCTTTATCCTTGGGCTGGGTGACCTTATCCCAACCGACCAAGGCCCATTTATTCTTCCCTTTAATATTATTAAGTTTTTGAAAGGTTATTTTGTTGAGATAGATTTGAGGGTAAAAATATTTTTATCTTAGAAAAAGGGAAAATTATTTTATTGCATTGTTTTACAAGTGAGTTATTTAATAAATGCAATATTAAAGTAGGGAGTCATAAGTAGAGATTGGTTTATTCTTTGAAGATAATTTTCTGAAGTGAGTTATGTTAAATCTGAATGGTTGAGATGATCTTGTGATGAGTTAGGGTTTTGAAGAAGTGATTAATTAAATATTGTGGTGTTGGATATTATTTTAAGAATGGAGCAATAAGGTGTATTTGAGATTTAATTTATCTTTGTGATTAAGGTAAATTGTGAAAAGTGTTAGAGTGATAATTCTTGTCATCTAACTCTTTGTACTTGGCAAAGAAGTGTTTATGATTGTGGCAGATTTGTATGGTCTACTTCTCATCAAGCAAAAAGGTATGGGCACATTCTTCCTTGATTGAGTTGATTGGTTGGTTTTCTAGAAAACAACTTTGGAGTGAAAAGGACTTGATTAGGTTTCCTTATTGAGTTGTTGAGCTATTGTGAAGATTGTTTTATAAGCATTGTTGTTGAAGTGATTGATTGAGTGAAGAACTTGAACTAGGGTTTGCAAAGAACATGAGTATCATTGTTATGTGAGATTGGTTGATAAGCATTGTTGGAAATATTTTGAGTGAGTGTTCATATGCTTGGACTAGGGTTTGTGAGCAAGGATTATTTCATTGAGTGATTGGTTGAGTAGAGTTGGTTGAGCCTAGTCAAGTGGATGTGTGAAGTGATAGTTCAAGTTCTATGAAACAAATTGTTCTATATTCTAAATTGATTTGAGAAAGAGGTTGAGTGTTGATGAGTGTGAAACATATTGAGTCTCTAACAATTCTCTATATGTTTCTAAAAGAGTGATTGAAAGTGATTGAGCATTGAGGTGAATGTGAAGCATATTGAGTCTCTAACAATTCTCTGTATGTTTCTAAAAGAGTGATTGAAAGTGTTTGAGCATTGAGGTGAATGTGAAGCATATTGAGTCTCTAAAAATTCTCTGTATGTTTCTAAAAGAGTGATTGAAAGTGATTGAGCATTGAGGTGAATGTGAAGCATATTGAGTCTCTAACAATTTCTATATGTTTCTGAAATAGTGATTTAAATTGATTGAGCATTGTGATGAATGTGAAGTATATTGAGTCTCTAACAATTCTCTTTATGTTTCTATGATATTGGATAAGTTCTAGTGTGAACTTGTTGAGCATATTTGAGATAAGTATTTGAGAAGACTTGTGAGCAGAGTTGATTGATTGATTTGTTCAAACCTTGAGTTAAGGTTTGGGGCAGATCTAGCAGAGTTGATTTGAGATTGAGTCAAGCTTTGTGTTAAGGCTTGAGGATAGATATTGAGGATATATTTGTGCTAGATCAAAGGACTATGTTTAGTATAGATTTGAGGATAAATTTTGGTGCAGATTTGAGGATAGATTTGTGCCAGACTAGAGATAGATATTGAGTAGATTTATGCTAGATCGAAGGACTATGTTTAGTACATATTTGAGATAGAGATTTGAAGGTGATAGAGTATAGAGGATGATAGTATCTAGTGGATAGAGATCCATTAGCTAGGGCAGTGAGGATATGTGTCTTTAGTGGATAGAGATCCATTAGCTAGAGTAGTGGGGGCAATAGTTCTTCTAGAAGATCACTAGTTAGAGCTAAGGAGAAAGGAGTTCTCCTGTGGATAGAGATCCATGAACTTGATTAGGGGATTGGTGTCTCCTTTGGATAGAGGTCCATAAACATTGTAATAGGGAAAGGATTCCCAAGAGATTGATTGAGAAAATTTTAGTGAAATATTTTCTCCGTGGAGTAGCCCACATTGGGTGAACCATGTAAAATTGGTGTCTCTATTGTGTGTGGTGATTTATGCATTGCTTTGATTACTGCTATTGATATTGCTATATTTACATTGCATAATATTGATTGGGAAAGAAAAGTAAAAAGTGGTCTTATACTGTTCACCCCCCTCTCAAGTATAAGCTTGTGTTCTTCAATTGGTATCAGAGCGGGTTCCTTCGGAAGAGTTTAACAGCTTGAAGGAAAATCTTTCAAGAACACAATGGATTCTAAGAATGTGTCCTCAGATAATTCAACACCAATATTTGATGGAAGTGATTATATATATTGGAGTATGAGAATGAAGGTTCACCTGATGGCACTTGGCAATGAAATTTGGGAAGTAGTTGAAAATGGATACATACCACCAACTGATCCACCTATAGATAAGGAAGGTAAGCTTCTACAACATTACAATTCAAAAGCAATGAATGCACTTTTGAGAGGTTTGCATAGAACATAATCAATAAAAGTTATGCATTGTAAAGATGCAAAAGGAATTTGGGATAAGTTGCAAAGCATATATGAAGGAGATAAAAGTGTCAAAAAGGTAAAGATACAAAATCTCAAAGGATAATTTGAAGAATTAAGAATGAAGAATGAGGAAAATATTAGTTCTTATCTACTTCGGGTAGATGAGGTTGTTAATGCTATGCAAGGACTTGGACTTAATGTTGAAGAATCAGATGTTTGTGATAAGATCTTAAGGTCTCTCCCAACAAGGTTTAGTGAAAATATTTTAGCTATAGAAGAAGCAAAGGATGGTGATTCTTTGACAAGAGATATGTTACTTGGTATTCTTACAACATTTGAGTTGAGAACAAAAGAGGAACCTAATATCCAAAAGGAAGCAGCCTTCAAAGCAATTAAGAAGACAAAGGGTAAGAAGTCAAAATCAAGTAATGAGTCATCCAGTGATGAAGAAGCTAATTATGGTAGAAGGAACAAGGATTCAAGAAGATTCAAAGATGCAAAATCTGTTAGATGTTTCAATTGTGGAAAGTATGGTCACTATGCAACTGATTTTCAAGAAGCTAAAAATAACAATGATGAAGAAAAATAGGATCACAGGAACAGGGAATCAAAAAAATACAGGTACCAAAAGAAAGGTAAGGATGGACAAAGCAAACAAGGAAATAAGTTCTTTCAAAGACAAAAGAGGAGCTACTATGCAGACAAGGCAAGTAAGTACTCTAGTGATAGTGATGCTAGTTCTTCAAGTAATGATAGAGATGAAGTCCTATTTCTGATTGAAGAAAAATAAAAGGTTAAGAAAAGGTCACCAATAATTCTCAAGTGTTTTAGATGTGGTAATTTTGGACATCTTGAAGATAGTTGTACAAGGAATGGTTTTAGTTTCAGTGATGATGAATATGAGGATGCACTTGAAGGACCAAAAGAAAATATTCTAATGGCACTAGAAGAAGAAGAAGGTGATCCTATAGAAGATAAGTTAAAAGAAAATGAAGATGTTGACAAAGGCAAACAAATAGAGGAAGAATCAGAAAAAGGAGGAGTTGATCTTGAGGGAGAGCTTATCTATGCTCTTAAAACTTTAAAGAAGGTAAGAAAGCAAAACTCTCAACTTGAGTTTCAGTTTCAAGAATGTGATGAAGAGAGAGGAAAGCTTATAGAGGATCTAAACAAGTCAATGGCTAAGACAAAGAAGTTCAAGGATAAGTTAGAAGCAAAGGTCTTAGAATGTGAAAGGTTAGAACAAGAAGTAGCTCTACTAAGGGAAGATTTAGAAAAATCCAAGGATAAGCTACACAAGTTTGGAAAGAGTTCAAAGAATTTGGATAATATGATCAAGGTACAAAGAAGGTCAACAAACAAAATAGGTCTTGGTTTTGAACAGGCTCAAAAGAAACAAGAAGAAGAGTCAACCTCAAGTTCTGAAGAAGAAGAAACTTCAGAAGAAGTAACTTCAGAAGAAGACAGTGTAAGAGAAAGTGAGACTTCTGAGGATGAGTTAGACAACAAAAAATTCAACAAGGAAAGGAACAATGTACAAAGAAGAAACAGATGGAACAACAATCAGAATAGGTTAAGAGAGACTAAGAGACCAATGAGGTCAAGACAAGGAAACTTCAATGGAAGATGTTTCTCATGTCATAGATTTGGGCACATGGCTTCACAATGCAGGACACATGAAAGACAAGAATATGGGAACTTCAGAAACATATAACTTTTCCATGGGTATTGCTACTCATGTAATCAGTTTGGTCACAAGGCAATGAATTGCAAGGTACATGATAGGAACAGATATGGCTTCACTAGGAGAAATCCCAAGACATTTGCACCTCCAAGGAATAATAACATTAAGTGTTATAAGTGCAATAATGATGGACATACAACAAAGTGGTGTAGAGCAGATATTCTAGAACCAAGCATGAACATAAATAGAAATAGGAATAGGAACATAAACGAACATGAATAGGAATATGGATATGAACATGAATAAGAATAGGAATATGGAGATGAACAGGAATAGGAGCATGAACAAGAATAGAAATATGGACATGGATAGGAACAGGAACATGGGCATGAACAGGAATAGTCAAAGGAATCAGAAGGATCATATGAGAAGGAAAGAGGACAAAGGTAAAGACCAGTGCTTGATGGGAGTAGAAATACTCCCACCCCAGAATTAACCACCTCAAGAGGAGGTGGGGGAGGGGCTAAGCTAAGAGACTCATTCTTAGCCCCGAGCCCCAAAGGTGACCCTTTGCCATTGATGTCAAAGGGGGAGATATTTGAGTAAGGGGGAGAGATTTGGTTTAAGGAGAGAGCATTGAGATAGGGGGAGCAATGTCCCAGGGGGAGCAGAACAAGAAAAAGGTCAAGTGTTTGGTAAAAATAATTTGGGTTGCCATCAATGACAAAGGGGGAGATTGTTGGACATTTTGAGTCCATGAAGTTGTCATTGATGTCAAGGAATGAAGTTGTCATTGATGTCAAGGAATGAGCTACCATTGATGTCAAAAGGTCAAAAGGAGCAATGCAAGAGGTTGATGATAGATGAGCTCCATAATGTTTATTTTTAAATATTATGTGGAGCATGATTTTAAAGGTTTTTCTTTGAAACCAAGGGTGGAAAAAAAGGTTTTCTTTAAACCAATGGTGGCAAAAATAAAAGGTTTTTCTTTAAAACCAATGGTGGGCAAGTTATAAGGTTTTTCTAAAAACCAAGGAGGCTTTTAGTTTGGTTTAAAAGGCCCAAAGTTTATTTAATTATTAAATTATAATATTTAAATTCTAAAAGAATTTAAATTATTATATTTAATAATTATAAGGCCAAAGTCTAAGTTTGGCATCAACATTTTTGCATGTGAAGATGACGTACTCCCTCCATCGACGTAGGAGATTATTGGAAGGTGTATGGTATTTAAACCATAGCCTTTCCAAAGGCCAAAGCATCCATCCTCATTCGCTAATGTTAATGCCTAAGACTCATGCACATATTTTGTAGTGATAGTTCGTGCAATGCGTGGTTTCTAAAAAGCGAGGGTGAAGGAGCCTTTTGGCTCATGGGTGCTAAGGAGGTCAAAGCACGGTAGGCGCTTGGTGGCTCCAAGAGGAGCACGTGGCTCACATGGCATGGAAGCCACGACCAAGGCGCTCATTGGAGAGAAGTGCCAAGTTCGACTCCTATGCATGCTAAAGTGGTAACATTTTGGTTTATGATTTAATTTTTGCATGGGCTAAAGTTAAAGTTAGGAGAAATAAGGTGATAGTTTTATTTTGGAGGATTAGCCAAAATTCATAAGGGAAATATTATTAAGTTTTTGAAAGGTTATTTTGCTGAGATAGATTTGAGGGTAAAAATATTTTTATCTTAGAAAAAGGGAAAATTATTTTATTGCATTGTTTTACAAGTGAGTTATTTAATAAATGCAATATTAAAGTAGGGAGTCATAAGTAGAGATTGGTTTATTCTTTGAAGATAATTTTCTGAAGTGAGTTATGTTAAATCTGAATGGTTGAGATGATCTTGTGATGAGTTAGGGTTTTGAAGAAGTGATTAATTAAATATTATGGTGTTGGATATTATTTTAAGAATGGAGCAATAAGGTGTATTTGAGATTTAATTTATCTTTGTGATTAAGGTAAATTGTGAAAAGTGTTAGAGTGATAATTCTTGTCATCTAACTCTTTGTACTTGGCAAAGAAGTGTTTATGATTATGGCAGATTTGTATGGTCTACTTCTCATCAAGAAAAAAGGTATGGGCACATTCTTCCTTGATTGAGTTGATTGGTTGGTTTTCTGGAAAACAACTTTGGAGTGAAAAGGACTTGATTAGGTTTCCTTATTGAGTTGTTGAGCTATTGTGAAGATTGTTTTATAAGCATTGTTGTTGAAGTGATTGATTGAGTGAAGAACTTGAACTAGGGTTTGCAAAGAACATGAGTATCATTGTTATGTGAGATTGGTTGATAAGCATTGTTGGAAACATTTGGAGTGAGTGTTCATATGCTTGGACTAGGGTTTGTGAGCAAGGATTATTTCATTGAGTGATTGGTTGAGTAGAGTTGGTTGAGCCTAGTCAAGTGGATGTGTGAAGTGATAGTTCAAGTTCTATGAAACAAATTGTTCTATATTCTGAATTGATTTGAGAAAGAGGTTGAGTGTTGATGAGTGTGAAACATATTGAGTCTCTAACAATTCTCTATATGTTTCTAAAAGAGTGATTGAAAGTGATTGAGAATTTAGGTGAATGTGAAGCATATTGAGTCTCTAACAATTCTCTGTATGTTTCTAAAAGAGTGATTGAAAGTGTTTGAGCATTGAGGTGAATGTGAAGCATATTGAGTCTCTAAAAATTCTCTGTATGTTTCTAAAAGAGTGATTGAAAGTGATTGAGCATTGAGGTGAATGTGAAGCATATTGAGTCTCTAACAATTCTCTATATGTTTCTAAAAGAGTGATTGAAAGTGATTGAGCATTGTGATGAATGTGGAGCATATTGAGTCTCTAACAATTCTCTTTATGTTTCTATGAGATTGGACAAGTTCTAGTGTGAACTTGTTGAGCATATTTGAGACAAGTCTTTGAGAAGACTTGTGAGCAAAGTTGATTGATTGATTTGTTCAAACCTTGAGTTAAGGTTTGGGGCAGATCTAGAAGATTTGATTTGAGATTGATTCAAGATTTGTGTTAAGGCTTGAGGATAGATATTGAGGATATATTTGTGCTAGACCGAAGGACTATGTTTAGTACAGATTTGAGGATAGAGTTTGGTGCATATTTGAGGATAGATTTGTGCCAGACCAGAGACAAAGATTGAGCAGATTTGTGCTAGACCGAAGGACTATGTTTAGTGTAGATTTGAGATAGAGCTTTGAAGGTGATAGAGTATAGAGGACGATAGTCTCCAGTGGATAGAGATCCATTAGCCAGGGAAGTGAGGACAGGTGTCTTCAGTGGATAGAGATCCATTAGCCAGAGTAGTGGGGGCAACAGTTCTTCTAGAAGATCACCAGTCAGAGCTAAGGAGAAAGGAGTTCTCCTATGGATAGAGATCCATGAACTTGATTAGGGGATTGGTGTCTCCTTTGGACAGAGATCCATAAATATTGTAATAGGGAAAGGATTCCCAAGAGATTGATTGAGAAAATTTTAGTGAAATATTTTCTCCATGGAGTAGCCCACATTGGGTGAACCACGTAAAATTGGTGTCTCTATTGTGTGTGGTGATTTATGCATTGCTTTGATTACTACTATTGATATTGCTATCTTTACATTGCATAATATTGATTGGGAAAGAAAAGTAAAAAGTGGTCTTATACTGTTCACCCCCCCTCTTAGTATAAGCTTGTGTTCTTCATACTCAACCCTGGGGACTAGACCACCATAGTAAAAATTGGTAACATGGGATGAGGGAGAATTCTATGCCATCCCTATGCATACAAGTGCACCATATGATAATTGACCCCATATAGTCCAATATTCTCACAAGGGGAGATGGAAGAGTGATTGAAGAGACCTAAAAATAACAAGACCTAACATAGAAAGTTAGTAGTCCAAAGACCAATCAACCTAAATAGAAGAAACAAGTAGGACCAAAATGGCTAGCACCAAAGCAACTTATACCAATTATACCATAGTGGGCACAAGCATCCAAATTTGATATCGAGCTATCCAGGCCCCACTAGATCCCAAGAAACATGCTAAAGGCTCAACCACTAAAATAATTTAATGTGATTGAGAAATTGAAGAGGTCCACTATTCCTATGCCACTATGGCATGTCCTCACTCTATAAAAGTAGATGAAGCGTGTCAAGGAATATTTAAAGAAGCAAAATATCACTAGGAAGTAGAAATAGTATGTTGTCCTAGAAATATCCTATCTTGGTCCTAATAGGCCCAAGCCACAACCATTCTACTTAACACTCTTGTGTGGGGATAAGCTCATCCACAACTGCCTGGTTGATTATTGAGTAATAACCTTAGTTATGCCTAAAATATTGGTTGATTCCTTAGATCTAGCCTATGAAACAGTCAAGTAAGGGGTAGTGCAACTAGATGGAACTTTTTCGTATCCTCAATCTTATCAAAAACCTATAGTTTTCACTATATGCATACCCTAATGTGATAATTACTCAATAGGTAGTGGTGATTGATCTACCAATATCATTTAGCCTATGTTTATCCCACAACTTAACCACTAATACCTCTCCCTAGATTGTACCCGCATGATCCTAAGGATATTTTATGGATCCAAAATAAAAGTTCCCTATAAAATATTTCACATGTATTATGTGGAACATATCCATATAGTCAAGGCTAAAGGATAATAATATTTCTTAGCTTCAAAATAAGAATAAATAATCTAAGACAATTAGGAACACAATACACACCTTAGGACGAGAAAACTAGTTGGATGAATGGACCATCAAAATATGGGGAACAAACCTATGTGACAAGCTCAAGCTACTATAGTGGATATGTACCTAATCCAAGAGGAGGGTCTTGTCATACCAAATGTTGATGAATCTACAAAGACTCTCCACTTACAAGAACCAATAGACCATTCACACTAGGAGTTGGGTTGTTTTAGTCTAGATATTACAAATTTTGATGAGGAATATCTACACATAGGAGCTAGTGTGTGAGAATTCATATGACTATGTACCATATTGTAAATAGATGAAATTTATATAAAATTTGGTAAGTGCCAAAAAATATATAACTATTGGATTAAGTAAATGGCTAGAGGATGGGTAGAAATTCGAAGCACCTACATAAAATCAATTTTGGAAAATGCACCAGTAGACCACATGCATAAGCGAAGGAGAGTTTCATAGATTAAGGGGACCAATAAGGGCTAAAGAAAATAATTTTCTATGTCACCATAAAGCACACCATCAAATTGATGAGAATACATTTATTGTGGCTAAGCATAGGGTAACATAATAGATGATCATGCCATCACTGATTCAATTGCATGGACAATATTAAAAAGAAGGATTAACAAAATAGGATCTTCAATGATTTACTAGCAAATGGCCTATAAAAGGAGGGCTCCTCTTGATACATCCCATGAGTTTACAATTAGACCTAACAAAGAGTCCACATATTTTCCTTTCAAATCCTAGGGTCTCAAAAAATTTCCCCATAGAATTTGAACCCAAAATATAAGGCTACTACTTCCTCAACTCTTGTAAGTAGAATTCCCCTGTGAGTCACCAAATTTATAGTGAAATTTTGCTATATGAGGTAGATCCTTTCCCAAAAGAGAAGTTTTAAACAAGATTTCCACCTAAAGTTAAGCAAAATGAGAGGCCCTAGAGTTCCATCTACATATCAAGTAGTTTATTTGAAGAAGATGCCAACAAGGGCTATTCTAAACTAGAAAATGCTAGCATGTTTGAAGCTCTCCATACCACAAGGTAAATTTTACCACATAGACCAAATAAACAAAGTATTATGACCTTTATTATGGTAACTAAGCCATATACCACCATCAATATGAGCTCTTGATCCTTTTTTGTGGTAACTAAAAGGTTTTCATTGATGGTAGGACCTCTATCAACTTGGTCTACTTGAGCCCATTCCCTAATATGATGGGTGGGTCCCAAAAATGAGCTATCCTCTTTAGGTATATGGGTTGCAACATTCCATATGCCTAGGTGTGATATCTCAATGCCATGAGTAACGTATCCACTAAGGAAAATACAAGTACATTTTAGGAAAAGGCGGAGTGAGATAAGATAAAATAAGTAGAGGTTCAATAGGATCATCTGATCTTAGTAATCCATATACAAATCTCCCAAAGGAATCATGGAAATAGGCACATGAATAGCATGCATAAGCCAAATCAAACCCAAAACATACGCATCAAACAAAGTTCAATAATCCCTACATAGAGGTATCTTCAACTTATCATTAATCAAAAGGAGCAGGGTGATATCAACTATGGAATCAATAGGGTTAGAAGGCAAGCAAGAAATGTGAAAATAGGAGTTATCAAATCAACTAGACCACCAAAATAAAGGATCAAAACTAAGATCATTACTAGAACCCAATAATCTAGTCTAAAAAGAGGAAAGTATACCGATATGGGGTGGAACTAGAAAAAGACAAAGCCGTAGCTACTGAAATGATTGGATTTGATAGGAGTAACAAAGTTTTGTTAGTAGGCCAAAAGTCACCACTCAATATTGAGTTTCCATGGAAAGGGGGGTTCATTAATGAAACCTCTACAAAGATACCACAATACCACTAGGAATATTTATAATGATTAGATCCTCCAAACAAGTATGGATCTTTGAGAGATAAATATAGCATGGTACTCTTGGCTTATAAACCAAGAATGACTTAGGCACTCCCACCCATAGTTTCTTGGGGGGATTTTGAATTTTGACATGAATGTTATAAATAACCAATTTTGGATGATAAGAAAAGGAGGAAGAACTATTTTCATGCCTAGCATTTAGCCTTGAATGTTTTTTCTCAAATTCTCCTTTTTGTATATCAATCTAGACTTGAGCCTTACATCATCATATGTATAGGTCATTGAGCCTCTCTCTATTTTGTATGGTTGTAATATGCTTTTAATATGAATGCAAGGAACTATTACTATTGTATATATATTTTGTGATCTTTAGCATGCATATCTTTTCAAGGAGAGCTATAACTAGCATTTGTCCTGGTCCCCATAGAAGGTCATCTGTTGTGCAATCATATCAAATAGTGACCATGTTCAAATATATCTTGCTATGAATTTCATGTTCGTTCATACCAATAGTGTTTAGAAAGGAACTTGTAATATTTGGTACATTGTCTCTTTAGCATAGGATTTGATTTCCATTTGTTTTTGTTGTTTCCCATTACTTTCTTTCCTATCTCTTTTCCCCAACAAAAATCAATAGTCTATATTATCTTAGGAAGCAAGGGAAGAAAAAAGAGCATCAAAGGTCACATTCGAATGAGGATATAGACTTTGTAAAATCCTAGAGGTCATCTAGTAGAGCCATATCCCATGCTCCTTGGACTTCCCAAACTGGCACTCCACACATGACACAATAACCGAACACCCCTGGTGATCTAGATGTGGGTGGTCATGACACCTAGAGCATAAGGATCATATCCAATCCCCAATAAATTTAGTGGAGGCAATGAATGTTTTTGTAAACCCAAAACAAGGATCTAATGAATATGTTACATATTTTCACAAAAAGTGAAAAAGACTTAGATATCATGCTAACATAAATCTAACTAATAGGCCACTATAATAATATTTGTAAACAATCTTAAGACATCTTTTTAGATTAAAATCTAGGAACACAACCCTTGTGTTTTTCCTTCCTTTGATAATGTTATACATTTTGTTAAGATCCTTGAACATCAAGAAAAGAAGGAAATCTAAAAAGCCTTGCTTGAAACCTAAAAAACCTAACAAAAATGCTATAGGGGATGGGGTTTGCAATGTAGCTTTCAATATACCTCTCATAAATTAGAAATATAGGTGCTCTTGTGCATATGTTAAATAAATCTAGGGGTTTTTTGAAGCTTGAGAATGTGATGCCTTAGTGGACACATGATATTATGGAAATATATCGATCACCTAAGCTTAAAAACTATCACATCAATGATAGGTTTGAAGCACTTATGTAGCATGATTGTAAAAAAAAATTATTTTCACATGGAATTTATGGTCATGATAATTCCACTTGTGTAGACTTGTAAAAATTTTACCTTATGAAATCCTTTGGTCCTAATTTTAACATGTGTCAAGTCAACAACAATAGAATATATTTATTTCATGAAAGAAAAAATAATCTTTAGAAGAGATTTTATTAGCCTCACAATTAAATATTGTGTATATATAACACCCTATTCCCCAACCATGAAAAAAAATGTCCCAATAAACAATAAGGAGTGAATCAAAATTAGGGTCAAAGTTTTAATCATGGTGGCCATCAAAATTATCAAAAGCAAGGGTACAATTCTAATCAAGGAGGGGGTCAAAATAATCAAAATCAAAATGGTAATTATCTCCAAAAGCAAAATCATAGGCCTAACACTTCTTAGAATGCATCTCAAGTTAACATACCTTTTCCAATACATTTTTAGTCAGCCCAATGTGGCTCATTATGTCAATATTTTATATAAGCAAAGATAAATATTTGCATCCTTGGAATAACAAATTGCTGCTATTACTAGGAATGCACCTTAATACAAAAAAGAGCAACATTCTAAGGAAGAAAAAGAAAAAAGGATAAAGGAAAATAATATATCTAGAAAATGGTTAATCCTACCATCATTGATAAAACTCCAAACACTCCTTTGGTTATCCAAGAACCTTTTACAAACATAGAAACATAAAAAAATATATTCTTGAGAAAACCTCAAGTTAGTCTATGGAACCTATCATTTTTGAACACTTCGAGAGACTATGATCAACACTTAGAGAAACAATCTTGGAATCCATGACAAAAGAATAATAAGATATCACCCAACCTAAGAAATCATTACTTAAAGCTTTCATGAGCAAAACAAAATCATGGGATATTGTTGATAAGATTTTTACAACCCCTTGCAAGGTACCATACTTGGAATTACTTAGGACATCTCCCTATCAACAAGAAAGGTTAACAAACTTATTAGATGGTATGCAAATTCCCATACCAAGAATTTCTAACATTATGAACACCATAATGGGATCTTATGAAGTGCAATATATTCAATCTCATAGAGAAAAATTTTGTGTTGATGCACATACTATCCTTGATTTGGTTATAAATTTTCCTTTGAAAAACATAATTGATATTGATTATTTAGCAAGGGATAATAATTTTCCATTGATGATAATATTTTTTTATAACAATATTCTGGTCCATAGGGCTATGGTTGATTAAATAGAGGTACGTGTGTTATATCATTATTATTGATAAATAAGCTAAAAATTTCTAGAGAAAATGCCCTCTCTACTAGAAGTCATTATTATGCTTACAATGATAAACCTCAAGATCTTGTGGGTTGCATTTGGTTTTAAATCTTAGATGGGCCTAAGAAGTAAGAGTGAAGTTTAAGGTATTTGAATTTTAGACCAAATATAACATGCTATTAGGTAGACCTTGGACTAGTAATATGATATTCATAACTTTCTCTACTTTTCAGGTGGTTAAATATGCCTATGTTGATAAATATTCTACCATTAAAGGTGACTTAGATCATTGGGGCCTCATCCTTGATGAGGCCAGGAATTGCCTCATCCATAAACACTTTTTGATACATTCTACTATTTTGAAACACCCTTTTTATTATGTTTTTATGCTAATTTTGGATAGAATGCATTATGTAATAATATTTGCATATTCTGAAATGTTAAGTGCATATATTCTGTTTTTACTGTTTATTTCTGCAGTTTTCAGTTAATTCATTAATAGGAAGTCAGAATCAATAATCATTATTGAATGTTTGGTGCTTAGTAATAATGTTCCTCTATTTTGAATTAATTTAAATGCAAAAGGTGCCAAGGAATTTGTCACCTGTAGCTGACTGTGCAGGAAAACAGGGTAAAACTGTGACAGTTCCAGACCATTGTACATTTACAACAGGGCTGGGAAACAGTCACTTCCGCACATGTCACCTATGCAATAGGATAAGGGAAGATCATCCAGGTGGTCTAAAACCTCCTCTTTATGCGTTTAAAGCATGGAAAAGCAACTGAAACTCGCCTCCCTGATATTCCGAGCAGTGCAGAAATAATAGCGTAGGAACAAGGAATAGCGCAGGAACAACAAAACGCAGTCAAAAAGTGACAAATCGGTAAAATAAATGAATGGCAATTGACCAGACAGTTGTCCCAGCTCATGATAACTGATTCCCTCAATGAATGCAATTTAATGGGGTTGAATGGACCAAGTTTTGACAAAGTAAGCTCATGCATTTCAGGAAAGCAGTTGTACAACAGTTGTAAATCCCTGCAAATCAGCAACCAAGCATATCAACACTGCATTATAAATAATAAAGCTCCCAGCACGGTTGAGCATATAGTGATATAGGCATTTAGGCATATAGGAGAAGAATAGGCAGTAAAGTGCAATCATTTCTGTAGCAGAACAGTAATCTGCAAGTTTTCCCTGCATTGTTGTAATGCATTTCCAGAATTAATAACAAGTGCAATTTTCCAGTTATCAAATTAGCATGATTAAGTTTATGGTTGGCATTTAAGTTCCCTTAGCATAAATTCTACACCTTCATCTAGTTCTGGAAGCAAGGGCCACTTGCAGGACCAGAAGAAGGCAACTTTTGACAGAATATCCTACTGATTTTTTGCTGCAGCAGATCGGCAGAGTTCTGTCATTCTTTTCATTTCTTTAGCAACTTTAAGTTCAGATTTCAGTATTTGACATATTTCTCATATTCCCATGCAATTTCAATACGTCTGTTTCAGCTTTGCAGCAATTTCAGGTTTCTTGTCAATTTATAGATTTGCAGCAATTTCCAGTTTTTTGTAATTTACTGCAGTTTCCAGATTTGTGGCATTTCCAGTTTGCAAATAGGTGTTAATTTGATTTCATGGATTTATAATATGCTTAGAGAAATTGTATTGAGTTTATTCTTTAGCAGCTGTTTTGTGGTTTCCTGTAATTTGCTTTCTGTCAATTCTGCAGCAACATTTCATTTCCTGCTCTTTCAAATTCTGCAATTTCCATTTACTGCAGTTTTTAGTTTAGTTTCATCTTCTGCAATTTGATTTTCAGTATTAGGAGTTAGAAAACACACAAAACCCCCAAAAACACTAACTATTCCACCAATAAAAGCCCTATTCTGGAATAACCTGAACCTGCAGCTGTGACACCTTCTATCGCATACAGCCTTTGGACACCGCCCCTGGGATGACACATATAATGATTAAATGATGAATGAACAACGACACTCATCATTTTTGGCACCGTTTCCGGGGAACAATAGGTGTTGTTAGAAAAAGTGAAACAGGTCAAAAATTGTATTACAATTCTTGAAACACTGCATTTCAGTTTATTTTGTGAATAGGCATGAATGCATAGGCTAAGGGACGAAAGAGGGAGGTTTATCCGAAGTGGCTCCGAGCCACCAAAGAGACCTACTCGGTCTGATGAAGATTTGTCTTCATTTGAAATCACTGAGGAAAAGCCAGAGATACCTTCTTCATCAGAAGAATTGTTGGACAAATTAGAAAAGGAGCTTTTTGAAGCACTTGCTGCTAAACACTCCCCTCTAACTAGACTATTCCCATCATCCTTTAGAAAGAAAACAACTATGGCTGCAGCAGCAGCAGGGGGATATGATAATCCTGATGATACTCCCAAGACTTTTGAATATCCCATAAGATTGGATCCACTGCTAGAGGCACCCATGAAAACAATCTCCCCATCCATATTGCCAATTTTTAGGGGAACTTTTTCAGAAGATCCTGATCAATTTCTGTTTGAATTCAAGGTATTATGTCAAACTTATGACTACATAAATGATAATCAGAAATTGAAATTGTTTCCTTCTACACTTAAGGATGCTGCTCTCCGATGGTTCATGAGCAATCTTGAACCAAACTCAATCACTACCTGGGATGAGATGGAGACTGCATTCTTAAACAAATATCAAGATTATTGTAGAGTAAGAAACATGGAAAGATGAGTTGTTTAGGATCAAGCAAGAAGAAGATGAGAGTCTAGAAGATTATCTTGATCGCTTTGCCTTTGTTCAAAAGAGGTGTGGTGCTGTAGAACCTGATTTCTTAAAGCCTATTCTCTTAAGAGGATTACGGGATGAATCTAGGGAAGTGTTAGATTTAATGGGAAAAGGAGACATAGATCAACTTGACCTTGGAGAAATTGTGGAGTTATGTAAAAACTATTCCCGCACTCACCACCGGAGGAAAAAAAAAATTCTGGTAATAATGGCATAAAAGAGTTGATGGAAGAAATGGCCAATTTAAAAACTGATATCCTTGTTCAACTTAACACTGCATTAGGTGAGAAAAACACAAGATCTAATTCTACACCACCTTTAGCAATTTATTGTCCAAGGTGTAGGAGTAAGCATGCTTTGCAAGACTGCCCCTTAAACAAGACTTCTATTTGTGGAATTTGTTCCAAGGAACATTCAACAGATAAATGCCCTTTGTTGCCTCATCTAAAATCTGTTTTGGGCACCCAAACAGAAGAACTCAATGCTATTGGGCAGAGATCTGGTGGTGGTTATGCACAATATCCCACTTCTCCTAGATTTCCAAACTGGGCACAATCTCCTTGGAATATGAATATGCCATGGGGACAAGCAGAAGCTTCTGCACAACCTTGGAACCAACCTTGGACAGCTCCTCCAGATTGGTCACAATTTGGATGGATGAACCCACCTTGGCATACCATGCCTCCATAATGGACACAACAAGGACAAATATGGGGACAGCAATATCAGGGACAGCCATATCCACCACAGCAATATCAACCCCATCAAGGACAACAAAGGTATCAAGGGCAAACCCAACACTTGCTGCCTGCTCCTAATCCAAATTTTTAGGGAAGAACACAACAGCAACAAATGCAGCCAGTAAAACAACCTCCACTCCCAGCTCAGCCTGTGACTAACCCCAATAATGCCAGACAAACAGCCCCTGTTTATGAGGCTGAGTCTGAAGACACTGCTGCAGTTCATGTACTTGACTGTAGTAACATTCAGCTGCGTTCAGGGAAGACTTTACCTGAACCTATTCCACCCACTATTGAAGAAATAAAAGAGAAACAAGAACCTCCAAACCAAGAGGCACTGCAACAGCAACAAAAAGAAGAAAAAATAGCAAAAATGCAGGAATCTTCTCCAATAGCTTTGCCATACCCTGAAAGGTTTGAACATGTTGACACCACCCCTGAATCAGAATTAGTAACAGAACTCAAAAAGGTGTCAATTTCTCTTCCTTTGCTGCAAGCAATAAGAGATATACCTTTAATCAAAAAGACTATTCAGGAGTTATGTATCAAGAAACCTGGTAGAAAAAAGAAAGCCTTTCCTAAAACTGTTCAGGTAGAAGGGAAATTAGCTGATCTATTGGCTGGGAAACTGATTCCTCCTAAGTATAGTGACCCAGGCAGTCCAGTAGTAACAGTTACTATTGGAGTGATGCAAATTCCTAATGTATTAATTGACCTTGGGGCTGCAATTAATGTAATGACTAAAGACACAATGCAAAAACTGCAGCTCCATAATCTCAGTCCTACTACCACAGTCTTGGAAATGGCAGATAGATCAGTAGCTAAACCAGAAGGTATCTTAGAAGATGTGGCTGTTAAAGTCTCTTCATGGGAATATCCTGTGGACTTCTTGGTGTTGCAGCCTAGGACTTCAGTCAATGGATACCCTATCATTCTAGGACGACCTTGGCTGGCTACTGCAGCTGCATTTATAGATTGTAGATCAGGGGAAATGACCATTTCCAATGGTATTGACCTACGAGAAAATTTCTTTGTATCCACCAGCTCAACCTTCAACTAAATTTTCTGGACAAATTTGGTATCTCGAAATCTGATGAAGAATCTGAACAAGAAACCATTGCTACTTTGGCTACAATCATAGTGAAGGAACATATTGAGGAAATCACAACACCTAGGAGAGAAATATTTGAGAGTGAAACTGTCCTAGTTGAAACGTTACATTCAGAAGGACTAACTGATGATCAAACTCTTGTTCATCGATTGTTGTGGCAAGAGGAGGAACAAAATTCTGAACTTCTGTCATCCGTACCCAATCAAACGAGATCATTCACATTACCACATGGATGGCATCATCATCTTCTTAACACATTCAAATGTCCTTTGATTCCATCAGGTATCACCTCTGAGTCAGATTCTAGAACATTTCATACTCTACAGCCACATCATTGTCCCTTAAATGCATTGATCAGTAGCTATGAAGTAGTTAATTCTATCTATCCAGGGATCAAACAAATTGAAATCCGGCCAGGTAAATTTCTGAACATTAATAGGCGGCTAGCGAGGACCAGGGAAGCCAAGTTGTTTGCGGTCCTACAAAAGCATGTTCAAGCTTTTGCATGGAATTATAAAGACATGACAGGCATTCATCCTGAGGTATGTACACATAGGATATACACAGAAAATGTAAAACCAGTAAGGCAACCTCAGAGACGTTTGAATCCTGCTCTAAAAGAAATTGTGAAAGAGGAAATTGAAAAACTCTTAGATGTTGGATTCATTTATCCAATTTCCGACAGTAAATGGGTTTCACCACTGGTCATTGTTCCAAAGAAAAATGGTAAAATGAGAGTATGTGTGGATTATAGGGAGTTGAATAAGGCCACACATAAGGATCATTTTCCATTACCATTTATAGACCAAGTATTGGATACCCTTCTTTGGAAAGAAATTTTTCTGTTTCCTTGATGGTTTCAGTGGGTATAACCAAATTCAAGTTGCCCCAGAAGATCAGGAAAAGACTACCTTTACATGTCCTTGGGGAACCTTTGCTTACAGAGTTTTACCCTTTGGATTATGTAATGCTCCAGCAACATTTCAGAGAGCTGTTTTAGCAATTTTTTCTGATTTAACCAATGAAAGTGTTGAAATTTATATGGATGATTTCACAGTGTTTGGGGATAATTTTGAATATGCATTAGAACAGCTTGAAAAAGTGTTGATCCGTTGTGAAACATACCATCTCTCTCTTAATCCTGAGAAATGCTTTTTAATGATGGAGGAAGGAATTGTTTTAGGACATCATATTTCTTCTTATGGAATCAAGGTTGATCCTAAGAAGGTTGAAGTCATCAAAAACCTCCCTCCTCCACAAACTCAGACTGATGTACGCAGTTTCTTAGGACACATTGGTTTTTATCGCAGATTCATTGCTAATTTCAGTACCATAGCAAATCCCATGTTTGCTTTGCTCATGAAAGATTCTGAATTTGTTTGGTCTTCGAATGTCAAGATTCCTTTGAAAAGTTAAAGGAGAAGTTAACCACTCCACCTGTTTTAAGAGGTCCTAATTGGGAGTTACCCTTTCATATTCAAACTGATGCTTCCAATAATGCTATTGGAGTTGTGTTAGGACAGATTGAAAATGGGGAACATTATGCAATATATTATATCAGTAAAAACTTGACAGGAGCTGAGAAAAACTACACTACCACTGAAAAAGAATTCTTGGCTGTAGTCTATGCTATTAACAAATTTCGACACTACATCACAGGGTATCAAGTATTCATCCATACAGACCATTCTGCAATCAAATACTTGATGAATAAACCATTGGTCAGCGCAAGAATTATTCGTTGGTTAATTCTGTTGCAGGAATTTGATGTTACCATAGTAAACAAGCCTGGGAAATCTAATGTTGTTGCAGATTTCTTGTCAAGAATACCAAATGCAGATACGGGGAAGTTGTGGAAGATACCTTCCCAGGATGAAAAGTTGTTTGCTTGTCTCTGTACGATCTCCATGGTTTGCGAGACATAGCTAATTATTTATTTACAAGGAAGATTCCTCTTCATTTTACCCCTAAACAAAGGAAACTATTAATCAAGCAAATCTCTTCTTTTAAATGGATAAAAGGATTACTGTTTAAATGCAGTCCTGATCATGTTTTACGCAGGTGTATCCGCCGGGGATGAAACATACGACATCCTACGAGCATGCCATGATGAACCATCGGGAGGACATTATTCAGTCAAAAGCACTATTCGCAAAATCTTGGGTACTGGATACTATTGGCCATCTTTGCACAAAGATGTCAAAAGGTACGTAAGACATTGTGATGCTTGCCAACGAATGGGACAACCTACTTTTACTAGTGAAATGCCATTACAACCTCAGATAGGAACAGAACCATTTGAAAGATGGGGTTTAGATTTTGTAGGACCCATTAATCCTCCTTCCAAAGGCAAAGTACATATCTTGGTATGTACTGATTATGTTACCAAATGGGTAGAAGCTCGAGCCTTTAAGCATGCTCGTGAAGAGAAAGTTGCTGATTTTCTGTATTCACAGATTTTTCTGCGTTTTGGAGCCCCACAATCTATCACAACTGATCAAGGTCCCCAATTTACTTCAAAAATTGTTGAAGCTTTCACTCAACTCTATCAAGTCAAACACAGGAAATCCTCACCTTATCATCCACAAGCCAATGGCCAAGTTGAAGTAACTAATAGGGAATTAGAACGAATTCTGACCAAAACCATAGCAGTCCATAGAAAGAATTGGTTAGACAAGTTACCAGAAGCTATTTGGGCTTATAATACCACATGGAAATCCACCACTGGATTTACCCCATATGAATTAGTTTATGGAAAACAACCTCTTTTGCCTATTGAATTTGAATTACTAACTCTTCGAACTGCTTTGGAAGTAGGTATTGATCTATCACAGGCACAAGAAGATCGCATTCTGCAACTTGATGCATTGGATGAACTGCGCATGGATGCCCTACATCAGACAGAGGTGATCCAAGCACAAAGGAAAATGTGGCATGATAGTCACATTCAGCAGCGAAGATTTCAGCAAGGTGACTGGGCCTTGTTGTTTGATTCACAATACAAGGACTTTCCTGGAAAGTTGCAGACCAGATGGCTTGGGCCATACCAAATTGAGGAAGTGTTTGACAATGGAGCTGTTCGCCTTACACCTATCGATGATTCTCAACGCAAATTGGTGGTAAATGGACATCGTCTTCGTATGTACCATAAACCACAAAACAAGGAGGAATTTCTCAAGCAATTGGGAAGTTTGGATGTACACCTTTGGGAAGAAAGCTCTTCTTCCATCTCGAATTCAGCAGAATGATACAAGTTAAAAAAAAAAAAAAAAGAAAAAATAAAAACTCAGAAAGTGAAAACCTCTTTGAGGCGCTCCTGAGTTGGGTTTACATGAAAATCGGAGTTTCGGCATGTTTACCTAATTGGTTTCACCTTCATTGTTCCATGACCATTGTTTTACCTATTTTTCAGATTGCACCTGCCCTAGTTCAAAGACTGGTTAGCTGGAAATTTCAGTAGGAGCACCCTGAAATGTAGAGAAAATGGTTTTAACAGGTATGTGCCTTTTCATTTTCTGAATTGTGTAAATTATTAGTATATAGTGTTTATATCCTCGATTAGTATAAAGCATGTGAAAAGGGGAATCAAAAGTAGAAAGTGTTTTACAAATGCCTCTGCCTAATCCTGCTCTAGAATGAAAAAGAAAACTGCGCTGGAACTAGTAAAAAGAGAGCGCAGGAATAAAACTATTTTTATTCCAGAGCGCAGGAATAAACTGTTTTTTTATTCCAAAGCACAGGAATAAACAGTTTATATCACTAAGCGCAGGAATCAATCACTAAGCGCAGGAATAATTCATTAAAGGCAGGAATAAAAAGTTTGAATAAAGTTTGATGACACGTGGCCAGCAGCGATTTATTTGGTTTGAAAAAGGAGTTATTAGTCTCGGATTCTGTGCAGCATGTGGAAGGTGGCAATTATAACGAAATTAAGCGAAGATTACGGATTTACGACGTCGTAAAAGCTGCCACGGTATTCTGCATGTTTCGAAGCAGTTTCGACGCTGGTAAGGGAATTAAAAAGCCCTAAAAATAGAAAATTCGGCCGAAGGTTGCAAAAATTTACAGTCATCGACATACAGGACGCAGCAGACGACATCATGGGCGGGAAGAAGGTGAGAGCCGAACCAGAAAACATGAGTTACCTGCAAACTGATGCTGCATCACTGCAAATTTTTACCGACACAGGGTTTCTGTCGTTTCTGCAAAAATTCGACAGTTATTACGAGGGCACAGCGGCAGAATTTGCACGAACATTTTGAAACAATAGAGTGCACATTGGCGGGATGACTATCCAGGTAACCCCTGAAATACTCAGTCTGGTTATTGAATTTCCCCTTCAAGGTGTGCAAATTATTAAAACCGGCAGAAATATCTTAGCAGACCTAGTAAATCAGTTTAAGGAAGAAGGGGACAGGCAAATAGAATTTTTAATGAATAAAAATGTGTGTAAAGGGGTCAAAAGGTCTAGCTTGCCGGCTCCTTGGGATGATGTAGCAATGTGGGTTATGAGGTATCTGACCTGTGACGGCCAATTTCCTGTTGTCTCTGGCCCACACCTCCGAATCCTCAACCACCTACGCCATGGAGCAGCCAAACCTGAACTTAGGGTAAACATTCCCTTATATTTGCACCAAGAACTGAAAGCCATGGCCCTAAAGTATCAAGCAGGGAAGGGAAGCCCTAAACATCATGGGCTAATCAAATTAATCTGCAAATACCATTTCAGGGGAAACCCTAGAAACTTTGACCGATTCTTCTCTCCATGGGCAACGCGATGATTCAAACCCTGCACCAGAAGAAGAGGAAACAGAGGGAGAATCAGAAGAAAACCCTCAACCGGAGCCCTCTGAACATAGCAGTCCTCATATACCTGACAGTCCCCCATCTTCCAGAACTAGGAGTCAAAAAGCATCAACATCTGAATCCAAGTTAAAACGAAGAAAAGTAACATTTGCTGACAATGTACAGCCCAGTAGAGAAATTAGGGGTTCCAGTGGGCAGGCATCTGCTCCGAAATGTACAGCAGAACCTGTATCTATCCCTGACCTAACAGAACAGTCTGCAGCTGTTCCAGAACAAGCAGAAGCTGCATCTGCTCAGGAACACCCAAAACCAATAGGGTTGAGAAGATCTGCACGACTTTAGAAAGCAAAAATTTTGTCAAAAACATCCATACACATTGCAGACCCAATTAGTGTGTCAGAAGAAGAAGAAATTGGAACAGATAGTTCACAGGAGGATGCACAGGACATAGGCAGTACAGATAGTTCACAGAAAGATGCACAGGAAATAGAAAATGCAGATAGAGAATTACAGCCAATGGAACTAGACCTCACCATGGAAACAACTGAAATAAGCCCTGTCTGTCCATTGGTCGATTACTCAGACTCTGAGTCTGAAGGACATCTGAACCCCGATACCGAACCTGCTAGAATTGAGCAGCAGACTCCCATGGATTCTAAGTCTGAAAAATATTCTGAATTTGAAAAATATTCTGAGTCTGAAACACAGTCTGAATCTGAAGCACACTCTGCGTCTGAAGACGAAGTTGACATTCAAACTCAGTTGCATGCTGCAAGGAGTGTGATTAAAACTCAGACAAAATGGATTGACCAAGCTGAAGAAGCCATAAAAGAAAAAGATCAGCAAATTTCTCTGCTGCAACAGCAGATTCAGGATTTGCAAGACAAATTACTGCAGCAGGAAAATCAGTCTACAGGAGTAACAGAGACAGCACCTGTTGAGTGGGCTCAGATTCTCCTAGATTTGGCTTCTTCTGAGGATGACATAGCACAAGTGCAGAGATCACCTGTTGCAGGTGAGGTAGGGGTAGAAGCAGCTGATAGTGTGCCTCTGCAAGAAAATCCATCTGACATTTTGATGCAGAATGACAGTCCTTTGCAACAGGACATTCAAACATCTTCTGAACAGGACCACACAGTTGCGGCTCAGGAACAAGTGTCTACACTCTCTCCTCTGGCACAAATACTTCCACCTAATGATCCAGTAGTTACAGTCGTTACAGCAGAACAGGGGATACAGACAGATTTGCCAGCTGCAACATCAACTGTAGAAGTTGGTGTACAGGTGAATATAGTGGCCCAGATGCAACCTATCCTGAGGCCTCCAAACACAGTGCCTTTAACTAAGTATAATGAGGATCTAGCCTATTGGATGACTCAGTGCCATCAGCTAGAAGGGAAAATTGCAACTTTGAATTCTGCCACAGCCAAATTAGCAGAGAAAGAAACAGAAATCAACGAGGTTAAAAAAATAGATAAAAGATGTCTATCAAATTGCAGAGTATGCAATACAATGCAGAAGACCACCTAGGTTTTACAGCCTCCTACTCAAGGAGAAGTACCTACGTTGGCAGATTATGAGACTGGTTTCTGAGCTCCCTCACCAGTTAAACACTCCTGCAGAATTTGTGGAGGCCTTTGTGCGAGAGCCCAATGAGAAGCCAGAACTTAATGTGTGAATTGTTCTTACATAATTTCTTTTTGCCAGCAGAGAGCATGTTTTTGCCTCACCTATACACAGGAGATTTGCAACTGAGGGCTTTTATGTCCACCTTGCAAAATAATATTTATTGGGACTCAGAGAAAAAGATATCCAAGGACTTAGAATCACAGGCAGTTTTACTTGTCAGGCCTGCTCCTCTCAATCACAGGGATTGCACCAGTACTCACTACTCTTTTATGAGGGATCCCAGGATGAGACACCTTTATCTAGGAAATCTGCAAAAGGGTATAACTCAGTTTCAAAATTTTTGTGCAGATTTCTTTGATGATGCTGTGGCAGCATGCAAGAACAGGTGGGGTGAATTGTCCATTTCCTTACAGAAAAGGGAGCCAATTTCTCCCACTAACCTGTTTTGGTCAAGGAGGAGGGCTGAAGGTATTATATATATTATTTCAGAAATAAAGGAACAATGGATAGGGCTAAGGTACAGAATGCCTTTGGTTATCACTCCTGTCCCCTATTTCTTTGACAGTGATCTACAGCCTGATGAGGACTTCCAACAGTGGTTTCAGTCTGTGAAAGCAGTCAGTGGGTTCTACAAGATTGGTGGTGCATTGTTAAAGTTTCAAGAGAGATGCCTGGATCTGGACCTGTGTGCTTCCGTAGCTGCACAAAATGCATGAGGACATGCATTACCATCAGTTGGGGGGAAAATGATGAGGCCAGGAATTGCCTCATCCATAAACACTTTTGATATATTCTACTATTTTGAAACACCCTTTTTATTATGTTTTTATGCTAATTTTGGATAGAATGCATTATGTAATAATATTTGCATATTCTGAAATGTTAAGTGCATATAGTCTATTTTTACTGTTTATTTCTACAGTTTTCAGTTAATTCATTAATAGGAAGTCAGAATCAATAAGCATTATTGAATGTTTGGTGCTTAGTAATAATGTTCCTCTATTTTGAATTAATTTAAATGCAAAAGGCGCCAAGGAATTTGTCACCTGTAGCTGACGTAGGAAAACAGGGTCAAACTGTGACAGTTCCAGCCAGCTGTACATTTACAGTAGGGCTAGGAAACAGTCACTCCCGCACATGTCACCTATGCAATAGGATAAGGGAAGATCATCCGGGTGGTCTAAAACCTCCTCCTTATGCGTTTAAAGCACGAAAAAGCAACTGAAACTTGTCTCCCTGATATTCCGAAGCAATGCAAAAATAATAGCATAGGAACAAGGAATAGCGCAGGGAACAACAAAACGCAGTCAAAAAGTGACAAATCGGTAAAAGAAATGAATGGCAATTGACCAGACAGTTGTCCCAGCTCATGATAACTGATTCCCTCAACGAATGCAATTTAATGGGGTTGAATGGACCAAGTTTTGACAAAGTAAGCTCATGCATTTCAGGAAAGCAGTTGTACAACAGTTGTAAATCCCTGCAAATCAGCAACCAAGCATATCAACACTGCATTATAAATAATAAAGCTCCCAGCACGGTTGAGCATATAGTGATATAGGCATTTAGGCATATAGGAGAGGAATAGGCAGTAAAGTGCAATCATTTCTGTAGCAGAACAGTAATCTGCAGGTTTTCCCTGCATTACTGTTATGCATTTCCAGAATTAATAACAAGTGCAATTTTCCAGTTATCAGATTAGCATGATTAAGTTTATGGTTGGCATTTAAGTTCCCTTAGCATAAATTCTACACCTTCATCTGGTTCTGGAAGCAAGGGCCACTTGCAGGACCAGAAGAAGGCAACTTTTGACAGAATATCCTGCTGATTTTCTGCTGCAGCAGATCGGCAGAGTTCTGTCATTCTTTTCATTTCTTTAGCAGCTTTAAGTTCAGATTTCAGTATTTGACATATTTCTCATATTCCCATGCAATTTCAATACGTCTGTTTCAGCTTTGCAGCAATTTCAGGTTTCTTGTCAATTTACAGATTTGCAGCAATTTCCAGTTTTCTGTAATTCACTGCAGTTTCCAGATTTGAGGCATTTCCAGTTTGCAAATAGGTGTTAATTTGATTTCATGGATTTATAATATGCTTAGAGAAATTGTAGTTAGTTTATCCTTCAGCAACTGTTTTGTGGTTTTCTGTAATTTGCTTTCTGTCAATTCTGCAGCAACATTTCATTTCCTGCTCTTTCAAATTCTGCAATTTCCATTTACTGTAGTTTTTAGTTTAGTTTCATCTTCTGCAATTTGATTTTCAGTATTAGGAGTTAGAAAACACACAAAACCCCCAAAAACACTAACTATTCCACCAATAAAAGCCCTGTTCTGGAATAACCTGAACCTGCAGCTGTGACACCTTCTATCGCATACAGCCTTTGGACACCGCCCTGGACTGACACATATAATGATTAAATGATGAATGAACAACGACACTCATCAATCCTCCAAGCCATGATTGTTGTTTTATTATTTCTATGGATGAAACACAAAATGTTATAATCTATGAACATGAGCCTTAGTGGAATTCTAGAATGAATTTACACAAGGAGCATCCAAAGTTTTACTTAAAATACCCACAAGATAGGTATGAATTTGAAGACAATCAACTTGACATGGATGTCATTACTCTCCTTCCTAAAGAGGTAGTTGAAATTTTGACACTATTTTTGAAATCCAATTAGAGATAAAATAATAATTTGTTCTCTTAATAGTTGTCAAAATTATATAAATCCCATGTGGATGTTGCCAAATTAAAACAAGTAACTCACTAGGATTGATTGTGCTCTTTGAAATAATGACCCCATTTTCCCATTCGTTTGAGATGGCCTAGGATTTAGATTAATTGGATAAGACATGAAATCCTATTTCCATGTTTAAAATGACCCCCATGTTTTAAAAAGGAAAAACATGGGAGGCCAATCCTTTTTAGAACCCTTTTAATGGTGGGGGTGGGGCAAATTTGTGTAGATAATGGCAACAAGGGGGAAGAAATTGATAGTGATACATAAATTTATTTTAACCTAGCCTTTAACGTTGAAATTGAGAATGTTCCTTTAAATAATATTTATAAGGTGGGTGTGGGGAATTATCAAGTAGGCTCAATGCATATTCCTATTTTAGATGATGATGATATTAAATTTCGTATAATGTTTTGTGAAATTTATAACAATACTTTGTTTGCTTATTGCATATTTTAGGAATATTGAATGTAATCAATACAATATAGATATATAGGTATATAATAACTAATGTTTCTTTTATCTCTACATAAAAACCATTGAATATATTAAGTTAAATATAAATTATTCCCTTGCTTAGGCATTTAAGAAAGGTAAAAATCTAATAGTCTCATAATTGCAATGTAGATAGACCAATTGCTTGTTCTATTTTTAAAAATATCAATTATTGTATTGTCCTGATATGTCCTAAACCAAAATCCATTATTGAATCACTTTCTATTATATTTCCTTTAGTAGTACCAAGACTGTCACTTAAAGTGGTGATCTTAGTCATCATTGACTTTTTAGTTGTCTCTAGGCTTGTTCATGCTATTTTGATAGTCCTTGATGATTTTTTGACCTGTAAGAATTTTATTTTTCTTATATTGCTTGATATTTTGATAAAATTTCTCTATAATCGAGACCACTCCTTAATGTGATAATCCTAGTTCTTATTTTTTGGAAAATAGTGAATGCATAGACACTCTCTAATGTTCCTGATAGCCTGTTTCCTAATCTAGAAATATATTACTACTCATATAGGTTGTTTGAAAAGTGGCTTGATAATATGATTTATCCTTCACCCTCTTCTCTAGAAAGACATCTAATTAAAGTTAAGTTTTCTATTGAATGAAAAACTAGGGTTGTCATTAAATCTTTAACAAATCTCTATAAACAATTTGTACCATAACCTAGTCATCACATCCCTATATTTCTTAATACTCAATAACATGCTCACATTCTCTCTAGGATTAGGTGCAAGGGGCATGAGGGAGAATCAACCATTCAAATCCTTGATAATATCCTCTTTCTTCCATAATTTTCCAAAGATGAATCTATCGTAGAATTATTATATGCTAGAGAGGAAAGAATCCCCTAACACTATCATAATAGAGGGTTTATGCAAGAACCTAATACTAATTTGGTAATGTATAAGTGGTTTGACTATATTTTCAAGTTGATATTAATTCAAACTTACATAATTCCTTCTTTCTCTAGACCATATTGAATAATATAATATCATAAATACAAAATATACTATTTATGTTAACATAGGTACCCTCAAGCAACCACACATAGTCAAAATAGAGGCTATCCTATCTAATGATAAATATGCCACCTTTACTACCTTTCTTAAGGAGGACAAATATATATTTTCCCAAAATGGATGAGTATTTGGTGATCCATAACATTGTTACTTATGAGGAAATCACTCCTATATAATAAAAGTAAATATAATTCTCTCGCCTCATTCATGACTTGTGCAAGATTTAAATTCAAAATCTATTAGATGTTAGTTTTATAAGACCAAATGACTAATCAAAATGGGTATATAAAATTGTGCTTATGAAAAATAATGAAAATAATATTATCTATATATGTTATGATTCTAGAAACATCAACCTAGCTTTTCCCAAGGATAAATTTCCTTTGCCCTCTATTGATACTATTGTCGATTCTTCCAAAGGTATGAAATATTGTACCTTAAGAATGACTATTCAGGGTAAAATCAAATCTAGATTCCCCTAAGGATCAAACTAAAAAAACTTCTACTTCACCTTGGGGAACATTATATTATGTTTTCATGACTTTTGGATTGAGAAATGTTGGTTGTACTTGTCAACAAGCTATGATAATAGTCTTTCATGATTTTTTGGGAAATATAGTGGCATCTTATGTAGATGATCTCTTGGATACGTCTAAGAAGTGATTTGACCATCCAATTGAAATTCATGTCGTATTTTAATGATTATGTCACTATAACATTATACATAATCCCAAGAAATATGTGTTTGGTGTTACTAACAGCAAGTTACTAATATTCATGGTGTCTCATAGGTGTACATATATTAATTAGAAAAATATAAAATTCATTGATGATATGCTTTCCACCAAAATGGTTAAAGATATAAAATCCTTCTTGGGGAAGCTAGGAGTTGTTATCCAATTAATTCCTAAATATATTTCAAAGCTTATATATTGAATCACTTCATTAAAAAGGACAATGAGTTTAAATGGAATGAAAGTTGTAACAAGGTCTTTCTTGAGTTCAAGAAATTTATTTACAAGCCCAAATATTCATCCATCCAACCTATAATTAATTCATTCTATACACCTCAAATACTTAGGTATTATGAGTTATTTCATCATATCCCATGTGAGAAGGCATGTGGTATAACCACCACTTATAAGGTATATGTATGTGGTATAGAATAAATATAGTTGGAAGTTTGGTTAAGAGTTTGTTATGTACTTAAATACCCTTCATTGAATAATGTAAAGTATAGAAGCATTGAGTTATAACATGTGGTATTAGAGTAGTTTGAAGTAAGAAATATCCTTTTGATCCTCCTCTAGCTTCAACATAGAGAAGCCATAAGAGCACTATGTTTGAGAAAATAAGTTTCAAGGGTAAAATTACCTTGTATAAAATTGTGTAAAAAAATCCTCAAAAGGAGAGGTGATCATCACTATGAAACAAAATTCTATAGTAGATTCAAAAATTTTAGGGTGAAAAATCCCTAGGAAAGGCAAAATCGTTGAAGCATCAAAAAGGGTTTCAATCCCTTCTAAGACCAATAAGGTCATAAAAATTCAAGAAAAAACCAGGTCAATTTCAATAAGAAAAGAAAAACGTTCATAAAAATACCCTAAATAACTACCACTTCAAAGGCATTAAGGAAGCTATAGAATATTCTTAAAATTTATAAGAAGATTTAGGAAGCCATTAAAGCTTCACAAATAATTGCAAGAAATTCCTACCAAGTAGCATTATACAAAGTTGTAGAAATAATTTTCTCAATATTTTTTTATTTCAAATGTAGAGTGTAAAAAATTTCAAATAAATAAAAATATTGCACAAAACTTCCAAGAAGGAATGCAAGAAATCATAAAGCAAGAAGGTTATAGGTGAATGGCCCAAAGCCTTTTTTTACAAAAAATACATGTAATTGTATAAGATTCAAATTCAAGAGGAGCTTAAATCCAAGGAATAAAAACTTTATCCCCATAAAAAAATATGTTCCAAATTAGAATAGTAGTTAAAGAGCATGAAGCAACATAATTTGTATGAAAAGAATGCTCAGATTGAGCATCCAAATTTAGCAAGCAATAAGAAATGATTTGAATGTTTGAATGCCAAATACCTCATGAGAATATTATTAGGTAGAGTTCCTATGTTTCAATGAAATGAACCACCTCAAAGCTAAGAATATAAATTATAAAATAAAAGAATGCTCTATTGGAAGGGCAAGCAAGAAGAAATAGACTATCATGAAGATTTAAACAACAAACATCATAGGAGAGGAAGATGTTATAATAGAAACAAAAGGAAAATAGACCTACATAAGTTCGAAACCTCAATCTAGAACAAATAATGTCATGTCCAAGAAGCATATTGAAAATTAGTGGATGGGGAAATGTGCCATCCAAAATGTAGGTGTCAATATTTTCACGGTGTAATTAAAATACCTAGTTCTCAATGTGTAATCTAGAAAGGAATTCTATGAGGTTTATTTCACAAAGAGTGAACAAAACATATAATGTCAAGATCTATAGGATATTAAACATTCATCTATACACCTAGATGACAAAATAGTCACAAAATATCTCGTTAAAAAAGAAAGCATTCAAAGAAAATATTGCTCAAAACTGGTTGACAAATTTTGAGCAAAAGAAAAGAGAAGTGTTAGAACCAAGGCATTTCATGATCAGATATTTTTGGAGAATGGATTGCTCAAAATAAGACAACTATTTAAGTCCCATTTCTCATTTATAGATGTCAACCATTGACATTTTGAAAATATTTTAGGACAAATATTAGCCTAAATATGCTTCAAAAGGTTTTGAACATGCAAAAAGATTAGCCAACATGAGTTATAAAGGAAAGAACACATGCAAAAGTGGACAAAAGTAAAAAATCTTGTGTTTATTGTCATCAAGATCAAGGAGCCAATCAAGAAGACTTGAATAATTAAAATATCACACTTAAAGTAAGAATAAAAAGAACAAAGGTACAAAATTTGAAATTTCTTTATAATTAAAAGCAAAATATAAAAGAATAAATTACTCTTTTAAAGGGATTTGAAAAGAGAGCAATATTATTTGAAAAGAGGGAAGGAAATTTTTTCACCTCCAATTTTTTTTTATTTGGTGAAATAATTCTCTTGAAATTTGAAACATCAATTAAGATTTGAGTATAGGCATATATATACTCATCATAAATTATTTTTCAAAGGCTAATTAAATCAAAATAAAATATCAAAATTTTGTGAAAATTTACTATGGCTATTGGAGCACCAAAGTTCTTGTTGCTTGATTTCCAACTATCAATTTGAAATAATTATGCTTCTAGAAAACTAAATTCAGAATGCATCTTGAGTTTGAGGAAGTATGTCAATTATTAGAGGGGACCACTAAATATTTGGAAGAAGAAAATGAAGACCAAATAAAGTTTGACAAGGTAGATGAAAATGAAATATTAATCATTATGTGTAGAGTAGCAGATGAGGTCCAAACATACATCTAGGATTCAACCATGAGCAAGGATGCATGGGAGAAGCTAATTTTTTTTTAAGCCAAGAACCAAAATCAAATTGTATTCCTCTAGAACTAGCTCCATTTTTTAAATATGAAGAGTGGATAAATTTTAAAATCATCCATGAGGATAATTATAGAGCTACGAGCATCATTACAAGCATCAAAAACTCATGTATTTGATGAAATATTAGTTCCAATTATTTTGACATATCTCCCATCAAAGTATTACTTTTTTTATGATAATATTAAATATCATTGAACAAATACCAATATTTGAAAATCTTGTGAATGTACTTCCAAAAGTAGAGGCCTCACACACAATATATGAAGAACGATTACAACTTACAAGTCAAAGAGGGAAGTCACCATTCAGAAGAGGCATGAGACGTCCACAACACTTCCACAAAATAAACAATTAACCAAGATATCAAAATCAGAGAAATGATTCTCAAAGAAATAATTTTTACATATAAAGGATGTGTGAGCAATAAGGAAAAATTATCACATCATGAAGGAATATTGACATAATTCATTAAAAAATGGATTCGCTTCACAAGAGATAAACCAAAAACAAGATAGGTCACATTCAAAAAAGCAAAATCAAAATTGTATAAAGGCACAACAAAACAATGTAGCCAAAGTAAATCAAGATAAAGAAGAAGAAAAAATGAATAATAAGAATATGTGTTTGTTGCACAAGCACAACTGAGACAACCTAATACTATGATAGATAAAGAAACTTGGATGCATTCAAATCATCCAAATTATTATACAAGAAAATTTGCATCAGTTGATCACTTCAAGCCAAGGAACCAATAGGAGACAACAATGCCTAGATACAAAGGCAATCGTTACAAGCACAAGCTATGGGATACTTCTAAGGTGAAGAATTTCATTATATTTTGGAACAAAGATGGTATGTTCAAGTTATTTCATTTTCTACTCATTTTTCTAAGTATAGAGAAAAATATTTATAGGATGAATGACCTATTGTGAAGAAAGCTTTGAAGAAGCATGTGATAGCTTGCAAACTAGGTCTTTTTGAAATAATATTACCTATTTTTGCAACTCAAACAGGAGATTCATACATCATTATCAAAGCCCAGGATCTCACAAAGACTCTTGTCTAGGATTGTATTAGAACTACAAGCAATCAAGATACTATATGATAAAATGCATTGTGATATCATCAAGATTGACAACATAATATGAGATAAAGGGAGATTTGTAAGACAATGACAATAGTTTTTGGGCCTTAATGGCTCAAATCTAAAGACTATAGAACACATAACATGTTCCTATATTATTTTTCAAGGAAAAAATATGGTAGCTATGGGATCATTCAAAGGACTAAAACAAGTATGCAAAATTTCTAAATATTGCATTCAAAATATACATCCCATTTATCATATCATAGAACTTATGATAAAAGGATAACGTGCAAGGAATATAGGATTTTATCACAATGAAATAAATAAAAAATATATAAAGGTAAAATAGTATAAGCCTTAAACAACCTTCTACCTATCACATGAATGACAAAAAATGATGACCAATCAATTCAATGGTCAACATTGGATGCATGGTAGCATATACTTCATTTGAAGACGTTAAAGAAAAAATAGAATTCATGCATTGAAATTCTATTGAATACATATTTATAATAAAAATATGTTTTTGGAGTGCATTATTAGTGTAACCCTACACTCCTATGTATCAAAGTAGCAAGTCTACATTAAGGGGGGATTCCTCTCTCAAATTCCAGCATCACTCTAGAAGTCAATTTTGGTCATAAGCTGAAATAGAGCTTTGACTATGATGTAATAAGGGGGTGAATATTAGGAATTTTTACATCATAGCTCATGTGATAAGGCAAGTGATATAACCATCCCTCACCAGGTATATGCATGTAGTATATGATAAATATAGTTGGAAGTTTGCTTAAGAGTTTGTTATGCTTAAAATAGGCATTCTATGTACTTAAACATCCTTTATTACATTATGCAAAGTATCAAGACATTGAGTTCTAACATTAGGATTCGTTAGAAGAAATTATTATTCAAAAATATGATAACAATATTGAGTATGTTGTGTAGTACATTAGTCACATGATGTTTTTAGTAGAAACTTAGTACGTTCCCATGGAGAAGGATTGCCTGGAAATATACTTTGCATGTAAAAAAATAAGGCATTATAAGTTGTATTAGATAACCTACATTACCATAAAAACTAACCCTTAAGAAACTTTCTAGAAAAACCTTACATCCCTAGTGATAATTGATATGCAAAATGGATCAGTATGATGCAACATTTTGACCTTTGTATTGGGACATAAAAAACTATTAGATCTTAGGTGATTACTAATCAATTGGTAGTAGCTCCCGATCCAACACAATAACACTTATATTATGAGGACATCATGGTCATATCCTATGCTCCTAATGAATTTGTCATATTTATTTCCTCTATTACCTCCAATTTTATCTAGCAATCCATTTCTTATGAGCTTATTGAGAAAGAAAAATCTCTCTAGTAGTCTCATGAGGTAAATGAAAGACATAATAAAACAAATTCTAAATCCAAAGTTGATACTCCTTCTTCCTTAAAGTGTGACAAATACATCTTCCCTGATACTTGGATATTTTATTTTGTGGATCAAGGGATGCGTTTGGGGCAAGAATTGGTATTTTTCTTGAACACAGGCTTATACTGAGAGGGGGAGGTGAACAATATAAGACCAAATTTTACTTTTCTTTCCCATTAATATTATCCAATATTATTAATGGTAATATCAACAACAGTAATCAAAGTAATGCATAAATCATCACCCAATGTGGGCCACTCCATGGAGAAAATATTTCCACTAAATTTTCTCAAAAAATCTCTTATGAATCTCTTATTTATTACAATGTTTATGGACCTCTATCCAAAGGAGACACCAATCTCCTAATGCTCTAATTTGTGGATCACTCTCTATAGGAGAACTCTTTACCCTTTTCTTTGGTTCGTGGAACTTTATCCAAGAGAACTCTTTATCCTCAATTGGTTTGTGGATCTCGCTATAGAAGAACTCTATATTACCAGTTGGTTCATGGATCACACTCCACAAGATAAATCTTTCCCCTTACTATGATTCTTGGATCTCTATCCATAGGAGAACTCTATCCCCTCTACTCTGGATGATGATCTTCTTGAATACTTTTGCTCCCACTACTATGGCTTGTGGATCTCTATCCACAAAAGACCTTTGTCCTCACTACCTTGGTTAATGGATCTCTATCCATTAGAGAATATTATCCTTTGCTTTATCACCTCGAAATATTACTCTCAACTCTATATTAGATTTGCACCAAAATCTATCCCAAGTGTAGTACAAATATACTCACAAATATTTGTCTTAAATATTTCCTCAATCCTTAACATAAAGCTTGATCCAATTACAAATCAACTCTACTTAGATTTACCCCAAGCCTTAACACAAAGCTTGAACAAATCAACAAATCAAATCTGCTCAAATATACCTTTAAGCCTTCTCAAATACTTGCTCAAATCTACCTTCAAGTCCTCTCAAGGACTTGCTCAAATATGCCTTCAAGCCTTCTCAAATACTTGCTCAAATATTCCCTCAAGCCTTCTCAAAGACTTGCTCAAATCTGCCCTTAATATTTTACACAAGCTTGCTCAAATATTTCCTCAAGTCTCCTTAAAGACTTACTCAATTCTACTCTCAAGCCTTAAAAACAACTTGCTCAAATCCGCTTTCAAGTCCTCTCAAGAACTTGCTCAATTCTTCTCTCAAGCCTTCACAAAGACTTGCTCAAATCTGCTCAAACACATGCTCAAAACAACTCATAAGATATGCTTAATTAGTATTAAATCTTACACACAATGCTATCAAATGCTTTGTCTAATCTTCAAAGTAATTCCTTTAACTTGAAGCGGTTTAGACATATTCTATTCAGAATTCATTTAACCTCTGGAACATATAGAGAATGATGTACTCTATCAAAAACTCAATATGTTCTACTCAATCATTAAGTCTATCACTTTCACAAATTTGATTTCTAATGTTTGCACATTCACTTTCAATATCACTCAAAACCAATGCTCAAGAAGTTCCACTCAATAATTCAATCAATGAAACACAACTTGATCACTAACCCTAAACAAGTGTTTTCATACTTCTTCAAACAAGGAGCACAATGTGGGTCTCAAACCCTAACTCAAATAATATTCAATATCTATATCAAATGTTCTCTAAATATTCACCAATGAAGCATATAAAAACTCACTCAAATATTTCCAACAATGCTTATCAAACAATCCTTTTCACTCCATCTTATATTTCATAACATTCAATCCAACAACACTTCAAATAAAGGATGATGTGCCCATACCTTTTTGCTTTGATGGAGATATGTCTTCAAAACTTGTCTCACTCACAATATCTTTTGCAACTATAAAAGGTTAGCACAACACTTCTTTATGAGTTAGAAAACCTTCAAATATGATTTCTAATGTTTGCACATTCACTTTCAATATCACTCAAAACCAATGCTCAAGAATTTTCACTAAATCATTCAATCAATGAAACACAACTTTCTCACTAACCCTAAACAAGTGTTTTCATACTTCTTCAAACAATGATCACAATGTGAGTCTCAAACTCTAACTCAAATAATCTTCAATATCTATCTCAAATATTCTCTAAACATTCACCAATGAAGCATATAAAAACTCACTCAAATATTTCCAACAATGCTTATCAAACAATCCTTTTCACTCCATCTTATATTTCACAACATTCAATCCAACAACACTTCAAATAAAGGATGTTGTGCCCATACCTTTTTGCTTTGATGGAGATATGTCTTCAAAACCTGTCTCACTCACAATATCCTATGCAACTATAAAAGGTTAGCACAACACTTCTTTATAAGTTAGAAAACCTTCAATATGTGTGACCAATTAAATTCCAAACCACTCTCTTGGTTTCTCAAATTATTGCATCAACTCATATAATCAAACCCTTCAAAATATTTTAGCAAAACATACAAATAATAAAAATACCTCATACACCTTTTAACTCCCTCTTAACACATTCAAAACAAAATCAGCAAGGATACTTATTACTCCAATAATTCACTTTCAAATTAATTCACTATAACTTCCTTCAAAACTTAAATGCATGGAATAGAAAGAAATTATTCCCTTAGGGACTTATATCTCCCACTTATCATAAATGCATTTCCAAAAGTAATATAACCACCATTCAAAATAATATTCCAAAGCACTTAAAAACTTCACTAAAGCCAAATTATTTCAAACCCTTGTTATGGCAAAAATAAAAAATAATTTTCAAACATTATACCTCTCAAGTTAAGCACATACATTGTAACTTAGAACCTTAGACGTTAATTTATGTAACCAAAAATTAATTCCTTGCACACTGCCTCTCATGGGAATTGAACACCCGCTCGTCTACCGCATGTGCCTTAGCCATGGCCCAATATTCGCATGAGCTAAGCACTCACTTGAAACATCTAACATGCCCACACTCCTTTGTACCTTTTTTTGGTGTCAAAATCATTTAATACAAAAACTGTCATCGGGAATCGAATGCGAGACCTACCATTCACCAAGACTTAACGCTGCCAAACCTACCGCTATGCCAACCACATGGTTGGTGATAGAGGTATGCACCCTTGCCTCTTTATTTTTCATGTTTTCCTTTATGCCTTTAAAATTAAAAACCTTCGACCTTCTTTTCTCACGAAATTCGCATCAATTGATTAATTCAAACACTTGCACATGCATTCAAGAGACTTGCTTTTAGCCTTTAAAACTTTATGGTATAAATACCATTTTTCCTCCTTGCTCGGATGTCGATGGAAATTAAACATTTAAATTTTATTCTTTGCGCCAAACCCACTTAGGGTTATAAAATTATTATAATATAAATATTATAATTATTTTATAATTAACCTTAGGCTTTCTCTTAATACTTAATATTATAATAATAAATATTATAATATTATTTCCTTTGGGCCTAGGTATTTCCTTCCTTCACCTTAGGCTTTCTCTTGACAACTTTAATATTATAATATTATTTCCTTTGGGCCTAGGTATTTCCTTCCTTTGGAATATTTAGACAATCTTTTGACCAACCATGTGAAGCTTTAAAACAAATCTCTTGGGCTTAAAATATAAATATTTTAACCCTCCTTTTGTCAATTTTCTTGCACTAATATTAAATAAATTTTGACATCAATGATAGCATAATTACTCAAAATTTCCAACAATATCCTCCTTTTTCATTAACGGTAAACCTTTTCCTTAACCATTCTTTTTCCTTTTTCTAATTCTTCTCCCCTTTGGGAAACTGCTCCTCCTAACTGAATGCTCTCCCCCTAACTCAAATATCTCCCCCTTTGACATCAATGACAAAGGGACTCCTTTGGGACTAAAGATAAGACTCTTAGCTCATCCCCCTCCCCACATCCTCTCCTTGAGGTGATTAATTTTTGGGTGGGAGTAGAACTAATCCCAACATACAATGCTCTTTTTCTTTTTCCACCTTCTTCCTTAGATGATCCTTCTAATTCTTTTGAATGTCCCTATTCTTGCTTATCCCTAGAAATTTTGCTCTACACCACTTGGCTATATGCCCAACATTATTGCACTTATAAAACTTAATTTTGTGGTTCCTAGAAGGTGCAAATATCTTGAAGTTCCTCCTGGTGAAGCCATACCCATTCCTATCATGAACCCTGCAATAAATTGTTTTATGAACAAAATGATTACAAGAGTAACAATGGTGTAAACTCAGCTAGAAGAGACCAACAAAATGGACTTCAATCACATAACACAAATGCAATATAATGTAAGAAACCTGCAAATCAACATTCTTCTCATTCCTAAATTCACACCCCTTCTCCAAAATATTACAATCCATCATATAGCAACCGAAAACCAAAGAAACCCTAAAAACATTTTTTTCTAAAAACTGCTAAAAATAGATATTTTTTCTAAAAATTGCTAAAAATAGAAATGAGTCAAATTGCACCCAAATTCGGTGCACGCATCCCTATTACAATAACGATCCTTAATTTAAAATAATTGGTCTCAACTTAAGGTATAACAAAAGATAATAAAACTCTAACATGCAAACAAATTTAAAAAAATCGACAACCTATTCTAAAAGCTAATTTTGGGAAACTAGATGGAGGAGTTAGGTTTCGAAAACATATTTTTTGGAGAGTCATGCCAATAAAGGATTTTCCTAATGTAGAACATGCACATAGAATCACCTGTTAAATTTCAAGGCCAACGGGCATACGGTTCACAAGTTATGGCTCCGACAAGGTGCATCAAACAATACCCTTGGAAGAGATGCCCATTTCTAAAATTTCTCTTAGTGAAACCATATTCCTTATTTTCATGTGTCCTACACTGCATAGCCTTGTGACCAAACATGTTACATAAGAAGCAACGTCCTTTAAAGAAATCTTGCCTTGGACCCACTGGTCTCTTAGTCCTTTCTTCTTTGTGATGTTTCCCATTCCTTATTTGTGCATTGTTTCCTTCCTTGGTGAACCTTATGTTTTTCAGCTTATCCTCATAAGTCTCACTTTATACTTCACTTTATTCTTCTAAAGCTTCTTCTTTTTTGGATCTTGAGCTTGACCCCTCTCCTTGTTCTCTTTGTCATTCTTCAAAACCAAGTCCTGTCATTTTTGATGAAGATCTTTGTGCATTGATAATCTTATTCGAAGTCTTTGAACTTTTCCCAAACTTGTGTATCTTGTATTTATACACTTTCACTTCCTTCCTTAGTGAAACTACCTCATGATCTAATATTTCACATTCTAATACTTTTACCTCTAACTTTTCTTTAAATATCCTTGTCTTAGTTATTGATTTTTTTAGATCTTGTATAAGCTTTCCCTTCTCTTCATCATATTCTTGAAATTGAATCTTGAGTTTTGAATTCTTCTTTCTAACCTTTCTTAATTCCTTAAGAGTAGAAATAAGTTTAGCTTCTAGATCTACTACTCCTTCCTCTTCATTTTATTATTCTTCCTCTACTTATTTTTCTTCAAGAGCATCTTCATACTTTTTAGATTTATCTTCAATAAGAGCACTTCCTTCTTCCTCTATTTCCAATAAGATAATTTTCTCTTCTTCATTTTATGAGGATCTTCCATCACTTTCACTTGAACTCTTGTCTGTCTTGTATGCATAGAAACTTTTCTTATGCCTTTGGAACAACTTCTTTCCATGTTTGCTTTTTCTATATTTGTTTTTCTTCTCATACCTAGATTTTCCTACTTCCTTTTTCTTATGATCCTATTTCTCTTCACTGCTATTGCTTTCAAATTTCATACAGTTAGATGCATAATGATCATATTTATCACAATTGAAACACTTCACTATTTTCATACCTTTGTGCTTTCTTGAATTCTTCTTGTTCCTTATGTTGTAGTTAGCTTCCTCATATCAAGCAAGAGCTTCATATCTAGATGTGAGTCCCTAAACTACCCTAGATCACTCTTTGTACTATGTGGATCTTCTACCTTTAGTCATTAATCCTACAACATAATCACCTATTGAACCTTTGCAACATGTTGTGAATCCCACTAATCACCTTAGCATAAGTGGTGGTATAGGGTATAGATGATCTAGCCTTAGGGAATCCAAGTTAGAGGTAGCACCTATGGTCATGTTGTGATAACTATGTGTCCCCACTACCTAACTTGGATCTCCCATGGTGCAACATATTGGGGTAAGCCTATAGGTCTATACATCACAAAATGCTCATACAACCATACCTACAAAAATAATATATGGCTAATAATGTGATCATGATGGACTTGAATGTGGTACAAGTTATGGTATAGGAGTGCTAATAGAGCCTTCCTTTAAGTAAACCTCCTCTCAAGTCCTATTTTTCCCTCATCCATGGCTAGATAAAGTGGATATATTAGTGAATATGGGATATTATTCCTACCCTTGCAATAGAGCACATAGGAAAATAGGAGGATACTTACATCATGCAAAAGGTATGGTTGTCATTGACCATATGCATTTCAACATTGTAACAACCCAAAACTACCAACCCAATTTTTGTTTTTGAAGAGCACTTATAAGACAAAGAATCTCAATGGAGACACCCTTGTTATAATTAATTTAGCATACAAGGCTTCACCACATTTGAGTTCCAAGTCACTGCAGATGACACTCAGTAGATAAGAGATGTCTACTCCCATAACTTTTGGGGTTCGCCTTCCTAAAACTACACATTTAGAAGTATGCCATAAGTGGTCTCCCCATACTTCCTATACCCTTGTCAGTATAGGACCATGTAACCATGGTTTAGGTATTACCATTTAAGGCCCATAACATTTAAATGGGGATGCCAATTCCCTAACCTGACTCTAGCTTCTCCTAGATAGGTTTATTTGATGTAGAGCCTTGATGCTTAGTTATCATGCCTCAGTGGTTAACTAAGGTAATTACCACTTAGATGTCAACTAACATGATATTCAAACCCTACATGATCAAGGAGTCACCACTACTATCTTATTAATATATTTTCATACAATATCGATCTTACTCGATCAAGGTACGACTACTCACAAGTACCCTAGCTATTGTAGACACAAAAATCCTTCTAGGTTCATGATATCCTATCTATTACATTATGGCAACTCCTTCTATTATTCTTGACTACCTAGCTATTGCATTCATGCAACTCCTTCCAGGATTGGGTTGGATGGTTTACAAGAGAATAAATTCACTTTAAGAATAGATAACAACAATATCGTTACCATAAAGCTAAAACAAAGTATTAAGCTTAAAAGTGCATTACAATACTCATCTCAAATGAAATGCACAAAATAAGAATTCCTCTTAACCATAATCCAAACTATGCTCTAATCAAAACTTGAATCTCAAAATCTTCCCATCAATATATTTGCATTAGCAAGATAATCTATATCTCTAACATAAGCATACATTTTAAATAGTTAAAGGTACACAATAATAACCATCTCAAGATATTACTCAGGAGTGCAACTCCAAGTTATCAATGAACAACATAATCTTAATTCTCCATATTTAAAGCAACACCATCTAGCAAGGTTAAAGCAACTCTTTATTGCATAAAGAAACATCATAGATTATATTTGGAAATAAGAGGTAAGATTACAATTCTTTCAAGAAATATAAGCCTTTGTTTATTTACAAAATATTTATTTTTTTAAGAGCTTAAGAACATATTTCAAGGCCTCCATACAAATAAATCTCTGCTAGCTTCTTTGATGGGAAGAACCACCCACCATTTATGAAGTTTGCTTAGGGATCAAAACAACTCTAAATGCAATGCAACTTAAATCATGCCTTACTCTATTATGCAACAACCATGCACATAACAAGAAATCTATAAGAAGAGAATTATATATCTCTTAATTATGATCTCATCATTATTTTAAAATGAAAATTTTTTATTCATATATTTTTCTTCAAAATTTTTTGAAGAAAATGTTATTGCTATAGAGTTCCTTTTGTGGAAGTATAATATCATCCAACTTTATAGCATTGAGAATGTATTGCACTATGTGTGAAACCTTAGTTATCCACCTTGCATTGGTTACTAGCACATTAAATTTCCCTATAGAATTAGATATAAAATCGATGATAGGATAATATTGAGGTGTGATTTCTAACTAGGCAGGCAATAAACTTTGAATTCTTCTACAAAAATTAAAACAATCATTAGTAGTAATCAATGGATAAGTAGACCAATGGTTTTTTTAGAAAAAAATATTAGCATGGGCCATTTCTCTCATAAGAGCATCTGGTAGAGAAGTATATTTTCCTAGTATATATTCACAAAGAACTGGTATTGAGATAAGATGGTTTGCTACCATGCATATCTTCCCCTACAAAGTTAAGTAGAATTTTTTAGTCATAAACCATTTAAAATTCTTGCTATTAGTTCTAATCAAGAATTCTTCTAATAGTAACAGTATTCTAAGTTTTTCCTAGTAACAATATTCTTAAAATTTAAAGATATGTAATTAAAAACCATACTTGGTTTTCCTATTTTTATCTTTGAATGTTTCCAAACAATGAAGCATGAACAAGCATAAATTGAAGATAATGGTATGATTAACCTTTTTTTTGCATAATTCATCAATTTTTTTCCTTGCTTCTATTTCATATTCTTTGTTGAGGATAATTTTCTTACCTTTAATAAGTAATTGATGTAAAGTTGGTATTTTAGCTTTAGGAGAATCCACATACCATTTTTCAAGTGGATGCTCCACACACCATTTTATCATTTCTTATTTTGTAGCTTGTAGCTTGTTAGAGTATATTAATTATTGGGTACATGTCAATACACCACCTTGGGTACATTATTAGATTAGATGTTTATCTTATGTTAAGTAGTTACTTGGGAATAAGTAGTAAATGCACAAGTGTTATAATGTGCAATGATGTAGATGTGCATGTAGTCCACATGTACATGAGTCATAGGAATAGGTTGAGTAAAGCCCAAGGAACTTATCTTATATATATGTACCTTGAGCTATAGAGAGAGGGAGAGATAGTGAGAGACAATGTTACTATAGAGTAGTGAGTAGGTACAATGTAGATCTTCATTGTAAAATTTTGGAGTGTTCATAATCCTCCATTATATTGCATTGTACTATTTTCATGAGCTTTAATTAATGGTATTTTATTGAGTTATTGCAAAAGTCTATTCTCTTATTTTCCTACATATTTAAGTACCATTATCATATACTTATCATAGCCTACATATTTTACATCTTGTGGTTGCATCTCCATTAATATACATCACCAAAAGCTAACAATGGTATCAGAGCACACGGTAAATTAGATACGAAATAGGGAGAGCCATAAGTGAGATTGAGAGAAAACCAAAAATTTCATTTTCAAAATTTCTAAGATTATATTTGGCTAGTCTTTCCATGGGGTTATAGAAAAATCGTGAAGAGTACGACTCAACATAAATTCCACTAGATTGATAAATACACTAGTGAAGTTCATTATCTCCAAAATAATCAATTCTTCCATTTGAGTTTCTAACATCTTGTTGTAGGAAAAAGGAGATTTAGAGAAATTTGGGAAGCTTCCTATATAGCACTAGGAAGAATATATTTATTAGAATCATTCCAATACTTGCAGTAACAAGTAGAAGACTAAATATTTTAGAGATCTGAGAAAATGTCCCATTACAAGAGTTGCAAAACTGCAAATTATAGAAGAAAGGAAAAGGCCATAGCAACCTTATTGTAGACTTAATGAAAAGGAGACTCTAGAGATGAGTCCAAGAGGAGACAGGATATTGGTGATCTCCATTAAAGATAGAAATCTATAGATTGTAGAAGAAAATTCCATAAGATCCTTGTTATAGATTCAAGGGAGAGAAGAAGACTCCAATGAATAGTCTCGATGAAGATAGGATATTGGTGATTTCCAGTGCAGATTGAATACTTCACCCTAAAAAAGTTGAAGAGACCCTTATAAGGTCCAGTTCAAGAACTCCCAATTTTGGAAGATTAGAGGTTGGTGATATCCATTAAAGACTGTAGATTATAGAGTAGAGAAGGACTAGCAAAAGTCTTATTCCAGATTCTAGTAGTACCATATTTCAGAGATCCAAGAATAAGATATCATTTCCAACACTTCCACAGTAGAAGGTTGAAGAAAATGTCTCATTTGGAAGAGCATAGAAGCTATGATATTGAAGACCTTGGAGGGGTCTCAAGTGGAACAAGGAGAAGGATTGATGAGCCTAATTTTAGGATATTCAGATAAGGCCATTAAAATATTTACTAGGAGAACTCATTGGAGAAATCTACCACCAAGGAGAAGTTCCTAATAAAGGAATATTTTGGGATAATTGTCACCAACCAATAGCAAGCCCGAATGAAGAAGGATTTGGTAAAAATCTTGCAAATTTTTAGAGGATATTGGTGAAGATCTCAAGACTTTCATATTCTTGAGAAGAAGGCCTAGATTGAAGTTAGAATTTGACAAGGAGATTTAATGAGAAAGGAGGTAAACATTACTACCAAACCTGAAAGGTTTGAAGATTGTATTTGAAGTCTAGAAGGATCATTCAGAGTTAGGTATTTGCTAAATCTAGTATAAAATATTAAAGGTTTCTTCAAGGAAAATATCAGTTGTGATTTGGAGGAGTTACCTACCAAATTTTTGAGATTCAAGGACAACATTTTAGTGCAAAAATTAACTGTGAAAGGACAACAATTATGATAGCATTAATATTTGTAGAACTCCAAATTCATAGAGAGCATCCTAAAGGAGAATCAAAACCACTACACAATAGTTTCAAGCACCAATATAGAGGAGTTACTAAGATGTGAATTGGTGAGTTAAGGATTTTTTTAGGATAGACAAGAATAGCTACAAGTCCATCAAGTTAAATGCAACAATAAGGTGAATCTAATCACCTTGCAATCCTTCATCTATAGAGTTTGTTAAGGTAAGCAACTTTGGTGCAATAGGTTCATCACTGAACATTACGTTACTTAGTTCTTTATTAAGTTTCATTAAGCACCATATAAGAGTTAAAATTGCAAGGAGAAGATTGCGTATTAAAGTCTTCAAAGGGAGTGCAGAAGGAAGTTTCTTTTAAGGTTTATACCTGCATATTAAAATAGAAGTTAGATATATTTTGATAGAAATAAAAATATCATCTTCCTATTATCCAGTTACAATAAAAAAGACATTACTACTAAGTGAAATTATAGCATTTATTAGTGCATTTGAGATTTATTTAAGAGTTACTATTAGTGCATCTTGCAAGTTACTTTGAAGGAGAAATAAGGTGATATTACTATTGCACTATTTTAGTTATTCTTAACTACATTAAACTTATTACTCTCAAAGGTTATTATGTGCATTGGTTGTTAAGTTAGAGTGAAAAACCAAAGAGCACAAGTCAACATACTATCAAAGTGTCTAGAGACACTATTGAAGCACACAAAACCTACAACTTATTATGGCCTAGAGAAGCCACCAAATAGGGTAATATTCCTCCAAGGAGTGGAGAAGAAAGTTACCATAAAAAATAGTAGGAGCTACAAAATGAGATTGGGTTAGTCTCAGGTTTCAAATGCAAATAAGGAGAATTTTACAGGTTGTCACTCAAGCACCAAACTTGTCTTATCTTACATCAAATTAAGAAAAAAGATAAGTGTCTTAAGGATACTCTATGTAGCCTATCATCCTATCTACAAGCAATAGCTATTAGCACGAGAAAATTTACACAAAGAGGATCCATGAAAAAGGGGCTCAACATCTGCCATTAGCACTAGCATAAGTGATCAAAGAGGAGCCATACAAAAGGGTCTCAATGTCTACCATTTGCAAAGGGTAAGCACTAGCAATGGTGTAAGGACAATGTTTAGTAGTAATCAAATATTCAACAACTATCAATAGATTTTCATGCCAATTAACAAGCATAGCCACTCAAAGAGGGTAGATATCATAGCCACTTGGAGAGGGTAGAATCCCTTGTGAGGATATGCAAATGAAATAAGTGAATTGATGATTTTAAATTGAATAAACTATTCTACATATAAATAACAAATGAATTAATGAATGGGCATGACCATTGATGAATCGATATCTACTTTGGAATAGTTACATGGCTACCCTCCTCTGAAAGCTTTATCCTCAAAGCTGGAAAGTACTTGAGGATACTCTTAGATTCCTAGGTAGCATATTATTTTGGAAGGTCCTACCACTTAATTAGAAACTCCTAAATTAGGTGTGATCAAAGATTTCATACTCTAGATCGTAGTATTGTTTTGGATTAGAGGTTTAGATGACCTTCTTCATCAAGTAGTGGGATCTCTGTCTGGGATTGCACATTTTGGCCAATAAATTGTTTGAGGAACTATACATGGAACACTAGATGGATGTGAGATGAAGGAGGAAGCTCTAATTTATATGCAACTTCACCAATGCGATGAAACTTTGCAGGGTCCATAAAATTGAGGTACCAATTTTTGATTAGACTTAATCTTCATGGATAATTGTTTATAAGGTTGTAAGCACAAAATGACCATATCTCCAATGTTGAATTATCATTCTGAATGATGTAGATCGTGTTGTTGCTTCATGCGATTTTATGTCTAGGTAAAATTATATTTAAGAAGCTTAAGAATCATTTGATATTGCTGTAACAAATCATCAATCTGGGATACCTTGGAAGTGCCTTGAACATAGTCTACGGTTGTCGATGGTTTCTAACCATAAAAGGCTTCAAATGGTGACATCTTAAGGTAAAATTGTAAGAAGTATTATACCACCATTCGACTAAGAAAATTCATTGAATCCAGTGATGTTGCTTGTCTTGAGCAAAACAATGAAGGTAAGTACCTAAACACTTGTTGACAATCTTTGTTTGATCGTTCGACTAGGGATGGTATGCTGAAGATATATTTAACTTGGTACCACTAAGGCAAAAGAGTTCCTTCCAAAATTTGCTTGTAAATATAGGATTGCGATCACTCACAATGGTTTTGGGCATTCCATGTAGTTTGAAAATATAATCCAAAAATACCTTAGCCACTTTACTTGTCAAATAGGAATGTTGTAGGGCACAAAAATGAGCATATTTGGAAAGGCAATAGAATACCACCAAAATCACTATTTTACCATTATATTTGGGCAAAACCTCAATGAATTCCATGGAAATTTGCTCCCACTAGCGATTAGGAATAGATAAGGATTGTAATAAACTAGGAGATTTAATTGTTTTCCTGTTGTTACATTGACATACTTCACATTCAGCCACAAAGGTTTTGACATCTAATTTTAAACCTTTCTAGGAAAATGATTGCTTTACCCTTTGGTATGTTTTCAATAATCTTGAATGTCCTGCAGGAGGTGATGCATGCAATTCTTGGAGAATCATAGATTTAATAGTAGATGAGTGAGGAAGGTATATGTGATATTTTTTTGTGAAGCACTCCATCTAAATATGAGAAATAAGAATGTAGAGGTGAACCCTTTTCTATATCTTGAATGATTTGAGTCATTTCTAAGTCAGCCAACCATTCTTTTTAAATTTGGGAAAGCCATTGAGGATAATGACTCGAGATGTAATTAATGGTTACCTCATATTCATATTTACAAGACAAAGCATCTACTACCATATTTTCTCTACCCTTATTGCATTCAATGACAAAATAAAAACCCAAGAGCTTGGTAAGCCATTTATTTTGTTTAGGACATGAAATATGTTGTTCTAAGAAATTCTTAAGGCTACTATGATCAGTTTTAATGATAAAATGACTATTTAATAAATAATATCTCCATTTCTCTATAGCATGTAGAATAGCTACCATTTATTTTTCATAAGTGGATCGGACAAAATTATTTCCTAAAAGTTTCTTGATCCCAAAAGCCAATGGATGTACTTCTTATATTAAAACTACTCCAATACCTGTGCCAGAAGCATCACACTCAATGATGAAGGGTTTGCTAAAATTAGGAGTGGCCAAAAATGGAGAGGAACACATAGCCTCCTTGAGGGTGTTTAAATCCTGATAAGTAGCTTCGTTCCAATGAAAAGTATCCTTTTTGGTCAAATTTATGAGTGGTGTTGCAATATTACCATAGTTGCAGATTGATTTTTGATAATAGTCTATTAGTCCTAAAAAACCATGAAATTTTTTGAGTGATTTTGGTAAAGGCCAATCTTGAATAGCCTTGATTTTATTAGGATCTACTTTAAATCCTTCATGATATACTATATGACCCAAATATTCCACCTCTTGGACTCCAAATGCACATTTGGATTGTTTAACAAATAGTTTCTCCTTTTGTAATAGATAAAGGACCTTGTCAACATGATCTAGGTGATCCTTCCAATATTTATTTTAAATTAAGATATCATCAAATAAAACTAGGAAAATTTTACAAATATAGGGCCTAAATACATGGTTCATGAGGCTTTGAAAAGTTTATGGAGCATTAGTGAGGCTGAAGGGCATGAATAGAAACTCATAATGGCCCTCATGAGTATAAAAATTAGTTTTAGGGATGTCTTCTTCTCTAACCCTAATTTGGTGAAAGCCCAAGAATACGTTGAGTTTGGTGAAATAACTAGCACCCTGTAATTCATCCAACAAGTCATCGATGACTGGGATAAAAACTTTTATTTTATGGTAATCTAGTTAAGAGGACAAAATTTAGGACACATGCACCAAGAGTTATCCTTACGGTGTACCATCACCACTGGGGATGAAAAAGGACTGATGCTAGGATGAGTGATGCCATGCTCTAACATTTCTTGAACAAAATTTTTAATTTCTAAAATTTGGGGATTTGGATAACGATAAGGATGCATGTTAGGAGGAAGACTACCAGGAATTAGATGAATGGAATGATCATGTGATCACTTGGGGGGTAGACCCCTTGGTTCACTAAAAACTATCCACAATATCTTGAAGATCCCTTGGAATAGTTGTAGGAGAAGAATCTAAGGATTGAGCCTCGATGGAATTTATTTGGGCAATAACCCCATAGCCACCTTTCTTCAATAACTTCTCCATGCTATGTGAACTCACTACGCTGGAAGGAGGAGGTTGAATCCCTTGAAGAAAAATGACCCTTCCATTCTATGACCACTTGATGTATAATTTTTGGAGATTAATAGTAACATTGCTAAGTTGAGATAACCATTGTGCTCCCAAAATGATGTATGAGCTTCCCAGGTTCATAACATAGAGAGTACCTACCCATGTATAATTTCCCATTTGGATTGTAATTTTGGATTTTTGACCCACATATTGAGCATTGCCTCTATTTGCAATAAGGACTTGGAATTTATATTTATTAGAAGAGTGGATATACAAGTTCAAGTATTTGGTTGTTTTATAATCGATGAAGTGATGTGTATTTCCTAAATCAATCAACACATTAACACACTAATATTTAATGAATACTTGCACCTTAATAGTGTGATCTTGAATACCCATAAGTGCATATATCAAGAGAGCCATTGTATCATCTTCTTGTGTGTCATCATTTATGGGTTCTGTAGATAGCCCACGTTGAGAAATATCTTCTTGCTAGGTGTCATCTAATGTATCGTCATATTCTAAGTGAAATTTTTGATGTTGCACACAAGCTTGTTCTCTTGGGTGATGTGAATGCCATTTAGAATAGAAGAAGCCTATGGAATGCTCAATATTGTGGTAAGGATGATGAGAGTTGAAATATCAACGATATGGAGGGACTTAATATTGGAGTTTTTGTTCCATTGCTTGAGCTATATGTTGTGCATCATCTAGGGTATAAGGATCATGCATGTCAACTTCCTTGTAAATATTATGTTTAAGACCATATCAAAAAGCAAAATCCACCATTGTTGGACTTATCTCATATGTATAGGTGAGTAGACTAGTAAATTCAGAGATATAGTCATCTACTAATCTTATTTGCTTAAATAAGGTAAACCACGTATGATGTGGAAGATATTTTATCGTATATTATAAGAATTTTTTCCTTAAATTCAGGCCATAAAAGAGGATATTGATTTTCGTGAAGTTACCATAACAACCATTGATATGCTTGTGTACCTAGTTTAGAGACTGAAAAAGCAACACGACCTATTTTTGAAACATGGTACAATCAGATAAGGCCTTCCATTTTTCTAGCCATCCATGTGGGTCATCTCCTTCAAATGTGGGTATGTCAATTTGAGGAACTTGAACATCATGAGGCCATTCCAAATACTTGGAAGCACCACCTGCTTCTTGGTCTAAATCATTAGCAAAGCTTTTGTTAGTAGCAATTTGTCTTTGATGAATATTTAAAGGTTTAGGGTTGAGGATATTTTGTGACCTAGGAGTAAGAGGAGGTGTCGTAGAAGTAATATGGACTTCAATGGATCTTAGCATAGTACGAATTTCCTTCAACATTGTTTCTTGTTGAGTAAGATATTGATGTAAGGGGGCATCCACATTGTTGGGAATTGGGATAGATTCCATAGGAGGAGGATTATTGAGAAAAGGGTCGACATTATCCAAATAAGGAGAAGCCATAGAATTTAATAAATAATAATGACATGGGTTGAAACTATTGATGTTGTTGGGTGTATTAGGATGCATACCTTAACTTCTTGGTGGTCACCTTCTTGTCATAAACACATAAATTGGTGAGGAATGTCATTGCAATATTTCTTTTAATCGATTCCACTCATGAGGAATTTTTGTGATTAATTTGTTCAACTAGCTCAAAAATTCAAATTTTGAAAGTTTAGATTTGGAAATTGTGTGAAAAAAATTTGTTTTTTGGAGCAAAAATTTTGGGTTCCAACGGTTAGATTTCAAATTTGGTAGGAGATAATGGTTAGGTTTTAATTTCAATGTTCAATTTCCAAATTTTGTAGGAGACAATGGTTAGATTTCAATTTCAATGTTTGATTTCCAAATTTTGTGGGAGACCACGATCGAATTCCAATTTTTAACGGTTGGGTGGAGAGACTTGATAGAGAGGATGTAGACAACGTATTAGTGGATAGATTCTAATTTTCAATGGTTGGGTGGAGAGACTTAACAGTGAGGATGTAGATAATGTAACAATGGACACTAACAATGAGGATGCAAAGGCACTAATAGCAAGGACTATGGATAATGAGGATGCAAATACTAACACAGAAAGACGGACAACCTAACAATGGACACTAATATGGATAGGCAAACACTAACAACGGTATAGATAATGGAATAGTGGACTATGGGGATCTAACCATGGAAGGGACACTTGGCGAGGAGAAGGCAATGAATGCACAAGAGAGAACCAACGTGACCACCGTATGGTGGTCAATAAACGTAATGCATGTTGGTTTTTTTAAACCATAGAGAGTCCTCGATGCAGCTAATGTGGGACTAAAAATCATAGAAAATTGATGTGATGTATGTCATATCTTCCTTGGATTAATTAAAAAATTTATTAATCAAAACTTAGAAATCCTTTAGCGCACTTCAATTGGACGATTTGTTTTAGGGTTTTGGAGCAAAATTTCAACGTTTTGTGGGTGAATTAAATGATGTGATATTTTTTTTGAATTAAACTTATTGGCTTGAAAAACTCTATAAATATATTCCTAAACCATTTTAAATGCATCACAATAGTAGCTGCATCAAGGATATATCAAGGATTTGTTCATATTTTCCTAGGTATTTTTGATTTAGAAATACACGTTTTTATGTTGGTCATTTATCTTTTTGCACACAAACTTATTTATTAGTAATTATGGGAGGTTGGTCGGTTCTTATTAATTTTTTCAAACCTAAGCCAAAATGACCAAACTAGCCTAGAGGAAATAGATCAATATTCCAAAAAAAAAATGATTGTTGTTGAATTTCACTACCTAAAAATTCTATACTTCTTGTTGTTGTATTGTTGTTGCTTATTAATTGAGAATGTACGAGCTATTGCTAGAGTGAATCAAATATTTCTTCACAAAAAATTAACTGAAATGAAGGAGCCCAGCCTACGAGCTAGCTACTCAATGGTAGAAATCTAGAAATGTAGAATAAGGTGGTTGTCTTCTCTAGGAATGTAGCTCTAATACCACTTGTAAGGACAATGCTTACTAGTAATCGTATATTCAATAACTATCAAGAAATTTGTATACCAATCAACAAGCACAACCACTCAAAGAGGTTAGATATCATAGCCACTTAGAGAGAGTAGAATATCTTTTGAGGATATGCAAATGAAATAAGTGAATTGATGATGTTCAATTGAATAAATTATTCTACCTATAAATAGAGGAATGAATTAATGAACGAACACGACCATTGATGAATCAATATCTACTTTGGGATTTAAAAAAAATGTGCTTAAGAAATGAGAAAATTGAAGGGCTCGATATCCACCATTGGTAAGGGAAGCACTACCCAAGGTGCTTGAGAAAAGAGCCATCCATAAGGCTTGATATCCATCTCATTAAGGCATTAGAAGATACCTTAGTCCATCACCCAAGGTGATGTCAACCTGCAACATAGAAAGGACCTACATAAGGTGAATATAATATATTGCACCCTACATAAAAACATAGTGCTAAGGATAGCATATCATAAGAAATGAGGATAAATGTATAATGTTAAATCAAAGGTGTATTACTATAGCTCCAACATGGTTGAATCACCAGTCGATAAATGCATCGAAAGCTAGCATTGGAACACCATTGTAGTGCTTGAAATCCATCTCAATTGGAGCCAAATTCATCACATCAATGTTTATCTAGAAAGAGATCATTGTACAAGAGAATATGGAGTGCGTCAGAAGTTGAAGCCATTGAAGGCTGCAGACAAAGAGGTGTGCAACAATGTTAGGATCTGCCTAGAAGAAGACATAAGTTATTTTGGCTAGGAGATAGGGTTTGAGCGGGCTGCAGAGGCAGGTGCATGTTTGGAGATGTTGTAGAATACGGTGACCGAACAACACAAAAGTGAAGATCACTTCTCCATCAACCCCGGGTGTCTGATGTAGGAGCATCCAGTGGCACCTGATGCAGAGGCATCTAGTGGCAGGAGAGCCATCTTTGAATCAACAAAAATTTCTAAGTGTTTGCAAGGAGAAGCTGTTGTGATATCACGATAGAAAATGTGTCACGATATCGTGATACAAGTGGCAGAGAGAAGCCTATAGAGAGAAGCTATCACGATATAACGACAAAAAATGTGTCACGATATCGTGACACAAGTGGTGGAGAGAAGCCTGCAGGGAGAATCTGTCACGATATTGCGACAGAAAATGTGTCACAATATCGCGACACAAGTGGCGGAGAGAAGCCTACAGGGAGAAGCTATCGCGATATCATGACAAAAAATGTGTCACGATATCACGACACAAGTGGTGGAGAGAAGCCTGTAGGGAGAAGCTATCGTGATATTGTGACAGAAAATGTGTTGCGATATCGCGACACAAGTGGTAGAGAGAAGCCTACAGGGAGAAGCTGTCGCGATATCGCGACAAAAAATGTGTCGTGATATCGCGACACAAGTGGCGGAGAGAAGCCTACAGGGAGAAGCTGTCACGATATCGTGATAGAAAATGTGTCGCGATATCGCGACACAAGTGGCAGAGAGAAGACTACAAGGAGAAGTTGTCACGATATCACGACAAAAAATGTGTTGCGATATCGTGACACAACTGGCAGAGAGAAGCCAACAGGGAGAAGCTGTCGCGATATCGCGATAGAAAACGTGTCATGAAATCACAACACAAGTGGAGAGAAGAAGTCAGGAAGGATGAAGCTGCAAACAAATATGTCGTGATATCGTGACATGTCATGATTTCATGACCCAAAAGCAGAAGGAGAGTACGAAAGGCAAAGATGTCACGATTTTGCGACATGTCACGGTTTTGCGACCTGAGGAAGAAAGAGAAAGTCGAAAGCTAAGATGTTGCGATTTCATGACCCGAAGGTAGGATGAAGAGTGGAAGAGGAAGATGTCATGATTTCGTGACATGTCGCAGTTTCACGACCCACAGAAGAGAGAGAAGGCACAGAGGGGAAGATGTCGCGATTTCGTGACATGTCGCATTTTTGCAACCCGAAGAAGGGAAAGGAGGCAAGGAAGAAAAATGTCGTGATATCGCGACCGAAAGAGAAAAGGATGGGCAAGAGAGGAAAGATGTCACAATTTCGTGACATGTCATGATTTCGCGACCCAAAAGCAGAAAGAGCGTACGGAAGACAAAGATGTCACGATTTCGCAACATGTCATATTTTTGTGGCGCAAGGACAGAGAAGGGGCCAGAGACTGAAATGTGTCATGATATCATGACCTATCATATTTTTATGCCCAAAGGGAAAGCCGAAGACGAAGATTTGAAAAGGCATATGTTTCGAATACCAGGACAACGAAGCGGCATGGGAAGACAAAACGAAAGGTTCTAGAAGAGGAAATGAAGGGCCACCAGTTGGAAATGAAGTGTCACCTGAGAACCTTTAAAAATGAGAATAGAGGCATGTACAAGGGGTTGGAAAATGGCAGTTGCAGGTTGGAGAAACTGCAGTTGCGAGTTGCACAGTCGAGTTGCAGAGTCGAGGCAGAGGGCCACTCGGACCGGCTTGAGTGCTTTTCCTTCCAAAATTGTAGAGTTAGATAATTGCAATAAAGTGTGAGAAAACTAAGCCAGTGGGCTAGTTGCTGTAAATCCTACGGGCTGTAACTGTAAATCTTTGCAAGTTAATGAATGGAAAAGAGTGTTCTTGTTTCTTGTAAATTTTGTTTTCAATTTTTTGAGTGAAAATTTGGATTTGGTGGCTTGCAATTTTTTGACCCCCATCAAAAGGAAGGATATAAAATATTTGATTTATTTTATGGTATAAGTGGTTTGTGGAGTGACAAGGTTATGCAATGATTTGATTTATTTTATTTTATGGTATAAGTGGTTTTAGGAGTGATAAGGAAGTTATGCATTAATTATTAAGAAGGTTTTCTAATTAAAAGCCTTGGTAAATATTATTGTGAAGTGGAGTAATGTTGATTATTTTGTGATCTTCTAACCCTTGTGAAGATTGGTAAAAGAACATTTTTATTGAGGCAGATTTCCAAAGAGGCTTCTTCATCTTCATAAAATGTATGGGCACATTATCCTATTTATTATGGTGGTTTATTTCTAAAAATATCTTTGGAGTGAAAAGGATTGATTGTGGTTTCCTTTTCAAAAGTTATTGGTTTAATGCTTCAAGGTTTTCTAGATTGAGAGTTGTGATTAAACCTTGTTTTATAAGCATTGTTGTTGGATCCCATTGGTTGTGCAAAGAACTTGAACTTGAGTTAGAAAAGAACATGAGTATCATTGTTATATGATATTTGTGGTTGAGCATTGTTGGGAACATTTTAAGTTGTTTGATACATGCTTGGACTAGGGTTTATGAGAAATGGTTGTTCATTGAGGTGATTGGTTGAGTTGAGTTTATTGAGCCTAGTCAAGTGGATGCATGTGGTTGTTCAAGTTCCATAAAACAAACTATTATATATTCTTGATTTGAGTTGAGATTGAGATTTGAGAATAGAACATATAGAGTCTCTAACAATTCTCTTTATGCTTCTATGAGATTGATTTGAGTTGATATTGGGATTTGAGTATAGAACATATAGAGTCTCTAACAATTCTCTTTATGCTTCTATGAGATTGATTTGAGTTGATATTGGGATTTGATTATAGAACATATTGAGTCTCTAAAAATTCTCTTTATTCTTCTATGAGATTGAGTTGAGATATTGATTGAGCATTAATTATAGAACATATTGAGTCTCTAACAATTCTCTTAATGATTCTATGAGAGTTGGACAAGTTCTATGTGAGCTTGTTAAGCAGATTTGAAACAAGTATTTGAGAAGGCTTGTGGACTGATTTTGAGTAAGCTTTTATGGAAGCTTGCTATGTAGATTTTAGCAAGTCCTAGAGAGGAATTATTGAGAATATTTGAGCAAGTCCTAGAGAGGACTTGTTTAGAAGATTTGGAAAAGTCCTGTGTGGACTTGTTGAGCAGATTTGGACGAGGTTCTATGTGGACCTGTTGAGAAGATTTGAGCAAGTTCTGTGTGGACCTTTTCAGTAGATTTGGACAAGTTTTGAATGAGCTTGTTGAGCATATTTGGACAGGTTCTATGTGGACATATTGAGAATATTTGAGCAGGTTTTATGTGGACATGTTGAGCATATTTGGACAAGTTATGAGTGAGCTTGTTGAGCATATTTGATAAGTGAACCTATTGAGACAGAGCTTTGGAGGTGACAGAGTATAGAGGAAAAAGTCTCAGTGGATAGAGATCCAACATTCAAGATAATTGAAGATAGATCTGAGTGGGGAGTATTCAAGTGTAGAGAGATCCACAAATCAGTGCAACAAAGAGACAAAGTCTTCTAGAAGATAGAGTTATCCTATGGAAGATATCCATGAACTTGAGATTAGGGGATCAGCATATCCTTTGGACAAAGGTCCATAAACATTGTAATTGGGAAGGATTCCCAAAGAGATTGATTGAAAAAAATTTAGTAAAATATTTTCTTCGTGGAGTAGCCCACATTGGGTGAACCACGTAAATTGTGGTGTCTTTATTGTGTATGGTGTTTTGTGCATTACTTTAATTATTGCTATTGATACTGCTATATATACATTGCATAATATTGAATTGAAAGAAAAAGTAAAAAGGGGTCTTATATTGTTCACCCCTCCCCCTCTCAGTATAAGCTTGTTTTCTTCAATATCCTTAAAAGTATTTCAAATTACTTTAATTGAAATACAAAGTACTTTAATATTTGCAATTAATACCATAGGATATATAAGGGTTTCTACTTGAAAAATTAAAACTTTATTATTATTGCAAATATTATTAATTTCTAATATTTTAAAATTAGGGAGTTATAAGGTATACTACATCAAACATATATTATTGGAATTTAGAAATATTAAACTATTCGATATTAAGGGGTATAAAAACTTCATTATTTACTTAAAGGAGTTGGAATTATTTACTTACACTTGTCTCATAATCATACTAAAGGGACAAAAGAAATCCAACCATAGAGAACTTCAAATTGAAGTGCAAAGTTCATAGGAGAAATAAGGTGAAATAAGGTGAAATAGGAGTTGATAATTATCATTCCCAAATCAACTCAAAAGGTGAACTATTACTTCCTAAAGCACTTTACCAAGATTAGAGTATATTCTAATCACTAGGGAGACATAAGGATCCTACAAAACCTAAGACTTAGAAAGGTTTTATCAAAGTAGTTCACCTTCTCTAAACTAGAGATTCATAAGGTCATCTACAACTATTATCATGACAATAAACAAATTTATTCTTACATAATATCAACTACTCAAAGGACCAAATTACTCCTCATGGAAAAACAAAGTGAAGGCAATTCTAAAAGTTGAAAAACTTTGGGACATTGTCCAAGGAACAATGGCTAAACCTACAAGTGAGGCAGAGATTCATAAGTATGAATAAAATGATGGAAAGACCCTCATGATAATCACCTTTGCAATTATATATGAAATATAACCTTACATTAGTTCAATAACAACTTCTATAGATGCTTGGAAAGCTTTAGCCAAGATATTTGAAGGGAAGAATAAAGCCACTATCTTAAATCTCCAAACTCAATTACATTCCTTAAAAATGAATAGTGGTGAAAGTATAGAACTATTCCTAAGGAAGGTAGCATATATAAATAGAAAATTATTAACCTTATAAGAAAAGGTTGAAGATAAGTTTTTTGTTCAAGTAACTATGAGAGCACTTATAGAAAACTACAAATATTTAGTTACATCTTTACAAATTCTAAGTAAAGATACTTCCTTTAATGAGTTAGTCAATATTATTCAAGAATACAAAGTGGAAAATACACTTAAATATGAAATGACTAACAATGCATTGGTTTCAAAAGATACTCCATAGGGAAATGTTGCCTCAAATTCAAAAGGACAAAGACCATGGAATAACAGATATTATCATGTATGTAGAAAAAAAGGACATAGTACTAATTATTGTAGATTAAATCATAGAAATTAGAATTAGGGAAATTAGACAAACTATGGAAGCCAATAAAATAGGATATTCCAACCAAGACAATATCGAATCAGTATAGTCCACATTAGCAACAATTTCAACATCCATATCCTTCACAAAATCAATGTAAATATCCTCAATTTCAATATCGAGAAGGGAATCAAAAAGGTACTTAACTTGAGAGATCCCTGAGATTCAAGAAATGGAATAACCTACAAAAGAACATGAAGTTAAATATCTTAGCAAAGATAACATTTTTTTAAGACGCTAACTACTTGCTCGAATAGAATACAAACATCAGGAAAGGAGAGTACAAGATCCAGACAGAAGAAGATCCATTTTGAAGACTAAAGTATTCAATACCCAAATAATGTAATATAGGGGGTGTTAGAGTATATTACATTATTGGGTACATGTCAATGTACCACCTTGGGTACATTATTATATTAGGATTTCATATTATATTAAGTAGTTACTTGGGAATAAGTAATAAATGCACATGTGTGCAATGATGCTAATGTGCATGTAGTCCACATGCACATGAGTCATAGGAATAGATTGAGTAAACCCCAAGGAAATTATCTTATATATGTACCTTGAACTATAGAGAAAGGGATACAAAGTGAGATACAATGTTACTATAGAGTAGTGAGTAGGTATAATGTAGATCTTCATTATACAATTTTGGAGTATTCATAGTCCTCCATTATATTGCATTGTACTATTTTTGTGAGCTTTCATTAATGGTATTATACTGAGTTATTGTAGAAGTCTATTCTCTTATTTTACTACATATTTAAGTACCATTATCATATACTTATCATAGCTTTCATATTTTACATCTTGTGGTTGCATATCCATTAATATACATCACTAAAAGCTAATAATGGTCTAAGAGCACATAGTATATTAGATAGGAAATAGGGAGAGCCACATGCGATATTACGATAAATCCAAAAATTTCCTTTCTAGAGAAATCTAGAAACATAGCTGAGTAGGAGTAACCTAACACTAAAACAATGAGAATTTTGACAAGAAAGAATGGTGTGTTTTTGCCTAAGATAATTTATCTTCATATTTGATTATCTATGAAATCGAAGCATTAGTCCATTGTGTTTTAATTTTTTGAGCATTAAAAATATAAAAAATTCTTGGAACTATTATTTTTTTGTTTTTAATATTCAAAAATAAACATTGTTGACCAATTTTGTATGGTCCCATAACATCCATGAATGGATTTCCCAAACCTATGTCATAACTAGAGTCATTGATCTGCATAAAATCTATTAAAAGGACCTTATTACCAATTTATCCTAGAATTATAATTGAAAAATATTTTAAAACTCTACTACCATTCATGGTACACTTTATATTCTTTGCTTAAAATTAACCATTGATCCACCACCTTTTGGTGTGCAAAGTTGATATTTGAACTAGTGTCTATAAAAGCTATATATTTTAAAAAATATTCATTGCCATATTTTGCAACTCTTACTGGTATCAAAATTGCTAACTAAGAAGTAACAACCTATTGGTCCAAAATTTTCCTAGTTGCTAACATGCACCATATATTTTGGCCAATGTTGGATGACTAGGATTTCTTCTAAGTTCAACCTCCTAAGCAGGTCTATTCCTTGTAATGCTATGAAATTGAAATGGGGGTTTTATATGAAATAAATAAATGGAAGGGGTAGAAAGGAGTAAGGTTTAATAGAATTGATGAATGGTGGATGGGGTATAGTGTAATAATAATGAATATGTATTGCAAAAAATCCTTACCCTATTAATTCTTAGTAAAACTTAATATACCAACCATCATCAAATGCATCATAGAGTTTATTTAATTCTATTTATATGTTTAACCATTCTAAATACTTTTGAAAAATAAACCAATAGCGATCCAAAAAATAGAATTCTCTTTAACAGAATAAACTAGTCATGAAGTGTAACGAAAATGGACTAAAACATAACATTCATTCATAAAAACCTGTAGTAGCAATCATAATGGAGGCTAAACAACTTTTACTTCTCATTAATTTCTAGAATTGGTCATACAACACATACTCAAGCAAATTCTATAGAGTCAACCCTTATTTTGAGGTCTATTGAGCTATTTATAGGCTATTTTTGGATCTTGTGGCATAAGGTTTACAATATAGTTATAATTCTATTAGATGGAAAACCTAACAAAGAATGTTCTTGGGAGAAAATTTCAGTTTCATACTTTATCAATCTAGTTGCTTGTGTTGTTGATGTGGTTGGTCTAGATTTCACATTGCATCTTGATTCAAATTATTTTGCGATCTAGTCCATGGATCTTCAATTATCTTCTGCTATAAATGGATGAACTACTTTAACTATCTATCAAAGACATTATTCTTAAATTCAATGGCTTTGGCTTAAACAACTAGAAAGTATTGAGGTGGTTACCACTCTAAAAGAGACATTTTTAAGATAATGCATGACAAAGTTAGAATTTGTGATGATATTAGGTCCTCATGTTACTTAGAAGACCTATTGAATCAAATTCAAACTTTTGAGAAGGTTTGATGACAACATTGCTCGATAAAGCCTAATTTTGTGCATTCTTGGCTAGTGCCTTGGTCTTTTAGCCTTATGCATTTTAGGCTTCCATGTCACTTCTACTTTTAAAACCTAACTTCATTCCACCTTGGTATCATTTGCATATTTTTAGACTTGGACAGGTTCGAAGTTCAATTCTCATTTTAAGTTGAGAGAGATTTCCTTTATTGTTGTTGGGTTGTTTTGAATTTATTACTTTTAGATCTTTTTACATATTTTTGGACTTTGGAATGCTCTGCTAACATCATTACTTGGAAAATTCCAAAAAATGTCAACTCAAGATTTTTGCATTTCAACAATCTTCTTTAGGACTTAGCTAATTTTCTCAATGTTGCCTAACTACCTTGGAGCATAGTTTTGGACTGAGGCATTGTAGATTGTTTTATCTGGGTTTCTTGAGTGCTTAAGCCAACTTCAAAATATTTTCCCTTAGAAAGAATTGAGTAATCATATTTAGCAAAAAGGTTTACAAATGATGGCATAAATTTGACCTAGATTCTCCCGGGTATTGTTGCTCATAGAAATGAAGAACCTGGAGAGCCTTATATCATTGGTCATGGAGTCAACATTTTAGAAGGTGAAAATTTTTGAAATGGTATAAGGGGAGGTAATTATGAAAATGAGAAGTTTAATTTGATAATGCATATTTTAAAATATGAATTGAAATCACTAATGAAGTGAGAAGAGGTAGTTAAATGAAGCAAGTGTGAGGATATGGTGAAGGGGAGAAAAATGAGTGTGAATGGATGGTACCCTTTTGTCAAAATTTTTTTTTCCTAAGTTTAACTAAAATATGCTTTCAAATTTAGATTAACTACCTTAAGAAATTGAGCCCCTCTTTTTGAACTGGCATATTTTTCCAAAAATTTATTACTTTATGTAAGTGTCCCTCGTATGTGCTCCATTTTGAGCAACTAATAGTCTTTTTCCAACATGGCTACTTTAATTTGGATACCTTGTGCTTGTTTTCATCCTTGGGATGTTGAAGCATCATGCTTTGGGCTTGCTATCTTTCCTTGTTCTTGTATGTCAAGTGTCTTATGACCATCTTCTAGCCTTATAGTCATGGTAGCCAGGGCTCTTGCAATTGCATATTGCTTCTCTTGTTCATTACTGACTACTTTTGACTCCCCTTTTTGCTCTTCCTCTTGCCTTTCTTCACTCGCCAAGACATTTTTTTATTTCTAGAGTATTTGGCAAACCATTGTCCAAATTTTTGAATTTGGGTACTAAATTTTTTGAATATCTTCATTAATTTATTTTAATTGGTATACATTTTCATATGAAGGATCACTATATCTTATTATTGTCTCCTAGAGTTTAGCCTATATTATAGCTAACTTGTTTAGGAATCCAAATACTTGAGTTTCTTGAATAGATTCTTGCCATTATCTTAGCTCTTCTTCATTATTTTCTATTAGCTCTATTTGAGTCTAGAATTCTTATTTAGTATAGAGTTGGAGCTCTTCATCCCAGAAACCTATAAATCTAAAATATCCACTCTCTTTTATTAGGCCCATCATTTTCTGCTTTTAACTATAGCCTATTTGTCATCTACCATTCTTGTTGAATTAGATTATTTTATTTTATTAAGTTTTAGAAAACATACATTGCTATGCTCCATTCCCTATTTGTTATTACTTTTATTTCCAATTCAAACCTTCTTTCATCTAGGCTAATTATGGATTTTGCTTGCTCTATTTTATCTTTTAGCTTAGCTTGGGTGTGTTCTAAATCCTTATTTGTAGTTTCTATGACTTCTATGTTGAATTATAGGTAGTCAACAATTGGATAGAATACAAGAGAGCTTTGGAGGATTTTATTCTAGCTCTTTCTTCAAATATTAGCATCTCTTAGGAGAAGAAAGAAGCTTGAGCCTTTTTCCTATGGGGTTAGGAGCTTCATTATCATCTCCCTTAACCTCTAAATCTTGTTTTCCAAGGATTTTTTTTCATATTTTGTTCTTCCTTTATTGTTGCTTCTAAACTCTTTATCTTCTTTGTCAATCTATTGCATTTATTCCTTAGCCTGTCACCTTGGAGATACATAGTGTTGATCTAATTCTAAGAACTGAGTAGGTTCTCTTCTAATGGAAGACAAACAATATCTATTGCTTGTGTAGATATGTGGTAGTCATCTGATATCATCTTGAATTCTAGCTTGCCAACTTTCAGAGTGGTAGTGAACCTTAGCTATTAATAAGTAGTTGAGTAAAACATGTTCATTAGCCTAGGTGGTGCTCTCTTATTTTTTCTTAGTGGTCTATCTTTCCACCAGTCTTGCGCATTATGGTTTATTTCTTTGAGCTTATTAATGGTGGCCATGGATGGATGATAAGAAGGTGGTAATATCAGGAAGATGGGTTGGAGTATATAAAATAGAGACAAAGAAGACTTTTGAATGGTCAAAACCATAGATTTTATTTGCAAAGTGGATATGGTGGAGGGTGGTTCAGATGTTGTTGTTTCTTGAGTGGTTGGTCTTAGTGGGGAATTATGTTGTGGAAGAAAAAAGGAGGGATAATTAGTAGGGATAAGAGGAGGAGAAGAAGTATATGTAGGGACTTGATATATCATACCTATCTTTGTTACTTGTGGCTACTTCAAGGTTGGTGTGGTCACTTGCTCAATTGATAGAATTAAGTTCTAATTTTTGCATATTGTAGATGCTCTTTCTTGTAGCTACCATAAAGGATTGATTTTCTTTTGCTGTCCCTTGTTCTTTTGTGGGATTAAAGGATTGTAAGATTGTATTCTTAGTATCTGTTATAGATATGAACTTAGCCTCATCAAATCCTTTACTTTTTTTCCATGGCTTGGTCTGACTCCTATATAGTCTTGATTGGTGTTTCTTATTCTAGGCAAGTTTGGTGCTCATGTGGACTTAGAATAAACTTAGGTGTTAGTCCTAGTGGAGGATTTGGTATGGATCACTTATTTTATTTTTTGCTTCAAAAATGGGATATTTAGGAAAAAAATTTCCTAGACCTAATTTTTGAGGTCTTTGTTACACCTTCAAGATTTCTTAGTGGTAATTTTTCCTAGGTCTCCTCTAGTGTATCCCATTTTTTCAATGATTTTAGACCATCTTGGGTATCTTTCTTGTTGGGTTTTAGATGGGAAAAATGATGAGGCTTCTTGATGTGATTTTGGAGTTATTTTAGAGGGATTTTGTACTTTTGGATTTGTTACATTTATGCTTTTAGCTTGTTTCTCTCCCAAAGTTGATACATCATTTTCAATATGCTCCTCTTTAGAACTTATACGTTTGCTCTCTAGTTCTAATTGTTCTTCTTGTACGAGGGATTATACTTCTTGTACTTCTCCTTTGCTATCAATTACTTTTATTTTAACTTGTTCTTCCTTGGGTTTCCAAGTTTCTATGTTCTCATCATATTTTTGTAAAAATATTTTATCCATAGCCAATGGGAATCTCAATTTTTGTACATCATTTTCACACTTCTTAAACAACCATTCCATGATTTTTTCTTCTTTACAACCTATTTTATCTATCATTTTATCTATTATATCTTGGGTCAGGTCATGATATTTCTTTTTCTTTAGATCATAATCATGCTCAGGTTCATAGAAATATCTCCAAGGAGGCACATCGTGCATTTTTCTTATATTCCAATCTATCTCATTTTCCTTGGAATTATTCCAAAGTTGATCAATATCAAGCTAATAAACTCATTTGAATGCTAGAGGTTTACATTTTTTCAAATTTTCCAGCCTATATTTAAATCTTCCAAGAAGGTCATACCTCCATTTGTGTGGTATTACACATAATTTTAGCCTTTCAAGTCTAGTCTTGGAGACTTCACCTTGCCCCTTTGTTCTTAGAATAATTGGTTCAAATTTGAAAGATAATTCACATGTACTAACCTTATTTATACCCACATCAAAGACTATATTTATCTCATCTACTTGATAATAGTACTCCATAGCAAATACCTAGTTGATGACATAATACAATAGTAAAAATATTTTTCCCATAGTCGCATAACTTTATCATTATCCCTTACGTAAAGAAGTACCAGTCATCTTCTTCTAACTATGGGTTATACAATATTTAAACCACTATCTAAGGTAGTTGGTGAACATTTTCATATATAAGCTTCAATGTTGATCCTAGGAATTCCTTGTTGAAGTCATAGTATGGATTGGAGGCTCTAATTATGTGTGTCCAATCTACTACCACCATATTTATTCCTTAGTCATTTTTTCTATTCACTCCTATCCATGAAATTCTCTCTATTATGGAGTACCAAAATAGCCAAACCAAGTGCGAAGGATACCAAATATTTCATATTTTAAAATTTGCAACTATATGAGTTGTTCATGCATTATTTCAACCAATAAATCAACCAAATCAAATAAAAGTGATTATCTGCTTGGTCAGGATGGGATGTGTCATAATAGTTGGGGTTAGAGATAATGTAAGACATGTAAATTTTGTAGTCATGGATATCTTTGTTTGTCAAAAATCCAAATATGATGTCTAACATTAAGAACATATCTAGGTACTTAAATTCAATAATCAGAATTGGGTCCTTGGGTAGAGCATTACTAGATGGAGGATGATGAAATTGCTATTAGAGCCAAGATTTAAAGTAATTTTCCCCATATTTGTGCTTCCTAAGCTTATAGTATTTCTTCTGGTCTTTGGTAGTAAAATCTTCTAGGTTTATCCTAAGCTTAACTCCTATAGTGAATGCATCAATGAAAAGGTTAGACATAATATGAATTAATACCTAGCCTTTGTAGTTCTAGATCACTTTCATCTAGGGATTATAGTGTTGTGTGATTGTTAGCACCAATTTAGGGTAGGGATGTACCAAATTATGAATATATGAAGATAAAAATGAATTCCATGCAAACAAAACTGGGCTACTAGGTGATATTCCTTGTGCTCTTTGCTTGATGGATTCTTAGAGATCCTTGTGCCTATCTTGCAGAGTAATCTCTACATCTCAAATTTTACTCGTTTGATCATGCAATACTTTATAATCTTTCTGCATATTTTTCAATTCTATGGTCTTTTGAGCACCTATTGCCTTCTTAGAGAATGTCTTAGTGTTGTCGGTCATAGCTACCATACTCAGCTTGTGATACCTCTATGTTACACTTAGCTGCTAATTATTGTCGTTACTCATTGCACAATTCTTGCTCAAGATATTTAGTTAGCTCATGGATTTTTGCACTTAGTAATATTTTTGAAAAACATATCTTGCCAAAGCATTCATTTAAATAGAGTAAAATTAGCCATTAACATAGTTAATGTGGTGGGTTGGTTCATGCTTTCACTTTTCTTGAAGATTAGATTTTTGTGTTATTGGAAACATGCAAAATATTTGCATGCTTGTCAAATTACAACTAATATGCTTGTTTGGCAAATGCATAATTTCAAAATCATTGTCAACTAGCTTTTTCTTTAGCCAATTAGCTTTTAGCATTTCAAAATTTTCATGACTTATTTATTTTTTATTTTTCTATGTACATATGATACAAGAGCGATGACACTTCATACAAAGTATTTTAAATATAGACCATTCATTGAAATTGGTAAAATTTGGCCATTATCATCTACCAACTTATATGCATTACAACCATGCTTGGTGATAATCCTATAAGGTACAAACCAAAATGAATCAAATTTGTAATGGTTTCCTGGTTTTGTTTTGTCCTCATCCCACTAGCATGAAGTCGCCAACTTGATAATATTATAACATGGCCCTTATTTCAAAATATAACTTAATTTTGGCTTGGTGTTTTTGGAGTCTATTATAAGCCCTTTTCACTTGCTTTTCCAAAATTAAAAGTTCTACCATACAAACTTTTATTGCTTTGATATCGAGAAATTCTCTTATGTCTATCAATTTCATTACGGGTAATTTGAGGTGCAAGGTAAGAATGGATTATTTTTCATAAATAAATAAATATAGTGAGGCTTTTAATTCCTTTTTAATTGTTATCTAGTATATCCATAAATTTTGATCGAGTAATAAATGCCAACTCTTTTATTTTCCCCAATAATCCTCTTGATGATTTAAAAAAAATTGTTGGTTGATTTGCTAACCCATTCCCTTGTGAATAGTAGTTTGAGTATGCCTTTAAGTATATTTCATACTTACTTGTGAAATAAACTAGCTTAACACCTATAAATGCAATCCCATTGTTCGTCACTATAGTGGTTTGGGCACCAATCCTCATAATTAGGTTTTCCAAAAACTCGATCACAGTATCTTGGATTATTTTTGGGCCTACAAATTCTAACCACATAGTGAAATAATTAGTCATTATTAGGATATATTTATGTCCAAAAATTGAATTTGGATTTATGATTTCGATAAAGTCTAGTCCCCATTGCTGAAAAGGTTCCTCTGCTATAATCGATTGTAGGGGGAGTGCAGGATTCATTTTATTTTCAATGAACCTTTTATATTTTTTGTGAGCTCTAGGTACTTTGAATGAATATACAAATATTATATTATAATAAAACCCAACTCAATGAATTTTAGTGGTGGTAGTTTTCACTGAGTAATGTCCCCAAAATAAACTTGAGTGAAACTCATTGAAAACCTTTTTAGTTTGTTATGGTTTTATGCAGTGGAGGACTCCAAAATTCTTCCTAAACAGACCTTCTAGCAACATGATGTATTTAAATGTTTGTAATCTATATCTATGTCTTTGAGAAGTATTTAATTATTTTGGGCATATGCACGTTTGGAAGTAATTTTACCAATTTATCAACCCAATCTATTTCTTCCATGCATTGCTCATTTATTCACATCTTCTATAAATATGTATTTTGGTTCTATTATAGAAGCTAGTTGTTGGCATAAGGCTCTACCTTTCACCATCTTAGTGGGCCATATATCAATATCTTATTCCTATATTTTAGTGATCCATCCATATTTTTTTTCTTCCAATTCTCCTTGAAGGAAATTTTTGACATCTGGGTGAATTATATAGATCATTGTTTTTCTTTGAGATACATAATGCCTAAGATTTTTAAGTGACTTCATGATAGTAAACATTTTTTTATCTATGAAGCTATAGTTCTTTTGACAATCGTGCAATGTTTGAGTTAGAAAAAATACTGGATATTATTCTTGATTATCATTTTTTTGAGTCAATATTATGACAAAATTATCTTCAGATCCATAAAAAAATATGATGAAGTCTCTACTATAATCTAGATTGATCAAAATTGGGGTCTGTGTCATAGCCTACTTGATTTTTTAAAATGTTTTTTCTCCTAGTCCATGCAAACATTGTATCCCTTTTTAAAATTTTTATTATTGGTTTGACTATGTGTGCAAAGTCAGAGATAAACTTTCAAACAAAGTTAATCTGCTTGAAAAAATACTACAAGGATTTCTTATTAATGTGAAGTAGTAAAGCTAAAATAACTTTGATTCAATCTAGATCAGTAGCTAACCCTTGCTTAGATATGACATGTCCTAGTAGCTTTCCCTTGTGTACAGTAAATAATGATATTTTAGAATTCAATGACACTCTAAATTCGTGATACTTTTGAAAGACCATTTCTAGGAAATCCATATGTTTCTACTTATCATGAGAAAAAATTTCATGTCATCCAAGTAAATCAAGATTATTTTACTGACCAACTCACCAAAATTAAAGTCCATTGCTCTTTGGAAGGTATCTATGCCATTGGACAAGCCGAATGACATCCTCTGGTATGCAAATGTTCCCCATTTGGTGGTGAAGGCTATTTTATGTTGATCTTAATATTTTACCCATATATGATTGTATCTTGAAATATTTCTAGTGAAAACATTTTCTCTATGGCTATAGCCTACAAGATTTGGTTGATCTGTAGCAAAGGGTAATGATCCTTCAATGAAGCCTTATTATATTCTAGAAATATATGCAAAGGTGGATATCTCCATTTTTATTCCTCACTAGGACTAAATGTGCTACCCATGTAGAGTGCTTTATTGGATATATAATATTGGAATTTAGAACTTGAGAAGTTCTTGCTTCATTACCAATTCAATTTTAGGATTGATCGATCTTCATTTTTCCTAAATGGCTTGGTGTTGAGTATTAGCTCTATGGTATGCTAGATAATTTTTTTTTTATAAACCTAGAAGTCATAATAAATTCATTCTATTATGTCTTTCTATTGTTTACACAACAATATGAACTCATCTATCTATTTTTTGGAGCAACATATTCCAAATTTTAGATATTTACCTGGCTTAATCTACACTTCCTTAAAGATCTATTCATCTATTTTTATCTTTAGCCCGATCGCTTGGTCATTTTTGTCAAACAATATTACTAAGGTTATTATCCCCTTAATTATATGATTGTTTTAAAGCTAAATAATCTCTTCTTGGTCAACATCCTCTAGAATTTCTTTTGGCTATGTCATGTAAATTACCTCTCTTGTTAAGAAATTGACTATTTATTTATCATCCTCAAACACTTGCTATAATAATTGTTTGCTTGGGATTGAGGGTCTAAATATAATCTTTACTTTATTTTATTTCTTACCATAATTAGGGGCAAGTATGAAATTATATCCTTGAGAAACTAATGTATGATTCATTTCATTCAGTCCCTTCACGATGGCTTTCATATTAAAGGATTCAAAAATATCCATTAGGTCCCATAACCTATTATAGTATGCCTTCAATTAATATTTTTTACTATTGCACTTCTCTATTAATTGATTGATCACAAGTGTGGAGTCATCAAAATTAGACAACAATTTGATCCCCACCTTTTTTACGTATACCAAGCAAAGGCACAAAGCTTCATATTTGATTGCATTGTTGGTGCAACTTCATGTTAATACATAGGGGAATATTTTTATACCCTCCAAAGGAGATATTAACACTACTATAGATCCAACACCATTTCTACATCTAGCTCCATCAAAATAAATCTTCCAAACCTCTATTTTCTAGATCTCTTAGTTTGGAATGGCTTGTATCTTTTTTTATTCTAAATTTGTTTATGTTGTATGAACCAATTATTATTTCAATCATGGCATTAAATTCTTTAAGAGAAAATTCATCTTTAGTTTGTAGCTCTTAAATGATCATTTTCAAAAGATCTACTTTCTCATTTATCATATTGATGCAATCTTCCTTTATCTTTTCCAGATGATAGAGTATCAATTTTTTTGGGTAGATTTTAATCCTTCTCCCTTTATATGAAAATACCATGTGAGAATAATCTAGATACATATATCCTACCAACTTTGCTATAAATTATCAAGAAAGATAGAGTTTGAAGTATGACTCAAGGTCTACTATCACCACTTGTATCACAATGATTTTTGGTTCCTTATGTAATTTCATTGGATTATCCTTTATTAATTTAACTATTTTAATAAGAGTACCATTCAATTGTAAAAATCTAGGACATGAATAGGTGTATTCCATACCCATAATTTTATACATTGCTTTAGGCATAATAGTGGTTGAAGCTCTAGAATCAACCATGCAGTTGTGCACAATCCAACCTTCCATGCATAAAGACATGTAGAGAGGTGGTGGATTTTGTTTTGGAACTAGAAAATATTGGGCTAAATTATAATCCAAGTTTGATACACCTTTAATGTTGGATTTATTTAATAAATATCGAAGAAGTTCAATCTATCTAGGAATAATCAGGGAATCATACATGCTTACTTTTGAAGGAGTCTTCAATTCTTGAACAATGTAAAATATTAAAGATTTTGATTATTTATTTTCTCTCTTCTCTATTTCATCAAACCTCTTTCTATACTAAGTAGCTTATATCCTATAATTTTGTTATAGAAGGATATCTTAGTTTATCTTTGGTTTGTTCTTTGGACTTGACCAAAATCTCCTTTACCTATTTACCTTGCTCCAGATTCGATCATTCCTTTTCTTGCTTTGGTAGAGGTGGGGTCTTCTTAGATTCTAGATAAATTGAAGCTTTTTTAAATAAATAAAAATTTATTCTTTTGACTTCTAAATTTGGGCTAGAACTTTAAATAGCCCTAGCTTTTGTAGATCTATTTGTAATGGTTTCTTCCTAGACCTGGTCGAAACTAATATGCATTCTACCTCTAAAGGATCTTGCATAATCATAATTTGTTCTAGATCCCATAGCATATTTATTTATCCCTTTTGTGTCTTCTTAGATTTCTCTACAACTACTAACTAGGCTTCATGTTGGTACATCTCATAGGTGTTGATGTTATGAGGGTTACTACATACTATGCACTAGGGGCTACCTTCTGTTATAAAGTTCAATAGTTTTGATTCTTGATCATTGCTAATATTGTTAGTTTTTTTAGCTACATTACAATTAGAATATCTCTAATCTTTAACAATGTAGGGAAATATTATAGGCTAGTAACTTTTAGCCTCTCTTATTTTAATAGTTGTTAATTTACTACTCAAAGTCTTCAATGTAGTCAACACTTCTTACATCATTAGAGATTATTAAGTTGGTATTGGAGGTAACATATTAGGGGTAGGAATAGGAGTTATTGAAATAAATTGTGTGATTGTGATCAGGGTTTCTCTCTATTAAGTGGGATGGACAATTTTTTGGAAATATGGCATAATGACCCCAGGGGAAAGTCTTGCCCTAAAAATTAGAGCATTCTTTGCATTCATACTAGCTTGATAAAATTGAGTGAAAGCCACTACATTAGATTACCTTATTTGAAGACCAAGGTTGGTCTCAAAAGCACATATATAGTAGATATGCTTGGGGACAAGGCAGTCTCATTTTCAATGGAATTATTCTCCAATTCTAACTAAACTTGATATTAAAATCAGTAATGGCTTCCTAAGGATGTCTTGTAATGGTGATGACTTGTGTAAGCAATGATAAGGGATCAACAAATTCATTAAATTCTTTAATAAATGGCCTGATTAGATTGGATCAGGAATGAATACTTCCATATTTAAGAATATGATACTAGTGGGATATCTTACCTCTAAAATATAGGATGAGGAGTCACACCATGATGTGTTCTTCTATAATATTATGAATTATGGCCAATGAAACCACATATTGATAGTATTCATACACTATTTTTCCTATTTCATCATAAGTGGGAAAGACCTTAACCATTGCTTGAGGAATGTCATTGATACGTACTAAAAAAAATGGTCTAGTAGTGTTCCATATAGGGAAATTATGGGGAGGTTGTTGCACTTGTTGGGATATAGCTACTAAGTGAGGAGTATTGAGAACCTCTTGGGAACTAGAATAGGTATAATCTATGCTCTCTATAGGATACAATGGTTTTAGGGATAAGGATTTGGTTTGTCTAAACCTATAGGATGATAACTCAATAAATGGCAATGGGTTTTCAAGTTTCTTGGTTGTAGATATTGTAAACATAAAAATTAGAATAAAGTGGAAACTAGGTGTCTATTATCCAACTATATCACAACATAATCACCAAGTGAATAATTGAATGATATTGGAGAGCATAATTTCACCAAGGATCTACTCAATCAAGTGGGTGGATAAATTTGGTCAGCAATATCAATAAGCAGAAGGATACTTTTGCCCAGGTCTTAGATGTTGAACAAAGCAGAAATAATGATGAGAAGGATCCTTCTAAGGCCCCAAGTAGTTAGGGTTTCTTTGGCCACCTTATTTTTATTGAATAGTCTAGGGTTTCTTTTCCCTTGGCTCTAAGCCTTTGTGTTGGCTTATACGCTTTTCTATTTTTATCTTGGGGAGGTGGTATCCCATTTTTTTTGTGATCCCTTTGGTTTTTTCTCTTTGTTTTATCTTGCTAAGTTCGTCCCTTTGACGATTGCCTCCTTTTTGGTTTTCTAATGTAAAAGGTTTGGGGCTCCTTTCAAAAACATTTTTTTTATCAATAAAAAAAGTGGATGGATAAATTAACAAAACTTTTCCCACCAAGCATGCCAAAAAATATTGGTACAAAATCTTCCTGGTTGGTAATATGTGCCCTAGATTTTGGCCAATGTTGGATGACTAGGATTTCTTCCAATTTCAACCTCTAGAGTAGGTCGATTCCTTGTAATAATATAAAATTGAAATAGGGGTTTTAAATGAAAGAAATAAATGGAAGGTTAGAAAGGAGTAAGGTTTAAGAGAATTTTAGAATGATGGATAGGGTATAGTGTAACAACAATGAATACACACTGCAGAAAAGCCTTGTCTAATTAATTCTTATTAAAACTTAATAGAATAACCATTATCAAATGCATCATAGATTTTATATAATTTTAATTTTATGTTTTAACCATTCCAAATACTTATGAAAATCAATCCAATAGTGATCCAAAGAGTAGGATTCACTTTAACAAAATAAACTAGTAATAAAGTGTAATAGAAATGGATTAAAACATAACATTCATTTATAAAAACCTACAATAGCGATCACAATGGAGGCCAAAAAACTTTTACTTCTCATTAATTGGCATCAGTGGTTAGGGTTATGCGTAAGGGGTCAGCACCAAAATGTATTTATAAAAATTTAGCGAATCAGTTTCGAAATCCAGGCAAATAGTATCCAAATGCATGTAGAAGGTTCACTATTATTAAGGGCAATGTTGGAAATTTAAACTTAAAATGGTCAAATTATTATAAAATTGGGGCGAATTAACCCAAAAAACAAATTTCACTAAGAAATTTTTGGCTAATGGACCCTTGTAAAGGGTCCCAAATATTAGCCAATTCAAAAATTTGAAAATCCTAATTTTAGACAATTTGGCGATAAATAGTTGCTATGCATAACCTTGTCAGTGGTTATACAACACATACTCAAGAAAATTCTACAAAGTCAACCCTCATTTTGAGATCTATTGAGCTATTTATAGGCTACTTTTGAATCTTGTAGCATACAATTTACAATATTATTACAAATATTTTAGATGGATAGCTTGATAGAGAGTATTCTTGGGAGAAAATATTACTTTCATACTATGTCAATCTAGTTGCTTGTGTTTTTGATGTGGTTGGTCTATATTTCACCTAGCATCTCAATTCAAATGCATTTGTGATCTAGTCCATGGATCTTCAATTATCTTCTGTTGTAAATGGATGAGCTACTACAACTATCTATTAGAGATGCAATTCTCAAATTCAATAGCTTTGGCTTGAAAAAATAGAAGGCACTAAGGTGGTTTCCACTTTGAAAGAGATGTCTTCAAGCTAATGCATACCAAATTTAGAATTTATGATGATATTAGATCCTTAGGTTACTTAGAATATCTATTGAATTGAATTCATACTTTTGGGAAAGTTTGATGATGCCACCACTTAAAAAAGCCCAATTTTGTGCATTCTTGGCTAGTGCCTTGGTCTCTAAAGCTTATGCATTTTTGGCTTCTATGGTGCATCTACTTGAAAATCCAAATTCATTCCACCTTGGTATCTTTTTCATATTTTTGGACTTTAGCATGGAAATGTTGATGTCACTACTTGGACATGGCCAAATTTGTTCAATTTTGGCTTTGAGCTGAGAGATTTCCTTGATTGATGTCAATGTTATGCAACTTTGAGATTTCAAAAATTTGACTTTGTTACTTTTAGGTATTTTGATGCGTTTTTTGGACTTTCAAAGCGCTTTGCTGACATCATTGCTTGGAAAAGTTTAAAATTGTTCAACTCTATATTTGTTCATTTTAGTGATCTTCTTTAGGACTTAATTAATTTTCTTAATGGTTCCTAATTGCCTTGGAGCATAGTTTTGGACTAAGACATTGGGGATTTTTTTATTTGGGTTTCTTGAGTGCTCAAGAAAACTTTAGAATATTTCCTCTCAGGAAGAATTAGATAATCATATTTAGTAAAAGGGTAGCAAAAGAGGGCTTAAATTTGACCTACACAACCTTGTTAATTTGAACTTGAACTTTTGTAGAAGCTATGGGATATTTTTTGATTGGTTTTTTATTTGTAGCTTCTAAATTTTTGAAATGTTTCATAAAGGGAGTAAGGGCACATGGATTCTTGAGAGGATTATATTCAACCTTATTAGGAATCACTAGTTCATTTTCAATGTCTGAATATTATTTTATTCTTCATCAGTCTCTATTTCAACTTTTTCATTATCTAAATATTCTACAATTTATTTACCTATCTAAATATTCCAATGATAATTTTCATATCCATTTTCAAATTATCTTGATGATACTAAAATTTCATTATAAGAATAATCTTCAAGAGAGGGCATTGAACAATGTGAACCACATGGAGAACCAAAGAAAGAATATGTTCATTATTATAATATGATCATTTTATTCCTCAATTTTAAATTCTTCTTCAAGAACATAAATAGGAAGGTTATTTTTTGTTATTTGTTCAAAATCTTCAAAATATTCCATTAAATACCATTATGAACTCATTTGTTCATCCATGAATAAAGCTTTGATATGTTTTGGTGCTTTTTAAGGATAATTTGTCACATAGTGCCCCTTATTTTTTAAAGAATAAAAACAAACATCTTTTTTTGATCTGTTTTACTTTTGAACTTCATTTTTTGTGAAGTATTTATATGGCCTAAATTTGCCTTATTTTACTTTCTTGAACCTGTAATTATTTATGGGTTTAGAATACTAGCAACCAAACCTATGGGCACCTTCAACACCTAAGCATTTCTTGTTTAAAAGTTTTGGAACCTTCCATTGATCTTTGTTAGCCTTAAACACCTGATCCTACTTGATCAAGGTGTGACTACTCACAAGTACCTTGGCTATTGTATACACACAACTCTTCCCAGGTTCATGAGATCCTAGCTATTGCATTATCACAACTTCTTCTAGGACTCTTGGCTACTTGGCTATTGCATTCATGCAACTCCTTCCAAGATTGTATTTCATGGTTTACAAGAGGAAATTCTACCCATACCAAGGATAGATAATAACATGATCATATTATAAATCTAAATAAAAGCATTAAATATAAAAACACATTATATTATTCATATCAAATGAAAAGTATAATATGAATTCCTCTTAACCATAAACTATGCTATTGAAAAAACTTGAAACATAAAAGCTTTACATCAACATATATGCATTAGCAAGATAACTCAAAATTCTAACATAAGCATATATTTCAAATATTCAAATGAATCATATTAACAACCATCTCCAAATATTACTCAAAATTTTAGATCCAAGTTAGTAATATAAACAACATTTAAATTCTTAACTCAATACAAGACCCCATATTTCCATACTTAAAGCAACACCATTTAGAAATATTAAAGTAACTCTTCATTGCATAAAGAAGCATCATACTATTCATAATAACAAGATTCAAGATTACAATTATTTCAAGCAAAACAAGTCTTTGCTTATTTACAAAAATATCACATTGAAAGGTTTATAATTATCTTCTAGGGTTTTCTACCATCTAATTTTGCAAGCTTCTTTTGTGGAAACCACCCACCAATTATGGATATTAGTTAGGGATTAAAACAACACTAAATGAAATGCATATCAACTCATTCCTTACACTATTATGCAACAACCATGCTCAACAAGCAAGCTATATTTATTTTCATTTAAAAGCACCAACCATTTAAACAACTCAAGGATTAAATAATTCCAAAAAAATCTAGGAGAAGCCCATACTTCCCCTTATAATGATCCTTAATCCACATAGATCTCAGGAGTCATAAATAACTTCTCTAATAAATCCAAAACAACATTCAATAACAATGCAAGAGAATCCCATACTTCTCTTTACAATGATCCCTTAATCCACTTAGATCTTATGAATCATTATAAATATCTTTTCTATTAAAACCAACAACATTCAATAGCAATGCAAGATAATCCCATACTTCTCTTTACAATAATCCCTTAATACACTTAGATCTCAAGAATCATTATAAATAAGTTTTCTATTAAAACTAAACAACATTCAATAGCAATGCAAGAGAATCCCATACTTCTCTTTACAATGATTCCTTAATCTACTTAGATTTTATGATTCATTAAAAATATATTTTCTATATAATTATATCCTAAATCACAAGAGTCTCAAAAATCATTACATTAGTTCCCTTTCAAAACCATAAAGCATACATTAACCTTAAATTTCCTTCCGCAACTAAGAAATATTAAAGCATTTAGTCTAATATAAAAAATCCTTTATTAATAAAAATTTTATACAACAACTAAGGAATATTAAAGCTCTTAATCTAACATAAAGTTTTCTTTAACTTTAACTTTCTTTACCACAACTAAGAAAGATTAAAGCACTTAATCTAACATAAATCTTTCTTTAACTTTAACTTTCTTTACCACAACTAAGAAATATTAAAGCACTTAATCTAACATAAAGCTTTCTTTAACTTTAACTTTCTTTACCACAACTAAGAAATATTAAAGCACTTAATCTAACATAAATATTTCTTTAAATTTTACTTCCTTTACCACAACTAAAAATATTAAAGCATTTAATATAACATAAACATTTCTTTAACTTTAAATTTATTTGGGATACGAAACCTAGAAGAAAAAACTAGGGCATCAGTTGGGTAGCCGAAGAGATTTCCAGTTACTGTGGATGTGAAGACAAAATTGTTGCCCTAGGAGGGCCCAATGGGGACACCTTCAAATCCTATTTTAGAGAGACATAGTTCTTTTGCAGATTTTTTAAAGGATAAATCTCCATCAGAGACTGAAGAAGCACAAAAATTGCATTAAAAATTCTCTTTACGATTCATCGGAAATAGATCAACATATCAACGAGTTAATGGATGCTTGCCACAGTAAGAATCAAGGCCAAATATTTTCATTGATCAAAGGATGGTCGAAGAAATAGTTTTATATAGAGCCAATCATGATTTGATATGTAAATTCATGGGTATTCACCCTACCATAATTTTTTTGTATTCTTAGGTTTGAAAAAACTAGGAGCCTCTTGGTGAGTTTTCTTTGTGGTTTATTAGAAATGGCTATTTTATTATTAATTTTTCTTCACTTTTTGATAGAAATAGGGCTTTCAAATAAAAAAAGAGGAATCATGGTCTGATAGGATTATTTGTTCAACCCTGGATAGTGGTATTTGATCCTTGAATAGAACCCACTATTGTACCAGTTTGGATCTATTTGTATGCACTTCCAATGGATTTTTGGAGTGAGCATGTATTGGAAATTATCAACAATTTCCTTGGAAGACATTTGGGTGTTTCCAAAGACACAATGGAAGGAAACACAATTATTTATGCAATATTATGTGTGGAAATGGATCTTACCCAGACCTTGCTGGTAGAGGTAGAACTCAAACTTGCAAGACTATCTTGGATTCAACACCTGGATTATGAGGCATTGTCCTTCAAATGCGAGAGTTTGCCACAAATATGGGCATTTGGCTCGATCTTGCCCAAATAATATGAACATAAAAATGGAGGCTCCTCTAGGAATTTCAAATCTTCCTAAGGAGGGTAAGTCAACAATCAATAAAGAAACAACCAATATTTCTCAGGGTAAAGAAGCATAGGGAGATGGTTTTGAACAACCCAAAAGAAGGAGAAGGCAAAAGAAAATGGATGGTAAAGAGAAAACCCAACTCAAGCCCTCCAATAGGTATGATATATTTAAGAAATTAATGGACCAAGAAGAAGAACAATTCATGGAAGGAGTGGATGGGAATATTGAAAATAATAACATCCATTTTCAAGCCCCTCTTTCATCTCCTCCTATCATAGAGCAGGTAATTGAGTGCAGTGAGTTACCGCAATTAGAGAGTGCTAGGGTATTGAAAGTGCATAACCAAGAGCAACCTATAATTAAGGATGTCATCATGGGAATAGCATAAAAGAATAGAGAAAGGCCAACTCTAGGGATAACTTAGGTGAAAAAAGATGAAAAAATAGTAACTCTCAAGGAGTGGGTAGAAAATAAAATAAGGAATTAATAACAGTTCAAGGAGATAAACTGATCACTAGAGGATAAGTGAGACCAATATACTTTTATTGCTCTCAAGGTAACCAATGACTATACAATCATGGAATGTTAGGGGTTTAAACAATAGAAACCATCAATCTATTTTTGGAAGACTCTTAGAAAAATTTAAAACAAATTTTTGCTTATCCAGGAGATAAAAATACCGTTGGATCTTATGTGTAAAATAGTAAATAGATTTTGGAGGGGTGTTGGTCATATGAATGTGGTTTCCCAAGGGGCCTCAAGGAGGATAGTTACTTTTTTGAACTCTCTTAAATGGACTGCAATAGAACATATAGCTTGGATGGGTGTTCTCACATCACATTTTAGGAACAATGTCATAGTTGAACATGTTTTAATCATAATTTTTTATGGGGCTCAAAACCTAGATGGTTATATGCATCAATGGAAATTTATGCATAACATGAGAGTCTCAAGGGAAGAGTTATATTGGGTTATTTCTGGGAATTTTAATGCTAAATTATCCTCTAGATATCAGGAAGGGGGAACCCCAATTTTGGACCTAGGGGATCAACTTATGATTACCCAAGTCTAGGCATTGTACTTGGTGGATATTAAAAGCCATGGAACCAACTATACTTGGACTAATAAGAGGAGGAAGCCACATAGTAGGAAGGTGAAGTTAGACCATTTTTTGGTTTCAGAGGAGGCATTTGTAAAATGGAATATAAAATATTAGATTTTTGAGGGTCCAATTTTTATATCACTTCCCCATTTTGTTGGAAGGGGGGATCAAGACATTGCAGCACCACAAACCATTTAAGTGTGAAAACTTTTGGTTACAAAAAGAGGAAATTTGAAGGAAAATTCCACAGTGGTGGGAATAAGGCCACCCAAAGATATGGGACAACAATGTTTAAATTCCACAAACAACTTCATTATGTCAAATATCAACTAAAACAATGGAGATGAGCTAACAAGACTTCTAGGTCCAAAGAGCTCCATTGATGGCCAAATGGGATGAGGTTCAAAAATAATTTAGGAAAGGAACGATTACAAAGTAGCTCAAAGAAGAGGATGATGCATTGCATAAAGTGGTTGAGGACATTGATAACCAAGAGGATACCTATTGGAAACAGAGAACAAGAACCACTAGGTTATTAGAAGGTGATAAAAATACCAAATTTTTCCATTGGATGCCTGTTATAGGAGACATATGAACAACATGGAAGCTCTTCAAGATGAGAACGAACACTCCTTTGATACAATTCTAGGTATGCATTTCCATTCAATGGATTATTTTTCTAAACTATTTAAGGAAAGTATGGTGCAAGATGAAGAGGCTCAAAAAGAAGTTCTTGTTGAATAACATGTGCTTATACTGATAAGGGGGGTGAACAATATAAGATAAAACTCTTTACTTCTCAATCCATATGATAACATCAACAATAATAAAGTAGAAATTATTACACAAATCATCACATACATGAGAGATATGATTTAATGTGGTTCACCCAATGTGGGTTACATCCACAAATAAAATATTTCACTTAAATTTTCTCAACAAAATTCTTGGGAATCCTTCCCTATTACAATGTTTATGGACCTCTGTCCAAAGGAGACACCAATCACCTAATCAAGTTCATGGATCTCTATCCATAAGAGAACTCCTTCTCCCTTTCTTTGGTTGGTGATCCTCTAGAATACTACTACCTCCATTGCACTAGCTTGTGGATATCTCTCCACTAAAGACCCCTATCCTCACTCAGAAGACCTCTATCCTCACTGCCCTAGCTAATGGATCTCTATCCACTAAAGACTACTACCCTCTGATCTATCACCCCTAAAGCCTTCTCTTACTCTATCTCTATCTTAGATCTATACTAAACATTGTCCTCTACTCTCCATAAATCTACTCAATATCTATATCTGATCTATACTAAACATAGTCCTTCGATCTAGCAGAAATCTGCTCAATCTCTATCTCTGATCCGCACTAAACATAGTCCTTCAGTCTAGAAAAAATCTACTCAATATCTATCTCTAATATGGCACAAACCTATCCTCAAATATGCACAAAACATTGTCCTCAAATATACCCTCAAGCCTTAACACAAATCTTGATTCAATCACTAATCAACTTTGCTAGATCTACCCCAAACCTTAATTCAATGTTTGAACAAATCAGTCAATCAAATCTACTCACAAGTCTTCTCAAAGACTTACCTCAAATTTGCTTTGTAATATTTCACAAAATCTCACATAAATCTATCCTTAAGCTTTCACAAAAGTTTTCTCAACTTTGTCCTTAAGTCCTCTCTAGGACTTACTCAAATCTGCTCACAAGCTCTCACAAAAGCTTGTTTATCTCAACTCAACCAAACACTCAATGAAAATTATTCAACAATGCTTATCAAATAAACTTCACATAACAATGATACTCATGATATTTCACAAACCCTAATCATGCACATGAAGGCTCACTCAATATTTCCAACAATGCTTATCAAACAAGGTTTCTATCATCAACCTTTATTCTAGAAAAACCTTCATAAATCAATATTGGATATCTCAAAACCAAACTCAACAATGCTTATCAAAAAATCCTTTTCACTCCAACTTAGCATTCACAACATCCAATCCAACAATATTTTACTCACAAAGAATATGTACCCATATCTTTTATTTTGATGGGGATATGTCTTCAAATCATGTCTTAACCACAATCAAATTTTCTTTGCCAACACTTGGGTTAGGTTACCACAACCTATCTCAAGATCTCCACAAAATAATTTTCTCAAAAATTATTTTTCATACAAAATAGCAAATCCTTTTGTACACCTTATAATCTCCAAACTCATAATATTTAACTAAATAATTTCACCATAACAAAACACTTAAAAATTCCCCTTGCACACCTTATAATATCCAAACTCACTTTATAAAACAAGTTTCAATCACCAAAAGTCAAAATAAAATATTTTATTATTTTATTTACCTTATAACTCCCCTAAGCATTAGCACTCATGAAAATCTCAAAGCACTTTTAATTATCAACACCTTGGATAATAAAATCGAATAGCATACCTTTAATTTGTTCTACCCACTAAAAATTGTCTTCGATGAATTCGACCACGTGACCTTGCACTCCCAACACCCTATCTCCAAGCTAGGCCACCAAGTGGGCTACGTGCCCACATGAAACAAATGGCACACACTATCCCAAAAATATTGCTACACAAAAATACCGAGCAAGTCAAATGAAACCACTTCCTTATGCAAAATGTTGATCGCGTGGATCGAACCACAATATCCTTCACGTAAGCCTTAGCACTCTCCCACCTACAACCTACACTACCACCATCGGTGGGATGTCAAGTCACTTCATGGCCTTTATTTCCTCGTTTCCCTCCAAACTATTTGAAATGCAAATCAACTTATTCCTAGATGCAATGCTCGATATTCTCTTTTCTCGCATTTGAAGGTGTGTCTTGAAACTTTAGGAAATAGAATTCATTTCCTATATAAATGCATATTATATTTTGACTTCTCATGTCAGCCCATTTCGAATTTAAAATTTTGAATTTAGTTTTTAAATATTAAATTTAAAAACCTTTGCCTCCATTATTAATTAAAATTAAAATTTTAATCAAAGATTAAAATATTTTAATTTAAATTAAACCTTTTGAAAATTGCTCATGGATATTTTAAATTTGAACTTCATTTTTTTTCATATTGTTATTTGGCTTAAAATATTATAATAATAGAATATAATTATTTAATTTAAACTTGCTTCTCCTTCCTTGGGTCTTCATCCTTTGGGCCTTTTTTAGGCATATAATATTAAAAATAAATATTATATCATATTCCTTTCGAAGACCTTGCTTTTGGAAAAACCACTTGATGTCCTTAATGACGATGAAATTAAACCAATATTCTTTTGACATCAATGACAACAAAACTACTCAAAATTTCCAACAATATCCCCCTTTGTCATTAATGGCAACCCCTTTATTTTTACCATTCCTTTTTCTTTTTCAAAAGCTACTTTCCCTGAGAAACTTCTCCCCCTGACTGAATGCTCTTCCCCTAACTCAAATATCTTCCCCTTTGTTATCAATGGCAAATGGCCACCTTTGGGACTTGGGGCTAAGAATGAGACTCTTAGCTTTAGTCCCTCCCCCACCTCCTATTGATGTAGTTTATTCTAGGGTGGGAGTATAACTACTCCCAAATTTTCTTGAAGGTACTCAAAAGTCTCTTGGCTTAGTGAAAATATCTGCAATCTACTCCTTTGTAGTAATATATTCCAACCTGACCTGCTTGTCTGTCACCTGTTATCTCAAAAAGTGATACTTGATCAGAATGTGTTTTATCCTAGAGTGCATCACTAGATTCTTTTAAATATTTATAGCACTTGTATTATCACACAATATGGGAATAGGATGATCATATTTTTATCTTGAAATCCTCTAGAGTTCGCTTCATCCATAATACATGTGTACAACTAGCAACTACTACAATATACTCTGCCTCTATGTTTATTTCTTACTTAGCCAAGATACTAAACAATCTCCAAGAAAGAATGCTCTGTCACTTGTAATTTTTCTATCATCAATACTGCCAGCCCAATCTACATCTGTATAAGCTGTGAGAGTGAAACTATCACTTTTGGGATACTAGAGCCCAAAATCCATAGTCCCTTTTAAATATCTCGAGAATCCTTTTACTTGTTTCTACATGTGTTTCCTTGGGTGCTTCCCGAAACCTTACCACTAATCCCACTCGCTGCGTGATATCTCGGTCTAGTAGTTGTGATGTACAATAAGCTGCCAATCATAGATCTATATAATTTTTTATTTGCCTCTGGAGATTCATCATATTTACTTAACTTACATCCTACAACCATGGGAGTACTTACTAGTTTACACTCTTCTAACTTGAATTTCTTTAGCATATCTTTTATACACTTGGTTTGTGAAAGGAACACCCCTTTCTCTGATTGTAAAATCTGGAGTCCAAGAAAGAAGGACAACTCACCAAGCATAGACATCTCAAATTCATTCTGCATGCTCTTTGTAAATTTCTAACACATCTTATCATTGTTTCCTATAAAAATAATATCAACATAAACAACCACAATTAGTAAGTCATTCCTGTTATTTTTGATGTATAAGTTACTGTCCACTATTCCTTTCCTGAAATTTTATTCCTATACGTACTTATCCAATATTGAATACCAAGCTCTAGGAGCTTGCTTTATTCCATAATTTTTTTTTTAATCTGCATACATAGTCTAATTTATCAGTCAAGTTGAAACCTTCTGGTTGCTCAATGTAGACCTCTTCTTCTAAAACACCATTTAGAAAGGCTGATTTAACATCCATATGATATACTTTGAAGTTTTTGAAGCTTGAAAAGGCTAAGAATATTTTGATAGCTAAAATTCATGCAACTGGATCAAATGTATCATCAAAGTCAATTCCCTCTACTTGTGCATAACCTTTGCACACTAATATTGCTTTATTTCTGACCACTCGACCATCTTCATTTAACTTATTTCTAAATACTCATTTAGTGCCAATCACATTTTTGTCTTTTGGTCATGGAACAAGTTCCTAAGTCTTACTTTTCTCTATTTGATCTAATTCCTCATCCATTGCTTAATCTAGAACTTATCTTCACTTGCCTCATTGAAGTCTTTTGGCTCAATTTTAGATAACAAGGAAAAATTTGCTTGTTGATATGGTGTTATTATCCTTCTCCTTGTCTATATTTCATCTGGATTCCCAATTATTAGCTCTTTTGGATGATATTTATGTACATACTTGGATGGAGTATTAGGAATAAGTATTTGTTTTAGAGTTAAAAAAAAATTTAGAGTTAAAAAAAAAAAATTTAGAGTTAAAAAAAAAAATTAGAGTTAACAAAAAAAAAATTAGAGTTCAAAAAAAAAAATTAGAGTTAAAAAAAAAAAAAATTAGAGTTAAAAAAAAAAAAAAACTGTTAGAGTTAAAAAAAAAAATTAGAGTTAAAAAAAAAAAAATAGAGTTAAAAAAAAAAATTTAGAGTTAAAAAAAAAAATTAGAGTTAAAAAAAAAAAAAAATTTAGAGTTAAAAAAAAAAAAAAAAAAATTGAGTTAAAAAAAAAAAAATTGAGTTAATTTTTTTTTTTGAAAGCATCACTGGAAACTTCTGAAAATAAACCAAACCATAGCGAGATGAATTTCATATCAAGTAACAAGAAAATTTCATTATAGAAAATGAAAGATTACAAGTTTCTCATTCTTTGTTCAAAATTGGTTTCGTGGAAACTACCACTCATCAGTTGAACTTGAGAAAGATGTTACAAAATGAAATTCTTTTCTAGAATATATAAGGATGAGAGGGTATGAATCTCAACGGTCACACCCTTTCAACCACCAACGGTCACACCCTTTCAACCGCTAATTATGACTTAATTAGCAGTTAAAAAAATTTAGCAGGTGTATTAATTTTTAACCGTTACATAACGTTTAAAAAATGGACCGTTACATAACGTCTAAAAAAAATGAACCGTTACATAGCATCTAAAATATCTAGAGACAAAAGTCTCGGGCTCTGTGGCTCAAGGAAGGGGATGCCAACACTAGTTTTTTTCATGCAACCACCCTTCGCAATAGGAGTACCAACAAGATCAAGGAGCTCCTTCTCGTCGATGGCACAGCCACCCAGGACATTGTCAGGATTCGCCATGAAGCCTCCTCCTTCTTCAAAAACTTGCTGAATTCTAAGCTTCCCCATGATGGGCCCGCCCAAGCCTCCCTCCACAACAAAATTCCCACTCTCATCACCCTAGATATGAACTAGTTCTTGAATCAACCTTTGGAGGTCAAAGAAATTAGAGATGCCCTCTTCGCCATGAAGGGCGACAAGGCCCTCGGGCCCGATGGGTTTCCTCCATGCTTCTTCCAAACCTTCTAGGATGTGATCAGGTATGAGGTCATCTGTGCCATTCGAGAGATGCAGCACACTAAAATCATCCCCCACGGGACCAACTCCACTTTCATTGCTTTGATTCCTAAGAGCCCCCAATGCAAATCCATGAATGACTTTCGACCTATCAGCCTGTGCAACATTATTTATAAAATATTAACCAAATACCTGGCTCAAAGGCTCAAGCAAATCCTCCCATCCATCATTGACCCATGCCAAGGGAGTTATGTCGAAGGGCGGTCCATAACTGACAGTATCATCTCCCTCCATGAATCCCTTCACTCCTCCCATTGCAATAAGAAAGCTGCCATGTTTATCAAACTAGACATCAGCAAAGCCTTTGACAGAGACTTTTTGCTAAAAGTCATGGACAAATTTAGGTTTCACAAGGACTGGATTACTCTCATCAAAGGCTGCATTTCAGCCCCATGGTTCTCTGTGCTAGTCAATGGGTCGGCGACTAGCTACTTTCCAAGTTCTAGGGGAATTCATCAGGGTGAACCCTTGTCCCATTTCCTCTTCATCATTTTAGCTGAATCCCTGGGCATAACTATCAAGAAGTCTATCACTGATCAGGGTATCTCCGGGCTCCAGTAATCTTCACACTCCCCCCCTTATCCCACCAACATTTCATGGATGATACTATCATTGCAACTCTGGCTTCTATCCCTCAAGCCAAACGCATCAAGCGGATCCTTGACACCTTTGCTTCTGTTGTTGGCCAGGATATTAATTACATGAAAAGCAACTATTATTTTCTCCACACTTTGGGTCCCAGACAATGAAGGACTACCCACACCCTTCAATGTTCCATTGGAGATCTTCCCACATCCTATTTGGGCCTTCCACTGTTCACCAAAAGCCCCAAGGCTGCTATGTGGGATGGCGTTGTCGACAGAATCAGGCGTAAGTTAGCCACTTGGAAAGGCTCCCTTCTCTCCCAAGCTGCTAATTCCACACTCACTATGGTGGTTATCCAAAGCATCCCCGTCTATTTTATGTCAATTTTCAAAGCTCCTATTTCGATGCATTCCAAGATCGAGCAAATCCAGAGATCCTTCCTTTGGCGTGGACCTGAAAATTCTTGCAAGTTTCATCTAGTCAGGTGGGAAAAGGTGTGTCAACCTAAGGCTCTCGGGGGCCTTGGATTGAGAAGGTCGGTTGATATGAATCTTGCCTTGGTGGCTAAAAAAACTTGGAAGGTGCTCACCAACTTCAATGTGGAGTGGGTCTCCATGATTCATGACAAATACTTGAAGCACATCTCATTGCTAAACAACAACATCCCTTCCAATGGTTCGGCCTTCTGGAAAGCAGTTCTCCATGCCAGACCCCTCATATCCAAAGGAATCAGATGGCTATTAGGGGATGGTTCATCTATTAGCTTCTAGGACGATACTTGGATTAAGGAAAAACCCCTCAATGACTATCCCTATTTTTTGTGTTACATCAAGACTCTGAGAGAGCTTGGGGCCGAAGAGTGAAAGATTACATTGATGACCAAAATCAATGGAGGAGCTTCCCAGGTAGGGCTAGAACCTGATTATCCAAATTGTTAAGAACCGTCATCATCCCCACTGTTGCTTCGCATGACCGTCTGATCTGGGCCAAGACCGACAGTGGTGAGTTTTCCATCAATTCCATGTTCTCCCTCATTGGGGCTACTCCCAGAACATCCTTTCCCCCTACTGCAGTTTAGATCAAGCATCTCATCCCAAAGATCAAGTTTTTTGCATGGATTGCTATCTAGAATAAGGCGCTCACCATTGAAAATTTGATGAAAAGGGGGATCCCTGTCCCCAAAAGATGTCACCTATGTTTATCTGCTTGGGAATCGGTTAACCATCTATTTGTGGATTGCTTGTTCACCAGAGAGGGCCTCGAATTCTTGAACTCCTCATTTTAGATTTAGTGGGTCTGTCCCAATTCCCTGTTGCAACTCTTCACCCAGTGGCCCACCCCATTTTGTCACCCCAAGCTCACCTTCCTATGGAATATTTGCCTCCATCACTTTATTTGGCAAGTTTGGCTCAAACGAATTCGTCGAGTCTTTTCAGAGACCTCCATCAACCCTATCTCGATAGCCATCAAATACCTGACCTTTGCCATTGAGAATTTCTAGCTCATCCCCTAGGTCTTTTCTCCCCTTAGCCCCATGGAAGTCTCCATCCTTACCTCCCTCGGCATCCCCATACCCAAGTGGGACCCCCCTGCCCCCCATCCCTATTCCATGGTTGTTTGGCATTCCCCCATGGCAGGTTAGATCAAACTCAATTTTGATGGTGCTTCCAAGGGAAATCTTGGGTTGGTTGTTGTGGGGGGTGTTGTGAGGGATCAAAATGGCTCCATTATTCTTGCCTTTGCGGAGAACCTTCACCACAAGACCAACAATGTGGCCAAAGCCTGGGCTCTTTGGCATGGCCTCCAGATCACCAAGGATCATAATTTTGGGATCCACATCGAAGGTGATTCTGCCATCATCATTGGCTACTTGACTTCTAACAAGGACCCCCCGTGGAACATTAGGACTCTAATCAACGAGTGTCGGGACCTCCTATGTAGTCACGACCAAGTGGAAACCAATCACGTGTTCAGGGAGGCGAATAGGATTGCTGACAGGTTGGCAAATATCGGCTTGGGTAAACATTCTTTGGAAGTGTGGCACCACTCCTTCCCGCCAGATGTCCTTTGATTGGCGCTCTCAAAAGCCCACAACAGACATACCATATTTGCCTCTGTGTCATGACGATTCTCAAAGCTCTGATTACCATGAGTCTTCTGTGCAGCTGCAACACAAGGTCTATCTATGTTGTGTCCCATTTAAGTGGGGGATGACCCTTTCCACTTCATGTCCAGTGGGATCCGTCCCCGCACGCTGGTTTTTTTCAGTTCATTTCTGGTGGTTTACGTCCTAAATTGTGGTTCTTCCTATTTTGTTGTTTATATGCAATGGGTTGTCACAAGTCTGTCCTCTATGTAGGTTTATCACTATCCTTCTCTTTGGGAGTTATGTATGCATTTTATGTGTAAATCTGGAATAGGGACCATTAAAAACCTTTTAATGATATTCTCTAACTTACCAAAAAAAAAAAAGATCAAGGAAATCTGCTCTGCATGATAAAATATCCAAGTTTCCTTGGATTTCGCCAACATACTCTCAAAAGTGGAATATGGTGCAGCGTGGGAACTTATTTGCAAATTTGATGAAGTGTAGGGTTTAGGGTCACCCCCAAGTTTAATGCTTTAGATGAGCGACTAAAGTTTAATTTGAAAACAAGGGGGGTCCTTTTACTCTTTTGAACTGTAGAATGCAATTGATGAAGTAGCGTTGATTTATCCTTCTGAGAGACTTGGTGAAAGCATTGGAGCAGAAATTTAATGACCTTGCACTCCCAACACCCTAGCTCCAAGCTAGGCCACCAAGTGGGCTACATGGCTACATGAAATAAATGGCACATGCTGTCCCAAAAATCCTACCGCATGAAAAATATGAGCAAGTCAAATGAAACCTCTTCCACATGCAAAACATCGATCGCATGGATCAAATCGTGATCTCCTCCATGCAAGCCTTAGCACTCTCCCAACTTCCACCTGCGCTATCGCCTTTGGTGGGATGTCAAGTTACTTCATGGCCTTTATTGCCTCATTTCCCTGCAAGCTCTTTTAAATGCAAATCGTCTTCTTACTAGATGTAGCGCTCAATATTCTCTTTTCTCGTATTCGAAGGTGTGTCTTGAAAATTTAGGAAATAGAATTCATTTTCTATAAAAATGCATATTATCTTTTGACTTCTCACGTCGGCCCATTTCGAATTTAAAAATTTGAATTTAGTTTTTAAATATTAAATTTAAAAACCTTTTCCTCCATTATTAATTTAAATTAAATTTTTAATCAAAGTTTAAAATATTTTAATTTAAATTAAACCTTTTGAAAATTGCTCATGGGTATTTTCAATTTGAACTTCATTTTTCTTCATCTTGTTATTTGGCCTGAAATATTATAATAATAGAATATTATTATTTAATTTAAACTTGCTTCTTCTTCCTTGGGTCTTCATCCTTTGGGCCCTGTTTAGGCATATAATACTAAAAATAAATATTATACCCTATTCCTTTTCAAGACCTTCTTGATTTTGGAAAAACCACTTGATGTCCTTAATGACGATGAAACTAAACCAATATTCTTTTGACATCAATGATAACAAAACTACTCAAAATTTCCAACACTTGCTATCATACCCTTTGTTATCTCTGAAGAATAAAATCAAGCCCTACTTAAACCCATTGATAGAGAGGAATTGAAGAATGTATTCTTTGGAATGAGCACCAGAAAACCACCAGGTCCAGATGGCTTTCCAATTGAGTTTTTTCAAGCCTTCTAGGATAACTTGGAGGAGGATGTAATGGCTGTTATAGAGGAGTCCAAAGGAAGTAAAAGAATTCTTAAAGCATTACATCATACTTTCATTTCCTTAATTCCAAAATGGGATGAGGGGTGCATAATTCATATTATAGGCCTATTGCCTTATGCAATGTCATATATAAAAAATCACAAAGGTAATGGTTGAGAGACTAAAACCTCTTCTACATAGCATTATCTCCTCGGAGTAAGGGGGTTTTATAGAGGGTAGGTAGATCTTGGATGGTGTGGTTCTAGCTCAAGAGGCAATCCATTCAATGTAAACATCTGGTAATAGAGGAATGTTCATAAAATTGAATATGTCAAAGACTTATGATAGGATGGAGTGGAGCTTATTTTCAAAGATGATGACATCCTTTGGTTTCTCTTAGGATTGGATAGAATGGGTCATGAGATATGTTTCTACTCCGACATACTCAGTGTTAATCAAGGGTATTCCCTCACAACCATTTGGAGCTACTCGTGGTCTTCATAAAGGATATCCTTTTTCCCCCTATCTATTTCTCATATTGGCTAAAGGGTTGGGTAGACTCATCTTGAGGAGAAGACAACAAGGTTTCCTAACAGGTATCAAGGTGGGTGAGGAAGTTTTGACTCACCTATAGTTTGTGGATGACATAGGATTGGTGGGAGTGGCCAGCTTTAGGGAAGCAATAATGATTAGAGATACACTTAATTTCTACCTTAGGGCTACAAACCAAGTCATCAATGATAAAAAATCTAAAGTGGTCTTTTTCAATCTTGATAAAATGCTTTAGGATAAAATTTTAGAGATCTTGGGATTCACAAGGACTTCTCTCCGAGTGGTATACTTGGGGGTCCCTTTGCATTTTAAAAAACTAAAAATAGATATTTGGAGGAATCTTTTGGATTGTATCAAGGAAATAATTAATCATTGGTCTCACAAATGGTTAAGCTATGGGGGTAGATTAACTTTTTTATAGTCAATCATTCTGCCATGCCAATTTATAAATTTTCTATCCTTGTTGCCCCACATACCATACGAAAAGAGTTGGACAAGATGACTAGAAAATTTTTATGGGAAGGTGTAAAAGGAAAGAGAAACTGGGCCTTATTATGTTGGGAGAAAGCAAGCCAACCCAAGGTAAAAGGAGGTTTGGGACTGAGAAGATCAAAGTTAAATAATAAAGCTTTGGCTGGAAAGCTTTATTGGAGGTGGATTTCCCAACCAACTTCTTTATTCGGTAGAATATTAACTAGCAAATATTTGGGATAGGTAAACCCAAAATAGGTGGGTCATTTCCATTTGGATGGTAATGTATAGTTAGTGTGGCAGACTCTTAAGTTAGGATCTTAGGTAGTAAATTATGGATTATTTTGGAAAGTGGGGATAGGGGAGAAGGCACGATTTTGGTCAGATTCATGGGATCAATACCCACCTATCATTGTTAAATTTTATGTACTGAAACCAATAAAAATAGCCATGGAAACCAAGTATTGGGTCCAAATTAAAATTTATTTCAACACTGGTCAGCTAGGGGATTATAATTTTAAGCAGTTTAAGAAGTTGGATGAGTGGCCAATTTCAATCCCTCTGGATTTGACACCCATCTTGACTAAAATATTGATAGAAATATTTCTCATAGGTAGATATGAACATGATTAATTAGCTTGGGTCTATGGGAGCCTTGGTGTCTACACAATGAAGTATGGATATGATAAGATCCTTCCAGAGCCTCCTCCTCATGCATATCAGGTTGAGAATTGGAGAAAGATTTGGCAGTCCAAGGGTTGGTTGAAAGTAAAAAAAATTCCTAGCCACGAATAATGGAATTCTTAATTTTGATAATCTCATATGTAGGGGAATAATTGGTCTATCTCAATATGTTTTATGCTACAAGAGTGAGGAAACAATTGATCACTGGATGTTTGAGTGCCCATTCATGCACTAGATCTAGGAGAGATAGTTTTATATTATAAAATTCGAGTCAATGGTGATTTGAATTGGATTAATATTTGGGAAATATGGAAGAGGGGTAGATTTAAATATAAATCTCTTTGTATTAGTTGGGATCTTGGATTAAACTTAATTGGTGGTAAGTGTGGTTGGAGAGAAATGGCAAAATTTTTATAGAAACATTTTCTTCTTTAGATGGAGTTTGGCAGGTCATTTGGAGAAAAGTGATAAAAATTGTGGTAGTGTATGCTAAAGAGGAAACTCAGGTTATTATAGGTCAATGGAGAAGGAATTTGAAGTGCAAGAGGGATAGGATAGAGCTAGTTGGAAACCACACCCGAAAGGTTGGATTAAAATTAATACTTATGGAGCTACAAAAGGCAATCTGGGTAGAGTTAGAATTTGAGTGGTTTGTTAGAATCATGTTGGAGCAGTGCTCTATTGGAAACTGCAAGGTTTGGGAAGAATAAAAAACAATGAAGTGGAAGCCTTAGCTATCAAATCTGCTTCCATTTGGGCAATAAAACAAGGTTACAGGAGGATAATACTAGAATAAAATTCTCAAATAATGGTTGGAGCTCTAGATTGCATGAGGAACTTTGCTTTGAAGACATGAAGGTTGAGGATTCTTGTCATTCAAATTAAGGAATTATGGAGGAAATTAGATTATGTGATTCCATTTTATGTGAGTAGAGATCTAAATAAAGTGGCGGAATTCCTAGCTAAGATGGGCACTAAGAAGAAGGTAGGGATTCAGTGGCACAATGAAATGGCTATTGAGGATGAGATGATTAGGCAAAGTTGGTGAGCAAATCTAGTTTTTAGCTAATTTGTACAAACATTCCAGAAATATGGTTTAGGAGATTTGTACTCCAATGTAGATCTTATTTTATAGTTGTAAACAGGTGAACAACCATTATAGAAATATGGTTTAAGATATTTGGCTCCAATGCAAATCTTCTTTTACTATTGTAAACATGTGTTCTCTTTGGCTAAGGCTAAGAGAAGTCTCATCCCAACTTGTAAATGATCTTTGTTTTAATACAAGTTTTTTCAAATTATTTTTCAAAAAAACTTCAACTTTCTTTACCACAACTAAGAATGATTAAAACATTTAATCTAACATAACGATTTCTTTAACTTTAACTTTATTTACCACAACTAAGAAATATTAAACCACTTAATCTAACATAAATATTTCTTTAACTTTTCTAAGAAATATTAAAGCAATTAATCTAACATAAAGCTTTCTTTAACTATAACTTTATTTACCACAACTAAGAAATATTAAAACATTTAATCTAACATAAATATTTCTTTAACTTTAACTTTATTTACCACAACTAAGAAATATTAAAGCATTTAATCTAACATAAAGATTTCTTTAACTTTAACTTTATTTACCACAACTAAGAAATATTAAAGCATTTAATCTAACATAATGCTTTCTTTAACTTTAACTTTCTTTACCACAACTAATAAATATTAAAGCATTTAATCTAACATAATGTTTTCTTTAACATAAGAGCAATATAATTACAAAAAGTTATTCTCATAAATAAATCTAAATAATACTTTAAAATCCAACTACAATAATTTCTTTCTCCTAAAGAAATCTAAACCTTACTAAAAACATTAAATAAAATACTTTAAACAAGGTTATCATTAACTTTTACAAACTTCATAATCGACCAAAGATAGGCATGCCAAATGAAATAATTAATTACATATCTTTCAAAAGTGCCTCCCTTATCAAAATCCTAAACCCAAGGTGCACATAGGAAAACTATGCCAAACTCACTCACCACACACAAGGGGATAATATGTTTGAATTGAGTGCTCAGGATGGTGATGGACTTGAGATAGCTAGGTATAATTCGGATTAGGAATACACATAGGAATAGATTATACCAACATCACCACATATATTATATACCCAAGCTGACATAGGCAAACATCATCAACATGTTCGCACACCAAAGAAAATCACACTAACCCAGTAGAAGTTTAGAACGGTTCAAGAAACAAAAATATCAAAGTAACATGTAGAGCAATGGGATAAAATCCCTATGCAGAATTCATGGAAGGCTAAAACATAGAAGCTATAATGGGTTCAAAAATACATTACAAAAATAGGCAACCTGATCACAAGCTCAAGAAAGATACACCAAACGAGTCATAGGCAAAAATAATGCTCATTCAAAAAAGTACCCAAAACCACCCAATGCAAAAACTTAAGAAAACTCACATAAAAAATTTATATATAAAATAAAATATGAGGAAGAAAAAGGTAGGTGTTACTTTGATCTAGGATATATCTATCATCCACCCGACTTGCTCCACTCCTCTTTCTAGTGCCAAGTCCCAATCCCCCCAAGAACCACCAAAACACCAAAGGATTCTAATACATAAAGCTAAAAGCAAGGATTTAAGCCTCCATGCAAATCATTAGTCATCAAGAGAACATTACATTCAAGAATTTAATTAAAGCCATTTGCCCATATTGCAATGTTATCTTGTGAAGCATGCTTAAGTTAATTAATTTGACATGTCTTGATTAAGAAAATGCAATTTATCTAGTGCACATGAATTAATAAAAAATAATCTTTATCCTTCCTTTCACATGTTACTTGGCATAATAATGATGAAATTAAATTATCCATTAAATAGATACAATCGAGTGCTAATATTAAATATTAGTATCAATACCAACAATAATCAAAGGCTCTTTGCCAAGTTGGTTAACATGAACAATGTTTCATACTATTATTTTATCCTTAAGTTGGTGGCCTTTATTAATATAGGCTAATGCTATCACCGAAAGGAGACTCATTGCAAGCAACTTCCTAGCCCAATGGTGTGAATATTGAAGAGCAAAATGCCTCGATAAACTAAATATAGAATCAAAGGAAAAAAGAAGATAACATATACACACATATCACAGTATTTCACCTAGGAAACCCTTACGGTAAAAAACCCAGCACAATAATATCTCTTTATTGTATAGACTTAATCATATCTAATACAATAATGTTCATCTCTCATCTGTCTTCAAACCCTGATGCAAGTTCAATTAAATAACAACATAAGAAAATATTTTACAATACCATGGGCGAAAAACCATGGGTTCAAGCATTTAACCCTAAATGACCCATATGGGTCTAAAAACAGCTTAAGAAACCCTAAAAATTTTATCAAGGACTGCCACCCTTGGACCCTTGCTCAAGGCTCAGATTGGCCTCGAACCCTTACACGGGATACATGGAGAGTGTCTAGTACCTTTTAGAGTTAACCCCACCAAAATAACATGGAAAATATTCAACATATTTCCAACATTCTCCCACTTGTTGAATACTTTCCATAGGGGCCAAAAACTACCATTGTTAATTATCAATAGAAATCATGCCCATAGATCTACATCGGTAAAATTTCTTAGCAAGAACAACCTTTGTTAATGAATAAAAAATATTATTCTCTATGTAAACTTTCTCTAGCATCACTTGATTCCCTTCAACCATATCTCTCACAAAATGGTATTTAATATCAATATGTTTTGACTAATCATAAAAACTAGGATTGTTGACCAAAAATATTACACTCTGACTTTCACTGTCGAATATCACATCCTTCTGCTTAAGACCAAATGTTGAACATAATATTTGTAGCCACACTAATTTTTTATTAGCTTGAGTTGCTGCAATGTACTCTATGTCTGTTGTGGATAGGGTTATGCATAAGGGGTTGGACTCAAAATGTACTTGTAAAAAAATAGTGAATCCTAATAGAAATCAAGGTGAATCCTAAGCAAATAAAATCAATCATCTTCACACAAAAATTTGGGGCATTTGAAGTCCTAAAAAGTAAGGTTATATTTGGGGTAAAATTTGACCTATTAAATCACCTTATAACTTCATAAAAACATCACCATTAGATCAGTATTGAAAAGAGCTTTCCAATGAGTATAAATATGCCTATGTTTGGATATATATTGTGGCAAATTAACCCTAAGAGAAAATTGGTCCCAAATTTTTTAGGCGAATGGGCCACCATCGAGGGTCCTCATATTCACCAATTTCAAATTTTGGAAATCCTAATATCCGACCAATTTGCAAATATTCACCATTGTGCATAACCCTGGTTGTGGACAAAGAAACTGCTGATTACTTTTTACTCATTCAACTTACTGCCCCTCCAAAGAGTCTAAACATATAAGCACTCATGGATCTTATATTTTCAAAATCTCTAGCCCAATCGGCATCCACAAAACCTTGTATATTTACAATATTACTATCTCCAAAATTTTCTTGGTAAAAAATAGCATAGTCTGAAGTTCCATGCAAGTATCTAAAGATCCTCTTCACAACAATCCAATGCTCCTAACCTGAATTGGACATATATATGCTAGAATTCCTAAGTTCTTCCTTATGAATCATGTATGGAAAAATATAGAGACTTCCTCAAAAAGTGTAGGATACGTTGTAGCATCCCCATGCAAAAGGAGATTGGTTCATCCTAACACGAGGAGTACTTATAAGGTTATACGACTTTACAAGGAAGCCTTTCTTGCTCCCTTACTATGTCATTGAGTGACTGTTCATCTTAGAATAAGTAAGGTAAACAAAATACATCAATAGTAAATTTGGCACAAGCATCGACAAAACTGGCACATGCCTTATGCCTTTCCATTTTGGAGGAGTTGCAGTATCAAAGAAAGGAGACTATGAGCAAATCAATCAAGCTCTAAAAAGCCTCAAGTTGATAGAATTGCTACAAATATGGAAGTATGATCCCATTGACAAGTTCATACAAAAAACAAGTTGCCCTCAATCAAATTCCTTTCAAACAGTTTCATGTATTAAAAAGACAAATTGACTACCAGGGCATAAACAATGAAGAATATGAGCCACTAGAATGGCATGTAGAACAAATGTAGACATTCACCCCATGGCATGAATTTTATGAACATATGACAGAATGGACCCCCATAGATAATCCGAACCACATGTTAGATGAAAAACTATCAAAAAAATGAAGAAAAATGGAAAAGACTAGACACATAAAAAGATCCTAGCTTGGTGGAGGATGAGGATTCATAACAAAATGAGCTCTAGATATGGGATAAAATCTTATTATGAATTTATCAATAGATATGACAAATATCATGACAAATGGTCTGAGACTCGTGCAGAAAAAGTCTCACCTAGATTATGAGTGGTGTTGCAATATTACCATAGTTGCAGATTGATTTTTGATAATAGTCTATTAGTCCTAAAAAACCATGAAATTTTTTGAGTGATTTTGGTAAAGGCCAATCTTGAATAGCCTTGATTTTATTAGGATCTACTTTAACTCCTTCATGAGATACTATATGACCCAAATATTCCACCTCTTGGACTCCAAATGCACATTTGGATTGTTTAACAAATAGTTTCTCCTTTTGTAATAGATAAAGGACCTTGTCAACATGATCTAGGTGATCCTTCCAATATTTATTTTAAATTAAGATATCATCAAATAAAACTAGGAAAATTTTACAAATATAGGGCCTAAATACATGGTTCATGAGGCTTTGAAAAGTTTATGGAGCATTAGTGAGGCTGAAGGGCATGAATAGAAACTCATAATGGCCCTCATGAGTATAAAAATTAGTTTTAGGGATGTCTTCTTCTCTAACCCTAATTTGGTGAAAGCCCAAGAATACGTTGAGTTTGGTGAAATAACTAGCACCCTGTAATTCATCCAACAAGTCATCGATGACTGGGATAAAAACTTTTATTTTATGGTAATCTAGTTAAGAGGACAAAATTTAGGACACATGCACCAAGAGTTATCCTTACGGTGTACCATCACCACTGGGGATGAAAAAGGACTGATGCTAGGATGAGTGATGCCATGCTCTAACATTTCTTGAACAAAATTTTTAATTTCTAAAATTTGGGGATTTGGATAACGATAAGGATGCATGTTAGGAGGAAGACTACCAGGAATTAGATGAATGGAATGATCATGTGATCACTTGGGGGGTAGACCCCTTGGTTCACTAAAAACTATCCACAATATCTTGAAGATCCCTTGGAATAGTTGTAGGAGAAGAATCTAAGGATTGAGCCTCGATGGAATTTATTTGGGCAATAACCCCATAGCCACCTTTCTTCAATAACTTCTCCATGCTATGTGAACTCACTACGCTGGAAGGAGGAGGTTGAATCCCTTGAAGAAAAATGACCCTTCCGTTCTCTGACCACTTGATGTATAATTTTTGGAGATTAATAGTAACATTGCTAAGTTGAGATAACCATTGTGCTCCCAAAATGATGTATGAGCTTCCCAGGTTCATAACATAGAGAGTACCTACCCATGTATAATTTCCCATTTGGATTGTAATTTTGGATTTTTGACCCACATATTGAGCATTGCCTCTATTTGCAATAAGGACTTGGAATTTATATTTATTAGAAGAGTGGATATACAAGTTCAAGTATTTGGTTGTTTTATAATCGATGAAGTGATGTGTATTTCCTAAATCAATCAACACATTAACACACTAATATTTAATGAATACTTGCACCTTAATAGTGTGATCTTGAATACCCATAAGTGCATATATCAAGAGAGCCATTGTATCATCTTCTTGTGTGTCATCATTTATGGGTTCTGTAGATAGCCCACGTTGAGAAATATCTTCTTGCTAGGTGTCATCTAATGTATCGTCATATTCTAAGTGAAATTTTTGATGTTGCACACAAGCTTGTTCTCTTGGGTGATGTGAATGCCATTTAGAATAGAAGAAGCCTATGGAATGCTCAATATTGTGGTAAGGATGATGAGAGTTGAAATATCAACGATATGGAGGGACTTAATATTGGAGTTTTTGTTCCATTGCTTGAGCTATATGTTGTGCATCATCTAGGGTATAAGGATCATGCATGTCAACTTCCTTGTAAATATTATGTTTAAGACCATATCAAAAAGCAAAATCCACCATTGTTGGACTTATCTCATATGTATAGGTGAGTAGACTAGTAAATTCAGAGATATAGTCATCTACTAATCTTATTTGCTTAAATAAGGTAAACCACGTATGATGTGGAAGATATTTTATCGTATATTATAAGAATTTTTTCCTTAAATTCAGGCCATAAAAGAGGATATTGATTTTCGTGAAGTTACCATAACAACCATTGATATGCTTGTGTACCTAGTTTAGAGACTGAAAAAGCAACACGACCTATTTTTGAAACATGGTACAATCAGATAAGGCCTTCCATTTTTCTAGCCATCCATGTGGGTCATCTCCTTCAAATGTGGGTATGTCAATTTGAGGAACTTTAATATCATGAGGCCATTCCAAATACTTGGAAGCACCACCTGCTTCCAGGTCTAAATCATTAGCAAAGCTTTTGTTAGTAGCAATTTGTCTTTGATGAATATTTAAAGGTTTAGGGTTGAGGATATTTTGTGACCTAGGAGTAAGAGGAGGTGTCATAGAAGTAATATGGACTTCAATGGATCTTAGCATAGTACGAATTTCCTTCAACATTGTTTCTTGTTGAGTAAGATATTGATATAAGGGGGCATCGAAATTGTTGGGAATTGGGATAGATTCCATAGGATGAGGATTATTGAGAAAAGGGTCAGCATTATCCGAATAAGGAGAATCCATAGAATTTAATAAATAATAATGACATTGGTTGAAACTATTGATGTTGTTGGGAGTATTAGGATGCATACCTTGACTTCTTGGTGGTCACCTTCTTGTCATAAACACATTAGTTGGTGAGGAATTTCATTGCAATATTTCTTTTAATCGATTCCACTCATGAGGAATTTTTGTGATTAATTTGTTCAACTAGCTCAAAAATTCAAATTTTGAAAGTTTAGATTTGGAAATTGTGTGAAAAAAAATTATTTTTTTGGAGCAAAAAATTTTGGGTTTCAACAGTTAGATTTCAAATTTAGTGGGAGATAATGGTTAGGTTTTAATTTCAATGTTCAATTTCCAAATTTTGTAGGAGACAATGGTTAGATTTCAATTTCAATGTTTGATTTCCAAATTTTGTGGGAGACCACGATCGAATTCCAATTTTTAACGGTTGGGTGGAGAGACTTGATAGAGAGGATGTAGACAACGTATTAGTGGATAGATTCTAATTTTCAATGGTTGGGTGGAGAGACTTAACAGTGAGGATGTAGATAATGTAACAATGGACACTAACAATGAGGATGCAAAGGCACTAATAGCAAGGACTATGGATAATGAGGATGCAAATACTGACACAGAAATACGGACAACCTAACAATGGACACTAATATGGATAGGCAAACACTAACAGCGGTATAGATAATGGAATAGTGGACTATGGGGATCTAACCATGGAAGGGACACTTGGCGAGGAGAAGGCAATGAATGCACAAGAGAGAACCAACGTGACCACCGTATGGTGGTCAATAAACGTAATGCATGTTGGTTTTTTTAAACCATAGAGAGTCCTCGATGCAGCTAATGTGGGACTAAAAATCATAGAAAATTGATGTGATGTATGTCATATCTTCCTTGGATTAATTAAAAAATTTATTAATCAAAACTTAGAAATCCTTTAGCGCACTTCAATTGGACGATTTGTTTTAGGGTTTTGGAGCAAAATTTCAACGTTTTGTGGGTGAATTAAATGATGTGATATTTTTTTTGAATTAAACTTATTGGCTTGAAAAACTCTATAAATATATTCCTAAACCATTTTAAATGCATCACAATAGTAGCTGCATCAAGGATATATCAAGGATTTGTTCATATTTTCCTAGGTATTTTTGATTTAGAAATACACGTTTTTATGTTGGTCGTTTATCTTTTTGCACACAAACTTATTTATTAGTAATTATGGGAGGTTGGTCGGTTCTTATTAATTTTTTCAAACCTAAGCCAAAATGACCAAACTAGCCTAGAGGAAATAGATCAATATTCCAAAAAAAAAATGATTGTTGTTGAATTTCACTACCTAAAAATTCTATACTTCTTGTTGTTGTATTGTTGTTGCTTATTAATTGAGAATGTACGAGCTATTGCTAGAGTGAATCAAATATTTCTTCACAAAAAATTAACTGAAATGAAGGAGCCCAGCCTACGAGCTAGCTACTCAATGGTAGAAATCTAGAAATGTAGAATAAGGTGGTTGTCTTCTCTAGGAATGTAGCTCTAATACCACTTGTAAGGACAATGCTTACTAGTAATCGTATATTCAATAACTATCAAGAAATTTGTATACCAATCAACAAGCACAACCACTCAAAGAGGTTAGATATCATAGCCACTTAGAGAGAGTAGAATATCTTTTGAGGATATGCAAATGAAATAAGTGAATTGATGATGTTCAATTGAATAAATTATTCTACCTATAAATAGAGGAATGAATTAATGAACGAACACGACCATTGATGAATCAATATCTACTTTGGGATTTAAAAAAATGTGCTTAAGAAATGAGCCAATTGAAGGGCTCGATATCCACCATTGGTAAGGGAAGCACTACCCAAGGTGCTTGAGAAAAGAGCCATCCATAAGGCTTGATATCCAGCTCATTAAGGCATTAGAAGATACCTTAGTCCATCACCCAAGGTGATGTCAACCTGCAACATAGAAAGGACCTACATAAGGTGAATATAATATATTGCACCCTACATAAAAACATAGTGCTAAGGATAGCATATCATAAGAAATGAGGATAAATGTATAATGTTAAATCAAAGGTGTATTACTATAGCTCCAACATGGTTGAATCACCAGTCGATAACTGCATCGAAAGCTAGCATTGGAACACCATTGTAGTGCTTGAAATCCATCTCAATTGGAGCCAAATTCATCACATCAATGTTTATCTAGAAAGAGATCATTGTACAAGAGAAGATGGAGTGCGTCAGAAGTTGAAGCCATTGAAGGCTGCAGACAAAGAGGTGTGCAACAATGTTAGGATCTGCCTAGAAGAAGACATAAGTTATTTTGGCTAGGAGATAGGGTTTGAGCGGGCTGCAGAGGCAGGTGCACGTTTGGAGATGTTGTAGAATACGGTGACCGAACAACACAAAAGTGAAGATAACTTCTCCATCAACCCCGGGTGTCTGATGTAGGAGCATCCAGTGGCACCTGATGCAAAGGCATCTAGTGGTAGGAGAGCCGTCTTTGAATCAAAAAAATTTCTAAGTGTTTGCAAGGAGAAGCTGTTGCGATATCACGATAGAAAATGTGTCACGATATCGTGATACAAGTGGCAGAGAGAAGCCTATAGAGAGAAGCTATCACGATATAACGACAAAAAATGTGTCACGATATCGTGACACAAGTGGTGGAGAGAAGCCTGCAGGGAGAATCTGTCACGATATTGCGACAGAAAATGTGTCACAATATCGCGACACAAGTGGCGGAGAGAAGCCTACAGGGAGAAGCTATCGCGATATCATGACAAAAAATGTGTCACGATATCACGACACAAGTGGTGGAGAGAAGCCTGTAGGGAGAAGCTATCGTGATATTGTGACAAAAAATGTGTTGCGATATCGCGACACAAGTGGTAGAGAGAAGCCTACAGGGAGAAGCTGTCGCGATATCGCGACAAAAAATGTGTCGTGATATCGCGACACAAGTGGCGGAGAGAAGCCTACAGGGAGAAGCTGTCACGATATCGTGATAGAAAATGTGTCGCGATATCGCGACACAAGTGGCAGAGAGAAGCCTACAAGGAGAAGCTGTCACGATATCACGACAAAAAATGTGTTGCGATATCGTGACACAACTGGCAGAGAGAAGCCAACAGGGAGAAGCTGTCGCGATATCGCGATAGAAAACGTGTCATGAAATCACAACACAAGTGGAGAGAAGAAGTCAGGAAGGATGAAGCTGCAAACAAAGATGTCGTGATATCGTGACATGTCATGATTTCATGACCCAAAAGCAGAAGGAGAGTACGAAAGGCAAAGATGTCACGATTTTGCGACATGTCACGGTTTTGCGACCTGAGGAAGAAAGAGAAAGTCGAAAGCTAAGATGTTGCGATTTCATGACCCGAAGGTAGGATGAAGAGTGGAAGAGGAAGATGTCATGATTTCGTGACATGTCGCAGTTTCACGACCCACAGAAGAGAGAGAAGGCACAGAGGAGAAGATGTCGCGATTTCGTGACATGTCGCATTTTTGCAACCCGAAGAAGAGAAAGGAGGCAAGGAAGAAAAATGTCGTGATATCGCGACCGAAAGAGAAAAGGATGGGCAAGAGAGGAAAGATGTCACAATTTCGTGACATGTCATGATTTCGCGACCCAAAAGCAGAAAGAGCGTACGAAAGACAAAGATGTCGCGATTTCGCAACATGTCATATTTTTGTTGCGCAAGGACAGAGAAGGGGCCAGAGACTGAAATGTGTCATGATATCATGACCTATCATATTTTTATGCCCAAAGGGAAAGCCGAAGACGAAGATTTGAAAAGGCATATGTTTCGAATACCAGGACAACGAAGCGGCATGGGAAGACAAAACGAAAGGTTCTAGAAGAGGAAATGAAGGGCCACCAGTTGGAAATGAAGCGTCACCTGAGAACCTTTAAAAATGAGAATAGAGGCATGCACAAGGGGTTGGAAAATGGCAGTTGCAGGTTGGAGAAACTGTAGTTGCGAGTTGCACAGTCGAGTTGCAGAGTCGAGGCAGAGGGCCACTCGGACCGGCTTGAGTGCTTTTCCTTCCAAAATTGTAGAGTTAGAGAACTACAATAGAGTGTGAGAAAACTAAGCCAGTGCGCTAGTTTCTGTAAATCCTACGGGCTGTAACTGTAAATCTTTGCAAGTTAATGAATGGAAAAGAGTGTTCTTGTTTCTTGTAAATTTTGTTTTCAATTTTTTGAGTGAAAATTTGGATTTGGTGGCTTGCAATTTTTTGACCCCCATCAAAAGGAAGGATATAAAATATTTGATTTATTTTATGGTATAAGTGGTTTGTGGAGTGACAAGGTTATGCAATGATTTGATTTATTTTATTTTATGGTATAAGTGGTTTTAGGAGTGATAAGGAAGTTATGCATTAATTATTAAGAAGGTTTTCTAATTAAAAGCCTTGGTAAATATTATTGTGAAGTGGAGTAATGTTGATTATTTTGTGATCTTCTAACCCTTGTGAAGATTGGTAAAAGAACATTTTTATTGAGGCAGATTTCCAAAGAGGCTTCTTCATCTTCATAAAATGTATGGGCACATTATCCTATTTATTATGGTGTTTTATTTCTAAAAATATCTTTGGAGTGAAAAGGATTGATTGTGGTTTCCTTTTCAAAAGTTATTGGTTTAATGCTTCAAGGTTTTCTAGATTGAGAGTTGTGATTAAACCTTGTTTTATAAGCATTGTTGTTGGATCCCATTGGTTGTGCAAAGAACTTGAACTTGAGTTAGAAAAGAACATGACTATCATTGTTATATGATATTTGTGGTTGAGCATTGTTGGGAACATTTTAAGTTGTTTGATACATGCTTGGACTAGGGTTTATGAGAAATGGTTGTTCATTGAGGTGATTGGTTGAGTTGAGTTTATTGAGCCTAGTCAAGTGGATGCATGTGGTTGTTCAAGTTCCATAAAACAAACTATTATATATTCTTGATTTGAGTTGAGATTGAGATTTGAGAATAGAACATATAGAGTCTCTAACAATTCTCTTTATGCTTCTATGAGATTGATTTGATTTGATATTGGGATTTGAGTATAGAACATATAGAGTCTCTAACAATTCTCTTTATGCTTCTATGAGATTGATTTGAGTTGATATTGGGATTTGAGTATAGAACATATTGAGTCTCTAAAAATTCTCTTTATTCTTCTATGAGATTGAGTTGAGATATTGATTGAGCATTAATTATAGAACATCTTGAGTCTCTAACAATTCTCTTAATGATTCTATGAGAGTTGGACAAGTTCTATGTGAGCTTGTTAAGCAGATTTGAAACAAGTATTTGAGAAGGCTTGTGGACTGATTTTGAGTAAGCTTTTATGGAAGCTTGCTATGTAGATTTTAGCAAGTCCTAGAGAGGAATTATTGAGAATATTTGAGCAAGTCCTAGAGAGGACTTGTTTAGAAGATTTGGAAAAGTCCTGTGTGGACTTGTTGAGCAGATTTGGACAGGTTCTATGTGGACCTGTTGAGAAGATTTGAGCAAGTTCTGTGTGGACCTTTTCAGTAGATTTGGACAAGTTTTGAATGAGCTTGTTGAGCATATTTGGACAGGTTCTATGTGGACATATTGAGAATATTTGAGCAAGTTTTATGTGGACCTGTTGAGCATATTTGGACAAGTTATGAGTGAGCTTGTTGAGCATATTTGATAAGTGAACCTATTGAGACAGAGCTTTGGAGGTGACAGAGTATAGAGGAAAAAGTCTCAGTGGATAGAGATCCAACATTCAAGATAATTGAAGATAGATCTGAGTGGGGAGTATTCAAGTGTAGAGAGATCCACAAATCAGTGCAACAAAGAGACAAAGTCTTCTAGAAGATAGAGTTATCCTATGGAAGAGATCCATGAACTTGAGATTAGGGGATCAGCATATCCTTTGGACAAAGGTCCATAAACATTGTAATTGGGAAGGATTCCCAAAGAGATTGATTGAAAAAATTTAGTAAAATATTTTCTTCATGGAGTAGCCCACATTGGGTGAACCACGTAAATTGTGGTGTCTTTATTGTGTATGGTGTTTTGTGCATTACTTTAATTATTGCTATTGATACTGCTATATATACATTGCATAATATTGAATTGAAAGAAAAAGTAAAAAGGGGTCGTATATTGTTCACCCTCCCCCCTCTCAGTATAAGCTTGTTTTCTTCAATATCCTTAAAAGTATTTCAAATTACTTTAATTGAAATACAAAGTACTTTAATATTTGCAATTAATACCATAGGATATATAAGGGTTTCTACTTGAAAAATTAAAACTTTATTATTATTGCAAATATTATTAATTTCTAATATTTTAAAATTAGGGAGTTATAAGGTATACTACATCAAACATATATTATTGGAATTTAGAAATATTAAACTATTCGATATTAAGGGGTATAAAAACTTCATTATTTACTTAAAGGAGTTGGAATTATTTACTTACACTTGTCTCATAATCATACTAAAGGGACAAAAGAAATCCAACCATAGAGAACTTCAAATTGAAGTGCAAAGTTCATAGGAGAAATAAGGTGAAATAAGGTGAAATAGGAGTTGATAATTATCATTCCCAAATCAACTCAAAAGGTGAACTATTACTTCCTAAAGCACTTTACCAAGATTAGAGTATATTCTAATCACTAGGGAGACATAAGGATCCTACAAAACCTAAGACTTAGAAAGGTTTTATCAAAGTAGTTCACATTCTCTAAACTAGGGATTCATAAGGTAGTCTACAACTATTATCATGACAATAAACAAATTTATTCTTACATAATATCAACTACTCAAAGGACCAAATTACTCCTCATGGAAAAACAAAGTGAAGGCAATTTTAAAAATTGAAAAATTTGGGACATTGTCCAAGGAACAATGGTTAAACCTACAAGTGAGGCAGAGATTCATAAGTATGAATAAAATTATGGAAAGACCCTCATGATAATCACCTTTGCAATTATATATTAAATATAACCTTACATTAGTTCAATAACAACTTCTATAGATGTGTGGAAAGCTTTAGCCAAGATATTTGAAGGGAAGAATAAAGCCACTATCTTAAATCTCCAAACTCAATTACATTCCTTAAAAATGAATAGTGGTGAAAGTATAGAACTATTCCTAAGGAAGGTAGCATATATAAATAGAAAATTATTAACCTTATAAGAAAAGGTTGAAGATAAGTTTCTTGTTCAAGTAACTATGAGAGCACTTATAGAAAACTACAAATATTTAGTTACATCTTTACAAATTCTAAGTAAAGATACTTCCTTTAATGAGTTAGTCAATATTATTCAAGAATACAAAGTGGAAAATACACTTAAATATGAAACGACTAACAATGCATTGGTTTCAAAATATACTCCATAGGGAAATGTTGTCTCAAATTCAAAAGGACAAAGACCATGGAATAACAGATATTATCATGTATGTAGAAAAAAAGGACATAGTACTAATTATTGTAGATTAAATCATAGAAATTAGAATTAGGGAAATTAGACAAACTATGGAAGCCAATAAAATAGGATATTCCAACCAAGACAATATCAGAATCAGTATAGTCCACATTAGCAACAATTTCAGCATCCATATCCTACACAAAATCAATGTAAATATCCTCAATTACAATATTGAGAAGGGAACCAAAAAGGTACTTAACTTGAGAGATCCCTGAGATTCAAGAAATGGAATAACCTACAAAAGAACATGAAGTTAAATATCTTAGCAAAGATAACATTTTTTTAAGACGCTAACTACTTGCTCGAATAGAATACAAACATCAGGAAAGGAGAGTACAAGATCCAGACAGAAGAAGATCCATATTGAAGACTAAAGTATTCAATACCCAAATAATGTAATATAGGGGGGTGTTAGAGTATATTACATTATTGGGTACATGTCAATGTACCACCTTGGGTACATTATTATATTAGGATTTCATATTATATTAAGTAGTTACTTGGGAATAAGTAATAAATGCACATGTGTGCAATGATGCTAATGTGCATGTAGTCCACATGCACATGAGTCATAGGAATAGATTGAGTAAACCCCAAGGAAATTATCTTATATATGTACCTTGAACTATAGAGAAAGGGATACAAAGTGAGATACAATGTTACTATAGAGTAGTGAGTAGGTATAATGTAGATCTTCATTATACAATTTTGGAGTATTCATAGTCCTCCATTATATTGCATTGTACTATTTTTGTGAGCTTTCATTAATGGTATTATACTGAGTTATTGTAGAAGTCTATTCTCTTATTTTACTACATATTTAAGTACCATTATCATATACTTATCATAGCTTTCATATTTTACATCTTGTGGTTGCATATCCATTAATATACATCACTAAAAGCTAATAATGGTCTAAGAGCACATAGTATATTAGATAGGAAATAGGGAGAGCCACATGCGATATTACGATAAATCCAAAAATTTCCTTTCTAGAGAAATCTAGAAACATAGCTGAGTAGGAGTAACCTAACACTAAAACAATGAGAATTTTGACAAGAAAGAATGGTGTGTTTTTGCCTAAGATAATTTATCTTCATATTTGATTATCTATGAAATCGAAGCATTAGTCCATTGTGTTTTAATTTTTTGAGCATTAAAAATATAAAAAATTCTTGGAACTATTATTTTTTTGTTTTTAATATTCAAAAATAAACATTGTTGACCAATTTTGTATGGTCCCATAACATCCATGAATGGATTTCCCAAACCTATGTCATAACTAGAGTCATTGATCTGCATAAAATCTATTAAAAGGACCTTATTACCAATTTATCCTAGAATTATAATTGAAAAATATTTTAAAACTCTACTACCATTCATGGTACACTTTATATTCTTTGCTTAAAATTAACCATTGATCCACCACCTTTTGGTGTGCAAAGTTGATATTTGAACTAGTGTCTATAAAAGCTATATATTTTAAAAAATATTCATTGCCATATTTTGCAACTCTTACTGGTATCAAAATTTCTAACTAAGAAGTAACAACCTATTGGTCCAAAATTTTCCTAGTTGCTAACATGCACCATATATTTTGGCCAATGTTGGATGACTAGGATTTCTTCTAAGTTCAACCTCCTAAGCAGGTCTATTCCTTGTAATGCTATGAAATTGAAATGGGGGTTTTATATGAAATAAATAAATGGAAGGGGTAGAAAGGAGTAAGGTTTAATAGAATTGATGAATGGTGGATGGGGTATAGTGTAATAATAATGAATATGTATTGCAAAAAATCCTTACCCTATTAATTCTTAGTAAAACTTAATATACCAACCATCATCAAATGCATCATAGAGTTTATTTAATTCTATTTATATGTTTAACCATTCTAAATACTTTTGAAAAATAAACCAATAGCGATCCAAAAAATAGAATTCTCTTTAACAGAATAAACTAGTCATGAAGTGTAACGAAAATGGACTAAAACATAACATTCATTCATAAAAACCTGTAGTAGCAATCATAATGGAGGCTAAACAACTTTTACTTCTCATTAATTTCTATAATTGGTCATACAACACATACTCAAGCAAATTCTATAGAGTCAACCCTTATTTTGAGGTCTATTGAGCTATTTATAGGCTATTTTTGGATCTTGTGGCATAAGGTTTACAATATAGTTATAATTCTATTAGATGGAAAACCTAACAAAGAATGTTCTTGGGAGAAAATTTCAGTTTCATACTTTATCAATCTAGTTGCTTGTGTTGTTGATGTGGTTGGTCTAGATTTCACATTGCATCTTGATTCAAATTATTTTGCGATCTAGTCCATGGATCTTCAATTATCTTCTGCTATAAATGGATGAACTACTTTAACTATCTATCAAAGACATTATTCTTAAATTCAATGGCTCTGGCTTAAACAACTAGAAAGTATTGAGGTGGTTACCACTCTAAAAGAGACATTTTTAAGATAATGCATGACAAAGTTAGAATTTGTGATGATATTAGGTCCTCATGTTACTTAGAAGACCTATTGAATCAAATTCAAACTTTTGAGAAGGTTTGATGACAACATTGCTCGATAAAGCCTAATTTTGTGCATTCTTGGCTAGTGCCTTGGTCTTTTAGCCTTATGCATTTTAGGCTTCCATGTCACTTCTACTTTTAAAACCTAACTTCATTCCACCTTGGTATCATTTGCATATTTTTAGACTTGGACAGGTTCGAAGTTCAATTCTCATTTTAAGTTGAGAGAGATTTCCTTTATTGTTGTTGGGTTGTTTTGAATTTATTACTTTTAGATCTTTTTACATATTTTTGGACTTTGGAATGCTCTGCTAACATCATTACTTGGAAAATTCCAAAAAATGTCAACTCAAGATTTTTGCATTTCAACAATCTTCTTTAGGACTTAGCTAATTTTCTCAATGTTGCCTAACTACCTTGGAGCATAGTTTTGGACTGAGGCATTGAAGCTTTTTTTATCCATGTTTCTTGAGTGCTTAAGCCAACTTCAAAATATTTTCCCTTAGAAATATTTGAGCAATCATATTAGCAAAAAGGTTTACAAATAAGGGCATAAATTTGGCCTACATTCTCCCGGTATTGTTGCTCATAGAAATGAAGAACCTGGAGAGCCTTATATCATTGGTCATGGAGTCAACATTTTAGAAGGTGAAAATTTTTGAAATGGTATAAGGGGAGGTAATTATGAAAATGAGAAGTTTAATTTGATAATGCATATTTTAAAATATGAATTGAAATCACTAATGAAGTGAGAAGAGGTAGTTAAATGAAGCAAGTGTGAGGATATGGTGAAGGGGAGAAAAATGAGTGTGAATGGATGGTACCCTTTTGTCAAAAAAAAAATTTCCTAAGTTTAACTAAAATATGCTTTCAAATTTAGATTAACTACCTTAAGAAATTGAGCCCCTCTTTTTGAACTGGCATATTTTTCCAAAAATTTATTACTTTATGTAAGTGTCCCTCGTATGTGCTCCCTTTTGAGCAACTAATAGTCTTTTTCCAACATGGCTACTTTAATTTGGATACCTTGTGCTTGTTTTCATCCTTGGGATGTTGAAGCATCATGCTTTGGGCTTGCTATCTTTCCTTGTTCTTGTATGTCAAGTGTCTTATGACCATCTTCTAGCCTTATAGTCATGGTAGCCAGGGCTCTTGCAATTGCATATTGCTTCTCTTGTTCATTACTGACTACTTTTGACTCCCCTTTTTGCTCTTCCTCTTGCATTTCTTCACTCGCCAAGACATTTTTTTATTTCTAGAGTATTTGGCAAACCATTGTCCAAATTTTTGAATTTGGGTACTAAATTTTTTGAATATCTTCATTAATTTATTTTAATTGGTATACCTTTTCATATGAAGGATCACTATATCTTATTATTGTCTCCTAGAGTTTAGCCTATATTATAGCTAACTTGTTTAGGAATCCAAATACTTGAGTTTCTTGAATAGATTCTTGCCATTATCTTAGCTCTTCTTCATTATTTTCTATTAGCTCTATTTGAGTCTAGAATTCTTATTTAGTATAGAGTTGGAGCTCTTCATCCCAGAAACCTATAAATCTAAAATATCCACTCTCTTTTATTAGGCCCATCATTTTCTGCTTTTAACTATAGCCTATTTGTCATCTACCATTCTTGTTGAATTAGATTATTTTATTTTATTAAGTTTTAGAAAACATACATTGCTATGCTCCATTCCCTATTTGTTATTACTTTTATTTCCAATTCAAACCTTCTTTCATCTAGGCTAATTATGGATTTTGCTTGCTCTATTTTATCTTTTAGCTTAGCTTGGGTGTGTTCTAAATCCTTATTTGTAGTTTCTATGACTTCTATGTTGAATTATAGGTAGTCAACAATTGGATAGAATACAAGAGAGCTTTGGAGGATTTTATTCTAGCTCTTTCTTCAAATATTAGCATCTCTTAGGAGAAGAAAGAAGCTTGAGCATTTTTCCTATGGGGTTAGGAGCTTCATTATCATCTCCCTTAACCTCTAAATCTTGTTTTCCAAGGATTTTTTTTCATATTTTGTTCTTCCTTTATTGTTGCTTCTAAACTCTTTATCTTCTTTGTCAATCTATTGCATTTATTCCTTAGCCTGTCACCTTGGAGATACATAGTGTTGATCTAATTCTAAGAACTGAGTAGGTTCTCTTCTAATGGAAGACAAACAATATCTATTGCTTGTGTAGATATGTGGTAGTCATCTGATATCATCTTGAATTCTAGCTTGCCAACTTTCAGAGTGGTAGTGAACCTTAGCTATTAATAAGTAGTTGAGTAAAACATGTTCATTAGCCTAGGTGGTGCTCTCTTATTTTTTCTTAGTGGTCTATCTTTCCACCAGTCTTGCGCATTATGGTTTATTTCTTTGAGCTTATTAATGGTGGCCATGGATGGATGATAAGAAGGTGGTAATATCAGGAAGATGGGTTGGAGTATATAAAATAGAGACAAAGAAGACTTTTGAATGGTCAAAACCATAGATTTTATTTGCAAAGTGGATATGGTGGAGGGTGGTTCAAATGTTGTTGTTTCTTGAGTGGTTGGTCTTAGTGGGGAATTATGTTGTGGAAGAAAAAAGGAGGGATAATTAGTAGGGATAAGAGGAGGAGAAGAAGTATATGTAGGGACTTGATATATCATACCTATCTTTGTTACTTGTGGCTACTTCAAGGTTGGTGTGGTCACTTGCTCAATTGATAGAATTAAGTTCTATTTTTTGCATATTGTAGATGCTCTTTCTTGTAGCTACCATAAAGGATTGATTTTCTTTTGCTGTCCCTTGTTCTTTTGTGGGATTAAAGGATTGTAAGATTGTATTCTTAGTATCTGTTATAGATATGAACTTAGCCTCATCAAATCCTTTACTTTTTTTCCATGGCTTGGTCTGACTCCTATATAGTCTTGATTGGTGTTTCTTATTCTAGGCAATTTTGGTGCTCATGTGGACTTAGAATAAACTTAGGTGTTAGTCCTAGTGGAGGATTTGGTATGGATCACTTGTTTTATTTTTTGCTTCAAAAATGGGATATTTAGGAAAAAAATTTCCTAGACCTAATTTTTGAGGTCTTTGTTACACCTTCAAGATTTCTTAGTGGTAATTTTTCCTAGGTCTCCTCTAGTGTATCCCATTTTTTCAATGATTTTAGACCATCTTGGGTATCTTTCTTGTTGGGTTTTAGATGGGAAAAATGATGAGGCTTCTTGATGTGATTTTGGAGTTATTTTAGAGGGATTTTGTACTTTTGGATTTGTTACATTTATGCTTTTAGCTTGTTTCTCTCCCAAAGTTGATACATCATTTTCAATATGCTCCTCTTTAGAACTTATACGTTTGCTCTCTAGTTCTAATTGTTCTTCTTGTACGAGGGATTATACTTCTTGTACTTCTCCTTTGCTATCAATTACTTTTATTTTAACTTGTTCTTCCTTGGGTTTCCAAGTTTCTATGTTCTCATCATATTTTTGTAAAAATATTTTATCCATAGCCAATGGGAATCTCAATTTTTGTACATCATTTTCACACTTCTTAAACAACCATTCCATGATTTTTTCTTATTTACAACCTATTTTATCTATCATTTTATCTATTATATCTTGGGTCAGGTCATGATATTTCTTTTTCTTTAGATCATAATCATGCTCAGGTTCATAGAAATATCTCCAAGGAGGCACATCGTGCATTTTTCTTATATTCCAATCTATCTCATTTTCCTTGGAATTATTCCAAAGTTGATCAATCTCAAGCTAATAAACTCATTTGAATGCTAGAGGTTTACCTTTTTTCAAATTTTCCAGCCTATATTTAAATCTTCCAAGAAGGTCATACCTCCATTTGTGTGGTATTACACATAATTTTAGCCTTTCAAGTCTAGTCTTGGAGACTTCACCTTGCCCCTTTGTTCTTAGAATAATTGGTTCAAATTTGAAAGACAATTCACATGTACTAACCTTATTTATACCCACATCAAAGACTATATTTATCTCATCTACTTGATAATAGTACTCCATAGCAAATACCTAGTTGATGACATAATACAATAGTAAAAATATTTTTCCCATAGTCGCATAACTTTATCATTATCCCTTACGTAAATAAGTACCAGTCATCTTCTTCTAACTATGGGTTATACAATATTTAAACCACTATCTAAGGTAGTTGGTGAACATTTTCATATATAAGCTTCAATGTTGATCCTAGGAATTCCTTGTTGAAGTCATAGTATGGATTGGAGGCTCTAATTATGTGTGTCCAATCTACTACCACCATATTTATTCCTTAGTCATTTTTTCTATTCACTCCTATCCATGAAATTCTCTCTATTATGGAGTACCAAAATAGCCAAACCAAGTGCGAAGGATACCAAATATTTCATATTTTAAAATTTGCAACTATATGAGTTGTTCATGCATTATTTCAACCAATAAATCAACCAAATCAAATAAAAGTGATTATCTGCTTGGTCAGGATGGGATGTGTCATAATAGTTGGGGTTAGAGATAATGTAAGACATGTAAATTTTGTAGTCATGGATATCTTTGTTTGTCAAAAATCCAAATATGATGTCTAACATTAAGAACATATCTAGGTACTTAAATTCAATAATCAGAATTGGGTCCTTGGGTAGAGCATTACTAGATGGAGGATGATGAAATTGCTATTAGAGCCAAGATTTAAAGTAATTTTCCCCATATTTGTGCTTCCTAAGCTTATAGTATTTCTTCTGGTCTTTGGTAGTAAAATCTTCTAGGTTTATCCTAAGCTTAACTCCTATAGTGAATGCATCAATGAAAAGGTTAGACATAATATGAATTAATACCTAGCCTTTGTAGTTCTAGATCACTTTCATCTAGGGATTATAGTGTTGTGTGATTGTTAGCACCAATTTAGGGTAGGGATGTACCAAATTATGAATATATGAAGATAAAAATGAATTCCATGCAAACAAAACTGGGCTACTAGGTGATATTCCTTGTGCTCTTTGCTTGATGGATTCTTAGAGATCCTTGTGCCTATCTTGCAGAGTAATCTCTACATCTCAAATTTTACTCGTTTGATCATGCAATACTTTATAATCTTTCTGCATATTTTTCAATTCTATGGTCTTTTGAGCACCTATTGCCTTCTTAGAGAATGTCTTAGTGTTGTCGGTCATAGCTACCATACTCAGCTTGTGATACCTCTATGTTACACTTAGCTGCTAATTATTGTCGTTACTCATTGCACAATTCTTGCTCAAGATATTTAGTTAGCTCATGGATTTTTGCACTTAGTAATATTTTTGAAAAACATATCTTGCCAAAGCATTCATTTAAATAGAGTAAAATTAGCCATTAACATAGTTAATGTGGTGGGTTGGTTCATGCTTTCACTTTTCTTGAAGATTAGATTTTTGTGTTCTTGGAAACATGCAAAATATTTGCATGCTTGTCAAATTACAACTAATATGCTTGTTTGGCAAATGCATAATTTCAAAATCATTGTCAACTAGCTTTTTCTTTAGCCAATTAGCTTTTAGCATTTCAAAATTTTCATGACTTATTTATTTTTTATTTTTCTATGTACATATGATACAAGAGCGATGACACTTCATACAAAGTATTTTAAATATAGACCATTCATTGAAATTGGTAAAATTTGGCCATTATCATCTACCAACTTATATGCATTACAACCATGCTTGGTGATAATCCTATAAGGTACAAACCAAAATGAATCAAATTTGTAATGGTTTCCTGGTTTTGTTTTGTCCTCATCCCACTAGCATGAAGTCGCCAACTTGATAATATTATAACATGGCCCTTATTTCAAAATATAACTTAATTTTGGCTTGGTGTTTTTGGAGTCTATTATAAGCCCTTTTCACTTGCTTTTCCAAAATTAAAAGTTCTACCATACAAACTTTTATTGCTTTGATATCGAGAAATTCTCTTATGTCTATCAATTTCATTACGGGTAATTTGAGGTGCAAGGTAAGAATGGATTATTTTTCATAAATAAATAAATATAGTGAGGCTTTTAATTCCTTTTTAATTGTTATCTAGTATATCCATAAATTTTGATCGAGTAATAAATGCCAACTCTTTTATTTTCCCCAATAATCCTCTTGATGATTTAAAAAAAATTGTTGGTTGATTTGCTAACCCATTCCCTTGTGAATAGTAGTTTGAGTATGCCTTTAAGTATATTTCATACTTACTTGTGAAATAAACTAGCTTAACACCTATAAATGCAATCCCATTGTTCGTCACTATAGTGGTTTGGGCACCAATCCTCATAATTAGGTTTTCCAAAAACTCGATCACAGTATCTTGGATTATTTTTGGGCCTACAAATTCTAACCACATAGTGAAATAATTAGTCATTATTAGGATATATTTATGTCCAAAAATTGAATTTGGATTTATGATTTCGATAAAGTCTAGTCCCCATTGCTGAAAAGGTTCCTCTGCTATAATCGATTGTAGGGGGAGTGCAGGATTCATTTTATTTTCAATGAACCTTTTATATTTTTTGTGAGCTCTAGGTACTTTGAATGAATATACAAATATTATATTATAATAAAACCCAACTCAATGAATTTTAGTGGTGGTAGTTTTCACTGAGTAATGTCCCCAAAATAAACTTGAGTGAAACTCATTGAAAACCTTTTTAGTTTGTTATGGTTTTATGCAGTGGAGGACTCCAAAATTCTTCCTAAACAGACCTTCTAGCAACATGATGTATTTAAATGTTTGTAATCTATATCTATGTCTTTGAGAAGTATTTAATTATTTTGGGCATATGCACGTTTGGAAGTAATTTTACCAATTTATCAACCCAATCTATTTCTTCCATGCATTGCTCATTTATTCACATCTTCTATAAATATGTATTTTGGTTCTATTATAGAAGCTAGTTGTTGGCATAAGGCTCTACCTTTCACCATCTTAGTGGGCCATATATCAATATCTTATTCCTATATTTTAGTGATCCATCCATATTTTTTTTCTTCCAATTCTCCTTGAAGGAAATTTTTGACATCTGGGTGAATTATATAGATCATTGTTTTTATTTGAGATACATAATGCCTAAGATTTTTAAGTGACTTCATGATAGTAAACATTTTTTTATCTATGAAGCTATAGTTCTTTTGACAATCGTGCAATGTTTGAGTTAGAAAAAATACTGGATATTATTCTTGATTATCATTTTTTTGAGTCAATATTATGACAAAATTATCTTCAGATCCATAAAAAAATATGATGAAGTCTCTACTATAATCTAGATTGATCAAAATTGGGGCCTGTGTCATAGCCTACTTGATTTTTTAAAATGTTTTTTCTCCTAGTCCATGCAAACATTGTATCCCTTTTTAAAATTTTTATTATTGGTTTGACTATGTGTGCAAAGTCAGAGATAAACTTTCAAACAAAGTTAATCTGCTTGAAAAAATACTACAAGGATTTCTTATTAATGTGAAGTAGTAAAGCTAAAATAACTTTGATTCAATCTAGATCAGTAGCTAACCCTTGCTTAGATATGACATGTCCTAGTAGCTTTCCCTTGTGTACAGTAAATAATGATATTTTAGAATTCAATGACACTCTAAATTCGTGATACTTTTGAAAGACCATTTCTAGGAAATCCATATGTTTCTACTTATCATGAGAAAAAATTTCATGTCATCCAAGTAAATCAAGATTATTTTACTGACCAACTCACCAAAATTAAAGTCCATTGCTCTTTGGAAGGTATCTATGCCATTGGACAAGCCGAATGACATCCTCTGGTATGCAAATGTTCCCCATTTGGTGGTGAAGGCTATTTTATGTTGATCTTAATATTTTACCCATATATGATTGTATCTTGAAATATTTCTAGTGAAAACATTTTCTCTATGGCTATAGCCTACAAGATTTGGTTGATCTGTAGCAAAGGGTAATGATCCTTCAATGAAGCCTTATTATATTCTAGAAATATATGCAAAGGTGGATATCTCCATTTTTATTCCTCACTAGGACTAAATGTGCTACCCATGTAGAGTGCTTTATTGGATATATAATATTGGAATTTAGAACTTGAGAAGTTCTTGCTTCATTACCAATTCAATTTTAGGATTGATCGATCTTCATTTTTCCTAAATGGCTTGGTGTTGAGTATTAGCTCTATGGTATGCTAGATAATTTTTTTTTTATAAACCTAGAAGTCATAATAAATTCATTCTATTATGTCTTTCTATTGTTTACACAACAATATGAACTCATCTATCTATTTTTTGGAGCAACATATTCCAAATTTTAGATATTTACCTGGCTTAATCTACACTTCCTTAAAGATCTATTCATCTATTTTTATCTTTAGCCCGATCGCTTGGTCATTTTTGTCAAACAATATTACTAAGGTTATTATCCCCTTAATTATATTATTGTTTTAAAGATAAATAATCTCTTCTTGGTCAACATCCTCTAGAATTTCTTTTGGCTATGTCATGTAAATTACCTCTCTTGTTAAGAAATTGACTATTTATTTATCATCCTCAAACACTTGCTATAATAATTGTTTGCTTGGGATTGAGGGTCTAAATATAATCTTTACTTTATTTTATTTCTTACCATAATTAGGGGCAAGTATGAAATTATATCCTTGAGAAACTAATGTATGATTCATTTCATTCAGTCCCTTCACGATGGCTTTCATATTAAAGGATTCAAAAATATCCATTAGGTCCCATAACCTATTATAGTATGCCTTCAATTAATATTTTTTACTATTGCACTTCTCTATTAATTGATTGATCACAAGTGTGGAGTCATCAAAATTAGACAACAATTTGATCCCCACCTTTTTTACGTATACCAAGCAAAGGCACAAAGCTTCATATTTGATTGCATTGTTGGTGCAACTTCATGTTAATACATAGGGGAATATTTTTATACCCTCCAAAGGAGATATTAACACTACTATATATCCAACACCATTTCTACATCTAGCTCCATCAAAATAAATCTTCCAAACCTCTATTTTCTAGATCTCTTAGTTTGGAATGGCTTGTATCTTTTGTGATTCTAAATTTGTTATGTTGTATGAACCAATTATTATTTCAATCATGGAATTAAATTCTTTAAGAGAAAATTCATCTTTAGTTTGTAGCTCTTAAATGATCATTTTCAAAAGATCTACTTTCTCATTTATCATATTGATGCAATCTTCCTTTATCTTTTCCAGATGATAGAGTATCAATTTTTTTGGGTAGATTTTAATCCTTCTCCCTTTATATGAAAATACCATGTGAGAATAATCTAGATACATATATCCTACCAACTTTGCTATAAATTATCAAGAAAGATAGAGTTTGAAGTATGACTCAAGGTCTACTATCACCACTTGTATCACAATGATTTTTGGTTCCTTATGTAATTTCATTGGATTATCCTTTATTAATTTAACTATTTTAATAAGAGTACCATTCAATTGTAAAAATCTAGGACATGAATAGGTGTATTCCATACCCATAATTTTATACATTGCTTTAGGCATAATAGTGGTTGAAGCTCTAGAATCAACCATGCAGTTGTGCACAATCCAACCTTCCATGCATAAAGACATGTAGAGAGGTGGTGGATTTTGTTTTGGAACTAGAAAATATTGGGCTAAATTATAATCCAAGTTTGATACACCTTTAATGTTGGATTTATTTAATAAATATCGAAGAAGTTCAATCTATCTAGGAATAATCAGGGAATCATACATGCTTACTTTTGAAGGAGTCTTCAATTCTTGAACAATGTAAAATATTAAAGATTTTGATTATTTATTTTCTCTCTTCTCTATTTCATCAAACCTCTTTCTATACTAAGTAGCTTATATCCTATAATTTTGTTATAGAAGGATATCTTAGTTTATCTTTGGTTTGTTCTTTGGACTTGACCAAAATCTCCTTTACCTATTTACCTTGCTCCAGATTCGATCATTCCTTTTCTTGCTTTGGTAGAGGTGGGGTCTTCTTAGATTCTAGATAAATTGAAGCTTTTTTAAATAAATAAAAATTTATTCTTTTGACTTCTAAAGTTGGGCTAGAACTTTAAATAGCCCTAGCTTTTGTAGATCTATTTGTAATGGTTTCTTCCTAGACCTGGTCGAAACTAATATGCATTCTACCTCTAAAGGATCTTGCATAATCATAATTTGTTCTAGATCCCATAGCATATTTATTTATCCCTTTTGTGTCTTCTTAGATTTCTCTACAACTACTAACTAGGCTTCATGTTGGTACATCTCATAGGTGTTGATGTTATGAGGGTTACTACATACTATGCACTAGGGGCTACCTTCTGTTATAAAGTTCAATAGTTTTGATTCTTGATCATTGCTAATATTGTTAGTTTTTTTAGCTACATTACAATTAGAATATCTCTAATCTTTAACAATGTAGGGAAATATTATAGGCTAGTAACTTTTAGCCTCTCTTATTTTAATAGTTGTTAATTTACTACTCAAAGTCTTCAATGTAGTCAACACTTCTTACATCATTAGAGATTATTAAGTTGGTATTGGAGGTAACATATTAGGGGTAGGAATAGGAGTTATTGAAATAAATTGTGTGATTGTGATCAGGGTTTCTCTCTATTAAGTGGGATGGACAATTTTTTGGAAATATGGCATAATGACCCCAGGGGAAAGTCTTGCCCTAAAAATTAGAGCATTCTTTGCATTCATACTAGCTTGATAAAATTGAGTGAAAGCCACTACATTAGATTACCTTATTTGAAGACCAAGGTTGGTCTCAAAAGCACATATATAGTAGATATATGCTTGGGGACAAGGCAGTCTCATTTTCAATGGAATTATTCTCCAATTCTAACTAAACTTGATATTAAAATCAGTAATGGCTTCCTAAGGATGTCTTGTAATGGTGATGACTTGTGTAAGCAATGATAAGGGATCAACAAATTCATTAAATTCTTTAATAAATGGCCTGATTAGATTGGATCAGGAATGAATACTTCCATATTTAAGAATATGATACTAGTGGGATATCTTACCTCTAAAATATAGGATGAGGAGTCACACCATGATGTGTTCTTCTATAATATTATGAATTATGGCCAATGAAACCACATATTGATAGTATTCATACACTATTTTTCCTATTTCATCATAAGTGGGAAAGACCTTAACCATTGCTTGAGGAATGTCATTGATACGTACTAAAAAAAATGGTCTAGTAGTGTTCCATATAGGGAAATTATGGGGAGGTTGTTGCACTTGTTGGGATATAGCTACTAAGTGAGGAGTATTGAGAACCTCTTGGGAACTAGAATAGGTATAATCTATGCTCTCTATAGGATACAATGGTTTTAGGGATAAGGATTTGGTTTGTCTAAACCTATAGGATGATAACTCAATAAATGGCAATGGGTTTTCAAGTTTCTTGGTTGTAGATATTGTAAACATAAAAATTAGAATAAAGTGGAAACTAGGTGTCTATTATCCAACTATATCACAACATAATCACCAAGTGAATAATTGAATGATATTGGAGAGCATAATTTCACCAAGGATCTACTCAATCAAGTGGGTGGATAAATTTGGTCAGCAATATCAATAAGCAGAAGGATACTTTTTCCCAGGTCTTAGATGTTGAACAAAGCAGAAATAATGATGAGAAGGATCCTTCTAAGGCCCCAAGTAGTTAGGGTTTCTTTGGCCACCTTATTTTTATTGAATAGTCTAGGGTTTCTTTTCCCTTGGCTCTAAGCCTTTGTGTTGGCTTATACGCTTTTCTATTTTTATCTTGGGGAGGTGGTATCCCATTTTTTTTGTGATCCCTTTGGTTTTTTCTCTTTGTTTTATCTTGCTAAGTTCGTCCCTTTGATGATTGCCTCCTTTTTGGTTTTCTAATGTAAAAGGTTTGGGGCTCCTTTCAAAAACATTTTTTTTATCAATAAAAAAAGTGGATGGATAAATTAACAAAACTTTTCCCACCAAGCATGCCAAAAAATATTGGTACAAAATCTTCCTGGTTGGTAATATGTGCCCTAGATTTTGGCCAATGTTGGATGACTAGGATTTCTTCCAATTTCAACCTCTAGAGTAGGTCGATTCCTTGTAATAATATAAAATTGAAATAGGGGTTTTAAATGAAAGAAATAAATGGAAGGTTAGAAAGGAGTAAGGTTTAAGAGAATTTTAGAATGATGGATAGGGTATAGTGTAACAACAATGAATACACACTGCAGAAAAGCCTTGTCTAATTAATTCTTATTAAAACTTAATAGAATAACCATTATCAAATGCATCATAGATTTTATATAATTTTAATTTTATGTTTTAACCATTCCAAATACTTATGAAAATCAATCCAATAGTGATCCAAAGAGTAGGATTCACTTTAACAAAATAAACTAGTAATAAAGTGTAATAGAAATGGATTAAAACATAACATTCATTTATAAAAACCTACAATAGCGATCACAATGGAGGCCAAAAAACTTTTACTTCTCATTAATTGGCATCAGTGGTTAGGGTTATGCGTAAGGGGTCAGCACCAAAATGTATTTATAAAAATTTAGCGAATCAGTTTCGAAATCCAGGCAAATAGTATCCAAATGCATGTAGAAGGTTCACTATTATTAAGGGCAATGTTGGAAATTTAAACTTAAAATGGTCAAATTATTATAAAATTGGGGCGAATTAACCCAAAAAACAAATTTCACTAAGAAATTTTTGGCTAATGGACCCTTGTAAAGGGTCCCAAATATTAGCCAATTCAAAAATTTGAAAATCCTAATTTTAGACAATTTGGCGATAAATAGTTGCTATGCATAACCTTGTCAGTGGTTATACAACACATACTCAAGAAAATTCTACAAAGTCAACCCTCATTTTGAGATCTATTGAGCTATTTATAGGCTACTTTTGAATCTTGTAGCATACAATTTACAATATTATTACAAATATTTTAGATGGATAGCTTGATAGAGAGTATTCTTGGGAGAAAATATTACTTTCATACTATGTTAATCTAGTTGCTTGTGTTTTTGATGTGGTTGGTCTATATTTCACCTAGCATCTCAATTCAAATGCATTTGTGATCTAGTCCATGGATCTTCAATTATCTTCTGTTGTAAATGGATGAGCTACTACAACTATCTATTAGAGATGCAATTCTCAAATTCAATAGCTTTGGCTTGAAAAACTAGAAGGCACTAAGGTGGTTTCCACTTTGAAAGAGATGTCTTCAAGCTAATGCATACCAAATTTAGAATTTATGATGATATTAGATCCTTAGGTTACTTAGAATATCTATTGAATTGACTTCATACTTTTGGGAAAGTTTGATGATGCCACCACTTAAAAAAGCCCAATTTTGTGCATTCTTGGCTAGTGCCTTGGTCTCTAAAGCTTATGCATTTTTGGCTTCTATGGTGCATCTACTTGAAAATCCAAATTCATTCCACCTTGGTATCTTTTTCATATTTTTGGACTTTAGCATGGAAATGTTGATGTCACTACTTGGACATGGCCAAATTTGTTCAATTTTGGCTTTGAGCTGAGAGATTTCCTTGATTGATGTCAAGGTTATGCAACTTTGAGATTTCAAAAATTTGACTTTGTTACTTTTAGGTATTTTGATGCGTTTTTTGGACTTTCAAAGCGCTTTGCTGACATCATTGCTTGGAAAAGTTTAAAATTGTTCAACTCTATATTTGTTCATTTTAGTGATCTTCTTTAGGACTTAATTAATTTTCTTAATGGTTCCTAATTGCCTTGGAGCATAGTTTTGGACTAAGACATTGGGGATTTTTTTATTTGGGTTTCTTGAGTGCTCAAGAAAACTTTAGAATATTTCCTCTCAGGAAGAATTAGATAATCATATTTAGTAAAAGGGTAGCAAAAGAGGGCTTAAATTTGACCTACACAACCTTGTTAATTTGAACTTGAACTTTTGTAGAAGCTATGGGATATTTTTTGATTGGTTTTTTATTTGTAGCTTCTAAATTTTTGAAATGTTTCATAAAGGGAGTAAGGGCACATGGATTCTTGAGAGGATTATATTCAACCTTATTAGGAATCACTAGTTCATTTTCAATGTCTGAATATTATTTTATTCTTCATCAGTCTCTATTTCAACTTTTTCATTATCTAAATATTCTACAATTTATTTACCTATCTAAATATTCCAATGATAATTTGCATATCCATTTTCAAATTATCTTGATGATACTAAAATTTCATTATAAGAATAATCTTCAAGAGAGGGCATTGAACAATGTGAACCACATGGAGAACCAAAGAAAGAATATGTTCATTATTATAATATGATCATTTTATTCCTCAATTTTAAATTCTTCTTCAAGAACATAAATAGGAAGGTTATTTTTTGTTATTTGTTCAAAATCTTCAAAATATTCCATTAAATACCATTATGAACTCATTTGTTCATCCATGAATAAAGCTTTGATATGTTTTGGTGCTTTTTAAGGATAATTTGTCACATAGTGCCCCTTATTTTTTAAAGAATAAAAACAAACATCTTTTTTTGATCTGTTTTACTTTTGAACTTCATTTTTTGTGAAGTATTTATATGGCCTAAATTTGCCTTATTTTACTTTCTTGAACCTGTAATTATTTATGGGTTTAGAATACTAGCAACCAAACCTATGGGCACCTTCAACACCTAAGCATTTCTTGTTTAAAAGTTTTGGAACCTTCCATTGATCTTTGTTAGCCTTAAACACCTGATCCTACTTGATCAAGGTGTGACTACTCACAAGTACCTTGGCTATTGTATACACACAACTCTTCCCAGGTTCATGAGATCCTAGCTATTGCATTATCACAACTTCTTCTAGGACTCTTGGCTACTTGGCTATTGCATTCATGCAACTCCTTCCAAGATTGTATTTCATGGTTTACAAGAGGAAATTCTACCCATACCAAGGATAGATAATAACATGATCATATTATAAATCTAAATAAAAGCATTAAATATAAAAACACATTATATTATTCATATCAAATGAAAAGTATAATATGAATTCCTCTTAACCATAAACTATGCTATTGAAAAAACTTGAAACATAAAAGCTTTACATCAACATATATGCATTAGCAAGATAACTCAAAATTCTAACATAAGCATATATTTCAAATATTCAAATGAATCATATTAACAACCATCTCCAAATATTACTCAAAATTTTAGATCCAAGTTAGTAATATAAACAACATTTAAATTCTTAACTCAATACAAGACCCCATATTTCCATACTTAAAGCAACACCATTTAGCAATATTAAAGTAACTCTTCATTGCATAAAGAAGCATCATACTATTCCTAGAAACAAGAGTCAAGATTACAATTATTTCAAGCAAAACAAGTCTTTGCTTATTTACAACAATATCACATTGAAGGGTTTAAAATTATCTTCTAGGGTTTTCTACCATCTAATTTTGCAAGCTTCTTTTGTGGAAACCACCCACCAATTATGGATATTAGTTAGGGATTAAAACAACACTAAATGAAATGCATATCAACTCATTCCTTACACTATTATGCAACAACCATGCTCAACAAGCAAGCTATATTTATTTTCATTTAAAAGCACCAACCATTTAAACAACTCAAGGATTAAATAATTCCAAAAAAATCTAGGAGAATCCCATACTTCCTCTTATAATGATCCTTAATACACATAGATCTCAGGAGTCATAAATAACTTCTCTAATAAAGCCAAAAAAAACATTTAATAACAATGCAAGAGAATCCCATACTTCTCTTTACAATGATCCCTTAATCCACTTAGATCTCAGGAATCATTATAAATATCTTTTCTATTAAAACCAACAACATTCAATAACAATGCAAGATAATCCCATACTTCTCTTTACAATAATCCCTTAATACACTTAGATCTCAAGAATCATTATAAATAAGTTTTCTATTAAAACTAAACAACATTCAATAGCAATGCAAGAGAATCCCATACTTCTCTTTACAATGATTCCTTAATCTACTTAGATTTTATGATTCATTAAAAATATATTTTCTATATAATTATATCCTAAATCACAAGAGTCTCAAAAATCATTACATTAGTTCCCTTTCAAAACCATAAAGCATACATTAACCTTAAATTTCCTTCCGCAACTAAGAAATATTAAAGCATTTAGTCTAATATAAAAAATCCTTTATTAATAAAAATTTTATACAACAACTAAGGAATATTAAAGCTCTTAATCTAACATCAAGTTTTCTTTAACTTTAACTTTCTTTACCACAACTAAGAAAGATTAAAGCACTTAATCTAACATAAATCTTTCTTTAACTTTAACTTTATTTACCACAACTAAGAAATATTAAAGTACTTAATCTAACATAAAGCTTTCTTTAACTTTAACTTTCTTTACCACAACTAAGAAATATTAAAGCACTTAATCTAACATAAATATTTCTTTAAATTTTACTTCCTTTACCACAACTAAAAATATTAAAGCATTTAATATAACATAAACATTTCTTTAACTTTAAATTTATTTGGGATACGAAACCTAGAAGAAAAAACTAGGGCATCAGTTGGGTAGCCGAAGAGATTTCCAGTTACTGTGGATGTGAAGACAAAATTGTTGCCCTAGGAGGGCCCAATGGGGACACCTTCAAATCCTATTTTAGAGAGACATAGTTCTTTTGCAGATTTTTTAAAGGATAAATCTCCATCAGAGACTGAAGAAGCACAAAAATTGCATTAAAAATTCTCTTTACGATTACTGGAAATAGATCAACATATCAACGAGTTAATGGATGCTTGCCACAGTAAGAATCAAGGCCAAATATTTTCATTGATCAAAGGATGGTCGAAGAAATAGTTTTATATAGAGCCAATCATGATTTGATATGTAAATTCATGGGTATTCACCCTACCATAATTTTTTTGTATTCTTAGGTTTGAAAAAACTAGGAGCCTCTTGGTGAGTTTTCTTTGTGGTTTATTAGAAATGGCTATTTTATTATTAATTTTTCTTCACTTTTTGATAGAAATAGGGCTTTCAAATAAAAAAAGAGGAATCATGGTCTGATAGGATTATTTGTTCAACCCTGGATAGTGGTATTTGATCCTTGAATAGAACCCACTATTGTACCAGTTTGGATCTATTTGTATGCACTTCCAATGGATTTTTGGAGTGAGCATGTATTGGAAATTATCAACAATTTCCTTGGAAGACATTTGGGTGTTTCCAAAGACACAATGGAAGGAAACACAATTATTTATGCAATATTATGTGTGGAAATGGATCTTACCCAGACCTTGCTGGTAGAGGTAGAACTCAAACTTGCAAGACTATCTTGGATTCAACACCTGGATTATGAGGCATTGTCCTTCAAATGCAGAGTTTGCCACAAATATGGGCATTTGGCTCGATCTTGCCCAAATAATATGAACATAAAAATGGAGGCTCCTCTAGGAATTTCAAATCTTCCTAAGGAGGGTAAGTCAACAATCAATAAAGAAACAACCAATATTTCTCAGGGTAAAGAAGCATAGGGAGATGGTTTTGAACAACCCAAAAGAAGGAGAAGGCAAAAGAAAATGGATGGTAAAGAGAAAACCCAACTCAAGCCCTCCAATAGGTATGATATATTTAAGACATTAATGGACCAAGAAGAAGAACAATTCATGGAAGGAGTGGATGGGAATATTGAAAATAATAACATCCATTTTCAAGCCCCTCTTTCATCTCCTCCTATCATAGAGCAGGTAATTGAGTGCAGTGAGTTCCCGCAATTAGAGATTGCAGGGGCATTGAAAGTGCATAACCAAGAGCAACCTATAATTAAGGATGTCATCATGGGAATAGCATAAAAGAATAGAGAAAGGCCAACTCTAGGGATAACTTAGGTGAAAAAAGATGAAAAAATAGCAACTCTCAAGGAGTGGGTAGAAAATAAAATAAGGAATTAATAACAGTTCAAGGAGATAAACTGATCACTAGAGGATAAGTGAGACCAATATACTTTTATTGCTCTCAAGGTAACCAATGACTATACAATCATGGAATGTTAGGGGTTTAAACAATAGAAACCATCAATCTATTTTTGGAAGACTCTTAGAAAAATTTAAAACAAATTTTTGCTTATCCAGGAGATAAAAATACCGTTGGATCTTATGTGTAAAATAGTAAATAGATTTTGGAGGGGTGTTGGTCATATGAATGTGGTTTCCCAAGGGGCCTCAAGGAGGATAGTTACTTTTTTGAACTCTCTTAAATGGACTGCAATAGAACATATAGCTTGGATGGGTGTTCTCACATCACATTTTAGGAACAATGTCATAGTTGAACATGTTTTAATCATAATTTTTTATGGGGCTCAAAACCTAGATGGTTATATGCATCAATGGAAATTTATGCATAACATGAGAGTCTCAAGGGAAGAGTTATATTGGGTTATTGCTGGGAATTTTAATGCTAAATTATCCTCTAGATATCAGGAAGGGGGAACCCCAATTTTGGACCTAGGGGATCAACTTATGATTACCCAAGTCTAGGCATTGTACTTGGTGGATATTAAAAGCCATGGAACCAACTATACTTGGACTAATAAGAGGAGGAAGCCACATAGTAGGAAGGTGAAGTTAGACCATTTTTTGGTTTCAGAGGAGGCATTTGTAAAATGGAATATAAAATATTAGATTTTTGAGGGTCCAGTTTCATATCACTTTCCCATTTTGTTGGAAGGGGGGATCAAGACATTGCAGCACCACAAACCATTTAAGTGTGAAAACTTTTGGTTACAAAAAGAGGAAATTTGAAGGAAAATTCCACAGTGGTGGGAATAAGGCCACCCAAAGATATGGGACAACAATGTTTAAATTCCACAAACAACTTCATTATGTCAAATATCAACTAAAACAATGGAGATGAGCTAACAAGACTTCTAGGTCCAAAGAGCTCCATTGATGGCCAAATGGGATGAGGTTCAAAAATAATTTAGGAAAGGAACGATTACAAAGTATCTCAAAGAAGAGGATGATGCATTGCATAAAGTGGTTGAGGACATTGATAACCAAGAGGATACCTATTGGAAACAGAGAACAAGAACCACTAGGTTATTAGAAGGTGATAAAAATACCAAATTTTTCCATTGGATGCCTGTTATAGGAGACATATGAACAACATGGAAGCTCTTCAAGATGAGAACGAACACTCCTTTGATACAATTCTAGGTATGCATTTCCATTCAATGGATTATTTTTCTAAACTATTTAAGGAAAGTATGGTGCAAGATGAAGAGGCTCAAAAAGAAGTTCTTGTTGAATAACATGTGCTTATACTGATAAGGGGGGTGAACAATATAAGATAAAACTCTTTACTTCTCAATCCATATGATAACATCAACAATAATAAAGTAGAAATTATTACACAAATCATCACATACATGAGAGATATGATTTAATGTGGTTCACCCAATGTGGGTTACATCCACAAATAAAATATTTCACTTAAATTTTCTCAACAAAATTCTTGGGAATCCTTCCCTATTACAATGTTTATGGACCTCTGTCCAAAGGAGACACCAATCACCTAATCAAGTTCGTGGATCTCTATCCATAAGAGAACTCCTTCTCCCTTTCTCTGGTTGGTGATCCTCTAGAATACTACTACCTCCACTGCACTAGCTTGTGGATATCTCACCACTAAAGACCCCTATCCTCACTCAGAAGACCTCTATCCTCACTGCCCTAGCTAATGGATCTCTATCCACTAAAGACTACTACCCTCTGATCTATCACCTCTAAAGCCTTCTCTTACTCTATCTCTATCTTAGATCTATACTAAACATTGTCCTCTACTCTCCATAAATCTACTCAATATCTATATCTGATCTATACTAAACATAGTCCTTCGATCTAGCAGAAATCTGCTCAATCTCTATCTCTGATCCGCACTAAACATAGTCCTTCAGTCTAGAAAAAATCTACTCAATATCTATCTCTAATATGGCACAAACCTATCCTCAAATATGCACAAAACATTGTCCTCAAATATACCCTCAAGCCTTAACACAAATCTTGATTCAATCACTAATCAACTTTGCTAGATCTACCCCAAACCTTAATTCAATGTTTGAACAAATCAGTCAATCAAATCTACTCACAAGTCTTCTCAAAGACTTACCTCAAATTTGCTTTGTAATATTTCACAAAATCTCACATAAATCTATCCTTAAGCTTTCACAAAAGCTTTCTCAACTTTGTCCTTAAGTCCTCTCTAGGACTTACTCAAATCTGCTCACAAGCTCTCACAAAAGCTTGTTTATCTCAACTCAACCAAACACTCAATGAAAATTATTCAACAATGCTTATCAAATAAACTTCACATAACAATGATACTCATGATATTTCACAAACCCTAATCATGCACATGAAGGCTCACTCAATATTTCCAACAATGCTTATCAAACAAGGTTTCTATCATCAACCTTTATTCTAGAAAAACCTTCATAAATCAATATTGGATATCTCAAAACCAAACTCAACAATGCTTATCAAACAATCCTTTTCACTCCAACTTAGCATTCACAACATCCAATCCAACAATATTTTACTCACAAAGAATATGTACCCATATCTTTTATTTTGATGGGGATATGTCTTCAAATCATGTCTTAACCACAATCAAATTTTCTTTGCCAACACTAGGGTTAGGTTACCACAACCTATCTCAAGATCTCCACAAAATAATTTTCTCAAAAATTATTTTTCATACAAAATAGCAAATCCTTTTGTACACCTTATAATCTCCAAACTCATAATATTTAACTAAATAATTTCACCATAACAAAACACTTAAAAATTCCCCTTGCACACCTTATAATATCCAAACTCACTTTATAAAACAAGTTTCAATCACCAAAAGTCAAAATAAAATATTTTATTATTTTATTTACCTTATAACTCCCCTAAGCATTAGCACTCATGAAAATCTCAAAGCACTTTTAATTATCAACACCTTGGATAATAAAATCGAATAGCATACCTTTAATTTGTTCTACCCACTAAAAATTGTCTTCGATGAATTCGACCACGTGACCTTGCACTCCCAACACCCTAGCTCCAAGCTAGGCCACCAAGTGGGCTACGTGCCCACATGAAACAAATGGCACACACTATCCCAAAAATATTGCTACACAAAAATACCGAGCAAGTCAAATGAAACCACTTCCTTATGCAAAATGTTGATCGCGTGGATCGAACCACAATATCCTTCACGTAAGCCTTAGCACTCTCCCACCTACAACCTACACTACCACCATCGGTGGGATGTCAAGTCACTTCATGGCCTTTATTTCCTCGTTTCCCTCCAAACTATTTGAAATGCAAATCAACTTATTCCTAGATGCAATGCTCGATATTCTCTTTTCTCGCATTTGAAGGTGTGTCTTGAAACTTTAGGAAATAGAATTCATTTCCTATATAAATGCATATTATATTTTGACTTCTCATGTCAGCCCATTTCGAATTTAAAATTTTGAATTTAGTTTTTAAATATTAAATTTAAAAACCTTTGCCTCCATTATTAATTAAAATTAAAATTTTAATCAAAGATTAAAATATTTTAATTTAAATTAAACCTTTTGAAAATTGCTCATGGATATTTTAAATTTGAACTTCATTTTTTTTCATATTGTTATTTGGCTTAAAATATTATAATAATAGAATATAATTATTTAATTTAAACTTGCTTCTCCTTCCTTGGGTCTTCATCCTTTGGGCTTTTTTTAGGCATATAATATTAAAAATAAATATTATATCATATTCCTTTCGAAGACCTTGCTTTTGGAAAAACCACTTGATGTCCTTAATGACGATGAAATTAAACCAATATTCTTTTGACATCAATGACAACAAAACTACTCAAAATTTCCAACAATATCCCCCTTTGTCATTAATGGCAACCCCTTTATTTTTACCATTCCTTTTTCTTTTTCAAAAGCTACTTTCCCTGAGAAACTTCTCCCCCTGACTGAATGCTCTTCCCCTAACTCAAATATCTTCCCCTTTGTTATCAATGGCAAATGGCCACCTTTGGGGCTTGGGGCTAAGAATGAGACTCTTAGCTTTAGTCCCTCCCCCACCTCATATTGATGTAGTTTATTCTAGGGTGGGAGTATAACTACTCCCAAATTTTCTTGAAGGTACTCAAAAGTCTCTTGGCTTAGTGAAAATATCTGCAATCTACTCCTTTGTAGTAATATATTCCAACCTGACCTGCTTTTCTGTCACCTGTTATCTCAAAAAGTGATACTTGATCAGAATGTGTTTTATCCTAGAGTGCATCACTAGATTCTTTTAAATATTTATAGCACTTGTATTATCACACAATATGGGAATAGGATGATCATATTTTTATCTTGAAATCCTCTAGAGTTCGCTTCATCCATAATACATGTGTACAACTAGCAACTACTACAATATACTCTGCCTCTATGTTTATTTCTTACTTAGCCAAGATACTAAACAATCTCCAAGAAAGAATGCTCTGTCACTTGTACTTTTTCTATCATCAATACTGCCAGCCCAATCTACATCTGTATAAGCTGTGAGAGTGAAACTATCACTTTTGGGATACTAGAGCCCAAAATCCATAGTCCCTTTTAAATATCTGAGAATCCTTTTTACTGTTTCTACATGTGTTTCCTTGGGTGCTTCCTGAAACCTTACCACTAATCCCACTGCCTGCGTGATATCTGGTCTAGTAGTTGTGATGTACAATAAGCTGCCAATCATAGATCTATATAATTTTTTATTTGCCTCTGGAGATTCATCATATTTACTTAACTTACATCCTACAACCATGGGAGTACTTACTAGTTTACACTCTTCTAACTTGAATTTCTTTAGCATATCTTTTATACACTTGGTTTGTGAAAGGAACACCCCTTTCTCTGATTGTAAAATCTGGAGTCCAAGAAAGAAGGACAACTCACCAAGCATAGACATCTCAAATTCATTCTGCATGCTCTTTGTAAATTTCTAACACATCTTATCATTGTTTCCTATAAAAATAATATCAACATAAACAACCACAATTAGTAAGTCATTCCTGTTATTTTTGATGTATAAGTTACTGTCCACTATTCCTTTCCTGAAATTTTATTCCTATACGTACTTATCCAATATTGAATACCAAGCTCTAGGAGCTTGCTTTATTCCATAATTTTTTTTTTAATCTGCATACATAGTCTAATTTATCAGTCAAGTTGAAACCTTCTGGTTGCTCAATGTAGACCTCTTCTTCTAAAACACCATTTAGAAAGGCTGATTTAACATCCATATGATATACTTTGAAGTTTTTGAAGCTTGAAAAGGCTAAGAATATTTTGATAGCTAAAATTCATGCAACTGGATCAAATGTATCATCAAAGTCAATTCCCTCTACTTGTGCATAACCTTTGCACACTAATATTGCTTTATTTCTGACCACCTGACCATCTTCATTTAACTTATTTCTAAATACTCATTTAGTGCCAATCACATTTTTGTCTTTTGGTCATGGAACAAGTTCCTAAGTCTTACTTTTCTCTATTTGATCTAATTCCTCATCCATTGCTTAATCTAGAACTTATCTTCACTTGCCTCATTGAAGTCTTTTGGCTCAATTTTAGATAACAAGGAAAAATTTGCTTGTTGATATGGTGTTATTATCCTTCTCCTTGTCTATATTTCATCTGGATTCCCAATTATTAGCTCTTTTGGATGATATTTATGTACATACTTGGATGGAGTCTTAGGAATAAGTATTTGTTTTAGAGTTAAAAAAAAATTTAGAGTTAAAAAAAAAAATTTAGAGTTAAAAAAAAAAAATAGAGTTTAACAAAAAAAAAATTAGAGTTCAAAAAAAAAATTAGAGTTAAAAAAAAAAAAAATTAGAGTTAAAAAAAAAAAAAAAACTGTTAGAGTTAAAAAAAAAAAATTAGAGTTAAAAAAAAAAAAAATAGAGTTAAAAAAAAAATTTAGAGTTAAAAAAAAAATTTAGAGTTAAAAAAAAAAAAAATTTAGAGTTAAAAAAAAAAAAAAAAAATTGAGTTAAAAAAAAAAAAAATTGAGTTAATTTTTTTTTTTGAAAGCATCACTTGGAAACTTCTGAAAATAAACCAAACCATAGCGAGATGAATTTCATATCAAGTAACAAGAAAATTTCATTATAGAAAATGAAATATTACAAGTTTCTCATTCTTTGTTCAAAATTGGTTTCGTGGAAATTACCACTCATCAGTTGAACTTGAGAAAGATTTTACAAAATGAAATTCTTTTCTAGAATATATAGGGATGAGAGGGTATGAATCTCAATGGTCACACCCTTTCAACCACCAACGGTCACACCCTTTCAACCGCTAATTATGACTTAATTAGCAGTTAAAAAAAAATTAGCTGGTGTATTAATTTTTAACCGTTACATAACGTTTAAAAAATGGATCGTTACATAACGTCTAAAAAAAATGAACCGTTACATAGCATCTAAAATATCTAGAGACAAAAGTCTCGGGCTCTGTGGCTCAAGGAAGGGGATGCCAACACTAGTTTTTTTCATGCAACCACCCTTCGCAATAGGAGTACCAACAAGATCAAGGAGCTCCTTCTCGTCGATGGCACAGCCACCCAGGACATTGTCAGGATTCGCCATGAAGCCTCCTCCTTCTTCAAAAACTTGCTGAATTCTAAGCTTCCCCATGATGGGCCCGCCCAAGCCTCCCTCCACAACAAAATTCCCACTCTCATCACCCTAGATATGAACTAGTTCTTGACTCAACCTTTGGAGGTCAAAGAAATTAGAGATGCCCTCTTCGCCATGAAGGGCGACAAGGCCCTCGGGCCCGATGGGTTTCCTCCACGCTTCTTCCAAACCTTCTAGGATGTGATCAGGTATGAGGTCATCTGTGCCATTCGAGAGATGCAGCACACTAAAATCATCCCCCACGGGACCAACTCCACTTTCATTGCTTTGATTCCTAAGAGCCCCCAATGCAAATCCATGAATGACTTTCGACCTATCAGCCTGTGCAACATTATTTATAAAATCTTAACCAAATACCCGGCTCAAAGGCTCAAGCAAATCCTCCCATCCATCATTGACCCATGCCAAGGGAGTTATGTCGAAGGGCGGTCCATAACCGACGATATCATCTCCCTCCATGAATCCCTTCACTCCTCCCATTGCAATAAGAAAGCTGCCATGTTTATCAAACTAGACATCAGCAAAGCCTTTGACAGAGACTTTTTGCTAAAAGTCATGGACAAATTTAGGTTTCACAAGGACTGGATTACTCTCATCAAAGGCTGCATTTCAGCCCCATGGTTCTCTGTGCTAGTCAATGGGTCGGCGACTAGCTACTTTCCAAGTTCCAGGGGAATTCATCAGGGTGAACCCTTGTCCCCTTTCCTCTTCATCATTTTAGCTGAATCCCTGGGCATAACTATCAAGAAGTCTATCACTGATCAGGGTATCTCTAGGCTCCAGTCATCTTCACACTCCCCCCCTTATCCCACCAACATTTCGTGGATGATACTATCATTGCAACTCTGGCTTCTATCCCTCAAGCCAAACGCATCAAGTGGATCCTTGACACCTTTGCTTCTGTTGTTGGCCAGGATATTAATTACATGAAAAGAAACTATTATTTTCTCCACACTTTGGGTCCCAGACAATGAAGGACTACCCACACCCTTCAATGTTCCATTGGAGATCTTCCCACATCCTATTTGGGCCTTCCACTGTTCACCAAAAGCCCCAAGGCTGCTATGTGGGATGGCGTTGTCGACAGAATCAGGCGTAAGTTAGCCACTTGGAAAGGCTCCCTTCTCTCCCAAGCTGCTAATTCCACACTCACTATGGTGGTTCTCCAAAGCATCCCCGTCTATTTTATGTCAATTTTCAAAGCTCCTATTTCGATGCATTCCAAGATCGAGCAAATCCATAGATCCTTCCTTTGGCGTGGACCTAAAAATTCTTGCAAGTTTCATCTAGTCAGGTGGGAAAAGGTGTGTCAACCTAAGGCTCTCGGGGGCCTTGGATTGAGAAGGTCGGTTGATATGAATCTTGCCTTGGTGGCTAAAAAAACTTGGAAGGTGCTCACCAACTTCAATGTGGAGTGGGTCTCCATGATTCATGACAAATACTTGAAGCACATCTCATTGCTAAACAACAACATCCCTTCCAATGGTTCGGCCTTCTGGAAAGCAGTTCTCCATGCCAGACCCCTCATATCCAAAGGAATCAGATGGCTATTAGGGGATGGTTCATCTATTAGCTTCTAGGACGATACTTGGATTAAGGAAAAACCCCTCAATGACTATCCCTATTTTTTGTGTTACATCAAGACTCTGAGAGAGCTTGGGGCCGAAGAGTGAAAGATTACATTGATGACCAAAATCAATGGAGGAGCTTCCCAGGTAGGGCTAGAACCTGATTATCCAAATTGTTAAGAACCGTCATCATCCCCACTGTTGCTTCGCATGACCGTCTGATCTGGGCCAAGACCGACAGTGGTGAGTTTTCCATCAATTCCATGTTCTCCCTCATTGGGGCTACTCCCAGAACATCCTTTCCCCCTACTGCAGTTTAGATCAAGCATCTCATCCCAAAGATCAAGTTTTTTGCATGGATTGCTATCTAGAATAAGGCGCTCACCATTGAAAATTTGATGAAAAGGGGGATCCCTGTCCCCAAAAGATGTCACCTATGTTTATCTGCTTGGGAATCGGTTAACCATCTATTTTTGGATTGCTCGTTCACCAGAGAGGGCCTCGAATTCTTGAACTCCTCATTTTAGATTTAGTGGGTTTGTCCCAATTCCCTGTTGCAACTCTTCACCCAGTGGACCACCCCATTTTGTCACCCCAAGCTCACCTTCCTATGGAATATTTGCCTCCATCACTTTATTTGGCAAGTTTGGCTCAAACGAATTCGTCGAGTCTTTTCAGAGACCTCCATCAACCCTATCTCGATAGCCATCAAATACCTGACCTTTGCCATTGAGAATTTCTAGCTCATCCCCTAGGTCTTTGCTCCCCTTAGCCCCATGGAAGTCTCCATCCTTACCTCCCTCGGCATCCCCATACCCAAGTGGGACCCCCCTGCCCCCCATCCCTATTCCATGGTTGTTTGGCATTCCCCCATGGCAGGTTAGATCAAACTCAATTTTGATGGTGCTTCCAAGGGAAATCTTGGGTTGGTTGTTGTGGGGGGTGTTGTGAGGGATCAAAATGGCTCCATTATTCTTGCCTTTGCGGAGAACCTTCACCACAAGACCAACAATGTGGCCAAAGCCTGGGCTCTTTGGCATGGCCTCCAGATCACCAAGGATCATAATTTTGGGATCCACATCGAAGGTGATTCTGCCATCATCATTGGCTACTTGACTTCTAACAAGGACCCCCCGTGGAACATTAGGACTCTAATCAACGAGTGTCGGGACCTCCTATGTAGTCACAGCCAAGTGGAAACCAATCACGTGTTCAGGGAGGCGAATAGGATTGCTGACAGGTTGGCAAATATCGGCTTGGGTAAACATTCTTTGGAAGTGTGGCACCACTCCTTCCCGCCAGATGTCCTTTGATTGGCGCTCTCAAAAGCCCACAACAGACATACCATATTTGCCTCTGTGTCATGACGATTCTCAAAGCTCTGATTACCATGAGTCTTCTGTGCAGCTGCAACACAAGGTCTATCTATGTTGTGTCCCATTTAAGTGGGGGATGACCCTTTCCACTTCATGTCCAGTGGGATCCGTCCCCGCACGCTGGTTTTTTTCAGTTCATTTCTGGTGGTTTACGTCCTAAATTGTGGTTCTTCCTGTTTTGTTGTTTATATGCAATGGGTTGTCACAAGTCTGTCCTCTGTGTAGGTTTATCACTATCCTTCTCTTTGGGAGTTATGTATGCATTTTATGTGTAAATCTGGAATAGGGACCATTAAAAACCTTTTAATGATATTCTCTAACTTACCAAAAAAAAAAAAGATCAAGGAAATCTGCTCTGCATGATAAAATATCCAAGTTTCCTTGGATTTCGCCAACATACTCTCAAAAGTGGAATATGGTGCAGCGTGGGAACTTATTTGCAAATTCGATGAAGTGTAGGGTTTAGGGTCACCCCCAAGTTTAATGCTTTAGATGAGCGACTAAAGTTTAATTTGAAAACAAGGGGGGTCCTTTTACTCTTTCGAACTGTAGAATGCAATTGATGAAGTAGCGTTGATTTATCCTTCTGAGAGACTTGGTGAAAGCATTGGAGCAGAAATTTAATGACCTTGCACTCCCAACACCCTAGCTCCAAGCTAGGCCACCAAGTGGGCTACATGGCTACATGAAATAAATGGCACATGCTGTCCCAAAAATCCTACCGCATGAAAAATATGAGCAAGTCAAATGAAACCTCTTCCACATGCAAAACATCGATCGCATGGATCAAATCGTGATCTCCTCCATGCAAGCCTTAGCACTCTCCCAACTTCCACCTGCGCTATCGCCTTTGGTGGGATGTCAAGTTACTTCATGGCCTTTATTGCCTCATTTCCCTGCAAGCTCTTTTAAATGCAAATCGTCTTCTTACTAGATGTAGCGCTCAATATTCTCTTTTCTCGTATTCGAAGGTGTGTCTTGAAACTTTAGGAAATAGAATTCATTTTCTATAAAAATGCATATTATCTTTTGACTTCTCACGTCGGCCCATTTCGAATTTAAAAATTTGAATTTAGTTTTTAAATATTAAATTTAAAAACCTTTTCCTCCATTATTAATTTAAATTAAATTTTTAATCAAAGTTTAAAATATTTTAATTTAAATTAAACCTTTTGAAAATTGCTCATGGGTATTTTCAATTTGAACTTCATTTTTCTTCATCTTGTTATTTGGCCTGAAATATTATAATAATAGAATATTATTATTTAATTTAAACTTGCTTCTTCTTCCTTGGGTCTTCATCCTTTGGGCCCTGTTTAGGCATATAATACTAAAAATAAATATTATACCCTATTCCTTTTCAAGACCTTCTTGCTTTTGGAAAAACCACTTGATGTCCTTAATGACGATGAAACTAAACCAATATTCTTTTGACATCAATGATAACAAAACTACTCAAAATTTCCAACACTTGCTATCATACCCTTTGTTATCTCTGAAGAATAAAATCAAGCCCTACTTAAACCCATTGATAGAGAGGAATTGAAGAATGTATTCTTTGGAATGAGCACCAGAAAACCACCAGGTCCAGATGGCTTTCCAATTGAGTTTTTTCAAGCCTTCTAGGATAACTTGGAGGAGGATGTAATGGCTGTTATAGAGGATTCCAAAGGAAGTAAAAGAATTCTTAAAGCATTACATCATACTTTCATTTCCTTAATTCCAAAATGGGATGAGGGGTGCATAATTCATATTATAGACCTATTGCCTTATGCAATGTCATATATAAAAAATCACAAAGGTAATGGTTGAGAGACTAAAACCTCTTCTACATAGCATTATCTCCTCGGAGTAAGGGGGTTTTATAGAGGGTAGGTAGATCTTGGATGGTGTGGTTCTAGCTCAAGAGGCAATCCATTCAATGTAAACATCTGGTAATAGAGGAATGTTCATAAAATTGAATATGTCAAAGACTTATGATAGGATGGAGTGGAGCTTCTTGTCAAAGATGATGACATCCTTTGGTTTCTCTTAGGATTGGATAGAATGGGTCATGAGATATGTTTCTACTCTGACATACTCGGTGTTAATCAAGGGTATTCCCTCACAACCATTTGGAGCTACTCGTGGTCTTCATAAAGGATATCCTTTTTCCCCCTATCTATTTCTCATATTGGCTAAAGGGTTGGGTAGACTCATCTTGAGGAGAAGACAACAAGGTTTCCTAACAGGTATCAAGGTGGGTGAGGAAGTTTTGACTCACCTATAGTTTGTGGATGACATAGGATTGGTGGGAGTGTCCAACTTTAGGGAAGCAATAATGATTAGAGATACACTTAATGTCTACCTTAGGGCTACAAACCAAGTCATCAATGATAAAAAATCTAAAGTGGTCTTTTTCAATCTTGATAAAATGCTTTAGGATAAAATTTTAGAGATCTTGGGATTCACAAGGACTTCTCTCCGAGTGGTATACTTGGGGGTCCCTTTGCATTTTAAAAAACTAAAAATAGATATTTGGAGGAATCTTTTGGATTGTATCAAGGAAATAATTAATCATTGGTCTCACAAATGGTTAAGCTATGGGGGTAGATTAACTTTTTTATAGTCAATCATTCTGGCCATGCCAATTTATAAATTTTCTATCCTTGTTGCCCCACATACCATACGAAAAGAGTTGGACAAGATGACTAGAAAATTTTTATGGGAAGGTGTAAAAGGAAAGAGAAACTGGGCCTTATTATGTTGGGAGAAAGCAAGCCAACCCAAGGTAAAAGGAGGTTTGGGACTGAGAAGATCAAAGTTAAATAATAAAGCTTTGGGTGGAAAGCTTTATTGGAGGTGGATTTCCCAACCAACTTCTTTATTCGGTAGAATATTAACTAGCAAATATTTGGGATAGGTAAACCCAAAATAGGTGGGTCATTTCCATTTGGATGGTAATGTATAGTTAGTGTGGCAGACTCTTAAGTTAGGATCTTAGGTAGTAAATTATGGATTATTTTGGAAAGTGGGGATAGGGGAGAAGGCACGATTTTGGTCAGATTCATGGGATCAATACCCACCTATCATTGTTAAATTTTATGTACTGAAACCAATAAAAATAGCCATGGAAACCAAGTATTGGGTCCAAATTAAAATTTATTTCAACACTGGTCAGCTAGGGGATTATAATTTTAAGCAGTTTAAGAAGTTGGATGAGTGGCCAATTTCAATCCCCCTGGATTTGACACCCATCATGACTAAAATATTGATAGAAATATTTCTCATAGGTAGATATGAGGAGGATTAATTAGCTTGGGGCTATGGGAGCCTTGGTGTCTACACAATGAAGTATGGATATGATAAGATCCTTCCGAGCCTCCTCCTCATGCATATCAGAGTTGAGAATTGGAGAAAGATTTGGCAGTCCAAGGGTTGGTTGAAAGTAAAAAAAATTCCTAGCCACGAATAATGGAATTCTTAATTTTGATAATCTCATATGTAGGGGAATAATTGGTCTATCTCAATATGTTTTATGCTACAAGAGTGAGGAAACAATTGATCACTGGATGTTTGAGTGCCCATTCATGCACTAGATCTAGGAGAGATAGTTTTATATTATAAAATTCGAGTCAATGGTGATTTGAATTGGATTAATATTTGGGAAATATGGAAGAGGGGTAGATTTAAATATAAATCTCTTTGTATTATTTGGGAGCTTGGATTAAACTTAATTGGTGGTAAGTGTGGTTGGAGAGAAATGGCAAAATTTTTATAGAAACATTTTCTTCTTTAGATGGAGTTTGGCAGGTCATTTGGAGAAAAGTGATAAAAATTGTGGTAGTGTATGCTAAAGAGGAAACTCAGGTTATTATAGGTCAATGGAGAAGGAATTTGAAGTGCAAGAGGGATAGGATAGAGCTAGTTGGAAACCACACCCGAAAGGTTGGATTAAAATTAATACTTATGGAGCTACAAAAGGCAATCTGGGTAGAGTTAGAATTTGAGTGGTTTGTTAGAATCATGTTGGAGCAGTGCTCTATTGGAAACTGCAAGGTTTGGGAAGAATAAAAAACAATGAAGTGGAAGCCTTAGCTATCAAATCTGCTTCCATTTGGGCAATAAAACAAGGTTACAGGAGGATAATACTAGAATAAAATTCTCAAATAATGGTTGGAGCTCTAGATTGCATGAGGAACTTTGCTTTGAAGACATGAAGGTTGAGGATTCTTGTCATTCAAATTAAGGAATTATGGATGAAATTAGATGATGTGATTCCATTTTATGTGAGTAGAGATCTAAATAAAGTGGCGGAATTCCTAGCTAAGATGGGCACTAAGAAGAAGGTAGGGATTCAGTGGCACAATGAAATGGCTATTGAGGATGAGATGATTAGGCAGGTTGGTGAGCAAATCTAGTGTTTAGCTAATTTGTACAAACATTCCAGAAATATGGTTTAGGAGATTTGTACTCCAATGTAGATCTTATTTTATAGTTGTAAACAGGTGAACAACCATTGTAGAAATATGGTTTAAGATATTTGGCTCCAATGCAAATCTTCTTTTACTATTGTAAACATGTGTTCTCTTTGGCTAAGGCTAAGAGAAGTCTCATCCCAACTTGTAAATGATCTTTGTTTTAATACAAGTTTTTTCAAATTATTTTTCAAAAAAACTTCAACTTTCTTTACCACAACTAAGAATGATTAAAACATTTAATCTAACATAACGATTTCTTTAACTTTAACTTTATTTACCACAACTAAGAAATATTAAACCACTTAATCTAACATAAATATTTCTTTAACTTTTCTAAGAAATATTAAAGCAATTAATCTAACATAAAGCTTTCTTTAACTATAACTTTATTTACCACAACTAAGAAATATTAAAACATTTAATCTAACATAAATATTTCTTTAACTTTAACTTTATTTACCACAACTAAGAAATATTAAAGCATTTAATCTAACATAAAGATTTCTTTAACTTTAACTTTATTTACCACAACTAAGAAATATTAAAGCATTTAATCTAACATAATGCTTTCTTTAACTTTAACTTTCTTTACCACAACTAATAAATATTAAAGCATTTAATCTAACATAATGTTTTCTTTAACATAAGAGCAATATAATTACAAAAAGTTATTCTCATAAATAAATCTAAATAATACTTTAAAATCCAACTACAATAATTTCTTTCTCCTAAAGAAATCTAAACCTTACTAAAAACATTAAATAAAATACTTTAAACAAGGTGATCATTAACTTTTACAAACTTCATAATCGACCAAAGATAGGCATGCCAAATGAAATAATTAATTACATATCTTTCAAAAGTGCCTCCCTTATCAAAATCCTAAACCCAAGGTGCACATAGGAAAACTATGCCAAACTCACTCACCACACACAAGGGGATAATATGTTTGAATTGAGTGCTCAGGATGGTGATGGACTTGAGATAGCTAGGTATAATTCGGATTAGGAATACACATAGGAATAGATTATACCAACATCACCACATATATTATATACCCAAGCTGACATAGGCAAACATCATCAACATGTTCGCACTCCAAAGAAAATCACACTAACCCAGTAGAAGTTTAGAACGGTTCAAGAAACAAAAATATCAAAGTAACATGTAGAGCAATGGGATAAAATCCCTATGCAGAATTCATGGAATGCTAAAACATAGAAGCTATAATGGGTTCAAAAATACATTACAAAAATAGGCAACCTGATCACAAGCTCAAGCAAGATACACCAAACGAGTCATAGGCAAAAATAATGCTCATTCAAAAAAGTACCCAAAACCACCCAATGCAAAAACTTAAGAAAACTCACATAAAAAATTTATATATAAAATAAAATATGAGGAAGAAAAAGGTAGGTGTTACTTTGATCTAGGATATATCTATCATCCACCCGACTTGCTCCACTCCTCTTTCTAGTGCCAAGTCCCAATCCCCCCAAGAACCACCAAAACACCAAAGGATTCTAATACATAAAGCTAAAAGCAAGGATTTAAGCCTCCATGCAAATCATTAGTCATCAAGAGAACATTACATTCAAGAATTTAATTAAAGCCATTTGCCCATATTGCAATGTTATCTTGTGAAGCATGCTTAAGTTAATTAATTTGACATGTCTTGATTAAGAAAATGCAATTTATCTAGTGCACATGAATTAATAAAAAATAACCTTTATCCTTCCTTTCACATGTTACTTGGCATAATAATGATGAAATTAAATTATCCATTAAATAGATACAATCGAGTGCTAATATTAAATATTAGTATCAATACCAACAATAATCAAAGGCTCTTTGCCAAGTTGGTTAACATGAACAATGTTTCATACTATTATTTTATCCTTAAGTTGGTGGCCTTTATTAATATAGGCTAATGCTATCACCGAAAGGAGACTCATTGCAAGCAACTTCCTAGCCCAATGGTGTGAATATTGAAGAGCAAAATGCCTCGATAAACTAAATATAGAATCAAAGGAAAAAAGAAGATAACATATACACACATATCACAGTATTTCACCTAGGAAACCCTTACGGTAAAAAACCCAGCACAATAATATCTCTTTATTGTATAGACTTAATCATATCTAATACAATAATGTTCATCTCTCATCTGTCTTCAAACCCTGATGCAAGTTCAATTAAATAACAACATAAGAAAATATTTTACAATACCATGGGCGAAAAACCATGGGTTCAAGCATTTAACCCTAAATGACCCATATGGGTCTAAAAACAGCTTAAGAAACCCTAAAAATTTTATCAAGGACTGCCACCCTTGGACCATTGCTCAAGGCTCAGATTGGCCTCGAACCCTTACACATATACATGGAGAGTGTCTAGTACCTTTTAGAGTTAACCCCACCAAAATAACATGGAAAATATTCAACATATTTCCAACATTCTCCCACTTGTTGAATACTTTCCATAGGGGCCAAAAACTACCATTGTTAATTATCAATAGAAATCATGCCCATAGATCTACATCGGTAAAATTTCTTAGCAAGAACAACCTTTGTTAATGAATAAAAAATATTATTCTCTATGTAAACTTTCTCTAGCATCACTTGATTCCCTTCAACCATATCTCTCACAAAATGGTATTTAATATCAATATGTTTTGACTAATCATAAAAACTAGGATTGTTGACCAAAAATATTACACTCTGACTTTCACTGTCGAATATCACATCCTTCTGCTTAAGACCAAATGTTGAACATAATATTTGTAGCCACACTAATTTTTTATTAGCTTGAGTTGCTGCAATGTACTCTATGTCTGTTGTGGATAGGGTTATGCATAAGGGGTTGGACTCAAAATGTACTTGTAAAAAAATAGTGAATCCTAATAGAAATTAAGGTGAATCCTAAGCAAATAAAATCAATCATCTTCACACAAAAATTTGGGGCATTTGAAGTCCTAAAAAGTAAGGTTATATTTGGGGTAAAATTTGACCTATTAAATCACCTTATAACTTCATAAAAACATCACCATTAGATCAGTATTGAAAAGAGCTTTCCAATGAGTATAAATATGCCTATGTTTGGATATATATTGTGGCAAATTAACCCTAAGAGAAAATTGGTCCCAAATTTTTTAGGCGAATGGGCCACCATCGAGGGTCCTCATATTCACCAATTTCAAATTTTGGAAATCCTAATATCCGACCAATTTGCAAATATTCACCATTGTGCATAACCCTGGTTGTGGACAAAGAAACTGCTGATTACTTTTTACTCATTCAACTTACTGCCCCTCCAAAGAGTCTAAACATATAAGCACTCATGGATCTTATATTTTCAAAATCTCTAGCCCAATCGGCATCCACAAAACCTTGTATATTTACAATATTACTATCTCCAAAATTTTCTTGGTAACAAATAGCATAGTCTGAAGTTCCATGCAAGTATCTAAAGATCCTCTTCACAACAATCCAATGCTCCTAACCTGAATTGGACATATATATGCTAGAATTCCTAAGTTCTGCCTTATGAATCATGTATGGAAAAATATAGAGACTTCCTCAAAAAGTGTAGGATACGTTGTAGCATCCCCATGCAAAAGGAGATTGGTTCATCCTAACACGAGGAGTACTTATAAGGTTATACGACTTTACAAGGAAGCCTTTCTTGCTCCCTTACTATGTCATTGAGTGACTGTTCATCTTAGAATAAGTAAGGTAAACAAAATACATCAATAGTAAATTTGGCACAAGCATCGACAAAACTGGCACATGCCTTATGCCTTTCCATTTTGGAGGAGTTGCAGTATCAAAGAAAGGAGACTATGAGCAAATCAATCAAGCTCTAAAAAGCCTCAAGTTGATAGAATTGCTACAAATATGGAAGTATGATCCCATTGACAAGTTCATACAAAAAACAAGTTGCCCTCAATCAAATTCCTTTCAAACAGTTTCATGTATCAAAAAGACAAATTGACTACCAGGGCATAAACAATGAAGAATATGAGCCACTAGAATGGCATGTAGAACAAATGTAGCCATTGGCCCCATGGCATGAATTTTATGAACATATGATAGATTGGACCCCCATAGATAATCCGAACCACATGTTGGATGAAAAACTATCAAAAAAATGAAGAAAAAGGGGAAATACTAGACACATGAAAAGATCCTAGCTTGGTGGAAGATGATGATTCATACCAAAATGAGCTCTAGATATGGGATAAAATCTGATTATGAATTTATCAATAGATATGACAAATATCATGACAAATGGTCTGAGACTCGTGCAGAAAAAGTCCCACCAGGAATCAATGGCATCTCAGTTGTGCCCATTGAAAAGGTTGAAACTAGTCAAGGTAAAGGAAAAGAAATTATTGTGGATCAAGCAGAAATTTCAAAAAATGTGGATCACAAATTCATCCCCCCTCCATCAGACATAGAATTTGATGATGATTTTTCTCTCCTCTAGAGAAAGAGAAAAGAAAAATTGGTAGTGGTAGGGGGATAGAAGAAAAGAAAGTAGGATGAACCACATATAGACCCTGAGGTAGCGTACAAAGAAAAGGTTATAGGAAAAAATAGAACAACTCTCTAAGCAACAAGATGCCAACAACCAAGATTTGAATGAAACAACTGAAGAGTCTATCCCTAATAAATAAAACCCTGATAAAGAACAAGTCCCTGCTAAAGATACCTTGGATACTAGAGACAAGAGCCCGCAATATATAGCATAAACCCCTACTGAAGACCCGATCCCTGCTAAAGATGCACCAAATACTGGAGGTATGAGTCCACAAAATATAGCAGGTATGGTGCCTATAAATCTTACTACATATTCTTCTTCTTCTTATCCCAAAATAACTTTCCCTTCCCATTTTGCAGGTCAATATGATGCTTCTTCCCCTTCTAATCAACAACCTCCACCATCACCATCATCAACCCAACCTAAACCAAAAGCATCCTTAGCTGCACCCCCAAATACACTCACAAAAAAACCAAATGTGTATGCCTCAGTAGCCACTATTCCTTTCCCTTATACCACCAATTTCTCTAAATTATAATCTATTCCTACCTCCTCTTCTAAGAGTCACCCTACCATTACTAATCTAAAAAAAATGAAGAAGGCAGCCCTAAAGGCTTCAAACTGGTTGAAGTCATGCAATACTCAAAGTTCCAAGAACATAGCTCACCCCATGGAAGTAATAGCCTTAGATCCTATCACTATGCAACATTCGACTATGAATATGATGCCACTAGTTCAAAAACCTGAAGGATAAATGACCTTAGAAGATTATCAAGCTGAGATAATAATCAAAGATATCACTCAGATGCCTATGGAAGACAAGTGGGGAAAATCCCAAGATCACATGGGGACTATATACTTAAATGTTGAGTATTACAAGGAAAAATACCTTAGAGCCGAGTAGGCAAAAAAATGTTTAGAAGAAGCCTTAAATGAGTAAAATACAATTGAAAAGGCACTTAAAAATGAGGCAAAGAAATGGGAACAAATGGTCAATGAAGCAACATCATATAAGGAGGAAGCAAAGAAAGTCATTGAAAAAATCTAGACATTGAATAAGCAGGTAGAAGATCTTTAGAAGTAGATCCATGATGGCACTAGTGAGACCACTGGGATTTCCAAAGAAAAGACCAAGACGATCAGGAAAGAAATGTTTAATGACATCCAGAAGGTAGGCTTGAAAGCAAGGCCTACGTTATCATACTTGGCCAAGATTAATGAGACCTTGGATCAAGTGGAAGATGAGTTCACTACATCTATTAACTTCCTAAAATCAAGGCTATCTGCAGCCACAAAAATCCAAGTTCTAGTAGAAAGCATGCAAGGAAAATTTGGATACAGGACCCAAGATGAAAAATGATCCCAAGCCAAAATAGCTTCTAGAAGTTTCTTCAAAAGGTATAAAATGGTGACATATAGTGCAAAAATAATATGGGAGCTCAAGGCAAAATCCAAAGGAATTTTAAAACATGTAGTCAGCAAAAAACTACGGCATGTCGAGCTTCTGGGATAAAGATTCAAAATTCTTGGAAGAAGATGAGCTGAAAGCTTCTTGGAAAGTTTTCATAGAAGATGAATCAGAGATAGATAGATGGGAAGATTTGGTCCAATAAGAACAAATATTTAGTATGGCTCAAGACTTGACCTAGATCAAATCTTGTTTTCATGAGTTATACATGAGTGTAGACACCTAAAACGCGTCATGTCGAGGTGACTACTCATATGGGACATGCTAGAAGACCATATGGAAGACCTTTGGATAGATCCAAGGTATAGCAGTGGTTTTTACCACTCAATTGGGCACCTTTGCCTAGTCAGTGCTAGCCACTGATGACACCCGTGGTTAGCAGTTCTACCCGCGCTTGTCATCCGTGGTCAGGACTGAGAATCAGTTGGCCTTCATCCGACCCAAAGTTGGTTGCAATGGCCAATTGGTTGCAGATTGGAGCGGTTTGAGTGAGGAAGGTTCTGGATCCTTCCGTCCAACAAGCTCAACCACCCAATATTGATCTTGGCTTCATGAGGAAGCCATCCCTAGCCCTAGGCCAATGCTATAAGATCCCCCTCCAAATTGGGGATAAGTCTAGAGAAACATTTATCAATTGAGCAGCGAAGCCCTATCGAATTGCATAGCCAACTACATGCATTGAGAGGGATACTTTTGCTACCCAATTGGAGATCAAATTGCCATGGAAGCCCTAGGAGCCTAGGAGAGCCAAGAAACATCAATTCATGCAATCCGTGCACCATCAGATCAATTCAACCACCAAACCTATCAGAGGACACAGAGGCGACCCTTGGACATCAATTTGACAAGGTGGATCAGAGAGAAAGCCCTGATTTGGAGGGCAAACCTACTCAAAGCTCCATCATGGCTTTCAACCATGGTGAATAGTGCCACCCGCGCATCAGACCCATGGTGAGAAAATTAGGGTAGATTCCCTTGTTTTTCCTTTTGCAGATTATTTAGCTAGGTTAGATTAGCCTTATTAGTGGTTCAATTAGCAATTTAGAGATTCTGACCGATAGATTTAGAATGTTTGATAAATGTTGTTCATTGTAGCAATTAACACTTTAATGAATATTTTTCATGCCTCCATGCTTTCAATCTTGTAATTAGGCCACTAGATAGTTAGATGTGATTTAGCTTACAGGCTTTCTGACAATATTTTCATGTTTTGCATAGTTTTAGCATATTTCTTGCATTTTCTTGATTATTATTAGTCATGACATATTTTTATGTTAATACCCTTTAAAGGCCTCATCAAGAGAGGCTACCTTTGCTTTTAACAAGTTCTTGTTGTTTCTTGAATGCAGGATTAACAGGGTCATGCCATTCAACGCAACAAATACCTCTAAGCATGGAGAAGAAGGTCATCGACACCTTAGAGCATTTCATGTCATCCTAGAAGGCATTTGATTCACATCTACCCTTGAGAGGGATTTTCCTATTATTGTAATATTGTATCACATTGGGTATCCCTAAGAGGGATGAATTTGTAATCTTGAATTGATTGAAATTTAATAAAAGAAACCCTTCTTTATGGTTTAATTCAATTTGTCAATTCTTGTATGCTTCTTTATGTGATTCAATTGTTACTAGATTAGGGGTGTATGCTTTTTAGGATCGTATAGAAGGTGATCATGGTGGAACTCCACATTTTTTGCCATAATTTTCTGATTATGTTTGGTGTTTTTATGGTAGGTGCTCCCCGTGGTTGACAGCCATGGTCAAAAAGTTGGCCCATGGTTGACAGGCATGGGCTATAGTGGCAGCCATGCATCAGACCCATGGTTAGCAGTAGATATAGCAGATAACAAGAATTTAAAGCTCAATCAGATGAGGATCTGAGGTAGGCCCTTCTGACATCCTCTGTTTCTATTTTTTGTCTCTGTGTTTTTCCAGAACCTAAAAAATGAAAGTTAAATAGGATAACCATAAAAGAAGGATAAAATGAATTAGGTCCTTAGGGTTGTCATTTTTTTAATTTTTTCTAGGCACTGCTAGGAATAGTGGACCTTTGATTGCAGTCCACCCTAGACTCCAGCATGCTAGAATAATTTGTGTGTTGAATTTGCATGCTTGAGGCCAAATCAAAGGCCATTTACATCGTAAAGTTGCATTGTCAAAAGGTCATGTAGGATGTAGCATGCATACTTTCTGAATATAAAACATTCTTTTTATGCATATCATGTAGGAAATGATCATGTGAGTGTTGTATTATGCATCTTTCCTTTATGCAAATTAAAAATAACACACACACACCATGTTCCAAAGTAAACGCTAGTGAGTTGGAAGTCACATCCAACCACTAGTAGGGTTTCAATGATGGTGGAGGTGATTTCCATCCGTTGGCCCAACTCCCATGTACCTTATGTTCTAGACCAATACCGGATCCAAGAACCTTTCATAGCCTAGAAAATTTGCATATACTCCTCTTCGGAGGGTATGATGTTGACTGGGTGAAAATGGGTGAGGATCTGGGAGGACCTGTGCTCCCTGCCCGGGTGTGGACTTTCATTGCCACACTTTGGGGGGATTACGTGACCTGGAGTTCATAGCCAGGTTGTCGAGCTATGAGCATACAGGTGAAAGCCATTAAAAAATTGAGAAAATCATCAACGTTTTGCAAAACATGATAAGAGTTACTTTACTGATACAACAAATTGAAAACACATCAAATAGTTTAGGGCTCATTTTAAAATTGTAAAAAGAGATAATCATCATTGTATTCTTTGCATGCTAATAAAAGTTAAATCTAGACATAGGATACATAATGGTGCAAACATGGAGAGGCCGATCCGGGCATAGACCCGAGATCGAAGCCCAAGCTCCACCTAGTGCACAACATGATGTAGAACACCCTCAATCATAGAATCCTCCTGGACATCATTCAACGAGCATTAGAGGGGATAATTCTACATGAGGGGATTCCATTGAGAATACCCCAATTAGAGGAAGTACTAGACATCCCTCTAGACATAGATCATAGCATGGGACTTCCCAACATGGGGGTTCCACATATGGTAGCATTTATCATGACCACATTCCATGTGGATCCATGGGTTCTACCTAAGAATATGTCATCGAGGGATCCAGATTGGTACCCCTTCGACTAGGTATCTAAGGGAGGCTCATGACCTCCACCGTTAGAGCATAGACATGTCCAAGATCCACCCATTCAGGGGTGAACAGAGAGGGTTGCTTTCGAGCATAGGCCCACACAGACTCCCTATAGGGGTGAACATACTAAGTTTACCATAGATATATCCAAAGTGGGAGCAAATGGTATGCCACCTCATGAGCCATGGCATAGCAAATAATTGGATGGTCTAGACAAGGTCCTAGGGCATCTAGGATATAAGCCTATGCCTGCACCCTCTCGACCCATGAGCATGTGTAGCGGAAGCACCATTAGGACCACCCGAGAACCTGGAGAGTGCTCCAAGCATTCTCGAGATATGCATGCTCTAGCATCGCATGCAGGCACCGAGTATAGGAGATAACCTGACATGAATGCCATCTTTACAGACCGAGGCAAGAGTGTGGTGAATCAGTCCATTGGAGGACATACTCATAAAGTCGCTCGAATAGAGCGCACCCCTCCGAGGCCTCAGATGACCGATCATCTTGATAGGGCTCATAGACTAATGTCGGAGCAGAGATGGTAGATTCTCCAAGATCAATTGGAGGATGTTCACGTAGAGAAAGAGCACCTCAAAAATGAGAATACTCAGAGGCAGAGGTTCATCAGATAAAAATTATATGAACAGCGCATGCATGAACAATGCATCCTTGATCAGAAGGAGCATGTAGAGAGAGAGGATCGATTGGCTAGCATCGGTTTACATCCTCACAGTGAGATCAGGGAGCGTGTCGATAGATGAGTGGCTTCACAACTCGAGTTACACCCTGAGAACATCGACACCCATACTCGCCATACGACTCAACATAGAGATCGATGTCCAACATCCGAACAACATGAGCATAGGTAGTATGAGAATGAAGTGGGAGAGGAATTAGAACAAGAATATCCTAAAATCTCCCAATTCGAGGAGGAGGGCGAGCCTAGTCCCCCACCTCGATCGAGGAAGAATCTACCTTCGAAGCCACCTCCAAGGCAATCTCGAGAGGAGGAGTTTCTTTCCTCGCAAGCCTACAAGACCTTAGCAGAGAAGGTCCAAGCCATAGAGAAGCAAGGGATGACTTATCAAAAGCCTACCTTGAACAAAATTCACAATGAACCTCTATGCACGTCAGTGCCTATTCCAACATATCCTGAGCATTTCAAGATGCCTAGACTAGAAAAGTTTCAAGGAGAGGAAGATGCACAGGAGCACGTGACTAGTTTCCTAGATATGTGCTTTCATATTGAGAGCAATGATGCTTTGCTCCTATGCACCTTCATCATGACCCTCTCAGGCCCAGCTCGAGAGTGGTTCAACCAACTAAAGAGGCACAACATCACTAGTTTCAAACAACTAGTTGATGCATTTCTTGAACACTTCTCCTTCGACATCAAGAAGAAGGTAAACTTATCCGACCTGGCCACTCTAACACAACATGATGATGAGCCAGTGATGGATTATGGAAAGTGATGGAGGAAAATGATGGTAAAGCTACCATTCTCCATCCCATCCTCTGAATTAACATGAATGTTCATGAAGAATTATGCCAAACACATTTCATTATTGCTACAATTGCAGCAATACCAGACATTCGAAGAGGCTTTGGTGCAAGCCAAGGTAATTGAGGACATCAAGTTATAGGAGGGTAACTTGAAGCTCAGGAATAAGGAGGGACACAAGAAAAGCACTGAGAGACATCAGGCCAAGCCGACCCATGTTAATCAGGTAGTGTTGAACCTTCAAAAGGGAGAAAAAGGGCAACAAAAGCAAAATTATCAGGCCCAACCTCCTCCTACATAGTATGAGTAGCGCAATAACAATTATAAGGGTAAAAATAAGGAGCAATGCCCACCTCACGTATTCACTCAATTATCGGAGTCCTTGACTTCAATTTTTCATCAGTTATGCGAGGCAAAGGCTATACACTTACCCAAGGTCAAGATAATGGATCCAAATCAGCCTAAGCCTAAGGGCTATAAAGATGATCATTATTGCATCTTTCATCGATCGAAAGGCCATGACATCGAGGTATGTTGGTCCTTCAAACATCTTGTGCAAAATATGATCGAGAGAGGTACGCTTCTTGTCGACAACCCACAAGCACCTGACAATAAAAATATGGGGATTTACAAAAATCCTCTACCTAATCATGAGGTACCAAGGAATAATGTTGGCCAAGTCAACCAAGTGCGCATCGAACCACCAACCCATGGGTTCATTGGCATGGTCAACGTTGTCACAAGGAACGCGAGGTATGAATGACCGAATCAACCTCCAACACCTATTAGGGTCCAAGTTGCACCTCCTCCAAGGCCAGCCCAGCATGTGCCCGACCCACCAACTAGACCGGTGGTGACCATCAAGAGTAGGTTGGTTCAAAACCTATAGATAACTCCAATGAAGTTGTCAATTTATGAGCTAATTCAGCAGTCTCCTAAGCATAGGGAGATGCTTATGGACATCTTAAGGTCCATAGAAGTGCAGCCTCAGGATCCCAAAGCATTTACACACTTCGTGGGGCACGTGCAATAGTGTCAGGAACCGGTCATTCAATTTCATGACCATGAAGTCAAGATGGTTTCCACTATTATAGCAGACCCACCACTGCATATTATCGCTTGTGTGAATCATAAACCATTCAAGCGGGTTTTGATCGACATGGGGTCATCGATCAATATCATAACTACCAAGGCGTTAACTCACTTGAAGTTACCCAAGATGCATATCATCCCTTCTACCTTCACATTGAGAGCTTTCAATGATGCATTATGCTCGATGGTCGATACTATAGTTTTACCTATCCAGGTGGGATTGAAGACCATCTCGATGATGTGTCATGTAATCAAAGGTGCTATGCAGTATAATATACTTCTAGGGAGGCCTTGGATCAGAGAAATGCATTGTATCCCTTCTATTTTACATCAGTGTATCAAATACATTCATGAGGGATAGGTTCACGTGGTGCCTTCGGATGAAGAACCCTTTAAATATGTGAATCTAGCAGATTTTCCAAGGGAATTTATGCTCCCCTCAATGCACCTGGATGTGCGACCAGTATCACCAATCAAATATCCAGGAGGTAAAATCAAAGAAGTGTGTGCTAGACCCACAATATCTGTATCTCAAATATCGGAGCACACAATAACTACTTCCATTAGACCGACTGCATCTATGATACAACGAGATGATAGGAAGTTGAAAGAAAAGGTGGGTGAAAAGAAGATAAAGCAAATGCCCAAGCCAGTTATCATTGAAACCCCTACTCCCATGGAAGTAGAGGAAGTTCAAGGAAGAGTCGAAGAGGCACCTCAACCTACTTCACCTACGTCTTCAGCAGGGTCATCTGCACCGCAGGTGACCATCCATTTGGTTAATCCTAGATTAGGGGAATACATTATGCAGAATGTGATATTCACACCGATTATCAAGACTACACATGACATGGGCCGACCATGAGCCCATCACCTTCCCATAGGGATGGTGGAACCATTGGGGGTACCACCTAACCAAACCAACTTCATCTATGGAGGGCTAGACCAGATTACATCTCCCATGCCCATGGATGAGGATGATAATGAACCATTCATCATAAATGTTCATTATCTTTCTAACCTAGACTATGCCATGTGATACTTTGAGCATTACCATTGGCATGGTTACGGTCTCGGACTATTCGAGCAGGGGCGTAAGAAGCCTATAGAACCATAATATTAGTTACCTACTGATAGGTTTGGGTTGGGATTCTATAGTGGAGGATAGGCTAAACTCCTCATGGTATCTTTAGACCACTTGTACCTCAGTTTGGGGGGTGAAGTTGACTTCAATCCGTATCACCCTAATCCTTCTGCATTTTAGAGGGATAATTGGCTAGTGACTTATGTCACTATAGATCCACCCGAGAGATATCATGAGGATATCTTGGTGGAGATCGGTCCGAATCATTTACCAAGAGAAAACTTGGATGAATAAATTCATGGGCTATCTGATGACATTGGTATGCACTGGTCAAGAATCTTGATATAGTGATAGATCCGAATTGGAAGTTGCTTCTAGAGGATCATGAGTATCCATTTTGAGAGTAGGTGGACCTGACTATGATTGTGAAGGAGAGGATGCTTGAGTTATCCTCACACAATGATCAATATGAGGATGAAGTTGAGCTAGTTTACTCAGCACTATCATATTTATGGTATTTGTACCTGATTCTATCGGATAGTGATGATAGCGATCAAGAGATAACCTATATGGGGCCACATTTTCTAGAGCATCCCATTCTAGTGGGTAGCAATGAAGGCCTATATTATGATAGTGATGAAGAATATGAGATAGAGAGAGCCTACTTAGGACCTCCCTACTTACGCTATCGTAATGCACCTTATATGGCTAAGGATATGCATAGAGAGATCAATCTCCATCCTCACCTTAGAGGGAGACCACCGAATCTTAATGTGATTTATCATATGGTGTTTCTCAATCCATCGACGTACATGGAGCTCCTTGAGCCCAATGATCCCATCCGATAGTCTATTCATGGACCGGATCCGGAGATCCCCATACCCCTAGAACCACATCTTAGGGATGGAAGTTTTGCTAATGATGAGTCACTTGCACATGGTCCTGGAGACATGATCCATTTCATCAACATGATCTCCATTGATTTGACCACTCCACTCCATAATCCATCCGATCCATCCAAACCATTGCATCTAAATGTAGATGCTATTGATTGGGATCATGTTGATTCACCTCTAGAGCCTAAATATTTCTTCCCTAATGAAGAAATGTTGCAACCTTTCCATTTTGTGCTAGGCTGTGCACATGATGTCTATCATGCTGAGGATGCTTCCAATGAGGAACCTATAAACCTAGTAGATGACATCCACTTGATCCCTACGCCTCATCAGCTTGAGGAGGGATCCCATATGTCGATGAGAGGAAACCTTCAAAGTGGATATCAGTAATGATCCCACCAATCCAAGGAAGGTTAAATTTGGAGAAACTTTTGACTCTTGATGAGCATGCCAACCTCATCCCTCTACTGAGAGAGACCTGATCTCTTTGCTTGGACTTACAAGGATATGTCGGGTCTAGATCCAAAATTGGTTACTCATAACCTTTCGCTAGATCTATCAAAGAAGCTAGTCAAGCAGAAACTTAGGAAGATGCATCCAACAGTAGCCTTAATGGTTAAGGATGAATTGCAAAAGTTGTTGGATGTAGAGTTTGTCATCTCCATCGACTATCTGGAATGGGTATCCAATATGGTGCCTATAGGAAAACCTGATGGAAGGATCCGTATTTGTATAGATTTCAGAGACCTGAATAAGGCAACACCAAAGGATTCATTTCCATTGTTGAATATCGATGCTCTTGTAGATGCAACTGTAGGTCATGAGATGCTCTCCTTAATGGATGGTTTTTTTGGTTACAATCAAATTCGGATTAAGCTCGAAGACCAACATAAAACCATGTTTATAATGCCATGGGGGACATTTTGCTATAAAGTTATGCCATTCAGCCTTAAAAATGTTGGTGCCACATATCAGCGGGCTATGACATATATCTTTCATGACTATATGCATAAGATCTTAGAGGATTATATTGATGACTTGTTGGCAAAGTCATTATTGCGTTCTAAGCATGCGGAGGTCCTGAAGAAGGTCTTCGATCACCTGATAGAGCATAATGTCAGGTTGAATCCTAAGAAGTGTGTATTTGGCATAACTTCAGGAAAGCTCTTAGGATTCATCATTTCAAAATGAGGCATCGAAGTTGACCCAACAAAGGTCAAGGCTATTCTAGAAATGCATCCCCCCATAAACATCAAAGAATTAAGAAGCCTACAGGGCAAAGTAGCATCCATAAAGTGATTTATCACTCAATTATCGGATAAATGTCGACCCATGAATCGACTGCTACACAAGGGGGTCCCATTCAATTGGGATGAGGACTATCAAGCAACCTTTGCTAAAATAAAGCAATACCTAGCGATGCCACCAGTGCTAGCTCCACCAAGGCTAGATGTGCCATTTTTATTATATATATCGGCAATCGACTTTGCATTGGGAACCATGTTAGCCCAAAAGAATATGCAAGACAAAGAACAAGCCATATATTATATTAGCCGAACCTTGGTGAGCTATGAGCTCGGATATGCATATGTGGAAAAGCTATGTTTAGCAGTAGTGTTCACTACAAAGAAATTGTGACACTATATGTTGAGTCATACGACATATGTTATATCCAAACAAAATCCTTTGTAGTATATGATGAGCAAGACATATCATAATACATGTACTATGAAGTGGATCATGCTATTGATAGAATTTGATTTGGAATTCATAAGCCAAAAGTCCATTAAGGGATAAGTCATAGCAGATCAACTGGCTGAGGTACCTCTCAAAAATAGTAGGCCCCTCACCATAGAGCTTCCTGATGATGCAGTATTTGCCTTATCAAAAGCACCCAAACCTGAAGAACTAGATAACAAAGCTGATATGACCTTGTTCTTCGATGGTTCGAAGTGTGAGCAAGGGGGTGGTGCAGGAATAGTGTTGTTCATGCCACAAGGAGCTCCAATGCCCTTGTCATTCAAGTTGGACTTTCCTTGCACTAACAACAATGCTGAATATGAAGCCCTAATTTTGGGTCTCCAAATAATTATCACCATGAAGATAAAAAGGCTAAATATCTTTGGTGATTCCCTTCTCATTGTGAACCAAGTTAAGGGATTATTTCAATGTCGATGTCTGGTATTGAAAGCTTACAAGGATCTTGTTGACACTTATCTAGCTCGACTGGAATGGTATGACATCGAGGCAATCCCTCATTCATCCAATAGATTTGTAGACACAATGGCATCTTTGGGATCTCTAATCCCTCAGAATCTATCTACCGATTTCACTACCATCCATGTAAAAATGTTGTCACACTCTATTGTGCAACGCGAAGCATTGGATAACAAAGAGTCAATCAACATGATTCATGTAGAACCAAACCATGAATGGTTCTACAGAGCTAGAGACTTTCTCAAGAGAGCATCCTGGGGGTCTTTGATCTCGTAGGATCCGATAGGGAGTGGTACTACCATTCACCATAGGGTTGTTTCCCAGTCTGCATTTGCAAATGTAGAACCATAGGGGGAGCATGTTGTCTTGTCGATCAAGGCTGAAGCTTATCATAATTGGACGTCACAGATATATGACTTCCTTAGACTTGGTATAATCCCTCAGGGATTTTCGCATGCCACAAAATGCACATTCAAATAGAAAGTGACAAAGTATGTCTTGTTAGCAGACATCCTATACCGTAGAAGCTACGATGGAGTTCTCCTTCATTGTCTTGAGCCCCAAGAGTCATCTTGGGAAATTTTAGAAGCTCACGATGGTACATGTGGTGGCCATTTTAGTGGCATGGCTATCATCAAGTGCATCCTTCGCATGGGTTATTATTGGCCCACTATGGAGAAGGATTGCAATGTGTATGTCAAGAAATGCGTTAAATGTCAAGCATCATGCTAATCTTACGCACCTGCCATCATAGGCCTTACAACCCATTCAAGCGGCTTGGCCATTTGCTCAGTGGGGATTTGATCTCATTGGTAAGATCTCTCCTCCATCATCGGGTCGACATACTTTTATTATTATGGCTACTGAGTATTTCACTAAGTGGGTGGAAGCTATTCCCTTAACAATGACAACTAGAGCACGTATTGCTGAGTTTATACTCACCAATATCATTAGTCATTTTGGGATACCATCCAAGATAGTTTCGGATAATGGAACGTCATTTAAGAACAAAATTGTGAGAGCTTTGACGTCTAAGTATAGAATCAAACATAGTTTTGCGACTCCATATTATCCGCAAGCAAACGGGTAGGCTGAAGCTTCAAATAAGATAATGGTCTCCATCTTGAAAAATATGGTACAAGAGCACCACAAATATTGGCATATCCAGCTGCCCCTTGCATTATGGGCTTATAGGACTAGCATTCGAACACCCATTGGGGCAACTCCATTTTCACTAGTATATGGCACTGAGGCCATTATGCCCCTAGAGTTGGAAATTCCAATGTTGCGCATCGCATTGAAAGAGTTCATTGATGATGACACCACGTGACAAGCTCACCTAGATCAATTGATGCTACTTGATGAACATCATGTGAATGCCCTTGAGCACCTCCACGTTTATCAAGAGCGCTTAAAATGAGCTTACAATAGCAAATTCCATCTGAGAGACTTTGAGGTTGGTGATCTTGTGCTGAAAGAGAACCAACAGAACTCAAATTTACTACCAAAAATGTGAGACAAATTCATGGCTAATTGGTTGGGTCCTTATATGATCTCAGAGAAGATTGGACCTGGGACATATCACTTGACATCGCTTGGAGGAGTTGAAGAGCCTGAACCTCTCAATATCCTTCATCTTAAAGTGTTCTATGCCTAAGAACCATAAAAGGCTCCAAAGGCATCTGTAAGCCCTTTGGTCATTTAAAAAGGCTCCAAAGGTATCTTAAGCCCTTTGGTCAATCCTAAAAGGCTCCAAGGGTATTCTTAAGCCCTTTGGTCAATCCAAAAGGCTCCAAGGGTTTCTCAAAATCGCTTGGTCAATCCTAAAAGGCTCCAAGGGTTTCTCAAAACCGCTTGGTCAATCCCTAAAAGGCTCCAAAGGCATCTGTAAGCTCTTTGGTCAAACCAAAATGTTAAAATCCATAAAAAATTGGAAAAATATCAAAAATAAAAAATATTTGCATTTCATTTGCATCATTGCATTTCATTTTCCATATGCATTTCATCTTTGCATTGCATTAGGCATATTCATCCATCACACTTGCATTAGAATAAATTGTGTTAACAATCTTACAAATGACACCACGTTTGTGTTTCAATCATGCATCTATGCACTATCTTTTTCATCTATTTATCACCCTTGTGAGTAATTATGTTTTTCAACACAACCCATATTGTTGCTATGAAGAATATACTAGGGTTTTTTGGTCATTCAACCATACCTAGAGGTCTTCTCAAGAGTTGATAGAAAGCTTGCTTTGCTTTTGTAGTTGAGGTCTAGTTAGTATAGCCCTTAGCATATCATAATCCTATCACTAATAAACAAATTAAACAATCCTAATAAGGACTAGGGGAATATGAAATCCATGAAGCAGGACCAGGTATCCTGAGGTGAAAATATTTATTCTTGCTTATCCCCCTGTGCAGATGGTATGGGAAATGTTGGCAATTGGCAAAAGGACAAGTTTATTCCCTACCCATAATCCCTTGCTTACGTTAAAATGAGCAATATCCTAGATCAATCCTCCAAGTTGATACCCTAGATCGATATCATAGATCGACATCCCAGATTGATATCCCATATTGATATCATAAGATCGATATCCTAGATCGATATCCCATAAATAGTTTCCCAAAGTAAAATCCCCAAAGGAAGTTTCTGAAGCAAATTATCAAATGTAAATCCTAAAAAGTCAAGTCAAATGAAGATCAAAATTGTACAAAGAAATTAAAATCAGTATCAAATCCCTTGCTCAAGAGAAAAAAAAAGGAAAGTACAAAATAAATAGTGATTATTATCACTATAGTACAAAAATAAATAGTGATTTTTATCACTTTATATGAGCAAGTATCCCAAAAAATTGAAGAAAAGAAGGGGGTGAACTTGAATCCCTAGAATTGTTAGCACTACTATACCTTACGCATGATGATATGTCTGATGCATTAGCATTTCACTTTTATGTAGACCAATGTTTGAATGTGGAAGAGCTAGCTTCAGGTGTCCTGTATCACCTAGTGGTCTAGTCCAACTAAAATCTAAACCTAGGATTGGGTAAGACATTTGCGGACCCCCGATCTTAGCAATGGGCTGAAAGAATCCCACTTGACATCGGGGTATGCTTGTGCCTTATCTAATATACTCACTTGCACACATAGGGATAATGAATAGTTAGGGCCTATCCTAGTGAAAGCCTTATGTTTCAGAAGTCTAGTATGGTTAGTATACAACTTTTGATCAGTCAACTAGGGTGTTTGAGTCTCATGGAAAACCTCAAAAATTCCCAAATAGCAACAATCAAATTTTCAAATGCAATCATCAAATATAAAATTTCTTTTATGAGAGTTTGTTTATTAGAATTATTTGTAATATATATTAGATACTGGATGGATGTCAAAAATGATATTTAGATGACCATCGATTATATTATACATATCTTTTAATTTACAAAATCTTATAAATAGAAACAATACACATTACATCTCACATATGAGTGACAAATCAATAAAAACTCATAATGAGATATAGCAATTACAATCCATGATTGTTATACATTCTATGGTGTCATCCATTAGATTGATTAAAACCTCATATCATATTGCATACATTATGTTTTAAGTGATTAAAACATACATGTCCATTTACAATAACTCAATATCATCAAAAATACATGCAATACAAACATGGCACAAATCATGTCATAAACAACATAAAGTAAATGCATACAAGTGAAGTAGATCAAAACTGCATTAAACATCAAATATTGCATTCGTATACATAGCATCATAAAGTAGTCCATCTACACATGTATATCACTACATCCACATCATATAGCAATAAATCAAATATCTGCATTGCATCCATGTGCATAACATAAACATAAAATACCAAAAATAAAGTACACATATAATGAGATGAACTATCATATCATATATATATTTTTTTTTTTTGTGTGTGTGTGTGTGTGTGTGTGTGTGTGTGTGTGTGTGTCAAGAGTACATAGTATCAGGGTATATCAAAATGCCCGTAGGCTACAACTGTGTAGGTCCTCGACCTTACACTCAAAAATAGTACAAAAAGAATTTCTGATAGTATCTAGTGCTACCCCTTAGGCACCTCTCTCACCTCCCCCATCCCTGACTGCTCAACCGAGTGAGTCCTCTCAGTCCTATGCATCCTATGGCTCGAGCTAGCAGAAGACTACCCTGTCTCCCTCCTGTCCTGGATCTGCTCTTGTGGGTCCCTGTAGTGTGGGTATCCTCTGGTACCTCCCCACCTATCATCCTGATGTAGCCCTCTAGCTGGGAGATGTGAGCTACACTCATTGTATGTCACTCATTACCCTCCTCCATGAGGGAATGAAGACTCCTGATCTCTGCCATGGGATCATGACCTCCTGGTAGCAAAGTAGATGGTGCTATGGGAGGTGGCATGATAGCCTATGTAGATGAGGGATCTCCCATCACTACCTTAAGTAGGTCCCTCTTAGTAGTCATGACACTCAGCTATGCCTATACAGATCCTGCTCACCTGATGATTTGAATGATCTATATGGTAGCCTATGCATTGAGAGTTTTCCTCTCCTCCTCATATCCCTACCACTACCTCTCACCATGAGTTAGCTTCACCTCTATAATGGTGATAGTAGTATCCCTATGTAGAATTTGAGTCTGTAGTCTCCCAACCTGGCTCTAGAGGTCAAAAATCTAGGCTCTCAACTACCCAATATCATTATTCGGAGGTGCCTCACCCTCCTCTAATACCTCCTCCTCTACCTCCACCTATGGGCCCTCCTCTATAGTGGCCCTGCACCCCATGCACCCTCTATCCTCTGGTGGGTCCTGCGCCCATGAGGATCCACCTCTGTGCCCTCTACACCTCTACTATGAATCCACCTAGTCGACCTAGAGGACCCTCTCCATGCCACTAGAAATCTACCCACCATCCATCATAGTCTAGAGTAGTGCTTACATCCACTAGGCTTGACTCTTGATAGTCATCATCCTCATCCCCTAAGGGAGTCACCTAGGGCCATGTTAGGTCCCTCTCGAGGACTAGGTATCTATAGATAGTCGAAATCTCTGGGACATCCTACTGGATCCCAAACTACCTTAGGATGTGAGAATATAAGTGGTACTCATGTATGTCAACCTTTCGATTGAAGATCCATCTATCTCTGCATGCTCGATGTAGGTCCTTATCCGCATCTGTCCATGTTGGGTAGTCCATGTACGATCACCATCGTATGTGCTTAGGGTGGAGCTATGCAAATATGGCAATGTAATGCTCTAGGTCTCCTACATGAGACCTACTCCTAAAGCCCTCTCGCTCCTAGGGCTAATAAGTGGTATAGCATTGACTCCCCTCATCAATGTCAGTAATCTTTAGGGGTAAGTCCATGGGGTGCTCAATCAAGATGTGCTACCAGCCCCATATCTGAAGGAGGATGCTGTAGCTGATGCCTACTCTGCTATGGTGCATGATCTGATATAGCTCATGGTAGAGCTGTGCTAATAGGGTGCTCCCCCATGATAGAATGAGAGGTCATGTAGTCGAGCTCACCATAACCTCTCTGGTTCGAGCTAGGAGGTTCCAAGGGAACCTCACGCCTAAAGAATCTAGGAGGACTATCTGAATAATCAAGTGCATAAATATAACCTCTCATTGTGAAAAGAATCTGGCCTCGAACCACTCCTCGACATGGATGCCTCCATGGGCATTATGGTCCTGGGCCTCAGTACTCCGTCTACCAAATATGGAATCAAATACGACCTTCCTGGCCATGGTAGGAGAAGATGTGATGGCCTCACCATCAATGGGTAGGTGGAAGATACGGTAGACGTCCTCTAAAGTGATAGTCATTTCACCCATCGATAGGTGAAATGTGTTGGTCCACGCATCCTAACGATGGGCCAAAGTAGTCAAGTATGCCTGGTCAATCCGGATGGTGGGGAGGTTCAAGATGTAACTAAACCCCATAGTAGTGAACCACTCTCACTCCCCGTGAGTGAGATCACCATGAAGGCTATGAAGGAGATCGGTCTCCCTCGCTCTATTAGTCAAAGTCTGAGTAACAAAAATAATAAATAGAGAAAAACAATGAAAAATAATTCTAACTATCAAAACAAATTTGAAAATGCATAAAAACACAAAAACATGTCAACACATGATCACAAATTTCAAAAACATCAAAAAAGCACTTCAACATTGCAATAAATGGCATTAATTGCCTAGAAAAATAAAAAAATTAAACAAATTGAAAAAATTTTCTAACTCATGCGTATCGTGGGTCCTAGCAGCGGTCAGTGCAATGGTCAAAAATATGACCATTGGGATTTAAATCCCATCATGGTTGATAATCATGACCCCCAATTTTCCAATTGGGAGCCATGTCTACCACCCATGGCTAAGGGGCATGACCTTTTCAGGGTCATGTGCTCCCCATAAATAACCCCAAAACCCTAAAAAATTAATTAACCCACCCTCTAATCTAACCTATGCTAAACCTAGCTAGGGTGTGGTTCGTTACCGATAGTTTAATGAGATTCGTTAACCCATTATTTAGTGTGGTTAATTTTAAATCGGTAATGTAATTGTGAGGTCTCGGTTTTTGAGTTACCTTAGAAGCACCGGCTCCTCCACTGGTCGAAGCTTTCGGTTGATCAGCCATCGGTGTGGAAAATTAGAATTGTGTCGGGTTTTCGGTAGCGTTCCATGTCAGAATGTAGTTTTTACCTCCTAGAGCTCTCAGTTTTACTATCGCTGTTAGGTGAATAATGAAAATTTACAAAGTGAAAAACCTTATATAATTTTTGATTTTGGTGCGGCCCATGGTTGACATCCGTGGTCCCCGGATTAGGGTTTTCTGCCCATGGTTTCCATCCATGGTTAAGGAATTGGCCCACTTCTGATAGGCATGGTTAGAAAACTATATTAATTGCTCCAAATTCCCATCGTGGAGAGCCTTAAAAGGTCAAATCAAGGATGTTAATTAGACTAGATAATTCAAAAAATTCAAAATTAACAAAAAAATCAAATAAATCAAAAGCCAAATGCACCTCGTATTCAGTTATTTACCCTATACACTTGGCGGTTGCAGCGACTTGCGATCCATGCAATCCGGAAAGATGAGTAAATTACCATAAGGACATTTGGGGCAAATTCATCATTTTTGAATTGCTATGCTTCATTTCAATCCCTAAGAAGGCCTACACAGCTGGACTGCTCCATGGGAATGAGATATTCATCGTAATTCTCCTATGACACTTTTTAGCATATCATCGACATTATGATTCACTACAAGCCTAATGGATATTGCTATCATTTTGATTCCCTAAGAAGGCCTTCGTGGCTGGACCACTCCATGGGATAGGAATATGCAATTATTCTAAATGGTGTAATCATAGCTGATTAGGCCTTGCCAAGTATTCAAATGCTAAATCTTAATTTGTGCAAAGATCATTCATAGTGGTCAAGCGACCTCATCGCTTCATTTAATTGTCATTACCCTCATCGACTCGTCACTTGAGGGGGTAGTCATAATATCAAATCATAATCAAATTCAACATTAGATCCCTTGATCTTGTCAAAATTGCATTCATCCTTGTGAATCATTGCTAAAGACTATCATAAGCTTACCCCTTTGCTTGGGGAAAATAGCAAATATGATAGTTAGTTTGTAACTCTCTTCCTTTCGGATTGACAGGCATGAAAGCCTACTTGGCATTGATGCTATCCGAATGTCTGATGATGAGTGCAAACTTTTTCAAATTTAAGCCTTCCATCTAGTTGGAAGCAATGATTCGAGGATGCACATCCTTTTGCTGGACTCGAGGCATCTAATGTTGATCAGATCAATGATCATCATCCAACCTACGACATCATTTTAGGAGGTCTATTTTTGCTCAACGTTGTTCAATATCACAATGCATCTCAAAAGGGGCATCTGTAGACACCTAAAACATGTCATGCCGAGGCGACTACTCATATGGGACATGCTAGAAGACCATATGGAAGACCTTTGGATAGATCCAAGGTATAGCAGTGGTTTTTACCACTCAATTGGGCACCTTTGCCTAGTCAGTGCTAGCCATTGCTGACACCCATGGTTAGCAGTTCTACCCATGCTTGTCAGTCGCGGTCAGGACTCAGAATCAGTTGGCCTTCATCCAACCCAAAGTTGGTTGCAATGGCCAATTGGTTGCATATTGGAGTGGTTTGAGTGAGGAAGGTTCTGGATCCTTCCATCCAACAAGCTCAACTACCCAATATTGATCTTGGCTTCATGAGGAAGCCACCCCTAGCCCTTGGCCATTGCTATAAGATCCCCCTCCGAATTGGGGATAAGTCTGGAGAAACATTTATCAATTGAGCAATGAAGCCCTATCGAATTGCATAGCCAACTACATGCATTGAGAGGGATACTTTTGCTACCCAATTGGAGATCAAATTGCCATGGAAGCCCTAGGAGCCTAGGAGAGCCAAGAAATATCAATTCATGCAATCCGTGCACCATCAGATCAATTCAACCACCAAACCTATTAGAGGACATAGAGGCGACCCTTGGACATCAATTTGACAAGGTGGATCGGAGAGAAAGCCTTGATTTGGAGGGCAAACCTACTCAAAGCTCCACCATGGCTTTCAACCATGGTGAATAGTGCCACCCGTGCATCAGACCCACGGTGAGCAAATTAGGGTAGATTCCCTTGTTTTTCCTTTTGCAGATTATTTAGCTAGGTTAGATTAGCCTTATTAGTGGTTCAATTAGCAATTTAGAGATTCTGACCGGTAGATTTAGAATGTTTGATAAATGTTGTTCATTGTAGCAATTAACACTTTAATGAATCTTTTTCATGCCTCCATGCTTTCAATCTTGTAATTAGGCCACTAGATAGTTAGATGTGATTTAGCTTACAGGATTTCTGACAATATTTTCATGTTTTGCATAGTTTTAGCATCTTTCTTGCATTTTCTTGATTATTATTAGTCATGACATCTTTTTATGTTAATACCCTTTAAAGGCCTCATCAAGAGAGGCTATCTTTGCTTTTAACAAGTTCTTGTTGTTTCTTGAATGCAGGATTAACAGGGTCATGCCATTCAATGCAACAAATACCTCTAATCATGGAGAAGAAGGTCATCGACACCTTAGAGCATCTCGTGTCATTCTAAAAGGCCTACGGATTACACCTACCCTTGCGAGGGGTTTTCCTATTATTGTAACATTGTATCACATTGGGTATCCCTAAGAGGGATGGATTTGTAATCTTGAATTGATGGAAATTTAATAAAAGAAACCCTTCTTTATGGTTTAATTCAATTTGTCAATTCTTGTATGCTTCTTTATGTGATTCAATTGTTACTAGATTAGGGGTGTATGCTTTTTAGGATCGTACAATGATGTCAGAAGTTCTATCTTATGACAAAGTGGAAGAATTAGAGTATATGTATTTAAATTTTATGGAGACTTCAGACCCAGATGAAGAGACTTGGAAAAGGGCTTGTGCCACTTACAATAAAGTTATCCAGGAAAAAGAGAAACATGAAAAGGCTAAGAAAACTTCAACAAGCAGTACAATGACACCTGAAAAATAAGACATGAAGAAATCAACAGAGGAAGACACTTCGGATGAATGATCATATAGAGCAAGAAACACATTTTTTGCTTGGTATCAATCCCCTTTCTCTCTTTATTTTTTATCGTTGTTATTTTTACTCCATTCCCCAATGGAAAAAGGCTCTATATTCTAACATTCAAGTGGTAGAATTCTCCCAGGAGGTGCCAATAATGTAGGTCAAAATGTCTAAATAAAGGGGAGTAAGGAGTTGTCTTCTCAAAAAATTTCTAAGTGTAGAAGAAAAGTCATGATCTAACAATATTTTGGAAGCTCAGAAGCCAAGTCAAAAAAAATATCATGATCTCGTGATATTTTGGATCTCAAGAGATAAGTCATGAAAAATGTTGTGATATCATGATATTTTGAAAGCTCAGAAGACGAGTCATGAAAAACATCATGATATCGTGATATTTTGTAGCTCATAATCCAAGCCAGGGAAAACATCATGATCTTGTGATATTTTGAAGCTCAGAAGATAAGTCATGAAAAACATCATGATCTCATGATATTTTGAAGCTCATAAGACAAGTCATGAAAAACATCACAATCTCACAACATTTTGAAAGCTCAGAAGCCAAGTCAGAAAAAATGTCGTGATATCATGACATTTTGGATCTTAAAATCCAAGTCATGAAAAACATTGCAATCTCGCAATATTTTGGAGCTCAAAAGCCAAGTCATGAAAAACGTCATGATATCGCAACATTTTGGAGCTCAGAAGCCAAGCCAGGGAAAACATCACAATCTCGTGATACTTTGGAGCTTAGAAGACAAGTCATGAAAAACATCACGATCTCGTAATATTTGGGAATCTTAGAAGCCAAGTCATGAAAAATGTCATTATTTCACGACATGTCATGATTTCATGGATTGACGAACCAAAATCAAAGAAGAAGACAACTGGACCACGACATCTCCACAAATATCAAAGCCGATATGTAATAACAAGATCTCAACCATTTTTTGTTGAATATACCATACTCTCTTAAATGCCACTTTACCAGAATGAGCCTACGGGCATATTATTGTAACAACTTTTAGTTTTTCTGTTATGTAAAAGATATATATAGGATGAGCGACCCTAACAAATGGTCAGCTCTTGGATGTTTACAAGGCAATGTACACAGACTTCTAAAAGCAAATAAAGACTACTCATTCTAGTTTTTGGCTCACTGTCATTGTTATCAAGTATGTATGGATTGTTGATTATTGTATAAGTTACGTTGAATAGAAATTGCCTTAATTCTCATTCTGAATTTCTGTGTTTAAAGTTTAGATAGCTCTAATATTAATGATTCCAATAGGTTTATGTTTGATTAAATCTGCACCAGAGGACTAGTTATTCTAATTTGATGGTTCAAATAATGCTTATCTATAAAAGGCTTTAGATATTTCTTTGTTGTTATCTAATCTACACCATCTAAATGTTCTTAACAATAGCTATATTTCCCTCTCTTTATGCACTTTAATCTCCCCATTTTCCTAAAATAAGGCAAGGAACCAACTTCATCTGAAGATTGAATCGAGTAAACTCTATTTTGAACTCGATCTTTCAATGTTGTCAAAGTCTTGGGCATAAATGTAACCAAAGACATATTTTGCACCAACAAGGATCCCAAAGAGCATGTAAGCACATTTGTACACTCATGCTTTAGAATTCAAAATGATAATGTTATCATGCTTAGAATATTTCCTTAGACATTAGGTGGAGACGCCATAGAGTGGTACAACCAATTGCCTAGTCATAGTATTTATACTTTCAAACAATTGGTTGACCAATTCTTTGAGAGCTTTATCCTTAATGTTAGAAATAAAGTCTCGTTGTTCGACATTTATGCTTTATGACAACATGACGATGAGTCTATATATGATTTTGGCAACCATTGGAGGGTCATCATTACCAAATTACCATTTACCCTACCAATGGAAGAGCTTATCAAGATATTTACCAATATTTGTTTAAAACCCATCTCTTATATGCTTCAATTATGGACATATCACTCATTTGAAGAATCTCTAGCACATGCTAGAGTTATCGAGGAGATAAAAATCCAAGAGTGCATACTTAAGCCTAGGATAAATGAATGGTAAAACAAGGGCTAATAAAAAAGAAATTATTCTGGCCAATCAAGACCAACATAGGCCACTCCAACTAATTAGCCTAATCATGTCAATCAAGTGATCATGAGCTAGCCGATAATGGCTCAACAACAATCAGTGCAAAAACCACTATAACAAATTGCCTATCATGTGGTACCCTCAATATCCCAATCAATGCAAAGCACAATGCCAACTGTGGAGAACCATCCCTGATGATAGTCTGTCCAATAGAATCACCAATATACCCCCTTGGTCGAGTCATATGCTTCCCTCTTTCGAAGGTTGTATGACATAAATAAACTTGCCTTGCCCAAAATCAGACCAGATGATCCCTCTAAATGTGGAAAACATTATTGCAAATATTTGTTTTATCCTTACCATAGGCAAAATGCACACAATATCAATAATTGCCATGTATTCAAAGGCATAATCAAGACCTTATTAACTTGGGGGCCATCAAGCTTGACAACCCCCTTGCTCAACAAAACCAAAATCTTGGTATTTTTCAAACATCACTTCCTCATCATGAGGAGGTGCAACCAACTATGGGAGGGGCTAACACCAAAACTCCTCCTAATAAATTTAACCATGTCCAAAAATACCAAGGTTTTGTAGGTGCCATTCATGTGGTAACTAGAGGTCAACAAAATAACTAGCAAAATACAAGGCAACAACCTCATGCAAGTGTATCGCAACCTACCACATCACCTCCCATTCAAATTTATCCTAATCCTTCCCCACCAATTCATATTCCTAGCCAACGAAATCCTCCCATTCATCCCAAAAATCATCCTCCGTGACCAGTCATCTCATTGAGTAGCTAGTTAACCACAAGCCTAAAGATGGCTTCCACAAAATTGTCAATATATGAGCTAATTCAACAATCTCCCCCACATCATGAGGCATTAATGGACATTATAAAATCCATTTAATTACAATCTCAAGATGCTAATGCCTTCAACAAATTTGTAGGGAGCATTCAAATATGCATGGATCCTTCCATTACATTTTATGACTTTAATATTAAGCCAATCTCATTGGAATCAGTAGACCCTCCATTGCACATCATGGATCTAATTGACAAGAAGCATTTCAAAAGAGTTCTAATTGACACCGACTCCTCCATTAATATCATCACCACATCTGCCCTTCATCATCTTAACCTTCCTCCATCTCATATCACCAAGTCATATTTCACCCTAAAATAATTCAACGATGCTTTATGTTCCACAGTTGGCACTATTGTTTTTCCCATCGAAGTTGGGGTTAAAACATTGCACACTATGTTACACATATTGGAAGGATCCATGGTGTACAATGTACTCCTTGAAAGGCCTTGGATGAGGGAAGTGAGATGTGTTCCTTCCATTCTACATCAATTCTTGAAATACATTCATGAGAGACAAGTTCATTGCATACTAGCAGATGTCGAGCCATTTAAGTATTACAATTTTATCTCAAATCCTTATGAATCTATGCTCCCTTTCACCCACCTTTTCCTATCACCATCAGCCAATCCATCTACCATCCCACTCATTTCTTCATCAAAAGCTCCCATTCTTGAGGAGCCCCTTATCACCAATCCTCACCAAGCTTCTATACCTCCATAATCTTCGTCATTGACTACATGCACATGTGGTCAAAGTCAATCTACATCATCAACATCATCCCCTTCCACAACTTTACCTTCCACATCATAATCATCCATCCATCAACCTTCCCAATCTAATCCATCTCCATAAGCCAATGTTTCACAAGTCAAGTTGACGGATTGTGAGACGTCTTCATTTCCACCATTCCCTAAGACATTATCCAACCATGGTCCTTCCACATCATCCCAAGTCAAGGTCCACCTCACTAATCTTGGTATTGGTGAATATGTGATCAAAGACTTAACAGTTACACCATTCACCATTCCAACTGCCAAAAATTTCGATTGCCCATGTGACCCATTTTTATCTATATGAGCTATATATGATATGGGTTCAGCTCCCAATAGCATAAATTTTGCATATGGGGGGATTTATTCTTCATCAAATCTAGCTCCCCTAGAAGAAACCAAAGAATCAACACCTTCAAACATACAAAACATGTCATAATTTCCATCCCATTATTTTCACATAGTTAATTGGTAGGGACATGGACTAGGAATGAACAAGGAATGGATGACATTATTGATGTTCCATATAGATAAACACATGACTTTTTAGGCTTAGGTTACACTCCACTTTCCACCATCTCTTCTCTTGAAAAATACTTCCAAAGGCTTAATCTAAATTCAGGAGAAGAAGCCCTCCATCCCAATGACTCTAATGATGAGATATATGAATAATTTGAACTCATGTCGATAATTTCTTATGAATATGAAGAGGAATCGAAACCCATTATTCCCCATATCGAACTGGATGAGTTTTATCTCAGAATATTGAAGAATACAAGCTTATACTAAGAGGGGGGTGAATAGTATAATATCACATTTTACTTTTCTTTCCAAATCAATATTATACAATGATCAATAGCAGTAATCAAAGCAATTCATAAATTACCACACATAATAGAAATACCAATTTAACGTGGTTCACCCAATGTGGGCTACTCCACGAAGAAAATATTTCACTAAAATTTTCTCAACAAATCTCTTGGGAATCCTTTCTCTATTACAAATTTTATGGACCTCTATCCAAAGGAGACACCAATCCCCTAATCAAATTCATGAATCTCTATCCATAGGAGAACTATTTCTCCTTAGCTCTGGCTGGTGATCTTCTAGAAGAACTGCTATCTCCATTGCACTGGCTTATGGATATCTATCCACTGAAGACTCTTGCCCTCACATAGAAGACCTATCTTCACTACTCTGGCTAATGGACCTCTATCTATTGGAGACTGTTGTCCTCTATATTGTGTCACCTTCAAATCTTGCTCTTAGCTCTATCACAAATCTATACTAAACACAATACTTTTATCTAGCACAAATCTGCTCAATCTCTATCCTTAAATCTGCACTAAACATAGTCCTTTGGTCTAGCACAAATATACTCAATATCTATCCTCAAATCTGCACTAAACATAGTCCTTCAATATAGCACAAATCTGCTCAATATTTGTCCTCAAATATGCATTAAACACAGTCCTTCGATCTAGCACAAATCTGCTCAATATCTATTCTCAAATATACACTAAACACAGTCCTTCGGTCTAGCACAAATCTACTCAATCTTTGTCCTCAAGCCTTAACACAAAGCTTGATTCAATCACAAATCAAATCTACTATATCTACCCCAAAACTTAATTTAAGGTTTGAACAAATCAATCAACTTTGCTCTCAAGTATTCTCAAGACTTATCTCAAATCTACCTTGTAATCTTCCACAAAAGCTCACACTAATATGTCCACAAGTCCTCTCTAGAACTTGTCCAATCTGCTCAATAAGTCTTCACCAAGACTTACTTCAAATATGCTCAACAAGTCCTCACTAGAACTTGTCCAATCTGCTCAACAAGTCTTCCCAAGACTTACCTCAAATATGTATTGTAAGCTTCCACAAAAGCTTACTCACCTCAACTCAATATAACACAAAATATTCTTCAATCACACAAACAAGCTTCACACAGAAACTTGTTCAATCTCATAGAAACATATAGAGAATTGTTAGAGACTCAATATGCTTCACACTCATCACAATGCTTAACCACTTTCAATCTCTTTCTCAAATCAAATAAGAATATAGAACAATTTGTTTCACATATTTAGAACTATCACTTCAACACTTCCACTTGAATAGGCTCAATCAACTCCAGTCAATCAATCACTCAATGAAATACTCCTTTCTTACAAACCCTAGTGCAAGCATATGATCACTCACTCAATTATTTCCAACAATTCTTATCAACCAATATCACATAACAATGATATTCATATTCTTTTAGAAACCCTAGTTCAAGATAGTTCACAACTTCACATAACAATGATACTCATGTTCTTTTACAAACCCTAATCATGCATATGTAGATTCATTCAATATTTCCAACAATGCTTATCAAACAAGGTTTCTATCTTCAACCTTTACTCCAGAAAAACCTTTAAAAATCAAACTCAACAATGCTTATCAAACAACCCTTTTCACTCCAACTTAACATTCACAACATCCAACAATCACTCACAAGGAATATGTGTCCATACCTTTTTTTTTTTATGAAGAAGTGCCCTTAAAAACCTGTCTCAATCACAATTATTATCTTTACCAATTTTAAGGGCGAGGTAGTAAAAACCTTTTTAGAATTTAATCAATGATTTCCTCACAAATTATTTTCACCATTCACAACATGAGAACTCAATTAACCTTATTACTCCTTTCAATTATTAAACAAAATAAAACTTTATTTTGAAATAATATTCAAAACCATCTAATGCCTTATCACTCCATTCAATATTCTAATCACTAAAAATCACAATATAAAAAATCAAATTTCATAGCCCTTATATCTCCCTAAAAACCTTATGCCAAAACAACCTTAGGACAAAAATTTAATTGAACAATTTAAATACCTTTTGCCCTTGGTGGGAATTGAAATCATGTTGCGCTTCCACTAGTGCCCTAGCTGTGGCTCCAACCACCGCATGAGCTAGGAACTCACCTTGGGAGAAAATAGCACCATGTTATCTATATCCTCCCCTCTTGGCACCTAAACAAAAATATACTGCTTCCTTTGGCGCCCAAACAAAACACTCATGAACACTGCCATCGATATTCGATCATGGGTCCTCTTGCTTACCAAAGCACTAAGTCACAACCGTTTGCCACCAGGCCAACCCATCGGATAGATATGACGCTTAGAGCCTCATCAAATTTATTCCTTCGATGGCACACACAAGACGAAAAAAAATTCTCTTCTTCCTCGCACGAAATCGCATAAATCACATTAATCGCAGGCCTTTTAGAATTCGAACGAAGGTTAGGTATTTGCCACTAAGGCATATGGTATTTATACCATTATGCCACCATTGTTTTTAGACGTCGATGGAGGGGTTTTATTTATGATGTCGACGCATTTCTTTTTGCCTTGCAACCCTAACTTTAGGATTAATTAAATTATATTATAATTTAATTAATAATAAAATTATTACAATTAACTTATAATTAATTTAATAACCATAGGGTTAATTAATTAAATTACAAATTAATTTATAATGAAATTATTATAATTAATTTATAATTCATTTAATTACTTTGAGTCTTTCCATTAGACCTTTAATATTATTATAAAATATTATAATATTATTTTTCTTGGGCCTTCTAACTTCTCTTGTAGACCTTATATGATCACCTTCTTATTTTTGAAACTGACTCTTGAAGTCATTCCTCTTGCACTGCTTCACTGAAACTAACTTTTGACATCAATGACAACAAATCTTGTTCATATTTCCAATAAATGTTCCCCATCCATGAGCCCATCTTTTGCTTGCTTCTTCCACAAGAACGAGCTGAACCTACTAGTGAACCACCACCTCCATGTTATTAATCCATATCATAAGCCAAACTTGTAACATATGTACATACACAAAAATAGTGGTTTTCACCACTACAACAAAAAACAAAAACATTTTCCTTTTCTGCATTACATGTATATAAATTAGCTAAATACATTTATTTGTATTGCTTGTTGTTGTCTAGGTTTACCAAGCTCCTAGCATCATTTCTTAGGCTCCATTCATCCTATCCATTCCAACCTTATCCATATTTTCCCTTAAGTCAACATGAATCCTGTTGATTTATTCACCCCCCTTTGTAATCATACAATCTGGCTAAACCAATTCCAATTGACATAATCCTTATTGATATGGACCATATTTCCTCACCTCCATATTTTTTTGAGTTTGTCTTGTCTAAGGAATTGTTAAGGGCTTTAGCCAACTACATTCCTCCATCCCCTTCGCCGTCACCTTCACCCTCACCTTCAAATCTTGAGGTTTTCTAGGCAAACATAGATGAGGATAAGTCATAAGAGTTTTATGACATCATAGATGACATTCATATGATCCCTACACCCTATCAACTTTAGGAAGGTTACAACATGTCCATTGAAGATACCATCGATGTGGACCTTAGTTTAAACAAAGACAATCCAAAAATTATCAAAATTAGTAAAAGCCTATCCATCGGTGAACAAGAGCAATTAATTGCTCTCCTCAAGAGGATAAAGGTATTTTTGCATGGTCTTACAAAGACATGCCTGGTCTTGACCCTAACTTGGTTATCCATAATCTCACCTTACATCCTGATTCTAAATCGATCAACCAAAAAATTAGGAGGATGCATCCTATCGTGGTCCTCTTGGTAAAAATAGAGCTTCAAAAACTCTTAGATGTGTAATTCATTGTCCCCATTGACTATCCTAAGTGGCTTTCAAACATAGTACCCGTTCACAAGCCTAACAGGGTGATATGCATATGCATCAATTTTTGATATCTTAACAAAGCGTGTCCTAAGGATGACTTTCTTCTTCCAAACATCGATACTCTTATCGACACTTGTGTTGGCCATGAAATTCTTTCTCTAATGGACAATTTTTTAGGATACAATCAAATTCGAATAAATCCTAATGACCAACACAAAACAACATTCACTACACCTTGGGGAACTTTTTGTTACAAGGTGATGCCCTTTGGCCTTAAAAATACAAGTGTCACTTATCAACGTGCTATGACATACATTTTCCATGACTACATGCATAAGATTATCGAAGATTATGTGGATGATCTCTTGGAAAAATCCAAAACTAGACAAGAGCACATTGGTGTATTAGAGAAATTTTTTGACCGACTTCTAGAGCAAAATGTAAGGTTGAACCCCAAGAAATGTGTCTTTGGTGCTACCTTTGGAAAATTACTAGGATTCATTATCACCAAATGAGGCATTGAGGTGGACCCAAAAAAATTCAAGGTCATCATGGAGATGCCTCCCCTAAAAAACTTAAAGGAATTGCGTAGTTTGCAAGGAAATAGTCAATCAATCCATCATTTCATTGCTTAACTTTCTAACAAATGCATGTCATTCAATCACCTGCTACAAAATGGGGTGCCATTTTCTTGGACATATGAGTGCCAAAAATCCTTTGATGACATTAAGAAATACCTAGCTTCTTAGCTCCTCCTCATTTGGGGGTTCCATTCTATCTTTATGTTTTAGCAATGGGATTTGCATTAGGGACAATGCTTGCATAAAAGAATGAAGAAAATTGAGAGCAAGTTGTCTATTACATTAGTCGAACATTGGTAAGCTATGAAACAAAATACGCTTATGTAGAAAGATTATGCTTAGCTATGGTTTTTTCCACTAAGAAGCTTTGACATTACATGCTTAGTCACACAACATAGTCATATCTAGATAAAATACTATGTGTTATATGATGTCTTGCACTTACAATAACACCCGCATCACGAAATGGATAATGCTTCCTACTGAATTCAACCTGGAATTCATTAGCCAAAAATCCATTATAGGTTAGGTCATAGCTGATCAACTTGCAAAAGCTCCACTACCTAGTGATCATACTTTGATTATTGAGCTCTCAGATGATTCGATATTCATTATCATTGAACAAGAAGAAGATGTCATTTCGGTGGAAGACATCAATATCACACTATTCTTTGATAGTTCTAAGTGCACGAAAGGTCAAGATGTTGGAGTCATGTTTCATACACCCTGGGGGGTACCTATCCATTTATAATTCAAACTTGAATTCTAGTGCACAAAAAACACAACATAATACAAATTCTTAATCTTAGGTCTTCAATCAGCTATAGCTCTGAGAATTAAGTGTATCAGGATATTTGGTGATTCTCAACTTGTTGTCAAGCAAATCAATAGAGAATACCAATGCAAAGAACCTACCATTAAACTTTACCATGAAGTAGCAATGAAATTGCTCTCTAATTTTTATTGGTATGAAATCAATAGTTTACCACATTCAACTAATATATTTGTAGATGCAATGACCTCTCTTGGATCATTGATTCCAAAAGACTCATTAGGAGAGGTACAACCCCTTATTATTTCAATGGCCTCTAAATCTCCAATTGTGTGTTTTGAATCTAAGGATGAAAAAGATGTTTTCTTTATCCAGTCAGAATTATATGAGCCTTGGTCAATCCAAATAGTAGTCTTTCTCAAGTTTGGAATACTCCCATATAACATGTCTCAAACTACTAAACACACTCTCAAATAAAAAGCAGCTCATTTGTTCTCTTGGGGGACATGTTGTATAAATGTGGTTATGATGGAGTCCTCCTTCATTATCTTGATTCTAGTGATAGCTAAAGCTCATGATGGTACTTGTGATGGTTATTTTAGTGGGATAGCCATCACAAAGCATATTCTACACATGGGTTATTATTGGCCCACCATGGAACGTGATTGTTGCACTTATGTCAAACATTGTAAGCAATGTCAAGAACATGCTAATTTAACTCATGTGCCATCACAAGCTTTATAGCCTATTCAAAGCATTTGGTCCTTTTCACAATGGGGTCTCAATTTAATTAGAAAAATCTCACCTCCTTCCTTAGCACAACATACATTCATCATCACAGCCATTGAATACTTCACAAAATGGGTCGAGGCAATTCCTCTAACCAATATGATAGGACCTAGAATTGTGGAGTTCATACTTCACCACGTCATATATAATTTTGGTATCCCTTCAAAAATCATCTCTGACAATGGTAAGTATTTCAATAATAAGGATGTTCAAGCACATCGTAAGAAATATAACATCCAACATAGTTTCTCGACTCCTTATTACCCACAAGCCAATGGATACACTGAGGCTACCAAAAAGACCTTAATTGCTATTCTCCAGAAACTCATTCACAAAAATCATAGATATTGGCATATAAATATTCCCTTGGAATTATGGTCTTATCGAACAAGCATCTGCATACCTACTGGGGCAATGCCATTTTCATTGGTCTATGGAACCGAATAAATCATACCTCTTGAGCTTGAAATCCCCTCATTACAAATTTCTTTGGAGGAATTCATAGATAACGACACTGCTAGACAAGCATGTCTTGACCAACTCACACTTCTTTATGAGAGGTGAGTCAATAATTTAGAGCATTTATGAGTTTATCAAGATCATCTAAAGCATGCTTACAACACCAAAGTTCATCTACATGAATTCCAAGTAGGAGATCTTGTCCTTAAAGAGAATCAACAAAACACCAATGCACTACTGTATCTTCATGATAAGTTCACGGTTAATTGGTTGGGTCCATACTTTATTACACAAAAAGGGAGTAAAGGTACTTATAGTCTTGCCAATCTAGGAGAGGAAGAACCTGAACCACTTAATGTTATACACTTGAGAGAATTCCATGCATAATGTGATATATATATGTATGTATACATGGCTAACACACAAAACATTACATTTCATTTGCATGCATTTCATTCAAAAACATTGCATTGCATTTGCACACATTTCATTCAAAACAATTGCATGCATACACTCCATTTCAAAAAATGGCATTTCATACATTTCATTCCCATTTCACACTTCATAGTAGGAATCATTTATTAAGTTCAAGATCTTAATTTGTCTAATAAATTCATGGTTCCTTTAATCAGAAGCACCTTCACAACATCATCCATAATATTCCACCAAGCCAAATTGTCATTTGCCCTCATATGTCTCTAATTCCTAGGTGTTTTCAGTAACTCAGTCACTTCTAGTATTTTAATAAAACCACAACTACATGTCAACTTATCTTTAGGACCATTATAAATCTTCACTAAGAAAATCTTGAGTTTAAATAAATTGACTTCAAAATATTCTTGAACCAACCACAATTTCACATATTAAAAACATGTGTCAAAGAGAGATAACACCATACTTGGTTTAAATATCAAAGTGAAAATGGTAATCCCCGCTTGTCCCATAATGCAACATAGTCCACAAAGACAATGGTTTTCACCACTATCATAGTTGCTTCCAAATTCAAAATATATAGTAGTAAGGATAGGGTACAATTCTCATCACACTTAGGTTGAGAATCCGATTCCCCAAAGCTCTAAATATTTTACATCACACACCACTAATCATTGGGTTGTAAGGATTGTACTACATTTCTAGTCAGATAGTTAGGTAGTAATCCCCAAAACTTAAGAAATAAAAATTTATGGACTATGGAGTTAGCCTCCACAAGATCTATAGACGCTTGATTGGTAGTGGAGTACGCTCATGCATGGTGACATGTCTCTTTTAAAGAGACCTCCAACTGCACATACGGATAAGATAGCTTCTTGGTCTCACCTATAATAGGTCACACCTAGTTTTCTCAAGATGAGTTAATGAACTCACATGTACACACATTGGTTCTTGATTGCCTTGAGTCATTACCATGCTCATGATTTAGTAAATGAATTCATTGCACACACATTTGGTCCTAGAGGGACTATGCAGTTTTAGTGAGTTTGTTTGATAACACTAGTACGTTTGAGTCTTTGCAAAATAGATATTTTTCCATATCAATGTCCATATCTTCTTCCATATCAACATCCATATCTTCTTCCATGTCAACATCCATGTCATTTCATGAGTCGTAAACCCCAAAAGCCACCAAGTTTGGTGCCCCTAATTAAACAACAATGCTAGAACATGACCAAGCAAAATCTAAGCTATCAATTATCATTAGAAAAATTTTATTCCATGCCTTGCATTAATCATCCATATAAACATGCATTCCATAAAAGCATTCACACAAAAACATAACACACAAGTAAAATCCATGTATATGTATATATGTATAAATATTGCATATACAATGAGTGTCAAAAGGCTACATACAATGGAGAACTAAGGCTCATACACAAAAAGGACATCTAAGTGCTAGCTAAACCCTTCAAGAGGATCCTTGTGACCTAAGAGAGGCCTAGAATTATGAGGTTTAATTATTGTTTTTAGACTTAGGAATATATTTTATTTTGTTTTTCCTAAGGTTCTAATTGTTACCGACACTATGTGCCAACATCGCCTGCCGACTTCCTTGTCGACAGGGCTTTATGTTGCTATCTGGCACCCTTTATGTTGTGCCGACATGTTATTTGTCGACTATGTTTTTTTTGGCTTATTGTTATTCTACTGCTATATCTATACACTGTAAATAAAGTATAGACCAGTTTTTGTCATTCTACATCACTGGTATCAGAGCATGATTGTGTTTTCCTTGGGAAAGCCTTTCCATGGACCTTTTGAGTGGTTTTACGATGACAGTTAGACACCACGATTGTGTTTTTGTGGTCGTAGATAGATTTAGTAAGATGGCCAAATTCATTCCATGTCGCAAGACGATTTCTACATAGGATTTGGCCCAGCTCTTCTTTGAGACAGTTTGGTGCTCATTTGGTCTTCCAACCAGCATTTTTTCTGATCGTGACTCGCGCTTTGTGGGTCACTTTTGGAGATCTCTTTGGAAGATCTTAGGAGTATCCCTTAACTTCTCTACTTCTTATCACCCACAGTTCGATGGTCATATAGAGGTAGTTAATCTTACTCTTGTTCAGAGTTTGAGGATTTATCATCATTCCACTCCTGCTAGATGGGATTTGAGCCTCACTCACATTGAGCATGCCTACAATAGAGCAGTTCATATTTCTACAGGACACTCTCCTTTTGAGACTTGTTTTGGATTTCAGCCCTTGGGTCCATACGAGTTGCCTTTGTCTTTGCCCTCTCTTTCTACATTGCACAGTCAGAAGAAGCAAGACAAGGTCAACTATTTTATACAACATTTGCAGAGTCTTCAGTCCAAGGAGATTCAGATTCTACAAAAAACTCAATAAAATAGAGACAACAGATGGACCGACACCGCACTCCTCATCACTTTCAAGTTGGTGACAAAGTTTGGTTTTATCTGGATAAACGATGTTTTGCAGACAAGACTCATAGCAAGATCAAAACTCTTTGTTATGGGCCATACACCATTGTTCAGCAAATTTCTGAGAATGCATTTCGCCTTGATCTTTCGACTCATCTGGGCATTCATGACATTGTCAATGTTGATTTCCTAAAGCCATACTATGATTCTACCTTAGAATATTCTCCAGCTATCAGTCATATTGTTTATGTGGTTCCAGATGCATAGCTTCCACTCCACACTGATACACTCTTTGATATGAAGACTCGGCAGACTCGCCAGGGTACTTCTACTTCTTATTTTGTGGCCCATTTTGGACAGCTTCCGCATCAGGCTCACTAGATTTATGCTCATCTTTTGTCCTGAGATTTTCCCTCTTTGTTAAAAGCATTGGGGTCCAATGCTTCTTTTGTTGGGATGAATGATGAGGTTTAATTATTGTTTTTAGACTTAGGAATATATTTTATTTTGTTTTTTCTAAGGTTCTAATTTTTGCTAACACTGTGTGCTGACATTGCCTGCCGACTTCCTTGTCGACAAGGATTTTTGTTGCTATCTGGAACCCTTTCTGTTGTGTCGACATGTTATCTATCGACTATGTTTTTTTAGATTATTGTTATTCTGCTGCTATATCTATGCACTATAAATAAAGTATAGACTAGTTTTTGCCATTCTACATCATAGACCTAGAGCTATACCTAGAATCGCTAGGCCTAGCAGCCTTAGATACAGAGGAGGTAGGAGGATCAGTAAGTGGAATATGATGCTCCATCAACCTATCCTCCAAAGCCTCAATTTACATATGTCGAGATCAAAAGCATGTTATATCAACATTATTATGTCACTCCCTCTCTAGCAGCTCTGCCTAGAGCCTCATGATCCTCTCATCCTGAGCCATCACCATTGCATCCCGATCTACCACCTACAGCTCCAACCTCATCCAATCCTCCTCACTCTGACTTGGATGTCCATTCAAAGTCTCCTTCATATCATCCCTATCTCTACCATATCCCCCACTCTCAGGAACCTAACTCATAGCACCCTTAGTCCTCCTTCTTGACTATTATATTGAAGGCACCTCTACCACTTAGGAGCCTCATGGGGCTCCTCCACCTCAACCTCATCCTCACCAGCTACTACTAGAGTTGATGCCCATGGAGGCTACATAGAAAACCATACATCATACTCCATAGTAGTACCCACATCATCCACATCAAGGAGATCTATCTCCTCATCATCCTCGTAAGCCTCCCTTACTGGCTTAGCACACGATAACCCTATCTCCTCCTAATACCTCCTATATAGCATCAAATCATCTAAAATCCCCTACCTCAAGTCAAAATATTGGAGCACCCATAAAAATTTAATATATTCAACCTCACTCTAGTACCTCCCAACCACCCACCTAGCCGACCTCACCCGTCGCAATTGCTCTTCATCTCCTATCCACATGGTACCCCACCATGGTATCCATGTCACTTGTATAGATGTCAATCCAACCCACAAATCCCTATACCACTAGCTCATCTACACAAGATGACTTAGATATACCTCCTATATCACCATCCATATCCTAGCATAGGACTACCCCCTACCTAAGCCTATATCCAGTAGACCCTCCGATCGAGCCACACTAAAATGCTCCCATCCCCAGCACTACAACATCAAGCTACAACCCAATCCCTTTATCCCTTGCCTCCTTACCTCATACAGCTCTCGGTATACCTACACTAATAATATAGGAGCCCATACATACACCAGTGAGCATATCACTCACCAACCCTATCAGGTTCCAAGAGAACCTATAGTTGGTCATGTTTGGGGTCACAATGTTAGCCAACATGAACATTACAAAATATTGAAGGGCATCTAGTTCCTTGTCCACATACATGGATAAGTATGGAATCCCCCCACACTCCACCCTCACACTTCACTAGTTGTATTCAAATATTTTTCTCATATTTACCCCCAGATCACGTCCAACCTCGATGTCAATCCCATCCACTGACAGCTTGAGGATGTGGTATACATCCTCAAGTATAAGAGTAACCTCTCAAGTAGGAAGCTAGAATGTCCCCCTCTTTGGATCCCACCTCTCTACCAAGGCTAAGAGGTGCTACTCATCTGCCCTCACCATATCAATGCAGGCTACCTCCTATAGCCCCATAGCCTTCAGCAAATCCCACTCCTCCTTCCCCAATGCCTTCCTCATACCAGGGATGAGAGGTGAGAACCAGTGTCGAGCCTCCAAAATCCTAAGCTGTAGCACAACACAAAAATATTTGTTAATACATGTTCATAAAAAATTTGCAAAAAACAAAAGAGCTTCCAAATAGGAATTACCTCAGCAAAACGAGACCCAACCCTAGCTTCAGCCCCTGCATCCACTCCCTCTACTTCCATAGCTTCGACGCCCACCTTGCTTCACCTCACTCCACCCATTTCACCCAAATATCCTAGACGTAGCTTGTAAAACTCACAAATGCACAAATGAGCTTCATTTTCACCCTACAAGCTATTTATAGCTTCTTTAGGCATCTTGAAGTGCCCATGGATGTTTCTTGGTGCATTGAAGTGCACTGGGTGTTTGTGAAGTGCCCAAAAATCGGTGGGCATCTGCGCATACCAAAAGCACCAATCGATATTTAGCATCAAAATTGACATAAAGTCAAATCAATGGAAAATAGTGGCCTACCCTCATCAAATCACTCCATATTGCATCCATGCATCATTTTCATCATCTTAACAAGTTTTGTGAAGGATACAACCGATTTGGATGCATAATTTTTATTTGCAACCAAAAGTCACAAAATCAAATAAAAGGTTCCAAAACCATCCAAATTTTCACAAAACAATCATAATCATCATTCTCATCATCAATACTTCATTTCCACATCATTTTCAATAATCAATCATAACATTTGCATATTTTCCAAGTTCAAACAAAAATTCAAGTGAATATTGTATCTAGTGGTTTATTCTATATACTTTGCGATTGTAGTGATTTGCATCCATGCAATTCAGCAAGATGAATAACCTACCATAAGGACACTTGGTCATTTTCATCATCATATATCTCCTTGTTCAAAATCACAATCACATTTGGTACTTCACATTTTTATGTGAAACCTTTCCAAGAATAATTTGCATAAAATATATCATTGATGGCCTAGTTTGTGGGGCTTAAAACAAGGACCAAATCACATTTCATCATTTCACATATCCTTGATAGTCATCATGGCAACTGGCCTTAGCTAGGTGATTGGTTTCGATCATAGGAATTATCTGACAGTCACTAGATGGCCCTCCAAAGTTGACTATTTTTATCTTTGCATATTCATCCTTGCATATCAATGATGCCCAAAGGCACATTCTTTAGCAGCATCAAATCATCCTAAATTTGGGGTAACCACATTTGGTTTTGAATTTCCCACAATGGGATACATATTACATGATCATGGCAACTACACTTGGCAAAACTCCCTTCATATGTTGGGGAAAAAATAGATACATTTTCATCATGTTTTCACAAAACACTTCATATGTTGGGTTATAAATAGATGCAATAATTCCATATTTTCCACCAATCCCCTCCTCATTGGGGTAAAAATGGTATCACATTTACATAATTCATATCGTCCATAAATCATTTGCACACATTTTTCAATTGGCTCATGAGATTCATCCACAAACTCATTTGCCAATTGAGGGGGTAAGCTATGCAAATCTAAATTCTTTAATTCTTGTCTTCAATTTCATTTTTCCATCCCAAGAGAAATTTGCTTCTGTGCCTAGCCTAAGTAGGTGTCTTGTGTTTTTGCATTGTATTGTATTTCATGCAATGCAGTACAAAAAGAGGTATCTATAGACACCAAAATCTATCCACTTGTCGTTCATCCAGGTCCTTCTACCATTTTTACCCTTTTATTTATATATTTAGGCATATTTTTTAAATATATGTTTAATATTATACTTTATATATTTAATAAATATAAATATTAAATATGTAAATAAATCCTAACCATCCAATTTGACTTAATCCTAGCCATCCATCCACATCAATCCATGCCATGCACCCAAAATTAATATCCACCCTCCGATATGTTTTAATATGAGCCACACAATTTGTGTTACTAAAACCCTAACATACCCTAGTGTGGATTATTAATAGAGGCCATTTTGATGGCTCAAACCCTAAGCAATTGATGGGGAGCCAAATCGCTCACGCCAAATTCTCAATTCTCATTCAACAATTCAAAAAAAGATTACAATAATGGCAGCAGTCTGCCAAATAAACTCCCTTATCCCGAAAGATAGTTTATATTACAACATCTTCCACCCTGGAAGAAAAATAGCCTAAATAGGTCTAGAATGGCCCTCTTGCCTTCATGTCTGCAACTCTGTCTCCACAATTTTTTGACCCTTCTACATGCCTTTGCTTCCCCCTTTTAAACTTTCTAGCGTGACTCTCCGTTTCCCTTTTTTGACCCTTCGTTTCATCTCTCGTGCCTCTTCGTTGTTCTGGATTTCGAAACATTTCGACTCTTGGTCTTCATCTACTTTCACTGCACCTTGGTGCCATGTGCTTTTCAGTGCTGCCACTGTAGACTCTATCGCCTGTCAACCAATGATGACGTTCGGTATACCCATCGCTCGATAACTTCCTCTGTAATGGCTCCTATAACCGCCTGCCCTTTTGTCTCTTTTGGTCGCAAAAATGCGACATGTCGCGATATCGCGACACTTTTTCTTTCTCTCTTTTTCTCCTTGCTTTGGACCATGAAAATACATGTCGCGATATCATGAAACTTTTTTTTTCTCTCTCTTTCTCTTCTCTTTTCATCGTGATAATGCGACATGTCATGATATCGTGACACTTTTTCTCTCCTGCGCCTTCTCTCCCCTTTTGGTCGTGAAAATGCGACATGTGCGATATCGTGACACTTTTTCTCTCCAGCGCCTCTCTCGCCTTTTGGTCATGAAAATGTGACATGTAGCGATGTCGCGACACTTCATTTTGGTCATGAAAAAGTGACATGTAGCGATGTCGCGACACTTTTCTCTCTTGTGCCTTCTCTCGCATTTTGGTCATGAAAATGTGACATGTCGCGATATCGTGACACTTTCCCCCTTGCGCCTTTTCTCGTCCTTTGGTCGCAAAAATGCGACATGTCACGATATCATGACATTTTTCTCTCTTGCACCTTTTCTCGTCCTTTGGTCGTGATAATGCGACATGTCACGATATCACGACACTTTTTCTCCCTTGTGCCTTCTCTCATCCTTTGGTCGCAAAAATGTGACATGTCGCGATATCGTGACACTTTTCTCTCTGGCACCTTTTCTCGGCTTTTGGTCATGATAATGCGACATGTCGTGATATCACGACACTTTTTGCTCCGTGCCTTCTCTCTCCTTCCTGAGTCACAAAAATGCGACATGTCACGATATCATGACACTTTTCTCTCTGGCACCTTTTCTCGGCTTTTGGTCACGATAATGCGACATGTCGTGATATCGTGACACTTTTTGCTCCATGCCTTCTCTCTCCTTCCTGAGTCATGAAAATGCGACATGTCGCGATATCGTGACACTTTTCTCTATCGTGATATCATGACATCAAGGCAAACACTTAGAAATTTTTTTTGTTGATGCAAGATTGCTCTGCTGCCACCGGATGCTCCTACATCAGACACCCGAGGTGGATTGAGAAGTGTCCTTCACTTTTGTACTGTTGGAGGAAGACCCAAGCGGTCGACCTATAATTTTGACAACCAAGTTGCATCTTTGATAGGCCTGCCCTTCCACTTGACCAGATATTCAGAATCTTGCTGTTCTTGGTACTTCTATCGCTCGAGTGTCTAGTATTTCCTCGATCTCACTTGTTGTTGGAGTAGATGTTGGAATACTCCATAATTCTATACTTGGTGTCTCGCTATTGCCTCCTTCATGATATTCTACCAAATCTACAATGTTAAAAATAGGTGATATGTTAAGGCCACTTGGCAATTCCACTTCATAGGCATTGCCTGAATCTCGTTTTCCTATGATTCGGCATGGTCCAAACTTCTTCATCTTCAGCTTGTTATAGGTTTTAGCAGGAAATATTTCTTTTCTCATATGGACCATGACTTCATCTCCCACTGCGAATTCCTTGAACCCTCACTTCTAGTCTGCCCTTGTCTTATATTGGTTATTCATGTTAGTAATGTGCTTCTTCACTTCTTCATGCACGCTCTTCAGATGCTCTGCAAATTCCTCAGCCGCAACACTACATTTTTCCCCTGTATCCATCTTCCTCAACTCAGAAGCATTCCTTGGACTTCTCCCATATACTATCTGGAATGGAGATTTGTTAGTACTCCTGTTGATAGAATTGTTGTATGCAAATTTTTCTTGTGGCAAAACCAAATCCCATCCCATGGGCTTATCTCCTATCAAGCATCTCAATAGATTTCCCATACTTCTATTCACCACCGTAGTTTGGCCATCGATCTGTGGGTGGTATGCAGAACTGAATTTCAAATCTGTCTTCAATTTCTTCCACAAGGTCCTCCAAAAATACCCCACAAACTTGGTATCTCTGTTCGAAACGATACTCTTTGGTAGACCATGAAGTCGTACCACCTCTTTGAAAAATAAACCTGCAATGTGAACTACGTCACTAGTTTTCTGGAAGGGAATAAAATGTGCCATTTTTGAAAACCTGTCAACCACCACAAATATGGAGTCATTTCCCCGCTGTGTCCTTGGTAGACCAAGAATGAAATCCATGCTGACGTCCTCCCATGGTCTCTCTGGTATAGGTAATGGTTGATATAATCCAGTGTTCTGGTTCACACCTTTCGCCATATGGCATACTCTATAGATTTGCACAAACCTCTTCACATCTTGATGTAGTTGCGGCCAATAGTAGTTCTCACTAACCAGGGCAATGGTCTTATCCCGACCAAAATGTCCAGCCAGCCCTCCACTATGTTTCTCCTTGACCAGATTTTCCCTCATTGAACTCCTTGGAATGCATAATTGACTTCCTCTAAACAACATTCCATCTTGGATCAAAAAATCCAACCACTTGGTCCTATCCAAAGTAATAGGTGCCAAGCAAGCCTTCCAGGATTTTGCAAAATTAGGATCTTCAGGGTACAAACCCTTTAGTTCATCAAATCCTACCACTTCCACCTTCATTTCTGTCAACAAACATTGCCTTCTACTTAAGGCATCTGCAACTCTGTTTGACCTTCCGCTCCTGTGCTTCAACACAAAGGTATAACTCTGAAGAAACTCAACCCACTTCAGGTGCCTCTGATTTAGCTTCCCTTGGCTATTAATATACTATAATGCCTGATGATCAGTATATAGAACAAACTCTTTTGGCAACAAGTGATGTTGCCACTTCTTTAGAGCCTGAACCATAGCATAAAACTCTTAATCATAAACTGAATACTTCTTCCTAGCATCATTGAGTTTCTCACTAAAGTAAGAAATAGGTTTACCTTCCTGAATCAAAACAGCTCCTATGGCACTACCACTAGCATCATAATCTACCTGAAACACCTTATTAAAATATGGAAGTGCCAAAATAGGTTGCTCTGTAACCTTCTTCTTCAACATATCAAAGCTCTTATCTACTCCTAAGGTCCACTTAAATTCTTTCTTATCCCCTCTCATTGTTTCTATAAGGGGTGCACAAATACTGCTGAAATTCCTAATGAATTTCCTATAAAAACTTGCTAGACCATGAAATGATCTTACCTCAGTCGTGCTTCTTGGAGTAGGCCATTCAATGATAGCTCTCACTTTTTTTGGGTCCATTTTTAGACCTTTGGTTGAGATGACAAATCCCAGGTACACTAACTCCTTCTTCACAAAATTACACTTCTTCAGATATATTAACAACTGCTCCTCCCAAAGCTTCTCAAAAACCCTTATGATATGCATCAGATGCTCTTCCAGGGTTCTGCTAAATATTAAAATATCATCCAAATAGACAATGACAAATTTGCCTAAAAATTCTTTCAATACCTCGTTCATCAGTCGCATGAATGTGCTTGGTGCATTGGTTAGCCCAAATGGCATGACCAACCATTCATGCAAACCCTCTCTGGTCTTGAAGTCTGTCTTCCACTCATCTCCTTCTCTGACATGAATCTGATGATAACCACTCTTCAGATCGATCTTTGTGAAGTACTTGGCTCCACTCAAATAGTCCATAATGTCATCCATACTTGGCAATGGAAATCTATACTTTATGGTGATCTTGTTAATGGCTCAAGAGTCTATACACATTCTCCACTCTCCATATTTCTTTGGTGCTAGTACTGCAGGTACTGCACATGGACTCAAGCTCTCCCGAATCAGTCCCTTCTCTAGCAACTCTTGGACTTGCCTGTTCAGCTCTTTAGTTTCTGTAGGAGTCATTCTATGTGCTGCCTTATTGGGTAAACTAGATCCTGGTACCAAATCTATATGGTGATTGATCTTCCTCACTAGTGGTAAACCCTCAGGTACATTATCAGATATAATGTCTAGAAATTCTTCTAACAGTCCTAAGACTTCTATAGGGGTATCCTTGCATTCTTCCTTCCTAACTATAGGAATTAATGCATAGCACATATGCTCATGCTTTAAACTATCCAAAAATATTCCCCCTTCAACTAAACAGATTCTAGTGTTGCTACATACCTTTTCGCCCGCCTCCTTCAAGGGCTTCAGCTTATGGCGCACTCCATTCTTCGTCATTGAGTAAGTGTTGGCACGACCATCATGCACTGCACATCGATCAAACTGCCATGGCCTTCCCAACAACAAATAGCAAGCATCCATAGGTAGGATGTCACACAAGACCTCATCACAATATTTCCCAATATTAAATTTCATCGAGCATTGCTCACTGACCAAAGCCCTATGGTCCTTCTGTAACCATGCAATCCGATATGGATGCGGGTGTCTCCTCCTCTTTAACTGTAACTTAGTAACCATTTATTCTAAAACCAAGTTATCAGGACTACCATTATCTATAATAATATCATAGACCTTACCCAAACTTCTGCACCTTGTGCGAAATAGGCTCCTCCTCTGGTCTGATCCTTTCTCCTCATTCAATAGGGTCCTCCTTGTGACCATAACTTCTCCTCTCTCTACCTCCTCAGAATGTTCTGATTCAGAACCTTCATGCTGCTACATGACTGCTGGAAGGACCCTCAGGTCTCTTATTCATCATTTCTCGATGTTGTGGACACTCGTATGCTCGATGTCCTTCTTCGCCATAGTGGAAACAGGTTCCACGAAATCCTCCCCTTCCAAATCCATGTCTAGATCTACCTCTCCCTCTTGGGTAACCATTGTTATGATTACGGGGTTGGTAGGTGTTCCCCTCTTTTTGATCCTGGGTATTACTGGTTTCACCGACCTTCTTCTGATCCTTATATTTTTCTCCCTTGGTCCTTCCACCAGTTCTTCCACCATGACCTCTTCCTCTTTACTTACCCTCAAATCGTCTATTCAGCTTCTCTTCGACTTTGAGGGCAAACTGGTAAGCATCCTCAATGGTGCTCATCCTAACCAGACTCAATTCTTCTTGAATACTGGTTCTCAACCCATTGATGTAACGGGCCACCTTCTCCCTGTTAGCCTCTAAATGGCCAGTTTTGATTGAGATCTGGAAAAACTCCTCTGTATATTCTTTGACAGATTTGTTTGACTGTCTCAAACTCTGCATTTTTCTCAACAGGTCCAATTCGTAATCTACAGGAATAAACTATCTCTTCAACTTCTCTACCATTTGATCCCATCTGGTTATCTTTTCCTTTTCGCTTCTATTTCTTTCTAGCTGCACTTCTTTCCACCATATGCAAGCATGGCATTTCAACTTTATTTTTGCAAACTTGATCCGATCTGGATCTACAACCTCCTCATACTCAAAATACTCCTCCATATCATTGATCCAATCAATCAACTCCTCTAGATTGAGATTCCCAGAATATGTGGAGACATCAAACTTTGTCTTCTTCTCGATCCGAGATATGGCCTTAAACAATCTGGCTTCTGCAGGATCCATTGCTTCTTCTTCTTCTGATGGATTATCAACCTCCCAAGCTTCATCTTCACTATGATCTTCTCTTCTTGGTTCAACCCCTCTTCGCAACTCCTCTTGCAGGGCTTGCACTTGCCTCTACAAAGCTCTAAAATCTTCTTCAGGTACCACATTTCTCTCACCACCATGGTTTCTTCATGGAGGCATTCTTCCTCACTCTCTTCTCACAACCCTTCCACAGATACTGGTGCAAACTGCCTCACTTTTGGCGCTTTGCTCACACACTCAAAAAAACCTGCTCTGATACCACTTGATGGGGAGCCAAAATCGCTCATGCCAAATTCTCAATTCTCATTCAAAAATTCAAAAAAATATTACAATAATGGTAGCAGTCTGCCAAATAAAATCCCTTATCTCGAAAGATAGTTTATATTACATCTTCCACCCTAGAATAAAAATAGCCTAAACTGTTCCAGAATGGCCCTCTTACCTTCACATCTGTAACTCTATCTCCACAGTTTTTCGACCCTCCTGCATGCCTTTGCTTCCCCCTTTTAAACTTTCTGGTGTGACTCTCCATTTCCCTTTTTTGACCCTTTGTTTCATCTCCCGTTCCTCTTCGTTGTTCTGGCTTTCAAAACATTTCGACTCTTGGTCTTTGTCTGCTTTCACTGCACCTTGGTGCCATGTGCTGTTCAGTGCTGCCACTGTAGACTCTTTTCGCCTGTCAACCAATGATGACGTTCGGTATACCCATCACTCGATAACTTCCTCTGTAACGGCTCCTGTAACTGCCTGCCCTTTTGTCTCTTTTGGTCGTGAAAATGCGACATGTCACGATATCGTGACACTTTTTCTTTCTCTCTTTTTCTCCTTGCTTTGGCCTACGAAAATACAACATGTCGTGATATCGTGACACTTTTTCTTTCTCTCTTTCTCTTCTCTTTTTGTCGCGATAATGTGACATGTCATGATATCATGACACTTTTTCTCTCCTGTGCCTTCTCTCCCCTTTTGGTCATGAAAATGCGACATGTCACGATATCGTGACACTTTTTCTCTCCTGCGCCTCTCTCGCATTTTGGTCATGAAAATGCGACATGTAGCGATGTCGTGACACTTTTCTCTCTTGTGCCTTCTCTCGCCTTTTGGTCGCGAAAATGCGACATGTCATGATATTGCGACACTTTTCTCCCTTGCGCCTTTTCTCGTCCTTTGGTTGCAAAAATGCGACATGTCGCGATATCGTGACACTTTTCTCTCTTGCACCTTTTCTCGTCCTTTGGTCGTGATAATGCAACATGTCGCGATATCGTGACACATTTTCTCCCTTGCGCCTTCTCTCGTCCTTTGGTTGCAAAAATACGACATGTTGCGATATCATGACACTTTTCTCTCTGGCACCTTTTCTCGGCTTTTGGTCACAATAATGCGACATGTCGTGATATCGTGACACTTTTTGCTTCGTGCCTTCTCTCTCCTTCCTGAGTCACAAAAATGCAACATGTCACGATATCGCAATACTTTTCTCTCTGACACCTTTTCTCAGATTTTGGTCATGATAATGTGACATGTCGTGATATCGTGACACTTTTTTGCTCCGTGCCTTCTCTCTCCTTCCTGAGTCGTGAAAATGCGACATGTCACGATATCGCGAAACTTTTCTCTGTCGCGATATCACGACATCAAGGCAAACACTTAGAATTTTTTTTTGTTGATGCAAGATTGCTCTGCTACCACCGGATGCTCTTGCATCAACAATCTAATAATTTCCTAATTCCTTGCCCTAGAGTATCCAAGCATTCTTGCCATTTGTCCTCACTCGCCCTAACCTCTGTATTCATCGCCACCCATTTTGCTTTGCCATATTTTCTTCTATAGATCTTCACCTTAGCTCTCGAATGCCTTCAGGTACTCCCTATTGTTGCTTAGTACCTCTGGGTGCTTCCTTCCATCACCAAGTACCTCTAGGCACTTTCCCCATCCCTGAGCATCCACGGGTTCTTTCTACTACTGTTGAGCACCCACGGGTGTTTTAGAACCTGCTAATGAAGACTAGTGAACCCTTGGGTGTCACTAGGGTATCATCGCACCACTTTCCTGCAACAATCATAATAGATCAAATAATAACAAGTGAATAAGGTAAATCCAACATTGATCATTTTATTTCATGTATTTTCAGATTCTGTTCATTTTATTTATATTGCATAGCAGGGTTTATATTGATTTTTGAGGATCTCACACTATGAAGCCCTCATAGTTGCTACCGACCTATTTGATGTATTTTTTATTATAGATCTAGAAGTACTACACCTACATTATGTAGCTGCTTAAGCTGGAGCAGTCCAGTATTGGATAGCACAAAGCCCACTCACCTTTGTTGGGATCAAAAGCGGAATTGAATATACCACCAGCATTGTTCACTAGGGTTTCAGAGAACCCTAGAATTGTAATACTTTGTATCAAAGAAGAAATAAATTCTTTATTGTAACATTGGCAAGGTTATGCATAGTGGTGAATATTCATCAAATGGGTGAATATTAGGATTTTTAAAATTGGAAATTGACAAATATGAGGCCCCTCGACGTCGGCCCATTCGCCTAAAATTTTTAGGACCAATTTTTTCTTAGGGTCAATTCGCCACAATATATATCCAAACATAGGCATATTTGTACTCGTTGGAAAGATATTTTCAATCCTGATCTAATGGTGGTGTTTTTAGGAAGTTATAATATGATTTAATAGGTCAAAAGTGGCCACAAATATGATCTTATATTTTAGGGCTTCAAATATCCCAAATTTTGGTGTGAAGATGCTTGATTTAATTTGCTTAGGATTCTCCATGATTCACCTTGATTTTGATTAGGATTCACCATTTTTTTACAAGTACATTTTAAGTTCAACCCCTTATACATAACCCTGAACATTGGATATTTGAGGCTCCCCCCATATCAATAAAATCATCTCTTTATGTGCAATATTATCTCTTGATTTTATTTTATCTTGTTATAATTTGGTGTTTCATTTTTAAATCTACAATATTGAATGGATACCAATGGCTAGGGAAATTTCAAAAATGACCTTAGGGACAAAATAATATTAAATTTGGAGGACCAAGACCTGTGAACTTATGATTTTGCACAAATGAAATTTTGAGGACATTTTAAGAACATAAATTCTCTTGATCAAAATAAAAATTTGTAAAGGACTACTAGACATGACTATAAAAAAGGGAACACTTTGAAGTATGCTAACCAACTTGGGGATTATTGCAAAAATTTGAAAGCCACTAATTTTAGAGGAAAATAACTTTGACTTCAATAAGTAGACTCCACAAGACCCTTCAAAATTTTCAATTAGGGGTAACTCTTAAGTTGGATTTTGAGGATCCAACAATCCACTTGTTATATTATCCTAGGTTAATTTGAATATGTAATTAGGGTTCTGGTATTGGTATAAATACCCCCCACCACTCCAACCATTGCATCAAAATGTTGTGATTATTTTTTACACCTATGATCTATATATCTTTTTTGTTTTTATTTATTCCCTCCATATAGGATTTGAGTGGATGGATTCCTTATGTTCATTAGTAGAAATTAGTGTGAATTCCAATTAACAAGGATTCACACTATCTAAAAGCTTACTTGCTATTTTCATTGATCAAAAATGTATTTATATACCTTACAAAATATGATCAAGGGAGATAAGCCTGACCAAGAGATAAATATGACAAATTACAAATAAGATCAGACAAGGTCGATAAACTTTTTAGAAGCCTGACAATAAGCTTTTTAGGTCTGACAAATCAAATCAAAATATAAAGCTCATAGGCATTTTTGACACTTAAAAAAACCTAATTAATTAATTTGAGATTCCTTAATATTCAAAGAACTCATATCAACCATAAAAGCATTGGACTCTAATGTGTACAAATGAGAAGGAGAATTAAGCTTGAAAAGCATCAAAAATTGGAAGACAAGTGACCTAATTTTTTTTACTTCAACAACCAAAATAGATCTTTACAAAACTTAAAAATGATGATTCCACTAGATTGAGCTTGAAAAGAGATTTTTGACAACTATAAATATGCCTATGATTGTCGCAGGATGGTGCCTCAATTTGTGTGAAAATAAAGAGCTTCCTTGGCAACAAAGAAGAAAAGGGGGTTGGATACCTATTTACAACTGGAAACAAAGAATAAACCCATGGAATATTTTATCCACTATGGTTTTAAAAATATTAATATAAAAAGCTACCACCATGTTTTTTTTTAATTATATGTGTTGCCTTATTTTTCTAAGTATAAAAAATATTAAAAGAAGGAAATAAAGGTTGATAATGACCTAAAATCTGATACCACTAATGAGGATTCAATCTATTTGAAAGCTTACCAACTATTTTCATTGATCAAACATGTATTTATACACATTACAAAATATAATTGAGATAGATAAGCCTAACCAAGAGATAAGTATGACAAATTACAAATAAGATTAGATAAGGCTAATAGGCTTTTTAGAGGCCTAACAATAAGATTTCTAGGTCTGATAAATGAAATTAAAAGATAAAGCTTGGAGGCCTTTCTGACACCTTTCTAAAATATATAATTAATTAAATTTAAACCCTAAAGTTTAATTAATTAATTTGAGATTCCCTATCACCAACACTTGGCGCTTGGGAAGGTGTGAATGTATTTTTCTATACTGTAATTAGCTTTCCACTCTTTGTACATTATGCATAATGTTTTTAGAATCATGATAATGTTTCCTAATAGATCCATTCATCAGGAACTAAGGACTATATGCACTTCCCAAATCCATCACATACAAAGTCTTGGTCCATTTGTAGATATTAATAATAAATTTAAAATTGAATTTGTTTTCCATAAAAGAAGTGTTCTAACCATTGGCACTAAATATATTGAAATTCCCTAAAGTGTGCACATTAGTGCTAACCTCGTTACAAGATATCTACTAATGAAATTAGCAGTTCTATTGAAAATGATAAGCACAAATAAGATTTAAATTTTAATTAGGAATTATACTTTGATGGTTTGATTGGTTTGCATACCCATGAATGCAAGGATTCCTAAGAAAATCTAGTCATCCTCTTATGTATTTTTGACATGGTTCATGCCTTCATATTTGTTATTTAGTTCTACAATGAAACCTTTACATGCTTTATCTCCAAGATGTCTAGACTTGCACTTTAAATGAAAAATTATAGTGTTCTTTCTTCCCAACATGAATTGAAATATGTTTTCTTTTATTATAGTCTCTCTCTAGATGAAACCTTGAATATTGAGTTTGTTTTATCACTTTTCCAATATCTTGACAATAGGATTATTGAAGAATCATGCATATCATGTTATTGATCTCATCCTTCAATCTATTTCCAAATATTGAGAGTAATACTATATAATCCATACCATGTAAAATTGATAGTGCTTATGTATTCTTTATACTACTAGTTGATAAACCTGAGTTTTTTGGTATGCAATCACCTTACTATATAAGAAAAATTAACCATTACTAAAATTTATTGGAAATTGCTCTCAAATTAAGGCTATAAAGATGCACAACCCTTGCATCTTATTTATCACATAATTCATTTTAAAGTGATCACAAAGAAATAAATATATCAAATATAGCTTCTAATTTTTATAAAGCCTATGTAATATTTGTCATTACTACATTGCGGAAATTCAACCTCTAGAATTTGTACCCATGAACATAGCTTAATTATAGACTTGGAATATGTAAATAAGAGGCCAATAAAAAAATTCAAATGTTTTTGCTATGTCCACATCCATAATAAGCTCAAAATATAAACCATAATTATCATACTATCATTGCATAATATTTGTACTTTACATAAGTTATTCTTGGAGAATTTACATGTGGGTTATCTTTGTTATCTCTTATCAATTTTTGGTTGTCTATCTTCTAAATTTTTGTGTCAAGTTGCACTCTAGTTTTCAAATATACTATTACCATATTGCTACTTTACAAGTTAATTACATCCATCATGTATAAGATTCTATCTATATTTTTGATAGGTTATCAAGCCTTCCTTCTAAAGTACAAAATCAATGTTGTATGACATCCTCAAATGATGATGCATGACCTGATCATTTTAGTGGGATGTTCTTGAGAACAATACTAATGATTGTGGGGATTATAACAAGTAATGGTTTTATAAATTAACTTTTTAATAGTATTTCAATCAAATTTGTTAAAAGTTGTTAAGTTTGATATTTGGTTAAGTTTTTGTTGAATATTGAAACAAATATTAAACTTAAGTTTTGCATAATTTTATATGTAAATTTAGTATTGAATTATCAAAATTATTTCATAGAACTAGGATTTTGTTCTTCGTAGTGAAACATATACAAGTCTAACATTTATATGCATACAAGATACTTTGATACTTATATTTTCTTACAACTTTCGAGTTATCAATAAGAAGAAAAATTTGCTCTTAGATCAATAATGACATGCAAATATTTTATTTATTAATTTTTTATTCTAATTATGAAATATTTATTTTTCACGCTGTGTATTGAGTTATGGTTGAGATAAGATATTCCATGTAATGAACCTCACATTCAGACCTAGGTGAACATAAAAGTGCAATTTGTACGTTCAAAATTAACATAAATTAAATATTATCAATATTAAATATTGTATTTCTTTTTTTCATTAGATATAAAAGAGGTTTTGAAAGGATCCCCAAATATTTATTGTATTATTTTTTACTTGACTAATTTATAATCATTTATCTAGTGACGTAACAGTGGAGACTTTAAAAAATAATCTTGATTTATAATGTATTATTTTCTACTTTACTAATTTATAATCATTTGACTAATTTATCTAACCATACTTTAGTTATCAAAGCATGGTGTTCAACCCTACACCCTACAATATTTGAAACCTGAACATATATTTAGAGTTTCAAAGTCTCCACTATTATGCCACTAGACAAATGATTATAAATTAATCAAGTAAAAAAATACAATAAATACTTGGGGACCTTTTCAAAACCCCTGTTATATCTAATAAAATAAAAAAGAATACAATATTTAATATTGATAATATTTTATTTATGTTAATTTTGAATGCACAAATTGTACTTTTATGTTCACCTAGGTACGAATGTGGGGTTCATTACATGGAAAATATTATCTCAACCATAACTCAATATACAATGTGGAAAATAAATATTTCATAATTAGAAGAAAAAATTAATAAATAAAATATGTGCATGGCACTATTGGTCTACGAGAAAAAATTTCTTTTTATTGATAACTTAGAAGTTGTAAGAAAATATAAGTATCAAAGTATCGTGTATGCATATAAAAATTGTATGAATATAAACATTAGACTTGTATATGTCTCACTACCAAGAACAAAATCCAATTTTGATAATGCCATACTAAATTACATATAAAATTATGCAAAACTTATATATATATATATATATATATATATATATATATATATATATATATATATATATATATATATATAGTGTATACTACGGGAATTTTTTTATTGCTTAGTCGTGGGTTCACATCTTACTCCTTGTTACCACTATAACCTTGAGTTACGTTAGGTAAACTTTTTAAAGTAGCCACCTCAAGGGTTAGGTGGATTGGTAGTTGTCTATACTGGATAGACACTTACCAAAAAGAGACCTAGGTTCAAACCTTGGAGGCATGCGCGTGTAAAAGGTAGTAGTTTATTCTAAATCATTTGAGTGCATGCCAAACCAATGATAGTGGTATAGGCTTGTTAGAAGTAGCCCCTATGGTTTGAACCCTACACTTGGTAGTTACTAAAAATAGTGTGGATGTAACCAACTTCTTTATGTATCTAGAAAAAAAAACTTTTTAACTTAATTGACAATGTTGGTGTGACACACCCTCTAGTTCTACGAGGCTTAAAGGATTCGAACAATGGTCTTCACCTTTCCAAGGAAGCACTTTGACCAAAAGAATAGAACCACCGACCTTTTTCTTTCAATTGTATTAAAATACCATTTTAATAAGATTTTTTAAAACCAATCATGATGGGGACCGGGAATTCACACCTTCAAACTGTACATGCCTTTCATTCAAATCTCCGGAAAATTATACACACATGAAAATAAAACAGCCCGCAGGCTTTACAAAGACCAAGCTCCGCTTCGGTCTCCCTAACTGTGGTACTTTCCTTCTCCGGTCCCTCCCCAACTATACAAAAATCTAAGTTTTTATCGAGGCCTCGATCCTCTAGGCAATTAATGCCCCCACCTAAAAAATTTCAAATTTGATTTCCCTCTGGCCGAGTTTTTCAAATTCTCCGCCATTAATGGGCAACTACTCGATCCACCATGACGCTTGCATTGATGGCCTCCCTTAACCTGTATCGGCCGCTTTGTTCTGACTGTACTCTGCACTGCTGCCTCCTCCATACTGTCCATGCCCTGCAACAGTTGTTTTGTCGAAATACTTCCATAAGGTGTTTATCCCCATTTAATGTACACGGTTGTCAACTTTAATTTACGATACGTGGCCTTCATCTTTATCTTGATACACGTAGTTAACCGCGTGTAAATCTGGCCATGCCTTCTCCTTGTCGCAACATATTTGGCACACGTGTCCTTCACAACTGTCACGATACACATGGCAGTACACGTGCCAAAATTGGCCTTACCCGATCATCCACTTATTTCCTTAGGTCTTGTCTTCACCTGGCCGCGATATCGCGACAGGTCCTGAAATCGCGACATGTCACGATATCGCGACCAAATGCGCCTCTTCTATGCTAAAGCCCTTTCGGGTCGCGATATCGTGAAATGTCACAAAATCATGACATGTCACGATTTCGCAACCCCCCACTCCCCCTTTTGCTTTGCTCTGTTCTCTACCTTTCTTTTTAACTTTTGCTGCTGTCGGATGATTCGCCACATTTTGGCCTTTGACTGGCCGTGATATCGTGATAGGTCATGATATCATGACCCATCGTGATATCGTGACGGCACTTCCCCCTCCACCTTTGCTTTGACTATAGTCACGATATCGCGATGTCACCTTTCCCTTCGCATTTGCTTTGAAAATAGTCGTGATATCGCAACGTCGTGATATCGTGACGTCGTGATATCGCGACGACACTTCCCCCTCTACCTTTGCTTTGAAAATAGTCATGATATTGCGACGTCGCGATATCACGACAAAACTGGCCCGAGTCCTGCCCAAGCCTTTTGAGGTCGCGATTTCGCGACCCCTCCCCAAGCTTTAAGAAACTTACCCCCCTTGCTCCACGAAACTTCCCCTCTTGGAAAAACTAAAAATAAATCAAATTCAAAGTACTTAGAAACTCTAAGAAAAATTTTTGGAAGATGCAAGACTGCTCTACTGTCGCCGGATGCTCCTGCATCAGACACCCCGGGTAAAAAGGAGAAGTGACCTTCACTTCTATGCTATTCGGTCCACGTCCCTTGTAATATCTCCGAACACTCATCGACCTTTACAACCTGCTCAAATCTCGTTTCCTGGAAAAAAAAAATTTGCCCTCTACCAAACAAATTTTGGCATTGCTGCACACCTTCTCATCCACTGTCTACAATGGCTTCAACTTGTGCCGCACTCTATCTTTCATCAAGGTGTAAGTATTTGCACGACCATCATGTACTACACTTCGATCAAACTGCCATGGCCTTCCCAACAGCAAATGGCAAGCATCCATGGGGAAAACATCACACAATACTTCATCCTGGTATCTCCCAATATTGAAAGTAACTAAGCACTGTTCACGGACCCATGCTCTGTGGTCCTTCTACAACCACGCAATCCGGTATGGATGCGGGTGCCTCCTTCTCTCCAGCTACAACTTAGTAACCATCTCCTCAAAAACTAAGTTATCTGTACTCCCGTTGTCTATAATAACATTATAGACTTTGCCTACACTTTTGCACCATGTGCGGAACAGGCTTCTCCTCTGCTCTGGTTTGTCTTCCTCAATCAACATGGTCCTCCTTACTATCATTGCTTCTCCTTTCTTAGCTTCTTCTAAATGTTCTGAGTCAGCATCTTCAACTGCCACAACAGCTCTGGTAGGACCCACTTGTTTCTTGTTCATTCTCTCGGGGTGCTGGGGACACTCATATGCCTGATGCCCCTCTTCTCCACAGTGGAAACATGTTCCCTGAAACACCCCTCTTCCATACCCGCGTCCAGATCTACCTCTTCCCCTTGGGTAGCCATTATTCTGAACTTGTGGTTTAGGTTCTTCATCTCCTTTTTGACCTCGGCTGCTGCTAGTCTCTTCTTTCTTCTCCTCTTTTCCTTCATCCTTTCTTCCACCGGTATTTCCTCCAGGTCCTTTTACTCTTTGCTTGCTTTCAAACCTTCTGTTCAGTTTTTCTTCAACCTTTAGAGAAAACTGGTAAGCATCTTCAATGGTGCTCACCCGAACCAAGCTCAACTCTTCCTGGACACTGGGTCTCAACCCATTAATATAACGAGCCACCTTTTCCTTGCTTGCTTCCAAATGATCGGTTTTGATGGAGATTTTATAAAATTCCTCCGTATATTCTTGGACAGTTTTATTCATCTGTCTCAAACTCTGCATTTTTCTTAGCAGATCCAGTTCATAATCTACGGGAATGAATTGTCTTTTTAATTTTTCTACCATTCTGTCCCACCTAGTTATCCGTTCCTTTCCTCTTTTGTTTCGTTCTAGCTATACTCCCTTCCACCATATGCTGGCATGACCCTTTAATTTGGTTTTAGCAAACCTGACCCGCTCGGGATCTTCAACCTCTTCATATTCGAAGTATTCTTCTAGGTCATTTATCCAATCTATTAATTCCTCCGAATTCAAGTTCCCAAATACGTAGAAACTTCCATCTTCGACCTCTTCCCGATCTGGGATATGGCCTTGTACACCCTGGCTTGTGTCGGATCCACAACTTCTTCTTCTTCAAGCTGATTTTCTTCTTCATCCGCTTCATCCTCACTGTCTGCATCTCTTCTCGGTTCATGTCCTCTATGCAGTTCTTCTTGCAGGGCCTGAACTTGCCACTGTAAAGCCCAAAAATCTTCTGTTGCCATGCCTCTTCCACCAACGGGGTTTCTCCTTGGAGGCATTCTGCTCACCGGATCTCAAGCCCTCCCACAAGTCCTGGTACAACTGCCTCTACTTCGGCGGTCTTCTATATGCTCAGGAACTACTGGCTCTGATACCACTGATGGGGATCGGGAATTCACACCTTCAAACTGTACATGCCTTTCATTCAAATCTCCAAAAAATTATACACACATGAAAATAAAACAGCCTGCAAGATTTACAAAGACCAAGCTCCGCTTCGGTCTCCCTAAATGTGCTACTTTCCTTCTCCAGTCCCCCCCCAACTATACAAAAATCTGAGTTTTTATCGAGGCCTCGATCCTCTAGGCAATTAATGCCCCCACCTAACAAATTTCAAATTCGTTTTCCCTCCAACCAAGTTTTTCAAATTCTCTGCCATTAATGGGCAACTTCCCGATCCACCATGATGCTTGCATTGATGGCCTCCCTTAACCTGTACCGGCCGCTTTGTTCTGAATGTACTCTACACTGCTGCCTCCTCCATACTGTCCATGCCCTGCAACAGCTATTTTGTCGAAATACTTCCATAAGGTGGTTATCCTCGTTTAATGCATGCGGCTGTCAACTTTAATTTACGATACGTGGCCTTCATCTTTATCTTGATACACGTAGTTAACCGCGTGTAAATCTGGCCATGCCTTCTCCTTGTCGCAACATATTTGGCACACGTGTCCTTCACAACTGTCACGATACACGTGGCAGTCCACGTGCCAAAATTGGCCTTACCCAACCGTCCACTTATTTCCTTAGGCCTTGTCTTCACTTGGCCGCGATATCGCGACAGGTCGCGAAATCGTGACATGTCGCGATATCGCGACCAAATGCGCCTCTTCTATGCTGAAGCCCTTTGGGGTCGCGATATCGTGACATGTCATGAAATCGTGACATGTCACGATTTCGCAACCCCCCACTCCCCCTTTTGCTTTGCTTTGTTCTCTACCTTTCTTTTTAACTTTTGCTGTTGTCGGATGATTCGCCACGTGTCGGCCTTTGACTGGCCGCGATATCACGATAGGTCATGATATCGCGACCCGTCGTGATATCGCGATGGCACTTCCCCCTCCGCCTTTGCTTTGACTATAGTCGTGATATCGCGACGTCACCTTTCCCTTCGCCTTTGCTTTGAAAATAGTCACGATATCGCGACGAAAATTCCCCCTCTGCCTTTGCTTTGAAAATAGTCGTGATATCGTGACGTCACGATATCGCGATGTCGTGATATCGCGACAAAACTGGCCCGAGTCCTGCCCAAGCCTTTTGAGGTCACGATTTCGCGACATGTCGCGATTTCACGACCCCTCCCCAAGCTTTAAGAAACTTACCCCCCTTGCTCCACGAAACTTCCCCTCTTGGAAAAACTGAAAATAAATCGAATTCAAAGTACTTAGAAACTCTAAGAAATTTTTTTGGAAGATGCAAGACTGCTCTACTGTCGCCGGATGCTCCTGCATCAAATCATATACTATATCTATTTTGTTTTATATGTTATATAAATATTTTACTAATATTTTTTTAGTTATAAGATATTTATTTGTCAAATTAAAAATTATTAAATGATAAAATATCATTCATATTAATTGATTCATTTAAATTTGGTTAATAAAAAAGAAGAGAATATGTTTATAATAATATTTTATATGTACCACCAATATGTAAATTATATGTATGAATCTATCTTAATATGAATATAAGATGCAAAAATATGTTTCAAGGATTTTTCACAATATCTATTCAGTTTATGTTAATATATATTATACTAACAATGATCATAAATGTGTTGATAAAATCTTATATTATTATTCTATACCCATTGTCATACAAAAGTGATGTATTGTTAAATATCTTCAACCTTTCGCTTTCACTTGTTTTTCTTTTCTTATTAGTAGGGCTCTTCTTATAGTTATTCTTTTATTTTTACTTCTCATACAATACATATTATTAAAATAATAAAAAAATATGATATTTTTTTGTTTGATAATAAGAAATTGTACTTGAATTCCTCACCCTTGACAAATCACATCTCTCTTAGAGATTGAAAGTTTACAAATAGATATACTTCTCATCTCAATTGAGATGTTATAGCTAGAAACCTACATCATTTTACATAAAATGTTTGAATTCTTTATTTTCATTTTTTTGGATCTTTTCAAATTTCTGTTTGAATACAATTAATTCAGAATTTAGCATCTTTCTTGACATTTTCCTATAGCATCCTTCACAATGCCCAAACTTCACCTCTACTATCTATGCCTTACATCTTAGTAGAGTAATATTTCCAAAACATCGCACTATCATAGTCTGCTTTATCAAATCTGGATTGCTAATTTCCTTCCTGAAACACAAGTGCAACCACAAAAATTATAATAAATAGTCTAAATGAAAACACATTATTGTTACAAAATAAAATAGATATTACCAATGAAAATATTAAAGAAAAACTTAGTCATTAATTTATTTAGGCAATCAACATTTTTTGTCAGCTTCAACTAGACTTTCTACTTCCTCTAACCATGGAAAGAATAATTTAACTTCACGATCCTCAATCAAAACCCCTCTATTGGCTAGCTTATCTGCACATTTGTTTCCTTCCCTTATGTGTTAACTTGATTTCTTCAAAATCTTTAGCAAGATCTTGAATTTCCACAATTATCTCTTGTATGTTCCATGGAGCCTTTGCTTTTCTCAAAATTGCATTTATTACTATGAAAGAATTACCTTTCATACATACTCTATTCCATTTCATTTGTTTACATATTTTTAACCCTTCTAAATATGCCCAAGCTTCAGCTTCATTATTTGTCTTAAATCCACTATTGAAAGCATAATGAGATAAAATCTCTCCTCTATTATTTCTAATTATTCCTCCTCCTCTTGTTGGTACTGGATTTCCTTTAGATGCTCCATCAAAATTTAATTTAAGCCACTCCATAGCTGGTGGTTTCCACTTTATATTCTTTACCTTATTTTTGCTTCTCTTGTACCCAACATCATAATTCCATTTAATGACTTGACTCCATCTATCAAGACTCTCTGCTTCCAAATTAGGAATTGGGTAAGTTGATAGAGTTGGTTTAGACTCCTCTATGGCTAAACATATCTTCTTTTTCATTACCTCTAAACTGCTTTCCTTTCCTTTAAATATTGTTCTATTACTTTCTAGCCATATAGTCCAAAGTATTGTATCTTTTGTATATCCCATATTATCTGTAAAGCCTCACTTTTATAAGTGCTCTGCCATTGCTTTAGCCAATATTCAATTCTTCTATTCATCACCATGCATTTACCAAACATATTAAGAATCCATTGCCATAGATTCTAAACTATTGAGCAATGACCCAAGAGATGGTCAATACTCTCCTCCTTATTACTAGAAAACACATTGAGAGGGGCCATGAAAACCCCTTTTCATAAGGTTATCCGAGGATAAAATTCTTCTATGACCTACTAGCCAAACAAATATTTTGACTTTAGGAATGCTTGGGCTATCCCAAATATCTCTCCATATTCTAGTGAAATTATTATTATGTTGGTATTGAACATTATATCCACTTCTTGTTGTGTATTCTCCTAAGCTATTCAACTCCCAAATCAATTTATCCTTGGCACCCCTCGGAATAATCACAGTTGTTATCTTTCTACTCAATTGCCTCCTAGCATCAATGTCTTGTATACTATAAAAAAATCTTCTTTCCATTTGTATCTTCCTTCTCGATCCTTGTACAAAATATTTGAAACTCTATCACCGTATTTGTCTTGAAGCAATCTCATCCAAGGTTTCAAAACTAGATCTAAATTGAGTGGTTTCTATCACACTAACTATCCATCCAAATAGAATTTTTTCTCTAGTTCCCACCACCCATATTAAACCTTTAATCATAATATCAATAGATTTTTTTAAACCATTCCAAAGAGCAAAATCATTTGGGAGAGAGAATGCAGTAAATATTAAACTTGGGTCATTCAGGTCAACATACTTACTTAGAAGAATTCTTGCCCATTATCTTTGACTCTCTTTGTACAATCTCCAGATAACTTTTCCCCTAAGAGCTAAGTTTGCATCTGTAAGAGCTCTTAAACCAAGACCTTCCCTAGTTTTGTCATCACACAACTTGCTCCATTTTACCAAAGGAAATTTCCTTTTATCATGTATACCTGACCATAAAAATGATCGCATAATAAAGATTAAATTTTTTTCAACTGATTTTGGCATAGAAAACAATGACATATAATATGTTGGAATGACTTATAAGACTGACTTAATTAACTGCACTCTTCTTGCTAACAATAACTATCTACCTTTCCAAGCTGGAAGTTTATTTTGAACTTTACTAATAACTAGATTCCATAAATTTATCCTCATTAGAATAAAGGCATCCCTAGATAAGTTGTTGGTAAATTTACCTCCTCCATTTGAAGCAACCTATAAATTCTTGCTTTGATATTAGGAGTGTTAAGGAAGTAAATTTTGGATTTAGTACTCTTATTATTTTTCCCTAAAGCTCTTTCATACTCTTTTAAAAATTAATTGAAAGCTCTAGCCTCATTTATCCTTGCCCTTCCAAAAAGGGTTGTATGATCTACAAACTGTTTATGGGTGATGTTATCGATGTTATTACTAACCTTAAGACGATTAATAAACCCATATTTGTAAGCCTTATTTAAGTTCCTACTAAAAACTAATGAACAAATAAGGAGATAGAGGATATCCTTGTCTAAGGCCTCTCTTGGCTTTAAAAGATTATGTCACTAACCCATTGACCAACATTGAATAAAAAATTGTAGAGACACAACATTTAATCCATCTAACCCATTACTCCCAAAACCAAACTTATCTAAAACTTCAAAAAGAAAATCCTATTTAACCCTTTCATAGGCTTTACTCATATCAAGTTTTAAGATCATAGCTTTCTCTTTTCTTGAAGTTGTTTAATGTATAACTTCATGAGCTACTATGATCCCATCTAGAATTTGTCTCCCTTTCACAAATCCTCCTTGCTCTTCTGAAATAATTTTGTCTAACAATAGCCTTAATCTATTTGCCATCACTTTGTAAATAATCTTATATGCCATATTACATAGCCTTATGGGTCTAAAAAAATCAAACAAATCAACATCCTTCTTTTCTATAATTAGGGTAAGATAAGTTGCATTTATTTTATAAGGAATGTATTGTTTTACCCTAGACTGTTCCACAACCACCAATAAATAATCCTTCACTATATCCCAATTATGTTGGTAAAAAGCTGCAAAGAGCTCATATGGACCTGGGGATTTATCCTTATTAAAAGATAAAAGAGCTAAATTGAACCTCTTCTAGAGTAATAGGCTCCATTAGTTTCCTATTGTCTTCATTTGTTATAACTGAAGGAACATCTTGAAGAAATTTATCATTAAGAACTTCGATCTCCTATGAACCTAGAATATTTTGATAAAATGACTTTACCTCTTTTCTAATTTCACTCTAATATTCAATCCAAACCCCTTCTATTGATTTAATTCTATTAATTCTAGAAGATGCACTCTGTACTAAAGCCATCCTATGAAACAAATTGTATTATTATCTCCTTCTCTTAACCATGTTTGTCTTGATTTTAGTCTCCAAAATTTCTCTTCCTTACTCAAAATATTATGATATTTACTAAGCAAATCCCTTTCCTCTAAGCTTGTATTATTTTCATCACATTTTTAGAATTTTGAAATTTTATCTTTTAGTTCTTCTTTCTTCTCAAAAATATTTCCAAAGGTGTTCTTGTTCCATTCTTTTAATCTAGATGTCATAGCTTTAATTTGGTTTGGAAGAGCATACAACCCACCATTACCTAAATAATTCCATGTTTGAGCTATCATATCAATAAATTGAGGATGGTCTTCCCACATTTGGTCATATTTAAAATATGATCTTTTTTTAATTCACTTACCACCATTTTAACTCTTATTGACCAATGATTTGAACTGATCCTTGTTAAGGTATTAATTTCAGCACAAGTTTCTTCATCAAGCCAATGATCTGAAAGAATGCATCTATCTAATTTTTTTGCTATTAGTTTCTAGCCTCTCCTATTGTTGGTCCAAGTATAGTTGTCTTCTTCAAACTCAACTTCCCATAAATTGTTGTTTTGAATAAAAGCTAATAAATCTTTCATACTTTGGGTCAATTTCCTAATTTCCCTAATTTTTTTTGTTCAACTTGGTTATGGCATTAAAATCTCCAATGATCATGAATCAGGTTACTTGGTATTTACTTCTTATAAAGGCTTCAATCCCACTCTAAAATTCTAATCTATCTGACTAAGTTGTAGGTCCATAGACATTGATAAGGATGAAGCAAATATCTACAAAGTAGCAAGTGACTAAAGAGGTTATCCAATGCCTAGTTTTATGAATGGTTACACAAGAGGTTCTATAAGGATTCCAACAAGTTAAAATTCCCCCTGCTGCTCCTTCAGAATCCATAGCATCCCATTTACATCTTACCCAAACTGATTTCATAGTTTTTGAAACTTTTCTTTTGTTATTTAGTTTCCTGGATATAGAGAATATTAGGTTTATTACTTAAACATTGGTCCCTATTACACCTATGCTTTGAGGGGGACTTAGCACTCCTTATATTCCATGAGATGATAATCATGTCTCATTAGGGGCTTTTGGCCCCTCTTGCATATTACCAATACCATCTTGTTTTTTGGTAAAGAGAAGTTCAACCAACTTAGTTTGTGTTTCTTTCTCTATGTTACCTCTTGCTTCCCAAGATATTGCTTGATAATTTGAGGGTTTTCCTTTTTTGCCTTGCCTATATCAGGAGTAGGTCTTATTATTCTATTCCTCAATATTCTTTCACAATTTTATTTTTCAACATATTTATCCTCTCCTGGCTCTATTATAGAAGCTTTTGACTTGTCCTACTCATTTTTTGGCATTTCCTTATTAATAGTAGAGGTATTAACTTCTAAAACTACATTTTCTTTACCAATTATTTTCTCTTGAATGGTGCATGGTAATTCAAGAGAGGCTTCAAAATTTGATGAGACACATTCCTTAGATTCATTGAGAATGTTCTTCCTTAAATTAGGATCAATACTGAATAGACAAATCCTTGCTAATATGTTGAAATTTTTGTGCCGTGTCCTCTAAGTTTTGATATACATTTTCTTCATCGGCTAAAACCTAAAAAGAATTGGAGTTTCTTCCAGTATCCTTCCTTATCGGTATCCATTGTTCATTCTCTTTTGTTTTTCTAAATCTATTTTTTGGAAATTGAAAACCATATTTATCCATAACTATTTGTGAATTTCTCTTTTGATTTTCTACAAATGATTCTACTGGGCTCTTCTTAGGGCATGATCTCTCAATATGCCCCACCTTATGACATATTCTACATCTAAAAGATATGTTTTCATAATCTATAATTTGGATCCACATCTTATCTCCATACTTAAGAATGATTGATTCTGGTAAAGCTTTACTTATATCAATCATGACCAAAATTCGAGCATAAATAGCCAAAATCCATCTTTTGTTGTATCTAAAATCTCAAGAAATTCTCCTAGAGTGTTGCCTATTGCCTTGAAGGTATCTATTTTCCAAAATTCAATGGGTAACCCAAACATCCTAACCCAGACTGGTACTAGGGATAAATTAACATTTTTAGGTGAAAAGCCTTCATACCAGAGGGTAAGGAAGAGCCTTGCTATTCCCATAAACCAAGGACCCCCTTTTAGGTTTCTTTATATTTCTTCCCTAGAACAAAAAATGGCTAGAAAATATCCTTTGGAAATAAATGATAGAATCACTCCTGGAGACTTCCAACTCCTATTAATCCATTTTCTCAAGGTTAAAGCCCCTGGCCAATACCCATTAAAATTATCAAACAATGCCCTATCTTTATGCAATGAGGATCTCTCTGAGGTACACTCACTAACATCTACCACTAGGGATGATTCTTAGTATTTAACTATAAATTGATCTATGGAAAGGAAACTCAAAATATAATGAAATTTATCTGAAAGTCCTTTAGCAAATATAATATTTGATAAAAACTTTATAAATTTTTCATGCACAATTTCTAAGATAAAGAAAGGGAAAAGGAACTTAGCTAAAAAATCTTTGTCCAGATAGAATATCTTGCCTCGTTGAAATCCTAGCCCTTCATTGCTCTTCCCATTGTTCGAACCCTAGTTGGGTAATATTTGCAATTTCATTTTTTGCGATTTAAAAAATTGTCACTGCCCTTGTTATGAATGGTTGACTTCACAGGGTCGTATCTACCTCAATATTGCTTGAATTTTTGCATATGGCCACTCATTTTAAAGCTATTCAAATTCCGCACAAGTTGGTCCAAAAATCAGCTAAATCAGATAATTCTTCATGAAGATATGGCTCCTAAAATATGAAATGTTTTTCAAGAAAAAACCCTAATCCTTTGCACTTTGCAAATTCATTTTTCGTGACTTGAAAAATCGTCACTGCCCTTGATCCGAATGGTTAACTTCACAAGATCGTATCTCCCTTAATATTGCTCAGATTTTTGCATATGACCACTCATTTTAAAGCTATTCAATATCAAATTCTTCTTTATAAATTACATTTTCTTTTATTGCATGTTCCAGAGGACCACCTTTTGAGTAGTTGAACAACCACACATTCGAACGGATACAAAATAATGCACTTATCCTTTGAATCTGATAGTTAAGGTTTTAATATCTATTTTGAGAAGTCAAAAAATTATGATATTAGATTTCGATGTTTCATTTAAAATAATTATTTTTTATTCGTTTCATCTATCTTCATCCAATTATGATTGGAAATGTAGAAATTTTGAAACATTTACATTAGAACATTAAAAAAGGTTGAACATGATAGCGGTATAGTGGGACTCTTGAAAAACATGTTCTATATTAGAGCAAAACATCCAATTTTAAAGCATGCATCAAAACTTAAATTAAATACTAAAGACAATTATTTTATCATCTCCTTTGGGAGTAGTTTCACTAAGGGAACACTATCCATGTTGACACAAAAGTGTTCCTAAAAATAATGAGTTTTTGATAAGCAAGGCTCTTTGAAAAGATAGCACATTATTATTTTTAAAGTATATTGGCATTCCTTTTAAATTTGAAGTGAGTACCTTGAACTTTGAAACTTCTTTTAACATCTAATTTCACCCTGTTTTATTTGTACTTGTAATTCTTTGATTGCTCATTGATTTACTCATTAATTTTCATATTCATAATTACCTTTAATAATAATTTATTAAAAATGTATATATTTAAACCTATAAAAAATTAATATAACATATAGGAGCGGTGAACCAAAACAAGGCTGAGGATGAAGAGGGAATTGAAAACCCCCAAAATGATGAAGAAGGTTCAAGCCCTAGACTATCATAGTATACGCCCCCTCATTTCAGTCCAAAACATACTAGAAGCACTACCAATCCTCCAATAGATTATGGAAGTGAAAGAAAGAAAGGGAGAATATCTACAACAGAGCACTATAGAATGAGAATCAATGAAGAAATTGCAAACAAAAAGCAAAGAACATTGTTACAGCAAGCTATTCCTGACCAGGATAATAGTAAAATTGACAAACCCCCTTTGGATTAAGGAAGGGGGCGGGGAAAAAATATCAAACAGTCTAAATGAAGGTTCTCTCATGGAATGTGAGAGGCCTAAACGGCCCACCAAAACAAAGGATGGTGAAGTCTATAAGGAAGGATTGAAATCCTACTATTATTTTTCTTCAAGAAACCAAAACAGATGCGGCACAATCAACACTTATAGCTAGAAGGATTTGGAAGCAAGGGGAAGTGGCCTTTCAACAGGCGAGAGGAGCATATGGGGGCCTCATGATCTTATGGGATCCTATTAAAATAGAAGGAAGTATTATTCAGGCAAATGAAAGTCTTAAGCGTATTATTTCATGATTTTGATACTTATAAGAATTGGATTATGTCAAATGTTTATTCCCCCACCTCTGTCCAAGGCCGGTCTGAACTGTGGGAGTTTTTGGGGAAATTGAGCCAAGCTTTTAAATACATTCCTTGGGTGTTTGGGGGAGTTTTCAATACCCCCCTTTACCATATAATAAGAAGGAAGGATCTGGGTTACCCTCAAGGAGCATGGAGGACTTCAATGAATTCATTAACACAAATGAATTGATGGATGTAAGACTAAAAGGAGCCAAATTTACATGGAGTAACAAGAGGATAGGAAGTCAGCTGATTCAAGAAAGGTTGGACAGGTTTTTTTTATCCAAGGAAGCTACAACAATGTTTGGTGATTTAGCGTTACAAGCCCTTCCTAAATGTGCTTCAGACCATAATCTTATTCTATGGGAGGCATTTTTGGCTAACTCCTTTAAAAAGCCATTCAGATTTTTTTCAATGTGGGTTAAACATCCGGACTTCAAGAAACGAATAGAGGAATGGTGGCAGCAGCCTATCCAGGGAAGTGCTTCCTTCAAACTATCTCAAAAACTTAAGATGGTGAAAAACAACCTTAGAATATGGAATAAAGAAGTCTTTGGAAATATTTTTGAGAATAAGATAGCGAGTGGGGGAAAACTGAGAATAATAGAAAGCAAAATCCAAAATGGAACCTATGATGAGGTGACAAGGACCGAAGAGAAGGAAACCCTTTGTGAGTTTTATAATATTTTAGCTTGTGAAGAGATGTATTGGAGGCAGAAATCAAGGGCATTATGGCTAAAGGAAGGGGACTCTAATTCAAAAATTTTCCATGTTACCACATTGAGAAATAGAAGCAACAATAATATTAGAAATTTAACTAAGGTAGATGGATCCTCAACTCAAAATATTTAGGAGATCAGGGACAAGGCTGTTAATTTTTTCAGTTCATTATTGGGGTGAAGAACGATCCTGTAATGCCCAAGCAAAGGACTCTCTCCTTTAATTCATTCCACAACTTATTGATGAAACAATTAACAAGTCTCTTACAATAGCTTTTTTAGACAAAGAGATCAAGGAGGCTTTGTTTAACATGGATCCTGACAAAGCTCCTGGGCCGGATGGGTTTTCATCACGGTTTTTCCAAGTTTGTTGGGATATTGTTGGAGCAGAAGTTATTGCTGCAATAAAGGAGTTCCAAAGTTCAAATCATATTCCAAGGGGTTTCAATTCAAATTTCATTGCTTTGATCCCTAAAGGCCCCAACCCCAAGACTATAGCTGACTTTAGGTCAGTTAGCCTGTGTAATATATCCTATAAAATTATGTTCAAATTTTTAGCCAACCGTTTGAAGAAAGTTCTACCGGTTATCATTGATCCAAGACAAGGAAGTTCTGTACAAGGAAGATCAATCTTAGATGGAGTTATTACTGTTCATGAGGCTCTTCATACAGCCGCTCAGACCAAAAAAGTAGTCATGGATTTAAAGTTAGACATGAACAAAGCTTATGACAGGATAAATTGGGAATTCCTAGAGGCAATTTTATTAAAATTTGGCTTCAACATGAAATGGGTCAAGTTAATAAGAGAGTGTATTTCTAAGCCTTGTTTTTCAGTTTTGGTTAATGGGTCTACTATAGGTTTTTTTCAAAGCAAATGTGGTCTAAGACAAGGATATCCCATAAGTCCTATGTTGTTCATCATTGTAGCTGAGGCCTTGGGAAGAACCATTAAGGCAACAGTGGTAGCTGGACTCATATCAGGTATCAAGGTCACGTCGCTAACTACCCCGGTGACACATCAACAATTTGTTAATGATACATTGCTATTGACTTTGGCTTCTGTGGTTGAGGCAAGAAGGATTAAAAATATTCTCATAATGTATGAAGAAGCGACTAGAAAGAAATTGAATTTTGATAAGAGCAAACTTTATTTCATCAATACCTCCATTCCTAGGAAAAACAACATAGCAAGGATCATGGAATGTCAGATTGCATCCCTTCCCACCTCCTATTTAGGTCTTCCCCTGTTTACGGGGAAACTTGAAGGATCAATGTGGAACATAGTTCTGGAGAGGATCCAAAAAAATCTAGTAGGTTGGAAAGGACATCTATTATCTCAAGCAGGCAAAGCAGTTTTAACTATGGCTTCACTTCAAAGTATACTTGTTTACTTCCTATCAGTCTTCAGAGCTCCCAGCAAGGTGTATCACAAAATTGAGCAGCTTCAAAAAAAATTTCTCTGGTCGAGACTGCGAGGATAAGAAAAGGATCCATTTAGTAGGTTGGAACAAGGTTTGCAAACCTAAAGCTGATGGGGGGTTAGGATTGAGGAGAGTTGCTCATCTCAATACAACTCTATTAGCCAAACAAGCATGGCGGTTATTGACTAAGGTCGATAATGAATGGACTGCCATAGTTAGGAGGAAATACCTCCAAGGTGTGAACTTCCTTAATGACAACTTAGCAAGCAGGGGATCTGCTTTTTGGAAGGCAATCCTCACGAGCAGGGATGTTGTCAAGAAAGGTCTTAGATGGATTCTAGGAAATGGGCAAACAATAGACTTTTGGAAGGATCGGTGGGTGAGAGCTGAGGACTTATCCCAGAATCCTCATTTGGCTAGGATTCAAGAGAATATGGAGCAACATATTGGGAAGAAGGTTGCAAATTATATGTGGCAGGATATAAATATCAACAGGTGGAAACACATCAAGTACGGGGTTTTGAAGCGAAGTCCGAAGAGCTTTATAACATTTTAACTCAACAAATTATTCCCTATGAAGAGGATGAAGATCACATTGTCTGGGCTGAGACTGAAAGTGGTGACTTCACAGTTAAGTCTACCTATAATTTGCTTCTCAATGTGGAAGGTCAACAATTTCAACCGAGTTTGGTTTGGATCAAAGGCTTAATTCCTAAAATATCCTTTTTTTCATGGTTGGTGATTCAAGGAAAAATCCTCACTATGGATAATATGTTATCCAAAGGTATGGTTATTGCTAACCATTGCTACATGTGCAGGGCGGGATGGGAGACAACCCAACACTTGTTTCTAGAGTGTCCGGTAGCGGAGTCCATCCTGATGAACTTTTCCAAGCCTTCAGGATCTCGTGGGTTAAGCTTGCTCTTATATCCGAAGTGTTCCATCAATGGCCTCAACCCTTTGTTAGCCTAAAACTTAAGTACCTATGGAAACTCTGTTGCCATCATTTTCTTTAGCAGATTTGGCTAGAAAGGAACCATAGAGCCTTTAAGGATACCATTCACAACCCAAAAACCATCCTCAATAGGATTATTGTCTTTGTGAAAGAAAACCTTAGCACCTTAGTGGATGAGAACCACTCAATTCTTCCCCAAGAAAAACAATTAGCTCGGGCCTTAGGTATTGAGGACAAACCTTCCATTCCTTTGCCCAATCCTAGAAATGGGATTTCTTGGGAGCCACCCCCCCAGGGTTGGTTTAAACTAAATTTTGATGGTGCAGCCAAGGAGAACCCGGGAAGAGCTGGAGCTGGAGGAATAATCGGGGATCATCAAGGAAATCTGGTCAAGGTCTTCGCTGAACCATTGGGAATCAGAACTAATAACGAAGCAGAAGCTAGAGCCCTTTGGAGAGGGTTGCAAGTAGCCCAAGCAACTCAAGGTAACTTGATGATTGAAGGTAATTCCATGAACATCATCAACCTGTTAACCAACGGCAAAAAACCTCCATGGAGAATCGAGGGAGTCATCCATGAAGTGAGGATCCTTTTTGTGGCAATACAGAACAGGAGGGCTCGTCACGTGTACCTTGAGGCCAATAGGTCAGCTGACAAATTAGCCAACATAGTTGTTGATGTTGGTAGTTTGGTGACATGGACACAAGGTGTGCCACGTGAAGTGGAAAACATTATTAGTCATGAAAAGAAACCTACCCGTTAAGGAGAAAGATGAATGTGTGTTCTTTCCCCATGGAGCTGGTAATAACTATGGGGTTTCCCTCTAAATCATACCAAATTGGAAATGAAGGTAACAGGGTGTAAGCCTTGGAAGATTCCGACAGAGAATAGGAAATGGGCAAGCAACGGGTTTCACAAGTGCAAAGTTCCAAACTTCAATTCCTGTCAATGTAAGTAATGTTTACAGTTTATGTTTAGGTATGGGTGTGCTTTGTTAGTAAGGTGTTGTAGAAGATTCAACACAATTTCCGGTAAGAAAGTTTCAAGGATGACTAGGATCTACAATATCAGCAGAAGGTTGGATATTGTAATAGGTTTTGGGTTAACCTGCAAAACCCGGTAATTAATGAAGACTTTTATTTACCAAAAAACAATTATATATAATTTAATTAAATTTATCTAAAAAAATAAATAACTAACTTATAAGCTAAAATTAACCAACAAAATGATCCGACCCACGTGGGACAGCCCTGAACGTTCCGGCCCAAATGGGAATTGCCCTGCATTCACCAGCCTTGGTCGTGAAGTTGAACCAGAACGTGGGGCTGGGCTAACCAGAACCCTGAAGATGGTGGTCAGGATCATTCTACCACATTAGGATAATTTTTTGGTGGGTGTGTTTCTTGATAGTGTTGTCTATTTGTTTTAATATAAGTTCATTTACACACGTACATTTACAGTGGTTTGAATTTAGGTCTCTCAAAAGAAATCCCAAAGCCCTAACCACTTGTTTATTTTTGCTGATGTGTTTTGTTCTACTTAGACTGCGGTTTTTCAACCTTTCCCCTTTTTGGTTTTTTTCCTCTACGATTTTCTGATTTTGAAACCCCTTTTTGCCTTGCTCTGCAAAAGATTTGAGGTCCCTTTCAAAACCCTCTTTTTCTACCAATCAATAAAATTTACCAACAAAATATAAACAATCTTAAACTAGATCCTAAAAATATTAATAAAAAAATTTGTCTAAAACTGTAATTTTTTTCTACCATCAATAAAATTTACCAACAAAACATAAACAATCTTAAGCTAAATCATGAAAGTATTAATAAAAAACTTTGTCTAAAACTGTAGTTTTTAGATTAAGAATGTGGTTATAAATTTTTAAAGAAATATGATTTTAATTTGACAACTAAAAAGTTATTGCTTAGAATTGCTTAGAATGGAACTAAGGCCAGGAAGAATTTAAGGTTATGGAAGAGAAATCATTTTTGGTTGAAGGCAGTAAAATATGATGGGTGGTATAAGTAAGATCATATTTTGGAGATATAACAACAGAGACATTTTTAAATTATTAAAATAAAATTTATAATATACCATTGAAATATCTCGTGAGTAAGGGGTGAGGTGAATGTGTTTAAACAGTTTTAAAAAAAAAAAACATGCCACATTGAAATATCTCAACAGTAAATTTTTAAATCTCCGTTTATGTTTTATGCTCACATCTACTTACTTATTAATAATTTTAATTTACTTCTAGTTAAAAATATATCATTATATTTATAAGTGCTAAGTTTTATTTTGAATTATTAATAAAACACTATCAATGCCCATGCCAAATTATGTATGTTAATATGTTGGCCAACTCTATAAAGCACACCAATATGCTTGAAGAGTGCAACGCTAGTTGACCCATGGTCATATGTTCCTTCCAACCAAATTCATCCTTGGAAAAAAGCATTACAAATATTAAATGGTCCTTTTTATATTGTATAAAGCTTGCTAGCGTTGGCAATTTAATATAGTTTATTAATTTTTCTTGTATGCAAAGACAAGGAAAACCATACTCATTTAGAAAATAGCGAAATATTATTCTTATTTTAAAGAATTTTATTTGCTTAAAATTTTAAAATCATAGAAACATCGTAAATAATAATAATAATAATAAACTTAAATATTGGGCCTCTTTTCTTATAATTATTTTATTAAGTCGTAATATATAATCTTAAATTATTAAGAAGAGATTTAAGTTTAAACTTGAGACTTATGTTTAAATTTCGAAGGTATACCTGTTGTATAGGTAACAATCTATCTAATCTTCTGAGTGTGTGCCACACCAACGACCGAGACCTATGTTTAAATTTTGAAGTATACATGTTGTATAGGTAACAGTCTATCTGAATCTTCTAAGTGTGTGCCACACCAACGACCGGTGGTCCCCTCACGTCGGGTTAACAATAACGAGGTGGTACAAACTTGTTGGGAGCAGTCCTTTTGATTTAAACTATGCACTTAGCATTTACTTAAAAAAGTGTGGATGTAACCTTATAATTTGAATCATGCACATAATAATTACTAAGAAAAAAATATTATATATATATATCCAATTCTCTTATTTATCCAAAAATAATAAATAAATAAATAAATAAAATAAAACAAAACATTAAATATGTAAAATTCCATCCACGAACACATCAGTACTTTGAAACCCCATTGGTTAAAATAATCTTTTGGAGATGTTCAAAGATCATCTACTTCCACTTTAACCAAAAAGATAATGAGAACATATGCTTGATTGCTCAAAGAGAATTTTTTTCCATATCTTGAAATTAAGATTTTCCAAAGTCATTTTTAATGGACATGTGACGATTCTCCTTGTGTATGAAATAAAATAAAAATGTGGAAATGGGTTGCATTATGGATATACCTATATCCAAAATATTATTTGGAATCACCAATTTTACACAACATTTGATTTGGTCCATAAATGTTAATATTTTTTTTTCTAGCTTTGCCTTGATATATGTATGCATAGCTTAAGAGTTAAGAAAACTATGCCTCTTATCTTAAAATAATTAATTTATGTCCTTGCATACTAGCTACCTTTAAAAGTATTTATCTTTTAACCTTAGAAGAATATTGAAGGCAATTAATTAAACATCGGTTTACTAACTATATAATGTCTTAAATGGATAAATTTTAATAGATAAATGATATGAAGTGTATTACCATCATTCAAGTAGAATAAGTTACTTAACTCATTGATATTAGTAACTCCAATACTTTCTTAAATAGTTATTCATATTTTTGTTTTCCATTTTATTTTATGATTATATGAGGAACTTATTTTGTATTGCATTCCAATTAGAATGAAAAGACCATTTCAAATTTTGACTATAAATTAATAGTATGTATCATATATAATAGGCTTAAGGATGCCTATTTGAATAGTCTTAAGGATACCTATTTGAAGATATGATCCAAATATACTTGGTCACCTTGGTAGTTGAATATAGATGTTATAATAAACAATAATGTACATACTAAAAAATATGATCCAAATATACTTGGCCACCTTGGTAGTTGAATATAGATGTTATAATAAACAATAATGTACATACTAAAAAATATGATCCACAAACACAAAACTATTTTTTTTCTTTTAAGATTTAGGAATAGCTTCAATTGACTCAAGTAGTAGAAGTTGCTTTGAAGGACATTAGATTGGGATTCTTGTGAAGATATCAATCTAGTAGCTTGAAGAGAAAATTATGTATTCACCTGACAATTCTACTCAAAGTAAAGGATCCAAACATTATGAATAAAAGATCTGCTACCAGATTCTTTGTTGTTGCTAACCCCCACATGCTATAACATGGCCACTTTGCCATCCGAAAGTTTCCTAGAATGGAACAAAATAAGTCCTTTCGACCTTCAATGTCATCGGATGTATAGGATGACATTCCAATGTTAACCTTTGAATCATTGCCATACTATACAAGAGAAGATCTAACAACCCAATTAGAACATCAACAAAATATGATTTGCTTGTATCAATTGCATAATATTATAAAGAAAAATGTAGCTCTGAGATTGTTGGTGGCATAACTTAGAGATAAATCTTGTGAGGGGCACGACTCTCTTTCTCCATAGTCAATTGTTGAATGGGATCAACTCATTGTCCTATTCATAGATGGATTTAGAGAAAGAGAGTAGCCAACCCTAGCCATACAACTTGTTACTCCTCAACCTCTTTCTACACAAAAACTTGTTATTCATTCTAAGGAGAGTGCTCAAATGTAAGACCAATCACTCAATATTCAAGCTTAAAACACTCTTCTAGGGATGGGTTTCATGCCTTCCAACCAAATTACGACAACCACAATGCCTAGTTGACCAAGAATTGAGTTGATGATTATATGGGCCAACAAGTGACTTAGAAATGGAATTCAGATCCCTTCAGAGTGCTCAAGCAAATAAGTGCAGGCACTCATTGAATCCAAAAGGAGAGCCTCTCACATAAAGAAACATAAAATAGGAAAAGGATCTGAGTTGGAGGTGGAAGTTACACTATGATAGGGTCAAGAGAAAATGAGTTAGCACTGGTTCTTATTTGCCTACACCAAGGGAGTTGTTCAAGAGTCCTATTTCTATAAGGATAAGGGTATTTTATGCAAGGAAGTAGAAAAAGAAAAAGAAATAAATGACTCAAGTAGCAATTGGAAGGATTTTCAACCCCATACCCAATGGATAAGGTCACCGAAACAACCCTTGTATATATTTATTATATGTAACATATGTTTTATTTTTGTAGGAGGTTTTAAGTACCATTGATTGGGAGTAATCCCAATTTTGTGGAAGTTACAAAGATCTAAAGATTGCTCTAATTCCCACCGCTTCTTGAATCCATGCACAATGAAAAAGAAAACTTTTTATTTGGTTTCTTTATCTTCATCAAGATGAAGATCCCCTATGAGTCGTCCAAAATTTAATGAATTCTCACTACACTAAATTTTTTTTCCTTAGGAAAATATTGAAAGATGGTCTAAGCAGAGGTAAGGCAGAAAAAAAGTAGAGAATTAAAGGTCAGATGAGTGCAGGCAAACTTTCCAATCAAAAGTTCCAAAAGTTGGAACATGAAGAAAACACTTCAAGGAATGAGTCTTCTTAGATAATGAAAAGTTTTGATCAAAGATTTGCACCACTTTCCAAAAATTTTGACAAGAAGTAAAAAGCAGAAGCTTCAACGATGCATGATATTTGGAGTCCTTAAAGTTGGAAAGTAGCTCAGAGGTGATCCAAGGTGTTAATGCACTTTCATTGAGAAACTCTAATTGGTTTAGATAGGAAAGGCTATACTCATCACCAACCAAAGTGTCTTGCAACAATAGATACACAAAAGAGACCTCTAGATCAAAGGGAAAGACTACTTTAGTCTCATAAACTAGAACATATGGGGTTGCTCCTGTAGGTGTATGCATGTTGGTACAATACGTCCCAAGCTAGTGTAAAGTTGAAGATGCAAATCATGGGGTGTTTTACTAACCAGCTTCTTGACAATTTTATTACCACTAAAATGCCCCCCACATGATCCTTCATGAGCTTCATGAAAAGCTTGCTTGGCTTCATCAAGAGTGAGATATTGTAAGAGGATGTCATCGAAAGATCATTTATATAAGATACCATTGATGATCACAAATTTACATGCTCTTTTATACAATAACTTTTACTTATTTTGTTCTAAGCCTTCAGGTATCATGCCATCTTTTATGAAAGTAAATATGTCCTTATACCAAGGCTCATATGAAGAAGCTTTAATGGTCAAGAAATTTAAAGGTATCTGCCTAGAACCAAGGTTTGTAGGCTCTCAAAGTTGGTGAATGATGATAGTAGCATGATCATTGATGCAAGAGCATCCGACGACAGTAGAGCAGTCTTGCATCTTCCAAAAAAATTTCTTAGAGTTTCTAAGTACTTTGAATTCGATTTATTTTTAGTTTTTCCAAGAGGGGAAGTTTCGTGGAGCAAGGGGGGTACTTTTCTTAAAGCTTGGGGAGGGGTCGCGAAATCGTGACATGTCGCGATTTCGTGACCTCAAAATGCTTGGGCAGGACTCGGGCCAGTTTTGTCGTGATATCGCGACTTCGCGATATCGCGACTATTTTCAAAGCAAAGGCAGAGGGGGAAGTGCCATCGCAATATCGCGACATCACGATATCGCAACTATAGTCAAAGCAAAGGTGGAGGGGAAGTGTCGTCGCGATATCGCGACGGGTCGTGATATCGCGACGGGTCGTGATATCGCAACCTGTCGCAATATCGTGGCCAGTCAAAGGCCGACACGTGGCGAATCATCTGATAGCAGCAAAAGTTAAAAAGAAAGGTAGAGAATAGAGAAAAGCAAAAGGGGGAGTGGGGGGTCACAAAATCGTGACATGTCGCGATTTCATGACATGTCGCGATATCGCGACCCCAAAGGGCTTCAACATAGAAGAGGCGCATTTGGTCACGATATCGCGACATGTCGTGATTTTGCGACCTGTCGCGATATCGCGGCCAGGTGAAGACAAGGCCTAAGAAAATAAGTGGATGGCCGGGTAAGGCCAATTTTGGCACGTGGACTGCCACGTGTATCATGACAGTTGTGAAGGACACGTGTGCCAAATATATTGCGACAAGGAGAAGGCATGGCCAGATTTACACGCGGTTAACTACGTGTATCAAGATAAAGATGAAGGCCACGTATCATAAATTAAAGTTGACAACTACGTGCATTAAACGGGGATAACCACATTATGGAAGTATTTTGACAAAATAGCTGTTGCAGGGCATGGACAGTATGGAGGAGGCAGCAGTGCAGAGTACAGTCAGAACAAAACGGCTAGTACAGGTTAAGGGAGGCCATCAATGCAAGCGTCATGGTGGATCGGGCAGTTGCCCATTAATGGCGAAGAATTTGAAAAACTCGATCGAAGGGAAAACGAATTTGAAATTTGTTAATAGGGGGCATTAATTTCCTAGAGGATCGAGGCCTCGATAAAAACTTGGATTTTTGTATAGTTGGGAGGGGGGACCGGAGAAGGAAAGTAGCATAGTTAGGGAGATCAAAGCAGAGCTTGGTCTTTGTAAAGCCTGCGGGCTGTTTTATTTTCATGTGTGTATAATTTTTCGGAGATTTGAATGAAAGGCATGTACAGTTTGAAGGTGTGATTTCTCGGTCCCCATCAGTGGTATCAGAGCCAGTAGTTCCTGAGCATGCAGCAGACCGCCGAAGGAGAGGCAGTTGTACCAGGACTTGTGGGAGGGCTTGAGATCGGGTGAACAGAATGCCTCCAAGGAGAAACCCCGTTGGTGGAAGAGGCATGGCAGCAGAAGATTTTTGGGCTTTGCAGCGGCAAGTTCAGGCCCTGCAAAAATAACTATGCAGAGGACATGAACCGAGAAGAGATGCAGACAATGAGGATGAAGCAGATGAAGAAGAAAATCAGTTTAAAGAAGAAGAAGAAGAAGTTGTGGATCCGGCACAAGCCAGACTATATAAGGCCATATCCCAGATCGAGAAGAGGCCGAAGATGGAAGTTCCCACATATTTCGAGAACTTGAATCCGAAGGAATTAATTGATTGGATAAATGACCTGGAAGAATACTTCGAATATGAAGAGGTTGAAGATCCCGAGAGGGTCAGATTTGCCAAGACTAGACTGAAGGGTCATGCCAGTATATGGTGGAAAGGGGTACAGCTAGAGCGGAACAGAAGAGGAAAAGAACGAATAACAAGATGGGACAGAATGGTGGAGAAATTGAAGATGCAGTTTATTCTCGTAGATTATGAACTGGATCTGCTAAGAAAAATGCAAAGTTTGAGACAGATGAATAAAACTGTCCAAGAATATACGAAGGAATTTTATAAAATCTCCATCAAAATCGGTCACTTAGAAGCAAGCAAGGAAAAGGTGGCACGATATATTAATGGGTTGAGACCTAGTGTCCAGGATGAGTTGAGCTTGGTTCGGGTGAGCACCATTGAAGATGCTTACCAGTTTGCTCTGAAGGTTGAAGAAAAAATGAACAGAAGGTTTGAAAGCAAGCAAAGAGTAAAAGGACCTGGAGGAAATACCGATGGAAGAAAGGATGAAGGAAAAGAGGAGAAGAAAGAAGAGACTAGCAGCAGTCGAGGTCAGAAAGAAGGAGATGAAGAACCCAAACCGCAAGTTCAGAATAATGGCTACCCAAGGGGAAGAGGTAGATCTGGACGCGGGTATGGAAGAGGGGTGTTTTAGGGAACATGTTTCCACTATGGATAAGAGGGGCATCGGGCATATGAGTGTCCCCAACACCCCGAGAGAATGAACAAGAAACAAGTGGGTCCTGCCAGAGTTGTTGTGGCAGTTGAAGATGCTGACTCAGAACATTCAGAAGAAGCTGAGAAAGGAGAAGCAATGATAGTAAGGAGGACCATGTTGACTGATGAAGACAAATCTGAGCAGAGGAGAAGCCTGTTCCGCACACGGTGCAAAAGTGCAGGCAAAGTCTGTAATGTTATTATAGACAATGGGAGTACAGATAATTTAGTTTTCGAGGAGATGGTTACTAAGTTGCAGCTAGAGAGGAGGAGACACCCGCATCCATACCGGATTGCGTGGTTGCGGAAGGACCATAGAGCATGGGTCCGTGAACAGTGTTTAGTCACATTTTAGATTGGGAGATACTAGGATGAAGTCCTGTGTGATGTTTTCCCCATGGATGCTTGCCATTTGCTATTGGGAAGGCCATGGCAGTTTGATCGGAGTGCAGTACATGATGGTCATGCAAATACTTACACCTTGATGAAAGATGGAGTGCGGCACAAGTTGAAGCCATTGCAGACAGTGGATGAGAAGGTGTGCAGCAATGCCAGAATTTGTCTGGTAGAGGGCAAAATTTTTTTTTCCAGGAAACGGGATTTGAGCAGGTTGTAAAGGTCGATGAGTGTTTGGAGATATTACAAGGGACGCAGACCGAACAACATAGAAGTGAAGGTCACTTCTCCTTTTTACCCGGGGTGTCTGATGCAGGAGCATCCGACGACAGTAGAGCAGTCTTGCATCTTCCAAAAAAATTTCTTAGAGTTTCTAAGTACTTTGAATTTGATTTATTTTTAGTTTTTCCAAGAGGGGAAGTTTCGTGGAGCAAGGGGGGTAAGTTTCTTAAAGCTTGGGGAGGGGTCACGAAATCGCGACATGTTGCGATTTCGCGACATGTCGTGAAATCGCGACCTCAAAAGGCTTGGGCAGGACTCGAGCCAGTTTTGTCGCGATATCGCGACTATTTTCAAAGCAAAGGCAGAGGGGGAAGTGCCGTCGCGATATCACGACGTCGCGATATCGTGACTATTTTCAAAGCAAAGGCGAAGGGAAAGGTGACGTCGTGATATCGCAACGCCGTGATATCGCGACGTCGCGATATCGCAACGTCGTGATATCACGACGTCGCGATATCACGACTATAGTCAAAGCAAAGGCGGAGGGGGAAGTGCCGTCGCGATATCGCGACGGGTCGTGATATCATGACTTGTCGCGATATCACGGCCAGTCAAAGGCCGACACGTGGCGAATCATCCGACAGCAGCAAAAGTTAAAAAGAAAGGTAGAGAACAAAGCAAAGCAAAAGGGGGAGTGGGGGGTCACGAAATCATGACATGTCGCGATATCGCGACCCCAAAGGGCTTCAGCATAGAAGAGGCACATTTGGTCGCGATATTGTGACATGTCGCGATTTTGCGACCTATCGCGATATCGCGGCCAGGTGAAGACAAGGCCTAAGGAAATAAGTGGACGACCGGGTAAGGCCAATTTTGGCACGTGGACTACCACGTGTATCGTGACAGTTGTGAAGGATATGTGTGCCAAATATATTGCGACAAGGAGAAGGCATGGCCAGATTTACACGCGGTTAACTACGTGTATCAAGATAAAGATGAAGGCCACGTATCGTAAATTAAAGTTGACAGCCGCGTGCATTAAACGGGGATAACCACCTTATGGAAGTATTTCGACAAAACAGCTATTGCAGGGCATGGACAGTATGCAGGAGGCAGCAGTGTAGAGTACAATCAGAACAAAGCGGCCGGTACAGGTTAAGGGAGGCCATCAATGCAAGCATCATGGTGGATCGGGCAGTTGCCCATTAATGGCGGAGAATTTGAAAAACTCGATCGGAGGGAAAACGAATTTGAAAATTTTTAGGTGGGGGCATTAATTGCCTAGAGGATCGAGGCCTCGATAAAAACTTGGATTTTTGTATAGTTGGGAGGGGGGACCTGGAGAAAGAAAGTAGCACAGTTAGGGAGACCAAAGCGGAGCTTGGTCTTTGTAAAGCCTACGGGTTGTTTTATTTTCATGTGTGTATAATTTTTTAGAGATTTGAATGAAAGGCATGTATAGTTTGAAGGTGTGATTTCCCGGTACCCATCAATCATCCTCTAAGGGAATAAGGGATGTGGTTGTGGCCATCACATCTGTATGGTGATTGAAATACCTAGAAATGGATTCTATGGTTATGTTATCAAAAGCTAACATAAGTTTTGCAACAATGTCTTTATATAGATTCAATTTTTCATCTTTAATGTGATATATACCATTAAATTGATTTACCACAAGTTGAAAATCACCAAAGATAGAGAGGATTTTGAATTTAAGGTTAGGTCAACATGAAGACTTAAAATCAAGGCTTCATACTTTGAAGTATTATTAGTGTAGGAGAAACACAATTTAAAGGAAAGAGGGATAAATTGCTTTTGAGGGGCTACTAAGACTATTCCTACTCTTGTGCCTTTTAAGCAACAAACTCCATCAAAATATAAGATCCAAGAATCTTGAAGTTCTTCAACATTAAAGACAAACTCATCAAGAAAATCTATTACTAGGGGATGAGTTGATTCTAAAGGAGCTACAACTAATTGATCAATAATTGTCTAACATTTTATGGTTTTATAACTAATGAAGGTTAAATAAAATTCACTAAGGATGATGCCCCATTTGGCAGCACACCCTGAAAGGTGGGGTTTCAACTTAAAGTAGCAAAGAGGATCAACCTTTATAACTACCAATATCTTATGACTAAGCATATAATGTCATAATTTTTGGGATACAAACACTAGAGTGAGGCAAATATTTTGTAAAGGAGTATACCAAGTTTCATAGCTAATAAGGGTTCTACTGATATAATAAAATGCTCTTTTCTTATCTTGATCATCATGTTGAGCTAGCATATCCCCTAAGGCTTGGGATGTAGAAGCAAATGTAGAGCAATAAATGTTTGGTTAGGTTAGGTGCTATGAGAATGGGAGGGGATATGATATATTTCATTAGTTCATAAAAATCGCTTTAACATGCCTCATCCCATTTATATTCTACATTCTTATAGAGTATCTTAAATAAGGGTTAAAACTTATCCACTAGTTGAGATATAAAATGCCTAATGGCTTGAAGTTTACCTTGCAAACTATGTAATTCGATCAGATTGTATGGGGGAGGCATATCAATAATAGTCTATATCTTGGATGGATCAACTTCAATGCCTCTTCTAGACATAATAAAATCTAAGAGCTTGCCTAATGTGACTCCAAAAACACACTTAGAGTATTTAATGTAAACTTTGTATTCTATGTCATTCAAATATGTGCCTTAGATCTTGTGCATGAGTTTAATAATTAATGGAACGACAAAGGATATCATCCACATAATTTTCTACAATGTCATGCATCAAGTCATGAAATATATAGGGCACAACCCTTTGTTAGGTGGCACCTAAATTCTTTAAGCCAAAAGGAATAACTTGATAGCAAAAGGTTCCCCAAGAAGTGATGAAAGCAATTTTAGCTTGGTCTTCAAGAGAAATTTTAATTTGGTTATAACCTAAAAAACCATCCATTAGGGATAACATTCCACATCCTACTATGAAATCTATAATCATATAAATTTTAGATAAGGGGAAATCATATTTAGGGCATGTCGTGTTAATGTATTGAACATTGGTGCATATTATGATTGTGCCTTCTTTCTTGGCAATAGGTACAATGTTAGATATCCAATCAGAATAGTTGATAACTTTGATGAAGCCAACATCAAGGAGATTTTGAAGCTCTTCTTTGACTAACAAGGCAATTTTAGGGTGCATTTTTCTTAATTTTTTCTTAACAGGTTTAGCATTTGGTCAAACCACCAAGTGGTTCATAATTAAAGAGGGATCTAGCCCAGGCATATCGGCATATGACCAAGGAAATATATCTTGAAATTATTTTAAAATATTAGTTTATTTTTCTTATTTTATAATGGTGAGAGCTTATCCCAATTTAATAATCTTAAGATTTTCTATAGTGCCAATGTTAATTTCCATAGTTTATTCAATAAGGATATGTGATTCATCCTCATAATGAAGTAGGGTGGGAAGAATCCCTAATTGCCCAAGGTATTTAGGAGACAAAGACAATTGATCTTCTTGTTCATTTTTAATAGATTCAACATGGTCCACACATGGGACTAACCCATAAAAAAAATCTATTTTGGATGATATCTTAATGTTGCATGTCACAAAATCCCTTCAACATATTCACCTTGGGTTGCAATTATTTTAAGATGAACAATTGTAATTAGATTGCCATTCCAAAATAAAATTGATAATGGGGAAGGAGGTTATTCATCTTAATAATTCAATCCAACCGATCTTGATTAATCAATTCTTCATAATTTATGATTTGATCATCATCTAAATATATAGGTAAAGGTTAATTTTTATTAGGGATATACCTAATTCAACATCGTTTGGATCATATTTTAACTTCTAATGGTTCTTTAATTCCTTGTTATTTAGGCCTCAATCCTTTGCCTTGGTATCCCATATTAGTGAGAATTTGTTTAGGTAAAGAATAATATATAGATAATAACACTTTGCAAATTTTTTTTCAATAGTATATGGATTGCTACCACTAATATTTACTTTGCAGGAAGTATCTACATAAGTAAATGTGCACATACCAACATGCACTAATTCATCCTTTTAATGAGGTAACCCTAAAGTCCTTGGTGAAGGTGGTAGCATTGCAAGATGTATAAATGAATCTTGATTAGTTGATTAGTTTGAACATTTACATTAGTGAGATGGATTACTCGAGGTTTATCATTAATAGTTAGGCTTTTAAGTTTCTTTATTACTTATGAAGGAGTATAAGAGGAAGAAAATTCATTTAAAGATATATATGAAAAAAATGTATCCTAGCTTGGTCAACCTCAATCGTGGTGCAATATTGGAAGGGTTGAGGATCACCATGAACATGAATAAGTTTATTTTGATATCCATATTTGAGAAATTGATGAAGAGTTGATGGGATGTCCCTAATAGCATACAAGGACATCCAATAAGGATTTTAAAACAATTTGGACAAGATACAACATAGAAAAGAGTATTAAGAATTCTTGGTCCAACTTTGAGAGGTAAGGTTATGGTCCCACAAGATTCTTGGGCTCCATTATTAAATGCTCTTATGATTATATCAAAATTTTCAAGATTTTCTTCTCCCATTCCAAATATTTGAATAAATTGAAGGCTACATATATTTAAGGAGGACCCATTGTCTACCAAAATTCTTTTGATAAATTTATCTCCTATGTAGCCTGTGATGTAAAGGGAAGATTCCCCTTGCATGGTTGGAAGAGGGAGATCATCTTCATAAAATGTTATATTATTAACCCCAAGAGATCCAACAACATTAGCAAGATTATTTAGTATAATGTCTTGAGGTACTATTTGTTGACTTAATAATTTAATTAGAGCTTCTCTATGAATAGAAGAAGTTTGGAGAATCTCTAGAAGAGATATTTTAGCTAGCATATTAACAAGTTGTTTAATATAAAAACAAGGTTTTAGATTGAGGCTTAAGAATTAAAGGTGGCTTATTAGAATTAACAACTTTTTTATTTCTTAGAATTAATGGAGGTCTAGAAGGTTTATTTGAAGTTGAATTATCTTGAGTTTGAGGTTGTTGAGATGGTTGAGATTGGGATTGTTGTCTAGTGGTGATAGATATCATCCCAATCATATTATTATATGAAGGTGGAACATTATGATATGAAACTTATTTATTTGTTTATTGATCATGATTAGTTATGGAGTTTTGATATATCCCTATATCTTGATTAATAGAAGCAATAGGCTCATAATCACCTAAAACAAGGTGACCTTCATTCAATAAATCTTGAAAAATATGTTTAAATATTTTACATTGATTAGTGAGATGTCCTTCCACTCAATGATAATCACAATGTTGATTTACATTATACCAATTAGCAGTAGTATCAGGTTACCTTATATTTGGTAGTTCAATCATTTTAGCATCCAAAATTTGTTTAAGAATTGATGATAAAGGTTGATTAAGCTTAGTGAAATTTCTTTGTGGTTTTTGAGGTTTATTAAGTACCAATTTTTGCAAAGTGCTTATGGTATTAACATTATTATTTTGGCAATTATTAGTGATACCATCACCTACTACATGTTTATTTTTATATTGAGATTTAGTGGGTTTTTCTTCTTATTTTTTAAGTTTTAATTTTCCTCTTTTTATAAGATCCTTTTCAAATCTTCTTGCTAGATCAACTGCTTGTTCAAAAGATGTAATGGTCATAGTTTCCAATTCATATGATAGTTGATCTTGTAGATTATTAATGAAAATTTCCAACATATCTTTAGGTGGTGGGGTATATTGTAATTTTTCCACCAATCCTCTCCATTTGGATAGGAAATCTATAAAAATTTCATCCTTAGTTTGCTTAAGTTGATATAGGTCTTGGAGGCTAACTCTCTTTTCCACATAAGCACCAAAATGTTGAATAAATATTTTAACGGTTTTTTTAAATTTATAAAAGAATGGCGGGGTAGTTTATAATATCATTCTAATGTTGATCCTCCAAGAATCTTAGGGAATGTTTAAAATAAGAGCATATCATCATAATAAATGTCATGACAAGCAGTTTGGACCACTCTTTGTATGCTCAATTGGATCCTTTGTACCCTTGTGTATTAGAAGTTGAGATGCTAGAAAATTCTTAGGATATGGTTGACAAGATACCATACGATACAAAGGTCAATTATATATTTCTTTATAGGAATAAGTGAAACTAGGTGCTTGAATTGTATCCATTCATTGAGGAAGTTTTTTGACTAATGTTGTTACATTTTTTTTTAATAAGTTATGTGTGGCTTCTATTGGGGGCCACTCCCATTACGAAAACAAAATATTACATTGCTCTCATTACATTTCTAACAAGTTAATTAAAGCATATCTAACTTTGTGTTTCTATTGGAGATATTCTTCGTTTACCCTTCTATCAAATATATTCTTCATCTTCCTCAAACTGCTAAGTATCCACAATCAACTCCTTCTATATCAAATGCATTCAAAAAATTAGATTTTGTCTAGATGAAATTCAACACTACAAATGGCTAAAATATTTGCTGCCTAGCTTCTATATCCAAAAATATATTATCTATAACCACCTCACAATTTCATGATACCTTTTTTTAGGGTTATTCATTCCCCTAATACTCCAAGATATTATTTTCATTGTGATTTTTTTATTTTATCTGAGGGTTTAGCCCCACTTCTTGTTAATACTTGTGATATTTGCTTTTGTTTTCCCATATCAATATCCCTTTGTGTTTCTTTTTCTCTTTGTTTTTGCTTCTTGGGTCTTTCTCTTTTTTTTTCATTCCCAACAATACTTTCATATTTGTCAATCTCTTCAATCTTCTCACACTGCTCATAGTAAGACTTATCATCTTTAGGTTTGCCTTGTTCTGAAGGATCTAAAGTGCAAGTAATAACCTCAAAAGCACAATCTTATTTATATTTCCCTGGAGACCTTAATGTGCAAGGATGCTCATCTATAGCAATTACCTTCTTATTTTGCCCAACCTCATTTCTATATTATTATGCTCTTGATTTCCTCCAACCTCATTTCTATATTATTATGCACTTCAAACCTTAAAGTGAAAGGGATAACATCTTCACCACTTTCACTTTTATTACTTGAAGAGGATTCTATAATACTAGAGGAAAATGAAGATGATTAACCTAGAATAATCTTGACCCTTTTTGTTGTATTTGTTTTGGATTTTATCTCCACATCTTATTTTGCACCTTTAATTCCTTCTAAACTTGCCAATTGATATTGTCAATAGGATTTATTTACCTCTTATTTTGGAGTGGAATATCCTTGATCTAATCTAGCTTCTATTATTGTAATATTTCCTTGCTTCGTCTTGAATTTTATCTCATGGCTAGAATTTTTTGACTCTTTCTTCATAGTTTTTACTTTGCAAACTCTTGCCATGTGTCCAATCTCAAAATAATTGTGGCAACAAAATGCAACATTTTCATAATCTATTTGTTGATCCCATTCTCTTGATTCAAATTTAATCTTAATGGATTATGACAAAGGTTTTTAAAATATACATAGATAAACATATTCGAGCATGCTTTCACTCCTTAGTTGTTGGCACTTATTTGATGAATTCCCCTAGGGTATTTCTAATATTTTTCAAAATATCCTTATTTATAAGCTAATATGGAAGTCCAAAAAGCCTAACCCACACTAGAAGTTTCTTAATAGTTTCTATCTCAATGGAAAAATTTTCATTCCATGGTCTCAAATAAAGTGTATCTCTTCCCCTAATCTATGGACCACCAACCATTATTTTATCCCTGATTTCTAAACTAGAAAATATGAATTTAATTTAAATTTAAATAATTTGAATTTAATTCCCACTTCCACTTGATCCAATTTTGAATTTCCAAAAATCCAAGCCATGATCTATGGAACTTACATATTAGCCCTCTAATTTTAATAACCATTATATAATTCTCAATCATTTCATTCTTGATACTTACTTCTGGTGTACCATATGCTACCTGGATCGAACTTACCATATATTTTATCTTACGCTTATCTCTAGCTTGGGCCTTCATAACTAGGGAATTTTGATTTCTAGCTAGGGCATCCTGACTTCCCATTAGGGCTTTCAAAAATAAATTTTCTTTCACAATGGCTAATGGGGATTGCTCTTGGTTTGTACTCCCTCTTGGTTCACGCTCACTTTCTACTTGCACTCACTCTTGCTTCCAAATTGCACTCTCTCTTGCCTCACACTTGCTCCAGGATTACGCTCTCTTCTGGATTACAATTGCTCGTGTCTCTTCTTTTTCTTGGTTTTCCTTCACTTCAATTTTTTTTGGAAACAATTTTCCATGCATTCATGGTAAGGGTTTGAAGTATTAATACACTTTGGATGAACCTTTTGCTCTTTTACCATGATTGAATCCTGACTTGCACTCCCTCTTAGTTTGCACTCCCTTTTGGTTCACACTCTTGTACCTTGCACTCTCTCCTACCTTGCACTCACTCCCAACTTGCACTCCCTATTGGCTCACAATTTCCCTTGTCTCTTATTTTCCTATGTGTTCCTTGGCTTCAACAATTTTTTGGAAATAATGTTCCACATATTCATGGTAAGGTTTTGAAGTATTGATGCTCTCTAGATGAACCTACCACTCTTCTGGAATGATTAAATATTGACTCTTACTCCCTCTTAGTTAACACTCCCTCTCTGATCTCATTCGCTCTTAGCTTGCACACTCACTCCTATCTCGCTCTTGCACTCACTGCTACACTTACTACTAGCTTATGCTTGCACTCACTTGCACTAGCTTTTGGTTGCCCTTACTCACACTTACTACTACACTTACTCCTAGTTTATTCTCCAACTCGCTACTACACTTACTCCTTGCTTGTGCTCACACTCACTACTACACTTACTCTCAGATCGTTCTCACACTCACAGCTACACTGACTCCTAGTTCATGCTCACACTCGTAGCTGCATTGACTCCCATCTTGTACTCGCACTTGCTACTGCACTTTAAATATTTCTAATGTTGTTACATTTTGAATTTCAAAATTGGAATTATTACTTTGTAAAATTAAAGTTTGAGTTTTAGGTATGTTTATTCCAAAATTGTTGGAAGGTTGATTATAATTATTAGATAAAGGGTTTTAAAGTGTTTATATTGTTATTATAAGGATTATTATGGATATTAAAATAGTATGCATAATGTGTATTAAGTTGTGGAGGAATTAGAATGTTGTTAACATTAGGTGGAAAAGAAGAAAGGTTATTAGTATTAGGAGGAATAGAAGAGAATAAATTATTATTAAAAGGAAAATTATTATTTGGGGGAGGTTGATAAAATCCCCCTACATTAGTTGTTACAGTTGTAGAATTAACATACTTTGGATTAGAAGAAAATGAATTTATATTTTTATTCATAGGAGGTTGAGTAAATAAAGTATTTTTATTTGATCTATGAAGTGACATGGAACTAAAATTAGGAATTTTCTGATTATTTGAAGGTCCTTCATTAAAATTAAATTCCTTTTCTATTATTTCTATCATTATTTATTTATTTTGTCTAAATAAATTTATGATGTGATCATAATATTTAAAGGTAAGTTGACCATGGAACCCTTCTATTAGACCAAGGGATCATGTGGTTGAAGTATCATCATATTTTTCTATATTTGGATTTTCTCTATCAATTTGCTCATTATCATCCCACACGAGATTTTTATTTGGATCCATTATTATTTTCCTACTACGAAGGTTAGGAGCCATGGTTTGAGGAAAGGAGATTAATTATTTAATATAACTCTTGATTAGAGAAAGGTAGCAAATCTATGAATATTTATTTTAATTGGCCAACATATCTTAAGAAGATCTCTTGATATACTTGAACCAACCTAATATACCAACCCCCCTGATATACCTGTCGGTACTAGAGGTGACTCGATTCCTCAATATATGTGGTTGTATAAGAGGGAAAATTTTGAGGTACAATATGTTGGAAATTTTGGGTATTTTGGGTACATTGCCTTTGCTCAAGTATATAAGTTGTCATTGATGTCAAGAAGCTTTTGAAGGAATTTGATTTGATGTCAAATAATTTGTTTTGATGAAGGTTACGGACATGACAGTTTCAAAGGTCTTTTGCAAACCCCAAGCTGACAGGTTCGAAAGAAAGTAAGTTGGAAAAGTGTCGCGATATCGCGACATGTCGCATTTTCGCGACTTAAGCAGGAGAGAGAAAGCATTTTAGAAAAGTGTCGCGATATCGCGACATGTCGCATTTTCGTGACTTAAGCAGGAGAGAGAAAGCATTTTAGAAAAGTGTCACGATATCGCGACATGTCGCATTTTCGCGACTTAAGCAGGAGAGAGAAAGCAAGTTAGAAAAGTGTCGCGATATCGCGACATGTCGCAGTTTCGCGACTCAAAGAGGAGAGAGAATGTACGGAGTCAGAAATGTCATGATTTCGTGACATATTGCAAGGAAGGTTGTACGGACGAAAAAGTGTCACGATTTCGTGACATGTTGCAGGAGAGAGAGTCCGAAAGAAAAAGTGTCACGATTTCGCGACATAATGCAGAAGAGAGAGTCCGTAGTGTGAATTGTCACGATTTCACGACAAGTTCGAAGAGAGAGAAAGTAACACAAAAAGTGTCACGATTTCGTGACATGCTGCAGATGAAAATGTTCCAAGTAAGAACTGTCACGATTTCGTGACATGCAGCAAAGGAAAGGTTTCGAAGTAAGAAATGTCATGATTTCGTGACATGTTGAAGAGAAAGCGTACGGATGCAAAAAGTGTCACGATTTCACGATAGGTTGAAGAGAAAGCTTACGGATGCAAAAAGTGTCATGATTTCACGACAGATTGAGATGGCAGCATACGGTTGGAGAAAGTGTCACGATTTCATGACAGAAACAGAAAGTAGGTCTTCAACAGGAGAAGAGTCACGATTTCATGATAGAAGCAAAATGAAAGAGCATGGAAGAAGAAGCGTCACGATTTCATGACAAATTCAAGGAGGAAGAGCTCAAAGGCGAAAGCGTCACGATTTCGTGACATGTTCCATTTTCATGGGCGTAAGGCAGAGAAAAGCACAAGGCAGCGAAAGTGTCACGATTTCGTGACATGTTCCATTTTTGCTAGTGCAAGCAGAGAAAAGTGCAAGGAAGCGAAAGTGTCACGATTTCGTGACATGTTCTGCTTTCGCGGGTGCAAGCCGAGAAGAGGTTAAGAAAGCGAAAAGTGTCACGATATCGCGACATGTTGTATTTTCATGGCAGAAGCTACAGAAGAGTTACAGAGACAGTGAAGCCGACAAAGTCAAATTTTAGCCGACGAAGATTAGGGCTTGCAACCGACGAAGATTAGGGTTTGCATTTGTTATAACAACCGACTAAGATTAAAGTTTTCATCATGAAAATTTTGTTATAAAAGGAGGGCTGTTTGGAGAGTTGATGGGTCGATGAATGTGTTGTTGAAGTGCGACGTTCGTAGATAGTGCGTAGAGCAAGAAGTTCGATCATCGAGAGCAAAGTGCAAAATTCGATCGTAGTGTGCAGAGTGCATTTCGTCGAATCATTCTAAGTGTGAAAGATCGCAAAGGAAGCAGAGTGTGCGAAGACGATGCCGCTGTGATTGCGCAGAGGTGCAAAGGTTGAAGTTCGATCAAGTGCGGCTGTGATTGCGCAAAGAGAGCAGAGGGCATAGAGAGCACAAAGGGCAAAGACGAATGCGGAGTGCTACTGCTTGAGGACAGAGGTGCATTGGTTCTTTGAGAAGAACCTGAGGACAGATTTGGCAAGTCTTTGAGAAGGCTTGTGTGTAGAGGATTGATTTGTTCAAAGTTGGACAGATCTGACAGACAGAGGAAGACTTGTACTAGACCGACTGACTGTGTTTGGTACAGGTTTCTGAGCTGCTGTGGACGTGATCATAGAAGGCAGAGGTCTCTTAGGCTAAGCATTGAGGACAGGAGGTCTTCGATGGAAAGGAGTTCCACGTGCTGGCAAGAGGTAGAGGCAGTTGATCTTCCGAGGGATCATTTCGAGAGCAGAGGGGAAGGTATCTCCTTTGAGCAGAGGCTCATAAATAATTGGGGAAGGTATCTATTGGGGAAGGTTTTGGGCCGAGGCTCATAAACATTGTAATTGGGAAGGATTCCCAAAGAACTTTGAGATAACTTTTAGAGAAAAGTTTTGTGGACGTAGCCCAGCCATTCCGGGTGAACCACGTTAAAATTGATGTCACTTTGTGGATGATTTTGTGCATTGCTTTGATATTGCTTTGGGTATATTGCTTTACTAGTTTTGAAATATAAAGGAAAAAGTAAAAAGAGGTCTTATACTGTTCACCCCCCCCTCTCAGTATAAGCTTGTGTTCTTCAATTGGTATCAGAGCAGGTGCCTTCGAAAAGTTTAACAACTTGAAGGAAAAGCTAGTAAAGAACACAATGGATTATTCAAGTGGCAATGCAACACCTATTCTTGATGGGTCAGATTTTGGTCTTTGGAGTGCAAGGATGAAGGTTCATCTAATGGCACTTGGTAATGAGGTATGGGAAGTAATTGAAGATGAGTACACTATTCCTGTACATGGTCCAAATACTAAAGAAGAAAGGCTCCTACATCACAGCAATTCAAAAGCAATGAATGCAATCCTGAAAGGCTTACAGAAAGCAGATCTCACCAAAGTGATTCACTACAAGACAACTAGTGAAATGTGGAAACAGTTGCAGGTGGTTCATACAGGTGATACAAATGTCAGAAAGGCCAAGTTGAGACACTTCAAAGGTATGTTTGAACAACTCAAGATGAATGATGATGAAAATATTAGTGACTACATGCTTCGTATGGATGAGGTTGTTAACTCCATGAAAGACTTAGGTCTTGAGCTTGCTGAAAATGATGTTTGTGATAAGATTTTAAGATCTCTTCCTAATAGATTTAGTGAAAATATTTCTGCTATTGAGGAAGCTAAAGATTTGGATAAGTTGAAAAAGGATGAGCTCCATAGTATACTTGCAGCATTTGAGTTGAGAACTCAAGTGAAGGTTGATGTCAAGAAAGAGGCAGCTTTCAAGGCTACCAAGAAATCCAAGGGTAAACAACTTCAAGAGAGTGATGAGTCTTCTAGTGATGAAGAGGCATATTACAACAAGAAAGGCAAGTTCTCTAGAAAGCACAAAAGCGTGAAAAATATAAGATGTTTCAATTGTGGAAAGTTTGGTCATTATGCTACTGACTATACTGTTCCCAAGAATGAAAGTGATGAAGATAAACAGGATTCCAAGAGCAAGGATTCTGAAAAGCACAAGCATCACAGAAAGAACAAAGATGAGCACAACAATCAAGGAAAGAGGTATTCTCACAAGCACAAGAAGAGTTTCTACCTAGACAAAGCAAGTAAGTGTTCTAGTAGTGATAGTGAAAGTTCTTCAAGTGATGATGAAAATGAGATGTTGTTCATATCAAAAAAAGAGGAAGAACCGAAACATAGATTCATTATCATGAAATGTCTTAGATGTGGAAATTTTGGTCACCTTGAGGATGATTGTACAAATAATGATTTGGTTTCCAGTATGTATGAGGATGCTTCAAAAAACTATAAGGAAGATGCATGTATGGTTTTTGAAAAAGGTAGCACCTCTAGTGATAAGAAATCTGAAAAAGGCTTTGATGATTCAGAGAGCAAACAAATAAAGGATCTTGAAAGTGAACTTATTAGTGCTCTTAGTGCTTTGAAAAAGGAAAGAAAGAAGAATGCTAGACTCAAGGATAAGTTAGATGAATGTTGTATGGAGAGAGATGATCTTATAGAAAATCTTGATTTCTCTATAGCTAAGACACAAGAACTCAAGGATGAGTTAGAGTCTAAGGTTCTTGAGTATAGTGAGTTGGAACAGAAAATGGCTTCTTTGAAAGAGGAAACTAAAGAGTACAAGGATAAGCTTTACAGGTTTCAAGATAGCTCCAAAAGGGTTAAGTCACTCATCAAAGGTCAAAGAAAAACAACAGATAAAACAGGCCTTGGTTTTGTTAAGCCACACAAGGAACAAGTTGGAGAGTCTAGTAAGAGACTCCAAAAGGAAGAGAGTTCTGATGAGGAAAGTATTTCAGATCATGAGTCCTTGAATGATAGATGCGCAGAAATAGAAAACAGAATTCAGAATGAGAAGAAGAAGTTTTCAGGACCCAAGAGGTCAAATAAAGGAAAATTTCAAGGCGGATGTTTTGCGTGTCACAGGTTTGGTCACATGGCTTCACATTGCATGGCTCAAGTGAAGAAGGTAAATGACAATTTTAGAAGTGCTAGTTTCTTTCAAGGGTATTGCTACTCTTGTCAATAGTTTGGGCACAAGGCAGTCTATTGCGAGGTAAATAACAGGAACAGGTTTGATCAAAATAGGTTCAGCCAGAACAGGTTTGGTCAGAATAGGTTTGGGCAGAACTGGTGGATTCAAAGATCGGGTTTACCTCAGAGAAACAACATCGTCAAGTGTTTCAAGTGCAACAATGAAGGTCATATAATCAGACAGTGTAGAGCTGAAATTCTAGAATACAGGTACAGGAACAGTGGCATGATCAGGTCCAAGGATCAAGGCATAAACAAGAACAGGGATGAGAACAAGAACAAGAACAGTGACAAGAACAGGAATATGGACAAAGAGTTCAAGAGAAGGCCCGACAAGGAAGTTATAGACGCTGATGATGATCAGTGCCTAATGGGAGTTTTACTCCCACCCCAAAATTAATCACCTCATCAAGAGGTGGGGGAGGGACTGAGCTAAGAGGCTCATTCTTAGTCCCGAGCCCCAAAGGTGACCCTTTGCCATTGATGACAAAGGGGGAGAGATATGAGTAAGGGGGAGAGCTTCAAAGTGAAGAGGAAAGCTTCAAGTCAGGGGGAGCAAAACTTCAAAGGAAGATTCTCAGTTGTGGGCACAGTTGGTCAGTTGTTAGCACAGTTGGTTTCAGTTTTGGCTCTTGAGAAGCGTTTTCAGTAAAGGTTTGCCATCAATGACAAAGGGGGAGATTGTTGGAAATTTTGGGTATTTTGGGTACATTGCCTTTGCTCAAGTATATAAGTTGTCATTGATGTCAAGAAGCTTTTGAAGGAATTTGATTTGATGTCAAATAATTTGTTTTGATGAAGGTTACGACATGACAGTTTCAAAGGTCTTTTGCAAACCCCAAGCTGACAGGTTCGAAAGAAAGTAAGTTGGAAAAGTGTCACGATATCGCGACATGTCGCATTTTCGCGACTTAAGCAGGAGAGAGAAAGCATTTTAGAAAAGTGTCACGATATCACGACATGTCGCATTTTCACGACTTAAGCAGGAGAGAGAAAGCATTTTAGAAAAGTGTCGCGATATCGCGACATGTCGCATTTTCACGACTTAAGCAAGAGAGAGAAAGCAAGTTAGAAAAGTGTCGCGATATCGCGACATGTCGCAGTTTCGCGACTCAAAGAGGAGAGAGAATGTACGGAGTCAAAAATGTCACGATTTCGTGACATATTGCAAGGAAGGTTGTACGGACGAAAAAGTGTCACGATTTCGTGACATGTTGCAAGAGAGAGAGTCCGAAAGAAAAAGTGTCACGATTTCACGACATAATGCAGAAGAGAGAGTCCGTAGTGTGAATTGTCATGATTTCATGACAAGTTCGAAGAGAGAGAAAGTAACACGAAAAGTGTCATGATTTCGTGACATGCTGAGTGAGAGTCACGATTTCGTGACATGCTGCAGATGAAAATGTTCCAAGTAAGAACTGTCACGATTTCGTGACATGCAGCAAAGGAAAGGTTTCAAAGTAAGAAATGTCATGATTTCGTGACATGTTGAAGAGAAAGCGTACGGATGCAGAAAGTGTCATGATTTCATGACAGGTTGAAGAGAAAGCTTACGGATGCAGAAAGTGTCACGATTTCATGATAGATTGAGATGGAAGCATACGGTTGGAGAAAGTGTCACGATTTCATGACAGAAACAGAAAGCAGGTCTTCAACAGGAGAAGAGTCACGATTTCGTGATAGAAGCAAAATGAAAGAGCATGGAAGAAGAAGCGTCATGATTTCATGACAAATTCAAGGAGGAAGAGCTCAAAGGTGAAAGCGTCATGATTTTGTGACATGTTCCATTTTCGTGGGCGTAAGGCAGAGAAAAGCACAAGGCAGTGAAAGTGTCACGATTTTGTGACATGTTCCATTTTCGCTAGTGCAAGCAGAGAAAAGTGCAAGGAAGCGAAAGTGTCACGATTTCGTGACATGTTCTGCTTTCACGGGTGCAAGCCGAGAAGAGGTTAAGAAAGCAAAAAGTGTCATGATATCGCGACATGTTGTATTTTCATGGCAGAAGCTACAGAAGAGTTACAGAGACAGTGAAGCCGACAAAGTCAAATTTTAGCCGACGAAGATTAGGGCTTGTAGCCGATGAAGATTAGGGTTTGCATTTGTTATAACAGCCGACTAAGATTAAAGTTTTCATCATGAAAATTTTGTTATAAAAGGAGGGTTGTTTGGAGAGTTGATGGGTCGATGAATGTGTTGTTGAAGTGCGACGTTCGTAGATAGTGCACAGAGCAAGAAGTTCGATCGTCGAGAGCAGAGTGCGAAATTCGATCGTAGTGTGCAGAGTGCATTTCGTCGAATCATTCTAAGTGTGAAAGATCGCAAAGGAAGTAGAGTGTGCGAAGACGATGTCGCTGTGATTGCACAGAGGTGCAAAGGTTGAAGTTCGATCAAGTGCGATTGTGATTGCACAAAGAGAGCAGAGGGCGTAGAGAGCACAAAGGGCAAAGACGAATGCGGAGTGCTGTTGCTTGAGGACAGAGGTGCATTGGTTCTTTGAGAAGAACCTGAGGATAGATTTGGCAAGTCTTTGAGAAGGCTTGTGTGCAGAGGATTGATTTGTTCAAAGTTGGACAGATCTAACAGACAGAGGAAGACTTGTACTAGACCGACTGACTGTGTTTGGTACAAGTTGTTGAGCTACTGTGGACGTGATCATAGAAGGCAGAGGTCTCTTAGGCTAAGCATTGAGGACAGGAGGTCTTCGGTGGAAAGGAGTTCCACGTGTCTGGCAAGAGGTAGAGGCAGTTGATCTTCCGAGGGATCATTTCCATAGTAGAGGGTAAGGTATCTCCTTTGAGAGAGGCCAAATTGAGAAATACCTTTGGGGGAAGGAAGGTATCTCCTTTGAGCCGAGGCTCATAAACATTGTAATTGGGAAGGATTCCCAAAGAACTTTGAGATAACTTTTAGAGAAAAGTTTTGTGGACGTAGCCCAGCCATTCTGGGTGAACCACGTTAAAATTGATGTCACTTTGTGGATGATTTTGTGCATTGCTTTGATATTGCTTTGGGTATATTGCTTTACTTTTTTGAAATATAAAGAAAAAAGTAAAAAGAGGTATTATACTGTTCACCCCCCCGCTCTCAGTATAAGCTTGTGTTCTTCACAATACTAGAAATTATACAAGGATCAATCACTCTTGGATATACTTAATATCAATATTTAAACCAATGACTTGAGAAACAAATTATTAAGTCTTTATTAATGATCTTATCTATGCAAAAAAAATAAGTGGTCTTATTTAAGTTTAAATATATTTTAATATTTTAATTATATGAAGATTTTGAAGGTTACAAGGAGGTGTTCATGTTGGGTTTACCAAAATGTGAGGAGGTCCATGGAAATCCTAGTGGATCCACAAGGGCTAAAATCCCTGTGGGGGTCTATTGGCATTTTTGCCACATTGTTTTGATTTGTGATTATTCATGCATAAATTGTTAAAGTTCTCATTCCTCTGTGTTTTTCTATGAGTTTTGGTGCCAAAATAGCTAAGTTCGAAGAGTATCGCGATATCATGACCAAAAATAGCATGGAGAGCACGGGTTAAAAATTATCGCGATATCGCGACATGTCGCGTTATTGCGGGTCTTTTGAGGAGAGAGAAGCAAAGTTGAAAAATGTCGCGATATCGCGACGTGTTCCAAAATCATGGTCAAAGTGGTCAACAGAGGCAGAGCAGTGAAATTGTAGCAAAATCGCGACATGTCACGTTTTCGCGACTTGCGATGGCCATGGAGCAGAATGTTAGAAATTATCGCGATTTCACGACATAATTGAGCAAAGGGCAATGACAATGAATCACATCGTGATTTCGCGACATAAAAATGAACAAGGGCCAGAATGTTAAAAATTGTCGCGATATCGCGGTCAAGTTGAAGAGAAAGCTTAAGGCATGAAAGGCTTCGCGATTTCATGACATTTTTGAATATGAGACCAAGCAAGAGCAAGACATCATGATTTCATGACAGAAATCGGCAATAGTAGAGAAAGCAAGGAAACGTCACGATTTCGTGACATATTGTGGAGAAAAGCTAAATAGACAAGAAATGTCGTGATTTCATGACATGTCTTGTTTTCGCGATGTGAAAGCACAGAAAGAAAAAAATGGTACAGAACATCATGATTTTGCAACATGTTCCATATTTGCTACCTGCAAGATGGTGAATGCCATGGAAGAGAAAACTGTCATGATTTCGCGACATGGTGCAGTTTTGCAGGTAGACAGAAGAAGGACATAGAAGCAGGAGAATTGTCGCAATTTTGTGACATGGTGAAATTTTTGTGACTTGGAGGAGTGAAGAAGGCAGATGAAAGAACATGTTGCGATTTCACTACATGTTGAGGAAAGAAGTCCCAACAAAGGAGAATGTCACGATTTCGTGACGTATCAGGAAGATAAATCCGAAGAGAGAAAGATGTAGCGAAATCGTGACTTGTCATGTTTTCGCGGTTTGAAACAGTGCAAGGACAATATGAGGAAAGAACGTTGCAATTTCGTGACAGGTCATAGTTTCATGAGAACAGAGCAAAAAAGGAGCAGAATAGTACGGAACATCATGATTTTGCGACGCATCGTGTTTTCGCGACCTCAGGTGACAAAGGAGAACAAAGAGCCAAATTTGTCACGATTTCATGACATGGTTGGTTTTCACGATCCAAAATGGCAAAAGCATACGAAAGAGAAATATGTCACGATTTCGCGACATGTCACGTTTTCGTGACCTATCACAGTTTAACACCAAAAAGCAGTTCAAACGGCCCGATGAAATATTGTGATTTTCAAGGATTAAAAGCACTCCAAAATTGAATGTTTTGCTGCTTTTCGATGTGTGCAAGGTAGAACAACGTGCCCAGGCCTATAGCAAAGCACCAAAATTGAAGATGCCTCCATTATTAAAAGCTTCTGTTCATGATTTTCTAACGGTTCTAGCATGTTTCGAGGATGACCATTTAATGAAGACGACCGGTTCCTTATTTCATTTAATCTCTAGTTTCTCCGAGGCTGGTTTAAGGGGATCATTTCCTAATTGCTGCTACACATTTTGTAGATCTCAAGGAGGTTCGTTTCATATTTTAAATGCTACAAAGAGGCAAGACCTCTATAAATATCAATGTATATCTCAGAAAGAGGGATCGAAAGAGAGACTTTTGCTGAGAAACTTTTCAAGTTCTTTGCATGAATGAAAGATATTTGGCCTCTGGTTTTGCAAGCAATGTTTTGTGTATTTTTCCTTCTATCTTATGCATTCCTCACTTACACTCGCATTTCTTATCTGCTGCTTAATTTGAATTTTGCATCTGAGTTTAAATATTTCTAGTGAGGAAGTGAGTTTTGGAATGTAATTCTGAAGGTTATCTGTGCAAGGTTGTAAGTGAATTACGTCACTGTATTCTATTATATGCTGTTGGTGTGCTTAAATTTATCTATTATTAATCTTTCCTGATCTGACGAATTTGGCCTATGGCTATATTTCCCATCTCTTTTTGTAATTTCCCATTTCTTTCTGCATATTTCCAATTCCTTTCCTACAACTCTAGTCTTCATCAAGCTTATATTTAGTAAGGTAACTAGCCTTCTTTGGAGATTGGTCTGGAAGACATTTCTTTCTCCCAGTCTTTCAATGTTGGCCGGGTCTAGGGTGCATTTTGTATGAAATCCTTTCCTGTGGCAGATTCATGACCAACAGGGTCCTAAATTTGGATGGTGGTTTAGGTTTGAAAGGTTCACCATGAGTGTTTTATGGATTCAAAACAAATCCTTTGTTTTAATGGTACTTTGAGAAAACACCTAAGTTTTAGTTTTGATAACTAATTGCTAAGATTATGAAATAGACTAGAATTTATATTTGCATAACAAAATACAAAAGCTAAACTAGAATGATTTATTTATTTTGAACGATAACTATCCCTAGGTTACAAGGAAAAGTATATTTTTTATTTAAGGCAGGGGTACGAGGAAAGTGCATATGCAAATTTTGCCTAATGCAAAATTACATGCAAATTGGGTTTCAATGCCTAAGGGGTAAGAGTGGATAAAAAAATTTGAGCTATATTCTTTGATTTTTTTTTTATCATGTGAAATAAGAACATAAAATAAACTAAAATTTAAGGTTTCCTTTATCCTTTCTTTCCTTTATTTGAAATATATAGAAATAGATAACAAAACACATCAATATATAACTTTTTAGTGAACTACAACTAGAGACTACAAGAGAATTTACTTGATTTAGTGTTTGAAGCAATATTACGATCAATATAGTCGAACTGTAATCTCATTATGACATGCTAAAAACACTAGCAGTGATTTCATGATACCTAAAAAAAGAGAGAAAACTTGAAGGATATATTAGTGTTTTGAGAGTTTGTTATGGCCAAGGGAAAGCAAAGTTTTTTGGTTTCCAGTCAAATCCCTAAGGTCCTTTAGATGACCAAAAATACATATAGGAATGGAGTTGAACTTTATTTCTAGAATGAAACCATGCTCTATAAGTGAATACCATGATATCACATAAAGCACAAGAAGCAGTCTATTAAAATAGACAAATATTTTGGGGTCAAGATGATATTGTGGTTCATAAGTATCGACCATGATATCATAGTAGGTAAGTGATTAAAGGATGATTGAAGTCAAAGTAGGTTCTTTAAGGTTAAGGAGGTTTGAAGGAAATATTTTGATTGACACATAGACATGAGAACAACAAGACTAAACACATACCTAACTGTGAAACTTCTCAAGGTAAAATTACATCCGACAAGGGTGGATAATGATATCACTTTGTTAAGATAATTTAGAGGAACATAGGACAACGATGATTCTAAAACCTAAGTCAAACAAGAAATAAAAGAGGAGAATAGTAGAGGAAGGAATGAGGGGTACTTAAGGTGACAAAGGAAATGTAAGACTTACTCCCAACTTCATGTAAAGTGAAATCATGTCTTCTAAGTTTAGACTGTGATATCATTCTAAATAATAGACCAAGGAAAATATCTACAAAGTGGGGGCTTTCAAAATATCTAAGGTAGGATGGGATCATATTAAGACTATACCCGTGGTTGCACAACTTCTTAGAACAAGGTCAGAAAAGAAAAACAAGAGATTACAACTTAAAAGTAAATAATAAAAATAAAAAAATAACAAAAACAAGAGGAGAAAAGAAAAGGGGAGGCTACAATGAAAAGAGGTGTTCCTCCTCTTAAGCTGATCAAGTAGGCTTCCTCCAAGAGCTTGCTCCAATCAAAATGAAACTTAATACTTAGAGCTTTGAATCACCAAATTTCTAGAGTTTATTTACCATGAGAGAGCTTGATAGAAATGGAGGCCCAATGCCTCAATTTATAGAAATCTTAGCTTGGAGGAGGGGAGGGAAAAGCATTGATGGTAAGGAGGAGGATGTGGATGAATTTTAAACTCATAAATACCAAAGAGGAGGCACCTAGGGAATTGAAAACAAGGTGAGGACATCCAAGGGATGGTGCCATAAATGGCTAAAATCCTAAGGAGGGCAAAGAATCTATGATTTGAAGGCCATGCCTCAAGAAAGTGATATCGTGGTTGGTCTTGGATGACTGTGATATCATTAACATGACTGTTGGAGGTCACATTGAGTGATGCTAGCTAGTATTTGAAAATTGAGTGAGAAATGGATAAAATGCAATATCATGGGTTATATTGGAGGATCATGACATCACCACAAGAGGAACATCTTAGGAACTACGGGCTAGGTGGAGGAAAAAAATAAATTTAGAAATTTTAAAGGAGTTATCTAGGCATCTAGGGAAAAATAAATCTATTTGGCTAGGTCAATTTTAGGTGTTTATAGATATTTTATCAATTCTTGGAACCTTTTTTTTTCCTAAATATAGACAACTTGGAGATGTTAAGGCTTGTGGATTGTTCATTTTACATCCAATGATTTGCATAGGTCCTTCCAATGGAAGAGAGTGCATGAATATATAAGACCCCACTAAATTTGAAGATAAACACTTGGTAGCCTGTTAGAAGCTATAAGAAGAAGGCCATAGTCAGAGAAGACCCACCATTGGTTGAAAGAAATCTCATCTCAGCTAGGGATACATGGTGGTTGTTCATGTATACAAGAAGATAGTCCAAAGGGAAGTTAAGAGGATATTCATCATAGGCTACCAAAGTTGACTTTTGTGGCCTTAGCTATCAAAACATTTTACATGACAACTGTGGTGACCACCTGTTACACGGGTAAGCCTACCATACCATCCTATGCTAGTCAGGGAGGCTATACCCACTATATTAGTGAATGGTGGGTTCCAAAGGGAAACATGACAAGATCTTAATGGTACAACCACCTGAACATAGTATCAATGAGAGATGATAATAGAATCCCACCATCCAAAGACCTAGAATTATCCAAAATTGATGTCCCTAGATCTAAAGACCTTGAAGCTTCCAATTACAATTGTATAAGTATTTTGGCTACAAAATAGAGGCCCTTTGTACAAAGTTTTAGAGGTAAATTTCTCTCATCCTACCCTATAAATGGGTTGGTAATTTCAATGTAAAGGCATTTGGAGTTGCCTACTTGTACCTTATATATGGACTTGTGAGATATTTCTTTCATTCATCGATTGTATGAGCAAGGATCCAACCTTGAGCTACTGTCTAAGGAGCACCAAGCCTCCTCAGGTTGCATGCCTTGTAACTATTTTAGCACATGAATGGAAATTGTGACTAATTTCACTCTATCCTACTTCTTTAAGTATATTTTTGGTTTTGGGTTATGCATATTGAAGCGTGTTCAAATTCTATCTATTAGACTATGGTGAATATGTTTATTTCTATATTGTTCATGTAGTTAATAGGGGAGCCTTGGTCTTGGTGCATCGCCCTTGTAGCTTAGGTTTTACCTTTTCTACAATTTAATTTCCTATTCTTTATGTTTTCTATATTTTACTTTCATTGTATTTCCTTTTGCTACACCCCCTAAGAAAAGTAGACCTAAGCCTTGGAGGTTTGTAAGTGCATAAAGATCAAACCCAACAAAGACCCATCTTGGCTAAAACCCCCAAAGGTTTCCATGTAAATGATCCCTTTACCCATAGATATTACTATTTTGTCACTCTATATGAGGCATGGGTGTCCTAGGCATGTCAAGCCACTTTACCAATAGGTTGGAATATCTAGAGATGACAATATTTTGTATGGCATGCCCCATGGGATAAGCATTTATTCACCCCACAAAGTTGAAAGAAGACTCAAATTTGATTTTGGTTAAGGTCATAGTCAATCTAATTATAACGAAGCATTAGGAGATTCACTTGGTAAATAAAATAAAAAGGAAAGACTCTAAAGAAGTCATTCAACAAAATTTAGTATCGAGATTTTGGTGGGGGTCTCTATCTCTAAAATCTTATTGAAGCATTGTCTCCCCACCTAAAAAATTCATTCAAGGAAAGGGCCTATAATTATATGAGTTGAAGGCTTGTAAGAAAATCCTTTGCCTAAGATAATTAGCAAGATTTGGTGTCACCCCTAAGTCAAACAGTGAGTTGGAAGAACCAATGATGCAACATGGTAACTCTACTTAACTAGCCTTGATTTTTTTTGGCATGGAATGACAAAGACCCTTTGATTCCATCTACTCCACCTATTATATGGGATCTGATTCTTACCTTACCCCTCAATTTCTTATCTTATTTCTTTGGATAAGATGCTATCACTCTAATAGAGAATTTAAACCACTTGGTGAGCTTATGTGCAATGAAATTCATTGAAAAGTAAGATATAGCACTAAGGCTAGTGATAGCCTCTTTTAGGGGGAAATCTCATGAATGGTACATCAACCTTAACCCTTAACTAGTCAAAATTTAGGACTAGCTAGCAAACATCCTAATAGATAGATTTGGAGAGAAGGCAGATGGGGTGTCTCTCCTAGAGCAACTCATGACCATTAAAAGGATACCCAAAAGGATAATGGATGATTTAAATATCTAGTTCCACAAGATTTTGTAGAGGATCTTGGATGAGATTTGACCTCCTCTAAGCATGGAATTTATCTACTAGAATGGTTTTAATTCTAAAATTACCATGATGGTCAAGTCTAAGGGAGGGAACTCATTATCAAAATCTTATGGTATAGCCATCCAAGCTAAAAGTGATATAATAAAAATAGGGAGGATATCCCCTAGACCACCTCTACCATTGTTTCCCTCTATGAAACCCTTGCATCACCTCTCTCTAACCATCCAACCCATCACCAGTCTAATTACTTCTACCACAAGTTCAAGGAAAGCTCAAATTTTTTTATCCTTATGCTACTAAAATTGAATAAATATGGAATATTATGAGGACTTTCTTTAATAATATCACAAACCTAAAAAGGAATGCTCAAATATTTCCCTACCAAAATTACCCAAAATCTCCTTTCTAATAGAAAAAAAAGAGTGCTTGATCACCTCTAATTTGGTATCAAAATCCTTCATTTTTTGACCAATTTAAATCCTCGTCAATCATAGGATCCAACTCAATAGATGGTACCCATGCTAAGTTCCGGTCCAATAGATGTCTATAAACATGGTTAGGGACTTAGTCACCACCCAAAATAATTATGTCAAAGATCCTATATGGTACTATCCTACCCTTGACTACTACCCTTTCAAATTTCATGTTAAAAGTAAGTCTTAGGTAGTTAGAATGGATCTAACTGACCATAATTGTGTCCAACTTTCATAGTTGGAAGCCTAGAACCTACCTCATAGTCTCTTATTGTGCCACCAGTTATCAATTCCTCAATTATAGAGTAAACCTTCATCATTTAGGATGAAGTGAAAGCATATACTATATTAGACAAAGTGGACCCTTAATTTCTAGGATGCTACAAGTCTAGTCAGAGTATATCACTAGGTATAAGAGGAAGTTTATTAAATAGCAAGGGAGGTCTAGTATGTTAGACCCTAGAACCCAGGTAGAGAAGCAGATAATCAAAGGAGCACCCTGACTCTGTTGGAATATATTACATTATTTGGTATATGCCAAAGTACCATCATGGGTACATCTATAGATTAGAAAAATAGTCTTATATTAGGATTTACATTATGCAATGTAGTGCAAAGATATTTTAGTAATGTAAATGTGCATAGTTGTTCCTATGTACATGTGTCAATAGAATAGGAAGATGAAGAGTTATAAAAAGAGTGAGACCCAAGAAACCTCCATATGATGAGTCACATTCCATTCTATATATATGGATGTATTGATGTAAAAGAGATATGGTGAAGGAGAAAGAGTCACTTATATAAGCAATGGAAGGTGATGTAATATGATGTATTTTAATCTCTTCATTCAATAAATATTTTTGAGTATTTGGCATTAGCATTCTTTGAGTTCTTATCTAGTATATTCTGAATTTATATGCTTGATTGATTGGAATTATTATATCTTTCATATTGCAATCATATTATTGATCTTGAGACAATATTATTTTAAAAGTTAATAGTGGTATCCGAGCTACGATAGATCTATATAGAAATTGAAAGATCCTCAAGAGTCATTATAGAGATTAGAAGAAATAAGATTTATTCTAGTTAAGAAGAGACCAATAATGATAAGAGAATTTACTCTAGAAAAGTAAACCAAAGAAGATAAAGAGAATTTCCTCTAGAAAAGTAAACTAGAGAAGATAAAGAAAAATTCCTTTGGAAAAGTAAACCAGAGAAGATAAATATAATTTCCTTTGAAAAAGTAAACCAGAGAAGATAAAGAGAATTTCCTCTGGAAAATTAACCAGAGAAGATAAAGAAATTACCTCTGGAAAATAACCAGATAAGATAAAGAAATTACCTCTGGAAAATAACCAGAGAAGATAAAGAAATTACCTCTAGAAAAATAACTAGAGAAGATAGTATTTCTCACTGTGTTGAATAAAAACCAATGACATTTAAGAATATACCCATTCCAAGAACAAAATCAGAATAGAATAAATTTTACATGTATTGAAGAAAAACCTTAATATTGAAAAAAAAGAAAGTATACCTATTCCAAGAGCAAAATCAGAATAGAAGAAAATTTATAGGTCTTGAAGATAGACCTTGATTAAGAGATCCTTAGAAGAGGTCCTATTTATAAGCTTAATAAAAAATTATTCCAAATTATTTGGCTAGAATCTTTCCATAGGGTTGAAAGAAAAACCCGTGAAGACTAGGATTTTGTATATATTTTATTCCACTAGTTTTTAAGATAGCTAATGAAGATTATTATTTTTGGAACATTGAATACATTTGATTATTATTGTCTATGTTTTATTGTAGAAAAGTAGACATTGAAGGAGGTCCAAGAAGGATATCTTATTGAATATTGAGAAGAACCAAGAAGAAGGTTCTCATTGTAGATTGTAGATTGAAGAAAGAGATCCAAGAATATTTCACATTGAAGAAATTTCAAGATTGGAATATTGAATATTGAAGACAAAAGATAGAAGGACTACAGAAAGTCCTATTGTAGATAGAAGTAGTAGAATATAGAGATCCAAGAAAGAGATCTCATTGAAATTTTTTCCATAGTTAGAAAATTGAATAAACTAAGGTATTCATTAAAAGCATTTACTAAGAGATTTGAAGGCTAAAAAATTAGAATACCCAAGAATAGAGGTCTAAAGAAGATTTTAAATAAATAAAAGAAGGCAAGAGAAAGTCTTATTGCAAAAGCTGAAGTAGTGACCATTTGAACAAATTTGAAGTAGAAAATTGCAAGCAAAAGGAGCACCTAACCAGAAGAGATTGGGATAATTTTCACCATACGACAACAAGCACAAAAGGAAAAAGGATTTGACAAGAAGTTTATAAAATTTTGAGAAGATTTTGAGAACTCAAGACATTTAGATTCTTGAGAAAGAATATAGAGGTTATATTTGAAGTTAGAGTTCAACAAGAAGTTAGAAGAAAGTAAGAATATTGAAGAGGTCATAGTTTAGAGAGATTTGAAGACAACCATAAAGTTTTATAGGCTGATTTATAGAAGCACAAAGTTGCTGAAAGAGAAGTTGAAAATACAGCAAAAAGTAGAAGCAAAAATCTACAATTTAGAGAAAGCTTTGGAGAAGCTTTCAGAAAATATTTGAACATCCAACTAAGAGAAGGCTTAATAGAAAGAAGAGCAGTAGATTTGAAGGCTTGAAGAAAACCGAATTAGATTTTAGATTTAAGCTGCAATTTTGAGTAGCATTGAAAGAAGAAAGTGAGCTTCATTTTAGAATAAAATTGGTATAGTTTTGAGATAGCTTTAGATAGCAAATCTCAAGCAGATTTTAGCAGCATCTAAGGAGGAGTCATCCTATATAATTGAATAGCAAAAGAGCAGTGTTTGAAGCTGCAAATTACAGAAATAACTAGCACATGTAAAGAAGAAGAAAGCTGATTTTAGAGAGTCTACTGACAATAAAATAAAGGGGTACTGCAGCAAATACAAGACAACAAGATATAAATAAAGGATCAACAAAAAAAGGTGTGTTAATTTGATGCCATATAGATTATTATTGCAAAGTTTTTGAAGGTGCCTATTAAGAGTTTTTAGAGCATAAAATTTTAGAGCCATTTAGAGCTAGCAAAAAGGAATATTTGTAGGGTGTCATTAAGCCAAGGAAAGACACCATTACACACCATTGATTTTATAGAAAGCTTGCATATTACAACAACAAAAAGTTATAGTAGGAGTGATAAGGAGTTTGATATATGCTATTTTCAAATAGAAAAATATCAAATTCATTTTACATTCATTAGTGAGATAGATTTACTCTCATTTTTAGAGAAGTCAACAAGATTATAAAAATATTATATTGAGTTTTAAAGGAGTTATAAGTGAATAGTATATGCTATTTTTTAAGTGAATATAAAAGTAAAATTATCCTACATTTGTGAGGAATAATATTCCTCAAAATATAACAGATTTTGGAAAGATAAGAGCTCCAAGATCAAGGATAATTTTAGGTGCTCAAAAACACCAAATATACAAACATAAGTGGTGAAGAAAACCACTAAAATATTGGTGAAAAACACCACCATATAGAGCACCATTCAGCACCAGAATATAGGTGACAAGCTCTACATCAAACATCCACCCATTTGAAGGAAAGAAGCACTAACAAAAGTGATAAAGAAAAAGAGCCATTAGGCTCAAGATTCGACCAACCAAAGGAGCAAGAATATGTCAGCTACAACCTACAAAAGATAATCTTCATAAATACTACGTAGCACTACGATTCTATCTACTTAAATCAAGGTAGATTATAAAGAGGATAGAAAAATATAGGGTGCATAATAAAAAAGGATTATCAATAGATCAAGTTTCCAAATAAAATACTATAGGACCACCATTGGAGCATACAAGAGGTATTATAGCTAGAGCCATCCGTAAATGCATCCATCGTAATCCAAGGAGAGAAGAAACCTCACATAGTGCAGTTAAAAAGAAGCAAGAATACGTTGGAGAAAAGTGAAAGGAAAAATACATTGTAAAGCCTTGTAATTTCATATGTTGGAGAAATGAGCGTATGCATAAACATTTGTAACACTTGTATTGAGCAAGAACATGGAATATTTCCATTTGGCACAAGGGTCAAAGTTGGCTCATAAGCCATAACATAAATATCCAAGAAATAAGAGTGCTCAACACTCTACATCATAATCTAACACTCAAGAGAGGTTTAGTAACTCCCAAAAAAGAAGAAATATTGTGCCAAGTGTCCATTTCAAACTTTCATGAACGTTGGTGCCACCAAGAAGGGAGTCAAAGCATATTATAATACCTGTAATACGTGGCACTTAGCAAAAGAAAGGAGAAGAGCTCATATAGCTGAAGTAGCACTTATATAGCAAAGTCTAGCACCATACATAGAAAATTCAAGGAGGAGCATTAAATAAAGGATCAAAGCTTCTTTCAAACACCATACATAGCAGATTCCAAGCACGGTTGACCAGAAGGAAAAATGCCCAACAAGTCAAGGAGCACCTAAATATTTGAGGTAATACTTACTATAGTATTTTTCATATTAAAGGCTTATATTGGTAGGAGGAATAAGGAACTAAGGGAATATATTCTAAGGATACATTTTTAAAGATATTAGTGGATTGATAAGTAATTTAAAATCTTAGAAAAATTAGAATATTATTTTTGAAGCCATTTATCATATTTTGAAGAATTTTTTTGGGATTTGAAGTATTATATTTGAGTTTTGTAGAATTGCATATTTAGATTTACAAAACAAAGTTAATATTTACAAAATTACTAAGGTTGGAGAAATAAGGCATTAAACATCAAATTAGGATCACAAAATATTGAAAATATTATTTTTCTAAATTTCTAGAGTTGGATGAATAAGGAATCCTACTTCAAATTAGTTTATGAAATTTAGAATAAAATATTTTATTCATAAATTTGGGAGACAAAAGGAGTTCTACATAAAGAAATATTGCATTAAGATTTGAATATTTGTAAAGGATTAAGGAATCATAAGATAGTCTCCTCATGATAACTACAAAAAAACTCTTTCTTTCAGATTCCCAATTGCTCAAAGGCCCTTACAATACTTCATGGAAAAATAAAGTAAGATCAATCTTGATAGTGGAAAAACTTTGGGACATAGTGGTGGAGAACAGATCTTACATAATACAGAAAACCAGAAAAACAAGAGCCCAAAATTTGTATTCAATACTTCGAAAGAATTTTACAAGAATATACAGCCAAAATGCTGTTTTCCAACCCCCTCTCATTACAATCCATGGGTTTTTATTGAGGTCCCGATCCTCTATGCTTTCACACTTCCCACGATCTACAATTGCCACTTGGAACAATTTTGGAAAGTTGCATTGATGAGACTCTAGGTGAGGTGCATGACTGGCTGCCATATCCAACGAAATCTTCTTCTTGATCTGCTGCTTGCTGTTAGTTGCTTTAAACACATCTTCCAGATATCCTACGCGAGTGGCCAACATGCCCGTTGAAATCCTTCTTTGGAACTGCTGCTTCACTGCCGCTAATTTGTCGCGCATGAAGGGATGTCTTTATGAAAGCTGGAGTGCGTGTTTTCCTATTTGGTCATGATATCATGACATGTCACGATATCATGACCATTTCCCTCCTATGCTTTCTCTCTCCAGCTCCCATCGCGATATCGCGACATGTCGTGATATCGCGACATTTCCTCCATCAAGCCTTCTCCCTCCATTTTGGCTGCGATATCGCGACTTGTGATATCGTGTCGTTTTCATCTATCGGCCTCCGTTCTCCTACTTCGGTCACGAAATCATGACATGTCACGATTTCGCGACCATTTGTCTTTCGCTCCTTGCCTTCCCTGCTTTGGTCACGATTTCACGACGTGTCGCGAAATCGCGACCTTTGTTCCTCTGCGCCTTTGTTCTCCGATTTGGTTGCGATTTCATGACCTTTGGTCTTCGCGCCTTTGTTTCCCCTATGGTGGTCACGATTTTGTGACCTCTGGTCTCCACGCCTTTGTTTCCTCTGTAGTGGTCACGATTTCACGACATGTCACAAAATCGTGACATGTCACAAAATTGTGACATGTCATGATTTCGCAACCTCTGGTCTCCGTGCCTTTGTTTCCTCTGCGGTGGTCATGATTTCGTGACATGTCATGATTTTGCGACGTTTGGTCTCTGCGCCTTTGCTTTCTCTGTGGTGGTCACGATTTCGTGACATGTTGCGAAATCGCGACATGTCACGATTTCGTGACCTTTGGTCTGCTGCTCCCCTATCTTCCATTTTGGTCGCGATATCGCGACACTCTTTGTGTCACGATATCGCGACACATATTTTTCTTGCAACACTTAGAAAAAAATAACATTGCAACACTTAGAAAAAAATAACAACAAAAAGTTTGGTTGATGCTCGATTGCTTTGCTGCCCTCGGATGCTCCTGCATTAGACACCCGGGGTGGATTGAGAAGTGATCCTCACTTCTGATCTTTGGGAGGAAGACCCAGGTGGTCAACCTCTATTTTTGATAACCAAGTTGCATCTTCTATAGGTCTGCCCTTCCACTTGATCAAATACTCAGAATATTGTTTGTTCCTTGTGCTTCTGCCTTCACGAGTATCTAATATTTCCTCGATCTCGTCTTTGGTTGGGTTAGATGCTGGAATGCTCCACAATTCTTTGCTTGGTGCCTCTGTACTATCTCCTTCATGGTATTCCACTAAATATGATATGTTAAAAATGGGTGAAATGTCAAGCCCACTTGGCAATTCCACTTCATATGCATTGCCTGAATCCCGTTTTTCCAGTATTTTGCATGGCCCAAACTTCTTCATCTTCAACTTGTTGTAAGTTTTGGCTGGAAATCTTTCTTTTTTGAGATGGACCGTGACTTCATCTCCCACTTCGAATTCTTTGAACCAACGCTTTTGGTCTGCTCTTGCTTTATACTGAGTATTCATCTTTGCAATTTGTTTCTTTACTTATTCATGCAGGCTTCTCATCTATTTCACGAATTCCTCAGCCTCTGCACTGCACTTTTCTCCTTTATCTAATTTTCTCAGCTCAGAAACATTTCTTGGACTATTTCCATATATGATTTGGAATGGAGATTTGTTTGTACTCTTATTGACAGAATTGTTGTATGCAAATTCCGCCTGTGGCAAAACTAAATCCCATCCCTTGGGTTTATCTGCTATCAAGCATCTTAACAAATTACCCAGACTTCTATTTACCACCTCTGTTTGTCCATCAGTTTGTGGGTGGTATGCAGAACTGAACTTTAGATCTGTCTTTAGCTTCTTCCACAATGTTCTCCAGAAATACCCAACAAACTTTGTATCTCTGTCAAAAACTATGCTTCTTGGTAGACCGTGAAGTCATACCACTTCTTTGAAAAATAACCCTGCAATGTGAACTGCATCACTTGTCTTCTAGCAGGGAATAAAATGTGCCATTTTGGAGAATCGATCAACTACCACAAATACAGAGTCATTTCCCCTCTGTGTTCTCGGCAATCCAAGAATAAAATCCATGCTTATGTCCTCCCATGGCCTCTCAGGTACAGGTAACGGCTGGTATAATCCTGTGTTTTGCCTTACGCCTTTTGCCATCTAGCATATTCTACAACTTTGCACAAACTTTCTCACATCTTGCTGAAGTTGCGGCCAGTAGTAATTTTCATTCACTAGGGCAATGGTCTTATCCCGACCAAAATTCCCAGCCAACCCTTCGTTGTGCTTTTCCTTGATTAAGTTCTCCCGCATGGAACTCCTTGGAATGCATAATTTACTTCCCTTGAACAGCATTCCATCTTGGATTAGGAAATCTAACCATTTTGTCCTGTCCATAGTAACAGGTGCCAAGCAAGTCGTCCAGGCTTCTGCAAAATCAGGATCTTCAGGATAAAGACCCTTCAGTTCTTTGAATCCTACCACCTCCATTGTCATTTCAATCAGCAGATTTTGCCTTCTACTTAAAGCATCTACAACTCTGTTTGATTTCCCGCTTCTGTGCTTTAACACAAAGGTATAGCTTTGGAGAAACTCAACCCACTTCATGTGCCTCTGATTCAGTTTTGTTTGGTTGTTGATGTACTGCAATGCCTGATGATCTGTAAATAGAACAAACTCTTTTGGCAACAAATAATGCCTCCACTTCTTCAGAGCCTGAACTATAGCATAAAATTCTTGGTCATAAACTGAATACTTTTTTTGAGCATCATTGAGCTTTTCACTAAAATAAGCAATAGGTCTGCCTTCTTGGCTCAATACAACCCCTATTGCACTGCCACTGGCATCACAGTCGACCTAAAATACTTTGTTAAAGTCCTGGAAGCACCAAAATAGGATGTTCTGTGACCTTTTTCTTTAATGCATCAAAGCTCCTCTCAGCCCCTAAGGTCCACTTGAATTCTTTCTTATCCCCTCTCATTGTTTCTAAGGGGTGCACAAATGTTGCTGAAGTTTCTTATGAACTTTCTGTAAAAGTCGGCTAGACCATGAAATGATCTTACCTCTATTGTGCTTCTTGGGGTAGGCCATTCGATGATAGCTCTCACCTTCTCTGGGTCCATTTTCAGACCTTCTGCTGAGATTACAAATCCCAGGTATACTAACTCTTTCTTGACAAAATTACACTTTTTCAGATTTATTAATAACTGCTCCTCCCACAGCTTTTCAAAAACCCTCATGATGTGCATCAGGTGTTCCTCCTAGGTTCTGCTGAATATTAATATATCATCTAAATAAAAAATGACAAATTTTCCTAAAAACTCTTTTAGTACCTCATTCATCAGCCGCATGAAGGTACTTGGTGCATTGGACAGACCCAAATGGCATGACCAACCACTCATACAAGCCCTCTCTTGTCTTGAAGGCTGTCTTCCACTCATCTCCTTCTCGGATACGGATCTGATGATAACCACTTTTTAGGTCAATCTTCGTGAAGTACTCAGCTCCACTCAAACAGTCCATGATATCATCCATCCTTGGCAATGGGAATCTGTATTTGATAGTGATCTTGTTAATTGCCCGAGAGTCTATGCACATTCTCCACTCTCCATCCTTCTTGGGTGCTAGTACTACAGGTACTGCACATGGGCTAAGACTCTCCCTAATCAATCCCTTCTCCAGCAACTCCTGGACCTGCCTGTTTAGTTCTTCAGTTTCTACAGGCATCATTCTATGTGCAGCCTTATTGGGCAAGCTTGACCCTGGCACCAAATCAATATGGTGACTAATTTTTCTTACTGGGGGTAAACCCTCAGGCACATTATCAGATATGATATTTGGAAATTCCTTCAATAGGTCTTGGACTTCTGCTGGGGCATCTTTGCATTTTGTATCCCTGACTCTAGGAATTAATGCATAACACATATGTTCATGCTTTAAATCATCTAAAAATTTTCTTCCGTCAACCAAGCAAATTCTTGCACTGCCACATACCTTTTCTTCCACCTCCTTCAGGGGTTTCAACTTATGACGCATTCCATTCTTGGTCATGGAATAGGTGTTGGCTCGGCCATCATGAACCGCACACCTATCAAACTGCCATGGCCTTCCCAGCAGCAAATGGCATGCATCCATGGGTAGAATGTTGCACAGAACCTCATCACGGTAATTTCCAATACTAAATTTTACCAGGCACTGTTCATTGACCAAAACCTTATGGTCTTTCTGCAACCACGCGATCCGATATGGATGCGGGTGTTTCTTTCTCTCCAGTTGTAGCTTTGTAACCATTCCCTCTAAAACTAGGTTATCTGTGCTACCATTGTCAATGATAATGTTGCAAATCTTACCTATGCATTTACACCTTGTGTGAAATAAGCTTTTCCTTTGATCTGTAGCTCCCTCTTCATTCAGTAGGACTCTCCTTGCAATCATTACTTCTCCTCTCTCAGCTTCTTCAGAATGCTCAGATCCAGCATCTTCATCAGCGACTGCTACTCTGGCATTTCCTTCCAACCTCCGATTATTTCTTTCTCGTTGTTGTGGGCACTCATATTGGTGATGTCCCTCTTCACCACACTGGAAGCAAGTCCCTCAGAATCTTCCTCTTCCTTGACCACGTCCAGCTCTGCCTCTTCCCCCTCGGTAACCATTATTCTGATTATGGGGGCGGTCTGTATTTTCTCTCCTTTGTTCTTGATTGCTGCTACCTTCTCCATTTTTTTGAGAATCTTCATTTCTTCTTCCATTGTTCCTTCCGCCGGTTCTTCCACCATGACCTCTTCCTCTTTGCTTGTTTTCAAACCTCCTATTGAGCTTCTCTTCAACCTTTAAAGCAAATTGGTAAGCGTCCTCTATGGTGGTCATCCGGACTAGACTTAGTTCTTCCTGAATACTTGCTCGTAACCCATTAATGTAATGGGCTACCTTCTCCTTGTTGGCCTCTGAGTGGCCTGTTCTAATCATTATTTTATGAAATTCTTCTATGTATTCTTTCACAGACTTGCTTGATTGCCTCAATCCTTGCATTTTCTTTAGCAGGTCTAACTCATAATCACCAGGGATGAACTGCCTCTTTAGCTTTTCTGCCATCCGTTCCCACTTAGTTATTCTCTCTTTCCCTCTTTTATTTTGCTCCAGCTGCACTCCCTTCCACCAAATGCTGGCATGACCTTTCAGTTTGGTCTTTGTGAATCTGACCCTATCAGGATCCTCAACCTCTTCATACTCAAAGTACTCTTCCAGATCGTTGATCCAGTCGATCAATTCCTCTAGATCAAGGTTCTCGAAATATGTGGAAACCTCCATCTTTGGCCTCTTCCCAATCTGGGATATGGCTTTGTATAGTCTGGCTTGAGCAGGATCTACTGCTTCTTCTTCTTCCTCAGGTTGGTCTTCTTCTTCATCATCTTCCTCTTCACTACCTTCGTCTCTTCTTGGCTCCAATCTTCTGCGCATTTCTTCTTGCAGAGCTTGCATTTGCCGCTGCAAAGCTCGAACATCTTCTACTGTTGCCATGCCTCTCCCACCAACAGGGTTTCTCCTTGGAGGCATTCTGCTCACCCAATTCCAAGCCCTTCCATAGATCCTGGTGTAACTACCTCTCCTCCGGTGATCTGCTACACACTCAGGAACTACTGGCTCTGATACCACTTGGTGGAGAACAGATCTTGCATAATACAGAAAACCAGAAAAACAAGAGCCCAAAATTTGTATTCAATACTTTGAAAGAATTTTACAAGAATATACAACCAAAATTCCATTTGCCAACCCCCTCTCATTACAATCCATGGGTTTTTATTGAGGTCCCGATCCTCTGTGCTTTCACACTTCCCATGATCTACAATTGCCACTTGGAACAATTCTAGAAAGTTGCATTGATGAGACTCTAGGTGAGGTGCGCGACTGGCTGCCATATCCAACGAAATCTTCTTCTTGATCTGCTGCTTGTTGTTAGTTGCTTTAAACGTGTCTTCCAGATATCCTGTGCGAGTGGCCAACATGCCCGTTGAAATCCTTCTTTGGAACTGCTACTTCACTGCCGCTAATTTGCCATGCACAAAGGGATGTATTTATGAAAGCTGGAGTGCGTGTTTTCCTGTTTGGTCATGATATCGTGACATGTCATGATATCGTGACCATTTCCCTCTTGTGCTTTCTCTCTCCAGCTCCCGTCGCGATATCGCGACATTTCCTCCGTCAAGCCTTCTCCCTCCGTTTTGGCCGCGATATCGTGACCTGTCATGATATCGCACCATTTTTGTCTGTCGGCCTCCGTTCTCCTACTCTGGTCATGAAATCGTGACATGTCACGATTTCGCGACCATTTGTCTTTCGCTCCTTGCCTTCCCTGCTTTGGTCGTGATTTCGTGACGTGTCATGAAATCATGACCTTTGTTCCTCTACGCCTTTGTTCTCCAGCTTTGGTCACGATTTCATGACCTTTGGTCTCTGCGCCTTTGTTTCCCCTACGGTGGTCATGATTTCATGACCTCTGGTCTCCGTGCCTTTGTTTCCTCTACGATGGTCATGATTTTGCGACATGTCGTGAAATCACGACATGTCACGATTTCGCGACCTCTGGTCTCTACGCCTTTGTTTCCTCTACGGTGGTCACGATTTTGTGACCTTTGGTCTCTACGCCTTTGCTTTCTCTGTGGTGGTCACGATTTCGTGACCTTTGGTCTGCTGCTCCCCTATCTTCCGTTTTGGTCGCGATATCGCGACACTCTTTGTGTCGCGATATCGCGACACATATTTTTCTTGCAACACTTAGAAAAAAATAACATTGCAACACTTAGAAAAAAATAACAACAAAAAGTTTGGTTGATGCTCGATTGCTTTGCTACCCTCAGATGCTCTTGCATCACATAGTCAAAGAAGAAAAAACTAAACCTACTGAATATGATAGAGATATACAAAAATTTGAGGAAGATGAAGCAAAATCCTTGATGATCATAACTTTTGTAATTTCATGACATACAACCATATATCAGTTAAGCAAAAACTTCCACGGATGCATGGAACACACTAGAAAAAATATTTGAAGGAAAAAATAAAGCTACTATTATAAATCTACAAACACAATTGCATTATTTGAAAGTAAAGGGTGGTGAAACCATTGAAATATTTTTGAGAAGAGTAGCAGATACAAAAGGGAATTTATTAACCCTAGGAGAAATAGTTGAAGATAAATTTCTTGTTCAATTCTTATCGAGAGCAATACCAAAACATTACAAACATCTAGTTACATCCTTACAACTCCTAAGTAAGGATACTTCTTTTGATGATTTAGATAACATACTACAAGAATATGAAGTTGAAAACTCAGTGAAGGATGAAATGAGTAATAATGCATTAATCTCAAAGGATAACTCACAAGGGAATGTTGCTTTATTTCCAAGAAGCAAACCAAAGTGGAATGATAGGTGTTGCCAAATTTGTAAGAGAGGACATAGTACCAGCTACTGCAGATTCAATCCAAGGAATCAACATCAAAGGAATCAGACAAGCACAAAAGGATAATAAAAAAGGTTGTCTCAACCTAGAAAATATCAAAACCAATACATATCACCACAGCAACAATGTCCACAACATACTCAATACAGATGAGGAAATCAAAAGGGGTACCTAGCCTAAGAGATAGATAAATTACACAAAATAACAAATTAAGTACATGAAGCTAAAGCTCTTATAGCAAACATAGTATTTCATGAAAATACTAATATTTTATTTGATCAAAACATGAAGTAGGACAAAGAAGAACACAATTTTAAGAAATATGAAGAAGATTCATATTGAAGAACTAGAATCTTCAATAACCAAATAATGTAATACAGGGGGTGTTGGAATATATTACATTATTTGGTACATGCCAATGTACCATCATGGGCACAACTATAGATTAGGAAAATAGTCTTAGATTATGATTTACTTAATGCAATGTAATGCACAAGTGTGCAAAGATATTTTGGTAATGTAAATGTGCATAGTTGTACCTATGTACATGTGTCAATAGAATAGGAAGATGAAGAGTCATAGGAAGAGTCATATGAAGAGTCACATTCCATTCTATATATATGGATGTATTGATGTAAAAGAGATATGGTAAATGAGATTCACCTATGTAAGCAATGATAGGTTATGTAATATGATGTATTTTTATCTCTTCATTCAATAAAGATTTCTAAGTATTTATAATTAGCATTCTTTGAGTTATTATCTAGTAGATTCTAAATTTTTATGCTTGATTGATCATAAGTATTATATATTTCATATTGATATTATATTATTGATCTTGAGGTAATATTATTTTGAGTATTTACTCATCAAAAGCTAATAGACTCAAGTTCCAATAGAAATCTAGGCTTGAGTAGTTCTAATGATTGTAAGAATAGTCTTGAAACCTCCAAAATAGCCTAGTATCAATCCTCAAAGATCACTTTCGATAATAAAAAGGCTTAGGTATTTACTAGCATCAAGTGCTATATCAAAGACTCCTTTCATCAAATCCTTCAATGTAGTAGAGCACCTAAGGAAATCTACTATAACCATTCTCTCTAGGATGTCCTCCTAATTTTGGGGTGAAATAAGAATTCTGAAGAGGCCCTGCAAAAGAATAAAGAGCTAGGTATCGAAAATAAATCTATTATGCTACAAGCCTCCAGCTCAGATTCTAGTCAAACCAAGCCTAGGTTATTCTACCATGTCCTAACATGTGGATATAATTTGATACATAACTGCCTATTGGACTCAAGGTCAAGCACATCCGTCATGCCCAAGAGGGTAGTATATTTGCTCAACTTAGTATATGAACCTAGTAGTAATAGGATAGTTTAACTAGATGACACTATGGTACTAATATTTGGATTAGTATAGGACCTTACTTTGGAACTCTAATAACTAACCTAATAGTGTTCCAAGATATAGCAATGATTAATCCATCAACCACATTTAAAAAATACCTTTTGAGGGACTTCATTGCTAATATTGGAGGATATTTGTCCCTAGACTAGACTCACATGTTGCTTCAAACTAGATATAGGAGTAAACTCAAGATCTCATCAAAACCCCTCCACATGGACCCCATAGAGAAAGTTCCTTTATGAATATCAAAGAAGAGAAATTCTACATACTTGAAGAGGAGCCATAAAAATTAGATTACTCTATGGATGATATGCTTCCATACATTTTGGATGATAACCTAGAGTAGTGGGCATCTAAGACATGGGGGATACAATCTAATGGAACAATCAAACAAGCAAAAATAGGATAACCCATCGCTATAGGTATGATGTATATATTGTATATAATAAAAAAATATAAAGAGAGAGGAAGAGAGGGGAGAAAATCCTTTATCCTTGTGAATAAAAAGGTCCTAAAATGCAAAGTGGATCATCTGATATATGAACCAAAGCTCAAGGTGAAACATTATTTATTTGATCAAAAGTAGATATATATTTGTAGGTATACATAGATCCATATCAAGGTTAAATAATTGATGAATAGAAGGCCCTATCTAGAGTAGCACCCATCATTAGATCAATAATAATCAACTATTGTAAGTGAAACAACCTAATTTTAGGAGAAATTTCATAAACAACCAAATACTAATGGTAGCACAAAATTCAATATCATGCTATTAGGAGGCACCAACACTTAATCCCTAATTAGGGACACGTTCCCTTATATCTACCATAAATTAGTTGCTTATAAGGACATGATGATTAACACCTGGAGAGTGCATGCTAGATCCAACAATATGATGGTAAATTTGTATGATAGGTACATGAATCTAATGGGTAAGATTTATTGTAGGAACATAGGAGTCATGTAACTCTCCTGATTGGACACAAAGGAAACCTAAACTATTGATAATTAGTTTGTCATTCATCCACATGAGCAACATAAAGGGTCAGTTCACCATGATGCAAGATCAAATAAAGGACTAGTTAACATCTTAATCAATCTCACATTGAAGCAAAGCATATGACTCTTATTCCTTGGAATGAGGGATAAATATCTAAGAGCATCACAAACCAAGAAAAGAGCATCAAAGATAGCAACAATGACATTCACAAGACTAGGAGATGATCAAGAAGATGACTAGAACTCTAGTTAACATCCAAACTTAAAAATTGGTTTGAAGGCTTAGAACAAACCCTCCCAAGCTTAATATTTCTTAAAGACAATGGGATGGATTTTTATATGCATAGAATCCAAAGGTAGCCCTCTACATAGGAGTCTTAAGCCTAACGTAGTAGTTTTCTCCAGTCCTTGTATCACTTTTTCCTTTCCCTTATATTATTTTGTATTTTGGATATCTCTAGTTTCTAATTTTGAATCTATGCCCAAGGATAATATAGACAATCTGGGGTTTGTCCACTTTAGTAGGCTAAATAGCCCTAGGAGCTGCCAAGACTGTAGAGAATTTTTTCTATGGTTCTATTTCTCTCAAGGAAATTCTCCAATCGAAAGTGGTAAAATTGAAAGGCAATCAGAAGATATATCCTGCCTTTAGTCAAAAGGGTAAATATCAGATCTACAATAGAAGAAAGGAAGATGAGCCCTAAAACCCTGTTAACCATTAGATCTTTCATTAATGGTTGGCATCATTTTCCTCCTAAAGAGATGTAAATTAAGGGGTGCTAAGGTTTATGGACCATCAATTTTGCACCTGATGGTTCATGCTAGTCCTTCCAATGGAAGAGAGTGCAAGAAGAAATAAGGCCCCACCAAATCCAAGTATGAACACATGATAGACATATAGAAGCTATAGGAGGAAGTAATTGGAACATAGTCACAGAAGAACCACCATTGGTTGAAGGAAATCCTATCTCAATCAATGACACATGGTAGTCATTCATGTATACAAGAATATAGTCCAAAGGATAGTTAAGAGCATATCTTCTATAGGCCATCAAAGTTAACTTGTGTGGCCTTTCCTATTAGAGCCTTCCATGTGGTAGTTGTGATGGTCGACCATCACATAGATAAGATTACCCTACCATCCTATGCTAGTTAGGGAGGCCATGAATTTTATGTTAGTTAATGGGATATTCCATAGAGAAACCTAGCAATATCTTAATGGCACAACCACCTTAATTCAGTATCAATGAGATATGATAGCAACATCCTACCATTCAAAGGCCTAGAAGCCTTCAAAATTGATGGCTCTAGATCTAGAGACCTCAAAGTTACCAATTGAAGCTATAGAATGATTGTTTCTATAGAACAAAGAAGAATCTATAGGCCTTTTACATAGACTTTTAGAGGAAAGAACCCTCATTATAACCTATAAATGAGATAATAATTTCATTGTAGAGGCATTGGAAACTGCTTGCCAATACCTCATATCTAGTATTGTGAGATCTTCATGTCACTCCTTGATTGTATGAGTAGGCTCAAAACTTGAGCCTCTATTTAAGAAGCATCGAGCCTCCTTAGGTCACATGCCTTGTAACTATTTTGGCAGATGAATGAAATCTGACTCATTTTACTCTATCCTACTTCTCTAAGTTTTTTTTTAGTTCTAGGCTATAAATATTAAAGTGTCAAATTATAGCTATTTCTATTATGTGTATTGAAGTGTCAAATTTTAGCTATTTCTACTATGTGTATTGAAGTGTCAAATTATAGCTATTAATTTTTTGTTCTTTATGATTTTTGTCTTTTACTTTCATTGTATTTACTTTACCTACACCTCTAAGAAAAGTAGGCCTAAGCCCATGAGGTTTGAAAGTGCACAAATATCAAACCCAATGAGGAGCCAACTTTGGCTAATCATAGAATAATTATTTATCTACAAGTACAAGTTACTTCCACCATCTTGCAAGAACAAGGATATATTGTTAAGAAGGAACCTAAATCAGATTGTGAAGAAGAGTGTAAAATAACACATAAGGTACTCATGGCTAAGGAAGTGACAAAATCAATAAATAAAGGGATAAATAAACAAGACAAGAAACAAAGTAAAATTTGAAAGTGTGGGTCATCAAAAACTAGTGAAGGTGGAGAATTTTCAAAACTTAGGTATTGTTTACAATCGATCCTCAAAAAAGCTAATACTTATAAAGAGTACTTTGAAAATGGTATAACAATATCTATTGGTTCTATGAGAAGAATGTGTATGGAATTATTCACCCTTGACATTATTGATATGCATTATAGAAAACAAATAGAATTAACTAAAAAGTTGAAGGATGATACCATGAAGGCAAGTGTTTGTTGTGACACAAGTGACCTTCTTCAAAGGATAAATTCTGCTTGTGATACAAGTGATTTGAAGCATATTGTGGTAAATGTGTACTATGATATAATTGATCTCATACAAGGGTAAGAGATAGCCTGTGCTACTTTGATTTAAATATTGTTGGTAAGAGAAGAGTTTATATCAAAGATGATTGTATTGGATATGACAAAGGCCATGTTGTTAGAGTTGAAAGTGATAGTGATAGTGATAGAAACCATAGTAGAGATGAGGAAATTGGATATTTCGAAAAGCATACAAAAGGAATTAGTTTAAAAATAATGATAAAAATGGGATACAATGGTATAGGTTTAGGAAGATATTGGAAAGGTATAAAATTGCCCATATTGCTAGATATAAGGTCAAAGAATAAAGGACTTGGATATATTGGTCAAGCAAAAAGCAATGAAAACTAATTTGTGAAAAAAAAATCATATGTAGATAATGAAGCTTCTAGGATGAGTTATTATAGTCATTGTGGAAGATCCAGATATGTGATAGCTAGGTGTTAGAACCTACATACTTATGAGATTTATAGAGGAAATAATCACTCCACAAGAAAGTTTTGGCACAAAAAAAAAGTGATCAACGAAACAAAGTGTTGGATGAAGTGTGAGGATGGGATAAAGTAAAAGAAATGTTGAATGAATTCTATAGAAGAAAGCAAAGTTGGGTGGTTGAAAAACATCATAGTTTGTAAAATGTGAGTTTTTCCATGGAGCAATGTAATCTTGAGAAAATTAAAATGAATAATATTTGTATCAAAATATTATTTGAGATATTCTTGGAAGTCCTATAGTGATAAAATCTACAATGAAACATTATGTGGAATATTCTAAATATATGGATTGACATAGAAGCTATAATTCAATAGTAATGTCCTAGAGGTAATGACCTAAAGGCAGATATAGAGGCTGACTGAAAGGCAACCTAGAGGTGACCTAGAGACAACCTAGATAATGAACTAGAGGTAAACTAGAGGTAATGATCTAGAGGTGACCTAGAGCCAAAGACCTAAAGGTGACTCGAAGAAAAATACATAGAGGCAATAACCAAAGGTAGACCCTGAGACAGAGAAAGAGGAAGACCCTAAGATAGAGAAAGAGGAATATCGTAAGACAGAGAAAGAGGAGGACCTGATAGAGAATACCCAAAGCAATATCCAAATCCAGAACCAAAGCTAGAGCACAATTCTAGTTTACGAACCCTAGTAATTATGGAGGGTACTGATATTTATACTAAATAATGTAATAGGTGGTTTTATCCACTATTACATTATTTGATGTTTTGTAATTATTAGAGAAAGATTTATGATTTCACCTCATATGAAATTGGATAGCCAAATATCCCATAAGCATGAGAGAAGATGAAAATATAAAATTGAAGGTAAAACACCAAGGGGTGAAAACATCGAAGATTGTTTTGAAACTAAGAGACATATTATTATATAGATATGCATGTTGCACATAAGTTCATGTTGGTGAGAAATAATATTACATTATTGTGATTAAAAATTATTTCCTACTTCCACTAATTGCAACGAAATTCTCATCCTATCATATTGCATGGATAACCTATCATTACAATTGATAGGTGTAATAGAGTAGATTACTACTTTTGAGGTTCACTTTGTTGTTTTCAAATCAAGCCTTTATGTATCTCATGTGTGGGAGAACACATAATATTTATCCAATGGTTCTCATTACTCTGTTAAAAGTGCAGAATAACTAGAATAGGAATCTAGGACTTCCACTAGTATCCATATATATTCACTTGTTCAACAAGGTTGTTGGATGGTACTTACTACTCTTGAAAAATATTATTGATCTTTTGTTGTCTTGTGCTTGCCAAATATAGTCTTCCAAACATTGATTATTAAGTGTTTTTATGGGCACATTGAACATTCAAAATTTAATTTTTACTCCCCCCTTAATGTGAAATCTACACTTGCAAAATATTTAGGAGTATCAGGTACAACCAATCATGCACTCCAAAACAATTCTTAGTAAGTCCTATAACATGCAATACTTTTGTTATCTTGCATTTATCTGATCCAAGTTTTAAATTAACATTAGCTATGCCTTTGATGTCATAGGATGTGTACATATATCTTTTGTTTACAAAAAATGTTGAGATCCTATATCCCCTTTTATTGGCTACATTTTCTTTTGATTTGAAAGGAGAGAATAATATTTGTAGTAGCCTTCTTTACTATATTTGGTTTAGCTATAGTCTTTGAAAATTTCATGGTAGCCATGGCCTTCATTGGCTTGAAGATATATTTTGATGTGGACTTCTTGGTATTTTTAGATGGCCTCTTTATCAAAGTCTTTTTGGTCCTCTCAAAAAGCTTAAAGAAGACCTTAAACTTAACCAACTTTTCAGTGAACATGAGCTTCTTGATTTCAATGGCCAACAAATTCTTATAGTTTGGTGGAAGTACATCCTTGTGCTTCTCCTCCATGATTTTTTTAATGGTAGGATATCAACCTACCCTTATACTTAAGAGTAGAGATCACCTCTTTAATAATTTGTAAATAAGTGGGATGAGTTGGTACTAGCTTGGATTCCCTTACATTTTAAAATTAAATATCCTTATAAACTAGTATTAGATGTACTTAAAAAATAATAAGGTAGACAAAGGAGCCACAAAAATGCCTTCTCACTCATCTCCAACCCTAGTGCAAGCTCGAGTGTATCACTACATGATTTGGATTCTTATTGTGAAAGGATACATAGATAATCGATCTTGGTTCCTGATGGTCCAAAAATTTTATCATCAAAGAAGATATCAATTTTAGCCTCTTTACTATTTGTGGCAGAGTTTTTATCCCCATTAGACACTTATTATTATACATCTCAAGAGTTTCAAGGCTAGGAAACCAATTTTTAAAAACTAATATTGTTGATAGATGTGTACAATCTAGCTTTATCTTCCTAAGCTTGTTCAATGAAGCTTTCAAGCTTATGTCAAAAGCCAATTATTTGATTGGTCAAGAAATGATCCATAATTTGTGAAGAGTAGTGAGGTGTCCAAATATTTCTATTAAATACTCCACTCCTAACCATTGGCTACTATGAAACATGATATTTTTCATACAAGGTTGATTTATGATATGCCAAGGAAAAATTTCTAATTTACAATGTGAAAGCTACACATATTCTAGCTTTGTGATGTTTTGTAGAATGCTTTATTCTCTAAGTTTAAGGTGATATATCTACACTCAAATAAATTTAGGTATCATAGGTTTATCAACTGCTTAAAAGGAGCTGAAAACATATTTATTTTAAAGTAGTAATTCAAATAAAATTCCTAAAACTAATGGGTAGTGATAGTTTTTGAAATGAACACAATTCAAGGTACTCTAGGGAATTGAGATTATAGACTTCATTTAGAAGACTAATCACGGAAGATTCATTGATGAAAATATTTTTTAGATACTTGAGACATTCTATTGAGAGTATAAATCCTTGGAAATTTAATCCTCTTTTATAACTATCAATTTTAATGATCAACTCTCTTAACTGCAATGGAGCATTTGCATAATTCTCCCATATGATTTCTAAGTGCTTGACATCATGAAGCTCTAAAAACCTTAAAATTACTAAAATGTAACGATGAGATATTTGCATGGTTGAAATTATAACAATAGAGCCACATTTTGCCCTTGATAGTTTGCCAATCTTTGTATTGAAATGCTTGTTGTTGAAAACTATATATTTTAGTCAAAAAATATATTTTGGGTTTGATATTCCTAGGACTTTTGTGTACTCTTAAAAAGGAGGTAGGTAGTGCAATGTGCATCCCATTCAAATCATGCTATCAAAATAGCTTGTGGCTTCCATTATACCTTGAAACTACATTATTTCCTTGGATTTTCTAACTTTTCATGCACTTTGTTTTATTAGATGGAATAAGGGGTTTGAAAGGGTCCCCAAACCTTTTATAAAATTGCATCAAAGATTTCAAGAGAGACAAATAACACAAAATAGACATGGAATAATCCCACCAAGGACTAAAGGAAATAGCATATCAAAGCTAAAAAGATAAAAAAGGATTTGGGAAAATAGAAGGAACCAAAAGACCATCATCAACCTTAATACTCTTCTTCTTCTTCAAAAAGGTCCACCTCCTCCTCAAAGTTAGTTTGAATGTTCTGAAAGTTTCTCATCTCCTAGGTGACCTCCTTTATGTACAAAGTAGTCATTTTAATTGTTCTTTGAAGAGACTTTAGAATATACTTAATGATATTTATCTAACTTTTTGGGGTCCTGAGATGATCCTGGGCTCTCATAGGTCTTTTTCCTTTTGTTGTAGAAACACCTCCTTGATTCCTTGGTTTTTTTATTTTCAAAGGAGAAGGAGTTGACTCCCCTGAATTATTTGAGTTAGGGATGACATGCATGAATTTATCTTCTTTTACTACTTTAGACTTTAGATGCTTTGAGTGCCTTGTTATTTCCTCTTTACCTTTGGCAATCCTCTAGTTCTTAGTTTTAACCACAAGATCCTTTTTTAATTCTCCCTCCTCTTTATTAGGAGAATATTTATCCTCCATAGAAGTATGATTGAAAGAGGTTAGGGAAGGGGTTCTATGCTCCTTGCTCTTAGAGTTATTAGAAGATTTGTTATATTTCTTAGCTTTAGAAGGATTTCCAAGACCAATTTCCAAACTTACCATTTCTACCTTATCCATTTGTTGGCAACATGCTCAAATAACATATTCAATAGACCTTGATGAAGAGGAAATATGGTATTGCCTCTTTGAATATGTAAAATTATTCTTTCAATCGATTGAATAGGAAAGATAACACATTTATACTCTTTTTTATGACATAGGTGATTTAATAAGGAAAGGTGGAAAATCCTCACTATTGTGAAGTGGTTGTCTTACCTAAAGTAATCCATAATCACCAGAGCCAATTCATCCCATGATGCCTTGAGATATTCGTGCAAAATACCACTTTGATAATTTTTGGGTGTTGCCCTCTACCCTTAAATATCTTGAGCTCCTTCATGAGGGAGTGATTATCTCTATTTATGCATTCTCCTACAATAGGAATACTTAAATCCTAAGAAATAAAAGGAATTGAGATGCAAAATTCCATACCCTTTACCCTGACTCTCCTATCCTCCTAGGATTTAGCAATTTGCATGGAGAGCTCCAGGTCAAAACCATTGAATTTTTTCAAGAAATTAAGGAGCCCTCATTTATCAAATATTTATAGAACTTCATTGTCAATAGTAAGATTCAAAGTCTCCACTCAATTCAAATATTCCTCCATATTAACTTTTCATGTGTTTGATCTTTTATAATTTGTGTAGTATTGTTAGTTCTGTTTTTCACATTCTATGCAGTCTTAGTGGAAACCTATGTTGTTTCTTGAGATTTCTCTTTCTCAATATCCTCTATGATGGCTTATGGTAGGGTGGATTCAATTTAATTGATCACAACCTTTGGTTTTTTCTTGGTCTCAGGTAGTTTCTTATTTCTTTGGGATTGCTCTTTGATCTTGGGTGGCTCTTCAACCATGGGTGTCTCTTTGGTATTAAGTGGCTCTTGATGACCCCCATACCTTCGAGAAAGATGATGATATTGCAATGGTGCTCCTCTTGAGAGATGCAATTGTGATATCTCAACCTAATATAATACCAAATTATGGAATAGCCTAAGTTTAAACAACTTGTAATAGCCAAATAGCCTAATTTATATTATCTTATTGACCATATTTAGATCTAACTAACAGTTCAAAATTAGGCTATTGTTGTAAAAACCTCTAATAACTTGAAATAACTAACAACTCACAAGATTACTACATGAGTGGTTGTAACCAACTTAATATGGTTTATCACATGATGTAATAAATCCTAATAAGTGGTAGGATTAGATGATTTTGAAGCATGACTAAACAAAATCACATAATGCAAACATGAAAATATTAAAAAAAATTAGTAAAAACATATGTAAATTTAACAACTTGAGAGCACCATAATTAACTAAAGTAAATTATTTTGAAATTAATGATGAGTCAATAATAAGGTATATGGGATCATATACCTTGCTTGTTGGTCCAAATTCTAGACTTGTGAGCATAGTTGTAGATTTACCTAATTTTAAATAAATATAGTAAATTAATAAAATATTTAAGTAAAGATAATATTAAGAACATATGAAATAAAAAATTATTAATGTAACAACTTGAGAGCATTGTAATTACTTTGAATAGATTTTGTTTGTAAAGTTATAAGAGTTGAAGAAGCAAGGGAACAAATAGTGATAAAAATTGATGGACTATTGTAATTTTGTTAGACATTTAGCTTTACATAATGGATTAAAAATTCTTTAACATTATGACCTACAAATGAAAAGAAAAAGTAATCACTAAAAATATGTGAATACAAATTTGATCAACTTTATATTCCATAAAAAGCATAATTTTCTAACACAACTACTGGTAAAGGAGGTGATATGTGGCCATGATTTTGTAGCACTAGATTTTGTTTCTACTTTACTTGTTCCTAATTCTTAGCATCCATAATTAAGTATCTCTCTAGGTTTTGTTCATGTCTATATGCACTCATATTAGTTATATGTAAATGTGGAAGGTTCTATGAAAATAACCCTTATGGGTCAAAATGTTATACCTTGTCATCTATAAGTCAATGCTATTTTAACAATTCTACCTCCTTCTTGGCATGTCTCATATTTTAAATGGTGAATAATCCAATATTTATAAGGAATATGGGAAATAACCTTAGATATATAAAGTTTTTTTCTATCAAACCCGTTATAAATTTGATAAACTATTTCTTGAATTTATAGCTTATTTAGCACATGCATGGTAAGAATATGAAGTTTTCCATAGAAGGAATATAACCTTATAAACTTATAATATTCAACTAATAAATGTTTTCCCAATTCCTTTCAATGGGGATTTAGTCTCTTTTAAAAACCTAGTTATATATTTAAAAATGATTAATTTATAGATGTTGGGGATGAGTTGAATGAAAAATTTATGTATATTCTTATCAATATAAATATACTCTTCCTAAATTTTGTGGTAGTAGAAATGTACATGATTAATACTCTTAGTTTTAGTGCCATAAATTACCATCCTATTAAATCTAAAATTATTAGTGACACATATATAATCAAATAAATATAAAATCATATGGAATTTTAGCCTTTGACCTATTTGAGAAGTCTCACTATACATTCTCATACTCATAACTATATTGTTAGGAAGAATATTATCCCAATTAAATATAATTTCTTTCTATACAACATCACTTAGGGTGGAAAAATACCTATTGTTAAAGTGAGTTGCATCTCATCTCCATTGAGTTTTGATAAGATAATCATAATGTAAGCAATTCTAGGTTTTAAGTTTAAATCTTATACCTGCCATTGCTATCATTACTGGTTCCTATGACTAGGGTTTTTTATGTTTACCATTTACCCACCCCTTAAAATAATTATCCATGCTACCATATTCATCCTTAAGTTTCTTGGAAATTGCCTCCATATACTCCTTGATGATATTTTATTGAGGTTATAGAAAAAATACATAATTTGTAAGTTTTTTCACTATAGTTATGCATTTTTTATTGATTATCACTATAGATAATCCTCTTCTCAAGACATGCTTACTACAAAAAACATTAGAATAATTTCTTACTGAAAGGATGGGCTTGTGGAAAATAACTAGTCTTTGGTAACATGAATTTCACCACTATTTTGGTAGTGCTAATAGTTTGCACCTCTTCATGGTGTTCTACATGCCATAGTCCCCACAAAATTTTAATCCATATGTTCTTCATTACTAGTAATTCAATAATTCTCATAGAGGCCACATAAAATTAAAGGTTATTTTTTAACCATGGTGTGTTAAATGAGGTGTTATTGATAATAGGCCCACTATGTTGTCCACTGTGGCTTTCTATAAATTTTCTCATTGAATCAATAGTCTACTAGTTTCATTGCATTTTTTTGTTGGCTCATTCCTATTTTGTGAAAAGTACAAACAATAGAAGAAATACTTAACTTTAGTAGTGAAGTTTAGAAGCAACAAGTCTTACTAAGATTCAAGAAGAATTATAGAGTTATATTTAACAAGATTTATAAAAATAGTCTGATATTAAACCAAAATTGGTGAGACAAATAAAATATTATAAATTTAGTACTCATTGATTTAAAAGAAAATCTCATTTTTTTGAAAAAAATTGATTATTTGAATTTTGGATTTGGGAGATATGGAAATTGTGGTATGTTGCAAGCAACAAATGTAGTATAATTCTAGGGAGTGAATGTGCTTTTCAAGAGTGTAACATTAAAGGTTTGTGGTGATTTGAATGCCATGATAAACAGTTTCATCCTTGATTTCAATGACCTCATGCCTAGTACATACCTTTATTATCACTAATTGCAAAGGAAACTTCACCCAAGTTGTAAACTTGGGTATACTCTAGTTCAATGCAAATGGTAATTTCTTAAATGGAAATAAAATTATTAAGAGTATGCAATACAAATATCAGATCAAACATCACATTATATATTGCCACCCATAAAATTTCTAGTGTTAATTTCCCTTTCTATCACTTCACACAAGATATAAAATTGGGTAGGCTCTAGTTACTTAAATCATGTTATGAATGATGTAGTAAAATAAAATCACATCCACACAATATTGCAATAATAATAGAAAATGAGCTTGAAATACAAAATATTATATTACATAAAGCAAGAACACATTATAGAATCATAGGCCTCTTTAAGGGTGCAACATATTTAGAAGTAGAGCTTATATATAATAAAATATGGGATTCCTTCATCTATGCCCCCTTGCCTTTTTAAAGACTCTTCATAACCCTAACTATAACACTCAAGGGTTGACTTCACATGCAAGTGGCAACCCAAGCTAGAATCTTCTACAAAATAAGTAGCTACATTCTTTATAAAGGTTGCATTAAATAGCTGCACTTGTCTAGGTGCCTCAAGTGCCACATACATATTACAAAATATTGAATAATCTAGGAATCTCAAGTAGCACATACACATTACAAAACAATTACATAATATCAGTAATATGGGATCTCCATGTTAGTAAGGGAGTCATTACATAGTAATATCCTCAAATTTGGATATGAGGGAACTATAATTGTAGCTACTGGAGAGGCTTTCATGTGACATCTTCTAAACTCTACCACATGACCAGGATTTTAGTGATGGTGTAGTTATGAAGAATGTGGCTTCTTCAGTCCAAAATTTTATTAGGCTCCAAGATGACTAAGCCTTCATCATATAGATTAGGGAGTGTCAATTGGACTTGAATGCTATTGTCAAGTACCTTCTTAAGACAAGAGATATGGAAGACTGGATGGATTTTTGAAGAAGGTGATAACATAATCTTATAGACCACTTGCCCAATCTGCTATAATAACTAATAGGGTACATAAAATTGTGCTGCCAATTTTTAATGAGCATGAAGTTGCACAAAATATTACTTGTAGGGTTGGAGTCAAAGAAAAACCATATCACCTACATTGAATTTGCATTCATAATGGTGTTTTTCAATCTATTATCACATCCATTTTGATCCATCACCATGTTCTCCTTAAACTACTATAAAATTTGGGTACACTTCTAAAGGGTTGCATCCACCACCTAAACATTGGAGTTTCCACGAACATATAAAGAGGGTGATGGAGATGGGTACCCATAAATTTCTTGAAAAGAAGTCATTCAAGAAGCTTTGTGGAATGAATTCTTGTATAACCATTCAGTCAAAGGTAGCCACTTAGCCTATTGTATTAGATTTTTGGAGGTAAAATAGCGAAGGTAGGTCTCCAAGTACTTGTTGATAATTTTAGTTTACCCATTTATCTACGAATGGTAGGATAAGCTCATTTGTAGTTGCATTTCCTATAATTTAAATATTTCTTTCCAAAATCAACTAATAAAAGTGGGGCCATGGTTAGACACAATGGATTTGATCATACCATGGAGTTTGAAAATGGAGTCCATGAATATTTGAGCAATGGTGGATACATGGTAAGGATGTGTGAAAGAACATATATGAGCATAATTTGAGAGATAGTCCACCACCACAAGAATGACCGATTTTCCTCTAGATTTGGGAAGCCCTTCAATTAAATCTATGAAGATTTTAATCCATACATTGTTTAGTATTGGAAATAATTGAAGAGTGCCTAGAGTACAATATATTTCTCCTTTCATCCATTTGATAATTTCATATTTGTCCACAAAATTTTGAACATCTTTTTTCATTCCCTCCCAATAGAATGATCTTTCAACTCTCTCATATGTCTTCAAAAATTTTGAATGGCCTGTAGTAGGTGAAGTGTGCATTTCCCTAATGATATCATCATGGAGTGATGAAGTTTTGGAAACCATAATGTGATCTTGCTAACTTAATAGGTGTTCATCCCATGAATATCCACCATATGAATTAGGATTTATTTGAATTTGTTTCTAAAATGTCTGTAAGGATGGGTTCTTGGTTGATTCTTTTTGAAGTTGGGAAACCCATTAGGGGAGTGGAAACAAGAGGGAAAAAACTATAAATTGATCATAAAACTTATGGGAGAGGGCATATACCTCAATATTATTATTTCCTTTCTTATACACAATATTATAACCACACCACAACTATTTTGAAATCCATTTCTACTATGTTGGAGTATATACTCTTTGTTCCAAGAAATATTTCAAACTCTGCTCGTCCATTTTAATGGAGAAATACCTCCCAATGAGATACAATTATCGATGATTAATAGCATGGAGTATGACCATCATTTCCTTTTCATAAGTAGACTTCTCTAAACATTTCCTCGATAATGAATTACTAGTGAAGGTTAGGGGTCATCCTTATTGCATTAACTTGGAAGTAATGCCATGGCTTGAGACATCACTTTCAATTATAGAGGGTTTGGAAAAATCTTAAGTGGATACCATTAGCACTGAATTCATGGATTCCTTGAGATCTACAAAAGATTTTTCCATGGGAGTTAACCACATACAAGAGTTCTTTTTTAACATGGCAGTAAGTGTTGTTATCTTTCCATAACATTGTATAAATAATTAGTAGTAGTCAATGAGACCCAAAATTCCTTGAAGTGCCTTAAGAGTTTGTGTCTTACACTAATTTTATATAGCCTAAATTTTATTTGGGTCAACCTTAACCACTTCTTGTGAGACAATATTATCTTTCCTACATTCCAAGGAACATTTAGATCATTTGAAAAATTGTTAGCTTTTGATACAATATCCAAAGGGAGATAACAATCACGAGATGCAAAATAATATGAAAGAAAGTAAATATGCTAGATGACTAAGATATGCAATAAAAATAAATGATATATAAATGAATACAATGTAGCTATGGAGGAAATGAGCACTCCATAAATAAAGCTACTAGACTACATTGCACCCATCACCAATGGATGGTGATCCACATAGAACTGTACTACCTAAGCTACTGTGTCACTGAAACTCCCCTTGCTTGTCTATACTAACAATGAGGCCTTACTTATATAGGTAAATAGGATACTTGGCCAACACTCTATCTAGTTGTACAAGTGACACCTTGCACAGTGAAACTTGTGCATTTATTACATTGCATGAAGTAACTAGATAAATTCCCCCTAAATTAATCTAATGTCCTAAGTATGTACCTTAGAATATACATTTACATAATCTAAATGATGGAATATAAACTATTTCTAACACCCCCTTGTATTACATTATTTGGGTATTGAAGACTTTTAGTATTCAATATGGATATTCATCTTCTTCTTGAGCTTTGTAATCTCCTTCTGTGTATTTTGTATTCAGGTTCAGAAGATAATTTGTGTCTTCATATGATGTAGAGTAAGTTGTAGTTGAAGTTGAAGATTCTTCTTTCATGATATGATATTTGGTTTGTTTTGATTCATCTTCCTTATCTTCTATCTAGCCAGCTTTATAGTTTTCTTTGCAAGTGTCTTCATCTAGTTTTGATTGTTGATGTATGAGTAGAGCATGATGAAGTTGTCCTCTCATATTTTGTTTTTGATCTTACTGAGCTTACCTTTTAGGTGTACTGGTTCTTCATTTTCTTCAACCTGTTCTTCTGTAAATATCTTAGCAACATTTTGAATCATAACATCTTGTGAGATTCCCATTCAATCTAGGATTATGTATTTTCATGGATTGAACCTATTTCTTTTATTCCATCTTGATTCATAATAATACATGTATTGATCCCATCCATATATCCAAAGTTAATTATATAGTTTTTTTCTACTAGCTTGCTTATTGAGATGAGATTGAATGTTAATCCAGGAACATACAATACATTTTATAGTAGAATATTTAAAAATAATTTGCTAGGAGTTACACATCATCTCCATCAATAGGATAAGTATGTAGCCTTTAGATACTTCAAGATAATCAAACCAATGTATATTTCCTGTCATATGATGACTAGCTCCTAAGTCAATATACCACATGTGCTCATGCTTTGTGAGCTAGTTCCAGTTGGAGCAAGTTTTATATTCATTATATGATATTCCTTTACCCATTTGAAGAGATAAGATGTAAACCCTGATTTGAAGTATATATTATTAATTTGATGAAACCTTTAGATTTGTAGGCTTCCTTATGCCTCCCTAGTAATGAGAGTATGAACACCTAATTTTAGGTTTTGAAGAAAACTTATATCTTATCAACTTGAAAACCTTTGATCAAGTTTTGTAGGATACCTTATGACTCCCTAATATTTTGGAGTATGATATAGCGCTTTTGAAAAAATAAAGTTCAATTTTATGATTGATTTTGTATAATAAAAAATTAATTTATCTAACACCTTTTTTTATCCTAATTGAACTAAGCACTTTTCCAATTTTGAAGAGGTTTTAATGTTGGAAGCCTTTTGTCTTTTTTGAGAAATTTAGAGACAAGTAAAATATAATTTCTAACTTTAAAAATAAGTATTTAATAACCTCTTTTTATAACCCTTAGGTTTTTAATTTCTAACTTATAGACTTAGTTTGATGTTGTAACCCTCATCACTTCAAAATTTAGAAAATTAGAAAATTAATAATATTTGTAAAATATCAAAGAAATTAATCCAAGTTGAATTTCTTATTTCTCCTAGGTTGAGATGCAAATATTATTTTAATTTGGTAAGTTATCCCTTATAGCTTTGCTTTCACTAAACTAAATTTTATACCTTAGTTTATAACCCTTATATCTCCAAAGTTGAAAGCAATAATAAAGTGGGATTTCACCCTTACCTTTTTGATTCTAGACTACCCACTCTTCGATGCTCTCTTTGGCTGAATATAATAGTAATGATAAGGTTCCCTTGGGTACTGGAATCAATGGAGATGCTCATATTTAATGTCGAAACGTATACGCTGCTGAATATGAAATATTTGACCTTAAAATTACGGGAAAAACTAATGCTCCTTCTCCCTTCCTTCCACATTGTGCTTGACTAGATTTTACTGTGTTTATCTATCTTTACCTATTGTAATATTTAGACTTCGAGCACTTTTATTGGAGGAGCAAAATCAATCTTGGTGATGTGTGTCACATCTATTACGTATGGGCACTCCTTCGTAACTCTTTCTTGCTACTGGCCACTTTGTAATGCCTGCTCACTCATGTGGGAATTTAGAAGACTGACAAGTGTCACCAGATATGCTAGTGCATTGAGAGTTAAATCTTCTAGTAATGCTTGAGAGTTGAAGCTTCTAGTAATGTGTTGAGATTCAAAGCTAAGTTTGAGAGTTTGAGAGGCAACATTCTTGTCATGCTTGCTCTTTAGAAGATTGATGCCAAGAGGTATTCACACTTTCTACATGTAGACCTTCAACATAACGCCTTCCAAGGAGATTATTATAACTCCTTAGGTCTTTTAGTCTATCATTCCTTTTCTTTTCTACATTTCTTGAGTAGAAAGAAATCTTGTTTTCTGTAGGTGGATTGATGAGGCGCTATGGAGCGAGTAGCAAATCCGATGCTTCATTTGGTGGATGATATTCACCAAGAAAGTAGCTCATTTTTCTCTATCTTCTATGCTTTCAATGTATTGAAATCTATGCGTCTTTGTAGTGTAGATGTTGTTCATTTCTCCTTGTTAGATATAGATGCCTTTTAGATGTTGTTCGTCTTGTATTGCTATTTGTCTTACATTGGTAGGAGTAGACTCATTTTTTTGAAGTGTAGATGATGTTCATCCCATGTTGCTATCCATATCACATTGCTATTTGTCTCACGATGCTGTCCATATCACATTGCTATCCATATCACATTGCTATTTGTCTCACTTTGATGTCCATATCACATTGCTATTCTTTGGTAAATATGCACTCCTTTCTCTATGTAGATGTAGATTTGATGATGGCCTCTTTTGGGCTTTGCTTTGCAGGTTCGTCCATCCAAGATGAGCCCTTTGAGTGCCTGCTATTGCTTGGGAAGAAGAGTGCTTATGTTAAGCCCTTCTTGGATGATTTTCCTATTGATATTGTGCCTTTTGGAGACACATCCAAATCTGCTCTTGGGCTGTAAAAAACCAGATTAAAATGGTGCAATAAAATGTACTATATATTGTACATTAACCTCCTTCTTTTGCACTCTTATTTCAGATCTGAAATTTTGATTTCATGGCAGATTTTTCTTCTTGCAATACAAGGGTTTTGAGGTTATCTTTTATGAGTAGACACCTTCCCATTTTTTCTTGGACACTTTTATATTAAATCCAAGCTTAGATAATAGTAAATAGAATCTTTTAGTTTTTGCAATTTTCTGCATTTTCTTTTCTTGCATTCAACCTTGTAATGCTTTGTATATGAGATTCACCAACTCTCAATCTTGAAGCTTCTATTTCTATTTTTAGTTAATTAGGTTCTTCTCCATATTTTTTGGAGGATTCTAACCTTTTTGGATGGCTTATTTTGGCCACTACAAGTTCTAGATTTCAGTGCTTCAATAGTTTCTTTAGACACTTGATACAAATCAGATTTTGTGCCCTTCAAGAACACAAAAGCTAGTTTCTTTTGAGAGTAGTATAATAGTGCATAATAAATCTAATATACCTTTTTTTTAATGCACAAATAATTTCACATTATCACTCCAATTAACTCTCAAGATAATGCATTTTAATAAATCTATTGCAACTAATCAAGAATAACCTAAAATGAATATTTAAAGTTATTCTGCAAATTCACTACAACTAATATTGTAGGACTTAGTCTTATTTTCTATTTTCAAAGTAGATGAAAGGTAGTTGATAGATATAATTATGAAATCTAATCAACTCCTAAAAAATGTGCAAATGAACCTTAAAATGAACCCTTTTCTATTTGCACTTTTGAAGACTGTAATCTACTTTTCTTTATGTAACTTTAATCTAGATGAGGTGCTCTAATAAATCTGATAAAAAGTATAATTAATGACTTAGTTAGCACCAGTAGTTGCACACCTTTTTGTAATCTATTGTAGCTCCTTCTTTCACTTTTGTAGAGGATGTGGATCTTGGTGTCTAAGATCACCAAGTTGTTGCTTTGAGTAGGGTTTTGTAGCTCTTTGTAGACTATTTTTGAATAACTCCTTCTTCACCAAATGATGGTCTCAAACTTTATTTTATGAGCCTAGGATTTGGTGGCTTGTTCTCCTCTTGTAATATTCTCTTTTGTTGTATATTTTGAGAAGTCTCTATCTCTAAAGTAGTTTCTTATTGTTGTGAGAGGTAATCCTCAAATCTCCTAGATTTGATGAGTTTCTTCTGTCTTCAAGTCTTGTTGAGTTCTGACTTCAAGTAGGATCTTCCTCTCAAGATTTTGAATATCTTGAGGTCTTTCACTGGATTCTTCTTCTACAATTTGGAACTCCTTGCCAAATTATCCTTCTCTTGGGCTTGTTGTTAGTGTTAGCGTACATTAGTTAGCATGTTATTATTATTACATTATTGTTATTTGTTATAACTGGGCCTATTTCAGCCACGGGTGGTTCCGTAACCTCCGGGCTTATTAGGGCATGTATTGTTCTATTTAATCCTTTCTGATTAATACGAACTAGTTGATTACTCCGACATGGCATCAGAGCCAGAAATGTGAGAAGAGAAAGGAGGCAGCAAATTATTTGCATAGTTGGGCTGAAGAAAAAAAAAAGTGGAAGAGCTGGCTGGAATTTTTTTTTTTCTGCACATAGTTTGCTGTGCGTTTTTTTGTGCAACACTGCGTCCGCAGTCTTTTAAAAAAAAAATTAATTTTTTTTTTTTTGCACTTTCACGCACAATGTTTTTTTTTCCTGTGCATAGTGCATTTTTCTGTGCACTCTCATGCACAGTGCCCTCCCCTCCCGCCCACCACAACCGCAATAAAAAAAAAAAAACGTCGCATGCAATCGCGCGACGTTCCGCGGCAATTCCCTGAAAGAAAAAAAAATTGTCGTGCATCCGCGTGACGTTGGGAGGACCATCCCCCCAACACGTCATGCAGACGCGACGTTGGGAGGCCCCCCTCCCCCCCAATCCCGTCATGCAGACGCGACGTTGGGAGGCCCCCCCTCCCCTCCCTCAACACGTCGCGCATCCGCGCGACGTTGGGAGGCCCCCCTCCCCCACCAACCACGTCGCGCTTCCACGCGACGTTGGGAGGCCCCCCTCCCCCCTACCACGTCGCGCATCCGTGCGACGTTGGGAGGGCTCCCCTCCCCTTCCCCTGAGGTTGTGTTGCAGGTGCAAGACTCGCAATAGGCCAAAATTTCACGATAGTTGTGACAGTCGAGGTCACGCGCTGCACTCGCGACCAGGCCACGACCAGGTTGCAGCAGCGGAGGCTGCAGGCCACCCCCCCACCACCAGCAGTGAAGGTCATAGTCACGGCCCCACATACCGCTGCCAGAAGTGGAGGCAGCCACAACCATAGTTGCGGCCACCTGTCGCTGACAGACAAGGAGAGGAGGAGGCTCGCTCCCCGAGAGCAGCAGGGCTGTCGGGACCCTCCTCAAATACGAGGAGGTCCCTGATCCTCTCGGATCAGCCCGCTAGTCCACCTGGTGGTGGATTGTGCGGTAAGGCTCTGGGAGCCTGCAGGTCGCGGGTTCCAATCCCGCCGACCCCCCTTCAACAAAGGTAAAAAAAAAAAATTTCACATGTTTTTTTTAATTATTTTTTTCCTAAAGTTAAACTTTAATTTTTAATTTTAATTTATTTTCTATAGTTTAACCTTTATAAATTAAAATTAAATTTTTTTTAATTTGATTTTAATTTCTTTTTAAAGGTTTTTTAAAACTATATAAATTAAAATTAATATTTTTTTTAACTTTAAGGTTATAAAATAATTTTTTAAAATCATTTGTGGAGAGTTTTTTTTTAAGATAAAAAGAAGGGGGGTATTTTTTTTCAAAAATCAAAGGGGGAAAGTGAGTAATTTTTTGAAAAGCAAATTTGGCATTATTGTAAAGGTGCATTTTCTGCCCCGCCCCCCACCTGGGTCATTCCTGTGGGCACTTTTTTTTGTTGTATGTTGCATATTTGATTTCTTGCACTATAACATTAAAAGTTAAAATCAAATTCACTCCCTAAGTCCCCGGAATAATTAAAACCCATCCATGCAATTTATTGCACTGTAGCATTCGGTATTTGTGATACCTCTGGCCAACACTTACAGGTAAAGTTGTCGTGATTGCGCTACTGTATCCGCCGCCTAATATAGCTGCCAAAACGACGTCTAAGCTTGTTCTCTATAAATCGTCGGGGAGAGATAAGTTTGCCATTTTGCATTTTTTTACTCCATCCATTACCCTAATAGTTCTTGTGTTTAGGCGTAAATCCTGACGAGAGTTCTAAAATCCAAAGTGTTTAGGGGAAGTTACGCCCCACGCATGCGGATTGCAGACTTTCTATGGTAGGTGCCATCAACAAGACTATTCCCTTTCAGTACTGCTTATGTACCACGTATCGTATGATCTCTAAAAATTACCTATAGTTTCCCTCACGTAAGGGCGGGTGATTTTTTATTGATCTTTCTAAATACCTATAGTTTCCCTCACGTAAGGGCGGGTATTTAGTACGGTATAACGGCCTAGCAAAAGGTATATCGAAAGGGGGACCAATTGGTGTTATAAGGAACCTTCATCATGTCTGCAAAACTAATGACTGATTCTCATCAGTTGTTGAAAGGTCCTAATTACACACCATGGAAAAATAAGATGAAGGCCATCCTAGCAATGGATGACTTATGGGATGTTGTATCTGGAGCAACAACCAGACCTTCATCTATTGCTGGTGCTACAACTCCATCTACTACTCAAAGAGACTTTGATAAGCTAGACAGCAAAGCAAAAGTGCTCATCTTGCTTGCTGTGTCTGATGAAGTCCAACCCCATATTGCTGACTGTGCAACTAGTAAAGCGGCATGGGATGCCCTTAATACTATATATGAGGGAAAGAATGATTCCACCATTCTATTTCTTCAATCTCAATTACATAGTCTAAGCATGAAGCAGGGGGAGAGAGTTGAATTCTTTCTTTGCAAAGTTTCTGAATTGAAAGCAAAGTTGAATTCTTTGGGAGAACCAGTTGAAGACAAGCTCCTTACTTCAGTTGTATTGAGAGCTTTACCTGATTCTTATCGGGTGTTGATCACTTCCCTTCAGGTATCACAATGGAAAGTTACTTTTGTAGAATTGGTTAATATGCTTCAAGAGGAGGAGGCACGCCAACTACAGAGAGATGATTCTTCTAACACTGCCCTCTACATCAACAGGAAAGGGTAGAACCAGAAGAAGGGTAATTTTTAGAAGGGAGGGAATTCACAAAAGGATTCAAAAGGGAAACAACCTCAACAGAAAAAGAGATATTGCAAGATCTGTGACAAAGAAGGTCATGATACAAACAGATGTTGGCATAAGAATAAGCAATCAAAATAGAAAGGCCGGAACAAACCACAAAAGAACAAACAACAAGTGAATGTTGTTGTTGAAGAATCTGACATGGATTCTGAGAGAGCCCACAAAGTTCTCATGACTACCACAGTGTCCAAGCAGACGGATCCTATATGGTATGTTGATTCTGGAGCCAGTAAGCACATGACTGGTGACAAATCGTGGTTTGAGTCTTTTGAGGCCAAAGAGGGCAAACCTGTCACTATTGCTGATGATAAAACCTACAAGGTTCAGGGAGAAGGCACTGTTTCAGTCACTCTTCCTGATGGCAAGTGTCAGATTGATAAAGTTCTCTATGTTCCAGGATTGGCAAACAATTTGTTGTCAATCACACAAATTCTGGACAAAGATATGGTTGTGAACTTTAGTGTTGAGGGAGGCAAGAAGTGTTGTTCTATTACCAGGAGGGGTAAGAACATTGCAACCGCTTCATATAAGCATGGCTTATTTGCCTTAGATACTATCTCTACTCCACATGTAGCCATGAAAGTCTCTACAAAGGAGGCAACTTCCCTATGGCACAAGAGATATGGACATTTGAGTTCTGGTTACTTACTTGAGCTAAGTAAGTATGAGATGGTAAAGGGTCTTCCTTCCCTTTCTACCACTTTACCAGTTTGCTCTGACTGCTTGGCAGGAAAGCAGCATAGAGTGCCTTTTGAAAAGAGCTCTACAAGAGCAAAGAAACCTCTAGAGTTGGTTCATACCGATCTATGCGGTCCCTTCACTCCCAACAGTTGTGGGGGTAAGAGGTATTTTCAGTTATTCGTGGATGATTACTCACGAAAGATGTGGGTATTCTTTCTTCAACTGAAATCTGAAGCATTTGGCTTTTTTCAGCAATTCAAGAAATCTATTGAGAAGGAGTCAGGGACTTCTATAAAGACCCTCCACTCAGATCGAGGGGGGGAGTTCACCTCTAAAGAATTTTTTGCATTCTTGAAAGAAAATGGGATCACAAGACAGTTAACTACTGCTTATACTCCTCAGCAAAATGGAGTTGCTGAAAGGAGGAATCGTTCCATCATGGAAATGGTTCGTTGCATGCTCACAGGAGCTAGACTTGAGCAACTATATTGGGCAGAAGCTGTCACCACAACAGTATATCTGTTGAATAGGGCACCCACAAAGGCCCTACAAGGAATGACTCCACAGGAAGCATGGAGTGGTAGGAAACCCTCCATTTCTCATCTACGCATTTTTGGATGTAAAGCTTTCATGCACATACCAAAAGAGAAAAGGAAGAAGCTAGATGAGAAGACATTGAAGTGTATTCTTCTTGGCTATGATGAGCACTCTAAGGGTTATCGTTTGATTGATCCCTTGACCAAGAAGATTCACATTAGTAGAGATGTAGTTTTTGATGAGGCTTTCACATCAGCAAACACATCAGATGTATACCTAGACCTTGTGGAAACACAGGTTGCTAAATCTCCTTCATCAAAAGTTGGAGGTTCTTCTTCATCTTCAACACCTAAGAAGAAGAATCCAAAGTGGTGTACAAATACAATCAAAGACTCTAAGCTATCCACTCCACCATATTTGACATTGGATAGGCCTCGTACTCGCAGCATGGCTCGACAGGAGAAAGCTGCAACAGAGAATACTGGGGTTGATGATCTGTGTCAATCTTTTGAAGAACTTTCTATAGATCCAGTGAGAGATACAGAAGATATGGATATTGATAGTGATAAGGTGTTTATGTCTTCCATAGACGATCTTGAACCTGCATCAATACAAGTTGCTCTCGGTGAGCCTCAGTGGAAGGCTGCTATGGATGCAGAGTATAAGTCTTTGATGAAAAACAAAACTTGGAAGCTTGTCGATCTGCCGCACGGAAAGAAGCCCATTGGCTGCAAATGGGTGTATAAAGTCAAGTACAAAGCAGATGGGACAATTGATAAGCATAAGGCCCGTCTTGTTGCAAAGGGCTATGCTCAAAAGGAAGGCATTGACTACGAGGAAACTTTTGCACCTACTGCTCGGATGACAACAATTCGAGTTATTTGTGCTATGGCAGCATAGTTTGGGTGGAAAGTTCACCAGATGGATGTCAAAAGTGCTTTTCTGAATGGTGATCTCCAAGAAGAAGTCTATATGACTCAGCCAGAAGGATTTGCAGTGGAAGGCCAACAGCAAAAAGTTTGCAAATTGGTCAAATCCTTATATGGCCTGAAACAAGCTCCTCGAGCTTGGTATATAAAAATGGACAATCACCTCCTGTAGCATGGTTTTAAGAGATGTCCGTCAGATGCAAACCTCTATTTCAAGAAACAGGGTTCTGAGATAGTGTTGCTTGTACTCTATGTTGATGATCTGCTCATTACAAGGAGTTCAAAAACTATGATCTCTATTGTCAAAAGAGACTTGTGTCAATATTTTGAGATGTCAGATCTCGGACTTCTCCATTATTGTCTTGGTCTGGAAGTCAGCCAGAAGGAGCACTACATCAAAGTGTCTCAGAAAAAATATGCCAAGACATTGTTGGAAAAATATCGCATGACTGATTGCAAGCCAATGGCAACTCCGATGGAGACAGGACTTCAGTTATCGCGATATGATGAATCACCTCAGGTAGATGGTACTCTCTATCGACAGTTGATTGGGAGTCTCATATATCTGACCAATACTAGGCCAGATCTCGTATTTGTTGTGAACTATCTTTCGAGGTTCATGCAGGAGCCTAAGACTACTCATTGGAAAGCAGCAAAACGTGTTCTTCACTATGTCCGTGGCACAATAGAATATGGCCTAGAATACAAGAGGAACAACAAATTCTTCTTACAGGGATACACGGACTCCGACTATGCCGGATCATTTGATGATCGCAAGTCAACTTCAGGATATATTTTTCATCTTGGATCCGGTCCTGTCTCTTGGCACAACAAGAAGCAACAGGTGGTTGCTATATCATCAACAGAGGCAGAATATCGTGCCGCACGTGATGCTGTGTGCGAAGTGATATGGTTGCATCGCATTCTGACAAGTATGGGTCATCCATCCAAATCTCCAATACACTTGTTTTGCGACAATCAGGGTGTTCTGAACCTAGTCAAGAATCCAGTTCATCATGAAAGAACAAAACACATTGACACACAATGTCATTTCATTCGAGACGAAGTTTTGAAGCATCGAATTCAGCTTCAGCACATTCCCACCGATGCTCAAGTTGTAGACATTTTCACTAAGGCACTTGGACGTGTCAAATTTGAATTGTTTCGCAGCTCTCTTTGTATTGCAAAATGATGTAATCAGGGGGGATGTTAGTATAGCTAGTAGTTATATTATTGCCCAAATAATGTAATAAGGGGGGATGTTAGCGTACATTAGTTAGCATGTTATTATTATTACATTATTGTTATTTGTTATAACTGGGCCTATTTCAGCCACGGGTGGTTCCGTAACCTCCGGGCTTATTAGGGCATGTATTGTTCTATTTAATCCTTTCTGATTAATATGAACTAGTTGATTACTCCGAAAGTTAGATGGCAATAATTGTCCTAAGTCCTTCACTATTAGGGGCTTCTTCTTGGTAGTGGATTTCTCCAATGAAATCTCCTTTGATGATTTATTTAGTAAGTATTTTATAGCTTTTCTTTAGATGCTCGATGAGACCTTCCTAAGGTCTTTGATATTGCAGCTTCTGCTAGTCTTCACTTGAAACCTTTTCAACCTTCTGATATTAGAAGTGTTGGTAATATTATCTACTCCTGGATATTTAATTATGCTACTTCTAGATTCGAGCAGGACTCTCCTAGTCCTTCTTCCAATTTTGGAAGTCTTTCAATGATATCTTCTCCTAATATCTTTTGTTTCAGGTGTTGAATTGATTCTTAAGAAGATACCCTTCCTAACTATCTTGTAGGAAGTCTCCCAAATCACTAAATATTCTTTCCCTACAACAAATATGTTAATACCAAAATCTTAATCTTCTTCTAAATCAAATATTCCTTTAAAATTCTTATTCAAGATAAAGGTTTATGTGGCCTATTTTAGTATCAAGGCTTCTATGGCATTTTTAGTATCAAGGCTTCTATGGCCTTTTCAATATCAAGGCTTCTATGGCCTTTCCAGTATTAAGGCTTCTGTGGCCTTTTTAGTATCAAGGATTATGTGGCCTTTTCAATATCAAGGCTTCTATGGCCTTTTCAATATCAAGGCTTCTATGGCCTTTTCAATATCAAGACTTTTGTGGCTTCTACTTCAAGGCTACTATGATATTTTCTTCAAGGCTACTATGGCATTTTTTGTATTAGGCTTCTATGGCCTATTATTCAAGGCTACTATGGCCTTTTTGTATCAGGCTTCTATGGCCTGTTCTTCAAGGCTACTATGGCCTTTTCTTTAATTTACAATGAAGATCTTATGTGGCCTATTTTAGTATCAAGGCTTCTATGGCCTTTTTAGTATCAAGGCTTCTATGGCCTTTTCAAAATCAAGGCTTCTATGGCCTTTCCAGTATTAAGGCTTCTGTGGCCTTTTTAGTATCAAGGATTATGTGGCCTTTTCAATATCAAGGCTTCTATGGCCTTTTCAATATCAAGACTTTTTGGCTTCTACTTCAAGGCTACTATGACATTTTCTTCAAGGCTACTATGGCATTTTTTGTATTAGGCTTCTATGGCCTATTATTCAAGGCTACTATGGCCTTTTTGTATCAGGCTTCTATGGCCTGTTCTTCAAGGCTAATATGGCCTTTTCTTTAATTTACAATGAAGATCTTCAGTCTCGTAGATTCACCATATCTTTTCTTCAAAAGTATTCTTCCGTAGTTGTTGGAAATTTTGAGTCCCTAAGCTAAAATATTGTCATTGATGTCAAAAGGATCTATGATGGCATCCACTATATTTTGTGAAAGTGCAAGGAAGGATTTTTGTGAAAATCAAGGAAAATAAAATAAAAGGTTTTATTTAAAACTATGGATGGAAGATTTGAAATAGGTTTTTCTTAAAATCCAATTTGGATTTTCGTTTCATTGAAAAATGTGCCCTAGTGATGGAGATATTTAATTTTAAAGATTTAGTTTAAATTTTAATTATTTAAAATTAATCAAAAGTTTTCCCTTCATTTTCCACCGATGTCGAATTTTATTCTTCCCCATCCACATCATGTATAAAATGCACCTTGTTAAGCAATGGTTTATGTCCTCCAAAATTTGAATGATAAATCCTCTTTTGCAAAAGTTATCCTCCTCCAAAATCGTGCACTATTGACGATGAAGGTTTGGGAGAAGCACAGTTTGTAAGTTCATGGGTGCCAAGAGGAAGTACTTCAAGAATGAAGTGGAATAGCTTCCACGTGGGAAGCTTAGCCCACTTGGTGGGTGGAAGGAGTGTAAATGTGCACTCGCTGCTGCAGGTCTTAGGTTTGAGTCACCCGAAATTCATTTTTTGCTTGTGTGCTGTCGTCGCAATTTTTGGAGCAGAAAACAAATTTTTCCAAGGTATGTCATCGCCGCAATTTTCGAATATTGAGATATAAATGTTTTAATTTTCCTAATATAAGGTTAATGCATCATTATTGAGGGTTTTCCATGGTGGTATATTTTATGAGTTGTGGATTATATTTTGCACTAGTTTATGTGGGATTTTTGCATTAAGGAGCATAGTAAGTTGTGCATTAGTACAAAGTGTTTTTAGGAGAAATAAGGGAATGGTAAATGGCTGTGGTGATATTCATGCTATGCTTAATTAGATAAGGAAATAATTATCTTTAATTATTTTCTAGTGGTGGATGTGATTTTTGACTAGGAGAAATAAGGTGTAAAAGGTTATGAAAATTGTTTTGTAATTTCTCCTAACCCTCATGAAGATTGGCAAAAGAATATTGTGATTGTGGCAGATTTCCAAAGAGGTTTTTTTCATCTTCATAAAAGGTATGGGAAAATTCTCCTATTGATTGTTTATGGTGGTTGATTTCTGAAAATATCATTGGAGTGAAAAGGATTTATTGTGGTTTCCTTTTGAGAGTTTTTGGTTGAATGCTTCAAGGATTTCTAGTTTGAGAGTTATGGTTAAAACCTTGTTTTATAAGCATTTTTGTTGAAGTCATTATTTGTGTGAAAAACCTGAGTTAGGGTTTGAGAAGAACATGAGTATCATTGTTATGTGAAGAATGTTTTATAAGAACTTTAACTTGAGTTAGAGAAGAACATGAGTATCATTTTTATGTGAGATTTTTTGTTGAACATTGTTGGAAACATTTTGAGTTGGTTGATTCATGTTTAGACTAGGGTTTGTGAGAAAGAGTTTCTCCTTGTGGTGATTGGTTGAGTAGAGTTGTTTGAGCCTAGTCAAGTGATTGTGTGAAGTGGTTGTTCAAGTTCCATAAAACAAACTATTCTATATTCTGATTTGAGTTGAGTTGAGATTGATTTAATTTGAGATGAGTATAGAACATATTGAGTCTCTAACAATTCTCTTTATGCTTCTATGAGATTGCTGAGTTGAGATTGATTTGAGTTGAAATTGGGATTTGAGTATAGAACATATTGAGTCTCTAACAATTCTCTTTATGCTTCTATGAGATTGCTGAGTTGAGATTTATTTGAGTTGAGATTGGGATTTGAGTATAGAACATATTGAGTCTCTAACAATTCTCTTTATGCTTCTATGGGATTTAGTTGATATTTTGTTGAGTTATTTTGAGGTAAGTCTTTGAGAAGGCTTGTGGACTGATTTTGAGTAAGCTTTTATGAAATCTTTCTATGCAGATTTGAGCAAGCCCTAGAGAGGACTTATTGAGCATATTTGGATAAGTTCTGAGTGATCTTGTTGAGTAGATTTGGACAAGTTCTAAGTGGGCTTGTTGAGCAGATTTGGACAAGTTATGAGTGAGCTTGTTGATCATATTTGGACAAGTTTTGAGTGAGCTTGTTGAGAAAATTTGGACAAGTTCTGACTGAGCTTTTTGAGCAGATTTGATTAGGTTTTGAGTGAGCCTATTGAGCAGATTTGAGCAGGTTCTGAGTGAGCCTATTGAGCAGATTTGAGCAGGTTTTGAGTGGACCTATTGAGAAAATTTGAGAAGGTTATGAGTGAGCCTATTGATAGAGCTTTGAAGGTGACAGAGTACAGAGGATAGAGTCTCAATGGATAGATATCCAGCAGCTAGGACAATTGAAGATAAATATGAGTGAGGAGTCTTCAAGTGGAGAGAGATCCACAAGTCAGTGCAACAGAGAGATAGAGTCTTCTATAAGATCGTTAGCTAGAGTAGAAAGAGAAATAGTTCTCCTGTGGAAGAGATCCATGAACTTGAAATTTAGGGGATTAGCATTTACTTTGGAAAGAGGTCCATAAATATTGTAATTGGGAAGGATTCCCAAGAGATTTATTGAGAAATTTTTAGCAAAATATTTTATCCGTGGAGTAGCTCGCATTGGGTGAACCACGTAGATTATTGTGTCACTTTTGTGGATGGTGTTTTAGGTATTGATTTGATTATTGCTATTGATACCGCTATCTACACACTGCATAATATTGAATTGAAAAGAAAAGTAAAAAGTGGTCTTATACTTTTCATCCCCCTCTTAGTATAAGCTTGTGTTCTTCAATAGTGTTCTTCTCCTGCACAAGGAACTAATCTCTACACTATGATGGCACACCGACCTTCGAGTAACGAAGTTGGAGTCTCCTAGATTTCTATCATAGAAGAGTACCAGTCCTTTAAGAATTAATTATCTACAAAAAAAGAAAATTTGGAAAATGATTAGAAAATTCTAGATATCATGGATATTTACTAAATGCTCTATCAATCTAGTGTATTGAATGCTGAGTCTTGGTATTCACGAGTTTTCCTATAACTCTATGGAAAGACTCTAGTCAAATGCAATCTCAATATTTTCTAGGACTAAGATATATTTCAGTCCTCACTTGTGACTCTCCTTGATTTTATCACCTAGATTCTTATGATATATAGTGATTGGTCCAATGGTGCGTCATATTGACAAAAAAATCAGGCTCAATAATGATGGTGATTTTCCTATAGACCTGCACAGACTAGATCTACCATAGCTCTTATACCACTATTAGCTTTTGATACAATATCCAAAAGGAGATAACAATCATGAGATGCAAAATAATATGAAAGAAAGTAAATATGCTAGATGACTGAGATATGTAATAAAAATAAATGATATATAAATAAATACAATGCAACTATGGAGGAAATAAGCACTCCATCAATAAAGCTACTAGATGACATTGCACCCATCACCAATGGGTGGTGATCCACACAGAACTATACTACCTAATATACTGTGTCATCGACACTCCCCTTGCTTATCTATACTAACAATGAGGCCTTCCTTATATAGGCAAAATAGGATACTTGACCAACAATCTATCTAGTCGTACAAGTGACAACTTGCATATTTACAACTTGTGCATTGACACTTGTGCATTTATTACATTGTATGAAGTAACTAGATAAATTTCCCCTAAAGTAATCTAATGTCCCAAGTATGTATCATAGAATATACATTTACATAACCCAAATGATGGAATATAAAACATTTCTAATAAAAATAACTAATGGTCCTGTAATAATAATTTTTTTTTATCCAAATGTGATAGGTGCTCATCCCAAGTGAGACTGTAGATGAGAATATCATTGAATAATACCAAAATAAACTTGAAAATAAATGGGTGGAAGACATTATTCATGAGGATCTGAGATATTGAAGGTGCATTAGTTAGGCCAAATGGCATGACAAAAAAAATTTAATGACCTTCATGAGTTTGGAATGTTGTTTTGGAAATGTCTTTGTCCTTGAGCCTTATATGATGATAGCTAGAATGAAGATCCAAATTAGATAAAAAACATTGTGTTGTGTAACTCATCCAACAATTCATCAATCACTAGGATAGAAAATTTATCCTTAATGGTGAGACATGGTAGAGCATAAGGTTGTATTTGCATGGGCACTTGCACTATTGGCCTAGGTGTACAAGGACTTGCATGATGTAATACACATAGGGTAAAAGAGGTTGAGTTGAACTCCTTTGCTACAAGTGTGGGCATGGGAGCATATAGTGATAGAGTGACCGTCATTGTTACCCTATAATACTCATGCGAAGGGAAAGAATCAATTGCCATATGCATTGAGATGGAGGAAAGATGAGGAGAAAGGGATGAAGAGGCCACATGAGAGGGATACTTTGTTTTGGAGGGTGAATTTTGGGGATTTGGAGGTTAAGAATATTTTTTGGAGGCCTTGGAGAGGTGGGGTAGTATGGGAGAAGGATGAGGGGTAGCTAGGACCTATTCATCGAGGGTGATGGTTGGTAGGACTATATACTCGATAGGCAAAGTTTTTCTAGTTTAGTAGGGTGATGCAATAGTTTTATTTGTAGCAATATGTTCTAGAGGCACCTATCGTGATTTATAGGCAATGGGTGTTGGAAATATGAGCAGATTTTGTTGTCATTGATGTCAAGAAGTCAACACCAGTAAGCGTCAGTTTTAGTGAGCAACATCAGTTTCAGGTTCCTATAATCAAGTGCAAAAGAAATATTGCTCCCAGGTGGTCAGATGAGGTTTAAAGGGCAAAAGGAAGGCCCAAGAAAAATAATATTATAATATTAAAAGGACAAGACCCAAGGATTTAAATTAATTATAATAGTTTCATTATAAATTAATTTAATTAACTCTTAGAGTTATTAAGTTAATTATAAATTAATTATAATTTATATTTAAATTAATTTATATATTAATTTAACTAACCCTAAAGGATAGGGTTATAAAGTTTAAATTAATTCAAAAATATTCGAATTAATCGAAATCGTCGACGTCGTCGAATATATGACATTATGCATATAAAGGAGGGCAAAACACCATGGCATAACTCATCCATGATCCAAGTGTTATATGCAAAATTCGTGCGCATTGCAAGGTAGACGATCGTGTGTTTTTCAAAGGTTTCATGAGGCAGAAGAGAGGACAAAGCAGAGGGGATTTCGCTTTATGTTCCAAGGTGTTGTGTAGTGCAACTGATAGCCAAGGGCGGTGCTAAGACTTTGGTAGGTGTGAGGTTGAGGGATCAAATCCCGTGGTCTACATTTTGGTGAGCAAGGAAGGTCTTTTGTTGGAAGCTATGCGAGAGGCAAAGGACAAAGGGAAGGCGCTAGCCTTTCCCTTTGTGTGGAGGCATGTAGCCCACGTGGTGGGCACATGCTTTGCAAAGGCGCTCGATAGGAAGGGGTTGCATGTTCGAAACCCATCGAGGCACCTTTTTGGTGGACTATAAGGTATGCGCTAAATTGCTTGGTTTCGAAAATTGTGGAGGTCCCAAAAATTGGAAATTATTTTTTAAAGGTTATTTAAAGTGGAAATTGCATATTATAAGGTTTTTGTGAGGGAGATAAAAGGATATGCATTATTCTATTTTAGAGTTTGATTTTTGAGTGCTTTGAGCTTATTGAGAGGAGTAATAAGGTGTGCCAAAGGAGTTAGATATTTTTTGTTGAAAACAAAGTTAATAAAATTGTATTGAAGGAGAAATAAGGTATAGTAAGGTTTTTGATATTTTGACTTGGTGAAATATTTTGAAAGAAAATATTAAGGATAATTATTTGTTATCTAACCCTTAAGATTGGAAAAAGAGTGGTTGTGATTAAGATAGGTGTTTGAGGTCAAATCATCTTCAAACAAGAGGTAAGGGCATATTATCCTTGAGAGTGATTGTTGGATGTTATGAATGCTAAGTTGGAGTGAAAAGGATTGTTTGATAAGCATTGTTGAGTTTGATTGTTAAAGGTTTTTCTGGGTGAAAGTTAATGATAAAAACCTTGTTTGATAAGCATTGTTGGAAACATTGAATGAACCTTCATATGCATGATTAGGGTTTGTGCAAGATCATGAGTATCATTGTTATGTGAAGTTGAGAACTATCTTGAACTAGTTTTTGTGAAAGATCATGAGTATCATTGTTATGTGAGATTGTTTGATGAGCATTGTTGGAAATAATTGAGTGAGTGTTCATATGCTTGGACTAGGGTTTGTAAGCAAGGAATGTTTCATTGAGTGATTGATTGAGTGGAGTTGATTGAGCCTAGTCAAGTGGAAGTGTTGAATTGATAGTTCAAGTTCTGTGAAACAAATTGTTCTATACTTCTAAATTGATTTGAGAAAGAGATTGAAAGTGATTGAGCATTGTTGTGAGTGTGAAGCATATTGAGTCTCTAACAATTCTCTATATGTTTCTGTGAGATTAAACAAGTTTCTATGTGAAGCTTGTCTAAGTGATTGAAGAGGATTTTGTGTTAGATTGAGTTGAGTTGAGTAAGCTTTTGTGGAAGCTTACAATACAGATTTGAGGTAAGTCTTGGTGAAGACTTGTTGAGCAGATTGGACAAGTTCTAGTGAGGACTTGTTGAGCAGATTTGAGGTAAGTCTTGTAAGATGTTAGAGGATTGAGGTAAGTCTTGGTGAAGACTTGTTGAGAAGATTGGACAAGTTCTAGAGAGGACTTGTGGATAGATTAGTGTGAGCTTTTGTGGAAGCTTACAAGGTAGATTTGAGATAAGTCTTTGAGAAGACTTGAGAGTAGAGTTGATTGATTGATTTGTTCAAACCTTGGGTTAAGGTTTGGAGCAGATCTAGCAGAGTTGATTTGTGATTGAGACAAGCTTTGTGTTAAGGCTTGAGGAAAGATATTGAGAATATTTGTGCTATATTGAAGGACTATGTTTAGTGAATATTTGAGGATAGATATTGAGCAGATTTGTGCTAGATCGAAGGACTGTGTTTAGTGTATATTTTAGGATAGATATTGAGTAGATTTGTGCTAGACTGAAGGACTATGTTTAGTGTAGATTTGAGGATAGATATTGAGCAGATTTGTGCTAGATCAAAGGACTATGTTTAGTGTATATTTGAGGATAGATATTGAGCAGATTTGTGCTAGATCGAAGGACCATGTTTAGTGCATATTTGAGATAAAGCTAAGAGCAAGATTTGGAGGTGATAGAGTATAGAGGATGATAGTCTCTAGTGGATAGAGGTCCATTAGCTAGGGTAGTGAAGATAGGTCTTTTGAGTGAGGGTAGGAGTCTTCAGTGGATAGAGATCCATAAGCTAGTGTAGTGGAGGTAATAGTTCTTCTAGAAGATCACTAGCTAGAGTAGAGGAGAAGGAGTTCTCCTGTGGATAGAGATCCATGAACTTGATTAGGGGATTGGTGTCTCCTTTGGATAGAGGTCCATAAACATTGTAATAGGGAAAGGATTCCCAAGAGATTTTTTGAGAAAATTTTAGTGAAATATTTTCTCCATGGAGTAGCCCACATTGGGTGAACCACGTTAAATTGGTGTCTCTATTGTGTGTGGTGATTTGTGCATTGCTTTGATTACTGTTATTGATATTGCCATTGATATATTACATAATATTGTTTGGGAAAGAAAAGTAAAAAGTGGTCTTATACTGTTCACCCCCTCTTAGTATAAGCTTGTGTTCTTCAATTGGTATCAGAGCGGGTTCCTTCGAAAGAGTTTAACAACTTGAAGGAAAAGCTTACAAGAACATAGATGGATTCTAAGAGTGGATCCTCAGATAATTCAGCACCAGTGTTTGATGGAAGTGATTATGTATTTTGGAGTATGAGAATGAAGATCCACCTAATGGCACTTGGAAATGAAATATGGGAAGCAATTGAAAATGGATACACACCACCAACTACTCCACCTACAGATAAATATGGTAAGCTTCTACATCATTACAATTCAAAAGCAATGAATGCAATTTTGAGAGGTTTGCATAAAACAGAGTTTATAAAGGTTATGCACTGCAAATCAACAAAGGATATTTGGGATAAATTGCAAGGCATATATGAAGGAGATAAAAAGGTCAAAAAGGTAAAGTTGTGAAATCTCAAGGGAATATTTGAAGACCTAAAAATGAAGGAGGAGGAAAACATTAGTGCTTATCTACTTCGTGTAGATGAGGTTGTTAACTCCATGCAAGGACTTGGACTTGAAGTTCAAGAATCTGATGTTTGTGATAAGATTTTAAGGTCACTTCCAAAAAGGTTTAGTGAAAATATTTCAGCTATAGAGGAATCAAAAGATAGTGATATTTTGACAAGAGATGAATTACATGGCATTCTCACAGCTTTTGAGATGAGAATAAAATAAGAACCTAATCTCCAGAAGGAAGCAACCTTCAAAGCTACTAAGAAGACAAAGGGTAAGAATCTAGATTCAAGCAATGAGTTATCTAGTGATGAAGAAGTAAATTATGGTAGAAGGAACAAGGATTCAAGAAATTATAAAGGTACAAAATTAGTTAGATGTTTCAATTGTGGAAAGTATGGTCACTATGCATCTGATTGTCAAGAAGCTAGAAATAACAATGATGAAGAAAAATATAGGATCATAAGAATAGGGAAACAGAAAAATATAGGTACCAAAAGAAAAGTAAGGATGGACAAGGCAAGCAAGGAAAGAAGTTCTTCCAAATATATAAGAAGAGTTTCTATGCAGACAAGGCAAGTAAGTACTCAAGTAATAGTGATGATAGTTCCTCTAGATAATGATAAAGATGAAGTTCTATTTCTGGAAAAAGAAAAATAAGTGGTTAGGAAAAGGTCACCAATAATCCTCAAGTGTTTTAGATGTGGTAATTTTGGTCATATTGAAGATAGTTGTACAAGGAATGGTTTCAGTTTCAGTGATGATGAATATGAAGATACACTTGAAGGACCAGAAGAGAATCTTCTTATGGCATTAGAAGAAGAAGGAGGTGATCCTATAGAAGATAAGTCAAAAAAGAATGAAGATGTTTTCAAAGGCAAACAAATAGAGGAAGAATCAGAGAATGGAGAAGTTGATCTTGAGGGTGAGCTTATTCATGCCCTTGATGCATTAAGGGAGGTAAGAAAGCAAAACTCAAAACTCAAGCTTAAATTCCAAGAATGTGATGAAGAGAAAGGAAAGCTTATAGAGGATCTAAATAAGTCAATAGCTAAGACAAGGAAGTTTAAAGAGAAGTTAGAAGCTAAGGTTTTAGAATGTGAAAGGTTAGAGCAAGAAGTAGCTTCACTAAGGAAGGAAGTAAAAGAGTCTAAGGATAAGCTACACAAGTTTGGGAAAAGCTCAAAAACCATAGATAAGATGATCAAGGTACAAAGACGGTCAACAAACAAGATAGGTCTTGGTTTTGAATAGGTACAAAAGAAACAAGGAGAGGAGTCAACCTCAAGTTCTGAAGAAGAAGAAACTTTAGAAGAAGAGAGTGTAAGAGAGAGTGAGACTTCTGAGGATGAGTTGGACAATAGAAAGTTCAACAAGGAAAGGAACAATGCACAAATAAGGAACATATGGAACAGGAACCAACATAGGGTAAAAGAGACTAAAAGACCAATGAGGTCAAGGCAAGGTAGTTTCAATGGATGATGCTTCTCATGTCACAGGTTTGGGCACAAGGCTACACAATGCAGGACACATGAAAGATAGGAATATGGGAAATTCAAAAATAGATAACTTTTTCAAGGGTATTGCTACTCTTGCAATCAGTTTGGTCACAAGGCAATGAATTGCAGGGTTCATGATAGGAATAGATATGGCTTCACCATGAGAAATCCCAAGACATTTGCACCTCCAAGGAATAATAACATTAAGTGTTATAAGTGCAATAATGATGGGCATACAACAAAGTGGTGTAGAGAAAAAATTCTAGAGACAAGCAGGAACATGAATAGTTAGAGGGATCAGAAGGATCAGATGAGGAGGAAAGTGGACAAAGGTAAAGATCGAGTGCATGCTGGGAGTAGAAATACTCCCACCCCAGAATTAACCACCTCAAGAGGAGGTGGGGGAGGGGCTAAGCTAAGAGACTCATTCTTAGCCCCGAGCCCCAAAGGTGACCCTTTGCCATTGATGTCAAAGGGAGAGATATTTGAGTTAGGGGGAGAGCATTCAGTCAGGGGAGCAGTTTCTCAGGGGAGCAGAACAGAAAAAGGTTAAGGAAATGGTAAAAGGTAATTGGGTTGCCATCAATGACAAAGGGGGAGATTGTTGGAAATATGAGCAGATTTTGTTGTCATTGATGTCAAGAAGTCAACACCAATGAGTATCAGTTTTAGTGAGCAACATCAGTTTCAGGTTTCGTAATCAAGTGCAAAAGAAAGATTGCTCCTAGGTGGTCAGATGAGGTTTAAAGGGCAAAAGGAAGGCCCAAGAAAAATAATATTATAATATTTTATTATAATATTAAAAGGACAAGACCCAAGGATTTAAATTAATTATAATAGTTTCATTATAAATTAATTTATAAATTAATTTAATTAACTCTTAGAGTTATTAAGTTAATTATAAATTAATTTATATATTAATTTAACTAACCCTAAAGGATAGGGTTATAAAGTTTAAATTAATTTAAAAATATTCAAATTAATCGAAATCGTCGACGTCGTCGAATATATGACATTATGCATATAAAGGAGGGCAAAACACCATGGCATAACTCATCCGTGATCCAAGTGTTATATGCAAAATTCGTGTGCATTGCAAGGTAGACGATCATGTGTTTTTCAAAGGTTTTGTGAGGTAGAAGAGAGGACAAAGCAGAGGGGATTTCGCTTTATGTTCCAAGGCGTTGTGTAGCGCGACTGGCAGCCAAGGGCGGCGCTAAGACTTTGGCAGGCGTGAGGTTGAGGGATCAAATCCCGTGGTCTACATTTTGGTGAGCAAGGAAGGTCTTTTGTTGGAAGCTGCATGAGAGGCAAAGGACAAAGGGAAGGCGCTAGCCTTTCCCTTTGTGTGGAGGCACGTAGCCCACGTGGTGGGTGCGCGCTTTGCAAAGGTGCTCGATAGGAAGGGGTTGCATGTTCGAAACCCACCGAGGCACATTTTTGGTGGACTATAAGGTATGCACTAAATTGCTTGGTTCCAAAAATTATGGAGGTCCCAAAAATTGCGAAAATTATTTTTTAAAGGTTATTTAAAGTGGAAATTGCATATTATAAGGTTTTTGTGAGGGAGATAAAAGGATATGCATTATTCTATTTTAGAGTTTGATTTTTGAGTGCTTTGAGCTTATTGAGAGGAGTAATAAGGTGTGCCAAAGGAGTTAGATAATTTTTGTTGAAAAAGTTAATAAAATTGTATTGAAGGAGAAATAAGGTATAGTAAGGTTTTTGATATTTTGACTTGGTGAAATATTTTGAAAGAAAATATTAAGGACAATTATTTGTTATCTAACCCTTAGTATTGGAAAAAGAGTGGTTGTGATTAAGATAGGTGTTTGAGGTCAAATCATCTTCAAACAAGAGGTAAGGGCATATTATCCTTGAGAGTGATTGTTGGATGTTATGAATGCTAAGTTGGAGTGAAAAGGATTGTTTGATAAGCATTGTTGAGTTTGATTGTTAAAGGTTTTTCTGAGTGAAAGTTAATGATAAAAACCTTGTTTGATAAGCATTGTTGGAAACATTGAATGAACCTTCATATGCATGATTAGGGTTTGTGCAAGATCATGAGTATCATTGTTATGTGAAGTTGAGAACTATCTTGAACTAGTTTTTGTGAAAGATCATGAGTATCATTGTTATGTGAGATTGTTTGATGAGCATTGTTGGAAATATTTGAGTGAGTGTTCATGTGCTTGGACTAGGGTTTGTAAGCAAGGAATGTTTCATTGAGTGATTGATTGAGTGGAGTTGATTGAGCCTAGTCAAGTGGAAGTGTTGAATTGATAGTTCAAGTTCTGTGAAACAAATTGTTCTATACTTCTAAATTGATTTGAGAAAGAGATTGAAAGTGATTGAGCATTGTTGTGAGTGTGAAGCATATTGAGTCTCTAACAATTCTCTATATGTTTCTATGAGATTAAACAAGTTTTTGTGTGAAGCTTGTCTAAGTGATTGAAGAGGATTTTGTGTTAGATTGAGTTGAGTTGAGTAAGCTTTTGTGGAAGCTTACAATACATATTTGAGGTAAGTCTTGGTGAAGACTTGTTGAGCAGATTGGACAAGTTCTAGTGAGGACTTGTTGAGAAGATTTGAGGTAAGTCTTGGTGAAGACTTGTTGAGTATATTGGACAAGTTCTAGTGAGGACTTGTGGAGAGATTTAGTAATATTAATGTGAGATTTTGTGGAAGCTTACAAGGTAGATTTGAGATAAGTCTTTGAGAAGACTTGAGAGCAGAGTTGATTGATTGATTTGTTCAAACCTTGGGTTAAGGTTTGGAGTAGATCTAGCAGAGTTGATTTGTGATTGAGACAAGATTTGTGTTAAGGCTTGAGGATAGATATTGAGAATATTTGTGCTAGATCGAAGGATTATGTTTAGTGTATATTTGAGGATAGATATTGAGCAGATTTGTGCTAGATCGAAGGACTATGTTTAGTGTAAATTTGAGGATAGATATTGAGCAGATTTGTGCTAGATCGAAGGACTATGTTTAGTGCATATTTGAGGATAGATATTGAGAAGATTTGTGCTAGACCAAAGGACTATGTTTAGTGCATATTTGAGGATAGATATTGAGCATATTTGTGCTAGACTGAAGGACCATGTTTAGTGTAGATTTGAGATAGAGCTAAGAGCAAGCTTTGGAGGTGATAGAGTATAGAGGATGATAGTCTCCAGTGGATAGAGATCCATTAGCTAGGGTAGTGAAGACAGGTCTTTTGAGTGAGGGCAGGAGTCTTCAGTGGATAGAGATCCATAAGCCAGTGTAGTGGAGGTAGCAGTTCTTCTAGAAGATCACCAACCAGAGTAGAGGAGAAGGAGTTCTCCTGTGGATAGAGATCCATGAACTTGATTAGGGGATTGGTGTCTCCTTTGGATAGAGGTCCATAAACATTGTAATAGGGAAAGGATTCCCAAGAGATTTGTTGAGAAAATTTTAGTGAAATATTTTCTCCATGGAGTAGCCCACATTGGGTGAACCACGTTAAATTGGTGTCTCTATTGTGTGTGGTGATTTGTGCATTGCTTTGATTACTATTGTTGATATTGCCATTGATATATTACATAATATTGTTTGGGAAAGAAAAGTAAAAAGTGGTCTTATACTGTTCACCCCCCCTCTCAGTATAAGCTTGTGTTCTTTAGTGGGGTGATAGAGGGAGTCACCTTATAATATTACCATGGACTGGTGAGATGGATCCATAAATGATCGTTCCAAATATGGAGGATGTGGGTATGACACCAGAGTATGATGCTTGGTAGGTTAATAAGAGTTAGGAGGTAGGTAGGGGAGTGATTGATCGATAGGTGCATCTAGGCAGTGAGGTTCTTCTATTAGAGGGGCAAGAAGTGAGAGGTACCTGATCTAGGGTACAATGTGGAGTGAGGTATGAGACTAAGGTACCTCTTCATTGATAGAGGTTATGATTGGTTGGCACATCTAGTCTAGCTACAAAGAGAGTGGTGGAGGCACTGGTAGGTGGTGTAGAGTAGCCTACAGAGGATCCCGTGATGATGGAGGAGGTGAGGGATGATGCTAAAGTTGATATAGGCACCGATGATATGATTGATCTAAGGGATCTTGGTAACATGGGAGATATGGGAGAGATATCCATTGAGGATCAGGAGAGGTTGGATGTTGATGAGGAGGTGTAGATGTTGTGGGTTAGGGTACATCATTTGGATGGGAAACTTCAAGAGAGAGATGTCAAGCAACTAATTTTGAGATATGGCAAGGAGAGTAACATGATTTGGAGGAGATATTGATAGGTGTGGAGATGGCGAGTGATGTCAAGTAGCAAGATTTTATGGAGAGGTTGGGAATAGTAGAGCAGGTGCATGTTGTAGAGTAGATGGCATTAGAGCTATAGTGTGTGAAGTTGCATGGGTGACTCACATGGTGGAGTGGAGGTATGCATAGAAGGTAGAGAATATATGTTATCTGATAAAGGATACAATGGAGGTAGGGAAGAGGTTGAAGGAATAGGTTCATAGGAGGTAGTACATGATAGAAACCAAGGATGCTAAGTGAGATGCTCATTTGGTAGAGATAGCTAAGTTACATACTAATATTAAGTGGCAGTGGTAGGTGCGAGGGGATGGAGAGCGAGTGAGGGTAGCAAATTAGGTCCCTACAAATGTAGCTACATTAAGAGTAGAGATAAAGTAGTTGTAGAAGGGTAGTGAGGATGTGGCAGAGGGGATGAGGGAGGAGGTAGCAATGCAGTATGATTGTGATATTATCTTGATGATGCATGGTATTCTACTTTTAAATTATGGTAGGCCATAGTTGAGGTTGATATCACAATCACGAGCATGGATGCATTCTCATAGAGTCATCGGAGCACAACATCGATAGTGCCAAGGGAGGTGAGGACAAATGCACCCATAGTGTTGCAGATAGGAGGTGTTGTCCCAAATTTGGATAGGGTGATTGTGACTATGGGTGCTCAAACACTATGTGTAGTTTCTAAGTCGAGTGGGGTGGTAGTGGCATGTGGGGTAGAGCAAGCGAGGGTGGCTCAAGCAGGGAGTGGAGAGACTCCTAGTCATTAGCAGGGTTGAGATTGTTTTATGGTGATGTATTGTTGGTTTTTATTTTTTGTAGCCTATGGGAAGATGTGATTATGGGTTGTGGAATTATACCCATTTGTAGCTTGTTGGTATTTATTATTATTATATATATACCTATTGTGTTGCGGCTCTTATATATATACCTATGTGTTGCGGATGATATTAGTTTACGGAAGATAGTTATTGGAGGTAATTACGGACAATAATTACGTAAGGTCAAAAGGTCATTTTGAAGATTTACCATGGATGATAAAACATAATATGGATGACATAACCAAATGATGGCAATTAAAATATCTCCACAATATCTTTCCTTCTCATTTTGGTTACGAGATTCTCTCTAGCTGATAAAACCTTATGAAAAGGATTTGTAAAGTTATTATTTGTCAAATGTCAAAGTTGTTAAGACTTCCTATATTACAGGAGCTGAAAAGTCTTATTATGAGTCAGTTAGATAGGAAATATTCCATGTAATGCCACTTGGACTTATAGAAATATTTTTAGGTCCAAGTCAAATAAAATATTTTTAGCTTTAGGATATCTTATGGTGTACGTATAGTCATCACTCCACATTTTAAGCAAGATACATACGTGGACAATATTGTACTTTGTATTAGTCTTAGTATAAAAATATACAACAGAAACCAAAGGCTCTCGCTCCTCTAGGGGTTTTTTCTCTAATTACATTATTCATTACATCATGTTACAGATTATTTTATGGAGCTTGTACAATTGAATCTTCATCAATAAAATAATATTTCTTCATTATGGTAACTTGTATCATTTGTGGCATTTGTTTATTCTCTGTTTTGAATTTGTAAATTATGCAACCTGCATTCATGAATTATAAATAAATGTTAGTATAAATCATAATATTTAGTTACTGATAGAGTAGTTTAGGGGAAAGAACTTACACTGCCACTTAGGAGGTAGGGCCCACTCCTAATCGACAGTCCCTGAGCTCTTTCACCCCTGCATTAGGTTAGAATTAGTTAGATTTGCATTAGAAAATACATAAAATATAAAATTGCATAATAGTTAAAATTCATAATAAATTGCATTTATTTACCATTTTCTGCATAATTCATACTGCATATTTTTATATTTCTTTTTGTACACGTGTACGCATGATTTCTGAACTAGAAATTGAACTAGACTTAAGCATTAATTCCTACGATCATATCTATACTGGATTGCTATTTTTTAAATCTAACCTTGATTTTCCCTCGGATTGATAAAATTAAATGTAAGCTTCTACAACCGATAATTTTGGTGTCGTTGCTGAGGAAAGTAGTGTCATAGTAGTTGATCAAAGAAGTTGTTGGTAGTGCAAAGCGAGAGGACTTACTTGTACACATGAGATCTTGTGGACACATGAGCCCCTGGTGTGCATACGAGTCAAAGTGGTTATCGACATAGATGGGACACAATAGCCCTCTCTATCGTGGGTAGCTAACAACAAGCCTTGCCTTACGACTTTGTCAGGTTCATTTTTCATAAATATTTCATGTTTTAATTGCTTTCCTAGATTAAAATTTGCTTTCCTACAATTTGCTTTCTGCAATTTCCTACTTTGGGTAATTATTATTGTTTAGGTGATGTAGGGTCCTATGGGCAAGTTCAGGAAGTAGGCGAAGGTAGTAGCTAAAAATAACCCCCTGTCTTGGGAGTAGGAATTAGCTTACAGTGAGTGACACGACTGTAGTGAAATCCCCCCTAGTCAAATAAACACTAAGAAGTTACCTGTTATTTCAGTACTGTTATTTTATTTTTACCGAACTATTGCTTAATTGGTTACACGGATTACGTGCTCCGTGGGTCGTACCCAATTATAGTAATACTAGGTTGTATACTTGTTTCTAATGATATTAAGTTTGAGTGTATGGATTACGTGCTCCGTGGGTCACATTTGAACTTAGTAACATTAGGAATTTCCCTAATATTGTTAGAATTAGGCTGTACAGATTACGTGCTCCGTGGGTCGCATCCTAATTTTAATAACATTAGGATTGTCTAAATTATACATATTTATTTTTTGTTAAAATTTATGAATTTTATATTTTAATAGACAGTAGATCAAAACAAAAACAAAATAAAAACTTAAAAAAATTCAAAAAGAAAAAAAAAACAAATGGTTGAAAGTAGTCAGATTGAATTCATAGATCTCAGGAAATTTTTGATTCAACAAGAGGTTAAACTTCTTGTTGAACAAAACTTTATAACAACCAAGTCAGAATGGGAAGCACTATGTGTAAGAATTGACTCTATCAATGAGAGATCAGAAGAACTTAAAAAGATAAAAAGGATTAATATTGCAAAAACTTTAAGGGTAAATCATCCTACACCTTATGATAATCTAGGAGTAAGTTGTGAAAATTGGCTTTGGGATAGACGAACTATAGTAAATCCATCAATTTATCCTTGGAACCAGTACCTTGAGGATTCCCTCATTGTTCACAATTTTCTTGCAAAAATAGAGAAAAGAGAGTTAATCCTACAATACAACAAAAGGTATTTTAGAATTCCTAGAGTTGTACGTTTTAGAGAATTATGCGAAGGTTTATGTTTTGAGCTACAGTTTGGAATTCCTAATTCTATAGCAATTAAAGCTTATCTTTGTCAGTTGATTCAACTGTTGGTAGATCATTTTAATTTTGAGGAAGAACATTTTATGACACCAGATCAACTTGATCCAATCAACGATATACATAAGTTATTTATAGAAGACTAGGTGTTATATTCAAAATAAAAAATATATATATATATATATATATATATATATATATATATATATATATATATATGTAGATTTAGAATATACATGAATGGAAAAATTAAATATCTTAGATGAAAAGAGATTAGAAGCCTTGCATAGAACAGAGATAACTCAACAACAATGAAAGAAATGGCATGATAAACATATTGTACCACATACATTTCAATCAGGAGATTGGGCCTTGTTATTTGACTCCCGTTACCAATATTTTCAAGGTAAATTAAGAACCAGATGGCTAGGACCCTATGAAATTGAGGAAATATTTGGAAACGGTACAGTTAAACTTAAGCCTATAGATGATTCAACAAGAAAACTACTAGTAAATGGCCATAGGCTTAAAATTTATAAGAGGCCATTATCTAAAGAAGAGTTCATACATCAATTTGGAAAACAAACTGATTTGCAATGCATTTCTGAACTACAATCAACCACTATTCAATAGACTTTCTTTTTGAAAAAAAAAAATATATATATATTATGTACATATTTATACATAAACATACTTATACATATTTGTACATACAAATACTTATACATATACATAATAATGTAAATATTATATCAAAAACAAAAAAATGATCTTGCTTCCTTTATTTCATCATGAAGTTCCTACATTTCTTTCTATTTTTCAGTCATTCAAAAATCTTTTCAAAGAAAAATCCTTTATCTTTAACCCTGTAGAGAAAAATGACCATATGATGTATAGTACCTTGTTGCTAGATGAAATCTAGGTATTTGTTCAAATATTCAAATTCTATCTAGTATATTGGGGAAATTCTCATTGAAAATAGAGCAAATCTTTTGAAATGTTATGAGTAACTTCTAAGATGATTAAGTTTTCTCTTTTAACCACATACACATATACATTTAAATAACATTGTGATGTTTTGGAAAATTAACTCTTGTATTATGTGTGCCATAAGTGAAAAAGTTTTCTTGCTCATCCATTTATACGCATGGTCTAGATTACTAATGAATTGGCAAAAGGACAAGCTCGCCCTATCCCATGAAAAGAAAAAAAAAAGAGAAAAAAAAAAAGAGAGTTAAAAAAAAATCAAGAAAAAAAAAGAAGAGAAATATTCCCTTGCTCCTCATCTAATCGAGCAAGTATCCTCCCCAAAATTCTTGTTCTCTATAAATAAACAAGAATTCAAAAGCTCAAAAAGCAAAATATAAACTCTTGCTTCTCCCAAACAAGCAAGAAGCTCAAAAAGCATTATAAAATCCCTTGCTAAGCAAGTATCCCAAACAAAGTCTAAAAAAAAAAAAAAGGGCAAAAAGAGCTTGAATCCTTGGAATTCTTAGTATTTCACATACCATGGGATATTCTTTCTCAAAGGTATCCTTACGTATTAGCAATAAGTTTGGATAAGACCTCTAGATGCTTATAAGATCAACTAACTTTTGGCATATATAATCCTTGTTGTTCTTTAACCTTTACTCATAATGGGGAATGAATCTTCACTACACACACAGTTGGTTTTGAAAGAAAACTTGAACATATTAGGATAACATTAACACTAAATTGATTTGTGATAGAAGTAAGTGAAGTTTCTTTCAAGTAATCTTAGACTTGTTGTTTGATGACTTTGAAGAATTCACCTAGAAACATCCTATGCAATATCTAGTAGCCCATTATTTTTCACAAGTACTATCATTTCAAAATTCTCTCTAAAAAAACATGGCCTATACTTACTTTTCCTTCTCATTTATCCATGTTTTCTAATGACTAACAATAGCAACTTCTTAATGACATACAAGAAGCATAATCTCCAAAAAGTTTACATCCACCCCTTCTATTAAAATTACTACTATCTTTCCTTTGTTTTGGCTATATAGCCAAAATTAAAGTCTGGGGGAGGGGATAATTACAAATGTATAGGTGTATAATATAGTTTGGAAGTATATATAGCTTGAGGGAAGAAATAATAATAAAATAGAGGAAAAATTCTCTTAATAGTATGTATAAATACCTTCCGTAAATACTATCCGTAAATAAATAAAACTTAAAAAAATTAATAATTTATATAATCCATTTATATAAGTAATATATATTTTTTATAATCTAATGTTAATATAACCATCTAATAATATAATGTAAATATAATATAACTATGTAAATAATATATTAATAATATAATATAAATATTTTTGGATATTTTATTAATAAATATAACTATTCCTAATATATAATATATTAGGATAACTATTATATTATATAGGTTACGATATAATATTACTAAACCCTATAATATTAATCTAACATAAGTCTCGACCTAACCTAACATAAGACCCCGACCAAATTTACTTTAAATAATATAAGACCAACCCAAACTATTATATTATATAAACCACATTATTAAACCAATCCAACCCGACACCTTTAAAAAAAAAAAAAAACATAACCTAAACATAAGATAAACCTAAAATTACTAGGCCCCGACACCTCTTAAAACATAACCTAACCTAGCCCGAAACCTAACCTAGCCGAAACCTAGACGTGCACGTACCCCATAAACATACCTAGACAAACCTAGATAAACCTAAACCTCGACCATTGTAAACAAGGAAGGTGGCATTAAAGAATTTTTGCCACGTAATGATATTCTAAACCTGTCGCGTATAAAGGATGCCATCCATTTCAATCAATCACGTGGACGGCCATGGATCAACCTCTCCACCATCGATTACATAGTAATCGATGGTTATTAACATTTTAAACAAACACAAAACATGAATTACGCTATCGTCGATCGTAGGGTTTAGAAGAATAACGGACACCATTGATTTTTACTCACTTCTCCGTCGTTGATTACACGAACTCGCAACCACCGCCATAGATTGTAGCTAGGGTAAATGAATTAGGGTAAAAGGTAGTCAATCTCTCGCCGCTTAGACTTTACCCTATATTTTCTATGTTGCATGTAGCCATGTAGGTAGAGGCATTCAAGATTTCATCAACCAGTGTAGAAAACTTAGAATTTCCCCTAAGATTTCATCAAGCGGATGATCTCAATTTACGAAAGACAGTTACTGGAGGTAATTACGAACAGTAATTACATAAGGTCAAAAGGTCATTTTGAAGACTTACCATGGACGACATAACCTAATGACGATAATTAAAATATCTCCAATAGATCTTTCCTTCTCATTTTGGTTACGAGATTCTCTCCAGCTGATAAAACCTTATGAAAAGGATTTGTAAAGTTATTATTTGTCAAATATCAAAGTTGTTAAGACTTTCTATATTATAGGAGCTGAAAAGTCTTATTATGAGTCAGTTAGATAGGAAATATTCCATGTAATGCCACTTGGACTTATAGAAATATTTTTAGGTCCAAGTCAAATAAAATATTTTTAGCTTTAGGATATCTTATGGTGTACGTACAGTCATCACTCCACATTTTAAGCAAGATACATATGTGGACAAAATTGTACTTTGTATTAATCTTAGTATAAAAATATACAGCAAAAACCAGAGGCTCTCGCTCCTCTGGGGCTTTTTCTCTGATTACATTATTCATTATATCATGCTACATATTATTTTATGGAGCTTGTACAGTTGACTCTTCATCAATAAAATAACATTTCTTCATTATGGTAACTTGTATCATTTGTGGCATTTGTTTATTCTCTGTTCTAAATTTGTAAATTCTACAACCTGCATTCATGAATTATAAATAAATGTTAGTATAAATCATAATATTTAGTTACTGATAGAGTAGTTTAGGGGAAAGAATTTACACTGCCACGTAGGAGGCAGGGCCCACTCCTAATCGATAGTCCCTGAGCTCTTTCGCCCCTACATTATATTAGAATTAGTTAGATCTGCATTATAAAATATATAAAATTTAGAAATTGCATAAGGATCCTAATAGTTAAAATTCATAATAAATTGCATTTATTTACCATTTTCTACATAATTCATACTACATATTTTTATATTTCTTTTTGTACATGTGTATGCATGATTTCTGAACTAGAAATTGAACTAGACTTAAGCATTAATTCCTACGATCATATCTATACTAGATTGCTACTTTTTAAATCTAACCTTGATTTTCCTCGGATTGATAAAATTAAATGTAAGCTTCTACAACCGATCAACAATGGCTCAAGTGTAACTCAAGGTTGTTGAGGTAGGAGAGGATATGCTAAATATCAATGGGGAGGTGTTAGAATTAAGGAATATGGGGATCAAGATTCAGGTGGGTATATGGAATGGAGATATGGGTGTGGTAAAAGAGCAAATAGGAGGAAGAAGGAGAAGAATGGAACTATCACGTTGGTGGTGTGGTAGGCTGAAGTAGGAGGCCGTAGAATGGAGATGGGCATGTCTAAAGGATAGGTGGTGTAGGTGATGGCTACAAGTAGTGACACAGATGGGATAGGGGAATGTGCATGGATATAGCATGGATGGCATGCTGGCATAGGAATAAGTTATAGGGTGACATGCTAGTCAACAACGATGGAGGTAGTCCTATAGAAGATGCATGAATGGGTGTAGCTGCCCTATTATGGGGACAATATGCTAGTGAAGGCTGGTGGACTAAGGAGGGTGGTAGATATGGATCTCTAGGGTCACATATGGGAGGTCGAGATGATCTGCATGCATGAGGGTCTGTCAGATAGGAATGCTCCTCCTCATATTTGAAGGAGGATAAGGAAACTTGGCTATCTCCTGAGTGGGTGAATAGGAAGAATAACTATGATGGGGTGAACAACAATGGGGGGAAGTGTGGTGATCATAGTGTGATGATATAGAAATGTGATGTGTATGAACCTTTTTGGGTGGCCTAGCCAAATCAGTTGGAGTGACTGGTACTAGAGGTAATATTGGGAGATATTGCATGATGAAGGTGGGTGATATGTTGAATGTGTGTGCTTGGGATAAAGTATTACCGCTAAAGATGTCGTTGTTGGTGATGAAAGACATAAAAAAATGAAATATGCACAACATATAAATGACATAAAAAGTACAAATATGTTTGTTGTATAACAAAAAGTGAAAACTATGTGTATTTTATGATGTGGATTGTGTGGGTGATTTGAATCAAGATCATGTTATAATGACATTATATACAATATGTGGTGGTGCATACCTAGGCAATCTAGGCATTGAATATGCGAAGGTGAATGATATTGATAGGCTCAGGTTCAGCAAATCCTTTGAGAGTTGCCAATCGATAGGTGCTAGAAATATATTTTTGTGTGACGATGTATAGACCTAACCAGTTAGGAGTGAATTTATCATGTTGTTGATGGGGTTGGCTTGTGATTTGTTGGTTTTCCTTGAGAACTAGTTCACCAACTTGAAATTTGCACTGATGTACCTTACTGTTATAGGCACAGTGAAGGAGGTCTTGATAGACATGTGTGTGCTCGATGGTGTGGATGCGACTCTCATCCAAGAGTGTTAATTGGTCAAGACAGGCTTGACGAGCAGTGTCATCATCGATGAAGTATTTCATGGAGACTCATAATGAAGGTATATCAAGCTCAAGAGGCATAATGGCTTCAACACTGTAGACCAATGAAAATTAAGTTGCCCCAATGGGAGTATAGATGCTCATGCGATAGGCTCACAAGGTAAGAGGTATCCGATTGTGCCAATCACGATGGGATTCTACAACTATTTTGTGAAGGATGGAGCAAATGGTTTTGTTAGTTGCCTTGGCTTGGCCATTACCTTGTGGGTCGTACAGGGTCAAGAAGCTATGGTGGATATATATTTTGGTGTAGAGGGCATGAACATTTTTGTTTTTGAAGGTGTACCATTATCAGAGATGATTTAAGAAGGAATTCCAAAGAAACATATGATGTGGTCTATGATAAATGTCATAATCTTGGCTCCTATGGTTTTGACAAGTGGGATGGCTTTGACCCACTTTGTGAAGTGCTCTATAGTAGTGATGATGAATTTATGATTTCTTGACAAAGCAGATGTGATATGTTCGATGATATCCATACCCCATTGTGAGAAATACCACATGGCTTGAATTGGTTGGAGATATTGCAAAGGAAGGTGTGTGAAGTTAGCATGTTGCTGGCATTTGATACATCAATTGACATATTCAAAACAATCATGCTCCATTTTGGTCCAGTAGTAGCCCATACGTAAGATACATTTTGTGATAGCCATGCCACTAAAGTGGCCATTGCAAGTACTATCATGGGTTTCTTGTACTACACACTAAGATTCATACAGTTAAAGGAAATGTAGGAGAATACCATCGTAATTACGGTAGTACAAGTTGTCCCCCAGTAGTGTGTAATGAATGGTGCATTATTTGAATGCTCAACGTTGAGGATGTGGTAGATCTTAAGGTAAGAAATCTAATTTGATGTAATCCTTAATTTGTATAAACCAAGGACCATGTGGTTCAATGTGGACAACATGAAATTCATCATCATCTATATGAGGTGAAGATGAGATAGATGATTGGGTAAGCGTATGAATGGACACATGCATCATATCAGAGAGGGGATTTTGTGGTATTAATTATCCTAAGGAGGCCATTATATCAATGAATTTATTGGAGGAATGCGGGGCAGCTTTGATAGCATACCACTCGAATTGGGCAAGAACTTGTTGGGAAATTTTCTTATATTATTGGAGAATGGGATAGCAACATTACCATATCTCTTGGAATTGATTTAAAATAAGGAGAGAATATACAACAATGTGAAGATGTCAAATGTGCATCAAATGCACCTGCTTTAGACCATGAATAAGGGATTTGTATTCCACGTTGTTGTTTGTGCAAGGGAATCCTAATTTGAATGAAATGGGAGAGGCTCTCCATCTAGTGTGAAAAATACAATGCTTGCACCCCTAGCGTGTGTGCAGCGAGAACCATCAAAGAAAAGTGTTAAGTCAACAGTTATATTAGGTTCAACATACTCTTCAAGTTTTTTAATATTAAATATGGAATCATCAGGGAGTTGGATGATGAGAGGGTGATTATCGAGTAATGGGGCCTCAGTGAGCTGGTCTACGATGACCTACCCTTTAATGGATTTTTGTGAAATGAATTCTAGGTTGAATTTAGTAAGGAGCATGATCCATTTAGCAGTACGAGAGTTATGATAACTCTTGTTCATCATGTATCAAAGTGGATTTTCATGAGCGATGACAAAGGTGGTGTGATTAAGCATGTAATGACATAGTTTTTAGGTGGAAAATACTACATCCAAGCACAAATTTTCCATGTATATGTAGCAGGTTTCATAACTAACTAGCGTACGACTGATGTAGTATATAGCTCACTCCTGATTGAGTTTATTCTTTTGGGCTAGGCATGTGCCAAGTGCGAAGTCTATGGTAGAAATGTATAGGGTAGATGGCCTCTATGGATCTGGAGGAGATAAAACTAGTTGATGCAGGGAGCATCCGGTGGTCAAGGAGCAATCTTGCATCCTCCAAATCATTTCATTGTTTGCTTTTATTTTTCCAAGTACTTGTGTTGGGTTTGTTTCGAATCTTGGACCAAGAGGGAGGTTTTGTAAAAAAAGAAGAGGAAGTTTTAGTGTAAAGGCACAAGTTGCGTTGGGGTCACGAAATCGCGACATGTCACGAAATCGCGACCCCAAAGCTTCGGAAGGGCAATGGCCAGTTTGAGTCGCGATATCGCGACGTCTTTTGCAAACGGAGGAGAGGTGACCGTTGGGTCGCGATATCGCGACATGTCATGATACCGCGACATGTCGCGATATCGCGACGATGTTTCAAAACTGAGGGCGGACGTCAGTTGGGTCGCGATATCGCGACATGTCGCGATATCGCGACGATGTTTCAAAGCTGAGGGCGGACGTCAGTTGGGTCGCGATATCGCGACATGTCGCGATATCGCGGCCCAAGAAAAATTCAAACGAAAATAAACACGCGGACGGTCGGACAGGGTGAATTTGACACGTGGTTGCCACGTGTCTTAAATGCGGCACGACCAGTGGGGGATAGAGTTAATTTTGACACGTGGAGACACACTTGTAACAGATCATGAGGTTGAGGGCCACGTAATCGGAGGAGAGAGATTTAGACGTCGGCCAAGTTTAAGTATCTTGGGATGTCGTTTACGGAGGAACCGTAGTTACAGGTGAAAGAATTAATGGCGGAGACATCGATATTTAAAGACGGTCAGATTAAAACGGTGGGTGCAGGGTATGGGAAGCCATGAATGCAGGCTCTGGACGGATCGGACAGTTGCCATTTATGGCAGAAAATGAAAGGAAAGGAAAATCTTGAAATTTCAACGGAGGGAAAATGAAATTCGAATTGGTCTTTGGGCGGGAGCATTAATTACAGGGAAGGCCGAGACCACATTAAAATGGGGAAAATTTGTATGGGAAAGGGATGGTGAAGTTCGGGATTGGGGGAGAAGTGGTATACTGGAGTGGCTACTGTAAACCGTATTTGGTTAATTTTAATGAAATTTTAATGAAATTACTGTAAATGTGTTTGTGTGAATCCCGGCTTGCCATCAAGTGGTATCAGAGCGGGAGCTCCTGAGCGTGTAACAGATCGCCGGAGAGAGGCAGTTGCACCAGGATCTGTGGAAGAATTCTAAAAAAAAAAAATAATAATAATACAGAGAAAATATCATGCCTCCACGAAGGAACCGTGGCGGAGCGAGGAAATGTGGTGTCGGCCGAAGACTTTCGGGCCTTGCAAAGACAAGTTCAAGCCTTGCAAGCAAAGTTACGCAGAAGGCGCGAACCCGGAGGGGAAGAGGAAAGTGAAGATGAAGTTGAAGAGGAAGAACGGTCCGAGGAAGAAGCGAAGGTTGTGGATCCAGCTCAGGCCCGGTTGTATAAGGCCATCTCTCGGATTGGAAAACAGCCAAAAATGGAGGTATCTACCTACTCGGGAAATCTAAATCCAGAAGAAGTGATTGATTGGATAAATGATTTAGAGGAATATTTCGAGTATGAGGAGATTGAAGACCCTAACCGGGTCGATTTGCTAAGACCAAGTTAAAGGGTCATGCCAGCATTTGGTGGAAGGGAATGCGGTTGGAGAGAAACAGAAGAGGGAAAGAGAGAATAACAAGATGGGATAGAATGGTGGAGAAGCTTAAAAGACAGTTCATCCCGACAGATTACGAGTTGGATCTGCTAAGAAAAATGTAGAGCTTGAGACAGGACAAACAAAAGCTGTCCAAGAGTACACTGAAGAATTTTACAAAATTTCTATTAGGACAGGACATTTAGAGGCAAATAAGGAGAAGGTAGCCCGTTACATTAATGGGCTGAGGCTTGGTATCCAGGAAGAACTGAGCCTGGTTCGAGTAAACACCATTGAGGATGCTTATCAATTTGCCTTGAAGGTAGAAGAAAAGCTAAACAGGCGGTTTGAAGGCAAGCAAAGAGGAAGAGGCCGAGGTGGAAGGACTGGTGGGAGGACCGGTGGAGAAAAGTACAAGGATCCGAAGAAGGCGGGGAAGCCGGTAGTAACCAGGACCAAAAAGAAGAAGATGTTTATCGGCCCAGAGATCGGAAACGACTACCCAAGAGGACGGGGTGGATACGGACGAGGATTTGGAAGGGGAGTATTTCGTGGAACATGTTTCCACTTGTGGTGAAGAAGGACACAGGGGCATTTGAATGTCCACAACACCGAGAAAGAACAAACAAGAGGCACGAGGGCCCGGCCGAGCTCGCTGTGGCGAGAGGAGGATGCTTGAATACGAGCATTCCGAAGAAGCGGAGAGAGGAGAAACAATGGTTGTAAGAAGAGTCCTGTTGAACGAGGAGAAGGACACAGACCAGAGGAAAAGTTTATTCCGCACTAGATGTAAATGTGCGGGCAAGGTTTGCAATATCATTATTGATAATGGTAGCACGGATAACCTGGTTTTTGAGGAAATGGTTACAAAGTTACAGTTAGAGAGGAAGAAACACCCACACCCATACCGGGTCGCATGGTTACAAAAGGACCACGGAGCTTTGGTCAATGAGCAGTGTTCTGTTAAATTTAACGTTGGGAAGTATTGTGATGAGGTCTGTGTGACATCTTACCCATGGATGTTTGCCACATGTTCTTTGGGGAGACCACTGGCAGTTTGATCGGAGTGCAGTACATGATGGCCGTGCCAACACCTACTCATTGACAAAGAATGGTGTACGTCATAAACTAAAGCCCTTGAAGGATACAGATGAAAAGGTATGTAATATTTCCAGAGTCTGTTTAGTTGAGGGGAGAGAGTTTACGAACGGGTTAAAGCATGAACATTTATGTTATGCAATAATCCCTAGAGTTAGGGGGAAGGAATGCCGGGGATACCCCAACGAAGTTCTAAATCTCTTTGGAGGAATTTCCGGACATTGTGTCGACAATGTGCACGAGGGCTTACCCCCTGTGAGAAAAATTAGCCATCATATAGATTTAGTACCGGGATCAAGCACTGCCAAATAAAGCTACACACGGGATGACACCTGTAGAGACGAGGAGTTAAATAGACAGGTCCAAGAATTGTTAGAAAAGGGATTAATTCGGGAAAGTTTGAGTCCATGCGCAGTACCTGCAGTGTTGGCGCCAAAGAAGGATGGGGAATGGAGGATGTGTATAGATTCACGGGCCATCAACAAAATTACTATTAAGTACAGATTCCCATTACCAAGAATGGATGATATCATGGATTGTTTAAGTGGAGCTGAGTATTTCACAAAGATTGACCTAAAAAGTGGTTATCATCAGATCCGTATCTGAGAGGGGGATGAATGGAAGACGACCTTTAAAACAAGAGAAGGCTGTTTGAGTGGTTAGTCATGCCCTTTGGACTGTCCAATGCACCAAGTACCTTCATGCGGCTGATGAATGAAGTCTTGAAAGAATTCTTGGGAAAGTTTGTTATTGTTTATTTAGATGATATATTGATATTTAGCCGGACCCTGGAGGAACACAGATGCATATCGGGAGAGTCTTTGAAAAGTTGCAAGAAGAGCGAGTTATTAATAAATTTGAAAAAGTGTAATTTTGTCAAGAAGGAATTGGTATACTTGGGGTTTGTAATCTCGGTGAAGGCACGAAGATGGACCCCGAAAAGGTGAGAGCCATCATTGAATGGCCTACTCCAAGGAGCACAACAGAAGTGAGGTCATTCCATGGTCTGGCCAGTTTTTATAGGAAGTTCATAAAGAACTTCAGCAGTATTTGTGCACCTCTCACCGAGACAATGAGGGGAGATAAAAAGGAGTTCAAATGGACATCAGGGGCTGAAAGGAGCTTTGACACATTGAAGAGAAAAGTTATGAGAACAGCCTATTTTGGCACTTCCGAGACTTCAACAAGGTATTTCGGGTGGGTTGTGATGCCGGTGGCGGTGCAATAGGGGCGATCTGTGAGTCAAGGAGGCAAGCCAGTTGCTTATTTCAGTGAAAAGTTAAATGATGCTCGGAAGAAGTATTCTGTCTATGATCAAGAATTTTATGCTATAGTTCAGGCCCTAAAAAAGTGGAGACATTATTTATTACCAAAGGAGTTTGTGCTGTTTACTGACCATCAGGATTTGCAATACATTAACAGTCAGACAAAAGCTGAACCAAAGGCACATGAAATGGGTGGAGTTCCTCCAAAGTTATACCTTTGTACTAAAGCACGAAGTGGGAAGTCAAACGGGGTTGCGAGATGCCTTAAGCAGAAGGCAGACTCTGCTGACCAGATTGACAGTGGAAGTAGTGGGGTTTGAAGAACTGAAGGATCTATACCCTGCAGATCCGGATTTTGCAGAAGCCTGGAAGGCTTGCTCAATACCTCTTACCATAGATAGAACAAAATGGTTGGATTTCTTAATCCAAGACGGGATGTTGTTCAAGGGTAGTAAGTTGTGCATTCCCAGAAGTTCCATGCGGGAGAATTTAATCAAAGAAAAGCACAGCGGAGGATTGGCTGGGCATTTTGGTAGGGATAAGACCATTGCCTTGATTGAGGAAAATTACTTCGGCAAGATGTACGAAAGTTTGTGAAAAGTTGCAGGAATATGCTAGATGGCAAAGGGTGTGAAACAAAATACAGAACTGTACCAGCCATTACCTATGCCTAAGAGACCATGGGAGGACATAAGCATGGATTTTGTTCTTAGATTGCCGAGAACACGGAGAGGAAATGATTCAATATTTGTGGTGGTGGACCGGTTCTCCAAAATGGCACATTTTATTCCCTGCCAAAAGACAAGTGATGCGGTTCACATTCTTTGGGTTGTTCTTCAAAGAAGTGGTACGACTTCACGGTTTGCGAGAAGTATAGTTTCGAGACGAGAGATACAAAGTTTGTTGGGTATTTACTGGAGAACTCTGTGGAAGAAATTGAAGACAGGACTTGAAATTCGGTTCAGCATACCATCCACGAGACGGATGGACGAGACGGAGGTGGTCAATAGAAGCCTGGGCAATTTACTGCGGTGTTTGATAGTGGATCAACCCAAGGGATGGGATTTAGTCTTACCACAGGCAGAGTTTGCATATAACAGTTCAGTTAATAAAAGCACAAATAAATCACCGTTCCAGATAGTATATGGAAACAGCCCGAGGAATGTGTCTGAGCTAAGAAAGTTGGACAGAAGAGAAAAATGTAGTGCCGAGGCAGAAGAATTTGCGAGAGCATATAAAAAGTCTGCATGAGGAAGTAAAAAGACAGATTACAAAAATGAACAGTCAATATAAGACAAGGGCAGACCCGGAAGCGGCGGTTCAAGGAGTTCGAGATTGGAGATGAGGTTATGGTGTATCTCAGGGAAGGAGAGATTTCCTGCCAAGACTTACAATAAATTGAAGATGAAAAAGTTTGGGCCATGCAAAATACTGGGAAAGCGAGAGTCAGGAAATGCGTATGAAGTGAAATTGCCGAGTTGGCTTGATATTTCACCTATTTTTAATATTTCAGATCTCGTGGAATATCATGAGGGAGAAAGTACAGACATGCAAAGTCCAGAACCATGGCAATTTCTAGCCTCTACTCCAAGCACAGATGAGGCCGAGGAAATATTAGATACCTATGAAGGCTGGAGCACCCGAAACAGGCGATATCTTGAGTATTTGATCAAGTGGAAGGGCGGACCAAGCGAAGATGCGACTTGGTTGTCGAAGACGGAAGTTGACCGCTTGGGTCTCCCCTTAGCCAAACAAAAGTGAGGGTCACTTTTTTTTATCTACCCCGAGTGTCTGATGCAGGGAGCATCCGGTGGTCAAGGAGCAATCTTGCATCCTCCAAATCATTTCATTGTTTGCTTTTATTTTTCCAAGTACTTGTGTTGGGTTTGTTTCGAATCTTGGACCAAGAGGGAGGTTTTGTAAAAAGAGAAGAGGAAGTTTTAGTGTAAAGGCACAAGTTGCGTTGGGGTCGCGAAATCGTGACCCCAAAGCTTCGGAAGGGCAATGGCCAGTTTGAGTCGCGATATCGCGACGTCTTTTGCAAACGGAGGAGAGGTGACCGTTGGGTCGCGATATCGCGACATGTCACGATACCGCGACATGTTGCGATATCGCGACGATGTTTCAAAGCTAAGGGCGGACGTCAGTTGGGTCGCGATATCGCGACATGTCGCGATATCGCGACATGTTGCGATATCGCGACGATGTTTCAAAGCTGAGGGCGGACGTCAGTTGGGTCGCGATATCGCGACGATGTCAGCGATAGCGCACTCAATGTCGCGATATCGCGGCCCAAGAAAAATTCAAACGGAAATAAACACGCGGACGGTCGGACGGGGTGAATTTGACACGTGGTTGCCACGTGTCTTAAAGGCGGCACGACCAGTGGGGGATAGAGTTAATTTTGACACGTGGGACAGATCATGAGGTTGAGGGCCACGTAATCGGAGGAGAGAGATTTAGACGTCGGCCAAGTTTAAGTATCTTGGGATGTCGTTTACGGAGGAACCGTAGTTACAGGTGAAAGACTTAATGGCGGAGACATCGATATTTAAAGACAGTCAGATTAAAACGGCGGGTGCAGGGTATGGGAAGCCATGAATGCAGGCTCTAGACGGATCGGACAGTTGCCATTTATGGCAGAAAATGAAAGGAAGGGAAAATCTTGAAATTTCAACGGAGGGAAAATGAAATTCGAATTGGTCTTTAGGCGGGAGCATTAATTACAGGGGAAGGCCGAGACCACATTAAAATGGGGAAAATTTGTATGGGAAAGGGATGGTGAAGTTCGGGATTGGGGGAGAAGTGGTATACTCTGGAGTGGCTACTGTAAACCGTATTTGGTTAATTTTAATGAAATTTTAATGAAATTACTGTAAATGTGTTTGTGTGAATCCCGGCTTGCCATCACTAGTGAAGAGTTAAGGTAGGCTTTGATTGAATCGAAGATTTTTTGACAATTTTCATCCCATTTGAAGGTGACCCCCTTTTGCAAGAGGTGATTAAATGGCTTGCATTTATGTAAAAGTTGTGCGATGAAACGATGTATGGACTGAATTTTACCTTGTAGACTACGTAATTTTTTGAGGTTCGTAGGTGGAGGCATCTTGAGGATGGCCTTGAATTTGTTAGGATCCACTTCAATGCCTCGTTGAGATATGATCAACCCTAGGATTTTTCCTAAAGTGACACCAAAGATGCATTTCTTTGGGTTAAGGCAAGCATTGTGTTCCAAGAGGTGATCAAATATTTTGCATAAATTAGAGAGGTGCTACAAATGCTCTTTTGATTTTGTGATGAGATTATCGACATAGTCTTCCATGGTTTTCTGCATGTAATCATGGAAAATATAAGTCATTGCACGTTGATAGGTTGCCCTAGTGTTTTTAAGACCAACATACATGACCTTATAGTAAAATATCCCTAGGGGTTTGTGAAGGAAGTTTTGTGCTACTCGATAGGATTGATTTTGATTTGATTGTATCCAAAAAATGCATCCATAAGGGATATCATTTTATGGCCTACAATGGAATCAATGAGTGAATCGATGTTTGGTAAGAGAAAGTTCACTTTGGGATAATATTTGTTTAAGTCACATAAATCAATGCATACATGAACCTCACCAGAGGGTTTTGGGACTGGTACCATGTTAGAAATCCACTCAAGATAATTTATAGGAACGATGAAACCTACATCAAGGAGCTTTTGGAGCTCTGATTTTACAAGAGCAATAGGAGGATGCATGTGTCACAATTTTTTCCTGATGGGTTTGGAATATTTTTCAAGTGTAATGTTGTGCACTACTAGGGAAGGGTCGAGTCCAAGACTCTAATATATTATTTAAGGAAAGTAATAAATACGATGCACTCTTCTGGTGAGAGGCTACCGGTAAGTTTGATAATGTGTGGATTTTTAGGATCATCACCAATGTCAACATCAATAGTATATTCCACAAGTATGTGGTAACCATCTCAAAGCTATTTGAGCATTGGGATAAGGTAGAGGTCATCAATAGCCTCTGGTACATCAAATTCATCATTTAGGTAGATGCCTATGTGGTGAACCCATAGAATATGGGGTGGTGTGGAAGGAAAAGGAGTGTTCATAGTATGCAAGACATGGGGTGAGAGTAAGAAATGTCACGATAAAAGTGTAGGTGAAATGTGTGTGAAGTCGATGATATCTGTGTTGGGTGTGTCATCACGAATTTCATGGTGTGTATACCAAAGTGGATGAAAGAGGTCTACATCAACCATGTTAATCGAAGCTATGGGGGATGTAAGTGGTGAAGAGTATGATGATGAAGGCTCAATAACACATGAATGTCATAGCAATATTAGCAGAGGGTGTAATATGATAGGTGAAAAATGTGATCGAGTAATAGAGCGATGGAGTTACTGATGTATATGTAGTGATCTAGACAAATGTGTTGGCAATGGTGGGGGGTTTCATGTCACATTCTGGGTAGTGAGAATTTAGAGATAAAGCAAAAAATTGGCTAGTTAATTTGTTGACACAACATAATGACGTAGTGTCAGAGAAGGTAGTTTCCTGAAAGAAGTCGAATGGAAAAGTGATGGTCAAATGAGGAGATGGGCTCTCATCCAAAGTATCCATGTTGATATATTCCTCCAAAGTGTGTGTTGGAAGTGGAGAATAATGTAAGGATATATCCTGAAGCTCATATTCAAGTGTGTGAATGGTGTTGGAGTGATAGCCTAAGCCAAATTTATCTATTGGTAACTGTATGTGGGGATTTATGGGTGTGCATAACCCTTGTTCATAATGTCCTAACCCAAATCCATGCCAATGAAAATTTTGAAGGTAGCACAAAGTGAAATGGGGATTAGATATATGATCTAATGTACCACAAAAGTTGTATTGTGGTGGGGGTACTGCAACCGGGAGTGAGGAATCTAGTCTTGCATAAACAAAGTTGGTTTGATTATTGGGAGAACCTAAATGCACAATAGTGCCAATGGTAAATATTGAAGCTGAAGGGCAACTGGAATTGCACATGGATTGGACTGTAGGATGTCGTACATGAGCATCACACATTATAGTCACCTAGACCAGATTTTGTCATGAAGATAGATATGTGAGGTTATGTACAAGGTGGTGAGCGAGGTGGTGAATCTGACTCAAAATATGAGGGTGAGATATGAGAACCTTGTATGGTGGAAGTAGAGAAGTGTAGCAGTTGATCATCAAGGTGAGAATCTTGTTGTTCCCAATCATTGCATTTAGTTTTTGTAGATGGGATAGAATGATCTGCATGTAGGAATTGTGGAGTTGGTGAGTAGGTGTCAATTTTGTGTTGAGCAAGGTGTTGCAAGAAGTTTGTCATTGTTGTCAACACAAGCAGTTAGATCTAATGATGCAGTGGACAGACAGTTCAGGAGTCATTCAGATGCAGAAGACAGAAGTTCAAAGGACAGTCAGATTATGTAAAGTGCAATTCTTGGAAAACAAAAGTGACCCAGTTTCTAAAATTCGAAGAAAAAGACAAGTTAGAAAACTGTCGCGATATCGCGACATGTTTTCTATCGCGATTTCATGACAAGTCGGAGGAGAGAGAAGGCGCAGTCGAAAATGTCACGATTTCACGACAAAAATGAGGAGAGAGAAGGCACAGCCGAAAATGTCATGATTTCACGACAAAAATGAGGAGAGAGAAGGCGCAATTGAAAATGTCATGATTTCATGACAAATGAGGAAGAGAGAAGGCGCAAGGCAAACTGTCATGATTTCGCGACATGTTGGAGGCCAAGAAGCTAAGTCGAGAAAGTTGTAGCGATTTCGCTACATGTTGAAATTTCTCTGGCCGAAGCAAGGAGAAAGCGTTAAGTTGAAAAGTTGTAGCGATTTCGCTACATGTTGAAATTTCGTTGGCCGAAGCAGGAAGAAAGTGTTAAGTGAAAAAGATGTAGCGATTTCGCTACGAGTTAAAAGTGCACAACACAAAGGTGTAGCGATTTCGCTACGAGTTAAAAGTGCACAACACAAAGGTGTAGCGATTTCGCTACGAGTTGAAAAAGCACAACACGAAGGTGTAGCGATTTCGCTACGAGTCAAAAGTGCACAACACGAAGGTGTAGCGATTTCGCTACAAGTCAAAAGTGCAGAACTCAAAGGTGTAGCGATTATGCTACAAGTCGAAAGTGCAAGGCACAAAAGTGTAGCGATTTCGCTACAAGTCAAAATTTCACGGGTAGAAGCAAAGTTGGAAGCACAAGGCACAAAGTTGTAGCGATTTCGCTACTGCATGAAGCAAGGAATGTACGGAAGCCGAAAGCGTCACGATTTCGTGACAAAGATGAGGATGACATCAGCAAAAGCTGAAAGTGTCACGATTTCACGATAGGCTGCAAGAAAAGCCTCTGGAAGCCAAAAGCATCATGATTTCACGACAAAGATGAGGATGACGTCAGCGAAAGCTGAAAGTGTCACGATTTCATGACAGGTTGCAAGAAAAGCCTTGAAGCCGAAAGCGTCATGATTTCGTGACAAGAATGAGGATGACGTCAGCAAAAGTTTGAAGTGTCACGATTTCATGACAAGAACGGTGGCAAAGCTATCAAAGGCCAAAAGGGTCACGATTTCATGACAACAAGGACAAGAAGGCGTACGGTTTCAAAAAGTGTCACGATATCGTGACATGTTTCTATTTCGTGGCAATAGTTATAGGAAGGTGACAGAGGTGGCAGTAGAAGTTGGATCTGGCAGATTTTAGGGTTTGTGAAGATTTTAGGGTTCATGACAATTTCTAGGGTTTGATGAACAAATTCTAGGGTTTTAGCGACATTCTTAGGGTTACTACTTTTGTTTAAGAAAAGTTGAGGCCGACAAAGTTGAATCTAGGCAACAAATTCTAGGGTTTGTGCTGACATTCTTAGGGTTATGACTGTTGTTTAGGATTTGTTCCTAAAATTTCTTCTATAAAAGCAAGGGTACTTCGAGTTTGAGAGTATTTGTGGAAGATAATGTGCGAATGCGAGCAGAGTGATTGCGCAAGTGAAGTTCGTGTCGAGCAGAGTGCGAAGTCGTAGTTCGAGTCTGCATATCGTGATTGCGTGAATGAAGAGCGCAATGTGTAGAGGTGGAGTTCTAAGTTCAAAGTGATAGCACATAGACAATAGAAGTGATCGATCATCCGATTGCAGTAGAGAGTGCGAAGAAGTACACAGAAGCGGTCGGACAGTGCGAAGCATTTTGCATAGAAGTAGCAGAATGCAGAAAAATAGCAGACTGTAAGGAACAACGTGAAAGTTTTATTCTATCATTTTTATTATCTTTATTGACTTCCAAGTTGCAGCTTGGCATAAGGGGTTGGTGCCTCTTTCCAGTAGGTCTTTGGTAAATTAGGAGTTGGTGCTCCATTCTGTTTGAAAGAGATAAAGCTAAGGGGTTGGTGCTCCTTCCAGTTGGTCTTGGTAAAAGATATTGTAAAGTTGTAGCTTTGCATTGGCTGGATTTGGATGGTAGTCCAAGCGGTCGTTTTGAGGAGTAGCCACATTGGTGAACCTCGTTAAATAACTGTGTTGTGTGTGTCATGCTTTCTTGCTGCATTTGATATTTCTTTTATCGGTTTTAAATAGTCTGCTGGATTTAAAACTATATGTATTAGAAATTTTAAAGATCACACTGGATTCACCCCCTCTCGGTGTCACTTGTGATTACAACAATTGGTATCAGAGCCAAGGTTCTTGAACAGGCTCAAACAGCTAGGGTGATCTTGGAAGTGACGCAATGGCAAGTGGTGAAGGGTTCTCCTCGAACAAAGCACCATTGTTTGATGGAACTAATTATGCATTCTAGAAAATTAGAATACATATCTCAGTGCTTTGGGTTTTGACATCTGGGGTGCGAGTAGTTAATGGTTACACGGCTCCCGCCACCGCTCCAACAGACACTGCTGGTAAAAAGGCATTTGAAAATGATTCAAAAGCAAAAAATGCCATCATGTGTGGACTAGTGGACAGTGAGCTAGTCAAGATCATAAATTGTGAATCGAGCAAAAGATGTATGGGATAAACTAGAGAACATTCATGAAGGAGATGATAGGATCAAGGAGGCCAAGCTTCAAACACATCGAGCTCAATTCGAATCTTTAAAGATGGACAATGATGAGAACATAGAGACTTTCATGCAAAGAGTCAATGGGATCACCAATTCAATCAGAGGTCTCGACGAAAATATAAATGATGCTACTATCGTGAAAAAGGTATTAAGATCGCTCCCTCCTAGATTTGATTCTAAAGTCTCTGCCATAGAAGAAGCCAAAGATCTAAATCATTTTAGTATGGATGAGATGCATGGTTCTTTGACTGCTTTTGAAATGAGAATAGGAAGGTCTAATCCCACAGATAGAGAAGCTGCTTTCAAAGCCCTAAAAGGCAAAGTCACAAAACCAGAGTCTGAAGAAGAGGATGTATCAGATGAAATGGAAGCAAATTTTGTCAAAAAACTAAGAAAGGGAAAAGGAAAGTACAGAGGAAAGCTACCATTTAAATGCTTTAACTATGGAGGCATTGGGCACTTTGCGACAAAATGTCCTCTCAATGAAAAGAACCAGGGTGAGGAAACTTCGCACCAAGAAAGAAGTGATTGGAAGAAGAAATCAAACTTTAGGAAAGGCAATTTCAAAAAGAAAAGTTTTATCTCCCGAAATGCAGATTCTTTAGAGGACAACTCTAGTGAAGACTCTGAAGAAGGAACAGGTGAGGCTCTCTTTATGGCGTTTGAAGTAGAAAAATTGGAAGAGGCAGAAAACACAGAAAAGAGAGAAGGAATGAACTCTGAAGTGTCTATTGAAAAAGGTGAGGCTGAAGTTGATTTAGAAGGTGAGCTGGTTTCTGCTCTTATGGAATGGAAATCTGAGAAAAGAAAGAATAAAAAATTGTCAAGGAAGCTTGAGGATGCAAATGACATTATAACCAGTCTAAAAACATAGACAGAAGAGTACAAGAAAATGTCCGAAGATCTTGAAGTACAGGTAACCATGAAGATAGATTACTGTTGCAAATTGGAAGAAGAAAATGTTGGTCTTCGAATACAGATACAAGAGCTGGATCGAAAAATTAGCTATCATTTAAAACGTGAAGAAAGTTCGATGAAGCTGGACAAAATCCTAAGCGATCAAAGACCCACAGGTATCAAATTCGGTCTAGGCTTTACTGAAGGAGAATCATCAAATGGACCAAAGGCAAGCAATGTTGAATGTGAAAAGAGTAAAGACAAGAAACAGGTTGTTGAAAGAAAAACAAATCAGGCAAAAGAAAGCAGTAATGCCAGTCCTGAAATAGGAACTGACAATGATGGTTTTACCAAGGTCACACATCAAAAGAAAAGAAGATCTAAGGCTCCTGCAACATCTTGGCAAAGACCATCTTTCAGGTTCAATCATTACTTTTATGGTTTCTGTTTCAAATGTAATGGTTATGGGCATAAAATTGCTAGACTGCAAGTATAATGTAGGTCCAAGAAGTTTCACTAGTAGAAATACTTTTGCTCCTCTAATGAGTTATGCAGTAGAATGCTTTAATTGTCACAACTTTGGGCACATTGCTAGAAAGCTGTCATAGTACTTCTATTTCAAATCAATCTCAGAAAAGAAGAATTCAACCATATAGGGCAAAACAGAATAGAATTATTTCTGAAAGATATGTGCAAGATTCTGAAAAGGGGAAATCCAAGCTAGAGCCCAATACCATAGTCAAAACAGAATGGAAACAGAAAGAACAGCTCAGGGAAGAAAAGGAATCTTTAATAGTGCAGACGGCTTTCGGGGCTCGGAATAAATGTGTACCGTGGATTCTTGACTAGTGGTTGCTCAAGTCATATGACAGGTGATAAACAAAAATTTGAAAAACTACAGAAATATGAGGGTGGCTCTGTGAAGTTTGGAAATAATGATGGAGCCAAAATAATAGGAAAAGGATCTGTCAAAATTAGTGAAGGGAAAATCAAGTCAGAAGAAGTTTTATTTGTGGATGGTTTGAAACACAATCTGTTAAGTGTCAGTCAAATCTGTGATAAAGGACATGAAGTAGTCTTCAAAAAGCAGGGTTGTGAAGTCAGAAAAATAAATAGTGGGAAATTAATAGCAAATGGTTCAAGGACGTCTGGAAATTTGTACACACTCTCAGAAACTTCGGAAGGTACGTGCTTCATTGGACAAGAAGAAGAGAACTGGTTGTGGCACAAGAGGCTTGGACACATAAGTTTTGATAATTTGGTGAAAATCAGCTCGAAACAAGCGGTGAGAGATATTCCAACCATTAAAAAACCCTCAAACAATGTTTGTGCTTCATGTCGAAGGGAAAGCAAACCAGAGTCTCATTTAAAACAAAAGAATACCACACTAGCAGGCCCTTGGAACTTATTCATACGGACTTATGTGGACCCATGAGAACTCAAAGCATAAACGGCGACAAATACTTTATGTTGTGTATCGATGATTATTCCAGAATGACATGGATATTTTTCCTAAAAGATAAAACAGAAGCTTTTGAAATGTTCAGATCCTTCAAACAGCTAGTTGAGAATGAAACAGGAAAAAGGGTCAAATGCTTACGATCAGACAGAGGAGGAGAATTCATTTCGAATGAATTTATAGAATACTGTGAAAAACATGGTATCAGGAGACAATATTCAGTAGCTAGAACTCCACAGCAGAATGGCGTAGTAGAAAGAAAGAACAGAACTATACAGGAAATGGCACGCACCATGCTGGAAAAAAATAAAATAGCAAATAGATTCTGGAAAGAAGCGATTCACATCTGCAGTATACATCCAAAACGAGATATATGTTAAGAACTCATGAATGCAAAACACCTTATGAGTTGTGGTTTGGTAGAAAAGCAACAACAAAACATCTCAAAATATTTGGTTGTAGGTGCTACATCGAGAAAAATAGATGACAACCTTGGGAAGTTTGAAGATAGAGCGAGATGAAGGTGTTTTTGTTGGGTATTCATCAAAAAGCAAAGCTTACAAATGCTACAACAAGAGACTCAAGAAAATTGTGGACAGTGCAGACGTTAAATTCGATGAAGTTGGGAAACGATTAGCTGACTTTGAGGAAAACTACCCAATCTATGAAGAAGTCATTGAAGGAGATGAGGTGAATGAAACAAAAAATAAATCTACGTTTGATTCAGATGAATTAGTCGATGACTCAGAGGTGCAAGAAAACAAGAAATTCAAAAGCAGTGAATTGGCAGAAAAATCATCCAAGAGACCAAATAATTGGAGATCCCACAGGTGGTATTCAGACAAGAAGGAAAGTAATAAGTAATTACTCTCTTTTATCTAGCATTGAGCCCAAAAACATAGATGAAGCAAGCAAAGATGATAGCTGGATGAAGGCAATAAATGAAGAGTTAGATCAGATTGAAAAGAACAGAACTTGGGAATTAGTACCTAGAACTGCAAATAAGAATGTAATCGGCACCAAATGGATATTTCGAAACAAATTAAATGAAGACGGACGGGTCATTAGGAACAAAGCAAGACTGGTTTGTAAAGGATATGCACAGGTCGAAGGCATTGATTTTGAAGAGACTTTTGCTCCAGTGGCCAGATTAGAAGCAATTAGAATGTTTATGGCCTTAGCAGTTCACAAAAACTTTAGAGTTTATCAGATGGATGTAAAATCTACCTTTTTAAATGGGAAACTCGAAGAAGAGGTCTATATTGAACAACCGGATGGATTTCAAATTAGTGAGGATCCTAACCTTGTCTGCAAATTAAAGAAAGCATTGTATGGATTAAAACAAGCACCACGGGCATGGTATGCAAGGCTAGATAACTATCTCTCTCAACAGGGATTCAAGAAAGGTTTAGTGGACAATAATCTGTATGTAAAAACAGAAGGTGGGCATCTCATTGTTCTAGTTGTCTATGTAGATGATATCATATTTGGCGACAACAAAGATGAATCTTGTAAAGACTTAGCAAATAAGATGCGAGAATGAATTTGAAATGTCTATGATTGGTGAACTGTCTTACTTTCTTGGGCTACAAGTTAATCAAAATGAGAAAGGCATATTCATTTCCCAAATCAAATATGTGAAAGAAATGCTAAAGAGGTTCACTATGGAGGATCGTAAGCCGATTAGCACTCCCATGACAACGAGTCGCAAATTGAGTAAAGAAGACAAATCTCCACCTGTAGACCAAACCATGTACAGATCTATGATTGGAAGTCTACTATATTTAACAGACTACTAGACCTGATATTCTACGAGCGGTTTGCATGGTAGCTAGATTTCGAGCCGGTCCCAAAGAGACTCATGTGACAACAGTTAAAAGGATTTTTCGGTATCTCAAGGGCACCATGGAGTATGGGTTGTGGTATCCAAAAGGCAAAGACTTCACTCTTATATCATATTCAGATGCAGATTGGGCTGGATGTGTTGATGACAGAAAAAGTACCAGTGGAGGTGCATTCTATTTGGGGGACAGATTGGTTGCATGGCACAGTAAAAAGCAAGAGTCAGCTGAGGCAGAATATATTGCAGCAACAACATGTTGTACACAAGTCTTGTGGATGAAACAAACTTTGAAAGATCTTGGAATTAATTTTAGTGAACCAATATCAGTTAAGTGTGATAACACCAGTGCAATTAACATCTCCAAGAATCCAGTTATGCACTCACGGACTAAACACATTGCTATAAGGTATCATTTCTTGAAGGAGAAAGTTGCGGAAGGAGAAGTCAAATTGGATTTTGTCCCAACTACGGAACAAGTAGCGAGATATTTTTACAAAACCTTTGCCCAAGGAAGTGTTTGAGTACCTTCAAAGCAAATTAGGAGTAGTCACACTTCCTAAGAAGTGACTAGCTACAGGGATCACTTTCTCAGGGGGAGCATTTGAGTATTTGACTATTCTTTTGCTCATGATCATAATTTGTGCTAGATGCAACAAATTGTGCCTGAGAATTGTGAGGATGGACTCGGGGGAGTCTGCGGCAGCCCTTTGGTATTATTGACAAAGGGGGAGAAGAGTTACGAGAATGTACAGAGAATGTACACAAGTGTTGCCAACAATTCCAAAGGGGGAGATTGTTGAGCAAGGTGTTGCAAGAAGTTTGTCATTGTTGTCAACACAGGCAGTTAGATCTAATGATGCAGTGGACAGACAGTTCAGGGGTCATTCAGATGCAGAAGACAGAAGTTCAAAGGACAGTCAGATTATGTAAAGTACAATTCCTGGAAAACAAAAGTGACCCAGTTTCTAAAATTTGAAGAAAAAGACAAGTTAGAAAACTGTCGCGATATCGCGACATGTTTTCTATCGCGATTTCGTGACAAGTCGGAGGAGAGAGAAGGCACAGTCAAAAATGTCATGATTTCATGACAAAAATGAGGAGAGAGAAGGCACAACCGAAAATGTCATGATTTCACGACAAAAATGAGGAGAGAGAAGGCACAGTTGAAAGTGTCACGATTTCATGACAAAAATGAGGAGAGAGAAGGCGCAAGGCAAACTGTCATGATTTCGCGACATGTTGGAGGCCAAGAAGCTAAGTCGAGAAACTGTAGCGATTTCGCTACATGTTGAAATTTCGTTGGCCGAAGCAAGGAGAAAGCGTTAAGTTGAAAAGTTGTAGCGATTTCGCTACATGTTGAAATTTCGTTGGCCGAAGCAGGGAGAAAGTGTTAAGTGAAAAAGATGTAGCGATTTCGCTACGAGTCAAAAGTGCACAACACAAAGGTGTAGCGATTTCGCTACGAGTTGAAAAAGCACAACACAAAGGTGTAGCGATTTCGCTACGAGTTGAAAAAGCACAACACGAAGGTGTAGCGATTTCGCTACGAGTCAAAAGTGCACAACACGAAGGTGTAGCGATTTCGCTACAAGTCAAAAGTGCAGAACTCAAAGGTGTAGCGATTATGCTACAAGTCGAAAGTGCAAGGCACAAAAGTGTAGCGATTTCGCTACAAGTCAAAGTTTCATGGGTAGAAGCAAAGTTGGAAGCACAAGGCACAAAGTTGTAGCGATTTCGCTACTGCATGAAGCAAGAAATGTACGGAAGCCGAAAGCGTCACGATTTCATGACAAAGATGAGGATGACGTCAGCAAAAGCTGAAAGTGTCACGATTTCGTGATAGGCTGCAAGAAAAGCCTCTGGAAGCCGAAAGCGTCACGATTTCATGACAAAGTTGAGGATGACGTCAACGAAAGTTGAAAGTGTCACGATTTCATGACAAGGTGCAAGAAAAGCCACTGGAAGCCGAAAGCGTCATGATTTCACGACAAGAATGAGGATGACGTCAGCAAAAGTTTGAAGTGTCACGATTTCATGACAAGAACGGTGGCAAAGCTATCAAAGGCCAAAAGGGTCACGATTTCATGATAGCAAGGACAAGAAGGCATACGGTTTCAAAAAGTGTCACGATATCATGACATGTTTCTATTTCACGGCAATAGTTACAGGAAGGTGACGAGAGGTGGCAGTAGAAGTTGGATCTGGGCCAACAGATTTTAGGGTTTGTGGCACGATTTTAGGGTTCATAGCCGAAAATTTCTAGGGTTTGTAGTCAACAAATTCTAGGGTTTTGCAGTCGACATTCTTAGGGTTACAGCCGACTGTTGTTTAGGAAAAGTTGAGGCCGACAAAGTTGAATCTGGGTCGACAAATTCTAGGGTTTTGCAGTCGACATTCTTAGGGTTACAGCCGACTGTTGTTTAGGATTTGTTCCTAAAATTTCTTCTATAAAAGCAAGGGTACTTCGAGTTTGAGAGTGTGCTGTGGAAGATAATGTGCGATGGCAAGCAGAGTGATTGCGCAAGTGAAGTTCGTGTCGAGCAGAGTGCGAAGTCGTAGTTCGAGTCTGCATATCGTGATTGCATGAATGAAGAGCGCAATGTGTAGAGGTGGAGTTCTAAGTTCAAAGTGATAGCACGTAGACAGCAGAAGTGATCGATCATCCGATTGCAGCAGAGAGTGCGAAGAAGTACACAGAAGCGGTCGGACAGTGCGAAGCGTTTTGCACAGAAGCAGCAGAATGCAAAAAAATAGCAGACTGTAAGGAACAACGTGAAAGTTTTATTCTGTCATTTTTATTATCTTTATTGACTTCCAAGTTGCAGCTTGGCATAAGGGGTTGGTGCCTCTTTCCAGTAGGTCTTTGGTAAATTAGGAGTTGGTGCTCCATTCTATTTGAAGCAGAGATAAAGCTAAGGGGTTGGTGCTCCTTCTAGTTGGTGTTGGTAAAAGATATTGTAAAGTTGTAGCTTTGCATTGGCTGGATTTGGATGGTAGTCCAAGCAGTCATTTTGAGGAGTAGCCACATTGGTGAACCTCGTTAAATAATTGTGTTGTGTGTGTCATGCTTTCTTGTTGCATTTGATATTTCTTTTAGTTTTAAATAGCTGCTGGATTTAAAACTATATGTATTAGAAATTTTAAAGATCACACTGATTCACCCCCCTCTCAGTGTCACTGTGATTACAACATTTTGGGCTGTGAGGAGATGTGAACGACCTAGATTTTGGGCAAAATATAAGTGGAGGTGTTTGAGGTGTAGGGAGAAGTGGAGGTTCTATAGAGGAAGATGGACGAGATGCAGAAGTAGGACATGATGAGGGTGACAAAGAGGGTATCAACACTAGGGGTAGATTTGTGGAAGAGGATGGTTGAGAAGGTGGTGGTGGCTATATGGAAGGTGGTGAAAAATGTATGGTAATAGGATTAGGTTTCACAATGGCTAGTGAAAGCGGTATGAATACTAAGGTGTGTGTCCCTAATGGAGATTGCAGTGATGAGGTTTATGTGGAGGGAGATGCTAATGCTCTGAAATATTGATGAGAAGAAATATTAAAAAGTTGTGTAGGAGATGATGAAGGTCCTTGTGGAAGATTTGCAATGTTATAAAATTTTAAGGGGTCCCCATCGGTATGAACATAATGAATAAGTCTATTGTGGACATATTTGAGATAGTGGTGTAATGTAGAAGGGACACACTACATGTCCCTAATCCATGGATGCTCGAGCAATATATTGTACTACATATCACCCTAAATGATGTGGAATAGGATGGAAATGGTGCATGTATCCACTTGGATAGGTAGGATAATGGAGCCTACTATGGATCACATGGAACCATCAAATTTTTGAATATCAATTGATGGGATGGTGTAATGAGTTGGTACAATGTGTAGGTGGTGTAAGGCTACAATGGAAATAATACTGATAAAGGAACCAGTATCAATGAGAAGACACTTGTAGGTGATATCATTGATGGTTTCTTGGATGTGAATAGGAAGATCTGCTCCTTTGTCTATGATTTTTGTAATCTCATGATCATGGAAACTGATAGAAGGTTGAAGGTAGTGCAAAATATTTCTCATGAAGTTCACAAATGCATTTGTGTCCTGGGTTTCAAGGTCGATAGATCAAAGGATATTGTTCAATGCCTCGTGATGGGGTTGATATTGTTGCAAAAGATCAAATATGGATAACTTGGTAGGAGCATTACTCAATTGGTGAGTAAGGATGCCATGAATGGTAATGACATTTTGTAGTGGATGGGTTGTAGTATTAGAAGTCATGAGAGACTATGGAGAAGTAAATGGTGTAGGTGGCAAGATTACTGGTGTAGTTTGGCATGAAGGCTACCTTTGATTTCAAGGAATGAGGTTAATTATGCCAACTACATCACATGAAGAAGGATCTCATTGAACACTATTAACCTATATGGGTGGCCCTGAGGGATTAGGTTGAAAAATTTAGGGATTGGTCCCCCATGTTTGGGTAGGGCTTTTTGGTAGATCCCCAAGTTATGATTCTGTGGGGTGAAGGGGTTGGAGACCTGAAGGGTACCCCTATCAATAAGATCTTGGACAAGGCCATGGAAAGAACAACAAGATTTAAAGTCATGGTCGTGCTGTCAGTGGTATGCATAGAAGCTTTGCTTTATGTATCCTTGAGGCTTGGGTTGATTCATATCAAGCGATCAGATGTCGAGTAGGTTAATGTGGCCCACATCATATAATATCTAGAAAAGGGCTAGAAAATGCTCAAAGAGTGGGGTGAGAGTACGCTATGGAGCCTATGGATGAAGACCATGAGGTTTTTATTGTCCAGGAGGAAGAGGTGCACTAGTTTATAATAGTTGATGATATGGAGGAGGAGGTCATGGGATGGGTGATGGAACTAGGGTAGTTGTTGCCATATGATTGGCTTGTGGTGGCCTCGAAAAAGGTTGATTAGGTGCATTTATATTGAAGTAGAAATTTGAGTTGTATGAGGGTTTTTTTCTCAGCTTGATCTTTCTTGATTGGACTTTGATGTCCTTGATGACTTTATCTTGGGCGATAGCTTCTTCAAAGGTGCAGCTTTGATGAAGCTGCAAGGAAGTGGAGATATGTTTATGATAGATTTTGGAGAAAAGTGTAACAAGTTCAACATTTGGGAGACTATGAACCAGGTTGTGTATGATCGATCTCCATCGGGAAAAAAACTTAGTAATGGGCTTGTCGTCAGCGTATCATAAGGCATAGACGTCTGAGAAGTTGATTTTTTTTATGTTGATAGAGAAATTTTCTAGGAAGGAATTATCCAGCTATTCAAATGTGTATAGGCTATGGTGCAAGAGCATGTTGTACCAATCAAGGGCTTGTCCCCTAAACAAAAGATAGAAGGTACATAACATGAGAGGGTTGCTACTATGAAGCCGATAGCAAGCTGAACAATAATTACTAACATATTCTCAGGGGTCCTATTTACCCTTGTATTTATCAAAATTTGGAATATCGAAGTGATAATGATAAGGAGAAATGGGAACTGAAGGGTGGACTGGCTCATTGCAGAGTTTGTCAAAGGTGGGTTTTTGCAGTTCGTAATTGGCAATACGAAGGTTTAGCATCTTTAATTCATCTTGTAAGAGTTAAATTTCAAATATTAGAGGTGTGGAGGATGATGTTAAGGTGGGTGTATTCGAAGAGTGTGGTGCAAACTAAAGTTGTTGTTCCTCCTAGTATTGAGAAGGAATGTATTGTAACTAATATTGAAGAGGTGGCTACTGAGTGACAGTTGGTGTCATACTAATTATAATATTATGGTTGAGGGTCGTGTAGTTATTATATAGGTATCTTCTAGGTAGAAGGCTACTGTAATGGTTGGGTTGTAGGATGTGATGACCAAGAAGGGGGAGGTGTAAAGAATGTAGGTCCAGTAGATAATGGTAATGGTGTATGGATAGACATTTGAAGAGGTGGAATAGATGATGTGTCGAAGGATGGTACATACATATATCCTGAAGGATGAGATGTGGGAAAATTAAAATTAAGTAGAATAGCATGGGGAAGTAGGAGTATAGGATGAAGGCCATGGACCATAGGTGGGAAGGGGACCAGCAATCAAGATCCAAAATGGAGGAGCATGAGGTAACATGAAAGTAGAAGTGGATGAAGGTGGAATGGAATATTGGGTAGGATATATTCCAAGAGTATGGGATGTAGGCGAGAGTGATGAAAAGGAAGAAGGATAAGATTCTAAGATAGGAGTTTGAGAATGTGGAGCATTGAATGTGTTTACCCTAGAATAGATGTAAGCAATTGTTTGATGTTGTTGGTGTTGAATAGGTTGTGTTTGAGGATTTGGATGTGATATATCCTCAAAATATGAGAAAAATGATTGTTGGGAAAGTGACAGTGGTAAATATTGGGAAGAGTATTTGTAGGAGGGTAGAAGTGGCTCTTGTTGTTGCTGTAAGAGAGGTTTTTGTGATGGGGCTTACGAGAATGATAACAGAGTGCCTAGTGTGGAAGATGAGGGATCTAAAATCATCTCTACGATAGGGGTGAATTATGCAACATCAGGACGAGTGTGGTTTAATTAACAAAGATGAGTCATTCTCAAAAATGGATTGAGATAGACTTTGGAAGAAATGGTGTGCAAAGGTGGGAGAAGTGGATAGGGTCTCCTCATCAATGGTGAATAAAGGAGGTGGATGTCCTGGAGCTATATAGATAACATAATAAAAAAACATAGGTGTATTAGGTGGAGAGGAATGGAAAATGAGTGGGTGGTCTTCACCAAATGATGTGGCAAGAGCCTCACCTAAGGTAGAAGTCTCACCCTGAGACATCGTGTGTTTATAGAATGAATTAAACCTTGTGATAATATTTGTGGTGAATGTGGATTTACCCTTCGTAAGTGAAGTGGAAAAGGTAGACTGACTAGAATGGGTGCTAGAGGCCTCCTCTATGAGGTGTGCTTGCTCGCATGCTCGACTATGGGTAACAATAGGCATGATGTTGTATGTTGTGACTTGAAGCTTCAAAACTACACAAAAACTAAAATCTAAGGTTTTGGGTGTGATCTGTGAGGGGTTTGAAAGCAACCCTATGAAATCTAAAATATTTCTATGTGTCTAAGAAAAATTCGTAGGTTGACCTATGAATTTGTACCTGATTCATAGGTTGCCATGAAAATTGGACTTAAACTATAAATGTAACAAAGACTAAGTAGTGAAAAACTATAAATAGCCAACAAACAAAGTGCTTAATAGTAAAATGTGCTAAAACCAGTTTATGATCATGCAAACAACGTGAAACTAAAAGTAGTTCTAAATGTAGAAAAAAAGTGTTTGTGTGTTTTCGTATGTTTTGATGTTAAAAATATACTTCCTAGGAAATATCACAGGTAGTGGGGTGATAACTCTAGAAATATCAGGAGTGTTGTCAACATGGAATCTCCTACAACACCCAAAGGTGCACAAAATAGAATAGTGTCGCAAAAGGCAAATGATGACTTTTATGGAAGGTGCAGTAAAATGATAGCCTATAGGAAAGGGCTCAATATGCGCTAATGAGTCCAATAACCTCTTGCAAGAAGAGGTGATAATGTATAAGACTTTCTACTTGCCCAATCGAGCTTTTTCTTCACTCTCGGGTGAGCTTAGTCAATGAAAATAGTTATCGTGTTCATTAATTATGTAAGCCTTATGAATGAAGGTGTCTAATCCTATCCCACTCCAAAGGTCCCTTTCGATGATGAGTTCTAAAAAAATGATCTCAAAAGTGGGGGATTTTTTGGTGATGAATTTTAGAAAACCGCTCCTGTGGTGCTACTAAGGTGTCTAGGGAGGTGAGCTGGTGGAGGGTAAAACTCCTACCTCACTAGTCATGAGTGATAGATTGGGGATGAAGTCCAATCTCACCACTATGTATACCACATGAGTGTGTGGGTTTATGTTGTCTAATGATGATGTAAAAGCAAGAAAGTTAACTAGATGCCTTTTTGAAATGGAAATCTAGCCCTAGATGCGCTTTTTGGAAGCAAAGCTAGATTAAGATGTGTTTTGAAAGAAAAGCTAGTCCTATGTGCCTTTTTGGAAAAGAAACTAGGATCTATGCTATGTAGAATGTAAACAAGCAAAGTGAAGCATGTGATAAGAGATATTTTGGAACCCTAACTTTGAAACATGGAAGAAGTTTAAGACTAATTGTGCAAAAAGAAATTTGAAACCCTAATATAATGACATGAAAAGAAATATGCAAGTTACCCAGGGGATTTGTGAAAGAGATGGGAAATTTCTAATCTAAATGATTTGAAAAAGAAATATGCAACCCTAATCTAATGACATGAAAAGAAATCTGAAATTTGCAAGTTACCCAAGGGATTTGTGAAAGATATGGGATATTTCTAATCTAAATTTTATGAAATAAATTTAAAACCCTAATCTAGTGACATGAAAAGAAATATGAAATTTGAAATTTACCTAGGGGATTTGTGAAAGATATGGGAAATTTTTAATCAAAATGATATGAAAGAAATTTAAAACCCTAATCTAATGTCATGAAAAGAAATCTGAAATTTGGCTTTGAAAGGAATTTGAAATTGCTTTGATGAAAGATGCAAAAAGAGATTTGAAAAACCTTAATCTTAAATGCAACTTTTAAAATGGAAATTTGAAATGCGCTTTTGAGATTAAATTTATGGAATAACACATAAAGGAAATAAAAAACCTATTTGACATGCGATTTGTAAAATAAAATGAAAACGTTCTTTAAAATAAATTAAACTGATATTTCTGATCTACACACAGGTTTTTGAAAAGGAATTTGAAAGACCTATCTAATGCAAGAAATATGACTTTGAAAATTGATGATTCTCAAAAAATTGACATGAAATGGAAACCTATTCTTCTAATTTGAACAAAAATAAATGTAGCTCTGATTCAAGTAAATAAAGGGGAAATCTAAAACAAACTAAATTGAATGATCTTAAAATGATGGATGTATTGAAAAGGAATTTCACACAATGACATGATGCATGTATTATCAAACTTTTCTTGTAAATGAATGATAGAAATAGGGAGGTCTAAGGAAAATACTTGGTTCCTTTTGATCTATATGGACTATTCTATGTATCTGCTATGGACCTCTACACTTTTGAGGGTTTTTGAAGCAATTATGCTAAATTTACAGGGCAAGGGGTGAATTGGATCTGAATTCATAGGCTAGGGGGCAAATTAGGTTTAGGAGTCTGGAACTCCTATTCATATGACCTAAGAGACTTATCAAGATTTGAAGGTCTCTGTTATATATAGAATGGTACCTGCAACAGCATAGAAAACCATACAATCATGTTAGATTCATAGAAAAGACTAGTCTAGCACAACTCTTTGTGGGGGTCCCACCGAGCATGCTAGAATAAAGTAAACAAAAGATGTCATTTGATAAAAAAAATACATAAACACATATAATTCTCATATTTCTACTTTTTATTCATTCAAAATTTTCATGGGTTACAAAGGTGATTCTCCCAATTCTTTTCATGAATATCAAACATCCTGATGACTTCTTTCGAGACTCCTTAGTGAAGGCGGGATTGCGGGCCACTGGTATTTTTTTGGTTTTGTGATGGCCAAAAAAATATGTTTAGATGATTTGGGGGTCTACCTTAGTCAATCTCTATAGTGAGAAAAGACAAAATAACATGAAAGAAAACTATGCTGAAACATGGTAAAAATTGCATAAAACACTGTAAAAACATGAAACAAATGATACCTACTAATTTTGTTTGTGTAGACCCACTGCAATATGAATTTACAGGTCAGCGGATGAATTGGAACCTAGATTCATAGGTCAGTGGGTGAATTGGACTTCTGCTAACTACGGGCCCCAAAATTTCTAGCCAAATGGATGTCTAAAGTTGTCTTTTATTGCTTGTATGGTGTGGAATTGCTATATGCAACTCTGGTATGATTCTAGTAGAGTTTATGTAAGGTTATTGAAAGATGAGAGAGAGGTAAAAATGGGAGGGGGAACCCTATATTTATAGGAAAGGATGATGTCAGGAGTGGGGGTTAGATAAACCAACCCTTAGAGTTACTCCATGTTGGAGTTAGGTTAGGGTTTGAGTAGGTGTCAAGCCCACATGCCTTAGAGAAATATCTCTTCCTCACACATGTGTGAGGAAGAGTTAGGGTTAGCTAGGATTAGCTAAGTCCTAGGTTAGGTTAGGGTTTAGTTAGGGATTTTGGAAATATTTGAAACTAACCTCATGGTGCACACATGTGTGGGAGTGTGCTTAGGGCTAATTTGGCTTAGGACCCTAATTAAACTCACTTAAGTAAAAAAAATGCATTTAAGTGAAATTCAATGATGATTTAGAATTTTAATTAACCTAATTAGGCTTTTAAGTGGGAAATGATCCCATGGGATCCTAATTAGGTGTAGGGAAGGATTTAGGTGGCCTTAGGGAGCTAGTAGGTGGATTCCAAGTGAATAGGAAGCATCCTAGGTGTATTTTACCTAGTTTTTGTAGATTTGAAGTCTACAAGTGACCAAGGTAACCTAAAATGGCTAAAGTAGTCTATGATGGCCTAAAAATACCTAGAAGACATAATGTGTGACTTTTGGGTGTGTACAATATTCTTCTAGTATTACTTGAGGACAAGGTCCCCAACCTCAAAAGAAGGATTACAAAATTTCTTCGAATAAGAACATCGTAACCTATCTTGATAGACTCATAAATGCTCTAAGGCATGAATGCACTTTTCATACAACTTCAATTGATGCAAATGGTATACATGATACTCATCACCAAAAACGGTATCTTGAAACAAGATGTGCAATGAGGGGATCTTGATCTCAAAAGGATACACTGCCTTAGATCTATATACCAAGACATATGGTGAGGAACCTGTGGGGGTATGCACACTAGTACAATAGGCCAACAAGGCAGGATAAATATGGATATGTCAGTCACAATTGGTATTACTAACCAACTTCTTTAAGATCCTAATAAAATAATTTTTGAATTCTTCGTCTTGCCCATTACCACAAGGGTAATAAGGAGTTGACCACCTGTGCTAAATCTTGTACTTAGCACAAATATTATAGACATACTTATTCTTAAAAGGAGTTTCATTGTCAAAAATAATCATTGAAGGAATCCCAAACCTACAAAGAATTTGGTTGAATATGAACTTAGAAACTTGAGTTCCAATCACCATAGCCAAGGACATGGCTTTGACCCATTTAGTGAAGTACTCAATCGTAGTAATGATAAAATTGTGACCATCCAATGACATTGGGTTAACATTCTAAATAATATCCAATCCCCACATGGAGAATGGCCAAGGAGAAGAGATAACCTGAAGGTATTGAGAAGGAGCATGAACAAGATGATCATGACATTGACACTTGTTGCAACACCGAATATAGTCACATGCATATTTCTCCATGGAATGCCAATAGTACCCCATTTGAAGGAGCTTTTTAGAAATAGCATTACCACAGAAATGGCCTCCACATGAACCTTCATGAGCATCACTAAGAGCAATTCGGGCTTCATTGGAGTTAAGACATCGTAAGAGGATGCCTTCAAAAGAATTTTTATATAAAGTACTACCAAAAATGATGAATCAAAATGCTATTTTATGTAAAAGCTTATGCTAGTTACGATCTAAACCATCAGGCATTAAACCATACCTAAGAAAATTAAAGATGTCATTATACCATGGCTCATATGGGGAAGATATGATAGTTAAAAAATCTAATAGAACAATACAAGAACCAAGCGAAGCAGACTCCTAGAGTTGTCGAATGATAATTGATGCTATATCATTTTATAACTCCAAAGGGAACAAGGATGCAATAGCAACCATGGCATCTTCATGGCAATTTGAGGATATAGGAATAGAATCTATGGTTACTTGATCAAATGAGGATAAAAAGTTGGTGATAATCTCCTTGTAAGGTTTAAATTTATCATCCCGAGTCTGATAAACATAATTATTCTTATTAACCACAAGTTAAGAGTCACAAAATACCGAAAGGACTCTAATTTGCAAAGCTAAAGCTGCTCTAAGACCAAGGATCAAAGATTTGTATTCTGTAGTATTGTTCGTGCAAGAAAAATGAAGTTTTAAGGACAAGGGGATGAGTTTATTTTATGGGATGACTAAAAAGACTCCAGCACCAACACCCTTCATGCATCAGGCTCCATGAAAAAACAAAGTCCAAGACTCAGACTCTTCAATTTTGACATTGAGGCACTCATCGGGAAACTCAACAACTATAGGATGGATAGCTTCTAGGGGAGTAGAGGATAACTGATCAACAATTACTTGACCCTTAATAGCCTTTTGACCCATAAAATTTAGGTCAAATTCACTTAAGGACCAACACCCACTTAGCATCTCGACCTGAAATATGGGGTTTAGACATCAAATAGCGTAAAGGATCAAACTTTGCAACTACTAACATATTATGGTTGAGAATGTAGTGTCTTAACTTTTGGGAAGAAAAAACTATGGTAAGGCAAAGCTTCTCTATGAGAGTGTACCTAGTTTCATAGCTAACAAAGGCTCTACTGATATAGTAGATAGCTCACTCTTTGTTTTGATCATCATGCTAGGCCAGCATGGCTCCCAAAGTGTGATTAGTGGATCGTATATAAAGCATAAAATGCCTACCAGGCATAGGAGGCACTAAAATAGGTGGGAATGTGAGATACTTCTTGAGTTCATCAAAAGCTTTCTAAAATTTAGAATCGCACTGGAAGACCACATCTTTATTAAGAATCTTAATAAAGGGCTAACACTTATTGGATAGCTAGGCAATGACCCAATGAATATATTGATGCTTAAATTGTAGGCTACGTAGTCCAGTTAGGGTGCAGGAAGGAGGTATGTTAGTGATAACCATTATCTTAGTGGGATTCACTTCAATGCCTCACCTAAAAACTATGAAGCCTAAAAACTTTCTAGATGTTATTCCAAACATACACTTAGCAGGTTGAAGATGAACCTTATATTTCCAAAGCCTTTCAAATATTTATCTTAAATCACAAACATAATCCTTTCATTCTATGGAGTGAGCTAGAAGATCATCCACATAGTCTTGGAGAATATCATGCATCATGTCATGGAAAATATAAGTCATGATCCGCTGATAGGTAGCTCTTGCATTATTCAAGATGAAAGGCTTGACTTTCCAGTAGAAGGTATCCCATGAAGTAGTGAATGTTATCTTAGCCTGATTCTCAAGGACAATTAAAATCTGATTGTAGCCTTAGAAACCATCCATGAGTGAAAGCATTCCAAATTTGGTGGTAAAATCTACAATCTAACCTATGTTGGGCAAGGAAAATTTGTCCTTGGGACATGCTAAGATAATGTGTTGAAAGTAAGTACATATTCTGATTGTTCCTTATTTCTTAGATATAGGAACGATATTAGATATCCAATTAGAATAGTTGATAGCTTTTATAAAATTGATGTCAAGGAGTTTTTGGAGCTCTTCCTTAACTGATAGGGTGACCTTAGAATGCATCTTCCTAAGTTTCTACTTAATCAGATTATCACTAGGCTTAACTACCAAATGGTGCATGACAAGGAAGGGATCAAGTCTTTGCATGTAGACATATGACCATGCAAAAATATCTTGATATTCTCTTAACAAATTGGTCAATTGCTCCTGCTCATCTATGGACAAGCCTTTATCGATCTTAAGGATTCTAGGGGCTTCCTCAGAACCTAAGTTCACATCTATGGTCTCCTAAATAAGAATGGATAAATCATCCTCAAGAGGAGGTGGGTTAGGAATCACTCCTAATTGCTCAAGGTCCTTGAGAGACATAGAACCAAAGTCCACTTGAGAACTAGAAGACTCAACCTACGCTATGCAAGGGACAAACCCATCAAATCAGATTTCTTTTTGAGGTGCATCCTCATCTTTGGCATACTTCTTAGGGCTTAGGATTGAAAAAGAAGGAGAGGGTGTCTCATCATCCTCAACACTTCACTCTATGCCTTGATGAGATTCTTCTAGAAGAGACTCTTGATAAGAAGAGTTGTCTTGATCCTCTGATGAGATATTTCTTGATGATTCCTTATCAAAAAATTTGAGTTGCTTAATATGGTTAGATAAGGAATTTGATGAATGAAATTGAGCTAGATCATTTTGTGAGCAAAATTCAAATATATGAGGATCACCTAAAATAGAAACAAGTTGGTTTTTAAATTCAAATTTTAGACATTGATGAAAGGTAGAAGGAATAACCTTCATTGCATGGATCCAAGGGCATCCAAGAAGAATATTAAAAGATGCAAGATAAGATACCACATAGAATAATGTATCTAAAATATTTGGTCCAACTTTAAGGGGAATGGATATGGTACCACAAGCTTCTTGGGACCCATTGGTGAAAGTTTTAATTATGTCACCATATTTAGTTAAATCTTTCTCTTTTAATATAAACTTTTGAAAGAAATGATATGTACATAAATTAAGGGAAGAACCATTATCAATCATAACTCTCTTAATAAAAGTATCCCCAATAAATGCGGTGATGTAAAGAGAAGAATCTTCTTGCAAATTTGATAAGGAGATATTGACATCCAAGAATGTGAGATGATGTATCCCAAGAGAGCTTATAATATTAGCCATGTAACTAAGGTAAATATCAGAAGGGAAAAATTATTGCTTTAAGACATTTATCAAGGCTTCTTCATGAGTAGGAGAATTTTGTAAAAGTTCCAAGAGAGAGATATTTGTTGAGAAACTTACCTCCTATTGAGATCATTGGATCTGTCGATTCTACACCTGCTATTCTGAAGTAGTTGTTATTATACCAACCATATGGTTATCATAATGATGTGGTACATTCTTATAAGATACTTGATTGGCTACCTTAGGTATATTTTGGTTGAAAATAGGCTTTTGTTGATCATTTGGAGATTTAAAATTTTCAAAATCAAGATGCCCTACATCAATCAAATCTTGAACCACATGCTTCAACTTCCTACAAGAATCCATTTAGTGTCCCTCTACTTTGTGTTACATACAATGTTGTCCTACCTTGTACCAATTGGCTATAGTGTCTGGTTACCTTAAGGGAGGTAACTCAATTGCTTTTGCTTCTAAGAGTTGCTTTAGGACTTCTTCCATAGACATATTAAGCCTTGTAAAATTCCTTTATGGAGATTTTTGAAGTATTATCTTTTGTAATTTTTTAGTAAAATTGTTAAAAAGCCTACTATCCATTCCACTATCACCTCCTGTATTTTTATCTTATGTTGAGACTTAGTAGGTTTTTCTTCTTTTATTTTGAGTTGGCCTCTTATGACAAGAACCTGTTCTACTTTTCTTGCTAAATTATTTACTTGATCAAAGGATGTAATAGTAGTAGTTTCTAATGCATAGGATACTTGTTCTTGCAAGCTTCCAATGAATGTCTCAAGCATATATTTGGAGGTAAAGTATACCTCAAGCATCCCACTAAACTCCTCCAATGAGCCAATAATTCTAAAAACTTTTCCCCTTTACCTTATTTTAAATTATAGACATCTTTCATTGTTACTTCCTTTTAAATATATGCACCAAACTATTGAACAAATAACTCTACTGTTTCTTCAAAATTCTTCAAGGATTAATTAGATAACAAATAGTACCACTCTAATGCCATGCCAACAATACTCTTAGAAAATATTTTGAGCAACAACATGTCATCATATATGAGATCATGACAAGCTGTTCTAAATTTTCTTAAATGCTCTATTGGATCTTCTATCCCCTTATATATAGGTAAAACTGCCATAGGGAAATGCTTACGATAAGGCCTAGAAGCAACAATAAGATCCAATGACTGACTACACATTTCCTTATAATTGTAAGTGAAGTTTGAAGTTTGAATCATATCAGCTTTTGTAACCAACTTCTTTACCATATTTGTTAAATTTTACATTTTTGGATTACTGTTATGCAATATCCCTAGACTTCCTAAGGGAGGGACATTGGAAATATTGATAATATTGTGGTATGTGGTATCTTTCTAAAGAGGATAACTAACAGTTGGTGGAATAGAGGAAATAGTGTTGAGATAAGAAAATTTAGGAGGAAATTGAAAACCATTTTGAATGACACTACTAGTTGGAAGGACTTGTGAATTTCCTTCAATGTTGGTGGTTATAGTAGTGGCATAAGTTGGATGATGAACACACTTACCATTATTCAAATATTCACTCAAGGATTTATCATGAGCTGGTCTAACTTTCTAAAGTAGAGCTTCTTCCTCTAAAGCTGCATCCAAGGCATGATTGTGATGCTTGTAAAATGTCCACACATGCTCAAAATATTTTAAGATAAGGTTCCCATCAGGTCCCTTAATAGGATCTAGACTATTATTAATCTTCTCTTTCTCAATATTATGGTTTTCTCTATCAATTTGATCATTCTCTTAGAAAATATCATCAAACCTAAAAAGCCTTTATCCATTCCCAAGATTGGAAGCCATTAGGAAAAGAGATAAGGACTAGGGTCAAAAGGAAGGAACTAAGACTAAAGAAATAAGCACAAGAAATTATGTTCTTAATTTTTTCCAAACTAACATACAAAATTAATGATCTTGATTAAATTTTGTAAAGGAATAGGAGGTGTTCACATTGGGTTCACCAAATATGTAGAGGAAAAAAACCACCCTACCACATACAATTCTCAAGGTTGGATTTGCAAAGAGAGAAAACCTTGAGGTGAATTGTAGGGAATGCATTGTGGAAGGGTTCACTAGGAATGGATTTAAGGACTCACTCCAAGTCCATGGGATTTTAGGAATTTTTGATGTATTTGTTTCAAGACAATCACCTAGGTTTGGCCTTTCTAGATCTATGCTATGAAAGATAAAAGATAACATAGAAATACAATGTGCAAGAAGACAAGAGCTAACCCTAGAATTATTCTTACTTTGATTATTTTATAACCCTAGGGTTTCAATATAGAAAACCTTTAAGCAAGGGCTCAAAAGGAGATGCAAAAACAATATTAACCCTAAATGCACACTATATGCTTTTTATCCTTCAAATGCCTAGAAATCAATTAAATATATTTCTATTAAATCATATATAGGGTTTATAATAGAAATAGAAGACACTAAAAAAATAGCCTAAAGATTAATTAGAACACTTAGCTTATCTGCTAGTTGATCCAAGATTTTACCCTTTGTCCAACGATATCAATAATTCTTGTTCCTGCAATATAACTTGGCAAACACTTGGGAAATATAATCAGCATTAGGGGGCTTGCTTAGGCCACTATACAATGATGCTTGGAGGTGCAGTAGTCAAATACCCTAGGTCCTTTTATCTAACCTTTGAAAAAAAGCATAAATTGACCTTAGGAATAAAACAAGCATATCACAATAAAACAAAATAAAATGATCAAACCACAAAATAGAATGTAGTACTATGTCTTATATACAACTTATGATGTAGATCTGGAGTTTGGAACAACAATTTTTCCCCATATATTTTGGGTGAAATCGCACCCTCTAATAGGTGATCATGATTTTGTGTAGGCAAAATCATGCCCTATGGAGAACAGGGTGCGTTTTTACAGAAGTGATACAAAAAATAAAATATAGATGCAAAAACTCGATTACATCACTTAGAACATCAATATATGCATGAAAAATAGCAAAATCACCTAAAAAATAGCACAGGAGTAGATAGAAGGTTTGAGACCTCCCGAATAGTTGATCTCTATTTAGGGCTCCAACACAAATCCACCAAAGTGAGTAACAACAACAAATAATCCAATGCAATAAAGAACAAATCACACTTTACAATTGTAAGCTAGCTTGCTTGCAGGAGAAGAATAAGAATGCAGATCACTTAGTGAGCAGTTTGCATGAGATTAGTGTTTCAATAATACTTGCCTTATTATTCTCAAGAATGATTTCAAACACTCTTTATATATCAGATTTGAAGGTAAAATGAATGGGAAAACTGAGGAGAGTTGACATCAAACACACCAACTTTAAGGAATTAGTTTTTTCTTTGAGAAAAACTCTAAAAGGTGAAATCACACCCCATCAAGGCCAACCATGATTTTACCTTATGCAAAATTGTGCCCCATCAAGGGTGATCATGATTTCACATAAATGAGGAAAAGGAAAAAAGAAAGGGGGAGAGATATATCCCTTGCCCTAGGCAATTCTAAGGGGTCTCCTAGGAGGACTCAAGGAAGATTACCCATTGAAGTGGGTTAATTTTACGTGTCTATAGGTTCATCTACTTTTTATGACTATGGTTGAATTGAAAATAATTGGGATACTACCCCATGTGAGGATTTTTTAATAGTTTCTCCATCTAGCTTGAACTAATAACTTATGGAGATATTATCGATGAACAATAGAGAAAGTATGACCTCTCATTCTAATAAAATTATATATATAGTTTGACAAAATTCTAGGCTATTATTCCTAAAGTATAGAGCCATTGTACCCCTAGCATAACATCACATCCTCCAAATGGAAGAGAAAACATATTAGTTTTGATTTTATAGTCCCCTATCTTCAACTTAACATTTTGACATTTACCCTTACAAGATAATGTTCCTCCATTTTCCACCATGACTTCAAAAGAGTTGCAAGCATGTATGTAATAGTTTTCTTTCTTAGCTACTTAGGGATCAATGAAATTATGTGTACTACTTGAATCAATAAGAATTATAATTCTTTTCCCTTTGAAAAATCCTACTACCTTCATAGTTTGAGGGGTTAATATTCTTGCAAGTACATGGATGAGAATATCTAGTTGTGGTTCTTCCTATACTTCACCATATTTCCAAGGATCTTCCTCCTCTAGTTCTACTTCTTTTTTAGGTATTCCATTCACTATTGAGTCATCCACATCCAAAAAAAATAATTTATGTTGTACACATATATGCATCGACAAATACTTCTCATCACAATTATAACATAAGCCTTATGCTCTATGGGCATCCATTTCCTCCCTAGTCAATTTCTTAATTGGTGGAGATTTATTACTAGTATTTGATGTGAACTTGGATGGAAATGAAGGTTTGGCTTTTGGAAATTTAGATTATTACCTCTAGGTAGAAAGTTTTCCTCCACTAGTCTATCCAATCCTATGGCTTGCATCATAGATTGTGGTTTGAACATTTTTACCTCTACCTTGATATCATCTTTCAACCCATTGATAAAACAAATCTAAAAAATACTTCATTCATACCCCTTGTCCTATTAGATAATTTCTCAAATTAAGAATGATACTCTCAAATAGTAGAGGTTTGTTTCAATTATGTTAAGGATATTATTAAGTCCTCATACTCACTAGGTCCAAAACAAGTGAGTAATTAGGACTCAAAGTATTCCCAAGAAATATAAGGAGTCATGTTATGTACCCATTGATACTATTTTAGGACCTTGTATTAAAATTTAAAGGATTCCATGGTGACCCATAAATATTGGGGGATATTATGGAGTTTGAAGAATTGATTCACTTGACACAACCAACCGTAAGGGTCCTTTCCATTAAACTTGGGAATTCTAGTTTGGGTATTTTAAATGGGGTATTAGTGTCAAAAGAGCACGATGAGTTTATTCATCTCTAATTATTGAAATAACATCTAGTCCTTTAGTGTTAATTTATTGGTATAATTTTAGGGCTTCCTTTAAATGCTCTTCAACCTCAAGGAATTTTTTCTCAATCCCTATTTTGAATTTAATTTGGTTAGATTTTAGGACCTGCATGTGATATTTCATATGTTTAACTTCTTTTCCAATGTGTACCAGTTGGTTCTATAGGTTACTAAGTGTTTGATTTATTTGTTCCATATATTGGTTTTTTTCCATCTCCATAATTTCTCCTTTGATCCATCTAGCCATATACTTGTGATTTGGACCACCATAACTATATTACTAAAAATATAAGTGTTGTTTGAGGCGTTACTATTTTTAGTAATGGTCTAAGTAAAGTGTTTGGGTGATTTATATCAAAGTGATCAATTTAAAAGGATGAAAACAATGGACTAGGTTTCAAAATGATATTTTTTGGTACTTGGAACTGTTTTTTGTTCAATTGCTATTTATTTTTCTCCTAAAGCATTTCTTCACCTAAAAAAATAACTTGATTCTCTGGTCCCTAAAAACTATCATATCATTTATTATTTGATCTATTATTCTCAACAACATTGTTAGACACTACCCTATCTAACACTATTATTGACTATTATTGGCAACTATCCTAATAGACTCTGTTTTGACTATTACTAACAACTGATTGTTTGACATTATTTTTTGTCATTGATAATTGCCATATCCGAATCTATTCTTGACTATTGCTATTTCTAACAATTTCTTATTTAGCCAATAATTTTCATAGTATGGTCAAAATCATGATAGGTGTAGTATTCATAGTATGCTCAAATAAATGGTTAATATTTTGGAGGTGTAACATATGATTGTAATAGGATAACACTAGGCCAAGGTGTGCATATTGTCCATAGCCATATATGATACCACAATGATGAATTATAATGTTTGGACCAATATTTTAGGCCACTACTCAAGGAGGGTTCCACATATACCCTTGAGTGCACTACCTACCTCTCTAATAGTATGGTAGGGTAATATTCTCGATTGTTGTGCTTGGTGCACCATGGATACATACATAGTCAAAAATATTTCAATGGCTAAAGGTTTATCCTAATTCTAAGCGGGTTTCCTAATATACCTGAAGATATGTGGGAGCTCAAGTCCATATATAGGTGTTTTCTAAGGCCTGAGTATTGGATTCTAATAACTCCTCACTTTACTAGAAAATTTACGAGCAATCTAGCTTAGCCTATAATGACAACTCTTTTGTGATATTTAAAACCTTTAGCACAAGGTCTCTAACCTATTAAACTAAAATAGAGGGAAAAATGGCTTCATTTTTTAATATTTTTCTTTATATAAAAATAAGCAGGAAAATGAAATAAGACAAATCTATATCTAAGTCAAAATGGTAGGACACAAATTATTTGCACTGCAATAGGATGTGTCCTTAGAAAATGCTTTGATATCACTTGTTATGAAACTTGAAGTAAAATAAAAGTATGTCCACACAATATTGCAATAATAACAAAAAATAAAATTGAAATTAATAATATTGCAAAATGAAATGGAAATGTAGTAGATTATATTGTAAAAAGCAAGAACACATTACATAATTGTAGGTCTCTTCAAGGGGGAAAGATCCTTCAAAGTAGAGCTTAAATACAACAAAATATGAGATGCCTTAATCTATGCCACTTGTATTTTTAAATACTCTTCATAACCCTAACTATAATTCTCAAGGGTGGGATTCACATGCAAGTGGCCACCCAAGCCAAAATTTTCTACCAAACAAGCAATTACATTCTTTAATGGTTACATTAAATAGACCCACTTGTCTAGGTGCCTCAAGTGCCACATACAACTGAAAAAACATTATATAATATCATTAATATGGGATCCCCATGTTAGGAAGGTGGTCAATACATAATAATATTAGGATGGGGTCCAAACAAATCATAGCAACAAGACCAAAAATATGTGTAATTAAATAAGATTCATGTTATTACTATTTATAAGAGGAATATATCTCAAATTTTGATTTAGCATTTTCTTAATGCTAAGGTGAAAAACCACTAGTATGTTGGAATATGTGGTGCTTAAGCTTATCTTTGGGCCACAACCAACTTTTGTATTTTATTGTTCATATTAGCCCTTTCATTCCTTGTAAACCTTGAAAAAAGTATTTTTGTAATATTTTACTATTTTATTTGTAAAGTGCAGTCTCACAACCTTGACATAAAGGCAACTTGTATTTGGGTATAAATACCCCACCATACCAACCATTTTGTTATTATTTGGAGTGTAATTCTATTTATTGGTAGTGAAATTATTTTGTGTCCATGAACACCCCCATATATTTTGTATTATTTACTTTGTACACATTTCTTTTTAATAATATTAGGTAATATTGATTCCATTCATTTCTAGAGATTGCTATGAATAAAACATGACGTTACAATAGGTGTGAATCTTCATTTCTCAAATGGTTCTATTAGGAGTTTAATTTTATAGCTTCTTCTAAAGGCAGTTATTTTTGGAGAATCTAAGAAGATTTTTTAAATTGACAATTGGACTAAAAAAGGATTTTTGATAAAACCCTATGTGGACTAGGATCACGAGGATATCACTCGAATTCATTTATTTACTCAACAAGAAATATTTATTGACAAGTTCCTTGGTTCCTCTTATTTACACTCAATATTTTTTGTTCTTTAATTTTTGACCAAAAGGGGATACCCCTGCCTCCTTGGGTCTTACCCGAAAGTGGCATCCCTTTTGGGATGTTTTCCACAAATAAATAAATAAAAATAAATAAAATTTAACCAGAAGGATGCCCTAGTTTTAGGATTGAGTTTCTCGAGGTTTTTTTTTAAATCTTGGTTGTATTTTATGGAATTTAAAAAAATATAAATTTCCTTTTCTCCTTTAGCTTCTTATTTTCGATAGTAATACAAATGAGAGAATAGACTACTTGGCCATGACAAAAGAAAAAAAGAGAGGCTAAGTATCTTCAAATATATCCCTAATACTAGAGAAGACATTGTTATGATTCCCTGCTTGAGAAAGTCCTCTAAGCCACTTGATAAAGTTGCTAAAGTACTTTGGCAATATTTTTACTACATAGGCATGTGAGGGTGATGCACCTTGCCGGAGCCATAACTTGTGAACCGTACGTCCGTTTGACTTGAAATTTAACAGGTGGTTCCGCATGCATGTTCTACATTAGGATGATCTTTGATCCTCTTGACCCTCCAAAAATCATGTTTTCGGGACCTAACTCCTCCATCTAGTGCCCCAAAATTAGCTTTTAGAATAGGTTCTTGGGTTTTTTGGGTTTTTTTGGTTGTTAGAAGTTTATTATATTTTGTTATACCTTAAGTTGAGACCTAATATTTTAAATTAAGGTTTGTTATTGTAATAGGGATGTGTGCACCGAATTTGGGTGCAATATGACTCATTTCTATTTTTAGCAATTTTTAGAAAAATATCTATTTTTAGCAGTTTTTAGAAAAAAATGTTTTAGGGTTTCTTTAGGGTTTATTTGGTTTTCGGTTGCTATATGATGGATTGTAATATTTTGGAGAAGGGGTGTGAATTTAGGAATGAGAAGAATATCGATTTGTAGGTTTATTCCATTATATTGCATTTGTGTTATGTGATTGGAGTCCATTTTTTTGGTCTCTTGTAGCCGAGTTTACACCAGAGGGTGTCTTGATTAGTTATGTTCAACAAAAATATCATGTAGTGTAAAAAATTATAAATATAGATAAACCATTATTATTGAATTTCTTGTAAAATTGTTGGATGAACTTAGTTTAACACTTTTTCTCAAGTACCCCATTTTTACATTTAGAAATTTTTTACTTTTTCCTCCAAAAAGGAAATTTAAAAATTTTAAATATGCCAAGGAATATTCTAGGAAATATTCCATAGCATAGTGGGGTTTCAAAAATGTGTGAGAAATTTTTTCCATCATAGTGACATAAGTCTATATCAGAAAATAGAAAAAGTGGGGTTATGTTTTGTTTACATGCTTAAATATTTGGATTCTCCTATATCTCTCAAGGTGAGTGCTTAGGATGATGGTTAGCCAAGCCCATGTTAAATAATTTCATAGGGGATGTCCTTGGTTCAAACACCCTAGTTCTATTACTTTTTAAAATAAGATGACTTAAACATGATGCATGATAACTTAATTATGACACAATGTGATGACATGGAATTTAATTATGCCACTAATTTTTAATTACAGTTGTTGATGCGACACCTAAAGAATATGCATTCTATATAATCCATACAAGTTATGTGGTAGATAATATGGTGTGACATATGGTGGTCTATATTTTAGATGTGATAGTCCATACAACTAATTTTGTAGGTCAGACAAAGCGATACATGGTAGATTGAAGTGGTCATTTGTATAGCTAACATGGTAGTCTATAGATTTGATATGGCCAATTGGGAAACTTTTTATGTGGTAGATGGATAGAGGGTCAATGTGTCATGTTTTATGGTGGAATATATGGTAATTTATATGCCACTTGCAACATATAATTATGACATCAACTAATCATATTCTGCCAACTCATTAAACTTGACATGTAGCTTACATAGTAAACAAAAAACTTGGAGAAGTATAAATATTAGATTGAATTAGGATGTGATAAGTGGCACAATAAAGTTTTCAGATCATGCATCTAGTTAGAGTGTGACAAGTGATAAATTTTGGTTTGTTAATACGTTGTTTAGTGGTTTGCATAATTAGTGCATAGGTGGTAGCTCTTTGATCATGCCAAGTGACATCATGCAATTCGTTAACACATTCTCTAGTTAGCACATGATTAAAACCTCCTAATCCACTTATGTAGTAACATATGGAAGCTTGTCATTCACTATGGGTTCCAAAATTTTTAAATGGTTTTGTAGGCATTTTGTGCAATTTTAGGCCTCAAATTTTGGGGGCCATAATTTTTGCATACAAAATATTTTTGAGCCTATTTTTTAAGTTGTAATATTTTTTTTATATCTCTATATTGGTGGTGTTGATTCTAGTCACAATTAAAAGTAGTATCTTATACTTTTGCAATATAGTTATAGATCACCATATGCCCTTATTGAGTGGTCCAAACTATGTTATGTGGAAAATAAATATTGAGGCTTTGCTTTGAAGCAAGGGGTAACTCAAGTATATAATTGAGTAGCCTTGTGACACTGAAACTGAAGAAGTGAACCATATGCCCTTTATGCTGACAATGTATATGACACACATATTAGTAGCACTATAAACCGTAAATTATTTCCTGAAAAAAATTAGCGAATGTGTGATCACATTAATTCTATGCAATTAGTAGGTTGGAGGCTAAGCTTAAAATATTGTCCATGGAATCATTTGACACTATGGATGAGTACATTATTCATTTAAAAAAATTACAAAAATATATCTAGACTATAAGAGGACTACCTAAGAACATAGAAGAATGATAGGAAGATTTAAAGAAGGAAAATAATTTTGAAGTATTGAATGTAATCTTCAACACTATTTCAACGACACATGAGATAGTTGTTATTTTTGTTTTTGAGATGCTTTGTGTATATTTCTTAAATAACCCTACACCATTAATTGATGAGGTATTCAAGTGCTTTTTGCACCATTATGATAAAAAACAAAGGCATAAGAAATTGTTTGTCTTCAATCAGGCTCACCCATAGGAGGCTATTACCAAAGATCAAAATGCTAAGAATCTAAAATAAAATGAGAAGAATTACAAGAATCCCTTAAAAAAGCCTACATGTAAGTTTAATAAAAGGAATTGTCACAAAGCAAAGTTTTCCTAGATTCAGATCAAGAAACTTTAAAAAGCAACAATAAAACAAGTGTTGATGATGTTTTCTTCTATGCACAAGATGAGGATAGCTTTGATGAAGAAACTTCATGAATACATGTACTTTTAAATTGAGAATATTGGACATACACTTCTTTGGAATAGTAAATTGTATATTTAGGAACAACTAGGCACTTTGCAAAGCAAAAACATCTCCTAAAGGGTTACAAAAAATTATGCTCAAGGGAGCATTTTGTTATTGGAGATGACTCCTCATTGCAAGTTGAAGGATGTGAAGAAATCAACATTGGATATTATTCTTTTGATGAGGTACTTCATGTTTCGAATGTTGGTCCTAACCTTTTTTCCATTTATTGCATTACTCATACAAATAAGAAGCTAGAATTCTAGTCTAATCAATAAGTAATTAAAGACATAGATAATGAGTATAAAACTATTGCTTTTGGATATTGTGATGACTCTAACCAAATGTATAATACATAACAAACACCAACCTCTTTTTTTTCCTCTTATAGGAAAATAAATTTTGTTTCGAAGGTTGAACATATATACAATAAAAGTTAGAAGTGGCACCATAACCTTTGGAATATCAACTAGAAATCGTTAAGATACATGAGTCATCTTAAGATGGCCACTCGACTTCCATACATATCCCCTTTTTATGGTGCATGTGAGGGATGTATTCTAGGGAAGAATAATAGGGATAATTTTCCAAAGAGGATTTCAAGATGCATGTCTCGCCTCTTAGAGATCATACACTATTTGTAGGCCTATAGGTACATCATATCTTTCAAGAAATAACTACTTCCTCCTTTTCATTGATATTCTTTTGAGATAGGTGTGGTTGTATACTATTCACACTAAGGATGAGAAATTTGAGAAATTCAAGGACTTTAAGGATCTTGCTAAGAATCATTTGGATATAAAATTAAAAGTATAAGGATAGATGAACTAGGTGAGTGCATTAATCATGGCTTTCATATTTTTTATAAATTTTTGTGGGATTGCATATGAGAGGATGGTTTAGATATTTTTTGAGTAGAATGTTTTGGATTAAAGTAAGGATAGGGTGATCATGAATATTTCATAAAATATGATTCATTCTAAGGGGATAGAACATAAATTCTATGGTAGGGTGGTTACTTTTGTAGCATAATCAATAGAGTTCCCACTAAGGGTAGTTCAAGGCATGGCACCTATTGAGAGGTTGAGAGTAGATAAACCTAATGTGTCTTGATTCTATATCTCTAGATATTTAGCATGGTCTCACATATCTAAGTATCTTTAGAAAAAGGTATTGAAGTGTCATAAGTGTATGTTTAATGGGTATTTATATACCTCAAAGGCATAAAACCTTTATGACCCTTAAAGGTATGAGATTTTGATATGGAGACTTACCATTTTTATGAGGTTCTTCTAAGTGATCCTTTTACCCACCACTTGAGCTTTTGGTGAAAGAATATAATAATCCTTTGATTATTTTAGATTTAGTTGTTTATATAGATATTTTGGTTGGCTCTATTCCTATTAGAGCATCTTCTTCATCTTCATATTTGAGTGGAGATCCATTTCCTATTGATTTGAACCCATCATATGTAGCACCATAGGTAGCACCTTCTTTTCTATATTTAGGGTATGTTAAGCAAGACAAATCAAATCATATTGATTTAGCTTTACATGATGAGGTGAGTGGTGGTTTTGGATTAGATTATTTATATTTGACTTTTGATGTTGCTTTATCATAGAGTGCATATGACTCTTTAGTTCATCCAACATCAAAATGGATTAAGATGCTTCTAAAAGAAGTTAAAACAATTATGTCTCAAGAGTGGCATTGGAAATATTCTTCTCCAACCTTGCTCTAGAAGTCTACTCTTTCCTAAGATCCTATTACATATTCTTAAGCTAAAGGTATCTAGAATATGCTAGTAGAGTATGATACTTTGATGAATATCATGCCTTGGGAGCTAGTTTCTATTTTAGAAGGGAAGAATGTAGTTTGCTATAAATGAGGCTACAAGACTAAGTATAATTCAAATGGTCAAGTATAGAAGCACAAGATATACCTTGTTTCTAAAATATTATCTCAACAAGAGGGAATAAAATATTCTAAGCTATTTTAAAGTGTATCTAGGATGGACTCCATAAAGATGATTCTTTATTTTGTTGCCTCATATGGATGGAAGGTTCACCATATGGACATGAAGAGTGACTTCCTATGTGAATATATTCAAGAGGAAATCTACATGCAATAGCCCCTAGCTTTGATCTTGATGTCCCTACACTATTTATTTATCATATAACTAGGTCCTTATATGGATTAAAGTAGGCCTCTTGTGCATGGTATGAGAATATTCACTCACTTATCTCAATTATGGATTTCAATGATGTGAGGATAACCATGAAGTTTACACTAAATTTTAGGATGAGAAAACATTGGTGATTGTATTATATATCGATGATCTTCTCATCACTTGCAACTCTACTACTATGATTCAAGATATGAAGTAGTATCTTATTACATATTTGGGATGATAGATTTAGTATTTTTGAATTACCTTTTAGGGATTCAAATTTATTAGATATATTTTATCATCACCATTTCACAACAAAGGTATTTTTTAGATCTTCCTCAATAATTTAGGATGGAAGACTATAAGTCCACTCAAACTCCTTTTACTTCAATGCTGAATCTTAGGGATGATTGTACCACTCCTTTGGTGGATGTTTCATTGTACCAATATCTTGTGGGAGGTCTTCTCTATCTTACTCACACTAGACTTGATATAGCTCTTAATGTTAGTTATTGTTCTAGGTACATACAAACACCTCAAGAGAGTCAATGGACAATGACTACGATGATTCTCCAATATATTCAAGGGACTTATGAGATGGTTATTCACTACTTTGTTGGCTAAGAATTTTAGATGCTGATTTTGTTGTCATTTGGATGAGCAATGGTCCACTAGAGGCTTTGTAGTCTATTTGGGACCTAGTCTTATTTCTTAATATTCTAGATAACAATCCACTATATCTTAGTCTTCTATGGAAGATGGATTTGTGTTTCCAATGAGGTATTCAAGCATCTTATATGTATGTTCATGATTTTGGAGGAGATTGGAATTCCTCAATTTCTTCCAAACACTCTTTGGTATAATAATTAGAGCACCATATAACTTATCCATAATCTAGTATTTCATTAACAAAAGCACATAGATATTTGGATGCATTTTTTGACATGGCTTCATGCACAAAGAATGTTCGATTCAATTTTTGTGTCTTAATCAAAGTAGACAATGAATATTCTAACCAAGATCTTATCCAAGATCAATTTTGTATGTATGTGGGAGCTACTTGGGGGGAGAGTGTCCTTTAAGGGGGATGACAAGTAAGGGTCTCTCTCCATGTCCCATTTCAATTTAAGGGGGGATTTTGGAATATGTAGTTGCTAAGTTTTACTTGAATGCCATAATTGAATTTTATATTGTGTTGCTCATATTAGCCCTTTGGGTCCTTGTAAACATGGAAAAGGTATTTTTGTAATACTTTATTATTTTATTCCTAAAGGTCAGTCTCCCAACCTTAACTGAATGTAAGTTGTATTTAGATATAAATACCCTATCATATCAACCATTTTTTTAGTAGTTAGAGAGTAATTCTATTCATTAATAGTGAGATTATTTTATGTTTTTGATTCATGTGTATTTATTTTCAAAAATATTAGGTAACGTGTTGATTCCCTTCATTTCTAGAAATGATTTTGAAGTCTAACATAGTAACGACTAATTCTTATATATGGTTGTGTAAATTAGCTAACTTTTCATTCATAAATGGAAGCTAGCTAACATACCATTTCTGGGTAAAATTTAGCTAAGGTGAAGTTTGGTTTCCTTGCCATTTAGACTTTACCTACTAATTTTTGTCACCATACCCATGTTGTAAAGTTTGGATAAGTCCTAGTTCCTCAAATTAGGGGAACAAGACTAAAATCACATTCAATTAAACTTACACAATTATCATTATCCTTGATAAAGTAAACATGTGTCCTAAATGGTTTATCATATTTTATCACTAAGGTGAACAACCACTAGTAAGAACTAACTTATCATTAGCATTAGTGTGATTATTATCTATCTTAGCTAACTTATTACTAAAAACCCAAAACTAGGTAACATACTAACTATAGATTTTTTTTTTATCGAAGGTGAATTTCATCCTTCTTGTCTCATTTGGGCTTCAAATACCAAAATAATTATCTACTACTTTTTATTACCTCACCTAAATCATAGATTTGGGAAAGAAATAGTTCCTCAAAAGAGGGTAGCCATACCAAAATTATTTATAATTAAAATTAGATGCATGTAATTCTTAAGGACCCAAAGCTAGCTACATACCTATTACACATAGAATTTATCCAAGGTGAAGTTTGGCCACCTTGTCTCTTTTAAACATCAAGTAATGAGACAAAAAATAAGTTCAATTAGAATTTAATCACATGTCATTATTTTATAATCACATACAATAATAAATTGGGTGTACATTAATATTCCTTTTAACTACATTAGTTAAAAAATAGATATTTTTTTTTACTCTTTATAAGGTGGCTACATTTCCAATATGATTTAACATATTCTAAATACTAAGGTTGAATCCCATAACTAACTAACTTATTCTTTAGAACTAAAAACTAGCTAACATATAGATCACATGTGAAAAATATCTAAGGTGAAGTTTGGCCTTCTTATCTCTTTTGGACTTCGGGTGCTAAAAATATTACCTACTATTTTCTCTCACCTCGACCAAGCTATAAACTTGGACAAACTTTGCTTCCTAAAAAGAGAGCAACAAAACCAAATCATGTACAATTTTAATTAGACATGTCAACTCTTATTAAATTTAGCTAAGACAAGGTTCAACCTCCTTATATATTTTAAACAATTAGAATTAAACATGTTTTATTGTTTTATTATTATGTAAACAAAATTTGGACATGTTTCATTACTCTTTATAATTGTGTACAATAAAAATTGAACATGTGTCACTACTATTTATATGCTAAACATGTATTCGACATAACTTAGAATATTTTAGTTGGTAATATGAATAACCACTACTAACTAATGTGTTATTAAAAATTAGAAGCTATCTAAAATTGCAATTACATGCAAAATTTGGTTTGGTGAAGTTTGGCCTCCTTGACTCTTTTAGACTTTGAATGTAAAAAACATGACCTACTACCTTTTATTACTTGAAAAAGCTATAGTGTTGGGCAATCTTGTTAATTAAATAAATTGGGGAGAAAAAAGTGTACAATAAAAATTGGATATGTGGTATTACTTAGAATCTAGAGATACCTAGCATATTGATTATATGAAGAATTTAGGTAAAGTGAAATTTGGTTATTTTTCTATTTTGAATTTGGGACAACAAGACCAAAAAAATGCATAATTGTAATTAGAGATGTGTATAACATAACTTAGCATATTCTAACTACTAATTTGAATGACCACAACTAATAATAATTTAGAATCTAAAACTAGCTAACATGTTGTTTACATATAGAATTTCATTGAGGTTAAGTTTGGCCTTCTTGTCTATTATATAATCTAGATGTTAAAATATAACATACTACTTTATTTCATCTCATCCATGTTATAGCTATTTTCAAGGGTTAGTTACTCAAAATTCAAGGTAGTAACACCAAAAACATGTATAATTATAATTATACATACATCATTACTCAAAACTTGAAGCTGTTAGGTGTGCAGTCCGTATGGCCACTAGACATCTAGTCTAGCAGATGTTTAGGCTAGACGTCTGGACTACCAGATATCTGGTCTGGCAAACTTCTAGGCCAAATGTCTAGACTGGTAGACGTCTAGGCCAGACGTCTAGACTAGCAGACGTCTGGGCCAAACGTCTGGTCTAGAAGACGTCTAGGCCAGATGTCTAGGTTGGCAGATGTCTAGGCCAGATGTCATCCCAAGAATATGCCAAAGAAGCAGACGTCTAGGTAGACATATGCAGAAGACAAAAAGTCTTGGGAGTGGAAGATGAAACAAATTATCTTTGGAGGCTTGTTTTGGAATATGAAACGAATATTTTTGGGGTCTTCTTTCTGCTCTATAAAAGGGATGTGATCCCTTGCATCATAAAATAATAAGAGAGTTGTTGAAAATGTCCAAGGACATTAATGTAATATTTGTTGAAATTAATAAGAAAGAGAAGTTGCCATTGCCCCGTGGTTTTTCCTACACATTGTAGGTTTCCACGTAAAATATCTGTGTCACTTGTGTTACTATTTCCGTGTTCTATATTTTTGTTATTGTGCTTCCTCTCACAGGTGTGGAATGTTGGAGTTTTTCCTAACATCTGGTATCAAAGCTAAGGTTTTGTGCGAGTGGGAGCTGCAACAATGACAAAAGGTGTAACCAAGTTCGAAATTGAGAAATTTGATGGTAGGAACTTCGTTCTATGGAAGATGAAGATGGAGGATTTTATGGTTCAGAATGACCAAGCACAAGCCTTGAAAGGAATTGTGATTAAACTGATCAGCATGAAAGATGAGGAGTGGGTAACACTTGACAGGAAGGCAGTTTCTACAATCCGTATATGCCTAGCAGAATCCATATTGTTCAATGTAGTTGAAGAAAGCCCTTTGGCAAAAGCTTAAAAAGTTATATGAAACAAAATTAGCAACTAACAAGGTTTTTCTGAAAAAGCAGCTTTATAGCTTGAGGATGAAGGAAAGTTCATCTGTGGTAGATCTTTGAATGATTTTAATACTTTGATCAATAAACCGATTTCAATTAATGTGAATATGGACGATGAAGATACTTCTATCATCCTACTTTGTTCCCTCTCGGACACTTGGGATCATATTGTGACGACCATCAGTAATTCATCATTAGGAGCTCTTAATTTTGATGATGTGGTATCTACTTTGTTGGAAAAAGAGTTGAGGAAAAAAATGTATCTGGAACCCTCAACCAATGAAGCCTTATCTATGAGAGGTCGATCGTTCGAGGGAAGTAAACAAGGTAGAAAGCAGTCCACATATAATTCTAAAGGACATAAGCAGAAAGGGAAATGCTAGCATTGTGGGAATCCAAGACACTCCAAGAAGGACTGTTGGAAATTAAAGAATGACAAAAATAAAAATTAGCCATCAGCTGAAGCCAGTGCAGTAGATTCAAGAGAGACGACAACATGTGAAGCCTTTTGTATCAGTAACAGCAGATTAGTTTTATATACCTGGGTTTTGGACTCAGGTGCATCCTTCCACATGTCTCCCCACAGAGACTGGTTTGACAAATATCAACCATATTATGGTGGAAAGGTCTATTTGGGTGATGATCATCCTTTAGAAATTGTGGTAAGAGGGGATATAAGGATCAGGCTAGATGATGGTAGAGAAATGATGTTATGTGATGTGCGACATGTGCCCGATTTGAGGAAGAATTTGCTATCAATCAAAATGATGGATAAGCTAGGGTATTATGTCACCTTTTATAACAACTACTGCAAGATTACCAGAGAAGCTCTTGTAGTAGCAAAGGGATAATCTTATCAAACCTTATACCATTTATGTGGTGATATAGTGATAAACCATGCAATAGCAACAATTTTTGTTCAAGGTGCAGTAATGTTATGGCATCAACTCCTAGGCCATATGAGTGAAAAAGGCCTAAAAATTCTGCATGACAAAGGTATGATTTCCGAGATTAAGTCCTACAATTTAGACTTATGTGAGCATTGTATTTTTGGTAAATAGAATAGGGTTCGATTTAATGCAAGTCCCAGTAAGAGTTATGATTTTCTGCAACTTATGCATTCAGATATATTTGGACCAGTCCCCACTCAGTCCTTGAATGACACCATCTATTTTTTGACTTTTATAGATGATTATTATAGGAGAGTGTGGATGTATTTTCTGAATAAGTCGAAAGCTTTGCAAAAATTTAAAGAGTACAAAGCATAGGTAGAGAAGAGTTTGGGTAAGTCAATTTTGTGTCTCAAGTCAAATAATGGGGGTGAATATTGCTCCAAGGAATTTGATAAATTTTGTATGTAGGAAGGGATTACGCACCAGAAGATTGTACCATACACTCCACAACAAAATTGTGTGGTTGAGCGGATGAATCACACAATCAAGGAACATGCAAGAAGTATGCTTAGCACAACCATTTTGGAGAAAAAGTTATGGGCGGAGGTTGTTAATACAATTGTTTATATTATTAACAGGGCACCTACAGCTGCATTGGATGGACAGATTCTAGAGGAGTTTTTGTGTTGTAAGCCAGTTGATTACTCTCATTTGCACACTTTTGGCTATGACGCATTTTCCCATGTACCCAAAGAAAAAATTTCCAAGCTTGACCCGAAGTCAATTAAATGTGTTTTTCTTGGCTATGGAGATATAGTGAAGGGGTATAGACTGTGGGATCCTACTGCCCACAAGGTAATTATTAGTCGGGATGTAATTGTTGATGAAAAATCCATGCAAAGGAATGAGGTACAACAAAATCCTAATGTTGTACCTATTGAATTAGAATTGAATGAAGATGACTATGAATATGAACATGCTAAAGTTTTTTATCAGCATGCAGAACATCAAGTAGAATAGGAAGTAGAGCAGCCACAACGATCACAATACCAAGATCCATAACCAACAGATCATTGGGTTAGAAGATCTACACGTCCACAAAAGTATCCAAAAAGGTATTCTCATGTGTATCAATCCTCTTTTGCTTTGTTAACTGATGATGGTGAACCTAGTTCATTTTAGGAAGCTAGAGAGTTTGAGAATGTAGCAAAGTGGAGGAAATCCATGGAGGATAAAATCGAGGCACTTCAAAAGAATAAAACTTGGAAACTTATGGATCTCCTGCCTGGAAGAAAGACTATTGGAAACAAGTGGGTGTACAAAGTGAAGAAGAAAAGCAATGGGCTGTTGGAATGCTATAAAGCTCGCTTGGTGGAAACGGGCTATGTGTAGAAGTCAGGTGTTGACTTTAATGAAATTTTCTCTCCAGTTGTGAATATGACTACTATCAGAGTTCTACTTGCACTTGTACCTGCACAGGATTTGGAACTAGAGCAACTTGATGTAAATACTGCTTTCTTGCATGGTGATCTTGAGGAAGAGATATATATGGATCAGCCTAAGGGCTATGAAGAAAGAGGCAAAGAGCATTTGGTTTGTAGATTGAATAAATCACTGTACAGGTTGAAACAAGCACCAAGGATGTGGTACAAGAAATTTGACATGTTCATGAAGAGCCAAGGTTTCAACAGGAGTGAAGCTGACCATTGTGCATACTACAAGAGGTTTGACGATGGCAATTTTATTATTTTGTTGTTGTATGTTGATGATATGTTGGTTGTCGGCCCCAACATGAAGAAAAACATTGATATTAAGGCTCAGTTGGCTAGGACATTTGAAATGAAGGATTTAGGAGCAACAAACCAAATTTTAGGGATAAAGATACACAGGAGCAGAAAAGGAAGAAAGATTTGGTTAAGCCAAAAGTCATATGTGGAAAAGATTCTGCAGTGCTTCAATATGCAGAATGCTAAACCAGTTAGTACCCCACTTCTTCCACACTTAAAGTTGTCTTCCAACCAGTGTCCTATAATGGAAGTAGAGAATACAAGCATGTCTCGTGTACCATATTCATCAGCAGTAGGAAGCCTCATGTATGCCATGGTGAGCACCATACTGGATATTGCCCAAGTAGTGGGAGTAGTTAGCCGGTACATGGCAAATCTTGGTAAGCCACTTCAGATGTTTCCATTTACTTTGGATTGACATATTTGCAAGTTATAGGTTTTGTGGATTTTGATTATGGTGGAGATAGATATGGGAGAAAATCCACTACAGGATATACCTTCACCCTTGCTAGAGGAGCGGTGAGTTGGGCTTCTAAGTTGTAGTCTATTGTGGCCTTATCAACCACTGAAGCAGAATACATTGCAACAACTCATGCCAACAAAGAGGCAATTTGGATAGAGTGATTATTGGGTGATTTCAAGGTAATGCAGGAGAAAATTACGTTGCATTGTGATAGCCAGAGTGCTATTCAATTAGTGAATAATCCAACATTCCATGATCGCATGAAACACATTGATATCAAGTACCACTTTATCAAAAATGTGGTGGAAGAAGGTAGGATACTATTGCAAGAAATCAACATTGAAGTGAATCCTGCAAATATGCTTACAAAGTCGATCAAGGTAGAGAAGTTTGAATGGTGTAAAACTTCTCTAGGCTTGCTGAAAAAGTAACAAGGGCAACATTGGGCAATTGGCACTGGATGAAAATATTTTGGCAGAAGAGTTCCTAAATACTAAATTCAAGTGGGAGAATGTTAGGTGTGAAGTCTGTATGGCCACTAGACATTTGGTCTGACAGACATCTAGGCCAGACGTCTGGACTGGCAGACGTCTGGGCCAAACGTCTAGGCTGCTAGACATTTAGTCTGGCAGACATCTAGGCCAGACATCTGGACTGCCAGACATCTAGGCTAGATGTCTGTGTTGGCAAACTTCTAGGCCAGATGTCATGCCAAGAAGACATAAAAGAAGCAGACGTCTAGGTAGATGTATGTGAAATATGAAAAGTCTTAGGAGGGAAAGATGAAATGAATAGGCTTGGGAGCGAAAGATGAAATGAACAGTCTTTGGAGGCTTGCGTTGGAAGATGAAATGAACAGTTTTGGAGTCTTCCTTCTGCTCTATAAAAGGGATGTGATCCCTTGCATAATAAAATAATAAGAGAGTTGTTGAAAACATCCAAGGACGTGAATGTAATCTTTGCTAAAATTAATAAGAAATGGAAGTTGCCATTACCCCGTGGTTTTTCCTGCACATTGTAGGTTTCCATGTAAAATCTCTGTGTCACTTGTGTTACTGTTTTCATGTTCTATATTTTTGTTATTGTGCTTCCTCTTGCAGGTGTGGAATCTTGGAGTTTTTCCTAACAGAAACTACCTAACATACTAATTACAAATAGAATTTAGCAAAGGTGAAATTTAATTATTTATCTCTTTTAGACATTAAATAATGAGATCAAAAAATGTATATTTAGAATTGGATACATGTCTCATATGACAACAAATTCTAATTGCTAAGGTTAGTGTTTACATCTAAAAATGTACACTTATATTGCACCTGTGTACAACACCAACATGGGAATCTCCCTCTCGTGTGGGACTGCTTGAGAGGAAAAACCTCCAAAGAGAGAGACTCTAAAAATAAAAATAAAAAACAAAACTATTTTTGGTGTCTGACTCCTGACCTATTTTTTGGTATCTAACTCCCAACCTGTTTTCTGATGCCCGACTCCCATTGATGAGTTGATCGGTTGACCAAGTCAATATTGATCAATTGACCAAGTCAATGTTGATTGGTTGACCAATTCAACATTGACCGGTTGACCAATTGACCATGCACTTTTGAAGGAGGTTGTTGCACAAAATATAAAGGATAAATATCGTATTCTTATGCATATTAGATTTTTATAATTATAATATAATAAATTACTTTTATTAAAAATCAACGAGTTGATTGGTTGACCATGTAAGCTTTTAAAGCATTATTTTTAGGATTAGATTGTTATGTCCACCTAAGGATTACTATATTTATCCTTTTGGTGAATGGACATGCTTTTAGATAGGAGAGAATAATATATGTGTGTAACTGATTATAGAAAATCATGTTACATGATCAAAATAGACCAATTTATTATTGTAACAAGATCTAGTTGCGGTCTATATAAGAACGTAGGCCAGATGAATATGAAAATGAATCAAATACACAAAGAATTACTTTATTTATTTTTCTGTATAATTTATTAAGAGTTGCAAATACTCTTATTTGCTTGGAGAAATCTTTATGTAATTAGTTGGGTGAACTATCTGTGGGAGCCTGGATGCCCACTCCATGTAGTAGTCCTCCTCTTTTTATTTTTTGGTTATTTATTTTCAATAGATTAGTTTTCTATTTTATTTTTTGTTTTATTTTAATTTAGCCGTGTGTTTATTTTCCTGTACTTTTATTTTAGCATTTTAATTTTAGTTTTAGTTTATAGTTTATTTTTTTGCACTTAGTTTTATTTGGTTTGGTTGAAATAAAAATGCACAAACACCCCCCACCAAACTAAATAGGTATAGAGGAACTCATTCCCCACACTATAGGCATATACTATGCATGACACTCACAAGTTTACGAGTTGTCCCAAGTTGACAATTAAATGGAGGCAATTAATTGAACTATAGAAAATTAACCAATATTTTGCCCAACACTTTGGTATCATTGTCGAGGGGTGTCTAAATTGTAGTGTTCGAATCCATAGGTTAGTTATTTTGAAAAACACATTCAGATTACCTTGCTTGTATATCCCGTACTTGAGAAGGATGAGTCCACCAAGGGTCTTTTTACAAGACCAAAACAGTTGTCGGTACAACCAGAGCTGAATCCCATAGGCAACAGTTGAAAATTTACTAGTTTATTAGGTAAATATGAGAATGAACCCAATGTACCATATTAAGTGTAGGAGTAGAAAATAAATTCATGTTGAAAAATTAGAAAATTAAGCAATGAAGGATTTCCATTGTATTCTCAATGGTTTCATGAAATTAGAGAGAGATGACACAACCTGCATTTGATATTATAAAACAATTGAAATTTTTTACTATCAAACTATTAGGGATGTGTTTATTTACATAGAAACCATTAGGGAATTATGCCTCAAGAAGCCTAGTTTTAACGATAAAAATTACAGGCTTAATATTTCTCAACATATTGATAAATTTTAAACAATGACATTAGTAGCAGAAAAATGACATTAAAAAAAAGAGCAAAATTTAAAAAGAACATCTTGCCAGGAGTATGCTCTTCACTTGCACTTAAGGTGATCTAGTGAATCAAAAACTAGCATGTGTTTTTTAGAATACTATTATTTATTTATTTATTTATTAAAAAAACAGTAGTCATTTATCAGGCTGCATAATTTGCCAATGAATTAGAAGAAATTGGTTTTGAGGCCATGGACGAAAATGTTTTTCTCATGCTGTAATATATCATACTAGTTGATGAAGTAGAGGATAAAACAAATGAAAATTTAGTCGTATCAAATTTTTGACACAGACTAAAGAAACTTATCATAGTCCTCAATTTTTAGAGACTAGTTCAATTGTAGGCATGGGGAGACCCCACCTTCATTATTTCCACCAAAAACATAGTGTTCAAAAATAGAAATAAAAACTAAAAAAATTAGTTTAAAATTTTACTTTAATTTAGATTTTTTATATTTTGCAGGACAACATGAAGTGCAGTGCAGATGAATAAGGAGATGTCTATGAAGATTTTGTAAAGTGAGATTCATATGTGGAGTTTGTAATAGCAATATACGAACCATTTTGTGTACGTTGATCATGTAGCATTTAGTACAAATAGGTGAAGCGAGCAGAGTTTGTCTTAATAACATAGGCACCCGAAGGCAGGCTAAGTAACCCTAATCAAGTGAAAGGCTTCCAACCCAAGGTGTTTGTAAAACTTGGGAAAAAAAGTATTGCAAAGTGAACAACTGTTACAGCCTGATAATATGGTAAACAAAGCTAGAGATCCTACACCAAGAGCAAAGTAGAGTGCCAAGACATTGTTCGACTAATAGTCAATGGGCTCCCTTTACAACCGACTCACATTTACAAGATTGGATCAGACACCGGCATGGGGGAGACCCCATACCATACCAATAGTTTTAACAAATGTTCATACATTCATCAAAAGAATAAAATAAAAAATAGAGGTTCAAAAAAAAAGAGGGGAATATGTGAAAAAGAAAAACTGTGTGAATCCTCCCTTTGGTTGGGAATTATTTCTCAACTTCAAAAAAAACATGGAATTTTTTTTGCTTAACATAGTTTTTCTTTTTTCTTTGTAGGAAATTGTGCCCTAAATTAAATTTGTAGGTATCTTGGGAAACCTAGGCCTATCAGGCATAGGTTCCACGATTCCTATTTTTCTACTTTTGTGTGGTTAGTTTTGCAGGATACGACCTTCAATACAATTTGTAGGTAGCCGACCAACTTAAACTAGGCATGATATATACAAGCATCCCATGCCCTGATAGGAGTGTAGTGATGCAGAAAAAGGCACTTATTTTCCACCACGGAGATAGTACCTACAATCAAATCAATGCAGAAGTGCCTTCTTCCCACCAAGAGGAAGGTACCAATAAACGGTGTCAATCTTCCATCGAGAAAAAGAGATGCCTAATATACATACACACACACACACATATATATATATATAGAGATAGAGAGATAGATATATATAGAGAGAGAGAGATATAGATATATATTATCTCCAAGATACATCAATGTCACAAAAACTACATTTTTTGGTACATCACAATTTTAGGCCGCATATATAGGTTTCACACCATTAGGCATTGTACATATCATGATCTACAAAATTCACCCAGGTATGTACTGAGTTTTTTATTAATTATATGCAAAATTATTTTAAAAATTATTTATGTGTTAATACCAGTAGACGTCCCCATATTTCTCTTTATTAATTATCCCATCAAAATTCAGCCACATGGCATGCCTCAAACAGGAGAAGAATTTCATTGCCCCAAGAATATTTAAAAAAAAAAAAACTGTATCGAGGGAATGTGACATGGGGGTATGTCAAATCTTCAGCATGGGGGAAAGGGATGCCTGACTCCCATAATTTCATGGAAAAATGCTGTGACATGAGGGTATGTCAACTCTTCGGCATGGGGAGAGGCACCTGACTCTTAAAAAAAAATCTATATCGGGGGGCTGTGACATGAGGACATGTCAAATATTTCGGTATGGGGGAATGATGAGCACCAGAAATGCTCATTTTTACATATACTTTTAAGGGCATCATTATTGGTTTAATTAGCATTTGAAATGTATTTTTATATAGCTTTTGCATATAATTGATAGAAAATGAAGTATTATGTTTGATCAGTGTTTTTAGTGGAAAATATGTATAAATGCAGGTTTTTGCTACTAATCTAGAGTTTTGAGTATACACCCCATTTGGGCTTGGCAATGCATGAAGATATCTTGAAAAGAACAATGGTAAATGGTGAAGGTAGGCACTTTACTCGCTATCGTTGGTGGCACCTGATTTCTAACTATTGGTGACGCTTGATTCCTGACTGTTGACGGCACTTGCTTCCTGACTATTGGTGGTGCCTGCTTCCTGACTATTGGCGGTGCTTGCTTCCTGACTATTGGTGGTGTCTACTTCCTGACTGTTAGTGGTGCCTACTTCCTGACTATTTTTGGCACTTACTTCATGACTATTTCTAGCGACTGACTCTCGACCTATTTTTTGGCACCCGACTCCCATTGATGAGTTGATCGGTTGACCAAGTCAATGTTGACCGATTGACCAAGTAAATGTTGATTGGTTTACCAATTCAACGTTGATCGGTTGAACAAGTCAATATTGAATTATTGACCAATTCAATGTTGTTCGGTTGACCAAGTCAATGTTAACTAGTTGACCAAGTCAATGTTCATTGGTTGACCAATTCAACGTTGATCGGTTGACCAATTGACCGTGAACTTTTGAAGGAGGTTGTTGCATAAAGATAAAAGAAAAATATCATATTCTTATGCTTAATAGATTTGTACAATTATAATAGAATAAATTACTTTTATTAAAAGTTTATTGGTTGATCGATTGACCATGTAAGCTTTTAAAGCATTATTTTTAGGATTAGATTGTTATGTCCACCTAAGGATTACTATATTTATCCTTTTGGTGAATGGACATGCTTTTAGATAGGAGAGAATAATATCTGTGTGTAACTGATTATAAAAAATCATGTTACGTGATCAAAAGAGACCAATTTATTATTGTAACAAGATCTGGCTATGGTCTATATAAGAACGCAAGCCAAATGAATACAAAAATCAATCAAATACACAAAGAATTACTTTATTTATTTTTCTATATAATTTATTAAGAGTTGCAAATACTCTTATTTTCTTGGAGAAATATTTACGTAATTAGTTAGGTGGACTATCTGCAAGAGCCTAGGCGCCCACTCCCTGCAGTAGTCCTCCCCTTTTTATTTTTTGTTATTTATTTTCAATAGATTAGTTTTCTATTTTATTTTCTACTTTATTTTAATTTAGCCGTGTGTTTATTTTCTTGTACTTTTATTTTAGCATTTTAATTTTAGTTTTAGTTTATAGTTTATTTTTCTACACTTAGTTTTATTTGGTTTGGTTGAAATCAAAATGCACAAACACCCCCACCAAACTAAATAGGTACAGAGGAACTCATTCCCCACACTATAGGCATATACCGTGCATGACACTCACAAGTTTACGAGTTGTCCTGGGTTGACAATTAAATGGAGGTAATTAATTGAACCATAGAAAATTAACCAATGGTTTTCCCAACAAGTAGTCACACCTTGATCAAGTAGGATCAGGTATGAGGGGAAACCTATTCATAAGACAATAGTGGTGACCCCTTGATCACATAGGATTAAGAGATCATGTTAGTTGTCATCAAAGTGGCAATAACATTAGTTAGCCCATGGAGGTGTGGTAACTAAGCACCAAGTATCTATGCTGAATAAGCTATCTAGGAGGAGCTAGATTCAGGTTAAGGAATTGGCATCCACTTTTAAGTGTTATGGACCTTAAAGGGTAATCCCTATGCCATGGTCACATGGTACTATATCGAGAAGGGTATAGGAAAGGTAGGGGGGCCACTTACGATATCCCTCTAAATATATAAATTTAGTAAGGTGAATCCTAGAAGACATGGGAGTTGACCTCTCCTATCCACTGAGTGTCATTTGCAATGACTTGGAAAATCAAATGTGGTGAAGCCTTGTATGCTGAAACAAATTATTAAGAGTTTTCCCCTTAAGAGCATATATTTGTAAGTGCTCTACAAAAAAATGGTTTGGTATATTTTGGACTGTTACAATTGGTATCATAGCTCTAGGTCATAGGGCTTAAGGTTTCCAGTAAGTGTGCTTAGGGAAAGCCTTGACTTGATGTGCTACTTTGGGTAAGACACCTTACGTGAAGGCAAGTGTGACCTTGATCATTATCAATTGAGTGATAATGATCCTATTAGAAATAACAACTTGTAAGTAGACAAGTGTGGCTATGACCTTTATTAAGAGGGTGATAATGAATTAAGTTAGTGCATGAGGGTAATGCAACTAAATAAAGTAGAATGAGTGGCACCTTGTGAAGAGGTAAGCATGGTCATGAACATTGTCAAATGAGTGATACTATTCTTATCAGAGTGAATGGCACCTTGCGAAGAGGTAAGTGTGGCCATGATAATTATAAAATGAGTGATAATGTTCTTATCAAAGTGAATGGCACCTTGCAAAGAGGAATGTGTGGTCATGATCATTATCAAAAGAGTGATAATGTTCTTATTATATATGGCACCTTACAGGAAAACAAGTATGACCTAATCATTATCTGATAAATGGGATTTTTAGACAGACAAGTATGACCATGACCTTATCAAGTGGGTGATAATGGTCTAAGTTAGTTCATAGCGAGGTGAGAACTAATGGATTATAAGTGCAGTTTGGGATAAATTATGACTTATCCAACTCCTTTTTGTAGATATAAAATAGCACTTGGTTGAAAGAAGGATCTTCCTTGAAGGAAGAGATAACTACACAATATGAAATTGTAGTATGTTCCCCCTCCAAAAAAACATTGGGAGAACATTGAACCCTAGTAGGAAATCTAGGAGGTTAAAAAATCTTAATAAGTAAACCAAAGGAATAAGTAGGTTCCAGTGAAATGGCAAAAAACCTCTCTTTCATAGTTAAGTTTTTTCAAGAGAAGATGGAGCAATAATGAGAGATAATGAAAATGGTGCAACTACAAGGCTTGATAGTAAAGGGATTGATCAAACCTAGAGTGTAGCTTTGACATTCTCTGGTATTATTTGTGAAAAATAAGGATGGATCCTTGGGATTTCATCTTAAAATTTTGAATAAGGTAACCATTAATATTAAGCACTCTCTTAAGGATAGATGATCTCTTCAATCCAATTTTAGCCATAATGTACATTCTTAAGAAGGCTTGAGACATCACTTGTTAGGCAGACCTTTTGAGCTAAAGACATACCATCAAAGTGTGAGGTATATTATTACCCACTCCATGTTGAATGCAAGGCAAATAAGATAGGTAGAGTTCTTAGCATAATATGAATTTTGTATTGAGTTCATTTAAATAAAATAAAATAATATAGGAAATGCCTTGAGTAGGAAGGGGCACATGAATATGTTAACCTAGAGCCATATAGTTTTTATGGCTAGGGTCAAGGGAATGAAGTTACAAGGCCCGTATTGTATAGAAATTTGGAGTAAAACTAGAGGAAAGCCTAAAGAGAGCAAGGGTTTCAACATAAAAGGTGGACTTTTATGTTTTAGAGACAAGGTAGTTAAGAAGAATGATCATGCAAGAGGTTCTTACTATGCTCATCTGAGAGGATCAAAATTAAGGGAAATTATGAATAAGACCTTCTATTGGGAAGGAATGAAGCAAGATACCACTAATTCTATTGCAATATGTTTAGAACACCAAAAAATAAGGGTAAAACATCATTATCAAATGGGGAAAATTTTCCCACATGATTTACATATGCAGATATGATGGGTAATCTCCATCGATAATTTTATGGGTTTACCTAAGTTTAGGTACCAACTTGATGTGGTCTTGGTAGTGGTTGATAAGTTGACCAAGGTTGCACATTTTGGGGGACATCAAGGGTGATGCACCAGTGATGGAAAACAATTTTTCCAAATAAATATTTAGGCTACATGGATTTCCTTAGGAAGTCATATTAGATAGGAATTTTTTGGTTCACGTCTAAATTTTGACAAGCTTAATAGTGTACAAGAGACACTAAGTTAAATTTTAAGTTTTGCCTATTATTTTGAATAGATGGTTAGATTGAGAGGGTAAATTAGGTTTTAGAAGATATGTTGTGCATGGATCAAAAGTCAAGTGAGAAGACTTCTTACATATCATGGAGTTTGCATGTAATAATTTGGATACCATGCATCATTAGGGATGGCCCCATTTGAAGCCTTGTATGGAAAAATATGCAGGATACCTCTATCATGGGATAATCCATAGGATCAAATGATGATCAAGATAGATACTATCTAAGATATGGAGAAGTATCTTAGATAAATTTTGGCTTAGTCTCAGGGAAGTGATCGATCGCCAGAAGATCTATGCTGATGCAAGGATCACCAAGGGAATTTTTGTAGGAGACAGTTTCCATTTAGGGTAAGACCCATGAAAATTATGATCAAGTCAACTAAGTTGGATCCTTGCTATGTAGGGCTCTTTTATGGTCATAAATAAGATTTTTTTAATAGCCTATAGGCTTGCCTTGTCACCCAATGTGTTAAATATCCATGGTGCTTTCCACATATTGTTGTCTAGAAATTATGCTGCTAATCCTACTCACATGTGGAATGTTTTTATTTTGCATATGGAATATTTCATTTTCCATTAAGATGAGATTAGTTAAGGATTTAGGGTTTCATTCCAAGGTATTGAGGAAACAAATCCTAGAGCTATGTAAGGTCCAGTGGGACCAATATTCTTAGAAATATGCTGATAGAAAAAAGACAATAATTTCTAGTTTTATTTGAATTAACACTTGCAAGAAACACAAAGTACTGTGTTTAACCCAAGGGGGGAAGTATGTAACACCCATACTTATAAAATATTAATAAGGATAGTAAGATATGAGTTGATGTGTTTATATTATGGCATAACAACTTCTTATGATGTCTTTTGATAAGATGATTTCATTCGTTTGAGTTTGGAATATGGTATTATTGACATATTTGTGGGTGTAGAACCATGTGCTCTATTTGGTGGGACATGCATGAACCACCTACAAAGAGAGATATTTAAAGAAATTATGATGATGACTTACTCATTGGTAGCTCAAGGTAACAAGGGAAATTACCCTTCATGTAGATGCATTACATTTTGTTTGTTCTCATGTCTGTTAGAAAATATTTTCCATGTTATTATGGCAAGGTTAACTCTAAAAGGTGCTAGAAACTCTCCATGTATCCTTGTCAGGGTTCAAATATAGGTCGGGCCCTAAGTAAGGGTTTGGGATTGGTAGCCCCAAAAAAGTGAGGGTCCAAGGGTGATAGTCCTCGATAAAAATTTTAGGGTTTTTAAAGCTATTTTTAAACCCATATGGGCTATTTACGGTTAAATATTTGAATCCATGGTTGTTCTTGTGTTATTTAATTACACTTGCATCAAGGTTTGAAGAGAGATAAGAGATGAACATTATTGTATTAGAGATAGTTAAGTTTATACAATAAAGAGATATTACTATGTTTAGTTTTTTCTCATAAGGGTTTCCTAGGTGAAATATTGTGTCATGTGTGTATATGTTATCTTCTTTTTTTCTTTGATTTTGTATTTTGTATTTTTCTAGAGTTATTTTATCAAGGCATTTTGCTCTTCATTTGGTATTAGAGCTATTTTTTCTAGATTTTTTCAAGAAGTAAGGGTTTAAATCATATGATAAATTAATTCTTGAATGGGATCCATACATGAAAGAATATAGGTAAAGAAAAATTATGGGAAGCACACGGGTAGAGATTGAAAATTTTAATGGATAAAATTTTAAGTTATGGAAACTCAAGATGGAGGATCTGTTGGTTGATAGAGATCAGTGGATTGTGGTCTTAGGAATAAAACCAACATCAACTATAGATGAGGATTGGATGAATATCAATAGGAAGAAAATGAGTTCTATCAGATTATGCTTATTTTATTTGGTATTGTTGAACTTTGTATCAAACAAAGTCGTCGATAAATAAAATATTTCTCCAAAAGAAGTTGTATTCACTTCGGATGAATGATGGTGACTCTATGGTTGAACATCTAAATTATTTTAACACTATTGTAAGTCAATTAAACTATGTTGAAGTAAAAATGGATGAAGAGAAAAATTTTATTACTTTATTTTATTTATTACCTGATTCATAGGATAACCTAGTTATGGCTATTACCAATACTAGTTCTACATTAAAAGTAGAGGATATAGTAAGAACATTGCTATCTGAGGAAATGAGATAAAAATATCCTGAGGATTATCATCATAAGGATGCCTTGGTTTTGAGAGGTATTTCTTAAGAAATAAGCAAAAAGAAATCAAAAGAAAGGAAATCAAGATCTATGGGTAAATTTGTTGCTCCAAAAAAAGAGAAAATATTGGAAGTGTGGTAAAACAAGGTATTATGAAAGAAACTACAAATCTAAAAAGGCTGATAATAGTTGATCATCTTATGAAGGAACTTCTATAGAAATGAAGACCACAAATAAATATTCAGGAGACTTATTCTTAGTTGTAGCGTGCTCAAGTGAATTCCATGACTCATGGTTGATTGACTCATGTGCTTCTATTCATATGAATCCTCATAGGGAGGGGTTATGTTTATATGAAAATATAAATGAAGGTGAAGTCTTCTTCGTAGATAATTCAACATATAAAATAATAGGTTGAGAAAGAGCCAAATTGAGGTTAAAATATGGAAGAATTAAAACCCTTCCTGGTGTGTTGGATATTCCAGTTTTGGCAAGGAATTCAATATCCACAAGTAAGATGAATGACGTGGGTGTGACTGTGGTATTCAATAAGATAGCTACAATATGGTTCATGGAGTCTTGGTTTTGGCAATGGGAGTTCATACATGAACTCCATTTATACTTGAGGTTAGCACTATAAGTATTGATTGTAAAAAATCTTTAGTTGTAGAGGAGAATAATATGGTAGAAGCAGCTCCGAGTATTCTAGTAAAGAAAACAATGTTGTGGCATAAATGCATGGGGTATATTGGTGAGAAAGGCATTTGAACATTAAAAATGAAAGGTATGGCTAAAAGAATTTCTAATTTCCCATTAAATTTTAATTTTGTAAGCAATGTATTTTTGGAAAGCAAACCCGAGTCAAGTTTCCTAATAGTGCTACAAGATCTGAAGGAATTTTACATCTAGTTCAAAGTGATGTGTTTGGACCTACAAAAGTACCATCGTTAGGTAAATCTATCTATTTTGTTACATTTATAGATGACTTTTCAAGAAATACCTAGGTATATTTAAAAAAAAAAAAATTGATGTCTTCAATAAATATAAAGAGTTTAAGGATCTTGTAAATTTGATAGAGAAAAGAAAAAAGGTTTTGAGAAGTGATAATGGTGGTGAGTATTGCTCTAATTAATTTGAGCAGTTTTGCAAGGACTGTGGAATAGAAAGGTAGAAAACAACTTTGTATATACTCCACAACAGAATGGAGTTGTAGAATAGATGAACATAACATTGATGGATAAGGCCAAAAGCATGATAAATGGTGCAGGCTTAGAAAGGAAATCTTGGGTAGAAGCTGTGTTAATTTCTTGTTACCTCATCAATAAATATACTACCTTAGATTTTGTGGATAAGACTCCACAAGAAGTGTGGATTGCTAAAAAACTCTTTCTCAATCATATAAAGGTTTTTGGTTGCAATGTGTATATGTATGTCCCAAAAGAAAAAAGGACTAAGCTAGACTATAAATCTAAAAATGCATATAAGTGGGTTATAGTATTGGTGTTAAAGAATATAAGTTGTGGAACCCAAAAACATAGAATATTATTTACAATCGTAATGTGATCTTTAGAGAAATAAAAGGGGTTCCAAAATAGGAAATGCAACCAAGAAAAGAACCTAAAATAGTTCAAGTAAAATTAGAACAGGAGGAAGAACCTGTGGTAGAACCGGTGCTATAGAAGAAGATGAACTACAAAGAGAGTCTGAAGAGAAAATTTTAGAGGAAGAAGGTGAGGAGAAATCTAAAGATAAAGAACCTAGAAATCCAAGTTTGAGGATATCAGATCAAGTGATAAGACTCCTATAAAGGTATAGCCCTTCAAATATTTGTTCTGCATTTAATATATCAATTACTGATGAAGAACCCAATACTGTAAAGGAGACACTTCAGTCAAGTGAGAATAAGTCTTGGAAAAGGGCTATGGAGGAAGAAATAGAGTCCCTAGATAAAAATAAAATATGAGACTTTGTGAAAATACCCCTAGAAGTAAACCGATTGGTTGTCAGTGAGTATTCAAGAAGAAGTACAATGTAGAAGGAAAGTTGCAAAAGTACAAGGCTCACCTAGTAGCAAAAGGATTTTCTCAAGTTGAAGGGAAATGACTTTGGTGAGATTTTTTCTCCTGTGGTTAAACTAACTTCAATTAGATTTTTGTTGGCTATTTCTATTGCTTTTGATATTGAAATAGAATAGATGGATGTAAAGACAATATTTCTACATGGTGAACTTGATGAAGACATATATATGTCACAACTAGAATGCTTTAGGTTAAAAGGTAGGGAGGACTTGGTATGTAAGTTGAAAAAATATCTTTATGGATTGAAGCAATCTCCAAGAATGTGGAACCAAAAATTTGATAGGTTTGTTTTGACACTTGGGCTTGGAAAAAGCAAAGTAGATCCGTGTGTGTATTATAAACAAGAAGGTAAAATTTTTGCTATCATTTTTTTGTATCTAGAGATGATAAAGTTACTAAAATCTCAGTTATCTTCTAAATTTGACACAAAGGTTTTGGGTGCTACAAAACTTATTTGGGTATAGAAATAATAATAGATTGTGCAAATAGAAATTTGTGGTTAAATCAAAGGAAATGTGTTGATTTGATACTATAAAGGTTTAAGATGCATGATTGTAAACCAATATGTACTCCACATCCTATTGGTAAAAATTTAACTGTTGAATAATGTCTTTAAAAAAATAAGAAAATTGAAGAAATACATCATATTCCTTATGCTAGCGATGTTGGTAGTTTTATGTATGCAATGGTCTATACCAAAACTAACATTGCACATGTAGTGGGAGTAGTTATGTTGAAACAATAATATGACTCGGTATTTGAGAGCACCGTCATCCATTCGTACATGGGCAAAAGCTTTCCTTCTTTGTCCTTCTGAGTTGTAGGAATGAATTCTAGGTTATTTTCTTGAAAAAAAAGAAAATCCATATTAGGTAAGAAGAATACCTAAAAGCTTCTTGGGAACCCCTCTATAATTTGAATAGGCCTACATGTATCTGTTGAGCTAGATATGTTGGCCAATTGAAGAAAATCAATACCGTATCCTTATCTATGCGGGAAGCATCATAGAATTTGGGGTTCGACATACACTGTGCCACTACAATATACCATCCATGAACTAGTGCATCTGATTCTAACCCTACCACCATAGCTAGCATGGAGAAAAGTTCTTTACTTTTGAATTTTGACAGGGGAATTGGTGATTCTAGTAGGTTTCCTATGAGAGGGGGTTCCGACATATGCTCTTGTAGAAACAATTTGATATTGAGAGTGGGGGTATAATATTTAGCAAAAATAATTGGATCAAATGCTATGGGATTTACAATGGGTTTTCTATTACAGGTGAAGATGACCCTAATTGTATCAGCGTCTAGGGTAAAAATGGCATCCCCCTTGGAATTTCTAACAACTCTATGTTTCACATCATAAAACATCGCCATGGCTCTAACTAATTCAGGGTAGGGGTGGACATAGGTGAAAATATACCAAGAAAGCATAGAGTGAAAAGAGAATATACTCAGAGTTGATAGGGTGATGCCTTTTGCCACTCTGGCCTCCACATCTCTTTGAATCTTCTCTAGATTTTTCCATGTTATGATGGAATCTGCAATGTGGGAGTCTAGATCTATGAAACTGCTCTCACATTTCTTGACCCTATGCTTTCCTCTAGCAGCTAAAGTAGATGCCACCATGGCTCTTTGTTGTGATTATATTATGTGAAGAAAAAAATTTAGAAGCAGCTCAAAGAGATTCAAAAATTTTGGAAGAATTCGGGAACATTAGACACAGAGGAAAAATTTATAGAGAATAGAGAGGTGGAGAAAAAGCTTTAGCAACATAAGTATATGCGCATGCATGCGTTAGGGTGCCATGCATTAATAATGGTTGGTGATGCACATTTTGCAAATAATTTCGAACATTGTTGGATGCCTCACTTCATGTGCTACCTTCTAAAAAAAAACCGTCATGTATCACCCCTTTTTTGAGCCAATAACTTCATGTCACCTCTCCTAGAGCCAATAACTTTGCATAGTGGTGCTTTGAGAGGTACACATTCAAAATTTTGAGAAGGTTGATTTTCTCACCAAAAGGTATTATTGCTTGACTTTGACTGCTAGATGACCAAAATGTCATGATATCATGACAATTTTCTTTGAAGTAGCCGCTAAGTGCCAAAGCATCGCGATATCATGACCATTTATCTTGGAGTGGCCTTTGAATTCTAAAATTTCATGAAATAATGACAATTTATTTGAAGTGGTAGATGAATACCAAAATGTCATGATATCATGACAATTTCCCTTGGAGTGGCCTTTGAATGCAAAAATGTTGTAAAATCATGAAAATTTCTTTGAAGTGGTAGCTGAATACCAAAATGTCATTATATCACAAAAAAATTCTTTGAAGTGACCTCTGAGCAACAAAATGTTGCGAGATCATGACAGTTTTCTTTGAAGGCCTTTAGAAAAAGAAACAACATATTTACATATAGTACATGTGAAGGGAAGGAAAGCACCTCACTTATAGTACAAAATTTTATGGAAGTCATTGACAAGGATGGGCTGAACTTGACCCTGTCCATATTTCAATTGGAAAGAATTTTGTTATTTTTCTTCGATTATCTCGAAGGGGCCTTCCTAGAAAGCATCAAATTTTTGATGGTTTCCAAGCCTTGCTTTCTTTTGTTCCACCTTAGGACCAAGTCTCCTACCTTGAAATTCCTGAGGGTATCCTTTTTGTCAAACCATTTCTTCATATCTCCCATATGATTTTGATAATGGTTGTAGGTTTGTTCTTTCTATTCTTCTAATTGTAGGAGTTGAATCGAGGGAAACAATATAAAATTATAATTATAATATTAACTTTTCACCCCTTAATTCAATAATACAATAGCGCTAAATGGTATTTATAGGGAAGGAGTAGGAGGAAGAAATGGAGGAGAGGAAAAGGTGGAGAGATAAGGGGGAAGGGAAGGCATGGAGGGATAAGGAGATAGGGGAGTAGGGAATTATGGAGGAAGAGGAGGTGGAGGGATAAGGTACGAGGAGAGAATTTTGGAGAGCATTTAGGCGAGGGAGTTCGACAATTAAAAAAATCATGCCGACAACACTTTGCCGACAAATTCTTGATGTGTTCACACTTGGGCCTAGAAATATCTAGATATTTCTGGGCCTAAACCCTTTTCATACTTGCAACATTCTCCCCCTTAAAGTTGAGAGAACTGACTACATAGTCTCTCAGCTTTAAAAATTGAGCTTTAGCCATTGCTTTGGTGAATATGTCAGCAACGTTCTCCAAAGTGCGGCAAAATTGAAGCTCAACAATTTCATTTTCCACCATATCTCGGATGAAGTGATACTTCATATCAAAATGCTTCGTTCTACTATGGTGGATCGGATTGTATGCCAACTGAATGGCACTGATGTTATCACAGTAAATCCTGGTCGGACCACTTTGTTGCTCTCCAATCTCTTCCAAGTACTTTTCTTAGCCATAGGGCTTGAGTACTAGCATAGGTGACTGCTATATACTCAGCTTCTATAGAAGACAAAGCTACCACAGTTTGATTTTTGGAACTCCATGTTATTAGCCCTGATCCCAGACTAAAATAGTTCCCTGAAGTTGATTTTTTGTCATCAATATTGCTGCCCCAATCACTATCACTAAAGCCTACAAGCTTGATAGTGTTACATTTATGGTACTGGATTCCAAAATCCAATGTACCCTTCACATATCTGAGAATTCTCTTAGCTTCCTACAAATGCAGCTCAGATGGGCTAGCCATAAATCGAGAGACAAGAGAAACAACATACTGAATATCGAGTCTGGTGTTGGCGAGAAACATCAAACTCCCAACCATGCTCCTGAAAGTGGTCACGTCAACTTTTGGTGCTCCATCATCTTTGCTTAATTGGATTCCATGTCCAACTGGAGTTGCAACTGGTTTGCAATGCTCCATAGCAAACTTCTTGATCATGTCCCGAGCATACTTATGTTGACAGATGAAGATCCCTGTATCCGATTGATGAACTTCCAATCCAAGGAAGTAGTGCATTAGGCCGAGATCCTTCATCTCAAACTTCTTCATCATGGAGCGCTTGAACTCCATATTCACTTTTCTATTACTACCCATGAATATGAGATCATCCACATACAAGCAAACTATGAGGATGTCGTTATCTTGCATCAGGTAGTAAAGGGTGGGTTCATTTCTACTTTTGGTGAACCCAAAATCTTTGAAGTACCCATCAATGCGTGAGTACCAAGCTCGTGGTGCCTGCTTGAGGCCATAGAGTGCCTTTTTCAATCTGTAAACAAGGTGCTCCTTACCTTGTTCTTGAAATCCTTGAGGTTGCTCAACATACACTTCCTCTGTTAAGTACCCATTGAGAAAGGCACTTTTCACATCCATGTGTTGGATTTTCCAACCCTTGTGAGCAGCTAAAGCAAGAACTGTTTTGATGGTCTCCTGTCGTGCTACAAGAGCAAATGTCTCTTCATAATCAATACCATACTTCTGTGTAAATCCTTTTGCAACCAATCTTGCTTTGTGCCTTTCAATGCTTCCATCAGCATTGAATTTGGTCTTGAAGACCCATTTACATCCAACACACTTCTTTCCTTTAGGAAGCTCTACCAGCTCCCAAGTATCATTGTTTTTTATAGAGGTTATCTCCTCTTTCATGGCATCTTGCCATATCTTTTGAGTACAAGCCTTCTCATAACTAGAAGGTTCAAGTTGTGCACTAGTTAACAAGGCATAGTTAACTACATCTCCCCGAGGTTCTTGGGAGTCATCATCTCCATACAAATGCATATTTTCAAGTCTTTGCAAAACTGAACCCATTTCACTTGCTTGACTTCTAGTATATCGTCTTTGAAAATTTGTATCCAACATCTGATAAGATGGATGATGCTGGAGAGTTCTCTTACCTCTAGATGGAGAATCAATATCCATTGGTGAGGAACTCACTGACCTTTGTGGAGAAGGACTTGGTGATGATGATGATGAACTGGAAGTCGAATGTCTACTTGGGCTTGGAGGAGGAGGAGACTTCTTGCTTTTCTATGGTGCTTGTTGAATTTGTGAAGAACCTGCATCATGAGATTCAACATCACTATAAATTTTGGGATTTCCCCATTCTCCCCCTTCATCAAAAATCACATCCCTGGAAAGTATTATCTTTCGAGTCCTAGGATTGTAGAGTCTGTAAGCTTTTGTGTTCTCACAGTACCCTACAAAAATGCATGCTTGACTCTTAGGATCAAGCTTCTTCCTCTGTTCATCAGGAATGTGTGAGTAAGCCAGTGAACCAAACACTCTAAAATGCTTGACATTCGGTTTCTTACCATACCATGCTTGGTAAGGAGTTTTCCCTTTCAAACTTGAAGTAGGGCTCCTATTCAAAATATACACACTGGTCCTGGCTGCATCTGCCCAATACATATTACTCAAATGCTTCATCTGAAGCATAGATCTTGCCATCTCTACAATGGTGCGGTTTTTCCTTTCAGCCACACCATTCTGTTGTGGAGTATAGGCAGTAGTGAACTGCCTCTTTATTCCATGTTTTTTACAAAAATTCAAAAATTCATTAGAGGAGTATTCTCCTCCTTTATCTGATCTGAGACACTTAACAAAATATCCACTCTCATTTTCAACTCTTGCTTTAAAATCTACGAAGCAATCAAATGCCTCATCTTTATGCTTCAAAAAATATATCCAGCACATTCTTGAAAAATCATCAATGAAAAGAAGAAAGTAAGAGTTGTTACCAATGCTCTTGGTCTGCATCGGACCACAGATGTCCGAATGCACTAGCTGGAGTGGATAACTAGCTCGCCATGCTTGTCCATGAGGAAATTTGGTTCTAGCGTGCTTGCCCAAGGCACAACCTTCACAGACTTCCTTATTGTCCTGAACTTTAGGAAGTCCGGTCACCATCGCTTGAGAAGTTAACATCTTCAAATTGGCTGAATTCAAATGACCGTATCTCAAGTGCCACAACACACTTGGATTTGCAATAGCAACATTTACTAATTGATATCCTCCTGGCTGGCCAAAATTTAAAGGAAATAACTTGTTCCTTGTCATTGGCACTTGAGTAATGACTCTATCACTATTACTCTTATCAAAAATGGTACATTTACCCTCATCAAACAAGTAATTTATAGTTCTTCTCTAACATTTGACCAACACTTAAAATATTGTGTTGGAGATGAGGTGTGTAATAGATATCACTTACTTGTTTCATGCCCTCTTTTGTTGGAACCTCCATGGCTCCAATGCCTTCAACTGCCAATGACTTGTCATCTCCCAATTTGATGTTGGATTTATAGGAAGAATCCAGAGTAGCAAAGAGTTCTTCTTTGCCACTCATATGATTTGAACACCCAGTGTCCAAGATCCAGGTATCATTCAAGTTGTGATCTGACTTGCCATATGAGAGAAAGAGATTTGAGGTCCCTTCCTCTTCTCAAAAATTGCCATACTGACTGCTCTGGCTGTTGCTCCCTTGTGAAGATTTTGACCAACAATCATGAGCAAAGTGGCCAAGTTTACCACAATTGTAGCAAGTTTGTTTTGACTTGTCACTTCCTTTTCCTCGTCCTGGATGCTTCCCTCTGTTCTGCTGTCCACCTCTATTCTGACCTCCACCTCTGTTTGAAGATCCTCCTCTGTTAGGAGTTCCACCTCATGGACTATTCCTACCTCTACCTCTGTGCTGACCTCTGCCTCGACTTCTGCCTTGTCCTTTTCCTTCTTGTGAAGCGAAGGCTTTGTCATCACCTCCGTGGCTAGTGGAAGGAGATTCCTGCAATCTCTCTTCATGTGAAAGAAGAGAACCAATTAGTGCATCAAAGGAAAGTGCAGTCAAATATTTTGACTCTTCAATAATGATTGCTACATGATTCCACTTAGGAAGAAGTGTTCGCAACACTTTCTTCACCACAACCTCTGGTTTAACTTCTTCACCTAGAGTGACCATTTTATCTACTATGGCTTTGACTCGCACGCAGTAGTCTCCTACTTTCTCATTCTCCTGCATTCTGAGATTTTCAAAATCTCTTTTCAAAGTTTGAAGCCTGACTTGCTTCACTTGATCACTCCCTTGAAAACTTTCCTTTAAAGCCTTCCAAGCATCTTGAGTTGTTATACAGGATGCTATTCTAGGAAATATGCTTTTATCTAAGGTTGCTTGTAAATGATATAGGGCAAAGGAATTGTTTTTCTGGGCTTCTTTCTTGGCTTTTCTATCAACAGCACTTAAGGTAGACCAGTCAGTAGGAGAAGGTTCTGTGTAACCCTCTTCAACTATTTCCCATAAACCTTTACCAATCAACATAGTTTTCATCTTTATTGACCAGTATTCATAATCACTACCATTAAATTCAGGAATTGGGAGATTCGAATTTGAAGCCATTTCTACTACTTGAAAGTAAACTTTGATTTGACTAAAAATAGGAAGTACAAAGCAATTACAAGTTCAAATCAAATCTAGATTTCTTAACTCTCTCACTGATTTCTTCTTCTTCTTGTGGATTGCCCAGTACTTGAGGCCCAAAATTGTCTACAATGGAATCCTCATCATCACTGATGACAATAATTTTAGGAGTTACCGTTGGCTCGGCCTGTGCTGGCTCAGGCTCTGGATAGAGAGATGGGGTATAACTTTCACTGGATTGTTCCTCCGACTCAGCTGGAGAGTAGCTATCACTAGCTTGATCTACAAGTGCAGCTTCAATTGTATCAGACTCCTCCACTCGTTGTCCGAATATATTGTCTTCTGAGTCAGCCTCGTATCCAGAATCTGGATTCCTTTGGTGGGCTATAACAGAATTCTGTAGTTGACTAAATACGACATGTAGTCCATCTCGTCGAACTCGTTCATCAAATGATTCAGCAGTTTCTCTCCGTAGTAGAGAGCACAAAGCATGGTAACATCCGGTAGATCTGATCATCTACTCATCAAGGCAAAAAGAAAACTTCGTTAGAGCTTCTGAGGTTACAATTTTTGCTCTTTTACAACCGTTGAGGCTATTACACAAAATTTTTAGCCTTGAACGGGGTTCCAAGGGGCAGCGCCCCTGGAGTCCAAATTTTTTTGGAAGTGCTAAACGGGCGCTCTGAAAGGCTCCCGTCACTATTATGTTCCCCCTTTTTACAAAGATAGCCCTTTTAAAGTTTTCAAATTTTATAAAGGTTTTTTAAGAAAATTTAATAATATTCTTTTATATTTTTAATTATATTTTAAATAAAAGTTTATTTAAAACTAATTAAAAAATATAAAATTAGAAAAATTATTAAATTTATTAAAACCTTGATAAAAAACTAAAACTTAAAAAAAATTAAAAAACCTTTTCTCAAGCCGATTTGAACTCGTGACCACTCCTTCAACGACGACCAACTCAACCGCTGCGCCACGCAGCTTTCGTGAAAGCAAATGGGGCCAAGGATTTATTTAAATCCTTCAATCGGTGCTAAAAACAAACAAAAAAAACAAAAAATCCTTTTGAGCGATTCGAACTCAGGACCTCTCCCCGACCAACAAACAACTCTGCCAATGCGCTACGCGCTTCGGATGAGATCAATGGTGAGCATAAACATTTTTATATTGATGCGACGGTTGAAAATAAAAATAAAAATAAAAAAGGTTTATCCCACATGCAGCGGGAGGAGGGCAAACCAATTGTTTTTAAACGCCCATGAGCCACAATAATATCGATTGCCTTCGGGCAATCACCAGCAACCTGTTTTGCCACTTCGAGCCACGTGTCACACTCATACATGCCAACCGCTCTCGCCATGTGTTGCCTTGCCAGCTCAGCTCACCTAGTCAGCACCTACGTGTCACCTCGGGATTCGTGTCCGGCTACCACCTCAGCCAGTGCCTACCACCTCGAATTACGTGTCGCTGCCCAGTCAGCGTCCACGTCAGCACCTACCTCGGGATCCGTACCCCCGGCCTCGGCTCTCGTGCCTCCGTACCTGTGCCTCAAAAAGTGTGCCCGGATCTGATACTAGTGAGGGAAACAATATAAAATTAAAATTATAATATTAACTTTTCACCCCTTAATTCAATAATACAATAGCGCTAAAACCTTGGTATTTATAGGGAAGGAGTAGGAGGAAGAAATGGAGGAGAGGAAAAGGTGGAGAGATAAGGGGGAAGGGAAGGCATGGAGGGATAAGGAGATAGGGGAGTAGGGAATTATGGAGGAAGAGGAGGTGGAGGGATAAGGTGCGAGGAGAGAATTTCGGAGAGCATTTAGGCGAGGGAGTTCGACAATTAAAAAAATCATGCCGACAACACTTTGCCGACAAATTCCTGATGTGTTCACACTTGGGCCTAGAAATATCTAGATATTTTTGGGCCTAAACCCTTTTCATACTTGCAATAGAATCAGCTTGTTTTCCATCAATTTTGTTTCTTCTGTGCTAGTTTGATTGAGCAACTTTAAAGCAGATATTTCTATGTATATCGGGAGGATTGATTCCTTACCATAGACTAATGAGTAGGGAGAGGTGTTTATAGACTTATTTATAGTGATCCTATAATCCCATAATGCTTATTTTATCAAATAATGTCAACTTCTTTTATTGTCTTTCAAAGTCTACTTTAAGATTCAAAGCAAGTTTTTATTCATCAATTCAGCTAATCCATTTCCTTCTAAATAATAATTTGAGGATATCTTCAAGTAGATCCCATATTTACATGCAAAATCAATCATTTTGGCACCTATGAAAGATGTGTCATTGTCTATGACCAATGCATCTAGGATACCAAATCTTGTGATCAAACTCTCAATGAATTCCATCACAACTTCCTGGTCCACTTTCTTAGTGGGTATTGCTTCAACCCACTTAGTAAAATAATCCATAGTGGTTAGGATGTATTTATGTCCAGTGGATGAGTTGGGTTCTATCACCCCTATGAAATCTAAACCCTATTTTGAAAAGGTTCTTCAACCTGAATAGATTTCAAAGGCATTGAAGTGTTTCTACTTCTCCCAACATACCTTTGGCACTTCTCATAATTTTTGGTCACTTTGAAAGTATATGAGAAAATGGTTGGCCAATAGCACCTAGTTCTGATGATTTTTAAAGAAATGGTTCTCTCTTAGTAATATCCTCTTGATGGACCTCCATGGGACTCATCTAAGATATTTTGCTTTTGATCATCGTTTATACATCGAAGCAGTACCCCATCCAGGTTCTTTCTGTATAATCCTTCAGGTAGTAAAGTGTACTTTAAAGCTTGGATCATGTATCTCCTCCTCTGTGAAGCATTCAAGCTTACTAGACATCTTCCAGTCTAGAAATATCTAATCAATGTATTAGTCCAGTTAGTAATTTCCAAGGTTGGATCATCCCCTGGGGTTATTTCTTATGTTTGGTAGGCCACATATTCTGATGAGGTTTGTTTGGCGAGTTCTTGAAATAATGCTCTACCCCTCATTAGATTGGTTGGGTGGATCTCAACATTGTACTCTTGTATATTTGATACCCAACCAGATCTTTTCTCATCAAGATCCCCTTCTATGATGAAATTTCTAACATTGAGGTGGACCACATACACAATGGTCCTACTTTATGAAAGAAAATGCTTGAACTTCTTTAATGATTTCATTATCATGTAAACTTGCTTTTTGATGAAGTTGTACTTCTCTTCATGTTCCTGCATTGTCTGACTTAGAAATGCTATGGGTCTCTCTTCATTGTTAGACCCTTTCTAAGTAAGTACTACAGCGTAACTCTCTTGCTCACCTACAACATATAAGATGAAACCTTTGGAATAGTTTGGATTTACTAAGATGGGTGCTTGGGCTATTTGTTCTTTTATCTATTTGAAATCCTTCTTACGTAAGTCCGTCCACTTGAATTCAACATCCTTTTTTAACAACTCGGTCATTGGTTTGATGATTTGAGCAAAATATACTATGAATTTGCATACAAAGTTTATATGTCCGAAGAAGGATTGCAAGCCTTTTTTGTTTGGGGGTATAGGAAGTTCAAGTAGAGCTTTCACTCTATTAGAATCTATAGCCAACTCGACCTTAGAAATTATGTGGCCTAGTAAAATCCTTTCTTCCATATAAAAAATGGACTTCTTTGGGTTCAAAGAGATACCAAACTCCCTGTAGTTCTTAAAAAATATTTTGAGATGGTCAACATGATCTTATTTGTGATGGAATAACACCATCATATCGTCTAAGTATATTACTATGATCTTGTTGATGAGTTCTCCAAAAGCCACATCCATTACCCTTTGAAATTTTGCTCCAACATTGGATAATCCGAAAGGCATCCTTTGATAAGCAAATATTCCCCACTTGGTGGTGAATGCGGTTTTGAATTGATCTTCGTCTTTGACCCAAACCTGATTATACCCAGAAAACCCATCCAAGAGTGAGAATATTTTTTCTCCTACTACTGTATGCAGAGTCTGGTCGATCTGTGGGAGAGGATAATGGTATTTTAGTGAAGCTTTGTTTAAGTTTTTGAAAGTCGACACACAATCTAATATCTCCATTATTTTTCCTAACTGAGGATCAAGTTAGCTACCCAAGTAGAATGTTTGATGGGGTAGACAATCTTGGCTTCAAGTAGCTTCAGCAGTTCTTGTTTCATTAGGGCTTTGATATTTGGATTCATCGGTCTTTGCTTTATTTGGAAGGGTTTTACACCTTCTTAAAGATCTATGGTATGCTATATGGTCTCCTTAGAGTAGACCTTAAGATCACCATAAGTCCAGGCTATGATGTCAAGGAATTATTTGCATAATCCTCAAATTTGGTCCAATTCTTCCTCTATAGTGTTTACTCCCACTTTAATAGATTTATCTAATTCCATTTGGACCTCCTTGTATCTGTGTTTGTCAACTTTCATCTTATGGCCAATTGACCTATCATTGTTATCAAATAGGCTTTTGAGAGTGATCAATCCTTTTGGGATATGGTTGTTTTTCAATTGGATCATACCTGCATCTTCCTCATCTTTAGACACTATGTCATTTGAGCAATTCATCTCATGGACAAGGAATTCCACTATCTATTCATAATTTTTGAATACCTACCAAAATGTATCTCTATCTAGCATGGAAGGCCTGTAGATCAGTCTAACTATTTTAGACTTCTGGATGATGTTGCTGATAGGGCAAAAATTTGTGCCTACTAAAGCCAATAAATCTACATGAGTGTTCTTTTCTCTAGGAATTTCTTTGAGGTTTAAAGCTTCAAAGGCTTCTAGCAAGTCCCAAAATTTATTCTTGTAAGCTTTAAGGTAATGTTGCTTACTCACACATTTCTTAGTGACCTGATTCACTATTAATTCAGAATCTCCAAAAATTTGGAGTTGTTTAATACCCAACTTCTCGAATTTCTTAAGGCCTAAGTAGAGTGCTTCATATTCTACTGCATTGTTAGTGTAGCTCTAGGTTAACCAATAAGAAAAAACTTTCTCTTCACCTATTAGAGAGATTAAAACAATACTTGCTCTGGCTCCATTTTTGCATCTGGCACCATCGAAGAAAAGTTTCCATAGTTGATCGATAGATGGGTCTACCTGACGGAGAGGAGTGTGGTTACTTTTCTCGGGTTTCACAATTGAGTAGCTTCCAAGATCTATTTCAATCATGGTATTGAAGTATTGGAGAGAGAATTGGTCTTCTTATTGTAGTACATTTAGAGCTTCCTCCATCAATTTTAAGTCTTCTAGTTCCTCGGTCATCATGTTTTTAGTAGTGGCCTATTTCCCTTCTTCTTCAAGTTTTTTGATATGAAAGGTTGAAGGTTTCTCATTGAATATATTTACTATTTTACCCTTGAATGGGATTTCTAAATGCGAGTAATCCAATGATAGATATCCTCCTATTTTGGTGGTGAATTCTCTAGAGAGACACATACCAAAATAAGGTTCTAGGTCCACTACCACTACTTCTTGTATGACTATGAGTTGAGGTAATCTATGAAGAACTATTGGGATATCTTTAATTACCCCTATGGTTTTTATAGGGGTTCCATCCAGTTGCAAGATGCCAAGAATGCTCCTTGTATATTCCATCCCCATGATATCGCATATGTCTTTGGGTATCACAGTGTTGCAGCTCCTGAGTCTATAATGCAATTATATACCACCCATCCCTCCATATGCAAATACAAATAGAAGGGAGAAGGTCTATTATTTCTTGTAGTAAATTTCAGACTAGCTTGCATAGAATTCAACTGAGAAGGGGTTCTATTCCTATTTTTCATAGATCTCAAGAATTCCTACAATAAGTCGATCTATCTTGGAAACTGCAATGCATCATACATGGTTGCTTTGGAGGGAGTTTTCTTCATTTCTTTGACTATGTTGAATGGGAGAGGTTTGACACTTTTCTCTTTTACAACTGTGTCGTACTTATTTCTATACCCCTGAGTAGCATCTATCCTTTGATGCTTAGTCAATGAGGGGTATCTCAATTTATCTCTTGCTTGTTCTTGTGTCTCCACTTCCTTCTATAGGGGTGTTTCTTTACGTGCTTCTACTTCTTTCTGACCTAAACTTTGGGGAAATTTCTCATAGGAGGTTCTTCTCTCAATTGGGTTTCTCACCGGTGAAGGCACTTTCAAGGGATTAAGCTCCTGGGGGTCCACCTACAAAGGTTTCTTTCTCGATCTAGTCAAAATAGCCACTTGTTCAACAGAGGGCATCATGAGATTTTGATTTTCTTCCCTGATCATATTAATTTATCCTTTGAGGGTTTTCTTAGCCTTCTCAATAGCTATCTTATGGACATGATGTTGATGGATCATACACAATTTTTCACCATGTGGATCATTACATGTAGAACACCAGAAGTTAGACTCTATTGAAGTGTTAGTGGGTTCACTATCTTCATTGGCGTAAACCACATTTGACTTGTCATGATTTCTACTGCTCATGGAGGCTTGGTCTCTTATTACCTATGGAAATCTCCTTGGCTAGAAATTTCTCCCTGCTTCTCTTCTTTCCATTGAGGTCATCTTATTTTTCATAGTTTTCAAGGTTGATTGTAGATCTTGTAGAGTTACAAGTTGAGGATCTTGTAGTGAAATTCTACATAGAAGTGCAGGGATGAAGAAGCATTAGAGGAGTGAGAGATGCTTGTATTGGGATAGTAGGTTTGTCTATTTGGGGAGACTTGCATTAGAAGTGGAAGCAGGACTTGGGAAAGTAATACTGGATGCTTGCGGTAGATCCAAGAAGATAGGCATTATCATCTTTGTAGGGAACCTTCCAATAGTGATTAGATCTCTTTTCACTTTTTGGGATTCTTGGAAAATCTTTGGGAAAGTAAATACCTGGGATTTCCTGATAGCCATGCTTATGTCTGAGTTAAAATCCCTCAGGTAATAATACATTGATTGTTCATTTGTTGGCCTTAATACATCAGGTACTCTCTACCAATTTCGGTTGAATCTGATATTGAAGTTGACTATTTCCTCCTGAGGGTGCTTCTGAATGATGGTGAACTGATTTAGCAAGTAAAATGGATCAACATGTTAATTAAACTCTTCTACTAATTTATCGATAAGTTGAGCCCATGTGGATATGGTTTGGTTGGAAAGGGCTCTATACCAGTAGAGCATTTTTCCTTTTAATGAAATGACTAACAATCTTATCATTACATCCTCCTCAGTGATGTTATGTATCGGTGCAAGTGCGGCTACATATTGACAGTGTTCATAGGCCATCTTCCCAGTACTATCATACTAGGGTAATGCCTTTAAGGCCACTACTAGAATCGGGTGTTGAGCTACCAGATTTAGGGGGCTTGTATGGTTCCATAAAGGGTAAGGTATATTTGGCTAATTCACGACCATTGTAACTATGGTTCTACTTGATATTATAGGAATATGGGTAGTTGGAGTTAACATCCCACTAGTAGCAGTACTAGGGGGAGCTACAGGGGAAAGATTTATAGATCCTATAGTGATGGTAGAAGAAGAAGTTGTCCTAGAAACTAATACAGGATTAGCTCTGAGGCTACCAAGGTGTAATTCAAAGAACTCAATGGGTTCTTCAAATTTTTTTGCTTTAGATCTAGTTTTCATAAAAAATGGTATTCAACCAGAAAATAGATAAGGATTTTCTTAGGGTTTCTCTCTTGGATGGAGTCGCCAGGTGATTCATAAAAAAAGGAACAAGACAAAGATAATCACCAGAACTTTGGTTTGTATATATCATGGGATTGGGTCCCACCGAGCATGCCAAAAATTGTTGGTGTAAAATCTACCTTTGGTTATATTTGCACCCAAGACTTTGCCAACATTGAAATACCGGGTTCAAAATAGAGTTTACCTGGTTCAATCTCTAGAGGAGGTTGGTTCCTTGCTTTATTTTAGGAAAAGGGGGGAGAGTAAAGTGCATAAAGAGAGGGAAATATAGCTATTTCTAAGAACATTTAGATGGTGCAAATTAGATAACAACAAAGAAACATCTACAACATTTTATAGATAAGCATTCTTTGAACCATCAAATTAGAATAACTAGTCCTCTGGTGTAGATTTAATCAAACATAAGCCTATTGGAACCGTTAATTTTAGAGCTAGATAAACTTTAAACGTAGAAATTTAGAATGAGAATTAAGGTGATTTCTATTCAACGTAACTTATACAACAATCAACAATCCATACATACTTGATAAGAACACCAATGAGCCAGAAACTAGAATGAGTAGTCTTTATTTGCTTTCAGAAGTTTGTGTACATTGCCTTGTAAACATCCAAGAGCCGACCATTTATTAGGGTCACTCATCCTATATATATCTTTTACATAACAGAAAAACTAAAATTTGTTACAACAATATGCCCGTAGGCTCATTCTGGTAAAGTGGTAGTTAAGAGAGTATGGGATCTTCAATAGAAAATGGTTGAGATCTTCTTGTTACTGCATATCTACTTTGATATTTATGGAGATGTCGTGGTCCAGCTATCTTTCACTTCTTTGCTTTTGGTTCGTTGGTCTATGAAATCATGACATGTCACAAAATCATGACGTTTTTCATAACTTGGCTTCTGAGCTTCCAAAATATCGTGAGATCGTGACATTTTTCATGACTTGTCTTCTAAGCTCCAAAATATCGTGATATCATGACGTTTTCCTTGGCTTTTCTTCTAAGCTCTAAAATATCATGATATTATGATGTTTTCATGACTTGGATTCTGAGCTCCAAAATATTGTGAGATCGTAATGTTTTTCATGACTTGGCTTTTGAGCTCCAAAATGTCATGATATTGCGATGTTTTTCATGACTTGGCTTCTAAGCTTCCAAAATATTGTGAGATCATGATGTTTTTCATGACTTGTCTTCTAAGCTTTAAAATATTGCGAGATCACGACGTTTTTCAAGACTTATCTTCTAAGCTTCAAAATTTCAATATTTTTCCTAGCTTGGATTCTAAGCTCCAAAATATCATGATATCACAATGTTTTTTATGACTTGGCTTCTGAGATTCCAAAATATTGCGATATCATGATGTTTTTCATGACTTATCTTTTGAGTTCCAAAATATCATGAGATCACAACATTTTTTTGACTTGGTTTCTGAGCTTCCAAAATGTCGCGAGATCATGATGTTTCTTCTACACTTAGAAAATTTTTGAGAAGACATCTCCTTAATCCCCTTTATGTAGTCATTTTTACCTACAATCATCAGTCTCCTTAAATTTATCAAACTTCAACACTGTGAAATCTATTGGATATGGTGGTGATGGTACCAAAGGGTGAATGGGTTGGTTAATCATCTAACTTAGGATTGGATTTTGGTTTGTCATACCAGGATTATATTGTATCAATTGATCTATTTGCTATTGCATAGCCTTGATTCTAGGGTATTTCCCAAGAATATGGAATCCCTGAATCACCTGATGATTTTGAGTAGGCATGGTAGAAAAATTTTGTGGGGTAACTAGATGATGATGGGATTAATGATGATGATTATGTGAGATTGATGGAAATTGATGAAGATGAGATTGATGATGATGATTAGGTGATATTTATGGGAATTTATGAAGAGGATATTGATGATGAAGAGATGGAGAATGTTGGAATGGAGATAATGCATGGGGACTATGGCTGGGTTGGCCTATGGAAATGGAATGGGTATTGGTATGGGAATGGAATGGGTATTGGTATGGTTTGGTAGAGGAGTAGGGATGGAAACCATAGAAGATTATGGTATCCATGATGGACCTTGGTTAATGAGGATGGTCTGAGTAGAGTTTGGTAGAGTCTTAGGGTTCATTTACACTTGTTGTTGAACATCTTGATGTTGCTTAAGCAATTTGTTCAAATGTTCCCATGCTTCATGAATTTATCTATTAGAAATGGAATGTGTGGATGTAGATGGTATGGAATATGTGGCTAGGGAATAAGTTACACTTGGCATGATAACTTGGGAGGCTAAAACTTATGAAGTAGCATTTACATGTACTTCATACAAGGTATTAGTGTATGTGGATGTATATGAAGATGGGATAAAGTGCTAGGAGAACTTGAGAATTAGGGAATGGATACATGAGAAGAAGGTGTAACCGATGCCTCAAAAATAGGATTAGTGTACACTTGGGTAAATTTGAATGGCTGGGAATGAGCAAGTTCCTGTTGTAAAGTAGGATCTTGACTAGGGGAATCATGAGTGGACTCTAATATATAGTTAGTCGATTTACAGAGAGCCTCTACTTTGGCCATGTCTATGTGGGTGATTTTGTGGTCAATGGAGGTGAAGATGATTTGGTTTTGGGAAGGGAAGTGTTGGTATACCTATACAAAATATCAATAGTCTGTACAGTGTGTGATGGGCCCACAAACAAATTTGTCTATGTCACACTTGGAGAATCTACCACATAAGTGGTGGGGAAGGTGGATGAATATTCCATGGATTTGTTTTGATTTAATGCTTTCTATTTATTTCTTATTAAGACTATAAGCAACTAAACCAAATACAAATTGTGCAGTAAAATACAATGCAGAATTAAAAATTCAAAAAAATCAAATTAAGACAAATCAATGTTAAGTTTGTTCAACATATGTGTTACCTCATTCATTGATTATATCATTTTAGTGTGAATTCATTTTTTTAGATTTTGATTCTGTTTGTTTCAATATGCTAATATGAATTAGAAATAGGTGAATACTATGGATTGGGTAGGGTAACAAGATTCTTACTGGTGATGAAATCCAACAAGTTTGGTCAGGGGTGATCTAAGGTGTCTAGGGGCAGAGATTTGTGGATGGATATGAAAGCCACCATCACCAGATCTCAAGCAATGGCTGGTGATGAAATACAACTAGTACTATTTACTATGAAACATGAAGTGTGTGTGAGATTCCTTTTAAGGTTCCATTTTCTATGGTGCATATACAATATAAGAAACAACTTATTTCACTAGTCTAAATCAAAAGCCAACATTAAGAGTATCAATTTCTCCAAAGGATGTGAAGTACACCTCTTAAATCCCTCTCTAAAAAATGGGGGATTCGTCCACTCCTCCACTTGGAATCATCCAATGTGGGGATACGTTTGACACACTAATGATATTCCTACATAGACCAGGAAAAGGAGAGGTTTCTAACCCTACAATGCAGTCTAATTTATGCAATTTAATAATTCACATGCAACCAGAATGCAAGATTCTTCAATTGCAATACTCCAGAAAACCAAAAACTTTAAATGGAAAATGGAAATGTGTGAATGAATGCAATGATTAATCTAATGCCTAGAATGCAAAATAGAATGATTGTTTTTACCAGATCTATTAGTGATGTTCTTTTTAATCCAGAAACCTATAAAAATGTAAGAATATGAAAATATGTAAAAACAAAAAGCTTAGGGTTTCTTCTATAGACTTACAAAGAAGCCTACGAAATCATTGTATCTTCCTGTAAAATGCCTTTGGGTGTTTTTGGATGACCCTCGAGCACCAGAGGGTGTTCGCGCACCTTTTGCAACTTTTTACGAATATTCAAAAACCCTAATCCCATGAAAATCGTGCGATCTTTTCTTCTAAAAACCCTGCAAGATAAGATAGAAAATAGCAAGTTAGTCAACAAAGTAAATCAAAATGAGAAACCCTTAGGGGGTCCCACCATGATCACCATTTGTAGATTCAAAAATGAAACACCAAAATATGACAAGATAAAATGAAATCAAGAGACAATATTGCACAAAAAGAGATGATTTTATTGATATGGGGGGAGCCTCAAATATCCAATGTTACAATAAAGAATTGATTTCTTCTTTGATACAAAGTATTACAATACTAGGGTTCTTTAAAACCCTAGTGAATAGTGCTAGTGGTGTCTTCAGTCTCACTTTTGATCCTAGTAGAGGTGAGTGGGCTTTGTGCTATCCAATACTAGGCCACTCCAGATTAAGCAGTTGCACAATATAGGTGTAGTACTTCCAGATCTACACATAAAAATATAGCAAATAGGTTAGTAGCAACTGTGAGGGCTCCATAATGTGAGACCCTCATAAATAAATACAAACCCTAGCTATGCAATATAAATAAAATGAACATAATCTAAAAAATACATGAAATAAAATAATCAATGCTAGATTTACCTTGTTCACTTGTTGTTATTTGATCTATTGTAATTTTTGTAGGAAAGTGGTGTGACGATACCCTAATGACACCCGAGGGTTTTGCTAGTCTTTAGTAGCATATTCTAAAACACCTGCGGGTGCTCGATGGTAGAAGAAAGCACTCGTGGATGCTCGGGGATGGTGGAAAGTGCCCAGAGGCACTTGGTGGTGGAAGGAAGCACCTAGAGGCACTCAACAATGATAGGGAGCACCCAGAGGTATTCGAGAGTTGAGGTGAAGATTTGCAAAAGTAGATCTAGCTGAGCGAAATGGGTGGTGATGGATGCGGAGGCTAGGGTGAGCGAGGATGGATGGCGAGAATGCTTGGATACTCCAAGGTAAGCACTTAGGAAATTCTTAGATTGCTTAGGGGTTGAGCCATCAAAATGACCTCTATTAATAATCCACACTAGGGTATGTTAGGATTTTAATGACACAAATTGTGTGGCTTAGATTAAAATATATTAGAGGGTGGATATTAATTCTAGGTCCATGGCATGGATTGATGTGGATAGATGGATAGGATTAAGTCAAATCGAATTGCTGGGATTTATTTACATATATAATATTTATATTTATTAAATATATATATATATAATATAATATTAAAATATTAATATTAAACATATAGTTAACAAATATTCCTAAATATATATAAATAAATGGGTAAAAATTGCGAGAGGACCTGGATGAATGACAAGCGGCTAGATTTTGATGTCTACAAATATTTCCCCTAATAAGCCCCTAGGTCAAAGCTTTATTAGATATTACTCCTAAGTCCATCACCTTAGGCCACTCATGCATTCTTTCCTCCCTTTTGCATTTCATACTACCATAAAGAATTCACACCTTAAGTCCTCCAAAAAATAATGTTTCCAATCCTCTAAGGTTCAGAGGTCATCACAAGCCCATAGATTCAAAACCCCCCCTTTTGCTTAATTTTTGCATAATAGGCCCACACCTTAGATCCATAAATAAATTCTCTTTTTACTAAGGTCTAGGGTGGTGTTTTCCCAATTTGTGCTTTAGTACCATACCCAAATGATAAATCCTTATACCAAGTTTTAAGGTTAGGTCCACATTGGATGAATTTTTCAATAATTAAAAAACCCAACAAAAACAAAAAAAAATCCTCTTGGTAGAGATGAATTGTTCATAATCTCTCATAAAAATAGAAACAAGCGACTTAGATTCACCTACTAGAGATCAGGTGCATGCATCTAACTCGAGAAAAAAAATAATGACTAAGAATTGATCACCACAGTAAGGGAAAATAACTCTAATTCATCCACCAGAGGTCGAACACCAAGATCTAATTGGATTATAGATGAACAACCCATAATCATTCACGAAAGTAAGGATAGACAACTCTGATTCATCCACCAAAGGTCATGCACTGCCATACGATTGGTCAAAGAATTAAGGGCTAATATTTGAATGCCCTAGTTGTAGTGCTCAAATATGATTGGATATAAAGATGAGTGGACTAGATTAGCTCACCCGAGGTTGGGTGCCTCAACATGATTATCCCAAAATGGATGGTTCACAACATGTCCCCACAATAGAATCAAATGGCTCTAATTCAATCTATTACTCTTATAATTTTTTAAAATTTGAGTAATTTTATGTTGTCATTGATGTCACATAAATCATTGATGTCATATGGATCACATTAAGTTTTGATGGGCAAGTGATATTTTGGAAAGCATGGATAAATTCAGGGTTTTTTTGAAAACCAAGGTAGACAAAATAAAATGTTTTATTTAAAACCATGGATGGCATATTTGAAATGTATTTTTCTTAAAACTGAGGTTGGCCTTTCGTTTCATTGAAAAAGGTGCCCCGGTGATGGAGATATTTAATTTTAAATATTTAGTTTAAATTTTAATAATTTAAAATTTAAGTTAGCGTCGATGTCTAAATAAAGAGGAAAAATCAATAATACACCAATGTCATCGAAAATGAGGAGAAGACTATATAAAGGGGGATCCTAAGGTTCATTTGAGATTCATCCTTGCTCATGTTAATCGTTGGCTAGCATCCGAAGAGAGCTCGTGCGAAAATCATTTTGAAAAGGGAGACAGTGAATAAATCCAAGGGTGGTCAAAATCCCAAGACATTTTGGGCAGAGTGGCGCATTGGCAATTGGCTTTTATTAAGGTGTGTGGCAGTGCTTAGAAGGCATTGGAAGGAAAGTGCTCGAAGCACTTTTGGTTTGCATGGAAGGGAGGAAGGACTTAAGGCACGTCGTGTCTTTTCCTTTCGAACAAGTGGCTAGCTCGTGTGGCAACCTTAGCTGCGACTAAGGCACTCACGGTGTGTACAAGTTAGGTGTTCGAATCCCCTTGAGGAGGTAATTACATTTTGCTCTAATTAATTTTGTTGATGCCCTAGGATAGGAGTTATAAGGTGGTTAAGGAATAATTAAAGTTTTTAATTAAACTTTATTTTTATAAGGGTTGTGATTATTATTTCAAAGGTGGATGAGTTGTTGATTTAATTTGATATTCATGAAATTGAAAAATTAAGATTTAGGATAAATAAGGAGTTGTTATAAAATATTTTTGAGAGCCTTTTTTATTATTATTTTTGATAAGGGTTTTTATTAAAAAGGACTTTGGTGGATGTGTTTATTAAGTTGGAGTAAAAAGGTGTAAATTGAGTTATGCTTATCTTGTAATTATTATTTGAAGTCCACTAACCCTTATTGAGATTGGAAAGAAAAGTTGTGTTTAGTGTGGCAGATTTTGTGGACAACTTCTTGGCATAAAAAGGTATGGGCACATTCTCCTATTGATTGTTTATGGTGGTTGATTTCTGAAATATCATTGGAGTGAAAAGGATTGATTGTGGTTTCCTTTTCGAAAGTGGTTGGTTAAATGCTTCAAGGTTTTTTGGTTTGAGAGTTGTGTTTAAACCTTGTTTTATAAGCATAGTTGTTGAAGCCCATTGGTTGTGAAATAACTTGAAAATAACATGAGTATCATTGTTATGTGAGATTTGTGGTTGAGCATTGTTGGAAACATTTGAGTTGGTTGATACATGCTTGGACTAGGATTTCTGTGAGAAAGAATAGTCCCTTGTGGTGATTGGTTGAATTGAGTTGATTGAGCCTAGTCAAGTGATTGTGTGAGGTGATTGGTCAAGTTCCATGAAATAAACTATTCCATAATTCTAATTTGAGTTGAGTGAGATTAGAACATATTGAGTCTCTAACAATTATCTTTATGCTTCTATGAGTTGACTTGATTTGAGTTGAGATTTATTTGAGTTGAGTTGAGTTGAAGATTGAGCTTAGAACATATTGAGTCTCTAACAATTCTCTTTATGCTTCTATGAGTTGATTTGAGTTGAGATCATTGTGGATCATTGTTGTCATCCATTGAAGAGTACATTGCCATTCATTGTTGAGTTCATCTTTGAGCTTTGCCTTGATAGATTTGTGGATGAGATTTGAGTACTACTTGAGCATGATTGATTGAGCCTTTGAGAAGGCTTTGTGGACAACTTTGTGGATAGTTTTGGGACAGCTTTGTGGACAATTTTGGGATAGATTTGTGGACAGATTTGAGCAAGTTCTTGGTGAGCTTGCTAGAGCAGATTTGGGCAAGTTCTTGGTGAGATTGATAGAGCATATTTGGAAAAGTTCTTGGTGAGCTTGCTAGAGCAGATTTTGGCAAGTTCTTGGTGAGATTTCTAGAGCATATTTGGACAAGTTATTGGTGAGCTTGTTAGAGCATATTTGGGCAAGTTCTTGGTGAGCTTGCTAGAGCAGATTTGGACAAGTTCTTGGTGAGCTTGTTAGAGCAGATTTTGGGCAATTTCTTGGTGAGATTGCTAGAGAAGAATTTGGGCAAGTTCTTGGTGAGATTGCTAGAGCATATTTGGACAAGTTCTTGGTGAGCTTGTTGGAGCAGATTTGGACAAGTTCTATGTGAACTTGTTATTCAGTTTTCGACAAGTTCTGTGTGAGCTTGTTATTCAGATTTGAACAAGTTATGTGTGAACTTGTTATTTCCTAGCTTTGATCAGATCAAAAAAATCATTGTATTGGATAAGGATCCTTATTTCTATGTGAAATATTATAAGGATATTATCTGGTGGAGTACCCCACATTGCGGGAACCACATTAAATCTTGTGTCTCAATTGTGTGTGGTGACTTGTGCTCTTGCTTACTATTGCTATCTGAGTTATTAATGCACACTGCTATAATTAGTTATTGCAATTAAGGAAATTAATTGATATTGATTTGGAAAGAAAGTAAAAAGTGGTCTTATACAGTTCACCCCCCCTCTCAGTATAAGCTTGTGTTCTTCACTAATATTTTATCCTAGTTGGTGGTGACATATGATCTATAGATGAGGGCTATGAAGGATCATGCAAATCGATCTCTATTCAAAATCACTCCAAAGAAGATCAATAATATCTTTTAGCTCTACGAAGCCATGATAATTCTAGACAAAAAGGTACCAGCTTCTCAAGCCTAATATATGATTGGAACTACCTTTTGCACTAAGCTATTTGATTATAATGAACCTGTGTTGACACATTTTCCTTGAATAACACAAGCTTATACTGAGAGGGGGGGTGAATAGTATAAGATCAAATTTTACTTTTCTTTCCCAAAAAATATTATCCAATATTATCAATGGCAATATCAATAGCAGTAATCAAAGCAATGCACAAATCATCACACACAAGAGAGACACAAATTTAACGTGGTTCACCCAATGTGGGCTACTCCATGGAGAAAATATTTCTTCTAAATTTTCTCAACAAATCTCTTGGGAATCAATTCCCTATTACAATGTTTATGGACCTCTATCCAAAGGAGACACCAATCCCCTATGCTCTGATTTGTGGATCTCTCTCCATAGGAGAACTCTTTCCCCTTTTCTTTGGTTCATGGAACTTGATCTAGGAGAACTCTATCTCCTCAACTGGTTTGTGGATCTCTCTCCATAGAAGAACTCTATCTCCTCAACTGGTTCATGGATCACACTCCATAGGAGAACTCTTTCCCCTTGCTCTGGTTTGTGGATCTCTCTCCATAGGAGAACTCCTTTCCCTTGCTCTGATTCGTGGATCTCTATCCACAGGAGAACTCTTTCCCCTCTGCTCTAGATGGTGATCTTCTAGAAGACTTCTACCCCCACTACTTTGGCTTGTGGATCTCTCTCCATAGGAGACCTCTATCCCCACTACACTGGCTGATGGATCTCTATCCACTAGATACTACTGTCCTCTTTGCTCTATCACCTCCAAAGCCTACTCTCAACTTTATCTCAAATCTACACCAAACTCTATCCCAAGTCTAGCACAAATATGCTCTAACTCTACTCACAAATCTACACCAAACTTTATCTTAAATCTACCCCAAGCCTTAACATAAAGCTTGAATAGATCAAAAATCAAATCTGCTCTTAATTTTGTTTCAAGTCTTCACAAGACTTGCTCAAATCTACCTTCAAGCCTTCTCAAATACTTGCTCAAATATTCCTTCAAGCCTTCTCAAATACTTTCTCAAATCTACCTTCAAGCCTTCTCAAAGACTTGCTCAATTCTGCTCACAAAAATCTGCTCAAATAACTCCAAAACTTGCATACAAAAACATAACTTAAATCTCTTTTCAAAAAGTTTTCTTCACACAAATAAATTCTACTTAGAATTTTTTTAACCTTTGGAACATATAGAGAATGATATGCTCTATCAAAACCTCAATATATTTTACACTCACAAATTTTGTACTCAACCAATCAATCTCTATCACTTGCAAAAACTCTTTCAAATCAAATCAAACAATGTATACATTATTTCACAAACTGGTCTATCCTTCTTGCCAATTTTCCCTCATAGATCAATCACACTAATGCATAATATCCCTCATAAAATTGATCTCAAACACTTCCACAATTGCAATCAATATCTCTCAAACCAATGTTCAAAATATTTCACTAACTTGTTTTCAACCCTAACACAAGTAGTTCACAAACTCTATCTCAAATGACTCCAAAACATTCAATCATGAATTACAAAATCCTTACTCAAATATTTCCAACAATGCTTATCAAACAATCCTTTTCACTCCACCTTATGTTTCACAACATTCATTCCAACAAACACTTCAAACAAAGGATGATGTGCCCATACCTCTTAATTGCTCTTTTGGAGATATGTCTTCAAAACCTATCTCACAAATAATTGATTTGTCTAGTGCCACTTCAAAGGTTAGTTTGCAATATACTTCCTCAAAACATCCACATGAGTTTTTCACCTCAACAGATATTTCACCATACAAAGATTCAATAAAATGTCAAACCACTTTTACACCTTATTACTCCTAACCTTGCAAATAAAATTTCATCAACAAAGATCACCAATTACATAAGCAAAATATTTCATTTACACCTTATATCTCCTACTTGTCATTAATGCATTTCCAAAATATAAATAAATCACCACTTCAATTTTTATCCCAAGGCACTAGCAAACAAACCCACTTAATATTTTGCTCAAGAAAAAGAAATCATTTCATAACCCCTTTTATTGCAAAAATAAAATCAACACAAAACTCCTTATATCTCCCTAGCTAGCGCATACCTTAGCAACTTTGGACTTTGGGCATAAATTAATTTTTATAAAAAAATTAATCTCTTGCTGACGCTTGCCACTAAGAATCGAACTTGCATTGCCTGCTGGCCCCGCACCCTAGCCACAGCTAGGCCACCACGTGGGCTAGCCACCCACACGAAACCAAACCCCTACTACCTCTGCTTTGTCCTTATCCTCTACCATGCAAAACAAAATGACGTAAAAACTTTACACTGCCTCCATCGCGACTCGAACACGAGTCCTGTCAGCTGCTACGCCCTAGCACCATGACCATAGCCATCTGGGCTACCTACCCGGATGGGATTAAAAGTTGGAGCCTCTGCTCCTTGTCTTTAACTTGCCCGACTTTCGAAATCAAAAATGTTTCCCTCTTTCCATCGTGAATCGATCGATGAACAAGGCTCAAGAATAATCGATGAACAAACCACAATTTTACCACTTCAACTTGCATTATAAATATGCCATCGTTGGCATAGTCTTCAACGTCGATGCTCGATTTCAAACTTTGGCGCTTTGAAATAAATATTATATTTAATTATAATAATTTAAATCCTATGGATTTAAATATTATAATTTAAATATTAAAAATCCTTTTGGGCCTTTTCTTTAAGGATAACCTTTTGCCACCATTAATGAATATTTTAACCTTTGCAAAATAAACACCATGGAGAGGACTTCCTTTCTTCTTGCTGCCTTATACCTCATGTGCCACCATGAAGAATATTCTCACAAATATTTCCATCAACTTAGGACATTAAACCTCTTGACATTAATTCCATCAACTTAGGACATCAAACCTCTTGACATCAATGACAACAAAACATGCTCAAATTTCCAACAATCTCCCCCTTTGTCATTGATGGCAACCCTTTTTCCTTAAACATTCCTTTTTCCTTTTTCCAAATCTGCTCCCCCTAACTGAATGCTCTCCCCCTAACTCAAATCTCTCCCCCTTTGACATCAATGGCAAAGGGACTCCTTTGGGGCTAAATATAAGACTCTTAGCTCAGCCCCCTCCCCACCTCCTCTCCTTGAGGTGGTTAATTTTGGGGTGGGAGTATCTCTACTCCCAACATACAATGCTCTTTTTCTTTGTCCACCTTCTTTCTCAACATACCCTTTTGATTCTTTTGAGTGTCCCTGTTCTTGCTTGTCTCTGGAAATTTTGTTCTACACCACTTGGCCTTATGCCCAATATTATTGCACTTATAACACTTAATTTTGTGGTTCTTAGAAGGTGCAAATATCTTGAAGTTCCTCCTGGTGAAGCCATACCCATTTCTATCATGAACCCTGCAATGAATTGCTTTATGACCAAATTGATTACAAGAGTAGCAATACCCTTGAAAGAGATGTCCATATTTGAAGTTTCTCTTAGTAAAACCATATTCCTTCTTTCCATGAGCCTTGCAATGCATAGCCTTGTGACCAAACCTGTTACATGAGAAACAATGTCCTTTGAAGAGATCTTGCCTTGAATCCACTGGTCTCTTAGTCCTTTCTTCTTTGTGATGATCCATGTTCCTTGTTTGTGCATTGTTTCCTTCCTTGGTGAAGCTTCTACTCTTCAACTTATTCTCATAAGTCTCAATTTCTCCTTCACTTTCTTCCTCTAAAACTTCTTCCTCTTTTGAGCTTGAACTTGACCCTTCTTCTTGTTTCCCTTGTCCTTCTTCAAAACCAAGTCCTGTTTTGATAGATGAAGGTCTTTGTGCATTGATAATCTTATCCAAAGTCTTTGAACTTTTCCCAAACTTGTGTAGCTTGTCCTTAGACTCTTTCACTTCCATCCTTAGTGAAACTACTTCATTTTCTAATCTCTCACATTCTAAGACCTTTGCCTCTAAATTTTATTTAAATATCCTTGTCTTAGCTATTGAGTTTGTCAGGTCTTGTATAAGCTTTCCTTTTTCTTCATCACATTCTTGAACTTGAGCCTTGAATTTTGAATTTTGCTTTCTAACATTTTTCAATTCTTTGAGAGCAGCAATAAGTTCTACTTCTAGATCTACTATGCCTTCCTCTTCATTTTCTGAATCTTTCTCTACTTCTTGGTCTTCAAGAGCATCTTCATACTTTTCAGATTTATCTTCAACAGGAGCATTTTCTTCCTCTTCTATTGCCAAAAATAGAATTTCTTCTTCTTCACTATCTGAGGGTCTTTCATCACTATCACTTGAAACCTTGCTTCCCTTATCAACATAGAAGCTCTTCTTATGCCTTTGAAAAAACTTCTTTTCATGCTTGCTTTGTCCATACCTATTTTTCTTTTCATACCTGGATTTTCCTGCTTCCTTTTTCTTATGATCCTGTTTCTCTTCACTACTACTGATTCTAGCTTCTGGATAGTTAGATGCATAGTGACCATAATTACCACAATTGAAACACTTCACTATTTTCATACCTTTGTGCTTTCTTGAGTCCTTGTTTCTTCTGCCATAGTTAGCTTCTTCTTCACTGGATGATTCACCACTTGATTTTGGTCTCTTGTCTTTTGTCTTCTTTGCTTCTTTGAAGGCTGCCTCTTTCTTGATGTTGGGATCCTTTACAATTCTCATCTCATAAGTTGTGAGAGTTCCATGTAACTCATCCATAGTCAAATTTTCAATATCTCTCGTTTCTTCTATGGTTGAAACCTTTCCATCATACCTCATAGGAAGTGACCTTAAAACCTTTTGAGCAACATCGGAGTCTTCAATTTTAAATCCAAGTCCTCGCATGGTGTTAACAACCTCATCCACATGAAGTAAGTATGCAACAATGTCTTCCTCATATTTCATCTTCAAATATTCAAATATTTTCTTGTGATTTTGCAATTTTGCCATCTTGACCTTTTTATCTCCCTCATATGTTTGCTTCAATTTTTTCCATATCTCTTTTGCTGATTTGCAATGCATAACTTTTACAAATTCTGCTTCACGTAATCCACTCAAGATTACATTCATTGCCTTTGCATTATTCACATGTAGGAGCTTACCATATTTATCTATGGGAGGATTAGTTGTAGGTGTGAACCCATCCTCAACTACTTGCCATGTCTCATATCCTTGTGCCATCAAGTAAGTCCTCATTCTTATGCTCCAGAAAGCATAATTATTCCCATTGAACAATGGTGCCTTATTTTCTGAAGATCCACTCTGAGATGCCATTTGTGTTCCTGTACACTCTTCCTTCAAGTTGTTAGACTCTTCCGAAGGAACCCACTCTAATACCAATTGAAGAACACAGGCTTATACTAAGAGGGAGGGTGAACAATATAAGACCAACTTTTACTTTTCTTTCCCAAAAAATATTATCCAATATTATCAATGGCAATATCAATAGCAGTAATCAAAGCAATGCATAAATCATCACACACAAGAGAGACACAAATTTAACGTGGTTCACCCAATGTGGGCTACTCCATGGAGAAAATATTTCTTCTAAATTTTCTCAACAAATCTCTTGGGAATCAATTCCCTATTACAATGTTTATGGACCTCTATCCAAAGGAGACACCAATCCCCTATGCTCTGATTTGTGGATCTCTCTCCATAGGAGAACTCTTTCCCCTTTTCTTTGGTTCATGGAACTTGATCTAGGAGAACTCTATCTCCTCAATTGGTTTATGGATCTCTCTCCATAGAAGAACTCTATCTCCCCAACTGGTTCATGGATCACACTCCATAGGAGAACTCTTTCCCCTTGCTCTAGTTCATGGATCTCTCTCCATAGGATAACTCCTTCCCCTTGCTCTAATTTATGGATCTCTCTCCATAGGAGAACTCTTTCCCCTTGCTCTGGTTGGTGATCTTCTAGAAGACTTCTTCCCCCACTACTCTGGCTTGTGGATCTCTCTCCATAGGAGACCTCTGTCCCCACTACACTAGCTAATGGATCTCTATCCACTAGAGACTACTATCCTCTTTGCTCTATCACCTCCAAATCCTACTCTCAATTCTATCTCAAATCTACACCAAACTCTATCCCAAGTCTAGCACAAATCTACTCTAACTCTACTCAAAAATCTACACCAAACTCTATCTCAAATCTACCCCAAGCCTTAACACAAAGCTTGAATAAATCAACAATCAAACTTACTCTCAATGTTGTTTCAAGTCTTCACAATACTTTCTCAAATATACCTTCAAGCCTTCTCAAATACTTTCTCAAATCTGCCTTCAAGCCTTCTCAAAGACTTACTCAAATCTACCTTCAAGCCTTCTCAAATACTTGCTCAAATTTGCTCTCAAGCAGCTCACAAAAATCTGCTCAAATAACTCCAAAACTTGCATACAAAATACAACTTAAATCTCTTTTCAAAAATCTTTCTTCACACAAACAAATTCTACTTAGAATTCGTTTAACCTCTGGAACATATAGAGAATGATATGCTCTATCAAAACCTCAATATGTTTTACACTCACAAATTTTGTACTCAACCAATCAATCTCTATCACTTGCAAAAACTCTTTCAAATCAAATCAAACAATGTATAAATTGTTTTACAAACTGGTCTATCCTTCTTGCCAATTTTCCCTCATAGATCAATCACACTAATGCATAATATCCCTCATAAAATTGATCTCAAACACTTCCACAATTACAATCAATATCTCTCAAACCAATGTTCAAAATATTTCACTAACTTGTTTTCAACCCTAACACAAGTAGTTCACAAACTCTATCTCAAATGACTCCAAAACATTCAATCATGAATTACAAAATCCTTACTCAAATATTTCCAATAATGCTTATCAAACAATCCTTTTCACTCCACCTTATGTTTCATAAAATTCATTCCAACAAACACTTCAAACAAAGGATGATGTGCCCATACCTCTTAATTTCTCTTTTGGAGATATATCTTCAAAACCTATCTCACAAATAATTGATTTTTCTAATGCCACTTCAAAGTTTAGATTGCAATATACTTCCTCAAAACATCCACATGATTTTTTCACCTCAATAGATATTTCACCATACAAATATTCAATAAAATATCAAACCACTTTTACACCTTATTACTCCTAACCTTGCAAATAAAATTTCATCAACAAAGATCACCAATTACATAAGAAAAATATTTCATTTACACCTTATATCTCCTACTTGTCATTAATGCATTTCCAAAAGATAAATAAATCACCACTTCAATTTTTACCCCAAGGCACTAGCAAACAAACCCACTTAATCTTTTGCTCAAGAAAAAGAAATCATTTCATAACCCCTTTTATTGCAAAAATAAAATCAACACAAAACTCCTTATATCTCCCTAGCTAGCGCATACCTTAGCAACTTTGGACTTTGGGCATAAATTAATTTTTATAAAAAAATTAATCTCTTGTTACCGCCTATCGTTGAGAATCGAACTTGCACTACCTGTTGGCCCTGCACCCTAGCCATAGCTAGGCCACCGCGTGGGCTAGCCACCCACATGAAACCAAACCCCTACTACCTCTACTTTATCCTTATCCTCTACCGCGCAAAACAAAATGATGCAAAAAATTTATACTACCTCCATCGCGACTCGAACATGAGTCCTATCAGCTGCTACGCCCTAGTGCCATGACCACAACCATCTAGGCTACCTATCTGGATGGGATTAAAAGTTGGAGCCTCTGCTCCTTGTCTTTAACCTACCCGACTTCTGAAATCGAAAATGTTTCCCTCTCTTTCCACCATGAATTGATCGACGAACAAGGCTCAAGAATAATCGATGAACAACCACACTTTTACCACTTCAACTTTGCATTATAAATATGCCATCGTTGGCATAGTCTTCGACGTCGGCGCTCGATTTCAAACTTTGGCGCTTTGAAATAAATATTATATTTAATTATAATAATTTAAATCCTATGGATTTAAATATTATAATTTAAATATTAAAAATCCTTTTGGGCCTTTTCTTAAGGATAACCTTTTGCCACCATTAATGAATATTTTAACCTTTGCAAAATAAACACCATGGAGAGGACTTCCTTTCTTCTTGCTGCCTTATACCTCATGTGCCACCATGAAGAATATTCTCACAAATATTTCCATCAACTTAGGACATTAAACCTCTTGACATTAATGGCAACAAAACATGCTCAAATTTCCAACATTCTTGTACACAAGTCTACACTTCATCCCTAGGAAAAGGAATACGCCAATATAATTAATATATTGATGGGAGGTAAATATCTGAATTGGATGGAAAATGAAGTTATGTACTTGATAGTTCAATGTAATAGAAACAAGTAGCTAACCATATATAGATGGGAAAACATGATCAGTGACACGGTAGATAGAGAACTCCAAGAATTACAAAAGTCATTGTAGAATAGGGGAAGATAATGCCCCATTTCTCACACTAATTCTTTCTTTTGCATCTAATAGTAGGACATATGGATAAGAAAGCAATTAGGAATGGGTAGGAGTGTATGAATAAATTGTTCAATATATACTCCCATGGATACAAGAGGGTGGGTCTAATTATACTAATTTTTTTGGTTAATTTCTCTTCGATGTCTATCTCAAACTTTGTAATAAGAATCCTCATAGAATTGGCTTAGGTGTGGCTAGATTTCTACATGAGAATAATGTAGAGGATTATTTTTTCACTAAAGATGTCACTTACATAAGAATATATGGTTCTAATATTTCCCCAAAACCCTTACTCAGATTATGCCCTATGTCAATCGCAACATTAGAATTGTTAGGCAAATTGTAAAAGAGATCAAAATGAGAGTGGTGAAGAAGCAGACCAAAATTCCTTGGACAAACATACCTTGTAAGATGGGATATTATGTATATAAGGGGTATCATAGCCTACTAGCATCCTTGCATAAAATGGATTCATATGATTTTTTTGAGATTACCTGATGACCATATGACTCTCATGGTTATTATGATAATAATATTATGGAGAAAATGATAAATTAGATGTTAACTCATTGAAGGAACCTACTTGAATATACAATGTAGGTCACCTTAAGGAAAGGAGAATCTCTGGGACTAATATAGAAGAATTATTCAAAGAGAAAACCACACACTCAAATGGATATGGTGGGCAACTATCTTGCTTATTTAAACATATTGAGAAAATCTATAGTCAAATCAACTGCCCCCTTGATCCTTGCAATGCACCTTAAAGAATACAAAGACCTTATTCTAGATATTATCAATCAAGAGTCCAAGTAGGTAGAAGTGTTGATGGAAGTGACTAATATGGCAAAAGTACAAATAGAGAACCCTTCAATTTCCCAATTTTCTCATAACATTGTCTTAGTCATAGAAAAGGTCAAAGAGATAGTTATTGCTTCCTCTGCACAGATTCAGGCCACCCCTCTTGAGCTTGCTAAAGCCTTGATGGCTCCAAAACAAAAGCTTGATCTTGTAGTGAACCTCCCTCAAGTGATCTCCACCAGTATAATGATAGACAAAGAAGAACACAAGATATCCTCAATAGTGCTTGCAAGGATTCACCAAGCAAGTGGATTATCTAATTTTCTCAAGGGGTATTTGATCAAAATTTATTCTCCTCCCAACTCCCCAAGAAGCAAAAATCCAAGACTTGAGGCCCTTCCTTCTTTAGCAACTCATGAAAGCCTCACCTTGATGCAAGTAGAAGAAGAAGCTATACTTTTTAATCTAGATGAAGATATGCAGATACAATATATAATAGAATGGAGGGATCCAAATGATACTCAGTGTAGAGTAGAAGAACTAGATAACTAGAGCACACAAATTCTAACTAAGCCTCTTGTAACAGTTGAAGCAACGATACCAATGGATCAAGTCACATCTCTTCAAATGGATAAGGAAACAAGGGAAGCAACAATCTAGCACTAGGAAAATCCTCTAGTTTTAGCAAGGTTGCAAGACCAAACTCATGTGGCCATAGTAGATAGCCTCTATAAAAGCAATCAAGCCTTGACAATCAAAGTAGATAAATTGTAGAATAAAAATGAGAAATTACAAGTAAAAGTGAGCAGACTCAGAGAACATGTATTCCAAATGCAGTTGGCCAAATAATTTGATGACTTTACCTTTATTAAGAAGTACAAAGAAAGAATGATCTCTGAATTAAAAAAAGAAACACCTACAATAACCAGAGACCTCAAATATTTTACTAACACAATGACTAGAATTCAAACTATTAAAACTCTAGCGAAAGATGTAGATAAGGGATTAACAACCATAGGTAACATTTTTGACACATGCAAAGACAATTATGATTAGGTAATTGGAAAACAAGTAGCTACATTAGATGGTAGAATTGTCAAATGCCAGGAGGAATTATTCAAAGTAACCACTTACATCAATGAAAGAACCTGCTTAAGGAACTATAAAACTGAGTACAACAAATAAATGAGAAGAAAAGATAAACTTAAAGTCATATTCAAATAATCCCTTACCACAGCAAATTTTTTTAAATTAAATTTTAAATAGATACAGGATTTTGAATGTGATAGTGTAGATGAAGATAAGTTGGCTCAACAACTTACTAGTCTATCAAAAGCTATCTAGACCACAATCAGGTTTTTTAAAGATAGTGAATCTAAAGTAAAAGATAATAAGAATATATCTCTCAAGATGATTGATATAATTAAAGTAACAAGATATTTTTGCATTGAGGTTTGGCTACAAGTGGATGACATGCTCAAAATGAGTTAAGCAAAAAATTATAGTGTAAAAGAATCATCCAAAGTCACTAGGAAGCATCGAAAAGCAATGCAAGATTCACGACCTAAAGGGTCAAGAAAGCCAAATATAAATCAGGGCAGGTCAACGTGGGGCCCAAAAGCCTAGTATAACTTATTGTTAGGAATAATAAAATGAGCAATAAATAAAATGCAAAAATATAACGCAACAGAACACAATAGATATATGTGGTTCATCCAATATGGGTTACATCCACGAAGAAAATAACCAGGCCTTTTTTATTCCATATAGAAAAATGAAGGGATACAACCTAAAACACATACACTGTAACCTCCTCTTTGTTTTATATCTATCTATTACACACCCCAACCACCATACATCGTCCTCTTAAAAAAGAGTTATATTTTAGGGCAAAAATACCAACATAAAATCCTACCATTCAATTTGTGACCTAATAATGAACGATCCAAATTGACAAAGGTAAAAATACATCTATTTATTATCACCACCCCCTTGGACCCCCGTGGTGACAGTATTAGGTGGGCAAGCCCTCCTATACCCCCCTTTGTGGAGTGGGTCCAAGTGCGATTGAAAAAAAAACCTCTGAATTAGAGAGAGAATTAGGCTCCACAACCAACACTTGGTTCCACCTAAACAAATATGAGAAAACTTTGTAGAAATCCAATGTAAAATAGCTTAAGATAACTATAATTTTGTTGTAGCACACTCATCCAATCAAGGGCATAGATGATGCCATGTGGAGGAATCTGCTAAGCATAACTATAACAGAAATAGGACACCTAGAGACTATAAGAGGGAATGTTATAGCCAAGAAATATATTAAATTTTGCATTACATATTTTTCCTAGAGCTATTCTAAGTATTCTTGTTTTTATAATTGTATTTTCCTTTTTGTGCCTTCTATATTTTTCCATTTCTTATTTCTTTCTATTATTGTGTAGGTTTTGATAGGGAATCATTTAGAAAATTGATTATTACTTTTTCAATCGCTTTCTTCAATGGCATTATCATGGTTCATTTGGTGGTGAAGTAATCAGCCATAGTGAGAATCCATTTATATCCTTTACTTGATAGGGGATTGGTCATACCAATGAAATCCAATATCCATTGAAAATTTTGTCAAGATAAGACACCTCCAATTACGATAAAGTGGGAATTTTGTAGTCAAAAGGCTTATCTCTAGGCTTTGTCCAATCCAAGTGGGTATCGGTCTAATTAGATATATCTGAATTTTTGGCCTACCCAATCTAGATGGCTATCCCATAGGCTTTCTATAATGAATTCCCTCCCTTAGACTTGACCATATTGGTAAGATCAAAATTAAAAGCTTTCAAGTAATAGATGAATGACATGCCTGGAGGAGGTCTGACCTCATCAAGAATTCTCTTCCAAGTCTTGTGGAATTAGATATTGAAATCATCCATTGTCTCCATGAGCACCCTTTTTATGGTTGTGAGTTTCTCTAGGAGAGATACCTCATTTGCCTTTTATCTAAATTTACTTATCAATAGGTCTACTAGCTAGTTTCAGCTTTTGATCGACTATGGACTAAGGTTGGTGTACCTTTCATGATATTTTCCTCTAAAAGAGGCCACCAATAGCCTTAGGACTATATCTTGCTTTTTAATGAAATACACCATGCACAAGCTTACCAAATTTAAATGCTCCATTAGGTTGGCAACATCTTCTCCCTAGAAATAAGGTAGATCCTTCAATGTTGAGATAGGAATTAGATCCCATACAATAGGTTGGGTAGGTGGGATCAAGGGACCCCTATAATTCCATGTCAAAAAAAATTGAGGAGGATGGCTTAGCGAGGCTACCATATTGCATATTTGGTTCCTCATCCTAGTTATTTGATTCAAGGGTGGCACAAGATCTTATTGATTAGCTCTAGCAAAGGCTCTAGTTACATTTCTTTCACTCATATATTTTTGGGTCCTTTCTCAAGAATAAAGTTTCCAAGTAGGAAAATAATTTTTTGACAAGCTTAAGAGATAGAGATCCCCACCATAATCTTAGTCTTAACTTTTATTGGATGATTTTTTTAGAGTTTTTCTTTTTAGCTAAGTCACCAAGTGAATATCTTGATGCTTCACTACAAGCAGATCAACTATGACTTTCACCACGATCAAATTTGAGATCTTTATTTTAATATTATGATATGAGCATAAAAATATGATCACACCAGTCATGTTAAATAGACTATTATTGTCTCTATATGTTCTAGCCTTTCGTCGTAGAAGCTCGATGAGTTTGGGACACCCATGCCTCACATAGAGAAATACAGTGGGAAGTGATGCAGGTGAAGGGAAATTAGATAGAGTAACCTTCAATATTTTTATATGAGGTTGGATCCTTGTTGGATTTGATCTTTGCACACTTTCAAACTTGGTAGGCTCAAGCCTATGTTTCTTGGGGTGCAATAAAATGAAAGACAATGAAAGCAGTATAAATCATAAAACAAGAAAATAAACTTGTAGGAAAGTAATATATAGAAAAGTAAAACCTAAGCTATGGGAAAATACACCAAGATAGAGGTTCCTCTCTTGATTGCATGAACAAGATAGAAATGAACACATACAACATAGTCTAATAGCTAGGATTTGAACACACTTCATCACATATAACCCATAATTAAAAAGACACTAAAGTAGGACAAAGAAAAATTAGTCATAGCTTTCATTCATATGTTAAAATAATTACAAGGCATGCAACCTAAAGAGGTTTTTTTCTCCTTAGACAGTGGCTTAATATTTGAGCCTCGATCATACAATTGAGAAGGAGGTAAAATGAAGAGCTCATAAGGTCAAATATAATTTACAAGTGGGTAACTCCCAATGTCTTTACAATAGAATTATAGGCCTATTTACAGGATGGGATGAGGGATATTTCCTACCAAAATACAATGCAGAAGGTGTGTTTGTTTCTCTCTATTCTATAGTTAAAATCCTTATACAACTATAATTGGCAACCTCGAGGTATCTAGATCTAGGGGCATTAATGTTGGAGATTTTTGGGCTCTCAAATGACAAGTTATTGTTGCCATCTCTTATTGTTGTATCTTTGGGTTTTTATGCCATTAATTTTTTCCAATTGCTTCTCTGGAATCTCCCACTTGTTGACATAGTAGGTATGGCCTCTTTGATTGGTATAAGCTAGTAGGGTAGGCTTACCCATGTGGTGGGTAGTTGTTGTAGCTACTACACAGATGATTGTAATAGGCCAGGATACAAAAATCAACTTCAACAACCTATGGAGGATGTCCCTTTGATTTCCCCTTGTGCTAATTTTCCTTACTTCATGAGTTGTTGTCATGTGTCCAGGTTGAGGCAAGGATCCTTCTTGACCAATTTCAAGCCTTCTTTGATCGCATCCCAATAATTCATTTTATTACTTCCAATTGGTTGCCATATGTTTAACCTTAGCTAGATATGATCTCCTTTTTTCTCTTCTTATTTCTTCCATCAAAATACTAGGGGGGACCATAAAATAGAAAATCAATAGCCTATGGGCCTCAAAACCCCCAAGTTGCCTTATTTATGTAGAGAAGGAGCACCAACCATTGATGAGAGATATAATGATAAGTATGAATTCTTATTATGTCATGGATCCTGCATCTACCCCTTAGACTGAAGGTGGATCATAAATTTTGACACTTCTCTAGTTGGTAAAAGAATGTTAGTTTTATATTCTTAAATTTGATGATTGATACTACTCCAATGGTAGCCCATTATTCTTTATAATTATAGAGTATCATGATATTAATAACTCATGGTATGCATAGATCAATGATCTAAAGTATTCCAATATGGTGTTGGAACTATTGATACACAATGATTCATTCATGGCTCTTCATACTTGATACCATAGAGGAATTAACCTTCATTAGTGATGAAGGCTTCATAACATTATTACAAGTGACCCTTGGAACCCTTTGAAAGTTAGGCCCTATAAAGGCTTCTTATATGCTTTGTGATCTCTGACTTCTTCCCTCTTATATCTATCAGTGTGATGGAGAGATAACAAATGCTACGATGGGGGGTGTAAGGCCAAGTAGATGTAGGAAAGACCCGGGTCTATGAGCTTGCTTATGGGCAAGTTAGATCAAATTGAAGCCTTTGTCTAGATCACAACCCCACCAATGTAAAATTTACTTTGGTTATCACTAAAAGGGATCCTTAACTCTTTCCATTGGTGGGTTCAACTTAGATATCACCAAAACGGATGCTATAGACTATAAAAATTATTGGTCATATAAAATAGAAAATTGGTGTGGGTGTATATCCCCTGGTCTCCTATATCTGCTATAAACCTTTGATTGTAAGAGAAGTTGGGAAAATAACCTATTATCAGTAATATATGGAATAATATTATTGGGAATAAGTGGGGGGTCTCTCTTCATGATGGTTGTGTATGGGTTGAGGTGGTCGTTTGACATGTGGGAAGTGCATGGTACCAATTGGAACTCGATGAAAGTATGTAAAGAGTTGCATCCTCAATCCATGGGTATCACCACAATTTTGTGAAGATCTAGGTTCCAATGCCCTAGAATGGTTGATTCCCATTTTAAGAATATTACGTTGATTTATGGGAATATTACCCTGGTATTTTTTCCATAGTTCAACTCCGAGTGTGATAGTTGGCTCTATGGTGGGATGCAGGTAGCTGGTTGGATTGTCTTTGGTTGCCCTTACTATTCCAACTATTTTCTTTGTTTATAAAGTTTTCTTTTTTCTTTGCTTATCAAGTTTTCTTGTGGGAATCCAAGGTTGCAGGTTGTCAGGGTAGTTTGGTCTCTTAATTCTTGTTATAAGGTTTTACTCCATATGGGTGTAGCAGTTTTTCAAGATAGTGTTTGGTTATCTTGTGTCTAGGGGTTTTATTTGGATAGCATTAGGTATCCTCTTGTTAGGCCCCTCTACAAAAGTGTTCTTGATATGATGGAATCTCTTATTTTGAAACCAAGTTCACTGGTTGTGGATGAGGACGTAAGAAAAATCCTCAAAAAGGGTAATTTTCCCCAATGCTTAATGAAATTTAATGGGCATCACAAGGAAATGGCCAAGCATATGGCCTACTCTTGGCACAATGGTATGGTTAGGGTGGGGACCCTTGAATTTGAAGTTAATATCCCCCTGATTGTTGAGGTGACAGGCCTGCTCGCAGATGGATACATGCATAACAGGGAAAAGTACTCTCTAGCTAGAGTCTAGTAATTCTTTAGAGATAAAGAGGAGTTGGTGAAATTCTAGAATGGTTTCAAGAGATCTTCTTTGAAAGTCCCCTAGGACATATTTTCATTAGTAACAATGCAATAATTCATGTTAGATGAGAATCAAGATATTCTCACAAGCTTGCACTTTATGTTTTTAAATCACTTGTGACATAAGAGACTGATGAAAATTCCCTCCTTTTTATTTTAGTCTATGTTGAGGTCGATGATCAGGGTAAAAAAATGAGTGGTGTTTGATCCAATCCACTAGGGGTTGGTGAAGATGATTTTTGACCACGTAGTCAAAGATAGAGGATTATTGGGGGAGGAGATCCTAGGTTCCCTTGCTAGGGTTCTTCCTCCTATTGTTAACTATTTGAAGTCCTCTAATTCATAGTATATTGAATCTCTCAGTTGAGAAGTCTTCAATGCTACCCTTCCTTTGGATTTCAAGGTGAATATGGTAGATTCTTCCCTGAAAGGGGTTAGCGACGGTGAAAAAATAATCAAATGCTCCAAGAACCTGGTGGAAAAGCTTGCAAATTCTAGCAAATCTCCCCTCTACATTGAGGAGTTAGACTTAAACATCACACAACCATCAAAGAAATCCAAGTTACTTCTTGGGTTGACCTGTACAAAAAAGGAGTTTAATCTTTGATCGCAAGATACCCATACAACACCCAAATATTTTAAAAGGATGCTCTTGAAATTTCAAAAGTCCTCATTGATTCCATGCAAGCAACCATTTTATGTGCTAAATAAAGTATAGTTTAATGGGTTGGGAATAGTGGGAGATAAACGAGCAGAATGTAGATAAAAATGAAGTTGGACCCTAACGACTAAAATATTGAACTTTGGGGTCTCTACCTATGTTTTCCATCGAATGTTGATATGTATTGTTGGATGACCCTCCCCTACATGGGATTCTAGCCTATTTTTGGTTGCTTGTTTATTTTTTTATATTATTAAGTTCAAGGTTTTTGTTTCTCGATCCATCCTTAGGATTAGCTAGGCTCCCTAATGGCAATTTTATTGGATTGTGTTGTTTTGCTTCTATCTTCCTAGATTCTCTAGGGAGGTTAGTTGGGTTATTTTTGTAAAAGTTTTAGGGAGCCTTTCAAAACCTTTTCTTCCACCAAATCAGAAAAAAAAAACTTACTAACATTTGACCTTCATTGTATTTTTTCAATGAACAAATTAGCTTGTTTATCTCTACATATTTTTAAGAATCCTTTGCTTTCCAACTTGTTGGAAAATTTCACATGGAGACTCTTAAAGAGCAGTAAATCATCATATTTTCTTCTCCATAAGAGTTGAGTTTTCATAGAGAATCAATTAGATAATATAATTATTATATCTAAATATCATATCATGCATTACTTTATCATCTATTGCCCCATATTTTGATAGCTTTGAAGTCCAAATATTATATTGGTAGGATGAATTATAAGGATTCAATAGAGTTATGGATTATTTCTACTTTTAACTATTTAGTTTGTTAGCATTGCACATTGTCTTTAGTGGGTTTTTTGTGATATTTTTGTTATTCACCCTATCTTGTAACCATGTTATGATTGTAACTTCCCTATTCAAGGCATGTGAAATCCTTTTTGTTGAGGCTAGTCTTGGTAACAAAATTCAAGCTTAATATTTTCCATGCTAATCATTTGTTTTCAATATTTTAGTTATTTAATAAGGTTATTTTACACTTAGGTCATTTTTAAAAAGTCCAATGCTTTGTTTTATCAAGGTTACTAGGGCCTCAATTTTATGATTTTTGTTTTTAATTCTCAAGGGACATGTTCTTAGTAAATTCTATTAAAAATAAGTACAACAGATTACTTTAGTAAAGTTACTTAGAAGTTGTTCATTCACATGAAATCCATACAAATTAATAGTTTCGAAATCTACAATACAATAACCATCAATCTATATTTTAATTGTCCATACTAAAATATCCATAACATCCATTTATTGTATTTTACCTAATGGGAAATAAGAAGAATAGAAAGAGAAAAGGATTCCATTACATTCCAATTAAAATACAACTACAAAGAAATAGAAAATGACTTACAAACAAAATAGATAAATGAGAATGTGACCATGCATATTTGATTTCTATGGCCTAAGAAGAAACCACAAGTCATGCAGATCATATCAAATATTATATTCAATATTTCTAGAATGCTCAAAATATAGATGTTCAATATTTTTAGGATATTTAGCAGGCACATCTTCTATATGTTTGGGATACTTAGGATGTTTGATATGTTTAGAGTGTATATCTTTAGGATACTTGAGATGTTCATTATTTAGGATGTACATGTTGAGTATGCTTAAGCAAGACTTGAATAAATTGATCTAATTTGATTGACTAATATTGTCAAAAAATGTTTTCTTTTTGCGCAATCCATCAACATGTATCAAAAAATATGTAGAGTGGTTTGATAATATATCTAACTTTAATCAAGATCAAATACCTGTGATAATATACAAATATAGAGAATTAATATTGAATTTCAACTTGTTAGGGGTTTATATAAATTTAATAAGAAATAAATACAAAATACAAAATACAAAATAAAATATTGTGACATTTAAACTCGTGTTTTCATATAATGTAATAGGGCATGTAATGTTGATCAAAATATAGTAAGATGAGTTAGTACGATTGTATTATATGAGAAGAAGGATCAAATCATATGGGGTGGATAGAGAAATCGATAAGATGCTCAATGTTATCAATATATAATGGATAAGAGAATGAAAGAAAGAAATTTCCTAAAAGTAGATCCCCAAAATTGGGTTTTATTTTTTTATTTAATGGGTTATATGGGATTGAAATGGGCCCCATCTGTATTACATCATAAAAACATAATGATATTATAATTGCTTACAATTATTCATGTAATTCTTGACAATATCCAAACCTGGGACTCCTCATTGAAAGTTGAGAAATCTAATTGGTTGAGTTAATGTCATTTGATTGGGTTTTGATTTTTGGATTGCAACATAGAAATTGTCACATGAGATTTATAGAAAAGTTCATTATTTTTGGATTAAGAATACCTATTTGTCAAAAAGAGAAAAAATATTCTAAATCTTAGAATATATTGCATAGAAATTGCCCTTGTGTATGAGCATTTTATTTATGGAACCAGGATAGAATTATATAAGCAATTCAAGGAATAAATTTTGAAAGTTAAAATAACCCAATAGAACTTTGAAGTATTGAAGCCCTAAAATATAAGGTAAAACAAGTTTAAAGGTCTTATTATTGTTAATATCATGTGGAAATCAACTTTTACTACTATATTTATATTAATTTTAACATGTCATGAGTTATTTTTTGCCTACAAGTACTCGTGATTTTATTTATTTTGCTTTGTTAAAAATATATAGAAGATATTTTCTATAAGATATATGTTGGAAACAAGGGAAAGACAATAAAAAAAACAATAATATTGCACATATTATTTCCTTCTTCCAAAGTGAACTTGTTGTACATCATTTAAATTTATACAACATATTGTGTCTTAGATTCAAGAGATCCTTGGTGTTTCACCTTCAATTTTATCTTTTCACCTTCTCTCATTCTCATGGAAATGTGACTATCCAACCTCATATGAGGTGAAATCATCAATCATCCCCTAATGATTACATCACATCAAATAATGTAATAAATTATAACACCCCCTTATTATTTATTTGTTATAAATATTATTACCCCCAATGATTCCAATGGTGGTACACTGGGATCGTGCTCTAGATCTCACTCTGGATCTCCTTTTAGCTCTAGATAATCTCCATGAGATCTACTTGTTTGGTTAGTCATTGGGTCTACCTTTGAGTCATTACCTCTAGGTCTTTACCTTTGGGTCACCTCTGGGTCCTTACCGTTGGGCCATTACCTTTAGGTCATAATAACCTCTAGGTTACATTTGGGTTAGCCTCTAGATCTTCCTTTAGGTCATCACCCCTAGGAAATTACCATATATTCATGATATTTATAGGCCCTATCACTATAGGCTTTCCAAGCATAGCTTGGTTCATATTTTTTTGTAGGATTTTTTTGGAATAGCCTAGGTAATATTTTTATGCAAAAATTATGCATCTCAAGTTTCCCAAGATTATAATATTTCATGGCAAAACTTATATTATGATATTTTTTAGCCGCCAAACTTGGTCTTCTGCTATAGAAACCATTCAAAAATTCTTTTATTTTATGTCATTCTGATACATTTATCCATCCACAAATAACATGTATTTGTTTAGTTACTTTCTCTTTGTACCAAAAATTTCTTTGAGAGTGGTTATTGCCTTCACATATTTTACAAGGATGTAGGTTGCAACACCTAGTTACCACATGACCAGATCTTCCATAATGATTGCAACAACTCATCCTAGTAACTTTTGCATGTGATTCTTTCTTCACAAATTTAGTATCACTACTACCTATATGACCTGTATATCTAGGGCCTTTATTCTTTTACCTTATACTTGGCATTATGGAAATTTTCACATCTTGCCCATATCTCCCTAAACCTGTACCATTGTATCATATTTTTCTTATTATTTTTGAACCAATACCTTTGGTATTCTTTTCAAAGTATCCAAATTCTTCCTTATTGTTATGGCCTTTTCCATAAAATCAAATCTCTTCATCATTAATTTTTACTCTACCTACAACATTCAAGTATCAAACTTCTTCATCTCCATACTGATCTCTGACACTATCACCAAAAATATTCAAATTCAACACCTCACCATCACAATGACCTTTAGCATAGTTCAAATCTGATAATATGGCCTTTGTCATGATCAATACAACCATCTTCTACACAATATTTTCTCTCATCAATTTTACACCTCAAGGATGTAAAGGGAGAATAGTGCCATGCACATTCTTATCATTTTACCAATAGATTTTGTCACACTATTTTCAAATTATCTTTCATTAAATTTTCTTAGAATCTATTGCAAATAATATTTGAGTTTTGAAAATTCTCCGTCTTCACTATCTTTTACACACACTTTTGAATTTTACCTTATTTATTGGCTTGTTTACTATCTCCTTTATTTATTGGTTTTGTCACTTGGCCATGAGCACCTTATGTGTTATTCCACACTCTTTTTTACAATCTAATTTTGATTCACCCTAAGCAATATACCCTTGATATTGTAACCTTTGTTAAGATTGCCCTTGTCCTTTTTGATATTGAGACTATTTCTTCCCTGGAGGAGGTCTTTGAAATTGATTCCCATAAGTCAAATAATTGTATCTATAAAACTATGTATCATGTATTTTTTTATAAATATAACATCTCCTTCTACCTTGAGATTATTTTATGATGAAGATGAAGTAGAAGGACCCTTTGAATCCTTTTGAGGTTTCTTTGTGGATATAAGAGCATTATTAGACAACTCATCTCTCAATTGATTTTTTACTTCGTATTGTTAAAGTATTTTTGCCAATTCTTCAAATGGCATCCTTATGTTTGATACTTGGAGAGAACCAACATTTTGAATGATTCAAATAGAGCTCTTAGTATAACTGAGACTAAGAAATTATGTTCCACCTTTTCTCCCATGGTGTTCATATTTTACTTCAAGTCTATAATTCTTCGAAGAAATTATTCAATATTCTCACCATATTGGACCCTTAATGTATGAATGAAGATGAAGTATTGTGGCTTTACTTCTCCCAATATATATAGTACAGAGTATGTCTCATGCTTCTTTTGATTTTTTCCTCATTGATATGTATTTTTATTTTATTTACCACTCCAAAAGTGATGAGCATAAGTTCTCTTGCATATCCTTTATTATAATTTTGCTTATTTGCTTTCTCTTCAAGTCAATTTTTATCACTAGTAACAATATCCCAAAGGTTTTTTGACCACTAGTTTGTCCTTACTTTTATCTTCCATCATGCAAAAATTGGACCCTTTAGCAACTAAGATTCTATGGGAGATATTTTTAATGTAGTCATGGCAAAGGTTCCTTATATCTCCTAAAATAGTCTCCTTTTCTATATACCACCTATCCTGTATAACTATTCTTTCAACATACCTGCCCTTCTTATATACCTATTAGTATGTAGAAGAAACTAGTCCTCTCTATATACGTGATCATACATGAGAGAGACCTTAAGGTACATGAAAGAGATTGATACGCGATACCAAGGTAGTACTGAAAAGGATTCATCCTATCAATGATACCTACTTAAAGAGAAATCCTCATACATGGGCATAACTTCCCTATATACTTGGATTTTCTCAATTTCAAGATTTACGTCTAATGATAGTAATGAATGGGATAAAAATGGAGTGAAACAAAAATGTGTCCTTATTTGTCCTTGATAATTTATAGGGTCAATGCCCAAACACCGTTATGGCAACTATATTAGGCATTAAATGCAACAACTTAATTAGACAACATTACTTGTAAATACAAGTTAGAGACATCATTGATATCGAACGTTGTATTTGTGCAAAGCACATGTTTTTTTTTTTGTGCACAAAATTATTTTTGATGCAAAATTTGTTTGAGAAAATAAGGTGTCGATCACTGCCGAAAATGTACCTTTTAAAAAAAAAATTATTTCTCCTTTTTTAAACATATTTACTATAGTCTATTTTCTTTGACTTTCAATAAATTATAGGAATTTTTCAAAAAAAAACATTCTTTGTTATCAAGTAAAAAAATGTTACTAAGATAGCAAATTTCCCTCTATGAGTTTTGAACTTGCGGCCTAATCTTAAAATATACTTATTCTTCTTTTTAAATGCCAAACCCTTCACTATGCATTGTATGACATGAAAGAGAAATGCTAGATTTAAAAAAAAATACCTTGTGATGCTACGTTTGAAAAATAAAATCTATTCTTCAATGCAACTCTTTGATGGAGTGCCCTTTTAAATATTTCAACTATTAAATCTTTGACAGAGGGTACTTTCAAATATGTCAGGTGTCAGAGTTGAATCTTATTCAACATCCATTTCCAATGTTTTTCAAATATAATTTTCACTTTTCTTGGTAGTTCAAAATTTTATTTTCTTGCTTATGTTAGCTTATCCAAAAACTATCCTTTATATTGCACACTTGATTAAATAAATCAACTAAATGTATGTTGACTTCTTCTTGCATATCTTATCCAATTGAACACTCGGGAAATCCCCAAACATGGATGTGAAATATTTAATGGCCATGAAAAAAATTAGTTAAATTGTGTTGATTTACTTCTCATAGGCTATGATTATTTATTACTTTGGAAGAAAATTATGTAATAGATAGTCACATATCACGAGTTTTCATGTTTAACCTTTTTTGTACAGTGTTAAACTCTACAATACTACATGTCACTTTGTCATGCTTTCTAAAACCATTCCATGTTTCTTCGGTTTCCCAATCAAATGGAAAAAGAACCCGAAATAAGGAGAAAAAATAACTTTTTCCCTTATAAAAAATGATAGTTATAAAGTAAATTATCTACATAGAAAAAATTAAATATTGGTAACCAAATTCCATCATTGTTTCATCTTCAATAGAAATTTCTTATTGCTTCTAAAAATAATGCCTTGTTGACGTCAATTGTTACACTCAAAAATGTCTGCATACTAACTCTTCTTTGTGACCTTCACATGTACTAGTCTGCATCTGCCTCAATTATTAGGTCTAAGTGCATAGGTCCTTAACATAAGTGTTCTTCTACATATCCCAAGACACAAACTCAACCTAGCCAAGTAGTATTGGGTGATAAAATCAAATTTTTGATAAGTTTTCTCAAGCACTCCCTATGTCTCCAGCTAAATCAGTCAAACATCTTTGACAACTTCCTCGCACTTAGGTATATCAAAAATACATCGGGCATGTCATTAGATGGTGATGATTGTCCCTATTCACACAAAGTCTCATTCAAATAATCCATGCTCACACAAACTCTCTATTGGATCTGATACCAAATTCTATAAACAAGGGAAAGACAATAAACAAAACAATAATATTGCACATATTTTTTCCTTCTTCCAAAGCAAACTTGTTGTACATAATTCATATTTATACATCATTATATCTCTTAGATTCAAGAGACCCTTGGTGTTTTACCTTCTCTCATTCTCACAGGAAATGTGACTATCCAACCTCATATGAGGTGAAATCATCAATCATCCCTTAATGATTACATCACATCAAATAATGTAATAAAGTCTAACAATACCTTATATTTTGGGTGTTGTGATTCATGTGGTACTTTGATAAATCTAGTGCATAGGCAATAGAATGATCTAAAAGTACAAAACCTGTAATAAGAAATACATTTAAATATGTGATATATACCACAACTCATAATGACAAGTCAAAGAAAATTGATTTTGTAGATTCTAATGTATCATTGAAGGAATTCATTGTAAGTTCCATAAAGAAAAAATTTATTAGTGTATCATACACATCCATGGTGCAAGGTGATAAGATAAACAATTTTATTTTTCATGAGAAAAAATCTCTACATGTGTTCCTTTCATGGTTGATTTTGTTAAGAAATGAATATTTGTAGTGTAGAGAGAAATATAGATCCAATATTACCACTTTTATAGGAATGGTAAATAAAAATCCAATACTACTACTTTGATAGAAATAGCAAATAGGGATAGGTCTTGAGAAAATGACCTACTAGCCATGTATCAATGAATAACCTGCTCCAACCCATAGATCTCCTCAACAGGCCCTAAAGTTTGACTAATATGGTCAAAAAAAGGACAAGTAAATTTTTTTGATCATAAAAGACCCGAGGGGCATAAGGGTATTAAAAACATTTAGGTTTTTTTCCACATAATGGTGTATGGTGCATATCATCATCACTAAGAAATTTATTTTTAAACTCTAATTGATCACATAAACATCATAAACCCTACCCTCCATAATTTGGTATCAATGTATAATTAACACTAATATCATAGTAGAAATTCAATTTGAAGCATCAAGACCATGTATTACAGAATCTCAACGTTATTATATAGTTTTCCTTGTGAACATATAAACCATGGATAAATAATAGTAGACATTTGTGGGTGTACACACTTGGTGATTGTATATCCTCACATCCTTCTCATATTCTCATAATAAGGTCATTCATGTAATTCAAATAAAATAACTATTTGAGAAATTAATATAAAAATTATCTATAGGGCATCCCTCCACACACACTATCTTTCATTGCTTATTTAATTATGAAATAATATGTTCCATTATAGAGGGTTGAATTGGTTTATTGTTTTAGAAAATTTACCTATATTATTGTGCATGAGGTTTAAGATCCATTGATGACGTAATTTCTTCTATGTTAAATTTTTTATATGAGGTCAATTGGCTTAAGTTGCAATGTTATCTACTCCATAATTAAATATCTATTTGAAATGAAAATTTAATCTTTAACCTATAATTTATTGAACAAAGATCTAATTTATCCAAAGAATTAAAATTTTATTTTTCTTTGCAAATTAAATTCAATGAAGATTGGATGCAACTTGGTTGTTGATGTGGTTAAAGAATGTGGACATGTTCAAAAAACATTGGTGTGGTAGGATATGCTACTAAATTGGCTTAGAAAGGTCTTCCATATGGTTGTTGTGTTAGCTTGTAAGGGTTAGCACAAACTTAAAAATAGGAAGGACAACATTTTCCTTTTGGTTTTATAGCACCAAAAGTTTTGGGTAAAACTAGTTTTATATGAACATACTTTCATGTGAAACTAATAACATCAAAAACTCTTTGGCGTTAGCCACATGGCGTGTTTATCTTCTTTTTTTTTTTATGTATTTTGTTCTTTAATATAACTCTTTTTACATTAAAAATAACTCTTTGGCCCAATCCCCTATAACATTAACTATGACAAAGGATGTAATGTGGGGTTAAATATTTTTTTGATATAATATTTTTGCATAACAAAACACTTATAAGACTCTACATGAAAGTAATAGTTTTGTACAAACATCTTTTTCCTTCCTTTCATGTCATGGAAAATATTATGTCAAAATACCATGCAGTGACCCTAAATTTATAATGTAATTAAATAAAGATTATAATTAAAACAAGTAAAGTAATAATTTATATAGCTATTATACCCAAAGTTCCTTGACGTAAATTTATAATGTGATCCGATTCCTCTGAGTGGTGCGCCAGATTGATGACGACGGTGCAACCCCTATGCGTCCGGCGGTCCCCATCTCACGTCGGGTTACCATGTACCGAGACGGTGGAAGTCCTGGGAGCCTTCGTAGATAGTTTGAACCCTACCAGCTGTGCTGGTAGTTACTAAAAATCATGATTGTAACCATTGCTTCTATATACCAAAAAAAAAAAAAAAAAAAAAAAAAACGTCAAGTAATAATTTATATAACTATTATACCCAAAGTTCCTTGACGTTATATCACTTTTAGTTACGAGGAAAGTTATTGAATTATTAAAATCACTTGATTAATTGCTCAAGCCTCTTTTTACGATGGTATGTATTCTTATTTTATTTGAATTTATTTTATTTTAATATTTTTATATTGAAAAGACATTTCAATTTTTATTGATTTTTTCTTATAAATAGTTATGTGCTTCTCACCTTCAAAAATATATTTTTAAAACTGGTTATAATTCAATAGGATTCATATAATTGTTATATAGGATTGAAATGGACCCATATAGTTGTTAGTTCTTCGATCTTTTTTCATGTTAATGTGTATTGAATTAAATAAGATTAAAATGGACCCATATAATTGTTAGTTTCTCCATTTTTTTCACGTTAATGTGTATAATCTAGTTTATTGTTTGAATTTATTCTGGTTTAACATTTTATCGAAAACTCTCTACTATACATGTGGCCCTCATAATGTGGTGAAATTTAAAAACATTTTTAAAATATCAACGTCAACCTTCTAAACATCTTTCTTATCTAGTAGCGTTGATGTAGAGAGCACAAAGAAGATGACACATAAACATTGGTTTCCATCAGCTCCCATTAAACTGAGTTGGGTTGGGTTGAACGAACGAACATGGATTTATGACGACCATAAACAAAGTTGAGGGTGACACAACATATAACCGACAACGCACTTCTTCCAAACGGGACGTAGAGATTTCCCTCTAAAAAACATTATAGGATGAAGTTGTGAGTGTGATTACGAAATGTCGATAGATTACAAATAAATTATACGGAAAATGTGTTCGCCATGTCAACCCATCAGTCATTTTTTCATTTAATGTAAATGTCGGCAATCACATGGTGGGACTAAGATGTTCATGGCAGAGATTTGAGAGATATTTTTCCTATGGATTTGGAATCTTCTTCCTACCAAGAAAGATCTTCAATTGTTGTTGTCAAAAAAGTGGTTGTGTATGCACATAGAAAAGAAAGATATTTTATATTACATTTAATTTTTATTTAATTAATTAATTATATTATATAAAATGTTTTGGAATTGATTTATGTATAAAAATAAAGATAAATCACATTCAAAAATGTTATTGGGCCTTATTTTGAGTAAAATAATTATAAATGTTGGTAAAGATAATTAAAGCAATATCAAAAATAGGATATAATATTAATATAAAGGTTGAATTAGTCAATAAATATTTATTTTATAATACTTTTGAAAATAATAAATAATTTTTATATAACAATAAAAAATAGTTGTTAGAGTTGCTTTTGTGTTAGAAAAACAAATTTTCAACCTTATTTTAAAACTAAAATGATGATAAAGGCAATGCTACGTAAAGCAAATTTATACATGATAACATATGGTGACTCATAGTTGATTTTATTTACCATTTTTAAGTTACATGTTATTATTGTACAATATGGACTATTATGAAAAAACGTTTTGTAATTAATGTGATCTATTGTTAAGTTTTATTATATTACAACTTTTCGATATTAGTTTTTAGAAATTTCTATATTTATGTATAAATATATGACAAGTTTTACTTTGAAACACTGTTTGATGATGCATCATCATGTTTAGATGTTGAGGATGCATCGTGAAAAATTACCTATGTTTTTAATGTAGTTACTAAAACACATTAACCTCCCCATTAGGTAGGATGTCACAAAAACGTGTTCAACTACACTCTATGCTTTTCATTTTTAACCTTTTTGCCTTTCTCTTATGTGTCATGATCTTGTATATTGTTTTATATTCTAAATTCTATTACTTTTAGGTTGATCTAGGTTCATCTTGTTATCCTTAATGTGTCATATAATATCATCCTATGGTTTTGTTTGTGTTTTTCTTGCTTATTAGCTTTTGTGCTATTAGTTTATTATCATTTATTTTTGGGCAATCATGATATTCATGTAAGTGGAGATGCATGTCGTCACTCTAAATTCCCTTCAATGAGAGGGGTTAGTATGGGGTGTGTGTAGTAAAAATCCATAATCATATATGATGAATAAATTTGAACATATAGCATACAAAGTTGGAAGAACCAATAGTTGACATTGCACTTGGAAGATGCCCACATATTTATCTCCTTAGAGAAAAGTAATTCTCAAATAATATTCTTAAAATAAAATCATAAGTTAAATCATCAAACATTCATATTCATTATTGATCAAGCAAACCAATCACTAGATGCTTCATCATAATATTAGACACCAAAATCACATTAGGGCATCATTTATTATAACACATGCATAATTAAATGTTTGAGATACCATAACTAAACTTCCAAATTTTGAATTTGAAATTATTGAATTTTTTATGAATAAAGATGATGATACAAATTAAATATTTCATGATCATTGAATTTATATTTAACATTTTTTAGATTGCCACTATTCGTATTTAACTAGGACCCTAAATATTTTAGGATTACTTATGTCCCTTGGTGTTGATTAATTTCTTATTGCTTAGATCTTAGAGATATTCATATGTATTCCTTGAGCTAAAAGAGTATAATTTTAGTTTCTAAAATTTTCCAAAATCAAGACCTCCTCAATCTAGTATAGTGTTAGAAGTTCAATTAGTATGCTTAGTCATTGTCTTAGTATTTGGTTCACCATTAAGTTTAATCATACTACCATCTTAACTACTAGTAATTTACTTGATTTTGAAATTATGAGTATTATTTTATTTTTTAACTCATTACAAATATCTCTCCTATATTAATATAAAAACTCTATTATGATATTGTAAACACAATAGTCTGGTGCCAATTATAACACAATAAAACTTTCATTAACCATTCAATTTATTAAAGGAGTATACAAATTATTTTTTAACCTATGAATATTCTATTATCCTTGATAACCACTCTATAGAGTTTAAATATCAAGCTAATTCAAGGCCACTTCCATGTGGTTGATTTTATAGAAAGCTTAAGTATCTTAAGATTGATGATCCATTAAAGGAGGGAAAGGTTAATTAGTTCCACTATGGATTGACCCACATGAATGTACCACATATTATCTTGATGTCATCCATAGGGCTTGAATGTATATATCCTTTGATCCTATATGGATGGTCTTAAGATCCTTGAAAGTGTGAGGATCTCATCTAGAGTCCTTATAAATATAAACAACCCAACCCAATATTTTCTAATATTGTATTTTTATGAAGTGGAAAAGTATTTGGAAAAGAAACTTAAGCTAACTATTTTATGATATAGAAACAAAATAAGTATTTTTTATCTAGATCATCTATTTTATTTGCTTCCATTCTTGAAATGAAAATAAGAAATTATCATCGAGGAAGGCAATAATACATGAAAAATCAACTCATTCTATAATAACTATTGGTAACTATTTTAAATAAGTAAACTAATTAACAATTTTACCATCAATAAGGGTACAATCATAATGAATAATGAAATGCCATGTTTTATACTAATATATTTTATTAGTTACATCATTCATATATTGTATAAATTAAATATGATAAGTTTAACTGATTATATTGTGGTCCTTACATATATGATGTTAGCAACTGATGCTATTCTTTGCAGGTTAATGAATTCTAGGATCTAGTAAATCAACCACATAAATTATCAATATCAACATCAATATCCAATCATGTATCAAATCATCAATATGCATCCATCAAATTAATGTCAATATCACATAAAATCACACTAAAATATTTATTGGTAAAACTCAAGCAATGCATAAAATTAAGCTTATCTGAGTTATATTTTACATAGATTTATCTCCAATATAAATATACATAAGACCTTTCACATTACATGACTCTTGGCTTTTACTCTCCTCAAACTCACGAGAGAACTTGACTCTTCATATGTCTTTATTACATAATAAGTCCCATATATTACATAAAGATAAAGTATCTCATGATTACATATAACTCCCTACTTCTAAACTAGACACATCACTCAAAGACTCTTCACTTCCTAACTAGACACCTCACACACTTAAATACATGACACTTGCACACTTCTACTAACTTGACACATACTTTATACAAAAATATAAACACACTCCTTAGTCTAAATATTTACAATGGGACCAAATAATGTGATACCTCCAACATAAGAAAGATATAATACATTTATAGTTATTCATAATAAATTACTTGAAGGAATAATATTTATGGTGTATACAAGGTTATAATTCAGACTTATTCTTTTCATGAGCATACCTACAAATTCACTACTATAATACCAAGCATTTTGATTTCTTGTCGAAGAAAACAGTCCTTTAGTATGTTTGAGTTAACACAAAAAGTGATCTCAATTATCATCATTTAAATTTAATGGATAAAGTTGTATCATTTTTCAAAAAGAAAAAAAAAACAAGAAATAAATTAGCTAGGACCTGTGTCATTAAAATATAGGCATATTAGATTCAATAGATAAAAATAAGAATTTTGAAAGAGAGTTAATGCCCAATTCATTTTGTCATCTGACAACACTCATAGATGGCCTACATATGTCAATCCTTAATTATCAAGTATAAAATTATTAAAAACCCTACTTCATTTTCATAAAGTAAAAATAAGGAAATCATGGATATTGACTCTTATAATATTAAAATGTAAGGTTATGACATATTTTGTAGTCACATATAATGCCATGAAAATGAAAAGCTTTTATCTACATTGATAACATAACTTATACTTGCAAGAATATGGAATTTATTATTTTTATTATTTATACTTGCAAGCTAAATAGTAATAATAATGAGTATTGCATTCAAGTTTCAAGCATCTTAAGATCTAATAAATGTATATCAACTAAATTTTCATCCGTAAAGAATTATTTTAATGTGGGAAAACCATGATGAATATAAAATTATAAGCAATGTGAAACATCTATCATGCCTCATAAGTAACATAAAATATATAACACACTTTAGGTGTATTCTATAATGCCAAATAAATGTATTGTAATAGTTCAATATATCATAACAATGACCAAAAATATAAATGACAATGCTTATGAAGTTTAATTAGTGGACCAAAAAGTTATTATATGTTATGGTAGTACATTACAAAGCCCCCCAAAAAAGTACTAAAAAATTAATGCCCACATTAGTTACAAGAAAGTACTACCCTTATTTATAATAATCCTTACAAGAAGATATTGACCATATCAAAAACCTCATCTATATGAAAAAAATTTAATCACTTAATGTGAATTCAATCATTGTAAAATTAATTACTTCATCCCTTTATAATGTTAATACAAAGACCATGGAGAGTGATACAATCCATAAACAAGTCATTCAAGCACTAATAATGTAAATTTTCTCTTAAATCAACATCATGTTTATTCCTAAGACATAAAATTGAGCTTATAAACGTATTATACCTATTTCAAATACAAGTATAATCATTATTTACAGGTCACAATAAATCCCCTTAAGTAATAATGTACTTATAAACATAATCTATGAATTCCTAGTAGGATAAATTATAGTAAAAACTATGGTTCAACACAATTATGGTGCATTATAAATAACAAGTATGTCAGTTCAAGCAAGTAATATCCATGGTAAGGACATAAAAATCATATATTATATATTCTAATCGTCTTTCATTTGTTATGATGGTTTTTTACAAGCTCCATATAACTTGAAGAGAAAACATTAGGATTGTTATGGCATCTTTTTTGTACTTCATACTAATAAATAAAGGGATTACAATATAAAAGATACCCTAGAAAATACCTAAAAGAAGATTAAACACATAAGTATACCATTTGAAATACTAAAATAAGTATTACATATCTAAATAACCATGACCAATTCAAATATTCCTAAAAAAGATCCTATTGTCAATACATACACATACACCTTTCAAGTACCAAAAACAGGTAGAATATAAATAAAGGTACAAATATAGGTTCCAAAATACATATTATCCATATATTTATCATACAAGTTCCCCATATTGAAAACTATAAACAATAGTCATTATAACATATCATTTATATGCCAAGAAAGGGGACTTTCATAAGTAGTATAAGTATTACAAGGGATGTTATTGCAACATTACTGATTGCATACAATAATGACAAAATAAATAGTAATAATTAAGCATCCATATTTTTAAAAATAAGGATAATATTCAATGATGATATAATTATATTATTTTAATATTAACTGTGTTGGACCAATAAGGTGTTGGAAAATGTTTCATTAACTTAAAATATGAATATGTAAAATGACAATGATGGTGGCTAGTTTGGATAACTGACTATCAACACCTGTTCGAGTACAACTCTTGAATACCTAACAAATTAAATTGCATGATGAAATAAATTCTTAAAATTCCTCCCTTATTACAACATACTTCATTTAGGGTTAGAAATACTGACAATTGAACTCAAACAAACACAACAATCCATATCTACTAACACTTATTGAGCTTGAGCATATACATAATTCATTAACAACACAAAAATATCATGGACCAGGAAACACACAATTGTCCATGTTTTACATCATTGTGAACAAGGATAAATTCAAATTATCACCTCAGTGGAACTAACCACACTAGACTTAATCAAGGATAAGGACAATGAAAACTATTCAATAGTTTTCATAATAAGTGGATAGGGATATAGACACTATATATCTACACAGATGTAAGTAGGGATAGACTCATCTTTCTAAACCTATATGATTAGAAACACACTCAACCAATCATAAGTACACTAATTTTCTTGTGAACAAGGACACTTACAACCATTTAGAATATTGTATGCAAATAGGGACACACTTTAGTTTATATAAAATAAGGGATCTCCACTTATCTCGAATGAAGCATTATCTCTAGTAGACAATGCAATCTAATTCAATATACAAAAAGGATCACAATTGGGTCAACCATATGATCCCCATGCAAAAACAAATAATTTTTTTGATAATGTGGTGCTCAAAATCCCTTACATCTTTCTTCAATAGGATGGTTGCATTAGGATCAAACTGGATTTTTAATTAGTATAAATATGTTTCTACAATAGGATGGTACACAAAAATAATTAATTTCATCCATTTAAAACTTGTAATATTAATCTCAATAATAAAGTCATCATCATTTAAAATCTTCTAGTTTATCATCCTTCAATCAACCGCTTAGTAGTTGAATTCATAAGTTTCAAACCAGTCAAACATTTCACAATTCCTAAGCATACTAATTAAGTATGATGGATAGCCCAAGTGCCTCACTCTATATGAGTGCACAATCAACATTTTGCTTAGATACTTTTTAGCTCCAAATAATTCTTCTACCAATGAATGTGAGACAATACAATGCTTTATCTTCAAAGAAGTTTTAAACATGTCAAATCAAATTAAATGTAAAATTAGAAAATGGCAACTAAATAAATCACACAAGTTACAAGGATATACATCATGCCATGTTTGATCACACAAAATGAACTACATATCTCCCAATAACACAATGTTGATGTCTACCATGATATGTCAAAGTCTTATCACAAGCTACAAACTTATTAACCAAAACTAACACATCCCATTAAATATGGGATAAATGGATGCAATGTTTCCAACAGATAATTATTTTTATACACAATTCAATAATCAGTCAAAAAACATAAATTACCATTTTTTAATCAAATGGATTTGATGATGAGCTCTATTTCTAATTTGCACTAACATCCATTCTTCTTTTCATCTAAGAAAATTGCATGTGCTTTTTTCTACCATTGATTTTCGATTAAATGGCTCAAAATTTTTGTATTGTCTAAATGATGTTAGGGCTATGATATATTTTATTTATTAGATGATGTCACATACCTTATGGATAATTTTCATGCAATACATTAGCATCCCCAACCTTTGAACAAATAGGAATATAGTGATTTTAGGATAAAATTTGCATTTGCCTTTGGCTCTCAATTTTTATTTGAATGTAGTGGTTAATGAGCAACAATAACATGTGTTTTTATCTTAATCATATGCAAATGTTCCTTCAAAATTTTATTTTCTTTATATAACTATGATTCACTTCATCTCTTAAAAATTTTCAAGACATGTCTCACTAATGGCCCTTTCTCCTATGACAAACAAAAATATCAATAATGTGCCCTTCCATAAACAATGTGGCTATACAATTCAATGCAAATATTTATCGTTAGCTCCACTATGTAGTTTACATGTAATATGTCAAGGTTTTTATGGTGTTATTTTTTTCAACATTGATCTTGGTAATCAAATGCATCCAAATTGAGATCATTTAGAGGTTTGCATTTATCTTAATTTTAGTCACATGCATTCCAATGATCTTCCATAGTGCACTAGAAATTATCTTTAGAGATTATTTAAATGTCTTATGAGTCCATACATCAACATGTTTTATAACATTTAATATCCAATAAAACTTGAGTTTAGGATGAACATGCATTCATGTTTTCCCTTGGCATTACAATGAGTTTTTAGGGAATAATACCTTCAACATGTCTTCAAAATATCCATGTTTGAAAGCAAATCAAGCCTCCAGTAGATGATATATCTTCTCTAGATGGCCTTTGCCTTTTGTTTTTTTGGTAGATAAGATACTATAGCATTAATACCGGGTTTTACAGGTTGACCCAAAACCTTTTATAAAAATCAGCCCAAGGTTGTTGATGAACATGTCCTTACTAAGGATCCTATATATGTAAAATCTACATGTTGCCAAAGCCATTACATCCGGTAAGGCACATAGTCTATTATCAAAAATAAAATTCCCATACAATATTTTAGGTATACCCCGAGAAAACACACCTGCATCATAATTATAAAAAAATAAACATACACAAGTCCCTTCCTTGAAACAGTGGAGAAACAAAAAGTTGCAGACACACATAGCAGAGTACTGAAAAAACTCCCAGAAGCTCTGTATTGACAGTTACTTTTAATAGGTATTTGGTAATTGCTTTCTTCTGTATATGACATGCTTTGGAACCACATCCCGTCTTGGCCAATCAGCCTTGGAGAAGTGAACCTACTAGCTAGATTTATGGTGGTGGCTATCTGGTGGTCCACGTGGCTCTGGTTTGAAGTCTTATATTGTCATTTCTTTCCTGCATCGTGATTATCAACCAACCTCAAATTACTAAGACGACTAGGAGCCATTTTATCTGACATGTCACTGTCCCCATTAGTCTTTGTGGTATTTCCAAGCGACATCCACCAAGATCGACAACTCGGATAATTTTTATTGTGAGTCCATTTCAAAAAAGAGATGGGAATACTCATAGCCTTCGAACTTACAATGCCTTCCCTGTTGGTAAATTTGACTATCATTCTTGGCATTCTTGTTGAATAATCTCCTCTACTTCACTCGGGATATTGTGTTCCCATTTGAAAAGTTTATCGCCATCGATACCCAAATTGGCTAGCTTATCAACAACTTTGTTAGCTTCCCAAAATACATGTTGGGCTTTTATGTCTTGTCTTCCCTAGAAAAGGATCCTAGAATCTTCAACAATTGTTTTAATCCTCCAAGGAGGTGTTTTCCAATTATTGAGGAGATTTATAACATGCATAGAGTCTCCGTCTATGATCAAATTACCTTCTAAGTCTTGAGTCATTTGAAGGACTCTCCACATAGCTCTAGCTTCAGCTTCATTGTTCGTCCTTGTTCCCAAATATTCAAAAAATGCAAGCATCATATTCCCATTATGATCTCGCACAATGTTTCCAGTACCTGCTCTACCAGGATTGTCCATAGCCGCTCCATCAAAATTAAGCTTAAACCAACCCGTAGGAGGTGGGGACCACTTAACATTGGCTCTAGGGTTGACTACCCTAGGCATAGACTCATCTAACAAGGTTAAGCTTAAATATTGAGCAATCGTGATCTCCTACAAATGAGGTTTACGTCTATCAAAAGGGATAAGGTTCACATTCTCATTGGCAAAGGATAGGATCCTAGCAATGATATTTTGATTATCATGGGTAGACTCATTAAAAACTCTATGGTTCCTTTCTAACCACACCTGCTAAATATAGTGATTGAGATAAATTTTCCACATGTATCTAAGTCTTTGTCTTGAAAAGGGGCAAGGCCACTGGACGAAAAAATCAAGTACGATGGCTGGTTTAACCCAAAAAATATTGAAGGTTTGAAAAACCCCACTTAGGACAGTCAAGGAAAAAGGGCACTCAAGGAAAATGTGATAAATGGTCTCCCAATTAGCCCTGCATAGATAACAACGATTAGTGATACAAATACCTTTACGCATCATATCATCAATGGTTAGAATTCTTCCTTGGATAACCAGCCATGAAAAGACTGCAATTTTTGGAATTAAATTTTTTATCCAAACTAAGTCCTTTTGGAGGACAAAATCCTCATCATGAAGCAGAAGCTTGTAAGCTAATTTAACAGTGAACTGCCCATTTTTCGTAGGAGCCCAGATCACTTGATATTCCTTGGGTCTCATTGGGATAAACTATTGCTCGAGAATGTTATAAATATCATTTGATTCCGCTTGAAATACCTGAATCCTTATTTGTTTACACTTCATTCTGCCTCTATCCTCAACCATATAATCGAAAACTTTTCTTCCAATGAGTTCTTTCATGATATCTCTGATTCGGGATAAGTTAGGATATTGCGTCAGTGGTTCATCCTTAGCCCACCTGTCATTCTAGCAATTTATCCTTTCACCATTGCCTAAAACCCATCTTAAACCTTTTTTGATGATTTCCTTACAATTAAGAATTGCTTTCCAAAAAGCAGAACCTCTGATTGGAACTGAGTCACTTAGAAATTCCATATTTTGAAGATACTTTCGTTTGATGATAGTTGCCCATTCATTTTCTTCACCATAAATGAGGCACCACACATGCTTAGCTAGTAAAGCTAAATTCATATGAGCAATTATCCTTAGACCTAAGCCCCCATTTTCCCTTGGTCTGCACACTTTGGTCCATCCTACAAGGTGTATCATTTTTTTCTCCTCTAATCCAGTCCATAAAAATTCTTTTTGGATTTTCTCAATTTTTTGGAAAACCTTCACAGGGGCTTTGAAAACAGAGAGGAAATATACTGGAATGCTTTGAAGAGAGGCCTTAGTGAGGTTCAGCTTTCCTACTTGAGATAGAAGATGACCTTTCCATCCAACAAGTTTTTTTTTAATTCTTTCAATAACCCTGTCCCACATTGACTCTCTCGGAGAACCAATGAAAAGAAGGAGACCAAGATACAAAGTGGGGAGGTTTGCTATATCACACCCTAAAATTTATGCAATCCTTCCCTACCTCTGAATGGGGGTGTTCAAGAAATATAACTTGCTTTTACTAAAATTAACTTTCTGACTAGCAGTGCCCTCGTAGAGTTGCAGGATGTATTTAATTATTTTGGCCTTAAGCATCGATGCCTTAGTCAATAGAAGGGTATCATGGATGAATTTTTGGTTAGAAACAACCCTAGTGAGAGATGTTGCCTTGATTTCTTATATTAGCCTTGAACTACAAGCATTTTTGATGGTTCTTCCTAAAGCTTCTGCCACAATGATGAATAACATGGGGCTAATAGGGTCCCCCTGCCGAATTCCTTTATGAATTTGAAAGTAACCAACAGTTGTTCCATTAACTAGAATCGATAACCATCCTTTATAAATGCATTCTTTGATCAAATTAACCCATTGGTGGTGAAAACCAATCTTAAGGAGGACATCAATCAGAAAGTCCCAAGACAGCCACTTCTTGGGCCCTGCATTGTCCTTCATATATTTTTTGTCGGGGTCTTTCTAAGGAGTTTCAGGCCCCCGCATGATGCCTGCCTCCAAATATATCGTAGCCTGACTGCCTTCTTCTGGATCCTTTCTTTATCCATGCTCGAGGTTCCCACCCGCCTCTTCCATACCTGCTCTACCTTTGCTGCCTTGGCTGAGATTCCTGCCCAAAAAATTCCAACCCTCACTCCCGTCGCACCCGCTAAACCTTAGCTCACTTGTATTTTGTAATATTATCAAAGTGTAATGGTTTTGGAGCTAGAACAATCCATTATTTATTTTATACAATCTCTTTTCATGATATGGTAGTCTTGGACTCTTTATACAACCCTTGTTAGATGGCCCGATAAACTTCTTGTTACACAATTAATTAAAATATCCTTAGATGGATCAATCATATTCATTAAAAGGGTCATTATTTGTACATTATTTTTAGCTGATACAATGCATATCTAGACAATAGTTACACTTCAGGTGGGAAAGTTTATTTTATGGTCCTTCACACACAATCAAAAGTCATTTTTATTTGAATAATATGATAAATTCAAGATGACAAGTAGATAGATGACCCTTAAACAAACCTCTTCATTTGCTCTACTTCATATTGGAAATATCATGCACAACAATACATATATGGGCTTGAATTATTTTATCTTCAAACTTTGAACATCAAATAATTTTTGTTTCCAACACATGTACAATATAATTTTTATGCCTTCATTAGCCATGTATTCCAAACAAATGAAATATTTGAATAACATCAAATTCATGATATAGTATCACCATTGGTTATGAAATACATGTATGCATGATGGTATTTTCCTTCTTCTACATTCAACATCATCGATAAAAATAAAAACAACAATAGAATGCAAAAATATATCCAATATAGGTATTTTTCTTTTCTCCATAGAATGCAACAATATTTGCAACTTATTTTAACTTGTGAGCCTATAACTCCTCTAGATGCTCACTCTTTATCTTAGGATATTATACCCTTAAATATTATTTGCTAATAATGTCTTGTATGATTTCACAAATATTTCTTTCGTATGCTATTCCACTCAAGTATGTTGTTCATATTTTGGTTTGATACCACATGTTGAACCAATAGTGTATTCAAAAAAAATTATTAACCAAAAAATATGAATATGTACAATGGTGATAATGGTGGTTAGTTTTGGATAACTGACTATCCACCATTTATCTAAGTACAACACCTAAATACCTAACTAATTATATTACATGATATAATAAATTCTTAATAAACTTTACCATTCAAATACCATACTAGGTATTTCAACTAACAATCATATCATTAGACCTAAAAATTATAGCTAAAGGTCATGCCACTATCATGAAAAAAGCTATAAAATATAAATGAGTATACCCTTAAGGATTGATCTAGAATGTTAATTTTAAATGTTATAATACTTAATATACATACATGTCAAAATTCACACCACTCAAATATTATACAAAAAGCATAAACAAGGAAGAAAAAGACATAAAGTGGACACATGTAAATACCATATATAATCACTATATTATTTATAGAGAAGAAACACAATACCCCAAAACAATGAATGTAGTGGTGGGAGTATTTATACAACTACAAAAACCTCAATTAAATAAAAAATATTAATCTATGTTGATATTATTATCTTATTTTAATGTTCTGGTATGTTCGGGCCATAGCCCAACATACCTAGGACACCCATACCTCACATAGAGTGACATAGTAGGAAGCTCTATGAGCAAAGGAAATTCCTATGAGGCAACCTCTAGGTTTTTATCCAAGGTCAACTCCTCGTTAGATTGATCTTCATGTGCTTTCAGATCTTGTAGGATCAGGCCTACTTTTCTTAGAGTGTAGGGAAAGGGAAGGCGAGTAAAATAAATGATAAAAGAAATAAAAATAGGAAAGTAACTGCAAAAAAGTAAATTTATAGAAAAGTAAAACCTAAGATATGGATACGATGTGCCAAGATCTAAGCTATTGAGATAATGTGCCAAGATCTAAGCTATTGAGATGATGTGCCAAGATCAAAGTTCCTCTCTTTATTGCATGAACAAGATAGAATTGAACACATTCACCATAGTCTAATAGCTAGGATTTTAACACACTTCATAACGTATAACCCAAAATTGAAAACACACTTTAAGAAGTAGAAAGAGAAAAATTAGTCATAGGTTCTATTCATGTATTGAAATAATTATAAGGCATACAACCTAAATAGGCTTGATGCTCCTTAGATAGCAGCTCAAGGTTTGAGTTTTGCTCATACAAAGAGAGGAGTGAAAGGAAGAGCTTACTAGACCAGATATAAGGCATGAGAAAGCAACTCCCAATGCTTTTACAATGGAATTATAGGCCTATTTATAGGCCATGACAAAGAATCTTTCCTTCTAAAACTTTACGTAGAATGTTTGTGTATTCTTATATATTCTACATCTAAAATACTTCTACAACTGTAGTTGGAAGGTTTGAGGTCTCTAGATCTAGTGCCATCAATGTTGGAGGATTTTTATCCATTGGATGACAATTTGTTGCTAATATCTCTCATTGCTACAACTGTGGGTGGTTGTGCCATTAAGTTCTTGATAGATTCCTCTTTAGAATCTCTTACTTGTTGATGTAGAAAGTATGACCTCCTTGACTGGTAAAATTTGACAAGGTAGGCCTATCTATTGGATGGACAACCACTATGACTACCACATGAATGATTCTAACAACCCAAAACATAAAAGTCAACTTTAGTAGTCAATGTTAGATACTCTCTTAATTATTTTTTGGATTGTCTTCTCATATTTATGAATGACCACAGTGTCCCTGGCCGAGACAAGGTTTCCTTTGGCTAATGATAAGCTTTCTTTGATTGTGTTCTAGTGCTTCCATATCATACTTTTGACTAGCTACCATGTGTTTATACCAATATATGATAGATCCATTTTTCCTCTTTCACTTTCACCTATTGAAATATCAATGTGGGCTATCAAATGGAAGATCGATGACCTATGGACCTCGATGCCTTGAATTTTTTGAATTTAGGCAAAAAAGAGTATCAATCATTGATTTGAGATACAATGGAAAATGTGACTCAAATCATATTTATCTTCCTTTTATATGGTGGAGTTGGTGCCCTTCCTTTTGACTGAAGGAGGGTTGCATCTTCTAACTCCTCTTTTTAGCTTGTCCTGCTTTTGATTGGTCTTTTTTAGTGAAGTGGAAACTTAGGGAAAATCCCTTATAGCCTTGGTAGCTCCTAAGGATACTTCAGCCTACTAAAGAGTATGAATCCTAGACCACTTACCTTATCCTTGGGAATGGAGTCAAAATATGGAAACTAAGGAATAGCCAAAACAAATAAATAAAATGTAAGACAAAGAATAAAACAAGAAAGGAAGTGGAGAAACTACTACGGAAATTTTTTTATTCATATTGGTTTTCACTTCTTCCCACTCCTTTTTATAGGGTAATCTCACTTATTGAAAATAATGATAGAGCCTTTGGAGCTTGACTTACCTAATGTACAAAAATTCTACCACTTCATGAGTGACCTCTTGCACATGTACTTCAAGCTTCGCCAAGGATCTAATGGTTCTTATAGTATATCCAATAGAGAAGAGCTCTGGTTATTTTTATAATTTAGCCTTTTGAATATCTTAATCTCTAATGTATGCATGTATTATTGCTTTAACAATGACCTACCATCATCTGACCAAGGGGAGGAAAGACCCTTCTAAAGTGAGGATTGAATAGGACCTCATAATTTGATGACTACTATGGTCAATACCTGCACTTGAGCCATGCACTCCAGTGATGTTTGTTATTTGTTGAGGGTATCCCATATTCTCCCTAATATTACCTCTTGATCTTGAATTCCCATGGCTAGTAGTTCTTGATTGTTTGTTATGTTGATCCAGATCTATAATCTATCTTCTTTAATTATTATTTTTACCCTATCATCAGATCCTACTCAATTTCTTCTACAATCTCTATGCTCTGTTAAGATGATGTGCTAATAAATTCAATAAACTAGGATATCAAATCCATGGACCTAACTATGATGTTCTAGTATGTAGTACAAATTCCTCTTATGAACTTATCGATGTTCTATTGTAGGGATTCCAAACTCTTCTTCCTTCCTCTAGCTTTTTATATAAGTCAGCCCTACTCATGATGATCTTGACCTCCATGGCACTCAGTCAATAGACTAAGCCCTAACTTTTCTATTTTTCTTCCTCATGAGGGAAATTGTTGCCTAAGCACTTGTGGCTTGCTCTATTTGATTTTGGAGTCCCTCAATCTCAAGTTATGATATCTTGAATGTGTCCTTGACCTCCTTGAGCTTCTTTTCCCTCTTCTTTAGTTTCCTCTCAAGGGACATGAAATATTGCTTGATGATTATGTTTTTATGCTCGACCAACTCATTTGTATCTCTAGATTTGACACCTTATAGACTAATAGCTACCAAGGTCACCCGATAATCTTACAGTTGTATTTTCCATTTAGGCTTGGAGATAGTTTCCTATAGACTAATATGGCCCTTGATTCCCCTTTTTTCCATCCTTTATCCTCCTTTTGGGTATATTAAGAGGATTTCTTCTAATTTCTCTAAAGTGTGATAGCATACCTATTAAAGTAGTAGATCTATGTGAAAAAAATAAATATCCTTAAGGAGGAAGGGGTGGTAATATCAGCTAGAAAAATGAGGAAGACAAAAGATACTGAGATATAATAGTGAAAGGCAAGAACCCCTTGGTTAAGGGAGGCAAAAAATTAGCCTATGGGGTTTGCAAGAGTAGAAGCTAATAGAGAGAGGAATTTAGAATTTAGGAGAAGAAGCCCCATATGGAAAGTAGGTACAGTGGGAGCCCCATAAGGTAGGATGACCACCGAGGAGAGGGGAATATAAGCTTGTGTTAGTAGGGTTAATGCCAAAGGTGATGGGGCACTTACCTTTAACATAGAGCAGATAGGGGTGCTAGATGATTCTTTGTATGCTAAGGGTATAATGACTTGAGGCTTTTCCTTGGAATATTTCTTCTTCTTCTTCTTAACATGCAAAGGGCTAGCATCATGGATGAATAATTTTATTTCTATTACATCGAGGTAGAAACTTGAGGTTGTGGCTCTCCAATTGGGGTATGTTGCTCAGGTGTTGCAACATCTATGATATGTAGAGGGTATTCCTCTTCTCATATGAATTCTTTAGAAGTTTCCTCTTCCATTACCATCACCTAGGAAATCATCTCCTTGAACATCTCTTCACTGTCTTTGCCTACATTGTTGCTCCCTTCCTCTACCTACTCCTTTTCCTAGTTCTCATAAAATTTTATATCCTCCTCTACCTACCCAAATGTGAGCATTATATTTTTTATCCTATATCAGAATTTCCTCTAGGAATTGATATATTTCATCTTCCACCCTTTCTTTTTGAATAATTTTTAGTTTGTTGTGTATATTTTGCAGTTTGGGTCTACTTCGCTCATCGCCATGTAGAAGGTCTTGTAAACCTTTTTCTTTGGTGTGGCGTTGGTGTTTACTCTAGCATCTACTTTAACATGGGTGCATCATCTTCATCCATGGGGTTTTAGAGAGCTTCCAAGTATGTCCTAGAGTCATGCATAAACTTTATCGAGCTCTTGACTTTGGCCAACCACTCCATGAATGTCTTATCAATGTCATATTTATATTCACCCAGTGTCTTATGTAATATGAGACCTTCTATATTCTTCTCCAATAGTATGTGGGTCCTCTACTTTAGTAGGGTTATTTCACCATAAGCAAAATATAGCTTGAAAATTTTGGTATTGTTTCTCCTGCTCACATAAGTTGCGTCAATGAGGTCCATCTGGTGAAGCATATCAATAATGAAGACCTACTCAATTATGTGTTTAAGCAACCAATAGGTGAGCTTGCAAAAGCCATGCATCCTAATGAGAGTCCTATCTTAAGAAAATAACCAATTCCTAGTATGTTGTCCTCTCAAATCTTTCCTACATCTTGTCAAGAGTTTCTTGGGAACCTCCCCTCATAGGACCATCGAAGTTGGAATTGGAAAGTTTTCTATAAACTCATAATATGAGGACCTCCTTAAGACCTCAATCTAAGAGGAAATAGGCCATGGGTAGCCTGCCTCATCTATGGCCCTCCAAGATAGTCCTAGGTAGATTCTTGGGTTCTTAAATAAGACTAGATGAGCCAAGAATACCGAGAACTAAAAAATTTGGGTCCCATAAAAATGAAACAACCCTTCATGGATGTTGTTAGAAATACAGTCAACGAAGTTAAATGTTACTCTTTCTTTGTCAAATGTGCATCTCATTTGGTACATGAAACCCACCTGATCTTGAAACAACTCTTTTTCTTCTTTTAGACAAAAAATAAATGCTAGCATTCTTGTGACATCTCTGGAGTTGTCTTTCAAATTGTTAATACCCAAAGAAAACTTTGGCAACTTATTCTCCATGAGACCAAATTCATATTGGGATAGACTATTTTATTAGAAATGGTGTTGTAGAGGTTCATGACACTTTCAAATTTTACCATAGTCTTACCCGTTTCCACCATCAACATTCTTTGAATTATTTGGGTATGAATGATGACTCTAAAACTTCCATTTGGTTTAAATCTTGGGCCTCGTCGGACTGAACGCTTGTCCCTTTCTTGGTGCTTTCAGTGGTGTAAAAGGTTTTAAATGATTGTGGCATGGTGGTTATAGGGGTGGACTGCACAAAGATTTGTGTGGCGAATTCTGGGGCGGACAACGTAGAATACTGTGGCGGCCATAAAAGCTGGACAACCTACTCGGATTCGTGGCGGTTACCGATTCCACCATGTAAATTCAAAAAAAAAAAAAAAAACTTCCATTTGGGGACCAAATATCCCAAGACTTTGGGTTGTAGTTCTTGGTACATGCATCCACTACCTCAAAGTAGTGTGCCTTAGGCAGCATGTATTGATCCAATGTGCTACTCCAAATTTGGGCCTCAACACTTTTAGGAGATAATTACTTGAATCACTCCAATGCCCCATCCATCAAAATTTTAGCCCTTCTTGTCAATTTGGGGTTTGTCGTCCCCTCCACCATGTCTCTCAAAAAATTAGGGATCAAGGACTAAGAGTCCTAGGCCATCATTTCCTAGTTGGAAGTAGATAGGGAGGCATCTAATGAGATAGGGGAAGGCCTTCCTTTGGGTGAAAGTTTGTGGGTGTTGCTTCTTCTCCTTTCCAATGCCTCCTGGACACTTTTATACAAGTAGGATCTAGTTAACTTAGGATCTACTTTTGATTTATTGCTTTGAACTTTTGGGATCCTTTGAAGCTTGTGGTAGCAAGAAGATATTTTAGGGCCAAGGTTTCCCCTTTTATAGATCCTACTTTGGTATGTTAGCATGTAAAATAGTTTTAAATTCTCCATGCACATAAAATCTTATCTTTTTGGGAAGGTTATGAGAATTATCCATTGTCACTTTGGCCTTGGTTTGTTTAATTTTTTTAAATAACTAGAACTTCTTTCATCCATAGAGCTCTTCATTCTATGATATTTGATATCTTATCCACTATGAATGCACAATATGGTTGTTGAAACCTAATAGATATGCCATTTGAACCAATGCACCAAGTCCACACATGTTGCTTTAATAGAAAATGGTCAATGTGATGCAAATACCCCTTGGTTCAAATTCAACCAATGACCTATTAGATACACGTATAATTAGTGCAATGGGAAGGCATTCTACTCAATAATGGTTTGGGGCATTTTTATGTTCAATCAAGGAGGTCACGTGACTTCTTGGTTCTTGCAATAAATCTCATTCATTAGATATACATACCTATCATGAAGATTTTCCAATCACACTTTTAGATTTGGCATGTGCTCTTTAGGTGTCATCCATCATGACCTTGTAAACAATCAATTTACGGTATATTTTAGGGAATACCTTCCTAATTAGGGATCAAGTTCTTGTACCTCTTGATAGCCTACGATTTAATCAAATTTCACCATTTATATCAGCTGCTTGTGGAATTCCTCTTGAAATAGGTCGGTCTTGCTCATAGTAATTGATGATATTTGATATAACAATAGGTATTGCTTTACCCTTAGCACATTTTTCTCTTATATTTGGGTTACCATAAAATTTCCACATACTTAGTTCAAGAGTTGATGTCACTTTTCAAAGCCAAAAATCCCCTAGCATCCTTGTCATTTATTTATATTTAATTGGATAATTGACACTCCTTTGGTAAAGGTACTCTACTCATTAAGACTTTGTTCTTAATATGAAACCACGTGTTCCCATGGAGAGACACCTTCTTTCAATTGGTCACTTTGAGCTTTGCTTAATGTATCAGATGACTTGCTTTATGCTTTGGAAAGACCTTCTAATTTACAAGGAGAAAATACTTTCCCCTTCTCTCTCTCTTATTTATAATATATACATCATACCTACGATGATGGTCATCCCTATTACAATATATTTCATTAATTGGTATATGCTAATGTACCCCAATGGTACCTTCAAGATATATTTGTAAATAATATATTAGGGTTGAGTCATAGTTTAGAGTGTGATTTATATTTCTCCTTTTATGTAAGTGTGAATGTGCAGGAAATGCACAAGTATCATGTAAAGTTGTAATGTGCAAGAAATGCACAAGTTTCATGTGAGTTAGAGTGCAAGTGTAAGTTGAGTCTATATGCACAAGTGCCTTATATGTAAGAGTGCAAATATGTAATGTAACAAGGTGCACAAGTGTATTAGATTAGAGTGTGCAAGTAGAAGTGTAAGAGTCATGTATAGGTGTGAATATGTTATAGTGTCAAATGTTCATAAAGTATGTAATTGGCAAGTAGATAAGCCAAGAGTCATGAGACTTAGCATATGGAGAGTAATAGTCTAGTACTTGAAGAGTCATATCAATCTAGTTATATAATGGAGATAATGATACATAGATAGATATATCGAATATAATTTATATATCTCATTATCTAATTGTAAGAGAAAGAGGAGTAATAAAGCTTGTCTACATTTTGAACAATTAATATTTACATGCACATTTATGATTCAGGCTATTTACATTCATATTTCAACATATTATTGAATTTTATTTGATTTATTATAAGCCTTGATATACATATTAATTTGCTCATATTATTCTACTCATATTATTATCATCTTGACCTTTATTATTATATTGTGGTTATTTCATATTTGGGACCTGTGTGATATAACCTATGATATTTTGTGCTATTATAAGGATTAAAAATACATTAATCCCATCCTAGTTAGATTGAATATTTCATAAAAACATGACACTCAAATCTTAGATAGCAACTACTCTAGGTGCTCGTTGGGAATATATGAATGCATCTCGTCCATAGAGGAGTCTAATTCCAATGTATCATCTTCATCTATGTAGGATTTTTGTTCTTTGATCTCTATAGAGGAAACTTGTTCTATGTGGTGCATGTGGAGATGTTCTTACGTGATCTTAAACTTAGTCCCATACCTAGTTTAGAGTATCATGTGTATCCAATATAAGGATAGATAACATTTGATCATGGTGGTGCAGTCCCTTGAAAGGCATATCTTGAATGTTGTTGATAGATCAATCACCACTATATCTTAGCACAACATTAGGTTAGGTTAAGCTTGGAGAGCCAAATGGAGGTCTTATATGAAGATTTTTATTGGAATTCCATCAATATGAACCATCCTATTGCTAGCAGGCTCACATATTAAGTTGAGTGCACTGCTACTCTTTTAATCATGATTGGTGTGCTCGACGTAGAGTCCACCAGATAGTTATATATTAGATTATCTCTGTAGATTAAATTTAGATAAAATAGCATATTCTTGGGCTATATGGACTTTGATCTAGAGACTTGTAGCATGGTGGGCGTGTTGTGCCCAATCAACTTTTTCTACTTTTTTAGGTCCTCTTCCAAATGCTTTATCTACTCTAAAACTAAGAGGATGTCTTAAAGAGGTATTGCTACAATGGAATTCCTCAGGTGCTCCACTACATTGAAGGATCCAATAAAAGGAGCCTTTGATATAATGCTTGATGTTGTCAAAGTTCTAGATCTTTTTGTCATCAAAGGTGATCTTTGTGGATTGATAGCAAGTTGCTTTAGATATTTTGAGATTGTTCTTGCAATCGTTGAAACTACTCGGGCCCTATTATTTGTAGGAGCTTGAGTCAATATATTTTTTTACTATCCACTTCTTTACCCTGGGGTCTAGGGTCCAGTGGACTAGACTTCCCTTTCTCTTCAATGGCCTTTCTCTTATTCATAATTATGTAATCCTATCATACTTATGGTCTCCTAAAATTTGAGGGGCCCACTTCATCTAATATGACGTATACTTTTGCTTCATCCCAGGCAACAAATGCCTACTTTGGAATTAAGTAATTGGAAACTAGTGGTGAAGTTAAATGTTGTCAGGTAGGTTCTAGACTTAGCATCTAAGATTTTGACTATGAAAATGGGATGAGATTAATATAAGGAAAATTCATTCCAACTTCATGAAATTCATTTTCGACATGAAAATTGGAAGGGTAACAATTGAAAGTAGAATAGTACCATCCATTGAGGTCTTTAACATAATTATTTTGTGTGGTGACAAAGTTATTGAATGAGTTAGATACATATTTTAGACTAGTACTAGCATGGGTACTATCTACTGAGTTAGAGCCTATGATTGACCAATATTTCTATTGGTTAGAGGCAAAGGCTTTTGATATTTATTTTGAGGCAATTAAGCATTATTATTTTCCTATAGGAAAGGAGGTTTTGGAAAGTTTTGGTACAAAATTATTTGAGCATTTTGCTACTTTTTTAGGGCTATGAAATTGTTGGAGAACATCCTTATCATATTTGAAATCTCATAAATTTTAGTAGCATAAGGATGATGTTGGGTCAAGTTAAAATTATAAGCTTACTTTGAACTTGTGATAGTAGTTGAATAGGTAATAGGTTGTATGGTGAGAGTAGGGTGATATAAAGGCTTTAGAGAGGGAAAAAATGGTGGGGATGGTCTAGGAGCTAGCCTCCCTATTTGTATTAGATCCTTTTTGGTCTAGATGTCTATCCCATAGATTGTTGATAATGAGTTCCCTCTCTTAAACTTAACCATCATGGAAATTTTAGAAATAAATGCTTTCAAGTAGTAGATAAATTCTATACCTAGGGAATTTTGTATCTCATCAAGGATCCTTTACCAATTCTTGTAGAACTAGATGCTGAAATAGTATATTATCTCTATGGGCACCCTTTTGATGGTTATGAGCTACTCTAGAAGAGATACTTCATCTACCTTCTCTTTAAATATACTTATTATGAGGTCTACTAGATGGTCCCAAATTATGACTGATTGAGGATTAAGGTTGATATACCATTCATGATATTTCCCTCTAAAATAGGCCACTAGTAGCCTTAGGGCTATATCTTTGTTTTAGATTAAATGCACTACACATAATCTCACCAAGTGGTGTGATTTTTCCATTGAGGTTATGACATCTCCCAATAAATAAGGTAGGGACTTAAATATTGAGGTAGGAATTAAATTCCATACAATATGTGGAGTAGGCAGGATCAAAGGATCTCTATCATTCCATGTCAAAATAATTTGAGAAGATTGGTTCATTAAAATTTTCATGTTGCATCATCGCTTCCTCCTCACTCTTCAATTTAAGGATGAAACCAACTCTTGCTAATTAGATCTAGCAAAGGCTCTAGTTACAGGCCTTATGCTCATATATTTTTTTATCTTTTTTCTTGAGAACAAAGTCACCAAGTGGGGATATAATGCTTCAATAAGCCCAAGATAAAGAGACCCCCACTAGAATCGTAGTCTAACTTTTTTCAAATTAATTCTTTAGGGTATTTTATTTTTAATAGAGTCATCAAGTGGATATTTCGATGATTTGCTACAAGTATATTTACTATGACCTTAATCAAGATCAAAGTTAGGAGTCTTCTTTCATTTTTGTGGGGAAAATATAAAAGCTCATCCTACAAAATACGTCAAATAGATTTTTGTCATCTTTGAACGTTCTATTTTATCAAGGTGACAACTCAACGTGCCTAGGACACCCACACCTTGCATAAAGCAACACAATAGGAAGATATATGAGTGAGGGAAACATCTATTGAGAAACCTCTAGGGATTTTATCTAATATCAACTCCTCGTTAGATTTGATCTTTGCATGCTTTCAGACCTTGGGGTGTAGAGAAAGGGATGGCAAGGAAAAAAATGACAAAAGGCATACAAATAAGAAAGTAACTTAAAGGAAAGTAAATTTTCAAAAAAGCTATAGGATTATTATATAGTGGAACTGGTAGATAAAGTAGTTGAGGATATAAAGCTATAAAGAAATGGGTTTCTGCCCAGTGAAGGTCATTAGATAGGAGAAATTTGCTTGTGAATAAGTAGGCATATTAGGGAATAGTTGAGTTGTTTGATAATTTGATGTTGATTTCATGGTTGAAAGGAGTCCCTAGATATATGTATTTTTAGTTAGGGCTATGTGGGTTGCATAAGCCATGGGTAGGAAAAGAGGTAAATTTTCAAATTTAATAAGTATATATTTTATGTGGGTTGCTTCTTCAAATATTATAGCTAAAGTATAATTATTAGAATTGAAACCATTAGTACGAAATTTAGTTGTAACCTATGTATGTAATATAGCAAATCTTGCTCATCATTAGGGAAAATATTTACTAGAATTAAATACAATGTCCTCACGAACCTAATATTATGATTATGGATGTTTTCCTAATGATGTATTTTTATAGCATTCAATTGAAAAATATCTTAGTATGCATTGCCTAAGTTACCAAAACTTTTCATGAAGGGTTCTATGATGGAGACTTCATGGTCATTGCACGAATAGGGAATAGACCATTAGTTTTAAAGGTCTTTGGTATATCCAATTAGGAAGTTTATTTTGTGGTATTACTAATGCAAGTTCTTGGTAAAATTGGGGAACCTACCAATATTTACATCTATTGTGGATATTGCATCTGACCTTGAGATGGGGTCATACACACTTGAGGTGGAATAATATACTAGATCATTTGGTGTTGTGGGAAACCTTGGGGATTTTATGGGATGACATATTATGGTTGAAATTTATGATTTGGTTTTTACATAGTGGATAATCATAATTTGGATTTGGTACAACTTAGGGATTAGGCATAGATGGTGGTTTTTTGAATCCATACTATAGGTTTTATTGGTTTGAAAATATCATAATCTACTATAGATTTTGCATAGGCTAGCTAGTTGGAGGCAACATGTAATTCAAAGTAGTGCCTTAAATTCATTGTTCCCCATTTAATTAGGTGATGCTTACCAATTTTGCATAGTGCCCTGGCTTAATAGTGGCAAGTTTATTTGACCTATAACATTGTTTACATTAGGGTTGGGTGGATTCAATTAACACTGAGATATAGGTTGACCTAGAGGGATTTGTATGTTTGAAAATTTTATTCACTAACTTGACTTGAGCAATGACTAATTATAACTAGTAATTATCTCAGGGTTCCCTTGAGAAATCAATGACGTTGCTGGTTAACTCACCCCTATTTGAGTGTTGGACCCTATTAGAAAAGTGTGACTATTTTGGAAACTCTTCATACCACTAGATTATCCAATTAAAGACTATAATTGATTGGTAAGTTGTGATGTGTTGAGTAAGGCTTACAAAATTTAGGGCATACCATGTAAGAGGGTTTGTGATTAAATTTGGAATGGTATGCCTAAAAAAGGCCGAATATTGAGTGGTGTCATGTAATATCAATTGTTGGGAGATTTCCTATTATAATTGAGCAAAAACATGGAGGTGTAGGTAGAATATTTTGACCTTGGTTAGTTGGGTTTGTTGTTGAACCTTTTCCCTTTGACAATGTGTTTTTTTGTGACTTTGCATATCCACAACACAATCGTCTAATTCTCCTACTTTATATTCTTTATTTGGTATCAAATGGGTTCAACTAGATGGAATTACTTGTTGAATTGTTGCATCCTTTATTATGTAGCGATAATACAGAATTGTACCTCATTCATTCCTACATGAAGGAAAGTTTTGGGTTAGAAAAATAACTTTTCTAGAAAAATAGTGAATTGCTCTTTTTGGAAAAGGGTGATTTGTTGAAAAAAATACTTAAAATGTTATCAATAAAATAAAAAAATCCAATCACTCTTTTTCTAAATAGAGTTATTCATTTTTTTGGAGGATAACAATTTGCTTCCTTAAAACTTGGCAATTTTTTTATTTTTTTTAAATTTAGCAAATCACACTTATGAAAGAGTGAATCAATATTTTGATTAAAACTTGAAAAAAATAATTTAAAAAATGGAGAATTATTTTTTGATAGTGGCAAATCTCATTTTAATCCAAAAATGGAGGAAATCACCAAATTTCCCCTTAAAATAATTTATTGTGAATCAAGTCAATCTACAAAAACATTGATTTGCCATTTGGTAACTAGAATACAAATATCTTAAATCTTTGTTGATTTTTGTAATAGAGTATCCATTCCATGAATAAAATACAATCCCAAATAAAAATTTGAAATATAGGTTCAGTTAGTTTCAAATATTTTTGTGAAAGGGACTAGACCCGATTTCATCATGGAAATTGAGCCCATGGTCCCACTAGGCATGCCATACAAATTTGAATTATATAAAGGTCTGACTATAGTTGTGTTCATAATTCCATTTCAATAATTGGAATAAGAAGAATCATGCCTCCTTCAACCTCTAGATTCAATTCCACTCCTCACTAACCTTGCTAATATAGAATAATATAATCTCAAAATTAAAAATATATATGAGAAATTAAATAAATGAAGATAAGGGTATGGGAAAATAAAATAAATTGCATGAAAATAAAATATGGTCATAGTCATCGTAAGGAGAGTGTGTGATCAATGAACGCATATGAAAAGGTTGAGTAACATCAGTACACTCTATAACCTATACAATCAAAATAATAGAAGAAAGGCATTAACAATCAGTGAAAGGGTAGTGCTATAATCACTATGCATTCTATAATCTAAAAGAGTAGCCCCATAATTGGAAATTAAATGTCATGCATAGATTTTTTTATTATTATAAAATTAGTTTGAGAGTACAAATAGGTATGATTTGTTCAATGTTGAAAAGATTTTTATAATGTAGACCCTAGCTCTTATTATTAAAAAAAAAAAAATTATCTAGGAACTACCTGAGGTAGAAAATTTCTACTCCTATTTGATTAATTTAGGGGTATATTTACCAAATTATGTACCACTAAATGCTACATTTTTCCAAAATTATTTCTAAACTACTTAGAATCCTTCTATCTAGATTTTGGTTCCATAGAATATAAAATGTTGCTTTCTAGGTGGCTTTATTGAATTTTGTGTTCCCTTGTCCCACTTTCCCTAAAAATTTCCAATTCACTCATTTGGGAGGATTGATTTACTACTTTGTAAAGTAGATACAATCATAAAAATCAAATCATATCTTTTAAGTGGATTGCATCTTGAGTGAATCACACTCTAAAAGTGGATTGCTATTTTGGTGTACAATTTATTTTGTCCATTCTAGGGTGTTTAATAAGGTGTCTTGTTGCTCCAAATATTCAACTCATTTGTTCTTTAAGGTCCTCAAATCATCAATAATCTAAAGGTAGTAGCTGAGCTACCATATTTTCCTTCTAAAACTTAATTTTTTCTAAGATTAAGTGTGGGAGTATATTATATTATTTGGTACATGCTAATGTACCTATAATAGATTACGGTTGTTTTATAGTTTAGAGTGAGTTATATTTCTCTTTATATAAGTGTGAATGTGCAGGATATGCACAAGTGTCATGTAAATTTGTAATGTGCAAGAAATACACAAGTGTCATGTGAGTTAGTGTGCAAGTGTAAGTTGAGTCTATGTGCACAAGTGTCTTATATGTAAGAGTGCAAATATGTAATGTAAATATGTGCACAAGTATCTTAGTTAGAGTGTGCAAGTTATGAAGGTCAAGAGTCATGTATAGGTGTGCATACATTATAGAGTTATGTGTTCATCAAGTATACAAGTGTCAAGTAGAGGAGCCAAGAGTCATGAGACTTGGTATATGGAAAGGAATAATCAAGTATCCAAAGAGTCATTCTACTATGGCTATATAGTACTCCATAGAGGGAGAATCTTATATCATATCATATTTGATTATCAATATCATTATCATATTTATAAGATAAAGAGGAGCAATAAATATTGTATACATTTTGAGCAATTAATATTCTAAGTTGTTATTCATGCATAATACAAATGATTAAGGCTATTACATTGATATTATTGCTTAATATTGAATATTATTTGATATATTATAAGCCTTACTTTATATATAAATTTGCTCATATTATTATACTCATATTATTATCTCAAACTTATTGTATTGTGGCTATATTATATTCAATCCTATGATATTTAACCTATGAGATTTATGGTAGTATTAAGGCTTAAAAAATCATCGGTGGTATCAAAGCTACCATCAGATTCTATCTAGGTTGATAGAATTAATTTATATACTTATAGAAATTGATTTATAGTTTATTTACTTTGAAGGCAGTGAGACTTGAATTGTATTGTAAGGTCATATTGAGTAGAAGGCTAGGGTCATTCCACTAGGTTGAAGGAAAACTAGTGAAGAATAGAGGTTCAACTATATTAGAGATATTAGGCAGAACCAACCTTGAAGGAAGGTGGTCATTTAGGGCTAAATCCACCTTGACATTGTAGTTTGAAGATTTGGAAGATTTGTAGATTGAAGATAAATAAATTTTAAGATATTTTATCATTCAAAGATATAGCTAACCCTTGACATTGATTTTAGAGATAGTTGAAGAATTACAGATATAAATATCCCTTGACATTGATAGTTGAAAAATCAAGGACATTTAGAGTCACCTTAATAGTGATAGAGGAATCAGGGACATTCAACGTCACCTTGACATTAAATATTTGAGTTGCAAAAAAGAGATTCTCTGACATTGATTTTGGATTCTTAGGTTGCACTAGTAGAAACCTAAGATATTATTGATTTCAAGGAAACAAAGCAACATAAGTGTGATAAGCTTTCTACCATAGATAAAGAAGAATTTTAACTTTGAGGTGTATAGAAGATAGTAGTTTTGGATTGAGAAGCACTTAGAGCTTACTAAGAGAATATAGATTAAAGAGCAAAGAAATAAGAAAGGTGTATCAAGACTTGAGATGTATCAGTCTTGACATAGGCATATCATTTAAGAAGCGATATATATCAAGTCTTGAGATATATCAGTCTTGAGATAGGTATATCGAGATAAGGTAAGAATTGAATATTTAGTAGATAAAAGCTAAGATAAGATTCATATCTTTCAAGAAAAAAGGTCCATATAGAAAATATATTGAAGAATAGAAGAAGATGCCTATGTATAGAGTTAAGAGGCCTTACAAAAAAAATAAAAGCTTTTCTAGAGAAAATGAAATAGAGGCTTAATATGAGTAGCCATATAGATATCAAGATATAAGAAACTATGCAAAGATGAAGAGATTTAATTTAAGGAAGAAATAAAAGGCTCTATATTTCAATCAGTACAACCATAGTACGTAAGCGACAATTAGAAGAATAAATAGTAAGAAGAGGCTCAAGATTTGAGCTCAGAAGAGATGCCCAAGGTTTGAGATGTAAGAAGAGGCTTTAGGGTGAAGCCATTCAACTCAATCCAGAGTAAAGCTATTTGGCTTACATCAACGTTAAAGGGTGAGCTAGTCAATTTAAACAAAGCAAAAAGAAGTAAGCCATTTGACTCAAACTAGAGCAAAAAGGTTACAAGCTATTTGTCAAGGAGAATGTAGAACTATTATGATTGAACAAATATCCACCTACCAAATTTGGAGTTTGCATAGAGACAAGCATCGTTTAACCTGCAAAAAGGAGCAACTAGCATATTAGAGAAAGTAGAAATAGCAATACGTAAAGTTGAACGAGTGCAATAATATGGAACATAGTGTAATAAGGTGGAATAGCCATGTTGAAATTTAGTTCAACGTTAGATTATCCACATTCAGAGAAAATATGCAACATAAAAAATGAAAACATAGCGTAACACCAATCTCTAAGTGTTTCATTGGAACACTAAGAGCTGAGTGCTTCATTTGAAACCAAAAATTAGAAGAGAAACCTAATTGTCTAAGAGATATTCCTAGAACCAAGGAAAGGTGTCTAACATCTAATGAATAATGTGAGCGTCGATTTAGTGTATAATAACACCCAATAAGAGCCAAAGCATTGAAGATAACCATAGGGTAAAGTATGAGCATTGAATACTACCATAGAACAAAGTCTGAGCATGATGTAACACTCAAGATAAGCCTAAACATTGAAGAACATGTAGAGTAAGTTGTACTATCCAATGAGTCTTGAGCATTGAAGAGTGCAGTATGTAACATTCGAGGAAGAAGAAGTGCCTTCATGCACATGGTAGATCAATTTCCAACATCTAATGCACTTATGAAAGCATATTGAAGATCTTACACGACCGAACATGAATAGTGAGCAGGGAGAAAAGTGTGCATTTGAGATAGTGAGCAATAAGATCATGTGATAATATTTGGTGAGAGGTTAATTTAAATTTAAGGTTTAATTTGATTTTATTATAGGAGAGATAAGTTGATTAAAGTTTTAAAAGGTTTATTAAAGGAGAGATAAGGTAGTTGATTAATTAAAATTTTTAAGGTTTATATTTTAGTTTTTTGAAATAGGAGAAATAAGGATTGTTCATTTAATTCTTAGGAGAAGAGTTTTAAAAGCTTTATTAAGTTTTTCTAATTTAGGAGTAATAAGATTTTATAGAAATATTTGAAAGTAGTAGTAATAAAGTTATTTAAACCTTTATGGAGTGATAAGAATTTTAGAATATTAAAAGCTTTATGAAAGCCTTATTAATTTCATAAGTTTTTCAAAAAATGTTTGGAGTGATAAGGAATGAAATTAGTATATTTGGTTTTTAAAGTTTATAAATTTGAAGTTTTCTAGTTTGACTTGGTTTTATATTTTTGAAAATAAAAAATTGAAATTAAATTTTTTTGAATCTTTGCAAATTTATTTATTTGGGAGACAAAAGGATTTCTACTCCATAGGAATTAAATTAGAAACTTTGAATTATTTAAACCTAAGGAGTTATAAGGTTGTCTACTTCAAAGGAAATATATCTTAATATTGATTGCATATCATGGAAGAAATTAAAAATGCATTCAATAATGAAGATATAGCTAATAAACTAAAATATTATTTTCAAAGAATGATAGATGACTTTGATAGTGAGGAGAAATCAACAAGATCACAAAATAGTCAAGAGGATACAAAACTAGATCTTGTTACTACTAGTTCATCAATAAACTCCATCACAAAATCAGAAACTACTAAAAGTATTGAAGATATTCATCATCTACAACTTATCTACATGGAAAATAAAGAAAGAGTAGCTTTGGTTTTACATAAATGGTTATGCTTTTTTACCAAGTAGAAATATGAACTTGAAGCTCTAAGAATAAAACAATAAAAATAAGTTCAAGGTGCATTTATGGTAATAAAATTGGTCATGAAAAGGCAAATTGTTGGAGTCTTCATCCATGTAAATATTATGGAAGAAAATCTCATTCTTCTATATTTTATTGGTACAAGGACAAGTATTGTAGAAGATTTGAAAGAGAATTATTATTCAGATTAGACTATATTTTTCAAATACTCATTTTTGAAGCATATTCTAACAATGGATCCGAGTGTTCAATTTCTAAAGTTCAAGAAAAGAAAATATTTAGAAAAATATAAAGAGGGAATTGAATCAAATATGGTCCAAACTTATATTACAAAGAAATTAAAATTACAGCAAATATTCTTGTAAAAGAATCTAATGACAATAAGAGAGTTCAAGAGACTTGTAATCTTGAAGCTACAAATATTGAAGAACATGAAGATGATGATGAACACAAAGCAAAAACTAAGCAAGGAGAATATGAACTTGATGGAGCTCAAGCAAACACTTGCATTGCAAGGTCACTTGAAGAATGAATATCAATACGAAGACCATGATTGAAGACTAAAGTCTTCAATAACCGAATAATGTAATACATGGTGGTGTTGGAGTATATTACATTATTTGGTACATGCTAATGTACCCCCATGGTACCTTTATGGTATATTTATAAATAATAGATTAGGGTTGAGTCATATTTTAGAGTGTGAGTTATATTTCCCTTTATGTAAGTGTCATGTAAAGTTGTAATGTGTAGGAAATGCACAAGTATCATGTGAATTAGTGTGCAAGTGTAAATTGAGTCTATGTGCACAAGTGTCTTATATGTAAGAGTGTAAATATGTAATGTAAATATGTGCACAAGTGTTCCAAAATGAAGAGATAGAGAGTGAAGTATCTAAATCCAAATGGTAACTTCCTGAATAACCCTCATGTTATATCCTCTTCATTTTGGAACACTCTCCAACCAAGTTTAGCCAAAAGGGCATATTTATTTTTCTAACATCCCTGAGACCAAGACTCCCTTGGTTTTTTCTAGTGTGGATTTGCTCCCAAGACACTAAGTGAAATATTCTCTTCTCCTCCATACCTATCCACAAGAATCTTTTTTGAATGCTCTCAATTCTTTAAATGACTGAGAGAGCCGCCTTAAGCATGAAAAGGAAAAATATGGGAATACTCTAGAGGGAAGCTTTAACAAGCTACCCTTGCTTGCCTACCTGATTCTAGTTCTCTTTGGACCCTTTCCACCACCCTATCCCAAAAATTGGATCTAATAGGCCCCACATATAGTGTAAGACCCAAATAAATACCAAGAAATTTAGCCTTGTTGCACCCCAAAATGCTCAATAACTTTCTATATGTCTAGGTACCCACACTCAAAAATAATATTGAACTCTTCTCTAGGTTTATCTATTGGCTAGACACTTCTTCATATTCAACCAAGATTATTTTTATTTCCCTAGCTTAGATAACAGAGACAATGATAGTCAGGAACGTATCATCTGTAAATTAGAAATGAGACTTGGCTTTTAATGTCCAAGTAAGCCTTAGCCATTCTAGAATATATGAAGCCTTAACCATCCTCCCCAAAGCCTCTTCCATAAGGATTAAAAAGAGTAGGGTAGAAAAAAAATATGGTGGCCACCCAAATAGGCATCTAGATAGAAAGATACTAGATATGAGATAGATAGAAAGCAAGATCTCTTGGCTATTATACTTGCTAAATCCTCATGTAGGAAGCAGTTGAAAAGAAAAGATTTTGAAGGGAAGGAATGCCAAGGATGGGGAAAATAGAAGGACGAGGGGGTAGAGCAACCCCGAGAATGAGCTCCCAATGAAGATATGTTCATGGAATATTAGGGGGTTGAATAGCCCCTCAAAAATTAGGCTACTAGAATCGATGAGAAAATAAGTAGATCCAGATATAATATTACTCCAAGAAATTAAGGTGGGTGCAAGGAGGATGAAGAACATTATGAAACAATTTTGGTATAAAGCAGACTACCTAAATGTATCAGTTGTAGGTTCCTCTAGGGGTTTAGTTTGCTTTTGGAACCCGAGTAAGATATTAGCTACTCTCCTTTTAGGCACAAACATAGTCCTAACTATTTTATGCAAAATTAAGGGATCCAACACTTAGTTTTTCATCTCAAATATTTATGCTTTGAACTCTTATGTTAACAGGCATAGACTTTGGGAGACTTTGGACAAGTTTAGATAGGGGTTTAGTAGGAAAGTTTGGCTTGTGGTGGGGGATTTCAATACCCCTTTATATGTTTCATATAAAAGGAGGGGTTGCTTGAACCCTTCTCAAGGGATGCTAGACTTTGAAGACTTTGTTAATAGAAATGAGCTCAGATATCTAGATTTGAAAGGTTCTAGATTCACATGGAGTAATCGTAGGGTTGGTCATGCTCTAATTCAAGAGAAACTAGATAGATTCTTAGTGTCCTAGGGAGGGGAGGATTTACTGGGTGAGGTGGTTGTCAAAGCCCTTCCTAGGGTGGGGTTAGACCATAATCCAATTCTATTGGCTTCATAATAGCAATAAAAATCTTACCCTAGGCCTTTTAGATTCAAATCCATGTGGCTAGACCACCTAGAATTATAAATCAAAATAAAAATGTGATGGACAAAGCCTTTGTCAAGGACACTTGTGGATCAGATTGGAAAAAATATTAGGTGGGTCAAGAGGAATTTGAAAGTTTAGAACAAAGTATCCTTTGGAAATATCCAAATGCAAAGGAATACCCTAAAGGAACAACTGGCCAATCTAGAAGAGGTCATTCAAAGGGAAGGATACTCACAAGCCATTAAAGTAATAGAGAATTAACTGCTAGCGACATATCATAACTCCTTAGTGAGAAGAAATGTTTTGGAAACAAAAGGTAAGGATTTTATGGTTGAAGGAAGGGGATAAAAATACTAGATTCTTTCATGTTTTTGCTCTTAAGCATCATGCAATTAATAGGATAGGAGAGAATCTTGCAAGGAATGGAGAGATAATTAGGGATATAGAGGCTATTATGAAGGAAGTAGGTCATTTTTTTAAGAAGCTTTCGAAGTGAGGGGAAGGTAACCTTGAGGTTGCTAAAATTTTCTTGTGCAATATTCCTAGGTTGGTCTCCTCAGAGATGAACAATGCTCTAACTCGACCTTTTGAAGCTAAATAAATCACACAATTACTATTGGAAATGGGGGGGGCTCAAAGCTCTAGGTCTTGACGGGTTTCCCCCTTGTTTCTTCTAGAAATTTTGGCATGTTGTGGGGAAGGATGTTTGTGGGTCTATTTATAAAATTCAAAGGAGTAGGTTAATCATACATGACATCAATTCTACTTTTCTAGTCTTAATTCCTAAGTCTTCAGGTGCTAGATATTTAGAGACTTTCATCCCATAAATATGTGTAAAACATTTTACAAACAACTAACGGGCTAAAATATTTCCTCCCAATGCTCATCGATAAGGCCCAAGGGGCCTTTATCAAGGGAAGGTAGATGATTGATGGAGTTCTCTCTCTTCATGCGTTACTGCACTCTATGGATAGGAGTGGATAGGCAGGTATGATTGTTAATCTTGACATTTAGAAGACTTGGAACAATATAGCTTCCACCTCTAGGTCTTGCAACAATATAGCTTCCACCTGGATTTTATCAAGTTGATCTATGCTTGTGTCTCCACGACCAAATTTTTAGTCCTGGTGAATGGCTCTTCTGTGGGATATTTTAGATGCAAAAGAGGGCTATGCCAGGGAGACACGTTGTCCCCTTATATTTTTAACCAAACATAGGTGGTTGTTCAAATAAACACATCAAGTATATCCATCTTAGACTTGGAGCGAGTCTTTAAACCGTTATTGGTGAACCCTTCGATCCCCCAAGTCCCTGAGTGTAGAGGAATCAACATACCCTCGCGATCACCTTGGCTTCCAGTGGATCCAATCAAAAATTGTATATTTGTAGGGCAATTTTTCCCCTCTACAAGAGGGGATTCACAACTTTTTATTAATTTTATCACTAAAAATAGATGTGGAGATTATATCAAAAGTAACATTATTTTTTATATCCATAAATTATTATTGGAGGCAGTATCTTAGAAATTGTAACATATCTATAGAGAATGAAACATAATAGCAAATAATTTAGCACATTGATCTTTTGTGTAGGCAAAATTTAAATTTTAGAAGGCAACTTACCAGGTAAGATTTTATCTCTTAGTGAAAATGATATCAAGAAGTTGATTGTGAAAACATAGCAAATTGAGGAAGATGTGAATTATCTTTGAAAGAAAGATAAATGAAAAATCTTCAATAAAAAAACAAGTTGAATATGGTTTAATAAACCTTATAATAATATAAGTTTTTGTTATATTTATAATGGTGACCCACCAAAAAAGCCATACATAATTTAGTAAAACAATTATCAATAGCAATAATAAAATTTTAATCAAAATACTTTAAATGATAATATTTATATTAATATATATTTTTAATAAAATAAAAATTATATTTAAAAATAATATATTAAAATATAAAATAACTTAATGAATATTACTTTTATTAAAAATACAAAAAAAAATTAGAAGGGTGTTAGAAAAGCTTATCTTCAAATAAATAAGAAGACGAATAACCTTTAATTTTAAACTATGCTCTCCAAGTTTTCAATTTTGTTACCTGCATCTTGATGTATTTACTGCCCTTCCAGTCTTATGCAAAAATAGAGCAAGATTGTTAATGTCTCTAAAAGAAAGTTGAATAAAATTCTCCTTTATGCCCTGTTGGGTGGTGGACTAGTCTTTGCTTTTGGATGACTGTTTTGGTTTAATTTTTGTTTCTTTTGGCCTTGGAGGTTAGCTTGTGCTAATTTTGCCTTATCTTTCTCTGCTTTCTTTTACATGTGCTTAATTGATCTTATCTTTCTCTGCCTCCTCTAATGTAAAAGGTTTCGTGACCTTTCAAAACCTTGGTTTTCACCATCAATATATATATATATATATATATATATATATATATATATATATATATATATATATATATTTCATAACCTCATGAATTTTTTAAAAATTATATTTTTAAATTTCTATGTTATAATAATATTATTTATAAAAAATTACTTTTAATTTAAAATTAATTACAATATAACTTTTTGATAAGAATTGAGTGGGTTTGTTAAAAAATTTATCATAAAAATGAATCATTCAATAATATATATTACTTATTTTTATTTTTACACAATAATAATATTATAAAATTGTTGTAAAAAAATATTATTTTGGTATTTTTTTGGGTTCTCATCAAGAAAACTCAAGTTCAAACTACATTATGGATGAGTGAGTGAATGTGTTCAATAATAAAAAAAATATTATAATTTTTTTTTTTTGGTAGATAAGATACTATAGCATTAATACCGGGTTTTACAGGTTGACCCAAAACCTTTTACAAAAATCAGCCCAGGGTTGTTGATGAACATGTCCTTACTAAGGATCCTATATATGTAAAATCTACATGCCACCAAAGCCATTACATTCGGTAAGGCACATAGCCTGTTATCAAAAAGAAACTTCCCATACAACATTTTGGGTATACCCCGAGAAAACACACCTGCATCATAATTACAAAAAAAATAATTAGACACGGATCCCTTCCTTGAAACAGTGGAGAAACAAAAAGTTGCAAACACACATAGCAGAGTACTAAAAAAAACTCCCTCAAGCTCTGTATTGACAGTTACTCTTAATAATTCTTTGGTAATTGCTTTCTTCCGCATATGACATGCTTTGGGACCACATCCCATCTTGGCCAATCGGCCTTGGAGAAGTGAACCTGCTAGCTAGATTTATGGTGGTGGCTATCTGGTGGTCCATGTGGCTCTGGTTCGAAGTCTTATATTGTTGTTTCTTTCCTACCCTATGATTATCAACCAACCTCAAATTACTAAGATGATTAGGAGTCATGTTATTTGACATGTGATTTTCTCATTAGTCTTTGTGGTATTTCCAAGTAGCATCCATGAAGACTGACAACTTGGATAATTTTTATTGTGAGTCCATTTCAAAAAGAGGCAGGAATACTCCTAGCCTTTGAACTTACAGTGCCTTCCTTGTTGGTAAATTCGACTATCATTCTTGGCATTCTTATTGAATAAGCTCCTCTACTTCACTCGGGACACCGTGTTCCCATTTGAAAAGTTTGTCACCATCGACACCCAAATTGGCTAGCTTATCAATAATTTTGTTAGCTTCCCGAAATACATGTTGGGCTTTTATGTCTTGTCTTCCCTGGAAAAGGATCATAGCCTCTTCAACAATTGTTTTAATCCTCCAAGGATATGTTTTCCAATTATTGAGGAGATTTATAACATGCATAGAGTCTCCTTCTACGATCAAATTGCCTTCTAAGTCTTGAGTCATTTGAAGGCCTCTCCATATAGCTCTAGCTTCAGCTTCGTTGTTCGTCCTTGTTACCAAATATTTGAAAAACGTAAGCATCATATTCCCATTATGATCTCACACAATACCTCCAACGCCTGCTTTGCCAAAATTTTCCTTAGCCACTCCATCAAAATTAAGCTTAAACCAACCTGTAGGAGGTGGGGACCACTTAACATTGGCTTTGGGGTTGACTACCCTAGGCACAGACTCATCTAACAAGGTTAAGCTTAAATATTGAGCAATCGTGGTCTCTTGCAGATGAGATTTATGGATATCAAAAGGGATAAGGTTCACATTCTCGTTGGCAAAGGATAGGATCCTGGAAATGATAGTTTGATGATTATGGATAGACTCATTAAAGACTCTATGGTTCCTTTCTAACCACACCTGCCAAAGATAGTGATTGAGACAAATTTTCCACATGTATCTAAGTATTTGGCTTGAAAAGGGGTAAGGCCACTGGACGAACAAATCAAGTACGATGGCTGGTTTAACCCAAGAAATATTGAAGGCCTAAAAAACCTCACTTAGGACAGTCAAGGAAAAAGGGCACTCAAGAAAAATGTGATAAATGATCTCCCAATTAGCCTTGCACAGATAACAGTGATTAGTGATACAAATACCTTTACGCATCATATTATCAATGGTTAGAATTCTTCCTTGGATAACCAACCATGAAAAGACTACAATTTTTGGAATTAATTTTTTTATCCAAACTAATTCCTTTTGGAAGACAAAATCCTCGTCATCAAGTAGAAGCTTGTAAGCTAATTTAATAGTGAACTGCCCATTTTTCGTAGGAGCCCAGGTCACTTGATCCTCCTTGGGTCTCATGGGGATAAAATGTTGCCCGAGAATGTTACAAAGATCATTTGATTCCACTTGAAATACCTGAATCCTTATTTGTTTCCACTTCATTCTACCTCTATCCTCAACCATATAATCGAAGACTTTTCTGCCAATGAGTTCTTTCGTGATATCTCTGATTCGGGCTAAGTTAGGATATTACGTCAGTGGTTTGTCATTAGCCCACCTGTCATTCCAACAATTTATCCTCTCACCATTGTCTAAAACCCATCTTAAACCTTTTTTGATGATTTCCTTACAATTGAGAATTGCTTTCCAAAAAACAGAACCTCTGATTAGAACTAAGTCACTTCAAAATTCCATATTTTGAAGATACTTTAATTTGATGATAGTTGTCTATTCATTTTCTTCACCAGAAATGAGGCACCACGCTTGCTTAACTAGTAAAGCTAAATTCATATGAGCAATTCTCCTCAGACCTAAGCCCCCATTTTCCTTGGGTCTGCACACTTTGGTCCATCCTACAAGGTGTATCCTTTTTTTCTCCTCTGATCTAGTCCATAAAAATTCTTTTTGGAGTTTCTCATTTTTTTGGAAAACCTTCACAGGGGCTTTGAAAACGGAGAAGAAATAGACTGGAATGCTCTGAAGAGAGGCCTTAGTGAGGGTCAGCTTTCTTGCTTGAGATAGAAGATGAGCTTTCCATCCAACAAGTTTTTTTGAATTCTTTCAATAACCCTGTCCTACATTGACTCTCTCGGAGAACCAATGAAAAGAGGGAGACCAAGATACGAAGTGGGGAGGTTTGCTATATCACACCCTAAAATTTTTGCAATCCTTCCTTACCTTTGAATGGGGGTGTTCAAGAAATATAACTTGTTTTTATTGAAATTAACTTTCTAACTAGCAGCGTCCTCGTAGAGTTGCAGGATGTATTTAATTCTTGATGTATTTATAAAATTTATTTATAAACACATTTATAATTTTAAAGAGTTATTAAATTATTTAAATAGAGTCTTTAATAGCTGAGAGTGAGAATTATTAATATAAATATAATAATACATTAAACCTTAGCTCTTAATGCATTTTCTAAAATGTTTTGTTAGGAAAGAGCATCTATTTGTATTACATCATTAATATATTATAATATTTTATTATTGTATTTTTTTTTGTCTAGTATATATGATTTTATTTTTAATAAATTATCTATGATAAAAAGAGGTCTCATTCTATTTGCATTATAACATCTTAATAATTATATAAAATTAAACTTAAGTTTTTAAAAACTCAAATAAATTTAACCATTTAGTTATTTATATATAAATTTTAATGGTGAATGCTTTTATTTATTTTGTTGATGGTAATGTAACAATGGGTTGCACGTTTTTAAAAACACAACCACTTTGAATGTATGTAGACTAGAATTGGTTGATAAAGAAGGTGAAAGGAAGAATTAATATATGGTGCAAATATACAACAAATGACTCTCTTTAGGGGAGATTGTCTTTGGTCAAGTCTATGTTGGAGGTAATACTAGTATATTGGTAATATTTGGCTTATATACCAAAAGGATTTTTTGAAAAAATTAGATAGTTAAGCTATAGGTTCTTATGGACAAGGAAAAGGAAAAGGGAAGGTATTCCCTTGGTTAAATGGCAATCCTTAGCCAAGCCTAAGGAAAATGAAGGATGAGGACTTAAGAACATCATCCTATTTAACAAGGCTTTAGCAAAAAAGTGTGTTTGGAAGATAATATCAAAGGAACACTTATGGAATAACATCATACATGAAAAACATTTAGAGCCACTAACAGTTGAAGAGTGGATAAGGGTCCAAATGAAGTAAACTCATAATTTTTGAATCTATTGGAAGGCAATGATTCATATTGGAAATAGAGTCTACTCCATCATTTGGGTTATGTAAATGTATCCTCCAAGTTACATATATAGATTACTTCCTGTGCAAGTTATCTAGTTACTTCATGCAATGTAATAAATGCACAAGTGTCAATGTGCATGTTGTACATGTGCAAGTTATCCCTTGCATAGCTAGATAGAGTGTTGGACAAGCATCCTATTTTGCCTATATAAGGATGGTCTCTTAGATAGATAAATAAGAGAGTCGGGGGACATAGTCAGATAACATAGCTTAGTGGATAGTGTAGTTTTGTGTGCCTCACCATTCATTGGTGAGGATACAATGTAGATTTGTAGCTTTGTTAATGGAGTGTTCATTTCCTCCATAGCTACATTGTAATATTTTATATGATTTATATTTTCAGCATACTTCAGTCATCTAGCATATTTACTTTCTTTCATGTTATTTTGCATCTTGTGATTTTTATCTCTCAAGGCTCATTCATCAAAATCTAATAGTGGTATCAGAGCCATGGTAGATCTAGTCTGTGTAGGTCAATAGGGAAACCACCATTTTTGGTTAACTTGAGAGTTTTGTCAAACTGACGTGCTGCTGGACCAATCATTGTCAAAAGATCTCAAAAGAATGTAGGTGGTAGATTTTGGGAGAGTCACAAAGATAGGGTTGAAAGGAATCTCAGTTTTAGAAAATACTAAGATCATTTTTGTCTAGAGTCTTTTCCATAGAGTTGTTAGGAAAACTCGTGAAGATCGAGACTCAACATTCAATCCACTAGATTGACAAATCATCTAGTGAAGATCATCCATGTTATCTAAAATTTACTAACTGGTGCCTAAAGTTTATTTTGTTGTAGGAAATTAATTCTCAAAGGATTGGGACTCCTACGACAAAAATCTAGGAGACTCCAACTTCGTTTCTCGAAGGTCGGTGTGCCCTCATAGTGCAGATGTTAGTTCATTGTGCAAGAGAAGAATACTGTAGAAGAAGACTTCTAGTGAAGGATCGTGGTGAAGATAGGAGACTAAATATCTCCATTGTTGGATTACAGAATTCCACAGTTGAAGAACATACTATAGGAGCCTTGATACAGAAAGGTCATAGAAGCCTTAAAGAAGAAGCCATAAAAGTCTTGATACTGAAAAGGCCACAAAAACCTTGATATTAAAAAGGCCATAGAAGTCTTGATACTGAAAATACCATAGAAGCCTTGATACTAAAAATACCATAGAAGCCCTGATACTGAAAAGGCCATAGAAGCCTTGATACTGAAAATGCCATAGAAGCCTTGGTATTGAAAAAGGCCACATGAGCCTTGATATTGAAATAGATCACATAAGCCTTGATCTTGAAGAAGAATTCGAGAAGAATATTTGATTTAGAAGAAGACTAAATATTTCAGTACTAATATCTTTGTTGCAAGAACAAAAGATTCAGTGAGTTGGGAGACTTCCTACAAGAAATTTAGGAAGAGTATCTTCTTTAGAATCAGCTCAGCCCTTAAGCAAAAGTAAAGAGATCAAGTGAAGATCTCATTGAAGAAATTCTAGTATTGGAAGAAGAAGGACTGGGAGAGTCCTTCTCGAAGCCAGGAGCAACAAAATCAAATAATCTAGGAGAAGATATCACCACCAACACTTCTAGGAGCAGAAGGTTGAAGAAAATGTCTCAAGGAAGACCATCAAAAGTTGCCAGATAAAAGACCTTATGAAGGTCTCGTAGAGCATCCAGGAAAGGCTAGGAGAGCCTTGCTAAATATTAAGATAGTTCTTTGAGAACTCATTGGAGAAATACACTACCTAGGTAAAGTCCCTGATAGTGAAGGACTTGGGACAATTATCATCGTCTGATAACATGCCCAAGAGGATAATTTGGCAAGGACTGCCAAATCTGTGAAGAAGAATTTGGCAAAGAGTGCCAAATTTGAGAAGAAGAATTTTGCAAGGAGAGACAATTCCAAGAAGAATAATTTGGCAATGAGTGTCAAATCCTAGAAGAAGATCCTGCTTGAAGTCAGAATTTAACAAGAAGACTTGAAGATAGAATAAGCTAACCAAATCTTGGAGATTTGAAGATTACCTCTCATAGAAAGAAGGCACCACTTTAGAGACATAGAATTATCCAAATCTATAGTAGAAGGAGGAGAACACAAGAGGAGAACAAGCCACCAAATCCTAGGCTCATGAAAGAAAGTTTGAGACCATCATTTGGTGAAGAAGGAGTTGTTCAGGACATCCTACTTGAAGCAACAACTTGGTATTTTTAGACACCAAGGTCTACATCCTCTACAAAGGCAGAAGAAGAGATACAGAAAAAAGGTATGCAACTTATGGTGCAAAAATATTTATTAATTGGATTATTTATCAGATTTATTAGAGCACCTGAATTTGGATTAAAGTTGCAAAATAGAAATTAGATTACAGTCTTCTAAAGTGTAAAAGGAAATAGATTCTTTTTAAGGATTCATTTGCACATTTATTATTAGAGTTGATAAGATATCATATTAGCTTCTATCAACTATCTATTATCTAATTTTGGAAAATAAGACTAAGTCCTACAACATTGATTATAGTAAAATTGTAGAATAACTCTTAAAGATTCATTTTAGGTTATTCTTGATTAGTTGCAAAAAATTATTAGTGCATGACTTTGAGAGTTGATTAGAGTGATAAGGTATAATATTAGTGCATTAAAAGTGAAGAACTTGTACTATTATACCACTCTCAAAAAATAAAATAGTTTTATGTTTCTTGAAAGGCACAAAATCTGATTTGTATCAAGTGTCTAAAGACACTATTGAAGCACAAAAAATTGCAACTTGAAGTGGCCAATAGAAGCCACAAAAAAGGGTTAGAATCCTCCAGAATTTGGAGAACTTAACTAACCAAAAATAGAAATAGAAGCTTATGAAAGTGAGACTTGGTGAGTCTCGAAATCAAAAAAGCATTACAAATTTGAATGCAAGGAAAGAAAGTGCAGAATATTGCATCAATTAAAAAAAGCTTCTATCTACTATTATTGAAGCTTGGATTTGTTATCAAAAGTATCCAAGAAAAAAGGGAAAGGTGTGTCTACTCTTAAAATACAACCTCAAACCCTTGTATTGCAAGAAAAATCTGCCACAAAACCAAAATTTCAGATCTAGAAATAGAGTGCAAAAGAAGGTATATTAAAAAGCCTTATTATACAACATTATAATACATTATATGCACTACTCTAATTTGGTTTTTGATAGCATAAGAGCAAATTTGAAAGAAAAGGGTACATTTACTACAGGGAAAAATAGCCAACAAAGGTCGGACTTCAACACTCTTCTTCCCAAGCTAGAAGGAGTCACTCAAGGGCTCATTTTGGAGGTATGTACCTATAGAATCAAAGCTCATTTTAGATAATTCAAGAGCTACATTTATGTAGAAAAGCAAGTGCATATCAATTTCTAAAACATATCAAAAAATATATATAAGGGATTCAACACGATTGGAGGCACAAAAGAAAGAGGTAAAGGTGTTATATTTGTGGTCTCTAACTTGGAGAAGACCATCCACTGAAGGAAGCTCCAAATCGTCATCCAAGATCCATAGTGCATCGTATACCCACCTACAGAAAAATAGCTTGCTTACTACCCAAGCAACGTAGCAAAGCAAAGGGATTGTGAAGTTATAATCTCCATATTTGAAGACGTTACAAGAACAGGTTCCATGCAGAAATAACACGTGATATTATGGTCATCATTCCTATCTCAATATTCTAAAAACTCCCACGCAGGAGTTACAAGAAAAGCAGTGATACTTGGTATTCTCCATCAGCTTCACACGAGTGCCCATACATTTTTAGATTTCTTCGAGAGCATTGAATAAAGGACTTGGAGCATTACATAAAGAAGGAAGCGCTCACTTGTAACGAATGTGATACATGTCACACCGTCCATGATCAACTGTCCTTAAAAAGCATTCAAAGTCCAATTTCAATATGTGTGAGTGAAACACAATCAAAGATGTCCAAAGAGGGAGTGAAGCACAGTCAAGAAAAGAGTGGTGCACAGTAGAAACATTTGAAGTGTAGTGTGGAATATAGGGGGAAGGAGAATTAAAGGCTCTCCCATTTTCGAAGGCCAAACCTTCAGCGCCTACGTACCAACATTCAAGACCAGCAAAGCAAAGGGATTGTGGAGTTATAATCTCCATATTTGAAGACGTTACAAGAACGGAATCCATATAGAAATAACACTTGGAATTATGGTCATCATTCCTCTCAATGTTCTAAAAACTCCCACACGAGTTACAAGCAAAGCAGTGACACTTGGTATTCTCCACCAGCTTCACATGAGTGCCCATACATTTTTGAATTTCTTCAAGAGCATTGAACAAAGGACTTGGAGCGTTACATAAAGAAGGAAGTGCTCACTTGTAACAGATGTGATACATGTCACAATGTCCATGATCAACATCCTTATAAAGCATTCGAAATCCAAGTTCAACATGTGTGAGTGAAACATAGTCAAAGACGTCCAAAGAGGGAGCACAACACAGTCAAGGAAAGAGTGGTGCATAGTAGAAATATCTAAAGTGTAGCGTGGAAGATAGGAGGAAGGAGCATTAAAGGCCCCCCATTTTTGAAGGTCAAACCTTCAGCGTCTATGTACCAACATTCAAGACCAGTAAAGCAAAGGGATTGTGGAGTTATAATCTCCATCTTTGAAGACGTTACAAGAACGAACTCCATGTAGAAATAACACTTGGTATTATGGTCATCATTCCTCTCTCAACATTCTAGAAACTCCCATGTAGGAGTTACAAGCAATGCAGTGACACTTGGTATTCTCCACCAGCTTCATCCAAGTGACCATATGTTTTAGGATTTCTTCAAGAGCATTGAAAAAATGACTTGCAGTGTTACATAAAGAAGGAAACACTCACTTGTAACGAACGTGACACATGTCACAACATCCATGATCAACTGTCCTTAAAAAGCATTTGAAGTCCAATTTCAACATGTGTGAGTGAAGCAAAGTTAAATATGTCCAAAGAGGGAGCGAAGCACAGTCAAGGAAAGAGTGGTGCACAACAGAAACGTATGAAGTGCAGCGTGGAAGATAAGGGGAAGGAGCATTAAAGGCTCCCCCATTTTTGAATGTCAAACCTTTAGCGCCTACGTACCAACATTCAAGACCATCTACTCCAAGGAATCTCCATTACTTCAAGTGCCTAGGGTACCACTTATACACTGTTATACTCAACCGCAAAAAGCACCGAACATTGAGTAGATATTGCATCTAAAAAGGTAAGGTCTAGATCCCATTTATTATTGCTTTCATAAGTTGGAGATATAAGGGTTATAAACTAAGGTTAAATTCATATTTGCAATCTTACTTAGGAGGAATAAGGAATTCAACTTAGATTAAATTATTTTGTAAAGATTATTATCATTTCTCTAATTTCCTAGACTTGGGAGCCACAAGGATTACTCCATCAAATTTATTTTATTGGAAATTAGAAATAATCCAAGGGATATAAAAGAGGTTTTTAGGGTTTCTATTAAGGTTGGATAAATATATATTTTTTGTCTCAAATCTTTAAAAAGGAACAAAAGAATTCCAACATCAAAACCTCTTCAAATTTGAAAAAGTGCTTAGTTCAATTAGGAGTAATAAGGTGTTAAAAGTTGATTTTTGATTCTTACAAAACTTGTACAAAATCAACCAAAATTGAACTATATTTTTACAAAAAGCACTATATCATACTTCAAAACACGAAAGAGCCATTATATCTCTATTATTCAAGTTCAACCTTTCAAATGAGTAAAGGAATGTCATACAATGATTTTAAAACTTGCTCCAACAGGAACTAGTTCACAAAGCATAATCACAGGTGGTTTATTGATTCAGGAGCTAGTCATCATATGATAGGAAATATACAATGGTTTGACTGTCTTGAGGTTACTAAAGGTTATAAATTAAGAATTGCAGATAACCAAACTTATCCTTTTCATGGATATGGATGTGTATCTCCCAGTAAATCTTTTCCAAATCTTCTAGTACAAAAAGTATTATATATTCTTGGATTAACATTCAATCTCATCTTAGTGAGCAAGCTAGTAGAAAATAACTACATGATTAACTTTGGATATATGAATGGGATCAATACATGTCTCATTATGAATCAAGATGGAATAAAAGCAACAGGTTCAATCCATGAAAATACCTATATCCTAGACTCAATGGAAATCCCATAAGATATTGTGATGTTACAAAATGCTTCTAACTTATTTGCAGAAGAACAGGTTGAAGAAAATGAAAAACCAGTACATCAAAAAGGCAAGTACAGAAGGATCAAAAAGATGAGAGGACAATTGCATCATGCCCTACTCATTCATCAACAATCAAAATCAAATGAAGATACTTGCAAGGAGGACTATAAAGGTGACTGGATAGAATATGAATCTGAACATGCCAAAAATCATCCAATGAGAGTAAAAGGCCTAGCTGCAACCTACTCTGCATCATATACAAATTACCTACCCTGAATACAAAGAATGCAGAGGAAGAAGACTATGAAGATCAAGCAAAAGAAGATGAAGAAGATCCATAATGAAGACTAAAGTCTTCAATACCCAAATAATGTAATACAGGGGGGTGTTGGAAAAAGAGTCTATTCCACCATTTGGGTTATGTAAATGTATCCTCCAAGATACATATCTAGATTACTTCTTGTGCAAGTTATCTAGTTACTTCATGTAATGTAATAAATATACAAGTGTCAATGTGCAAGTTGTACATGTGCAAGTTGTCCATTGCACAACTAGATAGAGTGTTGGCCAAGCATACTATTTTGCCTATATAAAGATGGCCTCTTAGATAGATAGATAAGAGATTTGAGGGACATAGTCAGATAGCATAGCTTAGTGGATAGTGTAGTTCTGTGTGCCTCACCATTCATTGGTGATGGATACAATATAGATTTGTAGCTTTGTTAATGGAGTTCTCATGTCCTCCATAGCTACATTGTAATATTTTATATGATTTATATTTTCAGCATACTTCAATCATCTAGCAGATTTGCTTTCTTTCATATTATTCTGCATCTTGTGATTGTTATCTCCCAAGGCTCATTCATCAAAAGCTAACAATTCAGGCCTTTTATATTGTAAGTGATTGGCTTGCCTAGAAAATAGGGGATGGTTCAAGGATAAGACTAAGATTAGACTCTTGGATTGGTTGTGGTGATATGCACATACTACCAAATAATGTAATTCAGACCCTAAGAGCTCAAGGGATTGGAAATCTTGCCCAAACAATTGACGTAAAATCTTCTACAAACAGGAATCAAAGATCGAAGGAAGCAACAATGTTAGGGCTTCAAGACCATGAGGCACACCAATGAAAAGAATATGTGGGAAGACTTAAAGATAAACATATCAAGTTGCGAAATAAAGCTGATCAATCAGTTTGTAAAAAGAATAAAGCTATAGGAAAGTACACTTCAAAATTGAGGTATAAGACTATTGGAACATATTGACATATATGATATAAAAGGTAACAAGCATATTATTAAGAGATCACTATGCATCCACCTACACTTTTTATAAGAACGTTGGAGCGAGCTTTTCATGTTCATCTCGTGAATCCCGTCAACAGAACGTACCCCACCTTCCACCCGCACGCGTCCATCCGAAAGAAACCAAAAGTAGAGTAGGGTAGACTTTCAATGACAAATCTGATCTCCGACCTCCTGCGCTTTGCTATATTCATCGGTGGTACAATCTGTTTGAATGCGCTTCGATTCCCCGGGCCCAGGAGTTGACAGAAGCACCAACCGTCCTCCCACTTTGACGTGTGCATCACTTCTCCATATATATAAATATGGACCACGTGTCTCTCTTATTCCGCAATTTGAACTTCACCTATCAATATTGGCGGTTATAACATAGTTCAAACGACAACATCAACTCTATTTTATTGATCTTGGTTATAGTTATACAGCAATTATTTATTTGGTTCGAGTACAATTTTAGTCTGTCTACATATCAATGCATATCAACATCATTACAAAGGCGGGGAGGGGGGGAAGCATTTTGCTATTCACGATCTCTCAAGCCAAGCTGAGCATTTATTAGGCCAAGCAGTCAAACGAATAATTTGGTTTACATGTTTTGGTCCCGTGCTCAAATTAAATTACAAACTGAATTATTTGGTAAAGAAGAAGAGTATTTGTGGGCCTCGTGATACCGTTTATTTTTCCTCAACTCTGACAACTTTTGCCGCGCAAACACTCCATGTCAAATAAAATTCTAAAAATAAATAAATAAATAATGTTTATCATCATCCATTTGTAAGATGGTCCTTTGCCTTTTTACATGATGGACCTTTGACCATGTCCAAAATATTATTTTAATCAATACGGGCTTCTCAAGTCATTAATGTGTTCGTATTTGATTAGATTTGACCCATTCTATTAATGTTGAGCTGCATGCTTCTTGATAGAGATTTATTTATTTATTTTTAAAGTAAAGCTAATAATGGGTGTTATATTTGGGATTAAAGGAAATCTATCTCTTAGTAATTTAAACTTAATAATAATCCAATAAAGTATCGGTATAAAACAGCAAAGACTTTTAATTACGTAAGCATTGGTTTCAAATTTACCTTATTTGCGCTTGATAGTGGCGTGATCATTTAAACATAAACGTAAAACTAGAATTTTCCTTGCATAGTCTTGAATCTTTCATGGCTTGCTTCCATCCCGTGGTAAAACAAAGTAATAATAATAATTTTTTTTATTTATTAAACTTATTTTTTTATAAAATTTATGTGATCTGATTTATTATAAAATTTTAACCTAATTTTATATAAATAATATAATTTTTTTTTATGAATTTAAAGATATAATTTTTTTGATTAATAGTAGAAGAGGTTTTTAAAGGGTTCCGAAACCTATTACAAGCAGGGCTTTGAAAGGCATCCCCAAATATTAAATCTAGCAATAAGATATCAAAAAAGACTAAGATGGATTCCACGAATCCAACCCGAAAATCCAATGAAGCAACCTCTTAGCAAATAAGCTACAGATTTTTATCAAGCAAATACAAGAGATTGTCACGGTCAAACAACCAGCTGGCAACAAGGGCCAACATAGGAGAAACCGACACCCAAAACAACATTCAAATTCAAGATTTAAAATTAGAATTTGAAAATCCCACCCAGAGTTGCATTCAAATTCAAAGTTCAAAATTTGAAGATCCCGCCCACCACTAGGGCCTTGAATCTGGGAACCAAGCCTCACCATTGGAACCCAAGGGTGCTCAGAGAACCAGAGAGCTAAGAATCCCGCCTAAAACTGGAGCAGATCTACAACAACAACATCCGGCCTGACAAACAATTGAACCAAAAACAACCAAAAATCACTTGCTAGAAGCCCTTCTCAGTGAGGTCTTGGGAGGCCTGCCAACCTTTTTTGACCCCCAAAGAAAGAAATCCTTTTTCAAGCCACACTCCTAAACACATTTGTTCCAAGTATCCATGATTGGAACAACCTCATTCTCTTCGGGATGCAGAGCCTCAAAACTATCCATTAGAAGGGGTTGTACTCCGTTAGCAATTTCAGAGTCAATCTCCCTTTTCCTGAGTGCTCTGTTGCTAGGTCTCCCCACTTTCCTTTCAACCCCTACATCAATACAAGCTTTCCTGTGACTTTTGGTCTTCGGACCTGGAGAGCCTTTCTCAAACACAGGTTTTGGAGAGGCTAGAGAGCTTTCCATTAACTATTGAAGAGTCGGATCATCCATGTCAAGACAGTCAAAGGAATTTTGGAGGATAAGACTAGAGGGACTTACCTCTTCTCCACTCTCCCAAAATTTAGGAAGTTGAACAATATCCCTCGCTACTGGGCTCACTTCCCTTCTCTTCACAGGAACCCTGTTCAACTCCTCTCAATCAAACATGTTTGATGGAAGAAAGGATTCCTCATGTAATTCCTCGCTAAGCAACTTAAGAAATAAAAATCGGATATTTTCCTTTCAATTTTTGAGGGTTTCGCTTAGGCACCCACTTTTCACTGAGCTTCTTACTATTTTCCTTATGACTTGTTGAAGTACTCAGAGCTTTAGGATGCAGGGGGTATAAGCTCTTATGGTGCCCACCCTTACCACACTCCTAGAAAAATTAGGGTTTATTTTCATATTCAATGTTCTAAACCCAGGTGCCAAGATTAGAAAAGAGCTCAATAGAGCTTGGCAGATCCTTCTTGATATCTTCCATCACACACATTCTAGCATAGAGCATTCGAGATTTGGAACTGGTAGTCTAATCGAAGGAAATCAAATCCCCGATCATCTTGGCAATAGCTTGGAAGATGCTCTCATGCCAGAGATGAAGTGGGAAGTTTGGTAGCTTGACCCATAGTGGGACAAGATTAATGCTCTGAATTAGGGAATTAAAATATGGGGCTCATTTACGCAAAAATAAACCTTGTTTGACAAAAAACCATGGGCTCCCTTACAATATTTGTTTGGAATCCTCCTCACAGTTGAGCCTGATAAGGAAGAAATTTCTTGGGATGGCCACAATTTCAAGAGAACCAATATGTCTCCATCTTGCCAAAGCCCATCTCCTCAGAGCATCACTACTTGACCTCCTACCTTGGAATTTTCCCACGAGATTCCATAACCCATCTTTCAAGATATTATCAATCAAGCTATTGGGGATATGGGTCTGGTTCGATATAGGAGAAATGTCGAAGAGGGTGTTGGATCCTCCATTAACACTAGCGACCACTTTTGCATACGAAGGTGCACTAGGGGGAATGTAGTCCTCCATGCAAGTTCTATCGGTCCCCACATTTGAGCTTACCAGGATCCCACTCCTCCCATTCAAATGAAAAGGAGGGGTCACGAGAGTCAAATAGATCCGCCTTCATAGACTTAGCTTCTTCAGCAATGGGGTCGAAGCTACCCGACCAGGCATCCACCTTCTCTGCAATGCTCATCTGCCTCCTCTGCAATGCTCCTCTAAAACCTAAAAATTTGCATCGATTTGCTTCACAACCTAGCTACTGTAGCACAGTGCTTCACAGTTTTGCTTCACAACTTGACCTCCACAACCCTAATACAATACAAGTAATTTTTTATTGTTCGTCCACACAGATATCTTATGTGGCCTCCACAACCCTAGCATAACATTCGTCTGCAAAGATCTACTTCACAACCTAACTATCCTAACACAATGCTTAAAGATATAATTTTTAAACTATAGTTATTGGAAGCAATAATTAATAAACAATTAGAAAAATTATAAGCGAGATTAAACTGGATAATAAAAAATTAGCAAATATTGATAAAACAAGTTTCAATACTCCTTCAATTTTAAAAGGAGTGAAAGAACAATTTTCTATTTATAAATACACTTATACACATTTTGAACTTGGGTTTCTTTTCAAAGTGTTGCACAACTACAATATAAGAACAATTAATGATCAACAACTATTTTTTAAAAGAGAAATTCCTTGTAGGTGTCACTATGGATGGCGTTCCCGCCTAAAAGTCTTTGGTGAAAAATAATTGTCTAGTATTAACTTTTTTATGTTAGATGTTTTGTTGTAAGGTTGGACATGTTTTCCAAGTTAAAATGTCCATTATGACTCTACATTGCTCAATCTTCTTTATAGCTTCACAACTTCATGTAAACCTTTTTTTTTTGTGTGTGGAAAACATCCCAAAAGGGATGCCACTTTCGGGTAAGATCCAAGTCATGTAAACCTTTTAAACTCTCTATATTTCCAATATAAAAATAAAGCACATAGCCATGAAGATTAATATATATATATATTTGAAAAATATTGCTTATATTAATACAAAAAAATTAATGGAGCAGATTACAAAAATATGCTCAAAGACATCCAACTATCTGACTTGTCTTGAGTAGAACAATATTTGAGATCTTTGATTATAAGCCTTTTAAAGGCTCTACATTGGAACTGAATATCAATAACAACATTGGACACAATCCCAGAAGCAGGAATAACTACATTTTGCCTTCCAAATAGCATACAAAGTTGATGTTTTGATAACGGTCCACACCCCCCTAAGATGCTGAGGGCAACCAAAGGCATCTCCCAAGAGAATCAATTTTCAACTCCACCTGTCACCTAAGATAGGATAATAGGCCCACTTCAATATTTTCCAAACATTCCTTGCTACACTACAATCCCAAAATATATGTTTAACAGTTTCTTTTTTGCCACAACTACTACAAAGGTCTAAGATATTCATCCACCTTGCCAACCTTGCCTTGCAATGGATACCTTGGAAAATAAGCAGCCAAAGAAAAACCTTGAGCTGAGAAGATAATATGAATTTCCAAACCTGCTTTAGCCTCTTCTTCCACTTCTTCTCTAGACAGACAATGTCCCAATGTTTAACAGGATATGCAAAGAAGTCTTACACAATAGATTTTTGTAAATCTTAGTGCATTTGTAAGAAATGATTCTCCCCTGAAAGTTCCACCTCCAGTCACGAGCAGATTTTTGAAATAAGTAAGCTGTTCAGATTCTTCCCTCTGAACAACAATATAAGTTAAATGGTGGTTTGTCTGGCCCTATCAATATTAATATATTAAAAAATTATTTTTAATTAAATATTAAAATTTCTTAATTTTATTTTTATATGTTCTCGATTTAAATTATAAGGAAGGAGACCCCTTATTGCTATGTCTTCAAAGAGTGTGGTTCCTAATTGTACCACCCATTGTACTTCAAACTTCAAATATATATATATATATATATATATATATATATATATATATATATATATATATATATATATATACTTAAATTTTTATGTATATTTTAATAACCACTTCACATTACTTCAAAAATATATATATCTTAAAATTTTATTTATATTTTAATAACCACTAGTATATGTAAATATATTTACAAAATAAATAAATAAATAAACATATTAAAAAATAAAATATTATTACTATTTTATTTATGATCATGCAAATAGGTATCACAATAAACTTTTAAATGTCTATATGTATCTTTTATTCATATTTAAGATATATTGATTCAAGAACTTGTAATTTACAAGTTAAAAGCACATGAAAATTATTATTATAGATTTATTTTTAAATTTTAAGTAATCATTTATAAAATTTATTTAAGGTACATATTTTTTTAATCTTTAATCATTTTTAACGTGATAAATTCCTTAGAGACTTTATCCCCCATTTTGAGCCAATGGAATCAATATTTGAGCTTAGCTCCTTAGGTCGTATGAGCATTAGCTATTTGTTGTTGTTTGAGCTTGGCCACATAAAGTTGTAAAGTGGCTGAAAGAGGTTGAACTTCTAGATCCATGGTGGCTTGGTAGAGTTATGAGGTGGTGGTCTCATATGAGCGACAACAAAAAAGAGCCAATTGGCATCCTGTTGGCATTTTTGCCACATTATGTTGATTATTGATTTTTCATGCATAAGCTGTTGAAATTCTAACTCCTCTACAGGTTTGGATGCAAAAAACAAGCTAAATCTGAAGACTGTCGCGAAATCATGACAAAAAATAGCATGGAGAGCCAAAATTAAAAACCGTCGTGATATCGCGACATGTCACGTTATCGTGGGTCGGTTGAGGAGAGAGAAAACAAACGCAAAGTCGTAGCGATTTTGCAACGTGTCAAAAAATCGCGGTCAGCGCAGTCAACGACAGTGGGGGGGTAAAACTATAGTGATTTCGCGACGTGTCGAAGAATCGTGGTCAAAATGGTCAACGAGGGAAGCGCAAAAAAATCGTCGTGAAATCGTGACATGTCATGTTTTCGTGACTTACAATGGGCATGGAGCAGAGCAGAGAAAAAGGTAGCGAAATCGCGACATAACTGAGCGATAGGCGATGAGACTCAACTTGGTAGCGAAATCGCGACAAAATATGGCACACAGCGCGAAAGGCGAAAGATGTAGCGAAATTGCTACGTGTTGCGTGGTCGCGGTTCAGGTGGATGAAAAAGTTGAAGGCACGAACGGTGTCGCGATTTCGCGACACATGAGACCAAGGCACGAAGCAAACGTCGCGAAATCGCGACATGAAGTGGTAGCAGTAGAGAACGCTTAAAAACGTCACGATTTCGTGACATAGTGAGCAAGAAAGTCCAAGGAGACATAACCTGTCGCGATTTCGTGACATGATGGAGATTGAAGAATCACTTGAAGAAGAATGTCGCGTTTTCATGGGTTAGAAGCAGGACCGTACAGAATGCATGAAAAGTGTAGCGAAATCGCTATATGTCAGATTTTTGCGACATAAAAGCAAAGACTGAGCAATGGGAAGATAGTGTAGCGATTTCGTGACTTGTCACGTTTTCGCGACCTGGAGACAACGATGAAGGTGCCGATGAAAAGATGTAGCAAAATCGTGCAGTGTCATGTTTTCGCGATTTGAAGCAGCTAAAGAACAACATGGATGAAGAACATTGCGAAATCGTGCATTGTCACATTTTCGCGGCAACAGGGCAGAGAAAGAGCATAATTGTACGGACGTCGAGAAATCGCGCGTCGCCTTTTCACGGTTCAAGGTTGCGAAGGAGATAAGGAAGCCGAATATGTCGCGATTTTGCGACATGGATGATTTTTGTGGGTTCAAAGTGCAAAAGCGTATGGAGCAGAAAGACGTCGTGATTTTGCGACATGTCGCGTTTTTGCGACCTGTTACAGTTTTGCGCCAGAAAGCATTTCAAACGGTCTGATAAGGTTTTGCGATTTTCGATGATTAAAAGCACTCCAGAATTAAATGTGTTGCTGCTTTTCGATGCAAGCAAGGTAGAAGAACGTGTTCAAACCACCAGAATTAAAGATTTCCATTTTTCGAAGCTGCTATTCGTGGTTTCTAATGGTTCAAGCATATTTTCAAGAACGACAATTTAATGAAGACGATCGACTCCTTATTGCATTTAATGTCTGGTTTCTTCGAGGCTGGTCTAAGGGGATGATTTCCTTGTTTTCGTTGCATATTTTTGTAGATCTCGAGGAGGTCCGTCACAAGTTTTAAATGACTGTAAAGAGGCAAGACCTCTATATAAAGCAATGTAGATCTCAGAAAAAGGGTCGGGAGTTTGAGAGACAGATTGCATGAAAACTTTCAAGTTCTTGCATGAATGAAAGAGATTTGGCCTCTGATTTTGCAAACGTCTTTCTATGTAATTTCCTTCTATTTCATGCATTTCTCGATTATGCTTGTCTTTCTGATCTGCTGTTAGATTTAAATTCTGCATTTGAATTTGAATACTGCTAGTAAGGAAGTAAGTTCTGGAATGTAATCCTGGAGGTAGTTTGCACAAGGTCGTAAATGAATTATGCTGTTTTCTGTTATTATATGTTGTTTATACACTTGAAGTTCCATCTTGCTGAGTTTCTTTTCCTCGATCTAACAAATTCAGCCTATGACTATATTTCCCATCTCTTTCCGTAATTTCCTGTTTCTTTCTGCGTATTTCTCATCTCTTTCCTGCAACTTTAATCTAAAATCAAGTTTAGAAATAGTAAGGGAACCAACCCTCTCTAGAGATTGGTCTGGGAGACATCTCTTTCTCCCAGCCTTTCAATGTTGGCCGGGTCTAGGGTGCATACTTTTAGAAAATCCTTTCCTATGGCAGATTCGTGACCAACACATCCATGTGTGAAGGAAATGAGTGGTGCACTCGATCACACTATTCCACCAATCAATCCATCTCCATGTGCAATGATGTAAATATGCATGTAGTCCACATGTACATGAGTCATAGGATAGGTAGTTGAAGATTCATGGGTAGATGAAAGGCCAAAGGCCAAAGGACATATCTCCCTATATATATATATACCTTTGAGAGAGTAAAGTAGGAGCTATATTACAGGTTAGATAGTTAGAAAGTATAGTGAGTTTAGTAGGTACAATGTAGATCATGTATCATTCATGAAGTGTTCAATTCCTCCATTATATTACATTGTATAATTTTCATGATTTTTTATTAATGGCTATTTGCTAAGTTATTACAGAGGTTTATTATATACTTTTCTTGCATATTATATTGCCATTATCATATAGTTAACATTGCTTTCTTATTTTACATATTGTGGTTGCATTTTATTTAATATAGATCCTCAAAAGCTAACATTGGTATCAGATCACAAGGTATATTGATAGGAAATAGAGAGCCAAAAGAGAGATTGAGAGGAGATAGAAAATCTTATTTTAAATTTTTTTGAAATTGTATTTGGCTAGAGTATTTCCACAGAGTTGTAGAAAAAGTTGTGAAGACCAAGACTCGATATTGATTCCACTAGATTGACAAATCAACTAGTGAAGATTTATCATCTCTACATTAAAAGTTTTTCCATTACATTTTCTCTAATACTTTGTTGCAGAAAAAGGATATTCAAAGAAATTTGCGAAGCTTCCTATAAAGAGCTAGGAAGATTATCTTCTTTGGAATCAATCCAGTACTTGAAGCAACAAGTTGAATATTGAATATTTGGAGGCCTACAAAAAAGGCCCCATTACAAGATTTGCAGATTAAAGATTCCAAGTAAAATATTGAGAAGAGGGGAAGAGTCCAAAGAAGCCACATTGAAGACTACATATCAAGGAGGAGGTCCAAGAAAGAAGACCCCATTACACATTGAATATTGAGGAGAACCAAGAAGCAGATCCTCATAGAAATCTGAATATTGAAGACTTCAGAGTGAAGAAATAAGAAAACAACTCTAGAAGGAGGAGATCCAAGAGAAATTTCTCGTTGAAGAACTTCCAAATTTGGAAGATTGAAGATAAAAAAGGACTAGAAAAGGTCCTATTCCAGATTTTAGAAGCATCAGATTTTAGAGATCCAAGGAAGAGATCTCATTGCAAAATTTCCATAGTTGAATATTGGAGAGATCACAGAAAGGTCTCATTTAAGTTTTAAGAAGAAGATAAGCTACAAAAATTAAAGACCCAAGATAATAGGTCTCAAGGAATATTAAAAGGAGAAATAAGGAGAAGGCTAGGAGAGCCTCATTGAAGAAGTCCATTGGATAAGACTTGAGGAGAAGTCAAGGGAGAAGAATGCTAGCAAGGAAAAGTTCTTGATAGTGAATAATTTGGGATAGTTGTCACCATCCAACAACAAGCCCAAAAGAGAGAAGGATTTGGAAAGAAGTTTGCCAAATTTTGGAGGAGAATATTGAATAACTCAAGACATTCAGATTCTTGAGAAGTAGGCCAAAAAATAGGCATAATATTGAAGTCAAAATTCGATAAGGAGATTGAAGAAAAAAGGAGATAGAAGAAGCCACAAAATCTGAGAGATTTGAAGACTTCCATTGAAGGCTTGAAGGCTGGTGTGTGGCAGAAGAGATTGTTGTTTTTACAACATAAGTCCAAGATATTATTGGACAACATATAGAGGAGAAAGAAGTTGCGTTAGAATCTAAATTTTTTTAGAGCTAAAGATAGTAAGAAGGCAACATATTAGGCAACATTGATAGCTGCAAATTTTAGGGTCCTAGAACAACAAATAAAGGAGAAGGATCCAAGAATTTACAAATTTTAGAATAGCAAAGTAAAGGAGTTACAAAGCTACAAATTGATGAGTTAAAGAGATATTTTTTGGACAGCTATGAAGAGCTGCAAATCCATCAAACACAGGACAACATTTAGGTGAATCTAATCACCAAGAAATTCATCACTATACGGAGGTTAAAAAGGCATACAACATTTGTGCAAAAGGTTCATTAGTTGAACATTTATATTTATCTTATTATTAAGTTTTATCAAGCATCAAATTCAAGATTTAAAGTTGTAAGAGAAAGTTTTTTAGTTTAAGTCTTCAAGGTAGTGTTGAAGATAGTTTTTTACAAGGTTAAAACCTACACATAAGAAAAAAGAGTTAGATATATTTCAAGAGAAATAAAAATATAAACTTCTTATTATATTTTGGAAGCAAAGAAGCATATTCTAATTAAAGGTTGCATAGACTATAATGCATAATACAAGTTATTTCTAAAAGCTATTATAGTGCATTGATATTAAGCAAAAGGAGGAACATTAGTGCACAAGAATGAGGTTGAATTAGAGTGTCAAAAGATACCATTAAACACAAGTGAACAACAAGTATTGTTGAATAGAATACACCAAAAGGAGTATTATAACTACCAAGGATTAGACTAGGTGCCACCATACTAGAGTCAAGAAAGAAATCTACATAAAGAGACTAAGAAGGTCTCAAAAATCCAGGTGCAACTAAGGTATTCTATCTTAGTTTATTGTAAATTTAATTCAGGTTTTAATAGCACCAAAAAGAGATAAAGTTTAAGTGTCTTAAGACACCAATGTAGCACAAAATTATAGTCATCAAGAGGTAATTTTTATCAAGGCTTAAGCACAAGCTACTAAGTAAAGGAGATAGAGCCATCAAAGGGCTCAATATATTTCCATTCAAGGTGTCTAAAGACACCAAATACAATGCCATAGTCCCATGAAAGCAATACTTATAGTGATAAAGAACCTGCAACAAGAAGGAGAATAAGTTCGGGTAACACAAAGCAAAAAAGATACAAGTTGCAAGAAAAATAACACAAGGTGAATAACATAAGACAAGGTGCAAATAACAAGGAATAATAGCAAAGCATTACCCAAGCGAAAGTGGAGAAGAGCTTGGATGAACGACCACCTAGAAGAAAGCATTCAAACACCATAGGAGGAGCCACCTTTATTAGAGAGAAGCTAGCTTCATTGGAGAGGAGCCACCTTCACTGGAGAGGAGCCACCATACACTGAACATCAAGAAAGCTTGTTGTTACAAGAGAAGCGAAGTAACTTGCAAAGAAAATTGGTAAGAATAGGTAATAAAGAATGTTGAAGAGTTTGGTTGCATGCAAGGGGAGAAGCCTCCACTTGCCACATCAACCAAAGGAATATTGTGTCACTTGGAATAAAGGAAGAAGAGAACCTACATATCCTCAATGACATAATGCTTGCACAAAGGAAAAAGGTGCCTAGGTTTGGAGTAACCCTCATTTAAGCCAAGAAGGAATACCAATCATGATTGCAATGCTCAAAGCATATTACAAGGCTTGCACCACCTATATTAATGCCTTCAAAAGGTTGTAACTTCCCAACGCCACCTAACAAGAAGTCCTAAATTTGAGTGTAGTGTAAAGTGCCATGCGATATGTATTTCAAAGGGAGAAAGAGTGTATTAATAGCCCATTCTAAAGAAAGCACACACATTAAGTTTACATAGGTCAAAATGCATTGAAGGGAGAAGAATACCATCTTAAAAGTGCATGAAGATCACTACATAAAATGAAGAGAACAAAGGATAGAGTGTCATGAAGTAGTTAATACAATCAAACACCATTAAGTGAGCAAGATACCACACTGATTATAAGCTTATTCGAGCATAGAGTACAGTAGTATTGCACATAAATTTTAGCACCTTGAAGGTAAGATTTATTCTCATAACCTTTGCAATGTACAAAGGAGAAATAAGGAATATATTAAAGTTACAATTAATCAAGTTGTATGCTCTAGGATTATTTAAATAATAAGAGTAATAAGGTTTTCAAATATAAATTTTTTATCAAAACTGTTCTAAATACTTGGGAATTAAAGGGTATTTTGCCTAGATATTTGGAAAAACTAAATTCTTATCAAAATCATTGATTCTCAAAACACTAGGGAGACATAAGGTAGCCAACCTCAAAGGTTCAAAAATTAAAAGGTTTATTATTTAAAGCAATATGGATGAAATAATTAAGAATGCATTTAATGAAAATAGTGAAGAGCTATTTCATGAACTTAGGTTTTATTCACAAAACCTAATAGAAACCTTTGATGGATTCAAACACTTGCCTATAGATTTGAAAGAAATATTCTCTTTGTTTTTTAAGGAAGCAAAGGAAGAGAACTTTACAACATTAATTGGTTATCTTCATGAAGTACTTTTTAGAGCTTGGTGGAATACTCAAAATATAGTTGTATTCACATCAGAAGAATGCTTGATGATATATCTATCATTAATTGTTTTTGAACTCTTTCAAAACATGAAATAAAATAGCAATCCTAGTCAATATTATTGTGATGATATACTAACTCATCATGAAGAAGATATTCCTCTAGTAAAAATGCAGAAACAAATAATATGAAGAAGAAGGAGGAAGAGGAAGCATGATAGGAAGGAACAAGATGAAGATACTCATTAGGATACAAATAGAAAGTACAATGAAGAAAGCACAAATATTGAACCAAAATAAGAAGGACTAGATCAAGTTGAAGAACATCTGAGAGTCGAAGACCATATTTAAGACTAAAGTATTCAATACCCAAATAATGTAATATAGGAGGGGTGTTGGAATATATTACATTATTTGATACATGCCAATGTACCACCTTGGGTACATAACTAGAGTAGGAGTTTGTCTTAGATTAAGGTTTGAGTAGTTACTTCATGCAATGTAATAAATGCACAAGTGTTAGAATGTGCAATGATGTAAATGTGCATGTAGTCCACATGTACATGAGTCATAAGATAGGTAGTTTAAGAATGGGTAGATGAAAGGCCAAGGGACATATATCCCTATATATATTCCTTTGAGAGAGTAAAGTAGGAGTAGGATTACAAGTTAGATAGTTAGAAAGTATAGTGAGTTTAGTAGGTACAATGTAGATCATGCATCATTCATGGAGTGTTCAAGTCCTCCATTATATTACATTGTACTATTTTCATGAGCTTTCATTAATGGCTATTTTATGAGTTATTGCAAAATTTTCTCATATATTTTTTTTGCATATTATATTGCCATTATCATATAGTTAACATTGCTTGCTTATTTTACATATTGTGGTTGCATTTACTTTAATATAGATCCTCAAAAACTAATAATACCCTGATAACACTATCTTATCAAGCCACTTGAGGATCCTATCAGGTCTGGCATGCATGTTGGACCATGTGTACCAAAGAGTATTGGCACAACGATGACCCACATTGGGATCCAAAAATCCTTTTTTTTTTATGCATGTAAAACTATGTTACCATTTTGATAGCTATCCAATGTATTCAATGGCATCTACACTTATCTTACACCATTTAAATCATATTAAAATAACCACATATAACCCATGAGGGGAAAGGTAGAGAGTCTACAATCCAAATCCATAATTGGGGTTGTTCTACAATGTCATTAGAAGCCTAAATATTAATCACCTCAAACAATTTGTTATTGATGCTAAAAACTATCCACAATGATCTATAGGTGGGGTCACATCCATGAACCACTAGGTGGATCCACCATAACAGATAGATGAAAGTGGTAATGCCACCTTGACTTGGCACATGGTTGTTGTGAAGGAAGTGGCTTGCTAGCCAAATTACATGGAAAATTATAGAGAACAAAAAACCTACAACTTTCAATTCTTGTAAATGAAGGATACCAAGATCCAAGAATTTCTAATGAACCTCTTGCACCACATACTTGTGCTTAGAGTCTATTAGATTTTGGATATTCTAAAAAATAAATTTCATTGAGAGAGGTTGTATAATGAAATATCCTATCTATTGCGGTACTCTAAAGCATTGTAACTATTAATGGACTCTAGATCATGTTTGTAGCTGCCCAATTGAATACTAGATAAGTGCAACATTTTTTGATATGAACTCTCCATCCTCCACCTTGTCGAACATGTTGGGAGAGGGTTGGATGATCACTATAGGGGAGTGGAGGGGAGAGCCTACCTAAGTGGTAGGCTATGTAGAGATCATGTTCGTTGCCCTCAATATTCAAATTTGTTGAGGCTTAGGAACCTCTTTACTGGTGGTATCTATCAAAGGTGGACCGACATTCTCTTTTCCTTTCACCTTCTCAAAAGGCTTTGAAATGGGTGTGGATGGTGTCTTAGCCACTATCTTGGCCTAAAAGGTCTTAGGAGCATTAGATCATGTATTATTATACCCTCCAATAAAGGTCCAACCATCTTGTAGGTCAAAATGACTACACCAAGAGGAACAAGGAGATTTCTCAAAATTTTGCTAAGTATAGAAAATAGCCACGATTTCACGATCGGTCCAGTTTTCGCTAGCCAAGAGTTCAAAAACATGAGAAGGTAGAAAATAGTCGTGATTTCATGATCAGATCAGTTTTTACTGGTCGAAAGCCCGAAAATATGAGAAGGCAAATAATAGTCGTGATTTCACGATTGGTCTAGTTTTTGCTGGTCAAGAGCCCAAAAATATGAGAAGGCATAAAATAGTCACGATTTCGTGATTGGTCTGCTTTTCACTGGTCGAGAAGCCAGATGGAGGAGTGGAAGATAGTTGGGCCATGATGTCTCCCAGAAGATTAATGTGAGCGTGCGGGAACAAAAAAATCTTAATTGTTTGTTGTTGAAGACCCCACTACCCTGTTCCTTTTTATCTGATGGTGTTGTGCAACATCTTACCAGAATGAGCCAATTGGCATGCTATTGTAATAAAGTTTAGTTTTTTTGTTGTAAGAAGATGTATATATAGGATGAGCGACTCTAACAAAGGTTAAGCTCTTGGATGTTTACAAGGAAATGTATATAGACTTCTGAAAGCAATAAATTACTCCTTAGTATGACTTCTAGCTCATTGGTGTTTAATCACATATGTATGAATGTTAAAATCTATATAAGCTATGTTGAATGAAAATAATTTTAATTTTGTCTCTCAATTTCTACGCTTTGAGTTCCACTAGTTTTGAAGTTAACGATTCTAGTAGGTTTACAGTTGTTTTAACTAGAGAACTGGTTGTTCTTATTTGATGGTTTAAAGAATGCTTATTTGTAAAAACTGTATGCATTTCCTTGTTGTTGTCTAACCTATACCCCTTTGACGTTTTTAGCAATAGCTATATTTCTCTTTCTCTATGCACTCTACTCTTTCCCCTTTTTCTACAACTAAGCAAGGAATCAACCTTCTCTAGAGATTAAGCCGGGTAATATCTATTTTAAACCCGGTCATTCAATGTTGGTAAAGTCTTGGGTGTAAACATAACCAAAGGCAAATTTTGCACCAATAGTTTTTGGCACGCTCAGTGGGACCCAATCCCACTATCTATATAAACCAAAGTTATGGTGGTTGTCTTTGTCCTGTGTATTTTTTATCAATCACTTGGTGACTCCATACAAAAGGTTCAAACCTAAGAAAATCCTTTATCCATTTTGCTAGTTAAATATTAAATTTTATGAAAACCAGATCTAAAGCAAAAAAAATTGAAGAAACCATTGAGTTCTTACACCTTGGCAGCCTCAAAGCTAATCTTGTACTTGTTCCTCGATCAAATTCTTCTTCTACCGTTACTACAAGATCAATAAATATTTCCCCTACAACTCTCTCTAGTACTGCTACTAGTGGATTTCTAAACACAACTACCCATATTGCTGCATTATCAATCGATACCATAGCTACAATGGCCGTAAATCAATCCAATCTACCCTACCCTACATGGAATCATTCAGGCCCCCTGAATCTGGTAGCCCAACATCAGATCCCTACAGTGACTTTGAAAGCTTTGCCTCAGTACGATGGTACAAGAAAAATGGCTTATGAACATTTCCAAGATGGAGCCTCATTAGCACCAATACATAACATTAGGAACACATTATGATAAGACTATTAGTAATTTATCTAAAGGGAAAGATGATCTATTGGTATAGGGCACTTCCTAACCAGACTATAGCTACCTGGGCCCAACTTACTGGTAAATTTGCAGAAGAGTTAAATGAATAGTCTAATCCCTTTTATCTGCTCAATCAGTTCACCTTTATTTAGAAGCATCCTTAAGAAGAAATAGTTAATTTTAATATCAGATTCAGTCGTCCTTGGAAGAGAGTGCCTGATGGGTTGAGACCGACACATGAGCAAGCATTGTATTATTATCTAAAAGCTTTTAATTGAGATACACACATGGTTATTAGATAGTCTCAAGTGTTTACCTTCCCAAAATTTTTCCAAGAAGCTCAAAATGCAGAGAGATCTCATCGCTATCGAAAGGTTTCCTCCAAAGATGGTTATGCATATCTTCCCAAACCTTCCACAAGTATCGAATACTAGTTTTCCAAGTCCTAATTCTACATACAAAAAATATCTCCCTAAATGGATCGGACAACCTTCTATCCCTATAATACAAGTACCCCTTGCTCCGCCAACATTACCCATCATTCCTGCAATTCTTGTATCATCAGTTTTGTCGACTCCTGATCCTCAGCTTGCAGCCTTATTGGACCTACAATAAACTTTGAAAACTCTAACCAATAAGATGACTTCAATGGAAACAAGAGAAGCAGAGAGGAGTTTCCAGCCAAGGATATTTCCACAGGTAACGAGAGATCAAGATTCCACAAGTGGTAGAAATCAGGAGAGATCAAACGTGGTTTACGCTAACGATGATAGTAAACCTGCAAAATATTTGACATAATCAGAATTTTGGTGTTCTACATGTAATAATCCCCATGGTGAAAATTCATGTATGATCCATCAATGTTATATCTAGAATATAGTTGTTGAAAGAGCAGAGAAGACTCATAAATGACAAGTAAACATGATTAGGGAATAAAACCACAATATACATAGAATGCCATCCTAAAGTAACATAATGCCACCCTCAAGTAACTTGGTCAAAACCATGGGGGTGATAAAATATATTCCTATAGTTCTACATAGAATGCCTCAATTTATAGTTATCCAAGATGTTGTTGTAGTGGATTTGGAACCTTATTTTGGTATGTGTTTATCTAGAGAATTCACAGCTAAAATAGGAGGATACCTATCCATGGATTACTCACACTTGAAAATTCCAATGAAAGGTAAAAGAGTGAAGATATTTAACAAAAAACCATCTACCCTCCATATCAAAAATATTGAAGAAGAAAGAAGACAAGCCACTACAGTAAACATAATAACTGAGGATATGGAAGATTTGAACTTGATGGAAGAAGCCCTGAATGTACTACAAGAAGAAAATTAGTTCTCCTTCCAATACTTCAATGCTATGATTGAAACAAAATTTGAAAGTTATTCAATCATGAAACTTGAGAAAAGCAATCCCACCCCTTCACACGAGGTAAAACCATTTTTCAAAAAAATATGAAAACTTTTATTTGATGGCACCAAATGCAAGAATGGAGCTAGAGCAAGTATAGTCCTAATCTCCCCAACATGTGAGGAAAAGGTTTTCTCCTATCTATTAACTTGAAGCTCTACCAACAATGCAGCTGAATATGAAGCACTTTGTTTGGGCCTTAAGAAAGTTGAGAGGCTGGGGATAAAACAACTACAAATTTATGGATATTCATAATTGATAGTAAACCAAGTCACTGAGAAATGTGTTAGTAAGCAACACTACCTCAAAGCTTACAAAAATAAAGTATGGGACCTATTAGAAGCTTTCAAAGCTTTGAACCATAAAGAAATCCCTAGAGAAAAGAATACTCATGTTGATCTATTGGCATCAGTAGGTGTAAAATTATACCCCATAAGTAATTTCATCCAAAAGTCTAAAATAATTAGACTAATATATAGGCCTTCTATGCCAGACAAAGATACATTTTGTCAGGTGTTTGAGAGTGATGACCAGATATTGGACTTCTTGGTCCATGAAATGAACTATTCGAGTGACTGTGTATTAAAATATGAAGAAGATGAAGGTATGGTCCAACTAAAAAACAATCACATCCCTAAAGGATTGGTTACCCTTGAAAATATGTTTGAAAAAAATGACAGACCTACTGGTCACAAGATGAAGGTCAACAAACACAGATACAAAGAGGTCCAGTTGGAACCAAAAAAAATTATCAAAGTAGGAGTAAATTGTACAGAAGAAGAGTTGAATCAAATTTGAGGACTGTGCAAAGAATTCCCTAATATCATAGCTTGAACTTATGGCAATATTAAATTATACTCGAAAGAAACCATACAAAATACCATTGAACTTGAAGAGGGTGCAAAATCCTTCAGGCGGAAGCAAATGCTAGTGAACCTAAAAATTGAAGCCTTGATGAAACAAGAATTGCTAAAGCTACTTGAGGCCAAAATTGTCTACCCTATCAAACATTCTAATTGGGTGGCTAACCTGGTTCTAGTCAGGAAGAAGAATGGAGACATCAAGCTATGTGTGGAATTTAGAAATTTAAACAAAGCTTCATTGAAAGATCACTATCCACTCCCATAAATCGATCAAACTCTGCATACTATGGCAGGGGTAGAGAGGTTCTCACTATTGGATAGGTTTTCCAGTTACAACAATGTATGGGTCAAGGATGAAGACCAATACAAGACCACATTCACCACAAAATGGGGAACATTTTCTTACCAAAGGATGCCCTTTGGATTATCCAATGTCGGAGCAACTTTTTAGAGAGCAATGGATGTGGCTTTTGGGGAGCTTGTAAATAAGATCATAGTGATTTATTTGGATGATATGACTATTTCCATCCACCTTAAAGAAGATCACATTGAACACCTTCAGATAATTTTCAAGAAATGCAGAGAGTTCGATATCTCTTTAAATCCCAAGAAGTCCATATTCATAGTTGAAGAAGGGATCTTGATTGGTCATGTAATTTTTGAAGATAGGTTGGCTATAGACCCTAATAGAGTGAAAGCACTGTTAGAACTCCCCTTACCTCTGAACAAAAAGGGCCTACAATCCTTCTTTGGGCAGATCAACTTTGTGTGCAAGTTCATAGTAGACTTTCCACAAATCATAAAGCCCATGACTGGGTTGTTGAAGAAAGATACTGAGTTCAAATGGATAGACTTACGAAAAAGGACCTTCAATAAAATAAAATAATAGATAGCTCAAGTGCCTGTGTTGGTTAATCTAGATTACTCTAGGGGTTTCATCTTATATGTTGTAGGAGAACACAAGGGCTATGTAGTGGTCCTTACTCAAAAATGTAGTTATAATTAAGAAAGACCTATTGCTTTTCTAAGTCAAAATATGCAAGAACACGAAGAAAATTACAACTTCATAGAAAAACAAGTGTACACAATCATGAAATCATCAAAAAAATTTAGGCACTTCCTTTCATAGAGCAGAATCATTGTGTACGTGGTTCACCCTGATGTCAGGAAATTCATTATACAAGGAGATCTTGGCAAGAAAAGAGCTGGTTGGGTATCAAAGATACAAAAATATGATGTTGAATTTCACCTGACCAAGCTAGTGAGAGGTAGATCCTTATGTCAAGAACTCGCCAAACAAGCCTCTTTCCAAGTGCAAGAACCAATTCTAGAGGATAATAAGCCTTTAGAAAGCATAGACTGGGCTAATAAATTGATCAGATATTTTTAGACTAGAAAGTGCCCAATGGGTTTAAATGCTTCACAAAGAAGAAGATACAAAATACAAGCTTTGAAGTATGCCTTACTACCTGAAGGACTGCACATAAAAAATCTGGATGGTGTATTACTTTGATGCATAAAAGATGATCAAAAGCATAGGGTTTTGGAAGAGTTTCATGGAGGTCCATTAGGTGGACATTACTCATGAAGGACTACAACTTTAAAAATAATCAAGATTGGTTGCTATTGGCCATCAATTTTCTCAAACGCATTCAAAGTAACTAGAAATTATGAAGAATTCCAGAGATAGGTTGGGAGGAACAAAAACGCTTCTATGCATTTAAAACCTATTCAGATGGAAGAGCCTTCTAGTAGTGGGGTTTGGATTTCATTGGGGTAATTGAACCCAACTCATCCGTTGGGCATAAATATATCCTAACTACCACTGATTACTTCACTAAGTGGGCTATAGCAATTCCTATTAAGAAATATGATCAGGAAGTTGTGATAGAATTCATTGAGATTTTAATAACAAGATTCAGTATCCTTGATGCATTGGTCACAAAAAACAACTCATCCTTCATAGGTGCTAAGATTATTGATTTCACCAGCAAATACGAGATCTATTTGAAGACTTTTTCAAATTACTACCCCCAAGGAAATGGCTTAGCAAAATCAAAGAAAAAAAAAACCTACTTAGGATTCTAAAGCAAACTTTGAGAGACAACAAGAGGATATAGAATTCTCTAATAAATCAAGTATTATTGCCTGATAGGATCACAATAAAGAAATCCATAAACACATCACCTTACTCATTGGTCTATGGTAAAGAAGTTGTCCTCCCTATACACATAGAAATACCCGCTCTAAAGTTGCTAAATCAAACTAGCATTGAAGAAGCAGAACCAATGGAAAATAGGTTGATACAACTCTTACAACTAGAATAACAGAAAGAGCAAGTTTATAATAATCATCAGAAATATACATGAGAAACAAAGAAATGGTTTGATAAAAAGGCTACTCTTAGGAATTTCAAAGTGGGAGACCTGGTTCTAAGGTGGAACGAGAAAAAAATGAAACCCGGAAATCATTAGAAATTTGATGCTTTCTAGGAAGGACCTTTTGAGATAACTGCAAAAACAACAGAACTCCTTCCAGTTGAAATATGAATAGGGGTAGATGCAACCTATCCCTATTAATGGCTTCCACCTGAAGCTATATTTCAAGTAAGCCATAGAGTTGTCCACCCCATTGTATTATATGTATATATGATGTTTTTTATAATTCACCTCTTGAAAATAAGGGTCACAATTTCGCAATTGGTCCGATTTTCACTGGTCAACAAAGAAGATTGCTGAAGAAGAAAATGATCATGATTTTATGACACTTTGGCATTCAGAGGCCACTTCAATAAAAATGGTCATAATTTCACTACACTTTAGCATTCAGAGGCTACTTCGAGCAAAATGATCGCAATTTCATGACACTTTGGCACCTAGAGGCTACTTCAAGAAAAATGGTCATGATTTTGTGACACTTTGGCATTCAGAGGCCACTTCAAGCAAAATGGTCATGATTTCATGACACTTTGGCATTCAGAGGCCACTTCAAGTAAAATGATCATGATTTCATGACACTTTGGCACTTAGAGGCTACTTCAAGCAAACTGGTCGTGATTTCATAACACTTTGGTACTCAGAGGCCACTTCAAGCAAAATGATCATGATTTCATGAAAATTTAGAACTTAAAGGTTACTTTGAGAAAAATGGTCATGATTTCATGACACTTTGGCACTCAGAGGTTACTTTGAGCAAAATGGTCATGATTTCACGACACTTTGACACTCAAAGGCCACTTTAAGAAATATGGTTGCGATTTTGTGACACTTTGGCACTCAAAGGTTACTTCGAGCAAAATGGTCACGATTTCATACAACTTTGGCATTCAGAGGCCACTTCAAGTAAAATGGTCATGATTTCATGACACTTTGGCATTCAGAGGCCACTTCAAGCAAAATGGTCACCATTTCACGACACTTTGGCATTCAAAGTTTACTTCAAGCAAAATGGTCACAATTTTGAGATACTTTGGCACTCAAAGGCTAATTTGAGCAAAATGGTCATGATTTCATGACACTTTGGCACTTAGAGACCACTTCAAGCAAAATGGTCATGATTTCATGACACTTTGATATTTAGAGGCCACTTCAAGTAAAATGGTCACAATTTTGTGACACTTTGGCACTCAAAGGCCACTTCAAGAAAAATGGTCATGATTTTGCGACACTTTGGTACTTAGAGGCCACTTAGAGAAAAATGGTTGTGATTTCATGATACTTTAGCACTCAGAGGTTACTTCAAGCAAAATGATCACTATTTCATGAAACTTTGACACTCAGAGGCTACTTTGAGCAAAATGGTCGTGATTTCGCAACACTTTGGCACTCAGAGGTCACTTCAAGCAAAATGGTCATGATTTCGTGACACTTTGGTACTCAAAGGCTACTTTGAGAAAAATGGTCATGATTTCATGTAACTTTGGTATTCAGAGATCACTTCAAGTAAAATGATCGTGATTGGTACTCAAAGGCTACTTCAAGCAAAATGGTCATGATTTTGCAACACTTTGGTTCTCAGAGGCTACTTCAAGCAAAATGGTCACAATTTTGTGACACTTTAGCACTCAGAGGCTACTTCAAGAAAAATGATCATGATTTCATGTTGAGCAAGGTGCAGAAAAAGAATTGCAAAAGTATTGTCATTGTTGTCAACACAGTCAGATTGATGCAGTTGATGCAGTTCAGAGGTCAGTCAGATCAAGTGCAGAAAGTTTCAAGGAAAACGAGAGGTGACCAGATTCGAAGCGGCAAAAAGAGACAAGGAAGAAAACTGTCGCGATATCGCGACATGTTTTTCGTCGTGATTTCGCGACATGGTCGAGGAGAGAGAAGGCGCAACCGAAAATGTCGCGATTTCGTGACATGTCGAGTTTTCGTTGAGGAGAGAGAAAATGTGTCGCGATTTCGCGACAAAAAGTAGGAGAGAGAAAATGCACGCCAAATTGTCGCGATTTCGCGACATGTCCGAGGAGAGAGAAGATGCGAGCAAAACTGTCACGATTTCGCGACATCTTTGGCAGAGAAGGAAACAAAGGTGTAGCGATATCGCTACATGTTGAAATGAATGGAAACAAAGGTGTAGCGATATCGCTGCATGATGAAAATACATGGAACTAAGGTGTAGCGATTTCGCTACATGTTGAAACAAAGAGAAACTAAGGTGTAGCGATGGCGCTACATGTTGAAACAAAGAGAAACTAAGGTGTAGCGATGGCGCTACATGTTGAAACAAAGGGAAACTAAGGTGTAGCGATTTCGCTACTAGTCAAAAGTGTAGAACTGAAAGATGCAGCAATGATATTACAAGTCAAAATTTCATGAAAAGAGGCAAGGTGAAAACACAAGGCACAAAGATGTAAAAATTTTGCCATTGCATGAAGCATAGTGTCGCGATTTCGTGACATGTTCCTTTTTCGTTGCTGCTGGCAAAGAAGAGTGTACGGAAGCCGAAAGTGTCACGATTTCACGACAAGCAGGATGATGACGTCAGCAAGAGTCGAAAACGTCGCGATTTCACGACAAGAAGGATGATGACGTCAGCAAAGTTGAAAAGTGTCACGATTTCACGACAGGATGAAAGGAAAGCTGCTGGAAGCCGAAAGCGTCGCGATTTCGCGACATGCTTAAGGATGACGTCAGCAAATGTTGAAAGTGTCGCGATATCGCGACAAGATGCGAGGAAAGCTTCCAAGAGCCAAAACGGTCACGATTTCGCGACATGCTTAATGATGACGTCAACAAAAGTTCTAAGTGTCGCGATATCGCGACATGAACAAAAGGTAAGCTTTAAAAGCCAAAATGGTCACGATTTCATGACAGCATTGAGGGTGACGTCAGCATAAGTTAAAAGTGTCACGATATCGCGACGAGTAATAGTCGCGAGGAAAATGCCGAAGCAACATGAAAGGTGACACGTGGCAGAAAAGTGTCATGCGATCTGTCACATAAGAAGTAGCGAAGTCAGACAGACGAGTTAAACGTTGACGGTGTTGAACATGCAATGCAACGACCAAACATGCATAATTGAAACGCATTCGAAAAGCCGAATATGAAGGATAATAAAAGCATTCGAAAGGTCGTATTTGAGGAATTTAAAAAAAAATTTTTTTAAAAAAAAAAAAATTAAAAAATGAATGAAGGATAATAAAAGCATTCGAAAGGTCGTATTTGTAGGCATTCAAACAGACGTATTTGAAGCATACAGAAAAGCCGAACATGAAGAATCGAAAAGCTTTCGAAGAATCACATATGGAATTTCGAAAAAGCATTCGAAAAGCCGTATTCGAAGAAATTGAACAGTCGAAGTGCATGAAACAAAATTGCCATACTACAAGAAATCGAAACGTCGTATTGCAGGGTTTCGAACAGTCATTTTCGAACAGCCGTATTGCAGGGTTTCGAACAGTCGAAGTGCATGAAACAAAATTGTCGTACTGCATGTTTTCAAAAGACGTATTGCAAGGTTTCGAACAGTCGAAGTGCATGGAACCGAACAGCCGTATTGCATGGATTCGAACAGTCAGAGTATGTGATTCGATTGCATGCAGGATTGAAAGGTTATAAAAGAATAATCGTACAGAGAAGATGTTGCTCTGTAGTGAGAGAAATTGTTTGTAAAAGGAGGGTTAGAAAAGAATCAAGAGAAAAATAATCAGAGCCGTGAGAGTGTGTAGAGTTGGGTTAATTGCAGACCAGTCAAGGTCGTGCATAAAGTGAAGACATTTTTATGTCATTCTAAATTGATCAGAATTGCAGTCCAAGTTGGTGCTTGGTACTAGGAGTTGGTGCTCCATCTGTTGCAGTGAGAAAATTACGAGGGTTGGTGCTCCTTCCGGTTGGTCTTTGGTAAAGTATTTGTAAAATTGATTTTGCAAAGACTAGATTTGGATTAGAGTCCAAGCGGTCATTTTTGAGGAGTAGCCAAATTGGTGAACCTCGGTATATTGAGTGTTGTGGTGTGCTCTCTTGTTCAAGTTGTTTTTCGGTTGTCAAGTTCTCTTTATTTCATATTAAATGTTGTAGATATAAAAATTAATAGCTACACTGATTCACCCCCCCTCTCAGTGTCATTGTGTAATCATCAATTGGTATCAGAGCAAGGTTCCTTGTACAAGCTTAATCAGCTAAGGAGATCTTGGAAGAAACAATGGCAGGGTGGTGAAGGATTTTCATCCAACAAAGCTCCCTTATTTGATGGAACAAATTACACCTTACGGAAACTCGGAATGCAAACATATCCGAGTGCATTGGGATATGATATTTGGGATTACGTAGATAGTGGATACACGGCACCCACTACCCCTCCAACGGATCTTCTGAGAAAAAGAAATTTGAAAACAACTCCAAAGCTAAGAATGCCATAATGTGTGGGCTTGTTGACGAGTGAAGCGATAAGAGTCATGAGTTGTAAATCAGCAAAAGACATGTGGGATAAAGCGAAGAGCATCCATGAAGGAGACAGTAAGATTAAGGAAGCAAAAGCTGCAAACTCATCGAGCACGGTTCGAAGCACTGCAAATGAATGAAGATGAAAACATAGAGACTTATATTTTGAGAGTCAACGGAATTATTAATGCAATCGAGAGGACTCGGTGAAGAAATTGATGATGCGGTTGTTGTGAAAAAGGTTCTCGAGAACACTTCACAAAAGATTTAACTCCAAAGTCTCTGCAATAGAAGAGGCAAAAGATCTAAACAACTTCAGACATGGATGAGTTGCATGGTTCCCCGACAGCATATGAAATGAGAATAGGACAAACCAAGTCTACGAGACCAGAGAAGCAGCTTTTAAAGCACACAAGAATGTAAAAGCTGAACATGAATCTGAGGATGAAGGAACATTGGATGAAACAGAAGCCAATTTTGTTCGGAAACTCACAAAAGGAAAAGGAAAATATAGAGGGAAGCTACCTTTTAAATGCTTCAATTGTGGAGGAGTCGGTCATTTTGCGGCCAAATGTCCAATGCGAGGAGAGAACCAAAAATGGTGAAGGTTCACACCAAGAAAAAGGTGACTTGGAAGAAGAAACAAAATTTCAGAAAGAACAACTTCAAGAAGAAAAACTTCATAACCAAGAATGTCAACGGTTCTGAAGAAAGCACAGATGAGGAGTCCGAAGAAGAAGGAGGTGAAGCTCTTTTCATGGCACTTGAAGAAGGAAGAACAGGAGGAAAATCGGGGAAGGTGATGAAAATTCCAAGGATGAAGGTGAAGTGTATTTGGAAGGAGAATTGGTTGCTTGCACTTGAAGAGTTGAGTGCGAGAAAGGAAGAAGAATAAAATTTTTTCAAAGAAATTAGAGAATGCCACGGACATAATAAACAATCTGAAAATACGAGACGAGAGGAATTCAAGAAAATGTACGAAGTTCTTGATGAACAATTAAGCTGTAAAGGCAGTTGAATGCGGCAAGCTAGAGGAAGACATTGTTATGTTAAGGATGCGGTTAGAGGAGATGAATAGAAAATTAAGCTGTTTTCATAAGTTTGAAGAAAGTACTTGTAAAGTTTGGATAAAATGTTAAATAACCAAAGGCCTTCGGCATCAAATTTGGTTTAGGCTTTGATGAAGGAGAATCTTCAAAGGATTCAAAGAACTTGAATATAGAACCCATAAAGAAAGAAGAAAAGATCGGGGTTGAACCAGGAAAAACAAAATCATGCAAAAGAAAACAATAATGCCGGATTCAAGAAGAATGCTGACAAAGATGGATTCACAAAAGTCACACATCCGAGGAAGAGAAGAGTCATGGCTCCTACTTCAAACTGGCAAAGACCGGCACCCAGATTTAATCATGCATTTTTTGGTTATTGTTTTAAATGCAATGCTTATGGCCATAAGATTTCAGATTGCGGGCATAATGTATCTCAAAGGAATTTTACCAGCAGAAATGTTTTTTCTCCTTTAATGAATTATGCGGTTGAATGTTATAATTGTCATAATTTTGGACATATTGCTAGAAGCTGCGAAGCACTTTTGCATCAAATAATTATCAGGGTAGAAAATCTCAGCCAAGTGGGTTGAAACAAAACCAGAAATTTCTTGAAAAACAGGCACATGCTAATGAAAGGACAAAGGCAAAACAAGTAGCAAAATCTGCTATCAAATCAGAATGGAAAGAAAAGGAATCTTTGATTGTCCAGACTGCTTTTAAAGCTCAGAACAAATCAGCACCTTGGATACTTGACAGTGGTTGTTCCAGTCACATGACAGGTGACAAGCAAAAGTTTGAGAATTTACAGAATTATGAAGGTGGTTATATGAAATTTGGAAATAATGATGGAGCAAATATTGTTGGAAAGGGATCAGTCAAGATCAGTGATGGCAATATAAAATCAAAAGAAGTCTTGTTTGTAATTGGCCTAAAGCATAACTTGCTAAGTGTAAGTCAAATATGTGACAAAGGTCATGATGTAATCTTCAAGAAGGAGGGCTGTGAAGTAAGAAAGACAAAAAATGGAAAGTTAATAGCCATTGGACTGAGAACTTCAGGAAATCTGTATACACTTTCAAAAACTGCAGAAGGAACATGCTTGATGGGACAGGAAGATGAAAACCGGCTATGGCACAAGAGGCTTGGGCATATTAGTTTTGACAATCCGGCAAAAATCGGTTCAAAAAGAGCGAGTTAGAGATATACCAAACATTGGCAAACCTGTAAATAGCATCTGTGAGTCATGCCAAAAGGGAAAACAAACCAGAGCCACTTTCAAAGCAAAAGAATACTTCACTAGCAAGCCATTAGAACTAATTCACACTGATCTATGTGGACCCATGAGAACCGAAAGTATAAATGGACACAAATATTTTATGCTGTGTATAGATGACTACTCAAGAATGACATGGGTACTATTTATGAAACTCAAGTCAGAAGCCTTTGAAATGTTTAAAACCTTCAAAAATCTTGTTGAGAATCAATCAGGAAAAAGAATTAAATGCCTAAGATCAGACAGGGGAGGAGAGTTTATCTCCGAAGAATTTGCGAGAATACTTGTCAAAAACATGGGATAAGAAGACAGTTTTCAGCGGCTAGGACACCTCGGCGAGAATGGTGTTGTAGAAAGGAAGAATAGAAGAGTGCAGGAAATGGCAAGGACAATGCTGGCGAGAAAACAAAATAGGCGACAGATTTTGGAAAGAGGCGGTTCATACTGCGGTTTACATTCAAAACAGGTGCATCTTTGAGACCACATGAAAGAAAAACAACTTATGAGTTGTGGTTTGGCAGAAAGGCAACAACAAGACATTTCAAAGTATTTGGCAGCAAGTGCTACATAAAACGGACTGAAGATAACCTCGGTAAATTTGAAGATAGAGCTGATGAAGGTATCTTTCTCGGTTACTCAACAAAAAGCAAGGCATACACATGCTACAACAAGAGGTTGAAGAAAATTGTTGAAAGTGCTGATGTGAAAGTTGATGAAGGTAGAGAACAAGAAACTACTTATCAAGAAAACTACCCTATGTATGAAGAAGTCATTGAAGGTGATGATGAAAAAGAAACAGAGAAGAATCGAGAAAATTGATCCAGATGGTGTAAAAGCTGAATATGAAGAAGAAGAAAACAGGAAATTTAAAACAGGCAAGCTGGAAGAAAATTCATCCAAGTGAGCAGTTATTGGGGATCCCACGAGATGGTATTCAAACAAGAAGAACAGCGGTGAGGAACTATTCTCTGTTATCTAGTATTGAACCTAAAAATGTTCTTGAAGCAAGCAGCGATGAAAGTTGGATGAAGGCAATCAATGAAGAACTAGATCGGATAGAGAAAAACAATACACGGGAATTAGTACCTAGACCAACAAATAAAAACATAATTGGCACTAAATGGGTTTTTAGAAATAAATTGAATGAAGATGGGCGAGGTTGTCGGAAATAAGGCAAGATTGGTATGTAAAGGCTATGCTCGGGTTGAAGGCATTGATTTTGAAGAAACTTTTGCACCGGTAGCAGGACTAGAGGCAATCGAGAATGTTTACGGCATTAGCGAGTTCATAAAAACTTCAAAGTATATCAAATGGATGTAAAATCAGCATTTTTGAATGGAAAACTGGAAGAAGAGGTTTACATTGAACAACCAGATGGCTTCCAACTGGGTGATAATCCAGATTTTGTTTGCAGGTTAAAGAAAGCATTATATGGATTAAAACAGGCACCCAAGCATGGTATGCAAGGTTTGGATAATTATCTAATTAAACAAGGGTTTAAGAAAGGTTTGGTGGATAGCAACTTATATGTCAAAGCAGAGAAGGGTCATCTTATTGTTCTTGTTGTTTATGTAGATGACATAATATTTGGCGGCGACATGGATGAATACTTGCAAAGACATATCAATTAAAATGAAAAAAGAATTTGAGATGTCAATGATTGGTGAACTTTCTTATTTCTTAGGACTGCGGGTCAATCAAAATGAAAAAGGCATTTTTATTTCTCAAGTTAAATATGTAAAAGAAATCTTGAAAAAGTTCACAATGGAAGACGAGTAAACCGGTCGGCACTCCTATGACAACGAGGTCGCAAGTTGAGCAAGGATGATAAATCCCCGGATGTAGATCAAACAATGTACGGGTCTATGATTGGAAGCCTCTTTGTATTTAACGACCACTAGACCGAGATATATTACAAGCGGTATGTATGGTTGCAAGATTTCGGGCCGGTCCCAAAGAAACTCATGTAACAGTTGTAAAGAGGATTTTCGAGATATCTCAAGGGCACTATGGATTATGGGTTGTGGTACCCAAAAGGTAAAGATTTCACTTTGATTGCATATTCCGATGCAGATTGGGCGAGGATGTATTGATGACGAGAAAGAGCACAAGTGGAGGAGCATTTTATCTTGGTGACGACTGGTAGCATGGCACAGCAAGAAACAAGAATCGGTATCTCTATCCACTGCAGAGGCAGAATACATTGCGGCAACAACATGCTGTACTCAGATATTATGGATGAGACAAACGTTGAAAGATCTTGGTATTCATTTCAATGAACCAATTTCAATTAAATGTGATAACACTAGTGCTATCAACATATCCAAGAATCCAATAATGCATTCAAGAACCAAACATATTGCAATCCGATATCATTTCTTGAAGGATAAAGTTGCGAGAAGGAGAGGTTAAATTGGATTTTGTTCCAACTACAGAGCAAGTAGCTGATATATTCACAAAACCTTTGCCAAAGGAAGTATTTGAATACCTTCGGAAGAAGTTGGGAGTAGTCACACCACCCAAGCAGCGACTAGCTATGGGAAACACATTCTCGGGGGGAGCATTCAAACTTTTTAAGTCCGAGAATGTTGTGCATAGACTCGGGGGAGTCTACGGCGACCCTTTGGTATTATTGGCAAAGGGGGAGAAGAAATTAAGCAAGGTTGCGAGTGTGTTGCCAACAATTCCAAAGGGGGAGATTGTTGAGCAAGGTGCAGAAAAAGAATTGCAAAAGTATTGTCATTGTTGTCAACACAGTCAGATTGATGCAGTTGATGCGATTCAGAGGTCAGTCGGATCAAGTGCGAGAAAGTTTCAAGGAAAACAGAGGTGACCCAGATTCAGAAACTGGCAAAAAGAGACAAGGAAGAAAACTATCGCGATATCGCGACATGTTTTCTGTCGCGATTTCGCGACATGGTCGAGGAGAGAGAAGGCGCAGCCGAAAATGTCGCGATTTCGCGACATGTCGAGTTTTCGTTGAGGAGAGAGAAAATGTGTCGCGATTTCGCGACAAAAAGTAGGAGAGAGAAAATGCACGCCAAATTGTCGCGATTTCGCGACATGTCCGAGGAGAGAGAAGATGCGAGCAAAACTGTCACGATTTCGCGACATCTTGGCCAGAGAAGGAAACAAAGGTGTAGCGATATCGCTACATGTTGAAATGAATGGAAACAAAGGTGTAGCGATATCGCTGCATGATGAAAATACATGGAACTAAGGTGTAGCGATTTCGCTACATGTTGAAACAAAGAGAAACTAAGGTGTAGCGATGGCGCTACATGTTGAAACAAAGAGAAACTAAGGTGTAGCGATGGCGCTACATGTTGAAACAAAGGGAAACTAAGGTGTAGCGATTTCGCTACTAGTCAAAAGTGTAGAAGCGAAAGATGCAGCAATGATATTACAAGTCAAAATTTCATGAAAAGAGGCAAGGTGAAAACACAAGGCACAAAGATGTAAAAATTTTGCCATTGCATGAAGCATAGTGTCGCGATTTCGCGACATGTTCCTTTTTCGTTGCTGCTGGCAAAGAAGAGTGTACGGAAGCCGAAAGTGTCACGATTTCGCGACAAGCAGGATGATGACGTCAGCAAGAGTCGAAAACGTCGCGATTTCGCGACAAGAAGGATGATGACGTCAGCAAAGTTGAAAAGTGTCGCGATTTCGCGACAGGATGAAAGGAAAGCTGCTGGAAGCCGAAAGCGTCGCGATTTCGCGACATGCTTAAGGATGACGTCAGCAAATGTTGAAAGTGTCGCGATATCGCGACAAGATGCAGGGAAAGCTTCCAAGAGCCAAAACGGTCACGATTTCGCGACATGCTTAATGATGATGTCAGCAAAAGTTCTAAGTGTCGAGATATCGCGACATGAACGAAGGTAAGCTTTAAAAGCCAAAATGGTCACGATTTCGCGACAGCATTGAGGGTGACGTCAGCATAAGTTAAAAGTGTCGCGATATCGCGACAGGTAACAGTCTGGCAGGAAAATGCCGAAGCAACATGAAAGGTGACACGTGGCAGAAAAGCGTCATGCAGTCTGTCACATAAGAAGTAACTGAAGTCAGACAGACAGTTAAACGTTGACGGTGTTGAACATGCAATGCAACGACCAAACATGCATAATTGAAACGCATTCGAAAAGCCGAATATGAAGGATAATAAAAGCATTCGAAAGGTCGTATTTGAGGCATTCAAACGAGAATTTTAGAGTATTTGAAGCATACAGAAAAGGAATATGAAGGATAATAAAAGCATTCGAAAGGTCGTATTTGCAGGCATTCAAATAGACGTATTTGAAGCATACAGAAAAGCCGAACATGAAGAATCGAAAAGCTTTCGAAGAATCACATATGGAATTTCGAAAAAGCATTCGAAAAGCCGTATTCGAAGAAATTGAACAGTCGAAGTGCATGAAACAAAATTGCCATACTACAAGAAATCGAAACGCCGTATTGCAGGGTTTCGAACAGTCATTTTCGAACAGCCGTATTGCAGGGTTTCGAACAGTCGAAGTGCATGAAACAAAATTGTCGTACTGCATGTTTTCAAAAGACGTATTGCAGGGTTTCGAACAGTCGAAGTGCATGGAACCGAACAGCCGTATTGCATGGATTCGAGCGGTCGGAGTATGTGATTCGATTGCATGCGAGATTGAAAGGTTATAAAAGAATAATCGTACAGAGAAGATGTTGCTGCAGTGAGAGAGAAATTGCTGTAAAAGGAGGGTTAGAAAAGAATCAAGAGAAAAATAAGCAGAGCCGTGAGAGTGTGTAGAGTTGGGTTAATTGCAGACCAGTCAGGGTCGTGCATAAAGTGAAGACATTTTTATGTCATTCTAAATTGATCAGAATTGCAGTCCAAGTTGGTGCTTGGTACTAGGAGTTGGTGCTCCATCTGTTGCAACAGAAAATTACGGGGGTTGGTGCTCCTTCCGGTTGGTCTTTGGTAAAGTATTTGTAAAATTGATTTTGCAAAGGCTGGATTTGGATTGGAGTCCAAGCCAGTCATTTTTGAGGAGTAGCCAAATTGGTGAACCTCGGTATATTGAGTGTTGTGGTGTGCTCTCTTGTTCAAGTTGTTTTTCAGTTGTCAAGTTCTCTTTATTTCATATTAAATGCTGTAGATATAAAAATTAATAGCTACATTGATTCACCCCCCCTCTCAGTGTCATTGTGTAATCATCATTTCACAACACTTTGGTATTTAGAGGCCACTTCAAGCAAAATGGTTGTGATCTCGCGAAGTAATGACTCCCCCGATCAAAGTCACATAGCGACACTTTTTGCTTTGGAGGGAAAGTCATTTTTTGAAATTTTAAATGTGCTCCATTCAAAGTACCAATGTGCAAAGTTATTGGTATGACAGAAGGTGACACAAAATTATTGGTCCGAAGGAAAGGTGATGCAAAGTTATTGGTCCGAAGAAAATAGTGACACATAGTGGTTGGTTTCAAGAAGGTGGTACACAAAACAAGACCCCCAACAACGTTCAAAATTATTTGCAAAACGTGCACCACCTAATGCAATCACTGCATGGTGCCCTAACTCATGCATACACTCCTTATTTATGTTGTGGAATACCATTTTCTTGCACCTTTGATATTCTAAAGAAGTTTCTCTACAAAATTTGTCTCCAATTTCACTTAAAACTTTAGCTTCATGCGATCCCTTCCCAAATTTTTTTTACGGTACCTCTACTATAAGAAACCATGGTAGGATCTTCCTCAGCTACTGCAAAAATATATAAGGAGGTTAAGAAGTGGGAAGAAAGGTTCAATGAAGTGACCAAGTATAAAGAAAAAGCAAAAAGGATTGATGAACAAATTCAGGTTTTGAGTAAATAGGTGGAAGATCTCCAGAGACAAATCCAAGAAGGTGCGAGCAAAATCGATGGGTTGTCCAAAGAAAAAGCCAGGGCAGTCAGAAAGAAAATGTTCAATGATATACAAAAAATAGGCTTGAAAGTGAGGCCTACATTACTATACTTGGCCAATATTAAGGAAACACTGAGCCAGGTGGAAGATGAGTTCACCACATCCGTTACCTTCTTACAAGTAAGACTATCTACAACAACGAAGCTACAAGTTCTGTCTGAAAGCACGCAGGCAAGGGTTAGAAATAGAGCCCAATATGAAGTATGATACCAAGACAAAATAGCTACTAAGAGTTTCTTTAGAAGGCACAAGCTTGTGATAGAAAGCACTAAGATAATTCAAGAACTCAAAGCAGAAGCTAAGGGGATTTTGAAATATTTGAGTATAGCAGAGAATTATGGTCTACCAAGATTTTGGGATGAAAATTCAAATATCTTAGAAGAATATGGGCTTAAAGCTTCTTGGAAAGATTTTATAGAGGATGAATAAAAAATAGATGGCTGGGAAGATCCAGTCCAAGAAGATAAAATATTTAGCATGACTCAAGATCTTACCCAGATCAACTCCTGCTTACATGAGCTGTTCTTGAGGTCGAAGGTTTTATCTTACAATAAAATCGAAGAGTTAGAATATCTATATCAGATGTTCATGGAAAATTTTGACACAGATGAATAGACTTGGAACAAGTCTTGCATCGCTTACAATGAGGTTTTCCAGAAGCTAGAAAAATAAAAGAAGGTCAAAAAAGTCTCAATGAGTGGTTAGGAAGCAACAAAAGCTGGGAAATCGATTGAAGAAAACACCCTAAAAGAATAGCTGCATTGAAGAAGAAACAAAATTTTGTTCTATATCCCTCCCCCTTCTTTCTTCTTGTTTTCTTTTACTCCATTTTCCAATGGATGAAGGCTTTGGATTCTAAAATTCTGCCAGCATAATTCCCTAGGAGGTGGCAATAATGTAGGTCAAAATGACTACACCAAGAGGAGCGAGGAGATTTTTCAAAATTTTGCTAAGTATAGAAAATAGTCATGATTTTGTGACCGGTCTAGTTTTCACCGGTTGAGAGCCCGAAAATACGATAAGGTAGAAAGTAGTCGTGATTTCACAATCAGTCCATTTTTTGTTGGTCGAAAGCCCTAAAATATGAGAAGACATAAAATAGTCACAATTTTACGATCGGTCCAGTTTTTGCGGACCGAGAGCCCAAAAATATGAGAAGGAAGAAAATAGTCACGATTTCATGACCGATCTAATTTTTTATGGTGGAGAAGCCAGATGAAGGAGTGGAAGATAGTTGGACCACGATGTCTCTAAGAAGATTGATGCTAGCATACGGTAATAAAAAAATCTTAACTGTTTGCTATTGAAGACCCCACTACTATTTTCCTTCTTGATTTTATGGTGTTGTGCAACATCTTACTAGAATGATCCAACTGGCATGCCGTTGTAGCAAACTTTAGTTTTTCTGTTGTAAGAAGATGTATATATTGGATGAGAGAATCTAAAAAAGGGTCGAATATTGGATATTTACAAGGCAATGTATATAGACTTCTAAAAGCAATAAAATACTCCTCATTCTGGCTTTTGGCTCATTGGTGTTTAATAATGTATGTATGAATGTTAAATTATATATAAGCTATGTTGAATACAAATCATTTTAATTTTGCCTCTTGATTTCTACTCTTTGAGTTCCACTACTTTTGAAGTTAACAATTCTAGTAGGTTTACAATTGTTTTATCTACACCAAATAACTGGTTGTTTTTATTTGATTGTTTAAAGAATAGTTATCTGCAAAAATTGTATGCATTTCCTTTCTATTGTCTAAATTGTACCCCTTTGAAATTTTTAGCAATAGCTATATTTCCCTTTTTTTATGCACTTTACTCTTTCCTCTTCTTCTACAACTAAGCAAGGAACCAACCTTCTTTGGAGATTGAGCCGGGTAATATCTGTTTTAAACCCGATCATTCAATGCTGGAAAATTCGGTTGCAAATGTAACCAAAGGCATATTTTACACCAACACATCCTCATTTGCTTAAGGGAGGTCACACTAGTTGGTTTGGGGGTCAACTTGTCATTGTTATGGGGTATAAGATGATAATCCTTGAACTTATAGTTGGACTATTGGCACTAAAAGCATGTATTAGGTAGGTTGACATACAAGACTAGTAGAGATATAGTAGAGTCCTCAACCTAGATCTCAATTGTCTCATTGAGGTCTTTGGATAAGTCTAATTTAGCACATGGTTGTTTTTATGGGTGTGCATAAAAAACTTGTCCAATTCAACTAGGATAATGTGACCTAGTGGATCCACTATGTAGTTGAAGAAGGGCTTGAAGACCAAGGAATTCAACCCATAGCAGGATCTTAATGGTCCTTTACTTCAAAACAAAAACATTATGGGTCCATGGAGAAAAAAAAGCAAGGAACTCCTTAGATACCATGGCCCATGTTCATTTATCACTTTTGCATGTGTAGAATATGCAAAGCAAAAAAGAAAAAAATCCTTGGTAAGGTTTTGGATCATCTCGTACTTGACCCCATGAGGAGTCCAAGTAGAGTTCACCCAAGATCGTAGGATGGCTTCATTGGGAATACGACCCACAACATAACCAACTAGAATAAAGTACTCTAACCATTTGCATGCACTATCAACTATGACAAAGGTAAAAACATACCAAGAGAGGAAGAATTACCTCATGGACCACCTCCAAGATAATTTTTTTGGGCTACTTGATTGGATACATCATCACATGCCTTTCCACATACATTTCTAGTGCTAGTTGTTGTTACACTAAGGTTAGAAACCATTTTATATGCAAAGGAGATAACACACCATATAAACCCTACTCAAAGCTCAAGGCCAACCAATTAACACCACAGTGTCATCTCCCAAAATATATCAATGTGCCAATTTTATCAATAGACTTTTGGCTCACTACTATGAACAAAATGCTAATTATATGTGAGAATTAACAATTTTAATATTACACTATTAATTTACATATAAAATCATGCAAAACTTACGTGCAATATTTGTCTTAATTTTTAACAAAATTATCATATCCCAAAATTCCATTCCAAAAGTGAGCTTTGTTTTTTCATCTTGTTAAGGATTGTTACTAATATTTTATCAAGGAACGATCCTAAGTTTTAGCAACATACTTTAGGAATTCCTAGTTACAATGTATGCTCATCCTATATTTATTTTCCACTTAGACCCTTCTTCGAGGCACACCCATCCCTACATATTACATAAGTTTGGCTATGTAAGTGTACTAGGTGTAAATACTTAGTTTACAAGCTATCTTTCTCATTAAACCTCAATGATCTCACTTACCCTCTTTCATCCTATTGAAAGAAGCATGCTAAATACCACACACTATATAATTCCATCTATATAGGTGCTATGAATGTGTAGAATTCGACTATCCTTCTCATCTCCATGATGAGATAGTCATACCATTAATAGGCCTCTATCCAAATATTACTTCATGGAATCAATATATATTAGATCCCTTATCCCTCTATTGAGATCCCATATGAATAAGGTTCTTCGTATCCAAAATTACTTAAGGATTCTGTAACCAAAGTTAATCATTATAACAAATAGGTTTTACTATATCATAAGCTTACTTTTTTTGTAGCACAAAAGAAGATATCATATTCTCATTTATTTGTGCCTTCATAATCCTCAAGACTTCTACTAGCTACACCCATCAAGATCCTTTATGATGTATTTGAGTAATATTCTAGCACATTACATTTCAATTGCAAATTACAATTTACCATGCATGGCTTAAACTATTCCATGGAATCAATGACAAGCAATTATTGAATACCCAAAGAAAGTATGTTTCCATAATGAAATGCCCCTATATTTGAATGGTAAAAAGCTTCATTAATATTTTCAATCCTTATTTCTTTCTAAATCAAGGTGCAAACTATTCCACATGTATTAGCAAGATTTAGCATACAAGATTTATAATTATCCCATGGAATTCATATCAAAATTTAATGCATAACTAAATAAAGAATGACTCCATAATAAAATGAACATTTATTTAAAGAATCATAACATTTTTCATTAGCATTTTAAGCAAAGTACAACCATAAAGAAAGAGTCTCAACATAAAGTTACACAACATCTCATTTATCTTAGGAACCCTCATGGGGAATAAACCTAGCTTAAAATCGTTTTCTAATATTTATTTCATAAAGGTTTGGTTTTACATAATGAGTCAAAGACATCCATAATGTCTTTACTCCCTTTGAAAGAGTTCCATAACTTTTATAAAATTACATTATGAGTTTATACTTTGAAATTCATAAATACACTCAGTTTCCAAGCTTTAGTAAGTACCACTTTCATATTTTACTCCTATCACAAGAGTCCCAAATATCTTATGACTTTCCTATATGAATATATTTAAAATCATAAATATAATTTGGACCAAAATACCCCATAATACCTTTCTAAATTGATTTGATACACAATCCAAGTCTTTATGGATTTATATCATAATAATTCTTTCATAAACTTTATTACCAAGCAAGGATAAAGTTACCCGTTTCTTGTACCGATATCAAAGCAAATATATTTCTTCATTTAACACAATAATTCACAACATCAATCCCAGTTCATTTTATGAAGTATCTATCTTTCTAAATTTATGTATCCAAACAAACCCTTTTTACCTTTAACGAGTATTTATTTTCAAATAAAAACACCATGAATTTTCTTTGGTAAAAACAAACGGTTCCACGCCTCTCATACATGAGTAAAATGCATTAGTTTATTTCCAAATTCTTAGGAAGGGTTTATTATTCCCTTTTAATAAATTTGTTCTCTCACCCAAATAATTCTTAATAAAATTAGTTTACAATAAAGATACATTATACAACACTGGCGTATAAAATGCAATATCCAAAAAACTATTCAAATTGCTCTGCTATGAAAAACATCACTACCAAAAGGTTATAAAGTCATGAGGAACATGAGAGCTTTACAAACATAAAGCCTATCCAACATGTTACCAAATTAATATATATGCTTTGTGAATATTCCCAAATAAAAGAGTCCTTTGTACACTTTTCATGGGTCTGTTAGGAGTATCCGATGGTGTTCATCATGCAACACCAACCAATAAACTCCTGGTTGGGAATTTAGCAATGTCTCCCACCTGGTTATTCAAATAAAGTTTTACAGTGAAGACCAAAAACTTAACTAAGACCTTAGTATTAACTGCAAAGGTTTATAAAGTTACTAATACCTAGCTCGAGCAATCCTCTAGCTCTTTCAGTCTAATGATGTACCTACATCATAAACCATATATCTGTCTTACTTTGGCTTAATTAGGACATAAATATATTAACATGATTTAATTGAGAGATCAAATATTTGTTTCAAAAATCCCTCAACCATAAGTTATGGACATCACTCACCTTGACCTCAATCTAGCATATGATACGAGGTGGCATAAGTATCCTTTCTTCCCTCCTTAAACATTATATTTACATCCAAATTTCAAGTAGCGGTAGAGATGAACCTCTAGCTTATCAATCCTAGTCGTTCTAAGTAGCGAGAGAAACAAGAACAACAATTTTCATATTCTATTATTCATTCTTGGTTTTATTTTCTCTACTATAAATACAAACGCGAATTAGTATGGAAGCAACTTTATCATGATAAAATTACTTTTCCCAATCTCTTCTAATGCTATTATCTATTTATAACCAAAGATCAAAAAGTTTCAATGATGTCCAACTAGAATTATAGAATGAATTTAACTTTGTTATTTTTCTTTCCTCATTCTAGTTTCTAGAAGATGTTTTAGTTTGACTCCAGGGAACTCCCACGTACAACAAGTAAAATATGGTAATACTGAGAATATTTCCATTTCTCTATTGTTTAAATAAGAAAACCAATTTTTGTTTTATTCAAATTAAAACATATACATTTTTCAATGATGGGCATCAACATTAAGAACATGTGCTTATACTGAGATGGGGGGTGAACAGTATAAGATACAAATTTTTACTTTTCAATCCATATGATAACATCAACAATATCAAAGTAGTAAACATTACACAAAGCATCACACACATGAGAGACATGATTTAACGTGGTTTACCCGATGTAGTCTACTTCACGGAGAAAATATTCCTTATAATATTTTCTCAATAAATTTTCTTGGGAATTATTTTCCTATTATAATGTTTATGGACCTCTGTCCAAAGGAGATACCAATCCCCTGATCAAGTTTGTGGAACTCTATCCATAGGAGAACTCCTTCTCCTCTACTCTTGGCTGGTGATCCTCTAGAAGACTACTACCTCCACTGCACTGGATTGTGGATCTCTATCCACAGAAGACTCTATCCTCACTCAAAAGATCTTTGTCCTCACTGCCTTGGCTAATGGATCTCTATCCACTAGAAACTACTATCCTATACTCTATCATCTTCAAAGCTTGCTCAACTCTGTCTCAAAATTTCACTAAACACAGTCCTTCGGTCTAGCATAAATTTGCTCAATCTCTATCTCTGATTTACACTAAAAATAGTCCTTCGGTCTAGTACAAATCTACTTAATCTTTATCTCTGATATGCACTAAACATAGTCCTTCGATCTAGCATAAATCTACTCAATCTCTATCTCTAATCTAAACTAAACACAGTCCTTCGGTCTAGCACAAATATGCTCAATATCTATCTCTAATATGCACTAAACATAGTCCTTCGATCTAGCACAAATCTACTCAATCTCTATCTCTAGTCTGGCACAAACCTATCCTCAAATCTACACCAAAATCTATCCTCAAGTTTATCCTCAAGCCTTAACACAAAGCTTGAACCAATCACAAATCAACTCTGCTAGATTTTCCCCAAACCTTAACTCAAGGCTTGAACAAATCAATCAATCAACTCTACTCTTAAGTCTTCTCAAAGACTTACCTCAAATATGCTCTACAAGTCCACACTAGAACTTGTCCAATATGCTCAACAAGTCTTCATTAAGACTTGTCTCAAATATGCATTGTAAGCTTCCATAAAATATTACTCAACTCAACTCAACCAATCACTTAATGAAACAAAAATTGCTTACAAAACCTAACCAAGTGTTTCACAATGATTTCAACAACTCATGCTATGGAACTCAACCTTGACTTAAGATGATTCCAAATTCACATAAAAATGATACTCATGTTTTTTTTTCACAAACCCTAATCAAGCACATGGAAGTTTACTCAGATATTTCCAACAATTCTTATCAAACAAGGTTTCTAGCATCAACCTTCATTCCATAAAACCCCTCATCAATCAATATTGGATATCTCGAAACCAAACTCAATAATACTTATCAAACAATCCTTTTCACTCCAACTCAACATTCACAATATCCAATCCAACAATATTTTACTCACAAGGAAGATGTACCCATACCTTTTGTTTTGATGGAGATATGTCTTCAAAACTTGTCTTAACCACAATCAAATTTTCTTTGCCAACACTAGGGTTAGGTAGCCACAACCTATCTCAAGATCTCCACAAAATATTTTTTCCAATAATTATTTTACCATACAAAAATATCAAATCTTTTGGTACACCTTATAATCTCCAAAATTACACAATATAAGTCAAAATATTTATTAAAAACAAAATACACAATAATTTATTTCATTTTTTTAAGTTTTCCAAATAAAATACAAGATATCCAAGGCATCCTTCATATGATATCTCTCTCTTGGTCCCATGAAAAATATTGTTTTGGATGGAAAAACACTACTAAATGTGAGTATTCAGTTGCTCAAGATTATTTGAACTTATGCCATAATAATCCCAACCAATCTTCTAACATATTTTCTCGATTGTGGGCCCAAAAGCTCTAGCCTAAGGTGAGGTTATTTACTTGGATTTTATTGCATCGTAGGGTGCTTACTGGTGAGCATCTTATGAAGCGTGGTTTTCATGGCCCTTTTAGATGTGAAATGTGTGAAGAGAATGTAGAAACTCCCAGCCATATTTTTATTGGGTGTATTTTAGCCTCTGAGCTATGGAGGAGAATGACCATCTTACTTGGCTTACAATGGTCCAATTTTTTTACTTTTGAACAACTTTGGAGGGATTGACCTAATCAAGAGGGTGTTGATCATTTTATTAGGCAGTTAGTTTGGATGGGTTCTACTATTCTTATTTGAAATATCTGGAATGAAAGGAACAACCAAATTTTTAATAAAGATAGGAAGGATATTCAATATATTTGGCAACTTAGTTGAATCAGTCCATCAACTCCTTAATCACCCCCAATACTCCCACCAAATATGGGATCAAGTGATGCAAAGATTGAAGATTAAATCTTCTAAGGTCAACCAAATTAAATGTAATGTGAGTATTTTTAAGATGGATGGGACAAGAAATTGGTAACCTCCTTCTAAGGATTTTGGAAAAGTCAATACTGATGGAGCCTCAGGAGGAATTGGTAGACTTTCAGATGGCTCCCTAGTTTTTAGTTTTGCTGAGAATTTGGGTATTATTTCCAATAACCTTGCTAAGGGGTATGGTATCCTCAGAGACCTTCAAGAGGCTACTAAGGTTGGATGGGAAAAGGTGTTAGTTGAGTTTGAATCTCAACTCATGATTAATCATTTGAAGACTCCTAAGAATCATAAGGTTGATTGGAGAATAAAAAGAATTATTGAGAAGATTCATTTAGTCCAAATGGGATTTTTGAAAGTTGATTACAACCATGTGGTCAGAGATCAAAACAACAGTGCTGATGCTTTAGCTAATTGGGATTTGGACAAAGGTGATTTTACTTGTTATGGCCACCCTCCTAAATGGTGGGATTCGTAAATAAGGGAAGATCTTCTTTCTATCATTTCTTTGGATGGCTCAAGTTCTAAAGGTACCTAGTTTATTCTTGCTTTATTTTTGCTTCTCTTTGGTTCGATCAGGTTATTTTAGTTCCCTAGCTCAAACTATTCTTTCTTTTGTTTCAGTAGCACCCTAAAATTGGCACAGTTAAACCTTAGTAAAAAGATAAAAATTCAAATTTTAACCTCAAACCGCCCGTTAACCGCTCGTTACCCGCTTTCCTCGTTTTTCGTGCCATTTTTAGGATTTGTTTTGACCGTTGGACGATATCATCGCAGATTAGACGAAATCATCCCAGATCTGACGAATTCATCCGGAACAGAACGTCTAGACGATTTCGTCCCAAAACCAAATTTTCATACTTAGCTTCTGTTCCAACAACCTCTCTAACCTGGGCAGAAAGCGTGTCTGCACAGTTAGAGTCTCCCCCATTGGAGATCTCCCAAATTGGGATGATCTCCAACCTCCTAACCTCTCCCTAATCCTATATAAACTAAGATTTTCTCAGTTTATCCCCCTGACTCTCTGCCTGAAACTCTGCTTAAACCCCCTGAACTTCCACGCACCTCAGAGCATCCTCACACCATCATTTGCATTTTGTATTTCATGTTTTCTTGTAGGAACTTTACTATTTTTCAGTCGAAGCTAGCTCGGATCATCGCAAGCGATTCCAGGCGATTTCGGATGATCCTGTCGAGGAGCGCAGACGATCTCGTACGATTGGAGGCGATCCCGACTGTAGTCCAGATTGGGGGCAATCAGAGCCCAGAGTTTGCATCTCTTTATTGTTTTCTGCATTTCTTTATACATTATCTTAGTTATTATATTTATGCATCTTGGAGTTCACCTCATTTAGCATAACCGCATGATAAAGTTAAAATCAATCATTAAATCTACTGCATTTCTCTTATTTGTTATTTGAATCTATTATTTAGGCATGTTTGTTATTATTTCTATCATTCTCCTTTGCTTTTGTAGTTGCATATTTGGTATTTTGTATCTATTCCTGTGATTGTAGGTTTCTGATGAATTCGTCTGACGAATTCGTCAGATCTGACGATGATCTCGTCTGATCTCAGATGATTACGTACGATTTGAGATGATTTGGACTGCTACAAAACTTAGAATCTTCATCAAACATCCGAAATCAGGTATGTTCTATCCCATTTAGCATATTCTCTATGTTTAGCATTTATTCATATTTTTTGTATCCATAAAAATCAGCATTGGCATATAGAATAGTTTAGATTCATCTTGGCCAAACCTAGGAATTGAATGATTAAAGTACAAAATGAACACATCAAACCCACTATCAACCTAGGTGTGGAAACCGCCACTCAAAAGTTTCCTGGTGAACCCACCATCCATCAAAAATTCACCCTTATACCCCTCCCCCGAGAGGCGGGACCTTCAAAGGGCCTCTCAGTCCGAGGTATTGTCCCATCCTTCTCGCATCCCCCTTCTGGGCGCGGATCCTATAGCCTGAAGGTAAGGATGCAAAAAATTTGGAGCGATACATTTTGGTGAACCCGACGTGAATAACATAGGCATATTTCTGATTCAAAAATATAAAAAAAAAAAATATATATATATATGTATACAAGAAAAACAAAAACAAAATCATCATTTCAAGTTTGTATGTTTTAGATTCAATTCTAAATAATAGATACTAAATATTACTTTTAGAAGTACTAAAGAAACCATGAGTTTTTACTCAAATCAATATGAGCCCATCAGTAATGTTGGAAGAATTCAGCCAAATACATTTGTTGATTATGACCAACCTCATCCCTATTCAACATCACCTCCATCACACTTTTCTCATTTTTCATCATTACCCCAACAGGACAATCCCTTTTCCAATCCTCTTCATAATGATATTATCTATTCTCCCATATATCCATATTATGTCTATCAATCCACATACAATCCTCCTCCACCCTTTCAATATTCTTCTTTCAATACAACACATCCATTTCAACAAGAAAATACTTATTCTTCCAATCCTACCATGCACTCACATCATACTTCACAATCTTCCTATCATCATTCTACCCATAACAAAGAAAAGAGAGGTAAAAAACCATTAGGTCCTTTTATGACTGAACTCCTAAGGCACTTATCAAAAACCTCTCGAAAACCTTCATCACGTACATTTACAAAGCTCAATCAACCAATGGATATAATTCTCAAGCATTTACTTGATACAAATAAGATTGAACTCCCTTCCATAAGACAACTTGATACCACAACAGATTGGTTTAAACCTGAGCTACATTGTGAATATCATAGAGTAGATGGACATATGACACAAAATTGTAAAGATTTAAGATGTGCAATTCAAGATTTGATTGATGAGGGTCTTTTTAATATAAAGGAATTACAATCTACAACTGATTATAAATCTCCAGTAAACTATCAAACTCCTACACAACAAATACCAATAATCAATCAAGACATGGGGATCTCCCAAGAACCCCTATTCAATTATCAACAATAGGAAACCAATCAAATATTGCATGTTAATGTGTCCCATCATGATGATATTACTAATATTGTAACAAAAACTACAAATGAGCAACCTCAAGTTCAATCAACTCAATCTGATATTCAAGATATGGATTCCTCATTTGACCAACCTTCAAAACTATCTTTGGCTCTAGAGAATGATCCAAAATGGAATGTAAGCATAGAAAGCTCATCTTTAGAATCAAAATCTCAATCTGAAATCCACTTTGATAGCCAACAACAAGTGATTAATCCTCAAGCAAAGATATCCCTTTTAGAAGTATTACAAAGTTCTCATAAGGAAACTTTGTTCAAGATACCTAGCCAACAATTTGTTCCTCATGATATTTTCCCTAAGAACATAATTAATGGTGTAAGCCCTCTTGAGGTTAACCATATTTCATTCTATGATGAGGAGATTCCTTCCTCTACTCCACAAGAAGACTCCTCTCTTTACATTACAGGATCTAGTAAAGAAACACCTGTTAAAACTATCATGGTAGATAATGGCTCCTCTCTTAATTTATGCACTTATCAATTATTCCAAAAACTCAAATTAAAGGAAGAAGATCTTAATGAATCAAATGTTATTATAAAATATTTTAACAATGAAATTCAAGAAGCTCAAGGTACTATAATTCTTCCCCTTAATATTGGATCCAAGATCCTGGATACTTTGTTTTATGTAGCATATTGCCCTTCACCTTACAACCTACTTCTCAGAAGTCCTTGGATTCATACGATGAGGGTTGTCCCTTCCACTCTTCACCAATGTTTAAAGTTTGAACTTGCAAGTAAAATTGTTACCATACATAATGACCCAACACCATTTGAAGAATATTTAACGGTTGAAACATCAAGTTCTATACATTCTCCATTGTCACAATTAACTTCTATCCATCACTTTTCTTCATCCATATATGATCATCCTTGTTTACCAAATAACACCCATGCATATCTTTCACATATGCTCCCTCCATATTATCAAGACTTGGAAGATAGTGATAAGAATGAAGAACCTTCTTATCCTTCTGACATTTTATTTTGTAACATGATCAATTTTACACATATAAAAGTAAAATCTTTTGCTACATTATTCTACATTATAACAAAGCTTTTGTTATCACTACCTTTTATTCATCACCTTTTGTTCTTACCTTCACCACAACCAAATTATCCTTCAAAACCTCCTTTGATTTTGAAGCAACCTTAGACATGCTATACTCAAATAACCTTGTATAGTGTATATAGATCATCTTGTATATACCACCAATTCCATCATCAAAAAAAAAGAAAAAAATAATAATAATAAAATTTCAAAAAATAATCACATTGTGTATCTTCTCAATTCATCAATCAAAATCAAAATATAAAAACATCAAAATCATCAAAATCTTCAAAAACATATTTTATTTTCATACCTATCAATTCTTGAAGTATTGCAGTTATATTTTCAATTATTTTGGATAAATTAGCATTTATTTGGAATCCCGCACTTTCACATTCACATGAATAAATATCTTGATTTTATTTTGTATGATTATTAATCTCTCTTATATCAAAGTCCACAGTTGAATTAAATAAAGTTTTGAGCATAGAGAATTGATCTTGTTATTTACTTGAACCAAATATATCTTTTCACATTAAAATGATTTCATTGCAAATTCAATATGATGCTACATAGTAAAAGTGGTTTCTTGAGCGAAAAGTTTCCCCTGCTATCCTATCATGCACATGGTCTAGAATCTTTGAGAATTGACAAAAGGACAAGCTCACCCCTACCCAGAATAAAAATCCCTTGCTCTACAACTAATCCGAGCAAGTATCCCTAGCATAGGAAGAAAAAGAAAAGTCAAAGAAAATGAGAAAAAGAAAAATATCATTTTGTACCATCGCAACAATATTTCAGCATTATCTCAAGTTCCAAGCAAAAATACAAAAAAAAAAAAAAAAAAGAGAGAAGAAAAGAAGAGAAAAAGAAAAGGCAAAAGCAAAATGCAATAAATCCCTTTCCCTACCCCTTGAAAAGAAAAGAAGGGTGAATGAGCTTGAATCCCCGGAATTCTCAATTATTCGAAAACTGTGAGGTAAGCCCCATAACAGGTGGTTTGTGCCCAACCCGCTTGGCCTTGGGTAATCCCTAGCGTGGTGATATGTCTGTCACATTAGCGACCTTCTTTTGTACAGACCTATGTCGGCTTATGGATTAGCTAGCTCTTGATAACCTAACTTACATAGTAGTCTGGTACGGTTACATGCATATAAATCATGGTCAACGAACATTCATTTGGTTAATTCAAATTACTTGTATCAAATTATCTTGCTCAAAATTGGTGAACGAACAATACAATTGCACACACATTTGTATTTGAGAGATTCTCTATCATTATGATAAATCAAGATCGGCAATGAACTCACATATGCACATGAGGGTTCCTTACAAATCTACATTTGTCTTTGAGATAATTTAAAATATTTCTGCAACTCTTTTGGAATAAATTTTATTCTTATTTCAGAACATCTGTTTAGTATAAAAACAATTACATACATTGTTTTCAAAAATCCAAAATTCTTTTAAACAACCTATTACAAAATCTAGCAAATAAAGTCAAGTTTGTATATTATTATTTTTTGTTTATCAAAAATCAAAAATCAATCATGCAATAAAACTAAAATATCAATTTCTTCTTTGGATTTCGCGATGATGGTATAAGTCTATACCTATAATTCTATGCCTAGCGCAAACCATTGTCCTAATTTTATTTTCCCATTCATTTTAATTTATAAAAAACATATGGCTTACATCATTATGTTACACAATTGTGCTTTAAAACGAACGAACACTTATTCTATTTCATGTCATTATGTCAACATTCAATTTTGCAACCATGGTATAATTTCTAAGGAATTGTTCAAAATTTTATCACACTTAGGAATTTATGCCTAGCAAAATCATATTTCTTTTAGTATCTCACGCATAATATTTTTATGAAAATCTGAAAACAAATCATCACCATCACAACACAAAGTCTTAAGACAGTCTCTTAAGCATTCTTTTACTTTTAGCAATATTTCTATACTTGGGATTAGCTTGACGACCGAGCGAGCGGCGACTCCATGAAATGGTCTATAACAACGACAATGTCCTTTGAAATTATTGTTAGAAGTCCCTTTTATTTTTCATCAAATCACACCAAAACAACCAATTGTTTACATCAGATTATTTCATTTAAATTTTACAACATGACATAAAATTATAATATTTCTAAAATGACATAATCACATGAATCATCAATAATCAATTGCAAAATTCAACATTAAAGCATCATACAACATATACACAAGTCATATCATCAAAAAGACCATATATATATATCAACAAATTATGTACATCATATCAAAACTGGACTGGTATGCCACAATCAATAGCCTGGCATACTCAATCCTCTCAAAAAATATATAATAATAAATACAATCTCTATGCAATGAGCGTCTAGCCTCGAGAAGCCCTCGAGCTCTCAGCCTCATCTCCTCTCCCGCCCTGAGGTGGAGGAGGAGGCCCCATCGGAGTCCGCCCTATGTCGTGGGTCCTCGACATCGATCGTGACGATGTCCTCGATGACCCCATCCTAATCGGCCCCGCAATGTCGGCTAGCAGCTATAACCTCTGGCTCTCTGGAACCATCTGGTAGTATGCTCCCTAGTAGAATGCAGTCTGAGCCATAGACCATGCCAACTCCTGCATGCTCACTCCTCCACCCCGAGCTCTGAGCCATGTAGCCTCATCCTGCAGTGTCTACACCTGAGCCCGAAGGCGGGCAACCTCAGCTCAGAGAGCCATCGTCTCGCTGCTCTCCCCTACCTCGACACCCTTGCCCTTATCGGGTGATGGTGGTCTCTCCCCCTACTGAGAAGGGAGTCCCTCCTCCCTCCTCCCTGTCTGTTGTGGTCTCTATGGAGCCCGTGCCATCCTCTGGCATCTCTCCTATGGAGACCATCGTTGCTCTCTCCCATCGTGACCCCGTGCTGCCTCAATAGCAGCTTGACGTCGCCTCCCCATCCATTGCACAATAGCATGCATCGGACCCTATGCCCTCATCATCCGAGGAGGGTGGATGCCTACGTACCAGGCATCGTATCCATCGATAACCCCAACATCATCACCATCCACTGGCTGGATGGGGGCATCATCCGTGTCCTGACTCCAGAATCACTGCATGTCTGGAGCCCCGCTCAGTGTGGTACTATCTCAGATAGTTTAGGAGTACTCGTAATCCCTGAGAGAAGGGATCCCCTACTGTAGACCGAACTATCATAGAACCCGGTCGTAGCGGTGGAGCTCTACCTCTCCCCACTCCATCCTCAGCCAGCAGACTCGCCTGATGCGAGCCAGCTCCTGCCCATCCTCTGCCCACCCTGGGTGCTCTCGCCATGGCCTCCAGGTGATCTGGTCCGGGATGAGGTCATCTAGCAACCTCCGTGACATCGGCAGATCTATCCACCACTGTGACCCCCTCTGTAGCCACCAGTAGAAAACCCGGGGCCTCTCTCGGTCAACCCCTATCAGTGGGAGCCCTACCGGCCTCCGCATCGTGATGTGCTCCCAACACCAAACCTATAGTAGCGATGTCAAGACCAGACATCGACCTCCCTTGTATACGACCCCATGCAGGATCCTATACAAGCGGCATAGTACAAAGCTGCCCCATGCAAACCTGTACCCGTGGTCTCTCATGTCATAGACCACATCTGAGAGGAGCCATGGTAGTCTGCACCCGCTCTGGTGGCACAACAGTAAGCCACCTACCACCCCTACCAAAACTTGAGTCAGCCTAGATGCCCTAGGCATCTGCCTTAGAGACTCGATGTTCACTCCGCCCTTCTCTAGGGCGAAGCTCGGGTCTCCGCTCAATCTCATCATAGCCTGGCCTTGATTGGCCGTAGGAGTCATCAACCATCCTTGTATGGGGATCCTCATGATCCTCCATACGTCCTCTAGAGTGGGAGCCATCTCCCCTATCGATAACCGGAAGCAGGATGACCCCGGATACCACCTCTCTGCTAGGGCTGTCAGTAGCCCCATGTCCATCGGTACTTGTGGCATCTCTGCCACATGCTGCAAACCGACCTGTGCTAGTCGGTCACGCTCTGCCTGGTCGAGCGCGGCTATGTCATCTCTTAGCCCATCGTATTTCCATTCTCGACTCTTTAGTAATCCCCTCTGCAAAACAAACAATAAAACAATAAAATTCATTAATAAACCAATCATTAAAATCAAATTAAATACATTTCAAACAAAGCTAAATTTCATAAATATGATGATATCATCCACCATTGGATGATATCATCCCAAATTGGGTAAAATCGTCCTTTGTAGGATGAAATCATCTCCGATTTCGCAACTTGGGGATCGCCCCTTGTTGAACGGGATCGCCCCTAGTTCACCGATTTCGCCCTCCGACGAAATCGACGATCTAGGGACGATTTCGATGAAATCGGGACGATTTCATCCCGACGTCGTCGACGGCCTAAAAACGGCCGCGATGCCCCAAACAATCAAAATTTAAAACAAAAAATTGCACAAATTAAATTCAAACCTAATTTACTAGGATTAGATCCTTACCCGTAGCCCGCGTCGGACCTCTGTCGATCGGTGCATTGTCTCCACCATTTTTTCTCTGTAGAGCTCTAAAACCAGTAAAAATGAATAGTAAAAATGAATTAGGGTTTTACCCTATTTTTCTTAATTTTATTTAAAAACAACTTTCTTTTTATTTATTTTTGCTTTTTCGTGCTTTTACCTCAAACGTTCGATTTGGGTAAAAACACGGAGGGGGCACCATAGTCAGCAGTCGTACGATTCGACCAAGAATCGTCGTCTAGAAAATTGAGTACATTTTTGCTTTCTCGTAAAATGGGAAGAACTCGTCTTTAACGCATTTTCTTCAGAAAATTTGCTAAAGAGGGGGCAAAATGTAGCACCCTAAAATTGGCACAGTTAAACCTTAGTAAAAAGATAAAAATTCAAATTTTAACCTCAAACCGCCCGTTAACCGCCCGTTACCCGCTTTCCTCATTTTTCGTGCCATTTTTAGGATTTGTTTTGACCGTTGGACGATATCATCGCAGATTAGACGAAATCATCCCAGATCTGACGAATTCGTCTGGAACAGAACGTCCTGACGATTTCGTCCCAAAACCAAATTTTCATACTTAGCTTCTGTTCCAACAACCTCTCTAACCTGGGTAGAAAGCGTGTCTGCGTAGTTAGAGTCTCCCCCGTTGGAGATCTCCCAAATTGGGATGATCTCCAACCTCCTAACCTCTCCCTAATCCTATATAAACTGAGATTTTCTCAGTTTATCCCCCTGACTCTCTGCCTGAAACTCTGCTTAAACCCCCTAAACTTCCACGCACCTCAGAGCATCCTCACACCATCATTTGCATTATGTATTTCATGTTTTCTTGCAGGAACTTTACTATTTTTCAGTCGAAGCTAGCTCGGATCGTCGCAAGCGATTCCAGGCGATTTCGGACGATCCTGTCGAGGAGCGCAGATGATCTCGTACGATTGGAGGTGATCCCGACTGTAGTCCAGATTGGGGGCAATCAGAGCCCAGAGTTTGCATCTCTTTATTGTTTTCTGCATTTCTTTATACATTATCTTAGTTATTATATTTATGCATCTTGGAGTTCACCTCATTTAGCATAACCGCATGATAAAGTTAAAATCAATCATTAAATCTACTGCATTTCTCTTATTTGTTATTTGAATCTATTATTTAGGCATGTTTGTTGTTATTTCTATCATTCTCCTTTGCTTTTGCAGTTGCATATTTGGTATTTTGTATCTATTCTTGTGATTGCAGGTTTCTGACGAATTCAGATGAATTCGTCAGATTGACGATGATCTCGTCTGATCTCAGACGATTACGTACGAGTTGAGATGATCTGGACTGCTACAAAACTCAGAATCTTCATCAGACATCCGAAATCAGGTATGTTCTATCCCATTTAGCATATTCTCTGTGTTTAGCATTTATTCATATTTTTTGTATCCATAAAATCAGCATTGGCATATAGAATAGTTTAGATTCATCTTGGCCAAACCTAGGAATTGAATGATTAAAGTACAAAATGAACACATCAAACCCACTATCAACCTAGGTGTGGAAACTGCCACTCAAAAGTTTCCTGGTGAACCCACCATCCGTCAAAAATTCACCCTTATACCCCTCCCCCAAGAGGCGGGACCTTCAAAGGGCCTCTCAGTCCGAGGTATTGTCCCATCCTTCTCGCATCCCCCTTTCGGGCGCGGATCCTATAGCCTGAAGGTAAGGATGCAAAAAAATTGGAGCGATACAGTTTCCTCTGTTGATTCTTGCCTTAAAAGTCTTCTAGTCTAGATAGGTCACTGTTATGTTCAATTTTTTCTTTTTTCTTTTTTTTGTTTAGTTTTTTAAGGTGTGTGTGTTCTTTTGTTTTTTTTTGTTTTTGTGTTATTTGTGTTGTTTTTTGTTGTTCTTGTGTTTTGATGTTTTATGTTTTTTGTTATTGTTCTTGTGTTTTTATCGTTCTTGTTCTTGTGTTTCTGTTTGTTTGTGTTAATTCGTATTTTTATGTGTGAGTGTTTTCTATGTTTTTTGTTTTTGTTTATTGTCTATTGTTGGTTGTTTTTTATTTTAATTTTTTAGGTTTTGGTTGTGTTTATTTTTCATGTTTTTTTGTTGTCTTTGTAGTGTTCTATTGTTGTTGTCATGTTTGTGTTTTGTTATGTTGTTCTTGTGTTTTTTCTATGTGGTTCGTGTTGTAGTTTTTTTAAATCTTTTTGTGTGTGTGTGTGTTTGGTTGTGCTTTTATTTTTGACACACTCATGGAGCATGTTTTTTATTTTATTTTATTATTTTTATTGTTATTTATTTATTTTATTTTTTAAATATTTTCGTGTGTTCGTTTGCTCCTTGATTATGTTAAAGGTGGTAGGTCAGGTTTGAGTCCTGGGCGATTTTGGGGGAATGGATACCCTTGCCTCCTCGCGTCTTACCCAAAAGTGGCATCCCTTCTGGGATGTTTTCCACAAATAAAAAAAATACACAATAATTTCCTTTAAACACCTTATCACTCCAACTTCTTAAAATAAATTTCAATCACCAAAAATTAAAATAAAATATTTTAATTTACTTTACCTTATAACTCCCTCAAAAACCTTATAGTTTCCAACTTACAAAAACCTCTAAGCAATTTTTGAAATTCACAACCTTTGGAAAAAGAAAAATATTTTCGCATACCTTTCAACTAATCTACCCACCAAAAAATCCTCGATGAGAATTGAACACACGACGTAGCCTCTCCAACACCCTAGCCTCAAGCTAGGCTACCAAGTGGGCTGCGTGCCCACATGAGACTTTAGACGCACGTTCCCACTTTATCCTCCTCTCAAAAGCACCCACGAAAAACGAAGGCCTCTCCAACAAGCAAAACGTCAATCGTGTGGATCGAACCCGCGATCCCTTCCTTACAAGCCTTAGCACTATCTCAACTATCGCCTGCGCTACCACCACCGATGGATATTTCTATCCATGATGATGGCCTTACACCTTAGTCTGCCTCCAATCACTTTGAAACGTGAACTTCTCTTTCTCCAACAAATGCAACGCTTGATTTTTCATTCGAAGGTGTGTGTATTCCAGGACTTAGGAAATGAAATTTATTTCCTATATTAATACACATGCTCTTGTCTTCTACACGTCGACAAAATTCAAATTTAAAAATTCAAATTTAAAAATTCAAATTTAAAAATTTAAATTAGTTTTTAAATATTAAATTTAAAAACCTTTGCACCCATTATTAATTTAAATTAAAATTTTAATTTAAATTAAATATTTTGTAATCTGCTCATGGGTCTTTTCAATTTGAACCTTGTTTTTCTTCACCTTGTTATTTGGCCCAAAATATTATAATAATATAATATTATTATTTAATTTAAACTTGCTTCTCCTTCCTTGGGTCTTCATCCTTTGGGCCCTTTTTAGGCATATAATATTAAAAATAAATATTATATCCTATTCCTTTCCAAGACCTTCTTGCTTTTGGAAAAACCACTTGATGTCCTTAATGATGATGAAATTAAACCAATATTCTTTTGACATCAATGACAACAAAACTACTCAAAATTTCCAACAATCTCCCCCTTTGTCATTGATGGCAACCCCTTTATTTTTACCATTCCTTTTTCTTTTTCAAAAGTTGCTTTCCCTAAGAAATTGCTCCCCCTGACTGAATGCTCTCCCCCTAACTCAAATCTCTCCCCCTTTTTCATCAATGGCAAAGGGCCACCTTTGGGGCTTGGGGCTAAGAATGAGACTCTTAGCTTAGCCCCTCCCCCACCTCCTCTTGAGGTGGTTAATTCTGGGGTGGGAGTAGAACTACTCCCAAATTTTCTTGAAGGTACTCAAAGGTCTCTTTTGAAAGTGGCTTAGTGAAAATATCTGCAATCTGCTCCTTTGTAGTAACATATTCCAACTTGACTTGCTTGTCTATCACCTGTTCTCTCAGAAAGTGATACTTTATCAGAATGTGCTTTGTCCTAGAGTGCATCACTGGATTCTTTGAAATATTTATAGCACTTGTATTATCACACAATATGGGAATAGGATGATCATGTTTTATCTTGAAATCCTCTAGAGTTCGCTTCATCCATAATACTTGTGTACAACTAGAAACTATTGCAATATACTCTACCTTTGCTGTAGATAGGGATACTGATGCCTATTTCTTACTTAGCCAAGAGACTAAATAGTCTCCAAGAAAGAATGCTCCTCCACTTGTGCTTTTTCTATCATCAATATTGCCAGCCCAATCTGCATCTGTATAAGTTGTGAGAGTGAAATTGTCACTTTTGGGATACTAGAGCCCAAAATCCATAGTCCCTTTTAGATACCTGAGAATCCTTTTTACTGTTGCTACATGTGTCTCCTTGGGTGCTTGCCTGAAACCTTACCACTAATCCCACTACATGCATGATATCTGGTCTTGTAGTTGTGACATACAATAAGTCGCCAATCATAGATCTGTATAATTTCTGATTTACCTCTGGAGATTCATCATCTTTACTTAACTTACATCCTGTAACCATGGGAGTACTTATTGGTTTGCAATATTCTAACTTGAATTTCTTTAGCATCTCTTTTATATACTTGGTTTGTGAAAGGAACACCCCTTTCTCTGATTGTGAAATCTGAAGTCCAAGAAAGAAGGACAACTCACCAAGCATAGACATCTCAAATTCATTTTGCATGCTCTTTGCAAATTTTTGACACATCTTATCATTGTTTCCTCCAAAAATGATATCATCAACATAAACAACCACAATTAGTAAGTCATTCCCTTCATTTTTTATGTATAAGTTACTATCCACTATTCCTTTCCTGAAACCTTATTCCTGTAGGTACTTATCCAATCTTGAATACCAAGCTCTAGGAGCTTGCTTTAGTCCATAAAGTGCTTTCTTCAATCTGCATACATAGTCTGATTTATCAATCAAGTTGAAACCTTCTGGCTGCTCAATGTAAACCTCTTCTTCTAAAACACCATTTAGAAAGGCTGATTTAACATCCATCTGATATACTTTGAAGTTTTTGAAGCTTGAAAAGGCTAAGAACATTCTGATAGCTTCAAGTCATGCAACTGGAGAAAATGTCTCATCAAATTCAATTCCCTCTACCTGTGCATAACCTTTGCACACTAATCTTGCTTTATTTCTAACCACTTGACCATCTTCATTTAACTTGTTTCTGAATACCCATTTAGTGCCAATCACATTTTTATCTTTTGGTCATGGAACAAGTTCCCAAGTCTTACTTTTCTCTATCTGATCTAATTCCTCATCCATTGCCTTAACCCAGAACTTATCTTCACTTGCCTCATTGAAGTCTTTTGGCTCAATTTTAGATAACAAAGAAAAATTTGCTTGTTGAGTTGATGTTATTACCCTTCTCCTTGTCTGTCTCTCATCTGGATTCCCAATGATTAGCTCTCTTGGATGATGTTTCTGTACATACCTGGATGGAGTCTTAGGAAGAAGTCTTTGTGTTTCTTCCTCTTCTTCTTCTGATTCCTCATGAAACTCCTCTTGACAACTTCCATCTTCCTGATACATAATTTCTTGAACTGGTTCTCTTAATCCTATCTTCTCATCAACTGTTACATTTATACTTTCTACAATAGTGTGTGTCCTTTTGTTGTAGCATCTATAGGCTTTTCTCTTAGTAGAATAACCAAGAAAAATACCCTCATCACATCTTGGGTCAAACTTGCCCAAGTTTTGCTCTTCCCGTCTTATGTAACACTTGCTTCCAAAAATTTTGAAGTGTTTTATAGTGGTTGGTCTTCCCTTCCAAAGCTCATATGGAGTCTTGTGATGGTTCACTCTTATTTGAGCCCTATCAAAGATATAAACTATTGTGTTAACTACCTCCCTCCAAAAACCATCTGAAAGCTTGGATTCATTTAACATAGCTCTAGCCATATTCTCAATAGTCCTATTCTTCCTTTCAACAACTCCATTTTGTTGAGGAGTTCTTGCATCTGAGTATTCTCTTTTGATCCCATGTTGTTCACAATAGTTTACAAATTTATTTGAGGTAAATTCTCCTCCTCTGTCTGATCTCAAACACTTAATCCTTTTACCTATTTCATTTTCAACCAACTCTTTAAATACCTTGAATTTATCAAGTGCTTCTGACTTATCTTTTAGGAAGGCTACCCAAGTCATTCTGGAATAATCATCTATAAACAATATGAAGTAACTTTCACCTTGAATACTTTGGGTTCTGGTAGGACCACATAGATCAGTATGTATTAGTTTCAATGGCTCAGATGACATAAATCCTTTTGATTTGAAACTTGTTCTAGTTTGCTTTCCATGTTGACAAGGTGCACAAATTGTGTTTTGTGGCCTTTTTAGCTTGGGTAAATCTCTGACAACCTATTTATTGCTTATGTTGACTATGTTGTCAAAATTCAAATGACCCATTCTTCTATGCCACAACCAACTCTCATCTTCTTGTGATAGAAAACACTTTTCTCCTTTAATCTCACTAAGCATATAGAGGTTGTTTGGAGTTCTACTTGCATTTGCAATGACTTTTCCAGTTTTTGACTTTCTTATCTCACATCTATCTGGGTGAAATGTAACCATATGACCTTGATCACAAAGTTGGCTTACACTTAGCAGATTGTGTCTTAACCCTTTGACATATAGTACATTTTTTGTTCTTGTTTTCCCATTATCTAAACTCAAAGTTCCTTTTCCACAAATTTTTGCTGATCCATTATCACCAAAACTTACTGATCCTCTATTAGTTTCTTTGAGTACAAGAAATTTGTCTTTGTCTCCTGTCATGTGTCTAGAGCAACCACTATCAAGAAACCATTGTTCTTCTTTATCTTGAGCATGAAGAGTTATTTGAACTAACATTGATCTAGCTTTTTCATCCCCTTTTTTCTCTTTCCTAGTTGTTGAAGTTGTATTCTTTTTACTAGACTCAGGAAGTACCATTTTGCACCATCTAGCCTTGTGCCCAAAATTATTGCATTTGTAACATATGATATCATTATTCATAAGAGGTGCAAAAGAGTTGAAATTTCTATTTACATCATTTTTCACATAACTAGTGCAATGTACAACTCTATGACCATATTTGTTACATGAAAAGCAATAGCCATGGAAGAAATTATGTAACCTATTTGGATGCCTTTGAAAATATGGTTGAGTGCTTCTCCTTTTGTGATTAACTTTCATCCATGGTTCTTCTTTGCTTTCTTCTTTCCTGATGTCTTTTCCTTTTTGGAGTATAAGTAATGAGCTTATCTTTGTTTGATGTCTCTATTTCTTGAAGGCTTGATTCCTCTTTCTATTTCCCAAACTTTATATCTTGTAGAACCTTGGTCTTTTCAACTTCATTCCTTAGAGATACAATTTTTGCTTCCAATATTTCACATTCTGTTTCTCTTGCTCTTAATAGATCTATCATATCCTATTCAATTTTCTTTCCCTCTTCTACCTTTATCTTGAGTTCTGTGAGACTTTGTAGAAGTTCTATCTTTGCTTCTTCATCCTCTTGAATTTGATCCTTCAAACTTGAGTTCTTCTTTCTAACATTTTCAAGATTCTTGAGAGTAGCAAAGAATTCCTCTTTTATGTCAAACATGGTCTCTTCTTCATTCTCTGAAGTCATGTGTGTTTCTGATGGATCTTCCTCCAAGCTATTAGTCTTTTCATGGAGAGACCCACTCTGATACCAATTGAAGAACATGTGCTTATACTGAGAGGGGGGTGAACAATATAAGATAAAACTTTTTACTTTTCAATCCATATGATAACATCAACAATATTAAAGTAGTAAACATTACACAAAGCATCACACACATGAGAGACATGATTTAACATGGTTCACCCAATGTGGGCTACTCCATGGAGAAAATATTCCTTATAAAATTTTCTCAATAAATTCTCTTGGGAATCCTTTCCCTATTACAATGTTTATGGACCTCTATCCAAAGGAGACACCAATCCCTTAATCAAGTTTATGGAACTCTATCCATAGGAGAACTCCTTCTCCTCTGCTCTGGTTGGTGATCCTCTAGAAGACTACTACCTCCACTACATTGGCTTGTGGATCTCTATCCACTTAAGACTTTGTCCTCACTTAGAAGATCTCTATCCTCACTACCCTGGCTAATGGATCTCTATCCACTAGAGACTACTATCCTCTACTCTATCACCTCCAAAGTTTACTCTTCTCTATGATCTACTAAACATAGTCCTTTGGTCTAGCACAAATTTGCTCAATATCTATCTTTGGTCTGGCATAAACCTATCCTCAAATCTGTACCAAAATCTATCCTCAAATCTATCCTCAAGCCTTAACACAAATCTTGAATCAATCACAAATCAACTCTACTAGATCTGCCCCAAACCTTAACTCAAGGTTTGAACAAATCAATCAATCAACTCTGCTCTCAAGTCTTCTCAAAGACTTACCTCAAATATGTCCACAAGTCCTCTAGAACTTGTCCAATCTACTCAACAAGTCTTCACCAAGACTTATCTCAAATCTGCATTGTAAGCTTCCACAAAAGCTTACTCAACTCAACTCAACCAATCACTCAATGAAACAAATTGCTTACAAATAAAAAGTTTCACAATTTCAAAATCAATATCAAGATATTAAATTCACATAACAATGATACTCATGATCTTTCACAAACCCTAATCATGCATATGAAGGCTCACTCAATATTTCCAACAATGCTTATCAAACAAGGTTTCTAGCATCAACCTTCATTCTAAAAACCTTCATCAATCAATATTGGATATCTCAAAACCAAACTCAACAATGCTTATCAAACAATCCTTTTCACTCCAACTTAGCATTCACAACATCCAATCCAACAATATTTTACTCACAAGGAAGATGTACCCATACCTTTTATTTTGATGGAGATATGTCTTCAAAACCTGTCTTAACCACAATCAAATTTTCTTTGCCAATACTAGGGTTAGGTAGCCACAACCTATCTCAAGATCTCCACAAAATAATTTTCTCAATAATTATTTTACCATACAAAAATATCAAATCTTTTAGTACACCTTATAATCTCCAAACTAACAATATATAAGTCAACAATTTTATTATAACAAAATACACAACAATTTCCTTTATACACCTTATAACTCCAACTTTATAAAATAAATTTCAATCACCAAAAATTAAAATAAAATATTTTAATTTACTTTACCTTATAACTCCCTCAAAAACTTATACAACTTACAATAATCTCTAAGCAATTTTAAATTCAAAACCTTTGGAGAAGTAAAATTATTTATAGCATACCTTTAATTATTCTGCCCATAAAAATATTTTCGTTAAGATTCGAACACATGACCTTGCCTCTCCAACACCCTAGCCTCAAGCTAGGCTACCAAGTGGGCTGCGTGCCCACATGAGACTTTAGGTGCATGTTTCCCACTTTATTCTCCTCACAAAAGTGCCCATAAAAAATGAAAACCTCTCCAACAAAAACATCAATCGTGTGGATCGAACCCATGATCCCTTCCTTGCAAGCCTTAGCACTCTCTCAACTACCACCTGCGCTACCATCATTGATGGATATTTCTATCCACTTGATGGCCTTACACCTTATTCCTCCAATCACTTTGAAATGTGAACTTCTCTTTCTCCAACAAATGCAACGCTCAATTTTTCATTCGAAGGTGTATGTATTCAAGGACATAGGAAATGAAATTTATTTCCTATATTAATACACATGCTTCTTGTCTTCTCACATCGACCAATTTCGAATTTAAAATTTGAAATTAGATTTTAAATATTAAATTTAAAACCTTTGCCCCCATTATTAATTTAAATTAAAATTTTAATCAAAGATTAAAATATTTTAATTTAAATTAAATCTTTTGTAATCTGCTCATGGGTCTTTTCAACTTGAACCTTGTTTTTCTTCACCTTGTTATTTGGCCCAAAATATTATAATAATATAATATTATTATTTAATTTAAACTTGCTTCTCCTTCCTTGGGTCTTCATCCTTTGGGCCTTTTTAGGCATATAATATTAAAAATAAATATTATATCCTATTCCTTTTCAAGACCTTCTTGCTTTTGGAAAAACCACTTGATGTCCTTAATGATGATGAAATTGAACCAATATTCTTTTGACATCAATGACAACAAAACTACTCAAAATTTCCAACAATCTCCCCCTTTGTCATTGATGGCAACCCCTTTATTTTTACCATTCCTTTTTCTTTTCAAAAGTTGCTTTCCTTGAGAAACTATCCCCTGACTGAATGCTCTCCCCCTAACTCAAATCTCTCCCCCTTTGTCATCAATGGCAAAGGGCCACCTTTGGGGCTTGGGGCTAAGAATGAGACTCTTAGCTTAGCCCCTCCCCCACCTCCTCTTGAGGTGGTTAATTTTGGGGTGGGAGTAGAACTACTCCCAACTTTTCTTGAAGGTACTCAAAGGTCTCTTTTGAAAGTGGCTTAGTGAAAATATCTACAATCTGCTCCTTTGTAGTAACATATTCCAACCTGACTTGCTTGTCTATCACCTGTTCTCTCAGAAAGTGATACTTGATCGAAATGTGCTTTGTCCTAGAGTGCATCACTAGATTCTTTGAAATATTTATAGCACTTGTATTATCACACAATATGGGAATAGGATGATCATGTTTTATCTTGAAATCCTCTAGAGTTCACTTCATCCATAATACCTATGTACAACTAGCAACTATTGCAATATACTCTACCTCTACTGTAGATAGGGATATTGATGCCTATTTCTTACTTAGCCAAGAGACTAAACAGTCTCCAAGAAAGAATGCTCCTCCACTTGTACTTTTTCTATCATCAATGTTGCCATCCCAATCTACATCTATATAAGTTGTGAGAGTGAAACTATCACTTTTGGGATACTAGAGCCCAAATTCCATAGTCCCTTTTAGATACCTAAGAATCCTTTTTACTGTTGCTACATGTGTCTCCTTGGGTGCTGCTTGAAACCTTACCACTAATCCCACTTCCTGCATGATATCTGGTCTTGTAGTTATGACGTACAATAAGCTACCAATCATAGATCTGTATAATTTCTGATTTACCTCTGGAGATTCATCATCTTTACTTAACTTACATCCTGTAACCATGGGAGTACTTACTGGTTTGCAATCTTCTAACTTGAATTTCTTTAGCATCTCTTTTATATACTTGGTTTGTGAAAGGAACACCCCTTTCTCTGATTGTGAAATCTGAAGTCCAAGAAAGAAGGACAACTCACCAAGCATAGACATCTCAAATTCATTCTTGCATGCTCTTTGCAAATTTTTGACACATCTTATCATTGTTTCCTCCAAAAATGATATCATCAACATAAACAACCATAATTAGTAAGTCATTCCCTTCATTTTTGATGTATAAGTTACTATCCACTATTCCTTTCCTGAAACCCTATTCTTATAGGTACTTATCCAATCTTGAATACCAAGCTCTAGGAGCTTGCTTTAGTCCATAAAGTGCTTTCTTCAATCTACATACATAGTCTAATTTATCAGTCAAGTTGAAACCTTCTGGCTACTCAATGTAAACCTCTTCTTCTAAAACACCATTTAGAAAGGCTGATTTAACATCCATCTGATATACTTTGAAGTTTTTGAATCTTGAAAAGGCTAAGAATATTCTGATAGCTTCAAGTCATGCAACTGGAGCAAATGTCTCATCAAATTCAATTCCCTCTACCTGTGCATAACCTTTGCACACTAATCTTGCTTTATTTCTGACCACTTGACCATCTTCATTTAACTTGTTTCTAAATACCCATTTAGTGCCAATCACATTTTTATCTTTTGGTCATGGAACAAGTTCCCAAGTCTTACTTTTCTCTATCTGATCTAATTCCTCATCCATTGCCTTAATCCATAACTTATCTTCACTTGCCTCATTGAAGTCTTTTGGCTCAATTTTAGATAACAAAGAAAAATTTGCTTGTTGAGTTGATGTTATTACCCTTCTCCTTGTCTGTCTCTCATCTGGATTCCCAATGATTAGCTCTCTTGGATGATGTTTCTGTACATACCTGGATGGAGTCTTAGGAAGAAGTCTTTGTGTTTCTTCCTCTTCTTCTTCTGATTCCTCATGAAACTCTTCTTGACAACTTCCATCTTCTTGATACACAATTTCTTGAACTGGTTCTCTTAATCCTATCTTCTCATCAACTGTTACATTTATACTTTCTACAATAGTGTGTGTCCTTTTGTTGTAGCATCTATAGGCTTTGCTCTTAGTAGAATAACCAAGAAAAATACCCTCATCACATCTTGGGTCAAACTTGCCCAAGTTTTGCTCTTCCCATCTTATGTAACACTTGCTTCCAAAAATTTTGAAGTGTTTCATAGTGGTTGGTCTTCCCTTCCAAAGCTCATATGGAGTCTTGTGATGGTTCACTCTTATTTGAGCCCTATCGATGATATAAACTATTGTGTTAACTACCTCCCTCCAAAAACCATCTGAAATCTTGGATTCATTTAACATAGCTCTAGCCATATTTTCAATAGTCCTATTCTTCCTTTCAACAACTCCATTTTGTTGAGGAGTTCTTGCATCTGAGTATTCTCTTTTGATTCCATGTTGTTCACAATAGTTTACAAATTCATTTGAGGTAAATTCTCCTCCTCTATCTGATCTCAAACACTTAATCCTTTTACCTATTTCATTTTCAACCAACTCTTTAAATACCTTGAATTTATCAAATGCTTCTGACTTATCTTTTAGGAAGGCTACCCAAATCATTCTGGAATAATCATCTATAAACAATATGAAGTAACTTTCACCTTGAATACTTTGTGTTCTGGTAGGACCACATAGATCAGTATGTATTAGTTTCAATGGCTCAGATGACATAAATCCTTTTGATTTGAAACTTGTTCTAGTTTGCTTTCCATGTTGACAAGGTGCACAGATTGTGTTTTGTGGCCTTTTTAGCTTGGGTAAATCTCTGACAGCCTATTTATTGCTTATGTTGACTATGTTGTCAAAATTCAAATGACCCATTCTTCTATGCCACAACCAACTCTCATCTTCTTGTGATAGAAAACACTTTTCTCCTTTAATCTCACTAAGCATATAGAGGTTGTTTGGAGTTCTACTTGCATTTGCAATGACTTTTCTAGTTTTTGACTTTCTTATCTCACATCTATCTGGGTGAAATGTAACCATATGACCTTGATCACAAAGTTGGCTTACACTTAGCAGATTGTGTCTTAACCCTTTGACATATAGTACATTTTCTATTCTTGTTTTCCCATTATCTAAACTCAGAGTTCCTTTTCCACAAATTTTTGTTGATCCATTATCACCAAAACTTACTGATCCTCTATTAGTTTCTTTGAGTACAAGAAATTTGTCTTTGTCTCCTGTCATGTGTCTAGAGCAACCACTATCAAGAAACCATTGTTCTTCTTTATCCTGAGCATGAAGAGTTGTTTGAACTAACATTGATCTAGCTTTTTCATCCCCTTTTCTTTCTTTCCTAATTGTTGAAGTTGTATTCTTTTTACTTGACTCAGGAAATACCATTTTGCACCATCTAGCCTTGTGCCCAAGATTATTGCACTTATAACATATGATATCACTATTCATAAGAGGTGCAAAAGAATTGAAATTTCTATTGACATCCTTTTTAACATAACCAGTGCAATGTACAACTCTATGACCATATTTGTTACATGAAAAGCAATAGCCATGGAAGAGATTATGTAACCTATTTGAATGCCTTGGAAAATATGGTTGAGTGCTCCTCCTTTTGTTGTAATTAACCTTTGTCCATGGTTCTTCTTTGCTTTCTTCTTTCCTGATGTCTTTTCCTTTTAGAGTATAAGTCACTTGCTTATCTTTGTTTGAAGTCTCTACTTCTTGAAGGCTTGACTCCTCTTTCTATTTCCCAAACTTTATATCTTGTAGTACCTTGGTATTTTCAACTTCATTCCTTAGATAAACAATTTCTGCTTCCAATATTTCACATTCTATTTCTCTTGCTCTTAATAGATCTATCATATCCTATTCAATTTTATTTCCCTCTTCTACCTTTATCTTGAGTTCTGTGAGACTCTGTAGAAGTTCTATCCTTGCTTCTTCATCCTCTTGAATTTGATCCTTCAAACTTGAGTTCTTATTTCTAACCTTTTCAAGATTCTTAAGAGCAGCAAATAATTCCTCTTTTATGTCAAACATGGTCTCTTCTTCATTCTTTGAAGTCATGTGTGTTTCTGATGGATCTTCCTCCAAGTTGTTAGTCTTTTCATGGAGAGACCCACTCTGATACCAATTGAAGAACATGTGCTTATACTGAGAGGGGGGTGAATAGTATAAGATAAAACTTTTACTTTTCAATCCATATGATAACATCAACAATATTAAAGTAGTAAATATTACACAAAGCATCACACACATGAGAGACATGATTTAACGTGGTTCACCCAATGTGGGCTACTCCACGGAGAAAATATTCCTTATAAAATTTTCTCAATAAATTCTCTTGGGAATCCTTTCCCTATTACAATGTTTATGGACCTCTATCCAAAGGAGACACCAATCCCCTAATCAAGTTTATGGATATCTATCCATAGGAGAACTCCTTCTCCTTCTCTTGTGGTGATCCTCTTAGAAGACTACTACCTCCATTGCACTAGCTTGTGGATCTCTCTCCACTGAAGACTCCTTGTCCTCACTCAAAATCTTATCCTCACTGCCTTGGCTAATGGATCTCTATCCATTGGAGACTACTATCCTCTACTCTATCACCTCCAAATTTTTTTTTTTTTTTCTCAAACCTATCCTCAAATTTGCACCAAACTCTATCCTCAAATATCTATCTCAAGCCTTAACACAAAGCTTGAATCAATCACAAATCAACTCTCCTAGATCTGCCTCAAACCTTAACTCAAGGTTTGAACAAATCAATCAATCAACTCTTCTCTCAAGTCTTCTCAAAGACTTACCTCAAATCTACTCAACAAGTCCTCACTAGAACTTGTCTAATCTGCTCAACAAGTCTTCACTAAGACTTATCTCAAATCTACATTGTAAGCTTCCACAAAAGCTTACTCAACTCAACTCAACCAATCACTTAATGAAACAAATCTTACAAATAAAAGTTTCAAAATGCTTCAATAATCACACAATTTAAGATTCTAAATTCACATAACAATGATACTCATGATATTTCACAAACCCTAATCATGCATATGAAGGCTCACTCAATATTTCCAACAATGCTTATCAAACAAGGTTTCTAGCATCAACCTTCATTCTAAAAAACCTTCATCAATCAATATTGGATATCTCAAAACCAAACTCAACAATGCTTATCAAACAATCCTTTTCACTCCAACTTAGCATTCACAACATCCAATCCAACAATATTTTACTCACAAGGAAGATGTACCCATACCTTTTGTTTTTATGGAGATATGTCTTCAAAACCTGTCTTAACCACAATCAAATTTTCTTTGCCAATACTAGGGTTAGGTAGCCACAACCTATCTCAAGATCTCCACAAAATAATTTTCTCAATAATTATTTTTCCATACAAAATATCAAATCTCTTTGTACACCTTATAATCTCCAAACTTACATAATATAAGTCAACAATTTCATTATAACAAAATACACAACAATTTCCTTTATACACCTTATCACTCCAACTTTATAAAATAAATTTCAATCACCAAAAATTAAAATAAAAATATTTTAATTTACTTTACCTTATAACTCCCTCAAAAACCTTATAGTTTCCAACTTACAAAAACCTCTAAGCAATTTCTAAAATTCACAACCTTTGGAGAAGTAAAAATATTTTTAGCATACCTTTCAACTAATCTGCCCACAAAAATATCTTCGATGAGATTCGAACACACGACGTAGCCTCTCCAACACCCTAGCCTCAAGCTAGGCTACCAAGTGGGCTACGTGCCCACATGAGACTTTAGGCACACATTTCCCACTTTATTCTCCTCACGAAGATGCCCACAAAAAATGAAGACCTCTCCAACAGCAAAACGTCAATCGCGTGGATCGAACCCGTGATCCCTTCCTTGCAAGCCTTAGCACTATCTCAACTGCCACCTACGCTACCACCATCGGTGGATATTTCTATCCACGATGATGGCCTTACACCTTAGTCTACCTCCAATCACTTTGAAATGCGAACTTCTCTTTCTCCAACAAATGCAACACTCGATTTTTCATTCGAAGGTGTGTATTCAAGGACTTAGGAAATGAAATTTATTTCCTATATTAATACACATGCTTCTTGTCTTTTACACGTCGTGAATTTTGAATTTAAAAATTTGAATTAGATTTTAAATATTTAAATTTAAAACCTTTGCACCCATTATTAATTTAAATTAAAATTTTAATCAAAGATTAAAATATTTTAATTTAAATTAAATCTTTTGTAATCTGCTCATGGGTCTTTTTAACTTGAACCTTGTTTTTCTTCACCTTGTTATTTGGCCCAAAATATTATAATAATATAATATTATTATTTAATTTAAACTTGCTTCTCCTTCCTTGGGTCTTCATCCTTTGGGCCTTTTTAGGCATATAATATTAAAAATAAATATTATATCCTATTCCTTTTCAAGACCTTCTTGCTTTTGGAAAAACCACTTGATGTCCTTAATGATGATGAAATTGAACCAATATGCTTTTGACATCAATGACAACAAAACTACTCAAAATTTCCAACACAACAAAGCTGGAATAAGAAAATTCTATAATTTCAAACCTAAATTCATAAAATAGTTTTATAGAAAGCTACTTGGAAACACAACGAGTCTTCAACATGAGCGTTTCTTTGTCCACCTTCAAATTTGCTCGCCCTTTCCTTTTTCCTTCCTTGAAAACATGAGTCCTCAAAATAGGAGTTTTTTTATTCCTTCGTCCCAAAAAACCAACCTCCCTCTTTCCTAGCTTTGTCCTCAAGAAAGAATACCATCTCCCTACTTGTTCCATATGAATTGACCAGGTATCATTGCAAATTGTACATTATCTTAAATGCCCATGATTCACGTTTTCCTCCAACTCGATGCTCAGGTAGTAATTCTAGGCAAAACAACCAATAATAATAATATACCTTCACAAATCCCCTACCGTAGTTAACTTGAATTTTTAGAACTATTTATTACTCATTTCGCATAAAAGCTACTTTAACATAAAGCTTTCCAAAGATAAAATAGTAGCTCCATTACCTACATAAAGTCATTAATTTTTTACCTAATGAGTCCCTCCTAAAGACATATTTTGTTTAGCTAAGGTGAAAGTCAAGCAAGATTCCTCAATTGAAATATTATGGGAGATTATTAATAATTAATGAATTCCACAAGCATAACAATAATTCCTCCTTATTAATACCAAAACCATACCAAATAAAACAAATTGTATTCTAACAAATTATCAAACAATCGTTGGACTGAACGCTTGTCCCTTTCCTCGTGCTTTCAACGACGTAAAAGGTTTAAAATGATTGTGGCATGGCGGGTATAGGGGCAGACTGCGCGAAGATTTGTGTGGCGACTTCCAGGGTGGACAATGTAGAATACTGTGGCGGCCATAAAAGCTGGATATCTTGCTCGAATTCGTGGCGGCTACCGATTCCACCATGTAAAAAAAAATATATATATATTATCAAACAAAAACTAGTTTTCATCCAAAGCTTGGTATATCACACTCATATAAATCATGATATGCAAATTTATGAAAAAAAAGGGTATTCATCTGTGTTTCTAGGGTTTTTCAATGAGTAAATCATCACATAATTTCGTTATCTTATGACTTCTCATTCTTAGTGGTAATTCTTTCTTCAACCCATGAGAAAACCTGTTCCTACAAAAGTGCAAGTCCATTAGCAGCATCATATTATTTCATAAAATATAAGTTTTGTAGAAATTGAACATGAAATAGTCAATCATTCCACTAGTAAAATGCATTATAATTTCCATAAATACATGCCTCACATAAAGTAATCATAAATTAGTCAGTAGTTCCATCAACAAGATAACATAATCAATCATGAGTCCATCCAACAAAAAGTGTGCCAAGGGAGGGTCATGACAAAAATACTTAATCAAATATTGAACTTAATAACTTATAATAAATATTATTGAAATGTTATAGTTGGTGAGAAGAGGATCAGTGAGAAAAAATAATGATTGCTACAAGCAGGGAGATTGAAGAAGAGGAAGTTTGGTTGAGGTCACCCCAATATTGAAGGTCTAAGGTCATCCAAATTATGAATGAGGAGATATTTGAGGAATGTCATATTATAGATGAAATATATTGAAGTTTTAAAGGACTAGTGGAAAATGAGAATCGTAGAGGAGATGCATTGTAGTGCTTTGGAGGTGAAGTAATCCATGAGAGAGTGTTGAAGGAGGATATAGAGAAGATATGTTGAGCTTTGAGGATGAAAGATGTAAATATATTGAATTAGATACATTGTTTAGAAGCTAGAGAGCCATAAACTATCTAGAAGGGACTAAAATACATACATTATCCAGAGAGATATACAAAAAAGCTATAAGAACAAAGAGCAAAGAATTTGAAAGGAGAGTTGTGCCACATAATGAACAGGAGGTGACCAGTGAAGAAGGAGATACATGTAATAGAGTTATTCAACAAAGGAGAGTACAATTTGTTATAATATCTTGAAATGACTGACTATGAGTTATAAAAAGATATTATTACATCTAGAAGATTTACCCACAAGAGAGGAGCTTAATTTACTTTGACAAATTTTTTATATGAGTGCCATTAAAGGTAAAAATTTTTTTGGGCATGTTTGATTATTCAAGGTGCACATTTGAATTTTTAAATTGATTGCTTGGAGTTATAAGGTGTATTATTTAAGGCGTTATTTTGTATTGTTATTTTTTTCAAGATATAATGAAATATTCATTAATGAAATAATGAAGTGAATGAAGGAGTAAGTTAATTAATTCATTAGAAACTAAAGGAGAAAATTGGAGATTGATTAGGGAGACATAAGAAGAAATTGAATTTAAAATTTGAAAATTCTGACCGAAATTCTAAAAACTAGTTGCTAATTTTTTTGGGAAACATGACAAAGGTTAAAAAATGCTATGAAATAGAAAACTATTGGTACATTGATTTAGGGATGTGTAGACATATGGCCAAAAATTAAAAATGGTTTAACACTTTTCAAAAAAGAAATAAGAAACCATGTAATGACCCAAAATTTAGCTACAAGAAAACACACAAAAAATATATATATATTTTTTTTTACTAAGGAGAGGGATTCATAAACCCCTAATCAACTTCTAATTGATCTATTCTTTAAATCCCCTAAGTTTATCGAAGAGCTACATCTCACTAGATACCCTAACACAAGTCCATTGTGTAGGTGTATTATGTGTTACCGCAAATAAGTTTATCCCTCTCATCACTATTGATGAGCTAAACTTATCACCTTCAGCCAATCGAAGGTATATGCCCATAAACATACCATACACAAGTCAATCTATGTAGGTTTTCTACGTGTATTACAAGTTAAGCTATCCATATCGTCTTCACGATGAGCTATCTTAACTTAGATGTAGTCTTTCCTCAAACTCAGTTATCATTCTACCTAAGGGGTATTAATCCCTTAGGTTATTTATGTTCACCCTAAGGGGATCTTAGTTCCATTAGGTCATCCTCTTCGTTTACCTAAAACTCATTACTTAAGTTTCTAATGATTAGCAAGGAAAAACAAGGATAGTTCTAGATACTAAATCTAACAAAAATCATAATTCATAAAACATACAAAGGATACTAAAAAGGAAGCAACATTTAAAGAAGATAAAATTTAATTGAAAAGAGTTTAAATATAAAACATAGATAATCCAATATAGTAATTTAAATGTACATCATCCAAGTAAATAAACAATTAATACATGTAAGCAAGTATGGCAAATCCTCCATACTATTAAAGAATACTATATTACATCAATTTCATCAGGGAAATATCCCCACAAATAATCTATTTGAGCATGAGTAAATTATTATAAGTAGAATCAAACTAACACATTGGGTCCAACTACCTCCTTGGTCCTCGTCAGCTTCCATCGATCATTTGAGGATAGTAGTGTTGGAAATATGTTGAATATTTTCCATGTTATTTTGGTGGGGCTAACTAAAAGGTACTGGACACTCTATATAAGAAAAAATATTTAGGGTTTTTAAAGTTATTTTTAGACCCATATGGGCTTTTAGGGTTACTATATTTGAACCCATACTTTTTTTCCCATGATATTGTAAAATTTGTGCATGTGCCTTTGTTATATATATCGCACTTGCATTAGGGTTTGGTGAGAGACACATAAGAAGAATATTATTGTATTGGAGATGGTCAAGTTAATGCAATAATAAGATAATATTGTGCTGGTTTTTTCCCGATTGAGGATTTCTAGGATAAATATTGTGTAATGTGTGAATCTATGATCTTATTTTGATTCTATTATTACTACTTTTCTGATTTAGTTTATCGGGGCTCTTTATTTCTCTTCAAGTAGGGGATCAAGGCACTCATGGTTCCATGATAAACATGCTTCTAAATGCATCTACTATGTTTATTGCCAAATTGCAACTATACAAATTAAATCAAAGTATATAACCATCTATTGCATAGTTGATATCATAAAAACCACCATTTTTATTTCCCCTCTCATTATCCCATGAGAGTCTTTCAACAAATGCATCTAGATCATAGATCCTACTTTAATCAATTATTTTCCAACCTTTATTCAACAAATTAAGGTCCCATACCTTTAATTTTTAAATAAGCTAGGTTTCTTTATTTCACAAATCAAGTCCCATTACTTAATTCATAAAATAACTATTTCCTTCATTTCATAAATCAAAGTCCCATACCTTTAATCTATAAAATAAACTATTCCTTCCCTTTACTTAATAAATCAAAGACCCATACCTTCAATTTAATAAATAAACTATTCTTTCCTTTACTTAATAAATCAAAGTTCCATTTATTCAATTTAATAAATAAATTAATTTCCTTCATTTCATAAATTAAAGTCCCATCCTTTAATTCACAATAATCTATTTTCCTTCATTTCATAAATTAAAGTCCTATACCTTTAATTCATAAAACAAACTATTTTCCTTCATTTCATAAATTAAAGTCCCATACATTTAATTCACAAAACAAACTATTTTTTTTCATTTCATAAATTAAATTCCATACCTTTAATTCATAAAACAAACTATTTTCCTCCATTTCATAAATTAAATTCCCATACCTTTAATTCACAACAATCTATTTTTCTTCATTTCATAAACTAAAGTCCCATACCTTTAATTCATAAAACAAACTATTTTCCTTTATTTCATAAATTAAAGTCCCATACCTTTAATTCAGAAAACAAACTATTTTCTTTCATTTCATAAACTAGAGTCCCATACCTTTAATTCATAAAACAAACTATTTTCTTTCATTTCATAAACTAAAGTCCCATACTTTTAATTCATAAAATATTTTTTTTCCTTCATTTCATAAATTAAAGTCCCATACCTTTAATTCATAAAAAAAACTAAGGGTGGTTTTGGACTAGAGGATGAGAGCTCGATTTTAGAAAGAAGAAAGAGCTTTTAAAGATAGACTTTGGACTTTCGAAGGAGCACCCAAAGAAGGTTACAGATGGTAAAAAATTAGATGGATGGTGATTGAAGCGATTGTGCGAGGGTTTCATCTGGGTTGAGTGCAAGCAGCTCCAGAGGTTGTTTTTTGGGGCCTTTGGGCCCTAGCGGCCAACATTTTTGTGGTTTTTGCTCAAGATTTTAGCAGAATATGTTGTAGGGGATCCAAGATGGGTTAGAAATATATCTTTCAATAGATCTTCATGTTGTGAACTTGATTGACAATGACTTCCAATTTGTTGCACAAAAGAAAAGTGAAAATCATACCTTTCCTCGACGTCCAGGGCATGGATTAAAGAGATCACGAAACAAGTTTCAAGCAACTGATCAAAAAATGGCTCAGATCTCAAGCGAATCCGGTGCTAAGGTGCACCCACAAAATAAATCCACTGTGGAAACCCCTTTCAAGGGCAAGGATTTCCAAGACTCAACCCCAAAAATGAATTTTAGGGATGCCCTCCATGGTGGACAACCTCAACCTAATGCTAATATTAATCTTAGGGCTTCCCGTAAACCTCTAAGAATGCCTAAGATTGATCCTAGGAAAATGGAGTCAGGATGTCTTAGGGCAGTTGATGGAACTCCTATTGTTAAGCTTGATATGGGCGACATTCAGACTGGCATTGAAGATCTGGAAAAAAGAGGACTAATTTGTCGTTTCTTGGGTTTTCGTTCGAGCCTATCTGCTTTCAAAGTCTGGGCTGCAAAAAATTGAAAAACTAAAGGTGAGTTACAAATCTCTATTTATCCAAATGGTTATTTTCTTGTTTTATTTTCTAATAATGAAGATAGAGAGAAAACATTTCAAGGGGGTCCCTGGTTCTTTGGAAGGGTAAGGCTTTTCATGAAGCCTTGGCATACTAAATTTAAAGCCGAAGAAGAGATGCCTTCTACAGGTCCCGTGTGGGTTAGACTCTTTGGCCTCCCAATTGAATTCTGGAATCCGACTATTTTTTCTTCAATTGGAAACTCTTTAGGAACTTTTATGATGATTGCTGATTGTACTAAAAAATTTGAACATATTATTTATGCTCGGATTTGTGTTTTAATGGATTTTGACAAACCCCTTCCTAAAAAAATCTCATTACAATTTGGGGAGGACACTTGGGAGCAAGTAGTGGACTATGAGAACATTCCTTTTCATTGTAGAATTTACCATGAATATGGTCATTTGGCTAGTGTTTGCCCAAATAAAATTCCAGATCAAAAGAAAGAAGATATAAACTCAACAGGTTTCCAAATGCCTAAGAAGAAGAACACTAAGAAAAACCAGTTATGAAGGATCAATCAAAGTTATCTGCTAATATGTTTGAAATTCTTTCCACAAATGATGTCCCAAGTGAGGAAGAGGAAATAATGGAAACAAAAATCTTAGAAACACAATTTAAATATGAAGGGAAGAACTCAGAGACAAACCAACAAATCAAAGGTTTTCAACAGAAAAAAGGAGAAAATATACACAAGAAAAACAATCTTTTAAATGTTAAAACTTCAAATAATATAGGTCCCAATATAGACTCTATTGAACCTTCCGGTAACACTTTGGCTTTGTACATGCATTCTTCAAGGTTAGAAGCCATCTCAGATTCAATTGGAGTAAGTCAAGAAATAAGGAAAAAAATTGAAGATGGATTCTAATCAAAAGGTAGGTCGCAAGACCAATCAACATCATATGGTAAAAGAAGGTGAAAAGCTTGTAGAGGAAGGTAAGATTAATGCCCTTCCCAAATTTTTTAGCCCTGGTATTAATGAAGATCATCACTTGGAATATTAGAGGACTCAAAGGGAGTCTTTCAAAACAAAATGAAATTAGAAGAATGATTCAGATAAATCATCCACATCTTGTTTTCCTTCAAGAAATGAAGATGTCAATAGAGGAAATGGAATCAATTGCTAGTAAAATTTGGCCATCTGGAAAAGTGGTTTCCCTCAGTTCCTAGGGGACTTTTGGTGGCATTGCTTGCCTTTGGGACCCAAAAGAGGTAGTTATTCACCATATGGTTGGCAGTTGGGGTCTTTTGGCTATAGCTATTCAAAGTAGACATTCCAACCAAATTATGCTCTACATTACTATTTATGCTTCGACTACTTTGGAGGAAAAAAGAAGACAGTGGAAGGATATAACTTATATTATCTCTCATTTTCCTGAAGCTTGGATCTTGATCGGAGGAGATTTCAATACCATCCTCTCTCTGGATGAGAAAATGAGGGGAAATAGAAATTTGGATAGGAGCTCTGACCTCATGAGCGAATATATTGCAAACCTCCATCTTGTGGACATCCAACCAGATAATGGCCTTATGACTTGGTCTAACAGAAGGCAAGGCTTAGCTTGTATAATGGAGAGATTGGATAGGTTCTTGCTCTCTGACAATTTCTTAATCCATGGTCACATTCCTAAAGTGAAGACTCTTAACAATGTTGGTTCGGATCACTGGCCAATCATGGTGGAAATGTGGAAAACCAATGTGAGTTTCTCTCCTTTTCAATTTTAGTTAATGTGGCTTAGAGATAGTTCCTTTAGACCTCGAGTGCAACAATGGTGGAAGGAAGGTAAACCTAGGTATGGGACTAAGATGTTCTATTTTGCCAAAATATTGCAATACATTAAATCCAAAATCAAGACTTGGAACTGGAAGGAGTTTGGGGATGTTCATAAAAAAACATGAAGTTATTGCTCAACTTGAAAATTTGAATAAGAAAATCCATTTAGATGGCCTCACAGAGAGTAGAAGTACAGATGAAATTAGACTCACAACTCAGTTAGAGGAATGGGAAAAAGAGAAGAACTCTTATGGAAGCAAAAATCTAGAATTCAATGGCTCAAAGAAGGAGATCGAAACACAAATTTCTTCCACAAATCTCTTCTAGCTCGAAGATCTCACAACTTTATTTCTTCCCTAAAATCAGATTCTGGAGATGTTGTCTACACTTGGGATGGCATGAACTCTATTGTTGTCAATTACTTTTCCAATATTTTTGTTGCTACTCCTCTTGACTCGACTTCTCAACAGAATGTTCTTCAAGCAATCCCTTCTCTTATCACTTCTAAGGAGAACTCTATTTTGACTGCTCCTATTACTATCAATGAGCTTCAATAGGTAGTTTTTAAAATGCAAAAAGGGAAAACCCCAGGTCCTGATGGTTTTCCCATTGAGTTCTACCAAGAGTTCTGGGATATCCTTCATGCTGATTTATTAGAGGTGGTGGAAGAAGCCAGGAAAGCCAAAGAAATTTTGAAGGTTATCAATAAAACTTATATTACTCTTGTTCCAAAAGCTCAAGAGGTTGAACATATCTCAACTTTTAGACCTATTGCTTTATGTAATGTTCTTCTCAAAATCATTACTAAGATCATGGCGAAAAGGTTGAAGCCTCTTTTGCATAAGATTATTTCCCCTAAACAAGGGGGTTATGTGGAAGGGCATCAAATAGTGGATGAGATAGTTCTTGCTCAGGAAGCCATCCATTCCATGGAAATGCAAAAATCTCCTTCTATGTTCATTCGGTTAGACTTATCCAAAGCTTATGATAGAGTGGATTGGCACTTCCTTATCAAAGTTTTGAGGCAATTTGGTTTCTCTCAGGATTGGATGGACTGGATTATGGGATGTATCTCTTCAGTTTCCTACTTAGTTCTTATCAATGGTAGGCCTTCTCAGTTGTTCCCATCTTCTAGAGGTATTAGGCAAGGTGACCCCCTCTCCCCTTATTTATTCATCATTCTTGTTGAATGCTTGGGTAGGACTATAACCAAAAAGAGAGAAAACAAAACCCTTGAGGGAGTTACCATTGCTCATGGAGCTAGACCTATCTCTCATCTTCAATTTGTTGATGACTCTACTCTATTAGGTAAAGCTACAGTTAAGGAAGCTTCTAAAATTAAGCAAATCATTAGCTATTTTTCTAAGGCTACCAGGCAATTGATCAATGAAGACAAATCTAAAGTCATTTTCTTTCACTGCTCTACTAGATAGGAATCCATGGTCTTGGATAAATTAATATATAAGAAGACCTCCCTTCCGATCACTTATTTAGGTATTCCTATCAATATTCAAAGATAGAAAAAAATATTGGAATTGGTTGTTGGACAAAGTTAAGAAGAAAATTGGAAAGTGGACCAATAGGTGGCTTTCTTTTGGGGGTAGAATCACCTTGGTAAAATCAGTCCTTCAAGCTATTCCTATTTATGTTTCTACCATGTTGAATATCCCAAAGGTTGTTCTTCGAGAACTAGATCAAATCAGTCATCGGTTCCTCTGGAGTGGTACTAAGGAGAAAAGAAAATGGGCCTTGGTGAAATGGGACACTTTATGTCTTCCTAAGAATGAAGGGGGGTTAGGATTCTGGTCTGCTATTAATAACAACAAAGCTTTAGCTGCTAAATTGTATTGGAGGATTTTGCATAACCCCAATGCTCTTTGGGCCAAAAATCTTCATGCTAAATATGTTGAGAACAAAAGTCTTGAAGACCTTGTTCACTATCAATTGCCTACCAAAGGTTCTCCCATTTTAGCAGTTCTTAAGATTGGTGAGGATTTGATAAAGAAAAATTTATTTTGGATCATTCATAATGGTCAACAAGTAAATTTTTGGATAGATTCTTGGGATGGTCACCAACCTTTGATAACTCAGTTTCCCGATTGGAGGCCTTGGATGGAGGAGCTTCACCAAGCTAACTGGATAAAGGTGGCTAATTACTATCGGTACCATACTGGTAATTCAGAGGTTGGTAGATATTGGATCCCTATTGAGGACTGGCCTATTCAAATCCTAGAAAGGCAAAGACAAGATATCCAATGCATCCTTCATATGAGATCTCTCTCTTGGTCCCATGATAAAGATTGTTTTGGATGGAACAACACTACTAAGGGTGAGTATTCAGTTGCTCAAGGTTATTTGGCCTTATGCCATAATAATCCCAACCAATCATATGACATATTTTCTCAGTTGTGGGCTCAAAATCTCTGGCCTAAGGTGAGGTTCTTTACTTGGATTTTATTGCATCGCAGGGTGCTTATTGGTGAGCAACTTATGAAGCATGGTTTTCATGGCCCTTTTAGATGTGAAATGTGTGGAGAGAATGTGGAAACTCTCAGCCATATTTTTATTGAGTGTACTTTAGCCTCTGAGCTATGGAGGAGAATGGCCACTTTACTTGGCTTATAATGGTCCAATTTTTTTACTTTTGAACAACTTTGGAGGGATTGGCCTAAACAAGAGGGTGTTGATCATTTTATTAGGTAGTTAGTTTGGATGGGTTCTACCATTCTTCTTTGGAATATCTGGAATGAAAGGAACAACTAAATTTTCAATCAAGAAAGGAAGGATATTCACTATATCTAGCAAAAGACCATTGCCAACTTAGTTGAATCAGTCCAACAACTCCTTAATCACCCCCAAAACTCCCACCAAATATGGGATCAAGTGATGCAAATATTGAAGATTAACTCTTCTAAGGGCAACCAACTTAAAGGGAATGTGAGTAATTGCAAGATGGATAGAACAAGGAATTGGTAACCTCCTCCTAAGGATTTTGGAAAAGTCAATACTGATGGAGCCTCTAGGGGGAACCTTGGAAAAGCTAGTGCAGGAGGAATTGGTAGACTTTCAGATGGCTCCCTAGTTTTTACTTTTGTTGAGAATTTGGGTATTCTTTCCAATAACCTTGTTGAGGGGTATGGTATCCTTAGAGGCCTTCAAGAGGCTACTAAGGTTGGATGGGAAAAGGTGCTAGTTGAGTTCGACTCTCAACTCATGATTAATCTATTGAAGACTCCTTCTAAGAATCATAAGGTTGATTGGAGAATAAAAATAATTATTGAGAAGATTCAGTTAATCTAGATGGGATTTTTGAAAGTTGATTACAATCATGTGGTCAAAGATCAGAATATGAGTGTTGATGCTTTAGCTAATTGGGCATTGGACAAAGGTGATCTTACTTGCTACGACCACCCTCCTAGATGGTGGGCTTCACAAATAAGGGAAGCTCTTCTTTCTATCATTTCTTTGGATGGCTCTAGTATTGGAGGTACCTAGTTCCTTCTTGCTTTGTTTTTGCTTCTCTTTGGTTCGGTCAGGGTATTTTAGTTCCCTAGCTCAAACAAATCTTTCTTTTGTTTCCTCTGTTGAATCTTGCCTTAAAAGTCTTTTGGCCTAGAAAGGTCATTGTTGTGTTCTATTTTTTTTTTTTTTTAGTTTTTTGAGGTGTGTGTGTGTGTGTTTGTGTTTTTTGTGTTGTTTTTGTTGTTCTTTGTTTTTATTGTTTTGTGTTTTTTTGTGTTTTTTTATGTGTTTTTTGTTTTTTATGTTTTGTGTTTTTGTTTTTTGTTTTTTTGTGTTTGTGTGTTTTTTTGTTGTTTTTATAGTTTTTTTGGGTGTTTTGTGTTTTGTTGTTTTTTATATTGTTTTTTTGTTTTTATGCTTTTATGTTGTTTTGTTTGTTTTGTGTTTGTTTTTTGTTGTTGTTTGTTTTTGTGTTTGTTTGTGTTTTTGTGTTTGTTTGTTCTTGTTTTTGTTGTTTTAGGCATGCTCGTTGAGTGTGCCGAAGGGGGCAGGCCAGGTGCGAGCCCTGGGTATTTTTGGTGGAATAGATACCCCTGCCTCCTTGGGACTTACCCAAAAGTGGCATCCCATTTGGGGTGTTTTCCACAAACAAAAAAAATAAAATAAACTATTTTACTTCATTTCATAAATTAAAGTCCCATACCTTTAATTCACAAAACAAACTATTTTCTTTCATTTTATAAATTAAAGTCCCATACCTTTAATTTAAAAAAAAAAACTATTTTCTTTCATTTATTCAAACAAACCATTTAAATCTCTTTTATTCAAATAAACGATTTAATTCTATTTTATTAAAAAAATTATTTAAATCTATTTTGTACAAATAAACCATTTAAATCTCTTTTATTCAAATAAACCTTTCAAATATATTTTATTCAAATAAACCATTAAATCTCTTTTATTCAAATAAACTATTGGTTTTAAATTAATAGGTTTCCTTATTCAACCTACGCTATCCCCCAATCCAATTAATAAATAACCAACTGTTAAATACATAAATAAAAGGGCAGATGCACCTTAAGGTAACCAAAGCCTCAAGAGAATGATAAAGATGCAGGTCAAGTTCAACACTTTGATGTGGGAGTAAATTTACAAAGAGGGTGGAGTACATGCAGAGGACTCAGATAATATTAGGCTAAACATCTCGTCAACACAATATGACAGTCAAAGGAGTTGCAAGAAGACCCAACATAGGTGAAACCAATCGATGCCACATGTTGCTCAAATTTGAGGATGTCAACTCTCTCACCAACTAAATGTGCATAACCACAAGACCACTGTGTAGGGAATCTGCACAGGCTGTGAATTGCTAAACAAGGAAAGGTTGAACCAAAAAAACCACAATGGACGATCCACCACCTAGATGCACCCATCGCTAAGTGTCACCTACACCTATCCCAACTAACATGACTGACTAGAGAGTAACAATATCTGCAAGGGGAGGGGAAAGAGTCAACGAACTGATTGACCAAGTAATGGAAAATAAATTATAGATTGACCAACTAACAAGTAAGAAATCTCTTGTGAAAGGTCGAGCTGCTAACCATCTACTGGTTAACATAGGGGTTTGGTCACAGAGCACTGACACAACTCCAAAACTCATTAAGTGGTTCCATAAAGGCATCATAACAATAGTGACAACTTGAAAACCACCTCCAATGGATTAACACTAAGGCCCAACAAGGGAACAAATATTGATTTTAAATAAAAAGGGGACGACGTATGCACAAGTAAAGCAAACCAACAACCTGGTATGAAAAACGAGTGAAACAATGATTTAAGAATGACTAAACAAGAAGGTGAATTCTTAGATCCAACCTGGTTCTATTCGTGGTGGATATTTCCTTCTACAACTGGTTTTATTCGTGCTAGATATTTTCTTCTACCACACTCATAGGCATCCATCTCACTCTTCTTCTTCTTCACATAACATGCTCCCTTCCAACTCTTTCCACCTCTTGTATTATTCCTTTTTTTCAAGCTCATTTGCTACCATCAATGCCTTACCTCCTTCTCTCCTCCACGTATCTCCCCTTTCCCCAATGCTCCACCGCCCTCCATAATTCTTCCCAACTACCCAATGTGGTGGTCGATATTGGATCTCATATACTATCAAATATTTTGACAAGCTTTGTCATAAATGGAGCTCTCCCTTTCAATGATGGTTGACGCCCCCATCCATTCGATCATGCAACTTGTTGTGCTCTTAAATCGATGGTAGAACTATTGAGTTCCCAAGAAGTTTGATTATCACTTATAATAACCATTTATCATTTTAAAATGAAAATTCATTATTATTTAAATTAAAACAACCATTGTTTATAATGAAACTCTTTTATCATTAAACTATTATTTATAAATGAATTTCTTTTATCATTTAAAATAATTAAACTATTATTTATAAATGAAATTCTTTTATCATTTAAAATAATTAAACTATTATTTATAAATGAAGTTCTTTTATCATTTAAAATAATTAAACTATTATTTATAAATGAAGTTCTTTTATCATTTAAAATAATTAAACTATTATTTATAAATGAAGTTCTTTTATCATTTAAAATAATTAAACTATTTATTTATATAAATATACAACATAGAATAAAAGGTTTTCTTATCCAATACTAACATCATGCTATTCTTTTGAAAGGTTTAAGCAAAACAAGGAGCTTTTTCAAAAACAACCAGGTTATGCATGTTTTCCAAATCATTGATGCAGATAGTGATGAAGTAAAAGACAATCAAACATATGCAATAGATAAAGAGGGAATCTTTCCATCAACCTAGTCACCTGTCTCAGCTCGAGAGTTTATGATAGCTACTAGGCTATCAACTGAGGCTCAAGGTGGCTAGCTATTGATGATTATCCCTAATCGATAATGCATGCCTATATGAAGGTATCCATCAATGTTACCCTTGAGTTGCCTTAATCATCATTTCCCCAACCTCAAGTACCCCCACTTCTGGTGGATGATTCTACTTCTTCCACCTATGAGTGTACTTGATCCTGCACATTTGGCAATATGTCAATAGTACCATGCTCTTCCAAATCAACTAAACATCGCATAGTTGGTTCAATTGCTCAAATTAGGTATTAAAGCATCATTAATTAATACATTGTTTCTTTGTGCCAAAAATCCCACCAAGGAGGGTCATGACATCCTACCCCCTGGGACTAAACACCATCTCGGGTGTTTCCAATTTTACAAAAATAAAATTATTACATTATATATTTTCAAACAAGAAGGGAAAATATTTTTGCATATCATCCACTTTCTCCCAAGTGGTATTTCTTTTAGAAAATGGTCCCACTGGACCTTACATTGCTCAAGAGTTCGATTCCATATAGACTTAGAATGAAACTCAAGAATATTTACCGACATCACTTCAATAGCCTCTAGATTTGCCATCTACAATTTAGAAACATCCCACACATGTTTAGGGTCAACAACATATTTCCTAAGCAAGGATATGTGGAAGGTATCATGGATTTGATAGGTTAGGTAAGGCAAGTCGGTATGCAACCAGACTGATCTTTTCAATGATTTCAAAGGGTCCCACAAACTGAGGATCCAACTTTATGGATTTGATAGCACTCTTTTTCGGTTTCACCCTTAAAAACACTTTATCTCCAAGTACTCTCTTGGAGTTCTCTTTAAATCAACATAACTTTTCTACCTATCAACAGCTTCTTTAAGTCTTTGCTTGATTACCTTTAATTGATCCTCCATTTCTCTGACCATATCTGGCCCAATCACAACTCGATATTCTAGGTTATCCCAAGATAATGGTGTTCTACACTTTCACCCATACAAGGCATCGAAAGGAGCCATTCCTAGAGAGGAGTGATGTCCATTATTGTAGGTGAACTCTACAAGATGTAGGTAGTCTTCCCAATGAGACTTATGATCCATGTAGTACATGCGAAGCATGTCCTCTAGTACTTGGTTTACCCATTCAGTTTGACCATCTATTTCAGGGTGGTATGCCGAGCTCATATTCAGTTTCATGCCTACTACATGATGTAGGGATTTCCAAAATTTAGAAGTGAACTTGGAATCCCTATCTGAAATGATCACCTCAAGAAATCCATGTAATCAGAATACCTCTTTGGAAAATCTATTAGCCACTACTTGAGCATCATCCTTGATGTTCCTTGGTATGAAATGTGCAACCTTAGTCAATCTGTCGACTACTACAAGGATTGCATCATGTTGATACCTGGTCTTGGGTAACCCTACTATAAAATCCATAGATATGACCTACCATTTCTATGTAGGTACATCATGTGGATACAATTGTCCTATAGGATGCTTGCATTCTACCTTAACTTTCTAATATTCGAGACATCGAGTGATAAAATCGATAATATCCTTCTTCATTCCTACCTATAAGAAGGTTCTTTTCATGTTTTCCTGCATATTTTGCCCCTCTAGGATGAGTATAATAAGGAGATCTATGGGCTTCTTGCATTATTAATTTCCTTAAATCACCCATTTTTGGTATGATGACTCTACCTTTGTAGCATAAAAGGTCATATTTCATGCCAAATTCCTTATTACCCTCAGGGTCTCTATTCATTCTAGCTCAAATTTCTTGGCAATACTCATCCTGAGATTGCTCCTATCTCACTTGATCCATCAGATCCATGTGACTTCTAGTTATGGTTGCTATGTGTTTCCTTCTACTCAAAGCATCAACAACCTTATTCTCTTTCCCTTTTATGTACTCAATTTCAAAGTCATACTCAATGAGAAACTCGACCCATCTTCTCTATCTCGCATTGAGTATAGGTTGGGTAAATATGTACCTCAGACTTTGATGGTCAATATTTAATTCAAAGGGCCTTCCCACCAAGTAGTGGTGCTAGGCCTTTAGAGCATGCACCACTGTAGCTAGCTCTAAATCATGTGTAGCATAATTAACTTCATGCTTCTTGAGCTTCCTTGAAGTATATGCTACTACTGACTCTTCTTGAGAGAGTACTCCTCCTAACCCTTCTAATGATGCATCCGTGCATACTAAAAAGTCCCCTTGAGGGTCAAGAATATTTAGTATTGGTGTGGTAGTGAGTTTATGTTTTAGCAATGCAAAGGTAACTTCACATTTTTTTGACCACTTGAATTCCTTTCCCTTCTTCTGAAGGTTAGTTATTGTTATAATAATCTTGGAGTAATCCTTAATGTAATATCTATAGTAGCCCGTTAACCCCATGAAGCTTCACACTTCAATCACATTAGTAGGGGGTGGCCAATTTAGGATGGCCTCAATTTTCTCTGGATCCACAACAATTCCTTCTATTGATATGATATGTCCAAGATATCGTACCTCTAAAATATAGAAATCACTTTTGGCTAGATTTCCATAGAGTTGATTCTCCCTCAACAACTCTAACATGATCTTGAGATGTTTATCATGCTCTTCCTTGTTTTGAGAGTATATTAAGATATCATCTAAAAATACAAGGACAAATTGGTCCAGGTGCCTTCTAAACACACTGTTCATTAGATTCATGAATGCAATTGGGGTATTAGTTAGTCCAAAGGGTAGAATTATAAACTCATAATGCTCATACCTAGTCTTAAATATCATTTTATGAGTATCCTCCTCATGTATTCTTAATTGATGATACCCTAATCTTAGGTCAATCTTAGTGAATACTATGGCATCTCTCAGTTGATCAAATAAATCTTTGATCCTAGGTAGGGGATATCGGTTCTTGATTGTAGCCTTATTTAGCATTCTGTAATCAATACATAATCTTAAAGAACCATCTTTATTTTTCATAAATAAAACTGGTGCACCCCAAGGTGACACACTTGGTTTTATTAACCCCTTCTCTAATAGCCCTTGTAGTTGAACCTTTAGTTCTTACATCTCGATAGGATTCATCCTATATGGAGATCTATGAATAGGTTCTACTCCTGGCATAAGATCAATTATGAAATCAAATTCCTGTATAGGAGGGAGTCTAAGTAAATCCTCTGGAAATACATCCTTAAAATCTTATAAAATTGGGTGCTTCCCTAGCACCTCTCTCTTTTGATCATCTTCTACTTCATTGAGTTTTACAACATACACTATCCCTCCTTTCTTGAGGGCTTTCTTCAATTGCATAGTTGATAACATCTGGGGTTTGAATACCCCCTACTCACTATGAATTCTTAGTCTTTCCTTACCTTTCTTTGAATACTCGATCCATCTATCTTGGAAATTGATCAAGGCTTTATGGGCCTATAACCAATCCATCCCTAGGATCACATCAAAGGCATGAAGTGGAGCTACATACAAACAAACTTCTGTGGTACCACTAGCTAAAGTAATTTCTACCATTGGATAACATTGGTTTACTGAGTAGGTTTACCTAGAACCATACTCTACCTTCCATCCATGGGCTAAATATCTTAGCCTTTCCAACATATCCCTTTCTAAACTAGAATAAATAAAGCTATTTGTGGCCCCACTATCAATTAAAATATTTACTTGCTTATTAAAAATCTTACCTTTCACAAGCAATGGGGTGACTTGCCCCTCTAGCTTTTGTTTCTTGGTTGTGATGTAGATCCGATGCTTAGGTTCCTTTCCTTTGGTGTTGGATGAACTCGACCTTGGTTGGTGTAGATATTGATTAGCATAATGTGGGCCTCTATAATGATAACACCCATCCTTGGGTCCTTGCTTCTTTTCTTATTTCTTTCTCCTTCTCTTACTTATTAGAGCTGAAGTTTATGGTTTTTGAGGGTGAGGCTTTACGTTGTTGGGATTATTTTTGGTTTTCTTTTGGAAGTTTTTCTTGAACTTTCCTTGTTTCCTATTATTTCTCTTCTCAAAATTTTGAGGGTTCTTGGTCTTTCGATCCTCTTCCTCTTCCCATTTCAATAATCCTTGACTATTCCTCTTCCTTAGTGCTTGTCGATCTTGCTCAGATAGGGCAACATAGTTGAATTGTAGGTGAGACTCTACTTTCTTTGCCAAGTCATATGCCTTTTGTAGTGATTTAGGCTCATGCATGTTTACATCATGCTTCACTCTAGATTCTAACCCATGAATAAACTTGTGAACCCTCATCTTCTCATCATAAGCAGGTACATACTTAAGTAACCAAACCAACTTCTTATAGTATATCTCCACTATTTTAGTTCCTTGCTGAAGGCTGGAAAATTCTTCAAACTTTAAGGTATAGAAGTGTTCTATGAGAAACCTCTTTTTGAAGATTTCAACAAAATATTTCCATTTAATATCAATAGGTTCAACCTTATTCTTCTCATAGTAGGTTTCCCACCAATCTAAAGCAACCCCTTCTAAGTTGATCATGGCCCAAACTATTCGGGTTCCTAGGGAATAGCCTTTTACTATAAAATAAACTTCTAATTCTCTCAACTAGGCTTCAATTGCATCCCCTTCACCTTCTCCATCAAACTTGGAGATACAAATATTTTTTAGATCCCTAGTTATTTCCTTTTCTAGAAGGGCTCTAGCTTACAATTGTTCTTTAGTTAGCCCATCGACTTGGCTAACCTCTGAGCCTCTAGCTTGCGAGTTCTGATTTGCAATTGTTTCCAACATTTGTCTCATCTGATCTTGCATGGCAGCAACCATAGTAGTGAGGTCTTCTACCTCTCTATTAGAATTTCCTAGATCCTCATCTCGAATCCCTTCTTCAATATTATTTTTTCGAGTTCGTCTAGGTGTAGGCCTCTCTTTTCTAGCCTTAGGTGGCATTTTAACCTAGTTACAACCAAGAAAAATATTAGGTTACAACTTCACTTTAAATGTATCACTAATTCAAACCACAATATAAAGTTCTCTTGCTAAAAGTATCAATAATCTAATTAGGATGATATTCCAAGGTTATGATGTAACATTAATACCAAAGCCCATACTAAGGTATCATAACATTCATTCACCCTTGGGATTAGTTCCCATTAGATTCTAGCAAGTAGGATATTCTAGGTCATCCTAGCTTTAACTTATACTTTAAGCAAGCCTTCATTGGAGACATCCAAATCCCTTTAGCACACAAGAAGCTCTATACCCTCGTACCTAGAGCTCTGATACCAAATGTAATGACCCAAAATTTAGCTACAAGAAAACACATAGAAAAAAATATTTTTTTTTTACTAAGGAGAGGGATTCATAAACCCCTAATCGACTTCTAATTGATCTATTGTTTAAATCCCCTAAGTTTCTTGAAGAGCTACATCTCACTAGATACCCTCACACAAGTCCATCTGTGTAGGTGTATTATGTGTTACCACAAATAATTTTATCCCTCTCATCATTCTTGATGAGCTAAACTTATCACCTTTAATCAATCGAAGGTATACGCCCATCACCATACCATACACAAGTCAATCTGTGTAGGTATGCTATGCGTATTATGAGTTAAGCTATCCATCTCATCTCCACGATGAGCTATCTTAACTCAGATGTAGTCTTTCCCCAAACTCAGTTATCATTCTCCCTAAGGGGTCTTAATCCCTTAGGTCACTTATGTTCACCCTAAGGGGGTCTCAATCCCTTAGGTCACCCTCTAAGTTCACCCTAGAACTCATTACTTAAGTTTCTATTGTTTAGCAAGGAAAAACAAGGATAGTTCTAGATACTAAATCTAACAAAAATCATAATTCATAAAGCATACAAAGGATACTAGAAAGGAAGCAACATTTAAAGAAGGTAAACATTAATTGAAAAGAATTTAAATACAAAATATAGATAATCTAATACAATAATTTAAAGGTACATCTTCCAATAATTAAAAAATTATTACATATAAGCAAGTATGGTAAATCCTCCATACTCTTAAAGAATAATATATTACATCAATTTCATTAAGGAAATCTCCCCACAATTCTAATCTATTTGAGCATAAGTAAATAATTATAAGTAGAATCAAACTAATGCATTGGTTCCAACTACCTCCTTGGTCCTCCTCCTCTTCCATCGATCATTTGAGGATAGTAGGGGATCAAGGCACTCATGGTTCCATGATAGACATGCTTCTAAATGCATCTACTATGTTTATTGCCAAATTGCAACTATACAAATTAAATCAAAGTATCTAACCATCTACTGCATAGTTGATATCATAAAAATCACTATTTTTATTTTCCCTCTCATTACCCATGAGAGTCTTTCAACAAATACAACTAGATCATAGGTTCTACTTTAATCAATTCTTTTCCAACCTTTATTTAACAAATTAAAGTCCCATACCTTTAATCTTTAAATAAGCTAGGTTCCTTTATTTCATAAATCAAGTCCCATTACTTAATTCATAAAATAACTATTCCCTTCATTTCATAAATCAAAGTCCCATACCTTTAATCTATAAAATGAACTATTCCTTCCCTTTATTTAATAAATCAAAGTCCCATACCTTCAATTTAATAAATAAACTATTCTTTTCTTTACTTAATAAATCAAAGTTCCATTTCTTTAATTTAATAAATAAATTAATTTCCTTCATTTCATAAATTAAAGTCCCATACCTTTAATTCATAAAATAATCTATTTTCCTTTATTTCATAAATTAAAGTCTCATACCTTTAATTTATAAAATAAACTATTTTCCTTCATTTCATAAATTAAAGTCCCATACCTTTAATTTATAAAAATAAACTGTATTCTTTCATTTCATAAATCAAAGTCTCATACCTTTAATTCATAAAATAAACTATTTTCCTTCATTTCATAAATTAAAGTCCCATACCTTTAATTCACAATAATCTATTTCCCTTCATTTCATAAATTAAAGTCCCATACCTTTAATTTATAAAACAAACTATTTTCCTTCATTTCATAAATTAAAGTCCCATACCTTTAATTCACAAAACAAACTATTTTATTTCATTTCATAAATTAAAGTCCCATACCTTTAATTCATAAAACAAACTATTTTCCTTCATTTCATAAATTAAAGTCCCATACCTTTAATTCATAAAACAAACTATTTTCCTTCATTTCATAAATTAAAGTCCCATACCTTTAATTCATAAAACAAACTATTTTCTTTCATTTCATAAATTAAAGTACCACACCTTTAATTCACAAAACAAACTATTTTATTTCATTTATTTGAATAAACCATTTAAATCTCTTTTATTCAAATATCTTTTGTACAAATAAACCATTTAAATCTCTTTTATTTAAACAAACCATTTAAGTATATTTTATTCAAATAAACCATTTAAATCTCTTTTATTTAAACAAACCATTTAAATCTATTTTATTCAAATAAACCATTTAAATATGTTTATTCAAATAAACCATTTAAATATCTTTTCTTCAAATAAACTATTGGTTTTAAATTAATAGGTTTCCTTATTCAACCTATGCTATCCCCCAATCCAATTATTAAATATCCAATTGTTAAATACATAAATAAAAGGGCATATGCACCTTAAAGTAACCAAAGCCTCAAGAGAATGTGAAAGATGCAGGTCAAGGTCAACACTTTGACATGGGAGCGAATCTACAAAGAGGGTGGAGTAAATGTAGAGGACTCAGATAATATTGGGCTAAAGCAACCCATTGATACACTTCGATAGTCAAAGGTGCTACAAGAAGACCCAACACAGGTGAAACCAATCGGTGTCACGTGTTGCTCAAATCTAAGGATGGAAACCTTCCCGCCAACTAGATGCGCATAACCATAAGAACTCTACAAAGGCTAAGAATTGCTAAACAAGGAAAGGTTTAACCAAGAAAACCACAACAAATTACCCACCATCTAGATGCACCCATCGCTAAGTGTCACCTACACCTATCCCAATGAACAGGCTCGACCAGAGAGTAATGACGTCTACAATGGGAGGGGAAGATTTGACAAACCGGCTAACCAAGTAATGGGAACCAAGTTATAGATTTACCAACCAACAAGCAAGAAATCTCTTGTGAAAGGTCGAGATGCTAACCATCTACTAGTTAATGTATGGTATCGATGATAAAGCACTAACACGGCTCCAAAAATCATTAAGGGGTCTCATAAAGGTAGCATAACAATAGTGAAGACTTGAAAACCACCCCCAATGGTTTAACACTAAGGCCCAACAAGGGAACAAAGCTTACTTTTAAATAAAAAGGGGACAACATACGCACAAGCAAAGCAAACCAACAACCTGGTATGAAAAACTAGTGAAATAATAATTCAAGCATGACTAAACAAGAAGGTGACTTCATAGATCCAACCTGGTTCTATTCGTGTTGGATGTTTCCTTCTACCACACTTGTAGGTGTCCATCTCACTCTTCTTCTTCCTCATAGAGCATGCTCCCTTCCAACTCTTTCCACCTCTTGTCTTATTCCTTTTTAAGATTTTCCAAGCTCATTTGCTACCATCAATGCCTTACCTCCTTATCTCCTCCACGTACCTCCCCTCTCCTCAATGCTCCACCGCACTCTATAATTCTTCCCAGCTACCCAATGTGACGGTTGATATTAGATCTCATATACTATCAAATATTTTGAAAAACTTTGTCATAAATGGAGCTCTCCCTTTCAATGATGGTAGATACCCCTATTCAATCGATCATGCAACTTGTTGTGCTCTTAAATCAATGGTAGAACTATTGAGTTCCCTAGAAGTTTGATTATCACTTATAATAACCATTTATCATTTTAAAATAAAAATTTGTTATTATTTAAATTAAAAAAACCATTGTTTATAATGAAAATCTTTTATCATTAAACTATTATTTATAAATGAAGTTCTGTTATCATTTAAATTAATTAAACTATTATTTATAAATGTTATTTTATTATTTAAAATAATTAAACTATTATTTATAAATGAAGTTCTTTTATCATTTAAAATAATTAAACTATTATTTATATAAATACACAACATAGAATAAAAGGTTTTCTTATCCAATACTAACATCATGCTATTATTTTGAAAGGCTTAAGCAAAACAAGGAGATTTTTCTAAAACAACTAGGTGATGCATGTTTTCCAAATCTTTGATGTAGATAGTGATGAAGTAAAAGACAATCAAGCATATACAATAGATAAAGAGGGAATCTTTCCATAAACCTAGTCACCTATCTCAACCCGAGAGTTTATGATAGCTACTAGGCTATCAACTGAGGCTCAAGGTGGCTAGCTATTGATGATTATCCCTAACTGATAGTGCATGCCTATATGAAGGTATCCATAAATGTTACCCTCAATTTGCCTTAATCATCATTTCCCCAACCTCAAGTACACTTGCTTCTGATGGATGATTCTACTTCTTCCACCTACAAGTGTACCTGATCCTGCATATTTCACAATATGTTAGTAGTACCATGCTCTTCCAAGTCAACTAAACATAACATAGTTGGTTTAATTGCTCAAATTAGGTATTAAAGCATCATAGATTAATACAATGTTTCTTTGTACCAAAAGCCCGCTAGGCAGGGTCATGACAAACTGGTTGCTATAGTAGATGATAAAACATATGAGATCAAATATGTAGTAAATATATTAATCAAATTATCTAATTATGAAGAATGCATGATTAAAAATGTGTTATATGTACTAGGTCTAGCTGCTAATCTATTATCAGTATCTTAGATGATAGATCAAAATATAGTGGTTGAATTTAAAATTATTGGAAACAAAAAGAAATGTATCATTACTAAACAAGAAAAAAACATAGCCACTGGATATTTCACAAATGGTATATTTTTTTTTGGTAGGTAAAGTAAAATTTATTTACTTATGGGTTGAAGGGACCCATCCCTATTTACAAGAAGATCATCTGCATTCGAAATGCAGGCCAAAAAAGCGAATTTACAATAACTCATATGCATTTGTAATGCAGGGCAAAAACACCAAAGACCGCAATCGAAAACAAAAAAAAACTAACAGTAGAGCTAAACCAAAACAAACTAACCCTAGCACACTAAACATCAGCAGAAACAATAGACAACACCAGTCCCACCCCAAGGTTCAGTTCCTAGGCCCGTGGGCTCTGCACTCCTGAAGGAGAGTCTCCAGCATGCCTGGGATTTTATGGAGATCTTCGGTAGCTCTGTGCATGAGGTCGATTCCTTCTTTGAGGATGTTGGTTGCTGATAGGTACTGATCGACATCCTCTAAGACTCGATGGATAACCACATTGTGGAGAATGCTGTGGATATCTCGTTCTTGGCTGCAAACCCTTGACTCGCTCTTCTTATCCTACACCAGCTTCTCGGTTTTCTTGCTCAGCTTGGACAGATCCTCGGGCTAGTCTTTCTCCTCACCATTAGACAGGTTCTGGAACTTAGGGGTAACCTCAATGTTGGTCGTCGCCAACCACCTGGAAATCCAAATCAGGACTCGGGAGAGACCCAACATGAAGAACACCATAGACTAAAGCAAAAATGAGGTGTTGACAAACATCGAACTAGGATTTGACACCCAGACATGGTGGTGAAAGCCACCTTTGATTCGGTATGGGACCAATGGTGTCGAAGAGACACCTTTTAGGTGGTTAGAACCACTGGTAAAATTTTTCCACTGATGATTGGTCTTTGCAAACATTCTAACAACATTAAAGAAGAGGCACCCTCCTACGGTAGAGCTTAGTGTTTGATCTTTTGTCATTATCTAGGTTGACTTTCTCGATGACTTCCGTGGGAAATTTATCTTCCCAAATGGTGAGGGAGCTCTCTTTGATTGCTCTATTTACCAAGGTGTCGACCACTTGATTGGCCTCCCTAAACACATTCTTGATATGGGATTGCTCGCTATTGCAAAGGCCTAGATGGCATTCTTGAATAATGTTCTCTATATTTTGCCCACCCTTGTTTTAAATTTGGATGAGTTTGACAATGATCTTCGAGTCCCCTTCGAAGATGAAAGTGGTTGCCAGGTTTTTGGAAATATCAATACATCTCCAGAGGGCCCTGTATTTCATGAAGTTGTTGGTCTAGGACCCCATATTTTCAATAAAGGCCTTAAGGATTTTGCCACTATGATCTCTGAAGACCCCTCATCCTCCCACTTTTCTTGGGTTCCCTTGGAGGCACCATCAAAGTTAGCCTTAAGCCAACCTTGGGGGGAGGGACCCAAGTGACCTGAGATCTATATTTTTTGGGTTTTTGAGACTTACTATGATCCTGGGGAATCTTGAGGGTGGAACAAAGCAATTATTCAATCCTCGGAGTAGGGCTGGCTTGACAAGGGATGAGTCCAAAATTTTTGGTGGCGTAAGCAAGGGCTCTGGCAGCTACAACTTCACGGGTTCTAGGGCCTTTGCTAAAAACTTGCCTGTTGCGCTCCAACCAGAGCTACCAGAAGATGTAATGGATGAGGAATTTCCACAAAAAGCTTAGTATGGGATGCTTGAAGGGCTTAGGACATTGGAAAATGAACTCCTTGACAGAGTTTGGACAGGTCCAACTAACCTGAAAGCTTTGGGTGGCTAGGGAGAAAACACTTATGGAGTAGGAGCAATCCATCAAGATGTGGTGAACATATTCCCAGGCCTGGAGGCATAGGAAATATCTATTCGGCACCATGATCCCTCACCGCATGAGATTATCCACAGTAAGGATTTTGTTGTGGATGGATGTCCAGCAGAAGTGCACAATTTTGGGAATGAGGGATTTGATCCACACCTTTTTAGCGACCACCTTCTAGCAGCTGGGGGTGCCCTGGGAACCCATCTTCTCAATAAGCTGGGTCACGGTCTTGATAAAGAAATTCTTGTCATTGGTGCCTTTCCAACATCTCTCATCTCTCCTGTTGACACGGGGGAGGAAAGTTGATCATTGGATCTCCTAAATCCCTTTCACGACTTCCCTGATGGGTTCATTTCTTATTCTAAAATTGATCTTCTTCCACTCCTGGGCTTTCGGGCTAGAGGAAATGAAGTCTGCAACCCTGAGCCCAATTATGCTATCAGTCAAATGCCTGACAGGGATCAAAATTAGATTGCTGATGAGGGGGGAATTCTTGACCCAGGTATCTTCCCAGAATTTGAAGTTGGCCCCATTCCCCAACTTCCAGGAAGACCCTTCGAGGATGATGTTCTGGGTATGAGTGATGGATTTCTAGAAATGGGAACCGTTGCATAGAGGAGGCGCTTGGAGGAAGGCCTGGTGCTGAAGGTACTTTCTTTTCATGATGTTTACCCACTCAATATTGGCCTTAGTCACTACTCTCCAAGCCTGCTTGGCTAGGAGAGCTAGATTGGAAACTGATATTCAGCACAGACCAAGACCTCCCTAATATTTGGGGAGCAAACTTTATCCCAAGATACTAGATGGAGATTTCTTGAGGCCTTCAATCTAGACCAAAGGAACTGCTTTTGAATTTTTTAATGGCTTCTCCGACCGAGGCTAGGATTTTGAACATAGACAATAGACATGAAATATGTGGGGATGCTCTACAAGATGGATTTTACAAAATTTTCCTTCCCTGCACTAGTGAATAGGGCCCCTTTCCATCCAGCTAACTTGTTACGGATCTTGTCCACCATGTTTGCCCACATGGTTGGTCGAGCCCTACCATGGAACATGGGGAGCCCGAGGTAAGTGGTCGAGAACTCAAAAATAGAACATCCCAAGATTCTAGTGATCTTGCACTATATTTTGGTCGGGGTATGGATGAAGAACAACTTGCTTTTAGTGTAATTGATTTTATGGCCAACAACTTCCTCAAAGCGGTTGAGAATATCCTTGATCACCTTGGCATCTACTATCGAAGCCTTAGTATCCATCAATGTGTCATCTACAAATTGCTGGTGAGTGGTGGGGGGAAGCCTGGATGCTGTCTCTGATCCCAAAAAGTTGACTGTAGGAGTAGGCTTCCTTGATAGTTCTCCCCAAAATCTCTACCAGGATGATGAACAAAATGGGGGACAAAGGGTCACCCTGCCTCAGGCCTCGAGAACTCAAGAAGTAACCCATAATAGAACCATTTACCTTGAAAGAGAACCAAGAAGAGGAAATGCAGTTGTAGATCAGGTTTACCCAGGACTCATGGAACACAAACTTGAGAAGGATTTGATTGATGAATTCCTTTTTGAATCTGTCAAAGGCCTTGTTCATGTCCAGCTTGAGGAAGAAGGCAACTGTGTCTGAAACTTGGGTTGAATGGATAAATTCATGGATGGTGATGACCCCATCGAGAATATTGTATCCTTTGACTGTGCTACCTTGAAATGGGTCAATGATGGATGGAAGAATGTTGGATAGCCTAGACACCAGGGCTTTGGTGAGGATTTTATAAATGACATTGCATAGGTTGATGGGGTGGTAATCAAATAGGGATCGAGAATTGGACCCTTTAGGGATGAGATCCAAGAAGGTGGAATTCACATCTTTGGTAATGGACTTGGAGATTTGCATTTCCCTAATGGCGTTAGAAATATCCTGCCCCATGATGTCCTAGAAGGTCTAGAAAAACCTGGGTGAGAACCCATTTGGCCCAGGGGTTTTGTCGGGCTTCATGGAAAAGAGGGTCTGGTGAACTTCATCCTGGGAGATGGGGCTGAGGAGAAAATCATTTGATTCCTGGGAGATGATGGTGGGGATGATGGCCAGGAGGGATTCCATGGCCTTGGGAGCTTGGGGCAGGCTGGAACCTAGGAGGCTTCTAAAATGATTGATGGCTTCTTCTTTGATTACATGGATATCAAAAATGGCTGCCCCATCCTATAAGACAAGGTTTTTGATCTTATTGGCACTCCTATGACTCAAGGTTGAGATGTGGAAGAACTTGGTATTGGAATCACCTTCCTTGAGCCAAATTTGTCTTGACTTCTGGAGCTAGAAAGTTTCCTCCTTGGTGAGGATGTTGTGGTACTCAGACAACAAGGCGCTCTCCTCATCCCTAAGACTGTCACTGCCTTCGCATTTTTGAAAGGACTCCTCAATCTGGATGATTCAGGATTTGACTTGCTATTTATCTTTGAAGATGTTCTTGAAAGTTTCCTTATTCCACTTTTCAAGTTCCCTTTGATGAACCTGAGTTTCTGGTTTACCTGGTTAATAGCAAACCCTAGGAATTTTTGACTCCACCATGACTATATCAAGCCCTTGAGATCCTTATGGTGAATCCACATTGCTTCAAACATGAAAGGGGTCTTGAACTATGGTCTAGAATATGATTCCAAGATGAGGGGACTGTGATCAAAGCCTATCTTTGGGAGGGCTCACAAACTGGCATCCCCAAAGTAGGGGAGGGCTTCCTGGGGAAGCAAAAATATGTCTAGGTGCTCTTGTATCAGATTGGTGCCCTTCCTTCTATTGCTCCAAGTGAATAGGGACCCCTGAAGCTAGACATCCATGAGAGCATTGGAATTAATGAAGTTTCTTAGGTCTATAGTATCTCTATGAGTGATTTTGTTCCCTCCTTTTTTTCCTTGAGGTGCAAAGGAGAATTTAAGTCCCCTGTCAGGATCCAGGGAGTTTCTTCGAAGGCCTGCCTCATTGAAGTAAGCATTTTCCATAGGGCTTATCTGCCTATAGAGGTGTTCGAGGCATAGAAATTTGACATCACCCAAGAATTTTGGGATTCAGTATCCTAGAACAGGATGTTGCTTACCCTATCATGGCCCAAAATAAGGTTTCCTTGGAGCTTGGTAGGATTCCAGAGACATAGGAGCCCTCCCAACATCCCAAAATTTGGGGAATGAATGAAATCATAGTTTCACCAAATATTTCTAGCAATGTTAGGGGACCATTGATCACCCAATTTTGTTTCCTGAATGAGAAAAATGGTTGGATTATGTTCTCTCCTCATTGTTGTAGCTAGTATCTATTTGGTTGACCCATTTAGGCCTCTCATATTCCAGGAGAGGACTTTCATTTCAAACTCTTGGAAATTCTCTTGCCCCCTTTTCCTTGCTGAGCAGGGGGTTTGGATATTCAACTTTCATATTTGGAATTGTTTATTGTTTCCTGAAATAGCATTCTTTGGGTTCCATTGGCTATATCTTTAGCCACATTTTTGTTCCTTATGTTTGAATCAGAGGGTCTTCCTCTATTTTTTCTCCTCCTACATCCATCATGGATTTTTGGGAGCTCCGAGTTATCCTGGGACTACTTTTCTTAGGGGATGACTGGTCCTCGACTTCGTCATCAACAGTTATAGAGTATGAGTACATAGGAGAGGCTGGGTCTTCAGGACCCGGGCGGGGGGATGAAGGAGGAGAGAGGGGAGGTGGGCCTTGAGGGATTCTCAGAGAAGAGGGGGCATCAAGGATGAGGGGAGGATTATGGATGGGGGTGGTAGGGGGGTAGACCAGGGGAGGTCGAGGGGGCGAGAGGATGGCCGTTGGTTCAGAGGTGGTCAGGATCTCGCCTTCCTCATAATCCTCGCTCAAAATAGAACTATGCAAAGGATTGAATTTATTTATTAGAGGAACAAAGGTACTTGCATTACGATTGAGCGGGCCCGGAGGGGGTCTAGAAATAGCTTTGCTGGCCACCGGTAAGATAGGTGGGGGTTGATGCTGTATCTTATTTGATTGGTCCCTGGCGAGTTTTGAATGGGATGGAATCCGAAGCTTGGGGCACTATGACTGAAGATGGCCCTGGGATTGGCACTCAGGGCAAAAATTTGGCTTGTTTTCATAGAAGAGTGGTTGCTTCCAGTTGAAGTCACCATAGATGAGGTTCAGGTGGTCTGGAAGCTAACTTTCTAGGTTCACATTCATGCAAATGTGGGCCTGAGTTAGCCAGGTTCTTTCCCGGGTGGTCGGGTCGATAGCCACAATATCACCGATCACCTTAGAAAGACCAAGAAAGGCATCTTCATAGAAGAAGTGGGCTAGGATATCTGGAAGTATAACCCATATGAGGGTGAAATTGATGTTCTGGGAGCTAGGGTTGAAGTTTGGTTGCCATTTTTTGAGGAGCAGACTTCACCTTCCATAGAACCAGGTCCCTCCTGATAAGATGCACTCTACATCTTTATGGGAATTGAGTTGAATCATGAAAAAATCCCTTGTCATTGCCAAGATCTCCAAGTTGCCTAGGGTTTTCCATTTTGAAGTCGCCCATCTGTGAATAGCATCTAAGTCAGGTCGCCCATCTATTAATTTTCCTACCAAGGAGTTGGTATCCTAGGATTCATAGTTTTCCATGAGGGATTTAGGGCATAGAACATTATTCTCTTGCGTGATGAATTCGTTGGTCGTAGATGACATAGGAATTTGTTTTTTGGAGCAAGTCAACAAAGGATGGCTTACCACCTACTATTGGAACCTCACCTAGGATATGGGGCCCTTGCTTGGCCATGGTGCCAGGCCTGACGGAGCCCTCAACGTATTTGATGCAATGATTAGGATCTAAGTGCGTCGCCATGGGGAGTGCCTGTGAGAATCATTTCACTGGTGCGACCCAGTTTTGGGAGTCGGGGAAGGCACCCGACTAGCCCTAGGAAGCGATGGGAGGATGGGCAGAGGGCAGGAAACAATCCGCCAAGGAAAAACATGAAATCAAAAATTAAAAAAGGAGGGAAATGGATGGTCAAACACCAAACCCCCACAAAAAAGGCCGAAAGGCGCCAGGAGGTAGAATTTGCTTACTGCTATGTGGACCTTCGATCACCGTCCTGATTCTATTGACCACAAATGGTATATTTGCTCTTGATACTTTATCAAATATTTTTCTATTAGTAAGAGTGTTAGAGTCAAGAGATCTTTGGAATAAAATTCTAGGGCATATAAGTGCATCTTCTTTATATGGCATGAGTAGATATCATGTGGTGGAAATATTATCTAAATTAACATGGAAATCTAATTTTTTTTTGAAATGCCTAGGAGGAAAGCAACATATAATATCTTTTGAGTTAAGTTTACACATATCTAAGGAGCCAATAGAAATAGTGTATTCAAATTAATGTGAACAAATGAAATCTAGTCATGGAGGACAATTTTTTTTAGCTATTTGTTGATGATTCTTCTAGGAAAATGTGGGTTTATTAATTGAAATTTAAATTAGAAGCTTTACATGTTTTAAACAAATCAAGCAACTGGTAGAAATAGAAACTAGATTATCAATCAAGAATCTTCATTCAAATAGAGGTGGTGAATTTTTATCAAAATTAATTTGACTCATTTCTAAAATAAAATGGTATAAAATACAACTCATTACAGTTTATTCTGTTGGAGAATATTATGGTACAATATTATATTAGGTGTGTATCTTAGATTAGAGTGTGAGATTATATTTCATGTAATGTAATAATGTGCAGGAAATGCACACGTGTCATGTAATTGAGTGTGCAAGTATTGTGAGTATGGATGTGCACAAGTGCCCATTATGTAAGAGCGCACGTATCCTTATAGTAGGAAAGTGAAGAGTTTCAAATAAGATTGAAGATCAAGAGTGCTTCATATGAAGAGTCACATACTGTTATATATTTGTGACAAAAAATTGTAATTTTTATTGAAAATGCATTGCACATAGCATGCATTAATAGACCTTTATTCAATATCATTTTTAGTATATCTGTGACCATTTCCAAGTGATTATTTTGTGAGTATTTCTGAAGTTATTTCTAAGTTATATTTATGAGATTTACTGTCATTTTTGAGTTCTTTATATTATAACTTTATATTCAATTCTATGATTATTTACATTAAGTATCAAGACTCAAAAGCTATCATATTCACCCCAATAAAATGGTATAGTAGAAAGAAGGAATTTTTCCATTATATAAATGGTACATTATCTGTTAAAGGAAACAAATCTTGGTTGTCAATACTAGGAAGAAGCTACCAAAACTGCAGTATATGTGCAAAATTGATCGCCTATACAAGAATTATTAAACATGTTACTCCTAAAGAAACATGGTTATAGGACAAAAAAATTTAGTAGCATATCTTAGAATTTTTGGATGCAAAGCATACATGCATATTCTAAAATAGAAGAGAATACAATTAGATACAAAAACCATGTGGTATATTTCTTGGAAATTATGATAATTCAAAAGGGATACAAAATAATTGATCCAATTATAAAGAAAATTTATGTGAGCAAAGATGTGATTTTTGATGAAGAAAATAACTCTTGTTGAAATTCCAAAGATCAATATAGGGCCTATTATGGATATTTCATTAGATACATAATAATATTCAAGTGAAGAATCAAAATTAGAAATATTTAATGAACCAATTGAAACTTTAGTACTCATAATCCCTTCACAAAGAAAAAAACAAAATGGTACATAGATACACGTAAGGACTCAAAGCTAGAAAAATTGTTAGATCTTACTCCTACAAGATCCCAAATGCATCATATGACAAGAACACATATGGGGCTAATGAGTTCAATAATTGTACCTACAACTACACAAGATGCCATAAGATAACTAGAATGAAAAAAAATGAAATCATAATATGCAACACTCATGAAGAACAAAACTTGGGATTTGGTTGATCTACCAAAAGAAAAAAATAGTGGGATGTAAATGGGTCTACAAGATAAAATACAAGGTAGATGGATCTCTTAACAAGTACAAGGTACAATTAGTTTCAAAATGTTATACTCAAATAGAAGGAATTGACTATGAAGAAATGTTTACACATACAACAAAGATGACTACTATATGTATAATTTGTGCATTGGTAACTCAATTTGGTTGGAAACTATATCAATTGGATGTTAAGAGTGCATTTATTAATAGTGAACTTGAAGAAGAAGTATATATGATTCAACCAGAAGGATATGTTTTCAAGGGATAGAAACAAATTGTTTACAAATAATAATAATAATTATATGGTTTAAAACAAGCTCCTAGAGCATGGTACATTAAAATTAATGATCATCTACTATGACACAATTTTAAAAGGAGTACATCAAATTCAAATATTTATATAAAAAAGGTTGGATATGAGATAATAATTCTTTGTTGATGATATAGTAATCACATGAATCTCAAAAACACTAATAGATAGTGTAAAAAATGACTTGGAAAAATATTTTGATATGACAATTCTATTCTACACTATTGTGTTGGGCTAGAAATTTGTCAGAAGGAAAATAATATCACAATAACCCAAACAAAGTACACAGAACATTTACTTGAGAAATACTGAATGAAAAATGCAAACCTAAAGATACTCCAATGGAACCAAGACTACAATTATTAAGATATGATGAATCACTCCAAATTTTAGCTACTATGTATCGACAACTAATTGGAAGTCTTTTTATTTAAAAAATACTAGGTCTAGTATTGTATTTCTTGTAAATTATCTCTCTATATTTATGCAAGATCCTAGATAAAGCCATTGGAAATCCACGAAGAGAGTACTACAATATGTTAGTAAAACTATAGAATATGGTCTTGAGTACATGAAAAATTATAATTTCTAATTATAGTAATATTCTAATTTTGACTATGCTATATCAATAGATGATAGGAAATCAATAGTAGGATATGTATTTTATCTTTTATCAGGACCAATTTCATGGTATAGTAATAAGCTAAATTCAGTATCTCTCATCATTAGAAGCAAAATATTGTGCAACAAAAGATGCTATATGTGAGGCACTTTGGTTACAATTGTATCGCTCCAAATTTTTCGCACCCTTACCTTCAGGCTATAGGATCCGTGCCCGGAAGGGGGATGCGAGAAGGATGGGACAATACCTCGGACTGAGAGGCCCTTTGAAGGTCCCGCCTCTCGGGGGAGGTGTATTAAGGTGATTTTTTGACGGATGGTGGGGTTCACCAGGAAACGTTTGGTGGGCGGTCTCCACGCCTAGGTTGGGAATGTGTTTGATGTGTTCAATTTTACCTTTAATCATTCAAATCCTAGGTTTGGCCAAATGAATCTAAACTGTTCTATATGAAATGCAGATTTAAATGAATACATAAAATAGAATTAAACAGAAAATACAAGAAATATACTAGATTAGAAAAAAGTCATACCTGATCCGGATGTCTGATGGAGGTTCTAATTTTTGAAGCAGTCAAGATCGCCTCTGATCTGACAGGATCGTCTGAAATCAGACAGGATCGTCTAAGATCTGACGAATTCGTCAGAGACCTGCAATCAGAGAAATAGACACAGAATACAGAAAATGCAGCAATACTAACAGAGGAAAATGATGTAAAATGACAATATAGATACTAAAACGATAATTACGAATAGAAATTCAAGTAAATTATAGTATTCTAATGACAAATTATGATCTTATCATGCACTTAAGCTATATGGGTGAACTCCAAAATGCAGAATAGCAAAAAATAACAATAAACTGATCTAAATGCAGAATGAAATAACAGACAAAAAGAGAAAAGTGCAAACTCTGGGCACCAATTGCCCCCAATGTTGACTACAGTCGAAATCATCTGTAAAGTGCGAAATCATCTCGAATTGGGGCATGATCGTCCGAGATTGTACAAGATCGTCTACGACGATCTGAGCTTGCTCCGGCTGAAAAACAATGAAGTTCCTACAAGAAAACTTGGAAAAATACAAAGGCAAATAGTAATTTAAGATACTCTAATGCAGATAAAACTCAAGTTACAAAAAATTTCAGCCAGGGGAAGGTCAAGGGGAGAACCTAAGATTTAAATAGGCATAGGAAGGAGGTTAGGAGGTTGGAGATCATCCCAATTTGGGAGATCTCCAATGGAGGAGACTCTAACGGTGCAGACACGCTTCTGGCCGAGTTAGAGACGTCGTTGGAACAGAAGCTAATTATGAAAAATCAGTTTTGGGACGAAATCGTCTGGACGTTCTGCTCCAGACGAATTCGTCCGATCTGAGGCGATATCGTCTGATCGGCGACGATATCGTCCAACGGTCACAACAAATCCTAAAAATGGCATGAAAAACAAGGAAAGCGGTTTAACAGGCGGTTTGGGGTTAAAATTTGAATTTGAATTATTACTAAAGTAATTTTAATTATTTGCTAAGGTTTACTGCGCCAATTTTAGGGTGCTACATTTTGCCCCCTCTTTAGCGAATTTTTCGAAGAAAATGCGTTAAAGATGAGTTCTTCTCGATCTACGAGAAAGCAAAAATTATTCCCATTTTTAGGCGACGATTCTAGGTCGAATCGTATGACAGCTTACTATGGTGCCCCCTCCGTGTTTTTACCCAAATCGAACGTTTGAGGTAAAAACGCGGAAAAGCAAAAATTAAAAATGTTGTTAATTGTTTTTGAATAAAATTAAGAAAATTAGGGTAAAACCCTAATTCATTTTTACTATTCATTTTCTCTGATATGATGTACATATTATGTTGAAATATATATGAGATATTTTTGATGATATGACTTGTGTATATGTTTTATGATGCTTTAATGTTTTGATGTGATTGATTTGATGATTCATGTAATTATGTCGTTTGGAAATATTATAATTTTGATGTCATGCTGTAAGATTTTAAATGAAATAATCTGATGTAAACAATTGGTGGTTGTGGTGTGATTTGATAAAAAATAAAAGGGACTTCTAACAATAATTTCAAAGGACATTGTCGCTATTATAGACCATTTCATGGAGTCGCCGCTCACTCGGTCGTCAAGCTAATCCCAGTATAGAAATATTGTTAAAAGTAAAAGAGTGCTTAAGAGACTGTCTTAAGACTTTGTGTTGTAATGATGGAGATAATGATGGTTTGATGATTTGTTTTCAGATTTTCATAAAAATAGTATGCATGAAATATAAAAATGATGTTGCTAGGCATAAATTCCTAAGTGTGATAAAATTTTGAACAATTCCTTAGAATTTATACCATGGTTGCAAAAACTGAATTTGAACATAATGTCATGAAATAGAATAAGTGTTTGTTTGTTTGTAAAGCATAATTGTGTAACATAATGATGCAAGTCACATGTTTTGATGAATTTTGTTTTTAAAATAAATGGAAAAGAAAATTAGAACGATGGTTTGCGCTAGGCATAGAATTATAGGTATAGACTTATACCATCATCGCGAAATCCAAAGAAGAAAATAGATTGTTGGTTTTATTGCAAGATGCATTTTTGACCTTTGATAAACAGAAAAATAATAATATGAAAATTTTGTTTGAAATTATTTTTGAGATTTTGTGAGAAGATGTATGTAATTGCTTTTATACAAAACAAGAATTCTGAAATAAAAGGATAAAATTATTCCGAAAAGAGTTACAAGAATATTTTAAATTATCTCAAAGAGAAATGTAGATTTATAAGGAATCCTCATGTGCAAATGTGAATTCATTACCGATCTTGATTTATCATAATGATACAAAATCTCTCAAATACAAATGTGTGTGCGATTGTATTGTTCATTTACCAATTTTGAGCAAGATAATTTGATACAAGTAATTTGACTTGACCAAATAAATGTTCATTGACCATGATTTAGATGCATATAACCGTACCAGACTACTATGTAAGTTAGGTTATCAAGAGCTAGCTAATCCATAAGCAGACATAGGTCTGTACAAAAGAAGGTCGCTAATGTGACAGACATATCACCACGCTAGGAGTTACCCAAGGCCAAGCGGGTTGGGCACAAACCACTTGTTATGGGGCTTACCTCACAGTTTTTGAATAATTGAGAATTCCAGGGATTCAAGCTCATCAACCCTTCTTTTCTTTTCAATGGGTAGGGAAAGGAGTTTATTGCATTTTGCTTTTGCTTTTTTCTTTTGCTTTCTCTTTTTTTTTTTTGTATTTTTCTTTTTCGTATCTTTTGCTTTGATATTTGAGATAATGCTGAAATATTGTTGTGATGATTCAAAATAACCTTTTTCTTTTTCTCTTTTTCTTGAACTTTTCTTTTCTTCCTATGCTAGGGATACTTGCTCGGATTAGCTGTAGAGCAAGGGATTTTTATTCTAGGTAGGGGTGAGCTTGTCCTTTTGTCAATTCTCAAAGATTCTAGACCATGTGCATGATAGGATAGCAGGGGAAACTTTTCGCTCAAGAAACCATTTCTACTATGTAGCATCATATCGAATTTGCAATGAAATCATTTTAATGTGAAGAGATATACTTGGTTCAAGTAAATAACAAGATCAGTTCTCTATGCTCAAAACTTTATTTAATGCCAATGTGGACTTTGATATAAGAGAGATTAATAATCATAACAAATAAAATCAAGATATTTATTCATGTGAATGTGAAAGTGCGGGATTCCAAATAAATGCTAATTTATCCAAAATAACTGAAAATATAACTGCAATACTTCACAAATTGAGAGGTACAAAAATAAAAGATGTTTTTGAAGATTTTGATGATTTGGATGTTTTTTATATTTTGATTTTAATTGATGAATTGAAAGAAATACAATGTGATTGTTTTTTTTTGAAACTTTTATATTTTTATATGAATTTTTAGATGATGGAATTGGTGGTATATACAAGATGATCTATATACATTATACAAGGTTATTTGAGTATAGCATGTCTAAGGTTGCTTCAAAATCAAAGGAGGTTTTGAAGGATAATTTGGTTGTGTTGAAGGTAAGAACAAAAGGTGATGAATAAAAGGTAGCGATAACAAAAGCTTTGTTATAATGTAGAATAATGTAGCAAAAGATTTGACTTTTATATGTATGAAATTGATCATATTACAAAATAAAATATCAGAAGGATAAGAAAGTTCTTCATTCTTATTACTATATTCCAAGTCTTGATAAGATGGAGAAAGTATATGTGAAAGATATGCATGAGTGTTATTTGGTAAACAAGGATGATCATATATGGATGAAGAAAAGTGAGAAATAGAAGGTAATTGTGACAATGGAGAATGTATAGACCTTGATGTTTCTTGAATTTCATTGTTAAAAGATTTTATAATAACATTTGATTCATTAAGATCTTCTTCCTTTATTTTGAGTTTTTGGAATAATTGATAAGTGCATAAATTAAGAGAGGAGCCATTATCTACCATGATAGTTTTAACAAGTATTTCTTTATTAGATCCTGTAATGTAAAGAGATGAGTCTTCTTGTGGAGTAGAGGAAGGAATATCCTCATCATAGAATGAAATATGATTAACCTCAAGAGGGTTTACACCATTAATTATGTCCTTAGGGAAAATATCATGAGGAACAAATTGTTGGCTAGATGTTTTGAACAATGTTTCCTTATGAGAACTTTGTGATACTTCTAAAAGGGATATCTTTGCTTGAGGGTTAATCACTTGTTGTTGGCTATCAAAGTGGACTTCAAATTGAGATTTTGATTTTAAAGATAAGCTTTCTATGCTTACATTCCATTTTGGATCATTCTCTAGAGCCAAAGATAGTTTTGAAGGTTGGTCAAATGAGGAATCCATATCTTGAATATCAGATTGAGTTGATTGAACTTGAGGTTGCTCATTTGTAGTTTTTGTTACAATATTAATAATATCATCATGATGGGACACATTAACATGCAATATTTGATTGGTTTCTTGTTGTTGATAATTGAATAGGGGTTCTTGGGAGATCCCCATGTCTTGATTGATTATTGGTATTTGTTGTGTAGGAGTTTGATTGTTTACTGGAGATTTATAATCAGTTGTAGATTGTAATTCCTTTATATTAAAAAGACCCTCATCAATCAAATCTTGAATTGCACATCTTAAATCTTTACATTTTTGTGTCATATGTCCATCCACTCTATGATATTCACAATGTAGCTCGGGTTTAAACCAATCTGTTGTGGTATCAGGTTGTCTTATGGAAGGGAGTTCAATCCTATTTGTGTCAAGTAAATACTTGAGAATTATATCCATTGGTTGATTGAGCTTAGTAAATTTACGTGATGAAGGTTTTCGAGAGGTTTTTGATACGTGCCTTAGGAATTCAGTCATAAAAGGGCCTAATGGTTTCTCACCTCTACTTTCTTTATTATGGGTAGAATGATGATAGGAAGATTGCGAAGTATGAGGTGAGTGCATGGTAGAATTGGAAGAATAAGTATTTTCTTGTTGAAATGGATGTGTTGTATTGAAAGAAGAATATTGAAAGGGTGGAGGAGGATTGTATGTGGATTGATAGACATAATATGGATATATGGGAGAATAGATAATATCGTTATGAAGAGGATTGGCAAAGGGATTGTCCTGTTGGGGTAAGGATGAAAAATGAGAAAAGTGTGATGGAGGTGGTGTTGAATAGGGATGAGGTTGGTCATAATCAACAAATGTATTTAGCTGAATTCTTCCAACATTACTGATGGGCTCATATTGATTTGAGTAAAAACTCATGGTTTCTTTAGTACTTCTAAAAGTAATATTTAGTATCTACTATTTAGAATTGAATCTAAAACATACAAACTTGAAATGATGATTTTGTTACTTTTTTTTTTTTTGTATACATATATATATATATATATTTTTGTTTTTTTATATTTTTGAATCAGAAAGATGCCTATGTTATTCACGTCGGGTTCACCAAAATGTATCGCTCCAAATTTTTCGCACCCTTACCTTCAGGCTATAGGATCCGTGCCCGAAAGGGGGATGCGAAAAGGATGGGACAATACCTCGGACCGAGAGGCCCTTTGAAGGTCCCGCCTCTCGGGGAGAGGGTATTAAGGTGAATTTTCGACGGATGGTGGGGTTCACCAGGAAACTTTTGAGTGGCAGTCTCCATGCCTAGGTTGGGAATGTGTTTGATGTGTTCAATTTTACCTTTAATCATTCAAATCCTAGGTTTGGCCAAATGAATCTAAACTGTTCTATATGAAATGCAGATTTAAATGAATACAGAAAATAGAATTAAATAGAAAATACAAGAAATATACTAGATTAGAAAAAGCCATACCTGATTCCGGATGTCTGATGGAGGTTCTAATTTTTGAAGCGGTCAAGATCGCCTCCGATCTGACAGGATCGTCTCGAATCAGACAAGATCATCTGAGATCCGACGAATTCGTCGAGACCGCAATCAGAGAAATAGACATAGAACATAGAAAATGCAACAATACTAACAGAGGAAAATGATGTAAAATGACAATATAGATACTAAAACGATAATTACGAATAGAAATTCAAGTAAATTATAGTATTCTAATGACAAATTATGATCTTATCATGCACTTAAGCTATATGGGTGAACTCCAAAATGCAGAATAGCAAAAAATAACAATAAAATGATCTAAATGCAGAATGAAACAACAGATGAAAAGAGAAAAGTGCAAACTCTGGGCACTAATTGCCCCCAATGTTGACTGCAGTCGAAATCGTCTATAGAGTGCGAAATCGTCTCGAATTGGGGCGTGATCGTCCGAGATTGTACAGGATCGTCTACGACGATCTGAGCTTGCTCCGACTGAAGAATAATGAAGTTCCTACAAGAAAACTTGGAAAAGGACAAAGGCAAATAGTAATTTAAGATATTCTAATGCAAATAAAACTCAAGTTACAGAAAATTTCAGCCAGGGGAATGTCAAGGGGAGGGCCTAAGGTTAAATAGGCTTAGGAAGGAGGTTGGGAGGTTGGAGATCATCCCAATTTGGGAGATCTCCAACGGGGGAGACTCTAACGGTGCAGACGCGTCTCTGCCCGAGTTAGAGAAGCTGTTGGAACAGAAGCTAATTATGAAAAATCAGTTTTGGGACGAAATCGTCTGGACGTTCTTCTCCAGACGAATTCGTCCGATCTGAGGCGATATCGTCTGATCGGCGATGATATCGTCCAACGGTCACAACAAATCCTAAAAATGGCATGGAAAACAAGGAAAGCGGTTTAACAGGCGGTTAATGGGCGGTTCGGGGTTAAAATTTGAATTTGAATTATTACTAAAGTAATTTTAATTATTTGCTAAGGTTTATTGTGCCAATTTTAGGGTGCTACAACAATACATTCTATAAGATATGGGAATCAAAATAACCTCTCCAATACTAATTGTGACAATCAAGGAGTTCAAAAAATAATAAAAATCATGTGTTTTATGAAAGGATAAAACACATTGAATTTCAATGTCACTTCATTAGGGATAATATTCTAGACCATCATATTAAAAAAAAATCCTACTAAATATTAGCTTGTAGAAATCTTCACAAAAGAACTTGGATGAAACAAATATAAAATATTTCAAATCCACCTTTGTATAGCACAAGATCTTCATACCAAATAATGTATTATGGGGGGTGTTGGAGGTATTACATTATTTGTATCATTATAAATATTTATATCATGAGTATATTTATTTAGTATGTATCAAGTTGTAAAGAGTGTTTATGTGTAATGTGTGTAAGTATGAGTTATGTGTGAGTTAAGAGGTGTCATATGTGTAAGTGAAGAGTCATGTGAGATGTGTCAAGATTAGAAGTAGGAGGTTATGTAATCATGAGAAGCTTTGTCATAATATAAGAAAGGTATGTGAAAGGTTGCATCTCCCATGATTTTGAGGAGAGCAAAAATTAAGAGTATTGGAGAGTATTTTGTAAGGTTATATATTAGAGATAAATATCCATGCTATGTAACAAGTTTGATCTAGTTTGATTATCAATAAATATTTTTACTTTATGGTATGAAGATTATGTGAATGTGAATATACGGTCTTGTGAATTTTTTACCTATGATATTTTTACATAAATTTACCAACAAAATGTGCATCATGAATACTTTAGCATATGTAATTTAAGTATAGTATAAAAGTGTAATTTACTTTACCTACACCAACACATTTGTCACTTTGATGGCCTTAATATAGTAACATCATCTATCTTTTATTTTATTGGATTAGGCTTGTAGGTTAGGATTGAGTTAGACCAAAGTAATAGGGGTAAGGTTGGTAGTGAAAAGTTTATAAATATAAAGAGATATAATGTACTTAACAATCAATTCATATATTACTTCTTTAGTTGCCTTTTTTTTCTTGAGCAAATTTTCCCTTCTCTAAGTAGTGTGGATTTAATTTTTTTTGATACATGTGTGCATTTAATTTTAAGATCTAGATTTGAATTTTTTTCAACATTTGTTGGATTTTCTATTCTTGGTTTTGTAAATACCCCATTACTACTATTTATCTTACAAATTATGGAAATCACAAGTGCACTAGAGCATTTATTTTTTCTATTTGCAAAACATGAAAGGTGGATAAATTTAAAATCAAGAATATCCAACCAATAATTTTGTAGTGAAAAGTAGTGATAAGGGTAATTCTTGTCAATTTATTTCTCTTATTTCTAAATTTCGATGCAATTTTATTTTATAATAGAAAAACAATAATAATATAATAGAAAAACAATAATAATTCTTGTCAATTTATTTCTCTTATTTCTAACTTTCGATGCAATTTTATTTTGTAATATAATTATCTAATAATAATTGTTTATAATAGAAAAACAAAAAATGTATCAAGCAAGTCATTACCCCATCCAAATAACTATTCAATATTGATCACCTGATAAAGACAATTGCAAAAAAGAAATATATTTGATAAGACTTTAATAAATTTGGGAGATGTAATCTATTACAAGTAGAAAAACTATATGTGTGCTTGCTACAAAAGAATGGTAAAGGATACAAGGGAGATTGATGATAATAAAAGATAAGAATGAAGAGTATATGAATCATGAAAAGAAACCTCTAAGGAATCAATAAAGGCATCATAATATCCAAAAAATAAATAACATTTACAACCCCATAGTTTTAGGAAATTATGACATTATTTTACTATACATCATGGGAGGTTACACCAATTACATCTTGATCTTGATCCATTAAAACTTCCTATAAGTACTCTATTGTATTAAATATGTAATTTTGAAGCAATGGAAAGTGATGTTCTTTTGAATGAACCAACATTGGTATCAAAGCTATCCCATGTAGGATGTTGTCTAATTAGGACACTGGTTGTGCTAGTGGGTCATGCAAAACATTAAGAATATGATTACAGGAAACAAAAACTTAACAAAATCATTTTCTTTGATTTTCCATATTTTTCCTGGTTCCTCCTCATCTTGTTGTCATTGCATGTCTAGTCATAATTAACCTAATCCATTGCTAGCTCCATATGTTTGTAGATCATGATATCTATAATTCCAAGTTTTAAGGTATGGTAGAGGCTAGTAATAAGCATCTTATAGTGTGCAACATTGCTTGTGAGGCCATATGGATTTATTAATGTGCTTACAATTGTAACTTTCCTATGATCATCATCATAGATAATAAAACCAATGCTCGCCTACCTAGGGTTCAATTTGCAACCTTCTACCATGGAGGACAAAACCCCAATGTCATCATGTGAATTTATATAGATGTTATACAAGAAGATACAATCAAGGCAAGGAATATAAGGATAAAATAGAGGAAATGTAGTTGTGATACCACAAAGGGAATAGAAATCCACCAAAGAGGTGGAGTATGATGTGTGGAAGGTCCTAGAGCATTACTAAAGATATCTAGGGAAGTGATTACCTATAGTGGATCCATCAAAAAATTGTAGATACTCATATTAAGTGGAATATGCCTCCTTGATCACCTCTAGGAGATCAACATCTCCATCATTGTTAACTTATAAATCATCAAGAAAAGCTTACAAGATAATATACAAAAGATTCAAAAGATGGCTTGGACTATAAGAATGTGTAAATTTTTCAATGACAATTTTTTTGAGGTATCTTACCAATATCATATCCTACAAGGTTAAGTCCTCCCACTAATTTTTGTTGCTTATTCCAGAGTAACTATCAATGGTAATAAATATTATTGGCCCAAAAGACTATCATGTGGTAGGGAAAAATGAATATTACAATAAACTATTTTTCATGTGGTAGGGAAAAGATGAGATTAGAATAAAATATCATTTAAATTATGTAAAATAATGGAATCGATATTCCCAAAGGTTTCAAGAATCATAGTAATAGTAATTGCAAGTAGCATTGTTCTTGCAATTTTAGTTCCTTGTACTATACAAATTTTATTAACAGGAAGAGGGAGGAAGAGAAAGTGGGAGTGGGAGAGTTGCTTAAGGGCCAAGGAGGACCATGTCATCTAGAAGAGAAACATCACCCATGAAAATGTCCATGATGTCATCCAGAAGAGCAAGGTCACCTATGATAGGGACTATGAAATCAACCTAAAGAGCAATGTCATCATAACATGGACCATGATGTCAACCAAAAGAACAAGGTCACCTATGACAAAGGCTATGATGCCAACCAAAATATCAAGTTCATCTATGATAGGGACCATGATGATGGGACCCAATTGGGACATGGCCAGATAACCAAGTTGACTATTTCATACTTTTTCTACATGAGAGAGAAGACATGTCACCAACAAGCTAGACTAAGTCACTTGTATATATCATATTTGAATTGTTTCATGGCTCGGTCTAACAAATAATATAATAAGGGGGATGTTAGAAAATTATTAAATTATTTAATTTCAGGTAAGTATTACATTATTTTATTATAGCTAATAGGAAGTTACATGGAGGTCACATTAGTTACATATTTATATTGATTCATTACAACTTCATGTAACTGATCTATTGTATTAAATATGCAATGTTGAAGTAATAAAAGTGAGGTTATTTCAGAAAAAATAATAATATTCAAAAACATTGAGTCATAATGAACATATGATTCAATTAAAAAGTTGATGTGTCATCCTCCAAGGATGCAATAGATAATTAATTATCTAGTTTAGAAGGAAGGTTTGATAAACTATCAAAAAGTATAAACAAAATAGAAGACATTTGGATGTAGTTAAAATTACAAAAAACTATATGGAAATAATTTATTCTAATAACAAAGTGCCAACTTGATGCAAAACTTAGAATACATATGACCAAAATTTAAGAAGAAATAATACAAATAAACCAATTATAATTTCCAAGGAAACTTATGTGAAGTGCAAAATTTGTATGATGATAGGTATGAGGATCATGTTTTATATTTTGAGCCTAATATGGATGTGAATATAGTAGAAACACTTGAAATCCTTTATTGACCTCTTATTTTTATATGCCAAAACTTAATCAACTTTTGTTCATGGGTGAAACTCTCAAAGGTTGGATTTTCAATATAGAATCTCTATTGCGAATACATGTGGTTAGAAGGTTTATTTGATAATTTTATTATTTTATGGTCATATTATAATATATATTATTAGGGAAATAATATCCAAGGGTCATGCACCTTCATGGAAAAAATTTAAATGTATATTTTTAAGAAAGTTCAATAAGGATTCTTTGTTACAAAATTTTATTGTCATAACATAAATCAATCATCAATATACAAAAACACCAAATATTTCAACCACAAAGTAATATTCCATAGTGCAATGATCTAGATAATGAGACCATGATAGATAATACCCTTAGGATAGGTTCACATCAATAATAATCCTTAATGAAGAAATAACTACATGATATCTCCCAATATAGGAGCACAACTTAAAGAGGACAAAATCTCATAACTTTGATATAGAACCGGGAAAAGTTGGAACTTGATTGATTTTTTATTGGTCACAAAAACATATTTATAGACATGTAAAAACCATGGTTGGGGTAAAATAATTGTTCCAAAACCATGAGCATACAACAATATAAGGCTTGACAACAAGATAAGGCTTGGCAAACATTTGTCAAAAGCTTTTTCAAAAACCTACCAGTTTCAATTAAAACCTAGAAAAAATTATTTTAGTAAAACTTATTAATTAAAATTTAGGTTTAATTAATATTTAATATATTATACCTATCATTACTCCCAAAAACAAAAGCATTGGACTCCAGTGCATACAAAATGGGAGGAGAAAATCTTGAAGAGCACATGAGCTAAAAGATGGCTACCTAAACTTTGATGCTTCATTAGCCTAAGTAGGTCTTCATAAAATGTGAAAATATCTAGTCCACTAGATAAGGATTTGAAAATTCTTTTCAACATATATATATATATAAGCCTATACTCATTAGTGGATGAATCCATCAATTCTACGAAAATGAAGAGTGTCTTGTTGGGCAACAAGAGATAAAGGAATTTTTTTTTACTCCAAAGAGCAATGTTAGAGAATATTCAATGGAATATTATAGTGGTTGTTCATATAGGCCCTCTTCTTACACTTACATGTAATGAAAATGACAAACAAATTTATGAACTTCATTATCCCTTCCACTCTACATGTGGGATAATGAAATTACAGTGCATGTTGGATGAGGTTATAGAGCTTCTCACTAATAAAAATTTATAGTGATCAAAACATATTTTGTGGCTAAAAATTTGTTCATATACTATCTTTACTAGGACATATAAACACATGGATCATCATGGTAGGTGATCATGCACAAGTCATGGTGGGGACACACTATGACCATGGGGGATTTTCTCATAAATCTAGGTGTTATTCTATCATCATAATATGGCCCTAGTTGACTCCAAATTTCTCAAAATTGTTCATAGTAAGTGTCACCTATGTAACTACCCAGGAATTTAGAACCAAATTTGCTTGAAGCATTATTTCCTTCATAGAATATGAGTTTGTATCAAGGTTAGGACATCTCTTCATTTTTCCTTTAGCTTTACTATATCTTATTCATAAACTTCCAAAGCATTTCAAGCATTTGACATCAATTAATCTATCCATCGATCCATAACAATTGAAGAAATTTTTTGTAAGAAGAGCGATGGTTAACTATGTAGAGTGGTTATGGGCATAGCTTTTGGAGCATTTCAAACATTATCCAAAGGCATAGCATGTTCGTGTGACTACAATAGATAAAAATAATATTTTGGTGCCAATGCAATAGGAAATTCTTCATCACATGCTTTGCAACCTTATCATGATGAAGATATACTTTATTGTAAAATAGGAAGATCATGCTAGTTACATTAAAAGCCTTGGAAAACTCCATGGCTTCTTCATCAAACTATGTCATTCCCATTTTATAGAAAATCACAAACAAATTGAGTGCATGAAAAAATTCCTTGTCATCCACCTAAATCCTTTTATTTCCCTCCATATTTACAAATATCAAAATCCTCTTTACTCTATCCAAACCAATACTATTGTAACAGGCCTATGTACATAGGTGGAAGTCAACTTGTAAAAAGTTTTTAGGCAAGGCTAGTGGTGGCTAAGGAAGTGGTAATAGGAAGAGGTATAGTCAAGTCCATAGGTAGAGGTGGTGTGTGACAAAGACAATGCATGGGAGAACACAATATGTAAGGGGCATGTGGTTGATATGTAATGTCAGTGAGTGGGATGGGTCATTGGTACATCATCAAGTGCATGAGGGAAAAGCTTCCAATAGGTCATATTTAGGTCAATGTGTAGAGGCAAAGGACCCTCTAGCACCTTCACCATGTATGGAAAATCCCAAATCCTATCCTTAGACCAAACCCATGAGGCTATTTGTTACTGCTTTCTAAAGAGGGAATTATGTCTAGCAAGACCATGTGGATGTAGTATGATGAGAGGGAGATTATAGGGTTCTTATTCAGAGTAGATTCATCAAAACTTGGTGTATCCATTGGGTATGTAGGATGTAGGATTTCCACACACTTTTTGGTATGGTCTTCAGAGAGAAAATTGACATTTTTGATTATGAGCAATTCATATATTGGATTTTTGTTACCAGTATTGTCAATGGTAAAATCAATGTAAATTAGACTGGAAGTATTATCTTCTATGACAGGCTTGGGGTCATTATTACTAAGGATATCTATGTCATCTATTTTCAACATGATCAACATGATCTCAACATAGGACTCTTTGCCTCACTGTGCTAGATTTTGTAGAGAGATCCTTGAGAGTATCTTGATTAGGCAACATTGTGCCTTTGATGTAAGAAATCCAAATATGGATTAGGGTGCTCTGATACCAAACTGATATGAAATAGGTAAAACTTAGAACTTGATTGATTTTTCTTTGATCACAAAAAACATATTTATAAACATTTGCAAACCGTGGTTGGGGAAAAACCATTGGCCCAAAACCATGAGCAGATAATAAGATAAGGCCTGACAGATATTTATCAGAATTTTTTTAAAAACCTAAAAAATATTATTTAATTAAAACCTAATTAATTAAAACTCAATTAATTAAACCTAAAGTGTAATTAATATTTTAAATATGGTCCCTATCAAACTTAGATAGGGTGAAGTCTCTTACATTAGAGATGGTAGAATATTATAAGTATGAATGCTAATTACAGTGATAACATTCCTTCTTTATATACTCACCATCTAATATTACTTTAGGGAGGGCGTAACCCTAACACTAGATAACTGCTAAATACTTATCCAACTCACTATTATAATATATTACTCTAATACAATAAACCTTGTTATATGTGGCCCATGCCAACTATCCATAACACCCATATACAATATAATTTTATATCCCAATACACCTATTCCTAGGTCCAATAATATTTGATCCTTGTTTAAGATATTCATCCTTGAAAAATGAGAATAAAACAAATGGCACATTCTTTTAAGCATTGTTAACAACTGATACCAATATTGATCATTCATCCATCTAGGTGAAATCATGAATGATGAAGGTACTTTTTGATGCTATGTTACTTTTGTGCCACTCTAATAACTATACAAATAAATTTATAGAAACATATCTCACTCAATACTACTTTGATTTCTTCATATGACCACTCATTTCCAATAATTTAAAATTTCAAATAGTATGGTACAAGAATCATCTAAATCATACAATTTAATTCAAATATATGACTCCTAAAAGATGAGATGTTTTTATGGAAAATATTTTTCCCAAGCTTTGCAATCCAAAAAAAAATTCCACTTTGCTAAAATTATGGCTCTAATACCACTTGTTACAAAATTTTACTATCATAACATAAATAATTCACTAATATGGAAAAATATCAAATAATTCAACCACTGCAATATTCTAAATTATAATAATTTTATAGTTAATACCCCCAGGATAGGGAAACACCAATACAAATAATAATAATTTTATATACAATACCCCTATGATAGGAAAACACCAATAACACTCCTTAAGGAAGGAATAAATCCATTATACCACTCAATATGGGTATGCCACTTAGATATGGAAATGTCTCATAGCCACTTAAAAAGAGTAAAGTCTCTTACATGTATTAGATGCCATAAAAGATAACAAGTATGAATGATGATTACAATGAGAATATCCCTTCTTTATATACTCATCATCTAATGCTACTTTGGGGAGGGTATAACCCTAACCCTAGCTGACTACTAAACCCTTATCCAACTCATTATTACAATATATTATTCCAATATAATAAACCTTAGGTTATGTGTGTCTCATGCCAACTATCTATAACACCTATATACAATATAATATCATATCCCAAATATATCTATCCCTAAGTACCAGGGCAATAAGATGCCAACAATGTATTCTAAGAACAAAATGAAAACTTGATACAAAATTTAAGAATATATATGACCAAAATTTAAGAAGAGATAATAGAAATAAACCTAATGTAAATTCTCCAAGGAAACTTACATAAAGTACAAATTATTTATGATGATATCTATGAGGATTATGATTTATATTTTGATCCTAATATGGATGTGGATGTAATAGAAATATTTGAAATCCTTTATTTCCCCTTCATTTCCATATACCAAAACTTAATAAACTTGTGTTCATGGGTGATAATTCTAGATTGGATTTTTAATATGGAATATATATTAATATTACATGTGGTTTTAAAATATGAGATGGTGTATTTGATAGTTTTATTACTTTATGATCATATTAGAAAATGGATTATGTTAGAATCAATGTCCAAGGGTTATGCAAATTCATAGCCAAAATCTAAGAGCATGTTATTAGTAAAGTTTAGTAAGGATTCTTCATATTCATATTGTTAGGATTTTTTTATTAGATGAAGGAAGAAGTTTTGAAAGGGTCCCCGCAATTTTACATAAGAGAAGCTGCTACAACTAAGAGAGGGACTCAGAAAAAAACAAGAAACAACTACATCAAATTGAGGGCCCTATGAATAATTGAAACATGACCTCCAGGTAAAAATATATTAGGGAGAACTAGTGAATAGAGGGGTATGAACACCCACCCAACTAAGCATCTCAAAATAATAGCCTATGACCCAAGAATACCAACCAAGTGAAAACCATAAAGAAGAGGATTAGAACGAATTCTTGTCCCCTCAGAGCCTTTACACATTTTAGACACTTTTTTCTCCTAATGGTCCCATTCTAACTTAGTATTGAGTTCCTCAACACAAGAGATAGCCACCTTGGAAGTGGTAATAAAGGATCTCACAAACTTCATCTTCCTTTCATTTCTAGAGTTTGGAGAATTGAGAGTTTCCTAAGACTTAAACTTCAACCTGGCTAGAGGACATCTCAAGATTTTCTCCTTATTCTTGGTCAAACCAAAATCCTCCTAGTTTTACTCCTCAATTCATAAAGAGGTCTTCTCCTTTTTGATAGCCTTAGAGGAGAGACACTTGGACTACCTATTTTTCTTCTCAGTCCCTTTAGATCCACTTAGGATTTCTCTAGGTGTACCTTGAGCCTGCATAAACTCCTCCATACTTCTACCTAGAGTGGAAAAATTGACATTATGATTAACCTTAAGGTGAGAGTTGGATGAATTAGAATGTAGAGAAGTCAAATAATCCTCCTTCAAGTGGGAATCAACTGGATAGTCCACCAACATCTTTAGATTTCCCATATTATCACCTTTTTAAAGCATATGATCATAGATAAATCTTAATAAAACCCTAATGTAGGGGGTCTGAGGAGTCTCCATGTTTGACATTTATCATTGACTTCTCCAAAGACTTGAATAAAAAGGTGAGAATGTTCAACTTTCTCCCATGGCACAAATGGTTCAGGAAAGCAAAGTGAAAACTTCTAAGAATTTTCTTGTTTCTATCCAAGGTGAAGTAGTCCATGACAACCAAGACCACTCTATCCCAAGGTGCTTTTAGTGAAGTATGAGAATAACCATTTTGAACTTTTTCCACCTTTTCATCAACTAGAAAATATTTTCTTTTGCAAGGGAATGCTTCTCCTTGTTAAAACATTGAGCATACAAGGGTAGCTTGGTAAATTTTTTAATCAGAGGGATAGAAATATCAAATTCCAACTCTCCAAAGTTCATAGTACCCCTCTTCCAAGAGTATATAAAATGTCAGGACAACTCCCTATTGAAAACCTTGAACCTTTTGAGGTAATCCAATAGATCACCTTTTCTCATTATGGCTTTAAAATATTCATCCAAGGAAAGGATAATGGGATCAACTATAAAGCCTTCCATAATCAGGGGCCTATGGTGAAAGCATACAAGGGAATAGGAATTAGACATATAGTAAGTAAATCAACCATACCATCCAATAAAAAATTTATATGCCCATTAGGTCAGTTAAAAGAGGAAGATTGAGGATTGGCATGCAATAAAACTTTCCAATAACAATGGCAAGTTGAGAGCCTCATAAATAGGACACCCAATATAATGCATGAAGGGTAAGCTTATACACTAATCCAAATATTGTTGAAAATAAAAAATCCATCACATATCAAGACATAACAACTAGGCCCAAGATAAATATTGACCCGTCACCTCACATTACAAAAGATAAACACAAGAAAAAACACATGAGACTACGATGAAGAATGATAAAATTATAGAATGATAACTATAAAAGACCATATATGGAAATAACACCCCTTACAATAATTATTACCAAGAGATTTTAGAGGCATGTAATCAAGGAAACATCCCAAAGTCACACTGATATCCCCTCTAGGCCTAGGAGGATCATATTTAGTTTGCATATGGCACTCACCTGTCAAAGACAATAGATTGCTCTCCACTTGGATAACCACTAAGTCTATCATATTAAGGTATAATCTAGTCCTCCATGGTTTAAAATGATACCCAAAAAGTTTCCTAGGTGACAAAAAAATGCCACGGGGGGTCCAATAATCCAACCAAAGGGAGGAGCTTCAAAAATTGATAGAAATTTGTCAGTGGGCCTTCAATGAGAAAATTGGGATCAAGAAATTACCTGAAAGACACCAACCAAACCTTTGAGGTCTTACCAAAACTCCATAGGTGGTCCATGCAGCCAACCATGAATAACTCTTGATGAAGTCAACTAACAACACTTAAGAATACAGGAGATAAACATCAAAAAACATTTTTTTAGGGAAAATAAACAACAATACATCATTATTACATCTGGTTTAGGCCTTGGTGGAGGTCTTCCAACCAAACAGATAGACCAGTTTGAAGCAAACCTAAATTAGCAAGAAATTTTATCACCTTGTTTCCTTCCCTATATGTATGTCTCACTTGGACTACTTCCATGCCTTAGAGAACCCATTTGGATTTCTCTATCATATTAGCTATATTCTGACTAGGAGTTTGTAATCCAAATATCATATTGACTATATTTAAAGAATCACTCTCAATTATAATATTCATATAACCTAACGAAAGGAGAAACACAACACTTTGGAAGAAAGCTTTTGGATTTTGCAAAATGGTAGGTTTGAGATCCAAGATTCTCTATAAATACCAAGATGATAACCCCTCGATGATTATGAAACAAGCCTCTTGCTCCTAATTTCTCTGGGTTCCCTTTAGAAGTGCCATCAAAGTTAAACTTAATCTATTCTAGAGGGGGAGGGATCCATTTGGTTATAGCTATGATATTATCTGGATTCTAATAAGACCTCCTTCTAACTTGCTAGAGACCAAAATTAGCCTCAACTAGGGCCTCAACATGTGGACCACCAGGACCATCCATAGAAGATATAGACAAGTTCTCCATAATTTTTGAAAGGATCTTAGCCCAAACAGAATCAACAACTCTTATTTCTCCCCTGAACACCTTGTTATTCCTCTCCTTCCAGATTCCCCAAATCATGTGAGAGACTAAGAGTCCAAAAGGAATGCAATATTGGATTTGAAAATGGGGGAGACCATTGATAAAAAACATAAAAAAATATATTTAAGATGACCCAAAAAATCCCTAGGGTATTTAGAAGGAGATAGGACCTCAAGAGAAAAGGAACATTGGAAGAAGAGGTGATTACAAGACTCAACAACAATCTCGCAAAGGTGGAATATATTAGGAATGGTCATTCCTTTTTTTTGGAGGTTTTCAATAGTTAGGATCTTATTTTGTATAGCTACCCACATAAAAAAGGTTAACCTTAGGGGTAATATTCTTAAAATAGATCTTCTTAAAAGGAGGTGAATCCATAGGTTCATATTCAAAAATGTAGTAGGATGACTTCACCGAGAAGGATCTATCATTCTCACCCTTCTAAAAAACATAGTTATCTTCATTAGAATATTTGATATCCCACAATATTAAATTTTTAGCTAGATATTTCATAGCCCTTATTTCCTCCTGGTTTAGATCAAGGATGATAAGATTCCACCAAGATTTTTTTCCCATTAAATACCTAAATGAAATCTGTAACTTTAGCACCATATAGTACCTGGGTTTTTGGTTCCATGATTGCAACCTTAGGTATGTGAGATAGAGGATGATCTCCCATCCAAACATATTTCCAAAAATCAATATTTCTTCCATTCCCAATATTCCACTTGTGGCCTTTTAAAATGATCTGGCGAATCTAGGTAATACTAAGCCAAAAGGTGAAAACTGTGGAGGGAAGTGGGTCTACCAAAAAGTATCTATTTTAGGTAAGGTTTTTGGTAGAGAGAATACAGATCCACTTGATGTTCTCCTACTTTAATGGTTTCCACCCTTGCTTGTCCAAAAAGGTCTTATTCATATTCTTGACCTTCTTAAGGCCAAGTCCACCAATTTATTTTCTACTACACACTTGCTCGTAGGAGACTATATGAAACCTTTTCTTCTCTTCATCACCATACCATAGGAATGACTTCTGAATGAGTTCAATTATTTTGATAAGTTAAGCTAAAGCTTTAAGAAGATAGAGAAAGAATATCAAAATACTCCAGAGGGTGGACTTGACCAATTGGGATTTACTTACTTGACTAAGAAGAGCCCCTTTCTAGCCTGCCTATTTTCTTTGCATCCTTTCAATAGCAAGATCCAAAAATTTATCTTTATATCTCCATTTGAACAAGAGCAACCTAATATAGGTAGAAGGTAATTCTACCACCACACAACCCAAAAACTAAGATATCACTCTTCATCTTCTAGGGGGTGTATTTAGAAAGAAGATTAAACTTTTGAAGATGTTAATATTCTAACCCACAACCCTTTCAAAGGATGTAAAAATATCCTTAATCTTCCATGCCTACTGAATGGAGGCCAAGGTAGCTATAAGAGTGTCATATGCAAACTGTTGATAAGAAATAGGATCCATAGACAAAGTTAGTTTGATACCAACTATGGTTGGCTCCACTTTGAGAGACCTACCCAATGCTTCAGCCATTAGGACAAAAAGGTAGGGTGATAGAGGGTTCCCTTAGCACAAGCTCCTGCAACTCTTAAAATATATTGTAGTCAGACCATTGATGATAACCAAGAAGAAGGTATATGGGATACATTATTTAACCAGACTTATCCAGTTTTGGTGAAAATCAAATTTGTTCAACACTTTCAAAAGAAATTCCACAAGACCCTATCATAAGCATTTTTCATATCGAGCTTAAGGAATAGTCTTGCTCTTCCAATTTTTTCCATTGAATGGATTAGCTCATGAACTGAAATGATGCCATCCAAAATATACATTTATATTGTTAGGATTTATTACATCATAGACCAAGTGGTATAACCAACCTTCATAAGGTGCATGCATGTATTATAGGACAAGGTAGTTTCAAGTTTTTTTGAAGGTTTGTTATGCCTAAAATTGGCATCCTATGTACTTAAATACCATTTATTACTATAATACAATCATTTGAAGTATTAATATCTAAAATATTTTATTAGATTAGGTAGAAGGAAGAAATAATTATCCTTTTAATCCTCCTCTAGCTTTGACGCATAGATAGCCAAAAGAGAACTCTATTTAAAAAATGAAGTTTCAAGTTTGAGAAAAGAAGTTTCAAGGGTGAATTACCCTTATATAATTATCACCATGAATCAAAATCCCATGGTAGATTCAAAATTATTGAGTGAAAAACCCTTGCCAAAGGCAAATCCTTTGAGCATAAGAAAAATGTTTCAATCCCTTCAAAGAATAAAGGTCATAAATCCTACAAGAAACAACCAAGCCAAGTTCAACAAGAATGAAAGAATTGCTATTTTAAAAGGAAAGCAAAGGGAACTATTGAAAGATCCATAAATGATTACAAAGGAAGCTATTGGAACCTCCATAAAATATTACACACTATCGAGCAAAAAAGCAAAAGAAAATCACTGATAATCATTATTGAAAGCTCATGCACATTGTCGAGCAGAAAAGCAAAAAAAAATCGCTAAAAGAAATCTTATGAAGAGAATCCAAAAGACAAAGGAAAATAACATGCAATCATAGGACAAGAATGCACACTTGAAGGACAAGAATGCATAGCCAAATTAAGAAAAATCTTGACCAAGCACCTAGTAATATATTTATTTAAGAGAAAAAACATTCATTATAAGACTAGTTTATGAACACTGAGTAGAAGAAATGCATTAGAACAAAGATGTCTTCTCCAAAAATGGATTTCTTAGGAGAAGGAAAGTATTGGTCTATAGATGACAATAAAATATTTCTTGATAAATAGTGCTACCAAAGGTTTCAAAAAGCACACAATTTTCTGGATGCATTTTTTAAAAAGTAAAAATGCATGCAAAAATAGAAGGAAGAAAAAGGACTTATTATCATCAAGACAATCAAGAAGTTGAATATCACTTCACTAGTGGAAAGAAGAAAATAGAACAAAGGTACAAAGGTTTTTGAAAAATCATTTTTGATTAAAGAGGACATTACAAAAGAATAAAATATTATTTTAAGATATTTGAGACGGAAGAAAAGTTTTTAACTCCCATATTTCACACTTGGTGAAACATTTTCCTTGAGTTTTGAAGCATCAAATTGAAATTTGAGTATAGGCTTATATATACTCGTTGAAAAGAGTTTTTCAATGTGGACTCAATAAAAGAAGAATATTTAAATTTTGTGAATGTTTACCATTGCTAGTGGAGCATCAAAGTTCTTATTGCTAGATTCCCAATTGTTAAGGGAAAACAATTATGCTTCCTGAAGGAAGAAACTCATGATATAGCTTGAGTTTTAGAAATTTTGACAAGTAGTTGATGGAAGCATTACTTGTACTACTATAGAAGGAGAAGATCAAACACATTTTGACAAGGCAAATAGAAAGACAAGACTAATCATCATGTTTAGATTAGTAGATGAAGTCCAAGCATATATTAGGGATATGACCATAGCCAAAGATGTATGGAAGAAGATAAAAATAGTATTTGAAGCTAAGAATAAAAATCAAATTTGGTTCCTCTAAATCCAACTCCATTGTCTAAATATGAAGAGTGAAGAAAATCTGGAATCATTCATGATGAGAATAACAAAATTGTGAGAGTCCTTGCAAGCATTAGGAACTTAGGTATCTGATGAAATTTTAGTTCCTATTATTTTTATATCACTCCCATAAAATTATAATGTTTTTATGACTACATTACATATTATAGAGCAAACACCAAGATTTTATAAGATAGTAAACCTACTTCAAAAAGTAGAGGTCTCACACATAGGAGAAGGAGAAGAACAATTACTACTTAAAATTTGAAGAGGGAAGCAACCATTCATAAGAGGGATGAGATATCCACTGTACTTCCAAAAAGGGATAATTTTGAAATATATTATAATTAGATAAATAATTCTTAAAGGAGAAATTTCTACACATAAAGGACATGCGAATATTATGGTAAAAATGGGTATACCATGAAGAAATGTTTGCATACTCCATTCAAAAATGGACCTCTTCATGAGAGATGAACCAACAACATGATAGGTCATATTTGGAATGGATAAATCAGAATTGGATAAAGGTACATCAAAGTAATATATCCAAGGAGAATCAAATTAAAGAAGAAGAATAAAAAATCATAAAATTGAAGAAGAAGAAAATGTATTTTTCGCACAAGCATAAATAAGATGTCACAACAATATTTGGTATGATTCCAAACATATGACAAGTCAAGAAAATTGGATGTATTCAAATCATCCAAATTATTAATGGTACAATGCAACTAGTAATATAAGGAATCAAGCACCTAAGAGTGAAGATGTACACTCAAAATGTGATTCTTCACCATCAGTAGAATTTTTTGACAACAAAGAGTATAAGGAATAAAAGTAACAAGTATTAAAGATTCAACCATTAGTAGCACACCAAATAAAGTTTTAAAAATATTACTCACAACAAAAAATATCTTCTTCAAATGAACATTCCAAAAATAAGTAGAAGATGATTGATGTCAGTCCATCAAGAGATAATCAAAACTTTAATAAAAACTAGTTTGAACAAAATATATGACAACACAAAAAATATTGGAAACCGGTCAAATCTGTGATCAATAAAAGGATGTATGGTAGATAATAAGACCAAAGATCAAATAAAGTAGTAATACATAATGCATCATGAGAAAATTGTTAATCAAAAAAATAATTCCATCGCAAAGAAGAAGAGGCAAGAGGTAATTGATCTCACCACAATATAAGATATTGATCAAGACAAGAATTGGGAAACAAGTCTACATGACAAGAGAACAATCAACAAATAATGTATTTAATGAAGATACTCCACATTGAAGAAACACACTTCAAGCATTGAATACTATAATCATTGAGTAAATATTTTGTAATAAATGTATTTGTAGTGAAAGTTTGGTAGAACTTGACACTTCTAAGTATCAAAGTAGAAAGTCTACATTAAGGGGGGAATTTCTCTCTCAAATTCTAACATCACCCTAGACATTATTCATTGGTCATAAGCAACATAGAGTTTCTAACTATGATGTAATAAGGTGGATCATGTTAAGATTTATTACATCATAGACCATATCAAAATTCAAGTGGTATAACCACCCCTTGTAAGGTACATGCATGTAGTATAGGACAAGGTAGTTGTAAGTTTGTTTGAAGGTTTGTTATACCTAAAATATGTATCCTATGTACTTAAATACCCTTCATTACCATAATACAATCATTAAAGTATTAAGATTTAATACACATATAGTAATGCAATTTATATATCAATAACTTAGGTTTGTCAACCAATATTACAATGAATTTGTGAGCACTCAACTTCATATAAGATGGTTTAAGTAGTGGTATTCTCAATATTTTAAAAGCAACTAAACGATGAAATAAAAAATAAACTTGATTTGCATGATGCATACATAACTCATGGTACCAAAATATTAGACAAAGCAATAGAAAACAAACTCAATGCATTGAGGTTTCATCTATGGAGAAACTAGAATAAGATTTAGTCATATTTTATAGGATAAAACATAGAAGAAATAATTTAGAGATAAAAATATAGACATCCTAAAGATCAAGAATGTAAAGGAATGGGATTTTTTCACATGAACTTATATGAGAAAGAAAAAATTGAAGGGATCATTTTAGAATCAAATAATGAAGATAAATACATGAACATGTTGAGGAAACACAAGATGATTAGTAGCTTGGCTTATCAATCCTTGCACTCATGGGTGCAAATACTCCAAATAATTTATGAATAATTCCTCATAAAAAATTAAATATTTATTAATTATAGGAGCACTCTTATCTCAATAGTAGCCATGCTGCAAAGAGTTGAGATTGATATGAACACTTTGGAAAGTTTCAATATATCAATTACTAACGATAAGAACACTTCTTGTAATAATAGGACACATATCCAATAATAAATTTATTATGAGTGTATATAGATGCACTCAAATTTTATAGGCAATGTAATTTTGGAGGTTTATACATAGTCCTTGATTCACAAAGGATGGATTATTAAGAAACATTATCATGAATTTGAAAAAATATATGTATAATGGAAAACTATTGGCAATATAATTTAAATCTTGTATATATATTCACCATATTACCAAGTGGTAAATTCAAACCCAATGGAAAAATATGTAAGTATGGTAAATCTATAGTAGCATAAGTTTTCTTTATGGAGGTAAAAGAATGCAAAATATATTTATATAGTATCATAATTTTTCTAAATAATACAAGGTATTACATCCTAACAAAATGCATGATAATGCTACATATATGGTTTCTAGTAGCCATCCCCCAAATAATAGGCCTTATAGACATCCATAACCATAGGCAACTAATAGACATAAGTTGGTATATAACACAATACAATAAGATATCACTTGACCCAACACCATCCATTTTGCATCTCTAATGGTAATGGTCAAGTGAAAGGATAATTCATTGAGTATGCACCTAAAGTTTCACCTTCTTAATAAGATTCCCATCAGGGTTATGCATAAGAGGTAGGACCCGAAAGGTACTTATAAAAAAATGGTGAAACTATTTCGAAACGACGATGAAATATGTCGAACTGCATGTATGCTGGCATGGCGAATGATTTTAATTTTTCTCAAAAAATTGGCAAAAAAGGGTGAATTTTAAAGTTTTGCTGGACCAGGCCAAAAAGATACCGGCTACGTTTAAAATCTTGGCAAAATCTTGGACGCGAATTGCGGTCCGGTCATGGAACGGATGCATAATATGATCCGGTTTTGGACCGGATGCATTATATGGTCTGGATCCGAACCGGATGCATAATATAGTCCGGCCTCGAACGGGTTGCAAAACATGAAACGGTCTCGAGCCGGGTGCATAATAAGTACCGGTCTCGAACCGGATGCATTTTTATGATTGACAACGTTCAAAATTTGGGTATTCGAGTAAGAGATATGATATGGCATCTAGTAAACATAAGGATTGTAGCACGACGCAACTTATCGCTATTGACGTTGTTAGGGGGAAAACACATGCAATATTGGCAAAGTTGATCCCACATAACTATCTATCCCACATAACTATTTATCCCACATGATTTAGTGTACTCTAATTTCAAAGCTTAAATAAGAAACTTCCTTCATAGTAAAGTAGGCGAAGATTCAAGACAAGAAGGGTGGCCTCTTTCTGACGGGTGTAGTAGGCAAGAAATCAACTACACTCATCAGGAAGAAGACCAACGTGTCTTGTCCTAGATCTTAGCCTTTTACGACCATGGATCGGATGCAATGGATGGATGCATTTAATGTCATGATGGTACAATGGTCCCAGACATCGAAAGAGTGCATTTATGCATCTGGGATCGGGTGGATGCATTTATGCATTCGGGCATTGAGCGGATGCATTTATGCATCCTGGTATCGAACGGTTGTAAATTATGCAACCGATTTAAAATCGAAGCATATTATGCATTCGGTGTCGGACGGGTGCATATTATGCATTCGAGTGTCGGGGATGCAAACCATGCTCCAACGTTAAATCGGTTGCATAATATGCAACCGCCGGTACCTGGATGCATACTATGCTTCGATGTTAAACTGGATGCATATTATGGATCCGACCATTACCCGAAACATAAAATGCATCCGGGATAATGCCCGACTTATGTTTAATGATCGGATGCATATTATGAACCGGTAGCATAGTTTAGTCCGACCGCCATCGTACTGCCATGTGTCTAATACTGCATGTCCCATCCTGCATGTCTAATATGATGTTGCCACATGTCAAATATGTTTCAAGTCTATAAAAGGGCATCAACAAGTCATTTTCCCATTTCTTTTCTATGACAGCTACAACCAGAGCTAACCTTTCTGATCGACCTTTCAGTTTCCATTCCCAATCCTTTTTCTTCCACTTCCAACTACTTCCAATGGATACCCCTTCCACAATCCAACCAAAATTCAAGAATTTTGCATGCACTTTGATATCAGATCTCATGACAATGCCAGGGATGAACTTTTAGTGGTTGTATAACGTAGGTTTATCAACCCTCATTTCCATGCCACATTTCAGAATAGACAAAGTGCTCCTGCAACATATTATCTCTGGTTATGACCATGATAGGGGTACTGTAAGCATTAATCTATGATCTAAAAATATTGTTTTCAGCATCACCCCTACAGATATTCATAGATTGATAGGTCTTCCATTTATTGGTTTTAATCAAGTGTCGTCGAGGACACAACTTTCTCCAGATGACAAAGAACACCTCGATAACAATTACGGTCTTTCATCAGAATATTTGGCAGGTATAAATCTTGTTAAATGTATTTTATTAATTTTCAATGTTTTAAATTTCTAAATTGACATCAAATTTTTTATGCAGCTTCTAATGCCAAAACAAAAAGAGGTTTAACGATTAACGATGTTAACCATAAAACTCTGAAGGCCATTATCGAGTTTTTCCAGGCCAGGCTTATTCTGTTGGGAAGACCAAAAATTCTATTTTGGGCACTGTATTATATTGTTCAGTCTAAAAAAATCAAAAGTTTGATTGGTGTACCTATATTTCTGATCGAGTCAGGACTGAGTTGCACGCGGTCCAACTTGCAACCGCCAAGACTCAGCCCATTGTGGGCAGTGTAAATTATCTTTTAGCTTTATATTTTGAGTCTTTTCATAATTTGTCAACTACTCCTGTACCAACTGTTATGCATTCAAAACTACTGTCTATTGCCATGACACCAGAGGAATTGAGGGTAATAACTACATCATTGTATTTGACATACTATTTTATAGTTTACCATATTTATTTTTTAATTTTTTTCATCTATATGCAGGCGAAGGCAAAAATTTCAAGGACTAAATAGATTGCTGCCAATAGGGGTCACAGGCCGGAGCAAACAGGTGATTCTGAAGATACGGGCTCTGAAGCAACACTTGTTACTATGCAGAGGTCACACAAACGTGCCAGAAAGCAACTACTCATGGGGTGTCTCGTACACCTAGGTTTGCACAAAATGTGGAAGCCGAATCTAGTGTGGCCAACCCCTCCCCCAATGCAGAACAATTGCATCACATTTCATCTGGTAAATCTATGATTCTATGTGTAGTTAATTAAAATTTAGATTTCTTTTTATTTTAAGCAGAATTGTAACAATTTTTTTTGACTATTTTTAGTTGATTCTCGTGATCAAGTAGTAACATCACAAGTTAGAGGGCATATGCCGCCACCACCTCCTCCACAAGCATCACACTCACCGGTTACACACAATCAGCAATAGGGACAGTCACCCGTTACACGCAATCAACAACAGGGATAGTCACAACCTCAGCCTATGCGAGGGCAAGTCGGTGTTGGAAAATGTTTGTTTTCACAAGCCACTTCATGAAGTTCTGGGCATGGGATTTCACAACCATAGAGATCACAAAGACCAACACCAAGTTTGGTGGGAATTGGATTCTCTCAGTTTACATTTTCTTCAAATTCATAGGCACCTGAATGTTCTGGACAGGGATTGGAAAATATTCCACTTGATGATGATTACATGATGCAGGGCCCGATTGAAGGCTTCAGGGCAACATATGTGCTTAAAGATAGAGCACGAGAAGAAGTCCCTGCAGCTCAACAGACATCAGAACCACCCACCCAAGGAGACAACCGTCATCCTCAAGGTCCTCAAACTGAGGATGATGTTGTCAATTTTAATGAAAATATTTCATTGGCAGCAAGTACCGAGTCAACAATTCAGGAGTTTGTTTTGAAATATTTGCAGGAGTTGAAAGAATGGGAATATCGGGCAAAGGTCCTTATTAAGGAAATTAATGCCCGATATAAAAATTATGAAAAAAGAGATTCTATTTATTCTTTAGTCAAATATGAACCTGAAAAACTTGATGGCTTGCTAAAACAGGCTACTTCAGGAATAGTTAAATCTGATTTTATTTATGAAGATGATGTCTTAAATGTTGTTGTTGGTAGATTGGAGAATGTTAATGTTGAAGCCCAAGCATTTTACAACTTATGGGCTTCTGATAAGGATAGGGTTGCAGTTGTTGAGGCTGCAAAAGAGTTGGCTGAGGTAAAAAAGTTATATATATTCCAATTTTCTATTGCATTTAAATTTTTATATTTCTTGAAAATTTGTAATAATTTCAATATATCCCTTTTGAATAAAGTTTTCAATTTGTTTTGCAGTCAAACTTTGAAAACTTGAAAACACAGGTTAAGAGCATGGATGTCAATATTCTTACAACAAAATCATGTTTGATGAAATCAATGGAAATGAAAAAGAAAATGCAGTCAAAGATTGCAGAAAATAATAAGTTAAAAAAATTCATCAGAGAGAAGTTGCATGAAGATCCGAAAATGGTGCTTGATAAAATGAAAGAAACACTTCCAACAATACTTGAAGATCCAAACAAAGAAGAAGTTGCATGTGTGTCAAGTATTGTGAAAGTACGTGACAACCTTGTTAGAGTTGGAGCACTGCTAGAAGAAACAGAAGTTGATAAAGGAAAAGAAATGGCAACTCCAAACACTAGTGAAGCATCCATGCACCAATCAAAAAATTGAAATTTGAAAATGTTGACAATGTTTTTAAAAGACTGAAATATGTTATTTCTATTTGAATTTGGTATGTGATATTTGAGACTTGAGTTTGAAAATGTTTTCAAAATACTACAATATATTAATTTCTCTTTGAAAATTTTATGTTATATTTGAGTTTACAAATGTTTGAACGATGTAATTTCTGTTTGATAATGTTTTAAAAATACTGGAATATTTATTTTTTGTTTGAAAATGTTATGTAGTAGAGTTAGAAAATGGTATGTAATATTTGGGTTTAAAGTGTTTGAAAGATGTAATATATGTCTTTTTGAAATAGTTAATTTGTAGTTATGATGCACAAAATTTGGGTTTGAAAATGTTATGTAATATTTGAGTTTGAAAATGTTATCTAATATTTGGGAATTTCTGTTTGAAATTGGTATGTAAAATTTGAGATATGAGTTGGAAAATGTTTAAAAAAATATTGCAATATATTAATTTATGTTTGAAAATGTTATGTTATATTTATGTTTACAAATGTTTGAATGATGTAATATGTTTCTTTTTGAACTAGTTGATATGAAACATTTTGTTTGAAAATGTCATGTAATTTATGTTTGATAATGTATTAAAAATACTGGAATATTTATTTTTGGTTTGAAAATGTTATGTAGTAGAGTTAGAAAATGGTATGTAATATTTGGGTTTAAAGTGTTTGAAAGATGTGATATATGTCTTTTTGAAATAGTTAATTTGTAGTTATGATGCACAAAATTTGGGTTTGAAAATGTTATGTAATATTTGAGTTTGAAAATGTTATCTAATATTTGGGAATTTTTGTTTGAAATTGGTATGTAAAATTTGAGATATGAGTTGGAAAATGTTTAAAAAATATTGCAATATATTAATTTATGTTTGAAAATGTTATGTTATATTTATGTTTACAAATGTTTGAATGATGTAATATGTTTCTTTTTGAACTAGTTGATATGAAACATTCTGTTTGAAAATGTCATGTAATTTCTGTTTGATAATGTATTAAAAATATTGGAATATTTATTTTTGGTTTGAAAATGTTATGTAGTAGAGTTAGAAAATGGTATGTAATATTTGGGTTTAAAGTGTTTGAAAGATGTGATATATGTATTTTTGAAATAGTTAATTTGTAGTTATGATGCACAAAATTTGGGTTTGAAAATGTTATGTAATATTTGAGTTTGAAAATGTTATCTAATATTTGGGAATTTTTGTTTGTAATTGGTATGTAAAATTTGAGATATGAGTTGGAAAATGTTTAAAAAAATATTGCAATATATTAATTTCTGTTTGAAAATGTTATGTTTCTTTTTGTACTAGTTGATATGAAACATTCTGTTTGAAAATGTCATGTAATTTATGTTTGATTTAAAAATATTGTAATATCTAATTTTGAACGATGTAATATAAATATTTTTGAACTAGTTAATTTGAAATTTTTTGTTTGAAAATGTTTTAAAAAGACTGCAATATCTAATGTCGGTTTGAAAAATATATGATGCACATAATTTGGGTTTGAAAAAGACTGCAATATCTAATATCTAATTTGTAGTTATGATGCAATATCTAGTTTTGTTTGAAAACGTTTTAAAAAGACTGCAATAGCTTATTTCGGTTTGAAAAAGTTATGATGCACATGAAAGTTATGAAAAAAATAATTCATTTAAATAATATAAATCTGGAACAATATACAGAAACTTGCTATCAAACCAATTTGTGTTTATCATTGTCAATGAAATGAGAGTTCAAAAACTAAGACCCAAACATAAAATTTTACAATCTACAAAAATGATTTAAGCCATGTAATTTTAAAGCAATAACGTGATTTAAAAAACAATTCCTTGAAATAATATAAATCTGGAACAATATTCCGAAATCTGCTATCAAATCAATTCATTATTATCATATTCCATGAAATGAGAGTTGAGACACTAAGACCCAAACATAAAATTTTACAATCTACAAAAAATGATTTAAGCCATGTAATTTTAAAACAATAATATGATTTAAAACAACAATTCATTGAAATCATATAAATCTGGAACAATATTGAGAAATTTGCTATCAAATCACTTCGTGTTTATTATTTTCAATGAAATCATGGAAAATTATCACTATGGAAGCTGAAACATATCAGCTTGTCCAGAATCATTATGAAGCATAGCAAAAATCTGTGTCTCCACCATCTGATCACTGAAAGCATCATCATCATCGTTATCAATCGTATTCAACATTCCTCTTCTGTCTACCAAGGAACTCCAGTATTCCAACACCCTATCATACGAAAATGTATCCAACTGATATGAGGACACATAAATTCTTAAACAATTTTCTAAATTCTTGTCAAGTCTGTTGCGGATTTTAGATTTAACAAAAGCAAGTGCACTGAAAACTCTTTCATCTTCGATTGACCCCAAAATCATTGTTTCACATAATTCATATAAACGAAAGTATTCACTTATAGTATCTTTTAAGACTATGCTTGGATACAATTTTTGCCACAAACGTGTAGTGGAACCAATCTCATGGATATCTGTCATAAGTGATGTTTGCAAAACCATTGTTCTTCCAAAATGCGATGACTATTCTTTCAAAAGTTCACTGTTGAGTAGACCATTAATTGCTACACCATTGACTTCCACACTCTTACTGAAATGGTCAATGAGATTACCCATATATTTAATAAACAACTCATTTGCAGAACTGTATTCAGTACAAGGCCCCCAAAACATGGGGTTAACCACACCCATGGACTCAAGCAACTCATCTCTCTGAAACCGTTCTCTTATCTCACCTATCAAATTTTTTGCTATATTTGACAAATTACTCTTTGTTTTCTGTATTACAACATGAAATCTATTATGTGTTACAGGAACTTCTTCAAAATATTCCACAACAATACTTGATTGCCTTTCAAAACAATAAACATGTATCATCTTTTCATGAACATTAATACAGAGATGATCATTGATGTCAAACTTCAAAAAGCTTTTTGGATTGTTCACGTTTATCAATGTATTCCAACTATCAAATACAGGTTCTATAAAATCTGCATTAGACACATATAATGAATCAAGAAGCATGCATATTTGTTTTCTCATCCTCATAAAATCAATGATATAGATAGATCTCTCTTGTGCAAGATTAATTAATCTGTTCATTTCTTTTAACATTGGAAGAATACCACATAATGTCAAAAGTGTTTCCAAGTCAATCAAATGGAACAACATATCTTTTGCCTTATCAACTATTATGTGATTTGCATGCATAAACCCTATCAGTGATTGATATTCTGCCAAAACTCTCTGAGCAGGTTGAAACAGTGAAATCCATCTTGTATCCACATCTTTTAACAATTTTTTCCCTTCTGTAACTCCTAGTGCAAATTGTTGAAACTCTGCAAATATTTTCGGACTTAATGAGAAATAAGAATGAATATCACGAACAAGGTTTTCAACTTTAGCAACATTTGAAAATGTGCTCACAATTTTATATGCAAGATTTACTCTATGAGCCATACAGTGAATGGGGATCATATATGGTGCAACTGTGGTTTGGAGTCGAACACACAGACCAGACCTATGACCTTGCATAATAGCAGCTCCATCAGCTCCAACACAAATTAACTTTGTTGCAATGTCTATATCATTCATTCCCGCAATATTCTTTAAACTTTTAACAACATTATAAATATTTTTTGCATTTGAACTTTCCAACATCTTATGTATTCCCAACAAAATAGGCCTTCTAACATGATTTTGAAATGTGTACACATGCATGCAAATCCAAGAAGTGTTATCCACAGTTGTTACCTCATCAATAGAAAGTGAAATGAATTTGGCAAGTTTTACTTGCTGCCTTAGGTCTTCTTTCTCAACCAAAGATAAACATTTTGCCATTTCCCAACCACTTCGGTCTGACCAATGAGAACTAGGAAGGTTTTGCACATTAAAAAGGCATAATAGCTGCTTATAATCAATAAAATCGGACATTGGTCTACCTTTCTTGAGAATATTGTAAACAATGGCAAACTCGCTTACTTTTTGAAGCTAAAACAGTCTTCTGTAATTTGTCAAATTGGGCTCCAATTGTTCCACCTTTCTCAACAAGAGATTGTTGTTGCTTTAAGTGATTGTCATATTCTATAGCATATCTTAAATGCATACATTCTGATGCATCCTTCCACTTAACTTCTTTACTAACTTCACCATTACTTTTTATAACTTTAACATAACATTTGCCAGCATGTTTTTCAATTGTATCAATCTTGTTTTGAAGCCTATGATCCTTACCAAGTCTCCAACTACAAATTTTGCATCTACATTATTTTTCATCAATTTGGTTATCCTCAGTCATGACAGGCTCAAGCCAGGGAAATATTTCTGCCCATTCTTTCCTAAATCCCCTTCCAAGTATCCAGAGAGATGCTTTTCTTTTTTTGGAATTTTTGGTTGAAGATTCAATTGACGATTGTAATGATTTTGATTTATCACTTTCATTTTCAATTGTGATGTCATTTTGCGTGTTGTCATCAGGTGTTTGTTGGATGTCATTTCTAAGGGGATTTTCAATGAAAGTCATCTCTTCTTGGGGAATATCTTCAAGTGGAGGCATATCAGGATCGACAGGGTATTCTGCATAGTAGGATACCATAATATTTTTTATCACTATTGGATGAAAAAATTTACAAAAAAATATACAAATCATCAATCAAGCACATACTAGGAAGTAAAAAATCATTTGTACCTTGAATTTGCACAGATGTCATTGGCTCATCGCATTTCGAAGTTTGGCTAAAATATTTGAGGATACTCTTTTCAGCAGAAGATTTGGTGCCCTTCTTTCCATCACTGGGTGACAATTTACTAGTGACAAAATAAAGTTAAAGAGGGTGTATTTTCTGGAGGCCTTTAGATATTATTGTAAATAGAATAAACAATTGTTGGGTAGTAAATTATACATACTTTTTTCTAGCCATTCTTTATTGTGAATTTATCAGTTTATGCCACTAGTTATTATTCGGTGAAAGCACTCTAACAGAGAAAAAGAGCATCAATATGTCAATAGAGAACCAAAGCATTTACTTATGTATAATCTTAGCAATAAAAAAATATCTTAATTAAAACTAAGAATCAAAGCAAAATAGAGAAAACAAGGGAACAGACTCAACAGAGCAATGACAAAACAGAGAAAAAAGGGAACACACTCAACAAAGCAATGACATTCAAAACCTGGAAAAATAACAAGCAGAACATGGCAATATAAAGAAAAGTAGAGAAGTGATAGAGAACCTGGTGCTAAAAGATATTATGTCCGTATGCAGAGATACTAGTTTCGATTGGATGTAGACAATGATCCTAGTAAACATAGGTCCGTCCGGTTGCACGAAAGTGTTCGAACTCAAAAATGGTTTCGTCCGATTGCACAGAAGTGTCTAAATTTAGAAATGGTTTCGTCTCATTGCACTGAAGTGTGCGGATTCAGAAATGGTTTTGTCGACTGCATAAAAGTCTAGCTCGATTGCACGGTTGTATCTGAAAGCATAAAAAGTCTTCCTGATTGCATGATAGTGATCAAAAGCTAGGAAGGCATCACCCGACTGCATAGAAGGTTACGGATACAAAAGTGTTTGGCCGGTTGCACAACAGGTTCCATTCGGCTACAAGAGAGAATCCAATTTCATCCGGTTGTAGAGCAGGACATAGATCCATCCGGTTGTAGAGCAGGTTAGGTTTATCGCTAAGAGAGACATAGTTTAGTCGTTTTAAAATTAGTCCCATCCTTGTAGAGCAGGACACAGTTTCGATCGATTTTAGAATTAGTTTTGTTTTATTGTAGAGCAGGACACTATTTCGATCGGTTGCAAAATTAGTTCCGTTCGATAGTAGAACATGACACTATTTCGTTCGATTGTTGAATTTGTTGCGATCGGTAGCAAAAAAGGTTTCGATGTTGTGACGAATTGTGTAGGTATTTTCCCTAGGGTGTTAATTATATATAGAGGTATACTTGGCGAGTTTGGCGGGATAATTTAGAAATTCTAAAATTTTAGGGCTAAAAGGGTACTTTATTTAGGTGGGATTACTTGCGAATTTTTTAAAATATTCGTGATACTCTCATCAAAGGATGGCTAACCGACACCGAAAATTTATTTTTCTCAAAAATTTTGGCTACATGGCCGACGTCCGGGTCTCAAAAATTTCACGAATTTGAATTTTCGAAAATGGGTTTTTTCGCCCCAATGGCGAAGTTTCGCCGCTATGCATAACGCTAATTCCCATAAAATATTATTTTTCCCCTTTTATTAATAATTTATTGGATGAATTACATGGGGCTCAATTTTTTATCAAGTTATATTTGGAATAAAAAATTCATCAAATAATAGTAAAATAATAGAATATATAAAAATTATACTTCCAAACTTAGAAATATCATTATGAGCTTTTAGTTATTCCATTTTTATCTATACTATGGGGCTCAATTTGTGGTAGCATGGAGGAAAAATCTCAGAACCATCTTGTGGTGTTTGAAAGTTATGCTTTAAATTTGTATAGTAGGATGTTGGGAACAATGATATCCAATTTTAAAATTATGAATAAATGTACCTCATACATATCAATAATAATAATTACAATTTATGATGTACATGCATAAAATTAATATAGAATAGAAACATCATGTATTAAATAGATTAATTATATAAAATACTAATAGAAGGGTGTAGTTTTGTAGAATGTGTAGCACTTTATTCTATTATGGCACTAGGTACGACTTATTTCTATGAAAAAAAAAGGTAAAATAAAATGGAGGAATATTAGGAGAGCAATAGGGAAGGACAAGAAGCCCAAAAAGGATTTCCTAAAGTTTACTTTATACAATATAGCTAAAATAATTTTAAAAAATTAGGAAGGTGAAACACTTTAGCTTCTAACTAAAGAAGTAGCTTTAGACATAGTTCAAGAACTACCTCTTCAAACTCCTCTATAAATGATGCCAATATTTTGATGGCTAGGTAACCTAATGGTATTATGAAGAAAGATGTTTGACATCTAGTATACAAAATCCTCTATCAGTCTAACACCAAATGGTGATAAGTATGGTTGGGTCCATAGGTTTGTTGTCTTTTGTGTGTTTGTGCCATTGGTATTAGATCCAAAGAATACATGTCATAACCTAGCTTGGTGATAGCTTATCTAGTGAAGAGTTGCAATAGGATCTAAGGTTTATGTTGATCATGGAACTTTTTGTACTTTTTTCATTGATGTTGTAGGACATCCTAGGCCTAATTCTAAATTTTTTACACCTATTTCAAAAATTTCCTTTCCTTTTTACTTCCTTGAACTATATTGAAATCATGATACTAGTTGGGATGTGAAAGGTGATATCCATTAGGGTAGTAGGTTTAAAATCTAGATATTCCTAAAATGGAGTATGATCCATGAAGTTTTGGATATCCCTATTGTACAAATCCTAGATGTATGAAAGAATCTCATCCCATGTGTGAGGATGAAAAATATTCACTAACATTCTATTTGCCAACTTTGTCTATCCATTAGTATATAGATGAAAGGCCATGGAATGCTAGATTGGTGTCCAACTAATCCCAAAGATGACACCAAAAGTTTGTTGATGAACCATGGTTATTTGTCTGAACCTATCAAAATAAAAAGGCCAAATAAAAAGAAATGCTAAAAGAATATATAAATAGTCTCCACAACATCTATGCTTTTGTTACATAGTGTTATGATAGCCATCTTGCTAAACCTAGTCATGTGAGTTCTTAGTAGTTGATAAACCTAAGCAAAAATATATATAATGGAATCCAAAGGTCTAATAGGAATGTATAATGGCGTGTAGAGATCTAACTTCCTATCTTCTAGTTTAAAAATATTATAATATATATATAAAAATCTAGATTTTCACTTCTTAAAACATGTGGGCCAATAAAAAAACTAAGGTAGTTCCACAAGTGTGTTGTTTATATCAAAAGTATCCATCTATCTTGAGTAGTGTGCTTACTAGATTTTTAGTTGGTACAATGTACAAGATGGCACACAAATCTTCCTAAGATAATGCAACAATCCATCCTAGAGGTAATGGTCAAGTATTAACTTACTTTCTATGAATTGATGATAAATGTTAGCAAAGTCTATGTTTGATAGGTATAGTCCCTTTTGGTAATTGGTTTCATTCTCTCTAGAATAAAGAATTGATAATAAATTCTATATCGATCAATGACTTAGACAATTTATTACTTGATTATACTTTCATTTATGATGTTTGATCAAGAGGTGGGACTCCTATAGGTAAATTATATATTTCATGTGCCTAGAATTATGTATTTTGATCTATGAATATAAGAATTACAAAGGCCTATGGTCATAGTATACAATTATTTTCTTACTCATGATTTAGTGGTGCCATAATCATACAACTTAAAAAATGGCATACAACTCCTCATTTATGGAAGAGTATTGTGTTGTGTCACATAATCCTAGAATGGTATTCCATTTTTGAAGAACACAAGCTTATATGGAGAGGGGGGGTGAACAGTATAAGACCAACTTTTACTTTTATTTCCCAAACAATATTATCCAATATAATCAATGGAAATATCAACAACAGTAATCAAAGCAATGCATAAATCATCACACACAATAGAGACACCAATTTAACGTGGTTCACCCAATGTGGGCTACTCCACGAAGAAAATATTTTTACTAAATTTTCTCAACAAATCTCTTGGGAATCACTTCCCTATTACAATGTTTATGGACCTCTGTCCAAAGGAGACACCAATCCCCTAATGCTCTGATTTGTGGATCTCTCCATAGGAGAACTCTTTGCCCTTTTTTCTAGTTTGTGGAACTTGACCCAAGAGAACTCTTTCTCCTCAACTAGTTTGTGGATATCTCTCCATAGAATAAATCTATCTTCCTAGTTGCTTCACAAATCACACTCCATAGGAGAACTCTTTCTCCTTAATTTGGTTCATGGATATCTATCCACATGAGAAATCTTTCTCCTCTACTTTGGTTGGTGATCTTCTAGAAGACTACTACCCCCACTGCAATGGCTTATGGATCTCTCCACAGAAGACCTGTATTCTCACTCAGAAGACCTCCGCCCTCATTACCCTAGCTAATGGATCTCTATCCACTAGATACTATTGTCCTCTACTCTGTCACCTCCAAAGCTTACTCTTAACTCTATCTCAAATCTGCACCAAACATTGTCCTCGATCTAGTACAAATATGCTTTAACTCTATCTTAGGTCTAGCATAAATCTGCTCTCAAATATTCACCAAAATATTTCCTCAAATCTATCCTCAAGCCTTAACACAAAGCTTGATTCAATCATAAATTAACTCTACTTAGATTTACCCCAAGCCTTAACACAAAAATTGAACAAATCAATCAATCAAATCTGCTATCAAGTCTCCACAAAGACTTACCTCAAATATATCCTCAAATCCTATCAAGAACTTGCTCAACCTACTCTCTAGTCTTCAACAAGATTTATCTCAAATCTACCCATAAGCTTTCATAAAAGCTTGCTCAACACTGCCTACAAGTCTTCACCAAGACTTGTCTCAAATATGCCCACAAGATTTCACAAAAGCTTGCTCAACACTACCTACAAGTCTTCACCAAGACTTACCCAAATCTACCCTCAAGTCCTCTCAATAACTTGCTCAATATGCTCTCAAGTCTTCACCAAGACTTGTCTTAAATCTGCCTATAAGATTTTACAAAAGCTTGCTCAAACCTGTCCTTAATATTTCATAAAATATTACTCAAATATGTTCAAACATATGTGCAATACAGATCACAAGATATGCTCAATCAAACTCAAATCTTGCACACAATGCTATTAATTACTTTGTCTAATATTCAAAGTAATTCCTTTAACTTGAAGTAGTTTAGACATATTCTATCCAGAATTCGTAACCTCTAGAATGTATAGAGAATGATGCACTCTATCAAAAACTTAAATATATTCTACTCAATCATTAAGTCTATTGCTTTCACAACTATGATTTCTAATGTTTGCACATTCACTTTTAATATCATTCAAAACAATGCCTAACAATTTCACTCAATCATTCAATCAATAAAACACAACTTGCTTACAAACCCTAAACAAGTGTTTCACACTACTTCCAACCAAAGTGCACAATATGGATCTCAAACCCTAACTCAAACAATCCTCAATATCTAACTCAAATGTTCTCTTAAACATTCACCAATCATGCATATGAAAACTCACTCAAACATTTCCAACAATGCTTATCAAACAATCGTTTTCACTCCACCTTTGTATTTCACAACATTCAATTCAATACCACTCTAATCAAAGGATGATGTACCCATACATTTTATTTTGATGGAGATATGTCTTCAAAACCTATTCCACTCACGATGACTTTTTCTAATATAAATGTTAGCACAAAACTTCTTTATGAGTTAGCAAACCTTCAGTATGTGTGCCCAAATAAATTCCAAACCACTCTCTTGGTTTCGAAATATTGCATCAACTTCAATAAACAAACCTTTCAAAATATTTAAGCAAAACATACACACATTCAAAAATTTCTCATACACCTTTTAACTCCCTCTTAGCACATTCAAAACATAATCAACAAAGACTCATATATTTCACTTTCACAATAATTCGCTATAACTTCCTTTAGAAATTTATGAATTACACAAGCTTATACTGAGAGGGGGGGTGAACAATATAAGATCACTTTTTTCTTTTATTTCCCAATAAATATTATGCAATGTATAGATAAAAATATCAACAACAGTAATCAAAGAAATGCACAAATCACCACACACAATAGAGACACCAAATTTATGTGGTTCACCCAATGTGGGCTACTCCACGGAGAAAATATTTCAATAAATTTTCTTAATCAATCTCTTGGGAAACCTTTCCCTATTACAATGTTTATCAATCTCTATCCAAAGGAGACACCAATCCCCTAATCATTTTCATGGATCTCTATCCACATGAGAACTCCTTTCTCCTTAGCTCTAACTAGTGATCTTCTAGAAGAATTGTTGCCCCCACTACTCTGGATAATGGATCTCTATCCACTGAAGACTCTTGTCCTCACTACCCTGGATAATGGATCTCTATCCACTAGAGAATATTGTCCTCTATACTCTGTCACATTCAAAGATCTATCTCAAATTTGTACTAAACACAGTCCTTTGGTCTAGCACAAATCTTCTCAATATCTATCTCTGGTTTGGCAAAAACCTATCCTTAAATATGCACCAAAATATGTTCTAAAATCTTTACTAAACATAGTCCTTCGACCTAGCACAAATATATCCTCAATTTTTTCCCTCAAGCCTTAACACAAATCTTAACTGAATCTCAAATCAACTTTGCTAGATCTGCCCCAAACCTTCACTCAAGGTTTGAATAAATAAATCAATCAACTCTACTCTCAAGTCTACACAAAGACTTATCTCAAATATGCCTTGTAAGCTTCCATAAAATCTCACACTAATTTGTCCAAAAGTACTCTCTAGAACTTGTCCAAATCTGCTCTACAAGTCGTTACTAGAACTTGTCCAATTCTGCTCAATATGTCCTCACTAGGACTTATCCAAATCTACTCTCAATATGTATTGTAATCTTCCAATAAAGATCACACAAACATATCCACAAGTCTTCTCAAATACTTACCTCAAATTTTCTCAACAAGTCCACACTAGAACTTGTCCAATCTCATAGAAACATAAAGAGAATTGTTAGAGACTCAATATGCTCTACATTCATCACAATGCTCAATCACTTTCAATCACTCTCTTAGAAACATATAGAGAATTGTTAGAGACTTAATATGCTTCACATTCACCTCAATACTCAATCACTTTCAATCACTCTCTTAGAAACATACAGAGAATTGTTAGAGACTCAATATGATTCACATTCAAAAACTACCAATCACTCTTTTGAAACATACAGAGAATTGTTAGAGACTCAATATGCTTCATATTCAAAAACTCTCACTTCCAATCTCTCTTTTATCACATAAACATATAGAGAATTTTTAGACAATCAATATGTTTCACACTCATCAATACTCAACCTCTTTATCAAATCAATTCAAAATATAGAATAATTTGTTTCACAAAACTTGAAAAATCACTTCAACATTTTCACTTGACTAGGCTCATTCAACTCTACTCAACCAATCACTCAATGAAATAATCCTTGCTTACAAAATCTATTCCAATCACATGAACACTCACTCAAATGTTTCCAATAATGCTTATCAATCAATATCACATAACAATGATACTCATGTTCTTTGCAAACCCTAGTTCAAGTTCCTCACTCACTTACTTCAACAACAATGCTTATAAAACAAGGTTCTATCAACAACTCTTTTATTCCAGAAAACCTTGAAGCATTAAATCAAAACACTCTCAATAATGCTAACCAAACAATCCTTTTCACTCCAACTTTTCATACACAAATTTCAACAATCACTCACTAGGAAGAATATGCCCATACCTTTTGTTGGATGTAAAAGTGCCTTTGGAAAAACCTGTCTTAATCACAATTTCCTTCTTTCCAATTTCAATGGTTAAACACAACAATATCACTTCAATAATTTCTCAAAAATATTCCCTTAGACACAAAATAATCACAACTCAATTTATGCCTTATTGCTCCCTTTCAAAAATAACACTCATCATAACATATATAAAAATAATTTCTTTGGTACACCTTATAAACTCCAACTTGAAATAATATCCAACACCATAAAATATCAACCAAATACCTTACAATCCTTTCAAAACCTTTGAGCAAATAACATTAAAAAAATAAATTTTGCAAAACCCTTATATCTCCCTTTACAACCTTAGAACCAAATAAAAATATGCAAAAATTAATTTTTAAATGCCCAAACTATATTCCCAAAATTTTTGGTGACCAATATCAAAGCATACCTCTTTATTCCCCAAAAGAGGATTCGGCGAGATTCGATCCGCCGTCTCCTTTATCCTAAGCACCTTAGTGCTTAGGAGCCTATTGCATGGGCTACTAAGGCCCACGTGAAGGAAGGATGAAGTCCTTCCTTTTATGCCTCCATCGTCGTCTTATCTTTCATGAATTTTGCACGCTTTCTCTCTTCCTTTGACGCAGCATAAATTATAAGACTCACAATTTATTTCAAAGGTATGGTAAGGTTTGGTGAAGTGATTTTTCCCCCTTATATACATGTTTTTAAACTTCTCCTCACATCGGCACTTTTCTCATTCAAAATTGAATTTCAAATTTTAATTTTAATAACCCACTTTAGGGTTATTTAACCTTAGCTTAAATTAATTTATAATTAATAAATAAATTAATCAATAATTAATTTAATTAACTTTGTAAGTTAAGTAAATTAACTAATAAATTAATTTATAATTAATTTTAAACTTCCTTTGTATAATATTATAAAAGAATATTATAATATTATTCACTTGGGCTTCTTTTAGCATTTTGGACCAAATCTAACTTCCTAGAACCGGGTCTTGAAACCGAAACCGAAATATCCTTTTGAATTTATTTGAGAACTAAAAACTGATGCTGCCAATAGAAACTGCCACTAACTGGTGCTACAAGCTTGACATCAATGACCACTCACTCTTGACATCAATGACAACTTATCACTCAAAATGTCCAAAAAAATCCACCTTTTTCATTGATGGTAACCCAAATTGTTTTTACCAAAACTTGACCTTTTTCTTGTTCTGCTCCCCCTAGGAAACTGCTCCCCCTGACTCAATTCTTTCTCCTTAAAACAAATCGCTCTCCCTTACTCAAATCTCTCCCCATTTGATATCAATGGAAAAGGGTCACCTTTGGGGCTTGGGGCTAAGAATGAGTCTCTTAGCTTAGCCCCTCCCCCACCTCCTCTTGAGGTGGTTAATTATAGGGTGGGAGTATTTCTACTCCCAGCAAGAATTGGTATTTATCTTTATGATCCTTCTAATTTCTTTGACTGTTCCTGTTCCTATTTATATCCATATCCATAATCCTATTCCTATTCCTGTTCCTGTTCCTGTTCCTGTTCCTGTCCATGCCCATATTCCTGTTCTTATTTCGGTTCATGCTTGATTTTGGAATGTTTGCTCTACACCATTTTGTTGTATGTCCATAATTATTGCACTTATAACACTTAATGTTATTATTCCTTGGAGGTGCAAATATCTTAGGATTTCTCCTAGTGAATCCATATCCTTTTCTGTCATGAACCTTGCAATCCATTGCCTTGTGACCAAACTGATTACATGAGTAGCAATACCCATGGAAAAGATTCTTGTTTATGAAATTTCCATTTTCCTGTCTTTCATGTATTCTTTACTGTGAAACGATGGGTCCAAACCTATGATATGAGAAACACCTTCCATTAAAATTTCCTTGTTGAAATTTTTGTTATCTAACTCATCCTCAGATTTCTGAATTTCTCTTACACTGTCTTCTTTTGAAGTTTCTTCTTCTTCAGAACTTGAGGTTGACTCTTCTTCTTGTTTCTTTTGAGCCTGTTCAAAAGCAAGACCTATTTTGTTTGTTGACCTTCTTTTTACTTTGATCATCTTATCCACAACCTTTGAGCTCTTTCCAAACTTGTGTAACTTATCCTCAATTTTTTCTAAATCTTCCATTAGTAGAGCTACTTGTTGTTCTAACCTTTCATATTATAAGATCTTTACTTCTAACTTATCCTTGAACTTCTTTGTCTTAGCCATTGACTTGTTTAGTTCCTCTATAATCTTTCTTCTCTCTTCATCGCATTCTTAAAATTGAAACTCAAGTTTAGAGTTTTGCTTTCTTACCTTCTTTACTGTGTCAAGAGCATAAATAAGTTCTGCCTTAAGATCAAATCCTTCTTTATCTTATTCTTCCTCTATTTGTTTGCCTTTGTCTACATCTTCATTTTCTTTTGACTTCTCTACTATAGGATCACCTTCTTCTTCTTCTTCTAGTGCCAATAGAATATTTTATTTTGGTCCTTCAAGTGCATCCTCATATTCATCATCATTAAAACTATAACCATTCCTTGTACAACTATCTTCAAGATGTCCAAAGTTACCACATATAAAACACTTGAGAATTATTGGTGACTTTTTCTTGACTTCTTCTTTTTCTTCAATCATAAATAGGACTTCATCTCTATCATTATCTAAAAAACTAGCATCACTATCACTTGAGTACTTACTTTCCTTGTTTGCGTAGTAGTTCATCTTTTGTATTTGAAAGAACTTCCCTTGTCTTCTTTGTCCATCCTTGACTTTCTTTTGGTACTTGTATGTTTCTGATTCCCTGTTCCTGTGATCTTGTTTTTCTTCATCATTTTTATTTTTAGCTTCTTGAAAATATGTTGCACAGTGACCATACTTTCCACAATTGAAACATCTAATAGATTTTACATCTTTGAATTTTCTTGAATCCTTGTTCCTTCTACCATAATTTACGTCTTCATCACTGGATGACTCATTGCTTGATTCTGAATTCTTACCCTTTGTCTTCTTGATTTGTTTAAATGCTGCTTCCTTATGGGGATTAGGTTCTTAACTCAAAAATTGTAAGAATACCAAGCAAGATATCTCTTGTCAAAAAATCACCATCCTTTGCTTCTTCTATAGCTGAAATATTTCACTAAACCTTGTTGGAAGAGACCTTAAGATCTTATCACAAACATTTGATTCATCTACATTAAGTCCAAGTCCTTGCATAGCATTAACAACCTCATCTACCCAAAGTAGATAAGAACTAATGTCTTCCTCATTCTTCATTCTTAATTCTTCAAATTGTCCTTTGAGATTTTGTATCTTTACCTTTTTGACACTTTTATCTCCTTCATATATGCTTTACAACTTATACCAAATTCCTTTTGCATATTTACAATGCATAAATTTTATTGATTCTATTATATGCAAACCTCTCAGAAGTGCATTCATTGCTTTTGAATTGTAATGTTGTAGAAGCTTACCTTCCTTATCTATAGGTGGATCAACTGGTGGTATGTATCTATTTTCAATTGCTTACCAAATTTTATTGCCAAGTGTCATCAAGTGAACCTTCATTCTCATACTCTAATATATGTAGTCACTTTCATCAAATATTGGTGTTGAATTATTAGAGGACACATTCTTGGAATCCATTTTGTTCTTGAAATATTTTCCTTCAAGATATTAAACTCTTCTGAAGGAACTCGCTCTGATACTAATTGAAGAACACAAGATTATACTGAGAGGGGGTGAATAGTATAAGACCACTTTTTACTTTTCTTTCCTACTCAATATTATACAACGTATATATAGAAATATCAACAATAGTAATCAAAGAAATGTACAAATAACCATACACAATAGAGACACCAATTTCCAAACTATATTCCCATTCACCTCAATACTCAATCACTTTCATTCACATACAAAGAATTGTTAGATACTCAATATGCTTCACATTTACAAAATCTCAATCACTTACAATCACTCTTTTAAAACATACAAATAATTGTTAGAGACTCAATATGCTTCACATTCACAAACTCTTAATCACTTACAATATCTCTTTTATCATAGAAACATATAGAGAATTGTTAGACTCAATATGTTTCACACTCATCAATACTCAACCTCTTTCTCAAATCAATTCAAAATATAGAATAATTTGTTTCACAGAACTTGAACAATCACTTCAACATATTCACTTGAATAGGCTCAACCAAATCTACTCAAGCAATCACTCAATGAAATAAGCCTTGCTTAAAAACCCTAGTCCAATCACATGAACACTCACTCAAATGTTTCCAACAATGCTTATCAATCAATCTCACATAACAATGATACTCATATTCTTTGCAAACCTTAGTTCAAGTTCCTCACTCACTTACTTCAAAACAATGCTTATAAAATAAGGTTCTATCAACAACTCTTTTATTCCAAAAAACCTTAAAGCATTAAATCAAAACACTCTCAACAATGCTAACCAAACAATAATTTTCACTCCATATTTTCATACACAACTTTCAACAATCACTCACTAGGAAGAATATGCCCATACCTTTTTTTGGATGTAAAAGTGCTTGTGGAAAAACCTGTCTTAATAATAATTTCCTTATTTCCAATTTCAAAGGTTAAACACAACAATATCACTTCAATACTTTCTCAAAAATATTCCCTTAGACACAAAATAATCACAAATCAATTTATGCCTTATTGCTCCCTTTCAAAAATAACACTCATCATAACATACATAAAAATAATTTCTTTGGTACACCTTATAAAGCCCAACTTGAAATAATATCCAACACTATAAAATATTAACCAAACACCTTACAATCCTTTCAAAATATTTGAGGAAATAACATTAAAAATTTTAATTTTGCAAAACCCTTATATCTCCCTTTGCAACCTTAGAACCAAATAAAAATATGCAAAAATTAATTTTTAAATACCCAAACTATATTCCCAAAAATTTTGGTGACCAATATCAAAGCATACCTCTTTATTCCCCAAAAGGAGATTTGACGAGATTCGATCTACCGTATCCTCTATCCTAAATGTCTTAGCACTTGGGATCCCACCACCTGGGCTACTAAGGCCCACGTGAAGTAAGGATAAAATCCTTCCTCTTATACCTTCACTGTCATCTTATATTTCACGAATTTCGCAAGCTTTCTCTCTTCCTTGGACGTAGCACAAATTACAAGGCTCGTAATTTATTTTGAAGGCATGGTAAGGTTTGGTGAAGTGAGTGTTCCCCCTTATATACACATTTTTAAACTCCTCCTCACGTTGACGCTTTTGTCATTCGAAATTGAATTTCGAATTTTAATTTTAATAACCCACTTTAGGTTTATTTAACCTTAGCTTAAACTAATTAATAATTAATAATTAAATTAATTAATAATTAATTTAAATAACTTTATAAGTTAAGTAAATTAACTAATAAATTAATTTAAAATTAATTTTAAACTTCCTTTGTATAATATTATAAAATAATATTATAATATTATTCACTTGGGCTTCTTTTAGCATTTTGGACCAAATATGACTTCCTAGAACCAGGTCTTGAAACTAAAATCGAAATATCCATTTGAATTTATTGGAGAACCGAAAATTGATGATGCCAACTGAAACTACCACTGATTGGTGTTGAAAGCTTGACATCAATGACCACTCACTCTTGACATCAATGACAACTTATCACTAAAAATGTCCAACAATCTCCCCATTTTTCATTGATGGTAACCCAAATTATTTTTACCAAAACTTGACCTTTTTCCTGTTCTTCTCCCTCTGGGAAACTGCTCCCCCTGACTCAATGCTTTCTCCTCAAACCAAATCTCTCCCCCTTACTTAAATATCTCCCCCTTTGTCATCAATGGCAAAAGGTCACCTTTGGGGCTCGGGGCTAAAAATGAGTCTCTTAGCTTAGCCCCTCCCCCACCTATTGAGCAAGGTGCAGCAATAGTATTGTCATTATTGTCAACACAGTCAGACAGATCGGTTGATGTAGTGGACAGGAGTTCAGTGATGCAGTGGACAAGAGTTAAGAGGTTCTTCAGAGTATGTACAGTGGTTTTCCAAAAGATAGAAGTGGCCCATATACTAAAAATAAAAAGAAAATCACAAGGAAGAAAACTGTCGCGATATCGCGACATGTTGAGCAAAGAAGAAAACCTGTCGCGATATCGCGACATGTTGGCAAGAAAGAAAAACTATCACGATATCGTGACATGTTGGCAAGAAAGAAAAATTGTTGTGATATCACGACATGTTGACAAGAAAGAAAAACTATCGCGATATCGCGACATGTTGACAAGAAAGAAAAACTATCGCGATATCGCGACATGTTGAGAAGAAAGAAAAACTGTCGCGATTTCGTGACATGTTCGGAGAGAAAGCGCAAGCAAGAAAAACTGTCACGATTTCGTGACATGTTCGGAGAGAAAGCGCAAGCAAGCAAAACTGTCACGATTTTGTGACATGTTGGAAGAGAGAAAGGCAAGTAGAAAAAGTGTCACGATTTCGTGACATATTGCAAGGAAGGTTGTACGGACGAAAAAGTGTCGCGATTTCATGACATATTGCAAGGAAGGTTGTACGGATGAAAAAGTGTCACGATTTTGTGACATATTGCAAGGAAGGTTGTACGAACAAAAAAGTGTCACGATTTCATGACATATTGCAAGAGAGAGAGTCCAAAAGAAAAAGTGTCGTGATATCGTGACATGTCGGGTTTTCGTGACCCGAAGGCAAGAGAGAGAGCTAAGGAGAAAAAGTGTCACGATATCACGACATGTCGGGTTTTCACGACCCAAAGGCAAGAGAAAGAGCAAAGGAGAGAAAGTGTCACGATTTCGTGACATGTCACATTTTTGCGACTTAAGGAGGAGAGAGAAAGTAAGAAGGCAGAAGTGTCGTGATATCGCGACAAAAGTAAAGAAGAAGAGTACAGAGGCGAAAGTGTCGCGATATCGTGACATGTTGAGTTTTTACGGGTTGAAGCCAAGAAGAGTAGCAAGGAGGCGAAAGTGTCACGATATCGTGACATGTGTTTTCGTGGGTTGAAGCCAAGAAGAGTAGCAAGGAGGCGAAAGTGTCACGATATCGCGACATGTTGTGTTTTCACGGGTTGAAGCCAAGAAGAGTAGCAAGGAGGCGAAAGTGTCACGATATCACGACATGTGTTTTCACGGGCGAAAGTCGAGAAGAGGACAAAGAGGTAGAAGTGTCACGATTTCATGACAGGTCGCTTTGGCACGAGCGAAGAAAGAACCAAGCCGAAATAAGATATGTGACAGTTAACTGAAGTTATACGACAGTTACAGGTGTAGTTGTAGAAGAAAATCATGCAGCTAAAATAAGAAGAGTTAACTGAAGTCAGTACGTCAGTTACAGGTGCAGTTACAGAGAAAAATCATGCAGCTAATAAAAGAACAGTCGAAGAAGGAGAAATCGAACAGTCGTAAAAATAGAATAAAAAATGCATGCATGCATAGAAAAGAATACGAACAGTCATGACCGAGAAGACGAACAGTCATGGTAGGGGTATATGTGTCAATTCGTAACATGTAACGTGTTTGACGAAAATCCTACCCTATATATATACAAAAGGAGTTACAGTTAGAAGGCGTTACAACTAACAAGTGGCGCATGAGAAATGAAAGGAGTTACAACTGGAGTTACAAAGATACAATATGGTTATAAAAGGAGGTCTATGCAGAGAATTACGTGCTGTTGAAAGAGAGAGAAAGTGTTGCAAGAAGGTGGTTGGAAGAGTGTCGTAAGAGAGCGTTAGGCAGAGCCATGAGAGCCATAAGAATGCAATAAGAAGCACAGCAAGAGGGCTATAAGAAGGCTGTAAAAGTGTAGTAAGCAGAGCCTTAAGTGTGTGTGATGTTTTGGTGAATAGTGAGAGAGGTTGGGTTAGCAATAGACCAGTCAGGGTCTTGTATAAGCAGAGACATTTTTATGTCAATCATCTAGTTTCAGAATAGAAGTCCAAGTTGGTGCTTGGCATCAGGGGTTGGTGCTCCTTCTAGTTGGTGCTGGTAAATCAGGGGTTGGTGCTCCTTTCTGTTGGTGCAGATAAATTAGGGGTTGGTGCTCCTTTCTATTGGTGCAGATAAATTAGGGGTTGGTGCTCCTTTCTGTTGGTGCAGATAAATTAGGGGTTGGTGCTCCTTCCAGTGGGTGCTGGTAAATTGATTGTAAAATTGATATTTTACAAAGGCTGGATTTGGATGGGAGTCCAAACAGTCAATTTTTGAGGAGTAGCCAAAACTGGTGAACCTTGGTACATCTTGTGTTGTGTGATGCTCTCTTGTTATATTTGATTTATGTGGTTTTAAGTTTTCATTGTTTTGGCTTTAAGAGTTGAAGTTTTAAGTTTTAAAGAGCCACACTGATTCACCCCCCCTCTCAGTGTCATTGTGAGACTAACAATTGGTATCAAAGCCAGTTTCCCTTGTCAGGCTAAATCAGCTAGGGTTGATCTTGGATTAGTACGCAATGGGTAAGAAGAATAGATCCTCCTCCAAAAAGGCATCTTAGTCAGTTTTAGTTCCTGTGGAAGAGAAAATTGAACTAGAAAAGGTTGAAGAAGTGAATTCTGAAGTATATGATGAAAACCTTGAGGTTGAAGTAGATCTAGAAGGTGAGTTGATCGCTGCACTTGAAGAATTGGGTATAGAAAAGAAAAAGAACAAAAGACTATCCAAGAAGTTGGAAGAATATGGGGATAATATTGAAGATCTCTTCTTACAAATTCAGAAAGCCAAGAAAATAGAAGAAGCCTTGAAGTCACGCTTGGATGATAAAGGCGATGTATGTAGCAAACGTGAAGAGGAATCTAACAAAGTTATTAGTGATCTAAAGATGCAAGTAGAAGAGTCCAAAAGGACTAAAGAAACTCTCAGGTCACAGATCAATGAGAAAGAGATTGTCTACTGCAAACAAGAAGAGGAGATTGTTTCATTGAGGAAACAACTAGAAGAGGCCAATACAAATCTCAAATTTGAGAAGAGCACAGAGTTGCTAGATAAAATGATAAGGCAACAAAGAAGCCCAATGGTTAAGCTTGGTCTTGGATGTGAAGTTGAACAACCTTCATCTTCTAAGTCTGCAGAGAAGAAGAAGTCCACTGTGAAGGATCAAAGCAAGAAAATCTTGAAGCTGAATCTTCAAAAGGAAGAAAATCTCAAAGGAGATCTACAGCAAAGAAACCACAACAAAAGAGGTTCTATCACTCTCACTCTATTCATAATAATTCTTTTAATGGCTATTGTTTTAGATGCAACCATTATGGTCACAAGGCAATTTATTGTGGATTGAATAATAGATCAAAGAGTTATGTTGGTAGAAATACATCTATTATTCCGGTTGAACACCATGTGCAATGTTTTAAATGTAATGGTCATGGGCACATAGCAAGGTTTTGTCCAAGAATTTTTGTATCTAATCTAAGGCAAGATAGTAGATTTCATCAGACACAAAGAATGCAACACAGAAGGGAAGAAATCATGTGCATCAAAGAAAGGAAAATAATCATCCATCAAGGATGCACAAGAGACAACCACCCAGTAGAAATGGTTTTTCACCTTTGATGGATTATGTAGTAGAATGTTATAACTGTCATAATTTTGGGCACACTGCAAGAAATTATCGAAGTACATTTGCATCTAATCAATTTCAGGGAAGAAAATTTCAACCAAATGGAATGAGACAAAATAGAAGATTTCTCGGAAAACATGCACAAGCTACTAAAAAATAAAAGTCAAAACAAGAGCCCAAAACTGTAATCAAACCAGAGTGGAGAAAGAAAGAAGAAAGGGAATCGTATCTCCTTGGACTGAAGGAGACTACTCCGCTATTGCACTAAGCAACTCCATGTAGCACATCCTCAGGGGGAGCAATCTTGAAGTTTCATTTTAATGCTCCTATGTATTTGTTTGGTTATCTGAGGATGAAAGGCAAGTAGTCAGGGAAGTTGTCGTATAGTTGTCGAAGTGTGTTTTCAGTTCATGTAGTTGTTTGTGGAAGTGCCGTGAAGGGTGGTGATTAAATTGAGAGTTGTCATTATTGGAAGTATTGCTATATGTCATTGTTGTACTATTTATGGTTCTTACTGCCACTGTCCAAAGTTAAGGATTATAATAGTTCAGATAATTTGGTTAGTGAGAGAATGTTGCCCTAGCCGCATATATGTGTTTCGATAAAAGCAGTGTGTATTTGAACTACACATTGACGTGAAGATTGTTAGATCTATTATGATGTTGTGGTGAAAAATATTGAAGTCTGATTATTGATTCATGTTTAGCTCATCAAGATGAGCAACTTTTCTTTGTGAATCATACCTATCCGAGGTCCAGAAGTATGAGTTTGAGTAAGGTGCACTATAGTTGGTCGTGAAGTGTTTGACAAAATGTTGTCTCCTGATTCGAACAGTTGAAAGTAAGGTGTGACCAGCGGTGACTGTAGAAAACATAGACCAAGTTGAAAATGTAAAAAGGGATTTGGTTGGTGTTGTGGTATAGTGTTTGATGCTTGCACAGAGTTGGCAGTAAAATTGCAGTGTCGGTACAGTGTTGGACAAAAGTTGGTACAAGTGTGAGTCACTTGACAATTTTTTTGAGATGTGAAATCAGCATTTTTGAATGGGAAGCTTGAAGAAGAGGTTTTTGATGCAGCAGCTGATAGGCGTTATCTGAGATAGAACATGCAGCACAGGTCGACGTGTCATGGAAGCATAAGCTGGCAGGTGCTGGTTTTGAAGCCTGTAACATTCCCAATCTGTAGATAAAATAGAATCCATGTTGTGAGTACGTCTCAATTCATCTACCAATATCGATGGAGGACTATGGTAAAGATCTTCATGATCGTTATGAAAATTACTGCCAAAGTGTAGGTGGAAAGCATGAGGTTCTTAACCAAAAATACATCACATCATTTGGTATAAGAGAGCATTAATTTTCTCTAAAGAAGTAGCCCTGACATATGCCCTAGAAAAAAGTAGAATACCGAGTGATGATGACTACGCACAATTGAGGTTCCAACGCTAGATGTAACGGTCCACTGTCAATACCTGCATAGATGATGAAAACATTCATGGCAGCAATTAGAAACCAGAGACATTGAGCTGCACAATGGATGCGAGACAAAGTCGTTAGTCACGGAGGAGGTGGCAGTCAAGAGGCTAAAGAAAATTGTGGAGATTGCCGATGTTAAAGTTGATGAAGGTAGGGAATGAGTTATAAGCATAGTGGTTGAAGCCCATTGGTTGTGAAAGAACTTGAGTTAGAAAAGAACATGAGTATCATTGTTATGTGATATTTGTGGTTGAGCATTGTTGGAAATGTTTGAGTTGGTTGAGACATACTTGGACTAGGGTTGTGTGAGAGAGAGTTGTCCCTTGTGATGATTGGTTGAGTTGATTTGATTTGAGATTGCCATTCATTTTTGAGTTCATTTTGAGTACTACTTGAGCATGATTGATTGAGCCTTTGAGAAGGCCTTTGGGAAATATTTGAGGACAGTGTTGGGACAAACTTCTAGAGCAGATTTGGGCAAGTTCTTAGTGAGCTTGTTGGAGCAGATTTGGACAGGTTTTGTATGAGCTTGTTATTTAGCATTGGAAAAGTTCTATGTGAGCTTGTTAAGCAGGTTCTATGTGAGCCTATTGACAGAGTAAAGAGAATAGAGTATCAATGGATAGAAATCCAACAGCCAACACAGTTGAAGATAGATCTGAGTGAGGATTCTTCAAGTGGAGAGAGGTCCACCAGTCAGTGCAATAGAGAGACAGAGTCTTCTATAATATAACAATTGGAGAGAGGTCCACCAGTCAGTAGCGGATACCTTCGTAATAAATTGTGAGTGGTCACGTTTCCCAAGAATTGACTAGCTATCGGGACCACATTCTCAGGGGGAGCATTTATATATTTGATTATCTGTTTGCTCATATTTGTAATTTTTGCTAACTGTCATAACGTGTGCCTGAGAATGTTGTGCATGGACTCAGGGGAGTCTACAGCAGCCCTTTGGTATTATTGTCAAAGGGGGAGAAGAATTATAGGAAATTGCATGTGTGTTGCCAACAATTCCAAAGGGGGAGATTGTTGAGCAAGGTGCAGCAACAATATTGTCATTGTTGTCAACACAGTTAGACAAATCGGTTGATGTAGTGGACAGGATATTAGTGATGCAGTGGATAGGAGTTAAGAGGTTCTTCAGAGTATGTACAGTGGTTTTCCAAAAGATAGAAGTGGCCCATATACTAAAAATCAAAAGAAAATCACAAGGAAGAAAATTGTCGCGATATCGCGACATGTTGAGCAAAGAAGAAAACATGTCACGATATCGTGACATGTTGGCAAGAAAGAAAAACTATCGCGATATCGCGACATGTTGGCAAGAAAGAAAAACTGTCGCGATATCGCGACATGTTGGCAAGAAAGAAAAACTATCGCGATATCGCGACATGTTGAGAAGAAATAAAAACTGTCATGATTTCGTGACATGTTCGGAGAGAAAGCGCAAGCAAGAAAAACTGTTGCGATTTCGTGACATGTTCGGAGAGAAAGCGCAAGCAAGCAAAACTATCATGATTTCGCGACATGTTGGAAGAGAGAAAGGCAAGTAGAAAAAGTGTCATGATTTTGTGACATATTGCAAGGAAGGTTGTATGGATGAAAAAGTGTCACGATTTCGTGACATATTGCAAGGAAGGTTGTACGGACGAAAAAGTGTCGTGATTTCGCGACATATTGCAAGGAAGGTTGTACGAACAAAAAAGTGTCGCGATTTCATGACATATTGCAAGAGAGAGAGTCCAAGAGAAAAAGTGTCACGATATCGTGACATGTCGGGTTTTCGTGACCCGAAGGCAAGAGAAAGAGCTAAGGAGAAAAAGTGTCATGATATCGCGACATGTCGGGTTTTCACGACCCGAAGGCAAGAGAAAGAGCAAAGGAGAGAAAGTGTCACGATTTTGTGACATGTTGCATTTTCTCGACTTGAGGAGAGAGAAAGTAAGAAGGCAGAAGTGTCACGATATCATGACAAAAGTAAAGAAGAAGAGTACGGAGGTGAAAGTGTCACGATATCGTGACATGTTGAGTTTTCACGGGTTGAAGCCAAGAAGAGTAGCAAGGAGGCGAAAGTGTCGCGATATCGCGACATGTGTTTTCATGGGTTGAAGCCAAGAAGAGTAGTAAGGAGGCGAAAGTGTCGCGATATCACGACATGTTGTGTTTTTGCGGGTTGAAGCCAAGAAGAGTAGCAAGGAGGTGAAAGTGTCACGATATCATGATATGTTGTGTTTTCGTGGGCGAAAGCCGAGAAGAGGACAAAGAGGCAGAAGTGTCGTGATTTTGCGACAGGTCGCTCTGGTGCAAGCAAAGAAAGAACCTAGCCGAAATAAGATATGTGACAGTTAACTGAAGTTATACGGCAGTTACAGGTGTAGTTGTAGAAGAAAATCATGCAGCTAAAATAAGAAGAGTTAACTGAATTCAGTACGTCAGTTACAGGTGCAGTTATAGAGAAAAATCATGCAGCTAATAAAAGAACAGTCGAAGAAGGAGAAATCGAACAGTCATAAAAATAGAATCAAAAATGCATGCATGCATAGAAAAGAATACGAATAGTCATGACCGAGAAGACGAATAGTCATGGTAGGGGTATATGTGTCAATTCGTAACATGTAACATGTTTGATGAAAAGCCTACCCTATATATATACAAAAGGAGTTACAGTTAGAAGGCGTTACAACTGACAAGTGGCGCATGAGAAATGAAAGGAGTTACAACTGGAGTTACAAAGATACAATATGGTTATAAAAGGAGGTCTGCACAAAGAATTACGTGTTGTTGAAAGAGAGAAAGTGCTGCAAGAAGGTGGTTGGAAGAGTGTCGTAAGAGAGCGTTAGGCAGAGCCGTGAGAGCCGTAAGAATGCAGTAAGAAGCGCAGCAAGAGGGCTATAAGAAGGCTGTAAAAGTGCAGTAAGCATAGCCTTAAGTGTGTGTGATGTTTTGGTGAATAGTGAGAGAGGTTGGGTTAGCAATAGACCAGTCAGGGTCTTGTATAAGCAGAGACATTTTTATGTCAATCATCTAGTTTCAGAATAGAAGTCCAAGTTGGTGCTTGGCATCAGGGGTTGGTGCTCCTTCCAGTTGGTGCTGGTAAATCAGGGGTTGGTGCTCCTTTTTGTTGGTGCAGATAAATTAGGGGTTGGTGCTCCTTTTTGTTGGTGTAGATAAATTAGGGGTTGGTGCTCCTTTCTGTTGGTGCAGATAAATCAGGGGTTGGTGCTCCTTCCAGTGGGTGCTGGTAAATTGATTGTAAAATTGATATTTTGCAAAGGCTGGATTTGGATGGGAGTCCAAATAGTCAATTTTTGAGGAGTAGCCAAAATTGGTGAACCTCGGTACATCTTGTGTTGTGTGATGCTCTCTTGTTATATTTGATTTATGTGGTTTTAAGTTTTCATTGTTTTGGCTTTAAGAGTTGAAGTTTTAAGTTTTAAAGAGCCACACTGATTCACCCCCCCTCTCAGTGTCATTGTGAGACTAACACCACCTCCCCTTGAGGTGGTTAATTCTGGGGTGGAAGTATTTCTACTCCCAACAAGCACTGGTATTTACCTATATCCTCTTTCCTTCTCATCTGATCCTTCAGATTTCTTTGACTATTCATATTCCTATTTCTTTCTATGTCCACATTCCTATTCCTATTTATATCCATATCCATATTCCTGTTCCTGTTCCTATTCTTATCAATATTCCTGTTCCTATTCCTTTCCATACCTATATTCCTATTTATGTTCCTATTCATGCTTGATTTTAGAATGTCTACTCTACACCATTTTGTTGTATGTCCATAATTATTGCACTTATAACACTTTATGTTATTATTCCTTGGAGGTGCAAATATCTTAGGATTTCTCCTAGTGAAGCCATATCCTTTTCTGTCATGAAGCCTGCATTCCATTGCCTTGTGATAAAATTGATTACATGAGTAGCAATACCCTTGAAAAAGCTATCTATTTTTGAAATTTCTATTTTCTTGTCTTTCATGTGTCCAACACTGTGAAGCCATGTGTCCAAATTTGTGACATGAGAAACACCTTCCATTGCAATTTCCTTGTCTTGACCTCATTGGTCTCTTAGTCTCTCTTAACCTATTCTGATTGTTGTTCCATCTATTTCTTATTTATGCATTGTTCCTTTCCTTGTTGAACTATCTGTTATCAAACTCATCCTCAGATGTCTCACTTTCTCTTACGCTGTCTTCTTTTGAAGTTTCTTCTTCTTTAGAACTTGAGGTTGACTCTTCTTCTTGTTTCTTTTGAGCATGTTCAAAACCAATACCTATTTTTTTTGTTGACCTTATTTGTACTTTGATCATCTTATCCACAACCTTTGAGCTCTTTCTAAACTTGTGTAGCTTATCCTCAAATTTTTCTAAATCTTCCCTTAGTAGAGCTACTTCTTGTTCTAACCTTTCACATTCTAAGATATTTTCTTCTAACTTATCCTTGAACTTCTTTTTCTTAGCCATTGACTTGTTTAGATCCTATATAAGCTGTATTCTCTCTTCATTGCATTATTGAAACTGAAACTCAAGTTTAGAGTTTTTATTTCTTACCTTCTTTACTTTGTCAAGAGCATAAATAAGTTTTGCCTTAAGATAAAATCCTTATTTATTTGATTCTTCCTCTATTTGTTTGCCTTTGTCTACATATTCATTTTCTTTTGACTTGTCTACTATAGGATCACCTTCTTCTTCTTCTAGTGCCATTAGAATATTTTCTTCTGGTCATTCAAGTGCATCCTCATATTCATCATCACTAAAACTATAACCATTACTTGTACAACTATATTCAAGATGTCCAAAGTTACCACATCTAAAACACTTGAGAATTATTGGTGATATTTTCTTGACTTCTTCTTTTTATTCAATCATAAATAGGACTTCATCTCTATAATTATATGAAAAATAGCATCACTATCACTTGAGTACTTACTTGCCTTGTCTGCATAGTAGCTCCTCTTTTGTATTTGAAAGAACTTCTTCCCTTGTTTTCTTTATCCATTATTGCCTTTCTTTTGGTACTTGAATTTTTTTTATTCCTTGTTCCTGTGATCCTTTTTTTCTTCATCATTGTTATTTTTAGCTTCTTGACAATTAGTTGCATAGTGACCATACTTTCCACAATTGAAACATCTAACAGATTTTATATCTTTGGATTTTCTTAAATCCTTGTTCCTTCTGACATAATTTTCTTCTTCATCACTGGATGACTCATTAATTGATTCTAACTTCTTACCCTTTGTATTCTTGATTGCTTTGAAGGCTTCTTCCTTCTAGGAATTAGGTTCTTAACTCAAAATATGTAAGAATACCAAGAAACATATCTCTTGTCAAAGAATCACCATCCTTTGCTTCTTCTATAGTTGAAATAATTTCATTAAACCTTGTTGGAAGAGAGCTTAAGATCTTATCACAAACATCAGATTCATCCACATTAAGTCCAAGTCCTTGCATAGTATTAACAACATCATTTATCCAAAGTAGATAAGAACTAATTTCTTCCTCATTATTCATTCTTAATTCTTCAAATTGTCCTTTGAGATTTTGTATCTTTACCTTTTTAACACTTTTATATCCTTTATATATGCTTTGCAACTTATCCTAAATTCCTTTTGCATCTTTACAATGCATAACTTTTATTGATTCTATTCTATGAAAACCTCTTAGAAGTGCATTCATTGCTTTTGAATTGTAATTTTAAAGAATATTACCTTCCTTATCTGTAGGTGGATCAACTGGTGGTATATATCCATTTTCAACTACTTCCCAAATTTTCATTGCCAAGTGCCATCAAGTGAAACTTCATTCTCATACTCCAATATTTGTAGTCACTTCCATAAAAAATTGGTGTTGAATTATCTAAGGACACATTATTGGAATCCATTGTGTTCTTGAAATATTTTCCTTCAAGCTGTTAAACTCTTTCGAAGGAACTCACTTTGATACCAATTGAAGAACACAAGCTTATACTGAGAGGGGGGGTGAATAGTATAAGACCTCTTTTTACTTTTCTTTCCCAATAAATATTATGCAATGTATAAATAGCAATATCAACAATAGTAATCAAAGCAATGCATAAATTACCACACACAATAGAAACACCAAATTTATGTGGTTCACCCAATGTGGGCTACTCCACGGAGAAAATATGTCACTAAAATTTTCTCAATCAATCTCTTGGAAAACATTTCCCTATTACAATGTTTATGTATCTCTATCCAAAGGAGACACCAATCCCCTAATAAATTTCATAGATCTCTATCCACAAGAGAACTCCTTTCTCCTTAGATATGACTGGTGATCTTCAAGAGGAACTATTGCCCCCACTGCTCTAGCTAATGGATCTCTATCCATTGAAGACTCTTGTCCTCACTGACCTAGCTAATGGATCTCTATCCATAGGAGACTATTGTCCTCTATACACTATCACCTTCAAATATTTGTCTCAAATTTGTACTAAACACAGTCCTTTGGTCTAGCAAAAATCTGCTCAATATCTATCTCTAGTCTGGCACAAACTTGTCCTAAAATCTGCACCAATCTCTATCCTCAAATTTGCACTAAACACAGTCCCTTGGTCTAGCACAAATCTATCCTCAATATTTGTCCTCAAGCCTTAACACAAATCTTGACTCAATCTCAAATCAACTTTGATAGATCTATCCCAAATCTTAACTCAAGGTTTTAACAAATCAATCAATCACCTCTGCTCTCATGTCTTCTCAAAGACTTATCTCAAATCTGCCTTGTAAGATTCCATAAAAGCTCACACTAATTTGTCCACAAGTCCTCTCTACAAATTTTTCAAATCTGTTCTACAAGTCCTTACTAGAACTTGTCCAATTCTACTCAATATGTCCTCACTAGGACTTATCCAAATCTGCTCTCAATATGTATTGTAAGATTCCATAAAATCTTACACAAATCTATCCACAAGTCTTCTCAAAGACTTACCTTAAATATGATCAACAAGTTCACACTAGAACTTGTCCAATCTCATAGAAACATAAAGATAATTGTTAGAGACTCAATATGCTCTACATTCATCACAATGCTCAATCACTTTCAATCACTCTCTTAGAAACATATAGAGAATTGTTAGAGACTCAATATGCTTCACATTCACCTCAATACTCAATAACTTTCAACTCTCTTAGAAACATACAGATAATTATTAGAGACTCAATATGCTTCACATTCACAAACTCTCAATCACTTCCAATCACTCTTTTGAAACATACAGAGAATTGTTAGAGACTCAATATGCTTCACATTCACAAACTCTCAATCACTTCCAATCTCTCTTTTATCACATAAACATATAGAGAATTGTTAGAGACTCAATATGTTTCACACTCATCAATACTCAACCTCTTTATCAAATCAATTTAGAATATAGAATAATTTGTTTCACAAAACTTGAACAATCACTTCAACATATTCACTTGACTAGGCTCAACCAAATCTACTCAACCAATCACTCAATGAAATAATCCTTGCTTACAAACTCTATTCCAATCACATGAACACTCACTCAAATATTTCCAAAAATGCCCATCAATCAATATCACATAACAATGATACTCATGTTCTTTGAGAATTGTTAGAGACTCAATATGCTTCACATTCACCTCAATACTCAATCACTTTCAATCACTCTCTTAGAAATATACAAAGAATTGTTAGAGACTCAATATGCTTCACATTTATAAACTCTCATTCACTTACAATCACTCTTTTTAAACATACAAAGAATTGTTAGAGACTCAATATGCTTCACATTCACAAACTCTCAATCACTTCCAATCTCTCTTTTATCACAGAAACATATAGAAAATTGTTAGAGACACAATATGTTTCACACTCATCAATAACTCAACCTCTTTGTCAAATCAATTCAGAATATAGAATAATTTGTTTCATAGAACTTGAACAATCACTTCAACATATTCACTTGACTAGGCTCAACCAAATCTACTCAACCAATCACTCAATGAAATAATATTTGCTTACAAATCCTACTCCAATCACATGAACACTTACTCAAATATTTCCAACAATGCTCATCAATCAATCTCACATAACAATGATACTCATGTTTTTTGCAAACCCTAGTTCAAGTTCCTCACTCACTTACTTACTTCAACAACAATGCTTATAAAACAAGGTTCTATCAACAACTCTTTTATTCCAAAAAACCTTGAAGCATTAAATCAAAACACTCTCAACAATGCTAACCAAAAAATCCTTTTCACTCCAACTTTTCATACACAACTTTCAACAATCACTCACTAGGAAGAATATTCCCATACCTTTTGTTGGATGTAAAAGTGCCTTTGAAAAAACTTGTCTTAATCACAATTTCCTTATTTCCAATTTCAATGGTTAAACACAACAATATCACTTCAATAATTTCTCAAAAATATTCCCTTAGACACAAAATAATCACAACTCAATTTATGCCTTATTGCTCCCTTTCAAAAATAACACTCATCATAACATACATAAAAATAATTTCTTTGGTACACCTTATAAACTCCAACTTGAAATAATATCCAACACCATAAAATATCAACCAAATACCTTACAATCCTTTCAAAACCTTTGAGAAAATAAAATTAAAAATTTTAATTTTGCAAAACCCTTATATCTCCCTTTGCAACCTTAGAACCAAATAAAAATATGCAAAAATTAAATTTTAAATGCCCAAACAATATTCCCAAAATTTTCAGCAACCAATATCAGAGAAAACCTCTTTATTTCCCAAAAGGGGGTTCAACGAGATTCGATCCACCGTCTCCTCTATCCTAAGCGCCTTAGCACTTGGGAGCCCACCGCGTGGGCTACTGAGGCCCATGTGAAGGAAGGATGAAGTCCTTCCTCTTATGCCTCTGTCATCGTCTTATCTTTCATGAATCTTGCACGCTTTCTCTCTTCCTTTGATGCAACACAAATTATAAGGCTTGTAATTTATTTTGAAGGTATGGTAAGGTTTGGTGAAGTGAGTGTTCCGTCTTATATACACATTTTTAAACTCCTCATGTCGGCGCTTTTGCCATTCAAAATTGAATTTTGAATTTTAATTTTAATAACCCACTTTAAGGTTATTTAACCTTAGCTTAAGTTAATTTATAATTAATAATTAAATTAATTAATAATTAATTTAAATAACTTTATAAGTTAAGTAAATTAACTAATAAATTATTTAAAAATTAATTTTAAATTTCTTAACTTATTCTGATTATTGTTCCATATGTTTCTTCTTTGTGCATTGTTCCTTTCCTTGTTGAACTTTCTGTTATCCAACTCATCCTCAGATGTCTCACTTTCTCTTACACTGTCTTCTTCTAAAGTTTCTTCTTCTTCTTCAGAACTTGAGGTTGACTCTTCTTCTTGTTTCTTTTGATCTTGTTCAAAACCAAGACCAGTTTTGTTTGTTGACATTCTTTGTACTTTGATCATCTTATCCACAACCTTTGAGCTCTTTCTAAACTTGTGTAGCTTATCCTTAGATTTTTTTAAACTTCCCTTAGTAGAGCTACTTCTTGTTCTAACCTTTCACATTCTAATATATTTGCTTCTAACTTATCATTGAACTTCTTTGTATTAGCCATTGACTTGTTTAGATCATATATAAGATTTCTTCTCTCTTCATTGCATTCTTGAAACTGAAACTCAAGTTTAAAGTTTTGCTTTCCTACCTTATTTACTGTGTCAAGAGCATAAATAAGTTCTGCATTATGATAAAATCCTTCTTTATCTAATTCTTCCTCTATTTGTTTGCCTTTGTCTACATATTCATTTTCTTTTGACTTGTCTACTATAGGATCACCTTCTTCTTCTTCTAGTGCCATTATAAGATTTGCTTCTAGTCCTTCAAGTGCATCCTCATATTCATCATCACTGAAACTATAACCATTCCTTGTACAACTATCTTCAATATGTCCAAAGTTACCACATCTAAAACACTTGAGAATTATTGGTGACCTTTTCTTGACTTCTTCTTTTTCTTCAATCATAAATAGGACTTCATCTCTATCATTATATGAAAAACTAGCATCACTATCACTTGAGTACTTACTTGCCTTGTTTGCATAGTAGCTCCTCTTTTATCTTTGAAAGAACTTCTTCCCTTGTCTACTTTGTCCATCCTTACCTTTATTTTGGTACTTGTATTTTTTTGATCCCCTGTCCTTGTGATCCTGTTTTTCTTCATCATTGTTATTTTTAGCTTCTTGACAATCAGTTGCATAGTGACCATAATTTCCACAATTCAAACATCTAACAAATTTTACATCTTTGAATTTTCTTGAATCCTTGTTCCTTCTGCCATAATTTGCTTCATCATTGGATGACTCATTGCTTGATTCAGACTTATTACTCTTTATCTTATTGATTGCTTTGAATGTTGTTTCCTTCTTGGGATTAAGTTATTTTTTTCTTAACTCAAAAGCTGTAAGAATACCAAGCAACATATCTCTTGTTAAATAATTGCCATTCCTTGCTTCTTCTATAGCTTAAATATTTTCACTAAACCTTGTTGGAAGAGACCTTAAGATCTTATCACAAACATCCGATTCATCCACATTAAGTCCAAGTTCTTGCATGGCATTAACAACCTCATCTACCCGAAGTAGATAAGAACTAATGTATTCCTCATTATTCATTCTTAATTCTTCAAATTATCCTTTGATATTTCGTATCTTTTCCTTTTTGACACTTTTATCTCCTTCATATATGCTTTGCAACTTATCCCAAATTCCTTTTGCATATTTACAATGCATAAATTTTATTGATTTTGTTCTATGCAAACCTCAAAAGTGCATTCATTGCTTTTGAATTGTAATATTGTAGAAGCTTACCTTCCTTATATGTAGGTGGATCAACTGGTGGTATGTATCCATTTTCAACTGCTTCCCAAATTTCATTGCCAAGTGCCATAAGGTGAACCTTCATTCTCATACTCCAATATATGTAGTGACTTATATCAAATATTGGTGTTGAATTATCTGAGGACACATTCCTGGAATCCATTGTGTTCTTGAAAGTTTTTCCTTCAAGTTGTTAAACTCTTCCAAAGGAACCCACTCTGATACCAATTGAAGAATACAAGCTTATACTAATAAGGGGGATGAACATTATAAGACCACTTTTTACTTTTCTTTCCCAATCAATATTATGCAATGTATAGATAACAATATCAATAGCAGTAATCAAAGAAATACATAAATCAACACACACATAGAGACACAAAATTTATGTGGTTCACCCAATGTGGGCTACTCCATGGAGAAAATCTTTCACTAAAATTTTCTCAATCAATCTCTTGGGAAACCTTTCCCTATTACAATTTTTATAGATATTTATACAAAGGAGACACCAATCCTCTAATCTAGTTATTGGATATCTATCCATAGGAGAACTCCTTTCTCCTTAGCTTTGACAAGTGATATTTTAGAAGAACTATTACCCCCACTGCTCTGTCTAATGGATATCTATACAATGAAGACTCCTGTACTCACTGACCTGTCTAATGGATCTCTATCCACTGTCTATTGTCATCCTCTATATTTTTTCACCTTCAAAGCTCTATCTTAAATTTGTACTAAACACAGTCCTTTGGTCTAGAACAAATCTGCTCAATATTTATCTTTGGTCTAGCAAAAACCTGTCCTTAAATCTGCACCAAAATCTATCCTCAAATTTGCACTAAACACAGTCCTTCGGTCTAGCACAAATCTATCCTCAATCTATGTCCTCAAGCCTTAACACAAAGCTTGACTCAATCTCAAATCAACTTTGTTGGATCTGCCCCAAACCTTAACTCAAGGTTTAAACAAATCAATCAATCAAATTTGCTCTCAATTCTTCTCAAAGACTTATCTCAAATCTGCCTTGTAAGCTTCCATAAAAGCTCACACTAATTTGTCCACAAGTCCTCTCTACAAATTTTCCAAATCTGTTCTACAAGTCCTTACTAGAACTTGTCCAATTCTACTCAATATATCCTCACTAGGACTTATCCAAATCTGCTCTCAATATGTATTGTAAGATTTCATAAAATCTTACACAAATCTATCCACAAGTCTTCTCAAAGACTTACCTCAAATATGATCAACAAGTTCACACTAGAACTTGTCCAATCTCATAGAAACATAAAGATAATTGTTAGAGACTCAATATGCCCTACATTCATCATAATGCTGAATCACTTTCAATCGCTCTTTTAGAAACATATAGAAAATTGTTAGAGACTCAATATGCTTCACATTCACCTCAATACTCAATAACTTTCAACTCTCTTAGAAACATACAGAGAATTGTTAGAGACTCAATATGCTTCACAAACTCTCAATCATTTCCAATCACTATTTTGAAACATACAAAGAATTATTAGAGACTCAATATGCTTCACATTTACAAAATCTCAATCACTTCCAATATCTCTTTTATCACAGATTCATATAGAGAATTGTTAGAGACTCAATATGATTCACACTCATCTATTCTCAACCTCTTTGTCAAATCAATTCAGAATATAGAATAATTTGTTTCACAAAACTTGAACAATCACTTCAACACATTCACTTGACTAGGCTCAACCAACTCTACTCAACCAATCACTCAATGAAATAATCCTTGCTTACAAACCCTAGTCCAATCACATGAACACTCACTCAAATATTTCCAACAATGCTTATCAATCAATCTCACATAACAATGATACTCATGTTCTTTGCAAACCCTAGTTCAAGTTCCTCACTCACTTACTTCAACAACAATGCTTATAAAACAAGGTTCTATCAACAACTCTTTTATTCCAAAAAACCTTGAAGCATTAAATCAAAACACTCTCAACAATGCTAACCAAAAAATCATTTTCACTCCAACTTTTCATACACAAATTTCAACAATCACTCACTTGGAAGAATATGCCCATACCTTTTGTTGGATGTAAAAGTACCTTTGGAAATACCTGTCTTAATCACATTTTCCTTATTTATAATTTCAATGGTTAAACACAACAATATCACTTCAATACTTTCTCAAAAATATTCCCTTAGACACAAAATAATCACAACTCAATTTATGCCTTATTGCTCCCTTTCAAAAATAACACTCATCATAACATACATAAAAATAATTTCTTTGGTACACCTTATAAAATCCAACTTGAAATAATATCCAACACCATAAAATATCAACCAAACACCTTACAATCATTTCAAAACCCTTTAGCAAATAACATTAAAAATTTTAATTTTGAAAAACCCTTATATCTCCCTTTGCGACCTTAGAACCAAATAAAAATATGCAAAAAATAATTTTTAAATGCCCAAAATATATTCCCAAAAATTTTGGGTATCAATATCAAAACATACCTCTTTATTCCCCAAAAGGGGATTCGGAGAGATTCGATCTACCACCTCCTCTATCCTAAGCGACTTAGCGCTTGGGAGCCCACCGCGTGGGCTACTAAAGCCCATGTGAAGGAAGGATGAAGTCCTTCCTCTTATGCCTCCGCCATCATCTTATCTTTCATGAATTTTGTACGCTTTCTCTCTTCCTTGGACGCAACACAAATTACAAGGCTCGCAATTTATTTCAAAGGCATGGTAAGGTTTGGTGAAGTGAGTGTTCCTCCTTATATACACGTTTTTAAACTCCTCCTCACATCGGTGCTTTTGTCATTCGAAATTGAATTTCAAATTTTAATTTTAATAACCCACTTTAGGGTTATTTAACCTTAGCTTAAATTAATTTATAATTAATAATTAAATTAATTAATAATTAATTTAAATAACTTTATAAGTTAAGTAAATTAACTAATAAATTAATTAAAATTTAATTGATAATTAATTTTAAACTTATTTTGTATAATATTATAATAGAATATTATAATATTATTCACTTGGGCTTATTTTGCATTTTGGACCAAATCTGACTTTCTAGAACCGGGTCTTGAAACTGAAACCGAAATATCCTTTTGCATTTATTGGAGAATCGAAAAATGATGCTGCCAAATGAAACTACCACTGACTGGTGCTGAAATATTGACATAAATGACCACTCACTCTTGACATCAATGACAACTTATCACTCAAAATGTCCAAAAATTTAATGCATAGAATAATCAAAATTAATTCCTTATATCTCCCTACTTATCAAAAATGCATTTTCAAAATAATTATAACCATCATTCAGAAAAATATTCCAATGCACTTATTAAATCATAATTTAAATCATTCAACACCCTCAAATATGGTAAAAATAAAATTTATTTTAACCACCTTATATCTCCACAAAGTGCATACCATACGACTTAGACAAAGGCGCAAATTATTAATTCAAAAATTAAAAGTACCTTTGTGCATTGCCTCAGCGGGTTTCTATCCCCTGTCACACTGACACCAGTTCCTTGGCTACGGTCTAACTACCGCATGAGCTAGATGCTCACTTGATATTCTAAAGCGCCTCACACACTTTTTTCCTCCTGCTTGGCACCTAAAAATAAATAAAAAACCTTTGTCTTTTGCTACCATCGGGACTTGAATGCGAGACCTCCGTTCACCCAATGACTTATGTTGTCAATACCTTGCCACTAGCCCAACCACGTGCTTGTTATAAGGGCTTGAGCCCTTGTCATTTTATCCTTCCACGATTTCTACCACTTTTAAAAATTAAAAATCTTCTATCCTCTTGCGCTCATGAATTCGCATCAACCACTTATCAATACACGCACATGCAATATTTTGGAGACTTGAATTAATACCACAAACCTTATGGTATAAATACCATACACCTTTTTGCTCGAACGTCGGTAGGGGGAAATTAAATTTAATGTTTTTGCACCCAACCCTAACTTAGGGTTTTAATTAATTTATTTTATAAATTAATTTATAATATAAATATTATAAATAATTTATAAATAACCTTAGGCATTATTTTTAACACTTAATATTATAATAATGAATATTATAATATTATTTTCTTTGGGCCTAGGTATTTTCCTTTTTCACCCTTAGACCTTATCATATTACCTTTAATATTATTAATAAATATTATAATATTATTTTCTTTGGGCCTAGGTATCTCCTTCCTTCAGGGTATTTAGCCAACCTTTTGACCAATCATGTGAAGCTTTAAACCAAATATCTTGGGCTTAAAATATAAATATTTTAACCCTCATTTTATCAAATCCTTGCACTAACTTTTGACATCAATGACACTGACTCTTGACATCAATGACAACACAAATATTCAAAATTTCCAATAATTTTCTGCCCATTCTATATTAAGATGGGGCTAAGTTTATTGTCAAATGCACTATTCTCCAACTTGAATAAATGGGTGATATTTTATATTTCTAACTAGTACTAAACAAAGGATTTGCTTCATGTTAGAAACATGATCTGAATTAGAGGCCTTGAAACATATGAGAAACCTAAGAGGAATCTATGATGTAAATTGATGAGGTTGATAAAAATTTTAAGATCTGTTAGGGTCTTAGTTGAATATTATTGGATGAGGTGAATCTTATCTGGATGTACATATATCCCCAATAGGTTAATGATGTATCCTAGGTTAAAACAATTATGTAATAGCAAAGTTATACCTACCTTGGTTAGCTTCAAGATTGCATTGGCATAAATATAGGAATTTGTGCACATGCTGCAATTACTCATCCAATACCCAACTAAAAAAAAGCATGCCATCCAAGTAAACAATGCTAAAAGACCCTATAAATAGACATAGAATATCATTCATAAGGATCATAAATGCTATCAAGGTGTTGGTAAAGCCAAAAGTCATAAACAACCACTCGTATAGGTTTTATATAGCCTTAATGGTCATATTCTAGATGTCTATGTGATTCAATAGCATGTAGTGATAACTTGAATTAAGGTCAATCTTGGTAAAGTATTAAGCCCCCTAGAGTAGGTCCAATAGGCCATCAATGCATGACAATGGGTAGGTTAATCTTTTTTATAATTTTATGAAGTGCTTTATCGTCAACACATAAGTATCATACCACATATTTCTTTGGTGCAACCATATAAGAATACATTATGGTAACAAGATTGGCATAATATTTCCTTGAACAATCATATTATATATCTAGTTTCATATATTATTGTTTTTCTTAACTAGTTGATATTATAGTGAGCTATTGAAAAGTGTTGAGCTAGGAACTAGATTAATCTAATAATTAATTGAGCAAAGCAATGAGATATCCTTAGGATCTTGGAAAACATTAATGTATGTATGGAGTAGGGAATCTATTTATTAATACTATGTAGAATAGTCTACAACTAGCATTATAAGGATGGACTTATTGGAACCATGGTTCTTAGGACAAACCATCGATAAAATAAACTTCTAGGCATGAGAAATAAGATTTTGATACTTATTTTCTAGAACTAATGTTACCATATTTTGAGTTATGCACTCTATAATTTTATATGTATTCTCTGCAATGAGCATGACCATTACTACAAAAGGCTTGAAAGTTCACTTTATAATCAAAGTGGTAATATATTCCTAGTATGACATCACAAATGTTCAATGACACCATGCCATAGGTGGGTATCTCACACATTGGCTTGATTACATACATGAAGGTAAATTCTCACTAAACCTTAATTCCTTTCCCTACATGAACCTAAACCAAATAATAAGATGTGGGTGAGCCATAATTTTGAATATGAGACACTTGATTATACCTTATGCTATGACTTTATTATGGATTTTGGTGTCAATTATGACATTAAGAGACTTCTACTTTACCCAACAATAGGTATAAAAAAGGAACTCTCGTTATTTAGAGGGGTCAAATATCGAAGCACTACCTGCTTGTTGAGATTTAGAACTTAAGCATATGGTATCCACCTCCTACTCTCCATATAATGAGGAGGAATATTTGTTCACCTCTAGAAGTATTGAAAACATCTTCTTTTATACCTGAAACTTTACATCACTATTAGTATGCATTTTCTGTGGCTATACCATTTGATTCCAACATTTTATTTATGGTTTCCCTATGTTAGATGATTCTTGGGCTTAGATGATGTGAAGGGTACTTTGTATAATGACATTATGGATGGTTATCCAACTAAAGGATTTTTTTTTGTTGATATTTTGTATGGAGTTGATGTTGGGAACTTCTACTTAGCTCATGTTATCTTTTTAGTATTTGACACAAAGTAGAATGTTTGTTCCAAGGAGCCCACTAAAATTAACTCCATATTTAAGTGAATATGGTATTAGAAGTCACTAATGTATTTTAGGACCTAATTATTCTCATTACTATCATTGCATGAATTTCATTGAAATTATTGGTGTATTGTTGGATAGTTTCCAAAACCATATGTATTATCTTACAGTGGTATAAGGGTTAGAGCCTCTCACAAATAAACTTGATTAAGGTTCTTCATAAAGTGTTTGGGTATCCTTAATTTAAATTCTTGTTACCAATGTCTTCCTACCAATAGACAACTAAATTTGACATCTTCAATATCAAAAATACAATCTTGTTAGATTCTACAATTTTATTGGTAAAATAGTAGACCTCATGATATACAATAACAATGTCTAAATATTTGATATTAATCTAGCATGAGAAAATTAGGATGTTGACGTTGGTCTACACTTCCAAAGGGCTATGTATATGGAATGAAATAGGGTTAGCAATTGTAGATAGGTCTCCCATATTGATCATAAGATCTTGACTTATTCATCTATTCTTTGAGAGCATATTGAATGATTTTGTTGATATCACGTGTCTTGCTTTATAATTCTACTATATATTTTCCATTTCTAACATTAATTTATAAATATAAGATGTTTTTGTGTCCTCAAATGTAAAACTTGGTATGATATGATGCTTCTTGTACCACAACAATGTGTGAATAGACATCAAATGATGAAACATACAAAAAGTATTTTATCTAGAAAAGGATGACTACAAAGAAGAACAAATGAAATAAATAAATAAACAATAAAATATTTGATACCACTTGATCCATACTATAGGATCCACAATGTGGTGGCACATATGACAACTTCCATAATCAGCTTGTGGTGTCGGAAAGTTGTGATTCAAATTTATAGAACAAGATGCAGGGCACACGAATATCCCCTTTTAAAATGATGAATAAATGCACCTCATATGAAATAACAAACACAATCACAAATTATGATGTAGATGCAAAAAATATACTTTAGAATAAAGGGCCCATGTACTAATTAGAGTAATTATACAAACTATTAATGCAAGGATGCAATGTTATAGGCTGTAGGACACTCTATTATGCCATGACAATAGGAACTATAATCTATGTCTAAAGGAAAAATAAAGGGAAATGAAAGGTAGAAATAGTGATATAGGAATGGATAAGACCAAGAACCCCCAAAAGGAATTCTATGATCTACTTTATACAAGATATATACAATAGTATAAAACAATTGGAAGGTGAAATGATTTAGCTTCCTACTGATCAATAATTGTTTATAGAAATAGTTTAAAAAATACCTCTTCACCTTACTCTTTATATGGTGTCGTTATTTGTATGTATAGGAGGATGAATTGGTCTTATGCAAAAAGGTGTCTCACATTTGGCATTTTCATATCCCTTATCAGTCTTACATTGTATGGTGACATGTATGGTTAGAGATATACATATTTTGATTTTTATGCATTAGCACAACTATGATTGGTGTTAGAGGAAGTTAATTCTAGGGAAGTCATGATTTCATAAGATGGCTTAACTCTATCCCATTTGGAAAAGAGTCCATATAGATACCAAGGTATACAAGCTATGGAGGAATTGACATCCTTCTCCTTGGGACTCTAAGAAACCACTACTTTTATTAGATCATAAATGGCTATATCAATGCCCCATCCACATTTCAAAGCTTTATGAATTTAGTAATTAGGCCTTTTTTGAGGTAATTCATTAGGGTATTTTTTGAGAATATTTTGATCTATAGGAATTTTTAATAAGATCATTTTAAGCAAACGTTTCACGTGCTTAAATTACTCAATAAAAATATTTTCTCTTACAGTATCTACAAATGGTCACATAGAGGAATCTTTATATTTGTGCACATAATTTCCTGTACTTGGTATTAAGCTTTTCTCTAAAAAAAAATGATTGGTATTGATTATTTAGCTAGGTTTGATGGTCCACCTTTGATGATTGTTGTAGTTTAAAAGGACTTGGCTATCCATTAGGTCAAAAAATATTGAAACAAGTTGGATAGGTTGTGTTAGAGAGTATATTACATTATTTAGGTACATGTAAATGTACCACCTTTGGTACATAACTAGAGTAGGAGTTTACTTTAGAGTAAATTTAGTTAGTTACTTCAAGTATTGTAATAAATGCACAAGTTTCAAAGTGCAAGTTGTAAATGTACAAGAATTCCACTTGTACATCAGGTAGATAGGTAGAGTAAGGGCCAAGGAATCTATCTTCCTATATAAATGCCTCATAGTAAGTGTTATAGAGAGTATTAAATATAGAGAGTGTGTGGTATAGTTTAGTAGTATGGTATAATGTAGTCCTTTCATATCTATTCATGGAGTTTTCATGTCCTCCATTATATAGCATTGTACTATTTTCATCACTTTCATTAATGGCATATTTATGATTTATTTGTAGATGTTCATCTCATTACTTTCCTATATATTATTGTGCCATTATTTTATAGTTATATCAGATTAGTTATCTTACATCTTGTGGTTGCATTTCTTGTACTACCATCTTATCAAAAGCTAAAAATGGTATCATAGCACATGGTATATTAGAGAGAATATAGGGAGAGCTACAAGAGAGATTGAGATATCAAAAAATCTCATTTACAAATTTTTTGAGATTGCATTTGTCTAGAGTCTTTCCATAGGATTGCAGAAAAACTTGTGAAAACTAGGACTCAACAAGGATTCCACTAGATTGAAAAAGAAACTAGTGAAGATTTGATCATCTCTAGATTTAGAATTTCTCCCATTATAGTCCTAATACTTTGTTGCATGGAAATATGATTCAAAGTGAGTTGGTAAGCTTCCTATATAGATCTAGGAATAATATCTTCTTTGGAATCAATCCAACACCAGAAGCAACAAGTGGAAGATTGGAGATTTGGAGGCTTGAAGAAAAGGTCCCATTACTAGAGATTGTAGACTTGCAAAGTGTAGAAGAAGAAAATGCCATAGTAGCCTTACTAATGATTCAAGATACTACAAATAAGAGTCCAGAAGAAGATAGGAGATTGGTGATTTCCATTATAGATTGAAGAAATCATTCAGAGAAATTGAAAAATACCTACAAGAGGTCTCATTAAAGAACTCCCTTTTTTGGAAGATTGGAGGTTGGTGATCTCCATTGAAGCCTACAGATTGCAAAATAAGGACTAGCAAGGTCCTATTCTAGATTCTAGAAGAAACAAAATACATAGATCCAAGAGGAATATCTCATTACCAAAACTTACATAGTAGAAGGTTGAAGGAAAGGTTTCATTTGGAAGACCATAAGAGCTACGATATTGAAGACCTTGGTCAGGTCTCAAGGAGAAACAAGGAAAAGGCTTGGAGAGCCTAATTTTAGAGTTCAAATATGACCATTAAAGGATTTACTAGGAGAACTCATTAGAGAAATTTACCACCAAGGAGAAGTTCTTGATAAAGGAAGAACTTGGGACAATTATCACCATCCAAAAAAAATCCCAAGAGAGAAATATTTGGCAAGGAGTTTGCCAATTATGGAGGAGATTGGATGCTAGGAACCAAGTCCCTAATAATTGGATTCAATTGGATAATAGAAGTAAATCACTTTTATATATCACTTTTTCAGAAGGAGGTTTCCTTGCCCAATGCTCCAAAGGAGATGTAATTTATATTTTATTCTTCGATGCCCCTAAGACACCTTCTATGAATGTGTATATAAATCTATCTAATAGACATGATATGAAGGGACACGATGGTCCATGAATAAATAATAGTAATTATATATAATGTAATTTTGATGTTAGGATCCTAAAAAGCCATCCCTCTTAAAAATATATTTTTCCTCAAAGCTCAAATTAAGGAGCTTTGTTTCGTGTTTTCCAAGTTGTATTTGCACATGTTCTTGCACTTTTTAATGTCATATTTCGGTAAGCAGGGATAATTTGAATGTGGAAGTGTTGGTGAGGGATAGGTAGGAAGAATAGGAGGATTAGAAGGATGACAGGGGGTAACCCTTTTTGTGCTCTCTTGGTGGCTTCGATAGAAAATAAGTGGGCAACCATTTCCTTACCTCCTTTGCAAAAAAAATTCTCCATTCGATGGGAGCTTACTAGTGGATAAGGGCCTTATTTTAATCCTTTAAGAGTATATGTTTAATTATTTATTGTGAATTTCATCCATAAATATTCAAAATCCCATTGAATAGTGTTGATTCATAACCATTATACTCCTAGGATGATATCGCATCCTCCTAAGGGAATTGCATACATGTCATGTTTCATGGTGTAATCGCCCAAGGTGAGCTTAATATTATGATATTTCCCTTTACAAGTGATTCTTCCCCCATTACCAATCATGACTTCAAAATTATTGCAAGGATGGATAAAGTAGTCAGTTTGTTTTGCCACATGTGGATCAATAAAATTATGTGTACTTCCAGATTCAATAAGCACAATAAGATTTTGTTGTTTAAAAGAGCCGAGGACTTTCATAGTTTGGGGAGAATAATTTCTGGTGAGGGCATTGAAGGAAATTTCTAGTGGACCTTGAGGGCTATAATTAGGTATATCCTCCATTAGTTCGACCTTGATATCCTCTTCATTGGTTGTTGATTGACAAGGAATAGTTGCATCCAGAATATATAATTTGGGTGTAATACATTTGTGATTAGGGATAAATTTCTCATCACAATGAAAACAAAGGCCCTTTTCTCTTCTTGCCTTCATTTCCTCAGGGCTAATTCATTTAATTGGCATGAATTTATTTATTTTTGGGTGGGTGGAAGTATTTTGTGAATCTTATTTAGATAGGTTTCCTAGTCGACATTGGTAATTCATCTTCTCTTCCACCATTTGTGCTAATGCAACAACGTGCATTGTATCGATAGGATTGAGTATTTGCACTTCTAATAAAATTTATTCTTCTAGACCACTAATGAAGCAAATTTGAAAGAATGATGCATCGAGTCCTGATTTAAGGTTTTCGAACTTCTCGAATTGAGCCTGGTATTCTCGTACTGTAGATGTTTAGCGGAGTTTGGTAAGAGCCCTTGTAAAATATTCAAATTTGCTTGGGCCAAATCATATCATTCGATTTTTTGTAAATTTGGTCCATGTGGAAGTACCATTTGTCTTTTCATACCATTGGTACCATTGAGTAGCGATTTTATCTAGGTGAAAAGATGCGATGCGAACCTTTTGAGTCTCTAGAATTTGGTATAAAGAGAAATATTGGTAAGCCCAATATATCCAATTTGTGGGGTTGCCTCCATAAAATTTTGGGAAATCTAATTTTGTGGTTCGAGGTAGAATTGATGTGTGTGGTCCCCCTAGTAATGCTTGTTGTGTTGGTGCTACGAGAGGCTGGCTGACTTGGACTAATGCCAAGTTTTTTTGTATCATATCAATTGATTGGTTTGTGGTGCCAATTTTTAAATCTAATTCTATAATTTTGTTTTCTTGGTCATATTTCCATAGGAAAAAATCATCTTTTGTTGTGATTTTCTTCTCAAAATTAGCTTTCCATTTATGTAACTCTTGCATGACTTCCTTCATAGCTTCTTTCACAATGACTTGTGATCGTCTGTCATCGACCATTGGGGTGTGGTTTTGTGAGTTATAGGAGTTCCTTGGCAAGGATGATTAATTTGCTAATTTTGTTTTACAAATTTTTTGGTTTACAAAAAAAAAATATGGTTTGCAAAATTTTATTTTGCAAAGTATTGCAACTTTTGTAAAAGTTGCAAAAAATTATCAATAATGTTGTAAACAAAAATTTGTTTTGTTACCAGAATTTTTGGGTTTCAACTTTGTGACCCACGATCACTTTTTTGTTTTTGAAATTTTGCGGTCTTAACAGTTATGAGGTGCTACGAGGCAATCAGGGGTGAAGTAGGGAGGGCCTAAGGCAGAGCGGCTCAAAGTTGAGACTAGGTAGAGTGAGCGGTAAGGTGAGGACGGAGGCGAGCAGGGTACACAAAAAGCAATGGTCGAGTAGGGCATGCTAAGTGAGGCAATGATGGAAAGCATACAACGAGTGGAATTTTGGCACATGGGTTGAGTGGGGCACGCTAAGCGATGTGGTGATGAAAGGCAAACAACAAGAGAAAGTTTAGCACATTAAGCGAGGTGGGGCGAGTGTGGGTCAAAAATCACATCGATAAGTGGCTTTGGGCGTGCAAAGGAAATTTGGCCAACGTGACCGAAGTCATGTTTATTTTTATGCATTTTCTTCTTTTTAAATACTTCAACGCCCACTTCCTATTGCATGTGAGATAATCCTTTTAAATTTTTTTCAAATTCTTTTGCCTTCATTTTTGACGTCAGAGAATTTTTTGCCACTAGAAATAGAGGTTAATAAACCTTAGTCTAATTTTTTAATTAAATTCAAATCTTCACTGAAAAATGTTTCCCTTCACTAGTAGTTATAGAATATCATAGGAAAATTCTATATCATTGCACAGACTAAATTTTTTTACTATTTCCCTTAATCCAAATCGATTTTTAAATTTTTCTCGATTGGGAGTACTGATTTTGACATTGTTTGAATTGATTTGATGCCAAAATTTTTAATATTTTGATCACTGTTTTTCTTGGAGTGCATTAGATGTCATTGTAGTTGATTATTTGATGTATTTTGAATAATATGGTGTTGGCTCTGGGGTTAGCAAGGTCCTTGATGTCTTTTTATGAAGATCTAGAGTTCTTTTAATCATGACGTCGCCTGTTTAAAAACTTTGTGACTATTTTTTTCCTGCGTTTTTTTCTATCTATGGATGGATATGAACATGGTGTGGGGGGAAAAATATTTGTAAGGAATATGAATGGATTTGGCTGTAGATGAGTGTAGAAGTGAGAGGAAGGAAATGAATTTGATACCAAATGCTAGGAACCAAGTTCCTAATAATTGGATTTAACTGGAGAATGGAAGTAAATCACTTTTATATATCACTTTTTTTAGAAGGAGGTTTCCCTGCCCAATGCTCCAAAGGATATGTAATGTATATTTTATTCTTCGATGCCCCTAAGACACCTTCTAAGAATGTGTATATGAATATATATAATAGACATGATATGAAGGGATGCGATGGTCCATGAATAAATAATAGTAATTATATATAATGTAATGTTAGGATTAGGATCCTAACATTGGCGAAGATCTCAAGACTTCCATATTCTTGAGAATAAGGCCTAGATTGAAGTCATAAATCGACAAGGAGACTGAAGGAAAAATAATCCAAACATTACTACCAAACCTAAAATGTTTGGAGATTGCCTTTGAAGGCTAGAAGGCTCATTTAGAGAAAGGATATCTGCAGGTTTCTATAGCAGAAACCTTAAGGGGTTATTGGAGAAAAACTTAGCAATGTTTTGGAGGAGTTTCCTACCAAATTTTTGAGTTTCAAGGACAACATTTTAGTGCATAAATTGGCTGTGAGAAGGCAACAATTGGGACAACATTACTAGCTACATAACTTCTGATGTACAAAGAGTATTCTAAAGGAGGATTAAAGTCACCTACTATAGTTAAAGGGTAGCAAGTTAGAGGGTTTTTGGAGTTGCAAAAAGGTGAGTTAAAGATATTTTTAGGACAACCAAGAATAGCTGCAAGTTCATCCAGTTAAATGTACCAATAAGGTGAATCTAATCACCTAGAAATCCTTCATCTTCAAATATCATTAAGGTAAGAAACTTGGGTGCAAATAGGTTCATTAATTTAACTTTAATTTAATTCATTCAGTTCCATTAAGAACCATATTAGAGTTTTAAGAAGATGCAAAGAGAAGGTTGCATATTATAGTATTCAAACGAGTGTAGAAGGAATTTTATTTTAAAGGTTATTACCTGCACATTAAATAGGAATTGGATATATTTTTATAGAAATAAAAATATCTTCCTATTATTTCCTTAAGTTTATTTAGAAGACTACAATAAGCTACATATATTACTAGTGCATGATTTAAGGTTCATTAGAAGGAGTGATAAGGTGAGATCAATATTGCACTATACTAATTATTTTAAGAATTTCTTAAGGTGCACTAAGTATTTTAAGTTGCAATGAAAATTAGTATATATTTTGAGTTACTTTAAGGGTTCATTTATATGAGTAATAAGGAGAAACTATTATTGCACTATATTAGTTATTCAAAGTTCACTAAGGATTTTTAGTTAAAGTGAACATTAGTGCAAAATTAAACCTCTAAACTTAGTTGCATGGTTAAGAGCTTGGATTCATTGGTGCTAAAGTTATCCAAGTAAAAAGTTAGAGGTTAGTGTTGTCTAGTAAGGAATACAACATCAAATCATCCATTTTCTACAAGGAATAGTACAAAGAAACTACCATAAAAATCAGTAGAAAGAAATATTGCAAAAGAAGATTTGAAGATCTCATATATAGGTGCAAATTTAAGGTATTCTATTCTAACTTTTGTAAAACTATTTACATCAATTTTTTGCACCATAATATCTTGTCCTACATAGCAAAAGAGGACAAATATTGAGTGTCTCAAGGACACTCCAAAAACCAACAAGACTCACTTCAAAGTGGCCAGTAAAAGAGCACTATATGAGCAAGGTAGAGAGCCAAAAAAGGGCTCACATTAAGGTGTCTAAAGACACCCCATAAACCATAAAATTGAGCATCCATAAAAGCATACCTATAGCACAAGGGAGCTATCATAATTGCATATCGATAATGTTAAGGATAACTCATTACAACAAAAAATGAAAGGTGCAATACCAGGTTATATCATGGATAAAATACTAGCTAAGAGAATCACCTATAGTCACCAATGAAGTGTCATAGAACCATCTTCGAAGCGCCCTACAATCACCATTGAACCGGGGTGAACCTCTTACAAAAATATTAGCATCATCATTCACCTAAGGGAAGCATTGAGGACAAGATACAACAGTGCATCCGTTGGCAAGAAGAGATTATAAGGTTTAATAGATGTTGGAGAAAGCTTTACATGCAAATTAAAGGGCTACCACTTGGCATAATTGATAGAGCACTCACATATTCCATAACATCTATGCAAAAATAAAACTCTCTTTGTAACGTCCATTCCTTGAGAAAGCTTTACATGCAAACAAAAGGGCTAGCACTTGGCATAATTGATTGAGCACTCACATATTCCGTAACGTCTACACAAAAATAAAATGCTCATTGTAACATCCATTCCTTGAGCATTGGAAAACACCATTTGGAGGTTAAGGAGCATATTCATCATAGCTCATCATTCAAAGAAGGTAGGAGCATTGAAAGCATCTTAACAAGCGTTATTCAAGAATGTAACACCATTCAAGATCGTAATACCACGTGGGTGCAATTCCAAGGTGCATCAAAGCTACTTAAGCATCCAAATAAGTTGAAGAATATAGTAAAGTAAGAGTGAGGTAGCAATGAAGTAATATTGAGGTAATAATGAAGTAAGAGTGAAGTAACTATGAAGTGAGAGATCAGTGAAAGCATGTAACAGAAGTATCTCATTCAGAGTCAAAGTGTAGTGAGAACCTATCATAGACCAACACCATCCAAAAGGAGAAAGAGCATTGAATGCTCAGGTTGTGAGGTTAAGACCAACGTCATTCAGAGAGAGCATTGAATGCTCATATTACACATTGAATATCAGTGCCCAAATTTAGAACACTCATCGCCATCCAATCAACTCGTTTGCTATACGTTGAAGGGAGGTAAATACGTATATCATCTAATTATTTACTTTCCTCCAATTAGGAGTTATAAGGTGATAAGTATAAGGTTGAAAGTTGATTATTATTTCATTGAAATATCAACCTTAGAAAGCAATTTTAACAAAGGTAGAAGACATTATAAAATTGCTTGATATTCAAACAGTGAGATATTTGCAAATCACCAAGTAGGAGATATACGGTTTTCAACCTTGGTAAATTAGAATATCAATTTACAAATATTATTATCATTATTTTCTAATATTCCAAATTAGGGAGATATAAGGTATACTACATCAAACATAGATTATTGAAATTTAGAAATATTAAACTATTGGATATTAAGGGCTATAAAAAGAAGTTCATTATTTACTTAAAGGAGTTGGAATTATTTACTTACACTTATCTCATACTCATACTAAAGAGACAAAAGAAATCCAACCATAGAGAACTTCAAATTAATAAGTGCATATTTCATTAGGAAAGATAAGGTGAAATAGGAATTGATTATTTTTATTTATGAAAATATTTCAAAATCAACCTAAAAGGTGAACTATTACTTGCTAAGAACTTTATCAAAATTATAGCACATTCCAATCACTAGGGAGACATAAAAAATCCTAAAAAACCTAAATCTAAAAATATTTTATCAAATTGGTTCATATACTTTCAACTAGGGAGTTTTAAGGTCTACTACAAAGGATCTATCAAAAGTGTTCTTAAAACATAAAGAGCTAAAACTAAGAAAGATGTCTACCTCAAAGAATACAGTGAACAATGATATGAACAACACTATTAGAAAGGAAAGAGCAAGTGTCATAAAAATTGGAATCAAGAATTTACTTATAAAGTCTAAAGGAGACTTAGACCTTACCTCAAAAAGGATTCATAGTGAAGCTTTAAAAGACAACTTTGAAACCATGGAATATTATCTACATGCTCGAATCACTTAATTAATTGATAATAAAAAAAGTGACATTCAAATTCCTTTAGAATTTGGTAGCATATTATATATGGCACTACTTACATTCAAATGTTACAAGGATGAGAATGTAGAACAAAGAGGATTGATAGAATTACTTAAACTAAAAACATAAATGGATGAATCATACCTAGAGAAGATATTTCAATCCTCATGTAGTATTGATACTTCAAGTTCTACTAACACAAAATCTTATCATGATGCCTTAAGTGTTTGTTCAGAAGCTTCTATACAGAACCTGGAAAATGATAAAAATGACAAAGGCAAAGAGAAGATACTCTTGCAAGAATCAGGTGATAGTACGTCCATATATGAAAGTACTATTGTACATTTTGAGTCCCTAAGTCAAAGTTGTCATTGATATCACCGGATGAAGTCATCATTAATGTTAAGGAATTCAACAAGAAATAAAGTCGTCAAAGTTGTCACTGATATCCAGGAAAAAGCTTCAGCAATGCAAAAATTAAAGACAAAAGGGCTCCATAATATTTTAATATTATATGGGAGCATAAGTTAAAAGGTTTTTTATAAAAACCAAAGGAGACCTATTGCAAAGTTAAGAGGAGATCTAATATTTATTTTATAAAATATTTAAATTCAAAAGGAATTTAAATTTTATAAATAAATATCATTAAGACCAAGTTGTGCAATTAGAGAAGGCCCTAATAAAACCAAAGGTTTTATTAAATTAATTTATAATATTTAAATTTAAATAAATTTAAATCATTTATAAATTAATTCGAGCGAATAAAGTTGGAGGAGCACCGACGTGTTTGCATAAATGTGGAAAGGCTATATATACCATGCCTTAAAGGCATTCAAAATTATCCTTGCTTCGAAACGTGATTGCATGCGAATTGTGAAAGAGGAAGCTCGTGAGAAAACAATGATTTCGTATTTCCTTGTGGCAGCGATTGGGAATAATTTGAAAGTGATGGAAATTTTGGAGCATCGAGTGGCCTGCGTTCGAAACGCGATGATAGTATTTGCATTGTGTTGAAGCGCCAAGGGAAGGCACATGTTTTTATCTTTGGCGAAGAAAGGAAGGTTCATAGAGCACGTGGTGCTCTCCCCTTCCCAAGCGAGCGCTTAGCTCACATGGTGGTTGGAGCCACGGCTAAGGCGTTGGTCATGGGCTGCGTTGAGGGTTCGAATCCCTCCAAAGGTAAGGTAATTAAATTTTGATAATTAATTTTAATATTGCCTAAGGTTTGGAGCTAAAAGGTTGTTGAAAGGGATTTTTAAATGAAATTTATTTTTTCAATAAAGTTTGGAGTTAAAAGGGTTTCTAGTTGGAAATAGTTGAAAGGATTGCTAGTTGGAAATTATTTTTGGAGTTATAAGGAGTTTGATTTTATTTTTAAATAAAGTCTTAAATTGTTATATTTGCATATTGGAGGAGTAAGACTTTAAGAGTGTTGATTTTATTTTTAAAGGGATTTTTGCCAAAAATATTATTATGAAGGTGTTGGATATTATTTTAAAGTTGGAGTGATAAGGTGTATTTTGTTTGATATCTTTTTGTATTGTGATTCATTGAGAAAATTATTATCTTCTAACCCTTGTTGAGATTGGCAAATAAGTGATTGTGAGTGTGGCAGATTTGTGTGGTTTACTCCTTGTCAAGCAAAAGGTATGGGCAAATTCTTCCATAGTTGAGTTGATTGAATGGTTTTCTGAAAATAAGTTTGGAGTGAAAAGGACTTGATTAGGGTTTCCTTTTTGAGAGTGTTTGAGTTAATGAATAAAGAGTTGTTAAAACCTTATTTGATAAGCATTGTTGTTGAGTATCATTGTTATGTGAAGATTGTTTTAAGAGCATTGTTGTTGAATTAAGTTGTGTAAAGAACTTGAACTAGGGTTTGAAAAGAACATGAGTATCATTTTTATGTGAGATTTATTGTTGAGCATTGTTGGAAACATTTTGAGTTGGTGGTTATATGCTTGGACTAGGGTTTGTGAGCAAGGGTTGTTTCATTGAGTGATTGGTTGAGTAGATTTGGTTGAGCCTAGTCAAGTGGTTGTATGAAGTGATTGTTCAAGTTCCATAAAAAAACTATCCTATATTCTGATTTGAGTTGAGAAAGTGTTTGAGCATTGATTTGAAACATATTGGGTCTCTAACAATTCACTTTATGTTTCTATGAGATTGGTTAAGTTCTGTGTGAGCTTATTGAGCAGATTTGGACAAGTTTTGTGTGGACTTGTTGAGTAGATTTGAGCAAGTTCTGAGTGGACTTGTTGAGCATATTTGAGCAAGTTTTGAGTGGACTTGTTGAGCAGATTTGAGCAAGTTCTGAGTGGACTTGTTGAGCAGATTTGAGCAAGTTCTAAGTGGACTTGTTGAGAAGATTTGAGCAAGTTTTGAGTGGACTTGTTGAGTAGATTTGAGAAAGTTCTGAGTGGACTTGTTGAGAATATTTGAGCAAGTTCTGAGTGGACTTGTTGAGCAGATTTGAGCAAGTTATGAGTGGACTTGTTGAGCATATTTGAGCAAGTTCTGAGTGGACTTGTTGAGCAGATTTGAGATAGATCTTTGGAGGTGATAGAGCAGAGAGGACAATAGTCTCCAGTGGATAGAGATCCATCAACCAGGGTAGTGAGGATAGGTCTTCTGAGTGGGGACAAGAGTCTTTAGTGGAGAGAGATCCACAAGCTAGTGTAGTGGAGGCAGTAGTCTTCTAGAGGATCACCAACCAGAGTAGAGGAGAAGGAGTTCTCCTGTGGATAGAGATCCACGAACTTGATTTAGGGGATTGATATCTCCTTTGGATAGAGGTCCATAAATATTGTAATAGGGAAGGATTCCCAAGAGATTGATTGAGAAAATTTTAGTAAAATATTTTCTCTGTGGAGTAGCCCACATTGGGTGAACCACGTAAATTGTGGTGTCTCTATTGTGTATGGTGTTTTGTGCATTTCTTTTATTACTACTGTTGATATTGCTATCTATACATTGCATAATATTGATTGGGAAAGAAAAGTAAAAAGTGGTCTTATATTGTTCACCCCCCTCTCAGTATAAGCTTGTGTTCTTCAATTGGTATCAGACGGGTTCCTTCAGAAGAGTTTAACAACTTGAAGGAAAAGCTAACAAGAACACAATGGATCCTAAGGAGGTGTCCTCAAATATTTTAGCACCAGTATTTTATGGAAGTGACTATATGTATTGGAGTATGATGATGAAGATCTACCTGATGGCTCTTGGCAATGAAATTTGGGAATCAGTGGAATTTGGATACGATCCCTTAATCAATCCTCCTATAGATAAGGAAGGTAAGCTTTTACAACACTATAATTCAAAATAAATGAATGCACTTGTGAGAGGTTTGCGTAGAATAGAGTCTATGAAAGTTATGCATTGTAAAACTACAAAAGAGATGTGGGATAAATTGCAAAATATATATGAAGGAGATAAAAGTGTCAAGAAAGCAAAGATGTGAAATCTCAAAGGACAACTTGAAGCATTAAGAATGAACGAAGAGAAAAATATTAGTGCTTATCTAATTCAAATTGATGAGGTTGTTAATGATATGCAAGGACTTGGAATGAAGATTGATGAATCAGATGTTTGTGATAAAGTCTTAAGAACTCTTCCAAAAAGATTCAGTGAATAGGTTTCTGCTATAGAAGTATCAATGGATGGTGATACTTTGACAAGAGATAAATTGCTTGGTATGCTCACAAATTTTGAGATAAGAACAAAAGATCCTATTCCCCAGAAGGAAGCAACATTCAAAGCAATCAATAAGACAAAGGGTAAGAAGTCAAAATCAAGCAATGAGTCATCTAGTGATGAGGAAGCTAATTACAATAAAAGAGATAAATATTCCAGAAGATCCAGAGATCTAAGATCTGTTAAGTGTTTCAATTGTGGAAAGTATGGACATTTTGCAACAGATTTTCAAGAACCTAAGAACAACAATGGTGAAGAAAAATAGGATCACAGGTACAGGGATTCAGAAAGATACATGCATCAAAAGAAAAGCAAGGATGGACAAAATAGACAAGGAAATAAGTTCTTCCAAAGGCAAAAGAGGAGCTACTATGCGGATAAGGCAAGTAAGTACTCAAGTGATAGTGATGCTAGTTTTTCAAACAATGATAGAGATGAAGTCTTTTTTATGATTGAAGAAAAAGAGCAAGTTAAGAATAGGACTCCAATAATTCTCAAGTGTTTTAGATGTGGTAACTTCGGACATCTTGAAGATGATTGTACAAGGAATGGTTATAGTTTCAGTGATGATGAATATGAAGATGCACTTGAAAGACCAGATGAAAATCTTCTAATGGCATTAGAAGAAGAAGAAAGTGATCCTATAGAAGACAAGCCAATAGAAAATAAATATGAGGACAAAGGAAAAAAATAGAGGAATACTCAGAAAATAATGGTTATGATCTCAAGGGAGAACTTATCTATGCTCTTGACATGGTAAAGAAGGTAAGGAAGCAACACTCTAAACTTGAAATTCAGTTTCAAGAATGTGATGAAGAGAGAAGATTGCTCATAGAGGATTTAGAAAAATCAAAGGCTAAGGCAAAGAGGTTCAAAGATAAGTTAGAAGCAAAGATCTTGGAATGTGAGAAGTTAGCACAAGAAGTGGCACTACTAAGAGAAGATTTAGAAGACTCCAAGTTCAAGATGAAAGGGTTCAAAAATAGCTCAAAGAACTTGGATAAGTTCATCAAGATACAAAAGCCTACATCAAGCAAAATAGGTCTTGGATTTGAATAGGTTCAAAATAAATGGGAAGGAGAGTCAACTTCAAGTTTTGGAGGAGAAGAAACTTTAGATGAAGATACTTCAAAAAAAGATAGTGTAAAATATAGTGAGACATCTGAGGATGAGTTGGACAATAGAGAGTTCAACAAAAATAGGAACAATGCACAAAGAAGATACAGATGGAACAACAATCAAAACAGGTCAAGAGAGACTAAGAGACCAATGAGGTCAAGACAAGGAAACTTCAATGGAAGATGTTTTTCATGTCACAGGTTTGGGCACATGGCTTCATAGTGCAGGACACATGAAAGACAGGAATATGGGAACAGATAACTTTTCCATGGGTATTGCTACTCATGTAATCAGTTTGGTCACAAGGCAATGAATTGCAGGGTTCATGACAAAAGAGGATATGGCTTCACTAGGAGAAATCCTAAGACATTTGCACCTCCAAGGAATAATAACATTAAGTGTTATAAGTGCAATAATTATGGTCACACAACAAAGTGGTGTAGAGCAGACATCCCAAAAATAGGTATGAACATGAACAGGAACAGGAACATGAACATGAATAGGAACAGGAACATGAATGTGAATAGGAACAGGAACATGGATGTGAACATGAACAGGAACATGGATATGAATAGGAATATGAACAAGGATATGAACAAGAACATGAACAGGAACAAGAACAAGAATATAGACATGGAAAAAAACAAGGACATGGATAGAAACAGTCAGAGGATTCAAAAAATTTAGAAAATAAGAGAAGAGGATAAAGGTAAAGAACAATGCTTTCTGGGAGTAGAAATACTCCCACCCCAAAATTAACCACCTCAAAAGGAGGTGGGGGAGGGGCTAAGCTAAGAGGCTCATTCTTAGCCCCGAGCCCCAAAGGTGACCCTTTGCCATTGATGTCAAAGGGGGAGATATTTGAGTAATGGGGAGAGATTTGATATTTGAGAGAGCATTGAGCCAGGGGGAGCAGTGTCCCAGGGGGAGCAAAACAAAGGAAAGGTCAAGTTTTCGGTAAAAATAATTTGGGTTGCCATCAATGACAAAGGGGGAGATTGTTGGACATTTTGAGTCCCTAAGTCAAAGTTGTCATTGATGTCACCAGATGAAGTCATCATTAATGTCAAGGAATTCGGCAAGAAATAAAGTCGTCAAAGTTGTCATTGATATCCAGGAAGAAGCTTCAACAATGCAGAAGTTAAAGGCAAAAGGGCTCCATAATATTTTAATATTATATGGGAGCATAAGTTAAAAGGTTTTTTATAAAAACCAAAGGAGGCCTATTGCAAAGTTAAAAGGAGGTCTAATATTTATTTTATAAAATATTTAAATTCAAAAGGAATTTAAATTTTATAAATAAATATCATTAATACCAAGTTGTGCAATTAGAGAAGGCCCTAATAAAACCAAAGGTTTTATTAAATTAATTTATAATATTTAAATTTAAATAAATTTAAATCATTTATAAATTAATTCGAGCATCGACGTCGAATAAAGTTTGAGGAGCGTCGACGTGTTTGCATAAAGGTGGAAAGGCTATATATACCATGCCTTAAAGGCATTCAAAATTATCCTTGCTTCAAAACGTGATTGCATGCGAACTGTGAAAGAGGAAGCTCATGAGAAAACAATGATTTCGTATTTCCTTGTGGCAGCGATTGGGAATAATTTGAAAGTGACGAAAAGTTTGGAGCTAGCTGGGCAGCGTGGCCTAGTGGCAAGGAGGCATTGGCTAAAACGTTGAGGCATCGAGTGGCCTGCGTTCGAAATGCGGTGGCAGTGTTTGCATTGTGTTGAAGCGCCAAGGGAAGGTGCACGTTTTTATCTTTGGTGGAGAAAGGAAGGTTCATAGAGCACGTGGTGCTCTCCCCTTCCCAAGCGAGCGCTTAGCTCATACGACGGTTGGAGCCACGGCTAAGGCATTGGTCGTGGGCTGCGTTGAGGGTTTGAATCCCTCCAAAGGTAAGGTAATTAAATTTTGATAATTAATTTTTAATATTGCCTAAAGTTTGGAGTTAAAAGGGTTGCTAGTTGGAAATAGTTGAAAGGGTTGCTAGTTGGAAATTTGTGTTTGTTGGAAATTGTTTTTGGAGTTATAAGGAGTTTGATTTTATTTTTAAATAAAGTCTTAAATTGTTATATTTGCATATTGGAGGAGTAAGACTTTAAGAGTGTTGATTTTATTTTTAAAGGGATTTTTGCCAAAAATATTATTATGAAGGTGTTGGATATTATTTTAAAGTTGGAGTGATAAGGTGTATTTTGTTTGATATCTTTTTGTATTGTGATTCATTGAGAAAATTATTATCTTCTAACCCTTGTTGAGATTGGCAAAGAAGTGATTGTGAGTGTGGCAGATTTGTGTGGTTTACTCCTTGTCAAGCAAAAGGTATGGGCAAATTCTTCCATAGTTGAGTTGATTGAATGGTTTTCTGAAAATAAGTTTGGAGTGAAAAGGACTTGATTAGGGTTTCCTTTTTGAGAGTGTTTGAGTTAATGCTTCAAGGTTTTCTGGAATAAAGAGTTGTTGTTAAAACCTTGTTTGATAAGCATTGTTGTTGAAGCCATTGGTTGTGTGAAGAACTTGAATTAGGTTTTGAAAAGAACATGAGTATCATTGTTATGTGAAGATTTTTTTATGAGCATTGTTGTTGAAGTAAGTTGTTGTGCAAAGAACTTGAACTAGGGTTTGAAAAGAACATGAGTATCATTGTTATGTGAGATTTGTTGTTGAGCATTGTTGGAAACATTTTGAGTTGGTGGTTATATGCTTGGACTAGGGTTTGTGAGAAAGGGTTGTTTCATTGAGTGATTGGTTGAGTAGAGTTGGTTGAGCCTAGTCAAGTGGTTGTATGAAGTGATTGTTCAAGTTCCATAAAACAAACTATCCTATATTCTGATTTGAGTTGAGAAAGTGTTTGAGCATTGAGTTGAAACATATTGGGTCTCTAACAATTCACTTTATGTTTCTATGAGATTGGTTAAGTTCTATGTGAGCTTATTGAGCATATTTGGACAAGTTCTGTGTGGACTTGTTGAGCAGATTTGGACAAGTTGAGTGGACTTGTTGAGCAGATTTGAGCAAGTTTTGAGTGGACTTGTTGAGCAGATTTGAGCAAGTTCTGAGTGGACTTGTTGAGCAGATTTGAGCAAGTTTTGAGTGGACTTGTTGAGCATATTTGAGCAAGTTCTGAGTGGACTTGTTGAGCAGATTTGAGCAAGTTCTGAGTGGACTTGTTGAGCATATTTGAGCAAGTTATGAGTGGACTTGTTGAGCAGATTTGAGCAAGTTTTGAGTGGACTTGTTGAGCAGATTTGAGCAAGTTCTGAGTGGACTTGTTGAGCAGATTTGTGCTAGACCGAAGGACTGTGTTTAGTGTAGATTTGAGATAAATATTTGGAGGTGACAGAGCAGAGAGGATAGTAGTCTCCAGTGGATAGAGATCCATCAGCCAGGGTAGTGAGGACAGGTCTTCTGAGTGGGGACAAGAGTCTTCAGTGGAGAGAGATCCACAAGCTAGTGTAGTGGAGGCAGTAGTCTTCTAGAGGATCACCAGCTAGAGCAGAGGAGAAGGAGTTCTCCTATGGATAGAGATCCACGAACTTGATTTAGGGGATTGATATCTCCTTTGGATAGAGGTCCATAAACATTGTAATAGGGAAGGATTCCCAAGAGATTGATTGAGAAAATTTTAGTAAAATATTTTCTTCGTGGAGTAGCCCACATTGGGTGAACCACGTAAATTATGGTGTCTCTATTGTGTATGGTGTTTTGTGCATTGCTTTGATTATTGTTGTTGATATTGCTATCTATACATTGCATAATATTGATTGGGAAAGAAAAGTAAAAAGTGGTCTTATACTGTTCACCCCCCCTCTCAGTATAAGCTTGTGTTCTTCAAGTACTGATTCCAAAGAAAAGAATAAATATGAAGAAGAAGAGGAACTAAATCAAGGAGGCATACAATGCAATGTGAACTAAAGATAATATAAAGGACCAGATCAAGCTGAAGATCGAAGATCCATATTGAAGACAAACATCTTCAATACCCAAATAATATAATACAAGGGGGTGTTAGAGAGTATATTACATTATTTAGGTACATGTAAATGTACCACCTTTGGTACATAACTAGAGTAGGAGTTTACTTTAGAGTAAAGTTAGTTAGTTACTTCAAGTATTGTAATAAATGCACAAATGTCAATGTGCAAATTGTAAATGTTTAAGGAGTCCACTTGTACATCAGGTAGATAGGTAGAGTAAGGACCAAGGAATCTATCTTCCTATATAAAGGCCTCATAGTGATTGTTATAGAGAGAGTAGTAAATATAGAGAGTGTGTGGTATAGTTCAGTATATGGTACAATGTAGTCCTTTCATATCTGTTCATGGAGTGTTCATGTCCTTAATTATATAATATTGTACTATTTTCATCACTTTGATTAATGGCATATTTCTGAGTTTTTTGCAAATGTTCATCTCATTACTTTCCTACATATTATTGTGCCATTAGTTTATAGTTATCTCAAATTAGTTACCGTACATCTTGTGGTTGCATTTATTGTACTACTATCTTCTCAAAATCTAATAGGTTGCAATAGGCTAGAACATACAAAAATAGGCCAAGTTGACCAAAATAAGTCAAAATAGACCAAAATAGGTCGAGCGGGATAGGATAAGTAGAAATAGGCTAAAATTGGTAGGATAAGGTTGAAGGGGCCACAATGGGCAAGATAGGTTGGAATGAGCCAAAACATACTAGAATAAGTTTTATGGGGCTCTTCTCATCCAATGCATGGGAGTTTATTTATACCCCTATGGAATAAACTCAAGAAGTTATTATCTATGAGCATGAAAAGAAATGGACCTTAAAGAGTAAACTACAGAAGGGACATCCTAGTTTTTTTTATGTCTTATAAAATGGTAAAAATCATTGAATAACAAACCAAATATGGATGTCAATAGTCCTCTCTCAAGAAGTACTCAAAAATTTCTCACCCTTTAAAACTCTAAGAAAAGAGGAGATCTATTTCATTTCATCAAGGGTTGGCTAAACTACACAAGAAACATGTGGATACTAATAAGATTAAGAAATCTACTTATTATCAAGACTATAATAGTATGGGAGATAAGAGTGGCAATGATATTCAAATTTAATAAAATGTTTCTTTTAATATTAAAAAAAAAGTTACTTCATCCAATAGTTAGGTTTATGATGTTGGTGTAAGGCTTTACAAAATAAATGCTTTAGATGTTCAAGTTTTAACTAATGATAATTTCCTTTTGGATATTAATGCATGTGATATTTTTCATAGTAACTTTGATAATATTCATGCATATTGTATGATAAAAATTATGAATGCCTCAAATATAGATCTATTGTAGATAGTAAAAAGAATGTATAAATTGTAGTTATTTCAATAGTATAAAATTCATATAGTAATGATTAACAAACAATAATTAAATTGACAAAGTACTTAATCCAATTTAATAAGTATGTAATTCTCATATAAAATAACCAAAAATACAACCTAATAAATTTTTCTATTTTAAATTTTTTACTATTCTTAGAAAATTTTAGCATAAAATCTATTTCTTTGAAGTATAGAAACTATTTTAAACAAATACATTCCTATTTTAAAAATATAAAAAAAATTATCAACAAGGCAATTAGATTTCCTTTGATTTTGAAACCAAAGTGAGCTAGTCTCTTCCATCTTCCTTTCAGTTATAGAAAAGTGTAAAATACCAAGAGCATAAGTATAGTGAAACTTTAAAAGAAAGAAGTGGAATGACTATTAAATTTTAACATTTCATACATGAAAGGTCTGAGGTGTAGACCAATTTGTTTGACCAAACCCCTTAAGGGGGGCAGAGGTCCAAGGTTCAAATCTGGGGCCTCACCAGACTGAACGATTTTTCCTTTCCTGGTGCTTTCAATGGCGTAAGAAATTTAAAATAATTATGGCATGGTGGTTATAGGGGCGGACTGCATGAAGAACTGTGTGGTGGCTTCCAGGGTGGACAATGCAAAATACTATGGTGGCCATAAAAGTTGGACAACCTATCCGAATTCATGGTGGCTACCAATTCCACCATGTAAATTAAAAAAAACATTTCATACATGAAAGAATACACTTGGGGGTAAAATTAAGCCTACAATTGTTAGAGTATATTACATCATTTGGGTCATGTAAATGTACCACCTTTGGTACATATATAGAGTAGGAGTTTACTTCAAAGTAAAGTTAGTTAGTTACTTCAAGTATTATAATAAATGCACACATGTCAATGTGCATATAGTCCACATGTCCATGAGTCCTAGGTAGAGTAAAGGCCAAGCAATCCATATTTATATATAAATGCCTCACAGGTGTAGTAGTATATTGAGAGAGGGAGAGTGATATAGTAAGTTTACAGTGTATAGTAGATGTAGTGTGGTACAATGTAGTTATTTCATATACTATCATGAAGTGTTCATGTCCTCCATTATATAGCATTGTACTATTTTTCTCATTCTCATTAATGGTATATTTCTCAGTTGTTTGCAGATGTTCATTTTTTTATTTTCCTCCACATTATTGTGCCATTAGATTTATAGTTATATCAGATTAGTTATCCTACAACTTGTGGTTGTACTACCTCCCATCAAAAGCTAACAATAATATATAGAGTTATATGAAATACTCTCTATACCAAAATTAGTGGCTATAAATGAGGGGACTATTTTATAGAAAAAAATAAAGTTCATAACAATTTACACAATACATTTATCCTATCATTCATGTGGGAATTTCATATTATAGATCTCAAATCAAAAATACTTTTTGTTAAGACTCTACATATTGATTGGATATTAAATCTAATTGATAATTGGATGACTTCTATGACCAACCTCCATGGGGAGAAGATATTGAGCCACCCTTTCTCCTACCAAACCTAACCTGTAGGCCTTGGATCAATACTAGATTTAGCTTGGGTCCAATCATGTAAAATGTATTACACATAAAAACAAAAAAAAACCACATGTAGTCTATAATACTTCATACATAGTTAAATCATATAGAGGAATATAGATGTTAATACTAATAATTGTAAGCAGCAAAATATAATTACATAATAAGTCTCATCCATCCTATAACCAACAAAAAAATAAAAAAAATTCACCCTAAGGGAAGCCTTAGAATGGATACTTTATCCTTCTCCTCCCTTCATCATCATATTTTCCATTCAACCGAACATACAAATTTTCAATATACAATATTCCCTACATTATTCATTTTCCAATATACATATTTACATCCTCCATTTAATTCAATATAAAAATCCTAAACATACAATATCCCTTACCTTCATTAAAATCCTCAATATATAATATTTCTTACATTCATTATCTACCAAAACACACAAACACACACATGCACATACACATGCACACACACACATGCACATGCATCCACACACACATGCACATGCACATGCACACGTACATGCACACACACCTACACATGCACAAATGCACACACACACACACACACACACACACACACACCACACACACACACACACACACACACACACACACACACACACATGCACACGCATGCACACACAAAACTATAAATTCACCAATCTTAATGTAGACACCTAAAATTCGTACATTGCTACACATGCGTAGACTAGCTTAGATATCCATAGATCATTGTAGCATTGCGTAGACTTCTACTTACCACTTTACTATTTTATAGGTCCAAAACCCTTATAAGTCAGCAAAATCACATCACAAACATTTCCCATGGATCAAGATACCTTCCATCAGCCCCCTAAGGCAATACAAAGCCTCATTGCACTTAATTGAGCCCCCCACAGGGCTATTACTTGGCAAAAGTAATTATTAAGTCAATTCAAAGTAGTCAAAAGTTGCCTAACCCAAGCAACTAGTATGACATCAAAAATATCATACAGACTTAGAAAAACCACTGCATTGCATTCGCAATAATTCATTTCCATCTACCGGTATTTGTTTTTATTTCATTTATTTCTTCTTCTCTTTTCTCCTCTTCTCCTTGGCTATCGATCAATGTTGTATGGTCACGCTTTGAGCAGCTACATACCTTTGGTTGGATTCCATTCTCCTCCTACCCCTTTTCCTCTACACAACCCTTCACATTTTTGTATTAAACTATGTCCCACACAATATAGTACAAAAAGGGGTAAAATATAGACACCTAAAAGTCACACATTGCTACACATGTGTAGACTAGCGTAGATCACCATAGATCATTGTAGCATTACGTAGACTTCCACATACCACTTTGCTAGTTTATAGGTCCAAAATCATAATAAGTCAGCAAAATCACATCACAAAAATTTCCCATGCATCGAGATACCTTCCATAAGCCCCCTAAGGCAATACAAATCCACTTAATTGAGCCCCCCATAGGGCTCTTATTTGGCAAAAGTAATTATTAAGTCAATTCATAAATCTAATTTTAAGTTGACTTAACTTAAAGTGCACTTTTAGGGCTAAAAAGGTTAATTAGGTTCTTAAACCCTAATTAGTTCTAATTATTCCCTCCCACATGTGTGTACACTAGATTATTTAGGATATTTCTTAGGAAACCCTAACCTAACTCCAAATCTAACCTAGAGTTGACTAATCCTAGTTAACCCTAATCTCTCCTCACACATGTGAGGATGAGATATTTCCTAGAGGGAATATGAGGAAGCCACCTCACAAACCCTAACCTAACCTTCATGGTATCTCACCCTAGGTCTTCATTCTCCTAACTACCCCCCATAAACCTTGGGTTTTATTATAAATAGTGGTCCCAAACCCTCATTCTACCTCTCTCTCCACTCATGTCCAAAGCACAAAAACTCTGTCAAAATATGCACAAAAGCACAACAAAGTAGATCTGAACTTGCACATCAACATTACAATAGCAAAGGATCCTATCCACTGAAGCATCTCTAAAAAAGACCATTCTAGGTGCAATTCGCCCCCCGCACCACAAATTAGGCCTAATTCATCCCCCGGGGGGTAATTGGGTTTATAGGACCCGAATCGACCCAAATCTTGGAGGTAAGCTTCATTTGGTCTTTTTATGTGGTTTTGCATCATTTATTTTAGTTTTTATCATGTTTTTATAGTTGATTTGTCTTTCTTAATATGGGGATTGATTGAGGCAATCCCCCCAATGAACTAACCCCTTTTTGTAGGTTTATCCTAGAACCAAGGAGGGAAACAACAAACAACTACAACCCCACAGTGGTACGCAAGCCCATATACACTGAGGAACCCAAAAGAAGGCATCAGGACTATTGTAACATTCGTGAAAAAGGAAGGAAAAAGGAGATTTCTCCCTATTTGTAACCAGTTCAAATATTATCATGAATAAAATACATTATTATAATTAGCATGTGTCTTTAATATGTTGTTAGATCAAATTCCCCTTTTTGGCCATTTTATTCTGGCACGCCTGATGGGACTCCCACAATGGATAGTGTCAGGTTAGCTAATTTTATAAATCTAATATTATCCTTTGTTTCTATGTTTTTTAGGTACTGGATCTAATTAATAAAGAGATATTCAAAGCCTTGGGAACCACCTCAGGCCTTCAAAAACTAGATTTGAAGTCTCCAAACCTGATTTGCCTCCTACCCCATGAATCAAATCCCAATTTGTGGGGCACCTCATGAATTGCATTTTTGAACCCCAAAACCCCTGTATCTAAGTTTTACAGAGGTCCCTGGAACCCCTAGAACCCTTCCAAACCCTCATATTATAGATTTGAGGCCTCCAAATCCAATTCACCCTCTACCCTATGAATTTAGCTAAAGATCACAAAAAACCCTAAATATGAGTTGCAAAGAGGTTTTTACAATCCCTGGAACCCTTCCAAACCATTGGAAACCATATTGGAATCTTATAAACCTAATTCACCCCCTGCCTCACGAACCAGATCTCAATTCACCCCTCGGGTGGCGAATTCAACATGGCAACCTCATAAACCCCTAAAATTGTAGGGGTGAGCAGTAGAGGGGTCACCAAGACCACCTACAACATAATATTCTAGGTATTCTTCTTTATATGCTTTGTTTGCTAATTTTTGTATGTATAAAATATTTACGAGTTAAGGTGCAATAGCTAGTAACAAATATTCCCCTTCTTTGCATATCCATTTGGGTTGAATGTTGTTGTAATTACAAAACCTGTCAAATTTCCAGCAACTTTAAATTTTAGAATTTTATGTAAATCTTAATTTTCCTTTTCTAATTTACATGTACAAATGCCTTGTGATTTCTTGTCTATACTTGTATAAATCTTCATTATGATTACTACATGTTGTCATACACATCTAGGGTCACATAAACCCCTTTTATTCACACTCTCGAATTGCATGCTTCTATGCTTTAAAAAGTAGAATCAATTTCTTTTCCTAAAGGCATCTAGGATTAGATTATTTATTCACAAAAAACATTTCATTCTAGTCCTTTGCTTTCAAAAAATGCATATAAGGCTAGCTTTCAATTTGAGAAGGCAATTAGTTATATTTCCTATTTTACATAACATCATTAGCAAAACACAAAACCACACACACTCACATGGTATTTAAACAAGTGGTGATATTGGACTTCATCCCCAATCCATCACTAGAGATTAGTGTGGTAGGTGTTTTACCCTCCACCGACTCACCTCCCTAGACACCTAGCAACCCCATAAGAGTGGTTTTTTGGGCCTCATCACCGAAAACCCCCCCACTTTTGAGATTGGGCTTCTAGATTTCATCACCAGTTGTTACCTTCAAAGTGGGATAGGACTAGACACCTTTTTTCATAAGGCTTACATAATTAGTAAACATGGTAATTATCGTTATTGACTAAGCTTGCTTGAGGGTGAAGCGAAAGCATGGGTATGCTGGTAGTATATCTCAAATAGTACCACCTCTTATTGTGAGAGGATATATTGGACTCAATAGCACATCTTGAGTCCCCCCCTATAGGCTATCATTTTACTGCACCTTCCATACAAGTCACCATTAGCCCATTGCGACACTATTCTATTATGTGCACATTTGGGTATTGTAGGAGGTTTCGTTCTGATGAAACTCTTGATATTTCTAGAGTACTCACCCCACTGCCTATGATATTTTCTAGAAAGCATATTTTCAACATCAAAACACACTCAAATGAACAAAACACTTTATTTTCTACATTTAGAAATGATTCCAGTTATACGTTGTTTGCATGCTCACATAACTGGTTTCATCACATTCACTTGTTAGAAGCCCACTTGTTGGCTATTTATAGTATGTTACTATCATTTTTCTATCATATTATCATAGTCCAAGTTCATATAGCAGTGTGCAAACACACTTCTCCTAAAAACACACCAAAACTCATAGATTTCCATCAAATCTTGCATAAAACACACCCACGGGCTCATATTTACATATCTGAACAACTTTAAGCACTTCATCACACTCTACATCACCATACCTTTTGTTACTCGTAGTCGGGTGCACGAGCAAGCACCTCTCAAGGAGGAGGTCCCTCACACCACCTCCAGTTAGTCTACCACTCCCCCTTCATTCACAAGGGAAACATCCACTATCACACCTAATTTCCTCACCAGTTTTGAGCCATCTCGCATACACACCATGTCCTATGGCAAGACCTCTATTACTGATAATATATTTACTACATATTTTGGCGAAGCTCATTCTATGCTTCCTCATTCATCCCCACCTAATCCACCATCCACATTTTGTGATCATGCTATCTATACCTCTCCAGGTGATCCATCTCCATTCTTCACTATTGATGAGGAGATTCTACCTACCTCACCCACATATTCTCACCTGTTTCTTTAGGGTGCATCACATTCCCTTCTTAGGGATAATCCCTCTTCACTTTTTCATCCACATCTTGGGATTACAACATCTACTCCCACATTCAAGATAATTTCAAATCCTCAATCATCCACTCCTAGCACTCATGCACCTTCATCACATTCAACCCTACAATAGTCAATCTCGCAACAATAATACACCTCAATTGCACCAACTCCTTCACAAACATCACAACCCCCATCCCAACAACCATAATTCATTTCCTCACAACATCAACAAATCCCCTCCTCACAATCCTTTGTGGATACATTCACCGATCCTTCACTTTAGTATTTCACCTTTGACACCTACATCCCTTCTTCATCCCTTCCTCCACCTATGTTCCCCTCTTCTAGGATGTACGGTATGCCATCTCCCACTCCACTTTCACCTCCATATACTTCCACCTTTCCACTTCCTCCACCACAATCTATCACACCTACATTATTTATGACACCTCCTTCCTGGTTGTCCTCTCCCATCATACACCCATTGCAACAAACTCCTATACAGTAGGTACATACAACACAACCCCAATATCACTAGCCTCAATAGATGACTGCTCCACTACAGGCCCCTTCATCAGCCCCCATGTTTCATGTTGTTCAACAACCACCTTCGCTGGATCAGTTCTAGTATACTCCACCATCACAATGGGAGGAACAAAAAATCCATTACCCCCCTCATTCTCATTCCTCCACGACTTCATTGCAACTCATCACACCTACATCACCTAAATTTCAACTCTTACAAGAGGAAGTTAAGATGCTAAATATTCACATAACTAGTTATGGATCCCAAAAACCCACATACGAGCTATGTAACGAGCCAGTTCACCCTTCAATTCCTATCCCTCCTTACCCGTATCGCTTCAAGATTCTAAAGTTCAATAAATACAATGGTAAAGAGGATCCTCGAGAACACATCAACAACTATCGCTCTACATGCTACCAACTTCACAACAATGATCCCCTCATGTTGTGTACCTTTTCTCTCTCACTTGGGGGACAAGCTCTTGCTTGGTACAACATGCTCCCATGTCATAGCCTGTTCGCATTCAAATAGTTGGCCAATTTATTTCTTGAACATTTCTCCATCAAAATCAAGAAGAAGATGAACTTTTCTGATGTCTATGCCTTACAACAGGGTGACAACGAACCTGTCATAGATTTTGTTTCTCTATGGAGATCAGTCATCCATGACCTAGCTCATAGCCTCCCATCTATAGAACTTGTTACACTCTTCTCCAAGAGTTGTAACAAACATATATCCACCTCTTTACAACTTCATCAAAGCCGCACGTTTGAGGAAGCCATCACCCAAGCCAAGTTCATTGAGGACATCAAGGTCCAATCTGGAAAAATCAAACTTCAATAGAAGCCATCCTATGCTTCAGATTCTCACTTCAATTGCAATGAACCAAATCAACCCTTCTCTGAACTACCAAAGACCAATCAAGTAGATGTAACCTCTCTATATTCTTCATCAGTCTCACAACCTCCTCCACAACAATAATTATCTCATACTAATGTGCTCCTCCATTCGAACCACAATGAGCACATGGTCCATGTCCTCCACATCAACATTATGATTGGAATCTACTTTTTAAGCCTCCACCTACCTTATTCTAGAGGTTGTTTAAGGTTGGTCATGTTACATTACCAGACATTCGACCCATACATCCAAATCGACCCAATCCTCGTGGACACATCGAACTTGCCTTTTGTGTTTACCATCGCTAGTCGGGTCATGATGTCCACTCATGTTGCACCTTTTGTGACTTAGTTGAGGACCTTATCGATCATGGTACTGTTCAAGTTTCAAACCCCATCATACCACAAAATCAAAATTTGGGTAATTATCATAACACATTACCTAAACATAGGGGGACTAATCTCCATGAGACTCAATCCACTCAATAATCCCAATCAAGGCAAGTCAATCATGTACACTGCAATCATCTTTCCCATAGAGTGGTTAGCATGATTAGCATCAATACTCATAATCAGCACCATCTACCACATTGGGATGTGCCCAGTCCTCCACTTCCACTTTTTGCCTTCCTCCTACATAGCATTCCTTTTAGCTATGTTGCATTCACTGTTTTTCCTTCACATTTTATTGTTCATCATTTTTCAATCACCACCATTCATTTTATTACCCTTCTATAATGGTTTTGTCCATTTGTTATACATCTTCTACAACTATGAATGTTTTTAATCTCCTTCTAACCCATCCTTCACAATTTGGATGAGTTTCTCTCTTTCCATCATACTCTCCACATCTAACAGAGTTTCACTTCCTCCTAATTCATCGTTCAATATTGGGGGGCAATTCCATTCCCTCCCATTAAAAACTTGGGAAATTTCATCCTCTTCCCAATCCATCATATAAAACTGGGGGTAATTTCATCTTCTCCCCAACCATCATTCAAAACTTGGGTAACTTCATCTTCTCCCAATCCTCCCATTCAAAATTGGGATAAATTTATCTGCTCCCAATCCTCCCATTCAAAATTGGGATAACTTCATTTACTCCCAATAAATCAATCATTCAAAATTGGGTAACCATTATATGCTCCCAATCCATAATTCAAAACTGGGACAACATCATCTACTTCCAATTCATCATTCAAAATAGAAGAAATTTCATATCATCCCCATCCATCACTCAACATGGGGGATGCAAGGGTAACTTCACCCTCTCCCTAATCCATGATTAAAAATTGGGGTAACTTCACCCTCTCCTCAATTCATCATTCAACACGAGGGCAACTTCACCCTCTCCCAAATATCATACAAAAATTGGGGGTAATTTCATATTCCCCCAATCTATCATTCACAACTAGGGCAACTTCATATGCTCCTAATTCATCATAAAAAAATTGAGGTTAATTTCATCTCCCCCAAATCCATCATTCAAAATAGGGGAAATTTCATCTTATCCCCATCCATCACTCAACGCGGGGGTAACTTCACCCTCTTCCCAATTCATCATTCAAAACTGGGGTAACTTTATCTTCTCCCCATACATAATTCAATGCAGGGGTATACATCATACATCATCAGGTTCAAAAGGTTGCATCCTTTGCCTTACCCTCACCAAATCAAATCAATCATCAGGTTCAAAAGGTTGCATCCTTTGCCTTGCCCTCACAAAATAAAATCAATCACTAGGTTCAAAAGGTTGTATCCTTTTATCAAAGGTTGTGTCCTTTGCCTTGTCTCCTTCACAATTATTTCCCAAAAAACAAGTTTTTCTTAAAACCTTTGCAAAACAAATCAACATAAAGGTTTTTCTTAAAACCTTAGAAAAACAAATCTACACAGGTTTCTCTTAAAACCTCATCAAAACAAATCAACACACAGGTTTCTATTAAAATCTTAACAAAACAAATCAATGCACAGGTTTCTCTAAAAACCTCAGAAAAACAATCAACACAAAGGTTTCTCTTAAAACCTTAGCAAAACAAATCAACACAAAGGTTTCTCTTAAAACCTTAGCAAAACAAATCAACACAAAGGTTTCTCTTAAAACCTCAGCAAAACAAATCAACACCAAGTTTCTCCAAAATTCTTAGCAAAAATTTTGGAACATTTTTTTTAGAATCTCATACACCAGATTTCTCTAAAATCCTTAGCAAAAATTTTGGAACATTCTTTTTAGAATCTCTTACACCAGGTTTCTCCAAAAACCTTAGCAAAAAATTTTGGAACATTCTTTGTAGAATCTTTTAGCACACTAGGTTTCTCCAAAATCCTCAGCAAAAATTTTGGAACATTCTTTCTAGAATCTATTAGCACCAAGTTTCTCCAAAATCCTCCACAAAATTTTTGGAACATTCTTTCTAGAATCTCTTAGCACACTAGGTTTCTCCAAAAACCTCAGTAAAAATTTGGATAGGTTTCTCCAAAAACCTCAGTAAAAATTTGGATAGGTTTCTCCAAAAACCTTAGTAAATATTTGGATAGGTTTTTCCAAAAACCTCAGTAAAAATTTGGATAGGTTTCTCCAAAAACCTCAGTAAAAATTTGTATAGGTTTCTCCAAAAACCTTAGTAAAAATTTGTATAGGTTTCTACAAAAATCTCAGTAAAAATTTGGATAGGTTTCTCCAAAATCCTCAGCAAAAATAGCCTAGCCTAGCCTAGCATAGTCATAGCATACTCATAGCCTAGCATAGGCATAGCATACACATAGACTAGCATAAGCCTAGCATAGCATACATACCCTAGCATAGCAAAATAATTTTTCACTTTTTTGTCTTCACAAATATTTTGCTTCCATAAGCAACCTTCCTTACTTGTACATTCTTGTACATGCGACATCAAGCACAACAAACATCCACAAAACGAAAACAAAAATACAAACAAATCAAAATCTTCGATTGACGACATATCTTGCATTTCATTTTTCTCCTCTTCTACTGCTTATTACTTCCTCACGTAGTTGTATGGTCATGCTTCGAGCAGCTACATACCTACGCTGATCTATCCCTTTTATTCTATCATCATTTGACTTTGGTAATCCCCTTATCTTGTTGGTTGCCAAAGACTACTTCTTCTATTTTATTCTAGTTGTACATTCCACCTTCATTCTTTTCCTCTTTTCAGCATTATTGCATGCATCCAACACATCATAGTTTATGCACCTACTACACACACACCCCACATGTTGGGGCAACCCTTATCATGCCATCCCATTTTGGCCATTATCATACATCTTACTCATCTGTAAATAAGTTTTCCAAACTTCTCCTTCTACACATCATAAGTTTCCTCTTGTAGATATTACATTCTCCACTTGCATCATTTACATTATACCCATTGCACATATCCATATGTTTTTCATGTTAATTTCATTTTAAGTTTGTACATTCTTCCTCCAAAAAAATGCACCTTCAACAAGAGTAATACATGCACTTGTTAGCATCACCACATGGATTTCCATCCCCCTTTTTCAATATTAGGGTATACATAGGTGTCGTGTTTAGCTTTGACTATCGACTGTCACCCCTAGATGACAGGTTTACATTCTTCTTGTGGTTATTTAGGCTGGTTCAACTTCTTTCATGGACCATTCATAATAGGTTACACATTAAACACATTATGAGCCTAGGAAAGATGACACCTTGAGTAGATGTCACCATATAGCAAATGGTCTTCCCTGCTTTTCCTATCACTTGCATGGTCAACATATGACTCGGGGCTAAAAAAAGGATAAGCATAAGCAAAATTAAAATAACAGGACAGAAAAAAAAGTCACCACCCATAGAACAGAGAAAAAAAGAATACAAAAAAAAAGAGGAAAAGAAAATAGAGAAAAAGAGAAAACAAAAAAAAGAGAAAAGACAGAGAAAAAGAGTATCACAATAAATAGGTCAACAATAGATGAGGGGAAAAAAATAAAAGAAAAATCCTCCTGATATCACCCATGTTATGCTTCATCGCCTTTGGTCCTTAGGTTTAACATAACACCATGGGATGATTTCCATCGCTAGCAATAGGCTCCAAGAGCCTGCCTACCAGTGGAATAGTCTTACAACTGGCGATATATATATTGCATTAGCTACCCAATTTTATACAGATCACTGTTCGTGTATGGATGAGCTTGCTAGTTCGGCCGCATCTACAACGGGTTAATCGTACCTCTCTCAAAATGGATAAATGAACCTCACTCATTTACACACACAGGTCCATGACAGACTTTGAACCAGTCCGATTAGTTATGAATTGCCACATAAACTTGCACATTTTTGGGTCCTAGATTTGATTTCCAAAACTACATTGGCCAAAGTCATTACAGATGCCTTATACCATCCTACATCTCTGATATCATGGAAAGGATCGCATTCACATAGGTAAATGCAATGATACAAGTTCTTCCTTTACACATTTTAGCCCTCCCATACATGCATCCATGCATCTATGTTACATATATTTATTACATATTACATCAATGCATTTACCAAACATGCATCACACCAAACATTACATCAATGCATTTACACTACATGCATCACATCAAATATTACATCAATGCATTTATCCTACATGCATTTTCTTACATTGCATCATCACACCTATGTCACATGCATTTACTACAATTGCATTCACATCAAATCACATTACATACACATTAAATCACATACATTGTATGTAGGCACAACATAAAATCATCATGCACACCCTTCACAAGGCTTGAAATTGTGCATTCATCACTTCTAAAAGTAGGGTCATCTTTGACCTAAATTTTAACCTACAAAATCATCTCCAAATTTCCTAAAACTTTTACCATTTGATCAAGCTCGAAAAGAGATTTTCAATGGTATAATATTTGACCAATCCTAACATCATTTGGTCCCCCAAACTGCTAAAACACTACAAATGGATCAAATAGTCTAATTCACCCCCTGCCCTACGATTTAGGCCCAATTCACCCTCGACCTATGAATCAGGATCCAATTCACCCCCCACCCCATGAATTGAGTATATGACCCCCAAATCCAATCAAATTCATTCCAAAACCCTAGGAAATCATGCAAATCTATTCCAAAACCCTAGAAACCCTTCTAAACTATTCTCTCATATGTTATTTAACCATTTTCATCATGGATTGGTATTCTATCAATTGCTGTATAACCAAATCACTGCATTACAGTTGCCTCATTGTTGATTCCTCATTTGAGGGGGTATTCATATCCAAATTCAGCTTTGCATACAACCAACAAACCAAATCTCCCAAAAGCACGGATATCGCATCTGGTTATGAAATTTTTTGCTGAAGGTTATCTCACGATTATAATATCAATCTCAACCAGATATTTGTTATATCACGAGATTTATGCGTTTCTATGGAGAAATCAATCTAGCATTCATGTATGTCGAATATAGAACGAATGATATATTTTACATAATCCTAGTGCAACATTTGGAAAAGGATATCTAGAATTCATGATGTATAATGAATGACACGTTTGACTAATCCAAATTTCCCTTTAGCTCAAATCCATGTGCTCATCAATCAATCGACATCAAAAATTTGAATAGGCCTTTGTTCTATTCATACTTTTAGACCACGCTGAACTGGTCGTAAAAGCAAAGTATTCAAAAGTTGCCTAACCCAAGCAACTAGTATGACATCAAAAATATCATATAGACTCAGCAAAACCACTGAATTGCATTCGCAATAATTCATTTCCATCTACCGATATTTGTTTTTATTTCATTTCTTTCTTCTTCTCTTTTCTCCTCTTCTTCTTGGCTATTGATCAATTTTGTATGGTCATGCTTCGAGCGGCTACATACCTTTGGTTGGACTCCATTCTCCTCCTAGAATTTTTCCTCTACACAACCCTTCAAATTTTTGTACTAAACTGTGTCCCACACAATATAGGACAAAAAGGGGTAAAATGTAGACACCTAAAAGTCACACATTGCTACACACGTGTATACTAGCGTAGATTACCATAGATCATTGTAGCATTACGTAGACTTCCACATACCACTTTGCTAGTTTATAGGTCCAAAATCCTAATAAGTCAGCAAAATCACATCACAAACATTTCCCATGCATCGAGATACCTTCCATAAGCCCCCTAAGGCAATACAAAGCCACTTAATTGAGCCCCCCATAGGGCTATTACTTGGCAAAAGTAATTATTAAGTCAATTCATAAATCTAATTTTAAGTTGACTTCACTTAAAGTGCACTTTTAGGGCTAAAAAGGTTAATTAGGTTCTTAAACCCTAATTAGTTCTAATTATTCCCTCCCACATGTGTGTGCATTAGATTAGTTAGGATATTTCGTAGTAAACCCTAATCTAACTCCAAATCTAACCTAGAGTTGACGAATCCTAGTTAACCCTAATCTCTCCTCACACGTGTGAGGATGAGATATTTCCTAAAGGGAATATGAGGAAGCCACCTCACAAAACCTAACCTAACCTTCATGGGATCTCACCCTAGGGCTTAGTTCTCCTAACTACCCCCCCTAAACCTTGGGTTTTCTTATAAATAGTGGGCCCAAACCCTCATTTTACATCTCTCTCCACTTATATCCAAAGCATAGAAACTCTACCAAAATACGTACAGAAGCACAAAAAAGTAGATCTAAACCTGTACATCAACATTACAATAGCAAAGTAGCCTATCCATTGAAGGATATCTGAAAAATATCACTCTAGGTGCAATTCATCCCTTGCCCCACGGATTGGGCCTAATTCACCCCCCGAGGGACTAATTGGGTTTACAGGACCTGAATCAACCCAAATATTGGAGGTAAGCTTAATTTGGTCTTTTTATGTAGTTTTGCACCATTTATTTCAATTTTTATCTTTTTTTTACAGTCGATTTGTCTTTCTTAATATGGGGCTTGACTAAGGCAATCCCCCAATGAACTAACCTCTTTTTGTAGGTTTATCCTAGAACCAAGGAGGGAAACAACAAATAACTACAACCCCACGGTGGTATGCAAGCCCATCTACACTGAGGAACCCAAAAGAAGGTATCAGTCCTATTGTAACATTTGTGAAAAAGGGATTTCTCCCTATTTGTAACCTATGCAAATATTATCATGAATAAAATACATTATTCTGAATAGCATGTGTCTTTGGTATGTTGTTAGATCAAATGCCTCTTTTTGGTCGTTTCACTTAACATACATGAAGCTCTTGGCATTGAATGATATGACCATACACCCTCAAGTAAATACAAGCATAAAATGATATAATTCTAGTATTCCAATAAGAGGATCTCACATAAAAACTTTAAATACCCAATTCAATAACTCAAATATCACACACTATTAAAAAGAGTAATATAGGAATAAATTTCATGAGATCACACAAAAAATCACAATGATCATGAAGAACACATTCTTATCCTGAGATAGGGGGTGAATAGTATAAGACCAACTTTTACTTTTATTTCCCAAACAATATTATCCAATAATATCAATGATAATATTAATAGCAATAATCAAAGTGATGCATAAGTCATCACACACAAGTGAGACACAAATTTAACGTGGTTCACCCAATGTGGGCTACTCCACAGAGAAAATATTTCTTCTAATTTTTCTCAATAAATCTCTTGGGAATCAATTCCCTATTACAATGTTTATGGACCTTTGTCCAAAGGAGACACTAATTCCCTATGCTCTGATTTATGGATCTCTCTCCACAGGAGAACTCTTTCCCCTTTTCTCCGGTTCATGGATCTCTCTCCATAGAAGAACCCTATCCCCTTGCTCTGGTTTGTGGAACTTAATCCATGAGAACTCTATCTTCTCAACTGGTTTGTGGGTCTCTCTTCATAGAATAAATCTATCTCCTCAACTGGTTCATGGATCTTACTCCACAGGAGAACTCTTTCCCCTTGCTCTGGTTTGTGGATATCTCTCCATAGGATAAATCTTTCCCCTTGATCTGGTTCCTAGATATCTCTCCATAGGAGAAATATTTTCCCTTGCTCTAGTTCATGGATATCTCTCCACAAGAGAATGCTTTCCCCTTGCTTTAGTTCGTGGATCTCTCTCCACAAGAGAAATCTTCCCCCTTGCTATGGTTCATGGATCTCTCTCCAGAGGAGAACTCTTTCCTCTTGCTCTGGTTTGTGGATATCTCTCCACATGATAATTCTATCCATTTAACTTTGTATAGTGATCTTCTAGAAGACTTATGCCCACACTACTCTGGCTAATGGATATTTATCCACTGGAGACCTCTATCCCCACTACACTAGCTTATGGATCTCTCTCCACAAGAGACTGTTGTCATATTTGCTCTATCACCTCCAAAGCCTCCTCTCAACTCTATCTCAAATTTGCACCAAAATCTATCTCAAATCTATACAAAACTTTCTCCCAAGTATAGCATACATTTGCTTTATCTCTATCTCAAATCTACACCAAAATCTATCTCAAATCTGCGCTAAACTTTATCCCAAGTCTAACATAAATCTGCTCTATATCTATCTCAAATATGCACCAAACTCTATCCCAAGTCTAGCACAAATATGATCTAACTCTGCTCACTAATCTACACCAAAATATGTCTTAAATCTGTCCTCAAGCCTTACCACAAATCTTGAACAAAACTTCTCTCAATTCTATCTCAAATCTATCCTTAAGCCTTAACACAAATCTTGAACAAACCTGCTCTCAAATGTCTCAAATTTGTCCTCAAGCCTTAATACAAGACTCACTCAAATTGCCTTCATGCCTTCTCAAATTTTTTGCTCACAAACACAATTTAAATCTCTTTCAAAAAAGATCCTTCACATAAACAAATTCCACTAAGAATTCATTTAACCTCTGGAACATATAGAGAATGATTTTCTCTATAAAAAACTCAATATGTTTCACACTCACAAAACTTATATTCAATCAACCAATCTCTTTATCTTGCTAATCCCTTTCAAGTGAAAATAATGTTTAAAACTGGTTTATTCTTCTTGCAAATTTCTCTCAAAAATAAATCACACCAAAATATAATTTCTCTCATAAAATTGATCTCAAACACTTTCACAATTGTAATCAATATCTTTCAAACCAATGTTTAGAAAGATTTCACAAATATATACTAACTTGTCTTCAATCCTAGCACAAGTAGTTTAAAATATCTAGCACAAATGTCTCAATCTCTTTCAACAATGAAAGCACAACTTGTTCTCAACATCTATCCCAAATGTTTCCAACAATGAAGCACAAAACCTCACTCAAATATTTCCAACAATGCTTATCAAACAATCCTTTTCACTCCACCTTATGTTCCAAAACATTCATTCCAATAAACACCTTAAATAAAGGATGATGTGCCCATACCTCTTAATTTGCTCTTATGGAGATAAATCTTCAAAACCTATCTCATAAATAACTAATTTCTCTAATGCCACTCCAATGGTTAGATTGCAAGATATTTTCTCAACACATCCACATGAATTTTCACTTCAAAAGATATTTCACCATACACAGATTACAATAAAATGTTAACCACTATAACACTTTATTACTCCTATTCTCTAGTGAAATAATGCTTCAACAAAATAAACCAGAAATTACATACATGAATTTCACATAAACACCTTATACCTCCTTATGAAAACACAATAATGCACTTCAAATTTCAATAAGACCAAAGATATTATTATTTCATCTCATGCATCCACCAAGAACTAGCAATCTAAAACTTCACTTTTCAACCCTTTCTAAAACAAAAATTAAATCAATTTACTATCCTTATGGCTCCCTAACCATTTAACATCAACATAATAAAAATTAACTAACCCTTATAACTCCCTAACCAAGATTAAAGTGCATACCTTTTAACAAGATTTAATTCTACCCTCAAGCATTGCTGCCATTGTTCAAAATTGCAACCTTGCTGGCCCTCATTCCCTAGCACAAGGGCAAACACCGCGTGGGCTAGATGCCCACACAAACGAAAAGAGCACATGATCCTTCTTATCCTTTACCTCCAGTGCAAAGACTTCAACGTGAAAAACCCTCTGTGCGATTCGAATGTCGAACTTACTACCAACTACATGCTCCATAAGCCGAGCTTTCCAGATAGGCTACCATCCACCATCGGATGGAGTTTGGACACACTCTGCCTTTATCTTTGTACTACCTCAAATTTTCTAGAATCTTCTATTTTTACCTTTACATCTTTGTCGAATGAATATTGCAAGTAATAATTCAGGGGTAAATTAATTCAAACACATTGGATTTTCAATACCTTAGCCCTTTTATATACATTGCCTTTTGACCTTGGATGTCGGTGCACTTGAAACAAATACCTCCATGTAATTTCGATTTTTGATTTTTGGCACCATTAAACCTTTTCAAAAATATTATAATAAATTAAATCTATGGTAGATTTAATTATTATAATTTTATTTTAACCTTTGGACATTTTACTCTTTAATTATTATAATTATTTAAATCTTCATAGATTTAAATATTATAATTTTTCTTCTTCTTGGACCTTGTCTTTGGAAAACCTCTTCCTTTTTCTTTTGTAAATGCCACCATGGTAAAACATTAAACCTTCATTTTTTTATCATAAATGATAGCCAATGTCATTAACCTATGCCATTAATTATTTGATATCAATGACAACAATATACTCAAAATTTCCAACAATATCCCCCTTTGTCATTGATGGCAACCCTTTTCTAAAAAAATATTTTTCCTTTTTCCATACCATTTAATTCCAAATCTGCTCCCCCTGAGAAATTGCTCCCCCTGACTGAATGCTTTCCCCCTTACTCAAATATCTCCCCCTTTGAAATCAATGGCAAAGTGACTCATTTGGGGATAAATATAAGACTCTTAACTCAACCCCCTTCCCAACTCCTCTCCTTGAGGTGATTAATTTTGGGGTGGGATTATCTCTACTCCCAGCATACAATGCTCTTTTTCTTTGTCAACCTTCTTTCTCAACATACCTTTTTGATCCTTTTGAGTGTCCTTGTTTCTACTTGTCTCTAGAAGCTCTGGAAACTCTGTTCTATACCACTTGGCCTTATGCCCATTATTATTGCACTTATAACACTTAAGGTTCTTAGTTATTAGAAGGTGCAAATATCTTGAAGTTCCTCCTGGTGAAGCCATACTCCTTTCCATGAGTCCTACAATGCATAGCCTTGTGACCAAACCGATTACATGAAAAATAATGTACTTTGAAGAAGTCTTGTCTTGAGCCTTCTGGTCTCTTAGTCCTTTCTTCTTTGTGATGATCCTTGTTTCTTGTTTGTGCATTGTTTTATTTCTTAGTGAAGCTTCTATTCTTCAACTTATCCTCATAAGTCTTAATTTCTCATTCACTCTCTTCCTCTAAAACTTTTCCTCTTTTGAGCTTGAGCTTGAGCCTTCTTATTTTTTCCCTTGTCCTTCTTCAAAAACAAGTCCTATTTTGATAGATGAATATATTTGTGCATTGATAATCTTATCCAAAGTCTTTGAAATTTTTCTAAACCTGTGTAGCTTATCTTTAGAATCTTTCACTTCCATCCTCAGTGAAACTATCTCATGTTCTAAGATTTCACATTCTAATACTTTTGCCTCTAAATTTTCTTTAAATATCCTTGTATTAGCTAATTAATTTGTTAGGGCTTGTATAAGCTTTTCTTTTTCTTCCTCACATTTTTGAAATTGAGCCCTGAATCTTGATATCTACTTTCTAACCTTTTTTAATTCTTTAAGAGCAGTAATAAGTTCTGCTTCTAGATCTACTATGCCTTCCTCTTCATTTTTTGAATCTTGTTCTACTTCTTGGTCTTCAAGAGAATATTTACACTTTTCAACTTTTAGACACCAAATCCTAGCCATTTACCCACTATCCCTATTTTCCCACCATTTTTGATCATTATTCACATTTATTTATATATATTTAAATATAATATTTTATATTTTATTTTAATATATATTTAATAAATATGTATTTATTTAAGTGAATTAATCCCAACCATCCAATTTCATTTAATCCTGACCATCCATTTACATCAATCCATGCCACATCCTAAATTTATTATCTACCCTTAGATGTGATTTAATCTCAACCACACGATTAGTGTCATTGAAACCCTAACATGCCCTAGGTTAGATTATAAATAAGATCCATTTTGATAGCTCAACCCCAAATTATTTTACTAACCTTGAGTTCCTAGATTTTTGAATAGCTTGAGTTCTCGAGTCCTTTACAAACCTTGAGTGCCCTAACCTGTATTCCATTCATCGCATTTCACCTCCCTCACTCACCATATCCATTGCTGCAACTTGCGCCCTTGTCTGATCTGCTTCTATAGAATTTCCCATCAACTACTAGACACCCATGGGTGCCTCCTCATTGCCAGGTTCATGTGGGTGTTTTAAACTCCCATTCTTGCAGTCCTCCTAGCCTTCGGGTGATGCTAGGGCATTGTCACACCAGCCACCTACATCAAACATCACACATCAGAAGACAACGAAAAGGTAAAACGGATCAATCATAAAGTAATTTATTTGCATTACATGTGTTTCTATTTCTGTCTACTTTATTTATAGTACTTAGTATTTTTATAATTTCTTATAGAGGGCCTCACGCTATGGAGCCCTCTCATATATTACTAACTATTTTCTGTGTCCTTGTGTGTAGATTAAAAATATCACATCAACACCTGGAGTGGCCCAATATTGGATATCCAAAAAGCCCACTCAACCTTGTTGGGATCAAGATGTGATTGAAGACACCACAACCTTGCTTCTTAGGGTTTCAAAGAACCCTAAATTATTGTATCATTGTATCAAAAAGGATTCAAGGATCCAAGCTTGTAACAATAGAGTTTCTAAGCTCCCCTCGTCAATAAAGAATTAATTATGTTGTACAAACTTGTGTTATCTTACATTTTATATTGATCAAAGCATTGCTTGTAGTGTTACATTTTGCATATTTCAAATGGTAATCACGGTGGGACCCCCTAAGGGTTCCTATTTATGATCTGTTGTACTAATTTTTTTTCTATTTTCTGTCATCTTGTAGGTTTTTTAGAAGCATGAATTTCATAGTTTGTTGGATTTAGGGTTTCTAAAGCCTGTAGAAGTTTGTAGAAGGTGCACAAAGCACCCGATAGCATCTGAATGCAATCCAAAAATACACAGAGGCATTTCAAGCCATCCAGAAGCACCCACGGGCATATCGACAAAATTCAAAAGCACCTAGAGGTGTTTATGGAGAGTTAGGAGCAAAAATGTAGGCTTTTCAGTAAGTCGTCTGCTTAAAACCCTAGCTTTTTATCTTACGTATTTTGGGTATATTATGTATTTTTTAGATTTAAATTAATAAAATGAATCATCATTAAAAAATCTGGAGAATGAACATACATTAATTTGCATGTTCATATATGCATTCATTTACACATTCAGATTATGGTTTTCATTTTCTGGGTGTAAACTACTGCATTTTGTCTACATTTGAACTGAAACTACATAATTTAGTATCTTAGGGTTAAAGATATTTTATTTTGCATATCTAATTTGGAACAATATTATATTTTCCAAAAGTATCCCTGCCAATTGGGTGATTCCAAGCAGAGGGGTGGATGAACCCTCCGGTTGCTATTTAGGTAGGGGTCTTAAGTGGTGTACTTCATGCCCTTTAGAGAACTTGGCAATATTTTGCTAGCTTTTGATTTAGGTTTACAAAATTAATTATTTTTAGAATTGGTTGTAGACAATAAAAAATATAAACTCTAAAAATAATTCACACACATCACATGCAAAACAATAGTGGCTGGATTTCATCACCATCCATTGCTTGAGATCTGGTGACAGTGGCATTCATCTCCATCCACCAATATCTTCCCTTAGACACCCTAGGAATACCCTCAAGAAAAATTGTTGGATTCCATCACCAAAAATAATCTCATTGCCCTATCCTTGCCATAGTTTTTCACCTTTGTTGCATTAATAAAGATTATAAAATCAAAACATACAAAACTGGAACATAAAATGAATACACACTAAAATGAGATAATTAATGAATGAGGTAAGCCACATTAGTTGAGCCTTAACATTGTTTATTTATTTCCTTAAGTATTATAGTTCTTGTGTTACATTTGGTATTCTAATTTACATCTTGATTTACTTTGCTTATGGTATTAACTCGAAATCAAAAGAAAGCAATAAGTCAAGAAAAATTAATGGAACCTTCATCCACCTTCCCCACCACTTTAGTGGTAGATACCCTAAATGTGATACAAATATATTTATTTGCAGGTCCCTCACATTCCATAGCCTTCCACATGACCATACCCCAAGAGGAGTCAAACTCCCCTACCATAAACCACCACATCACCCATATAGACATGGCAAAAGTAGAAGCCTTCATGAAGTCTTCTAACTATGTCTTAGAGTCTATCCCCAACTTGCCTAGATAGGATTCTGCCTTACAGTAAGAGCCTTTCTATTCTCAAACTCCATACACCTTTACCTAGGTGTATACTAACCCTCTCTTTGAGGCATCAGTTGCACCTTCCCAGGCATCCATTCCCTAACCTTCCTATGCTCCTAGCACATCATATACTTCCACTTACACCAATCCTTTGTTTGAAGCACATGTGAATGCTGCTTCACAAATACCAACCTCCCAAGTCACTATGCCTAGTGTGACTTGCTTCCAAACCACATCTTCTATATCGTCTACCTCCATAACCTTAGCCTCTAATAGATAAATAAGTGAGGTATGGGATTATCTAAACAAATTGCGACAGTGTCAAGGCACTCAACAACAAGTACAAGTCAACCCTAAGCCTTTACATACCTCTACTCAGACTCCCCTTATCAACAGTATTTTATGATCTCTATCCCTGTTCCCCCATCAAGCCATACAATTACCCATCCTATTCCTATTGGCCAGCCTAGCCATACCTTTCATCCATCCACATCATTTCATAATTCCCCATCCTTTTATCAACAAACCCTCATTCATCATATTCCATCCAATTCACCTCATCATCAATACCAATCTCCTCATCATTTAGTCACTCCACAACATCTTTCTATGCCACCACAAACCCATAAGGTAATTCAATATTTTCACATTCCTAAGTAAGACCCTTGAATTGAGGCCATGTAAAAAAAAATAGATCAATTGATGCAATTCACCCCTATATTTTCAAGTCATAAACCAACCTTACGCCAATTGATCAAACAACCAATTCATCCTTCGATACCAACCCCACCATATCCAACAGATTTTATAGTATCCAAGTTTGAAAAATTCAAGGGAACTGAGGATCCCAAAGAACATGTGAGCATATTTGTTCATGCATGCTTCATAATTCAAGATGATAATGCTTTCATGCTTTGAAATTTTTCTCAAACATTAGGAGGGGATGCCATAGAATGGTACAATCAATTACCAAGCCATAGTATCTATACTTTTGACCAATTGATTAAGAAATTATTTGACCTTTTCATCCTAAATGTCAAAAATAATATTTCATTATCTGACTTCTATGCCTTAAGATCAAAATATTATGAATCAATCTATAATTTTAGAAACCTTTGGAGGATTATCATCACAAAATTGTCATTCACCCTATCAATGGATGAGCTAATTAATCTATTCACCAAGAGTTGCTTAAAACCCATCTCTTGGATACTCCAACTAAGAACTTATCAAACCTTTAAAGAAGCTTTAGCTCAGGCTAGTGTCATTGAGGATGTAAAAATCCAAGAAGGCATCATTAAGCCTAAGAAGAAAGAATGGTAAAACAAGAGCCAATACAAAAGCAATTATTTAGACCAACAAAAATCAACATAGGCTACCCCAGCCTTCCAATCCAATAAATTTAATAAAATGGTCATGAGCCAGCTGATAATGGCTCAACAACTTGTGCAACAAGTATCACAACAAATTTTCTATCATGTGGTCCCCTCAACAACACAAGCTCCAATAGTTCAAAACATAGTGCCACCTATGGAAAATAATCCCCAACAACAATTTATCTGACAAAATCGCCAATACACCCCACTAGATGAATCATATGCCTCTTTGTTTAGAAGGTTATATGAGACAAACAAACTTGCTTTTCTCGACATTAGACTGGATGATCCCACCAAGCATGGTAAAAATTATCGAGAATACTTATTTTACCCCTATCATAGGCAAAACGGGTATGATATCAATATTTGCAATATCTTTAAAAATGTAGTTCAAAACCTCATTGACTTGGGGGCAATTAAAGTTAATAGTCCTCTTGCTCAAAAAACCAAGACCTTGGTATATTTCAGACACCACTTCCTCACCATGAGGAGATGCAATCAAACTAGAGGGAACAAACACTAAAACTCCACCTAACCAAGTCAATCATATTCAACAATACCAAGGGTTTGTAGGGGTCATTCATGTGGTCACTAGAGGTCAATGGAATAATCAACAAATGCAACAACCTTAAGCAAGTGTCTCACAACCTTCTACATTTCCACCCATCCAAGTGTCTCCCATTCCATCATCATCCATTCATATACCTAGTCAATCGAACCCAACAAATCATACATCAATTTTCCACCCCGAACAGTCATCTCATTGAGAAACCGGTTAACCACAAGCTTGAAAATTGCATCTACCAAATTGTCAATATATGAGCTAATCCAAAAATCTCCCCCACATTGAGAGGTATTAATGGAAATTTTGAAATCCATTGAATTACAATCACAAGATCCTAATACCTTCAAAAACTTTGTGGGGAGAATTTAAATATGCATGGAGCCCTCCATAACATTTTGTGCCTTTGAGATTAAGCCAATCTCATCGGGATCAGTAGACCCTCCATTTCATATTATGGCTCTAATTGACAAGAAACCTTTCAAGAGAGTCCTAATTGATACTAGTTCCTCTATTAACATTATCACCACATCCGCTCTCCATCATTTGAAACTTCCTCCATCTCACATCACCAAATAATACTTCACCCTCAAAGCATTTAACGATGCTTTGTGTTCCACAGTTGGCACTATTGTTTTACCCATCGAAGTAGGGGCTAAAATGTTGCATACAATGTTCCACATATTTGAAGTATCCATGGCATATAATGTACTCCTTGGAAGACCTTGGATGAGGGAAATAAGATGTGTCCCCTCCATTTTACATCAATGCTTAAAATACATTCATGAGGGACAAGTACATTGCATACCAGTGGACGTCGAGTCGTTTAAGTATTACAATCTCATCTCAAATCCTTATGAATATATACTCCCTTCCACTCATCTATTCATATCACCATAATCCAATCCATCCACCACTTCACAAATATCTTCATCAAAGGATCCCATTCCTAAAGAGTTTCCCATCACTAACCATCATCAAACCACCATATCCTCATCATCATCATCTGTGACTACATGCATACGTGGTCACAATCAATCCACATAATCAAAATCATTGTCATCCACTTCATCATCCTTAGAAGTACTACAACCTTCCCAATCCAAACCACCATATTCACCTAATGTCTCACAAGTAAAATTGATGGATTGTGAGATACCTCCTTTTCCATCATTTCTCGATCCATCACCTAATCATAATCCTCCCATATCATCCCAAGTCGAAGTTCATCTCATCAATCCTAGTATTGGTGAATACATGGTTGATGACATCACCATCATACCCCTCACCATCCCTATTTCTAAGGATTTTGGTCACCCACGTGATCAAACTTTAGCAAAAGAAGCAGTTTATAATATGGGTTCAGCTCCAAATAACATTAACTTTGTATATGGGGGAATTGAATCTTCATCAAGACCAACACCCATAGAAGATCCCAAAGAACCAAAACTTTCTAATATTCCAAACATGTTAGGATTTCCATCTCGATACTTCCATTTTGTCAATTGTGATGCAGGAGCATCCAGGGCAGCACTACAATCTTGCATCAACAAAAAAAAAAAAAAAAAATGTTTAAGTGTTGAAAAGTGTCGCGATATCACGACATAAAAAGTGTCGCGATATCGTGACATGTTTTTAACAAAGGACGTTGGTGGAAAAGATGTCGCGATATCGCGACATAAAAGGTGTCGCGATATCGCGACCAAAACAAGACAAAGGACGTGGGCGGAAAAGATGTCGTGATATCGTGACACAAAACGAAGGAAGAAGTCAGCAGGAAAAGATGTCGCGATATCGTGACATAAAAGGTGTCGCGATATCGCGACACAAAAACGGAGAAAGACGCTAGCAGGGAAACTGTCACGATATCACGACAGGTTTCATAGGAGAGGCAAGGAAGGCAAAGATGTCACGATTTCGTGACCCAAAAGCAGAAGAGCGTACGGAAGACAAAGATGTCACGATTTTGTGACATGTCACGATTTTGCGACCCGAAAGCAGAAGAGCGTACGGAAGACAAAGATGTCATGATTTTACGACATGTCATGATTTTGCGACATGTCACAATTTCATGACCCGAAAGCAGAAGACCGTATGGAAGACAAAGATGTCACGATTTCGCGACATGTCGTGATTTCGTGACCCAAAAGCAGAAAGAGCGTACGGAAGACAAAGATGTCACGATTTCATGACATGTCACAATTTCGTGACCCGAAAGCAGAAAGAGCATACGAAAAACAAATGTCGTGATTTCGCGACCCAAAAGCAGGAAGATGGAGCAAAGGAGCGGAACTGTCATGATATCATGACATGTCGTATTTTTGTGGTGCAAGGACAGAGAAGGGGCCAGAGACCGAAAGGTGTCGCGATATCGTGACCTGTCATATTTTCATGCCCGAAGGGAAAGCCGAAGATGAAGAGTCGAAAAGGCAAATGTTTCGAATACCAGGACAACGAAGCGGCACGGGAAGACAAAATGAAAGGTTCTGGAAGAGGAAACGAAGGGCCACCAACTAAAAAGGGGCTGGAAAATTTTGTGAACGATAATATATTTTTGTAATTTCAGAATTGAGAATATTCTGTAAAGCGCAACTCTCTGTGATTTCTGTAAATTCTGCTGTAACAGTAATTCTCTCATGTATATTGAATAAATCAGAACTATTTTTTTTCTTCTCTGTAATTGTGTACCTCGATCAAGTGGTATCAGAGCAGGAGTTCCTGAGTGTGTGAGCAGATCGCCGAAAGTGAGGTAGTTTGCACCAGGATCGATTCAGACTTGCAAGAGAAGTGAGCAGAATGCCTCCACGAAAGAACCGTGGTCATGGGAGAAATGTAGTGCCTGAAGAAGATTTCAGAGCATTGCAGAGGCAAGTGCAAGCCCTGCAAGAAGAGTTGCGAAGAGGGGTTGAGCCAAAAGGAGAAGACCAGAGTGACGATGAAGCCTGGGTAACTGATGATCCATCAGATGATGAAGAAACATTGGATCCTTCTAAAGCTAGATTGTTGAAAGCCCTATCTCAGGCCGGGAAGAGGCCGAAGTTTGATGTCTCTACCTATTCTGGGAATCTCAACCCAAAAGAGTTGATTGATTGGATCAACGATATGGAGGAATACTTTGAGTATGAGGAGGTTGCAGATCCAGACCGGATAAAATTTGCAAAAGCAAAATTGAAAGGCCATGCTAGTTTATGGTGGAAAGGAGTACAACTCGAAAGAAATAAAAATGGAAAAGAAAAGATAACCAGATGGGACCGAATGGTGGAGAAACTAAAGAGACAGTTTATTCCCATAGATTACGAGTTGGATCTGTTGAGGAGGATGCAAAGTTTGAGATAGTCAGGCAAGTCTATCCAAGAATACATAGAAGAATTCTACAAGATCTCCATCAAAACTGGCCATTCAGGGGCTAATAAGGAGAAAGTAGCCAGATACATCAATGGGTTGAGAATGAACATTTAGGAAGAACTCAACTTGATCAAAATAGCCACCATAGAAGATGCGTATCAATTGGCCTTAAAGGTTGAAGAGAAACTGAACCGAAGATTTGAAGGCAAACAGAGAGGAAGGGATCATGGTGGAAGAACCGATGGAGGAAATTACAGAGACCAGAAGAAGACTAGGGAAACAAGCAAACCCCAGGAACAGAAAAAGGAGAATACCTACCGCCCACATGATCAGAACAATGGCTACCAGAGAGGAAGAGGTAGACCTAGACGTGGGTATGGAAGAGGGGTATTCCGTGGAACCTGTTTCCAGTGTGGAGAAGAGGGACATCGGTCATACGAGTGTCCTCAACACCAAGAAAGGATGGACAAGAGACCTGAGGGTCATGCCAGAGCTGTTGTGGTAGATGAAGGTGCAAAGTTAGAACACTCTGAAGAAGCAGAAGGAGGAGAAGTGCTGATGACGAGAAGAGCACTGTTGAATGACGAAAAAGAACCAGAACAGAGGAAGAGTCTGTTTCGCACAAGGTGCAAATGTGCAGGGAAGGTCTGCAATGTTATCATTGATAATGGTAGCACAAACAACTTAGTTTCAGAAGAGATGGTTACTAAGTTGAAATTGGGGAAGAAGAAGCACCCGCATCCATATCGGATTGCGTGGTTGCAGAAAGACCACAAAGCGCTTGTCAGTGAACAGTGTTTGGTCAAATTTCACATTGGGAATTACCAAGATGAGGTCCTGTGTGATGTTTTGTCGATGGATGCTTGCCATTTACTATTGGGAAGACCATGGCAATTTGATAGACGTGCAGTGCATGATGGGCATGCAAATACGTACTCTCTGACAAAGGATGGAGTACGTCACAAATTGAAGCCACTGAAAGAAGTGGATGAGAAAGTCTATAGTAGTGCCAGAATCTTCCTGGTGGATGGCAAACAGTTTTTGGATGGCCTGAAGAGGGATTCGATGTGTTATGCATTAATCCCTACTGTTAAGAAATAATAGTACACAGATGTTCCAGCAAAGGTCGAACGCCTGTTAGAAGAATTTCTAGACATTATATCAGACAATGTGCCTGAGGGTTTACCATCGATGAGGAAGATCAGTCACCATATTGATTTGGTACCTGGATCTAGTTTACCCAACAAGGCAGCCCACAGAATGACTCCTGTGGAAAGTGAGGAGCTGAGTAGGCAAGTCCATGAGTTGTTGAAAAAGGGGCTGATTCGAGAAAGCTTGAGTCCATGTGCAGTACCTATAGTACTAGCACCAAAGAAGGATGGAGAGTGGAGGATGTGTACAGACTCCCGAGCTATCAACAAGATCACCATCAAATACAGATTTCCATTGCCAAGGATGGACGATATTATGGACTGTTTGAGTGGAGCCAAGTACTTCACCAAGATTGACCTGAAGAGTGGCTACCATCAGATTCGGATCAGAGAAGGAGATGAGTGGAAAACTGCTTTCAAAACCAGAGAAGGTTTGTATGAGTGGTTGGTCATGCCATTTGGACTAACCAATGCACCAAGCACATTCATGCGGTTGATGAATGAAGTGTTGAAGGAGTTTTTAGGCAAGTTTGTTATTGTCTATTTGGATGACATTTTGATATTCAGTAGAACCCTAGAAGAGCACCTGATGCATATCAGGAGGGTTTTTGAGAAGTTGAGGGAAGAACAGTTGTTGATCAACTTGAAGAAGTGCAATTTTGTGAAGAAGGAGTTGGTATACCTGGGATTTTTCATCTCAATTGAAGGTCTGAAAATGGACCCAAAAAAGGTGAGGGCTATCATTGAATGGCCTACTCCAAGAAGCACTTTTGAAGTGAGATCATTTCATGGTCTAGCCAGTTTTTACAGGAAATTCATCAAAAATTTCAGCAGTATTTGTGCACCCCTTATGGAAACAATGAGAGGGGATAGGAAAGACTTTAAGTGGACCTTAGGAGCAGACAAGAGCTTTGATATGTTGAAGAAGAAGGTCACTGAGCAACCTATTTTAGCACTTCCAGATTTTAACAAGGTATTTCAGGTGGACTATGATGCCAGTGGCAGTGCCATAGGAGCTGTGTTGAGTCAAGAAGGCAAGCCTGTTGCTTACTTCAGTGAGAAACTCAATGAGGCCAGGAAGAAGTATTCAATGTATGACCAAGAGTTCTATGCTATAGTTCAGGCCCTAAAGAAGTGGAGACATTATTTGCTACCAAAAGAGTTTGTGTTATATACCGATCATCAGGCCTTACAAGTATATAAATAGCCAGGGAAAACTGAACCAGAGGCACTTGAAGTGGGTTGAGTTTCTGCAGAGTTATTCCTTTGTGTTGAAGCACAGGAGTGGAAAGTCCAACAGAGTTGCAGATGCCTTGAGTAGAAGGCAGAGTTTGTCGATATAAATGAAGGTGGAAGTGTTGGGATTTGATGAATTGAAGGGTTTGTACCCTGAAGATCCCGATTTTGTAGAAGCCTGGAAGGCTTGCTTGGCACCAGTTACCTTGGACAGAACCAAGTGGTTGGATTTTCTGATCCAAGATGGAATGTTGTTCAGAGGAAACCAATTATGCATTCCAAGAAGTTCCATGAGGGAAAACCTAGTCAAAGAAAAACACAATGGAGGATTGGTTGGGCACTTTGGTCGAGATAAGACCATTGCCCTTGTGAGCGAGAATTATTATTGGCCGCAACTGTAGCAAGATGTGCAAAAATTTGTGTAGAGCTGTAGAGTCTGTCAGATGGCGAAAGGTGTGAGACAGAACACCGGATTATATCAGCCGTTACTTGTACCGGAGAAACCATGGGAAGATGTCAGCATGGATTTCGTTCTTGGTCTACCAAGGACACAGAGGGGAAATGATTCCATATTTGTGGTAGTTGATAGGTTTTCAAAGATGGCACATTTTATCCCTTGTCAAAAAACTAATGATGCAGTTCATATTGCAGGTTTGTTTTTCAAAGAGGTGGTACGACTGCATGGTCTACCGAAGAGTATCATTTTCGACAGAGATACCAAGTTTGTTGGGTATTTCTGGAGAACCCTATGGAAGAAACTAAAGACAGATTTGAAATTCAGTTCAGCATACCACCCACAGACAGATGGGCAAACAGAGGTGGTAAACAAAAGTTTGGGTAACCTATTGAGGTGCTTGATAGGAGATAAGCCCAAAGGATGGGATCTGATTTTTCCGTAGGCGGAGTTTGCATATAACAATTCTATCAACAGGAGTACCAACAAATCTCCATTTCAGATAATATATGGAAGCATTCCAAGAAATGTTTCTGAGTTAAGGAAGCTGAATACAGGGGAAAAGTGCAAGTGCCGAGGCTGAGGATTTTGCAGAGCATCTGAAGAACCTGCATGAAGAAGTGAAGAAGCATATTGCTAAAATGAATACGCAATATAAGACGAAAGCAGACCAAAAGCGGTGGTTTAAGGAATTCAAAGTGGGAGATGAAGTGATGGTCCATCTGAGAAAAGAAAGATTTCCTGCTAAAACCTATAACAAACTAAAGATGAAGAAGTTTGGACCGTGCAGAATCCTAGCAAAACGGGATTCAGGCAATGCGTATGAAGTAGAATTGCCAAGTGGGTTAAACATATCACCCGTGTTTAATATTTCAGATTTGGTGAAATACCATGAAGGGGATAGTAGTGAGACACCAAGTGCAGAGTTGTGGAGTATTCCAGCATCTACTCCAACCACAGATGAGATAGAGGAAATACTAGACACAAGAGAAGGCAGAAGTACCAAAAACAGATAGTATTTTGAATATTTGGTCAAGTGGAAGGGCAGACCGACAGAAGATGCAACTTGGCTGACAAAAATGGAGGTGGATCGCTTGGGTCTTCCTCTAATAGTTCAGAAGTGAGGATCACTTCTCAAATCAACCCCGGGTGTCTGATGTAGGAGCATCCAGGGCAACACTACAATCTTGCATCAACAAAAAAAAAAATGTTTAAGTGTTGAAAAGTGTCACGATATCGCGACATAAAAAGTGTCGCGATATCGCGACATGTTTTTAACAAAGGACGTTGGCGGAAAAGATGTCGTGATATCGCGACATAAAAGGTGTCGCGATATCGCGACCGAAACAAGACAAAGGACGTGGGCGGAAAAGATGTCGCGATATCGCGACATAAAAGGTGTCGCGATATCGCGACACAAAACGAAGGAAGAAGTCAGCAGGAAAAGATGTCACGATATCGTGACATAAAAGGTGTCGCGATATCGTGACACAAAAATGGAGAAAGACGCTAGCAGGGAAACTGTCGCGATATCACGACAGGTTTCATAGGAGAGGCAAGGAAGGCAAAGATGTCGCGATTTCATGACATGTCATGATTTTGCGACCCGAAAGCAGAAGAGCGTACGGAAGACAAAGATGTCACGATTTCGTGACCCGAAAGAAAAGAGCGTACGGAAGACAAAGATGTCATGATTTTGTGACATGTCACGATTTTGTGACCCGAAAGTAGAAGAGCATACGGAAGACAAAGATGTCATGATTTTGTGACATGTCGCGATTTTGTGACCCGAAAGGAAGACAAAGATGTCACAATTTCACGACATGTCACGATTTCGTGACCCGAAAGCAGAAGAGCGTACGGAAGACAAAGATGTCACGATTTCACGACATGTCACGATTTCGTGACCCGAAAGCAGAAAGAGCGTACGAAAGACAAATATGTCACGATTTCGTGACATGTCATGATTTCATGACCCGAAAGCAGAAAGAGCGTATAGAAGACAAAGATGTCACGATTTCATGACATGTCACGATTTCGCGACCCGAAAGCAGGAAGATGGAGTGAAGGAGCGAAACTGTCGCGATATCGCGACATGTCGTATTTTCATGGTGCAAGGACAGAGAAGGGGCCAGAGACCGAAAGGTGTCGCGATATCGTGACCTGTCATATTTTCACGCCCGAAGGGAAAGCCGAAGATGAAGAGTCGAAAAGGCAGACGTTTCGAATACCAGGACAACGAAGCGGCACGGGAAGACGAAACGAAAGGTTCTAGAAGAGGAAACGAAGGGACACCAACTGGAAAATTTGGTGAATGATAATATATTTTTGTAATTTTAGAATTGAGAATATTCTGTAAAGCACAACTCTCTGCGATTTTTGTAAATTTTGCTGTAACAGTAATTCTCTCATGTATATTGAATAAATCAGAACTGTTTTTTTTTTCTTCTCTGTAATTATGTACCTCAATCAAATTGTCAAGGCCATGGCCTAGGATTGCATGAACAAGGCATGCTTCAACCTATCAATGTTCCATATCAAGAGGTGCATGATCGGTCAGGTCTAGGTTTCCACCCACTTCCTACCACCTCTTCTTTTGAATAAGCCTTCCAAAGGCTTAACCTCAATTTAGAAGAAGATGCCCTCCATCCCGATAATTATGACGATGACATCTATGAAGAATTCAAGCTTATGTCGATAATTTTAAATGAATCTGAAGAATAATCATCTAAAATTACCCATATTGAATAAGATGCATTTTATCTCAATATGTTCCCCATCCATAAGCCCATTTTTTTCTTACTTCTTCCACAAGAGCAAGCTGCCCCTACGGATGGACCACCACCTCCATTCCATTAAGCCATTCCATAATCCAAATTGTAACATATGTACATAATTCAAAATAGATGTTATCACCACTACCAAAAAAAAATCAAAAACATGTTTTCTATGCATTACATATGTAAATATACCATTTAATAAAATATATTTTGTGTTGCTTGCTACTATTCAGGTTAACCAAGCTCCTAGCACCAGTCCCTAGGTTCCATTCGTTCCATCCAATATTGTCCACCTTGCCCATAAGTCAACATGAATCCTATTTATTTATTAACCCTGCTCTGCAATCCATATGATCTGGATAAACCAATTCCAATTGACATAAGCCTTATCGATATGGACTAGATTTACTTACCTCCAACCTTTGCCAAATTTTTCTAGTCCGAGTAATTGTTAAGGGCTTCTACAAACTACATTCCTCCATCCCATCCACCTTCGCCTTTGCCTTCACGTTCGGATCTAAAGGTTTTCCAGGCAGATATTGATGAGGATAAGCGAGAAGAGTTTGATGACATCTTAGATGATATTCATCTGATCCCTACACCCCATCAGCTCGAGGAAGGTTTCCACATGTCTATTGAAGATACCATCGATGTGGACCTTAGTTCAGATAAAGACAATCCCTAAATTGTCAAGCTTGTCAAAAGCTTATCACTCGATGAACAAGAACAATTGATTGCACTCCTCAAGAGGAAAAAGGGTATTTTTGCATGGTCATACAAGGACATGCCCGATATTGACCTGAGTCTAGTGGTCCACAATCTCACCTTACAGCCTGATGCTAAGCCGATCAAATAAAAGCTTAGGAGAATGCATCCTACTGTTACCCTCTTGGTAAAAATAGAGCTTCATAAACTCTTAGATGTGAACTTCATAGTTCCTATGGATTATCCTAAGTGGGTCTCAAACATGATACACATTCGCAAGCCTAACAGGGTGATACATATATGCACTGACTTTCGATAACTTAACAATGTGTGTCCTAAGGATGACTTCCCTCTTCCAAATATCGATACTCTTGTCGGTACCTATGCTGGCCATGAAATGCTTTCCCTAATGGATGGTTTTTTAGGATACAACCAAATTTGAATAAATCCTGATGACCAACACAAAACAACATTCACTACACCTTGGGGAACTTTTTGTTACAAGGTTATGCCCTTTGGCCTCAAAAATGCAAGTGCCACTTATCAACGTGCCATGACATACATTTTCCATGACTACATGCATAAGATTATCAAAGACTATGTGGATGATCTCTTGGATAAATCCAAAACTTGACAAGAACATATTGGTATATTGGAGAAAGTTTTTGATCGACTCCTAGAGCATAATGTAATGTTGAGTCCCAAGAAATGCGTCTTTGGTGTTACCTCGAGCAAAATCCTAGGATTCATTGTATCCAAAAGAGGCATTGAGGTGGATCCTAACAAGGTCAAGGCTATCCTAGAAATGCCTCTCCCAACTAACTTAAAATAATTGCATAGTTTACAAGGAAAGATCCAATCAATATATTATTTTACTTCGCAACTTTCTGATAAATATAGGTCATTCAATCACCTACTACAAAAGGGGGTGCCATTCTCTTGGATAGATGAATGTCAACAAGCCTTCTATGACATTAAGCAATATCTAGCTTCTCTGCTAGTTTTAGCACCTCCTCATATGGGGTTCCCATTTTATCTTTACATCTTAGCAATAGAATTTGCATTAGGGACAATGCTTGCACAAAAAAATGAACAAAATCAAGAGCAAGTTGTCTACTACATTAGTCGAACATTGGTAAGCTATGAAACTAAATATGCTTATGTAGAAAAATTGTTCTTAGTAGTGGTTTTCACCACTAAAAAAATTTGACATTATATGTTTAGCCACACAACTTATGTCATAGCTAGATAACATCCTCTACGTTACATGATTTCTCACACTTACACAATACCCACACCACTAAATGGATAATGCTACTCACTGAATTTGACCTATAATTTATTAGTCAAAAATCCATTAAAGGGATGGTAATAGCTGATCAACTTGCAGAAGCTCCACTACCTATTTATCATCCCTTGATTATTGAGCTCCTTGATGATTTGGTATTTGCTATCATTGAACAAGAAGAAGATGCCATTTCAGAGGAAGACGTCGATATCACACTATTCTTTGATGGCTCTAAGTGTGTGAAAGGTCAAGGTGTCGAAGTTGTATTTCACATACCACAAGGGGTACCTATCCCCTTGTCATTCAAAATAGACTTCCAATGTACAAACAACACTGCAGAGTACGAAGCCTTAATCTTAGGTCTTTAATAAACTATAACCATGAGCATTAAGCATATTAGGATATTTGGTGATTCTCAACTTGTAAAACAAATCAAGAGATAATACCAATGCAAATATCCTACCATTAAGCTTTATCATGAGGTAGCAATGAAATTTCTCTTTAATTTTTATTGGTATGAAATCAATATCTTGCCACGTTCAACTAATAGATTTGCATATGTGATGGCATCCCTTGAATCATTGATTCCAAAAGAATCATTTGGAGAGGTACATCCCCTTATCATTTCCATGGTCCCTAAATCTATAATATCTTGTGCTGATTCAAAAGATGAAAATGATGTTTGCTTTATCCAATCGAATTCATATGAGCCTTGGTTAAGCCAAATAGTAGCATTTCTTAATTTTGGAACACTCCCATATGATATATCTCGGACTACCAAACACACTTTCAAGCAAAAGATAGCCTATTTTGTTCTTTTGGGGGATGTGTTATATAAGTGTGGTTATGATGGAGTCCTCCTTTGTTGTCTTGAGGCTAGCAAAACTCAAAGAGCTATAGCTAAAGACAATGATGGTACTTGTGGTCATTTTATTGGAATAACCATCGCAAAGTGTATTCTACGCATGGGTTATTATTGGCCCATAATGGAAAGTGATTGTTGCACCTATGTTAAACATTAAAAAAAGTGCCAAGAACATGCCAATCTAACTCATGTACCATCTCAAGATTTACAACCTATTCAAAGCCTTTGGCCCTTTTCACAATGGGGTCTAGATCTAACTGGCAAAATTTCACCCGCTTCCTAGGGATAACATACTTTCATCATCACAACCATTGGATACTTCACAAAGTGGGTCAAAGCAATTCCTCTAACCAATACAACAATACCTAGAATTGTGGAGTTGATACTACATCACATCATTTATCATTTTGGCATCCCCTCAAAAATTATTTCAAACAATGGCAAGTCTTTCAATAACAAGGTGTTCGAGCACTTTGTGAGAAATATAATATTCAACATAGTTTTTGACTCCTTATTACCCATAAGCAAATGGACAAGCTGAAGCTTCCAACAAGACCTTAATTTCTATTCTCAAGAAAATTGTCAAATAAAATCTAGATATTGGCATACATAAATTCCCTTGGCATTATGGGCCTATCGAACAAGCATTTGCATGCCTATAGGGGTAACACCATTTTAATTGGTCTCTTGAGCTCGAAATCCCTTCCTTGCAAATTTCTTTATAGGAATTCATAGATGATGATACGACTCGACAAGCACATCTTGACCAACTCACACTTCTTGATGAGAGGCTAGTTAATGCTTTAGAGCATTTGTGAGTTTACCAATATCACCTCAAGCGTGCTTACAATGCCAAAGTTTATCTACGTGAATTACAAGTAGGAGATATTGTCCTTAAAGAGAATGAACAAAATACCAATGCATTGTTGCATCTTCGTGACAAATTAATGGGTAATTGGTTAGGTCCATACATAATTACACAAAGAGTGGGTAATGGTACTTATAGACTTGCCAGTCTAGAGGGAGAGGAAGAATCCGAACCACTTAATTTTATACACTTGAAAGCATTCTATGCATGATATTCTTACTATATATGTATATATACATGGCTAATACACAAAAACATTTGCATACATTTCATTTATAACATTGTATTTCACTTGCATTTACATTTCATTCAAAACAATGCATTCACCCACATCACATATTGCATTCCATATTTCACAAAATTGCATTTCATACATTGCATTAACATCCACATTCCACATTTCATATAGGGATCATTGTTGGACATTTTGAGTCCATGGAGTTGTCATTGATGTTAAGAAGTGAACTACCAGTGATGTCAAAAGGTCAAAATAAGCAATGTCAGAGGTTGATGAAAAATGGCTTCATAATATTCTTTTTTAATATTATGTGAAGTAAAAATAATGTTTTTACTAAAACCATGGTGGTCAAACTAAAAGTTTTTTTTTATTAAAACCATGGTGGACAAAATAAAGGTTTTTATTAAAACCATAGTGGGCAAAAAATATGTTTTATTAAAAACCATAATGGGCAAAAATAAAAGGTTTTGATTAAAACCTAATAAGGCTTTTTATAAAGCTAAGAGATATAAATATTAATTTATAAAATTTAAATTCTAAAGAATTCAAATGATTTATAAATTAAAATATTTAAATGCAAAAACCTTAGCGCCGACCTCCATAAACTCACCTCCGTCGACGTACATGGAACGATGGCACAAGGTATTTATACCTTAGCCAAAGCATTGGAAAAATAATTCAAAAATATCCTCCGCAATATTCGGTGCAAGACTCATGTGAATTCTATTTGGAGAAGCGCCTTCAAAGCGCTACGTGGAGCAAGGAGACGTGGTGGAGAAAGGAGCCAAAAGGCTCTAAAGAGCAGCGAAGGCATAAGGCATATATTGCACCTTAGTGGAACAAGGTGAGCGCTTGGCTCACATGGCATGGAAGCCACGACCAAGGCACTATAGCAACAATGGTGCAAGTTCGAATCCCGTAATCCGTGAAGAATGCAGAAAAAGATTTTTATAATTTTATTTTTAAATTATTGCTTTTGTCAAAGTTATGTGGAGGGATAAGGTGTAAATAAATTGTTTTATTTACCTAAGTGGCAAATAGTGAATTTTTCTAGGGTAACATTGTTTGTACCTTAGGAAAGAGAGATGGATTTATTGCATTTAGTAATAAAATGAATTATTTAATTTAAATGTAATATTGAGAAAGAAGTTATAAGTAGAAGTTGTGTTATATTTTTGTTGGCAATTTTGGGTTTGAGATCCTAGCTTCTTGTCTATGAGTTGTCATTGATGTCAAAAGGAACTGGCATTAATGTCAAGAGGATTTATTGGCTTCAAAGGTTGAAGATTCCAAAGAATATTTTCTAGAAGATTTCGGAGAGATTCCATGTGGGAGATGAAAAGGTTTTTATCAAAACCATGGCAGGTTTAAGGGTTTTTATTAAAACCAGGTGGATGCATTAAGGGTTTTTCTCAAAACCACTCTCAACTTAATGCAAAGGTTGGAGACACTTATTAATTAAATAACTTAATTAATAAAACCTTTTTAAGGTTTTTTAATTAATTATTTATTTGATTTAGTGATTAAATTATTTTAATAATTTAATGGGTTCTCCACCTAAGGTCTAAGGTCTAAAAGACCTTTGATTATTTTTTAAATAATCAAAAGGGTTTCATAAACCCTAAAGTTGTTTCGAAGGCGCCAAAATAATATTAATTCGAAAAGTTTGAATTATCCTCCCGTCGACGTCGTGCATAGCATGGAAGTTTGGCTATATAAGCCATAACCTATAGTCCAAAGCAATGGTGTGAAAGAAATTCGAATTGCGCAAAGGTTGGGAAGTAAAAGCTACGGCTATCATTTTTTTGCCACGTTTATCCGCCGCCAAAGGGTTAAGGAGAAGGAGACTCTTGCTAGCCTTCAAGCTAGCATCGTTGGCCTAGTGGCAATGACTGATTTATGAAGGCGCTTGAAGGGAGGTCAAGCGTTCGACTCCCACCGTGGAGTGTGAGAAGAGTTTTTGCGCTCCGATTTTTTCGGAGGCACTGTTGACCCACGATTTTTGGAAGCATTTTTTTTGGTAAGGTTTTTTAAATAAAATCTGCATTTTGTTAAAGAAGAAGTGGTTGGGCAGATTTATTTAAAATTATTTTTAAGGTTAAATGCTTCTTTGGAGATATAAGGTTGATAGTGTGTGGTTGAGATTTTTGGCTTGATTGTTGAGTGAGATTTGCTTAGAAGCTATTATTCCTTGAGCATGGTTTAATTAATTTGGAGAAATAAGGTGTAAAAGGATATATTGTTTGTATGCTTTATATTTTTTGGTAGTTGACTTCTAAGGATTGGAGTCATAAGGTGTTTTATGGAATAAATATTTTTGTGGTTACTTTTATGATCTAACCCTAACTTGGTGGCAAAGTTGAGGGTGGTGTTGGTAAGAGGTTGAAGAACTATTCTCTTCTTCCTCAAACAAAGGTATGGGCAACTTCTTCCATGTATATTGTTGATGGTGTATTTTCTGAAATTGAGTTTGGAGTGAAAAGGTTGTCTACTAGGTATTCTTGTTGGTGTAAATCCCATTTTTTGGATATTGAAGATTGTTTATGCATTAAAATCATTGATGAGTTTTTTGGGTGAATGCATAATTCTGGTTGAGGAAGAGGAAGCATTTTTGCACTAGGGTTTATGTTAGTAAGTCTTGCTACTTGCATTGAGTTGGTGAAACCCTTAGTTGGTTGTTTTGAGATTGATGGTTGAGTTGCTTCCATAGAGGTTGTTTTGATCAAGTTAATGCTTTACTTGATACATGATTTGGGCTTACTCCATTGAGATTGATTTGAGCAAGTTATTCTTTGCATTGGTGATTTATGTTGGTGGTTGTTTTGTTCAAATATCTTTGGAGGGAAAAGGATGTCTACTAGTTTCCTTTTCATGTAGTGATTGGTTGAATGCTTCAAGGTTAATGTTGAGTTGAATGATGTTGGTTAAACCTTGTCTATAAGCATTGTTGTTAAAGCCCTAATTGGTTGAGAAAAGATATTGGTTGTGGAAAGAACATGAGTATCATTGTTATATGAGATATTGCATGGTTGGCAATTGTTGGGTTGTGTTTCATGTTCTTGAGAAAAGCATACTACATCTATCTTATTCTTTTGAGATTGAGATTGAGTTGAGATTGATATTAAGTTGAGATTGAGATTGGGAGTTAAGTATAGAACATATTGAGTCTCTAACAATTCTCTTTATGTTTCTATGAGATTTGAGATTGAGATTGGGAGTTAAGTATAGAACATATTGAGTCTCTAACAATTCTCTTTATGCTTCTATGAGGTTGATGAATCACATTGGGTCTCTAACAATTCTCTTTGTGGGTTCATGCTAAGCAAGTTTTTCTTGATGAACTTGTGAGCTGATTTGGACAGGTTCTAGTGAGGACTTGTGAGCTGATTTGGACAGGTTCTAGTGAGGACTTGTGAGCTGATTTGGACAGGTTCTAGTGAGGACTTGTGAGCTGATTTGGATAGGTTCTAGTGAGGACTTGTGAGCTGATTTGGACAAGTTCTAGGGAGGACTTGTGAGCTGATTTGGACAGGTCCTAGCAGAGGACTTGAGGACAGAGTTGAAGTGGTTCTTTGAGAAGAACCGAAGGACAGTTTTGACAAGTCTTTGAGAAGGCTTGTGTGCAGTCAGAGATTGATTTGTTCAAGCTTTATGAGTTGAGCTTGGGATAGATCTGATAGAGTGAGGAAGACTTGTGCTGGACCGACTGATTGTGTTTAGTACAGGTTGATGAGTTGTTGTGGAGGTGATCAGTGAGGACAGAGGTCTCTTGAGGCTGAGCATTGAGGATAGGAGGTCTTCTGTGGAAAGGAGTTCCACGTGCTAGCAGAATAAGAGGTAGGTGATCTTCTGAAGTATCATTTCCAGAGTTGAGGGGAAGGATTCTCCTTTGGGTAGGAGGCTCATAAATTCATGATGAGGGGAAGGATTCTCCTTTGGGTAGGAGGCTCATAAATTCATGAGGAGGGGAAGGATTCTCCTTTGGGTAGGAGGCTCATAAATTCGTGAGGAGGGGAAGGATTCTCCTTTGGGCAGAGGCTCATAAATACTTGAGTAGGGGAAGGTTTCTCCTTTGGGCTGAGGCTCATAAACATTGTAATTGGGAAGGATTCCCAAAGAACTTTGAGAAAGCTTTTTAGAGAAAAGTTTTGTGGATGTAGCCCATGTTGGGTGAACCACGTTAAAATTGGTGTCTCATTGTGTGTTGCTTTATGCATTGCTTTGATATTGCTATTGGTTCATTGCTTTGCGAAGTTGAAGTTAAATAGAGAAAGTAAAAAGAGGTCTTATACTGTTCACCCCCCTCTCAGTATAAGCTTGTGTTCTTCAATTGGTATCAGAGCGGGTTCCTTCAAAAATTTTAACAGCTTGAAGGAAAAGATTGTAAAGAACACAATGGAATCTACAAGTGGTAATGCAGCACCTATTCTTGATGGGGCAGATTTTGGGCTTTGGAGTGCTAGGATGAAGGTTCATCTTATGGCTCTTGGAAATGAAGTTTGGGAAGTGATTGAGGATGAGTATACCATTCCTGAGCATGGTCCTTCTACTAAGGAAGAGAGGCTCCTACATCATAGCAATTCAAAGGCAATGAATGCAATCTTGAAGGGTTTACAGAAGGCAGATCTTACCAAGGTGATTCACTGCAAGACAGCTAGTGAAATGTGGAAACAGTTGAAGGTGGTTCATACAGGTGATGCAAATGTCCGAAAGGCCAAGTTGAGACACTTCAAAGGTATGTTTGAACAACTCAAGATGAATGATGAAGAAAATATTAGTGACTATATGCTTCGTATGGATGAGATTGTTAACTCTATGAAGGAACTAGGTCTTGAGCTTGCTGAAAATGATATTTGTGATAAGATTTTGAGGTCTCTTCCAAATAGATTTAGTGAAAATATTTTTGCTATTGAGGAAGCTAAGGATTTGGATAAGTTGAAAAAGGATGAGCTTCATAGTATACTTGCAGCATTTGAGTTGAGAACTCAAGTGAAGGTTGATGTTAAGAAGGAGGCGACTTTCAAGGCTACCAAGAAATCCAAGGGTAAAGAGCTTCAAGATAGTGATGAGTCTTCTAGTGATGAAGAGGCATATTACAGACAAGAAGGGCAAGTTCTCAAGAAAGCACAAAGGTATGAAATATGTCAAGTGTTTCAATTGTGGAAAGTTTGGTCATTATGCTACTAACTATATTGCTGCCAAGGATGAAAGTGATGAAGATAAACAGGATTATAAGAGCAAGGATTCTGAAAGGCACAGGCATCAAAGGAAGAATAAATATGAGCAAAGCAATCAAGGAAAGAGGTACTCTCACAAACACAAGAAAAGTTTCTACCTAGACAAGGCAAGTAAGTGTTCTAGTAGTGATAGTGAAAGTTCTTCAAGTGATGTTGGAAATGAGATGTTGTTCCTAACAGAAAAAGAAGAAGAAAAGAAACATAGATTTGTCCTTATGAAATGTTTTAGATGTGGAAATTTTGGACATCTTGAGGATGATTGCACAAATGATGGATTGATTTCTAGTTATACTATGTATGAGGATGCTTCAAAAAATTGTAAGGAAGATCTTTGTATGGCTTTAGAAAAGGGTAGCACCTCTAGTGATAAGAAATCTGAAAAAGTCATTGATGTTTCAAAAGGCAAACAAATAGAGGAAGTTATAGAGGATGGTGAAGTAGATCTTGAAGCTGAACTTGTTAGTGCTCTTAGTGCTTTGAAAAAGGAAAGAAAGAAGAATGCTAGACTCAATGATAAATTGGATGAATGTTGTATTGAGAGAGATGAGCTTATAGAAAGTCTTGACTTCTCTATAGCTAAGACACAGAAACTTAAGGATAAGTTAGAGTCTAAGGTTCTTGAGTGTAGAGAGTTGGAACAGAAAGTGGCTTCCTTGAAAGAGGAAACTAAAGAGTACAAGGAGAAGCTTTACAGGTTTGAAGATAGCACCAAAAAGGTAAAGTCAATCATCAAAGATCAAAGAAGGACAACAGATAAAATAGGTCTTGGTTTTGGTAAGAAACACATGGAGCAGGTTGGGGAATCTAGTAAGAGATTCCGAAAGGAAGAGAGTTCTGATGAGGAAAGTACTTCAGAAAAAGAGTCCTTGAGTGATAGATGCACAGAATCAAAAAACAGGAATAAAAAAAAAGGGAGAAAGTTTACAGGACCTAAGAGGTCAAATCAAGGAAAGTTTAATGGCAGATGTTTTGCTTGTCACAAGTTTGGTCACATGGCTTCACATTGCATGACTCAAGTGAGGAAGGTAAATGACAGATTCAGAGGTGGTAATTTCTTTCAAGGGTATTGCTACTCTTGTAAACAGTTTGGGCACAAGGTTGTTTATTGCAAGGCTAATAACGAGGAACAGGGTTGGTCGGAACAGATGGAGTCAAAGATCGGGTATGCCTCAAAGAAATAACATTGTTAGTTGTTATAAGTGCAACAATGAAGGTCACATAGCTAGACAGTGTAGAGCTGAAATTCCAAGGTACAGGAACAGGAACATGGGTATGAACAGGCACAAGAATCAAGACATGGATAAGAACAGGAATGATAACAAGAACAACAACAGTGACATGAACAGGAACAGGAATATGGACAAGGAGAACAAGAGAAGACATGGTAAGGCAGCTATAGACACTGATGAAGATCAGTGCCTAATGGGAGTTTTACTCCCACCCCAGAATTAATCACCTCAACAGGAGGTGGGGGAGGGACTAAGCTAAGAGGCTCATTCTTAGTCCCAAGCCCCAAAGGTGACCCTTTGCCATTGATGACAAAGGGGGAGAGATATGAGTAAGGGGGAGAGCCTCAAGTCCGGGGGAGCTGATTTCTATACAGCGAGTTTTGAGTTTCGGTGTTGTTGAGAAGCATGGTTTGCCATCAATGACAAAGGGGGAGATTGTTGGCAATTTTGGGTTTGAGATCCTAGCTTCTTGTCTATGAGTTGTCATTGATGTCAAAAGGAACTGGCATTAATGTCAAGAGGATTTATTGGCTTCAAAGGTTGAAGATTCCAAAGAATATTTTCTAGAAGATTTCGGAGAGATTCCATGTGGCAGATGAAAAGGTTTTTATCAAAACCATGGCAGGTTTAAGGGTTTTTATTAAAACCAGGTGGATGCATTAAGGGTTTTTCTCAAAACCACTCTCGGCTTAATGCAAAGGCTGGAGACACTTATTAATTAAATAACTTAATTAATAAAACCTTTTTAAGGTTTTTTAATTAATTATTTATTTGATTTAGTGATTAAATTATTTTAATAATTTAATGGGTTCTCCACCTAAGGTCTAAGGTCTAAAAGACCTTTGATTATTTTTAAATAATCAAAAGGGTTTCATAAACCCTAAAGTTGTTTCGAAGGCGCCAAAATAATATTAATTCGAAAAGTTTGAATTATCCTCCCATCGACGTCGTGCATAGCATGGAAGTTTGGCTATATAAGCCATAACCTATAGTCCAAAGCAATGGTGTGAAAGAAATTCGAATTGCGCAAAAGTTGGGAAGTAAAAGCTACGGCTATCATTTTTTTGCCACGTTTATCCACCGCCAAAGGGTTAAGGAGAAGGAGACTCTTGCTAGCCTTCAAGCTAGCGTCGTTGGCCTAGTGGCAACGACTGTTCTACGAAGGCGCTTGAAGGGAGGTCAAGCGTTCGACTCCCATCGTGGAGTGTGAGAAGAGTTTTTGCGCTCCGATTTTTTGGAGGCACTGTTGACCCGCGATTTTTGGAAGCATTTTTTTGGTAAGGTTTTTTAAATAAAATCTGCATTTTGTTAAAGAAGAAGTGGTTGGGCAGATTTATTTAAAATTATTTTTAAGGTTAAATGCTTCTTTGGAGATATAAGGTTGATAGTGTGTGGTTGAGATTTTTGGCTTGATTGTTGAGTGAGATTTGCTTAGAAGCTATTATTCCTTGAGCATGGTTTAATTAATTTGGAGAAATAAGGTGTAAAAGGATATATTGTTTGTATGCTTTATATTTTTTGGTAGTTGACTTCTAAGGATTGGAGTCATAAGGTGTTTTATGGAATAAATATTTTTGTGGTTACTTTTATGATCTAACCCTAACTTGGTGGCAAAGTTGAGGGTGGTGTTGGTAACAGATTGAAGAACTATTCTCTTCTTCCTCAAACAAAGGTATGGGCAACTTCTTCCATGTATATTGTTGATGGTGTATTTTCTGAAATTGAGTTTGGAGTGAAAAGGTTGTCTACTAGGTATTCTTGTTGGTGTAAATCCCATTTTCTGGATATTGAAGATTGTTTATGCATTAAAATCATTGATGAGTTTTTTGGGTGAATGCATAATTCTGGTTGAGGAAGAGGAAGCATTTTTGCACTAGGGTTTATGTTAGTAAGTCTTGCTACTTGCATTGAGTTGGTGAAACCCTTAGTTGGCTGTTTTGAGATTGATGGTTGAGTTGCTTCCATAGAGGTTGTTTTGATCAAGTTAATGCTTTACTTGATACATGATTTGGGCTTACTCCATTGAGATTGATTTGAGCAAGTTATTCTTTGCATTGGTGATTTATGTTGGTGGCTGTTTTGTTCAAATACCTTTGGAGGGAAAAGGATGTCTACTAGTTTCCTTTTCATGTAGTGATTGGTTGAATGCTTCAAGGTTAATGTTGAGTTGAATGATGTTGGTTAAACCTTGTCTATAAGCATTGTTGTTAAAGCCCTAATTGGTTGAGAAAAGATATTGGTTGTGGAAAGAACATGAGTATCATTGTTATATGAGATATTGCATGGTTGGCAATTGTTGGGTTGTGTTTCATGTTCTTGAGAAAAGCATACTACATCTATCTTATTCTTTTGAGATTGAGATTGAGTTGAGATTGAGATTGGGAGTTAAGTATAGAACATATTGAGTCTCTAACAATTCTCTTTATGTTTCTATGAGATTTGAGATTGAGATTGGGAGTTAAGTATAGAACATATTGAGTCTCTAACAATTCTCTTTATGCTTCTATGAGGTTGATGAATCACATTGGGTCTCTAACAATTCTCTTTGTGGGTTCATGCTAAGCAAGTTTTCTTGATGAACTTGTGAGCTGATTTGGACAGGTTCTAGTGAGGACTTGTGGTGATTCGTGAGCTGATTTGGACAGGTTCTAGTGAGGACTTGTGAGCTGATTTGGACAGGTTCTAGTGAGGACTTGTGAGCTGATTTGGACAAGTTCTAGGGAGGACTTGTGAGCTGATTTGGACAGGTCCTAGCAGAGGACTTGAGGACAGAGTTGAAGTGGTTCTTTGAGAAGAACCTAAGGATAGTTTTGACAAGTCTTTGAGAAGGCTTGTGTGCAGCAGAGATTGATTTGTTCAAGCTTTATGAGTTGAGCTTGGGACAGATCTGATAGAGTGAGGAAGACTTGTGTTGGACCGACTGACTGTGTTTAGTACAGGTTGATGAGTTGTTGTGGAGGTGATCAGTGAGGACAGAGGTCTCTTGAGGCTGAGCATTGAGGATAGGAGGTCTTCTGTGGAAAGGAGTTCCACGTGCTAGCGGAATAAGAGGTAGGTGATCTTCTGAAGTATCATTTCTAGAGCTGAGGGGAAGGATTCTCCTTTGGGTAGGAGGCTCATAAATTTGTGAGGGGAAGGATTCTCCTTTGGGTAGGAGGCTCATAAATTCGTGAGGAGGGGAAGGATTCTCCTTTGGGTAGGAGGCTCATAAATTCGTGAGGAGGGGAAGGATTCTCCTTTGGGTGAGAGGCTCATAAATACTTGAGTAGGGGAAGGTTTCTCCTTTGGGCTGAGGCTCATAAACATTGTAATTGGGAAGGATTCCCAAAGAACTTTGAGAAAGCTTTTTAGAGAAAAGTTTTGTGGATGTAGCCCATGTTGGGTGAACCACGTTAAAATTGGTGTCTCATTGTGTGTTGCTTTATGCATTGCTTTGATATTGCTATTGGTTCATTGCTTTGCGAAGTTGAAGTTAAATAGAGAAAGTAAAAAGAGGTCTTATACTTTTCACCCCCCTCTCAGTATAAGCTTGTGTTCTTCAATTTTAAAGGGGATTTTTGATGAAATTTATGATGTTGAAATTTATTGTTGAGATGGAGCAATAAGGTGTATTTGGATTTTAATTTATCTTTGTGATTAAGGTAAATTGTGAAAAGTGTTAGGGTGATAATTCTTATCATCTAACCCTTGTACTTGGCAAATAAAGTGGTGATATTTGAGATAGGTGTTGAAGATCATTCTCCATAAAAGAAAAAGGTATGGGCATATTCTTCCTTGGTTGAGTTGATTGATTGGTTTTCTGGAAAATAACTTTGGAGTGAAAAGGACTTGATTAGGTTTCCTTATTGAGTTGTTGAGCTATATGTGAAGATTGTTTTATAAGCATTGTTGAGTGTGTTTTGAATTAATGCTTCAAGGTTTTCTAGAATGAAGAGTTGTTGATAAAACCTTGTTTGATAAGCATTGTTGTTGAAGCCATTGATTGAGTGAAGAACTTGAACTAGGGTTTGGAAATAACATGAGTATCATTGTTATGTGAGATTGGTTGATAAGCATTGTTGGAAATATTTTGAGTGAGTGTTCATATGCTTGGACTAGGGTTTGTGAGCAAGGATTATTTCATTGAGTGATTGGTTGAATAGATTTGGTTGAGCCTAGTCAAGTGGATGTGTGAAGTGATAGCTCAAGTTCTATGAAACAAATTATTCTATATTCTGAATTGATTTGAGAAAGAGGTTGAGTATTGATGAGTGTGAAACATATTGAGTCTCTAACAATTCTCTATATGTTTGGATAAAAGAGATATTGGAAGTGATTGAGATTGTGAATGTGAAGCATATTGAGTCTCTAACAATTCTTTGTATGTTTCTAAAAGAGTGATTGAAAGTGATTGAGCATTGAGGTGAATGTGAAGCATATTGAGTCTCTAACAATTCTCTATATGTTTCTAAAAGAGTGATTGAAAGTAATTAAGCATTGTGATGAGTGTGAAGCATATTGAGTCTCTAACAATTCTCTTTATGTTTCTATGAGATTGGACAAGTTCTAGTGTGGACTTGTTGAGCAGATTTAAGGTAAGTCTTTGAGAAGACTTGTGGATAGATTTGTGTGAGCTTTTGTGGAAGCTTACAATACATATTGAGAGCATATTTGGATAAGTTCTAGTGAGGACTTATTGAGCATATTTGGATAAGTTCTAGTGAGGACTTGTTGAGCAGATTTGGACAAGTTCTAGAGAGGACTTGTGGACAGATTAGTGTGAGCTTTTGTGGAAGCTTACAAGGCAGATTTGAGACAAGTCTTTGAGAAGACTTGTGAGCAGAGTTGATTGATTGATTTGTTCAAACCTTGAGTTAAGGTTTGGGGCAGATCCAACAGAGTTGATTTGAGATTGAGTCAAGCTTTGTGTTAAGGCTTGAGGATAGAGATTGAGGACAGATTTGTGCTAGACTGAAGGACTATGTTTAGTGTAGATCAGAGGACAGATATTGAGGATAGATTTGTGCTAGATCGAAGGACTATGTTTAGTGCACATCAAAGGACAAATATTGAGGACTTTGTGCGGTTGTGTGTAGATTTGAGGATAGAGTTTGGTGCAGATTTGAGGACAAGTTTGTGCCAGACCAGAGATAGAGATTGAGAATATTTGTGCTAGACCGAAGGACTATGTTTAGTATAGATTTGAGATAGAGCTTTGGAGGTGATAGAGTATAGAGGATGATAGTCTCTAGTGGATAGAGATCCATTAGCCAGGGCAGTGAGGATAGGTGTCTTCAGTGGATAGAGATCCATTAGCCAGAGTAGTGGGGGTAACAGTTCTTCTAGAAGATCACCAGTCAAAGCTAAGGAGAAAGGAGTTCTCCTGTGGATAGAGATCCACAAACTTGATTAGGGGATTGGTGTCTCCTTTGGACAGAGGTCCATAAACATTGTAATAGGGAAAGGATTCCCAAGAGATTGATTGAGAAAATTTTAGTGAAATATTTTCTCCATGGAGTAGCCCACATTGGGTGAACCACGTTAAATTGGTGTCTCTATTGTGTGTGATGATTTGTGCATTGCTTTGGTTATTGCTATTGATATTGCCATTGATTATATTGGATAATATTATTTGGGAAAGAAAAGTAAAAAGTGGTCTTATACTATTCACCCCCCTCTCAGTATAAGCTTGTGTTCTTCAATTGGTATCAGAGTTGGTTCCTTCGAAAAAGGTTTAACAGCTTGAAGGAAGATCTTACAAGAACACAAATGGCAAAGAAAGGCAAAAGTAGAACCATGAGATACAAGAAGAAAAGAACACACATGGTCATGAAAGAAAAGGAAGATGAATTTGATGTTGTTGTTTTGGGAGGAAGAATGGAAATAGATTCAAGAGATGAATCAAGCAATGGAGAGATAACTAGATTGATAAAGTTTTGTACCAGATGTAGGAAGACAGGTCACCTTGCAGCTTATTGTTCACAATAAGGTGAAGAATATTTTGTTTGTGGTCAACTCGATCATGATGCAAGTTATTGCAATGGGTTTAGTAGCGGTGAAGATGAAGATGATACTTTCAAAACTGAAGTCCTAGAGGATGGTTCATAAAAGGATAACAGGGACAATCAAAATAGGTATGAAGAAGAAACTCTACTTTCGGTAATAGAAGAAAATGCTCCTATTGAAGACCAAAGAAAAGAGAGAAATTTAGAAAGAGAAAAGGAGGAAGCCACTCTTAAGGAACTTGTTGAGTTGAAAAGGGAGAACTTAGAATTAAAGGCTCAAATACAAGAGGATGAGAAATGTAAGACAAAGCTTCTACAAGATCTCTCTGACTTGAAAGATAAGGTTGAAAAGGCAAGGAGAGTTGAAAAAGGTATGGTTGAACAGTCAAAGGTAAAAGAGCTAGAATGTGAAAGACTTATTGTTGATCTTGAAGAATTAAAAAGGGAGAACTCAGGATTAAGGGTTCAAGCTCAAGAAGATGAGAAAGCAAAAGCAAAGTTTCTACAAGAGCTCACTAACTTCAAAATTAAGGTTGAAGAGGCAAGGAAAATGGAAGAAGGTATGGCTGAAGAATTAAAGACAAAAGATCTAGAGTGTGAAAGATTAGAACATGAGATAGTTTCACTAAGGATGGAAGTAAAAGGCTCTAAGGACAAGCTACACAAGTTTGAGAAAAATTCAAAAACTTTGGATAGGATTATCAATGCACAAAGATCATCAGTCACCAAAATAGGACTTAGTTTTGAAGAAGAACAAGGGAAACAGGAAGCAAAAAAAGGAGAGTCAAGCTCAAGCACCAAAGAAGAAGAAGCTTCAAAATAAGAAAGTAAAAGAAAGAGTGAGACTTCTAAGGATAAGTTGGACAATAGAAAGTTCAACAAGGAAAGGAACAATGCACAAATAAGGAACATATGGAACAAGAAACAGGATAGGGTAGAAGAGACTAAGAGACCAATGGGGTCAAGGCAAGGAATCTTCAATGGACGATGCTTCTCATGTCACAGATTTGGGCACATGGCTTCACAGTGCAGGACACATGAAAGACAAGAATATGGGAATTTTAGAAACAAGCAACTTTTCCATGGGTATTGCTACTCATGTAATCAGTTTGGTCACAAGGCAATGAATTGCAGGGTTCATGATAGAAAGGGATATGGCTTCACCAGGAGAAATCTTAAGACATTTGCACCTCCAAGGAATAATAACATTAAGTGTTATAAGTGCAATAATGATGGACATACAACAAAGTGGTGTAGAGCAGACATTCCAGAACCAAGCATGAACAGGAACAAGAATAGGAACATGAATATGGATATAAACAAGAACATGAATAGGAATAGGAACAGGAATATGGATATGAACAGGAACAGGAACATGGACATGGATAGGAATAATCAAAGGGATCAGAAGGATCAGATGAGAAGGAAAGAGGATAAAGGTAAATACCAGTGCTTGTTGGGAGTAGAAATACTCCCACCCCAGAATTAACCACCTCAAGAGGAGGTGGGGAGGGGGCTAAGCTAAGAGACTCATTCTTAGCCCCGAGCCCCAAAGGTGACCCTTTTCCATTGATGTCAAAGGGGGAGAGATTAGAGTAAGGGGGAGAAAACTATGTTTGAAAGAAAGCATTCAGTCAGGGGGAGCAGTTTTCCAGGAGGAGCAAAATGGAAAGGTCAAGGAAGTGGTAAAAAGTTATTGGGTTGCCATCAATGACAAAGGGGGAGATTGTTGGACATTTTGAGTCCATGGAGTTGTCATTGATGTCAAGGCATGAAGTTGTCATTGATGCCAAGAAGTGAACCACCGGTGATGTCAAAAGGTCAAAATAAGCAATGTCAGAGGTTGATGAAAAAGGGCTTCATAATATTCTTTTTAATATTATGTGAAGCAAAACAAAGGTTTTTATTAAAACCATGGTGGTCAAAATAAAAGGTTTTTTATTAAAACCATGGTGGACAAAATAAAGGTTTTTATTAAAACCATAGTGGGCAAATAAAAGGTTTTATTAAAAACCATAATGGGCAAAAATAAAAGGTTTTGATTAAAACCTAAGAAGGCTTTTTATAAAGCTAAGAGATTTAAATATTAATTTATAAAATTTAAATTCTAAAGAATTTAAATGATTTATAAATTAAAATATTTAAATGCAAAAACCTTAGCCCCGACCTCCATAAACTCACCTCCGTCGACGTGCATGGAACGATGGCACAAGGTATTTATACCTTAGCCAAAGCATTGGAAAATTCATTCGAAACATCCTCCGCAATATTCGGTGCAAGACTCATGCGAATTCCGTTTGGAGAAGCGCCTTCGAAGCGCTACGTGGAGCAAGGAGACATGGTGGAGAAAGGAGCCAAAAGGCTCTAAAGGGCAGCGAAGGCATAAGGCATATATTGCACCTTAGTGGAGCAAGGTGAGCGCTTGGCTCACATGGCGTGGAAGCCACGGCCAAGGCGCTGCAGCGGCAGTGGTGCAAGTTCGAATCCCGCAATTCACGGAGAGGGCAGAAAAAGGTTTTTATAATTTTATTTTTAATTATTGCTTTTGCCAAAGTTGTGTGGAGGGATAAGGTGTAAATAAATTGTTTTATTTACCTAAGTGGTAAATAGTGAATGTTGCTAGGGTAACATTGTTTGTACCTTAGGAAAGAGAAATTGATTTATTGCATTTAGTAATAAAATGAATTATTTAATTTAAATGCAATATTGAGAAAGGAGTTATAAGTAGAAGTTGTGTTATATTTTAAAGGGGATTTTTGATGAAATTTATGATGTTGAAATTTATTGTTGAGATGGAGCAATAAGGTGTATTTGGATTTTAATTTATCTTTGTGATTAAGGTAAATTGTGAAAAGTGTTAGGGTGATAATTCTTATCATCTAACCCTTGTACTTGGCAAATAAAGTGGTGATATTTGAGACAGGTGTTGAAGATCATTCTCCATAAAAGAAAAAGGTATGGGCATATTCTTCCTTGGTTGAGTTGATTGATTGGTTTTCTAGAAAACAACTTTGGAGTGAAAAGGACTTGATTAGGTTTCCTTATTGAGTTGTTGAGCTATATGTGAAGATTGTTTTATAAGCATTGTTGAGTGTGTTTTGAATTAATGCTTCAAGGTTTTCTGGAATGAAGAGTTGTTGATAAAACCTTGTTTTATAAGCATTGTTGTTGAAGCCATTGATTGAGTGAAGAACTTGAACTAGGGTTTGGAAAGAACATGAGTATCATTGTTATGTGAGATTGGTTGATAAGCATTGTTGGAAACATTTTGAGTGAGTGTTCATATGCTTGGACTAGGGTTTGTGAGCAAGGATTATTTCATTGAGTGATTGGTTGAATAGAGTTGGTTGAGCCTAGTCAAGTGGATGTGTGAAGTGATAGCTCAAGTTCTATGAAACAAATTATTCTATATTCTGAATTGATTTGAGAAAGAGGTTGAGTATTGATGAGTGTGAAACATATTGAGTCTCTAACAATTCTCTATATGTTTCTATGATAAAAGAGAGATTGGAAGTGATTGAGAGTTTGTGAATGTGAAGCATATTGAGTCTCTAACAATTCTCTGTATGTTTCAAAAGAGTGATTGAAAGTGATTGAGCATTGAGGTGAATGTGAAGCATATTGAGTCTCTAACAATTCTCTATATGTTTCTAAAAGGTGATTGAAAGTAATTAAGCATTGTGATGAGTGAGAAGCATATTGAGTCTCTAACAATTCTCTTTATGTTTCTATGAGATTGGACAAGTTCTAGTGTGGACTTGTTGAGCAGATTTAAGGCAAGTCTTAGAGAAGACTTGTGGACATATTTGTGTGAGCTTTTGTGGAAGCTTACAATACAGATTGAGAGCAGATTTGGATAAGTTCTAGTGAGGACTTATTGAGCAGATTTGGACAAGTTCTAGTGAGGACTTGTTGAGCAGATTTGGACAAGTTCTAGAGAGAACTTGTGGATAGATTAGTGTGAGCTTTTGTGGAAGCTTACAAGGCATATTTGAGATAAGTCTTTGAGAAGACTTGAGAGCAGAGTTGATTGATTGATTTGTTCAAACCTTGAGTTAAGGTTTGGGGCAGATCCAGCAGAGTTGATTTGAGATTGAGTCAAGCTTTTTGTTAAGGCTTGAGGATAGATATTGAGGATAGATTTGTGCTAGATCGAAGGACTATGTTTAGTGCAGATCAGAGGACAGATATTGAGGATAAATTTGTGCTAGACCAAAGGACTGTGTTTAGTGTAGATTCGAGGATAGATTTTGGTGCAGATTTGAGGATAGGTTTGTGCTAGAACTAGAGACAGATATTGAGAAGATTTGTGCTAGATCGAAGGACTATGTTTAGTACAGATTTGAGATAGATATTTGAAGGTGATAGAGTATAGAGGATGATAGTCTCTAGTGGATAGAGATCCATTAGCCAAGGTAGTGAGGACAGGTGTCTTCAGTGGATAGAGATCCATTAGCCAGAGCAGTAGGGGGCAATAGTTCTTCTAGAAGATCACCAACTAGAGCTAAGGAGAAAGGAGTTCTCCTGTGGATAGAGATCCACGAACTTGATTAGGGTATTGGTGTCTCCTTTGGATAGAGGTCCATAAACATTGTAATAGGGAAAGGATTCCCAAGAGATTGATTGAGAAAATTTTAGTGAAATATTTTCTCCGTGGAGTAGCCCACATTGGGTGAACCACGTTAAATTGGTGTCTCTATTGTGTGTGATGATTTGTGCATTGCTTTGGTTATTGCTATTGATATTGCCATTGATTATATTGGATAATACTATTTGGGAAAGAAAAGTAAAAAGTGGTCTTATACTGTTCACCCCCCTCTCAGTATAAGCTTGTGTTCTTCAAGCATTTATTCAAGGTCTTAATTGGTCCAACAAAAGTCATGTTACCTTAATCAGGGGCACCTTCATAATGTCACCCACACAATTTCACAAAGTCAAATTTCCATCTACACAACCCACGTTCACAAATTCCTAGGTGTTTTCGGTCACTCAACCATTCCTAGTATTTTAAGCAACCTCCAAAATACATGTTGAGTTCTTTTAGGACCATAGCACATATACACTAAGAAAATCTTGAGTTTGGGAACTGATTCCAAAAATATTCTTGAACCAAAAAAAACCTTCACATATTAAAAACATCTTGTGTCAAAGAGAGATAACATTATCCTTGGTTTGAACCTTGAAATGAAAAGGGTCATCTTTGCTAATCCCATCATGCAACATAGTCCATAAGAACAATGGTTTGCACCACTATCACAATTGCTTCAAATTCAAAAGATAGAGTAGTAAGGATAGGGTACAATTATCATCACACTTAGGTTGAGAATCCAATTCTCCAAAGCTCTAAATATTTTACATCACACACCACTGATCATTGCGTTGTAAGGATCATACTACCTTTCCAATCAAATGGTTAGGTAGTCATTCTCAAAATTCAAGAAATCAAAAACAAAGTCATCGATTATGGATTTATCCTCCATCGAGGCTATAAACGCTTGAATGGCAATGGAGTACGCTCATGCATGGCAACATGTCTCTTTTAAAAGAGACCTCCAAGTCCTAACCGCTCATACGGATAAGCTAGATTCTTGGTTTCATCCATAACAGGTTTACCCAACTTAGTCAAGATGAGTTAATGACCTCACTTGCACACACACTAGTTCTTGATTGTTTAGGGTCATTACCTTACTCTTGATTTAGTAAATAAATTCACTAGCACACACATTTGATCCTAGAAGGATTAAGTAGTTTTAGTGGGTTTGTTTGATGCCACTATGATGTTTGAGTCTCTTCAAAATAAGCAGTATTCCATATCAACATCCATATCTTCTTCCACATCAATATCCATATCTTCTTCCATGTCAACATCCATGTCAATTCATAAGTCATCCATACCATACGCCACCAAGTTTGGTGCCCTTGATTAAACAACAATGCTAGAAAAGGGTCAAACAAATATCTAACTAATAAATGATCATTAGCATCCACAAATGCTACCTTACTTTAATCATCCATATATTCCATCTTGCATGAATTTAAATAATTTATAAAATAAATATTACAACTCCTTTTTAACTTCTATCTTTTGCACTGTTTCACTTGATCTTTGGCATTATTTCTAAATATCAAATAACCATCTTTGTCCCCTTTATTTCCTGCTAAAATATTTGGTATTAATGTTGACTTCATCTGGTGACATCAATGACAACTTTGACTTAGTAACTCAAAATTTCCAACAATCTCCCTCTTTGTCATTGATGGCAACCCATATCCTTTTACTGAAACCTGACCTTCCTTTTTCTTCTGCTCCCCCTGGCTCAATGCTCTCTCAAATATCAAATCTCTCCTAATATCAAAACTATTCCCAATACACAAATCACACAAATCTCTCCCTCTTTGACATCAATTGCAAAGGGTCACCTTTGGGGCTCGGGGCTAAGAATGATCCTCTTAGCTTAACCCCTACCCCACCTCCTCATGAGGTGGTTAATTTTGGGGTGGGAGTATTTCTACTCCCCGAAAGCATTGTTCTTTACCTTTATCTTTTTTTCTTCTTTTTTGAGTTTTTTGAATCTTCTAATTATTTCTGTTCAATTCATCATCCCTATTCCTAACATAAATCCTATTCCTATTCATATTCATGTTCTCATTCATGTTCCTATTCCTATTCTCATCCATGTTCTTGTTAATGTTCATGTTCTTGTTCCTATTCATATTCATGTTCCTGTTCATTTTCCTATTTCTGTTCATATTCTTGTTCTTGTTCATATTCCTGTTTCTGTTCATACCTGTTTCTGGAATATTTGTTCTACACCATCTTGTTGTGTGACCATAATTATTGCACTTATAACACTTAATGTTATTATTCCTTGGAGGTACAAATGTCTTAGGATTTCTCTAAGTGAAGCCATATCTTCTTCTGTCATGAACCCTGCAATCCATTGCCTTGTGATAAAACTCATTACATGAGTAGCAATACCCATCGAAAAATTTCCCTTTCTTATATTCCTATCTTTCATGTGTCCTGCATTGTGAAGCCATGTGCCCAAACTTGTGACATGAAAAACATATTCCATTGAAGCTTCCTTGTCTTGACCTCATTGGTCTCCTATTCTGATTGTTGCTCCATCTATATCTTCTTTGTGCATTAATCCTATCTTTTTTGAACTCTTTGTTGTCCAACTCATCCTATAATGTCTCACTCCCACTTACACTATCTTATTTTGATGTATCTTCATCTGAAGTTTCTTCTTCTTCAATACTTGTAGTAGACTCTTCTTCCCATTTCTTTTGAACCTATTTTGAACCAAGACCTGTCTTGTTTGTTTCTCCTCTTTGTATATTGACTATTTTATCCACACTCTTTGCATTGTTTACATACTTGTATAGTTTATTCTTGGAATCTTCTACATCTTCCTTTAGTAGTGCCACTTTTTGTGCTAACTTCTCACATTCCAAGATCTTTGCTTTTAGCTTATATTTGAACTTGCTTGCCTTAGCCTTTGATTTTTCTAAATCCACTATGAGCAATAATATCTCTTCATCACATTCTTGAAACTGAATTTCAAGCTTAGAGTGTTGTTTTCTTACCTTCTTTACCGTATCAAGAGCATAGATAAGTTCTCCCTTGAGATTATAACCATTTTCTACTGAGTAATCCTCTATTTTTTTGCCTTCGTTCACATCATTACTTTATTTTGGATTGTATTCTATAGGATCACTCACTTCTTCTTCTAATGCCATTAGAAGATTTTCATCTGGTCTTTAAAGTGCATCTTCAAATCATCATCACTGAAACTATAACCATCCCTTGTGCAATCATCTTCAAGATTTCCAAATCTACCACATCTAAAACACTTGAGAATAAATGGAGTTTTTTTCTTAACTGGTTCTTTCTCTTCAACCATAAATAGGACTTAATCTCTATCATTGTTTGAAAATCTAGTATCACTATCATTTGAGTACTTACTTGCGTTATCCACATAGTAGCTTCTCTTTTATCTCTAGAAGAACTTCTTTCCTTGTTTGCTTTGTCCATCCTTGCTTTTCTTTTGGTGCCTGTGTCTTTCTGATTCCCTGTACCTGTGATCCTATTTTTATTCATCATTGTTGTTCTTTGGATATTTACAATCTATTGCAAAATGTCCATACTTTCCAAAATTGAAAAAATTAATATATCTTAGATATATGGGTCTTCTGGAACCTTTATCTCTTCTACCATAATTTACTTCTTCATCTCTAGATGAATCACTGCTTGATTCTGACTTCTTACCCTTCATCTTCTTGTTCACTTTGAATGCAACCTCTTTTGGAGGGATAGGATATTTTGTTCTTATCTCAAAATTCGTAGGTATGCTAAGAAAAAAATTGCTTGTTAGAGAATCACTATCAATTGATGTTTCTATAGTAGAAATATTTTCACTGTACCTTTTTGGAAGAGTTCTCAAGATCTTATCACAAGAATTAGATTCATAAACCTTCATTCCAATACCTCTCATTTCATGTACAAGTTCATAAATCTTGTTTTATTGAGTAAATACTTCTTATACATATACATATCTATCGTGGGGATTGAACCCGGGTCACAAGTTCATCAATCTTACTAAGATAGTCACAAATGTTTTCATCATCCCGCATTCTTAAGTTTTCAAACTCTCCTTTGATATTTCTAATCTTAGATTTCCTGACACCTTTATCTCCTTCATATATGTTATGTAGTAGTTCCCACATTTCATTTGTTTTTTTACAATCCATAACCTTCATAGATTCTGATCTATGCAACCATTTTATAATTGCATTCATAGCTCTTGAATTTACATGCATTAAAAGCTTACCTTCCTTATCTATAGGAGGACTGACTGCTAAATCATATCCAAGTTCCACTACATCCCAAACTTTATTGCCAAGTGTCATCAAGTGAAACCTCATCAACATACACCAATACAAGAAGTCACTTCCATCAAAGACTAGTACTGTATTATTGATGGATCCATCCATTTGATCCTTTTGATCCATTGTGTTCTTGATCACTTTTCCTTCAAGTTGTCAAAATCTTCTAAAGGAACCCACTCTAATACCAATTGAATAACACAAGATTATACTGAGAGGGGGAGTGAACAGTATAAGAGAAATTTTTACTTTTTCTCTCCAACCAATATATGAAATGTAAAGATAGCAATATCAACAACAATAATCAAAGCAATGTACACAACACCACACACAATAGAGACAACAATTTATGTCGTTCACCCAAATATGGATACTTCCATAGAGAATATATTTCACTAAATTTTCTCAATAAATCGCTTAGGAATCCTTCCCAATTACAATGTTTATGGACCTCTGTCCAAAGGAGATGTTGATATCCTAAATCTTGTTTGTGGATATCTATGTAGAGGAGAACTCTTTCTCCTCTACTCTGGATGATTATCCTCTAGAAGAATCTACCTCCACTGCAATGACTGGTGGATCTCTCTCCACTTGAATACTCTTGTCTTCACTCAAAATACCTATCCTCAATGTCCTAGCTGATGGATCTCTATCCACTGGATACTCTATCCTCACTGCTATAAACATAGTCCAGTTAGTCTAGCACAACTCTACTCAATCTCTTACACTAAAAAAAGTCCAGTAAGTCTAGCACAAGTCCACTCAAATTTGCACTAAACACAATCCAGTCAGTCTAGCACAAATCTACTCAATAGGTCCACTCAAAACCTACTCAAATGTGCTCAATAGGTCCACACAGAACCTGCATAACTCTGCTTAACAGGTCCACATAGAACTTGCTCAAATCTGATCAATAGGTCCACACATAACCTGCACAACTCTGCTCAACAAGTCCATGCAAAACATATCCAAATATGCTTAAAAATATCACACAAAAATTTCTCAACTCTGCTCAACAGGTCCACAAAGAACCTATCCAAATCTGCTCAACAGGTCCACAAAAAACCTATCCAAATTTGCTCAATAATATCACACAAAACTTGTCCAAATCTGCTCAACACGCTCACACAGAACTTGTCCAAATTTGCTCAATCACCTTCTCAACTCAAACCAATCTCATAGAAGCATAAAGACAATTGTTAGAGACTCAATATGTTCTATACTCTCAACTCAAACCAATCTCATTGAAGCATAAAGAGAATTTTTAGAGACTCAATATGTTCTATACTCAAAACTCAATCTCCACTCAACTCAATCTCAACTCAAATCATAAAATAAAATAAGTTTGTTTTATGGAACTTGAAAAACCACTTCATACATTCACTTGACTAGGCTCAATCAACTCTACTTAACCAATCACTTCAAGAAAAAACTCTTGCTCACAAACCCTAGTGCAAGCATGTCTCATCCAACTCAAAATATTTCCAACAATGCTCAAAAACAAATCTCATATAACAATAATACTCATGATATTTTTAAACCCTAACTCAAGTTCTTTGCACAACAACTCACTTCAATAACAATGCTCATAAAACAATCTCCACATAACAATGATACCCATGTTCTTTTCAAACCCTAACTCAAGTTCCTCACAAAATCCAATGGATTCAACATCAATGCTAATAAAATAAGGTTTTAATCACAACACTTAATTCTAGAAAACCTTGAAGCATTAACTCAAACACTTCACTCAACCAATGGTCTCAACAACAATGCTTATCAAACAAGGTTTAATCACAACTCTCAATTTAGAAAACCTTGAAGCATCAACTCAAAAACTTTCAAAAAGGAAACCCTAATCAAATCCTTTTCACTCCAAACTTAATTTTCAATCAAGCCAATCAACCAACTCAATAAATAAAAATTTTACCCATACCTTTTCTTGAAGAGGATTTGATCTCACAAATCTACCACACTCACAAATTTCTCTTTTACAATCTCAATAAGGGTTAGAGGATAATATTCTTCAACAAAACATATCACAAAAATAATATCAAAATTACACCTTATCATTCCAACTTGAATAATAATCAATATCCTCACAATAGTTACAAAAACCCTTAATTCAAAATAGCATACCATTCACAAAGTCTTAACCTTTCAATATTCCACAATTTCAATTTTTAAGACTTTAAAGAAATAAAAACAGAATTCTCCTTATAACTCCTAAAAGTAATTCTCAACTACCACACTTTATTACAAAGCAATCTTTCCAAATTTCAACCATCAAACACCTTATACCTCCAACTTAGGTATTCAATAAAATAAAATATAAAATAAAATCTTTGCCTTTGGAGAGTTTCAAACTCTCAACGCAGCCCACACAAATGTCTTTCCCATGGCGCAAACCACCACACGTGCTACATGCTCGTTGGAGAGGAAGATGCACCACGTGATTCAAAATATTATGTATTCCTTACCTTGCAAAAAGGTGTGCCTTACGTTTGGCGCTTTCAACACACCCACCAAAGTGCTTTCGCTAAGATTCGAATGTTGTCCTCTTGCATACAAAACGTAAGCTTGCAGCCCACTTACCACTAGGCCAAGGTGCCTTGTTGGATTCCAACTAATCAATGTTTTTTATTTTGTTTCCTTTCATCGTCAATATAAACATGAAATTCACACATTCATTTCACAAGCTCTACATTAATTCGTATGCTATTATTTTTCCAATCGAGCAAGGATAATTTTAATGTCCTTTGGACATAGGTTTAAATACTAATTTTTCCTCCTTTTCTTAGAACGTCGGCACTTCAAAATGTAATTGACGTCGGTGAGGATTATCAAGGCTTTTGGTCTTAAACCCAACCTTTGGGTTTACTAAAATATTTTTTGACTTTATAAAAACCACTTTTGCCTTTTAAAACATTATAATAAAAATTATAAATGTTTTATCTGGGTTTTCACCATGGCACATTTTAATATTATAATAACCATTATTATAATATTAATCTTCGATAATGTACCTTTCATATTTATTTATAAAATTTAAATTCATACTAAATTTAAATAATTTATAAAATAAATATTACAACTCCTTTTTAACTTCTATCTTTTGCATTGTTTCACTTGATCTTTGGCCTTATTTCTGGATATCAAATAACCATCTTTGTCCTCTTTATTTCCTACTGAAATATTTGGTATTAATGCTAAATTCATATGGTGGCATCAATGAAAACTTTGACTTAGTAACTCAAAATATCCAACATAATCATCCATAACATCTCATATGCGTTAGTCATAAACATAAACATGCATTCCAAAAAAATATTCCACAAATAATTCACACAAAAATATAACACAAAAGTAAAAGCCATGTATATGTATATATGAATATCATATATACAATGAGTGCCAAATGTCTATATACAATGGAACACCAAGGCTCATATACAAAAAGTGCATCTAAGCACTAGCTACATCCTCCAAGAAGAGCCTTGTGACCTAGAAGGAGCCTGTGACCTAGAAGTATTCCTAGACCTAGAGGTATGCCTAGAATCACTATGACTCATACCCTCGGATATAGATGAGGTTGGAGGATCAAAAAGTGGAATATGATGTTCCATCAACCTATCCTCCAATGCCTCAATAAACATATGCTAAGATCGAAGGCATCATATGTCGACCTCATTTTGATGCTCCCTCTCTACTAGCTCTACCTGGAGCCTCACAATCCTTGCATCCTGCTTCAACACTTGCCACTCTAGCTATACCCACTCCTCCTCATTCTGGCCTAGGGGTGCATCTGGAACCTCCTCAACCTCCTCTCCATATCCACCATCACCCCCAAACTCGGGAGTCTGTTGAGCAACACCCTTCATCTTCTGTATCTGACTATCAAATTGAAGGTACCACTACCTCTTGTAGGCATCTTGGGTTTCCTCACCCTAAGTAGCTTGGGCACCCTCATCCTAGGTCCCTTGGGTACCCTCATCCCAAACCTCTCCACCTCCATCCATGTCAGCCACTCTCTGAGGTGGCATCCATGCTGGCTAAGCTGTGAACCATGCATCATACTTTGTGGTCATACTCGCATCCTCCATATCTGGGATATTCACCTCCTCATAATCCTCCAAGGCTACCCTCCATGGCTCCATTCATGGTAGCCTTACCTCCTCTTGATGTCTCCTATATCGTATTGGCTCATCGAGTAAAATGAAAGTAGTTTGCCTCATTCTTGTGTCGCCCAACCACCCATCTACCCTATCACACCTACCATAGATACTCCTCATCCCCAGTCCATTGATAACCAAGCCATGGCCTCCATACCACTTGTATGGATATCAATCCAACCCATAAATCCTAGTACCACTAACTCGTCCTCATGAGACAACTCAGCTGCACCTCCTCTACCAAATCCTATCATCTAGCGTAGGGTTGCTACCTACAAAACTCCACCATAGGTAGCCCCTTTGGTTGAGCAACTCTAAAATGCTCCCATACCTAGTATTATAGTAGTAGGCTACAACCCAATCCCTTCCATCCCTGCCTTGTCACCTCATAAATCTCTTGGTACACCTACACTAATAAAGCAGGAGCCCGAAGAACACAAGCTTATACTGAGAGGGGGGGGTGAACAGTATAAGACCACTTTTTTCAATTTGCTTTAAAATCAACTTTAAAAATAGTATAATGTAGTGAATAGATAGCAATAATAACAACAGTAATCAAAGCAATGCACAACACACCATCCACAAAGCGACACAACAATTTACATGGTTCACCCAAAGTGGGCTACTCCACGGATAAAACTTTTATCTAAAAGTTATATCACAGTTCTTTTGGAAACCTTCCCAATTACAAATTTTATGGGCACCACCCCAAACGAGACACCTTCCCCTAGCTCTACTATTGGTGGTGATCCTCTAGAGGACCTCTACCTCCTCTGCCCTTAGCAAGTGGAACTCTATCCATAGAAGACACTTGTCTTCCCTGCTCTGGCTGGAGATCTCTGTCCTCAACTCTATCACCGCAAAGTCGTTCCTCAAATTCGCACCAAACACAGTCCTTCGGTCTAGCACAAATTTGTCCTCTTCCTCTATTCTTTTTTGTTACAGCCGCACTTGGTCAAAACCAACTTTTTACTGTCTACGCAAACATAGTAGCGCAGTCTTCGCACATTTAGCGCAAACACAGCAGCACAATCTTCACACTCTCTACTAAAATACTATAGCACAGTTGTTGCACACTTTACGCAAACATAGTAGCATAGTCATTGCACACTCTATGCAAACACAGCAGTCGATCAGACTTCCACTTATGCACCTCTGCGATCGAACTTCTCCTTGTACTCTGTCTGCACAAATTGCACTTCAAACGCACACTTGATTGATTGCCAAACTCTTCAAGTAGCCCTCCTTTTATACTCACAATCTCAAGATTAAAACCTTGGTCTTAGTCGACTGTTTACCCTTCAACCACGTTGGCTGCAAAACCCTACGCTGCATCGGCCCAGATATAACTTTGTCGGCTTCACTGCCTCCCTGTAGCTTCTGGTGCAAAACTTCAACATGTCATGATATCGCGACACCTTTGCCTGCCGTACACCTTCTATTGCTTGCTGTCGTGAAATCATGACACTTTTTGCCTTTGTCAGCCTTGACTTCATCCTTGTCGTAAAATCATGACACATCTGACTTTTGCTGAAGTTATCTGCAACTCTGTCGCAAAATCATGACCCTTTTTCCCTCATGGCCTTCTTATCTACTTTTGTTGCAAAATCGTGACACATGCTTTTGCTGGTGTCAACTGCAACTCTGTCGCAAAATCATGACCCTTCTTGCTTCTTCAACCTTTTCTTGGCTTGCACCAACAAAAATGAAACATGTCACGAAATCGCGACGCTTTCGCTGCCTAAAGCTCTTTTCTGCTATATGCCCGCAAAACTGGAACATGTCACGAAATCATAACGCTTTTGTCTACAAAGCCTTCCTCTCTACTTCTGTCATGAAATCGTGACACTTTTCCTATAGAAGACTTGCTTCCAGTTTCTATTAGAAAATCATAACACCTTCTCCAACTAAATGCTGCCAACTCAACCTATCGTGAAATCGTGACACTTTCTGCATTCGCAAGCTTTCTCTTCAACCTGTTGTGAAATCGGGACACTTTCTACAACTTACTGCTGCCATCTCAACCTGTAACGAAATCATGACACTTTCTGCATCCATACAACTTCTTTGTAGCCTATCACAAAATCATGACACTTTTTGTTTCAGACTCTTCCTTTTGCTGCATGTCGCAAAATCATGACAATTCTTTCTTCAAGCTTTTCAGCATGTTGTCAAATCACGACAGTCCTTACTTTGATTTTTGTAGCTTGTCACGAAGTCGCAACAGTCCTCACTTTGTCTTCTATAGCATGTCGTGAAATCGTGACACTTTTCCTTTCGGACTCTCTCTCCTGCAACATGTCACGAAATCGTGACACTTTCTCATCCAAACAACTTTCCTAGAAATGTGTCGTGAAATTGCGACACTTTTCTTTCTTTGCCTTCCTGCACTTTTTGAGTCGTGAAAATGCGACATGTCACGAAATCGCGACACTTTCCAACTTGCTCTCCTTCTCTGCCAACATGTCACGAAATCATGACAGTTTTGCCCGAACTTTCTCTCTCCTCAAACATGTCGTGAAATCGTGACAGTTTTGCCAACACTTTCTCTCTCCTTAAACATGTCGCGAAATCGTGATAGTTTTGCCAGCACTTCCTCTCTCCTGAAACATGTCGCGAAATCGCGACAGTTTTTCCAACCGCCTGCATACTTTTTCTTACTTGTCTTTTTCTTGATCTTTTGCAACTGGGCTACTCTGATCTACTTGGAAAATCGCTATCCAAACTGAAACCTTCATCAAAACACATTCTTTGACATCAAACCAAAATGCTTCAAGACCTTCTTGACATCAATGACAACATCTACACTTAGAGCAAAAGCAATGTACCCAAGGTACCCAAAATTGCCAATATCCCCCTTTGTCAATGATGGCAACCCTTAACTGAAAACATATCTCAAGAGCCAAAACTGAACCCTACTGATCCAACAACTGAGAATCTGCAATTGAAGTTTTTGCTCCCCCTGACTTGAAGCTTTCTTCTTCACTTGAAGCTCTCCCACTTTCTCATATCTCTTCCACTTTGTCATCAATGGCAAAGGGTCACCTTTGGGGCTCGGGACTAATAATGAGCCTCTTAGCTTAGTCCCTCCCCCACCTCCTGATGAGGTGATTTAAAATAGGGTTGGGAGTGACACTCCCATTAGACACTCATCATCATCAGTGTCTACAATTTCCTTGTCGGGCCTTCTCTTGAGTTATTTGTCTGTATTTATGTTCCTGTCATTGTTCTAATCCTCGGACCTGTTCATACTACTGTTCCTGTTTCTTTTATCATTCCTATTTTTATTCATACCTTGATCCTTGGACCTGTTTATATCACTTTTTATATTCATGTACCTTGGAAAATCAGCTCTACACTGTCTAGCTGTGTGTCCTTCATTGTTGCACTTATAGCATGTAACAAAGTTATTTTTTTTCGGCATACCTCCTTTTTGAATCCGTCTATTATGAGTAATTGTGTTCCTATTGTTAGTTTTGCAGAACATTGCCTTATGCCCGAACTTATTACAAGAGTAGCAATATCCTTGAAATAAGTTACGGCCCCTGAAACTGTCATTTATCTTCCTTACTTGAGTCATGCAATGTGAAGCCATGTGGCCAAACCTGTGACACGCAAAACATCTGCCATTAAACTTTCCTGTAAATGACCTTCTAGGTCGGGTAAACTTCTTCTTCGCATTCAAAATTTTGTTTTTTGTTTTTGCCCATTTATCACTCACGGACTCTTGATCTGAAGTACTTTCTACATCAGAACTTTCTTCTTTTTGTAATCTCTTGCTAGATTCCCCAACCTATTTCTTGTGCGGCTCAACAAACCCGAGACCTATTTTATCTGTTGGTTTTCTTTGACCTTTGATGAGAGATTTAACCCTTTTGGAGCTATCTTGAAACCTGTATAGTTTATCCTTGTAATCTTTATTTTCCTCTTTCAAGGCAGCCATTTTCTGTTCTAATTCATTATACTCAAGCATCTTAGATTCTAACTCATTCTTGAGTTCTTGAGTCTTAGCCATAGAGATGTCAAGACTTTCTATGAGTTCATCTCTCTCCACACAACATTCATCTAACTTATCCTTGAGTCTAGCATTCTTCTTTCTTTCCTTTTTCAAAACACTAAGAGCATTAGTAAGTTCACATTCAAGATCCTCTATTTGATTGCATTTTGAATTATCAAGGCCTTTTTCAGATTTATTATCACTAGAGGTGCTACCCTTTTCAAAAACCATATATACATCTTCCTTATCATTTTTTGAAGCATCCTCATACATACTAGCAACAAATTCATTATTTGTGCAATTATCCTCAAGGTGCCCAAAATTTCCACATCTAAAACATTTCATGACAATGAATTTATGTTTTGGTTCTTCCTCCTTTTCTGAAATAAACAGCATCTCATTTTCATTATCACTAGAAGAACTTTCACTATCACTGCTAGAACACATACTTGCTTTGTCCAGGTAGAGGCTCTTCTTGTTCTTGTGTGAATGCCTCTTTCTTTGATTGTTGTGCTCATCTTTGTTCTTTCTGTAATACCTGTGCTTTTCAGAATCCTTGCTCTTAACATCCTGTATATCTTAATCACTTTCATTCTTTGAAACAAGATACGATCAGTAGCATAATGACCAAACTTTCCATAGTTGAAACACCTTATGTTTTTCTTGCTTTTGTGTTTTCTAGAGAACTTGCCTTTCTGTCTGTAATATGCCTCTTCATCACTAGAAGACTCATCACTCTCTTGAATCTATTTGCCCTTTGATTTCTTGGTAACTTTGAAAGCCGCCTCTTTCTTGACATCAACTTTCACTTGAGTTCCTGCAAGAATACTATGGAGCTCATCCTTTTTCAATTTATCTAAATCTTTAGCTTCCTCAATAGCAAAAATATTTTCACTAAATCTATTAGGAAGGGATCTTAAAATCCTATCACACACATCATTTTCAACAAGCTCAAGACCTAGGTCTTTCATGGAGTTAACAACCTCATCCATACAAAGCATGTAGTCACTAATATTTTCATCATAATTCATTTTGAGTTGTTCAAACATAGCTTTAAAATGTCTCAATTTGACCTTTTGGACATTTGCATCACCTGTATGAACCACCTGCAATTGTTTCCACATTTCACTAGTTGTCTTGCAGTGAATAACTTTGGTGAGATCTGCTTTCTATAATCCTCTCAAGATTGCATTCATGGCTTTTGAATTGCTGTGAAGCATGAGCCTATCTTCTTTGGTATAAGGACCATGTTTAGGAATAGTGTATTCATCTTCAATCACTTCCCATACCTCATTACCAAGTGCCATTAGATAAACTCTCATTCTTGCACTCCACAGACCGAAATCTGATCCATCAAGAATAGGTGATGCATTGCCACCTAAAAAATTCATTGTGTTCTTAACCAGTTCTTCCTTTCGACTGTTAAACCTTTTCGAAGGAACCCGCTCTGATACCAATTGAAGAACACAAGATTATACTGAGAGGGAGGGATGAACGATATAAGACCACTTTTTTCAATTTGCTTTAAAATCAACTTTCAAAACAGTATAATGCAGTGAATAGATAGCAGTAATAATAGCAGTAATCAAAGCAATGCACAACACACCATCCACAAAGCGACACAACAATTTACATGGTTCACCTAAAGTGGGCTACTCCACGGATAAAACTTTTATCTAAAAGTTATTTCATAGTTCTTTGGGAAACCTTCCCAATTACAAATTTTATGGGCACCAACCCAAAGGAGACACCTTCCCCTAGCTCTGCTATTAGTGGTGATCCTCTAGAGGACCTTTACCTCCTCTTCCCTTAGCAAGTGGAACTCTATCCACAGAAGACACCGATCTTCCCTGCTCTGGCTCTGTCCTCAACTCTATCACTACAAAGCCGTTCCTCAAATTTGCACCAAACACAATCCTTCGGTCTAGCACAAATTTTTCCTCTTTCTCTGTTCTTTTATGTTACAGCCGCACTTGGTCAAAACCAACTTTTTACTGTCTACGTAAACACAGTAGCGCAGTCTTCGCACATTCAGCGCAAACACAACAACACAATCTTCGCACTCTCTGCTCAAATACTGTAGCATAGTTGTCACACACTCTGTGCAAACACAATAGCACAGTTGTTGCACACTCTGCACAAACACAATAGTCGATCAGACTTCCACTTATGCACCTCTGCGATCAAACTTCTCCTCGCACTCTATCTGCACAAATCATGCTTTGAACGCACACTTGATTGATTGCCAAACTATTCAAGCAGCCCTCCTTTTATACTCACAATCTCAAGATTAAAACCTTGGTCTTAGTTGACTGTTTACCCTTCAACCATGTCGGCTGCAAAACTCTACACTGCGTCGGCCTAGATATAACTTTGTCGGCTTCACTGCCTCCCTGTAGCTTCTGTCACAAAATTTCAACATGTCGCGATATCGTGACACCTTTGCCTACCATACACCTTCTATTGCTTGCTGTCACAAAATCGTGACACTTTTTGCCTTTGTCAGCCTTGACTTCATCCTTGTCGTAAAATTGTGACACATCTGACTTTTGCTGACGTTATCTGCAACTCTGTCACGAAATCGTGACCCTTTTTCCTTCATGGCCTTCTTATCTGCTTTTGTTGCGAAATCATGACACATATGCTTTTGCTGATGTCAACTGCAACTCTATCATGAAATCACAACCCTTCTTGCTTCTTCAACCTTTTCTTGGCTTGCACCAGTGAAAACAAAACATGTCACGAAATCACGACGCTTTCGCTGCCTTAAGCTCTTTTTTGCCATATGCCCACGAAACTGGAACATGTCACAAAATCGCAATGCTTTTGTCTACAAATCCTTCCTCTCTACTTCTATCACGAAATCGTGACACTTCTCCTATAGAAGACCTGCTTCCAGTTTTTGTCACAAAATCGCAACACCTTCTCCAACTGAACGCTGCCAACTCAACCTGTCGCAAAATTGTGACACTTTCTGCATTCACAAGATTTCTCTTCAACCTGTCGCGAAATCGTGACATTTCTGCAACTACTGCTGCCATCTCAACCTGTCACAAAATCGTGACACTTTCTGCATCCATACAACTTCTTTGTAGCCTGTCGCAAAATCGTGACACTTTTTGTTTTAGACTCTTCCTTTTGCTGCATGTCACAAAATCATGACAGTTCTTTCTTCAATATTTTCAGCATGTCGTGAAATCATGACAGTCCTTACTTTGATTTTTGTAGCTTGTCACGAAGTCGCAACAGTCCTCACTTTGTCTTCTGTAGCATGTCGCAAAATTGTGACACTTTTCCTTTCGGACTCTCTCTCCTGCAACATGTCGCGAAATTGCGACACTTTCTCGTCCAAACAACTTTCCTGGCAATGTGTCACGAAATCGTGACACTTTTCTTTCTCTGCCTTCCTGCACTTTTCGAGTCGCAAAAATGCGAGATGTCACAAAATCGTGAAACTTTCCAATTTGCTCTCCTTCTCTACCAACATGTCGCGAAATCATGACAATTTTGCCCAAACTTTCTCTCTCCTCAAACATGTCGTGAAATCGTGAAAGTTTTGCCAACACTTTCTCTCTCCTCAAACATGTCGTGAAATCGTGACAGTTTTGCCAGCACTTCCTCTCTCCTGAAACATGTCACAAAATCGTGACAGTTTTTCTAGCCGCCTGCATACTTTTTCTTACTTGTCTTTTTCTTGATCTTTTGCAACTGGGCTACTCTGATCTACTTGGAAACTCAATGTCCAAACTGAAACCTTCATCAAAACACATTCTTTGACATCAAACCAAAATGCTTCAAGACTTTCTTGACATCAATGACAACATCTACACTTAGAGCAAAAGCAATGTACCCAAGGTACCCAAAATTGCCAACAAAGCCCATGCATACAACTACCTCATGGTGACCATATCATTCACCACCCCTATCAGGTTCCAAGGGAACCTACATCCAGTGTTATTCGATGCCACAATGTTGGCCAACATGAACATCACCAATGCTCAAAGGGGGTCCAACTCCTTGTCCACATACATGGATAGATAAGGGATACCTCCACTCTCCACATTCACCCCCTCCCATGCATCCCCAAACATCCTCCTCATCTCTATCTTCCGGTTGAGCCCAACCTCAACCTAGAGATCCTCCATTGACACCTTGAGGATGCGATACACATCCTCCAAGGTCATAGTAACCTCACCCATAGGGAGATGGAATGTCCCCCTATCTATGTCCCACCTATCTACCAAGGTAGAAAGGTACCCCTCATCTACCCTCACCACATCCAATCAGGCTACCTCCACTAGCCCCACCTCCCTGAGTGGCTTCCACTCATCCCTCGTAATCACCTTCCTCATTCTAGGAATGAAAGGTGAAAAATGATTTCGAGCCTCCAAAACTCTAACCTGCAACACAACCCAAAATATTTGTTAATAATTCAAAAAAAAAAAAACTTTACACAAAACACAATAAACAACAGGTTGCCTCTGCCATCCATGCCTAAGCAGTAGCTCCGACCTCCACACCAGCTCCATCCACTGTCGTAGCTTCCATGCTACAAACACTTCACCTCACTTCACTCCTCATTCACCCTTCACTCACCAGAGACAACTTCTCAAACTCTTCAGATGCACAAATGAGCTTGAAATATGCCTAGCAAGCTATTTATAGTTGTTTTAAGCACTTTGGAGCACCCACGGGTGCTTCCTGGTGCACTGAAGCATCTACGAGCATTTTTACGAACTGCAGGCACCCATGGGCATTTTGTGTCAACATGGACAAAATATAAACTAGCACAAAATAGTAGTTGCCCCCAACCAAATCTCTCCAAATTTCACTCACCAGTGCATTTCATCATTTTCTTAGGTTTTGTGAAGATTATAACTAATTTGGACGCATAAATATTATTTGTGACCACATTGACCATAATTAACCAAATTCAAAAGTACCTAAAATGGCCCAAATATTCACAAAATGACCATCATCATTCATGCCATCATTCATACATCATTTCACATCATCAATTCTATTTTTACCAAGTTTATGCAACATACAAGTGAATCTTGTATCTAGTGGGAAGTGATTTGAGTCCATGCAATTCGGTAAGATGAATAACTTACAATAAGGACACTTGGTCATGATCATCATAACTTATCTTCTTGATCAAAATTACAATCATATTTGGTATTTCCTCATATTTAGAGTGAAACATTGCCAAGAACAATTTACACAACCGTTGTCATTGATGGCCTAACTCTTGGGGCTTAAAACATCGACAAGACTCAAATTTCATCAATCAAAATATCCTTAACACCTCTGAGATAGGCACTAGCTAGGATGATTGGTTCCAATTGTGGGAATTATTCTACATTCATTAACAGGCCATCCAAGATTGATTCTTTTTCTTTTGCATCATCATTTTGCATATCAATGGTGCCGACAAGGCAAAGTGTTTCAACAAAGATCGAATCACCCCAAATTTTGGGACAACCATTTTTGGTTATGACTTTCCCACAACGGGATACATCTTGCATTACCATGGCATCTACACTTGGAAAAATCCCCTTCCCACTTTTGGGGAAAAAATGGTTTCAACTTTTACATCATTCATATCATCCTAATTAGATCACATCTGCACAAAACCCTTCATCTATTGGGGCAAAAATAGACGCATCATATCACATTTTCCACCAACCCCTTTCCACCATTGGGGAAAAAATGGTATCACATTTTCCACCAACCCCCTTCCCACCATTGGGGTAAAAATGGTATCACATTTTCCACCAACCTCCTTCCCACCGTTGGGGCAAAAAAAATGTATCACATTTTACAACCCCCTTCCCACCATTGGGGAAAAAATAGTATCACATAATCCATCAATCATTTACACATATTTTTCAATTGGCTCATGAGATTCATTTGTAACCTCATTCACCAATTGAGGGGGTAAGCTATGCAAAACTCCAAATTATTTTATTATTTTTTCTTCAAGCTCGTATTCCAACAAGAGAGAAATGTTGCTTTTGCACTTGGCCAAAATAGGTGTCTTGTGTTTTTGCACTACATTGTGTTTCACGCAACGCATTATGAAAGGGAATCCGTAGACACCAATTCCTAGCCATTTGCCCACTATCCCCATTTTTCCATCATTTTCGATCATTATTCACATTTATTTATATTTATTTATTTTATATATATTTAAATATAATATTTTACATTATATTTTAATATATATAATAAATATGTATTTATTTAAGTGAATTAATCCCAACCATCCAATTTCATTTAATCTCGACCATCCATTTACATCAATTTATGCCACACCCTAAATTTATTGTCTACCCTTAGATGTGCTTTAATATCAGCCACACAATTAATGTCATTGAAACTCTAGCATGCCCTAGGTTAGATTATAAATAGGAGCCATTTTGATGGCTCAACCCCTAAGTCTTTGTCTAACCCTGAGTTCCTAGATTTTTGAATGCCTTGAGTTCTTGATTCTTTGCAAACCTTGAGTGCCCTAACCCCCATTCCATTCATCGCATTTCACCTCCCTCACTCATGATATCCATCATCGTAACCTGCACCCTCGCATGATCTTCTTATACAAAATTCCCCATCAATCGTAAGGTGCCCATGGACACCTCATCAGCCCTAGGTGCCCATGGGCATTTCCTGTAATCACCAAGTTCCCGTTGGTATTTTAAGCTCCCATTCTTGCAGTCCTCCTAGCCTCTAGGTGATGCTAGGGTATCGCTGCACCAACCATTTGCATCAAACATCATGCATTAGAGGACATCAAAAAGGTAAAACATATCAACCCTAAATTGATTTATTTGCATTGCATGTGTTTCTATTTTTGTTCACTTCAATTACATTACTTAGTTAGTATTTTTATCATTGCTTACAAAGGGATTCATGTTGTGGAGCCCTCTCATATACTACTAACTATTTTTTGTGTCCTTGTGTGTAGATCAGGAATATCACATCAGCACCTAGAGTGGCCCAATCCTGGATATCCAAAAATCCCACTCAACCTTGTTGGGATCAAGACACGATTGAAGACACCACAACCTTGCTTCTTAGGGTTTTGAAGAACCCTAAATTGTTGTATCATTGTATCAAAAAGGATTCAAGGATCCAAGCTTGTAACAATGGAGTTTCTAAGCTCCCCCCATCAATAAAAAATTTATTCTATTGTGCAAACTTGTGTTATCTTACATTTTATTTTGATCAAAGCATTTTTTGTAGTGTTGCGTTTTGCATCTTTCACAACTTTATCTTCAATAGGAGAATTTTTTTCTTCTTCACTATCTGAGGGTCTTTCATCACTATCACTTGAAGCCTTGATTCCCTTATCAACATAGAAACTCTTCTTGTGCCTTTGAAAGAACTTCTTTTCATGCTTGTTTTGACCATACCTATTTTTCTTTTCATACCTAGATTTTCCTCCTTCCTTTTTCTTATGATCTTGTTTCTCTTCACTACTATTGCTTCCAGCTTCTGGATAATTAGATGCATAGTGACCAAAATTTCCATAATTGAAACATTTCACTATTTTCATACCTTTGTGCTTTCTTGAGTCCTTCTTGTTTCTTCTACCATAGTTAGCTTCTTCATCACTGCTTGACTCACCACTTGATTCTGGTTTCTTATATTTTGTCTTATTTTATGCCTTAAAATTCACCTCTTTCTTGGAGTTGGGATCCTTTACTATTCTCATCTCATAAGCTATGAGAATTCCATGTAACTCATCCATAGTCAACTGATCAATATCTCTCATCTCTTCTATAGCTGAAAATTTTCCATCATACCTTGTAGGAAGTGACCTTAAAACTTTCTAAGCAACAGTGGAGTCTTCAACTTCAAATCCAAGTCCACACATGGTGTTAACAATCTCATCCACATGAAGTAAATATGTAGCAATGTCTTCCTCATATTCCATCTTCAAATATTCAAACCTTTTCTTGTGGTTTTGTAGTTTTGCCATCTTGAACTTTTTATTTCCCTCATAGGTTTGCTTCAAATTTTCCCAAATATCTTTTGCTGATTTGCAATGCATAACTTTCACAAATTTTGCTTCACGTAATCCACTTAATATTGCATTCATAGCCTTGGCATTATTAACATGTAAGAGCTTACCATATTTATCTGTGGGAGGATTAGTTGTAGGTGTGAAACCATCCTCAACTGATTGCCATGTATCATATCCTTGTGCCATCAAGTAAGTCTTCATTCTTATGCTCTAGAAAGCATAATTGTTCCCATCGAACAATGGTGCCTTATTTTATGAAGATCCATTCTGAGATGCCATCTGTGTTCCTGTACTATCTTCCTTCAAGTTGTTAGACTCTTTCTAAGGAACCCACTCTGATACCAATTGAATAACACAAGCTTATACTTAGAGGGAGGGTGAATAATATAAGACCAACTTTTACTTTTCTTTCCCAAACAATATTATCCAATATAATCAATGGCAATATCAATAGCAGTAATCAAAGTAATGCACAAATCATCACATACAAGAGAGACACAAATTTAATGTGGTTCACCCAATGTGGGCTACTCCACGGAGAAAATATTTCTTCTAAATTTTCTCAACAAATCTCTTGGGAATCAATTCCCTATTACAATGTTTATGGACCTTTGTCCAAAGGAGACACCAATCCCCTATGCTCTTATTTATGGATCTCTCTCCACAGGAGAACTCTTTCTCCTTTTCTTTGGTTCATGGATCTCTCTCCATAAGGAGAACTCTATCCCCTTGCTCTGGTTCGTGGAACTTGATCCAGGAGAACTCTATCTCCTCAACTGGTTTGTGGATCTCTCTCCATAGAAGAACTCTATCTCCCCAACTGGTTCATGAATCTTACTCCACAGGAGAACTCTTTCCCCTTGCTCTGGTTCATGGATCTCTCTCCATAGGATAATTCTTTCTCTTTGCTCTGGTTCATGGATCTCTCTCCACAGGATAACTCTTTCCCCTTTTTCTAGTTCATGGATCTCTCTCCAAATGAGAAATATTTCCCATTGCTCTAGTTCATGGATCTCTCTCCACATGAGAACTCTTTCCCCTTGCTCTGGTTCATGGATCTCTCTCCATAGGAGAACTCTTTCCCCTTGCTCTGGTTTGTGGATATCTCTCCATAGGAGAACTCTTTCCCCTTGCTCTAGTTCATGGATCTCTCTCCATAGGAGAACTCTATCCCCTCTACTCTGGCTAGTGAACTTCTAGAAGACTTCTACCCCAACTACTCTGGCTAATGGACCTCTATCCATAGGATACCTTTATCCCCACTACACTAGCTTATGGATCTATCTCCATATAAGACTACTGTCCTCTTTGCTCTATCACCTCCAAAGCCTACTCTCAAATCTACACCAAAATCTATCCCAAGTCTAGCACAAATATGCTCTATATCTGTATTAAATCTATACCAAACTCTGTCTCAAATCTACACCAAAATCTGTCTCAAATATACACCAAACTCTATCCCAAGTCTAGCACAAATATGCTCTATATCTGTATTAAATCTATACCAAACTCTGTCTCAAATCTACATGAAACTGTGTCTCAATTCTAGCACAAATCTGCTCTATCTCTATCTCAAATCTGCACCAAAATCTATCCCAAGTCTATCACAAATTTTCTCTAACTCTACTCACTAATCTGCACCAAACCCTATCTCAAATCTGTCCTCAAGCCTTAACACAAATCTTGAACAAACCTACTCTCAATTTTATCTCAAATTTGTCCTCAAGCCTTAACACAAAGCTTGAACAAACATGCTCTCAAATCTATCTCAAATCTGTCCTCAAGCCTTAACACAAGACTTGCTCAAATCTGCCTTCAAGCCTTCTCAAAAGACTTGCTCACAAACACAATTTAAATCTCTTTCAAAAACTTTCTTCACAAAAACAAATTCTACTAAGAATTTGTTTAACCTCTGGAACATATAGAGAATGATTTTCTCTATCAAAAACTCAATATGTTTCACACTCACAAAACTTGTATTCAATCAACCAATCTCTTTCTCTTGCTAATCCCTTTCAAATCAAAACAATGTATAACAAAATTGGTTTATTCTTCTTGCAAATTTCTCTCAAATATCAATCACACCAAAACACAATTTCCCTCATAAAATTGATCTCAAACACTTTTACAATTGCAATCAATATCTTTCAAACCAATGTTTAAAAATATTTCACAAAGATATACTAACTTGTCTTCAACCCTAGCACAAGTAGTTCAAAATATCTAGCACAAATATCTCAATCTCTTTCAACAATGAAAGCACAACTTGTTCTCAACCTCTATCCCAAATGTTTCCAAAACATTCAACAATGAAGCACAAAACCTCACTCAAATATTTCCAACAATGCTTATCAAACAATCATTTTCACTCCACCTTATGTTCCAAAAAATTCATTTCAATAAACACCTTAAACAAGGGATGATGTGCCCATACCTCTTAATTTGCTCTTATGGAGATATGTCTTCAAAACCTGTCTCACAAATAACTAATTTCTCTAATGCCACTCCAATGGTTAGATTGCAAGATATTTTCTCAACACATCCACATGAATTTTCACTTCAAAAGATATTTCACCATACAAATATTACAATAAAATATCAACCACTATAACACCTTATTACTCCTATTATCTCATGCAAAATAATGCTTCAACAAAACAAACCAGAAATTACATACATGAATTTCACATATACACCTTATACCTCCTTATGAAAACACAATAATGCACTTCAAATTTCAATAAGACCAAAGAAATTATTATTTCATCTCATGCATCCACCAAGAACTAGCAATCTGAAACTTCACTTTTCAACCCTTTCTAAAATAAAAAGCAAATCACTTTACTATCCTTATGGCTCCCTAACCATTTCACATCAACATAATAAAAATTAACTAACCCTTATAACTCCCTAACCAAGCTTAAAGTGCATACCTTTTAACAAAATTTAATTCTGCCCTCAAGCGCTACCACCGCTATTCAAAACTATGACCTCACTGGCCCTCGTGCCCTAGCACAAGGGCAAACACCATGTGGGCTAGCCACCCACACAAACCAAAAGAGCACGTGCTCCTTCTTATCCTTTACCGTCGATGCAAAGACTTCAACATGCAAAAACCCTCCGTGTGAATCGAACGCCGAACCTGCTGCCAACTACGCACTCCGCAAGCCAAGCTTGCCAACTAGGCTACCATCCACCATCGGATGGAGTTTGGACACCCTCCGCATTTATCTTCATGCTTCCTCAAATTTCGTAGAATCTTCTATGTCTGCCTTCACACCTTTGTCGAATGAATATTGCAAGTAATAATTCAGGGGTTAATTAAATTCGAACACCTTGGCTTTGCAATACCTTAGCCCTTTTATACACATTGCCTTTTGACCTTGGACGTCGATGCACTTGAAACAAATGCCTCCATGCAATTTTAATTTTCAATTTTTGGTGCCATTAAACCTTTTCAAAAATATTATAATAAATTAAATCTAAGGTAGATTTAATTATTATAATTTTATTTTAACCTTTGGGCCTTTTAATATTTAATTATTATAATTATTTAAATCTTCATAGATTTAAATATTATAATTTTTCTTCTTCTTGGACCTTGTCTTTGGAAAACCTCTTCCTTTTTATTTTGCAAATGCCACCATGGTAAAACATTAAACCTTTATTTTTCTTATCATAAATGACAACCAATGTCATTAACCTATGCCATTAATTCTTTGACATCAATGACAACAATATACTCAAAATTTCCAACAGATCATGCAATGTGGGTAGTAGCACTAGTAATAAATCAAAATGATTTTTTGTGTTCATAGTTTCTTTGCTCCACATTGTGGGGAAGGGTGGTTTTTTATAATCCTTCTAGTTTTCTTGTGTTTCCCTTCTGGTTTGTGGTTTCTCCCCTATGTGGGTTTGTGCACTCTCGTTCTTTATTTTCCTGCTTCTTGGTTGTTTAAAATTCTATGTATTGGCAAGAGTGCATTTTCTATAATTTTCTTGCTTTTTGGTTCATATGCTAGGCATGATTTTTTTCAAAGTGCTTGGTTGGATGGGAGTTTTAAAATTCAATATTTACCACCTTCTCTTTTTCTTGCTGGGTAGGTTTTTCAAATTTGTTGTTGGGTGTGTTTCCTGCTTTAGGTCCTGTCCTATTTCCTGCTTTTGTTTCCTATCCTGCATCCTATTTCCTTTCCTGGATCCTATCCTTAGGTCCATCCTGGGGCCTTTCCTATTGGTCGTCCTTTGGCCTTGCTTAAAGTCTTTTGACTTGTTGTAATCATTTTTTGGGTCCCTTGATAAAAACCCACTTTATTTTAATTTAACCCATCAAAAAAAATCAAAATGAATTTCAACATAAGAAAATTTGGTAACTTGTGCAAAATACCTAAAAATCCATCTATAGGTGGAAATGTGTTACATCACACACCATACAATTTTCATATTTTTACTCATAAATAAAATATAAAATTCTTAATCTCAAGTGGTAATGGGTTCTAATACACAACCAACATAAAATCCTATATTACGTAAATCCAACATTCTTAATCACAAGTGAATATAGGTCTCAACACACAACAAATATAATATCTTATTTTCCATAAATAAATTTCAACATTCTTGTTAAGATTATTATTATCATTTGATAGGTACCTAGTTTGCATGTTTCCCTCTTTGCAATCCAATCTCCATTGCATTTCATGTTGCATCCACTTTCTATTTCCTCACAATAATATTTTTTATTTTTAATCCTTTTTCCCCCACACACTCAATGGTTCTCCCTATTATTATACTTCCACCTCCACTTCACTCTTCATCACAACTTTCCCCCTTTCTTCTATCACCTCCCATCTACACCCATTTTCCACCACTTCTCTCATTCTTTTAATTATTTGTATAAGAGCAAGCATAACAAAACATAAGAATAGAAGATGGAATATCCAACACCAATCCAGTTAAACTATATTTTTTTATGCAAACATTGCTCATTCCAAGACAAGATAAATGAATAAGAAAGAAGAAATATGAGCATCATTATCAAAATAATATGGGTCTTTACAAGAGACACATCCAATCAAATATACAAGTATTCTTTCCCCCATATTGGCATTTCGTTACCTACAAAACATCATCAAAGAGAAATACTCCCTCTCAAAATTTCATTAGCCCTATAGAGTCAAACCATTTATTAAATTCATCATCATAAATTCATTTCTTTCTTATAAATTTTAGATGTCACACACTATTTTATTAAAATTTATTCATCCCAGCTTTTATATTGCAACCACATCATTCAAAATAATAATGATCAATACATTGCTTTTATGAAATAATAATGTCATTTAGTCACCATAATTTATTTTCATAATTGGATATGGAATCCAAATGCAAGTAAATTATCACATCTATCTAATTAACAACCACACTAGCAATGAGGAAGGGGAGTGGGCACTACATCCCCTTGTATATGAACTTCTTCCTGGAAGTTATAGAAGAAAAATTACCATAGGAGGGGAGAAGGTTTGGGTGTCATAAGGCATTTATATGATTTTGAATAGTATTTATTCTAATATTTAAGTTTGTACACCAAATATTTTCTCATTTACAAATCATCTAACTCAAAAATTTACTAATAAAAACACATCATTACTTATCTTAAGGTTTTATTGGAATTCTTTACTAATTAATTTTCAGCCAAGTGAATTCTTTTATTAATTTTTAATATATTTTCCTAGAAACATTCTATCTTCCTTCTACTATTTAGTATATATGGTTAACGAGTAACATGTTTGAAAAATTTAATCTATATTGTTTGAAAGTTATTGAACTTGAATACTAGCCAAATAAGATCAATTAAATTTATCAAATATTTATTTCACATATTCAAACCAAAATCAATTAAATTTGATAAATAAATTCTATTATAATAATGGGAAATTATCCTCAATTTGATTAAAATTATTGGTTTGTGGGATGATAGAAGTCAATGTGAAAAAGCAAGAAAATTTGATTACATTTCACATTACATTTACATTTTTTAAGTATATATTTTTCTTTTAATATGATTATATGAAATTATAAATATATTTGTATATTTTTAATAAATTTCATCAAACAAATTATGTGCAAAGATCATTAAAAACTTCAAGCTTATCAAACTCAAATTTGAACACAAACTTTATAACTAAGTCTAGAGGGAAGAATGGTTGCAAAAATATATTTCTGCATGGTATATACGAAATTCGTAAAACTAAACCTTAGCATTCATACTTTTGATTTATTCCTGAAAGATAAACAAGTAATAATTATAACAATTGTGGCTATCATACTACTCTTTTATTTTGTGTATTTAAAATTGTTTAATGCTTATTTATTGTATGTAACAAGGCAAGTGTTCTATGAGACCCAATGATGAGGTATATATTTTTGGAATATATTACATTATTTGGTACATGCTACCACCATGGGTACATGTTTATATTAGGAGTTTGTCTTAGATTAGAGTTTGAGTATTTACTTAATGTAATGTAATAAATGCATAAGTGTTAGAATGTGCAAAGTACTTGATGATGTAAATGTGCATGTTATCCATGTGCACATGAGTCCATAGAATAGGAAGGTGAAGAGTCATAGAAATATGGAAGGTCAAGAGTCACCTCTCATTATATATATATATATATATATATATATATATATATATATATATATATATATATATATGCTTTTGTATGGACATATAAGAGAGAAAGAGAGAGACACAATTTTGGTGTGCACAAGGTAGAGTAGTAGTAGTTGATATGATAGATACAATGTAGAGCATGTATGAAATATGGAGAGTTTGAGACCTCCATTTTATAGCAATATACTATTTTCATGAGATTTCATTAATGACTTATTTATGAGTAGTTGCATAAGTTTCTCATGATATTTACTTGCTTAGTATATTGCCTTTTCCATATATGTCATATTGCATGCTCATTTTATACCTTGTGGTAGTTATTTCATTAAATATACAACATCAAAATCCAACATATATGGAAGTGAACTCATTATGACCAAGAGCATCCATCTAATAGATAATTCATCTAGAATTTCAAGGAAAGGGAAAAGAAAACAATAATTTTTCATTTTAAGAACCATAATCCAAAGATTAAACATCTAAAAATAAATGGAAGCATTTGATACAAAAGGTGGAATTACTAAAACAAGGGAAAGAAATAACATGCAAAGTTGATAAAAAAATAAAATGTTATGGATCCAATCCCCAAAGTAAGTTAGATAGATGGAAGTCCTCAAAATAAAAATTCTTGGATCCCTATTAGTCATTTGAAGGGAAAATTATACGAGTAACTTAGCCATCCCTTTAAAACAAAATAGATAATAAAAATGTAGAAGATTCAAATGACATAATAATGGAAAATATCCTGATGGTCCACCCATAGTAAAAATGGTAATGATGGCATGAAGCTTGACCACAAGAATCCTTGCTTCAATTAGAGATAGGTTAGGATTTTTAGATAAGTTCATATTTCTTTACCCATAACCGAGTCAAACCAAATAAATGTTGATTCTAATCATATATATACCATTCATAATTAGTATATACCCTATATAAACAACCCCTATTAGAAATTCATAATTTCTTCCAAGTTACACATTTCTAGTTTCCCTCTAAATCTTATGTAAAATTAGGAAAACAATGTGTAAGTTGGTAGAGCTTCAAGAATGTACTTTCATATAATGGAAGCAATGAGTATAGTTCACTCTATTTTTTTATTTTTAGCTTAGTCTTCATCAACTACATGTGATCAAAATTTATGCTTTTTAGTATGTGCTTTAGAAAATATTGAGTCAAATTAGGCACTTGATAGCATACCAGTTTAAAAACTTTAATAATATTATCCAATTTGTTCAAAACTATGATTAGGAGTTCTATTCCACTATTTAGGTAATATGTGAATTGAATAATTACATAACAAATAAATTATCTTTCATTCTAATAAGAAGCCATTACAATTCATCTAGACACACAAAAAAGTGCAAAGTATGGTCCACATAAAATAAATTACCTTTAGAAGCAATTTTATTTAATAGCTATCAAGAAGAAGAATAAGGATAGACCTAGTGAATACATGGATTCAATCACCCTCTTATGAGTTACATGTTAATAACCTTTGATTCTTATTTTTATGAAACAAGTTATTGGTCATAGCCATATAAAAATCCATATAATTTATGAATTTTGAGCTATTTTTGCATAGACAAGAAAATTACAATTTTTTTCTTGTAGGGCAATATTATCTACCACCTTAAACACCTAGGCTACCACATTTCCTATGTTTTATGCTCTTCAATGTAATCCATATAACTCATATTAGGCATACATCATTTGAAGTGGCTAGATATAACACCATACATAATATATTTTATAATATTGCAATAGTAGTCCTACTTGGCTATGTCTCAAATAAGGCATAGAGACTTTACATGAAATATGTTTTACCCATGTCATAGCTAACTTTTAAAACAAAAGCAAGGTTTGTATACATCTATTTAAATTCTATAGTGTCTTTCGGTATTATTTTCCAATAATTTTTTCTAGGTGTACCAACCACAAAGCATTGCTTTAATAGTGCATTCATGTTGGGTAAATTTTCCAAGATGACAACACTCATGCCTCTTCACAATATGAATTAAATATAGTATACAACTAAGTCATTCTTATTACAATCATAGATTAATTTTGAATTTTCAACATTAATTGTCTTAGATCTAGATACATAGTTTATCAGTATCTATAATGAGGATGATCTTGTATACTGGAATGGACAAGTCTACAACATGAAATCATTCAATCTACAGATACAAGGATAGGCAAAATTCATGAATCATATTATTAGATAAATTTTTCCAATGTATATGATATAATCACAAGCACTCCAAAAATTATGGTGAAAATTAAAATCTTTCATTCATTCAACATTGTTATAAATAATCCCAACACTACCTAACAAATGAGACTTTTCAAGTTTTATCATAGGTTTCAACATTTTATGTCGATTAGTGGCATACAAATGATATTTTCTCTTCCTATGTATTAGTTTATGAGTACCTTAAATATTTTGCTCTACTTTACCTACCAACTAAAATAAATCAAGAACCAAGGTTATTTAAATTTATCTTGTAAATTTCATTAAGTTTGACTTACTCTTCATTGTTTCAATATTTATAGTAAATTTATTATATGACATTCTAGATGATTTTAAAGGAGTTAATGGAACTTGTGCTGCTCTACCAATTGAGAGATGTTGTTATTGGCCTCCCAAAAGTGGCTAGGTTGTCTACAATGTAGCATAGGATATTGATTGTTTTTGTACAACTTGCTACAAATCCGTCCACATTATTCATGGATGAACAATATCTAGATTATATGCATGTTTTACAACCATTTTCATTAGAATTCCTAGGAATATTATTGATACAATATTAAAAATTGTTATACAATACATCAGCAAAATGTTAATATATTTGAAGTTTTTAATAAGACATTTTCTTACTAATAATTTTAAAAAGAACTATAAAGTAGGCTTCAAAGGTCATTTCTCTTAAAACTAATGGATATATTTATAAATTTTCTTCATGAAACAAGGAGGATAAGTGATATATGAAGGACTATTAGGTTTCCATTTTAAAAACTATAAGAATATTTTTAGGTAAGATTTAAGAATTCTCATTGAAATAAGTTCTCTATCAAAAAGCCAACTACCTATAATTATTTTTATTGCTTTCAATCAAGCATTGATTTTTTTGAAACTTTTGATGAGATAATTTCTTACCAATAATTATAATAATACCATAGAGTAGGCTTAAAATGCCATTTTACTTCAAACTAATGGATATTTTTGCAACTTTTACTCATAAAATGAGGAGGACAAGTGATATATGAAGGAACATTATGTTTCCACTCTAATAATTATTCGAATATTTATAGGTAAGATTTAAGAACTCTCTTTGAAACATGTTCTCTATTGAAAAATACAACTTATGTTTTTCTTTTAGTGTGATCTATTGAATGGGTCCCAAATATAAATTAAGGTTGTACTATAACAATATGGACATTGAAAGTCACATCTATAGGAGAGAGAAATAATATTAGGATTGATTTTGCTAAGGTTTGTAGTAAATCAAGTTTATTTTAATGAGTTTTCCATCTATATTTTGAGTAGATTTTGCATTCTTATATTTCTCAACATGTACAAAATGTGCCTTTTAATAAAACATAAATATTGCTTCTAGTTTTTATAGGGCAAAAGTAGTAATTTCATTCATTAATAGACTTAAACATTATACAAAATTAATTTATTCTTTAAAACTGTAAATACTTGACATATAGCCTTTGTCCTTGCTAAGACAACTTGGTTATCTATTACTATTACAAAGAAAACATGAACCTAATATAAAACTTTAGTACTGCATCTATAGATTCAAAGGACCTAAATTTCTCAACTAAGTACTCTTAACCTTTTTTGAATAATTCATGGGCTACCTATGAAAGCAACACTAGTCTTATTGGATAAATCCCTAGAACACAATAGCGTAGTTCTTCGTCACAGTTTGCATCTCATTGTTGTTTTTTTCTATGTGCTGGTACCTTAGCTCTAACATATTTTTCTATAGATATTTATTCTTGCTTCTCATATTATTATTTTGATAAAGGCAATTGCATATATTTTAAACACTTTGTTGCAGCTTAAAGTTTTAATTTTTTAGAACTTGTTGCCTTACACTATAGTTCATGTTCAAGTATTAATCAATAGAATATATTTTCAATTAGAAAAAAAATCTAATTCACTCCATATTTCATTATGTTTTATGGACACAAGTAACAAAATTTGTTTAATTCTATAGGGTCCATATTTGTTTTATCTTATTCATTGGAGTAAGTAAAATAACAATAGTTCAACCTATGGTTTCACTTGAAACAGTTATTTTCTATCTTGAGTGGGTTGATAGAATATACTCTATGCTACCTTATGCATTAGGTTAAGTTGATGGTAATTTACTTATTGATATCATTCACTTATTTTAGAATGGGAGATTAACTTCTATTTGGACTCTATAACTAGCTAATGAGCTTCTATATGTTCTATCTTAAACACTCATCTACTATTTTATTGTGTATTCTATGATGTCCATGTTGTGGACAGCAATTAAATTTCTATGGTACTTGTTCTTCATGTATAGTAGCTTCCTATGTTATACATTCTTTGAAATGATGATAATAGCCATCACTCTCGATGATAATATACCTTCAATTATTTTGGTACCTTTTTATGTTCTAAAATATATTCTTATACCTCATTACTCCTCACATATTAATTCCTCTTTGTACAAATAAAAGAAAGTGATTTCTCCTAGTGTATTGCATCTAAATATGTAGTCACTAATTTGATATGTTGTTGTTATGATAGAGATGTAATCCTTGGTGGAAGGGTATTTTAGGTTGAATCCATTGTCATGGGGCCTATATGATCTTGTTGATTCATAATATGGAGATTTTATGGCAAAATTTAAGATATTAAATAGGACAAATATGTCTATTAAGCATTTTATAGAAGAGTATTTTAGTTACCATCATGAATGTTTTGGTTGATGTAGGCTTTGTGATTGTTAGTATTTGCTTTCTATTTGGACTTGTATTTACCATGGCAATCAAGATTTTGAACTTACAAAAGTGGTAGAATAGATGATAATTAATTTCATAAAATTCTCCTAACCCTTACTTATCAACCACCTATAGCAAGTTTGGCATCAATTATGATGGAGGGACAATTTATCTTGATATATTCCTATTCAAAGCAGAAATTTATGGATTGTAGGTGATTTTTTTGTAATTTTTATTGATGTATAATTATCCTACAATATCTCAAATATTTTATTTAAATGTAATACCTATGTTAAAGCTTTTCTTATTAACATAGCACCTATATATGATCTATAAGAAAGAAGAAAAAAACTTATTGATCTTCTAGTTTGCTTAAATATTTGATGCAAATAGAATGAATTGTAATTAAACAACTATACTTAGAAATATATTGAGGAATAAGCACTCCTCTTCCTTTTATATTAGGCTAGGCTTTTGAAAGTGCTTGAACCCTTTTACAATCCTAGACTAGCATGCCTAGTATTACAAACCAAAAAACCTTGTCTCTAAAGGTTGCAAGACATTCAAAATATTGAACTACTTTGTTTCAAAACTCTATATATTAACATTTATTACCAATATATTTATTTTCATACATTCTAAGAGTCTCCAAAAAATGAAACCTCAGTAGACAAGTCCATAGATCAAATGGAACCCTTAGCATACAAATTGACATATCTTTAGAAAATGGAACCCTACATAGACAAATCCATAGACCTCCAAAAACTAGAAACCTTAGTAGGAAAATCCTACAAAAACCCAAATCAAAATATTTCTTACTTGGAGTCTCACAACGATTCCAAAAAGTCACAAATCCATGCATCTCCAAAATATAGGACAATCAGTAGATAGGTTTGCAAACCTCCAAAAAGTGAAACCTTCAATAGATAAGTCCATAGAACTCTAGAAGATGGAACCCGCAATAGAAAAATCTATAGATATACAAAAAATGAACCATTAGTAGATAAATCCATAGATCTCTAGAAAATGGATCCCTTAGCAGACAAATCTATAATTCTTTAAAAGTGGAAAACAAATAAATACCTTAGGAATATACATTGATAGATTTCTCAACTTCTTATAGCTAAAAGCTAATAAATCCCATAGATCTCCAAAAAAAAGAACCCTCAACATACAAGTCCACAAATATCCAAAATGAAATTCTATGGACATTCTAAAAATTGGAACTTTCATCCATTGACTTGACTTTCTAAAGTTTTTCCCTCCTTTACCACTAGTTAGAGTATATCTATATGGATTCCATCTAGCGGTATCCATGTTTTATATTCCTCTATGATATATCCCTAATTGGATAGCCAATAGACCACCCTATTTCCTTCTCTATACACATGTACCACCTAAAATTCTTTCAACGAATTCAAATATCTTAGTGTATATATTACTATGTCTACTACTCTCCAGCTTGCCACCATCTTTCTATTAAGGCAATTAACAATATTCAATGAGTCTTCCTTGATTATTAATATCTTATCCCTAAACCGAACCACCATATTTACTCCTTCCAATACCTCTCTAGATTTAGCCTAATGACTAATCATAATGCCCAAGTACTCACTCATCACTTCGATCAACATTCCTTGGATATCCCTTAGCACTAGTCCTCCTCCAACATTCCTAGGATTGCCTTTAGAAGCCCCATCAAAATTTAGTTTCAACCATCCTTGTTTGGGTGGCTACCACTTAGTCATTCTCCTTAAGCCTCCTCAAGGATTTCCATTCACCCCAATTGGACTTAGGTTCTAATGTTCACTTAATTTAGCTCCTCCAATGACTCTAGACTTTCATGAATTTTCAATTCTTGGCTGTATATCTCTTCTCCCCTTCGAAATTACTTTCATTTCTCTCCAACCATACTCCCCATGCATAATGAAATGGAATTAGATTCTAAATTTGATTGTCTTGGAATTTTAAATGGCTTCTCCCACTATTATATTCATCCTACCATTTTATTAGGTAGCACCTACACCACCCCTATCTTCTTTATTATATCACACACTATTTTGAGGAGTAATTACATTCTATTAATATGTGACTCACCAATTTCTCATGAGCTTTACAAACATAACATTTGTTAGAGAATTTAATATCCCTCTTATGTGCATTATCTACTATTAAAATATTGTTTTGGATTACTATTCAAAGAAAAAAATTTAACTTTAAAATTTCTTTCCTTCCCCATAATCAATCCCATTGAATTCCCTCCTTAGTAATTGTAAGTGAAATATCATAGGATGATTTAACAATGAGCGACCCTTCTTGAGTAGCTCCCCATACTATTGTATCCTCATCCAAATTAAGTATTACATAATAAACTCTTAGTTTAGTTATTTTCTTTTTTAGCTCTTCCTCATACTAATTATGGATTCTTAGCTTCTTCCATCTTACCTCTCCCCCTTCTATAAATAATCACTCATGATATTCCTATAATTCTATTCCACCTGTACTCTTATACTTCCTAGTTCCTCGTCCTTCATGAATGGGTACTTCTCTAGCCATGCATATTTTAATAAATGGATAGACCTAGCATTCCTTACCTTGCATTAGGTGCATTTCCATAGCATCTCTCTACCCTTTACTATATGATTCCATAAATAGTAACTGCAATAGGGCTCTAGTGTGGTTAAAAATCTACCATCCTCTTGGTTGTCAAGGTATTTGTCTCTTAGAATTATTACCCATAATGCATGACCCTCCTTCACTAGCCTCTATCCTATATTTGTTACCAAATCCTTATCCATATCCATTATTATTTTAAGCCCATGTCCTCCAGTTGATTTATCATTGCATACTCTCTCCCAAGATACAAGTGGAATAATACTCTTCTCCACTAGTCCTAACCATAGGAAATTTCTCTGAATACTTTTAATTGCATTAGCTGCTTTAAGTGGGATCTTAAACATTGATAATAAATATACAAGGATTTCTTGGAGAGTACTTTTTGGGAAAAACATTGGTTAGTTTTTTCTATGGTTCAATTAATTACCTCCATTTAATTGTCAACCCGGGGTAGCTCGTAGTCTTGTGAGCAGCCGTGCAAAATCTATGCTTGCAATTCCTCCTTCGGAGATGAGTCCCTTGGATTATGGTTTGGGGGTGTTTAATGTTCGTTGAAGTTTATGTTTAAACCCATAATCCTATGCTAAGTCTAAGAAATAGGACTGAAAACATTAAAACTCTAAATAACTACCTTGCTGGAAATTACAAAAAATAGGGAAAGTGCTGGAAATAAATTAATCTATTAAAATAATTACAAAAAAATAGGGAAATAGGGAAGAACTCTATTGCAAGTGGGCCCACGCTTCCAGTAGGTTCTTCCCATGGTAGAATGTTCACCGGACGCTTAGAGAATACTTTTTACAAGAACAATGCAGGGATTTTTATTAACAGTTTGCAACTGGAAAATTACATAAAAAGTCTAGGGGTCTTCTTCAGGGGTGGCCTACATATTTATAAAGTATGCAGCTAACCCTATTACAATTTTAGAATGAATCAATGCATGATTCATTGTTACAGTTGGTTTGCTTGAATCGGGTAAAATATCATAATATCTCAACGTATTCTATTTCTAGAATATGTTGATATTCGATTTGCCCGATTTACAAAATAAATTTATGTAATAGCTGCAACATAGGTGATGAATCACCTTTGACATTATCCCTTGTTTAGTTATGATGCTAAAAATCCTTTCATGCTAGTTGTCGATATGTTCACTCTATTCTACCGACCATAGAGTCATGCTGAAGTTTGATGCTAACGGGAATCAAGCATCACGGTTGAAGAAGTCGGAAAGTAGGCGCCTTTCATTTGCATAATGAGAAGTAGGCACCTTCCATCATACAATGGGAAGTAGGCACCTTCCATCGTACAATGGAAAGTAGGCACCTTCCATCGTATAATGGGAAGCATGTGCCTTCCATCATAAAACAAGAAGGTGCCTAATAGTTAGGTGTCGAATGGAAGTCAGGCGCTTCAAAGGACTTGGCGCCTAACTTCGTGCCTTTTTACCGATATTCTGTAGATGTTTTCCCTTCATTAATTTGTAAGTGCTAGGTCCGAGTTGGACCTTGATGAAAACATGCCAAAATGCAATGATTTCCACTAAATCTACACAAATTACACTTAAAGACAAATATTAGAAAACATGCAAAATAAACTGTCAATTATATATATAATTTCCATAAAACATTTATATCTACAAGAATATATGCCACACATTATGGGGAAAAGAGTACAAAAAATGAGCAATTATATGGCTCATCATCCCCCCATGCTTAAGGGGTGGCACGTCCCTGTGCCACTTTGAACTGGTAATTACCAGTTCTGTTCACCTCATCCCAATAGGCCCGGTTGGTCTGTGTCCTCTTTCTCTTAGCGGCCTTGGCTTTCTCTTTATCCTAGGGCTTTCACCCCTTTGGTGTTGTGGGAGTTGCTGTCTCCTATCCCTACTACTTCTGGCGTTTGCTGCACTAGAGTGGTTCACTTGGCCCTACCCTCTTCTTGGGTGGTTCTCTGGTCCAGGCCACCTTGCCCTTATCAACATTCATATAAAAACTAGTGAAGTTGGTGGCATCTTTCTGGAATGCAAGCTCAACCATTTTCCAGTACTCATGGTGAAGTGGCAACTTCTCACCCTCAGGCACTGATTCCTTATCTCCAAATGGGATGCTAGATTCCTTAGCAACCCTAGCTATGGGTAAATCTCCCCCTGTTGGGTCAAGCTCAAGTTCAACTTTAACCTCTATTTTTGGCATAGGGGGAGTTCTACTACTTGAAGCCAGATCCTCTTTCTGTATAGGGCCTAGAAATCCCATCTACTTAAAATACTCCTACATCCTAGAGGGCTTCCCATATTTAGACCCATACAAATGCTAGAACTGCTCAGGTTGAGCAACTAGAATATTCTTCCGAGGTTTGCCAGATTGTTTTCTGGCCTCCTTTTCTACTTCCTTGAGGGCTTTCTTGGAGGCCTTCTTCCAGTTCTTCTTATCTACCTTAATTTCCTCCTTGAGCTCCTCAAATTTCTATTTTTGGGTAGCAAACTGAGTCTTTGCTGCCTCCCATTCCTCATCGAAATCCAACTCTGATTCTTTGTCAGATTCAAGGCCTAGGGCCTTCAACTCTATAACTCTTGCTCTAGTTCTGGGTCGGCGCTGAGATGGCCTTACGACTTTTATTTTGATCTCAGCTTGATACTCTGTACCCCAGGGTATGTTGGTGCAACTGGTATTTCCTGGTGTATAGGGGATGTAGGTTGCTGAACCTCTTGGTCCTCTATAGCTACTTGCTGCACATCAGGGACTATTTATTTTTCTCTTAGCTTCTTGATTTCTTGAGGCTGAGCTGCCCCTGTATTAATTGGAGAGTGCTCTACCTCTCCCTCTCTATCTATAATTTGAGGCTCTTCGGCCTCCATCTCCTTTTCTCCATCTTCTCCCCCTTTTTAGGTTGATCTATATTTTGAGGTTCTTCAACTTCAACCTCATCCTCTTGAATTATTTGATCTAAAGAGGGGGATGTAGAGTAGGGCTGCTCTACTTCCATTGTAGTAGTATCTCCCTATTCTGGTTCCTTATCAGTAGGGGTACTTCTGTTGCCCCATCGGTCTGCACTACTACATCAACCCTGGTCGGTTGTTTGGCTATTGTTGGTCCATCCTGCAACTACAATTTCTTTGTAGTTGTCAAATTGTTTGATATAATTCATGCATTTTGAGGGTGGCCTCCTTTCTGGACTCTTCAAATAGAGTCTGTTCCTCTTTGAATTTGGCTTCCCAAGTGGAAGCCTACTCTTTCAGATCCTATAGCTGCTATTGTAGATCTTCCACCTGGCCCTCTAGTGGTACATCTACCATGGCTACCTCCTATTGAGGAGTTGGCCCATAGGAAATATCCTATAAAATATGGGCCATATACTCCTCCTTATTGAGCTCATCGATGGGTGTCTCCTCATCGGATGAGCTTGAAACCACCTTCGATGCCCTCCTTCTTCTACTTCAGTCCTAGTGGAGATAGGCATGGAATCTTGCACTACCTCCTCCTCAAATTGGGGTGTAGAAGGGGATGGAACCTACCCTGTTTCCTCCCCAAATTGGGGAAAATCAGGGAATGAGGTCTGTCCTGCTTCCACTGTATTTCCTATAGGCTGGGATGTAGGCATCATCATTTCTTGTTCTATCACCTCTTGGGCTAATTGTTCATTTTGAATGGGCACCTCCTCCTCTACTTGTGCCCCTACTACTACACTAGTGCCCATAACTTCCTCAATTGTCACATTTCTATGTGACTCTGCATATCTCACCAAGGCAAAAATCAGGCCATGGTGAGCTAGGGTAGAAATGGTGCCTGCCTGGTATCACCTGGCCTCATATTTCAAGGTACATGCAAGGTAGTGGGGGACATTGATTTTATCCCCATGTAGAATATGATTGAGGAAATGGAAGTGGTTGGCATTCAGGTGGGAGTACCTACTAGAGCATGTGAAGAAATGGGTGATCTATTCAAAAATGGCCCTCTAGAGCTTGAGAATGTGCTATTTTGGCAAGCCAGCACATGTCAGGTGCTCTATTGGTGCTCCAAAAAATCTCTATGCATAGAGGGTAAGGTTATCCTCCTTGTACGTGCACTCCCCTATAAGAGGGAGGCCCGTAACTCTAGCGATGTAGTCCTCCGTGACTGGGATCTCCAGCCCCCACATGCGCATGACCCCCTCACTCATCGATGCCACAAATTCATTCGCTACTACCGCATCCTAGCCTTGACTGACCAATCGATAGTAGTCCATCCATTCTGTAGCATCCAACTATGTTTGGATATCTACAAAAATGCTCGAGCAATCAATCGGCTCACTCTTATTCAGGTCATGGTTTCTCGACTTATTTCCCCCATGCTTTGCCTCTGATTCACAATTCACTCAACAATTTTACTATCTCCCCTTCGAATTACCATTGTGCCTCACTGTTCTCATTTTTCTTACTAAATTTGGTTGCATAGTAGCTGGTAAACAACTTTTTAAAATAATTGTGTTTATGCATGTAGGTAGTTAATTACCATAATCAATAGTGATTATGGTTATCTATAGTAAATTTCTTTCGAGCATGTGCCTGATTGTGCGGAGGTGATAACCATAAACTATCGACCAATCAGAGGTGTGCCATGCAACATTATGCCAAGTGGATTTGTTCAAGTGGTTAAGGTAATAATGGGGGTTGTGCCGGCACATTTCCATAGACACACATGTTCATGAAAATAATATAGACAAGAAATAAAAAATTTAAACATGCACCTAAATTTGTTTCATGGGTGCATATGTGTAAATGCTCATGGTGCATCACTATTGGTTGGCATTTGATGATGGGGTAAACCACAATAGATAATGATGGCCATGGTTCCCATGCAATAAATTTCCTTGGATGTGATTGGTTCTTGGTAGTTGCACTATGGGTTATTCAAGAAATCCTACAAAAATTAAAAATAAAAATTAGAAAAACATAGCACCTTGGGATGACAAACATCCCCTCCTTGGAAATTGGTAGATATCAAATTTTAATTTTGTTCATGGTGGAGTTGAATTTGCACGTGTAGGGGGAGATAACGTGGCTCGGGCCACATCCCAAGGCTGACGTGTTATTCTATCAAGGCAAAAAATGGCCGTAATAAATGAAAATTAGGCACCTTTTTGTATGGAAATCAGGCACCTTCTTTTCGAGTTATGACACGTAGGTACCTTGTAAACTAGAAATAGGCATCATAGGAATCGGGCGCTTTGCTTACATGGGAAGCAGTTGCCTTAGCAATTAGGTGGACTTATGTCTATCATGGGAAGTAGGCACCTTTTTGCTAACTGTCGGTGTCGTACTTATAAAAAAACTTTATACAAACTTTTTTTTATATATGCTAAGAAGATATGGTGTCAGTTTCTAAAAATTGGTAGTCGATCGTTCTCTTAAAAATTGGGAGTCAAGCATTGAACTGTCAGCAAACGGGATGTAGGTACCATCTTCGTAACATACTAGGAGTCAGGCACCATGAAGCGTACAATAGGAAGTAGGGCCTTTATTGTACAATGGAAAGTAGGTCCTTCCATCGTACAATGAGAAGCAGCACCTTCTATCGTACAATGGGAAGTAGGCACCTTTTGAATAACTGGAAGTAGGCACCTTCCCATAAAATACAAACACATGGCACTTTTATTTTATTCAACAGGTGTTGACTTGTCCTTGTATATGCACTGTCAGGTTGATCAGGCCTTTTCAGTGCTTCTGATTGAAAAATAGGTACAAGATTAGCATCTACCCCTGAACCAGTAGTTGAGTGTTTTATTGTCCAAAAAGACCAATCTAAACACTCTTGTGCAGGTTCAGGTTTAGTATTCCCCTTTCTGAATGGGGACTAACTACTCCTACTACAAGCAAATTCTCCTAGAAATCTTGGAAAGTGTAGGTTCATGGATCCTGTGCTTGTTAGGCCTAGGTCTCCTAGGCTGCCTAATAGTTGCACAAAGGGCATTGTTCCTGCAAAATAAAAACACAACTAAAAAAAAAAAATTTTAAAAGAATAATTGTCTTTGGGACTATGTGGACTAGGTCCACATCTCACTGACTCAAGATAAAATCAGAATCAACTAGGGTCTCCCCCATGCCTAATCTAGACTCAATCATGTATGCTTCAGACACATAGTATGGATGCAGGCGGTGGCCATTGACTATCAATGTAATGTTGTTGCCATCTATTGTTCTAACTCTTACAACCCCATTATTGATGATTTCAATTACTTCATATGGCCCCATCCAATATTGCATGAGCTTGCCCTTCCTTTCCTGGAACCGAGAATCATAGAGTAATGCCCATTCTCCCACTTTAAGCTGCTTTGGCCTAGTGTGGCGGTCATGCCACTTGGCCCTTTGTTTTTGAATGATCTCTATTTTCTGTAGAGCCTCAAGGCGGTATTCATCCAGCTGATTAAGCTACTGAATTCTATATTTTTGTGCATCATCCAGATTGATATTCAATTCTACAACAGTCCTAAGTGTTTTAACTTCAAACTCTATAGGCATCATGGTTGTTTTCCCATAGACTAACTGAAATGGTGTGAAACCAGTAGTAGTCTTCCAGGTGGTCCTGTAGGCCCACACTACTTCTGGTAATCTAGTAGCCTAGTCCTTCTTGTGTTGTTGCACTATCTTTGTCAAGATATTCTCCAATTCTCTATTGGTCACCTCAACTTGCCCATTTTCCTGTGGATGGTAGGGAGTGGTTTTGTTATGCCTAATTTTGTATTATTGCATGAGTTCTTGGATCATCCTTGAAGTAAACTGAGGCCCTTGATCTATTGTGATCTCCCTTGGGACCCCAAATCTTGTAAAAATTGTTGAATACAAGAAGTCTACTATAGTTTTCTCCTTTGAATCATGCAAAGCCTGTACTTCAACCCATTTTGTCACATAGTCAATACAAACTAGGATATACCTCTTACCTCCTGATTATGGATTAATAGGTCCTACGAAGTCCATCCCCCATTTATCAAATGGTTCAATGTGAACATGTGGTTGGAGTGGCATCTCATCTCTGAGAGTAGGTCTACCCATCCTCTGACATTGATCACACTGACTCACATGCTTGGCTGCATCTTTGAATAGTGAAGGCTAGTAATAACCAGCCTATAACACTTTATATGCAGTCCTTTTTCCTACAAAATGGCCACCACAAGGTTCATCATGGCAAGCCTTTAGTATTTCAATTATTTCTTCTCCAGCAACACATCTCCTCATGATTTGATCAGGTCCTATTTTAAATAGGCACCCATCAATCCATGAGAAATCTACACTTTTCTCAATTAAAGTCTATTTTTCATGAGGTAAAAGTGTAGGGGATACTCTACTAGTGGCTAAATAATTAGCCATATCTACGTACCAAGGTATCTGATCATTTAGAGCAAACAAATGCTCATCTAGAAATTGGTCTTCTATAGTTGCATAGTCTGGAGGTGTCAATCTGGACAAGAAATCAGCTACCACATTGTCTTTTCCTGGCTTGTCTACTATTGTCACATCAAATTCCTGTAAGAGCAATAACCATATGATAATTCTACCACTAATCCTAGGTTTTTTTGTCAAGTATCTGATTTTTGAGTGGTCAGTGTGCACAAATACCTGATAACCTATAATATAATGATAAAATTTGTTAAGAGCATGTATTACTACAAGAAACTCTTTCTCTGTGATAGTATAATTCAATTCAACACCTATAAGGTTTTTTCTAACATAATAGATGGCATAAAAATCATCACCATATTTCTGTCCCAATACTGAGCCTATTGCATTGTTAGATGCATCAACATATATGTGAAAAGGTATGGTCCAATTTGGACCTCTCAGTACTGGAGCAGTAATCAGTTTTTCCTTCAGGGTGTTGAATGCTTGTTCACATTCTTCAGTCCAGATAAACTCTACATCTTTTGTTAACAATGTGGTAAGAGGTTTAGCAGTTTTTCTAAAGTCTGATATAAACCTCCTATAGTAACCAGTTGATCCTAGGAAACTACGAATGTCCTTTTGTGTTTTGGGAGTAGGCAGAGTTTGGATGACTTCAATTTTCTTTCTGTCTACTTTGATCCCATCTGTAGAAAGGTGATGTCCTAAAACTATCCCTTCCTGCATCAACATATAGCATTTCTCATTGCTTAAGGATATGTTAGTTTCCTCACAATGTTTAAGTGTCTTTTCTATATTTTCTGTGGCAATTTCAAAAGTCTCACCATATACAGTGAAATCATCCATGTATACTTCCACAGTCTCTCCAATCATATCTAAAAAATACTAAGAACTTGATGTGTACAGGTCTCAGGAGCTATTCCTCTCATGTCAGAATACTCCCAAGCAAAGGCATCTTGATGTTTTTCCAATGTTTGTTTCAGTTTGGTCTATTGTTCGATTGTCAACTTGTTATCTACATTCAACATTCTACCAGGTGCAACTTCTATTTGTTGAATATGGTGGTCTTTCACTCCTACTAATGGCAACTCAGGAGGAGGATAGGAAGGTTCTCCCTAAAAAAAGTGGGAGATCATCCTATCCTCATCATTTTCATCTTCCAACTCTTCAAGTGTCATCACAGGTTGGAGCATTGATAGACCATCAACATTTTGATTTTCATTCTCTGGTTCTCCCAACAAATCTGTAGACTATGCAGGTGGATGTATGATCAGTTTCTTTATATTCTGACCATCTAAAATGGTCATTTGCCCATCTCTATAACTTATGTAGGCATCAACTATTGCCATCCAAGGTCTACCTAAGATTAATGGGTATCCACCTAGTCCAGACTTAGATTGCAATACTAAAAAATCTGTTGGATACTCCCATGCATCTACTGTAATAGTGATATCTTCCAGTATTCCATTAGGAAGTACTGTAGACCTATCTTCCAACTACAGCATAGTTTTGGTGGGCTTCAGGTTGGTCAATTTTAGTTTTTGCATGGTTTCCTAGGGCATGACATTGATGGCAGCCCCCAAATCTACTAGTGTGTTGGGTAAAATACAACCTTCTATTTTTATAGTTAGCATAGGGCTTCTTAGATCTGAATACTTCTGGTTGTAGGTATTTCCTAGCATAAGGTTAGATAACTGACCTACCAAACTGATTGATTTAGTTGGTTTCCTCCTTGGTTTCTTGAGGCACAACTCTCTTATGGCCTTCCCATAAATAGGTATGTCTCTTATGGCTTGAAAGAGAGGAATTGTGATTGTTAAGTTCTTTAAACTGGAGAGGATATCAAACTCTATTTGTATTGGTTTCTTGGGTTCTTGCAACCTTTGTGGAAAATGTGGAACCTCCTCTTTGTTATGTACATGTGTTGATTCTTCTTCTACCTCTTCTATAAGGGGTGATTCCCCTTTCTCTATTTCTACTAGTTCCTCTTCTTCTACAAGAGGAGTGACTTCTACACCTAATTGCTTTCCTGACCTTAACTGGATAGGATCATAATCTACCTTGATATTATACATAGGGTACATCTCATTTTCCATATGATAGGTTGGTTGCTTGTTGTTTGGGTTTGTTGTTGGTTGTGCTGGTAATTGAGGAGTCCTTGGAGTAGGTAAAGTTGGTAGACTTGGTTGTAGTGGAGCTGGAGCAGTATGTTATGGATACTGATTCCAAGCATTCTGATTTCTCCACTATTGCCTAGGTTGCTGATATTGGTTCCAAGGATAAGGGTTGTAAGGATTTGCTCCTTGGGGAAATGGATTCCAAGGTTGTTGACCATACCAACCCATGTTGGGTGGCTGGTTTTGACCTTGATTCTGGTAATTACTACCCCCATAGGATGACATTCCTGATTGCATATTATTACCCATAGGAGACTATTGCCAGTTCCTCCTATTACCCATGAAGTATGCCTCGGCTACTTCAGGTTCCTCTTTTGATTTCATTAATTATGGACACAACTTCATTTTATGATCCTTCTTACAAACAACACATACATGAACTTTGTTTTTTGGGCACTCATTTCTGGGGTGTTTGCCTCTGCATTTAGGATAGAAGTAGGCCAATGCTACCTCATTCTCCTACTTCTTTCTCTGAAGTAGAAGAGTATCCATTTGAAGAGCTAGATATGATAACATCTCGCTCTTAAGGTCTTCTAACATGTTGCCTATTTCTATTTTAGTGATAGTGGTTGACTGCTTAACATTTCTAGAGGTTAATTTACCCTTTCTTCTTGAGAAATTTTGACACAACTACCGAATATCATCCATTTGGTGTTGGTAAATGTCTCCCCTAGAGATCATGTTCAAAGCTTCCAAGGATTCATTTGTCAGTCCTTTCAAAAAAATACTTCTTAGGGACCTATCTCCTAGTTTTGAATGGGGTGATATTTGCAAATTGAAGCTAAACCTATCCCAGTATTCTTCCATGGACTCCCCTTCCTTTTGGGTCATATCTAGGACTTCCTCTCTTGCATCTCTTGCTCTACCAAAATCTTGATATTGATCTAGGAAAAGTTTCTTCAACTATTCCCAGGTAGTTATCCGTTTATCCCCTAGGTTGATGAACCAGCGTAAAGTTGAATCATCTAAGGTGGAAGGGAATAATTTTAGTTTTTGAGGATCTATGGTGTAATCCATAGATCTACATAAAACATCAAATTTAAATAGAAATATGTCTAGATATTCTATTGGTAGTCCTCTAAAATTTGGAAGGTGGGTAGGAGAGATGTGTTTCATCTTGTGATCTCCTCCTACCTCTCCTATTGGAAAACTAAAACTAGTAGATGTTTCCTCTAGATTTTTTGCCATTCTACCTACTACTGGTGTTTCTACCCCTACTTCATTCAAAGTAGCTGTCAATGCTTCTAATTCATTTCTTTTATCCTTCAAAAGGAGGGATAAGTCAGTGTTTGAGATAGTTCCATCTAACACTACTTGCCAACATTCAAAATTCAGTAGATCCTCCTCATATTGAACTCTACTTATCTCTGATCCTTCTCTAGGATTCTATTGAATTATTTTAGAGGGATCCTATGCAAATAGTGGGTGTTGTCACCAATGCATAGGTGGAGATTGAGATGGTGAGAGTTCAGTCTCAGGTTGAGGTTCTACTGAAGCGGAAGGATTTTTAGAAATGACTTCTTTGTTTTTGATAAAATGATCATCTGGTCCCTTGTTCTTAGGTGGACTCATACAAAGTTTTAGATGAAGGTTTCTAAAGAAAACACTCTAAACTACTATAACTAAGATTTCTTTAGAATAGGAAATTACAATGGCTACTCCTCGACAATGGTACCAAAATGTTGGGCAAAATATTGGTTAGTTTTTCTATGGTTCAATTAATTGCCTCCATTTAATTGTCAACCTGGGGTAGCTCGTAGTCTTGTGAGCAATCGTGCAAAATCTATGCTTGTAATTCCTCCTTCGGAGATGAGTCCCTTGGATTATGGTTTGGGGGTGTTTTAATGTTCATTGAAGTTTATGTTTAAACCCATAATCCTATGCTAAGTCTAAGAAACATGACTGAAAACATTAAAACTCTAAATAACTACCTTGCTGGAAATTACAAAAAATAGGAAAATGTTAGAAATAAATTAATCTATTAAAATAATTATAAAAAAATAGGGAAATAGGGAAGAAATCTATTGCAAGTGGGCCCACGCTTCCAATAGGTTCTGCTCATGGTAGAATGTTCATCGGATGCTTAGAGAATACTTTTTACAAGAATAATGCAAGGATTTTTATTAATAGTTTGCAACTGAGAAAATTACATAAAAAGTTTGGGGGTCTTCTTCAGGGGTGGCCTACATATTTATAAAGTATGCAGCCAACCCTATTACAATTTTAGAATGAATCAATGCATGATTCATTGTTACAGTTGGTTGCTTGAATCAGGTAAAATATCATAATATCTCAGCGTATTCTATTTCTAGAATATGTTGATATTTGATTTTCCCGATTTACAAAATAAATTTATGTAATAGCTACAACATAGGTGATGAATCACCTTTGACATTATCCCTTGTTCAGTTATGATGCTAAAAATCCTTTCATGTTGGTTGTCGATGCGTTCGCTCTGTTCTACCAACCACAGAGTCATGTTGAAGTTTGATGCTAACGGGAATCAAGCATCATGGTTGAAGAAGTCGGGAAGCAGGCACCTTTCATTCGCATAATGGGAAGTAGGTACCTTCCATCATACAATGGGAAGTAGGTACCTTCCACCATATAATGGGAAGTAGGTGCCTTCCATCGTATAATGGGAAGTAGGCGCCTTCCATCGTAAAATGGGAAGTAGGCGCCTAATAGTTAGGTGTCGAATGGAAGTCAGGTGCTTCAAAGGACTTGGTGCCTGACTTCATGCCTTTTATCGATACTCTATAGATGTTTTCCCTTCATTAATTTGTAAGTGCTAGGTCCGAGTTGGACCTTGACGAAAACATGCCAAAATACAATGATTTCCACTAAATCTACACAAATTACACTTAAAGACAAATATTAGAAAACATGCAAAATAAACTGTCAATTATATATATAATTTCCATAAAACATTTATATCTACAAGAATATATGCCGCACATTATGGGGAAAAGAGTACAAAAAATGAGCAATTATGTGGCTCATCAGTACTCTTAAGAAGCTATAAATTACTTGGTTGACTCAACAAATTCTCCTTCTAAGTAGCTAATTTACTCTGGACCCTATCAATCAATACATTCCTCTTCTGATTCTTGCATGCCCTATGAACATTGATATTCCCATGTAAATATAAGGGAGAGTTGAAACACTACACCTAAGCTCTACTACTATTTTTATCTATTGATTCTCTACCATTTTTATGAAAAACGCCTTGCTCTTGTCCATATTTATCAATTGTTAGGATGATTTTTCATAGAGATTTTGTATCCTCGTAATTTTCTTTGCCTCAACTATAGATGATCTCCCAAAAAAAAATTGTGCCATCCACAAATTTTTGGTGAATAATATTTTTATGGATATATGGTTTCAACCCACTTAATGCTTTGACTTGTTTTGTTGATCCAATGCACATTCCCAATGCTTCTACCATTATTATGAAGAGATATGGGGGTAAAGGGTCCCCTTGCATTAAGCCCCTATTTATTCCAAATAATCCAACTAAAGAATTATTTATTATAACTAAGAATTTAGGTCCTCCATAGCATATATTCACCCGTATTCTCCAATATCTACTAAATCCAAACTTCTCTAGGACTCTATCTAGGAAATTCCATGAGACTTGGTCATAGGCTTTGTTCATGTTAAGTATTACCATCATTCCCTCCCTTTTACTAATTTTAACTAAATGCATGGTCTCATGGAGTGTGATTACTCCATCCAAAATCTTCCTACCCTTCACAAACCCCCCTTGTTGCTCTGTAATGATCTCTAGGAGAATAGAGTTTAGTCTTATCATAATCATTTTTGATATTATCTTATAAATGACATCACATAAACTAGTTGGCATAAAGTCTTTAAATCCCTTCAATCCAAGCTTCTTTGGAATGAGCACTAGGTTTTTTCTAGCTTCAAACCTTTTCTTTTCACTCACTTATTTATATATATACACATAGACACAAGCCTATTATCATGTTTTGCCCAATTAGGCCCAAGTATAACAACCTCATATTTGATATCATTTGTAATGCCCATCTTGACCAACAAATAATACAACCATTTTATTTTAATTTAAAACTATCCTAAAACAATTAATATCAAATCCTTTTTTTTAAGTGTAAAAATTATTTTAAAAAATCATTCCTAATTTTGAAAGTTAAAATTATTTTACTAACAATGCATTTAAATTTTCCTTTTATTTCCTTCCTTTTTTAAAATAATATAAGATTCTAATAAATCTTTCCATTTTTATTTTAGATACAAAGAGGTGTAAAGCATATAGAGAATAAGTACAAAGAAATTTTGAAGGAAAGAAGTGTAAGAATTATTAAATATCAACATTTTTTACAATAAAAAATAATACATTTAGGAGCATAATTCACACAAGGGTATACATATAGTCATATCAAATACTTTTTATGTCATAATAAGTAGTTATAAATGAAAGGGTTATTTCATAAAAAATAAATAAAATTTATAACAATGTATACAACATGTTTTCCCTATAATTCATAGTGGGAATTTTGTATTATAGATATCAAATACAAAATTCTTTCCCTTAAGAATCTAGATCTAGCTTAGATCTGGATCCAATTGGAAATGAGACTACTCCTATAGGCATCCACCATGGTAAAAGAGATTGGTCCATCCTTCTACCACCAATACCTACCTATACACCTTGGACTAACATTAGATTTAGATTATATATAATCATACAAAAGGTATTACACATAATATCAAAACTAACTACACAACCCACAATGCTTCATACACAATCAAAGCACATACAGGAGTGTAGAATTTATTACCATTAACCATAACCAAAAAAATATGATTAAATAATAAATCTCATCCATTTCATAGCTAAGACATATAAATGCGACAAATCACCCTGAGGGAATCCTTGGCACAAAAACTCTATTTGCATCCCTTCATCATCACATCCTCCATCAATCCAACATACAAATTTTCAATATACAATCTCCCGTATACTCAAGATTTCCCAATATTATATACACCCAATATATACATATATAATTACACATCTACCAATTCCAACATACATTAAGCTTATAGATTCATCGAATTTAGCCATATATCCTTAAGTAAATATAATCCCAAAAGGATTTAATGTCAATATTCCAATAAGAGGAATTCACACCAAAAAGCTTACATACCCCAACTAGTAATTCAAATCTATTATTCTCTTAAAAAAAGTAATAATAGAATAAAATTCATAAGATCACAATGATCATATAACCATGCTAGCAACATTCAAAATAAATTGCAACAAAAGTTCCAACATAAGGAAATTTGGCAACTTTTGCAAAATACCCAAAAATCAAATTATAGGTGAAAATATGTTCCATTGAACACAATAAAATATTTATCTTACTATTAATAGAGAAAACCCCACCTTTTTAATCATAGGTGGCAATAGGATTCAACATATATCAAACATAAAATATACTTTGACATAAAGAAATTCCAACATTCTTATTTTGATTATTATTATTTTCATCATTAGAGAGTTACCTTCTCTACATGCTCCCCTTTGTGTAATCTAATATCCTTTAAATCCATGTCTCCACTTCCTACTTCCTCCTATAATAATAATTATATTTTATTCTTAGCCCCTCTTCCCCACGCACCCCTCAGCCTCTACTTAATTTCTTATCATACCTTTCCACCTTTCTTCCATCACCTCCCATGTACACCCCTTTTCCACCTCTTCTTCCTTATTATTATTTATTTAAACATAAGCATGGTAAAATATAATAAGAGAATATGGAATAACCAAGACCAATCCAATTATACTAGATTCTTTTATGTCAATAATACTCATTCAAAGATAAGATAAAAATATAAAAAGCGAATATTTGAGAAACACTAGCAAAATCACATACGTATTTAAAGGCCATACATACAATTAGACATACAAGTACTATTTCACTCAAGGTGGACTTCAAATAGTTATACCTGCAAAACATCATCAAAGACAAATACTCCCTCTCAAAAGTTCATCAACACTATAGATTCATAACATTTATAATTAAAATCATTCATTCATCTCTGTTTTACAAATTTTAGATGTCACAAATAAACCCATTTATCCCATCATTCATAATGTAACCATATCATTTTAAATAATAATTATCCATATATGATACCATGAAATAATAATATCATTTAGTCATCATAACTTATTTTTATAACTAGCTATGAAATCCAAACGTAAATGAGTTATCACAATTATCTAATTAACAATATTAGCTAACAATGAGGAAGGGAAGTGGGCACTACAAGATATTCCCTATAAAATTATTATATATAAAATATTCCTAGCTATTATATCAAATTTAAATCTTCTTTTACTATTCATATCCTTGATGACAATTTTCTCCCACAAATTAATGTCACCTCAAAATTTTAGAACTATTTATTCAAACACCTACCTCATTTGTTGTAAAACCTAACTTACTTTTGTTAAATCTTGGCTTGTTGGTAAATATTTCTTTAATTTTTTGGTAGATCAAATAAACCAAACAATTCATTTTTTCTTGATTAAATTACATAATCACCACTAAAAGAGGCAATAGTGGCTTAAATAATTCCTTATGAATATTATGAGTTTAATTATATTAGGTTTGAGTCATAACTTCTCTCATGATTATGTATAGGCAATTAGAGTCATGTACTGGTCCAAATATCCACATCTTTTGTAATTTCTAGAAGCAGGTTTTTTATGTTAAAAGGTAAGGTTCAATGAGCTATGCATAGGAGTACCAAATAATATGCCTTTTATCCCTACCTCACCTAATTATGAGGATGTTCTTAAATTGATCTAAGCTAAAGAGGAGCACCTCCAACACAAACACCATAAGAAAGCTTTCTTAAAGAACCTAATATTAAGTGGAATCATCATAAATGTTCAAACTATGTTTTCTAATTCAAGATAAATTTTGATATGGAGAACCTTTCTCCTGGTCCTAATTATTTTTTAAGAAAAAAATATCATTAATATCAATCCCACCATTCATGTTAATATAGGTACTCCAAATCTTCCATACATAGTGAAAAGTAGGGCAAACCTGTCTCTAGAAGAACATATTATTTTTATAAATCTTCTTAAAATTTATAAATAGATTTTTGATTGGGAATATTCATTCCATGTTTGGTATGGATTAGACTCATGTAGTCCAAAATACTATAACTTATGAGGATGCAAATCATGTCTAACAAAGACAATAAAATTTTTCCTCTCTTATGCTATACTTGTACAAAATAGAAATTCAAAAGCTATTAGATGTCAATATTATTAGTCTTATTTATTATTTAGGATGGGTGTATAAGATCATTATAGTTAACAAAACGAAAATGAATGTTATCTAGATTTGTTATGACTTCCAAATATTAAGTTAGCTTGTATATAGAATAACTTTTTTCTACCTTCAATAGGTGCTATTTTTTATTTCTAGGATATGAGATGTTGTATATTATGGATGGCTATTTGAGATAGAAATAAATCTAGATTATCCCTAGTGATCAAAGTAAAATAAATTATACAAAGCTCTAGGATAGATTTTGTTATATTATCATTTCGTTTAGATTGAAAACTTCTAGAGCAACCTATTAAAGGGATATGACAATAATATTTTGTCACCTCAATGGGTAGATTATAGAATCATATGTATATCATCTTTGGGTTAAATAAATAAATTTGGATGACCATCCAGATGACCAATAAAATTATATTTGATTGATTGCATTACTTTAAGGCTTGACTTCACCCAAATAAGTGTGTTTTAGTTATTACTAGTGGAAACTTCTATTATTATGATGTCCTAATGAGGAATGGATGTATATCAAGATAAAATAAAGTCCATTGATGGCATGGATTCCCACATACTATCACAAAGATTAGTCCTTTTCTAAATGCTTGGGAAAATGAAATATTTATCCCTAAGTTGGATTTAAAGGAGTATTCCGCAATCAATTACGAAATAAAGATATAGATTCTAAGTGGGATGAGAGTTTTAATAAGGCTTTTCATGAATTCAAGAAGTTTCTTTTATAGTGCACAACTTTATATCTACCTAATCCTAATAAACCTTCCATTTTTTACATTTTAGCTAGTTAGGTATCTTCTAGTAATTGTACTTACATATCAAGATGATAACAATAGGGTGTGTGCCATATACTATATACATAAAATAATGGTTTTGTTGGAAACCATATAAATACCCATGGAGAAAGATTGTTTGGTCATCTACTTTGCATATGATTTTTTTTGCATTACATGTTATATCAAATTACATGTGGTCATTAAAATAGATCCCCTAATATATCTTATCCAAAAGCCTTACATCCCTAGTGATACCTAATACAAAAAATGGATAACCATAATGTAATAATTTGACCTCTATATTTGTAACCCAAAAGGTATTCAAAGCATAGGTTATTGCTGATCAACTTCTTGTAGCACCCAAAACCTTCCTAACAATATTTAAAAGAAGACTTAATAGATGAATATATAGTTATGGTATCTTGTTCCATCCATGATTTTATAATTATCCCATCATCCATTGCATCTAGTCTAACTTCAGAGTCTACTAGTTATAATATTACTAAATAGGAGAAAGCTATCCTTAAATATCATTAAGTTTTTAACACTGGGTATGAGTTAAATGAGTTAGACACTAAAGAGGACCTCCATATTGATACTTGAAACCCTTACTTTGATGGGTTTAAAATGAGTGTGGAGAAATATCCATAGATTTTATTAAATCACCTTTTAGCATTACTATTCCTATAACATTTAATTTTAGTTTTTTTTATATTACTAATAGTGTGCCAAAATATGAGGTCATTGTAAGGAAAGTTTCCCTACAATATTTTCTTCTTTAAAAAAGCCCAATCTAAAGTGATATGGGCCAAAAGAGGTAGTTGGGAGGTTCTTTCTACCTTCAGTTAGAAGAGGGGATGCTAAGAGAAGGATGGATGAGTATTAAATTCTTACCAACCATTAGATCTTCCATCAACAATTGATGCTCACCTTTCACCCAAAGTTGATAGCATTGAGGGTGCCAAGGTCCATGGGCCATCGATTTTCCATCTAATGGTTTGTGTGATCCTTCTAATGAAAGAAAGCATAGAAAGAATAAAAGGCCATGATGTAGTCCAAATATGGACATGTGATGGCCAGTTAGGAGCCTGAAGAGAAATGAGCCAACATCCAGCCAGAAAAGGTTTGCCATTGGATGAAGGAGATCCTACCCTAGCTAACAACATGTGGCAGCCATGCACATAAAAATGAATTCAATAAAAAGGGTATTTAAGGAGACCCTCGTAATTGGACACCAAATTTAAATTTTATGGCCTATCCTATCAAAGCCAACTAATTGTTAGTGTAGTAATTTCCCATCATATGAGTGAGACTACCCTACCATTTTACACTAGTCAAGAAGGCCATGCCCACTTTGTTAATAATTGGGGGACTCCATAAGAAACTTAGTAGGAATTTAAGGCTGCAACCATCCCTAGTACAATAGGTGTGAGACATGTCAATGACAATTCATCATCCAAAGATATAGAAGCATCGAGCAGTAATGACCTTGAATCTAGAGATCTTGAAGCTACTAACTTCCATTACAGAAGGATTATGAATACAGAATAAAGGAGAATACATAAACCTTATACATAGAGTATTAGAGAGAAGAGGCCATCCTCTTGGCTATAAATAGGCCCAAGTTTATATTGTAAAAGAATTAGAATTTGTCTGCTCACATCTCTTATTAGGCCTTGTGGGATCTTCCTTTCACCCCTCTCTTATCAATTGTAATAAGTAGAGCTCAAACCTTGAGCCACTATATAAGGAGCATTGAGCCTCTTTAGACCACTTGCATTGTAATCATTTCCAACACATGAATGAAAGCCATTATTAATTTTGCTTTATCCTCCTTTGATGTGTTTCCTATTATGGGTTGTCAAATTTTGTGTGTTCATTCTAGCTATTAGATGGAGTGGTGTGTGATCATTTATGACCACTTATTTTATCTAGAAGATGGGATAATATTTTTGGTACATCATCATCATATCTTAGGTTTTAATTTTCTATGGAATTTACTTTCCCATATCTTTATGTTTCTTGTATTTTTTAATTTCATTGCAATTCATTTTACTTTGAAATCCCAAAGAAAATTATCCTTATCTCATGAAGATCTTAGTGTGCCAAGGATTAAATTTTACAAGGATCCAATCTTGATTAAAAATCATAGAGGTTTCTCCACATGCACTCCCCTCACCTGTGATGCTTATTATTATATTGCTTTACATGAGGTATGGGTGCCCCATTCACATTAATCTTATGCCCTAATGGGCAAGTGCGTTCTAAGAGAAAAATAGTTTTTCTGTCATGTTTGGTAGGATGAGATTTTACATTTTCCCCATGAAGTTGAAAATGGACTTCTAACTTTGATCCTGATAAATATCATAGTCAATCTGCTTGTAGAGAATTATCTGGAGATTTCACCTTGCAACTCCACTAAAAATAGAAAGACTTTGAAGAAGTCATCAAAAAAAATATAGATCGAGTTTCTAATGGGGGTATCTATCTCATAATATTTTTTAAGAACTATCTCCCCAGATGGTGACTCTATCCTCAAGTAAATAGCTCAAAATTATATGAGTAGAAGCCTTATAACCAAAGCCTTTTCCTGATCCAATCAGTAAGAGTTGGTGCCACCACTAAATTAAAGGATGAGGAACCAATGGTGCAAGATGGAATCCCTACTGAACTAGCCTCCTCGATAATTTTTAATGTGGAATGATAGATGTGCCATGATCCCATTGACTCCACCTAATGTATGGAAATCAATTCCCATCTCAAAGCTCAAATCCCTATCTTATTTCTTGGGAGAGGATGCTATCACCCCAACATAAAATTTACATTACTTGGTTAGCTTGTGTGTTATGCACTTCATTGAAGATCAAGACAACCTTGAGGCTACTAGATATCTCTTTCATAAGGAAGGCCCATGAATGGTACCTCACCCTCAACCCACTATCAGTCAAAAGTTAGAACCAACTGGTGAAACTCTTGATAAATAAATTTAGAGATAAGACATATGGAGTGTCTCTCTTGGAGCAACTCACAACCATAAAAAGGTACTTTCTGAAGCAATGGATGATTTCAATATATGTTTCCATAAGAATTGAAAAAGGATCCTATATTATATTTGACCACCTCTAGATAAGGTATTTATTTATTATTTGAAAGATTTCAATTCTAAAATTTCTATGATGGTCAAGTCCAAGGGAAGAAACTCATTACCAAAGTCCTATGACATATACATCCATGATAAGAAAGATATAATATGGATAGGAAGGCTATCCCCTAGACCCCCTATGCTATTATTTTCTTCCATTCATCCTTTTTATCACTCCTCTCCAACTATACAACCCCTACCACCAGTCTGACTATCCTAGACATGAGCATAGGGAAAACTCATATTCCCTCCTCTGTTGTTGCTAAGATTGATGAGTTATATAATATGATGAGAATATTCTATAATGATATCATAGTCCTAAAGAGGTGGTAATAATGACCAAAGGTTTCCCTACCAAAACTATCCAAAGCCTCCTTACCAATAGGGAAACCCAAATGTCCAACCCCTCTAACTAGATATCATAAGCCTCCCTTTTTGACCAATAGAAATCTTAGCTCGTCGTAGGCTCCAACTCAACAAGTAGTACCTATGTTAGTCTTGGTCCAAAAAAAATCTACAAGCTTGGTTAGGGACTTAGTCACCACATAGAATAACTATGTTGAATATCCTAGTAGTTGGTACTATCCTTCTCTTGATTGTCACCCTTTTGATTGTCATGTCAGAACTATGTCTCAAGTTGTTGGTATGGCTCCTTTCAACCATAATACTACATGATTATATCATTTAGAAGCCTAGTTTATAAGTTTAAAATTTAACTGACAACCTCTAGCCATTCAATCAGTCATCAATTCATTAGTCTCAAAGTAAATCTGTCACCTAGGATGAAGCAAAAGTGTATGCCATGTCAGATGAATCTGGACCCTCAACCTCTAGGAAGCCACAAGTCTAATTGAAATATATAATTATGGCCAAAATAATTGTCATTTAAGAGTAGGGTATATAGAGTCCAAGAGTAGGGGATATCTAGTCTGATAGATACTAGATCCCAAAGAAGGGAATCAAATAATCGAAGGAGTGCCCCAATACAAGCTACACCAAAAATCCATACTCGAATAAGAGTGGTCCTAGATCATCCAAGGAAACCTATTATACATCTACCAAGGTCACCTCTAATAACAAAAGTACCAAGACTTTGACATCATTAAATACCATTGTAAAGGTCTCTTCTATGAGACCCTTCAATGTGGTGGAACACCTTAGGAAGTCAACCATAGTTGTGACTCTTTGGGATGTCCTCTCAATTATTGAATAGATGAAGAATTTGGAAGAGGCCCTAAGGAAGCAAAAAGATTTGAGCAAACAAGGGACACTCACCATGCTACACGTCTCTAGCTCAAAGCTTAATTGGCCCAAGGTTATGCCCTTCTACCTAACCTTGACCTATAGAGATAAGTTGATACACAATTACCTAGTAGATGGACTTGGATAAACTCTTGAACATGCTAACAATAGGGTGGTTTATTTAGATAGCACCCTAGTGTTATTCTTCAAATTAATTGAAGACCTTACTTTGGTACTCCAAGCATATCCTGACCTAATAATATGCCAAGACATAACAATGACAAATATTTTGACCATATTTGGAATATCTCTTTCGAGAGACTTCACCATAAATATCAAAGAATACCTATCCCTTGAATGGATTCACATGCCACTCAAAACTAGGTATGGGACCAGATTCAAGATCCTATCAAAACCACTCCACATGTACCACATAGAGCAAGTCCCCTCCAAGGGAAGTGAAGAGGAGCAAGCTTTTATAGTAGAAGAGTTTTCCAAATTTGACTACTTTGAGGATGAGGTGCACCTATACATCCCCAATGATCATTTGGATCATGGGTATTTGATACATAGGAGTCAGATCTTGATAAAGCATTTGAGCTAGTTCGTATGGGTTGATCCATCACTAGGTAATCCATTGTATATTGTAAAAATTATATATATATTGTTATATAAATTGTATATATGGAAGAGGAATATTTTTTGATCAAAAATACTTATCAAAGCACAAAGAGGGTCATCCAACATATGGAACCAAGCTTAAGGTAACCCTATCATTTATTTTATTAAGAGGAAGCATCTTCCTAGGGAGACACTTAGCTCAGTCTTGAAAAGAAACTATGAATGAGTAGGAGATTTTTCTTAAAGGTGCATTGGTCACCCATTAAATATTGTCAAAGTATGAGGGTGTTAGGTGATTTCTAATGTTGCAAGACAACTCTTACCCTCATACTAGATACATGGTAAATATACGTCAACCTAGGTTCAAAGTAAAAGTTCCTTGTGGACCAAGCAATGCCTACCATTGGATCAAGCATCATCAATGACCATGAGTAGGAAATTATCCAATTTCATAGAAAATACAAGTGGTACATGATTTAAAATTAGGTTATCGAGAGATGTCGACACTTAATTCCTACTTATGTAAATGTGCCTTGACACTTGCTACATGGATATGGCTAGCAAGGCCATAATTACTGACACCTAGAAGGTATGAGCTATATCCAAAAGCATGTTTGGGATAAATTTGTGGTAGGTATATAAATCTAGCAAAACACTACCTAGAAAATTTATCAAGTTGAAAAGGAGACAACCACCATGACTGAACATGAGGAGGGGCAACAAAAAATCATGCATTTTGATGATTTAGCTATGGAAAGAATATTATTTCCCATTAGTTCATCAGAGAAGGGAAAATAGAAAGAAGCATCGATAAGGATAGGAATTCAATGAATTACAAAGTGGAAAATATCTATAAAAGTACCCTTTCCACTATGCCTCATATACCCCAAGCAAAGCTACTCCCCAAGTGAGAAATCCACCTTCCTAAGGTATTTTAGTAGAGTTGTCATGATAAAAACTAGGTAAGATGAGGGGACTTGAAGATATTTCAAATTTTTAGATAGATGATTCCATAAAATGTCAAATATGTTAAAAAGGTAAGGCCATTAAAGGAAGCTACTAAAAAAATTTAAAACTCCCTATGCCATGAGGTTATGTTGACCCACCAAATTTCAAAGATAATGATGTGTATTCTTTCGAGTGGTAGCTAAACCGAGTCTCGTTATTGATAAGATTCCCAAAGAGTTTTTTGGTGATAAGTAAAAGTAATCTATCTATTGGATGAAATTATTGCACCCTTAAGATATTTATCACATTGTAAGACTTCCCTGATCCAATTAGAACTATGGACTCTAGTAGATCCACCTCTTTGACTTGGGAAAATATTATCCTAAAGAATCTAGACAGACCGAGTGGGGTAAGGAAACCTCGGAGGTGAGCCTATAATATTTTTCATATGCTCATGATCATCCAGATTTATAAAAATAAAATAAAACTTCAACATAAAAGTTGACCAAGCTTCGAAGTAACTCCCAAATAATGCTTCAATTAGTAGATCGATGCCTTATCCATTGGGTAATTGTAGCTAAACTTAAAATATGATGAAGAGAAACAAGGGGGAGAAGATAAAATTAAGCCAACCACATTCATTCAAATAATGCAAAAAAGGTGATTAAGCATACCAGTGAAATAAGATGCCATTTACACATTCAAATGATGTAACATGTAAATATGATAACAAACAAAACTACACACATAACTGCTAAAATGAGGAAGCAGGATTGTATTAATCAATAAATAATTACAATGGGAGTCTAATTAGAATAACCAGATCTCATTGAACAAATACAAATAAGTTTTCCATTCAAATGATGCAACATAGAACTACAACTCTTTGTTCAAATGATGTAACAAATATCCTCTTGGTTTTTGACCTCAGGCACTAGAAATGATCTCAGTAAATTGGGCACCCCCTCAACAATAACTTGCACAATAATGGGGAAGAAAAAATGGTGACTAGACAAAACACAGGAAAAAGAAAAATACAATTGATAAGGATGGACACTGTGGTATAACTCTTGCAAAATTTTACTATGCAAAATATTGATCCTTTTTCCTGTTGTAGCAACTCACATAAATAGCTTGATCATTTGGTCCGTAATTGTAAAAACTATAACTACCTCGATGATGGCTCATAAAAACTGCAATTGCCTCCATATTTGATCCACAACATTGATTGCATTTGCAATGGTTCTTGTTTATAGCTTGATAGTGACCTTAGTGGGTTAAAAATGCCCCCATAATTGCCTATTATAATTTATCCTCAAAGTTGGCCAAAAATGGCTTTAATTTTCAATAGTTTATTTGATTATATGGCTAACCTTAGCCAATATAATCAAATAATAAAAAAATTGAGGCATTTAGCCGTTACAAATTTTATTCAAAAAGTTTGAATAATAATCATAAAAATATTATTATTGTTGTTATCATTATTATATATAATATATATATACATATATATTATTTCTCTCAATTTTTCTCACTTTTTTTAAATAATAAAAATATAAAAGGAAATATATTTTTCTTTTTCTTTTCTTTTTCATGAGGGGTTGCCACCATCCCCATTTTGTATGCACGTCCAAGTCCCCTTGTAATAAAAAACCAAAGGTTTTAATTAAAACCTTAGGCATGTCCGCATGGGGACCACCATGTACAAGTGTGTGGCCCCTCGCATGCACCCAAGTGGAATTAAAAAAAAGGGGTTGCCATGCACAAATGTCTCCACTCAAGCAGCCCCACCTAGGTGGCCCCCACATCCCTTATGTGGGAGAAAAAATGAGACCTCAATTTTTCTCTTGCATACTCAAACCCACTAAATTCTACCACCATGTGGCGCTCTTCAACTGGAGCGCTCGAATACCCCTGCTCGTATCGTGTTGTTGAATAGCATGATCTTTCCCATGTTGTTGATTCTTCTTTACCTCGGTTTTTTTGCACACCCTATCACCTATCACTCTTTGATTGGAGCGCTTGAAATTCTTGTTACCCCCTGCTAAAGTTCACACCATTGATTTTCGTGCCAATTGAATTTGACCACCTCGGTATTTACACATGCTTCCACCACTTGGCATGCTTCGACTGGAGCACTTGAAGACTTACGCTCTCTCGCACATCGTTCTATCATGTGCTCTCATGCGTATCGTTGAATTGTACTTTTGACTTATTTCATGCGTGTTGAGGGGGATTTCATTATATATATATATATATATATATATATATATATATTTATTTATTTATTTATTTTAGGAAAATCTTAATCTCATGGGCGAAAATAGGGGGGTTAATTAAAGGGGGAAAGGGGATATGACGGTAAGGTAGAAGGGGAGAATGTAGGAAATAGGAAGGGGAGGCTAGGATGGAAAAAAGGGGGATGGGTGATGTCCCCCTTTATTTTTAATTTTTATTTATTATATATATATATATATATGAAGGTATTATAGGATGAGAGGGGATTTAGGATGGTAGGGAAAATATAAAGAGGGAATGTGATAGTGGGGGATGAAATTAATATAATTACATATATAATTAAATATATAATTAAACCATATATATAAAAGGGAAAAATTAATTAAATATTTAATACCCTTGGAGGTCAAAAATAATTAATTTACCTTATTTAGGCCAAAAATTTACTGACAAAAGACCTTAGGAAAACCAAAATAAGCCCTGATCTTCGTGATAATTTTTTCAAAAATGCTCTCATAGGGTGAGATAGGACTCAAAAAGACCAAAAACTTACAATAATTGGAAAAGACCCGAAATTTTATTAAAAGGAGACTAACTAAGGGATTATTGCAAATTTTGAAAAAGAACTAAGACAAAGACTCACAGAACACCAAAAATTAAAAAAATTAGAGGTAAAATCAAGTTGGATTTTGAGGATCCAACACAGGCTCCGATTGGGATAGGTGATGAAAATACTCTTTGACAATTAATCACCTAAGAAATCTAAAATCTCCAATAGACCACAAGGACTCAAAAATTTGCCTAATCACCTAAAAGAGAACACCTTAATCACCTAAATAAAACACCTTAATCACCTAAATAGGATGCCTTAATCACCTAAAAAGGGCAAGAATGAAAGACTAAAATGCTCTTTTTTATTTCTTTTGTGTGGCTTCTCAAGCCCTCTATGCAACATGATATAATTTCAAATGCTGGCCATTGATAGAAATTGAAAATTTTGTACCATCTAGAGTTTGTAATTTGTAAGTATGCTAGCCTACATTCTGAAGGATTTGATAGGGGCCAAGCCATTTGGGTTTCCACTTCCCTTTCTCACCATGCTTTTCATTTTTGGGATCCCAGTATAGCACTATATCTCCTCACTGAAAAGGTTTAACTTTGGCCTTCTTATTGAACAACTATGTTGTTTTGTGAGCCTACTCAATCATCTTTATTAATGAATCATTTATATCTTCCTACAACTTCACAACTTGATCAAGTCTTCTTTGCAAGACATTTGGATTATCATGGTCCTAAAGAAGCAAATATAAAGCATGACCTTCCACTTGAGGGGGTAACAAAGTATTCTCACCATAAACTAGTTCATAAGGAGATTTTTTTGTGCTTATTTTGGTAGATATTCTATCAGCCCATAAAGCAAACTTCAACTCATTATCCCAAATTCTTTTGTTTTTGCCTTAAGTTCTTATGATTCTTGTGATAAAAATTTTATTCAAGAATTTTGCTAAACCATTCCCTTGAGGATAGCAATTCGTAGAATGAGAAAGATCTATGTTGTACATAGCATAAAATTCAATCATTTCAAAAGAAGTGAAATAGTTACCAATGTTTGTGACTATCTTCCTGGGAACCCCAAATCTTGTCAATATTTTCTCTTCTAAAAACTTGATGACCACTTTTGTAGTGGATTTCTTGAGAGGTGTTTCTTCTACCCACTTGGTAAAATAGTTTTTTGTTGTAATGATCCACCTGTGACATCCAGAAGAATTGGGATTAATCTCACCTATGAGATATATTCCCCATTGATTAAAAGGAGCTTCCATAATTATTGGCCTTAGGGGTATTACTGACAAATTCTTTTTCCCTGCAAAAATTTGATAATTATGACAACTTCTAACAAACTGATATACATCCTTAAAAAGGAAGGGCCAATAATAACCAACTCTCATGATCTTGTGGGTAGTAGCCTTTGGATCAAAGTGACCCCCATAGAAATTAGAATGATATTCCTTCAATACTTGAGGGACCCCCCTTTCAAATAGGTAGAGGAGCAACATACCATTAGGATACCTCCAATAAAATCTACCTTCCTGAATGTAGTACTTTTGAGTCAATTGCTTGATCGATCTCCTTTTGTTTTTGAACATGTCTTCTGGAAATGACAAGTTTTGAAGGTAAAAAATAATGTCATCATACCACTAAAAATCAAAATTATCAATTGCTCTAGCTTCTTGTTACTCATCTACCATGATAGTGTTATGCATAGCCTCCCCTTATTTGTTATCCAGATACTTTGACAGTCCCTATCCTCTAAAAATCTGCACTACTTTAAATTCTACATCATACTGTAATAAGTTAGCCATCCATATTGTAGGACTACCTAAAGGTTCAGGCTGAGTGAAAATATCTTTAACAATAATGTAGGGGATACAAGCTATTACTTTTTTGGATTCAAAGATACCTTTGAAATGATCTAATGCTTTGATTAATGCATAAGACTATTTTTCTAGAATAGAGTATTTCAGTTTAGCACCCTTCAATCCTATACTCATAAAGGTTATAGGTCTTTTATTTTTCTCTTCATCCTTTTGAGCTAGAACTGCAACAATAGTGTATTTTTAAGCAAATGAGTAGATTTTTAAATATTTGGAGTAATCAGGGCAATTTAATTATGGAGCTTGAGTAACTGTATCTTTGATCTTCTAGAAATTTATAGTATTTTCCTCTGTCCACCTTATTTCCCCACTTTTCTTGATCATGTCATTCATTGGCTTGGCAATCTGAGCAAAATCAAGGAAAAACCTCCTAATAAATTTGATCTTTCTAAAGAATGATCTATCTCCCTTAAGATTTTTAGGAGGGGGAGATTTAGCAATTGCTTCAATTATTTGTGGATCAATGCTAATCTCATCCTTTTAAACAATATGCCCGAGTATTTTACCTTGTGTGGCCCCAAACACACATTTTCTAGGATTCAAGGATATACCAAATTCTTTGCACCTGTCAAATACTTGAGTTAGATGTGCAAAATGATCTTCAGGATTTTTTGAAAAAACTATAATGTCATCAAGATACACTACTACTATTTTAAACATTAGCCCCTTAAATGCAACATCCATGACTCTCTGAAATGTTTCCCCTACATTCATCAACCCAAAGGGTATCCTAAGATATTCAAATGTTCTCCATGGTGTGGTGAAAGTTTTTTTGTGTCTATCTTCTGGATTCACTACAATCTGATTGTAACCTAAAAAGCCATCCAATAAATATATTCTTGATGACCCAACCATTGCTTGAAGCAACTGTTCTATATTCAAAAGTGGATAGTTGTCTTTAAGAGATCTCTTATTTAGATTCCTAAAATCTGCACAAAGCCTAATCTCACCATTCTTTTTTCTAACTGGAACTAGGTTTTCTAACCAATAAGAAAATGTCACCTTCCTGATTATAGTGGTATCCGATAACTTCTACACTTCTTTCTGCATAATTGGATGCAAAGTGGGATTGAACTTTTTTTGTTTTTGCTTGAAAGGCTTGGTATCTTTCTGAAGGTGTATTATGTAAGTCATTACCTTTGTTTTTAAGGTCTTTAGATCCTCATAACTCCAAGAAAAAGTATCAATTTTCTTTTTCAAGAAGTTGATATAGTGTTGCTTCTATTTTCCTGATAGAGCTTTATTGATCCTAATAATCTTGGGCTCTTCATTAGTTTTGATAGTAACTTCATCTACCTTAGACTCCTAAACTAGAGGTTTATATGCTCTATCAAAGTCATCAAACAAGCTCTCTAAAGATACCAACCCCTTGGGGATCCTATTGGTCTTCAATTGTATGAATTTTGTGGGTTCTCCAATAACATCCTTCAGTTTTTCTTCATCACTTTCATCACAAATAACATCAAAAAAATTATTTTACATAGTCATAAAATTATTAATGTGTATATCATCATGAAAAACTTGTAAATATACCACATTATCAAGGACAAATGGCTTATAAACAGATATGGTTGGTAACATATCCATAAACCAAGTGTCTATCTCAGGGCTATCTGCTCCAGAAGCATTAATTGGCAATAATTGCATTATGATTATGTGCTCTAGGAATGTATTGCAGATCAAAAGCCAAGAATCTATATATTTTCATCCAACACTGCTTGCTTATATTGCTTTAATCTAGGGTGCTTAGTTTGATATTTTTCTTTGATATGTTGAATTATTAGCTCAAAATCCCCACTAACTTTGAGATAATTAATACCCAATTCCTTGGCTTTCCTTAGCCCTAGCAATAAATCTTCATACTCAGCAACATTATTTATGTAAGAAAATTCTAACATGTATGGTATACCAAGATAGCTTCCATTAATGTCTATCAACATTACCCCAGATCTTGCTCCTGCCTAATATTTTACCCCATTAAAGGTCATAGTCCATAACTCTGAAGTCAAAATTCTATCAGTTTCTGCATCCACTTCAGCATTCAGTTTTGGATCCATATTCTTAGCATCAAGCACTTCTAACAAGAAAGGAGAATGCCAAATAGAGTAAACCCCGTGTCTTTTTCCTCAATAAAATTCATGACATTAACCATATTATCATTAAGATATATGAATTCAACTGAATACTTGTTGAAGGGTTCTTTTTCCAAGATGACTTTTTCCTCACCCTGTATCGAGATAGTGTTATATGACCAATCCAAATGAATAGTACCATGTAGCTACTCTACCTAATGCCTAGAGAGTAAGATGGAAAACAAAGGATCCACATCGATAAATGCAACATCCATTACCACACCTTTCTTAGGATATTTTTCAAGATAGAAGAGAAGCCTAGTAATAATATCTACACAAGGTACTCTCCTATTATCCATCACAGAAATAGGAGGGTGCTCTTTCTGACAAATCAATCCTAACTGATCAACTACCTATTTTGACATCATATTCATGGAAGCACCAATATCAAGCATGTAGTTATGAATAAAATATTGGTCCCCATAGCTTGATGTGTACCTTAGTGATATATAAAATAGTTCAACTAAATATGGGGCTTTGACTGCAATATTTTCAAGGCCTATGGGGGTTTTAGGTTGTCCTTCTGACTGATCGGTTAGTTTGAAGGCTCTACATACTTGATACTGGTACTTTGGGATGGTCATTAATTATCCAAAAGTGATGTTGAACATATGTTTGGAAATATCTATACCCAAATCAAACTGATATTTCTTCTCATTAATTGCTTTTCTATATCTCTCATTAACCAAATCATTTTATTGCTTTTGGATAGTTTCCTCTACATCAGGCTCTTCAAGAATCATTTGCATCTTCATCTTATTTACCTTTTTATGTGAGATCACTCCTATATTTTTCTATTTTGTGTAGGCCCTTCATCAATTTTATCCTCCACTATTTTATTATTGAGATTTATAACATGTATTATTTCTAAAGACTCAACCTCTTCTACTATAGGTATAAGATTCCCCTACTTCATTCTATCATATTTGGTATTATGAGGCTCACTTGAGGTTGATGCATCTCCAAATACTAAGGCTCTATATTCAATATTATTAGCACATATGTCCATATCCCTTTCAAATTCTTTTTCTCTAACCTCATCCTCCTGAGTCCAACATACATTAATTCTAATATCTTCATCTTTAGATTCAATATTTAAATCAACATTAGAATGCAAACTTAGATAAATACCACAACCAACAGGGTTATATGGTGCATCACAAACTGAGCAATAAAAAGGATAATTTGATGTTATATTGTTAGATGGTATTGGATTTGGAATAAAATCTAGATCTTTGTCTACTTATTTCTTTTTCCATTTTTCATTATGATTCTTGTTTCCCTCTTCATTTCCATTGTTTTTCCAGCTTCTATTGAAATTCCTCCTAAAAGCAAGTCTATTATCTACCTGTTGTCTATTATCACCCTGTGAATTTTATGCAATTTTGTCCTTACCCTTTTCAATTCTAGCCAACCTGTTATTATAGTAGTAAACATATCACTTAACTAATTAGCTATTTTATTCATAGGATCCTGGTCTATTTTCTTAGGGACAGAGAACTCAACCTTCTTGGGATTCATTTCAGGTTGACTTGGTTCTAAAGAGTATGCTTTCATCTTACCACTATCAATCATATTTATTTCTATCTCAATAGCTCTTTCCATACATGTATCAATGGTGGATACAACTTGTTGTCTCAACTCATAACTAAAATCTCTAGGGAAAGCATTCTTGTAAAAACAAATGGATTGCTCATCATTTGGCCTTAGTTCTACCAAAATATTAATTTTGGTTTTAAAGAATCTCCTATTGAAATATTCCACTAATTCATTTTCCTTATTTTTTATGGTAGACAACTCTATCATCAAGGACTGTTCATTCTTCCTCTCTCCATATTTCCTAAGGAAAGTTTTCTCCATTTCTTGAAAATTATGGATTATACCAGCTCCAAGGCTATTAAACCATTCTCAAGCATATTTCTCTAATATTTGGAAGAACAATCTAAGAACAACATCTTCATCATCTACCTCAAGACTATTTGTGGCATACAAAAAATCCCTAATATGATCTTCACCGGTGATAACATTGTTTCCTTGGAATTTAGGTAAGTACTTATGAGCTTTACTAGTGAGAGGATTCAGATTTGGAGGTAAAACAAAATCTCTATATCTATTGGTTCTCCACTGATTGACATTTTGGTTAGCATTGACATTTTTATTAACATTGATATTTTGATTTGCATTAGGAGCTACCATACTCACTACAAGTTGATTCACTATAGGTACTTGGTTTACAATAGGAGAAGACTGATTTAAACTAGGATTTGGACTAGAAACATAAATAATAGGAATTGGAATTGAAGTTTTTTCATGAGATTTTAAGAATACCTTAGGATTTAGCACCCCAACAAGCACTTATTTACCACTTCTTGTAGATTCCAAATCCAAATCCTTTGATTTTTTAAAAATCTAAGTTCATTTAGATTTGCCAGCACAGATGTGCAAAGAAGGAACAAGATCTTCAACAATACTTGGGCCAATATTTCTCAACCTAATATTCACTCAACTCTCAAAAATTTCACTCCATGATAGACTATGAGAAATATAAACACAAAACTAGTTCATAAAGAAAATACATGGGTCTTAGAACTCCCTAACAACAAGAACTATAATCCCCAACAACGATGCCAAAAACTATTGGAGGAAATTCTTGCACCCTTAAGATATTTGTCATGATGTAAGACTTCTTTGATCAAATCAGCACTATGGACTCTAGTGTATCCACCTATTTGAATCAATAAAATATTATCCTAAGACTAGATAGACCGAGTAGGGTAAGGAAACCTCAAATGTGAGCCTATAATATTTCTCATATGCTCATGCTTATCTATATTTACAAAAATGAAATAAAATTGCAACATAAAAGTTGACCAAGCTTCGAAGTAACTCCTAACTAATGCTTCAATTAATAGACTAGTGCCTTATCCATTGGGTAATTGTAGCTAGACTTAAATATGATGAAGAGAGAAGGCCAAAAAGATAAAACTAAGCCAACCACATTCATTCAAATAATGTAAAAAAGGTGATTAAGCATGCCAGTGAAATAAGATGCCATTTACACATTCAAATGATGTAATATGTAAATAGGACAACAAAATGTACACATAACTGCTCAAATGCGGAAGCAAGATTGTATTAATAAATAAATCATAACAATGGGAGTTTGATCATAATTACCAAATCTCACTGATAAAATACAAATAAGTTCTTCATTTAAATGGTGCAATAGAGAACTATAACTCTTCATTCAGATGATGTAATGAGGAGCCTCTTGGATTTCGGCCTCAGCCATTGGAAATGATCTCAGTAAACTGGGTACCGCCTCAACAAAAACCTACACAATAATGGGGAAGAAAAAGGGGTGATTGGATAAAATGGAGGAAAAATAAAATTACAACTAACAAGGATGGGCACTTTGGTATATCTCTTGCAGAATTTTACTATGTAAAAACTTGATCCTTTTTCCTATTGCAGCAACTCACTTAAATAGCTTGATCATTTGGTCCATAATTGTGAAAACTACAACTACCTCAATGATGGCCCATAAAAATTGCAGTTGCCTCCATATTTTATCCACAACATTGATTGCATTTGCAATGGTTCTCTTTTATAGCCTGATAGTGACCTTAGTGGGTTAAAACTACCTCCATAATTGCTTGTTACAATTTCTTCTCAAAGTTGGCCAAATATAGCTTTAATTTTCAATAGTTTATTTGATTATATGGTTAACCTTAGCCAATATAATCAAATAATAAAAAAATAGAGGCATTTAGCTATTACAAATTTTATTCAAAAAACTTGAATAATAATAATAAAAATATTATTATTTTCTTTATATATATATAATATATATATTATTTTTTTCTCACTTTTTTTATTTAAATAATAAAGAAAGAATAAAAAGGGAAAAAAAATTCATGAGGGACCACCACCATCCCCTTTTTTTATGGATGTCCACATTCCCTTGTAATAAAAAACCAAAGGTTTTCATTAAAACCTTAGGCATGTCCATGCGAGGGTCGTCATGCACAAATGTGTGGTCCCTCACACATGCCCAAGTGGCATTAAAAAAAAGTGGGCCACCATGCACAAATGTGTCTCCACTCGGGTAGCCCCTGGGTGGCCCTCGCAACCCTTATGTGGGAGAGAAATTATGAAAACTTGTTTTTTCCTCTCATACACTTGAACCCGCTAAATTTTTCCACCACGTGGCGCTCTCCAACTAGAGTGCTCGAATATCCCTACTCATACTTGCACCATTGTATCACATGCCCTTTCCCATGTCATTGATCTACCTGTTGACTCTTCTCCACCTTGATTTTTATGCACACCCTACCACCTATCATGTTGTGATAGGAGTGCTTAAAATTCCTGCTACCCCTATTGAAGTTTGCACCGTTGAATTCCATGCCAATTGAATTTGATCACCTCAATGTATGGGCATGATCCCACCACTTGGCACACTCTAATTGGAGCGCTTGAAGACTTATGCTTTCTCACACATTGTTGGATCACGTGCTCTCATGCGCATCATTGGATTGTGCTTTTGACTTGTTTCATGCATGTTGAGGGGGGTTTATATATATATATATATATATATATATATATATATATATATATATATATATATATATATATAAGGAAAAGGCTTAATCACGTGGGCCAAAAAAGGGGGATTTAGTAAAAGTGGGAAAGAGGATATGAGGGTAAGGTAGAAAGGGGGGGACATAGGAAATAGGAAAGGGGGGCTAGGATGGAAAAAAGGGGGGGATGGGTGACACCCCCCTTTATTTTTTATTTTTATTTATTTTATATATATTTGAAGGTATTATAGGATGAGAGGGAGGTTTAGGATGGTAGGGAAAAAATAAAAGCGGGAATAGGATAGTGGGGGATGAAATTAATTTAATTACATAAATTATTAAATTTAATTAAATATTTAATTAAACCTAATTAAACCATATATATAAAGGGAAAATTTTAATTAAATATTTAAGACCCTTGGAGGTCAATGAAACCTTATTTAGGCCAAAACTTTACTGATAAAAGACCTTACGAAAACCAAAATAATTCTTGATCTTGGTGATAAATTTTTCAAAAATGCTCTCAGAGGGTGAGATAGGACTCAAAAAGACCAAAAACTGACAAAAATTGGAAAGGACCTGTAATTTTATTAAAAGGAGACTAATTAAGGGATTATTGCAAATTTTGAAAAAGACCTAAGACAAAGACTCATAGGACACCAAAAATTCAAAAATTAGGGGTAAATTCAAGTTGGATTTTGAGGATCCAACACTTTCCTTAGTAAGACCCCTTATTATTTGGTAGTTGTAAACTTGCCCACCATCTATGTGAGTGGGTTTAAAAATTGAACACTCTTCCAATTATGACTGGGTTCACCAATCCCTAGGGTAATCACCAAGGAAACATCAATAGAAGCCATAGGGGGATGAAACTCAGGAATAATTAAAGAGTAAGAAGGAACCCAAGGTGACTAAATAAGGGATTGATATAATCCAAAATAGCTTTTGGTCTATAAAAACATAAGCATCCTAGATGGTTTTAAAATCCAAACCTCCATAGATCATATAGTCTTCTCAGTCCATAAAGAGGTCACCTTAGTCAAGGATGGAAAATAAAAGGAAAAAAATCTAGACTATGAATTCTTGAATCCCTCATATAGAGTCTAAGGGAGAAATTTAGCCAACAAAATAAAACATATAGCCCAAGCACACTCAAAAAACAATAAATTTTGGTAATCCTATGCTAAGGCAACTTTGAATCATAAAAAACCAAATTGGGAGCAAGGTTGCGACAAAAGCAACATTCACTAACCTAAGAGACAAGCCAAACCAAAGATTTGACTAATTTTTTAAGACTGAAAGACTCATCCAAAGTCATAATTCTCCCTAGAATGATACCCTGGTATCCTAGGTAAAGGTTAAAATTTCTTAGGAAAATCCTCACTTGTGCACAAGATCTAAAGACAACGCTCCACTAAGGGGTCTCTAAATCTACGATAGTAATTGTTCTCATTCCTTTATCATTTTTATTTCCTTTTTTTGGTAAGTTAAATATTTTACATTTATGAGGGTAAGTTAAAGGTACCCTAATGCCTTGTTACATCATCAAACAAAAAGGATGCACAGACCACAAAAAAATAGTAAGTATCCTTGAATACCTAGGAACAGTAAGGAAAACATGAACAAACTAAACAAGAACTGGGAAAAGCCCAAAAGGGATAAAAAAGTAAGGCTACACCACAGAAGCCTATTAGGCAATAATAGAGTCATCCTTGCCATATTTCTTAGCATCCTTAGCATTATCCTTAACATCATCCTTCAGGATATCCTTGAAGATGTCTTTTGCAATTTCCACAACTTAATCGTCCTTATCCTTTGGTTTAGTTTCAGCAAAAATAGGAGTATCATTTATAAAATTATCATATAAAAATAAGAGGTGTAGAGAATTCCTATGCTCATTTATTTGTAAAATTGCTCCTACAATCATAGTTATGGCATTCTCCAGGTGAACAATCATGCTTGATGTGGTCTTGATAACATATCTCTGAAGGATCTTCTCCACTGGATAGTCCATATCATCCTTAGCAACATCCTACACCTTTCCTTGATTTTGAACTTCCTTATTTTTGAGGTGTTGTGAACTCCTTGTGGGAGTTGTCTCAACCTTGATTTTCTTTTTTTCCATGAATTCCAGATCCTTTTGACCCTTCTTCATCTTCTTCCTTTTGGATCCACGACTTTTAGGGATAGGGGTGTAATACGTATCCTCCTCGATGTTCTCCCCCTTTTGGTTTGAGTGAAAACATTTCCTTGAGGAAATTTATCCAAAATATGGTCCTAAAGCACTTTAAAAATCCTTCATGAGAAGGCCACGCAGCCTCCTTTTTTGCTCGAGTTGCAGTGATGGTGTACTCCATTGACAGGTACAAAAATTTAGGAATGTTTATCGGCTTAACCTCTTTTAAGTGGTTCATGAAGGTAACATGGAAACTTCTGAGTTGTAATTCATGATCATACACCTTTATGTATTCTATAACAGGCTTCATGACTTCCTTCCAAAGGGTGGGAAGGTCACTGTGGAACATCCTTGGCTTAACGATTCTCTGCATGGGCAACTTAGGCTCAAATTGGCTCAAATCAGCTTCCTAGTTATGTTTATCATTTTTATTTCCTTACATTACTATATTCCTTTGTTATTTATCTAGCTTTCCATAATTTTGATTCTATACCTAAGGATAAGGCAAGTAGTCTATATTCACATCTTTCAACTGATTGAAGAGCCATGGAAACCACCAAGACTATATGAAAATTTTCCCTACAACTCCCACTTCACTGAAAATCTCAATCAGAAGTAGCATACACCAAAAGAGGTATTTGGGAGACGTATTCCACCTTTAGTCATAAGGGGTTATGTTAAGAGAAGAGTAGATTATTTTTAAAGCCTCACTAGTTATTAGATATTTCATCAATAGTTGACACTCACCTTTCACCTAGAGGCCACAAAAATTAGGGTTTTGAGGCTTGTGGGTCATTGATTTTTATTTGATAGTTTATGTAGTTCTTCCAATAAAGGAAAGCACAAAAAGAAGAAAAGGTCCCAATGTGGTCTGAAGTTGGACATGTGATAGCCAGTTAGGAGCCCAAATATAAAGGCACTAGTGCCTAGCCAAAAAATACTAGGCATTGGCCAAAGGATATCCCACCCCAACTAAGGACACATGGTAGTTGTGTGCACATACAAGAAAGCATGTGAAATGGAATTTAAAGATACCTCTACTATTATCTATTAAATTTGATTCTTATAGCCTAGCCTATCAAATAAATCCAACTACATGTTAGTGTGATGATCGCCTATCATACGAGTGAGCCTACATTGTAATTTTGTGTTAGTTAGGAAGGTCATGCCTACTATCTCATTGAGTAGGATACTGTAGAGGAAATCTAATGAGAATTTAATGACAACCATCCTAGCATATTATCAACAAGACACATTAGCAATAATTCATCATTTAAATACCCAAAATAATCTAGTAGTAATGGCACTAGATCTAGAGACCTCAAAGTTGCTAACTACCATTATAGAAGGATTGTAGCTACAAAACAAAGGGAAGAGGTCCTCCTCCTAGCTTATATACAAGCCTAAGTTTACATTGTAAATGCATTGGAAACATTTTGCTCGTGCCTCTTATTTGGCTTTGTAGGATCTTCCTTTCACCTCCCCTCTTCTTAGTTGTAATAATTGAAGCTTGAACCTTGAAATTTTGTCTAAGAAACATCGAGTTTCTCTAGGATTCCTGCTTTGTAATCATTTCTAGCATATAAATTAAAGTTCTGACTAATTTTATTCTATCCTATTTTTATTTATTTTTTATTATAGGTTGTATAGAATTTAGTGTGTTCATTCTATCTTTTATATAATGGTTCATGTGCTCATTTATGGCCACTTATTTTAGTTAGAAGGGGGGAATTTAATCTTGGCACATCACCCTCATAACTTAGGTTTTAATTTTTTTTAGAATTTAATTTCCTATCTTTTCATGTTTCTTGCATTTTTTATTTTAATTGTAATTCCTTTTCCCTACAAACTCCAAAGAAAATCTATCCTTATATTACAAAGGAATCAATGCACCACAAAATAAATTTAACGAGGATCTGACCTCGATTAAAAGCCTTGAATATTACCCCACAAGTGATCCCCTCACCTATAGCACTTCTTTTTGTGTCACTCTACACGAGGTGTAGGTGTCCTAGGTGTGTTGTGCTTATGCCCTGACTGACAAAAATTATGATCTTAGGACTCCGGACAACCCATAAGATGAATGTATAATAGATCAAAGTTTTTGTTGATTGATAAATTGTGGTAACATAAATTTTATGATAATATTCAATCATAATATCATATGCAATATCTTATAATTAGGTTTCTAAACAACTCATTAATACCTTTGATATATTTATTATTTCACACTTTGCAAGAGATAAAAATCCTAAGGATGACTTGGTTGATCACCTAGAAAAATCACACCATATGAAAACATTTATGAAATATTTTTTTGGAAAAGTTCATGATGGGGCTATTGTTTCTCTTATGAAGGGTTTGGTGGAATTTGAGTCCATTGATATTAGAATGAAAATATTGTCAAATTCATCTTGATTATTCTTTTTTTTTTAATTTCTTTATTTAATAGACAATCATACCTACCAATCTAATACCATTGCTAAGTAGAGGTCCCAAATACAAAGGAGAGTAGTTAATTTTGTGCTACTAGGAGGTGCCATATCATTTAGAAATATTGATCTCCTACATTGCATTGTAGAGTTATATGTTCCAAAATCCTTATTTGAAGTACATAAAGGTGACTATGATGGACACTTTAGTGGCCATTCCACAACCCATAAGAATTTATGAATGGGATACTTTTGAACAAAAATAGAAGCTAATATGAATACATATGTCAAAGAATTTGATAAGTATCATTTTATAAATATGAAATCGATGACCTTAGTTAGGTTCTTCATCCCATTGAATCTTGTTGGTATTTCTACACTTGGGTTATTTATCTTGTGGATCTCATTTCTTCTATGTCTATAAACGAGAACAAATACATCATCATAGCCATTGAATGCTTTACCAAGTAGGTGGAATCCATGCCTTTGAATAATAAAATAGTCATAATTAGATTATGTGTCACTTTGGCATTCTCTCAATAATTATTTCAAATAATAGAACATATTTTAAAAACAAATAAATAAAGGAATTAATTAAAGGGCTTAAAATTCAACATTGTTTTTCCATGTGCTATTGTCCACAAGGTATGGTCAATTTTGTTCAAGTAATAATATTTTTGTCAAAACTTTAAACAAAACTATGAAAGAATATAAAAAATATTAGTACTTAAAGTTGTATTATGCATTATCAGCATATGGTACCAATATTTTGGATGTCTACAGAGGCAACTCCTTTTTCTTTTGTGTATGGTATTAAAGTTTTCTTACCTCTTAAATATGAATTATCTTCTTTGCATGTATCCTTAAAAAATATATTTAATTATGATAAATACCATTAGGAGTATCATGAAGCTTGCCTTGCCCAACTTACTACATCTAATGAGAATCATCTTTGTGCACTTGAGCATAACCTAGTTTATAAAACCTATATTTCTAAATAATATAACATGAAATTTAGTCATTATGACTTCCATGTAATAGAAATTATCATTGAGCTTGAAAATATGCATGGAAAAAATAAAGAAACATTTATCCATAAGTGTCTCAACCCATATATAATTAAACAATTATATGAGTCCTAGGGCAATAAAATTGCAAATAATGGATGGTGTTGAGTTGGAAGAACCTACTCACTCTATAACTTTAAAGAATTTCTATGGATAGTTTATTGCTTTACTTTGCTTTATTTCATTTGATTGTTTCTATTTGAGTTATGTATACTCTTGACATTTGGTACAAAAAGTGGTGATTTTATTGTAATCATAAAATTTAATCCTTTTAGTTGTATGATTATCTTTTCCACACGTTTTTTGTCCATTTTTTCTAGCATTTGATATTTCTAAAAAAAAGGTTTTAGACTTTATTTGTTTCTCCTTTCATGATTTTCCCTTTGGTATCAAGGGGTATCATTATCTCCTAAGCCTTCTTTCCTTTCTTTATTTTTATATTACTAAGTTTTTTGTATTAGTACCAATTGATTTAATTTCCATAAAGTAAACCACCTTATTTCAAACTCATATTATGTTTCATATGCTATGTTACATGAGCACTAAGGCAACATTCCAACCTCATTTTAAATAAAAAAAACTCCAAAAATCCTTTTGAAAATATTTTTAAAACCTCATAAAGTTGAAACTATTAGAAGGATTAACTTAGTCAAACACTATTATCCTAAAAAATTAAAAAGTATCATTGACATTTTTCTCTATAGTGGGTGTGTTTATTGTTGTCTCTTATTGGACTTTGTGCTTTATGCATGCTATAGATAATGAACTTGTCTATTGTAGTAGGGGCATGCCTTATTCTTTCATATAGGAACTTTGTGTCTTTGACATATTGTAATATGTATTTTAATTCTTTGATGACATTGGATTTTATTCTTTTTATCCTTGGAAAAAGCCTCCCATTATAGTTGTGGTAGTGTATTGCTCTCTCTTATATGAATAATTTCCCTAGGTATGTTGCAGTGCATGAGTTTTTCCCTTCATAGTAGGGGCATATCTTGTTCTTTCTTATGGGACTTAAATCTCCATGCACACTACAAAGCATGGATTTATTCATTGTATTAGGGGTATGCCTTGTTCTTCTTATAGGAACTTCATATTTTAGGTGTACTATAGTACATATTTTCCCATTTGAAAACATTTAATATCTTTGTAGTTTGTTCTATTTCTACTAGGCCAAGACCTCTAGCTATAGTGATGGGCATGTCTTGCTCTTTGTTAAGGGACTTCATGCCCTAGGTACGTTGAATTATATGATATTTTCACTAAAAGGGTGGAATAACTTATTATATTTCTATTGTATTTCATGATTTAGTTAGGAATTATTTTATCATAGTTTAGTTGGCATGATAATCAGGGTAGTTCCAACTACCCTTCATAAGAAACTTAAGGTGTTGTTGTTATCTTCAATTTTAGCATGATTCCATGGATGGTAGTTACATCATAGTGGAAATGCAATATATTTAAATACTTTTCATTCATGAGGTAATATCATCCAAGCATTAAGGATCATCAACGGGGTCAAAGCAGGTTGGAGGGTCCTGGCCTCCCTAAGGAGGCTTACTAGGTTGTAGGGATAAGCATATCCCTCTTATTGATTATGTAGGGATTGATTAAGAGATAATATAGTTTCTGAATATAGTAGCAAATAAATCATCATCTTATGCTTTCTTCATAGAGAGAGGAACACTATAGTTGGTAAATTTTCAACTGCCAACCCACTTAGATTATTATCCCAACATCATTCTTAGAGCTAAGAGTCAGCTTAATTTCATTGAAGAATATACGTGATGTGGTGATCATGTCGAATGAATGTACCATGTTGATTTAGAGACTATTCTAGAATGAGAGATGATGTTATTAATCCATAAAATTCCATTCATGAGATAACATTAGAGAAATCGATGGAGATAATTATGATGATATAATATGAAGATGTGATATTCTAGATGTTTCATTCTAACTGAAGCCAAAGCATCACATTGGATGTTAGTTTTTATCATTATGTTTGAGTTAGTAGATAGTAAAGGGTAGGAGACATTCACATGCATTTAAATGAGAAGTTCATAGTGCCTTCATGTATTGCATGGAGAAAAGGAGACACCATCTAGTGAAAATTTCAATTCTACTATAATGAGATATTATATTTAATTGCATGCTATTCACACCATCATGAAAACTGAGGAAGAGAGAATCAAAATAGGTAGTGTAAGCTACAAGACAAGCTAGAGGTATTGTTTGGGTAGGAATGCAAGTTTGTGTGGTTGGTTCCTATTATTTTGCTTCACTTAAATGTTGCTATAAATTTATCAAGGTGGGGAAAATTTCTCCTCCACAAGTCTAGTTATATGTTGTCCTACAAAATTAGAGTTGATCATGAGCATTACAATAATGACACTAATGACATATTTGAATTGGAGGTTGATAGAGACAGTGGGGCTAGGCGACAAGAAATAATGTGTAACAACCCATGTAAACCAACCTAAGAGAGATATTTTTTTTATATATATAGGTAAGGCTCATAGGTAAGTCCCAATAATCTTTTCAATATTAACAAGGCATAACCACATTTGAAATCTTTTTATTGTAGACAACTCTCAAGTGGATATGATAGACCAACATCCCAAAAATTTTGGGGTTCACCTTTCTAAACCTCCATGGTTAGAAAATATGTGTTTAGTGGTCACCCCACATTTCTTATACCCTCCACAGGTATAAGACAATTTGACCACAACATAGGAATTATCCCTTTTAAGTCCATTTTATAGAAAATGAGATGTCATTTCCCTAACCCTACATAAGTTTATCTATGTAGGATCATTTTGACGTAATGCCTTAGTTCTTATTCCACACCTTCATGATGGGTATTAAGCATACCTCACCTCCACAATGGTTATTAAACAAACCACACCTCCATGATGGGTATTTGAACATGGCCCCAAACCTCACCATTCAAGGTGCCAACATTACATTGTCAAATGGATGGTTTCTAAACCCATGGAACAAGTTCAAGCCTCACCACTTTGAACTTACCCAATTCTTGGTGTATCATCCATAAAATATCCAAGTGTTGCATCACCGCAACTCCTCTTAGGTTTTGGGAACAACTTAACTCTAGGATTTTCTTTAAGGTTCTAGATCCATACCCATGAACCCTTACCAAAAACCCAATAATTCATCAATAAAACTGATGGCTTTTGAATCCTTAATATTAATGTAAATATCATAGGATCAAATATAATAAGATCAAATAATAATGTAACCAAAATAATATGATCCAACTAATATGTAAATGTCAAGGCTAATAATATATCAAATAACATTCATTAATAAGCTACAATATGAATGTAAATAGCTTGAATCATACATGTACAAGGCATGTAGCACAACTTACAATATTAGTTGCTCAAGTATATGTAAACTTTATTGCTCCTTTCTTCTCTTACAAATGTATCACAAAACTCTATTACAAGATGATTACAATGCTCTCTATGATCGCTATGTAAGTGATGCTTGCTATGTTTTCTATATCTCTATGCCTCTCTATGGAGTAATATATAGCTATTGTAGGGTGACTGTTTGGTTACTTGACTCTTACTTTCCTTATGTCAATTCTCATGACTCTTGGCTTCTCCACTTGACACTTGCATACACATGATTCTCCACGTAACAATTCCTAATCTAAAAATACATGTGCACACTTACACATATAACACTTGCATACATATTTACATGAAACTTGTGCATTTCTTGCACATTATAACATTACATAAAATATTGACTCACACTCTAATCTAGGCACAACCCTAATATAATATTTACAAGGTTTGTACCAAGGAGGTATTAGCATGTACCAAATAATGTAATATTATCTAACAAAAACATCTCTCTTTAGAAATAAATGCTTCAACTAAAATAACATGCTTAAATATAATGTAATGCCAAAAATTAGAACATTTACATTCTATATTCAAGTAAAGCATAAATTTCTACTTAATGCTAACACAAAAGAACAACTCTTTAGATTTAACTTAATCTAAATGTTAACATCTAAATTTAACATTAACATAAACATCTTTACATGCTCAATAATTCATAAATGCAATATATAAATCATTCTCATAAGGTTAATAACCTTTTCATTATTTCTTTTACTCAAAGCCAAAAATTTCCATACATTCATTTAAAGACTTCCCAGGCCTTGTTAATACTAGAATAAAGTATTCAATTGTTACATAACAATATTCTCTTTTACATAACAACTCTTCATTCCTAATGACATTAAAACAAGTCCATAAAAGTGCATGTTGCTCCACCTTCTTTTCATGATCTTCTTCATGAAAGGAATCTCCCATAGAATTTAAGAGAATTTAGGGCCTAGGGCATCTCTTAATGCAATGTAACTTAACATGCTCTATGTATAAATACAAGCAACCATGCAAAATATATTTCAACAATCAAGGAGATAATCCCATACTTCTCTCTATAATGGTTTCCTTACCTACTCAAGTCTTAGAAAACCATTATAATTATTTAACTATTTCAAAGTTCATTTCTCAAGCAACCATGCAATGCACTTTTCAAACAATCAATAATACACGACACAAAGTATTTATCACATATTTGTGATGAGTTAAATAGTAATAATGCAATATGCATTTGAACAATCAACAATGCACCACACAAGCACTTATCATATCTTCATTATGAGTTAACTAACAACTATGCAATATGCATTTGAAAAGTCAACAATGCACCATACAAGTATTTATCATATATTCGTAATGATTTAACTAGAAACTATGCAATATACATTTGAATAATCAATAATGCACCATACAAGCATTTATCACATCTCTATGATGAGTTAACTAGCAACTATGCAATATGTATTTGAAAAATCAACAATGCACCATACAAGCATTTATAACATCTCTATGATGAGTTAACTAGTAACTTAGTGCCTAGTTACCACACCTCTAAGGTGGGCCAACTAAGGCTATTACCATTCCTCGAGATAATAAGCATGGCCATCTGATCCTCACCATTCAAGGTGCCATCACCATTTTAGAAGAATTATTGAACTTCTTCCATTAAGTCTCATCCAAGAATTAAGCATACAATAACCATGCAAAGCAATTCCATGCCAAAAATTTAGAAGAATCCATACTTATTCCTATTAAGCCTCATCCATACATTAAAAAACTTTAAGCATACAATAACTATGCAAAACAATTTCATGCAAAACTTTGGAAGAATCCCATACTTCTTCCATTTTAACCTCATCTATGCATTAAACAATTTTAAGCATACAATAATTATACAAAATAATTCCATGCAAAACTTTGGAAGAACCCCATACTTCTTCCATTTCAACCTCATCCATGCATCAAACTATTTCATACAAAGAGAGAATCTCATACTTCTCTTAGTATTGATTTTCTTATCTACTCAAGCCTCAAAATAACCAATACTATTCCTTTATAAAGGAACCAAATACTATCTCTTTATAAGAAATCCAATATTACTTTCTTCTTAAAGAAAAAATCAAACATTATTTCTTTAACTAGGGAAAACCAACATTATTCCCCTCTAAAAGAAAATCAAGTATTAAATCTTTGACCAAGGAAAAACCTAGCATTTTTTCCTTTCCAATAATATCATAGGCTTATTCAAATGCAAGATTTTATAATAAAACCATTAAGTCAAGCTTTACAGGTTTTACATATAAGCCATTAATGCAGCCATTAACATAACTTCTCTAAGTGTAGAAGTGCAGCCATTAACACAACTTTTCTAAGTGCAACCATTAACACAAGCCTTTCTAAGTGCAACAATACAACCATTAACATAACTTTTCTAAGTGCAACCATTAACACAAGCCTTTCTAAGTACAACAATACAACCATTAACACAAGCTTTTCTAAGTGCAGCCATAGCATTAAAAATAAAGCTTAATAAAATACATATATTTTCATGCATCTATTCTAGATGAACCAAAAGATAAATACCTCTCTGAAAATGCAACCAAAGCATGAAAAATAAATCTTAATAAAATACAGAATGCCTCTCTGAAAATGCAACCATAGAATTAAAAATAAATCTTAATAAAATACATATATGCATGCATCTATTCCCGATGAACTAGATATAAATACCTCTCAGAAAATGCAACTAAAGCATTAAAAAGAAAGCTTTATTATATATAGAATACCTCTCTAAAAATACAACCATAGCATTAAAGAGAAAGCTTGATAAAATATATAATATTTCTTTAAAAATGCAACCATAGAATTAAAAAGAAAGCTTAATAATATATATATATATATATATATATATATATATATATATATATGAACCTGAGATAAATATCTTTCTGAAAATACAGTCATAACATTTAAAAGAAAAGTTAATAAAATATGTGTATGCATTTATTCCAGATGAACCAGAGATAAATACCTCTCTAAAAATGCAGCCATAGCATTCAAAATAAAGCTTAATAAAATACATATATGCATGCATCTATTCCAGATGAACCAAAGATAAATACCTCTCTGAAAATGCAGCCATAGCATTCAAAAAAAACTTAATAAAATACATATATACATGCATCTATTCCATATGAACCAAAAATAAATACCTCTCTAAAACTATAGCGATAACATTCAAAAGAAAGCTTAAATAAAACACATATATGCATGCATCTATTTCATATGAACCAGAGATAAATACCTCTCTAAAAATATAGCCAAAACATTAAAAAGAAAGCTTAATAAAATACATATATACATGCATCTATTCCAGATGAGCCATAGATAAATACCTCTCTGAAAATGTAACCATAACATTCAAAAGAAATATTAATAAAATACATATGTGCATGCATCTATTCTAGATGAACTAGAGATAAATACCTCTCTCTGAAAATGTAGCCAAATAGTTCATTTTTCTTCATGTTTCTCCTGGATCTCCCCTATTTTTTTCTTATTTTTCTTTCCCCCCTTTTAAGCTTTGCAAAGTCCTCCAAATATCACCAAAGAAAAATATCATCGCACCCCCAACTTCTTGTATGCCATAACATTATAATTTCGCAAAGTTCCAAGGTTGTTTTGGCATAATTCTAATGCCCATGTTTTCACATTTCCACCATCCATAAATGCATCCATTACCAAGTGCCATCCTTCCATTAATTTTAGTGTTTAAAAGAAACTCTCTAAAAAAACTCATAATTAATTTAATTTAAAACTTATTAAATATTATAAAATGAACATTAGAGGACCTTCTACCTAGCTCCTCTAATAATAATATTATTACTTTTCAAATTTTAGTTCCACTTACTAACATTAATATAAAATAACTAATTACTCAAAAATATTAAATAATTAAATCAATAAGTCCCTTTATTTAATCCATTTTTTTAATGTTACCCACATTAGAATAATAATTAACTACTTATCCTATAAATTAAATTGATACCAATGTTAACATTATTTATTAACATAGATATTAATATTTTAAGTATCAATAATACCAATGTTATTATTAATACCCATGTTATTATTAATACAATAGATTAAGCGTTGAAAATCCTCACAGAATACATAATCAACATCAATGATAAGTCCTACCAATGAGAGCCATGACAAAATGGAAGATGAGCATTCATTGGCTTGTCTTTGTCAACATACTATCACTTTAACATCAAAATAAAAATAAATTAGGAGTTAGTTAATATGCAGATAGAGAAAGAAAAGAGCAACTCCTAAATGTTTTTTTTTGTTATATTATTTTGCTATCAGTAGCAATTTACCAGACTAAGAAGTAAAATAAATGTTGATGTGGGTTTTGAATGTTGAGATTTTCTATGAGGAGATTGATAGATAAAATCTTGATCAACTACAACAAGTCATATGTGAGCATCAGTAGAATATGGAAACAACATACCTCATTGAGTCCACATATATTGTAGTTTCCCAAGCCTCCCATTAGAACCATAGGCTTAAAAAGTGTAGCAATGAGATCAATAGAAATAACAACAAAACTAGTCACTCTTAGAAAAAGTTTTCCAACTAATGGTTGCAAAAGTAGAATGCCAACCATATGAAATTCTAGAAGAGAAACAAAAAAATTAATAGTTACAATTAATAATATCCTTCATACTAACATGATACCCCATGAATTATCTTTATCTTGTGAGTGATATTGAAACACTAGAACCAATAGTGTATCACAATGTATTTAAGCTTCCAATAGAAAAAAGGAAGTATTTTAAAGGACTGTAATCATTTATACAATGAGTCCTACATGAAGGCACATGGAACAATCTTAAAATACTTTGTTCTTTGCTAGTTGTGCAAAGGAAGTTGCAACCAATGCACATGTTAATGTCGTGATGTCAAATAGGTCTTGGTAAACATTTGCAAAAGGAAGTGGTGAGGATTAAGAATGAATAACAAGTTTTTGTGCACTCTCCTTCCTCTCATTATATGAAGTATTTGTTGTGAGAAAAAAACTTAAGATACAAATTATGGAACAAGAGCTCAAGGAGTTGAATCAATAAATAAGTTATGCACATAGACAACTTGGAGACCTACATCAAAGGATTGAAAGTGACTTTCAAAATATTTTTAATAAATGAGAAGCTAATAGGTAGGTTGAAAATATGATGTTGAATGAAAAGAGTTCTAGATCTCATAAAATTATAAGATTAATAATTGAAAGCTATGTTTGAGATGAATTAACACAAATAAATATCGACTTATCTAGCTATATAGTTGTAAACTTTAATTTTGTGCATTTGGTAGGGAGAAAATGTGGATCTCAAATATTACCAGCTAGAAGTGAAAGCTAGGAAAAGAAAAAAATGAAAAGAAGTATAGAATTAAGTAACATATTTTTGTTATTATAATTACATATAGAACAATGACTTAAGAACATACAAAGAATATGAGATGTAGAAAAAGTATTTTACTGTCAATGGTCAACTAATTAATCTTTAGTTATCCCACATGAATCATGGGAGGGAACATTGATGTCATTATATTTTATTTCTTTCCTATTAATGAATTTAGTTGAAAAGGAGAAGCATATAATATTTTGAAGAATCAAAATATTCTAAATAACATCCCTTGAATATTATGGTAGAAGAAATAAACTCTACCTATATTTTTTCTCAATGAGACTAATTTCTCATGATTTGAGAAAACAATCAAGACACAAGTATAGGCTTATATATACTTGTTGAAGAGCATTTTCAAATATAGTCTAATGAAATCAAAATGTTCCGCTTTTGTGAATATTTACTATGGCTAATGATGTACTAAACTTCATGTTTCCTAACTCCTAGTTTTTGTGTGAAGACAACTATTCTTCTTGGAATACCAAAATCTTAATTTAGTTAGAGTTTGAAAAAGTGTGGGAAGTCGTAGATAGGTTCATTATCTACCCTAAGGAAGAAAGTGAAGAACTAAATTTCACAAGATAGAAATAAAGGTTCGACAACAAGTTTAGAAAAATATGGGTAAGGTATGAAAATTCCCATAATGCCATGTATAATACCACAATATAAAGGCCTTATTTTTTATGGTTAAGCAAAAAGCATGAGATCAAATTTGTGAAGAAATAAACTATATGTAGAAGTTCCTATGATGAGTTATTGTAGTCATTATGGAAGATCCAAACATGTGACAAGCGTTGGAACCTGTATTCTTGTGAAATTTGTGGAGTTAATAGTCATTCCAAAAGAAAATGTTGGAACACAAAGAAAGTAATTAATAAAATACATATGAATTTAGATGATAAATGTATCATAATAGGATAGAGTAAAATATGTTAAAAGGTTTCTAAAGGAAAAGATGTATTCAGTTGAATGTGAAGAATATAATTTTTTCCATGGAAAAATATCTTAGGAAATTTGAAATAAATGACTTATGTATTAGAAGAATATGACCCAAGCAATGCTTGGAATACCTACAATGATAGGACCTATTTTTCAATGGTAATTTACTAGAGGTGATGACCTAGAGGCAATGACCTAGAGGTAACCTATAGGTAATTACCTAGTCTAGATGTGACCAAGAGGCAATGACCTAGAGGTAACCTATAGGTAATTACCTAGTCTAGATGTGACCAAGAGGCAATGACCTAGAGGAAGAGACATAGAGACAATGACCTTGAGAAAATAACCAAAGAGGCACATCCATTGAATATTATCTAAAGAAGAAAGAGGCTAATGAGAAGCACCAGGAGTACCCCTATAAGGCACTCAATATTGGATAATTTTCATCAACAATACAAATCAAAAGAAGCATGTATATATCATCTATCACAATGGCTTAGCTAGATGAATGAGGCCAAGATATAGAAGCAAGAGTGGGATATAATCAATCTCATAGTAGTTAGTGATACTCAATATAAGAAACAACATAGACTATTACAACTTCCATCATAGGATGCATGGTAGAAGAACAATTATTATTGTACAAGGGCCCATATTTTCTCACAATGGTTTTCTCCTTGTCCCAAAGTTTTACATGCCTTTAGAATTTTTTTCTCCCTCACACCTTCTGGGGCATCTGGTGGGAACGAAATCAAATGACCTTTAGGAACTCGAAAAGGGACATGGATGTAGTCTATTCAATAATTATTGGGAGCACGGTGGAGAATGTTATCTCATGTTTGCTAAACTTGGATGTGTATAGGCATGATGAAGAGAAATTGGAGCTCCTTCTTATATTTCCTCCCAAATTGAGGCCTATTGAAAATCCTCATTCAAGATAGAGAATTTTTGTAAGATGGTCGCCACCCCTGCTAGGGTGGGTTAAGCTTAATTTTGATGGTACCTCAAAGGGGAACCCTAGCCTCATTGGGGCTGGAAGAGTAATTAGAAATGAAAGAGGAGAACTTATTGGTGCTTTTGCAAAAAATATATCAATCCAAACTTCTCACTTTGTGGAAGCTAGAGCTTTGTATCAAGGGCTCCTACTTATTGAGGCTTTGGGCTTCCAAAAAGTCCTAGTGGAGGGTGATTCATTGAACATAATTAACCTCCTTAAATCTTCTTCTCCTTTGAATTGGATGATTTCTAATATGATATCGAAGGCTAACAGAATCCTTCTAATCAAAGAGGAAGTGCAGATCTAGCATATTTTTAGAGAATGGAATACAACGATAGACTTAATAAAAAACTTGGGCCTTTCCCAATAGGGACTTAAGGTTTGGAACTCATATTTTCCTTCAAGTATTCAAAGAGTGATAAGTGATGATAATGGGTGAAGCCAAATCCCTGTTTTATCAAGTATTTGATAGGTTTTATACCTATTTTTATTCTCACTTTATTTGAATTATTGTTAATATTGAAATGCTCTACTCTAGGTTAATTAGAGGCCTGTGAGATCAATACTACGGTTGGTCTTAGGACTATTTTGAATTTGAATCCTTTCCTACAATGTCCCTTTTTGACACCCTAGTTTTTGAATTGTTTCATTTAGTTTTGGGTATATGTCACAATATGGGTGTTTTTTTAATGTAATCAGTTGCTATCATGGTCTAGGATCTTACTCAATGACTAGCATCCCAACCATCATTTTTCTAAGTGGTTATTGGATCATTAGTAAACTTGGAGGACCTAGGACCGACCACCTTGCAGGCTTGTGGTATATCTGGTTGATCATGGAACAATTTGGTTGGAATATTTGGTTCACATGGCCTTCCTTCAACATGCTTATTTGGTTGTTTGTGTGCCACCTTAGGGTTCCTACTATTGGCACAATTACATTCTTCTCTAATCTTGGGATTAATTTTTTCTCTTGGTATTGGCAGTTCTCTTGTCATTCTTCAAGGGTGTTTTCCCTAGATAATGCAATGACAACGTTTCATGAGTTGATGGGATTGGAAACTACCAACCTCTCCTATGGCACTCGTGGAGGAAGGATTACCCCTTTCATGCTTGGTTATGGATTTATGTTGACAATATCAAAAGCCTCGGGTTGGTTAGAGAGTTTTGGATTGGGCTCGGTTCACATTGTAATCATGGAAGGGCATTTTTTTTTGTGGCTCCGAGTCCCCTTGCAAATACTTCAAATTCTCATTAAATTTGGTTACTAGGGATTGCTTAGGACTTTAGGCTCACTTGTATAGTCCTATTTTGTTTTCTTCACTATGTATTGTGGTTGGTGTGTGTGTTTATATCTCTATTTCCTTGTTATCAATGCAACAAAATGGGCCAACACTCGACTCAGAAAGACTACAAGATCTTGCTTGAGCCTAGTGTCCTAGTTACTGATGATGAAGTTAGGAAAATCTTACATAAATGGGATATGTTAAATTGCATTTTGTCCTTTCATGGACACCATAGGGGTATTTCCAGAACACTGGTGCATTCATGCAAAAAAGTATGGGTTCAGGTCAATGGTATTGAATTCCAATTTTTGATGGAGTTGTTAGGAGAGGTAACAAGTTTGTTGGTTGACAAAGCTTGTCATAACTAGAATAAACACTCTCTCAAGATGGATCTGAATTTATTTCAAGAACATGGGGAGTATATCCTGAAGTAACAGAATAGGTATGATGCCAAATCTCTCAAAGTGCCATGGGATCGATTCATTTTGGTTTTCATGGACTATTTCACTCTAGATACAAACAAGGAGGTATTATAAAGTTTCCACATGATGTTTTTGAACCAATTGATGAGGATGCAGCTCATGAATGTCCCTTTGTTCCTTTACAACACTATGGCAAAATCCTAGAAGAATCTGAGGGATGAAAAGGGATTGGACCTAATACATCAAGGGATGATCCTATTATGTTTTTAGCATGTAGCAAAGACTAAATGCGTGGTGGTGGAGGAGGCTTTAGCAAAAATTGAATTCCAAAAAATTTCTCTAAATATAGACCCAATAATAATGACATCTGAGGCCTTAGGTGATCCTTCTAGGTTAGATTCAAAGGACTCCTTGGCTCCCTTTTCCTTTGTGAAAGGGAAGGTTAGCACTAGGAGAGGTGTGGTGGTGATCCCTAGTTATGTAAAAGGAGGTCATGCTTGACGTTCTAAGCAATTGTTTTCAAAGGTGGGAAATAAAATAAGTCCTCAATCTCGATAGAGGTTACTGACTCAGAAGATAGCCATCCAATGAAGAAAAAACTAATATTTTCAAAGGTTCTAGAATATGGCAAGGAGGCTTGCCCCTCACTAGGATCTAAGCACCCTAACCATTCACCCTTCCTTTGTAGCTTTGATATGAAACACCAAGATATATTGAGCACTCTCTAGGTGGTGATCTCATATTTTCAAGACATTTGCAGAATGTATCAGTAGCAAAGGGTTGGTTCAAGCTCTAAGTGACTCAGGGGTTTGGTTATTCTTCAATGGTTTTGGCTATTATTTGCGGGCTTTGCATTCATTTTTTATATTTTGATCTAGTCTCTCCCTTGTAGGATCTGATTTCTTTGATGGAATGTTTTTTTTGTTTTATTGGGCTTATCTTGTAATTTTATATTTTTAGTATGTCTTGGTTGTACTGCTTACTTATTAGGTGTCTATATTTTTTGTTCTATTGTTCTTGCCTGAGTTTTGGGGTGTGACCTTGATCTATGGTAGTCTCATTTTGTAAAAAAATGGTTGGGGTCCCTTCCAAAATATCTTCTTTTATCCAATAAAAAAAACTATAGGTGTATGCAAATTACTTGCTAAAGATTCTTCCTATTAAGACATTGGAGGAGAAAATATTTCTTGAATTGATTCTATATGAATAGTAGTAATACCTATTCATAAAGGTAAAATGAGTAATTATGAATAATTCAATATGTACTAGGAGTGCATTTCTGATGGAATTTAACACTCCTTGATATTATTCAAGTGTAGAGTTCACATTGAGGGGGGAGAAAATATTAATTATTTTCAATGTTCAATACTACACTTGATAATCAGATTTTTGTAGATTGTATCCAATAAGCACTAGGAGATAAAATATTATGGAAGGATATGATAAAAATAAAGGCTTGATATAGATTGAACCTCATAAGTAGTGATCTGCTTTATTACACCTAGTTTTTGTAGCATTTGGTTATCTATGTTGTAACAACCCAGGTCTACTCACTTAGTTGTCAAAAACACAAATTAAAATTTTCACAAAAAAAATTACAAACGACACAAGTACACCCAACTTTGTATTAGTACTTCACCATAGAGTATCACAATTCAAGATCTTTTACCACTATAGATGGTATCTTGAGTGCTTGGGATAGGCCAATTTCTGTGATAAGTTGTCATTTAAGATATCCTTACCCCTTTCTAAGGTTTTTTTGATCTTGGCATGGGGTTGCCCTTCTAGGGCCAATAATACCTAGAAGGATGGATGCACTAATTCCCCATATCAAAGCATGGATGACTTGGATTCACAATACTACTTCTATCCTTATTGGTCCATTGACCTATTAATTCATACCTTGAGCAAGCGTAGCTATGCTAGTGCCTGATTAGTGACCTTCAACTAAGGTTTAACTAGGGTATTCCAACACTTTGGCTTCTAGACTAGATGCTTCAGGCTCAACTCCAATTGATGGTAATGTTGCCCATACCATATATCGTTGGACTTTCCAATCTCAAATCATGTTGAGCAAGGTGCAGCGACAGTATTGTCATTGTTGTCAACACAGTCAGATAGATCGGTTGATGCAGTGGACAGGAGTTCAGAGGTTACTCAGAGTATGTACAGTGATGTTAAATGCTTATGAGGATGTTTTTGATGTTTGGGTGAAGTTGTTACAGGTTGTCCAAGAAGACCGAAGTGGCCCATATGCAAAAGAGAAGCGAAAAAGCAAAGGGAAAAAAGTGTCGCGATATCGCGACATGTTGCATTTTCATGGCCAGAAGAGAAGAGAAAATGCAAGGAGAAAAAGTGTCGCGATATCGCGACATGTTGCATTTTCGCGGCCAAAGAGAAGAGAAAATGCAAGGAGAAAAAGTGTCGCGATATCGCGACATGTTGCATTTTCACGGCCAGAAGAGAAGAGAAAATGCAAGGAGAAAAAGTGTCGCGATATCGCGACATGTTGCATTTTCACGGCCAAAGAGAAGAGAAAATGCAAGGAGAAAAAGTGTCACGATATCGCGACATGTTGCATTTTCACGGGCCAAAGCTAAGAGAAAGAGCAAGGAGAAAAAGTGTCATGATATCACGACATGTATTTTCATGGGCCAAAGCTAAGAGAAAGAGCAAGGAGAAAAAGTGTCGCGATATCACGACATGTTGTATTTTCACGGGCCAAAGCTAAGAGAAAGAGCAAGGAGAAAAAGTGTCACGATATCACGACATGTATTTTCGTGGGCCAAAGCTAAGAGAAAGAGCAAGGAGAAAAAGTGTCGCGATATCGCGACATGTTGTATTTTGGGGCCAAAGCAAAGAGAAAGAGAGAGAAAGAAAAAGTGTCGCGATATCGCGACATGTCGCATTTTCGCGACTCAAAAAGGGCAGCCAGGCAGAGAAAGAAAAAGTGTCACGATATCGCGACATGTCGCATTTTCATGACTCAAAAGGGCAGGCAGGTAGAGAAAGAAAAAGTGTCACGATATCGCGACATGTCGCATTTTCACGACTCAAGAAGGGCAGGTAGGTAGAGTAACAAAAGTGTCACGATATCGCGACATGTCACATTTTTGTGACTCAAGAAGGGCAGGCAGGCAGAGTAACAAAAGTGTCGCGATATCGTGACATGTCACATTTTCGTGACTCAAGAAGGGCAGGTAGTCAGAGTAACAAAAGTGTCATGATATCGTGACATGTCGCATTTTCGCGACTCGAAAAGGCCAGAGTGAAACAAAAGTGTCGACGATATCGCGACATGTATGAAACAAGGATGGTAAAACTGAAAGACTACATAGTGACGTGGACCCATAAGGAATCTTTAATGATTTTAAATCATTTAAGATGGTCGTTACACATGGAAAGAAATGGACGCATGCCCATGTGGAGAAAACGAATAGTCATGGAAGGAGAAAATGAATAGTCATTAAAATAGAAACGAAAAGCTTTTTCAAAAACCAAAATGCATGCATGCACAAAGGAGAAAATGAACAGTCATGATCGAGAAGACGAATAGTCATGGTAGGAGAATATGGTGTCAATTCTTTGCATGTAACGTGTTTGATGAAATGCCTACTCTATATATACAAAAGGAGTTACATAAAGAAGGCGTTACAATTGACAAGTGGCGTATGAGAAATGAAAGGAGTTACAACTGGAGTTACAAAGAGAAAGGATGGTTATAAAAGGAGTGTTGCTTGGAGAATTTATGTGGGATTTTATCTTGCAAAGTGCGCGAGAGGAGCGCGAGAGGCGAGCGAGAGGCGAGCGAGAAGGGTGTGTGTTGCGTGAGAGATGTTGAGTAAGCAATAGACCAGTCAGGGTCTTGTAAAAGTGAAGGCATTTATATGTCAATCTTCTAGTTTCAGAATTGAAGTCCAAGTTGGTGCTTGGCATCAGGGGTTGGTGCTCCTTCTAGTTGGTGCTGGTAAATCAGGGGTTGGTGCTCCTTCCAGTTGGTGTTGGTAAATCAGGGGTTGGTGCTCCTTTCTATTGGTGTAGATAAATCAAGGGTTGGTGCTCCTTCTAGTTGGTGCTGGTAAATCAGGGGTTGGTGCTCCTTTCTGTTGGTGCAGATAAATCAGGGGTTGGTGCTCCTTTTTGTTGGTGCAGATAAATCAGGGGTTGGTGCTCCTTTCTATTGGTGCAGATAAATCAGGGGTTGGTGCTCCTTCCAGTGGGTGTTGGTAAATTGATTGTAAAGTTGTTGCTTTGCAAAGGCTGGATTTGGATGGGAGTCCAAACAGTCAATTTTTGAGGAGTAGCCAAATTGGTGAACCTCGGTACATCTTGTGTTGTGTGATGCTCTCTTGTTATATTTGCTTTATTTGGTTTTAAGTTTTCATTGTTTTGGCTTTAAGAGTTGAAGATTTAAGTTTTAAAGAGCTACACTGATTCACCCCCCTCTCGAGTGTCATTGTGAGACTAACAATTGGTATCGAGCCAAGTTCCTGAACAAGCTTAACCGGCTAGGGTGATCTTGGAAGTAACACAATGGCAGGTGGTGAAGGCTTCTCATCAAACAAAGCACCATTGTTGGATGGAACTAATTACACATTTTGGAGACTCAGGATGCAGACATATCTTTGTGCTTTGGGATACGACATTTGGGATTCAGTAGATAGTGGATACACAATACCCACCACTTCTCCAACCGATGTTGTCGGTAAGAAATTGTTTGAGAATAACTCAAAAGCAAAGAATGCTATCATGTGCGGATTAGTGGACAGTGAACTAGTAAAAATTATGAGTTGTAAAATGGCAAAAGAAATATGGGACAAACTGAGGAGCATTCATGAAGGAGACGATAAGATCAAGGAGGCCAAGTTACAAACACATCGAGCTCGGTTCGAAGTATTAAAGATGAATGACGATGAGAACATAGAGGCATATATGCTGAGAGTTAATGAAGTAATTAATGCGATTAGAGGACTCGACGAGGAAATCGAAGATTCTGTCATCGTGAAAAAGGTATTAAGATCTCTTCCCCAAAGATTTGATTCTAAAGTTTCAGCTATAGAAGAAGCTAAAGATCTAAATTCTTTTAGTATGGATGAGATGCATGGTTCTTTGACTTCATATGAGATGAGAATAGGAAAATCTAAACCCACAGACAGAGAAGCTGCTTTTAAAGCCCATAAAAATATGAAAGCAAAACAAGAATCCGAGGAAGAAGAGACATCAGATGAAATGGAAGTAAACTTTGTTCGAAAACTAAAAATGGGAAAAGGAAAATACGAGAGGAAAGTTACCGTTTAAATGTTTCAATTGTGGAGGCATTGGGCATCTTGCAACTAAATGTCCACTTAATGAGAAGAACAAAAGTGATGAAGGATCGCACCAAGAAAGAAGTGACTGGAAGAAAAAACCAAATTTTAGAAAAGGCAACTTCAAGAAGAAAAGTTTCATCTCCAAGAATGTCAGTTCATCAGAAGACAGCTATAGTGAGGATTCTGAAAAGGAAACAGGTGAAGCTCTTTTTATGGCACTCAAAGAAGAAAAAATAGAAAAAGAACAAGTATGTGATGAAAACCTTGAGGTTGAAGTAGATCTAGAAGGTGAGTTGATCGCTGCACTTGAAGAGTTGGGTATAGAAAGGAAAAAGAACAAAATACTGTCCAAGAAGTTGGAAGAATATGGGGATAAGATTGAAGATCTCTTCTTACAAATTCATAAAGCCAAGAAAATAGAAGAAGCCTTGAAGTCACACCTGGATGATAAAGTCGATGTATGTAGCAAACGTGAAGAGGAATCTAACAAAGTTATTAGTGATCTAAAGCTGCAAGTAAGAAGAGTCCAAAAGGATTGAAGAAACTCTCGAGGTCAAGATCAATGAGAAAGAGATTGTTTGCTGCAAACAAGAAGAGGAGATTGTTTTATTGAGGAAACAACTAGAAGAGGCCAATACAAATCTCAAATTTGAGAAGAGCACAGAGTTGCTAGATAAAATGATAAGGCAACAAAGAAGCCCCATGTGTAAGCTTGGTCTTGGATATGAAGCTGAACAACCTTCATCTTCTAAATCTGCAGAGAAGAAGAAGTCCACTCTTTGAAGGATCAAAGCAAGAAAAGTTTGAAGCTGAATCTTCAAAAGGAAGAAAATCTCAAAGGAGATCTACAACAAAGCAACCACAACAAAAGAGGTTCTATCACTCTCACTTTATTCATAATAATGCTTTTAATGGCTATTGTTTTAGATGCAACCATTATGGTCACAAGGCAATTTATTGTGGATTGAATAATAGATCAAAGAGTTATCCTGGTAGAAATACATCTGTTGAACACCATGTGCAATGTTTTAAATGTAATGGTCATGGGCACATAGCAAGGTTTTGTCCAAGAACTTTTGTATCTAATCTAAGGCAAGACAGTAGATTTCATCAGACACAAAGAATGCAACATAGAAGAAATCATGTGCATCAAAGAAAGGAAAATAATCATCCATCAAGGATGCACAAGAGACAACCACCCAAGAGAAATGTTCAAGTTCACGAAAAGGTTCAAAATAGGGATGCAGTTGAAAAACTCAAGCCCAAGTTCAAGGAATCTTGGAGAAAGAAAGAAGAGAGGAAATCATGTCTCCTTGGACTGAAGGAGACTACTCCTCTATTGCACTAAGCAACTCCAGGTAGCACATCCTCAGGGGGAGCAATCTTAAAGTTTTATTTTAATGCTCCTATGTATTTGTGTGGTTATCTGAGGATGAAAGGAAAGTAGTCGGGGAGTTGTCGTATAGTTGTCAAAGTGTGGTTCAGTTCATGTAGTTGTTTGTGGCGGTACCGTGAAGGGTGGTGATTAAATTGAGAGTTGTCACCATTGGTAGTATTGCTATATGTCAGTGTTGTACTTTTGATGGTTCTTACTGCCATTGTTCAAAGTTACGGAAAATAATAGTTTTGATAATTTGGTTTAGTGAAAGAGATGCTAAAAAATTTCACAATGGAGGATTGTAAGCCAGTTAGCACTCCCATGATGACAGGTTGCAAGTTGAGCAAGGATGTGTAGATGACAGAAAGAGTACCAGTGGAGGTGCATTCTATCTTGGAGATAGGTTGGTCATGTGGAATAGTAAGAAACAAGAGTCAGTCTCCTTATCCATAGCAGAGGCAGAATATATTGCAGTGACAGCGTGTTGTATGCAGGAGAAAGTTGCGAAAGGTGAGGTTAAGTTGGATTTTGTTCCAACAATAGAGCAAGTAGTGGATATCTTCACAAAACCGTTGCCCAAGGAAGTCTTTGAGTACCTTCGCAATAAATTGGGAGTGGTCACGCTTCCCAAGAATTGACTAGCTATCGGGACCACATTCTCAGGGGAGCATTTGTGTATTTGTTTATCTTTTTGCTCATGTTTGTGATTTTTGCTAAGTGTAATAATTTTTGTCTGAGAATGTTGTGCATGGACTCAGGGGGAGTTTACAGCAGCCCTTTTGGTATTGTTGTCAAAGGGGGAGAAGAGTTATAGGAAATTGCTCAAGAGTTACAGGAAATTGCACGTGTGTTGCCAACAATTCCAAAGGGGGAGATTGTTGAGCAAGGTGCAGCGACAGTATTGTCATTGTTGTCAACACAGTCAGATAGATCGGTTGATGCAGTGGACAGGAGTTCAGAGGTTACTCAGAGTATGTACAGTGATGTTAAATGCTTATGAGGATGTTTTTGATGTTTGGGTGAAGTTGTTACAGGTTGTCCAAGAAGACCGAAGTGGCCCATATGCAAAAGAGAAGCGAAAAAGCAAAGGAAAAAAGTGTCGCGATATCGTGACATGTTGCATTTTTGTGGCCAAAGAGAAGAGAAAATGCAAGGAGAAAAAGTGTCACGATATCGCGACATGTTGCATTTTCGTGGCCAAAGAGAAGAGAAAATGCAAGGAGAAAAAGTGTCGCGATATCGCGACATGTTGCATTTTCGCGGCCAGAAGAGAAGAGAAAATGCAAGGAGAAAAAGTGTCACGATATCGCGACATGTTGCATTTTCATGGCCAGAAGAGAAGAGAAAATGCAAGGAGAAAAAGTGTCGCGATATCGCGACATGTTGTATTTTCACGGGCCAAAGCTAAGAGAAAGAGCAAGGAGAAAAAGTGTCGTGATATCGCGACATGTTGTATTTTCATGGGCCAAAGCTAAGAGAAAGAGCAAGGAGAAAAAGTGTCGTGATATCGCGACATGTTGTATTTTCAGGGCCAAAGCTAAGAGAAAGAGCAAGGAGAAAAAGTGTCACGATATCACGACATGTTGTATTTTCAGGCCGAAGCAAAGAGAAAGAGCAAGGAGAAAAAGTGTCGCGATATCGTGACATGTTGTATTTTCGCGGGCCAAAGCAAGAGAAAGAGAGAAAGAAAAAGTGTCGCGATATCGCGACATGTGATTTTCATGACTCAAAGAGAGAGAGAAAGAAAAAGTGTCGCGATATCGCGACATGTCGCATTTTGCGACTCAAAAATTCCAGGAGAAGAGAAAGAAAAGTGTCGTGATATCGCGACATGTCACATTTTCGTGACTCAAGAAGGGCAGGAGAGAGTAAGAAAAGTGTCACGATATCACGACATGTCGCATTTTCGTGACTCAAGAAGGCAAGGCAGAGAGTAACAAAAGTGTCACGATATCGCGACATGTCACATTTTTGTGACTCAAGAAGGGTAGGGAGGAGAGTAACAAAAGTGTCGCGATATCGTGACATGTCGCATTTTCATGACTCAAAAAGGCCAGCAGTGAAACAAAAGTGTCACGATATCGCGACATGTTTTAAGACCAGGATGGTAAAACTGAAGACTGCATAGTGACGTGGACCCATAAGGAATATTTAATGATTTTAAATCATTTAAGATGGTCGTTACACGTGGAAAGAAATGGACGCATGCCCATGTGGAGAAAATGAATAGTCAAAGAAGGAGAAAATGAACAGTCGTTAAAATAGAAATGAAAAGCTTTTTCGAAAACCAAAATGCATGCATGCACAAAGGAGAAAATGAACAGTCATGACCGAGAAGACGAACAGTCATGGTAGGAGAATATGGTGTCAATTCGTTGCATGTAACGTGTTTGATGAAATGCCTACTCTATATATACAAAAGGAGTTACATAAAGAAGGCGTTACAATTGACAAGTGGCGTATGAGAAATGAAAGGAGTTACAACTGGAGTTACAAAGAGAAAGGATGGTTATAAAAGGAGTGTTGCTTGGAGAATTTATGTGGGGATTTTATCTTGTGAAGTGCATGAGAGGAGCGCGAGAGGCGTGCGAGAGGCGAGCGAGAAGGGTGTGTGTTGTGTGAGCAATGTTGAGTAAGCAATAGACCAGTCAGGGTCTTGTAAAAGTGAAGGCATTTATATGTCAATCTTCTAGTTTCAAAATTGAAGTCCAAGTTGGTGCTTGGCATCAGGGGTTGGTGCTCCTTCCAGTTGGTGCTGGTAAATCATGGGTTGGTGCTCCTTTCTTTGGTGGGTAAATCGGGTTGGTGCTCTTTGGTGGTGGTAAATCAGAGGTTGGTGCTCCTTTCTGTTTGTGTAGATAAATCAGGGGTTGGTGCTCCTTCTAGTTGGTGTTGGTAAATCAGGGGTTGGTGCTCCTTTCTGTTGGTGCAAATAAATCAGGGGTTGGTGCTCCTTCTAGTTGGTGCTGGTAAATCAGGGGTTGGTGCTCCTTTTTGTTGGTGCAGATAAATCGGGGGTTGGTGCTCCTTTCATTGGTGTAGGTAAATTAGGGGTTGGTGCTCCTTTCTGTTGGTGCGGATAAATCGGGGGTTGGTGCTCCTTCCGGTGGGTGTTGGTAAATTGATTGTAAAGTTGTTGCTTTGCAAAGGCTTGGATTTGGATGGGAGTCCAAACAGTCAATTTTTGAGGAGTAGCCAAATCGGTGAACCTCGGTACATCTTGTGTTGTGTGATGCTCTCTTGTTATATTTGCTTTATTTGGTTTTAAGTTTTCATTGTTTTGGCTTTAAGAGTTGAAGATTTAAGTTTTAAAGAGCCACACTGATTCACCCCCCCCCTCTCAGTGTCATTGTGATACTAACAAAATCTACTCCCCATATTGATTTTTGTTGGCAATTCCACAATCAGAGTAGGCTTCATGAGCATCCTCATGTAATACTCGTATGGTAACCTGTAATGACATCCCATACCATCATCCTTTACTCTCAATAGCGTAGGACCATTGTCCCTCTTAACTCATTGTAGAATAGTTAACTCTGATTCTCAATAGTCACCATCACAAACTATTGGTGCTAGGTGAAGTGTACGTCCTACTCGACACCATTGGTTGTTCATACATATCCATCTCTCTTGATGGTTTATAGAGATACCAACCTTCTCATTGGTTGATTTGAACAGATTTTGGTGTATAAAGTACTCCATGCTTAAATATTTGATATGTGATGGTTTGAGCTATTTACAAGTAAACTATTACTATATAGCATAAATGCACTAGGAAAGGAGATATCCCAAGCATTCATAAAAATAACCATAAGAATTATTTAAAGCATAATCTAAGAGAATCAATCATTTTTTTAAACAAAACTAAATTTATCTCAGCTAATACAAATAATAAAAAGATAGTTCTAAAATTTAATTTCTTAATTCTATACAAGCTATTGAACAACAAATATTGATACATATCATCTATCTAACATTGTAATATTATTATAAAAGAGACATCGTATTAAAAAGAAATAAAATTTATCAATTTTTTCTTTGGAATACCTCAAGTTTAATCAAATAACCCAAAGAACCCACTACAAATATCTTCCCATTCCTAACTATTCGTTGTAGTTTGTTTGTAGAAAATAAACTTAACCCATTTATTTTCTTGGTTTACAATATAATCTAAAATACCATATTATACTGGATGAAGCCTCTCCATACAATAATTCTTCCAAAAGAGTTGTTTATACCATATTTACTTAATATAAGGCACTTAGACTACATTGCTCTTGTCTATATAATAACCTATGTAAGCACATCATTAAACCCATAAGTTTCTTAACCTAACCCTTCACATCTATGGCCTTTGTTCATATCTAAAACGCGATTATGGCAACAGTCATTGCACATATCCATTCATAGGCAAAAAATATAATTTCCAATTGGTTCGTCTAAGCATTACATAAGATTTAATACTAACAAAATCAAAAGAGAGAATTTATGTATTTTATCAGCTCCAAAGAAATTTTAATCCAATCACGAACTTAAGAGGTCTAATGTCATATTCTATGTATCACGCAAGGAATATTAAATTTTGGTTTAAATAAATCTTGGTAGAAGATGATACACGACATAAAACCCTATTTAATTCTGTTATTTTTATTCTATTCTCTTATAATACACTATGAATTTTCTATGATTGGAGAAACTTGTGGTTCCTTCACATAATAGGGTTTACATTAAGAATTATTTTGGGATGACTTTTACAATAGCATTCAGCTAAGCCCCCTAACGGAAATACTAATAACTTTGAGGCTTTTACTTAGTGGTATATCCAGATATTTCCATTCTCCACGTGACCACGACTAAAGAGAACAATATAATTCTTCTATTTTGTGCAGGTATTACATTATATGTCCTATCTTCCATCTATTAGCTATACATAAAATCATGCCCCTATGATTAATCAATTTCACCTTAGGGCAGTCTTCATTGAGGTTTTCAACAGACACATATGACATTAATTATCCTTAATGACAGTGATCAAATAACCATACAAAACACTTCACTCACATTTAATATAATAGAGATATTAATCACGTAGGATAAATTACATTCAAATAAACAACTTACACTCCTCATCATAAAAATTGACATCTTCATAAATTTAAATACTTTACAACTCTAAGATCATTAAGTTTGATTTCTTCAATAAAGCTCTTCTACTACAAAGTAATTCAACTATTTAAAATAAAGCACCATAAAATGCACAGTAATATTTTAACATACTTAATGTAGTTTCAGCCTTGTCAAAATTGAGAGTTTGTTAAAGAAGAAAGACATCCAAAATGTAACATTTTTTTGTATAGCTTATTTGTAATAGACGGTAAACCTCTAATATAGCGTCTTTATAAAACAAGATAAATTGTCATCAAAGTTCATCTTAGTTGTAGCTAACAAATAATGAAGCAACACTTTTGAAGGTCCACATATCGAACGACGATGCCTTCAAGGGTCCACCTAGTCGAACAAATATAGGGAAATTGAAAGTTTCAAAATGGGTAAACTTGGCCCTATTTTGTATGTATAAGTCTAAATGCAAACACAATGCATCGCCCTAAGAGTTCACACATCTTTTAGTAGCCAAGAGTGCACTTTTAAGACATTGGGTTCTTATTCAAAAACCAGAAAGCATATTGATAAAATACAATAGATAAAAAAATAAAGCTTTGAGGTACACATTCTGTTTAATTCTCTCCTATCACCTACATAGAGTGTCCAACCATTTATACTCGATTAATTCAAAAAAAATAGAAGCAAGCAAATGACTATTCATGATCAAATATTTTAGCAAGTACAAAGCAAGCAAATTATTTTACTCACAACTTTAACACGCACAATATATTCCACCCTGAGGAACCATAGATACAAAGGCCCAAAGACAGTATGCACAACGTAATTTTTCTCTTTCTTTCGGACTGTTCTTCTTCGATTCTCATACCTCATGAACCCCTATCTCTTCTTCTTTTATAAGAGCATTACATGGTTCCCTTGGTGATATCTATGAAATAGTCATGCAAGAGGGTTGCTTAATTTATAGCCAGGTGTGATATATTCTCTAATCCAATGAGAAACAAGTACCACTTAGATGAATATTTGTATATATATTTTTAAATGATTTCTATAACAAAATCGGAAACATTTAACATAATTTATGTAATATTTTTATTATTATTATTATTATTATTATTACTTTATTTTTTTTTAAAGAAATAAATTCTTTTCAACAATGAAACAAAAACAAACAACCACACATATGCACAAAATGCAACAACAGGCAGTATGACCTATATGAAGTTTTTTAGTGGGCTTCCATGTACCCATGGGCCAAGGTGCACAAGGCATGACATCATATCCCACCTTACTTGATGCTTTCAACCTCTGTCTCTGTCAGGGGTGGGTATCTATCTCCTTTGGCAAGCTTGCTTCAGCTGAAAATTTACATCTGCATACACAAACACTTGCAACAGTATCACATTCTTCTAAAATAAATGATAAACAATAGGGAGGATGTTAAATTCTCCCTCACCATAATTTAACATAGTCCCTATTTTAGTCATTATAGTGTTGCAGGTTTCATATATTTATAAACAAACAGTCATGGATTAAGCAATATTTGAAAGTCACATTCAATTTTACAATATTAATTTTCCAAATATGTATCAAAATACCGAAATATACAAATGTTATCATAACAATATTCAAATTTTTTTTGTGATTAACAGTTTTCAAACAAGAAAGAAAATTGAAGTTTCATCTCTGCTACATCCTCCCAAGTAGCATTTCTTTCTGAGTAGTGATCCCATTGGACCCTACACTGCTCAACTGTTCTTTTCCTTAATTGTTTAGACCTGTATCCCAAGATTTTGATCGGTCGAACCTCAATGAGTTGTGGGTCCGACGTCTGCAAGTGAGAAACATCCAGAATATGAGATGGTTCAACAACATATTTGTGAGGAAGAGACACATGGAAAACACTATGGATCTTAGATAAATTTGGTGGTAGGGCGAGCTTATAAGCAATAGGGCTTATTTTGGCAATGATCTCAAATGGACCGATAAATCTAGGGCTCAATTTGGTAGACTTAATGGATATTTTGGTCGGTTTGACTCTGAGGAAGACCTTATCACCAATGGAAAATTCTTGAGGGGTTCTTTTAAGATCCGCATAACTCTTCTGATGATCTATGGCTTCACAAATTCATTGGTGGATCTCTTTCAATTGGACCTCTATTTTCTTAACAGCATTAGGACCGATCACTTCTCAATCATCCAAATTATCCCACGTTAATGGTGTCATACACTTGCACCCATATAGGGCCTCAAAAGGGGCCATGCCCAACGTGGTATGATAGCTATTGTTATACGTAAATTCCACCAAGAATAGATAATCTTCCCACTTACTTTGGTGGTCCGTATAATACATGTGTAACATATCTTTCAACACCTAATTTATCCTCTTGGTCTACCCATCCGTCTCAGGATGATAGGTTGTGTTGATGTTTAGCTTTGTGCCCCATGCTCGATGCAAAGCTTACCAAAATTTAGAAGTGAATCTTGAATCTCTATCCGAGATAATTATTTCAGAGAAACCATGCAAACTCATGATTTCCTATGTAAACTTTTGTACTATTATAGGGGTATTATCATAAATATTGTCCGATATAAAATGCACCACCTTAGTCAACTTATCCAAAACTACAAAAATTGCATCTGGAACTGAGTCCTCAGAAGATAAACTATAAAATCCATGGAAATTATTTGCCATTTTTGTTCTGGTATATCAAACAGGTGTAGCTGTCCCCTTGGAAGTTGATGTTTAGCCTTGACTTTCTAACATTCGAGAAATCTTGCAACAAATTGAACCACATCTTTTTTCATTTTGAGAAAAAAAAGTCCTTTTTCAAGGTTTCTCTCATTTTAATCACACCTAGGTGAGCATAATATGGAGCGCAATGTGCCTCTTGCAAAATCATCCTCTTTATCTTCTCATCATCAAGTACTATTACCTGATTTTGAAAATACACCAGATTTTATTTGATGCTAAAATTTGCATACCAATTTGGTTCCTTCTCAACCTTAGTGTGGCATTGGTTGTAAAATTCATCATTGTTTGTATTTCCTTAATTTTCTCCTTTATCCCATACTGGAATTTTTTGAGGGCAGCTATGTGTCTCCTTCTACTGAGGGCATATTCCAATTTATTTTATTTTCCTTTGATGTATTCAATTTCAAAATCATATTTGGCCAGTAACTCCATCCATCTTCGTTGTCTGGCATTTAGCAGAGGCTGGGTGAAAATATATCTCAAACTCTAATGATCAGTCTTTAACTCAAATTGTTTCCCCAAAAAATAGTTTCGTAGATCTTAAGAGCATGAATGACAGTAGCCAACTCTAAATCATGAGTAGCATAATTGAGTTCATGTTTCTTGAGATTCCTGGACTCATATGCTACTATAGCCTCATCTTGCAATAAGACACCTCCTAGCCCTTCTAGAGAAGCATATTTGCAAACTGTAAATGATTTGTTAGGATATGGTATTTGAAGTATAGGTGTAGTTGTCAATTTTTCTTTAAGGATTCTAAAAGCATCCTCACACTAGGTTGTCCACTTAAATGCTTTTCCCTTTCTTTGCAGATTGGTAATAGGAAAAGCAATCTTGGAAAATCCTTTAACAAATCATCGATAGTATCCAACCATCCCCATAAAACTTCTTACTTCAGAAACATTGGTGGGAGCTAGCCAATTTACTATGGCTTCAATATTTTTAGGGTCAACAACCACCCCTTCAACTGAGACAATATGTCCTAAATATTGAACTTGTGGAGTATAAAACTTGCACTTGGATAATTTTCCATACAATTAGTTTTTCCTAAGGATTTCTAGAACTATTCTCATATGCTTGTCATGCTTTTCTTTATTTTGAGAGTAGATCAAAATATCATCCAAAAATATCAAAATAAACTGATCTAATTTCTCCTTGCAAACACTACTCATCAGATTCATAAAAGTAGTTGTTGCATTTGTTAACCCAAAAGGTAGCACTATGAGCTCGTAATACGCATAACAAGTTCTAAAAGCAGTTTTGTAGGTATCCTCTTCCCTGATTCTCAGTTGGTGATATCTTGACCTAAGATCAATTTTGGAAAATATTGTCACTCCTCTTAATTGATCAAATAGATCATCAATCCTAGGTAGAGAATACTTGTTCTTTATTGTCATTTTATTAAGCATCCTATAGTCAATGCACAGTCTCAAAGATCCATATTTCTTTTTAACGAACAATATTGGTGCTCCCCATGGTGACACACTAGGTTTAATGTGCTCTTTTTCTAATAAATATTGCAATTGGGTCTTGAGTTCTTGCATTTCAAGGGATGTCATTCGGTAAGGGGTTGTAACTACAAGAGATGCTCCTGGTATGATCTCAATAGAAAAATAAAATTCCCTTTTTGGAGGAAGGCTAGGTAAATATTTAGGAAATACATATCTAAATTCATTCAAAACAAGATACTATTGAAATGGAGCGAAGCTTGACTCAGTTTCTTCCTTTTTGTTTAACTTGACCACATAAAGCCTACATCCTTTCCTTAAGGATATTTTGACTTGCATAGCAGTCATTAGGTGGGGTTCAAAATGTGCTCGATTAAAATGGACACGGATTCGTTGATTAGAGTCATCCATAAAATCCAACCACCTTTCTTAAAAATTTAGCAAGGCTTTATGGGCTTTTAACCTGTCTACTCCTAATACTATATCAAAAGCATGTAAGGGAGCCACATATAGGTTTCATTTAATATTTCCCTAGGGTATTTCTATTTGTGGGTCAAATAAATATTGGTTGACCATATAGGTTTGTCCTGAGTCATACTCAACTTGCAATCCTTTTGCCATGATCCCAAGTTTAACCGGTATGTCCCTCAAAATACTGGTTGAAATAAAACTATCAGTTGCACCACTATCTATTAAAATGTGAACATCTTTCTTGCCCAGTTTTCCTTTTATCATAAATGGAGTAGCTTGGCCTAAAAGGTTAGATTTACCTGTAGCAGCATAGATCTTGTGTGGGGCCTCTTCTGTAGGATTCTTTTTGTTAGCTCTTTATGGGCATTGTCTTGCAAAATAATCTAAGGCTCCACATGCATAGCATGCATTTGGTCCCATATTCTTTTGTTTATCCCCTTCCTTTTTTTGGTTGACATTTTTTCCCCTGTCTTGGTTATTGTTCCTCTTTTCTTGGAAATTTCTTCATTTTGGTTGCCCCCTATTTCCCTGATACTTTCCTTTGTTTTTGTTATCACCTCTATATCGGCCACCATATCTAAACTTCTTATGCTGATATCTACCCTTTTCCTACTCTGGGTATCTTCTTTTCTTGGAATCCTCCTTTTCAATTTGCTGATAATAAGCCTTTGCATTCTTTTGGCTTATCTCCTCATAACGAGCAGCATCATAAGCTATTGTCAAAGTTTTTGGTACTTTTCTTCCAATAGGTGTTCCAAATTTGGGATGTAGTCCCATTACAAATTTTTGAGCCTTAAATTCCTCATGCTTTTCATATTTAAGGGCGTACTTCAATAGTTGTACAAATATTTGATAATATTCAATTACAGTCATGTTGCCTTGGCGTAAGTTGGTGAATTCATCGTATTTCTCAATATAGAACTATGGCATGAGGAAATGATCCTTAAATTCCCTTTCAAATTCCTCCCAAGGAATATCAACAACTTCTTTCTGAGTGACTTTCTTATAGGTGGTCCACCAATCTCTGGTTAGACCTTCCAAATGTGCCACAGCCCAAGTTGTTTTAGATTCCACACAGAGGGGCTGGATTGAGAAATATCCTTCAGCCTCACTTAGCTAATTTATGGCTACTTTGCCATCACCTTTTCCATAAAATTTGGAAATATCCAATTTCTTTATTTCTTTTTGCAACTCAACTCTGACTTTTCTCCTTGAAGACCCCTTTTGGAAATTTACTTACTCTTTCAGTTTCCTTACCCTTAGTCAGAATTTCAATGAATTTCTACTATTGAGTAATTATCTCATGTTGTTGGGCCATTTATGCCCTTTTTTGGTCCATGTGCTCACTCATCTAAGCCCTCTGGATCTTTATCTATTCTCACTACTGATTTAGTTGCTCCTGCATTAACTAAATCATATTTGCCATATATTCATCATTTTGGGTAGCTTTTGCAGCTACTAGCTGTTTTTATTTTCTAACAACATGTTAAGGCACTTCGATAGCTTACACTCTTTCTAACTCTCTCACGAGTTGTCTTAACTCCTTCCTTGGGGATTCTACAACTTTATCTTGTAGATTAACATTTGTTCTTCTCGAGGTCCCCGCCATACCTAATAATAAAATAGGTATGTCAAGACAATAATTCATATCTATAGCCTAGGGTTTCACAACCTAGGATTTCATACCAATTGTAACAACCCAGGTCTACTCACCTGGTTGTCAAAAACACAAATTCAATTTTTTGTAAAATAAATTACAAATGACACAAGTACACCCGACTTTGTATTAGTACTTCGACATAGAGTATCACACTTCAAGATATTTTACCATTGTAGACGATATCTAAAGTGCTCAGAACAGGCCAACTTCCCACGATAAGTTATAATTTAAGAGATCCTTACCCCTTTCTTGGGTTTTCTCGATCTTGGCATGGGTTTGCCCTTCTAGGGCCCATAATACCTGGAAGGGTGGACACACTAATTCCCCATCTCAAAGCATGGAGGACTTGGATTCACAATCCTACTCCTATCCTTATTGGTGCGCTGACTTGTTAATTCATACTTTGAGCTAGCATAGCTATGATAGTGCCTGATTAGTGACCTTCAACTAAGGTTTAACCAAGGTTTACCAACACTTTGGCTTTGGGACCAGATGCTTCAAGCTCAGCTCCAGTTGAGGGTAATGCTACCCATACCATCTACTACTGGAGTTTCCAATATTAAATTTACTCCCCAGATTGAGTTTTGTTGTCAATTCCACAAATTGAGTATGCTTTGTGAGCATCCTCACGTACTAATCATATGGTAACCTATAATGACGTCCCATACCATTGCCCTTTACTCTCAATAGTGTAGGACAATTTTCCCTCTTGGCTCACTGGAGAATGGTTACCTTCGATTCTCAATAGTCATCACTGCAAACTATTGGTGTTGGGTGAAGTGTACGTCCTACTCGACATCACTGGTTGTTCATACATATCCATCTCTCTTGATGGTTTATATAGATACCAACCTTCTCTTTGGTTGAGTTGAATGGATTTTGGTGTATAAAGTACTCCATGCTTAAATATTTGATATGTCATGGTTTGAGTTATTTACAAGTAGACTATTACTATAAAGCATACATGCACTACGAAAGGAGATATCCCAAGCATTCTTAAAAATGCCATAAGAACTATTTAAAGGATAATCTAAGAGAATTAATCATTTTTTTAAACAAAACTAAATTTATCTCACTTAATACAAATAATAAAAAGATAATTCTAAAATTTAATTTCTTAATTCTATACAAGCTATCGAACAACAAATATTTATAGCTATCCTCTATCTAACATTGTAATATTATTATAAAAGAGACATCATATTAAAAAGAAATAAAAGTTATCAAATTTATGTTTTGAATACCTTAAGTTTAATCGAATAACCCAAAGAACCCACTACATATATATTCCCATTCCTAATTATTCGTTGTAGGTTGTTCATAGAAAATAAACTTAACCCATTTATTTTCTTGGTTTCTAATATAATCTAAAAGACCATATTATACTGGATGAAGCCTCTCCATACAATAATTCTTCCAAAAGCTTTTTATACCATATTTACGTAAGGAACTTAGACTACATTGCTCTTGTCTATATAATAACCTATGTAAGCACATCATTAAACCCATAAGTTCCTTAACCTAACCCTTCACATCTATGGCCTTTGTTCATATCTAAAACATGATTATGACGACAGTCATTGCACATCTTCATTCATAGGCAACAAATATAATTTCCAATTGGTTCGTCTAAGCATTACATAAGATTTAATACTAACAAAATCAAAAGAGAGAATTTATGTATTTTATCAGCTTCAAAGAAATTTTAATCCAATCACAAACTTAAGAGTTTTAATGTCATATTCTATGTATCATGCAAGGAATATTAAATTTTGGTTTAAAGAACTCTTGCTAGAAGATGATACATGACATAAAACCCTATTTAATTATGTTATTTTTATTTTGTTCTCTTATGATACACTACGAATTTTCTATGATTGGAGAAACTTGTGGTTCCTTCGCATAATAGGGTTTACATTCAGAATTATTTTGGGATGACTTTTACAATAGCATTCAGCTGAGCCCCCCTAATGGAAATACTAATAACTTTGAGGTTTTTACTTAGTGGTATATCTAGACATTTCCATTCTCCATGCGATCACGACTAAAGAGAACAAGATATTTCTTCTATTCTGCACATGTATTACATTATAGGTCCTATCTTCCATCTATTAGCTATACATAAAATCATGCCCCTATGATTAATCAATTTCACCTTAGGGCGGTCTTCATTGAGGTTTTCAACAGACACATATGACAATAATTATCCTTAATGACAATGATCAAATAGCCATACAAAAAACTTCACTCACATTTAATATAATAGAGATATTAATCATGCAGGATAGATTACATTCAAATAAAAAACTTACACTCCTCATCATCAAAATTGATATCTTCATAAATTTAAATACTTTGCAACTCTAATATCATTAAGTTTAATTTATTCAATAAAACTCTTCTACTACAAAGTAATTCAACTGTTTAAAATAAAGCACCATAAAATGCACAGTAATATTTTAACATACTTAACGTAGTTTTAGCATCGTCAAAATTAAGATTTCGTTAAAGAAGAAAGACATCCAAAATGTAACTTTTTTTTGTATACCTTGTTTGCAATAGACGGCAAGCCTTCGCTATAACATCTTTATAAAACAAGACAAATTGTCATCAAATTCCATCTTAGTTGTAGCTAACAAATAACTAAGCAGTGCTTCCGAAGGTCCACATATTGGACGATGATGCCTTCAAGGGTCCACCCAGCCGAATAGATACAGGAAAATTGAAATTTTTGAATGGGTCAGCTTGGCCCTATTTTGTATGCATAAATCTAAATGCAAACACAATGCATCACCCTAAGAGTTCACACATATTTTAGTATACAAGAGCACACTTTTAAGACATAGGGTTCTTATTCAACAACCAGAAAGCATATTGATAAAATATAATAGATAAAAAAATAAATCTCTGAGGTACACATTCTGTTTAATTATCTCCTATCAACTACATATAGTGTCCAACCATTCATACTTTATTAATTCAGCAAAAATAGAAATAAGCAAACGACCATTCATAATCAAATATTTCAACAAGTACAGAGCAAGCAAACAATTTTACTCACAACTTTAACATGCACAGTATATTCCACCTTGAGGAACCACAAATACAAATGCCCAAAGACAATATGCAAGCGTAATTCTCTTTTTTTTCTTTCTTCTAGACTATTCTTCTTCGATTCCCATACTTCATGAACCCCTACCCCTTCTTTTATAAGAGCCTTACATGGTTCCCTTTGTGACATCTATGAAATAGTCATGCAAGAGGGTTGCTTATTTTATAGCCAGGTGTGATATCTTCCCTAATCCGATGAGAAACAAGTATCACTCATGAATATTTGTATCTATATTTTTAAATGATGTCTATAATAAAATTGGAAACATTTGACATAATTTATGTAATATTTTTATTTTTATTTTATTATTATTATTATTTTAATATATATATAACATATTTATTTTTATTTTTATTATTTTTAAAAGAAAACAATTCTTTTCAACAAAGAAACAAAAACAAACAACCACACATGCACAAAATGCAGCAACAGGCAGTATGACCTACATTAAGTTTTTCAATGGGCTTCCATGTACCCACGAGCCAAGGTGCACAAGGCACGACATCATATCCCACCTTACCTAATGCTTTCAACCTCTGTCTCCACCAAGGGTGGGTATCTATCTCATTTGGTAAGCTTACTTCGGCTAAAAACTTGCATCTACATACACAAACACTTGCAGCAGTATCACATTCTTCTAAAATAAATGATAAATAATTAGCGAGGATGTTACATATGTAATCTAGTAGGATGAGGAGGTTACCATAAGGATACTCAAAGTTGAAGAAACAAAGAAATTCAATAGTTATATATGGAAAAATGAAGGCATGTGCCTCACTTAAGGTGAAAACATTTGTCACCATTTCATAGGAAGATAAAAATTAGTAAGGACCAATTTAACTAATAATCTATGATTGGTTATGTATCCTAATCATAAGTGATGGGCATAATAGTATGTGTCCAACCATGAACAAAATAAATCATACCTATCCTTGGATAAACAAAGTGAGGTCAATCCTACTATTGCTTAAGTATTCTTGATCCATATCCATATTTTATCATCATGAAAAAGGAAGGAAATTTTCCTCTGCTCAAGATCCAAGAGCTAGATGTAAAACAAAAAGTCAAAACTCGGGAACAACATGAAGACATATTCATAAAGTCAAATGGATGACTCAAGTTTGAAGCATTCCAAAAGTTTCCTCTCCAATAAATCCTAAAATTTGATGTAATAAGGGGGGAATATTAGGAATTATTTTATAATAATTTTGATGGCATGATAATTAGGGTAGTTTCCAACTACCCTTCACAAGAAACTTGAAGTGTTGTTATTATCTTCAATTTTAGCATGATTCCAAGTTGGGTTATTATCCTTACATGGATGGTAGTTATGCCATACTTGGCAATACAATTTATTTAAATACTGATCATTCATAATGCAAGATCATCCAAGCATTAAGGATCATAACTCTAGGTATGCTAGAGTACATATTTTTTTACTATCATTGTGAGTATGTCTATTTATTTTAGGATTTTATGTTCCTATTATGTTATAACGATTTTTCATCGAAGTATGACCCAATCTCAACATTTGAGAGTGGCATACATATGAGTTTTATCTTTTGATAGTATTTGAATAAGAAACTTGATTGCAATTAGATTTAATTTATTTTGATTAAAAAGTCTATGATATCATTTTTTCATATGTTAGCTTGTTTAACAACATTATTTTTCTAATCTCATTCAAATCTCAAGTAGTATGTTTCATATGACTAAAGTAACATGCAACATAAGTAAATGAAAACCATAAATATTAAGCAAGAAAAAAAATCATATATAAGAATATGGGAATCAAAGAAACCATCTCATGTATATATGTACACACATGTATATATATATATATATATATATATATATATATATATATATATATATATATATATATATATATATATATATATATATATAGATGTGCCTAGATTAGGGATCTAGTCTAGTCCTCGAGCCCAATATCAATGTGAAAATATTGTGTTTGGAATTTTGATATAGGTTTGATATATTCTTTTACAAACACCTAAGTTTTGGTTATGCAATCTATATTCAGGATATTACAAAGTAAATCCTAAACTAAGATGCATTCCATCAAAAATTCATGAATACAAAATCTAACCTATATGATTCTTTTATTGTATGCTTACAAGGAGACTAATCCTTTTTATTTTTTCTCTTTTCAAAATAAACTAAATAAAAGGCATATGCATCACAAAATACTTAACCTATAATGCATACTAAATGCACATTTATTTCCTTGGCTAAAATGAAAAATTAAAGGATGTATATTATATCTAAATTTGCATTCCTTATTTTCCTTATTTTATGTTGCAATAGGAGGAACACGATCATATATAAGCAATGAACAACAAACAAAAAAATAGAAAGATAAAATGCTATTACCTAGTTGGCCTTCGACATATGATTGGTATACAATTTGATTTGGAAGCAGAATACTTAGAGTTTTCAAAGGGTTCTTGGGTGCAAATGAGGACCACGAGACCCTCCTCAAGGATTTATATAGGCTTTGGTTAGGGTATGCTTTGCATGTATCCTAGGATGGGCTACTCAAGTATAGCAATAAACCCATTAATGGCTAATTGACCCTACATTATAGTTAGCATGGTGCTAGCACTAGGGCAAGCACACTACTCGCTCAGTTTAATGAGATAATTTCTCTTTTTTATCAACTTGATAAACATAACATGCTATCAATTTAGGAAAAAGACATTTTTGAAAAATTTTGAATTGGGAAAGAGGAAAATGAGAATTGTAGAAGGGGAAAGTACTTGTCAAATTAATAGCTAGTACTATGTACATATATATTATTTTGGCCAAGACTCATTATTATATTAGGCAGAGGTGTTTCCCATTCATCGATATAAGAAACATTAATTATTTCATGGAAGTAAGCTTGTAGGTGCTTAGATCCCCAATTTTAGTGATCTGGTAAGGTTTTCTACATAATGAGTCAAAATTTTGAAGAGCCTCTAGTTTTACATGGACTTCATCCCATTTGAGCAGAAGGTTTCTTTGCTTATATTATACATCTATATATCTTTTTTCAAACCACTTCTTAATGACCTTTTGATGTCATAAATTCTTCTTAAATATTGTTTATCTCTTCTCTTCTAGGGCTAGCAATGCATTCAATCTTGCTTTCACAGGTTTGACATCAATGTCCTCTAACTCAAGATGCTATGATATTTGGAGAAAAGCGATCTTGAGATTAATTTACAACATTGCCTCCTTGTCATATAATATCTTGTAGGGGGATGTCATGATGGATACTTTTAGCATCATTCTATTTTCTTGTAATGCTTGATGTAGCTTTGTATGCCAATACCTTTGTGAGTCTAAAATATTCCTCTTCAAGATCCTTATGATGTTCTTATTGGTAGATTTATCCAATCCATTACCCTAAGGATAATAGTCGGATAATGTTTTTAGTAGGAATCCATATTCAAGAGTAAAATTTATCACTTTATTTCCCTTGAAATCAGTGGTATTCTTCATGATAATGATAATATTCTAAACCTAGTGATGATATATTTGAGCAATTGTACCACCATATCTTGATTAGTAGCTTTGGTTGGGATTGATTCAACCCACTTGGTAAAGTAGCCTATGGAACTAAGGATCCAAACATGTCCTACAATTGATAATGGATTAATCATTACTATTAAATTTAAACTGCACTATCAAAATGGTTCAGTTACAATGATAGGCTTTAAAGGCATTAGAGCTCTTGTGCTCCTTTCCAAAAATATGCAATAAATTTTGCAATATTTGACCTACTGATAGAAATATATAAAAATGAATGGCCAATAGTATACAGTGCTTAGGTCTTGTGGTTTGTTATGGACATAGAGAAATACCCTCCATCATGATACTAATTGATTAAAGCTCCTTGTCTATCTTCTTCCATGCACTAGAGTAGAATGCCATCATATCCTTTTCTAGACATGACATTGTCCAACCATTGGTAATTATTCACCCTTTTATTAAACTTGGTTCTCTCTTTTCCTGACAATCCTTTGAGGATCTATCCTATAGCCATGTATTTGCACATATCTCCCATCCATGTAACTCGTTCATATTTATTCATCTCTTCAACTAGAGCAATGTGTTCCTTCAACCTTACCAACCATTCCCATAAGAACCTAACCCTAATTATTTTAGTTCCTTCAATATCAATGTCAAATTTATATATATTATTAATCCACATAGCTCTCTTCTTTCCCATTTTTCCACATAACACAATAAATCAGACATCAAGGTGTACTATAAAAATATTGATCTTGCATTACAAAATCTAGTATCTAAACTTCTTTAAGGCCTTTATGATGGTGAGTACTTATTTCTTAATTGGTATATAACTCTCCTCCTAGTTGTGGAGGGATTGAATCATGAAGGAGATAGGATGCTCTTCATCATAGCCATTCTTTTGGGTCAAGACAACAACAATACTCGCATTCATACCAAACACATAAAACTTAAACTCTTTGGAGAAGTCTAAATGAATTATAACAAGAGATTTTCTTATGGTATATTTTATGTCTTGAAAGTATTTTTTTCCTTATTTTATCCAATCTAGGGAAGCATATTTCTTTAGTATCTTAGTTATAGGTCTAACCATTTGGAAAAAATTGGTAATGAATTTAACTAGAAATTAAATTTGACCTAGGAATAACCTAATTCCTTTTACTAATATGGGTAGTGGTAGGTATTGGATGGACTTTATTCGGTTAGGGTCTATGGATATACCTTCTTTTAATACTACATGATCTAATAATTTTACCTATTGGACCATTAACATAGACTCTTCAGGGTTCAAGAAAATACCAAATTTTCTACACCTCTCAAACATTGACACTAGATGTTTAATATGTTTACTCCTAATTTTAGAAAATATTATTAAATTATTGAGGTAAATGAGGATATTTTTATCCATGATCCTTGAAAAATCTATATCCATGGATTTATGGAATTTTACTCCTGCATTTGAAGTTCGAATAGCATATGTTGGTATGCAAAGATCCCCTATATAGTGGAGAAGGTTATTTTATATGGGTCTTCATCCTTAAGCAAATTTGATTATCTTCAAAGAAGCCATTTAGGAGTCACAATATTTTCACCCTACTACTTTTTTCAATATCTAATCGATGGTTAATAATAGATTATGATCATTTAAATAATCCCTATTCAAATTCTTGAAGTTGATACAAAGCCTTATATCCTCATTTCTTACTTATTGGACCAAATTGATTACCCATGTGGAATGTTTAATTAGGAATATAATTAGAGCTTGTAGTAGCTTCAATAAATATTTTTTATTCTTGCTTCTATATTGACATTCATTGGTCTTTGCTTTTGTCTAAAAGGCTTAGAATTAGTCTCTAATTCAATTGTATACTTTATGATATTGTGATTGTAAAATTTGAGATCTTCATATAACCAAGAAATAATGTTTGTATACTTACCATAGAGATATTTGAAAATATTATTTTATGCTTGAGTGTAGTCCTTTACAAGTAGTAGACTCTTCTCTTCAATACCTTGACTAGGTGATATGTATAAGATTTCACCTTGAGACTACTTTTCTTTAAACTATTATTTGGGTTAAGCAAACTCTCCAAGGTCATCAGGCCTTTGGTCAACTGGATTGATTTCAGCTATATGACATCATCCTTTATGTTGTCCCTATACTTATTATTTTATTTGACATATTTAGCCTCATTAATTAGGAATTCTATGATTTGATCATTGCTAGACCTACAAGAGTTGGAGTTATCTAAAATTGCTAGCCTAAAAATAAGTTTTAATTATTTTGGATTGTTCCACATATTGTTTGTAGAATTGAATCTAGTTTCCATTCGTACCAAATCATTTGCCTTTGCATTCAACTCTCTAGATATTGCTTTGATTTTATAGGACTCAAAAATTTCAAGCAAATCCTAGACTCAATGCCTAAAAGACTTTAGATGCTTATTTTTCATGGAACACTAGGAATTATCTTGATTTATAATGAGTTCAAATTCATCATATATTCTTAAGTCTTTGATTCCCATATTCTCAACTTTTATTAAGCTAGTAAAATGTACTTCATATTCAACCAAATTATTTTTTTAGTTAAACAACCTACATGCATAATGAATTTGCACCCCCTGTTAATGAATAAACTATACCCAATACCTATTGTTAGCTTTTGAGGATATATGCAGTGGGAGAGATCTAACACAGGTCCTAATAAGATGCAAAAAATATGAAAGAAAGTAATTCTGCAATATGACTAAAATATACTATAAATAGAAATGATGAAAATACAATGCAGTATGGAGGTAATGGTCACTCCATCAATACAAGCTAAAGAGCTACATTGTACTCCATACATGAGTTCTACTACTATCTACTACTCTCTACTACAATGCACTTGATATGTGATATGTCTCTATGAGGCCCTTTATATAGGAAGATAGATTCCTTGGCCAACACTCTACCTAGTTGTACAAGGGGACACCTTGCACATTACCACTTGTGCATTTATTACATTGCTTGAAGTAACTAGCTAACTTCCCCCTAAAGTAATCTCCTACTCTAACTATGTACCAAAGGTGGTACATTTACATGACCCAAATGATGTAATATACTCTAACTCTAACACCCTCCTGTATTACATTATTTGGGTATTGAAGATTTCAATCTTCAATATGGATCTTCGTCTTCAAATGTTCTTCAGCTTGATCTGGTCCTCTATATTCACATTGCATTGTATGCCTTCTTGAATTGGTTCTTCTTCTTCTTCTTCTTTATTGGAGTCAAAACTAGAACTTGTATTCTCCTTCATTGCTTATTGTAATCTGATCAAGCAAGTAGTTAGTGTCTTCATATGATGCAAAGAGAGTTGTAGCTGAGGGTTCTTCAGTATTTATGATTTCTTTGCTATTCATGTCTTCTTTGCTAAGATCTCTTTTAGCATGTCTTTTCTTCCTTTTCCTCCTTCTTCTCCTACGATTCTGCATTGATACTAGTGGAATTTTTGCTTCATGAGGAGTTAGTCTATCATCACAATAATATTGATTTGTATTGCTAGCTTGCTTCATGTGTTGAGTGAGTACAAACACAATTAATGATAGGTAAATCATCAAACACTCCTCGGATGTGAATATAACTATCTTTTGTGAATTCCACCATGCCCTGAAGAGGTTTTCATGAAGATAACCAATTAATGCTTCAAAGCTACCCTCTTTTGCTTCTTTAAGAAATAAGGAGAATCTCTCCTTATCGCTAGTTGATAGATTCTCATATCCTTCAAGGGTATCTATCAAGTTTTGAGAATATAATTCCATTTCATGAAATAATTCTTTATTAATAAAGGCATTTCTTATTATTTCATCCATATTCCTTCTTGATAGGTTTTGAGATAGTGTTTCTTGTTATTCCTTAGAATTGTAAATATGGATTTGATAGTAGTCCTTTGAATACTCTGAATTGAATCTTTGAAGTAGTCTACCTTATGACTCCCTAGTTTAGAGTATATGAATTTGATTTGATAGAACCTTTGTAGAGCTTAGGTTTTGTAGGCTTCCTTATATCTCCCTAGTCAAGAGATTTGATTTAATAAAATCCTTGTAGAATTTATAGAAACCTTATGATTCCCAAATGGATTGAGTACTTGATAAATTTTGAATGAATGCTATTATTATCAAGTTTTGTAGAATGCCTTATGTCTCCCTAGTGATTTTGAATATGTTGTATGAGTGATAAAGTGCTTTTTGTGAATAGTAGTTCAATTTTAGGTTGATTTTGTAAAGTTTTGTAAATACCAAAATCAACTTTTGTTACTCCTTATTTCTCCTATTGAACTAAGCACTTTCTAATTTGATGAGGTTCTAATGGTTGGATTTCTTTTACCCCTTTAATGTAGTTTTGAGACAAGAATACCAATTAATTTCCAACTCTTGATAATTCTTAATGAACCTCTTTTTATAGCTTTTGATATTTGATATTTAATGTTTCTAAATTCCAATATCCTACTTTGGTGTAGTATTCCTTATAACTCCCTAATTTGGAATATTAGAAAACAATAATATTTGCAATAATGGAATTTTAATTTTCCAAGTAGAAATCCTTATTTCTCCTAAGTTTAATTTACAAATATTAAGCTATAAATTTCCTTTAATTTTTGCTTTCAAATATGGTTGATTTCCCTATAGTTTTCAACCTTATATTATACCCTTATAACTCCTATTAATGAAAGCAAATTAGAATAAGGTAAATTCTTACCTTTGTAATGTTGCAAACCTAAAATATTTGGTACTGAATTCGGTCGTAGATGACAACAAGCTTTATGTCCTTTCTTTGGGTGCTATAGCCAATGGAATGCTTTGATTCTTCCTTGGCTTCAATGCTTGGATGGTGGTACCTCAATTCTGGAGTCTTTGACCTCCCTTGACTAGAGCCTTTAATGCTCTTCACCTTTCTTCCACGTTGCAACTTAGGTTGCTATGAATGTGCTATGAATATGGCTATTAATCTATGAATGCTAACCTCCTTGGTCTTTGGCACCTTTTAATAGAAGAGGAATCTTGAAATGTGTGACAAGTGTCATGGTGGTTATCTTTGAGCACTTGAGGGATGAGAAGATGCTTATTGCCACTTGTAAATTTTTACCAGGTAAAGGATGAGCATTACAATCTTGGATGAGCACTCATTCTTTTTTATGACATGTGTCTTCTTCCTTCTAACACACCAACCTTCTTCCTTGTAATTTTTTCTTGGTAAAACTTGCAATGGATGGGCACTTGTGTGGGAAATCTTAGGATTTCCTTCTAGGTGCCAAGTGTTACCTTCCCTTTGTGCATGAGCTTTCTACGTAACACCTCTTCAACGTATCTTTGCAATACCCTTATTAACAATGCAACATGACCAACTCTTCCTTTGTTCGATGGTGCTTGGTATGAGTTAGTTCTAGCTGGAGTGGAAAGCAACACCTTTGGAGACTTGGAGCTAGGATTTGAGCAATGATCTTGAAGGCTTCAAGCACTGCTATGGTGGAGTTTGAAATACTCCAATGATGCTCCTTGGATGTACATCTAGTGTAATATTTTATGCTTTGTTTCCCTTCCTTTTTCAACCTGTTATGAAATCCCTTTTGTAGATAATATTGCCCTTGAATATAATGCTTCTCCTTTCTTTGTATTGTGCTTTGTTTACTTGTAGGTTCGACTATCCAAATCATAGAAGATATGAGCCTTTTGAGAGGCTCTTCTACCTTGCTTGGAGAATGCTCTTTACACGATCACTTTTAGTTGATTTCCTTTGTGAAGAATGTGCCTTTGTGGCACTTAAACTCTTACCTTCCTTTGTAGGATAGATTTATATGGTGCAAGATAATGTAAATAAACTTGTAAATAGAATACCTTCTTTTTGCACCTCCTTTTGCACTCTATTCTGTTAGTTTTAATGGTGGCTTTCTTGTAGGCAAGGGCTGATTTGATGTTGTCTCTTTTACTAGACAAATCTCTCCTTTGCTTGGTTACTTTGGTAATAAACCCAAGCTAATAACCATGTAGATAGAAGATTTTTGTAGAAGTAATTTTTGCACTATTTTTTTCTCTATAAATAGCCTTTAGTGCACTTTGAATCTGAGACTCACCAAGTCTCGATTTGAAGCTTCTTTTGCTGATTTGATGGTGGCTTTCTTCTCCACTTCCTTGGAGGAATATGATCTGATTTTTGGTGGCTTCTTTGGGCCACAAAATGTTGTAGGTTCTATGCACCAAATAGTGTCTCTAGACACTTTGATAATCTACTAGTTTTTGTGTCCTTGATCTTTAACAATCAACAAACACAAACTAATCCTTTTGAGAGTAACTAGTTAAAGATTAACTAGTGTAGTGCTAATGGATTAATAATGCACTTTAATGGTAACAATAATCTCTCCTTATTGCTCCAATAAACTCTCAAAATAATTTTTAAATGCACTTAATAATCTTCTGCAACTTTTCAAGAGTAATCTGTAATGAACCCTTAATGAGTATTCTACAATTTTTTACTACAATCAATATTGTAGGATGTAGTCTTCTTGCTTTCTAAATAGATAATAGGTAGATGATAATTTTATTTCTTTCTAAAATATCTAACTCCTATTAAATGTGCAAATATATCTTAAAATGAATTCTCCTTTTTGCACTTTCTTGAAGACTATAATATGGGTTCTTCTTCTTGCAACTTTTAATCCAAATATGGTGCTTAATAGAATTTGATAATGAACCCTAATTTGAAGTTCAACTAATTGCACCCTAGTTGCTTACCTTTAATGGCTTCTGAAGTAGATGTAGATCTTGGTGTTTGATTCACCAAGTTGTTGCCTTGTAGTGGATGAATTCGTAGCTTCTTGTTGACTATCCTGAATAACTTCTTGCTTCACCAAATTGTGGTCTTGAACTTTCTATCTTGAGCCTAGGGTTTGGTGGCCTGATCCTTCCAGTGATCTTCTATTTTCTATTGTATATTTAGAGAACTATTTTCTCTGAATTATGCCTTCTTGTTGTGAGAGGTAATCTCCAAATCTCTTAGATTTGGTAGGCTTCTTCTATCTGAATCCTCCTTCAATATTCTTGTTGAATTCTATCTTCAAATAAGATCTTCTTCTTCTCAAGATTCTGAATGTCTTGAGGTCTTCACTGGATTCTTCTTCTAGGATTTGGCACTCCTTGCCAAATTCTTCTTCTCTTGGGCTTGTTGTCGGATGGCGACAATTGTCCCAAGTCCTTCACTATCAGGAGCTTTCTCCTTGGTAGTGGATTTCTCCAACGAGTTCTCCTAGGAACTCTTTTGATGATGCTTCCATGAGCTCTACAACAAGGCTCTCCAAGCCTTCTTTTTTTCCTCCTTGAGACCTCTCCAAGGTCTTCTATCTTGCAACTTCTCTGGTCTTCCAACTGAGACCTTTTCTTCAACCTTCTACTTTTAGAAGTGTTGGTGATGAGATCTTCTTCTAGGATATCTAAAATATTTTGCTTCTCTGATCAGGAACATGGCTCTATTAGTCCCTTTCTATCTCTTCCAATATTGGAAGTTTTTCTAATGAGATCTACTTCGGATATCTTTAGCTTCTTCTAAAATAAGTCTTTAATCAGTAAAGGAGATCACCAATCTCCTATTTTATGGACTCTTCTCTGGAGTCTTCTTTAGTAAATCTTCTTTGGAGTCTTCTTTGAATCAAGAATTCTTCTTAAGAATTAGAAACTCTTCTCGTCTTCTTTAGGAACTCTTCTTTGGAGTCTTTCTTTTGAATTAGGAATTCTTCTTTTAAATAAGGAATTCTTTTCTAAAGTCTTCTTTAGAATTAAGGCTTCTGTGGCCTTTTCTACTTCTACACTCTGTAGGTATTGATCTTGAATGGAGATCACCAATATCCTATCTCCTCCTTGACTCAACTTCTAGAGTCTATTCTTCCTTGAGTCTTCTATAAGGCTATTGTGGCCTTTTCTTCACTTATGTAATCTGTAAGATTTGCAACTCTTTTAATGGGACCCTTTTTTCAAGGTATTTGAAATCTTTAGTCTTCTCCTTGTTGCTGTAAGTGTTGGAATGATTCTAAGAAGATATTCTTCCTAGCTCTCTTGTAGGAAGCTTCCCAACATTTTTCTTGAATCTCCTTTTCCTACAACAAGTTGTTAGAAATTGGAATGAAAGAATTTATAATTCTGAACCAAGGCTTCTATGGCCTTTTTTTGGATCAAGGCTTCTATGGCCTTTCTTCTGGATCAAGGCTTCTATGGCCTTTCTTCTAGATCAAGGCTTCTATGGCCTTTTTTTTGCAATGTGAAGTTTTTCAATCTAGCAATGGAGATCTCCAAACTTCACCAAGACTCTACTCCTGGAGTCTCTTCCGCAATGTCTATTTTCCTGCAATAAAGAACTTTAGATAATGGTTAGCATGAAAATATCTAGATCTCTTGAGATCATTAATCTTCACTAGTTGATCCATCAAACTAGTGGAATGAAATGTTGAGTCCTAGTCTTCACGAGTTTTCCTACAACTCTGTGGAAAGACTCTAGCCAGATGTAATCTCAGAATTTTTGTAACTGAGATTTATTTTAGTCCTCACTTGTGACTCTCCCTATTCCTATCTCGATTCACCATGGCTCTGATACCACTGTTAGCTTTTGAGGATATATGCAGTGGGAGAGATCTAACACAGGTCCTAATAAGATGCAAAAAATATGAAAGAAAGTAATTCTGCAATATGACTGAAATATACTATAAATAGAAATGATGAAAATACAATGCAGTATGGAGGTAATGGTCACTCCATCAATACAAGCTAAAGAGCTACATTGTACTCCATACATGAGTTCTACTACTCTCTACTACAATGCACTTGATATGTGATATGTCTCTATGAGGCCCTTTATATAGGAAGATAGATTCCTTGGCCAACACTCTACCTAGTTGTACAAGGGGACACCTTGCACATTACAACTTGCACATTGCCACTTGTGCATTTATTACATTGCTTGAAGTAACTAGCTAACTTTCCCCTAAAGTAATCTCCTACTCTAACTATGTACCAAAGGTGGTACATTTACATGACCCAAATGATGTAATATACTCTAACTCTAACACCTTCATTCTTGGTTTTGGCACCATAAAAGTACATAGTCCATGTCTTTGTGAATCCTTAACTTGTCAAGGAAGGGATATTCAAAGGAGTCTCTATGATTAAGCAGTTCCCTAGCTCAATTTATTTGTACTCCATCTCTGGGTCTCCATCATATTGTAACATATCATTTATTATATTCACATTTGGATCTTAGTCACCTTCTTTATACTCATCATCCTTGTTGTATTCTAGTAGCCCATTCTAGTTCACTATGTTTTCATCCTCTAGTTTGTGTAGGAGTTAGTTTTAAGGTAGTTCATTTTGAATCCTAATTATTTTTCACCTTTATAAACCTTCATATTATTATATTCCATTGCTAGGTAACTATCCCTTGACAAATTACATGTTCATTCTCTAGACAATAACATCCTAAAGTATAGGGGTAAGCCCATGATAATCATTTTGTACCATTACAAACTCCAAATATATAGCTATGGTCATGATGCAGGAGCATCCGGAAGCAACAGGGCAATCTGGCATTGAACAAAATTTTTCTAAGTGTTTAGCAAATCGAAAAAGCAGGGCAGAAGTTGCAGCAGGAGGAGAGGTCGCAAAATAGCGACATGTCACGATTTCGTGATGTCGCGATATCGCAACGTAGAAAGGGCAAGTGAAGCAGCGGTCGGAAGGGTCACGATATCGCGACGTCAAAGGAGCGAAACAAGGGTGAGGCGGAGGTCTCGTCGCAATATCACGACGTCGAGATATCGCGACGTCAAATCTAAAAAAAGGCTTAAGGGCGGAGAAACACAAGGCGCGGGCTCGAAAGGCAAAGCGAAGAGGAGCTACGGCAAGGCAAAAGTTGGGGAGGGGGTCATGAAATCACGACCCCGAAGGTGACAATAAGGCGAAGGGGAGTTTTCGTCGCGATATCGCGACGTCGCGATGTCGCGACGTTTTGCGGCTAAGGCACGAAGGGGAGTTTTCGTCGCGATATCGTGACGTCGCGATATCGTGACGTCGCGATGTCGTGACGTTTTTGAGGCGAGGGTGCAAAGGGGAGTTTTCGTCGTGATATCATGACGTCACGATGTCGTGACATTTTTGCAGCCAAGGTACAGAGGGGATTTTTGGTCATGTTTTCGCGATATTTTCTGCAGACGAAGGCAAGGCGCCAGTTTGGTCATGATATCGCGACATGTCACGATTTCATGGCTGGTTGAAGACAATTTAAAATTTGACACATGGACAGGCTGCGTGCGCGGGAAAGGAGATAGCTATTGCAGACAAACATTCTGACAAAGCGACGGTTGCAGGTGAAGGACCAATGAACTGCGTGCTTTCATGGCGGATCAGGGAGTTGGTCAATTAAGGAGGGAAAATTGATGACTCGATGGGGGAAGCCGATTTTGGCAGGTCTTGTTAATTTATTCGTGCAGGTGAGTCATTAATGGGGAGAGGGTCGAGGCCTCGATAAAAACTCAAGCTTTGTAAATGGGCAGGTGGGATGGCAGATTAGAGAACGAGGGGAGATGGATTGCAGGAGAGAACACGAAGCCGAGCTCGATCATTGTAAAGCCTGCGGGCTGTTTTATTTTTACGTATGTAATTATTTTTTTTTCAAAATATTTTAATGAAATGTGGAATTCTGAGAAGGTGTGATCTCTTGTCCACCGTCAGTGGTATCAGAGCGGGAGCTCCTGAGCGTGTAACAGATCGTTGGAAGAGATGCAGTTACACCAGGATATGTGGAAGGATTTGTAAGGGAAGAAAGAAAAATGCCTCCACGAAGAAATCGTGGTGGAGTAGGAAATGTGGTGTCGGCCGAAGACTTTCGAGCCTTGTAGAGGCAATTTCAAGCCCTGCAAGAAGAGCTACATAGAAGGCACGAGCTCGGAAGGGATGAGGGAAGTGAAGACGAAGTTGATGAAGAAGAAGACTAGTCTAAGGAAGAAGAAGAGGCTGTGGATCCTGCACAAGCCAGGTTGTACAAAGCCATCTCTCAGATTGGAAAGCAACCAAAAATGGAGGTTTCTACATACTCGAGAAACCTAAATCCGGAAGAGGTGATTGACTGGATAAATGACTTAGAAGAATATTTCGAATATGAGGAGGTTGAAGACCCTAATCGGGTCAGATTTTCTAAGACCAAGTTGAAGGGTCATGCCAGCATTTTGTGGAGGGGAATACAGTTGGAGAGGAATAGAAGAGGGAAGGAGAGAATAACAATATGGGATAGAATGGTGGAAAAGCTGAAAAGATAGTTTATTTCGATAGATTACGAGTTGGATCTGCTAAGAAAAATGCAGAGTTTGAGACAGATGAATAAAACTGTCCAAGAATATACAGAGGAGTTTTATAAAATCTCCATCAGAACTGGCCATTTAGAAGCAAGCAAGGAGAAGGTGGCCCGTTATATTAATGGGTTGAGACCCAGTATCCAGGAAGAGTTGAGCTTAGTTTGGGTGAGCACCATTGAAGATGCTTACCAGTTTGCTCTGAATGTTGAAGAAAAACTGAACAAAAGGTTTGAGAGTAAGCAAAAAGGAAGAGGGCATGGAGGAAATATTGATGGAATAAAAGAGGAAGGAAAAGAGGAGAAGAAGGAAGAGGTTAGTAGCAGCTGGGATCAGAAGGAAGATGAGGAACCCAAACCCCAAGTTCAGAACAATGGCTACCCAAGGGGAAGAGGTAGATCTGGACGTGGGTATGGAAGAGGAGTGTTTCGGGGAACATGTTTCCACTATGGAGAAGAGGGACATCGGGCATATGAGTGTCCCCAACACCCCGAGAGAGTGAACAAGAAACAAGTGGGTCCTACCAGAGTTGTTGTGGCAGAGGAAGATGCTGAATCAGAACATTCTAAAGAGGCTGAGAAAGGAGAAGCAATGATCGTGAGGAGGACCATGTTGATTGATGAAGACAAACCAGAGTAGAGGAGAAGCCTGTTCCGCACACGGTGCAAAAGTGCAGGCAAATTCTGTAATGTTATTATAGACAATGGAAGTACAGATAACTTAGTCTCTGAGGAGATGGTTGCTAAGTAGCTGGAGAGGAGGAAGCACCCGCATCCATACCGGATTGTGTGGTTGCAGAAGGACCATAGAGCATGGGTTCATGAACAGTGCTTAGTCACATTCAATATTGGTAAGTACCAGGATGAGGTCCTGTGTGATGTTTTTCCCATGGATGCTTGTCATTTTTTGTTAGGGAGGCCATGGCAGTTTGATCAGAGTGTAGTGCATGATGGTAGTACAAATACGTACTCCTTGATGAAAGATGGAGTGCGCCACAAATTAAAGCCATTACAGGTAGTGGACGAGAAGGTGTGCAGCAGTGCCAGAATTTTTTTGGTAGAAGGCAAAAAATATTTTTGCCAGGAGACAGAATTTCAGCAGGTTGCAAAGGCAGATAAGTGTCTGGAGGTGTTACAGAAGACGCGGACCGAACAACACAGAAGTGAAGATCACTTCTCCACTTACCCCGGTGTCTGATGCAGGAGCATCCGGCAGCAACAGGGCAATCTGGCATTGAACAAAATTTTTCTAAGTGTTTAGCAAATCGAAAAAGCAGGGCAGAAGTTGCAGCAGGAGGAGAGGTCACGAAATCGCGACATGTCACGATTTCGCGACATCACGATATTGCAACGTAGAAAGGGCAAGTGAAGCAGCAGCCGGAAGGGTCGCGATATCGCGACGTCAAAGGAGCGAAACAAGGGCGAGGTGGAGGTCTCATTGCGATATCGTGACATCAAATCTAAAACAAGGCTTAAGGGCGGAGAAACACAAGGCATGGGCTCGAAAGGCAAAGGAGGAGAGGAGCTACGGCAAGGCAAAATTTGGGGAGGGGGTCACAAAATCGCGACATGTCACGATTTCATGACATGTCACAAAATCGCGACCTCGAAGGCGGTAACAAGGCGAAGGGGAGTTTTCGTCGCGATATCGCGATGTCGCGACATCGCGATGTCGCGACATCGCGATGTCACGACATTTTGCGGCTAAGGCACGAAGGGGGATTTTTTGTCACGATATCGCGACGTCGCGATGTCACGACGTTTTTGAGGCGAGGGCGCAAAGGGGAGTTTTCGTCGCGATATCGCGACGTCACGATGTCGCGACATTTTTGTAGCCAAGGTACGGAGGGGATTTTTGGTCACGTTTTCATGACGTTTTCTGTAGAGGAAGGCAAGGCGCCAGTTTGGTCACGATATCACGACATGTCATGATTTCACGACCGGTTGAAGACAATTTAAAATTTGACATGTGGACAGGCCGTGCGCGTGGGAAAGGAGACAGCTGTTGCAGACAAACATTCTGACAAAGCGACGGTTGCAGGTGAAGGACCAATGAACTGCGTGCTTTCATGGCGGATCAGGGAGTTGGTCAATTAAGGAGGGAAAATTGATGACTCGGTGGGGGAAGCTGATTTTGGCAGGTCCTGTTAATTTATTCACGCAGGTGAGTCATTAATGGGGAGAGGGTCGAGGCCTCGATAAAAACTTGAGCTTTGTAAATGCGCAGGGGGGGTGGCATATTAGAGAATGGGGGGAGACGGATTGCAAGAGAGAACACGAAGCCGAGCTTGGTCTTTGTAAAGCCTACGGGCTGTTTTATTTTTACATATGTAATTATTTTTTTTTCAAAATATTTTAATGAAAAGTGGAATTCTGAGAAGGTGTGATCTCTTGTCCGCTGTCAGTGGTATCAGAGTGGGAGCTCCTGAGCATGTAACAGATCGCCGGAAGAGAGGCAGTTACACCAGGATCTGTGGAAGGATTTTTAAGGGAAGAAAGAAAAATGCCTCCACGAAGAAACCATGGTGGAGTAGGAAATGTGGTGTTGATCGAAGACTTTCGAGCCTTGCAGAGGCAAGTTCAAGCCCTGCAAGAAGAGCTACGCAGAAGGCACGAGCCCAAAAGGGATGAGGGAAGTGAAGACGAAGTTGATGAAGAAGAAGACCAGTCTGAGGAAGAAGAAGAGGCTATGGATCCTGCATAATCCAGGTTGTACAAAGCCATCTCTCAGATTGGAAAGCAACCAAAAATGGAGGTTTCTACATACTCGAGAAACCTAAATCCAGAAGAGGTGATTGATTGGATAAATGACTTAGAAGAATATTTTGAATATGAGGAGGTTGAAGACCCTAATCGGGTCAGATTTGCTAAGACCAAGTTGAAGGGTCATGTCAGCATTTGGTGGAGGGGAATACAGTTGGAGAGGAACAGAAGAGGGAAGGAGATAATAACAAGATGGGATAGAATGGTGGAAAAGCTGAAAAGACAGTTTATTTTGACAGATTACGAGTTGGATCTGATAAGGAAAATGCAGAGTTTGAGACAGATGAATAAAACTGTCAAAGAATATAAGAAGGAGTTTTATAAAATCTCCATCAGAACTGGCCATTTAGAAGCAAGCAAGGATAAGGTGTCCTGTTATATTAATGGGTTGAGACCCAGTATCCAGGAAGAGTTGAGCTTAGTTCGGGTGAGCACCATTGAAGATGCTTACCAGTTTGCTCTGAAAGTTGAAGAAAAATTGAACAGAAGGTTTGAGAGCAAGCAAAAAGGAAGAGGGCATGGAGGAAATATTGGTGGAAGAAAAGAGGAAGGAAAAGAGGAGAAGAAGGAAGAGGTTAGCAGCAGCCGAGATCAGAAGGAAGATGAGGAACCCAAACCCCAAGTTCAGAACAATGGCTACCCAAGGGGAAGAGGTAGATCTGGACATGGGTATGGAAGAGGAGTGTTTCAAGGAACATGTTTCCACTGTGGAGAAGAGGGACATCGGGCATATGAGTGTCCCTAGCACCCCGAGAGAGTGAACAAGAAACAAGTGGGTCCTACCAGAGTTGTTGTGGCAGAGGAAGATGCTGAATCAGAACATTCTAAAGAGGCTGAGAAAGGAGAAGCAATGATCGTGAGGAGGACCATGTTGATTGATGAAGACAAACCAGAGCAAAGGAGAAGCCTGTTCCGCACATGGTGCAAAATTACAAGCAAAGTCTATAATGTTATTATAGACAATGGAAGTACAGATAACTTAGTCTTCGAGGAGATGGTTGCTAAGTTACAGCTGGAGAGGAGGAAGCACCCGCATCCATACCGGATTGCATGGTTGCGGAAGGACCATAGAGCATGGGTCCGTGAACAGTGCTTAGTCACGTTCAATATTGGGAAGTACCAAGATGAGGTCCTGTGTGATGTTTTTCCCATGGATGCTTGCCATTTGCTGTTAGGGAGGCCATGGCAGTTTGATCGGAGTCCAGTGCATGATGGTCGTGCAATACGTACTCCTTGATGAAATATGGAGTGCGCCACAAATTAAAGCCATTACAGGCAGTGGACGAGAAGGTGTGCAGGAGTGCCAAAATTTATCTAGTAGAAGGTAGAAAATATTTTTGCCAGGAGACAAAATTTCAACAGGTTGCAAAGGTAGATAAGTGTCTGGAGGTGTTACAGAAGATGCGGACCGAACAACACAGAAATGAAGATCACTTCTCCACTTACCCCGGGTGTCTAATGCAGGAGCATCCAGCAGCAACAGGGCAAGCTGGCATTGAAAAAAAAAATTCTAAGTGTTTAGCAAATCGAAAAAGTAGGGCAGAAGTTGCAGCAGGAGGAGAGGTCACGAAATCGCGACATGTCACGATTTCGCAACGTCGCAATTTCGCAACGTAGAAAGGGAAAGTGAAGCAGCGGTCGAAAGGGTCACGACATCGCGATATCGCGATGTCAAAGGAGCAGAACAAGGGCGAGGCAGAGGTCTCGTCGCGATAACACGACGTCACGATATCGCGATGTCACGATATCACGACGTCACGATATCGTGACATCAAATCTAAAACAAGGCTTAAGGGCGGAGAAACACAAGGTGCGGGCTCGAAAGGCGAAGGCAGAGAGGAGCTACGGCAAGGCAAAAGTTGGGGAGGGGGTCGTGAAATCGTGACCCCGAAGGCGGCAGCAAGGCGAAGGGGAGTTTTCGTCGCGATATCGCGATGTCGTGATGTCGCGACGTTTTGCGGCTAAGGCACGAAGGGGGAGTTTTCTTCGCGATATCGTGACGTCGCGATGTCACGAAATTTTTGAGGGGAGGGCGCGAAGGGGAGTTTTCATCGCGACGTCGTGATGTCGTGACATTTTTGCAGCCAAGGTACGGAGGGGATTTTTGGTCCCGTTTTCACGACATTTTTTGCAGACAAAGGCAAGGCGCCAGTTTGGTTGTGATATCGTGACATGTCGCGATTTCGCGGCCGATTGAAGACAATTTAAAATTCGACACGTGGACAGGCCGCGCGCGCGGGAAAAGAGACAGCTATTGCAGACAAACATTCTGACAAAGCGACGGTTGCAGGTGAAGGACCAATGAACTGCATGCTTTCATGGCGGATCAGGGAGTTGGTCAATGAAGGAGGGAAAATTGATGACTTGGCGGGGGAAGCCGATTTTGGCAGGTCCTGTTAATTTATTCGCGCAGGTGAGTCATTAATGGGGAGAGGGTCGAGGCCTCGATAAAAACTCAAGCTTTGTAAATGGGCAGGGGGGGTGGCGGATTAGAGAACGGGGGAGACAGAGTGCAGGAGAGAACACGAAGCCGAGCTCGGTCTTTGTAAAGCCTGCGGGCTATTTTATTTTTACGTATGTAATTATTTTTTTTCAGAATATTTTAATGAAAAGTGGAATTTTGAGAAGGTGTGATCTCTTATCCGCCGTCATGTCCTGATTAGATCTTTGAGAACCCCAAATATATTGGGTCTTGTACCATCCATTTGGATTATGTGCCTAGCTATCTTAGTTTAAGGAAGGCCCATTTCTTCGTAAACATCTTTGGGCATAACTATGACCATCACATCTAAATCCACTATGTAACTCCTAAGAAAAAATGTAATATTAAGCATCGCATAAAATGGGCATGGGCTTAAATTTCTCAAGTTTTGATCCTTATACACATCAAATACATCGACTTGGATGTATGATAGTTGTTTTACTATCAAATTCTATTTCTCTGCTATGTGAACTATAGTAGATTATGTCTGCTAATTTTTAGCATAACTCTATTTCTACTCTTTCAGGACTTCTTGGAGTAGGTCCTATTGTCCAAGTGGACCTAATGATTTTACCATGCTAACTTTGGCTAGCATTTTTTCCATCTCTATAATATTGAACTTGGCAAAGGAGCCTTCCTTTTTACAATAAAATTTAGGGGTTTCCTATGGTTTGTTTTTCACCCTTCACTTGTAAGAGAGATAATTTGACCATATTTTGATCTCCTTTTAGAATGGATCCATCCTTTTGTCACCTGTATTTTCAATGGGTTTACTCATTGCCTCTTTGCATCCATGGTCTCTTACTTATCTCTTTTATTTATCTCCTTGTTGGTCTTTGTTGTTTGATTCCCCTTGACTTACTTTATATGATGTATTTATTTCTTTCTTATCCATATTTTTCATATCTTACTACTTCTCTTGTTGCACTCTGATAGATCCTTTAAGTGTAAAGGCAAACATCTTCTTCTAAGGACTATTGTACCCTTTTCAATATTGACCTGCATATTAGCTAATTATTTTTTAAATATCTTCCTTTTACCCCTAGTTTCAATCCCTTTCTAATTGGTAAATATGGTATAATATTTGAAATCTGACTCTTCATCTATTTCAATGGTGTTGAATTCTATCAATATTACATTATTGGAAGTGGACAAGGTGTGTAATGACTATGGATCTTAGGACTGTTGGTATATAGTATATTTCATTAGGGGAGTCATTTGACTAGTGATGGTAACTTGTTGAACCTAACATTATTGAATGTACTAAATAGTTTAAGAATTTCTAATGGCAGTTATGCATTCAATAGGATTATTCATATTATTGCAAGGAATATACTATATCGGTTCAAATCCCATGTTGGTATTAGCCATGTAATTGTAAATTTTATTCATTCCTTGATTAGCAACTTATCAAGGAACATGATTTTTTGTTAGGTATACAGTCTTTAAGGTTGCATTTTATAGTTTTTTCCACTATGATTTCATTGAATTATTCTAATTTACCATGGTTTCGATCACCTGCAACATTTTTTCATTACAAAATTTCTATTGGACTCACTACTAGGGTTGTATGGAGTGGGAAAGGCTAGAAGTGGGGGTTGAAAGGCTACTGTGGATTATGCATTTTGGCTAGGATGAGTGTTATTATACAGTGAGGAGGAAAAGTATGTGGAAGTGTTTGCTTGGGGATTAGGAGTTGGAGAGAAGTTGGGTGTGGATTTTAGTATAGGTGTATTATGTAAGATTTGGGTTATATATGCCATTGGTGGGGTAGGGGGTATTTTTCCTATCCAAATGAGAATTTCTCCTCTAGCTATTTTTTCAAATAATACAACTAGTATAATGGTTAGCATTATAAACCATTAGAGCTAAATTGTATTGTAAGCCTTTGATATAATATGGAAGTGCCTATTCTTCATTTGGATTAACATTTTGTGGAATTAGATTCAAAGTCTTCAAGAGCCTAGTGTCATGCATTTTTTCTTGAGGGTGTCTTTGTTAGCAGGGGGAAGGCAACTAATAGAATTTTTATAGCTTTTATGAGTGAACAATATTTATCACACAAATATCAATCTTACAAAGTATTTCACAAAAATATTCTCTCATAATCATATATTCTACCATTACAATATGCCAACCTTAATTTACTTACAACATGCATATTTAATGCAACAAAATGTCTCTTCATATTAGAGAGACTCTTCTATACTTACGACTCTTGGAATTTCATCTTAATTTGTCATTTCATCTCCTCATAATCTCACAGGAGATGTGTCTCTTCAATTTTCTCATATGGAAGAAATATTCATTTATCTCCCAATAATATCAAATGATTACATAATTCTAAATAATGTAATAAGGTCTAACACCCCCGTATTACATTATTTGGTAAAAATATCATTACCCTCCATGCATTCAAGAATGGTACATTAGAATTATTCTCTAGTTTTGGCTTTAGCACTCGTTGTTTGAATTTGGCTTTGGCTCTGGCTCTTTCATTGTCTTTGGTTGGTTGGTTTTTATTTTGCTCTAACTATTTTGGCTTTGGCTCAGCTGAATCTATGTAACCTACACTAGATCCACCTCTCTAGACTATATAGGTCTCTCTTTGGGTCAATACCTCTAGATCTCTATCTTAGGGTCATCATTAGCTCAGGGTTGCCTTTGGTTCATCTTTACCTCTAGGTCACATTTGGATCCTCTACCTCAAGGTCACCTTTGGGTCATAATTACCTTTGGGTCACCTATCAACCATCATTACCTCTAGGTTACCTCTCTTGGTTTTCACTCAGCCATCAATACCTCTAGGTTGTCTCTCTAGGTCATTGTTAGGTCAACATTACCACTGGGTTAGCCACTAGAATAGCCATTAGATCATCACCTTTGGGAAATCATCAATAAACTATATCCTTGGAATCTCCCACAAGCATTCTTCTACAAGTTCTTATCAATATAGATCTTCAAATATTCTTTTGATACTGAAATCTTTTATTTCAAGTTTCCCAACACAATTCACCATGGGAAAACTCGCATTATTATTCAACAAATGTGGTCTCCTTTTGTAGAAACCGTTCAACATTTATTTTTTTTAATCCTAATTACACACATTCATCCAACCACAAATCATCTGTATTTTATTGGTCACTTCTACTTTCTCATTTAAATTTACAACCTTTAGAGTCTTTCAAATGATATTTTACTTTTCAAACAAGAATAAAATAGAAAAATGTTCCTATTAAAGTTCAAGTTAAGTTACTTTTCATGCTTCTAATTCTAAAGTAGAAATGGAAGTAGTTCAATTTTTTTATTTATAATATAGCTTAAAATTTTACCCATCAAAATCAATACAAATATAATATAAAACATAATAATTAAATTTTAACAAATAGGTATTATGAAATATAAAAATTATAAAAATAATTTTAATTTTAAGAAAATATTTATAACCTATATCTAAATGAATAAAATACTTAACCATGAGTCCAATTCAAAAACTCTAGAAGGTATGAAATAGAATATCAAAAAACTTTGTAAATATATATATATATATATATATATATATATATATATATATATAAAATTAATTAATTAATTAATTAATTAATTATGTTAAAAAAAAAAATAGATTGAATTAGCTTCATATATATTTTTATGGTATTTTATTGATTAATTATTTCATGAAAAAAATTAATTAATAATAAAAGAGAAAAATTTAATTAATAACCAAAGTTACTTCATTCTTAATTATAAGATTTTCAATATTTTATTTAATCCACTTTGAACTTAATAATTGTTATTTAGTTTTATATGCTATTTTTATACATTTATACTAATTTTTTGTATTTTTGTAAAGAATTCTTATAAAAGTTAAAGATATTACATATATTAGAATTCACCTGTGATTTAATATATAGAAAACAATTCTTAATAATAATAATCTTTTAATCAAAATAATATAAATAATGATATTTTAATAAATAATATTTAAATTAATAAATATTTTTAAATAAAAATAATATACTTTTTAAAGTTATAAGAAAAAATATTTTTCAAATTATTTACTGCTAAATAATATTATAAAAACTCCTCTTCTAGTGCTCATTAGAAGAAGCCTCATTAAGAATCCACTTGTTAGCTAGTTTTCAAAATGGTTTGAGTCCTTGGGAGACTAATGATCCACCTTAGCTAATATAACAACTAAACACTACTTTTATTGAGAATGCTAAAGTTGTAATATTAACAATAAGAGTTGAACACATAACAACACAACCTCCTTAGTCTCTACATGGCACTTATAACTTGTTGAATATAAAAGCTTAAATGATATTACTTGAGAAACACGAATTGAATGATGAATAAAACATCTATCATCAACAAACAATGTCACATCAATGTTAGAGCTTAAATGATGAGGTTGAACAAATACATGAAATGTATAATGAATAAAACATTTGTTATAATTAAACAATTGTCATAGTGAAGAATATCACCACTAATTTAAGGTTGATTGCTTTATAAAAACATTATAATATATTTAAGATTCTAAAGTCTCATGTTCCATCCACATTTATTATTTGTATAAGTGAAACAATCTAAAAATATATCCTACAATCTTATAATAATAATATTGAATACTAAATTATTATAACTCGCAGGTCTCTAGGATACCTTATACAAATTAATAGAACATATTTATTTTATTAGTGAGGGCTTGTTGTTACTTCCCCACCCACCACCCTATACAAATTAATAGAACATATTTATTTTATTAATTAAGATTTTTTTTGTTTTGAGACCCACCATATACATCTTTACCTTATAAATTTCAATTATCTACTCTTTAATATACCATGGCTTCAACAACAGTAATATACAAATAAAAACTTATATTAAATTGAATATAGTTTAATAATTAAAATACATTACTAATAATATATAATAATTCTTTTGTGACCCGGTATCATTATATAATATTTAAAACATATAATAACATTGGAGTGATTTGGATTTTAAACTCTCTTCCTAGGGATCTAAATTCAAACCATGACAAGGTGTGTAATGTGTATGAGTGAGTTAATTAAAAAAAATGTTTGGCAAGCTCATTAGCTATATCTTCCTTAAGTGGGCACATCGATTTTGAAATATATATATATATATATATATATATATATATATATATATATATATTATTTATTTATTTATTTATTTATTTATGAGAGTTGGTTACATCCACACTATTTTTAGTAATTGTCATTGCAGGGTTCAAACCACATGGGATGCTCCCAACAAGCCTATACCACCTTGTTATTGTTGACTAGTGTGAAGGTTATTGTTGACCAGTGTGAGGGGATCACCGATCCTTATTTTTAGTAACTATCAATTGCAAGGTGGTTTGAGATGCTCCCAACAAACCTATACCACTTTATTATTGTTGATCAGTTTGAGGGGGAGGGGGACCACTGGTCCCTTGGGATTCATGTCTGACGCAAGTGTATTCATAAGATTAGATCAGACTACTAACTTTACAACATGTATGCCTCCAAGGTTTAAACTTAAATCTTTTTTGATAAGTATTTTGAAATGTAAATATAACTTTTATTAATATAAAATGTTTTAATTCTTGGTGAATGTGCGAATGGAAGTCACATTTTAAAAAACTAAAATAAAATCCAATCATTTTGTGTGCACAATAATTAAATAAAACCACGTCACAAACGTGTCATGGATAAATCTAATTTTGAAAACAATGAAAAACACATGTACTCGATAGTTTTACAGACATAAGCACTTATTCTTAATTTTTTATTTTCTTTCATGGAGTGACCTGACAGTAAATGCTACAACGTACTACAAAATTATTATTTTCAATTATCATAATGCCTGTACAATAAAACAATTATTATTTTATTTGAATACAATTTTGGTTTATCTAAGCAATCATTAAAATTAATTTTCACGTATGATCGCCATCGTGCTGCTGTTTTGCCAACCCTTACAAGGCTATTTGTCGGTCGGTCTCACGATATTGTTTACTTTTTAATATATTAGATTGAAATATTATTAAACTTTTGACAAGCAAACACTTGGCGTGAAAATATAGAGACCTTTATTTTATTTAATACAAAAGGTGAATAATCACACGCCTAAAAGGAATGACTTTGAAAATCTTAATTTCAAACTACAGAGAAGTTTTCGTTATCTTTTTGGTTAAAGTGGAAGTAGACGATCTTCAGCCTTTTTGCACGATGGATCTTTGAACGTCTCCAAAAGATTATTTTAAGTATTCATATGTTCGTCGATAGAATTTGACCCATTTAAAGTTTTATATTATGGGTCATAGAATAATAATATTAAAGTTTTTAAATAATATTTTTATAAAATAATAATAATAATTCAGTATTAATTGAATACTATTAATTGAGTAAGTGTAACAGTGAGTGCGAGTGCAAGTCAGGAATAAGTGTAGCAGCAAGTGCTAGCGTGAGCCGAGAATAAGTGCAGTAGCAAGTGCGAGCGCGATCGAGGAGGGCAGCTAGAGTAAACACAACCGAAAGCAAGTGGGAGCACAAGCTGGGAGTGAGGGCAACCGAAAGCAGGTGCAAGCACAAGTTAGAAGTGAATGCAACCACAAGCAAGTGCGAGCATAAGCCAAAGGTGAATATAGCCAGAAACAAGAGTACGAGTGCAAACCAAGTGCGAGTGCAGTGGGTATCGAGTGTGCAGCCGAGAGAGTGCATCCAACAGCAAGTGCGAGCACAAGCTGAGAGTGAGGAGGAAGTGTGAGCAGGAAAGCAAACAGTAAAAAGAAAAGTGTGACCAGTCACTTCTTGTTCCAGATCTTAGGAAAATTTAGAGGATTCATTTGAAAAAAACCTAGGTAACATGGAAAGAAAGTCATTTGTGAAAGTCCTTACTTTCACTGAAAGTATGAATGGCCAAGTTGGAAGTTTGGATGCCCTAACTACCAATAAAGGTAAGAGAGAATCTATGGCAAACCCAGTCCAGGTAGTAGATTCTACACCAGAAGTGATTATCAAAGATGATATGATTGAGCATGATATAATGATTCTTAAAACAAGAGGGCTAATTTGTAAGTTTCATGGATATTGGCCAGGTTTTTCTGAGATTCAAAATTGTATTAAGTGGAAGTGGGGATTGAATTCAAATTACTCCATGAATTTTCTTCCCGAAGGATTTTTCCTCATTATTTTCTCTAGTTCAGAAATAAGGGATAAAATAATGGATGGAGGCCCGTGGTTTAGGGGTAAAGATGCATTATACTTAAGACCTTGGAGTGAAAATTTTTCTATGGACACAAACTATTAAAAGGCTTCCGGTATGGATTAGGCTTTTTGGACTTCCTTATCAACTCATCAATAAGGAGGTTTTGAAGAGTATTGGTAATACTCTAGGCAAATTCATCCAAAAGGGACCATTTACTAAGGAGAGAAGACATGTTGTATACACTCGAATATGTGTTTCCATGGATATTTCTAAACCTTTACCGCAATCTATTAGGATTAAAACTGAATCAAGAGAATGGGATCATCAAGTAAATTATGAAAACATTGCATTCCGATATCGCAAATGTCATGAAACTAGGCACATGGCAAAATACTGCAAAGTAAAAATGGAGGAAGAGATGGAATGTTTTGGGCATGAGGGTAATTTCAATTTGAAACAAGTAGACCATATCATAGGAGAAGCTAGGTCAAATGAAGGATTTTCCACTCCTAAGAAAGTGGTAAGAAAAATCCCTCTACATCATCAAATGGAAAAGGCAATTATAGTTCACTCGAATCAGTCATTAGAAGGAAAAAAAATGGTATGGAAGATGAGGAAGTATATTGCGCAAGTTCAAATATAGGAGCTCAAGGTGTGAAGGAAGAGGGGAAGGCAAATTTTAATACAAAGGAAAATGGGAAGATGAATCTTAAATCAAATAAGGAGAAGGAGGTCAAGCTTAATCCAAGTAAATCACCTTTACTATCCTCAAGTAGCTTAAAATCTTCTCCTTCCAATAAAAATGAAAGTAGTATGGAGTGTATTCCTTGCACTTTAGGTTTTCAAGAGCAGTATGTTAAAGAAAATCTTATGGAGGATATCCAAATAAATTTAAGGTTTTCATAAGAAAGCGATGACTATGGAGGATCATATTTGCAGTTTAGAGTTTTTAGAAGAAAATTCTAATGAGGCTATTCCTTGCACTTTGGGCTCTTTAAGGCAACATAAACCTTTAGAAGATAAGTCTCATTTTGAACAATATGAAAATATGGAAGAGATTGATGAAGATGATAGTGTTGGCAAGAATGGAAGAAGGAGAGGAAGGCCATCAAACCACGATCTAAGAGAAAAAGAAACTTAGAAGGATATTGATTTGGGAAGCCAAACAAAAATATCACAGGTGTTAACAAGAAGTGGGGCTAAGCCCACTAACAAAAATAAAAAGTATTGATGATGAAAATGATATCATGGAATATTAGGGGTATGAATAAAACCCCTAAATAAATAGTTATTAAGGAATTAATAGGTTGTTATAGCCCTGAGTTGATATTAATACAAGAAATAAAATTAAGCAGTGAGGAATGTAAGGAGGCTTTTAAGAAGATTTGGAATGCAGGTGATTGTTTAGCGGTTTCTTCTATAGGAGCTTCAGGTGGTATTGCAATAATATGGGATAAATGCAAATGGGATGGAGAACTATTAGAAGCAAAAATTAATTGGATTGTTGAATTATTTTGCAGGAAAGAGGAAAACATTAAAGTTGGAGTTATAAATGTATATGCTCCAACTATATTTCATGTGAAAGATGTTGGAAGGACCTTAGTATATTTTTATCAAATACAATGATGATTCATTGTGATCTATGGATTCTTGGGGGTGATTTTAATATTGTTATATCTCCTTTGGAAAAGAAGGGTGGCATTCTAGGATGGTCTAAATCAATGCAAGATGTTTCTTCATTTGTCAATTCAAATGACCTTTCGGATGTTAGTCCCTCAAGCTTTCAATACACATGGGATAGCAAACACATTAGAAAAAATCATATAGCAGAAAGACTAGATAGATTCTTGTTATCCAATAATTGGTTGCAAACAAAGTATACAATCTCTTCGGATATTTTAATGCGAGCAAGATCAGATTACAAACCCATTCTTTTGACTTGTGAGTCACCTAACAATGGCCATCCAAAGCCATTTCACTTCCAGTCTATGTGGCTCCAAGACCTTGATTTTTTCCAGATGGTTATATTATGGTGGGATGAATCAAAATTTGAAGGATCATGTATGTACAAGTTTGTTCAAAAGTTGAAACATGTAAAGGAGCAAATGAAGATATGGAATGTCAAATCTTTTGGTAACATTTTTAAAGAAAACAAAAAATGAATCCAAACTCCAAAATTTACAAGAGATAATAGAAATTAATGGAATGGACCAGAATTCTTATGTGAAATAAAAACAATTACTTTTTGATAATCATAATGCATTGAAAAATGAGGAGTCATATTGGTTCCAAACATCTAGAGAGATATGGCTCAAGGAAGGAGATAGAAATACAAAGTTTTTTCATGCTACAACAAAAACAATTTTTTATGTTCGTCATATCAAAAATATTATAACTCTAGATGGAAGAAATATTGAGGATGAAGAAGATATAAGGAAGGAAGCAATAAATTATTTCAAAAATATTTTGTCAAATTCTAGGCAAGATAATGAGGCACAAGAAAAACTTCTGCAAAATATTCCATCAATTCTCCCTCAAAGACAAAATGAAAGCTTGAGAAAGAAGATATCTATGGAGGAGCTCCATGAAGCAATTTTCTCTTTCCATCCTAACAAGGCACCTGGTCCCGACGGATTTCCTGTAATTTTATTTCAAATTTTTTGGTATTTATTGAAGAGTGATATGTTAGACGCAGTGGAAGAGACCCAAAAAAGGAAGGCTATAATTAGTGATATCAATGCTACTTTTATTACCTTGGTTCCCAAGAAGGGTGACACAAAATATTTTGATAATTTTCGTCCAATAAGCCTTTGTAATATGATTTACAAGATCATTTCAAAAATTATGGCAAACAGGTTGAATGGCATTCTAGGGTGTATTATCTCAGAGGAACAAGGTGGCTTTGTTCGGGGTAAACAAATTCTTGATGGTATAATTATTGCACAAGAGGCCATACATTCTCCTCATTCCATGAAAAACCAGGTATGCTTTTGAAATTAGATATGAACAAAGCATATGATAGGGTTTCCTGGAATTTTTTACATGCTATTCATAGAAAGTTTGGCTTTGATTATAGTTGGTGAGTGGATTAAATGTTGTTATAGCACTGTAAAATTTTCTGTTTTGATCAATGGTTCTCTTGTTGGGTACTTCAAGTCATCTTGTGGACTTCATCAAGGTGATTTTATTTCTCCTTATCTATTCATTATTCTGGCAGAAGCATTAGGCCAGAAGCATTAGGGAGAGCATTTTCAAAGGTAAAAATGGAAGGAATAATCAAGGGTATTCAAGATGCAAAAATGGTCCCTTTGATATTCATCTCTAATTTATTGATGATACTTTTCTTTTAGGTCATCCCTCAGTCAGTGAGGCCATGGAGTTTAATAAATATTGTCATGTTATGAGAAGGCTACTGGACAATTGGTAAATACTTCAAAATCCAGGATTTTTTTCATTAATACTGCCCTAGATTTACAACAAATTATTGTGAATATTTTGGGGTTTAAAATTGAAAATTTTCCATCAATCTACTTGGGTATTCCTTTGTCTGATAAAGGAAATAAAAAGGAGCTTTGGATATATTTTTTGGATAGAATGAAAGCTTGCTTGGCAAGGTTGGAAAGGTAAGTTCTTAACCATGGTAGGAATGCTACAACTCATAAATACTACTTTGCAATCCATTCATATTTATATGATGTCAATTTCAAGACTGCCAACAGGTATTGCATCAAAAATTGATAAAATTCAAAGAGAATTTCTATGAAAAGGTTGTGAGGAAAATTTTAGATTTCCTCTTTATAAGTGGGAAAGGGTTTGCAGAGGAAACAATATTGGAGGAGTAGGCTTGCGAAATTGTAAACTTATAAATCTGGCATTAGGAGCAAAGCTTGGGTGGAGATTATTCATAGATCAAGGAAAGAACTGGGTAAATATATTACTTCAAAAATATATAGGTTCTCTTGATACAATGAAAAAGTGTAGCGATATTGCAACATGTTGAGAAAGAAAGAAAAAGTGTCGCCATATCGTGACATGTTGAGCAAGAAGGAAAAAGGGTCGCGATTTCGCGACATGTTGAGCAAGAAAGGAAGAGTGTCGCGATTTTGCGACATGTAGAGCAAGAAAGGAAAAGTGTCGCGATGTCGCGACATGTTGAGCAAGAAAGAAAGAGTGTCGCGATATCGCAACATGTTGAGCAAGAAGGAAAAAGTGTCGCCATATCGTGACATGTTGAGCAAGAAGTAAAAAGGGTCACGATTTCGCGACATGTTGAGCAAGAAAGGAAGAGTGTCGCAATTTTGCGACATGTAGAGCAAGAAAGGAAAAGTGTCACGATGTCGCGACATGTTGAGCAAGAAAGAAAGAGTGTCGCGATATCGCGACATGTTGAGCAAGAAGGAAAAAGTGTCGCGATATCGTGACATGTCGCTTTTTCATGATCAAAAGAGAAGAGAAAGAGCAAGAGGGAAAAAGTGTCGTGATATCGCGACATGTTGAGCAAGAAAGAAAGAGTGTCGCGATATCACGACATGTTGAGCAAGAAGGAAAAAGTGTCGCTTTTTGGCGATATGTTGAGCATGAATGAAAAAGTGTCGCGATATCGTGACATGTCGCATTTTCGCGACCAAAAAAGAAGAGAAAGAGCAAGAGGGAAAAAGTATCGCGATATCGCGACATGTCATTTTTTACGACCAAAAGAGAAGAGAAAGAGCAAGAAAGAAAAAGTGTCGCGATGTCACGACATGTTGAGCATGAAAGAAAGAGTGTCGCGATATCGCAACATGTTGAGCAAGAAGGAAAAAGTGTCACGATATCGCGACATGTCGCATTTTCGCGACCAAAAGAGAAGAGAAAGAGCAAGAAGGAAAAAGTGTCGTGATATCATGACATGTTAAGCAAGAAAGAAAGAGTGTCACGATATCGTGACATGTTGAGCAAGAAGGAAATAGTGTTGCTTTTTGGCGATATGTTGAGCATGAATGAAAAAGTGTCATGATTTCGTGACATGTCGGATTTTTGCGTCCAAAAGAGAAGAGAAAGAGCAAGAAGGAAAAAGTGTCGTGATATCGCGACATGTCGTTTTTCACGACCAAAAGAGAAGAGAAAGAGCAAGAAGGAAAAAGTGTCACGATTTCGCGACATGTCGTCCTTTCGCGACCAAAAGAAAAGAGAAAGAGCAAGAAGGAAAAGTGTTGCGATATCGCAACATGTCACATTCTCGCGACCAAAAGAGAAGAGAAAGAGGAGGAAAGAAAAAGTGTCGTGACATCGCGACATTTTAAGAATGAAAGAAAGAGTGTAGCGATATCGCAACATGTCACTTTTTCGTGACCAAAAGTGAAGAGAATTAGCAAGAGGAAAAAAGTGTCGCGATATCGCGACATGTCATATTTTCATGACCAAAAGAGAAGAGAAAGAGCTAGAAGGAAAAGTGTCGTGATTTCGTGACATGTCGCATTTTCGCAACCAAAAGAGAAGAGAAAGAGGAGGAAGGAAAAAGTGTCACGATATCGCGACATGTCGCATTGTCACGACCAAAAGAGAAGAGAAAGTGTTAGGAGGCGAAAGTGTCGCGATATCACGACATGTTGGTTTTTCACGAGAAAAAGCCAAGAAAAGGAGCGTGGAGGCGAAAGTGTTGCGATTTCGTGACATGTTTTTCCTTCCTATACAAAAGCAACAAAAGAGGTAAAAGTGGCAGAAACGTCGTGATTTCGTGACATGTCGTTTTATCAACACGTAGCAGTTTCACGACGATCCAAAGAAAATGAAGAAAAAGACTCAAGGACGACGCGATTTCACAACATGCCGATTCTTTGCGGATGGAAGCGGCAAGAGAACAAAACAGGCAACGAATGTTGCAATTTCATGACATATCTCAGTTTCACGATAGGCAGTAGCAAAGGAGCTGAATGAAGGCAGTTTGTCATGATTTCGTGACAGGTCTCTTGGTCGCGACACGCCGTAGTTTCACGATTTTCCAGAACAAATGAAGGAAAAGACATAAGGGCGTCGTGATTTCGTGACATGTCTCACGGTTGCGGATGGAAGTGGCAAGCGTGCAGAATGGGAGATGAATGTCATGATTTCACGACATGTCTCATGGGCGCGACATGTCGCATTTTCATGACATACAGCGGCAAAGGAGCAGAACGAAGGCAGAATGTCACGATTTCACGACATGTCTCTTTTTCGTGAAAGGTCGTATTTTCGTGAATTTCCAAAGTTAAAGATGGAAACGACTTAAGGATGTCGCGATTTTGCGACATGTCGCATATTCGCGGATGGAAGCAGAAAGAGTGCAAATTGGGAGATGACTGTCACGATTTCGCGACATGTCTCATTTTCGTGACATGTTATCGTTTCGCGACTCTTCAGAGCAAGTGAAGGAGAAGACCTCAGGACGTCGCGATTTCATGACAGGTCACATTTTCGTGGATGTGGCAGCAACAGAGCAATGTTTTGGGCCACTGCCTGTGTTCTAAGGTGTTTGTAATTTTGTGTAAGGGACGTTGCTCTTTTTTGGTAGTGTGGCCTCAGTAGGGGGCTAATTGCAAAGGACAGACTATCCCTATTGAGGTTTTGTTCCGTTTCAGCATTGTGCTGATTTTGTAAAAGGTTTTGGGTCAACCTGTAAAACCCGGTTGTAATGAAATTGTACCTTAATTACCAAAAAAAAAAAACAATGAAATTGTTTAGAAAAAGAACTCTACCCAAAGGATCGTCAACATGGAACTTCATATAAGAGAGTTTGCAATTGATAAATAAACATAATAGATGGTCAGTCAATGAGGGGAGTTATGCAAATTTTTGGTCTAATTCTTGGTTGAAGCCTTATCCTCTCATCTCAAACTCAAAATGGAAACCATTGGCTCAAGTGTGCCTAGCATGTAAAGGTCCAAAGTTCAATTATTATATTATTATGAACAAAAACTCCAGATCATGTATTTCTTTTAGTGACCTGGTTGAAGGAGAGGAACAAAAACAAATTGCATATGAACTTCAAAATATGCTTCTAGAGTTTTATTTGCCAATTTTTACATGAAAAGATGATTTGGTTTGAAACTTATTAAAGGATGGTGGATACTCAGTAAAGTTGGGATATGAGAATTTAGAACAATCAAAATTTCCTTCTCCCAAAGATTTTCCTTGGAAGAATATTTGGTCATTAGAGGCTCTCCCTAAGGCCTCAAAACTTCTTTGGTTAGCAGTTCAAAGTAAGATTCTTTCAGGAGAGAGTCTACAAAGAATATATTATGGACCCTTTAGATGTGCCTTGTGTGAGAAGGATTTAGAAACATCAAACCATTTACTCCTTCATTGTTCGTTTGCTCACACCATTTGGGGTTACGTTTTTAAAAATATGAAATTATATTGGGTATCTCCATCAACATTGAAAGAGTTGATAATATATTGGATAAATTATTTCAAAGCTAAAGCATTATGTATTATTTGCAGGAGTAGCCCTACCATTATTTATTGGAATTAATGGCTTGAAATAAATAATAGAATTTTTAATAATAAATATCAAAATCATGCCCAAGTTTGGAACCGTATCAGTGCCTCTCTTGTAGAATTTCTACAAATATGGTGCTCATCATGGGAAGTCTAAATTGCAAAAAAATAAGTGCTAATAATTTGGCTACAGGATTTGAACATACATGGAAGAGTCATCTACGACAATGAAATTAAAACAAAGGATCTACTTCGATCTATGGTAAAATAAAAATATCAAAAAATTGGGTTTATCAAAATTAATTTTGATGGTGCTTCTAAAGGAAATCTAGGAAAAACTAGTGGAGGTGGTGTTTTTAGAAACAATGAAGGCAAAATTCTCCTCACTTATTTAGAATCATATGGAAATTCAACTAAAAACTATGCAGAGTCTAGGGCACTTCTTATTGGGATTAAAATTGAGGTAGAAAAAATATGGAAATATATATCAATTGAGGGGGACTCACAAATTATCATCAATGCTATTAACAAAAATGGATGTGGAGACTGGATAAAAAATAATATTATTGTTGATGTTCATCATCTATTACTAGAGGTAATCTCCTGGTAGTGTGAGCATATTTATAGAGAAGGAAATCGAGTAGCAGATAAATTAGCGAATTATGGTGTTGATCTACATCCCCATGAAATTCAAATTTTAGAAGACAACTGGCCAAGTGAGATTTTATGTCTTATAAAAATGATGTCAATGATTTGATTGTGGAAACATAGAACTTTGAGAAAGTTGAAGAATATATTTAAGAGAAAAAAAAGTTGTGATAAAAATATTTTCTACAACAAATGTAATATTCTGGTATTTTGATGGGAATGCCCCCAATAGGAGCCACATATAACCTATTCAAAAAACATATTTCATTATTAATTAGAACTTTTATTTTTGTGAGGATAAGGAGGTAAAGCCGAAGGATGTCTCTTCGGATTACTCTTAAGTTATGGAGGAGAGGTGGTCGATGTGTCATTTCTCTCATGTTGTTGTGTTTAAAGCAAAGGATTGAGTTATGTTAGGTGCGAGGCACCGTGATGGATTTAGGTCTAAGGGATGGGCTCCATAGACCCTATAGGCTGTGATTCAATAACTGGCTGTAATTTTGTGCCCCCAAGGATAATCATGCTAGGGGATAGTCTCCCCAGGGTAGACTTAGATGAATAGTCAAGAATGAGTTACCGCATGTAGCCTTCATCCTTGGTTGGACTAGGGGACAAGATATCTAGTATCTATTTAGGCTAGCATACCAGGGGTAGCAGTAGCCTAGCATCCACAAGGACACCAAGTTGGGGGTAGGCACCCTAGGGTAGACCAGGGTCAACAATCAGTAATTGGTTGTTGTCTGCAACCTTTCGTCCTTGCCAAGTCTGATGTCGATGCCCTAGCGGTGACCTCAACTCACTTTTATTTCTTGCTCAAGGCATATGGTATGAGATGATCATCTTGATTTAGGAAGAGAAACATGAAGACTTACTTCCATTTTCTTCTCGAGGTGTCTGATATGGGACAACCATCCTAGGTTGTGAAAGGTGAATGCTAAGTCACCTCCATTGAAAGACTGCCTTCGTCTCCTACTCCAAAGCGTTTGGTATGTGATATCTATCTTGGGTCATGGTAAGGGGAAGACTTAGGCACATTTTTCAAGCATCTACATTCACAAGATGGATTGAGACTTCTTGTGTGAGCGATCGGGGGAAAGGGAGCAGCGAACGAGCCATAGGGGCAACCATCCCCCTTGTTGAAGGAACCTCCCTTGTTGACATCATGGGAAAGGCCAAGTTCATGTTGTTGGGAAAAGGTGTAGTGGTCGACCATGTCTTGGACTACAAATATTGAATAACTTGGTTGGCTTAGAGGAAAACCTAACACGGCTAAGGCTAGACAAGCCTGACATAGTTGAGGCTAAGGATAAAGTCGATGAAGCTTAGAAAAAGAATATCGTAAGCCTTAAGGAAAGAAATGGGTATCAATTGGGAAGTTATATCGATGTATCATGAAAAGTTAAGCCAAGAGTCAACCCAATGTGCAAATGCATCCCTTGAGAAGAGTTGCTCGATGTTGAGGGAAAAAGCCACTATGCAACCAACGTTGGGAAGATGGCCAATTTGGCCAACTTGGGTAATATAATTTGGGCTATGGCCTATTTGGTATAAATAGAGGATAAATGGGGGCATTATAACTCTAAATTCTAAGAGAAAATCTATCGAGGTAAATTTGTTCAGCATCACTTGACAAGAAAAAATAGCTAAGGCATACATACCAAGAAAAAAGCGTAATCCATGAAGTTTTTTGGTGTCAAAGCTTACACAATGCTAGACGAGGTGGACACCTACCCTATAGGTCTACCCCCATCATAGTTGGTATCAGAGCTTGACTTGGAAGTTGCATGAGACTTAGCTAATTTGATGGAATGAGTGACAATAGGGTAATGGATACCCAAGTTCATCGAGTCAAACTATTGAAAGAGCTCAATGAGCTAGATCATCAAGAAGCGATATTCTTGAGGTAAGAGTAAAGAGCTTAGATGAAGATGTGGTTGAGCTCTAGAGCAAACTTGAGGAGAAAGTGATTGAGAGAGCCAGACTTCTTGAGGAACTTGTTGCCTACTAGTCTGGATCGATTACAACATGAGTGAAAACCCCTAGTTTGGCATCCCTTGTCATGAGGGATCAAAAAACATCATGTCAAGTTTACGATGGCAATCATGGGGTGAAGAAGTATTCATTGGAGTGATCGTAGGAAAAATGATATAGCTAGGGCAAGGAGAACACGCACCTAATGATAAATCTTGAGAAAGATGAAAAGAAGAAGTTAGGCTCATGGGTAAGCTTTTGGACTTGCCATGGGTCTCACACCCAAAAATAATATCCCAAAAGATAGCAAAACCTTGGTGAATAGTCAGGTTTAGAATGAAGTTGGTGAGAACCTCATGAGTTGTGTATTGTGATGGGCATTATCCCATCAACATGAAGGGGATGTGAGCCATGAATACCTCAAGCCATCAATGGGAGTAGAAATTCAAGTGATAATGAGTCTTGGACCATGAGATCGACGAGGATACTTCGATGTGGTAGCATAGACGGGGCCCCAATTAGAAGAGACTCACAAGAAGACCAAAATATGGATATAAAAGAGGTCATGGGAGTCGACCCTCTCATGAAAGAGAACCATGATAGAGAAGGAGACTCGAGCTCAAAGAGCAGCCTCCCCAACTTGACCTTGAGAAGAAAGGGATAGAATTTTAGCTAATCCAATGAGGTCTACCTGTATGAGGCTTACAAGGCTACCAAAATACAAGAAATGGCATAGAAAGAGTGATGCACCGACAACTAAATGGTTCAAGGGGTAGCCTCCACCCTAGATAGTGGGATGAGGTTGCCCAACGAAAAGATATACTAAGGAGAGGGAAGGCCCTCCTTGGGGTGCAACATGGTGCTATGCTTTGTGGTGAGGCATGGCATCCAATTATGTAGTGCCATGACCTAGATGGAAACCCATGGGATCTGAAGTATTCCCCTTGACACTAAGGATGACATCAAATTTAAGTGGAGGACGATTGTGGAGGGGGTGGTGGCCAATGTTTCCCTCCTATCGTGCTACTATGTTGAAAGCAAAGGATAACTATGCTAGGCACGAGGTGCCATGATGTATTTGGATCTAGGGGATGGGATCCGTAGACCCTATAGGTTATGAGTTGGTAATTGGTTGCAGCCTGAAACCCCCAAGGATAATCATACTAGAGGATAGGATTCTAGAGGTAGACTTAGATAGTTGGGAATGTATTATCACCCATAGCATTCATCCTTGGTTGAACTAGAGGATGGGCTCCTTGGTATCCATTTAGGCTAGAAAATTGAGGGCAATGACAACTTGATGCCCATAAGGACACCATATTGGAGGTAGGTACCCTGGGGTAGACCAAGGTTAGCAATCGATAATTGGTTATTGTTCATAGCCTTTCATCCCTACCAAGTCTGAAGTCGATGCCCAAGCGAAGATCTCAACTCTCTTTCCTTTCTTTGTCGAGGTGTTTGATATGGGATAATTATATTGAGTTAGGAAGGGAAACGCAGACTTACTTCCATTTCCTTCTCAAGGTGTCTAGTATGGGATGATCGTCTTGAGTTGTATAAGGTGAATGCTAAGTCACCTCCATAAAAATCCTGCCTTCCTCTCCTACCCTGAGATGTTTGGTATGGGACATCAATGAGGCTTAGGAAAAGAAGGTCGTGAGCCTTAAGGAGAGAAATGGGTGTCGATCAATAAGCTAGGCTTACACATCACAAAACATTAGGCCAAGAGTTGGCCCAACATGTATATGTGTCCCTTGGGAAGAGTTACCCTATGTTGAGGGTAAAAGCCACTATGTAAATGATGTTGGGAAAATGGTCAGGTCGGTCAACTTGGGTAAGATAGTTTGGGCTACAACCCATTTGCTATAAATAGAGGATAGATGGGGGTATTAGAACATCGAATTCCAAGAGAAAAGCTATCAAGGTAAATCTATTGTGCATAACTTGGCAAGATGGAAAAATCTAAGGCATACATACCAAATAAAAGGTGTAATCCATGAATATTTTGGGTGTCAAAGCTTGCACGGTGTCAAAAAGGGTGAAGGAAACCTATCCTATAACTCTACCTATGTCACACTAGTTATGGACCATAGCAAGAGGGCAAAGAGTCGTAAGAAAGATAACATGCATAACCCAACCTCCCTAGAGGATGTCAAATTTTTTTAGAGACAATAGAATCTAAACGTTTGAAGCGGTCTTAGGAGCATAACACGATATTTAATCCCAACCTCCATGTCTTCTTTGACCATGATTTCAAGAATTCTGAAGGGTTGAATCCTAAGATCTAGAAGAGTAGGCCACCCACTCACAAGGACCCCCATTGACATCTAGGAAATAAGGTAATGGAATCTGATTGTATGATGGATGAGACCTCAACAAAGATGAGGAGAAAAAATTACCTCTTGGACCCTCTTTTCTTTTGGCATGTGCAACAACTATGAACTTATAAAAGACCTGAATGAATCTGTGCTTAGGATTAACAAGATGGTGATAATGATGGTGGAGGAGGTGACTACCCACTTGGAATATATGAAGAAAAATATTATGGATATTGGTCCTAGTGACGAGCTGGAGTTTCTTGAGAAGTGTGAAGGCACGAAATGAGATTTTGTGCTAGTTCTCCTTGCTTTTCCCTTCTCCCCTCTCGCTAATTTATTTCTTGTTTTATTTGCTTGTTGAAAATGATATAACTTTATCTATTAAATTTAAATGATGATAATTAAGACCATTTTTTGTGTCAACTCAAACATACCAAATACCTATTGTCTTCAACAAAGAATCAATATGCTTAGTATTATAGTAGTGAATTTATAGGTATGCTCATGAAAAGAATAAGATTAAATTTTAACCTTGTATACATTATAAACATTATTCCTACAAGGAAATGGTTATGAATAACTATAGATGTATTATATTTTCCGTATATGTAAGGACCACAAGATACTCAATTAAACTTATCATATTTAATTTATAAAATATGTGAATGATGTATCTAATAAAATATATTAGTATAAAATATAGCATTTTTTTATTCATTATGATTGTACCCTATTTGATGGTAAACTTCTTAATTTTTTTTTAATAAGCTATGTGTGGCTTCTATTGGGGGTCACTCCCATTACAAAAATAAAATATTACATTGCTCTTATTACATTTCTAACAAGTTAATTAAAGCATACCCATCTTTACCTTTCTATCAAAGATATTCACCATCTTTCTCAAACTGTTAAGTTTCCATCATCAACTCTTTTTTTTTGTATTAAGGAACTAACATCGAGAACAACCCTTACATGACACATAACTCCAACAGATAGAAGAAAAATAAACATAACAGTCATCCATCACAAAGGAAATCAGTTCAATTATTTTTCTTTTGTAGCAAAGGTTCTTCCTCCATTAGAGTGACAAGATTTGAGAATGGATTTTTATGGTAAACTTAATTAATTTACTTATTTAACATAGATATCAATATCTATTATAGAATGAGTTGATTTTTGTTCTATTATTGCCTTCCTTGATGATACTTTCTTATTTTTATTTCATGAATAGATGCAACTAAAATATATAATCTAGATAAAGAAAACTTATTTTATTTCTATATCATAAAATAGTTAGCTTAAGTTTATTTTTCAAATACTTTTTCACTTCATCAAAATACAATATTTGGAAATGTTGGGTTGTTTATATTTATAAGGACTCTACATGATATGCTCACACTTTCAATGCTTTTAAGACCATCCATCTAGGATCAAATGATATATACATTCAAGCCCCATGGATGACATCAAGGTAAGATGTGGTACATTCACATGGGCCAATCCATAGTGGAACTAGGTAACCTTTCCCTATTTAATGGATCATCAATCTTAAGATACTTATGCTCTCTATAAAATCAACCACATGGAAGTGACCTTGAATTGGCTTGATCTTTAAACTCTACAGAGTGGTTATCAAGGATTATATACTATTCATAGGTTAAAATTTTATTTGTATACTCCTTTAAGAAATTGAATGGTTAATGAAAGTGTAAAGGTGTTACAATTGGTACTAAGATATAGTTTTTACAATATCATAATAGAGTTTTTACCTTGATATAGGAGAAATATTTTTAATGAATTAACAAATAAAATAATACTCATAATTTAAAAATCAAGTAAATTACTAGTAATTAAGATGGTAGTATGACTAAAGTTAATGGTGAACCAAATACTAAGACAATGCCTAAGCATACTAGTTGAACTTCTAACACTATACTAGATCAGGGAGATCTTGGTTTTGGAAAAAATTAGAAACTAAAATTATCTCTTTTAGCTCAAGGACTACATGTGAATATTTCTAAAATCTAAGCAATAAGAAATTAATCAACACCAAGGGACATAAGTAATCATAAAATATTAGGGGGCTAGCTCTTTTGATCATTTTTGGCTTATTGCTCTTTGTAATGTGGTGTATAAAATTATTACAAAGCTGATTGCGGAGCGTCTCAAGCCTTGGCTGGATAGAGTTGTTTCTGATGAGCAGGGTGGCTTTGTGGCTGGTCAGTAGATTCTGGATGGGTGGCTATTGATTTCGAGGCTATTCATTCTATGAGCACTTCTAAGGATAAATTTATGTTTATGAATTTGGATATGGCGAAGGCTTATGATAGGGTGAAATGGTCTTTTCTTCACAAAATCCTTTTGGCCTTTGGATTTGATCCTTCCTAGATTGAGTGGATTTGAGTTGTATTACGACTCCTTCATATTTTGTCCTTATTAATGGGGAGCCCTCTCCTCTGTTTCATGCTTCTCGGGGTCTTTGGTAGGGGGGTCCTTTATCTTCCTACTTGTTTATAATTATGGCTGAAGGTTTGGGTCATTTGCTTAAAGATTAGGTTCACCAAGGTCTTATTCATGGGTGGAAATGGGAAACTGGTAGGCCAACTATTTCTCATCTTCAGTTTGTTGATGATACTGCTCTCTTGGATGTGGCATCTATTCATGAAGCCACCAACTTTAGACGCATGTTGGATATGTATTTGGTTGTCTCTGGTCAGAAGATTAATGAGCATAAGTCTACTATTTTTTTTTCAATACGGATCCTAGGATTCAAGCTAGAATTGCTTAGATTCTCAGGTTTCAGGTTGGGACTCTTCCCCTTACATACTTGGGGATTCCTATTTCTGTTGGTCCTCTACCTAGGTCTGTTTGGACTAACATACTTGATAAATTCTGTAGTCGAGTTAGTCATTGGACTCACAGATAATTGACTTTTGTTGGTCGGGTTTTACTTTTGAAGTCGGTTGTTCAGGCTTTACCGGTGTATAGATGCCTTATTCAGTTTGCTTCGATAAGTTTTCTTCATGATCTAGATTCTCTTTCTAGGCAATTCCTATGGGTTGGTAATATTGATTCCTCAAAATGGAGTCTTGTTAATTGGAAGACTATTTGTCGACCGAAGCAGGAAGGGGGATTGGGTCTCCGCCTAAGCTCTATTTTTGGGACTGCTTTGGATGATAAGTTGTATTGGCATTGGTGTAGTAATTAGGAGCAAACTTGGGCTAGGATTATCTCCCACAAGTATCTTAGGGGGGTGGAAGGTTCTAATATTCCTAGATACAGCTTGACTGGTCGAGGATCATTTGTTTGGAATACTCTGAAGAAGGGTGTAAAGTTGGTTAAGCAGGGGTTGTTATGGATTTGTTATACTAGGTCTCAGGATTTTTTTTGGCATGATTCTTGGGATGGCTTTTCTCCTCTTCTTAGCGAGTTTCCCCATCTTCAAGATCTTGCTCAATTCTTTTTGGATGCTAGATGGATGAAGGTTGTGGATTTCAAAACTGTTAAGTCCTTTAGTCAGATGGTTAGTTTCCAATGGAAGGATCCTCGAGAATGGCCTATTGGTGGCACTATGGATGCAAGGGTAGAACTGACCCGTATTTTGGCTAGTTGTCCCTGCTCTTCTTTGCCTGGGGATGATGTGCTAGCATGGGGGAGGGATAATAGAGGGAAATTTTTTGGTTGCTGCTGGTTATTGTGTTTTGGATCGACAACGGTTTGGGGAGGATGTGGTCCCGTGGTGGAAGCAAGTTTGGAATAAGTATGTTTGGCCTAAGTGTATTTTTTATGTGTGGTTGGCTACTCATAATCGATGTTCTACTTGGGATAATATTCAAAAGCGTGGTTTTTCTTACCCCTATTTATGCTATAATTATGGGAAGGATGATGAGTTTATTGGGCATTTACTTCTCCAATGCGAATTTTCTCGTAAACTCTGGCATTATTGGTGAGGAGTGTGGAATCAACCTTGTTCGTATGCTTCATTTGTAGTTAATTTTTGGAGGAGTATGGGGCAGCCTTTTGCAGGGGCTTTCTTTTTAAAAGTTGGGTGGAGCATTGGTCCTTCGTGCATTTTTTGGCATATTTGGCTTGAACAGAACCATCAAATTTTCCAAGGAAAGGAGTTAACTACTTCTCAGGTTTGGCAAAGGATTTTGTGAATGATCCAAGAAACCGTGTTTGCAAAATGTGAAATTATTTCTCCCGTGGACCAAGCGAAACATCAGATCATTGAAATATTAGGTTTGTTGGTTAATGGTCCTGGTCCTAATATCTATTGTAGACGTATGGGTCAGAGTAATCGGGTGCCGAGGGCTGGTAAATGGAATTTGCCTCCTCCAAGAGTGTTGAAGATTAATACGGATGGATCTTCCCGGGGTAATCCGGGTAATGCTAGTATTGGTGGTGTGGGACGGGACAATAGTAGTACTGTCTAATTTTTTTTCTCTTGCTTTAAGGGATATCATTATAATAACTTCATGGAAGCCCTTGCAATTTTATATGCTTTGGAGCAAGGGTATGCTTTGGGTTGGCATCGGATTGTTTGTGAATTTGATTCTCATATTGTTATAAATTTGTTGAATTATGGGGATAGTCTTCATGGGAGTTGGCGGTTGAGTTGGATTGCTTGGTAAATTCTCAATATCTTTGCTCACTTGGAGTTCATTTCTTTTGTGCATATTCCTCGAGAGTGGAATGGGGTAGCGTATTTGTTAGCTAAATGGGCTTCTGAGTTTCAGGATGGTTGGGATGTTCGGAATTGGTCTCAACTTTCTTCTGATTGCTCTCAATCTTTTTCTTCTTTATTGAGAGCTGATATGTCTGAATAGCTTCTTCTTTTTCTTTGTATCTTAGATGTTTTGCTGAGTTAATAAATTTTTACCCTCTTTTAAAAAAAAAAGAAGTAATCCTAAAATATTTAGAGCCTTAGTTAAATATGAATAGTGGCAATCTAAAAAAGTTAAATATAATTTCAATGATCATGGAATTCTTAATTTTTCATCATATTTGTATATCAAAATTCAAATTCAAAATTTAGAAGTTTAGTTATGATATCTCAAACATTTAATTATGCATGTGTTATAATAAATGATGCCTGATGTGATTTGGGTGTATAATTTTATGGTCAAGCATATAATAATTGGATTGCTTGATCAATAATGAATATGAATGTTTGATTATTTAATTTATGATATTATTTTTTCAATGAGTTTACACATGTTTTTATAAGGGGCCATGGTCCCCTCATATTGAGTGGGTTTTGAGCCTTGGACCTCTCAAATAGAGACCAAATCCCTTACCATTGCAGTAAGCTTACAACTTTAATTTATGATATTATTATAAGTATATTATTTTAGAATTACTTTTGTATAAGGAGATATATCTATGGGCATCTTCCAAGTGCAATGGCAACTATTGATTCTTCCAACTTTGTATGTTATATGTTAAAATTTATTCATCATATATGATTATGAATTTTTTATTACACACACTCCCCATGCTAACCCCTCTCATTAAAGGAACTTTAGAGTGACGACATGCATCTCCACTTACATGAATATCATGATTGTTAGACAAAAAATGATAATAAACTAATAGCACAAAAGCTAATGAGCAAAAATAGTACGAACAAAACCATAGGATGATATTGTATGACACATTAAGGATAACAAGACAAACCTAGATCAACCTAAAAATGATGTTATTTAGAATAAAAAATAATATACAAGATCATGACACATAAGAGAAAGAAAAAAAGATTAAAAATGGGAAGCATGTAGTGCAATTGAACATGTTATTATGACATCATACCTAATGACTAGAAAGTTAGAACACCCTTGTCACATATGAGTAGGCTAATGTGTCTTAGTAACTATACTAAAATCATAGACAATTTTTCATAATGCATCCTCGTCATATAGCAATGATGATGCATCATCACACAATAAATTTCAAAGAAAAACATGCCATATATTTATACATAATTACAGAAGTTTCTAAAAAGTAATATCGAAAACTTGTAATATAATAAAACTTAACAAAAAATCACATTAATTACAAGGCAATTTTTCATAATCATCCATATTGTACAATAATAACATGTACTTTAAAAGTAGTAAATAAAAGCAACTATGAGTTACTATATGTTATCATGTATGAATTTGCTTTAAGTATATTTTATACTATAAACATGTAGCATTCCCTTTATCACAAATGTAATCTTAAAATAAGGTTGAAATCTTATTTTTCTAACACAAAGGAAGATCTAACCACTAGTTTTTATTGTTAAATAAAAATTATTTATTATTATTATTATTATTGATAGAAACGAAGGGGTTTTGAGAAGGGGCCCTGAACCTTTTACAAAACGAACTTAGAACAAAAGAGACAGTCTCCAAAGACAATATTTACAAAGCAAATATTGGGAAACAATCTGCTTCACCAGAAGAGAAACAAAGACACACGCATGAACAACATGACTTGACAACAAAGAAACAAGGCATTAGACAGGGCACTGATTAACTTGGGAACCAACTTGCTGATTGGATTTGATGTCTTCCACGTGAGCAAGAATGAGATCATGAGGGAATTTGGAATGCCACACTGAAATGTCTTCCTAAGAGACCCCAATGTTGGCTAGCACATCAACAACCCAATTGCCTTCGTGGTAGATGTGATGAATCAAGATTATGATCCTCCTTTGGATGAGTCTCTTGGATTCTTCAACGAGGTTTTGGGTCCTCCAATTCAACTAGGTCTCCTTTTTGAGTTGATTAATAAAATTAAGAGAATCACCTTCTATGATTAAATTTGAGCAGGGATAATCACCAAAAAGGTTAAGGCCTTGAAAAAATATTCTTACCTCCGTAAAATTGTTTGTTTGAATTCCTATAAAATTATTTATTATTTTTACAATATTATAAAATAAATATTTATTGATTGATGCAAGTTTTATACTATTTTATTATTATTATTATTTAAATTATCTTTATCAATATTTATAATCATTTTACTCGAAATAACATTTTAAATGTGATTTATCTGTATTTTTATACATAAATCAAATCCAAAACATTTTATATAATATAATCAATTAATTTAAAAAATTTAAATATTATATAAAAGATCTTTATTTTCTATGTCCATACAAAACCACTTTTTTTGACAACAACAATTGAAGATCTTTCTTGGAAGGAGAGATTCCAAATCCATACCAAAAATCTACCTCAAATGTTTGGTTAGACACCATGTGCTTGCCGACAAATATATCAAATGAAACAAAGCCTTTTGGTTTGACATGGCGAACACATTTTCCGTATAATATTTTTAAAATTTATTTTTATAAAAACATTATGTCTTTATTTACGAATCTATCAACATTTCGTAATCACACTCACAACTTGAGCAATACCTTATAATGTTTATGTCCCGTTCTGACCATTTGTTTGAAATAAGTGCATCGTCGGTGATATGCGTGGAGTTTGATTCCTTCCATGGAGTTTGAGTTTGACATCGTATAAAAAATTGAGCATCGAAGAAATCGTATCACCCATGAATCTTAAACCATACATAATAATATAAATGATTTTTCTAAAACAATAAACCAATTCAATGGAACACATTTTTTATAATTAAAGTAGTAATGTAAGACAATGTGTACGGATAGATGTCTTATATAGAGTTTTTAGATTTATTTATTATTATTTTTTTTTTATGAGAACCTTTTATATACAACATATCCGCAACATGTGAGGGGAGAGATTTGAACCTGAGCCTCTCCATAACTAGAGAGTTTTATAAAACAAATAATTTATTTTTCAATCATTTGTTTTATAGGAATAAGATGAATGACTTTATCATGATAATATGAGAAGGATGTGAGGACTTAAAGTCACTAAGTGTGTACACCTAGAGATGTCTTCTATTATTTATCCATGGTTTATTTGTTCACAAGTAATGTTGAGATTCCATAATATGTGGTCTCAAGTTGAGTTTTTATTATAATAGTGTTGATTATACATTGATACAGGTAGGGTTTATGTTGTTCATATAAAGTTTAAAAATATATTCTTTAGTGATGATGATATGCACCATACATCATTATGCGGAAAAAAATCTAAATATTCTTAATATCCTTATGTTTTTTGATCTTTTATGGTCAGTAAAATTTACTTGTCCTTTCTTAACCATATTAGACAAATTATAAGACCCATTCAAGGGATCTATGAGTTGGTGTAGGTCATTCATAGATACATCACTAGTAGGTCATTTTGTTAAGACCTATCCCTATTTTCCATTTCTATCAAAGTAGTAGTATTCAATTTATATTTGTTTTTACAATACCATTTTTATCAAAGTGGTAATATTGGCTCTATATTTTTTTTACACTACAAATATATAGTTCTTAACAAAATCAACCATGAAAAGAACAACACATGGAGAGAGTTTTTCTCTTGATAAATAAAATTACTCATCCTACCACCTAGCACCATGGATGTGTGTGATATACTAATAATTTTTTCTCTTTATGGAACTTACAATGAAGTCCTTTAATGATAATTAGAATCCGCAAAATCCGTTTTCTTTAACTTGCCACTATGAGTTGTGGCATATGTCACATATTTAAACATATTTCATATTATAAGTTGTTCTTTTAAATCATTTTATTGGCTATGCACTAGACTTAGCAAAGTACCACATGAGTCACATCACCCAAAATATAAGATATTGTTAGAATTTATTACATTATTTGATATGATGTAATTATTAGGGAATGATTGATGATTTCACCTCATATGAGGTTGGATAGTCACATTTCCTATGATCATGAGAGAAAGGTGAAACACCAAGGGTGTCTTGAATCTAAGAGACATCGTGTTGTATAAATATGAATGATGTACAACAAGTTTGCTTTGGAAGAAGGAAAAATATGTGCAATATTATTGTTTTGTTTATTATCTTTCCCTTGTTTACAACATTTGGTATCAAAGATAACAGAGAGTTCATGTGAGCATGGAGAGTTTGAGTGAGATTTTGTGTAAATAGAGATAATCATCACCATCCAATGGCAAGTGCTATGTGTTTCTAATATACCTAAGTGCAAGGAAGTTATTAGAGACATTTGAGCAATTCAGCTGGAGACATAGGGAGTGCTTGATGAAACTTATCAAAGAGTTGATTTTGTCATGCCAAGACTACCTAGACAGCTCGAGTTTGTGTCTTGGTATATGTAGAAGAACGCTTCTATTAAGGAACTATGCACTCAAACCTACTAGTTGAGGCAGATGTAGACCTATACATGTGAAGGTTGAAAGGATGACTTAGTATGTAAATTTTTTTTGAGCACAAAATAATAAAAATCGATGCTGACAAGGTGTTTTTTCAAAAGCAATAGGAAATTTCAATTGAAGATGAAACAATGATGAAATTTGGTAACCAATATGTAATTTTTCCTATGCAGATAATATACTTTATAACTATCATTTTTTAAAATATTATTTTTTAAAAGCTTCAGGTTTTTTTTTTTTTTGAATGGGAAGCTAAAGAAACATGGAATATTTTTAGAAATCATGACAAAGTTACATGCAATCTCGTAGAGTTTAACATTGCATAAAAATGAAAAACATGAAACTTGTGAGATGTGGCTATCTATTGGATAGTTTTCTTTCAAAGTAATAAATAATCATAGCCTGTGATAAGTAAATTAACACACTTCAACTAAATTTTTTCATGGCCATAAAATATTTCACATTCATGTTTGGGGGATTCCCTGAGTGTTCATTTGGATAGGATATGTAGTAAGAAATCAACATACATTTAGTTATATTATTAAATCAAGTGTGCAATATAAAGGATAGTTTGTGGATAAGAAATACACAAGAAAAAAATTCAACCACCAAGAAAAGTGAAAATTAAATTTGAAAAACATTGGAAATGAATGTAGAATAAAATTTTACTGTAACACCTAGAAGATTTGAAAGTGCCCTCCATCAAAGAGTCACGTAGAAGAATAGATTTTCTTTTTCGAAGGTTGTATTGCAAGGCATTTTTAAAATTTTGGAAACTATTTTTCATGTCATAAGATGCATAGTAGAGGGTTTGGCATTCAAAAAGAAGAATAAGTATTTTTGAAGAATAGGTTGCAAGTTCAAAACTCATAGAGGTCAATTTGATATTTGATAGCAAAAAAGTTTTTTTTTTGAAAAATTCCTATATTTTATTAAAATTTAAAGAAAATAGACTATAGTGCATATTTATGAAAAAGGGGAAATGGTTTTTTTTGTAAAAAGGTGCATTTTTTGAAGTGATCGACACCTTATTTTCTCAAAACAATTTTTACATCAAAAATAAGTTTATACACAAAAAACAAAATATGTGCTTTACACAATCACCGTGTTGGGTATCAATGATGTCTTTGACTTGCATTTATAGGTAATGTTGTCATGTTAAGTTATTGTATCTAATGCCTTATATTTTAAATGTGGTTGAAATATCGATCGCCACTATGTCTTGGTGAACTGTCAAGTTGGAGCATGCTTGGAATGCCATAGGTAGGTCTCAAATTAATTTAATACTAGCATTGGGGTGTCATCTAGTTAAATTACCTCATTTTTAGTATGCTCAAGAGATAAGCCAAGTGCCTTCATTACCCTTTTTGGCATGGCCAATATGCTTGAGCTTCAGTCCACCATGTAGCTGTGTATCAACTTATCTCCATAGATCAAGGTTAGGTAGAATAACATAGGCTTGGGTCAATTGGGCTTTGAGCTAGCAATTTGTAGCACGATGAGCATCCCTTCTCCACTCATCTCTTTCTACTTTTGTAGGGCTTCTTCCAAGTATTTTATTTATTTAAGTATTGAGAGGATGTCCCTCGGTATGGTTATGATAGATTTCCTTAGGTGTTCCACCACATTGAAGGATCTGACAAAAGGGGCTCTTAGAATAGTATTTGAAGTTGTCAGGAGCCTAGCCCTTTCTATCATCGAGGGTGACGTCAAAAAATTTGCAATAGGTTTCCTTAGAGGCTCTAGATCTATTCTTGTGATTGTCAAAATTGTTTGGGTCTAATTTTTTGGTGTAGCTTGTGCTAGGGTACTTATTCAATTGTGTGCCTCCTTTATTTAGGGTCTGGCTTCCATCAAACTATATACACCCTACTCTTTAAAGGACCTTCTCTTAGACCACATGATGTATTTTTATCAAACATATGACCTCATCGAGCTTGAGGAACCTGCTTTTTCTGACACAACATACACTTTTACTTCATCCCAGGTAACAAAGGTTTGCTTTGGGGTTGATGTATCAGTAGCTAATGGCATGGCTAGGGGCTAAGAGGTAGGTTTTTAACTTAGTGTCTAGAATTTTGACTAAGAAATATGTACAATAGTATGGTAAGGAGTTGTCCAGACTGCTTGAGGTTCAGTTTCGATATAATAGTCAAAAAGGTGAGAGTTGGGAGTAGGATAGTACTAGCCAATGAGATCCTCAACATAGTTATTTTGGGTGGCGACCAAGTAACTACCTAAGCTTGTAGGCATTTGTTGGACTAGGACTAACATAGGTACTATTTTCTAAGTCAAAGCCTACGAATGATTGGAATTTTTGTTGGACAAAAATAGAGGTTATGATATTTAGTTGGAGGCAGTTGGATGTTTGTGCTTCCTTATTGGAAAGGAGGCTTTGGATAATTTTTTTAGGGAAACCTGTAGGAATTATGCTGTCTCTTTAGAGTTGTGATATCATTAGATAAGGTTCTCATCATATTATATAGTTCATAAATCTTAGCAACAACAAAATAGGGATTTGAGGTTGCTCTGGGCTCATGGCCAAGATAGTTGGACTAGTGTTAGATTATATAGTCTGAGAGGGATGATATGAGGGTTGAATGGAACGAAAAAATGGTAGAGGTGGTCTAGGGGCTAGCATTATTATTTGTATTAAATTATTTTCATCCTAGATGACTATCTTATAGGCCTTCAGTAATGAGTTCCCACACTTAGACTTGACCATCATGGAAATTTCATAATTGAAAGCTTTTAGATAGTAAATAAAATCTCTGGTTAGGCCTTCTTCTTATATAATTCTAGGCCTTTTCCTTGAGAATGGATTTGCCATGTGGGAAGATAGTGCTTCAACAAGCTCATGAGATAAAGGCCCCCACAAGAATCTTAGTCTATCTTATGTCAAACAACTTTTTCAAAGTTTTTCTCTTCTCAATAGAGTTGCTAGGTGAATTTCCCAATTCTTCACTTCAAGTAGATCAACTATGATCTTCATCAATATCATAGTTAGGATTCTTATTTCAACTTCACAGGCTTCCAATATGTATATATAAATATAGAACCATTTTAAGATTATGCCAGAACCATGCATAGTTTTTCTATTATTCCAAAATTAGTTTGAGTACAAATTTGGAGTCCAAAAATTATAGCTATGATTTATTTAGTGATCAAAAGATTTTTATAATGGATCCCCTAGCTCTTATTTATAAAAAAAATATTCAGCTAGGAATTGCCTGAGATAGAAAATTTCTACTTCTAGCAAATTGATGAGTTTAGGGACATCTTCACCAAATGATGTACCACTAAATGTTATTTTTTTCAAAAATTATTTCTAAACTACTTAGAAGTCTTCTATATAGCTTTTTGGCTATATAAAATGTAAACTATTGCTTTCTAGGTGGTTTCCTTGAATTTCGTGTTCCCTTGTCTCACTTGTCCTAAAAATTGGCAATTCACTCATTTGGGAGGTGTGATTCACTACTTTGTAAAATAGATTCAGTCATCAAAATAAAATCACATAATTTAAGTGGATTGCATCTTGAGTGAATCACACTCTAAAAACATATTGCTATTTTGGTTTCCAATTGATTTTTTACATTCTAGGGTGTTGAATAAGGTGTCTTGCGGATCCAAATATCAACTCCTTTTGTTCTTTAAGGCCCTCAAATCATCAATAATCTCAAGGTAGTATCCAAGCTACCATTATTTCCTTCTAAAACTTGAATTTTGTCAAGATGAAAATTAAGCCTTCAATTGGCTAAATTAATTATCATCATATTTCCTTTTTTATAATATATTTTTATTTCTAAAATATTGCCTCCATTAATAATTTATGGACATCTAAAATAATTATATTGTTAATCCTTCTCAAATCCTTTTTTGGATAATATTAGTAATAATTTGAGAATACCCCTTAATTGAAATATGCCTCCATCATTTTTCATGACCATCACGATCCATGTAAGAAGTGCCCTATCCTTTACATAGTTGTTTGTTGAAGTTCCATACATGATTCTAAGTTGTTGAGGATAATTTTACCTTGATTATATTGAAAAGCATCAACTTACTAGCTTTTCCAAGTTTTCCTTTGGAAGTGCCATCAAAATAAAGTTTGATGAACCCAAATTTTGAAAATGTTTATTTTACTATGAGCCAATGTAGATCCTTTGTGTTAACCTCATTATTGCAAATCATCCTTTTCATGTATATAAATCTTATAAATGAATGTCTAATATAGTTTTTTGACATCTAAGACCTCCCCATGATGTGGACTATGTTTATAAGCTTTTTACAAGAGAGCTAACGATACAATTCAAAACTTGGTTTTGAATTTGTATTTTAGTTGTGAAATTCTATTATTCATTATAAGACACAAATTCCAACAAAGAATGTCAACACCAATCCTCCATAGAATGCTTAATGTTTTAGATTTAAAAAAAATTATCCATTTCATAAAATTTTTAACGTTGATAGAGTAACCTAATAAATTTTTTTTTTCTCGATAAAGCATCCCCAAATATTGGAAGCAAAGTAACAATGAATAAATAGACAATCTAAAGTTCTACCTCCTCTTCAAGTATCATTTTAATATCATCAATTGTTTATTTTATGCTATCTTCATTAACTAGATTGTTAATAGAAATCCATGATTTAGAGTTGATGCTTACATTAATATAAGTTTTGACCTTTGGAATTTTACAAGCTAAACATATTGAATCCAAGGATTGTCATTTTGAATAAAAAATAAAAATATAAGGCTTGAACTAAGAATTAGAAGAAATATTTACAAAAATCCCCTCATTAATTAGCCATCTAATATGCTTCTTGATAAATTACAATTAATTTGATATGATTCCTTGTTGTCAAGCCTCTAGGTAGGGTTTTTTTCCTAAATAATTTTATTACATCAATAGAACATTTGTGCCCAATTCATTTCTCAATTATTTTCTTGTTTTTATGTGAAAGGATGAGTTGGGTTGAAATCTATCAAAAGATGGTGGATACTCATTCAAGTTGGGATATGAGGATTTACAACAATTAGAATCTCCTAGTCCCAAATATTTCCTATAGGAGAATGTTTGGTCATTCGAGGCCCTCCTTATGCCCTCAACATTCCTTTAGTTAGTAGTCCAAAGTAAGACTCTTATTGATGATATTATAAAAAGAAGAGGATTTCATGGACCTTTCAAGTGTGTCTTATGTAATATGGATCTAAACATCAAATAATTTACATATTCATTGTATCTTTCCTTACACCATTTAGGATTTTTTTTTAAAAGAATGAGAATATATTGGGTGGCTCCATAAATAGTTAAAGGATTGATGAAATTTTTCATTAATTGTTTCAAATCCAAAGTAGTAAGTATTTTTTGGAGGATTGGTCCTCACATTATTTGTTGGAATTTATGGCTTGAAAGAAATAATAGAATTTAAAAAAACAAATTCTAAAAGCATACCCAAATTTTTGAATCATATTATTACCTCTCTTGTAGAATATTTACAAACATGGTGCTCATCATTGAAAGTCTCAAGTACAAAAAATACATGATAGCTTCTTGGTTATATTATTTTAATATACATATAGGGTCTTATATGACAATAGAGTTAACACAAAGGATTTACTTCAATCTATGGTAAAATAAAAATGTTCAAATTTTGACTTTACCAAAATTACTTTTGATGGTGCTTCCAAAGGAAATCTAAGAAAAGCTACTGGAGGTGGTGTTTTTGAAATTAGTGAAGGAAAAATTATCCTCACTTACTTATAATCATGTGAAACTTTAACATTTATACAAACTCTATGACACTTTTTATAGGGATCAAAATTACCACTAAAAAGGATGGAAATATATTTCAATAAAGGGGATTCACATATTACTATTAATGTTATTAAGAAAAATGGATGTGGAGATTATATCAAACATAACATTGTTTTTGATATCCATCTACTATTCTTGGAGGAAATATCTTAGAAATTGCAGTATATCTATAGAGAAGGAAATAAAATAGCAAATAATTTAGCCAATCACAACACTAATCCTTGAGTAAGTAAAATTTAAATTTTAGAAGGCAACTTGCATGTTAGAGTGTATTACATCATTTGGGTCATGTAAATGTACCACCTTTGGTACATAACTAGAGTAGGAGTTTACTTTAGAGTAAATTTAGTTAGTTACTTCAAGTATTGTAATAAATGCACAAGTATCAATGTGCAAGTTGTAAATGTGCAAGGAGTCCACTTGTACATTAGGTAGATAGGTAGAGTAAGGGCCAAAGAATCTATATTCCTATATAAATACCTCATAATGAGTGTTTTCTATGTATTAGTAGATGTAGTAGTAAATATAGAGAGTGTGTGGTATAGTTTAGTAGTATGGTATAATATAGTCCTTTCATATTTGTTCATAGAGTGTTCATGTCCTCCATTATTTAGCATTGCATTATTTTTGTCACTCTCATTAATGACATATTTCTGAGTTATTTATAGATGTTCATCTCATTATTTTCCTACATATTATTGTGCCATTAGTTTATAGTTATCTTAGATTAGTTATCTTACATCTTGTGGTTGTACTACCTCCCATAAAAATCTAATAGTGGTATCAGAGCACATGGTAGATCAGATAGGAAATAGGGAGAGCCACAAGTGAGACTAAGAGAAATCCAAAAATCTCATTTACAATTTTTTTGAGATTACATTTGGCTAGAGTCTTTCCATAGGGTTGCAGAAAAACTCGTGAAGACTAGGACTCAACATAAATTCCACTAGATTGATAAATCAACTAGTGAAGATTCATCATCTCTGGATTTAGAGTTTCTTCCATTTATAGTCTTGATATTTTGTTGTAGGGAAAAGATATTTAGAGTGAGTTGGTAAGATTCCTACAAAAGCTAGGAAGAATATCTTCTTTATAATGAATCCAATACCATAAGCAAGAAATAAAAGAATGAATATTTGGAGGCCCGAAGAAAAAGTCCCATTACTAGAGATTGCAGACCTATAGAGTGCAGGAGAAGAAAAGGTCATAGTAGCCTTATTTTTTATTAAAGAGACTCCATAGAAGAGTCCAAAAGAAGATTATAGGTTGGTGATCTCCATTAAATACTGTAGATAGTAAATTAAAGAAATCAGCCTGAAGAAGTTAAAGAGACCCTTAGAAGGTATAGTTACAAAACTCTCAGTTTTAAAATATTGGAGGTTGGTGATCTCCATTAAAGCTTGTAGATTGTAGAAGTGAATACGAACTAGCAAGGTCTTATTCCATATTCTAGTAGTAATAGATTTCAAATATCCAGGAGGAAAATCTCATGATCAACACTTCCATAGTAGAAGGTTGAATGAAAGGTCTCATTTGGAAGACCAGAAGATTTGCGAGATAGAAGACCTTGGTGAGGTCTCAAGTAGAAACAAGGAGAAGGCTTGGATAACCTTATTTCAAAATTTAGAAAATTCCATTAAAGGATTTCCTATGAGAACTCAAAGGAGAAATTTACCACCAAGGAGAAGTTCTTGATAAAGAAAGATTTTGGGATAATTATTGTCATCCAACAACAAGCCCAAATAGATAAGGATTTGGCAAGAAGTTTACCAAATTTTTGAGGAGATTAGTAAATAACTCAAGACTTCTAGATTCTTGAGAAGAAGGCCTAGATTCAAGTCTAAATAGAACAAGGAGGTTGAAGGAGAAAGGATCCAAACATTACTATCAAACCATAAAGGTTTGAAGATTGCCTTTAAAGGCTAGAAGTCTCATCCAAAGATAGGGGTTTGTTGAATCTATAGAAGAATACTAAAGTATTCTTGAAGAAAAACTTAGCTGCAATTTGGAGGAGTTCCCTACCAAATATTTGAGTTTCAAGAACAATATTTCAGTACAAAAATTGACTATGAAAGGGCAACAATTAGGACAACATTACTAAGATATAAAAATTTAGAAGTTACAAAGTCCATCTTGAAGGTTAATCGAAATCACCTACTACAGTTAAAGGGTAGCAAGTTAGAAGATTTTAAAAGTTATAAAAAAGGTGAGTTAAAGAGTTGTTTAGGAAAACCAAGAATAGTTGCAAGTTTATCCAGTTAAAGGTAGCGATTTGGTGAATCGAATCACTAAGACATCCACCATATTCAAAGATCTTAAGGGTCGGCAACTTAGGTGCAAAATGTTCATTAGTTGAACTTTAGTTTTTTTGGTTTATTAAGATTTTTTAAGCACCATATCAGTTTAAAAGTTGCAAGAAGTGGATTTATTTTAAAGTCTTCAAGAGAGTGTAGAAGGGAGATCATTTTAAAGGTTATTACCTGCACATTAAAATAGGAGTTAGATATATTTTTATAGAAAGGAAAATATCATCTTCCTATTATCAAGTTACAGTAGAGAAGACTACATTAGGTTATACAACTTTTGAGAGTTCTTTAAGAGTTATCATTAGTGCATATTACAAGTTATTTTTAAGGAGTAATAAGGAGATTGCAGTTGCACTATATTAACATCTCTTAAAGCTTATTTAAAGTGCACTAAGGATTTTAGTAAAAGTAAAAATTAGTGCAAGATTAACCATTCTATAGGGCATATTAGTTGCATGATTATTAGCTTGGATTCATTGTTACTAAATTATCCAAGTGAAGGAGTTAGATATTAGTGTTGTCTAATAAGAAAGGTAATAGTACATTTCTCTCAAGTATTAGAGCAAGTAATCACCATAAAATATATCTTCATTTACCCTCAAGCTATACAACAAGGAGCTGCCATATCAAAGGAGAAAAATAGCATCAAAAGGAGACAAGGAACTCTCAAAAATTTGGTGCAAAATAGAGTATCTTATTTATGTTACAATGGTGCACCATATCCCTCCTAAAGAGGATGAAATATAGAGTGTCTCAAGACACTAAGGCAACAAGTATCCTATGTCCACAATCGGTTGAATCATTGAAGATAGAAGGTATAAAATTTGGGTAGAGAAGGTGAGTTAATTGAGGGCACATAAGCATCCGTTTTGGATTTCTAGAGACACCATTTATAGCACATTATCTAGTGCCTATGATTGCATCAACTTGTAGCACAAGGACCTACATAAAAATAAAGGTAAGGGAAACATATAGCAAGCGGTGTAGCAAAGGATAAAATAGAGGTGCAATACCCAGTAAGTAGGTCGAGCGAAAGCACCATATTATGCTATTAGAGCTCCATAAAACCACCACTCTCTCACCCTTAGTACCTCACAACTGAAGGTAAATTTTACCTAAGCATTGAAGATAATAAATAATAGTGCATCCGTTGGCAAGATATATATGGTTTAATGGACGTTGAAGGAGCCTTACATGCAAGCATGAAGGTTGTCATTTGTCACAATTGAAAATAGTGCCCTATATTCCATAACGCTCATACAAAAAGGAAGTGCTTAGGGTAACATCTATTTATTAAGCATTGAAAGATATCATTCTAGCATACTCATCATAATTCATTGGTTGAAGAAGGCAAAACATTAAAAAAGTGTTATTCAAGAACATAATACCTTTCAAGACTGTAATGACACATAGGTTCAAATACAAGGAGCATAGAAGCTACATAAGCACCCAACCAAGCTAAAGAAATCAGCGAAGTCCAAGTGAAGTCCAAGTAGAGTCTAAGCGAAGTCCTAGAAAGGTAACAACAAAGTAAAGGGATTTGATGTGTAGCATTTTGAGTCAAAGAGAAGTGAAAGACTATAATATACCATCATCTTCAAGGAAGAGAATTGAATGCTTAAATAGCAAGGTGGAGACTAGCGTGTTTAATAGGAGAAAGAGCATTGAATGCTCAGTTTATGCTCAGGTTGTGTTATTAAGACTAGCGTCATTCAATAAGAGCATTGAATTCTTATCAACGCCCAAATTTAGAATACCCACCACCGTCCAATCAGCTCATTAGCTATACGTTGAAGGGAGGTAAATTCGTATATCTTCTAATCATTTACTTTCCTCTAATTAGGAGTTATAAGGTGTTAAGTATAAGGTTGATTATTATTATTTCATTGAAGCATCAACCTTAGGAAGCAAGGAAGCAATTTTAGTAAAGGTTGAAGAAATTATAAAATTGCTTACATTAAGATATTTGCAAATAACCAAGTAGGAGATATAAGGTTGTCAACCTTGGTAAATTAGAATATCAATTTACAATTATTATTATTTTCTAATATTCCAAATTAGGGAGATATAAGGTATACTATGTTGGAATATATTACATTATTTGGTACATGCAAATGTACCATCATGGGTACATCTATATATTAGGAAAGAGTGTCTTAGATTAGGATTTAATTTATGCAATGTAATGCACAAGTGTGCAATAATATTTTGGCAATGTAAATGTGCATAGTTATCCCTATGTACATGTGTCAATAGAGTAGGAAGATGAAAAGTCATAGGAAGAGTGAGGTCCAAGAAACCTCCATATGAAGAGTCACTTTCCATTCTATATATATGGATATATTGGTGTAAAAGATATATGAAGAGTCAAATTCCATTCCTCCATATGAAGAGTTGCATTCCATTCTATATATATGGATGTAATGATGTAAAATATATATAGCAAAGGAGAAAGAGTCACCTATGTAAGCAATGGAAGGTGATGTGATATGATGTATTTTGATATTTTCATTCAATAAATATTTCTAAGTATTTTTGAGATTTTGCCATTAGAAATATTTGAGTTATTATATAGTAGCTTCTGAGTTTATATGTTTGATTGATCAGCATTATTATATTATCAATCTTGTGGTAATATTATTTTGAGTATTTACTCATCAAAAGCTAACAATGGTATTAGAGCCACAAGGGATCACTGTTGGGATAACTTGATAGAAGTAATTATATAGAGATCAAAAGCAAAGAATATTTCTACTGGCTAAGAAGAGACCAGTAATGATAAGAAGATTACCTCTAGAAAAGTGAACCAGATAAGATAAAGAAATTACCTCTAGAAAAGTGAATCAGAGAATATAAAGAAGTTACCTCTAGAAAGAAACCAGAGAAGATAAAGAAATTACCTCTGGAAAGGAAATCAGAGAAGATAAAGAAGTACCTCTGGAAAGAGAAACTAGAGAAGAAAAAAGAATTACCTCTAGAAAGAGAAACCAGGGAAGATAGCATTTCTCACTGTGTTGAAGAAAAACCAATGATATTTAAGAGTATACCTATTCCAAGAACAAAATTGGAATATAAAAAAAATTATAGATCTTGAATACAGAACTTGATATTGAAAATATATTCAAAGAATACACCTATTCCAAGAGCAAAAATAGAATAGAATAAAATTTATAGGTCTTGAAGACAGATCTTGATACTGAAAAGAGATTAAGAGAATATACCTATTCCAAGAGCAAAGTTGAAATAGAAGAACATTTACAGGTCTTGAAGATAGACCTTAATTAAGAGACCCTTAGAATATTTCCTATTGATAATATTGATAAAAAAAATATTCTATATTATTTCTCTAGAATCTCTCCACAGGATTGAAAGGAAAACCCATGAAGACTAGGATTTGGCATAGATTTGATTCCACTAGTTTTTTAAGATAGCTAATTTGGAACATTAAATACATCTGATTATTACTGTCTAAGTTTTATTGTAGAAGATTAATTCGTAGAAGTTGAGAAGCTTTCTACAAAAAATAGAGAAGGATTTCATCTTTGATTACTTGAAAGTCTATGTGCTTTTCTAGTGCAGGGATTAACTATTTTGTTGCAGAAAAGAAGATATTGAAGGAGGTCCAAGAAGAAGACCTTATTGAATATTGAGAAGAAACAAGAAGAAGGTTCTCATTGCAATATTGCAAATTGAATATAAAGACCCAAGAAGAGGTCACATTGAAGAATTTCCAAGATTGAAAGAATGAATATTGAATACTGAAGATAGAGACCCAAGAAGAGGTCACATTGAAGAACTTCCTAGATTTGAATATTGAAGAAAGAAGATAGAAGGACTAGAGAAAGTCCTATTGCAGATAAAAGTAGCATAATATAGAGATCCAAGAAAGAGATCTCATTGAAGAATTTCCCATAGTTAGAAAATTGAATAAACCAAGGTAAAGTTTCATTAAAGCATTTACTAAGAGAATTGAAGGCTGTAAGATTTGAAGACCTAAGAGTAGAGGTCTAAATAAAATAAGGCTATAGAAATATTAGATTTGAATATCAAGAATAGAGGTCTCAAGAATATTTTATTGAAGAAAGAAAAGACAAGATAAATCCTTATAGGAAAAGCTGAAGCAGTGACTATTAGAATAGGTTTGAAGCAGAGCTCATGATAGAATATTGCAAGTAGAAGGAGCACCTGGCCAGAAGATATTGGGATAATTATCACCATATAATAATAATCCCAAAAGAAAAAAGGATTTGACATGAGTTTTGTCAAATTTTGAAAAGATTTTGAGAACTCAAGACATTCATATTATTGAGAAGAAGACAAAGATAGAGGTCATATTTGAAGATAGAATTCAACAAGAAGTTAGAATAAAGCAAGAATATTATAGAGGTCATAGTTTAGAGAGATTTGGAGACAACCACACAAGTTTTGAAGGCTGATTTATAAAAGCACAAAGTTTCTAAAAGAGAAGCTGAAAGATCAATAAACAATAGAAGCAAGAAGCTGCAGTTTAGGAAAAAAAATTGGAGAAGCTTTCATAGAAGATTTGGATAGCCTACTAAGAGAAGGCTTGATAGAAAAAAAGGTAGCAGATTTGAAGGCTTGAGGACAACACCAAATCAGATTTTGTAAACAACAAATAGAAGGGATTTAAGCTGCAATTTTGGGCAGCATTGTAAGAACAAAGTGAGTTACATTTTGGAGAAATTTTGGGACAGTTTTGAGATAGATTTGAGTTTATCTTGGCAACATCTAAGGAGGAGTACTATTGTATAATTGGACATAAAAAGAGCAGCGTTTGAAAGAAGCACTAAATAGTTCTTAAGGAAAGATCCTTTAGAGCTCAAGGATCGTACAACCAAAGAGCCAAAAGATATTAGTTGCAACCTGCAAGAGAAAATCCTACATAAATCCTGTGTAGCCCAACAATAAGAGAGTATCATATCTACAAAAAGAAGGCAAATTACATGGATAAATAAAAAAGAATAAAAGTGTATTACCTACCGAGATAAAATATCATAGAGCCACCATTAAAGAGATATAATGTAGGTATAGCTGGAGCTAGTCGAGGGAGAACTTGTCATTGTCCAAAGAAAGAAGAAACAATACAAATTATTGTGACCAAGAACCAGCCAGTTGTGAATGTCAAAGAAAGAAGAACCATGAATACGGTGAGGAATAGAAAAGAAGAAATATGTTGGAATTCCATACATTGGAGAAAATATCGCATGCAAAGAAGACTATAACATTTGTCCCAAGAAAGGAAGAAGAATAGTGCTATTTGGCACAAGGGTGAGAATTGGAACACAACCATAATGTAATTTTTTAGGAAAGAAGAGCGCTCAACACTCTAAATAATCACCCAATGCTCAAAGAAGGTTTAGTAATGCCCAAATAGCATAAGGAATATTGTGCCAAGTGTCCATTCACCTTACAAGAATGTTATCACCACCTAAATGGAGTCAACAAGTCTCCATAACGTATGCTACAAGTGGCACATTGCACAAGAGAATAAAAGCACTCATATAGTTGTCAGTGTAAGAGAGTAAAGGTAGAAATGTAGGAAGTGAAGGAAGAGAATTTAAGGCACATTCAAAGTGCCTTTTATCGATTCCAATGTAATTTGACCAAAATAAAGAGAACCCAACAAGAAGGAAAAATGCCCAACAATTCAAGGAGGAGTGCATTAATAATTAAGGTAATACTTACCACAATATTTTCATATCCAAGTTTATTTTGATAGTGTTAGCTTTTGATGCAGTATGCAATGGGAGATAACAATCACAAGATGCAAAATAATATGAAAGAAAGTAAATCTATGAGATGACTGAAATATGCTATAAATAGAAATGATGGAAATGAATACAATGTAGCTATGGAGGAAATGAACACTCCATGAACAAAGCTACTGGACTACATTACACCCATCACCAATATATGGTGATCTACACAACACTATGCTACTACCTACGAATATGCTCTGAGCTTCTATATTTCTTGTTACAATGAGGCCCTTTTTATATAGGAAGATAGGTTCCTTGGCCAACACTCTACCTAGCTGTGCAAGGGACACCTTGCACATAAACAACTTGCACATTGACACTTGTGCATTTATTACATTGCATGAAGTAACTAGATAACTTCCCCATAAAGTAATCTAATGTCCTAAGTATGTACCTAGGAAGGTACATTTACATGACCCAAATGATGTAATATAATCTATTTCTAACACCCCCTTGTATTACATTATTTGGGTATTGAAGACTTTAGTCTTCAATGTGAATCTCCTTCTTGATCTTGAGATTCATATTCTTCTTCTCTATTTTATGTAACATGTTCAAGCAAGTAGTTAGTATTTTCATAACCTATCATTCTTTCTGAAAGAGCTTTGACTTCATAATCATTTGTAGATTCTTCCAGTTCTTTGATTTCTTCTATCCTCTAAGCTAGATGTCCTTTTTTTTTTCGATACTCCAATTGGGGATAATTGGTTGGACGCTGAAATTATTGTTGATGAGGATTTTGATATTATCGTGGCTAAAATTGGTTCCCATTTTTCATTTGATTTCCTTGATTCTGATTTTTGGGATTGAACCTACAATAGTTGGTACTATGGCCTTTTCTCTTGCATATCTAAAAATACATGTTGTACCATGGTTTTTTTCTTTTGATGAAGAAGCAATGTTTCCCTGTGGATTATCTTTATATGCCAATGTAGTGTTAGTCATTTCATACTTAACTGTATTTTCCACCTCATATTCTTGTAGAATATTGACTAAGTCATCAAAAGAAGTATCTTTACTTAGGACTTGTAAAGATGTTACCAAATGTTTATAGTTGTCTGTAAGTGCTCTCATGGTTACTTGAGTAAGAATTTCATCCTTAATTGTTTCTCCTAAGGTCAATAATTTCCCTTTAATATATGCTACCTTCCTTAGGAATAATTTTATGCTTTCTCCATTATTCATCTTTAATGAGTGAATTGAGTTTGAAGATGAAGAATAGTTGCCTTATTCTTTCCTTCAAATATTTTTTCTAGGCTTGTCCATGCATCTAAAGATGTTTTTGCTAAATTGATATAGGGTTGTATCTCATTAGTGATAACAAAGGTTATTATCATTAGAGCCTTTGAATCATTTTCCTCAAACTTTAGGATTTCAGTATCATCTGTGGTAGATATCTATCTTTTCCCTTTGACAATATCCCAAAGTTTTTCATATACCAGGATTGCTTTTACTTTATTCTTCCAGGAGAAATAATTAGGACCCTTGAGTAGTTGAGATTCTTCTAGGAAGAATTTTTTTGATGCCATTTAAATTCTCATTATCAATCCTTATATTTTGTGGACTTCCTTATGTCTCCCTAGTGATTTTGGAATATGATATAGTGCTCTTGTAAAATGTAGTTCAATTTTTGGTTGATTTTGTAAAGTTTTGTAAATATCAAAAATCAACTTTTCTAACACCTTATTACTCCTATTGAACTAAGCACTTTTCCAATTTTGAAGAGGTTTTAATGTTGGATTTCTTTTGTCCCTTTTGAGAAATTTTGAGACAAGAATATTATAAATTTCCAACCTTAGAAAAAACCTTAATAACCTCTTTTAATATCCCTTAGGATTTGATTTTAGTGTTTCTAATTTTCAATAACCTAATTTGGTGTTGTAATCCTTATAGCTCCCAAATATAGAAAATTAGAACACAATAATATTTGCAAATATTATAAATTTGATTTTTCCAGTAGTAACCCTTATTTCTCCTAGGTTTATTTTGCAAATATTATTTTGATTTGTTATATTTCACCCTTTGATTTTTGCTTTCAATATTGATATTTTCTCTAAGCTTTGACCTTAGTTTACAATCCTTATATCTCCCTAAGAATGAAAGCAATATTAAATAAGGGTTATTTCTTACCTTTCAATGATGTATTACCATAATGTTCGATGCCTTTTTTGACTGTATATGACAACAATGTATTGTTCTCCTTTGGCACTAAAAACATTGTCCAAGCTTTGGAATCTCCTTGCCTTCAATGCATGAATGTTGGTGCTTCAAACTATGGGGTCTTTGACCTCCCTTGACCAGATATTTTAATGCTCTCTTCTCCTTGCTTCCACGCTGCACTTTGGCTTACCTTGATTGTGCTATGAATGTGGACTCCTTGGACTTGGGCACCTTTTTATGAAGGAGGAATCTTGGACCTTGTGACAAGTGTCACAACCATTTCTTATGAGCGCTTGAGAGAAGTAGAGATGCCTCTTGCCACTTGTAAACCTTTTGTCAGGTCTGAAAGGAATATTATGTTCTAAGATGAGCGCTCATTCTTTTCCATTCCAAGTGTCTCTTTTCTTTCTAACGTTCCAACCTCCTTTGTGTAATGCTCCTTGGTCAATCTTGTAATGGATGGGCACTTGTGTGGGCGCTTGTGTGAGAGTTGTTAGGGTTATATTTAGATAACAAGTGTCATCACCTCCTTGTGCATGAGTCTTCTACGTAATACCCTCTCAATGTGCCTTAGCAAATCTTCTTATTAGCAATGTGCCTTGGCCAATTCTTTCTTTGTTGTGAACGTTCGATGAGGTGGTTCTAGCTAATGCTTTTGGAGGCTTTTGAGTAGCTTTTGGTGGAGCTTTGGTGGTGCCTTGGTGGAGCTTTGGTGGTGCCTTGATGGAGCTCCTTGGATGTACGTGGATTGCTATGCTTTCCCTCCTTTTTAAAACCTATTTTGTATGCTCCTTTGTAGATGAGATTACCTTGGATGTAATGCTCTTTCTTTACTTTGTATTGTGTCTTCTTTTCTTGCAGGTTCGACCATCCAAAATGGAGGAATTGTGAGCCTTTTGAGAGGCTCCTTTGCTATGCTCGGAGTGTGCTAGTGTCCAGCTATTTTAACCTTGTATAATGTGCCTTTGTGGCACCTCAAACTCTGCCTTATCACCTGCATAAAATAACTTAGAATGGTGCAACAATATGTAATAATTTTGGGATATAAAAACACCCCTTTTGCACCTTTTTGCACTCTTGATTTTCTGATTTTATGGAAGATTTTTGGAGAAGTTCTTCTGAATATGCAACTCTCCTTTTTGTTGGTTTTATGAACCCAAATTATAACCACTTTTGTAGATGCAATATAGCACTTATAGTGCTTTGAATCTGAGACTCACCAAGTCTCGATTTGAGGCAATCCTTTGCTGATTTTTTTATGGCTATTTTCTTCTCCAAAACTTGGAGGATTGAGCTATTTTTGGTGGCTTCCTTTGGCCACTAAAAGTTGCAGATTTTGGTGCACTAATGGTGTCTTTAGACACTTGATGCTAATATGATTTTGTGCCTTTCTCAAGAACACAAACACTAAGCTTTTTGAGAGTAATATAGTAGTGCAAATGAACCCACTAATATTTCACTTTTAATGCACTAACAATCACACCTTATCACTCCAATCAACTCTCAAAATAACTTATAAGTGCACTTAATCAATTTACTGTAACTAATCAAGAATAATCTGAAATGAATCTTCAAGAGTTATTCTGCAATTTCACTACAAACAAAGTTGTAGGAACTAGTCTTCTTTTTCTTTCCAAAGTAGATATTTGGTAGTTGATAGATAGTTGTAATTTTGTAATCTAATCAACTCCAAAGCTAATGTGCAAATGAACCTTAAAAGGAACTTTTCCTTTTGCACTTTTGAAGACTGTAATTCAATTTTCCTCTTTTGCAACTCTAATCCAAATTAAGGTGCTTTAACAAATTTGATAAGTAATCCAATTAATGAATCTACTTGCACCAATAGTTGCTTACCTTTTTGAAAGCTTTTGTAGCTCTTTTGCAGCTTCTGTAGAGGATGTAGATCTTGGTGTCTAAGATCACCAAGTTGCTGCTTTGAGTAGGATCTTGCTGCTTAGTTTCTTCTTCACCAAAAAGTGATCTCAAACTTTCTTTTATGAGCCTAGGTTTTGATGATTTGATCCTTTAAGCAATATTCTCCTTTTTTTGTAGATTTGGAGAAGTCTTTGTCTCTGAAATGGTGCCTTCTTGCTATGAGAGGTAATCTTCAAATCTCTTGGATTTGGTAGGCTTCTCCTATCTTCAAGTCTTCTTGTCGAATTCTGACTTCAAGCAGGATCTTCTTCTCAAGATTTTGAATGTCTTGAGGTCTTCTGAGATTTGGCACTCCTTGCCAAATTCTTCTTCTTTTGGGCTTGTTTTTGGATGGCAATAATTGTCCCAAATCTTCTTCTCAATATTTTGAATGTCTTGAGGTCTTTTGATATTTGGTACTCCTTGCCAAATTCTTCTTCTTATTTTGGGCTTGTTGTCGGATGGCGATAATTGTCCCAAATATTTCACTATATTCTATAATGAATTTCTCCAATGAGTTCTCCTTTGATGATTTCTTCAATAAGGCTCTCCAAGCCTTTTACTGGATGCTCATTGAGACCTCCCTAAGGTCTTTGATCTTGCAGCTTCTTCTGGTCTTCCTTGAGACCTTTTCTTCAACCTTCTACTCCTAGAAGTGTTGGTGGTGAGATCTTCTTCTAGATCTCTGATTCTACTGCTTCTAGATTCGAGCAGACTCTCCTAGTCCTTCTTCTTCTTCCAAGACTAGAAGTTCTTCAATGAGATCTTCTCCTGATCTCTTTACCTTCAATTTTGCTTCAGGTGTTGGATTGATTCTGAAGAAGATACTCTTCCTAACTTTCTTGTAGGAAGTTTCCCAACTCACTGAATCTCCTTTCCCTACAACAAAGTATTAGTACTGAAATCTTAATCTACTTCTAAATCAGATACTCTCTTTTGGAGTCTTCTTCAGGATCAAGGCTTCTGTGGCCTTTTCTTTAATATCAAGGCTTTTGTGGCCTTTTCTTCAGTATCAAGGCTTTTGTGGCCTTTTCTTTAGTATCAAGGCTTCTATGGCCTTTTCTTCAATATCAAGGCTTCTGTGGCCTTTTCTTCTAGATCAAGGCTTCTATGGCCTTTTCTTCTGGAACAAGGCTTCTGTGGCCTTTTCTTCTGGATCAAGGCTTCTATGGCCTTTTCTTCTAGATCAAGGCTTCTGTGGCCTTTTCTTTTGGATCAAGGCTTCTATGGCCTTTTCTTCTTCTATGAAGTTCTCAATCTAGCAATGGAGATCTCCAATCTCCTAACTTCACCATGACTCTTCTCCAAAAGTCTTCTTTCGTAGTATTCTTTTCTTGCACAAGGAACTAATCTCTGCACTATGAAGGCACGCCGACCTTCGGGCAATGAAGTTGAAGTCTCCTAGATTTCTGTTGTAGGAGGTGTCCCAATCATCTAAGAATTAATTTTCTACAACAAAAGAAACTTTGGGCAATAGTTAACAAATTCCAGATATCCTGAATGATCTTCACTAGTTGATTTGTCAATCTAGTGGATTGAATGTTGAGTCCTAGTCTTCACGAGTTTTTCTTGCAACTCTGTGGAAAGACTCTAGCCAAATGTAATCTCAGTATTTATGGAACTGAGATTTATTTCAGTCCTCACTTGTGGCTCTCCCTAATTCTACCACCTAGACTCTTCTAAGAGTTTTTGATAGTGGCTGGTCCAACAGTGCGTCAGGTTGACAAAAAACTCAGGCTCAATGATAATGGTGGTTTTCCTATTGATCTACTATGGCTAGATCTACCGTGGCTCTAATACCACTATTAGCTTTTGATGCAATATGCAATGGGAGATAGCAATCACAAGATGCAGAATAATATGAAAGAAAGTAAATCTATGAGATGACTAAAATATGCTATAAATAGAAATGATGGAAATGAATACAATGTAGCTATGGAGGAAATGGACACTCCATGAACAAATCTACTAGACTACATTGCACCCATCACCAATATATGGTGATCTACACAACACTATGCTACTACCTACAAATATGCTCTGAGCTTCTATATTGCTTGTTACAATGAGGCCCTTTTTATATAGGAAGATAGGTTCCTTGGCCAACACTCTACCTAGTTGTGCAAGGGACACCTTGCACATATACAACTTGCACATTGACACTTGTGCATTTATTACATTGCATGAAGTAACTAGATAACTTCCCCCTAAAGTAATCTAATGTCCTAAGTATGTACCTAGGAAGGTACATTTACATGACCCAAATGATGTAATATAATCTATTTCTAATAGATATGAGGAATACGGAATATATTCTAAGGTTAAATATATTTGAAGATTTTAGTGGAGTGATAAGCATTATAGAACCTTAGAAAAATCTGGATATTGCATATTTGAAGAATATTTTGAAGAAGCATTTGAGTTTTGTAAAATTGCATATTATAGTTTACAAAACTAATTGAATATTTGTAAAATTAATAAGGTTGGAGAAATAAAACATACTACATCAAACTAGGACTACTAAATTATTGCAAATATTATTTTTCTAAATTTCTAGAGTTGGAGGAATAAGGAATCCTACTTCAAATTAGTTTATGAAATTTAGAGTTAAATATTTTATTCATAAATTTGGGAGATATAAGGAATTCTACATAGAGATATTGCATTTGATAAATTTTAATCTCCAAGTTCAAAATTATTAGATATTTGAAGATTTGTAAAGGATTGAAATTACATTGATTGATAGAGTTGATATTAAAATTGCATTGTCTTTCACACATTAGGGAGATAAAAGGATTACTACAAAACATAAAAGTGAAAAGAACAATATTAGACTTGGGAGTCATAAGGAATTCTACTCCAAAAATAGATATGGATAATATTATAAAAGAAGTATTCAATAAAAATGGTGAAGAAATGTTACAAGCACTCAAGTTCTATTCTCATAACTTAATATCAAATATTGATGAAGATCAAATATTCGACATTCTAAAAGATAAATTGACTATGTTCTTCAAAGAAGCTAAAGAAGGAAGATTTACTACTTTTATGGAATTTCTTCATGGAAAACTTTTTAGATCCTCATGGGAATATCAAGACATTATTATTTCTACAAAAGAATGTCTAATAATGTATATGTCATTAGTCATCTTTGAACTCTTTCAAGAAAAGGTAAAAAATAAAAGAAACAATTCATATGATTATTCCAATGAAGAATCATTGACTTCAAGTCAATGTTACTGTGATGATCTACTAAATCATCTCATTGAAGGAACATAACAAATAAAAGTACAGGAGCAGAGAAAGAGAAGAAATCAAATGAAAATAGAAGAATATCACTCTAATGATACACCAACACAATATCTAGAAGGAAAATCATCAATGAAGATACAAAAACAAAAGAATAGGAGTAGAAGAGGACACACCAAAAAAGTCAAATTGGAATCATTCTATGCAAATCCAAGGAATGATCTCATTGAGATAGATTGATGAAGACCATATTGAAGACTAAAATATTCAATAACCAAATAATGTAATACAGGATGGTGTTGGAATATATTGCATTATTTGGTACATGCCAATGTACCATCACGGGTACATCTATAGATTAGGAAAGAGTGTCTTAGATTAGAATTTACTTTATGCAATGTAATGAACAAGTGTGCAATGATATTTTGGCAATGTAAATGGGCATAGTTGTCCCCATGTACATGTATCAATAGAGTAGGAATATGAGGAGTCATAGGAAGAATGAGGTCCAAGAAACCTCCATATGAAGAGTCACATTCCATTATATATATGGATGTATTTATGTAAAAGATATATGGCGAAGGAGGAAGAGTCATCTATGTAAGCAATGGAATGTGATGTGATATGATGTATTTTTATCTCTTCATTCAATAAATATTTTTGAGTATTTTTGAGAATTTGCCATTAGCATTCTTTGAGTTATTATATAGTAGCTTCTGAGTTTATATGCTTGATTGATCAGTATTATTATATCTTTCATATTAAAATTATATTATCAATCTTGTGGTAATATTATTTTGAGTATTTACTGATCAAAAGCTAACATACTACATCAAAAAAATATTATAGGAAGTTAGAAAAAATAAAACTATTGGATATTAAGGGTTGTAAAAGGAAGTTCATTATTTACTTAAACTAGTTAGAATTATTTACTTACTCTTGTCTCATGCTCATGCTAAAGGGACAAAAGAAATCCAACCATAGAGAACTTAAAATTAAGTGCATAGTTCATTAGGAGAGATAAGGTGAAATAGGAGTTGATTATTGTTAGCTACAAAACATTACAAAATCAACCCAAAAGGTGAACTATTACTTACCAAGCACTTTATTAAACTTATAGCACATTCCAATCACTAGGGAGACATAAAGAATCCTACAAAACCTAAGTTTGGAAAGGTTTTGGTTCAAATACTCTAAACTAGGGAGTCATATGGTAGACTACATCAAAGGTTCTATTAGAACTATTCACTATATATATATCGCTAGGGAGATATAAGGTAGCCAACAAGGATCATCATGACAACAAATAAATTCATCCTTACATAATCTCAACTACTTAAAGGTCCAAATTACTCCTCATGGAAAAACAAAGTGACGACAATTTTAATAGTTGAGAAGATTGGGAAATTGTTAAAGGAATAACTACTAAACCTAATTCAAGTGATACAAAGATTCATAATTTTGAAGAGAGTGATGCAAATAAATTAATAATAATAAATTTTTCTATCATAGATGAAATATAAACTTACACCAGTTTAGCAAAAACATCTACAAAATCTTGGAAAACCCTAGAAAAAATTAAAGTAAAAAATAAAACTACTATCCTAAATCTTCAAACCCAATTACATTCCCTGAAAATGAACAATGGTGAAAGTGTAGAACTATTCCTAAGGAAGGTAGTATATATTAAAGGAAAATTATTAACCTTAGGAGAAGAGGTTAAAGATAAATTTCTTGTTCAAGTAACCATGAGAGCTCTTCCAAACAACTACAAACATCTAGTTACATATTTACAAGTTCTAAGTAAAGATATATCATTTGATGAGCTAGTTAACATTCTTCAAGAATATGAGGTGGAAAATATAGTGAAGGATGAAATGACTAATAATGCATTGGTTTCAAAAGATACTCCACAAGGAAATGTTGCCTCATCCTCAAAAGGACAAAGACCATGGAATAACATATATTGTCATGTATGTAGGAGAAAAGGTCATATCACTAATTACTGTAGATTCAATCCTAGAAACCCGAATCAAAGAAATAAGACAAACTATTGAAGCCAACCAAACATGGTATTCCAACCAAGATAATATCAAGCTCAAAATAATTTTCAGCAAAAACAGTTTTAGCGACCATACAATTATCCTCAATTGGAATATTGAGAAGGAAATTAGAAGGGAAACTTAGTTCAAAGAATTCAAGAAATTGAAGAACTAGAAGATCCTACAGATGATCATGAAGTCAAAGCTCTCTCAGCAAAGATAACATTTTATGAAGATACTAACTACTTGCTTGAATAGAACACAGATAGCAGAGAAGGAGAACTCAAACTTCAGTACCAAATAGAAGATCCATATTGAAGACTAAAGTCTTCAATACCCAAATAATATAATATAGGAGGGTGTTAGAGTATATTACATCATTTGGATCATGTAAATGTACCACCTTTGGTACATAACTAGAGTAGGAGTTTACTTTAGAGTAAAGTTAGTTAGTTACTTCAAGTATTGTAATAAATGCATAAGTGTCAATGTGCAAGTTGTAAATGTGCAAGGAGTCCACTTGTACATCAGGTAGATAGGTAGAGTAAGGGTCAAGGAATCTATCTTCCTGTATAAGGCCCCATAGTGAGATTTTTCTATGTAGTAGTAAATATAGAGAGTGTGATATAGTTTAGTAGTATGGTACAATGTAGTCCTTTCATATCTGTTCATGGAGTGTTCATGTCCTCCATTATATAGCATTGTTCTATTTTTGTCACTCTCATTAATGGTATATTTTGAGTTATTTGCAGATGTTCATCTCATTGTTTTCTTGTATATTATTTTGCTATTAGTTTATAGTTATCTTATATTAGTTATCTTTCATATTTCATTTTATCTCTTAATGAAAATGATGTCAAAAAGTTGATTGTGGAAACATAACAAATTGAGGAAGATGAAAATAATCTTTGAAAAAAAGATAAACAAAAAAAAATCATCAATACAAAATACAAGTTAGATATGGTTTAATTGATCTAATAATAATATAATATTTTGTTATTTTTATATTAGTAATCCACCACAAAAACTATACATAATTTAGTGAAAATATCAATAACAATAATAATAAATTTTTAATCAAAATACTGTAAATGATAATATTTATATTTATATATTTTTAATAAAATAAAAATTGTAAATTATAATATTTTTTTAATATATTTTTAATAAAATAAAAACTATATTTAAAAATAACATGTGAAAGTATAAAATAAATTTTGAATATTGCTTTTATTATAACGATAGATTTTCTTTAGAAGGGTATTAGAAAAGCTCCTCTTCCAATAAATAAGAATAGGAATAACCTTTAATTTTAAACTAATTATAATATAATTTGTGATAAGAATTGAGTGAGTTTGGAGTTGTAAGCTTATCTTAGTGATGAAGTTTTTGGATTTTCATTTAGTAGATCCAAGTTCAAATCCCACTAGATACGAGGGGATTGGGATCCCTCATAAAAACTAATGCAACCAATTGAAAAAAAAGAATTGAGTGAGTTTTTTTTTTAAATATTATTAGAATGAATCATTCAATAATATTTTTTACTTATTTATTTTTATAAGGGCTAGGTGGATTGGTAAGTGCTATTTTGGTTGGGGGGATTGGGATCCCTCGTAAAAACTAATGCAACCAATTGAAAAAAAAAAGAATTGAGTGAGTTTTTTTTTTTAATATTATTAGAATGAATCATTCAATAATATTTTTTACGTATTTATTTTTATAAGGGCTAGGTGGATTGGTAAGTGCTAGTTTGGTTGGGCACTTACCAATAGGTTTAAACCTTGGGGGAAGCATGTTGCAAGGTAGTAGTCTGATCCAAATATTTTAAGTGTGCGTAAGACTGATGAAGATGACACAAATTTTGAGCATTCGGTGGTCTATTTCACATTGGGCTATAAAACAACGAGGTGGAATAGATTTGGTGGATGCAGCCCTGCGATTTGAACCACGCGCTTGCCAGCTACTAAAAATAGTGTGGTTGTAACCAACTCTCCTATCAAGCTATATGACGACACAAATTTTGAGCATTTCGTGGTCTATTTCACATCGGGCAATAAAAAAATGAGGTGGAATAGATTTTGTGGATGCAGCCAACTCTCCTATAAAGCTATATGATGACACAAATTTTGAGCATTTCATGGTCTATTTCACATCGGGCTATAAAAAAATGAGGTGGAATAGATTTTGTGGATGCAGCCTTGCGATTTGAACCATGCGCTTGCCAGCTACTAAAGCCTGTTGCAAAGGTAGTAGTCTGATCCAAATCCTTTAAGTGTGCGTAATACCGACGACAACGACACAAATTTTGAGCATTCGGTGGTCTATTTCACATCGGGCTATAAAACAACGAGGTGAAATAGATTTGGTGGATGCAGCCCTACGGTTTGAACCATGCGCTTGCCAGCTACTAAAAATAGTGTGGCTGTAACCAACTCTCCTATCAAGCTATATGACGACACAAATTTCGAGCATTCTATGGTCTATTTCACATCGGGCTATAAAACAACGAGGTGGAATAGATTTGCTAAATGTAGCCAACTCTCCTATCAAGCTATATGACAACACAAATTTTGAGAATTTCGTGGTCTATTTCACATCAGGCTATAAAACAACGAGGTGGAATAGATTTTGTGGATGCAGCCCTACGGTTTGAACCATGCGCTTGCCAGCTTCTATATTAGGGTGGGGGTGGGGAGTAAGTACAACACACAAGTGCAGCACTTATGTGTTGTACTTACTCCCCACCCCCACCCTCATGCAGCACTTATGTTCTGGGGAGTAAGTACAGCACACAAGTGCAGCGAGGGTGGGGGTGGGGAGTAAATACAACACACAAGTGCAGCACTTGTGTGTTGTACTAGGTGGGGAGTAAGTACAACACATAAGTGCTGCACTTGTGTGTTGTACTTACTCCCCACCCCCATGAGGGGTTGGGGAGTAAGTAGGGTGGGGGGTGGGGAGTAAGTACAGCACACAAGTGCAGGGTGGGGGTGGGGAGTAAGTACAACACACAAACACCCTCATATGAGGGTGAGGGTGAGGGTGGGGAGTAAGTACAACACACAAGTGCAATGAGGGTGGGGATGGGGAGTAAGTACAACATACAAGTGCAACACTTGTGTGTTGTACTTACTCCCCATGAGGGTGGGGAGTAAGTACAACACACAAGTGTTGCATGAGGGTGGGGGTGGGGAGTAAGTACAACACACAAGTGGTGTTGCATGAGGGTGGGGGTGGGGAGTAAGTACAACACACAAGTGCTGCATGAGGGTGGGGGTGGGGAGTAAGTACAACACACAAGTGCTACATGAGGGTGGGGGTGGGGAGTAAGTACAACACACAAGTGCAACCACTTGTGTGTTGTACTTACTCCCCACCCCCACACACAAGTGCAACCACTTGTGTGTTGTACTTACTTCCCACCCCCACCCTCATGTGTACTTGTGTGTTGTACTTACTCCCCACCCGCAACACTTGTGTGTTGTACTTACTCCCCACCCCCACCCTCATATGAGGGTGAGGGTGAGGGTGAGGGTGTGGGTGGGGAGTAAGTACAACATAGAAGTGCAACGAGGGTGGGTATGGGGAGTAAGTACAACACACAAATGTAACACTTGTGTGTTGTACTTACTCCTCATGAGGGTGGGGAGTAAGTACAACACACAAATGTTGCATGAGGGTGGGGGTGGGGAGTAAGAACAACACACAAGTACTACATGAGGGTGGGGGTGGGGAGAAAGTATAGTACACAAGTGCTACATGAGGGTGGGGGGTGGGGAGTAAGTACAACACACAAGTGCAGCAGGGTGGGGAGTAAGTACAACACACAAATGCTGCATGAGGGTGGAGGTGGGGATTAAGTACAACACACAAGTGTAGCGGGGTGGGGAGTAAGTACATCACACAAGTGTTGCATGAGAGTGGGGGTGGAGAGTAAGTACAACACACAAGTGTAGCGATAAGAGGATGGGGGTGGGGAGTAAGTACAACACACAAGTGTTGCATGAGGGTGGGGGTGGGGAGTAAGTACAACACACAAGTACAGTAGGGTGAGGAGTAAGTACATCACACAAGTGTTGCATGAGGGTGGGGGTAGGTAGTAAGTACAACACATAAGTGCAATAAGGTGGGGAGTAAGTACAACACATAAGTGCTGGATGAGGGTGGGGGTGGGGAGTAAGTACAACACACAAGTGCAACAGGGTGGGGAGTAAGTATAGCACACAAGTGCAAGTGCTTTTTTCATGAGGGTGGGGGTAGGGAGTAACTACAACACACAAGTGCAACAAATGAGGGTGGGGGTGGGGGAGTAAGTACAACACACAAATGTTGCATGAGGGTGGGGGTGGGGAGTAAGTACAGCACACAAGTGTTGCATGAGGGTGGGTGTGGGGAGTAAGTACAACACATAAGTGCTGCATGAGGGTGGGGGAGGGGAGTAAGTACAACACACAAGTGCAGCAGGGTGGGGAGTAAGTACATCACACAAGTGTTGCACAGTTGTACAAATGAGGGTGGGGGTGGGGAGTAAGTACAACACATAAGTGTTGCATGAGGGTGGGGGTGCAAAGTAAGTACAACACACAAGTGCAGCGAGGGTGGGGGTGGGGAGTACGTACAACACACAAGTGCAGCGAGGGTGGGGGTGGGGAGTAAGTATAGCACACAAGTGCTACATGAGGGTGGGGGTGGGGAGTAAGTACAACATACAAGTGTTGCACTTGTGTGTTGTACTTACTCCCATCCCCACCCTCATGCAGCACTTGTGTGATGTACTTACCAAGTGCCGCATGAGGGTGGGGGTGGGGAGTAAGTACAACACACAAGTGCATATGAGGGTGGGGGTGGGGAGTAAGTACAACACACAAGTGTTGCACTTGTGTGTTGTACTTACTCCCCACCCCTATGAAGGGGTGGGGGTGGGGAGTAAGTACAACACACAAGTGCAACTCCCCACCTCTTTGAAGGGGTGGGGAGTAAGTAGGGTGGGGAGTAAGTACAACACACAAGTGCAACACTTGTGTTTTGTACTTACTCCTCACCCCATGAGGGTGGGGGTGGGGAGTAAGTACAACATACAAGTGCAGCTCTTGTGTGCTATAGTTACTCCCCACCCCCACCCTCATATATTAGCTGGCAAGCGCATGGTTCAAACTATAGGGTTGCATCCACCAAATCTATTCCACCTTGTTGTTTTATATCCCGATGTGAAATAGACCACGAAATGCTTGAAATTTAATAGCTTGATAGGAGAGTTGGCTGCATCCACCAAATCTATTCCACCTCATTGTTTTATAGCCCGATGTGAAATAGACCACGAAATGCTCAAAATTTGTGTCGTCATATAGCTTTATAGGAGAGTTGGTTACAACCACACTATTTTTAGTAGTTGGAAAGCACATGGTTCAAACCGCAGGGCTACATCCACCAAATCTATTTCAAATGAGGAAAATACAACACACTTGTGTGTTGTACTTACTCACCACCCCCACCCTCATTCAGCACTTGTGTGTTGTGCTTACTCCCCCACCCCCCACCCTCGCTGCACTTACTCCCCCACCCCCACCCTTGCCGCACTTGTGTGTTGTACTTACTCCCCACCCCCACCCTCACTTGTGTGTTGTACTTACTCCCCACCCCGACCCTCATATGAGGGTGGGGGTATATGAGGGTGGGGGTGGGGAGTAAGTACAACATACAAGTGCTGCATGAGGGTGGGGATGGGGAGTAAGTACATCACACAAGTGCAGCAGGATGGGGAGTAAGTACAACACACAAGTGTTGCATGAGGGTGTGTGTGGGGAGTAAGTACAACACACAAGTGTTGCATGATAAGGGTGGAGGTGGGGAGTAAGTACAACACACAAGTGCAACACTTGTGTGTTGTACTTACTCCCCACCCCCACTAAGTACAACACACAAGTGCTACACTTGTGTGTTGTACTTACTCCCCATCCCTACCCTCACCTCATATGAGGCTGCACTTGTGTGTTGTACTTACTCCCCACCCCACCCTCACCTCATATGAGGGTGGGGGTGGGGAGTAAGTATGCCACCTTGCTCTTACCTATTTGGTACTCGGAATGGATGGCGACTAGCCTCCTCCCTCAATCTTTGAAATAGAATACATTCAGGCAATAGCTTATTCAAAGCGGGTGTACGTACTTCTCGTCGTGATTTCCTAATCGATCACCCAAACCAATCTTGCTTTGGATCGACTAGCTCTATAAAGTCATTCAAAACTTGATCAGGGAACCAGCATTTATTTAAAGAGCAATAGAGTTGATTACCAGAAGTACTAGTTTCAAAGGCTCTCATATGAGGCTACATTTGTGTGTTGTACTTACTCCCCACCCCCACCCTCACCTCATATGAGGGTGGGGGTGGGATGAGGGTGGGGGTGGGAAGTAAGTACAGCTATGAGGGTGGGGGTGGGGAGTAAGTACAACACACAAGTGCAACACTTGTGTGTTGTACTTACTACCCACCCCCACCCTCATATAGTAGCTGGAAAGCGCATGGTTCAAATCGTAGGGCTACATCCACCAAATCTATTCCACCTCGTTCACAGACCACATAATGCTCCAAATTTGTGTCGTCATCGTCAGTCTTACGCACACTTTATATATATATATATATTATATATATATATATATACACTTACTGCATTGGTAAAAAATAGTGTGTTGTAACCAACTTTCCTATCAAACAAGAATAAAAAATATATATTATAAAACTATTTTAATAGTTGTTATCTGGTAGTTTGTGGATTGTTTCTGACACTCTTGTATACTCCTAACCATAGTGGTTAGTGTATTGGTTTATGGGGTGTGCTAATCCCACCCACCCTTTTTTGTATAATTAGATATTATTTTATTAATATAATGAAATTTTCATCCAAAAAAAAACAAATTTAAAAAAGACATCGCATTGGTATATCTTTGGATTCTCATCAAAAAGACTTAAATTCAAACTACACAATATATGTGTGAATGTATTCAACATTTTAAAAAATATAAAATTCATTTATAAACATCTTTATAGTTTTTTTTTTTTTAAGATTAAGTAATTAAGTAATTATTTAAATAGAATCTTTAATAATTAAGAGTGAGAACTAATGATATAAATATAATAATACATTAAACTTTATCTCTTAATGTTTTTCCTACAATGTTTTGTTAGGAAAGAAAAGTATCTATTTGTAATACATCCTAAAAATATTTGAGAACTTAAAAAATTATATGGCATGGATATTGATTATATCTTCTTTCACGTGATTTTTTTTTAAATATTAATGTAACTAATTAAAATTATAGAATTGGTAATTTTTTATTATAGTATTTTTTTTGTTTTAGTATATATAATTTTATTTTTAATTAATTATATGTGATTGAAAGAGATCCTATTCTATTTATATTATAATATCTTAATTATTATATCAAATTAAAAGTTTTTTTTTTAATTTAATAGATTTAACCTATATAACTATATATATAACTATATATATATATATATATATATATATATATATATATATATATATATATATATATATATATATATGGATAACCCAAGTGAATTGCAAGGAAGTACGAGCCAAGAGGAAGTGTAATTTGGGAATAAATGCGAGGTAAGAGGGAGTCTAAACTTAGATTCAGTCATGGCAAAAGAGCAATGGTTTCATCTAGAGTGCATCAATGCTTCAAATCCTTACCACTAATGCGTGGAATATTGTTCCCAAAAAAATGTTGAAGCGAAGGAAAGATAGGAAAAAGAAGAAACAAATGATATTGTTAGCCAAAAGGGAGTGCAAGCCAAGAGAAAGTGTTGGGCAGGAGAGAGTGCAAGCTAAGAGGGAGTGTGAGCCAAGAGAAAGTGCAAGCCATGAGCAAGCCCCATTAGATAATATGGAAGGAAAGTCATATTTGAAAGTCTTAATAGGAAGTCAGGATGCCCTAGTTGAAAGTATGGAGACCCAAGTTGGAGGTAAGCAAAATAATGAATACATGGTAAGTTTGATCCAGGTAGCAAAAGTTACACCAATCAAGGATGAAATGATTGAGCATGATATAATGGTTCTTAAAAGTAGAGGGTTAATATGTAAGTTCCATAGATCATGGCCAAGGTTTTTAGAGATTCAAAATTGGATCAAGTGGAAGTGGAAATTAAATTCAAATTACTTCGTGAATTTTCTTCTTAAAAGGTTTTTCCTCATTATCTTTTCTAGTTCAAAAATTAGGGATAAAATAATGGTTGGTGACCCATGGTTAAGGGAAATAGATGGAATTTATTTGATACCATGGAATGAATTTATTTTGGTTGAGACAAAAACTATTAAGGTTTAGGCTCTCTAGATTCCATATCAGCTTATAAATAAGGTTGTTTTGAAGAATATTGGAAATACCCTAGGGAAATTCATCAAGGAAGTTCTAACTAATAAGGAGTAAGAGCATGCAATATATACTCGAATATGTGTTGTTATGGATGTTTCAAAACCTTTGCCACAATATATTAAGATTAAATATGAATCAAGATAATGAGATCAATAAGCAGATTATGAAAATATCACATTTGTTACCATAATTGTTATGAGATTGGACACATGGTAAGAGTTTGCAAAGTGAAAACTATGAAGGAGACAAAAAATTCTAGCCATGAGATAAACTTCAAGATAAAGCACAAAAATCATACAATAATATAAGCTAGATCAGATCAAGGATATTCCACTTTGAAAGAAGAGGTAAAGAAAGTCTATCTATAGTATCATTTGGCAAGTTTAGAAGGAATTAAAGGTGCAAAAGAAGATGTGGAGATAAATCCTAAAACAAATATGGCAAAAGAGGTCATTTTATTCTATAGGTAAATCATCTTCATTTTTCTCAAGTAGTATAGAATCCTCTTCAAGTAATAAAAGTGAAAGGGTGAAGATGTTATCCCTTGTACTTTAAGGTTTCAAGAGAAGCATAATAAAGAAATAAGGATGGAGAAAACCCATAACAATTTAGGTTTTCTAGTGTAAAATAATAAGATAATTGCTACAAAAGAGCATCCTTGCACTTTAGGGTTTCTAGGGAAACATAAAGAAGATTGTGTTTTTGAGGATATTCCTTGCACTTCAGATCCTTCAGAATAAGGTAAACCTAAAGATAATAAGTCTTACTATGAGCATTGTGAGAAGATTGAAGAGATTTATGAAGATGAAAGTATTGTTGGGAATGAAAAAAAAAATGGGAAGACCTAAGAAGCAAAAACAAAGAGAAAAAGAAACCTAGAGGGATATTGATATGGGAAAACAAAAGTAAATATCACAAGTGCTAACAAAAAGTGGGGCTAAACCCACAAATAAAAACAAAAAATAATAATGAAAATAATATCTTGGAATATTAGGGGAATGAATAAGAACCCTAAAAAAAGGAAATAAGAAATTGTGAGGTTGTTATACACAAAATATTATTAGATATAGAGGTTGGGAAACAAATGTTTTAGCCATTCACAGTGTTGAATTACATCTTGACAAATTTTAAATTTTGGAAGGTATATGATATAAAAGGAGTTGATTGTGGAAACTTAGCACTTAGCAGTTTGAGGAATATGGAGAATATCTTTGATAGAAAGGCAAATGAAAAATATCTTTGATAGAAAGGTAAAGTTGGATATGCTTTAATTAATTTGTTAGAAATGTAATGAGAGCAATGTAATATTTTTTTTTGTAATGGGAGTGACTCCCAATAGAAGCCACACATAGCTTATTAATATCTATATATATATATATATATATATATATATATATATATATATATATATATATATAATCATTTTCTTGGAAAATGATTTTAAAAAATTATACTAAAACAAAGATTATTTACAAGTTGGAATGAGAATCCTCCTAGCCTTAACCAACAATAGCACCTGTGTCCTCCTTTTAACTTTCCAACAAACTTCCATAACTCTAAAACCTAAAATCCTAATAACTAATCACTTTTGATTACAACACTAAAAGAGACATGCATTGGAGTCAAATATCCTAAACTATATGTTTGCAATAGATGTATAAATTAGTCAAACACTAGATTTTCTCACCAATCTGCCTAATCCTCTCATCCTCAATAGCCATGCCACTGTGCCATTGAAACCCTAACTCCTTCTCAGTACTCATCTTAGCCAATAATTCTATCACTTTACTCATAGTTCTACCCACATAAATTAGAATCACATCATCCAATTTACTCCACAACTTCTTAATTTGGGTGACAAGAATCCACAACCTCCGCATCTCCAAATCAAAGTTCATCGTGCAATCTAGATCTCCTACCAAGATTTGAGAATCTAATTCTATGATTATCCTCCTATAACCGTTTCTTACCACCCAAATAGAAATAGATTTTATAGCTAAGGCTTCTGCTTCATTATTTATGGCCCTACCCAGGCCTTGTAATTCCCTATAGAGAACTTTCCCAACATGATTACTACAAACCACTCCAATTCTAGCTCAACCTAGATTACCTTATGCAACTCCATCAGTATTAATTTTATTCCAACCTTTTGAGGGTTTTTTCCAACTAGCTTTGTATTGCTCATCCTATACTTTTTCTTCATTCTCCATCATATCTATATAATCTTGAGTTTCCTCTTTAGCATAAACTACCATAGTTCCCATGAATTTGCTCCAAATGACCTATCAAACACCATCTAAGGATGAAAAGGTATCTTTAAAAATATTGTCATTTCTCTCCAACCACACTTACCACCAAATAAAGTTTATTCCAAGTTTCTACTTGATACAAAGAGCTTCAGATTTAGATATTCCCCTCTTTCATATTTCCCATATATTAATCTAATGCAAATCACCATTGGCTTAGATGTTATAAGCTAAAAACCATTGCTCCCAGATTTGGTGCATAAAGGAACATTCAACCATCAAGTGGTTAGATGTTTCCTCAATTTTGTAGCATAAAACACATTGGGATGGACCAATGATTCCCCTATGTCTCATCTTATCAAAAGTAAGATTTCCATTGTCCATGATCTGACAGGCAAAAAAAAAAACTTTTGGCCAACCCTTGGACTGTCAAATCTTTCTCCAATCCTCAACCTGATATGCATGAGGAGGAGGTTCTGGAAGGATATTATCATATCCATACTTCACTATGTAGACTCCAAGGCTCTTATAGCCCTAAGCTAATCCACACTTCTCATATCTACCTATGAGAAATATTTCAACCAAGATTTTGGTCATGATGGGTGTCAATTTTTGAGGGATTAGAATTAGCCACTTGTCCAACTTCTTAAACTACTTAAACTTATAATCCCCCAGTTGACTGGTGTTAAAATAAATTTTAATCTTGATCCAACCTCTGCTTTCCATAGCTATTTTACTAGTTGCAATTCTAGAAATTTAGTAATGATAGGTGGGTATTGATCCCATGAATCTGTCCAAAATCATGCCTTCTCCCCTCTCCCCACTTTTCAAAATAATCCATATTTCACTACTTGAGATCCCAACTTTAGAGCCTACCACACTAGGGCCCCATTACCATCCAAATGAAATGACTCACCTCATTCAGATTCACCTGTCCCAAGTATTTACTAGTGAAACTCTACTAAATAAAGAAGTTGGTTGAGAGATCCACCTCTAGTAAAGATTTCCAGCTAAAGTTTTATTATTTAGCACTAATCTCCTCAGTCCTAAACCTCCCTTTACCTTGGGATGGCTTAATTTATCCCAACCTACTAACACTCATTTCCTCTCTCCTTTTAAACCTTCCCATGAAAATTTTCTTGCCATCTTGTCCAACTCTTTCCATATGGTATGTGGGGTAGCAAGGAAAGAAAATTTATAAATTGGCATGGCTTAAATGACTAAAAAAAATTAATCTGCCATCAAAGGTTAACCATTTTTGAGACCAATGGTTAATTCTTTCTTTAATATGATCAAAAAATTCCTTAAGATAGCTATATTTAGTTTTTTAAAATGCAAAGGGACCCCAAATAAACCACTAGGAGAGAAGTCCTCAAGAATCTCAAGATCTCTAAAATTTTGTCCTAAAGCCTTCAATCAAGATTGAAGAAGACCACTTTGAATTTCATATCATTGATGACTTGGTTTGTGGCCCTAAGGTAAACATTAAGAGTGTCTCTAATAATTTTTGCTTCCTTGAGGTTGGCCACTCCCACCAATATTTTTTCATACACAAACTATAGGTGAACCAAATCTCCTCACCCACCTTGATACCTATTAGCAAACCTTGTTGTCTTCTCCTCAAGATGAGTCTACCCAAGCCTTCATCCAATATGAGAAAAAGATAAGGGGAAAAAATATCTCCCTGATGAAGGCCTCAAGTAGCTTCAAATGGTTGCAAGGAAAGACCATTGATTAACATTGAGTATGTCGGAGTAGAGATGCAACTCATGACCCATTTTATCCAATCCTAAGAGAAACCAAAGGCTTCCACAATCCTTAACAAGAAACCCCACTCCACCCTATCATAAGTCTTTGACATATCCAATTTTATGAACATTCCTCTAACTTTTGCATTGAGTGGATTTCCTCCTAAGCTAGAACCACATAATCAAAGATTTGTCTATCCTCTACAAAAAACCCTTGCTCTAAGGAGATAATGTTATCTAGTAGAGGTTCTAGTTGCTCATCCATTACCTTTGTGATTATTTTGTATATGACATTACATAAGGCAATAGGTCTCTAATATAAAATATGCACCCCCTCATATCCTTTTGGAATTAAGGCAATGAATGTATGATTTAATTCTTTAAGCATTCTTTTGACGCCTCTAGACTCCTATATAACAATCATTACATCTTCCTCCAAGTTGTCTCAAAAGATCTAAAAAAAATCAATTGGAAAGCCATCTAGACCTAGTATTTTTACCATACTCATTCAAAAGACTACCTTCTTCAAATCCTCTCTATCAATGGGTTTAATTAGGGCCTAATTTTGTTCTTCAAATATAATAGAGGGTATGACAACAAGAGCATTTTTAGCATCTTTGTCTTGCACCATACCTTAAACAATTTAGCAAAATAATACATTGAATGAAAATGCATACCTCAGGTCATAGCAAAGGAGTACCCATTCTCATATTGAAGAGCTTCCATCTTATCCGTCCGTCTAGCATAAACATCTTGATGGAAAAAATGGTGTTTATGTGCCCTTCCAATAACCAAGTTTCCAGTATATCTCCTCTTGGTTGTCAATGTCCTCAACTGCTTTACGCAATTTATCATCCCATATTCTTTCATCCCATCTTCTTTGAGATGTTCTATAATTATTCCTTCACTAAATATTTTTTGTACCTCATCCCATCTTGCCATCAATGGAGCTCTTTGGGTTTGGAAGTCCAACTTATTAGCTCACCTCCATTGTTTCAGTTGATCCTTGACATAATGGAGTTGTTTGTGGAATCTAAACATTGTTGTCATGTATGTTGATTGTCCCTATTCCCACCACTGTGGGATTTGCTTTCAAAGTTTCTCCTTTTGTAACCAAAAGTTTTTAAATTTGAACAATTTGTGGTGCTGCCCTATCTTGATCCCTCCTTCCAATATAATGGAAAAGTAATCTAAAACTAGATGCTCTAAAATCTAAAATCTTAAATTCCATTTCACAAATTCCTCCTCTAAAACCAAGAAACAATCTAACTTCACCTTCCTGCTATGTGGCTCCCTCCTCTTATTAGTTCAAGTATAGTTGGTTCTAGAACATTTAATATTCACCAAGTGTAATGCATGAACTTGAGCAATCATAAGTTGATCCCTTGGGTCTAAAATTGAGGTTCTCCCTTCATGATATCTAGATGATAATTTAGCATTAAAATCCCCAACAATATAGTCTAACTCCTCCCTCGAGATTCTCATATTATGCACTGCTTTCCATTGATGAATCTAACCATCTAGGTTTTGAGCCCCATAGAAATTTGTGATTAAAATTTTCTCAGCTATCACATTGTTCCTAAAATGTGATGAGGACACCTCTCCAAGCTAAATTTTCTATTGTCATCCATTTAAGAGAGTTCCAAAAGGTAACTATTCCCTCTAAAGCCCCTTGGGCAGCCACTTCCATATGACTAGCACCCATCCAAAGTCTATTTACTATTTTATACATTAGATCCAATGAAATTTTTTGTTTTAGTTTTCTCTAAGAGTCTTCAAACAATAGATTGATGGGTTTCTCTATTTAAACCCTTAATATTCCATGATTATAATCATTGGTTACCTTTAGACTAGTAAGAATCTATTGGTCTCATTGATCTCCCAGTGATTAGTTTATCTTATCTCCTCAATATGCTATCAATTCCTTATTTGATTTTCTATCCACTCCTTGAGAGTTGATATTCTTTGATCTCTTCTCCACTTGGCTTATCCCTAGAGTTGGATTTTCTCTATTCTTTTTGCTATACCCATGATGACATCCTTTATTATTGGTTTCTCCTAGTTATGCACTATCAATACCTCTATAATCTCTGATTTTGGTAACTCATTGCACTCTATTACCTACTCTAGGATAGGAGTTGAAAGAGGGGCTTGAACATGTTTGTTATTGTTTTTATTATTTCCATCCACTCCTTCCATGAATTGTTCTTCTTCCTACTCCACCAGTGTCTTGAATATCTCATACTTATTTGAGGGTTTGGGCCGAGTTTTATCTTTACCATATTTTTTATTTTGTCTTCTCCTTCTTTTGGGATGTTCAAAACTACCTCCCTATACTTCTCCTCCCTAAGATATGTTGGTTGCTTCTTTATTGACTATAGACTTATCCTCCTTAGGAATATTTGACATTCCTAGAAGAGTCCCCATTTTTGTGATCATATTTTTTGGGTAGGACTGGTCCAAATGCTCAAATTTGTAGGAAACTCCACATCTAAAGGGTAGTGCCTCATAATCCAGTTGATGAATCCAAGATAGTTTTGCAAGTTCAAGTTCCACCTTTTATCAAAAAATGCTAGCTGAGATTCATTTTCATGCATAATCTAGCATAGATGGTTGTGTTTACTTCCATTGTCTCTAGATACACCTAAATATCTTTCAAGGAAATTACAAATGATTTCCAATACTGGCTCACTCTAGAACTCCATTGGGAGTGCATGCAAATGGACCCAAACTATGACAAAGTGGGTTTAGTTCAAGGATCAAATTCCACTCTCTAGGGCTAAACAAATAATCTTATCGGACCGTAATTCCTTTTTTTATTCAAAAGCCCTATTTCTGTCGGCAAGTGAGGAAAAACTAACAAAATATTCATTACTAATAAACCACAAAGAATACTCACCAAGAGACTCCTATTTTTATCGAACCCATGGATGTAAAAAATCAGGATAGGGCAAATACCCATGAATTTATAGATTCGGTCACGATTGACTCTATATAATATTGTTTTTCTACTATACTTTGCTCAATGACAACCTTTGGCCTTGATTCTGATTGTGGCAAAGCATCCATTGACTCTTTGAAATGTTGATATTTTTCTAGCAACCTTAAAAACTATTTTTAGTGCAATTTTTTGTCCTTCTTTAGTTTTTGTTAGAGATTTTTACTTCAATAAACCTACAAATGAACTCTATCTATCTAAGAAAAGATTTAGAAGTATCCTCATTAAACCTTATAAGATAACAATCTTGTTTTTTATTTTACAATAATATAAAATATTAAATTTTAATAAGGAATGTTTTTATTTATTAGTGTATGTAACAATTGGTTGCACATCTTTGAAAAAACCTCTGAATAGAATGGAATAAGAGAACCGTGGTGTGGAATAGTATTGCCAACGTGTTTCATATATGACCTCAATAAAAGGTGACAAGCATTTATAAGAACGTTGGAGAGAGCTTACCCTACTTTTCATGTTCATCTCGTGAATCCCGTCAACAGAACGTACCCCACCGCCCACCCGCACGTGTCCATCCGAAAGAAACCAAAAGTGGGGTAGAGCAATGACAAATCTGATTTCCGACCTCCTGCGCTTTGCTATATTCATCGTTGGTACAATCTCTGAATGCGCTTCGATTCCCGGGCCCAGCACTTCAAAGAAGCACCAACCGTCCTCCCACTTGACGTGTGCATCACTTCTTTCCCCCTCTCTACATATATAAATATGGACCACGTGTCTCTCTTATTCCCCAATTTAGTTCCTTCTTGGCGGTTCAAACGACAACATCAACTCTATTTTATTGATGTTGGCTACAGTCATACAAAACAATACAGCAATTATTTATTTTGGCCTGTCTACACATCAATGCATACCTGCATCATTACAAACAGTTTTAACATTATATCTTCATCTTTATCTGATAATAAATATAAAAAAATAGTTTTAGTGAAATAGATTTTGATCTATATTTTAAAAAATATATATAAATGTAAGAAAACAAAACATTATTATTATAATATGATATTTAAAAAAAAAAAATCTTTCTATGTATCTTTTATTCATATTTAAGATAGATTTATTCAACTATTAATTTAATTTAGTTGACGTTCATGAAAAATATTATTATAAATTTATTTTCATATTTTTAATTAATTATTTATAAAAGCTAGCCAAGGTACATGATATTTTGATTTTTAATTATTTTTAATGTGATAAATAAATATTGTTTAATTAAAATTGGATATAAATAAGTTTTTAAGGGTTAGGTGGATTGGTAATTATTTGATTAGCCAACACTTACCAAGAAGAGACCTAGGTTCAATTCGGGGAATGCTTGTTGCAAAGGTAGTAGTCTGATCTGAATCCTCTGAGTGCGCGCCATATTGACAACAACAGTACAAATATCGAACGATCAATGGTTCTCCTCACACTGGGTCAACAATAACAAAGTGGTATAGACTTGTTGGAAGCGGCTCATGTGGTTTGAACCCTGCACTTCGCAGTTATTAAAAATAGTGTGGATGTAACCAACTCCCTTATGTATCTAAAAAACTGATATAAATAAACTATTTTTATAACATTTCTAGATAAAATTTTATATGTTATGTTCTTAGTTTAAGAGTAAAGGGGCAAAGGTAGTTTTCACTTGAGTATTTGTTAGCTTGAGATCGACGGTTCCAATCCCAAGTCCCTTTGGGGTCCCTCTCACTTGAAGTAAAAGTTTACCAAGGTGAAGTGGGGGTTATAGTGGTAGATTTTAAGATTCAAACTATGTCCACAGGGAGGATATGACAAAGACTCTTGTCAATTCTTTATGCAGCAAAAGAAATTGATAAAAATAGAAGACTGTTGTTGATTCCCTGTGTAAAAAAATAAAGTAAAAGTTTATTGAAGTAGGCCAGAGTTATAATAGTAACTTTTCAAATTCAAACCATACCGGAGATAATATAATAAAAACTATTACCAGATTAAAAACAAAATTGTAAAAAATAGGAAAGTGTAGTCCATTAAAAATTAAAAATAATTTTACTATAATAACTTAATATAAGCATTTATTTATCATTCGTATCTTGAATATTATTCATTTGAGATCACCCTACTTCCAAACGCAACCCACTATGTGTTGGCGATGTTGCTTTAATTTAATAAAAAACCTAAAAATTAATTAAATAAAATATAGTAGAATTTATTAATATTGATAATATTTTTTTAATGTTAATTTTTGGATGTATACATTGTAGTTGTATGTTTACTTAGGTCTTAGTGATACATGGAAAATATATTTTTCGACCATTATTTAATATACAATGTAACAAACAAATATTTCATAATTCAAACAATATAAAATTCACAAATATTTACTTTATAATATAGTAAGATATATTGTCTTAACTATTATTCATTATATAATGTGTAATTTTTTTTAATCATAGTTTAGAAGAATACAAATTTATTTTAATATTTGCATAATATGGATGGTCTAAGAACAAATATGGTTTTTTTTAATTGACAATTTAAAAACACAAGAAAACATAACTAACAATGTATCACATAACTAACAATGTATCTTGCATGTAAAGAATAGACTTTTTTTTTTTTTAAATTGACTTTATATTATTTAAAAGAATAATAAGAGTATACTATGCACAAAAAAATGGATGGTATGAAAGCACACCCAATAAACCTATGCCATGGGTCTGACCTAGAAATAAATAGGGTTTTGGAAACTCTAAACTAAAAGCCAAAAGAAAATGAGAAAATAAGTGAGAACCTGCTAGAAATCATATAACAATAGGAATGACATCGGTAGAAGGGGGGATATTTATCTAAGATAATACCCCACCTAGCCTATGGGTCATGTTTCTTAGGAATAAGTTCTCATGTGGATTGTTCACCTTCTTTTTGTTGTTCTATTTGCTCCCTTGGAGTATCCTCTACCATTCTCAACAGAGCAATTGTTGGTTCTGGCCCATCCCTAATAAGAGGGATGCAATTCTCTGGAACTCCAATATTTTAATTAGAAGGGGTAAGGTAGCAAACTGACCCTACTTATAGTTTCATGATCTTGGGGTTTAGGACTAAGTGAAGCTTGAAATTTTTGGCTACGAGCTTGCTTTTGACCTCTTGAAGGAGGTTTGACACCTTTGAGAAGGAGAGGAGAGGAGGGCTTAGCCACCGTACATGGAGCATCCACCCAATGATCCAGTAAAGACTACAAATTTCGAACCTCAAGAGCCACCTCATTGGCTTGAACTTATATCTACAGTAAAAGATAAGCAAATCATAGCTTTTGCATAAGTAGAAAAATTTTTAGATGCTCTTATATAAGCAAAAAAGCATTATTTTGGTTTTCCAAGTGTTAAAAAAAATATTTGCTTTGAATATATGTTAGATTTGATCAGTGCTTACATGCATGCTAGTCCTATTCCTAAGAAGGATCATGTCCCAAGAGAACAACCTAAGTCTAAAGGGTCTAAACAGGTCATGAACCCAGGTCCATGATGCTTGGGCTTTGGGACAAAACCAAAATATGTGACTAATGGATTCCTAACGATGATAGAAAGACCATATAGGGTTATTAACCTCAAAGTAGATCAAACATTTCCCTATGGATAAACCCTAAAAAATAAGACAAGTAAAATGAGTCAATTTTGGCTCTAGAACTACATCCCAAACAATATGAAATCAATGTTGCTAGTCATTGTTTGAGGACTAAATTCTCCATCTTGAATTGAGTTTAGGTACTATCAGCAAGTGAGGTGAAATCCATAAGCACCCTTTTCAGGGTTTATAATTCTTGAAAGGAGTGTTAGAGTGTCACTTCCAATCATTCCACCAAGGACAAGTACTCTTGATCCTAATTTTGTAAACCATATCATGCGGGACTAAATCCTTGACTGTCTAGAAGGTCTCTTTATCCTTCTATAAAAGGTTGAATTGATTCTTGGATTCTATCCAAGAAAGCCAAATTGTAGTGTGCCTGGAAAAAGATTGAAAATGACCTTTATATATTTATGAAAAAATTGTAAGACTCAAATCTAGGGAATTTTTGCTAGAGAATGATCTTGGTAAGTAAAAATAGGGGATCAACAAACTAATTGATGGTTGATGTATAACCCATTGTTTAGATCATTTTCATTCTAAATAAGCCAAGGTCTAATGGCCTCCCAGGCTATCTATATGCTCTTGGCTACAAAGGTGCCCTGAATTTGCATAGGCACCTTCATAATGAAAAGTAAGGGCAACCCAAGGCCTTTTCAAGCTTTTCACCCTTGGGGAGTGCCAAAGGCCATGTAGTTGTAAAACATGTTTTATAGACCTCATTTCCCTATGAGGCTCTAATAATCCATTTTTCCTAGAGAGTTATCCCCTACCTTTGGGTATCTAGACCCAATCCTCTAGAGTCCCTTGGGAGACAAAAAAAACTCCTAGGATACTTTGTGGAAACCTTTCCTCTCCTCTAAAGAGGCCAAAAGAAAATCTTTGAGAAGTTTCTCCATTTTTTCATATGAATATTTTGGGGGTACCCAACATGACAAGTAATAAACATGAGTGGCAACCAAAATATTTAAGCAAACTTGAAATTTCCTAGCTAATGAGAGAGGTTTGGTAAACCACTTTTATAACATTTTTCCATTATCTCAAGGACATATTGCCATAGCATAGGGGAGGAGGATTGGAAATCAAAAGGGATACTCAAGAACTTAAACATTTCTCCATGTTGAATTCACTTCCAAACATACCTATTAATCTAGGAGGGCTTCTATAGAAATGATTGCTTGTAATAATAGATATTTTACCATTGCATATTGGATCCAAATGCCAAATAGAATGTGTCTAAGAACGATAGGTTATGCTTAATGTTATCCTCCTCCTTGAGAAGAGTGAGAAAGAAGTCATATGCAAAGTTCCCATTAACCAACTATTTAGAGGTGTCTAGAAGGGCTATCCCTTTCACTTGACCCATAGAAACAACATCTGTTAAAAGATAGTGAAATTGTTTGGCTTCCAAAACATATAATTCTAGGGCAAGAGGTCACCCTTGAGGAATTGATCTATGCAATCCAAAATATGGGTATTTCCAAATACTAATGGTAAGACAATCAAAGGCATCTATAAGTAGCACTTAAATTGTGCATAAGAAATTGGTTTCAAACTTTAATGCCTGCATCATTGCTAAAATGAAATGTCTTTCAATCCTATCCTAGGTCTTTGCAAAATCAATTTTGAGAAACATGACCTTTTTCTAGGATTGTCTCACCCACTTCATCCCCTCCCAAACAACAATAATGTTGTCCAAGATATGTATGCTCTTAATAAATCCATTTTGCTCTAGGTGTATGATGAGAGGGAGAAGATTCCTCAGCTTGAGAGCGAGAGCTTTAGATATAATCTTATAGGAGATATTTGGCAAAGTGAGTGTTCTTTAGTTATAGATATATTTGAGGTCACCAACTTTGGATATGAGTTTTATGTATTGATCAATTGCTCTAAGAATTTATTTTTGAGGGCTTCAAGATAAACATAGTGTAATTCAGGCCCCATAGTATCCTAGAGGAATGTATAAAATTCATAGGGGAATCCATCATAGCCTACAGATTTATCATTGTCCATGAAAAAGACAACATCTTGAAGTTGATCCTTAGAAAATTATCACAAAGGGCCTATTGAGATGTGGAGAGTCGACAAGGTACCATGCTAATACATTGTTGTGAAGTATGGTCCTAAGAAAAGGAAGGATCCCGAGCTTTGAAAACATGTTGACAGTGCCAAAAAAAGCCTATAGGATATTAGGAAGATTAATGAGTACTTGTTGATCTTCTTGAATGCTCTTTATTTTGTAGGTTGTGTCTCTTCTTCTAAGGGACTACAAAATTCCTTAGAGACTTTATACTTAGGCCACATGAGCATCAACTATATGTTGTTGTCTAAGCTTGGCCACACAAAGCTTTAAAGTGGTTGAAAAAGTTTGAGCTTCCAGATCCATGGTGGCTTGATGGAGTTATGATGTGGTGGCATCATATGAGTGCCAATTAAAAAAAGCCAGCTATCATCCATATGTTGAAGGAAACATGTGATGCACTCTATCACACTATTCCACCAATCAATCCACTTATTTTGAGTGTGAGGACATGGCTCTAGATTTTAAATATGCTACATAAAGGGGGCTTTTGGTTTAACAATTATGTATTTAGATAAAATTGACTACTTAGGGTTGTGACTTTGCTAATCAACCATTCAATAAGGAAACAAATGAGGGAGTGGTCTAAAAGGGCTACCTTTGGCAGTGGCTCTACTAGGAGGGAAAATTAGTTGGAAAAATCAAATGTGGGTTGCCTTGATAACATTGCCCTATCAAGTTACTTAAGGATCCTATTAGGTCATACACACATGTTGAACCATGTGTATCAAAGAGATTTGGCACGACGGTGACCCACATTGGGATTAAAAAACCCTAAATTTTTATGCATGAAAAACTCTGTTACCCTTTTTCAAGTTGTCTAATGTATTAAGTGGCTTATACATTTACCTGACACCATTTCAATCATGTTAGTATTACCACATATAAAATTTAGGTCAAAGGTAGAGATTTTTTTCAAACCAAATCCATAATTGGTATCATTCTATGATGTCATTGGAACCATAAATATTAATCACCTCGAATAACTGATCACTGATGTTGAAAATTATCCACAATGATCTATGGGTGGAGTCACATTCATGAGCCACTAGATGGGTTCACCATTGCAAGGAGATGAGAGTGGAAACACCACCTTGACTTGGTGTATGATTATTGTGAAGGAAGTGGCTCGGTATGAAACTAAATGGTGCGGGAAGCAGGATCGTTTTTATATTGAATCGCTTTTTGATTGTAAGGTAGAAAACCCACAATAGACTTAATTTATATATTTGTTCGATGATGCCTTATTATCATATGTGGATTGCATTTAAATACCTAGTCTAATAGTTGTAAGAGTGAAGGGTTGTGACCCTAGAATATAATGAATAAATAATATAAGTAATTAGGACATGTTAGGAGGGTCCTAACATGCCACCCCTTAAAGGAGCTTTGTCCTCAAAGCTGGAAATTTGGAAATTGTTGCTGGATATCTTGAAAATTTTCCCACGTTGCGTCTTCTAAAGGTAGACCTTTCCAATGGATTAAAACTTCCGTGATATCGCGAGTACGAAGGTGACGAGAGCGGCGATCCAAGATAGCTTCTGGCTCGACTAGAAGTACTCCATCATCGAAGAATTCAGGGAGAGTGGGTTGTGTCGTGATATGGGCTCCCACTGCGAGCTTAAGGCAAGATACATGAAATACGGGGTGAAGTTTGGAAGAGGGAGGAAGCTCTAGTTTGTAAGCAACGGTCCCAATACGTTGGAGAACTTTATACGGCCCGTAAAATTTGGGTGCTAACTTCTGAGAACCTTTTTGTTTAAGAGAGGATTGACGGTAAGGTTGGAGACGTAAGAAAACCATATCACCCTCGTGGAAACTACGTTCGCTTCTATGTTGATCGGCTTGTTGCTTCATGCGATGTTGGGCGGTGTGTAGGTTCTCTTTTAGGATCCGTAGTATGTCATCTCTATTAGCAAGTTCCGTTTCCACCGCATGGACTTTTGTAGTCCCTGGAATATAGGAAGTGAGGGATGGTGGTGTTTGACCATATAGTGCTTCATAAGGAGTCATTTTGATGGACGTATGGTATGAAGTGTTATACCACCATTCCGCTAGTGAAAGCCACTTTACCCAATGGAGTGGTTGAGTAGAAACAAAACATCGAAGGTATGTTTCCAAGCATTTATTTACAACTTCTGTTTGGCCATCGGTTTGAGGATGGTAAGCGGAGCTCATACGAAGTTGAGTACCTTGTAATTTGAACAATTCCTTCCAAAAGGTGCTAGTGAAAGTTGGGTCGCGGTCACTAACAATTGTGGAGGGCATACCATGTAATTTAAAGATGTTATCTAGGAAGAGGTGGGCTATAGTGCTAGTGGTATAAGGATGAGCCACGAAACAAAAATGGGCATATTTAGATAAACGATCAACGACTACGAAAATGGTTGTTTTTCCTCCCGATTTTGGTAATCCTTCAATAAAGTCCATAGAAATATCTGCCCATGTTTTGGTGGGTATAGGAAGAGGTTGAAGTAATCCCGGAATAGCGAGGGTCTCCCCCTTTTGTCTTTGGCAAACTTCACATTATTTTACAAAGTTTTTGATGTAATTTTTCATTCCTACCCAATAGAAGGAGGTAGTGGCTCTTTTATAGGTTTTTAAGAACCCCGAGTGGCCTGTAGTGGGTGAGGTATGTAACTCATGAAGAAGTTTTTCATGATAAGTTGAATTGGGGGTGAGGACCATCCTCCCTTTGTATCTTAATATATTGTCCTTCCAAGTGTATGGAGTTTTGCTACTAGGATTATGTTGAAGTTGTTGAATTAAGGCATGGATAGTAGGATCATTTATCCATTCTTCATGCACCTCATCTACCCATTTAGGAATAAGGGAGGAAAGAGCATGGACTTGAGGCATATCTTCAAATTTTCTAGAAAGTGCATCGGCTGCCATGTTGTCCTTTCCCTTTTTATATGTAATTTCATAATCATAGCCAAGAAGTTTAGTAACCCATTTTTGTTGTTCCGGGTATTAGTCCTTTGTTCCAAAAAATACTTCAAGCTATGATGGTCCGTGTGTATAATGAAATGTTGGCCAATAAGGTAAGGCCTCCAATGTTGAATAGCATGGACAATCGCCAACATCTCTTTTTCATACGTAGAGCGAGCTGAATTCTTAGGAGAAAATGCTTTGCTTATAAAAGCTAGAGGCCTTTCATCCCGCATGAGTACGGCTCCCATTCCTATTCCCCGAAGCGTCACTTTCAATGACGAACGGTTTAGAAAAGTTGGGCATGGCTAGAACAGGGGTGGTACACATTGCAGTTTTCAAGGTGATAAAGGCCTCATCCGCTTTAGACGACCATTTGAAAGCGTTTTTCTTAAGTAATGTTGTTAGAGGAGCAACGATTTTACTATAATTTTGGACAAATTTTCTATAATATCCCGTTAGTCCAAGAAACCCACGTAGAGCTTTTAAGGTTTTTGGAATAGGCCAATTTTTCACCTCCTCGATTTTGGAAGGATCTACCATAACTCCTTCCTTTGAGACAATATGCCCTAAGTATTCAATTTCTTGTTTTCCAAAGGAACACTTTGATCTTTTTGCATAAAGTTGATTTTCCTCCAAGATTTGGAACGCTTGTCTAACATGGTCCAAATGTTCTTCCCATGTTTTGCTATAAATCAAAATGTCATCAAAGAAAACTAATATAAATTTACGAAGAAAAGGGTGAAATACCTTATTCATTAGACTTTGAAAGGTAGAAGGAGCGTTGGTCAGGCCAAATGGCATCACCAAGAATTCGTAGTGCCCTTCGTGAGTGCGAAAGGCCGTCTTAGGAATATCCTTTTCATTGACTCGTATTTGGTGGTAGCCTGACCGTAAGTCTAACTTGGAAAAATAAGTTGCCCCGTGGAGTTCATCTAATAGCTCGTCTATGACCGGAATAGGAAATTTATCTTTGATGGTCATTTTATTAAGCGCTCAAAAATCGACACATAAACGCCACGAGCCATCCTTTTTTCTAACTAAAATAATTGGAGAGGAGTAAGGGCTTTTGCTAGGTCTAATGACTCCTGCCTTAAGAAGCTCTTGTACTAATTTCTCTATTTCGGTCTTTTGGAGGTATGGATAACGATAAGGTCTAATATTAGGAGGTTGATGCCCTGGAAATAGTGGAATAGTGTGATCGTGACTTCGTTGTGGAGGTAGGCCTTTTGGTTCATTGAATACCGCCTTATGGTGGTCTAAAATATTTTGTAACTCTGGTGTCTCGTCTTCTTTGTGACTAGGTTGAATTGAAAATAATTGGGCGACCATTCCTTTGTTTCCTTTTCGGATAATTTTCTCCATTCTATGCGAGCCGACGATTTGGGAAGGTCCTGATTTCATGCCTTGGATAATATAGGTTTGGTTCTTTGCTGTGAATTTCATCCATAGTTCATCAAATTCCCATTGGACTACGCCCAAGGTTCGTAACCATTGTACGCCTAGTACAATGTCGCACCCACCTAGGGGTAGGACGTACATGTCGCCTTTCATGTTATAAACCCCCATAGTTAGTTTTATATTTCTGCATTTTCCTTTGCATGCAATTTTTCCATCGTTTCCAATCATCACTTCAAAGTTATTGCAAGGGTATATAAAACAATTTGCTTGTTTAGCCACCTTTGGATCGATAAAATTGTGCGTGCTACCCGAATCTAGGAGCACGGTAAGGTTTTGTTTCTTAAAATACCCTTTTACTCGCATTGTTTGAGGGGCAAAAATCCGGCAAGGGCGTTGAAGGAAACCTTTGGTGCATTTTCTTCGTCACTTTCAAGTGTGTTGGATAATACCTCTACTTCGAGTTCAGGTTCCTCTTCAATAGAATTCCCTTCCTCTGTGGCATCTAGAATATATAATTTTCGTGAGGCACATTTATGATTTCTATCAAATTTCTCATCGCAATGGTAGCAAAGACCCTTAGCTTGTCTTTCCTTCATTTCCTCGAAACTCAGACGCTTAATTGGTAGAGCGGGGTTAATTTTGGGGGCTGTGTAGGAATTTTGGGTTCGTCCATTTTGCATTGGTTTGGGGTTGGTATAAGTGTTTGATGGTTTCCCCCAAGTTGGTTTTGTGAACCGATTCCATGCCTTGATTTTGTCCTCCGCTAATTTCGCCAAGCCGATGGTCTCTAACATGTTTGTAGGGTTATACATTTGCACCTCTATTCGAATTTCTTCTTTTAATCCATTGACAAAACATTCTTGAAAGAAGGCAGCGTCTAATCCGGATGTTCGATTAGCTAGCCTTTCAAATTCTGCTTGGTATTCGCTTACCGAAGTGGTTTGGCATAATTTAGTGAGGGCCCCTGTAAAGCTTTGAAACTTGCTAGGGCCGAATCGCACTAATAGATTCTGTGTAAAGGTTGACCACGTCGGAGTGCCGTTAGTTTTCTCGAACCATTGGTACCATTGGATGGCATCGTTTTCCAAGTGGAAGGAGGCGATATGCACTTTTTGCATTTTCGGAATTTGATTTAGTGAGAAATATTGCTCTGCTTCGGTAGATCCAGCTTTGTAGGGTCTCCTCCTTCAAATTTTGGGAAGTCTAATTTGGTCGTCCGTGGTAGAATGGAAGTTTGTGGACCTCCTAACATTGCTCGGTTTGATGACCCGTGGTTGGGTGAATTTGCATGTGTTGTTGCCTCGATTTTGATTGATGGCATCAAGTTTAACATCCATTGCAAATATTTTCTCGAAGAGTTCTCTTGTGGTACGGGTATTCTCCTCTCTTTCCTGTTGAACTTCTTCAACGAGCCTTTCGTGTTTCTCATGAATGGAATCCAGTGATCGTCGTCCTTCAGCCATTGCGGTTGGTGTAGGTAACGATCAATATGACTTGGTACAAGTGAGCAAAAAATAAAAAAATAATTTTAATTTTTTTTCCTTTGCATTTCGGACGTCGAAAACCTTGATGTTGCGTTGAAGATTTTAGCTTTTTCAAAACAGCCACCGGTCACCACGCGAAAGGTCGAGCAATTTGGGTGTAAGACAACTTAATTCGTACCTTAGGAGAAGGTTTAATTTTCTGCGAGGATTTTGACACGGATCCGTGAAGCGTGAATGTTGTTTGCATCCTCGCGAATGTGGACTGGGCTGAAATGTGCGGTGGGAAAAAATTTTAATGGTGAATTTGCTCCTTGATCTAGCTCTGATCCAGATGGTATGAAACTAAATGGTGCGGGAAGCAGGATCATTTTTATATTGAATCGCTTTTTGATTGTAAGGTAGAAAACCCACAATAGACTTAATTTATATATTTGTTCGATGATGCCTTATTATCATATGTGGATTGCATTTAAATACCTAGTCTAATAGTTGTAAGAGTGAAGGGTTGTGACCCTAGAATATAATGAATAAATAATATAAGTAATTAGGACATGTTAGGAGGGTCCTAATAGGCTCATTGACCAAATGGAATGACAAACTATAGAGAGCAAAAAAATTAAACTTTCAATTCCTATAAACAAAAGATACCAAGATTTGAGAATTTTTGATGAACCTCTCACACCACATATTTGTGCTTAGAGTATGTTAGATCCCAAACATTCCAAAAAATAAAGTTCATTGATAGAGGTTGTCTAATGACATGTCCTCACCATCAAGGTACTCTAAAGCACTGTAACTATTGATGGACTATGAATAACGTCTTTAGCTACCTAATTAAATATTGGATAAGTGAAATATTTTTTTTGATATGAACTCTCCATCGATGCAAGTTGTGAGAGGTTTGGTAACTTGCTAGATAAGAGTGGGGGCAGAGGAAATTTGGGTTTTAGGTTATGGAGAGACCATGTTTTTTGGAATTAGGGTTTGACTTTTTCAAATATTAGGAACATATTTGTTGATGGTATTTATCGATGGTGGACCAACATTCTCTTTCTCTTTCACATTCTGAGAAGTCTTTGAAATAGGTGTGGCCAGTGTCTTAGCTACTATATTGGGATGAAAGGCCTTAGAAGTATTAGATAATACATTCTTATGTCCTCCAATAGTAGTCCAACCATCCTCATTGTCTTGAGGGGGTCACACTAGTTGGTTTGGGGGCCAACTTGGCCTTGTTATGGGGTATGAGAGCATAGTCTTTAACCTTATGATCAAACAACTAGTATTGATAGCATGTATTGATAAAGTTGATATATAAGATTTATTGAGATATAGTAGAGTCACCAACCTAGATCTCAATTATCTCATTGAGGTCTTTAGATAAGTCCAATTAGACACATACTCAGTTTTGTGGTAATGCATAAAAAGACTTGTCCAACTCAACCAAGATAACATGACCCAATGGAGCCACTATGTGATTAAAGTAGGGCTAGAGGGGAGGTGAAGACTAAAGAATTCAACCTATACCAACACCTTAGTGGTATTTTCCTGTAAAACAAAAGCATCATGATTTCATGGAGAAAAACAAGCAAGGAACTCCTTAGATACCATGGACCATGTTTATATATCGCTTTTGCATGCACAAAATACACAAAGCAAAAAGGAAAAAACCCTCTAACCCCATGAGTCCAAGAAGGGTTCACCCAAGACTATAGGGTAGATTCATTGGGAATACAACCCATAAAATAACCAACTAGAGTAAAGGAGGCTAACCATTTGCATGCATTATTAAACTCTAGCAAAGGTAAAACCATGTCAAGAGAGGAAGATTACCTTGTGGACCGCCTTGAGGATGAATTTCTTGGGTTTCTTTATTGGAGTCATCATCGCTTGGCTTCCCACCTACGTTGACAGTGCTAGTTAATGGTGCACCAGGGTTGGGAACCATTTTATACACAAAGCAAGAAAACACATTGCATAAACCCTACTCAAAGTTCAAGGTCGACCAGTTCACACCATAGTGCCATCTCCCAACATAGATCAATGTGTCAATTTGATCAATATACTTACTTTTATCTCACTACTATGGACAAAATCCTAATTATACGAGACAATTAACAATTTTAATATTACACTATTAATTTACATATAAAATCATGAAAAACTTGTGTAATATTTGTCTTAATAATTAATAAAATACTTAATCAAATATTAAATTTAATAACTTATAACAAATTTTATTGAAATGTTATAGAAATATGAATTTTAAAATACTAATTGAGAAAGTTATTTTTGATATTACAATAATAAATTTATAGTTTAATGGAAAAGTATAACAACCACGTTGTCCTTGTTCACTTTGATAAAATAACATACTTTATATTAAGACATATTTTCTTATTACTAATTGTGTTACTAAATGTTTATTATCTTTTAAATGTGCATCATGAATACTTTAGCATAGGTAATTTAAGTATAATATAAAGCATTTTACCTTACCTACAGTAACACATTTATCACTTTAATGGCCTTAATATAGTAACATGAACTATATTTTATTTGATTGGATTAGGCTTGTAGGTTAGGATTGAGTTAGACCAAAGTAATAGGGGTAAGGTTGGTAGTGAAAATTTTATAAATATAAAGAGAGATAATGTACTTAATCATCAATTCATATATTACTTATTTAGTTGTCATTTTTGTGCTTGAGCAAACTTTGTCCTCTCTGAGTAGTGTGGATTTGCTTTAAATATATATATTTATAAATTATTTTTCAAATTTTATTGGATTTTCTATTGTTGGTTTTGTAAATATCTCATTACTACTATTTATCTTACAAATCATGGAAAGTTGCAAATTGGCATTGCTTAATTTTATAAGTTATTTTATCACAAGTGCACTAGAGCATTTAATATTTTCTATGTGCAAAACATGAAAGGTGGATAAATATAAAAGTAAGAACCTTCAACCAACAATTTTCTAGTGAAGACTAGTGATAAGGGTAATTCTTGTAATATTTCTAACTTTTGATGCAATTTTATTTTATAATATAATTATCTAATCATAATTGTTTATAATAGCAAAACCAAAAAATGTATTAAGCAAGTCATTACCCCATCCAAAGAACTATCCAATGTTGATCACCTAATCAAGACAATTGAAGAAAAAGAAAGATCTTTGATAAGCCTTTAAGAAATCTGGGACATGTTGTTAGGATCACATCCTAACATTATTTTGTAATTCTCATTTGCTTATGTAATGACCCACTTCCAACATGGGGTATTCCATCTATAATGTTATTTTGTAATACTTTGTAGTGTATGTGGTAAGTAAGACACCTAGCCAAGTGGGGCCATTTCATGTAACCGTTATCAAGATTGTAACCGATGTTTGGTAGAAGATTCTAGCTCGAGTGGCATTTTGCATGTAAGCCAACTCTTGAGCTTTAAGGTAGGGTTGCATGGAGTTTCTCTTTAAAATACATGGAGCTATGTACGAATGTATCCTTTTTCTAATTAATGAAATATTGAAGAAGGTTGCCCCCTTAAAGAGGCCTATGATTTATTGTTATTGTGAGAGTGTTTATTTATGCATTGTAATATTGCATGAATTTCTACTTATTTTTAGTATTTTTTGTGTGCTTATTTTCAATAGTAGGTTCCTAACAAGTGGTATCAGAGCACTTTTCAGGGTCGAGTTATGCTATGACTACAACAATTATTGCCCATCAATTCCATTTGTTATGTTTAATTTTCTTGTGTTTTCTTGTTTATCCTTTATTTTAAAAAAGGAGAACAAAAAATAGAAAAAAAAAATTACAGTCTCTTTTTTAACAGTAGTTGAGTAGGTTAGAAATCCTATGTTGGGGGTTTTAAAATATCATGGAGGAGCTTGTAAAATGCGAATGAACAATATTTCATTCATGAAGCAGCATTTAAATAATACATTTGCAGCTTAAAATAAACCCGAAGGTTGTGGAACCACCCGAGGTAAAAATAGGGATTGTTATAGAAAATAACAATACGCCTAAAATAAAAACTAAATAATGAAATAAATCAGATATCACTAAGATATGCTAACATCCCCCCTTATTACATTATTTATGTAATTGAAGAACTACTAATATCCCCCCTGATTACATCAGTTGGTAATACAAAGAGAGCTGCGAAACAATTCAAATTTGACACGTGCAAGTGCCTTAGTGAAAATGTCTACAACTTGAGCATTGGTGGGAATGTGCTGAAGCTGAATTCGGTGCCTTGGAACTTCGTCTCGAATGAAGTGACATTGTGTGTCAATGTGCTTGGTTCTTTCATGATGTACTGGATTCTTGACAAGATTCAAAACACCCATGTTGTCGCAGAACAAGTGTATTGGAGATTTTGATGGAAGACCCATACTTGTGAGGATGCGACGCAACCATATCACTTCGCACACAGCTTCACGTGCGGCGCGATATTCTGCCTCTGTTGATGAAATAGCAACCACCTGTTGCTTCTTGTTGTGCCAAGAGACAGGACCGGATCCAAGATGAAACAAATATCCTGAAGTTGATTTACGGTCATCATATGATCCGGCATAGTCGGAGTCCGTGTATCCCTATAAGAAGAATTTGTTGTTCCTCTTATATTCTAGGCCATATTCCATTGTGCCATGGACATAGTGAAGAACGCGCTTTGTTGCTTTCCAGTGTGTAGTCTTAGGCTCCCGCATGAACCTCGAAAGATAGTTGACAACAAATACGATATCTGGCCTAGTGTTGGTCAGATATATGAGACTCCCAATCAACTGGCGATAGAGAGTACCATCTACCTGAGGTGAATCATCATATCGCGATAACTGAATTCCTGTTTCCATCGGAGTAGACATTGGCTTGCAATCAGTCATGCGATATTTTTCCAATAGGGTCTTGGCATATTTTTTCTGAGACACTTTGATGGAGTGCTCCTTCTGGCTGACTTCCAGACCAAGACAATAATGGAGAAGTCCGAGATCTGACATCTCAAAATATTGACACAAGTCTCTTTTGACAGTAGAAATCATTGTTTTTGAACTCCCTGTAATGAGCAGATCATCAACATAGAGTACAAGCAACACTATTTCAGAACCCTGTTTCTTAAAATAGAGGTTTGCATCTGACGGACATCTCTTAAAACCATGCTGCAAAAGGTGATGATCCATTTTTATATACCAAGCCCGAGGGGCTTGTTTCAAACCATATAAGGATTTTACCAATCTGCAAACTTTCTGCTGTTGGCCTTCCACTTCAAATCCTTTCGGTTGAGTCATGTAGACTTCTTCTTGGAGATCACCATTTAGAAAAGCACTCTTGACATCCATTTGGTGTACTTTCCACCCATATTGCGCTGCCATAGCACAAAGAACTCGAATGGTTGTCATCCGAGCAATGAGGTGCAAAAGTTTCCTCATAGTCAATGCCTTCTCTTTGAGCATAGCCCTTTGCAAAAATTCGGGCCTTATGCTTATCTATTGTACCATCCTCATTATACTTCACTTTATACACCCATTTGCAGCCTATGGGCTTCTTTTCGTATGGCAGATCGACAAGCTTCCAAGTTTTGTTTTTCATCAAAGACTTATACTCTGCATCCATAGCAGCCTTCCACTGAGGCTCACCAAGAGCAACTTGCACTGATGCGGGTTCAAGATCGTCTATGGAAGACATAAATACCCTGTCACTATCAATATCCATATCTTCTGTATCTCTCTCTGGATCTACAGAAAGTTCCTCAAAATATTGACACAGCTCATCAACCCCAGTATTCTCTGTTGCAGCTTTCTCCTGTCGAGCCATGCTACGAGTACGAGGCCTATCCAATGTCAAATCTGGTGGAGTGGATAGCTTAGAGTCTTTGATTGTATTTGTATACCACTTTGGATTCTTCTTCTGAGGTGTTGAAGAAGATGAAGACGGACCTCCAACTTTTGAGGAAGGAGATTTATCAACCTTAGGTTCCACAAGGTCTAGGTATACATCTGATGTGGGTTCTGATGTGAAAGCCTCATCAAAAACTACATCTCTACTGATGTGTATCTTCTTGGTTAAGGGATCAATCAAATGATAACCCTTAGAGTGCTCATCATACCCAAGAAGAATACACTTCAGTGTCTTCACATCTAGCTTCTTCCTTTTCTCTTTTGGTATGTGCATGAAAGCTTTACATCCAAAAATGCGTAGATGAGAAATGGAGGGTTTCCTACCACTCCATGCTTCCTGTGGAGTCATTCCTTGTAGAGCCTTTGTGGGTGCCCTATTCAACAGATATACTGTTGTGGTGACAGCTTCTGCCCAATATAGTTGCTCAATCCTAGCTCCTGTGAGCATGCAACGAACCATTTCCATGATGGAACGATTCCTCCTTTCAGCAACTCCATTTTTCTGAGGAGTATAAGCAGTAGTTAACTGTCGTGTGATCCCATTTTCTTTCAAGAACTCAGAGAATTATTTAGAGGTGAACTCCCCCCCTCGATCTGAGCGGAGGGTCTTTATAGAAGTCCCTGACTCCTTTTCAACAGATTTCTTGAATTGCTGAAAGAAGCCAAATGCTTCAGATTTTAGTTGAAGAAAGAATACCCACATCTTTCGTGAGTAATCATCTACGAATAACTAGAAAATACCTCTTACCCCCATAACTGTTGGGAGTTAAGGGACCGCACAGATCGGTGTGAATCAACTCCGGAGGTTTCTTTGCTCTTGTAGAGCTCCTTTCAAAAGGCACTCTATGTTGCTTTCCTGCCAAGCAGTCAGAGAAAACTGGTAAAGTGGTAGAAAGGGAAGGAAGACCTTTTACCATTTCATACTTACTTAACTCAAGTAAGTAACCAGAACTCAAATGTCCATATCTCTTGTGCCATAGGGAAGTTGCCTCCTTTGTAGAGACTGTCATGGCAACATGTGGAGTAGAGATAGCATCTAAGGCAAATAAGCCATGCTTATATGAAGCAGTGGCAATGTTCTTACCCCTCCTGGTAATAGAACAACACTTCTTGCCTCCCTCAACACTAAAGTGCACAACCATATCTTTGTCCAGAATCTGTGTGACTGACAACAAATTGTTTGCCAATCCTGGAACATAGAGAACTTTGTCAATCTGACACTTGCCATCAGGAAGAGTGACTAAAATAGTACCTTCTCCCTGAACCTTGTAGGTTTTATCATCAAGCAATAGTGACAGGTTTGCCCTCTTTGGCCTCAAAAGACTCAAACCATGATTTGTCACCAGTCATGTGCTTACCGGCTCCAGAATCAACATACCAGATAGGATCCCTCTGCTTGGATACCGTGGTAGTCATGAGAACTTTGTGAGCTCTCTCGGAATCCGTGTCAGATTCTTCAACAACAACATTCACTTGTTGTTTGTTCTTTTGTGGTTTGTTTCGGCCTTTCTGTTTTGATTGTTTATTCTTATGCCAACATTTGTTTGTATCATGACCTTCTTTGTCACAGATCTTGCAATAGCACTTTTTCTGTTGAGGTTGTTGAGTTTGTTTCCCTTTTGAATCCTTTTGTGAATTCCCTCCCTTCTAAAAATTACCCTTCTTCTGGTTCTGCCCTTTCCTGTTGATGTAGAGGGCAGTGTTAGAAGAATCATCTCGTTGTAGTTGGCGTGCCTCCTCCTCTTGAAGCATATTAACCAATTCTACAAAAGTAACTTTTCGTTGTGACACCTGAAGGGAAGTAATCAACACCCGATAAGAATCAGGTAAAGCTCTCAATACAATTGAGGTAAGGAGCTTATCTTCAACTGGTTCTCCTAAAGAATTCAACTTTGCTTTCAATTCTGACACTCTACAAAGAAAAAATTCAACTGTCTCCCCCTGCTTCATGCTTAGACTGTGTAATTGAGATTGAAGAAATAGAATAGTGGAATCATTCTTTCCCTCATAGATAGTTTTAAGGGCATCCCATGCCTCTTTACTATTTGCATAGTCAGCAATATGGGGCTGAACTTCATCAGCCACAACAAGCAAAATGAGCACCTTTGCTTTGTTGTCTAGCTTGTCAAAGTCTCTTTGAGCAGTAGATGGAGCTGTAGCACCAGCAACAGATGAAGGTCTTGTTGTTGCTCCGGATACAACATCCCATAAGTCATCCATGACTAGGATAGCCTTCATCTTGTTTTTCCATGGTGTGTAATTAGGACCTTTCAACAACTGATGAGAATCAGTCATTAATTTTGCAGACATGGTGAAGGTTCCTTATAACACCAATTGGTCCCCCTTTCGATATACCTTTTGCTAGGCCAATATACCATACAAAATACCCGCCCTTACGTGAGGGAAACTATAGGTATTTAGAAAGATCAATAAAAAATCACCCGCCCTTACGTGAGGGAAACTATAGGTAATTTTTAGAGATCATACGATACGTGGAACTTAAGCAAGATCGAAAGGGAATAGTCTTGTTGATGGCACCTACCATAGAAAGTCTGCAATCCTCATGCGTGGGGCGTAACTTCCCCTAAACACTTTGGATTTCAGAACTTTCGTCAGGATTTACGCCTAAACACAAGAACTATTAGGGTAGTGGATGGAGTAAAAAAATGCAAAATGGCAAACTTATCTCTCCCCGACGATTTATAGAGAACAAGCTCAGACGTCGTTTTAGCAGCTATATTAGGCGGCGGATACAGTAGCGCAATCACGACAACTTTACCTGTAAGTGCTGGCCAGAGGTATCACAAATACCGAACGCTACAGTGCAATAAATTGCACGGATGGGTTTTAATTATTCCGGGGACTTAGGAGTGAATTTCATTTTAACTTTTAATGTTATAGTGCAAAAAATGAAATATGCAACATACAACATAAAAGTGCCCACATAAATAACCCACTAGGTGTCGGGCGCAGCCAAAAATGCACCTTTACAATAATGCCAAAATTGCTTTTCAAAAAATTACTCACTTTCCCCCTGTGATTTTTGGAAAAAAAATACCCCCTAAAAAAAATTCTTTAACAAAGCATTTTTTTAATAATTATTATATATTTTTAAAGTTAAAAAAAATAATTTTAATTTATATAGTTTAAAAAACTATGAAAATATAAATTAAAATCAAATTTTAATTTATATAGTTTAAAAAACTATAGAAAAATAAATTAAAATTAAAATTAATTTTAACTAAAAAATAATAATTAAAAAAAAATTTAGAATTTTTTTTTTTTTTTACCTTTTTTTCTCCAAGGGGGAGTCGACGGGATTTGAACCCGCTCCCTGAGCCTTACCGCACAGTCCACCACTAGGTGGACTAGCGGGCTGATCCGAAAGGATCAGGGACCCCCTCCTATTTGAGGAGGGTCCCCAGCCCTTTGCCCGTGCGCGGCCGCCTGGCCGCGGCTTCCTCCGTGGCTGGTGGCGGAGGGAGGCCCGTAGCGGCGTCCACAGCACGCGGCTACAGCAGGCAACCGGTGGCTGGACAGCCCGCGGTGGCTACTGCTGCAGTTGGCCACAGCGGCTGTTGCTGCGTGTCGCGCCGCACGCGCGACGTATGGAAAGGGGGGTGGGTCGCGACGCACGTCGCGTGAAATAAATCATGCGACGACGCTAGGTGGGGGGGAAGGTTGGTGGCCGCGCATGATTAAAATCACGTCACGACGGGGGGGGTGTGCGTGGGGGCCACGCGTGATTAAAATCACATCGCGACGGGGGGGTGGAGGATGCGCGGAATTTTTTTTTTTTTTTATATCACGCGCGGGGGGGCTCTGGGAAATTAGTGCTGGGAAAAAAACACGCACAGGAGGTGCGTAGCACAGGGGGGTCTGTGTTTTTTTTTTTTAAATGCGTGCTCAGCAAAAACACGCACAGACCAGCGCTGGGAAATAAAAATTTTCTAGACCAGCGCTGGAAAAAAAACAGACCTGCAACCTTCCTTAAAAAATTTTTCTCCCGACAAGACCAGCCAGCTTCCGCCTCCTCTCTCTCTCACCCTTCTGGCTCTGATGCCATGTTGAAATGCGAACTAGTATTTCATTCATGAAGCAGCATTTAAATAATACATTTGCAGCTTAAAATAAACCCGGAGGTTGTGGAACCACCCGAGGTAAAAATAGGGATTGTTATAGAAAATAACAATACGCCTAAAATAAAAACTAAATAATGAAATAAATCAGATATCCCTAAGATATGCTAACAAAGCTATTGTTATTGGCTAAGATAGATAGCCCATAAAGCATCTAGTGAAGTGAGGGACGATCAAGCTCCAATATGTTGGAAATTTGAGTTATTTTATGTTGTCATTGATGTCACATTGAGTTTTGGTGGTAAAAGCACTTCATAGATAATCATCTATGATATTTCGGAGAGCATGGATATATACAGGGTTTTTATGAAAACCAAGGCAGGCAAAATAAAAGGTTTTATTTAAAACCATGGTGGGCTTATGTGGAAAGGGCTTTTCTTAAAAGCCAAGGTGGAATTTTGTTTCATCGAAAAAGGACCTTCGGTGATGAAGATATTAAAGTTTAAAGTTTAAGTTTAAATTAATGGAGGGCCGACCTATGTGCAATTAATGGAGGGTGGCATATATATATATATATGTAAAGGTTTCAATTTATTTTGGAAATGGGGCATATTATATATCGTCGAAAAGCTTATTTCGAGGGCTATTTGACTAACTTATTTAGAAGGAGAAATAAGGTGTGTGTAAAGAGATATTTCTGATTTTGCAAAGGGGTTCCAAAAGTGAAGTTTGCCTTGTTCTTTTTCAAGAGGATTAATTCTTTCATGAGGTGACAAGGTATGCAATATTGTGATTTATTTTATTTTATGGTATAAGTGGTTTTGGGAGTGAAAAGGTTATGCAATGTTTTGATTTATTTTATTTTATGGTATAAGTTTTTAGTGAAAAGGTTATGCAATGTTTTGATTTATTTTATTTTATGGTACAAGTGGTTTTAGGAGAGATAAGGAAGTTGTGCAATTAAAGGCCTTGGTGATGATTATTGAAAAGTGGAGTAATGTTGATTATTTTGTGATCTACTAACCCTTGTGAAGATTGGCAAAAGAATTTTGTGTTGAGTGTGGCAGATTTCCAAAGGGGTTTCTTCATCTTCATAAAAGGTATGGGCACATTCTCCTATTGACTGTTTATGGTGGTTGATTTCTGAAATATCATTGGAGAGAAAAGGATTGATTGTGGTTTCCTTTTCGAAAGTGGTTGGTTGAATGCTTCAAGGTTTTCTAGTTTGAGAGTTGAGGTTAAACCTTGTTTTATAAGCATTGTTATTGAATCCCATTGGTTGTGAAAGAACTTGAGTTAGAAAAGAACATGAGTATCATTGTTATGTGAGATTTGTGGTTGAGCATTGTTGGAAATATTTGAGTTGGTTGATACATACTTGGACTAGGGTTGTGTGAGAAAGAGTTGTCCCTTGTGATGATTGGTTGAGTTGAGTTGATTGAGCCTAGTCAAGTGATGTGTGAAGTGATTGTTCAAGTTCTATGAAATAAACTATTCCATAATTCTATGTTGAGTTGAGATTAAGGTTAGAACATATTGAGTCTCTAACAATTCTCTTTATGGTTCTATAAGACTTGAGTTGAGTTGAGGTTGACTTGAATTGAGTTGAGGTTGATTTGAGTTGAGAGTGAGATTAGAACATATTGAGTCTCTAACAATTCTCTTTATGCTTCTATGAGTTGATTTGAGTTGAGTTGAGATTGATTTGGGTTGAGAGTGAGTTTAGAACATATTGAGTCTCTAACAATTCTCTTTATGCTTCTATGAGTTGAGTTGAGATTGATTTGGGTTGAGAGTGAGATTAGAACATATTGAGTCTCTAACAATTCTCTTTATGCTTCTATGAAGTTAATTTGAGTTGAGATTGCCATTCATTGTTGAGTTCATTTTGAGTACTACTTGAGCATGATTGATTGAGCCTTTGAGAAGGCCTTTGGGATAGATTTGAGGATAGTGTTGGGACAGATTTGAGGATAGTGTTTGGACAAGTTCTTAGTGAGCTTGTTGGAGCAGATTTGGGCAAGTTCTTGGTGAGCTTGCTAGAGAATATTTGGGCAAGTTCTTGGTGAGCTTGCTAGAGCAGATTTGGGCAAGTTCTTGGTGAGCTTGCTAGAGAAGATTTGGGCAAGTTCTTGGTGAGCTTGCTAGAGCATATTTGGGTAAGTTCTTGGTGAGCTTGCTAGCGCAGATTTGACAAGTTCTATGTGAGCTTGTTAAGTAGGTTCTATGTGAGCCTATTGAGCAGGTTCTTAGTGAGCCTATTGATAGAGCTTTGGAGGTGACAGAGTATAGAGGATAGAGTCTCAGTGGATAGAGATCCAACAGCCAGCACAGTTGAAGATAGATCTGAGTGAGGAGTCTTCAAGTGGAGAGAGGTCCACCAGTTAGTGCAGTAGAGAGACAAAGTCTTCTAGAAGATCACATAGCCAGAGCAGAAGGGGAAAGAGTTCTCCTATGGAAGAGATCCATGAACTTGAGATTAGGGGATCAACATCTCCTTTGGATAGAGATCCATAAACATTGTAATTGGGAGTGATTCCCAAAGAGATTGATTGAGAAAGTTTTAGTAAAATATTTTCTCCGTGGAGTAGCCCACATTGGGTGAACCACGTAAATTGTGGTGTCTCTATTGTGTATGGTTTTTGTGCATTGCTTTGATTACTCGCTATTGATACTGCTATCTTTACACAACATAATATTGAATTGGAAGAAAAAGTAAAAAGTGGTCTTATATTGTTCACCCCCCTCTCAGTATAAGCTTGTGTTCTTCAATTGGTATCAGAGCGGGTTCCTTCGAAAAGGCTAACAGCTTGAGGGAAGATTCTACAAGAACACACATGGCAAAGAAAGGTAAAAGAAGAACCATGAGATCTAAGAAGAAAAATGAATCTGATCTTGAAGCTCTAAGAAGGGAAGAAGAAAAATCAGTAAGATGTCTTGAGTGTGGTAAGCTTGGTCACAGGGCATTTTATTGTCCATAAAATGGGTATAGCAACAATAGAGAGGAAATGGAACTTGACTAGATTTTCAAAGATATTGTTGCTCAAAAGGCAGCATTCAAGGTTTCAAAAGAAGAATATTCTTCTTGTGGTCAACTCGATCATGTCTCAGGTTACTGCAATGGCTTCAATGATAGTGAAGATGAAATGGAACTCAAGGAAGATATGCACAATCAAAATAGTGAAGATGAATGCAAGAATAAAAAAGAAAAGGAAAACATGTATGAACAAGGCATGCATGACAAGAAGAGCTTGTATATGGAAGAAGCAATCAGTGCTTCTAGCAGCAATAATGAAAGTCTCTCAGTCAGTGAAAAAGAAGAAGCTCCTACTGAAGATCAAAAGCAGGAATCTCAAGTAAGAATTTATCATGAAGAGGAAAACAAGCACAATTATGATCATGAAGAAAAGAAAGTGTCAGAACAAGCTTTTGAAGAAATAAAAAGAGAAAACTCAAGACTAAAGGCTCAAGCACAAGAGGATGAGAAGATGAAGGCAAAGCTCCTACAAGATCTCATTGATCTAAAAATCACGGTTGAAGAGGCAAAGAAAATTGAAGAAGATATGCTTGAACAATTAAAGGTAAGGAAGCAAGAATGTGAAAGATTAGAACATGAAGTTGTTTCCTTAAGGTTGGAAGTGAAAGACTCCAAGGATAAGTTGCACAAGTTTTGGAAAGGTTTCAAAGCACCAAAGGTCTCATATTTCAGGTTTGGGGAATCACAATCAAAAGGAAAGGAAGTTCTAAAATATGAAAGCAAGGAAGCACCTAAGATTTGTGAGGAAAGTTCCAAAGTTCCTATGGCTTCAAATATTCAGTTTGGTTCTTGTTTTGAGATAGGTGAATCAAGCTCAAAGGGAAAAGAAATTCTTGAAGAAAAAGGCAAGGAAGAGGTTTTAGATGCTACAAAGAAGGTTCAAGAATGCAATGCACAAGTTGAAGATGATCATAAGGATAATGGTCAAGAAAGGGCTATACATTGCAGGATCCATGGATCAAAGAAGTTTGATTTTGCTAGAAGAAACTTCAAGGGAAGAAGGTATGGTTTTCAGGGACATTGCTTCTCATGCAATAGGATTGGTCATAGAGATTTTCAGTGCAAAGGAAATGAGCAACATGGTTTTGGTTTTAGAGCTACACAATTCAAAAGTCATGGTCATAATGGTCATGAAAACAGAGCTTCACAATACAGGGTTCAGGAAAGGAATGGATATGGAAATTACTTCAAGAAAGAATTTAGGACATGGGCACCATCCAAAGGCTACAATATCAAGTGTTTTAATTGCAATAACTTTGGGCATATTGCAAAATGGTGTAGGACTCAATTCCAAATAGGTTCAAGGCAAGAAGGTCAAGCAGTTTCAAGACAAGAAGGTCAAACAGGTTCAAAACAAGAAGATCAAGTAATTCATCAAGAGAAGGATATCATAAAAACATGGAAGGAAGTTGATAGAGGAAAGAAACAAAGTGATATGGGAGTAAAAGTACTCCCACCCCAAAATTAATCACCTCAAAAGAAAAAGGGGGTGAGGGGGGCTAAGCTTAAGAGTTATATATTTTAGCCCCATAGGTGTCCCTTTTGCCATTGATGTCAAAGGGGGAGAGATTTGAGTAAGGGAGAGAGTATTGAGTTAGGGGGAGCAGCCTCCAAAGAGAGTATTGAGTTAGGAGGAGCAACCTCCATAGAGAGTATTGAGTCAGGGGGAGCAGCTTTGATTCTCAGAGATGGCTTTTGCAGTGATTGTAGTGATTTGCATTAGAGGTGTTGCCATCAATGACAAAGGGGGAGATTGTTGGAAATTTGAGTTATTTTATGTTGTCATTGATGTCACATGGATCATTGATGTCACATTGAGTTTTGGTGGCAAAAGCACTTCATAGATAATCATCTATGATATTTTGGAGAGCATGGATATATACAGGGTTTTTATGAAAACCAAGGCAGGCAAAATAAAAGGTTTTATTTAAAACCATGGTGGGCTTATGTGGAAAGGGCTTTTCTTAAAAGCCAAGGTGGAATTTTGTTTCATTGAAAAAGGACCTCCGGTGATGAAGATATTAAAGTTTAAAGTTTAAGTTTAAATTAATGGAGGGCCGACCTATGTGCAATTAATGGAGGTTGGCATATATATATATGTAAAGGTTTCAATTTATTTTGGAAATGGGGCATATTATATATCGTCGAAAAGCTTATTTCGAGGGCTATTTGACTAACTTATTTAGAAGGAGAAATAAGGTGTGTGTAAAGAGATATTTCTGATTTTGCAAAGGGGTTCCAAAAGTGAAGTTTGCCTTGTTCTTTTTCAAGAGGATTAATTCTTTCATGAGGTGACAAGGTATGCAATATTGTGATTTATTTTATTTTATTGTATAAGTGGTTTTGGGAGTGAAAAGGTTATGCAATGTTTTGATTTATTTTATTTTATGGTACAAGTGGTTTTAGGAGAGATAAGGAAGTTGTGCAATTAAAGGCCTTGGTGATGATTATTGAAAAGTGGAGTAATGTTGATTATTTTGTGATCTACTAACCCTTGTGAAGATTGGCAAAAGAATTTTGTGTTGAGTGTGGCAGATTTCCAAAGGGGTTTCTTCACTTCATAAAAGGTATGGGCACATTCTCCTATTGATTGTTTATGGTGGTTGATTTCTGAAATATCATTGGAGAGAAAAGGATTGATTGTGGTTTCCTTTTAGAAAGTGGTTGGTTGAATGCTTCAAGGTTTTCTAGTTTGAGAGTTGAGGTTAAACCTTGTTTTATAAGCATTGTTATTGAAGCCCATTGGTTGTGAAAGAACTTGAGTTAGAAAATAACATGAGTATCATTGTTATGTGAGATTTGTGGTTGAGCATTGTTGGAAACATTTGAGTTGGTTGATACATACTTGGACTAGGGTTGTGTGAGAAAGAGTTGTCCCTTGTGATGATTGGTTGAGTTGAGTTGATTGAGCCTAGTCAAGTGATGTGTGAAGTGATTGTTCAAGTTCTATGAAATAAACTATTCCATCATTCTATGTTGATTTGAGATTAAGGTTAGAACATATTGAGTCTCTAACAATTCTCTTTATGGTTCTATAAGACTTGAGTTGAGTTGAGGTTGACTTGAATTGAGTTGAGGTTGATTTGAGTTGAGAGTGAGATTAGAACATATTGAGTCTCTAACAATTCTCTTTATGCTTCTATGAGTTGATTTGAGTTGAGTTGAGATTGATTTGGGTTGAGAGTGAGTTTAGAACATATTGAGTCTCTAACAATTCTCTTTATGCTTCTATGAGTTGAGTTGAGATTGATTTGGGTTGAGAGTGAGATTAGAACATATTGAGTCTCTAAAAATTCTCTTTATGCTTCTATGAAGTTAATTTGAGTTGAGATTGCCATTCATTGTTGAGTTCATTTTGAGTACTACTTGAGCATGATTGATTGAGCCTTTGAGAAGGCCTTTGGGACAGATTTGAGGACAGTGTTTGGACAAGTTCTTAGTGAGCTTGTTGGAGAGATTTGGGCAAGTTCTTGGTGAGCTTGCTAGAGCAGATTTGGGCAAGTTCTTGGTGAGCTTGCTAGAGCATATTTGGGCAAGTTCTTGGTGAGCTTGCTAGAGCATATTTGGGCAAGTTCTTGGTGAGCTTGCTAGAGCAGATTTGGGCAAGTTCTTGGTGAGCTTGCTAGAGCAGATTTGGGTAAGTTCTTGGTGAGCTTGCTAGTGCAGATTTGACAAGTTCTGTGTGAGCTTGTTAAGCAGTTTTGTGTGAGCCTATTGAGCAGGTTCTTAGTGAGCCTATTGATAGAGCTTTGGAGGTGATAGAGTACAGAGGATAGAGTCTCAGTGGATAGAGATCCAGTAGCCAACATAGTTGAAGATAGATCTGAGTGAGGAGTCTTCAAGTGGAGAGAGGTCCACCAGTTAGTGTAGCAGAGAGATAGAGTCTTCTAGAAGATCACATAGCCAGAGCAAAAGGGGAAAGAGTTCTCCTATGGAAGAGATCCATGAACTTGAGATTAGGGGATCAACATCTCCTTTGGATAAAGATCCATAAACATTGTAATTGGGAGTGATTCCCAAAGAGATTGATTGAGAAAGTTTTAGTAAAATATTTTCTCCATGGAGTAGCCCACATTGGGTGAACCACGTAAATTGTGGTGTCTCTATTGTGTATGGTTTCTGTGCATTGCTTTGATTACTGCTATTGATACTTGCTATCTTTACACAACATAATATTGAATTGGAAGAAAAAGTAAAAAGTGGTCTTATACTGTTCACCCCCCTCTCAGTATAAGCTTGTGTTCTTCACAATACCTAGGCCTTAGACAACACCCATGCACGTAATTGAGCTCCCACATATCTTTGGGTATTTAGGCAGACCATATAGGCTTAAACAAAATTTTATCCAATCGAAAGCTTTTCGACCTTGTATTATCTATAGTCCATGGGACACAACATCCTAGACAATTAACCTCCCGTATGTGTGGAATTCTTCTTGGGTAGTGACATAAAATATTGGTCCAAACACAATTGTTTGTCACTATGGTATAACAAAGGGCCTATGGGTATTACATACTCCTCTGCCTAGCGTACCCTTGTTTCTATCAAAAAAATTAACCTGCAAAAATAAAACCTTCCTATTTTGCTAAACTTGCATTTACGACCCATAAAAGTGAGCATACAAAGAACTTCCCTATCATAGAAGAACAAAATTTTGCATACAACAAACATTTAGGATATATTTTACAAGTTTCTATAACGATAAAAAATATTCTAGTATCATTCAGGTCAGTGGCAATAATAGTTAGGTCAATGACAGTAATTGTCAGGTCAATAGTGGCAGTAATAGTCATATATAATAGTAAAAAATTATAGGTTTTCAATGGTAAAAATCGAACTATTAGTGTTATTTACTGCACACTATAGAGAATCCCAAGGTTATAGAACATCTTGTATCTGTCTCCGTTCTATCTATTGACCACCTTGTTACTGTACTAGGTTAATTGTCTCTAACCTATGCATTATATCTACTGACCACCTTGTTACAAAACTATCAGTGTTAGTAGCTACAATACAGGTGACAGGGACAAAGACAGGATAGTAACAAGGTGGTCAGTAGATAGAACGCACAAGTTAGAGATAGTTGACCTAGTACCCAACTTTTGAACCTAATCTCCAAATTAAAAACTGACCACACTAGTAGAATCGTCAAAACAAAGGATAAAAAAACTAGTGTTGAGATATATAGCTCATCATGATCATTATTCCAAGCTAATCAGTTTGATATATAACACCCAAATACTTTTTTAAACTCCTTACTAAAAATAATAACTCTTGTAACCCCACTTCTATTTGTAGTAATTTAGTGAAAGAGGTTCAAGACTCTCCAAAATGGTTTTTGGCACTCGTGGACATCAATAAGAGGTAGAACAAATCACCTCACTATTGGAATACCTAAAAATTTCCCTTGATAGAATTACCCAAGTAAATCAATCCATAAGGGAAGCTTCAAGGCTTTAGAGAGGATTACCTTACCTCCAAAAACCACTTGGAAAGAACAACTTGTAGATGTTGAGTCCAAATTGCAAGGTGGTTCAAGAAGGTCTAAGTACCATACTGAACAATTCGAATGAGATAAAGGAATGGAAACAGATGACTATCACCCTCACTATGATCATGATCCTACCTTTAAGATGCCTAAATTAGAAATTTCTAAGTTCAATGGCAAGGACACAAATGGGTGGTTGTACCATGTTGATCAATTTTTTAAACTCTATAATATCCCTAGATACTATCAGGTTCATATGGCTTCCTTCAACTTGGAATTTGAAGCTTTATAGTGGTACCAATGGTTTCAAAACACTACTCCTGATCCTTATTGGTAATTATTTAAGTCTCAATTACTCATTCAATTTGGCTCTAGTGAGTATGACAACTTTATAGGAGCATTGATAAAGTCGAAACAAACGTCTACAGTTCAAGATTACCAAACGCAATTCAATAAATTGGCCAAAAAAACTAGGGGATTGATGAAGGGTTCTTTATGAGTTATTTCATTAGAGTCTTGAAGGATGATCTCCAGGTTGAGGTCAAGATGTTTAAACCACAAACCATGATGCAGGCTATCAGTTTGGCTCAGTTGGCTGAATCCAAATTTTTAGCTCAAAGGAAAATATCTAAATTTCTACAAGCTAGACCATCATTTCCTCCCAAATTCTAAAATCATAATGAAAATAAAACTGCTGCACCCAAACGTTTGACTATAGAAGAAATGGATGCATGATGTGCCCAAATTGTGTGCTACAATTGTGATGAAAAGTATGTTTGTAGACATAGGTGCACCCAAAGGAAGTTGTTCCTCATAGACGTTGATGAGCCTTGTTGGAAATATGTTGAATATTTTCCATGTTATTCAGGTTCGGGCTATTTTTAGACAAGCTATTTATAGACATGCTATTTATAGACAAGCTATTTATAGACATGTACTAGACACTCCAAATGTTTTTAGGGTTTAAGCTATTTTTAGATAGGCTATTTTTAGCTATGCTATTTTTAGACCCATATGGGCTTTTAGGGTTACTATATTTGAACCCTTGAATTATTTGCCCATGATATTGTAAAAATCCATGCATGTGCTTTTGTTATATATATCACACTTGCATGAGGGTTTGGAGAGATAAAAGGAGAATATTATTGCATTGGAAAAGGTCAAGTTAATGCAATAATAAAATAATACCATGATATTGTAAAAATCCATGCATGTGCTTTTGTTATATATATCGCACTTGCATGAGGATTTAATAGAGATAAAAGGAGAATATTATTGCATTGGAAATAGTCAAGTTAATGCAATAATAAAATAATACCATGATATTGTAAAAATCCATGCATGTGCTTTTGTTATATATATCGCACTTGCATGAGGATTTAATAGAGATAAAAGGAGAATATTATTGCATTGGAAACGGTCAATTTAATGCGATAATAAAATAATACCTTGATATTGTAAAAATCTATGAATGTGCTTTTGTTATATATATTGCACTTGCATAAACGTTTGTGTGACAGAGGGAGACATAGAGAGAATATTATTGTATTGGAGATAGTGAAGTTAATACAATAATAATAGCGTGCTGGTTTTTCCCGGTTGAGGGTTTCCAAGATAAATATTGTGTAATGTGTGAATCTGTTATCTTCTTCTTTTGATTCTGTTATTACTACTTTTCAGTTTTAATTTTATTGGGGCTGTTAATTTCTCTTCAAGCTTGAAACTAGTGATAAAAGTGATGATGACACATAACCAGTAGAGGAACCACCCTAAACTAAGGAAGGAATCCAGGAAGAACCACAGGCAGAAATTTCTATTCATGCTCTTGTTGGAATTACTACTCCCTAAACCATGAAAGTTAAATTTTTCAAAGGCCTACCATTCTAATTGATTCTAGTAATACACACAACTTTATTGATCTCTACATTACCAAGTAGGCTAATTGTTATGTACACACATGTAATTCCTTTAAGGTTATGGTAGCCAATGGAGGGATATTACCTTGCAAAGGTAAATTTCTTAATGTTAAAGTAAAAATCAAAGAATGTGAGCTCAAACAAGATATGTTTGCTCTCCAATTATAGGAATGTAATATTGTGTTGGGATCTCAATGGTTGGGAACATTAGAAACCATCTCATGGAACTTTGCCAAGAGTTGAATACAATTTTCATAGAATGGATAGTCCTATACTCTCAATGGTTCAAAAGCAAGGCCTCCACAGATTATCAATTCAAACTATATGGAGAAGTTTTTGAAAAAATATTCTTGGGGAATCATAGCTTAGATATTTGTGATTCAACCTACCACTTCTAATGTGGATTCCCACAGATATGCAACTTATTTTGGCCAAGCACAATTTTGTTTTTTTTGAACCATCAGACTTGTCGTCTTGTCACTCCCATAACCATGTTATTATATTGCTACGTAGAAATGCACTACCCAATATCAAACCATACCAATATCCTCATGCTCTTAAGTCAAAAATAAAGAAGTTAGTACATGAATTGTTAAAATATGACATCATTAGGCTAAGTAATAATCCTTACTCTTCTCTAGTCTTATTAGTACAAAAGAAAGAGAAGTCCTACTAATTGTGTATCGATTACTGTGAGCTCAATAAGCTCACCATCAAGGATAAGTTTTCTATTTTGGTGGTGGATGAATTAAGGGATGAGCTACATAGGACTATGTATTTATCTAAATTAGACCTTCGCTTTGGGTACCATCATATCAGGCTCAAGGATGAAGATATTTCCAAGACTACTTTTCGTACTCATGAAGGTCATTATGAGTTATTGGTGATGTCATTTGGCTTGACTAATTCTATTTCCACATTTAAAATCCTCATGAACATATTTCACCCATTCCTTCAAATATTTATCCTATTTTGTTTTGATGACATTTTGGTTTATAGTCACTCATGGGAAGAGCACCTCATCCATGTGGATCAGACTTTACAACTATTGGCACAACATCAAATTTATGCTAAGTAGTCCAAGTGTTCCTTTGGATTGATGAAAGCAGAGTATTTGGGACACATTATCACCAAATATAGCATCAAATTTGACCCCAAGAAGATCCAAGTGGTTCAGAACTGGTCGAAACCCCACACTCTCGAAGGTCTTCAAGGATTTTTAGGGATTACAGGTTATTACCACAAATTTATTTGTAATAATGGTAAATTTGTAGCTCCCCTCACATACATGTTAAATAAGGACTCTTTTACTTGTATGGGACCGATTGAATATGCTTTCCTAGAGTTGAATCACGCTATGACCACCACACCATTCTTAGCCATACCATATTTTTCCAAATCTTTTGTCATTGAAAGTGATACTTTTGGTTGTGGTATTGGCATGGTTTTGATGCAAGAAGGGTAGCCCTTGGCTTTCACTAGTAAAGCACTCTTCAATCGTAATCTAGAAAAAAATTACTTATGCTAAGGAGATGCTAGCAATTATGCATATAGTAACCCATTGGCGATCATATCTCATTAGGTGTCATTTCTCCATTAAAACTGACCATCAAAATATCAAATACTTTTTGGAGCAACGAGTTGCTATCCTCTAACAACAAAAATGGTTTTATAAGCTCATGGGCTATGATTATGATATCACTTATAAAAGGGTAAGTAGAACATTGTGGTTGATGCTCTCTCACACCAATTTGAGGCTCACAATATGTTATGTGCTATTTCTTCTCCCATTCCACAACATATTGATTCCTTGTGATAGGAGGTACTTTAGGATTCGAGCTTGCAAACTTTGGTTTCCTCCCTATACACTAAGCCTACTTCATGCCCTAGATACACTTGGGATGGCCATGATTTACGTTACCACCAATGCCTTGTTGTTCCCCACACGTCTCCACTCTAGGAACTTCTCATGAAGGAACTGCATGCTGCCCCATTTACAAGCCATTTAGGATTTCATCAAATAAATGTGAATGACTTAAGCACACTTTTTCTGGAAGGGTATGAAAAAGGATATTCATAATTTTATGGTAGCTTATGGCACCTATCAATAGATGAAAGGCAAAATGGTGCATTCTACAGGCACTTTCCAACCCTTACCCATTCCTAAACAGGTTTGAATCGATATTTTCATGGATTTTATTAAAGGGTTACCTAAGTTCAGGGGAAAATCCATTATTTTTGTGGTAGTGGATCATCTTTCAAAGTATGCTCATTTTAGTTCCCTCTCCCATCCTTATATAGCCTATAACATTACCCAAATTTTCCTTGACTCTATATTCCACCTTCATGGTATGCCCACCTCCATTGTGTCCGACTGTGACCCAACCTTTACTATTCATTTTTGGAAAGATTTATTTAAGTTACAGGGAACTCAACTCAAAATGAGTTCAACTTATCATTAAAAAAAATGGCCAGACTAAGATTGTCAATACATGTTTGGAGATCTGCCTTCATTGTTTTGCATCTGATCATCCTACACAATAGGTAAAGTGGTTTCCTTTGGTCGAGTGGTGGTACAACACTTCTTATCACATAGAGAACAAGATTACCCCTTTCGATGTAGTTTATGGATGCCCTCCACTCACACCCCTCTTACATTCCAAGCAGCTCCAAGGTCCATGCAGTTAACACTACTCTTAGTCAACGTGTCGGTGTCCTTCACCAATTGAAGATGAATTTGCATGCAGTCCAGAATTAGATGCATCAACAAGCTGGCCAAAACCATTTTGAGCGTAGCTTTGATGTGGGTGATATGGTTTTTCTTTGCTTGTATTTGTACAAAAAATAATTCCTACAACTTTATAGGTGCCTAAAAATTTCTATGAAATACTATGGGCCCTATCATATTTTACAAAAGATTGGTGTCATAACCTACAAATTGGCCCTCCCACCTATATCCAAGTTCCATATTATTTTTCATGTCTCCTCTCTTAAAAAGGTTATGGGCACTTAGGTACAGGTTCAATCTACACTCCTAGAATTGGATGAAAAAGGTTCTATCTTGCTCAAGCCTAAAAGTTGTTGGATCATCAGACTCGTACTATTTGCAACCATACCATTACTAATGTTCTTTTTTAGTGGCATGGACTCCAGCTAGAATATGCTACATGGGAGTGTCTCCAATAGCTCCAGCACTAGTTTCCTTATCTTTAGATTTGCAAACAAAGATTTTTAAAGGGGAAGGACATGTTAGGATTCCATCCTAACATTATTTTGTAATTCTCATTTTCTTATGTAATGAACCACTTCCAAAGTGGAGGATTCCATATGTAATATTATTTTATAATACTTTGTAATGTATGTGGCAAGTAAGGCACCTAGTCAAGTGGGGCCATTTCATGTAATTGTTATCAATATTGTAACCGATATTTGGTAGAAGATTCTAGCTTGAGTGGTATTTTGCATGTAAGCCAACTCTTGAGCCTTAGGGTAGGGTTACATGGAGTTTCTCTTCAAAAGACATGGAGCCATGTAAAAATGTATATTTTTTCCAATTAATGGAATATTGAAGGAGGTTTCCCCCTCAAAGAGGCATACGATTCAGTGTTATTGTGAGAGTGTTTATTTCTACATTTAATTTTTCGCATTGTGATATTGCATGAATTTATGCTTATTTTCAGTATTTTGTGTAAGTGTGCTTATTTTTTATAGTATATTCCTAACAAATGTAATCCATTACAAGTAGAAAAACTATAGATACACTTGCCACAAAAGGATGGGAAAGGATCCAAGGGATATTTATAAGAATAAAATAAAATGATGAAGAGTATATGAATCATAAAAATTTACCTCTAAGGAATCAAGAAAGGCATCATAATATTCCAAAAATAAATAACATTTGCAACCTTATAGTGTTAGGAAATTATTAAATTATTTAATGCTAGGTAATTATTACATTATTTTTATTATGCCTCATGGGAGGTTACATGGAGATTACATAAGTTACATATTGATCTTGTTCTATTAAAACTTCTTATAACTAATTTTTGTATTAAATATGCAATATTGAAGCAATGGAAAGTGAGGTTCTTTTCCATAAATCAAAATTGGAATAAAAGTTATCTTGTGTAGGAAGGTGTACAACTGAGATGTTGGTTGTGTTGTTGGGCCATGTGGGGAGTTAAGAAGATGATTACAAGAAACACAAGCTTAATAAAATTATTTGCCTTCATTTTTTGTATTTTTTCCTAGCACCTCCTCATCTTGTTGTCATGTATGCTTGGTCATCATTAACCTGATCCATTGCTAACTCCATATGCCTATAGGTGATTATATTTATAATGTTAAGTTTTAAGGTGTGATGAAGGCCAATAATAAGTGTCTTATAGTGTGCAACATTGATTGTGAGGTCATATGAATTTATCAATGTGCTTATGACTGCAACCTGTCTATGTTCATCATCATAGATAACGAAAGCAATGCTTGCCTACCTAGGGTTCGGTCTATAATCTCCTTCCATGGAGGACAAAACCCCCAATATCACTATATAAATTTATATATATGTTGTACAATAAGAGATGCTCAAGGTAGAGAAGAGAAGAAGGATGAAATGGAGAACATGTAGTTGTGATGCCATGAAGGGAGGGAAGAGCCATCAAAGAGGTGGAGGATAATATGTGTAAGATCCTAGAGAATTGTTGAAGATTTCTAGGGGAGTGATAATTTGCAACAAATATATTGAAAGTCTATAGATACTCATATTAAGTCGAATCAACCTCCCCGATCAAGTTTTTGAGGTCAAAAACTCTATCATTGTTAACGTATTAATCATCAATAAAGGCTTACAAGATAGCATATGAACTTTGAGAATGTATAAATGTTTTGGTGATATTTTTCTAGAAGTCTCTTACCAACACCACAACCCATGAGTTTAACTCCTCCCATTGAATTTTATCGTCTATTACAAAGTAATTACCAGTGATAATAAATACTACTGGCCTGCAAGGCTGTCACGTGGGAGGGCAGAGAGGAGATTAAAATAAATTTTCATCTAAATTGTGTGAAATAAAAGAATCAATATTCCCAAAGGTTTCAAGAATGAGAGTGGTTATAGTACTTGTAGGTACCATTTTTCTTGTGGTTTTAGTTCCTTATACCCTACATATTTTATGAACAAGAAGAGGAAGGAAAAGAAAGTGGGAGTGGGAGAGTTGCGTGAAGGCCAAGGAGGACCATGTCATCTAGAAAAAGAATGCCACTCATGATAAGGACCATGAAGTTAGTCGAAAGAGAAAGGTCGCCTATGATAAGGACTATAACATCATCCAAAAGAGCAATGTCACCCATGATAGGGACCATGAGATCAACCAAAAGAGAAATGTCACTTGTGATAAGGACCATGAAATCAATCGAAAGAGCAATATCATTTGTGATAGGTACCATGATGATGGAACCCAACCAATACATGGAAAAATAACTAGGTCGATTATTCCGTACTTTTGCTACATGAGAGAGAAGATGGGTCACCAACAAGTTGGACTAAAAGGCACTTGTATGTGTCGTATTTGAATTGTTTCATGGCTCTATTTTTCTAAAAAATAATGTAATAATGGGGGTGTTAAGAAATTATTACATTATTTAATGTTAGGTAATTATTACTTTATTTTATTATAGCTCATAGAAGGTTACATTAGTTACATCTTGATCTTGATCCATTGCAACTTCATGTAACTAGTTTATTGTATTAAATATGTAATTTTGAAGTAATGAAAAGTGAGGTTATTTTGCATGAACCAATAATAGTCAACAAAATTGAGTCATAGTGAACATATTATTCAATTAAATAGTTAATATGTTATCCTTCAAGGATGCTATAGATCATTAATTGTCTAGTTCAGAAGAAAGGTTTGATAAACTATCAAAAAGTATAAACAAAACTGAAGACATGTTGGATGTAATCAAACTTGTAAAACAACAAGATGAAAATAATTTATTCTAAGAATAAAGTTCAAATTTAATACAAAATTTTACAATACATATATGACCAAAATTTAAGAAGAGACAATAGAAATAAACGTAATATAATTTCTCCAAGAAAACTTATGTGAAATGCAAAATTTGTACAGTGATAGGTATGAATATTATGTTGTATATTTTGATCCTAATATGGTTTTGGATGTAGTAGAAACACTTGAAATCCTTTATTGACCCCTTATTTCCATATGCCAAAACTTAATCAACTTCTATTTGTGGGTTACACTCTTAGAGATTGGATTTTAAATATGGAATCTCTATTGAGAATACATGTGGTTATAAGGTTTATTTTTTTAATATTATTATTATTTTATGGTCATATTCTAAAATGGATTATGAGAGAAACAAGTTCCAAGGGTCATGCACCTTCATGGCTAAGATTTAAGCGTACGTTGTTAAGAAAGTTCACTAAGGATTGTTAATTACAAAAAAAAATTCTCATAACATAAATCATTCATAAATATACAAAAACATCAAATAATTCAACCATAAATTAATATTCCATAATGCAATAATTTAGATAATGAGACCATGATATATAATACCCTTAGGAGAGGGTGACATCAATAATACTTCTTAAGTAAAAAATAACTACATAATATATCCCAATAATATGGAAGCACCACTTAGAGAGGGTAAAGTCTCGTAGAAACTTAGTGAGGGTGAATTGTCTTACATACATTAGAGATGATATAATATTACAAGTATAATTTATGAATACAATGATAATATTCCTTCTTTACATACTCATAATCTAATGTTACCTTAGCTAATTACTAAACACTTATCCAACTCATTATTATAATAAACTACTCCAATACAATAAACCTTATGTTATGTGTGGTCCATACCAACTATCCGTAACACCCATATACAATATAATTTCATATCCCAATACACCTATCCCTAGGTAACATAATGTTTCACCCTCGTTAAAGATATATCATTCTTGAAACATGGGAAGAAACCAAATGGTACATTCTTTTAAGCATTGTTAACAATTGGTACCAATCTTGATCATCCATCCAACCAAGTGAAATCATGATTAATGAAGGTCTTCTATGATGCTATGTTACTTTTATTCCACTCTAATAACTATGCTAATTACTCCTTTGGTGCCATGTTGTTATTGTTCCACTCCAAACTAAAATATACTTCAAATATTATTTAATAAATTTTTTTTTGAAAAAATGTCATTGTCGTTATTCCAGATGAATAACTTTTTAAAAACATATCCTAATCAATACTACTTTGATTCCTTCATATGACCACTCATTTCACTTTATTTCAAATTTTAAACAGTTTGTAAAAGAGTCATCTAAATCATACAATTTTATTCAAATGTTGACTCCTAAAAGATGAGATGTTTTTTATGGAAATTTTTTTTCCCAAGCTTTGCAATATAAAAATAATTTCTACTTTGTTAAAAATATGGATCTAATACCACTTGTTACAAAATTTTACTGTAATAACATAAATCATTCACTAATATGCAAAAATATCAAATAATTCAACCACTACAATAAGACTTTCATAGATAATACACCTAGGATAGGAAAACACCAATAACACTCCTTAAGGAAGGAAAAAATCCATTATACCTCCCAATATGGGTGCGATACTTAGATATGTCAATATCTCATAGTCACTTAAAATTGGTAAAGTCTCTTACATGTATCAAAGGCTATAAAATATTACAAGTATAAATAATGATTACAATGAGAATAATACCTTTTTTATATACTTGTAATCTAATGCTACTTTAGGGAGGGTATAATTCTAACCCTCGCTAACTACTATACCCTTATCCATATCATTATTACAATAAATTATTTCAATATAATAAAACTTAGGTTATGTGGGTCCCATGCTAACTATATATAATACCTATATACAATATAATATCATATCCCAAATATACCTATCCTTAGGTACCATAACAATAAGATGGAAACAATGTATTCTAAGAACAAAATGTAATCTTGATACAAAATTTAAGAAGATATATGACTAAACTTTGAGAAGAGATAATAAAAATAAACCTAATGTAAATTCTCCAAGGAAACTTAAAGTACAAATTATTTATGATGATAGCCATGAGGATTAAGATTTAAATTTTGAGCCTAATATGGATGTGGATGTAATAGAAAAATTTGAAATACTTTATTGCCCCTTCGTTTCCATATACCAAAACTTAATCAACTTGTGTTCATGGGTGATAATCCTATATTGGATTTTCAACATGGAATATTTATTAATATTACATATGGTTTTAAAAATAGAGATGGTGAATTTGATAGTTTTATTACTTTCAAATCATATTCTAAAATAGATTTTGTGAGGAGCGAGAAAGTGTGCAAGTGTTATAGAATAAAGTGTGCAAGAGTAAATAGAGAGTAAAGAGTCATGTATACAAGTGGCAATATTAGAAGCCAAGAGGTATGAGAGGTTTATCTTATGCATGGAATAGGAAAGGTTGCATCTCCCGGATATGTGAGGAGAGTAATAGTCAAAGAGTCCAAGATTCACCTTTCTAAGGTTATATTATGGAGACAAAGCTCCATGAAATGAATAAAAAATGTAGTATAAAAGAATCATTAAATATTGAAGCTTGTATATAGTTTGAGAAATTCTATTATAAGTTTTCTTCATGTTATTACATGAATGATATTGCTCATTTTACTTCTTATTATTGTTATTTTTCATTAATATTATGTTCTTTGACATTAGCCATTTATATGAAATTGCTCTAATATTTGAGACTAATCAAGATCATGGATATTGGAACCTAATATAATCTAGTCAAAAATCCAACAATGCTATCAGAGCTACATTGTGTAGATTTTATCAAAGCTACTTCGAGTAGTCTTTATTTCTAGCATCAAAAAACATATTTTTGGTGTGAATATTTGGATTTGGAGTAATAATATTAGAACTACTATGAGTAGTTTTCTAAAGCTATCACCACTTTTTATTTTTGGTGTGAATATTGAAGAGCTAACAACAAAGAAAATATTTGGTGTGAATTTGGAGTAAGATCCACATGGAGGAAACATTGACGAATATAGATTTTGTTTTTGATTAATAGGTTAATAAGGGGATTTAAAGGGCCTCACCCCTTTTACATAATAATCCTTACAAGCAAATCATAGAAGGTTAAGAAAACATGGTGCCAAGTCCATTTGAACTATTAACAATAATAAAGAACCAACCTAAAGTACCTGATAAGAAACATACATACTACACTGCCAATAACAAGAATAACCAGACAACAGTTGACTTTACATACATAACAGTCTACCACATATAGACTAGGACACCCATAACAATTTTTCCCAAGAGCTGAACCCCAAAATTTAGCTTCCTCCAATTGGAAAGTGAAAATAATTGGACCAATTTGGCTTCTCCTTAGCCACAAGTTCAATAAGTTGAAGTGGAAAATTATCTTTCCATATAATAATATCCTGAGCCTCCAACCCCATATTTTCCAATAAATCTATAGCTCCATTCCCCTCTCGATAAAAATACTTTAATTAAAGGTTATGACAAGATTGTAGGATCTCTTTCATCCCCACAACCATATTTGCAATGCTCCAACCAGCTTATTGTCTTCCTTTTAGAGTATTTATAAGGTTTAGGGAGCCCCCTTCCACAATAATGTTTTTATAATGGCCTTCTTTGATTAACTTAGCCCTTGTAAAAAAGGCTTGAGCCTCAACAAAATGGTTGGACTAGATGGATAGAGGTTCAACAAAGGCTTGCACAATCATCCCTCTAGAATCCCTATAAATTCCACCTACACCAACATACCATAGGTTCCATTTTACAGTACCATCCACATTCAATTTGATCCACCCATCTAGAGGGGGTTCCCACTTAACTTCCAACCTTAAATATCTCAACAAATTCACAAATATTAAAGGCTTCAAATTACAATGAACAACAATGGCTTCCTCGATTCTACTTTTAGCTACCTCAAGAAAGTATAAGGTCTAAGTGTTCTCCACAGTAGCATTAAAAATATGAAAAGCAACCACAAATGCCTCTCTTTTCCTATTTTGAAAAGCCTTGTTATTCCTCTCATTCCAAATTCCCCAAATAAAATGGGAGAGACAAAACCTCTAGAGAAATTTCAATCTACCACTATTTAAAGGAGGATCCCACTACACATATAAATCTCTTATAATGGATAGGAATATCCAAGGAACATCAAAGGGTTCCAAAACCTTCTCTACAATCTGTCTAGCAAAGAAAATGATGAACTGATTCTAAATTTTATCTACATAAATAGCATCTATTTACAAGGACACCTCTTTTTTGTAAGTTATTAATAGTTAATATTCTATTTTGAGCCACCAACCATAAGAAGAAATCTATTTTAGGGATGAGCCCTTTAATCCAGATTTTCCTCATTGGAAACCAACTTCTACCTTCTATCTCAAGTAAATGGTATCCAAACTTAACATAGTATTTTCCATTAATTTTCTTCTTCCAAATGATCAAATCACTAGAATGGGAGGATATTAGAGGATAAAAATGAAGCCATATTTTTATATTATTAATATGGCCAACCAAGTTTGGATCTAAATCTAGAGCAGATAAATATTTCTAGATTTTTCACTATTTTTGGTTGTAATATAATCAACAACTTTGATACCAAAATGGAGGGATAGAGCAGGTTCCAATGCACTTACCTCTGGATCCTTCAATAATGTAATGTTCTTCAACCAATGATCTTTCCAAAAATTTACCTAATTGTCATCTCCAATATGCCAACGAAGCCCTTTACATAACAAATGTCTAATGTCTACAAGACTGTTCCAAAAGGAAGATCCAACTGGAAAGTCATCGTAAATACTTGGCTTTGAGTATTTTAACCCACTCAAGATAATAATTTTTCAATAATTTCCATCCTATATTTCCCATAAAGGCTTCATTCATCTATTTTATCCTTATAAAGCCCAAACCTCCTACATATTTTGCATAACATATTTGATCCCAGGAAACAAGGGCAAAGCATCTTCTATTTTTTGATCTAGACAAAAGGAAGTATCTTTGAATTTGCTCCATTTTAATCCTTATTTTAGCTGGAATCTTGAAAAAATATAAAATAAATTGGAATAATCTATAAATAAGACTTCACAAGTTGAGCTTTACTTGCCTGGCTAAGAAGACTTCCTCTAAAACTTGTTAACTTTTTAGCTAGTATATATAGAACTGGATTCTAAAGATGTGACTCCATCCTACCTTTGAACATAGGCATACCCAAGTACATGGCTAGGAGTTCACCAATGTCACACCCAAAGATCCTTGTGATCTTTATTTTCCTTCCAACTAGGGTGTTGATAAAACAAACTTTACTTTTTAAGTTCACTTTTTGACCAAAAATTTCTTCATAAGATACTAAAATGTTTTTTAACTCCTTAACTTGAGGGACACAGGAGCAAGAGATCAACAAAGTATCATCAAAAAACTGTTGATGTTGGCCTGGATAGATTTTGGGTTACTAATTAACCTAATATTATTCTTGAAGGGATTGACATTTTTAGGTAGACTTTTTTGAGTCCATTGAAAATAACATGGGCTAAAATACAATGAAAAAAAGTCAACTTTAAATAAAAAAACAGTAAGGTTATTGTTAAGAAGAGAACAACAAGTTGATAAGAAATAGAAAGTGGCTGCGAGCCAACATTGTAGTTATATATTTGAGCTAAAATCACCTTAAAAAAATGAAGTAAGAAGATGAAGCAAAACACTAGTTCAGGAGTCGGTGAAAGAGATAAAAGAAAGAATAAAATAGTCTATTAAATAAAAAAGAAAATTTATATAAGTTGAAGTATCTCCAACCATTTTCTACTAAGAGCAGAAGAGGATAATGAGATATTAAGGGCAATTAGAAGCACTAGATTGGAGGTCATCCAAAAGTTTTCAATGCCACTAGAGGACATTCAAAATTTGAAGAAAATGTGATATTCAATATTGAGATAAGTTTGGACCTAAGAAAGGCAATAATGTCCATAACCCAGGATGAACACTCTAAGAGACTTTCAGGCCTAAGGAAAGGAAGAGCAAAAGCTCAATATCTTTGAGGAAACGAAGAACATAAGCTTTATTACATTGAAGAACGAAAGAGATAAGAATAGCAATGTTTAGAAGAAAAGATAATAGTGTCTAGTAAGATGAGATAGTAATGCCTTGTAAGAAGAAATAGCAATGCCTGGTAAGATGAGAAAGCAATATTTTGTACGACGAGAGTAGCAATGCCAAGATAGTTGAAGCATCCAATCATAGTTCATGCACCTGAGAGAGATATTGAAAGTAGGAAGGTGAAAGGTTATAGAGTTTTGTGAGAGTAACATGAATAATGTATGTCCTAATGAGGTGACATGGAATATTAGATTAAAGACCACATGAAGATCAAAGATAAGAGTTGAATTTAAAAGTTTGGGTAAGATTATTTTGGGCAAGCAAATTCATCTTTAGAACCTTTTAATTTATGGAGTGATAAATGTTTTCTAAAAAGGGATTTATTATTAGTGCATGATTTTTTATAAAGGTTTTAAAGTTTTTAATTGGAGTGAAAAGGATAAAATAGATTTAAAATGTTTAATTTTTGAAATATTTGAAAATTTAAAATTAGGGGGTTAAAATAAATTCTACATTTGATTCAATTTGTTATTTCAAAAACTTAATTTTTGGTATAGGGTATGGTTTTATTGGCAAGTGTTATAGGTGCTTAGAAGAATGACATAGAGCATATGAGTGTCCTCAAGCATAGCAGACCAATGAACATGAAAAGGAAACCCATAACCAAATTTTACAAGTAGATGAAAAGAGTATTGCTTCAAAGCACATGGAAGAACCCAAAGAAGGAGAATCTCTTCTAATAAAAATGATATTATTGAAACTAGAAAAGGAGGTGCATGAACCTGAGAAAAGAAGAAGCCTATTCATGATAATTTGTAAGTCAGGAGGTAAATGTTAGAAAGTGATTATGGATAACAAGAGTATGGATATTTTAGTGTCTACAAATATGGTAGAAAATATTGGATTGAAGAGGAATGAACATCCAAATCCATATAAGATCTCATGGTCGCAAAATGGACATCACATTTTAGTGAGTGAACAATGTATAGTAGAATTTCAAATTGGTTCTTTCAAATGTGAGATACTATGTAATGTTATGTCTATGGATTTTTGTCATGTCTTGTTAGGAAGGCCATGGCAGTTTGATAGAAAAGCAGTGCATGATGGTAGGGTGAACACCTACATTATTTAGAAATATGGAAAGAGGTACATATTAAGTCCATTAAAGGACAAAGAAAAATAAGTAGAAAATAGTCCTATAGTGTGCTTGGGTATGGAAAAACAATCCTTGAAGGGAATGAAGAAGAAGAAAGCATGTTTTACTTTCATTACTACAACCATAGAAGAAGGGATAATGGATAATTTGGATGAATTCCCACATGAAGTGAAGGATTTGTTGGAAGAATATTTAGAGATATTATTAAAATATGGGTTGTCACCCATAAGGAGCATTGATCATCACATAGGTTTCAATCATGGATTGATATTACGTAATAATCCAACTTATAGGATGACACCAATGGAGAATGAGAAAGAAAATGTAGAAACAAGCAAGAGAATAAACATGGGGAAGAGGTAGATAACCTAGGTCACCAATAGTAGTGATGATAAAGGTGATGGTGCTACGATTCATTTTGCAGATAAGGAAAAAGAGAAAGAGAAAATAAATGATAAAGAGATGGTAGAGGAAGATGAACCTCATCAGGTCATTGATGGCTATGACAAAGGCATATTGTTGAAGAACATAGTGGTGATGAAGAGTTTGGGTGCTTTGAAAAGCACACCAAAGGTATTGGATCCAAGTTACTGAGAAGAAAAGAGTATACTAGAAAATGATTGGGAAGATATGGGTAAGGTGTAAAAATACCTATAATACCATAAATAAAACCTCGGATATATAGGTGAGGTAGAAAGCAATAATACCATATTTGTAAGATAAAATAATAGCACAAGGGACGAAGGTCCTAATATGGGTTGTTGCAGTCAGTGTGGAAGATATGGACATGTAGCAACTAGGTGCTGGAACCTACATATTTATGAGATTTGTAGAGGATATAATCACTCCAATAGAAAGTGTTGGCGCCCAAAGAAAGTAGTCAATAAAATACATGTTTATTTTGAATGGATGGATGCGACGAAATGAGACGGTAAAAAAATGTTGAGCGAATTTTACCAAAGGAGGTTTTGTTCTCAAAAGAAAGCAAGGATGATATGGAAAGGATGGCTTTGTGAAGAAATCCAAGTTAAAATGGTAATAACTTGAAAGAACAATTCCTATTTATGAGGTGGAACTCATGGAACATTTCCTCTCACCTGGTGAGTATGATGTAACGAGTTATTAATTCCTCTAGTATAATAAAAAATAATGCAAGAACATCCGCGTGAGAAACTAGAAGGTAAACTTCCTGATGGTCATTATGAAATCATCTGATGGAAGTTAGAAAGTAACTATTTCTACAACCTTTAAAGTAAAATAGGTTCAAAATTTTAAGGGGGAATAGGGGAAGTGCATAGAGAGATAAGAGAAGAAGAAGAGGGAATTTCATGGGAGTAAAACAAAAGAGTACAAAGACATTCATAAGAAGAGAGACTGATGCAAAAATAATAGATGTATAGTTATTTAATATATGGGCAATACCATTGCTATTCACCTCAAATTTTGTTCTATGTGCCTGTTTAAATGATAAATGCTTTGTGTTATTTGAGTTTTAAGTGGTATTTTGCATGGATTACTGTGTGTGGAGTTTTAAAGGTGAGGGGAAATTTTGCAACAATTTTTGTGAAGACATTGTTCAAAGGGAAGCAACAAGAAAACCATCTCAAAAGAATGGTAATTGTCGTCTAAGTCTTTCCATCAAGCCGAGATCAATTTGAGGAAAATTTTCCAACAAAAATAATGAATACATCATGCCATATTGGGATATTTCATGGGGAGTGTCATTATGAATAAGAACATCTAGTAATTTGTCTTGCCAATACATTGTGGGAGTGTCATAATGAAGAAGACCATCTAGTAATTGTCGTCTTAACAATACATTGTGGGGAGTGTCTTCATGAAGAAGTTATCAACTCAAAGTGTTTCCTTCTTGTATTGTATCATCTCATGAAAGGGAAATCTTACATCATACACTTGCCACCACTTTAGTTATCATCACCTAGAAGTTGTCTAAGAGCAATTGCAAAAGGAACCATCTATAGGCAAGTCATATGGGAACCTTGCCAACTAAGGGATGAAGTCCGAATACACCATCTGGAGTATGTAAAATAGAATAAAATAAAATCTTACAGTATGTTGAGAGTGAACCTTGAATTCTTTGTTGCTAGGGGAGCTTGTTGTTCAGTTGACTCCCTCCACCTAGTTTGTATTAGACTTTAATAAAATTAATATAAATTTCAATGAGCATTGAGGCTTGATGAAGAGTAATGTACTTTAAAATTTGATATTTTACCTAAACATGAACCTTTTCTAAAAAAATTGATATCATTATATATTTAATCATTAATAATTATGAATAATTCAAGGCCATAAATAGGTTAATTTTCTTCATAATATTTAAGCTTGCACGGGGAATAAGTAACCATGCATCCAAATTTCATCAACACATCTCCTAATCAATTGATAGATGCATAAATACAAATTAAAAATATCCTTATTTGGATCGAGAATAACCAAAATTATTCCATTGGTTAAGATATATTTTATTTCTTTAGACACTAAATCATATTTTTTTGTCCACGTAAACCTCTTTCCTTCATACTAAAAGAAGGTAAGAATATTTTTAATCTAGAAAAAACTTAATTAAATGTATGATAAAAATCCCATAAGACCCATAAAATTTATAATTTTAGACATTTATTGATGATGGCTACTCTTTAATAAGTCTAATCTTGAAAAAACCAATAAAAACTCCTTAGATATAACATGTACTAAATACTAGTGTTTTTTTGGAAGAAGGGATACTTTGAAATATTTTAAAATATTTTATGTTCTCTTAAACAAAGCAACACATATCATAAATGATCTTCATGTTTCTATTTATTCTTAGAATAAATAATGATATAATTAAGTAATAATAATATAAATGTATACATGTCATACCAAAATATATTATGCATCAAAAACTTAAAACTATTGGTGTATTTTGGTAACCCAAAAGAAACCACCATAAACTCATAATACTCTATTAGGTCTTGAATATTATCTTATGAGTGTTCTCTATGTTGATTTATAATTCATAATATCTAGATAAAAATAATTAAAATTTAAAATATAATGGCCCTTCAAATTTGGTCAAAAAGGTAATATATGCAAGACAAAAATATTATTATTATTTTTATTTTGGCTTTATTGATCTCTATATAATTAATACACAATGTTAAGAATCCAACCTTTTTCTTAACAAAAAGTATTGATGCACCATACTATGAAACACTAGGATGGATTAAACCTTTATCTAATAATCATTTCAACTACATGTTCAACTCATGCAACTTAGGCATGGTCATTCTATAGCATTTATTAGAGATTGGGGTTGTTTAATGTGCCAAATTAATCATGAAATCCAACTCTTTTGATGGTAGTCCTTAGGAAAAATATCTACAAACTCTCATAGAATGGGGAGTAAATCTAACGTAGGTTCCTTTTGGTTTTCGTTCACATATTTCTCTAATATTTATTTTTAAACCATATTTTATTTGATCACATCCCAAAACTATACTTATTATGGAATAAAGGGTTTTAGATGACATTTCCACTTGTTATTTTACTTTTTGATTTTGCTCCACCGACCCATACTTTTATAATATAATAGAATTAGTAAAATAATAATGTCTCTTAAATCCATGAAGATTGATATGGGATGGTTAAAGACATTTATGTTAAATCTACAATGGTATATTGATGTTCAAACTAGTTATTATCAACTATTGCACACACTCTATGTTGCATTGGAGTATTTTTCTACTATAGCTACTATAACAACAAATTGTTGAAGCTTAATTTCTTCTATCCTATGCCCCACCTATGGACATTTTCATACAAAATGAGAATCTTTGCATGTAAAATAATATCCTTATATGTGGTGGGGGGTAGGGTCGATATAAAAATATGAAAATATACCCCTAAATCCTTCTCATATTTTTGACCCTATACCCATATATCCTTCTCATATAGTCATAACAAGATAAATCCTCTAAAAGTAATGGCTTGGAAAGTGAATCTAAGATTCCATTATAAATATCCCCCCACATCATATTTCATTACTTATTTAACTATGAAATTTTTTTAGTTATAAAGGTTTGAATTTGTTTAACGATATTTAAAAAAAATGTGGATATTTTTAGTTGGTTGTTCATTTGAGAAGAATTTCCCTAGCGGTAGGCAGCTCTGGAAGATAAAACTAGGGCATCAGTTGGGTAGCCGAAGAGATTTCTGGTTGCTGTGGAATTTAAGACAAGATGGTTGCCTTAGGAGGGCCTAATGGGGACACCTCCAGATCCTCTTTTAGAGAGAAAGTTCTTTTGTAGATTTTTTAAAGGATAAATTTTCAACAAAGACTAAAGAAGCACAAAAAACTGCATTAAAAATGCTCTTTATGATTGCTAGAAATAGATCAACATCTCAACGAGTTAATGGATGCTTACCATAGTCAGAATCAAGACCAAATATTGTCATTGAGCAAAGGATGGTAGAAGAAATGATTTTATATAGAGCCAATCATGATTTGATCTGTAAATTTATGGGTATTCATCCTATCCTAGGTCCGACAAAACTAGGAGCATCTTGGTGAGTATTCAGTGTGGTTTATTAGCAATGTATATTTTATTGTTAGTTTTTCTTCACTTGTCGATATAAATAGGTCTTTTGAATCATAAAATAAGAATCATGGTCAAGTAGGATTATTTGTTCAGCCCTAGAGAGTGGGATTTGATCTTCGAATTGAACCCACTGTTGTCCTAGTTTGGATTTGTTTGTATGCACTTCCAATGGAGTTTTGGAGTGAGCAGGTATTGGAAATTATTAACAGTTTTCTTGGAAGAAATTTGGGTATTTCCAAAGATACAATGGAAGGAAACATAGTTGTTTATGCTAGATTATACGTGGAAATAGATCTTACCCAGCCTTTGTCGATAGAGTTTGAACTCGAACTGACAAGACTATCTTGGATTCAACAACTAGATTATGAGGTATTACCCTTCAGGTGTATATTTTATCACAAATATGGGTATTACCGTATTTGGCCCGATTCTACTAAACAATATGAACATAAAAATGGAGGCTCCTCTAGGAATGTCAAATCTTCCTAATGAGGGTAATTCAATAATTAATAAAGAAACAACCAAAATTTCTCAGGGTAAATAAGCACAGGGAGATGGTTTTTAATAGCCCAAAATAAGGAGAAGGCAAAAGAAAAAATATGGTAAAGAGCAAACCCAACTCAAGCCCTCCAATAGGTATGATATCTTCAAGACACCAGTGGACCAGAACAATTCATGGAAGGGGTGGATGGGAATAATAAAAAAAATAATAGCCATGTTAAAGCCCCTATTTCACCTTCTCCCATCCTAGAGCAGGTAATTGAGTACATTGAGTTACTGTAATCAGAGATTGCAGGGTCATTGATAGTGCATAACCAAGAGTAGCTGATAATTAAGGATGTCATAATGGGTATAGAAAAAAAGAACAGAGAAAGGCCAACTCTAGGGATAACTTGGGTGGAAAAGAGATAAAAGAATATAATATCTCAAGGAGTGGGTAGAAAATAAAATAAGGAATTGATAGCAGTTCAAAGAGACAAACTGATCACTGGAGGATCGATGAGGCAAATATGTTTTTACTGCTCTCAAGGTAACCAATGATTATACAATCATGGAATTTTAGTGGTTTAAATAGTAGAACCCATAAATATGCTATTTGAAGACTCTTAGAAAAAATGTAAAACAATTTTTTTGCTTATACAAAAGACAAAAATATCATTGGATCTTATGTGTAAAACAATAAATAGACTTTGGAGGGGTGCTGGTCATATGGAAGTGGCTTCCCCAGGGGTATTAGGGGGGATAATTATTTTTTGGAACTCTCTTTAATGGAGAAAATATAGCTTGGAGGGGTGTCCTCACATCACATTTTAGTAACAATGTGATAGTTGAGCATGTTTTAATCACAAATTTTTATGGGGCTCAAAACCTAGATGGTCAGATGCATCAATGGAAAGCGGTGCATAACATGAGAGTCTCAAGGGAGGAGTTAGATTGGATTGTTGTTGGGGATTTTAATGCTAAATTATCCTCTAGATATCAAAAAGGGAGAACCCCAATGGGGATCGATTTATGATTTCCCAAGTCCATGCATTACACTTGGTGGATATTAAATGCCCTAGAACCAACTATACTTGGACTAATAAGAGGAGGGAGCCACATAGAAGGAAGGTGAATTTAGATCATTTTTTGGTTTTAAAGGAGGCATTTGTGAAATGGAATATAAAATTTTAGATTTTGTAGGATCCAATTTAAAATCACTTTCCCATTTTGTTGGAAGGGGAGATCAAGATAGTGCAACATTACAAACCATTCAAATTTGAAAACTTTTGATTACAAAAAGAGAAACTTCAAAATAAAATTTCACAATGGTGGCAAGAAGGTCATATAGCATATGGGACAACAATATTTAGATTCCACAAGTAGATTAGTTATGTTAAGGATCAACTGAAACAATGGAGGTAAGCTAACAAGATAGACTTCCAGGTCCAAAGAGCTTCATTGGTGGCTATATGGGATGAGGTTCAAAAACACTTTAGGGAAGGAACAATTATAGAGCAATTCAAAGAAGAGGATGATGCATTGCATAAAGCGGTTGAGGACATTGACAACCAAGAAGAGATCTACTGGAAATAGAGAGCAAGAACCACTCATTTATTATAAGGTGATAAAATACCAAATTTTTCCATCGGGTTGCCTATGATAGGAGATAGACAAACAAAATGGAAGCTCTTCAAGATGATAATGGACACTCCTTTGATACAATTCTAGGTATGAATTTCCATTCAATGGATTATTTTTCTAAATCATTTAAGGAAATTATGGTGCAAGATGAAGAGGTTCAAAAATAAGTTCTTGCTATCATATCCTCTATTATCTCTGAAGAAAATTAGACCCTACCTAAACCCATTGATAGAGAGGAATTGAAGAAAGTACTCTTTGGAATGAGCATTGAAAAAACTCTAGGTCTAGATGGCTTTCTGATTACGTTTTTTTAAGCATTTTGGGACAACTTGGAGGAGGATGTAATGGTTGTTATAGAGGAGTCCAAAGGTAGTAAAAGAATACTTAAAGCATTAAATCATACTTTCATTACCTTAATTTCAAAAGGGGAGGAGAGGATGAATATTTTATATTATAGACCTATTGCCTTATGCAATGTCATATATAAAATAATCACAAAGGTAATGGTTGAGCGGCTAAAACCTCTTCTACATAGAATTATCTCCTTGGAGAAAGGGGGTTTTATAGAGGGCAGGTAGATCTTGGATGGTGTGCTCAGGAGGTAATCCATTAAATGCAAAAATATGGTAATAGGGGAATATTCATAAAATTGGATATGTCAAAGGCTTATGATAAGGTGGAGTGGAGCTTCTTTTCAAATATGATGACGGTCTTTGGTTTCTCTCAATATTGGATAGAATGGGTCATGAGTTGTGTTTCTACTCTGACATACTCATTGTTAATTAAGGGATTTCTCTCGCAATTTTTTGGAGCTACTCGAGGCCTTTGTCAAGGAGATCTTTGTCCCACTATATTTTTCTCATATTTTTTGAATGTTTGGATAGAATCATATTGAGGAGAAGACAACAAGGTTTGCTAATAGGTATCAAGGTTGGTGAGGAAGTTTTGGCTCACCTACAATTTGTAGATGATATAGGATTGGTGGGCATGGCCAACTTCAGGGAAGCAAGAATGATTAGAAATACACTTAATGCCTACCTTAGATCCATAAACCAAGTCATCAATGATAAAAAATCTAAAGTGGTCTTTTTCAATCTTGATCAAAGGCTTCAGGACAAAATTTTAGAGATCATGGGATTCGTAAGGACTTGTCTCTCAGTGGTATACTTGGGGGTCCCTTTGCATTTTAAAAAACTAAAAATAGATATTTGGAGGAATATTTTGGATTGTATCAATAAAATAATTAATCATTGGTCTCACAAATGGTTAATCTATGGGGGTAGATTAATATTTTTTGTAGTTAGTCATTTAGGTCATGCCAATTTATAAGTTTTCTATCCTTGCTACCCCACATATCATATGGAAAGAGTTTGGACAAGATGGCTAAAACATTTTTATGGGGAGGATTAAAAGGAGAGAGGAAATGGGCCTTAGTAGGTTGGGAGAAAGTAAGCCAACCCAAGGTAAAAGGAGGTTTGGGACTGAGGAGATCAAATTTAAATAATAAAGCTTTGGCTAGAAATCTTTACTGGAGGTGGATTTCCAAACTAACTTCTTTATTTAGTAGAGTTTGAACTAGTAAATATTTGGGACAGGTAATCCCAAATGAGGTGGGTCATTTCTCTTTAGATGGTAATGGGTCCTTAGTGTGATAGGATCTAAAGTTAGGGTCTCTGGTAGTGAAATATGGATTATTATAGAAATTGGAGAGAGGGGAGAAGGCATAATTTTGGACAGATTTAGGGGACCCATACCCACCTATCATTATTGAATTTCCAGAACTACAACCAATAAAACAACCATGGAAACTAGAGGTTGGGTCTAAATTGAAAGTTATTTCAACACTAATCAGATGGGGGATTATAATTTTAAGAAATTTAAGAAGTTGGATGAGTGGCCAATTTCAATCCCTCCAAAATTGACACCCATCATAACTAAAATCTTAGTAGAAAGATTTTTCACATGTAGAGATGAGTAGGATGAATTATCTTGGGGCTATAGGAGCCTTGGTGTATATACAGTGAAGGATGGATATGATAAGATCCTTCTAAAGCCTCCTCCTCATGCATATTAGGTTGAGGATTGGATAAAGATTTGGCAGTCCAAGGGTTGTTCGAAAGTAATTTTTTTTGCTTAGCAGTTCATGCGTAATGGAATTCTAACTTTTGATAATCTCAGACGTAGGGGAATCATTGGCCTATCTCAATGTGCTTTATGCTACAAGAGTGAGGAAACATGTGACCACTTTATGTTTGAGTGCCCATTCATGTGCCATATCTGGGAGAGATGGTTTTTATCTTATAAAATTTGAGTTAATGGTGATTTGAACCAGACTAATATTTAGAAAATATGGAAGAGTGGTAGATTTAAATCTAAGTATCGTTGTATCGGTTAGGATCTTGAATTAAAATTTATTTGGTGGTAAGTGTGATTGGAGAGAAATGGTAAAATTTTTAGAGAAACCTTTTCATTTTTAGATGGAGTTTGGCAAGTAATTTGGAGTAAAGTCACAAAAACTGTGGCAGTGTATGCTAAAGATAAAACTCATGCTATTATAGGGACAATGGAGAAGGAAGTTGAAGTGCAAGAGGGGTAGAAAAAATCTAGTTGGAAACCACCCCCAAAAGGTTGGATTAAAATTAATACTGATGGAGCTACAAAAGGTAATTCATGTAGAGCTAGAATTAGAGTGGTTTGCAGGAATCATGTTGAGACAGTGCTCTATTGGGAAATGCAAGGCCTGGGAAGGACCACGAACAATGAAGTGGAAGCCTTAGCTATCAAATATGCTTCTATTTGGGAAATAAAATAAGGTTACAAGAGGATAATCCTAGAATCAGATTCTCAAATAATGGTAGGATCTTTGGATTGCATGAGGAACTTTACTTTGAAGACATGGAGGTTGAGGATTCTTGTCACTCAAATTAAGGAATTGTGGAAGGAATTAGATGATGTGATTCCAGTTTATGTGAGTAGAGATCTAAATAAAGTGACATATTTCCTGGCTAATATGGGTACTGAGAAGAAGGTAGGGGTTTAGTGGAACAGTGACATTGCTATTGAGGATGAGATGATTAGGCAGGTTGGTGAGCAAATCCAATATTTAGCTATTTTGGACAACCATTGTAGAAATATGGTTTTGGAGATTTGGCTTCAAATTAGATCTTCTTTTACAGTTGTAAACAGGTGAACAACCATTGTAGAAATATGGTTTTGTAGATTTGGCTCCAGTTCAAATATTATTTTACTGTTGTAAACATGTGTTCTCTTTTGCTAAGTCTAGGAGAAGTCTCATCCCAACTTATAAATGATTTTGTTTTAATATAAATTTTTAAAATTATTTTTCGATATTTAAAAAATGTATTTATATTGTCATGGATAATATAGTTCTTGATATGCTCAATTGTTCATGTGAGGTTAATCAACTTGGATTTCAATGTTATCCACTCCATAATTGAATTCCTATAATAAATGAAAACAATTTAAATTTTAACTTATATTTTTCATAAAATATAAGGTTGGAATCCAAAAAATAAAATTTATTTTTTATTTACAAATGAAGTAAAGGTTGGAATTTAACTTGGTTGATGACATAGTTGAATAATACTAACATAATCATAGAATATTTTTGTGGAAGGAAATGTTGTGAAGGGTTATTCCACATAGTTGTTGTGCTAGCTCAGAAGGATTAACATAAAGACAAAATGAGAGGGACATTGTTTTTTGTTTGATTTTATAACACAAAATATTTTGGATAAACTAGATTCATATGAACATAATTTTGTGTTAGACTAGATTTATTTAAAACTTTTAGCTCAAACCACTAGCACATGACCTACCATGGAGGATGTAGTGCAGGGTAAAATATTTTGTATGATAATATATTTGCTTGAATATATGCTCAAGTGAAGGATTGAGTTGGGCTAGGCATGTCTTCAATAGTTTTGTGCAAACCCCATTTTCCTTCTAAGAATATTTCAAAATACCATGTATACCGTAAATTTATAATGTAATTAAAATAATTATTACAATATATATAGAGTGATAATCTACACGACCCTTATAACCAATGTTCCTTGATATCATACCTTGTTTTATAGCATTTTTAGTTATGATAAAATTATAGGATTATTCAAAATCACTTATAAAGAGCTTGTATAGTTGTTAGTTACTCAATCCTCTTCTCATGATGGTATGTAATATTGTTTTTCTTGAATTTAATATATTTTAACATTTTAAATTGAAAGGATATGTTAATTTATGATGATTTTTTCTCAAATGATTATTGATTGCCTTTTTAATTTGGTTATATGGGATAAAAATAGGCCTCACATAGTTGTTAGTTGGGTAATTCTATTTTCATGATGGTATTTAATTTAGTTTGTTTAATTAATTCTATTTTAAATTTTAAATTGAAAATGTGCGTTAATTTATAATGATATTTTTCTCAAATAAATGTTGGCATTCATGTGCTTTTTATCTCCAATAATGTCTTTTTACTTTAGTTATACAAGATTTAAATCAGCTCAACCATATTATATCAAGGTTGTTTTATTGAATTGAATCTTGATAGTCTCTTTGTGGGACAAACATTCTCACCAATCAGACTTCAATGTCATTGGCAAAAATGTTAGGGTTTATTCATGTGATTGGAACCTTGGCTTTGATGCAAAACTTCAAACCCCCCAATGATTGTCCCAAACCCATTAGAAAAATGTTAAGGTTCACCCATGGGAATAGAACCTTAGTTTATAGTGTGAAACTCTTTGCTCCTCTCCACTTGATCCAAACCCAATGGATAAATATTAATATTCACCCATAGGATTAGAACCTCTATTTATGTTATGAAACTCATTATTGGCCTAGATCTAATGGGCATGTTAAAATATTCCCATGGGGCCAAAACCTTAGTTTATGAAATGAAACTTCTTGCTTACCATAACTTACCCCAAACCTAGTCAGCGCCTCTAGCAATGTCTTTGCTCTTTTTAAAGTCATTTTTTAAATTCTAAGCATTACATAGTTTTTATTTAAAAAAAATATTATAATTGCATAGAATATTATTATTATTGTACTGTCTCCATACTCTAATGAACTTTTTCATATTCTAACTCACAATTTTTATCCTTCCCTTTAACTTTTAAATTTAATATATGATTTAGTTTTTCATAATTTTTTTATGTCTATTTATTTTAAGTTTAATTATTTCCATAGAGCAAATAATGTTTGATAATAATATTTTAAGAACAATTTTTCTTTCTAATTTTATTCTATAAAGTTATATTTAATTTTTTTACTAATAAAATAGAGTTTTAGTGGGTCTGCATCCCACTTACAAAAATGTTTGCATTAGTGGTTATAAGCCATCAAAACCAAAATCTAGGCATCTAAACACTAAAACTATATTAGCCAAAGGTGTAACAAAACTTTTCTCTACGATGCCAAAAATGAAACTAAAATTTTAGACATAGAATAGGAAACTATAAAACATATAGATCATAACACTAACAATCACCATTGGAGACAGATTCAAAGCTAGTAGGGATCATATCCTCCATTTACACACCTTTCCATAGGGCTTAACCCCTCCTAATATTAGATCCAATAATCTTAATTTTTTAACAAATGTTATCTTTTTCGTTGTGTCTCTAACTCTTGTTTCTAAACCCAAGGGTATTTTCTTTTATTTATTACCTACTCTCAAGTTTGGATGCACTCCTTTAGTCTTATTTTCATTATTACAAAGATCTCACAAAATACCTGCCTCCTCTGGTCCATCCTCTTCAACATGCAAAGGTAAGGAGGAAGGAACAAACTCATAATTTAATCCACTTAGCTCTTTAGTCGAAGAATCTCTCAAGGCTAGGTCTACTACTTAGTTGTCGATCACTTTATCCTCATTCTCCAACACATCCTCCTTCCCCTTATACATCATTCCTTCTAGTTGAGAATCCTCCACAACTATCGACTGCTATTGTGGATATTTTAGAAGGAATTTAGGGTCTTGATCCTAAGAAGTCCTAGAGCTCGACTCTCCTTGCTCTCCCATATGGGAAGGACCACATTTCCTCCAATTTTATTGCTCAGCATTCTCACTAGATGAGACTCGATGGGAGAAGTCCCTAACCAGGTGACCATACTCATGGTAAATTCTACAACAAAAGGGTAGGTTCTCATAGTTGACTTCTTGGACATGCACTGCCAACTTTGAAGACAGGGTAACAAATTTTGGGAGTGGGTTTTGCAAGTCCACCTTAATGCAAAACCTAACAAATACCACCAAGGATTTCTTAAACGTAGATGATGAAATAGCTAGGAACTCCTTAAGGCAATTTTTAATACTTTCAAAGATCTTTTAGGACCATAACTCCAAAGGCAAACCATACAGTCACATCCATACTAGCACCTTATCCATCTATTTTGTACTAGGGTTAAAATTGATCTCCCATGACTTAACAAAAATTACCATAGCTCTTAAGAACCATGAGCCACCTAGTAGAGTATTTTTAAAGTCTTATGAGTAGATAAAGATAACTACGAAAAAACCTTTGATAGTATTTTTAAAGAGACTTACAATTTTAGCTCCCATTTTGTCTTAATCTAATTCTATAAAATTGAAAATTTTTATCAGGTTTCTAAAATATTGCAAATAAAACAATCTAGAAAACTCCCTAAGTTTTCGTCAACTAGAGTATTCAAGATGCTCAATATGTGCTCTCTTGGCTCCATAAGATGGATTTTAGTAATTGGTAAATTTATTGCGAAGTGAGGGATTTTTCCATGCATCACATCTACAAAAGAGGTTTTGTTATTACCAAAGGAGGTCGAGCCCACAAATTCCTTCTTATCTTACCTACCCACCAAACTCCAGCCACCATCCTGCAATGGATCCCCATTCATTCCTACTTGAAATTGCAAAAACCCTCGCCCTTGGTTTGGATGCAAAATTTAAATTGTCTTCCCACCAACTAGAGCACTCTCTCATTTTTCTCTTAAAAATCTCTTTATCTTCAAATCCCTGTTATAGATTATTCCTGAAACCTTACCTGCTAAGATCACTAGCATGGTTATGAAAAATTACAATTGTGACATTGTTGCACATATGATATGTATGTTTAGAGATTTCTAGAAAATTAATTTTATTCGATAGTATTTTTAAAGAGACTTACAATTTTAGCTCTCATTTTTTCTTAATCTAATTCTATAAAATTGAAAAATTTGATCAGGTCTCTAAAATTTTGCAAATAAAACAATCTAGAAAATTCCCTAAGTTTTCGTCAATAGGAGTAGTCAAGATGCTCAATATGTGCTCTCTTGGCTCCATAAGATGGATTTTGGCAATTGGTAAAGTTATTGTGAAACGAGGGATTTTTCCATGCATCACATCTATAAAAGAGGCCTTGTTATTACCAAAGGAGGTCGAGCCCACAAATTTCTTCTTATATTTCCTACCCACCAAACTCTAGCCACCGTCCTGCAATGGGTCCCCATTTGTTCCTACTTGAAATCGCATCGACCCTCACCCTTGGTTCAGATGCAAAATTGAAATTGTCTTCCCACCAACTAGAGCACTCTCTCATTGTTCTCTTAAAAATCTCTTTATCTTCAAACCCCTGTTATAGATTATTCCTGAAACCTTACCTCCTAAGGTCACTAGCATGGTTATGAAAAATTATAATTATGACATTGTTGCACATATGATATGTATATTTAGAGCTTTCTAGAAAATCAATTTCATTCAATAGTATTTTAGCTCCCATTTTGTCTTAATCTTATTCTATAAAATTGAAAATTTTGATCATGTCTCTAAAATATTGCAAATAAAACAATCTAGAAAATCCCCTATGTTTTCGTCAACTAGAGTAGTCAATATGCTCAATATGTGCTCTCTTGGCTCCATAAGATAGATTTTGGCAATTGGTAAAGTTATAGTGAAACGAGAGATTTATCTATGCATCAGATCTACAAAAGAGGTCTTGTTATTACCAAAGGAGGTCGAGCCCACAAATTTCTTCTTATCTTTCCTACCCACCAAACTCTAGCCACCATCTTTGAATGGGTCCCCATTCATTCCTACTTGAAATCGCATAGACCCTCGTCCTTGGTTTAGATGCAAAATTGAAATTGTCTTCCCACCAACTAGAGCACTCTCTCATTATTCTCTTAAAAATCTCTTTATCTTCAAACCCCTGTTATAGATTATTCTTGAAACCTTGCATCCTAAGGTCACTAGCATGGTTATGAAAAATTATAATTATGACATTGTTGCACATATGATATATATTTTTAGAGCTCTCTAGGAAATCAATTTCATTCGATATTATTTTAAAAGAGACTTACAATTTTAGCTCTCATTTTGTCTTTAATCTAATTCTATAAAATTGGCAAATTTGATAAGGTCTCTAAAATCTTGCAAATAAAACAATCTAGAAAATACCTTAAGTTTTCATCAACAAGAGTAGTCAAGATGCTCAATATGTGCTCTCTTGGCTCCATAAGATGGATTTTGGCAATTGGTAAAGTTATTGTGAAATAAGAGATTTATCCATGCATTACATCTACAAAAGAGGCCTTGTTATTACCAAAGGAGGTCGAGCCCACAAATTTATTCTTATCTTTCCTACCCACCAAATCTAGCCACCATATTAAAATGGATCCCATTCGTTCCTACTTGAAATCGCATAGACCCTCGCCCTTGGTCCAGATGCAAAATTGAAATTGTCTTCCCACCAGCTAGAGCACTCTCTCATTGTTCTCTTAAAAATCTCTTTATCTTCAAACCCCCGTTATAGATTATTCCTGAAACCTTATCTCCTAAGGTCACTAGCATGGTTATGAAGAGTTACAATTATGACATTATTGCACATATGATATGTATGTTTAGATTTTTCTAGAAAATCAATTTCATATTATGCAGAACCTCGTTATTCTTTCAACTCAATGGTCATTAATATTTTAAATAGTTAAAGTGCATGAGAAAGTTGGATTACATATTTAAATCTTATTTAAAACAATTTGTATTATCATAAAGATATTTAATATTTTTTATATATTTATTACAATTTTTGAAGTGTATTTTAATAATTAATTGGTTGATAGATTTTGCCTAATAACTAATGATTTATTTTTAAAGGATGTTTAAAAAATACTAAATATGATCATAGTGCATTTTATCTAAAATTGTTTCTGAATTATGAAAAGATACAAGCTTTCCATATAAAGTTTATAACTATTAAAAAAATGTATTTAAAAAATAATAATTCATATATTTAATCAATAAATTTATGATTTAATGGTTGAAACATATGAATGATTTAGAAACATCAAAATTTAAATCCTAATAACATCAAATAAACTATATACATTAATATAACTAAAATAATATAAAAAAAATCCTTTTTCTAGGATAAGTCGCATATTGTCGCAGGGATAAGCCGTATACTGCCGCAATTGCCGTAGGGACCAGCAACCACCGCAGGGATATTACCGCCACAAGTCCATTGAAACTTTGAGGGTTTTCATAATCACCGTAGGGAAATTACTAGTAATTGTCGTCTTTGGTGGCGTCGACGCCCAAGCTCAGCCACAGGAGCAGGTTGGGTTTGCCTAGGGTTTTAGCTGCAATTGGAAGTGTCGACTATGACTGTTGCAAGTGAGCGACCAACGGATAGTCCTTTATTTTAGGGTTTTTCTAATTAAAAGTTATCAATATGTGTTCTAAGGTCAAGACTGAAATCCAAAATTTTGACCTTCAGGTACGGATGGATCTGCTCGAACAAGGGTTTTAGTCTAAGCTCGATCTTCTTGAGAAGCATTTTCTAGAGATCTCCCTTCAAGATTCTGAACAAAAAATTATTATCTATGCACAAACCGAGTGCATTTACCAGCTAGAATATATAGTAACTAAGCTTCATGAAATTTCTCCTAGCATTAGAGAAGAGATTATCGAACTGCGCATCGAACTCAATGCAAACCACGAGGATCAGAAAAACATGGCTTCTAAATTCAACACTGTTAATATGGAGGATATCATAAAGCTCTGTGCTGAGCTCTCTGCAAATCAAGAAGACCAAAAAATTCTAGAAACCAAGCTAGAGACAGCAGGTGCGAAATCATGGGCTCAGATGGTAAAAGGTAATAAATTCAGCAAACCCGTCTAGTAGATGCAATCATTCAAGCTAAGTTTGTTGAGGAAAATCATAGGTAATTTAAATCATTGAACCTTCGAGTGAGAGGTTTGAAAGATCAATATCAAGGGGACCCAATGAAAATAGCCACTAAATTTTTGCACAATAACTTAAGCCAGAAGGAAATTCTACCAGAAAGGGCATGGTATACACAGGATAACTCTTTGATCATGTGCTTTCGCACCCTGTAGGATAGGCTAGAGGTCCTTAAGTCTAAGAAACCTCTTTTTAATATGATTGATAAGATTTATCTTGATGAAGATTTGACCAGATTGTAGTATGAAGAATTTAAAGACAATAGAAACAAAATGATAGAAGCAAGGAAACATGGTAAATGGGTTGTTCTCCAAAATGGAAAATCTTGGACTAGAAATACCCCTCCTACAGGCTAGACTAAGCCTTGGCTACTCCGCTCAACATGATGTCAGGCTCTGAGGACTGAATTATCAATCGTTGTTTGGAATTGTGGTGGTTCTCTTTTCTTTTCCCCAGGTTCAGTAGATGATGTGATTCAAAAAAAGAGATATTATATTCTTCACAAAAACACATGAGACTATCACAAAGCCGCTCCCCTCATATACAGACTACTCATGGTTGTCCGCACAAAGACCAAAGACTCAACATGGTACTAAGGGTTCAGGACGTGTTGCTTGTTTTTTCCATGATCATCTTGCCTCTTCTATACATTTGGAATGCTCAGATTCTCATGCCAGATTTATGTGGATCTCTCTGGATAGAAATCCACCACTCAGTCGGCTCTATATATCAGTGTGTTATTTTCCTCCAACATACTCTTCATATGCAATGACATCAGATGGAGATTCACCATATTTAGATCTTTTTCCAAAAATTTCTAAATTCTCTTTCCTCGATGATATTTTGCTAGTGGGTGATTTCAATGCACGTACAGGTACTGCACAATGCTCTATATATGATATTTCTTCAGATCGATTGTGTCTAAAGGAGCTTGATCACGACAGTTTGGGTATTTCTCGCTGCTCATCCGATGTGGACACTACCATCACACCCTATGGTAAGTACCTGATTAATCTTGGCGAGTCTCATGATTTAATAATTCTAAATGGTATTAAGCAGTTTCCTCTTTCCAATAATTTTACATGTTTTCCACATGCTGGTGGAGCTAGTGTAGTTGACTATGTGATGGCTAACCTACCTTTTACCTTAACCATATCTGATCTATGCATCTCAAGTGTACCTCCTTTAGCAGATCATGCCTTCCTCACCTTTAACCTCCCATTTGTTCCCAAACCTGAACCTGCCCCCCCTCCACCCCCTTCCAAAATAATTACCAAAATCCACTTTAACCACAGTTATGATGATATGTACACAGAAAAACTTAAAACCTACCTTCCCCATATTCACACAATTCAAGATCCCATAGAGAAAGCAAACTATTTTTCTAAAGCATTATGGTTGGCAGTTGTTGAGTCTTTTCCCTATACCACCCATTCTTTTCATCAGTCTCATGGGTATTGTCCTTGTAACTCGTGGTTTGACACAGACTGTAAAGCTTTACATAGGCTCACTCGATCAGTAGGTCATATTGATCCCTTGAATTACAAGCTAGCCCAAAACCACTACCATTATTTTCTTAGGAATAAAAAGCATCAATTCTTATCAAGAAAAAGACAAGAAATTATAGACATGCTCAAACTTAATCCTAGAAACTTTTGGCGTATTTTTCTACCCAAATAGAAAACATGTCTCATTTCTGACCCTCACACGTGGTACACTTATGCTGGGTCACTCTATGATATCCCAAACCAGGCCCCAATTATCCCCAACCCATGACCATCACATTGTAACTTCTTTACTGATGAAATGATTTTTCATGTTATCCGTAAACTACATACTGGGAAAGCAGCTAATATTGAAAATTTGAAGGCAAAATTTCTTAATCATAGCCCTAGAGTCTTGACGGTCCATATTGCTAAACTCTTCAATCATATAGTTACTCATGGGTTCCCACCCTCTTGGTCCTCGAATATCATGCATACCATCCATAAATCCGGAGATCCGCTAAATCCAAACAATTACATAACTATTATGGTTGGTCATACTCTTGCAAAACTTTTTGCAACAGTTCTTGATGTTTTTATCTCTGATTTTGTTGAGGCTAAGAAACTTCGTGCAAAGGGGCAGGCAGGTTTCAGAAGAAATAATCGTACCTGTGATCACATTCTAACTCTCAGAGCTATCATTGAAGAAGCCAAAGCCAATAAAAATAGGGTCTATTACTATTTTGTTGACTACAAGAAAGCATTTGATATTGTTCCCAGACAGTTACTACTTCAGAGGTTGAAGGATCTAGGAATTCCAGAGGAGGTTATTCTGTTGGTTATGACCTTATATGAAAAAGTCACTAGACAAGTTAAAATTGGATCTCTCAAAACAAAATATGTTCATAGTACTATTGGGGTTAAACATGGCTGCCCACTTTCACCTACACTCTTTGGACTATATATTGATTAATTGGAGGTGCTCATTATGGACTCTCTGGCTAAGAGTACAGGTTGCTTCCTTTTTGGGAGGATTATTACCATTTTTCTATTTACTGATGACATTATCCTAATGTCACACACAACTAGAGGACTTCAACAACAACTGGACATACTTGGCACATACTCTGACTTGCATGGATTAGAAGTTAATCTCCAGAAAATAAAAATCATGACATTCAACCTATCCAAGAAAGATCTTTCTTATGTTCACATCACATATAAAGGGAAGGTTGTTGAGATTGTCACATCATACACATACTTGGGAGTTATTTTCACAGGACCTACCTTCAACTTGATCCCTACATCTCAAGCAAGGTTAAACAAAGGTTATGCTGCCCTAGCCTCTCTGGATAAACAATGCTTTCAACTCCAATTTCAAGACATCAGTACGAAGATCAGAGTCTTCCACACTCTTGTTACCCCTACAGTGCTCTATGGCTATGAAGTTTGGGGCCCTAGCCTCAGACAGTTGGGTTGGTCTCGTATTGAAAGGTTCCTCATCTCAATGTTGTCAAAGTTCATTCACTGCAAAAGAATTGTTCCACATCCCATCATTCTAGTTGATTTTGGTGCTCATCCATTGCTTACATCAGGAATATCTCTTGTTGTTTCTTTATTGCATATATTTCATTGTATGCCGGACATGATAAGATATCCATATTTAGCACTGCAATCCTCGATACAGTTGGTAAATCAAGGGGTCAAGAATTGCTGGTATGCTCAGACTACTACTCTACTTCAATATCTTGGCCTAGACATTATGAGACCTCCTCCTACTAAAGCATTAATCAATGCACCATACTCCAATTAGGATATTCGAGATGAGATTTACTCAGAATTTATAAAAACTACTTAGACTGATCCAAATGAACCTCTTTCACAAAAACTGCTCCATTACTCTTATTTTTATCTCCAACTAGAGCATGGATTGATCACTACTCCAAATTATAACTTGATACAAATGTCACACAGCCTCAGGTTTCCTCTAGCTTAGGTACGAGTTTGCTCCCACCAACTGCATATTAAGACAGATCATCACCTCCTAGAGATCAGTGTATTTGCAGATTTTGTAGTCTTGATGTGGAATCCGAGGAGAGGAGCATTTCATTTTCACTTGTCCTGTCTACTACGAGATACGAGGTAGATATTATTGCTTATTTAGAGACACCCATACACTAAAATCTTGGATTAATTATGAATATCAGAGATGTATTGCCCTTTTCATCCGGGAATTATTCAATCTCAAAAAATAACTACTTAGTAACAATTTGCAGAAGATAACAGGATCCCGACTTATCACTTCATTCTTCCAGCCTCCAGAGGCCACGAACAAGAAACGCTAGGGTGATCACAGAGATACAACAAGATCAATTCGTCATCGCCTCCAACAAAGAACATCTACAACGACATCCAACTCTTACATCACTCACTTCTCTTCAACCTTGAATGTTGAGAGTAATCCTTGATCCACAGATCTTGTATATCATATGTCATCCTGTTTACTATTTTTTTTACTTTATTTTCTTTGGAGCTGCATTAGACACTTATGTTGCTTTGTATATGTCCTACTTTACAGTCCTATTGACCTCTTTTAATCACTGATGAACATCAATACAAATTCAAATTCAAATTCAAAACCTTTTTAATATATATATTAATTCAAATACTTTACATAAAACAATAATCTCATCCTTGGCATATATAATGTGAAAAAGTTATAAATTTGCTAACCCTAAACATAAAGCATATTCTTGTGTGCTATGAAGAACAATGTATGCCCTCCACCCATATTCCGCCTTTTGCACTCCATCACAGAAGGAATAGGGAAGATTCTTATTTTGTCTATTTTTATTTTTAGATATATAAAAAATTATAATATTATTTTATAAACTTTAAATCTGCTGGATAAAACAAAATTAATGGATTCCATTTTATAAGACATTTAACTAAGATAATCAACAAACAAATACTAAACAACTATCATTTAACCTAACATAGAAAAAACGTCACGTGCCCTCCCTAATATCTTTTCAGGGTCCTAATGCCTAGTTCCCCTTTTTGAAATGCTTGTCGACGTAGCATTCTGTGACAGGAGAAACTTGTCAATAATAATATAATTCATCTCCGAAACCTTTGAATGAAAGGGTGAACATTTGGTAAAGGTATTAAACTCTAGTCGATTTTAAATATATAAACGTCAAACCTTCCATTATCTGTATTTGAAGTAGAGACGACACGCACGTGTTGTAAGCAAATATTTAGTTTCCATAAGCTCTTTACGATGGAATCTAAAAAACAGCATGTTAAACAGAGTTGGGTTGGGCTGAACTTAACTCGGGTTTAAGACTAGAAGGACAGGTCAGACAACCCCGCAAAAGCGAGAGAATTCCAAGAAAATACACATTGGAACTTGGAATCAAACGACCGTACTTATCACCAGAGAATATAAAAGACACCACACGACACCGGAACACTGTTGCCGTGGACGGTGGAATTTCACATCAAACTTCGACAGATGCTCTGAATGTGAAGTAAATAATCGTTTTCGTCTATCTCACCATTTTAAAAATATTAAAATATTATATCAGCAAGTCAGATGGGAAATGTGTTCACCAGTTTAACAAAACCAAAAAGAAAATTGGCGTGGATTCGTCGCATATATTTGTCAAATCCGGCAACCAGTTTTTTATTTATTTTTAATACATAGTACACAAGGAATCATTACATTTGCATTTATAGTTCCTTTCACCTTTTATGCCATTTTGTTGTTACCATTGATTACTTGAGATTATTATCATCTTATCCGGCCGACTCACACTCAATTAAAATCTAAGTTAGATTAAAGGCTTAAGTTTAAACTGACCAGCAACTCAAAGATTTTGATGAGTTTCAGGGGTACAATTCAACTGTTAAAAAGAAATTCAAAATTTATATCATAACATGAATAAATGAAATGAATATATGTTTATTAAAAAAAACATTTCAACCACATTTTGATGAGAATCATAACATGAATAAGTGAAATGAATATATGTTCATTAAAAAAACATTTCAACCACATTTTGATGAGAATCTAGAATCTTCTTCTTTCTTACGAAAAAGATCTTCAATTGATTGCGTGCCCAACCGATTCGTAAGTTAAGGGCAGTCTTCATAAAAAGGAGTTTAGATTCGAGTGTTGTGTTAGCCCTCAAATTTGATTGTTCGATGTGGAAAATTAAATTATTTTTTAAATTTAAATTTTATTAATAAAATTTAAATTTATTTTATTTTAATTAAATTATTTTATATAAAAATATTTAATAGTAACAATAATTTTTAAGAAATAAAAATTTGTATTTATGCTTGTATCTCTTATAATAATTGGACCCTGTCAATTTGTCTCTTTTTGACATTTTTTCCATTAAACAACTCTTTAGATATATATTTCAAAATATATAAATTATTAAATGTTTTTTAACTAACCTTTAAGGTTAGTTATGTAAGAATGTATAAGGATATATATTATAAAAAAAATTCTTTTAACATGAAGATTTAATAGCTAAATATGTTAGTATTGAAATGTGCATGGTTTTTATAGATTTATGGCCACTTAGGTATAAGGGTTTGGTCAAGTGGTCAAAAATTTTATGTGGGAGCTTGGAGACTATGGTTTCAATTCCTCATGCTTCATTAAAAAAAGTTTATTTGATACAATTGAAGGTTATAGTTTTATCAAGGAGCACCATTCAAACCTATAAAGAGGCGTAGAAAATTGTTTCTTCCAATATATAAAAAAAATCATGGCTACCAGATCATACCATATTTTTTATTAAAAAATAAATAATGCCCAAGTTAAAATTTGACCATAAATTTATATAATTCAAATAGATGAAAATATTTAATTTAAATGGAAGGCAAGAAAATTATAACAAATTACCGATTCTTCTAGTATATTAAAAAAATTTCATGGCCATTAGATTATGCCTTATTTTTTTATTAAAAAAATAATGCACATGTTAAAATTTGATCATAAATTTATACAATTCAAATAGATGGATAAATCTAATTTAAATGGTAGACGAGGAAAAATAATTTGTAATAAATATACATGGACTTTAATTTAATGAAAAGTCTATGAGATCCAATTGTATCATGTAGAAACTATTAGTTTGAGTATATAAACTATAAAAAAAATAAAAATAAAAATAGTTGGAAAGAATTGGATATAAATAAGTGGAGAATTATACATAAAGAGAGTAGTAAAGATGCATATGTACTACATAAATGATGTCCAATTTCAAAACATATAGCCATTTAAATACTCAACCATAATTTAAAGGAAAAAAGAACCAAATAGTAGTATGTACTTGTCAAGTTTTAAGCCTAGTTACAATCATTTCTAAATGTATGCATGGATCATTCAATGGCAACCCCTATGGAATTGGGTTCCACAACTGATTTGGTCATTTAGGTTAGCTCAACAAGCACCCATAAGGTAAGAACAAGTTAATATAAAATAATATGATTAAAACATGTCTTAGAAAAATGCAAAGACAAAACTAGATCCATCATAGTCTAGGTTAGCTCAACAAGCACCCATAAGGTAAGAATAACTTAATATAAAATAATATGATTAAAACATGTCTTAGAAAAATGCAAAGACAAAACTAGATCCATCATAGTATTTTTCTTTGGCATCCCTAAAAATAATCATTTCATCTCTCACAATCAATAAGATCATTTTTCATAAAAACATGAATGTTTGTTAGCATCTAACTATGGTTCAATTCTTAAAAAGGTTTGTTAGCATTTAATTGAGAGTGATGGAGGTTATATAATGACAACAAGAACTGAACACAAAATTGATACAATTAAATGATCCAAAGTTATCAATTTTCTTTGCATAACCTACTACTATTAATCATAATAATGGCATTAGCTTAGTTAGTTAAATTCCTCGATTTTTAAGGAGACCAAGGTTCGAATATTGTTAAATGATACATATGTAATTGTTAAATTGTTGTAATACTACTATGTGGTCATGATATAAGATAGGTGGGTCCATGGTTATGCATAAGGGGTTGGGCCCAAAATGTATTTACAAAAATAGGGTGAATCAGTTTCAAAATCTAGGCGAATAGTGTCCAAAATCATGTAGAAGACATAGCAAATTACCTTTTTTTCCACCAAAAAATATAAAAATGTGGTGAATTTATAATATTATTTGAAAAAATTATAAAAATTAAAATGTCATCTATTCCTGCTACTAGTTGTTAGTCATCTATTCTTGCTATCACTCGTCTATCATCTATTCTTGCTATTGGTCGTCTATTTTTGCTATTGGGAATCTATTCCTGCTACTGGTCATCTTGAGAAGAATCAATGTGTTAAGAACTTCTTTTCTCATTACCATAAATCATTCGTCAATATGCAAAAATATTCAATAAACATTGACAAATAAATTGCACAATAATAATCCACATAATAAAATAGAGAATGATAATACCCTTGAGGTAGGATAACACTGTACAATGCTTCTTATTGGAAGGAAGCCACTCCACAATATATCCAACTCCATGAGCCAAGACTTCTACAAGAATACTTCATATATGACTTACTTTTTACAATGGGGGTACATATCTCTTTATACAAGAATGTGATGGTTCACCTTCCATGAGTTACAAAGTGCATAATATTATAATATGACATTATGTTAAATATTATTATAATTTTATGTGTGACCCATGCCATAATACAATATTATATTATATCCCCACATGCATATACTTAGGTACCTAACATTCCATCTCCCTTACAAAAATGTTTCATCCTCAAAACATAAGAAGAAACTAAATAATATGATCTTCTAAGTGAAGATAAGAATTGGTACCAATCTTGATCATCCATCCATCCTAATGAAACTTTGATTGGTGTTGTTCTTTGGTGATGCCAAGCTACCCTTGTGTCATTTGAATACCCATAGTTTTTGTTCTTCTAGTTCCAAGTATATCCTTGTTTCCATGATTGTTGCCTCTCATGGTGATGTGGATGATGATATGCTCCAATATTTTGTACCTCTATTTTATGCTCTTCTCTCATACTCCTCTCTTTTGAATCTTTTTTGGACTTTGGTTTAACTTCATCTTTGATCTCTACCACTGCTTCCTCAAATTCTATTACAAGTTCCTTCATGTGTTCTTCAATTTTTTCTCTTATAATGTTTTCTTGGTTTTATCTTGATCCTTGCTCTCTAAGTTGAGAAATATCACACAAAATTATCTTCTTTCTCTATATCATACTTTCATAAATTTCTTTTGCACATTTATGTTAATAGTGCCCAAAAAATGCAACCAAAGGATAGCCAAGAATAATATCTATATCACCCATCTTAATAGCATAAAAATCTAAGTTGGTATTTTTTCCAACCTGGCTACTTGAATGCATTGCATTTTTCTCTTTATTTATATTTGTATTAATTTTAAATAAATTTTATTATTTATTTACATATTTTTTAACATTTTTATATTTTTTTATCAGTATCACCTTTTATATCATTTATATTTTAGATTAAGATAATAATTTATGATGAAATACTTATTCTTACTTTTTGTATTACACAACTTTGAAGCGTAATCCATCTAGTTAGACCAATTAATCTAGGGCATTATCCTTTATACCATTACATTGACTTCTATGGTGTCGATAATTGGTATTACAACAAGCACACGTTTCACTATAGGTATAATATTTATAATAGTATACGTTCTCACTCTCATTCTTACAATCACTAGCCTTTGTTCTCATAGCAACCTCTATGTGGGTTGAAGTTCATGAGAATTCATCTTTATGTTTGAAATACAATAAGTAAAAAAAATATATGCTAAATAGAGAGATGAAAATAGTGCCTCCAAATCAATGAGAAAGTGTTTGTATGTGCCTATATATTATGTAAGAGTGTTCATTCTCACTAATGTGCTAGTACTTTAGAAATATGTCAACAACAATTTTAAGAAGTATCTTAAGAGCTACCCTTGTTAGCAAAATCATACTCATATTTTAAATAAAGCAATTATAAAATTTAGAATGCTTATACCAATGTTAGAAAATTTGCAACTTAGAAAAAACTTGACACTCTAATATTGGATATTTTATTGGTAACTTGAACAAAACTAAAGATAATATTTCAATTAAAAATATACACATTTTAAACAACAATTGGAGAGACGAAAAGCTGATTTTATATTATATATTTATAAAAGAGAGTACAATTACAATTATTGATCATGAAATCCAACTAAACGCATAATACAAATTCAAAATTTGAAAATATAAGGCAATTACAATTACAATTACCTTTTGAACTAGATGGTTGGACTTGACTTTGATAGGTGGTTGAGTTGGAGGCTCCTTAGGTATGGGATCATCATGGTATATATCCTCTATTTCTCTCATTTTTTTTGTTTCTACCTCTAGTGCCTCAATATCCTTTGTAGTAAACTAAATATTTGATAGACTTTTGGCAATCTAATTTTATACTGGATCTAGCTTATCCAAGTTAATCACCTCATAGGATTCATTCATGTCCACTTGTCTTGTGTGAAATCAAATATTGTACTATATAAATATAAGGTTGTTTAGGTGCTCCTATGTCAACCCATCATGCTTCTTGGTATGTACAACCTCAATTAGAGACCAATTACACTCACATCCACAAGCGTTGCAATGATTACACAATATCCAAATTATAATCTACAATTTTTAAAAAAATTATTAATTACATTTCTAATTGTGTTATTGTAAACTACAAGAACAAATGTTGAAATTTAAAAATATCTAATTGTAAGGATGACCTTAATGCTTTATAGACAGAGAATAAAATTGGGTCCCCTAAGCCTTCTTATATGTTTGCAACTTAGTAAGGAAGAGACAATGTTTAGTAGTATAATCTATCATCTTTCTAACACAAGTATATAATCCCTCTATACCTCTTCATTAGGATTAAAATTACCAGTGAAAAATAATTTGGGGATCAATAAGTACCCTATAGAATGATTAGGTTGATGGATTACTCTCATCCATCTATTATCAATTATATGCCAAATGGATTCATACTTGCATTGATTACCACCATAATAGTTTTGGATGACCTCTTTTGCTCTACTCATCACCTCATATAGATATCTCATTGCTAACTTTTTTACATCTACAAGGTGTAGAATCCTTACCAAGGGTTTTGTCACGTATAATGTAAAAATTAATAATTATAATTTACTTAATATATTTAATTAAAAATTACAAATTAGAATTTGTAAACTTTAGTTAAATTAAAAAAACCAAAACTAAATAATAATCATCTAAAGCCAATTTATTGTTAGTCTATGTGACTCAAGGTCCCAATATCTTTCATATTACTTGGAATGTCATACGTACAAGTTTGTTCAAAAGATGAAATATTTAAAGGAGTTTATCAAGATTTAGAATGTCAAATCATTTGGTAATATTTTTAAATAAAATAAAGAAATTGAAACCAAGCTCAAAAATTTATAAGAGATAGTGCAAACTAATAAAATTGATAATATGTGAAAGAAAAACAATTACTTTATGATTATCATAGTGCATTAAAAAATGACGAGTCATATTTGTTCGAAAAATAGCTCAAGTAAGAAATAGAAATACAATTATTTTTTATATTATAGTAAAAATATTTTTTTCTTCTCATTACATAAAAAATATTTTAACTTTAAATGAAAGAAATAATGAGCAAGAAGATATAAGAAAAGAAACAATTAATTATTTCAAAAATATTTTATCAAATTTAAAACAAAATAAAAAACATAAAATAAGTTCAATTATTACACAAATACAAAAATAAAAATTTAATAATAAAATATCTATAAAAAAACTAGATAAAACAATAAAAAAATATAACATTTGATTAGTTGAAAAATTACCTTGGGTAAATAGCTTGCTCCTACATAGTACCTAGCTAAATAGACAAGAAACATCAATCCTTTCAATTCAAGTTTGAAGATAGAAAATAAAAAACAACAATACCTTATTATGCATCCATCTAACTATATCATAAAATAGTTGATTGGACTATTCCATTAATTTTTTTTTTTTTTTAAAGCATGACTTGGACATACTAGGAGAATGAAAGTTACATGTTGATAGCATCAAAAGAGTCACAGATGTATATGCATCAATTTTATTTTAATTTTTTCTCACATTAATGAGCTTCACCTTACATGCTAGAATGGCAATTTATGTTAAAGGGTGATTGACAACGTTTCTAAGCTATAAACAAAAACCTAACTATAGGTCCTCAAAATATTGAAAGGACCCCTCTAGTGTAGCCCTTGTTGTAGATACTTCAAAAACTTACTCTAAAACTGGCGGTAAAAAACAACTGAAGGAAATGTTGAATGCGTAGAAAATAAAAACATATCTTTCTTGAGAAAACGGTATCAACCAATTATACATCATATACATTGGCGAGGTGAATCCATTACATTTAATGCAATAGGCGTCCATTAGCTCAAATACACAACGTATTGTGCCGTTCCACTTGCAAACTTTAGTTAGTTATTTACATAATTTTTGAGACAAGGCTCACTCAAAACAGTTTTATTATGCTTTTATATCGATGAAAAAAGAATATTGAACAATTTAATTTGATTAAAATATTAGTATTATTTTCATATTACTAATACAATTATTTATATTTATGAAATGAAAAATAATATTAAACAATTTATTTGATAAAAAAAATTATATTCTTTTCAAATTACTAATTTAATTATCAAAGATCTCGATGGTGGTATGAAACTCGGAGTTTGGTTGAAGGAGCATGGAAGACTAGATTGATTGAAGGAGCGTGGAAGGCTAAAGGAGTGTGAAAGGTTGGGTTGGCTGAGGACAAATGCTGAATGAGCGTGAAAGGTTAGGTTGGTTGAAGGAGCTACAATAGAAGGCTGGATGCTAGGTGGAAGGTTGGGATGATTGAAGGAGCATGGAAGGTGAGTAAGGTTGAAGGAGCGTGGAAGGTCGGTCTGGTTGAAGGATCTACAACAGAAGACTGAGATGCTAAGTGGAAGGCTGAGAAGGTTGAAGGAGCGTGGAAGGTTGGTCTTTGTTGGGTGGAAGGTTTGTTTGAGGCTGAATTGGCTGAAAGAATCACAACAACAGGTTGGATTGCTAGATGAAATGCAGCAACATGTTGGGTTGCTAGGTGGAAGGTTAGGATAGCTGAATCCCTTTTTGTCTTTGGTGTGCCTGTGGGTTTAGAATCCATAAGAATTGGGGTGTTTTTTTACCCCTCTTTGTGCTACAGAAGTGAGCCTCTTTGCATCTTGACCAAATCTTGGATTGGTCTATTGTACTCAGTGTTGGTGGTTTGTGATTCTAGTATCAAGGTTCTTGTTTGGACAGGTTTTGATTTTGATTTTAAATTTGAGTGCCTCTTGAACTCGATGTGTTTGTTGCTTGGGTTCCTGTTTTGGGCAGGTTCCTTAATTTTTTATTAATGATTGAGCGCCCTTGGTTCCAGATCTTTGCTTTCCGTTTTGGGTGGGAATGTTTTATTTCAAAATCCATGTTGTAGGATGTGTTTTTTCTCTCGAAGGTTGGTGTTTTCGGCTACAAAGTTCCTAATGGAGTGGATAATATTTTTTTTTTGCCTTTTGATTCATATTGGAGTAGTCTACCCCCTGGTTTTGTTGTAGGTTTTCAATTTTTTTGGTGGAGGAGGACAACTTAAATTCAAATTTAGGCAGGAACTTGATAGTGCTTTGGTCTGTTCTTGCTTGCTAGGGATTCGTCTTCGAGAAGTTATGGGGTATGGTTGTGACCTCTCTACAACACTCGATAAAAGGTTGTTCAATGGGACTTTCTAGTAGGTTTTTTATTGGTTTGGAGTTTGACCCTGTGTGCCTACTACTGGAAGGAGTTCTTGTTGTTGGTTGTTGGGTACCTATTGGTGGAGGCTAGAGTTGCTAGAATCAGGATTCCTGTTATGGGCAGGAAGGCCTAATTTTTATCTATGATTCAAACTCGAGCGCTCTTGGTGTTTGAGCGAAATTTTTCAAAATTGAGCGCTCTTTTTATTTTTATTTTTAAATTCAAATTGATGTCGGATAGCATTGTTGGTTGTAATGTTGGATCCATTGGTCAATTTCCCTAATTCTCGAGGTAGTTAGTTCTTTGGCTTGGGTGGGAAGCTTCATTTTGATTTTGTTTTTTAATCCTCCAACCTAAGAAGGAATGTTGTTTGTTTTGGATCTGTGGAATCCGACTCAGTTTGGTTTCTAGGTTTTGGAATGATCATTTATATCCGATATATATGATCAAACTCTTAAAATTTGATTGCTTTCAGTTCAGGTTAGGTAGAAGCCACGTGAGTTTGGTTTATTTTGTTTGAAGTTTGGTCTCATTTTCCCTTGGGTAGGTCAGACCTTCTTGTGTTTCGTCTTAGTTTTTTTTTGAATGTTTTTATTGCTAGAACTTACGTCCGAGGACCCTTTTTTCTTTTAAATGTTTTTATTGCTAAAGCTTAAGTTCGAGGACCCTTTCAAAACCCTTTCTATAAAAAATTCAAAACCCTTTCAAAACCCTTTCTATAAAAAATTCAAAACCCTTTCAAAACCTTTTCTTATACCTAATAATTTTTTTTTATCAATTTCCATGCTTTTTCGAATTAAAGTTCTTCTTGGAGCACCATGTCTAATGAACCATACTATAAGGAAATATCAACTGATGTAATTGAAGGCGCAATCAAGCGCATATGCTTGCTTTGAACTAAAGGTTTTTCTCAGACGTGCCTCTTGCTGTTATTTATCAACCATTCCTCTTTAATAGAATAAATGTCTAAAATGTTTTGTTTTGTTTTCTTTTTTTTCTTTGTGGTGTGGCAGTCGATCAACAAGGAGGAAAACGGTTTTGGTCGATTTTTGTATCAACTTGTTGTGTCGAAAGGTAATCATTCAATTTATTTCCAAAATTGAATGGAAATAAATTGAATCTTATAGGGGTGCTTAGAAGATCAATTCCATTGGTTTAGATAAAGACAAAGTAATTTTGGAGTACACGATTCCTAGAAGTCGTAAATGGTTTTTGATTTGACGGGTGAAACCACCTATCAAATTGCAGTCATCTGGTGGTGACAAGACGACTCGCCCATCGCCATGCAGTGATTTGAGGTCCCGGACTCAACGTGGGACAAGAAGGGCCATGAGGATGTGGTCCTACTCGCAGCCAGTGCCATGCCCACAAAAAAAAAATACTCTGCTCTGCTCTCTGACGATCATAGATTGCACCAAATCCAATCTGACGAGTGCCAGTGCGCCACCAGTTTTGAGGGGAAAGAAAGGGGACCGTACCCAATCAACAGAAAATTGGAAAGCCATTGAAGCCAGTTGGGTATAAAATATGACTAGGATTGCATTAGCTTAAATAAGCACGTTTATGCAAACTTATTTAAGAAGCGTCGTAATGAATATATGTGATGTCTTATATATATAATGCAAAAGTAAAGCAATGTAAAGGATTTTTCGAGGGGAGGAAGCGCCATTGTTGAACATCTTATATTCTACCACAACTACAACTACCATCTTTTATTTACAAGAATGATTAAGAATAAGGTATTATAGTCACCCATTACAAGTCTGTCAATTTTATCATAAAACATATCTGGAAGCATTAGGGCAAAACCCATTCTAAATCCATCACATAGATGCTACATTACCTCTCAACCATTGCAAAATCTGAAATCAAGTAAACATTTTTTTCTGTGTGATGGCTCTCTTCCATGAATGTTAATTGAATATGCTAAAATTCACCATGTAAGTGTCATATTAATAACAAGGATATAACCACATTAGATTTATTTATAGAGATCCCTTAATATGTGTATCATGCGATACAAACAAGTTTGTTATGATAAGATATGCTGATATGTAAAATTAACATAATTATTTTATTTATAGATATTTTTCGTTACTAATGTTTGGAAGTCTTAAAACACAAGGGTTTAAAGTATGCATCCTACTACAACTTGAATGATTAGGACTATTACAAGTGTTTTAGTTTTATCATAAAAGCTATTTGGAATCACCGAGTAGAACTTGTCCGAAATTTATTATATAGACTACACAAACCTAAACTAAGTTACCTACATTTAAGCCATATTAAATTTTAAAGTTAAGTAAATAAAAAATTGCTGGGATGAAAGTATAGTTTTTTTATCATGAATTTCGATCATAGTTGCTCTATCTTTTAATAAAATAGGCATGATATAGTTTTCTTATCTATTTTACGACTATTAACACATGCACTCCAGTATGAAATACATGAAGTATATATCTTTTTTATTTTGATTATATATGAGAGTTGGTTACAATCACTATTTTTAGTAACTAGTCAGCGTAGAGTTTAAACCACAAGGGCTGCTCCCAACAAATCTATTCGTCTCGTTCTTGTTGACCTAGCTTGAGATGGAAACCATTGATTGCTCGGGGTCCGTACCGTCGTCGGTCTGACGTGCACTCAAAGGATTCAGAGCAGACTGCTACCTTTGCAAAGGGTTGGATTCCCCCAAAGATACATGAAGTATATATCCTTAGTAGGAAAAGCATATGAACAAATTGTAATTCCATATCCTTTGGATCCACTTTATAACATTTCACCAAAATGGGGTTACATGCCCAAAAAAACAAGACTTTTTAAAGTCAAACATCTATAACACTAATTCCCAAAATGTAATAAAAATCTTAACCCATATACGTCAAGCCTTTATTGAAGCCTTTGACAAGAGGAATGAAGATGAATTATTTTCATCAAAATCACAAGATCATTAAATAAATTCACAATTTAAGGGTTTATTCTCTTCTCTATTAGGCCTTAAATAAGCTTTACAATGTTTGTGTAGTCACTATTGTTTCTATATTACTTTTATTTTCTTCATAGTTCTTTTAATTTTCAAGATGACATTCTAGAATTGGACTATATTACCTGAATATCTCATAGTACTATAATTATTTCACTCCAAAACTTTCACATTTATAGGATTCCCTTCATGAATGAATATTAGTTACCATATATTAAAAGATCCCTTATATATTTTCTCAAGCACTCTTTTATTAATACCTTTTTAATCATGTGTTATACTTTACTTAAATTTTATCAAGCTGTAAAATATTGGTTTTATAACCCTAAATATTACAAAGAATATCTTTACCTTGGGACACTACCTAGTAATAAATTCTTCTTATCTTCTCAATTTTAGTTTCTTATCGACCTTATGTAGGTGCATCATGCCATGTACAAGGAATTATAAGCTCATGTTTAAATAAGGTATTCCTATACATTCCAAATAGTACCTAATTTTATGATGACCTCCCAAATATTTCTTTAAGTACTTAACATAATGAAAGAGGTAAACCAAATCCTAAATGGGAGTCTCTTTTTTGTTTTTAGATTCCACTCCTAAAACATAATATCACTTAGGTAGTGAAGACATGACAAAGCAATAATGGGATCAAAGATTGACTAAAAAATTAACATGTGACTATAAGATTGATAATAGGTGACTCACTCAATAAATTATTTTATTCATAGTCCTCACATAGAGAGAGACATAAATAACTCCTTTGACTCACCAAAGGTAAACTAAGTTAATTTAAATAAGTACATGACATCCCTTTATAATATTGGTACTTATTCATTCTCTATTAGAAATATAATCACAAACTCACTCATGGCCATTATTATTGGAAATGAAATACAACCGTACCTAGCAAATAGAGATAATCTAGAAAATCATGATTTTAGTATTGAATCTTAATATTAATCTTACCTTACAAATGATAAAAAATTCCTTTTTTTTTTTGTCTTGTGCTAAAATTAACTCTCTCATCATGGAAGAAACTATCTCTACCACCTATTATCCTCAAGATCATCCACATGTATTAAGTATATCCACCATCCTCTAGCTGAGTCTTGTACCTATAGAAAAATTGAAAGGGTGCAATAATTGCTTAGACTAGGATGGTAATAATAGAGCCTACATAATCCCTATATGGGTCTTTGGACCACTTGATTTCATCTAACTCAATTACCTTGGAATTATATTTCACATCTCTTGGAATTTTCTCCTATTAAAAAAGTAAACATGGCTAGTTGGGCTCTAAAAGTGGATCCACTAAATATGATGACCTTCATTCTCAAAGATTGAATTTTACAAGGAAAACCACTATATTCACTTTCACATCATGTCCTTACAATTGATGTGTTGCCTTTATAGTTATGTTTCATCACTCTTTAATAATGTGAATAGGTAAGTATCCCTTTCTAATTTTAAAGCATCACTAAAACTATCGACCTCAACTCTAGCCTCATTCTAAAACAAAGTCATCTTAGAATAGTAGTCTTTAATAATATCATTTTCATATTATATGATGCCATTTACTTTAATATCATTTGAGCATATCTGAATCTGCCAACAATTAGCAATAGATTTAAGAATTTATGGATTCTTCAAGGATTTATATAACCTTCTTGCAACCACAAAATCACTATCCACTTGTGCTCTTCACAAACACCACCAATGTACTAAAAAGGCTTGGTTTGTATCTTGAGGCACAATCTATGTTTATATTATGTATTCCTTAATATGTGGAGACCATATTTTTACACTCATTTGTTCTCTATCAAACTCATAATTGAGATATTTGTTATCAATAGTTAACATACCCATCATCATCAATTAATTTTATACACCTAAATAAACATAAAATAGTTTTATAAATAAAATTCATTGAAATCCATTTGATGTCTACATCAAAAAATGCTTTCTAAAATAGTAAAGACTTGAATTTTGTTACTCATAACTAATATTCAATCGCCATACTTAATTTTTAACATGACATGCATATTAAATTTCACTATACTTTGTATCATGAATAATTAATCTTTTGGACTCAAAAAAATCTTAGTATAGTTAATTTTTCAATTGTATTGGTAAGTGTGAAAATTAGGTTGTTACAATAGTCTTGTGTTACAAATTTGTTATTGATCAATCAATTTTCAACTTTTTATTCAATATTTTAAGATGTATCTAGTAGAAGAATATCAACTTGATACAATTTGACCTATGATCGATTTCTAGGGGAGTCAAAATAGTGATTATATGATCCTATATATAATTAATTAAAATACAATATTAAATATAGATAAAAGTAATATTCATTCTTATTCAAATCAAGACCTTTGCAAAATAGTTGTATAAACATGTATTAGATTTTAATAATTAGATTTTTAAAATTTAACATGATAACATAACTAAGTCTATAAAGTAATTTTATGGTAGAGGAAAAAAAGATGTTAAAGAAAAATTACAAATAGATATTGAGGTTCAATACCATTCTCAAGTGCTTCTAGATTGACCCATTATTGTACACAACCAACACACATATATATATATATATAGAGAGAGAGAGAGGATCATAATGTATGTCAAAAGATTAATTTTGGTTATGTTGGATTTTGAGTGTTAATCTTCAAACTTTTATAGTGGATCTTAATGATAAAACCTTAGAACATGATATTAGATTAATGAAATAAACAACATAAAAATAAATTAATTAATTTAATATATGCATTACGATAACATTATATAAATATTTAAAATATAGTAGTATTTTTAAAAATTGAAGGGCCCCATCATCTTGAAAATATTTATAAGCATGACAATAAAATTAATAAGAGAAACTTATTCTCTAAATTTATATAATTTTTTTTTTATGTTTTACACTTAAGAAATACTATTGTATAGAATGTAACCAACCTATAGGATGTATGTATAAAAATTATTCCTTGGGTTTTCATGGATGGGGTGGTGTTGCTATGAAGTATTTATTTTCTATTTAGGACATCAACATAGGGTAGAGTCAAAGATTCCTTATGAGTCTATAACTATTTTTAAAAGTAAGGATGGTATTCAATACTGAAATACACCATCTTAGTTAATGTATATTCAATACATTGAGTGAGTGATATTTATTGATGGGTCCATGTAGTTATTTGGTGCATTTACATCTATTTTATTGTGACATTATTGTGATTTTAGATTTAGGACTACTAAGACAAGAGTTGGACTCGTAAGTTGTTTTTGAAAGGTAAAGTTTAATTTTCCCTTCAAGGTTGTCTTATTAATAATAATTGAAATCATAGTGTTCTATTGAAGTATTCTTAGTTTTTAATAATTATGTCACTAGAAACACATTAGAATATGGACAAGCGCCCAGTTCAACAAGGCTCGAGATTTGAACCTTGGACGTTTGTCCCCTTATGGGGTTTCATCGAACCAAATGATATACACCTCGAACTTGGCATTCTTAGTTTTAAATGGTAAATTTGGATCTTTCTTTCAATATATTATTATCTTTGGAGAGTGAAATTAAATATTCTCTTTGAGACATTCTTATTTTTGAAGGATAAAGTTAGAGTTTTTATCTTCAAGGTATTCTTATTTTTAAAGGGTGGATTTGAAGTTTCCCTTTTAGGAATTATTATGTTTGAAGGTGAATATGGATTTTTCCTTTGACGTTACCAATGCATGTTTGGGATTGGCTATTCTTGTTACTTAGTTTGTATTCCACCTATATAAGAATCTTGAGAGTCTTGGATCTTGACTAGACCACTACTTATATTGCTATAATATATGTCCACATAAGTTAGTATTTATTTATGTTGTCATAAATGATTAGTATATCTAAAACATATTTTGTGTAACCAAAATATAATACATGAACAATGGTTATGGAAAATTATTGATGGTTGGCACATGACAAGTGGTATTTTATATTTTGGTCATCTCATTATTAAATTTGATCATGATGAAAGTAATAACTATTTGTGTATAAGATTTGCATAGTGAAAGTGATTTATATAGATGTACAAATTCGCATGTGACTAAAATAAGTGTAAATACCTTCATCAATTTTATGTGTTTATCAATTGAAAGTAAATACCTTTGAGATTGAAAAATATGTGTTTATAAATTATGGTAGGTGAGGTCAATGGATTTCATTTAAGATGCATGCAAATATAACTTGATCTATGATACAAATTCAATATGTTGTAAATCCTCATTGCTCAAAAAACTGAGTATGTAGATATTGATGCTACATGGTTTTGATAAGGTTCACATATTAAATTATTATGAATAATCATTTACACATTGATGGACTAGTTAAAAAGTATAGGAATGGTAATAAATGTGGATAAGCTTTAACTATTTATAAATGTAAATAAGGATGCTTATAGTATTACTATACGTTTAACATAGCTTATAATTAGTTCTTTCAAAAATAACATTATAGGACTACATATACATTGCTCGTTTGGAACACTAATAAATTGATAAAATTATTGAGCAAATACGTTGTTATTCTAGATATAGAAAACCACTATGAAGTATGAGTGTAGAAATATAAACCTTATAAACATCATGCCACTAATGTAAAGATTTCATAAGCCTTAATGTATTAATGCATAAGTAATGAAGGTAAGCCTATTCAAAATTATAAAGAGAATAATAACTAGCACTAAAATATTCTATTAAAATATAATAATATTGAGTTAGAATTAAAAAAAATGGAAATTCAAATGGAGGTTTCTCAAGCCCTCATGGATTGTTATGTGAAAATAGTACTTAGCTCAGAGGCCTTGGTACCCATCAGGGCTTATCATCTAAGGGGCTTATGTTGTAACCACCTATGATGCCACATTTGTTCATGGCACTGAATCCATCTATTATACTAACATCGACTTGAATATCTTGCCTTCTATGTTGGTATGTAGGTACACCATTTTTATGTTGTATTATTTTTTAAAAGATAAAGCTTAATACAAAAAGAGAAAAAATAAATAAATAAATTCCTTATACAAATTTTGTGTGTTCTAAATAAACTTTTTAGCATTATAAAATTTAAAATGTGAATTCCTTATGCAAATTCTTTGTATTCTAAATAAAGCGTTTAACATTATAGAATAAAAACATTGAAATAGAAACATGAATAAATTATCTAAACAATTTTTTACATCATCATATGGTAATATTTGAACCTAGGTATCTTCCTCGAAAGTTGAGGAATTGAATCGATTGAGCTAATGTCATTTGATAAAATGTTAAACTTTTGGTTCTAGGGTGAATCTAATTTTCTCGATTTGTTATTATTATTATTATTTTAATGGGTTAAATGGGATTGGAATGACTCCACCTATATTATATCATGACCACATAGTAGTATTACAATAATTTGATAATTACATATGTATCATTTGGCAAGATTCGAACCTTGATCTCCTTAAAAATTGAGGAATCTAACTAGTTGAGCTAATGGAATTATTATGATTAGTAGTGGTAGATTGTGTAAAGAAAATTGATAACTTTGGTTCATTGGATCCTATCTGTGTTCAATTCTTGTTGTCGTTATATAACCTCCATCACTCTTAATTAAATGTGATCACCAACCTTCTTAATAACTTAACCTAGGGTTATGCATAGTGGCGAATATTCGCCAATTGGGTGAATATTAGGATTTTCAAAATTATAAATTGGCGAATATGAGGACCCTCGACGTCGGCCCATTCGCCTAAAATTTTCAGGACCAATTTTTTATTAGGGTCAATTCACCATAATATATATCCAAACATAGGCATATTTGTACTCGTTGGAAATCTCTTTTCAAGCTTGATCTAATGGTGGTGTTTTTATGAAGTTATAAGATGATTTAATAGGTCAAAAGTGGCTCTAAAAATGACCTTAAATTTTAGGGCTTCAAATACCCCAAATTTTGGTATGAAGATGCTCAATTTGATTTGCTTAGGATTCGCCATGATTCACCTTGATTTTTATTAGGATTCACCATTTTTTACAAGTACATTTTAAGTCCAACCCCTTATGCATAACCTTGACTGAACCATAGTTAGATGCTAACAAACACTCATGCTTTCATGAAAAATGATCTTATTGATTGTAAGAAAAATAATTATTTTTAAGTGATGCCAAAAAAAATACTAAAATAGCTCTAATTTTGTCTTTGCATTTTCCTAAAAAAAAATTGTAATCGTATTATTTTATTTTAACTTATTCTTACCTTGTGAGTGTCTTGTTGAGCTAACCCAAGTGACCAAATCATTTGTAGAACCCAATTACATAGTGGTTGTTGTCAAGTGATCCATATATACATTTAAAAATTATTGCAACTAAGTTTGGAAGCTCACAAGTACATGCTACTATTTAGTTCTTTTTCCATTAAACCATGGTTAAATATTTTTATGTCCATATGTTTTGAAATTGAACATCATTTATCTGTATATGTAATACATATGCATATTTCACTACTCTCTTTATGTATAATAATTCACTTATTTATATCCAATTCTTCTGCACTTTACTACATTCCAACTATTTTTTTATATAGTTTATATACTTAAACTAATTGTTTCTGCATTATACAAATAATTAATAACTTAAAATTGGATCTCCTAAATTTTTCATTAAATTAGAGTTCATGAATATATATTACAAACTATTGATCCTCACCTTCCATTTAAATTATATATTTCCATCCTATTTGAATTATAAAAATTTATGATCAAATTTTAACTTATGTATTATTTATTTTTTAATAAAAAATATGGTATGATCTAGTGGCCATGGATTTTTAAAAACCATTCACATTTCAATACTACAATACTTACAGTTAAATCTTCATGTTAGTAATTTTTTTTACATGTATTTTTTATATTTAATAATAATAATAATACGTGTGATGTGGTTTATCGGCAAAGGCGCTACTTGCATTATCGATGACCCGGGTCCGGCAAGGACATTACTTGCATTATGGATGACCCGGGTCCGGCAAGGACGTTACTTGCATTATCGGTGATGTGACCCGGGTTCAATCCCCACTGTGCGGATATATATATATATATATATATATATATATATATATATATATATATATATATATATAAGAAGTATTTACTCAATAAAATAATAATAATAATAATATTTTTGTGTGGTTTACTTGGTTCAACTTCACATATACGTAAAAAAAAATAATTAATAAAATTTTAAATATAATTTTTTTTTGGAGGTTCAATGTTCAAATTGTAGCGTGGGTAAGTGTGTGAGGGGTGAGTGTGTGGTAAATTTCTTATTGATAAGCATAACTCTCTTAATCATATTTAACAAAAGATTCTTGATAGTAGGAATTTCTCACACTAACCAAATAAAAAAAATTAAATATAAATCTAAAGAATTATTTAATAAAAAAAATAGGTCAAAAGAGGCAAATGCAGAGGGTTCAATTATTATAAGAAATACCAAACATAAACGCAAATTTTTATCTCTTAAAAATGATCTTTACAATTAAATATTTTTATATAAAATATTTTTTGGTTCAATACATAAAACATATTATCATGTTAGAATCAACCTAAAACTTCAATTATAATGAATTGTACATGTTTAAACTTTAGACCTTCTAAAAAAAAAGAAATCCAAACCTTAACCATTACATTGTCTCCACCAAAACTATATAAAATAATTTCATTCAAAATAAATAAATAAAAATTATTTATAAAGAAATTTAAACTTAAAACTTAAAAATTAATTTAGTTTTCCACGCCGAACAATCAAATTTGAGGCCTAACTGCAACACTCCTTGTTATGAAGACTGCCCTAACTTATGAATCGGGTGGGGCACGCAACCACTTTACATGTACATGTAAAACCACTTTTCAAACAATAAAAAACTGTTAACTCATATAATCGAAGATATATTACGGAAGGAAGAAGCTTCCATATCCCCACAAATGCTTCACATAACAATCTGGTTGCCGGTAAGTTCAAATTTTGGAGGACATGCTTGTCTGACGGCTGATGCGCATTAGCTCAAGTGCGATGATTACGGTAACAATTTTAAGTAATTAATGGTTTCTTTTATAACAACAGAGGTTAACAGTTATAGGAAATGGTTCCCAAAATTTAAATTTTAGGAATGTAACAGATTTCCTATATATAAAAAATTAAAAACAACGCCAATTTTCTTTTTGGTTTTGTTAAACTGGTGAACACATTTCCCATCTGACTTGCTGATATAATATTTTAATATTTTTAAAATGGTGAGATACACGAAAACGATTCCACCGTCCACACCAACAGTGTTCCGGTGTCGTGTGGTGTGTTTTTTATTCTCTGGTGATAAGTCCGGTCGTTGCATATTTATTACAAACAATGAGTTATACAAAGTCGTTGCAATGGATTAAGATCAAGATGTAATTGATGTAACCTCCTATAAAGTATAAGAAAATAATGTAAGAATTACCTAGCATTAAATAATTTAATAATTGCCTAACATTATTGGGTTGCAAATGTTTTTTTTTTTTTTTTTAATATTATGATGACTTTCTTGATTCCTTAGAGGTTACTTTTCATGATCCATAAACTCTTCATCTTTTTCTTTTATTCCCATAAATATTCCTTGGATACTTTCTCATCCTTTTGTAGCAAGCGTACCTATAGTTTGTCTACTTGTAATGGATTACATCTCTCAAATTTCTTAAAGGCTTATAAGGACCCTTCCTTTTTTTTTAACTTAATGAGGTGATCAACATTGGATAGTTATTTGGATGGGGTAATGACTTGCTTGATACATTTTTTGGTTTTGCTATTATAAACAATTATGAAATAAAATTACATCAAAAGTTGGAAATAAAAGAAATAAATTAACAAGAATTACACTTATCACTAATCTTCACTAAAAAATTGTTGGTTGGAGGTTCTTGCTTTCATATTTACCAACCTTTCATGTTTTGCACATAGAAAAAATAAATGCTCTAGTGCACTTGTGATAAAATAACTTATAAAATTAAGCAATGCTAATTTGCAACTTTCCATGATATGTAAGATAAATAGTAGTAATGAGATATTTATAAAACCAACAGTAGAAAATCCAATAAATATTGAAAAAATATTTATAAATCTAGATATTAAAAGCAAATCCAGAGGGCAAAGTTTGCTCAAGCACAAAAATGACAACTAAAGAAGTAATATATGAATTGATGATTAAGTAGATTATCTCTCTTTATATTTATAGACTTTCACTATCAACCTTACCCCTATTACTTTGGTCTAAACCTGCAAGCCTAATCCAATCAAATAAAAGATAGTTCATGTTACTATATTAAGGCCACTAAAGTGATAAATGTATTGGTGTAGGTAAGGCAAAATCACCTTTTATATTATACTTAAATTACCTATGTTAAAGTATTCATGATGCGCATTTAATAGATAATTAACATGTAGTAAGAAAATTACTAATAAGAAAATATGTCTTAATATAAAGTATGTTATCTTATCATAGTGAACAAGTAACATGGTTGTTATATTTTTCCATTAAATTACAAATTTATTATTGTAATATTGAAAATAATTTTCTTAATTAATATTTTAAAATTTATATTTTTATAACATTTCAATCTATTTCAATCAAATTTGTTATAATTTATTAAGTTTAATATCTGATTAAGTATTTTATTAAATATTAAGACAAATATTGCACATAAGTTTTACATGATTTTATATGTAAATTAATAGTGTAACATTAAAATCGTATATTCTCTCATATAATTAGGATTTTGTTCATAGTAATGAGAAAAAGTAAGTATATTGATCAAATTGGCACATTGATCTATGTTGGGAGATGACACTATGGTGTGAACTGGTTGTCCTTGAGCTTTGAGTAGGGTTTATGCGATGTGTTTTCTCCTTTGTGTATAAAATGGTTCCAAACCCTGGTATGCCAGTGACTAGCACTAGCAATGTAGGTGGGAAGCCAAGCAATGATGGCTCCAATCAAGTAGCCCAAGAAATTAATCCTAAAGGTGGTCCATGAGGTAATTTTTCCTCTTCTGACATGGTTTTACCTTTGCTAGAGTTTAATAGTGCATGCAAATGGTTATAGTTCTTTACTCTAGTTGGTTATTTTAATGAGTTGTATTCCCAATGAAGCCATCCTACTGTCTTGGATGAACTCTACTTGGACTCCTCATGGGTTAAAGCTTGATATGATCCAAGACCTTACCAAGAATTTTCTTTTATTTTTTGCTTTGCAGATTTTGTGTTTGAAAAAGCGATATGAACATGGTTCATGGTATGTGAGGAGTTTCTTGCTTGTTTTTTCTCCATGGACTCATGATGTTTTTATTTTGTAGTAAAGGACCACCAAGGTGTTGGTACAATTTGCATTCCCTGTTCTCCCTCTCCCCTCTAGCCCTACTTGAATCGTATAGTGGCTCCATTGGGTCATGTTATCCTAGTTGAATTGGATAAAACTTTTTATGAATGCCCACAAAAATGACTGAGTGTCTAATTGAACTTATCTAAAGACCTCAATGAGATAATTAAGATCTAGGTTGGTGACTCTACTATATCTCAACAAATATTATATATCAAATTTCCCAATACATGTTATTGGTTATAATTGTTTGACCATAAGGTCAAGGACTGTCATTTCATGCCCCATAACAAGGACAAGTTGGCCCTCAAACCAACTAGTGTGACCCCATTAAGCCAATGAGGATGGTTGGACCACTATTGGAAGGTATAAGAATGTGTGATCTAATGCTTCTAAGGTCTTGAATTCTAATACAATAGTTAATACACCAACAATACCTATTTTAAAGCCTTTTGAAAATGTAAAAGAGAAAGAGAATGTTGGTCCACCATCGACATATACCACCAACAAAGAGGTTTCTAAGCCTCAACAAAGTTAAACCCTAAATGTGGCCAACATGATCTCTCCATAAACTCAAACCCAAACAGACTCTCCCCCGCTCCCCTTTAGCGAGTTCCCATCCCTCTCACATCCTACATAATGAGGTGGAAGATGGAGAGTTCATATCCAAAACAATACTACACTTATCTAGTATTCAATTGGGCAGCTATAGACTTAATCCATAGTCCATCAATAGTTATAATGTTTTAGAGTACCTTGATGGTGATGACATATCATTAGACAACCTCTCTCAATAAAATTTATTTTTTAGAATGTTTGGGGTCTAACAGAATCCAAGTGCAAGTATGCGGTGTGAGACGTTAGTTAGAAATTATCGAATCTTGGTATCCTTTGTTTATAGGAATTGAAAGTTATAAGTTTTTTGCTCTCTATAGTTTGTCATACCATTTCACCAATGAGCCACTTCCTTCACAATAATCATACACCAGGTCAAGGTGGTATTTCCACTCTCATATCCTTACAATGATGGACCCACCTAGTGGCTCATAAATATGACCCCACCTATAGAGCATTATGGCTAATTTTCAACATTAATAACTACTTGTTCAAGGTGATTATTATTTATGCTTCTAGTAACATCATAGAATGATCCCAATTATGGATTTGGTTTGCAGACTCTCTACCTTTCACCTTAATAGTTATTTATGGTAATTTTAATATGATTGAAATGGTGTCAGATAAATGTGAAGACCACTTAATGCATTGGGAATTTGGAAAAATCGCAGCATACTTTTACATGCGTAAAAATTTAGGATTTGTTATCCCAATGTGGGTCATTGCCACACCAACTCTCTATGGTACACATGGTTTAGCATGTGTTTCAGAACTAATAGGATCCTTAAGTGACATGATAGGGCAATGTTATTACTGAAACCCATATTTAATTTTTCCAACTGTTTTTCCCTCCCAATAGAGCCATTGCCCAAGGTAGTCCTTTCAAACCATTCCCTCATTTATTTTGATATTGAATGGTCGAGTAGCAGAGAAAACCCTGAGTAGTCAATTCTATCTAAACACATCATTGCTAAACCACAAGCCCTCTCTAACCCACATCTAGCATATTTGAAATCTAAAATCATGTCCTCAAAATAGATGGATTGATTGGTGGACTAGTATAATCGAGTGCACTAATTGCTTGCTTCGCACATATGGGTGCCAACTAAATTTTTCTCATTGTCACTCATATGAGACCACCACCTCGAAACTCCACCAAGCTACCATAGATTTGGAAGCTCAACCTCTTTCAGCCAATTTAAAGCTTCATGTGACCAAGATCAGACAACAATAGATAGTCAAGGCTCATGTGGCTTGAGTATAAAGTCTTTAAGGAATGTTTTAGTCCTTTAGAGGAAGAGACACAACCTAAAAAATCAAGAGCATTCAAGAAGGTCAACAAGTGCTCACTACGCTTCCTAATATCATGCAGGCCTTTGTTTGACACTATCAATATGTTTTCAAAGCTCAAGATCCTTCCTTTGCCAAGATCATACTTTACAACAATGTATTAGCATGTTATCTTATCAAATCTCTACCTCTCAATAGATCCTTTATGACAATTTTATATCTAAGGATGAGATTTAGGATGCCATATTTTCCATGGCCAATGACAAAGCTCTAGGCTATGATAGATTCCCCTATGAATTTTACAAAGTTGTCTAGGATACTATAGGGCCTGAGTTACACTAGGTTTATCTTGAAGCCCTTAAAACTAATTTCTTAGAGCAATTGATCACTAAGGGAAACATAAAACTCATACCCAAATTTGGTGACCTCAAATATATCTATAAATAAAGAATAATCACTTTGCTAAATGTCTCCTATAAGATTAAAGCCAAAGATCTTACTCACAGGCTAAGGAATCTTCTCCCTCTCATCGTACACCCAGAGCAAACTGCTTTATTAAGAGATGACATATCCTAGATAACATTATTATTGTTTGGAAAGGTATGGAGTGGATGAGACAATCCTAAAAATAGGCCATGTTTCTCAAAATTAATTTTGCAAAGGCCTATGATAGGATTGAATGATCTTTCATTTTAGCAATGATGTAGGCATTAAGGTTTGGAACCAATTTCTTATGCACTATTCAAGTGCTATATATAGATGCATATGCTTGTTTTACCATTAGTGGTAGGAAATTCCTCAAGGGTGCCCTCTTGCCCTAGCATTATATTTTTTTGAAGCCAAATGATTTCTCTATCCTTTAACAAATGTTGTTTCTATGGGTCGGGTGAAAGGGAAAGGAATAATCCTTCCAGACACATCTCAATAGTTGGTTAATGGGAACTTTGCATATGACTTCTTTCTCACTCTTTTCAAGGATAAGGATAACATTAAGCATAGCCTATAATGCTTAGACACATTCTATTTGGCATATGGATCTAATATCCAATGGTAAAAGACCTATTGTTACAAGCAATCCTTCTTATCGAAGCCTTCCTAGCTTAATAGATATAGCTAGAAATGGATCCAACATGTATAAATGTTTAAGTTCTTGGGTATCCCTTTTGCTTTCCAATCCTCCTCCTCCATGTTATGGTAATATATCCTTGAGAGAATGAAAAAAAGTTATAGAAGTGGCTTACCAAACCTCTCTCATTAGCTAGGAAATTTCAAGTCTACTAAAAATATTTTGGCTGCCACTCATGCTTATTACTCATCATGTTGGGCCTCCTCAAAAGCTTCATGCTAGAAACTAGAGAAACTTCTCTAATATTTTCTTTGGGTATCTTTGGAGAAGAGGAAAGGTTTCCATAAAGTATCCGAGGATTTATATTGTCTCCCAAGCCCAAGGGACTCTAGAGGGTTGGGTATTCCAGATACCCAAAGGCAGGGGATAGGTCTTTGTGTAAAATGGATTATCAAAGCCTCACAAGGCAATGAGGCCTAGAAAACTTTTTCTACTACACTGCATCTAGCACTCTCCATAGGTGAAAAGCTTGGAAAGGGCTTGGGTTTCCCCTACTTTTCATAATGAAGATACCAATGCAAATTTAGGGCACCTTTGTAACCAAGAGCATATGGATGGCTTGGGAGGCCATCAGACCTTGGCTTCTTTGGAATGATAATGATCTAAACAATGGGTTGTCCATCAACCACCAATTAGTTTGTCGGTCCCCTATTTTTACTTACTAAGACTAGCCTCTAGTAAAAATTCCCTATATTTGAGCCTTGCATTTTTTCATAAAGACATAAAGGTCAATTTCAATCTTTTTTCTAGGTACGCCAAAAATTTGACTCTCTTTGACAGAATCTAAATCTCAATTCAGCCTTTTAAAGCAAGATAAAGAGATATTCTAGGTGGTCAAGGATTTAGTCCCCCATGATATGCTTCACAAAATTAGGGTCAGGAGTACTTGTCCTTGGTGGAAGAATTGGAAATGACACTCTAACACTCCTTTACATAATTATAAACCCTACAAAGGGTACTTATGGATTCCACCCCACTTGTCGATGGTAACTAAACTCAATTCAATGTGGAGAATTCAGTCCTCAAACAATGACTAGCAACATCGATTTCACATTGTTTAGGATGTAGTTCTAGAGCCAAAATTGGCTCATTTTACCTAGTGTCTATTTTTTCAAGGTTTACTCATTGGGGAATGCCTAATCCACTTGGGGGTTAATAACCTTAAATATTCTTTCTATCATCATCAGGAATCCATTAACCACTTATTTTGGTTTTGTCCCAAAGCCCAAGCATCATGGAGCTAGATTTATGACCTATTTAGATGCTTTAGGCTCAGGTTGTTCTCTTAGAACATGATCCTTCATAAGGATAGGATTAGCATATCTACAAGCATTGATCAAATATAGCATATATTCAATGCTGAGATTTTGTTTAACACTTAGAAAAACCAAAATAATGTTATTTTTGCTAATATAAGAGCATCTATGAATTTTTCTACTTATGCAAAAGCTATGATTTGCTTTAATGTCTTACTACAAACCTAAGTTCAAGCCAATGAGGTGCCTCTTGAGGTTCAACATTTGCAGTCTTTGTTGGATCATTGGGTGAATGCTCCATGTACGATGGCCTAAGTCATGCCCTCCCTTCCTTCCCAAAGGTGTCATCCTCCTTCAAGAGATCAAAAGTGGGCTCGTAGCTAGGTATCTCAAGCTTCATGTAGTCTCAGACCCCAATATCATGAAACTATAGGTAGGGTCAATTCGCCACCCCACCCCTTCCAATTAAAATATTGGAGTTCTAGAGAGCTACACCCCTCTTCTTCTGGATGGACCAACTCAATAATTGCTTCGTTGAGAATGGTAGAGGATACTCTAAGGGAACAAGTAGAACAATAACAAGAAGGTGAACAATATATATGGGAACTCATTCCTAATAAGCTCGACTCATAGACTAGGTGGGGTAATCCCACAGATAAAGACCCCCTTTCTGCCAATACCATCCCTACTATTATATGATTTTTAGTAAGTTCTCACTTACTTTCTTATTTTCTTTTGGTTTTTAGTTTATAGTTCCAAAAACCCTATTTATTTCTAGGTCAAACCCATGGCATAGGCTTATCGGGGTGTGCTTTTATACCACCCACTTTTTTTTAATAGTGTATTCTTATTATTCTTTTAACTTAAAAAAAATTCTTCTTTACATGCTTGCAAGATACATTGTTATTTATGTTTTCTTGCATTTTTTATTGTCAATTATAAAAGGTCATGTAAGGGAAGCCAACCCTTTGCAAAGACCATCCATATCATGCAAATATTTTAATCATAAAATTTGTATTCTTCTAAATTATGATTTTTTTTTACACATTGTATAATGAATAATAGTTAAGTCAATATATCTTACCATATCATAAAGTAAATATTTATGAACTTTGTGTTGTTTAAATTATGAAATATTTGTTTGTTACATTGTATATTAAATATTAAGTTATGTTTGACAAAACATATTTTCCATATTTCACTAAGACCTAGGTGGACATACAAGTACAATAAGTACATCCAAAAATTAACATAAATAAAATATTATCAATATCAACAAATTATACTATATTTTATTTAATTGTTTTATAAGCTTTTTATCAAGCAAATTTCCCAATAGATCGTGGGTTGCATTGCATTTGGAAGTAGGTGGTCTGAAAAGAATAATGTTCAAGATGCAAATGATAAATAAATGCTTGTGAATTTTTTCTTTCAATTTGATGTTAAACAGATCATCATAGTAAAACTATTTTTACTCTTAAATTAATAATATATTATATAAAATTTTATTTTAACAATATTATACAAATATTTTAATTATATCTGATTTTGGTTAAACAATATTTATTTATCATGCTAAAAATTATTAAAATTTAAAAAATCATGTAACTTGACTAGTTTCTATAAATAATTAATAAAAAATATGAAAATAAATTTATAATAATATTTTTTTCCATATAAATTACAAGGAGTTGAATAAATCTATCTTAAAAGATTTCTCTGATATTATTTGCATGATCATAAATATCTTAGATAAAATAATAGTGATGTTTTGTTTTCTTATATTTATATATATTATAAATACACTCACACATTCTTTAGTGGTTTGATCTTAGGAGGTCAAAACCATACCACTAAGGTGTTCCACAAAACTATTCTTTTATACTTTTGTGGTTTGATCTTAGGCCTTTCACATGAGAGGCCAAAACCATACCACTAAAGTGTTTCATAAAAACTATTCTTTTATATTTATTCTAATATAAAAGTAAAAATATAATATTAAAACTTTTTTTCATAAATATTTTCTTATACTTTAATTTTTAAATTTTATATAATACATTACTAATATAAATAAAAATCCCAGTGAGTGTGATTTATGGACAAAGAAACCATTTACATTATCGGCAATGTGACTTGGGTTCAATCCCCATAATAAATAATAAATATGTATAAAAAGTATTAAAAAATATATAAATAAAATTATTATATTTATTTAATACTATATTTTGTTGAAAATAATTGTTTTCTCTCCATATAATATATTAATATTCATGGCTATGTGATTTATTTTTGTAGTGAAAATAGAGAAAGTTTAAATGAAACTATAAAGAAAATTTGAGTAAATTAGATTCATAAGGACATTTTAACTTGAAAACATGTCCAGTCTTAAAGCAACAACTTTCCTTTTTACCTCCCGTAATTTTGAAACCAACGCTTCCGTGAATCAAAAGTTTTATTAAGATACTGATAGAATGCTTAATGGGTCAAATTTAATCAAATACGAACACATTAATGGTTTGAGAAGCCCGTGTTGATTAAAGTCAAAGGTTCATGTAAAAGGCCAAGTACCATGAATGAAATATTTTAGTTGTATGTTTTTGGATTATTATTTAGGTTATTGAAATTTGAATCATTTATAAGAAAAAAAAGTTATTGTGTCCTAAAGTGACCTCAGCCATACCACCCATTATATATATATTTACCTTTCAAAATCAATGGGCAAACAATTTTTTTTTACATAGGAGAGTTGGTTATAACCACTATTTTTAGTAACTGGTTAGTGTAGGGTTCAAACCACATGGACTGCCCCAAAAAAACCTATTAGTCTCGTTCTTGTGAACTCGATGTTGAGATGAAGATCACTAGTTGCTTAGGTTTCATACTATAATCGTCGGTCTCACGTGCACTGAGAGTATTCGAAGCAGATTACTACCTTTGCAAAGGGTTAACTTTCCCCCAAGGTTTGAACCTAGGTCTCTTCTTGGTAAGTGTCCAACCACACCTACACTTACCAATCCACCTAGCCCTTGTTGGTAAGTGTCCAACCACACCTACACTTACCAATCCACCTAGCCCTTGAGGGTCAATGGGCAAACACTTAATGACTACCATCTAATGTATTTTACTTACAAAAAAACCAAACTTTCCAAGGCTAGGTGGATTGGTAAGTGCCTGTCAAGGTCAGGTACTTACAGAAAAGACATCCAAAGTTTAAGGGGACATCATGTTTGCAAAGGTAAAGGTAGTAGTCTTATTTAAATCCTTTGAGTGCGTGCCAAATCAACAATGATGGTAGAATTACAGGTGACAGGTGATCCCTTCACGTCAAGTCAACAATAACAAAGCAAAATAGGTTTGATGAAAACAACCCTTGTGATTATGACCAATTATCCCATATACCAAAAATAAAATTAAAAAAAATAAAAAACTTCCCACATTTGAAAATTAAATATTTTCAAACTTATAATGATTTAATGATTTCTGAAGTGTTTGCTCGTCAAAATGTGTCATAGTTGAGGAAAAATAACGGTATCACGAGGCCGACAAATACTATTCTTCTTTACCAAATAATTCAGTTTGTAATTTAAATTGAGCATGTAAAGAGTGCATGGTCCATCAAACCACATTATTCCTTTGACTGCTTGGCCTTATAAATGGATTGATGTTTAGACATTCTAAAATTGTAGTGGAACCAAATAAATAATTGCTGTATTGTTTTGTATGACTAACCAACATCAATAAAATAGAGTTGTTGATGTTGTTTTGTATGACTAACCAACATCAATAATTGGACTGAATTGCGGCATGAGAGAGACACGTGGTCCATTTTTATATATAGAGAGAAGTGATGCACACGTCAAAGTGGGAGGACGGTTGGTGCTTCTTTCAACACCTGGGCCCGAGGAAATTGAATCGAAGCGCACTCAGAGATTGTACCACCGATGAATATAGCAGAGCGCAGGTCGGAAATCAGATTTGTCATTGAAAGTCTACTCTACTCTACTTTTGGTTTCTTTCGGATGGACGCGTGCGGGTGGAGGGTGGGGTACGTTCTGTTGACGGGATTCACGAGATGAACGTGAAAAGTTGGATAAGGTCGCTCCAACGTTCTTATAGAAGTGTAGGTGGATGCAACGAAACGCTTGTCACCTTTCATTGAAGGTCATATTCCATTCTATTCACAATAAGTGGTGTGTGTTCTTTAAGATAAGAGACGTGAGAATTCTACATATATACAAAATGGTGGTTTTTTCAAAGATGTGCAACCTATTGTTACATACACAAATAAATAAAAAACATTTCTTATTAAAATTTAATAATTATTTATTATTATGGAATTAAAGACGAGATTGGAATCAAAACAAGATTGTTGTTTCATAGGGTCTAATGGAGACACCTTCAAATATTCTCTTAGACAGATAAAGTTCATTTGTAGGTTTATTGAAGTAAAAATCTCTAATAAAGATTAAAGAAGAGCAAAAAATTACACTAAAAATATTCTTTAAGGTTGTTAGAAAAATATCATGTCAAAGAGTTAATGGATGTTTGCCACAATCAAAATCAAGGCCAAAGGTTGTCATTGAGCATAGTATAGTAGAAGAAACAGTCTTATATAAAGCCAATTATGACATAATCTATAAATTCATGGGTAATTGTCTTATCCTGAATTTTTTGATTCATGGGTTCGACAAAACTTGGAGCCTCTTGGTGAGTATTCTTTGTGGTTTATTTGTAATGGATATTGTTACAATACAAATATTATGAGCAGTCAGCCATAATATTTAAACTCATTTTATTGCATATATAGATAGTTTCCAAGCGTATGGTTAATCATCATATATATTTTTTATCGATTTATCATTGCTTCTCGCACATTTGCCTTTACGACGAGATCTGCCCTCCTAGTGGCGAAGTATTCCAATTTGATTTATTTCATCTAAGTTCGCTGTTCGTGTTTACTTCATATACTGCAAATCAAAGAATTTATTTAAATTTAATCAGAGAAAGAGATTTAACGTTCCAAGTGGTATCATATTTCAAGTGACGAACTTCCTGGGCAGTCGGTGGCAGCTCTTCGGCTTGGCGTACACAGTAGCAGTCCTCAAATTATTATTTCACAGCCGCGTTACAAGCTGTACACTCCAGACGCATTTACAGATGAAAAAATTCGTCAATCCGCCACGAACGCCCTGACCAATCACCATTTGCAAAAAACTTCGTAAATATTTTAAAGCTAAGGAAATTCGTAAATATTTTAATTTCAATCGCGGTCGTTTCTTTTTTAACGTATTTCGTCAGTGGGCTTAAACCTTTATCCCACACGCGCTAAGGGAAAACCGTGTGAGGGTTTATAACTCACAAGGTGCACTAACGCCATTGTGACTTGGTCACACCCTTTCGTTTCCTCATGCGTCCCATTCGTCGCCCGCTATCCCTATCCTGTTCGTTTCCAGCTGTCCGTGTCGTTGTCTGTTCTCGTGGTTAGTCCTCGCTGTCGCTGTCGTTGTGGTCAGTTCGCCGTCCTCGCTGTCAGTCCTAGCTGTCGCTGTCGCTAGCTGTCCGTGTCGTGGTCAGTCCTCACTGTCGCTGTCGCTAGCTGTCCGTGTCGTGGTCAGTCCTCGCTGTCCGTGTCGTGGTCATTCCTCGCTGTCTATATCCATGTCGTGGTCAGTCCTCGCTGTCGCTGTCATCGTTGTCAGTCCTCGTTGTCACTGTCATCGTTGTCAGTCCTAGCTGTTGCTGTCATCGTGGTCAGTTCTCGCTGTCGTCGTTGTCAGTCCTAGCTGTCGCTGTCCTCAGTGTCAGTCACCTAGCTGTCGCCTGTGTTAGTTAGCGTCCGTGTTGTGTCAGTCGGGTTCAGGTGAGTTACACTAAAATCCGTGAAGTCAAGGGTTAGCGCCACATTAAACTCCGCGTCGCAGTTGGAGCGACAGTTGAAGCGGAACACCAAATTTTTGCCAAATTCAACCAAATTTTCATAATTCGAAGCTCAAGGATTACTAAGCAGGAAATTTTGAACAGTGCATGAGTAGAAGTTGGACCAAAGGATCTGACGGTCGACTATCAAGCTCGGAGACGACCAATAACAATGCAAGAAGACCTCATCGAAGCCAAGGTACAAAAAATTCTCCTTCTCCTTTCAAAATTGGTAGTTATAATCCACATCATCCATTGGTAGACCCTATGGCTACTAACCCTCCCCCAACTCACGAAAACATCACACAAGGAGACTCAAGTAACTCGGCCATTACCACGGATGAAACTCTTCGACTCTTACTAGATGGTATGCGCGAAATTAGTGTCAACCTAAAAAACCTAGTGAGCGCACAAAACCGACTTAATCCCAATACTAATCCCCAAAATCACTCCCATGCACAAAGGAATGAAGAAAATGACGACCAGGATGACGATTGGGAGCAGCAAAGAGGCAATCCGGATAATTACGAGGATCGCTATCATAGACAGCGGTATAACCAAGATCAGGAAAGGGATATGGGTTATCACCAACCGAGAGGCCCTAATAATTTTCCACGCATTGATATGCCCACTTTTGAGGGTCATGATCCTCGTGGTTGGATAGCCAAAATGGAAGGCATTCTCGACTTATACCAAATTAAGGATTTTGATAAAGTCCCTTTCGTTGCATCAAAATTAGGCACTGAGGCCTACCAATGGTTCGTATGGCTTAAGCGAGAGAAAGGAGCTACTATTAGCTGGAAAAAATTCACTACCTATTTTTTAGAAATATTTGATGAAGGAGCTACATCGTCATACACAATAAGACTGTTATCTCTTAAACAAGAAGGATCGGTTAGCGAGTTCGTTTCGAAATTCACCGAGTTTACTACCATATACATTAGACCTCAGTCCTGACACAGTGGTAGGAGCTTTTCGCAATGGATTGAAAGAAAATATTAGGGTGGAGGTGGACATTCAAAATCCAACCTCGTTGAACGATTGTATAAGAATAGCCAAGCTAGCTGAGAAGAGAATTCAGTTGTATGCACGGCGTGAAACTTATAGTCGTCCTTCGTATCGCAACAATTCCTTTCGTAGAAATGATCAACCATCAAGATACTTTTGCTATAAATGTCGCACTCATCATCCCAGAGAACAAGCATGTGCGCAAAAAAAAAACTTTCATATTGAATGCGATCAATATGAAGGAGAAGAAGGAAGAAACTTACCACCAAGAAGAACCTATGCAAGAAGAACTACCAAGTACTCTAGAAGAGAAGGAAGAGGATACAATGGCGATCTCCGTGCATGCCCTCATGGGGTTAACCGCCCACCATACCATCAAGGTACCGGGATTTCTCCGCCAGAAAAAGGTGAATGTGCTAATTGATTCCGGCAGTACCCACAATTTTATCGACATCAAAACAGCAAAAGCTTTGAATTTATTCATTAACTCTTCCAACAAAGACAAATTCCAGGTTCTAGTGGCCAACGGGGTGAACGCGCAATGTGTTGGTCGAACATCTCAAGTTTCCATAAAAATGGGAACTTATACCTGGTTTGGATCCCTTTTCGTCATGAATTTAGGGAACTCTGATGTCATTTTGGGAGTTGAATGGTTGGAAACATTAGACACGGTTAGCTTCAATTTCAAAAAATTATTTGTGGAATGGAAGGAAAACGGACGAGTCATTCGCTTACAAGGCATTACTACTCCTCCATCACAAATGGTGAGCTCTCATAGTATGGAGAAGATGTTAAAAAAGGGTGGATATGGATTTATAGCTCAAATTAATTGTTTGGAAAAACAATCTCGAGCAACTTCGGATATTACTGCTCCAGATTTACGAGACATCGTAACAAATTACGAAGAGGTTTTCCAAGAACCTAAAGGATTACCACCTAAACGATCTCATGACCATGCCATCCATTTGATTCCAGGGAGTGTCCCACCTAACAATCGTCCTTACCGCTATCCTCAACCACAAAAGACGAAAATCGAACAGATCGTTCAGGATCTGCTAGATCATGGAGTCATTCGTCACAGCACTAGCCCTTATTCCTCACATGTAGTTATGGCTCGACGAAAAGATAACTCTTGGCGTATGTGTCCTGATTTTCGTTCTCTCAATAAACTCACTATCAAGGACAAATTTCCTATCCCTGTCATAGATGACCTACTAGATGAGTTGCATGGTGCAAAATTTTTTACAAAATTAGACCTTCGCTCAGGATTTCACCAAATCCGTGTCAGAGAAGAAGATATTCCCAAAACTGCTTTTCGTACTCATGAAGGTCATTACGAATTTTTGGTCATGCCTTTTGGTCTCACCAATGCACCATCCACATTCCAAAGTCTCATGAACCAAGTGTTTCGTCCACTCCTCCGTAAGTTTGTGTTAGTTTTTTTTTATGACATTCTCATATATAGCAAAACATGGAAGGATCATTTACATCATGTGGATAAAGCCCTTCACATTTTACACAAAGAAAAGTTATTTGTCAAACGTTCCAAATGTTCATTTGGTGTCCAAGAAGTCGAGTATCTTGGTCATATAGTTTCACACGAGGGCGTCAAAGTCGACCCCAATAAGATTAAGGCAATTCAAGAATGGCCTTTACCTAAAACCATCAAGAAACTTCGTGGTTTTTTGGGTCTCACGGGCTACTATCGCAAGTTTGTACAAAATTATGGTAAGATTGCAGCACCTCTCACAACACTCACAAAGAAGGATGCTTTTCGTTGGTCGAAAGAGGCTACTCAAGCCTTCGAAGCTCTTAAGGAGGCCATGTGTACAACTCCAGTTTTAGCAACTCCCAATTTTCACAAACCATTTATTATCGAATGTGATGCGTCAGGAACAGGAATTGGGGCTATATTAATGCAAGAAGGTCATCCGTTGGCATTTGAAAGTAAACAACTCTCGGGGAAAAATTTGGGAAGATCAACATACGAAAAAGAAATGTTGGCTATTCTTCACGCGGTAGAAAAATGGAGACACTACCTAATCGATAGCCGCTTCATTATAAAAACAGATCATAGTAGTCTCAAACATTTTCTTGAGCAAAGGTTTTCCTATCCGGAACAAAATAAGTGGTTAACCAAACTATTGGGCTATGATTTTGTTATCGAATACAAGAAAGGGAAGGAAAATGTAGCCGTCGATGCGCTGTCCAGGAAATATGAAGACGAAGTAGTCATTAACGCTATTTCAGGTCCTTGCTCCCAATGGGTGAATCAATTACAAGATGAATGGTTGTCCAATAGCGAAACTGCTCAGATACTTCAAGAATTATCTATAGGGTCCTCTAAACACCCTTTGTTCTCTTATGAAGATAAAATCCTCCGAAAGAAGAACCGCATTTACATTCCACACAATTCAGAACTCAAATCGAAGATCCTCGACGAATCACACGCTTCTCCATCAGCGGGACATTCAGGATTTTTGAAAACATATTTAAGGGTCAAACAATCATTTTGTTGGAAAGGATTAAAAGCAGAAGTCAAACAATGGGTAGCAGAATGCGAAGTTTGCCAGCGCAATAAAGGAGAAACAGTCAAATCACCAGGGTTGTTACAACCATTACCCATCCCTGAACGTCAGTGGGAACATATATCCATGGATTTTATTGAAGGTCTTCCAAAGTCAGAAGGCAGGACAGTAATCTTCGTAGTCGTAGACCGGTTATCCAAATACGCTCACTTTCAGGCTTTACAACATCCATTTTCCGCAAGCAAGGTGGCAAAGGTATTTATGGATTCAATTTTCAAATTACATGGTATGCCAAAAAATATTGTAAGTGATAGAGACCCCATCTTCACTAGTAACTTTTGGCGGGAATTATTTCGACTTAGTGGTACCAAATTGAACATGTCCTCAGCCTACCATCCACAGACGGATGGTCAAACAGAAGTAGTTAACAAATGTTTGGGTACGTACTTAAGATGTTTCGCTCAAGATAAACAATACCAATGGAGCCAATGGTTAGCATTGGCAGAATGGTGGTACAACACTTCTTACCATTACTCAATTAAGATGTCTCCCTTTGAAGCATTGTATGGCACCAAGCCTCCAACCGTCGTAGATTACGTACAAGGATCATCCAAAGTAGCCAAAGTGGATGATTGGTTCCAACAAAGGCAGTCTACACTCACCATCCTCAAAGAGAATTTAGTCCAAGCACAAAATCGTATGAAACAACAACAAGACTTGCACCGATCAGAGAGAACTTTTAATATAGGTGATTGGGTTTTCCTAAGGTTGCAACCTTACAAACAATCATCGTTAAGGATAAAGTCCAGCCAAAAGTTGGCTCCACGATTCTATGGTCCTTACAAAATTGTGCGCCGCATTGGAGAAGTAGCCTATCAGTTAGAGCTACCTTCATCATCACGAATACACCCGGTATTTCATGTTTCATGTCTCAAAAAAGTAATTGGTCGGAAAGTGCAAAGTCAATCAGAATTACCAGTGCTCGATGAGGAAGGACGCATACATCTCCAACTTGAAGATATACTACAACACAGAATACGAAGACTAAGATCGCGCCAGATTCAAGAATTTCTCATCAAATGGCAAGACCTACCGAGAGGAAGATGCCACATGGGAACATGAAAGTATTTTCCAGGACATTTCCAGCTTTGAGGACAAAGCTTTCCGAGGAGGGGAGTCATGTTACAATACAAATATTATGAGCAGTCGGCCATAATATTTAAAATCATTTTATTGCATATATAGATAGTTTCCAAGCGTAGGGTTTAATCATCTTATTATATTTTTTCTCGATTTATCATTGCTTCTCGCACATTTGCCTTTACGGTGGGATCTGCCCTCCTAGTGGCGAAGTATTCCAATTTGATTTATTTCATCTAAGTTCGTTGTTCGTGTTTACTTCATATACTGCAAATCAAAGAATTTATTTAAATTTAATTAGAGAACGAGATTTTAACGTTCCAGATATTTTATTGTAAGTTTTTCCTCACTTGCCAACAAAAATAGGGCTTTTGAATAAAAAAAAAGAATTATGGTTCAATCAGATTATTTTTTCAGCCCTAAAGAGTGGGATTTGATCCTTGAATTGAACCCACTACTATCCTAGTTTGGGTCCATTTGTATGCACTCCCAATGGATTTCTAGAGTGAGCAGGTATTGGAAATCATCTGTAATTTCCTTAGAAGATAATTAGGTGTTTCTAGAGACAAAGGAATGAAATACAACTATTTATGCTAGATTATGCATGGAAATGGATTTCAACCAACCTTTGCTGACAAAGGTGGAACTTGAACTTGCAAGACTATCTTGGATTCAACAACTGGATTTGAGGCGCTACCCTTCAGATGTAGAGTTTGCTACAAATATGGGCATTTGATCTAGTCCTACCCAAACAATATGATCACAAAAATGGGGGCTCCTGTAGGAATACCAAATCTTCCTAAGGAGGGTAAGTCTATAGTCAATAAAGAAGCAACCAACATATCTTAGGGAGGAGAAGCACATGGAGATAGTTTTGAACATCCCAAAAGAAGGAGAAGGCAAAATAAAAAATATGGTAAAGAGTGAAGTCATGGAAACTATGGTAGTTTATGCTAAAGAGGAAACTTAGGATGATATAGGGATGATAGAGAATGAAGAAAAAGTGTAGGAGGGGCAAGACAAAGCTAGTTGGAAAACACCCTTGAAAATTTGGATTAAAATTAACATTATTGGAGCTACAAAAGGTAATCCAGGTAGAGCTAAATTTGGATTGGTCTATAGTAATCATGTTGGGATAGTGCTCTATAGGGAATTGCAAGGTTTGGAAAAGACCACAAACAATGAAGGAGAAGCCTTAGCTATAAAATCTACTTTTATTTGGGCGGTAAGAAATAGTTATATGAGGATAATCATCGAATTAGATTCTCAAATCTTGGTAGGAGATCTAGATTGCATAAGGAACTTTGCTTTGGAGATGTGGAGGTTGAGGATTCTTGTCACCCAAATTAAGAAGTTGTGGAGGAAATTGGATGATGTGATTTTGATTTATGTGGGTAGAAATTTGAATAAAGTGATAGACTTCTTAGCTAAGATGAGTATTGAGAAGGAGGTAGGGTTTCAATGGCACAGTGGCATGGCTATTGAGGATTAGAGGATTATGCAAGTTGGTGAGCAAATCTAGTGTTTGGCTAATTTGTACATCCATTGCAAACATATAGTTTATGAGATTTAGCTTCAATGCATATCTCTTTTAGTGTTGTAATAAAAAGTGGTTAGTTCATAGGATCTTAGATTTTAGAGTTATGGAAGTTTGTTGGAAAATTAAAAGGAGGAAGCAAGTGCTATTGCTGGCTAGGGTTGGGAGAAGTCTCATTCCAACTTATAAATAATCTTGTTTTAATATAATTTTTAAAATTCCTTTTCAAAAAAAGGATTTATATATAAATATATTATTTTAATAAGCTATGTGTGGCTTCTATTGGGGGCCACTCCCATTACAAAAACAAAACATTACATTTCTAACAAGTTAATTAAAGCATATCCAACTTTACCTTTCTATCAAAGATATTCTTCATTTGTATTTCTATCAAATATATTCTCCATCTTCCTCAAATTACTAAGTTTCCACAATCAACTCCTTTTATATCATATGCATTCCAAACTTTAAATTTTGTCCAGATGAAATTTAACATTGCATATGGCTAAAATATTTGTTACCCAACCTCTATATCTATAATTATTTTGTCTATAACAACCTCACAATTTCTTATTTCCTTTTTTAAGGGTTCTTATTCATTCCCCTAATATTCCAAGATATTATTTTTTGTTTTTATTTGTGCGTTTAGAACCACTTCTTGTTAGCCCTTATGATATTTGCTTTTGTTTTCCCATATCAATGCCCCTCTAGGTTTCTTTTTCTCTTGTTAGCCAAATGATACTATAGAGAGGCTTTATTTGCCTCTTCTTTCAAAGTGGAATATCCTTGATCTGATCTAGATTCTATTATTGTATGATTTTTGTGCTTTGTCTTGAAGTTTATCTTATGGCTAGAATTTTTTGTCTCTTTCTTCATAGTTTTCACTTTGCAAAATCTTGCCATGTGTCCAATCTCATAACAATTATGGCAAGGAAATGCAATATTTTCATAATCTACTTGTTGATCCCATTCTCTTGATTCAAATTTAATCTTAATGGATTGTGGCAAAGGTTTTAAAATATCCATAGCAACACATATTCGAGTATATATAGCATGCTTTCACTCCTTAGTAGTTAGTCCTTCCTTGATGAATTCCCCTAGGGTATTTCCAATATTCTTCAAAACATCCTTATTTATAAGCTGATATGGAATTCTAAAAAGCCTAATCCATATTGGAAGCTTCTTAATAGTTTTTGTCTCAACAAAAAAAAATTATTCCATGGTATCAAATAAAGTCCATATATTTCCGTAAACCATGGGCCGCCAACCATAATTTTATCCCAAATTTTTGAACTGGACAAGATGATGAGGAAAAAACATTTAGGAAAAAAAGTCACGAAGTAATTTGAATTTAATCCCCACTTCCACTTGATACAATTTTGAATCTCTAAAAACCCTGCCCATGATCTATGGAACTTACATATTAACCCTCTACTTTTAAAAACCATTATATCATGCTCAATCATCTCATCCTTGATACTCACTTCTGGTATAACTTTTTCTACCTAGATTAAACATGCCATATATTCGCTCTTTTGCTTCCTCCATACTTTCAACTAGGGCATCTTGACTTCCCATTAGGGCTTTCAAATATGACTTTACTTCCATACTATCTAATGGGGATTGCTCTTGGCTTGCACCCCCTCTTGGATTCCACTCCCTCTTAGCTTGCACTTGCTCCCAACTTGCACTCTCTCCTACCCAACACTTGCTCCTAGCTTGCACTCGCTCTTGGCTGGAAATATCCTTTATTTCTTCTTTTTCCTAGCTTTATTTTGCTTCAATAATTTTTTGGAAATAATATTCCACACATTTGTGGTAAGGGTTTGAAGCATTGATGCATTCTAGATGAAACCACCACTCTTTCGCCATGACTAAATCTAAGCTTGAACTCCCTTTTAGCTCGCACTTCCCAGCTTGCACTTTCTCTTGACTCGCTTGGATTATCCATTTATATATATATATAATTAAATAGGTTAAATTTATTGAATTAAAAAAATAATAATTTGATATAATTATTAAGATGTCATAATACAAATAAAATGAGATCTCTTTCAATCACATATAATTTATTAAAAAAAAAATTACATATGCTAAACTAAAAATATACTATAGTAAAAAATTACCAATTCTATAATTTTAATCAATTACTTTAATATTTAAAAAAAATATTTTTCATGAAAGAAGATATAATCAATATCCATGCCATACAATTTTTTATTTTCTCAAATATTTGTACGATGTAATACATATAGATACTCATCTTTCCTAACAAAACATTGTAGGAAAAACATTAAGAGGTAAGGTTTAATGTATTATTATATTTATATTATTAGTTCTCACGATTATTTTTAAATAATTATTTAATGATGTTTATAAATGAATTTTATAGATTTTTTTAAAATGTTGAACATTCATATTGTGTAGTTTAAATTTGAGTTTTTTTTTTGAAAATTCAAAAATATACCAGTACAATTATTATTATATAATAATAAATAAGTAAAAACTATTATTGAATGATTCATTTTAATAATATCTTTAACAAAAAAATTATTATTTGGTTAGTGTGAAAAACTTATATTATGACCCCTCTTAAAACCTAGAGCTATGCTTAACAATAGAGAATTTAACACATAGCCATCATACACCCACTCCCTTACACACTCACCCACGCCTCAAACACTCACACGCCTTACAAACTCACCCACGCTACGGTTTGAACCTCAGATCTCCCAAAAAAATTATAACCCGAAACGTTACATTGTCCCTTGAACAATTTTTTATTTTTAACAAACTCACTCAATTCTTATCACAAAAGTATATTATAATCAATTTAAAATTAAAAGTTATTCTTTTTAATAATATTATTATAACGACATATTTGTCCTCTCAACATTTTCGCTTGGCCTGAGTGTTGAGCGCATGAACTAGGGTTTCTGGAGCTAGGGAAAAACTAGGGCATCAGTTGGGTTGCCGAAGAGATTTCTGGTTACTGTGGATTTGAAGGCAAGATTGCTGCCCCAAGGGGGTCCAATGGGGACACCTCCGGATCCTCTCCTAGAGAGAAATAGCTCTTATGCAGATTTGTTAAAAGATAAATCTCCATCCAAGACTGACGAAGCACAAAGAACTGCTTTAAAAATGCTCTTTACGGCTGTTGGGAACAGATCTACATCTCATCGAGTTAATGGATGCTTGCCACAGTCGAATCAAGGCCAAAGATTGTCATTGAGCCAAGGATGGTTGAAGAAACAGTCTTATATAGAGCCAATCACGATTTGATCTGTAAATTCATGGGTATTCGCCCTACCCTAAATTTTTTGCATTCCTGGGTCCGACAAAACTAGGAGCCTCTTGGTGAGTACTCTTTATGGTTTATTAGCAATGGGTATTTTATTGTTATTTTTTCTTCACTGGCCGATAGAAATAGGGCTTTCGAATCGAAAAAGAGGAATCATGGTCCGACGGGATTATTTGTTCAACCCTGGAGAGTGGGATTTGATCCTCGAATTGAACCCACTGTTGTCCCGGTTTGGATCCGTTTGTATGCACTTCCAATGGAGTTTTGGAGTGAGCAGGTTTTGGAAATTATCGGTAATTCCCTTGGAAGACATTTGGGTGTCTCCAAAGACACAATAGAAGGAAACACAGTTGTTTATGCAAGAGTATGTGTGGAAATGGATCTTAGCCAGCCCCTACCGACAGAGGTGGAACTTGAACTTGCAGGACTATCTTGGATTCAACAGTTGGATTATGAGGCTCTGCCCTTCAGATGCAGAGTTTGCCACAAATATGGGCATTTGGCCCGATCTTGCCCAAATAATATGAACACAAAAATGGAGGCTCCTCTAGGAATGTCAAATCTTCCTAAGGAGGGTAAGTCAACAATAAACAAAGAACCAACCAATATTTCTCGGGGTAAAGAAGCACGAGAGAGATGGTTTTGAACAACCCAAAAGAAGGAGAAGGCAAAAGAAAAAATATGGTAAAGAGCAAACCCATCTCAAGCCCGCCAATAGGTATGAGATATTTAAGACACTAATGGACCAAGAAGATCAATTCATGGAAGGAGTGGATGGGAATAATGAAAATAATAACATCCACGTTCAAGCTCCTCTTTCATCTCCCCCCGTCATAGAGCAGGTAATTGAGCACAGTGAGTTACAGTGCAGGGGCATTGATAGTGCATAACCAAGAGCAGCCAATAATTAAGGATGTCGGCATGGGAATAGCAGAAAAGAACAGAGAAAGGCCAACTTTAGGGATAACTCGGGTGGAAAAGAGATCAAAAAAATAGCAACTCTCAAGGAGTGGGTAGAAAATCAAATAAGGAATTGCTAGCGGTTCAAGGAGACAAACTGATCACTCGGAGGATCGGTGAGGCCAATAGATTCTTACTGCTCTCAAGGTAACCAATGATTATACAATCATGGAATGTTAGGGGTTTAAACAGTAGAACCCATCAATCTGTTGTTCGAAGACTCTTAGAAAAATGTAAAACAGATTTTTTGCTTATCCAGGAGACAAAAATGTCGTTAGATCTTATGTGTAAAACAGTTAACGAGAATTTGGAGGGGTGTTGGTCATATGGAAGTGGCTGCCCAAGGTGCCTCGGGGGGGATAGTTACTCTTTGGAACTCTCTTGAATGGACTGCAATAGAACATATAGCTTGGAGGGGTGTTCTCACATCACATTTTAGAAATAATGTCACAGCTGAACATGTTTTAATCACAAATTTTTATGGGGCTCAAAACCTAGATGGTCAGAGGCTTCAATGGAAAGTTGTGCATAACATGAGAGTCTCAAGGGAAGATTTAGACTGGATTATTGTTGGGGATTTTAATGCTAAATTATCCTCTAGAGATCGGGAAGGGGGAACCCCAATTTTGGACCCAAGGGGATCGACTTATGATTGCCCAAGTCCAGGCTTTACACTTGGTGGATATTAAATGCCCTGGAACCAACTATACTTGGACTAATAAGAGGAGGGAGCCACATAGCAGGAAGGTAAAGTTAGACCATTTTTTGGTTTCAGAGGAGGCATTTGTAAAATGGAATACAAAATTTTAGATTTTGGAGGGTCCAGTTTCAGATCACTTTCCCATTTTGTTGGAAGGAGGGATTAAGACAGGGCAGCATCACAAACCATTTAAATTTGAAAACTTTTGGTTACAAAAAGAGGAACTTCGAAAGAAAATTCCACAGTGGTGGGAAGAAGGTCGCCCAGCTTATGGGACAACAATGTTTAGATTCCACAAACAACTTCATTATGTCAAAGATCAATTGAAACAATGGAGGCGAGCTAACAAGACAGACTTCCAGGTCCAAAGAGCTCCTTTGGTGGCCAGATGGGATGAGGTTCAAAAACACTTTAGGGAAGGAACAATTACAGAGCAGCTCAAAGACGAGGATGATGCCTTGCGTAAAGCGGTTGAGGACATTGACAACCAAGAGGAGACCTACTGGAAACAGAGAGCAAGAACCACTTGGTTATTAGAAGGTGATAGAAATACCAAATTTTTCCATCGGACTGCCTGTGCTAGGAGACAGATGAACAACATGGAAGCTCTTCAAGATGAGAACGGACACTCCTTTGATACACTTCCAGGTATGCATTTCCATTCAATGGATTATTTTTCTAAACTATTTAAGGAAAGTATGGTGCAAGATGAAGAGGCTCAAAATGACGTTATTGCTGCCATACCTTCCGTTATCTCTGAAGAAGAAAATCAGACCCTTCTTAAACCCATTGATAGAGAGGAACTGAAGAATGTGGTCTTTGGAATGAGCACCGAAAAAACTCCAGGTCCAGATGGCTTTCCAATTGAGTTTTTTCGGGCCTTTTGGGATAACTTGGAGGAGGATGTAATGGTTGTTATAGAGGAGTCCGGAGGTAGTAAAAGAATGCTTAAAGCATTAAATCATACTTTCATTACCTTAATTCCAAAAGGGGAGGAGGGGGTACATATTTCAGATTATAGACCTATTGCCTTATGCAATGTTATATATAAAATAATCACAAAGGTAATGGTTGAGCGGCTAAAACCTCTTTTACATAACATTATCTCCTCCGAGCAAGGGGGTTTTGTAGAGGGTAGGCAGATCTTGGATGGTGTGGTTCTAGCTCGGGAGGCAATCCATTCAATGCAAACATCCGGTAATAGAGGAATGTTCATAAAATTAGATATGTCAAAGGCTTATGATAGGGTGGAGTGGAGCTTCTTGTCAAAGATGATGGCAGCCTTTGGTTTCTCTCAGGATTGGATAGAATGGGTCATGAGTTGTGTTTCTACTCTGACATACTCAGTGTTAATCAAGGGTCTTCCCTCGCAACCGTTTGGAGCCACTCGTGGCCTTCGTCAAGGAGATCCTTGCTCTCCCTATCTTTTTCTCATATTGGCTGAAGGATTAGGTAGACTTTTCTTGAGGAGAAGACAACAAGGTTTGCTAACAGGTATCAAGGTGGGTGAGGAAGTTTTGACTCACCTGCAGTTTGTGGATGACACAGGATTGGTGGGAGTGGCCAGCTTCAGGGAAGCAAGAATGATCAGAGATACTCTTAATGTCTACCTTAGGGCTACAAACCAAGTCATCAATGATAAAAAATCCAAAGTGGTCTTTTTCAATCTTGATCAAAGGCTTCGGGACAGATTTTTAGAGATCTTGGGATTCACAAGGACCTCTCTCCCAGTGGTTTACTTGGGGGTCCCTTTGCATTTTAAAAAACTAAAAATAGATATCCGGAGGAATCTTTTGGATTGTATCAAGGATAGAATTAATCATTGGTCTCACAAATGGTTAAGCTATGGGGGTAGATTAACTTTTTTACGGTCAGTCATTCAGAGCCATGCCAATTTATAAATTCTCTATCCTGGCTGCCCCACATACTATATGGAAAGAGTTGGACAAGATGGCTAGAAAATTTTTATGGGAAGGAGTAAAAGGAGAGAGGAAATGGGCCTTAGTAGGTTGGGACAAAGTAACCCAACCCAAGGTAAAAGGAGGTTTGGGACTGAGAAGATCAAAGTTAAATAATAAAGCTTTGGCTGGAAAGCTTTACTGGAGGTGGATTTCCCAACCAACTTCCTTTTTCAGTAGAATCCTAACTAGTAAATATTTGGGACATGTAAACCCAAATGAGGTGGGTCATTTCCCTTTGGATGGTAATGGATCCTTAGTGTGGCAGGCTCTCAAGTTAGGATCTCAGGTAGTAAAAGATCGCTTATTTTGGAAAGTGGGGAGAGGGGAGAAGGCACGATTTTGGACAGATTCATGGGATCAATACCCACCTATCATTGTTGAATTTCCTGAATTGCAACCAATAAAAATAGCCATAGAAACCAAGGGATGGGTCCAAATTGAAAGTTATTTCACCACTAGTCAGTTGGGGGATTATAAGTTTAAGCAGTTTAAGAAGTTGGAGGAGTGTCCAATTTTAATGCCTCCGGAGTTGGTACCCATCATGACTAAAATCTTGAGAGAGATTTCTCACAGGTAGAGACGAGGAGGATGAATTAGCTTGGGGCTATGGGAGCCTTGGTGTCTATACAGTGAAGGACGGGTATGATAAGATCCTTCCAAAGCCTCCCCCTCATACATATCGGGTTGAGGATTGGAGAAAGATTTGGCAAGGGTTGGCCGAAAGTAAACTTTTTTGCCTGGCAGTTCATGCATAATGAAATTCTCACTTTTGATAATCTTAAATGTAAAGGAATCATCGGTCCATCTCAATGTGTCTTATGCTACAAGAGCGAGGAAAAAGCTGATCACTTGATGTTTGAGTGCCCATTCACGTGCCAGATTTGGGAGAGATGGTTTTTATATTATAAAATTCAAGTTAATGGTGACTTGAATCGGATTAATATCTGGGAAAGATGGAAGAGGGGTAGATTTAAATCTAAAGCTCTTTGTATTGGTTGGGAGCTTGGATTAAACTTTATTTGGTGGCAAGTGTGGTTGGAGAGAAATGCTAGAATTTTTAGAGAAACTTTTTCTTCTTTAGATGGAGTTTGGCGAGGTCATTTTGAGCAAAGTCACAAAAACTGTGGCCGTCTATGCTAAAGAGGAAACTCAGGTTGTTATTGGGGCAATGGAAGAGGAAGTTGAAGTGCAAGAGGGACAGGACAAAGCTAGTTGGAAACCACCCCCAGAAGGTTGGATTAAAATTAATACTGATGGAGCTGCAAAAGGCAATCCGGGTAGAGCCAGAATTGGAGTGGTTTGCCGAAATCATGTTGGAACAGTGCTCTATTGGGAACTGCAAGGCTTGGGAAGAGCCACAAACAATGAAGTAGAAGCCATAGCTATCAAATCTGCTTCTATTTGGGCAGTAAAACAGGGCCACAGGAGGATAATACTTGAATCGGATTCTCAAATAATGGTTGGAGCTCTAGATTGCATGAGGAACTTTGCTTTGAAAGCATGGAGGTTGAGGATTCTTGTCACTCAAATTAAGGAATTATGGAGGGAATTAGATGATGTGATTCCAGTTTATGTGAGTAGAGATTTAAATAAAGTGGTTGACTTCTTGGCTAAGATGGGTCTTGAGAAGGAGGTAGGGGTTTAGTTGCACAGTGACATGGCTATTGAGGATGAGGTGATTAGGCAGGGTCTTGAAAGGTCCTTGAGCTAATGATCAAAGAAAAAGCAAAGGGAGGAAAGGTGTCGCGATATCGCGACATGTTGCTTCGTCGCGACCAAGGGAGGAAAGGTGTCGCGATATCGCGACATGTTGCTTCGTCGCGGCCAAGGGTGGAAAGGTGTCGCGATATCGCGACATGTTGCTTCATCGCGGCCAAGGTTGGAAAGGTGTCGCGATATCGCGACATGTTGCTTCATCACGGCCAAGGGAGGAAAGGTGTCGCGATATCGCGACATGTTGCTTCGTCGCGGCCAAGGGAGGAAAGGTGTCGCGATATCGCGACATGTTGCTTCGTCGCGGCCAAGGGTGGAAAGGTGTCGCGATATCGCGACATGTTGCTTCGTCGCGGCCAAGGGTGGAAAGGTGTCGCGATATCGCGACATGTTGCTTCGTCGCGGCCAAGGGTGGAAAGGTGTCACGATATCGCGACATGTTGCTTCGTCGCGGCCAAAGGAGAAAAAGTGTCGCGATATCGCGACATGTTGCTTCGTCGCGGCCAAGGGTGGAAAGGTGTCACGATATCGCGACATGTTGCTTCGTCACGGCCAAGGGAGGAAAGGTGTCACGATATCGCGACATGTTGCTTCGTCGCGGCCAAGGGAGAAAAAGTGTCACGATATCGCGACATGTTGCATCGTCGCGGCCAAGGAGAAAAAGTGTCGCGATATCGCGACATGTTGCATCGTCGCGGCCAAGGGAGGAAAAGTGTCGCGATATCGCGACATGTTGCATCGTCGCGGCCAAGGGAGGAAAAGTGTCGCGATATCGCGACATGTTGCATCGTCGCGGCCAAAGGAGAAAAAGTGTCGCGATATCGCGACATGTTGCATCATCGCGGCCAAAGGAGAAAAAGTGTCGCGATATCGCGACATGTTGCATCGTCACGGCCAAAGGAGAAAAAGTGTCGCGATATCGCGACATGTTGCATCGTCGCGGCCAAAGGAGAAAAAGTGTCGCGATATCGCGACATGTTGCATCGTCGCGGCCAAAGGAGAAAAAGTGTCGCGATATCGCGACATGTTGCATCGTCGCGGCCAAAGGAGAAAAAGTGTCGCGATATCGCGACATGTTGCATCGTCGCGGCCAAAGGAGAAAAAGTGTCGCGATATCGCGACATGTTGCATCGTCACGGCCAAAGGAGGAAAAAGTGTCACGATATCGCGACATGTTGCATCGTCGCGGCCGAAAGAGAAAAAGTGTCGCGATATCGCGACATGTTGCATTTTCGCGGCCAAAGGAAAAAAGTGTCGCGATATCGCGACATGTTGCATTTTCACGGCCAAAAGAGAAGAAGGAAAAAGTGTCGCGATATCGCGACAAGTTGCATCAACAGTCCAAACCGATCCCCCTGGCAACATCTCACATTGTGTGAACATTGAATCCTGTTGGATCGTGCCTTAGGCCATTGGGGAAGGAGTTTCTCCACTCTTGAATGTCAGATTCGCCGTCTCCCCTGTTAGCTAGTTAATGGTTTAAGAGATTTGGCTCCATTGCAAATCTTCTTTTACTATTGTATGCATGTGTTCTCTCTGACTATGGCTGGGAAAAGTCTCTTCCCATATTGTAAATGATCTTTGTTTTAATACAAGTTTTTTCAAATTTTTCCCAAAAAAATAATATTATTATAACATATAAATTTAAAAAATATAATTATTAAATGATTCATTCTTAGTATGAGGTTATGAAATTGATATTGTAGCTAATTTAAAATTAAAGGTTGTTCCTCTTCTTATTTATTTGAAGAGGAGCTTTTCTAACACCCTTCTAAATAAAATTTGTCAATATTCATTAAGTTATTTTCTCCTTTCATATATTATTTTTATATATACTTTTTATTTCATTTAAAATATATATTAATATAAATATTATCATTTATAGTTTTTTAATTAAAATTTTATTTTTTATCGTTATTGATTATTTTTTATTAATTTATGTATGGTTTTTGTGATGGATTATTATTATAAAAAACAAAACATTATATTATTATTAGGTTAATTAAACCATATTTAACTTGTATTTTTTATTGATGATTTTTCGTTTATCTTTTTCTTAAAGATAATCCTCATCTTTCTCAATTTGCTATATTTCCATAATCAACCTCTTGACATCATTTTCATTAAGAGATAAAATCTTACTTTGAAGTTGCCTTTTAAAATTTTAAACTTTACCCACACAAGGATTAGTATTGTGATTGGCTAAATTACTTGCTATTTTATTTCCTTCTCTATAGATATGTTGAAATTTCTAAGATATTGCCTTCAATAATAGTTGATGGATATAAAAAATAATGTTATGTTTGATATACTCTCCACATATATTTTTCTTCATAACATTAATAATAATTTGTGAATCCCCTCCATTGAAATATATTTTCATCCTTTTTCAGTGACAATTTTGATCCCTATAAAAAGTGTCATAGATTTTGTATAAATGTTACTTGAAGTTCCACATGATTATAAGTAAGTGATGATAATTTTTGTTTCACTAATTTCAAAAACACGTTAACTCTATTGTCATAGATGACCCTTATATGTATATTAAAATAATATAACCAAGAAGTTGTTGGAAATTTTGAGTAGTTTTGTTGTCATTGATGTCAAAAGAATATTGGTTTAAATTCGTCATCATTAAGGACATTAAGTGGTTTTTCCAAAAGCAAGAAGGTCTTGGAAAGGAATAGGATATAATATTTATTTTTAATATTATATGCCTAAAAAGGGCCCAAAGGATGAAGACCCGAGAAAGGAGAAGCAAGTTTAAATTAAATAATAATATTCTATTATTATAATATTTTGGGCCAAATAACAAGGTGAAGAAAAACGAAGTCCAAATTGAAAAGACCCATGAGCAATTTTCAAGAGGTTTAATTTAAATTAAAATATTTTAATCTTTGATTAAAATTTTAATTTAAATTAATAATTGAGGCAAAGGTTTTTAAATTTAATATTTAAAAACTAAATTCAAATTTTTAAATTCGAAAATGGGTCGACGTGAGAAATCAAAAGATAATGTGCATTTATATAGGAAATGATTTCCATTTCCCAAAGTTAATTCAACACACCTTCGAATGCGAGAAAAGAGAATATCGAGCGTTGCATCTAAGAAGAAGATAATTTGCATTTCAAAGTGCTTGGAGGGAAACGAGGCAACAAAGGCCATGTAGTGGTTTGACATCCCACCGATGGTGGTAGTGCAGGTGGCAGTTGGGAGAGTGTTAAGGCTTGCGTGGAGGAGATCACGGTTTGATCCATGCGATCGATGTTTTGGAGGAAGAGGCCTTCGTTTGACTTGCTCGATGTTTTCGTGAGGCAACTTTTTGGGACAACGTGCATCGTGTGTCTTATGTGGGCACGCAACCCACTTGGTGGCCTAGCTTGGAGCTAGGGTGTTGGGAGTGCAAGGTCACGTGGTCGAATTCACCGAAGTCATTTTTTAGTGGGCAAAACAAATCAAAGGTATGCCATTCGATTTTATTTTCCAAGGTGTTGAAAATTAAGTGCTTTGAGATTGTCGTGAATGCTAAGTGCTTAGGGGAGTTATAAGGTAAAGAAAAATTAAAATATTTTATTTTGATTTTTGGTGATTGAAATTTATAAGGTGTGGAGATTATAAGGTGTATAAGGGAGTTTGCTATGCATGTTGTTTTAATGAAATTGTTGAGTTAAATATTGTGAGTTTGGAGATTATAAGGTGTGCAAGGGAAATTGTTAAGGGTTTTGTTATGGTGAAATTATTGAGTTAAATATTGTGAGTTTGGAGATTATAAGGTGTACAAAAGGATTTGATATTTTGTATGAAAAATAATTTTTGAGAAAATTATTTTGTGGAGATCTTGAGATAGGTTGTGGTAACCTAACCCTAGTGTTGGCAAAGAAAATTTGATTGTGGTTAAGACGGGTTTTGAAGATATATCTCCATAAAAATAAAAGGTATGGGTACATCTTCCTTGTGAGAAAAATATTATTGTTGGATTGGATGTTGTGAATGCCAAGTTGGAGTGAAAAGGATTGTTTGTTGAGCATTGTTGAGTTTGGTATTGAGATATCCAATATTGATTGATGAAGGTTTTTCTAGAATAAAGGTTGATGATAGAAACCTTGTTTGATAAGCATTGTTGGAAATATTGAGTGAGCCTTCATGTGCATGATTAGGGTTTGTGAAATATCATGAGTATCATTGTTATGTGAGGTTTGTTTGATAAGCATTGTTGAATAAGCTTTCATTGAGTGATTGGTTGAGTGGAGTTGATTGAGCTTAGTTGATTGGAAGTATTGGAGTGATAGTTCAAGTTCTATGAAACAAATTGTTCTTTATTTATGGATTGAGTTGAAGGAAATATTGAAAGTGATTAAGCATTGTTGTGAGTGAAGCATATTGAGTCTCTAACAATTCTCTATATGTTTATGTGGTAAAAATAAAGATTGAGAGTGATTGAGCATTGTTGTGAGTGTGAAGCATATTGAGTCTCTAACAATTCTCTATATGTTTCTGTGAGATTAAACAAGATTATGTGTGAAACTTGTTTGTGTGATTGAAGAGGTTTTTGTGAGAGATTGAGTTGAGTTGAGTAAGCATTTGAGGAAGCTTACAAGGCATATTTGAGGTAAGTCTTGGTGAAGACTTGTGGAGCAGATTGGACAAGTTCTAGTGAGGACTTGTTGAGCAGATTAGAGGTAAGTCTTGGTGAAGACTTGTTGAGAAGATTGGACAAGTTCTAGTGAGGACTTGTTGAGAATATTTGAGGTAAGTCTTGGTGAAGACTTGATGAGCAGATTGGACAAGTTCTTGAGAGGACTTGTTGGATATATTTGAGGTAAGTCTTTGAGAAGACTTGTGAGAAAAGTTGATTGATTGATTTTTTCAAACCTTGAGTTAAGGTTTGGGGCAGATCTAGCAGAGTTGATTTGTGATTGAGTCAAGATTTGTGTTAAGGCTTGAGGAAAGATTTGAGGATAGATTTTGGTGCAGATTTGAGGATAGGTTTGTGCCAGATCAGAGATAGATATTGAGCAGATTTGTGCTAGACCGAAGGATTGTGTTTAGTGTAGATTAAAGAAAAATATTGAGCAGATTTGTGCTATATCGAAGGACTATGTTTAGTTTAGATCAAAGATAGAGATTGAGCATATTTGTGCTAGACCAAAGGATTATGTTTAGTGCAGATCAGAGACAGAGATTGAGCAGATTTGTGCTAGATCAAAGGACTATGTTTAGTATAGATTTGAGATAGAGCTGAGAGCAAGCTTTGGAGGTGATAGAGTAGAGGACATTAGTCTCCAGTGGATAGAGATCCATTAGCTAGGGTAGTGAGGATAGAGATATTCTGAGTGAGGACAGAGTCTTCAGTGGAGAGAGATCCACAAGCCAATGTAGTGGAGGCAGTAGTCTTCTAGAGGATCACCAGCCAGAGCAGAGGAGAAAGAGTTCTCCTGTGGATAGAGATCCATGAACCAATTGAGGGTATTGGTGTCTCCTGTGGATAGATATCCATGAACTTGATTAGGGGATTGGTGTCTCCTTTGGACAGAGGTCCATAAACATTGTAATAGGGAAAGGATTCCCAAGAGATTTGTTGAGAAAATTTTAGTGAAATATTTTCTCCGTGGAGTAGCCCACATTGGGTGAACCACGTTAAATTGGTGTCTCTATTGTGTGTGGTGATTTGTGCATTGCTTTGATTATTGCTATTGATATTGCCATTGATATATTGCATAATATTGTTTGGGAAAGAAAAGTAAAAAGTGGTCTTATATTGTTCACCCCTCCCTCTCAGTATAAGCTTGTGTTCTTCAATTGGTATTAGAGTGTGTTCCTTCGAAAGAGTTTAACAACTTGAAGAAAAAACTTACAAGAACACGGATGAATTCTCAAACTGGATCTTTAGGAAATTCAACACCATTATTCGATGGGAACAATTATGCACTATGGAGCACAAGGATGAAGTTTCATATAATGGCACTTGGAAATGAAATATGGGAAGCAGTTGAAAATGGATACACACCACCAACATCTCCACCTACAGATAAATATGGTTGCTCCTACATCATTACAATTCAAAACAATGAATGGAATTTTGAGAGGTTTGCATGTAACAGAGTTTATAAAGGTTATGCATTGCACATTAGCAAAGGAAATTTGGGATAAGTTGCAAGGCATACATGAAGGAGATAAAAATGTCAAAAGGGTAAAATTACAAAATTTCAAGAGAGCATTTGAAGATCTAAAGATGAAGGATGAGGAAAAAATTGTGGCATATCTACTTTGTGTGGATGAGATTGTTAACTCCATGCAAGGACTTGGGCTTAAGGTTGAGGAAACATATATTTGTGATAAGATTCTAAGGTCACTTCAAAAAAGGGTTTATTTGTTTCCTGTTGTAGGAAATAATCCCACATCTTCTATGTGTAGGAAATTTACGCCTTCAAAAGGTGCAAGGCATAGAAGGTAATTCAGCCAACCACAATGGCTGGCTAGATCATCCGAGGTCGATGTTGACTTAGACATGCAACACTTGTTAACCTTTCTATAGATCGTTTCCATTGACTGGATCTTAGTGCCATTGACCAAATCTGTGGCTTACTTTCAAACCTGAAAGGGTGAATTTTTTTTGTTAAATGATTATTATTTTTTAATTAATTAATTTTTTGGTGCCAATATTTTCATCATTGTAAAAGCATTTTTTTTGCTTGGGCACAAATTTGTAAAAGAGGGATATTAGCTTTTTGTACTTGTTTGAAATTTTTTATAATTCCTCTTGTAGAAGGCAACATATTGGAAGTTTATTATATTAACCTAGGAGAGGCTATTATTTTGTAAGAGTTTTGGCTTACTCTAGATATCAAATGGCTTTTGATTTAGTGGATCAAATGATCACGATAACAATAGTAGTTAGCCTTTTGGCTGACAAAGTGAATGATATTGCCACTCAAAATCCTCCTGTAGTTAAAGTCTACAATAATGATTTCAAAATAAAAGCAAAATGTGAAGTCCACACTTATGATGGGTCTAGGAACCCCGATGTGTTAAATAGTTGGATCATGGACATGGAAACTTGGTTTGCATATACAAAAGTTCTTGTTGATGATCAAGTTCCTTTTGCTAAACTCAAATTGAGTGGGTTAGCTAAACTAGTCATCATGGATAGACAAAATGACCAAAATTCCATTTCCATTTGGGAGGAATTGGTCCAAGCATTGAAGGATTCATTCTATCCTTCTAATTATGCACAAGAATTGAAAGTAAAATGGTTTAGATTGTGCCAAGCTTACAATATGTCTATGCAAGATTATGTCTCTTATTTCAACAGGTTACACATTTTGCTTTGTATAAAATATCCTACAGATGAATTGATTGTAAAATTTACAAGTGGCCTTCAAGATCACTTGTATAGGGAGCTCAAATATACTCCCTTGGAAACAATTGATGCAACCTTATACCATGCACAGCTGGCCGAAGAGAAGTTAGCCACTCGATCACAAGGAGCTTCTCGATCTTCAAATCAACAATAGTCATCAAAGACCAATATGCCTTCACCTTCTTCTTCTTCTTCTTATTCTCCTTCTTCTTCTTCCTCCTCCTCTCCTACTTCTTTTAATGCAAGGAAATATTGTAATCATTGTGAGAGACATGGACACTTAGAATCTAAGTGTTTTAGGAAAAATAACTTACTTGTAAAATATCCAATGGAGGAACCCCAAAAGGGTCCCCTTGAGGTTATGGGAGAAGGAAGAGAATATGTTGAGTTACGGGGTAAATTGAACAATGTTACCTTGATGAATCATAAAGGTGGTTGTGACTATTTGTTTATCACAAAATCCCACCTCACTCATGACTTCTTTGTGAATTATATTATCAATAATGGATCACAAACAAATTTGATTGCACAATTTGTTGTTGATAGGCTCAAATTACCTATGGAACCACATCCTTATCCATATCCATTAGGATGGAAGGATATGGGTTCTAACTCCTACATCACAAACACTTACATTGTATCCTTTGCTTTTGGGTCTCATTATGTGGATAGAGTCACCTATGATGTGACTCCCATGGACTATTGTGGTCTTATTCTTGGCCAGCCCTATCAATTTGATAAAAGGGCTATTTATGATGCATACAATTAAACCTACACTTTGCATCATAAGAATAGAAAATTTATTATTCATTAATAAAAAAACCACACTTATACCTTACTCTTATCCATCATAGAAGATAACATTAGTCTTCAATCAACCTCAGTACACACTTGCTTCCATTGCACTACCTCTTCCCAAGGTGGTATTTTCATCATCTTCCACTGCATTGCCTCCTCCCACAGAGGCGAGTTCATCATTTATGTCTCCTTCTGTTGCTCTTGTTGTTCTTCCTCCTATTTTACAGTAGCCTTCTTCATTATCATCTTCACCAATTTCTATAGTACAACAAACTTTATAGGCTCTACAACAGACTATTGGTGCTTCATCCTTACATTATCAATATCCTACACAGGTTAGCGATAGAGGTGTACCATGACATTGTACTCCAACATCCCCAAATGATGGCGTAAATGATATTGTTCAACATCTTAGTCGACTTTGTTTTCAGCATGTAATATCTCAACCTCTCACTTCTATTGTAAAAGCATTGGAGTCCAATGCTTCTATGGTGGAGAGGGATGATGTGGACATCATTAGACCTAGGCTTATGTTTATTAGGCTTAGTTTATTTTATCATTTTCTAAAGCTTAAGTCCTAAGTCTAAGTTAGAAATTAAAAATCCAATTCCAACTTGTAAATATCGACAACATTTGGATGACATGGTCTTTGGGTTGGATTTATCTTTTGTATGAGTTATCAAATTTGATTTGATAGCTTAGTCATTGTTTATGGTTAGCATCTTCTATTTTGAGAAGATTATTGTTGTAAAAATGTTATTTAAGCACCTTACATGAATAAAAAATCCAGTTAGTGTTTTTCCAACTCCTATTCTAGTTCAAATCACTTTCGAGTATGGCATTTATTTACTATCTAAAATATTTCATTTATGAAAATTCCATGATGGTCAAGTCTAAGGATGAGAACTCAAAACTAAAGGTCTATGAGATAGCCATCTAGGATAAAAAATGATTTAATTCAAATAATAAGGGTAGTCCCTAGACCACCTCTACCATAGTTTCCTTCTATTCAACCCTCATAACATCCCTCTCAAACTATATAATCTACCGCTAGTCCAACTATCTTGGCCATGAGCCCAGAGCAACCTCAAATCGTTGTTCCTTTTGTTGCTAAGATTGATGAACTCTATAATATGATGAGAACCTTATATAATGATATCACAACTCTAAAGAGGTAACATAATTCCCAAATATTTTCCTACCAAAATTATCCAAAGCCTCCTTTCCAACAAGGAAGCACAAATGTCCAACTCAAGACGATTGTCCCATATCGAACATCTTGATCAAGAAATGAAAGTGAGATGAGATCTTTGCTTGGGTATCGACCTTAGACTTGGCAGAGATAAAAGACTATGAACAATAACCAATTATCGATTGTCGATATTGGTCTACCCTAGGGCACCTACCTCCAGCATAGTGTCCTTGTGGGATTCAAGCTAATGCTTCCCTCAACATGCTAGACTAAATGGATACTAGGGAGCTCATCCCCTAGTCCACCCAAGGATGAAGGTTGTGGGTAACAACCCATTCCCAACTATTTGTCTAAGTCTTCCTCAGTAAGCCTATCCCCCAATATGATTATCCTTAGGGGTGCTAGGTTGCAACCAATTACCAACTTGTAACCTATAGGGTCTAGGGAGCTCATCCCCTAGACCCAAATCCATCATGGCGTCTCATGCCTAGCATATTGACGGGGACCCGAAAAACACACGCATACTCACACTCACAAGTTCCAAAAAATTTCATCTATTAATTGTGAAAATCTTTACATAACACTGCCCGCAGGCTTACAATTGCTAGCTCTCGGCTTAGCTTCACGCTTCTATACCTCTGCGTGCATTCTCCGATCCATCGTCCCGACTAAAATAACAAACTGGGTTTTTATAGAGGCCCCGACCCTTTCACGTATTAAACCACGTATTAATCGGGACACCAACCCGATTAATTTCATTAACTGGATTTTTATAGAGGCCTCGACCCTCTGAAATAAAAACACGAAAATCGGGACACCAACCCGATTAAAGACCCCTCTCCGCACGGTCCCCGTCATCTCTGAATCCGTCAAAAAATTATGCGCGCCCATCCTCTTCGTCTCCCGTGCTCCTGGGTAATCCCCCGCTTTAAATTTAGCTTGTGCCACATGGCATCTTTGAACGGTCCTCGAAAATGCCGTTCTCGCCATTTCTTCCGCTTTCTCCCGTGCCTTCTTCTCTCTCCGTCGTGATATCACGACATGTCGCTATATCGCGACGTTCTGGCCACACTGCGCTCTCTGCGACCATTTTGCCTCCGCGCCTGCATTTTCGATTCTTGTCGCGATATCGCGACGTCTCCGCTGCTCCCTCTGTTTGCCTTGTTCCGATCGCGATTTCGTGACAGTCGCAATTTTGCGACGTGTCGCGAAATCGCGACTCCTCCGCTGCTTTGCTCCGCTGTTGTCCTGTTGTCATGATTTCGTGACGTCGCAATTTCGTGACATGTCACGAAATCGCGACCACACCCGCTGCTCTGCTCTAACTCTATCTTGACGTTGCGATTTCGCGACGTCGCGAAATCGCGTCGCAATTTCACTACACAAACCTTTGCCCTTGCCTTCGCCCTTCTGATGTCGCGATTTTGCTATAACTTTTCTCCTCTGCCTCTGCCTCGCTGAGACATCGTGATTTCGCGACGTCACAAAATCGTGATGTCGCAATTTCGCTACATGTTTCTGCCTCTGCTTCCACCTTGCTGCTGTTGTCGCGATTCCACAACAATCGTGATTTCGTGACGTGTCGCAAAATCACGGCCCCTTCTGCTGCACTTTCTCTCTCCTGCCGACTGTCTTCTGCTTTCTCTTCTTTCGACTCTTCAGCACTGACTTTCTCGAATCTTGATGCCTCTGCATCAGATGCTGATGGATGCTCCTACATCAGACACCCGGGGTAAGTGGAGAAGTGATCTTCACTTCTGCTTGGTCCGGTTGCTGCCTCCGGCAACACTTCCAGACTTTTCTCTGCCTTCGCAGACTGTTCTAACCCCGTCTCCCGGTCCACACAACTTCTGTCTTCTACCGGACAGATTTCCTCATTGCTGCAAACTTCTGCTGCAGCCAGCTTCAACTCCTCCACTTGCACAGAAAAATTTGTGCCTTCTTTCGGGCAGGTCCCGGTACTGCTGCACTCTTCTGCAGCCTTCTTCACCTTTTCCTCTTTCTTCCTCTTTCTTTCTTCCCGCCTTCTTTGCCGCTCCTCTTGCTCCCGCAACTTTATTGCGAGCCATTCCTTTTGCAGGGCTTTTAATTGCCGTTGCAAAGCTAAGACTTCTTCCTCCGGCACCATATCCTCCTTGCTGTCCCGTCTTCTTCGGGAATGCATTTTTTTTTTTTTTACAAAGCTTTAATGATCCTGTGTAGCTGCCTCACGTCCGGCGATCTGCTAACACGCCCGGGATCTGAACTCACTCTCTCTCAGAACCCTCCACAGATCCCGACGTAACTGCCTCACGTTCGACGATCTGTTACGCACTCAGAATCACTTGCTCTGATACCACTGACGGGGACCCGAAAAACACACGCATACTCACACTCACAAGTTCCAGAAAATTTCATCTATTAATTCTAAAAATCTTTACATAACACTGCCCGCAGGCTTACAATTGCTAGCTCCCGACTTAGCTTCACGCTTCTATACCTCTGCGTGCATTCTTCGATCCACCGTCCCGACTAAAATAACAAACTGGGTTTTTATAGAGGCCCCGACCCTCTCACGCATTAAACCACGCATTAATCGGGACACCAACCCGATTAATTTCATTAACTGGGTTTTTATAGAGGCCCCGACCCTCTGAAATAAAAACACGAAAATCGAGACACCAACCCGATTAAAGACCCCTCTCCGCACGGTCCCTGTCATCTCTGAATCCGTCAAAAAATTTTGCGCGCCCATCCTCTTCGTCTCCCGCGCTCCTGGGTAATCCCCCACTTTAACTTTAGCTTGTGCCACGTGGCATCTTTGAACGGTCCTCGAAAATGTCGTTCCCGCCATTTCTTTCGCTTTCTCCCGCGCCTTCTTCTCTCTCCGTCGCGATATCGCGACATGTCGCGATATCGCGACGTTCTGGCCACACTGCGCTCTCTACCCATTTTGGTCGCGATATCGCGACCATTTTGCCTCCGCGCCTACATTTTTTATTCTTGTCGCGATATCGCGATGTCTCCGCTGCTCCCTCTGTTTGCCTTGTTTCGATCACGATTTCGTGACGTGTCGCGAAATCGTGACTCCTCCGCTGCTGTCCTGCTGTCGCGATTTCGTGACGTCACGATTTCGCGACATGTCGCGAAATCGCGACCACACCCGCTGCTCTGCTCTAACTCTGTCTTGGTGTTGCGATTTCGCGACGTAGCGAAATCGCGAACAAACCTCCGCCCTTGCCTTCGCCCTTCTCCTCCGCCTCTGCCTCGCTGAGACATCGTGATTTCGCGATGTTACGAAATCATGACATCGCGATTTCGCTGCATGTTTCTGCCTCTGCTTTCGCCTTGCTGCTGCTGTCGTGATTTCGCGACAGTCACGATTTCGCAACAGTCGCGATGTCGCGAAATCGTCGCGAAATTACGGCCCCTTCTGCTGCACTTTCTCTCTCCTATCGACTGTCTTCTGCTTTCTCTTCTTTCGACTCTTCAACACTGACTTTCCCGAATCTTGATGCCTCTGCATCAGATGCTGATGGATGCTCCTGCATCACATATCAATCCTTTGCTTTCAACATATTAGCACAAGGGGAGGGACACATTGGCTACCGCCCTCTCCACAATCCTCTCCCACTTAAATTTGATGTCATCCTCAATGTCAAGGGGAATACTTTATATTCCATGGATCTCCATCCAGGTTGTGGTGCTACGTAACTAGATGTCATGTCTCATTACAAGGCATAGCACCATGCTACACCCCAAGGAGGGCCTTCATCCTCCTTAGTGCATCTTGTCATCGGGTAACCTGACCCCACTGTCCAGGGTGGAGGTTACCCCTTGAACCACTTGGTTGTCAGTGCATCTCTCTTTCTGTCCTTTCTTATCTTTTAGTAGCCTTGTAAGCCTCATATAGGTAGACCTCATTGGTCCATCTAAACTTCTCTCCATGTATTCTTAAGGCCAGGTTGGGGAGGTTGCTCTTTGAGTTCGAGTCTCCTTCTCTATCCTAGTCCTATTTCGAGAGAGGATCGACTCCCATGACCTCTTTTATATCCATATTGTGGTCTTCTTGTGAGTCTCTTCTAATTGGGGCCAAGGCCGGACTGTCTATGCTTCCACATCGAAGTATCCTCATCGACCTCATGGTCCAAGACTCATCGTCACTTGAATTTCTACTCTCATTAAGGGCTCGAGGCCTTTGTGGCTCTCACCCCCTTCATGTTGATGGGACAATGCCCAATGCAACACACAACTCGCGAGGTTCTCACCAACTTCATTCCAAACCCGACTGTTCGCCAAGGTTCTGTTGTCTTTTGGGATATTTTTTTTGGGTGTGAGGCCCATGGTAAGTCCAACACCTTACCCATGAGCCTAACTTATTATTTTCATCTTTCTCAAGCTTCAGCTTGAGGCGCATGTTCTTCTTGCTCTGGTTGTCTCATTTTGCCTATGACCGCTCCAACGAACACTTCTTCGCCCCATGATTACCATCGTAAAATCAACACAATGTTTTTTGATTTCTCATATCAGGGAACGTCAAACTAGGAATTTTCACTCATGTTGTGATTGATCTAGACTAGAAGGAAATAAATTCCTCAAGGAGTTTGGCTCACTCAACCACTTTCTCCTTAAGCTTGCTCTAGAGCTCGACCACCTCTTTATCCAAGCTCTTTACTCGTGCCTCAAGCCCATCGCTTCTCGGTGTTCCAGTTCATTGAGCTCTTTCAATAGTTTAAATTTATGAACTCGTGCATCCATTACCCTACTGTCACTCATTCTATCAAATTAGCTAAGTCTCACGCAACTTCCAAGTCAACCTTTGATAACAACTATGAGGGGTAGAGTTATAGGGTAGGTGTCCACCTCGTCCAACATCGTGCAAGCTTCGACACCCAAAAACTTCATGGATTATACCTTTTTCTTGGTATGTATGCCTTAGCTTTTTTAATCTTGCCAAGTGATGTGCAACGAATTTACCTCGATAGCTTTGCTCTTGGAATTCAAAGTTCTAATGCCCCTATTTATCCTCTATTTATACCAAATAGGTCATAGCCCAAATTATCTTACCCAAGTTGGCCAACTTGGCCATCTTCCCAACGTTGGTTGCATAGTGAATTTTACCCTTAGCACTGAGCAACTCTCCCCAAGGGATGCGTTTACATGTTGGGCCGACTCTTGGTTTAACTTTTCGTGATGCGTCAACCCAACTTCTCAATTGACACTCATTTCTCTCCTAAAGGCTTGCGATGTTCTTTTTCTAAGCCTCATCGATGGCATCCTTAGCCTTGATTGTGTTAGGCTTGCCTAGCCTCAGTCGTGTCGAGTTTTCCTCTAAGCCAACCAAGTTATTCAACCTTTGCAGTCCAAGACATGGTCGACCATTGCACCTTTTCCCAACAACATGAACTTGCCCTTGCCCACGATGTCAACGAGGGAGGTTCCTTCGACAAGGGGGATGGTTGCGATCGTTGTCCCCTTTCCTCCGATCTCTCATGCAAGAAGTCCCAATCCATCTTATGAATGTAGATGCCCGACGAACGTGCCTGAGTCTTCCCCTTCCCATGACCCGAGACAACTATCCCATACCAAATGCCTTGGGGTAGAAGAGGAAGGTGGGCTTTCGACGGAGGTGACTTAGCATTCACCTTTTGCAACCCGGGATGGTTGTCCCATATCAAACACCTCGAGAAGGAAAGGGAAGTAAGTCTTAGCGTTTTCCTTCCTAACTCAAGATGGTCGTCTCATACCAAATGCCTTGAGCGAGAAAGGAAAGCGAGTTGAGGTCGTCGCTAAGGCATCAACCTCAGACTTGGTAAGGACAAAAGGTTGGAAGCGACAACCAATTACTAATTGTTGACCTTGGTTTGCCCCGAGGTGCCTACTCCCAGCATGGTGGCCTTGTGGGCGTTAGGCTATCGCTGCCCTTAGCATGCTAACCTAAATAAATATTAGGGATCCCATCCCCTAATCTAACCAAGGATGAAGGTTGCATGTAGCAACTCATTCTTCACTATTCGCCTAAGTCTGCCTCGAGAAGACTATCTTCTAACATAATTATCCTTGGGGACACCAGGTTGCAAACAATTATTGACTCCACAACCTATAAGGTCTAGGGAGTCCATCCTCTAAACCTTAATAAATCGTGACGCCTCGTACCTAACATAACTCATTCCTTTGCTTTCAATACGACAACACGAGGGAAGGAACACATCGACCACCACCCCTTCATAACTAAAGAGTAATCCGAAGAGACATCCTTTGACTTTGCCTCCTTATCCTCTTAAAAATAAAGGTTCTAATTAATACTGAAAAATTATTATTAATTTATAAAGATATTATTTAAAAGCTTAAATATTATTATTCTATAACCCATAATATAAAACTGGGTCAAATTCTATCAACGAACACATGAATATTTAAATTTATATTTTGGAGACGTTCAACGATCCATCGTGCAAAAAGGTTGAAGATCGTCTACTTCCACTTTAACCAAAAAGATAATGAGAACATATGCTTGATTGTCCAAAAAGATAATGAGAACTCTATAGTTTGAACTTTTGATTTTCAAAGTCATTCTTTTTAGGCGTGTGATTATTCACCTTTTGTATTAAATAAAATAAATTATCTTTTGTATTAAATAAAATAAATTATCTTTTTCACGACAAGTGTTTGCTCGTCAAAAGTTTAATAATATTTTAATCTAATATATATAAAAGTAAACATTATCGTGAGACCCACCGACAAATAGCCTTGTAAGGGTTGGCTTGAATTTGAGCGGTGGGCAAAACATAGCGATCATACGTGAAAATTAATTTTAATGATTGCTTAGATAAACCAAACTTGTATTCAAATAAAATAATAATTGTTTTATTGTGCAGACATAATGAACAAAACTCGATGATTATTGAAAATAATAATCTTTTGGTGGCCTTAATGGTATGTTGTAGCATTTAGTGTCGTCACTCCATGACATAAACACTTGGTTCTAATTATTATATGAAAACATAAGCACTTCTATGTTTTAAGAAAATCCTGATCGAGTACATGTGTTTTTCATTGTTTTCAAAATTAGAGTGAATTGATTTATCCATGACATGTTTGTGACGTGGTTTTATTTAATTATTGTGCACACAAAATGATTGGATTTTATTTTAGTTTTTTTAAATGTGCCTTCCATTCATACATCCACCAAGAATTAAAGCATTTTATATTAATAAAAGTTATATATACATTTCAAAATACTTATCAAAAAGAAATTTAGATTTAAACTTTGGGGTATACTTATTGCAAAGGCAGTAGTCTGATCTAGATATGAATCCTGAGGGACAAGTGGTCCTCCTCACGCTGGTCAACAATAATGAGGTGGTATAGGCTTGTTGGTCCTCCTCCCGCTAGTTAACAAATAACTAGGTGGTATAAGCTTGTTAGGGCAGCCCATGTGGTTTGAAACTTGCAAAATCTAAAAAATAGTGTGGATGTAACCAACTCTCCTATGTATATATAAAACAAATTACATTATATGCCACTCAAGAAAGATATAGCCAATAGGCTTGCCATACTATATTTTTTCAATTTAAAGATTTTTTTTTTTAACAAACTCACTCATACACATTACACACACTTGGTAGTGGTTTGGATCTAGATCTCTCCGAAGAGAGTTCAAAGCCCAAATCACTCCAATGTTATTATGTTTTTTATTTTATTTGTGGAAAACATCCCAAAAGGATGTCACTTTCGGGTAAGACCCAAGGAGGCAGGGGTATCCAATGTTATTATGTTTTAAATATTAAATAATGACACCTAATTTAAGGTTACAAAGGGTTATTATATATTATTAGTAATGTATTTTAATAATTAAATTATATTCAATTTAATATAAGCTTTTATTGAAATTTCAAATCCCAAATCACTCCAATATTATTATGTTTTAAATATTATATAATGACACCTATTTTTAAGGTTATAAAGAATTATTATATATTATTAGTAATGTATTTTAACTATTAAACTATATTTAATTTAATATAAACTTTTATTTGTATATTAGTGTTGTTGAAGCAATGGTATATCACAGAGTAGATAATTGAAATTTATAAGGTAAAAATGTATATGGTGAGTCTCAAAACAATGAAATATTATAAAATAAATATGTTCTATCAATTTGTATAAGGTATTGTACATTCTTGCTAGTTATATATGAATTATAACAATTTAGTATTCAATATTATTATTAAAAGATTGTAGGTTATATTTTTAGATTGTTTTACTTATACAAACAATAAATGTGAATGGAACATGGGACTCTAGAGTCTTAAAAATATTGTAATGTTTTATAAAGCAATTAACCTTAAACTAGTGGTGATGACTCTTTATTATGACAATTGTTTAATTACAACAAATGTTTTATTCATGATACATTTCATATATTTGTTTAACCTCATCATTTAAGTTCTAACATATAACAAGTCATAGGTATAATGTTGAGACTAAGGATGTGGTTTTTTTTGTTGATGATAGATGTTGTATTCATTGTTCAATTCGTGTTTCTATCAAGTAATATTATTTAAACTTCTATATTCAACAAGTCATAAGTGCCATGCAGAGACTAAGGAGGTGGTGGTGTTATGTGTTCAACTCTTATTGTTAGCATTATAACATTAGCACTCTCAATAAACATAGTGTTTAGTTGTTATATTAGCTAAGGTGGATCATTGGCCTCCCAAGGATTCAAACCATTTTGGAAACTAGCTAACAAGTGAACTCCTAATGAGGCTCCTTCTAATGAGCACTAGAAGAGGAGTTCTTATAATATTATTTATCAGTAAATAATTAGAATAGGAGTTTTTTCTTGTACATCTTTCGAGCTCTATGTAAAGGGTCAAGGCTCTTCAACTCCCTTTTTTATCAATACCAAAAAAAAAAATGTTTCTTGATATCCTATTTCATACCTTGCACTTAATTTTATGTAGAGTTTGTAAATTTTACTCATAGTTAAGTCTTTTATTCATTTAGATACAGGTTACACAAATTTTCTTAAAATTAAAAATATTTTTATAATTTTTATATTTCATAATATCTATTTTTTTTTTGTCGGTAAAAAAATATTAAAAGTGGGTTTTGAAAGGGTCCCAAAACCTTTTTACAAAATGTCAACAGACCATCAAGAGAGTCAAAGGACAAACCTTAAGAAAATAAAAAAGAGCACAAGGGGACGGTCTCGGAGGGACCATCACCAACTGTCTTTACAAACTGGGATACATGATCAACCCATACGAGGGATCAAATTGGGATGCGGGATCAACCCATATGAGGGATCGAACTGGGATGCAGGATCAACCCGTATGAGGGATCAAATTGGGATGTGGGATCAACCTGGATGCAAGATCAATCAGGGACGCATGATTGACCCGTGCGTGGGATCACCCCAAATGTGGGATCAACTCGTACAAAAATAATTCAAAAAAGGTCTACCAAGAGAGGGAGAATCCCACCGATGCTAGAAAAATTTTAAAAATAAAAATCCCACCCAAATCGAAAAACTGAAACCTACCAAGGGGAAACTAGAAATCAAAAACCACCTAGTAAGAAAATTCGTCCTTGGAGAGGTATCTAGACTAGAGAAAACCATTAGGTAAAATTAATATCTGCAACAATGAAGGAGAAACCTGTACATGAGGGCATGAGAACAACAAAAACTGTCCCAACAAAGAAGATCCCGACCAGAAAGCCACGAGATTAACATAAACTATCTCAGCAAGGAAGATCCAACCAAAAAGCTATGAAACCACCAGAAATTGTCTCAGTAGAGAAGATGTCGACCAAAAAGTCATGGGACCACCAAAAATTGTCACAGTAGAGAATATCCCGACCAAAAAGCTGCTGGACCAATAGAAACTATCCCAGCAAGGAATATCCCAACCAAAAAGCCATGGGACCAACAAAAACTATCTTAGCAAAGAAGATCCTGATCAGAAAGCCACGAGACCACCAATAACTATATCAGCAGTGAATATCTCGACCTGAAAGCCATAGGACCAACAAAAATTATCACAACAAGGAGGATCCCAACCAGAGAGCCATAGGACCATCACAGAATGGTCTAGAAATGAAAACATGTCCAAGAAGGCACGAAAAAACCATAAACCCATCCAAATGGCTAAATATCCAACCCCAACTATAGTAAGGAGAATTCTATGAACAGTTTAAGGAGAAAAACACGGTCTAGAAAGCGGATCAACAGACATTAGAGATCTCGACAGGCCACGAGATCTCTCTGTAGAAGAGACTGGAAACACAAACTAAAGAGAGAGTCCAAAGACACCAACCACCAAGAAGACCCATGACTGGAGCAATACTGGATATAGGGATTGTCAATAGGGCCTGACATATACAAAAACAATGTCCCCTCCCAAAGACCATTTAAAAAAATTGCAGAGCCAAAGCCAATCCTACTTAAAATTTTATTATTATGTTTTATATGTATATTTGTATTGATTTTGATGGGTAAAATTTTAAGCTATATTTTGAATAAAAAAATTGAACTACTTCCCTTTCTACTTTAGAATTAGAAGCATAAAAAGTAACTTAACTTGAACTTTAATATAAATTTTTTATTTTATTCTTGTTTGAAAAGTAAAATAGCATTTGAAAGACTATAAAGGTTGTAAATGTAATCCCGAAAGTAGAAGTGATCAAAACAATACAGATGATTTATGGTTGGATGAATGTGTGTAATTAGGATTAAAAAAGAGAAATATTGAACGGTTTCTACAAAAGGAGTCCAAATTTATTGAATAATAATATGATTTTTCCCATGGTGAATTGTGTTGGGAAACTTAAAATAAAAAATTTTAGTATTAGAAGAACATTTGAAGATTTGCATTGATAAGAAATTGTAGAAGAATGCTTGTGAGAGATTCTAAGCATATAGTTTAGTGATGATTTTCCAAAGGTGATGACCTAATTCTAGTGGCTAACCCAATGGTAATGTTGACCTAGAAATGATCTAGAGAGGTAAACTAGAGGTATTGATGGTTGAGTGGAAACCAAGAGAGGTAACCTAGAGGTAATGATGGTTGACAAGTGACCCAAAGGCAATGATGACCTAGATTTGACCTTGATGTAGAGGACCCAAATATGACCTAGAGTCAATGATGAACCAAAAGCAACCCTGAGGTAATGATGATCCTAAGATAGATATCTAGAGGTATTGATCCAAAGATAGACCTACATAGTCTAGAGAGGTAGATCTAGTGTAGGTTACATAGATTCAACTGAGCCAAAGCCAGATTAGCGAGAGCAAAATAAAAACCAACCAACCAAACACAATGAAAGAGCTAGAGTCAAATCCAAATCCAAAAAATGAGTGCTAAAGCTAAAACTAGAGAACAATTCTAATGTACCACTTTTGAATGCATGGGGGGTAATGATATTTATACCAAATAATAAAATATGGGGTGTTAAACCTTATTACATTATTTAGAATTATGTAATCATTTGATATTATTGGGAGATAACTGAATATTTTTTCTATATGAAAAAATGGAAGAGACACATCTCTTGTGAGATTGTGAGGAGATGAAATGACAAATTAAGGTTAAATTCCAAGAGTTACAAATATAGAAGAGTCTCTCTAAGATGAAGAGACATTTTGCTGCATTAAATAAGCATGTTGTAAGCAAATTGAGGCTGACATATTGTAATGGTAGAATATATGAATGTGAGAGAATATTTTTGTGAAATACTTTGTAAGATTGATCTTTGTCTGATAAATATTGTTCACTCATAAAAGCTATAAAAATTCGATTAGTTGACTTTCATGTTCTAACAAAGACACCCTCAAGAAAAAATCCATGATTTTAATACTAGGCTTTTGAGGACTTTGAATCTAATTCCAAAAATATTAAGCCAAATGAAGAATAGACACTTCCATATTAGATCAAAGGCTTAAAATGCAATTTAGCTCTAATGGTTTGTGATGCTAACCATTGTACTAGTTGTAGCATTTGAAGATATGACCAGAGGACGAGTTCTCATTTGGATAGGGAAAGTACCCCCTACCCCACCAATGGCCTATATAACCCAAATCTTGCATAATACACCTATACTCAAATCCACACCCAACTTCCCTACAACTCCTAATCCCCAACCAAACACTTCCACATACTCTTACTCATTGTATATGAACATCATCCTAGCCAAAATGCATCATCCATAGTAGCCTTCCAATCCCCACTTCTAGCCCTTCCAATTCCATCTAACCCTAGTAGTGAGTCCAATAGCAATATTGTGATGAAAAAAATGTTGTAGGTGATCAAAACCTTGGTAAATTAGAATAATTCCATGAAGCAATAGTGGCAAAAACTACAAAATGCAACCTTAAAGACCCTATACCTAACAAAAAATCAGGTTCCTTGATAAGGTGTTAATCAAGGAATCAATCAAATTTATAATTACATGATTAATACCAACATGGGATTTGAACCGACATAGTATCTTTATTGTAATAATATGAATAATCCTATTGAATGCATAAGTGTCATTAGAAATTCTCAAACTATTTAGTACATTCAATAATGTTAGATTCAACAAGTTACCACCACTAGTCAAAAAACTCCCTTAATGAACTCTACCATATACCAATACTCCTAAGATCCATAGTCATTACACACCTTGTCCACTCCCAATAATGTAATATTGATAGAATTCAACACCATTGAAATATATGAGGAGACAACTTTCAAATATTATGCCATATTTACCAATTAGAAAGGGATTGAAACTAGGGGTAAAAGGAAGATATTTGAAAAATAATTAGCTAATATGTAGGTCGATATTAGGAAGTGTATAATAGTCCTTAGAAGGGGATGTTTGCATTTACACTTAAAGGACCTATCATAGTGCAACAAGAGAAGTATTAAGATATGAATAATATGGGTAAGAAAACAATAAATACATCATAGAAAGGAAGTCAAGGGGAATCAAACAATAGAGACCAAAGAGGAGATAAATAAAAGGGATAATGGATGGAAAGAGGTGATGAGTAAACCCATTGAAAATAAAGGTGACAAAAGGATGGATCCATTCTAAAAGGAGACCAAAATATGGTCAAAGTATCTCTCTCTTACAAGTGAAGGGTGAACAACCCCTAGGCACGCCCAATTTTTTGTATAAAGGAAGGCTTGTTTACCAAATTCAATATTATAAAGGAGATGGAAACAATACTAGCCAAAGTTAGCATGGTAAAAGCATTAGACCCACTTGGATAATAGGACCTACTCCAATAATTCTTAAAAGGTTAGGAATAGAGATATGCTAAAAATAAGCAAACATAATATACTATAGTTCACATAGCAGAGCAACAAAATTTGATAATAAAATAACTATCATACATCTAGGTTGATGTATTTGATGTGTAGAAGGCTCCAAACTTGAGAACTCTAATTCCATGCCCATTTTATGTGATGCCAAAGATTACATTTTTTTCTTAGGAGTTACATAGTGGATTTAGATGTGATGGTCATAGTTATTCCCAAATATGTTAACGAAGAAATGGGCCTCCCTTAAACTAAGATAGCTAGGCACCTAATAAAAATGGATGGTACAAGAGCCAATATAGTGTTAGATTTTGATGCAACATGTAATGGGAGATAGCAATCACAAGAGGCATAATAATATGAAATAAAGTAAATTTGGGAGATGACTAAAAATATAATATAAATAGAAATGATGGAAACGTATACAAAGTAGATATGGAGGAAATGAACACTCCATGAATAAAGCTACTGCTCAAGAATGAGCTTTGAGCATATTACACTCCACCATATTACATCACACTCTTCTACATCACACCACATTGTTCTACACTACTTCCTACTGTTATATCTTGCTCTATGTCTATGGCCATTTTTATAGGAAAATATGTTCCTTGGCCAACACTCTATCTAGTTGTGTAGGGGATAGCTTGCATATATACAACTTGCACATTAACACTTGTGCATTTATTATATTGCATGAAGTAACTAGATAACTTCCCCATAAAGTAATCTAATGTCCTAAGTATGTACCAAGAAAGGTACATGTGGACACCAAAACCTAGCAACTTGTCGTTCATCCAGGTCTTCCCACCATATTTCCCATATATATATATATATATATTTAGGCATATTTATTAAATATATGTTTAATATTAATATTTTAATATTATATTATATATATATTTAATAAATATAAATATTATATTATATATATATTTAATAAATATAAATATTATATATGTGAATAAATCCTAGCCATCCATTTAAATAAATCCATGCCACACATCCTAAATTAATATCCACACTCCATTATGTTTTAATCGAGCCACACAATTTGTGTCGCTCAAACCCTAACATACCCTAGTGTGGATTATTAATAGAAGCCATTTTGATGGCTCAACCCCTAAGTTTTTGATGAGTCTAAATATTCCCTAGGTCCCCGAGCATCCACGCATCCTCACCTTCACTTTTGTTCACTTCTGCATCCATCGCTGCCCACCTCGTGTGAACCAGATCTAGTTCTGTTGCATTCCCTGCAATCACCCCAAGTACCCATAGGTATTTTCCATTCTGTCGAGTGTCCATGAGCATTTCCTGAGTGCCCACGGGTTTTTCCCATTTTTTCGAGTGCCCATGGACGTTTCCTTGAGTTCCCATGGGTGTCTTCCTCCAATCTTGAGTGCCCACGGGTGTTTTCTACTATCGTCGAGCACCCATGAGTGTTCCAAACTAGAGCTCTACAACCCTTATATCCCTTGGGAAATTATAGGGCATCACCGCACCGATTACCTGTAAAAAATATCACATATTAGAGAACAACAAGCATCACAAGGTAAATCTTTCATTTTGGTTATTATTTTAATATTCTTCATATTTGCATGCAATTTCATTATTGGATAGTTAGGGTTTTATTAATTTTTTAGGGTCTCACATAGTGGAGCCCTCACAGTTATTACTAACCCTTCATTATTATCTTTTGTGTGCAGGTTTGGAGATACACAAGCATTGTGCAGTTGCTTAAGCTAGAGTGGCCCAACATCGGATAATTATAAGCCCACTCACTTCTGTTGGGAGTAGAGACGCATTTTGAGACACCACCAACGTTGTAGCTAGGGTTTCAAAGAACCCTAGAATTGTGTATATTTTTATCAAAGGATTCAAATATTTGTATTGTAATAATGGAGTTTTGAGGCTCCCCCCCATTAATATAAAATTATTCATTGTGTAATATTGTCTTTTGAGTTCAATTTATATCTTGTTATTTGGTGTTGTATTTTTGTCTTCACAAATGGCAATCATGGTGGGACACCCTAATGGTTTCTTACTTTGATTTACATTATTTACTAATTTGCTATTTTTTGTGTCATCTTGTAGGGTTTCCAGAAGCGTAGTATTTGTAGTTTTTCGATGGATCAATTTTTTTAGATATTTGAAGAAGGTTGAAAGGTGCACGAATGCCCGACGGTGCTTGAGGGACATCCATAAACACCTAGGTACATTTCAAAAACATCTAGAGGTATTTTTTTAGAGAGTTGGAGAAGAAACATAGGCTATTTTGTAAGTCTACTATTAAAACCCTAACTTTTCTATCTACATATTCTGGTAATCTTACATTTTTTTTAGATTTTTAAGCTAAAAAGAATATCACTAATTAATATGGAAAAATATTCATACTAGCTTGCATATTAGGTTTCATATTGGTCATTGCATCCATCCACACTTTCTATTTGAAGTTTTTGACTTTCTGTTGTATTCACAAATAAAAAAATATTGCATTCTAATTTCATGTGAATTGAAAATTGTATAATTAGTTTACATTATTAGGTTAGAGATTTATATTTTTGTAGGTCTAAATAGGAATATTGTTTAGATACCAAAATTATTCTTGTACTTGGGTGATTCCATACAGAGGAATAGACGAACCCCCCAGTTGTCTAGAGCGGGTCGTAAGCGGTGTACTTTACATCCTTTGGAAAAATTGATATTCTAAGTAGTGGATTTTGATTTAGACTGTTGAAAATAGTTATTCTTCTAACATTATTTGCATAGAATAGAAAACTAGAAACTTTAAAAAGAATCATACACTTCACACTTCACATTAAATAGTAGTGGTTGAATTTCATCACCAACCATTACTTGAGATTAGGTGACGGTGGCTTTCATCTCCATCCACCAATATCTGCCCTTAGACACCTTAGACTACCCCCGAGCAAACTTGTTGAATTTAATCACCAACAAGAATCTCATTGTCCCATCCAAGCCATAGGATCCATACCATTTAATTCATATTAGCACATTGAAACACACAAGATCAAAACCTAAGAGAATGAATTCACATTAAAAGGAGATAATCAATGAATGAGGTAAGACACACTTGTTGAATAAACTTAGCATTGATTGTTTATTTTTCTTGTGAAATTTTAGTTTTGTGTTTCATTTTACTACATAATCTGTGTTTGGTTTAATTGCTTATATTATTAACAAGAAAACAAAAGAAAGCATTAAATCAAGACAATTCAATGGAACCTTCATCCACCTTCCCCACCACTTCTGTGGTAGATTTCCTAAATGTGACATAGGCAGATTTGTCTGCAGGTCCCTCACATTCCTTGTCACCCACAACCTTTCATATGGTTATTCCCAAAGTAGAGTCAACCTCACCAACCATTGATCACCACATTATGCACATAGATATGGTACGAGTAGAAGCTCTCATGAAATATTCTAACTATGTCTTAGAATCAGTCCCCACTTCACCTAGACAAGATCCTACTTTACAGAAGGAACTTGTTTATTCCCAAACATGATCCAACTTTACTCAGGTGTACACTAACCCTCTTTTTGAGGTAAAATTTGCACCTTCCTCTCATATGTCCATTCCCCAACCCTCATGTGCTCCTAGAACTTCATACACATCTACCTATACCAACCCCTAGTACGAAACACAAGTCAATGTTGCTTCACAAATACCCATCTCATCCAATCAAGTTGCAATGCCAATTGCCACTTGTCCCCCATCCACATTAGCCATTCCATATTCATCCATGCCTTCCAATGATGATGTGGAAATTAATGAAGCATGGGTACATTTGAAAAAATTGCTTAAGAAGCGGTAGACAACTCAACAACAAGTTCAAGTGATCCCTAGGCCTCAACCAATATCCATTCAACCCACCTTCATCACACAAAGTCCATCTTGTGTACCATAATTGTCTATGGTTTCCATCCCTATACATCCATAAACCCATTATATTCCCATCAGCAAACCCATCCATAGTCCTCATACATCATATCCTTTTCTTCATTCACAATATTTCTTCACCAACCTCATCATCATAAAATTCACTCCATGCCCCTCAATTCATCACACCTTCCACAACACACTCAATCTCATCCATTCATCAATCTATTCAACACATCTCAATTCACTCAATAAGTAAACCAAGGCTTACAAATATATTGTCAACACACTGACATGTTACAACAAGTTCTAACTCAACTCACTAACATTCAGTTGCAGTTGAGTCATCATCAGTGTCAACAAACATAACAATTGCAACATTCAGTTCCACAATCCACATCTCAGGTTACAATACTTGTACCACAATTTCAAAATTCAACACAATGGAAAAAATGCACCAAGCGTCCTACAAAGCCCCATTGAGATTACACAGTGCTTTCAGAATCTTATTCAACTATTTTTTGAAGGCTTTATGAAGCACAAGAGATTGTACTTCCAGAAGTCAAATCAAGTGATCTTAACAAGCCACATGGAAAGAATTATAAGAAGCACTTGTATTGTCCTTATCATCAACAAGCAGGCCATGACATCAACCATTGTTATGCATTTAAATACATTGTCCAAGATCTTATTGATCTAAAAGTCATTCCCACAAATGGTTCATCCAATTCATCTGATCAGGACAATGGTACCAACTCAATAATCAAGCATATTGAGGATTCTCAAGACATCACATCCTCCTAATCACTTACATCATCAATCATCAAGCAAATCGAGGACACTTAAGGTATCGTACCTTCCCCCCCCAAAAAAAAGCTCCAAAGGTACCTAATACCTTTGGTCACATCTCAATTTCAAAAATCTCCAAAGGTACCTAATTCCTTTGGTCACATCTGTAGGCAGACAAATCCATATAATAAGCAAGAATAAAGTTTAGATTTGCACAGTCTTGAATAAAAATGTACAATTGGTATAATTGTACAAGAGGCAAGTAAAATGTACAATTTGGTATAAATTGTACAATTGGTAAGCAAAACGTACAATTGGGTGGAATTGTACAATTAGAAAATAAATTTTAAAATATAAATAAACATAAAATGCATGTGAAATTAAATGAAATGGAAAGACATGCAAATGAAATGTAATTTGATGAAAATCAAATTAAACCTTAGTAAACATTAAATTATTGTTATTAATGTGAGTACGAGCAGTTGTAAATAATGAACTATCTCAGGAAACCACTTTGGAACGGCCTGGACAACCATTATAAGCCCCCCATTCAAATTTTTGGGTTGTTGGTTGTAGTTCAATGATTGTTGGTGGATTGTTATTGTTCATGGCTGCCCATTCATGTGCAGTTCATGGAGTGTGAAGCATGGAGTAATGCTGCAGTATATTTACTGTTGTGTAATACTGTACACTGCCTGTGTACAATAACCAAAATAAATATAAACCCCCATTTTAGTTAGATCTGTGCATGCATGTGTAGGAATCAAATTGCAATCTCAATAATTATATCATTGGTGGAGTTTTATTGGCATTGCAGGTATTGTTGATTCTAGATCTATGGTAGAAGTGCATACCCAAAAAATGTACAACCATCCATGTGCTATTGTGTGAAATGCATAAGTAAAGAGAAAATAGGAATAATGGCTACTACCCATTATTGGGAATGATGTTTTTATCAATAATATGCAAATGGGTATTTTTTTGAGTCAAGTTTTTTGGCAGAACCAGGGTTTCACCCAAACCGTACAAGAAACGTACCCAAACTGTACAAGGGTTTGTAAATTCGTACAATTGATGAGTTTTGGCCTCAAATTGCATTTTTAATCATTCTTGAGTAGATCATGTTGGCAATTTGAGTTATTTTATGTTGTCATTGATGTCACATGGATCACATTGAGTTTTGGTGGCCAAATGATATTTTGGAAAGATGGATAAATACAAGGTTTTTGTGAAAACCAAGGCAGACAAAATAAAAGGTTTTATTTAAAACTATGGATGGCATATTTGAACTAGGTTTTTCTTAAAACCCAAGTTGGCCTTTCGTTTTGTTGAAATGTGCCCTGGTGATGAAGATATTTAATTTTTAATATTTAGTTTAAATTTTAATTATTTAAAATTAAAATTAAAATTTAAAATTAAATATGCAAGATTTTTGCCGATGTCATCGAAAATAATGAGGCTATATAAAGGGGATACCTAAGGTTCATAAACTGAGGCTTTCTCATGGTTAATAATCATTGGCTAAGCATCCGAATTGAGCTCATGCGAAAATATTTTAGAAAGTAGAAGCAACGAATAAATGAAGGTTGGTCGAAGTCCAAAGTCATCATGGGCAGAGTGGCGCATTGGCAGTTGGATTTTGGCTAAGGTGTGTGGCAGCACAAAAGTCAAGGTTTCAAATTCTCTTGACTGCGTTCGAAAGGCGTTGGAAGAAAAGTGCTCGAAGCGCTTTTGATTTGCGGAAAGGAAGGAAAGGTTTTAAGGCACGTTGTGCCTTTCCCTTTCAAACGAGCGACTAGCTCATGTGGCAACCTTAGCCGCGGCTAAGGCGCTCACGATGTGGGCAAGTCGAGGGTTCGAATCCCCTTGAGGAGGTAAATACGTTTTTGCTCTAATATGGTGGATGAGTTGTTATAAGGTGGTTAGGAATAATCAAAGTTTTTAATTAAACTTTGTTTTTATAAGGGTTGTGATTATTATTTCAAAGGTGGATGAGTTGTTGATTTAATTTGATTTTCATGACATTGAGAATTAAGATTTAGGAGAAATAAAGAGTTGTTATAAAATAATTTCTGAGAGGTTTATTGATTATTATTTTGATAAGGGTTTTTTATTAAAAAAAAAAATGACTTTGATGGATGTGTTTATTAAGTTGGAGTAAAAAGGTGTAAATTGAGTTATGCCTTATCTTGTGATTATTATTTGAAGTCCACTAACCCTTATTGATATTGGAAAGGAAATTTGTGTTTAGTGTGGCAGATTTTGTGGACAACTTCTTAGTATCAAAAAGGTATGGGCACATTCTCCTATTGATTGTTTATGGTGGTTGATTTATGAAATATCATTGGAGTGAAAAGGATTGATTGTGGTTTCCTTTTCAAAAGTGGTTGGTTGAATGCTTCAAGGTTTTCTGGTTTGAGAGTTGTATTTAAACTTTGTTTTATAATCATAGTTGTTGAAGCCCATTAGTTATAGAAAGAACTTGAAAAGAACATGAGATCATTGTTATGTGAGAAATGTGGTTGAGCATTGTTGGAAACATTTCAGTTGGTTGATACATGCTTGGACTAGGGTTTTGTGAGAAAGAGTTGTCCCTTGTGGTGATTGGTTGAGTTGAGTTGATTGAGCCTAGTCAAGTGATTGTGTGAGGTGATTGTTCAAGTCTTATGAAACAAACTATTCTATAATTCTGATTTGAGTTGAGATTGAGCTTAGAACATATTGAGTCTTTAACAATTCTCTTTATGCTTCTATGAGTTGACTTGAGATTGATTTGAGTTGAGTTGAGTTGAGTTGAGATCATTGTGGATCATTGTTGTCATCCATTGTAGAGTGCATTGCCATTAAATGTTGAGTTCATCTTTGAGCCTTGCCTTCATAGATTTGTGGATGAGATTTGAGTACTACTTGAGCACGACTGATTGAGCCTTTGAGAAGGCCTTTGGGATAATTTATGGACATATTTGTGGTAGTTTATGTATTATTGATTGAGCCTTTGAGAAGGCTTTGTGGATATTTTTTGGGACATATTTATGGATAGTTTTAGATAGATTTGTGGATATATTTGGGATAGATTTTTATGAGGTTCTGAGTGAGGTATTAAACAGAGTTGAGCAAGTTCTTGGTGAGCTTGCTAGAGAAGTTTTGGACAAGTTCTTGGTGAGCTTGTTGAGCAGATTTGAGAAAGTTCTTAGTGAGCTTGCTAGAGCAAATTTGGACAAGTTCTTGGTGAACTTGCTAGAGCAGATTTGGAAAAGTTCTTAGTGAGATTGTTGAGCAGTTTTTGAACAAGTTATATATGAGATTGTTATGCATATTTGGACAAGTACTGTGTGAGATTGTTATTGCCTAGCTTTGAGCAGATCAAATAAATTTGGACAAGTTCTATGTGAGCTTGTTGAGAATTTTTGGACAAGTTCTATGTGAGCTTGTTATACAATTTTGGATAACTTCTGTGTGAGCTTGTTATTGCCTAGTTTTGAGCAGATCAAAGAAGTCATTGTATTGGATAAGGATCCTTATTTCTGTGTGAAATATTATAAGGAGGTTATCTTCGGATTGCTACTCCTGTAACACATCCTCAGTGATAGGGATCGACTTAGTTGCAACTGTAGTAGTGAAACTCACAGACATGAATACAAAATCTTTATCCATTTATTCCAATCTATCTCAGCCTCAAGAGGCTTTCCACATAGGGCTAGATGTTTGGGCCTACTTATTATCCAAATGACTTCTGTATTTATTGCTATGTCATCAGAGTAATACATTTTACTTATAAGTTGGCCCCCTATAGGATACTTCTCTAGTTTCTTTGATGAGGGCTCAAATATTTTAGGAGCTTATGTAGTAACTATTTGAGTGTTAGTCTCTACCTCCTATGCTTCCTCTTATGAAGGTGGGGAAGGAGAATCTATCCCTACCCGAGTCTTCTTATAAATAAATACCATATTCTTAGGATCTTTGGCTTTCTAGGTTTTAATATGCTTGTCATATCGCTCAAAAAACTCATCATCTATTGTTTGACCAAACCTGGACTTCTCTATGCTAGTTTCTACTCTCATTCTCCACCAATCTATGATTTTACCTTCATCCCACTTCTTTTTCTTTTCAACGTCCTTAATTTTAGACTCCTTTAAATAATGGCCTTCATTGTTAGTTGAATCAAAATCCACTATCTTTTCATAGAAGTCTAACCATGGGGGTAGTTGTTCCATTTTAGCAACATTCCATTCTAATGGAGCACTTTCTTTGTTATTCGTCCCCTTCTCGAAATGAGGCCTCGAAGTCTTCTCAAAATTGAGGGCTTTATCTCCATTAAGGGTAATATTCCTCTTTAGGAATTTGTCATCAAGGTCATACCTCCACCTCTGTGGGATGTAAAACAGGCCTAACCTATCCAAGTATTGGGTGATTTATTCACCTTGATCCCTTCTGACAACTATTATATCATTGATGTTATGGGCGTAAGTCAACAAACATTTCCTCTTTTTACCAGAGCCGTAATTCATGTTGATAAAATCTACTTGCCTCAAGTATTCTAGGGCCAATAATCTATTAGTCACAAAATGAGGCAACAAAAAATGCTTACTAGTGAAACCATAAAGTCTAATAATGGTGCCTTCTGTGAGTACATACCAATCTCCTTCTTTGGTGCCTGGTACTCTTAACAATTATATGATAAGAGGTGGTAACCTAGGGCATTTCCCATACATAATTTTCAAAGCAGGCCCTAGAAATTCTAAATTGAATATGTAAAATGACTTTGTGCTCCTTAGATGAGCAATCCAATAATACACAGGGATAGGGTCTCCCTTGTCATTATTTTCTAAATTGAAATCTAGGGCATTATGTGCCTAACAACATCATAGAACATCCAAACCAAATTTGAGTAGTACCAAAAAGAAGGAACTTCTGAATCCTTTTTCATCCTTACCAACTGCTCATGCATGCGCTTAGAGAGGAACACTGGCCAATCAAAATAAATTGCATTGATACCTTCCTTCTTCACTCTAGGTTTATACATTCTCTCATTTGAAATGCAGTATACAGTAGCTATTTGCCAATCCCTTACAAACTGATCAGAATCCAAACCCTCTAAACAAGCTAACATGGAGAAAATTTTTGGGTTAGCAAACTACTCAATTGGAATTGGGGTATTGGGCAATCCTTTATTGGATTTGATAGTTTTGAATTGGCTATAAACCCATTTACTAAAGGGTTCTCCTACATGGGATCACTTTTGTAGGGAATAATATCCATACTGCTCGGTTACATCAAAAATTTTAGGCCTTATAGGAGGTTCTATTCCTAAAGTAAAAAGGTCATGACAATCTTTGGTTGTTATGCTAAATAAGGTTTTGCCATTAGCTATTTTACTACTTTTGCCCTAGGGTCATAGAACTTAATAATGGATGATATCAACTCAGGATAAATATGAACCGAATCATAGATATAAAAGGATAAAAGGATCGAAAAATGCAATTATATTAGACTATCATAGGCTCTCCCCTTTTATATTTATCATTGATATTTCTTCTAAGTATAGTTATTTCTATGAGAACCATCTTGGTGTTAGCCACTGCTTTTGATTTATCAATGTAGCTACCCAACTCCTCATTTTTTGGTAGTTCTATTTCCTGGGTATCTTCAGAGGCCATTTTTATAAAAATTTTTAGAGCGTTCTTCTTCTCTAGTATTTGCAAACACTGCTTCACTATTCCCTCGACTCTTTCTACTTGGAGAATGTTGCTCGTGAAATGAATGGTCTTTACACTTTGAGATTTTTAAATGTCCTTGCATGTATACCTTCTACCATTAATGCAATCGATACGAGAAAATATCTATTGCATGCTTTTTAATTCAAAGGTATGCATATTGGTGGTTGGAATCATCATGTCGATCACTGATTGGTTGTGGTATGAAGCACTAATATGCTTATGATGCTTTATTTTGCTTTTCTTTTCTTAGAGTGGCATAGAGCACATGTCGTAGCCCATTGACCCTTTTATTAATTGGATAGCGGCGTGGAGCATATGTCATAGTCCACTGCCATACTTATCTTTAAGGAGAGTAGTATAGAGCACATGTCATAGGCCACTACCATACTTAGCTTATTTTTCAAGTTTGAACTTGCTTTTTGAAGAAAAATTTTCTCTTTTTTTTTACACTTTACAAAATGAAAACCTTTAGTAAAGGGAAAAAATGATATAATACAAAAATATGTACATATGTTACAATGAATGTATATCTCAATCAAAGTAGAGTTTTAGATGAAAACCATTGACCGGGATCGGATGCATGTTTCCTTCTAGATCTTCAAGCTCAAAAACATTGCTCTCTTTAACCTCTACTACTTTGAAAGGACCATCCTAGAAAGAATCAAAATTTTGATGGTGTCCTGGCTTGGCTCTTTCAATATTCCACCTTAGGATAGAATCTCCAACTTTGAACTCTCTGAACCTAGATTTCTTGTCAAACCATCCCTTGATATCAAATGAGTGCTTCTGGAAGTCCTCATATGCTTGAGTCATTTTCTCTTCTAGTTGCAACAAATGTGTTAACCTAGTTTCAATTGGATTCTACTCAGACTCATCCTCTATGTCTACCAACTTGAGGACTATAATTTCCAAGTGGATAGGTAATACTGCTTCTTTTTATACACTAGAGCATAAGGAGAGGTCTTAATGGATTTTTTGATGGTGATCCTATCTGCCCATAGAGCTTGTTCTAACAGTAGATGCCAACTCCTCTTGTTACCTTCTAATGATCTCCTCAAGATTCTTAGTAGGTTTTTGTTAGTTGATTATGCTAATCCATTCCCCTAGGGATAGTAGTTGGAGGTATTTTTTATGGTGATGCCATACTTGCTAGTAAACTCAATGTATTTAGCTCCTATGAAAGTTGGTCTATTGTCACTTACTATAGCTTCTGGGACACCAAACCTTGTGATTAAGCTTTCCATGAAGTCTATTACCACCTCTTGATATGATTTCTTTATGGGAATAGCCTCTACCCATATGGTAAGATAATCTATTGTAGTTAAAATATACTTATGTCCTACTGAAGAATTTGGATTAATAACCCCTATGAAGTCTAGCCCCCATTGCTGGAAAGGCTCTTCAACCTGAATTGGCTTGAGGGGAAATGATGCATTCCTGGTTCTCCCCACATACCATTGGCATTCATCACAGGCTCTTGTAATATTGAAGGTATCAGTGAATATAGTAGGCCAATAATAACCTACCCTGATGATCTTCAAAGTTGTAACCCTTCCTGAGAAGTGCCCACTAGATAATCCTCCATGAAATTCTTCAATGACATTTTGTTCTTGATCATCCCTTAAGCATCTTAAGAGGACTCCATCAAGGTTTCTCTTGTATAGACCTTCTGGTAATAGGATATATTTCAAAGCTTGAAGCCTATATCTTCTCCTCTATGATGGATTAATATTAGAAGGACAAACTCCAGTCTAAAAGTATTTGGTCATCTGATCAACCCAGTTTGATTCTCTTGACTATAGTTCTTCAGTCTGATCTTCTACTGCTGACTGATAGACTATCACTTCTGCTATAATATCCTTGTATCCTAGTTTCACCTTGTAAAATGAAACTTTTGATATCTGGATGAACTATGTATACCAATGTTTTACTTTGAACCAAGTACTACCTAAATTTATTCAATGACTTCATCACCACAAATACTTATTTCTCAATAAAATTGTACTTGACCTGGTACTCATGGAGAGTTTGACTCCAAAATAATATGGGGTGTTCTTCTCCTTCATCATTCTTCTGGGTGAGCACAGATGCATAGCTCTCTTTAGCTCCATAAGCATACAAAATGAAATATTTGCTGAAGTCAGGGTTCACTAGGACTGGAGTAGTGGCAATGGACTATTTGATGATCTCAAAGGCTTGTTTTCTCACTTCAGTCCATTTGAAATCTACATTCTTCTTTAGTAGTTCTGAGATAGATTTCACCTTTTGGCAAAATTTGAGATGAATTTTCTAAACAAATTGATCTGGCCGAAGAAGGACTGCAAAGATTTCTTGTTCATGGATAATGAAAGAGCTAGAATTAATTTGAATCTATATGGACCAATATCCATTAATTCTTTAGAGACCACATGGTCTAGCAAATTTCCCTCATGGACTGCAAAAAATGACTTCTTTGGGTTGAGAGAGATACCAAATTCTTGGTACTTTTTAAACACTTGCTCTAAATGTGCCAGGTGATCATGCTTCTTATGTGAGAATAAATTCATGTCATCCAAGTAGATTAGAATGAATTTTTTGATCAACTCTCCAAAAGCATAATCCATTTCTCTCTGGAATGTGACCCCTGCATTTGATAGACCAAAAGGCATCCTTTGATAGGTAAAAGTGCCCCATTTGGTGGTGAATGCCATTTTGAACTGATCCTCATATTTCACCCAGATTTGGTTGTAACTAGAGAATCCTTCTAATAGTGAGAACCTCTCTACTCCTACAATAATCTGCAAGATCTGATAAATATGAGGGAGGGGATAGTGGTATTTTAATGATGCTTGATTGAGATTCCTAAAATCCACACACAAGCGGATGTCACCATTCTTTTTCCTTACTGGGACCAAGTTAGCTACCTAGGTTGAATGCTTGATTGGATATATGATTTTAGCCTTCAGTAGTTTTAACAGTTCTTCCCTCATTATGGCTTCAATTCTGGGGTTCACAAGCCTCTGTTTTTTATTGAAGGGTTTTGCATTTGGTTCTAGCTCAATTGTGTGTTGGATTACCTTCTTGTCATATACCTTAAGATATTTATATGACCAAGCCACAATGTCTTGGTATTTTAGGCATAGTATCTTGATATCCTCCTCTTATTCTAGAGAAAATTGGACTCCAAATTTGAGCTTCTTTTCCTTTTTGATCTCAATTTCCTTGTAAATATTTTCATTGATCTCCATGGATTTGATCTTCTTCCTATCTTCATTGTCAAACAAGCTTTCCAGAGTGACCAACCCTCTAGGGATATGATTGTTCTTTAGTTGGATGACATCTTGTTGGTCTATCTCTTCTATATTTTCCTCTTGAATAGTAGATAGACATGCTTCCCTTACTAGGAAATCAATTATTTATTCATCATTTTCAAAAACCTTCCAAAATATCTGCTTGTCTGGTATTGCATGCTTAAAAATTATTTTGATTCTTTTGTCTTTTGTGACTCCTATATCTGTAGATGGATTGAAATTTGCTCCCCTTACTACCAAGGAGTTAGCCAAAGTGTTCTATCTTCTAGGGATAAAATTAATATTTAGGGCATCAAAGGATTCCATCAAATCCCATACCCTATTTCTGTATGCCTTCAGGTAATGGTGCTTACTACTACACCTCTCTCTTACCTGGTTAACAATTAGTTTAGAGTCACCATATATATTCAGTATTTTTATGCCCATACTCTTAGCCTACATTAGTTTGAGGTACAAAGCCTCATACTCTGCAACATTATTGGTATAGGACCAAGTCAATCTATATGTAAAACTCTTTGCACCTTTTAACTGAGACTGCAACAATACATCGACACCAACTCCATTTTTGCATCTTGCACCATCAAAGTGCATGGCCCAAGTCTCTATCTCTCTTAATGACTGATTAGAAATTGGTAGGGATTCTTTTCTCTATTTCTAAGGAAATGCTATATGTACCCATGCTTGTTCCAAATTGACTATAATATTCTTTGAATGGTAATTCATCTTCAACCTCTAGTTCTTCAAAACTTTCCACTAGTTGGAACTCGTCCAGAGGAGTGAGATTACACATATCTTCTTCAAATTTTCAATATGATAAGATACAGGTTTCTCTGGTGTAATCCTTATTCTCTTTCCCTTAAATGGAATCACCATGCTAGAGTAATCCATGTACATACATCCTCCCAATTTGGCAGTGAATTCTCTCGAAAGGCACAGACCAAAATAAGGCTCTAGATCTACCACCACTATTTCTTGCACAATGGTTACCTCTGGAGCTCTATGCAACCTCATCAGAACATCCTTTATCACCCCTACTATTTTCACTAGGGTTCCATCCAATTGTAAAACTCCAGGATAGGACCTGGTATACTCCATTCCCATATCTTCACAGACTGCTTTGGGCATAACTATAGTGGAAGCCCCTGAGTCAATCATGCAATTGTAGATAATCCACCCCTCCATCCTCAAAGAAATATAAAAGGGGGGTTTGTTCTTCAAAGTAGTAGGAGACATCTTGTATTTTCCAGAGGGCATGTTGAGGATTGTAGTAGCCTACTTTTCTTGAGGATATTTTCTTAATGAAGCCTTCAACAGGTCTATTTGGCCAGGGATAAAGAGAGTATCATAGAGGCTAGCCTTTGAGGGTATTATTTTCATCTCCTCTACAATATTATACTTTGATTTTATTGAAGAGGAACTTTCAGACTTTCTCTCTGGCTCACCATACTTTCTTTTGTACTATTGGGTGGCCTCAATCCTTTACCTCTTGGTTATGGAGGGAAATCTAAGATTTTATTGAGCTTCACTCTTGGATCTCATCCCTTATTTATCATTTTCTTTGTCATATATTTTAGGGAAACTAACTTCCTTTTCTTGGCCCTTGGGCACCATATCCCTCTTTTATTTTTCTTGAGGAATAGAGAAAAGATTGTTACCTTGAGGGGAAGTATCTTTCTTATTTTGGGAAGGGACTTAAAACTGACCCATATTTTGTGGATCAACCTGTAAGGTTTTCTTTCCCAATCTTGTCATAACTAAAATGGGCCCTTCTTCATCTGGATCTTATCCAACCATGATCTAGTTTGGTTGCCACAACATATTGATCCTACCCTTATGATTCCTCTTAACCTTTTCCATAGCCTACTGCACATGGTGTTGGTACATGACACATGATTATAAATCATGGGGATCATTGCATACAAGACACCACACATTTACCAAACTTATCTCAGAGGAACACCCTGGGTCTTCCTGCATTGAATTTACTCTGATTCCTATGCTATTGTTGGTACCAGGTTTATGGTCCCTAATAACATAAGGAAATCTTCTTTCCTGATATCTCTCTATATATTTTTTCCATTGATCTCATCTTGTTACTAAGAATTTTAAGAGTATTATGTATATCAAGAAGCACAGTGGATTCCTGGGATGTTTGAACAGGAAGTGGTGGAAAAGGAACTACAATAGATGATACTTTGGGGTGAGGAATGGGGGTCATCTAAGGAAGTGGGGATGATAATGAAGGAGGATCCATATAAGAAGATGTGGCTGCCTAGTTCTGAACATTGGAAATTTTTGAACAATAAGGCATGATAGTTTTAGGGGGTAATCTTCCCACATTGATAAGAGTATTTTTAGCTTGGACAACTGCATTGTAGACTTGGGGGAAAGTACATATCCCTAACTATTGGGTTTGCAAACCCAATTCAGACCCGAGGGCTCTAATGTAGTACATGAAAGCAAGGGTTGTAGCTGGCCTAGCTTCAGGTGGAATTCTTTTCTAGGATCTACTAAATCTCAGGTTAAAATCTAAAATAGACTCTTGTTGATGCTTTTGCATGGACGTAAGTTGGTTGAGGAGGGAAAAGGGATCAACAGACTCATTGAAATCTTCTACAAAGGGCTCTGCTAATGCTACCCATGATGTAATGGTATTATCTTCTAAAGTCCTAAACCAGTGTAGAATCTTCCCTCTGAAGGATAGGGCTAGGATTTTGATGATAACATCCTCATTTTTTATGTTATGGATGGCTACTAGATTCAGAATATCTTGACAATGTTCATATGCAGTCTTTCCTGATCCATCATATGTGGGAATGGCTTTAGTTACAACCTGAGGAATATCATGCATATGAGCTAATCTTAGGGGACCAATTGTATTCCAACTGGGGTATTTCTATAGGGGCAGATTAGGGGGTATATTTTGAGCCATATTTACTTGGGTATTTATTGTTGGAGGTGGCCTTAGGGGCCTACAATTGGTTGCTCAAGAGGAGTTTCATCTGAATGAAAATATTGATTAAAATCTCTTATGATGGTAGATCCTCTAAAAGGGAGCTCATAGTAGATGAAAGAACCAGGGTTATTCCTTGTAGATGATCTAGTATTCATGAAAAACTACAAGCTATAGGGATGGCTTTTCTGGTTTCTTGCATTCAGGGAGTCACCAGGTGAATTTACTGCTCATCGCTTAACAAGGTCAAGATAATTCACCAAATATTGATTCCTTCGAGGGGATACAAAAAATAAAGAAAGGAGTGGGTTAACTAGTGTTTCTCATAAATAGATCCCACTGGGTGTGCCAAAACTTGTTGGGATCCAAATTGACATCAAGTAAAACTTGATACTACGATTGTCTATCTTCCAAATTTCTTATTAGGCTTGCACCCTCTAGTCACATCTTAGGACACAACATTGGATGGGCTAAATATTGCTCTAACCCAACCTCCAGAGTAGGTTGGTTCCTTGTCAATTGACAGGGTGTTGACTCAATTAAGTTTAGTAATTGTTTAAGAGATAGGGTTAGAAAGGGGTTTAGGGTTAAGAAATTATGACTAAAATAGTGGTCGAATAGAGCTAACAACATAGGCATCCATAGGGAAGACCTTTCAAAAAATTATTTCCAATGTCCCACACTTGAGATTAACAACACCTAGAAAATAGAGGTATCTTCATCAAGAAAACATGAAACAGAGACATACTCCAAGAAGCTATTTCAATATCCACAATACTAATAATCCAATCTAGCAAAATAAGATTAGTATCTAGATTTTATAGAAAATAACTTCTTGCTATTGGACATTTTGAGTAGATGAATTTTCATTGATGTCAAGAGTGAGTGGTCATTGATGTCGAGATTTCAACACCAGTCAGTGGTAATTTCAGTTGGGAGCGTCAGTTTCAGGTTCTCCAATAAATTCAAAAGGATAACCCAGTTTCAGAATATCAGATGAGGTCCAAAGTGCAAGAAGAAGCCCAAAGTGAATAATATTATAATATTATTTTATAATATTATACAAAGGAAGTTTAAAATTAATTATAAATTAATTTAATAGTTAATTTACTTAACTTATAAAGTCATTTAAATTAATTATTAATTAATTTAATTATTAGTTATAAATTAATTTAAGCTAAGGTTAAATAACCCTAAGGTGGATTATTAAATTAAATTTAAAATTTGATTTCGAATTATAAGTGCCGACGTGAGGAGAAAATTGCAAATGTGTATAAAAGGGGGGAATACCCACCTTACAATTCTTATCATGCCTTCGAATAATTAATGTGAGTCTTACGAATTATGCTGCATCCAAGAGAAGAAAGGGTTTATGATTTTGAGGAAAGTCAATGGCAACGAAGGCATAAGAGGGAGGGACTACTCCTTCCTTCACGTGGGCACTAATAGCCCATGTGATGGGCTCCCAAGCGCTAAGGCGCTTAGGCTTGGGGAGAAGACAGATCGAATCACGTCGAAACCCCTTTTTGGGGAAGAAAGAGGTATGCATTAATCTTGGGCACTAAAAATTTGGGAATATTTTTTGAGCATTTAGAAATTAATTTTTGCATATTATAATTGATTTATAAGGTTGTAAAGGGGAGTTATAAGGCTTATGCAAAATTAATTTTCTATGTTGTTTACTTTAGTGTTTAGGAAAGGGTATTAAGGTGTTTAGGAATATTGTTTGAAAACTTGTGTTGTTGGATATTGTTTTAAGTTGGAGGTTATAAGGTGTACCAAAGAAATTATTTTTCATGTATGGTATTATGAGTGTTATTTTAAAAGGGAGCAATAAGGCATAAATCGAATTGTGATTATTTTATGTCTAAGGAATACTTTTGAGAAAGTGTTGAAGTAATATTGTTGTGTCTAACCATTGGAATTGGAAAGAAGAAAATTGTGATTGAGACAGGTTTTTCTAAAGGTACTTTTACATCCAAAAAAAGGTATGGGCATATTCTTCCTAGTGAGTGATTGTTGAAAATTGTGAATGAAAATTTGGAGTGAAAATGATTATTTGGTTAAGTATTGTTGAGTGTGTTTTAATTAATGCTTAAAGGTTTTCTGGAATTGAGAGTTGTTGATAAAACATTTTTTATAAGCATTGTTGTTGAAGTTATTAAGTTGAGTAAGGAACTTGAACTAGGGTTTGCAAAAGAACATGAGTATCATTGTTATGTGATATTGGTTGATAAGCATTGTTGGAAACATTTGAGTGAGTGTTCATATGTTTGGACTACGGCTTGTGAGCAAGGATTATTTCATTGAATGATTTATTGAGTAGAGTTCATTGAGCCTATTCAAGTGGATGTGTGAAGTGATAGCTCAAGTTCTATGAAAAAAATTGTTCTATTTTCTGAATTGATTTGAGAAAGAGGTTGAGATTTGATGAGTGTGAAACATATTGATTCTCTAACAATTATCTATATGTTTATGTGATAGAAGAGATATTGAAAGTGATTAAGAGTTTGTGAGTGTGAAGCATATTGAGTCTCTAACAATTCTCTATATGTTTCTAAAAGAGTGAGTGAAAGTGTTTGAGCATTGAGGTGAATGTGAAGCATATCGAGTCTCTAAAAATTCTCTATATGTTTCTAAAAGAGTGAGTGAAAGTGTTTGAACATTGAGGTGAATGTGAACTATATTGAGTCTCTAAAAATTCTCTATATGTTTCTAAAAGAGTGAGTGAAAGTGTTTGAGCATTGAGGTGAATGTGAAGCATATTGAGTATCTAACAATTCTCTATATGTTTCTAAAAGAGTGATTTAAAGTGATTGAGCATTGTGATGAATGTGAAGCATATTGAGTCTCTAATAATACACTTTATGTTTCCATGAGATTGGACAAGTTCTAGTGTGGAATTGTTGAGCAGATTTGAGGTAAGTCTTTGAGAAGACTTGTGGACAGATTTGTGTGAGCTTTTGTAGAAGCTTACAATACATATTGAGAGTAGATTTGGATAAGTTATAGTAAGGACTTATTGAATAGATTTAGACGTGACGACTTTTTGAGCAAATTTGGACAAGTTCTAGAGAGGACTTATGGACATATTAGTATGATATTTTGTGGAAGCTTACAAGGCAGATTTGAGATAAGTCTTTGAGAAGACTTGAGAGCAGAGTTGATTGATTAATTTGTTCAAACCTTAAGTTAGGGTTTGGATCAGATCTAGCAGAATTGATTTGTGATTAGATCAAGATTTATGCTAAGGCTTGAGGATAGATATTGAGGATAGATTTGTGCTAGACCGAAGGACTTAGTTTAGTGCAAAATAGAGGACAAATATTGAGGATATATTTGTGCTATACTGAAGGACTGTATTTAGTACAAATTCGAGGAAAAATTTTGGTATAGATTTGAGGATAGGTTTGTGCTAGACCAAAGATATAGATTAAGCAGATTTGTGCTAGACTGAAGGAATGTGTTTAGTACAAATTTGAGATAAATATTTGGAGGTGACTGAGTATAGAGGATGACAATATCCCATGGATATAGATCCATTAGCTAGGGTAGTGAGGATAGGTGTCTTCAGTGGATAAAGATACATTAGCCAAAGCAGTGGGGGTAGCAGTTCTTCTAGAAGATCACCAGTTAGAGCTAAGGAGAAAGGAGTTCTCCTATGGATAAATATTCATGAAATTTATTAGGATATTGGTGTCTCCTTTGGAAAGAGATCCATAAACATTGTAATAAGGAAATGATTCCCAAGAGATTGAATGAGAAAATTTTAGTAAAATATTTTCTCCATGGAGTAGCCCACATTGGGTGAACCACGTAAGATTAGTGTCTTTATTGTGTGTGATGATTTGTGTATTGCTTTGATTACTACTATTGATATTTCTATATATATATTACATAATATTGATTGGGAAAGAAAAGTAAAAAGTGATCTTATATTGTTCACCCCCCTCTCAATATAAGCTTGTGTTCTTCACTTGCGAGCATGGATTTAATTATGTAGATATTTAAATTACTCTAAATATAGTAATTCAATATCAGTAGAGTAAACTAACCATATCAGCATTAAAAAACAATTCACAGCTTGAAACTCTCAAAAGAAATATCGAAGACACTAGTTTTTGAGTCAAAAATCCAAGTAATGATCCTTCCATTGATTTGCAAAATATGTTACACAGTAAGGTAAGCAAACACTCTAGAACCGACCCTAAAAATCAAGGGTTTGACCTCTATTAATAGTATTTACAGTGAAAGAAGAAGATGGAACAATACAAGGATAAAACCATGCCAGAGCAACAAAATGTTGTGATGGTATTATTTCATTTGCCTTTAAAGTCTAGGAAATTCGTGCGTTGTCACTCACCATAGTAGTTCAGCTCTGCAACTTGCTTACTCTGTAATGGTAGTTAGGCTCCTGACTGTTAGATTCTAGATATAAATAATATATATTTCTTGGGGACTTCATCTAGACATCGATCCACAACTACCTGAGTTCTTGGTTCTTGGCTCCATGGATGCTTCACTTGCCTGTTCTAATCAACTGGTTCTCAACTGGTTCTAATAAAATATCAAAATGATCTTAACCATTGATTCACCCATGAATAACTATGATTAAATCTTGGTGATGCTTGGAGATGAGCGACATGGAACATGTCACTAGGCCACTCTTCAAAGAATCTTGTGGATTGAATTGATCACATTGACTAGCCACATGGAGCACATCAAGAAATACACTATAATATAAGCAGAATAGAGCATGTTACTAGGGTGCTCCATTTTATTCTTAAATTGGTTTAATCCACTTTTACATCTATGGCATAGAAAACTTTGTTCGTAGCCTGCTCCTCAAAATATGCTCCTTTGAGTTTTGACCAAATACGACCGTAGAATAGAGCATGTCACCAGGTCTCTTGAGAAAGAGTGTAAAATGATGTTTTGTGAGAGTATGCACTGTGTTGCTGCCTTATGTTCCATTTCGAGCATCTTGACCTCTTTGACCAACGACATGGAGCATGTTGTCTGATTTGCTCTAAAATGAATATGGACCTCAGTGTCATGGAACACATCAAAACTTAACCACTTATTTGCATGGGTTGGAGAAATGTACACTAGGCCACTCTTCAGAGAATGCTAACATCAAATTTTATCTGAATTGACAATGACATGGAACATCTATGTTGTGTCGTTAGAAAATACACTAAGTGTTAAGCGACTAGGAACATCTGTGTTGTGCTTTTGGAAAATGCACTAAGTATTGAGTGGCTAGGAACATATACATTGTACCACTAGAAAATGCGCTAAGTTTTGAGTAGCTAGGAACATCTGCACTATGCCTTAGAAAAATATACATTATTTTTCTCTACCAAAGTGGTTGTAATGCAAATTGGTTGATCTGCTAGTGATGTGGAGCATCCTGCGCTGGGTCGCTTGAAAGTACACTATGTTTTGAGTGGTTGGGAGCATCTTCATGCCTTAGAAAATATTTTCAGAATTTTTCTAAGGATGTTGCTATTTTTGACCTACAAGTCCAACCCTGGTGGGCCCATCCTATGATATTGATATACTTTTTGTTTCCTTTGTGCATAGGCAACAAGACTCAAGGATAGCAAAAGGTTCTAGATCCACATCCAATTTGATGTGGTAGCATCAAGAAAAAAAACCCACTCCCCTGATAACGTGTTGGCACAAAAATATTGATATTGCACTAAGATACATCATTTTTTTGAAAAGAGGAGAAACATACTCTCGATTTTTGTAATATTTGTATCAGCTATAAAATATACCCATAAAGGACTCTCTTTGTAACACTTTGCAAAGATAAATTAATACAAAGGTCGATTTATATTGCTTTCAAATATTTGTGTTTAATTGTTTGGTGCAAATTTCTTGCTTTCAAAATGTTCAATTCTTGAACACAAAACAACACTTCTAAACCTACACATAGTAGTGAAGAGCAATGAAAATAATGAGCAGCTATAAAGGCTCAAGTTAAAGCATCAAATTCAAGTCAGATAAACATTAAAGCACCAAGTATTCATCTAAAACTACACCAAGAGTGGTGTACTAAGTGATATACTATAGGAGAGTTGAGTGCCAAGTGATGTACTATAGGATACCAAGCATCGAGTAACGTAATTAAGAATATCAAACATTAAGTGACATAGTGTAGAGACTAAGAGAATAGTGTATAGACCAATCCAAGCAATGTAGTGTGGAGACAAAGCTGAGCAGAGCCCAGTGATGTAAATAAAAATGTCAACTATAACATAAAAGTTTAAGTGTTGAGGAAGAATCGAGCCAAGGAAGAGCTAAATATTGAGGAGTCAAAAGCCAAGCTAAAAAAAAGAGTTGAAGCACAAAATCAAAACAACACAAACAGTAACAATAGGCATTCGATTGGATGCAATTGTAACATGGAAGACATCAATCAAACCGAAAATACCTAGATCTAAGTGTTAATTCAAAGCACGAATGTATGTTTTTACAAGAATGGTGTAACATTAGGATGCAACATTTTCTATGCAAGTAAAATCAAGTGCAAAGTTAGGGAATTGAAATGCTTGGACAATTCCTAAGGGTAACACTTCCCAACATGTTATTTTATGGAGCTTACATTTTAATAAAAATAATTCAAGATAGGCAACAAAACTCTCAAGGCAGAGAAGATGTTGCTCAAACAATGCTACAAATAAATACCAGCTTCACGTCCACCCATGTGAAGAAAATTTGAGTTGAAATAAACTGCCAACTCTATTTGGGTAAAGTATAATCTAGAGAAAGCCAAAACCAAAGTTAGTAGTCACATGCCACAAAGAATTTGGAGAAATTATGGGTGTCACATAAGGAGACATTGGATAATTCAAAAGTGTCACTCAAGGAGATGTAAATTACAGTCATGAGAAGTGAAACGACTTGCTTAGGAAGACGTAGAAGTTTGAAGAGCACCAAAATTGGAAAATATTGAAGCAATTCGAGTGCCATAATTTGGAGAAGCAAAACATGTAAGCGAAAATTGGAGAAGAGAAATCATTTTTTGCACCAACCTAAATCCAGATAAAATTATTCAAGCAAAATTAAAATTTCTACTCAAGAAGGCCTTTGCAAGAGCTGGGTCACACACATTACTCAATGAGTGAAATGCTCAAATCTAGCCAAGTGCAATTATGACGTCATTGATGCATAAACAAGGTAATTTTAGGGTTTGCAAAAGTTAAATATAAAATTAAAATTTATCTAAGGTTAAATTGGAGAGATAAGGTTCATATTTGATTGATTTTTAATTTTTATAAGGGTTTCTTATATAGAGTGATAAGTTAATTAATTGAATATTTAATATATTATTTATTTTTAGAATTCGTGGAGTGATAAGTAGAAGTTAATATTACTTAGTATAAAGTTTTGTTAAGTCATTTAATTTTCTTTGTAAGGTTCATTATTAAGATTAATTAGGGTTTATAAGGTTTATTATTAGTTTAATTAAGTTTTCGATTATTCTTAAAGTTTTGGAGAGATAAGTAGCAATAGGAAGTTATTCTAAGTTAATTAATATTTACAAGTTTTATTCTTTTTTGAAATCAAAGGTTCATAGAATATTTGTAGATTATTTAATTATGAAGAGATAAGGAAGTCTACTTCAAATTTTGAAATATTAAATTTACAAAGTTCTTATTTTCTAGTTTCTAATAAATTACGGAGACATAAGGAATCCTAATTCATAGGTTTGTGAAAAATATAGAAACTTAGAAATTATCATTCAAAACCTAGGAGTTAAGTTAGTGCACATCAAAGGAAATTGATTGAGAAAAATGGATGAAATTATTAAGAATACATTCAATGAAAATAGTGAAGAATTAGTTCATGTACTTAAGAAACCAAAATAGTTTAGAGATACATTTGAGAAAAAGTTAAAAATTGATTTTTGAAACTTAATACCATAATGTCTTAGAGATACATTTGAGATATCAAGAATAAATTTTATAAGAGTATATTCTAACGATAAAGTAAAATGTTCAATATTTGAAGGAGAAAATATTTTATAATAAAATGTTTGGAAAACAAGGAAAAGAAAAATGGATCAATTGTGATCCAAATTTATCTTCCAAAGTAATCATGAACCAGAAATCAAAGAAGAATCTCAAGCAATTTGTGAACCAAATAATAAAGAACCAAAGAATGAAGATGATGAAGAACTCAAAGCAAAAGTCTCCATACAAAAAAGGAAAGGTTAAATGATTCTAAGGACAAGAAAAATAAATATTCCTATGCAAGAATATAATGACTATGAAAGAATTCAATAGACTTATAATCTTAAAGCCACTAAGAATGAAGTACACTAATAATTAATTTGATAAGAATATAGAAAGGTAGTAGACCAAATAAGACAAGAGAAGACAACACAGACTTGAGGATCAACATAGAGACCATATTGAAGACTAAAGTCTTCAATAACCAAATAATGTAATACAGGGGGTGTTTGAGAATATTACATTATTTGGTACATGCCAAGTACCACCTTGGTACATCATTGTAATTATTAGATTAGATTTGTGTCTTATATTAGTGTATGAGTTAATATTTTATGTAATGTAATAATGTGCAGGAAATGCACGTGTCATGTAAATATGAGTGCAATTGCTATGAGTGTAAATGTGCACAAGTGTCCAATATGTAAGTGTACACATGTATTATTAAAATAGGAAAGTGAAGAGTTGTAACTAAGAGTGAAGGTCAAGAGTGCAACATATGAGGAGTCACATACAATTACATATTTATGACAAAGCATTGTAGTATTCATAAAAAATTTGTAGATTTATGCTTGCATTAGTAGACCTTTTTTATATAGATTGTTGAAAGGGGTTTTGAAAGGGACTCTAAACCTTTTATAATTCAGGAAATCCAAGAAATAAAAGATAGTGGTAAATAGAGTTACCCACCATGGAGAAAGTCACATAAAAAGGACCAAGCCAAAATAGACTAGGGCAATCCCAAATAGGAACATGGGCCCCACAGATCCTTGACAAAAACCAGTAGAAAAGACAAAAAGAAACTAGATAGGGGTAGAGAGCCCTGATGACCACAATAAATAAAATTTATCACCTTGGGTTAGAGATGAAGGACCTCCATTTTGATAACCCATATCATTTTGATTAAATTTGTTGAGGACAGTCTTTGCTTGCTAAAGGAGACAAGAGGTCATCCTAGCCGCTCTAGTCAAGGCCCTTAGGACATCACTGAGATCTTGGAGATGGTTTTTTTTGGTGATAAAGAAGATACATGTTCTCCTTAGAGTTGAACTCTCTACAATACAGAAGGATTTTCAACTTTCAAGTCCTTGCAGAGTTGTCCTACCTCTTAAAAAACTTGGGGGGAGGGGCCATATCTTTGAAGGGATCACAATCATTTTCAGTTATAATTGGAGATTTACCCTTTCCAATCTATGTATTGGTGTGAGAGGATCGATGGAACTATTCAAAATTTATGATAGAAGGACTTTCAATGGCAAGAGAATCAAACTCGAGCATGTGATTGATAGTCAAAGAGGGGACCAACTAGTTAATATCTTTAGGAGCACCATGCTAAGAGTTGTCACCTACAACAACAACAACAACAACAACATGATTCACCTGAAAAGAAAACTTGCCATGATGGCCATGACCCTTTGAGATTATTTGAGAATCATATGTTTGAAAAAACTTAGGTGGAGCCCTTGATGCATCGGGAAAGAGAACGAGCCTTTAGGAAAGTTGAAAACTAACCTTTCAATGGATCTGAACATGTATTAAGGTATATTTATGGTCTTCTTCCCCTTGATATGGTTGAGAAAAACAAGGTGGAAGCTCCTTAGGATGGTGTTGGGATCATCAATCATGAAATATTACATCGTAATCATAACTTTACCCCATGGCTTGGGGAGAGATTCATGAACAATGCCTCTTGTATATCTACCCAAGCTTTCTCTATTGTCTCTAAATTGATTAATTTATACCACCATGGAATACTTCTCACATAAAATGATCTCACTATCATCAAGAATCCTTCAATAATAAGGCTACTATTGATTTGAAATTTGAGCCCTTTGATACTGACCTTACCCATACTCCCTAAGCGAGCGATCTCAGTTGACAGGTCCTTTTTATTTTCTTTAAAGTTTTGCAAAAACTCTAGGAGTCCAGTGCTAGCCAAGATATCCTCCACAAGGGAATCAAGATGGAGTATCTCTATATAAAACCTATGGTCATGCTTGGCCATGGTAGGCACAGGGTAAAGGAAATGGGCAATATGGAGAATTCAGAGTATGAAAAGAAACAAGTGTTGAGTGCTAAGGCCCAAAAGCTAATAGCTGAAAGGTTTTTAGTAATTAGGATTTAAAGAGGTCATAAGGTTCCACAAAGAGGCCCAAACGGTAAATCCTAAATACCATTCCAAGACATCATGAGGCGTGTGCTTCTCAATATGAAGAAAATTTATGGTATGCCATGAAATATTCATGGTATTATCCATAATAATGAAAAAAACAAGGGGGGGACCCATGGGAAAGATTTGGAAAGTAAGCACAATCATCAAAATCCTCACAATAAAAAATAATTTGGAGAAAAAATGGAGGCACATGTTGGTGTTAGGCTTGGATTAGGTAATAGTTTGAACACAGTGCCAACAATTCTCATGATGAATATGGGTGGGGATAATGAGGCACCACCAACACAGATGGATCAAATATTGGAGGTGATACAAGGATTTGAAGCCACGAGATTCTAAAATCATCTAGGTAGAGGAATCTAACACCATTGAGCTGACTTGAAGATTTAAATTTTCTAATTTCATGGTCACATGGGAAAGGATCATCCCGCATGACCCTTCCTTTTACAATTTGATGGTCCCAAGAGCCACTTGTTTGATTGAGCCAAGAGAATCTGAGCTTGCCCTAATGGATAATATCCAAACACCCACTTGGATAATCCATGTGGTCCTGAACATGGATACGAGGAGGTGCCTAAAGACATCGAAGGGATGAAACCCTATGACTACAATCTTGGTTATGTTGAGATGTCTACAAATACTTGCTTGACTAGCCCACGTGGTTTTAAATTTGAACAAGTGGAGGTGCTTGGAAACACCGACCATATGAATCCATGTGACCCTAATATTGAGAATGTGGAAATTTCTACAAAAATCCTTCTAAAAAACCCACATGGTTCCGAGAAGGGACATGTGAAGGTGTTTAAAAACACCAGATTGATTAGTCCTTGTAATACTAAAATTGATCTTGTGGAGATGTCTCAAAACACGAGAATGATTAATCCATATGATTTGGATCAATTCCTAGGAAAAGTGTCTAAAAACACCAACTTGTTTAAGCTACGTGGCCCTGGGTTTGCCTATGAGGATGTATTGAAAAACACTAGTATGAGTGAGACATGTGATCCCTGGCTTGTCTAGGTGGATGTGAGATAACCCCTTCATTCGAACACATGGACTCACTATGGATCAGTGGGGGGAAATAATTGGGTACCATTCGAATAGGAAGATCATGATATGTCCACAACGTTGCAATAGTAGACATTTATTAAAAAACTTTTTTAATATTTTATGTGCAATAATGTGAGATTGTTTATATGATTATTCAATGAGTATTGTTATTATATTTAATTAATTATATTGCAACTTCATTATATTAGATTTTGTGATTATTTTCCTATGAGATTTACATTAGTATTAAAGCTTTAAAATCCATCAGAGGAAAATATAATTATTCATTTTATGACCAAAAAAATTATACCATCATTCAGGCATTGAAGAAAGGGAGGCATTACTTATTTTCTAAGGAGTTTGTTATCTATATGGATCATTAAAAATTAAAGAATAAAAGAAACCAATAAAGTTGAACCAAAGATAAATGAGGTGGGTTGAATACCTACAAAGTTACACTTTTATTTTAAAGCACATGTCTAGACAATGAAATAGAGTAGTTGATGCACTAAGCTAGAGGATATTGTTGTTGAAGACTAAACAGGTTGAGGTAATTGGCATTGATTACTTGAATTTTTTTTTTTTTTGAATTGGTTATATGGGATTGAAACAAGCCCCACCCATATTACATCATCACCACATAGTGGTATAACAACAAAGCTTGGCTTGGATATTATCCATGTATCCCTTGGCAAGACTTGAACCTTGGTCTCCTTCTTAAATGTTGAGGAATTTAACCGGTTGAGCTAATATTTACACAAAGATGATCCTGATTTTATTGATATCTAGAGGGTGTGTCAAGATACTAAGGTATGTAGGAATTTCTTTATTCAAGAAGGATTTTATGTTTAAAAATTAGAAATTATGTATACCCGAAGGCTCTATGAGGAAGAAACTCATAAGGAAAAATATGGAAGGGGTATTAGTGGTCATTTGGGAAGGGACAAAACCCTTTTAGAGTTGAAAGAGAAATATCATATGCCTAGTTTGAAATAGAATGTAAAAAAATGTTGCTAAATATAGAATCTATATATTAGGAAAGGTGGTGATAGTGTTGCTACAACCTGTGAAGATGTTACAAATATTGCTGATTGGATTGATAAAATTCCATAGCATAGTAGGGAAGGAGTATATATATATATATAATTATGTTTTTACTTATTTAATTTTTTTGTAGGTAGTTGTTGAGGCTCATTAATTACCAAATTAGGCTATCTTATTGGATCAAATATTGTCCATTGCATGATTGATGTATTATGGATTTTAATTTCCCATGTATACCGGATCTGATTTTATCCTCACAAGTTCTAGAAGTATTCAAATAGTTGAGATTCGATGAAAATGGGCCTATATAAAGATGACCTTGAAATAATTTGAGGATATCTCCTAGTAATTAAAGAGCTATTTTCATGTGTGTTAGTTAATGAGATCTTGTGTTGGCTACATATTGAGCCACTTGGATTTTAGTGAATGAGTATTGAGAAGAGTATAGGTGGTGTTGGAGATCTAAGACAAAGGTGAGAAGATTTTGTAAATGTTGTGGGTCTCAACAACTAAAATTAGAATTTATTTTCTACATCTATTTTGAGTCCATGGTGGCTTACTATCATTTTTTGTTTGGCTATAATAAGACTAAAACTATCCCTTTTTGATGGAAGTAAAATCTCATTTTGTAATTGAACTTTAATGATCTATGTCAACTCTTTATTCAATTCTCATTGTCTTATTTTCCATTTTTTTAGCTTTTGTTGTTTAACTGTGATGTATGCTACTTGGAATATGTTGGATTTATTTGACCCATTCTATAGCTACTATGTCAACTGATCTCAATTAAACATGAGTCCCAAGAATCATATGATGTACTTATCTTTCACTAAACATTATGATTTCTCTTAAAAATAAAAGAGGACTATAATTTTATTAAATTTGAAGGCATAAAAAATAGAAATTATATCTTAATAGTTAATACCAATCAAGTTATCTTGTTTTAATAGTTAATACCAAGTAGTGGGTCGCAGGTGGTCTCGAGAGGAGTTTTGTTGGGTCATAGGATGGATATTGTTGCCCATGATCAGGGAGTGGGGTTTCAGTCTTTGCCAAGTGGTAAGGTTGGTGGGACTCCGGTATATGATAGGACCCCATTAGGGGGGTTTTCATAAGCCATTCAAGCCTAGCACCGATGTGTCCTTTACAATGATGGTCTCATCTAGCTCAAGGAACCCTAGATCAAATTGGTGTTTGATATTTCCCCAGAGGAAGATACTTGTAGGGTTCCAGAGGAGCTGACTAAAATTACAATGAAGGATGGTGCGCTTAACCTAGTTGGAAAATTTATGGGGGTTCATCATGATCTTGATGTAGCTCACAGATGGGTATTTTCCAAATGGATGCCTTAGGGCCATTTGGAAATTGTGGCTCTCCATAAAGCCTTCATAATGTTTATATTTAATTGTGAATAAGACTCCAAGAATGTGCTTAGTGGGTACTCATGGTTCTTTGGGAATTGAGGTCTCTTCCTTTGAAGGTGGACTTCAAACTTCTATTATAATTCATAGAGGATAAACATAACCCCATATGGGTTAGGTTACCTAGTTTGCGTTTTTAGTACTAGCATGATCATGTGTTACAGGGTATATCCAAACAAGTGGGTGAACTCATTCTCATTGACACAATAACAAGAGCCATGTCGAGATTGATATATGCTAGGATGTGTATTAATGTAGAATTGGAAGTAGATCTACTAGATTCTATTAAGATTATATTGAGTCTAGGTACTCGAATACAACCAATTATATATGAAAATTGTTTAGGGTTCTATACTAAGTGTAAAGATTTAGGACATATTTCAATTCAATGTCTGACAAAGAAGCCAACAAGGAAAGTCTATACTAGGGTATATATAAAGAACAAATTGGCCCAAATTGAGCCCCAAAATAAAATATGGGTAGCTTCTGAACAAGTGTTGGAAATGCCTCAACCCTTGGATTGATCTATTTAGCACATGGGGCCAACTTTAGAGAAAATTTTGAAAATCACATCGAAACCCTCAAGTGTAAGCTAGGAGGAGTTCAAGCCAATCCTTGAATGTGTGATTCAAAAGCATGTTGAATAGGTAAGTGCTTTTCCTTCTTCGACCTCCATTATTATTCAAAATTCTTTTGATTGACTCAAAAACCATGGAGTGGAGAAATTGTTAGATTGTATATCACTGTATATGACTTATCCTAATAAGTTTCTAGTTCACATTAATTTGGAGAAAGGGTCTCCGAGCCCAAAAACCAGAAGTCACAATAAATAGATTATGGATGTGGAGATTGAGAGAAAAGTGGAAAATCCCTTGAATAAAGAATCTCAAAAAAGGAAACAGATTTAGATATAGCAAACGAGACTTATCTGGTGTTAGGAGAGGATGAAGGATTAGTTCCAAGAAGAAAACAACTAAAGATAACATCCTTTAATAACATTTCTCCTCACAGGTTGAGGGGTGGAAAATGAAGATCCTTTATTGGAATGTGAGGGGCCTTAATGGTCACTCGAAACAAATATTAGTGGCTTCTCTTAGATTTAATCATAATATAGATATTATTATTTTGCAAGAAACCAAGGTAGAATATAGTAGAGTAGATTTTGTTAGAATGACTATGTGTAAGAATGTAGGTTTTTGTTCTAGCCTAATTCATGGGGCATAAGGGGGTTTGCTGTGTTTGTGGGATTCATAAAAACTTGGGGGTTCAATTTTAACTTCTAATAGAATAAAAAATGTTCTATTTTATTGTAAAGAGACTAATAGGAGATGGATCTTGACCAATATATACATCCCAAAGTCATATGTTGATAGAGGTCTTCTGTGGGAATCTTTGAGCACTTTGAGAGAAGGCCTACAATAGAGATTTTAATTCTCTATTGTATCATACTGATAAAAGAGTAGGTATTATCCACACTTCGATAGGAATGGAATATTTTACCTCTTTTGTTAATACAAATGAACTTATGGACTTAGACCTTAAAGGAAACAAGTTTACATGGAGTAATAGAAGGATTGGTACCCAACTCATACATATAAGGTTAGACAAAGTCCTTATGTTAAAAGAAACATGGTTTTTGTTTGGATATTCCTCTTTATAATCCCTCCTAAAAGTGAGTTTGGACCATAACCCTCTCGTTTTCAAATCTTCTCAAGGCATTTTCAAAATTTCTAAACCCTTTAGATTCAAAGTAATGTGGCTAAAAGACCCAAGGTTGGAAGCTAATATTAGTGAGTGGTGGTCTCAAAAATTCTCTAGGCCATTAATCTCTCAAGTGGTTGAGAAATTAAGGTGGTTTAAATTTAATTTAAATATTTGGAATAGAGATATTTTTGGCCATGTGAATGTGAAAAAGAATCCTTGAAGGCTCAACTTAAAACTTTAGAAGTTGAGATTGAAATGGGAGAGTTTTCGGTGGAAGCCAGATTGAAAGAGAAGACTTTGTTGATAGACCTGCACAACATTCTGGTGTGTGAGGAAATGCTTTGGAAACAAAAATCTTGAGACTTATGGTTAAAATAAGGAGATAAGAATACAAAATATTTCCATGTGTCCACTCTGAGGCATAGGAGTATTAATAATATTAATAAAATTTTAAAACATATGGCTATAATTATATTAATATTCATGAAATTAGAGTAGAAGTGGTAAACTACTTTGAATACCTGCTAGGAGAGAAGTCAAATGGGGATGAACAAGCAAAAAGAAAGTTATTATCTAGCATTCTGTAGTTGGTTACAAAAGAGATGAACTCTATTTTGATCAGCCCTTTTGAAGATGAGGAAATTAAAAAGGTGACCTTTTCCATGGGAGGGTTGAAATCTCCAAAGTCAAACAACTTCCCTCCTTTCTTCTTCTAGAGATACTGACACATTGAAGGGAGAGATATTGGAAATGCTTTGAAAGAGGTTCAGAGAATAGGGAATTTTTTGAGGGATGTTAATTCCACATTTTTTATGCTTATTCCTAAGTCTCACAGGATAAAGGATTTTAATGATTTTAGACATATTAGTCTATGCAACATTGTGTATAAATTTTCTCCAAGGTTTTGGCTAATAGATTAAAAATATTCCTCTCGAAGATCATTAATCTAGATCAGGCTGGTTTTGTGGCTCAAAGATAAATATTAGATGCGATTATTTTTGTGCATGAGATCATTAAGTATGTGAATAAAAATGGAAGATCGGGTCTTTTCTCAAATTAGATATGAACAAATCTTATGACCATGTCTCCTAGGATTTTTTCATAAAATTCATGCATAAATTTGGGTTTCACCAATAATGGATATCTTATCAAAGAATGTATTTCAAAATATTAGTTGTTAGGCTTAGTGAATGGGTCTACAACTAGGTACTTTAAGATCCAAATAGATATTTGTTAGGGGGACTCTCTCTCCCCCTTTTTATTCATTCTTCTTGCTGAGGTTTTTGGTAGAGCCATAAAATTTGAGTCGTATATCAAAGGTATTAGTCCAACTTTACACATCTCTCATAACCAATTTGTAGATGATACTCTTTTTTCCACTATGGCATGCATTCCCCAAGTATAAATGGTTATAGATATTTTGATATTTTATGAAAAATGATGGGTCAGATGACCGATTTGTATAAGAGTAGAATTTTTTCTTGGATACCTCCCTAGATAGGCAAAGGAAGATTGCTAGAATTTTGGGTTATGAGATTGCAACTTTGTTGTATTCTTATTTAGGAATACCCCTATTCAGTGGTAGAATGAAATAAAATATTTAGGACCCAATATTAAATATGATTAAAAAAACTCTTGCTGTCTAGAAAGGGGCTCTTCTTAGCCAGGCTAGAAAGGCACAGTTAGTTAAGGTAACTTTGCAAAGCATACCGGTCTATTTCCTCCCTATTTTTAAAGCCCTGATGAAAGTAGATCAACATATTGAGAAGTTTCAGAAGTATTTCTTATGGTCTAGTTTAGAGAGTAAGAAAATATTTCATCTTGTCTCATGGGAACAAGTTTGTAAAGAAATTAAAGCTAAGGATCTAGGTTTTAGAAGGATCAAGTGGATGAATGAAGCTTTAATGGTAAATTAGGCATGGAATTTTTTTAAGAATAAAAAAATTGGTTGGGTGAATATTGTGTTGGCTATATATATTTCTACCAACTTTAATTTCTTGAATGATCCTTCATTGACCTCAGGATCGACCTTTGGCTCAATATTTTTGAAATTAAAAGCATCATCCATAGAAGGCATAGATGGATTCTAAGCAGTGGAAATGCTATTGATTTTTAGAAGGATCATTGGATCTAGGATAAACCTCTAATCTCATCCCAAGAATTGGCTAAAATTGAACCTATAACTATTATTGTGTTTGGTACTAAGGTGGCTGATTATATGTAGATTCAACAGGGGTTAAAAGTTGGAAACCACTTAGAATGCAAAATATGACTATGTTTGAGCAAAGACGTTTCAGCCTCACTGAAGACTTATTAAGGCTATAAGTTATAAAGAACACAAAAGATGAAGATAAATTAATTTGGAATAATGAATGTGATGGGTTATTTTCTGTTAAGTCAATATAAGATTGCTTCTAATGCAGTGGAGGAAGTTCCTATTTCAAAAAAAAATGGGTTAAAGGTCTTACGCCAAAAGTGAACTTTTACCTTTGGTTGGCATCTCAAGATAAAATTCTCATGGTGGACAATTCACAAAGAAGAGGTATGATAATTACAAATTGGTTTTCCCTCTATAAAAAATTTGATGAATCCACCAATCACTTGTTTTTCCAATGCCCTTTTTTGAGGGAAGTGTTTTCTCTCTTGATGGATTTTTTGGGAGTTTTGTGGGTATTTCCTAGATTGTTATAGGATGTTATTGAGCAGTGGACCTCTCCATTTGTAAACCCTATATTATGCTCCTTTTGGTCCTTCAGCCTCCCACATCTCCTTTGGGGTGTTTGGAAGGAAATAAATAGAAGAGTTTTCAAAAGCATGGAGAGAAATGTTGAATCAATATGGCTTAGAGTGTTAACAAAAATTATTGAAAATATGGGGAATCCAACTTTAGTTCTCAGTTGTGGAGGGGTAGCAGATATTGCTCTTTTAAAAAAAATAGGTTTTTCAATCAATGCTAGAATGACAGATATTATAGATATCAAAACCTCTGTTAAATAGAAATATTTACCTTAGGATTAAATTATAATTTAATTTTTATGGAGAATCAAAATGGAATCCAAGGCCGATGGGGGCAGGTGGCCTCTTTAGGAATCATAATAGGGAGATTCTTATTTCCTTTGTGGAAAACCTAGGTCCACAAACTTGTCATTTTTTTAAAGCTAGGGCATTGTATCAAGGCATTGCGTTAATGGAATATTTGAATTGTAAAAAAATATTATTAAAGAGGACTCCAAAAATGTGGTTAAGGCCTTTTCTAGTGATCAAAATCCTAGTTGGAACATCTTCAATCTAATTAAGGAAGCCCAAGATTTTATCAGAATTTGGAAGGAATTCAAGTTAGGCACGCCTTTACAGAAGGTAACAAGAGTGTAGACTTATTAGGAAATATAGGTTTAAGAAAGGATAATCTCTCCATTTGGAGGGAAAATTTTTGTATAGATGTTGAACAATTTATTTGATGAGTTATTGATAATGTGAGCCTTTTTCTATGGGGGGTTTGCACCTTATTATGGCTAGATCCATGTTTTATTGGAATTTGAATCTCATTGCAATTATTGATTGGGAGATCCATGATCCTATGCCTTCTGAAGAGCGGATTTAATTTTGGGTTCATATGGTCAGGTTGCAAGGGGTTTATCCCTATCTCTCTACCCCTCTGTTTGCATTCCTTTTATTTTGAGGATGCCTCTCCATTTTGGCTATGTTGGTAAGGGATCTGTTAGTGTGTACTCTCTTCTTATTTTTGAGCTACTCTTATTATGCCTTGGTGAGTTGGTTGGTTTTAAGTCCCTACATGGACTTATTCATATCCAATTTGATAATCTTGTAGGCTTGGATTTTTGCTTGTTGTAAAAGGTTCGGGGACCTTACAATACCCCTTCTATTATTATAAAAAAGAAAAAACTTATCCTCTAAAGCATTTAGGTTTTAGAATTACATTGCATAAATAAGATAGTAAGGTGGAATTTATTGAATTGAATGAGGTCTATATTTGGGTATTTCAAAATCTAATACTCCTCTTAAACAATTTCAAGAAAACTCCTAAAATGGAAGTGGCATCCAAATTTTATTGCAAATTTATTTGAATTTAGGACAAAAGATGGTCGAATGTTTTTTGATTTTTTGATTTTATTTTATTACAATAATTTTTATGCTAAAGTAAGAAGCATATTGTATTAAATAGATAAAATATCCTTGTGACAAAGGTAACATTAATAGCATCTAAATTTTTAAGCTTGTACAAATAGATTTATTAAAAGTTAATTTCGCATGTTTCCTTTGTATTATTAAGTTAAAACATTCATGTTTTTTAAAAAATCTTCTCACAAATTTAATTTATCAATATAAGATTACGATTCTATTTTTTTAGAACACATACATTTATTATCAACATAAATAGTAAAGTAACATAACTTTGGGTATATGTATTTATTTACACCATAATAACTTAAATATGGTATCATCAATTAAATAATTTCCTTCTACTACATCCATTTCACAACAATCTAAATGCATTCATATTACAATTTTCTACACATTTTCTTATCCTATTCTTTGATCATAATAAATATTACATATATTATCCACAGATTTTATTCACTCATGATGTAAAACCATTATAATAATGAGTGCTTAACATCTTGATCACCACTTGATTCTAACAAGCTTGTAATTTAAACTAGATAGCATACAATTTTCTTGATGTAAATTTATCTTGAATTTATTTTTTCTAGATTTTATAGTTCTATTTTTCTTGATGTAAATTTATCTTGAATTTTTTTTTCTAGATTTTATAGTTCTATTTTTGGTATACATATTTTGAGTCCTCATATGATAGCATTCAAAGACTTTAGAGAAGCCCAACTTACTCAAATAAATTTAAATAACTTATAGAATCCCACTACTTTCTCAAAATACTATTACCATATTCCTTATGTAAATTATCGCGAATTCATTTTTTTGGATTTCATAGTTCTATTTTGTATCTATGTATTTTTAAGCCCTCATAATATAGTGTGCAGAAACCTTGGATAATCGTAACATACTCCACCATAAAAAATGCCCTAAGTAATCCTTTTTCTAGAAATATTATTAGCCTCAAAGAGCCTTACACCACTCTAGAATTCAATAAATCTTGGAGTATCCTAGCTCTACTCCATGACCATAATAATTCCCAAATTCACCCAAATGACCATCCAAATTCATAAAATATGATCAATTAAATTCATATCAATTTCAAATACATAAATATAATATTTATTGGATCCTAATTCATAAATATGTATAGTTATATCTTAAAATCATTTTAATTATACAATGCATAAGACAAATATCTAGTTTTATTACTTACTTGTTAGTTAGTATCTAATACTGATAAATTACTTCTTCCCTCGCCTCTTATTGCCAATATTATTTATTTATTTTTTCTACTTTAATCCTTTTTATCTTCCTTGAATTTTGATTTTTTTCCTTCCTTTTATATCCACATATTCTTGAGGAGGAATATAATGACATAGGTCAGATCCATAGAGGAATATTTTTGCATAGGTTGTATATTGTTGAAGTATGTGTAATATAAAATTATTAGACCAAGTCTAAAAGTATTAAAAAAGGCTTATGAGCACTATTGATGTAGCCTATGGGCATGTGTCTATGTAAGCCTATAGGCATTCTTCATGTAAGCCTATGGGAATCACTTATGTAAGCCTTTGGGTATCACATATGTAAGCCTAAGGGTACCGTTTAGGTGTTTACCCTTAGTGATTTTGGTTAAACCACATCTAGGGTTTAATACATTTATTATATTGTAATTTAACCTTCAAGTCAAGTTATATCAATTTGAGGTTAACATCTAATTAGAGATCTGGTATAATTATAATTACCCCCAATAACTAATTTGTTGTATCATTGGGTAATATGTGAAAATATTGTGGGGTGCCTATGGGCATGCACCCCTTATTCCTTTCTTTCATATCATCTATCTCTATCTTTATATTTCATTTATCAATACAATATTTAATTTTCTCTTTACCTCTTTTTTGCATATGATCATGATGAATGTATGTTTCAAATTGTTTCTAAAAAATATTATGAATTCCAACATGGTATCAAAGCAAGTTTGAAGCTATGCCACTTGTCTACATAAAATAATTATCTTCCTCTAGGCAATTAGAGATGTGATTACCAAATTAAAGCATTTTTAAGGGAACTGCTTTCATTTAAAAATTCAAATTTAAATGGCTTTGGCACTAGTTATTTATTGTCAATTTTACATCTTGTTTTCATTCTAAATATTTACATTATTTGTATTGTTCACACTTTTTCCATTACTCAAATAACAAATAAAACATATGTGAGAATAATTTGTAATTTTTTAGTGGTAGCATAATGATAAAGATGCTTGTTATTCTTCACAAGATCATATTTTTTAATACTCCTTGCATCTTGTATTTCTTAACTTAAGTTGTTTTTTATATTTTATATTTTTAACCACAACTTTGTTCACATCAAAGAGATTGACATGACAATAGTACAGTTGGATTTGAAGGTAAATGTTGTAGGTTCGGACTTTGGGTTCAAAATATCTATAAGGAAACAATTTATTTGAATAGGCACTAGTTATGGGTAGCTTTGGCGAATGTACATGGCCATCTCAACATTATAGCAAATGAAGAATATCTTACAACCTCTTCTTCAACTTGTCATTGTATCACGTTCACCTATTTTTTAGTCATAGGTCTTCAATTTGAATCTTTACAATATTTTTTCTTCCTATGCATAATATCTTTAATTAAAAGGCATGTAAAAAGGTCATTTACTACCTAATACATGCAAGATACAATGGAACAAAGGTTAGACATCTTGCTTGTAGCTATGAGGTTAGTGGATCATAACCCAAAAAGAATATTTTGGAGTCATCCTCTCTAAAATCTAGTCGTAGCTTTACAAACCTCTCAAATTGTACATTTTTTTTATAAATATGAGGATCAAGATCCTTGGACAATTACATAATTCCAATTATAAAACTATAATTTGTTGGTTAGAAGTAGGTAGTTATCGAAGACAACTAATCTTTTCAACCAAGTGGCAGTTATGAAACTTGATAAGTGGTAATATTTGATTCAACAAAATTCATTCCTAAGGCTTGGCATTGTTAGCTTTTTTCTAATTTCAAGTGCTAATTTATCCAACATTTCATACATCGTAACTTTTTCATACAAAAGTGTTTGGAGCCCATTTTTTTATTGCACAATATTTTAAGTTCTACATGGAGACTATCAGGGCTTGGGCGATGGGTAAATGACGACTGGTAGGCAGCTTGGAGTTGGTAGCTCTAACTCAAGGGTTCTTCATTATTTGTTTTAACAATATGGAGGATGCTAATCTCATTTTAACAAGAGGTCCTTGGTTTCTAGGCAAAAGGAACCTTTTTCACAGACGATGGGGTGAATATTTCAACCTTGAAAAGCAAAATATTAACATTGCTCCTATTTGGTTTCGTCTCCTGAGTCTTCCTACCTAGTTTTTCAATGAATATTGGCTGCAGGGCTAGCCAAAACTATAGTGGACCTGATCTCCATTGACCATGTGACCTTGGCTAGGACAAGGATGACTCATGCATGAATCTGCGTAAATGCTAATTTGAATAATGAATTGCCAAGGTTTGTGGAGCTAGAGTATGGAGAATACTATAGAAAACAGTCGGTAGAATACGAGAACAGATCGAAATTATGTGCAAAATGTAAAAATCAAGGACATCTATGCAATCAGTACCCTAACCTGACAATGAATAGAGAAAATTAGAAGTAGGGAATTCTAGACAGAGGAAATTTGAGGAGTTTCCCTGGCAGAGGCAATTTCAATTATGCAAACTATGTCTACCAAAAAAATAAAAGAGAGGGTGCAAGGTCCCAACAAGACAAAGAAAAAAAATAGTTTGTTGGCAACCAAAATACTCAGGTAAGTTCCAATCCTCTAGTTTCAAATAAATTTTCAATTCTATCCAATATGGGAGTAGGAGGATTATCAGAAGACATGGAAGCCTAGCACCTTCAGGCTAACCTTTATGAATCTCTCGAATCCCCATCCAAGTCAGGATCCTCAAACCCTAATGCTAAAATTACTGTAAGCCTCGTGGGCATCTCAAATCCAAACCCTAATGCACGATCTCTAGAATCCACATCCAAGTCAGGATCCTTAAACCCCAATTCTGGAAATACTTCAAGCCCAGTGGGCATCCCAAATCCAAACCCTAATTTTGAAGAACTTAGGAAGAAAGTTGAGGCATTGGAAAATAAAAAATATCATCTCCCTAACATCATCACTAGGAGCCAAGTGAATCCTACTGAGGGGTCATCCCGTAGACCAAGGGAATACGAGAAAAAAGGATAAAATTTGGATGTAGGGGTGGAGATATGTGAAAATTTTTAGACTGAGGAATATGGTAGTCCAATTCTGCAACAAATTACCTCCCCTCAGTTTAGTCCTAAACAAACCAGGAGCATTGTGAAGTCTCCTATAGATTTTGGTAGTGAAAAAAGAAGAGGGAGAATATCAAATGTTGAGCATCAAAAAATTAAAACTGATAATGATATTGCCAATGGAAAACATAGAACCTTGTTTCAACAGGTTATTTCGGGTTCTTAAGACAACAAATTAGTAATACCCCCTCAAGGGAGAGGGAGAGGAAGAAATCCCAAACAATCTAAATGAAGTTCCTCACATGGAATGCAAGAGGCCTCAATGGCCTGCCCAAACACAGGGAAGTTAGTGCAATAAGAAATCAAGTGAATCCAACTATTATCATGTTGCAAGAAACAAAAACTGATGAGATTCAATCAAAAAAATAGCAAAAAAAATATGGAATCAATGGGAGATGGTTTGCAAATCATCCAGAGGAGCATCTAGAGGCCTTATGAATTTCTTGGATCCTCGAATAGTAGAAGGCACCATTATTCAGAAAGATGACAGGGTTCTTAGTGTTTTATTTAAGGAAATAAACAGTAAAAGATCGTGGATCCTTTCAAATATTTATGCCTCGACTTCAATTCAAGTGGGAGCTCTACTGTGGGAGTACTTAGGCAATCTGAGTGAAATCTTCCATAATGTCCCCTAGATTCTGGCTGGGGATTTTAACACTCCTCTTTACCCTTCAGAAAAAATGGATGGAAATGGACCACCTATCAGGAGCATGGATGAGTTCAATGACTTTGTGAACTCCAACATGTTTATGGATGTAAAACTTAGAGGAGCAAATTATACCTGGAGCAATCGACGGATAGGGTGTCATCTCATTCAAGAAAGGCTTGATAGGTTTTTTCTATCAAAGGAGGCTACAAATTTGTTCGGTGATTCTACCCTACAAGCCCTTTCTAAAATTCCCTCTGATCATAATCCCATTTTTTTGGAGATACCTAACTCTCTATCCTCCAAGAAACCTTTCAGATTTCAATCTATGTGGATCAAACATTCCAGTTTCAGAGATAACTTAAGTCAATGGTCGCAGTAGCCTGTTAGGGGTAGTGCGACTTTTAAACTTATTGGCAAATTAAAGTTTTTTAAGAAAACGTTTCGAACTTGGAACAAAGAGGTCTTTAGGAATCTATTTGAAAATTAAAAATAGGTTGTTGAAAGTTTGAAGATAATTGATCAGAGGATCCAACATGGTGATGTTGATGAAACTACTAGGCAGGAGGAATGGATAAAACTAGTAGAGTTTCATAACATTTTGGCCTGTGAGGAAATATATTGGAGGAAAAAATCAAGGGCTCTTTGGTTGAAATATGAAGATTAAAATTCTAATTTTTTTCACATCACCATGCTTAGAAACAGAAGCAATAACAAGATAAACTTTTTAAAAACAATAGATGGTTCTATTACTCAAGACTTAACAGAAATCAGAAAGGAGGCAGTAACTTATTTCAATTCTATCCTTGGTCAGGAATTGCAATGCAATGAGGAGGCCAAAGATATTCTCTTGCAATCCATTCCTAGCATAATAAATGAGGATATAAACCTTAAGCTTCTAGCTCCCTTTTTTGATGAGGAAATTAAGGAAGCCTTGTTTAGCATGGAGCCAGACAAAGCCCCGGGACCCGATGGCTTTCTCCCTCATTTCTATCAAGCTTTTTGGGACATCATAAGTGAGGATGTAATTTCTACTGTCAAAGAATTCCAAGCAAGCAATCATATCCCAAAAGGTATCAACTCTACTTTTATTTCTATAATTCCTAAGAAGCAAACCCTTGAATCCATGGTTGACTTCAGGCCAATCAGTCTATGCAATGTTTCTTACAAGATCCTAACTAAAGCCATTGTAAATAAAATGAGAGATATTTTGCTTCGCATCATAGATCCATGCCAGGGAAGCTCTGTCTAGGGCAGGTCAATCTTGGATGGAGTTATCACAGTTCATGAAGCTCTGCACTAGTATCCTGTTGATAAGACTAATAGGTTTGTTTTTGCCCTTAAGCTTGATATGAACAAAGCATTTGATAGGATAAATTGGGACTTTCTGATTGTTGTCCTCCTTAAGTTTGGTTTTCACCACCAATGGGTTAATTTGATCAAAGAATGTATTTCTAAACCATGGTTCTCGATTCTAGTTAATGGAACAACTATTGGTTACTTTCAAAGTCGCAGAGGAATTCAGTAGGGGGAACCTATCAACCCCATGTTATTCATCATTATGGTAGAAGCTTTAGGCAGAACCATAAAAAATGCTTGCAGTTCAAGGCTAATATCGATAATCAAGACAACATTTCTCACTAGGGCTGTTTCTCACCAATAATTTGTCGATGATACCCTTATATTGACTAAGGCATCAATGGTTGAGGCCAAAATAATTAAATACATCCTGCAACTCTACGAGGACGCTGTTGGTCAGAAAGTTAATTTAATAAAAGCAAGTTATATTTCTTGAACACCCCCATTCATAGGCAAGGAAGGATTACATAAATTTTAGGGTGTGATATAGCAAACCTCCCCACTTCGTATCTTGGTCTCATTCTTTTCATTGGTTCTCCGAGAGAGTCGATGTGGGACAGGGTTATTGAAATAATTCAAAAAAAAATTGTTGGATGGAAAGGTCATCTTCTATCTCAAGCAGGAAAGCTGACCCTCACTAAGGCCTCTCTTTAGAGCATTCCAGTCTATTTCCTCTTCGTTTTCAAAGCCCTTGTGAAGGTTTTCAAAAAAATTGAGAAACTCCAAAAATAATTTTTATGGACTGGATCAGAGGAGAAAAAAATGATACACCTTGTAGGATGGACCAAAGTGTGCAAACCCAGGGAAAATGGGGGCTTAGGTCTGAGGAGAATTGCTCATATAAATTTATCTTTACTAGATAAGCAAGCATGGTGTCTCATTTCTAGTGAAGAAAATGAATGGACAGTTATCATCAAACAAAAGTATCTTCAAAATATGGAAATTCTAAGTGACGTAGTTCCAATCAGAGGTTCTGCTTTTTGGAAAGTAATTCTTAATTGTAAGGAAATCATCAAACAATGTTTAAGATGAGTTTTAGGCAATGGTGAGAGGATAAATTGCTGGAATGACAGGTGGGCTAAGGATGAACTACTAATGCAATATCCTAACTTATCTTGAATTAAATATATCACAAAAGAACTCATTGGCAGAAAAGTCTTCGATTATATAGTTGACGACAGAGGTAGAATGAAGTGGAAACAAATAAGAATTTAGGAATTTCAAGCGGAATTAAATGATATTTGTAACATTCTCGGGCAAAAATTTATCCCCATGAGACCCAAGGAAGATCAAGTGACTTGGGCTCATACCAAAAATGGGTAGTTCACTGTTAAATCAGCTTACAAGCTTCTGCTTGATGACGAGGATTTTGTCCTCTAAAAGGACATAGTTTGGATAAAAAATTTAATTCCAAAAATTGTAGTCTTTTCATGGTTGGTTATCCAAGGAAGAATTCTAACCATTGATAATATGATGCGTAAAGGTATTTGTATCACTAATCGTTGTTATCTATGCAGGGCTAATTGGGACCATTTATCACATTTTCCTTGAGTGCCCTTTTTCCTTGACTGTCCTAAGTGGGGTTTTTTAGGCCTTCAATATTTCATAGGTTAAACCAGCCATCGTACTTGATTTTTTTGTCCAATGGCCTTGCCCATTTTCAAGCCAAAGACTTAGATACATGTGGAAAATTTGTCTCAATCACTATATTTGGCAAGTGTGGTTAGAAAGGAACCATAGAGTCTTTAATGAGTCTATCCATGATCATCAAACTATCATTGTCAGGATCCTATCCTTTGCCAACAAGAATGTGAATCTTATCCCTTTTGATAGTTGTAAACCTCATCTGTAGGAGACCATGATTGCTCAATATTTAAGCTTAACCTTGTTAGATGAGTCTGTGCCTAGGGTAGTCAACCCCAGAGCCAATGTTAAGTGGTCTCCACCTCCTACGGGTTGGTTTAAGCTTAATTTTGATGGAGAATCTAAGGAAAATCCTGGTAGAGCAGGCGTTGGTGGCATTGTGCAAGATCATAATGGGAATATGATGCTTGCATTTTTTGAATATTTTGGAACAAGGATGAACAACGAAGCTGAAGCTAGAGCTATGTGGAGAGGCCTTCAAATGACTCAAGACTTAGAAGGCAATTTGATCGTAGAAGGAGACTCTATGCATGTTATAAATCTCCTCAATAATTCGAAAACACCTTCTTGGAGGATTAAAACAATTGTTGAAGAGGCTAGGATCCTTTTCCAGGGAAGACAGGACAAAAAAACCCAACATGTCTTTCGGGAAGCTAACAAAATTGTTGATAAGTTGGCCAATTTGGGTGTTGATGGTGACAGACTTTTCAAATGGGAACATGGTGTCCCGAGTGAAGTAGAGGAGCTTATTAAACAAGAATGCCAAGAATGATAGTCAAATTTACCAATAGGGAAGGCACTGTAAGTTTGAAGGCTAGGAGTATTCCCATCTCTTTTTGAATTGGACTCACAATAAAAATTATCTGAGCTGTCAGTATTCATGGATGCTGCTTGGAAATGCCACAAAGACTAATTGGGATAGTCACATGTCAGATAACATGGCTCCTAGTCGTCTTAGTAATTTGAGGTTGGTTGATAATCACAGGGAAGGAAAGAAATGGCAATATAAGACTTCGAACCAAAGCCACGTGGACCACCAGATAGCCACCGCCATAAATCTAGCCAGCTGGTTCACTTCTCCAAGGCTGATTGGCCAAGATAGTATGTGGTATCAAAGCATGTCATATACGAAAGAAAACAATTACCAAAGAATTATTAAGAGTTATTGTCAATACAGAGCTTGTGGGAGTTTTTTTCAGTACTCTGCTATGTGTGTCTGTAGCTTTTTGTTTCTCCATTGTCTCAAGGAAGGGATCCGTGTCTATTTTTTTTTTTGTAATTACGATGCATGTGTGTTTTCTCGGGGTATACCCAAAATTTTGTATGGAAACTTTCTTTTTGATAACAGGCTATGTGCCTTACCGGATGTAATGGCTTTGGCGGCATGTAGATTTTACATATATAGGATCCTTAGTAAGGATATGTTCATCAACAGCCCTGGGCTGATTTTTGTTAAAGGTTTTGGGTCAACTTGTAAAACCCGGTATTAATGCTATAGTATCTTATCTACAAAAAAAATATATTATTTTACAAACATGTTATAGTTATATATAGATTTTAATATAAAATATCCTTTGGTATACATTACTCATTTCAATAGCTGCAATTATAGCACCTTCTTAGTTACAATGGTAGAATTACTTAGAAGTAAGAATCTTTGATTCATATTTAATGATGAAATAAAAGAAGTTCTTAATGATCATAAACTTGCTAAGAAGAAGGAAGAAGCACTTGGTCTCTATTTATGTTAGTTAAACCTAATGGCACCCTTCATGTATTCACCCTTAGTGATATTGGTTAAAACACCTCTATGGTTAACCTTGTTTAAAGGGTTTAATACATTTATTTTGTTATAATTCAATCTATAGGTCAAGTTATGTCAATTTGAGGTTAGAATCTAATTAGATATTAGGTATCTATCAGGGGTGCCTATGGGAAAAAACTCCTTATTCCTCTCTCTCTCTCTCTCTCTCATCAATGTTATATTTAATTAGCTCTTGCTTCTTTTCTACATATGATCATGATAAATGCATGTTTTGGAATATTTATAGAAAGTATTATGAATTCCAATATATATTGTATAGTTGTAGCCATTAATCATAATGGTCAGACATGAACTAGTGTTGACTACTCAATCTCTACATTTTTTATTTCTATATCATTTTCACCTATGTCTAGAATATTTTTTATGCAATAGTATGTAATTGAAAAAGAAGAAATAGTATTAGAAGTGAGTTGCCTTCCAATGATAGTTGATGGTTACAAAATTTTGATATTTCCAAATAACCTTTTAGGTTAAGGTGGTGATAACACGATAGTTACAAAAAATTATGGCAACATATTTATAAATATTTATGGTTGATAATTTAAAACAAAAAATAAGTCAACACTTAAATTATTATTTTGAAGGTTATTAAGGAATGTTTTTTCCTAAAATTTTTAAAGCCTCAAAGTTGGTTAGATCGCATTCTCTAATTTTTTAAACAAATTTATATATTTAAATCAAGTCAATAATGAAGAAGTTATAATTTTCAAACATGGACCTAACAAAAATGTTGAAGGATGGCACTCACACTAACACCTAGTACCAACATCATTTTTGGACTATGGAACTAGAATTGACAATTGGTGTTAGTACCTCATGTTAATAGATATCACTAATATGAGTGCTAGTTCCAATGATGGGAGTTGGCATCAATGTTAACACTAATAGTGAAGGCTATTTTTGATGCAAACCAGGGTACAATTATTAGGTAATGGCATTTATACTGATAGTTTGGTGTTGGCAGCAATGTTGAAGGATATCGACAAATGCCTCCTCCAATATATGCAAAGTTCTACTCCATTATACCCAAAAAATATGCCCTTTCTTGAGAAGCCATGTATCTCATTACTCTTACTTTTAATCTCAAGGAAATAATGTAGCTATACTGAGAAATATTCTAAATAATAAAGTAGCATGGGATGAAGTTGAGATTGATGTTAGACTATGTGAACATCAAGTTAAGAAATAGTCCAAGTGAATTTAAGATATATCCTTCCTATAAATATAGGATAAATATTTGGATTAAGGGTCATAGAGGTCAAGGTTGAATCTAGATCAATGTTAGATCATGGTTTTGATCCAAGTGGGTACTGTTTTATTCTTCTACCATATCCTTAATGAGCTTCAAGACATCTAATATAGATAAGAAAAAATGATCAACAACAAATAAATCTTTGTCTCTATTGCTCTATGTTAGGTATAAAGTTCATATAGTATTTAGTGTGTATTGTTAACTCAACTCACTGATAATAAATGTATATCTATATTTAGAATTTGGTATTATTGTACTTACAAAACAACATAGAAGGCAATATGTTCAAGTCGATGTTGGTGCCATATATGGATTTGTTGCCATGAAAAAATGTGGCATCATATGTGTTTACAACATAAGCCCTTATGGGTACCAAGGCCCCTGAGCTAAGCATTATTTTTGCATAACAATCCATGAGGGATCGAGAAACCTTCATATGAATATTGTTTATTTTTTAAGTTCTAACTCAATATTATTATCTTTTAATAGAATATTTTATTACTAATTATTCTCTTTATAATTTTGAATATGTTTACCTTCATTACCTATGCATTAATACATTAGGGCTTATGAAATATTTACATCAATGGCATGATGTTTATAACATTTATATGTCTACACTCATCATAGTGGTTTTCTATATCTAGCATAACAACATATTTGTTCAATAATATTATCATTTTATTCGTGTTCCAAATGGGAAATATATTTGTAGTCCTTTAATGCTAATTTTTTAAGAACTAGTTATAAGCTATGTTAAACGTATAGTAATACTATAAGCATCCTTATTTACATTTACAAATAGTTAAAGCTTATCCAAATATATTACCATTTGTATACTTTTGAACTAGTCCATCAATGTGTAAATGGTTATTCATAATTATTTAATATATAAACCTTATGAAAACCATGTAGCATCAATATCTACTTACTCAATTTTTTGAGCAATGAGGATATACAACATAGTGGATTTTTTTCATGAATCGAGTTATATTTACATACATCATAAATGAAATTCATTGTCCACATATATTACCATTTGTATACTTTTGAACTAGTCCATCAATGTGTGAATAACCAATTTAATAAATAAACCTTATGAAAACCATGTAGCATCAATCTCTACTTACTCAATTTTTTTAGCAATGAGGATATACAACATAGTGGATTTTTTTCATGAATCAAGTTATATTTACATACATCATAAATGAAATTCATTGAGCTCACCTACCATAATTTATATACATACACAAATATTTTTCAATCTCAAAGATCGATAAAGTGACTGGTATCACATCTCCCTCCCTTTATAAGAACTCTCTCTATTGCAAGTTAATAAAATAGATTAAATTATAAAAGTTGTATTAATCATTAATAAAATGGATGAAGGTATTTACACTTATTTTAGTCACATGCAAATTGGTACATCTATATAAATCACTTTCACTATGCTTTCATCATAATATTTTTCATAACCATTAAATAAGATGATAATTTATATAATTTTATGCATTATATTTTTTTACACAAAATGTGTTTAAACATACTAATCATTTATGACAACATAAATAAATACTAAACATATATGGACTTATATCATAGCAATATTTTTTTCGTTACATAGATGAATTGGTTACAATCACAATTTTTAGTAACTATCAGCGTAGCTGGCAGGGTTCAAACTATCAGCGAAGGCTTCCAATACACCCATAGTCTCGTTGATGGTAACCCGAAGTGAGATGGGGATTGTCGGACGCACAGGGTTCACACCGTCTTTGTTAGTCTCGTTCAACACATAGCATGAAGGAGACCGTCAAACAAGCAGGAAACATATTGCCATCATCAGTCAGGTGCAACACAAAGTCAAATCGGGCTACTGGCTATGCATGGGCACTTATATCATAGCAATATATGTAGTGGTCCAGTCAAGATCCAAGACTATCAAGATTCTTATATAGATGGAATGCAAACTAAGTAACAAGAATGACCAATCCCAAGCATGCATTGGTAACATCAAATGGAAATTCCATATTCACCTTCAAACATAAAAATTCCTAAAAGGGAAACTTCAAATCCATCATTTAAAAATAAGAATACCTTGAAGATAAAAAATTTAAATTTATCCTTAAAAAATAAGAATGTCTCAAAGAGAATTTTTAATTTTACTCTTGATAATAATATCTTGAAAGAAAGATCCAAATTTACCATTTAAAACTAAGAATACCTAAAATAGAAACTTTTAATTCAACTATTATTAATAATAATAAGAATGCCTTGAAAGAAAATTAAACTTTACCTTTCAAAAACAACTCGGTCCAATTGATCTTGCCTCAATAGTGTGGGAGGTGAGCAATTGATACAAAGGTAATATTGCATTAACCATTAACATCAGGTTACAAAGTTTAAATAAACATTAAAATAACCATACTAGAGAAAAGGGGGGAATAGGAGAAATTAAGGGAAGGGAGAAGAAATTAAAATAAAATTCTCTTGCCGCCCAAAGATGTTGTCGTCCAACTGCCGTCCAGGTAAGGTAAAAGGTAAGTAATCTTACCCAAGGTAAAATACTCTTTTTTAACCTTTTACCAATGGTAATTTTCCAACATTCTCCCCCTTAAAGTTGAGAGGACTGACTATACAGTCTCTCAGCTTTATAAATTGAGCTTTAGCCATGCCTTTGGTGAAGATGTCTGCTAGATTATCCAAAGTGCTGCAGTATTGAAGCTCAACTATCTGCTGTTCCACCATATCTCTTATGAAGTGATACTTCATATCAAAATGTTTTGACCTTTTGTGGTGGATCGGATTATATGCCAACTGTATGGCACTAATATTATCACAATTCAGTTTGGTTGGACCAATTTGTTTTTCGCCAATCTCTTCAAGGATTTTCCTCAACCAGAGGATTTGAGTACTAGCATGGGTAATGGCTATATACTCAGCTTCTATAGATGATAATGCTACAACAGATTGCTTCTTGGAACTCCAAGTTATTAGTCCTGAACCTAGACTAAAACAGTTCCCTGATGTAGATTTTTTGTCATCTATATTATTGCCCCAATCGTTGTCACTATAACCAACTAACTTCACAGAGTTAGACTTGTGGTAATGGATTCCAAAATCCAATGTACCTTTTACATATCGTAAAATTTGTTTGGTTGCTTGAAGATGCAGCTCGGATGGGCATGCCATAAACCTTGATACTAGAGAAACAACATATTGTATATCTGGCCTAGTGTTGGTGAGAAACATTAAACTCCCAACCATGCTTCTGAAATTGGTCATGTCAACTTTTGGTGCTCCATCATCTTTGCTTAGCTGGATTCCATGTCCTGTTGGTGTTGCAACTGATTTGCACTGCTGCATAGCAAATTTTTGAATCATGTCACGAGCATATTTCTGTTGACATATGAAGATCCCATTCTTTGATTGATGTACTTCCATTCCTAGGAAGTATCTCATTAATCCGAGATCCTTCATCTCAAATTGATTCATCATGGAGTTTTTGAACTCCATATTCATTTTATTATTACTACCCATAAATATTAGATCATCCACATATAAACAAACTATGAGGATATCTACTCCATTCTTCTAGTAGTATAGAGTTGGTTCACTCTTGCTTTTTGTGAAACCATACTTGCTGAAATAGCCGTCAATTCGTGAGTACCACGCTCGTGGTGCTTGCTTGAGGCCATAAAGTGCTTTTTTCAATTTATAAACAAGGTTCTCTTTTCCTTGTTCTTGGAAACCTTGAGGTTGTTGTACATACACCTCTTCTATCAGGTATCCATTTAAAAATGCACTTTTCACATCCATGTGTTGAATGTTCCATCCTTTATGGGCTGCCAAGGAAAGAACAGTTCTGATTGTTTCTTGTCGAGCAACTGGAGCAAAGGTTTCCTCATAATCTATTCCATATTTCTGAGTAAAACCCTTAGCTACTAATCTTGCCTTGTGCCTTTCAATGCTTCCATCAACATTGAATTTGGTCTTATAGACCCATTTACATCCAACACATTTTTTTCCCTTGGGAAGCTTCACAAGCTCCCAAGTATCATTCTTTTTAATTGAGGATATTTCCTCTTCCATGGCATCTTGCCATATACTTTAAGTACATGCTTTTTCATAGCTAGATGGTTCTAGTTGTGCAGAAGCCAACAAAGCATAATTGACTACATCACCCCTTGGTTCATGAGACTCATCATCTCCCGACATTTGAAGATTTTCAAGTCTTGACAAAATGTCGTCCATCTCACTAGCTTGACTCCTAGTGTATCTTTGTTGGAAATTCCTATCCAATATTTGAGAAGATGGATGACTCCGTAGTATGTGCTTTCCTTTATTTGTCTCTTTCCTTTGAGAAACTGGATCAATATCCATTGGACTTGGAGCGCTTACGGATCTATGAAATCATTTCGAGAGAGTTTGGGGGTGCCAACAAAGAAGTCCCTCTTGGACTTGGTGTACCACTTGATGTACTCGATGAAGATTCCCGATGTGGACTTTGTGGAGGGGAACTTTTTCCACTACTTTTCTTGGGTTGTACAAATGTGGAACTTTCCGAATTAGAGTCAATATCAACAAATTTTTTATGACCCCATTCTCCCCCTTCATCAAAAATTACATCCCCGGAGATAATTATTTTATGTGTCTTGGGATTGTACAATCTATACCCTTTGGTTGATTCACAATACCCTACAAAAATACATGCTTGACTCTTGGGATCAAGCTTCTTTCTCTTCTCCTCAGGAATGTGTGCATAAGCTAAAGAACCAAATACTCGGAAATGTTTGACATTTGGTTTCTTACCGTACCATCCTTCATAAGGAGTGATACCATCTAAACTAGAAGTCGGACTTCTATTTAGAATATATGCACTAGTTCTCACTGCATCCGCCCAATAGTTGTATGTTAGATGCTTTGTCTGAAGCATTGTTCGTGCCATTTCAACAAGGGTGCGGTTCTTTCTCTCGGCCACACCGTTCTGTTGTGGGGTATAGGCAATGGTGAACTGTCCTTTTATCCCATTTTGCTTACAATAATTTAAAAATTCATTTGAGGAGTACTCTCCTCCTCTATCGATGCGAAGACATTTGACATAGTAGTCACATTGCTTTTCTACATTATTTTTGAAGTCTATGAAGCAATCAAATGCTTCATCTTTGTGTTTCAGAAAATAGATCCAGCACATTCTAGAATAATCATCTATGAATGTTAGAAAATAAGAATTGTTTCCAAGGCTTTTTGTTTGCATTGGACCACAGATGTCCGAATGTACTAGTTGAAGAGGATAGCTTGCTCTCCACGCTTGGCCTCTTGGAAACTTTGTTCTAGAGTGCTTTCCCAAAGCACATGCTTCGCATACCTTCTTATGTTCTTGAATTTTTGGTAGTCCTGTCACCATAGCTTGTGATGTTAACATTTTCAAGCTAGCGGAATTGAGGTGACCATATCTCAAGTGCCACAATTCACTTGGATTTGTAATAGCAATGTTTGCAAGTTGAGCTCCCCCCTGGCTCACCAAATTTGAGAGGGAATAACCTATTCTTTGTCATAGGTACTTCGTGATGACTCGGTTACAATTGTTTTTATCAAGGATTGTACATTTTCTTTCATCAAAAACTAATTTGTAATGCTTCTCCATCATTTGGCCAACACTTAACAAATTGTGTTGTAGCTGTGGAGTATAGTATATGTCATTCACTTTTTTAAGGCCTTCTTTTGTTGGAACTTCCATAGCTCCAATGCCTTCAACTTGCAAAGATTTATTATCCCCTAACTTAACATGGGATTTGTAATTTGAATCTAATGTAGCAAAGAGATTTTCTTTGCCACTCATGTGGTTGGAGCAACCAGTATCCAAAATCCATGTATCTTTAAGATTTTGATCTGATTGTCCATAAGAGAGAAAAATATTTGATGGACCTTCTTCTTCTCCGTAGAATGAGCCATATTGACTGCTTTGATCCTTTGAAGTCTTTGACCAGCAGTCACGAGCGAAGTGTCCTTGTTTCCCACAATTGAAACAAGTTGTTTTAGTCTTGTTACTTCCTCGTCCTTGATTTCCATGGCCCGCATTGCCGCTTTGGTTCTGATTGGCTCCTCTATTTTGATTTCCACCTCTGTTTTGATTTCCTCCTCTATAGGAGTTGCTTTGGCCTTTGCCTCTTTGTTGTTGTCCTCTGCCTCGGCCTCTTCCTTGTCCTCGTCTTGCAGCTTCATTCGAAGTGAAGGCTTTGTCATCACCTCCATAGCTTGTTGAAGGTGCTCCTTGAAGTCTCTCTTCATGTGATGTTAATGATCCAATCAAACTATCAAATGTAAGAGTAGAAAGGTCTTTGATTCTTCAATTATGATGGCAATGTGATTCCACTTAGGAAGAAGTGTTCTCAACACTTTCTTCACAATTGTTTCAATTTGTGTGTCATCACCTAAAGTTTGCATCATATCAACTACTGCTTTGACTCGTACACAGTAGTCACCGACTCTTTCATTTTCCTTCATTCTGAGATTTTCAAAATCTCTTTTTAAGGTCTGAAGCCCGACTTGCTTCACTTTATCACTTCCTTGGAATCCTTCTTTCAAGGCATTCCATGCATCTGTGGCGGTTAAGTAAGATGCAATTCTAGGAAAGATACTTGGATCTAATGCCGCTTGAAGATGGTATAAGGCAAAAGAGTTATTTTTCTGTGCATCTTTGAAGATCTTCTTGTCGGTTGCACTCAAAGTAGTCCAATCTGTTGGAGCAGTGTAACCGTCTTCAATACTATCCCATAGTCCTTTTCCTATGAGTAATGTCCTCATTTTGATGGACCAATACTCATAATTATCCCCACTGAATTCGGGGATTGGTAGATTGTTATTTGATCCCATTATTATCTACTAAAACAAGAAACCTTTCTTATATAGTCTTATTTCAAAAAGACTTTACAAACTATCAAGCCTTGCTTGATTTACAATCATAAACAACTCACTCTTGTTGTTGTGATTCAACAATTACAAAATTGTCAACGACTTGTTCATCGTCGTCACTGATCAATATAATTTTAGGAGAAGGAGGTTGTAGGATTTCAACTGAATTACAATAATGAGTATATTCAGATCCTTGTGGAGCAATCTCCACTGTGTCGGATTGTTCAAATCTGCTCCCAAAGGAGTTATCTTCTGAATCTGCTTCGTATCCTAGATCAAGATTTCTCTGTTGTGCAATAACTACGTTTTGCAACTGTGAAAAGACTGTATTTATGCCTAGTGTTCTCACGTGCTCATCAAAGCTTTCAGCGTTTGTTCTCAGTAACAAACTACAAAGTGCTTGGTAACATCCTTCCGATCTTATCATTTAAGAAAATTTCCCGAAATTTTCTTTTACAAAGATTTCCTCTTAGGAAATTTTTCTAATTTTTTTACCTCTTAAAGCGTAAAATTTTTTTTACAACTATTTCCTCTTAGGAAATGTCAATCATCAACTTTAAATGATAAATAAAAAACTTTCAAATAATTTTTTTTTAAATTTTACAGCTATTTCCTCTTAGGAAATGTCAATCATCAAAAAAAATTTAAATTACCTTAAAGTTTTTTTTTTTTAAAGAAAATTTTCCCTTTTTAAAAAAAAAAACTATTGACCCCGCCGAGGTTCGATCGTGCGACCTCGCGGGCGTCAAGGCAAAGGGTAGTCGCTGTGCTACCGGGCAGATCCGGGAGCATTAGCTGGCTCCCTGTCCTTGTTGCTGGCGCTTCGAGCGCGAAGCAAAAAAAAGGAATGACCCCGCCGAGGTTCGATCGTGCGACCTCGCGGGAGTCAAGGCAAAGGGTAGCCACTGTGCTACCGGGCAGATCCGGGAGCATTAGCTGGCTCCCTTTCCTTGTTGCTTTCGCGTCGAACGCGAAGCAATTTTTGGCTTCGCGCTTCGGCGCGAAGCAAGGATTTATTTGGGACTTAATAGTCCCACATCGCCTATGCGACGATGTTTATGCTCTTTAAAAAGAGCAAAGCACACTATGTGCTTTGATTTCCTATGGGCAATCGCAGGCTGTGAAGAACCTTTTGCCACATGCCGCGCGAAGGTCGCCCATCAACGAACCACCTTGGGCCACATGCCACCTCGGGCCACGTGCAGGTCGCCACGTCAACGAACCGCCTCGAGCTACGTGCCGCCCTCTCCAACGTGCCGCCTCGTCAACGTCCAGCTCCACCAATGCCTAGGGAATCATGTCGATCTGCTCCTACGGGCTGCCTCGGGATCCATGCCGCCTCGGCTCCTACGGTCGCCTCGGGATCCGTGTCACCGCCTCGAACTACGGGCCCCATCGCCTCGGGATTCGGGCCGGTCTCGGCTCTCGGCTCTGATACCAAATGTGGGAGGTGAGCAATTGATACAAAGGTGAATTTGCATTAACCATTAACATCAGGTTACAAAGTTTAAATAAACATTAAAATAACCATACTAGAGAAAAGGGGGGAATAGGAGAAATTAAGGGAAGGGAGAAGAAATTAAAATAAAATTCTCTTGCCGCCCAAAGATGCTGCCGTCCAACTGCCGTCCAGGTAAGGTAAAAGGTAAGTAATCTTACCCAAGGTAAAATACTCTTTTTTAACCTTTTACCAATGGTAATTTTCCAACAAATAGTCCTAAATCTAAAATTCCAATAATGTCACAATAAAATAGATGTAAATGCACCAAAAAAAACTATAGGGCCGCATCAATAAATATCACTCACTCAATGTATTGAGTATACATTAACTATCATAAGATGGTGTATTTCAATGTTGGAGACCATCTTTACTTTTAAACAGTCATAAAGAAGCTTTGACTCTACCCTATGTTGATGTCCTAAATATAAAGCCCACACTTCATAGCAACACCAACAATACCACCCCATCCATGAAAACCCAAGGCATAATTTTTATACATAAATCCTATAGGTTGGTTACATTCTATATAATAATATTTATTAAATATAAAATATATATATATAAAAAAATCATATAAATTTAGAGAGTATGTTTCTCTTAGTAGTTTTATTCTCATGTTTATACACAAATTGTTTCCAATATGACGGGCCCTTCAATATTTAAAAATACTACTATATTTTAAATATTAATATAATGTTATCGTAAAGCACATATTAACTTAATTTATTATTATTTTATGTTGTATGGTTCATTAATCTAATATCATGTTCTAAGATTTTATAATTAAGACCCACTATTAAAGTTTTGGGATTAACACTCAAAATCCAACATAACCAAAATCAACCTTTTGACATACATTATGATCCTCTCTCTCTCTATGTGTCTGTTGTGTACAATAATAGGTAAATCTAGAAGCACTTGAGAATGGTACTGATTCTCAATCTCCAATTGTGATTTTTGTCTAACACCTTTTGTTCCTCTACCATAGAATTACTTTATAGACTTAGTTATGTTATCATGTTAAATTCTAAATTTATAGATATTAAAATCTAATACATGTTTGCACAACTATTTTACAAAGGCCTTGACATTGAATATAAGAATGAATATTACTTTTGCCTAAATTTAAAATTGTATTTTAATTAAATATATATAGCATCATATAAGCACTATCTTGACACCCGTAGAAATCGATCATAGGTCAAATGATATCAAGTTGATATTCTTCTACTAGATACATCTTAAAATATTGAATGAGAAGTTGAAAATTGATTGATCAATAACAAATTTGTAACACAAGACTATTGTAACAATCTAATTTTCATACTTACCAATACAATTAAGAAAATAACTATATTAAGATGTTTTTGAATCCAAAAGATTAATTATGATACAAAGTATAGTGAAGTTTAATATGCAAGTCATGTTAAAAAGTAAAAGGTATGAAAAACCTAATATTTGCCACTTGAAAAAAATTAATAAGTATGGTGATCGAATATTAGTTATGAGTAACAAAAGTCAATTCTTTACTATTTTAGAAAGCATTTTTTGTTTTAGTAATACTTCTTATACACATGGGAAATGAACCTGGGTCACATCGGCATCCTTTTCGGTAGACCACACTCACGCAGATAGAAAGCATTTTTTGATGTAGACATCAAACAACTTTCAATAAATTTTATTTCTAAAAATATTTAATATTTATTTATGTGTATATAATTAATTGATGATGATGGGTAAATTAACAATTGATAATAAATCTCTCAATTATGAGATTGATAGAAAATAAATGAGTGTACTCTCCACATATTAAGGAATACCTAATATAAATATAGATTGTGACTCAAGATATAAACCAAGCCTTGTTAGTACATTGGTGATATTTGTAAAGAGCACAAGTGGACAATCATTTTGTGGATGCAAGAAGGTCATATAAATACTTGACAATACATAAACACCTTGTACAAGAGATGGTTATTCAATACACTCTCATGGAGGCTAAACAACATAGTCTTCACAAGTTGGTGGTTGGATATGATTTGTAAAACTTATCAAAACTTATTGAACTCAAAGTCTTAAATCTATATCTAATTGTTGGTATTTTAAGATATGCTCAAATTATATTAAAGTAAATGACATCATATAATATGAAGATGACATTATTAAAAACTACTTTTCTAAGATGACTTTGTTTTAGAATGAGGTTAGATTTGAGCTTGGTAGTTTTAGTGATTCTTTAAAATTAGAAAGTGATACTTACCTATTCACATTATTAAAGAGTGATGAAACATAACTATAAATGCAAAACATCAGTTGGAAGGACATGATGTGAAAGTGAATATGGTGGTTCTCCTTGTAAAATTTAAACTTTGAGAATGAAGGTCATCATATTTAATGGATCCACTCTTAGAGCCCAACTGGCCATGTTTGTTTTTTAACAATAGAGAATTTCAAAAGATGTGAAAGATAATTCCAAGGTAAATTATTGACTTGGGTGAAATCAAGTGGTTCAAAGATCCATATAGGGATTAGGTAGGCTCTATTCCATCATAGTCTAGGCAATGATTGCACCCTTTCAATATGCTTATAGGTACAAGACTGAACTAGAAGATGATAGATATACTTAATACATGTGGATGATCTTAAGGAGAATAGGTGGTAGAGATAGTTATCTCCATGATGGTAGAGTTAATTATAGGACAAGGCAAATAAATATGGAAATTCTCATCATTTGTAAGGTAAGATTGATATTAATATTCAAGACTCAAATCATGATTTTCTAGACTACCTCTATTTGTTATGTATGATTGTATTTCATTTTCAATCAAAATATCCATGAGCGAGATTGTGATTGTCTTTCTAATAGGGAATGAAGAAGTGGGAATATATAAAGGGATATCATATACTTATTTAAATGAACTCAATTTACCTTTGGTGATTCAAAGGAGTCATTTATGTCTCCCTCTATGTGAGGACTATGAATAAAAATAATTTATTGAGTGAGTCACATATTATCAATCTTATAGTCACATGTCAAGCTTTTAGTCAATCTTTAATCTCATTATTGCTTTGTCATGCCTTCACTACCTAGGTGATATTATGTTTTAGAAGTGACTCTAAAACAAAAAAGAGACTTACATTTAGAACTTGGTTTACCTCTCTCATTATGTTAAGTACATAAAGGAATACTTAGGAGGTCATCATAAAATTAGGTATTAGTTGGAAAGCATGAAGACCTTATTTAAACATGATCTTATAATTCCTTTTATAGGGCATGATGCATCTACATAAGATAGACAGGAAACTAAAATCGATAAGATAAGAAGAATGCATTACTAGGTAGTGTCCAAAGGTAAAGATATTCTTTGTAATATTTAGGGTTACAAAACCAATATTTTACAGCTTGATAAAATTTAGGTAAAGTATAAGACATGATTAAAACTTAATTAATAAAAAAGTGATTGAGAAAATATATAAGGGTCCTTAACTAAAATCCACTCATGAAGGAAATCCTATAAATGTAAAAGTTTTGGAGTGGAAAAACTATAGTATTATGAGATATTTGGATTATGTAGTCAAATTCTAGAATACCATATTGAAAATCAAAAGAATTATGCAGAAAATAGAAGTAATATAGAAACAATAGTGACTACACGAACATTTTGAAGCTTATTTAAGGCCTAAAAGAGAAGAGAATACATCCTTAAACCTCGAATTTATTCAATGATCTTGTGCATTTGATGAAAACAATTCATCTTCATTCCTCTTTTCAAAGGCTTCAATAAAGACTTCATGTATATGGTTAGGATTTTTATTACATTTTGGGAATTAGTGTTATAGATGTTTAACTTTAATTTTTTTTTTTTTCTATATTGGTGAAATGTTATAAATTGGATCCAAAGGATATGAAATTACAATTTGTTCATGTGTTTTTCCTAATGATGATATATACTTCATGTATTTCATACTAGAATGCATGTGTCTAAACTAATGTAATAGTAGTAGAGCAGCTAGGAAAACTATGTCATGGCCCGGATAGGCAGTTGCCCTAGTGGCTAAGATGGTGGTTGTTTCTTAAGTGGTCTTGTGTTCAAACCCCTTGAAGGTGGTTGTTGATGTAATTTGTAAACGTTCTCCTAAAAAAAAACTATGTCATGGCTATTTTATAGGAGGATAGAGCAACTATCATCAAAATTTATGATAAAGAACTATACTTTCATGCAAGAAATTTTTTGTTTACTTAGCTTTAGAATTTATTATGGTTTAGATGTAAATAGCTTGGTTTGGGTTTGTGTAATTTATGTTATAAATTTGGGACAAGTTCTACTCTGGTGATTCTAGATAGTTTTTATGATAAAACTAAAAGACTTGTAATAGGTGACTATAGCATCTTATTCCTTCTTGGAAAAAATGATCCGGAACCGTATGGTCTCTGCAACCGTATGGTCTCTCCTCAAATTTTTGGACTGATCCGGACAATCTCCCCAGAAAAGCAATAGCAGATGATTTATTTTTGGGCATGACACTGGCGGGGGCGACTAGGACCACATCCTCATCGCCCTTCTTGTCCCGCACGTTCACGACATGGAGGAGGTTGAAGTATGATCACATCCTCAAATCACTGCATGGCAATGGGCGAGTCGTCAGTCACCACCAGGCCTGCAATTTGATGGGTGGTTTCACCCGTCAAATCAAAAACCATTGACGACTTATACGAATCATGCACGCCAAAATTACTTTGTTTTTATCTAGACCAATGGAATTCATCCTTCTAAGCACCCCTCTAAGATTCGAGCAATATAACGCAATATATGTAAATGTATTTTCACCTTAATTTAGTACACATAAAATTTATTTCAAATATACAGGCATATGCTGTGACTAACAAATCTGACGGTCGGTCTGTAAATAATTTTAAATAAGGCAGTTTCAAAAATTAATGACTCCCAGATTTTCTCCTCGGTCGCCGAACATGGTCACTACAATATCGGAAACCAACACACCAAATGGATCGAACATTACAACCAGCAATGCTATCTGACATCAATTTAATTTGAACTTAAAAATAAAAATAAAAATAAAAATAAAAGAAAAAGAGTAATTAATTTTGAAAAATTTTACTCAATCATAAATAAAAATTAAGTCTTCCTACTCATAACATGAATCCTGGTTCTTGCCATTTTGATTTCTACCAACAAATACCCAACAACCAACATTAAAAATTTCTTCAAACCCCACACCAACTAGAAAATTCCACCAAACAACATTCTGCCCAATATTAGAAAGATCACAAGAAGAATCCTAAATATAATCCTATGTTGATGTTCTAAATATAAAGCCCCTACTTCATAGCAACACCATCCGAGAAAACCAAAGACATAATTTTTATACATACATCTGGTAGGTTGTTACATTCTATACAATAATATTTCTTAAATATAAAATATAAAAATTTAGAAAGTATGTTTCTCTTATTAGTTCTACTGTCATGCTTATACACAAACTGTTTCCAAGTTGATGGGGCCCTTCGATCTTTAATATTTTAAATATTAATAAACTGTTTCCAAGTTGATGGGGCCCTTCAATCTTTAAAAATATTACTATATTTTAAATATTAATATAATATTATCGTAATGCACAAATTATTTTAGTTTATTGTTATTTTATATTGTATGGTGAGTTAGACTATTATTATGTTTTAAGGTTTTATTATTAAGACTCGTCAAAATCAACCTTTTGACATACATTATGATCCTCTCTTTCTAGCACTTGAGAATGGTACTGATCCTAAATATTCAATTGTAATTTTTATCTAACATTTTTTTTTTATGAAAAAGCCATTATATTAATAAAATAATGTTTAATCATACAAAAAAGGGTGGGTAGTATTAGCACACCCCGTAAACCAATACATTAACCACTATGGTTAAGAGTATACAAGAGTGTCAGAAACAGCCCACAAACTGCCAATAACAACTGCCAAAACAGTATTAAATATGCATTCGGAAAGAAAGAAGCCGAGAAATTATTGCCACTTGGAAGGGGAAGGAAGATGCACATGACTCATAATGCAGGGTGCATTCTACATAGGAGTAACAAAAAATGTTAGATCTAAGTTCTTTTATCTAACATTTTTTGTTACTCTTATGTAGAATTACTTTATAGACTTAGTTATGCTATCATGTTAAATTCTAAATTTATAGATATTAAAATTTAATATATGTTTGTACAATTATTTTACAAAGGCCTTGACATTGAATATAAGAATAAATATTACTTTTGCTTAAATTTATTATTGTATTTTAATTAAATATATATAGCATCATATAAGCACTATCTTGACATCCCTAGAAATCGATCATAGGTCAAATGATATTAAGTTGATATTCTTCTACTAGATACATCTTAAAATATTGAATGAGAAGTTGAAAATTGATTGATCAATAACAAATTTGTAACACAAGATTATTGTAACAATCCAATTTTCACACTTACCAATACAATTAAGAAACTAACTATATTAATTTTTTTGAATTCAAAAGATTAATTATTCATGGTACAACGTATAATGAAATTTAATATGCATGTCATGTTAAAAAGTAAAAGTATAAAAACCTAATATTTGCCACTTCAAAAAATTAATAAGCATGTTGATTGAATATTAGTTATGAGTAACAAAAGTCAACTCTTTACTGTTTTCAATATGCATCAAGTCTTGAGATGCTTAATTTTATGTCTTGTGAATTTTGAGATTCATTATTTCAGTTATTTGGCACTCTCAATCCTATCTCAACCCTATCATGTGCGAAGTCTGTCTTGTGCCATATCATTTTTTTGGGTTTCATTTCCCTATGGAGAATATTATGTGGTCTACCAATCACACCAACTCAGCTTTCGAAAAGGGTGTCTATTGTACCAGAAACTTCTATATTTACATCCTTGGTCTATGTTAGTCCATTGTAGTAAGAAGGTTTTGTGGTTTTGTTCGTCGATGTGTGTCCTAGGTAGTAAGAAGATTTTGTGGTCTTATTTTCTCCTCAGTCTTGCTAATATGGCCCTGCTTGAGCCATCTACCCTTCAACTTGATCCCCTGTCTCACACCTTTCTAGAAGCTCATGGTTGCATTTCGTCTCTGAGAAAGTTCAAATGGGCTAAGCAAGATATCACTGAAGCCTTTGTCATTTCGTGGAATAATGGTTATGTTGTTGTGCATAACCTCCATTTCAGAGTTACTGTTAAGCTGATGGCTGAGGTGACAGAACTACCAACGAAAGGGCGAGCGGTGCGAAGAGATCATCATAATTGGGAACTTGAGCTCCAGGGTTTCCCAAATCATATGAATATTTTCAAGTGGAAAGGTGTTGTTGATTGTGAGTCATAGCCTAGGCCTTGTCCGACGGTGTCTATTATAGTTTTTATGGATACTTAGTGAGCTTCCCCTAAGTGGGTTTTTGTCATAGCTCCTTTACAGGTTTTTCAAAAAGTTACTACTCTTAAGCAACCCTTACATGGATATTGCTCGGATTACATTTTTGTTTTTCTAACGTTAGAAATCCATCCAAACTTCTTTGTTGTTATCAAGACCTTTTTGTTCAGGTTGTTGTTGGCCAATATGTAGGCCTGTGTCATCTTATGCTATTGGTTTAGCTACCAGTTTATGTACTTGGATTTGGGGCCCATTTAAACCCCACACTTAATCAATTTTACCTAACAAAAAAAAGTCTTTACTATTTTAGAAAGCATTTTTTGATGAAGACATCAAAAAAATTTCAATAAGTTTTATTTCTAAAAATATTTTATATTTATTTAGGTGTATATAATTAATTGAATATTATGGGTATGTTAACTATTGATAACAAATATCTCAATTATGATATTGATAGAAAATAAATAAGTGTAAAAATATGGTCTCCATATATTAAGGAATACCTAATATAAACATAGATTGTGCCTCAAGATACAAACCAAGCCTTGTTAGTACATTGGTGATGTTTGTGAAGAGCACACATGGACAATGATTTTGTGGATTTTTGTGAAGAGCACACATGGGCAATGATTTTGTGGATTTTTGTGAAGAGCACACATGGACAATGATTTTGTGGATTTTTGTGAAGAGCACACATGGACAATGATTTTTTTAACTAGAGAGAATTCCAAAACATGTGAAAGACAATTCCAAGGTAAATTATTGACTTTAGTGAAATCAAGTTGTCCAAAGATCCATATAGGGATTATGTAGGCTCTATTATTGCCACCATAGTATAGGCAATGATTGCACCCTTTCAATATGCCTATATGTACAAGACTCAACTAGGGGATGGTAGATATACTTAATACATATTGATGATCTTAAGGAGAATAGGTGGTAGAGATAGTTATTTCTATGATGGTAGAGTTAGTTTTAGGACAAGACAAATAAAAATGGAAATTCTCATCATTTGTAAGGTAAGATTGATATTAATATTCAAGACTCAAATCATGATTTTCTAGACTACCTCTATTTTTAAGGTATGATTGTATTTCATTTCCAATAAAAATGTTCATGAGTGAGATTGTGATTGTCTTTCTAATAGGGAATGAATAAGTGGGAATATTATAAAGAGATATCACATATTTATTTAAATGAACTTAGTTTACCTTTGGTGAGTCAAAGGAGTTATGTATGTCTCCCTGTATGTAAGGACTATGAATAAAATAATTTATAGAGTGAGTCACCTATTATCAATCTTATAGTCACATGTCAAACGTTTAGTCTATATTTGATCCCATTATTGCTTTGTCAGACCTTCACTACCTAGGTGATATTATGTTTTAGAAGTGACTTTAAAAATAAAAAAAGAGAGTTACATTTTTTTTTTTTTTAATTTACATGGTGGAATCGGTAGTCGTCATGAATCCAGGCAGGATGTCTAGCTTTTATGGCCGCCACAGTATTCTGCGTTGTCCGCCCCAGAAGCCGCCACACAGATCTTCACGCAGTCCGCACCTATAACCACCATGCCACAATCATTTTAAACCTTTTACATCGCTGAAAGCACCAGGAAAGGGACAAGCGTTCAGTCCGACGAGGCCCGAGATTTAAACCTTGGACCTCCGCCCCCCTTATGGGATTTGGATGAACCAATTGGTCTACACCTCGGACCTAAAAGAGAGTTACATTTAGGACTTAGTTTACCTCTCATTATGTTAAGTATTTAAAGGAATATTTGGGAGATCATCATAAAATTAGGTATTAGTTGGAATGTATAGGAAGACCTTATTTAAACATGAGATTATAATTCCTTGTATAGGGCATAATGCACCTACATAAGATCGATAGGAAACTAAAATCGAGAAGATGAGAAGAATGTATTACTAGGTAGTATCCCAAGATAAAGATATTCTTTGTAATATTTAGGTTTCCAAAACTAATAATTTACATCTTGATAAAATTTAGGTAAAGTATAAGACATGATTTAAAAGTTATTAATAAAAGAGTGCTTCAGAAAATATATAAGGGCCTTTTTTATATATGGTAACTAAAATTCATTCATGAAGGAAATCCTAATAATGTGAAATTTTTGGCTGGAAAAATTATAGTATTATGAGATATTTGGATAATATAGTCAAATTATAGAATGCCATATTGAAAATCAAAAGAACTATGCAGAAAATAGAAGGAATATAGAAATAATAGTGACTACACAAACATTCGGAAGCTTCTTTAAGGCCTAATAGAGAAGATAATAAACCCTTAAATTGTGAATTTGTTCAATGATCTTGTGTATTTGATGAAAACAATTCATCTTCATTCCTCTTGTCAAAGGCTTCAATAAAGATTTGATGTATATGGGTTAGGATTTTTATTACATTTTGGAAATTAGTGTTGTAGATGTTTGACTTTAAAAATTCTTGTTTTTTTTGGACATGTAACCCCATATTGAGGAAATGTTATAAAGTAGATCCAAAGGATATGGAATTAAAATTTGTTCATGTGCTTTTCCTAACGACGATATATACTTCATGTATGTCATACTATAGTGCATGTTAGCCTAATGTAATAGTCGTAGAGTATATAGGAAAACTATGGCATGGCTATTTTATAAGAGGATAGAGTAACTATGATCAAAATTCATGAAAAATAACTATACTTGTCATGCAAGAAAAATTATGTTTACTTATTTTTAGAATTTATTATGGTTTAGATACAACTAGCTTAGTTTGGGTTTGTGTAATCTATGTAATAAATATGGGGTGGCTTCTACTCCGATGATTCTAGATAGGATAAAACTAAAAGACTTGTAATAGGTGACTATAGCATCTTATTCCTAATCATTCTTGCAAAACATGATGTATAGTAGTTGAAGTTGTGGTAGGATGTGATACATTAAACCCTTGTTTTTGAAAACTTTTATTGAAGACTTTTAAACATTAGTAATGAAAAATATCTATAAATAAAATAATTAGGTATGTTAATTTTATATATTATCATATCTTAGCATAAGAAGTTTGTTTGTAAAGAAAATTTAGTTTACTTGATTTCAGATTTTACTATTTTTTTATTGATAGAGGGGTTTTAAAAGGACCGAAAAACCTTTTATAAAGAGAAACAGGTGTGAATCCAACTGGGATCAATACTGAAAGTCGAACAAAACAAAAAACAAAACATCTGATAAAACACAGCCAAACCATCCAAAAAGACAAAAAGAGAAACCTAGTCGTTTTCAACAAACCATAAAATAAACAGGAGAAACTGTCAAAACAAGCAAACTATAAACAAAACAGGAAACCATAACTATAATTTGATTCAACATTTACCTGCATCTCAGAATTCTCATGAGGAATCAAATACCATGCAGTAAGTGACTACTCCTAGACTAGACGCAAGGGAGTCTCATTTGGGGTCTAATAGGCTTACTTGGACCACCATACTTACTAAAATAAACAAAATTCATCATCATGATTTTACTATGATTGAAAGGTAATGTAACTTATTTTGAGTTTATGTAATATATGTGATGGATTTGGAATGAGTTTTGCTCTAATGCTTCTAGATATGTTTTATGATAAAATTGAAAGTCTTGTAATGGCAGACTATAATACCTTATTCTTAATCATTCTTGTAAAACATGGTAGTTGTAGTTGTGGTAGAATATAAGATGTTCAACAATGGCGCTTCCCCTCCTCGAAAAATCCTTTACATTGTTTTACTTTTGCATTATATAAGACAACACATATATTCATTACGACGCTTCTTAAATAATTTTTCATAAACGTGCTCATTTAAGCTAATGCAATCATAGTCATATTTTATACCGGCCTGGCTTCAATGGCTTTCCAATTTTCTGTTTACTGGGTACGGTCCCCTTTCTTTCCCCTCAAAACAGGTGGCGCACTGGCGCTCGTCAGATTGGAGATTGGAGATTGGAGATTGGAGATTAGAGTTGGTGCAATCTATGCTCGTCAGAGAGCAGAGCAGGGGAACCAACAGAAAGTATTTGTCCTTACATTCAGGGATACGCCAGGATGCCAGAAAAAGGCATCCTCACCGTTGTAGTAAAGTGATGAGTGAGAGGTTCAGATTTTGAGGTTTCTCCGTCATTGAGACATATCTGACAATAAAGCAGTGTACATCAGTCTTAGTGAGGAACGTACGATACCATAAAAAATGGGGCTAGCAGTGAAGTGGATCCCGACATTCCTTTCAACAGGATTTGCAGGTTTTAGCAAACGGATTCCCAGCTTAGCGAGGACGCTTTTAACCAGTGTAAACTTACGCTTATCTAAATTTAGATGGAGGATAGACACAACTAAGGAAGCACTCTCATTTTATGACAATCTAAGATAAAAAAGCGCGCTCCCACTTTATTAATTTAAAAAAACAAAAAAACTTGAAAAGAAATACCATGACCGACCACTTAACTCATCACTCCTCTACTCCTCTGCAACCTTATTGTCTCTCCTCAAATTTTTGGACTGATCCCGACAATCTCCCAAAAAGAGCAATAGCAGATGATTTATTTGTGGGCATGGCAGTGGCGGGCGTTTGGGAGAGAGGAATGGTTGATAAATAACAGCAGGGCGTTTGGGAGAGAGGAATGGTTAATAAATAACAGCAAAGGCACATCCGAGACAAACTTTAGTTCAAATCAAGCATATGCACTTGGATTAGGTATAAGAAGGGATTTTGAAAGGTTCTAAATTTTTTATAGAAGAGGTTTTGAAAGGGTCTTTAAATCTAAGTTCTAAGAATAAAAACATCCAAAGATAAACTAGGGCTAAACACAAGAAGGTGTGACCCACCTAAGAAAAAATGAAATCAAACTTAAGACAAAATAAACCAAGCTCAAGTGGCTCCTACCCAACCTGAACCAAAAGCAATTAAATTTTAAAAGTTGGATCTGTATCAAACATAAACTGATCTTGCATTCGAGAACCTAAAAACCAAGTTGAGCCAGATCCCACAGATCCAAAACAAACAATATTTTTGTCTTAACTTGGAGTATTCTAAAACAAAATCCAAATGAAGCTTCCCACCAAAGCCAAAGAACTAACTGCCATGAGAATTAGGGAATTTGACCAATGGATTGATCAAGTTTGAATCATAGATAAAAATTAGGTCTTCCTACCCATAACAGGAATCCTGATTCTTACTCTAACCTCCACCAGCAGGTACCCAACAACCAATAGCAAGAACTCCTTCGAGTAGCAAGCACGCAGGGTCAAACCCCAAACTATAAAAACCTGCTAGAAAGTCCCACCAAACACCCTTCTACCCAGCATTGTAGAGAGGTCACAACCATACCCCGCAACATTTTGAAGACGAATCCCCAGCAAGCACGAACAAACCAAAGCACTGTCAGGTTCCGCCTAAATTTGGATCAAATTCAAATTTAAGTTTTCTCCCTCCACTGGAAAAAATTGAAAACCTGCAACAAAACCAAAGGGTAAACTGTTCCAATATGAATCAAAAGGTAAAATTATCCAGTCCATAGGAAACCTTGCAAGAAAACGCCAACCTCCAATAGAAAAAACACATCCTATAATTGATATTTCGAAATAAAACCTTCTCACTCAAGATGAGAAGTAGAGATCTAGACGGGCAATAGAGATCTAGAACCAAGGGTGCTCAATCATGAATAAAAAATTAAAGAACCTACTCAAAATAGGAATCCAAGCAACAAATAATTGGATTCCTGCCCAAAATATCAAGTTCAAAAAACACTCAAATTTAAAATCAAAATCAAAACCCGCCCAAACAAGAACCTTGATATTCGAAGCACAAACCACCAACACCTAGCACAATAGACCAATCCTACCGGAGAAAGTGACAAAGATCTGGTCAAGATGCAAAGAGGCTCACTCCCATATCACAAAGACAAGGAAAAAACCATCTCAATCCTTGTGGGTTCTAAACCCACAAGCACACCAAATACAAAAAAGGGAGGTTCAGTTGACCCAACCTTTTACCCAGCAACCCAACTTGTTGCTACATTTCATCCAACAACCCAACCTGCTGGTGCCATTCCTTCAATTGATCCAACCTCAAACAAGCCTTCTACCCAACAAATGCCAGTCTGTCACTCTTTTTCTCATCCTTCCACTCAGCATCTCAACCTTCCATTGTAGCTCCTTGAGCCGAGCCGGCCTTCTACACTCATTTAGCCTTACCAGCCTTCCACGTTCCTTTAGCTATCCCAACCTTCCTTTGTAGCTCCTTCAGCCAACCCAACCTTCTACACTCTCTCAACTAGCCCAACATTTTATACTCCTTCGGTCAACCTAGTCTTCCATTGTTGCTTAAGCTAAACAAATCTTTCACGCTCCTTTAGCCTTCCAGGCTCTTTCAATCAACCTAACTCCTTTATCGCAAAATCTTCTATAATTAAATTAGTAATATAAAAGGAATGAATTTTTTAATCAAATAAATTATTTAATATTTTTTAATTTCATTTATATGAAAGCATAATATAACCGTTTTGAATGAGACTTGTCTCAAAAATTTATGCAAATAACTAACTAAAATTTACAAGTGAAAAAATAATAAAATATTGGAGAAAAGTGGGTAGTTAAAATTTTTGTGTTGGAGGGTCCTAGGTTCAAATCTCTCCTTCTCATATGTTACGGATATGCTATGTAATAAATACTAGGGACCCTACTGAAGGTGTGTATATCCACCCGCTTAATGTAATATTGTGCCTTAATAAAAAAATCAACATTTAAAAAAAAATCAACATAAAAATATACTCAAATGTTGTTTGTTTGAGTTAATGGAATGCAAGGGATTCACTTGGCTAGTGTATATGATGTTATAATTGGTTGATACCGTTTTCTCGAGAAAGATATGTTTTTATTTTCTAAGCATTCAACATTTCCTTCAGTTGTTTTTTAATTTCCGAGTAAGTTTTTGAAGTATCTACAACAAGGGTTACAGGTTTTTGTTTATGTATGCAAGCTGTTTCAATTTTGAATTCTTTTAGGGTTCCTTTAGTATGATAAGGAAAAAAATTGAAATCGATGCATATACATCTCTGGCATCTTTTGATGCTATCAACTTGTAACTTCCATTCTCCTCGTATGTCTAAGTCATGCTTTAAAAACAAAATAACTGAATACTCCAATCAACCATTTTATGGTATAGTTACATGGATGCATAATAAGGTATTGTTTTTTCTTTTCCATCTTCTAAACTTGAATTGAAAGAATCGATGTTTCGTATTTATTTAGCTAGGTACTATGTAGAGTAAGCTATTTACCTAGACATTATAATGGGGTGGTTTAGGTTATTCGCTATCTTTCAACTAATTAAATGTTATATTTTTTTATTGCTTTATTTAATTTTTTAGATATTTTATTATTAAATTTTTATTTTGTTTTTAATAATTGATGCAATATTTTGTAAAAGTTTATTTTATGTTTTTTATTTGATAAAATATTTTCAAAATAATTAATTATTTTTTTCTTATATTTTTTTTCAATATTTCTTTTATTTAAAGTTAAAATATTTTTTATAACATGAAAAAAAAATTGTATTTCTATCTTCTTCCTTGAGCTATTTTTTCCTAGATTTTTGAACCAATAATTATGAGGACTAAGTGACCTTGTTAGCTAATGTTGACTTGACTTTTTTTTTTCTATAGTTAGGATAGTGCACATTAAGGGGGAATGTTAGAATATTATAATGTGCACTATGCCTCAGTTTGACACTTGTCTTATATCTTTAGTTTGAGTTGGAGTGGTGTCTTTTATATGACACTTGGAGTAGAGATTATGACACTTGTCATATTTCTCTCATAGGTTTTATGCCTATATATTGTAATCATTTTGTAAATACAATGGTACATTTTTCTTATGGCCCAACATATGGTATCAGAGCGTTGAGATCCGCTTGTGGAGTTTGAGTATGGAGCCAGGGAGAATGACCTCCAATCAGTGAGTGGATCAAAAACCAGAAGCTCCTCCATTGTGAGCATTATTTTTTTTAAAGGTCGGGTGTTGTTGAAGCTCCATGTTGTTAAGAAAAGCTTTTCGTGACAAGTCTATGTGAAGGCTAATTTTTTAAGAGGTTGTAATCCCTTGCTCCATTGTAGTATTCTATGTTTTGGATATGTTGACTACACAGGCTAACCTATACTGCACCACCTAAGTTTTACTGAAAGTTGATAGTGTCGTGACCCTGTAGCCACCTTGAATTTATTATCGCTCGTAGTGGAAACCTCCCCCATGCATCCATTGTTTTTTCTTGTACACAGTGTATTTTTTTTTTTTATAGGGATTCAAAGTTGTGCAAGTGGAAAATGATTTTGGGCTGCGCAGTCTCTACTACAACGCCACTAAATATTTACTTTAAAATCGAACGTGGAAAACAGGTCTTTGTAGCCGTAGAATACTAGGCGTGCGAAGAAAATATATGGGAGAAGCAACTCATTTTGATGCACGTGAAACCTACTGCGGTTGTGCTTCATGACCAAATCAGCCCATTTTAGACTACGTAATTTTATCGCACTGTGTAATCTTCACACTGGCATTTCTGCGTTTCGTTGCAAAATCCCACCTTCAATATATCTGGTTTTATTTTAAATCAAATAGCTCCGAAGAGACACTTTAGAAATAACAAATGCTCTTGTAGATGTAGAGGATTTATGAAAGAAATTGAAACCAGGAGAGAGAATGAAGGTCTGTGATTTCATTACCAGCTCTCACTTTCTTATGAAGATCTGTGATTTCGTTATGGCTTGGTTTTGTGCCCCTCATTTTTGTTGTTGGTTTGATTCTTCCCTTACATAGAACCATCCATCTACTTCATATTCTATTTCAACTTCCTCCCCAGCTGTTAAGTCCAGCTCATCATCGCCACCCACTGTAAATCATATAACGCCTTGCTATATTGTGGCTTTTCTGTACAATCCTCATCCTTAAGATTGTTTGAACCAAAATTTTGATTTATGGTACCAGCCATTAGATTTTCAAATGATTCATATATCTGCATTATAGCTGACTCGTAGCTGGGTGGTTCATATCTTGATACACGAGAGTCCAGTTGGTGACTTTGAAATGTTGAAGTTGTTGACAGATTGCTTAGTCGACTTGTTCCAGAAATAGGTTTGTCCTCTGATCGTGAAGCTTTGCCATAAGACGATGGTCCTGATCCGAACAACGAAGGACAATGCATGGTACCATACTGGGATGAAACTGAAATTTCAAATGATGCAGTCGATTCAGGACATCGGCAAAAAATTGAACATTCTCCACATATTCGATTGCAGATTTTTAGAGGGTTGTAGATTTTTAGAGACATCAAATTTGCAGATTGACAAAGACTTTACCGACGGAGAGATCAACGCGACACACTTAAAATCCAGCAGTTGTAGCATTTCTAGAAGTATTTTTTTTGTTTAAAACCAGCTATAATGTTTGTCGTGTGATTTACGAAGTGGAGGTTTGACTTGTATGTTGCATATGACTATTGGTTGAGCATGAGGTCAAATTTTCAATATATTTGATTATTATAAAGGAGTAGAGACTAAGTTATAAAGGATTAATAAGGAATATTTGATTGTTATTAAATTGGGGGAAGTTTTAAATTGACTACTACAGTGGTCAAAGTGTGCCCTCCATAATTTCAAATTTACTCCTGCTCAAAATATGAAATTTTGCCAAAATTCAAATATTTGAAATTTAAAATTGTAAAAGAAAAATTGTTCATTTTTTTTTGCTTTCAAGAGCCTCTTTTTTTCTTCACAAATAAAGGCTTAATTTGTATCCAACTATAGGCTTATATATAGTCATTGGAAATAATTTTTCGAGGGAGATTTATTGGTACAATAATGTTTCAGTTCTGGAACCATTTGCTATGCTAAAATTTGGTTGGAATTTCTCATTGTAAAATACAGTGTATTTTCGATTGCATCCGACACTTTTGGGTGAAAATTTGGTAAACTTGTGAGGGGCTCAATTTTAAAGTCACTGGGGGGACATTAGGCCAAGTTATTCATTGAATTTTGCAAGTTTGGAGGTATTTTTGTAATTGGAGGTTTGATATTGTAATATCTTTTGAGGCACATTTGGGGCTATCTATTAGCCAAAGTTTCTAATATAATGAACTCAAGGGGTGATTTAGGGCCCCTTATCCTGTGCTAGTAAATTCCTCTTGTGGCATTGTCTTGGCCACTTTGTGTTTGGTGTTTGCCTCTCTTCATTTGGGCTTGTTCTTCATTTTGATACTTACTATAACCCTTGCATATTTTTTGGGGTTCATATAATTATAATAAAGTATAGTCCCTTTACATATACACACTTGAAATTATGCAACATATACAAGCAAGCAAACACACAAGCACCTTGTCATTAAGCACCTGAAACTTTGGCACATCTATTGTAACAAATTCTCAAAAAGAAAGCATCACATTTTAATAACCGCCTATATTCCACATATCGTTCTGCTCATATACCTATAGTCTCCCTCACGTAATGGTGGGTATATTGAGAAGTTTGATATAAATATTTGGCAGGTTATTCCATTTCAAAAACACCTATGTTCCATGTATCATTCTACTCACATACCATAGTCTCCCTCACGTAAGGGTAGGTATATTGAGAAGTTTGGTATAAAGTCCTGGCAGGTTAATCCCTTTCAAAAATGCCTAAGTTCCACGTATCGTTCTGCTCACATACCTATAGTATACCTCACATAAGGATGGGTATATTGAGAAGTTCGGTATAAAGGTCAGCAGGTTATCATAAATCCCCATTTCAATTCTTACTCTCTTTGGGTGGAAAATGGCACTTGTGTTCAAGTTATCCCTTCCACTATTGGAACCACTTGATGATTCAGAGTGGAAAAACTAGGTGAAACCTCCTCTAGATTTTAAGTGATGTACCCTAGATTTTTTTCAGAGATCTAATTTGGCATTTGTGGTTCTTATTTCATCATTTTTTGAGCTCCATATTCTCTCAATCATTTTCTAAATAATGGCTACTACAAATCTACTAAGTAGTATCACTAAGAATCTTGAAGGAGCTCACACTTTTGTAAATTGGAAGTATGAAATAGAATCTATCTTAATTATGAATGACATATGGGATTTTCTAAGAGATACAAAATTTGATGAAGACCCACCCACAGCACCTGAAGACCCTAAAGAAAAAGCACAATTTGAAAAGAATTCCAATATAGCTTTAAGTCTCATCAAGCTAGCTATAAGAATTCAATGCAAAGAAATTGTAAGGGCTACAACCACACCTAAACAAGCTTGGGATTCTCTAATAAGATTGTTTGATAGGCCATGTCAAGACAACATTTTGTATCTGAAATAAAAATTGTATAATTTATGTATAAAAGGCTCCTTACCAATTACACTATAGAAGTGAAGTCTATTAGGAATGATTTCTTAGCTGCTGATAAAACTCTTGATGATAATGAGTTTATTCCTATAATTTTGCATGGTCTTGCTTCAAAATTTCACTCCTTTGCTACCATGTTAGATCTAAGTGGTAAAAAAATGAATTCCATGCTTGAGGAGATTGAAATTCTACTTAATAAACATGAGCAAGCCCTAGTCAAAGATGAGGAGATTGAATCCTCTTCAGTAACTGTTGTCACCAAGGCTTCATTACAGCCTAAACAAAATAATGATCCAAATCAGAAGAATCAAAATCAAAGAGATAAACAACATTAGAGATATCCACAACAACCACATCAACAACAATACCAATAGCCATGTCAATAGTACCAGTACCAGCCACATCAGAAACAACCATAGCAGTATAATCAGTAACCAAATTAGCAGCCAAGATGGCAAACAAAACCTCCTCAAGGGGGTCATCCTAATAGAGGGCCTCAAACCAAAAATCAACAAAGCTATGACTATTGTGGCAAATGGAATCATAATGTCACTAATTGCTATCAAATACAAAGAGATCAAAGGGGTCCACAAGATAATAATCTCAACACATTGTATGCAACAAACCAAGTTAATGTTGAAGATAAATATTGTTGGTATATTGATTCTGGGACAACAAAGCATATGACAGGAAGACAATATTGGTTGACCAAGATTCAACCTACTTATAATTAATTTATTACTTTTGGTGATGAAAGTGTCCTTCCCATTGAAGGTGTTGGGGAGGCACCACTTTCTTTGCATGATGGGAATAACGTACCTACAACAAATGTTTTGTATGTTTTTGGTCTTAAAAGGAGCCTTCTTTCTATTGGGTAGCTTACAAATAAGGGCTATACTGTCTATTTTGAAAAAGACAATTGCTACATTTAGGTACCAAATGGCAATGTCAAAACCATGGGAGTCAAAAAGGATGGTGTTTACTACCTCCTTACCAAATATGTAACACAAATATATTTGCATACAACTACTACTTTTTCTTTGGAGTACATGTGGCATGAAAGAATGGGGCATTTAAATTTTCATAATATTCAAATGATGGCAAGGAAAGGTTTGGTAAAAGGACTTCCACATCTTAAGGAGTCAAAATGTTTTTGTGAGCCATGTGTTATAGCCAAACACCATAGACAACCTTTTGAGTTAAGAAATGCTTGGAGAGCCAATAGACCTTTACAATTGGTTTATTCAGACATTTGTGGGCCAATATCTATTCAATCTTATACTGGGGCCAAATACTACATCACTTTCATTGATGATTACAGTAGAAAGGTATAGATCTACCTAATTCGGTACAAATGGCAAGCCCTTGATAAGTTCAAGGAATTCATGGCACTTTTTGAGAGAGAAATTGGTTATCAAATCTCCACCTTAATATCAGATAATGGTGGAGAATATATCTCCAATGAATTCTTCAATTTTTGTAAGTACCATGGGATAAGGAGGTAATTCACAACTCCTTATACCCCCCAACAAAATGGAGTTGCTGGGAGGATGAATCAAACAATCACAAATAAGGAAAAATCAATGTCACATGCTACTACATTACCTAACTCATTTTGGGAAGAAGTTGTTCTTACTGCTGCATACTTGACTAATAGGTTGTACACAAAAGCATTACATGAAAGAACACCTAAAGAAGCATGGAGTGGAATGATTCCCTATGTGGACCATTTGAAAGTCTTTGTATGTGATGCCTATGCTCACATTCCTCATAAGAAAAGAAAGAAGTTTGATGATAAGAGCCAAAAATGCATCTTTGTTGGCTATAGTGATAATGCCAATGCCTATAAGTTGTATGAGCCTGTTTCCAAGAGGATCATTCTATCTAGGGATGTTATATTTCAATAGTATCCCCCATCTAATCCTCATCCTATGGCCCCCACTTTGGAATTAACTAATGAAACAATTGCGCCCTTGATACATACAATATCATCTAGTCCTTCCCCTTCACTAATTAATAAAGAAATTCCTGCACATGAAGAACTCCCCACAAATGATCCATGTCCTCAGTCTCCTCCTACTCCTCCATCTAATGATTAAGCCACATCATCCAATCATTTACCTAAGTGGGTTCAAGCCATCATAGATAAATCCCAAAGTCATTTGCCCACTTATATCGGTAAAAGGCCTTCAGTCCTAAGACACCAAGTGAATTATGCCCTTATGGCCAAAGTCCTTAGCCAACCTGAACCTTATAATGTCAAAGAAGCACTTGGTGATCCTAAATGGGTTCTTGCCATGGATCAAGAATTGGATTCCATCGAAAGAAATCACACTTGGGAGTTAGTTTATTTACCCCAATGCAAATATATAATTGGCACAAAATGGGTGTACAAGGTAAAGTATAAAGCATATGGTTCACTAGATCGCTACAAGGCTCGCCTAGTAGCTCAAGGCTATAAGAAACAAGAGGAAATTTATTATGAGGAGACTTTTGCTCCTGTGGCAAATATGACTACAATCAGTACAGTTATTAATTTGGTAGCTCAAAAGCATTGGCCTATATATCAAATGGATGTCAAAAGTGCCTTTCTCAATGGTAACTTGAAGGAGGAAGTGTATGTGAACCAACCACCAGGGTACATAGTTGAATGCCAAGAAAACAAAATCCTCAGATTGAAGAAAGATCTATATGGGTTGAAGCAAGCACCCCGAGTTTGATATGTAAATATTGACTCTTATTTCATCAACCTTAGTTTCACTAGATCTGTAGCAAAATCTACTCTCTATGTGAAGCATTGGAAAAACCACATCATTTTGGTTACTTTGTATGTGTATGATCTTCTCATTACAGGTGATGACATAGAAGGAATAAGATTTCTCAAGGAGGACTTATGTAAAAATTTTGATATGACAGACTTAGGCCTTCTCCACTATTGCTTAGGCATAGAGGTATGGCAACAAATTGGTAATATTTTAATCTCACGGGCTAAATACATTCAATCTATTTTGGAGAGGTTTTGCATGGAGGAGTATAAGCCCTCCTTCACTCCCATGGAAACCAAATTGAAATTGGTTAATATTTATGATGAAGAAAGGGTTGATGGCACTCATTATAGGTAGCTAGTTGGAAGTTTGATCTACTTAACTTCAAGTAGACTAGATATTTCCTATTCAGTTGGCCTTATATCTAGATTCATGCAGGATCCTAAGAAGAGCCATTGGATAGCAGCTAAAAGGATTTTGAGATTCCTCAAGGCCACTCCTCATCATGGCCTTATGCATACATCATGTGATGATTTTTTTTTATTGGCTACACAGATTCAAATTGGGCTAGTTGTCTTGAAACTTGAAGATCCACATCAGGTTATAGTTTTCAGTTGAGTCAGGGATCAATTTCATAGAGCACCAAGAAGCAGAACATAGTTTCATTATCTTCAGCAAAGTCTAAATATAGAGCAGCAATTGAGGCAATTAAGGAGGCAATTTGGTTGAGGCAATTACTTCAAGACATTGGGCTATTTATACATGGTCCAACATATATATTGTGACAATCAAAGTACCATAAAGATGACCAAAAATCTATTTTTCCATGCCAAAACAAAGCACATTGAGATCCATCATCACTTCATCAGAGAAATGGTCCAAGAAGACATTATACACATGGAGTATGTACCAAATCAATATCAAGTGGCTGACATATTCACCAAGTCACTTAGGCAAGACAAGTTTTCTCAGTTTACCAAATTGCTCTATGTATGTAATAGAAGTCAACATTAAGGGGAAATGTTATCTAATGTTGACTTGACTTATTTTTTTCTATAGTTAGGATAGTGCACATTAAGGGGGAATGTTAGAATATTATAATATGCACTATGCCTTCGTTTGACACTTGTCTTCTACCACTTGTCTTATATCTTCAGTTTGAGTTGGAGTGGTGTCTAATGCATGATACTTGGAGTGGATATTATGACAGTTGTCATATCTCCCTCATATATTTTATACCTATATATTGTAATCATTTTGTAAATACAATGGTGCCTTTTGCTTATGTCCCAACAGACCTTTGTTCCACTCAAATCACTTTAAAAATTAAACTTTGATAAACAAAATAATAATTTAAATTCCTATACAAAGAGGCTTTACCTTTTGAAGAAATAGATTTAAATATATATATTTTTGGTAAGTAAATTATGTATTTCATTTAAAACAGGTTTTGAAAGGGTCCCAAACCCTTGTTACAAAAATAATATAGACTCATGTTGGACTCCAAATACAGAGTAATAAAGGGGTAGTAGCCAAGAAACACCCAAAACAATAGAAAAATGAGAGAAGGCCAGACCACCCAGGCTAACACAAAATAAAATAGTGCCCATCTTCAGACAAAACCTTGAACCCATCCTCATAAGTACAAGTTAGACAATATCTTTTCCTCTATCCTTGACTTCTTCCTTGCTGCTATATTTCATTCCAGAGGGGATCTCCTTTGGCTTAATTTGCTCCTTTAGTTTTTCCACCTTGGACTCTTCGAAGGCTTTATGAAAAATAACAGATGTAATGTGTTACGCATTTCTTTCAATGTATCCTGAAACTCCTTAGATTGAGAAATTGTTGTGGATATAGCCCAAATAACCAAATTTTATAGGGCCTCCTTAGTGAAGTCCTCTTCCTCATCAGATTCCGCCATCTGGAACATGCTTTGGCTCATACACATCTTCTTATGAAGATGGATAGATTTCCTTGTAGTACCCACCAATTCTTCAATTTTAGGTTTCTTTCCTTTGGATGCTTCCTCATCCCTATCAAAATTTTTTGATTTCCTCTTTCTTGCAGGTGTTGACAAAGAGGTTAAGGATTCATATTCATTAGGGGTATCCTCAGATGAGGGAAATTTATCAAGGGGAGGATACACAGAAGGACCAGGCTTGGCTAAGGGAGTGGCGGGGCTGTGGGCAAGGAGATGAGAATAGATAACCTTGAACAACCCTTGGTGGGAAGGGAGATCATCCCCTTTATTATTTCTACAATTTTTAATTGAATAATGAATGGATCTGAATAGGAATTTAGGGATTTTCATTATATTTATGTCTCTGAAATGGTTGACAAAGACCAAATGAAATCTCCTCAATTGCTTATAAGGATCATCAACAATAATGAACTCCATTATGTATTTCATAACCTTATTCCAAGGTGAAGGAAGGTCAATCCTAGTCATCCATATTTTTGCCAGCTTCTGCATCTTCATCTTGTCTAGAAATTCCTTGGTTTCCACCTCCCAATTGTGCTTTTCATGCCTTACATGTCTTCTCAAATTAGGTAAACCAGATATGGTCACCAACAAACTTGCATCCACCACAAAATCCCTACCATTGATAGTAATTCTCCCTTCCTCCCTACAACTCAAAAAATCCATGGTCAATTCATAATTATTTCCTGCAAATTTCTATAAGAAAGGTAAATATCCTCTTTCGGCAAAGGATGGCTTCCACCATCGAATCCACCACTAGGGTATCAAGTTCCACAAATGCCATATTAGGAATAATAGAAAAACACAACTGAATATGCTCGCTAAAGGGACAAGGATGCAAGTTCACAATAGAGTGATTAAACCTATGACACAACCTCTTTGTAGGATAGAAAATTTCTAGCTTTGGGAAGCGACTGATCCGATTTTCGAAGCTGACGTATGGAAATATTTCCTTGGAATAATGAAAAGATATTGAAGAATCCCAAGAAATTTCTTTGATTATAGTTTTTTCAACGATCCTTAAGATGCATGTGAAAACCAAAAGTATACCCTTTTCTCCATAAATCACAGAAGCACTGAATGGACACCAAATAAAAGTGGTGGTAAATAGAGCACATGTGGAAGGATTTAAAAATATGTAAGGTGGAGGATAAGTTTCTAAAAGGGGGAAAACAAGATCACAAGGTAAGGAGCACAAGATGGAAAATATGACAAACATGGTTTGGAAAAGCAAATAGATATGGAAAGTCACAAAGGTCAAGGTATGAAAAATGATGTTCAAAAGAAAAGGATACAAGAAACAAATCATGTACTTGGTGGAAATCAGAGCAATACTAATGGAAAGAAAGTTAACCAACAAACACTCAACCCAAGGAGAAGAAAACGAGCTAGAAACAACGAGTAGCATCAACAATTTGAGCCACCTTGAAAGCAAGACCTTGAAAACAAGCATCACAAATTATGGAAGAAGGAAATTTTGTCCTTGTTGACCAGTTCGAGGATATGTTGAGGAAGGGAATTAGACCATGTGACTAGGTCGTTGATGGTAGTTCCAAAGTTTACCAGCTCATCAGCCACTTTGTTGGCTTCCCTGAAAGTGTATTGGATGATTGGTTCGTGGAGGTACTTTATTGTTTTACGAGCTTCCTCCACACAGTTCTTGAATTTCCAAAATATATTTTCTAAATTCTTCATGTAATTTATTATATTGAAGGAGTTACCTTCAATGATCACCCTTTTAGAATTTGTTGGAAACAGTGTTAGGCCCCTCCACAAAGCTTTGGCTTCAATAAAATAATTATATTGAATACCTAAATTTTTAGCAAAAGCCATAACTGTTTCACCATGGTGATCTCGAAGAATACCTCCTACCCCAACTAGACCTAGATTTCCTTTTGTAGCTCCATCAAAATTTAGTTTCCACCATCCCTCCTGAGGATGAATCCAATTGGTGTTAATCCTCACTTTGGGGGACTTGAATAAAGAGCTTCTTAAATGGGGATATTGAGGGAAACCAGTAAGGAAGTTTCAAAATTTGAAATGGTGGAATTGGTGGAAGGGGAAAGTTGGGCATTTTCTTTAGCAAAGGAAATGATTATGTTGGTTATAGACATAGGATCCTTGCAGGACATTGAAAACACCCTATTGTTACGTTCAAGCCAAACCTGCCAGAGGAAATGATGGAGATAAAATTTCCAAATGGACTTAAGATGAAAATTGCGGAACTAAGAGGGCTTTGGTAAAAAATATCAATGAAGGATTGTGGTTTGGCCCAGGGGATGCTAAAATTTTAGAAGAGACTATCAAGTATGGATAGAGAGAAGGGGCATTCCAAAAATAGGTGTTGAATGGATTCCTAATTTGAAAGACAAAGGTGGCACTGGTTGGGGATTAACATTTCTTTCTTCATTAAGTTATCACAAGTGAGGATCTTCCCAAGAAATACCAACCAGGAGAAAAAGAAAATTTTAGGAATAAGGTATTTGGACCACACCATATGACAAGGAAAATAAGCATTAGGGATTTAAATTTGAATATGGTAGGTAGATTTAACAGTAAAATCCCTACTTTTATAATATTTCCAAATAAGGTGATCAGTAGGAAGACTGAATAGGATAACCACCGAATTAAGGTGGGCAGATAAGGAGGATGGGCTTCACAAAATATAGGTTTCCAAGACAGCCTAAAGGTGGACAGAAAAATAAAATCTGACACTTTCCTTTGTAGATGACTATCAATGAAGTTCTTGAGGATTGCAATACTAGGGTCTTCAATGAGAGGTGTTCCTCTTATCCATTTATCGAACCAGAAGTCAACACTTTCATCATTTTGCAGCTACCATCTAACACCTTTATGCACTAGAGGTTTGGTATAAATCATTGCTTTCCAAAAATCTGAACCATTGGCCAGAGTCTCTTCATCTAGAAAATTTGAATTTTGAATATATTTCCTTCTTATGATATTAACCCATTTTGAGCTATCATTTATCATAATTCTCCATGCTTGCTTAGCCATCAAATCCAAATTTCATTTTTGAATTCTTCTGAGTCCTATACCTCCCAAGGATTTTCTTTACATACTCTGTCCTAGGAAACTAAATGAAATATGTTCTTATTTTCAGATCTTGACCAAAGAAATATTTTTTGGATTTGTTCAATTTTAGAAAAGATAGTTACCGAAGATTTAAAAATAGAGAGGAAATAAATTGGGATACTTTGAAGATAAGCCATAGAAAGGGTTGCTTTGGCTGCTTGGGATAAAAGGTTTCCTTTCCATCCCTTTAGGTTATTTTGGATCCTTTCAATGAAAATATTCCACCTTGAATCAATAGGATTTCCCATAAACAATGGGAGACCTAAATAAGAGGTAGGAAAGGAAGCAACCACACACCCAAGAATTTAAGCTATTTTGGCTTGACGTTGAATCGGAGTGTTGAGAAAAAATACTTTGCTCTTCTGTAAGTTCACTTTTTGACCAGCAACTTGTTCATAAAGGAGAAATATGTATTTGATAACTTTAGATTCGAAGACCATCCACTAGTTAAGGTATCATCCATAAATTGTTGGTGAGTCATAGGGTTAAGTTGCGATACCGATTTAATACCAGAGAAGATCCCGGATTTGCAAGTTGCATTTAAGGTCCTTCCAAGGGATTCAACAACTATAATGAAGAGGAGAGGAGATAAAGGATCTCCTTGCCTTGATCCTCCAACACTTTGAAACTAATCAGCCACCAACCCATTGACAAGGACTAAGAACCAAGGGCTAGTGATGCATCCTTTTATAAGCTTAACCCAATTGGGATGAAAGCTAAACTTAAGAAGGATAGCTATAAGGAAGTCCCAGATAACTCTATCAAAAGCCTTATTCATATCCAATTTGAGAGTAAAAACAGGTTTCTTTATGTAGAAAGAAGAGTGCAATGTTTCATGAATGGTAATAATACCATAAAAAATGGACCTTCCTTTAACAGAACTTCCCTCATAAGGATCTATAATTTTAGGCAGGATTTAAATATTATTAAATTAAGAGTGGTGGTTGAGTTGGTGATTGGCATTGGATTACATTGGATATATATTTGGTACTAAGGGCTAGAGAAAACTGCTAGCATTACCCAATTTCATGTTTTGATATTGATTTACAATTGGGCACCAAGGTGTAAATACCTATCTTTCCATAAGCATATGTTGGATATTGATGTCAATAGTTGCAAGGACTCAAGTGACCTTTGCTCCACTCAAATCACTTTAAAAATTAATACTTTCACAAACAAAGTAATAATTTAAAGTCTTACGTAAAGAGGCTTTAGCTTTTCAAGAAATAGATTTAAATATAATTAAAGTTTATGATTTAAAATATATATATTTTGTACTAAATATTTGTTAATTTTTAGGGTATTATAATGTAGGTATTTATGGATTGATACAACTATTACATAAAAACTATTTTTTTTGGTATTGCATTAGTTTTTTTTTTAAATTGGTTATATGGGATTGAAACGTGCCCTACATATATTACATTGTATTACATCGTCACCACTTAGCGGTATCACAAATGGCTTATATATTATCCGTGTATTGATTGGCAATATTTGAACCTTGGTCTCCTCCTTGAATGTTGAGGAATCTAACTCATTGAGCTAATGCCATTTGATTTTGGTATTGCATAAGTTATCTCTTTAAGGAGTTGAAATTTTTAAGCTTTTACTCTCAGCTAACTAAATATGAAACCAAATAACATTTTCAATGTAATCTATCTCAATTTTTATAATTAAGTCCAAAACCTTTAATAGAATTTAAATAATTATTTTTTGAACTTACATGTATTATAAATTTTTGAATATAATAGTATATTTTTATTATAAATAATGATGATAGTATATAATTACACAAATTTATAACTTTGAATAGAGATCCAAGGTTCAAATCTTGTGAGGGGTAAGGTTGTACATCATTCTTCGGTAATTTATTACAATTAATTTATGTATAAACAAAAAAATATATATTTTTAAATTAAACCATTTTACTTTGTTATATTTTTCTTTAAAAGATAAAGCTTAATACAAAGAGAGAGAAAAATGTGAATTCGTTATACAAATTCTTTGTGTCCTAAATAAACGTTTTTTCTTTATAGAACTAAAAACATGAATTCTTTATGCAAACTCTTTATATTCTAAATAAAGAGTTTAGCATTATAGAATTAAAAACATTAAAATAGAAACATAAATAAATTAAATAAATAAGTTTGTACATCATCATATGACAAGATTCAAACCTAGTCCCTTCCTTGAATGTTAGGGAATTGAACCAATTGAGCTAATGTCATTTGATAAAATGTTAAGGTTTTGGTTCTAGGGTGTGAATCTATTTTTCTCAAATTTTTATTATTATTATTTTAATAGGTTATATGGGATTGGAACAACCCACCTAGGGTTATGCATAGCGGCTAATCATTGTTAATTAACGAATATTTGATTTTTCAAAATTTAGAATTGGCTAATATGGGGACTCTTGACCAGCTTGAAATTTTTCGATGCAAAAATATTTCTTAATCTGCTCATCCCAATTTTATAATAATCTTATTGTTTCAATTTTAAATCGCCAACATTACCCTCGATAATAGTGGACCTTTTTTCTTTGAAATATAAAGAATTTTATTTACACCAACAAATTACCTATTATATCCCCAATATATATACTTAATGTGATAGCAATACTCCTACATATTAAACATTGTATTAGGTACCTAAATATATGAATGTGGAAATATAATATAATATTGTATTATGGCATGGATCACACATAAAATCATAATAATATTAACATAATATTTTATTATAATATTATACATTTTGTAACTCGTGGAAGGTGAACCACCACATGGGTGACCTTGTAATTCATGGAAGGTGAACCATCACATTCTTGTATAAAGATAGATGTACCCCCATTGTAAAAAGTAAGTCATATATGAAGTATTCTTGTAGAAGTATTGGCTTGTGGAGTTGGAGATCTTGTGGAGTGGATTCCTTCCAATAAGAAGTATTGTACAATGTTTCCCTACCTCAAGGGTATTATCAATCTCTATTTTATTATGTGGATTATTATTGTGTAATTTATTTGTGGATGCATGTTGAATATTTTTACATATTGGTGAATGATTTATGGTAATGAGAATAGAGGTTCTTAACATTTGGATTATTATTAGAAGTCTTGGCTCGTGGAGCTGGAGATCTTGTGGAGTGGATTCCTTCCAATAAAGAGCATTGTACGATGTTGCCCTACCTCAAGGGTATTATCAATCTCTATTTTATTATGTGCATTGTTATTATGCAATTTATTTGTGGATGCATTTTCAATATTTTTGCATATTGGTGAATGATTATTGTTGATCAGAAGATAGGTTCTTAACATTTGATATGAGAGCAACGATTTTGTTAACTTTTGATGGGAGGCAGTATAACCACAAGATGTAAAATAACTAATCTGAGATAAATATAAACTAATGGCACAATAAATGCAAGAAAATAATAATATGAACATCTGTAAATAACTTAGAAATATATCATTAATGAAAGTGATGAAAATATTACAGTTCTATATAATGGATGACATGAACACTCTATGAACAGAAATGAAAGGACTACATTGTACCATACTACTAAATTATAACACACACTCTCTATATTCATTTCCTCGCCTAAAACACTCACTATGAGGCCTTTATATAGGAAGATATATTCCTTGGCCCTTACTCTACCTAAGACTTATGTACATGTGGACTACATGCACATTGACACTTGTGCATTTATTACAATACTTGAAGTAACTAACTTACTTCACTCTAAAGTAAAATCCTATTCTAGTTATGTACCAAAGGTGGTACATTTACATAGCCCAAATGATATAATATAATCTAACACCCCCTTGTATTACATAATTTGGGTATTGAAGACTTTAGTATTTAATATGGATCTTCATATTCTTCATCTTGATCAGGTCTTTCTTCTATAGATTGTAGATGGCCAAGTAATGCATAGTGTAGTTGTCCTCTCATCCTTTTAATTTTGAACCTTCTATTTCTTCTTTTGTTGTTATGATATATAGGTTCTTCATTCTCTCCAATCTGCTCTTCATAAACTGCATTAGTATTGTTTTGAAACACAATAATATATTGTGATATTTTGATAGAATCTAGAGCATATATATTTCTATGGATTGATCTAGTAGCTTCAACTTCATTTTGATGTATAATAAGACACATGTTAGCTCCATTTATGTATCTGAATTCAATATGCCTTTTACTTTATACTAACTTGGATACTGAAATGAGATTAGATGTTAGTCTAGGAACATACATCACATCATGCAGTAGAAATTTTGGAAACAATTTACTAGGTGACACACACCCATATCCATGTATATGATAGTTATTGTCATCTATAATTTACAACTTATAGTTGTTAGTGATATCAAGACAATAAAACCAATGTAGATTTCCTGTCATGTGGTGGCTTATTCCTGAATCAATATACCAAATGTCCTTTTCACTTTGATCTATAAAATTGTTTGAACTTGAAGTAATTTTGCATATTTGATATGGTATATTGGATAGATTCTGATCTTGAGTCCTTTTGTAGTATGTATTATGATGAAATGTCTCTCTTGCTACTTTATCCATTGTAGTGTATGAAAGAATCCTTTTAATACTTTAGATAGATCCTTTGAAGTAGTCTACCTTATGACTCCCTAGTTTAGAGTATGTGAACCAATTTGATAAAAAACAATTCAAACTTAGGTTTTGTAGAATCCTTATGTCTCCCTAGTGATTAGAATAAGCTATAAGCTTAATAAAGTGCTTTGTAATTATAGTTCACCTTTTTTAGTTGATTTTGTAATGTTTTGTAAATGAACTTCTTTTTCACCTTATCTCTCCTAATGAACTATGCACTTAATTTTTTAAGTTCTCTATGGTTGGATTTCTTTTTTCCCTTTAGTATGAGTATGAGACAAGTGTAAGTATATAATTTCAAATCCTTTAAGTAAATAATAAACTTCCTTTTGTACTTCTTAATATTTAATAGTTTAATATTAATAAATTCCAATAATCTATTTTGGGTGTAGTATTCCTTATAACTACCTAATTTGGAATATTAGAAAATAATAATATTTGCAATAATAGAGTTTTAATTTTCCAAGTAGAAACCCTTATATCTCCTATGGTATTTGATTGCAAATATTTAACTATCTAGGTGTATAAACCTCCTTTAAATTTACTTTCAAATGTATGGTTGATTTTGCTATTATTTCCAAAGTAAATAATAGAAGAGTTTCAACCTTATACTATACTCCTTATAACTCCTTAATGAAAGCAATTTGATTAAGGTAAAAACCTTACCTTTATAATGTTCCAACTCCTAAATAATGAGCGTTGGATGTTGTCTTACTATGCATTGCTCTCGTTCAATGGCAAATGTATGATAATGGTAATGAGTCTTTAATGTTGCTTTGACCCTCTTGTATACCTTGACTTCAGGCCTTTAATATCGTTCACTCCTCTTTCGCTACGTATGGATACTCTTTCCTACTCGTTATGGATACACTCTTCTCCACATTGAGTTTAGGTGCTTTAAATAGTGCGAATGCCTTTCAACATTGGAAAAGTGGTACATAGGTTCTTTCAACGGTCATTCCTCCTTGTAATGAAGACTATGGCAAGTAACCTCCCAATAATGCTCTCGATACTTGGTGCATACGTTGCTCAAATATGAGATGGCATATAGACGTTATAGTCTCTTCAAATGTTGGTCAATGAGTCTTAAATTCTTTCATTTGGCTGAAATGATTATTGCAGCTTTCAATCCTTCGAAAGATGCCTTGAACGCTTCCAAGATGAGTGTTATATCCATTATGGATGCTCTCTCCCTATGTAGGTTTTGCATAACACTTTATTTTTTTCAGCCAAGTGGTGCTTGCATGTGAGGATGTCTCCAATGTCTCCTTATCCTTTAGCATTTCTTCTCCAGTGGATGCAAGCTATTCAATATTGGCTTCAACACTTTTCTCCTTCTAGCAAGTGTAAGCTTGTACGTTTTCCAGCAGACGATGATGATATTCTCCTCTCGGTTGGCTCTAGCTATAGCATTTCTAGGATGCTCCAACACTATCATTTTGGCATATGATAGAAATTCAATCGATGGTCGCTCTTGGTTGCTATGATCACTCTTTTCCTAGTTGGTGATTCATCTCCGATCGATGATGGCTTTTGATAGCTTTAGATGGAATTTTGTCCAAGTAATTAGTTGGGTAATGTACCCCTTATTCACATCTTAATTTTATGTGTTCTGAGCTTAGTTATCCTTAGAGATATATACCTTATAATGAGTGTTGTATCTCTATTTATGTGTTGCAGGTTCTTATTATGTAGGTGATGATCTGGTGTTTCTATACACCTTTGAAAACCATCTTATCAGCCCTTTTGATGGCTCAATATCTCTACCTTGATGTTTACCCCTTTGACATCGATGATGTGGTCGCTTTATTACTGTATAATTTTGGTCGTTGTAATGCCTTTTATTGGCTATAACTTATGTCCTTCTATTGTTGTTTAAAGGATAAGAATGGTGCTCATTTTCAATGTAAATATATTTGTAATAGTCAAGATATTGTACCTTAACTTGCACCAATTTTTGGATTGAAAGTATCTTTTTTCCAATCTCTCTAAATTCTCTAATAAGGTTACTTCTTGTAAAGCAAATTATGTTGCCTTCCTTACTAGACAACACTAGCCTCTAATTTATATACTTGGATAACTTAGTAAGATCAAGTTCTCAATCATGCAACTAATGTGCTATTTAAGAGGTTTAACTTTGCACTATTGTTCACTTTTAACTAAATTCCTTAGTGAACTTTGAATAACTAATATAGTGCAATAATAATTTTCCCTTATTACTCTTGTAAATGAACTCTCAAAGTAACTCGAAGTATGCACTAATTTTCACTACAATCTAAAAGTACTTAGTGCATCTAAAGAACAACTAGTATAGTGCAATATTAATATCACCTTATTACTCCTTCAAATAAACTTGAAATATGCACTTAGTAATTGCTCCTTGTAGAGAACTATAATATCTATAAATATAGTCTTCTTTAACTATATAATAGGAAGATGATAATTTTATTTCTATCAAAATATATCTAACTCCTATTAATGTGTAGGAATTGACTCGACTTCTACACTCCCTTTTAAGAATTTAAAATTATTCCACTCCTTGAAACTTAAACTTTAATATGGTGCTTAATGAATTTCTAATAAACAATAATTTTAGAGTTTAACTAATGAACCTTTTGCACCCAAGTTGCTTACTTTAAATAACTTTTGAATATGGCTGATGTTTTGGTGATTTGATTCACCAAATTGTTACCCTTGAATTGATGATCTTGCAACTCTTCTTGGTTGTCCGCAATAGCTCCTTAAATTACCAATTCGTAGCTTAGTAACTCCTCTATCTTGCTACTTGAAATTTTATTATGGTGCTTTCGATTCTCCTTCAAGATTGACTATGCAACTTATGAAGTTTTGTAGCTTGTAATGCTATCCTAATTGTTGCTCTATTGCAATCAATTTCTACACTGAAATGTTGTCCTTGAAACTAAAAAAATTGATAGGGAATTCCCCCAAATTATAGCTAAGTTTTTCCTTCAATAACTCTTCAGTATTCTGCTGAAGATTCGACAAACTCCTATCTCCAAATGAGCCTTCTAGCCTTCAATGAAAATCTTCAAACCTTTTAGTTTTAGTAGTAAAGATAGGATCCTATCTCCTTCAACCTCCTTGTAAAATTTTGACTTTAGTCTAGGCCTTCTTCTTAAGAATATAAATGTTTTAAGGTCTTCACCAATCTTCTCTAGAATTTGGCACTCCTTGTAAAATTCTTCTCCTATTGGGCTTGTTGTTGAATGGTGATAATTTTTCCAATTCTTCTATATTAGTAACTTCTCCTTGGTAGTATATTTCTCCAATGAATTCTCCTAGGAACTCCTTTAATGGCTTTATTTGATTCTGAACTAAGGTTCTCCAAGTTTTCTCCTTATTTCTCCTTGAGACCTCGCCAAGGTCTTCAATCTCGTAGCTTCTCTGGTCTTCCAAATGAGACCTTTCCTTCAACCTTCTACTATGGAAGTGTTGGTAATAAGATCTTCCCCCCAGATCTCTAAAATCTACTACTATTAGAATTTTGGAACAAGATCTTATTGGTCCTCATTTACTTCTACAATATATAGGCTTTAATGGAGATAACAATCTCCAATCTTCCAGATTTGTAAGTTTTGTAACTAGACCTTCTAAGGGTCTCTTCAGGCTAATTTTTTTAATCTATTGTTTGCAGTCTTTAATGGAGATCACCAACCTCCAATCTTCTTCTAGACTATTCTTTGGAGTCTCTTGAATCAGTTGTAAGGCTACTATGGCATTTTCTTCTTCTACACTCTATAGGCCTGCAATCTCTAGTAATCAAACCTTTTCTCATGACTCTAAAATCTTCAATATTCTACTTGTTGTAAGTATTGGAATGATTCTAATGAATATGTTCTTCCTAGCTCTATGTAGGAAGCTTCCCAACTCTCTTGAATCTTCTTTTTCCTGCAACAAGATGTTAGAAGCTAAAATGTAAGAAACTCTTAAATCTAGAGATGATGAATCTTCACTAGTTGATTTGTCAATCTAGTGGAATCCATGTTGAGTCCTAGTATTCATAAGTTTTTCTATAATCTTGTAGAAATACTCTAGCCAAATGTAATCTCAAAAATTTTGTAAATGAGATTTTTGGATTTCTTTCAGTCTCACTTGTGGCTCTCTCTATTTCTTATCTAATTTATCATGTGCTCTGGTACCACTGTTAGCTTCTGGTGGAGGTAGTATAACCACAAGATGTAAAATAACTAATCTAAGATAAATATAAACTAATGGCACAATAATATGTAGGAATATAATACGATGAACATTTACAAATAACTCAAAAATATGCCATTAATGAAAGTGATGAAAATAGTACAATGTTATATAATGGAGGACATGAACACTCCATGAATAGAAATGAAAGGACTACATTGTACCATACTACTAAACTATAACACACACTCTCTATATTCACTTCCTCGCCTAAAAAACTCACTATGAGGCCTTTATATAGAAATATAGATTCCTTGGCCCTTACTCTACCTAATACTTATGTACATGTGGACTACATGCACATTTACAACATGCACATTAACACTTGTGCATTTATTACAATACTTGAAGTAACTAACTTATTTCGCTCTAAAGTAAACTCATATTCCAGTTATGTACCAAAGGTGGTACATTTACATAACCCAAATGATGTAATATAATCTAACACATTTTGGTAAATTGAGGTTGTTTTTGTAGAGCTATGGCACGTTTTTTTAAGAAAAATATCACATTTTGTGGAAGCCATATTTTTTAGCAGTCATTTTTAAAAGGTTTTTACACCACTGTGTAGATATTTTTGAGTAATATAAAAATAACTACACATTTGTTAAATTTTGATAAGTATTGAGAATGTTATGGTTGTTTGAAGTTGGGTTATTTGTGTTGTTTTTTGCCACATGATTTTTTTCAAAATTAAAAAAAAAAATAGTATTAATTTTTTTAGTAGTCATTTTTAGAATACTTTGGCACCATCATGTTGATTATTTTGAGTACCAAAAAAACAACTATTTATTTGATAAATTCTGATAAATATTGAGAGAGTTGCAACTATTTGAAGTTGAGATATTTATGTTGTTTTTTTGGGTTTATGAAATTCATACAAAAAGAAAAATTCATTTCTCCCAATCTAGGTAAGCAAATTAGTTGTCGTTTGACTTGTTTTGAAGAAAATTTATAGATTTCATTGTCTAAAGCAAGGAATAGATAAGATTTGAGAAATTTTAATTTTTGAGAATTTTTTATTATTTAAAACCCTAGCTACTTTGAAAAAAAAATCATGGAGTTGCCAAAATTCTTTGAAAATTTTGATATTGATGCAAGGGAATGGTTGAAAATATTTAAATGTTTTAAATTATGTGATTTAGAATGGAAAATTGAGCTTTGCAATGCTTTGAAAGGGGAATATTTTTCTTGGTTTTCAAACTTTGGTCAAGCCCATAATTATACATTCACATGGAAAGAATTTGAAGTTGAATTTCTAAGCAAATAAGTATTGAAGGAAAATGACAAGCATATGTAAGCAAATAAAACCATACCTTTGGTGCCAAACAATGTTTAATTTTTTTTGTTTGAATATTAATAATTTATTTTGCAAGTTCATGGTTGCATCCAAAAAAAAATGTTATTGTCTCCATAAACCCTAATAACAAGCATAATTTCATCAGGGGGAACTTGGTTAATAGTTTGCAAGTACCAACAACAAAAATTTAAAACATAAAGCTTGAGGGTGTTCATATTTTTGAAGATTTGAATATCACCATGGATATATATTTTACACTCAAATTTTTATGCTATTAGATGAGTGATATATTATTATTGGCTATACTTGGTTGCATTCTTTGGGTACTATTAACATAAATGTGCAAAAGAAATTTATGAAAGTATGGTATAGAAGAAAGAATATAACTTTGCATGATATTTCTCAACTTAGAGAGCAAGGATCAAGGGAAAACCAAGAAACCATTATAAGAGAACAAATTAAAGAACACTTGAAGGAACTTGTAGTAGAATTTGAGAAAGCAGTGGCAAAGATCAAAGATGAAGTTAAACCAAAGTCCAAATAAGATCTAAAAGAGAGGAGTATGAGAGAAGACCATAAAATAAAGACACAAAATATTGGAGCATATTGTCATCCACATCACCATAAGAGGCAACAATCATGGAAACAAGGATATACTTGGAACCAAAAGAATAAAAACTATGGGTATTCAAATGGCACAAGGGTAGCTTGGCATCACCAAAGAACAACACCAATCAGAGTTTCATTAGGATGGATGGATGATCAAGATTGGTACCAATTCTTATCTTCACTTAGAAGATCATATTATTTAGTTTCTTCCTATGTTTTGAGGACGAAACATTTTTATAAGAAAAATGAATGTTAGTTACCTAAGTATATGCATGTGGGGATATAATATAATATTATATTATGGCATGGGTCACACATAAAATTATAATAATATTTAATATAATATCATATTATAATATTATGCACTTTGTAACTCATGGAAGGTGAACCATCACATTCTTATATAAAGAGATATGTACCCCCATTGTAAAAAGTAAGTCATATATGAAGTATTTTTGTAGAAGTCTTGTCTCATGGAACTGGAGATGTTGTGGACTGGCTTTCTTCCAGTAAGAAGCATTGTACGGTATTACCCTACCTCAAGGGTATTATCACTAGATCATTGTATCCTATCAATTTTGTGTTCAATTTGTGTTGTCATTATATAACCTCCATTGCTCTCAATTAAATATGATCACCAACCTTCTTAAGAATTGAACCATAGTTAGATGCTAACAAATACTCATGTTCGACGTAAAAGGTTTAAAATTATTGTGGCATGGTGGTTATAGGGGCGGACTACACGAAGATCTGTGTGGCGGATTTTGGGGCGGACAACGCAGAATACTGTGGTGGCCATAAAAAACTGGACAGCCTACCCGAATTTGTGGCGACTACCGATTCCACCATGTAAATTCAAAAAAAAAAAAAACAAATACTCATGTTGTCATGAAAAATGATCTTATTGATTATAAAAAATAAAATGTTTATTTTTAAAATATGTAAAAAAAACTAAAATAAATCTAATTTTATCTATGCATTTTTCTAAAACATCTTTTTAATCATATTATTTTAACTAACTCTTACATGTTAAGAATTTTGTTTTTATAATATATATTCTTTACATTTTTATATTCTTACATAACTAACCTTTAAAGTTATTTAAAAAGCATTTAATAATTTATAAATTTTTAAATATATATCTAGAGAATTGTTTAATGAAAAAATATGGCAAAAGAGTCAAATGGACAGGGTCCAATTATTATAAGAGATACCGAGCATAAAGACAAATTTTTATTTCTTAAAATTATTGCTACTATTAAAATTTTTTATATAAAATAATTTAATTAAAATAAATAAAATAAAATAAAATTTAAATCTAAAAATTAATTTAATTTTCCACATTGAACAATCAAATTTCAGGCTAACCACAACACTCGAATCTAACTCCTTTTTATGAAGACTGCCCTAACTTACGAATCGGTCAGGCACGCAACCAATTGAAGATCTTTTTCGTAAGGAAGAAGATTCCAAACCCTCACCAAAAATCTCGTCCAAATGCTTCACATAACAGTCTGGTTATCGGTTAGTTCAACTTTGCAGGCTTACTTGATAGTAACAATTTTCAGTAGTCCTTCTACACTAAATCAACAACAAAATAATATAAATAATATAAAAATAATACAGAATTTATAAAAACAATTTAAAATTAAAATTCTACTATATAATAAATTAAACCATCCAAAATTAAAATTCTACTATATAATAGATTCTATGTATAGTTGCCGGATTTGACAAATATATGAGACGAATCCTCGCCATTTTTGGGGGGGGGGTTGTTAAACTGGTGAACCCATCTGAGTGGCTGATATAATATTTTAATATTAAAAAAGGTGAGATAGACGAAAACGATTATTTACTTCACATTCAGAGCATCTGTCGAAGTTCGATGTGATATTCCACCGTCCACACCAACAGTGTTCCATCTGTCGTGTCGTGTCTTTTTTATATATTCTCTGGTGATAAGTACGGTCGATGGTCAGATAGTACTTTTATTCCAAGTTCTAATGTTGAGTTTTCTTGGAAATCTCTAGCTTTTGCGGGGATGTCTGACATGTCCTTCTAGTCTTAAACCCGAGTTAAGTTCAGCCCAACCCAACTCTGTTTAACACGCTGGTTTTTTATATTCCATCGTAAAGAGCTTATGGAAACTAAATATTTGCTTACAACACGTGCGTGTCGTCTCTACTTCAAATACAGATAATGAAGGTTTGACGTTTATATATTTTAAATCGACTAGAGTTTAATGCCTTTATCAAGTTCACCCTTTCATTGAAAGGTTTCGAAGATGAATTATATTATTATTATTATTTCCTACAAGTTTTTAAAATGTCGTCTCAGCAGTTTTTTTTATATTGAATATTTTTTACAAATATTTTGAGCAAACACAAGAGGAATCGACCTCACAAACGATTCCTCATCACATTCACATGGATCATAATAACTAGGCAACTGCCAGTACACCAACCTCACAAACGATTCCTCACAATCACATGGATCATAATAACTAGGCAACTGCCAGTACACCAACCTCACAAACGATTCCTCACAATCACATGGATCATAATAACTAGGCAACTGCCAGTACACCAAATGCCATTCTGCTAGAAATTTAATTAATGCTACGTCCACAAGTATTTAAAAAGAGGAACTAGACATAGGAGCCTGAAAAGATACTAGGGGATGAGAATAGATTAAAATAATTGTTTTGTCAATTTTACATTTTATAAGGTATTTTATTTTAGAGAGTTGAAGTTTTGTTAACTTCATTCAAGTTCTATTGATTTCATTTTATTCACCAAACTTAAAATTTTGATTTCATTTTATTTACCCAACTTAAAATTTATAAAAACATCCAAACTGATTTCCATAGATTCAATTTTCACGTGATAGGATAATAATCTTCCTTATTCCTTCTGTGATGGAGTGCAAAAGGCGGGAGGTATATATATTTTATGGGTAGAGAGCATACATTGTTCTTCGTAGCACGAAAGAATCTGCTTATGTTTAGGGTTAGCAGATTTATAACTTTTCACATTATATATTTTAAGGATGAGATTAGACGAATGTTTGATGTAAAGTATGTGAATTATTAAGGGTTGTGTTTTTTTACTTTATATTATTTTAATTTACATAGTTTATTTGATGTTTTTTGGAATTTAAATTTTAATGTTTGTTATGCTATTTATATGTCTTAATTATTAAATTATAATTTTATGGGTTATTATTTTTTAAATATATTTTTTAATTGTTAAAGATTTTATATAAAAAGCCTATATTTTTTTATAATTCAAAAACAATTTTAGATAGAATGCAATGCTGTTTTAGTATTTTTTAAACATCATCCAAAAAAGAAATAATTGGTTAATAGACAAAATTTATAAACTAATTAATTTTTAAGTACACTTCAAAAATTGTAATAAATATATAAAACTATTGAATATCTTGATGATAATAAAAATTGTTTTAAATAAGATTTAACATAATATTAAAATATTTATGCATTTTAAATATTTAAAATATTAATGACCCTTTAGTTGAAAGAATAATAGTTTTGCACAATATAAAATTAATTTTCTAGAAAGCTCTCTAAACATACATATGTGCAATAATGCTATAATTGTAATTTTTCAAAACCATTCTAATGACCTTAGGAGGTAAGGTTTGGGGAATAATCTATAGCAAGGGTTTGAAGATAAGGAAATTTTTAAGAAGAAGAAGAGGAAGAGAACAATGAGAGAGTGCCTTAGTTGCAAGAAGGCAGTTTCAATTTTGAATTTGAACTAAGGGCAAGGATCTATATAGTTCCAAGTAGGAACAAATGGTGACCCATTATTGGACGGTGGCTAGACTTTGGTGGGTAGAAAAGGGAAGAAGAAAGTTGTGGGCTTGGTCTCCTTTGGTAATAACAAGGCCTCTTTTGTAAATATGATGGATGGAAAAATACCTTATCCCTCGTTTCACATGGACTTTACCAATTTCCATAATCCATCTTATGGAGCGAAGAGATCACATGTTGAGCATCTTGACTACTCTGGTTGACTGAAACTTGGGGAATTTTCTAGGTTGTTTTATTTGTAAATTCTTGGAGGTCTGGTCAATTTTGTTAGTTTTATAGAATTGGATTAAGACAAAGTGGGAGCCAAAAGAGCAAGTCTCTTTAAAACTCGTATTGAAGGTTTTTTGTAGTTTTCTTTACCTACTCATAAGACTTTCAAAATACTCTACTATGTGGCTCATGGTTTTTAGGAGCTATGGGGATTTTTGTTAAGCCATGGGAGCTCAGTTTTAACCCTAATACAAAATAGATGGATAAGGTGCTAGTATGGATGTGACTGTATGGTTTGCCTTTGGAGTTTTGGTCCCAAGAGATCTTTGAAATGATTAAAAATTACCTTGGGGAGTTCCTAAATATTTCATCATCTACGATGTAGCAATCGTTAGTGGTATAGGTTAGGTTTTGCATTAAGGTGGACTTGCAAAAACCACTCCCAAAATTTTTTACCATGTCTTCAAAGTTGAGAGTGCATGTCCAAGAAGTCAACTATGAGAATATGAACTTTTGTTGTAGGGTTTACCATGATTATGGTCATTTGGTTAAGAACTCCCATGGAGTCTCTTCTAGTGAGAATGTTGAGCAAAAGGAAAGGTGGCCCTTCCTAGATGGGAGAGCAAGGGGAGTCGAGCTCTATGACTTCTTAGGATCAGGACCCTAAAGTCCTTCCAAAAGCTCCACAATATCAATCAAGAGTTGTGGAGGTTTCTCAACTAGAAAGAAATTATATAGAGGGAAAGGAGGATATGTTTGAGAATGAGGAGAAAGCGATCAACAAATAAGTAGCAGAACTAGCCTCGACAAATTCTTCAACTAAAGATCTAAGTGGATAAAATCATGAGTTTATTTCTTCCTCCTCACCTTTGCATGTTGAAGAGGGGAAACCAAAGGAGGCATGTATTTTGTGAGGTCTTTGTAATAATAAAAATAAGGCTAAAGGAGTGCATCCGAACTTGAGAGTAGACCCTAAATAAAATGGAAGACCCTTGGGTTTAGAAACAAGAGTTAGAGACACAAAGAAAACATAACATTTTCTAAACAATTAACATTGTTGGATCTAATATTAGGAGGGGTTAAGAAATGTAAATGAGGGATATAATCCTTGCTAGATTTGAATCTGTCTCAATGGTGATGATTAGTGTGATGATTTATCTGTTTTATGGTTTCTTGTGTGTACTATGTCTAAAGTTTTAGTTTCATTTTTGGCAGTGTAGAGAAAATATTTTTTGTACACCTTTGACTAATATAGTTCTAGTTTTTAGTTGCCTATATTTTGATTTTAATGGCTTATAACCATTAATGCAAATATTTTTGTAAGTGGGATGGGAACCCACTCAAAACTCTATTTTATTAGTAAAAAAATTAAATATAAAATTATAGAATAAAAATTAGAAATTATTTTTTTCTTAAATATTATTATCAAACATTATTTGCTTTATGGAAATAATTAAACTTAAAATAAATAAACATAAAAAATTATGAAAAACTAAATCATAAATTAAATTTAAAATTTGAAGGGAAAGATAGAAATTGTGAGTTAGAATATGAAAAAGCTAATTAGAGTATGGAGATAATTCAATATTAATCATGTTCTATGTGATTATAATATATTTTTAAAATAAAATTTATGTAATGTTTGAAATTTTAAAAATGATTTAAAAAAGAGCAAAGACATTGCTAGAGGCACTCACTAGGTTTGGGGTAAGTGATGGTGAGCAAGAAATTTCATATCATAATCCAAGGTTTTGACCCCATGGGAATATCTTAACATGCCCATTAAATTCGGGGCCAATAATGAGTTTCATAACATAAATGGAGGTTCTAAACCTATGGGTGAATCTTAACATTTATCCATTGTATTTGGACCAAGTGGAGAGGAGCAAAGAGTTTCACACTATAACCTAAGGTTCTAATCCCATGGATGAACCTTAACCTTTTTCCAATGGGTTTGGGACAATCATTGGTTTAAATTTTTGCATCATAACCCAAGGTTCCATTTTGATGGGTAGACCCTATATTTCTGGCCATGACATTGAATTTTGATTAGTGAGAATGTTTGGCCCATAAAGAGGCTATCAAGATTCAATTTAATAAAACAACCTTGATATAATATGGTTAAGCTGATTTAAATCCCATATGACTAAAGTAAAAATACATGATTGGAGATAAAAAGCACGTGACTGCCAACATTTATTTGAGAAAAATATCATTATAAATTAAAATGCATTTTCAATTTAAAATTTAAAATATAATTAATTAAAAAAACTAAATTAAACACCATCATGAAAAGAGAATTAACCTACTAATAACTATGTGAGACCTATTTTTATACCATATAACCAAATTAAGAAGACAATCAATAATCATTTGAGAAAAAAATCATCATAAATTAACATATCCTTTCAATTTAAAATGTTAAAATATATTAAATTCAAACAAAATAATACTACATACCATCATGAAAAGAGGATTGAGTAACTAATGGCTACACAAGCTCTTTATAAGTGATTTTTAATAATCCTATAATTTTATCATAACTAAAAATGTTATAAAAAAAGGTATGATATCAAGGAACAATGGTTATAAGGGTCATATATATTATCACTCTATCTATATTGTAATCTTTATTTTAATTACATTATAAATTTAGGGTACACACATGGTATTTTAAAATGTTCTTAGAAGGAAGGAAAAGAGGTTTGCATAAAACTATTGAAAATATGCCTAGCCTCACTCAATCCTTCACTTGAGTTTATATTCAAGCAAATATATTATCATACAAAATATTACACCCTGCACTACATCCTCCATGGTAGGTGATGTGCTAGGGGTTTGATCTAAAAGTTTCAAACAAATCTAGTCTAACACAAAAGTATGTTCATATGAATCTAGTTTCATCCTAAATATTTTGTGTTGTAAAATCAAACAAAAAATAGTGTCCCTCTCATTTTGTCTTTTATGTTAATCCTTCCAAGCTAGCACAACAACTATGTGGAATGATCATTCACAACATGTCCTTCCACATCAGTGTTCTATGACTATGTTAGTATTCTTCAACGATGTCAGAAACCAAGTTAAATTCCAACCTTTACTTCATTTGTAAAAGAAAAATAAATTTAATTTTCTAGATAAATTACATTTTTTTCAATAAATATAAGTTACAAATTAAATTATTTTCATTTAGTATAGTAATTCGATTATGGAGTGGATAATATTTCAAGACAAGTTGATTGACCTAACATTGAACAATTGAGCATATAACGAACTATATCATCCATGACAATATAAATACAATTTCTTTAAATATCATTAAACAATTTCAAACCTTTATAACTGAACTTTTTTCATAGTTGAATAAGCAATGAAATATAATGTATGTGGGGTAACATTTAAAATAGAATTTTAGATTCACTTCCCAAGCCATTTCTTTTAGAGGATTTATCTTGTTAAGGCTATATGAGAAGGATTTAGGGGTATAGGGTCACAAATATCAGAAGGATTTAGAGGTATATGATCACAAATATGAGAAGGAATTGAGGGTATGATGTCATATTTTATGGAACAAATACATAGACCCTATCCCCCACCACATATAAGGATATTTTTTGGATGCAAAAATCCTCATTTTGTATGAAAATGTCCATAGGTGGGGCATAGGATAGAAAAAATTGGGCTTCAACAATTTGTTTTTATAGTAGCTATAGTAGAAAAATACTCCAATGCAACATAGAGTGCGTGCAATAGTTGATAATAACTAGTTTGAACATCAAGATACCATTGTAGATTTAACATAAAATATCTTTAACCATCCCATTTCAATCTTCATGGACCTAAGAGACACTATTATTTTACTAATTCTATTATAGTATAGAAGTATGGATTACTGGAGCAAAATTAAAAAGTAAAATAACAAGTGGAAATGTTATCTGAAACCCTTTATTCAATAATAAGTATAGTTTTGGGATGTGATTAAATAAAATATGGCTTAAAAATAAATATTAGAGAAGGATGTGAATGAAAATAAAAAGGAACCTACCTTAGATTTACTCCCCATTCTTTGGAAGTTCATAGATATTTATCCTAAGGACTACCATCAAAAGAGTTGGATTTCATGATTAGTTTGGCACATTAAACAACCTCAATCTCTAATAAATGCTATAGAATGGCCATGCATGAGTTGCATGAGTTGAACATGTAGTTGAAATGAATATTAGATAAAGGTTTAATCCATACTAGTGTTTCATAGGATGGTGCATCAATACTTTTTGTTAAGAAATAAGTTGTATGCTTAACATAGTGTATTAGGTATATAGAGATCAATAAGGCCACGATAGCTCTCGTTCTTTCAATAATTCTAGCCACAATATCTGATATGTGTCTTCCAGAATCCTTCACGTAGTTGTTGAGAATCTATCCATAATTCAGGGAGATGGTGAACCCAAACCCAATTCTGAAGTTATGTTGACCTCTTCTCTTAAGATTTCTAGCTGCAATCTCACTCCTCCTTCTTCTAAGGCTGATCGGTTGCTGGTCAAGTGGTCTCCCCCTCCTCCAAGATACTTCAAGCTAAATTTTTATGGAGCAGTAAAAGAGAATTCTGGGCCTATTGGTGTCAGGATAATTATCAAATATCACATAGGGAAAATCATTTTGACCTTTACCAAAATTTTAGGACATCAATCTAGTCATTTTGCGAAAGCTCGAGCACTTCATCAAGATAATTTTCTTCTTCACATCATGCAGTGTTCCAATTTAATTATTGAAGTCAGAAGGAGACTCCAAAATATCATCCAAAAAAATTTTGAGACACACTTTGTTTCTTGGAATATTTCCAACATGATCTCTGAAGTAAAATATCTAATGAATTCTTTCATGAATGTCACTTTCAATAATGTCTTCTGTGAAGGAAACTGTGTTTTTGATCTCCTTGTGAACATGGGGGTTTTTGAACCTAGTCTCATTGTCTGGAGAGATCTTTTCCCTCTGTACCTTAACGATGTCAATGCTCTGGATTTTATTTCTCAGTATGACCCCTGTATTTGATGGGGTTCTTGTTGCTCCATGTGGATCAATATTCAAATCTTTTATCAACATGTGATAAGTCATACCTGCATAAATATCATGAGTGGAAGACACATCACAAGTTTTAATCAAGTAGAACATCCCAAAGGATATAATGCAACCGCATCTTCGCACTTCACTGTTGATGTCACCTGTGATAGGCTACTTAATCTTCAATATTTGAGAAGATATCATCTCTTGATTTGCAACAACTTTGACATGGTATACACGTCAGTTCATGATGCCAAATTCACCAACTAAAATATTCTTGCCGATGGTTTTTGTGGGAATTCTTTGCTCAACATCACAATCAACATTCCCTCTCTTAGTTACTAGTGGATTCACCTTTAGAGGAATATGGGGCAGCATCATCATCCATCCTGGCACTCCAACAATCCTTATCAAAACCATGTGTATTTTCACTCGACTTGGTACTTACAAGTGGCTACCCCTGTGAAGCCCAATCTCACCCTCGATTGGTCCATTTTCATATTTTTTGTCGATGGTGATCCTACTAACTTTTTTACTTTCATAGAAATAATCAATCATGCTAAGAGCATTGGAAATCATCACTTTTTTTGCCTCGAGAGACTGCGTATTGGGTCCTTGTGATCACCAGTGGAGTCTTTTTTTGTCGTTGTTGACAACAATTGCCTCTGAATATAGCACCACTCCCTCTAGAGCCCATTTTCTCTTGACTTGTGCTTCTTGGTATTTGCTACTACCTTCCTATTATATGTTCCACTTTCGTGTCAACCCACCCATGCAAATTACTTCCATATCAAGTGCCATCATGTCCCATGCTTTTCTGGCATGAGTTTTATGTGGTATGTGTCATTGCAACTGGATATGTGTTTTAGAAGGATCATCTACCTTCTTATCCTCTGCCTTTCGAACCTCATATTGTTATCCTCTCCCCATATCCCATATGTGCTGGTGCATTTCTCCTCTACCTCCCTCATCTTGTCAAGCCCTATTCTGATGGCTGAATTTGAACCCTCTGCACTTCACCTTACTACTCTCATTGAGGATATTTTTTGAGACCATGGCCTCCTCAATTTCCTTCAACTTTTTAATGGCTATGACCCTGACCTTTTCCTGGATTTTATGCTGAAGTGGGATAGAGGACATGTTGTCATCCACATGTTGAGTTTTATGGCTATCGCTAACCTCTTGGCTGAGATCATGGAAATCCTGAACAAAGGGGAGATTATCAATAGAGAGAAGCATTTGCTTCAAGGAGAGCTATCTCTCTTTAGGGATTGTGGTGAGTCCTTGGGCAGTGACAAGGGTGGCATTCTATGGGATACTCTCCCAAAGCTATAAGATGTGGTGATGGTGATGGTCCTCTAGTACTTTACGTTGTATAGCCCCAAAGCGGTCTTGAGGAGCTTCCATTTGGTGTTTCTCAACCACTTGTAGGAAAAAATACTATCAATATCTTGGAGTACCTTTTCTGGTTTGTCGAACGATCGGTACTAAATGTCAAGAGGGGTTCTCATCCTTCCCCATACACTAAGGCCTTCATTTGGTAATCTACATTTATGTTTTGGATCAGCAAACTCGTAAATCTATGGGATAGGTGGTCTCTCCCATGGGACCAACGGACGATGCTGGTGGAGACACTTTTGCATCTCCAAGAACCAATCAGACCCTAGACTTTGATGCTAAATTGGAGGGAAATTTGGGTACTCGTCGCTCCACTAGGAGAAAAGATAGCAGTGGCAAATATAAGGCTCCCATTATTGTTGATAATGATTGTACTAACAACTCTCTTTCCTTTTAGGTCAAACCAGATACTGCACCCAAGAAAAGTCACCCTATTAAGGGTTCTTCCACCCAGCCTCCCCCCCTTCTAGACTCCAAAGTTTCCTACTAGCCTAATATTTCCAACCAAGGCCTTATCCACGACCTCCATGACATTATGAAGGCCCTAAGGAGAGCGGCTAGGGTGACCTCCTCTCTCCTCTCTCAGGCCAAGACTCTCCTAGATGAATACAAGGACCAGTTCGATATCTTGGAGGAATTTGAGAGCCTGGTGGGTGCGACCAGGGATGGCCACGAAATTGGAAAACCCAACATCTAGTTTATTTCATGGATCTTTTGTATTTTTTTTTGCTTTGGGTGTACGTTTCTCTATTTTCTATCTCACAACTTGACCCTGCGTGGGTTTCCTTATGGAGGTTTTGGTTTGGTTTCTTCTTATTGCCTCTACAAGGGCTTCCTTTTTTTGTTGATGGTTTTTGTAATGATCCGTAATGGGATATCATTCTTGTTGCTCTGCTAAGGAGTACTTTTTTAGTTAGACTCCATTTGTAAAAGGTTACAGAATCCTTTCAAAACCCCTTTACCAATCAAAAATAAATAAATAATAATAATATTTTTGTCTTGCATATATTACCTTTTTGACCAGATTTGAAGGGCCATTATATTTTAAAATATAATTATTTTACCTGGATATGATGAATTACAAATCAAAATAGATAACACTCATAATATTTTATTCAACACCTAATATAGTATTTTGATTTTATGGTGGTTTCTTTTAGGTTAGCAAAATACACCTATAGTTTTAAGTTTTTGATGCATAATATATTTTGGTATGACATGTATACATTTATAGTATTTTTACTTAATCTTATCCTTATTTATTCTAAAAATAAATATTAACATGAAGATCATTTATGATGTGTTACTTTTTTTAAGAGAACATAAAATATTTTAAAATATTTCAAAGTATTCCTTCTTCCAAACAAAACATTAGTATTTAGGAAATGTTATATCTAAGGAAATTTTATTGGTTTTTTCAAGTTTAGACTTATTAAAGAGTAGCCATCATCAATAAATGTCTAAAATTAGAATTTTTGTGGATCTTGTGGGATTTTTATCATACATTTATTTAGGTTTTTTCTAGATTAAAAAAATTCTCACCTTATTTCAGTATGAACGAAAGAGGTTTATGTGGACAAAAAGATATGATTTATTGTCTAAAAATATAAAATATATCTTCACCAATGGACCCATTTTGGTTATTATCAATCCAAATAAGGATATGTTTTATTTGTATTGATGCATCTATAAATTGATTACGAGATATGTTGATGCAATATGGATGCATGGTTGGTTATTCCCCATGCAAGATTAAATATTATAAAGTGAAGTGACCTATTTATGGCCTTGAATTATCCATAATTATTAATGCATTAAATATATAATGATATTAAATTCTTATAAAATGTGTATGTCTAGGTCAAGTATCAAATTTTTAAGTACATTACACTTCATCAAGCCTAAATGCTCATTGAAATTTATATTACTTTTATTAAAGTCTAATGTATATTACTTTTATTAAAGTCTAATGTGGACTAGGTGGAAGGAGTCAACTAAACAAAAACCTCCCCTAGAAGCAAAGCATTCAAGGTTCACTCTCAACATAGTGTAAGATTTGTATTTTTTCTATTTTACACACTCCAGATGATGTATTCGGACTTCATCCCTTAGTTGGCAAGGTTCCCATATGACTTGCCTATAGATGGTTCCTTTTGCAATTGCTCTTAGATAATATTCTAAGTGACAAAAACTAAAGTTGTGGCAAGTGTATGATGAAAGATTTCCTTTTCATAAGAAAAGGAAATACAATATGGAAACACCTTGAGTTGACAACTTCTTCATGATGACACTCCCCACAATGTATTGTTAAGATGACAATTACTAGACGGTATTCTTCATGACAACACTTTCATAATGTATTGGAAAGACAAATTACTAGAAGTTCTTCTTCATGACTATAGTCCCCATGACATATCCCAATATGAAAATGATGTATTCATTATTTTTCTTTGAAATTTTCTCTCAAATGGATATCAGCTTGATGGAAAGACTTAGACGACAATTATCGTTCTTTGGAGATGGCTTTTCTTGTTACTTCCCTTTGAACAGAGTCTTCACACAAATTGTTGCAAAATTTGCCCTCACCTTTAAAACTCCACACACACTAATACATGTGATTTACCGCTTAAAACTCATATAGCACAAAGTATTTATCGTTTAAAAAGGCACACCAAACAAAATTTGAGGTGAATAGCAATGGTATTGCCTATATATTAAATAACTATACATCTATTATTTTTTGCATCTATCTCTCTTCTTATGAATGTCTCTGCACTCTTTTATTTTATGCCCATGACATTCCCTCTTCCTCTTCTCTTATCTCTCTATGTTCTTCTCCTCTTACCCCTTAACCTTTTAAACATATTTTACTTTAAAGGTTGGATAAATAATTACTTTCTAACTTCCATTAGACGATTTCATAACAACCATTGGGGAGTTCACCTTCTAGTTTCTCACACGGATGCTCCTACATCATACTCACTAGGTGAGATAAAATGTTTCATGAGTTCCACCTCATAAATAAGAATTATTATTTCAAGTTATTACCATTTTAACTTATCTTTCTTCACAAGGCCATCCTTTCCATCTTATCCTTGCTTTCTTTTGAGAATGAAACCTCCTTTGGTAGAAGGTTGAGAGATGGCAGGAGCAGCAGGGGCAATAGGAGTGGAAGGTGATGAGGGCGATGGTAGGATCCGGTCAAGCGGATTGAATGATGATAGAACAGGGCCAGGTAAGGTCGATTCAGACCTCGAGGTTCTCAATCCCCTCAAGAGTCACCCAAAGGGCCCTCAAGACAAAGTCCCTCCTAACAAAGATGCAATTGAAGGGTCCAGCCATGGAGCGATGTCCTATGTGCAGGTTCTTAGTGGAGGGGGTCATCCATATCCCTTATGAAATCCCCTTACTCAGGTCAGGGTGGATATCATGATCCTAATAGAGGTTTTTCCTCCTACATTTCCAAATCGTCCTATTCCCTAGTCGACAAGTTTATGGGGATACGACCTGACATGGAGACCATAAGGCAATGGGTCTTTTCCAAGTGGACAAATTTAGGGAATATGGAGATCATAGCCCTATCTAAGGAGTTTTTCATCATTAAAATCTACAACCACGATGATGTTAGTTGGATCCTAATATGCGAACCCTAGTTCTTGGGTAGGAGAAGCATGTTCCTTCGATGGTGGGCAGAAGATTTCGATCCCAATACCTAAAATATCAACTATGCACCAATGTGGATTTGCATCTCTGACTTACCCTTTCATTTGTGGTAAGAAGAGGTCCTGAAAGCCATTGCATGGGTGATAGGAGATCTAGTATCCAAAGCAGGATCCAAAATGGTCCATGCATGCATCTGTATCAACACCAATCTAGATAGGGAACTCCCTTCCTTTGTAAACCTAGTTTCGAGATCCTTCAGGTGGCACCAACCTCTTGAATATGAAAAAAAACCTGCCTTCTGCACCCAATGCAACATGCAAGGCCACCTCAAAAACCAGTGCCCTCTATCCAACCAACCCAGGGTGGACGAAGCTGCCAACCCCTTGGATCCAAAAGTGTCGGTTAGACCCTAAAATAGGTTCCCTCCTTGAAACCCCAATACCTAAAGGAAATTTCCTAAAAAATATGGGCCCACAGTGCAGTCGAACTAGGATCCCACAGAGCCTTTTGGCCAAGATAGACTGGTAGTGCATTCAAACTAGTTTGGTCTTGCACGGCATGCAACCCAAGATGGTACCATAACCAATGTAAACCAAGTATCTTCTTCATGATAGGCTACCTTAGTGACAAGAAAATTTAAGAGTAAGGTCGAAACCCTTCCACTTTTGAGTGTGGACCAGGTATGTCACATAGTCATCCCCTTTGAGATTTCTTCCAAGGGTCCTGTAGAGCCCCTTATAGCCAATAACCCCTCCCCCCAGTCTACCCCCAGGTTGATCTGGCGGGATCTGATCCTCTAGAACCCCTGCCCAAGTCTGGGCCTTCCATCCAACCTTAGGACCATTCATATTGATAGTGAGGATGAAGGCAGCCCCATACCTTCCTTGGCTCGATATAAAAGCTTCAGCCCAAAGCAAACCCATAGCAGAACATCCCTCATCAATTTTGGAAGTGAGAATAAGATGGGAAGGGCTTTCCTCACAAAGCAAATAAGGAAAGAAGCAATGAATGATATAGCCAATGGCTCCTAGTCTACCCTGCTAGCTGACCACCTTAAGATGATAAGAGAAAATCCAAATATTCCCAAACCTCCCCTTTAGCATGGGAAGAGAGGCAAAAATCCCTTAAAAGTTTAAAATTAAGGTTCTCACATGGAATGTGAGAGGGCTAAATGCTACCCCCAAGAGGCAGATTGTGGTCAACCTCAGAAAAGATTACTGCCCCACTATCTTCATCTTTCAAGAAACCAAGGTGAATGAAATGTCTTTCCCTATAGCTACCAAAGCTATATGACCCAAGAGCGATTTTGTTTTCATCCCCGCCCAAGGAACTTTTGACGAGCTACTTTGCATGTGGGATATAGCTCAAGTAGAAGGAAGGTTGATCTCGTCCTCCAATAGGATAATCAATTTGTTGATCCATTACAAAATTAGTAATAAAACATGCATTTTGTCTAGTATCTATGCCCCAAAAAAACCCCTAGAGAGAGGTGCTCTATGGAACTCAATAAGCCGCATGAGGAGCTCCTTCAAAACTATCCCCTAGATCCTGGCAAGAGATTTCAACTACCCCTTATTCCTATATGATAAGTGAGGGGGCAATGTGGTGGACACCAGAAGCATGGAATATTTCAGTGATTTCATAGATATGAATGAACTGATGGATGTCCAGCTAAAGGGAGCAAAGTACACATGAAGCAACAGAAGAACGAGCACCAACCTTATTTAACTGAAGTTGGACAGGGTCCTCCTCTCCCGTAAAGCCATCCCCATATTTGAGGATGCCACCCTCTATTCCCTCCCTAGAATAGGCTCAGACCATAGCCCCTTGCTATTTGAAGGAGCCTCAACCCCCTCCTTCAAGATCCCCTTTCATTTTGAGTCAATGTGATTTCACTACCCGGACTTCAGAAACCAGATGACCCAATGGTGGCAGTAACCTTTTTAGGGATCCTCGGTAGGAAATATATACCAAAAACTGAGATTCATCAAAGGAAAACTAAGAACTTGGAATAGAGGGGTTTTTGACATCTTCAAAAAAAAGTGTTTGATCAAATAAAAGTTGGAATTCATTGAACAACAAATACAGGAAGGAAACCATGAGAGCAATATCAGAACAGAGGAGATGCAACTCCTAGCTGAGTACCACAATTCCCTAGCAAGAGAAGAAACCTTCTAGCACCAAAAGTCTCGAGCCCTATGGCTCAAGGACAATGAATCTAACACCAAATTCTGCCTTGCCTTTACATTGTGAAACACTAGTTCCAACAAAATCACATATCTCTCTTGCTCCAACGGGAGGGTCACCAATGATATTTCAGAGATCATAGATGAAGTTGTCAACTTATTTCAAACCCTCTTGGGATCCTCCACCATAGAGTCTCCTCAAGCTACGAAGGCTCTCTTGGCCAACATACCCCATTCCATTTTTGACTCCACCAACAAAATTCTCATCAACCCTCTTTCTATGGATGAGATCAAAAGGGTCCTCTTCTCCATGCAGTCGAACAAGGCCCTTGGCCCGGATGGCTTTCCCCCTTGCTTCTACCAAAAATTTTAGGACCTGATCGGGGCTAAGGTTTGCAAAGCATTTAAGGATCTCCAGATGTCCAAATCCATTCCCAGAGTGATCAATTCAACCTTCATTACTCTGGTCCCCAAAATCCCAACCTGCAAGACTTTGTCTAACTTCCAGCCCATCAACCTCTATAATGTCCTCTATAATATCCTGACTAGAGCTCTTGCAAACAGACTCAAAACAACCCTCCCCTCATCATTTATCTATGCCAAAGAAGCTTAGTCAAAGGTAGGATCATCACTGATGGAGTCATTACCATTCATGAGGCCCTCCATTCTGCCACCCTAGATAAGAAATTAGTTATCCTCCTCAATTTGGACATGAGTAAGACCTTCAATAGAGTTCAATGGGGTTCCTTTCTGAAATCCTCCTCAAGTTTGGTTTCCACCCTAGCTAGGTCGACCTCATAAACAAGTGTATATCCTCCTCCTGGTTCTCTGTTCTGGTCAATGGTTCGCCCACTGGGTTATTCCCAAACTCGAGGGGCCTAAGTCAAGGAGACCCCCTATCCCCCATCTTATTCATTATCTTGGCCAAAGCTTTGGGTAGATCCATAAAAAATCTAGCAAGAAGAGGGCTCATTTCAGGGATTAGAACTGCTTCCAGGATTCTCCCTGTCACTCATCAACAGTTTATGGATGATACCATCCTTGCCACCATAGCCTCTATTCCCTAGGATCGAACCATAAAGAACATCTTGCACCTCTACGAGGAAGCGATGGGGAAGGAGATAAACTTCCTCAAGAGCAAAATCTATTTTCTCAGCACCCCCCTCTCTTGGCAGACCAAAATCACCAGGATCCTGGGATGCTCCCCCAGAAGTCTACCCACGACCTATCTCAGGCTCCCTCTTTTCATCAACAACCCCACTGCATCCATGTGGAACTTTGTCATTGATAGAATAAGGAAAAAGCTGGCTTCTTGGAAATGCCATCTCCTCTCCCAGACAATGAAATCCACCCTCAATTTAGCTTACCTCTAAAGTATCCTGGTTTACTTTCTTTTGTATCAGTAAGTTCCAAGATCAAGAAAATCCAAAAGAGGTTTATGTGGTCGGGGAGCAAAGACAAAAAAAAATAATCCCTCTGGTGGCTTGGGATAGGGCCTACCATAGAAAAAACAAGGGGGGCATTGGTCTCAAATGAGTAGCTCTCATGAACTTGGCCCTACTAGCCAAACATGCTTGGAAGATCTACTCCAGTGATAGTTCAGAATGGATTGCAATTGTCAAGGAGAAATACCTTCAGAACCATAGGTTTTTGGATGCTCAAGGGCCCCAGAATGGTTCGGTGTTCTGTAAGTCCATTACCCAAACCAGAAACCTCATCCAGAAGGGTAGTGGATGGATTCTAGGCAAAGAGAACATTATTGACTTCTGGCATGACCATTGGATGCAAGAGGATCCCCTAAGTAAAAAAAAAGAGCTAGCAGCTTTGAAGCCTTTCACCGATGACACCATGGGGTCCAAGGTAGACAAATTCATAACCCATGGTGAAGGAAGGCCAAGATGGAGAACCATTGAAGTGGACACATTTCCTGATCAAGTTGCTGTGTTGTCCAACCTTCTCCAAGAGATCACCATCCCAAGGGGATAAGCCAAAGATAGACCCATCTGAAGAGGAACCGATAGTGGAGCCTTCTCGGTCAAGTCGGCCTATGCTTCCCTAAGCCCAACCTTGGAACCAAGCATCCCCTTCAACCTAGTCCAAAAAGTAAAGCTCATCCTTAAGATCAATTTTTTTTGGACTGCCATCCAAAATAAGATCCTCATGATCAAGAATTTGTCCAAAAGAGGATTTGCGATCCCCAACCACTGCTACTTGTGTCTGTCCAGTTGGGAGAGCATAAACCACATCTTATACACTTGTGGGTTTTCTTATAAATCCTTCAGGCACATCTTCAATAGCTTTCACATTCAATGGGCCTAGCCCCAATCAATTGTCAACCTTTTTTCCTAATGGCCAAATCTGTTCCACAATCCTAGGCTCAGAACCCTATGGTCCTTGTGCCTTCCTCACCTTCTTTGGAAAATTTGGTTAGAGCAGAACAAGATAGCCTTCTCAAACCCTTCCAGGGATCCCCTATCTATGGCCTCTAAATCCATAGTATTTACCATTGAAAACTCTAGGCTCAACCCCTATCCTACACCCCCTTCCTCATCCTCTGAGGGCGCTATCTTCAAGTCCCTTGGCATCATCCCAAAGAATACCAATGACCAACCAATGCCAAATCCTAAAACCAATTCCAAATGGTGCTCGCCTCCTAAAGGATGGATCAAGCTAAATTTTTATGGGGCTTCAAAGGGGAATCCAGGCAAAGAAGGCGTAGGAGGGGTCATCAGATATCACCATTGCAATTTGATCTTGGTCTATGTGAGATCCCTTGGACATCAATCTAACAACTATGCAGAAGCTATGGCTTTGGATAAGGGGCTACTACTACTCCAAGAGGACCCTAGGGAAGCGATCATTAAAGGAGACTCACTAAATATCATTAACTACATGACCAATTGCAAGGATCCATCATGAAAATTCTACAACACCATCCTAGAATCCAGGAGGCTTCTTTAGAATCATCCAAGAGCAATTATTCACCATATTTTTAGGGAAGCCAATCAAGAAGCTGGCCTGGAAGCCAACTTGGCAACCTCCACCAATAGACTAAAAATTTGGAGGGAGGACTTTCTCCAGGTCACCATTAACACAGCTAAGCAAGAAATCACCACAAGTCAAGTTGATAATTCTCAAAGTCCTAAGACCCTCTTAGATCATTCCAAGAGTGCCCAACCCCGTGGTAGGGCATTATCAAGGTCTACTTAGTTTTTTGGCAATTTTCACATGTGGATCATGTCAAGGTCTAAGTTCAAGAAAGTGAGAAGCAAATTGTGGGAAGTCACCCACCTACAGGATAAAGTCAAGCTATGGTGGCCATCCAAATTTGAAAGCTTTGGCATGTGCACTAACCAGGTCGATGGGTTCCATTTCACCACTACTAAAAGCAACATGGGCAACCATAAAAAGAAGTAGGTCTAGCCATCAACCAATTCTAGCACATGGAGCCAGCGTCGAATCTCATCTGTGACATTTGACATTCCTCCCACTCATCTCCGTTTATCCCTTTGGATGTTGTCAAATAGGGGCCTTGATCTCTGAGCATGTCTCGATAATCCAAGTCTTAAGCATGGCAAGGCTAGCCCACTCACTCTCATCATTCATTGCTTGCCCATTCCCAACCCATCTCACGAGTCATCCCAAGTGGCTCGTTACCGTTTGCATGTTCAAACCCACCTAACCCTGTCCATATTCCTTGTCATGCCTTTGCCTTCCTTTTTTAATCCAGTGTTCCACATCCTTCTCTTTGTTAGCTGGTCTACCTTCACCTTTCCTATAGTGGCAGAGCCCTTTCTTGGTCCTTGGTTCTTCCTTTCCAAGTTTATCTGTCGTAGCCTCCCTGCTCCAATAATGACCTACATTGAGCCAATATTCCTACAACTAAACACCAATGCCAGAACCTTCATGGATGCTAAGAATTTTACCCTATTTCTAGAGAAATTTGTCGGATCTGAAGATCCCATTACTGATGATTTTGTCAGTTCCTTGAACTAGGGCAAAGTAATTGTCCAAGGGCTACATTTCATGGTCACTAATGAATTGTTGGTGGCTATAACTGGCCTTCCCCTACTTGGTCATCTCATCAGACGCGAGAAGCATAATTGGAAATAAGAGATAGAATAGTTACCTGACAAAGGGAAAATCCTTAGGTGGGACAAATCTAACTTGTATGCGTATTTCCTCTTAGTCCCATGGAATTTTGCCATCATGCTCATTATGCAATACATCGCCTATAATGACACGTCCAAACCCCTCTGTATCTTTCCTTAACCACCTTCGATATGGGAGACCCGTAAGTGTCCCCTACTACCTCATATATTCTATAAACCTCACCCTAGAAAATTTCCAAAAGTCGAGTGGGCGACCTAGACACCAAGGACTCCTCACAATTATCTACAAGCATGCTTTGGCCCACCAACCTCCTGTTCAAAATATTCAGCCCATGGCTTCCCAGCCCCTTGTCGATAATCCCCCCTCCCCTCTCTACGAGCCCCCAGATGGCTCTAACCAGGATGTAGGGCATCCCAAAGATACTCCAAACCGTAATACCAAGCGTAGTGAGCAGATGATGCGAGGGTCTTCCCAAACACCCCAAGCTGGCAGATCCTCTGCCAGACTCAAGAAACCTAAGTTGGAAGCGTCTTCTTCTTCCACTCAGATCATATTAGAGATAGAGAGTGACAAGGAGGTCTCAGGGAGTCAGCTGATGCTTTAGCTAGCGGTCTTATCTATCAATACGACTATCACTCAGTTGCAAGAAGCATCTAGGGTCTTGGGGAAGTATTCTACCCTAAATAAGGGCAATGGCAATAACTGACGAGGATAGGCCCCTAATGGATTTTTTTGGGTTTGCAATAGTTTTGTCTATGGGTGTGGTGTGTTAGCAGGTTTTTTGCATGGGTTCTATCATATGCTATATGTGTGTCTATTCAGATTGTAGGTTTTGCCCAGAATGTTCAGTTGGATCGAGGTGTTTTGGGAGGTAGGGTCCCTTATGTATGTAGGGGAGTATGGTTGAAGGTTGGGTTAAAGTGTCCTCTTTCGAGGATAAGAGGAATTTTGTTTCTACGGTAGATCTACTGCTATAGTTATCTCTGTTGCATGGCTTCTCTAAGAATTTTGTAAGAAGGTTTTGGGGACCCATTCAAAAACCGTCTTTGTAAATATAATTAACTTAGAAAATAAAAAACCTCCTTTGGTAAAATTTTCTCAAAATTTGTTTTAATGTGTCCCATTCCATCGCATCCATATAACAACAATCAACATGTATTCTTTTTACTACTTCCTTTGAGTGCCAACACCTTCTGTTGGAGTGATTATGTCCTCCATAAATATCACAAAGATTTAGGTTCCAACACTTTGTTGCTACATGTCCATATCTCCCAAACTGGCTATAAAAACCCATCTTAGGACTTTCATCCCTTGTGATATTCTCTTATATTACAAATATGGTCGTATCGCTTCCTACTTGACCTATATATACAAGGTTTTATTTATGGCATTATGGCTAATTTCACACCTTACCCATATCTTCCCAATCCTTTTCCAATATATGCCTTTCTTCTTGTTAACTTGGAGCCAATACCTTTGGTGTACTTTTCAAAGTACTAAAACTCTTCATCACCACTATGTTATTCAACAATATGACCTTCATCACATCCATCAATGATCTTATGAGGTTCATATTCCTTTGCTATCTCTTTACCATTTCTTTTCTTTTTCTCTTTTTCTTTATTTGCAACAAGAATCATTGTACCATTATCTTTATCATCACTACTATTGGTGACCTAGGCTGTCTACCTCTTCTTTATGTTTATTCTCTTGATTTTTTTTACCTTTTATTTCTCATTCTCCATTTGGTGTCATACTATAAGTTGACTTATTATGTAATCTCAATCCGAGACTGAAACCTATATGATGATCAATTCTCCTTATGGGCAACCCATATTTTGAAATAATCTCTACATATTCTTCCAAAAAATCCTTCACTTCATGTGGAATTTCATCCATATTATCCACTATCCCTTCTTCTATGGGTTTAGCAATGAAATCAAAACATGCTTCCTTCTTCTTCATTCCCTTCAAGGATTGTTTTTCCATACCTAGGCACATTGTAGGACTATTGTCTACTTTTTTTTGTCCTTTAATGGACTTAATGTGTACCTCTTTTCATATTTCTCAATAGTGTAGGTGTTCACCCTACCATCATGCACTGCTTGTCTATAAAATTTCCATGGCCTTCCCAACAAGACATGACAAAAATCCATAGGCATAATATCCCATAGTATCTCATATTTGTAAGAACCAATTTGAAAGTCCACCATACATTGTTCACTCACCAAAATGTGATGTCCGTTTTGTGACCATGATACCTTATAGGGATTTGTATGTTCAATCCTCTTCAAGCTAATATTTTCTACCATATTTGTAGATACTAAATTATCCATACTCTTGCTATTCACAATCACATTCTAACATTTACCTCCTGAATTACAAATTGTCCTGAATAGGCTCCTTCTTTGCTCAATTTCATGCACCTCATTTGTTGGTTTCAATAATACCCTTTTCATCATAAAATATTCTCCTTGTTTGGGTTCTTCTATGTGCTTTGATGAAGCAATACTCTTTTCATCTGCTTGTACAATTTGGTTATGGGTTTTCTATCCATGCTCGTTGGTCTGGTATGCTTGAGGATACTCATATGCTCTATGTCCTTCTTCTAAGCACCTATAACAATTGCAAATAAAACCATGCCCTATACCAAAAATAATTTTTTTGAAATAAAAAATTGAATCAAATGTAGAATTCCTTTTAACTCCCTAATTTTAAAATTTTGAAATCTATTTTATCCTTATCATTCCAATTAAAACATTTAAAAACTTTATCAAAAATCATGCACTAATAATAAATCCCTTTTTAGAAAACCTTTATCACTCCATAAATTAAAATGTGTTAAAGATGAATTTGCTTACCCAAAATTTTAAATTCAACTCTAATTTTTTATCTCCATGTGGTCTTTAATCTAATATTCCATGTCACCTCATAAAGGCATACATTATTCACGTCACTCTCACAAAACTTGGTAACATTTCACCTTCTTTATTTCAATGTCTCTCTTGGGTGCATGAACTATGATTGGATGCTTCAAATCTCTTGGAACTACTACTTGCATCTTACCAGATGTTTCTTTCTTGTCTTACTAGACATTATTATTTCTTCTTACAAGGCACTGATGTCTTGTCTTACCATACATTACTATCTTTTCTTCCAAACACTACTATTCTTGTCTCTTCCATTCTTCAGGGCAATGGAGCTTTTGTTCTTCCTTTCCTTAAATATTTGGAGCTTTTGCTCTTCCTTTCCTTAGGCTTGAAATTCTCATAGAGTGTTCCTCTTAGATTATGGTCGGTGTTGCCTTTCTTAGGTCCAAACTTATCTCAATATCGAATATCATCTTTTCTTCAAATTTTGAATGTCCTCTGGTGGCGTTGAAAACTTTTGGATGACCTCCTATGTAGTGCTTCTAATTGCACTTAATATCTCATTGTCCTCTTCTTATCTCAATAGAAAATAGTTGGAGATACTCCAACTCAGATGACTTCTATTTTTTCTTTAATAGGTTCTTTTCTCCTTTCTTTTATCTTTCATTTAATCTTGAACTAGTGTTTTGCTTCATATTCTTACTTCATCTCAAAGATATAACTACAATGTTGGCTTACAACCACTTTCTATTGCTTATCATCTTGTTCTCTTCTTAAACAACAACTCACTTTTTCTTATTTAAAGCTGGCGCTTTTTTCTTTGTATTTTAGCCCATATTCTTTTCAATGGACTAAAAAATTCTACTTGAAAATATCAATTTCTTTAATAATAATATTAGGGTAATTAGTAACCCAAAATCTATCTTGGCCAACATTTCCTCCACATGGCTCTTCCTCCAAATTCACACCAAATATTTTCTTTATTGCTAGCTCTTTAATATTCACACCAAAAATAAAAACTGGTGATAGCTTTAGAAAACTACCCATAGTAGTTCTAATGTTATTAATCCAAATCCAAATATTCACACCAAATGTTTTTTCTTCTGATGCTAGAAATAGAGACTACTCGAAGTAGCTTTGATAAAATCTACACAATGTAGCTATGATACCACTGTTGGATTTTTTACTAGATTATATCAAGTCCCAATATCCAATATCCTGAGTAGTCTCAAATATTAGAGCAATTTCATATAAATGTTCAATGTCAAAGAACATAACATTAATGTAAAATAACAATAATAAGAAGTAAAATGACCAATATCATTCATGCAATAACATGAAGAAAAATTACAATAGAATTGCTCAAACTATATACAAGCTTCAATATTTAGTGATTCTTTGATACTACATTTTTTATTCATTTCATGGAGCTTTCTCTCCATAATATAATCTTTTAAAGGTGACTCTTCAACTATTTTCTCTCATCACATATCTAGGAGATGCAACCTTTTCCATGCATAAGATAAATCTCTCATGCCTCTTGGCTTCTCATCTTGCCACTTGTATACATGACTCTTGACTCTCTATTTACTCTTGCACACTTTATTCTATGACACTTGCACACTTGTCTATTTTAGGATATGTTTTGAAAGTAATAAAACTATTAAATACACCATCTCATTTTTTAAAACCATATATAATCTTAATAAATATTTCATCTTGAAAATCCAATCTAGGATTATCACTCATGAACACAAGTTGATTAAGTTTTGGTATATGGAAATGAAGGGGCAATAAAGGATTTCAAATATTTCTATTACATCCACATCCATATTAGGCTCAAAATCTAACTCATAATCCTCATACCTATCATCATAAATAATTTATACTTTATGTAAGTTTCGTTAGAGGATTTATGTTAGGTTTATTTATATTATCTCTTCCCAAATTTTAGTCATATATCTTCTTAAATTTTGTATTATGTTTATATTTTGTTCTTAGAATATATTGTTTTCATATTATTGCTATGGTACCTAGGGATAGGCATATTTGGGATATGATATTATATTGTATATAGGTGTTATATATAGTTAGCATGGGACCCACATAACCTAAGGTTTATTATATTGAAATAATTTATTGTAATAATGACATGTATAAGGGTTTAGTAGTTAGAGAGGATTAGAATTATACCCTCCCCAAAGTAGCATTAGATTATGAGTATATAAAGAAGGGATATTATCATCGTAATCATCATTTATACTTGTATTTTTTATGGCCTCTAATACATGTAAGAGACCTTACCCTTTCTAAGTGGCTATGAGATATTGCCATATCTAAGTAGTGCACCCATATTGGGAGGTATAATAGATATATTCCTTACTTAAGGAGTGTTATTGGTGTTTTCCTATCATAGGTGTATTATCTATAAAAGTCTTATTGAAATGGTTGAATTTGTTGATATATTTGCATATAGTGAATGATTTATGTTATGACAGTAAAATTTTGTAACAAGTGGTATTAGATCCATAATTTTAACAAAGTGGAAATTATTTTTATATTGCAAAGCTTGGGAATTTTTTTTAAACATCTCATCTTTTACGAGTCATATCTTTGAATAAAATTATATGATTTAGATGATTCTTTTACCATACTATTTAAAATTTGAAATAAATTGAAATGAGTGGTCATATGAAGGAATCAAAGTAGTAGTGAGTGGGATATGTTTCTATAACTTTATTCATCTGGAATAATGACAATGATATTTTTTCAAATTAATTTTTTTATTAAATATCATTTGAAGTATATTTTAGTTTGGAGTGGAGCAATAACAACATGGCACCAAATGCGTAATTAGCATAGTTATTAGAGTTGCATAAAAGTAACATAGCATCATAGAAGACCTTCATTAATCATGATTTCACTTGGATGGATGGATGATCAATATTGGTACCAATTGTTAACAATGCTAAAAAGAATGTACCATTTGGTTTCTTCTCATGTTTCAAGAATGAAATATCTTTAACAAGGGTGAAATATTATGTTGCCTAGGGATAGGTTTATTGGAATATGAAATTATATTGTATATGGGTGTTATGGATAGTTGGCATGGACCACACATAACATAATTTTTATTGTATTGGAATAACATATTATAATAATGAGTTAGATAAGTGTTTAGTAAATAGTTAGGGTTAGGGTTATACCCTCCCTAAGGTAACATTAGATTATGAGTATGTAACAAAGGAATATTATCATTGTATTCATAAATAATACTTGTAATCTTCTATCATCTCTAATGTATGTAAGAGACTTTACCCTCTCTAAGTTGTTATGAGATTTTTCCCTCTCTAAGTGGTGCTTCCATATTGGGATATCTTATGTAGTTAGTTATTACTTAAGAAGTATTATTGATGTCACCCTCTCCTAAGGGTATTATCTATCATGGTCTCATTATCTATATTATTGAAATATGGAATATTACTTTGTAGTTGAATTATTTGATGTTTTTGTATATTGATTAATTATTTATGTTATGAGATTAAAATTTTATAATAAAGAATCATCAGTGAACTTTCTTAACAATATACGCTCAAATCTTGGCCATGAAGGTGCATGACCCTTGTAACTTGTTTCCCTCATAATCCAATTTGAGAACATGATCATAAAATAATAATAATAATAATAATAATATCAAAATAACCTTATAACATATGTATTCTCAAAAAAGATTCCATATTGAAAATCCAATCTCTAAGAGTTTCACCCATGAATAAAAGTTTATTAATTTTTGGAATATGGAAATGAGGGGTCAATAAAGCATTTCAAGTGTTTCTAATACATCCACAACCATATTAGGATCAAAATATAAAACATAATCCTCATACCTATCATTGTACAAATTTTTCACTTCACATAAGTTTTCTTGGAGAAATTATTAGGTTTATTTTTAATGTCTCTTCTTAAATTTTGGTCATATATGTATTCTAAAATTTTGTATCAAGTTTGAAATTTGTTCTTAGAATAAATTATTTTCATCTAATTATTTTACAAGTTTGATTACATCCAACATGTCTTCAATTTTTTTATACTTTTTGATAGTTTATCAAACCTTTCTTATAAACTAGATAATTAATGATCTACAACATCCTTGAAGGATGACATATCAACTATTTAATTGAATAATATTTTTATTTATGACTCAATATTTTTGACGGATATTGGTTCATGCAAAAGAACCTCACTTTTCATTACTTCAACATTACATACTTAATACAAAAAATTAGTTACATGAAGTTGTAATGGATCAAGATCAAGATGTAACTAATATAACCTCCATGTAACCTCCTATGAGCTATAATAAAATAATATAAAAATTACCTAACAATAAATAATGTAATAATTTTCTAACATCCTCCTTATTACATTATTTGTTAGATAAACAAAGCCATGAAACAATTCAAATATGACACATACAAGTGCTTTTTAGTCCAACTTATCGGTGACCCATATTCTCTCTCATATAGTACAAGTATGGAATAGTCAACCTAGTTATTTTACCATGTATTGGTTGGGTCACATCATTATGGTACCTATCACAAATGATATTGCTCTTTTGGTTGATATCATGGTCCTTATCATAGGTGACCTTGCTTTTTTGGTTGATGTCATGGTCCCTATCATGGGTGACATTGATCTTTTGGATAATGTCACAATCCCTATCATAGGTGGATTTGCTCTTTTGGCTAACATCATGTTCCCTAATCATGGGTGAAATTGCTTTTCTATATGACATGGTCCTCTTTGACCTTCAAGAAACTCTTCCACTCCCACTTTCTTTTTCTTCCTCTTCTTGTTCATAAAAATTGTAGGGTATAAGGAACTAAAATCACGAGAACAATGGTACTTGCAAGTACTATAACCACTCTCATTCTTTAAACCTTTGAGAATATTGATTCCCTTATTTTATATAATTTGGATGACAATTTATTTTAATCTCCCCTCTGCCCTACCACTTGACAGCCATGTGGACCACTAATACTTATTATCATTGGTAATTACTCTGTAATAAGCAACAAAATTCAATGGGAGGAGTTATAATCTCATGGGTTGTGGTGTTGTTAAGAGACTTCCAAAACAATATCACCAAAACCTTTATACATTCTCGAAGTCCAAGCCACCTTTCGAAGTTGTTATATGCTATATTGTAAGTCTTTCTTGATGATTAATAAGTTAACAATTATGGAGTTGTTGACCTCCAAGAGTTGATCGGGGAGGTTGATTCCACTTAATATGAGTATTTATAGACTTTAAATGGCTTTGTTGCAGATAATCACTTCCATAGATATCATCAACAATGCTCTAGGATCTTACACATATTGTCCTCCATCTATTTGATGTCTCTACCCTCCCTTCATGGCATCACAACTACATGTTCTCCATTTCACCCTTCTTCTCTTCTCTACCTTGAGAATGTCTTATTGCATAACATCTATATAAATTCACATAGTAACATTGGGGTTTTTATCCTCCATATAAGGAGATTACAAACCAAACCCTAGGTAGGCAAGCATTGCTTTCATTATCTATGATGATGAGCACATACATGCTGCAAATATAAGCACATTGATAAATCCATATGGCCTCACAATTAATGTTGCACACTATAAGATACTTATTATTGGCCTTCATCATGCCTTAAAACTTGTAATTATAAATTTCATCACCTATAGGCATATGGAGTTGGCAGTGGACCAAGTTATTGATGACCAGGCATATGGTGACAACAAGATGAGGAGGTTCCAAGAAAAAATACAAAAATCAAGGGAAATTATTTTATTAAGCTTGTGTTTGTTGCAATCATCTTTTTAAATCTCCATATGGCCCAACAACACAACCAACATCCCAGTTGGACACATTCCTACACAAGATAGCTATGATACCGATGTTGGTTCTTGGAAAAGAACCTCACTTTCTATTGCTTAAATATTTCATATTTAACACAAAAACCAGTTAGAAGAAGTTGTAATGGATCAAGATCAAGATGTAACTGATGTAACCTCCATGTAACCTCCCATGAGGTATAATAAAATAATGTAATAATTACCTAAAATTAAATAATATAATAATTGCCTAACATTATAGGGCTGCAAATGTTATTTATTTTTGGAATATTACGATGCCTTTCTTGACTCCTTAGAGGTAAATTTTCATGATTCATATACTCTATATTTTTATTTTATTCTTATAAATCTCCTTTGGATCCTTTCCCATCCTTTTGTAGAAAGTGTACCTAAAGTTTTTTTACTTGTAATGGATTACATCTCCCAAATTTCTTAAAGGCTTATCAAAGATCTTTCTTTTTCTTAAATTGTCTTGATCAGGTGAACAACATTGGATAGTTCTTTGACTGGGGTAATGACTTGCTTAATAATTTTTTTATTTTGCTATTATAAACAATTATGATTAGATATTATATTATAAAATAAAATTGCATCAGAAGTTGGAAACAAGAGAAATCAATTGACAAGAATTACCCTTATCACTAGTCTTCATGAGAAAATTGTTGGTTGGAGGTTCTTGCTTTCGTATTTATCCACCTTTCATGTTTTACACAGAAAAAATTAAATGCTCTAGTGAACTTGTGATAAATTAACTTATAGAATTAAGCAATACCAATTTGCAACTTTCCATGATTTGTAAGATAAATAGTAGTAATGAGATATTTACAAAATCAACAATAGAAAATCCAATAAATGTTAAAAAAATAATTTATAAATATAGATCTTTAAAGCAAATCCACACTACTTAGAGAGGACAAATTTTGGTCAAGCACAAAAATGACAACTAAAGAAATAATATATGAATTGATGATTAAGTAGATTATCTCTCTTTATATTTATAGATTTTTCACTACCAACCTTACCCCTATTACTTTGGTCTAACTCAATCCTAACCTACAATCCTAATCCAATCAAATAAAATAGAGTTCGTGTTACTATATTAATGCCATTAAAGTGATAAATGTGTTGGTGTACGTAAGGTAAAATGCACTTTTATATTAAACTTTAATTACCAATGCTAAAGTATTCATGATGCACACATTTAATAGATAATAAACATGTAGTAACATGATTAGTAATAATAAAATATTTCTTAGTATAAAGTATGTTATCTTATCATAGTGAATAAGGACAACATGTTCCTTATACTTTTCCACTAAAGTGTAAATTTATTATTGTAATATTTGAAAATAATTTTCTTAATTAGTATTTTAAAATTTATATTTCTATAACATTTGAATCATATTTTTAAAAAAATGTTATAAATTATTAAGTTTAATACTTGATTAAGTATTTTATTAAATATTAAGACAAATATTGCACATTAAGTTTTGCATGATTTTATATGTAAATTAATAGTGTAATATTAAAATTATTATTTCTCTCGTATAACTAGGATTTTGTTTATAGTAGTGAGAGAAAAGTAAGTATATTGATCAAATTGGTACCTTGATCTATGTTGGGAGATGACACTATGATGTGAACTAGTTGACCTTGATCTTTGAGTAGGGTTTATGCAATGTATTTTCTCCTTTGTGTATAAAATGGTTCCCAACCCTAGAGCATCAATGACTAGCACTGACAACATATGTGGGAATCCAAGTGATGAGGGCTCCAATCAAGCAGCCTACGAAATTCATCCTAAAGCTGGTCCACAAGGTAATATTCCTCTCTTGACATGGTTTTACCTTTGCCATAGTTTAATAGTACATGCAAGTGGTTAGAGTCCTTTACTCTAGTTGATTATTTTATGGATTGTATTCCCAATGAATCCACCCTACAGTATTGGGTGAACTCTTCTTGAACTCCTCATTAGGTTAAGCTTGAGATGATCCAAAACTTTACCAAGGGTTATTTTCCTTCTTGCTTTGTGGATTTTGTGCATGCAAAAGTGATATATGAACATGGTCCATGGTATCTAAGGAGTTTCTTGCTTGTTTTTCTCCATGGAATCATGATATTTTTTAGGAAAGGACCACTAAAGTGTTAGTACAGTTTGAATTCCTTGGTCTCCCCCTCCCCTCTAGTCCTACTTGAATCTCATATTGGCTCCATTGGGTCATGTTACCCTGGTTGAATTGGACAAGTATTTTTATGCATACCCACAAAAATGAGTATGTTCCTAATTGGACTTATCTAAAGACCTCAATGAGACAAGTGAGATCTAGGTTGGTGACTCTACTATATATCAACAAGTCTTGTATATCAAATTTACCAATACATGCTACTAGTACTAGTCGTTGGACCATAAGGTCAAGGACTGTCCTCTCATGCCCCATAATAAGGACAAGTTGGCCCTCAAACCAACTACTGTGACCCCCTCAAGCCAATGAGGATGGTTGTACCACTATTGGAGGGCATAAGAATGTGTGATATAATTCTTCTAAGGCCTTGCATCCCAAGATAGTAGCTAAGACACTAGCCACACCTATTTCAAAGAATTATAAGAATGTTAAAGAGAAATAGAATGTTGGTTAATCATCGATAGATGCCACCAAAAAAGAGGTTCCTAAGCCTTGAAAAAGTCAAACCCTAAGGTCGACCAACATGATCTCTCCATAACCTAAAATCCAAATAGGCTCTCCCACCACTCTTATATAGAAAGTGCCCAATCCTCTCACATCTTGCATCATGATATGGAGGATGGAGAGTTCATATCAGAAAAAATATTACACTTATCCAATATTCAATTGGGCAACTAAAGAGTTGATAGTTATAGTGTTTTAAAGTACCTTCATGGTGATCACATGTCATTAAACAACCTATCTCAATGAAATTTATTTTTTGGAATGTTTGGGGTCTAACATACTCTAAGCACAAGTATGTGGTTTGAGATGTTCATAAAAAATTCTCAAATCTTGGTATCCTTTGTTTATAGGAATTGAAAGTTGCAAGTTTTTCACTCTCTATAGTTTGTTGTGCCATTTGGACAACAAGCCACTTCCTTCACAACAATCATACACTAGGTCAAGGTAGTGTTTCCACTCTCATCTCCTCACGATGGTGGACCCACCTAGTGGCTCATGAATGTGATCCCACCCATAGAGCATTACGGATAATTTTTAGCATCAACAACCAGTTGCTCGAGGTGATTAATATTTATGCTTCCAGTGACATCATAGAATGTGCCCAATTGTAGATTTGGTTTGCATACTCTCTACCTTTCACCTAAAATTTATGTGGTAATATTAATATGATTGAAATGGTGTTAGATAAATATAAAGGCGATTTAATACATTAGATAGTTGGAAAAGGGTAACATAACTTTACATGCATTAAAATTTAGGATTTTTTTATCCCAATGTGGGTCATTGCCATGCCAGATCTCTTTGGTACACATGGTTCACCATGTGTGTATGACCTAATAGGATCCTCAAGCGACTTGAGAGGTTAATGTTATCAAGGTATCCCGCATTTACTTTTTCTAACTATTTTCCCTCCCAATAGAGCTAGTACCTGAGGTAGTCCTTTTAGGCCACTCCCTCATTTATTTCCATATTGAATGGTTGAGTAGTAGATTCGCAACCCTGAGTAGTCAATTTTATCTAAACACATCATTTTTAAACCACAAGGCCTCTCTAGCCCACATCTAGAATATTTACAATCTAGAGCCATGTCCTCACACTCAAAATAGGTGGATTGATTGGTGGACTAGTGTGATCGAGTGCACCACTCGCTTATTTACACATATGAGTGCTAACTGGATTTTTTCATCATTGCTCATATGAGACCACCACCTCAGAACTCCATCAAGTCACCATGGATTTGGAAGCTCAACCTCTTTCAACAACTTTAAATCTTCATTTGGCCAAGCTTAGAAAATAACAACATATGGTCGATGCTCATGTGGCCCGAGTATAAAGTATCTAAGGAAGTTTTTAGTCCCTTAGAGGAAGAAACACAACCTAAAAAATAAAGAACATTCGAGAAGGTCAACAAGTGCTCACTAAGGTTCCTAACATCTTACAGGCCTTTGTTTGGCACTATTAGTAGGTTTTCAAAGCTTAGGATCCTTCCTTTCCTTAGGACCATGCTTTACAAAATGTATTAGAATGGTACCTTCTAGACTCTCTACCTCTCAATAGGCACTTTGTGACAATTTTCTAAGAATGAGCTTCAGGATGTTATTTCTTCCATGGCCAATTATAAAGCTCTAGGCTATGATGGATTCTGCTATGAATTTTAAAAAGTCCTATAGGATACTATGGGGCCTGAATTACACTAGGTTTATCTTGAAACCCTCAAAACTTATTTCTTATAGAAATTGGTCAATAGGAAAAACATAAAACTCACACCCAAACTTGGTGATCTCAAATATATCTATAACTAAAGAACAATCAATTTGCCAAATGTCTCCTATAATATTATAGCTAAAGCTCTCACTCTCAAGTTGAGGAATCTTCTTCCTCTCATCATACACCTAGAGAAAAGTGGCTTTATTAAGAGCAGACATATCTTGGACTACATTATTGTTGGTTGGTAAGGTATGGAGTGGGTGAGACAAACCTAATAGAATGTCATGTTTCTCAAAATTTATTTTGTAAAGACCTAGGATAGGATTGAATGGCCTTTCATTTTAGTGATGATGTAGGCATAAATATTTGGAACCAATTTCTTATGCACTATTCAAGTGCTATTTATAGATGCATTTGCTTTTCTTACCATTAGTGGTAGGAAATACCCATATTTTGGATTGCATAGATAAATTCCTCAAGGGTTCCCTCTTGCCCTAGAATTATATGTTTTGGGAGCCAAATAATTTCACTATCTTTTAATATATGTTTTTTCTATGGGTTAGGTGAAAGGGATAACCCTTCCAGGAACCTCTCAATAGTTGGTTAATGGGAACTTTGCATATGACTTCATTCTCACTCTTCTCAAGGAGAAGGATAACATTAAACATATCCTATAATGCTTAGACACATTCTATTTGGCATTTGGCTCCAATATCCAATGGTAAAAGATATTTTGTTACAAGTAATCCTTTCTATAGAAGCCCTCCTAACTTAATAGATATGGCTGGAAGTGGATCCAACATGGAGAAATATTTAAGTTCTTGGGTATCCCTTTTATTTTCCAATCCTCATCCTCTACGCTATGGCAATATGTCCTTGAGAGAATGGAAAAAATTTATAGAAGTGGCTTACCAAACCTCTCTCAATAGCTATGAAGTTTCAATTCTTCTCAAAGATTTTTGTTTCACTCATGTTTATTACTTGTCATGTTGGGCCCCCTCAAAAGCTTCATAAAAAAATTGGAGAAACTTCCCTAATATTTTCTTTGGGCCTCTTTGGAGGAGAGGAAATATTTCCACAAATTATCCTAGGAGTTTTGTTGTCTCTCAAGGGACTCTAAAGGGTTGGGTATTCTAGATACCCAAATGTAGGGGATAGCTCTCTATGTGAAGTATTACAACCTCATTGGGCAATGAGGCCTAGAAAACCTCTTTTACAACTACATTGCCTTTGGCACTCCCATGGGTGAAAATCTTGAAAATGGCTTGGGTTGCCATTACTTTTCGTTATGAAGGTGCCTATGCAAATTTAGGCACCTTTGTAGCCAAGAGCATATGGACAGCTTGGGAGGCCATTAGACCTTGTCTTCTTTAGAATGATAATTATCTAAACAATGGGTTGTCCATCAACCATCAATCAATTTTTTGATCCCCTATTTTTACTTACCAAGACTAGCCTCTAGCAAAAATTCCCTAGATTTGAGCCTTACAATTTATTCATAAGGACATAAAGGTCATTTTTAATATTTTTTCAAGCACACCAAAAATTGGCTTTCTTGGATAGAATACAAGTCTCAATTAAACCTTTTAGATCATGATAAAGAGACCTTGTATATGGTCAAGCATTAAGTCCCCCATGATATACTTCATAAAATTGGGATTAGGAGTACTTGTTCTTGGTGGAAATATTGGAAGTGACACTCCAACACTCCTTTTAAGAATTATAAACCCTGCAATGGCTACTTATGGATTTCACCCCACTTGCTGATGGTACCTAAACCCATTTCAATATGGATAATTTAGTCATAAAATAATGACTAGCAACACTGATTTCATATTGTTTGGGATGTAGTTCTAGAGCCAAAATTGGTTTATTTTACCTAGTGTCTTTGTTTTTAGGGTTTACCTATAGGGGAATATCTTATCCACTTTGGGGTTAATAACCCTAAATGTTCTTTCTACCATTGTTATGAATCCATGAAGCACCTATTTTGGTTTTATCCCAAAACCCAAGCATCATAGACCTGGATTCATGACCTGTTTAGACCCTTTAGGCTCTGATTGCTCTCTTGGAACATGATCCTTCTTAGATATGGGACTAGCATGCCTACAAGCATTGATCAAATCTAGCATATATTTAAAGCAAAAATTTTGTTTAACACTTGGAAAAACCAAAATAATGTTATTTTTGCTAATATAAGAGCATCTCCAAATTTTTCTACTTATGCAAAAGCTATGACTTGCTCTAATGTTTTACTATACATCTAAGTTCAAGCCATTGAGGTGGCTCTCGAGGTTCAATATTTTTAGTCTTTAGTGGACCATTGGGTGAATGCTCCATGTACGGTGGCTAAGTCCTCCTCTCCCCTCCTTCCCAAAGGTGTTAACCTCCTTCAAGAGGTCAAAAGTAGGTTGGGATACAGACATCTCAAGCTACACGTATTCCTAGACCCAAAGATCACAAAACTATAGGTAGGGTTAGTTTACCACCCTACCCCTTTCAATTAAAATATTGGAATTCCAAATAACTGCACCCCTCTTCTTATGGATGGGTCAATCGAATAATTGCTCCATTGAGAATAGTAGAGGATAATCCAAGGGAGCAAATAAAACACCAGCAAGAATGTGAACAATCTATATGGAAACTCATTCCTAAGAAGCCTAACCCACAGGCTAGGTGGAGTAATCTCTTAGTTAAAGATCCCCCCTTTTACCGATGTCATCCCTACTGTTATATGATTTCTAACAGATTCTCACTTATTTTCTCATTTTATTTTGGTTGTTATTTTATAATTCCCAAAACCCTATTTATTTCTAGGTCGAACCCACGACATAAGCTTATAGGGTGTGCTTTCATACCACCCACTTTTTTTTTTTTTAAATATACTCTTATTATTCTTTTAAATAATATAAAGTCATTTTTCAAAAAAAAAAAAAAAAATCTATTCTTTAGATGCATGTAAGATACATTGTTATTTGAGTTTTCTTGTATTTTTAAATTGACAATTAAAGAAAATTCATGTTTGCTCTTAGACCATCCATGTCATGCAAATATTTTATTTATGAACTTTGTATTCTTTGATTTTAAAAATATATATTTACACACTATATAATGAATAATAGTTAAAACAATATATCTTACCATATCATATACAAGTAAATATTTATGAATTTTATATTGTTTAAATTTTGAAATATTGTCCTCAGGGGATAGGGCAAGGGTTCGAGCTTTGACTCTTAGGTCTAAGGTTCAAACCGTGGTGTGGGCAAGTGTGTGAGGGGGTGGGTGTGTGGTGGATGTATGTTAATTCCCTATTGATAAGTATAGCTTTAATTCCCTATTGATGAGTATTTTTTCAGATTTACGAGGGATCATGGTTGGGAGGATACTGCTCAGTCTGTGCGTTGGTTGTAGGGTTTTCTCACACTAACCAAATAAAAAAAAAAATTATGAAATATTTGTTTGTTATATTGTATATTAAGTTATGGTTAAGAAAATATATTAACATAAAACTAGAATATGTACATCCAAAAATTAACATAGAAAAAATATTATTAATATCAAAAAAATTATACTATATTTTATTTAATTAATTTATAAATTTTTTATTAAATTGAAAAAAAGATATTTTCCATGTATCACTAAGATATAAGTAGACATACAACTACAATTTGTACACCAAATATTAACATAAAAAATATTATTAATATAAAAAAAAATTATACTATATTTTGTTTAATTAATTTATAGACTTTTTATTAAATTAAGCAACTTCCCCAACACATAGTGGGTTGCCTTCGGAAGTAGGGTGGTCTGAAATGAATAATGTTCACGATGCAAATGATAAATAAATGTTTGTGAATAGTAAAACTATTTTTAACTTTCTTTTCTATTCATGGAATCGAAAACAGTCTCCCATTTTAATTTTTTTACACAGATAATCTACAATAGTTTTTGTTATATTATCCTTGGTCATGGTTTGAATCCGAGAAACTATCACTATAATCCCTGCCCTACCTCAGTAAACTTTTATTCCATTTTTCTACGTAATAATCAACAACGGTCTTCTATTTTTACCATTTTTCTTTTGCTACACAAAGAATCGACAAGAGTCTCCTATTTTCACCATTTTTTTAAACATAGAATAGACAACATTCTTTGTTATATTATACCCACAAAATCCAAAAAGCTATCACTATAACCCCTGCTTCACCTCGGTAAACTTTTACTCCAAGTGAGAAGGACCCTGTAGCTGCTCGTATTAGAACCACCCACCTCAAACTCCAAACACTCAACAAAAACCAATAATTCTATTACTTTCCTCCATTTACTTTTTAAACTAATAACATATTATATAAAATATTATCTAAAAATATTATCAAAATATTTTATTTATATCCAATTTTTAATTAAACAATATTTAATCATATTAAAAATGATTAAAAATTAAAAAATCATATATCTTGGTTAACTTCTATAAATAATTAATCAAAAATTGAAAATAAATTTATAATTATATTTTTCCATTTACAAATTATAAGTAGTTAAATAAATTTATATTTATTTATATATATATAATTATACTACTAAAGTGTTAAAATTCTGATTTATTTATTTATTTTAAAAAATATATATTTTATATATGATTTGGATAGTGTGATAAATAAAGTTGAACAGTTCCCTCTAACCATGACCCTTTATAAGACCAAAAGCTACGCTATCCCCAAGACTTATATAATATATATTATATAAAATATAAATAAAAAATTATAATATTTAATTATCAATATATTTTTGTTGAAAATAATTGTTTTCTCTCCAAGTACTATATTAATATTCATGACTATGTGATTTATTTTTGTATTGAAAACATAGAAAGTTTGAAAGGTTTAAATGAAACTGTAAAGAAAATTGAGAAAATTAGAGTCATAATGGATATTTTAATTTGAAAAATATGTTTGAAAAAACTAGATTATACTAATTCATTAACTGGAACATTACAATAATATGGAGTTATCATTGTCCATCAACTAAAAAATAAAATAAGGTGGATAAGGAGTAAAACATCCATAATTGAATATATATAAGAATAGAAGTTAATAGAAACAAAAAGACTATAGCTATATCTTCCTTCAATACACTAGATATCAGCACTCATCTTTGGGAGAACCTGTTATATAGAGAAATTATGGGCGAGTCTTTCATGATATCTTCTGAAGTCTTCAAAGAAGAAATAGATGTAATAAAAACCTGAACTTGCTCATCATTGTTAACTACCTTCTTTTTAGTTTCTTGTTGGACCTTCTCAAGATCCTGAACCATATGAGAAAGCTAATGAAGTCTATCAATAACATCTCGAGGTGTGTTGGAAGTCCCATAGACTTGGGAATGAATGCGTCCCACATGTAACAAAAGATCAAAGGTCAAGTCTGCTAAAACTATATCCCATGGAGGAGCAGATCTAGTAAACACCTTTTTGCATCTGCACTTCCAAATGTGCTTGAAAAGGATGAGTCTACAAACATCCCAGAGTTTGGGGATAAAATATCAAAGGTAAAGTTTGCTAAAACTATATCCCATGGAGAAGCATATCCAGTAAACACCTTTTTGCATTTGCACTTCCACGTGTGCTTGAGAAGGATGAGTCTACAAACATCCCAGTGTTTGGGGACAAAAGATCAAAGGTAAAGTCTGCTAAAACTATATCCCATGGAGAAGCAGATCCAGTAAACACCTTTTTGCATCTGCACTTCCAAATGTGCTTGAGAATGATGAGTCTACAAACATCCCAGAGTTTTGGGACAAAAGATCAAAGGTAAAGTTTGCTAAAACTATATCCCATGGAGAAGTAGATCCAATAAACACCTTTTTGCATCTACACTTCCAAATGTGCTTGAGAATGATGAGTCTACAAACATACCATTGGGGCACTGATCTAGTTGAGAAAAACCAAGCAGAGAAAGCTTCCAAGATCTAGTGAAAGAGAGAAAAAGAGAAGTGTAGAAGACATCCCAAAATTGTTTATCCATGTCACAAAACCAAAACAAGTGAATAAGAGTTTCTAAATCATTACAAAAATTGCATTGAGGAGAAATATGTAAAATTGAGGCCACGAGTTGAAAGTTTTTGATGCAAATTCCACCATCCAAGAAGTTTAGTTTTGAATTCAAGAAACTTTCCAAATTTAAGTAGCAAGAGATTGTCATTGGACAATGATAAAAATCACTTGCCACTTGACATTAAACTTAAAATCTAAAGAAATATGACATAACAATTTTTTGTATATCCAACTAAAAATAATAAAAAAAAATTATGACCATTAAACCATAATCATTTGAAAAAAAAAATTATATATCAAACTTTCTTTTTACCTCCTATAGTTTGTTTTGCAGGTAATTTTTGAATCAACATTATGTCTCTCTTGTTTATCAAGACACATGCACCTCAACATTAATAGAATGCTAAATGTGTCAAATTTGATCAAACACGAAAACATTAATGACTTGAGAAGCCGTGTTGATTAAAATAATCTTTCGAACATGGTCAAAGGTTCATCATGTAAAAAGGCGGAGGACCCTCTAAGAATAATTGCTGTCTAACCAAGATCAATAAAATAGAGTTGATGTTGTCGTTTGAACTATGTTATAACCGCCAAGATTAATAGGTGAAGTTCAAATTGCGGAATTAGAGAGACACGTGGTCCATATTTTTATATATACAGAAGTGATGCACACGTCAAGTGGTGGGCCCAGGGAATCGAAGCGCACTCAGAGAGAGATTGTACCAACGATGAGGTCGGAAATCAGATTTGTCATTGAAAGTCTACTATACTCTACTTTTGGTGTCTTTCGGATAGGCGCGTGCGGGTATCTTTGCAGGTTTTTGGCTCTTTATAGTTTGCTGTGTCATTTGGCCAACGAGCCACTTCCTTCACAAAAATCATATACTAGGACAAGGTGTTGTTTCCACTCTCATCTCCTCGCGAGGGTGGATCCACCTGTTGGCTTATGTGATTCCACCCATAAAGCATTGTGGACAATTTTTAACATCAATTGCCAGTTGTTCGAGGTGATTAATATTTATGCTTTCAATAACATCATCGAATGAGTTTAATTATGGATTTGGTTTGCATACTCTTTACCTTTCACCTAAAGGTTATATGCGGCAATATTAATATGATTGAAATGGTGTCAAATAAATGTGAAGGCCATTTAACGCATTGGATAGCTAGAAAAGAGCAACATAGTTTTGCATGCATAAAAATTTAGGATTTTTTTATCCCAATGTGGATCACTGCCATGCCAAATCTCTTTGGTACACATGGTTCAGCATGTGTGTATGACCTAATAGGATCCTCAAGCGACTTGATAGGGCAATGTTATCAAGGCAATCCACATTTGCTTTTTTCAACTATTTTCCGTCCCAATAGAACCACTATTTGAGGTAGTCCTTTTAGACCACTCTCTTATTTGTTTTCATATTGAATTGTTGAGTAGCAAAGCCATAACCCTGAGTAGTCAATTTTATCTAAACACATCATTGTTAAACCACAAGCCTTTTCTAGCCCACATTTAGCATATTTGCAATCTAGAGCCATGTCGTTACACTCAAAATAGGTGGATTGATTGGTGGACTAGTGTGATTGAGTGCACCACTCGCTTCTTCACACATGAGTGCTAGTTAGTTTTTTTCATCGTTGTTCATATGATACCACCACCTCAGAACTCCACCAAGCCTCCTTGGATCTGGAAGCTCAACCTCTTTCAACCACTCTAAAGCTTTGTGTGGCCAAGCTTAGACAACAACAACATATAGTCGATGCTCATGTGACCCAAGTATAAAGTCTCTAAGGAATTTTTCAGTCTCTTAGAGGGAGAAACACAACCTAAAAAATAAAGAGCATTCGAGAAGGTCAACAAGTGCTCACTAAGCTTCCTAATATCCTACAATCCTTTGTTTGGCACTATCAATAGGTTTTCAAAGCTCAAGATCCTTCCTTTTCTTAGGACCATGCTTTACAACAATGTATTAGCATGGTACCTTGTCGACTCGTTACCTCTCAATAGGCTTAGGATGTTATCTTTTCCATGGCCATTGACAAAGCTCTAGGCTATGATGGATTCTCCTATGAATTTTACAAAGTCCTCTAAGATACTATGGGGCCTGATTTACACTAGGTTTATCTTGAAGCCCTCAAAACTAATTTCTTAGAACAATTGGTCAATAGGGAAAACATAAAACTCACACCCAAACTTGGTGACCTCAAAGATATCTATAACTAAAGAACAATCACTTTGTCAAATATCTCCTGTAATATTATAGCCAAAGCTCTCGCTCTCAAGCTGAGGAATCTTCTCCCTCTCATCATACACCTAGATCAAAGTGGCTTCATTAAGAGCAGACATATCTTGGACAACATTATTGTTGTTTGGGAAGGTATGGAGTGGGTGAGACAATCCTAATAGAAGGCCATGTTTCTTAAAATTGATTTTGTAAAGGATTGAATGGCCTTTCATTTTAGCGATGATGTAGGCATTAAGGTTTGGAACCAATTTCTTATGCACTATTCAAGTGCTATTTATATATGCCTTTGCTTGTCTTACCATTAGTGGTAGGCAATACCCCTCTTTTGTATTGCATAGATAAATTCCTCAAGGGTGCCCTCTTGCCCTAGAATTATATGTTTTGGGAGCCAAACGATTTCACCATCTTTTAATAGATGTTTTTTCAATGGGTTAGGTGAAAGGGATAGCCCTTCCAAGCATCTCTCAATAGTTGGTTAATGGGAACTTTACATATAAATTCTTTCTCACTTCTCTCAAGGATAAGGATAACATTAAACATAACCTATAGTGCTTAGAGACATTCTATTTGGAATTTGGCTCCAGTATCCAATGGTAAATGACCTATTGTTACAAGCAATCCTTTCTATAGAAGCCCTCCTAGCTTAATAGATATGGCTGGAAGTGGATCCAACATGGAGAAATATCTAAGTTCTTGGGTATCCCTTTTGTTTTCCAATCCTCCTCCTCTACACTATGGAAATATATCCTTGAGAGAATGGAAAACAGTTATTGAAGTGGCTTACCAAACCTCTCTCATTAGCTATGAAATTTTAAGTCCGCTCAAGATTTTGGTTTCACTCATGTTTATTACTTGTCATGTTGGGCCCCCTCAAAAGATTCATACAAAAAATTGGAGAAACTTCTCTAATATTTTCTTTGGGCCTCTTTGGAGGAGAGGAAAGGTTTCCACAAAGTATCCTAGGAGTTTTGTTGTCTCTCTAGGGAGTCTAGAGGGTTGGATCTTCTAGATACCCAAAGGTAGGGGATAACTCTCTATGCAACATAGATTATTATAGCCTCACAACGCAATGCGGCCTAGAAAACTTGTTTTACAACTACATTGCCTCTAAAACTCCCCACGGGTGAAAAGCTTGAAAAGGGTTTGGGTTGCCCTTAATTTTCGTAATGAAGGTGCCTATGCAAATTCAGGGCACCTTTGTAGCCACGAGCATATGGATGATTTGGTAGGCCATTAGACCTTGGCTTCTTTAGAATGACAATTATCTAAACAATGGGTTATCCATCAACCATCAATTAGTTTGTTGATCCACTATTTTTACTTACTAAAAATAGCCTCTAGCAAAAATTCCCTAGATTTGAGCCTTATAATTTTTTCATAAAGACATAAATGTCGTTTTCAATATTTTTTCCACACACCAAAAGTTGGCTTTCTTGGATAAAATACAAGTCTCAATTCAACTTTTAAACCATGATAAAGAGACCTTCTAGGTGGTCAAGGATTTAGTCCCCCATGATATGCTTCACAAAATTGGGGTCAAGAGTACTTTTCCTTGGTGGAAAGAATGGAAGTGACACACTTACACTCCTTTCAAGAATTATAAACCCTACAAAGGGTATTTAAGGATTTCACCCCACTTGCTAATGGTACCTAAACTCATTTCAATATGGAGAATTTAGTCATCAAACAATGACTAGCAACACCGATTTCATATTGTTTGGGATGCAATTCTAGAGCCAAAATTGGCTCATTTTACTCGGTGTCTTCATTTTTAGGGTTTACCTGTAGGGGAATGTATTATCCACTTTAGGGTTAATAACCCTAAATATTATTTCTGTCATTGTTAGAAATCCATTAAGCACCTATTTTGGTTTTTTCCCAAAGCCCAAGCATCATGGATATGGATTCATGACCTGTTTAGACCCTTTAGGCTCAAGTTGTTCTCTTGGAACATGATCCTTCTTAGGGATAGGACTAGCATACCTACAAGAATTGATAAAATCTATCATATATTCAAGTAGATATTTTGTTTATGTTAGCGTATATATTTGTTAGTATATTTGTTATTACATTATATTGTTAATTAGGCAGAACTTGTTATTTGTTATAACAGGTTCTATTTCAGCCTCGGATGGTTTCGTAACCTCCGGGCTATTATAGTCCTGCAATTGTATTATTTAAACCATCCCGGACATGAATCAAACTGCCGTTTTATCTAACATGGTATCCAAGCCATTTGCAGATTTTTTTTGCAGAAGCCTGCTGGAAAACAGTTCGCATTTTTCTGGGACGTGAGACTGTATTTTTTTTTTTTTTTTAAAACCCGAAGTTTTTTTTGCTGGGCAGGCGCATTAATTTTTTTTTGCTGGAAGTAGCACTGATTATTGTGCAGTGGAAGGAGAATTTAAAGAAAAAAAAGAGAACTGAGGCAGATTGAGGATCGCGCACTTCCATCACGCGATCCCCCCCCATGCTCTTCTTTTCTCACGTGCGCGACGCGTGTTTCTTTTTTCCCCACGCCCCTCTTCCCCCACGCGCGTGACGCACGTTTATAAAAAAAAAAAAAAAATTTCCCACCCCGCCCCCAACCAGTCACGCGAACGCGCGACTGTGGAGGCCCCCCATGCCTCCCGCCCTCCTGTCGCGCAGTCGCGACACGTCGCGCGTCCACGCGATGTTGGGAGGATGTCACGCATTAGCATGACGTTGGGAGTTCCCTCCCTCCCCTCTCGTCATGCATATGCGACACGTCGTGCGTTCGTGCGACGTTGGGAGGACGTCGCACATCAGCGCGACATAGGGAGGAGCCCCCCCCTCCCCCCCACTCCAGTCGCACAGACGCAACACGTCGTGCATTCGCGCGACTGTGGGAGGCCCCCCCCCTCTCCCCACTCCCGTCGCGCAGACGCGACTGTGGGAGAACAGCGCTACTCAGCGCCGGGAAGAGCAGAGCCCGAAAGAGGCGAAGGACAGAGCCTGGAAGAGGAGGAGGCGCGGCCAGGACGAGCTGCGGGCTCGTGTTGAAAGAGGAGGGCGCCCCTTGATCCAAGCGGATCAGCCCGCTAGCTCACCTGGCAGTGAGCTATGCGGTAGGGCTCGGGGAGCCCTGAGGTCGCAGGTTCCAATCCTGCCGACCCCACAGCCAACAAAATTCAGGTATAAATTTTTTATTTAATTTTGATTAAAGTTTTAATTTTTTAATAATTAATATTTTATATTAATTAAATTGTTTCTTAATTATTATTTTTTTTAATTTAATTAGAAACTTATTTAATTATATATGAAATATTTTTTATTAAAAGATTAAATTTTACTTTTTTCAAAATTTATAAATTGTTAAAATACCATAAAAAGGGGGGATAGAGAGAGTAACTTTTTTTTGAAAAATAGCAATTTGGCGAATTGTAAAAGGTGCATTTTCGGCTGCGCCCGACACCTAGTGGGTTATTCCTGTGGGCACTTTTTTTGTTGTATGTTGCATATTTGATTTCTTGCACTATAACATTAAAATTTAAAATCAAATTCACTCCCTAAGTCCTCGGAATAATTAAAACCCATCCATGCAATTTATTGCACTGTAGCGTTCGGTATTTGAGATACCTCTGGCCAACACTTACAGGTAAAGCTGTCGTGATTGCGCTACTGTATCCGTCGCCTAATATAGCTGCTACAATGACGTCTGAGCTTGTTCTCTATAAATCGTCGGGGAGAGATAAGTTTGCCATTTTGCATTTTTTTTACTCCATCCACTACCCTTAATCGTTCTTGTGTTTAGGCGTAAATCCTGACGAAGTATTCTTCATAGTGTTTAGGGGAAGTTACGCCCCACGCATGAGAAGAATCTTCTATGGTAGGTACCATCAACAAGGCGATTCCCTTTCGCATACTGCTTATGTTCCACGTATCGTATGATCTCTAAAACTCACCTATAGTTTCCCTCATGTAAGGGCGAGTGATTTTTGTTGATCTTTCTAAATACCTATAGTTTCCCTCACGTAACGACGGGTATTTTGTACGGTATAACGGCCTAGAAAAAGGTATATCGAAAGGGGGACCAATTGGTGTTATAAGGAACCTTCATCATGTCTGCAAAACTAATGACTGATTCTCATCGCTTGTTGAAAGGTCCTAATTACACACCATGGAAAAATAAGATGAAGGCCATCCTAGCAATGGATGATTTATGGGATGTTGTATCTGGAGCAACAACCAGACCTTCACCTATTGCTGGTGCTACAGCTCCATCTAATGCTCAAAGAGACTTTGATAAGCTAGACAGTAAAGCAAAATTGCTTATCTTGCTTGCTGTGTCTGATGAAGTCCAACCCCATATTGCTAACTGTGCAACTAGGAAAGCGGCATGGATGCCCTTAATACTATATATGAGGGAAAGAATGATTCCACCATTCTATTTCTTCAATCTCAATTACACAGTATGAGCATGAAGTAGGGTGAGACAGTTGAATTCTTTCTTTGCAGAGTTTTTGAATTGAAAGCAAAGTTGAATTCTTTGGGAGAACCGATTGAAGACAAGCTCCTTACTTCGAGTTGTATTGAGAGCTTTACCTGATTCTTATCGGGTGTTGATTACTTCCCTTCATGTATCACAACGAAAAGTTACTTTTGTAGAATTGGTTAATATGCTTCAAGAGGAGGAAGCACGCCAACTACAGAGAGATGATTCTTCTAACACTGCTCTCTACATCAATAGGAAAGGGTAGAACCAGAAGAAGGGTAATTTTCAAAAGGGAGGGAATTCACAAAAGGATTCAAAAGGGAAAAAAACTCAACAACCTCAACATAAAAAGAGATATTGCAAGATCTGTGACAAAGAAGGTCATGATACAAACAGATGTTGGCATAAGAATAAGCAATCAAAACAGAAATTCCGGAACAAACCAAAAAAGAACAAACAACAAGTGAATGTTGTTCTTGAAGAATATGACACGAATTCTGAGAGAGCTCACAAAGTTCTCATGACTACCACAATGTCCAAGCAGACGGATCCTATATGGTATGTTGATTTTGGAGCCAGTAAGCACATGACTGGTGACAAATCATGGTTTGAGTCTTTTGAGGCCAAAGAGGGCAAACCTGTCACTATTGCTGATGATAAAACCTACAAGGTTCAGGGAGAAGGGACTGTTTCACTCACTCTTCCTGATGGCAAGTGTCAGATTGATAAAGTTCTCTATGTTCCAGGATTGGCAAACAATTTGTTGTCGGTCACACAAATTCTGGACAAAGATATGGTTGTGAAATTTAGTGTTGAGGGAGGCAAGAAGTGTTGTTCTATTACCAGGAAGGGTAAGAACATTGCAACCACTTCATATAAGCATGGCTTATTTGCCTTAGATACTATCTCTACTCCACATGTTGCCATGACAGTCTCTACAAAGGAGGCAACTTCCCTATGGCACAAGAGATATGGACATTTGAGTTCGGTTACTTACTTGAGCTAAGTAAGTATGAGATGGTTAAGGGTCTTCCTTCCCTTTCTACCACTTTACCGGTTTGCTCGATTGCTTAGCGGAAAGCAGCATAGAGTGCCTTTTGAAAAGAGCTCTACTAGAGCAAAGAAACCTCTGGAGTTGGTTCATACTGATCTGTGCGGTCCCTTCACTCCCAATAGTTGTGGGGGTAAGAGGTATTTTCAGTTATTTGTGGATGATTACTCATGAAAGATGTGGGTATTCTTTCTTCAACTGAAATCTGAAGCATTTGGCTTCTTTCAGCAATTCAAGAAATCTATTGAGAAGGAGTCAGGGACTTCTATAAAGACCCTCCGCTCAGATCGAGGGGGGGAGTTCACCTCTAAAGAATTTTTTGCATTCTTGAAAGAAAATGGGATCACAAGACAGTTAACTACTGCTTATACTCCTCAGCAAAATGGAGTTGCTGAAAGGAGGAATCGTTCCATCATGGAAATGGTTCGTTGCATGCTCACGGGAGCTAGACTTGAGCAACTATATTGGGTAGAAGTTGTCACCACAATAGTATATCTGTTGAATAGGGCACCCACAAAGGCCCTATAAGGAATGACTCCACAGGAAGCATGGAGTGGTAGGAAACCCTCCATTTCTCATCTATGCATTTTTGGGTGTAAAGCTTTCATGCACATACCAAAAGAGAAAAGGAAGAAGCTAGATGAGAAGTCATTGAAGTGTATTCTTCTTGGGTATGATGAGCACTCTAAGGGTTATCGTTTGATTGATCCCTTAACCAATAATATTCACATAAGTAGAGATGTTGTTTTTGATGAGGCTTTCACATCAGCAAACACATCAGATGTATACCTAGACCTTGTGGAAACTCAGATTGTTAAATCTACTTCATCAAAGGTTGGAGGTTCTTCTGGATCTTCTTCAAAACATAAGAAGAAGAATCCAAAGTGGTATACAAATACAATCAAAGACTCTAAGCTATCTACTCCACCAGATTTGACTTTGGATAGGCCTCGTACTCGTAGCATGGCTCGACAGGAGAAAGCTGCAACAGAGAATACTGGGGTTGATGATCTGTTTCAATATTTTGAAGAAAATTCTATAGATCCAGAGAGAGATACAGAAGATATGGATATTGATAGTGATAAGGTGTTTATGTCTTCCATAGACGATCTTGAACCTGCATCAGTACAAGTTGCTCTCGGTGAGCCTCAGTGGAAGGCTACTATGGATGCAAAATATAAGTCTTTGATGAAAAACAAAACATGGAAGCTTGTCGATCTGCATAACAAGTTTTATTTCAGCCTCGGATGGTTTCGTAACCTCCGGGATATTATAGTCCTGCAATTGTATTATTTAAACCATCCCGGACATGAATCAAACTACTATTTTATCTAACAGTTTAGCGCTTAGAAAAACCAAAATAATGTTATTTTTGCTAATATAAGAGCATCTACAAATTTTTCTACTTATGCAAAAGCTATAACTTGATCTAATGTATTACTGTAGATCTAAGTTCAAGCGAATGAGGTGGCTCTCGAGGTTTAACATTTGCAGTCTTTATTGGATCATTAGGTGAATGCTCCATGTACAGTGGCTAAGTCCTCCTCTCCTCTCCTTCCCAAAGGTGTCAACCTCCATAAAGAGGTCAAAAATAGGCTCGTATCCAGATATCTCAAGCTTCACGTAGTCCTAGATCCCAAGATCACAAAACCATAGGTAGGGTCAGTTTTCCACCCTGCCCCTTCCAATTAAAATATTGGAGTTCCAAAGAACTACACCTCTCTTCTTATGGATGGGCCAACCCAACAATTGCTTCGTTGAGAATGGTAGATGATACTCCAAGGGAGTAAATAAAATACCAACAATAAGGTGAAAAATCTAGATGAGAACTCATTCCTAAGAAGCCTAACCCACAGGCTAGGTGGGGTAATCCCTTAAATAAATATCCCCCCTTCTACCGGTGCCATCCCTATTGTTATATGATTTCTAGCAGGTTCTCACTTCTTTTCTCATTTTCTTTTGAATATTAGTTTAGAGTTCCCAAAACCCTATTTATTTCTAGGTCAAACCCATGACATAGGCTTATAGGGTGTGCTTTCATACCACCCAATTTTTTTGTGAATAATATACTCTTATTATTATTTTAAATAATATAAAGTCATTTCTATAAAAAAAAAGTCTATTATTTACATGCATGCCAGGTGCATTGTTATTTATGTTTTCTTGTATTTTTAAATTGTCAATAAAAAAAGGCCATGTTTACTCTTAAACCATTCATGTCATGCAAATATTTTATTTATAAACTTTGTATTCTTCTAAATTATGATTTAAAAAAAAAATACACGCTATATAACGAGTAATAGTTAAGACTATATCATACAAGTAAATATTTATGAATTTTATATTGTTTGAATTATGAAATATTTGGTGTTATATTGTATATTAAGTTATGGTTGAGAAAAATTATTTTCCATTTATCACTAATACCTAAGTAGACATACAACTATAATGTGTACATCCAAAAATTAACATAGAAAAAATATTATCGATATAAAAAACTTATACTATATTTTATTTAATTAATTTATAAGATTTTTATTAAAATGAAAAAAATATTTTTCATGTATCACTAAGACCTACATCACTAAGACCTAGGTATACATACAACTACAATGTACAATGTGCACACCAAAATTAACATAGAAAAAATATTATCATTATAAAAAAATTATACTATATTTTATTTAATTTTTTTTTTATTAATGGTGAAAAACAAGGTTTTGAAAGGTCCCAGAACCTTTTACATTAGAGGAGGCAGAGAAAGATAAGGCTAATTAAGCACATGCCAACCTCCAAGGCCAAAAGAAATAGAAATTAAACTAAAACAACCATCCAAAAGCAAAGACCAACCCACCACTCAACAGGGCATAAAGGAGAACATCAAGATGCAGATAACAAAACTCCAAACTCAGAGAGCAAGGATGAAGGCAAAACACCAAGCATATTCCTTGAGAATGGTAACCACCAGGGAGCAAAAGGGCCAACCCCCAAAAAACACCCCCAAAGAGAGGATCACTAGAACACAACTGAGATCTCATCCAAGCAGAAAGACAATAAAAATACCTACTGGATAGGTAGGCCCAATGCTTCCAAAGCAACAATTGTCAGTAACCGCGAAGGAAAATTGTCTTCCCAAATTCTGAACTGGCCACTATCCACCCCCAAATTGGCCATAACATCAACAACCTGGTTACCTTCCCTATAAATATGCTCAATTTTAACTTCTAACATACCTTCCAAAATCTTTGATGTGTCCTTAATAATATTCAAGATAAAACAATTATCAGTCTTTCCAACCTGCAGATCCCGAATGATGTTCAAGGAGTCACCTTGAATGAGAAGTCTTCTGAAGCCCCTCTCAAAAACTTGGTGAACACCCAAGAAAAGAGCCTTAGCTTCAGCTAGGTGGTTGGTTTGAATACCATAATCTTCAGCGTAAGCCCAAATGACCTCACCATTATCATTTCTGACAACACCCCCTCCACCAGCCCTCCCGGGATTACCTTTGGCAGCCCCATCAAAGTTTAGAATGACCCACCCTTTAGCTGGTTTATGCCATCTAGTAGCCAATATTTTTTGAATAGTGGATACAGAAACATAATTCTCTAGATTCAGATTCCAACTAACAACAACCTCTTTCTCCACAACTTCCTCCCTACCATTTCCAACATCAAAGACAGTCAGGTTATTCTCAATAGCAACTTTAATCCTTCTAAAGACAAAGGATTCATCCCTAGTAATATCCTTGAAAATTCTTTTGTTCCTCTCCCACCAGATACCCCATAAAAAATGAGGAAGAACCAGATCCCACACCCTAGTGAGGTTGTGATTGATGAAGGGGGATTTCCACTGAGTGAAAAGTTCCTTGAAAGTTTGAGGTAAAGTCCATTTGATGGAAAAAGAATCCAATAAAGCATTGAGCACCTTATTTGAGAAATCACAATGGATGAAAATATGATCCATAGATTCAACATCCTTAGAACACAAGAGACAAATATTGGGAAGATGGAATCCTTTCTTACATAAATTATCAACAGTCAAAATTTTATTTTGCAAACACAACCATAAAAAAATGCAATCTTGGGGATCAAATGAGGATACCAAACCCTTTCTGCTGGAAAATATCCTCCCCTGGACAATGATTGGGCCTCATATGCAGTCTTGATAGAAAAAAGACCTTTAGGAGAATGAGTCCATAGAAGGAAGTCCCTGTCATTCTGTTGAGGAAGAAAGTATTGTTGCAACAACATGTTCAACCTTGCCAAACTCTGAAGGATCTGAAGATCAGTTGTATATAAAGTCAGATGCTTCCAAGTCCTCTTGCCATTAGTGATGATTATGTAATCAATTACTTTTTCTCCATATTTCAGTGATAAAGGAGCCTTCAACTCATAAAAATTGGGACTAAGAAAGAGAGGTTTAGGAAGAATCCAAGTATCCTCCCAAAAGAACACATCCTTACCATTCCCAATCTGCCACCGCATACCCTCTGTAACCAAACTTCTGACCCCCAACAAACCATTCCAGATCATAGAGCCCCTAGGAGGAGCAACACTTCTAAAAAAAGGAATGTGATTTTCTAGATACTTACCTCTCATAATATCTTTCCACAGATGGTCCTCCTCAACACATAATCTCCAGGTTGTTTTTGCAATCAATGCCTTATTGAACAACAACAAATTTTTGATCCCAAGACCACCTTCTTTCCTAGAAGAGCAAACCCTATCCCAAGAGACAAGGGACACCCTCTGTTTATCCTCCACCCCAGCCCATAGAAATATCCTAAATATCTGGTCAATCCTCCTCCTAACTTTGAAGGGCATTCTAAAAAGAGACATGTAATAGACGAGAATGTTTTGGAGGGTAGCTTGAAGCAATTGCAACTTACCTGCTTGGCTCAGGAGATTACCTTTCCACCCAGCTAACTTACGTTGAATCCTATCCAATACAGGAGACCACAACTCCTCCTTCATCCTCCCAGTAAACAATGGCATACCTAGATATAAAGAAGGAAGGTTAGCAATGCCACAACCAAAAATCCTTGCAATTCTATGTTGAAGCTGCCCCCAAGTATTCACAAAAAATATTTGACTTTTATGGAAGTTAATTTGTTGGTTGGAAGCTTTCTCATACAACTGCAAAATATTTAGGAATGCCTTAGCCTCTCTCAAAGTAGCCTCCCCAAGAAGTACAATGTCATCTACAAACTGTTGACAAGAAACTACCTCTGCAATACCAACAGGTCTAATGCCCTTAATCTTAGAGGACAAGGTAGCAACAAGAATCGATCTTCCTAAAGCTTCAACCATTAAAATGAAAATATATGGAGACAAGGGATCACCTTGCCTAATACCTCTTTGACCCCCAAAAAAACCACTCGGTATCCCATTGATGATGATAGAAAATTTTGCAGAGGAAATACAAACTCTAATCCACTTCCTCCATAGATCCCCAAAGCCAAATTTTTGCAACACCTTGTCAAGGAACTCCCAAGAGACCCTGTCATAAGCCTTTTGCATATCAAGTTTAAGAAGCATTCCAACCAACTTGCTTTTGGACATAAAATGTAAAGTCTCATGAACTGTAATGATCCCATCCACAATCTGCCTACCATGAACAAAACCACCTTGAAGAGGAGAAATCAAGATGGGGAGAAGCCTTTTCAACCTATTAGCAAGTGTCTTAGTAAGCAACTTATATAGGGTATTGCATAAGCTGATAGGTCTAAAATCCTTTAGAGAAGAGGCACCATGTTTCTTCGGAACCAAAACAATAAAGGTAGTATTCCATGCCTACAACAAGGAGGAAGAAGATTGGAATTCTCTTAAGGCTTCCAAAATATCTAAACCAAGAAGGTGCCAAAACCTCTGAAAAAAACTAGCAAGGAACCCATCCGGCCCAGGTGCTTTGTCCTTATTCATGCTAAATAGGTTGGTCCTGATCTCATCATTAGAAAAGGGGGCATTCAAAGCATTATTCATATCAGTTATCACCACCTGGGGAATGTTCCTAAGAAGTTCCTCCGAAGCATCCCCATCTTCCTCCCTATCTTTAGAAAATAAATCTTGAAAGAAGGATACCGTGGTAGTAGTAATTTCTTCCTTATATTTAAGGCATTCACCAGAGTCCAATGTAATTTCTCTTATTTTGTTAGCACTCCTATGTTTCAAGGTTGAGAGGTGGAAAAACTTGGTATTCCTATCCCCCTCCTTAAGCCACGTAGCTCGAGATTTTTATCTCCAAAAAGACTCCTCACTGGAAAGAATATTATGGAATTCTGCAAGAGTAATTTGCTCTTTGCTGGCCAACTCCTCTGACCAACCTTCACTTTGGCCTTTTTCCTCAATTTCCTGCAAATCTTGAAATATTTTTTGCTTCCTATGGAAGAGGTTCCCAAAAACCTCTTGATTCCACCTCTTCAAGTTAGCTTTTATGATTTTTAGCTTCTTGGCCACTTGGAACATCTTAGTGCCATAGACATTCGTATTCCACCAAGCCTTAATCAAGCCTTCAAGATCCGGATGAGAAAGCCACATTGTCTCAAATCTGAAAGGATAACCTTTCGAGCGTTTCTCCTCCATGAATTCTAATAGTAATGGGTTGTGGTCAGAAGCAATTCTCGATAAAGTCCTCAAAGAGCAATCTTGAACCATGGTAAGCCAACTCACTAAAGCAAGGGCCCTATCAATCCTAGATTGAATCAGACCCCCACCACTTCTTCTATTGGACCAAGTGAATTTAGAACCTTGCAAATCAATATCTACTAGTCCCATGGAGGTCAAGAACTCACCAAACTCCTCCATACTATCCAAAAAAATAGCCGAGCCTCCAAGTTTCTCACTAGGTAGAAAAATGGAATTAAAATCACCAGCAAGCAACCATGGTAGGTCAAATGAAGAACCAAGGGCTTTTAAGTCAACCCAGAGTTTCCTTCTATCCATAGCAACATTGGGAGCATACACATTGGTAGAAATCCAAGAAAAAATAGTTTTTTTACAACAGAATAAAAAGGAAGAGAATCTATCAACCTGATGAATGAGCTTGCCCTCCATAGAATCAGGATTCCAGAGCATCCACAAACCTCCGGAAGAACCACGAGCAGCCCTACTCACACCTTCACACCCCTTCCAAACAAACCTTCGTAATCTATCAAAATCCTCATCACCCATCTTAGTTTCTTGTAAGAAAAGAATATCAGGCTTGAAACTTTTTCTAAATTTTTTAGCACTCTTTGTTTAGTCGGGGCATGCAGACCCCGAATATTCCATGAGATAATCTTCATTACTTCAAGGATTGCGGAGCCTTCCCTCCGCTCAAAGGTAATGTAGGTTGGGAGCCATTATCCACATATTGAGCTATTTTATTTAAGAGCACCTCAAAATTTTTTGGTCTTCCTGGCCCCTTCCCACTACTTAGATTCATTGTTTTTTGGGTATTTCTGATGGGCCGCATAGATCCAATTGTTCCCTTCTTGCTTGCTTCTTAATTAGTTTATAGGATTTTTATTAAATTAAGCAACTTCCCCAGCACATAGTGGGTTGCATTTGGAATTAGGATGGTCTCAAATGAATAATGTTCAAGATGCAAATGATAAATAAATGCTTGTGAATTTTTTCTTTTAATTTGATATTAAACATGTTATTATTGGAATCGATAATAGTCTTCTATTTTATTTTATTTTTCTACACAAGTAATTGGTAACCGTCTTTGTTATATTATATGTGCGGACATGGTTTGAATCCGAAAAACTACCACTGTAACCCTATCCCACCTGGGGTAAACTTTTATTCCATTTTATACAGAGTGAATCTAAACAATCTCCTGATTTTACCATTTCTTTTTTTGTTACGTAGTGAATTGACAAGAGTCTTATTTTTACCATTTTTTCTACACATGGAATAGATAATATTATCCCCATCTCTGTCATATTACCCCAGCACCCCGGCCCCACCTCCGTAAAGTTTTACTCCAAGTGAGGGGACCTTGGAGGGGCTTGGGATTGGAATCCCTCGCAAACATTCACTGGAGACCAATAAATCTACTACCTCCTCCCTTAATATCATAAAAATATTTTATTTATATCCAATTTTAATTTAAATAATATTTATTTATCAAGTTAAAAATTAAAAAAACAAGCACCTTGACTAAATTCTATAAATGATTAATTAAAAATATAAAAATAATTTAAAATTATATTTTACCATTTAAGTTAACTAACTTAATTACAAGTAGTTAAATAAATTTATCTTAAATATGAATAGAAGAGATATTTTTAAGATCTTTGGTGATACTATTTGCATGGTCGTAGTTAAATAAATTTATCTTAAATATGAATAGAAGGGATTTTTTAAAGACTTTTGGTGATACTATTTTCATGATCATAAATATTTTTTTGATTTAAGATCATAAATATTTTGAACAAAATAATAATAATGTTTTGTTTTCTTATTTATTTATATATAACCGTGTTAAAACTCTGATTTTTTTCATTTATTTAAAAAACAAAATTATAACTGGTTTTTAAATTTTCTTTTGACTGCTTGGCCTAATAAATGCTCAGCTTGGCTTGAGAGAGCGTGAACAGCAATATGCTTGCCCCCCTCCCCGCCTTTGTAATCATCTTGGTATGCATTTTTGTGTAGACAGCCCAAAATTGTACTCCAACAAAATAAATAATTGCTGTATAACTGTAACCAAGATCAATAAAATAGAGTTGATGTTGTCGTTTGAACTATGTTATAACCGTCGTTCTCTTGACGAGATTCAGAAGATGAAGAGGAAAAGTTGGGTAAGCTCGCTCCAACGTTCTTATAATAGTGTAGGTGGATACAACCACTGTTGGAATTTGAAAAAAAAAAAAAATTACATTGATATGATGGTTTTTTTTTATTGAATTTTAAGTTATCGTTCAAAATTTTATTTGTGTTTCGATTTTTTTTTTGGGTAGTGGTTTTATATTTTTTATAAAAGAAAATGCAGGATCAAGTTTGTTTTGAAAAGATTATTTATTCATAAAATTACCAGTCATAGTAAGAATCATGGAATCACAATCTAACTTTAAGGAACGGAGTGAAAGAAGGTTGAGCCAAAAGTAGTTGCGTCAACATTTCTTGACCTTTTGAAAAGGTGGTATTCAAAAGGTGAATACCAGTCATCGTAAAAATTAAGGAATAGAGTGGAAGAAGATTGAGCCAAAAGTAGTTGTGTTAACATTTCTTGACTTGACAAACAAGGACATAGGAAGGATCATTTGTTAGGTAATATATAGAATCATGTTTAACATTTCTTGACCTGACAAACAAGGACATATGAAGGATCATTTGTTGGGTAATAAACAAAATCATTTTTGAATTGTTAAGTAATAGTAATATTTAGAAAATCAAATCTAATGATAAGTGACAAAGTGAGAAAGAAGAGTGTGTACCTTTTATCATTAGGACCTTAAGCACATAGGTAGAAAGATTTCATCGTTATCTAACTATTATTAGAAGAAATTACAAACCAGCCATTAAATTAAAACATATGCAAAATTACTTATTGCCAAATAGAGAAAGACAATGTTTATATCTGGCTCCTCCTCCTAAAGGCTAAACTATTATATACAGTTATATAATTTTAAATTAAATAATTGAATAAATTTTTAAATATTATAATAAAGCTTAACATTTCAAAAGTTACATTTATTAATATTAGTTTATAAATTATTATATAAAACACACCTTCAAGTATCTGTAAAACTTTAACCTGATCTTATCTTGCAAAACTTTAACTACTTCTTGCATGCTAAGAAGACTAAGATTGCATAAGGCATATTTGAAAAATTGAAGATTGTTTAGGATTAGTACATTTGCAAAAATTGAAGATTGTTTAAGATTAGTACATGTAATGACATAAAGAACAATTGAAGTTAAGAACAATTAATAGTGACTAGCATCCTACAATCATATAGAACAGTTAAAATTAAGAATTAGAGATGGTTCTGTAGACACCCAAAAGTCACACATTGCTATTTTTGCATATCTATAGGTGATTCCAGGCATCCCTAGGCTATTGTAGACTATTGTAGTTATGCGTAGACATGCGTAGTCATGCATAGATGGTTGTAGTCATGTGTAGTCATGCATAGATCACCATAGATTGCCATAGTAACGTGTAGACTTCCACAAGTGGCTTTCAGGTCCAAAACCCTAATAAGTCCACAAAACCACATCTTATGCATCAAGATACCTTCAGACGACAACCCGAGGTGATGCATAGCCCATTTACACTCAATTGACACCCCCACGGGGTATTAATTGGCAAAATCAATTAAAAGTCAATTATCAAATTCTAATTTAATGTTGACTTCACTTAAGCCCCTTTTTAGGGCAAAATTGGATTAATTAACTCTTAATTCATAATTAGTGTTAATAAAATCCTCCCACATGTGCCAATTTAGGGTTTCCTAGGGTTTTCTTTTAATCCTCCCCTAAACATGCTTAAGGCTTAATTAGGATTAGCACTAATCCTTCCTCACACATGTGTGAGGATAGGATATTTCCTACTTAGAATGAGATGTTGCCACATAGCATTTCTTAACCTAACCCTAGTCAGAACCAAACCTAGGTTTAGTCTATCTAACCCCCCCTGCACCTTGCATTTGCCTATAAATAGTGGGTCCTAAACCCCTAATTAAGTCTGATTCCCTAATTCAACAAAGTATAGTTACTCTACTAAAATGGAAAGCCAACATTGAACAGTTACTTCCCGATGCACACAGTCAGATTTTGATAGCACACAGAGGCACTCCAACTACCTTAGGATCGATCTACCGAAGAGATTTCACCAGAAGAGCATCACAACTCAAATCGTAGCCTGCCCTACGAATCCGGCCCCAATTCACAACCCGGGTCATGAATCACATCTGCAAGCCCCAAATCACCCCAAATTTGGGAGGTAAGCTTTGTTTCAGCCTATAATTACCTTCTGCACATTTTATTTGGATTTATGTTACAGTTTTATAGTCATTTCATCTTCTTAAATATGGGGCCTGACTAGGGCAAGCCCCCCAATGTATTGACCCTTTCTTGCAAGTTTCTTTCAGGTTATGCAACAGATTTGAAAGAAAGGAACACCAACAAACAACAACCCAGTGGTGGCCCGCATACAACGAAGCCCACCTACACTGAGGGACATCAGAAGGAGGCATCAGGCCTATATTGTTTATTCATGAAAAGAAAAGGGGAAAACTCTCCCTATTTGTAACCGATACAAATTTGATAATGAATAAAGCATATGTTTCTGAATGACTTGTGTTATTTACATGTTGTTAGATCAAATGTCAACTTCTGGTCATTTCATTCTGGCACGCCCGATGGGACCCCCACAATGGATAGTGCTAGGTTCAGTTTCCTTATAAATCTGACATTATCCTCTATTTTTGTGTATTACAGGTACCAAATATATTGTTCACAGAGACCTCCCAAAGCCCTAGGACCCCTCCTAGGCCCTCAGCTCTCTGATTTGAAGCCTCTGCACCTGATTCATGACCCACCCTATGATTTAGGTCAAATTCATGACCCGGGTCATGATTTGAGCATAAACACCTTCAAAACCCCCAAATCAGTTGGGGTAACCTCCTCAGGGTCTAAATAAACCCCTGCTAGCATCATAATGCAGGTATTTTCCCTTCTTCTACCTCTATTGTGAGTTTTGGATACAAAAATGTACTAGATTAGTGTAATGATCATTGCTTAAGGTAGTCTTGCTTTCATTGCGAAGTTGTTAAAGCATTAGGGTTTCTAAAATTTTTAGGACCTGCAACTTTCCAGCAAGTTCATAAAATTTATTTCTCAAATAAGTTTGCATATGTCCTTGTATCTTGCATGTAGCACAAGCCTACGTTGATTCCATTTCATTAATAGCTTTCATTGTTAGAAAGAACTATACATGTTCAAGTAAATCAGGGTTTCTAATCCCCTATTCCATTTCTGAAATATCTTTTCATTCTAACAACAAATTAAGGTTCCTAATCCCTTATTCCTTTGTTTGAGAGAAATTTTTGTATTCAAAAGTTCAAATTAGGGTTCTAATCCCCTCCACTCCATACACTTGGATTGTTTGTTTATATGCTTTCGAAAGTAGATTAGTTTCTTTTGAAAAGGCATTAGGGTTAGTTTCTTTTGAAAAGGCAAGTAGCTAGTTTCTTATCTTGCATACATCGATAGTGAAACACAAACCCACACACACTCACGTGGTACTTAAACAAGTGGTGAGATTGGATTTCATCCCCAATCCATCACTCGAGATTGGTGTCGACGGAGTTTTACCCTCCACCAACTCTCAACCCCCCTAGACACCTAGTAGCCCCACAGGAGTGGTTTTCTGGATTTCATCACCAAAAAATCCCCCACTTTTGTGATTGGGCCCTGGATTTCATCACCAGTGGTTACCTGCGGAGTGGGATAGGATTAGCGCCTTCATCCACAAGGCTTGTATAATTTGTGGAATTGGTAACTATCATTCTTGACTAAGCCCACCCGAGGGTGAAGCGAAAGCATGGGGTTGTTGACCATGCCTAGCATGTCTCAGATAGTGCCACCTCTTCTCGTGAGAGGATATTAGTGGACTCACTTCAGCATAGTGAGTTCCACCCCTTTAGGATACCATTTTACTGCGCCTTCCATACAGGTCACCATTCGCACGTTGTGGTACCATTCTATCTTGTGCATCTTTGGGTGTTGCAGGAGGTTTGTTATTGATGACATTCCCAATTTTCTAGAGTATTCACTCCATTACCCATGATTCTACATAGGGAGTATCAACATTATAACACACAAAATGAACATAACACTCTCATTTTCTCAGCATTTAGATTTGATTCCGGTCTACCATTGTTTGCATGATCACAGACCGGTCTCAACACATTACACCACATATTGTGTTGCTACACATGACATGTCACTTAATTCACACTTACATTAGACACGGTTAAGTCCACATCACACATGATTTATTCCTAAAACCCATTCACACATGCCACTATGCCTGTGGTTACCCATAGTAGAGCGCGTGAGCAATCACGCTCGATGGAGGAATGGCCACCCCCTTCCTCTAGTCAGCCTACTCTTACACCTTCGATCATGAAGGATAAGATCATAGACACATCTGATTCATGCATAGAATCTGATGTACCATTCACACACATGACACCTCATGATGAGACATCAACTTTGAGTGAAATTCTTGCTACTTCACTCGTAGAGGATTACCCGCTCTTTGCAGCCCCATCCTCACCTAATCCCTCGACCACGTTCTGTGATCATGTAATCTACACAACACCAGGATAGTCTCCTCCAGCCTTCACCATAGATGAGGAGGTCATGCCTACATCACCCACCTTTGCACACCCCTTTTTCTAGAATTTATCTCAATCCCTATTTGAGAATGATTCCTCCCTTCTAAATTGTACCCATCTCAAGGTCGCATCATTCACCCCTACCATAGGAATGGTGTCTGACCCATCCTCATCCATTGTAGGAAGCCAGAGTCCATCCTTCCAAACTGCACAATAGATCCCTACCCAGCAAGAACCGCAAGCATTCCCTCAAACCTCATGCCCATACTCCTCACAAGAGTACCAACCATCCTCTTCCCAAGAGCCGTTCTTCACCATATCGGAGGGTACTTCCCAATAGCCTCTTCAAGAGCAAGAGATGCAAACCCAAGTAGGAGTATACACTTACACTTTCCCCTCAACCCGAGCTCCTATCTCGGTAGCTTATCCCACCTTTTTAGCAACATTCCCGCCTATCTCACAGGTATCCGAAGTGCATGACACCCAACCCTTGGAGCCACCTTTGCCTACGATGACCTTTAGGATACCACCACCTATGCCTTTTCAGGCCCCAACTACCCATATCCATCCTACCTATGGACCAACACCAGCAGCTTATGCACCTACTCAACCAAACTATTCCACATAGTTTAGCTTCCCTACTTCCTACCCTCCAGGGCAAAGATAGATCCCATATTTTGATACCTCATCTCGACCACCTCTAGCACCAGTAGCACCGACACCTACATTACCACCAACTACACCTAGCTTCTTTACTCCTCCATCAGTTTGGTCATCACCACCTACGGTCCAACCGATACAGTAGGCCCCAAACCAACAAGTACCTATGCCGCAACCATATGCCTCATAGTCGTAGTACTATTATCCTCAATAGATGCCTACCCCACAACCTAGTGTGCCTGTAGACACTACAACACATGTCACCCAGTACCCACCTTATCATGATCAAGCACAATAGTATTCCCCACAATACTATGAAGAACAACAATACCAGTATCCACCGCATCCATAGGGTCAGCCTATCATAGCCCAACCTTCGACTCCCATGACACCTGAACTTCAACTCTTATGGGATGAAGTCAAAATGTTGAACCTATGCACTTCTAGCTATGGGCCACAAAAGCCTTGCTATGATGAATTGTGCAATGAGCCAGTACATCCATCCATTCCTATCCCTCCTTATCCCTATCACTTCGAAATACCAAAATTCGACAAGTATAGAGGCAAGGAAGATCCCAGAGAACATGTGAGCAACTACCGCTCATCCTGTTACCAACTTCATAGTAGTAATCCTCTTATGTTGCGTACCTTCTCCCTATCCCTCACTGGGCCAGCCTTGGATTGGTACAACATGCTACCATGCCATAGCCTGTACACCTTTGAACAACTGGCCAATTCCTTCTTAGAACACTTTTCCATCAACATCAAGAAAAAGACCACATTTTTTGATGTCTATGCCTTACGACAGGTAGACGATGAACCCATAACTGAGTTTGTCACCAGATGGAGAGCGATTATTCATGATCTTACCCATAGCCTCCCCACCTCGGAGCTTGTGACTCTCTTTTCCAAGAGCTACCACAAACATATTTCCACATCCCTCCAACTTCATCAAAGTTGTACTTTTGAAGATGCTATATCACAAGTGAAAGTGATCGAAGATATTAAAGTGCAATCTAGGAAGATTAAGTTGAGAGCCAAAACCAACTACAACTCCAACTTTCACTTCAATAGACCCACACCCACTCAACCTTACCCATGACCACAACAAACCAACCAAGTTGTAGCTGCTACCCTAGCACTAGTACCGACTCCTCCACCCTATACGCCACAACCGCAACCACTCCAAGCTACTACGCCTACCCCACCTCGACCATAATAGTACCATGGTATGCACCCACAGGGTCCACCATGCAACTTTACACCTTTATCTGAACCATTACCAACCCTGTTCCATAGATTGTACGAGGGTAACCATCTCATTCTACCCGACATCCACCCATTGGATCCAAACACACCCAAATATCATGACTACAATGAATAGTTATTTTATCCCTTTCATAGGTAGCATGGCCATAATATCGATTCATGTCACTCCTTTCATGGACAAGTTCAAGACCTAATCGATAGGGGCATTATTCAGGTAGCAAACCCGCTAGCCCCATAGAACCAAAACCTAGGGATCTTCCAAAACCCTCTACCAGATCATAGAGGACCCAATCCCCCTAGACCTCCAAACAATCCTCTAGTGCCTCCTCACCAAGTCAACAATGTCCAACGTGATCCTCCATCACATGGAGTAGTAGGCATGATCAACCTTACTACGAGAAACCAATGGTACCCGTCACCCCAGACAACACCTATTGTTTCTCCTCCTATCTATTTTATGTCCCCACAAACACCACAAAGGCCTAACATCATACCACCACCACCTCAAAATGTGATTACCATCCATGGTAGTCTAACCCATCAGCTACGCAATGCCCCCCGTGGTTATCCATATTTGACCTCTTACAACAATCTCAACCCCATCGTGAGGCATTGAATGACATCCTATGTTCCATTGACTTAGAGACACATGACACAAATGCTTTTGTCAATTTTGTAGGGAACATCCCATGATGCCTTCAACCATCAATTAGCTTTCATGACCATGAGATAATGAAACTCATTGGTGAAGGAGCCGACCCTCCCCTCCACATACAAGCTAATATCAATGACATTACCTACAAGTGGGTACTCATTGACATGGGCTCATCCATCAGTATCATATCAACAATAGCCTTACATCACCTACACCTCCCTCCAGCACATTTCACCACACCTTCCCTAGACCTACATGCTTTTGATGGTTCCATGAGACCTACCATAGGATCCGTAGTTCTGCCCATTCACGTAGGCATCCGTACGATCCCCATCCTCTTCCACATCATTCAAGGAGAAATGCAATACAATATTCTCCTTGGTCACCCTTGGATCAGAGACATGCAGTGTGTCCCATCCACATTGCATCATTGCCTCAAGTACATCCACAATGGACTCATTCATTGTGTCCCAACCGATGGAGACCCCTTTAAGTTTTGTAATATCGTAGACCTTCCCCCTGCACCTTCATTCTCATCTTCCCAACTATTCCCTGTATCTTCCCACCAGTCAGTAGGAGCATCGACATCCTCACCAATTTTCACCTCAACATCCCAATGTTCATCGACAACACAAGCCTCGATATCTGCACCATTAACATCATCTACTAGAGGACCTAAAGCTGATACTATGCCTTCCCCATCACCATCCTTATGGCCTCCACAACCTTCTCAACCTCTACCATTCCAATTTCCACCCACGGTGTCACAACCACCATCACCACCCATTACACAACCAACTACATTACCTCCCTCACCCTTGCATATGGAAGCCCCTATCCTTCCTACACCGTAGACACCGCCCCTTCCCTTCTGACCAAAACCTAAGACATTCACCTCTCCGTGCATCCCTGCACCTGCACCGATGTCATCCCCTACATAGAACAAACAACCTATTCAACCCACAACAACCAAACATCATGAACCTAAATAGCCAACACCCAGCTTGGGTAAACAACCTCCACACCCTTTGGCTACCACCATTATAGAATCCCAACTTTCTCCTTCATCATCTGATTTGGATATGCCACCCCAATCGCCAGAGCATGCTACATCATGCATATCCATATTCATGATGAAAAATGGCTTAGGAGACTATAACATGCATGACACCCATGTATGTGACACCCCTATCCAATCTACCCAAGATTTTGGTCATCCCTCAGCCTCGATATTGACTATTGGAACTGTCATACAGCTAGGAAGTCCCAAAACCACACCACCACACCAACTTTGTGTATGCAAGAGTAGATTCCTCAATCCCCTCACCAACTTCTCCACCACCACAATCCAGCTCGGGTGATGCAATCACACACCTAGCCAACCCTCAATTTGCCTTGCACTACCTATAACACTTTCATTGGCATGGGTTCAGACTAGGCCATTATGAGCAAGGGCTACGTACACCCATTAACCCTCGTGTCCGATCACCTACCGACAAAATCGGCCTAGGTTATCACTCAACTATTGTCTACACGTTAGAATATGAGATCCAAGATCTCTCTTTACATCCTCCTCCATGTCCAACACACACCTTGGAAGAGTACATTGACATGGATATGCTAGAAGACACACCTTCACCCACATCGACTGTCACCATCCCCTATGATTTCTTCCAAGAATCTCCCACATTGGATACCTCATTGTTCTATGATGTTCAGATATTGGCAGAACACTTTGCTACCTTATCCCTGGTTACACCACCAATAGAGCCTCTTGATCCATTACCAATAGAGCCAAACCTGGTTCCACCTGATCCACCACCGATACGCCTGCCTGTATTCCTACCTATACATAGATAGTTACAAAGAGCAGCCTCTCATCCTCGATCACCACCCATCATCCTGCGACCTCCCTTGAGTCTTTTTGGATGTGCACAACCTATTCAACCTCCATCACCCGATTCTACACTACCTACTTCACCTACAACATCGATTAACATGGTGGAGGTAGATTTACATTCTCCCCTCCGTTACAGCCACCAATGGATTTGAGACGATACCCCAAACCCAAAATTTATCGATCTCGCACACATCTCACACATACCAGCACCTGGAGACTTTCTTCTCTCTCCTCATGTCTTATGGGTAGCAAATATACCTTCCTCATCCACATCTACCCAAATCCCTCAAGTCCATCACATGGACATTTATGTAGACAATGAATTTGAGTTCAGTGAGGCCATCGATGACTTCAATCTCATCCCTATCCCTGAATAGTTGCATGATGGATCTCGCATGCTCATCGAGGACACGATCGACGTAGACATCGGTGATGATCCAAAAAATCCACACATCCTCAAACTAGCCACCAGCCTCTCACCCGAGGAGCGTATCACCTTCATGAACTTCTTATGCAAGTATATAAAAGTGTTCGCATGGTCTTACAAAGACATGTCGGGACTTGACCCTATCGTGGTAGTGCATAATCTTATACTAGATCCCAATGCCAAACCAGTGAGACAAAAACTATGATGCATGCATCCGACTATCACATTGATAGTAAAATTTGAGCTTCAAAAGCTCCTAGATGTTGATTTCATAATACCCATCGACTATCTCGAGTGGGTATCCAGCATGGTCCCTATCCCTAAACCATCTGGTGATGTTCACGTCTGCATAAACTTTCATGACCTAAACAAAGCTTGTCCCAAAGACAACTTCCCGTTACCCAACATTGATTCCCTGGTCGACTCCATCGTAGGTCATGAAATGATTTCCCTCATGGATGGATTTTTTGGATATAATCAAATTAGGATCAACCCAGCAGATCAACACAAAACTTCCTTCACAACACCCTGGGGGAATTTTTGCTACAAGGTCATGCCCTTTGGCCTTAAAAATGCTGGGGCAACCTATCAATGAGCCATGACCTACATATTTCATGACCTAATGCACAAAATTGTGGAAGACTATGTAGATGACCTTATAGCCAAATCAAAGAAATGTGTTGATCATCTCGAAGATCTTCGTCAGATTTTTGATCGACTACTAGAACACAACGTGCGCCTCAATCCAAAAAAGTGTGTGTTCGGTGTTACATCTGGAAAGATACTAGGATTCATTGTCTCCCAATGAGGCATTGAGGTTGATCCTAGCAAGGTGAAAGCCATCATCGAGATGCCTCCTCCTACTACCTTAAAGCAATTACGCAGCTTACAGGGCAAGATCACCTCTATTCGTAGATTTATAGCACAATTATCAGACAAATGCCAACCATTCAATCATCTCCTACAAAAAGGAGTACACTTCAAATGGGATGAAAACTACCAAGCCACATTCAACGCTATCAAAACTTACCTCACATCATCACCGGTTATGTCACCACCGCATCCACACTTACCACTGACTCTATACATCTCAGCCATAGAGTTCGCGCTAGGTACACTCCTAGCCCAAAAAAATGCTCTCGACAAAGAGCAGGCTATCTACTATATCAGTCGTACATTAGTTAGTTACGAAATGAGATACGGATACATGGAGAAGCTATGCCTAGCAGTAGTATTCACCACCCAGAAGCTAAGACACTACATGTTAAACCACACAACTTTTGTCATCGCCCGAGACAATCCCCTATGGTATATGATGAACAAGAGTTATCACAACTCACGCACAACCAAATGGATCATGCTCCTAACCGAGTTTGACCTAGAATTCGTATCTCAAAAGTCTATCAAAGGGCAAGTCATTGCTGACCAACTGGTTGAAGCCCCTATAACTGACAATCAACCCTTACTCATCCAACTCCCCGATGACTCTATCTTTCACATAACCGAAGATGAGCAATACGTTGAACCAGAATTCATGGCTGACCTCACCATGTTCTTTGATGGGTCTAGGTGTCTCCATGCTGGGGGTGTAGGTATTGTTTTCTTTACACCTGAAGGAGAACCACTCCCATTTTCATTCAAACTTAATTTTCCCTGTACCAATAACAATGCAGAGTATGAAGCCCTAATATTAGGACTGAAACAAGCACACACTATGCACATCAAGCACCTTCACATCATAGGTGATTCACTCTTGATTGTCAATCAAGTGCAAGAACTTTGGCTATGCAATTGTCCAATTCTCCAGCAATACAAGAAGATCACCCAACAACTCTTATCCTAGTTTGAATGGTATTACCTCGAAGTCGTGCACCATGCTCATCAAACCATTTTGCAGACACCATGGCCTCCCTAGGGTCCCTTATCTCACAAAATCCAATGTCTAGCATGACATCTGTAACCATTCATACGCTTACACAATCTGCTATATCACCCACACCCCCCATAGATGATGGTGGTGTATATGTGGTAAACATTGAACCTCATGACCCATGGTTCTCACAGATCAAAGAATACATCAAACTAGGTTTCCTACCATGTGATATACCCCATGCCCAATGCCGAACCTTTAAACAAAGAGCGATACGCTACACCTTGCTGGGGGACATCCTTTACCATCGCAGCTATGATGGTATACTCTTGCATTGCCTAGAACCACAAGAATCACAATGGGTTGTACAAGAAACCCATGATGGCACTTGTGGTGGCCATTTTAGTGGCATGGTGATTACTAAACGCATTCTCCGTATGGGCTACTATTGGCCTAAAATGGAGCAAGACTACTATGAGTATGTTAAACGTTGCATCAAATGCCAACAACATGCCAACTTAACACATTTACCATCCCAAGCACTTCAACCAATCCAGTCCATGTGGCCCTTCTCCCAATGGGGCTTGGATCTAATTGGAAAAATTACACCTGCATCCTCTAGCAATCATAAATTTATCATTACAACAATAGAATATTTTACAAAGTGGGTCGAAGCCATCCCACTGGTCCAAACTACAGGAGCCAAAATTGCAACATTCATCATGGAGCACATCATATGCCGCTTCGGAATTCCCTCCCAAATTATTTTAGATAATGGGAAATATTTCAAAAATAAAATTTTCTGAGCTCTATGCAATATATTTCACATACATCATAGCTTTTCGACCCCATATTACCCTCAAGGAAATGGCTAGGCCGAAGCCACTAACAAAACCATCTGCTCTATTCTCCATAAAACTGTAGCGGAATCTCATCAGGACTGGCATAACCAAATGCCCCTAGCCTTGTGGGCCTATCGTACGAGCATTCATACTCCCACTGGGGCAACACCTTTTTCACTTGTCTATGGGGTAGAGGCTATCATGCCCCTCGAGCTGGAGATACCCTCTTTATGAATATCCATGAAATATTTCATTGATGATGACACTGCTCGCCAAGCTCATCTAGATCAGCTAACACTCCTCGATGAATATCGCATCCACGCCATCGAGCACACACGAGTATATCAAGATCACCTTCATCGTGCCTACAATAGTAAGGTACATCAACATGAATTTAAGATCGATGACTTGGTTCTCAAAGAGAACCAACAAATCACAAGTCAACCTCACTAACAGTATGATAAATTTGCTCCAAACTGGTTAGGCCCATTCATGGTTATACATAAATATGGTTCAAGAGCATATCATCTAGCCGATATTGAAGGCTTTAATGATCCTGAACCCATCAAAATCTTGCACCTTCATGCATTTAATGCATGATGCATAATCACATTCACCATCACAAGTGTCACATAGTGTTAAAAGTAAATCACCAAGCACATCACCATGTGAATCTATTATTTTTACTTTATTATTTCTCTATACATGTACATTTCACCTTTCTACCATTTTTATGCTCGGGGTATTTATTTTTCCTTTTGTAGGACTCACATCATCAACAGGAAAGCACTACAATGGCCTCACCTACAACCATGCAGGACCATCTACAGCCATAACAAAAACCCATTACATCGACCGATCTCGCCCAACCACCAACCACCCTTCATGCCAGGCGCTCCTCGCACTCATCCCGATCAGGTCACCACACTTCACCTCAACACCATTCCCCTCACCAATGAGGCTCATCCTATTCACCACACTCTAGTGATAGCCAGATCACCATGTCCTCTTTCGATGACAAAGAGGAATCCACCCAACCACAAGCACAAGGATCATCCTCCCATCCGTCTGATGACCTCAAACATCATTACTCACCCACAAATCATCCCCATCATCCCATAGGATCCTACCACCCACCTAATAGGGAGTACACACCTCATCAACCTCACCCTACATTTCTACCAGCTCCCTTCCCAATGGTGAGTCTACCTATGCCCAGGCATTGCAAACCCATGCGGTCCAAGCTACTCAAGCTAGTTGTGAAAACATGCCATCCTCCCATTCATGCCATCACCCAGGGCCATCACCCATGCCATCGGTCCTCAAAACACCACCTTCACCACTATGAGGCTTACCACCCCAACAAATCTTACAATCATCATAGTCATTTCATTCCGCTGCTTCCTCATCATAGCCCTATCCTTTTTCTACCATGCATCGAGCTATTCCATTCACCTTGGAATCTCGATCACCCCCTTCCCCAATACCATCATCACCACACCATGAGATACAACATCTCATCTCCCGTATCGAAGCTCTGGAGTTGTAGATGAGCCACTACCATTGCCACGTTCACCCATGATAGTCTTCCATGACCCATCCATCCTCACCACCATGCAGATCCCTTCCCCGACCCTAACTCGACCCATGCTAGAACCTAGACCCATGCCTCCATTACCAGAACTTCTTTCACCTAGACCATGCGCACCTCCAACAGATCCTTACATCTACCCCATGCCTATTCCACACACACCCCTTTCTAAAATGTTCCACCATCTCATGCATCAGGGTCTTATCGACCTACCTGAGATTCGACCTACTGACCCCTCGTATCCTAAACCATGCAATTATAATGAGAACCAATTTTGCATTTTTCATCACCATCCAGGCCATGATATCAAAGAGTGCAGATCATTCAAAACCCTGGTGCACAACATGTTGCACGATGAGCGTACCCCATCATCGGAGCATTCCTTTCCATTTAGCCGACTTGTTAGTCCTCCGCACCACACCATTCCTAGGACGTTACCACCCCATAGTACCCTAACAATGCCCACCCACTATATTCATAGTATTTCCAACTATGGCTCCAACCACAACTCTAGCCATGTCACCACCTCACCATCCCACTCCCACCCAGATTTATGCCAGTTCACCCGATAGTAGTGTTAGTTACTCGTCTTCTTCTATCTTATTCTTCTACTTTGTACATACATTGTTTCATTTCTTCTCTTATATCATGGTCAGTTGTTGGTGATCCCCTTATCTCGATTGGTCACCAAAGCCAGTTTCTTCCCACTTCTTCCATTTATACATTCCACTTTTACATCTTGCTTCTTTTTGACAACCATTACACACATATACAACGCATAGTAAAACATCTACTACACACACACCCCACACGTTGGGGCAACCAGGATCATAGCATCACACCTTTTGCCATCATTATGCACTTTACTCATTTGTAAATAAGTTCTTCTAAACTTCTCTTTCTACACAACATTACTTTCCTCTTGTAAATATTGCATTCCTCCATTTGCATCATTACGATTATATTCATTGCACATATTCATATGCTTTATAGTTAAAATTTTAATTCATGTTTGTATATTCTCCCCCAAAATGCGCATTAGTAGGAATAATACAAGCACTTGTTAGCATCACCACCTGGATGTCCATCGCCCCTTTTTCAGGATCAGGATATACATAGGTGTTGTGTTTAATTTTGACTACTCTGTAGTTTAGGCAATCAAGTGTCACCCATAGCTACTGAGTCTTGTACATTCTTCTTATGGTCTTTTAGGCTGGTTCAACTTCTCTCAAGGATCGCTCACAATAGGTTACACATTAACAATTTTGAGCCTAGGAAAGAGGACATCTTGAGTAGATATCGCCATCTAGCGAACGGTATCCCCTGCTCGTCCTATCGCCTGCATGGTCAACATACGACCTAGGGATAAACAAAGAGATCAAGCATAAGAAAAAATAAATGATTGGGTAGAAAACAAACTGCATCGCCCATACAAAAAGAGCACCACAAAAGAAAAAAGAAAAATAAATGAAAAGAGCACCACCACAATCAGATAGGTCAACACTAGAACAGGGGCAAAAAACAAAAGGAAACACCTCTTGATATCACACATGTTATGCTTATCGCCTTTGGTCCTTAGGTTCAACATAACACCATGGGATGATTTCCATCGCTAGCAAAAGGCTCCAAGAGCCTGCCTACCAGTGGAATAGTCTTACGGGTGACAACACATCTCTCACATTAGCATCTCGCTTTTGTAGAAATCACTGTTGTGGATGGATGAGCTAGCTAGTACGGTAGCATCTACAATGGGTTAATCCTACCTCCCTCAAAATGGATAAATGAACATTACACATTCACACACATAGGTCCAAGATAGACTTTGAACCAACCTAATCATGTTATAAGTTGCCACAACACTTGCATAGCTAAGGGTTTGAGATTTGATTGTCATAACTATGTTAGTCAAAACTATTACACATGCCTTACATTATCCATCGATCCTAAAATCATGGAATGGATAGCATCCATACAGGTAAATGCAATGATACAAGTGCTTCCTTGGCGCATTTCAGTAAGTCCATACATGCATACATGCATCTATGTCAAATACATTTGATACACATTATAGTATTGCATCCAACCTACATGCATTTCATATCAAATTACATTTATGGCATTCATCCCATATGCATTTCAAAATTGAGTCATAAGTATCACAATTACTATACATACATTCATTACAAAATCACAATTGATATCACATCATGTCATATTGGAAATACAATCATAGCATTATTTTACAATCCATTCATACCACAATATGATAATAGATCTAAACCATGTCATACATGTACATCTATTCATCAGACATATCTACAAACTATGTTATGCTAATCCATGCAAACATAAACAAGATCACAATTCAAACCATCAAAATAACACATGTATATAATAGCCAAAATCAACAGAGTATATATATATCATCCATACAAAATTCCCGCAGGCTACAATCAATAATAACTATCCTAGCTCCCACTAGGAGTCTCCCCGTGACCCTCATGGCTCACTCGCATCCCTGTAGCCCGGCTCGACTCCACCCTAAACTCTAGAATTGGATCCATAGTAGGCTGATCCTACACCTCCACCCTAGCACCTCTCTGGCCCATCGTAGCCACACTATGCTGACTCTATATGATGGCACTCGCACCTATGAACATGATCCAGACTGCACCACAATATTACTATAATCAGGTAGAGGGATCTCATGCACCAACAAGGTAGTCTCACACATCATCTTCTTAGTGGCCTCGATCACCAACTGACCAATCAGAGTATCGATCACCTGATCCTTCCTAGACATAGTAGCCCTCATCTCCACCATGTCTACCTCCAACTATTGAATCCTATCATGTAACCTCTGTACATCCTCCATAGCTGGCCTCTCCAAAATATCACTAGGAATTTACTGTGCTATATCAGCAAATACCCCAATATCAATGGTATCATTGATACCACCCATATCGACCACCCCCCTCCCTCAGCTCCAACATCCTACTCCATCCCAACCTCTACACCCACATCAACCTCCTCCACTCTCACATCCTGGGTGCTCACTCCAGCACCTACGTGACATCATGACCATCATAGAGGAACCTCCTCCTCAATAGTAGTCATACTCGCTCCCCTAGCCCGAGTCCTCCTACTCATCCTCCTCTCTAGTGGAGATGCCTCAACAAAGGTGCTACCCACCGATCCACCACACCTCTCCTAGGCTCCCAAGACTATAGCACCCACCAGGCATCAAACTCTGATGTCATCCCTACATCCCCTATGTCTGGGATATCCATAGGAGGGTCTCTCTCCCCAACCCAAGGTGGTACAATAGGGCACTCTCCCCTATCTCCCTATCACCTAAAATATGTGACAGGAGTCCCTGGAACATCCTATCGCAAACCGAACTAGCATTGTACTCGATCAAACTAAAAATACTCAGTCTATCGAGTATACCTTCCCACCAACCACCTACCCCATCACAGCCCATAACTACTCATCATCCTCCCTCCACCTCACTCCACCCATCCATGGCCTCCATGTAATGTCATCTGTTGTCAACTCCCTAAACTTAATCCTCCATAAAATTGGATCACCCTCATGAGGCCTCTTCATACCCTGCTCAGCCTCCGTACTCCATCGCAAGGCGTAAGGAAGCTCCTCATCCTCCTCATGAATAGGGTGCGGTAACAAAGAGGGCCTCTCAATGGCTATGTGTTCCCATGCCCATACCTGTAGTAAGGGAATCACACTCAATCCCATTCGTCTACCATGAACCACCTCATATAACTCCCGATATGCTTGGGCCAGAAGTAGGTGCCCAAGCAAACACAACCTTATGCTCCACCAGGTCACTAACTATGTCCAACATGTTCTAGGTAAATAGAAACCTAGAACTATCAGGCAGTGCATATGTAGATATCATCATCATAGCCACACACTGCCTATCGGAGATCTTCTTCCGTACACCATAACCACTCATAGTCCATCTTAGAGATATCGATCTCTCTCCACCTAGCTCCAAAGAATCTCTCCAACACCGCCTCCTTCCTCCCATCCTCGGCTGCCCTCACAGGAACACCCTCAATTGGTAGTCGATAGATGCGATACACATCCTCCAATGTCAAGGTCATCTCCCCCGTAGGAAAATGAAAAGTGTTTCGATCTCCATCCCACCGCTCACATAAGGTAGACACATATGCTCTATTAGTAAAAATGCGCTTACACTCCCACACACCGCGGAAGTGTATCTCATCCAACCACTGCAATTCCTCCTTAGTCTTCATAAGATTTTCAAAACCCTCCTTAAACTGTCGCACCCGATGACGAGGCTCAAGCGCCTTCACCTGTTCAACACATAACACAAACACACATCAGTAATCCACATAACAAATCAATCAAACTTAATATCATCACTCAAAATTTACAAATCAAATTAAAAACATTTAATTTGACATGCATCTCGAGACAAAATAACAAATAAATAAAATGATAAAACACATCAACAACACAGTCACGTACTTGGATACCCATTTTGTCATTTCATAGCAAAAGTCCAAGTACATACAACAAACAGTACACATCGGTCGCCCAACGACCAATAACAGATTCAAACTATATAGCTACTATGGCACGCAATCTAAAACATGATCAATTAATATGATAGAAAAAAAACAAATCACTTTTCCCTTTTCCCCTTAGGAAAGGGCACAAAAATTAAGAAACAAAGCACAATCAACACAGATCTACCAATCAAATCTGTCCTAAAAACACCAATACCGAAAACATATCCAGGCACGCAATCTAAAAATAACAGTCACATTTTTAGATACCCATTTGCCCATTTAATGGTGGAAGTTCAAACTGACATCAAGTACAGTCTACATCGGGCTCCCTATAGCTCATTTTTAGTTTACTACTATCTACACCATGGCACGCAAATCCAAGGCATGTCAAATGAAGTCAACTACCAAAATAGTTAACATTTTTGGACACCCATTTTGCCCTTCTACGGTGAAAGTGTCATTAGTTTTTAAATATTCTACCTCTAATATGGCAAATCTAACGTCCTAGTATTCACACATTACACCTAAAAAGCGACATATTTCAAAATCACATCAAACGAAGTCATAAAAATAAAATAGTCACATAACCAAATACCCATTTCCTACTTTAGCGGACAAAATGCAAAAACATATCGATGTCAGTACACCGTTACCTCAAAAACTGACAGTCAAACTTCACACCTACTCTACCCATTACCCGGTCAAATTGGTGACAAAACAAACCCAATTGAAAAACCGACCGCACTTTTGGGTACCCATTTGGCCCGTCTATCACTACGTATTCAAAATTTTAATTAAAAGTTACAATTTTTTTTTAAATCAGGATGAAAACCTCCCCCCTCATTCATATTTTCCTAGAAAAATGAAACACAAACAAAACAAAGTCAAGAATCACTTACCGGTGGATCCCCGTGCCTGATGCCAGCTGGTCTGCATCCCTTCATCATCCTGGCTCTCACAATCGCTAATCGTGCTCCTTGCGTGCCATCAACTGCTCTCCCAAGTCACTTTCCACACACGTGCATCATCCAAATGAGCCCCCACCATGCATATTTGGGCTAAAATACTACTTACTTGCCGTTTCACGACCCAGGTCACGAGTTAGGTCAAAATCGTGACCCAGGTCATGAATCAGGTCAAAATCATGACCCGGGTCACGAATTCAGCCAGAACACCTCAAAACCTCCCCAAAACCCTAGGAAAGTAGGGAAATGCCCTCTAAAACCCTAGGAGCCTCAAAAACTTACCTTTTAACACCACTTGCACACACACATTGCATTTTACGGACAAACTCATCATAGTCATACTCCGCGACCATGCAGACCTGGTCGCAAAAGCACAACCGACAACCGTTGCCATTCTCAAGCAACTAGTATGGCATCGTAAATGTCATACAGATGTAACAACAACACAACATTGCATTTGCAATCACCTATTTCATTTTATTAGCATTGCCTTTTTATTTCTTTCCTCTTCTTCCCCTTCCCTTTTTCTTTCTCCTTCTTGGCTATCTAATCAATGTTGTATGGTCACGCTTCGAGCGGCTACATACCTTTGATTAGATCCCATTCTTTTCTTTCTCCTTCTTGGCTATCTAATCAAATGTTGTATGGTCATGCTTAAGCTACATACCTTTGATTAGATCCCATTATTTTCTCTTCTCCTTCTTGGCTATCCAATCAATGTTGTATGGTCATGCTTCGAGTGGCTACATACCTTTGATTAGATCCCATTATTTTCTCTTCTCCCTCTTGGCTATCCAGTCAATGTTGTATGGTCACGCTTCGAGCGGCTACATACCGTTGACTAGATCCCATTCTGTTATTTTCTTACTAGCAATCATATCCATCATGCATTGGTATCTTTATCAATCGTTGCATCATCCATTCATCACACTTCATTCACCTCATTGTTGATTCCTCGTTTGAGGGGGTATTCATATCCAAAGTCAGTTTTGCATGCAACCACAACATCGAAAATCCAAAAGCGTGGTTAGCACATTTGTCTACGAAATTTTTTGTTGAAGATTATCATACGATTATAATCTCAATCCCAAATAGACATGGGTTACATCAGGAGAGTTACACGTTACTATGGAGAAGTCAATCTAGCATTCATGTACGTCGAGTACACAATGGATGATACGTTTGATCAATCCTAGCGCAACATTTGGAAATGGACTTCGCGACCACGTTGATATGGTCATGAGTTGATGATCCAAATGTTAAACTAGCTCAAATGGTTTGACACTTGTCACCATGTTCTCATCAATCAATCAACAACAAATATTTAGTTAGGCTTTTGTCCTAATCATACTTTTGGACCACGTTGATCTGGTCGCAAAAGCAAAGCAGTCAAAAGTTGTTGTTCTCAAGCAACTAGTATGGCATCGTAAATGTCATATGGACTCAACAAAATCACATCATTGCATCCATAACCATTCATTTTCCCTTACTAGCACTATTTTTATCTCTTTCCTCTTTTCCTTCTTTCCTTCCTCTCTTCTTCCCCTGTGGACATTCAATTGATGTTGTATGGTCATGCTTCGAGCGGCTACATACCTTCGATTAGATTCCATTTCTTTCTCTTCTTTTCCCTGGATACCCGATTGATTTGTATGGTCATGCTTCGAGTGGCTACATACCCTTTGATTGGATTCCATTCCCCTTCTACCCCTTTTCCTTCTGCACAAACCCTTCATATTTTTGTATTAAACTGTGTTCCACATAGTATAGTACAAAAAGGGGTAAAATGTAGACACCCAAAAGTCACACATTGCTATTTTTGCATATCTATAGGTGATTCCAGGCATCCCTAGGCTATTGTAGACTATTGTAGTTATGCGTAGACATGCGTAGTCATGCATAGATGATTGTAGTCATGTGTAGTCATGCATAGATCGCCATAGATTGCCATAGTAACGTGTAGACTTCCACAAGTGGCTTTCAGGTCCAAAACCCTAATAAGTCCACAAAACCACATCTTATGCATCAAGATACCTTCAGACGACAACCCGAGGTGATGCATAGCCCATTTACACTCAATTGACACCCCCACGGGGTATTAATTGGCAAAATCAATTAAAAGTCAATTATCAAATTCTAATTTAATGTTGACTTCACTTAAGCCCCTTTTTAGGGCAAAATTGGATTAATTAACTCTTAATTCATAATTAGTGTTAATCAAATCCTCCCACATGTGCCAATTTAGGGTTTCCTAGGGTTTTCTTTTAATCCTCCCCTAAACATGCTTAAGGCTTAATTAGGATTAGCACTAATCCTTCCTCACACATGTGTGAGGATAGGATATTTCCTACTTAGAATGAGATGCTACCACATAGCATTTCTTAACCTAACCCTAGTTAGAACCAAACCTAGGTTTAGTCTATCTAACCCCCCTGCACCTTGCATTTGCCTATAAATAGTGGGTCCTAAACCCCTAATTAAGTCTGATTCCCTAATTCAACAAAGTATAGTTACTCTACTGAAATGGAAAGCCAACATTGAATAGTTACTTCCCGACGCACACAGTCGGATTCTGATAGCACACAGAGGCACTCCAGCTGCCTTAGGATCGATCTACCAGAGAGATTTCACCAGAAGAGCATCACAGCTCAAATCGCAGCCTGCCATGCGAATCCGGCCCCAATTCGCAACCCGGGTCGCGAATCACATCTGCAAGCCCCAAATCACCCCAAATTTGGGAGGTAAGCTTTGTTTCAGCCTATAATTACCTTCTGCACATTTTATTTGGATTTATGTTACAGTTTTATAGTCATTTCATCTTCTTAAATATGGGGCCTGACTAGGGCAAGCCCCCCAACGTATTGACCCTTTCTTGCAAGTTTCTTTCAGGTTATGCAACAGATTTGAAAGAAAGGAACACCAAAAAACAACAACCCAGTGGTGGCCCGCATACAACGAAGCCCACCTACACTGAGGGACATCAGAAGGAGGCATCAGGCCTATATTGTTTATTCATGAAAAGAAAAGGGGAAAACTCTCCCTATTTGTAACCGATACAAATTTGATAATGAATAAAGCATATGTTTCTGAATGACTTGTGTTATTTACATATTGTTAGATCAAATGTCAACTTCTGGTCATTTCAGGTTCAATAAGAGAATTACCACTTACAACACAATATCATGAATTTAATGCATATAATAAAATAAATTTATTTTTGAGTTATGTTTAATGTTGGATAGAACACAATGAACTTATTATAAAAGTCATACAATATTGTAAAGTTTATCTAAAAAAACAATCTCTTTTTCAAAAGATACAATGTTACAAAGTGTTGGCATCATTGCATAATAAACTACTTTTAATCATTTAAATTTTCAACCCTTTCAAAAAATACAAGTGTTCATTTTAAAGCTCAAGAACTCGTCTTGACTTTACATCTCTCCAAATGTCATAAACTTCATTCCAATAAATATTGGTTGCTGTAGGTCCATTCAAAGATATTCTCATGAGTGCATATAATGTATCCAGCCCCAACTTTGATTTCCTAATATCTTTGATAATATTTTGTCTAGGAAATCCTCTTTCACAATCAATTGTACTTGTAGGAATGGAGAGTACAACTTGCCACAATTTCATCATATGAGGATAATTTTTATGCCATTGCTTTTTATTATGAAATTTTCTCCATGCTTCCTTCATTGAGAAATCCTCACAAGCTAAATTTAATGTATCAAAAAAAGAATGTAGCTCCCTTTTACAAGCCTTGACATCAAATAGAGATGCAATTCCATTTGAGACATTATGCTATAAATATTGAAGAAGTTTTTGTAGCCAACACTCTGAATTATTTTCTCTAGTTCGACGTTCTTCTGGATAATAGAAAGGGCTAAAAATATTTGTTGCATTAAAAAGTGGAAGATCTGGAAACCTTGTGTTTAAATAACTAATGATAGATTCAATATAATATTTTTTAAGCTCGTGACAACTCTCTTGTGTACATTCAATAGGAAGTTTCATACCTTGTTTCCTTATATCATTGAAATAATCATTCTCCATAGACGAGATATATTTACATAATAAAGCATGTTTGTCAATGATATTATCTTGCACTTTGGTTTCAACAAATCCATATTGAAAATTAGTTAAAAATTTTGAGAGATGAGTTGCTCCATTTGCAAATATTTTTTGTCTTAGAAACCATTTATTCAATGTGTTTATAGTTACATCAAGAGCCAACCCAAGACCTGTAGTATCACAATCCCAAATCCGTAGGCTCGGGCCTTAAGCAACATTATACAAGAATTAGAGGTGTCATTTTTTCTTGAAATAACTTATTCAACTTATATGTCAGCAATCGTATGCAAATAATATTGAGTAGAATATATGTGTGTCTTATCATACCATGAAGAAAATTTCTTATCATTTTTCCACATGGTTAATATAACAGGAATAAGCTTTACAAACCTTATGATAACCTCTCCTCTTGAAAGCCATCTAACTGCATGTATTTGTAAAACATCTAGAACATCAATCTCCATAACTCTAACTAAATCATTTAATTCATTACTCCTTTTTGGTGAGTTTTGAACCCATGAATACACTTTATTTGCAAGCTTTTCAATATGTAATAAATTTGGTACATTTTTAGAAGCATCTACTACTGCCAAAGCCTCACGATGAGCTACACAATGAACTAAGGTTTGGAATATTAAAAAAAAAGGCACAAATCCATTTTCATTTCCAATCATCATTGAAGCTCCATCTGTAGAAATTGCTATCAAATTTTGTAACAAAATACCTCTACCATTCATTATATGATTCACAATGTCATATATTATTTTTTCTTTTCCATATGGTATATCTTTGAGCTCCATAAATTGTGAAATAGGTGCTCCTAGACCTTGCAAATCTAAATATGTTGCATAAAATACAAGATGTTTTCCAAAGTACGATCAGTACTTTCATCAACCATTAATGAGAAGAATGGGCTTTCCAACATACATCTTGTTTGACATTGTTCAAGATATTTTGAGATACAATAAATAAAATCATTTGCAGCCTTACAATTTATGTATGAAGAGTAGTCTTGAGATTTGGGCATATTTGGTATTTTCATATCTATGAGAAAATTACAAAGTTTATCATATTTAGATAAGGAAAAATCTTCTTGACAAATAAAGTAAGCTACTTTCATTGTAGCAATCACTCTTTCCTTATTGACATCTTCAATTTGTATAATGTGATTTGAAATAGATTTCATCCTTCTCTATATTGCATCAAACCATTTTATTTAGCACCTTTATGCACAAGTGACTTTTCATGAGTAATAAGAGCATCACATTTAAAAATTGTACAAACATGTCCTATATCCCAAGACCCAATCATTCTATACTTTTCACAATATTTACATTTCATAACATCATCATCACCGTACTTGATAATATTCAACCAATCAAAACTTTCTAACCATTCAAGATGAAACTTTCTTTTTTATTGCACTTTTTTATTATCATGTCTGCTACCCTCTGCATCAACTACATATACTTCATCTTCATCAGAAGAAGTTACAAAAATGTCATGGCATAGTTGTATCTTTTGATTATCATGATTGTCTTAATGTGCTTCAAAATATTTGTTGCTATTAGAACTTGTTGTAGTTCATCCATACATTTTTACGATAGTAGCTTGTATCTTTCTCTTTGAAGATATTTTTATTTACCTATAAAAAAATACATGTCATTTAACTGAGATGATATTTCCATCACTATATTGGTTTCTTTGTACATGGTCATTTTTGTTGAGGTTTTTGTCATGTTAAAGTTGGAGGAATGCACCAATATATTCAAAGCTAAATGGAGAAAGTTCATGTTTACCTTCAATAGATTGCTAATGCAACATAATAAATATACTAAGATAGTGAGGAAATAAAATATTGGATAAAAATTATAGAGTAGCTATTGTAATACCATTATAGGGTCACAATGTACTATGGATGAACCATTTCAAAGCCATATAATGAACAACTACTAAATATTTTATAATCACATGGTCCAAATATGAACTGAGTTTCTCTTTTTATTTATTTAAAAACTTTATCTACTTGGATTTTTACAAGGAGGGTTTGTTTTGTGAAGAGGGATTTCATTGAAAGTCTAAATACGTGTCCACAAAAAGAAATGTGGTTGTGATAAGATGTAGATAATTGGGGGTCCTGAGAACATACACTTATTGAAGTGTGTATAGACTAGAATTAAATTATTTGAGGGTGGCATCTTTGACTGTCGGTTTGTGATCTTATAGCCAAAATTTTATATGGTGTAGTGGACGTTGAAAAAATAGAATACTACAATCTTGTTTCATGTGGGATTTATAAATTTATCACTTATAAAAATGGGTTTTATGTTTTTGAAGTATTTAAAAAATTTATTTATATATTTTTAAAAAAACTGAAGAGTATACCTGTTTCAAAGGCCCGACATGCAAGGCGGAATCCATGCTACTCATTTCAATTGAAATCAGTGGAATTTTAAACTAATTATTATAAATGCTATGCTTTGGTTAGCGGATTATGTTTTCAATTCTGATTTCAGACAGATTTTTGTAATGCATGTCAAGTCTATTAACATGTTGATGTTGATAAATTGGAGAGTGAGATCAAGTATAGGATTATATATATATATATATATATATAATTATCTAAGTATAGGGATCTTAAAGAGAGACATTATCCAATGTTTAGGGAATTCACCATGAACATATAATTTAATTTAAAATCATTTGTAAACCTTCATTGATAATGTTTCATATTTTACTAAGGTAGAGGGAAATGAGGGTAATGTGTGGTGATGTTTTAGTTACTAAAGGTAGAATTTGAGAGTGCACATCACTTAAATACTATCGATTCACAACACTCGATCAAACATGTTTTTTTTTTTTTTTGTGGAAAACATCCCAAAAGGGATGCCACTTTCGGGTAAGACCCAAGGAGGCAGGGGTATCCATTCCACCAAAAATGCCCGGGACTCGGACCTGGCCTACCACCTTTGACATACTCAAGGAGCAAACAAACACACAAAACCAATTTAAAAATAAGTAAATAACAACAAAAATAATAAAATAAAATAAAAAACATGCTCCTTGAGTGTGTCAAAAACAAAAGCACAACCAAACACGCACAATAAGATAAAAGAAACCACAACACAAACCACATAGAAAAACACAAGAACCACATAACAAAACACAAACAAGACAAAAACAACAGAACACTACAAAGACATAACCCAAAAAAAACATGAAAAATAAACACAACCAAAACCTAAAAAATTAAAAAAATAAAATAAAAATAAAAAACAACCAACAACAGACAATAAACAAAAACAAAAAACATAGAAAACACTCACACATAAAAACACGAAATAACACAAACAAAGAGAAACCCAAGAACAAGAATGAAAAAAACACAAGAACAATAACAAAAAACATAAAAAAAAAACCAAAACAACAAAAACACAAGAACAACAAAAAACAACACAAAGAACACAAAAACAAAACAAAACAAAAGAACCCACCCACCTTAAAAAACTAAACAAAAAAAAAAAAAGAAAAAAGAAAAAAATTGAACAAAACAATGACCTATCTAGACCAGAAGACTATTAAGGCAAGAATCAACAGAGGAAACAAAATAAAGAATAGAATGAGCTAGGGAACTAAAAAAAATTGAATGAACCAAAGAGAAGCAAAAAAAAAAAAACAAGAAGAAACTAGGTACCTTAAGAACTGGAGCCATCCAAAGAAATGATAGAAAGAAGAGCTTCCCTAATTTGAGAAGCCCACCATATAGGAGGGTGGCCATAACAAGTAAGATCACCTTTGTCCAAAGCCCAATTAGCTAAAGCATCAGCACTCTTGTTTTGATCTCTGACCACATGATTGTAATCAACTTTCAAAAATCCCATCTGGATTAACTGAATCTTCTCAATAATTCTTTTTATTCTCCAATCCACCTTATGATTCTTAGAAGGAGTCTTCAAGAGATTAATCATAAGTTGAGAGTCAGACTCAACTAACACCTTTTCCCATCCAACCTTAGTAGCCTCCTGAAGGCCTCTGAGGATACCATACCCCTCAAGCAAGGTTATTGGAAAGAATACCCAAATTCTCAGCAAAAGTAAAAACCAGGGAGTCATCCGAAAGTCTACCAATTCCTCCCACCTTGGCTTTTCTAGGGTTCCCTCTAGAGGCTCCATCGGTATTGACTTTTCCAAAATCCTTAGGAGGAGGTTGCCAATTTCTAGTCCTATCCATCTTACTAATACTCACATTCCCTTTAAGTTGGTTGCCCTTAGAAGATTTAATCTTCAATATTTGCATCACTTGATCCCATATTTGGTGGGAGTTTTGGGGGTGATTAAGGAGTTGATGGACTGATTCAACTAAGTTGGCTATGGTATTTTGCCAAATATAGTGAATATCCTTCCTATCTTGATTAAAAATTTGGTTGTTCCTTTCATTCCAAATATTCCAAAGAAGAATGGTAGAACCCATCCAAACTAACTACCTAATAAAATGATCAACACCCTCTTGATTAGGCCAATCCCTCCAAAGTTGTTCAAAAGTAAAAAAATTGGACCACTGTAAGCCAAGTAAAGTGGCCATTCTCCTCCATAGCTGAGAGGCTAAAGTACACTCAATAAAAATATGGTTGATATTTTCTACATTCTCTTCACACATTTCACATCTAAAAGGGCCATGAAAACCATGCTTCATAAGTTGCTCACCAGTAAGCACCCTACGATGCAATAAAAGCCAATTAAAGAACCTCACCTTAGGCCAGAGCTTTTGAGCCCACAATCGAGAAAATATGTCAGAAGAATGGTTGGGATTATTATGGCATAAGGTCAAATAACCTTGAGCAACTGAATACTCACCCTTAGTAGTGTTGTTCCATCCAAAACAATCTTTTTCATGGGACCAAGAGAGGGATCTCATATGAAGGATGCCTTGGATATCTTGTCTTTGCCTTTCTGGGATTTGAATAGGCCAGTCCTCAATAGGGATCCAATATCTACCAACCTTTGAATTACGAGTATGGTACCGACAGTAATTAGCCACCTTTATCCAATTAGCTCGGTGAAGCTCCTCCATCCAAGGCCTCCAATCGGGAAGCTGAGTTATCAAAGGCTTGTGACCATCCCAAGAATCTGTCCAAAAATTTACATGTTGACCATTATGAATGATCCAAAATAATTTTTCTTTATCAAATCCTCACCAGTCTTAAGAACTGCTAAAATGGGAGAACCTTTGGTAGGAAGTTGATAGCGAACAAGGTCTTCAGGACTTTTGTTCTCGGCATATTTAGCACGGAGATTATTGGCCCAAAGAGCATTGGGGTTATGCAACATCCTCCAATATAATTTAGTAGCTAAAGCTTTGTTGTTATTAATTGAAGACCAGAATCCTAACCCCCCTTCACTCTTAGGAAGACATAAAGTATCCCATTTCACCAAGGCCCATTTTCTTTTCTCCTTAGTACCACTCCAAAGGAAACGATGACTGATTTGATCCAATTCTCGAAGAACAGACTTTGGGATATTCAAAATGGAAGAAACATAAATAGGAATAGCTTGAAGGACTGATTTTACCAAGGTGATTCTACCCCCGGAAGAAAGCCACTTGTTGGTCCACTTTCCAATTTTCTTCTTGACTTTGTCCAACAACCAATTCCAATCTTTATTTTTTTGCCTTTGAATATTTATGGGAATACCTAAATAAGTGATTGGAAGAGAGGTCTTCTTATATCTTAATTTATCCAAGACCATGGATTCCTGTCTAGCGAAGCGGTGAAAGAAAATAACTTTAGATTTGTCTTCATTGATCAAGCTGCCCAATAGCCTTAGAAAAATAGCTAATGATTTGCTTAATATTAGAAGCTTCCTTAAGCTGTAGCTTTACCTAAAAGAGTAGAGTCATCCACAAATTGAAGATGAGAGATAGGTCTAGCTCCATGAGCAATGGTAACTCCCTCAAGGGTTTTGTTTTCCCTCTTTTTGGTTATAGTCCTACCCAAGCATTCAACAAGAATGATGAATAAATAAGGGGATAGCGGGTCACCTTGCCTAATACCTCTGGAAGCTGGGAAATATTGAGAAGGCCTGCCATTGATAAGAACTAAGTAGGAAACTGAAGAGATACATCCCATAATCCAATCCATCCAATCCTTAGAGAAACCAAATTGCCTCAAAACTTTGATAAGGAAGTGCCAATCCACTCTGTCATAAGCTTTGGATAAGTCTAACCGAATGAACATGGAAGGAGAATTTTGCATATCCATGGAATGGATGGCTTCCTAAGCAAGAACTATCTCATCTACTATTTGACGTCCTTCCACATAACCCCCTTGCTTTGGGGAAATAATCTTATGCAAAAGAGGCTTCAACCTTTACTGCCATGATTTTAGTAATGATTTTGAGAAGAACATTACATAAAGCAATAGGTCTAAAAGCTGAGATATGATCAACCTCTTGAGCTTTTGGAACAAGAGTAATATAAGTTTTATTGATAACCTTCAAAATTTCTTTGGCTTTCCTGGCTTCTTCCACCACCTCTAATAAATCAACATGAAGGATATCCCAGAACTCTTGGTAGAACTCAATGGGAAAACCATCGGGACCTAGGGTTTTCCCTTTTTGCATTTTAAAAACTACTTGTTGAAGCTCATTGATAGTAACAGGAGCAGTCAAAATAGAGTTCTCCTCGAAGTGATAAGAGAAGGGATTGCTTGAAGAACATTTTGTTGTGAAGTTGAGTCAAGAGGAGTAATGGCAAAAATATTGGAAAAGTAATCAACAACAATAGAGTTCATGCCATCCCAAGTATAAACAACATCTCCAGAATATGATTTTAAGGAAGAAATAAAGTTGTGAGATCTTCGAGCTAGAAGAGATTTGTGGAAGAAATTTGTGTTTCGATCTCCTTCTTTGAGCCATTGAATTCTAGATTTTTGCTTCCATAAGATTTCTTCTCTTTTTTCCCATTCCTCAAGCTGAGTTGTGAGTTTAATTTCATCTGCACTTCTCTTCTCTGTGAGGCCATCTAAATGGATTTTCTTATTCAAATTTTCAAGATGAGCAATAACTTCATGTTTTTTTTTATGAACATCCCCAAACTCTTTCCGGTTCCAAGTCTTGATTTTGGATTTAATGTATTGCGGTCTTTTGGCAAAACAGAACATCTTAGTCCCATGCCTAGGTTTACCTTCCTTCCACCATTGTTGCACATGAGGTCTGAAGGAAATGTCTCTAAGCCACATTAATTGAAAACGAAAAGGAGAGAAACTCACATTGGTTTTCCACATTTCCACCATGATGGCCAATGATCCGAACCAGCATTATTAAGAGTCTTCACTTTAGGAATGTGACCATGGATTAAGAAATTTTTAGAGAGCAAAAACCTATCCAATCTCTCCATTATACAAGCTAAGCCTTGCCTTCTGTTAGACCAAGTCATAAGGCCATTATCTGGTTGGATATCCACAAGATGGAGGTTTGCAATATATTCGCTCATGAGGTCAGTGCTTTTGTCCAAATTTCTATTTCCCCCCCTTTTCTCATCCAGAGAGAGGATGGTATTGAAATATCCTCCGATCAAGATCCAAGCTTTAGGAAAATGAGAGATAATATGAGTAATATCCTTCCATTGTCTTCTTTTTTCCTCCAAAGAAGTCGGAGCATAAACAGTAATGTAGAGCATAATCTGGTTGGAATGTCTACTTTGAATAGCTATAGCCAACAAACCCCAACTGCCAACCATATGGTGAATAACTACCTCTTTTGGGTCCCAAAGACAAGCAATGCCACCCAAAGTCCCTTGGGAACTAAGGGAAACCACTTTTCGTTGGCCAAATTTCTGGCAATTAAGTCCATATCCTCCATTGACATCTTTGTTTCTTGAAGGAAAACAAGATGTGGATGATTTATCTGAATCATTCTTCTAATTTCATTTTGTTTTGAAAGACTCCCTTTGAGTCCTCTAATATTCCAAGTGATGATCTTCATTAATACCAGGGCTAAAAAAGTTGGGAAGGGCATTAATCTTACCTTCCTCTACAAGATTTTCACCTTCTTTTACCATATGATATTGATTGGTCTTGCGACCTACTTTTTTATTAGAATCCATCTTCAATTTTTTTTTCCCTATTTCTTGACTTATTCCAATTGAATCTGAGATGGCTTCTAACCTTGAAGAATGCTCGTACACAACCAAAATTTTACTATATGGTTCAACGGGGTCTATATTGGGACCTGCATTATTTGAAGTTTTGACATTTGAAATATTGTTTTTCTTGTGTAAATTTTCTCCTTTTTTTTTTTGTTGAAAACCTTTGATTTGTTGGTTTGTCTCTGAGTTCTTCCCTTCATATTTAAATTGTGTTTCTAAGATTTTAGTTTCCATTATTTCCTCTTCCTCACTTGGGACATCATTTGTGGAAAGGATTTCAAACATATTAGCGAGATGACTTTGATTGATCCTTCATAACTGGTTTTTTTGAGTGTTCTTCTTCTTAGGTATTTGGAAACCTGCTTGAGTTTATATCTTCTTTCTTTTGATCAGGAATTTTATTTGGGCAAGCATCGGCCAAATGACCATATTCATGGCAAATTCTACAATGAAAAGGAATGTTCTCATAGTCCACTACTTGCTCCCAAGTGTCTTCCCCAAATTGTAATGTGATATTTTTAGGTAGGGGTTTGTCAAAATCCATTAAAACACAAATCCGAGCATAAATAATATGTTCAAAATTTTGAGTACAATCAACAGTCATCATAAAAGTTCCTAAAGAGTTTCCAATTGAAGAAAAAATAGTAGGATTCCAAAATTCAATAGGGAGGCCAAAGAGTCTAACCCACACGGGAGCTATAGAAGGCATCTCTTCTTCGGCTTTAAATTTAGTATGCCAGGGCTTCATGAAAAGCCCTGCCCTTCAAAAAACCAAGGACCCCCTTGAAAAGTTTTCTCTCTATCTTCATTATTAGCAAATAAAACAAGAAAATAACCATTTGGATAAATAGAGATTTGTAACTCACCTTTAGTTTTCCAGCTTTTTGCAGCCCGGACTTTGAAAGCGAGATAGACTCGAACGAAAACCCACGAACCAACATATTAGTCCTATTTATTCCAAATCTTCAATGCCGGTCTGAATGTTACCGATATCAAGCTTAACAATAGGAGTTCCATCAGTTGCTTTAAGACATCCCGACTCCATTTTCCTGGGATCAATCTTAGGCATTCTTAGAGGTTTATGGGAAGCCCTAATATTGATATTAGCATTGGGTGAGGTTGTCCACCATGAAGGGCATCCCTAAAATTCATTTTTGGGACTGAGTCTTCGAAATTCTTACCCTTGACAGGGGTTTTCATAGTAGAATTATTTTGTGGGTGCACCTTAGCACCAGATTCACTTGAGATATGAGCCATTTTTTGATCAACTGCTTGAAACTTGTTTCGTGATCTCTTTAATCCTTGCCCTAGACATCGTGGAAAGGTATGGTTTTCACTTTTCTTTTGTGCAGCAAATTGGAAGCCGTTGTCACTCAAGTTCAGAGTATGATCTATTGAAAGACAAATTTCTAACCCATCTTGTATCCCCTGCAACATTTCCTACTAAAATATTGAGCATAAACCACAAAAATATTGGCCGCTAGGGCCCGAAGGCCCTAAAAACCAACCTCTGGAGCTGCTTGCACTCAACCCAGATGAAACCCTCGCATAGCCGCTTGCCAAATATCTCGTTCACACATAGGGATGTGCTAGGATCTGTGTTGCTCCAAATGATATGAAAATTGGTGGAGATGTTCTAGGGTTTTTCAGGCATCTACCCTCAAAATTTTAGCTCAATCCGAGTCCGGATGAGTGAGATATGGCCGAAACGAGTTCGACAGTTTCCTCAACCACCTTTTTTGAACCAAGGGTTTGTTCAATAGGATCAACTCTTGTATCTTTCTCCCACTCGATCAAACATGTTGCTTATAACTAGAGTGCTTACAATTTAGAGTTGCTTCCCATCTTAAAATTTCACATGAAGTGTATTCTTTTTTTAAAAGTTTACTACATATATGTCGGTTACTTCTAAGTACAATCTTGCAATTTGTGTTTTTTTCTGAATTGGTATTGCTACATAGTTTTATTTATATTGTGCATTTTAGAAAGTTTAGGGCGGAGTCAGCTTCATCTTAGAGATGGTCAAGTAAAATCAAATTTTATAGTTAGACTCTTTGAGAAGTGGTGACTATTTGGCACTGAAATCTCACACTTAGCTTAAGGTAGGATAAACATCTTTGAGGAATATATCTCTAACAGCTGGGGAACATCTCTTGAGATCTCCTAAGACCTCTATCTACATATATAGTGTAAGATGTAAACGAAATATGCTATCCTTTAAAAGCATAAAAAACCCTTTAATTTCCAAGTCATTTTTGGTTTAAATAAGGAAATTGCTTAACTAAGATGGTGAAGTGGCCAAATCATAACAAAATTTTGAAGAAAAAGAAGAGCAAAATCAAAACAACTTGCACGAATGTGAAACAAATATGCAAGGAAGATCTATCAATTTTCACATAATAGAGGATAGCTAAAAAGAACAATCTTATTTCATTAATGTTTTTTAATAACATTTTATTTTAATATTTGATTTATTGTAACATGTGTATTTGCTTATTAGAGATATTGAAAAGAACATCTACAACTCCATACTTATCTTTGTCCTTGTCCTCGTACATGTTGGACATTTTGAGTCAAAGTTATCATTGATGTCAAAAGGTCAAAAGGAGTAATGCAAAAGGTTGATGGCAAAATAAGCTTCATAATATTTATTTTTAAATATTATGTAAAAGGTTTTTATTAAAACCATGGTTGGGCAAAATAAAAGGTTTTTATTAAAACCATGGTTGGGCAAAATAAAAGGTTTTATTAAAACCATAGGTGGGCAAATTAAAAAGGTTTTTCTAAAAACCTAAGGAGGCTTTAATTTTTAATAAAGCCCAAAGAGGATGTAAAATATTAAATTTATAATATTTAAATTCTATTGAATTTAAATAATTATAAATTAAAATATTAACAAGGCAAATGTTAGCGTCGACTCCCAATGCATTATCCTCCACCGACGTGCATGGTAAAGAGGGCATAAGGTATTTATACCTTAGCCAAACCAAAGTTTGGCATTCGATTAAAAGGTGTGCATCCAAAATATTCGAAGCTCATGCAAAATTTAATCAAGCGCCTCCAAATTGCAAGTGTGGTAGCGGACATCACGTCGAAGGAAGAGCCAAAGGCTCTTGAGGGTCATGAGGAGGTCAAAGCGCATATTGCGCTTTAAGGCATCAAAGGAGCACATGGCTCACACGACGTGGAAGCCACGACCAAGGCATTGTGGAGAGAGTGGTGCAAGTTCGAGCCCCACGGATTGCGAAAAAGGGTAATAAAGTTTTTGAAATTATTTTAATTTGCATGTGCTAAGGTCTTAGGAGGAATAAGGTGAAAGTTAGAAATTATATTTGCATATTGCTAAGGTCTTAGGAGGAATAAGGTGGAAGTTAGGTTATGATATTAACCTAAGTGTTGAAAGGTTATTTTGGCTAGGGTAAATTTGTTTTACCTTAGAAAAATTGGAAATTGATTTATTGCATTATTTTATAAAGTGATTTATTTAATTAATGCAATATTAAGTAGGGAGTCATAAGTAGAGTTTGGATTATTTTTTAGATATATTTCTGAAAAGGGTTATGATGAAATTAAAATGTTAAGAGGTTCTTTTGATGAGTTAGAGTTTTGGAAGAAGTGTTTTGATTGAAGATTTGTGTTGTTGGATATTATTTTAAGAAGGAGAAATAAGGTGTAATTAAGTTTGATTATTTTTGTAATTGAGAATTATTTTGTGAGAAAGTTAGTGTGATATTTTATCATCTAACTATTGAGATTGGCAAAAGAGAAAATTGTGATTGAGACAGGTTTTCCAAGGTCACTTCTACATCAAATAAAAGGTATGGGCATATTCTTCCTAGTGAGTGATTGTTGAAAGTTGTGAATGCAAAGTTGGAGTGAAAAGGATTGTTTGGTAAGCATTGTTGAGTGTGTTTTGAATTAATGCTTCAAGGTTTTCTGAAATTGAGAGTTGTTGATAAAACCTTGTTTTATAAGCATTGTTGTTGAAGTGATTGATTGAGTGAAGAACTTGAACTAGGGTTTGTAAAGATCATGAGTATCATTGTTATGTGAGATTGGTTGATGAGCATTGTTGGAAATATTTGAGTGAGTGTTCATATGCTTGGACTAGGGTTTGTGAGCAAGGATTATTTCATTGAGTGATTGGTTGAGTAGAGTTGGTTGTGCCTAGTCAAGTGGATGTGTAAAGTGATAGTTCAAGTTCTATGAAACAAATTGTTCTATATTCTGAATTGATTTGAGAAAGAGGTTGAGTGTTGATGAGTGTGAAACATATTGAGTCTCTAACAATTCTCTATATGTTTTAATAAAAGAAATATTGAAAGTGATTGAGAGTTTGTGAGTGTGAAGCATATTGAGTCTCTAACAATTCTCTATATGTTTCCAAAAGAGTGATTGAAAGTAATTGAGCATTGTAAGTGTGAAGCATATTGAGTCTCTAACAATTCTCTATATGTTTCTAAAAGGAGTGAGTGAAAGTGATTGAGCATTGAGGTGAATGTGAAGCATATTGAGTCTCTAACAATTCTCTATATGTTTCTAAAAGAGTGATTGAAAGTGATTGAGCATTGTGATGAATGTGAAGCATATTGAGTCTCTAACAATTCTCTTTATGTTTCTATGAGATTGGACAAGTTCTAGTGTGGACTTGTTGAGCATATTTGAGGTAAGTCTTAGAGAAGACTTGTGGATAGATTTGTGTGAGCTTTTGTGGAAGCTTACAATATAGATTGAGAGCAGATTTGGACAAGTTCTAGTGAGGACTTGTTGAGAGCAGATTGGACAAGTTCTAGAGAGGACTTGTGGATAGATTAGTGTGAGATTTTGTGGAAGCTTACAAGGCATATTTGAGATAAGTCTTTGAGAAGACTTGTGAGCAGAATTGATTGATTGATTTGTTCAAACCTTGAGTGAAGGTTTGGGGTAGATCTAGCAGTGTTGATTTGTGATTGGATCAAGCTTTGTGTTAAGGCTTGAGGATATATATTGAGGATATATTTGTGCTAGACCGAAGGACTGTGTTTAGTGTAGATCAGAGGATAGATATTGAGGATAGATTTGTGCTAGATCGAAGGACTATGTTTAGTGCAGATCAGAGGATAGAGATTGAGGATATATTTGTGCTAGATCGAAGGACTATGTTTAGTACAGATTTGAGGATAGAGTTTGGTGCAGATTTGAGGATAGGTTTGTGCTAGACTAGAGATAGATATTGAGCAGATTTGTGCTAGATCGAAGGACTATGTTTAGTGCAGATTTGAGATAGAGCTTTGAAGGTGATAGAGTATAGAGGATGATAGTCTCTAGTGGATAGAGATCCATAAGCTAGGGTAGTGAGGATAGGTGTCTTTAGTGGATAGAGATCCATTAGCCAAAGTAGTGGGGACAATAGTTCTTCTAGAAGATCACCAGCTAGAGCAAGAGGAGAAAGGAGTTCTCCTATGGATAGAGATCCATGAACTTGATTAGGGGATTGGTGTCTCCTTTGGATAGAGGTCCATAAACATTGTAATAGGGAAAGGATTCCCAAGAGATTGATTGAGAAAATTTTAGTGAAATATTTTCTCCGTGGAGTAGCCCACATTGGGTGAACCACGTTAAATTGGTGTCTCTATTATGTGTGATGATTTGTGCATTGCTTTGGTTATTGCTATTGATATTGCCATTGATTATATTGGATAATACTATTTGGGAAAGAAAAGTAAAAAGTGGTCTTATATTGTTCACCCCCCTCTCAGTATAAGCTTGTGTTCTTCAATTGGTATCAAAGTTGGTTCCTTCAAAAAAGGTTTAACAACTTGAAGGAAGATCTTACAAGAACACAAATGGCAAAGAAAGGCAAAAGTAGAACCATGAGACATAAGAAGAAAAGAACACACATGGTCATGAAAGAAAAGGAAGATGAATTCAATGTTGTTGTTTTGGGAGGAAGAATGGAAATAGATTCAAGAGATGAATCAAGCAGTGGAGAGATAACCAGATTGATAAAGTTTTGTACCAAATGTAGGAAGATAGGTCACCTTGCAGCTCATTGTTCACAAGAAGGTGAAGAATGTTTTGTTTGTGGTCAACTCGGTCATGATGCAAGTTATTGCAATGGTTTTAGTAGCGGTGAAGATGAAGATGATACTTTCAGAATTGAAGTCCTAGAGGATGGTTCAAAAAAGGATAACAGGGATAGTCAAAATAGGTATGAAGAAGAAACTCTACTTTGGACAATAGAAGAAATTGAAGACCAAAGAAAAGAGAAAAATTCAGAAAGAGAAAAGGAGGAAGTCACTCTTAAGGAACTTGTTGAGTTGAAAAGGGAGAACTTAGAATTAAAGGCTCAAATACAAGAGGATGAGAAATGTAAGACAAAGCTTCTACAAGATCTCTCTGACTTGAAAGATAAGGTTGAAAAGGCAAGGAGAGTTGAAAAAGGTATGGTTGAACAATCAAAGGTAAAAGAGCAAGAATGTGAAAGACTTAGTGTTGATCTTGAAGAATTAAAAAGGGAGAACTTAGGATTAAGGGTTCAAGCTCAAGAAGATGAGAAAGCAAAAGCAAATTTTCTACAAGAACTCACCAACTTCAAAATCAAGGTTGAAGAAGCAAGAAAAATTGAAGAAGGTATGGCTAAAAAATTAAAGATAAAAGATCTAGAGTGTGAAAGATTAGAACATGAGATAGTTTCACTAAGGATGGAAGTAAAAGGCTCTAAGGACAAGCTACACAAGTTTGAGAAAAATTCAAAGACTTTGGACAAGATTATCAATGCACAAAGATCATCAGTCACCAAAATAGGACTTAGTTTTGAAGAAGAACAAGGGAAACATGAAGCAAAAAAAGGAGAGTCAAGCTCAAGCACCAAAGAAGAAGAAGCATCAAAAGAAGAGAGTAAAAGAGAAAGTGAGACTTCTAAGGATAATTTGGACAATAGAAAGTTCAACAAGGAAAGGAACAATACACAAATAAGGAATAGATGGAACAGGAAACAAGACAGGGTAGAAGAGACTAAGAGACCAATGGGGTCAAGGCAAGGTTTCTTCAATGGACGATGCTTCTCATGTCACAGGTTTGGGCACAAGGCTACACAATGTAGGACACATGAAAGACATGAATATGGAAGTTTCAGAAACAGGTAACTTTTTCAAGGGTATTGCTACTCTTGTAATCAGTTTGGTCACAAGGCAATGAATTGTAGGGTTCATGATAGGAAAGGATATGGCTTCACCAGGAGAAATCCCAAGATATTTGCACCTCCAAGGAATAATAACATTAAGTGTTATAAGTGCAATAATGATGGACATACAACAAAGTGGTGTAGAGCAGACATTCCATAATCAAGCATGAATAGGAACATAAACATGAACAGGAACAGGAACAGGAACAAGGACATGAACAAGAAAGAGAATTCTCAAAAGGTTCAAAAGGGTATGAATTCAAAAGTATGTAAAAATAAGATGGATAGAAATAAAGAGCAGAGTATGCTTTGGGAGTAGAAATACTCCCACCCCAAAATTAACCACCTCAAGAGGAGGTGGGGGAGGGGCTAAGCTAAGAGACTCATTCTTAGCCCCGAGCCCCAAAGGTGACCCTTTGCCATTGATGTCAAAGGGGGAGAGATTAGAGTAAGGGGGAGAGATCTATGTTTGAAGGAAAGCATTCAATTAGGGGGAGCAGTTTCCCAGGGGAGCAAAATGAAAAGGTCAAGAAAATGGTAAAAAGTTATTGGGTTGCCATCAATGACAAAGGGGGAGATTGTTGGACATTTTGAGTCAAAGTTGTCATTGATGTCAAGGATAAATTATCATTGATGTCAAAAGGTCAAAAGGAGTAATGCAAAATGTTGATGGCAAAATAAGCTTCATAATATTTATTTTTAAATATTATGTAAAAGGTTTTTATTAAAACCATGGTTGGGCAAAATAAAAGGTTTTTATTAAAACCATGGTTGGGCAAAATAAAAGGTTTTATTAAAACCATAGGTGGGAAAATTAAAAAGGTTTTTCTAAAAACCTAAGGAGGCTTTAATTTTTAATAAAGCCCAAAGAGGATGTAAAATATTAAATTTATAATATTTAAATTCTATTGAATTTAAATAATTATAAATTAAAATATTAACAAGGTAAATGTTAGCGCCGACTCCCAACGCATTATCCTCCATCGACGTGCATGGTAAAGAGGGCATAAGGTATTTATACCTTAGCCAAACCAAAGTTTGGCATTCGATTAAAAATGTGTGCATCCAAAATATTCGAAGCTCATGCAAAATTTAATCAAGCGCCTCCGAATTGCAAGTGTGGTAGTGGACGTCGCGTCGAAGGAAGAGCCAAAGGCTCTTGAGGGTCATGAGGAGGTCAAAGCGCATATTGCGCTTTAAGGCATCAAAGGAGCACGTGGCTCACACGACATGGAAGCCACGGCCAAGGTGCTGTGGAGAGAGTGGTGCAAGTTTGAGCCCCACGGATTGCGAAAAAGGGTAATAAAGTTTTTGAAATTATTTTAATTTGCATGTGCTAAGGTCTTAGGAGGAATAAGGTGAAAGTTAGAAATTATATTTGCATATTGCTAAGGTCTTAGGAGGAATAAGGTGGAAGTTAGGTTATGATATTAACCTAAGTGTTGAAAGGTTATTTTGGCTAGGGTAAATTTGTTTTACCTTAGAAAAATTGGAAATTGATTTATTGCATTATTTTATAAAGTGATTTATTTAATTAATGCAATATTAAGTAGGGAGTCATAAGTAGAGTTTGGATTATTTTTGAGATATATTTCTGAAAAGGGTTATGATGAAATTAAAATGTTAAGAGGTTCTTTTGATGAGTTAGAGTTTTGGAAGAAGTGTTTTGATTGAAGATTTGTGTTGTTGGATATTATTTTAAGAAGGAGAAATAAGGTGTAATTAAGTTTGATTATTTTTGTAATTGAGAATTATTTTGTGAGAAAGTTAGTGTGATATTTTATCATCTAACTATTGAGATTGGCAAAAGAGAAAATTGTGATTGAGACAGGTTTTCCAAGGTCACTTCTACATCAAATAAAAGGTATGGGCATATTCTTCCTAGTGAGTGATTGTTGAAAGTTGTGAATGCAAAGTTGGAGTGAAAAGGATTGTTTGGTAAGCATTGTTGAGTGTGTTTTGAATTAATGCTTCAAGGTTTTCTGAAATTGAGAGTTGTTGATAAAACCTTGTTTTATAAGCATTGTTGTTGAAGTGATTGATTGAGTGAAGAACTTGAACTAGGGTTTGCAAAGATCATGAGTATCATTGTTATGTGAAGATTGGTTGATGAGCATTGTTGGAAATATTTGAGTGAGTGTTCATATGCTTGGACTAGGGTTTGTGAGCAAGGATTATTTCATTGAGTGATTGGTTGAGTAGAGTTGGTTGAGCCTAGTCAAGTGGATGTGTGAAGTGATAGTTCAAGTTCTATGAAACAAATTGTTCTATATTCTGAATTGATTTGAGAAAGAGGTTGAGTGTTGATGAGTGTGAAACATATTGAGTCTCTAACAATTCTCTATATGTTTTGTAATAAAAGAAATATTGAAAGTGATTGAGAGTTTGTGAGTGTGAAGCATATTGAGTCTCTAACAATTCTCTATATGTTTCCAAAAGAGTGATTGAAAGTAATTGAGCATTGTAAGTGTGAAGCATATTGAGTCTCTAACAATTCTCTATATGTTTCTAAAAGGAGTGAGTGAAAGTGATTGAGCATTGAGGTGAATGTGAAGCATATTGAGTCTCTAACAATTCTCTATATGTTTCTAAAAGAGTGATTGAAAGTGATTGAGCATTGTGATGAATGTGAAGCATATTGAGTCTCTAACAATTCTCTTTATGTTTCCATGAGATTGGACAAGTTCTAGTGTGGACTTGTTGAGCAGATTTGAGGTAAGTCTTAGAGAAGACTTGTGGATAGATTTGTGTGAGATTTTGTGGAAGCTTACAATACATATTGAGAGTAGATTTGGATAAGTTCTAGTGAGGACTTGTTGAGAGTATATTGGACAAGTTCTAGAGAGGACTTGTGGACAGATTAGTGTGAGATTTTGTGGAAGCTTACAAGGCAGATTTGAGATAAGTCTTTGAGAAGACTTGTGAGCAGAATTGATTGATTGATTTGTTCAAACCTTGAGTGAAGGTTTGGGGCAGATCTAGTAGTGTTGATTTGTGATTGGATCAAGCTTTGTGTTAAGGCTTGAGGATAGATATTGAGGATATATTTGTGCTAGACCGAAGGACTATGTTTAGTGCATATCAGAGGATAGATATTGAGGATAGATTTGTGCTAGATCGAAGGACTATGTTTAGTACATATTTGAGGATAGAGTTTGGTGCATATTTGAGGATAGGTTTGTGCCAGACCAGAGACAGATATTGAGCAGATTTGTGCTAGATCGAAGGATTGTGTTTAGTGCAGATTTGAGACAGAGCTTTGAAGGTGATAGAGTATAGAGGACGATAGTCTCCAGTGGATAGAGATCCATTAGCCAGGGTAGTGAGGATAGGTGTCTTCAGTGGATAGATATCCATTAGCCAAAGTAGTGGGGACAATAGTTCTTCTAGAAGATCACCAACCAGAGCAAGAGGAGAAAGGAGTTCTCCTATGGATAGAGATCCACGAACTTGATTAGGGGATTGGTGTCTCCTTTGGATAGAGGTCCATAAACATTGTAATAGGGAAAGGATTCCCAAGAGATTGATTGAGAAAATTTTAGTGAAATATTTTCTCCGTGGAGTAGCCCACATTGGGTGAACCACGTTAAATTGGTGTCTCTATTGTGTGTGATGATTTGTGCATTGCTTTGGTTATTGCTATTGATATTGCCATTGATTATATTGGATAATACTATTTGGGAAAGAAAAGTAAAAAGTGGTCTTATACTGTTCATCCCCCTCTCAGTATAAGCTTGTGTTTTTAGTACAACAGTTACATTCCCCAATGACTTCGCTATTTTTTTAGCAGCCTGAATATGCAAATTTTCATGGTCTAGAATCCAGGTTTCATTTTTTCTTTAAAGCACATTCCAAAAAAAGAGTTAGGAAATTTAAAACGTTGGAAGTATAACTATAAATCATTTGCTGTAAGTCTGAAAATGTTCATCCCTTTTAAAACATAGAGAACAAAAACCTCACCTTTGAAGTTGCATGAGCAATATTAGTTCACATCCCAGCTATAATAATATCATAAACCTCACAAAAAAAGATATACTTGATCTAAAAGCAGTCTCTCTTCTTCTCTTATTAGTCATGCATATTTTAGTTTATCCTCTTAAGAAGGTAAGATAACTATTTCTCTTATTGAAGTGGTTGTACTTGGGCTCATCATTCAAGCAACAATAGTTCCAGTCTAGAATATAATCAGATCCAATATGCAAATATTATTGTTGTATAAAATCCATGCATTGAACTCAGAGGATGATAAAGGCAAGAAATCCTCCAATTCTTATCTTCATACCATTCTACCATGTTGAGGTAACAACCAAGTACCAGAGGCAATCAAAGCCAATACCAAGATATGATATTGGGCATCATTTATGTATTAGGGCAATCAAATCCCATACCAACTACCAAGATACAATCTTGGGTTCCAAAAGTAGGGTAAGAAATACATATAACTATGCTATTACAAATTAAAAATGTGAATGAGTCAATTGCTATACACCACTTTATGTTTATATCTTTTTTTCACAATAATATTAAACGAATTGTCTACGACCTCTTAACTTATTCTTAGCTTGATAATGGATAAAGATGGAGTTGGTTTGTGATCTACCATTCTTCTTTCATTAATGCAAAAATAATAACCAATACATTAATGTAGCTCGGTAATGAATAGAGATGAAGTTCAGTTGTGATCGACTGTTGTTATTTCATTAATGCAAAAATAATAACTAGTACGTTAATACAATTAGAAAACCCAAAAATAATAGTAAGCACGTCACATTGAAGACCAAATGTCTAACAACAAATATAGAGTGACAATACCATGAAACAAAAAAATCATATATGTAGACTTGTAGTTTATGTTTATAGACATCACCCATGTTCATATCATTGCAAAAGTCGAGAAAGGTCTTTCAATCATTTTACTTTATTGTTATATATCTATTAGAGAACTAGTATGAATACTATACCAGCAAGCTAACGTCATGTCCTATTAAAACACTTACTAGGGTTGTAATGTATTTGTATACCCTTACTTTGCACATCTAAAAAGGAGGTAACATCTAATGTATTTGTATACCCTAACTCCGTACATCTAATGTATATTTATACATATAAATACTGCACTTGTATGTCATAAGTAAAATCTACGATTTTTAAATATATTTACCTGTAAAATTTATGGTTTATAAAAGAATAACAAGCAAAAATCTATGGTCAATATAAAATTAAAACCATAATTTACGGTTTCAAATGCAATATACGGTCATATGCCTATAAAATTCGAGGTCTAGATGCAATGAAATGCTTGTAACCTTTTATTGAGGTCATATATGTAACACGTATGCAATACTATTCCACAAAACAATTCTCTTATTCTGATTAAGAGGTGTGTGTTTTCAAATTTTAGTAATGCACAATTCTCTTATTTAGATTTAGTAATGTAGAGTCATAGTGGACATTTTAACCTAGAAAATATGTCTAGTCTTAAAGCAAACATCTAACTTAAAGAAGTGATGCACATGTCAAGTGGGAGCTTGGTAGGTGCCTCTTTCAAGTTCTGGGCCTGGGGAATCGAAGCACATTCAGAGATTATACCACCCATGAATATAGCAAAGTGTAGGAGGTCGAAAATCAGATTTGTCATTGATAATCAGTCTACTCTACTTTTGGTTTCTTTCGGATGGACGAGTGCGGGTGGAATGTGGGTTATGTTCTATTGACGGGATTCACGAGATGAACATGAAAATTTGGGTAAGGTCGCTCCAATTTTCTTATAAGTGTGAATGTGGATTCATAGTGATCTCGTAACGAAACACTTGTCATATTTTATACACGTTTGCAATACTATTCGACAACACGATTCTCTAATTTTATTCTATTTAGAATAAGAGGTGTGTGTTCTTTTCAAAATTTTAAGATAAAAGAGACGTGAGAATTCTATATACATACAAAATGGTTGTTTATCAAATTCGTGCAACCTATTGTTACACAAACAAATAAATAAAAATATTCACTATTAATTTTTTTATATAAATATATAATATTTAAATTTTTATAATATCAAAAATTCAAATTATTTTAGGGTTTTTATTTTGAAAGAGGGGATGAATATCGCAAGATCTAGATTGAATTTTATATTGTGAAGATATGATCCTTATTGTGTCGATGGAAGGGAAAATAAAAGGGGTAAGGGACAATCAAGGAATCTCTGAGGTTCTAAGAAATAAATTGATTTTCTCCCTAGAAATTGAAGGTCTCGTTGGTACTGAACCACTGTTGCCTCTAGGAAAGCTGTCTAGCAAGATCAATAAGGTGAGATTTCTCTCTTTCGCTAGTTTGATAGAGAAGTTGGGGATTGGCTCACGCAGACTAGGTGTTCCTCTAGGCAGTGTTGATCTACCATGGGATTGAAATTTCATCATCCCTTTGTTCCTAGTTTCTTGATTGTGGTCTCTTTTTCCTAGAGCTCTTGGTTGGTAGGTTGAGGAGTTGGATGGGTTGGTGGTGTTGAGAGAGAGGTGGTAGATGTCAAAGTTGCAATGGATAACCAGTTTGTCATTTGTAGTGGTGATTTGGCCCTGTTTTCATTTTTGGTGTGCCTATGGGGTTAGAACCCACAAGGATTAGGGGAAATATCCTCTCTTTTTTGGGGATCTCAAGGTTTTCCTTTCTAGTTCTTGGCCAAGATAAGAATACCCATGAGATTTGTGGCAATTCTCGTGGTTCTTGGGGATGTAGTTATAGTGTTTAGCATGATGTTATTTGGTGGTTTGTGTTAGCAATGGCTAACATTGGTGGCCTCGTTGTTGGTCAGTGTACAAAACTTGTGCATGTTGGCTATTTTCAAGGGTCTGTTCAGTTGTGAGAGGGATCCCAACGATAGCATTGTCATTGGCCCTTGTTTTGCTTTAATGACATAATGGGTCCTTTAGCGGATCCTAAGAATTTTTAGATCTTATGGATGTTGGGTCCTTTAGCGGATCCTAAGAATTTTTACATCTTACAGATGTTGGGTCCTTTGGTGGATCCATAGCATATCCAATTTTTTTTTATGTTGGATTTTATTTATCCAAATTTGGGGAGGTTTGGAGTCTCTTGTTCTATTTTAGGCTCATAACCAAATTGGAGGAGATATTTGCGGTTCTTAATTTAGGGCCTCTTCTATAGGATGTTGGTGCCTTTGTGTTGAATGCAGAGCTAGATCCGTTGGATAGTCCTATTTCAGTCCTAGATTCCTTGTTCATGTTTTCTTCCTACTGATCGTCTTATGCTTAGTTTATGGTGTTTAGGTCCACAGGTAATGTTACAATGAGCCCCCTTTCCCTCATGGTTGGGGTGAGAAATTTTTAATTTAGTCTTGTTAAATTTCTTGAATCGAATGTGTGTTTCTCCCCATGGGCGGGAAATTGGAAGTTTGAACTTTTTATTTTTCCTGGAGTAGTTATGTTATTTCTTGGCTTGGGCGGGAAGTTGTACTGTGATTTTGATTTTAAAATATTCCAAGTTAGGGCAGGAATATTTTAGGGCTCAAATTTGATGGATTTGTGGATTCCAAGATTTTTTTAGCATTCAAGATTTGTTTATCCCTTAGTTTTTGAATGTTTGTTTTGGACCCTAAGTATTTGACTAGTCTCTTGGATCCTAGTTCATCGGTTCAAGTTTCATTTTCTCTTGTGAAGTTTGGCTGCTCAACTTTGTGGTTTTAGTTTGGGTGGTATTTGATATAAATATGGTTGTATTTGTTTCAATTTGGACGAGAGCCGATTGAGCTGGTTTTAGATTTATTTGAAGTTTGGTTTCTATTTCCCTTGGGTGGGTTAGACCTCTTTGTGTTTCTCAATGAAATATATTTGGATGCTTGTATTGCTAGATCTTAGGTTTGGGGACCCTTTCAAAACCCTTTATTTAAGAGGTTCAAGGAAACTTTCATTTATACGGGATGATTAGTGGTCCACCACAATATTTATGTTCTATTTAGGATCCAACCAATTTCCTAGTGTTCTAGATGCTAATCCACTATTTCTCAATCCTCCATAGAGGCTAAATACTATGCTACCAATGAGACAACTAAGTATCTTAGGTGGATTCTCATGATTTTGGAAGAAATCAACATTCCTCAAAGCTTTCTATGTGATAATTAGAGTACCATATAGCTTGTGCATAATCTAGTGTTCCATCGTTGAACAAAGCACATAGAGATAAGGAAACACTTTATGATATGGCTTCATGCATGTGGGATGCTTGATCCAATATTTGTGCCTTCATTAGAGAAGGTAGTGGATATTTGGGGCAAGGTCATGATTGAGGTCACTTTTGAGTACATGTAGGAGCTTCTTAGAGTTGGGGAATGTCCCTTAAAGGGTATGACAAGTAAGGGAACCTCCTTGTGTCTCTTATTTATATTTAGGGGAGATGTTGGAATATGTATTGGTTAAGCTTCTCTTGAGGCCATGATTGGATTTTGTACTTGCTTTGTTCATTTACCCTTTGGGCCCATGTAAATCTTGAAAAGGTATTTTTGTAGCATTTTACAAAATTTTATTCCTAAAGGTTGGTCTCACAACCTTTACCTAAAGGTAAATTGTATTTGGGTATAAATACTTCTCCATACCAACCCATTTGGTCATTGATTTGAGCATAAATATTTTACACTTAGTGAGATTATTTGGTGTCCATAGACATTCTATTATATTTTTTTTTTTCTTTTTTGTTCTATGTATTCCTTTCTTACACAATGTTGGGTAATGTTTTATTCTAAATATTTTTGGAAGGTGTTGTGAAATCCAATATTTGTATGGTATTTGTGTGGTAATTTATGAATCTAGTAATCTTTGTGGTATTAAACATGGCTTGGTAAAAATTTTAAACCTTGCATATTTATCATGGATGCCTTGGAAGTATTGAAACATTCAAACCCAATTTGCATTAGCTAGATAATATGTACTAATGATAGTACTCATATGTTGTAGTATTACATAGACTATGCATTTATGATAATACTATTTTAGGTACTTATTTAAAAGTCTTTTTTATTATTTAATATTGATGTTTTCACTACACATGATTATATATAATTATAATATTAACATTGTTATTGATTAAAACATGTGTAAACTTATATTGTTCAAGGCTTTCATGATGCATCTGCTTATTGAAAATGTTCTCTAGATTCATTTGTTGAAATTTTAGTCTAACTTATGGCCAAAGGTGACATTGTATAATGCAATATTGTATAGGCCTAGGAGCAATAATTATATAAATATATTTAATTTATTATGTTATTTAATTATGTAACCCCTTTAGGTTCCAATTAACCTTGTCATGGGTAAACCCACCTTATAACTTGTAATTAACCTAAATCCCTCTTGTTATGTCAGCTTAGGTTAAATTTGTTTTTGTAATTGGGGTTATAGTATTAGTATAAATACCCCCACAACTTCATTCATTTTATCGAAGTGCTAGGATTATTATCTACGGATAATATAATTATTATTTGTGGTGGCTATGGGTGCCTACTATTGATATTTCTCTTTAGTCCTTTTTTATACTTTCTATATAAGATTTGAGTTGCTTTTGTTTGTTTCTAGAAATAAGTGTGAATTCCAACATGGTATTAGATTAAGTGTGGAGCTTCATCACTTTGTCATGCAAAAATTATTTTGAGCCTCCAATAATTATTTTTACTTCTAGAATGAATTACTTCTTAGAGCTCCATAAGCACCTTCAACAAAAGAGAAAGGGAAGATACTATTTTTCTTTCTCCAATTATTCTAACTTTTCTGAGAATTTATGCCTAATCTAGGTTATGTTTCATTATTATTGGAATTTTTTTTATCCATATTGCATAGATCTAAAATGGAGAGTAAGACATCATTTCCTCATAAAGAGAACTTGGTGCCATTGCAAGGGAGGGAGAATTACAATGTTTTCACCCTACTTGAGAGCTTTGGTGCCTTAGAGGAGGTGTATTCATTTGGTTTAGTTCAAAACTTATGTAACATGTTTATTTAAATGGTTGGGGATATTTATTGATATGGATCATGATGCTCTTCATGGAGAGGGGACACCTTTAAACCTGAGTAGTGATGGTGGTAGTCAAGCTAGATGTAAATGGAATAAGGGTATTCTACCTTTGGATATAAGGAGCAAAAGAAGAAATTTATTTCTTATTAATTTTCCTCAGAAAATATCAAAAGGAATTAAAAAAAAATGATGGTTTTATCAAAAAAGTCACTATAGGTCTATTTTAGAGGGAAAACTTCTAGAGGCCATAACTTTTTGCATACAAAACTGTTTGAGCCTTTTAAAAAAAAGTCCACATTATTTTTGAGCTCTTTGCATTGGTGGTGTTTATTAAAGGATTTGATACAAGTAGAGGGGGCATCTCATTGTGTTATTTCCTCTAAGATCTATTGCTCCCATTCAAAGGGGTAAATTTACATTATGTTATATAGTCAAAATATTTGGTCTATATCTATAGTGGATACGATGGATGTGTGATATTTGTAATAATTATTGATTCTTTTGGAGGTATATAAAAAAGGGGTTTAGAATATGCTCTAGTGAATATTTCCTTTTTCTTTGGGCTATTAATTCATTTTATGCTTGAAAATATAATCCTTCATGATCTCTTTCTGTGTTAGATTCTTTGTCTAGGTGCTCATGAAACTTTATAATGGATCTTCTCATAAAAAAGTTCATGCACTACCTTGTTTTGGTGACAAAAATTAGGTGGCCCAAGGGGAGGTCAAAGTTTTCAAACAAGGTGATGTATGTTGTAAAAGTGAAAATTATACTTCTAAGCCTTGCCTTATGAGACTATAGTAGATTGAAGAATTTTTTTTATAAGGAATACTCTTAGGTTATGTTCCTTATATAGAGTCTTAGCATTTATGTTCTTTTGATATGTGTGGGAGCATTTGATATTGTTGGTGGTGGCTATGTTCCATCCTAAGGAGATTCTTGTGTAGAGGCATCTTAGATGATTTCTAAATTATGGAGGGTTAAAATAATACTTCCTCAAGTACAGAGGGATACTAGAGAATCCATTATAGAGGGAATATTTTATTATCACTAATGACCTCTTCTTATCCCCTCAATTTGGATTATGAGTGGGTGCTAAAATTGTAATCTAACATATGGCCAAGGTTAACATTGTCTAATGTAATCTTGTATAGGCCTTTGGGAAATCATTGTACATATATATTTAATTTAATTTATTATTTAAATTTATAATCCCTATGGGTTTTAGTTAACCTTTTTTATGGTTAAACCCACCTTATATATTGTAATTAACCTAAATATCTTTTGTTATGTCAGCATAGGTTAAACTTGTTTATGTAATTGAGGTTTTTGTAGTGGTATAAATACCCCCACCACTACATTCATTGTATTGGAGTATTGTGTTTCTTATCTATAAATAACATAGTTATTATAAATGATGTCTATAGGTGTCCACTATATATATTTTTCTTCCTTATGCTTTCTCTATAATATTTGAGTGGATGGATTACTTATGTTTGTTTTTTAAAATAAGTCCAAATTCTGACATGTACGTATATTAAGTATATTAATGTTTTAAATTAATATTCTAGATATATCCTTATGGGTATACTCATTTATATTTTATAACCTTTGGTCATAATAATAGCATGACCATTAAATATTTAATGATATGGTTGTTAGTTGTAGTACGTTGTATGGTTTATGAATGGTAAAGTTTATTAGGAATTTATTACATAATATAATATAATTAGTTAAATATTTAGGAGTTGCATATAGATAGATGGTTGGTAGATAGTTATCCAAAACCAACCACCATTATCGTCATTGTACATATTCACATTTTTTTGGTTAATTAAACTTGTCGAATCCACTATTGGTTCAACATGTGGTATGAAACCAAGTTGTGAGTGACATACTTGAGTGGATAGCATGTGAAATAAATATTTATGAAATCATACAAGATATTATTAGTGAACATTGTTTGAGGTTATAGTATCCTAAGATAAAGGGTGGGCCTCTAGAGGAGTTACACGCTCACAAGTTAAAAGAAGTTGCATTCTATGGAGAAAAGAAAAATGTCTATATTGGAGATTTTTTTTTTTGCATTCTGTTGTTTTATTCAGACATGATATTGATTGTGGATGAAGGAAAATACCATCATGCATACATGTATTCCATAACAAATGGTGATACTATATCATGAATTTGATGTTGTTTGAAGAGTGCATTTGATTGGAATACATTTCTAATGAAAGCGAGGCAATTATATTATACATGTGTTGGAAAACAATTTGATTGTGTTCAAAGTTTAAAGATAAAAGAAGTCAAGCCCATATATATTATTGTGCATAAGATTTCCAATATGAAGTGGAGTAAAGGAATAGGTTTGTTGAAGGGTCATCTATCTACTTGTCATCCTAAGATATCATATTGTTCAAATAAAATTGGTATTGTTTTATTGTGTGTGAAGGAACGCCAAACAAACTTTCCCACCTAAAGTGTAACTATTGTCTTGACATGCATTGTGTTATTTAAAAATAATTTACAAAGAAATATCCTTATAATGAATATGATCAACCCATCTAAGGAGAAGTTAATTAACTATGTAACAAGAAGTTTATGAGGCATCTAAAAAGGGTTGTATGAAGAGTCCAAGACTACCATCTCATGAAAGAGATTATATAAAAGAAAGAATGGGTTATTCCATATGCAAAACCATTGCACTCTAATCATATTACAAAAGGTAAAGGTCATCTAGAGAAGATATCTCATATAGTGGAGGCATAATTAGCTTTCAAACATGGATATTTTAGAGACATGTTGAAGGTGTTTTTCCCTAAAAACACACAATAATACCAAGAAAAAAATGAATGCATATTGGTACTGAAATCCAGTTGTATTAGACATTGAATCCAATAAAACATGTTGATGTATGCAATATTAAAGTCATTTAAATAATATCTAAAGATAATCTCTAGTGCATTATGAAATATCATTGGAATGGATGTGATTGAAATTAAGGTAAATGTAAACAACTAAATGATATTTTTATTGGATCCATTTGATTACCAAGATCAATGTTGAAAAAATTAAGAACACCACAAAAACCTTGACACGTTGCATGTAAAATACATAGTGGATCTAATGAGAAATTTTTGCATCGAATCGTATAGCCACATTACTTATGGAAGGATATATTAGTTAAAATATTGTTTATCATAGGAGAAAGGGCCATTAGTGAGACATGTCTTATGGATTTTTGAAGAGATTAAGTGAATTATAGTTATATGAAGAAAATAAATCTTTAAAGGAACATTTGCATATGATTAAGATGAAAGCACATGTTATTTTTACTAATTAACCACTACATTCAAATAAAAAATAAGAGCTAAAGGTATATGCAAATTTTATCCTAAAACCACCATATTTCTATTTGTTCAATAGTTGGGGATGCCAAAGTATTGCATGAAAATTATCCATAAGGTGTGCGATATCATCCAATGAGGAAAACCTATCATAACCCTAACAACATTTAGACAATGCAAAAATCTAGATCCCTTCAATTGAAAATCAATGGCAGAAAAAAAAACACATGCAATTTTATTAGATGAAAAGAAGAATGGATGTCAATGCAAATAAGAAATGCAACTCATCATCAAATCCATTTTATTAAACAATGACAATTTATATTTTTTGACTGATCATTGAAACGCACATAAAAATAATTATTTGTTGGAAGCAATGCATCCATTTATCCCATATTTAATGGGATGATATAGGTTTGGGACTGATAAGTTTGTAGTCTATGATAGGAATTTGACATATCATGGGAGACATCAATATTGTGTGATTGGAAGATATGTATTTCATTTTGTGTGATCCAACATGGCATGTTAGAGATCCATGTAACTTGTGTAATTTATTTAGTTGCCACTATCTAATGTTGCATTTAATTTGAATTAACATGTTTAAATTTTATTAAAGAGCATTGTATTATCTCACATTTATTGCTAGAAGAATTAGTTGGAGCTTATAAAGTATCTAAACAAAATATTGATTGTGCACTCATATAGAGTGAGGTTCTTGGGTTGTCCATCATACTTAATAAGTGTGCTTAGGCATTGTGAAATGTTTAATTGGCTTGAAACTTGTGAATTCAACTACTAACTAGTTGATTGAATGATGATAAACTAAAAGTTTTTAAATGATGATACTTTTTTATCGAGATTAATTTTACAAGTTTTAAATGGATAAAATTAATTATTTTTTCCTACCATCCTGTTGTAGAAGCATATTTATTCTAATTGAAAAGTATTTTTTGATCCCAATATAATTGTCCTATTAAAGAAAGATGTCAGGGACTTTGAAGACCACATGATAAAATACTGTTATTTTTGGATGGGGATTATAGAGTTTACCCAATTGTGATCCTTTTTTCAAATTGAATTAGACTACATTACCTACAAAATATAATGCTTCATTCGAGAGAAGTTGAAATCCCTTATTTTATACCTAGTAGAGTGTGTTCCTATTTTCATATGATCTTATGATTGTTCACAAGTAAAGTACCTATGACTAGTTGAGTGTGTTCTTAATCACAAAGGTTTAAAAGGATGAGTGTATCCCTATTTACAACAATGTAGATAGATAGTCTATGTTCCTATCCAATTATTATGAAATATACTGGTAGTTTTCTTTTTCCTTATCCTTGATTGATTCCAGCGTGGTTAGTCTCACTGAGATGATCATTTGAGTTTATCCTTGTTCACGATGATGTAAATCATGGACTATTGTGTGTATCCTAGTCTAATATATTTTGTGTCATTAATGAACTATGTATATGCTCAAGTTCATCAAATATTAGTAGATATGGGTTGTTGTGTTTGTCTGAATCTAGTTTTCAATATTCCCACCCCTATTTAAAGTATGATATAGTAAGGAAGAAATGTTAGGAATTTATTACATCATATAATTTAATTTGTTAGGTATTCAAGAGTTGTACTTGAACAAGTGTTTGATAGTTAGTTATCAAAACTACCCACCATCATTGTCATTGTACATATTTAGATTTTTGGTTAATGAAAACTTTTCCAACACCTTGTTGATCCAACACAGTTAATATTAAAATAATATAATTATATCATCATTGAATATTGTCCTTATTTTTGAAACTCTGAGTGCTTAATTATTACTAATTATTTTTTCATTATTGTGTACAAATAGTATTTTTGCAATAGCATCCCTCATAATACTTATACTACTTATGAAAGTCCTCTTTCTTGGCATATAAATTATATGCTATTATGACAAAACCATTTTTTTGTTATTTCTTATAGTTTTCAAGATGAGGAAATTTTATGGTAAATGTATGGATATAATGGATTTTTGAACCTATATTTGTACCTTTATTAATATTCTATTTATTTTGGTACTTGAAAGGTGTATGTATTTTTTTTTTATAAGTAACATTTTATATACAAGGGGGTTTTTTAAAGGGTCCCAAAACCTTATTACAGTAAAGGCAGTAGACAACAACAAGCCAAAAACCCTGTTAATCTAGACCAGGGGTGGACATTACTACGAACAGTGGGATCCGGGATCCTACAGACACCACGCAAACCTCCTATCCCGGGGACAGGGCAAACCCAACCAAAACAAAACCCAGGGGGCGAGACAGGACAAAACCCCAAACGCCAGGAATGGGAAGACAAAGCACCTGCAAAAATGTTGCATAGAATGGGCTCCTCGTTAGCAGAACACTACCACCACCATCGTCTAGGGGAGGGGAGTCCCCCTGGGCTAGGAATGAGACGAGTAGTTGTCTCCATCAGACCCATCCCTGAGTCTGCGTCGTATTTCCTTGAAGATACGCATCGAGGTTGACGCTGCATTGGTGGCCGACGTAAGGGAATTGATCACCATGTCCAGAAGGATACGAAGGGGGAAGGTCCCCAGATCGTCTTCAGAGTCCGAAATTACCTCTGTGGTGGGTTCCGTCTTCGGCTTCTTGAGGCGACTGGACGATCTGTTCCTACGAGGGGTGCCAGGGCCACCAGGGGCCGGGACACCTGGGGTAGGGGAGCCATCGGGAGCTGGAGCGCTAGGGGCACTGCTGTCGCCAGGGGCCCGAGCCGATGCCCGCCTCTTCGGGGTGGGCCTACGCTTCTTGGGAGGGGGAGAGATGTCAGCATCGCTGGGGCTGTCCTCCTTGGATTTATGCTCAGAATTGGAAGCGATCGGGGATGTGGTGGGGGGATTGGAGGAGAGGGGAGAGATGCACTGGGCAGGGGGCTGGTTGGCGAGGGCATGGTGGTAGAGAACAACCATGAGTCCTTGGTGAGAGGGACGGGTGTGAGCTTTCTGGGCTTTCTCGACCGAGATGGTCAGGGAGTAAAGCAGGTAGCAGGGGGTACACAGGAGGATAGCTCCACGCAGGTAATTGACAAAACTAAGGTGGAAGCTACAGAGCTTCTGATCGGGATCATCACAGGTCACAAACTGCATGATGGGCATGAGGGCCTCATCGTAGGGTTTAGGCATGTGTTTCCTGTACATGGTGGTCTTGTCCCAGGAGTGGTCCGGGAAATGAGTGAGCTCCTCCTCCCAATTATGTCTATCATGACGGATGTATTTCCCTTTCTCTTCATGGTGGAGCCCGGTGACATCGAACATGAACTCCTTGGTCACTTTGAAGTGAACCCCTTTCACGACCACCTCGCCACCATCCCAGGTGTCGAGGAACGCCTGCGTAATATCTTCATCCGGACCTACAAACTTGAGGAGGAATGGGGTGAGGGACCTAGCGTCCATGAAGACTTTAGCCGAAGTGGTGAGAACGGGAGACGAGGGCTCAATGTAGGGGAGTTTTCCAGAAGACATGGTGGGGGCAAAGGCCAGCGGTGGAGGGACGAGGTAGAGGAAGCCAGGGACCACCAAGGAGCGCTCTAGCAGGGGACGAACAATAGAAAAGGGAGCAGAGAGGGAGTGGTCTAGCACGCTCGAGGGGGAAGAAATAGGTGGAAGGGGAGCTGGAAGGACTCTGAAGAGCCGCATGCATTGGGACTCGACAATGGAGGGTACTGACGACACGCACGAAGGGTGGCGAAGGCGAGGAAAAGGGTGACGGGTCGAGCAAAGTAGATGAGGCATGGCCGGATTGGGCCAGGTGGGCGGTATGCACGGGGCACCCGAATTGACAAGAAGGGCCACATAAAGGAAATGGGCGATGAGATTGGAGAGCTTGGGTGGCGGTTGGTTGGACTGAGCAGCGTTGGGAAGGCCAACGTAGAGGTGGAGGGTTTTGACGTGGCGCTGAGGTGGCTACTCTAGAAAGGGCCAGCTGAAGCGATGATCTCGAGAATCCTCGGGCACAAGTCAACGCCCACCAAAAAACCAGAAGGGTCCCTGTGGCTCCAGGTCGGCGTGGTTCTACGATCGAGCAATTTAGACTTTAGTGCCAACATCATGGATCGGGAGGTAATCTTGGGACGCGGCGTCTCGAAGGGCATCGGGAAAGGTATCACGCCAGATGTGAAGGTCTGCTGACGTCACCGCTGAGTTGGCCATGAGATCCGTGAGCTTATTACCTTCTCGGTAGATGTGGCAGATGGACGCTTGAGGGAACTCCTGGATGATGGCATGGGCTTCTTGGACAATGTTGGAAATATGCCACGACAACTCTCCTTGCTTGGTCACAACATTAATGATGTTGAGGGAGTCACCCTCGATGATCACCCTTCCTGGGGAATCCTGAAGAACTCTAAGCCCACGGAGGAGGGCCGAAGCTTCCACAAAGTTGTTGGTTTGGAAGCCCAGGGGCTCTGCATAAGCAAGAATCAAGTGACCAGAGTGATCCCGAATGACCCCGCCCGTGCCTGAGGGGCCGGGATTCCCCTTAGACGCCCCATCGAAGTTCAATTTAAGCCACCCAGGGGGGCCAACCATCTAGCTGAGGCTCTAGGAGGGGGGAGGGGGGTGGGGGGAGCGTCTGCACTCCGAGGGAGCTGAGGAGGGTTAGCTCGCTAGCTCGTAGCGAGGGGGAGAGGGGGAGGGTGCGGGAATTCTCAGACGCAAAGGCGAGCGCTTTGGCTACCACCGCCCAGGGGTCCCGGGGTGGGGAAGAAAAGGCTCTGCTATTGCGCTCAAGCTAGAGCTGCCAGAGCAGATGGGGGAGGCAGTAGGCCCAAAGGGAGCAGAGGGTGGGGTGGGAAAAGGGATTGGGCCATTGGATGAGGAGGTCCGGGATGGATCCGGGAGGGGCCCACTGGATGGAGAACTGGGCAAGGAGATGCCCAAGGGCCTCGGAGGAGAAAGGGCACCTAAAAAAAGGTGGGAGATCGATTCCCAATATTTGCAGCATAGGTAGCATCTATTTGGAATAAGGAAGCCTCTCTTCGCCAGGTTGTCGATGGTGAGAATCTTGGATTGGGTGGCCGTCCAGATGAAGAAGCTGATCTTGGGGATCAGGTTTTTGAGCCACACCTGCTTGACCAAGAAATGGCCTGCATGGGGATCCCTTAGGAGGGCATAGGCAGATTTGACCATGAAGGAGCCACTGTTGGTACCTTGCCAGACACACCTGTCCTCTCTTGCCCCTGAGGGAATGATAGTCGTGCGAAGCAAGTTCGAGAGGCTGCCAGCTTGGCGAGGGAACCGAGGGGGCTTCGATGGGCCCCCAACCTGCTCTGCCCTATCCCTTGATGATGTAATTTGCCACCTTGGGCCCCCGAGGAGGCTCCAAGTGATGTCTCAGGTCCAGGAAGTCAGGATCTGAGCTTAGGGCCTCGTCCCGGAGCCATCTGTCATTCCAAAAGTCAATGTTGGTCCCATCACCGAGGATCCACCTGGTCCCTTTTCGGATGAGGTCCTTGGTGAGGATCAGGGATTTCCAGAAGGCAGATCCATCCCGGGTCTGGTGGTGACTGAGGAAAGGGTGGTGCTGGAGATATTTCCTTTTAACGATGGTCACCCATTCAGCCGAGAAATTGGAGAAAACTTTCTAGGCATGCTTGGCCAAAAGGGCCTTATTCATCAGGGATACCCGACGAAGGCCAATTCCACCCTCGGCTCTGGGGCGGCACACCAGGGGCCAAGCGACTAGAGGGATTCTTGTCTTCTCTTCACTATCGGACCATAGGAAATACTTTTGTATCTGCTCGATGCGAGCACAGATCGAGGCCGGGATTCTGAAGATGGACATGAAGTACACCGGGATGCTTTGGAGGCAGGTGGAAGTAAGGGTGGCTTTGCCAGCCTGGGAGAGGAGGTGACCTTTCCAGGAGGCTAGATTTTTTTGAATTCTCTCGACCAGGGAGCTCCACAGGGCCTTGGAGGGGAAACCCACAAATAGGGGGAGCCCTAGGTAGGTGGTGGGGAGGGTGTCGGGGGAGCATCCCAGAATCTGGGCTATCAACGCCTGTCTCGTCGGGGGAGTGTGGATGAAAAATATTTTGCTCTTTCGGAGGTTGATTTTCTACCCTGCTGCTTCCTCGTAAAGATGAAGGATCTGATTGATGACTTTGACTTGGGCTACCGAAGTGGAGGTGGTCAGGATAGTGTCATCCACAAACTGGTGATGGGACACCGGGGCCAGGTCTGAAGCAGGTTTAATGCCAGAGATGAGTCCGCTTCTGGTTGTGCTCAAAATGGTGCGACCCAAGGCCTCTTCCAGGATGATGAAGAGGATAGGGGATAGGGGGTCGCCCTACCGGAGCCCTCTGGCACTGGGAAAAAACTCGGTCGGGGATCCATTGACCAAGATGGAGAACCATGGGGATGACATGCATCGGTGGATGAGACCAACCCAAGAGGGATGAAAGCCAAACTTGAGGAGGACCTCGGCAAGGAACTTCCAACTGACTCGATCAAAGGCTTTGTTCATGTCCAACTTGAGGAGGAAGGCTGGTTTTTTGGCCAGGGTGGCAGAGTGGAGGACCTCATGAATTAGGACTATCCCATCTGTGATCACTCTCCCTTTGATAGAGCTTCCCTGGGAGGGGGAAATGATAAGAGGGAGGATGTATTTGAGCCTGTTAGCTAGGGATTTGGTGAGGACCTTGTAGAGGACATTGCAAAGACTGATGGGGTGGAAGTCAAAAAGGGATTTGGCTATCGGGGACTTGGGGATCAGAGCGATAAAAGTGGAGTTGATACCTCTGGGGATGGATCTGGCGCTCTGGAGGTCACGAACGACAACACACACCTCTTGGCCGACAAGGTCCCAAAAGGTTTGGAAGAAGCAGGGGGGAAGCCATCGGGGCCAAGGCCACGTCAGCCTTCATAGAGAAGAGGGCCGATCTGATCTCCTTGTCAGTGAGAGGGCTGAGGAGCGCCTCGTTGGCCTGGGGGGAGATGGAAGGGGGAATGTGGTCAAGGAGGGCCACGGCAGCTTGGGGGGCAGGGTGGGGCTCAGTGCCAAGGAGCTCCTGATAGAAACTAGTTGCCTCCAGCCTGATTTCTTCCTCATCCCTTGTTGACCTACCGTCGCTGCAAATGAGCTCAGGGATGCGATTGGTGCTCCGGTTTCTGAGGGTGGAGGTATGAAAGAATTTGGTGTTGGCGTCTCCCTCTTTGAGCCAGAGGGCTCTCGAATTTTACCTCCAAAAGGTCTCTTCTCTGGCTAAAACATTGTGGTATTCAGCTAGGAGCCTTTGTTCCTCTTCCCTCCAAATAGGATCAGTTGTTCCCTCCTGGACGTTGGCCTGTAGGTCTTCCAACTTTTTCTTCAGGATTTCCTTGCTCTCAAAAATATTTTTGAATACCTCTCTGTTCCAGGCCTTAAGGTTGTCCTTCAGCGTCCTTAACTTCTGGTGGAGAAGGGAGGCAGGGAATCCCGAGGCGGGGAGGCTCCACCATCTGCCCACTTGTTCCTTGAAGTCGGGGTGGTGGAACCACATGGACTCGAACCGAAAAGGTCGTTTGTGGGGGGTGCCTACCGACTTCAAAAAGAAGGGGGCTGTGATCCGACGCAATGCGAGGGAGGGCCAGGAGGGTGGCATCCGCAAACAGGGGAATGGCCTCCCTGGAAAGGAAGACCCTATCGAGTTTGACCTGGATGAGGTTGGCCCCTGCTCGTCTGTTGCTCCAAGTGAACTTGGCGCCTTTCAGGGGGACGTCCATGAGCTCGTTGCCCTCAGTGAATTCACCGAAATCCTTCATGCTTCTAGAGATCAGGACTGATCCTCCGTGTTTGTCTAAGGGGAAGAGGGGGTTGTTGAAGTCACCCGCCAGGATCCAGGGGAGGGGGCGAAAGCTTCTCTCATGAGGCTGACTTCGTTCCATAGAGAGGCCCTATCAACCGGACTGTTAGGTGCATAGATGTTGGAGAGGATCCAAGTTTACCCAGACTCCAGACTATGGAACATGACGTTGATGATTCTGGGGGAGGACGAGATCAATCTACCTTCGACCATGCCAGGATCCCATAGGCACATCAGCCCCCCAGTGGAGCCGAGGGCCGGGGTGGAGAGGGATTCACCATTGTTCCAGATTGCTCTGGCGATCTTGGGGGATGAAGTTTCATCCAACTTAGTTTCTTGAAGTAGTAGAATCGAGGGTTTGTGATCCCTATGCAACTGGGCTATGGCGCATCTTGTGGGGGCTCCATTGAGCCCTCTCGCATTCCAGGTGATGATCTTCATTTGACACCCTTGGGGGGTCGCTTGCCTCCCTTCCCCTGTTGGGCGGGAGGTTTGGGTCTGAGGGATTCTTCTGGTGGGAAGCTGAGGGCATCACCTAGGAGGGTCGACTAGAGGCCGCTGGCGATCTCGTCCTCTGCTTGCTTGATCCGTTGTTCGTCGAGCGTGGGCCGACCTCTCTTCTTCTTGCTTCCAAAATCTGTTGCAATTTTTTTGTTGCGGGTCCGTTTGGGGCTGAAACCCTCAGGGGCAGACTAGGAGAAGGTTGGGCTGCCATCGTCATCTCCCTCCGATGCCTCGGAACCAACCTCGAAGTAGGCCTGGGTAGGGAGGGGTAGGGTCATGGGGGTAGGGGTTCACCAGGAGGTGGGAGGTCAATGGAGGGGGGGTGGGGAGCACCAGGAGGCTATCCGAGCTAGAGGCCAAGGCTGGGGGAACCTCATCATGGGGATGGGATGGGGGGGATCGATCGGGGAGGTCATTTGGGAAAGGGGAGGATTGGGAGGGCCTGCAGGCTTCAGGGGGGAAGGCTCGGGACCTCGCGGAGATGTAGAAGGAGCTTCTGGGATGGGGTCAGGGGTGATGCATACCTGGTGTTGATCATCCATCGGGATGGGGTCCGCCTTCTGCTTTCCTTTGTCTGCTGGATGGCCATGCCACTCTTGGGATGGGTAGCCATGGGGGGTCACCCTCCTCGAGGGGCCCGCGGGAAGGGCCCCTTTCATGATACGGTGCCTTCAAGGGAGGATCCTCGATGGCAGGAGCTTCTGGCTTCTTGGATAGGGGGCATTGATTGGGGAGGTGACCTTGGGAGTTGTAGAGGGTACAGAATGCTGGCTTGTTTTCGTAAACAAGGGTTTGGCACCAAAAATAGGGCCCCAACGAGATGGTGACCGAGGAGGGGAGCTCTGTCTCCAGGTTAGCAACAATGCATATCCTGGCATGGACCATGCGGGATCCTACCTTGGTGGCTGAATCAAAAGCAACGAGTTTGCCTATGGCCTGAGCAATGAGTCTGATCACCCCCTCCTACCAGATATGGAAGGGGAGGTCGGGAAGTCTGACCCAGATCGGGGCAACATTTATGCTTTGAGTATTGGGGTTAAAGTCGATGGCCCAACACCGGAGGAAGAGGCTTCTGCGGCCCAGGAACCAGGGCCCGCCCGTGAGAATCTTACTGGTGTCCTCTTTATTGTTCAGCTTGATGAGGAAGAAGCCCTTTGATAGGGCAACGATCTGCATGCTTCCTGAGGTCTTCCACTTGGAGAAAGCCCATCGACGAATGGTTTCCATGTCTGGGCGGCCCCCGATGAATTTCCCTACCAGGGAGAAGGAGGAAGCTGAGACAAAGGATGAAAACACGTCATCCTTGATGGAGATGTGCGTCCCTGCTAAGGAGAGCCCCGAGGACGGGGCTCGGGGGTGGCTGGATTCTCCCACAAGGATCTGCACATACGAGGGTTTGTTGGGCCCCTCGATGGCAGATTCCCAAGCACCCTTGTCGGGGGGCTCCTTGTGGGAGGGGCCCCCGGGGGCTCCATTGGCCCCATCGGATCCTGGGCCTGAAGGCGGATGGGTCCCAGCGCCAGGTCCCCCTGGCCCGTGTCCATCCCTGGATCAACCCCTGCTCCAGATCCCATAGTAGCGCTCCCTGCTGGACCAGATCCCATTGCAAACCCTGCTGAAATCCTTGCTATTGTCCCTATTGTTGCTGCTGCTCCTGCTCCTGCTCCCACCATCTCCCTCCAAATGGGTGTTGTATTGAAACATCCGAAAGGTGTATGTATTGACTATAGTACCTTTTTTAGGAATATTTGAATTGGTCATGCTTATTTAGATATGTAATACTTATTTTAATATTCTAAATGACATATTTATGTGTTTAATCTTCTTGTAAGCATTTTCTATATGAAATTTTTTTTTGTAATTCCTTTATTTATTAGTATGAGGTACACAAAAGATATCAAAACAATCCTAATCTCTTCTCTTCAAGTTATGTGGAGCTTGTAAAAAATCATCATAGCAAATGAAAAGCAATTAGAATATATAATATATGATTTTTATGTCTTACCATGGATATTACTTGCTTGAACTGACATACCTATTATTTATAATGCATCATAATTGTGTTAAACCATACTTTTAACAATATATTTTTTTTATTGGTAAAAAAGAAGAGGTTTTAAAAATGGTCCCCAAACCTTTTACACAACAAAGCCTTAATAGGAGAGACCATCTCCAAAGAACATAAAAACAAACCCAAAAGGGGAGATGATAGGCAAATTTATTTTTTTCCCTTGATCCTAGATAGTTCTGATTATCGAGGCCCAAGATGAACGACGTCTTCATTTAGATTTCACTAAAGAGGTGTTTCCTTTTGACCTAGATTTGCATTGCTTGCTTGTCTTTTGGGTTGTCATGGTTTTTGCCAAGTTGTTCTCTTCCATGTAAGAATATTCTACCCTATGATTTGAAGGGCCCCTCACCTCTATGGATGAAGATCGAGTTCCAACATAGGCAAGGATTGAACTGTTTGAAGCTTTCTGTAGCACATGCCTATAAATAGAAAGGTATAAACCTCGATGAGCTAGATAGGAAGAACCCTTACAATATTTTGTCATCAAAATTTCAATTGACCTGAACAAATATTTAGGAATATTAATTGTTTTATTCCCTTGAAGGTGGTTTAAAAACACCAAATAGAAGCTTCTCAACATAACATTGATATTATCATTAATGAAGTACTACATGATTAGAATCATGACTTGATCCCAAGGCTTTGGGAGAGAAGTTCTGATGATACCTCCACCATTGTATTTGGCCAAAAGCTAACCACTATCAATGAAAAGCATGAGCTCATACACCATAGAATGCTTCTTCTACTTAACCACCTAATCGAAATAGGGGAACCTCGTAACCTCAATGAGAAGTTGAGAATTGATGGTGTAAGACAATCCCCTAAGTTGGATATGACCTTTGTGCCAGGTATCAAGAATATCTTTGGTAACTTAGTCATCATGGCCAAAGAATATTTGCATGAAAGGAATGAAGCCATGGGTAGAGAGAATTACTTCAACAATTGGTTCAAGGGATAGGGTTTCAGGCTCCAGCTTAGCCATAATTAACTAACTAGATCTCGAGAGGACAACAACACTAATAACAATGATGAAAGCACACAAAGGGCAAATCTAGTGAGCACTGACACAACTTAACCTCAAGGGCTTCAGACTAAAAATTACCTTTGAAAAATTATCATAAAAAAGACTCAAGCATCAGAACTTCTCGAAACTGAGAATACACGTGTTGATGCACTAGGGCATGACACTTCATCAGAACTGTTGAAACCTCATCACGAGTGAGATATTACACTTAAGATCACCAGTTTGAGTCATTATGGACTGAGGTGGGTTAGAATCAATAGGAAGGCACCAACTAGCTTATTTTTTCACTTGCCACCATAGACACATGATGGCTTTGAAAATAGAAATATTAGAAGTCTTCACATATTGGGAAGTGCTTCTATGAAAATCACACCACCTTATTTTAAAGCAATTAATAATGATGAATAAAATACTGAGAATTCATACATTATGTTCATATGTACATTTTATTTAAGGGGATTTGTTGTGACCTAGAAATGATGATTATACTTGTATTTGAAATAGGTATAATACATTTATGAGCTCAATTTTGTCTTAGAAAAAAACATGATGTCAATTGAGGAGAAAATTTACATTATTAGTATTTGAATGACTTGTTTATGGATTTTATCACTCTCCATGGTCTTTGTCTAACATTATAAAGGGACAAAGTAATTACTTTCACAATGATTGAATTTATATTAACTAATTAATTTTTTTGCATATAGGTGAGGTTTTTAATATTGTCAATCTCTTCTTGTATGGTTTATTACAAGTAAGGGTTGTACTTTCTTGTAACTAACATGACCATTATTTTTTTAGTAATATTTTTGGGACCTTTGTAATGTACTACCTTAATGTATAATAACTTTTTGGTCCATTAATTAAAATTCATAAGCATTATCTTTTCTATTGTTGGTCATTGCTATGATATATTGAACTATTACAATATTTTTCTTTGGCATTATGGAATACATCTAAGTGTGTTATATGTTTTTATGGTACTTATGAGGCATGGCAATTGTTTCACATTGATTATAATTTTAATTTCATCATGGTTTTCCCACATTGAAATACTTCTCTACAGATGAGAATTTAGTTAATATATATTTATTAGATCTTTAGATGTTTGAAACTCGAATGCAATACTCATTGTTGTTACTATTTAGCTTGCAAGTATAAATGGTATTTTTGGGGCCTTTGTAAGTAAGGGTTGTACTTTATTGTAACTAACGTGACCATTAATTTTTTAGTAGTATTTTTGGGGCCTTTGTAATTTACTATCTTAATGTATAATAAATTTTTGGTCCATTAATTAAAATTCATAAGCATTATCTTTTCTATTTTTGGTCATTGCTATGATATATTGAACTATTACAATACCTTTCTTTGGAATTATGGAATACATCTAAGTGTGTTATATGTTTTTAGGGTACTTATGAGGTATGACAAATGTTTCACATTGATTATAATTTTAAGTTCATCATGGTTTTCCCACATTGAAATACTTCTCTACGGATGAGAATTTAGTTAATATATATTTATTATATCTTTAGATGTTGAAACTCAAATGCAATACTCATTGTTGTTACTATTTAGCTTGCAAGTATAAATGGTGAAAGATATAAATTTTCTATTTTCATGGCATTATAGGTGACTATATGTCATAGCCTTGCATTTTAAGGTTATCAGAGTTAGTATCCATGATTTTATTATTTTTGAGTTTACATTATGAAAGTGAAGTCGAGTTTTAATAATTATATACTTGATAATTAAGGATTGGCATTTGTAGGCCATCTATGAGTGTTCTTTGATGAGAAAATGAATTGAGCATTATCCTCTTTTAAAATTCTTATTTTTATGTGTCAAATATAATATACTTATTTTTTAATTAAATAGGTCTCAATAATTTATTTTTTGTTTCTTTTTCTTGTTGAAAAATGATATAACTTTATCTATTAAATATAAATGATGATAATTGAGAGCACTTTTATGTCAACTCAAACATACCAAATGACTATTTTCTTCAGAAAGAAATCAATATGCTTGGTATTATAGTAGTGAATTTCTAGGTATGCTCATGAAAAGAATAAGGTTGAATTATAACCTTGTATACACCATAAACATTATTCCTTCAAGGCAATGATTATGAATAACTATAAATGTATTATGTCTTTCGTATATGTAAGGGCCAAAAGATACTCAATTAAACTTATCATATTTAATTTATACAATATATAAATGATATATCTAATAAAATAAATTAGTATAAAACATGGTATTTCATTGTTCATTATGATTGTACCCTTATTGATGGTAAACTTCTTAATTAGTTTACTTATTTAACATAGTTATCAAAAGCTATTATAGAAAGAGTTGATTTTTCTTCTATTATTGCCTTCCTTGATGATACTTTTTTATTTTTATTTTTATTTTAGGAATAGGATGCAAATAAAATAGATAATCTAGATAAAGGATACTTATTTTGTTTCTATATCATAAAATAGTTAGCTTAAGTTTCTTTTCCAAATATTTTTTACTTCATAAAAATATAATTTTTGGAAACGTTGGGTTGTTTATATTTACAAGGACTCTAGATGAGATCCTCACACTTTCAATGCTTTTAAGACCATCCATCTAGGATCAAATGATATATACATTCAAGCCCCATGGATGGCATCAAGGTAATATGCGGTACATTCATGTGGGTCTATCCATAGTAGAAGTTGGTAATCTTTCCCTAGTTTAATGGATCATCAATATTAAGATACTTATCTTCTCTATAAAATCAACTACATGGAAGTGACCTTGAATTAGCTTGATCTTTAAACTCTATAGAGTGGTTGTCAAGGATAATAGACTATTCATAGGTTAAAAAATAATTTGTATGCTCCTTTAAGGAATTGAATGGTTAATGAAAGTGTAAAGGTGTTACAATTGGTACCGGGTTATGATTTTTACAGTATCATAATAAAGTTTTTACCTTAATATAAGAGAAATATTTGTAATAAGTTAACAAATAAAATAATACTCATAATTTAAAAATCAAGTAAATTACTAGTAGTTAATATGGTAGTATGACTAAACTTAATGGTGAACCAAATACTACGACAATACCTAAGCATACTAGTTGAACTTCTAACACTATACTAGATTGATGAGGTCTTGGTTTTGGAAAATTTTAGAAACTAAAATTATACTCTTTTAGGTCAAGGAATACATATGAATATCTCTAAGAACTAAGTAATAAGAAATTTATTTTAACACCAAGGGGCATAAGTAAGCCTAAAATATTTAGGGTCTTAGTTAAATATGAATAGCGGTAATCTAAAAAATGTTAAATATAAATTCGATGATCATGAAATATTTAATTTTTATCACCATATTTATACATCAAAATTTAATAATCTCAAAATCAAAATTTGGAATTTTAGTTATGATATCTCAAGCATTTAATTATGCATGTGTTATAATAAATGATGCCCTAATATGATTTGAGTGTCTAATATTATGATGAAGCATCTAATGATTGGATTGCTTTATCAATAACGAATATGAATGCTAGAATGTTTGATGATTTAATTTATGATATAATTTTAGAGTTACTTTTGTATAAGGAGATATATATATGGGCATCTTCCAAGTGCAATGGCAACTATTGATTCTTCCAAATTTTTATATTATATGTTAAAATTGATTCATCATATATGATTATAAATTTTGATTACACACACCCCATGCCAACCCCTCTCATTGAAGGAACTTTAGAGTGATGACATGCATCTCCATTTACATGAATATCATGATTGCTAGACAACAAATGATAATAAACTAATAGCACAAAAGCTAATGAGCAAAAAAAGTACGAAAAATCCCATAGGATGATATTATATGACACATTAAGAATAACAAGACAAACCTAGATCAACCTAAAAATGATGTAATTTAGAATCGAAAATAATATACAAGATCATGCCACATAAGAGAAAGGAAAAAAGGTTAAAAATGATAAGCATGTAGTACATTTGAACATGTTATTGCGACAACCTACCTAATGACTAGAAAAGATAGTACACCCTTGTTGCATATGGTGAGGCTTTTGGTGTTTTAGTAACTACATTAAAAACATAGACAGTTTTTCCTATTGCATCCTCATCATCTAAACATGATGACATATCATTACACAATAAATTTCAAAGTAAAACATGTCATATATTTATACATAAATATAAAAGTTTCTAAAAAATAATTTCAAAATTGTTTAATATAATAAAACTTAACAATAGATCATATCATGATCATTCATATTGTACAATAATAACATGTAATTTAAAAGTAGTAAATAAAATCAACTATGAGTCACTATATGTTATCATGTATAATTTGCTTTGAGGTATATTCTATACTACAAACATATAACATTACCTTTATCATCATTTTAATCTTAAAATAAGATTAAAATTTTATTTTTTAAAGACAAAGTCAATTCTAAAAATTATTTTTCATTGCTATAAAAAATTATTTATTCTTTTGAAGGTATTATAAGGTAAATGTTTATTAACTGATACAACTTTTATAATGAAATCCTATCCTCTTTTGATATTAGTTGAGTTATCTTTATCAATATTTATAATTATTTTACTCAAAACATTTCAAATGTGATTTATCTTTATTTTTATACATAAATCAAATTCAAAACATTTTATATAATATAATTAATTAATTTTAAAAAATAATTGTTATATATAAAAAATAATTGTTATATAAAAGATCTTTCTTTCCTATGTGCATACACAACTACTTTTGTGACAACAACAATAGAAGATCATTCTGGGAAGGAAGAAGATTCCAAATCCATAGCTAAAATATCACTCAAATGTCTGGCATGAACACCATGTGATTGCCGACAAATATAGGAAATGAAACAATGCCTTTTGGTTTGACATGGCGAACACATTTTACGTACAATATTTTTAAAAAACATTTTAATAAAAAAATATGCCTTTATTTACGAATCTATTTCGTAATTACACTCACAACTTCAGGACAACCTTTATGTCCCGTTCTGACCATTTGTTTGCAAGAAGTGCATTGTCGGGCGTGGAGCTTGATGGGAGTTTCCAAACCTCCACGCCACCTGTTTCTTTGCGTTCTCTCTTTTGTATGGCCTTCCATTGTCGGTGATGTAACATCAAGGAACATTGGGTATAACCAGGGCTAGAATTTCAAACAAAAAAAAAATAACTGTCAACAAGAATTTTCATGACGGTTACAATTTTTTGATTGGTTGTAATTTTTTATTGGTCGTTAGGTTACGGTTTAAAATTTTATTTACTTTTTTTATTTTTTTTGAGCATTTTACTTGAGGATCAAGTTCTCCTTTTCCTTCGAATACTTGCATTTCACATATAACACCTCAGTTACATGGCTATGGCCATTGTGAGAGACTTCCTTTAAATGTATAAGTCATCAATGTCACGAGCCCTTTTCTTTCTACCGAATTTATTAGTTGTATATAAAGCTACCATATCAGAGATGTATATGTCTTCTCACTTCTTTCTACCGAATTCATTAGTTGTATATAAAGTTACCATATCATAGATGTATATACCTTTTCAGTAAGTACTTGCAAAATAAGCAATAAAAGTTAGAGAATTCATTTTTACATTTGATTCATTGAGTGTTACAAAGTACTAAAGTTACCATATCATATATGTATATGCCTTTTCAGTAAGTACTTGCAAAATAAAAGTCATAGAATTCATTTTTACATTTGATTCATTGAGTGTTACAAAGTACTATGAATGAACCATTTCAAAACCATATAACCAATTATAAGGACAAATAAAAATAATAAATAAAATGAAAAGAAACCCTTAAAAATAAAAAAAGACATGGTGAAAAAGAATCCCAAAAGCCCATATGCATAAGCTATTGGAATTTGACAATATGTAGACCATTGTTTCATATTAGACTTTGAAAATAAGTTGTTAAAAATTTTGGACTTTAAAAATTACAAATGTAATACTCTTGTGGGCTATCACAATGTACTATGAACAAACCATTTTAAAGCCATATAACCAATTAAAAAGAAAAGAAAAGAAAAAAACGAAAAAAAACCATAGAAAACAAAGAAAGACATTGTGAAAATAAAATGTTGGATAAAAATTGCACCAAAACTATTATAATACCATTATGGATAAACCATTTCAAAGCCCTATAACCAATTAAAAGGAAAGGAAAAATAAAAAAAATAAAACTTATAATAACTACGTAAAATATGTGCACTCCTAATAATTTGGAGCCTTGGAGGTGGATGAGATTTGAAGACTAGTCCACTCATGTCTACTTTTCCTTGCCTCTTGCACAATTCAAAGTTGTTTTTTCTTGTGGATGTCTACTTTTACTTTATCTTCAACAGTTCAAAGTTGTTTATTCCTGTGGATGTCTACTTTTACTTTATCTTCCACAATTAAAAGTTATTTTTTCTTGCATCTTCAAAAAAAAAATACACCTGCCACTTGAAAACATTGGAACTCCTTAATAATACTAAGGCAAAGAGTCGAGAAGTGCCACCTCGTGATGGGGGCCAATATTAGTCCCTACGCCAGACCTTAAAAGTTATTTTTTCTTGCATTTTCCAAAAAAAACTGTTCCTGCCACTTGAAAACGTTGGAACTCCTTAATAATACTAGGGCAAAGAGCAGAGGCGTGCTACCTTGTGATGGGGGCCAATATTAGTCCCTATGTCATACCTCAAATGCCTTTCATTTTTTAGCATCAAACTCCAACTGCCTTACGTTTTTTTAGCGCCAGACCTTAAGACCGATAGGAAGATAGCATTGTGATTGGTGTTGTTCCCTTTTTGATTGACCAAAAAAACCTGCCTCGTTTCGATCTAGAAGGCAGGAAATCGGGGAGGAAAGGGGACACTCTCGAGAATCGGGAAGGAAAGGGGATACTCCCGGGAATCGGGGAGGAGAGGGGATGCTAATCCGTCCCCGACTCTCGCGCTGCTTGTATCTCTCTCGATCGCAACCCAAAAAATTGAGATGGATGTTTTTGATGGTAGTTTTTTACTAATTAATTTAACACATGCTTTAATTTAATGTTTATATGTTCCAACGACTTACTAAACTAAAAAGGAGGTAACATATGTATTCGTATATCCTTACTCTTCACATCTAGTATCTAGTATATATCTAGTATCTAATATTATATTTATACATATAAATACTGCACTTTGTATATTGCAAGTAAAATCTACTGTTTTCAAATATTTTTACCAGTAAAATTCACGGTTTATAATAAAAATAACAAGTAAAAATCTATGGTCAACATAAAATTAAAACCATAATTTACGGTTTCAAATACAAAATACGGTCATATACTTGTCAAATTCTAGGCCTGGGTATAATGGTTATACAGATTATCACTTGACTTGTATTAATTATAATATTTATTTAATTATATTATATAAATTTAGGATGCATGCATAGTATTTTAACATAATGTTTTTCTATAACACTAAATAAAGGAAAAATAAGTGTTTGCACAAAACTATTACATGCATGAAGAACCTCCTAAGCTTTTTTCTTGAGCTTGTTTTCATGTAAAAATATTATAGCATGAAAATTTTGACGGTGCATTACATCCTTTGTGGCAGGTAATATGGTAGGGATTGAGCCAAGAGTTTTTGATGTAATTAGTTTCACATGAAAGTATGTTAATACAAAACTAGTTTCACCCAAAATTTTTGGTGCTATAAAACCAAAAGGGAAATGTTGTTTCTCCTATTTTTAAGTTTATGCTAACCCTTTCAAGCTAACACAAGAATCATATAGAAGATCCTTCCAAGATAGCACAACAATCATATGGAAAACCCTTCCAAGTTAATTTAGTAGCATATCCTACCACACCAATGTTCTTTTACCACGCCAATGTTCTTTGAACATGTCAACATTCTTTAGCCACAACAACAACCAAGTTAGCATCAAAGCTTCATTGGATTAAATTTGCAAGGAAAAATAAAATTTTAATTATTTGCGTAAATTAGATCTTTGTTTAGTAAATTATAGATTAAAATTAAATTTTCATTTCAAATAGAGATTTAATTGTGGAGTAGATAACATTGCAAGCCAAGCTAATGGACCTAATATAAAAAATTGAACATAGAATAAATCGTGTCACCCATGAATCTTAAACCTCATGCATGATAATATAAGTAAATTTTCTAAAACAATAAATCAATTCAACCCTCCATAATGGGGACATATTTTTTCATAATTAAAGTAGTGAAATATAGTGTGTGTGAAGGTACGCCTTAAAAATAATTTTTAGATTCATTTATCAATCATTTATTTTATAGGAATGAGATGAATGACTTTATTATGAAAATATGAGAAGGATACGAGGATATATAGTAACCAAGTGTGTACACCCACACAATGTTTACTATTATTTATCCATGGTTTATTTGTTCACAAGGAAAACTATATAATAATGTTGAGATTCCTCACGAAATCAAATCTAACCTAATGCTTTTGGAAATAAATGACAAGAATTGAAATGACAAGAATTGAAACTAGGCTAAGAAACTTCCTCATGAAACCAAATCTATTCTAATGCGTTGAAAGCAGGACTAAATAGAAGTACGTTTTGAAATAAATCTAACTAGGTGCCGCACAAAAATACAAGGAATGATCTCACCTTGCATATATCGTGGTGAGAGGAGGTTTGGGGTCTAGGTATGGGGGCATGCAATACCCGGGAACATGAGGCTCTTAACCTCCCTTGACTTACCTTACCAGTGGTTGGGGTATCTGAAACTGATACTTGTGTTTCAGGGACAAATTTTGAGGCAGATTGGGAAGTTCACACGCCCAAGTGTGTACTCTCAAACCTCAAAAATCTACTGGTGCACCAATGAAATTTTTTGATGGGGTGAGGCAAAGGGCGCAACCTTTTGAACCTAGCCATTGATTTTTATGGGCCATATGCTTTGAGGTTCATGGAAAAACCTTGAATGTGAGGTAAAGGGTGCAACCTTTTTAACCTAATGATAGATTGATGAGGGTGAGGCAAAGGGTAAAACCTTGTCAACCTCGCACATGTTTTTTTTGCATGAGTGTTTTTTGGGGAACCAACATTGGCTATTTATGGCCTTGGTACCCGTTGATTGTGGAATGATTTGGTGGAGGACCAGTACTTGTTCTTGCTACACTGGTGCTTGATGAATGGAATGAGTTACAAGTTGTGGAACCAGTATTTATGGTGGTAGTACTAGAACTTGCAGATGTTGAATGAGTGGGTGTTGGGGAACTAGCATTGGCTTTTTATGGCCATAGTCCCTGCTGATGTATGTGGTGGAGGACCAGGGTGTGTTCTTGTTGCACTGGTGCATGATGAATGGAATGAGTTACAGGTTATGGAACCAGTACTTGTGGTGGTAGTACTAGAACCTACAGATGTTGAATGAGTGGGTGTTGGGGAACTAACATTGGCTTTTTATGGCCCTAGTACCCACTGATATGGAATGATGTGGTGGAGGACCAGTGCATGTTCTTGTTGCATTGGTGCATGATGAATGGAATGAGTTGCAGGTTGTGGAACTAGTACTTGTGGTGATTGTACTAGTACTTGTAGATGTTGAATGAGTGGGTTTTGGGGAACTAGCATTGGCATTTTATGACCCTAGTACCCGTTGATTGTGGAATGATTTGGTGGAGGACCAGTACTTGTGGTGGTAGTACTAGAACCTACTATGGATGAATGGAATTATGGTGGGACCGAAATTGGTGGTGGATGCCCCGATACCTGATGAATGGAATGAGTGGCAGGTTGTGAGACTAGTGTGTGTTGTTGTTGCACTAGAACCTGTCGATGATGAGTGTGTTGTGGATGGGGTGAGAGGTGAATGTAAGGCAAAGGATGCAACCTTGTGAAGTGCCTAGTGATGGAGGTGTTGAGTGAAATATGTTGGAAGAAGGTGATACGCTATGATATGTGGTAGATGAGTGGGAAGGAGAGAAAAAAATGCCCCCCTAATTTTGGAAGATGTGGTGGAAGAAGATGAAACTCCTCCAAGGGTGGAAGATGTGTTAGAGGGAGATGAACCTTGCTAGATATAGAAGAAGTGTTGGAGGGATATGAACTCCCCCCAAGTGTGAAAGAAGTGGTAGGAGAAAGTGAATCTCTGCTAAATGTGGAATAATGTAGTGAAGGAAGATGAAACTCCTCCAATGATGAAAGAAGTAGTAGGATAATGTGAATCTCTGCTAATTATAGAAGAGGTGTTGGAGGAAGTTGAAACTCCTCCAATAATGAAAGAAGTGGTAGGAGAACGTGAATCCCCACTAAGTATGGAAGAGGTGTTGGAGGAAGAGAGAAATCCCCCCAAGTGTGAAAGAAGTGGTTGGAGAAAGTGAATCTCCACTAAATGTGGAAGAATGTGGTGAAGGAAGATGGAACTCCTCCAATTATGAAAGAAGTGGTAGGAGAATGTGAATCTCTGCTAAATGTGAAAGAATGTGGTGAAGGAAGATGAAACTTCTCCAATGATGAAATAAGTGGTTGAAGACTGTGAATCTCCATTAAGTATGGAAGAGGTGTTGGAGGAAGATGAAACTCCTTCAATGATGAAAGAAGTGGTGGGAGAATGTGAATCTCTGCTAAGTATAGAAGAGGAGTTAGAGGAAGAGAAAACTCCCCCCAAGTGTGAAATATGGGTTGGAGAGAGATGAAACTCCTCCAGATATGAGAAATGAGTTGGAAGGAAGAGAACTTCCTCAATTGGAAAAGATGAGTTGGTAGGGGAGAAGCTCCCCCAATTGTAGAAGGTGAATGATAAGGAGGAGTCCTCCTAGTTGAAGAAGATGGATGGGAAGGAGGAGAAATACCCTAGTTATGTAGATGAGGAAAAATATGAAAAATGAGAGGTGAAAATATGTAGAAAATGTGAAATGTGAGCACAGATAGCAAGATCCATGCATAAAATGGTGAATTCCATTGGAAAAATTAGGTTCGCATGAGTCCATGTGAATTTTTTTGGGTGACCTAAGTGTAGTGTTTTAGCAGCTTGGAGGACCAAATGATGTTAAAATTGGATAAAAATTATACCATTGGAAATCTCTTTTTGATCCCAATCCAATAGTGGTAGTTTTGGGAATTTTGGTTATGATTTGTTAGGTGAAAAGTAAGGTCAAAGATGACCCTTATTCTAGAAGTGATGAATGTGCAATTTCAAGCCTTTTGAAAGGTAAAATTTGGCATTATTGAGGAAAGGGATGGGATGATGATTATGGAGTAGAAGAAAATATGTTGAGGTGATTAAAAGAAGGAAAATACCCCCAATTGTAGAAGATGGTTGGTAAGGATGAGGAGTCTCCTAATTGTATAAGACAGATTGGAAGGAGAGAAACTCCCCTAAGTATGAGAGATGAGGTGGAAGGAGGAGAATCTCCTCAATTGGAGAAGATGCGTTGGTAGGGGAGAAGCTCCTACAATTGTAGAAGGTGAATGATAAGGAGTCCTAGTTGAAGAATAAGGATGGGAAGGAAGATAAATCCGCCAGTTATGCAAATGAGGAAAAAGATGAAAAATGAGAGGTGAAGAGATGTAGAAAATGTGAAATATGAGCACATATAGCAAGATCCATGCATAAAATAGTGAATGCCATTAGAAAAATCAGGTTTGCATGGGGGATGCAAACCAAAAGATTCGCACAGGCCCATGAATTTTTTTTGGGTGACCCAAGTGCAATGTTTTGGCAGTTTGAAGGACCAAACGATGTTAGAATTGGGTAAAATATATACCGTTTGAAAGCTCTTTTTGATCCCAATCTAATGGTGGTAGTTTTACAAAAGTTGGAGGTGATTTGATGGATGAAAAGTTAGGCCAAAGATGAACCTTCTTCTGTAAGTGATGAATGCACAATTTCAAGCCTTTTGAAAGGGAAAATTTGGAATTATTGATGAAAGGGATGGGATGATGATAACAGAGTAGAAAAAAATATGTTAATATGATTAAAAGAAGGAAAATACCCTAAATTGTAGAAGATGGTTGGTAAGGATGAGGAGTCTCCTAATTGTAGAAGACATATTGGAAGGAGAGAAACTCCCCTAAGTATGAGAGATGAGGTGGAAGGAGGAGAATCTCCTCAATTGGAGAAGATGATTTGGTAGGGGAGAAGCTCCCCCAATTGTAGAAAGTGAATGATAAGGAGGAGTCCTCCTAGTTGAATAATATGGATGGGAAGGAGGATAAAAACCCCAATTATGTAGATGAGGAAAAAGATGAAAAATGAGAGGTGAAAAGATGTAGAAGATATGAAATATCAGCACAGATAGCAAAATCCATGCATAAAATGGTGAATTCCATTGGAAAAATCAGGTTCACACGGGGGGTACGAACCAAAATATTCCCACAGAGGGTGCGAACCAAAATATTAGCATGAGCCTGTGTAAATTTTGTTGGGTGATCTAGGTGCAATATTTTGGCAGTTTGGAGGACCAAACAATGTTAGAATTGGGTAAAACTTATATCATTGGAAAGCTCTTTTTGAGCCCGATCCAATGGTGGTAGTTTTACAAAATTTGGAGGTGATTTTATGGGTGAAAAGTAAGGTCAAAGATGACCCTTATTCTAGAAGTGATGAATGTGCAATTTCAAGCCTTTTGAAAGGGAAAATTTGGCATTATTGATGAAAGGGATGGGATGATGATAATGGAGTAGAAGAAAATATGTTGAGGTGATTAAAAGAAGGAAAATACCCCCAATTGTAGAAGATGGTTGGTAAGGATGAGGAGTCTCCTAATTGTGGAAGACATATTGGAAGGAGAGAAAATCCCCTAAGTATGAGAGATGAGGTGGAAGGAGAAGAATATCCTCAGTTGGAGAAGATGATGTGGTAGGGGAGAAGGTCCCCTAATTGTAGAATATGATTGATGAGGAAGAAAAACCCCCCTAGTGGAAGAATATGGGTGATGAAGAGAGGGGGAAGAAAGAATTGAAGAAGTAAGGAAGATAGAATGTGTACAAGGAAAGAAGGGGTGGTTAGTGAAACAAAAGAAATGCTATGTTGTTGGAATATAGCGCCTCAGGGTATGGGAAATGCTAGTCGTAATAGGGGGATGACTAACATTGTGCTAAGAAGTGTGGCCATGGATAATATGAACTTGTCAAGGTAGGGGAATAGATGTGGAAGTATGAACATGTGGTGGTGGTGGTATTGGATGGGGCAATGGATTTGGAATTGTGCCCCCATTCTTATGTGAGGAATTAGTGTGATTGGTTCTTGTGTTGTGTCCTCATCCACCATGTTGTGGACCAGATGTGTGAAAATATGATAAGTGTTGATATCATGCCCTTGTTGGTGATGATAAACACAAAATTGGTGCTCATTGTACCCTTTGGGTTTTGGATAATTTGGATTGAACAATTTGACCTTAGGTAGAATTAAGCAGCCTATGTGATGTAGTTGTTGGAAGGTTTGAGATAGAGTCTCAGAAGAAGTGGTGGGAGAATGAGTAGAATGTGGAGGATGTTGTGTTCAAATGGGATTTGGACTAGGCAATGATGGATCAAATGCTTAGCTAGGTTGTGAAGAACCCATTTTTTGAGGATGATGGGTTTGTGGAGGAGGATAAATTGTAGGACCCACCATGATTGGATTATGGATAGATGTATAACATTAACAACATCTCATGTGCAACTCAATTGTATCGAGACGTTCCAAGATGTGTTGCATGTCAATGGGTGGAGGAGATGGAGGTATGAAAATGGGATGAGAATGAATGCCAATTGTGGAGGGTGATGATTGATATGAAGAAGAATATGGAGGTGGATGAGATGAAGAATGTGGGAATTATTGGAAATTTGAGCATATTAGGTTGTCATTGATGTCAAAATGGCAAAGAAAAGTTTAAAGGCCAAGTTTGAGACTATGTGCAAAAAGAGAGCAAGTGAAAAAGAATAATATTATAATATTTTAATATTATAATATCTGGCCAATAGGGCATTTCAAAAAGATAAGAAAGCAAGTTTAAAATAAATAATATTATAATGATTTGCATTATAATATATGGGACAAAGGTTAAAATATTGATTAAATGGTGGCAGAAGGTTATCCTTAAGAAAAAGCCAAAAAATTTTGATATTTAAATTCATTGAATTTAAATAATTATAATTAAATATAATTTAAATTTGAAGCGCCTAAGTTTATTCCCCAAGGCATCTACGTCATTTATGTCATGAAGGAGCATATTAATAGTGCAAAGACTAAGGTGGAAGGTGTGAAAATAATCGATAAATCATTCGCCCTGTTCGTCGATCGAATCACGGTAGAGAGAGAAGAGAAAACCTTTGGTTCAATTTTCAAGGCAGGAAAGGGATACGGACAAGCGGATTCGGAGTTTTATTCCATTTGAGCGGATATCCCAAATGGTGTTTCCATTGGTGCTAGGTTGTAGTAGTAGGGAGGTCTTAGGTTCGAGATGCGGTGGCACTAGAGAGCAAAGTTTTTGTTTTAAAAATGTTTTGGTGCCAGTGGAAGGAACAAAGGAAGGAGGGCACAATAGTGGTTTTTTGTGAGCGCTTAGCTCACACGGCGTTAAGCCGTGGCTAAGGCGCAACGACAGAGGCAGTGAGGTTTCGATTCTCATGGGAGGCAGTGCACAAGGCATTAATTTTTTATTAAATTAAATTGATGACTAAGGTCCTATGTTACAAGGTATGCACTTATCTTGGGAGGTATAAGGTTTTAAAATATTTTTTTATTTTTTCCATAAAAAGGGGTTTGAAATAATTTGGATTTTGATCTAGTGAAGTTGTTAAGTGCCTTGGAATATTATTTTGAATGATGTTTCTTTTGGAAATGCATTAATGACAAGTAGGAGATATAAGGTGTAAAAGAAAAATTATTTGTGTAATTTGTGATCTTGTTGGGTTGATTTAATTTACAATATTAGGATTTATAAGGTGTAAAATTGGTTTGAGTTTTATTGTACCTTTTGTATTATGAAGAAGAGTATTTGTGGGATTATGATGAAACTTTAATGCATTATCCTTGAGATCAAAATAAGGGTTCTAGAGTATATTTTTCAAGATTTCATTAAGCACATTTTAGAAGGATTATTTTATGGATTGTTGCCATCTAACCCTTGGAGTGGCACAAGGAGGATTGATTGGTTATAAGACAGGTTTTGAAGACATATAGCCATCAAAGCAGAAAGGTATGGCCACATCATCCTTTTTTTCAAGTGGTTGTTGAAATGAATGTTGTGAAACATAAGGTGGAGTGAAAAGGATTGTTTGATAAGCATTGTTGGAAATATTTGAGTGAGTTTTTATATGCTTCATTGTTGAATGTTGTGAGAACATTTGAGATAGAGATTGAGGATTATTTGAGTTAGGGTTTGAGACCCACATTGTGCTCTTTGTTTGAAGAAGTATGAAAACACTTTTTTAGGGTTTGTGAGTGTTGAGTGGTATTTTAAATCGATTGTGAAAACACACTCTCCGATAGGATTTGGGTTTTAAATCCTCTCTTGCAAAGAAATTTAATAAAAAATTTCTCCAAGGTTTCGCTATATTAGCATTTGGTATATGTGTATCAATAATCTCGAATAAAGATATTCAATTAAAATGCTTGGAACACCTTAGTGATTGCAAGTAACTGTTAACAAGGGGCACTGTGGTTTATTTTACTGTGAAATTGTAATGATTGTTCGTTGAACCCAAATAAAGCAAATGTGATTTGATCGTCATATGACCACGCTGCAAAAAAAAAATGGAAATTTATGAAATGTCATAAAACATAACCCCTTCAATGAAATTGGAATTTTATGAAGGGAATATCATCATCTGCTCATGAATGAAAAACAAAACTGAAAAATGAAATTCTGGCCTTGAAATGGAAATTTTCTATTTTTAGACTTTGGAATTTTTAGTTTTTTATTTTTTATTTTAATGCCTGTAAATGAAAATAAAGTGCAGAACAAATGAAAATAAAATGCAAAAAGAAAAATGAAATGCATTCAGGGTGATGCAATCCTATTCTGACAAAATCGAAGCTAATGAGGTTTCCATGCATGCAACCTAACCTATTAAACCTGCAAACATGCACAATCCAGATAAGTCAAGTGCTTGGTCTCTGGGGTTTTAACTGTGATTTCAGATTTAGACATTCGCATGAAGCAACCAAGAGAACTTGCATTAAACTTCACCTATAAGCCTAGAAATCGAAAAGGGGAAAGATAAACATTTAATCTTGCATGCAGAAAATAACTCCTTCTTTCTTGCCAATGAGGTGCAACTCTCTGAATTTTCTATATTAAAAATTGATCATTTTACAATAACAAAATCTCTAGTTTTCTCAAAACCAGAAAAAGGGAAAGAAAAACACTCTCAAGCAGGCCCAGAATGGCTTCTCGCCTTTGACACTGCAACTCTGCTCGCATTCCCACCCTTGTACCAATCTGTGCCTCTGCTTTTATACTTTCTAGCAATGCTCTTTGTTTCGCCCTATGACGCTTCGCTTCATCTCCCAAATCGCTTCGTTTCACCTTCCCCACATTTTCATTGTTTTTGATTTTATGTTCGACATCGAGATGCTTGATCTTCTTTGTGACCTGTAATGCTTCTGTAGCCCTTACACCTTTATGCCACGTGTTTCGCACTTTTTTGCATGTTTCGTAACGGCCCCCTGTAAATCATGACCAAAAATAGCATGTTGTGATATCGCGACGTTTTTATGTATGCAACTTTGCCCCTCTACCTGTATCGCGAAAACAAGACATGTCACGATATCGTGACATTTTTTTGTTAGCAGCCTTGTTTGTCATCATGCATCGCGAAAATGATACATGTCGCGATATCACGACATTTTTTTGCTTCGGACCGCATGGATGCAACTTGTCACGAAATCATGACGTTTTTCTCCTTCATTGTGTTTTGTTGTACTCAGTCACGAAAACGTGACATGTCACAAAATTGTGACACTTTTTCATTTCGTACCATCTTGCTGCTTTCTATCACGAAATCGTGATGCTTTTATCTTTCGGGTTGTCTCGCTGCTTTTTGTCACGAAATCACGATGCTTTTCTTTTTTGGGCTGTCTCGCTGCTTTCTGTTGCGAAATCGTGATGCTTTTCTCTTTCGTACCCATTGGCTACTTCCTGTCGTGAAATCATGACGCTTTTCATCTTTGTACCACTTGGCTGCTTTCTGTTGCGAAATCGTGACATCTTTTCATTTGGCATATCTTGCTGCTTCAGGTCGCGAAAACGCGACATGTTGCGATATCACGACAACTTTAGTGCCTTGCCCTGTTTGACTGGTTTGACCATGATTTTGTGACATGTCACGATTTCATGACAATTTTCCATTCTGTCTTTCTCTCTCTTCTATGACCCGCAATTTCACAACATGTCGCGATATCACGACATTTTCTCTTCATGATTCATTCTGCTGCTCCTAGCCGCAAAAACGTGACATGTCGCAAAATCATGACACCTTTTCCGTTCCACTGCATTTCGCTTGTCTAGGCTGTGAAAACATGACATGTCGCGATATCGCGGCAACTTTTCATTTTTGGCCGCGACGGAGTAACATGTCGCGATATCATGATAAATTTTCATTTTCGACTGCGACGGAGCAACATGTCGCGATATTGTGACAACTTTTCATTTCTGGTCGCGACGGAGCAACATGTCGTGATATCGTGACAACTTTTCATTTTCGGCCGCGATAGAGCAACATGTCGCGATATCGTGACAACTTTTCATTTTTGGTCGCGATGAAGAAACATGTCGCGATATCGCGACACTTCTCTTTTGTGATATTCTTCTTTTTTCCTTGATTTTTAGCATCTGGGACACTGTGGTCTTCTTTGAAAGCATGCAAAAAAGGTGGGTCCCCAATTTTGGGGTGTGTTGTGGATTAGCCACAACAAATGGCGACTCTGCTATCAAATGCTCCTGAGCATTTTGGTGAGAACCCAACCTAAAATATAGAAGCTTAGATACAAGTGTCAGCACATAAAGGATAAACTAATACCGATAGATCAAAAATACATGAAACATCATAATCATTAAGTATCATCTCGGTGTGTGCAATGTGTTTTCATTCCCTATCGCTTAAACTTGATCAACATTCCATTGTCAGTTTCACTTATGATTTGTATGCAAGGCTATGAATAATTTGTGTAGGATTTAATGCATGATGAAGATGCTAAAGATATAACAACCTGCATTGCAAAGGCTCAAACCTTCTAATATCATGAAAAAACATATCAAAACTATCAAACCCTCTTAAGGCAAAATAAATATATGTATACTAAATTAATTTATTAGATCCCAAAGTTGGTTATGTGTCACTACCATATTGAACGCCTGTGCAAGTGTAAGTGAAATCAGAACTTTGGGGAAGAGGATTCCCAACCTAAGTGAGATGGGAATTTAACCCTATCCTTACTATTCTAATTTGGAGTTCATTACCTCATCTTGAAAAAAATGATTTAACTAGTTATGGATGAAATGGTCAGGCTAGTCTATCCGTTTGAACAGTCAGTGGTCTTGTTCTAGACAAGACATGCTGCCACGCATGGGCATACTTAACCCCATAATCCCTGACTTGGCTTCATTCATTCTCTTCTTTTTTTTTATTTCTTGGACCTTTGGGATGACTACCCATCCTTGCCAGGGACATGTAGTACGATCCCTCCAATCCAATATTAAGATGAAATGGAAAATATTATCTTTTATTTCTTGGATCTTTAGGGATGACTACCCATCCTTTGCAGAGGACATGTAGTACGATCCTTCCAATCCAAGATTGAGATGAAATGGGAAAAATTAGTTTTACTTTTTATTGCTTGGACCTTTGGGATGACTACCCATCCTTTGTAGAGGACATGTAGTACGATCCTTCCAATCCAAGCTTTATGATGAAATGAGAAAAAATGGAAGCTTTGGGGAATCGGATTCTCAACCTAAGCGAGATGAGAATTATGTCCTATCCTTACTACTCCATGTAGGTCAAATCAGAGCTTTGGGGAATTGGATCCTCAACCTAAGTGAGATGAGGATTTAACCCTATCCTTACTACTCTGATTTTAGGCTTTAAACATTATGGGAGTGGTAAAAACCACTGTTTTAAGGATAATGTTGCATGATAGGATAGACATGAAATATTATTTTCACCTCACCTTTTCTTCCAAGCATGGTTTTGATCATTTTGCCTAAGATATTTTAATGTGCATAGAACGTGCTTGGTTCAAGATAGTTTGGACATCAGTTCCCAACCTTAGGATTTTTTTATATGTTTCATGTTATAGAATAACCCTAAGAGGATTCGACACCTTCTCAATGATTGCACATGAAATGAAAATGTACCTGAGATGACATGTATATGCAATGAGGAATGTGACATGAGATATGAATGCACTGCTTCTTTTGAAATGTGGATGGAATATATCATCTACTTTATCATAATGTGTAAACTCGACAACTTCATGCATCACAAGATTCAAACGATATTATTTAAATATTTGTGTTACTTGTGGAGCTTTCTACAATACAATTCCAATGTTTCATATTCTCCTGATTTTAGGCATAAGTTGACATCTCAAAAAACAATTTTTTTTTTTTCATAAACAAACCAAAAATGTCCAAAGGACCAACACACAACTTAAATCCAAATCCAAATAGCAATCCTTAAAAGGAAACTTGAAAACACAAACCAAAACCAAAAATCAAAACCTATATACAAATGTACAATATAATACAAGATGATGCAAAGCTTGGACTATCACTTTCCCGGATCCCAAACATGATTAGAACATTTCAGCAAAAATATAACGTGATGTGCATGCCAAATGTTGTAGGAACCTAAAAAAAACAATATTAGACCAAACCATGCAACCCATTTCAACTTTCCTCTCTCACCCCACCAATTAAATTTAGTTCCATTAGTATTCTCATAGGTGAGATTCAAATTTTCAAATTGATTAGACAATGATTGATTTTCAATTTTATCATGTCTATTCTTTAAAATGCAAATTTCATAATTCCATCCTTGATTTAGAATTAGGCTATCTTTTTCAAATATGCAATTTTGTAAGTAGGAGCCTATTTCTACAAATTTCAAAGCCAAATCATTTTCCAAATTTATAGGCCAATCAAACTTGTGCAACAATTTACAAGCATCTAGGATATTTACTAAATTAGGATCATTAAATTTTTTTATCCTAGATTCAATTAGTAATTGTTGATGAATTTGATTTAACAGTTCAAGTGCATCAACTTCTTTTTCATTCATTAAAACAATGTTATCAAAGGTGTGATTAGAAATCATACCTTGTTTTTCATTCACCTTTAATGACATTTCACCATAAACATCATTCAAATTCAAAATATGGTCATGCAAGTTTTCACCCAAATTTTGGATACTTGAACATAAAAGGTTAGATTCTAACTTTTGAACATTTTTATTTACCAAAATTTGATGGGGATTTGCAATTCCCTCTTTTGCCTCATGGTCTTCATACTCTTCATTGATTACTTGTTTATCAAACATACCAAAATTGGGCACCCAATTGAAAACATGCCCATCCTTTTCAACCCTCAAATGTTTTTGGTCAAAGTGTATGTCCCATCACTCATCTTGATGGTCCTTCATTTGAGTTGTTTCCAATTGATCAATCTCTTTGTCATTTGGTTCTAATTCTTTGTTCACTATCCATGGTATCTCTTCATGTGAGGTAGAAGTTTCAACATCCTGCATATCAAGTGAAATATGAGTTTCATCTATAGGGATGTGAGAAAAGAATGCATTATCATATCTCCCCCAACCATTGTGAAAATTGTCATCCAAATCCATGGCATGAAATTCCATGATATTTGTGACATGATCTTTTGATTCATTCATCAATTCATTTTCTTCTTTGTCCTTGGTAATAGAATCATTATAATCTTCCAAAATTTGATGAGATTTGAAACCCTCTTCCAAAAAGTCCTCAAATTGTACAGGAGTTGTAATATCTTCCTTTGAGTAGGCAATTATGTTGTCCTATATATCAATTGGCAGACAAGTTTCATTAGCAGTTTTTGAGTGAGTGTAGTCTTCCCACTTCTTCCAAGCATCATAATAATCCTCTTCCAAAATCAAGTGGTGATGTTCAACTACTTCTTCAACATCCTCCAATTCATCAATGTGTTTCTCATCAAATTTATCTTCACCTTCCTTAGATGGTTCCATTACTTCCAAAATTGGGTTATTGCTTGTATTCAAGTTGATAAGGCTATCATAGTCCACATTTGTAACCCATGATTCCAGTTTATCACAATTTGGAGGGTGAAGAATTCTTTTATCATTAGTTCCTAGCTTTTCATCGAGAGTTTCTTCCAAGAACAAGTGGTGAAATTCTATCACGTCTTCAAATTTATTTATTGGTTTTCTTCCAATTTCACTTTCAACCACTTCATTTAATTCTATGGTAGGTTCCGTCCTATCACATATTTCAAACATCATTGAATTTAGAACCCCTTCATAAAAATAATCGTTTACCTCTATGAATGAGATCATTTCTGCATAATCCTCACTAGCAGATGTTGGCTTAGCAATTTGCACCTCCCCTTGGACTACATCTAAGGTGGTTGTAAAATTTGGATATTCAAATTCATCCCCTTGATCATTTACCTTAGATATCATTGGAGTGGAGGGTGCTATTTTTAATGGTTGGTGTAGGTTGGCATCAATATTTTTAGAAGGACAATATCTTATGTGAACATGTTGTGCCTTTTCTTCTTCAAGACCTTGTCGTTCTATCTCTTCTAAGATCTCATGGATTTTCTCTAGAGACAAACCACTTAGTTTTTCCTCAATGAGTGAAGCAAGTGTGGGGTGTATGGCTCCCAGGTATACTTCCATGGCTTCATCTTCTAATGTGTTAAAATTTTCCCACATTTGGGAGTGCAACTCATGAAATCTTTCATTGAATTGACTCAAGGATTCATTAGGCTCTTTACATATGGAGGTAAACCGATTTTTCAAGATTTCTAAGTCAACCTGATTACCAAAATGATAAAGATAGGCTGCTTCTAGTTGTATCCAAGAAGTCCTAACCTCCATGGGTAGTTGGCTATACCAAAAGAATGGTCTATCATCCAAAATGTATGCAAATAAATTACAAGCTACCTCCTCATAGAAAACCTGGAATTGACACAATGTATTCTTGTAGACATGCAGTCTTTGCAAGTATTCTAGTGGCACCTCTTGATTAAAACACCGTAAAAAATCCAATAACATTTTAGGAATATGATAGGGCATCACATGTATAGACAAACCCTTATAATGATCCTCCATTGTAGATACCATTCTTTCTCTGAGAGATGCTATTTCAGCTTTTAGGGATACAATTTGTTCCTCAAATGTTGCCATTAGTGAACTCAGAATGTAACTTTAGAACCAAATTTGTTAGTCGAAAAGGAAGGAATCCCGACACATCCGCATGAAATGACTAGAAAATATCCAACCTGCAACGTATGAAAAAAAATCAAGTTAGCATCAACCAAGAGATGTATTCATTAAAATCAAATGAAAGTAACTGTATGGAAACAACACTTTGTTAGTCAAGACCAAAATTTTCAAAATTAAATCAAATCACATTGTTTCTGTATGAACAATAAAAAAGCGTTAGAATGATATACAACATACCTGAATTGTTTAACATAAATAGAAAAAGTAAACCAATTCAGGCCCTCCTTTTAACAGTCTTTCGAGTGTTAGAGGAGTAAAGATAACAATTAACAAGGCATGAAATATTCAAAATTTAAATCCCTGTAGCACTTAAATCATCGTGAAATAAACCAGTTCAGGCCCTCCTTCTAATGCCAATCTGTTGAGTGGTGTTAGAGGAGGCCGAAGATGCTAATCAAATGGACTTGAAATATTTAGCAATGTAAAGCTCTTAAACAATTATAAACCTGTAGCATCTAAAATCACAATAAAATAAACCTTTTCATGCCCTCCTTCTAGCGCCAATCTATTGAGTGGTATTTTCACCCGATTGTGAAAACACACTCTTCGATAGGATTTGGGTTCTAAATCCTATCTTGCAAAGAAATTTAATAAACAATTTCTCCAAGTTTCTGCTATGTTAGCATTTGGTATATGTGTATCAATAATCTCGAATAAAGATATTCAATTAAAATACTTGGAACACCTTAGTGATTGCAAGTAACTGTTAACAAGGGGCACTTGTGGTTTATTTATCGTGAAATTGTAATGATTGTTCGTTGAACCCGAATAAAGCAAATGTGATTTGATCTTTGTATGACCATGTCGCAAAAAAAAATGGAAATTTATGAAATGTCATAAAATATAACCCCTTCAGTGAAATTGGAATTTTATGAAGGGAATATCATCATCTGCTCATGAATGAAAAACAAAACTGAAAAATGAAATTCTGGCCTTGAAATGGAAATTTTCCATTTCAAGGCCAGAATTTCATTTTTTAGTTTTGTTTTTCATTCATGAGCAGATGATGATATTCCCTTCATAAAATTCCAATTTCATTGAAGGGGTTATGTTTTATGACATTTCATAAATTTCCATTTTTTTTTTGCAGCGTGGTCATACGAAGATCAAATCACATTTGCTTTATTCGGGTTCAATGAACAATCATTACAATTTCACAGTAAAATAAACCATAGTGCCCCTTGTTAACAGTTACTTGCAACCACTAAGGTGTTCCAAGCATTTTAATTGAATATCTTTATTTGAGATTATTAATACACAGATGTAAAATGCTAATATAGCGGAGACCTTGGAGAAGTTACTTGTTTAATTTCTTTGTAAGCAGAGGATTTAGAACCCAAATCCTATAGGAGAGTGTGTTTTCACAACTGGGTGAAAATACCACTCAACAGTGAGCAAGTTGTGTTTTATTGGTTGAATGATTGAGCAAAAATTATTGAGCATTGGTTTTGAGTGATATTGAAAGTGAATGTGCAAACATTAGAATTTAGATTGAGTAGACCATATTGAGTTTTTGATAGAGTACATCATTCTCTATATGTTCCAGAGGTTAAACAAATTCTGGATAGAATATGTCTAAACTACTTCAAGTTAAATAAATTACTTTGAATATTAGACAAAGCATTTGATAGCATTGTGAGGAAGATTTGAGATTGATTGAGCATATTTTGTGAGCTATTTTGAGCATGTGTTAGAGAAGGTTTGAGCATGTGCTAAAGCAGATTTGAGCAAGTCTTGGTGAATACTTGAGAGCAGATTGAGCAAGTTCTTGAGTGAACTTAAAGGTAGATTTGAGCAAGTCTCCGTGAAGACTTGAGAGTATATTGAGCAAGTTCTTGAGTGAACTTGAAGGCAGATTTAAGCAAGTCTTGGTGGATACTTGAGATCAGATTGAGCAAGTTCTTGAGTGAACTTGAAGGTAGATTTGAGTAAGTCTTGGTGAAGACTTAAGAGTAGATTGAGCAATTTCTTGAGAGGACTTGAAGGTAGCTTTGATCAAGTCTTTTGAAGACTTGAAACAACATTGAGAACATGATTGATTTGTTCAAGCTTTGTGTTAAGGCTTGGGGTAGATTTGAATAGAGTTGATTGATTTATTTGTTCAAGATTTGTGTTAAGGCTTGTGGTAGATCTAAATAGAGTTGATTGAATGATTTGTTCAAGTTGTGTGTTAAGGCTTGGGGCAGATATGAGCATAGTAGATTGATTATTTGATCAAGATTTATGTTAAGGCTTGAGGATAGATTTGAGATAGAAGTTAGTGCAGATTTGTGAGTAGAGATAGAGAAAATTTGTACTAGACTTGGGATAAAGTTTGGTGTAAATTTAAGACAGAGCTGAGAGTACGCTTTGGATGTGATAGAGTAAATAGGAAAACAATATTCAGTGGATAGAGATCCATTAGCTAGAGTAGTGGGTATAGAGGTCTCTAGTGGATAGAGATCCATTAGCCAGAGCAGTGGGGATAGAAGTCTTCTAGAATATCACCAGCCAAAGAAGAGGGGAAATATTTCTCTTGTGGATAGAGTTCCATGAACCAGAGTAGGGAGAAAGAGTTCTCCTATGGAGTGTGATCCACAAACCAACTAGGAAGATAAAGTTATTTTGTGGAGAGAGATCCATGAACCAATTGAGGAGATAGATTTCTCCTGGATCAAGTTCCACAAACCAAAGAAAAGGGGAAATATTTCTCCTATGGAGAGAGATCCACAAATTAGAGCATAGGGTATTGGTGTCTCCTTTGGATAGAGGTCCATAAACATTGTAATAGGGAATTGATTCCCGAGATATTTGTTGAAAAAAATTTAGTAGAAATATTTTCTCTGTGGAGTAGCCCACATTGGGTGAACCACGTTAAATTGGTGTCTCCATTGTGTGTGATGATTTGTGCATTGCTTTGATTACTGCTATTGATATTGCCATTGATAATATTGGATAATATTATTTGGGAATGAAAAGTGAAAGTTGGCATTATACTGTTCACCCCCATCTTAGTATAAGCTTGTGTTCTTTAATTGGTATCAGAGTGGGTTCCTTCATAAGAGTTTAATAGCTTTAAGGAAAAGTATACATGAACACATATGGCATCTCAGATTGGATCTTCAACAAATAAGACACCATTGTTCTATGGGAACAATTATGCTTTCTGGAGCATAAGAATGAAGACTTACTTTATGGAACAAAAATATGAAACATGGCAAGCAATTGAGGATGGATGCACACCTCTAACTAGTCCTCCTACAGATAAATATGGTAAGCTCCTACATATGCATAATGCAAAGGCAATGAATGCAATATTAAGTGGTTTACATGAAGCAGAGTTTGTAAAAGTTATGCATTGCGAATCAACAAAGGAAATTTGGGATAAACTGAAGCAAACATATGAGGGAGACAAAAAAGTCAAAATGGAAAAATTGCAAAATCACAAAAAGACATTTGAATAATTGAATATGAAAGAAGAGGAAGATATTGTTGCATAATTACTTCATGTGGATGAGGTTGTTAACACCATGCATGGACTTGGATTTAAAATAGAAGAATCTGATGTTGGTCAAAAGGTTTTAATGTCACTCCCTATGAGGTATAATGAAAAGGTTTCAGCCATAGAAGAAATAAGAGATATTGAAACTTTGACTATATATGAGTTACATGGAACTCTCACAACTTATGAGATGAGAATAGGAAAGGATCCTATTCTCAAAAAAGAGGTAGCCTTCAAAGTAGCAAAGAAAATAAAATATAAGAAGCCAAATTCAAGTGATGAGTCATCCAGTGATGAAGAAGCAAACTATGGCAGAAGGAACAAGAAGGAATCAAGAAAGTACAAAGGTACAAAAATAGTTGAGTGTTTCAATTGTGGTAAATATGTTCACTATGCATATAACTATCCAGAAGCTGGAAGTAGTAGCAATGAAGAGAAACAAGATCATAAGAGAAAGGAAGAAATAAAATATAGGTATGAAAATAAAAATAGGTATAAACGAAACAAGCATGAAAAGAAGTTCTTTCAGATGCATAAGAAGAGTTTTTATGCGGATAATACAGACAGGGTTTCAAGTGATAGTGATGAAATATCCTCAAATAGTGAAGAAGAAGAAATTCTCTTTTTAGCAATAGAAGATGAAGGAAGTGATCCTATTGAAGATAAATATAAAAAATATGAAGATGCTCTCGAAGACAAAGAAGTAGAGAAAGAATCAAAAAATGAAGAGGAAGGAGTAGTAGATCTAGAAGTTGAACTTATTTTTTCTCTAAAAGAATTGAAAAAGGTCGGAAAGTAGAATTCAAGATTCAAGGCTCAATTTCAAGAATGTGATGAAGAGAAAGGAAAGCTTATACAAGATAACAAACTCAATAGCTAAGATAAGGAGATTTAAATAAAAGTTAGAAGAAAAAGTCTTAGAATGTGAAATATTAGAACAAGAGGTAGTTTCTCTAAGGAAGGAAATGGAAGGGTCTAAGGACAAGCTACACAAGTTTTTGGAATAGTTCAAAAACTATGGATAATATTATCAATGCACAAATACCTTCATCTAAAAACATAGGATTTGGTTTTGAATAAAGACAAGAGAAACAAGAAGAAGGATCAAGCTCAAAATATAAAGAGGAAGAAGCTTCAGAAGAAGAGAGTGAAGGAGAAAGTGAGACTTATGTGAATAGAAACTGCACCAAGAAAGGAAACAATGCACAAAAAGGTACAAGGATTATCACAAAGAAGGAAGGACGAAGAGACCAATGGGTCCAAGGCAAGATCTCTTCAAAGGACGTTGCTTCTCATGTAATAGGTTTGGTCACAAGGCTATGCAATGCAGGGCTCACAAAAAGAAGGAATATGGTATGACTAAGAAAAATTAAAAAAATGGACATCTCTACCAAGGTCATTGCTACTCTTGTAATCATTTTGGTCATAAAGTAATTTGTTGCAGGGTTCATGACAGAAATAGGTATGGCTTCACCAGGAGGAACTTCAAGACATTTGCACCTTTAAGGAACCACAACATTAAATGTAATAAGTGCAATAATATTGGGCATATGGCCAAGTGGTGTAGAACAAAGTTTTCAGAGGTTCCAGAGACAATAAAGAACAAGGATACTCAAAGAGTTCATAAGGGTATGTTGAGAAAGAAGGTTGACAAAGGAAAAGAGCATTGTATGTTGGGATTAATTTTACTCCCACCCCAAAATTAATCATCTCAAGGAGATAAGATGAGAGTCTTGCATGATGCTATGTGCAACTATGAAGAGACTGCCAAAGATTGTGAATTTTAGACTTCTAGGTGCTTTGTGACTAGTTCTGGACCGTTCTATTTTGAAAAACATAGGTTCGCATGGTGATGAGGCCTAGAAATGCCTCAATCATAACATTTTTTTAACACTGAAATTGCCTACAAACTCTTATGTTTAATATAATATGCTAGTCAAGTTAATTCAATATGCTGTGTATTAACTATTTGCATGATGAATGTATCTGAAATACTATATTCTGATTTTTATAGCTTTTTGCATAAGTTTTATGTTGTTTTGTTATGACTTGCTAAATGAGATATGCTTATATTGATAGCAGAATTTCACTAATCATGTTTTGATATGTCTCAAGCATTCATTTTACCTAAATCTAGAAACAGTTCAAGAAAACTATTACTGTGCAGCAAAAACTAGGTTTTTCCACGTAAATTCCAGCTAGCTGCCAATGAATGGCAAGGCATGGAATTCACATGTGGAAAGATATGAAGACCATTGGAATCTGATCCTGAGAAGTAACCCACATAAGAAATGCAGAGGAAATAATTTAAGGAGCCCACATTTGTTCATTTTGAAGTCTCTTCGGAATGAACAGATATCTTCGGAATGAGAAAACACAGTGTCTTCAAAATGAGCGGATCTTCGAAATGAGAAAACATAGTGTCTTCAGAATGAGCAGATCTTCGAAATGAGAATTGTAGTATCTTCGAAATGAGAATTGCAGTATCTTCGAAATGAGCGGATCTTCGGAATGAGAATTGCAGTATCTTCGAAATGAACCACTTATCTTCGGAATGAAAACAGAATGTGCTTTTTGAATTGTTGACCAAATTTTGATGCTGGAAAAAGGGAAATAAAGATTGAAAAGGGTAAGGGAAAATATCTCAGATCTGACTTTGCCGTCCTTGCCGACCAAAGCCACCATTTATGGAAAGATCAAGTTTGATCTTCTTCTAGGATAAAACCAGGAATTGTTGCAACATAATAAGATTAGATATTTTGAGATATTCTCAACTTGTTAGTAGATCTTAGTGATATTCTCACAATGACATTGAGAGGGGGGGTGAATCAGTGTAACTACTTAAAAACTTAAATCTGCAACTTTTAAAACTAATGATGCAAGCTTGAAACTAGATAATGCAAGTATCACACAAGAGCATCACACAACACAGAATTTTACGAGGTTCACCGATGTGGCTACTCCTCAAAGAATGACTGTTTGGACTTCAATCCAAATCCGGTATTTGCAAGGATTCAATATTTACAATTGTTTACCAGCACCCATTGGAAGGAGCACCAACCCATGATTTATCTGCTGCAATGAGATAGGAGCACCAACCCCTTTATCCAAGCACCAACTTGGATTTCTATTTTGCAAGATAAATGGACATAAAAATGCCTTCTCTTTTGCAAGACCCTTACTGGTCTATAGCACATACAAAAATCTCACAGAAGCATAGAGAGAATTGTTAGAGACTCAATATCTTCTGATCTAATCTAAAACCTTTCTCTTGAATATTCAATAGAATTGCAGGTTTTTATCCAAGGCTATTTTCTTACAGCACCCTTACTTACTGAGACCTTTTAAAATGCACAATAAAAACACAGTCGCAGTAACCTTCTCACTATGCCAATTCGATCCTTTTATTCTTGATTTCTTCGAACGGCTCGATTTCAAACGGTTTAACTTTTCCCTCCAACTTTTCATGCATTCTCGATTGTAATTGACGTGTCAAATCCTTCTCTGACCTGATCCGCCTTTTAGCCGCTTTCTTTCTGACATTCTGACGTTCTGACAACCTTTTTCTCTGCACAGTCTGCATATTCTGACAGTCCTTCTCTGCATATACTGACAACCCTTCTACGCGTTTCGATGCTCTATTATCTCTACGTACTGCTCTTTCAAATTCTTTGTTCTGCTCTTTACGCCATTCCTTATGACATCACGGCCTGCAACCGTGTCTACAATCAATTTGATTTCGTGGCTACTCTTTGTATTGCCACCTTTGCCAGCCATGCTTTCTTACACGGCCTGCATGACCGTTCGCGTCTTAAATGCAATGCTTCGTAACTTACTTTTTAACTTGGTTAACTACGACATGAATTTCTCCTCTGCAATCTCACCATCTGTCACTTGGAACTATAGATCTGACTCTAGTTAACTTTTCGTAACTGGCGCCTTTTTGACACTTGTCACAATGCATGTATCTTTGACTTTTTCTCGCCAAAACATTACCTGTCGCGATATCGCGACGTTTTCCACTTTGCGTCATCCTCAACTTTGTCGCGATATCGCGACACTTCGGCTTCTGAGGCTTCTCGGCAACTTGTCGCGATATCGCGACATTTTTATCTTGACGTCATCCTCTAAGATGTCACGAAATCGCGACGTTTTTGGCTTCATGAGGCTTCTCTGGAAACATGTCGTGAAATCGCGACATTTTCTGTCTTGCTGACGTCATCCGCTAAGGTGTCACGAAATCGCGACGCTTTCGGCTTGCAATGGCTTTTCAGCAACTTGTCGCGATATCGCGACATTTTTAGACTTGCTGACGTCATCTTCAAAGATGTCACGAAATCGTGACGTTTTCGGCTTGCAATGGCTCTTCGTTCACCCTATCGCGAAATCGTGACACATTTTGGTTTTGCTGACGTCATCTTCATAGATGTCGTGAAATCGTGACGCTTCTGGCCTCCGTACAATTTTTACTCCATGCAGCCACGAAAAACCTTACATGTAGCGAAATCGCTACATCATTGTTGCCTTAGCATTTTTCTTTTCTGCTTGCTAGTGAAACTCCGACGTGTAGCGATATCGCTACACCTTTCCAACATGTGTTTCTAACCCCTTTGTAGCGAAATCGCTACACCTTCGCATTATTTCCTTGCACTTTCAACTGTAGCGAAATCGCTACACCTACTATGCACTTTCAACTGTAGCGAAATCGCTACACCTTTACTTGCACTTTCAACTGGCGAAATCGCTACATCTCCCCTGAATTTCATCTTTCGTGCTCTCTTGCACTTGAACATGTAGCGAAATCGCTACATCTTTCTTGCACTAGTATCTAAGTCGCTGCACTTTTGTTCTTAGTGTCTCAAGCTTGTAGCGAAATCGCTACGCTTTTCTTACTTGGTGCTTTTTCTTTGCTTATGCTGGTGAAACTCAGACATGTAGCGAAATCGCTACAACTTCTTCATCAACTTTCTCTCTCCTCCGATGTGTCGCGAAATCGTGACATTTTTCATCCTTGGTGCCTTTGCTTCAAACTTGTCATGAAATCGTGACAGTTTCTCGATTTGGCTTCTTTCCTTCCAACATGTCGCGAAATCGTGACATTTTCCTTGCACATTCTCTCTCCTCCGATATGTCACGAAATCGTGACATTTTTCAATGCACTTTCTCTCTCCTGGCCATGTCGGAAATCGGACATTCTTGCCTTCTCTCTCCTGAATGTGAAATCACTTTGCATCTTCTCTCTCCTCGGATATGTCGCGAAATCGTGACATTTTGGCGAGCTTTTTCTCTCTCCTCGGATATGTCGCGAAATCGTGACATTTTCTTATGGACTTTCTCTCTCCTCCGGTATGTCGCGAAATCGCGACAGGAACCATGTCGCGATATCGCGACGAAACATGTCGCGATATCGCGACAGTTTTCTTCCTTGTCTTTTTCTGCAAATTTCTGGATCTGGGTCCCCTCTGTTTTTCTTGAGATTTTCTGCACTTGATCTGACTGACCTCTGAACTGCTTCAACTGCATCACTCTGTCTGTGTTGACAACAATTACAATCCTTTTGCACTGCTTTTGCTGCACCTTGCTCAACAATCTCCCCCTTTGGAATTGTTGGCAACACTTTGTAGCCTTGCTCAAATTCTTCTCCCCCTTTGCCAATAATGCCAAAGGGCTGCTGTAGACTCCCCCTGAGTCTATGCACAACATTCTCAGGCATAAATAACTTGAATGCTCCCCTTGAGAATGTATTTCCCATAGCTAGTCAGTGCTTGGGAAGTGTGACTACTCCCAACTTCTTTCGAAGGTATTCAAATACTTCCTTTGGTAAAGGTTTGGTGAATATGTCTGCTACTTGCTCTGTAGTGGGAACAAACTCCAATCTGACCTCTCCTTCTGCAACCTTATCCTTCAAGAAGTGATACCGGATTGCAATATGTTTGGTGCGGGAATGCATTACCGGATTCTTTGAAATGTTGATTGCACTAGTGTTGTCACATTTGGTTGAAATGGGCTCATTGAAGTGAATGCTTAGATCTTTCAATGTTTGTCTCATCCATAGTATTTGTGTACTGACATGTAGTAGCTGCAATGTATTCGGCCTCGAGTTGTGGATAAAGAGAGCGATTCTTGCTTCTTCCTTGTGCCATGCAACCAATTTGTTTCCAAGAAAGAATGCTCCTCCACTTGTACTTTTTCTGTCATCAATGCATCTGCCCAATCGGCATCGAGTATGCAAAGAGAGTGAAGTCTTTTCCTTTTGGATACCACAGCCCATACTCCATAGTACCTTTGAGATACCTAAAAATCCTTTTCTTCTCTTGTCACATGAGTCTCTTTTGGGCTAGCTCTGAAATCTTGCAACCATGCAAACGACTTGTAAGATATCCGGTCTAGTGGTTCATCCAAATACGACGAAGCTCCCAATCATTGATCTGTACATTGTTTGATCAACATCCGGAGATTTATCATCCTTGCTCAACTTGCGACTTGTTGTCATGGGGGTGCTCATCTGGTTTACTATCTTCCATAGTGAACTTTTTCAGCATTTCTTTCACATATTTAATTTGAGAGATAAAAATTCCCTTTTCGTTTGATTAACTTGTAATCCAAGGAAATATGAAAGTTCACCTATCATAGACATTTCAAACTCTTTCTGCATTTTGTTTGCTATGTCTTTGCATGATTCATCATTGCTACTTCCAAAAATTATATCATCTACATAAACAACAAGAACAATGAAATTGCCATTTTCAGTTTTCACATATAAATTGCTATCCACCATACCTTTCTTGAATCCTTGCTTAGTGAGATAGTTGTCCAGCCTTGCATACCAAGCTCTAGGTGCTTGTTTCAAGCCATACAATGCTTTCTTCAGCTTGCAAACAAAGTCGGGATTATCACAAAGTTGAAAACCATCGAGTTGTTCAATATATACTTCTTCTTCAAGATTTCCATTCGAAATGCTGATTTTACATCCATCCGATAAACCTTGAAATTCTTATGAACAGACTAAAGCCAAAAATAGTCTTATTGCTTCAAGTCCGGCCACGGGTGCAAAAGTTTCTTCAAAATCAATCCCCTCAACTTGGGCATATCCCTTACGGACTAATCTTGCTTTATTCCTTACCACCTGTCCATCTTCATTCGGTTTGTTTCTAAATATCCATTTAGTACCAATTATGTTTTTATTTTCGAGGCCTTGGTACTAATTCCCAGGTTTTGTTTTTCTCAATTTGATCTAGTTCTTCATTTCTTGCTTCCATCCGGCTTTCATCCGTGCTTGCTTCAATAATATTCTTGGGCTCAATCCTTGGATAACGAGAGAATAGTTATTTACTACTCTTCTTCTTGTCTGAATGCCAACTGTAGGGTCCCCAATAATCTGCTCTTTGGGATGATTTTTACGCCAACTGCCTGTTCTGTATTTTCTATTTTCATCTCTTTCTAAGTCCTCTGAATCTGATTTCTGTCTCTCTTCTTTTTCTTGATCTTCATCTTCTTCAATAAATTCTTCATAGGTTGGGTAGTTTTCATTATTGCTGATTTCTTGTTTCCTGCCTTCATCAACCTTCACATCCGCACTCTCCACTATTTTCTTAAGTCTTTTGTTGTAGCATGTATAGGCTTTGCTTTTAGTTGAGTACCCAAGGAATATTCCTTCATCGGCTCTATCTTCAAACTTGCCAATATTGCTTTTAGTTCTCTTAATGTAACACTTGCTTGCCGAACACTTTGAAGTACTTTCTTGTAGCCTTTTTGCCAAACCACAGTTCATATGGTGTTTTGCTTTCATGCGGCCTCAACATACACCTATTATGAATATAGACTGCAGTATGAACTGCCTCTTTCCAGAACCTGTCAGCAATTTTGCTCTCTGTTAACATGGTCCTTGCCATTTCCTGCATAGTTCTGTTCTTTCTTTCAACTACTCCATTCTGTTGAGGTGTTCTTGTTGCTTGAGAAGCTGTCTTCTTATTCCATGTTTTTCACAGAATTCAGCAAACTCATTTGAAATAAACTCTCCTCCTCTATCAGATCTCAAACATTTAATTCTTTTTCCAGATTGATTCTCAACAAGATTTTTGAAGGTTTTAAACATCTCAAAGGCTTCTGACTTCTATTTCAAAAAGAGTACCCATGTCATTATGGAAAAATCATCAATGCACGGCATAAAATATTTGTATCCATTTATGCTTTCTATCCTCATGGGACCACACAAATCAGTGTGAATCAGTTCTAGTGGCTTGCTTGTGAAGTACTCTTTTGCTTTGAAGGTAGATCTGGTTTGCTTCCCCTTTTGGCATGACTCACAAATGTTGTTTGATGGTTTGCCAATAGTGGGTATGTCTCTTATTGCTCTTTTCGAGCTGATTTTTATCAGATTATCAAAGCTTATGTGATCGAGTCTTTTATGCCACGGCCGGTTTTCTTCTTCTTGTCCAACCAAGCAAGCTCCCTCTGAAGTCTCCGAGAGAGTATACAAATTTCCAGAAGTTCTCAGTCCAGTGGCTATTAACTTTCCATTTGTTGTCTTTCTTACTTCATAGCCCTCCTTCTTGAAAATTACTTCATGACCTCTGTCACAAATCTGACTTACACTCAGTAGGTTATGTTTCAGTCCTACCACAAAAAGAACTTCCTTAGAGTTGATTTTACCGTCACTTAACTTAACTGATCCTTTACCCACTATCTTTGCTCCATCATTGTTTTCGAATTTCACAGAACCACCTTCGTATGTCTGCAGCTTATCAAACTTCTGTTTGTCTCCTGTCATGTGATTGGAGCATCCACTGTCTAGAATCCAGGGAGCAGATTTATTCTGTGCTTTGAGATCTGTTTGAATGATCAGGGATTCTTTGTCTTTCTTCGGTTGTCCCTTTTCTTTCCACTGAGTTTTGACGACGAGATCTGGTTACTTTCTTCACCTTCTCCCTTTCATTGTCTTGTGACAGTTTTTGGGAAATTTTATGTTACTGTGTTGATCCGGTTGATCGAAACTTTCTTCCCTGGTATTTATTTCCTGCAAAAGAGCTACGACAATTCCTTGCAATATGGCCGAAGTTATGGCGAGTTATAACATTCTACAGCATAATCTATCGGAGGTGAAAAATTATTTACGCTAGTGAAATTTCTTTGTTCTATATTATATCTACAACTAGAAATTTTATGACCATATGCATTGCACTTAAAACAATAACCGAGAAAAGGAACGAGTGTACAGGGAAATGGATGTTGCCATGTGGAGGTAGGAGCCATGGGTCTTCTTCTTCTTTGATGAGAGACTTTGGTGAATCCATCATTTGCCGCACTCCTTTCGAGCTTGAATTTGTTGTTTTCTTTTGCATGATACGGTTTATCTTGATCAACTCTAATCTTGTCTTTATTATTTCTTGGATCTCTTATTACTGACCTTTGAGTCCTTTGAGGTTTCTCCTTCATCAAAGCCCAAGCCAAACTTGATACCGGTGGGCCTTTGATTATTCAACATTTTGTTCGGTTTCTCGGAAGCTGTCTTCAAATTTTTGATGACGGCTCGGTTTTCGATTCATTTCTTCTAGTTGCTGACCTTAATCCAACTATTTCCTCTTCCGGTTTATTGCTCTCATTTATTTTCACGGTCAGTTGAGCTTCAACATCTTCGGACCTTTTCTTGTATTCTTCGAGTTTGTACTTTCAAACTTATTATTACATTGCTTGGCCTCCTCAAATTTTCTTGTAATCTTTTTATTTCTTTTCCTTTCTGCACTTAACTCTTCAAGAGCAGCAATTAACTCACCTTCCAGATCTATCTCGGCCTCATCTTCTAATTTTTCTTCACACTCTTGTGTTTCCTCAGTTGTTTGTTCTTCAAAAGCCATGAATAGGGCTTCACCAGTTTCTTCTTCTGATTCCTCACTTGGGCTGTCTTCGAAGAATCGATATTACGGGAAATGAAACTCTTCTTCTTGAAGCTTCTTTTTCTAAGGCTGCGGTTTCTTTTTCCGGACATTTCTTTCCGGATATGTTCCTTCATCATTTTTATTTTCCTCCTTCATTGGGCATTTTGCTCTGCAAAGTGCCCGATGCCTCCACAGTTAAAACATTTGAACGGCAACTTACCTCTGTACTTTCCTTTTCCCTTTACTAATTTCCTAACAAAGTTTGCTTCATTTTCATCTGCAGATTCTTCTTCCTCTGACTCTTGTTTAGATTTTACATTTTTCTGTGCTTGGAAGGCTGCTTCTCTGTCAGAGGGCTTAGTTTGTCCAATCCTCATTTCATATGTCGTTAGAGAACCATGCATTTCATCCATACTTGAAAAAATTTAAATCTTTTGCTTCTTCTATGGCGAGAAACCTTTGCATCAAACCTTTTGTTGAGTGTTCTCTGTACCTTCTTCACAACAACTGCATCTTCCATTTCTTCCCCCAGTCCTCTTATTGCATTGATGATTCTGTTTACTCTCAGCATGTAAGCTTCTATGTTTTCATCATCGGTCATCTTTAATGCTTGAGCCGGGCACGATGTGTTTGCGGCTTAGCTTCCTTGATTTTGTTGTCTCCTTCATGAATGCTTTGCGGTTTGTCCCATATGTCTTTAGCAGATTTGCAGTTCATGATGCGTATCAACTCATTGTCGACCAATCCACACATAATCAGCATTCTTGGCTTTCGAGTTGTTCTCAAACTTTTTCTTTTCAGCCGCATCTGTTGGAGGAGCAGTGGGAGTGGTGTATCCATTTTCAACAGATTCCCAAATGTCATAACCCAATGCACGAGAGATAGGTCTGCATTACGAGCCTCCAGAAAGAATAGTTTGTTCCATCGAACAGGAGGAGCTTTGTTAGAAGAAAAACCTTCACCACCGGCCATTGTATATCTCCCAAGAACACCTTAGCTGATTAAGCTTGTGCGGGTGCTCGGCTACGATACCAATTGATATTCTCACAATGACACTTGAGAGGGGGGGTGAATCGGTGTAACTACTTAAAAACTTAAATCTGCAACTTTTAAAACTAATGATGCAAGCTTGAAACTAGATAATGCAAGTATCACACAAGAGCATCACACAACACAGAATTTTACGAGGTTCACCGATGTGGCTACTCCTCAAAGAATGATTGTTTGGACTTCAATCCAAATCCAATCTTTGCAAGGATTCAATATTTACAATTGTTTACCAGCACCCACTGGAAGGAGCACCAACCCCTGATTTATCTGTTGCAACAGATAGGAGCACCAACCCCTTTATCCAAGCACCAACTTGGATTTCTATTTTGCAAGATAAATGGACATAAAAATGCCTTCTCTTTTGCAAGACCCTTATTGGTCTATAGCACATACAAAAATCTCACGAAGCATAGAGAGAATTGTTAGAGACTCAAAATCTTCTGATCTAATCTAAAACCTTTCTCTTGAATATTCAATAGAATTGCAGGTTTTTATCCAAGGCTATTTTCTTACAGCACCCTTACTTACTGAGACCTTTTAAAATGCACAATAAAAACACAGTCGCAGTAACCTTCTCACTATGCCAATTCGATCCTTTTATTCTTGATTTCTTCGAACGGCTCGATTTCAAACGGTTTAACTTTTCCCTCCAACTTTTCATGCATTCTCAGCTGTAATTGACGTGTCAAATCCTTCTCTGACCTGATCCACCTTTTAGCCGCTTTCTTTCTGACATTCTGACGTTCTGACAACCTTTTTCTCTGCACAGTCTGCATATTCTGACAGTCCTTCTCTGCATATACTGACAACCCTTCTACGCGTTTCGATGCTCTATTATCTCTATGAAACTGCTCTTTAAAATTCTTTGTTATTGCTCTTACGACCACTATGGCATCACGGCCTACAAAAGCCGTTCTACAATCAATGCTTGATTTCCGTCGCTACTCTTTGTAGCTGCCACCTTTGCCAATCATGCTTGATCACGGCCTCTGACCGTTCGCGTCTTAAATGCAATGCTTCGTAACTTACTTTTTAACTCTGATTAAGCTGACATGAATTTCTCCTCTGCAATCTCACCATCTGTCACTTGGAACTGAGATCTGACTCTAGTTAACTTTTCGTAATTGGCGCCTTTTGACACCTGTCACAATGCATGTATCTTTGACTTTTTCTTGCCAAAACATTACCTGTCGTGATATCGCGACGTTTTCACCTTTCTTGACGTCATCCTCAACTTTGTCGCGATATCGCGACACTGTCGACTTCCTGAGGCTTCTCTGGCAACTTGTCGCGATATCGCGACATTTTTGGTATTCTTGACGTCATCCTCTAAGATGTCGTGAAATCGTGACGTTTCTGGCTTCATGAGGCTTCTCTGGAAACATGTCGCAAATCGTGACATTTTTGTCTTGCTGACGTCATCCGCTAAGGTGTCACGAAATCGTGACGCTTCGGCTTCAAGGCTTTTCCGCAACTTGTCGCGATATCGTGACATTTTTAGTCTTTGACGTCATCTTCATTGCCGTCACGAAATCATGACGTTTCGGCTTGCAATGGCTCTTCGTTCACCCTGTCGCGAAATCGCGACACATTTTGGTTTTGCTGACGTCATCTTCATAGATGTCGCGAAATCGCGACGCTTCTGGCATCCGTACAATTTTTACTCCATGCAGCCGCGAAAAACCTTACATGTAGCGAAATCGCTACATCATTGTTGCCTTAGCATTTTCTTTCTGCTTGCTAGTGAAACTCCGACGTGTAGCGATATCGCTACACCTTTCCAACATGTGTTTCTAACCTTGTAGCGAAATCGCTACACCTTCGCATTACTTTCAACTTTCAACTTGTGCGAAATCGCTACACCTCACTATGCACTTTCAACTTAGCGAAATCGCTACACCTTTTACCTTGCACTTTCAACTTGTAGCGAAATCGCTACATCTCCGTCTCTCTACTGTAAACTACATCTTTGCACTTTGACCATGTAGCGAAATCGCTACATATTTTCACCTTGCAACTCGAAGCTGTATCTAAGTCGCTGCACTTTTGTCCTTAGTGTCTCAAGCTTGTAGCGAAATCGCTACGCTTTTCTTACTTGGTGCTTTTTCTTTGCTTATGTTGGCGAAACTCAGACATGTAGCGAAATCGCTACAACTTCTTCATCAACTTTCTCTCTCCTCCGATGTGTCGCGAAATCGTGACATTTTTCATCCTTGGTGCCTTTGCTTCAAACTTGTCACGAAATCGTGACAGTTTCTCGATTTGGCTTCTTTCCTTCCAGCATGTCACGAAATCGTGACATTTTTCCTTGCACATTCTCTCTCCTCCGATATGTCACGAAATCGTGACATTTTTCAATGCACTTTCTCTCTCCTCGGCCATGTCGGAAATCGCGACAATTTTCATGCATCTTCTCTCTCCTCGGACATGTCGCGAAATCGTGACAATTTTACTGCATCTTCTCTCTCCTCAGACATGTCGGCGAAATCGCGACATTTTGGCATGCTTTTTCTCTCTCCTCGGATATGTCGCGAAATCGTGACAGTTTTCAATGCATTTTCTCTCTCCTCGGATATGTCGCGAAATCGCGACAGGAATCCATGTCGCGATATCGCGACGGAAAACATGTCGCGATATCGCGACAGTTTTCTTCCTTGTCTTTTTCTTGCAAATTTTTGGATCCGGGTCCCCTCTGTTTTTCTTGAGATTTTCTGCACTTGATCCGGTGACCTCTGAACTGCTTCATCTGCATCACTCTGTCTGTGTTGACAACAATTACAATCCTTTTGTACTGCTTTTGCTGCACCTTGCTCAACACTTAGGACATCTATAAATATGGCTCCCATTCAGGTTGAGCTAGAGGTAGTAAGAGGAGTAGAAGATAGAGAAATTAGAGAATAGAGAAAATAGGTGATAATCAGAAAGTAACTGTTACAGTCTTGTAACAGGTTTTTAGCAGAATTATTGTAATCATGTTCTTGAATCAATAAAGTATACTATTTCTATTTCATGTTGCTTGTAAATGAGTGTGAGTAAGATCTAAGAGAGAGAGAGATACTCATACCTTCTTCTAGACAAGGAGGTTGGCCACTTCCAGACCTAGGAGGAGGACTAACAACAGGTTTTTATTCTGATTTTGCTATAGCAGAATGAGTTGTAGAACTTGTCATTTCATTCATTTGTAAACAACTAATGATATTTGCAATCTTAGCTTATTTTATGTTTTGTGATTAATGGTTTGGTTGTAATCCCCAGTTTCAGCAAAGCTTTCAATTTATTGCAGACTTTCATTTCCAAAATTTATTGTTTTCTATAATTTCTTGCATTTTATGTTTTGCTGTCAACCCCTACACAAAATATTGACAACCTTCTATTATAGAGCCTTGACAGGGTTTCATTTCCATGTTAGAAGTAGGTTTTCATTGCTACAAAAGTAAATAGATTTCCTTTCTACAATTATAATTAGACTTTTAATTCTACAACTGTTATTTCTGCAACATAATTAGGTCCCATTCTGCAATTGTAATTAGGACTTCATTTTTGTAGTTAATGATTAGTTTCCAATTATACAACTTAGATTAAGGTTTAATTCATGCAATTTAGAGATAGGAATGTCCAAAATCCCCCACACAATCGGTTTCACCAATAAGACCTGTTGCTCTAAATTGACCTAAGTTATAACTTTGTTCACCCCTTCTTCCGGAGATAGCCTTGTACACTGCCATGGATTGACAAATTCATTGAGAATTAATGATGTGTATAACGACTACGCATCACATGGGGGGGTGCAAAATTTTTTATACTTAGAAGTTCAAACAGGGGAGTGTGAACCTCAAGAAAATAGAAATAGAGGGTGGATTTGTGTTGTTTTGGACCTCTGTGTGCTCTATGTAAGTTTATGTGCAATTTTAAGACCTGTAAGCTAGGTTATCATGGGGGGTGCGAACCAAAATATTCGCACGGGGCCGTGCAAATTTTTTTGGTCAAATTAGATGCAATGTTTTTATGTTTTGGAGAACCAAACAATGTTAGAATTGGGCAAAACTTATACCTTTGAAAAGCTTTTTTTGATCCCAATCCAATGGTGGTAGTTTTACAAAATTTAGAGGTGATTGATGGGTGAAAAGTTAGATCAAATATGACCCTTCTTTTAGAAGTGATGAATGTGCAATTTCAAGCCTTCAAAAAGGATAAATTGGCATAAATGATTAGAATATCAATGAATGATGATGATGGAGTAGAAGAAAAGAAAGAATTGAAGAAGGGGTGAAAATTTCAATAAAATAGATAGAGTGAAGTGCATGTGATGTTACCAACTGTGGAAAACTAGCAAGTGAGTTGTGAGCAATTTTTGTATGCTATTGTAACCACTTTTGTGACTCAAAAAATAAGCAAATATTTTTGGATTTTTGTGTGTTTTTATGGGATTACTATATTCATCCTAAGAACAAACCATAGGAATGGGTGAATTCTACTTGAAACAGGTATGTCGTAGCATAGAACCTCCTACAACACCCAAAGGCATGCAAAATAGAACTATGTTTCCAACGAGCGAGTGGCAACCTAAATGGAATATGGTACAGTAAAATGGTATCCAAAGGAGGGAGACTCAAGATGCTCAAATGAGTCAATATATTCTCATGAAGAGAGGTCACACTGTCAATGTGCTGCTATTGACCATAATAAAGGCTTTCACTTAACCCTCGCATTTAAGACATGCACAGTAACAATCAACTGCACCCACAATTTTTTTTTAAAATCCCTATGGTAAAGGGTGTTTCTAGAACTAGCCCACTTTAAAGGTACATTCCAGTGATTAAATCTGGATAACCAACACTTGAAAGTGGGGGATCACCTGAGTATTAATATTGTTAAACCAATTTTGGGGGGCTACTATGGTGACTAAATGGGTAGTGAGCTAGTGGAGGGTAGAACTATGACCTCACCAAACTCTAGTAGGGAATTTGTGATGAAATACAATCCCTTACACTGTGGTATGTGAGTGTGTAGTTTTTGTTTTATGCAACTATTTCAAAAGAAAAACTACCCTAAGTGCTTTTGAAAATGAATCTAGGCTAGGGTGCTTTTGAAAACAAATCTAAGCTAAAATATGTCTTCATGAAACCCAATTTGCCCTAATGCTTTGAACCAACCTTGAAAAGATATAAACAATGCATGCTGAAGCAAAATACCTGCATCCTAGTAGTTGTAGAGGCCCCTAGCTGTCTCTATGCGCCCGAATTTTACAATTTTTAAAAGTTCGCACAAGTAGGTGTGAAATTGAATATGTTTGGAAGTTCATATGGGGGGGTGCAAACCTAGATTTGGGGTTTATAATCTTGCAGGGCTAGGCCTGAAGTGTTTATCAGGGCTTTGGTGGCATCCGTTGTGGGTTTTTAACACCTTCATTCATATAAAAAATCCAAAAGATTTTTAGTTAGTGATTAAGCTAATGCTTGGTGGGGATCCCACTGGGTGTGCTAGAATGAAACCATGCAAAAGAGACAATTACACTACAATCCTTCATTAAAAATTATAGTGATCCACTACTTTGATATTAAGATAATAAAGAGAGGTTACAAAGTGAAATCCCCTTTACAATCCTTGCCCTGAAGGCTACAATGGGTCTTCCCAAAGGAAACCCTCTTAGAAGTGCTCCAAATATAGTATGATCTCTCCTTTAGATGTTCCTCTATGTAGATGGGCTTCTTACGCATGGGACATCATTGGTTTGATGTGTTCTTTGTACTTGTTAGACCTGTAAAATATGGCTAAAACATTTGGAGGTTTGCCTCAGTAAAACCCCGTATTTATATAGATAAAAAGACCTTAAAACATACTTATAAATGCATATAATGATGATAGATAGGGTTAGGAAGCATATTTACCCATTTTTGGAGCCTCTGGACTATCAAAATTAGGTTCGCATGGGGGGGCCTATGAATTTATCTAGGACCTAGAAGTTCACACCCTGGGGTGTGAACCTCTCTATTTTTTATTGAACTTGCCAAATATAAAGTAAATGGTGTTATGATGATGCTACTTCATTGATTTTTCATTGGGTCACCTTCAGAAATCACCTTCTTTGTCGATAACCTGTCTAAATCATAGAGAGCATAATAGATCTGATGAAAACCCTAATGATAGATGGATGTGTTTGATGTATGATGGATGTTGGATGGCTAGAGTGATTTTTGCAGAGTTTTTGTAAGCTAAACTTGATCTATCTAGAATGGTGAAAATGGCCTTCTATTTATAGACTTGGCCAAGGTTAGGGGAGGGGTTGAGGTGTCCCCTATGAGGTGTGCATTGTGAGGTGTCCACTGAGGTGTCCACTGAGGTGTCATGCCTCATAAATGGAATTGGGTGAGAGAATATCTCACCCATCCACATGTCATGATGACCTGGAGGAAAGTCTCCAAATAGCATTAATTGGATTTGAATTGGAAATATCTTTGAATTTGATATTCCTTTTTATGTGCAAAAGTCTCCAATTCTCATTTATTGCCTAGGAGAGTGTGATATGGAGGAAATATCTGGATGAGAGGTGGCAAGGCTAGGCTAGGCTAGGCTAGGTCAGGTGGAAAGGCTAGGCTAGTCAAAGTAGACTAGGTGAGGTGGCAGGCTTAGATTAAATTATGATTAGATCTAATTAAGCATGTGATTTAGCCATAAAGCAAGTTTTGACTAAAAATGTTGATTTTTGACCATAAAGTGCTTTTTGACCATGGTGGAGAATTCAACCTTCGTTGAGTTGTGAATGAGGTCACATGAGGACCTATAGTTAAGCGTAGGAAGGAACTTAGTTAGCCCAAGGGGGATAAGAATGATAAATAGTGAATTTTATGAATAGTGTTTTAAAGCCAATTTATGCAATTTTTGAGGGTTTTGCAAATTGATTGGCCATGAAGATGAGAAGAGGGTAATGTGCGACTTTTGGGTGTCTACATTTATATTATGGAGATAAAGCTCCATGTTGAATATCGTTGAAGAATTCATTTAAGCAGATATAATATTGAAGCTTGTATATTGTTTGTGTAATTCTATTGTAAGTTTTCTTCATTTTATTGCATGAATGACATTGGTTATTTTACTTCATATTATTGTTATTTTATATGAATATTATGTTATTTAATATTGGCCATATATATTGAATGCTCAAATATTAATCATATATTTGATCTTGAACATTGGAACCTATGATAATTTGGCTAAAAAACCAACACTTATCTTCACAAAGAAACCTCAAAAGGGCTCAAAGGGTCCTTCTACCTCATATTCATCATAAGAGTAGTCTCAAGGGAGGAGGAGGTATTGTAATAGTTATAAAAAGGGACATAATACAAATTTTTATAGATACACTTCATTGACTTGTGGGAATAAATTTCAAATATCTCCCCAAGGGAAGAAATAGTCTCAATATCAACAAGGACAAGGGCAATATCAACAAAGGTCATAGTAGCAAGGGTATATTTCTCAGGGTGGATCAAAACTAGATTGTGAAGAAGAGTATGAAACAACACATAAGGTACTCATGGCCAAGTGATAAAACTAAGAAATAAAGAAGATAGTAAACAAGCCAAGAAACAAGGTGAAATTCAAAAGTGTTTGAAAAATATAGTGAAGATGGATAATTTTTGAAACTCAAATATTATTTGCAATCAATTCTATCAAAAGTTGATGAAGGATACTTTGAAAAAAATGTGACAATATCTATTGGTGCAATGAGAAGAATGTGCATGGTACTATTCACCCTTGACATTCTTGAGGTGTAATGGTGATGATAGAAAAGATTGTGTAGAAGATGGTTGTATTGACCATGACAAAGGCCATATTATCAAAGTTTAAAGTGACAGTGATAGTTCAAATTATGTTGAAGGTCATTGTGATGATGAGGTGTTGCATTTGAACGTTGTTGGTGATAGTGATATAGATCAACGTGGAGATGAAGTTTGATATTTGAATGTTTTTGATAGAGTAAAAATTATTAATGAAGAGATTTTGTTTTGTGGAAAAGGCCATAATAATAAGGAAGAATCTGGATGCTTTAAAAAATCATACCAAAGGTATTGGTTAAAAATAATAAGAAAAATATGATACATTGGTACAATTCTAGGGAGATATGGGCAAGGTGTGAAAATACCCATAATGCTAAGTATAAGGCAAAAGAATGAAGGCCTTGGATATATAGGTCATGGAGGTAGTAGTGAAAATAAATATGTGAAGAAAGAATCATATGCAGAAGTTCCTAGGATGAGTGGTTGTAGTCATTATGGAAGATTCAAACATTTGATAGCTAGGTGTTGGATCCTGCATCCTTGTAAAAATTGTATCTATGGTAGTGGTAGTCTCTTGAAAAATATAGTAATGGTATATTATTAAGTTTTAATTTAAAGACTTGAGTTTAAATATTAATACAATTATTTAGATTTTCATTGAGAAAATTAAGTTTTAATTCTAGGAATCAACACCTCCTCATAAAAACCTATATTATTTTCAATCAAATAATATTATTGAATATATTTAATACTCCATACAACTTGAAAATTTACCTCGTATAAAATTTTAAATGTTTCAATAAATATGTATATCTTATAATTATATATAATTATTAATATTTAATTTATAAATACATTGATAAATAAAGATGTTTAATCTTTAACTATTAGTTACATCTCTTCAATATAAGTGGTTGGTAGATTAATACATTTTAAATTTAGGCAATAACCACTCTCAAAGACAGTGTTGGCACAAAGAGAAAGTGACCAACAAAATAGATATGAATTGTGAATAGATGAATGTATCAAAATGGCATAAAATAAAAGAAATGTTGAATGGTTTCTATAGAAGACCAATTTTGGTGGTTTGGAAATATCATAATATAAGTTTTCCCATGAAGCATTATAATCTTGGGAAACTTGAGATGCATGATTTTTGCATCAAAATATGACCTAGGTTATGCATGAAAAAGCCTATAGTGATAGGCCCTATAGAAAAATATGACCCAAGAAATGCTTGGAAATCCTATAGTGATAGGGCCTATAAAATATTCTGAATATGTGGTAATTTCCTAGAGGTAATGACCTAAAGGTATATCTAGAGGTAGCCTAGAGGAGATGATGACCTAGAATAAATGACCCAATGATATGGACCCAAATGTGACCTAGTGTTAGGACCCCATCATAACACTATGATGTAATAACCCTTGATTAATGTGGGGGACACCCATGATAATGTTTTATAATGATATTATGTAAACTTTTGTGACACTAGAAGCAGTTAGACAAGTGGCTCCATTTTATGTAACTGTTATTAAGAATATAACAATTTTATTTGGTAGAATATTCTAACTCGGGTGGCATTTTGCATGTAATCCAACCTTGAGCATTAGGTAGAGAGATGAAGTCTTTAAAACAGCGAGGGGCAGGAATAAATGTATCTTTTTGCATAATTGAATGAAATTATTGAAGGAGGTTTCCCCCTCGAAGTGGCCTGATATTATGTGTTACTTTATGATATTGTTTATTTTCTACACTTACATTACATATTGCAATATCTTATGTTTCGTGAATTTCTATTTTATTGCAATGTTTTTGTGAGTGTGCTGATTTTCATGAGAAGGTTCCTAACAAGTGGTATCAGAGTACTTTCCAAGGCCATGTTTTGTTGCGGCTACAACAATTTTTTCTATTCTTAGTGTTTTTTAATTTAGTGAAAAACCCCTTGTGGGGCCACCTTGGTTTGAGAAACCATGACCAGGGGGTTCTACACCGTCAAAATCATCTAGGAGTTGTGTCCGACCCTGATCGTACCAACATTATCAACTAGATTTTGGGTACCCGAGGTGTGTTTGGTAGAGTGGATATTCGAACCAGGGACCTCCCTTGGAGTATTTCCCTACCCTTTCCAACTCACCTACAACACGTGGGTTTGCCATTCTTACTGTTAGGTATAAGTTTTCATGTTTTTTTTCCAGTTTCCTTATTAAAAAAAAATCCAACCTTTGTTTCTTGTATTATTTTATTAAGTTAAAAACCATGTGTCAAGTATGCATGTCTTAACAAGAATATCAACTCCCTAAAGTGATTGAATATTTCAAGGGATAAAGGGTCATAATTCTTATTGACTCTAGAAGTACACATAAATTTATTAATCCATGTGTGGTCAAACAGGGGGGTTGTTACATTACTATGTGCAATTTATTTGAAGTCATTATTTTTAGTGGAGGCACACTACCATGCAAAGGAAAGTGTCATACTATCAAAATCCAAATTGGGGAATATAATCTCAAGACAAATATATTTACTCTACCATTAGATAGGTGTGATATTATTTTGGGAGCACAATGGTTGCAGATGTTAGGTCCAATTTTATTGGATTTTTTTAAGTTGTGGATGAAATTTAGTCAAGAGGGGATCAAATACACTTTATACGACATGAAAGTTGGTGCTTCTTAGTTTAGTTCCACCCATAAGATGGAAAAGTTGTTAAAATAGTCCTCTCATGGAGTGGTGGCACGAATTTTTTCTATAGATGCTTCTAAGGAAGGGGAAAAGGACCATCCATAAACATTATTGGGTTTATTGAACAAATATACTTGAGTTTTGATCAACCCAAAGGACTACATCCTTGTCGCTCTCATAACCTTGCAATTCAACTTTTTCCTAGTAGTCTTCCCCCAAATGTTTGTCCTTACCGGTATCCCTATGCATAAAAATTAGAGATTGAGAAAATCATTCAAGAACTTCATGTTGTAGGGTTTATTAATCCCAGTATTAGTCCCTATTCTTCTCTAGTGTTGTTGGTATAGAAAATGGATGGATCTTGGTGCTTGTGTGTGGATTATTGGAAACTTAATAAAATCACTTTTAAAGATAAATTTTCTATTCTATTGAATGATGAATTGCTCGATCAATTGCATGGGGTTCAATTTTTTCCAAGTTGGATTTGTGGTTAGGGTATCATCAAATTCAAATCAAGGATGAGGACATTCCCAAAATGGCTTTCAAAACTCATGAAGGGCATTATGAATTCTTGGTTATGCCATTTGGATTAACCAATGCACCTTCCACCTTCCAGAGTTTGATGAACTCCTTTTTTTAACTTTTCCTTTGGAAATTTATTTTTCTTTGATGATATATTGATTTACAATCTTTCATGGGAAGATCATCTCCAACACTTGGATCAAGCACTCCAGATTTTGTCTGATAATTAGCTCTATGCAAAGAGGTCCAAATATTCTTTTGGACAATAAGAGGTTGAATGCTTGGGTCACATCATCACTTAGGATGGATTTCATGTTGATCCTAAAATATTTAGGTTGTTCAAGACTGGCCTAAGCCTCGTACCATAAAGGAGCTTTGTGGATTTTTAGGACTCACTAGATATTACCAAAAAATTGTGAATAATTATGCAAATATAGCAGCTCCCTTGATAATCATGTTGAGGAAGTATTCTTTTATGTGGTCAGAACCTACAAAGAAGGATTTTGTAGAGTTGAAGCATGCCATGACCACTACCCCCGTGTTAGAAATACCTGATTTCTCTAAATCTTTTGTCATTGAAAGTGATGCATCTAGAAATGGCATTGGGGTGGTTTTAATACAAGAAGGTAGACCTTTGGCCTTCACTAGTAGAGCACTATCAGGTAGGAATTTGGTCAAGTCTACTTATGAGAAGGAAATGCTTACCATTTTACATGTTGTAAGTCATTGACGATTATATATTATTGGGAGAACTTTTTCCATCAAGACTGATTATCAAATTTCTAAATATTTCTTAGAACAAAGGGTGGCCACACCAAAACAAAAAAAAAGGGTTTCTAAATTATTGGGTTATGACTATGACATCACCTATAAGAAGGATAAGGAGAACGTGGTGGTGGATGATTTGTCCTGACTACATGAAGAACATGAAATGTTACATGTTATATCCACACCACTTCCTCAATGGATTCTTCATCTCCAAGAAGAACTGATCAAGGACTCCTCTTTACAAAATTTAGTCCACAAAATCCAAGCAGATCCTCATTCATACCTTGGCTATACTTGGTATGGTCAAGATTTATGATATCGATGCCCCAAAATTCACAAATAAGGGATCTCATCCTACAAGAGATGAATGCATCCCTAATATTTGACCATTTAAGGTTTCTCAAAATCTATACAAGGACCAAGTGTACCTTTTTATACAAGGGAATGAAAAGGTATATTCATATTTTTGTAGTTGAATGTGATCGATGCCAGTGTATGAAAGGTGAAAATGTGTGTTCCCCTAGCACCCTTCAACCCTTACCAATTCCTAAATAAGTCTAGACAAATATCTCTATGGATTTCATTGAAGGTTTACCTAAATATGGCAAAATATTTGTTATTATGGTGGTGGTAGATCATCTCATGAAGTATGCTCATTTATGTTCCCTATCCCACCCCTACACTACCTCTATTATTGCCAAAGTCTTCCTAGACTCCATATTTTATCTCCATGAAATTTCTAAATCCATTTTCTCTCATAGGGATCCTACTTTCACCAGTCATTTTTGATAGAAATTGTTCAAGTTGTAGGGAATCCAAATCAAGATGAGTTTGTCTTATCAGCCTCAAACTGATTACCAAACTGAAATTCTCAATAAATTCTTGGAAACATACCTTTTTTGCTTCACCTCTGAACATCCTACACACTAGGACAAGTGGCTTACTTTGGCCGAATGGTGGTATAACACAACATATCATACTACTACTAAGGTGAGCCTATTTGAAGCAATCTATGGTCATCCTCCACCAACACCATCCTCTTACATTCTAGGCATTTCCAAGGTTCAAGTTGTGGATTCCACTCTCCGCCAACGTAATTTTATTCTTCACCAACTTAAGATAAATCTTGACTTGGTTAAAAATTGAATAAAACAACAATATGATCAACACCACTCTGAATGTAGCTTTAAAGTTGAGAATATGGTTTTTATTTTATTACATCCATACAAACAATCCTCTCTCCATATTCATGGATGTCAGAAACTTACCACAAAATATTATGATCCTTATTAGGTATTACAAAAGATCGGGTCGACAACATACAAACTGGCCCTTTTGAATACTTCTAGAATTCATCCAGTCTTCTATGTTTTCTCTCTCAAGCAGCTTATCGACAAAAAGATCTAGGTGCAAATCATACTACTAGAGTTGGATGATGAAGGCTCCATCATTCTTGAACATGAATGCATTCTAGACCATAGATCATACACCCTTCATCGTCATTTCATCCTTGATGTTCTTATCCAATGGCATGGCTTACAACCTAAATATGCCATATGGTAACTCATTCAATAGCTTCAACAATAGTTTCCTCATATTTAGCTTTGAGGACAAAGATTTTCAAATGGAAAGGGTATGTTACGACCCCATCCCAACACTATGATATAATAACCCTTGCTTAATGTGGGGGACACCTATGATAATATTTTGTAATGATATTATGTAATATTGTGTGACACTAGAAGCAACAATTGGTGCCATTTTATGTAATTGTTATCAAGAATGTAATTTTTTTGTTGGTAGAAGATTCTATCTTGGATGGTTTTTTGCATGTAAGCTAACCTAGAGCGTTAGGTAGAGAGATGAAATCTTTAAAATTGTGATTGGTAGAAATGAATGTATATTTTTGCATAATTGAATGAAAGTATTGAAGGAGGTTGCCCCCTCGAAGTGGCCTATGATTTTATGTTACTTTGTGAGATTGTTTCATTTATGCACTTATAAGGTATTGCAATTTCTTATTTTTCATGAATTTATATTTTATTTCAATATTTTTGTGAATGTGATGATCTTCTTGAGAAGGTTCCTAGCACCAAGAGGCAATGACCTAGAGATAATGACCCAAAGGCAGACCTAATGACTAACAAAATAGATAAATCTAGTGGAGATTATCTAGATCTGGAGTGAGATCCATAGTTAGATCCAAAGCCCAAGCGAGACCTAGAGCACAATCCTAGTGTACCACCCCTGGAATCATGAGGGGTAATGTTCATTATACCAAATAATATAACAAGGGGGTGTTAGAATTTATTACATTATTTTATGTGATGTAATCATTAGGGTATGATTGATGATTTTACCTCATATAAGGTTGGATAGTCACATTTCTACGAGAATGAGAGAAGTTGAAAATATAAAGTTGAATGTGAAACACCAAGGTTCAATTGAATCTAAGAGACAATATGTTGTATAAATTTGAATGATGTACAACATGTTCACTCTATAATAAGGAAATAATATGTGCAATATTATTATTTTATTTATTGTTTTTCCCTTGTTTCCAATAGATATATTATAGAAAATATCTTCTATTTATTTTTGATAAAGCAAAATAAATAAAATCACTAGTGCTTGTAGGAAAAAAATGACTCATGATGTGTTAAAATTAATATAAATTTGGTAGTAAAAGTTAATTTTCACATGATATTAACAATAATAAAACCTTTTAAACTTTTTGTTTCCTTATATTTCAGGGCTTCAATACTTAAATGTTCTATTGGGCTATTTTAACTTCTAAAATTCATTCCTTGAATTTTTTATATAATTCTATCTTGGTTCCATCAATATAATGCTCATACACAAGGGTAATTTCTATGTGATATAGTCTAAATTTTCGTACATTTTTTCTCTTTTTGAAAATTAGATATTTTTAATTAAAAAACTTTGAACTTTTCTATTGATCTCATCTGATAATTTCTATGATGTAATCAAGAAATAAAACCCAATCAAATAACATTAACTCAATCAATTAGATTTCTCAACTTTCAAGGAGTCATCCTAGGTTTGAATATTGCCAAGAATTACATGAATAATTGTAAGGAATTCTAATACCATTATGTGTTCATGATGTAATATAGATGGGGCCTATTCAATACCATATAACCCATTATATAAAAAAATAAAATCTAATTTTCTAGGGATCTTTTAAGAGATTCCTTTCTTTCATTCTCTTATCCATTATATATTGATAACATTGAATATTTTATCAAATTTTCTAACCACCCCATATGATTTGATCCTTATTCACATAAATACAATCTTAATAACTAATCTTATTATATTTTAATCAACATTACATGCTCTATTATCTATCATGTTGAAAATATAAGTTTATACTTTTCACAATATTTTATTTTGTATTTTTTGTTTCTTTCTTATTAAATTTATATAAACCCCTAACAAGTTGAAATGCAATTTTAATTCTCTATATTTTTATATTATCACAAGTATTTTATCTTGATTAAATTTAGATATATTATCAGACCACTCTTTACATATTTTTGATACATGTTAATGGATTGTGCAAAAAGAAAACTTTTCTTGATAATATTAGTCAATCAAATTAGGTCAATTTATTCAAGTCTTGCTTAAGCATCCTCAATATCTACATCCTAAACAATGAACATCTCAAGTATCCTAAATATCTAAACCCTTAAGATATCAAACATACTAATCATCCAAAACATCCAAAACATATTGAACATCTACATTTTGAGAATTCTAGAAATATTGAATATAATCTTTGATATGATTTGCATAAATTGCAACTGCTTGTTAGGTCATAACAATAAAATATGCATGGTCACACACTTATTTATCTATTTCATTTGTAAGTCATTTTCTATTTCTTTGTAGTTGTATTTTAATTGGAATGTAATGGAACCATTTCTCTCTCTATTCTTCTTATTTCCTATTATGTCAAATGAAATAAATAAATGGTATGGATATTGTAGTATGGACTATTCAAGTATAGATTGGTATGGTTATTGTATTGTAGATTTCCAATCTATTAATTTGTATGGATTTCATAGGAAAGGACAACTCCCAAGTAATTTCATTAAAGTAAATTGTTGTACTCTTATTAATGGAATATATGACTAAGAACAGGACCCTTGAAAATAAAAAATAAAAAATAAATCAGAAAACTGAGGCCCAAGTAACCTCGATAAAACAAAGCATTGAACTTTTTTTTAATGACATAAGTGTAAACTAACCTTATTAACTAACTAAAATATTGAAAACAAATCATCAGTGTGGAAAATATTAAGCTTGAATTGTATTACCAAGACTAGCCTCAACAAAAAGGCTTTCACATGCATTGAATAGGGAAGATACAATCATAACAACATGGTTACAATATAGGGTGAGTAACAATAATATCATAAGAAACCCACTAAATACAATGTACAATGCTAACAAACTAAATAGTTGAAATAATCCATAAGTCTATTGAATCATTATCATTCCTCCTACCAATGGAAGATTTCGACTTCAAAGCTCTCATAAGGTGGGACAAAATATGAGATAGTACATGCATTCTATGATCTATAGATATAATATTTTTATGTATGTGTTTGATTCTTTATGAAAACTCAACTCTTATGGAGAAAAAATATCTTGAGTTCTTGTTAAGAATCTCCTTGTGAACTTTCCAAAAATTTGGAAAGCATGGGCTTCCTAAAAATATGTAGAGATAATAAGATAATTTGGTCTTTAAAAAATACAATTAAGGTCAACCATTAGTAGGTTAATATCTACATCTAAGTAGGTTTAAAAATTATATTTATAGAATATTATTAAATAATATAAACCAAATCTTATGTAGTGAAAATTCACTACACATGGCCACCACATGGATTATGCCATGAGGTTGCCAAGGTTGTTGATTGAAGAAATCATCTAATGGAGGTTCACAACAAACATGGAAGGTTAGGGGATTTGCGTAAATGTCAATTTTTTATTTTTTATGACCAATGGTTTACATGTTTTGTAAAATCCTTTTTGGCGATATCTAAGTTGAACCCCATCGACAAAAAGAGTCAAGGAGCCCTTCTAGTGATAAAAAAATTAACTCTTCCATTGGTGGGGGTGCAATCTAGACAAAGGCTTTGGGTTGATCTAATTTCCCTATAATGAGTTCATATACCTAGGTACTACTTGTATCTACTTGACCTCACACCCATCATTGTAACATCTATCATCTCTCCACCACACTAAAAGATCTAGGAGGGAAGAATTCAGAGGTCATGAAGCATAGAAGGAGCCTTTATGGGGCTTGACTCTTGAAGGGTTCCAAGGATCACTTGCAAGAATGTTGTGAAGCCTTAATCACCCATGAAGTTCAATTTCTCTATGAAATCCAATCTAAGGAGACATAAATGAATCCCCATGTGCCAATAGTTACAATACCATATTGAAGCATTGTAGATCAATGATCTGTGTACACCATCTAGTATTAATATCATGACACACTACAATTTTGAAGAAGTATGGGATTCCATCAAAGCAATGTCAATCATCGTATCTCATAATCTAAAGTTAACATTTTATTACCAACTAGAGAAGTCTTGGAAGTCATGACCCACCTTCTGTCAGAGGAGCATATGTAGGTTCCATGACATAAGAAGAAGTGGGTATATTTCAAGCTATATCAATCATTAAATCTCTCATCAACTATCAATGCTTCTCTACATAAAGTAGACAACTTGGGGGTGCTAATGCCCATAGGCTATTATTTTTCCATCTTATGGTCTACCCTAATATTTCAATGAAAGAAAGCAGAAGAGGAAAAAATGGGCCCTATTATAGCTAAGGTCGAACATGTAGAAACCAATCAAAAGCAAGAAAATAAGTGTTGGTATTTGATCAAAGAAGGCTTACCATTGGTTGAGAGGATCCTTGCCTCAACTTGGATACATAAAAAGAACTCATGAACTAAGAAAAAGTAGCATAAGGGGTAATTAAAGGGACATCTTCCATAGGTTACCAAATTTAACTTTTATGGCCTAGATTATCACAATCGTCTATATGATAGCTACAACAATCATATGCCACATGGGTAAGCCTACCCTACTAGCCTGTGCCAGTTAGAGAGGGTATCCTTTTCTATGTTAACAAGTGGGAGATTCCAGAGAAGAAATTAAAAAAAATTAATGGTGCAACTACCCCAAAGCCACAACAATGAGAGATGGTAATAGTAACTTGCCATCTGAGGGATTGAGGGCCTCCAAAAATAACACCCCTAGATCTAGAGACCTTGAGGTTATCAATTTTAGTTGTAAAAGGATTTTGACTATACAATAAAGAGGAACGCGTAGACCTTTTGCATAGTATTTTCAAGGGAAAGAGCCCTCATACCATCCTATAAATAGGGTCTATAAATTAATTGTAAACACATTGGGAGATGCATACTCATGTCTCATATATGTTATTATGAGTTCTTCCTTTCAACTCCTTCTCAATTGTATGATCGGGGATCAAACCTTAAGCCGTTGTATAAGAAGCATAAAGCCTCTTTAGGCAGTATGCCTTGTAATTATTTTAACACATGAATGGAAGTTGTGACTAATTTTTCTTTGTCCAACTTATTTAGTGTGTTTTCAATTATGGATTATATGTGATAAAGTGTACTCAAATCCTAGCTATTAGACTATGGTGAATGTGTTCATTTCTATATTTTTCATGTAGCCAGGAGAGGAACCTTGATATTGGCACATTGCCTCATAGCTTAGGTTTTAATTTTTTACAAATTACTTTCCTATTTTATACTTTTCATTGCTTTCCTTACTTGTATTTCCTTTTCTTGTACCCCAAGAAACATAGGCCTGAGCCCATGAGGTCTAAAAGTGTGCATAGATCAAATACAACAAGGAGCCAACCTCTTATAAAAATCTTGGAGGTTTCCCTATAGGCATTATCTTCACCCATGGAGCTTCCCACTATGTTGTTCTATGCAAGGGATGGGTTTCCAAGGTACATTGAGCTTCTATGTTGATGAGATAAAATATCCATAGATGACAACAATCTATTTAACATGCCTAATGGGACAAATATTTTATGCTCATCTCACAATATTTAAAAAAATATTTTAACATTGAGCCTGGTGAAGGTCATAGTTGATAAGCTTGTACCAAAGCATCGAGAGATTCACCTGGTCACTCCACTGAAAAGAAATACTCTAAAGAAGTCATCCAACAAAATTTAAGACTAATATTCTGGTGGGGTTCTCTATCTCTTAAGCTTATTAAAATATCATCTTCCCACATAGTAGTTCTATTCCTGAGAAAGGGCCCAAAAATATATGATCAAAAGGCCTATAATGAAAGCCTTTGCTAGAGCTAATAAGTAAGAGTTGGTGCCACCCTTGAATTGAAGAGTGAGGAGGAGAAACCAAATATGCAACATGGTAGTCCTACTAAGCTAACATCCTCAAATATTTTTGATGTAGAATTATAGGGTTCCCTTGATCCCACCTACCCCACCTATTTTTAGGATCTGATTCCTACCTCAATGCTCAAGTATATACCTTATTTCTTGGGAGAAGGTGTCATCACCTTGATGGAGTAATTACACTACTTGGTAAGCTTGTACATGATGCATTTTATTGAAAAGTAAGATATAGCCCTAAGGCTACTCATGGCCTCTTTTATAGAAAATATCATGAATGGTACATCAAACTTAATCAGTAGTTGATCGAAAGTTGGTACTAGCTAGCAAACCTCTTAATAAGTAAATTTAGAGAGCAGTAAGATAATAATCTCTCCTATAGTAGCTCACAACCATCAAAAGGGCACCCATTGAGATGGTGGAAAATTTTCATGCTTGATTCTATAGAACTTGGAAGAGGATTATTTATGATGTTTGACCTCCTCTAGGTATGACATTCATCTATTACATGAAATATTTTAATTTTGATCTTGCCAAGATGGTCAAGTCTAAGGGAGGAAATTCATTATCGAAAGCCTATGGGATAGCCATATAGGCCAAAAAGGACCTAATAAAAAGAGAGGCTAGACCCTAAACTAACTCTACCATTATTTCCCTTCATATAACCTTTATATCATCCCACTCCATCCATCCAACCTGTCATTGATTGAACTACTAGCACAAGATCAGGGTAAGCCTAGGCTCCTAACCTAATCCAACATCCCTTCTTGCCTCAACCCTATGCTTAAAAATTTTATGATATGTGGAATATTATGAGGATATTCTCTAATGAGATCACATCCCTAGAAAGGTAATATAATGCTCAAAGGTTTCACTACCAACACTACCCTAAGCCTCCTTTTCAATAGAGAAATTAGAGTGTTTGACCCTCTCCAAATGGATATAATTTTTTTTTACTTTTGATAAATATAAATACCAATTAGTCATAGGATATAACTAAGAAGATAGTACCCATGTGAGTCTTAGTCCAAAAAATATCTCCAATCTTGGTCAGGGACTTGGTCACTACACAAAATTATTATATCAAAGATCCTGCTATGTGGTATTGTGCTACTCCCAACTTTTATCATTCTAACTTTCATGTTAGAAATGAGTCTTAGGAAGTTGAAATAGATCTACCCAAGTCTACAAACACTCCATATACTTAGTCAAAAGCTTATATATTGACACAAAAACCTACCCCATAGCATTTGACTGCACCACTAGTTGGAAATTCCTGAGTCCCAAAGTAGACCTTCATCACCTAGTATGAAGTAGAAGTATATAATATATTAGACGAAGTAGACCCCTCAATTTTTAGGAGGCAAAAAGGGTGATCAAAGTATATCATTATGGCTAAGAATATTTCCATCAAAGAGTAATGGAGGTCTAGTCTATCAGACCCTAGACCCCAAGGTAGAGAAATAAATAATTGAAGGAGCACCCCAACACAAGATCTTCTAGAGAATTAGACCTAATTTGTTCCAAAAATTGCAAGAACTAGTCTAGAGATTTCAAAGGATTACACTAAAGATCCACCAAGATCTCCAATAATAACAAAAAGGTCCAAGACTTCAATAACATCAAGCACTATCTCAAAGACTCCTTCCATTGGATCTTTCAATATGGTAGACCACCCGAGAATGTCCATACTAGTAATGTGATCCATAGTAGTAATACCTCTTTGGCACATCCTCACAATTTTGGAATAGATGAAGCATTTGGAATAGACCCAATAAAAGCATAAAGAGTTGGGTAGACAAAATAAACCCATGGTCTTATAAGTATCCAACCCAATCCTAGATTTTTTCGCAATGATTTGGGCTAAAATATTCCATATTAACAAGAAAAAGAATAATTATTTAAAAGGAAGGGAGAAATATAAAGCTAAATTATCCAAAGTTCCCTTGTATTAGGATATATTTGGAGAAGGAAATCCCTTTTTAGAAGGGGTATTCAAGTAAACAAGAATAGAAATATGCTTGATTCAAGAAGAAAATCCTCATGTGCCTAAAATATTGGGAGGTAAAGACATTAGGAATGGCATGTGAAGGTTGTACTTAAATAGAGCTAAAATAAAAAGGGGAGTTGATTCTAGTATTTTCTTGGTATCACCAACATGAACCAAGATATTATAGTGATATAGGTTGTAGTTCAATTGCACAAATAATGTATCAAAGTATGAGGCCTTGGTACTAGGTCTCCAGTAGACCAAAAAAGGCACATCAATATATTGAAAGTGTTCAAATATGTGGATTTGGTAGTTAAACAAGTAAGCTCCCAGTGTCTAGACAAGAATAGGTTGATGAGAGTTTACAAGCATTGAGTGTGGGATCTGATAGAATTTTTTGATGTTATAAAAATCAAAGTCCTCCCCTGAGCTTAAAATATAGACACAAACCACATGGTCATAATTTGGTCCTGTAGATGACTTGATCCAAAATGAACATGTGAAAATGATAGTCAGGTCAGTCATCCTTGATAATAAGACCCAATGGTAGGTAGTTGATAGTGATAAACATATTGTCTAGTTCATATTATAGGAGTTTGAATTTATCAAAAGGATGGGTCCCTAGATTGAATAAGTATATGATAATTGAATTATACAACCAAGGTCCAATAAGCTTCCTAAAGGTCTTGTCATACTAGAATCTCTTTTTAGCCTTGATGACCACTTCAGTTGTATGTTATCGTATTTTAATACATTTTCATTACATTTTAACCATGAAAGGAATATTGGAGCTTGATCCTTATATTAGGTGAATCTTTTATGTTGGATCAAATGGATAGGGCCCAACGTTCTAATGGATAAATATTTTGTCTATATTAATAGCATTTCTCTATTTTATAGGTTAGGAAAAAGAACCATAGAGCTATAGAAGCACTCCAATGCTTGTGTAGAAATGTGAACGTGCAATTTTAAAGCATTTTTGTAGTGTCATAGTATTTTTATAGTGTCACAACACTTTTGTAGGGGTGTAGTTCTTGTGCAAGGACACAATTATTTTGTAGGGGTACAACAATTTGTAGGAGAACAACACTTTTATATGGTTTTAGAAATATGTATGAAATTCTAGTCTTGATATTTATCCTTAATCCCGATTTGGTGTCTTCAAGTTCTACAATTTTTTGAAGCATTAGTTTAGGTTTTGTGAATATTTTTGCAAAAATGTGAAACCTTTTGTAATAGGTAACAAAATAATAGCAAATCTAAAATTTAGGTATAAACACTAAGAATAGTAACTAAACGTCATTTATTTCTCCACATTTTATAGCTAGTTATATAATTTTTAAAGAAGATCCTGTTTTGTATATAGATCTTAGATCAAAATGATCTTACTTGAGAAAATTGTGTCTTGCATTTAGGCATCCAAGAAAAGAAAGTACAATATTAGGTTACTTCATAGCCAATTTGTTGGTTTGGATTGGAAAGTACAAGGAAAGAAGAAAATTTGAATGTTTTTAAGTGTAATGACCCGTATTGACAAGACTTACCCTTGTTGTTTGATTGATATACTGGTGTGTTGATAATTGATTCATGATCCTATGTTGTTCTATTAAGATGAGTTGATAGTTGTAATTTATGCTTACTTGTGTTGGATTATGCTATTTTTGGATTATGGTATTGTTGATGAATTTTGTCATTGTAGGACTAGGTACTCTCATGGGTGGATTTATATGTGATAACCATTGGAGTTGAAAGAAATTAGAAAATGGGAAATGATGGATTAATTTTAGTTGATATCCCATAGGGGTAAAACAATCATGTACGAATATTTGCATGTATGATTAAATACACCGTTGTAGACACCTAAAACACATCATGTCGAGGATGACTACTCTTATGGACATGCTACAAGACCATATGGAAGATCTTGGACAGACTCCAAGATAGAGCAATGGTTCTAACCACTCAATTTGGTCTCGTTGGCCTAATAAATCTGAACCATAGCCTAGACCTGCGGTTTATAGTTGAACCACGATTGAGACCTATGGTTTGCAGTCTAGACCACAACTGTGACCTACAGTCTTAACTAAAGTTTAGTTGGCCTTAAATCCGAGACAAATCGATTGAAACAGCCATTGGATCTAGAAGAAGGTGGTTAGAGGGCGGAATATTTCATTCCAACTATCCTAACCACCTCTTCTTGATCTTGGCTTCTCCAGGAAGCTACCCCTAGCCCTTGGGTAGTCCTATAAGTACCCCTGCAAATGAGGGTAATGATATAGAGGATTTTGATAGTGAAGCACTGTCAAAATATAATAAGAGAGAGCATTGGATATTTGAGCAATAGAGCCCTATCAAATTGTACACTCAATTGAGTATACTAAGAGAGAGCTATTGCACTTATCCCCTATCTACTTGCCAATATTCATGATGAATTGCATTATGGATGCCCTAGGAGTCTAGGAGAGCCAAGAAATGCAAATCCAAGCAAATGAAGGCCCATCATAGTGATTTTATCGCCAAATCTGTCAGAAGCATATCAAAGGCAACCCTTGAACATAAATTGGACAAGGAGGTTAAGCCCACTGCCCTTGGAATTGAGGGTAAGCCTATCAGAGTGCTGACTGCGGTTGTCAGCCATGGTTTATAGTGCAGACCACGCACCAGAGTTGCGGTTTGCAGTAGAGGTATAACCACATTCATAATTTCATTTATGTCCAGCTAGTTAGATTAGATTAGATGTTTTAATTTTTTAATAGCATTTTAGAAGACTTCTGACCGTAGAACTAGGCTAGATTTACATTTTATACTTATGCTTCAATTAGGACTAAAATGCTTTCTTTATGCATGTTTATGCTTCAATTTTCATATCTGATCCATGCATAGTGTAGCTGCTATTTCTCTTTATGCTATTACATGAATCTTGATTTACTTTGCATAGCTTAGAATATTTCTTTATGATTTCTTGATTATGCATGTTAATTGTGTCATTATGCAATTTACCTAAAAGGGCCTCATCATGAGAGACTGCCTATCTTTTTGACACTCTTGTTGTTTTTTGATTGGAGGGAATAGTTCCAAAGGAGAGCAAACCATCAATTTCCTTCCCCATTGCGAAGAAGAGGGCACCTCCACCCTAGAGAAGTTTGTGCCATTCTAAGAGGCATTTGGAAATCACACCTACCCTTAAGAGGGAAAATAATTGAGCACTCCTATTGTAATATTGTATCAAAATGAATATCCCTAAGAGGGATGTACTTGTAATTGGGTTTTGACTTAAAATATAATGTAATAAAGTGTTTCCTTTCTTGTTTCATGTGTTGTCAATTTCGTTTACTTGTATGCATGTTATATCTTTACCATTTATCATAATAGGATACGCCATCGGGTGTGACCCTTTTTGGTGGTTACATAGGCGATCACGATGGAAACCCACACTTTTAGGATTTGAATATGTTTTGTTGGCTTTTGTATTTGTAGGTACAGACCGCAGCTATCAGCTGTGACCCAACAACTAAGCCGTAGATACAAGGCATAGTTCACAATCAGAACCGTAGGTCAGACCTACGGTTTCCTGCTGACAACATAGAGAGACAATTCTAGAATTCCAGACAGTGTAGGACATGAGGTAGGTCCTTTTTCCAACCCTCTATCACTTTTCTATTCTCTATGTTTTTACAGTAGGTCAATTTCGAATGCAAATTAGGAAAGCAACTAAAAAAAAATGGTAAATCAATTGTCCTAGTTTGCTTTTCGTACTGTGCTTTCACTAGAAAGGTGCTGCTGGGAGCAGCGGACCTATGATTATAGTCTGCACTAGGCTACAGTATGCTTGATAAATATGTGTTGATGGTTTGCATGTGTGAGGCCCGATTAGTGGCCATTTAACATCACAATGTGCATAGTCCTAAAGAGCATCTAGAGTAGCTTGCATTTTATGAATCTAAAACGTATTTCATTTGCATAGCATTTATAAAATGAGCATGTGTACTAAATGATGCATTTATTTTATGTACATTAAAGAGAACCACAGACACCATGAAATACTTAAACGCTAGTGAGTTGGGCTTGGCATCCAACCACTAGTAGGGTTAAACGATGGTGGGTGTAACTTCCATCCATTGGCCCAAATAATATGAACCCTTGATATATAGACCAATATCAGATACAAGAACCATCTATAGCCTAGAAAATTTACATGTACTCCTCTTCAGAGGATATAACACTGACTAGGCGAGATTGGATGAGGATCTGGTAGGACCTGTGCTCCTTGTCCGGGTGTGGGATTCATTACCACACACGAGGGATTTACGTGACTTGGAGTTCATAGCCAAGTTGTCGAGCTACGAGCATACAGGTGAAATAAATTAAACCAAGAATAAAATCCAACAAGTTTTACAAAAACATGATAAGAGTTTCTACAACTGATACAACACATTGAAAACACATCAAACAATTTAGGGCTTAACTTTTAAAATGTAAAGGAGATAATCACATTGTTCATTTTGTATGCTTCTTTATTGCTTAATTCATCAAGATAAGTCCCTCCTTGAGGCCACAATTTTTAGTAATAGAGGAAACCTCTCGAGTCTTGTTTAGTCTATTCATCATGACGACTAGGCATGATAGAGCTCAATTACGAGCTAGTGAGTCAAAGAGTTCATGGAGGGGCTCTGAATGCTCCTGATGTTCTCCTAAGGATATTTTGAACCTCGTACACCTCTTTTCTATGTGTCGCACTCATTGTACACCTGAGGATCCAATCCTCCAAGCATGACCTTCTAAGAGTCATCGCGAGCTCCCTTTATCATGCAGGGGGTTCACCCATACAGATCATGGGGTTTCTTCACATTTGGTGAGAAACCAAGTCCCTAGGTATCCATCTAAGGAGATAGAGATTCATAGATCATACTCCATGAGTTAGTCCTATAGGGAGTTTGAGTCTCATGTGGCCCATGAGAGGTGACTACTCCAAGATCAATTGGAAGAGGCGTGTCGTCAGCGTAAATGCCTAGAGCGTGAGTCCGCAAAAAGAAAGAGAGTGCATCAACAAAGGTTGGATGAGATCCAATGATGTGAAGAGAGTATTTACCAATAGAAAGCACATGAAGAGAAATCATGTGAGGTTATTCCCAAAAAGAAGCTCATACCTAGAGTGTTCAGGAAACAAGTCAACATGACACACCTAGTGCATTGTCAATAGTTGCCACTTAAGCAAGCAGATAGCCATGTTTATAGATAGATAGACATGCCTAGGGTTGTCAAAGAGCAACCAAAAGAGACATCTAGGGATACCATGGGTAAGCGTGAGGTCGAGAGTAGTCAAGTCTAATAGGTGAGCAGTGTCAACACTCGAAGGTCATCACAATCCTTGGGGTATATACAGTCTATTCCATCATATAAGTAACCTATGATTAATTTCCATAAATAGGAAGTCAAACCTGTCCCTTTCAAGGAATCTAATCCTCCATTGCACATCATAGTGAGGATACAAAAATTTATGTATAAGTGAGTGCTAGTGGATACAGGATCATCGATTAATATCATTACCACCTTAGCATTCAAACATCTCAAAATTCCACTTTCACACATCAAGGAAACAAATTTCATATTACAAGCCTTTAATGATGTGGAATCCTCTATAGTAGGCACAATAGTCCTCCCCATAAAGGTGGGACAAAAGATTATTCCTATATTGTGCTACATTTTAGAGGGATCAAGATAGTATAATCGGTTGTTTGGTAGACCATGGATAAGAGCCATGGAGTGCATACCATCAATAGTGCATCAATGCATTAAGTACACCTATGGGGGTGAAGTTCATGTACTTGAAGCGGACCTAGATCCCTTCAAGTATTATAAGCCTAAGGATAATCCATAGGCACCAGGTGAGGCGCCTATGCATCTGCAAGCCCAATTGGATGAGCCTATCCAAAGTGTGAATACAGCTTCGTAGATGGTGTTGGAAGTGCCATCCCCATCGCTATCACCTATAGAGTCACCTACAACCCCTGCACTCTCGACACCACTTAGCAGGGAAGGATTAATGAATACCCTTACAGATTTGCTGACAACTACTTTAGAGGTATCATTAGAGGATCTTCATACTCCTATCAAGGAGTAAGAACCTAGCATGGTCATGGATGCACTCGAGTGTATCACACCCTCTTCATCCATCATGACACAAGATAGTTTTTACAAGTACTATGGTGAATATGAAGAGCCCATGGAGGCTAGTCTTACGATGTTTCCCACCATAGAGTCCATTGAAGATTTAGGTCAACTTTTCATCGAGTATCCACCTGCGGATCCTATCCTAGAGATATCATGTGAACATGAGGAAAGTTCAATTATCACAACTGAAATATAACAGCCTCAGTATGTGGACGAATTACCTGTGACGCATGCAATTGTGGAGTTTGCTCATGATTTTATGGGTATGATCAACATTAGGCCAGATGATCAAGTGATTCTTAATCACATAAAGTAGGAGATGGGGAAATCCAGTGGTGTTTCCACATTTCTAGGTCCAGAACTTTTAAAATTAATGACTTTTAACTCATTTCTCATGGCACCATATCGAGAGCACAAACAAGTAGGTTCCTCACATCATATTGGAGGTATTGAAAGTGACACAGTTCAACACAACGGAGTGAAGCAAGAGCTTGAGTTGAGTCATATGTATGAGCATGTGGATAATACTGATGAAGTGTGTTATCAGGAAGAATCCACATCAATACAAGTGAAGGAAATAGGTGATTTGCAATTACCTAATGGATCCATAGCATCTGCTTTTCTGTTTCCTTTAAATGACAGGTATTTTGAATCAGTTGCTAGAAATACACATGAATTCTTTGTCAGTATTGCAATCCATTTTAAGTCGTCTAGAATGGATGGAGCATCAAATGGGTGAGCAAGATAAATTGTTGTATTTTATTAAGAACCAAATTGAAAATCTAGAATTACAAAAGCAACCCTTGCCTGAGGACGAATCTGTTGGCAATTTTGGGTACCTTGGGTACTTTGCATTTGCTCAAGTGGATAAGTTGTCATTGATGTCAAGAAGCTTTCGAAGGGATTTGGTTTGATGGCAAATAATTTGTTTTGATGAAGGTTACGGCATGACAATTTCAAAGATTATTCAGAGCATGGACAGTGAGTTTCCAGGAAGATCATAGTAGCCCATTTGCAAAAGATCAAAGAAAAAGACAAGTAAGAAAAGTGTCGCGATATCGCGACATAAATAGCAGGTTGGAAAAATTGTCGTGATTTCGTGACATGTTAGAGGAGAGAGAAAGAGATGGCAAAACTGTCACGATTTCGCGACATGTTGGAAGACAGAGAAGATGCAGGAAAAATTGTCACGATTTCGTGACATGTTGGCAGAGAAAGAAAGCAAGGTGGAAAGTGTCACGATTTCGCGACATGTCGCATTTTCGCGACTCGAAAAGTGCAGGAAGGCAAAAGAAGGAAAAGTGTCACGATTTCGTGACATAATGCAAGAAAGGTTGTACGGACGAAAAAATGTCGCGATTTCACGACATAATGCAGAAGAGAGAGTCCGCAATATGAACTGTTGCGATTTCATGACAAGTTCGAAGAGAGAGAAAGTAATTCAAAAAGTGTCACGACTTCGTGACATGCTACAGAATTCGAAGTGAGAACTGTCACGATTTCGTGACATGCAACAAAGGGAAGAGTCTGAAATGAGAAGCGTCACGATTTCGTGACAGGCAGAAAAGAAAGCTTATGGATGCAGAAAGTGTCACGATTTTGTGACAGGTTGAAGAGAAAGCTTATGGATGCAGAAAGTGTCACGATTTCATGACAGGTTGAAGAGAAAGCTTATGGATGCAGAAAGTGTCATGATTTCATGACAGATTGAGATAGCGGCATTCAGCTGGAGAAAGTGTCACGATTTCATGACAGAGACAGTAAGCAAGTCTTCAACAGAAGAAGCGTCACGATTTCGCGATGAATTCAAGAAGGAAGAGCTCGAAGGTGAAAGCGTCATGATTTCGTGACATGTTCCAGTTTTGTGGGCGTAAGGCAGACAAAAGCATAAAGCAACGAAAGTGTCACGATTTCGCGACATGTTCCGTTTTTGCTAGTGTAAGCCAAGAAGAGGTTGAGAAAGCGAGAAATGTCACGATTTCGTGATAGAAGTGAAGATGACATCAGCAAAAGACAAAAGTGTCATGATATCATGACAAGAGCTTAGATGAAGTTGTTAAAGGCTAAAGTGTCACGTTTTCATGACAAAAGGCAAAAGAAAGTGTACGGTTGCAAAGGTGTCGCGATATCGCGACATGTTGTAGTTTCGCGACAGAAGCTACAGGAAAGTTATAGAGACAGTGAAGCCGACAGAGTTAAATTTGAGCCGACGTAGTTTAGGGTTACAGCCGACTAAGATCAAGGTTTTGATCTTGAAAATGTTAGTATAAAAGAAGAGTTGTTTGGAGAGTTGGGCATCGAATTGAGTGTGTGCGTTCGAAGTGCGACGTTCGTAGATAGAGTGCGGGGGAGGAGTTTGATCATCGAGAATAGAGTGCATTTTGTCGAATCGTCTAAGTGAGAGAGATCACAAGGAATCAGAGTGCACAAAGATGGTGCTACTGTGTTTGCACAAAGGAGCAGAAGCGGTCGTTGGATGCGTCGTTGAATGAGCATCGGAGTGTGCGAGATACAGTCAAAAGAGTGTTGTTAGCACAAAAGTGGGGAGTTGATGCTCAGAGTGTGCGAAGACAGTGCACAGTGTGTGCAGAGAGACGCCTGAGAGAAGGCAAAGTGCGACTGTAAAAGCATAGAAGTTGTGTATGTATTGGAGCAGTCTGGGCAGGTTCTAGTGAGAACTTGCAGAGCAGATCTGAGACAAGTCTTGGTGAAGACTTGGGTGAAGATTAAGCAAGCTTTAGTGAAAGCTTGTGAACCACTTTTGTGAACCAGATTTGAGGACCAGTTGAGGACAGAGATTGGTGCAGATAAGAGGACATTTGTGCTAGACCGAAGGACTGTGTTTAGTGCAAATTCGAGGACCAATTTTTGGAGGTGACAGAGTTGAGGACAGAGGTCTCCAGCCAGAGCAGGGAAGACAGGTGTCTTCTATGGATAGAGTTCCATTTGCTAAGGGCAAGTGGAGGTAGAGGTTTTCTAGAGGATCACCGACCAGAATAGAGCTAGGGGATTGGTGTCTCCTTTGGGTTGGTGCCCATAAACATTGTAATCGGGAAAGGTATTCCCAGAATTTGATTTGATAAAATTTAGTGAAATATTTTATCCGTGGAGTAGCCCACTTTGGGTGATCTACGTAAATTGTTGTGTCTCTATTGTGGATGGTGTTTTGTGCATTGTTTTGATTACGGCTATTGATACTGCTATCTCTACACTGCATAATATTAAATTGAAAGTTGAATTGAAGGAAAAAGTAAAAAATAGTCTTATACTGTTCACCCCCCCTCTCAATATAAGCTTGTGTTCTTCAATTGGTATCAGAGCGGGTGCCTTCAAAAAGTTTAACAGCTTGAAGGAAAAGCTAGCAAAGAACACAATGGATTATTCAAGTGGCAATGCAACACCTATTCTCGATGGATCAGATTTTGGTCTTTGGAGTGCAAGGATGAAGGTTCATCTAATGGCACTTGGGAATGAGGTTTGGGAAGTGATTGAAGACGGGTACACTATTCCTGAACATGGTCCTTATACTAAAGAAGACAGGCTCCTACATCACAGCAATTCAAAAGCAATGAATGCAATCCTGAAAGGTTTGCAGAAGGCAGATCTTACCAAGGTGATTCACTGCAAGACAACTAGTGAAATGTGGAAACAGTTGCAGGTAGTTCACACAGGTGATGTAAATGTCCGAAAGGCTAAGTTGAGACACTTCAAAGGTATGTTTGAACAACTCAAGATGAATGATGATGAAAATATTAGTAACTACATGCTTCGTATGGATGAGGTTGTTAACTCCATGAAAGACTTAGGTCTTGAGCTTGCTGAAAATGATGTTTGTGATAAGATTTTAAGATCTCTTCCTAATAGATTTAGTGAAAATATTTCTGCTATTGAGGAAGCTAAAGATTTGGATAAGTTGAAAAATGATGAGCTCCATAGTATACTTGCAGCATTTGAGTTGAGAACTCAAGTGAAGGTTGATGTCAAGAAAGAGGCAGCTTTCAAGGCTACCAAGAAATCCAAGGGTAAACAACTTCAAGAGAGTGATGAGTCTTCCAGTGATGAAGAGGCATATTACAACAAGAAAGGCAAGTTCTCTAGAAAGCACAAAAGCATGAAAAATATAAGATGTTTCAATTGTGGAAAGTTTGGTCATTATGCTACTGATTGTACTGTTCCCAAGAACGAAAGTGATGAAGATATACAGGATTCTAAGAGCAAGGATTCTGAAAAGCACAAGCATCACAGGAAAAACAAAGATGAGCGCAACAATCAAGGAAAGAGGTATTCTCACAAGCACAAGAAGAGTTTATACCTAGACAAAGCAAGTAAGTGTTCTAGTAGTGACAGTGAAAGTTCTTCAAGTGATACTAAAAATGAGATGTTGTTCATATCAGAAAAAGAGGAAGAACCGAAACATAGATTCATTATCATGAAATGTCTTAGATGTGGAAATTTTGGTCACCTTGAGGATGATTGCACAAATAATGATTTGGTTTCTAGTATGTATGAGGATGCTTCAAAAAACTATAAGGAAGATGCATGTATGGTTTTTGAAAAAGGTAGCACCTCTAGTGATAGGAAATCTAAAAAAGGGTTTGATGATTCAGAATGCAAACAAATAAAGGATCTAGAAAGTGAACTTACTAACGCTCTTAGTGTTTTGAAAAAGGAAAGAAAGAAGAATGCTAGACTCAAGGATAAGTTAGATGAATGTTGTATGGAGAGAGATGATCTCATAGAAAGTCTCGACGTCTCTATGGCTAAGACACAAGAACTCAAGGATGAGTTAGAGTCTAAGGTTCTTGAGTATAGTGAGTTAGAACAGAAAATGGCTTCTTTGAAAGAGGAAACTAAAGAGTACAAGGATAAGCTTTACAGGTTTCAAGATAGCTCCAAAAAGGTTAAGTCACTCATCAAAGGTCAAAGAAAGACAACGGATAAAACAGGCCTTGGTTTTGTCAAGGAACAAGCTGGAGAGTCTAGTAAGAGACTCCAAAAGGAAGAGAGTTCTGATGAGGAAAGTATTCCAGATTATGAGTCCTTGGATGATAGATGCATAGAAATAGAAAACAAAATTCAGAATGAGAAGAAGAAGTTTTCAGGACCCAAGAGGTCGAATAAAGGAAAATTTCACGGCAGATGTTTTGCGTGTTACAGGTTTGGTCACATGGCTGCACATTGCATGGCTCAAGTGAAGAAGGTGAATGGTAATTTTAGAAGCGCTAGTTTCTTTCGAGGGTATTGCTACTCTTGTCAATAGTTCGGGCACAAGGCAGTCTATTGCGAGGTAAATAACAGGAACAGGTTTAGGCAGAACTAGCGGATTCAAAGAACAGGTATGCCTAAAAGAAATAACATTGTTACTTGTTATAAGTGCAACAATGAAGGTCACACAGCTAGACAGTGTAGAGCTGATCTTCCAAGGTACAAGAACAGGAACAGTGGTATGAACAGGTCCAAGGATCAAGGCATGGACAAGAACAGGGATGAGAACAAGAACAAGAACAGTGACAAGAACAGGAAGATGAACAAAGAGGTTAAGAGAAGACCCGGCAAGGAAGTTATAGACACTGATGATGATCAGTGCCTAATGGGAGTTTTACTCCCACCCCAGAATTAATCACCTCATCAGGAGGTGGGGGAGGGACTAAGCTAAGAGGCTCATTCTTAGTCCCGAGCCCCAAAGGTGACCCTTTGCCATTGATGACAAAGGGGGAGAGATATGAGTAAGGGGGAGAGCTTCAAGTAAAGAGGAAAGCTTCAAGTCAGGGGGAGCAAAACTTCAAAGGAAGATTCTCAGTTGATAGCACAGTTGGTTTCAGTTTTGACTCTTGAGAAGTGTTTTCAGTAAAGGTTTGCCATCAATGACAAAGGGGGAGATTGTTGGCAATTTTGGGTACCTTGGGTACTTTGCATTTGCTCAAGTGGATAAGTTGTCATTGATGTCAAGAAGCTTTCGAAGGGATTTGGTTTGATGGCAAATAATTTGTTTTGATGAAGGTTACGGCATGACAATTTCAAAGATTATTCAGAGCATGGACAGTGAGTTTCCAGGAAGATCATAGTAGCCCATTTGCAAAAGATCAAAGAAAAAGACAAGTAAGAAAAGTGTCATGATATCATGACATAAACAGCAGGTTGGAAAAACTGTCACGATTTCGCGACATGTTAGAGGAGAGAGAAAGAGATGGCAAAACTGTCATGATTTTGTGACATGTTGGAAGACAGAGAAGATGCAAGAAAAACTGTCACGATTTCGCGACATGTTGGCAGAGAAAGAAAGCAAGGTGGAAAGTGTCACGATTTCGCGACATGTCGCATTTTCACGACTCGAAAAGTGCAGGAAGGCAAAAGAAGGAAAAGTGTCACGATTTCGTGACATAATGCAAGAAAGGTTGTACGGACAAAAAAATGTCACGATTTCATGACATAATGCAGAAGAGAGAGTCCACAATATGAACTGTTGCGATTTCACGACAAGTTCGAAGAGAGAGAAAGTAATTCGAAAAGTGTCACGACTTCGTGACATGCTGCAGAATTCAAAGTGAGAACTATCACGATTTCGCGACATGCAGCAAAGGGAAGAGTCTGAAATGAGAAGCGTCACGATTTTGCGACAGGCAGAAAAGAAAGCTTATGGATGCAGAAAGTGTCACGATTTCGCGACAGGTTGAAGAGAAAGCTTATGGATGCAAGAAAGTGTCACGATTTCGTGATAGGTTGAAGAGAAAGCTTATGGATGCAGAAAGTGTCATGATTTCATGACAGATTGAGATAGCGGCATTCAGCTGGAGAAAGTGTCACGATTTCGTGACAGAGACAGTAAGCAAGTCTTCAACAGAAGAAGCGTCACGATTTCATGACGAATTCAAGAAGGAAGAGCTCGAAGGCGAAAGCATCACGATTTCGTGACATGTTCCAGTTTTGCGGGCGTAAGGCAGACAAAAGCATAAAGCAACGAAAGTGTCACGATTTCGTGACATGTTTCATTTTCGCTAGTGTAAGCCAAGAAGAGGTTGAGAAAGTGAGAAATGTCACGATTTCGTGACAGAAGTGAAGATGACGTCAGCAAAAGACAAAAGTGTCGCGATATCATGACAAGAGCTTAGATGAAGTTGTTAAAGGCTAAAGTGTCACGTTTTCATGACAAAAGGCAAAAGAAAGTGTACGGTTGCAAAGGTGTCACGATATCATGACATGTTGTAGTTTCATGGCAGAAGCTATAGGAAAGTTACAGAGACAGTGAAGCCGACAGAGTTAAATTTGAGCCGACGTAGTTTAGGGTTACAATCGACTAAGATCAAGGTTTTGATCTTGAAAATGTTAGTATAAAAGAAGAGTTGTTTGGAGAGTTGGGCATCGAATTGAGTGTGTGCGTTCAAAGTGCGACGTTCATAGATAGAGTGCGGGGGAGGAGTTCGATCACCGAGAACAGAGTGCATTTTGTCGAATCGTCTAAGTGAGAGAGATCACAAGGAATCAGAGTGTGCAAAGATGGTGCTACTGTGTTTGCACAAAGGAGCAAAAGTGGTCGTTGGATGCATCATTGAATGAGCATCGGAGTGTGCGAGATACAGCCGAAAGAGTGTTGTTAGCGCAAAAGTGGGGAGTTGATGCTCAGAGTGTGCGAAGACAGTGCACAGTGTGTGCAGAGAGACGCCTGAGAGAAGGCAAAGTGCGGCTATAAAAGCATAGAAGTTGTGTATGTATTGGAGCAGTCTGGGCAGGTTCTAGTGAGAACTTGCAGAGCAGATCTGAGACAAGTCTTGGTGAAGACTTGGGTGAAGATTAAGCAAGCTTTAGTGAAAGCTTGTGAACCACTTTTGTGAACCATATTTGAGGACCAGTTGAGGACAGAGATTGGTGCAGATAAGAGGACATTTGTGCTAGACCGAAGGACTGTGTTTAGTGCAAATTCGAGGACCAGTTTTTGGAGGTGACAGAGTTGAGGACAGAGGTCTCCAGCCAGAGCAGGGAAGACAGGTGTCTTCTATGGATAGAGTTCCATTTGCTAAGGGCAGCGGAGGCAGAGGTTTTCTAGAGGATCACCAGCTAGAATAGAGCTAGGGGATTGGTGTCTCCTTTGGGTTGGTGCCCATAAACATTGTAATCGGGAAAGGTATTCCCAGAATTTGATTTGATAAAATTTAGTGAAAGATTTTATCCGTGGAGTAGCCCACTTTGGGTGATCTACGTAAATTGTTGTGTCTCTATTGTGGATGGTGTTTTGTGCATTGTTTTGATTACGACTATTGATACTGCTATCTCTACACTGCATAATATTAAATTGAAAGTTGAATTGAAGGAAAAAGTAAAAAATAGTCTTATACTGTTCACGCCCCCCTCTCAGTATAAGCTTGTGTTCTTCAGAATCACTTCTTGTAGAAGTACAGGAAAAGCCTTAGTGAAAGCAAAAGCCCATGTGGCTAACCCAACCATTGGATTCTCAAAGCAAGCCAATGTGGGGCAAGAGCCCAAAATAGTCACAACATAGTGGGATTCTGTTACAAGAGTCTATGTCTGATATCTTTCAAAAGCTACAATAGGCAGAGGTCATCACATTGCCTAATTTTATCCCTTTGAACCCAAATAGAATTAACACTACAAGTTACAGGGAGCATCACTACTATCTCTACCATCATATAGAGGGTCATGGCATTCGATATTGTCATGAATTTAAGAATGTGGTGCAAAATATTATAGATAAGGGGGTTTACCATGTAGACAATTCTCTTAGAGTGCCCCAATATGATGAAGTGGAGGTTACACCTCTTCATGAGCGACCTCAGAGTCGTCAGTCGCCTCATAGGCCCAATAGGCTAGTGCAATGAGTAGTTTCATTTCAAATGACTACTCTAAATTTGTTTCAAAAGTTACACGAGGCATAGGCATTTATATTGCCCGAAGTTGAGTGTAGGGCATCTGAAACTGGGTCACCTGATAGAGGTCCCTTTTGTGTGTATCATCAAGCACACGAACATGACATTCAGAGTTGCCAATTATTTAAGAGGGTCATTGAAGACCTAATCGAACAGGATGATATTCATGAGTATGGCTCTCTCGTTCACTCGTGCTGAAGCATAGGCACACCGGTGAGGTCAAATTTTCACCTGGAGGAGTTGAGTTCTATCACTCTTCTTGAATAGGCTGATTACTTTTCAATAAATAGCATGCATGTTGGGGGTCTTCAAGGTAGCATACCTTTCCCACCAGCCATGCCATATTCGATAAGGAAAAATGAGGAAGTTAGAGGTATTTTACCTCCCTCACCATTATCAAATGGCACACTCACTAGGGGTATATAGGGTAGCATGCCCTTCCCAAAAGGCTCCAAGGTTTCCTGAAAACTATTTGGTCAAGGTAGTCAAAAATCTCCAAAGGCGTCTGTAAGCCCTTTGGTCAATTTCAAAAGCTCTGAGGGTTCTCAAAACCATTCAGTCATCCCAAAAGGCTCCAAGGGTTCATGAAACCACTTGGTCGTGTTAGTTAAAAGCCCCGAGGATTTGCTTGTAATCACTCGGACATCCCAAAATTCCCCAAAGATACCCATAATCCCTTTGGTCAATCCCAAAAGCTCCAGGGATTCCTAAAAATCGCTTGGTCAATCTAAAGGCTCCAGAGGCATGTACTCATCGTTTGGTCAATTATGAGGCTCAAAACCCATAAAAATTATAAAATCAATAAAATCCAAAAAAATTAGTAAAACATAAAATCCAAAAACATTTGCATTTGCATTTGAATTTTGCATTTTCATTTTTCATTTACACATGCATTCGTTGCATTACTGCATTGTATATAGGCATTCATTATCCATTGCATTCCGTAATAGAAGGAATTTGTGTTTATCAGTCTTACAAACTATGCCACGTTTGTGTTTAAATCATGCATCTTTGCATTTACCATGATCCATCATTCATGAGAGTAATTTTGTTTTTCAACACAACCTATAATGTTGCTATGGAGATATACTATGATTTTTGATCACTCAGTCATACCTAGTAGTCTTATCAAGAGTTGGTAGAAAGATCGCTTTGCTTTTGTAGCTAAGGTTCAGTTAGTATAGACCTTAGCATATTAGAATCCTATCACTAATCAACAAATTAAACAATCCTAACAAGGACTAGGGGAATATGACAACCATGAAGCAGGACCGGGTATCTTGAAGCAAAAATAATCATTATTGCTTATCCCTCTGTGCATACGGTATGGGAAATGTTAGCAGTTGCAAAAGGACAGGTTAGTTCCCTATTTTAGAATCCCTTGCTTACAATAAAATGAGCATATCCCAAAGAGATATCCCACATCAATCCTCATGATTCATACCCTAGATCGATATCATAGATCGAATCCCCAGAGTGATATCCCATATTGATATCATAAGATCGATATTCTTAATCGATATACTAGAAATAGTTTTTCCAAGTAAATTTCTCCAAAGGAAATTTTTTGAATAAAATTATCAAATGTAAGTGCCGAAAAGTGAAGATCAAGTGAATATCAAAAAACAAGCTTAATCAAAGTGAAGATCATAAATCAAAAGTTTGAGCAGAGATCAAATGAAGATCCAAAGAAAGTTTAAAAAGAATATGGAATCGACTCCCTTGCTTTACTACATATGAGCAAGTATACCAAAAATTGAAGGATAGAAAGGAATGATCCTGAATCCCTAAAATTGTCAGCACTACTATACCTTACGCATGACGATATGTCTGACGCAATAGCATCTCGCTTATGAACAAGACCAATATTTGAATGTGGAAGAGCTAGCTTCATGTGTCCTACATTGCATAGTGGCTTAGTCCAACTGAAATCTAAACTTGAGATTGGATAAGACATTTGTGGAACCTCTATCTTATAAATGGGCTGAAAGAATCTTGCCCGACATAGGGGAACGCTTGTGTCTTATCTTAAAATAATCATTTGCACACATAGGTATAATAAACAGTTAGGGCCTATCCTAGCAAAAGCCTTTTATCTCATAAGTCTAGTGTGGTTAGTATGCAAATTTTGATAAGTCTATTAGGGTGTTTGAGTCTCATGAAAAACCTCAAAAATTTCTCCCATAGAAACAAAATGTCAAAAATTGCAACCATATAAATCATCAATTTGCAAAGTATTAAACCCATGATACATCATTATAAAAAGCACAATCAACATATAGGATAGATACCGGATGGATATTAGCAATAATATTTAGACGACCACTGACTATATCCTGCACATTTTTCAAATTTGAAAAAAGAAAATCAAATGGCACATTATATCATTCACATCATAAAATTTTGCATACCATTGCATTTCATATATGGGTGATTAATTTATTACATTCTTATCTTAAGGATTTTCAATTACATTCATGATTTTTATACATTATGTGGCATCATCCATTAGATTGATAAACATATTTGCATTCATTCCTTATGTTTTAAGTGATTAAAACATATAGGTTCATTTACATTAGATTAGCATCATGTAAATAATGCATCACATACATTAATGTATGAAAAGAAAGCAATATCAAATATGCGTTAAGAGAAAAACATTGCATCCATATGCATCCATAAAAAAACACATCTAAGCATCTAAGATCACTGCATATCATCATCATAAATCAAATAGCTATCTAGTGCATGTCATCCATACATCACATCACATAACATCAGAATAACATAAGCATTGCATCCATGTGCATCACATAAATAGAAAATTAAAAATAAATGAGTACACAATAAATGAGCCATAATAATGATCATATCATATATATAATGTGTGTCTCAAAGTACATGGAAAGTACAAAAATTCCCACAGGCTACAAATGTGTAGGTCCTTGACCTTACAACAAATGAGATATATCAAAAATATGTCCTACAATCTAGAGCCCTAGCTCTAATATGCTCCCCTTGTACCAGAGCTCTCACCATCTCCCTCAATGTTGTTCTTATAAGACTGCCCTACCTGCTACCCTGCTGACTACTATGGATCTTGCTGAGCACCTTAAGTATCGCCTAACCCGAAGAGGCATAAAACTCATCCAAATACCCCTTGTGCTATGGGCACCTCTATCTGCTAGGACCTATGACTGGACACTGTAGTAGACTGCCCTACCTCCCTGGTCCAGGTATGATTGTTGTCGCCATGGGTATTGGAGGACCTATGTGTCCTCTCGCTTCGATGGGTGAGATGGATCGAGCTAGCAGTGGACTGGCCTGTATTCTGAGATCTAGTTCACAGGGACTCTGTAGCATATGGATCCTCAAGAACCTTCACACCCAGCATCTGAATGTATACAACTAGCCGGTCTACCTGAGCAACCCTAGATGTGTGCCTCTCATTGGAACTCATAAGTAAACCCTATAGGCGCTTAATCTCTACCATAGGATCTTGGCCACCTGGTAGTACTTCTATTGGTGCTGCTGAAGGCCCCATAATCATTTGAGAGGATGGAAGATCCCCCCTCTATACCCTAAGCAGATCCTAATCTGCTATAGTCATATCCCTCTATGCCTCTACCAAGTCACAAGCATGAGTGAGCTCACCAAATTGGGTCTTTGTTGTAGTAGCCCAGGCGGTCAGGCTAGCAAGCTACTAGTCTACCTGTGCCAACCAATGATATATCTCTATCATTTGTGCCTACATAGTAGTGATAGTATTGTCACACTCCCTCTACTGCATCTAGAATCGATCGAGCTGACTCTGCAAGTCAGCCACTTGTGCTAAGAGTAGCCCCTCGGCACTGTCAGGAGGGACCTCATCCTCCTCTGGAGCCTCCTCATCAGGATCAATCTTGAGAGTCTCCTTAGTGGCAACCTCTATGCCCTAGTTTCCCTCTGTATGTTGGTGCACCCTATACCCGTCAGGATCCACCTCTGCTCTTGCCTGATCTACAGCGTAGCCTAGAGGTCCTATCCCATACCAGTAAAAAAGAGACCACCATCCATAATACTCTGGAGTGGTCATCGCTATGTCAACCCCAGTATCTTAGAAGTCTTCTAGAGCATCATATTGAGCTGGAGGATGAATCCATGGTATATCCCTCTCCAAAGCCAGGTGCTTGCAAGTAAATGGGATCTTTGAGATGTCCTACACCATGCCAAAATGATGCAGGACACGAGATAAGAACAGAAACTCCCATATATCGGCCTTTCGAATGATCAACCATCTATCCTAGCAAGCCTGTTAAAGCCTCTCACTGGCCTTAGGCTAGTTAGGACAATCCATGTAGGGCCACCACTGGATATCATCCAGCCCAAGTGCTGCAATTCGTGTGATGTAATGTTGGGTCTCGCCAGCATGAGTCCTGCTCTAGAAGCCCTCCTCCTCCCGAGGCCAATAATTAGCATAACATTGATGCTCATCATCAATTTTTGTAATGTGTAAGTGTAGCTCCCTAGGATGCTCTACTCTGATATGCTGCCAACCCCAGATCTAAAAAAATATACTACAGTTGATGCCCTTATGGCTACACTCAATAATATGATATAGCTCTCGATAGAGTTGATCTAATAGTGTGCTCCTCTAAGCCAAGAGTAGTGGCTGCTAGATAGAGCTCTAGACTACTTTGCATACAATAGCTAGAAGGTTCCATGGAATCCTCACACCTGAGGAGTCTAGAAGCACATATTGCACCACCAGGTGCATGAAAACCACCTCATGCACGAAGAAGACGTTCTTCCCTTGCCAGTAGTGGATATGGACCCCTCCGTGGTCGATGTCACTTTAAGCCACCTTGCTTCGAGCATCAAATATTGAGTTGAAGATGGACTCCTTAGCCCCAAAAGTGGAGCATACAATGGCCTCACCATCAATGGGGATCCTAAAGATCCTGTAGACATCCTCGAGTGTAATTGTCATTTCACCTGTAGGTAGGTGAAACGTGTTGGTCCACATATTCCAGCTTCAAGCAAACACAGTTAGATAGGATTGATCTACCCTAATGGTGGGTAGATCCAGAACGTATCCGAAGTTGAAAACTTCGAACCACTCTCACTCACCATCAGTGAGATCTCTGTGGAGAGTCTTTAGAATGTCAGGCTCTCACACTCTAGAAGTCAATCTCTGGAATAAATAGCATAAAATAAGGAAAAAGCTAACTAAAACATGCAAAAAAATTTAAAAACTGATAAAATTGCAAGGACATGTCATCATGCATGCCTACAAATTTAATTTGTCAATAAGACAGGTCAAAAATGCGTTAAATGATATTAATTGCCCCTAAAAATGTAGAAAAATTAAAAATTTTGCCAAAATTTTCCTAAAGTTGGCGAACTGGGGGTTAACCCTGTGGTCCGCATGCGGTCAAAATTTGACCATTGGAAGTTTGAATGCTGACCACAGCTAGTAGCTACGGTTCCTAATTGACCAATTGAGAACCATAGCTGGTACCTGCGGTCTCTGTTCAAAGTCTGATCGGGTGCGATACCGTGGCCAAAAATACAAAAAAAAATTAAACCTAGGCTATCCTAGCCTAAGATAAGGTTCATTACTAGTAGTTTAGTGTGATTGATTTATCAATTACTTAATTGGGTTCATTTTACTGGTAATGGATGCGAGGTCTTGGTTTTTGAGTTACCTTGCCCTCCCCTCATCCTCTGTGGCTAGAAGATGCTTGCCCGCGCCCTACCATCGTGCTGTGAGTCGGTGTGTGAGTAAAGTGTGCTAGGTTGCAAGTCAGTTTAGTCAGATGTCACTATTAGAGCTCCATTTTTTAGGTCACTATCAAGGAATAATGAGAGACATTTGGAAAAATAAGTATTTTATAGGCCCTAGCCGTGGTTCCCAAATTTGCAAATGGGAACTGCAGACCCTAGACGCGGTTTGCAATTAGCAAACAGTTTTAGAAAACCCCACCATGGGAAGGGCCAAAAAGATCAATTAATGCCTCCCATTGGGTCAAAATGCAATAAAAACAAGCTAATTTGGAAATTTGGTGATAATCAAGCACCGGGATCCAATAAAAAAAATTAAAAATTTGGTTGAGATTATAAAGTACATTCAACCGAGGTCATCGCTACGACAATCCTTTCATGGAGCGACACACCTCCCAGCTAAATAAATAAGCTCAATGTATAATTAAAAACAACAACAAAAAATCAAATAATTAAAACACCAAATGTTCCTCGTATTCAGTAATTTACCTTATACACTTTGCGGTTGCAGCGACTTGCGATCCATGCAATCCGAAAAGATGAGTAAATTACCATAAGGACATTTAGGGAAAAAATTGTCATCGTTGATATGATATGCTTCTTTTCAATCCCTAAAAAGGCCTTTACGACCAGACTGCTCCATGGGAATGAGGCGTTGCATGCCACTTCTTCTATGACCTCTTTTTCAGCAAATCATCGATAATTTGATTCATCCTAAATTTGATTGAATTTGTATCAATTTGATTCTCTAATATGGCTATTGTAGCCTGATTGATCCATGGGATAGAAGCGTGCAAATACTATTAACAGTTGGAATCAAAAGCTGAACTAGTCCTAGCCAATGCATTAATTTTCTCAAATCTAAATTTATTCAGATCATCCATGGTGGTCAAGTGACATTGTCGCTTTATTCATTGTCATTACCCTCATCGACTCATCACTTGAGGGGGTAGTCATAATATCAAATAATAATCAAAATCAACAGAAGATCCCTGAGATCGTAGATCCCTTGATCTTGTCAAAATTATGTTTGTCCTTGCGAATCATTATAAAAAGCTATCATAAGCTTACCCATTTGATTGGGGTAAATAGCAAATATGATAATTTGTTTGTAACTCTCATCCTTTTGGTTATATAGGCCTAACTCCTATTGTAGTGCCAAAGCTACTCGAATGTCTGATGACGAGTGCAAACTCTTTCAAGTTTAAGCCTCCAAAGAGTTGGAAGCAATGATTCCAGGATGTGCATCCTTTTGTTGGACTTGGGGCATCTAATGTTGATCCGACTAATGATCATCATAGAACCTTCGACTAACAGTCTTACAATGACACTGAGAGGGGGGGTGAATCAGTGTAGCTCTTTAATCTTGAATTTACAGCTCTTAAAACTGAAATAATGAAACCTTAAAATAGATATAGCAAGTATAACAATAGAGCATCACACAACACAAGATTTAACGAGGTTCACCAATGTGGCTACTCCTCAAAAATGACTGCTTGGACTACCATCCAAATCCAGCCTTTATAAAGCACCAACTTTACAATCAATTTACCAGCACCCACTGGAAGGAGCACCAACCCCTGATTTATCTGCACCAACAGAAAGGAGCACCAACCCCTGATTTACCAACACCAACCCCTGATGCCAAGCTGCAACCTGGACTTCAATTTTGAATCTAGAAGTTTAACAAAAAATACCTTCACTTTTACAAGACCCTGACTGGTCTACTTCACCTTTGCGTTCTCTGTGCACTCTACTCTCTCTGTGCAATCACTTCGCACACTCTACTTCATCATAGTCAAACTTCACGATCGTCTTCTCCCTTTTGTGCACTCTGCTTTCTTTGCAAGTTTCACACTTAGCACGATTCGACACGACTTGCTCTCTGCGCACTACGATCGAACTTCACACATATCAACACGCATTCGATGATATATTCAACACACTTCAATTCTCCAAATAACCCTCCTTTTATAAAAATATTTTCATGAAGAAAAACCCTAATCTCAGTTGGTTGTAAACCCTAATCTTAGTCGGTTGCAAACCCTAATCTTCGTCGGCTTACATCGGTCTTCATCGGCTTCAACTGCCCCTATAACTCTTCTGTTGTTGTTGCCATAAAAACACATGTCGTGATATCGTGACACTTTCGCCTTCGTACGCTTTCTCTTAGCTTTGGCCCATGAGAATACAACATGTAGCGATATCGCGACACTTTTTCCTCCGTACGCTTTCTCTTAGCTTTGGCCCACGAGAATACAACATGTCGCGATATCGCGACACTTTTTCTTCGTACGCTTTCTCTTAGCTTTGGCCCGTGAGAATACAACATGTAGCGATATCGTGACACTTTTTCCTTCGTACGCTTTCTCTTAGCTTTGGCCCGTGAAAATACAACATGTCGCGATATCGTGACACTTCTACCTTCTTACTTTCTCTCTCCTCCTTTAGTCATGAAAATGCGACATGTCGTGATATCGTGACACTTTTTCTCCTTAGCGCTTTATCTTGCCTTTGGGTCATGAAAACGCGACATGTCGCGATATCGTGACACTTTTTCTCCTTAGCGCTTTTTCTTGCCTTCGGGTCATGAAAACGTGACATGTCGCGATATCGTGACACTTTTTCTCCTTAGCACTTTTTCTTGCCTTCGGGTCATGAAAACGTGACATGTCGCGATATCACGACACTTTTTCTCCTTAGTGCTTTTTCTTGCCTTCGGGTCATGAAAACGTGACATGTCACGATATCGCGACACTTTTTCTCCTTAGCGCTTTCTCTTGCCTTCGGGTCATGAAAATGCGACATGTCGCGATATCGCGACACTTTTTCTCCTTAGCTCTCTTTCTTGCAATATGTCACGAAATCGTGACACTTTTTCTACTTGCCTCTTTCTCTTCCAACATGTCACGAAATCGCGACAGTTTTTACTACTTGCACTTTCTTTTCGAACATGTCGTGAAATCGCGACAGTTTTTCTTTCTTCTCAACATGTCGCGATATCGCGACACTTTTTCCACTTGCCTTTCTTTCTTCCAACATGTCATGAAATCGTGATAGTTTTTCTTTCTTCTCAACATGTCGCGAAATCGCGACAATTTTTCTTTCTTCTTTTCTCTCTTCCAACATGTCACGAAATCATGACAGTTTTTCTTGCCTGTTGAATATGTCACGATATCGTGACACTTTTCTTACTTGTCTTTTTCTTTGATCTTTTGCAAGTGGTCCACTTCGGTCTTCTTGGAAAATCATTGTACATACTCTGAGTAACCTTTGAACTCCTGTCTTCTGCATCTGACTAGCTTTTGAACTTCCTGTCCACTGCATCAATAGATCTATCTGACTGTGTTGACAACAATGACAATACTGTTGTTGTACCTTGCTCAACAATCTCCCCCTTTGGAATTGTTGGCAACACATGTGCAATTTCCTGTAACTCTTCTCCCCCTTTGACAATAATACCAAAGGGCTACTGTAGACTCCCCCTGAGTCCATGCACAACATTCTCTGGCACAATTTATTACACTTAGCAAAAATCATGAACATGAGCAAAAAGATAATCAAATACTTAAATGCTCCCCCCGAGAATGTGATCTCTCGTAGCTAGTCAATTCTTGGGAAGTGTGACCACTCCCAATTTATTGCGAAGGTACTCAAAAACTTCCTTGGGCAATGGTTTTGTGAAGATATCTGCTACTTGCTCTGTGGTTGGAACAAAATCCAACTTAACCTCACCTTTCGCAACTTTGTCCTTCAAAAAATGATACCTGATAGCAATGTGTTTTGTGCGTGAATGCATCATCGGATTCTTGGAGATGTTAATGGCACTGGTGTTATCACACTTAACTGATATTGGCTCACTGAAGCTAATACCAAGATCTTTCAGGGTTTGTTTCATCCACAATACCTACGTACAACATGTTGTTGCTGCAATATATTCTGCCTCTATTGTCGATAGAGAAACCGACTCTTGTTTCTTACTGTGCCATGCGACCAATCTGTCTCCAAGATAGAATGCACCTCCACTGGTACTCTTTCTGTCATCTACACATCCTGCCCAATCTGCATCTGAATACGAAATAAGGGTGAAGTCTTTACCTTTCGGATACCATAACCCATACTCCATAGTGCCTTTGAGGTACCGAAGAATCCTCTTCACTGCTGTCACATGAGTCTCCTTGGGATTAGCCTGAAATCGTGCTACCATGCATACCGCCTGCAAAATATCTGGTCTGGTGGCTATCAGATACAGTAAGCTTCCAATCATAGATCTGTACATGGTTTGATCAACAGTTGGAGATTTGTCATCCTTGCTCAACTTGCAACCTTGTTGTCATGGGAGTGCTAACTGGCTTACAATCCTCCATTGTGAACTTTTTTAACATCTCTTTCACATATTTAACTTGAGAAATAAATATGCCCTTCTTATTTTGATTAACTTGCAACCCGAGGAAATACGAAAGTTCACCAATCATTGACATTTCAAATTCTTTCTGCATCTTATTTGCCAAATATTTACACGACTCATCTTTGCTACTGCCAAATATGATATCATCTACGTATACAACAAGAACAATAAGATGCCCATTTTCTATTTTGACATACAAATTACTATCCACCATACCTTTCTTAAACCTTTGTTGAGTGAGATAGTTGTCTAGCCTTGCATACCATGCTCGGGGTGCCTGTTTTAAACCATATAATGCTTTCTTCAATTTGCACACCAAGTTGGGATCATCACCAAGTTGGAAACCATCTGGTTGTTCAATATAAACCTCTTCTTCAAGTTTCCCATTCAAAAATGCTGATTTTACATCCATTTGATAAACCTTGAAATTCTTGTAGACTGCTAAAGCCAAAAACATTCTAATTGCCTCTAGTCTAGCTACTGGTGCAAACGTTTCCTCAAAGTCAATGCCTTCAACTTGAGCATAACCCTTGCATACCAATCTTGCTTTGTTTCTGACTACCTATCCATCTTCATTCAATTTGTTTCAAAAAATCCATTTAGTCCCGATTATATTTTTGTTTGCAGGTCTAGGTACTAACTCCCAAGTTTTGTTTTTCTCAATCTGATCTAATTCTTCATTTATTGCCTTCATCCAACTCTCATATTTGCTTGCATCAGCAACATTTTTGGGCTCAATGCTGGATAGTAGAGAGTAGTTACTTACTACTCTTCTTCTTGTCTGAACACCAACTTTGGGGTCTCCAATTATTTGCTCTCTAGGATGATTTTTCTGCCAGCTGCCTGTTTTGAATTTCTTATTTTCTTCCACTTCTGAATCATCATCTGAGTCAATTTTTTGTATCTTTTCCATTTCGTTTTCCTCATCTCTTTCAATAACCTCTTCATAAATTGGGTAGTTCGTTTCATAGCTAATTACTCGTTCTCTACCTTCATCAAATTTAACATCGGCACTGTCCACAATTTTCTTTAGCTTCTTATTGTAGCATTTGTAAGCTTTGCTTTTTGATGAATAACCAACAAAAATACCTTCATCCGCTCTATCTTCAAACTTACCAAGATTATCTTCAGTTCTTTTGATGTAGCACTTGCTGCCAAACACTTTGAGGTATTTTGTTGTTGCCCTTTTTCGAACCATAACTCATAAGGAGTTTTGCTTTCATGTGTTCTCGGCATGTACCTATTTTGGATATACACCGTAGTATGGACTGCTTCTTTCCAAAACCTGTCTGCTAGACTACTTTCACCCAGCATAGTCCGTGCCATTTCTTGCACTGTCCTATTCTTTCTTTCTACCACTCCATTCTCTTCGAGGTGTCCTGGCTGCTGAAAACTGTCTCCTAATACCGTATTTTTCATAGTATTCTGTAAACTCCTCTGAAATGAATTCTCCTCCTCTATCTGATCTTAAACATTTGATCCTCTTACCTGTTTCATTCTCAACCTGGTTTTTGAAAATCTTGAACATATCAAAAGCTTCTGATTTATGCTTTAAGAAAAATATCCATGTCATTCTGGAATAGTCATCAATGCACAACATAAAATATTTGTCACCATTTATGCTTTGTGTTCTCATGGGTCCACATAAATCAGTGTGTATTAGTTCCAAAGGTTTGCTTGTGTAGTATTCTTTAGTTTTGAATGTGACTCTAGTTTGCTTCCCCTTTTGGCATGAAGCACAAATGTTGTTTGCAGGTTTGCTGATGGTGGGAATATCTCTTACAACCCTTTTTGAGGTGATTTTTACTAGATTATCAAAACTGATATGACCGAGTCTCTTGTGCCACAACCAATTTTCTTCTTCCTGTCCAATAAAACAAGCTCCTTTTGAAGTCTCTGAGAGCGTGTACAGGTTGCCAGATGTCCTTGATCCAGTTGCTATCAATTTTCCACTATTTTTTTTTCTCGACTTCACAACCCTGCTTCATAAAGACTACTTCATGACCTTTATCACAAATCTGACTTACGCTCAATAAGTTATGTTTCAACCCATCTACAAACAAAACTTCTTTTGACTTAATTTTTTCATCACTAATTTTGACAGAGCCTTTGCCAACTATCTTAGCTCCATCATTATTTCCAAACTTTACTGAACCACCTTCATATTTCTGCAACTTCTCAAACTTCTATTTGTCACCTGTCATATGACTGGAGCATCCACTATCAAGTATCCATGGTACATATTTATTCTGTGCTCTAAATGTTGTTTGTACTATTAAGGATTCCTTTTCTTCCTTAAGTCGCTCCTTTTCTTTCCACTCCGTTTTGATAGTAGATTTGAGCTCTTGTTTTGCCTTTCCCTTATCAATAGCTTGTGCTTGTTTTTCGGGAAGTTTTCTATTTTGTCTCATCCTGTTTGGTTGAATTTTTCTTCCCTGAAATTGATTTGAAGCAAATGTACTTCTACAGTTTCTTGCAATGTGCCCAAAATTATGACATTTATAACATTCTACTGTATAATTCATCAAAGGAGAGAAAGCATTTCTACTGGTGAAATTCCTTGGTCTTACATTATATTTGCAGTCTGAGATTTTATGTCCATAGCCATTGCATTTAAAATAGAAACCAGAAAAGGGATAATTGAACCTGGGTGATGGTCTTTGCCATGTTGTCGTAGGAGCCCTAGGTCTTCTTCTTCTTTGATGAGTGACATTGGTGAATCCATCATTGTCAATTCTCCTTTCGTGCCCGGCATTATTGCTTTCTTTTGCATGAGATGTTTTTTCTTGATCAACCTATCTCTTATCTTCATTCTTTATGGATTCTACATTTTTGGCCTTTGATCCATTAGATGATTCTCCTTCGACGAAACCCAGATCAAATTTGATACCTGTAGACCTTTAGACATTTATGATCTTATCCAGACTTCATAGAACTTTCTTCACGTTTGTGATAGCAACTAATTTTCTTATTCATCTCTTCTAGCTGCATTCTTAACCCAACAATCTCTTCTTCTAGCTTGCTGCAATGATCTATTTTCATGGTTATTTGCACTTCCAGATCTTCAGATATTTTCTTTATCTATACTTTCAAATTGGATATGATTTCATTTGCATCCTCAAGCCTTTTTGAAATTTTCTTATTCTTTTTCTTCTCTATTTTCCACTCTTCAAGTGCAGAGATCAACTCACCTACTAGATCTACTTCAGCCTCAGGGTTTTCACCACATACTTCAGAGTTCACTCCTTCTTCCTTTTCTTCTTCAAATGCCATGAAAAGAGCTTCACCTGTTTCCTCTTCAGAATCCTCACCTGAGCTATCTTCTGATGAACTGGCATTCCTGGAGATGAAACTTTTCTTCTTGAAGTTGCCTTTTCTGAAATTCGTTTTCTTCTTCCAGTCACTTCTTTCTTGGTGCGATCCTTCATCATTTTTGTTCTTCTCATTAAGTGGACATTTAGTCGCAAAATGCCCAATGCCTCCACAGTTGAAACATTTAAGCGGTAGCTTTCCTCTGTATTTTCCTTTTCCCCTTTTTAGTTTTCTGACAAAGTTTGCTTCCATTTCATCTGATGTCTCTTCTTCCTCGGACTCTTGTTTCGCGTTTTTATTTTTGAGGGCTTTAAAAGCCGCTTCTCTATCTGTGGGTTTAGATATTCCTATCCTCATCTCATATGCGATCAAGGAACCATACATCTCATCTATACTAAAATAATTTAGATTTTTAGCTTCTTCTATCGTTGAGACTTTAGAATCAAACCTTTGAGGAAGAGATCTTAATACCTTTTTCACGATGGCAGAGTCTTCGATATCCTCGTCGAGTCCTCTGATCGCATTAATGATTCCATTAACTCTCAGCATATATGCCTCAATGTTTTCATCGTCATTCATTTTTAATGCTTCGAACTGAGCTCGATGTGTCTGTAACTTGGCCTCCTTGATCTTATCATTTCCTTCATGAATACTCCTCAGTTTGTCCCATATCTCTTTTGCCGTTTTACAGCTCATGATCTTTACTAGTTCACTGTTTGTTATTCCGCTCATGAGAGCATTCATTGCTCTTGAGTTATTGTCAAACAGTTTCTTTTCATCAGCCTTCTCTGGAGGAGTGATGGGTATTGTATATCCACTAACTACTGAATCCCAGATGTCGTATCCCAAAGCACAGAGATATGTCTGCATCCTGATTCTCTAGAATGCGTAATTAGATCCATCAAACAATGGTGCTTTGTTTGATGAGAAGCCTTCACCACCTGCCATTGTGTTACTTCCAAGATCACCCTAGCCGGTTAAGCTTGTACAGGAACTTAGCTCTGATACCAATTGTTAGTCTTACAATGACACTAAGAGGGGGGGTGAATCAGTGTAGCTCTTTAATCTTGAATTTACAGCTCTTAAAATTGAAATAATGAAACCTTAAAATAGATATAGCAAGTATAACAATAGAGCATCACACAACACAAGATTTAACGAGGTTCACCAATGTGGCTACTCCTCAAAAATGACTGCTTGGACTACCATCCAAATCTAGCCTTTATAAAGCACCAACTTTACAATCAATTTACCAGCACCCACTGGAAGGAGCACCAACCCCTGATTTATCTACACCAACATAAAGGAGCACCAACCCTTGATTTACCAGCACCTACTGGAAGGAGCACCAACCCTTGATGCCAAGCTACAACCTGGACTTCAATTTTGAATCTAGAAGTTTAACAAAAAATACCTTCACTTTTACAAGACCCTGACTGGTCTACTTCACCTTTGCGTTCTCTATGCACTCTGCTCTCTCTGCACAATCACTTCGCACACTCTACTTCATCATAGTCAAACTTCATGATCATCTTCTCCCTTTTGCGCACTCTACTTTCTTTGCAAGTTTCACACTTAGCACGATTCGACACGACTTGCTCTCTGCGCACTACGATCGAACTTCGCACATATCAACATGCATTCGACTATCTATTCAACACACTTCAATTCTCCAAACAACCCTCCTTTTATAACAATATTTTCATGAAGAAAAACCCTAATCTCAGTCGACTGTAAACCCTAATCTTAGTCGACTACAAACCCTAATCTTCGTCGGCTTACATCGGTCTTCATCGGCTTCAACTGCCCCTGTAACTCTTTTGTTGTTGTTGCCGTGAAAACACAACATGTCGTGATATCGCGACACTTTCGCCTTCGTACGCTTTCTCTTAGCTTTGGCCCGTGAGAATACAACATGTAGCGATATCACGACACTTTTTCCTCCGTACGCTTTCTCTTAGCTTTGGCCCGTGAGAATACAACATGTCGCGATATCGTGACACTTTTTCTTCCGTACGCTTTCTCTTAGCTTTGGCCCGCAAGAATACAACATGTAGCGATATCGCGACACTTTTTCCTCCGTACGCTTTCTCTTAGCTTTGGCCCGTGAAAATACATGTCGCGATATCGCGACACTTCTGCCTTCTTACTTTCTCTCTCCTCCTTTAGTCATGAAAATGCGACATGTCGCGATATCGTGACACTTTTTCTCCTTAGCGCTTTATCTTGCCTTTGGGTCGCGAAAATGCGACATGTCGTGATATCGCGACACTTTTTCTCCTTAGCGCTTTTTCTTGCCTTCGGGTCACGAAAACGTGACATGTCGTGATATCGCGACACTTTTTCTCCTTAGCGCTTTCTCTTGCCTTCGGGTCGTGAAAATGCGACATGTCGCGATATCGCGACACTTTTTCTCCTTAGCGCTTTCTCTTGCCTTCGGGTCACGAAAACGCGACATGTCGCGATATCGCGACACTTTTTCTCCTTAGCGCTTTTTCTTGCCTTCGGGTCACGAAAACGTGACATGTCGCGATATCGCGACACTTTTTCTCCTTGGCCTCTTTCTTCTTCCAAATCATGTCACGAAATCGCGACACTTTTTCTCCTTGCCTCTTTCTCTTCCTACATGTCGCGAAACTGACATGTCACGAAATCGCGACACTTTTTCTCCTTGCACTTTCTCTTCCAACATGTCGCGATATCGCGACACTTTTTCCACTTGCCTTTTTTCTTCCAACATGTCACGAAATCGCGACAGTTTTTCTTTCTTCTCTCTCTTCCAACATGTCGCGAAATCGCGACAATTTTTCCTCCTTCTCTCTTCCAACATGTCACGAAATCGCGACAGTTTTTCTTGTCTACTGAATATGTCGCGATATCGCGACACTTTTCTTACTTGTCTTTTTCTTTGATCTTTTGCAAGTGGTCCACTTCGGTCTTCTTGGAAAATCATTGTACATACTCTGAGTAACCTTTGAACTCCTGTCTTCTGCATCTGACTAGCTTTTGAACTTCCTGTCCACTGCATCAACAGATCTATCTGACTGTGTTGACAACAATGACAATACTGTTGTTGTACCTTGCTCAAAATTATGTTTGTCTTTGCGAATCATTATAAACAGCTATCATAAGCTTACCCCTTTGATTGGGGTAAATAGCAAATATGATAATTTGTTTGTAAATCTCATCCTTTTGGTTATATAGGCCTAACTCCTATTGTAGTGCCAAAGCTACTCGAATGTCTGATGACGAGTGCAAACTCTTTCAAGTTTAAGCCTCCAAAGAGTTGGAAGCAATGATTCCAGGATGCACGTCCTTTTGTTGGACCTGGGGCATCTAATTTTGATCTGACTAATGATCATCATAGAAACTTCAGCATCATTTTAAGAGGTCTATTTTTTCTCAATGTTGTTCGATCTCACAACACATCTCAAAAGGGGCATCTGTAGACACCTAAAACATGTCATGTCGAGGGCAACTACTCATATGGACATGTTATAAGACCATATGGAAGATCTTGGACAGAATCCAAGATAGAGCAGTGATTCTAACCACTTAATTTGGGCTCCTTGGCCTAATCAATCTGTATCGCAACCCAAACCTATGATTTACAGCTGAACCACGGCTAAGACCTATGATTTGCAGTCTAGACCGCAACTGTGACCTACGGTCTTAACTGAAGTTTAGTTGGCCTTCAATTCGAGCCAAATCGGTTGAAATGACCATTGGATCTAGAAGAAGGTGGTTAGAGGGCAAAATATTCCATTCCAACTGTCCTAACCACCCCTTCTTGATCTTGGATTCTCCAAGAAGCCACCCCTAGCCCTTGGGTAGTCCTATAAGTACCCCTAAAAATGAGGGCAATGATATAGATGATTTTGATAGCGAAGCACTATCGAAATACAATAAGAGAGAGCATTGGAGATTTGAGCAATGGAGCCCTATCAAATTGTACACTCAATTGAGTATACTAAGAGAGAGCTATTACACTTATCCCCTATCTACTTGCCAAGATTCATGATGAATTGCATTATGGATGCCCTAGGAGTCTAGGAGAGCCAAGAAACACAAATTCGAACAAACAAAGGCCCACCACAGTGATTTGACCACCAAATATGTTAGAAGGACATCAAAGGTGATCCTTGAACCAAGGAGGTTAATCCCACTTCCCTTGGAATTGAGGGTAAGCTTATCATAGTGCTAACCATGACTGTCAGCCATGGTTTATAGTGCAGACCATGCACCAGAGCTACGGTTTGCAGCAGAGGTATAACCACCTTCCTAATTTTATTTATGTTCAGCTAGTTAGGTTAGATTAGATGTTTTAATGGTTTAATAGCATTTTAGAATACTTCTGACCGTAGAACTAGGTTAGATTTACATTTTATACTTATGCTTCAATTAGGACTAAAATGCTTTCTTTCTGCATGTTTATGCTTCAATTTTTATATCTAATCCATGCATAGTGTACCTGTTATTTCTCTTTATGCTATTACATGAATCTTGATTTAATTTGCATAGCTTAGAAGTTTTCTTTATGCTTTCTTGATTATGCATGTTAATGGTGTCATTATGCAATTTACCTAAAAGGGCCTCATCATGAGAGGCTACCTATATTTTTGACATTCTTGTTGTTTCTTGACCACAGGGAACAATTCCAAAGGAGAGCAAACCATCAAGTTCCTTCTCCATCGCGAAGAAGAGGGAACCTCCACCCTAGAGCAATTTGTGCCATTTTGAGAGGCATTTGGAAATCACACCTACCCTTAAGAGGGAAAACAATTGAGCACTCCTATTGTAATATTGTATCAAAATGAATATCCCTAAGAGGGACGTACTTGTAATTGGGTTTTGACTTCAAATATAATGAAATAAATTGTTTCCTTTCTTGTTTCATTTGTTTTCAATTTTGTTTACTTGTATTCATGTTATATATTTACCATTTATCGCAATAGAATACGCCATCGGGTGTGACCCTTTCTGGTGGTTACAACCATTAAGCAAGGATGTTGATATAAAAGCAAAAGAGCCCTTGCTCTTATGCTTAGGGGGTGCTTCATAGGTGCTTGATAATCTTGAAGTTATCATAATACCTCTTGCTTAGGGAATAATTATGTTTGTGCATATTCTTGCATAAGATATTATTAGGATGCATTTGTGTTCAAAGTATAAAACTTGATTGACAAGTAAAGTATTAATAACAATATTAGTAAAGTATTTGATATTAGTGTTAGAAGTTAATAATAATTTTAATTTTCAATACCTTTGTTTTAATATATATATATAAGTAATATTTTATTTAAGGTGCATTGATAATTAAAAATCATAATGGGTGAGAAGCATTGGAGTTTTTATGATGTATGGAAAATCAAGAAGTCACTGGATCCTTGAGCTCCCTCACTCTTCTGAATGCTATTTGAATTCTTCTAAATTCCAAGGTGGGTGGGGGAAATTACTAGTTGGAGGAGGTTTAGAGGGAGAAAGATCAAGGAGAATGGAAAAGAATTTCAAATTTCTATGGTGGAGGCAACTTCTCTTTTTTTCTCTATGGAATGGGTGAAAATACTTTCATTTTATTGCTAGTTTTTCAATTGTATTCCAAGTCTATCTTTATTGAATATCTTCGAGTAGCTTGAAAGTGGTTTGGATATCTGAGTTGTATTTTCTTTTGGAGTTTAGTTAAAAAGAACCAAATCCTATGTCCTTCAATTATGTATTGAGGTTGAAGTATCATTCATGATGGTCTGTTGTACTTTTAAGTCTAGTATCCGAAGGTCGAAAAGCATGCATATTCCTCTTTGTAAGTGACGTGATTGTACTTTGGATTTTAGATGTTATCATCTTGCTTATTATATCTTATTGATACTAGAGTTGTAGATTTTGATTACACCTTTGAATAAAGTTAGCTTTATGCTCAACAAATTGTATAAAGATAATTTTTTAGTGTGTTATTTTTGTTATTTTTTATTTTATTTTTTAGTTCATTGTCTTATTTGAGATGAGTGTATAAATATTAAGCATGTATATATATTTTAGCTTACTTTTATAAAATTATATAGGTTTTATCTATACCAAATTTATTTAGTCATGTTGTTATGTGTCTTTACTGTGTTGCATGATTATACATATGTTTTGTTGCATTGACCTACATTCCTATGTAATGTAGTGTTATTAATATTAAAGTCTTGTATGCTTGTCAATGCATATTTTTTAATATTATCTAAATTTTTGTAATCGTGCTATGAATGTATGATATTGTAAGAATATCCATCTGGCTGTGTGCTCCTTTTTATGCTTTGTAAATTGTGTTCATGAATTTTTAATGTTTATACCAGTGATTAGAAAAATTTAGCTATGTACTTTTATGTTTGTAGTCTACCAATTATTGTGTTGTTGAGCATCAACGTCACATTCTATTAGCCCATATATATATATTAGTTCACCTTACTTGATCCAGTAACTTTTGCTTCAGTTTGTGTTATAACGAGTTGGTATATAATTTTTAAATATTGTTATGTTATGTTAGGTTTATGCATAACATAATTAGTTACGATGCATGCAATTTTTATAAGGATATAATATTTGTGTTATTGCATATGATTTAAGTCTTATTTTATGTCAACGGATGATATGTTTCTTAGTTGCATTTTTTTACCATAAACCATAAAAAAAGAAGAGTGTCAATTATCTCTATATCCAAGAAATGAGGAAGTTTTTGTTAAAGAGGTTAAATAGTGAATTCTATCAAAGGGATAGTTGTGAATTGTATAGAAAAATATATATAATTGGATGAGAGAAGTATGGGATTCTCTCGAATATGCTTAATAGCATTGGGAAAATGTTTTGATGTTATTGTTGAATATTAATTTGCATAATGCATGTTAGGCTTGCATATACATCCAAAAGAGTTATCTTGATCCCTAATTTACATTCAAAAGTTTGAGGAAGAGGACCTATCAAGCAGAAGACTTGAGGAATAAGATGGAACTAATGATATTCTCACAATGACACTGAGAGGGGGGGTGAATCAGTGTAGCTATTAAAATTCAAATCTACAACACTTAATGCTGAAGCAAAGAGAACTTAAAAACAGGTAAAGAAATTTTCACAAGAGAGCACACCATAACACACAATGTAACGAGGTTCACCAATTTGGCTACTCCTCAAAAATGACTGCTTGGACTCCAATCCAAATCTAGCCTTTGCAAAACACCAATTTTACAAAAACTTTACCAACACCCACTAGAAGGAGCACCAACCCCTTATTTTTTTGCTACAACAGATAGGAGCACCAACCCCTAATGCCAAGCACCAACTTGGATTGCAATTTTGAATTATCTTAATGACATAAAAATGCCTTCGCTGTTTACACGACCTTGATTGGTCTATAATTAATCAAACTCTACACGCTCTCATGGCTCTGCTTATCTCTCTCTCAGCCCTCTTCTAACCCTATTTACATAGCAATTTATCACATAAAGCAACAACCTTATTCTTCACGTAGACCTGCTTTTATATCATATTAGTCTCTATTTTTAACTTCCATATTTACGCATGCAACCCATAACTGTTTCTTTAATATTCTCTTCTGCCACTTTTCAACTGTAACTTCTTCTTTATGTAACTCCTTTTGTATTTATAGAGTGGGCATTTCGTTAAACACGTTACATGCAACATATACCTCTACCATGACTGTTCGTCTTCTTTTCTGTGCATGCATGTATTTTTTGATTCTATTTATGCAACTGTTTGATTTCTTCTTCTTCGATTGTTCTTAAAATAGCTGCATGCTTTTCTTTTGTAATTGCTCTTGTAGCTATCGCATTGACTCCAGTTAACTCTTCTTATTTTGGTTGCATGCTTTTCCTCTACAACTGCCCCTTTAATTATTGTTTTGCTTTAGTTAACTATCACTGATTGTGCTATTGTGACCTGCTGCGAAATCGTGACACTTTTGTCTCTTTATGCTCTTCTCGCCATTTATCCGTGAAAACTCAACATGTCGTGAAATCGTGACATTTTCTGCCTACTTGTTCACATCTTGTCTTGCACCCGTGAAAACCAGACATGTGAAATCGTGACACTTTTTTCTTCCTTGCACTTCTCTGCCTTTTGCTCGCAAAAATAGAACATGTCGCAAAATCGTGACACTTTCGCTACCTTGTGCCTTTTATGTCTTTGGCCCATGAAAACACAACATGTCATGAAATCTTGACACATTCATTGCCTTGTGCCTTTTCTGTCTTTGGCCCACGAAAACATAGCATGTCGCGAAATCGTGACACATTCGTTGCCTTGCGCATTTTCTGTCTTTGGCCCGTGAAAACACAACATGTCGCAAAATCGAGACACATTTGCTGCCTTGTGCCTTTTCTGTCTTTGGCCCATGAAAACACAACATGTCGCAAAATGGCGACACATTCGCTGCCTTTTGCCTTTTCTATCTTTGGCCCGCAAAAATGAAATATGTCACGAAATCGCGACACTTTTCCTCCTTGGCGCTTTCTCTTCGAACCTGTCACGAAATCGTGACACTTTTTCTCCTTGGAGCTTTCTCTTCGAACCTATCATGAAATCGTGACACTTTCTCTCCTTGGCGCTTTCTCTTCGAACCTGTCACGAAATCACGACACTTTCTCTCCTTGGCGCTTTCTCTTCGAACCTGTCGTGAAATCGTGACACTTTCTCTCCTTGGCGCTTTCTCTTCGATCCTATCATGAAATCACGACACTTTCTCTCCTTGGCGCTTTCTCTTCAATCTTGTCGTGAAATCATGACACTTTCTCTCCTTGGCGCTTTCTCTTCGAACCTGTCTCGAAATCGTGACACTTTCTCTCCTTGGCGCTTTCTCTTCGAACCTATCGTGAAATTGCGACAGTTTTCTTTGCCTGTTCCTTCTCTCCAAACATGTCACGAAATCACGATAGTTTTCTTTGCTTGCACCTTCTTTCCAAACATGTCGCGAAATCATGATAGTTTTCTTACTTGCCTTCTTTGCTTCCAACATGTAGCGAAATCATGACAATTTTTCTACTTGCCTTCTTCTCTGACAACATGTCACGAAATCATGACAGTTTTTCCACTTGGCTTCTTTGCCTCCAACATGTCATGAAATTGTGACAGTTTTGCCAGCATTTTCTCTCTCCTTCGATATGTCGCGAAATCGTGACAATTTTGACAGCATTTTCTCTCTCCTCCGAGATGTCACGAAATCATGACAATTTTGACAGCATTTTCTCTCTCCTTCGAGATGTCGTGAAATCGCAACAATTTTGACAACATTTTCTCTCTCCTCCAAGATGTCGCGAAATCGTGACAGAAAACATGTCACGATATCGCGACAGTTTTCTTACTTGTCTTTTTCTTTGATTTTCTAAATCTGGGCCACTTCTGTATTCTTGGAAATTCACTATACATGTTCTGAATGACCTCTGAACTCCTGTCCACTGCATCAACTGATCTATCTATCTGTGTTGACAACAATGACAATACTTTTGCTGCACCTTGCTCAATAATATTCGTCTTTGGAATTTTTGACAACACTCATGCACTCTCCTGTAATTCTTCTCCCCCTTTGACAATAATACCAAAGGGCTACTGTAGACTCCCCCTGAGTCTATGCACACTATTCTCAGACAAACATTGTTATAATTAGCAAAATCATGAATATGAGCAAAACTATAAGCATAGGCATAAATGCTCCCCTTGAGAATGTGATCCCAATTGATAGTTAGTTCTTGGGAAACGTGACCACTCCCAACTTACTCTAAAGGTACTCAAAAACTTCCTTGGATAATGGTTTGGTGAATATATATGCTACTTGCTCTGTAGTTGGAACAAAATCCAATTTGACCTCACTTTCTACAACCTTATCCTTTAAGAAGTGATACCGAATTGCAATATGTTTGGTTCGAGAATGCATAACCGGATTCTTTGATATGTTAATAGCACTAGTGTTATCACATTTAACTAAAATTGGCTCTTTGAAGTGAATACCAAGATCTTTCAGGGTTTGTCTCATCCATAATATCTGTGTACAGCATGTTGTTGCTGCAATGTATTCTACCTCTGCTATGGATAGAGAGACTGATTCTTGTTTCTTATTGTGCCATGCTACCAGCCTATATCCAAGATAAAATGCTCCTCCACTGGTACTCTTTCTGTCATCAATACATCCTGCCCAATCGCATCGAATATGCAATAAGAGTGAAGTCCTTACCTTTTGGGTACCATAACCCATACTCCATAGTACCCTTGAGGTACCTAAAAATCCTCTTCACGACTGTCACATGAGTCTCTTTGGGACTAGCCTAAAATCTTGCCACCATGCATACTGCCTATAAGATATCTGGTCTGGTAGTCGTCAAATACAAGCAGGATTCCAATCATAGACCTGTACATGGTTTGATCTACATCTGGAGATTTGTCATCCTTGCTCAACTTGCAACTTGTTGTCATGGGAGTGCTAACAGGTTTACTATCCTCCATTGTGAAATTTTTCAACATTTCTTTCACATATTTAACTTGAGAAATAAAAATTCCCTTTTCACTTTGATTGACTTGCAGTTCGAGAAAATAAGAAAGTTCACCAATCATAGACATCTCAAATTCTTTCTTCATTTTATTTGCTATGTCACTACAAGACTTATCATTGCTACTACCAAAAATGATATCATCTACATAAACAACAAGGACAATAAGATGGCCATTCTCTGTTTTGACATACAGAAAGCTGTCCACCAAACCTTTCTTGAACCCCTGTGAATCAGATAGTTATCCAGCCTTGCATACCATGCTCTGGGTGCCTGTTTCAAGCCATACAAAGATTTCTTCAACTTGCAAACAAAGTTGGGATTATCACCGAGTTGGAACCCATCTAGCTGCTCAATGTAAACCTCTTCTTTCATTTTTCCATTCAGAAATGCTAATTTTACGTCCATTTGATATACTTTGAAATTTTTATGAACTGCTAAGGCCAAAAACATTCTGATTGCCTCTAGTCTAGCTACCGGTGCAAAGGTTTCCTCAAAATCAATACCTTCAACCTGTGCATAGCCTTTATAGACCAGTCTTGCTTTATTCCTTACAACCTGTCCATCTTCATTCAATTTATTTTGAAAAATCCATTTAGTACCGATTACATTTTTATTTTTCGGCCTTGGTACTAACTCCTAGGTTTTGTTTTTCTCAATCTGATCTAGTTCTTCATTAATTGCCTTCATCCAACTTTCATCTGTGCTTGCTTCAGCAACATTTTTAGGCTCAATGCTAGATAATAGAGAGTAGTTCCATACTACTGCTCTTCTTGTCTGAATACCAACTGTTGGGTCCCCAATAATCTGTTCTCTAGGATGATTTTTATGCCAGCTGTCTATTTTGAATTTCTTGTTTTCTTCTTCTTCTGAGTCAATTCTTAAATCAGCTGGGTCAACTTTTTGATTCTTTTCTATTTCCATTTCTTCATCTCCTTCAATGACTTCTTCATAAATAGGGTAGGTTTCTTGATTAGTAGTTTCTCGATCTCTACCTTCATCAACTTTAACATCTACACTCTCCACAATTTTCTTTAGCCTCTTGTTGTAACATGTGTAGGATTTGCTTTTTGTTGAGTAACCAATAAAAATACCTTCGTCAGCTCTATCTTCAAATTTATTGAGATTATCTTCAGTTCGTTTGATGTAGCACTTGCTATCGAACACTTTGAAATATCTTGCTGTTGCCTTTTTGCCGAACCACAGCTCATACGGTGTTTTGCTTTCATGCGTTCTTAGCATGCACCTGTTTTGGATGTAAACCACAATATGGACTACCTCTTTCCAAAATATGTCAGCTATTTTGTTCTCAGCCAACATTGTCCGTGCCATTTCCTGCACTGTCCTGTTCTTCCTTTCTACAACACCATTCTGCTGAGGTGTTCTTGCTGCTAAAAATTGTCTTCTGATCCCATATTTTTGACAGTATTTTGCAAATTCTTCTAAGATAAAGTCTCCTCCTCTGTCTGATCTTAGGCATTTAATTCTTTTTCCAGTTTGATTCTCAACCTATTTTTTAAAAATCTTGAACATCTCAAAGGCATCTGATTTAAGCTTTAAAAATAGTACCCATGTCATCCTGGAGTAGTCATCTATGAAAAGCATAAAGTATTTGTCACCATTTATGCTTTGTGTTCTCATGGGTCCACACAAATCAGTATGTATTAGATCTAAAGGCTTACTGGTGAAGTATTCCTTTGATTTAAATGTGGCTCTAGTTTTCTTCCCTTTTTGGCATGAAGCATAGATGCTATTTACTGGTGCCAATGGTGGGTATATCTCTTACTACCTTTTTTGAACTTATTTTTACCAGATTGTCAAAGCTAATATGACCGAGCCTCTTGTGCCACAACCAATTTTCATCTTCCTATCCAATCAAGCACGCTCCTTCTGAAGTTTCTGAGAGAGTATATAGATTTCCAGAAGTCCTTAATATAGTAGCTATCAGCTTCCCACGGTGTGCTTTTATGAATTCATAGCCCTGCTTCTTAAAGATGACTTCATGACCTCTATCATAGATTTGAATTACGCTTAGTAAGTTGTGCTTCAAACCAATCACAAACAAAACTTCTTTGGAATTGATCTATCCATCACTTATCTTGACTAATCCTTTGCCAACTATCTTGGCTCCATCATTATTTCCAAACTTTACAGATCCCCTTTCATATTTTTGTAATTTTTGTTTATCTCCTGTCATGTGACTGGAGCATCCACTATCTAATATCCATGGTGCAGATTTGTTCTATGCTTTGAAATTTTTCTGAACAATAAAGGATTCCTTTTCTTCCTTGGGTCGCTCCTTTTCTTTCCACTCTAGTTTGGCTACAGTTTTGGTCACTTGTTTAGAATTTTCTTTGTCAGTAGCCTGTGCATGTTTTTTTGGGAATTTTTTGTTTTGCCTTAAACTGTTTGGTTGAGATATTCTTCCTTGATATATGTTTGCTGTATATGTGCTTCTACAATTTCTTGCAATGTGTCCAAAGTTGTGATAGTTATAGCATTCTACTGCATAATCCATCAAGGGTGAAAAGACATTTCTACTAGTGAAATTTCTTTGTCCTATATTATGAATGCAGTCTAAAATCTTATGACCGTAAGCATTGCATTTAAAACAATAACCAAAAAAGGAATGATTGAACCTGGGAATTGGTCTTTGCCATTTTGTAGTAGGAGCCACAAATTTTATTCTCCTTTGATGTGTGACTTTTATGAATCCATCATTGTCAGCACTCTTCTCGTGCCTCGGCACTGTTGCTTTCTTTTGCCCGATTCATTTTTCCTTGATCAACCTTGATCTTATCTTCTTTCTTTACTTGTTCTACAGTTATGGCCTTTGATCCACTTGACGATTCTTCTTCGACAAAGCCCAAGCCAAATTTGATGCCCGTAGTCCTCTGACTATTTATAATCTTTTCAAGCTTTGTAGAACTTCCTTCAAGTTTGTGATAGCAACTTAATTTTTGATTATTTTCTTCTAGCCGCATTCTTAAGACAACAATCTCTTCTTCCAGTTTGCAGCACTCATCTATTTTCATGGTTAATTGAACTTCGAGTTCTTTAGATATTTTCTTAAATTCTTCTATCTATACTTTCAAACTGCTTATTATGTCATTCAATCCTCTAGTTTTCTTGAGACCTTTTTATTCTTTTTCCTTTCTATACTCAACTCTTTAAGTGCAGCAACCAACTCTCCTTCCAGATATACGTCAGCCTCATCCTTACTTTTTGTGTCACCTTCATATTTTTCTTCTGTTTTTGCTTCTTCAAATGCCATGAACAGAGCTTCACCTGTTTCTTCTTCAAAATATTCACCTGAGCTATCTTCAAAAGAGCTGACATTCTTTGATATGAAACTTTTCTTTTTGAAGTTGCTTTTCCTAAAATTTGGTTTCTTCTTCCAGTCACTTCTTTCTTGGTGTGACCCTTCATCACTTTTGGTTTTCTTATTCATTGGACATTTAGCTGCAAAGTGACCGACCCCTCCACAATTGAAACACTTAAACGGTAACTTTCCTCTATACTTTCCTTTTCCCTTTGTAAGTTTCTGAACAAAGTTGGCTTCCATTTCATCCAATGTCTCTTCATCCTCAGATTCTTATTCAGCTTTTGTATTCTTGTGTGCTTTAAAAGCAGCTTCTCTGTCTATGGGCTTAGTTTGTCCTATTCTCATTTCGTATGCATTCAAAGAACCATGCATCTCATCCATGCTAAAATTATTTAGATCTTTAGCCTCTTCTATTGCAGAAACTTTAGAATTAAATCTTTTGTGAAGAGTTCTAAGTACCTTTTTCATGACAACCACATCTTTGATTTCTTCGCAGGCCGAGTCCTCTGATTGCATTAATGATTCCATTGACTCTCAGCATATAGGCCTCTATGTTCTCATCATCATTCATTTGTAATGCTTCGAACTGAGCTTGATGAGTTTGCAGTTTGGCTTCCTTGATCTTGCTGTCTCCTTCATGGATGCTCTTTAGTTTGTCCCACATGTCTTTTGTTGATTTATAGCTCATGATCCTTATCAGTTCACTGTCTACTAGCCCACACATTATGACATTCTTTGCTTTGGAGTTATTCTCAAACTTCTTCTTCTCAGCAGTATTTTTTGGAGGAGTAGCGGGTACTATGTATCCACTTTCTACTGACTCCCAAATGTCGTATCCTAACGCACTCAAATATGTCTACATCATGAGTCTCTAGAATGGGTAATTAGTTCCATTGAATAAAGGAGCTTTGTTTGATGAGAATCCTTCATTACCTGCCATTGTGTTCCTTCAAAGATCACCTTAGCTGATTAAGCTTGTTCAGGAACCTAGCTCTGATACCAATTGATATTCTCACAATGACACTGAGAGGGGGGGGTGAATCAATGTAGCTATTAAAATTCAAATCTACAACACTTAATGCTGAAGCAAAGAGAACTTAAAAATAGGTAAAGCAATTTTCACAAGAGAGCACACCACAACACATAATGTAACGAGGTTCACCAATTTGGCTACTCCTCAAAAATGACTGCTTGGACTCCAATCCAAATCCAGCCTTTGCAAAACACCAATTTTACAAACACTTTACCAGCACCCACTAGAAGGAGCACCAACCCCTTATTTTTTTGCTACAACGGATAGGAGCACCAACCCATAATGCCAAGCACCAACTTGGACTGCAATTTTGAATTATTTTAATGACATAAAAATGCCTTCGTTGTTTACACGACCCTAACTGGTCTATAATTAATCAAACTCTACACGCTCTCACAGCTATGCTTATCTCTCTCTCGGCCCTCTTCTAACCCTCTTTACATAATAATTTCTCACATACAACAGTAGCCTTATTCTTCACACAAACCTACTTTTATATCATATTAGTCTCTATTTTTAACTTCCATATTTGTGCATGCAACCCGTAACTGTTCCTTTAATATTCTCTTCTGCCACTTGTCAACTGTAACTTCTTCTTTATGTAAATCCTTTTGTATTTATAGAGTGGGCATTTCGTTAAACACGTTACATGCAACATATACCTCTACATTGATTTTTCTTCTTCTTTTCTGTGCATGCATGCATTTTTTGATTCTATTTATGCGGTTGTTCGATTTCTTCTTCTTCGATTGTTCTTAAAATAGCTGCATGCTTTTCTTTTGTAATTGCTCTTGTAACTGTCGCATTGACTCCAGTTAACTCTTCTTATTTTGGCTGCATGATTTTCCTCTACAACTGCCCCTTTAATTGTTGTTCTGCTTTAGTTAACTGTCAGTGATCGTGTTGTTGCGACCTGCCACGAAATCGTGACACATTTGTCTCTTTATGCTCTTCTCGCCCTTTATCCGTGAAACTCAACATGTCGTGAAATCATGACATTTTTTGCCTACTTGTTCACCTCTTGTCTTGCACCCGTGAAAACCAGACATGTTGCGAAATTGTGACACTTTTTGCTTCCTTGCACTTCTCTGCCTTTTGCTCACAAAAACGGAACATGTCACGAAATCGTGACACTTTCGCTGCCTTGTGTCTTTTCTATCTTTGGCCCGCAAAAACACATGTCATGAAATCATGACACATTCGTTGCCTTGTGCCTTTTCTGTCTTTGGCCCATGAAAACACAACATGTCACGAAATTGCGACACATTCGCTGCCTTGCGCCTTTTCTGTCTTTGGCCCGTGAAAACACAACATGTCGCAAAATCATGACACATTTGCTGCCTTGTGCCTTTTCTATCTTTGGCCCATGAAAACACAACATGTCGCAAAATCGTGACACATTCGCTGCCTTTTGCCTTTTCTGTCTTTGGCCCGCGAAAATGGAACATGTCACAAAATCGTGACACTTTTCCTCCTTGGTGCTTTCTCTTCAAACCTATCACAAAATCGTGACACTTTTTCTCCTTGGAGCTTTCTCTTCGAACCTGTCGCGAAATCACGACACTTTCTCTCCTTGGCGCTTTCTCTTCGAACCTGTCATGAAATTACGACACTTTCTCTCCTTGGCACTTTCTCTTCGAACCTGTCGCAAAATCATGACACTTTCTCTCCTTGGCGCTTTCTCTTTGATCCTGTCACAAAATTGTGACACTTTCTCTCCTTGGTGCTTTCTCTTCGATCTTGTCGTGAAATCGTGACACTTTCTCTCCTTGGCGCTTTCTCTTCGAACCTGTCACGAAATCGTGACACTTTCTCTCCTTGGCACTTTCTCTTCGAACCTGTCATGAAATCATGACAGTTTTCTTTGCCTATGCCTTCTCTCCAAACATGTCGTGAAATCATGACAGTTTTCTTTGCTTGCGCCTTCTTTTCAAACATGTCACGAAATCGTGACAGTTTTCTTACTTGCCTTCTTTGCTTCCAACATGTAGCGAAATCACGACAGTTTTTCTACTTGCCTTCTTCTCTGACAACATGTCATGAAATCACGATAGTTTTTCCACTTGGCTTCTTTGCCTCCAACATGTCGTGAAATCGTGACAGTTTTGCCAGCATTTTCTCTCTCCTTCGATATGTCACGAAATCGTGACAATTTTGATAGCATTTTCTCTCTCCTCCGAGATGTCGTGAAATCGTGACAATTTTGATCGCATTTTCACTCTCCTTCGAGATGTCGCGAAATCGCAACAATTTTGACAGCATTTTCTCTCTCCTCCGAGATGTCGCGAAATCGCGACAGAAAACATGTCACGATATCGCGACAGTTTTCTTACTTGTCTTTTTCTTTGATTTTCTAAATCTGGGTCACTTTTGTCTTCTTGGAAATTCACTATACATGTTCTGAATGACCTCTGAACTCCTGTCCATTGCATCAACTGCATCAACTGATCTATCTGTCTATGTTGACAACAATGACAATACTTTTGCTGCACCTTGCTCAACAACTAATAATAATTATATTTATGCTGATTATGATATTGTAATTAGTGATGAAAAAAGTTAAAAATGACATGTGTTAAGTTAGGATATGAATTTTATGGAGGAATGGTTATTTTTTTAAATAATCTTGTTGAATTATTATGAGATTTGTTCAAAATATGAAAGTTAAATTTATGTTTCATTTTAATCTAAGTTTCATGGAGATAAATTATTTATAGCAAAATGGATAAGTTTTTTTATTGAAGAGAATAATGGTTATGATTATTTTAGATGTTGATTACTTAATTTCATATAAATATAATAAACACCTAATTTTAGTGTTATGTTTACAAGAAGTATTTAAATACTTTAGTTTTTATAATATGGATGTTAGTATTGAATTTTTGGATATGATTTTTTAGACAAAAATGTTGTTTAGGATCCTTAGTTTAAGAGGGGGTTTTTATGAGCATGAATGTTAGATCCATATTAGTAATCCCTAAGAGTTGAGTTGTACCCAATCCTAGTTGAGTTGTAGGTATACAATTCAACTAGGTAATTATGAATGATAAACCTTAGTAGCGAGGCTTGGATGATTTATAATGGTGAGGTTTGGAAATTTTAACAGTGGATTGGTATGGGATAATCCACCAAATCATTCACAGGGTAGTATAGTGGTGGTACCTTCTAGGTAGGAAAGCATGAACATGATCACTACCAGATGAGTGATAATAGTCTTAGTTAATTCATGGGTACATGAAACTAACTAACTACTAAGACATCATGCCATAGTAATTCTACATATATGGGGGTATGTAGGATTAGAGAATAGGCATTGCCTTCAAGTGATATATGCCTTAAAGGGTAATCCCTATGCCATGGCTAAGTTACTTATACAGGGTGGTGTATGGGAAATGGGGGGACCATTGATGGCATCTTTTCTAATGGTGAGATTAGAAAAGTGAACCCTAGGAAATTATGAGAAGTTGGCCACTCCTGTCCACTTGAGTGTCATCTGTAGTATAATGAACTCGAGATGGTTATGCCTTTATACTGATGAAAAATATTAGGTCTTCTTTGTAAGTTAATATTTGTTAAAAAAAAAACTTATCTTTTTCCCTTGGGTTGAGTGTTGGGTCATTATAGTTAGCCATTGAAAAATATTATCCTTTTTTAGTTTTACATTTGCATGTTTTGGTACTTATATCTTTAGCATGAAATATTATCTTAGACTAAGTTACATTGCTTGAAAATTTGATTGTCTTGGTTTGCCACTTTGAAAAGAAAAAGAAAATATATTTAGCTCCTTCCATCCATTCAACATGAAAAATAATGTAGATTTGTAACTTGGACTAGTTTTACCATTCTTGTTTGCATAATATTTGTCTTAGAAAGCAAAAAATAAAATATATCTAGTTTTTTACATCTATTCAATGTAAAAAACATGTAAGTTTAAGGATATTGTTTCCTTGCATCTTTGTCTATACATGTATTGCATATTCACTTTCCTACATATTACAAATATCAATCAATCCTTCGATATTTTTCAAATTAATGTGTCAAATATAGATTTAGTGTACATCTATAAATACCCTTGGTGAACACACTTTCCCAAAGAAAGATCCCAAAAACTTGAGGGTGTAGATACTTGTCCTTGATTCAAGGTGTGGTCGAAGGATCTCTATTTTTTGTGCCTCACAATATAAAGTTTATAAAGTGTAAAAAACTATTGAAGTATGGATTCTCATGTTTTGTATAAAAATCATTAAGCTTAACACCAATTTACATTAGTCTAAGACTATAAAAAGGTATGTTACAAATCAATATCAATTATAATTTATTAATAATAAAATAGCAGAGCCTTCAAGGATGTTAAAAAGGATGCAAAATCAGTAGGAAGCAAAATTTTTGAAGTTCTCATAGAAAATATCTCAATAATTCCCTTTAGTAAAGAGTGGGAAAGTAAGGATCAGTCTAGACTCACAAAAAATCTAGGCCTCTTGATGGGAAAACCTCAAATGGAGAATCCAGTAAGATTGGACCATTCTTATATTAGATGGATACCCCCTCCTCCTAGATGGATAAAGCTCAATTTTTATGGGGAAGCTAAAGAGAATATTGAGATTGCTAGAGTCGAAGGTGTCATCAGAAATGACATAGGTGAAATTCTTCTTGCCTTCACAGAAAACCTTAGGGTCTATACCAATCACTTTGTTGAATCCAGAGCCCTTTTTTAAGGAGTAGCTCTTCTTGAATCCATAGACTAAAAAAGGTGATTATATAAGGAGACTTCATGAATATCATCAAAAATATAAATTGTACTCATCCTACAACCTAGTTGGAGCATTGGAAACCTTTTGGAGAACGTTAAATAAAATATCCTACTTCATGAGGATTCCTAGTTTAGGCATGTCTATAGGGAAGGAAATAGGGAAACTGACTCAATGGCTAATCTTGGTATCCACCAAGAAGCCCTTACTATTTGGATGGACGGATTACCCTAGGTTCCCACTCAGCTCTACCTAAGAGATTCAAATTTCATTCCCATTGGACCCTAATTCCTTCAATCTCACTTTGGATTTCCAAGGGAGAGATTCCAAGATGAAGTGTACTTCTCACCATCCTATTTTTTAATTTCATGTTGTTAGGGAAGTCTTCATATTTTTTATTCCTAGTGTGACTTTCTAGTCAGGTGGAATATTCAATTGGTTTGTTGGGTAGATGATTTGACACCTTGTGACCCCTCCTTACTATGGGTTTACTTTTCTCGATGGCAAGAGGTATTTAATCAAGGGTTTTTCCACCTAGCATATTTGGATATTCACCTTGCTTAAAATGGTTAGTTTCCATTTTTTTGGGTTTAACTATGATTTTAGGGTGAGATAGAGCTTCTTAACCTCCATTGCTTACATGTGGTAGACTCTGAACCCTCCCCTTGTCATCTCGAGTGGTGTTGTGGTATTGGCATGTACCCCCTTGTTGTGATAGCTCCTTTGGAACCCAAAACCCCTTGTAATAATTTTATGGTGGTCTTGAGAGCATATTTCCCACCTCCCAATGACTCCTTCTACATTCCTTATTTGTATCACCCCCCATGTTATATATTTTTATCTTCTTCAATATGAATCCAAAGTTACTCTAGGGAATGCATTTTGGATTGGGATGCATCTCCTTCCACACCCGAATACACTTCTGGAAACTATTTTGAAATAGAAATATGGTGGGTAATTCATGAGTGTAGTTATCCTTCTAGGGTTTTTATCCTCTCTATCATCCTTCAAACCCATTCAATTTTGGCTACACTTCTCTTGGTTTACTAGCTCTATCACAATAGAAGGAAAGGAAGGAAGCAAAAAATGGTAGACAAAGAGAAAATAATTGAACTTGTTGCTCTCACCCTTGATAAGGATGTGTGGGAAATATTTTAAAAAGGGGGCTTTCTAAATTTTCTTAAAAATTTTAATGATCATGACAAAGATCTTTCCATCAAAATGGCCCACTCATGGAAATATGGTTAAGTCAAAGCTAGAGGTCTAGAATTCACCATCAACATCCCTACCATATTTGAGGTTTCTAGCATTCCTATTATTGGAGGATGTATAAACAAGGAGAAGCACTCCATGGCCAAGGAGCTCAAAATATTCAAAGGTAAAGGCGTAAACCCTGACAAGTTCTAGAATGGGATTCTTCGTGAATCCCTCTTATCTCCTTGGGAAAAAGTGACCATTAACATAATGGAATTCTTCATGTTGGGCTACCACTTTGCTATAGTGATAAGATTTCACTTAGCTTTCCTAAACCATATTTGGCACAAAAATAAGATGAAAATCCCAACAATATTATACAAATAAGTGGAAAGGACCATAAAACACGTTCAAAAAGAGGATTTTATGGTTCCTTTGCACTAGGTATTACTAAAATGTTGTTTGACCATGTTGTCAAAAAATATGATAATGTTGGGGTGGTAAGCTTGGGCCTTGAATATGAGAGTCCCTTTGACTCTGAGACGAAAGCCACTTCCTAGGAGGATTCTAGTAATGAGAAGGAAATATTGCCCTCTCTTGCTTTCTCTGACCACACTCTCTCTACATAAATGTGTTGTAGTGCTACTCCAAATAAGGAGGAGGTGATGATCAAGAAGGAACTAGGTTTGGGGTTTGATTTTTTGGATGATTACAGAGGTACATATGAGACTAAGAGGTGTTCTAAGCATCTAAAATCAAGAATAATGAAAGAGGAAACATCTACTCTGCATGTCATTCCATATTTGAGAGACTCTGGAGATTCTACCCCCTCTTCATCAAAGAGAAAGAAACCCTAGGCTTAGGGTGGGATATCCTTGGTGAAGAAAAAATATCCTATGGGGACTCTAGATTTTCATAGGACCCCCAAAAACACTTTGATAAGCATAAGAGAGGCATATGTTCCCTATAGAGAACTATCAAGATGGTTGTAACCTATGCTGAAGAGGTTACTCATTTAATGAGACATCTTTAGGAAAATTCAAAGGAATCTAGGGATGATATGGATCTCCCTGAGGAGGAGGATTAAGTTGGTCTATGGGTGGACCTCAAGTTCCCTTGTGGATATCTGTATATTTTATATTTTTCCTAGTTCTACGTTTTGTCTAGAGGATCCCTTTTAGTGGGTTGATCATATTTTGTCTCTTTTTTTCCATCCTTTTTGCTCCCTCATTTTTTGGCTTGTAAAAGGTTCAAGGACCCTTTCAAAACCCCTTATTAATCCAATAAAAATTAAAATAAAATATTATTAATTAATATCTAATAAGAGTGTATTATAGGATAGTTAAAACAATCATGTAAACAATGTAATTTATAACCCCAATTCCTATAAGAAAAAAGATAATTGAATTTTACAAGTGTATAATTCTTGCCATGATATTACTTGAAATAATAGTAGATATTATATCATAATATAATTTATTAACATAAATACCTATATTACCCAAAATATAGACCCATTAGAAGTAGCTTGAGTGTTTGCAAACATGTAATCATGATTCAAGTTACTAGAATGTTAATGGTCTATGTCGCATGGATTCTATTTAGAGAACTAGGTAGTCATTGCATATTTATTGAGATATAGATGGGGTTATAGCATTAGTAATAGGAGTTAAAATTGAGACTAGGGGAATATAGAGAGTGACCTACCATTTACTACTCTTTCTAGAGATATTTACATACATATATTTACAAACACCTGAACTACTCATGGATATCTCATGCTCTTGGAGAAAAAAGAGAGGTCGAGTAGGGGCAAACACTCTATACAACATTAAACCAATCCTCTATTCCACCTAGTTTACACCATGCATTGAGAAGGGAACTACACAAAGGGAAGACAATCAGAAGATCTACCCCTTTAAGGGGTTATTAAGGAGAAGGCAACCGTTTCTTAAAGTTGTTAATACGTATATAAGAGAATTGTATATAAGAGGTAGTCATTTCATTTTAATTGAGATCTAGAAGAGGTTATAGAATTAGTAATAGGAGTTAAAATTGAGACTAGGGGAATACAATTATGTGAAATTATTGATGCACTATGCAACCAATAAAAAATTCCCTACACATAGTATACACTATTCCCCTCAATGAAAAATTATGTGAAAAGTAAATCTAAAGGATGGTGATGGATGAATGAAAATTTTGAAAGAATGACATGTTTAACTATGAGTATGATTGTCTAGTTAGAAGATATTTCTTGTAAATTTTTTATTAGAACTATTTACTATCTCATGTATAATATAGTATAGTTGTATTTGACATGGGCTTGATAAAAATATGTTTCTCATATACTATTTCATCTAAATAATATAACTTTTGTATTACATGTTACGAGTGATATTTAAAGGCACAACCTTACTTTGAGTCTCATCATTTTAATAAGTGATATGTTAGAAAATATGGAATACTCTTAAATATAAAACTCACAATACTCCCAAGTATGATCACAAGAAATATGTAAATAATATACAATAAACTAATTCACCCCATGGCTTCACACCCATAAACACATAAATGAAATACAAAAAAAATACTATATTATTTATCATACATCTACTACAAAGCATGGTCTTCAATATATATATTTTTAACATGAATCTCTTCATATGCTTGAGACTCTTGACCTTTCTATTTTATATTACTCTTCATATTCTTCCTATCTCACGTGAGATGACTCTTCATATTTCTTATGAATAAGGTATTGTATTAATAACTCAAAAACCTAGACACCTAATGATTACATAAATCCAAATACATGTAAGACTCTTAATGATTACATAAATTCAAAATCACTATGATTTACATGCCACATAAAGTAAAAAAACCTATCAAATATTTACAAAATATTTAGAAGACATTCCAAGGTACCAAATAATGTTATAATCTCCAACACCCCCCATGATTATATTATTTGGTAAGTAGTTCATAGTATTCATTTGCATTGGTCTTCTCAAACATTTATTGTCCTTATTTATAGTGATGTTGTGCCTTGGTCAATTTTGAATATTTATTTTTGCCTTTGTCCCAATACTGATAGTCGATGCAACTTGTCTTTGTATCACTTTTGTATTCATAGTTTTATGTCATAAGATTATCATTCTTTGTTATTATTTCTTATCATACAATTTATATTAATAAAAATATTTGTGTTCTTATCATTTTCTTTAATACATTCATTTTGATATTCTTGTAGGTAAATCATTTTTTAGACTTTTATTTTATAAAAATAACTCAATACTTCCTTTATCTTATTCCATTTTTGTAACAACACCAACCTGAGAGAGTTTTTTGTTATATACACAAGGTAAAGATCACACCTAGGGGTTCACCAGATTTTTCCAAAGGTATAACCATATTTGGAGTTCATCATGCTATAGACGTATATTGAGTGGCATGAGTGGCCAAGCTCCCATAGGTAGTGGGGTTTACCTTCTATACCTCTGTGATACCATGGACACTTTCAAATGGTCACCTCAACTTTCTTACATTCTCCATGAATGTAAGACATCTTGACCATAGCATTGATATTAACCTTAACTTAGTCTTTAGAGAAGAGTAACACCCATTCTCATACCCATCATAAGCCAGTCTATAATGGTGCTTCTACGAGTAATGCCTTGAAGGCTAGATATTTGCATCTCCATGGTGGAACTACTAGCCCTAGTGCTTAATTAATCCATCTCTATGATGGGGTTAATTAAGATAACTACCACTCTACATGATATATTTACATGGCAACCTGGCTTACACACCCTGAGTTACCATCACTAGATCCTTTTTGCTAATGGTTTGTAGACCTTCACAGACGGTAGAAAGATCCAAGCTACACAACTTAAATATTTTTCAAATACTCCTCATCTTTGGGCCCACTTTCAAAATTCCTTACTCAAAAAGTGCCCATTGCAAAACTCCTAGGTGTTGCCTCCTCGTAACCGCCTTAGGTATGGTTTCATATTTTAGGTTCTTCTTAACTTGGCTAACTAAGAGCATCCAAAGAAAACTTCCAAGCCCAAAAGAATCATGGACCTTAACAAACTCTCTCTCCAACAACATAACATGATCCATACTAAAAAATAGATCCAAAGAAACATTACATAAGTATATATTACACAATTGTTAGTTGCATCCATCACATACGAATAATATTAAGCACACTTTTCTTTATCCATCTATCATCCATTCATCTACATAAATTTCAAATAACATCAACTCTTTATAAGAAGAACTATAGTTTAAAGCCTACAAATGTAATGAGAGAGACAATATCATTACTAAAGATTCAAAACCAACATAAAACATCCAAAGATACTTCTTAACCTCATTTTGTATCCGTCATACATTAATAGCAATATACAATATTCTTCTCTACAAGGAGAAAACTGATTACATCCTTCTCATGGAAAATACAATATTTTGGGATTGGTCCTTAAGAAGCAATTCATCCACATCTTCTCTTGTAATCCTCTTCACTTCACAGCAAGGTGGTTCTATGAATAGGGATCAAGACAACCCTTAGTATTTATCCAGACATGCAATACAAATATGCTATTTTATAAATCAATGCATTGAAAGATTGTCACATGAATGACCATACAAGTAAGCTCCATGAACACATATGCTTTTAAACGAATTAAATCCTTCTATTATTTCTTGTATTCATGAGGAACCCCATAATTCCTCGGCTAAATAGATTCCATATCTATTTTACATACAAAATCATTTATCAAAACAAAAAGTAGAATACCCCATAATATTCTACCCCTAATGGACTCCATGTCCCATAAGTAATTTAACAAAATTACTTATATAATTCAACAAAATTACTTACATAATTAATTCATTTGGTTAACCTTAATAAAGGAAAAATTATCTAATATTATCCAAAACCATAGAGTAATCCCAAAACTGAACTCAAGAACCAACAGGTAATTCCCTTATCTAAAACATAATAGTTAAACTTCTAAAAAGAAAGAATTCTATTAAAATCCTATACTACAAAAATTTTTATACAAAGATAATCTTATCATTGCACAGGTTCATTAACTTCGAAATAAAATAATTCATAGGTTTTGAAGGAAAAACAAACACAACGTATGAGCTAAAATCAAACAGGTAACTAAATATCATGGAAGAATACATAGTGCAACCCTCCAACATTGCAGCTCTATCCATTACGTCTTACATTGTTTGGACATCCCAACAACATAGGTTCAGGGTAAAAAAAAATATAAAGTAGAAGGCTTGATATTCTAGCAATGATCCAATCTATCAAGCAAGACAGACATCCCAACTTTCACCAGTTCAACCCTATGCTACAACAATTTCATTCTGACTTACATGATAAAATCTAACATTCTAGCAAAGCAAGCCCAAATATAGCCATACACTCTAGTTAAGAGAAGTAAGGTTACATGATACAACAGTTAAACAAAGCTATATCCAAGCCATTCATCCAAGCTAATGCATTTAACAAAGCAAACATTCAATTGAAGCTAAACAAATCCATTTCCAAGCTATACATCTAAGCTAAAGCATATACAAAAGTAAACATTTCTTTCAAAGCACACAGGTAGAAAGCATCGCAATTCCAATGCTAGAAGGAGAAAAATAGAAATTAATTTGTTAAGGAACGTTGACCTAGAATCCTTCATTGGGTAACTTTATCTAGAACTCACCAAGAAGCTTATGCCTAAGACAAAACATGAGTGCAGTAAAAAATAAGAGAACTGCAGGCTTACATTTCAACATCTTGATATTATCCTATCCCTTGGTGTAGAATTGGAATATATTTTTCACCGTAGTGCTTCCATCCCCTCAAAGAGCTTTTCACATCTGTGACTGATTCTTCATCCTACTCTCTACCATCCTCCTTTGCACTTTGTCCCCTTGTCTCATTTTGCAAGGCCCAAATATCCTCCCACTCATAACACTTCAAGGTGTTTACCAAAATATCTTGACAAGGAGGGTGGCCATAATTGACTTGTCATCCATGACCAAGAAGCTACATTCTTAATAAATAACACTAAACTTATTAACACCCCTCATAAGGTCATTTAAAGAACAAGTTATCTTTTCTTTAAGTTTTGCATTAAAACCCATTTTTAAAACAAGCACATGAGTTGATTAAATCATTCATTTTATTGATCAAGCTAATAATAGATTATTCTAAAATTTCTAATCCAACTCAAACATAAAAGAGATATTTTCTTTCACTCAAAGGTAAAATGCATAATCTAATCATCCAGACATCATTCCAAAATATAAGCATTTATTAAAGCAAAAGCAAGCAAGAAGAATTACACATCACCAATCCAATTGCCAATATCCTTTAGCAAAAGATTTATGGTAACTTCTAGGTAACCAAATTCTCACTATGGGTGGATTTTATTGATGATGAGCCAACAAAAAAAAATTATGAATGCATCTACATGCAGGTAAATTCTACCCTAGGTAAATCCTACCCTAGGGTTGCTTTCATTTAGATTGTGCACCGTTTTCTTTTTTGGGTATCTCATTCTCAGTGGTCAACTTCCTTGCCCACCCATGAGAGTACCTGGTCCTGCAATCATGCATGATATCAAAAGCACCACATTCTCATAAAATATGAACAAAGAAATAATATTAGAATAAATATCCATTTTTCAAATTGAATACTAAGAATTGAGACATCCAATCAATACATAGTCCATATCATAAATGAGTCTTACCAAGGTGGGTCATGACATACTATCCCCCTTGGACTAAAGATAATCCTTTGTGTTTTCCTGTAATACAAGTTACATAGCATTTTTTAATTAATCAAACAAATAAGGAAAATGTCTTTTCATATCATCCACTTTTCTCCAAGTGGTATTTTTATAAAAAAAACTAGTCCTACTGGACCTTGCGCTATTCTAGAGTTCATTTCCTCATCATTTTGGAACGAAACTCTAGAATATTCACTAGTTTTACCTCAATGAATGTTGAATCTATCATATACAAATTTTATACATCCCACACATGATTATGATAAACTATATACTTCCTAAGCATGGATACATGAAAAGTATCATGGATCTTTGACAAGTTGGGTGGTAAGGTAAGTATGTAAGCCACTAGATTGATCCTATCAGTGATTTCAAAAGGCCCAACATATCGAGGATCCAACTTAGAAGACTTGATGGCACTCTTCATGGGTTTAACTCTTAAGAATACTTTATCTACCACAAATAAGTATCTTGGTGATCTTTTCATATCAGAATAATTACTCTGACGGTCGAAAACTTCCTTAAGCCTTTGCCTAATCATCTAAAGTTGTTCCTTCTTCACCCTGATCATGTTTGATTTGATGACAACTCGATCCTATGATTTATTCCAAGATATAGATGTTCTACATTTGTGGCCATATAGGGCTTCAAACGGGTCCATTTTCAAGGAATCATGATAACCATTATTATAAGCAAACTCCACTAGATGCAAGAAGTCTTCCCACTAAGACTTCTGGTCCATGTAGTACATGTGAAGCATGTATTCCAAGACTTGGTTTACCCTCTCCATTTAACCATCTGTTTCTCGATGGCATATAGAACTTATGTTCATATTTATGCCAACTGCACGGTGTAGACCCTATCAATACTCAGATGTAAATCTAGAGTCCCTGTCCAAAATGATTACCTCAGGAAACCCATGTAACTTCAAAATATCTTTGGCAAACCTATTTGCCACTACTAGAGCATCATACTTGGTGTTCCCTAGTATAAATTGTGCAAAATTGGTCAACTTATTGAACACCATAAGAATTTCATCATGTTGGTACCTAGTCTTAGGTTATCCTATAATAAATTCCATATATATGACCTACCATTTTTGCATTGGTATATTATGTGGATATAATTGTCTTATTGGATGTTTATGCCCAACTTTCACTTTTGAGCATTCTAGGCATTGAGCAACAAAATTAGTGATATCCTTCTTCATCATTGACCAGTAAAAGGTCTTTTTCATGTTCTCCTTCATATTTTCCCATTAGTGATATCCTTATTCATCCCTGACCAGTAAAAGGTCTTTTTCATGTTCTCCCTCATCTTTGCCCATCAGTGATATTTTTCTTCATCCCTGACCAGTAAAAGGTATTTTTCATGTTCTCCCTCATATTTACCCATCCAAGGTGAGTGAAGTAAGGAGATCTATGTACCTCTTGCATGATCAGTCTCCTCAAATCACCAATTTTAGGTACAACTACCCTATCCTTAAAACATAAAAATCCATCCTTTATGCCAATATCCTTGTTCTCTTCATTATTTATTTTCATTTTAGCCTGAACTTCTCTGTAATACTGGTCATGTGATTGCATCTTCTTGAATTTTCTCATTAAGTCCATGTGACTATGGATCAAAGTAGTTATATGTATTCTTCTACTCAAGGCATCAATGATGTTAATTTCTTTGCCTTTGATATACTCTATACCAAAGTCATACTTTGATAGGAACTCAATCCACCTTCTTTGTTATGCATTCAACGTTGGTTGAGTAAATATGTATCTTAGACTCTGATGGTCGATCCTCAACTCGAAAGGCTTCCCTAGCAGATAATACTACCAAATCTTAAGAGTGTGCACATTAGTTGCTAGCTCCAAATCATGCATAGAATAGTTTACCTCATGCTTCTTGAGTTTCCTTAACTCATATATTACAACTGAATCATCTTGGGATAGAACCCCTCCCAAACCTTCTAAAGAAGCGTCAGTACAAACAAAAAAGTTTCCCTTAGGATATGGAATCTTAAGAATAGGTGCAGTAGTAAGCTTTTGCTTAAGCAACTCAAAAGTGGCTTCACACTTGTTCATCCATTTATATTCCTTTCCTTTTCTTTGGAGGTTAGTTATGGAGTAGGCTATTTTGGAATAATCCTTTACAAAATTCCTATAGTACCCAAACAAGCCCATGAAGCTCTACACTTCAAGCACATTAGTAGGTGATGTCCAAATAAAAATGGCCTTTATATTATTTGGATCAATAGCTATCCCCTCTACATATATGATATGCCCTAGATAATCAACCTCTAGAACATAAAAGTCACACTTTGAAAAATTCCCATAGAGTTGGTTCTTTCTCAACAACTTGAGCATAATTCTCAAATGTTTATCATGCACCTCCTTATTTTAGGAATATATCAGGATATCATCCAAAAATATTAAGACAAATTGATCTGGATGCTCGCTGAACACATTGTTCATCAAATTCAGGAATGTTGTCGGTGCATTGGTCAACCCAAAAGGTAATACTATGAACTCATTATGCCCATACCTATTCTTAAAAGTAGTCTTGTGAGTATCCTCTTCTTGGATACTCAGCTGATGGTATCCTGATTTTGAATCAATATTTGAAAATATGGTGGTACCCTTAAGTTGATCAAACAAATCTTCAATCCTGGGTAAAGGGTACCTCTTCTTACAGTTGCTCTATTCAAAATTTTGTAGTCTATGCATAATATCATTGAACCATCCTTATTTTTGACAAAAATAATAGGTGCACCCCATGGTGATACACTGGGTTTAATCAACCCTTTTCCAACAACCCTTGAAGTTGTACTTTTAACTCTTGCATCTAAATATGATTCATCTTATAAGGAGTTCTATGGATAGGTTTCAAACCCGACAATAATTCAATAGTGAAATTGAATTCATGCTTAGGTGGTAGCCTAGGAAGGTCTTTAGGAAAAACATTCCTAAACCTCATGTAAATTGGGTGTTCCTTAAAAAATTCCTCATTCCTATCATCCCCTATCTTGTGGTTCAACTTAATAACATAAACAATACCATATTTTCTAATAGTTTTATTTAGCTGCATTGTTGAGATCATTTGAGGGTGAAAGGATCCCTAATCACTATAGATTCTTAGTCTCTGCTTTTCCTTATCTATACAGTCTAACCATCTATCTTGGAAATTAATTAGAGCTCCATGAGACTTTAACCAATCTATTCCCAAGATGATATCAAAAGTATGTAACAACACTATATATAGATACCAAAAGGTAGAGCCATTGGGTAGGGTGATCTTATTTATGGGAAAACATTGATCCATTGAGTAGGTCTATCCAGACCCATACTTGAATTTCCATCCTTGTGATAAAAATCCCAATATTTCTGACATATTCTTGACTATACTAGAAGAAGTGAAACTATAAGTAGCTCCACTATCTATCAAAAATTTAATTTTCTTATCAAATAATTTACCATTTAAGAACATAGATGTGGCTTACCCATCTAGATTCTGGTTTCCAGTTGTTGCATAGATTCTATGGTTGGATTCCTCTGCCATTTTGATTAATCCTAACCAATTTGGATATTTTTTTGCATAGTGTGGTCCCCCACAATCGTAGCAACCATATTTGGACTTGGGTGTCTTTTCTATTTTGCTCCTTTTTCTGCTCTACTTGCGACGATTCTAACTACCTCTATCATTGAGAAGTATTGTTATTTTTCCTATTTTGGAACTTCTTGAAATTTCCTTGTTTTCTATCATCTTTCCTTTCAAACTTCAGATTACCTTTACTTTTCTTACTCTACTCTTTTTTTTCCATTTCATAAAACCAACATTTTTCCTCTTTCTCAGGGTCTATTTATCCTCTTCTAATAGTTTTGCATAATTAAAGTAGGTCTTATTTAATTACAAGTTGGAATCAGGTTGTAAAGCTTGGTCATAAGCCTTTTGTAGAGTCTCAAGCTTATGCACGTTTACTACCGATCTTATCTTAGTATCTACTCCTAAGATAAATTTATGCACCTTCATAGTCTCATCCTTATCATATAGTGGTACATACTTAAGAAACTTTACAAACCTCTAGTAGTAAATCTCCACCATCTTTGTTCCTTGGAGAAGTGTGGAGAATTCCTTGAATTTATCCACATAGTGTTGTTCTATGAGGAACATTTTCTTAAAGGCTTTAACAAAACCTTCCCATGGTAGATTTATTACCTTAATATTTTTTCTGACTTTAAAAGTGTTCCACCATTCCAACCACATCTCTTGTAAATGGATAATGGCCCAAACTATCCGGATCACTAAGGAGTAATTTTTCATGGAGAAGTAGATCTCCAACTAATTCAACCAAGCATTAACTAAATCATTCCCATATTTTCTAATGAATTTGGAGGTTTTTACATTCTTAAAATCCTTAGCTAGTTTTACCTCTATAAGAGCCCTAACTTCTTGCTCTTTTGTAGGAGGATTTCCTTCCTATCTAACCTCAGGATTTCTATTCTGTGAAATCTAACTCACTATAGTTTACAATGACTTTTGTTGGTCCATTTTCTCCCTTTGTTGGTTCATTTGTTCCCTTTGTTGCTCTATTTTCTCTTGCAAAAGAGAGACAACAATAATGAGGTTCTCCACCTCTCTATTTGAATTCAGTGAACTTTCCCCTCAAGGTATAGCCTCGATACTATATTTCCTATTATACCTTGGTAGTTGGTAATATTATATTCCTCTTATTTTTAAGTTTGATGCCATATTCCATGGCCACACAAAGACCTACGTCAGGTTACAATTTCTCTCTATTGTAAATATAAACTCCTATTTAGTTACATCATCCATGTAAACTAATGATAAAGTTTTATCATCCACTAATAACACTAATGGTCACCTTTACTCCAAGTAAGGTGTCATTCCCAAAGGAAGATATTTCTTCCTAAAGTCACTCATCAAGTTTGACCATTCCTAAGTCTTCGAAAGGGAAGCTTCTAGTCCTATAACCTATAAATTTGATACCAACTATAACAACCCAAAAACTAACCAACCCGAGAGAGATTATATATATATATATATACACAAAAGGTAAATATCATAGCTAGGGGTTCACTAAATGTTTTCAAAGGATTTTAACTTGAAAAGGTATAACCATATTTCTAGTCTATCATGTTGTAGATATCTCTCGAGTGGACAGGAGTTCCCAAGATCTCATAGGTACTAGGGTTTCCCTTCTATACCTTTGTGGTACCATGGAAACTTTAAAATGGTCACCCCAAATTTCTTACATTCTCTGTGAATGTAAGATATCTTGACCATAGTAGTGAGATTAACCTTAACTTAGTATTTAGAGAAGAGGGATGCCCATTTTCATATCCATAATAAGCTAGTCTATGATAGTGCTTCTAATGATAATACCTTGAAGGCTAGATATTTGCACCTTCACAATAGAACTATTAGCCCCTAGTGCTTAATTATTCCATCTCCATGATGGGGTTAATTAAGGTAACTACCACTCCACATGATAGATTTACATGGTACCCTTGCTTACCCATAATGAGTTGCCACCACTAGATTCTTTTCACTAATGGGTTCCAAACCTCTACAGATGGAAGAAAGATCCAAGCTACACAACTTAAATCTTTTCCAAAGATGTCATGACCCTCCCCTAGACAAATTTTTAAAATAAAATATTTATGAATTTATGTATAATCATTATTGGTAGATTGTGAAGTTTTATGAGGTTTTGATGATAAATGATAAGGTACTAATATACTTGTCCTTTTTGCAAGAATAGACATCTCCACAAATGGGTTGAGAACTAATGACTATTAGAGTCAAAATGATTTGACTAATGATTCATTTGTTGTGAAATTTTCCCATGTGTTTGCAAATTGTTATATTATTACTACAATTATATTATAGGTAGTGTTAAGTGGTATTAATACAATGATTTACAACTATTTAATATTGCTTTATTAAAACCAATGTTTAATGTTTAGTTTTATTTTATTAACATTATTGTTAATATACTAAAAACATTGAATTAATATGGACAAAGGGCATTTATTAAATAAAAATGCAAAGACTATAAAGTTAAAAAAAATCCTTCTTATTGAATGTTATGTTCGGGTAGTTTGGAAGTTAGTTTATTTTGAACGAATCTCTATAGGGTGTTATTTAAACCCTTATGGAAAAAAGAAGAACCGAAGGATTTGCTTGGGAATTTTTCATTTGGAGAAGAGGAGCTTCATGAAGAGAGTGTACAATCCATAGATATCACTGAAAGTCTTGGAGGATAGAAGCAACAGATGTATATATTAAAAGAATAAATAAAAGAATAAATAAATAATGAATGATAGAATTTTGTTATATTCATTAAAATGGTTCATTATTGATACTTATATTCATTAGAATTTTGTTATATGAGGTTTTTCATTAGAATTTTGTTATATTCATTTAAATTTTGTTATATTGGGATGCAAGTTATTACATGAAAAGTTGTTATTGTTACATAATTTAAATGGTTCATTATTGATACTTATACATATATTGCTTTAAAAAGAATAGTGGAAATATTTTGAAATGATACATGCATAGTTTAAGATGTTCCTTGTAGAAAATTGATGGCTAATATCAAAGGATATATCTTGCTTTAGGAAGTTTACTTTATAAAATTTGAAAAAGAATCTTGTGACACAGGAAATTTGAAGTATTTACTTTACTAATCGTCTTAATGAAAAAATATCATCTGAATTATTTTATAAGCATACAAATTAGGCATATAAGTTAGTGAATAGAAAGGAACTTATGGGGGTTCCTTATATTGTCTTTTGTAAAGGAATTTTAAGGGAGGATTCTAGAGAAATTGTAGATTGATGAATGAAAAGAATTTTAGTACGAGGGAAGAATGGGATTCCCTCGCTTTGTAAGAGGGATATTTACAATTACTTGTAATGAAAACAAAACATAGGAGTTATGGAAACTCTAGTGCAAATAGTCATAAATGTGGGAAGAATAAAAAAGGGGGTAATGGGTCCTTCTTCTTAATTGGCTAAAGTACTGGCAATGAAAATAAATATGGACTATTTTAAGGTTGGGTTTACTCTCAAAAAGGGTTCCTAGGATATATGGTGTGTCTAATGGATTATATTTTGTGAATCTTGTTATGGAATTTTGTTATATTCATTTAGTCCTTTATTGATAAAAGAATAAATAAATAATGAATGATAATGTTTACTCTTCTTTGATGAGATGTATATATTAAAGAATGTTATTTTTTATATCACTTTATTTCTTGTAATAGAATATGGAATAGATAATGATGGTATTGTTATATGATATATAAGGATAATGATTTACATAAGTTTCACCTTTGGGTATGGGGGGGTCCTATTAGAGAGATCTTAGCAATAGAACAATAAATAAAATTATAATAAATCCCTAAGGTTAGAATTGGAAATAAGGAGGATGTGATGGGATAATACCTTGGGGTTATAGTGGGCACATTAGTAGAGGATCGCTAAAGTGTACTCTGAAAGAAAGTGAACCTAGAATTCCATTGTAGCTAAATCCTTGTGATGGATTCTCCAAGAGAATGAGATATACCCATGTGATGTGGAGATGTATTGCAAATGATAGACATAGAAACCCGAGAGACTATGCATGAATTCCTATGGGAGATGTCATTTGGTGGGGTAGTAATTATAAAACCCTAATTAATCGATGGGTGACCAAAAAGGAGCTACCACATAAAGGGATGGTCACCTCCAAAAATTAGTTTAATGGTGCACAATAGTTCTATACCCAAATGAAATGTGTATAACTACAAGAAGCTAAGTCTAGTTTCCTATCGTCTCTCCTTGTCATCCAATATATCCAAGATCCATGATAATTTCCATGTATCCCTTCTTAGGAAGTACATAGTTGATCCTGACCATGTATGGAATTTTTCTTGCAGATAAATGACCCAATAGTAATTAAAATCCAAGTAATGAGGATTTTGGAGTTCTATTCCAAACAGATGAGGAATCAAACTCTGGAACAATGTAAATTCCAATGGGACTAGTACTTAAAAAAGAATGCTACTTGGGAGAAAGTAGCTGATATGCAAAAATATTTTCCATATTTATTTTAATGAATAAATGTAATTTGGTTCTTATTGCAATATACTTATGAAACATAGGGGACTGTGTTTAGTCCAAGGGGGGTAGTATGTCATGATCCTCCCCTGGAAAAAAAATTCAAATAAAAGATTTATGAATTTATGTATAATTATAAATGGTAGATTGGGTAGTTTTATGAGGTTTTGATGATCAATTATAAGGTACTAACAAACTTGTTCTTTTTGCAGGAATAGAAATCTCCACAAATGGATCGAGAACTAATGACTCTTAGAGTCAAAATGATTTGACTAATGATTCATTTGTTATGAATTTTTTCCATGTCTTTACAAATTGTTATATTATTGCTACATTTACATGATAGGTAGTGTTAAATGGTATTACTACAATGTTTTACAAATATTTAATATTGCTTTATTAAAACCAAGGTTTAATGTTTAGTTTTGTTTTATTAACATTATTGTTAATATACTAAAAGCATTGAAATAATATGGATAAAGGGCATTTATTAAATGAAAATACAAAGACTATAAATTTAATGAAAAATCCTTCTTGTTGAGTGTTATGTTTGGGTATTTTGGAAGTTAGTTTCCTTCGAATGAACCCCTGGAGGGTGTTATTTAAACCCTTATGGAAAAGAAGAAGAACGAAAGGATTTTCTTGGGGATTGTTTTTTTGGAGAAGAGAAGCTTCGGGAAGAGATTGCATAGGCCAGATATACCATCAAAATACTTGGAGGATAGGAGCAATAGAAGAACCCTTCATTTGGATAGCATTCGACACATCTCCAAACAAGTGCCTTCAAAAACATAAGGTACCCTTTTTGTGATAAGTTTGGAGTAGTAATGTTTAGGCCAATGTCATAATGTAAGTTCTCAAATTATAGATCATTATTGTTTAATGAAAACGTAGAACCTTAGATTGTGATTAGTAAGGCACCAAGATACAAAAGGAAGAATGTGCCTTTACTCCAACTTAGGCAATGGGAAGATTAAGACGTATCCCTTCTACCATAACACTTTGTGCAAAGTAATGAATGCACATCTATATAGAGCACACTCATTTGCACTAGTCAAACATAGTAAAACTAGTAGACTATGCACATGTTCTGGTTATATCACCTCTAAAAAGCCTTTTAGAATTATCGTTTTGCTATAGATATTCATTATTGGGTACTTATCACAGTGTACGTGCATCTGTAGTGTAAATCTAGACTAAGTTGCAACACCTACATGAGCGAAAGGACACAACCTATATTTTGAATCTTGAAACTAAAAATAAAACTCATAGAAATGTCACTTGGGGTTATTTAAGTTATAAATTCCACCTTTGGACCTTTGTGATTATACAATGATCAATTGATAAAGTCATCCCGGTGATAACAACCGAATGATTTTCATGCGTAATTTATTAAAAAAAAGTATAGTTCCATGATGAAGGTCTCACATAAAAGCTAGATCACAACAACATGTCACTATGGTACGTATGTAAAGCCACCTATAATAGCATAAACTCTAGAACCCAAGTTGTGACACACTTTTTATAATGTAATTAATATTTGAATATGTTAATGTTACATAGTAGCCTTGAGTTGGAACGTAGATGATGCGTAGGAGATAGTGAATATTAGTTTTACAATCGGATAGCACTAAATGATTCTTTGAGTGCACTTTGGATGAAGAGATAAAATAAGCATTATGTATGTTAATTCAATTGTACGTTTTAAAAATTTTATAATATAAATAGTGTTCCTATGATCAAAGGTGTTTTTATTTTGAAAACAAAAGAGGACTGACCATAAGGAAATAAATACCCTTGAAAGAGTTAATTATAAGAGTCTTATCGAACGATGAAAAATCACCTTTAGATAATAATTTTATTCTTAGATTAGAACTATGTTTAAAGAATAATAATGTGAATATATTGGGATGCAAGTTATTTAATATTTTAGTTGTTGTTGTTACATAATTGAAATGGTTCATGATTTATGCTTATACATATATTGTTGTAAAAATAATAGTGGAATATTTTGAAATGATACATGTATAGTTTAAGATGTTGCTTGTGGAAAACTAAATGGCTTTAGAATATCAAAGGATATATCTTGTTGTAGGAAGTTTACTTTATAAATTTTGGAAAAGAATTTTGTGACACCAGAAATTTGAAGTATTTTCTTTACTAATATTCTTAATGAAAAAAATATCATTTGAGTTCCTTATACTGTATTTTGTAAAAGAATGTTTGAGGGAGGATTCTAGAGAAATTGTAGAATGATGAATGAAAAGAATTTTAGTATGAGGGAAGAATGGGATTCCCTCACTTTGTAAAAGGTAGATTTATAATTTCTTGTAATGAAAACAAAACATAGGAGTTATGGAAACTCTAGTGCAAATAGTCATAAATGTAGGAAGAAAAAAAGGGGCAATAGATCCCTCTTCTTAATTGGCTAAAGGACTGGCAATGAAAACAAAGATGGACTATTTTAAGGTTGGGTTTACTCCTGAAAAGGGTTCCTCGGATATATGGTGTGTCTAATGGATTATCTTTTGTGAATCTTGTTATGGAATTTTGTTATGTTCATTTAGTGCTTTATTGCTATAAGAATAAATAAATAAGAAATGGTAATGTTTACTCTGCTTTGATGAGATGTATATATTAAAGAATGTTGTTTTTTATATCACTTTATTTCTTGCAATAGAATATGGAAAAGAAAATGATGGTATTGTTATATGATATCTAAGAATAATGATGTACATAAGTTTCACATTTGGGTATGGGGAATCTTCTTAGAGAGATCTTAGCAATAAAACAACAAATAAAATTATACTAAATCCCTAAGATTAGAACTGGAACTAAGGAGATGTGATGGGATAATCCCTTAGGGTTATAGTGGGAACTTTAGTAAAGGATCGCTAAAGTGTGCTCTGAAAGAAAGCAAGCCTAGAACTCCATTGTAGCTAAATCATTGTGATGGATTCTCCAAGAGAATGAGAGATACACTTGTAAGGAAGAGATGTCTTGCAAATGATAGACATAGGAACCTGAAAGACTATAGGTGAATTCCTATGGGAGATGTTATTTGGTGGGGTAGTAATTGAAAAACCATAATTAATCGATGGGTAACCAAAAATGAGTTACCACATAAATGGGTAGTCACCTCCATTAAATTATCCAAAAATTAGTTTAACAGTGCATAGTAGTTGTATACCTAAAATAAATATGTATAACTACAAGAAGCTTACGCCTAAATACTAGTGTGGAATGATAGACACTAGTCATGGATTTAGCATCCCTTTTCTCAAATGATCGAGATAGGGTTAACCCTTGCACCATGGTCAAAAGTTCCTTCAACAGAAAGAAAGGAAAATTTTATGTGATCATACAAAGGTATCCTTTAAGTTGTATGGGTAGTGTATAATGTAATCCCCAAAATTAACATGGGATATTGGCTACTCCTATCCACCCAGGGGATGTTGCAACATCTAAAACCTGGAAGTGAAAGAAAACATTCTAAGGAATTTATCCAAAATATCTGACTTGCTGTGAACCTTTAAAGGAAAAAGAATTGGGTAGATTTTATGGTTGTTACAAAATACTCCTTGTATTTGGGTCTACTTTTGAAATTCCTTAATAAAAAAGTGCCCATTGCAAAACTCTTAGGTGTTTTCCCTCGAAACAACCTTAGTTTTGGTTTCATCTTCACTTGGGTAACTATGAGCACCCAGACAAAAAACCCAAGCCCAAAAGAAGCATGGACCTTAACAAACTCTCTCTCCAACAACATAACATGATCCATACTAAATAATAGATCCAAAGCAACATTACACAAGCATATATTACACAATTATTAGTTGCATATATCCCATAAACATAACATTAAGCATACTTTCCTTTATCCATATATCATCCATTCAACTACATAAATTTAAAAGAACAACATCTCTTTAAAAGAACTAGAGTTTAAAGCCTAAAAAGTGTAATGAGATAGATAATATCATTATTGAAGCTTTAAAACCAACATAAAACATCCAATTATACTTCTTAATCTCATTTTGATCCATCATATATTAAAAACAATATACAATATTCTTCTCTACAAGGAGAAAACTTATTACATCCTTCTCATGGAAAATACAATAATTTGGGATTGACCCTTAAGAAGTAATTCATTTGTCTCTTCTCCTGAAATCCTCTTCACTTCATGACAGGGAAGTTCTATGAATAGGGATCAGGACAACCCCTACTCTTAATCCATGCATGCAATACTAATATGCTCTTTTATAGAAAAGTGCATTAAATTTTGTGTGGCGTATTTTGTGGTGGACAATGCATAATACTGTGGTGGCCATAAAAAATAGATAATGTACCCGAATATTCATGGAAGATACAAATTCCACCATGTAAAATAAAAAAAATAGTGCATTAAAAGACTACCACATGAATGACCATACAAGTAAGCTCCAGGAACACACATGCTTTTAAAAGAAATAAATCCTTCTATTTTATCTTGCATACATGAGGAATCCTATAATTCCTCAACTAAATAGATTCCACATCTATTTTACATACAAAATACTTTATCAAAACAAAACATAGAATACCCCATAATATTTTATCCCCAATGGACTTTGCATCCCATAAGTAATTCAACAAATTACTTTCATAATTCATTCATTCGGTTAAAAAAACGAACAATTATCTAATATTTTCCAAAATCATAGATTAATCGCAAGCCAAAGTCAAGAACCAATAGATATTTCATTTATCTAAAACATAATACTTAAACTTTTAAAAAGAAATAATTCTATTAAACTCCTATACTGTAAAATTTTTTTATACAAAAATAATATTAGCACTGCACAGGTTGATTAACTCTAACATAAAAGAATTCATAGGTTTCAAAGGGAAAAGAAAACACAAGAAATGAGCTAAAATCAAACATGTAACTAAAGCTCATGGAATAATACATAGTGCAACCCTCCAACACTGTAACTCTATCAATTACATTTTACATTGTTTGGATGTCCTAATGACATAGGTTTATGGTTGAAAACAAACATAAAGGAGAAGGCCTAGTATGCTAGCAATGATCTAGTCTATCAAGCAAGACAAACATCCCAGATTTCACCAATTCAAGCCTATGCTACAACAATTTCATTTTGAATTACATGATAAAACCCAACGTTCCAGCAAAGCAAGCCCAAACATAGCCATACATTCTAGTTAAGAGAAGCAAGGTTACATGATCCAACTGCTAAACAAATCCATATCCAAGCAATTCATCCTGGTTCTGTCTTTGCAAGTAAGGGCGTTGCAGTGGTACAGACTGCTTGGGAATAAAAGCATCAGCTCATGGGATGACTTAGTGAGAGCACTAATCAGAATATTCGATGAGGATCCCTTGAACGGCTCTCAGGATCCCTTTCAAATTTTAATGTACATCACTAGAGCACCTCTAGAGAGCATCACAGACTTCAATTTCCGATTCTACAGAAGTTCGAAGAGAATTCCAGAGATGATCCGACCAACACCCGCCCAAGCCCACCTCTTCTATGTTCGAGCTTTCCATCCGGACATAAGCCTCCTCTTGCTACAATCAGGCGAATGTAGATTCCCTCAAATCTTTGAGGAAGCATTACAAGCGGAGCACCTTCTACTCCTATCAGGAAAATTACCGTGGGGAGAAGCTCCATTACCTTATCTGATAGTCACCACTCATGTCTTCCCTACGCAATATTCATCATGGCAGATCCCTCATACTGTATAGAACCTGAAATGCAGTTGTGTGGAACTCAAGAGGCAGCTTTCATCCAAGTCCCACGATGGGAATCGACAAGCCTTGTCCTAACAAAAGATAGTATGATTGCTTGTAGTTTCTATCAGGAGATGGATCAAGAGGATATAAGCGAAGAAGAAGAACAAACTCAGGTGGCAGAACCTGAGAGCAAAGAGGGCACCTTTTTGCACTCTTTTTGTATCCCAGTGCATAACATGCAAATGTTCAGCCAGAGCCCATTAACTACGCCTCATCAACAGGCTGAACCTGGAGAGATCCTGGAGAAAGGACTATCATCGGACAATTCTTGTTATCGCATCAAGGGGTTGGAGGAACCTGTACTCAGCCCACAACCAGGGGACTCTTCAATATGGTGGTATTGGCTTCAGCCATTACTGCAACTGGTACCCACAGGAGCCCTCCATGTGGCAAATCTCTTTGCTACATTATTCGTCGACTGTGTGGGTACTGGCATGCAGGATAACTTGCCCCTGTTTGCAACATGGAGAACTTCAGGAGGTCATACCAACTTCAAGGACCGACTCAAGTATGATCAGATCTGGTCTGGACACTATAGATTCATCGGATAATCATCTGAAACTGTGTTTGTGGTGGCGGCATGCCAATCATGTCGTAAAATTTTGTATATAGTTAAAAAAAAAAAAAAGTATTGTGGATTTCCTCTGTGTACGTAAATCGTCAACTTCAGCTCTTTTTGTATGCGAGCCCGCAGGTACGTTTATTTATTTCTTTTTTCTTCTTCCTTCCCAACAGAAGTGGCTTTTGTGAATTTATTCCTTCCCCTTCCTTATTTTCATTCCCTTCCTCGCTCATTCTTTCTTCTGTCATCTATAATTAAGTCACTACTTTTGTTTCTATTTCCATCTCTAATATTCCTGCTTCTTCTTTTCCTTTTTTTCTAATCCTTTGTCGTTTCAGCATTTATCTGCAGTTTCACCGCTTTCGTCATTCCATCCACTTCCATTTCATTTTTTGTTTTTCCTCCATCCCTGCAGCTAGTGACATAGTAGCCCCCTCTTTAGTTGCTATGTCTACCACTTCCACTCCTCCATATTCGACCATTCCATCATTCACCATTCCCATTCCACAACCTGCACATTTTCTGGCCATCACTCTGTTCATTCCGTTCATTTTCATTTTTGTAACCCAGGTGCTTTCATCACTATCATGGAGATCCCATTACAGCACCTGGTGGTTAAGCTCACTCAAGCTAGGCCAAATACAGATCAGTGAGATTTTTTTGCAGCAGTCCGTCGAGATGTCTCCCATCAGTCAGCATTCTGTTCCTCCGATTTTTTTTCTTGACTCTATTGCCCAATGGATTCAGTTCTGGGATTCGTGCATACAGTAGAACTGTATACCCCACGAGCTGCCAAGAATGTTGGCATTTTTGCCACATTGTTTTTATTGTCGATTATTCATGCATAAATTGTTGAGTTCTCACTCCTCTGTGTTTCTCTACAAGTTTTGGTGCCAAAACAGCTAAGTCCGAATACTGTCATGATATCGCGACCAAAAAATAGCATGGAGAGCACAGGTTCAAAATTGTCGCAATATCGTGACATGTCACGTTATCGCTGGTGTTTAGAGGAGAGAGAAGCCAAAGTCGGAGAATGTCGTGATATCGCGACGTGTTCCAAAATCGTGGTCAAAGTGGTCAATGGAGGAAGAGCAGTAAAACTATCACGATATCGCGACATGTTGTGTTTTCGTGACTTGCGATGGCCATGGAGCAGAGTGATAGAAAATATCATGAAATCGTGACATAATTGAGCAAAGGGCAATGTCAATGAAACTCGTCGCGATATCGCGACAGAAAAGTGAACAAGGAGCAAAATGTAGAAACGTCACGATATCGCGACATGTCGCATTATCGCGGTAAGGTTGAAAGAAAAGCATAAGGCATGAAAGACGTCATGATTTCGTGAAATTTTTGAAGATGAGGCAAAGTAGGAGGAAGACGTCGCAATATCGCAATAGAAAGTAGCAACAATAGAGAAAGCAAGGAAACGTCGTGATTTCATGACATATTATGGAGAAAAGGCTAAATAGAGAAATATGTCACAATTTCGTGACGTGTTGTAGTTTCGCGGGTATATAGAAGAGAAAGATACAAAAAGTAGAAGATGTCACGATTTCGTGACATGTCGCATTTTCATGACGAGAAGCAGTGAGAAAACCAAGCGAGAGAAAGATTTAGTGAAATTGTGACTTGTCACGCTTTCGCAGTTCGAAACAACGAAAGGACAACATGGGGAAAGAACGTCACGAAATCATGACATATCATAGTTTCACAGGAGCAAAGCAAGGAAAGAGCAGAATAGTACGGAACATTGCGAAATCGCGATGCGTCGCGTTTTCGCGACCTAAGGTGATCAATGAGAACAAAGAGCCAAATACGTCATGATTTCATGACATGTTTGGTTTTCATCACCCAAAATGGCAAAAGCGTACGGAGAAGGAAAATGTCACAATTTTGCGACATGTCATATTTTCGTGACCTATCACGGTTTTGCGCCAAAAATCAGTTCAACGGCTCGATGAAGTATTGCAATTTCCAAGGATTAAAAGCTCCCCGGAATTTAATGTTTTTCTGCTTTCCAATGTGTGCAAGATAGAAGAACGTGCTCAGGCCTATAGTTTTTAAAACCACCAGAATTGAAGACACCTCCATTATTCAAAGCTTCTGTTCGTAATTTTCTAACGGTCCAAGCATGCTCCAAGAACGACCATTAAATGAAGATGACCGGTTCCTTGTTTCATTCAATTTCTGATTTCTTTGAGGCTGGTTTAAGGGGATCATTTCCTTTCTTCTGTTGCATAGTTTGTGGATCTCGAGGAAGTCTGTTTTATGTTTTAAATGCTGCAAAGAGGTAAGACCTCTATAAATATCAATGTATATCTCAAGAACAACCATTTGGAGTTTGAGAGACATGTTGCATGAAAACATTCAAGTTATCTACGTAAATAAGAGATATTTGGCCTCTGATTTTGCAAGCGTCTTTCTGTGTGATTTCCTTATATTTCATGCATTTCTCGATTATGCTCGTCTTTATAATCTGCTGTTAGATTTAAATTATGCATCTAAGTTTGAATATTGCTAATGAGGAAGTGAGTTCTGGAATGCAATCTTGGAGGTTGTCTGCGCAAAGTCGTAAGTGTATTATGATGTATTCTATTATAATATGCTTTTCATATGCTTGAGGTTCAATTCTTGCTGATAATTTTTCCCCGATCATACAAATTTGGCCTGTGGCCATATTTCCCATCTCTTTCCGTAATTTCCCATTTCTTTTTGCATATTTCCAATTCCTTTCTTGTAACTTTAGTATAACATCAAGCTTAGATTTAGTAAGGGAACCAACCCTCTCTGGAGATTGGTCCGGGAGACATTTCTTTCTCTCGGCCTTTCAATGTTGGCTGGGTCTAGGGCGCATTTCGCATAAAATCCTTTCTTGTGGCAGATTCGTGACCAACAGGAACATTTCTCTATAAGCCTTCATCGGGTAACTTTATCCAAAAATCACCAAGATGCTTACGTCTAGATCAAAACATGGGTGCAATAAAAAACAAGAGCACTGTAATATTACCTTTCAACCTCCTAATGTTATCCTATCATCTAGTTTGAAATTGGAATATGTTTCAACCTAGTGCTTCCATCCCCTAAAATATCTTTGTCCATCTGCAACTGAGTCTTTGTCCTACTCTCTGCCATCCTCCTTTGCGCTTCGCCCCCTACCTCCTTTTGCAAGGCCCAAAGATCCCCCTGCTCATAATTTTTGAAGGCGGTTACCAAAAGATATTGACAAGGAGGATGACCATAATTTACTTGTTGCCCATGCCCAAGAATCTACATGCTTAATAAATAACACTAAACTTATTAAACACCCCTTATAAGGTCATTTAAAGAACAAGTTACCTATTCTTAAGTTTTGCTTTAGAACCCCTTTTTAAAAGAAACACATGAGTTTATTAAATCATTCATTTGATTAATCAACATAATAATATATTATTCTAAAATATCTAATCCAACTCAAACATAAAAGAGATATTTTATTTCACTCAAAGGTAAAATTATTAATCTAATCATCTAAACATCATTCCAAAACATAAGCATTTTTTTAAAGAAAAAACAAGCAAGAAGAATTACACATCACCAATCCAATTGCCCATATCCTTTAGAAAAATATATAAGGTAACTTCTAGGTTACCAACTTCTAGCCATGGGTGGATTTGATTGATGATGAGCCAAGAAAACATCATTATGAATGCATCTACATACGGGTAAATTCTACCTTGGGTAAATCCTACCCTGGGCCTGTTTTCATTTAGACTAAGCATCATTTTCTTTTTTGGTATCTCATTTTCGGTGGTCAACTTTCTCATCCACCCACAAGAGTACCTAGTCTTGCAATCTTGCATGACATCAATAATACTAAATTCTCATAAAATAAAAATAAAGCAATAATTTTAGAATAAACAACCATTTTGAAAATTAAATACTAAGCATCGATACATCCAATCAATACATAGTCCATCTCATAAATGAATATTTCCAAGGTGGGTCGTGATAATCTTATCAAGTTCGTCCATCCACAATTCATTTTCATTTTGTTGCTTTTATTTTCCTTATAATGATAATATCTTTGAGAATGATTATTTCCTCCACAAATTTTACAAGCATGGAGGTCACAACACTTCTTTGATGTATGTCCATACCTATGATAATATATACATTTAAATTCACTATTACCTATCATAACTTTTCCTATGTCAATATTAGTTTTGTGTGTCCCTGTCATAAATTTGATGTCCTTGTTTCTTGTTACAATATCACTTGTCACAAATTTATTTATGTCATAATTAATTTTATCAATATTTGATTCATTATTACCTATTTTCTAAGGACTTCATATATTGTATTATTTTTGGTACAATGTTCGCTTGCCAAAATTTTCCTAAATTTGTGTTATTATATCCTATCAAAAATTCTATACCAATCTCTTTAGTATAGTTTCAAATTCATTACATTGATCAACACAACTGAGAGCATTGATATTCTTGTCACTATCATTTATATCATTACATTATCCTTTATCATATCTAGGGCTATTACTATCATTGTTACTTTCATCTAGTCTGACAATTTGATCTTTATCATGCCCAACACAAATTTTCCATATACAATCAACACGTACATTTTTTGCACATTATTTTTCTTCATGAACAATGCTCAAATTACCAGTGTCACATGCTATATTTGATATCTATACAAGATCACTAGAATCACAACACACAGCTTGAAGAACACAAGCTTATACTGAGAGGGGGTGTGAACAGTATAAGACCACTTTTTACTTTTCTTTTCAATTCAATATTATGCAGTGTATAGATAGCAGTATCAATAGCAATAATAAAAGCAATACACAAAACACCATCCACAAAAGTGACACACCAATTTACGTGGTTCACCCAATGCAGGCTACTCCACGAAGAAAATATTTTGCTAAAACTTTCTCAATCAATCTCTTGGGAATCCTTCCCAATTACAATGTTTATGGACCTCTATCCAAAGGAGATGTTGATCCCCTAAATCTCAAGTTCATGGATCTCTTCCATAGGATAACTCTTTTCCCTTCTGATCTGGCTAGTGATCTTCTAGAAGACTCTATCTCTCTACTGCACTGACTTGTGGATCTCTCTCCACTTGAAGACTCCTCACTCAGATCTATCTTCAATTGTCCTGGCTATTGGATCTCTATCCACTGAGACTCTATCCTCTGTACTATGTCACCTCCAAATATCTGTCAATAGGCTCACTTAGAACCTTCTCAAATATGCTCAATAGGTCCACTCAGAACCTGCTCAAATATTCTCAATAGGCTCACTCAAAACCTGCTCAAATTTTCTCAATAGGCTCACTTAGAACCTGCTCAAATCTGCTCAATAAGCTCACTCAAAACTTGTCCAAATATTCTCAACAAGCTCACTCAAAACTTGTCCAAATATGCTCAACAAGCTCACTCAGAACTTGTCCAAATCTTCTCAATAAGTCCTCTCTAGAACTTGCTCAAATCTTCTCAATAGGCTCACTCAGAACTTGCTCAAATCTGCTCAATAGGCTCACTCAGAACTTGCTCAAATTTTCTCAACAAGCTCACTCAGAACTTGTCCAAATATGCTCAACAAGCTCACTTAGAACTTGTCCAAATATGCTCAATAAGTCCTCTCTAGGACTTGCTCAAATTTGCATAGCAAGCTTTCACAAAAGCTTACTCAAAATCAGTCCACAAGCCTTCTCAAAGACTTGCCTCAAATCAGCTCAACAAAATCTCAACTCAATCTCATAGAAGCATAAAGAGAATTGTTAGAGACTCAATATGTTCTATACTCAAATCCCAATCTCAACTCAAATCAATCTCAACTCAACAATATCATAGAAGCATAAAGAGAATTGTTAGAGACTCAATATGTTCTATACTCAAATCCCAATCTCAACTCAAATCAATCTCAACTCAGCAATCTCATAGAAGCATAAAGAGAATTGTTAGAGACTCAATATGTTCTATACTCAAATCCCAATCTCAACTCAATTCAAATCTCATAGAAGCATAAAGAGAATTGTTAGAGACTCAATATGTTCTATACTCAAATCCCAATCTCAACTCAACTCAAATCAGAATATAGAATAGTTTGTTTTTATGGAACTTGAACAACCACTTCACACAACTAGGCTCAAACAACTCTACTCAACCAATCACCACAAGGAGCAACTCTTTCTCACAAACCCTAGTCCAAACATGAATCAACCAACTCAAAATGTTTCCAACAATGCTCAATCACAAGTCTCACATAACAATGATACTCATGTTCTTCTCTAACTCAAGTTCAAGTTCATTTCACAATCAATGGGCTTCAACAAATATGCTTATAAAACAAGGTTTTAATCACAACTCTCAAACTAGAAAACCTTGAAGCATTCAACCAACCACTTTCAAAAAGGAAACCACAATCAATCCTTTTCTCTCCAATGATATTTCAGAAATCAACCACCATAAAAAATCAATAGGAGAATGTGCCCATACCTTTTATGAAGATGAAAAAACCTCTTTGAAATCTGCCACAATCACAATATTCTTTTGCCAATCTTCATGAGGGTTAGGAGAAATTACAAAACAATTATCATAACCTTTTACACCTTATTTCTCCTAGTCAAAAATCACATCCACCACTAGAAAATAATTAAAGATAATTATTTCCTTATCTAATTAAGCATAGCATGAATATCACCACAACCATTTACCATTCCCTTATTTCTCCTAAAAACACTTTGCACTAATGCACAACTCACTAAGCTCCTTAATGCAAAAATCCCACATCAACTAGTGCAAAATATAAGCCACAACTCATAAACTATACCACCATGGCAAACCCTCAATAATGATGCATTAACCTTAGCTTAGGAAAATTAAAATATTTATATCTCAATCTCCAAAAATTGCGACGACGACATACCTTGAAAAAATTGTTTTATGCTCCAAAAATTATGGCGACAACACACTAGCGAAAAACTAATTTTGGGTGACTCAAACCCGAGACCTGCAGCAACGAGTGTGCCTTTGCACTCCTTCCACCCACCAAGTGGGCTAAGCTTCCCATGTGGAAGCTATTCCACTTCATGCTTGAAGTACTTCCTCTTGGCGCCCATGAACTTACAAACTGTGCTTCTCCCAAACCTTCGTCGTCAATAGTGCACGATTTCGGAGGAGGATAACTTTTGCAAAAGAGGATTTATCATTCAAATTTCGGAGGACATAAACCATTGCTTAACAAGGCACCTTTTATACATGATGTGGATGGGGAAGAATAAAAGTCGACGTCGACGAAAAATGGAGGGAAAACTTTTGATTAATTTTAAAATTAAAATTTAAATTTTAAATAATTAAAATTTAAACTAAATCTTTAAAATTAAATATCTCCATCACCAAGGCACATTTTTTGATGAAACAAAAAGCCAACTTGGGTTTTAAGAAAAACCCATTTCAAATATACCATCCATGGTTTTAAATAAAACCTTTTATTTTGCCTACCTTGGTTTTCACAAAAACCCTTCCTTGCACTTTCACAAAACATAGTGCATGCCATCATAGATCCTTTTGACATCAAATAACCTTTTGACATCAATGACAACATTTTAGCTTAGGGACTCAAAATGTCCAACAATATCCCCCTTTGTCATTGATGGCAACCCATATCCTTTTACTAAAATCTGACCTTCTTTTCTGCTCCCCCTGGGACTTTGCTCCCCCTAGCTCAATGCTCTCTCAATTATCAAATCTCTCCCCATATCAAAAACTCTCCCCAATATACAAATATCTCCCCCTTTGTCATCAATGGCAAAGGGTCACCTTTGGGGCTCGGGGCTAAGAATGAGCCTCTTAGCTTAGCCCCTCCCCCACCTCCACATGAGGTGGTTAATTCTGGGGTGGGAGTATTTCTACTCCCCAAAAGCATAGATCTATGCTTTTATCTTTCTCTCTTATTTTGTTAGTTTTTTGAATCCTCTCACTGTTTCTTTCCAAGATATCATCCCTATTCCTATCATCATTTTTGTTCCTGTTTGTGCTCTTGTTTTCATCCATGTTCCTATTCTTGTTCTTTTCTAAGTCTCTATTCTTTTATGATTATCTATTCCTGTTCATGTTCCTATTCTTGTTCATGTTCATGTACCTATTCCTATTCTGTTCATGTTCTTGTTCCTGTTCTATTCTGTTCTGTTCTTTCTGTTCCTATTCTCATCCATGTTCTTATTCTGTTCTCATCCATGTTCCTATTCTTGTTCATACCTTCTTCTAGAATATTTGCTCTACACCATCTTGTTGTGTGTCCATCATTATTGCACTTATAACACTTAATGTTATTATTCCTTGGAGGTGCAAATGTCTTAGGATACCTTCTAGTGAAGCCATATCCTCTTCTACCATGAACCCTGCAATTCATTGCTTTGTGACCATACTCATTGCATGAGTAGCAATACCCATGAAAAGGTTATCCTTTCCCATATTCCTATCTTTCATATGACCTGCATTGTGAAGCCATGTGCCCAAACCTGTGACATGAGAAGCATCTCCCATTGAAGCTTCCTTGCCTAGACCTCATTGGTCTCCTATTCTGATTTTTGTTCCATCTATATCTTCTTTGTGCATTGTTCCTCTCTTTTTTGAACTCTTTGTTGTCCAAATCTACCTTTGATGTCCCACTTAAACTGTCTTCTTCTGATGTATCTTCTTCTGAAGTTTCTTCTTCATCAAGACTTGAAGTAGATTCTTTTTCTTATTTCTTTTGAACCTTTCCAAAGCCAAGACCTGTTGAACATGATGTTCGTTGTTGTCCACAGATGAACTTATCCAAGTTCTTAGAGCTATTTGTGAAACTCTTCATCTTGATCTTGGAGTCCTTTAAGTCTTATTTTAGAGTAGCCACTTCTTGTGCTAACTTCTCACATTCCAAAATATTTGCTTCTAACTTATCCTTGAACTTGCTTGCCTTAGCCTTTGACTTCTCTAAATCCTCTATGAGCAATAACCTTTCTTCATCACATTCTTGAAACTGACTTTCAAGCTTAGAGTGTTGCTTTCTTACCTTCTTTACTCGTGTCAAGGGCATAGATAAGTTCTCCCTTGAGATCATAACCATTCTCTATTGAGTAATCCTCTATTTTTTTGCCTTTGTCCTTATCATTACTTCCTTTTGGCTTGTCTTCTATGGGATCACTTACTTCATCTTCTAGAGCCATTAGAAGATTCTCATATGGTCTTTCAAGTGCATCTTCAAAACCATCATCACTGAAACTATAGCCATCCCTAGTGCAATCATCTTCAAGATGTCCAAATTTACCACATCTAAAATATTTGAGAATAACTAGAGTCCTTTTCTCTCTAACCATAAATAGGACTTCATCTCTATCATTGTCTGAAAAACTAGCATCACTATCAATTGAGTACTTACTTGCATTATCTGCATAGTAGCTTTTATTTTGCCTTTGGAAGAACTTCTTTCCTTGTCTGTTTTGTCCATCCTTGCCTTTCTTTCGGTACCTATGTCTTTCTGATTCCCTGTACCTGTGATCCTATTTTTCTTCATCACTGTTGTACTTTGGCTCTTTGCACTCTATTGCATAGTGTCCATACTTTCCACAATTGAAGCACTTAATAGATATTATATCTATGGATATTTTGGAACCTTTATCTCTTCTACCATAGTTAGCTTCTTCATCACTAGATGACTCACTGCTTGATTCTATCTTTTTACCCTTTTTATTTTTGTCCACTTTGAATGCAACTTCTTTCGGAGGAATATGATATTTTGTTCTTATCTCAAAAGTAGTAAGCATGCCAAGCAAAGAATTCCTTGTCAAATAATCACTATCAATTGATGTTTCTATAGCATAAACCTTTTCACTATACCTTTTTGGAAGAGTTCTCAAGATCTTATCACAAGCATCAGATTCATCAACCTTCATTCCAAGACCTCTCATCTCATGTACAAGCTCATCAATCTTACTGAGATAATCACGAATATTTTCATCATCTCTCATTCTTAAGTTCTCAAATTCTCCTTTGAGATTTTTGATCTTAGCTTTCCTGACACCTTTATCACCCTCATATATGTCATGCAGTAGATCCCACATATATTTTATTGTTTTACAATCCATAACCTTCATAGATTCTGATCTACCAAATCCTTTTATAATTGCATTCATAGCTCTTGAATTTGCATGCATTAGAAGCTTACCTTCCTTATATGTAGGAGGATTGACTATTGAATCATATCCAAGTTCCACTTGCATCCCAAACTTCATTTCCAAGTGCCATCAGGTAAAATCTCATCGAGCATACACCAATACAAGAAGTCACTTCCATCAAATACTGGTATTGCATTATTGAATGACCCATCCTTTTGATCCTTGTGATCCATTGTGTTCTTAGACCACTTTTCCTTCAAGCTATCAAACTCTTCTGAAGGAACCCGCTCTGATACCAATTGAAGAACACAAGCTTATACTGAGAGGGGGGGTGAACAGTATAAGACCACTTTTTACTTTTATTTTCAATTCAATATTATGCAGTGTATAGATAGCAATATCAATAGCAATAATCAAAGCAATACACAAAACACCATCCACAAAAGTGACACAACAATTTACATGGTTCACCCAATGTGGGCTACTCCATGGAGAAAATATTTTTCTAAAACTTTCTCAATCAATCTCTTGGGAATCCTTCCCAATTACAATGTTTATGGACCTTTGTCCAAAGGAGATGTTGATCCCCTAAATCTCAAGTTCATGGATCTCTTCCATAGGAGAACTCTTTCCCCTTCTGCTCTGGCTAGTGATCTTCTAGAAGACTTTGTCTCTCTACTACATTGACTTGTGGATCTCTCTCCACTTGAAGACTCCTCACTCAGATCTATCTTCAATTGTCTTGGCTTACGGATCTCTATCCATTGAGACTCTATCCTCTATACTCTATCACCTCCAAAGCTCTATCAATAGGCTCACTTAGAACCTTCTCAAATCTGCTCAATAGGTCCACTCATAACCTGCTCAAATATGCTCAATAGGCTCACTTAGAACCTGCTCAAATCTGCTCAATAAGCTCACTTAGAACTTGTCCAATTCTGCTCAACAAGCTCACTCAAAACTTGTCCAAATTTGCTCAATAAGTCATCTCTAGGACTTGCTCAAATCTTCTCAATAGGCTCACTCAAAACTTGCTCAAATCTGCTCAATAGGCTCACTCAGAACTTGCTCAAATTTACTCAACAAGCTCACTCAGAACTTGTCCAAATCTGCTCAACAAGCTCACTCAGAACTTGTCCAAATATATTCAATAAGTCCTCTCTAGGACTTGCTCAAATCTGCATAGCAAGCTTTCACAAAAGCTTACTCAAAATCAGTCCACAAGCCTTCTCAAAGACTTACCTCAAATCAGCTCAACAAAATCTCAACTCAATCTCATAGAAGCATAAAGAGAATTGTTAGAGACTCAATATGTTCTATACTCAAATCCCAATCTCAACTCAAATCAATCTCAACTCAACAATCTCATAGAAGCATAAAGAGAATTGTTAGAGACTCAATATGTTCTATACTCAAATCCCAATCTCAACTCAAATCAATCTCAACTCAACAATCTCATAGAAGCATAAAGAGAATTGTTAGAGACTCAATATGTTCTATACTCAAATCCCAATCTCAACTCAAATCAATCTCAACTCAACAATCTCATAGAAGCATAAAGAGAATTGTTAGAGACTCAATATGTTCTATACTCAAATCCCAATCTCAACTCAAATCAAATCAGAATATAGAATAGTTTGTTTTATGGAACTTGAACAACCACTTCACACAATCACTTGACTAGGCTCAAACAACTCTACTCAACCAATCACCACAAGGAGCAACTCTTTCTCACAAACCCTAGTCCAAACATGAATCAACCAACTCAAAATATTTCCAACAATGCTCAATCACAAGTCTCACATAACAATGATACTCATGTTCTTCTCTAACTCAAGTTCAAGTTCATTTCACAATCAATGGGCTTCAACAACAATGCTTATAAAACAAGGTTTAATCACAACTCTCAAACCAGAAAACCTTGAAGCATTCAACCAACCACTTTCGAAAAGGAAACCACAATCAATCCTTTTCTCTCCAATGATATTTCAGAAATCAACCACCATAAACAATCAATAGGAGAATGTGCCCATACCTTTTATGAAGATGAAAAAATCTCTTTGGAAATCTCCCACAATCACAATATTCTTTTGCCAATCTTCATGAGGGTTAGGAGAAATTACAAAACAATTATCATAACCTTTTACACCTTATTTCTCCTAGTCAAAAATCACATCCACCACTAGAAAATAATTAAAGATAATTATTTCCTTATCTAATTAAGCATAGCATGAATATCACCACAACCATTTACCATTCCCTTATTTCTCCTAAAAAAACTTTGCACTAATGCACAACTCACTAAGCTCCTTAATGCAAAAATCCCACATCAACTAGTGCAAAATATAAGCCACAACTCATAAACTATACCACCATGGAAAACCCTCAATAATGATGCATTAACCTTAGCTTAGGCAAATTAAAACATTTATATCTCAATCTCCAAAAATTGTGGTGACGACATACCTTGGAAAAAATTATTTTCTGCTCCAAAAATTGCAACGACAACACACAAGCGAAAAATGAATTTTGGGTGACTCGAACCCGAGACCTGCAACAGCGAGTGCGCCTTTGCACTCCTTCCGCCCACCAAGTGGGCTAAGCTTCCCACATGGAAGCTATTCCACTTCGTGCTTGAAGTACTTCCTCTTGGCACCCACGAACTTACAAACTGCGCTTCTCCCAAACCTTCGCCGTCAATAGTGCACGATTTCGGAGGAGGATAACTTTTGCAAAAGAGGATTTATCATTCGAATTTCGGAGGACATAAACCATTGCTTAACAAGGTGCCTTTTATACATGATGTGGATGGGGAAGAATAAAAGTCGACGTCGGCAAAAAATGGAGGGAAATTTTTTGATTAATTTTAAAATTTAAATTTAAATTTTAAATAATTAAAATTTAAACTAAATCTTTAAAATTAAATATCTCCATCACCGGGGCACCTTTTTCGATGAAACGAAAAGCCAACTTGGGTTTTAAGAAAAACCCATTTCAAATCTGCCATCCATGGTTTTAAATAAAACCTTTTATTTTTCCTGCCTTGGTTTTCACAAAAACCCTTCCTTGCACTTTCACAAAACATAGTGCATGCCATCATAGATCCTTTTGACATCAAATAACCTTTTGACATCAATGACAACATTTTAGCTTAGGGACTCAAAATGTCCAACACATCTATCATCATGGGTCTTAAATTAATGTTATTACAATTTACATCTATCTTTTGAAATAGGTATCTAAAATCATAACATATACTTGTTGTCATAGGCCTCAAATCATTTGTGTCATAGTTGGCATATTTCATCATGAGATTGTTCTTCAAATTTTTAATTATTTCTTATTGATTTTTATTCTTCACTTTAAGGAAATCAAGAGTGAGTAATTCCATATATATTATTTCTCTAAGTAAAGAGGTAATGTAATAACATTTAGAGTAGTCATAAGCTTCATCAAGTTTAAAACTTAAACAATTATCAAGTGTTGAAAATTTTCATTTTATGTTCTTTGAAAATTGATTGTAAGTTCTTTAATTTTATTGATATATATTTTTTGTTTTCAACATTCTCCATCATGCATTGTGTGTAGGATTTTAAAAAATTCAATATTACTTTTGTATTTATATTATGATCTTGCTTTTGTTTATTTTTACTATCCTCTAGTAATGCATATTGAATGTTTTTTTTTTTAACATGGTGGAATTGGTAGCCGCCACGAATCCAGGCAAGCTGTCCAACTTTTATGGCCGCCACAGTATTCTGCGCTTTTCGCCCCAAAAGCCGCCACACAGATCTTAGCGCAGTATACCCCTATAACCGCCATGCCACAATCATTTTAAACCTTTTATGCCGTTGAAAGCTCCAGAAAAGAGACAAGCGTTCAGTTCGACGAGGCCCGAGATTTGAACCTTGGACCTCCGCCTCCCTTATGGGGTTTGGATGAACCAATTGGTCTACACCTTGGACCTTATGCATATTAAATGTTTGTTCCTATTTTTGTTTGATTTATTTTCCCAATTGTCGTGTTGTGTGTCTTGAAAAATCAAACTCAAATGCCTATCAACATTTCACTCAAAGTGTACTTGGAATATTTTTTTTTCTCTTACCCAATAATATTCTTCTTGTTTCAATCGTCTATTTAATGAATCACTTTTTCTTTCATAAAATAAATTCCTTCTAATTTTTTTTCACTTTTTAAATGTTTAAATTTATTCATATATTTAGTAGAAACCCTTTTGTCTCCATATTTCTTATTTTATTACAATTTCAAAAAAATTAGAGAAAACTATAGAAAATTTTCACATAAAATGCCTTCTTTAAAAACTTCTTCAATATTCTTCTTTTTTTTTCTTTTAAAATATTTCCTTCTTCAATATTTTTATTTTTGAATGTACGTTATTTAATTTCTTCATTCAATTAAATAACTTTCTTAACCTCAACAATTATTCTCCTTTGATTTAATTTCTTCTTCCTCAATGTAATGTCTTAACATTGGATAAAATTATAATTTAGGGAATTTTGCAAATACCTTTAGTTTTTATGATTTGCAAATTAATTCTACATCTCTGCATGCTCATTGCACCTACTTGTTATGGCCATTGCACAATTACTCTAAAACTTGGGGACCCATCTTTTGAACTTTGGTTTGTTTGGGGATTTTGCTTATATCTGAGTAATAGTTTTATAATATCCAAGGTTTCCTTTTGTTACTTCATATCTTCTCTTATGAGTTGTTTGGAGTCATTGTTTGTTTGAATGTTTTGTGTTTTAGATTCATCTAATCGAATTAAATGTTTGTTTAATTTTTAATGGTAAGTGTCAAGGTGTTTATAGTTCAAGCTTTAAGGATTGATTGATTCATATTTTAATAAAATAATTAAATAAATAAAAAATATATATATAATAATAAAAATATATAAAAATAGAAAATATTAATTAAAAAAATATCTAGTAGCAAAATAAAGGTAAAATATCCTCATTTTATCATGAAGCTATCCCTTGGTGCTTTATGTTATTCTTTTTTTGGTTATATAGTCCATATCATAAATGAGTCTTACCAAGGTGGGTCATGACATACTATCCCCCTTGGACTAAAGATAATCCTTTGTGTTTCCCTGCAATACAAGTTACATAGCATTTTTTGAATAATCAAACAAATAAGGAAAATGTCTTTTCATATCATCCACTTTTCTCCAAGTGGTATTTTTATAAAAAAAACTAGTCCTACTCATTGGACCTTGCACTATTCTAGAGTTCATTTCCTCATCATTTTGGAACGAAACTCTAGAATCTTCACTAGTTTTACCTCAATGAATGTTGGATCTATCATCTACAAATTTTATACATCCCACACATGATTATGATAAACTATATACTTCCTAAGCATGGATACATGAAGTATCATGGATATTTGACAAGTTGGGTGGTAAGGTAAGTATGTAAGCCACTAGATTGATCCTATCAGTGATTTCAAAAGGCCCAAAATATCGAGGATCCAACTTAGAAGACTTGATGGCAATATTCATGGGTTGAACTCTTAAGAATACTTTATCTCCCACAAATAAGTATCTTGGTGATCTTTTCATATCAGCATAACTACTCTGACGGTCGACAACTTCCTTAAGCCTTTGCCTAATCATCTAAAGTTGTTCCTTCTTCACCCTGATCGTGTTTGATTCGATGACAAATCGATCCTATAATTTATTCCAAGATATAGATGTTCTACATTTGTGGCCATATAGGGCTTCAAATGGGTCCATTTTCAAGGAATCATGATAACCATTATTATAAGCAAACTCCACTAGATGCAAGAAGTCTTCCCACTAAGACTTCTGGTCCATGTAGTACATGTGAAGCATGTATTCCAAGACTTGGTTTACCCTCTCCATTTAACCATATTTTTCTCGATGGTATATAGAACTTATGTTCATCTTTATGCCAACTGCATGGTGTAGACCCTATCAATACTCAGATGCAAATCTAGAGTCCCTGTCCAAAATGATTACCTCAGGAAACCCATGTAACTTCAAAATATCTTTGGCAAACCTATTTGCCACTACTAGAGCATCATACTTGGTGTTCCCTAGTATAAAGTGTGTAAACTTGGTCAACTTATTGACCACCATAAGAATTGCATAATGTTGGTACCTAGTCTTAGGTTATCCTATAATAAATTCTATAGATATGACCTACCATTTCTGCATTGGTATATCATGTGGATATAATTATCTTATTGGATGTTTATGCCCAACTTTCACTTTTGAGCATTCTAGGCATTGAGTAAAAAAATCAGTGATATCCTTCCTCATCATTGACCAGTAAAAGGTCTTTTTCATGTTCTCCTTCATCTTTTCCCATTAGTGATATCCTTCTTCATCCTTGACTAGTAAAAGGTCATTTTCATGTTCTCCCTCATCTTTGCCCATCAGTGATATTTTCTTCATTCTTGACCAATAAAAGGTATTTTTCATGTTCTCCCTCATCTTTACCCATCCAGGGTGAGTGAAGTAAGGAGATCTATGTACCTCTTGCATGATCAGTCTCCTCAAATCACCAATTTTAGGTACAACTACCCTATCCTTAAAACATAAAAATCCATCCTTTATGCCAATATCCTTGTTCTCTTCATTATTTATTTTCATTTTAGCCTGAACTTCTCTGTAATATTGGTCATGTGATTGCATCTTCTTGAATTTTCTCATTAAGTCCATGTGACTACGGATCAAGGTAGTTATATGTATTCTTCTACTCAAGGCATCAATGATGTTAATTTCCTTGCCTTTGATATACTCTATACCAAAGTCATACTTTGATAGGAACTCAATCCACCTTCTTTGTCATGCATTGAGCATTGGTTGAGTAAATATGTATCTTAGACTCTGATGGTCGATCCTCAACTCAAAAGGCTTCCCTAGTAGATAATACTACCAAATATTAAGAGTGTGCACATTAGTTGCTAGCTCCAAATCATGCATAGAATAGTTTACCTCATGCTTCTTGAGTTTCCTTAACTCATATATTACAACTGAATCGTCTTGGGATAGAACCCCTCCAAAACCTTCTAAAGAAGTGTCAGTACAAACAAAAATTTTTCCCTTAGGATATGGAATCTTAAGAATAGGCGCAGTAGTAAGATTTTTCTTAAGCAACTCAAAAGTGGCTTCACACTTGTTCATCCATTTATATTCCTTTTATTTTCTCTGGAGGTTAGTTATGAAGTAGGCTATTTTGGAATAATCCTTTACAAAATGCCTATAGTACCCAATCAAGCCCATGAAGCTCTACACTTAAAGCACATTAGTAGGTGATTTCGAAATAAAAATGGCCTTTATATTCTTTGGATCAATAGCTATCCCCTCTACATATATGATATGCCCTAGATACTCAACCTCTAGAACATAAAAGTCACACTTTGAAAAATTCCCATAGAGTTGGTTCTTTCTCAACAACTTGAGCATAATTCTCAAATGTTTATCATGCACCTCCTTATTTTAGGAATATATCAGGATATCATCCAAAAATATTAAGACAAATTGATCTAGATGCTCCCTGAACACATTGTTCATCTGATTCATGAATGTTGTTGGTGCATTGGTCAACCCAAAAGGTAATACTATGAACTCATAATGTCCATACCTAGTCTTAAAAGTAGTTTTATGAGTATCCTCTTCTTGGATACTCAGCTGATGGTATACTGATTTTGAATCAATATTTGAAAATATGGTGGTACCCTTAAGTTGATCAAACAAATCTTCAATCCTGGGTAAAGGGTACCTCTTCTTACAATTGCTCTATTCAAAATTTTGTAGTCTATGCACAATATCATTGAACCATCCTTCTTTTTGACAAAAATAATAGGTGCACCCCATGGTGATACATTGGGTTTAATAAACCCTTTTCCAAAAACCCTTGAAATTGTACTTTTAACTCTTGCATCTCAATATGATTCATCTTATAAGGAGTTCTATAGATAGGTTTCAAACCCGACAATAATTCAATAGTGAAATTGAATTCATGCTTAGGTAGTAGCCTAGGAATGTCTTTAGGAAAAACATTCCTAACCTCATGTAAATTGGGTGTTCCTTAAACAATTCCTCATTCCTATCATCCCCTATCTTGTGGTTCAACTTAATAACATAAACAAGACCATATTTTCTAATAGTTTTATTTAGCTGCATTGTTGAGATCATTTGAGGGTGAAAGGATCCCTAATCACTATAGATTCTTAGTCTCTGCTTTTCCTTATCTATACATTCTAACCATCTATCTTGGAAATTAATTAGAGCTCCATGAGACTTTAACCAATATATTCCCAAGATGATATCAAAAGTATGTAACAACACTATATATAGATGCCAAAAGGTAGAGCCATTGGGTAGGGTGATATTATTTATGGGAAAACATTGATCCATTGAGTAGGTCTATCCAGACCCATACTTGAATTTCCATCCTTGTGATAAAAATCCCAATCTTTCTGACATATTCTTGACTATACTAGAAGAAGTGAAACTATAAGTAGCTCCACTATCTATCAAAAATTTAACTTTCTTATCAAATAATTTACCATTTAAGAACATAGATGTGGCTTACCCATCTAGATTCTGGTTTCCAGTTGTTGCATAGATTCTATGGTTGGATTCCTCTGCCATTTTGCTTAATCCTAACCAATTTGGATATTTGTTTGCATAGTGTGGTCCCCCACAATCGTAGCAACCATATTTGGACTTGGGTGTCTTTTCTATTTTGCTCCTTTTTCTGCTCTACTTGCGACGATTCTAACTACCTCTATCATTGAGGAGTATTGTTATTTTTCCCATTTTGGAACTTCTTGAAATTTCCTTGTTTTCTATCATCTTTCCTTTCAAAATTCAGATTACCTTTACTTTTCTTACTCTGCTCTTTTTTTCCATTTCATAAAACCAATATTTTTCCTCTTTCTTAGGGTCTATTTATCCTCTTCTAATAATTTTGCATAATTAAAGTAGGTCTTATTTAATTACAAGTTGGACTCAGCTTGTCAAGCTAGGTCATAAGCCTTTTGTAGAGTCTCAAGCTTATGCATGTTTTACTACCGATCTTATCTTAGGATCTACTCCTAAGATAAATTTATGCACCTTCATAGTCTCATCCTTCTCATATAGTGGTACATACTTAAGAAACTTTACAAACCTCTAGTAGTAAATCTCCACCATATTTGTTCCTTGGAGAAGTATGGAGAATTCCTTGAATTTTTACACATAGTGTTGTTCTATGAGGAAATTTTTCCTAAAGGCTTTAACAAAACCTTCCCATGGTAGATTTATTACCTTAATATTTTTTTTGACTTTAAAAGTGTTCCACCATTCCAACCACATCTCTTGTAAATGGATAATGGCCCAAACTATCCGGATCACTAAGGAGTAATTTTTCATGGAGAAGTAGATCTCCAACTAATTCAACCAAGCATTAACTAAATCATTCCCATATTTTCTAATGAATTTTGAGGTTTTTACATTCTTAAAATCCTTAGCTAGTTTTACCTCTATAAGAGCCCTAAATTATTGCTCTTTTGTAGGAGGATTTCCTTCCTATCTAACCTCAGGATTTCTATTCTATGAATTCTGACTCACTATAGTTTACAATGACTTTTGTTGGTCAAATTTATCCCTTTGTTTGTTCATTTGTTACCTTTGTTGCTCTATTTGCTCTTGCAATAGAGAGACAACAATAATGAGGTTCTCCACCTCTCTATTTGAATTCAGTGAAATTTCCCCTCAAGGTATAGCCTTGATTCTATATTTTCTATCATACCTTGGTAGTTGGTAATATTATCTTCCTCTTATTTTTAAGTTTGATGCCATATTCCATGGCCACACAAAGACCTAAGTCAGGTTACAATTTCTCTCTAAATTGTAAATATAAACTCCTAGTTAGTTACATCATCCATGTAAACTAACGATAAAGTATTATCATCCACTAATAACACTAATGGTCACCTTTAATCCAAGTAAGGTGTCATTCCCAAAGGAAGATATTTCTTCCTAAAGTCACTCATCAGGTTTGACCATTCCTAAGTCTTCAAAAGGGAAGCTTCTAGTCCTATGACCTAGAGATTTGATACCAACTTTAACAACCCAAAAACTAACCAACCCGAGAGAGATTATATATATATATATATATATATATATATATATATATATATATATATATATATATATATACACAAGGTAAATATCATAGCTAGGGATTCACTAAATTTTTTCAAAGGATTTTCACTTGAAAAGGTATAACCACATTTCTAGTCTATCATGTTGTAGATATCTCTCGAGTGGAAAGGAGTTCCCAAGATCTCATAGGTACTAGGGTTTCCCTTCTATACCTTTGTGGTACCATGGACACTTTCAAATGGTCACCCCAAATTTCTTGCATTCTCTGTGAATGTAAGATATCTTGACCATAGTAGTGAGATTAACCTTAACTTAGTCTTTAGAGAAGAGGGATGCCCATTTTCATATCCATAATAAGCTAGTCTATGATAGTGCTTCTAAGCATAATTCCTTGAAGGCTAGATATTTGCACCTTCACAATAGAACTACTAGTCCCTAGTGCTTAATTATTCCATCTCCATGATGGGGTTAATTAAGGTAACTACCACTCCACATGATATATTTACATGGTACCCTTGCTTACCCATAATGAGTTGCCACCACTAGATTATTTTCGCTAATGGGTTCCAAACCTCTATAGATGGAAGAAAGATCCAAACTACACCACTTAAATCTTTTCCAAAGATGTCATGACCCTCCCCTAGACAAATTTTTAAAATAAAATATTTATGAATTTATGTATAATCATTATTGGTAGATTGTGTAGTTTTATGAGGGTTTGATGATAATTGATAAGGTACTAATAGACTTGTCCTTTTTGCAAGAATTGACATCTCCACAAATGGGTTGAGAACTAATGACTATTAGAGTCAAAATGATTTGACTAATGATTCATTTGTTGTGAAATTTTCCCATGTGTTTGCAAATTGTTATATTATTACTACATTTATATTATAGGTAGTGTTAAGTGGTATTACTACAATGTTTTACAACTATTTAATATTGCTTTCTTAAAACCAATGTTTGATGTTTAGTTTTATTTTATTAACATTATTGTTAATATACTAAAAGCATTGAATTAATATGGACAAAGGGCATTTATTAAATAAAAATGCAAAGACTATAAAGTTAAAAAAAAAATCCTTCTTATTGAGTGTTATGTTCGGGTAGTTTGGAAGTTATTTTATTTTGAACAAACCTCTGTAGGGTGTTATTTAAACCCTTATGGAAAAAAGAAGAACCGAAGGATTTTCTTGGGAATTGTTCATTTGGAGAAGAGGAGATTCGGGAAGAGAGTGTGCAATCCATAGATATCACTGAAAGTCTTGGAGGGCAGAAGCAACAGAATACCCCTTCCTTCAGAGAGTATTCAACACATCTCCAAACAAGTGCCTTAAAAAACATAAGGTACCTTTTCTGTGATAAGTTTGTAGTAATTTTTAGGCCAATGTCATAATGTAAGTTCTCAAATTATAGATCATTATTATTTAATGAAAATATAGAACCTCGTGTTGTGATTAGTAAGGCACCAAGATACCAAAGGAAGAATGTGACTTTACTCCAACTTAGGCAATGGGAAAATTCAAACGTATCCCTTCTACCATAACACTGTGCAAAGAAATGAGCGTACGTCTAAGTGATGTGCATCCATTTACACCAATCATATATAGTAAAACCAGTAGGCTATGCTCGTGTTCTGATTATATCACCTCTAAAAAGCCTTTTATAATTATCATTTTGCTATAGATATTTGTTGTTGGGTACTCGTTGCAGTGTACGTACATCTGCAATGTAAATCTAGACTGAGTTGCAATGCCTATGCGGGCGAAAGGACACGACCTACGTTTTGAATATTGAAACTAAAAATGAAACTCATGGAAATGTCACATAGGGTTATTTAAGTTATAAATTCCACCTTGGGACCTTTGTCTTTTGTAAAGGAATTTTAAGGGAGGATTCTAGAGAAATTGTAGATTGATGAATGAAAAGAATTTTAGTACGAGGGAAGAATGGGATTCCCTCACTTTGTAAGAGGGATATTTACAATTACTTGTAATGAAAACAAAACATAGGAGTTATGGAAACTCTAGTGCAAATATTCATAAATGTAGGAAGAATAAAAAAGGGGGTAATGGATCCTTCTTCTTAATTGGCTAAAGTACTGGCAATGAAAATAAATATGGACTATTTTAAGGTTGGGTTTACTCTCAAAAAGGGTTCCTAGGATATATGGTGTGTCTAATGGATTATATTTTGTGAATCTTCTTATGGAATTTTGTTATGTTCATTTAGTGCTTTATTTCTAAAAGAATAAATAAATAAGGAATGATAATGTTTACTCTTCTTTGATGAGATGTATATATTAAAGAATGTTATTTTTTATATCACTTTATTTCTTGTAATAGAATATGGAATAGATAATGATGGTATTGTTATATGATATATAAGGATAATGATGTACATAAGTTTCACCTTTGGGTATGGGGGATCTTATTAGAGAGATCTTAGCAATAGAACAATAAATAAAATTATAATAAATCCCTAAGGTTAGAATTGGAACTAAGGAGGATGTGATGGGATAATGCCTTGGGGTTATAGTGGGCACATTAGTAGAGGATCGCTAAAGTGTACTCTGAAAGAAAGTGAGCCTAGAATTCCATTGTAGCTAAATCCTTGTGATGGATTCTCCAAGAGAATGAGAGATACCCATATGAGGTGGAGATGTCTTACAAATGATAGACATAGAAACCCGAGAGACTATGCATGAATTCCTATGGGAGATGTCATTTGGTGGGGTAGTAATTAGAAAACCCTAATTAATCAATGGGTGACCAAAAAGGAGCTACCACATAAACGGGTGGTCACCTCCAAAAATTAGTTTAATGGTGCACAATAGTTCTATACCCAAATGAAATGTGTATAACTACAAGAAGCTAAGTCTAGTTGCCTATCGTCTCTCCTTGTCATCCAATATATCCAAGATCCATGATAATTTCCATGTATCCCTTCTTAGGAAGTACATAGTTGATCCTGACCATGTATGGAATTTTTCTAACTTGCAGATAAATGACCCAATAGTAATTAAAATCCAACTAATGAAGATTTTGGAGTTCTATTCCAAATAGATGAGGAATCAAACTCTGGAACAATGTAAATTCCAATGGGAATAGTACTCAAAAAAGAATGCTACTTGGGATAAAGTAGCTGATATGCAAAAATATTTTCCATATTTATTTTAATGAATAAATGTAATTTGGTTCTTATTGCAAGATACTTATGAAATATAGGGGACTATGTTTAGTCCAAGGGGGGTAGTATGTCATGATCATCCCCTGGAAAAAAAATTCAAATAAAAGATTTATGAATTTATGTATAATTATAAATGGTAGATTGGGTAGTTTTATGAGGTTTTGATGATAAATGATAAGGTACTAACAAACTTGTTCTTTTTGCAGGAATAGAAATCTCCACAAATGGATCGAGAACTAATTACTCTTAGAGTCAAAATTATTTGACTAATGATTCATTTGTTATGAATTTTTTCCATGTCTTTACAAATTGTTATATTATTGCTACATTTACATGATAGGTAGTGTTAAATGGTATTCCTACAATGTTTTACAAATATTTAATATTGCTTTATTAAAACCAAGGTTTAATGTTTAGTTTTGTTTTATTAACATTATTGTTAATATACTAAAAGCATTGAAATAATATGGATAAAGGGCATTTATTAAATGAAAATACAAAGACTATAAATTTAAAGAAAAATCTTTCTTGTTGAGTGTTATTTTTGGGTAGTTTGGAAGTTAGTTTCCTTCGAATGAACCTCTGAAGGGTGTTATTTAAACCCTTATGGAAAAGAAGAAGAACAAAAGGATTTTATTAGGGATTGTTTGTTTGGAGAAGAGAAGCTTCGGGAAGAGAGTGCATAGGCCAGATATACCATCAAAATACTTGGAGGATAGAAGCAATAGAAGAACCCTTCCTTTGGAGAGCATTCGACACATCTCAAAACAAGTGCCTTCAAAAACATAAGGTACCCTTTTTGTGATAAGTTTGGAGTAGTAATGTTTAGGCCAATGTCATAATGTAAGTTCTCAAATTATAGATCATTATTGTTTAATGAAAACGTAGAACCTTAGATTGTGATTAGTAAGGCACCAAGATACAAAAGGAAGAATGTGCCTTTACTCCAACTTAGGCAATGGGAAGAGTCAGACGTATCCCTTCTACCATAACACTTTGTGCAAAGTAATGAATGCACATCTATATAGAGCACACTCTTTTGCACTAGTCAAACATAGTAAAACTAGTAGACTATGCACATGTTCTGGTTATATCACCTCTAAAAAGCCTTTTAGAATTATCGTTTTGCTATAGATATTCATTTTTGGGTATTTATCGTAGTGTACGTGCATCTGCAGTGTAAATCTAGACTAAGTTGCAACACCTACATGAGCGAAAGGACACAACCTATATTTTGAATCTTGAAACTAAAAATAAAACTCATAGAAATTTCACTTGGGATTATTTAAGTTATAAATTCCACCTTTGGACCTTTGTGATTATACAATGATCAATTGATAAAGTCATTCAGGTGATAACAACCGAATGATTTTCATGCGTAATTTATTAAAAAAAAGTATAGTTCCATGATGAAGGTCTCGCATAAAAGCTAGATCACAACAACATGTCACTATGGTACGTATGTAAAGCCACCTATAATAGCATAAACTCTAGAACCCAAGATAATGTAATTAATATTTGAATACGTTAATGTTACATGGTAGCCTTGAGTTGGAATGTAGATGATGCGTAGGAGATAGTGAATATTAGTTTTCCGATCGGATAGCACTAAATGATTCTTTGAGTGCACTTTGGATGAAGAGATAAAATAAGCATTATGTATGTTAATTCAATTGTACATTTTAAAAAATTTATAATATAAATAGTGTTCCTATGATCAAAGGTGTTTTTCTTTTGAAAACAAAAGAGGACTGACCATAGGGAAAGAAATATCCTTGAAAGAGTTAATTATAAGAGTCTTATCGAACGATGAAAAATCACCTTTAGATAATAATTTTATCCTTAGATTAGAACTATGTTTAAAGAATAATAATGTGAATATATTGGGATGCAAGTTATTTAATATTTTAGTTGTTATTGTTACATAATTGAAATGGTTCATGATTTATGCTTATACATATATTGTTGTAAAAATAATAGTGGAATATTTTGAAATGATACATGTATAGTTTAAGATGTTGCTTGTGGAAAACTAAATGGCTTTAGAATATCAAAGGATATATCTTGTTGTAGGAATTTTAATTTATAAATTTTGGAAAAGAATTTTGTAACACCAAAAATTTGAAGTATTTACTTTACTAATCTTCTTAATGAAAAAAATATCATTTGAGTTCCTTATACTGTCTTTTGTAAAGGAATGTTTGAGGGAGGATTCTAGAGAAATTGTAGAATTATGAATGAAAAGAATTTTAGTATGAGGGAAGAATGGGATTCCCTCACTTTGTAAAAGGTAGATTTATAATTTCTTGTAATGAAAACAAAACATAGGAGTTATGGAAACTCTAGTGCAAATAGTCATAAATGTAGGAAGAAAAAAAGGGGCAATAGATCCCTCTTCTTAATTGGCTAAAGGACTGGCAATGAAAACAAAGATGGACTATTTTAAGGTTGGGTTTACTCCCGAAAAGGGTTCCTAGGATATATGGTGTGTCTAATGGATTATCTTTTGTGATTCTTGTTATGGAATTTTGTTATGTTCATTTAGTGCTTTATTGCTATAAGAATAAATAAATAAGGAATGGTAATGTTTACTCTGCTTTGATGAGATGTATATATTAAAGAATGTTGTTTTTTATATCATTTTATTTCTTGCAATAGAATATGGAAAAGAAAATGACGGTACTGTTATATAATATCTAAGGATAATGATGTACATAAGTTTCACATTTGGGTATGGGGAATCTTCTTAGAGAGATCTTAGCAATAGAACAACAAATAAAATTATACTAAATCCCTAAGGTTAGAACTGGAACTAATGGGATGTGATGGGATAATTCCTTAGGGTTATAGTGGGAACTTTAGTAAAGGATCGCTAAAGTGTGCTCTGAAAGAAAGCGAGCCTAGAATTCCATTGTAGCTAAATCATTGTGATGGACTCTCCAAGAGAATGAGAGATACCCTTGTAAGGAAGAGACGTTCTTGCAAATGATAGACAGGAACCTGAGAAACTATAGGTGAATTCCTATGGATGATGTTATTTGGTGGGGTAGTAATTGAAAATCCCTAATTAATCGATGGGCAACCAAAAAGGAGTTACCACATAAATAGGTAGTCACCTCCATTAAATTATCCAAAAATTAGTTTAACAGTGCATAGTAGTTGTATACCTAAAATAAATATGTATAACTACAAGAAGCTTATGCCTAAATACTAGTGTGGAATGATAGACACTAGTCAGGGATTTAGCATCCCTTTTCTCAAATGATCGAGATAGGGTTAACCCTTGCACCATGGTCAAAATTTCCTTCAACAGAAAGAAAGGAAAATTTGATGTGATCATACAAAGGTATCCTTTAAGCTGTATGGGTAGTGTATAAGGTAATCCCAAAAATTAACATGGGATATTGGCTACTCCTATCCACCCAGGGGATGTTGCAACATCTAAAACCTGGAAGTGAAAGAAAACATTCTAAGGAATTTATCCAAAATATCTGAACTTGTTGTGAACCTTTAAAGGAAAAAAAATGGGTAGATTTTATGGTTGTTACAAAAGACTCCCCGTATTTGGGTCTACTTTTGAAATTCCTTAATAAAAAAGTACCCATTGCAAAACTCTTAGGTGTTTTCCCTCGAAACAACCTTAGTTTTGGTTTCATCTTAACTTGGCTAACTATGAGCACCCAGACAAAAAACCCAAGCCCAAAATAAGCATGGACCTTAACAAACTCTCTCTCCAACAACATAACATGATCCATACTAAAGAATAGATCCAAAGCAACATTACACAAGCATATATTACACAATTATTAGTTGCATCTATCCCATAAACATAACATTAAGCATACTTTCCTTTATCCATATATCATCCATTCAATTACATAAATATTAAAGAACAACATCTCTTTAAGAGAACTAGAGTTTAAAGCCTACAAAGTGTAATGAGATAGATAATATCATTATTGAAGCTTTAAAACCAACATAAAACATCCAAGTATACTTCTTAATCTCATTTTGATCCATCATATATTAATAACAATATACAATATTATTCTCTATAAGGAGAAAACTGATTACATCCTTCTCATGGAAAATACAATAATTTGGGATTGACCCTTAAGAAGCAATTCATCTGTCTCTTCTCCTGTAATCCTCTTCACTTCACGACAAGGAGGTTCTATGAATAGGGATCAGGACAACCCCTACTCTTAATCCATTCATGCAATACTAATATGCTCTTTTATAGAATAGTGCATTAAATTTTGTGTGGCGTATTTTGGGGTGGACAATGCAGAATACTGTGGTGGCCATAAAAAATAGATAATGTACCCGAATCTTCATGGAAGATACAAATTCCACCATGTAAAATAAAAACAAAAACAAAAAAAAATAGTGCATTAAAATACTACCACATGAATGACCATACAAGTAAGCTCTAGGAACACACATGCTTTTAAAAGAAATAAATCCTTCTATTTTATCTTGCATACACGAGGAATCCTATAATTCCTCAACTAAATAGATTCCACATCTATTTTACATACAAAATACTTTATCAAAACAAAACATAGAATACCCCATAATATTTTATCCCCAATGGACTCTGCATCCCATAAGTAATTCAAAAAATTGCTTTCATAATTCATTCATTCGGTTAAACAAATGAACAATTATCTAATATTTTCCAAAATCATAGATTAATCGCAAGCCAAACTCAAGAACCAATAGATAATTCATTTATCTAAAACATAATACTTAAACTTTTAAAAAGAAAGAATTCTATTAAACTCCTATACCGTAGAATTTTTTTATACAAAAATAATATTAGCACTGCACAGGTTCATTAACTCTAACATAACAGAATTCATAGGTTTCAAAGGGAAAAGAAAACACAAGGAATGAGCTAAAATCAAACATGTAACTAAAGCTCATGGAATAATACATAGTGCAACCCTCCAACACTGTAACTCTATCAATTACGTCTTACATTATTTGGATGTCCTAATGACATAGGTTTATGGTTGACAAAAAACATAAAGGAGAAGGCCTAGTATGCTAGCAATGATCTAGTCTATCAAGCAAGACAAAAATCCTAACTTTCACTAGTTCAAGCCTATGCTACAACAATTTCATTTTGAATTACATGATAAAACCCAATGTTCCAGCAAAGCAAGCCCAAACATAGCCATACACTCTAGTTAAGAGAAGCAAGGTTACATGATCCAACTGCTAAACAAATCCATATCCAAGCAATTCATCCAAGTTAATGCATTTAAGAAAGGAAACATTCAGTTGAATCTAAACAAAGCCATTTCTAGGCTATACATCCAAGCTATAGCATTTAAGAAAGCAAACATTTCTTTCAAAGTACACAAGCAACAAGCACTATGATTCCAATTCTAGAAGGAACAATATCAAAAATAATTTGTTAAGGAACATTTCTCTATAAGCCTTCATCGGGTAACTTTATCCAAAAATCACCAAGATGCTTACGTCTAGATCAAAATATGGGTGCAATTAAAAACAAGAGCACTGTAATCTTGCCTTTCAACCTCATAATGTTATCCTATCATCTAGTTTGGAATTGGAATATGTTTCACCCTAGTGCTTCCATCCCCTAAAATATCTTTGTCCATCTGCAACTGAGTCTTTGTCCTACTCTCTGCCATCCTCCTTTGTGCTTCGCCCCCTACCTCATTTGGCAAGGTCCAAAGATCCCCCTGCTCATAATGTTTGAAAGTGGTTACCAAAAGATATTGACAAGGAGGATGACCATAATTTACTTGCTGCCCATGCCCAAGAATCTACATGCTTAATAAATAACACTGAACTTATTAAACACCCCTTATAAGGTCATTTAAAGAACAAGTTACCTATTCTTTAAGTTTTGCTTTAGAACCCCTTTTTAAAAGAAACACATGAGTTTATTAAATCATTCATTTGATTAATCAACATAATAATATATTATTATAAAATATCTAATCCAACTCAAACATAAAAGAGATATTTTATTTCACTCAAAGGTAAAATTCTTAATCTAATCATCCAAACATCATTCCAAAACATAAGCATTTTTTTAAAGAAAAAACAAGCAAGAAGAATTACACATCACCAATCCAATTGCCCATATCCTTTAGCAAAATATATAAGGTAACTTCTAGGTTACCAACTTCTAGCTATGGGTGGATTTGATTGACGACGAGCCAAGAAAACATCATTATGAATGCATCTACATACGGGTAAATTCTACCTTGGGTAAATCCTACCCTAGGCCTGTTTTCATTTAGACTTTGCATCATTTTTCTTTTTTTGGTATCTCATTTTCGGTGGTCAACTTCCTTGTCCACCCACAAGAGTACCTAGTCTTGCAATCTTGCATGACATCAATAATACTAAATTCTCATAAAATAAAAATAAAGCAATAATTTTAGAATAAAAAACCATTTTGAAAATTAAATACTAAGCATCGATACATCCAATCAATACATAGTCCATCTCATAAATGAATATTTCCAAGGTGGGTCGTGATAATCTTATCAAGTTCGTCCATCCACAATTCATTTTCATTTTGTTGCTTTTATTTTCCTTATAATGATAATATCTTTGAGAATGATTATTTCCTCCACAAAGTTTACAAGCATGGAGGTCACAACACTTCTTTGATGCACGTCCATACCTATGATAATATATACATTTAAATTCACTATTATCTATCATAACTTTTCCTATGTCAATATTAGTTTTGTGTGTCCCTGTCATAAATTTGAAGTCCTTGTTTCTTGCTACAATATCACTTGTCACAAATTTATTTATTTCATAATTAATTTTATCAATCTTTGATTCATTATTACCTATTTTCTAAGGACTTCATATTTGTATTATTTTTGGTACAATGTTCTCTTGCCAAAATTTTCCTAAATTTGTGTTATTATATCCTATCAAAAATTCTATACCAATCTCTTTAGTATAGTTTCAAATTCATTACATTGATCAACACAACTTAGAGCATTGATGTTCTTGTCACTATCATTTATATCATTGCATTATCCTTTATCATATCTAGGGCTATTACTATCATTATTACTTTCATCTAGTCTGACAATTTGATCTTTATCATGCCCAACACAAATTTTCCATATACAATCAACACGTACATTTTTTGCACATTATTTTTCTTCATGAACAATGCTCAAATTACCAGTGTCACATGCTATATTTGATATCTATACAAGATCACTAGAATCACAACACACAACTTGAAGAACACAAGCTTGTACTGAGAGGGGGGGTGAACAGTATAAGACCACTTTTTACTTTTCTTTTCAATTCAATATTATGCAGTGTATAGGTAGCAGTATCAATAGCAATAATCAAAGCAATACACAAAACACCATCCACAAAAGTGACATACCAATTTACGTGGTTCACCCAATGCAGGCTACTCCACGAAGAAAATATTTTGCTAAAACTTTCTCAATCAATCTCTTGGGAATCCTTCCCAATTACAATGTTTATGGATCTCTGTCCAAAGGATATGTTGATCCCCTAAATCTCAAGTTCGTGGATCTCTTCCATAGGAGAACTCCTTTCCCTTATGCTTTGGCTAGTGATCTTCTAGAAGACTCTGTCTCTCTACTGCACTGATATGTCTTCAATTGTCTTGGCTGTTGGATCTATATCCACTGAGACTCTATCCTTTGTACTATGTCACCTCCAAAGATCTATCAATAGGCTCACTTAGACCCTTCTCAAATATGATCAATAGGTCCACTCATAACCTGCTCAAATATGCTCAATAGACTCACTCATAATTTGCTCAAATCTACTCAATAGGCTCACTTAGAACCTCCTCAAATCTGCTCAACAAGATCACTCAGAACTTGTCCAAATTTTCTCAAAAAGCTCACTCAAAACTTGTTCAAATTTTCTCAAAAAGCTCACTCAGAACTTGTCCAAATCTGCTCGATAAGTCCTCTATAGAACTTGCTCAAATCTTCTCAATAGGCTCACTCAGAACCTGCTCAAATATGCTTAATAGTCTCACTCAGAACCTACTCAAATTTTCTCAACAAGCTCACTCAGAACTTGTCCAAATATTCTCAACAAGCTCACTCATAACTTGTCCAAATCTGTTCAATAAGTCCTCTCTAGGACTTGCTCAAATCTGCATAGCAAGCTTTCACAAAAGCTTACTCAAAATCAGTCCACAAGCCTTCTCAAAGACTTGCCTCAAATCAGCTCAACAAAATCTCAACTCAATCTCATAGAAGCATAAAGAGAATTGTTAGAGATTCAATATGTTATATACTCAAATCCCAATCTCAAATCAAATCAATCTCAACACAACAATATCATAGAAGCATAAAGAGAATTGTTAGAGACTCAATATGTTCTATACTCAAATCCCAATCTCAAATCAAATCAATCTCAACTCAGCAATCTCATAGAAGCATAAAGAGAATTGTTAGAGACTCAATATGTTCTATACTCAAATCCCAATCTCAACTCAACTCAATCTCAACTCAACAATCTCATAGAAGCATAAAGAGAATTGTTAGAGACTCAATATGTTCTATACTCAAATCCCAATCTCAACTCAACTCAAATCACAATATAGAATAGTTTGTTTTAAGGGAACTTGAACAACCACTTCACACAATCATTGGACTAGGCTCAAACAACTCTACTCAACCAATCACCACAAGGAGCAACTCTTTCTCACAAACACTAGTCCAAACATGAATCAACCAACTCAAAATGTCTCCAACAATGCTCAATCACAAGTCTCACATAACAATGATACTCATGTTATTCTCTAACTCAAGTTCAAGTTCATTTCAAAATCAATGGGCTTCAACAACAATGATTATAAAACAAGGTTTAATCACAACTCTCAAACTAGAAAACCTTGAAGCATTCAACCAACCACTTTCGAAAAGGAAACCACAATCAATCATTTTATCTCCAATGATATTTCATAAATCAACCACCATAAACAATCAATAGGAGAATGTGCCCATACCTTTTATGAAGATGAAAAAACATCTTTGGAAATCTGCCACAATCACAATATTCTTTTGCCAATCTTCATGAGGGTTAGGAGAAATTACAAAACAATTATCATAACCTTTTACACCTTATTTCTCCTAGTCAAAAATCACATCCACCACTAGAAAATAATTAAAGATAATTATTTCCTTATCTAATTAAGCATAGCATGAATATCACCACAACCATTTACCATTCCCTTATTTCTCCTAAAAACACTTTGCACTAACGCACAACTCACTAAGCTCCTTAATGCAAAAACCCCACATCAACTAGCGCAAAATATAAGCCACAACTCATAAACTATACCATCATGGCAAACCCTCAATAATTATGCAGTAACCTTAGCTTAGGAAAATTAAAATATTTATATCTCAATCTCCAAAAATTGCGACGACGACATACCTTGAAAAAATTGTTTTATGCTCCAAAAATTATGGCGACAACACACTAGCGAAAAACTAATTTTGGGTGACTCAAACCCGAGACCTGCAGCAACGAGTGTGCCTTTGCACTCCTTCCACCCACCAAGTGGGATAAGTTTCCCACGTGGAAGCTATTCCACTTCATGCTTGAAGTACTTCCTCTTGGCGCCCATGAACTTACAAGTTGCGCTTCTCCCAAACCTTCATTGTCAATACTCCACAATTTTGGAGGAGGATAACTTTTACAAAAGAGGATTTATCATTCAAATTTTGGAGGACATAAACCATTGCTTAACAAGGCACCTTTTATACATGATGCATATGGGGAAGAATAAAAGTCGACGTCCACGAAAAATGGAGGGAAAACTTTTGATTAGTTTTAAAATTAAAATTAAAATTTAAAATAATTAAAATTTAAAATAAATCTTTAAAATTAAATATCTCCATCACCAGGGAACATTTTTTGATGAAACGAAAAGCAAACTTCAGTTTTAAGAAAAACCCATTTCAAATATGCCATACATAGTTTTAAATAAAACCTTTTAGTTTGTCTGCCTTAGTTTTCACAAAAACCCTTCCTTGCACTTTCACAAAACATAGTGCATGCCATCATAGATCCTTTTGACATCAAATAACCTTTTGACATCAATGAAAAAATTTTAGCTTAGGGACTCAAAATGTCCAACAATATCCCCCTTTGTCATTGATGGCAATCCATATCCTTTTACTAAAATCTGACCTTATTTTCTGCTCGCCCTGGGACTTTGCTCCCCCTGTCTCAATGCTCTCTCAATCATCAAATCTCTCCCCATATCAAAAAATATCCCCAATATACAAATCTCTCCCCATTTGTCATCATTGGCAAAGGGTCACCTTTGGGGCTCGGGGCTAAGAATGAGCCTCTTAGCTTAGCCCCTCCCCCACCTCTACATGAGGTGGTTAATTATGGGGTGGGAGTATTTCTACTCCCAAAAAGCATAGATCTATGCTTTTATCTTTCTCTCTTATTTTTTTAGTTTTCTAGAATCCTCTCACAGTTTCTTTCCAAGATATTATCCCTATTCCTATCATCATTTTTGTTCCTATTTGTGCTCTTGTTTTCATCCATGTTCCTATTCTTGTTCTTTTCTGAGTCTCTATTCTTTTATGTTTCTCTATTCTTGTTCATGTTCCTATTCTTGTTCATGTTCATGTACCTATTCCTATTCCTGTTCATGTTCTTGTTCCTGTTCTTGTTCCTGTTCCTGTTCCTATTCCTATTCATGTTCCTGTTCTCATCCATGTTCCTATTCCTGTTCTCATCCATATTCCGGTTTTTGTTCATACCTGCTTCTATAATATTTGCTCTACACCATCTTGTTGTGTGTCCATCATTATTACACTTATAACACTTTATGTTATTATTCCTTGGAGGTGCAAATATCTTAGGATACCTTCTAGTGAAGCCATATCCTCTTCTGCCATGAACCCTGCAATTCATTGCTTTGTGACCATACTCATTGCATGAGTAGCAATACCCATGGAAAGGTTATCCTTTCCCATATTCATGTATTCATATTACCTGCATTGTGAAGCCATGTGCCCAAACCTTTGATATGAGAAGCATCTCCCATTAAAGCTTCCTTGCCTAGACCTCATTGGTCTCCTATTCTGATTGTTGTTCCATCTATATCTTCTTTTTGCATTGTTCCTCTCTTTATTGTCCAACTCAGCCTTTGATGTCCCACTTTTGCTTAAACTATATTCTTCTGAAGTTTCTTCTTCATCAAGACTTGAAGTAAATTCTTTTTCTTATTTCTTTTGAACCTTTCCAAAGTCAAGACCTGTTGAACATGATGTTCACTGTTGTCCACAAATGAACTTATCCAAGTTCTTAGAGCTATTTGTGAAACTCTTCATCTTGATATTGGAGTCATTTAAGTCTTCTTTTAGAGTAACCAATTCTTGTGCTAGCTTCTCACATTCCAAAATATTTGCTTCTAACTTATCCTTGAACTTGCTTGCCTTAACCTTTGACTTCTCTAAATACTCTATGAGAAATAACCTTTCTTCATCACATTCTTGAAATTGATTTTCAATATTAGAGTGTTGCTTTCTTACCTTCTTTACTGTGTCAAGGGCATAGATAATTTCTCCCTTGTGATCATAACCATTCTCTATTGAGTAATCCTCTATTTGTTTGCCTTTGTCCTTATCATTACTTCCTTTTGGATTGTCTTCTATGGGATCACTTACTTCATCTTCTCGAGCCATTAGAATATTCTCATATGGTATTTCAAGTGCATCTTCAAAACCATCATCACTGAAAGTATAGCCATCTCTAGTGCAATCATATTCAAGATGTCCAAATTTACCACATCTAAAACATTTGAGAATAACTAGAGTCATTTTCTCTCTAACCATAAATAGGACTTCATCTCTATCATTGTATTAAAAACTAGCATCACTATTAATTGAGTACTTACTTGCATTATCTGCATAGTAGCTTTTATTTTACCTTTGTAAGAACTTCTTTCCTTGTTTGTTTTCTCCATCCTTGCCTTTCTTCCGGTACCTATGTTTTTTTATTCCTTGTACCTGTGATCCTGTTTTTCTTCATCACTGTTGTACTTTGGCTCTTTGCACTCTATTGCATAGTGTCCATAATTTCCACAATTTAAGCACTTAATAGATCTTATATCTATGGATCTTTTGGAACCATTATCTCTTCTACCATAGTTAGCTTCTTCATCACTAGATGATTAACTGCTTGATTATGTCTTTTTGCCCTTTTTATTTTTGTCCACTTTGAATGCAGCTTCTTTCAGAGGAATATAATATTTTATTCTTATCTCAAAAGTAGTAAGCATGCCAAGCAAAGAATTCCTTGTCAAATAATCACTATCAATTGATATTTCTATAGCAGAAACCTTTTCACTATACCTTTTTGGAAGAGTTTTCAAGATCTTATCACAAGCATCAGATTCATCAACCTTCATTCCAAGACCTCTCATCTAATGTACAAGCTCATCAATCTTACTGAGATAATCATGAATATTTGCATCATCACTTATTCTTAAGTTCTCAAATTCTCATTTGAGATTTTTGATCTTAGCTTTCCTAACACCTTTATCACCCTCATATATGTCATGCAGTAGATCCCACATATCTTTTATTGTTTTACAATCCATAACCTTCATATATTTTGATCTATCAATTCCTTTTATAATTGCATTCATAGCTCTTGAATTTGCATGCATTAGAAGCTTACCTTCCTTATATGTAGGAGTATTGAATGTTGAATCATATCCAAGTTCCATTGCATACCAAACTTCATTTCCAAGTGCCATTAGGTAAAATCTCATCAGCATACACCAATACAAGAAGGCACTTCCATCAAATACTGGTACTGCATTATTTAATGACCCATCATTTTGATCCTTGTGATCCATTGTGTTCTTAGACCACTTTTCCTTCAAGCTATCAAACTCTTTTGAAGGAACCCGCTCTGATACCAATTGAAGAACACAAGCTTATACTAAGAGGGAGAGTGAACAGTATAAGACCACTTTTTACTTTTATTTTTAATTCAATATTATGCAGTGTATAGATAAAAATATCAATAGCAATAATCAAATTAATACACAAAACACCATCCACAAAAGTGACACAACAATTTACGTGGTTCACCTAATGTGGGCTACTCCAAGGAGAAAATACTTTGCTAAAACTTTCTCAATCAATCTCTTGGGAATACTTCCCAATTACAATATTTATGGACCTCTGTTGAAAGGATATGTTGATCCCCTAAATCTCAAGTTCGTAGATATCTGCTACAGGAGAACTCCTTCTCCTTCTGCTCTGGCTAGTGATATTCTAGAAGACTCTATATCTCTGCTACATTGACTTGTGGATATCTCTCCACTTGAAGACTCCTCACTCAGATCTATCTTCAGTTGTCTTGGCTTCTGGATCTCTATCCATTGAGACTCTGTCCTCTATACTCTGTCACCTTCAAAGCTTTATCAATAGGCTCACTCAGAACCTTCTTAAATCTGCTCAATAGGTCCACTCATAACTTGCTCAAATATGCTCAATAGGCTCACTCATAACTTGCTCAAATATGCTCAATAGTCTCACTCAAAACCTGCTCAAATTTGCTCAACAAGCTCACTCAGAACTTGTCCATTTTTGCTCAACAATCTCATTCATAACTTGTCCAAATCTGCTCAATAAGTCCTCTCTAGGACTTGCTCAAATCTGCTTAATAGGCTCACACAAAACTTGCTCAAATCTGCTAATAGGCTCACTCAAAACCTGCTCAAATTTACTCAACAAGCTCACTCAGAACTTGTCCAAATCTGCTCAACAAGCTCACTCATAACTTGTCCAAATCTATTCAATAAGTCCTCTCTAGGACTTGCTCAAATCTGCATAGTAAGCTTTCATAAAAGCTTACTCAAAATTAGTCCACAAGCCTTCTCAAAGACTTACCTCAAATCAGCTCAACAAAATCTCAACTCAATATCATAGAAGCATAAAAAGAATTGTTAGAGACTCAATATGTTCTATACTCAAATCCCAATCTCAACTCAAATCAATCTCAACATAGCAATTTCATAGAAGCATAAAGAGAATTGTTAGAGACTCAATATGTTCTATACTCAATTCCCAATCTCAACTCAAATAAATCTCAACTCAGCAATATCATAGAAGCATAAAGAGAATTGTTAGACTCAATATGTTCTATACTCAAATCCCAATCTCAACTCAACAATCTCATAGAAGCATAAAGAGAATTGTTAGAGACTCAATATGTTCTATACTCAAATCCTAATCTCAACTCAAATCAAATCAGAATATAGAATAGTTTTTTTTATGGAACTTGAACAACCACTTCACACAATCATTTGACTAGGCTCAAAAAACTCTACTCAACCAATCACCACAAGGAGCAACTCTTTCTCACAAACCCTAGTCCACACATGAATCAACCAAATCAAAATATTTCCAACAATGCTCAATCACAAGCCTCACATAACAATGATACTCATGTTCTTCTCTAACTCAAGTTCAAGTTCATTTCACAATCAATGGGCTTCAACAAAAATGCTTATAAAACAAGGTTTAATCACAACTCTCAAACCAGAAAATATTAAAGCATTCAACCAACCACTTTCAAAAAGGAAACCACAATCAATCCTTTTCTATCCAATGATATTTCAGAAATCAACCACCATAAACAATCAATAGGAGAATGTGCCCATACCTTTTATGAAGATGAAAAAATCTCTTTGGAAATCTCCCACAATCACAATATTCTTTTGCCAATCTTCATGAGGGTTAGGAGAAATTACAAAACAATTATCATAACCTTTTACACCTTATTTCTCCTAGTCAAAAATCACATCCACCACTAGAAAATAATTAAAGATAATTATTTCCTTATCTAATTAAGCATAGCATGAATATCACCACAACCATTTACCATTCCATTATTTCTCCTAAAAAAACTTTGCACTAATGCACAACTCACTAAGCTCCTTAATGCAAAAATCCCACATCAACTAGTGCAAAATATAAGCCACAACTCATAAACTATACCACCATGGAAAACCCTCAATAATGATGTATTTACCTTAGCTTAGGCAAATTAAAATATTTATATCTCAATCTACGAAAATTGCGACGACGAAATAACTTGAAAAAATTATTTTCTGCTCCAAAAATTGCAGCGACAACACACAAGCGAAAAATAAATTTTGGGTGACTCGAACCCGGGACCTGCAGCAACAAGTGCGCCTTTGCACTCCTTCCGCTCACCAAGTGGGATAAGTTTCCCACGTGGAAGCTATTCCACTTCGTGCTTGAAGTACTTCCTCTTGGAAGCCACAAACTTACAAACTACGCTTCTCCCAAACCTTCGTCATCAATAGCGCACGATTTCAGAGGAGGATAACTTTTGCAAAAGAGGATTTATCATACGAATTTCGGAGGACATAAATCATTGCTTAACAAGGTGCCTTTTATACACGATGCGGATGGGGAAGAATAAAAGTCAACGTCAACAAAAAATGGAGGGAAATTTTTTGATTAATTTTAAAATTTGAACTTAAATTTTAAATAATTAAAATTTAAACTAAATCTTTAAAATTAAATATCTCCATCACCAGGGCACCTTTTTTGATGAAACGAAATGCCAACTTGGGTTTTAAGAAAAAATCATTTCAAATATGCCATCTATGATTTTAAATAAAACCTTTTATTTTGACTGCCTTGGTTTTCACAAAAACCCTTCCTTGTACTTTCACAAAACATAGTGCATGCCATCATAGATCCTTTTCACATCAAATAACCTTTTGACATCAATGAAAACATTTTAGCTTAGGGACTCAAAATGTCCAACACATCTATCATCATGGGTCTTAAATTAATGTTATCACAATTTACATCTATCTTTTGAAATAGGTATCTAAAATCATAACATATACTTGTTGTCATAGGCCTCAAATCATTTGTGTCATAGTTGGCATATTTCATCATGGGCTTGTTCTTCAAATTTTTAATTATTTCTTATTGATTTTTATTCTTCACTTTAAGGAAATCAAGAGTGAGTAATTCCATATATATTATTTCTCTAAGTAAAGAGGTAATGTAATAACATTTTTAGAGTAGTCATAAGCTTCATCAAGTTTAAAACTTAAACAATTATCAAGTGTTGAAAAGTTTTCATTTTTTGTTCTTTGAAAATTGATTTTAAGTTTTTTAATTTTTTTGATTTATTTTTTTTTTTTTTTTCCATGCATTGTTTTCACATGTTTTATCCTGATTATTTTTTTTTTTTTTTTTTTTTTTTTTTTTTTTTTTTATTATCCTTTATAATGCATATTGAATGTTTTTTTTTCCCAATAATTCTAAAAATGCGGCGAAAGCAGAGAAGGGAGTGGGGGGGGGTGTCCCTTGGGGTTTGGGGGTCATTGGTCTCCGGACTTGATTTTGAATGTTTGCCTTTTCTTTTTTTTTTTTGTTTTTTTTCCCAATTGTTGTGTTGGGGGTGGTGTTTAAAAATCCGCGCGGGTGCTTTTTAACTTTTCCCCCAAAGTATACTTGGAATATTTCCTTTTCTCTTCCTTATATTTTTCTTTTTTTCTTGTTTTTTTTTTATCACTTTTTTTTTTTTTTTTTTTTTTTCTTTTCACTTTTTATTTTTTTTTTTCCCTTTTTTCTCCCTATTTTTTAATTTATTACAGTTTCAAAAAAAAATAAAGAAAACTATAGAAAATTTTCAAATAAAATGCCTTCTTTAAAAACTTTTTCAATATTTTTTTTTTTTTTTTTTTTTTTTTTTTTTTTTTTTTTTTTTTTATTTTTTATATTTTTTTTAAATTTTTCTCCTTAGTGATAAAAATTAATTTCTTTTTTTTTTATTTTTTGTTTTGATTGTTGAAGTTTTATACTATATCCAAGGATTCCTGCTTTTGAGTCTACTTCATCATTTTCAATCTTTTGAGTTGTTTAGAGATTCATGGTCTTGTTGGAAGGTTTTTTGGTTTTTCTTCATATGTTTGAGTTTATTTTTGATGGTAAGTGTCAAGGTTGTTTATATGTTCACTAGCTTGTAAGGATTGATTGATTCATATTTTAATAAAATAAAATAAAATAAAATAAATATATATATATATATATATATAGGAAAAAATAATTAAAAAAATATATAATAGCAAAATAAAGGTAAAATATCCTCATTTTATCATGAAGCTATCCCTTGGTGCTTTGTGTTATTCTTTATTTTGGTTATATATATATGAATTGGTTACAGCAGCTGGCATGGTTCAAACTATTAGCGAAGACTTCCAACACATCTATCATCTTGTTAATGGTAGCGTGAGATGGGGACCGTCGGACGCATAGGGGGTTCGCATCGTCTTCATCAGTCTGGTTCAACACGTGGTATGAAGGGGACCGACAGATAAGCAGGAAACAGGGAACCGACAGATAAACAGGAAACAGATCGCCATCAGCAATCAGGTGCAACACGCAGAGGAGTCGGATCGAACTAACCGACGGATAAGCAGGAAACAAATTGCCATCATCAGTCAGGTGCAACACGTAGAGAAGTCAAATCGAACTACTGGCTATGTATGAGCACGCCGAGATTAGAACCTGGGTGCTTTGTGTTTATTCATATTGAGGGTGTCTTATATTATGTTTAACTTAGGTGATACTTCAGATTATAAGGGTGTCTTTTATTATGTTTAGCTAAGGTGATACTTTAGGTTATAGGTTTTAATATGTGCGTTTGTGTTGGTATGCAGGTTTGGCGAACCGCGTAGACCCAACAACGACTAGGCAGGACAACATGGCGGACATGAACCATGATGCAGACAATGTGTACGGCTACCGACGGGAGCGACGAATATCTGTTTCGAGCGATGTCGGATGCTGACCAACGAAGATCTGCACTGGCAGATGGACGACCTGGCGTGAAGTGGATGGACTACGCAGCGTGCCAGTGGAGCTGCTCCATTCAAAATGTGACCAGGTCAGAAACACTGTTGGCAGGGTAGAGAAACACTGTTGGCAGGGTAGATGGGTAGAAAGAAAACATAGACCAGATGGGTGCAGCAAAGAGTGGATTTGAAGGCAGTATGCAGTCAGACAAGGAGGATTCATGGCCGGCAGAGGATGGCAACCACCTGGCACATGATAGCTACGAGCACAGTGAAGATACTGAAGCAACAGAGTGCAGAGATAGGGCCTCTTAACAGCGTCTGACTATGCATTAGACGGCGAAATCAAACAATGAATGGGATACCCAGTAATAGTACGGACGAAAGCTGACGAAAAGACCTGAAACCAAGGTTTTGCCGAGTGTGGGATTTATGACATCAATGGTGCTTATGTAAACTGGTGGTTCGATGTCTTTAGTGGCCATGTCACGACGAGCGTGGCCAATGGATCACGTAGGCAGTGGAGCCAACGAAGATATAGATGACAGATTGTAACCTTCAGATAAACGGTGTTCACTTGGCAGAGTCGACGAAATGAATGGTCCGAATCTCAACAAGCGATGATGGATTGCTAGCATGGCAGATAAATGAGGGGACGAGCAACAACGATTACAGGGGGCACCTATGATGAAGAAAGTTTATGAGAGCCAAAATCTCTCGAACGTATTGATAGGATAGACGAACAGTGATGTAGGAATGAACAGTGTTACTTAGACGAGTTATTAGTTTGGTAGCATTAGGTTTACAACGAATCAGATATGTGAACGTCTCATTCTAAAACATGACATGAATACGCAATGAAGGTCGTGATGATGGACCGAGAAACCTAAGCCGTAAAACGCCGAGGAGGAGTGATTATGCAGTGGTGGTGTGATAGGCCTCGATCGAGGTTTGGCTGCATTGTTGGAGGTGCAAAGTGCAGAGGTGTGTCGTGGTATCCCCTTTATTATAGTGAGTTCTATGACTATTCTTATAAGCATGGATTGAGTTGGCCGTTAGAGAATCTACAGTTGCAGATAGACCGTTTATCATGATGGTCCTCACGTGCAGCTATGTATGTCCCAAAGTTGTATAAGCATATGGTGGAATAGGACGTTACAAAACCTATTTATAATGAACATAGAACCTTACTAAGGCGAGCATGCAAGAGAGTAAAGGTTTATCCATCGCGTAAGCCTTTACGAAGAGGAAACGAAATAGAGGGCGTTTTAGAAATGAAGGATATGGACAGAGAAATGAAGTGAAGAGGACAGGTAAAGTCATGGGGAAAATTATAAAAATGGAGTGAAGTTGTGTTTTTAGGGCTGGAATTTTTACAGGTTAAAGGCGGGATCTTTTGAAAGTTAATGGCTGGATTGTTTTGAAAAGTCACGTTGTTGGACTGTTTTTCACCACATAATGTCAATTTGGAATAGGGTTTTTTGCACTTGTATGTGTGATATTGAAGACCTATTTTTTTTTTGCAATATATTGGATATACTTAAGTTTTAATGCTTGTTAATTGTTGACTTTGTTTTAGTTTCGGTATATTACACCATTTCCTTAGAAGCTCGCATCGCATTAGATGTTTGATTGCGTGAATTCAGGTCACATTATTGTTGGTTTTGTGCAGAATACTAATGCTTGTAGGGTCTGTGGGAAACGTTTGGGTTGCAGCAATTCTTTTTATTTCTTTAATTTAATTTTTATTTTTCTAACCCTTCATTTTGCAATTTTTTTTAAAACTTCCATGATTAAAATAAAAATCGAAAAAAAATTAAAATTCCAAAAATAAATGTATGGATGTGAAGAATGAGCTTCAATCTTTCATCCGAAATAATTTTGATCCCATTCTTAAGCCGTTTCGAAATTATAAAAATATTTAAAGTTGTTTTTTTATAAGGGTTTTATAATTTCAGAATTTTACATAATTTCATATTTTGAAGGTAAATCAGATTTTAAGCTTTGCATTTTTATTGGTAAGCAATAAATGAACTTCCCTTTATGAAAATTGCAATTTCATTAAAGGGGGGTAATTTATATGACATTCCATAGGCCATCATTTTCAAAGCAATAAATTGGCTTCTCTTTATGAAAATTCTGATTTCATTAAAGAGAGGTAATTTATACATTATATCAAAGACTATTGTTTTAAAGAATTAAATTATTTCTTCTTTATGAAAATTATGATTTCATTAAAGAGGGTTACTTTATAATGACATTTTAAGGCCTTTACATTTCATAGATATTCATGCATATTTATTTTATTTTTATTCATCAAGCAACAATAAAAGGAATTCAATATTCATTGCACATTCATATTTAGAGATAGATTTTAATATTTATTTTCATGTTCAAAGCAAGGTTTAATACAAGATAAAAACTTGTTTAAAATTTGCTTAACCAAAGGAAGATAAAATCTACCTAAAATCCTCAAGATAAAAGGAACTAAGGTTTTACATCATGATCATATGAGGGCCAATCACATTTTGGATTTTCCTTTAAGTTTCATGAACAATCATTAGCATAGCATAATAAAATAAACCAACACAAGCCCCTTGTTAATAGTTACTTGCAAATCACTAAGGTATTCCTAGCACTTATTTAACACATCTTTACAAGATTACAAATACACATGTGAAATGCTTATTCAGCGAAACCTTGGAGAAGTTTTTTGTTTCTAACTTCTTTGCAAAAGAGGGTTTTGCGATCAAAATTCTAAGTGTGGGTGTGGTTTTGCAATTGGAAAAAATTACCACTCAACACTACTCTATCATCTGGGCATTATTATTTCTTCTTTGGATGCTACTCTATCCAACTCTTTACACCAAAAGTTTTCCAACTATATTACTCTTTTTCATTCTTAACTTCACCTTCAAAATGACTTCTCCTAGTCATTCTACTTACCTTGTTGTCACCCTAGTGTTACTCCCTACACTCAAGACCACATTCTCAACTGCTTATTTTTTGCTTTGAACTACTTTACTATAAAAGTTTGGAAAACAATCACTAAATTTTAAATATTGGTTTTTACCAAACACTAAAAAGGAAACTGTTGGCTCATATATTGTCTTTATTTCTAAGACTAGGATGTATATAGACTGAGATGATTTTTGATGCTTTAAAAACAATGAATATGATACAATTTTATGGGTACATACTTAAAAATATTCTAGACAAGACTGAATGCTTCAATGGACTAAAATTTACCCAACCACAAATGACCAAGCATTTTATCACACATATGATTGTAAATAACCACCAAAATGAAATAGTTCTCTTTTATGCAAGCACCAAAATGAACATTGACATGGAAATGTTTCACTTTTATATAGATAGATTCACAGGATACAACAAATGAGATTAGTGTTGGTAAGAAAATATCTAAAAATTAAATATGATGGAGATGGAGAAAATTAATATGTGAACAAAGTCTTAGAGCTTCTAAAATAAAATATTTTCACCTTGACTGCTCTCAATCCTAGCTTCTCACAATCTAGTTTCTCTCAACCTGGACTTCTTTCAATAAAAATGTACTCAAACATAGAGTGGCATTGATACCACTATTAGCAAATATGAAAAATCTTAAATATAATACTCACAATACTCCCAAGTATGATCATAACCAATATGTAAACTATATACAGTAAATTTATTCATCCCATGGCTTCACACTCATAACCACAAAAATAAAATACAAAAAAATACTATATTACTCCTCATACATCTACTACAAAGCATGGTATTCAATATATATAATTTTTTCAACATGATTTCCTTCATGTGCTTTAGAATCTTGATATTTCTATTTTATATAACTCTTCATATTCTTCCTATCTCACGTTAGATGACTCTTCATATTTCTTATGAGGAAGGTATTTTTGTTAATAACTCAAACACCTAGACACCTAATGATTACATAAAGACAAATATGTGTAATATTCCTATTGAATACATAAAGCCAAAAACCTTGAGTATGGTCTACCGGCAAGGATGCCACTTGCATTATAGGTAATGTGACCTGGGTTCAATCCCCATGGTGGATGTGTATAATAATTTACTCAAAAAAAAATTACAAGATATTCCAAGGTACCAAATAATGTAATAATCTCTAACATGACATGGCTAACTTATGTTATTTTAACATTGAACATATTAGACCATCATGTATGAATAGATGGAAGGATACATGCTATACTATCAACTTATGGGACATACTTACCCTATCTGCCCTTTAAATTCAAATGTTAAACCTCCCATGTGTAATGCCCAAGCCTTCATAGTCAAGCTCACTTAGGATGTAGTAAATGAAGTTTTAAACTTTCGTAGTCATACTCCTTTTGTCCACTCTCTATGGGAGGAAGAATTTTAGATTGATTGTTACTTATATCATCATGGTTAAGTATGGTTTTTCTAGACTATGAAAAAATTTAAATTTATGTAGATTATTTTCCAGTGTTTAAGGTCTCAATATATTTTATGATTAAAGTAACAAGCTATCATTTTTATCGTTATATTGAAAACCTATAACAATATATATAATATAGAATTATTTATCATAAAACTCATCTCTTACTAAAAACAAGTTTTATATTGTTATAAAAATGAAAAAATCCATTACAAGTTCTCTATTGTAAAAAAATAAATATTCCATTACAAGAATGAGAGGGACGATGACACTCATTATATCCTTGTTATGATAGTTGTGCTTAGTCATTGTTATGATAATTATGCTTTATAATACCTTTTAATCTCACAATACTACCTTGTTATTGTGTTTGGTCACCAAGGGGAATGACTCACAAAGAATTGAAATAGAATTAGTTTTTCATTTAATTGCAAAATTTGAGTCATGTAATCTTGTTGGGGTATGCATGGATTTTTACCGCATAACATTTTATTTTTTGGGTGCCAACCACCATGTTGAGGGTATAACATTGTTATCAAGACCTTGTTTTCATCCATTTAAAATCTACTGGAAATATTAGAAAGCAAAGAAGAAGTTTCGATAGTACAAAGAGGGTTGTTGCAAAATAATTTTGCAATAAATAATTCTTTTGATGCCTTAAAAAATGAAAAATAATATAATTATTAAAAGTGGTATATTTCTATTTTGGGGTATTCATAGCCAAAATGTCACTCTAGTCATTTTGTCACCTTACTTAAGAATAAACACAAAAATATTTTATTTGTATTCAAATTTCACTTTGTAACTTATGGAATTGGAACCATCCCATTTTTATATTAGTGACCTTCATACTTATGCAAGAAAAACCACCACATTTCCATTTGGGTCCTTTCACTTTTAATATAGTGGAGTTTTAGTACATCTAAAATTAAAAAAAAAAAAAATGTACCCTAGTGGTAAAAAATATAAGTAATTTATGCAATGTTATAGCCTCACATCTCTTTTTAGAGATTTACACTATATGGTACTCTATTTTTTGTTACTTTTTGTAGAATGTTTGTGTTTTAATTTGACATTTTGTTTTACTTTATTAATTTTGAATTGCACTTTTTTTTAATCATTATTTACTTATAGTCCTTTAATTTTAGTCATTCTTTACTAATAATCCTTTGTTTTTAATCATTTAAAAATATAAATTGATAACTAGTGAAGGAAGTAAAAAGAACTTAGTTATACAATTATGCATAGAAAATGTTGTTATCACATTTTATTTTTATTTTTTTAAAATGAGCGCATATTTTACTCTTGAGAGTATAAAATGAAATCATTCTATGTATTAATAAGTTGGCCCTTTTGATTTCTAAAAAGTTAGGTGTGATGCTTTTCTTTTTGCAGGTTGTTATTTTTAGTAGCATATTTTTATGATGGAATTTCATTCAATATGTGCTTATTCTTAGTTAATGTTGTGTGTGGGTATGTTAATAATGACACATTTATTATGAGCTCACTACAAGCCAAACTCTTTCTCATTAGGGTAGAAGGAAGCATAACATCAAGTCTAAGCATTGTCGTACAACCTCTTAATTTCTAACCAATTAATTGTGATAATCTTCTTTTGAAAGTAATTATTTGTGTTATATCTTGTGTTCCTCTCTCTATCCTCCATTATTTTCCTCCATCCTCTATTTTATTCCTCTTTGTGTTTAGTTAAGCATACTATCCATATTTAGTTTTAATGTCATATGGGTCCTTAGACATGTAAAAGGTGTCTATAAATTAATAAAATGACCAGAGGTTGAGAGAAAGTGTTATGTGGCTAGATGCGAGAATACTTATGTTGTGTAAATAGAGTCTATGATGGTGTAAGTTATCCTTTACATACATTGTCTGAGACTATTTATCTAGGAGAATAGCCCTATATGAATGGTATTGAAAGGAAATCCAAGACCTATGTTATTGTGTATGGACTCTAAGATAGACAACAAAGCCTCATTATATGTGGGTTATTTGAAGTTTACCCATTCTAGTTGTTCCTTTTGTTGGCGTTATCACTTTTAGTCAATTTTTGCATGTAGAAATCAAACTCTCAATGTTGTATTCTACTTCCTTATGTTAGGAAAGATGTTAAAATACCTATGATGCCCCAAAATATGTTTGTATCCTATTTAAATAACCATCATCAACTGGTTTTCCTTTTTTTTTCTTTGAATAAAGATATTACCATCATCAGATCTATGTCTACCAAGGCTAGGTATGGGAATGGTTTATTGAGTTGGATCAGGGTTATTGAAGTAAAAAAGACTCTTACCGATGAATAGAAGACCTAAAAGAGGTATGAACTCCATCATTCATAGTGAAAATTTAACAAAGGTCCTTAGTCAAATATGTGTGGATTGAGTAGTTTTAAAACATAATATCAAATGTAGGATCCATTCCTAGTAGCACTCTTTATAATCAATCTATATTTTTGAGTTAGCTACTAGTGTCAAGATAGCATGATTAGGATTTAGAAAAATGGGGTTGCATTGGCTAATATGTGTACTCTATTGTATAGAGGCTCCTTAATTTATTTAGGAGTAAAATCTATGGATGTTCTTGAAAATCCTTACAAAACAATAAGCCAATAGTTTTTTAGTGTCAATGAGGTGGAAACTTTGCCTAATATTTTTATTAAAATTAGAAGTGTTCTTATTGAGTCAATGGATTCATCAACAAGGAGGATTTTCATAAGGCCTTATTCAAGACAAGCAATAAATATAGTTTGTTTGTAAAAGTAGTATATGATTTTTTTGGCATCCATCACTTGGTCATCTTAAATTTTGAGAATTTTTGCAAGGGCTCTCTTCCTATTCCATCAAAATGCCTCCTTGGAGAAAGAATGCATTTCTTCATTAATATTTATGATCTCAAGAATCAATCTTTTATTAAAAAATAAAAGGTGAAGCAAAAATGGTAGTGATCATGGTTACCAAAATGTGGCATGAATCTCTTGGATGATGTCATAGATATTAACAAGACCATTGGTGATGCAAACACAAAACATTATTGGAAGAGAAGGGGAAGGAATGGATAAATCTTGCTCTCAAACAATCTTCACTAATAACATTTATAAATCTTCAATATGTCAACAATATCACAACATTTTGGACATCTTATTTATTTCATTCACAGTTGTATTGTTAAACTCTTTGTAACTATTTTGAAATACAATTTTTTAAATATATCCCTAAACTATATATTATTATTATTCATATTTATTTTTCCTTTTAATTGCTTGATAATTTTAATGGATAATAATAAATTAAGCCATTACTCAATATAATAAAAATTTGAAAAAATTCAAAATTAACAAATCATATCAATACAATTAACTCGAAGCTAAGCAAAGTTCTACCAATAGTTATAGTTGCAAAACTAAAGTATTGAGAAATACATACTTAAATAAATTTTATTGTAAGAGACTAAGAATTAACAAAATACTTATGATATAAGACTTTAAGAATTCATAAATAATTATCATGTCTAAATAAATAATTATAATATTAAATTAATTTAAAACATTTATAAAATAATTAAAATGTATGGAAGGATCAACATTGAGTATCATAAATTTGTATGAACTCCTATCCAGTTAATATAAAATTATAAATAAATTTTAATTATAAATACAGTTGTTGTGTAAATAATTCTGTATTTTACAAGTAATTAAAAAAAAACTATATAAATAAATTAAATATTTAAAATATTTTAAAAAATCAAATGCTATTATTTTAATATTTTAAAAAATAAATAACAAATATGAAATGTATTATTTCAATTTTTTTAATATTTTACCTTTAAAGAAGAAAAATTAAAAGTTAATCACAAGATAGATAATCCATGCCGATCCACTTAACCCAAAAAAAGAACCATTGTAGCTGAGCCCTTGGGAAGAACCATTAAGGCAGTAGTGGTAGATGGACTCATATCAGGTATCAAGGCCACGTCGCTAACTACCCCGGTGACACATCAACAATTTGTTGATGATACATTGCCTATCGACCTTGGCTTCGTGGTTGAGGCAAGAAGGATTAAAAATATTCTCATAATGTATGAAGAAGCGGTTGGACGTGAAAGTGAATTTTGATAAGAGCAAACTTTATTTCATCAATACCCCCATTCCTAGGCAAAACAGCATAGCAAGGATCATGGAATATCAGATTTCATCCCTTCCTACCTCCTATTTAGGTCTTCCCCTGTTTACGAGGAAACTTGAAGGATCAATGTGGAACATAGTTCTGGAGAGGATCCAAAAAAAACTAGTAGGTTGGAAAGGACATCTGTTATCTCAAGTAGGCAAAGCAATTTTAACTATGGCTTCACTTCAAAGTATACCCGTTTACTTCCTATCAGTCTTCAGAGCTCCCAGCAAGGTGTAACACAAAATTGAGCGACTTCAAAAAAAATTTCTCTCGGTCGGGGATCGAGGATAAGAAAAGGATCCATTTAGTAGGTTGGAACAAGGTTTGCAAACCTAAAGTTGATGGGGGATTAGGATTGAGGAGAGTTGCTCATCTCAATACGACTACGTTAGCCAAACAAGCATGGCGGTTATTGACTAAGGTCGATAATGAATGGACTGCCATAGTTAGGAGGAAATACCTCTAAGGTGTGAACTTCCTTAATGACAACTTAGCAAGCAGGGGGTCTGCTTTTTGGAAGGCAATCCTCATGAGCAGAGATCTTGTCAAGAAAGGTCTTAGTTGGATTCTAGGAAATGGGTAAACAATAGACTTTTGGAAGGATCGGTGGGTGAGAGCTGAGGAGTTATCCCAGAATCCTCATTTGGCTAGGTTTCAAGAGCATATGGAGCAGCATATTAGGAAGAAGGTTGCAAATTATATGTGGCAGGATATAAATATCAACAGGTGGAAACACATAAGAGTATAGGGTTTTGAAGCGGAGTCTGAAGAGTTTTATAACATTTTAACTCAGCAAATTATTCCCTCTGGAGAGGATGAAGATCACATTGTTTGTGCTGAGACTGAAAGTGGTGACTTCACAGTTAAGTCCGCCTATAATTTGCTTCTCAATGTGGAATGTCAACAATTTCAACCGAGTTTGGTTTGGATCAAAGGCTTAATTCCTAAAATATCCTTTTTTTCATGGTCAATGATTCAAGGAAAAATCCTCACTATGGACAATATGTTATCCAAAGGTATGGTTATTGCTAACCATTGCTACATGTGCAGGGCAGGATGGGAGAAAACCCAACACTTGTTTCTGGAGTGTCCGATAGCGGAGTCCATCCTGGATGAACTTTTCCAAGCCTTTAGGATCTTGTGGGTTAAGCCTGATCTTATATCCGAAGTGTTCCATCAATGGCCTCAACCCTTTGTTAGCCTAAAACTTAAGTACCTATGGAAAATTTGTTGGCATCATTTTCTCTAGGAGATTTGGCTAGAAAGGAACCATAGAGCCTTTAAGGATACCATTCACAACCCAAAAACCATCCTCAACAGGATTATTGTATTTGTGAAAGAAAACCTTAGCACCTTAGTGGACGAGAACCACTCAATTATTTTTCAAGAAAAAAAATTAGCTCGGGCCTTAGGTATTGAGGACAAACCTTCCATTCCTTTGCCCAATCCCAGAAATGGGATTTCTTGGGAGCCACCCCCAGGGTTGGTTTAAACTAAATTTTGATGGTGCAGCCAAGGAGAACCCGGGAAGAGGCTGGAGTCTGGAGGAATAATCAGGGATCATCAAGGAAATCTAGTCAAGGCCTTCGCTGAACCATTGGGAATCAGAACTAATAACGAAGCAGAAGCTAGAGCCCTTTGGAGAGGGTTGCAAGTAGCCCAAGCAACTCAAGGTAACTTGATGATTGAAGGTGATTCTATGAACATCATCAACTTGTTAACCAATGGCAAAAAACCTCCATGGAGAATTGAGGGAGTCATCCATGAAGTGAGGATCCTTTTTGCGAAAAGAAAAACAGGAGGGGCTCGTCACGTGTACCGTGAGGCCAACGGAGTCAGTGACAAATTAGCCAACATAGGTGTTGATGTTGGTAGTTTGGTGACATGGACATAAGGTGTGCCACGTGAAGTGGAAAACATTATTAGTCATGAAAAGAAACCTACCCGTTAAGGAGAAAGATGAATGGGTGTTCTTTTCCCATGGAGCTGGTAATAAGTATGGGGTTTCCCTCTAAATCATACCAAATTGGAAATGAAGGTAACAGGGTGTAAGCCTTGGAAGAGTCCGAAAGAGAATAGAAAATGGGCAAGCAACAGGTTTCACAAGTGCAAAGTTCCAAACTTCAATTCCTGTCAATGTAAGTAATGTTTACAGTTATGTTTAGGTATGGGTGTGCTTTGTTAGTAAGGTGTTGTAGGGGACTCAACACAATTTCTGGCAAGAAAGTTTCAAGGATGACTAGGATCTACAATCTCAGCAGAAGGCTGGATATTGTAATAGGTTTTGGGTTAACCTGCAAAACCCGGTAATTAATGAAGACTTTTATTTAAAAAAAAAAAATGACAGTTCCAGTTTGAGTTCAATTTTATTTCATGTAGTCGTATAAGAAGATAACCATGGGATGACAAGTTACAACAACAGAAATGTAGAGGCTCGTTTATTTTCTATTTTCTACTAGAAACATATCGTAACATCAGATGTCATAACACACAAACGACAACAACCGCTACTCCATTTCTATTACAGGAGAAATGCCTGATAGATATCAGGCCGTACAGAAAAGGAATAAGGAATAGGTTTATTTTCTCCTAGAAAGACAGAGGCTGATTGAGAGACACCATAGCATGAGATAACATAACACACACAAACAACAAGAACCGCTACTCCACTTCTGTTTCATGCACAACGTTTATAGCAAACACACCTTTGACCTAATCTCCCTGAATCCTCGCAATTTCCAGCAGGATATTTCCAGATTTTACATACAAGCGTGCACATATTACTGGTCCGGCAATAATTGATCAGCAGATAGAGACTAGATTTGCATAACACAAGCGTTCGATCCATGAATAGCATAAGATTTGGATTAGAATTAAGACTTTTTCATATTCTTCACAAAAACAACCATACAGACATAGAAAAACTTGTACATTACAAATAAGCATAAACTCACCTAAGCTCATGAAAAGCACCGGAAACAATAATACAGCACTCACTCAGACACCCTGTCCTCCGATTCTCACTTGTTGCCATTTGCTCTAAGTAATTTTCCGAACAAACAAACTTGCTTAAAAGCATAGACACAAACAGCAGAATACAGATATGAGCAACCTTCCGCAGAGTACAGTAGAGCATGCATGGACGAGAGACGAACATATACTATATAAAGAAAACACCTTAATTATCATGTGCCGTTTTCTTAATTTTCTGTGTACAAATTATTTAATATTTATAAATAATTTTGCCTGCATTTATAAATTGGATTCACTAGATGTGATGGTAACCAATTTCAATATTCCTTCCCATACCAATTTCAATATTTTAAGGATTTTGCTTGCATGCTTAAAAGTATAGATTTTTTTTTTTTTAAAAGGAAAAAACCTTTGCGGGGTAGCTTTGGTTCGAGAAAGATCGAACCCTTTGCGGGGCCGCTTTGGTCTGAGAAAGATCGACCGCCCGAGCTTGCTCCGCACCAACATTATCAATTGGATTTTGGATACCTAATTTAACTTTTTGGTAGGGTGGAGATTCGAACCTCGCACCTCCTTGCCATCTCCTCTCCAACTCATCTACAACACGGTTTAAAAGTATAGACAAGTATTTATTAAATTTTAATTAAAATAAATTTATATTAATATTATCAACACCCATAAATTGTTCAAATTTATATTCTATATGTTTTTAATTTTGTTAATCTTTTTTATTTAGATTATTAATTCTATGATTATTAAAAAAACAAATTAAATTATATAATAAAAAATATTAAAAAAATTAATGTATAAATTTTATATGTATGACTTATCATAAATAGTATAAAAATTTTAATTTTATTATTAATATATGCCTGGGTTGCATAACAATTCAAAAGCTTTAAAATAATAAGCATTTCTTCAACTTGTCCACAAAAGGATAGGTCAATTGATAGCAGCTAAGTGCTTACCATTATGTTATGTTACTTGGTTTGATTTGTTAAAGGGTTAGATCACCTAACAAACTAGAGATTATAAAGGTTCAAAAAATATATATATATATTCTTCAGCTTGAGAGAGACTAACATTGATTTTAACCATAAGTTTTAAGTTCATATCATTTAATAAATTTAATTTCAAAAAAAAATTATATAATGATCTTAAACCTTAATTAATGTACCCTTTTCTTAATTTTTTCATACAAATTATTTAATATTTATAAATAATTCTGCCTGCATTTATAAATTCGATTCACTAGATGTGATGGTAGCCAATTTCAATATTTCAAGGAATTTCGCTTGGATGATCAAAAGGATAATTAAAATAAATTTATGTTGATATTATGAACACCCATAAAGTTGTTCAAATTAATATTTAATATATTTTAATTTTGTTAATATTTTTATTTCGATTATAGATTCCATGATTATAAAAAAAAAATCAAATTAAATTATATAATAAAAAATATTAAAAGAAATTAATGTATAAATTTTAAATGTATAACTTATCATATATAATATAAAAAAATTAATTTTATTATTAATATATGCATGGGTTGCATACCTATTCAAAAGCTTTAAAATAATTAGCATTTTTCAACTTGCCTATTGGTAGGAGCGGCTAAGTCCTTACCATTAAATTGCTTGGTTTGATTTTTTAGACGGTCATTTCTTCAACTCTATATAGACTAACATTGATTTAAACCATAGGTTTTGAGCTCATATCATTTAATAAATTTGATTTCAAAGAAATTAATTTATATGATGAGTAAGCTTCAATTTCTTATCCTTTAATAAATTTATATAGAAAACACCTTAATTAATGCACAATTTTCTTAATTTTCTCTATACAAATTATTTAATATATATGAATAATTTACAACTCAATTCACTAGATGTGATCGTAACCAATTTCAATATTTCAAGTGATTTTGCTTGGATGATCAAAAGGATAGACTTGAAGTTACAAGTATTTATTAAGTTTTAATTAAAATAAATTTATGTTGATATTATCAACACCTATAAAGTTGTTTAAATTAATATTTGATATATTTTTAAATCTTGTTAATTTTTTTATTTAGATTATATATTTGGATGATTATTAAAAAAATTATGTTAAATTATATAATAAAAAATATTAAAATAAATTAATGCATAAATTTTCTATGTATAACTTATCATAAATAATATATAAAAAAATTAATTTTATTAGTAATATATGCATGGGTTGCATAATGATTCAAAAGCTTATAAATAATAAGTATTTTTTCAACTTTCCCACAAAAGGATAGGCCAGCTCGTAGCGGCTAAGAACTTACCATTAGGTTGCTTGGTTTGATTTCTTAAAGGGCCAGATCACCCAAAAAGCTAGGGATTATAGAGGTTCCTATGAAGAGGAAAAAAAACATTTCTTCAACTTGAGAGAAACTAACAAAGGGTTATTTTGTGTATTGATTCATTGCACTATACTAGTTGTTCATTAAAGTAGTTACTCTCAAAGGTTTTTTTTGTGTATTGATTGTTAAGATCAAGGACACAAAAATCTGCAAATAATCAAAGTGTCTAAAGACACTATTGAGAACTCAATACCCGTAAGGTATTGTGGCCTATAGAAGCCACAAAGCAGATTAAAATTCCTCGAACAAGTGGAGAAGAAGAAGGCAGCCATTAAATTAGTTATAGAAGCCAAAAATTGAGACTTGGTGAGTTTCTTGAAATACAAGCTTACATTAGCTCCGCAGGGACATCTACAGATGCTTGGAAAACATTAAAGAAAATATTTGAAGGGAAAAATAAAGCCACTATCCTAAATCTCATACTCATACTAAGGAGACAAAAAGAAATTCAACCATTAAAGCATACCTCATTGGGTTAGATAAGGCAAAATTAAAAGGTTGATTATTCTCAATACATTACAAAATCAACTTAGAAGGTGAACTAAGCATATTCTAATTATTAGGAAGATATAAGGAAGCCTACAAAACCTAATTCTAATTTTTTTTTATCAAATTAGTTCACATCTCTTGACTAAGGAGAAATAAGAGAGTCTACAATAGCTAAGACTTGAATAGTTTTATAAAATTAGCTCATATACTCTTAACTAGGGAGATATAAGGAATTCTACAAAACCTAAAAGCCAAGAAAGGTTTTACACCTAGAGAATCATCATGACCACAAACAAATTCCTCCTTACATAATCTCAACTACTTAAGGGCCCAAATTACTTCTCATGGAAAAACAAAGTGAGAGTTATTCTAACATTTGAAAATCTTTGGGATATTATCAAAGGAGCAAGAACTAAACCAACTCAGGGAGAAATAGATACTCAAAAGTTTGAATAAAGTGAGGCTAAGGTATTAATAATAATAACCTTTGCCCTCACAGATGAAATACAAGCTTACATTAGCTCATCAGGGACATCTACAGATGCTTGGAAAACATTAAAGAAAATATTTGAAAGGAAAAATAAAGCCACTATCCTAAATATTCAAACTTAATTGCATTCCCTGAAAAATGAACAATGGTGAAAGCATAAAGCTATTCTTAAGGAAGGTAGTAGATTTCAAAGGAAAATTACTAACCCTAGCAGAAAATATTAAAGATAAATTCCTTGTTCAAGTAACTTTGAGAGCATTTCCAGATAGCTACAAGCATCTAGTTACATCCTTACAGGTTCTAAGCAAAGATAATTTTTTTGATGAACTAATCAATATTCTTCAAGAATATGAGATAGAAAATATAGTGAAAGATGAAATGACTAAAAATGCATTGGTCCTAAAATATAATCCATAGGGAAATATTGCTTCATAATCAAAAGGTCAAAGACCATGGAATAACATATATTGTCAGATCTGCAAGAGAAAAGGGTATAACACTAGCTACTGCAAATTCAATCCAAGAAATTAGAATCAAGGAAATCAGATGAACTATGGAAGCCAACCAAATAGGGCATTCCAACCTAGGCAATATTAAAATAATTCTCGACAACAACAATATTAGCATCAAAACTATTATCCACAATTGGAATATAAAAAGGAGAATTAAAAAGGACATCTAGTTCAAAGGATTGAAGAAATTTAAGAACGGGAAGATATGATAGATGATCAAGGAGTCAAAGCCCTTATAATAAGGGTAACATGGTATGAATACACTAACTACTTGCTTGAAAAGGATATATGAAACAAAGAAGAAGATGCATATTGAAGACTAAAGTCTTCAATACCCAAATAATGTAGTACATGGGGGTGTTAGAGTATATCACATCATTTGGGTCATGTAAATGTACCACCCTTGGTACATAATTAGAGTAGTAGATTACTTTAGTGGGTAGTTAGCTAATTATTTCAAGTAATATAATAAACGTGCACGTGTCTAAGTGCAAGTTGTAAATGTGCAAGATGTCCCCTTGTACAGCTAGGTAGAATGTTGGCCAAGCAATCCATATTTCTATATAAAGGGCCTCATAGTGAGTGATTACATATTGTTGTAGGTAGTAGTAGGTAAGTGTGTATATCACCATATAGATTTTTTATGGGGTACAAAGTAGTTATTTAGTATTAGTTACGGAGTGTTCATTTCCTCCATGTTGCATTGTATAATTTTTATCACTTTCCATTAATAGCATATTTCAGCATCTTATATTTTTGCGTATTTGATATCTTGTGATTGTATTCTCCCTTGCCATACACCATCAAAAGCTAACACACGGTAGTTTGATAGGAAGGTGGGGATCTGAACAACTCATTTGTAGGAATGAATGCATTTCTATATGATTTATTACATAAAATCCATAAGTGAAAGAATCCCATACTTCTTTCTCAAAATATTTTCCACAAATATTTTAAATCCAAACCTTGTGTTCCTATGCAAATCAATTCAATATAGCAACACTCAAGCAAAATAAACCCATACTTCTTTCCAAAATATTTTCCACAAGTATTTAAAACCAAAGCCATACATTTCTAATCACATCAATTTCAAAAAAAAGCCCATACTTCTTTCCAAATTATTTTTCATAAATATTTTAAATTCCAAAGACATATCAATTCCATAACTAATTTATCCATTGTTAGTTATAAATCAATCCATCATTAGCAAGTCTTTTTCATTCATTTGCAAGACTAAATATTAATCTATCATTTTATTAAATACCAATCTAATCTATCTTTTGATTAATTGTAAATCTAAATATTGAGATACGTGTGGCGGCTTCTGGGGCGGACAGCGCAGAATACTGTGGCGGCCATAAAAAGCTGGACAGCCTGCCCAGATTCATGGCGGCTACCGATTCCACCATGTAAATTCAAAAAAAAAAAGTTTAAATATTGAGATAAATTAATCTATCATTTTATTAATTACCAATATAAAGATTAAAATGTATTAATCTATCATTAGATTAATTTCCAAACTAATCTATCATTAGATTAATTGCCAAACTAATCTATCATTTGATTAATTATAATATAAATATTAAAATGAATTAATCTATCATTAGATTAATTGCCAAACTAATCTATCATTTATTAATTGTAATCTAAAGATTAAAATGAATTAATATATCATTAGATTAATTGTCAAACTAATCTATCATTAGAAAAGTATAACATTATAGACATAGAAAACTGACCCACCCAAAAGAGTCATTTTTCCTTGGGTTCCTCTAAGAGGTTCTAAAACTTTCTAGGAGCAAGTTTGACCCTTTTTTCTTGTGTTTTGCCTTGATTTTTTTTATCTTGACCGAATCCACGCGTGGTAATTTACAGGGTGTAGATTCGACAAATTTAGGATTTTTCTCCAAAAACCTAAATTTTAAGTCAACCCTTTTGGGGCATCGGCCTAATCAAGGTTTTGTTTTGTTTTTCCTACCTTTTAATCCTCCAAGACCTTTATAAATAAAGGGATTGGATATTTTTTTTTTTTTCAATTTCCCAATGAGTCAAGCTAGCAATTTGAGAAATTTCATGTAAAATAATAGTTCTTTGGCTTCTTATGCAATCTTCTGGTGCTCTTGGTGCTTTGGTGTTTTGTTGTTTGGTGTGTTCCTTATGATTTTGTAAGTGGAGAAAGCCTTGATGACAATTTGTCTTCTTGAGTGAGGAGAGGTCTTCCACCTTTTCTCTTGCTTCCACGAGATCATCAGGTTGTTTCTTTGCATTTATTATTTTGCTTATTCATCTTAGTTCACATTTTGTTGTGTTTTGATATTTATTTTAGGGCTTTAAATCCTCTTGTGCAAATCCATGCCCTATATGTTATAGGGCATGGATTTTATTAAAGCTCTACTTTTTCCCGTTGGGAATTCTACATGTGTTTCATCTCTATCATTGAATCTATGTTGGGTTATCTTACGGGGTATGAATTTGTTCCAGTTAGGCTTTGGGGTGACCGTTTACCCCAAAATCCTAGGGTTTTATTTTGCATGCCCTCTACATTCGGTTTCACCTTTGTTTGTGTTTTATTTTGACTATTATTATTTTGTTTCACTTACATTTCATATTATATTAGCTTAGGGGCACTTATTTGTTCCTAAACCCTAGTTTTCAAAATTGCATTCTTGTTCACGCATTACATCCATTATGTTTCCATTTCATTTGTTGTTTTATGCTTTCATATTCTATTGTGATTGTTCTAAAGGTCAAAGATCATGTTTATCATGAACGGTCAACTCAAAGGACCAAGGGAGATTAATTCTTGTACCTCCAAGCTCAATATTATAGTAGCCTAAGCAAGCCCCCAAATGTTGACCATATTTTCTAAAGTTTTTGTAAAGCCATTTTGCATATTTGAAGTTGTGGGATATTCTGGATGCAATACAAAGCTTGGATCAAACACCAAATCAGATAAGTACCCTTGGTAAAGTTGTTAGGTTGTGTGTTGTTTGCTTTTATATTTTTTATTCACACTTAGGTCATAAATAAAAAGGAAAAAATATTTGATTGCTTTCTAGGCATTTAAAACAAAAAAGGCATATAGTTTTGCATCTAGGGTTTAGTCTTGTTTTGTGCATTCCCTTATGCCCTTTCTCAAATAAAAAGGATTTCATTTCTTGCAACCTAGGGTTAGATATCATTGAATCAAAAAATCATACTAGGGTTAGATATTGTCTTCTTGCATCTTGTGTGTTTTGCATTGTTCTTTTATTTCCATAGTTTAGCATAGAAAGGCCAAACACAAGTGATTGCATAATTGACACATTAAACATTTCCACACTGAACTTGGAGCAAGTTCTAAAACTATTCCTGGTGAACATGTTTCTTTGTTTCCTCGAGTTTAGAGAATATAATACAACCCTACAATTACCTCGGCTCCCAGTGGATCTAGTCGATAATCATACGCCATAGGGTAGTTTTCCCTCTCTACATTTTTAGTGAACCCAACATGAATTAATATATCATTATATTAATTGAAAAACTAATCTATCATTTTATTAATTGTAATCTAAATATTAAAATCAATTCATCTATCACTAGATTAATTTACAAACAAAAATATCATTTGATTAATTGTTATCTAAAGATTAAAATGAATTAATCTATCATTAGATTAATTGCCAAACTAATCTATCATTTGATTAATTGTAATCTAAATATTAAAATTAATTAATCTATCATTAGATTAATTGCCAAACTAATTTATGATTAGAAAAGTTTAACATTAATCAAAATATGAATATAACATTAGATTAGTCCATCTTTAATTAATCAATCCATTTTATTAATATAAATATAACATTAGAAAAGTATAACATTAATCAATCTATTTGATTAATATGAATCTAACATTAGATTAGTCCATCTTTAATTAATCAATCCATTTGATTAATATAAATATAACATTATAAAATTATAACATTAATCAATCTATTCATAGAAATCCAATTAATCTTCCCAAATCAACCCTAAAATGCAACCATAGATTAAAACTTATTCAATCTAACAAAAGTGAAGAATAAACCATTGTAATCATGTGCACAAAGGAGATTAAAAGTTAAAGTTTAACTTTAGGTAAGGAATAGGTTTTTTGGACCCTTAGTTTTACATAAAGTAATGCTCATAGGGTGTCATCTTCGTGATGGAACCTAGTGACACAACAATATCACCATGTTAAAACAATAGCCTACAAATAGAAACATTTCTTGCATCAACCCTAAGCACTATGGTAAAAGACACAAAGGATGTTATTCTATGTAGAAAACTTAGATTTCCAAGATCTAGCAAGCCACTCGATGGGTCAACAAGGGGAAAAGGTTCATAAAAACAACTTGAAAAATTCTCAGCCAACAAGTGAAAGGAAACTATGCTACACTAAGCACTTCCCCCATGCTCTTTCCCATTGCACAAGGAGAATAGGTTTAGAATGGGAGAAAATAAATTTTTAGACACCAAAACAACACCAATCCGATTATGTGACTGCAAACACTGATCGCTTTGACACACACAGCCCCAAGGGCAGCCCCCAGAGGTCAAACAGTGGTCCTAACCACTCTCACAGTAGTTTTGGAAGGTCAGAGATCAATTTGGCACCTTCAGGAACTTTGCTCAATATCCGTTCCACCCTAGAATGAATTCAAACTGGGATTCGCCCCACCCAGGGATGAATTCTGGATTCGCTCCGGGGTGGGGCGAATTGCAGGTTTGATGGGCAAAAAGTCAAATCTTGACAAATGGCAGCTCAGATCCGCTACTCAACGCTTCCTTCATCGCATGGGAGTATGGGTGAGCATTTTCGAGCGTTAGAGGCATTTACAAGGTCAGTCATGAAGTCCCTATTCAGGGAGGAATCTCCTTCCCCCTGGGAAGGCATGATTGCCAAGTGGCGCCTCTGCATGCCCATTTCAAGAGACCTCCAGGTCTATAAATTGGTGAGTTTCCTCACCCCAAAATATGGAGAGAAGTAGCATTTTAGAGCAACGAAGTGCTGTCATTTTATTTATACACCTCACACCTTTTGGATTTGCGCCTTTCACATCCTTGATCTCCTTTAGAGGGGAGGTCATTGGGTGACTATTGGGAGGACGAATCTCGATCCCAAAACCTGAAATTTGGCCACAATATCCCACCAAATTTTCTGAAAATACCATACAAGAGGTTTTGGACCCATCCCAAGTGGATTGGTGCCGAAATCAGGCCTCAAACGACGGGCGGCCTGCCCCATGGGCGCCCCCTCCCACACTGCCACAATCCTAATCGCCCCCTTTCGGAGCGATGGGAATTCCATGGTAGATTTGCTTTCTTTCATTTTTGCATTCAATTCTATGATGTTTAGATAGGTTGTCATTTGAATTTCGTCTCGTTTTGAGCAATTTTGATCATATTTCTAGCTTTGTTCGCTTTTACTAACCTGCAGGTAGCATCATCAAATTCCCATTGATGGAGGCCAAATTGGGAAAATATGACCATCTGGGTCTTCCCAAAATTCCCCCAATTAGCTAACCCCAAGTTTGTAGGTCTTTTGGAGCTTCCTAGGTAGGACATTGGGACAGTATCTTTTCGGCATTTTGTTGTAGGTGAATTCGTCCCGCCCCGGAGCGAATTCAAATCGGTGAGGAATTTCTCGACTGTTATTTTTGTAGAACCTTCTTGGTGGTATCTTGATGCCCCTGTCAAATTTTTAGAGCATTTGGACCTGTTTTAGTCATAGTTTAATTCATTTTTCTCATTTACTTATCGTAGGCTTGGGGATTGCATGCTTTGTTTCATCCGCAGGTGCTACTGACCATTTCTTGTTCCTTTGAACATAGGGTTTGGACATCGGAGGAGCAGCGAGGAGTCAAGACTCATCATTCCAAGTGGTGGTGACATTTTGGTCCGCCCATTTTACATGTGGGCACGCGGAAGAAGGAAAGGCGCCCATGGATGTAACAAGAACTCATGCTTAAACGCTCCTAGCCCTTGGAAGGGGAGGATGCGCATTGTAACCGAGTTTGAAACATATCAATAAAAAGGGCTGTCTTATTTATTCCCATTTGTTTCATTTTGATTCGCTCATGCTTTTCCCTCTTTTCATGCACTTTCAAGTTTCTAGGATTTAGCGTTGAGTCCGGTTTTTGTTTGCATTTCGCATATTCGCTTTCCTTTTTGCTTCCGTATCCTCGTGATTTCAGTGGCGATCATGGTGGGACCCTGTCCTCTATTTTTAAGATCAGATATCTGATCCAAACTTGGTTGTTTTTTGCTTGCAGGTACCGCGTTTTCATACGTTGACTGTTGTTCGTTCCAGCAAAGGGCGAATACAGAGTTGTAATTCATCTCACCCAGGGACGAATGGGAATTCACCCCACCCTATGATGAATACAGTCCTGTAATTCATTCCACCCTAGGATGAATTCCAGCCTATGAGGTTTTCGGGCAGAAACTCAGAACCGACAGATTCGGGCAGAGAAGAGGTAAGAATTCTGCACTTTTCCTGTCATTTTCTGTCTTCAGTTTTTCTATTTTTCTTGGTTTCCTTTTTGCGTGCATAGGAAAAGTTGCTGCATGTTTATTTTGTTCCATGCATAATAAAAGGAACCCCACACACCACGTGGAAACTTAAACACCAAGGAGCTGGTCGTAAAACCCCAGCCCTTGATCAAGACCAACGGTGGATTTCATCACCACCTTGGCTTGAATTTTGCATTCATAAACCCCGATCGCTACTGTTGCTAGACGTAAATCCTGATGAAAGCTGACCGAGTGTAGTTGGGGTGATTCCCAGTGCGCGAGGATAAGTCTTCTATGGTAGGTGTCATAAACAGGGTGATTCCCCTTCCGTACCGCCTATGTTCCACGTACCATCTGCTCTCACGTACCTATAGTTTCCCTCACGTAAGGGCGGGTATATAGAGAGGTTGGTATATCGGCTTGGCAATGGTATATCGAAGGGGCGACCAATTTTGGGAGTCATAAGAGCCCTCATTTTGCATTTAAATGTTCTTTACAAAAACCTTCAAAAACAAAAACAAAAACAAAACACACTAAACCAGCTTTAGGACACACTTTCAACCTTTAAACGAGATAATCATTGTTTGTGTATGTGTGTGTTCTTTTCTGTTTAGTGTAGCATAAAAAATCATAAAAGAGATAAAAATCTGCTTAGCTTGTAGAAGAGCAACACCATGGTGTACACCCGTAGCCAAGCCCAATCAAGGGCAGAAGCTACGAAAAGTGTACAAGGAGGGGGCACAAGTCACCTCCGCTATAGTCCTAAGGACTTGGCCATACCGCCTTGGTGGCCTGACCCACAAGAGAGTCCGCATCATTCCATGTCAAGATGGAACTATAGGGACACCCCTTTGGGGGACACGCCCATTCATCATAGCCCCTTTCAGGAAGAATCCTTACACGTGGCACTCAACATAGATAAGAAAACTCCCTTAGAAGCTCGATATGAGTGGCCACAGTGCGATGAAGCGCTAGAGTGGCATAGTGTCCATGAGGAGAGGCCACATGACTATGGCATCCCTCCTTTGCCCCCCATCACTGTTAGAACCAATAGACAAACCCCAGAGCGCAGGGCTCTCCAAGCAGGGCGAGCTAACTCCGCCCACCCCTTTCACACATACGAAAGGGAGTACGAGGAAGACCATCACATTCCTCGAGAGCAATGTACAATGTGGGAGCCATGCGCTTCCGCACCTGCTAGATACCATGGTTACCCACTGAGGCCAGAGCCTCGGGTAAATGCCGCCAACCTCGATAGAGGGAAGCAACCCATTGAGATCTCGGATCATCACGACCGAGGTAAATGTATAGGAGAGGCATCCAGGCCTCCTAGGCTCAAGATGGCAGAACAAATTGACCTGGCAGTCGCCAGACATGCCACCCACCAAGCCCAGATCACGTGGCTTGAGCAAGATCAGCAAAAGCTAGAGCATCTATACCACCTTAGCAAGGAGCGCATTCAGCGCCAAACAGATGAGCTGCTCCATAACCCAGTGCCTGAGAGGGTTCCAACCCCTCGCACCCAAAGAGCGGAACCATATGAGAGGCATAATCCCTTGGTGCGAGATAGGTCTCCTCGACCTTATCAAGTTTTGCCTCCGAGACCCCCTAGACCCGAGAGGGAGGCCACTCCCCGGAACAACGATGGGTACCCTCCACGGGGACCCACCCAGGGTCATAGGTCTCACCCAGAGACTCCTCAGGAAGTTTACGAGGAGTATGAACAAGAAGTAGAGCGGGCCAAAATGCCCTACCAAGGCGGAGGGGTTGCTATCCGGCCACCCCCCATAGGCCTCAAGTCTCCCACAACCCACAATGGGAGCAAACTAAAGAGGAAGAGATTAAATCTTTCGATGCATACAAAGCGCTGCTAGAGCGTTTGGAGTCTATGGAAACCAAAGCTTCTGGGCCCCAAAAGCCCATGTTACGCCAACTCCGTAGTCATCCTGTGCATCCGTCAGTGCCTGCACCCCCTTACCCCGAACACTTTAAGCTGCCTCAGTTGGCAATCTTTAAGGGTGAGGAGGATGCCCAAGAGCATGTGACCAGATTCTTGAGCCAATGTTTTGGCATTCAGGACAATGATGCGTTGTTGCTAAGGACATTTATAACCACATTCACGGGCCCTACCTCGGATTGGTTCACTCAGTTGTCGAAGCATAGCATCAGTAACTTGGATCAGTTAGTGGATGCATTCCTCGAACGCTTCACCTTCAACACCAAGAAGAAGGCGTCACTAAGTGACCTGGCCAGCCTCAGGCAGTATGAGGAAGAGACCATGGCGGCCTACGGGAATCGGTGGAGGACTCTGCTTTCCAAGCTACCCTACCTTCCCCCTATGTCCGACCTTACACAAATGTTCTCACGAAGTTGTTTGAGATCGATCTCTGTGCTATTGCAGCTACAGCAATATGCCACCTTAGAGGAAGCTCTGGCGCAAGCCAGAATCATCGAAGAGATCAAGATACAGGATGGCGAGATTGCCAAACCTAAGAAGAAAGAATGGAACAAGAACACAAAAATAGGGACTATGCAACAAAAACCCACTGTGGTTAATCAAGTTGCTATAAATGTCCCTAAGCCTACACAAGAAACACAGCCTCAAAAGGCTAACTATCAGGCAGTGCCTCCTAACAATTATGAAAGAGAAAATCAAAGTAGGAGCAAAATCAGCAGCGTCACCCTAGGCGATAGTACACACCTTATACGGAGTCTAGGGACTCCCTATTTGACCGCTTGTCAACGGTGAACTTGATCACCCTTCCAGAGATTCAAACCATAGATCCTAACGCTCCCAAGCCTAAGGGATACAGAGAGGACTTGTATTGTAGGTTCCACAGGTGGAAGGGACATGACCTGAATGCATGTTGGAAGTTCAAAGGATTGATACAAGACCTGATTGACAATAAGACATTGGCAGTGGACAACCCCGTAGCGCCAAACAACCAATAGATGGGGGTTTTCAAGGACCCCTTGCCTACCCATGAGGCATAGGCAAAACCCCTTCAAGTCAATGAGGTGCAACAGAATTGCCCCATGCAAGGGTATGTAGGAATGATAAGCATAGTGACTAGGAACAAGAAATACCCAGGAGTTGCCCCCGAGGCAGCCACAAGAGAGGTTCCATCGATGTCACAACCTCAATAACACCCTATGCAGCTACCTCCGCCTAGACCCACGGCCATGATTCGGACCAAACTCACGTAGAGTTTGAGGACCACGTCGGCTAGGCTCTCCATATACGAGCTTATACAACAATCAACGCCCCATCGGGAGGCTCTCATGGAGATTTTGAAAGCCATCGAGTTGCAGCCCCATGAAGCGAATTCCTTCAACAACTTCGTGGGACATGTCAAATGATGCATGGAGCCGATCATCACCTTCCGAGAGGATGAAGTTAAATCAGTGTCTGATGACATGGCAGATCCACCCCTGCACGTTATCATGCGGGTCAACGGGATCCCGTATAAGAGGGTGTTGATAGACACTGGCTCATCCAGTAACATCATTACCACAACAGCATTGAAACATCTGAAGTTGCCAGCCTCTCACATCACGGCTTCCACCTATACACTACGAGCATTCAATGATGCGATATGCTCGACAGTTGGCACAATTGTCCTACCCATTCAAGTAGGACAAAAGATGATACCTACATTGTGCCATATTTTGGAAGGCGAGATGGCTTATAACATATTGCTAGGGCGGCCATGGATCAGGGACATGAAGTGTGTCCCTTCGATAGCTCACCAGTGTTTGAAGTATGCATTTGAAGGGGAAGTACATGTAGTCCCGATGGACTTAGAACCCTTCAAATATTGCAATGCGGTGCAGTTGATGCCGCAATCGACCCTCCCATCGATGCACTTGGATTTTTAGTTAAATCCATCTAGATAGGGTCCGATTCCGCAAGCACCACTGGTGATAGATCCATCTACATCCCAGCCAGGTACATCTTCATCGTCCGGTCCTTCACCAACAATGCCACCTATCATGGCTAAATAGAAGGACAAAGGGAAGCAAACCCTGGAAGAGGCTCAACCCCTAGAAGAGGCGCTGCCAATAATATCAACCATCTCTATCGAAGAGATGCCTAGCACAATGGAAGTTGAGGCTCCTAGTCCACCCAACATGGAGTGGACTCAGGAAGAGCTTCCATTCCCTCCCTCTCAATCACCAACAATTACTGTTGAAATGGCCAATACGGGCCTGGGGGAGTATCTAGTGTGGAATGTTGTAGCAACGACCATGCTAGAGTCCATGCAAGACATGGGGAGACCTCACCTCCCCATCGGTACAATTGTTCCTTTAGGCTACCCGCCAAACCAGACAAATTTTGTGTATGGGGGCCTTGATCATGGTACTGAGCCATGCATGCAAAAGGACGAGGATGAAGAGCCTTTTGCAGAAGATGTCAACTATCTGTCTAACCCGGACTTCGCTCTGAGATATCTTGGCCAATGCAATTGGCATGGATACGGGCTAGGCAGGTATGAGCAAGGAGTGCGTGTCCTTTGCCAGCCAAGATACCAAATGCCTTATGACAAGTCGGGAGTAGGGTTCAACCACCCCCTGCCCTTGGACATCTTGGTGGAAAACATGCAAGGCCTAGGGATAGGCAACAAGGGTGGATTGGCATCAGATCCTTATGCCAACCCAAACACAACATATACATTGGGAGATTACCTCCCATGGTCAACAACCACCCTTGTTAACCTCAATAACCCTTCTCCTTTGCTAGAGAGAGGCGAAAGTTCGGGGACTCACTTTCAAGGAAGGTATAAATAGTGTCAAGAGGGATCTTCGGAGGATGAATCAGAATATGAACCAGCATCATATGATCCCTTCGAATCCGATAGTGATCACTCACAAGTGATCCCCATGAATGACTGTCAAGAGACCCTCTTGACAATGTTCCCTCTAGAGGCTCCAATCGAGCCAATGCCGCGTCAAGAGAATCAGGCCCCCCCACGGAGAGTGGAACAACCACAATGGGGCCAGATTAATTTGCTCGAGTAGGATGAGCCTGTAATGCCTCAAACAGTTGTCGAAGCCAACGAGGGCTTTTGGATCTCCGATAGTGATTACGAAGATGAAACAGAAATGACATATCTTAATCACATGCGGCAGAGGCCGCAACCATACCCCTTGGAGATTAATGACATATTTGAACAGATGGGCATAGTGCCAGGGCACGAGTGGTACGTAGACCCAGCAGGGTGGGATCAAGTGTTGGATCCGCTGCTCCAGGTATACGAAGAGCACCTTCCACTCCGAGACCCTAGGGTGATATCAGTGTCGAGGGTAGACCCTGTCCTCCTATTAGCACATAGGGCCGATCCATTCGTGCCAGTACCCCTAGAGCCAGATCCAGAGCATAGAGAACATCCAGAATGTTCGAGTCATCACACCCATGGTAATGGAGACCAAAATCATTTCATCCACATGATCTCCATTGACTTAACCACCCCCATCCACAATCCGGCCGATCCAACATGGTCCTTGCATCTAGACATAGATGCCATTGACTGGGATCACGTCAATTCACCTCCATCCCCATCATAGTACTGGCCTTTCGATAAAATGCTTCATTTTACCCTAAGGACAACTCAGGATATCTTTCATGCTGAAGAGGAACCCGAGGTTCCCAATGCAGATTTAAACTCAGCAAATGATATCCATTTGATCCCAACTCCACATCAGTTGGAGGACGGATCCCACATGTCGGTCGAGGAGACGACTGACGTAGACATCGGCTCGGATCCAATGAATCCATAGATTATCAAGCTAGGGGTAAGCTTATCCCCCGAAGAGCAAGCCGACTACATTGCCCTTCTCAAAGAGAAGAAGGAGGTTTTTGCATGGTCATACAGAGACATGTCGGGGCTAGATCCGTAGCTAGTCACGCATAATCTAACGCTTGATCCGACAATCAAGCCAGTTAAGCAAAAACTACGTAAGATGCACCCAACAATGGCCTTGATGGTCAAAGATGAATTGCAAAAGCTGTTGGATGCACAGTTTGTCATCTGCATGGATTATCCACCATGGCTGTCCAACATGGTGCCCGTCAAAAAGCTCGACGGGAGGATTCGCATATGCACTAATTTTTGAGATCTAAACAAAGCGAGTCCTAAGGATGATTTCCCCTTGCCAAGCATCGACGCATTGGTAGATGCTACAACAAGTCACGAAATGCTATCCCTCATGGATGGTTTCTCGGGATACAATCAGATTCGTATCAATCCCGAGGACCAACTAAAAATGGCGTTCACAATGCCTTGGGGGACATTTTGTTATAAGGTCATGCCCTTTGGCCTTAAAAATGCTGGCGCCACCTACCAACGTGCCATGACGTACATCTTCCATGATTACATGCATAAAACTTTGGAAGATTACATGGATGATTTGTTGGCCAAGTCTCTTTTGCGCCCAGATCATCTCGATGACTTAAGCAAGATCCTCGATCGCCTCATGGAGCATAAAGTCAGACTGAATCCCAAGAAGTGCGTATTTGGCATCACATCTAGAAAACTCTTGGGTTTCATAGTCTCAAAGCGAGGCATCGAAGTGGACCCAAACAAAGTCAAGGCAATCCTTGAAATGGTTCCCCCAACTACCATTAAGCGGCTCAGAAGTCTACAGGGAAAGGTCACGTCAATTAAGCGCTTCATAGCGCAGCTATCTGACAAGTGTCGACCCATGAACAAATTATTGCACAAGGGGGTAGCATTTCACTGGGATGACGAGTGCTAGTCAGCCTTTGATGACATCAAATGATACTTGGCTTCGCCACCAATATTGGCACCACCTAGACCAGGAGTGTCATTCTACTTATACATCTCAACTACTGAGGTGGCACTGGGCGCCATGCTAGCCCAGAAGAATGAACTTCACAAAGAACAGGCTACTTACTATCTTAGCCGCACCCTGGTCGAGTTATGAACTTAACTATGCATACGTCGAGAAACTCTGCTTGGCGGTGGTGTTTGCTACCAAAAAGCTATGCCACTACATGCTTGAGCAACACTACGTATGTTGTGTCTAAGGAGAATCCATTGCGGTACATGATGAGTCGTACTTATCATAGTAGTCGCACGACGAAATGGATCATGTTGTTGACGGAATTTGACATAGAGTTTATTGGATAGAAATCCATCAAAGGATAGGTCATAGCCGATCAACTAGCAGAGGCTCCTCTCGAAGACGATCAGCCTCTGGTCATAGAACTACCCGATGATGGGGTCTTCCATGTCTCAGAATCGCCAGATTCTGATGAGCCTGAGTCACAGGTGACATAACCCTATTTTTTGATGGTTCTAAATGTGAGCAAGGTGGTGGCACGGGAATAGTATTCTTCACACCGCAGGGTGCTCCAATGCCTCTGTCATTTAAATTAAATTTCCCATGCACCAACAATAATGCAGAGTATGAAGCCTTGCTCATAGGTCTTCAGACAACAATCACCATGAACATCAAACGACTGAACATCTTTGGTGATTCGTTGTTAATTGTCAATCAAGTCAAAGGGGTATTCCAATGCAAATGCCCAGTTCTATAGGCCTATAAAGCCCTTGTGGACAAATTCTTGGCAAAACTTGAGTGGTACGACATCGAGGCACTCCCTCGGTCATCGAATCATTTTGCGGACACTATGGCCTCCTTGGGGTCACTAATCCCGCAAGACCTTTCCGGTGATATGACAACCATTCAAGTCAAAACACTATCGCAATCCATGATGGAGCGTGCAAGCTCTGACTTGACGCCGAGGAATCCACATGATCCAGATTGAACCATCCTCGGATAAGTTCTCTCGAATCCACGATCGTCTGAAACATGCCAACTAGGGGTCCTTGTTCTCCCCTACTCCCATTAATAGCAACACAACGCTATTCTTACAAGTTCTCTCCCGCTCAGCGTTTGCTAGGGATGAACTTCAAGAGGGATTGGTTGTTCATACCATCGAGGCTTCCGATCAGCAGGATTGGTATTTACCCATTAGGGACTACCTCAAGTTAGGTAATCTCCCGCTTGGATTGACGCATGCCGCAAAATGAGCATTCAAGCAGAAAGTGGCTAAGTATGTCTTGTTAGGAGACATTTTGTACCGTCATAGCTATGAAGGAATCCTCCTTCATTGCTTGGACCAACAAGAGTCCACTTGGGCGATCGCCCAAGCGCACGATGGTACGTGTGGTGGCCACTTCAGTGGTATGGCCATCGCAAAGCGCATTCTTCGCATGGGCTATTATTGGCCATCTTTAGAGCGAGATTGTTGCGCATATGTCAGGAAGTGCGTGAAGTGTCAACATCATGCCAATTTGATGCACGTACCTTCCCAGGCCTTGCAGACAGTCCAGTCAGCTTGGCCATTTTCGTAGTGGGGCTTAGATCTAATTGGAAAGATCTCCCCTACATCGTCAAGTCATCACACGTTTATCATAATGGCCACAGAGTATTTCACCAAGTGGGTGGAAGCAGTTCCGCTTACCTCTACGATAGGACCCCGCATTGTGGAGTTCATTTTACATAACATCATATGTCATTTTGGTATTCCATCCAAAATAATCTCGGATAATGGGACGTCATTTAAGAACAAAGACGTGCATGCTTTGACCACAAAGTACAAAATTCAGCACAATTTTTTGACACCCTATTATCCGTAGGCAAATGGGCAAGCAGAGGCGTCAAACAAAATGCTAGTTGCCATCCTTAAAAATACGGTCGCAGATAGTCATAAGGATTGGCACATCCAAATCCCACTTGCCCTATGGGCTTATCGCACTAGCATTCGGACGCCCACTGGGGCAACTCCATTTTCGCTCGTGTATGGCTCCGAGGCAGTCATGCCTCTCGAGTTGGAAATTCCTTCCCTACGCATATCAATGCAAGAGTTCATCGATGATGACACTGCATGGCAGGCCCGGTTAGACCAGCTTACGTTGCTTGATGAATGATGCGTTAATGCTCTCGAGCATTTACGTATCTATCAAGAGCGACTTAAGAAATCTTACAACATGAAAGTTCACCTGAGGGACTTTCAGATTGGTGACTTGGTCTTAAAAGAAAACCAATAGAACTCTAGTTTGTCATCCCATCTAAGGGACAAGTTCATGGCAAATTGGTTAGGTCCATATGTAATTGATAGCAAAATAGGACCCAAGACGTACCGGCTAGCCTCTCTTGATGGAATCAAGGAACTAGAACCCTTGAACATCAGTCATTTGTGACCATTCCATATCTAAGAGAGTCATATCCCAAAATGCTCCAAGGATTCCTACAATCGCTTGGTCAATCCCAAAATGCTCCAAGGATTCCTACAATCGCTTGGTCAATCCCAAAATGCTCCAAGGATTCCTACAATCGCTTGGTCAATCCCAAAATGCTCCAAGGATTCCTACAATCGCTTGGTCAATCCCAAAAAGCTCCAAGGATTCCCACAATCGCTTGGTCAAAAATAAGAAAATTCAAAAATAGTAAAATCATCAAAAACAACAAAAAAATTGCATCTCATTTCTAGGCATGCTCAAACTCATCACAATAGAGAGCTCTTCTCGCATCTCATCTTCATATTCACAAAAATCAATCCATCAAAAACACAAAAATATGTAGCTGCATTAAGCATCACATCCATACATTGCATATTTGTGGTCATACAGGTCAAAGGCACCATAGACTGTAATTACTCCGCCAATCCATCTTGTAATCACCATTCCTCCATTCTATAAGCAGTCCATCAACAATATAAATGCCATTCACTTCTTTTTACCATACCAGAGTTAGTGGTCTTCTAATGTATCAAGAGTTTTCGCCCTTCAGTCGTCATTTTGCTTTCTAGCCACATACTGTACCAAGTCAGACAGATTTTACGAAGGTAGAGTTCTACTTGGATCACACCTTGTTACGTAGCATCCCAACACAAATTAAAACACATAAAAATTCCCAAGTTGTGTGAATGAAAGATGAAACCTGCACAGCAATCCAGGTCACCATAAGCGAAATGGTTATCTTGCTCATCCCCCTGTGCGAATGACCCCAAGAATGCTGAGAGTTGGCAAAAGGACAAGCATCTTCCCTACCCAATTCCCCAAGAATCCCAAGTTCTCAAAAGTTGCAAACATCAAAATTTTGCAAAAAGTCAAAACTCCAAAAATTTGACATCACCACCAGAGTGCATACATCAAAAGGCACATACAATAGTGATTCTCATCACTCGAAATTCAAATCCCTTGCTCAAAAGAAAAATATATAAAAATAAATAATGATTTTTATCACTACAAAAGAGCAAGTATCCCAATACAATTGAAGAAAAGAAGGGAGTCGAACTTGAATCCCTGGAACTCTCAACATTCCGATAGGTCATGAGGCAAACCTCAGTACCGGTTTGGTGGATAGCCTATCGGTCACTGGTGGTAAACCTCCCGCATGATGATATATCTATCACATTAACTCGTGTACGGATCAATGTTTGCATGTGGATGAGCTAGCTTATGGTATCCTAGATAGCACCGTAGATTAATCTGACTAAATACAACAAAGGAGTTAGTGGAGCTAATTAGGTGATCCTCAGTACAGGTTTGGTTGACAGCCTATCTGGCACTGGCGGTATCCTGACAAATACCACATAAATGAACTCAATTGCACACACAGGGATGTGAAATAACTTGGTCAAAGACAAGTCCGATTCATACCTTGTCCAAAAGTCTTGTAAGATAAAGTACAGTCATGGCTAGTGAGTTAAAACCGTCTGAGTCTCAGAAAACCTTAGCTACATTTCTAAACCAATCTGCACTATCTTTCATCCTCGCATTGCCATCAGCAATCACCAAAAAAAACAACCCCACAAAGGTCTAAATAGTCTATGGTGCTCTCGCCAAACAACACAAATTCAATTCATCCATTACATTTGCATATCCTAAAATTTAAAAACATTTGCATTCATCATAACATATGCATCCATCAAAATAAATTAACATGCATACATCCATACTCATCACTCATCATGCATAAAATCAAATCATCACTCGCATAAACAAAATAAAGTCATCTGTATATATCATCAAAAATGCCCGTAGGCTACAATGAACTGGTCCTGTGACCCCGCAACAAAATCCAAAAGCTCAAAACCCCCAAGCCTAAGGCATCGGCCACCATGATCATGCAGGATCGGTGTGACAGGAACTACCCCCATGGTGTGGGTCCTATGGGACCCCTCAGGGCGGCTACTGCTAGCCCCCGCATCACGCCTGCTACCCCCTCCCTCATCCAGTCGCCTACGATGAGATGATGTTGACTGCTCAGTATCACTGCCCCTCATTCGACATGATGATCCACCTCTCGGGGGCTCAAGTAACCACCCACCGAGGCGGATAATCTCTCCCTCCATATCCATCCGATGTCGAGACCAATCTATCTCCCACTGCAACCACTCTACCTCCCATCGACGGTAATAAGCTACTGCATCGTCACGCTACGCCAAAACCCTATCCCTCTCCGCCAGCTGCGTCCGTAGGAGATCCCTCTCCCATGCAGCATCAGTACCCCCATCCTACTAGCGGTAAGTAGCCAATGCATTCTCTCACTCCGCCAGCTGCATGCATAGGAGATCCCTCTCCTGCAGCGCATCCCCCAACTCCTCATCGTGCCTCCGCAATAGCCCCTCCAACCGTGCATTCTCAACGTGTAACCTGGACTCCATGTCCTCCGCATCCGCTTGAGGCATGGGCATCTCTGGAATAGCAGCCTGCTCTGGCTCCCACTGCTCCGTGATGTCCTGCATCTCCGGCTGATCCGGAACCCCCAAATCCACATCCTCATCCTCCACCTCCACCATGTCTGCATCCTCCCGAGGAGCTCCCCAATCATCTCCTGGTGCCTCGGCACCCTCCCTGCCTGCTGCTGCCACCTCCACGCCTCCCAGTGGCCCCTCTCCCCACCATCACCGTAGTACCCACCACTGGTCGTACTCTACGGTAGTCCCGACGTCATCCACATCTGGGACGTCGATCATCGCGTCTGAATCCTCGCCTAGTGGCGCGATGACCGGTCGATCCAGAGTTCTCTCATCCCCCTGACGTCGATAGACCACGGGCTCACCAGGCAACCCCTGGCGCACCCCAAACTATCATGTCACCCGGCTGTAGGGGAAGAACTCATGCTCGGTCCCATGCCGCCCAATCAGCCACCGCTCCCTATGTACCCATCGGAGCCACTCTCCAGCCTTCGACTAGGCTGGACAGTCCCGATAAGGGCACCAGAACACCTCCCCTGGAGTAAGCCGAGCGAGGGCATCGGCATAGTGCCCTACGACACCTACCCATCATCGACTCTATCCCTGCTCCCCAAACTACTGCCATAGAGCAGCATAGCCTATATCCTTATCCTCCATCTCCGTCCGAGTCATCCACGGTAACCCGGCTGGCCTCTCCACCGCTATGTGTTGCCAAGCCCAGCTCTACAACAGATAGCTACAGCTAATCCCCTTTCACTTCTAGCAACGGACCTCGTACAACTCACCATAGAGCTATGCCAGCAGCGTCTGTCCCCACCTCATGATTAGCGGTGCCTCCGTCGGGCACTCTACCAACCACCAGACCAAATCCAACAGGTTCCATGGGAACCTCGCACCTGACGAGTCAGGTAGCAACATGTTGGAAATGAGGCCCATGAGTACTATGTGCCTCACTCCCAACACCCCTCTCTCCAGCCACCATCGGACCAGAATCCCACCAATCTGGTAGTCACCCTCTGCCCTCTCCACTGGGCTCTCCACACCGGCTCCTCCCCATGCCCGAAGCATCGTATCAGTACAGTTGTCCACCGATCATGCGACGACGTTCTGATCGGCAGTCCATCTATCGAAATCTGTAGAAGTCGATAGACATCCTCCAAGGTCACTGTCATCTCCCTTGTTGGGAGATGGAAGGTGTTGGTCCGAGGATCCCACAGGTTGATCAGGGCCATCAGATAGGCCCGATCCCCGACCACAGGCTCTAGTCGAGCCACCTGCTTGAGCCCAAGGGCATCAAGCCACTCCCAGTCAGCCATAGTTAGCGCCCCTCGTGCTTCAACAAAAGCAGTAGGTACACGATACCGGCTCTTCACAACCTGCAAAAGAAAACAACACAAAAACATTAAAATCATGAAAAAACTGTACAACAATAACATGAATATACAACATTGCCTACCAATGTATAGCCAAAAACAAAACAAAAATTCAAAAATATTAATTTGTCAGCCCTAGGGTTTTTAAACTCTAACTGATTAATTAATAACAAAAACAATTACAAAACAACAAAAAGAAAAGATCAATTGTCAGTCCTAGGGTTTCTAATCCTAACTGATAAATTCAAAAACAAAACAAAAATTCAAAAAAATTAATTTGTCAGCCCTAGGGTTTTTAAACTCTAACTGATTAATTAATAACAAAAAAATTACAAAACAACAAAAAGAAAAGATCATTTGTCAGTCCTAGGGTTTCTAATCCTAATTGATAAATTCAAAAACAAAACAAAATTCAAAAAAAAATATTTTGTCAGCCCTAGGGTTTTTAAACTCTAACTGATTAGTTAACAAAAAAAAAAAAAAAAAAAAAAATTCACCTAGGTTTTAACTACGTTTTTCATTCAGTTTTAAGCTAAGTCTTGGTTTGTGTTCAAGCTCAGTTTTAGGGTTTCAATTTTAAATTTTGGAAAACATCATCACAAAGAAAATTAAACAAATAACTTGCAGTTTTAAAACATATAACAAAAGCAATAACACTAAGGAGCACTTACTGGTCTCGCTTCGGCTCCATCGCTCGATCCGGTTTGTGCACTCATGATGTCAAGAGAAATTCGGCAGCGCTTCGCTTCGTAGAATTAACCTCCTCCTCCCCAGAGCTCCAAATCGTAAGAAAATTCGAATGCAAATGAGCCCAAACCCTAGTTTTGGCCTTTAAATAGGCCTTTTGAGCTTATATTCGTTCCCCCCTGGGATGAGCACTCTGGTTAGCACTCATCCCACCCTGGGATGAATACTAATCTGGTATTCATCCCACCTTGGGATGAATTCAAGACAAAAATTTCAAAAAACAACAAAAATTGAACAAAAATGCACTAAAACAGCTAATAAACTTGCCCGATGAGAGTGTTGTTGCACTTGACATCCCGGGCATGCAAAATAGACGTTGGGGTTACAAATTGTCACTATCCTACTCCCTAAGAAGGCTACCATAGCCGGACCGCTCCACGGGAGGACGGATTTCTGCCAATTTCAGCTCCAAAAAGCGTCGCAAAAAGGGTTAACACCCACCAAAAATAGGTCTAAATGTCGAAAAGCTGCACACGCTTAACGCTAAAACATCTAAAGGCACCCTTGCACAAGTCATCTTGGGTCAAGCGACTCGTCGCTTTTCTCATGAAGGTCATTCCCTCATCGATTCGTCGCTTGAGGGGGTAGTCACACTTAGTCACCAATCAACAAACACACACCCAATTAAGGAAAATGACATGCATTCAAAGAATCATTGACAAAGACAATTACGCTCCTGCTTGGGGCAGTAAACAAGCAATAATCACAACCTGATCAAATCACTTGGCATTTCGTGAATCATGAACTCAAGGTTCTCACAGACAAAAGGTTGCGCCCTTTGCCTATTCATGACCGATCAATGTCCAAGATCAAGTAACACCTCACCGAAAAAGGTTAAATACTTGAATTGAGTTCCTTCGCTCGTCAAAAGCAAGGATTCAAGAATGCATGCCCTTTCCATACTTGGGGCATCAAAATTTGGTTAGGTTATTGAGAAACCCTAATCATTAGTGCTTTGGTTATCTATTTTTGCTCGACGCTGCGCCATGCACAACGCATCCCAAAAAGGGGCATCTGTAGACACCAAAACAACACCAATCCGATTATGTGACTGCAAACACTGATCGCTTTGACACACACAGCCCCAAGGGCAGCCCCTAGAGGTTAAACAGTGGTCCTAACCACTCTCACAATAGTTTTGAAAGGTCAGAGATCAATTTGGCACCTTCAGGCACTTTGCTCAATATCCGTTCCACCCTGGAACGAATTCAAACTGGGATTCGCCCCACCCCGGGACGAATTCTAGATTCGCTCCAGGGTGGGGCGAATTGCAGGTTTGATGGGAAAAAAGTCAAATCTTGACAAATGGCAGCTCAGATCCGCTACTCAACGCTTCCTTCATCGCATGGGAGTATGGGTGAGCGTTTTCGAGCGTTAGAGGCATTTACAAGGTCAGTCATGAAGTCCCTATTCGGGGAGGAATCTCCTTCCCCCTGGGAAGGCATGATTGCCAAGTGGCGCCTCTGCATGCCCATTTCAAGAGACCTCCGGGTCTATAAATTGGTGAGTTTCCTCACCCCAAAATATGGAGAGAAGTAGCATTTTAGAGCAACGAAGTGTTGTCATTTTATTTACACACCTCACACCTTTTGGATTTGCGCCTTTCACATCCTTGATCTCCTTTAGAGGGGAGGTCATTGGGTGACTATTGGGAGGACGAATCTCGATCCCAAAACCTGACATTTGGCCACAATATCCCACCAAATTTTCTGACAATACCACACAAGAGGTTTTGGACCCATCCCAAGTGGATTGGTGCCGAAATCAGGCCTCAAACGACGGGCGGCCTGCCCCATGGGCGCCCCCTCCCACACTGCCACAATCCTAATCGCCCCCTTTCGGAGCGATGGGAATTCCATGGCAGATTTGCTTTCTTTCATTTTTGCATTCAATTCTATGATGTTTAGATAGGTTGTCATTTGAATTTCGTCTCGTTTTGAGCAATTTTGATCATATTTCTAGCTTTGTTCGCTTCTACTAACCTGCAGGTAGCATCATCAAATTCCTATTGATGGAGGCCAAATTGGGAAAATCTGACCATCTGGGTCTTCCCAAAATGCCCCCAATTAGCTAACCCCAAGTTTGCAGGTCTTTTGGAGCTTCCTAGGCAGGACATTGGGACAGTACCTTTTCGACGTTTTGTTGTAGGTGAATTCGTCCCGCCCCGAAGCGAATTCAAATCGGTGAGGAATTTCTTGACTGTTCTTTTTGCAGAACCTTCTTGGTGGTATCTTGATGCCCCTATCAAATTTTTAGAGCATTTGGACCTGTTTTAGTCATAGTTTAATTCATTTTTCTCATTTACTTATCGTAGGCTTGGGGATTGCATGCTTTGTTTCATCCGCAAGTGCTACTGACCATTTCTTGTTCCTTTGAACGCAGGGTTTGGACATCGGAGGAGCAGCGAGGAGTCAAGACTCATCATTCCAAGTGGCGGCGACGTTTTGGTCCGCCCATTTTACATGTGGGCACGCGGAAGAAGGAAAGGCGCCCATGGATGTAACAAGAACTCATGCTTAAACGCTCCTAGCCCTTGGAAGGGGAGGATGCGCATTGTAACTGAGTTTGAAACATATCAATAAAAAGGGTTGTCTTCTTTATTCCCATTTGTTTCATTTTGATTCGCTCATGCTTTTCCCTCTTTTTCATGCACTTTCAAGTTTCTAGGATTTAGCGCTGAGTCCGGTTTTTGTTTGCATTTCGCATATTCGCTTTCCTTTTTGCTTCCGTATCCTCGTGCTTTCAAAATCATGCAAAACCTAAGGCACAAATACTACCAATATTGACGTGTAAGGTAAATATAACACATTGTAATTTCATAGCAAGGTTAGAGGAAAAATTGAGCGTCTAGAGGTAAGCACAAACAACTAACAATATCATATTCACAGTAAAAAAACAATAAAACTTAACACAACAAGTCATTGAGTTGTTGAAGATTTACCTAGAATCCTTTGTGAGTACGTTCACTACCTTAGTTCTATCCTCTACAAAAATTAACATCAACCAATTAATTCTTCAAGAACACAAGGAGATAATAAAAAACCATCATGCCAAAAGTAAGAACAAATGCACTCCCTTGATGTTTCATACCATTGTTTTATCCTCAAGTGAGTGACTCCTTATTTATGATAGACCTAGGCTATCATCAACTCATGTTAATGAGACTCATTGTAGGTAAATTTTCGAGTCCAACAGTACGAACATGACTATAAACAAGCTATAATGCACCTGCAAGAAAAGGTATTCATTCATGTTACCCTAAGTTATTTGATGAATAAGTCATCATCATATTTTTCCCTCTAACAAGGTCTCTTGTTCATTGTGGTCAATCTTGTCCACCCATAGGAGTACCTAATCCTGCAACCATGTAGAGCATCAGTAGTATCATGTCCTTAAATAAAATAGATACAATATCAAATCATACATTCAAAAGCATCAAAACTAAGCATTAAACATCATTTGATAATACCAAGTCTTGCTAAGGTGGGTCGTGGCATACTCCCCTTAGACTGAACACAGTCTACGGTATTTTATAAAAAAATATTACATTTATCTTTACTTAAACAAATAAGGAAAATGTCTTTTCATTTCATCCATTTTCTCTCAAGTGGTGGTTTTCTCAGAATACTGGTCCCATTGGACCTTGCACTGTTCTATAGTTTGTTTCATAATTTTATTTGGAATAAAACTCTATAATCCTTATTGGCCTCACTTCAATGATCTATGGATCTATCACCTACAATTTTGAGACATATCCCACACATGATTAGTATTAGCAATATACTTCCTAAGCAGGGATATGTAAAAATATTCATGGATATTTGATAGGTTGGTTGGTAAGGCAAGTTTGCAAGCCATCACACTATTGTTCTCATTGATTTCAAAAGGCCCCAAAAAATGATGATCCAAATTAGAAGACTTGATGGAACTCTTCATGGGTTTAACTCTAAGGAAAACTCTATCCCCTACAAAAAATTCTCTAGGTGAATGTTTAAAATCAACATAGATCTTTTGATGATCGATGGATTCCTTAAGCCTTTGTTTGATCATCTTGAACTGCTCCTCCATATCTCTAACCTTATATAGTCCAATGACAATCCGATCCTTTGGGTTATCCCAATATAGGGAAGTTTTGCATCTCTTGCCATACAATGCTTCAAATGGGACCATTTTCAAAGAAGCATGGTATCCATTGTTATAAGTAAACTCAACTAGATTAAAAATTCTTCCTATCAAGACTTTTTGTCCATGCAATACATGCGGAGCATGTCTTCCAAGACTTGGTTCACCCTTTCTATTTGACCATCTATTTTTGGATGATATGCAGAGCTAATATTTAGATTTGTGCCAACTACATGATGAAGGGCTTGCCAAAAATTAGATGTAAATATAGAGTCCCTATCTTAAATGATCATCTTGAGAAAACTATGCAGCCTAAAAATATCTTTGGTGAATCTATTGGCCACTATTGGTCCTTAGTTTTTTCTAGAATAAAATGAGAAAACTTGGTTAATCTATCAACCACTACAAGTATTATGTTATGTTGGTACCTGATCTTATGTAGACCCACTATGAAGTCCATATATATCACCTGCCATTTTTGTATTGGTTTGTCATGTAGGTACAATTACCCTATTGGATGTCTATGCTTAGCTTTCACCTTCTGGAATTCCAAACATTGAGCCACAAAATCAGTGATATATTACTTCATTCTCGATCAATAGAAGGTCTTCTTCATGTTCTCCCTTATATTTACCCCTCTTGGGTAAGGAGATCTATGCACGTCTTGCATGATTAATTTTCCTAAATCACCAATTTTAGGGATTATCACCCTATCTTTAAAATATAAAATTACATCCTTTATGCCTTACTATTTTTAGATTTCCCTTTCATCTTGGCCTAAATTTAATTGCAAAACTAGTCTTGTTATTGCATTTCCCTGACTTGGTTCATTAATTCCATGTGATATTGGGTCAAAAGAACTATATGATTTCTACTCAAGGTATTAGCAACCTTATTTTCCTTTCCCTTAATATATTCTATACCAAACTCATATTATCCTAAGAACTCGATCCACCTTCTTTGTTGTGCATTGAACATTGGTTGGGTAAAGATGTACCTCAAGCTCTAATGATTGATCCTTAACTCAAAAGGCTTCCCTAGTAGATAATATCGCCAAATCTTAAGATCGTTCACTAAACCTACTAGTTACAAATCATGTTTAGCATAGTTGACCTCATGCTTCTTAAGTTTCCTTGACTCATACACTACGACTGAATCATCCTAGGATAGAACTCCTCCCAAACCTTCCAAAGAAGAATTAATGCAAACTAAAAATTCCTTGAGGGTCTAGAATCTTGAGAACATGTGCAGTAGTAAGTTTATTCTTAAGCAACTCAAAAGTGGCTTTGCACTTCTCCATAATTTTATATTCTTTTCCTCTTGTTTAAATATTAGTTATGGAATAGATTATCTTGGATTAATCCTTTACAAACCACCTATAATACCCTGTCATACCGATAAAACTTTGTACTTCATGCACATTAGTGGTAAATGGCCATCTCAAAATGGCCTCTATCTTCTTTAGATATACTGCTATCCCTTCAACAAATATAATATGTCCTAGGTATTGTACCTTAGGAACATAAAAATCATATTTTGATAGATTCCCATATAGTTGGTTCCTTCTCAACAACCTGAGCACAATCCTTAAATGCTTATCGTGTTCTTACTTATTTTTAGGAATATATCATAATGTCATCCAAGAATACTAGGAAAAAATTATCTAGATGCTCCTTGAACACACTATTCATCAGATTCATGAATTTTACTGGGGCATTAGTTAGTCCAAAAGGTAGTTCTATATACTCATAAAACCAAAACTTTTTCTTTTCCTTAAGGTTTGTTGATATCTTTTTGATAATACCACATAGTTAAAGTGAGTCTTATTCATCTACAAGTTGGACTCGACTTGATGAACTAGATCATATACCTTTTGAAAAGTCTCAGGGTATGCATGTTTACTATCGATCTTATCTTAGGATCCATTCCCAAGATAAAATTATGTACCTTCATATTCTCATCTTGCTCGTAGAGCGGTACATACTTAAGTAGTTTTACAAAATTTTGGTAGTAAACCTCTATTTTCATTGTTCCTTGGAGAAGTGTGGAAAATTTCTTGAATTTCTCCACATAATGTTGTTCAGTAAGGAATATTTTCTTAAAGGCCTTCAAAAATCCTTCCCATGATAGTTTAATAGCCTCAATTTTTTGATCGGATTTAAAAGTGTTCCACCATTCTAACCCAGTTTATTGCAAATGGAGAGTGGTCCAATAGGTTGGGTTACTAAAGAATAGTTTTTCATGGAGAAATAGGTCTCCAACTCATTCAGCCAAGCTTCAACGGAATCACCCCCATATTTTCTAATGAATTTAGAGTTCTTAACATTCTTCAAATCTTTGGTTAATATTGCCTATAGAAGAGCCCTAACCTCTTGCTCATATTAAGGAGGGTTTCCTTCCTATCTAACCTTAGGATTTCCATTTAGACTCACTATAGTTTCTAGCATCTATCTTTTTTTATTCATTTGTTCTCTTTATTGCTCTATTTTCTCTTACAAAAGTGAGATAATAGCAATGATGTTCTCCATCTCTCTATTGGAATTCCTTGAAATTTCTCTTGGGGGTCTAGCCTCAACACTGTCCTTCCTAGCCTATATTTGATGTATGGAATAACCTCTTATTTCTCTCCTTATGTTTGGTACCATAGTTTCTTGGCCACATAAATGTTTCTAGGTTAGGTTGTAGTTCTCCTTATCATGCCTCCTACCTACTAGTTAGTCACATCTTCCAAATGTACTAACATCTAAATACTATCATCCATTGATAGTATTTATGGACATTCTAACTCCATTTAAAATTCCATCTTCCAAGAGAAGGTCTTTTCTACCTAGAAGTCATTCATCAAGTCAAAACATCTCTAAGTACTTTTTAAATAAGCTTCTAGTCCTACGACCTAGAGCTATGATACCAACTATAACAACCCCAAACACTAACCAACCTAAGAGAGTTTTTTTAAGAACTTATTAAGGTTCTTAGGTGTATCCATGGAATACATACATTGACTAGACATACTCATATTTTGATTCTATGATGTTGTAGATTTCATTCAAGTGGATAGGAGAGGCTAAGATCTCATAGGTAACTAGATTATACCTCGTATACATCTATGATATAGAAGATGTTTTTAAAATATCACCCCATATTTTTGGTATTCTCCACAAATGAAAACTTCTTAACCTTAGTGTTAGGATTATCCCTTATCATTCCTTAGAGAGGGGGAAACACCAATTCCTTCTTCCACCTATAAGTTAGTCTATATTGGGTCCTTCAGGTATAATACCTTAGTCTAGTTTAACTGCACCTCCATGGTGATACCTTAAGCTTCATGCTTGTCTTCCTCATCTCTATGATGGATCTCTAAGAATCAATCATTCCACATGATTGTCTTCTCATTGATACAGGAATCACAACATACCAAGTTGAAAAGGAGATTTTTAGACAAGGATACCTTTAGAGCCCATCCCAAAGAAACCCATGTATTCCAAGATAACTCTCTCTCTCTCTCTCTCTCTCTCACTTTCTGCAAGAACTAAAACAAGAGAAACTCTAGAATAGAAGGAAAATATCATCTTATATAAAGCTTGCAATAAATCCAATGAAACCTTAAGATCAAAGCAGTAAATCCAACATCATGGATTAAAACCATAAAATCAATAATCAAATGGATCATGAAATTAAAGGTCTAGATTTACAAATGAATAGTCTTTGCTTCTATTACAATAAACCCTCTTTCACCAAGAGTGATTTCCAACTAAATCCTTCATCAAATTCTACGAATAATTGAATAATTAACTTAGAATGATCTAACATCTTCTTCCTTTGGACTCCATAGTAGTTTGATAGGAAGGTGGAGATCAGAATAACTTATTTGCAGGATTGAATGTATTTCTATATAATTTTGCATAACATCCATAAGTGAAATAAGCCCTATTCCCCCAAAAAAATTCATAAATATTTTAAATACCAAGCCTTGCATTCCTATGCAAATCAATTCAATATAGTAAAACTCAAGAAAAGGAATCCCATACTTCTTTCCAAAATATTTTACACAAGTATTTAAAAACAAAGACATACATTTCTAAGCACATAAATTCCATAAAAATAAGCCCATACTTCTTTCCACAAATATTTTAAATTCCAAACCCATATATTAATTCCATAACTAATTAATCCATCATTAGTTATAAATCATTAAAAGTTAAAGTCTAACTTTAAGGAAGGAATAGGTTTTCTAGACCCTGATATTTACGTAAAGTAATGCTCATAGGGTGTCATCCTCATGGTAAACCCTGGTGATACAAAAATATCATCGAGAAGCTTAAACAAATAGCCTACAAATGGAGACGTTGCTTGTGTCAACCCTAAGCACTAATGTAAAAGACATTGAGTGCACGTTTCTATGCAAGCAACTAAAACATCCAAGATCTAGCAAGCCACTCGATGGGTCAACAAGGGGAAAATCTTTGCAAACATAACTTGAAAAAATAAGTGACTCTCATCCAGCTAGTGAAAGAAAACTATGCTATGCTAAGCACTACCCCTATGCTTTTTTCCATCATGCAAGGAGAACAGGTTTCGAGCAGGCATAAATTAAGCATGCAAAACCCAAGGCACAAATACTACCAAAGCTGACATGTAGGGCAAAGACAACACACTATAATTTTACAACAAGGTTAGAGGAAAACTTGGGCATCTAGAGGTAAGCACAAACAACTAATAATATCATATTCATAGAAAACAAACAACAAAGCTTAATCCAACAAGCCATTGAGTTGTTGAAGCTTTACTTAAAATCCTTTGAAATTACATTCACTACCTTAGTTTTTTCCTCATCCGCCACCTTGCACTACACAACAAGATTTTCCTCGATCTTACATTTTTATTTTTCTCTTCCTCCATTCATATACACCAATATCCTCTTTCTAAAATGACCTCCTTCTTCTCTTAAGGAGAGTCTGAGTGCCACCATAATTAAGGCCTCTACGTAACGTTCATGGTACCTTCCTTTAGTGCCCACTTACAAGAAGAGTGTTATCTCAAGATGTGCTCATGATAAAACAAGAGTGGTAACAAGCAAAGAGCACCCACTCCTCTAAGTGCCATCACTCCAAGCGAGAAGTATTAAATGCACCACCTCAAGGTTAAATGCGGCTCATCATATAGCCACAACCAAGCATAAAGTAAACATTTAAAATCAAAACTCAAGGCTTTCTTTAATGGATTAATTACCAACCTTAGGCATACAAGAATTAATATCAACCAATTAATTCTTCAAGAACACAAGGAGATAATAAAAAACCATCATGCCAAAAGTAAGAACAAATGCACTCCCTCGATGTTTCATACCATTTTTTTATCCTCAAGTGAGTGGCTCCTTATTTAATATAGACCTAGGCTATCACCGACTCATGTTAAGAAGACTCGTTGCAGGAAACTTTCCTTGTCTAAAAATATGAACATGAGCATAAACAAACTATAATGCACCTACATGAAAGGGTATTCATTCATGTTACCCTGATTTTTTTGATGAATGAGTTATCATTATCATTTTCCCTTTATCAAGGTTTCCCATTCCTTGTGGTCAATTCTCTTGTTCACCCATGAGAGTATCTAATACTACAACCATACAGAGCATCAACAATATCATACCCTTAAATAAAATAGATACAATATCAAAGCATACATTCAAAAACATCAAAACTAAGTATTAAACATCATTTGCTAATACCAAGTCCAACTTAAGTAGCAAAAACCTGCCAAGGTGGGTTGTGACAAAGTTTCAAGACCGTCAAAAGTTTTATATCTCATGTAGAAGTGAACAAGTACCAAGAACCCATTGCTAAGTAAGAAGTGCTTCATGGAAGGAGTAAAAGGTGAAATTTGCTAACTGTTAAGACCATAAAAAATTGTGTACCCTCAATACAGGTAGACGGGTACCAAAAATCCATCGCTAGATGACAAGTGCTTAATAAAAATAAAGGAAGGCAAAAGTAGCTAAGTGTCAGGAGCATCAAAAAAATTTTACCTTCAATGAAGGTGGATGGGTGCCAAAATCCTGTCACCCAATAGAAGAATAATAAATGTCTAAGTGTTGGTAGCATAAAATATTTTTTACTGTGTGAGGCTAGTGATAGGTACCAGAAACCCGTAACCCGATGGATGCTCAAGGAGATTTGAATGACAAATTTTTGTGTACCTTGCAAAGCTATGAATAGGTACTGAAAATCGGTCGCATAACAAATGATCAAAGTGCTTAAAATGATTAAGTGTAGAAGCCACCAGGAATCCTATATCATTAGTAATTAGGGATAGGTACCAAAGTTCCATTACCTGACAAGAAGCAATGTAAGCACCTAGTACCTGACATAAAGGCAAGACAAGTATTTTATGATCAAATATGGATAGGTGAACCAAGTCTTAGTGTTAGGTGATTGACAAACAAAGGATTTTGGTCTTCCAACATCATCCAATGAATAACCAGTCACTATCACATCTCACCAGGTGATTGAAGTGTGTTGTCAAAAATTCTTAACAACCAGACCACTCACCATTGCTCATTCAAATGCATGATCATGAAAGAGGTAACTACCTAACAAAAATGTCAAAAAATATAATGATTCAGGTGCAGACAATATGGCCATCACTCCTTTAGATGCAGTCTAATCAATTCATATCATCAAGACATAACCAATTAGTTACATAAAATACACTATAGGCCAATAGTAGTTCTGACATAACAACAAACCACACTCGAGGCAATGATACCCAAAAAATAGAATCCATTATAAAAGCTATATATACTAGAATGTAATAGGTTCTAAGGGTCGACTCTTTAGTATTTACAATTTGCATTATTGTATGAGCTCTGCCTCTACTGAATAAAGATTAGATTATTGTTTAATATCTTATCTACATAACCTTATGGAAAGTGTATGTATGAATTGATATTCATTTCTATTTTATGCTAATTAGATACATGCAATAGTTATTCTGCTCACTAGATTTTTATTGCATCTGTATGTTTTAGTTTTGAAATGAGTAAATTTTGGATAAATAATTGAATGTATGATGCTCTCTACAAGTAATTGTGACAAGTTGATATGTTAAGTAATTTGCTTATAATTCAGTGGTTGACTATCTTATGCACAATGTATCTTTTTGTTGCTAAATATGCACCATTAGAAGTTCTAGCTATAGCTCCCTTTATTTCTTTCAACACCCTTTTCCCCTATTTTTAATAATTTAGTAGTTAGGATTCAAAGGAATTGGCCTACTTCAGAGATTGATGCTTAAAACCTCACACCTTTAAGGTCTTTCAATGCTGGTCAAACTCTTAGGGGGCATATATTAATCCTAGGTAGATTTTCAGACCATAAAATACCTCTAACAAAATTGAATCCTTCATAAGCATAGTCCACCATAGTTGAAAGTTTTTTTAGCTCTAGGAAAGTCACCTTAGGTAAATATAACAAGCACTCAAGAACAAGAGATCTCCATTTATGTATTCCATATGTTTATTCATAAAATTGCATAGGAACCTCTCCTTGAAGTTACAGATAAATGTATAGCGTCCTCAGGCTTCTCATATATGCATGACTGTCTTGTTGCCTACCAAAAAATTCCAGTGCAAAAACTTATTTTGCTTTTTCATAGGCTCGCATTTATTTTTATAGCTTCTATTGATGATCATGTTAGCTACGCTTCATAAAAACTATGAGCATCTTCCATCCTTTGTTGAGTTGGCATACTTTCCTAAAAATCTATGCCTTGTGTGACTAGTTTGTTATGTTATTTTTCTTTTATACTTTCAATAGTTTCTACTAGTAGGGATTTCCTATTTAGACACCTTGCATTTGCTTCTATAATAAAAGTATCAAGGTGACTTATTGTAACTTTATGTAATCCCATGCTTGTTTTTTATCTCCACTAGTCTCTTGATCAATCATGACAACTAATATAGCTCAAAAAGGATTAATCTAGCTAGCCTATCCATTGGGCTATGGAGTTAGAAAGATATAAGGAGATAGTAGGAAAATGAGGGGAACATGGAATTGTTTTTTGATAGAGAGAATGGAAAATTAATAGGGTTGAACCTAGAACGACTGGGGGAAGAAGATGTGAAAGTAATTATAGCAATGGAATATGAAAGGTGGTGGGAGGGAACAAAAATGGGAATAGAGAAGAAGAAGAAAGTATAAGAGAAACAATACCTAAATTAGGAAGACACATAAATTCCCTCTATATTTTAGCACTCACTTCACCTTTTTACCTCATTGTTATTTGTTACTTTGACTTCAAATAGTAATAAGGCAAAAACGGTGAAGCATCCCTCCTTTGACTAAGGGGTTATTATGGAATTTATCTCTTCTTGTCCTTGCTTTGTCTTGACATATTCTACAAATTGAGAAAATTTTATGTTTGGTTGAGCTTAAAAAGCATGTAGAGCTACATGCCTTGTAGGCTTCCATATATTGAGAGAACTTTTCCCCCTTTTTCCTTGTCCTTGGACTTGGATCTTTTGGTATAATTATGATGTTCTTAAGAAATAGTAAAACCCAATTACCAAAATGTTGTGGTTGTTCCTATTGGTCCTAATTGTAGGGCAAGAGGAGTGTAGATATTATCAATGGAGGAGCACATTTAGAGAATGCCAATATGGTTTTACCTAACACCAATATGGCTTTAGCTAGCATCAATATTTCTATTGGGTAAACATCAACAACCATGTTTGCCTTAGCTAACATTGGGAAGGCTAAACTAGATCATTCTCTACCTCTTATGGGTCAACAACACCCATGGTGTAGGAATATTTAAGCCTATCTACAATTTTTATCTGGGACTATTCCCCATGCACACCTCTACCATTCTGTAAGTACTAGCAACCCATGAGCTATATGATGCTCTAAAATGATCTACTCTTCATTACAGCCTAGGCGGTATACCAAAATTATACCAAAAGAAAAAAAAATTATACCAAAAGAGCATCATTCTTAGCAAAGCCACCAATAATAATGCAATTTCAAAGGGAAATATCCCCTTATATGGGTTCCTCTATCTTGAATCATCTTTGATTCATCATCAAGTCTAGTTTTCTTTTCTTAGCCTAGATGATACCAACTTGCAAGAATAAACTTTTTCAATGCATTTAAGCTAGCTTTCTACATAATTTACCTTAATTCTCTGAATTCTACATATGTGATTTTGTAGGTGCTCTTTTCAAGGTTTTTCTCTTACCATTCATCTATCTACTTGGCCAAGTGCCTTATTTTTAGTTGTATCGACTTATAATCAGCTTGATTTACTTGTCAGCTATCTACACAAAATTGTGGTATGTCTTTTCATGCTAGTGATGCTCAACTTTGGTTTCTCCATCAAAAATTATAGTGGCTAAACCATATGGTTCTAAATATACTCTTTTCATGTTGATTAGATTCTCAAAACATGTAGCTTGTTCAAGCAGAAAGTTGTTGAGTTTACTTCAAAAAATATTAGTTTCCAAAGTTGTCTGACAAGTGGCATTGAGAATTAGCAAAGGCATCTTCCCTTGAGCATTTGAATTGATGGTTATCTTTCCCATATGCATTGATTCATGTGCTAGATTGGTATCCTATTTTATGAGTCACAAAATACATGAAAATAATTGCCTTGGAATACCTCCCAAAACATATTTTAATGGTGTGCGATTCTTCAACTAGTTACCCCAAAAAATTGAGTGCTCTTATTGGAATCTGAGACTTATCATGACTTCAAATTGCTCATAGGTGACCTTTAGATTTTTCTAAATCCCTAGGCTTGAAAAAATTGTTGCTTTAGAACTACTCAAGGAGATTTCATACCATATCAATTCTTGTTTACCTTCTAGCCAATCCACTATTTCCACTTGTGAACACTTCACGACTTCTTCCACCATAAATTTCCTCATACCTTTCAATAAGATATGGCTTGAGCTTCTCACCATAAATTTAGATCATTTTTTAATGTAGGATACCATCATATAAGCATGACCTTGTGCTAGGTATCCCCTAAATTACTCCAAAAACTCATTTTATAGGCATATCCCAAACAATAGTGGTAATTGAACAACTATCATATCTTGCACCGCTACAAGATCTGGTAATCTATATAGTAGGATTGGGATCGTTACTATGATACCCACTATTTGGATTTGCATTCCACTGAAGTGTAATATCCCAAAATCAATCTTAGCATAATTTAAGCTCATGGTATCACAAATTACCCAAGGTATGAATGTAGCAGTAGCTACCAAATTCAATATGTAGTTTTGTAACACCTAACCTTCTAAGCACAATGATTGATAAAAGGGCAGATACGTAGTCTTACCCATATCAAGGTATGATTGCCTATGTGTTAACCTAGAGTTTAGGAGGGTAATTCTACTAGCTGATGAGCCATATAAAGTTTCTTCAACCAAATCCACATATTTGGATACCAGTAAAGTTTCTTTTAAGTTTTTCACTTCTTTCACAATGCTATCTCTGGCTTCATTTGGTAGCTTTATTTTTTCTTTAGTTGATTGATGGAACAATATTTGATAGTTTTCTACCATATCTTCTCTTTGTTTCCTTTTTATTATCGAGTAATATAATGACCAATAAACCTCTCTCCTTTCCTGGTATAGCTATAATGCTTTCAAACCATATCTCTTTGTAGGTAATTATGGCTTTTGCTTCTAATGCTCTCTTTGTGAATACATTGTTGCATCTTCCAGATCATCGTTTTCATCTTATTCTATGGTTCATTCTATTACCTACCTCATGCTTCCTAGATATTTTGATCCTTTAAATATATTTTTACAAAGGAATATACCCAAATCCTACAACTAGGCTATGACCAAATCTACAAGATTTATGTTAGTTGGTTTGTTAGAACTTGAATTAGATTTTATGTTATGTTGTCTAATTCAAATCATCTCCACAATTTATTTATCCAATATCTGGTATATATGGCCAAATATTTATGTGTTGAGATGATGATGACCATGTCAAAATTGAATGACATGGACTTCGATGAGATCCTCAGTGTTGAAGATCCTAAGCCATCCATAGATGACAATTCAATCATTGTTGACATTGAAAAAGCTAAAATGGAACCAAAAGAAACTTTAGTTTTGGATCAAGGAGCAGGTCATTAAGTGAAAAATAGAAGAGGAAGTTAAAGAGGTATCATAAGCAAAATAAAATATTCTTAGATGCTTTATACAACCTGAAATATGTGAAAATTGATCCCTATTCAACAATATTATTTTTTTTGATAAGGAAACCCTATCAAATAGGGATGAACCCTAGGAGGAATTGTTGAGATGCCCTATGTGCATTTACTTATTATCAAATCATATGTTGCATTAGTTGAGAAAAATATAAACCATGATGCAACATGCCCTATGATGACAATGCACCACCTGGAATGATATTTGGACACGTGGCTCTTCTCCATACATGATTTTTCCTCACCGATGGCATGTAGTGGACCCTAGTTTCTAGATTGACATCTAATAAAAATATATTGCATGCCACATGCACTGAGCGTATGTATTTGCATACCCTTCCCTCCTCCCCTTTGTGTTTTATGCACTCCCACGGTACCACATGCATTGAGTGCACGTATTTTCATATCCATCCCTCCTCTCCTTTGCATGATGTGCACTCTCATTTTTCCACATGTATGCACCATTTTACATGCATATTTTTGCACCCCTACTCCCCTTTCGATAAAAAAAATGTCCCTCCCTTTCCACCCCCCCTTTGTGCACATGACACAAAGTGCACTTTCGCGCACCATGCACCCCCCTTTTTCTTTTTCCACCCCTTCCCCTCTTTTTGCACATTTTTTACACATGCCTAGCCTTACCATCATTTTTTAATCTGAACAATTAGTTTTTACATTTAAAACAAAACAAACAAACAAACCAAAAAATATATATTTATTTAAAAAATAAAATTTCAAATACTTTATGCATGCTTATGAAACGGAGAAGCTGAAGACTATTCTTCGAATATTTTGCTTGGAGGAACACTCAAGACACTTTTTCCTCTGCCTAGAAAGACCCTACTTTTTCCTCTGCCTAGAAAGACCCTCTTTTTCTTGCATATCATGGCATCAATTGCTTTCTAAGCATAGGCTTATATATACTCATTTGAAAGCATTCTTCTAGGCCAATCTAAAGGTAGTCAATTTTTTAGTTTTGTAAAGGTTTAATATTCCTAGTGATGCATCAAAGTTCCTATTGTAATATGGAGTGCATTATCGATAGTACCTAACACTCCTCTCTATCATTCCTTCCATTTTTGTATGCATTGGGGTCCAATGCTTTTGTTGTTGGGAGGAATTATAAGCATAAAAAGGGATAAACCATAGCATAAAAAGTATATGATATAAAATAGTATAAATCTTCCATAAATGAACATGTTAATGTTTATAAACATGGCAATATCCATCTTCTAGAAAGCTATGCATATTAAATATGGTTATGTTAGGATTAACATTAATTATTTATTAAATATTATTCATTTAATTAATTATTATATTCATAACTCATAAACGTGAACCATCATCAACGTAGCCCTAGGTTAGATATAAATACCATCACATCTCTTCATCAACATAGCCCTAGGTTAGATATAAATGTTAGGGAGAGGCATAGAACTTATGCCAAAAAAAATATATATATATTAATTATTAATTAAAGAGGGAGCCCCTTTATGTTGCAGGAGTAATGACAAATGATTCAGTAATTTATATTTATTTTAATAAAATATTATAAGAACCTTCCAGGGTTCTTACATTTGGTATCAAATCCAAAATTACACTGATTACAACGATGTCTCACTTCCATGAGCAGATATTAAAGGTGTCACTCTTCCCCCAGCATCTCACTTTCACTCATATTAGTATTTACATGCGAGTTGTATAAGAAAAGAGCATATATGAGTTCAAAGCTACAAACGGGCGTTGAGTGAGGCTTTCACAGCCAGGAGACCAAATTGTAATCTGGCTTTAATTTTTGGTGAACTTGCACGGGATATCTGCATATATCTATAGGTTTTATGGCTTGCTGTTTGGCAGGCTTCTGAGTTGGATTTAATATTTTAAAGGCACCACAAAGCAAGCAACATTGTTATTAGTACATTTAGTTTCATTACGTTCTTCATTTTCTAACGTCAAGTGGATACGATAGCAGCCCCAGCCTATAACATTCGAACACCGGTGGTGTGTGAGCGCTGAAAACATAAATTAAAATTCATACCTTAACTTTTATCAAAACCTACGGGTGAAATTCATAAGGTTAACGGTGCCGCGTCAACACCAAAAAAATCACTGGTGTGTGTTATATGTTACATTCATAAACCAGACAACTATTATATAAGGTAGTCATAATAAAAATTTAAATTTTTTTCCTAAAGTTGTTGCGACCAATCAGAAGTGCCCTAAAGGTTTCCAACTCTATTGGAAATACGCTATTCACAGCCACAACAGAATTTACAAATTAACATTTCTGAATTTGTAAAAACCAACCGAATTAGCAGCCAGTTTTAGGTACTCCGTCATCCTCAAAAATTAATTAGAAAGTGGCAGATCACATCTCACTTCCGTAGAACGAACCTGCGTTTTCGTCGCTGTAGCACGCAGACGATTACAAAAGTAATGAAGGTGGAAATTCATCAAACCCAGCGTATATAATTACTTTTCTTAATCTAGCAATTCACGCCTCTAAAATTCCAGGTAGGTACAATTTAATTTCATATTAACTACGCAGCAACAGAAATAATTTTCGGGCCGTTCGAATACAAATCATCGCAGTTAATTCGTTCAAAAAAATTAAAACACCAATTAAATCCGTCCGCCAATCATATCGTGCCACATAGAGCATAATTTTGGTTTATAAAAAACACCAATAAAATCCATCCGCCAATCATATCGTGCCACATAGAGCATAATTTTGGTTTATAAAAAGCACCAATAAAATCCATCCGCCAATCATATCGTGCCACATAGAGCATAATTTTGGTTTATAAAAGTTATCAAAGTATTTCGCGTGATTCGTTTTATCCTCGTGGCCCTAAAAGTATAAAGAATTTGTGCGATTCGTTTTAAAGAATTGTGATACAAGAGAAAGCATTGTGATTTTTTAACATCGACGTGCAATCGTAGAATTGGACCACCACCATAGGCTATTGCAGTGTCCCCAATTTCTTGTCAAAAGTTCTCCCATGTCTCAATTTTGGCTTTTTTTATGTGTTCTATCAATACCCTCTTCTTCTTGGCATTGATGTGGTTTTGGGGGTTTGCTTGGCACTTGTTGGGGCAATTGTTATGACGACACTACTATGGCTAGAGGGAGAGGTGGTGGTTGGGGCTTCCTGGATTCTAGTGATGATTCTTCTACATGCATGAATTCTTTAGTCATTGCCTTTGCTCTTTTTATTAGTTAATCTAACCTAACAACCATATATTCTACACTACTTTATTTCTTAGATGTGATCTCGATGCCTTTGCTCTTTTTATTATTTAATTTAACCTAACAACCATATATTCTCTACTTTCTTCCTTAGATGCGATCTCGACGTTGGGATGCTCTTGATTATAGATCTCACTAAAACTTGCAACTTCATCCAGGTCACCATAGGCTATTGCAGTGTCCCCAATTTATTGTCAAAATTTCCCCCATGCCTCAATTTTGGCTTCACTTATGTGTTATATCAATACCCTCTTCTTCTTGGCATTGATGTGGTTTTGGGGGTTTGGCACTTCTTCTAATAAAAGGTATCATAAGACCTTAGCTTTTGTATTTGTTTCAAAACCAATTTTACTGGTTGCATGTCTACCTCCTCCATAGGATTCTTGAGAGCGTTTGTATATGGCCTAGGCTTGTGAATAAATTTCATTGAGTTCTTGATGCTTGTTTACTAGATAGTGAATACCCCCTTTAAGTCATAGCTCTAGTTATCACTAAGTACCTGCAACCCCAAGTCCTTTAGCTTATTTCCAAAATAATGGGTGGCTTTTTTTATCAATGTTATGCCGCCCATGCCAATAGAAGGCTTGTATAAGCATAATTTTCCTTTTCCACTCTTGAATGCATCAATAATATCTATCTAAGGAGATTCAAGGAATTAAATCTTCTTGACATGTATTGTTTTAGTTAATAGACAGACTTATTAAAGCCATAAAGGAAAAATTATGGAATTTTCCAAAAAAAGAACAATCTCCACAAATCTTTATTTGTAAAGTGTGGTCAACCACAAAAATACGCTCTAACTTAAATCGCTTAGACCTATCAAGGTTGATGCCAAAAAATATTCAATAAAATTGTAATAGGAAGAGCTCTTGCTTAGGACCTCTATTTAGAAGGAAATGGATCGATCAAGACTAAAATTGTCTACTTGTTTCAAATTCAAACCCGAGTATCGTCTAAGGTTTTGATATAGAATTTAATGAATAAGAAATAATGAATACTTAAAAATCTTGGTGTCTTTGAATTTGGACTACCCTTCATGAATTTGCGTAGTGATGAAATCATTCAAGTCAAAAATCACCCTCTCATTCCTAGTTGTGTACCTCATCATCTAAATAATGCCTAGTTGGACTAGGATTATGCTTTCATCATCCTCTAGGCCAAGGATAAATGCCATAATGCTTAAATCACCCCTTGCACTCTCATTAAAAGCCTTGATGATCATAGGAAACTTTGGTTGTGAGGTGTCTCTAATACCACACTCACTATTTAAGAACTCTAGCTTATCTTAGATGTCGTTAAGATATATGGTGGCATAATTCATAGTTATCTTGTGCCCTCTAGCTTCCACCAACAACATATTTTGGATGATGTATGAGGTGATGATAACTTTGAAACTCCTATCTTATGACCTGACCTCTTGGTTATGGGTTTCATATGGCCCCATGCATGTGACCACCACCTCATAGCTATTATGGACTTTAGGCACCATGTAATATGCTAGCAGGTTGCTTCATATTCATGCCCTGAAAGTTCTTAAATTACTAACTTTGAATCTTTGTGATGCTCCCTCCCTTAGATATTTTGTTCTCTTTAATATTTTTGGGTCCATAACCCTGTCAACTGTATCTTTCACCAACTCCTAACTTGGAGCATTTGGGTTGGCATATCTTAATCTAATGTGGAAGGAGAGGTTGTAGTTGCACTTGTAGAGGTATCAACAAAAGGACTAGCTCCAGTTTCTAATGGGTGAGTGGTGGTCTTCTTCTTCTCCATGGTTTTTGGTGTTTACTTAAAACTCTTTATTGTTTATAACTTTCCCCTTCCTTGCTTGGATCTATAATCATTCTCTCTTGTGCTCAAATGGCTCTTATTGGCTCAAATTATGAGGAATCAAATGAGAAAAATTTGAAGGCAAGGTGCCCTTCTATGGATTTTATTCTCATGGATTAGGGCACCTGCATTGAATTCAAATTGTGTGAATTCATGATCTCACTCTATAAAGTTGATTGGAAGTGTCTTTCTTCTTCTCCAACATTAAATTCATTTCATTTGATTTTATTCCCATTTTTGTAGATTTGGTGCAAAAACGTTGCTACTCTTCTAAACACTAAGTTTCTATAGACCAATTGTCGCCTTTTCAGTAATGAATTAATGTTGCATGCATTTAATTTCCTTTTATATAAATTCAGTGCAAAGGTATTGGCACTTCTTCCATTGCACTAAATTCATGCCATGCAAAGTTACTCTTTCCCATGGAAGGTTGGTGGAAGGACATTGCCTCCTTTTAGCGTTGAATGTGAATTCATTTTGTTTTTCATGCAAGGTCAATGAAAAATGATCACCACCTTATTTGATGATAGGATGGTCTATGGGTTATCCTTCTTGGATAATTGAATATCTCATGTTATCTCAAGGAGTTTTTTCCTTTTATATCTAGCAACAAATGTTATCTATTTATAATTTGATCAAACAACTTGCACTATCCGGATTTGGATTTTTCTTTAATGATCTCTATATGAGCATGGGTCTACCATGTGTCATAATGATCTATTATCCTTGAGGTCTATCTATATTTCTTGCTCCAATGGATAACACCACCATTTTAATGATACAATCAGATAGCTTGTACTACTTCAATATTAGGTTTTTCTTTGACGACCCTTAGTTGAGCATGATTTTGCCACATATCTTTAGTGGTCTAATTAGAAAATTAGTGCTAACTTGGCCCTAGATATTTTCTTAATCTACTCTGGATTGAGTGTACTCTTGCCATGTACCCTTCATGACTAGATGCCTTATGCTACTTTTACCTCAAATTTCTTTTGTTACCCCTTGATCAAGCAATAGCATGCCATGTGTTATTATCAAAAATGTAAGATATCATTCAAAAATAACCTTATGAGATAAGAAATGTTTTTGATTAAGGTATGAAACACTCATGCAAGAGGGAGCTTCATTGATCAGATAACTTGTGTACTTTCTCCCCTTATGATCTAATAGTTGTCGAAACTCAAAGATCTTATTTGTATCAAGCAATGATGCCCATCAATGGTCTTAATTGGACAACTTGCACTAACCCAAAATTAGGTTTTCTTTGATGGATATTGATTGAGTCTGAGTGCATGATGTGTCCTAGGATATCTAATGGTTGTTGTTGGTAGGGAAAAAATCCTCTTGGCCTCTCAGATTTTCATATATCATTTTATTTTGTTCAACCTATGGTTTTCAATGATGTGGATTATTCTATAGCTTCATTTCTCTATAAAACCTATTATAAAACAAACTTAAAATATGTTAGGCCTAATACACATATTTTTTTTACATCATATATAGAATGATTGAATTTAGCTTCTTCAACCCATGCCTTTTTGATTGAATAATCCATAAGGATTTGAATCCCAAATCTCAGTTGCCCACTAATCCATTTAATTATCAGGAATAGAAGAGTAAACCTTGATAAATAATTTTGATTCAAAGTATCCTACAACATAGTTATGCTTAGCATCTAGCTTGATCAAAAGCACATGCTCCACATGATAGATATGTAGGGGTTCTGATGGAATATTTAGCTCAATCCCATACCTAGTCCTAAGTAACATATGCATATAATCTAGAGATAAATATCTTCCCATATTAGCAGCAAAGTCCTTTGATAAGCAAATACTAAAAGTAGTCGAGAGCTCAATTACTACTATATCCTAATGGACTATAAGATTAGGTCAAGCCTACAACATGAGGGGAAGGTTCCAGACTAGCCTAAAGAATTGAACAAGAGTTCCATACAGTTGAACCACCCCTTTATTTATAGGATCATATACCAATACTAATGCATCTACAACCTTTCTAGGCATGACCAAAGTACTCAACCTAAAATTTACCATATAATTATGATTCAAATTATTACCATAGATTAGGGTCAAGTAGAATGATATTAGGTTTAGCTCGATTTACATCAGGTCCAAATATTTGTAGAACTATGGATGACTTATGCTTTCCCAATGCCTTTGGTCTCTCTAAAGCCTCCTCCAAGTACTTTTACTTAGTCATATACAAGACATCTCAGAAAAGCATGACTATAGTAGACTTCTTTAGATGGTCTACCACATTAAATGATCTAATTGTCTAGACCCTCTAAACTGTGCTTAGTACCCATTGAGGACTAGGCCGTTCTATACTGTTGGAGAGCTTCTAACTAGTTCTAGGATTATTTCACATTACCTTGGGGATTTAGGGATATTCCTCTTTAGAAGCCATTAGGAGATTTTGCACATTTTGATTAGGTGTGACTATAGAAGATATACCTTTTCTAGGATCAACCAATCTACATTAGGCATTAAGACTCACTTGATTAGCCTTCCATTGCTCTTTCATCACCTTCCTCTTAGTCCTTGTCATATAGTCCAAATGTACTTGCAACCTTCTATGTGTTGAAGTACCTACTCCATTAGACACAACATATACTTATTTGTATAATATTATCAAAATCTGATCTTGATTGATAGAAATTATTTCTAAGAAAGAGCTTTGAGATTGGATTTAAGGGGATTGATTCTACATTTGCACATTTGTACTTGGATAAGAAGTATATGGATGGGAATGTATAGCTTCATTTGGCACTGCTCTGGTCTGTTGACGCTCTCCTCTAGGATAAGAATTAGGATATGGGAAATACCATACATTAGGATCCTTCATGTAATTATTTTACATTGTGACTATATCCTTAATAAGGTTAGGGGTATTTGCTACAATGGGAGTTGTACAAGAACTATCTATCAATTTGAGCTTTGGGGCTACCCTACATTCCTATTGGATTGGAAATTATAGTTTTGATATCCATTTGAAAGAGGCCTATAACCTTAACTATTCCACTAGAAGGGAGGTCTTGGATAATTATGATATTGAAACCTTTGGGTATTTTGATATATTTTGAGGACTATGACCTCATTAAAGGTCATCCTCAATAAGTTCTTAATTTAACCTAGCACATTAGAGGATTAAGGACTTGTAGAGGTGATGAGTGATTAATTAGCACATATTGTATACAAAAGTTTACCTGTTTTATGCTTGTAAATCATGGATGTAAATGGATTTTTAATGATTATTTCACTTTACTTATGTGATTTATCATTCAAAATGATGAATGAGGTTAAATTGATAAATGCATGAATTTTACACAAAATATGTGCAAGTTTTGTATGCTTGGATATGAGAACGTTGAAGAACACTTCATGGGAGATTGATGTAGTAAAACAGGGCTTGAACAAGATGCTAAGCTTAGGATAAGATGGTCACAAGGATGTTGTGTTAAGAAGATTGTAGATGCGGGTTAAAAACGGATGTTATAGAACACAGTTGCTAAAGTATGTTATAGAAGATATCCACTGAAGACCGTTACCGAATATGTCTACTATCAAGAGTTACGAAAATATTTGACCAAGTCAATTGACCAACGTACTGCGTGCCACATCAATGACAACGTGACACTTATATGGAAGCATATCGTTACAAAATAATTCCCATCAACATAGTTGGTTGACTTGTCAAATATTATGCATGAGAAATTATAATTATTGAAGCTGTTCTAAAATTGTTTTATAAAGTTGTAAAGTTAGTATGTTGTTAAGTTGTCTAGATTCCAACACAAGATGTTATGTCCTCTTCGTTAATAAAGGGTCATGTAGTTATATTGTTATATCTTACGAAATGTTCAAATTAGAAGCATTTTGTTATGTTCGTTTGTGAATTACCACTTGGACCACTTAGATTATGACTGAGTCCAAGTAGGTTAGGAAACTATGTTAGTTTAGATCATTTCTATTAGGCGGATAGTTGTTGCATCATCAAGACAACAAAGCCACATGGAAAATATGTGGAAAATTTCTATTAAGAATTTCCAATGTGACATTATAAAAATACATTTAGAGACCTTTGAAAATATCTATCGTCTATTATCTATAGTCTACAAGCTGATATTTTAGAGATTCGTCGCTTGATGTTGAAGGAGTCTATTTGCATTGTACGAATGAAGGTTGAATATTAAGAAATAAAATAGCAGTATTTTCTTCTATGGATTCAGTAACCATGTTCTATATTTCTTTTATGCTTCTATAACTTCCCTTTAATTTTCCTACAACCATGAAATAATTAGCATTAGATTAATGTAATGAAATAGATTACTGAAGTTAAAATAGAGTAGATAAAGGGGAGGAGGTTAATACTAACCTTCCGAAGGCAGGGCCCACTCCGAAAGGTTAGTCCCTAAATCTCTTCCCCCAAAAACATAGTAGATAGAGTTAGAATGTAGAATAAACCTAGAGCATAAACTTAATTAATTTGCACAATAAATAATTATGGATTATACTATGCATCATTAAATCATACATGATCCGCACATATTCATATAGACTAATTCATAGATTGCATTTCTTTAATTTAAGCACAATTTCATTTAATTTTAATTTATGTAAACTTTAATTTTTTACAATCATTAATTTCCTACAAACTTTAATTCCTACAAAACCTGAGACTAAAAGAGATCATAATCAAGCTTAAGAATTAATTACTATGATACAATCTATGCTGGATTTCTACTCTTTAAATATAACCTAGATTAACCCATATTGACAAATTAAATGTAAGCAATTACAACCAATCATTTTGGAATTGTTGTTAGGAAGAGTAGCGTCGTAGTGGTTAATCAAAAAAGTTGTTTGGCTACGCAAGAAGAGAGGCTTACTTATATGTGGAATTAGGTATGTATGAGTCCTTGGAATACATATGAATCATAATGGCACGATATGGTCCCAACATGCCCCTTTGTTCAATGTTACCAGGTTATTTTCTCTTGAGGAATCATTTTACTACTTTCATAGTTAGAATTTTATTTCCTGCAAAATTTTCATTTCATGCAAAATTTTATTTCCTACAAAATTTTCAAGCTTTGGGTGATTATTATTGCTTAATTTGGTTTAGGACCTATAGAAACAGGAAGTAGGTATGACTGAGTGACACAGTCATAGTGAAATATTTCTAAATTATCAAAACTGTAGAAACAGTAAGTAGGTATGATTGAGTGACACAGTCATAGTGAAACATTCCTAAATAATCAAAGAAGCAATAATAGTTTAACCTTTTATTTCAACAATTTCATTTTTAGTAATTTCTAAGCTTTGGGTGATTGTTATTCATTTGTTTTGGTCTAGGTTATCCTATATAAACAAAAAGTAGGTATGATTGAGTGGCACAGTCACAATGAAATAAAATTTCCTACATAATCAAAGAAGTGATAGCAAAATAACCTTTTACTTTCAGTAATTTTATTTCTAGTAAATTTTACTTTTCAAGCAATATTTCATTTTACTCCTAAGTGTGCTAAGATTGGCTGTACAGATTCATAGACCGTGAGTCACACCTAATTTGAAAAACATTAGGATTGTTCAAAAATTTTATTATTTTCCTGTTATACTAAGATTAGTTGTATGGATTCATGGACTGTGAGTTGCACCTAGTTTTAGTTATAGCAAGATTGCTCAAAAAATAACAATTTCATTGTATTTTTCCTACTGTATTGGGGATAGATACAAATTCATTTATTGTGATTTGTACCTAAAATTGAAACCAGTATGATTGTTTTGAATTGGTGATAAAAAACAAAAACAAAACAAAAATGAAAACAAAATAGAACCCAAACAAAACCAAAAACGAAAAAAAAAAGAAAAAGAAAAATATTATGCTTCCTTTATTTCATAATGGAGTTCCTATATTTTCAATACTTGTATCTTATTTTCATCAGTCTCAATATTTCAAAAATAGCCCAAAAGAATATTTATTTAAGAACTTGTAGGAAAATGACTACCACATGTTGCATAACACCTTGTTTGCTAAATAAAATCTACGTGTTTTCAATTACTCAACCACCACTAGTGTTTTGAGAAAATATTCATTAAAAATCAAGCAATATTTTAATGTTACAAGTTATTCCTAGTCAATCAATTTTCCTCTTAGACTATGCACATTAGAACACATAAAAACATTGAGAGGTTTGGAAATATTAACTCATGAGTTACTATTGCCATAAAGTGAACGGTTTCCCTTGATTATCTAATTATGCGCATGGCCTAGAGAACTAATGAATTGGCAAAAGGACAAGCTCCTCCTTCATCCTTAAAAAAAAAAAAAAGAGAAAGAATAGTAAGGATAGGATAAAATTCCCATCAGAACTTTGATAGAGTGGTTGGGAATCTGATTTCCCAAAGTTCTAACTCCTTAAAAAAAAGCCCTTGCTCTTCATCTAATCGAGCAAGTATCCCAAAAATATCTTCTTGCTTCCCCTAAAAATAAGCAATAATCCTAAAAAGCAATAAAAATCCCTTGCTCCCTCTCAAAATGAGTAAGTATCCCAAGAAGTCAAAGAAGGGTAAAAGAGCTTGAATCCCTGGAATTCTTAGTGTCTCGAAAACCATGGGGTGATCCTTACGCAGTAGTGCTAAGTCTAGATAAGACCTATGGACGCTCATAAATAAGCTAGCTTGTTGGCATAAGTGACCATTGTTTTACTCAATCCTTACTCATAATGGGGAATGAACATTCACTGCACACACAGTTGGTCCTTGGTAGGCTTTAAAACATTATGACAACTTTAACATCATATCAATTTGTGAAATGAGTAAATGAATTTTTTTAAAGTCATTAGGATGTTTGAGTCTTTGTGAAACAATCCTAGAATATAATAAGCAAGCAAAAGTCAGAAGCAAATCCCTATGAAGGTACTATAGTTCATTTTATCCTACAAAAATGTGGCTTGTATCTCCCAAAATTTTGTATCCTTAAGCAAAAGCAATCAAGATGATATCAGAATATCCATTCCATTTTTCTAAGTGTTGAAATTATCCAAGCCTTTGATAGAAACCTATTTTTGCATATATTGATGACTGATATCAAGCTTTATAATCATCACTTTTATCTCACTTGGAAACTCCTTAATGAAATTTAGGAAGCACAATCACAAAAATAATTATAATAATCCCCCATAAATAAAAACTCATTACCATATCATCCACTATAATATAAATAAAATACCCTTCATTTTGTTTTGGCTATATAGCCCAAAATACAGTTTGGAGGGGGAGTAAATAAAGACATCCAGAATTCATAATACAGTTTGGGAGGGAGAATAAGGTAAAGTATTTTCTCAAATCTATAATTACAACTTCTGTAGATAGCTGTTGTAGATAGTTCTTATAGACAACTTTTATAGATGTTTTCTATAAACAGGTTCTGTAGAAATATTCTATAAACAACTTTTGTAAACACCATCCGTAGACAATATAAGTAGTGCATCTCATGAAATTTTTCTAAGTGTCGATATTTAGATTGGCCCTAGGTAAAAATGACATGTATCAATGTGAAATATAAAAGAAACTTATTGATGATATTTATTAAGGCTCTAGGAAAAGAAAAATATGTAAATTTCATGAATATTTATAGAATTTCCTTGGCCACATTTTGAAATTCATGAAACTTGACATTTTGACCAAGGTATGGGATGAAAATTAAAACTAAATTTAAAGGCATGATTAAAAAAAAATTGATACCAGGAAGGATGCCAAAAAAAATTCCATGAATGCAACGCTTGAAACAATACTATAAGGGAAACAGTTGAATTTTTAAAATGTGGACATCGACCATGGGGCTAGCATGAATGATGACACGGTGAAAAATAAAATAATTAAATCAAAACATGAAAGTAATACAATGTGGGCATTGTCAACTACAACACAGTGGAAAATATTGGTAAATAAAAAATAGATGCATGGAAGCTATGATGTGGACATCTAAAAAATTTACCTTGTGAGCTATGATGCGAAGTTAAACCACGACGTCGATCTCAAAAATAGTGCATAAAAGACTCAGATGTTGAGCAATTTTGAATTAGTAAACTAATGGGAAATTTAACCCATACATGAAGTTGATTTGGAGACCATCGAGAGCATAGTCTGGAATACGAACGATGATGTGGATACTCGTGGTTGATATTTGTAGAATATTTATAGGTGCACTGTTTTGCTATAATTTTTATACGGATAAATATTTCCCTTAGAATTCAAGAAATTGATGAACCACACAAATCAGAAATAAACATTTTACCTAGCTTCTACTTATTTTTCCTCTAATCTAAAATTATATACACATTATATATTTTATCTCCAAAATATTGAAAGGAACTAAATGATTTTTACGTCATTACCAAAAGGACTAAAGAGTTTGATTGATATTTTTTGAATGTCGTCACTTGAACTTATTTTTATTAAAATTTTGGTTACGAATAAAATAACTACACATTCTAGAATAGCTTCTGTAAATGGCCTCTGCAACTCAAGCAATGATAGAACCGACAAAAAATTGTCTAGCTTTGAATCTAGTCACAATTTGAAATAAAATTACTTCCCAGTTGTTGGTGAACATTCTGCTGAAAGAAACCAAGCTGTAGATTGGCATCCAATTCGAGAATTCAGGAAAAATTCTCTCAATTTGTTTCCTAAGCCTTATAGGGACAATAAAGGCAATTCATTCTGTGTCAAGGTGAACATGGATAGCAAAGTGAAGAAAGTGAAACTGGAAGGAAATTACATAGGGAGACTACCTGTTTCAAAGCAAGTCATAGCTCACTGAAAGCCTTAAGTTGATAAAATATTGAATTTGGAGCAATGACTTGAAAAATATGTTTTAAAATTATAATATTTTCTTAACAAGAGCAGCATAATGGGTATTCCCATAAGATTTGCTTGTACTATTCATGGTTCCTTTGGTGAATACAATCATTTTCAAATTCTACCTTTACAATCAACATTCATAAGCAACATAGATTTTAACCTACTTTAGTCATTAATACATGAAAATATTAAGCATTGTTTAAAAAAGGAATGCATCATATCATTGCAAAGTTAAAAAATATCTGAACAACCCGTGTTCATCTCTAAATTCATGTGCAAACGTAGAGTCATATTTTAGGTATTGGTCAAAGGGAATAGTATAGTAGTAAAGTGATTTAAACAAAGCATTCAGCATAAGCTAAAATAAAGCATAGGGCTGCCCATAGAAGAGCGCATTAAAGCATTAATCAGCTCAGTAGGAGGTTTGTAAAATCAACCCGCAGGCCTGAATAGACTCGGGTAATTCTTAGAGGGATCTTGTAGACACCTAAAACATGTCATGTTTAGGAGAACTACCCACATAGGCACATTCCTAGACCATATGACTAAACCTTGGACTTTCCAAGTATCAAAAGTGGTTCTCACCACTCATCTGGGGCAGTCTTAGCCCATCCAAGCCTAGCCGCTATGAACCAGAGTGGCTGGATCCTGGTCGTTGTAGCCTAGAGCTGCCAAACCTTACCGTTGTAGCCTAGAGCAGCCAAACCTTAGCCGTTGTAGCCTAGAGCGGCCAAACCTTAGCCACTACAGATGACAGTGGCTAAGCCATAAAAAGCATTTTATCGACAAATAGGCCTAATCAGGGGTGGAAGTGGTAGTATGCATGCAATAAAGGTGAGCGGGAGTAACTTTGCATTCCCCTTCATGACCAGTTCACATGGAGGACTTGAGTCTAAATTTAGACTTCAATTAACTGGTCTTTAAACATAGAAAAGACAAAAGCTTCTCATGCTAACATTCACTACGCATGAGGGATTCAATCCTAGGGTTTTGAACATAGACCTAGGGTTTCACACACTTTAAAAGGTGCAAGCCTAAGAGCACCAAGGGATCCAATGACTCTAAATTTATCATCACATATTGAGCATAGTAGGTCATTGAGGAGAGCTTTCGAGACTTGGAGAGCTTCCCTTGGAGATCACGTTTACAATGAAGCCCTGACGAATTGGAGAGCAAAGAAATCACCATTTCAAACATCAGATACAAGCTTTGATCCATAGCTTTGGGGCAAAGAGAATGAGATTCACTTTGGCGATCGTTGTCCTAGATAGTGGCCCGCGGGCCTAGCTTAGGGTTTTAGACATTAGCTTCATTTATTTTGTTTTCTTCATATCTTCATATCATTAGCATAGCCTTATTCATTCACATTCATAGCATTAGTTTCATTTGCACTTGCTTTAATTTAATTATATTCATTTCTAACAACCTCATCCGAGGAGGCAATCTCGGACATCTAAGCGTGTGTTGTTGTTTCATTGCTTACAGGGCCACAGGTTCATCGGATGAAATCTACAACATACGAGAGCAAGAGGATCCCTCTAGGAAATAGACCTAGAGAAGGAGGCATCTGTAAGCCCTCATACATTTTCATGTGTGGAACCGGGAAGCTTGTGAAAGTGCACCACCCCTTGCTAGGGGACTTCTTCCTCACTTGTAATTCATTGTATCAAAATGGGTATCCCTAAGAGGGACCGACATGTAACCGAGTTTTAATACAAATAAAGAGATCTATCTTTGTTACTTTCCATGTTATATGCTTTTCATGGTCTTTCATTTCATTTTGGGTATAATATTGCAAGTAGAGTAAAGCGGTGTGTGCATCCCGGGGTCACTACAGATGGCGATCACGGTGGGACCCCCACCTAGTTTTTATTTTCTATCGATTTACTGATTCATGTTTTTGTGTGTAGATTCGGCCACTCTGGTCTATAGTGACCCATAGTCTTGGCCGCTTTGGTCTACATTGGCCATATTTTAGCCACTCTGGTCTACAGTGAGCCATAGTCTTGGCCGCTCTAGTCTACAATGGCCATATTTTAGCCGCTCTGGTCTACAGTGGCTAGCAAAGAAGTGCAGCAGAGGGTAAAATTTTTATCATCTGAGCGGGATTCAAGGTTGGTACCCCTTCCTAGTATTTCTCTGATTTTCTATCTACATTTGATTTCTAGAAATAACAAGCATAAACATAGATTAATTAGGGAAAATGAAAGGAAAAGAAATAAAAATTGCATTTTGCATTTCTTAGGTTTCTTTTAGATTTCCTCTAGGCATTGCTAGGAACAACGGACCTCTACCTGTAAGGTCTGCCCTAGTCTCCAGCATGCTAGGCCATTGTGTTTTGGTTTGCTTGCATGTGGCCCAATCAGTGGTTGTTTTCATCACAAAATAGGAGAGTGCATTAAAATCATATAGACTAGTTATAGATGCATTAGTTATAGATGCATTTGTCTAAAAATGAAACATTCTTTTTAGGCATTGTAGGAAAGTAGTCATGAATGTTGGTTGATGCATCACCTTCTATTTCAAAATCTAAAAAGAATCACACACACTCGCACGTATCATTATAAACATTGGTAAGGTTGGATTTCATCACCAACCCCCAATTCAGATCGGTGACATTGGAATTCACCTCCTTCCATCGGCTTGCCCCCTAGATATCCTTAGATGGAATAGGGAACTCCTTCAAGGAGGTGCTGGTCTCTTGTGTTCAAACTATCTCCCACTATTGGAACAATTATTGGTTCAGAGTGGAAGAGCTAGGCGAACCCCCCACTGGGATTTAAGCGGTGTACCCTAGACTCTTTTGAGAAATCATGTTTGGCACTAGTGTTCCTAATCACCACTATGATTGAGTTCTTTCATTCTAAGTCCAAATCAAGAGCAACAACAAATCTAAACACATTGAAACCAGTTTTAGGACACACATTTAATCCATAAAAGAGATAATCATATTGTCTACTTTGTGTGTTTCTTTGTTATTTGGGACCAAACCCTAACCCTAATTTTTAGGGAAATTTATTGAAAAAAAAAAGTAAAAAGCTACTTTTTTATTCTGCATCCAACGGATTGAGAATCATGCAAATCGGAGCTATAACAAAAAAGTTATTTTGGTTTTATTTTTACTCTATTTTTGAAGCTGAAAATAGGGAAAAACTACACTAAAACAGTCATAAAGTGGGCTAGACAACTCCAAAAACTACCAAATTTGTTTTGTTGTCTTAGTTAGCCCCTAGGGCACCTCTCCCAAAAATTTTGAGTCCTAACTCTTCACGGTTCAAAAATTCCTAAAAGTGGGCATTTCCCCATGGGCCTCGGTTAGCCAATTATTTCAAAAATACAAAATTTTGACCCGAAAGTCACTTTTTAGAGTCATAGCCCATTGTGATCAGCTCGTCGCATTGATCATTTTGATATATGACACTTAAAACCTTTTTTTGGAAGCCAAAAATTTTATTATGGTCGGGAGACCTCCCATGATGAGCAAGACCTCCAATCTAGAGAGGGAATCAAGTTCCATGACCACGAGACATATCCAAATCAGTCCAGAGGACATGGCCATCCCTGAATGGCATCCCAAGTCTTATCATAACATCAATACCATCCATAGGGGGGCAAGCCTTCGAGATATCCCTACTAGGGAAGCACCCATAGGCCCTCCAGGAAACCTGCCAGTCTGGAACACCTTGATGGAATTCTATATAAAGAACAATCTGCCCACTGAGGGGCCTAATAAGTCAATGTCATAGGTTCACATACCAGCTTGCTCCATACATCAATCAAAAAATGAAAATGAGGGCACACCATGGCCTAGGCTGGATGAGCAAACCACTCCGGTTGATCGAGAAAGTCGATCCCCTACTCCTCACAAAGAGCATTCTGCATGTGCACGTTCTTCTTCTATGTAGTCTGAATACATAGAGCTTACATCTAAGTCTAAATATGTGTCCTTCCTCATAGATGAGGAAGAGGATCCAAGACATCATCCTACTCCTCGTGAAGAGTACGTGGGGCGGTCACGTTGCATGTCTGCATTGTCAGACTATACAGAGTCCATTCATAGACCAGAGTATCAGGCTAATGCAACCTTTAAAGAACATGGAAAACAACTAATAGATCCTGCTAGGGGAAAAATATATGACAAAACCATTCGTATTTCTTATACGAGAGTACATAACCCCTATACAACTGAACAACATAATCATACACATCAGGCACTAAGGTCACAACTTTACCAACAACAATGCATGGATCAACAACAATTGAATCAACAATGGGTGGACTCACAACAAACACACCAACAAAGGGTGTATCAACTAAATATGTATGAACAACAAAGGATGCAACAAGGCATAAGGCATCCAGGGCAATCTCAGAATCTGCCCCCTCGGTCATGCAAAAATAGTGTTCAACATCAAAGGCCGTTATCTGGTTACCATCAAGAACCTCATACTCCTCAACAATACCAAGGTCAATATGATGACGAATCATATGAAGAGTCCCAATGGGAACATCAAGAAGAAGTGGATACTTACTCTGAATCTAGTTATGATGAGGTATCTAATGATTATAGTTATCGTCCAACTCAACATCAAAAGCAGCCTCCTCTACCTAATCAAGGGCAACAACTGGAAGATCAGATCATTTCATCGAGGCCATACAAAGTTCTAGTTGATCGAATGAATGAATTTGAAAAGCAAAATCAAAGGTTGGTTTATCATAAACCTACACTAAAGAAGCTTAGCAATCAGCCTTTGCATCCATCAGTGTCATCACCAACATACCCATCAAATTTTAGGATGCCTCAACTTGAAAAATTCAAAGATGACGAAGATGCACAAGAGCACGTGACAATATTCATCAATACATGCTTCCAATTTCAAGATAATGACCCTTTGATGCTGAGAGTATTTCTTACAATGCTAGTTGGGGATGCTTTGGAATGGTATAATCATCTATCCCATCATAGCATAAACACCTTTGAGCAACTCGTTGAGTTATTTCTGGAACGCTTTGCCTCTAGTGCTGAGAAAATGATAAACTTTACTGACTTGGCAAGCCTTCATCAACTTGATGATGAGCCAGTCATGGAGTATGGCAAGAAATGGAGAAAGATGATGTCAAAATTACCTTTTACCATACCAACAATAGAGCTCATTCAGATGTTTACTAGAAGTTGCTCAAAACAAATCTCGCTTCTCCTACAATTACAATAGTATCAAACATTTGAGGAGGCCTTGATGCAAGCCAAGGTCATTGAAGACATCAAGATAGAGGAGGGTGAACTCCACAAGGGGCAATGGTCAAACAAGAATCTCAAAGGTGACAACAACCAACAAAAGGTAGCCTCAGTTAATCAAGTTATTTTGAGTAGCTCGAAATCCTCAAGTCAGGTGGCACCACCTCTAACAGTGGGGCATAATTACCAAGCTCAACCTCCTCTGGCCCAAGATCATATGCAACAAAATTAGATACAAGGCCAACAACGTAGGCCACAATGACAATATACTGATTTTCTAGAGACATTAGCATCGCTCTTTGATCGATTATATGAGGTACGAAGAATCACCCTTCTAGATATCCATCCGTTGAAGCCTAATAAGCGTAGATCAAAGGCACACAAAGAAGAGCTATTTTGTGTGTACCATCGACAAAAGGGGCATGACATCCAGACATGTCATCCCTTTAGAGATTTAGTGCAGGATATGATTGAGAGGCAAGAGCTTAAGATAAGACTCCTCCAAGACCCCTTGCCTACACACGAAGCAAACATAGCACCTAACAATCAAGTTGAGCATGTCAATAAGGTGCACATAGCCCCACTTGATGAGGGTTTTATTGGTATGATCAATACTACAACAGGAAGCAAAAGATACCTTGATCAATACAACATACCAAAAAATTCAACTGAAGACAATAATCTATCATGGTCCACACCAACAATCAATTCAATTCACTTACAAAAGGACCCTGTGATTGCTTTTTACAAATAGGAGGTTGAGCCAATCTCTAAAGATGAACCCGATCCTCCACTACACATCATAGCAAGCATCAATCAAATTCCGTACAAGAGAGTATTGATTGATACTGGATCAGGTATCAACATCATCACGGCTGCAGCTTTGAAGCATTTAAATCTGCCACCTTCGCGCATTAAGGACGCAACATTCACATTGAGAGCCTTCAATGATGCCACTTCCTCAACAATTGGCATAGTAATCTTACCTATACAGGTTGGGATGAAGATGATACCTACATTGTGCCATATCTTGGGGGGTGAGAAGCAGTATAACATATTGCTAGGTAGACCATGGATGAGGGATATGGAATGTGTGCCTTCCATAGTGCACCAGAATCTAAAATTCATACACCAAGGACAAGTGTACGTAGTCCCCCAAGATCCTGAGCCATTCAAGTACTACAAGAAGTTTGATGAGCCACAAGAAGCTCTAGTGATATGCGGGCCTCCAAACATTCATGCGGATAAAATCACCAAAAATTCAATGGAGGCTTGCATCGAGAAGTTGCTACCTCCTCCCATAACCAAATATCATGATATCATATTACTTGATGAGGAGAAGAGAACATCAGTTAACATGACTAAAGCACCTTCAACTGGTCCAAAAGATAAAGCACCTTCTCAAGAGTTTGTGGCAATGGTTAACATTAAGTCAGAAGACCAAATAACTTCAAAGTAGATAAGACAAGATATGGTGCAATCAAAGGTTACTTCCATGGAAAAGGGGTCAAAACCATTGGCTTTAGTTACCCTAGACTCATTCTTCATAGGGCCTCCTCAAGAGCAAGAGCAAGCATTTTACCCACATCAGATTGAGGGTATTCAAGCTAGCAAGCAAAATCTTGTGGATGCCACTAGCAAAGTGCATCATCATGAAGCATCCACATCAGCTCAAATGAATGAAAGGGATGATTTACATTCAGATTGTGAATCTTTAACATCAACTCTTTCACCCAAGTCAATCTGCGATGATATTCCAATCTCATTGCTAGAGGTGCACATTAAATCTTTGCCAATCATGCATTCCATCCTGGATCATCTAGATAGAATGGAGTGCCAAGTGAATGAGCAAAATGAGGCATTGCAATATATCATGAACAAGCTCAAGAACCAAGAGCTACAAGAGCAACCCTCATCTAAAGTCAAATTGTCCCTTGTGCAGCCACAAGAAAAGCCTCAGCCAAAGCAAACGCCAATTCGGCCACCTCAAAAGTTGAACAAGCATCCCCCATTGCCTGAGCCTGCGGTAGTGGTTTTCAATCGATTATGTGCTGCAAATGCTATCAGATTACCTGAGGTTGGCCAGTTAGATCCAAATCACCCAAAACATCAAGGGTATGAGGAAGAGCTACACTGTCTATACCATAGACAAAATGGTCATGATATTCAATCATGTTGGGGTTTCAAAGCCATAGTATACAACATGCTTAGAAAGAAGTAGCTTCAGGTTGTTGACCAACAAATGATCTTAGCCAACGATTTGTCCCTTGCATCAAAAATACAAGGGGAGCCCTCTAAGCTAGTAAGTGACATACCTAGGGCTCAACCTGGTCCTCATACCAGGCCAAAGCATGCTAAACGCTCAAAACAACAGCGTGTCTGGACTCCTTTAAATGAGCCTATGTCTATCATCTTCCAGAAGCTCCAAGAGACTAAGGTCTTAACATTACCTGACATGCAACATCTAGATCCAGATAGGCCTAAACCTAGGAGTTCTAGGAAGGATCAACACTGTCTCTATCATCGAATAGAGGGCCATGACATTTGCAATTGCCATAGATTCAAGAATATGGTCCAAGACCTATTAGAGCGAAATGAGCTCCGTCCAGACGGTTCACTCATTCCTCCCCATCCGGACAGGGACACCCAGTTGATTTCTATCATGCCCCAATTGGGAGAGTTGATTTCTATCACTCTTCCTAAGCCTACTGACTACATTGTAGTAGACAACATGCACATGGGGGATACCTAAGGTATCATACCTTCCCCATTTTTCAAAACATTCAAATATATCAAAATACAAAAACATTCAAATATATCAAAATACAAAAACAATATAAAACATAGAAATACAAACAAATCAGAAAGTAGTAAAATAAAAAACAAAAGGCACTAGGGGCATCTCTAAGCTGCTTGGTCAAATCTCATCAAAAGGCACCAGGGGCATCTCTAAGCCGCTTGGTCAAATCTCATCAAAAGGCACCAGGGGCATCTCTAAGTTGCTTGGTCAAATATCATCAAAAGGCACCAGGGGCATCTCTAATTGGTAAATCTCATCAAAAGGGATTTAAGGAGGGATCTAGCCACTTGGTCAAATCTCATCAAAAGGCACCAGGGGCATCTCTAAGTCGCTTGGTCAAATCAATCAAAAATGCTCCAAGGGTATCCAATCCGCTTGGTCAAGATCAATCAAAAGCCCCAAGGGCACAATAAGCCCTTTGGTCAACATAAAATCAAAAACACAAAAACAATGCAAAAATAAAAATATAAAAACATTTGCATCTTCCATCTGCATTCAAATAGTTGCATTACATCCATTACATTTGCATATGTTAGGATCACAATCTTGCAAATGATGCCACAATTTGTATCACAATCACAATATTCAAGTCCACCTTCATCCATGCCTCCATGTGTGTAACTGTGTTTTTCAACACAACCATTTCATGTTGCTATAAGGAATATACTAAGGTTTCCTAGTCACTCAACCATATCTAGTGGTCTTATCAACTTTTGTAGAAAGCCACCTTGATTAGTAGAGGGTAAGGTCTAGTTGTGATAATGCCTTGGATATTCAGGATCCCATCACTAATTGAAACACTAAAATCCTAGTTGGTACAAGGGAAAGATGAAAGCTGCAAAAGTGGTCTAGGTTACCTTAAGTGAAAAGGATCTTCCTTGCTTATCCCCCTGTGCGACCGGTTCAAAGGTGTTGAGAATTGGAAAAAGGACAAGCTCCACCCTACCCAATTAAATCCCTTGCTTAAATCAAAACAAGCAAAAATCCTGAAACAAAGTGCAAATTCAAGATTACAAAGCACAAATTCAAGATTCCAAAAACCAAAATTCAAAGTACCAAAAAGCACAAAAACAAAGCAAATAGTGATTATCATCACTACATGAATCCCTTGCTCAAAAAGAAAAATAAATAAAAAATAAACAATGATTTTCATCACTAAACATGAGCAAGTATCCCAAATAAAATGAAGAAAATAAGGGAATGGAGCTTGAATCCCTAGAATTCTCAGCATTGCACAAAACTGGAAGGAGATATCCTTACGCATGACGATATGTCTATCACAATAGCTTCTGGCATTTGTATAGACCAATGTTTGCATGTGGATGAGCTAGCTTTGGGTAACCCAATACTGCCTAGTGGTATAGTCCAACTAAGTCCAACATAAGGATGAGATGAACATTTGAGGATCCCCGATCTTAGCAATGGGCTGAAAGAATCCCGCTTGACATCGGAGGAAATGCTTGTGTTCTATCTAAATATATTCATTTGCACACACAGGGATAATGAGTATCTAGGTCTTCATGATGAAAGCCTTATCTTTCAAGAGTCTTGCATGGTCAGTACATAGTTGTTGATAGGGTAACTAGAGTGTTTGAAGTCTCAAGAAAAACCTCAAAAATTCCTACATAGCAACAAATCATATCATCAATCACATCATCAATTTTCTTTATGAGGTTTTGTGAATTAAGGGGTATTAACAAAGTAGGTTAGATACCGGATAAATGTCAAAAATGATGTTTACACGGCCATTGACTATTTTGAATCCTTTAAATTACAGAAGCTTATCAAGAAAGTACATACATTCCACGCCATTTCACTTCACATATGGATAGTTTAAATAATTAATTCTTGTGATAAGAATGATTGTTGACATTCATGGTTGTTATACTTTCTATGGTATCACCCAATGAAGAACACAAGCTTATACTGAGAGGGGGGGGTGAACAGTATAAGACCTCTTTTTACTTTTTCCTTTATACTTCAAAACAGTAAAGCAATATACCCAAAGAAATATCAAAGCAATGTACAATATCATCCACAAAGTGACACCAATTTTAACGTGGTTCACCCAGAATGGCTGGGCTACGTCCACAAAAATTTTCTCTAAAAGTTATCTCAAAGTTCTTTGGGAATCCTTCCCAATTACAATGTTTATGATCCTCGGCCCAAAGGAGATACCTTCCCCCAATTACAATGTTTATGAGCCTCAGCCCAAAGGAGATACCTTCCTCCAATCAGAATTTATGAGCCTCTGCTCAAAGGAGATACCTTCCCCTCTGCTGTAGAAATGATCCCTCAGAAGATCAACTGCCTCTACCTCTTGTCGACACGTGGAACTCCTTTCCATCGAAGACCTCCTATCCTCAATTCTTAGCCTAAGAGACCTTCGCCTTCTATGATCACGTCCACAGCGGCTCAAGCAACTCTGTACCAAAAACGATCGGTCGTTCTAGTACAAGTCTTCCTCCGTCCGTCAGATCTGTTCAACTCTTGAACAAATCAATCCTCTGCATACAAGCCTTCTCAAAGACTTGCCAACTGTCCTCAGGTTCTTCTCATAGAACCAATGCACCTCTGTCCTCAAGTTCGCTGATAGAACTATCAAAATCAGCTCATAAGTCCTCTGCTATGACCTATCCAAATCTGCTCACAAGTCCCCATCGAAACCTGTCAAAAACTCCTCACAAGTCCCCACCGAAACCTGTCCAAAAACTGCTCACAAGTCCCCACCGAAACTTGTCCAAAAACTCAGCAAGCTCACCAAGAAAAACTTTCTTAGTAGGAAATCACAAAGTGAATTGTTAGAGACCCAATGTGATTTGTCAAACTCATAGAAGCATAAAGAGAATTGTTAGAGACTCAATATGTTCTATACTCAAATCCCAATCTCAAAACTCAACTCAAATCAACTCAGCTCAAACTCAATCTCAAATCTGAAAACTCAACTCAATATCTGAAATGGATAGGATAGAATGTTTTCTTTCAAGAACATGAAACCCCAAAAATTGCCAACTATGCAAAGAATCACATAACAATGATACTCATGTTCTTTTCACCATAAATTAGGGTTTCAACAACAATGCTCATCAAACAAGGTTTAGTCAACCAACATCATTCAACTCAACATCAACCTTGAAGCATTCAACCAATCATCACAAGAAAAGGAAACAAGTAGAAATCCTTTTCCCTCCAAAGATATTTGAACAAAACAACCACCAACACAATATCACCAAATGCAAAGAATAACTTGCTCAAATCAACTCAATGGAGTAAGCCCAATATCATGAATCAATTAAAGCAATAACTTGATCAAACAACCTCTATGGAAGCAACTCAACCATCAAACTCAAAACAGCCAACCAAGGGTTCCACTAACTCAATGCAAGTAGCAAGACTCACAAACATAAACCCTAGTGCACAATGCTTCCACTACCTCAAACCAGAATTATGCATTCACCAAAACACTCATAAAGGATAACAATGCATAAGAAGTCTTCAACAAACCAGAAAATAGGATTTACACCCAACCAAAGGAAACCTAGTTGAAAACATTTTCACTCCAACCTTATTTCAAAAAAACATACACCAATTATACTCATAAGGAAAATGTGCCCATACCTTTTTGGAGTAGAAGAAAATTGATCCTTAAAGCTGTCACCACACACAACCCTCAAACTTCCAACCAAGTTAGGGTTAGAACCAAGATAAATGAGCATATATAAAAACTTTCCTTAATACACCTTTTAGCTCCTCTTCTTTAAAAACAACCACCAAAGAAGCCAAAAACACAACAACCAAAACTTACACCTTATATCTCCATTCTTAAATTTAGCATAGCAAAAGACTAATCTCAAAAACACAACCAAAGAAATATCCCCTTATTTCTCTTATGTCTTTTAAACAATGCTAAACAATGCCAAAAATCATATCAAGGAAATAATCACACCTTATAATGGCTGCCATTGAAGAATCTGAAATTCGCGGCACAAAACACGTTTTAATAAAAACGTGACTAATCCATGCACATCTCCCTCCGTGGGGATCAAAACGTAGACCTCAACCTATGCAAGGCCCAAACATAGCCTTCATTGCCACTAGCCCACAAGGGGCTTACGAAGTCCAAGACGGACTTCCTTCCACATAAACGGTCAAGCTTTTCGAAAGCTTTTCAAACCACGAGCTCTCCTCTTTCGCAGCGTAAACTAAACATTCGATCGCAGCCAAACCAATCAATTGCATTCGATTTTCCAAAAGGGTTTAACCTTAGGAACCTTATCATATTTATAGTCCATACGTGGACTTTAGAACACGTCGGATGCAAAGAAAAGTAATTTCGAATTTAATCGAAATTTGCTTTCTAAAGGGTTTAAAAACCCTTAAAGTATTTTTAATAAATTAAAAATAATTTCTCCCTTAATTAATTAAATAATTAATTAATTAAAACCTTGAAGGGTTTTAAATAATAATTAAATAAATAATAAAGAGAACCTCCATTGGTTTTAATAAAAACCATTGCCAATGGAATCTCTCCGGATTCTCTTAAAAAGATTCTCTTGGAATCTTCCACCTTTGAAGCCAACACATCCTATTAACATTAATGTCATTTCCTTTTGACATCAATGACAACTCATAGACAAGAAGCTAGGATCTCAAACCCAAAATTGTCAACAATCTCCCCTTTTGTCATTGATGGCAAACCATGCTTCTCAACAACAGGGAAACTCAACATAAATAGCTCCCCCTGTCTTGAGGATCTCCCCCTTACTCACATCTCTCCCTCTTTGTCATCAATGGCAAAGGGTCACCTTTGGGGCTTGGGACTAAGAATGAGCCTCTTAGCTTAGTCCCTCCCCCACCTCCTATTGAGGTGTTTAATTCTGGGGTGGGAGTAAAACTCCCAACAGGCACTGATCATCATCAGTGTCTATAGCTACCTTACCATGTCTTCTCTTGTTCTCCTTGTCCATATTCCTGTTCCTCGTTCCGTTCTCATCACTGTTCCTGTTCCTGTTATCATTCCTGTTCCTATCCATGCCTTGATCCTTGGACCTGTTCATACCACTGTTCCTGTTCCTGTACCTTAGAAGTTCAGCTCTACACTGTCTAGCTATGTGACCTTCATTGTTCCACTTATAACAAGTAATAATGTTATTTCTTTTAGGCATCCCTGTTCTTTGAATCCACCTATTCTGACTAACCCTGTTCCTGTTATTAGCCTTGCAAAAAATTGCCTTATGCCCAAACTGTTTACAAGAGTAGCAATACCCTTGAAAGAAATTACCACCTCTGAAACTGTCATTTACCTTCCTTACTTGCGTCATGCAATGTGAAGCCATGTGACCAAACCTGTGACAAGCAAAACATCTGCCATTAAACTTTCCTATAAATGACCTTCTAGGTCCTGTAAACTTTCTCCCCTTTTTATGTTTCCTATTTTATGTTTCTGTGCATCTATCACTCAAGGACTTCTTTTCTGAAATACTTTCCTCATCAGAACTCTCTTCCTTTTGGAGTCTCTTACTAGACTCTCCAACTTGTTTCTTGTGTGGCTTAACAAAACCAAGGCCTATTTTATCTGTTGTCTTTCTTTGACCTTTGATGAGTGACTTAACATTTTTGGAGCTATCTTGAAACCTGTAAAGCTTATCCTTGTACTGTTTAGTTTCCTCTTTCAAAGAAGCCATTTTCTGTTCTAACTCATTATACTTAAGAACCTTAGACTCTAACTCATCCTTGAGTTCTTGTGTCTTAGCTATAGAGAAGTCAAGACTTTCTATAAGATCATATCTCTCCATACAACATTCATCTAACTTATCCTTGAGTCTAGCATTCTTCTTTCTTTCCTTTTCCAAAACACTAAGAGCACTAATAAGTTCACTTTCAAGATCCTTTATTTTATTTCCTTTTGAATCATCAAAGCCTTTTTCAGATTTCTTATCACTAGAGGTGCTACCCTTTTCAAAAACCATACATGCATCTTCCTTATAGTTTTCTGAAGCATCCTCATACATACTAGAAACCAAATCATTATTTGTGCAATCATCCTCAAGGTGACAAAAATTTCCACATCTAAGACATTTCATGATAATGAATCTATGTTTCGGTTCTTCCTCTTTTTTTGATATGAACAACATCTCATTTTCATCATCACTTGAAGAACTTTCACTATCACTACTAGAACACTTACTTGCTTTGTCTAGGTAGAAAATCTTCTTATGCTTGTGAGAATACCTCTTTCCTTGATTGTTGTGCTCATATTTGTTTTTCTTGTGATGCTTGTGCTTTTCAGAATCCTTGCTCTTAGAATCTTGTTTATCTTCATCACTTTCATTCTTGGGAACAGTATAGTCAGTAGCATAATGACCAAAATTTCCACAATTGAAACATATTATATTTTTCATACTTTTGTGCTTTCTAGAGAACTTGCCTTTCTTGCTATAATATGCCTCTTCATCACTGAAGACTCATCACTATCTTGAAGCTGTTTACCCTTGGAATTCTTGGTAGCCTTGAAAGCTGCCTCTTTCTTGACATCAACCTTCACTTGAGTTCTCAACTCAAATGCTACAAGTATACTATGGAGCTCATCCTTTTTCAATTTATCCAAATCTTTAGCTTCCTCAATAGCAGAAATTTTTTCACTAAATCTATTAGGAAGAGATCTTAAAATCTTATCACAAACATCATTTTCAGTAAGCTCAAGACCTAAGTCTTTCATGGAGTTAACAACCTCATCCATACGAAGCATGTAGTCACTAATATTTTCATCATCATTCATCTTGAGTTGTTCAAAAATACCTTTGAAGTGTCTCAACTTGGCCTTTATGACATTTGTATCACCTGTATGAACCACCTTCAACTGTTTCCACATTTCACTAGTTGTCTTGTAGTGAATCACTTTTGTGAGATCTGCTTTCTGTAAGCCTTTCAGGATTGCATTCATTGCTTTTGAATTGTTGTGATGTAGGAGCCTTTCTTCTTTAGTATATCACTACACTACGCATGCTGAAATTCATTACGCATGAGGGATTCAATCCTAGGGTTTTGAGCATAGACCTAGGGTTTCACACTTTAAAAGGTGTAAGCCTAGAGCACCAAAGGGATCTGAATGAGTCCAAATTTGAGGTTCAAATTTATCATCACAGATTGAGCATAGTAGATCATTGAGGAGAGCTTTCGAGACTTGGAGAGCTTCCCTTGGAGATCAAGTTTACGATGAAGCCCTGATGAATTGGAGAGCAAAGCAATCACCATTTCAAACATCAGATACAAGCTTTGATCCATAGCTTTGGGGAAAAGAGAACGAGATTCACTTTGGTGGTCGTCTTGGACAGTGGCCCACGGGCCTAGTTTAGGGTTTTAGACATTAGTTTCATTACTTTGATTTCTTCATATTTGCCTATCATTAGCATAGCCTTATTCATTCGCATTCATAGCATTAGTTTCATTTGCACTTGCTTTCATTTGAGTATATTCATTGCTAACAACCTCATCGGGGATGCAATCTTGGACATCTAAGTGTGTGTTGTTGTTTCATTACTTATAGGGCCACAGGTTCATCGGATAGAAGCTACAATATATGAGAGTAGAAGGATCCATCTAGGAAACAGATCTAGAGAAGGAGGCATTTATAATCCCTCATACATTTCCATGTGCGGAACTGGGAATCTTGTGAAAGCTGTCACCCCTTGCTAGGGGACTTCTTCCTCACTTGTAATTCATTGTATCAAAATGGGTATCCCTAAGAGGGACCGACATGTAATCGAGTTTTAATTCAATTAAATATATCTATCTTTGTTACTTTTGTGTTATATGCTTTATCATGGTATTTCATTTCATCTTGGGTATAATATTGCAAGTAGAGTAAAGCGGTGCGTGCATACCAGGGTCGCTACAGATCCACATGGTAGTATCTGTGCACCAAGGACATGGAGGATAGCAGTGTGGGTGCAAATGTTTCATGAGTTTGTTAAAGCAGATAAAGCAACTCGAAGAAGGACAGGGGAGGTTGTTGGACAAAGAACAAGATCTATTGAGATAGCAATGCATCGTGACCACATAATGGAGGATGGGTTTGCCCAATTAAACTCTCTTGGTTCAAAACTAAAGTATTGTATTAACATTTCATTTGTAAACAAGTGTGGCATCCCAGAGGTAGGGTTGGATTATGGAGGTCTCTTCATGGAATTTCTTACAAATTTGTAAAAAGCTTTTTTTGATCCTAGTTATAGGATTTTCATGCAAACTTCAATAAATGAGAGACTAATTTTTCCATATCCACTAGCCAGAATCCTTGGAAATGGGGTACAAATGATAGAGTTTCTTGGAAGGATTGTTGGTAAAGCTTTGTCTGAGGGCATTTTTCTAGATTACTATTTCTCTCATATTTTTGTGTGAAAGCTCCTTGGTTGATATAGCTTTCTTGATGAGCAATTTGGTCTTGATATTGATCTTTAACTACACTAGAATCTTATATATTTAAAGGTATTAAGAAGCAAACACAGGATTGCATTTTGGCTTACCATAATTTTCATGGGTATGGTTTTTTTTTATATATGTCAATTTGATAGCAAAGGATAACTGATGTGTTTAGCCGAAAGGAGACTGGGAATTTATGGTAGTTGAAATTAAGGAGCAAATGTGACCATTTGGATACTTTTGAGAACTATAGTAGTTAATTGAGCCTGTAATCCCGTATAAAAATCTAGCATCCAATGTGATGGCTTCTTGGAAATAATATTTGTCCAATGTCAATTTTGTCGAGATATGAATTATGCTAACAATGTGCTTGCATGGAGTATATGCTAATTTCCTAGCTCCATATTCAGGCTATAAAAATTAATGGGTCAAAGTTTGTCAGCAAACATACTTTTGGGGATAACACAAGTAGATCAGGAACTATAAAATATGGCCAATCTAATAATTGTTTTACATTTATAAATTGGAATATTTTTCTTTTTATTGCATGATAAAAATTTAAAGCATACTAGTGGATCCTAGCATTTCACTTTGTTATTCAAATGCAATTTACTGTTGTGGACTATATATCACCTTTTTCCCACTATTATATAATATCAAATTAAAATTGCATGGCTAAATTTAACCATTAATATAAAAATTACTAGGATAACAATGTGCTGGGACTTTGAAACATATCTATGTTGAAATTTTGGAGGTGTTCTATACAATATGGCTCTTCTTAGAATATTGACATGGTTCATTGGCCCACAAGTCTAGTGGAGAAAAACTCCTCACTTGTATCTTCAATTTTTAGAAGGTTCTACAACCTAATTTGCTATATTTCCACAGTTACTTTACCTGTTTGGCTGCCATCTCCACAACCTGCATATGACCAAATTTTAATATTATGGTCTTGACTCACATAGTCGTTACCCTAGCGTAGGTTGCACAATGTCAAACAAGTTCATTAAGAAGTAATACAAGGTAATGAAGTAAGTGGGGTCCACATTTTTCAATTTAGACTTTATGGCATTTAAGAGCCAAAAAATAAAACACAGAATAAATACCTAGAATAGTATGGGAATCAATAATTCTAGATCAATTAAGACTTGAAGTTTCTTTCCCCGTAAGTCTAGGTTTCAATGATTGATCTTGTTGATTATCTCCACCTCACTTTTAAATTTGAAGTCTCCTTTGAAAGTGTAGTTTTTTATTTTCTTCATAGTAATCTATCGATTTTCAAGCAACGACCCCTTGTACACCATCCCCTACAAAGTTCTTCTGATCAAATTCACAAAATCCATGGTGGCCACCTTCAATTTGGCCACTGCCCTTCATTTCAGCATTACCTTCTTCTACCAAAGCTTTTTGCATAGAATCTATGCACATAGATCTAATATGCCCTTTTGTATCTAAGATTGCATGATAATTCAATTTGATTGATCAGCAATGACAAAGTCATGGGATCTAATTTGACCTCCATGGATTTACATGCCATGATATGCATGATCATAAACCCCATAATGGATAACATTATGGCTACATTTGATTGAACAACGTTATGATTTGGTGTATTCAAGGTTATAATATCCTGCATTCAGGTAGACACGTTATCTAGAACTATTAATTTGTAGCAGATATATGACGAAGTTTGAGTCAAGAGAATGAGTCCATATTCTATTGGATAGGTAGACGTGGCATGGGATACGATGTTGGCCACATTCATATATGGTGAGGATCCCAGCTTCAACACATGGACCCATTCAATGGTGAATTTTTTCCTATCAAAAATTGTGGTTTGTTAGGGTGGATATGGAGGTCAATCCATGTTGAGTGGGCATCAACATATTTTTTTAAATTGATTTTGCAAATGCTAAAGTTCAAATATTGTGATTAATCTAATCAATCAAGTTAATTAATTAATTAAAATTCTAATTAATTCTCCATCCTCTACACTATGTCCACCATTGTATATTATAGGAGGTAAGTGTCATTCATGTATTTTCTCCACCAAAGTGGAGAGGAAGGGAGGTCACGAAAATGGTGGAATAGCTCACTAAAGAGCAAATCTCTGAGTTCAAGGAGATCTTTAGCTTGTTTGACAAATATGGGGATGGACACATCACAAAAAATGAGCTTGGGACTGTGATGCATCCACTTGGTCAAAATCTTATTGAAGTTGAGCTTCAAGATATGATAAATTAAGTTGATGCAGATGGCAATGGCACCATTGATTTTCCTAGTTTTCTTAATCTTATAGCAAGAAAGATGAAAGATACTAATTTTTAAGAAAAACTTAAGGAATCATTTCGTGTATTTGACAAGGACTAAAATGGATTCATATCTGTTGTTGAGTTGTGCCATGTCATGACCAATATTGGGAAGAATCTTACTGATGAAGAGGTCGATGAAATGATTCGAGAGGTTGATGTAGATGGAGATGGAAAAATTAACTATAGGAATTTTTTTTAGAGTTATGATGGCAAGATGAAAATTCTGCATCAGCAGGATCATTGTGACTGTAAGGCATGTATTTATTGAACTTATGAATGTGTCTTTGGATGTAGCAGGTAGCTAAAACCTTGGGCATAAATTTTTTTTTTGTACATGGGGAATATTTAAAAACTTATAGGTCATTGTTAAAAAAAAAAAAACTTTGCTTTAGGTGTTGGCTAGGCTGGTAAAGTTTGGCTATGAAATAATTTTTGTCTAAATTAAGTTCCATTTCTACTAATTGTCTGGTCTGTGATCATGAGAAAACAGCCCAACATTCATCCTTTAACTGCTATTTTGCAAATTGATTTGGTCAAAAATTCTTCCTAGCTAGTAATTATTGACAAAGAAGCATGTCTTATTTGGATACACTTGTTTCATGATGTTCAAATTGACATATTCTATATTAATTTTATATTTTGAGATCCTTTGGCTACTCTAGAGATACCATGATAACCATATTTTTTTAAGGAAAATTAGAATATACTAAATTCTCTAGGTAAGTCACTTTCTCTTCAATTGTTGTGTAGGTTGCACTGCAATTGCTAGTGCAGACAAGTGACGCTGCTAAAGTCTTGACTTCAGGATCAATGCTTGACATAGAAAAAGGGAAAATATGGGGTAAATTTCCAAGAACTTGCAATTTTTAGGCTTAAACGAGATAGAATATCCTATCAGACAAAGTGTTTAGCACCTTTCAGAGCATCCTTCATCTCAATTTGAAATGTTGTCTTACATAAGATAGAGGTAGATCTTTTGGAGTTAGAGGATGATAGTTTACAGTTTGGTGCTCAAGATGTAGTGAGTGGCAAAGTGCATAATTCCTTTAGGATACAACAGATGCATAAGACCTTGGATTCAAAGACCAAGTCAATTGAGATGCATAATTCCTTTAGGAGACAACATAGTGCATAATTCCTTTAGGAGAAAATAGATGCATAAGACCAAGTCAATTGACCAATGCACTGTGTACTACATCAATGATATCATGACTCTTATATGGCAACATATTGCTATGAAATGATTCTAGTCAGCATAGTTGGTTGACTTATCAAATATTATGCACGAGAAATTATGATTATTAAAGTTGTTATAAAGTTGTTTTATAAAGTTGTAAAGTTAGTATGTTGTTAAGTTGTCTAGATTCCAACACAAGATGTTATGTCCTCTTCATGAATAAAGGGGCATATAGTTATATTGTTATATCTTACAAAATGTTCAAATTAGAAGCATTTTGTTATGTTTTTTTGTGAATTACCACTTGGACCACTTAGATTATGACTGATTCTAAGTGGTTAAGGAAACTATGTCAGTTTAGATAATTTCTATTAGGTAGATAGTTGTTGCATCATCAAGCCAAAAAATCCACATGGAAAATATGTGGAAGAGTTCTATTAAGAGTGTCTAATGTGACATTATAAAAATACATGTAAAGACCTTTGAAAAGATCTATCGTCTATTATCTATGGTCTACAAGCTGATATTTTGGAGATTCATCGCTTGATGTTGAAAGAGTCTATCTACATTGTATGAATGAAGGTTGAATATTAAGCAATAAAATAGCAGTATTTTCTTCTATGGATTTGATAACCATGTTCTATATTTCTTTTGTTCTTCTGTAATTTCCCTTTAATTTTTCTACAACCATGAAATAATTAGCATTATATTAATTTAATGAAATAGATTACTAAAGTTAAAATAGAGTAGAGAAAGGGGAGGAGGTTAATACTAACCTTCCGGAGGTAGGGCCCACTTCAAAAGGTTAGTCCCTAAATCTCTTCCCCAAAAACACGGTAGATAGAGTTAGAATGTATAATAAGTCTTAGAGCATAAACTTAATTAAATTGCACAATAAATAATTATGAATTATACTATGCATAATTAAATCATACGTGGATCCACACATATGCATATAGACTAAGTCATAAATTGCATTTCTTTAATTTAAGCACAATTTCATTTTATTTCAATTTTTGCAAACTTTAATTTTCTGCAAACATTAATTTCTGGCAAACTTTAATTCCTGCAAAACCTGAGACTAAAAGAGATTAGAATCAAGCTTAAGAATTAGTTACTACGATACAATATATACTGGATTTCTACTCTTTAAATCGAACTTGGATTAACCCAAATTAATAAATTAAATATAAGCAATTACATCCAATCAAGAGGGGTCTAAGTTTTTATTTCCTCCGCTAGACTTGATCATCATGGCTATTTCTAAATTAATAGCTTTCAAATAATAAATGAATACCATACCTACGAGAGGACAGATCTCACCAAAAAATTTATAAACAATCCATTTTCTGTTAAATATTGTTCCAATAGTCTAAGGTTTGCATTCTATTCCTCAATGGTGTGCATTATGCATAGGTTTACCATGTGATGTAGGTGTTCTATAGGTGTGGTTGCATCTTCGCCAATGAAGTAAAGTAGAATTTTGAGTGTTGAGGTTGGGATTAGGTCCCATGTTATAGGAGGTACAGGTGATTGTAGGGGACATTTTTCATTCTAGGCTAGGTATCGTCTTTGGGGTTGGTTCTAATTCATAGTCATATCCTAACATTGGTATTTTATTCTAGGTATTTGATTCAAGGGTGACACTAGCACTTGCATATTTGCTCTTTCAAAGGACCTAGTATTATATTATGTCTTGAACTCATAAATTTCTAGGTCCCTCATTCTTAGTGGAGCTTCTAGGTGAATTTTATTATGCTTTAATAAGCAAGCTAATTGATTTTCACCAAAATCTTAATCAAGACTAGGCATGCCAACAAACTAGTTTGCATGCATAGTAGCTATTTTTTAGTTATTATTTTGTATTTCTTCATGAAATAAATCTCAATCAAATTCATGGGGTGAATTATATTAAATTCATCCCATTGGGCATGCTATTGAATTGTTGTCATCTCAGAATTCCATGTTCATCTGTTGTAGTAGTGAAATACACTCAAGACTCGTGCCTCGCATAGGTTGACAGAATGGAAAGATTTATGAGTGAGGTACATGACTCATAGGGAAACCTCTAGTATTTTTCTAAGGTCTACTTCTTATTTTATATGATATTTAACACTCACCTTCCTAAACTACTTGTATACATAAAAGAAAAAATAAAAGGAATTACAAAAAATGAAACCCTAACCTATTAGAGGCGATGCACCAATTTCAAAATATTCTTCTATGAACTATTGGAATAAAATAAACATATTCATCATTCATTAATAGCTAGATAAATGAACATGGTTTTAATCTAACATCAAGCATTCTTGTTGTTTATGTATTCATTCCTGATCCATCAATCACTGAGATCATATGGTTCATGCTACTTCTTGATGTTGTTTAATCTGATTAGTCCTCGCTTTTCTATGAGTTGTTATATTTTTCTTAGGAAGCACTCTTATTATTGATGTCATATAAATGTGGAATCGAAAGATCGTGTGATTGCCACGTATACGGTTTATATGAGCTCAATAAAATGTGAAATAATTGGTTTATGAGCTCAAATCTACATGGAATATATGACCTACATCCATTGAATTTTCTTCCCTCTAACCAATGGTAGAGGATTCCTTTTAGCTATTATCAAAAAGGATCTTGTAGATGACACATGTTGTTGGTAAATTTAAGTTATTATTGAAAAGTCTATAGGATATAACATGGATCATTTATTGTTGAGATCAAATGATACATGGGATATTATAGTCTACATGTTTCTATATTATCTTTGGTCTTCCATGGGTTATTATATTTACCACCTATCCTAGATTAGTGATGGGTTATTATAGTCTAAAATTGAATCTTTATGGATTTTCGATGTGTCTATCATGCATATTTGGTATCAACCAATTGTGGGGGTTTATCATTATACTTCCATCATTTGGTTATTTATATGGCATGGGTCATTGATCATCAAGATCAAACAACTCATAGATATTCATGATTTAAATATCTTAAATTTTACTTCAAGTATCTATGGACCATTGGATCTTATTTTTTCCCAAGATCAATGGTGGATATTTCTTGGATGTGACCCTTAACGGTACAACTACTTACTTTCCATGTGGGTTGCCAATGCATCTACCATATGTTCTAATGCCAACCAATCATAGAAATGTTTTGTTACAAGTCCTATAACAACCTAATGAAATAGTGCAGGTCGATGGATGAGAAATCAATAGCTTCAATGGCTTTGAAAACTCTTTTTAGATATCTTTACTAGGAAAAGGTATTTTTCATTAATAAAAAAAATATGGCCCATGCTGCTTTAAGGAAATTTTATGGTTTTAACTTTGAAAATTAGTGTTTTCCATTGATTAATGGGATTGTATGGCTTGTGCAACTTCAAAAATCTCTAATGAATCTCCCTTTTGTAGAACAAGCTCCTACCATAGTTCTAGAAATTGATGGTGTGCACTATTTTTGTTACCCCCACAAACTGCATTTCCTCTAGAAATCAACACCTATCATAGATTAACTTAATCAATGGTGCATGTAGCTTTAGGAACTTTTAATAGCCCTTTATCTTTTCAAATCATTTATTATCATTGATAAAAATATAGGACAACCTACATAGCATCAAAAACTTATTTGGAGATCCCTCACCCAAAATCAACATCCACTATTGATTGCAAAATCAACGATGAAATTTTACTCTCAATTTCTTCACTTTTTTCAATTTGCCTCTCATCGGGGCTGACTTGGGAAATTAGCCAAGGACAAAAAATTTCTTGGGTGTAGTGAATTTTCACTATAGTTTTGATTCATAGAGATGTCATTTTATATTAGGTCCTTTTAGGTGCTCCTTTTAGACCACCATATAAAATTTTGGCAAATGACTCTTCTGATTGTTTGACTAATTTAAATTTAGTTGTTTCTTCAATGAATTTTGTTGGATCCATCCCCATTAGATCATTTTATTCATATTTATCTTCAAGTGGAGGTCTATTGCCTATTTTTTTAACCCTGCCAAGGGCAACACCATTGGTAGCATCTTATTTTCTAAATTTAGGGCATGTTGACAAGGACACATCAAATTAGAGTGATTTAGCTTTATAATATGATGTGAGAGATTGTTCAAATTTAGTTTTTGATGTTTCTTTTTCATAGAGTGCACATGAATATTTGGTTAATTCAACACCCAAGTGGGTTAAGGCACTGATGCTTATTCAATTATGTCTCTACATTGATATCAAAAGTTGTTCATTCTTAGAATTCTCTTATATATTCTTAGGCTAAGGTACATCCAAAATGAGAAGATGTTATGTTGGAACAATATGATGCTTTGATGAAGAACAAGACTTAGAAGTTAATTCTTTTTCTAGAAGATAATAGTATAGTTGGTTTCAAATGGGTCTATAGTATCAAGTATACTTTGAATGATCAAGTGTAGAAACATGGAGTATGCCTAGTTGCTAAGGTATTATCTCAATAAAAGGAAGTGGATTATTTTGAGATGTGCACTAGTGGCTAGGATGGACTCAATCAAGATGATTTTCTATTGCTATCTCATATAGATGGAAGGTACATCATATGAATGTGAAGAGTGTATTTCAATGTGGGGAGCTTTAGGAGGAGATATACATGCAATAGCCACCTATATTTTATATTGAAAAATCTACTCCTTTGGTTTACCATATGACTAGGTATTGTATGGACTTAATAAGACCCCTCATGCATGGTATGAGAAGATTCATTTTTTTTTCTCAGTTGTGGATTTCAGTGATGTGAGGTTGAACATGATGTTTACATCAAACATTAGGATGGTAAAAATTTGGTGATTTATTTGTATGTTAATGATATTCTTATCACTTGTATTTATTCTATTTTAATCTAGGACATGAATTCATGGCTTTGTTCCACTTTTGAGATGACAAATTTAGGACTTTTGCATTACTTTTTGGGGAATTATATTGATCTAATAGATTTTGGCATCACCATTTCTTAGTATAAGTATAATTTAGATATTATTCATTATTTTAGAATGGAGGATTACAAGTCTACTCAGACTCATTTCATTTTAGGCTAAATATTAGGGATGATTGTACCATTCCCTTAGTGGATGCTACACTCTATCGGTCTCTTATAGGTAGACTTCTTTATCTTACTCATACTAGACCTTATATAGCTTTTATCATTAGTTATTGTTCAAATGATATTTAGGAACTTTGATATATTTATTGGATAGTAGCTAATAGGATACTCAATTACATCCAAGGGAATTATCATATGGGTATTCACTACTCTATTGGATCCCCTTCAATTTTGATAGAATTTTTAGATGCTAATTGGTTCGATGGTTTGGATGAGAGACAATCCACCATAGACTTTGTGTTCTATTTGGAATTTAACATTTGTTTTAGTGCCCTATGTTCCAATCCACTATAGCTCAATCTTATACATAAGCTTAATATAGTGATATCAATGAGGCAGTTGAACATATTCAATGGATGCTCATGTTTTTGGAGGAGATTGTCATTCCTTATATTTTTATAGTAACTCTTTGATGTGATAAGAAGAGAATATTCATATTATTTATAATCTAGTATTCCATTAATAGATAAAGCATATATATACTTAAATGCACTTTGTAATATGGATTCATGCATGTGGGATTCTTGATCCAATTTGTATGCCTTCATCAAAGGAGGTAGTGGATATCCTAACCAAGATCATGCTCAAGGTTACTTTTGCATTTATGTAAGAACTACCTGGGGTAGGAGAGTGTCCTTAAGGGGGATGACAAGGGTCTCTCTCTATGTCCCATGTGGTGGTTAAGCTCCTCTTGAAACCATGACTAACTTTTGTATTGTATTGTTTATATAAGCCCTTTGTTCCCTTTTAAACCTTGAGAAAGGTATTTTTTGTAATATTTTTTATTTTATTCCTTAAGGTCAATCACATAACATTGAGCTAAATATAACTTGCATTTGGATACAAATACCCCATCATACCAATCATTTTGTCATTGATTGGAGTGTAATTATATTCTTTTATAGTCGTATTATCTGGTGTCCATGGACACCCCATATACTATGTGCATTGCTTTGTGTGTATTTTGTTTTTAGAAATATTTGGTAATTTTTTTATTCCATTTATTTTTGGAAACTATTGTAAAATCTAACATAAACCTTTGATATTGATATGATAACCGACATGCTTCAAGATGAAGATCTAAATGTTAATTATGAAGATATTGAGCTTGGAAATTACCTTATTATATAACCATATAACCTCCCACATCTAAGTAGTCAAGGAGATAATTAAACATGGAAAATACACTTTGATGATATCAAAACTAGAAATGGAATAGATATTGGAATCCAATTCATTGACTTGCAATATGGACCAATATCATGTGCAGATTTTTGTTCAACTATGCCAACAATGTGGATGATTATGAAGCACTATGCAGTGGTTTAATGAAATCCAAAAATATAGGGATCATGAACCTAAGGGTACATGTCAAATTTAAATTCATTATAAATTAGGTTAATTATAATTAAAACACAAAGAATAAGCACCTAAAATCATATAAGCATTGAGTCTAGGATTTTCTAGAGAGCTTTGACACATAAAATCAAGGTCATTTCCAAGAAGTTGAAAACCACAGTAGACGAATTGGTAGGTATGGTAGAAATATTTGACCCCATTACTAGCATGTCGATAAGCTAAAGGATTTAGAAGTGGTATTCAGGCCAACCATCCCTAATAACTCTAATCATTGGTAGAATTTCAACAATGATAAATAAATCATTGATTTCCTAATTAAATAATCCTAGCATGTTGAAGAGAAAAATGAATATGGATATGATATTAAATATGGGACTATACAACTAAAAAAAAAACAATTTTTAAAAGGATTGATTACCCTAGAAAGCGTGTTCAACTCATATGAAAATATAAAGAAATAAAATCTCAAAGTGAAAGCCTCTTCTTACCATCTTGTCAAATTTGCTAAAGGAAAGAACTTGTTTCTTGGGAAGGAATGTACTCAAGAAGAGATATTCCTATTCAAGGAATATTATAAGAACTTGTTGCTTCTGAAGGAATGTACTCAAGAAGAGATATTCCTATTCAAGGAATATTATGACAAGTACAAGGATATCATTGCATGCTCATATAAATATCTCAAAGTATATGAATGAAACATCATAGAGGATACTCTTGAGCTAGAACCTGGCTCCAAACCTTTTTGAAAAAATAACTAGAAAACCCCAAAATTGAGGTAGTGATGAATAAGGAACTCTTGAATCTCCTATAAGCCCATATCATATTTTCAATTAAACATTCCATATAGGCTACTAATTTAATTTTGGTGCATAAGAAGAATTATGATATAAGGTTGTGCATCAATTTTAGGAACCTGAATAGAGCTTCATTGAAAGGTCACTATTCCATGCTAGCTATTGATCAAATTTTACAAAAAGTAGTAGGGTCTTATATGTTGTCTCTTCTTCATGGTTTCTCATAATACAATTAGATTTGGGTTAAAGAGGATGATCAATATAATATTACCTTTACCATTAAATGGGGCACTTTTGCTTGCCCATCAATACCTTTTGGATTTTTTATCATAGGGGTTGCCTTCCAAAGTTCTATGGACATTGCTTTTGTTATACTAGTTGGTGAGATAACCCTCATATACCTCAATGATTTGAAAATGTATTCCAAAGATAGGAGTAAACACATTGAACATATTGACTCAGTATTTCAAAAGTGTAGAGAGTTTGGTATACCACTCAATCTTCAAAAGTACACTTTCATGGCCCAATAAGGTAGGTTATTAGGTCATATAGTGTTGAAGGAATCCCTATCCATAGAATCCAATAGGATAAAATTTATCTAAGACCTTCCCTTGCCTATCTCTATCAAGGGATGTAGCACCCTAAAATTGACACGGTTAAAACCTTAGTAAAAAGATAAAATATTAAAATTTGAATTTCAATCCCAAACTGCCCATTAAACTGCATTTTTCCTGATTTTCCCGTTTTCAGTGCCATTTTTAGGATTTGTTTTGACCATTGGATGATATCATCGCATATTAGAAAAAATCATCCCCAATCTGACGAATTCGTCTGGAATAGAACGTCCAGATGATTTCGTCCTAAAACCAAATTTTCATAATTAGCTTCTGTTTCAACAGCCTCTCCAACTCGAGCAGAAGTGTGTCTACGTGGTTGGAGATTTCCCTGTTGGAGATCTCCCAGATTGGGATGATCCCCAACCTCCCAAACCTCTTTCTAATCCTATATAAACTAGGATTTTTCTAGTTTATCCCCTTGCCTCCCTGCCTAATTCTTGTTGATTCTCCCTGAACTCCCAACCCCTTTGTTGATAGGATTTCATTGCAGAGTTAGCTCTTTATTCCTTCGAATTATTGCTTGCATTTGGTATTTTGCATTATTTTTTTATTGCAGGAATTCTACTATTTTCAGTCAATGCTAGCTTGGATTGTCGTAGACGATCTCAGATGATTGCGGATGATTTCGTACAATTGGAGGCAATCTTGACTGTAGTCCATATTGAGGGCTATCCGAGTTTAGAGTTTGCATTCTCTTAAGTTTTTTTGCATTTTTCATAATATATCTCTGCACTGTTTTAAGTTACTATGTTTTATGCATCTTGGAGTTCACCTCATTTAGCATAATTGCATGATAAAGGTAAAATCAATTGTTAAATTCACTACATTTCCTCATTTGTTATTAGACACTATTATTTAGGCAAGTTTGCTATTATTTCTATCCTTATCCTCTATTTTTGCACCTGCATATTTGGTATTTTTATCTATTTTTGTGATTGTAGGTTTCTAAAAAATTCGTCTGATGAATTTGTCAAATTTTAGATGATCCTGTCTGATTTCAGATGACCTCCTGTGATTTAGGATGATTACGTAGAAACTGAGACGATATGAACTGCTACAAGACTCATAATCTCCATCAGACATCCGAAATCAGGTATGAATCCTTCTGGTTAGCATTTTCTCTATAATTGGCATCTATTTCTATTTTTTTGTATTCATTGAAATCCGCATTGGCATATAGAATAGTTTAGATTCATATTGGCCAAACCTAGGAGTTGAATGATCAAGCATAAAAAATGAACACATCAAACACACTATCAACCTAGGTGTGGAAACTACCATTCAAAATTTTCCTAGTGAACCCACCATCCGTCAAAAATTCACCCTTATACACCTCCCCCGAGAGGCGGGACCTTCAAAGGGCCTCTCAGTCCGAGGTATTGTCCCATCATTTTCACATCCCCCTTTCGGGCATGGATCCTATAGCCTGAAGGTAAGGGTGCAAAAAAATTGGAGCAATACATTTTTGGTGAACCCGACGTGAAAACTAAAAACCTTTTGAAAACAATTCATTTCAATCCAAAAAAAAAAAACATAAATGCATTTAGAATCAAATATTGCATGTCAATGGTAGATTATAATAAAAGATGAGCTGTCACCATTAATGTTGAAAACCAATTAGCAGCTATAGAGATTACTTCTGTGCTTAGAGTACCTCAAACAAATAGGGTTCAACCTTTGTGGGACGAACTTAATAGGAGATTAGATCTCATTTCATCTAGAGCAACTGAACTTAGGCAAATCAAGAGGTTTGTCTTAGATAGAATCTTGGATCTCGATCAAGTGATTTTGTACCATGAACTTCAGAGAGCTTGCCATAGGTGGTTAGTAGATAAAAGAGCCCTTGTGTCTTCTGAGTTGTATACCTTTGAGGAATACCTCGATAATGCAGCTGTAGTACATAAATTTCTGTCCCATATAGAAGATCAAGAGGTCGTTCTTACGGATAGACAAAGATGGTATAGAGTCCCCAGAGTTGTGTTATATCAAGAGTATTACCATGAAATCTATTTTTACAAATCAGAGTCAGAAGTAGATAATATCACTATAGCACACTTCATTAAGTTCCTGAAAAACCATTTCCAATTTGAAGAGGAGCACTTTATGACTCCTGATGAACTTGATCCTATCAATGACATCTATAAACTATTTATAGAAAACTAAGTTATTATTGTTTTTACTTGTATTTAGTGTGTTTTTTATTGTCTTTATAAAAACAAAAGCAAAAACAAAATAAAATTATCATAAATAATAACAAAAAATAAAAACATTTTCTTTCAAGTATTATAGTAGGTATATAATTAAAATATATACCTCCCAAGATATGTTGCAAATATATTAATATATATTTGCTAAAACCTAAATTTAGACGCAATGACTAGACTCAGGAATGGAAAACAAATTGAAGTAGAAGAAGATTGGTTAGGAAAAACCAATAAACCAGATGCCCTTCATGAAGACACAATTCAAGAAGTGACCTTAAACCAACAAGAAGAAGAATTTGTGGACGCAAATGAACAAAAAGAAAATGATAGAGAGGAAGGATCCTCATCTCCTAAAATAACTCCAGACGGAGCTGTTACTTTTGAGAACATGGACCATTTTTGGAAATTTCTCAATAATAATATTGGCACCCTTAATAGAGCAGTTCGTATGGACAAAGATCAAATTAGTGATACTCAAGCAACCCTAGAAGATATATATCACACATGCACTAATCCTTTGTCCTTTGTTGATCAAGAAAGTGATCAAGCTGGACCATCCAATTTGGACATGGCTGCTATAATCCAGAACATGCAACAACAACAGGTTACCCAACCACCTAGAGTGCCTGTTGCCAAACCAAGGGTTATTCCTACACAAAAGAAACCTTCATTCACTACTTTATTTCGCCAAACTATTGATCAATATACCTCAAATCAAATCAAGCCTAAAACACATCCAAATGTTAATTTCCAACAATTTGGGATACAACATAATGCTACCACAAATCTTCTTCATAATACTCTTCCTACCAATAATTTGCATAATAGTAACATAGCATCGAATCCTTATGTTTCGCCTTCTTACGCTCACAAATCCCATACTCATGTACCACCAAACCAATATGGTGGGCAAGATGGCAATCTGGAAGCCATGGTGAATCAGTTAACCTCCCGTATGGACCAAATAGATCCCTACCGTCCCTCGTACAATTACCGAGAGATGTGTAGTCAACCTCTAGATCCTATAGTTGTAGCACAACCATATCCCAAACACTTTCCTATGCCTGTCCTACCTATCTATAAAGGAACCGAAGATCCCATAGAGCATCTTCGTATGTTTAGGATAGCATGTCATGATATATCACATGATGATTTGCTATTACTAAAAATGTTCTCGAAAAGCTTAGGGGGGATGGCATTGGAGTGGTATTATCAACTACCCACTCATTCTTTGAGAAATTTTGAAGAGACCGCTGAGTCTTTTGTGCATCAATTTAGTGCCTATATCGAAATGCATGTAACCATTAAAGATTTGTACAACCTAAAACAATACAAAGATGAGTGTTTTGCCGACTTCTTAGCTCGATGGAGACAGTTGATAGGAAAACTACACTTTGTGTTACCTTATCGGGAGATGTTGGATATTTTTATCAATAATTTACAAGAACAACTATCCTATGAATTATCAACTGCTACCTTGACCACCTTCGATCAAGCTATAGACTTAGCTCGAAGGGTGGAAGATGCTCTCATTAGAAGAGGTCAGCTCAAAAAGAAAGATGATGAGAAAACATCCAAAAATCAGTATAAAAATAAACAAGTTGTGGGTGACAGAGTCACTTATAGTAGAAACATTGCTAATGTTAATACTACGAAAAAAATGGATAAGTTTATACTGAAACCTCTTGATAAACCACCCCGAGAATTTACTAGATTAAATCAACCTTTATCAACCATTCTCCCCCAATTACTAGCATGAGGCTTGATCCAATTACCAGCTATCCAGGAACCTGATCCAACTATACTCGAATACAGAGCTGATTTACATTATGATTTTCATAGAGGACCTGGACACGCTACAAACTCTTGTAAAATATTAAAACATAAAATACAAGACCTGATTAATAATAATGATATGGAGGTGCAAGCCTTCCAACCTAAACAAAATGCTTCTAATAATGCTCAAAAGAACATTCCCCAAAATCAGAATCAGAATGCCAATCAATCATTGGACATATTTCAACATCCTTTACCACAACATGGTAAAGAGGTGGCTAATAAAATCGAACATCATAATGTTCCCCCTCCTACCCGATATATAGGGACTATTAGCGGACAATTATCTGTTTCAGATCCTCAAATATTTGACACAACTTTATCCATGGTTACATCCAGACCCCTATATAATACTCAAACATCGGATCTTAGTGATGTAGAATCAAATACTGAGAGTGAAATAGACATCACCTCAAATCAATCGAATAGTTCTGAAAATGAATCAGATCCTATTCAACCTATCACATATTCTATGGCTCTGGAAGAACCATTTCCTAGAAGAGTTACTACTCGACCCTCTTATCATCAGTTCCTTTCTAATGAACAAGCCATAAACGCTAGACCGAGACCAATTCAACGTCCTCAATATAACATTGTAGGTACCATCGGAGTCGTTACCAGACAACAGACTCAAAATTCTCAACAGGATCAAACTCAAAATGATGGATCAGCTCCATTTATTTTGAAAAATCCCAATAAAGGGAATCATATGTCTAATGTTCAACCAAAACCTCCTTACAATATTAATGAACAATTATCCAATACTACAGCCAGAATTTCCCTTTTGGACTTGTTAAGATCTTCTCCTACCCATAGGGATGAATTAATCCTTACATTAAGCCAAATGATGGTACCACAAAATATTCAACCTGAAGCCATGTCCAATACTATCATCACTCAAGAAGTCGATTGTATTGACTTCCGATATAGAGATATACCACAACATAGTTTACATAAGGATAATCCCTTTTATATTACTGCCCTAATTGGAGATGTAGTTGTTAAACGAGTATTGATTGATAATGGTTCATCTTTAAACATATGCACTTTTGACTTCTACCAATTATTTAGGTTTAGAAGTGACGAGATGAAAAGAATGGATATGATTATCAAAGCCTTCAATTATGAGACACAAGAAACGTGTGGAGTCATTACTATACCCTTGCAAGTTGGTCCTAGAACCCTAGATACGACCATGTTTATTGTACATTGCCCTGCATCATACAATATACTTTTGGGTCGCCCTTGGATCAACGTGATGCGAGTGGTTCCCTCTACTTTACATCAGTGTGTTAAATTCAAATTTAAAAACCAGTTGGTTACCATTCATGGTGATCCTAGACCCTTTGATATGTGTGCTTTGGTAGAACCTGTTGGAGTGCAATTTTGCCCCGCCATGTCATCCACACATCCTAATTCTTATCATCCATCCAAATGTGTGAAACACACACCCATAACATCATCTACCCCATCAACTACACCTATACATTTAGCTCAACCATCTTCTGAACAAACCACATTAGGACCTCGAAAAGAGCCTAAAACTACACCCAATGCTTCCTGTTTTACTCCTATATCTTCCATACCTCTAGATTCACCCGTCAATATCCCTATGACATCTACATCCACTACAAGCATTCTTTCCACATCCGAAGATCAAGGAAATGTTCCTTCTACTTCTTATGCTCTTACTGATGAGCTCTTACCCGATTTATCTAAAATTCTTATATCAGAAGAGATCAACACTGCCATGCAGACTTCCCTCCTTTTAAATAAAATCCCACCTTCTCCTCGTACCTTGGGCCTCCCACAACCTATGGGAAGTATCTACCAAGTTGGAAGTTGTGCTTTTATTTATAAAGGATATGATTGGGGAAGAATACCTTGAAACATCAAGACACATTGTGATGGATATGCTCGGTGCTATTTTGCTAATGAATATATTAAAGCTAAACCCATAACACTTAAATTGGGCTATAAAGGGAAAGGTTTGGGACCTTGGTATGAAAGAACCTTTCGAGGTAGAACCGTGGCCTGCCCGCTATGGTGTGGACCTATTTTCTAGTAAAGGTCAGCCCTTTCCATTTGAGGATGATGACCATCTCGTATGTTATCAAGATTATCTAGATAAACAAGATTATTTATATCCAAAGAATAATTCTTCTACCTGCAATATGCTATCCATAGCCTATCCTGAAATGATTGCCAAATCCGATGACGAGTTGGAGGGAGATATCTTTCATGATATTTCCATTGAGGAATTGTTATATAATTAATTTTATTTTGATGGTTCTATACCTAGTATAACCCAGCTTGAGGCCTCGACTCCTCAAAATGAATTATCCAAGTTAACCTTGGAAGAATTACAAGAATTGGGTGTTTCACCCGCCCCACATAATTTTGAGAGAGATTTACATATGGAAGTTGAAAACATTATAAAAATTAACATTGGAACCAAACATAACCCTCACATAATCAATATTGGATCAGAATTAAGTCAAGAAAAACAATATGAATTCATTTCATTTCTTAAAGACTATGAAGATGTCTTTGCCTGAACATATGAAGACATGCCAGGTCTGGACCCTTTTGTAGTCATGCATCATCTAGTAGTCCATCCAGATGCTAAACCTGTTAAACAAAAACTTAGAAAAATGCATCCCAAAGTGGCCTTACTAGTCAAAGGAGAACTAGAAAAATTGTTGAAAGTTATTTTTATACAAGCCATTGACTATGCTGAATGGATCTCAAATGTAGTTCCAGTAACTAAGAAAGAAGCCACTAAAGTTAGGGTCTGCACCGATTTCAGAGACATTAATGTTGCATGCCTTAAAGATGATTTTCCTCTTCCCAACATGGATCAGATCATTGACTTTACTGCTGGAAGTGGAATGATATCCTTAATGGATGGATTTTTCGGTTATAATCAGATCAGGATAGCTCCTGAAAATCAGGCCAAAACAACCTTTATTACCCCTTGGGGAACTTTTTGTTGGAAAGTGATGCCATTTGGCTTAAAGAATGCGGGTGCAACCTATCAACAAGCTATGACTTATATTTTTCATGAGATGATGCATGATATCCTACATGATTATGTAGATGATATCATAGCTCGTTCCATCAAAGAATATGATCATTTAAATGACTTAAGTAAAGTATTTGATCGGTTAAGGGAATATCTTATTCGACTAAATATTGCTAAATGCATATTCGAAGTTAAGTCCGATAAATTATTAGGGGTTATAGTTTCTTTTCGTGGCATTGAAATTGACCCTCTCAAGATTGCGGCTATCACAAATATGCCCGCACCCGCAAATATATCATAATTACGAAGTTTACAAGGTAAGCTTCAAGCTATTCGCCTCTTCATCAACAAGTTGGCAGAGAAAACTAGACCCTTTCTTAAGTTTCTTAAGAAATATGTCTCTTTTCATTGGGATGACGAATGCCAAGAAGCATTTGAACTCCTTAAGCAATATCTCCTCAAACCTCCAGTGCTTTCCCCACCTAGATCTGATTGTCCTTTTATCTTGTACATTTTTGCTTCTAATTTTGCCTTAGGAGCTATGTTAGCTTAGCTTGATGATGAGAAGAAAGAACGTGCTAATTATTACATTAGCAGAACCTTAATTAGTTATGAAACTCGCTATACCATATTAGAGAAGTTATGTCTTGCAGTCGTATTTTCTACACAGAAACTATGACATTATATGCTCAGTCAGAAAACGTATGTTATTGCCAAATTCAACCCTTTGTGATATCTCATGAGTCGACCGTATTTATCTGGTTGCACAGCCAAGTGGGTTCTTGCGCTAAGTGAATTTGAACTCACCTTCATAGGACAAAAGTTTGTTAAAGGTCAAATCATAGCAGATCAATTAGCTACTGCACCTTTAGAATCTACTCATCCCCTCATCATTGAGTTTCCTGATGAATGCCTTAAACTTGAGGCAGACCATTCAGAGCAATGGTCCTTATACTTTGACGGAGCCCGATGCATGAGTGGTTCTGGTGTGGGTATTATTTTAATATCTCTGCAAAAACATCTTATTCCTCTGTCCTTCAAATTAACATTTGCTTGCACCAATAACACTGTTGAATATGAAGCTCTTATCCTTGGATTACGAGCTGCCTTGGCATTGAAAATCAAAAGTTTATTGGTTTTTGGTGACTCCCAACTTGTCATAAATCAAATCAATGATGTTTATCAGACCAAAGATGATAAATTACGCCCATATAAAGCATATGTTTTGCAGTTGTTATCCTTGTTTGATAAAGTTACTTTGGAAGCTATTCCTCGAACTAGCAATCGTGCGGCTGATGCTATGGCTGTAGCTGCATCTCTTTTACCCTTGGAGTTAGACGATGAATATGCTACCATCATTATTCGTTGACTCTAGGAACCCACTTCAAGCAAATCATGCTTAGAACCTTTGGATGTGTTTCTTATCAACGAAACAACTCCTAAACCATGGTATACTGATATATTTATTTTTTTGTAAAAAGGAACCTTCCCTGATGGTTGCACTAGCAACCAGCATAGGTTATTACGTATACATGCAAGTCACTTTGTGATTATTGGTAATACCTTATACAGAAGATCTTTTGAATGCATCTTATTGAGATGTTTGAATTTTGAAGAATCCATATCAGCTTTGAATGAAGCCCACAATGGATCTTGTGGGGGACATTTTAGTGGTAGCGCCATTGCTAAGAAAATCCTTCGGATAGGATATTTTTGGCCTACCATGGAAAATGATGCACATAATTATGTGCGACAAGTTCCAGAAACACGCTGACCTTGTCCATGCGCCTGCACAAGAGCTATAGGCTATTTCATCTCCTTGGCCCTTTTCAAAATGGGGCCTAGACATCATTGGAAAAATCAACCCTGTGTCATCTGATGGACACAAATTCATCATAACTACCACTGAGTATTTTACGAAGTGGGTTGAAGCTATGCCATTAGCTTCGTGCACTGGAAAACAAGTTTCCAAGTTTGTTTTTAATCAAATTATTTGTAGGTTTGGAATTCCTGCCAATCTCATTTCTGATAATGGAACTTGTTTCAAAAATAAATATGTCAAGAAATTATGTCAAAAATATAAAATTCAACATCGCTAGTCCACTCTCTATTATCCTTAGGGTAATGGTAAAGTAGATGCATCTAATAAAACCTTAATCAAAATTCTTAAAAAATTGGTTAATAAAAACGGTCGAGACTGGCACATTTAGTTATATCCTGCTTTGTGGGCTTATCAAACTAGTGTTTGAACCCCCACTGGAACTTCACCTTTTGTCTTGGTTTATGGTTCTGAAGCCGTATTTCCCTTTGAATTAGAAATTCATTCTTTAGCTCTACTACTTCAAGATACTGAAGTAGGGGATGAATATCGTGCTGGCAGATTTAGTCAGCTAGAACTTCTAGATGAAAAGTGCATCAATGCTTTGGAGCATCTTCGTGCCTACCAAAACAAGCTTAAGAGAGCATATCTTAAGAAAGTTCATCCTCGATCCTTTGAGATCGATGACCTTGTCTTAAAAGAAAATAAAAAAAAATACTAATGCAACTACAAACCTTAAAGGTAAATTTGAGCCCAACTAGCTTGGACCATATGTCATCACTGCTAAATTTGGATCAGGAGCATACAAATTATCTACCTTAGATGGTAAAGAACTTAAAGAACCTATGAACATTATGCATCTTAAACGTTACTATGCATAAAAATTGGTCATTTCATCATTGTATATATTTGTTTAAAACATTTCAAAAAACCATTATCTTGTATTTCTTTCAATTCATAAACTTAAAATATAAAAACACCAAAAACATCCAAATCATCAAAATCTTCAAAACCGTCTTTTATCTTTGTACCTCTCAATTTGTGAAGTATTGCAGTTATATTTTCAGTTATTTTGGATAAATTAGTATGTATTTGGAATCCTGCACTTTCACATTCACATGAATAAATCTCTTGATTTTATTTGTTATGATTATTAATCTCTCTTATATCAAATCTCATAGTTGAATTAAATAAAGTTTTGAGCATAGAGAACTGATCTTGTTATTTACTTGAACCAAGTATATCTCTTCACATTAAAATGATTTCATTTGCACATTCGATATGATGCTACATAGTAGAAATGGTTTCCTGAGCGAAAAGTTTCCCCTGCTATCCTATCATGCACATGGTCTAGAATCTTTGAGAATTGACAAAAGGACAATCTCACCCCTACCCAGAATAAAAATCCCTTGCTCTATAGATAATCCATGCAAGTATCCCTAGCATAGGAAGAAAAGAAAAGTTCAAGAAAAAGAGAAAAAGAAAAAGGTTATTTTGAATCATCACAGCAATATTTCAGCATTATCTCAAATATCAAGCAAAAATACAAAAGTACAAGAAAAAAGAAAAAGAAAAAAGAAGCAAAAGTGAAAAGCAAAAGCAAAATACAATAAACTCCTTTCCCTACCCCTTGAAAATAAAATAAGGGTGAATGAGCTTGAATCCCTGGAATTCTCAATTATTCAAAAACTGTGAGGTAAGCCCCATAACAAGTGGTTTGTGCCCAACCCGCTTGGCCTTGGGTAATCCCTAGCATGGTGATATGTCTGTCACATTAGCGACCTTCTTTTGTATAGACCTTTGTTAGCTTATGGATTAGCTAGCTCTTGATAAACCTAACTTACATAGTAGTTTGGTACGGTTACATGCACATAAATCATGGTCAACGAACATTCATTTGGTCAAGGCAAATTACTTGTATCAAATTATCTTGCTCAAAATTGGTAAATGAACAATACAATTGCACACACATTTGTATTTGAGAGATTTTGTATCATTATGATAAATCAATATTGGTAATGAACTCACATTTGCACATGAGGATTTCTTATAAATCTACATTTCTCTTTGAGATAATTTAAAATATTTCTGTAACTCTTTTTGGAATAATTTTATCCTTTCTCAGAATTCTTGTTTTGTATAAAAGCAATTACATACATCTTCTCATAAAATCTCAAAAACAATTTCAAACAAAATTTTCATAATATTATTTTTCTGTTTATCAAAAATCAAAAATGCATCTTGCAATAAAACTAACAATCTATTTTTCTTCTTTGGATTTCGCGATGATGGTATAATTCTATACCTATAATTCTATGCCTAGCACGAACCATCGTTCTAATTTTCTTTTCCATGTATTTTAAAACCAAATTCATCAAAACATGTGACTTGCATCATTATGTTACACAATTATGCTTTACAAACAAACAAACACCTATTCTATTTCATGACATTATGTTTAAATTCAGTTTTTGCAACCATGGTATAAATTCTAAGGAATTATTCAACATTTTATCACACTTAGGAATTTATGCCTAGCAACATCATATTTTCATGCATACTATTTTTATGAAAATATGAAAACAAATCATCAAACCATCATTATCTCCATCATTATAACACAAAGTCTTTAGACAGTCTCTTAAGTACTCTTTTACTTTTAACAATATTTCTATACTGGGATTAGCTTGACGACCGAGTGAGCGGCGACTCCATGAAATGGTCTATAATAGCGACAATGTCCTTTGAAATTATTTTTAGAAGTCCCTTTTATTTTTTATCAAATCACACCACAACCACCAATTGTTTACATTAGATTATTTCATTTAAAATCTTACAGCATGACATCAAAATTATAATATTTCAAAAAGACATAATTATATGAATCCTCAATCCAATAAGCAAACAATTCAAATCGTAAAGCATCATAAAAACATATGAACAAGTCATATCATCAGAAACAAGATCATATATATATCCATAAATTATTTACATCATATCAAAACTAGATTGGTATGCCACAATCTATACCCTGGCATACTCAATCCTCTCAACAATCTCTATAAAATTTTTAGTCCATAGACACCTAGCCTTGAGAAGCCCTCGAGCTCTCAACCTCATCTCCTCCCCCACCCTGATGTGGAGGAGGTGGTCCCATAGAGGTCCAAGATGTATCTCGGGTTCTCGTCGTCAATCGAGAGGATGTCCTCGTCGATCCTAGCCTGATGGGTTCTGCAATGTTGGCTGGCAGCTGTACCCTCTAGCCCTCTGGAACCAGCTAGAAGTATACCCCCTGGTAGAATGCAGTCTGCATCATCAACCACACTAGATCATCCCTGCTCGCTCCTCCACTTCGAGCCCTGAGCCGTGTCATATCATCCTGTAGTGTTCGTACCTATGTCCTTAGTTGAGTGGCCTCGTCCTGCAGTGACTGCACCTGAGCTTGGATGTGGGTAGCCTCAGCCCAAAAAGCTACTGTCTCACTGCTCTCCCCTGTGTCCACACCCTTGCCCTTATCGAGCGATGGTGGTCTCTCCCCCTGCTACGAAGGGAGTCTCTCCTCCCTCTGCCCTATCTCCCATGGCCTCTGTGGAGCCCGTACCATCCTCTAGCGTCTCTCTTGTGAGATCTGCCATTGCTCTCTTCCCCCATGACCCCGTGCTACCTCAATAGTAGCCTACCGTTGCCTCCCCATATGGCGCACCACAACATGCACTAGATCCTATGCCCTCATCATCCGAGGAGGGCGGATGCCTACGTACTAGGCATCGTAGTCATCAACAACCCCGACATCATCACCATCCACTGGCTGGATGGGGGTATCATTCATGTCTTGACTCTAGAATCGTTGCATGTCTGGAGCCCTACTCAGTGTAGTACTATCCCGAACAGTCTAGGAGTACTCGTAATCCTTGAGAGAAGGGATCCCCTATTGTAGACCGAACTACCGCAATACCCGGTCATAGCGGTGGAGCTCTACCTCTCCTTGCTCCATCCTCAGCCAGTAGACTCACCTGATGCAAGCCAACTCCTACCCATCCTCTGCCCACCCGAAGTGCTCTCGCCATGGCCTCCAGCTGATCTGGTCTGGGATAAGGCCGTCTAGCAACCTTCGTGACATCGATAGATCTATCCACTGCTGTGACCCTCTCTATAGCCACCAATAGAAAACCTGGGGTCTCTCCCTGTCAACCCCTATCAATGGGATCCCTATCGGACTCCATACCGCAATGTGCTCCCAACACCAAACCTACAGCAGTGATGTTAAAACCAGACATTGACCTCCCTTGTATACGACCCCATGCAGGATCCTATACAAGTGACAGAGTACAAAGCTCCCCCATGCAAATATGTACCCGTGGTCTCTCATGTCACAGACTATGTCTGAGAGCACCCATGGTAGTCTGCATCCGCTCTGGTGGCACAACAGTAAGCCACCGACAACTCCTGCCAAAACACGTGTCAGCCTAGATGCCCCAGGCATCTACCATAGAGACTCGATGTTCACTCTACCCTTCTCCAGGGTGAATCTAGGGTCTCTAGTGAGCCTCATCATCGTCTGGCCCTTATTGGCTATAGGCATCATCAGTCGTCCTTGTATGGGGATCCTCATGATCCTCCATACGTCCTCTAGAGTGGGAGCCATCTCTCTTGTCAGTAACTGGAAGCAGGACGACCCCGGATACCACCTCTCTGCTAGGGTTGTCAGTAGCCCTATGTCAGTCAGCACTTGTGGCATCTCTGCCATATGCTGTAGGTCGACCAGTCCAAGTCAATCATGCTCTGCCTGGTCAAGCATGGCTATGTCATCCCTTAGCCCACCGTATTTCCATTCCCGTCTCTTTAGTAATCCCTTCTGCAAAACAAACAATAAAACAACAAAATCATTAATAACTCAAGCATGCAAATTAAACAACTTAAAATCAAGTTTAAAATGATATCATCCACCATTGGATTATATCATCCCAAATTGGGCAAAATCGTCCTTTGTGAGGACAAAATCGTCTCCGATTTCACAACTTGGGAATCGCCCCTTGTTGGATGAAATCGCCCCTAATTCGTCGATTTCACTGTCATATGAAATCGACGATCTAGGGATGATTTCGATGAAATCAAGAAGATTTTGTCCCGACGACATCGATGGCCTAAAAACGGTCGCGATGCCCCAAACAATCAAATTTAAATCAAAGAATTGCACAAAGTTACATTAAACCTAATCTACTAGGATTAGATCCTTACCCATAGCCCACGCCGGACCTTTGTCGCTCTGTGCACTGTCTCCACCATTTTTCTTCTCTGTAGAACTCTGGAACAGTCAAAGTGAATAGTAAAAATGAATTAGGGTTTTACCCTATTTTCTTAATTTTATTTAAAAATCAGCATTTTAAATTTTTGCTTTTTCGCGTTTTTACCTCAAACGTTCGATTTGGGTAAAAACATGGAGGGGGCACCATAGTTAGCATTCGTACGATTTGACCAAGAATCGTCGTCTAAAAAATTGAGTATATTTTTGCTTTCTCGTAAAACGGAAAAACTCGTCTTTAACGCATTTTCTTCAAAAAATTCGCTAAAGAGTGGGTAAAATGTAGCACTCTAAAATTGGCACGGTTAAAACCTTAGTAAAAAGATAAAATATTAAAATTTGAATTTCAACCCCAAACTGCCCGTTAAACTGCCTTTTTCCCGCTTTCCCCGTTTTTAGTGCCATTTTTAGGATTTGTTTTGACCGTTGGACGATATCGTCGCATATTAGACGAAATCATCCCCGATCTGACGAATTCGTCTGGAATAGAACGTCCAGATGATTTCATCCTAAAACCAAAATTTCATAATTAGCTTTTGTTTCAACAGCCTCTCCAACTCGGGCATAAGCGTGTTTGCACAATTGGAGATTTCCCTGTTGGAGATCTCCCAGATTGGGATGATCCCAAACCTCCCAAACCTCTTTCTAATCCTATATAAACTAGGATTTTTCTAGTTTATCCCCTTGCCTCCCTGCCTAATTCTTGCTAATTCTCCCTAAACTCCCAACCCCTTTGTTGACAGGATTTCATTTTAGAGTTAGCTCTTTATTCCTTCGAATTATTGCTTGCATTTGGTATTTTGCATTGTTTTTTTATTGCAGGAATTCTATTGTTTTCAGTCAAGGCTAGCTTGGATCGTCGCAGACAATCTCAGACGATTGTGGACGATTTCGTACGATTGGAGGCGATCCTGACTGTAGTCTATATTGAGGGTTGTCCGAGTTTAGAGTTTGCATTCTCTTAAGTTTTCTACATTTTTCATAATATATCTCTGCACTGTTTTAAGTTACTATGTTTTATGCATCTTGGAGTTCACCTCATTTAGCATAATTGCATGATAAAGGTAAAATCAATTGTTAAATTCATTGCATTTCCTCATTTGTTATTAGACACTATTATTTAGGCAAGTTTGTTGTTATTTCTATCCTTATCCTCTATTTTTGCACCTGCATATTTGGTATTTGTATCTATTTTTGTGATTGCAGGTTTTTGGCGAATTTGTCAGATTTCAGACAATCTTGTCTGATTTCAGACGACCTCCTATGATTTAGGATGATTACATACAAACTGAGACGATTTGAACTGCTACAAGACTCAGAATCTCCATCAGACATCCAAAATCAGGTATGAATCCTTCTGGTTAGCATATTCTCTGTAATTTGCATCTATTTCTATTTTTTTGTATTCATTGAAATCCGCATTGGCATATAGAATAGTTTAGATTCATATCGGCCAAACCTAGGAGTTGAATTATCAAGCATAAAAAATGAACACATCAAACACACTATCAACCTAGGCGTGGAAACTGCCATTCAAAAGTTTCCTGGTGAACCCACCATCCGTCGAAAATTCACCCTTATACACCTCCCCCGAGAGGCGGGACCTTCAAAGGGCCTCTCAATCCGAGGTATTGTCCCATCCTTTTCACATCCCCCTTCCGGGCACGGATCCTATAGCCTAAAGGTAAGGGTGCAAAATATTTGGAGCGATACAAGGGAATATGGACTTTCCTAGGTTGAATCCATTTTGTTACCAAATTCATAACTAATTTTTCCTTGCCCTAGTATGGACTGGTGAAGGTAATAAATCCTTTCAAGACATCAAGGATGCTAGCATTAAATCCTTATTCCTAGTCAATACTAATTTTTCTAAAGATCTTAGGCTCTATGTATTCAGGACAAATGAAATTACCGTTATCATCCTAACTTATAAGAATACCAAGGACAAAGAGCATACCATATCATTTATGAGTCAAGTCCTTCACAATTATGAAAAAGAAACTTATATAAAAAAATAGGTGTTAACCATCATGAAGGATCTTAGGAAATTTAGATACTACCTTTCATAAAGCAATACCATTGTATTCATAGTGCACCTAATGTTTGATCCACCATACTTAATGGAATAATGGGGGGAAAGAGAACTAGATGGATTAATGAAATTAAAGAATTTTATACTGAGATAAAACCCACCAAAATCATTTGAGATAGAGTCCATTGTGAAAAATATAGCAATGTTAGTCCCCAAAGAGCAGGTCACCCTAGTATAGGAGATTGAACTGGATTATAAAATAGGATGGATGGGCAACATTTATAGGTACATGGCCACTAAATAGGTATGAGAAATATTTATGGCCAAAGAAAGGGTTTGATTATAGTAGAAGGTAATGCATTACACATGACTTGATTGCATCTTATTTAGAAAATGATGTGATGGTATTTTACTATGATGTGTCAAAGAAGAACAAAAAAAATCTCTAATAAAGCAATACATAATGATGGAAGGTATTATTTTATGCCAACCATGACCTAAAAAATCTTGAGGATTGAATACTATTAGCCCAACATTTTTTTTTTTTTTTTTTAAGTGGCTCAATAACTACAAATCTTATTACATGTTCAGGGGGGATAGAAATAGTGTCGATGTCCTTATACTAGTTATAGTCAGTAAAGCATTCCAACAATGGGGATTTGAATTCATAGGAAAATAAATCCTTTATCAAGTGCAATATATGGATGGATCTTCATCACCATAGACTATTCCACAAAGTGGGTTGAAGTGCTACTAGTCAAATCAACCAATAAAGAGGTGTTGGTCTAGTTATTAGAATATATCATCACTAGATTTAAATATCCTACCATTATAGTCATTGATAATACTACCTACTTGAAAGGGGCCAAGGTGATAAAATTTTCTTTGGAATATGGGTTTTTGCTTAAGATATCCTCCAATTATAATCCCCAAGGCAATGGGTTAGCATAATCAACCAACAAGAACATATCAAGAATTCTAAAAAGGACCATTGTTGAATCCTAGAGGGACTAATACACCAAATTGTGTAAAGAACTCTAGGAAAATCAAATGACACCCAAAGCATACACCAAATCATTACAAGTTGGTCTATGAAAAAATGGTATATTACTAGTCAATTTGGAACTCCATTCTCTCCAAATATCATAGCAATTAGAGCTTGAGGACACTAAAATCAAACCAATACAAGTAAGGATGAATGCTTTATTGTCCCTAGATAAATTAAGATAAAAATTCTCTAAAAGGATGGTGGAATGTTAGGATGTAGTTAAAATATGGCTCAACAAAATACCCATTGAGATGTATTAAAAGTAAGGAGACCTTGTGTTCAAGTGGGATGAAGACTAAGCAAAGCTAGAAGAACACTAAAATTTCAACTCCCTTTAGAGTAGGACCTATAAATTTCTATAATTTGTGGGTTCAAATGTTGATAAACTTACCACCACATATGGAAGAACACTATCAATCTCTATGAATTGACAAAATCTTCATCCCAACTGAAAATTATATGGTCAAAAAAATATATAAATATGTACATGGTTTTTCTTTTGTGGATATTATTTATCTCTATCTATTACCCCATTTTATTGATCCTTTTCCTCTTTACATCTTGTCTTATATAATTAATTTTCTTCCCTCCTCTTATTGAGAACTTTACATTCCATAACGAGGCATAGACATCATCATTTTTTCTCATTATTATTGCTTAAAAAAGAAAGAAAGAAATAAATGTAAGTAGTCAAGTAGATCTAGTACTTTATAAAGGGATGCACTTTCTAGGACCCCTATCATGAGCCAATTACCTATATGGGTGAATTGGTTCCCAATGGATCAACCAATCTTACAATGTGGTCCTTGTGTTGAGCATGGCTAAGCAATGCCCCCATGGAGTGAGGGATATAAATACCCTACCCAAGCCTTACCTAGTTCATGTTTTATAAGTCAGATATGGACATTGAGGATAGCCATGAAATTAATTCCCTAAGTGTGAAGCTAACTAAAACTAGTGGAGGCATGTGCTAAAAGATACCTCCACTCTAGACATAGCTTTAGAATCCCTTCTATAGTTAAGAGCCATTTAAAATTAGAGAGGGGTATATTAGAAAAATGTTAAAGGTGATAGACAATTCATCCATGTGGGTCTCCTATAACCCTAAGACTCAAAAGGATTTTTACTATAGAGGTACAAGCAACTATTGGAGGTACTTCTTAGTCCTATACCTCAATAATCCCAATATGTTATTTGACTTTAGCATCTCACTAAAGTTAGAGCTCTTCAAGAAAACATACAAAGGTTTATTATAGGTATTTTCATAGTACTTAGGGGGAAAATATTCCAAATTCTATGAAGAATGCATTACCTTGCTCCATGTAGTACAAACCTACAATATATACTCCCAATTGATCAACTATTCTAAGTACATCATAAACCAAATGGATAGTCAACTAAAAGCATTCAAGGAGGAAAGAAATTTCATCTATAATACATCCTTCATTTGGATCATCATATTCTAAAAGAAACATTGATTTTTAACTTTATAACTATATCAGGTAGAGGTAGATAGTGATTTCCTATCAATAAGTGGACAAGACCTCCTACTACTTCTATGATGAGGTGTATGAGGTGATAATAGAGAAGTTCAAGTAAAATATGTTGAGTTTGTCTAGTGAGACACAATAGTTGTTGAAGTCATAAGAGTGGTTGAATGGTGATTTTTACTTGGGTAGGACTAGGACATTTATACACCTCTATGGCTACTCATTTGTACCTTTTTATTTACCTACATTTATATCAAATTACAAGTTTAATATTCAATGCATATGGAAATGTAATTATGTGGACCTAAAGTTCTTTACGAGGTAAAATAAGATATTATTTTATGTACTAAAACACAAAAAATAATAACACACCCAAATTAACTGGGTTCCACTAAGATATGGAGGTAAAGCTATGGGACATAGGGATCAAAAAACCAAGATATCAATGATATTATGACCCAAAAGGGGTTTTTAAGAACACTTTGAAGTCCAAAAAATTGGATACCTTATTTGCACATGAGAAAATATACATCTAGAAGGAGGAAAATCCAAGTGAAGGGTTAGCCTTCATAATACTAATAAGCACATATGGATATGAACATGAGATATAGAAGTGGTATAATAATCCACCAAAATAAAACTCATTCTATGTTAAGGAAAAATGACTTTGATCTGGATATTGAAATGAATTAACAAAAGCTAAGGGCCTTAAGAATACTAGGATAAACTGAGAGGAAAATCCTAGCATAAAATAAGATGGGCTATAATATGGATACATTAACAAGGCCAATATGAGATGGCCTTGTAGACACCCAAAAGTCGCACATGGTCGCTTGCTTATTCTTCATGGTTAATTAAATCGTAAACATTACAAAATTGCTTTAATTAGCCTCAAAATACCTTGCATTTATTAAAAGGGGTAATCATAAGCACCTTGGTCCACTCAAGCCCTTTACTATACTTAACCTTGGTCCCCATGTGACCACCTTCAAAAGCTTAATTGTGGTAACCCTAACCTTTGTCTAAAACCACTTCATCATTAAAGTGCACTTAAGAGGCTAAGTACATGTTTAATTAATCTTAATTAAGGTTAATATTAACCTTTTTGCTCACACATGTGTGCACCTATGATATTAATAGATATTTAAATATGCTTAATATTTAAGACATGGGAAGGGGTGAGTCACCCTCCACTTCACCCTCTTGACCTTGGTTTAACCTAAGGTCAACTTAATCAAGGTTAACATTAACCTTTGCTCACACATGTGTGCACCCATGATATTAGTAGATATTTAAAAGATCCATTTTCAAGGCATGTGAAAGGGTGAGTCACATTCCATCTCACCTTTAACCTCACCACAATTGGTATTTAACCCATGCTCCATTCCACCTCACAAGGGACACCTCATAGGAGACACCTCACCCCCTAGCCTCTCCAAAGTTCTATAAATAGTAGAGCTTTTCTTCTAAAATGCATCCACCCCATTTTACATAACAAAACTCTATCAAAATCACATCAGACCATCATCCATCAATCATCCATAAATCACCATGACAATCATTCCTTTTGTACCCTCTTGGGTGCTATTTTTATAGCTTTTGATAGGTACAAAAGCATATTCGATGCCGAATAGAAGCTACTACAGGCACAGTATAGCACTATATTCTATCCAAAAAAAAATTAGTTACAGTTAGAGTCGCTAGGTACCCAATGAACCCAACTGATCATACCCTAAGGTGCAACTCTGTCTAGAGTCCTGTTTTAGGAAACAACATGCCACAAAACCCTTTCAACTAATAACCTTTATTGTATTTTAGCATTTGTAGTCATTTACAACAACTGTTGCTATGCATTTTATTCCTTTATTTAGTGTCTTTTATATTCATAAATACAGGGCTTGATCCATGACAAACCTCCAAATACACAGGTTTGATCAATAATGGCACACTAGAAGTAAGCCCACCCAATCTGAGGATATGTGGAAGACCGATTCAGGGCATTGTCAACTTGTTCATTAAAGAGAAGGGATTTTCATCCCATGAATCCTCCTTTGTATCCTGTTGGCCCGGCTTTCATGCACACCTCGAGAAAGGATGAAGCAGAGAAAGCTTCGGAGACACCCACGGGACAGATCCCACTCATCTTTAGGATCTAGCTGGTTATCCAAGGTGCGAGTTACAGAGTTGGGTCGAATGGCAATTCACTCTTTTCCACTTCTGGAATAGATTTCAATATGGATCGCTCCGTTACCTTACAGGGGTTCTTGAACTTGTTCGATTAGTTGCAAAAGTTGTTGACAATCAGATTTAACTTGAATTCTAGATCTAGCTCTCATGGGTCAGCAGATTTAAATAAAAGACAAACAAAGAAAATAAAAATGGATCATTCACCGTAAGCAAAGAGAGGGTAGGGTAGGGCAGAAAAGAGAAGCTTATCAAACATCAACTGTAAAACCCTAAACTATCAATCTTATCTATGCTATCAGCTTCACAACAAAACAAATCAAAGAAGAAAGTGTCCAGTCAGTCTAAGATCACTTTCAACTAAGAGCACAAGGCAGAGTGAAACAGATCTAGGAGAAAATTATAAATCCAAGGGCAGCTGGTTAAAACTGGTATCTTTCACCGACAGCCTAGCTCGCACAATGAAGATAGAGCAATTAGAACAAACTTACACCTGAAATCTGTAATTTCCCCCAGCAGACAAAAGAACAACTGAAGCCTAACAGCATATTTAAACTTGATAACTCAGATTTACAGCATATATCTAATAAACTTTAAATGGAACGGATAACAAAAGAAAATACACTTATCACACTCTGCAAAAGATTAGGCTCCTGGCCATGCTATCACAGAAAAGCTAAAGCACATCAACTCCAAGTCCAGAAACAAAGGATTTCACAAAATTTGCAAGAAATTGCTTATAAGCCTTTATTTCTAAGTCTTCGCCTCCTGCGATTACATTTAGAATCTGTATTTATAGACTCAAGATAGACCCTGATCTTTTCAAAATATCTTCTTCAAACCCTAAATCTTATCGCACTTAAACCCTAGGACCCGGGTTTTACAATAAAAATCCATTTAAAAATCAAAGTCCGGATAGAACTTAACCCTTCTACAAATCTGGGGAGTCAACTGCCATAAATGGAGAAGATAAAATCTAAATCCACTTGCATTCATCCGCAGCTGCAAGTAAATGCCTTCATTAATTCTACTGGTGAGCCGGATGAGTCACCACTTCTCTCAGATCTGGTCTCCGTAAAGCCATCCCTGTGTTGAAATTGTCTTCATGCTATCAAGTCTGCAATAAATTTGCTATTGAATGCTTTACCGGCTTCTTCTCTTCTAGCATGGCGGTCCTTGACTAAATCCGCACTTTATATTTGCCTTTATGGTCTTTCCCGGTTGTCCCGTAAGTGCCAGGTGGAATCCTGCATGAAAGACAAAAAGATGCATTAGATTAGCATTTTAATTAAATCGAAGCTTAAAACATTAAAAACAGATTAAAAACCATAAAATAAGCTTGCATGTCGGCCTTGCTCTGTCTCATTCACGCTTTGACACGTGTCGCTACCCCAGGATGCCTTCTGTTTCAGCTGAAATGCACTTTCGGGCCCTCTGAAGACTTTCTCTCTCCTACCGTGATTTTGTGACATGTCGCGATTTCGCGACATGTCGCGAAATCGCGACCTGCCAGCACATCGGCAACTTCTTCCTTCGTCGATCACGAAAACGCGACATGTCACGATTTCGTGACATGTCGCGAAATCGCGACCCTCCTGGCCTCCGTAAAGCCATCCCGATTTTCAACCGTGATTCTAGAACACGTCGCGATATCGCGACAGTTCCGTACCTGCATGCGTTGACCGCGTTGACCGCGATTTTGGAACATGTTTGCGACTTAGCCGATTTTTCATTCTGCAGCCCACTTTCTCTCTCCTACCGTGAAAATGAGACATGTCGCGATTTCGCGACATGTTTCTCCCCGGCTTTCTCTCTCCTCATCCTGCAGCGATTCTGCGACATGTCACGATTTCATGACATGTCGCAAAATCGTGCCCTCCGTACGCTTTCTTTCTCTCTCCTCCGGCCGGCAGCGATTTTGCGACAGTTTCCAAAAATGGAAACGTCGCGATATCGCGACACTTCCAAAAATGGAAAGTGTCGCGATTTCGCTACACATAAAAGACTTAGCTGCATTTTGACTTACCCGTCGCGATATCGCGACATTTCCGAAAATGGAAGTGTCGCGATATCGTGACACTACAAAAAATGGAAAGTTTGATTTTTCATGAATTTATGCAACTGTTTTCTAGATTTTCTCGGTATCGGTGCAAGATTTTGCTTGTGCATGAATGATTCTAGCATGTAAAAGTGAAGTCTGGGATAATCAAAGCTAGAATACAAGAAAAAGCACAACTTTAAAAAGGAGGCAAGCAAAATCTGGATTTAAAACTGAAAATGACCAAGAGGGTCCCTACTGCAAAATGGTATTTCAGGGCTTTCAAGAGGATGGAATCTCATTTTTCAGTGGGGGTGTGTTTCTTATCAACATAGCCTTCTAAGGAAAAAAATCCATAAATAAAATGAGAATCACGTGTAACCCCCTTTTTGATACATAAATATATTTCATAGATATTTTTCCCGTTTTCCATCGTGTTCATTCTGGAACACTTGGTAGGACCCCATTTTTTTTATTCCTTTTAGTTAACTCATTTAAGTAGTTATTTGATTTTCACTATTTTTTTGTGTTACATGTGTTAGAAAACCATCTAGAACCTTGAAAAAATAATGAGAATACAACTCAAGTATGAAACAACTATCTTTTTGGTCTACAAGCCAAAGTTGCATGGTAGGATACAATCCAAACCAGTCGTAGGGTATCCTACGACCCAACCAAGCACTCCAAGAAATGGTTAAGAAACTAGCTCTTACGCAGTCCACAACAACCACTGAGTTGTAGGTAATTTTGGGGGATTGATTTACCCTCATATGGGATTGCTATCCCCCTTGCCAAAGATCACCTCCATAGACCACAAACTGATTAAAGCAATTGGTTTCCCTAAATATATAATCAACTCTTCTCTGTTAATCTTGATCTTAGAAAAATTTGGTATTGCACCACCTTAGAAAAATTCGGTACCACACCACCTTGCTAAATTTTTATTATCTCGTAAACACTTGCAAAATTTGGCATCGCGTCACCTTGCAAGATTGTTTAACAAAATTTAGTACTGCACCACCTTGCTAACTTTTTGTTATCTCTTGAACTCTTGAAAAAATTGACACTGCACCACCTTATAAGATTGTTCTAGAAAAAATTGGTGTTACACCACCTTGCTAACCTTTTGTTGTCTCTTGAACTCTTGTAAAATTCAGCACCATACCACCTTGCAAGATTTTTTACAAAATTCAGCACTGTGCTACCTTTGCAAGATTGTTGTTCTATTTGTATTTGCAAAACTTGACACTGTGCCACTTTGCATAACTTGTGTTTATTTCACATCTGGCCTTCTTAAGCACTTATTTTGTTCACAAGAGGTGATATACTATTATTTCTAGTTATATATACTTTTCCACAACAAAATTTACTATAAAAAATCTCAGATCCAATCTGAATTCATATTTTCACCAAAGTCACATGGTAGGGTGCAACCCAAATCATTTGTAGGGTACCCTGTGATTGAAGTAAAAGTACATATGAACCTCTAAAATTCATTCAAAAGTACTTACAAGAGTTGGATAATATAGGTAAAATTTGTAAAACCTACCTGTCTAGTTCAAAAATAGCAAAGTTCAAAAGGATTGTAAATCATATTGGTTATATTTTGTGAATACATATGGTCTTACAAAACATATTGTGCATAGTTTCTTTGCATTTATATTTTCTTTTTCAAAAGACATTTTCCTTTCAAATTGGCATTTCCTATTTTCTTAGAGTAGGACACACACTTCATGTCCAGCTTAAACAGTGGCAATATTGGATTTCATCACCAATCCCCACGTGATACTGGTGATGTTCACTTTCATTTCCTTCCACTATCTCACCCAATACACACCATAGTAGCCCCCACAAGCGGTTTTCTAGACTTCATCACCATAAAATACCCTAATATTGAGATATCCTCAAGGTAGGTTAGGATTAGACACCCCTACTCACATGGCTTCATTATAATTAGAGAGTGTGCAATTATCGTTCTTGACTAAGCCTACCTGAGGGTGAAGCAAAAGCATGGGTATGTCAGTTATAGGTCTTAGACAATGTCATCTCTTTCTATAGAGGATTTTGCATTTTGGTGCATTGTATTTTCCTTTGTATTTTCAAGCCATTACCTCCATTAGACACCATTCTCCTATTTGTATACAATTACCCCTTGCATGCCTTTGGGTATAATAGGATATTGTCTGCAAACACACCTTCTTTTAGAATACATCCACCATACCCTATTTCATTTCATTTTTAGGGTTATTCCAATATCATAACACACTTTTACAAAATTTTAGTTTTTCATGCTTGTTTCTTGTTGTATGATTTTATTTCTATTAAAAAAACACTCAAAAATAGGTTTTTGAACCCACAAAAATAGGTTTCACCCTTCTCTGGATATAGTTCCAAAACTTTTCTATTTCTATCATCAGTTTCAAACATAGTTGCAGGTTACCCTACGACTTTGAACAGTCGCACCCTACCCTACAACCCAGACTTCTATTTTACAAAAATGTCTGGCCACTTTGAAAACATCATTCTTATTGGTTTTCACCTCATATTTGGCATAAACTAAGGTTTTTCCAATCTATTATCTTTCAATTAGTATCCTTACCTAACGTTGAATCGTACATGCATATATTCCTAGCTATGGAAGTTTTTCCCATGCTACTTCCTCCTAAAACTAGTTCACCAAGACATCTAGAGGAAACCACCTCTACCCATTATTTACGTTCATCTATGTCTTCTCAATTTGATAATGGTACTTCCCTTGTATCCTCTCATATCCACAACCAGGATCCACCAGTTTTCTCTTATTCTGATGATGAGCACATATATGTTTCTTCTCATTAAAGCAAGATAAATCCATCTACTTCCTCTCATATTGGAAACAAACATCCATCTATCTCTCCGTACATGGGTAATATAAACCCATCAATCCCTCATCATCCCTTAAGCCCACCTTATAGTTTAGGTAATCGAATTTCATCCTATGATTAAGATCTTAGGCATCATGCTAGTCACCTTGTTCCTCCCCAAAGCTCTCATGGGAGTGCCATCCTCTCATCTCCTGGCTCATTTCCCTCACACCGCTGCCACTCTCCCTAAACATCACCTTCTCCTCCTCTTCTTCCTTCACCTTTACTTACCTTTTACGTCACTCAACCTGTGACCATGCCACCGTAACCTTGTCATCCCTCATTATCACTTTCTTCCTCTCATTCATATTCATACTCACTCTCATATCAATCACCATCCATCATGATGAGAATTCCTGCTCATCCCACCTTTACTCCACCATTACCTCCTTTTGTTGATTTACAACCCATATTGGCACATCTTGACAAACTTGAATTACACCGAATCCATTATAAATTTCATACATCTACTCTATTAGTCTTACAATGGCACTGAGAGGAGGGGTGAATCAGTGTAGTTCTTTAAACTTAAATTCATAGCTCTTAAAACTAAAATAATGAAACCTTAAAACTAGATAAAGCAAGTATCACAAGAGAACATCACACAACACAAGATTTAACGAGGTTCACCAATTTGGCTACTCCTCAAGAATGACTGCTTGGACTACCATCCAAATCCAGCCTTTGCAAAGCACCAACTTTACAATCAATTTACCAGCACCCACTGGAAGGAGCACCAACCCCTTATTTATCTGCACCAATAGAAAGGAGCACCAACCCCTGATTTACTAGCACCTACTGGAAGGAGCACCAACCCCTGATGCCAAGCTGCAACCTGGACTTCAATTTTGAATCTAGAAGTTTAAAAAAAAATACCTTCGCTTTTACAAGACCCTGACTGGTCTATTGCTTACCCAATCTCTCTCACTATTTATGGAATAGACACATCTTCTATGATCTATAACTGCACTTCACCTTCTTTGAGTCGCTTCTCTATGCACCCTCTGTGCACTATCTTCATACACTCTATGCCCTTACAGCTGCACTTTGTGTTCGTCTTCACCCTTTGCACTCTCTACGCCTTCTGCTTTCTCTGTGCAATCACAGCCGCACTTGGTCGAATTTCAACCTCTTCGCTCTCTGCGCACTTTGCTCTCTCTGCGCACTCACAGACGCACTTAGGACAATTCGATATGACTCTTCGCTCACTTTGCACACTTCACCATCATCTCGTCGCTTCTGCGCTTTCTACGCTCTTACGGCCACATTTCACACTTCGACACTCATTCAACAACTTCTTCAACATCACAACAATTCTCCAAAAAACCCTCCTTTTATAACATAATTTTTGTGATGAAAACCCTAATCTTAGTCGATTGTAAACCCTAATATTAGTCGGCTTTCATGACAACTGTAAACCCTAATTTTAGTCGACTGTCATCGGTCTTCGTCGGCTTCAACTCAACCACGAAAATACATGTCACGATATCGTGACACTTTCGCTTTCTCTCTCTTTCTCCTTGCTTTGGCCCCCAAAAATACAACATGTCGTGATATCGCGACACTTTTTCTTTCTCTCTCTTTCTCTTTGCATCGGACCGCAAAAAAGCTACATGTCGCGATATCGCGACACTTTTTCTCCTTGCTCTTTCTCTTTGCATCGGACCGCGAAAATACATGTCGCGATATCACGACACTTTTTCTCCTTGCTCTTTCTCTTAGCTTTGGCCCGCGAAAATACATGTCGCGATATCGCGACACTTTCGCCTCCGTACGCTTTCTCGCTTTTGTCGCAATATCGTGACACTTCTGCTTCCATAGACTTTGACTTTGCTTTTGTCGTGAAATCGTGACACTTCTGCCTTCGAAGTCTTCTTCTCTGCTTTTGTCGCAAAATCATGACACTTCCTTCGTACTTTCTTCTTTGCTTTTGTCATGAAATCGTGACACTTCTCTTTCGAAGACTTGCTCTCTGCTTTTGTCATGAAATCATGACACTTCTTCTTCCGTACTTTTCCTTTCTTCTTTTGTCATGAAATCGTGATACTTCGCTTTCGAAGTCTTGCTTTCTCTTTTGTCGTGAAATGCATGCTTCTTTCCATACGCTTCCACTCTTTCTTTTGTCGTTAAAATGCGTGTCACGAAATTGCGACACTTTTCCAACTTACTTTCTCTCTCCTTTTTAGTCACAAAATGTCACGAAATCGTGACACTTTTCTAACTTACTTTCTCTCTCCTGTTTAGTAGCATAATGCGACATGTCGTGAAATCGTGACACTTTTCTTACTTTCTTTCTCCTATTTTAGTCTTCGACATGTCACGAAATCGTGACACTTTTCTACTTATTTCTCTCTCTCGACTGTCACGAAATCGTGACACTTTTTCCTGCTTTCTCTTTCTCTTCCAACATGTCGCAAAATCGTGACAGTTTTTCCTTGCCTTTTTCTCTTCCAACATGTCGTGAAATCGTGACAGTTTTTCTTGCTTTTTCTCTCTCTTCCAACATGTCGTGAAATCGTGACAGTTTTTCCACTTGCCTTTTTCTCTTCCAACATGTCGCGAAATCGTGACAGTTTTTCTTGCTTTTCTCTCTCTTCCAACATGTCACGAAATCGCGATAGTTTTTCTTGCCTACTGTATATGTCGCGATATCGCGACACTTTTCTTACTTGTCTTTTTCTTTGATCTTTTGCATATGGGCCACTTCGGTCTTCTTGGAAAATCACTGTACATACTCCGAATAACCTTTGAACTCCTGTCTTCTGCATCCGAATAGCTTTTGAACTTCCGTCCACTGCATCAATAGATCTGTCTGACTGTGTTGACAACAATGACAATACTGTTGTTGCACCTTGCTCAACAATCTCCCCCTTTGGAATTGTTGGCAACACATGTGCAATTTCCTGTAACTCTTCTCCCCCTTTGACAATAATACCAAAGGGCTACTGTAGACTCCCCTTGAGTCCATGCACAACATTCTCAGGCAAAAATTATTACACTTAGAAAAAATCACAAACATGAGCAAAAAGATAAACAAATACACAAATGCTCCCCCTGAGAATGTGATCCCGATAGCTAGTCAATTCTTGGGAAACGTGACCACTCCACAATCTATTATTGGAATAAAAATCCAACTTAACCTCACTTTCTGCAACTTTCTCCTGCGTACAACACGCTGTCGTTGCAATATATTCCGCCTCTGCTGTGGATAAGGAAACTGACTCTTGTTTCTTACTGTTCCATGCGACCAACCTGTCTCCAAGATAGAATGCACCTCCACTGGTACTCTTTCTTTCATAAAGTCTTCTTGGATAAGAACTCTAATCTCTGCTCATCATATTAGAATTCTTGTTGTACCTTGCTTTTACTTATTTAGTATAGTATGATCAACACTCAACTTTCAGCTGCACAAAAGTTACTCCCAAAACAAAAGTGATCGACTCTCCAGGTAGCCTACGCGTAATTTCTTTAGCCTTTTGACTGCCATCTCCTCCGTGACTGACGACTTTGCCTCGCATCAGTTGTGCAGCTCAATGTCTCTGGTTTCTAATGGCTGCCATGAATGTTTTCATCGCCTGCATAGGTATTGACAGTGGACCGTTACATCTAGCATTGGAACCTCAATCTACGTGCAGTCATCAACACTCGGTATTCTGCTTCTTGCTAGGGCATATGTCAGGGCTACTCAATGTCTTAGGTGAACATTCTTCACGTGATTCCAGGGAGCAATTCTCCTCGTTGAGATCAAGGGAATCCTCGGGAAATATCTCGCATTTCCCAAATAATGCAAGACTTTCTTAGGTGCATAGGCATCTTGTCCTCCTTGGCGCTTCACCACCTGGGCACTATTCTCTCAACGTCTCTGCCTTGCATGTGCCAATTGGCACTCTTGACCAACTGGGTGCTAGTGCCACTATTTGCTTTGACTCTGGCATCTCTTTGATAATGGCTACTTCTTTAGAGAAAATTAATGCTCTCTTATTTTGATTAACTTGCAACCCGAGGAAATACGAAAGTTCACCAATCATTGACATTTCAAATTCTTTCTGCATCTTATTTGCTAAATCTTTACATGACTCATCTTTGCTGCTGCCAAATATGATATCATCTTTCTTAAACCCTTGTTGAGTGAGATAGTTGTCTAGCCTTGCATACCATGCTCGGGGTGCCTGTTTCAAGCCATATATCTTCAACTTACAAACCAAGTTGGGATCATCACCAAGCTGGAAACCATCTGGCTGCTCAATATAGACCTCTTCTTCAAGCTTCCCATTCAAAAATGTTGATTTCACATCTGTCAAAAAAATTGTCAAGTGACTCACACTTGTACCAACTTTTGTCCAACACTGTACCGACACTACAATTTTACTGTCAACTCTGTGCAAGCATCAAACACTGTACCACAACACCAACCAAATCCCTTTTTACATTTTCAACTTGGTCTATGTTTTCTACAGTCACCGCTGGTCACACCTTACTTTCAACTATTCGAATCAGGAGACAATATTTTGTCAAACACTTCACGGCCAACTATAGTGCACCTTACTCAAACTCATACTTCTGGACCTCGGATAGGTATGATTCACAAAGCAAAGTTGCTCATCTTGATGAGCAAAACATGAATCAATAATCAGACTTCAATATTTTTCACCACAACGTCATAATAGATCTAACAATCTTCACGTCAATGTGTAGTTCAAATACACACTGCTTTTATCGAAACACATATATGCGGCTAGGGCAACATTCTTTCACTGACCAAATTATCTAAACTATTATAATCCTTAACTTTGGATAGTGGCAGTAAGAACCATCACCAGTACAACAATGACATATAGCAATACTACCAATAATGACAACTCTCAATTTAATCACCACCCTTCACGACACTTCCACAAACAACTACATGAACTAAAAACACACTTCGACAACTATACGACAACTTCCCTGACTACTTGCCTTTCATCCTCAGGTAATCAAACAAATACATAGGAGCATTAAAATGAAACTTCAAGATTGCTCCCCCTGAGGATGTGCTATCTGGAGTTGCTTAGTGCAATAGCGGAGTAGTCTCCTTCAGTCCAAGGAGACACGATTTCCTTTCTTCTATCTTTCTCCAAACTTTCTTGAACTCGGGCTTGGATTTTTCAACTACATCCCTGTTTTGCACCTTTTTGTGAACTCGAACATTTCTCTTGTGTGGTTGTCTCTTGTGCATCCTTGATGAGTGATTATTTTCCTTTCTTTTATGTACATGATTTATTCCCTGTCTGTGTTGCGTTCTTTGCGTCTGATGAAATCTACTGTTTTGCCTTAGATTAGATACAAAAGTGCTTGGACAAAACCTTGCTATGTGCCCATGACCATTACATTGAAAACATTGTACATAGTGTTCACTCAGAAACGCAGATGTATTTCTACCAGCATAACTCTTTGATTTATTATTCAATCCACAATAAGTTGCCTTGTGACCATATCGGTTGCATCTGAAACAATAGCCATTAAAAGTATTATTATGAATAGAGTGAGAGTGATAGAACCTCTTTTGTTGTGGTTGCTTTGTTGTAGATCTCCTTTGATATTTTCTTCCTTTTGAAGATTCAGCTTCAAACTTTTCTTGCTTCGATCCTTCAACAGTGAACTTCTTCTTCTCTGCAGAGTTGGAAGATGAAGGTTGTTCAGCTTCACATCCAAGACCACGCTTATCCGTGGAGCTTCTTTGTTGGCTTATCATTTTATCTAGCAACTCTGTGCTCTTCTCGAATTTGAGATTTGTATTGGCCTCTTCTAGTTGTTTCTTCAATAAAACAATCTCTTCCTCTTGTTTGAAGCAACCAATCTCTTTCTCATTGATCTGTGACCTGAGAGTTTCTTCAATCCTTTTGAATTCTTCTACCTGTACTTTCAAACTGGTTATTATTTCATTTGCATCCTCAAGCTTTCTTGAGATTTCCTTATTCCTTTTTCTTTCTATCTTCAATTCATCCAGAGCTGCAATTAGTTCCTCTTTCAAATTTATTTCTGCATCAATTTCTTCTTCATCACATTCCTGTTCTTTTTTTGTTTCTTCTTCGAGTGTCATGAAAAGACCTCCACCTGTTTCCTTTTTAGAATCATCCTCTAGGACTTCATTAACTCTCAGCATATATGCCTCTATGTTCTCATCGTCATTCAACCTTTAATGCTTAGCTTGATGTGTTTGTAACTTGGCCTCCTTGATCTCATCTCTCCTTCATGAATACTCCTCGGTTTGTCCCATATTTCTTTTGTCATTTTACAACTCATGATCTTTACCAGTTCACTGTCTACTAATCCACACCTGATAGCATTCTTTGCTTTTGAGTCATTCTCAAATAGATTCTTATCGGAAGCATCGGTTGGAGGAGTGATGGGTATTGTGTATTCACTATCTACTGAATCCCAGATGTTGTATCCCAAAGCACAAAGATATGTCTGCATCCCGATTCTCCGGACTCACGTAATTAGTTCCGTCAAACAAAGGTGCTTTGTTTGATGAGAAGTCTTCAACCTTTTTTCCCCCCGGTTGAGATGCCTTTGTGTTGGGGGAGGATCTATTCTTTTTTCTTACCCACTGCATTGCGTACTAATCCAAGATCAACCCTAGTCGATTTAGCCTGTAAGGGAACTTGGCTCTAATACCAATTGTTAGTCTTACAATGGCACTGAGAGGGGGGTGAATCAGTGTAGTTCTTTAAACTTAAATTCACAGCTCTTAAAACTAAAATAATGAAACCTTAAAACCAGATAAAGCAAGTATCACAAGAGAACATCACACAACACAAGATTTAATGAGGTTCACCAATTTGGCTACTCCTCAAGAATGACTGCTTGGACTACCATCCAAATCCAGCCTTTGCAAAGCACCAACTTTACAATCAATTTACCAACACCCACTAGAAGGAGCACCAACCCCTTATTTATCTGCACCAACAAAAAGGAGCACCAACCCCTAATTTACCAGCACCTACTGGAAGGAGCACCAACCCCTAATGCCAAGCTACAACCTGGACTTCAATTTTGAATCTAGAAGTTTAACAAAAAAATACCTTCGCTTTTACAAGACCCTGACTGGTTTATTGCTTACCCAATCTCTCTCACTATTTACGAAATAGACACATCTTCCTTGATCTACAACCGCACTTCGCCATTCTTTGAGTCGCTTCTCTACGCACCCTCTGTGCACTGTCTTCATACACTCTATGCCCTTACAACTGCACTTTGCGTTCGTCTTCACCCTTTGCACTCTCTGCACCTTCTGCTTTCTCTGTGCAATCACAGCCGCACTTGGTCGAATTTCAACCTCTTCGCTCTCTGTGCACTTTGCTCTCTCTGTGCACTCACAGACGCACTTAGGACAATTCGATACGACTCTTCGCTCACTTTGCACACTTCGCCATCATCTCGCCGCTTCTGCGCTTTCTACGCTCTTACGGCCACATTTCACACTTCGACACTCATTCATCGACTTCTTCAACATCACAACATTCTCCAAATAGCCCTCCTTTTATAACATAATTTTTGTGATGAAAACCCTAATCTTAGTCGATTGTAAACCCTAATCTTAGTCGGCTTTCATGACAACTGTAAACCCTAATTTTAGTCGGCTGTCATCGGTCTTCGTCGGCTTCAACTCAACCGCGAAAATACAACATGTCGCGATATCGTGACACTTTCACTTTCTCTCTCTTTCTCCTTGCTTTGGCCCCCAAAAATACAACATGTCGCGATATCGCGACACTTTTTCTTTCTCTCTCTTTCTCTTTGCATCGGACCACGAAAAAGCTACATGTCACGATATCGCGACACTTTTTCTCCTTGCTCTTTCTCTTTGCATCGGACCGCAAAAATACATGTCACGATATCGTGACACTTTTTCTCCTTGCTCTTTCTCTTTGCATCGGACCGCGAAAATACATGTCGCGATATCGCGACACTTTTTCCTCCTTGCTCTTTCTCTTTGCATCGGACCACGAAAATACATGTCGCGATATCGTGACACTTTCTCTTATGCTCTTTCTCTTAGCTTTGGCCCGTGAAAATACGACATGTCATGATATCGTGACACTTTCGCCTTTGTACGCTTTCTCTATTCTTTTTTCACGATATTGCGACACTTCTGCTTCCATAGAATTCGACTTTGCTTTTGTTGCAAAATCATGACACTTCTGCCTTCGAAGTCTTCTTCTCTACTTTTGTCACGAAATCGTGACACTTCTGCTTTCGTACTTTACTTCTTTGCTTTTGTTGCAAAATCATGACACTTCTGCTTTCGAAGTCTTCTTCTCTGCTTTTGTCGCAAAATCATGACACTTCTTATTTCGTACTTTACTTCTTGGATTTTGTCGCAAAATCGTGACACTTCTGCTTCCGAAGTCTTGCTTTCTGCTTTTGTCGCAAAATCATGATAGTTCTGCTTCCGTACGCTTCCTCTCTTTCTTTTGTTGTGAAAATGCGACATGTCGCGAAATCGTGACACTTTTCCAACTTACTTTCTCTCTCCTATTTTAGTCGCGAAAATGCGACATGTCACGAAATCGTGACACTTTTCCAACTTACTTTCTCTCTCCTATTTTAGTCACGAAAATGCGACATGTCACGAAATCGTGACACTTTTCCAACTTACTTTCTCTCTCCTATTTTAGTCGCGAAAATGTGACATGTCGCGAAATCGTGACACTTTTCTTACTTGTTCTCTTTCTTCGAACTTGTCGTGAAATCGTGACACTTTTTCCTGCTTTCTCTTTCTCTTCCAACATGTCGCGAAATTGCGACAGTTTTTCCACTTGCCTTTTTCTCTTCCAACATGTCGCGAAATCGTGACAGTTTTTCCTACTTTTTCTCTCTCTTCCAACATGTCGCGAAATCGTGACAGTTTTTCCACTTGCCTTTTTCTCTTCCAACATGTCGCGAAATCGCGATAGTTTTTCTTGCTTTTTCTCTCTCTTCCAACATGTCGCGAAATCGTGATAGTTTTTCTTGCCTGTTGTATATGTCGCGATATCGTGATACTTTTCTTACTTGTCTTTTTCTTTGATCTTTTGCATATGGGCCACTTTGGTCTTCTTGGAAAATCATTGTACATACTCTGAATAACCTTTGAACTCCTGTCTTCTGCATCTAAATAGCTTTTGAACTTCCTATCCACTGCATCAATAGATCTATCTGATTGTGTTGACAACAATGACAATATTGTTGCTGCACCTTGCTCAACATACTCATCACTCATTCATGACATATTCTTCAATGCCTTCACTCTCACAAAATCCTCATCCTTGATATTAAGGTCCTACATAACCTACTCATGCACTCACTCCATCCCTACCTAGTCCACCTCTCACTCTATCATCATGGCATGTGTGTTCCACTCACTCAGCACCAATTCTTCTTGAGCCCCTATATCATACTTTTCAATGAATCCATCATGTAGGGCTCCTAGTTTTACCTAAGGTTAAATTGATTGATCCACACCACTCAAGACCAAAAGGGTACAATGAGCACTAATTTTGTGTTTATCATCACTAGTAAGGGCATGATATCAAGACATGTCATGTTTTCGAATGCCTAGTCCACAACATGATGGAAGAGGGGGAACTATAATACACTAATCATTATTCCTCTTCCACTAGGCATCAAGGCACATATCCAAGTCCATTGCCCCACACCATGCCACCACAACCTCACATTGGCACTTTATCATCTTCATCCAAGCCTCGCTAGGTTCATCAAGCCTATGATCATACATCTTATTAGTATAGTAGTCGCATTGATCTTATGACTCATCTTCCACCAACTTAGCATTTTATCATGCTTTGTTGCACTCATCTTCCCTTCTTCTCTTACTTATTCCTCTTTCCATCCACTTACTTCTCATCATCATTTCTACATCTTCACACCCATTGTACAATTTGGGGAAGGTAATTTCATCCTCTTCCAACCCATCTTTCACACTAGGGGGAGTTTTATATTCCTCTACCTATATTATCTGAAACTAGGGGGAGTTTCATATCCTTCTTATACATTCTACATATCATTCTCAGTATTCTCCCTTTCATTCCCTCTCTCCATTTCCTCTATTACTATCTTTTCTTCTAGAATCTTATCAATGTTGTATGGTCACACTACGAGTGGCTACATACCTTTGATTCAGTTTGAAAATTTCTCTCTTTCTTATTCTTTTTCCCTCTTTATTCTTTTCTCATTCTCTATATTTTCCTCTAGAATCTTCTCATTGTTGTATGTTCATGCTAGAAGCAACTACATACTTATGATTTGGTTCAAAATAATCTCTCTTTCTTCTTCTTCTTTCCTTTGTTTTTTTTTTTTTTATTCTCTATCTTTTCCTCTAGAATCTTGTCACTATTGTACGGTCACCCTATGAGCAGCTATATACCTTTTATTTGGTTCGATTTTCTCCCTCTCTCCTAATTTTATTTTCCCTTGTTTCTTCCATCTTCTCCTCTTTTCATTTCTCCATCCATATTCATTTCCCATATTTCTTCACTTACCCCATTGTCAAGGCCTCTTGTCCATATTTATTATTCACCTACTTATCATCACATCAGTATTTCACACACATTCACATCACTCATGATAACTACTACCACACATCGAAAGTTACTTCACTTCACATGTACTTACACTCGCATATTTTGATTCTAGTCTAGTACATTGGGAACCACATCAGGATACACCATCTTGTGTATGTTTGTCTCAATTGCTTTGTTTCTCTCACAAACATGTTGGTCGCATACCACCATGCATTTTAGGCATTCTTTATGTCATAACCCCTTGTACATATCATACTATATGCATTGTTCATAGTCATGTCCATGTATTTCTTATACATAGACCATCCATCGATTGTATATAGCACCACCTTAAGGAGTTAAAAATGCATTTGTAAGATTTTCTATCGCTCAACCATTCATAGTCAGTCTACTCAACTTGTATCAAATATCATCAAGTTCTACAGGATTTCAAGGATACCCCTAGTTGAATTGAGGTCATTCATGGACCACTCACACATTTCACATCTTAAGCAAATTTTGAGTGTAGGGAGGACAACATATTGCATAGGCCTTGCCATTTATCAAATGGTTTCCCTTTCTCATCCTATAATTTACATTATCAACATTAACCTAGGGATAAACAAAGGGATAAGTAAAAGTTAACAAAAAAAGAGGCCAAAAATAAAAGCCAATACCCACACAACAAAAAAGAGAAAAGAGCACAAAAAAATGAGAATAAAAAGGAAGAGAGGTAGAAAACAAAAGGAAAAGCCTCCAAGAGTACTATCAAACAACTTGAATCTTGAATGTCCTCAGATCTAAAATAATATCACATGGTGATTTCCATCACCAGCATTAAGCTCCAAGAGCCTGCCTAGCAATGGAATATCCTTAAAAATGGTGACACATCTATCACATTAGTAATATTATCTTGTATAGATCACTACGTACTTGTGGATGAGCTAGATCACTTGGCTATGTTTGCAATGGGTTAGTCCAACATCCTTAAAAGTGGATAAATGAACATCATGTGTGCACACAGTTCCATGATAGATTGAAATTCAGTTAGGATAGTCAAGATGTCTATAGGATATTGTGTGACTACTAGATGATTTTGATTGTTCAAACTATGTTGTTTGAGTTTCTATAAATTCTTCTACACATCCACCATGCTTTAGAATTAGGGATAAACAACATCATCATTGCATCTTCCTATAACAAGTGTTTCTTCCTCACATTTGTACATTCTCATTCGATGCATATTCCACCCATCCATTACATTTTCACTACATATATCTTGTACATTATCACCCATCTGTACACCTCATGTTCACTTGTTGTATATCATGGTCATTAGTTCATGTAACTATTCATTTATTTTTAGGTTGATCATACCAAGTGAGATAGTTTAACCACAATGTGGATAGCTATCCATCTTACCACATTCTTGTATTCCATATGTACACATTATTCCATATCCCATAGTTGTACATCACAATTTATGCATATTCATAATTATTCTGGTTCATTTTATCTATTATTCATCATGCATTACATCACATCATCAATACGTAATCACATGTGTTTTCAATAACATCACATACATCATACGCATTTTATATATTCACACAAAAATTGTCATGTATATATCATATCAGAAAGGAATACATTGTACATAATCACATCATCCATAGACTATATGACATATACAATATGCTACACTATGTCTCATTAGGATACAATTTATAAAACCACTGACACTCTCACCCTACCAAAAAACAAAAACACAAAACCATACATGTAGGCTATCTCAGCTTTGTGCCTCATCATGAGTCTCTCCATCCCCCTCTCATGGGGAAGGAGGCTCCTCCACTCTCCTCAATCCTCCTTAGCTACTTTTGCTTAGGTTGACCCTGCTCATTTATGATCATCTATCTAATTATACATTCCTACTCTGGCAGGAATGTGTTCCAGACTTTGATGATTCTATGATACTAATTTCATGAATTGCCAACTATGCTTGTATTCGATGTACCTTCCTCCCCTCCTTGTAGAACAAACCCTCTAGATGATCCTTCACCTATTTCATCCCATCCATATCAATCATCATGGCCTCCCTCTGGTCCCTCTCCTATATAGCCTCCTCTCATAGGTGTGCCACCTCCATTATCATGACCTCCCTCTAGGTCCTCTCATGGGTAGCCTCCTTTTATAGACAATCCACCTATACTTCCATGGCCTCCCTCTATGCTTAATCCTGTATGGTCTCCTCCCGTACTTACACTACACTAGCCCTAATGATCTCCACCTATCCTCTCACTCATACCACCTTCCTCTTGACCTCTAGTTGCCCCACTGCTACTCCGTCTCTCTCCACTATTAAGGTTGCTTGCTCCTGCATCCAATCCATCTCTTGCTAGGTCATTTGAGTCTCTACCTATTGCACTCTGTCCTACAACATATGAATATCCTTAAAGGTATGCATAATATCATGTATATAGATACTCAAATCTATCCCACCTATGGCTATACCACCACTCCCCCCCTCAAGGATAGCCATTATATCCTCTCATCCTCCAATAGAGACCTTACCTCTCTCCATATGCTATCACACCTATCATAGTATCTCAGCATTGGTCTCCTTCTCACTATCCCCCTTCACCATATCATTGATCACTATAGCATATTGATTGGGGCTACTCATCCCTACACCTACCATATCATTGGACACCATAGCAACATGCTAGATATTACTCCCCCCCACTCCACTACATCTAGAAGATCCCCTCAAACTCCCTACTCCATCCTTAGCCTCTCCACCAATCCATCCCAAACCTCCACCTACCCCAGCTATGGCCTCTATATACCTATCAATCATACCTACTCCTAACCCCCAACTTTGAGTAGCCCAACATGCATCATATCCTGGTGTGGTGCATGCATCCTCTACATATAGAATATCTATTACTAAATCTAATGCTAGATTTAGATGCTCCACCACTGGCCATCACCCAATATCTCCCTTAAACTACTAAATCATAATGGGTGCCTCAGGTACCTCCTATCATAATCCAAACTACCATAACACATGGCTGAATGGAAACCACTCTACCTGGGTGGCCTCCCATCCAATCATCTATTATCCCCACCTCACTCAATAGAACTCTTGCTCCATCTCATCCCAATATGGTTCTCCCTTACATGATCACCAAATGATGTCTTGTGGCCTCAATAAACTGAATACCCCTCTGTAATATAGACCCTACCTCTCATGTGGCCAATGTCATTGCACCTCTATATTTATCTACCACTATAATGCATAGGGTACATCTATTCCCATCAACTCATGCACCCTGTATGGTAGGCCCTCTGGTCACTCTATGATAATATACTTTCATCCCCATATCTAGAGAAGTAGACCCACTTCCATCATTTTTTGTCTTGTCTATTGCATTTCATTCAAATATATATAGGTCTGCACCAACAAAGAAAGTGTCCATGCATATTGATGTCCATGACCCACCACATCACACATCACTCACATCAATCTCCATGAGAATCGACATCTCGACACATCTGGCATCACATGGTTGGATATCACTATCATAGCCATGAAGTGTCTTAATGACATCAACCTCTCATGCCAGCACTCCTCATAATCTATGCCTCCATTGATAACCCTCACCTCCTCCCATATATCACCTAACAATTGATGTAACATCACCTTTTTCTAACCTTGCTCGATAGCAATCACGGTCAACCCCTCCACTAGTAATTTGTAAATTCATAAGATGTCCTCTAGGGTAATCGTCATCTCCTCTATCTAAATATGGAAGGTGTTACAATCTAGATCACATTGCTCACACAATATCTCCATATATGAATGGTCACAATGTATAGCCCTCATCTCAACCACCCCATGCAATCCTACATATTGCAACCATTATAGATATCTAGCACCCAACATGTCCTTTAGATCCTCTAATAACAGATGAAAGCAATGCCTCAAATCGATCTCTAGTACATATTTCATGTAACACTTTTTGTTAGTACACAAAACAAAATCACACACACACTTCATTCATGCATCCATACAATTCACTCTATGACCTTCCCCTAGTGGTATAAAAAAAAAATCCATATGGTTGTACAGTCTCATGATACCCCGAGACCATACACGATCATAGGGTACCAAGCGATCGTACACATATGGGTATTTTTGGATACCCATCTCCTCTTTTTGCACCCCCATGGCAAAAAATTTTACAAATTCCCTCCCCACATGTGTTAAATCACACTCATGCAATCACACCAAAAAATATGCCACAACACACAAACGTAAACAAATGGTATTTTTGGATACCCATTTGGCTCATTTTCCCATACATCACAACACTTTTTTGACAAAATAACTCACAAACTCATGAAAACCATACAAACGCTTTCACATGCATGCATCTCAAAAAATGTGCATTTTACAAACACAAACAAACACATACAACAAAAATTACACACATGCACACACATTGATGCACTTTCACTTTCCCATGCATACATTTCTACATCTACATTTTTTTCCTTTCATTTCATGCATTTCTAAAAAGGCCCTAGGATTCTTTTTAAATTTTCCAAATTCACACTTTGTGGATATCGAGGTCCACTTACTCATATAACTCGCTCTCCACCTGGTCCTACCTATCCCACCATCTTGTCCTTCACATGCCAATTATAGTAACAATTCATTGCAAATTCTTCTCCTCTCACTTTTTTCTTGTAATTCATAGGTGCACAAATGATGCACGTGCCCTACGATCACACCTTTTATAGTTGCATTGCATGGTCGTAGGGTACCCTGCGACCTATATCGGTTGCATGGTACCTTGCAACCTTGTCCAGCCATATGGTACCCTGTGATCGAACCCAATTGACCCCAAAATTTACCTCTTGATCCACCATTCCATTTTTCCCATTTATATCATGAACTTTCATTAAATATTCTTACCATTTCACCACTTATCTCACTTCATCAACCACTTTATCAATAGTTTTATCATCACTTCATTTTCACCTCCCATTGCCTCATTGCTTTAGGGGGTATACATCTTAATAAATTCGCTTTACGCATGATCAATAACCAAAAAATCAATACTGGAAATTATGTTTGTCTAAGAACATTTTTTGAAGATCATATTACGCCATCCTTTGTTGGGGCAACTTAAAAGCAAATATCTCTTCTCATAAAAACTCCAATTCAAATGAACATTTTATGGACCAAATACTTGACTCTCTAGGCTAATCATGGATTTCCTTCTTCAGAGTGGCAGTCGTAATACCACTCATGAATGAAGCACCTAAGAAAAACTACCAAGGATTGAACGGCTTATCAAATAAAAGCAATCTCAATGAAGTATCAAAGGTAAAAGTTTCAAAGACATTCGCTCCTTTCACAATTACGACATTTTACGTTGATCATGATAGTAAGACAATATTACGTCTACTTCCCCAAAAATTACCATAGCATGATGAAAGCCATCATTATCCACCATTATCCATTGTCTAAGTATTATTTCTCAACTAGTGTCATAAATTTTGCATTGCCATGTGTCTTCATACATTGCACTACAAAAAGGGGCAAATATAGACACCCAAAATTTGCACATGGTCGCTTGCCTATTCTTGACAGTTAATCAAATTGCAAACATTACAAAATTGCATTAATTAACATCAAATTACCTTTCATTTATTAAAATGGGTAATCATAAGCTCCTTGGACCATTCAAGCCCTTTCCTATGCTTAACCTTGGTCGCTATGTGACCACCATCAAAAAATTAACCTTGGTAACCCTAACCTTGATCTAAAGTCACTTTATCATTACAGTGCACTTAATAAGCCAAGTGCATGTTTAATTTAGCTTAATTAATGTTAACATTAACCTTTTCGATCACATATGTGTGCACCCATGATATTAGATATTTAAATATGCTTAATATTTAAGATATGGGAAGAGGTGAGTCACCCTCCACTTCACCCTCTTGACATTGGTTTAACCTAAGGTTAACTTAATCAAGGTTAACATTAAACTTTGATCACACATGTGTGCACCCATGATATTAGTAGATATTTAAAAGATCCCTTTTTAAGGTATGTAAAATGGTAAGTCACCTTCCATCTCACCTTTAACCTCACCACAATTGGAATTTAACCCATGCTCCATTCTACCTCACAAAGGACACCTCATAGGAGATACCTCAGCCCCCTAGCCTCTCCAAAGTTATATAAATAGTAGAGATTTTCTTCTAAAATGCATCCACTCCATTTTACATAACAAAAATCTACCAAAATCACATAAGACCATCATTCATCAATCACCATGAAAATCATCCATTTTGTACCCTCTTGTATGCTATTTTAATAACTTTCGATAGGTACAGAAGCATATTTACCACCAATAAAAATTTGCTATAGTCACAGGACAACACAATATTCTATCAAAATTATAAAAAGACAGTTACACTCAGATTCATTAGGTACCCAATGACCCAAACCGGTTGCACCCTAGGGTGTGACTCTATCCAAAGTCCAATTTCAAGAAACATTAGCCCATAAAACCCTTTCGACAAGTAACCTTTACTATATTTCAACATTTACAATCATTTACAACAACTATTATTATGCATTTTACTACATTATTTAATGTATTTTGTCTTCATAAATATGGGTCTTGATCCATGATAGGCCCCCAAATGCAAACCCTATTTTACAAGTCATACAGGTCTTGAGGATAGATTTGATCAATAGTGGCACACTAGCAGTAAGCCCACCCAATCTGAGGATCTTTGGAAGACCGATTTAGGGCATTATTGACTTGTTTATTGAAGAGAAGATATTTTCATCCCATGAAATCCCCCTTTGTATCCTTCTAAGGCAAAAATATCATAAAGAAAAGGAGAATCACTTGTAACCCCCTTTTTGATACATAAATATATTTCACAGATATTTTACCCATTTTCCATCGTGTTTAGGCTTGTTTGAAAACTAGTTTTTTAAATTAAAAGTATCCCAAAAGTGCCAAGATGGATAGAACTATTAACAAAGTTATAGCCAGTCAATCTAACCCATAAATACCAAGGATGGAACAAATATTAGATATTGTCATCTCCATTACACCAACAACACTAGTGATGGTTAGCTCAATAGTTTGACAAATAACCATTGAAGGGTAGAGGAATTTTGAGAAGTATTGATCAATGGTTGACAAGGTGGAAATTATGCAAGAGAAACAATAATATACATCCAAAATATATGAGGAAAAATCCCATAAGTAGGATCCCTTACCAAGTTGATAATGGCCAACATCCTGGCCACAAGTATTTCCACTTCCATTCCTATTTCACCATCCTTCGTTCCCCTTTATTTTGCAATATTTTTTCTTCTATTTGTGTTTCTTATTTTATTCCTATCCCTTATTTTATTGCACTACTATCACCCTCTACCAATTCATCCCATGGTTCTCCAAGAGTTACCCCACCTTCAACCATAACAATAATTCCTAGTACCACCTCATTCACATTGTTCCTATTGTCATCCATCTAGATCTCCACAACTTCATCATTAGTTGCATATGCACTATCACCATCACCATAATATATTTATTACCAATGATATCATCATTGTCCAAAACACTAGTGTAGCTAGCATATCAAATAACCCTTTCTACATCTACCATGCTCCCTTCCAATACCACCTAATTCACTCCACCCATCGTATTAACCCATCCACCACATCCATCATATCAAGCAAGGCAACTCATATTGAAATCAATGATATCACCCATATAGATAACAAGACTAATTGTTTAGAAGTACCTCCTCAAACTAACATAGTTATAGGGCTAAGTTAGGCCTTCACATAAATATTTATTTATGAGCCTAAAGAGATAGATGTCAAAAAGGCCTTTGAAGTCCTTACCATGGAAGAGAAAAATAGAAGAAAGAATACAAGTGGTTGAAGGAAAACTTCCAAGGATTTTATTTTGATATAATCATAGATGAAAAGGAAGTGAGATAAGATCTAAATTATTTAATCAACAAAATATGACCTATCTATAGTGGCCACTTCTCTTGTTGACTTAACTTCTAGGGTGATCTAAGCCAAATGGATATATACTAGATCATATAACTCATAGGCTAACTATCAATTGGTGAGACCGTAAAATTTGGTTGATTGACAATCAAGTATGAGGTATTGATAAAGAAAAATAAAGAACTAGAAGTAGCATGGCATGAATCTGAGCATAGAAGGAACAAATCCAACAAGAAAATGAGATATTAAAGAATTATACCTCAAAAAGGATCATTAAAAAAATTTAAGTTTAATACCTTAGATCCCAACTTATTGAGGCTAAAAAGAGCAAGCTATAACTAGAGGATATCTCATGGAAATTTGCATAAGGGTAGAACCAAATTTAGCAACTTTAAGAGGGCCTATAAAAAAGAGATCGAAGAATCAAAGAATTGATAGTTTTGAGACCAACAGAAGAAACTTTATGTCACAATCAATGGAAGTGGGCAACAAATTTTTTTAATCACAATAATATAATATTATTTCTCTCCAATATGAACTTTTGTACAACATACATATTTATACAGTAATGTGTCTCTTAGTTTCAATATACTCTTTGGTGTTTTCACCCCTTGGTGTTTCACCTTCAACTTTTTATTTTCATATTCTTTCATGCTCACTAGAGATATGACTATCCAACCTCATATGATCTGAAATCATCAATAATTTCCTAATAATTACAAAATATCAAATAATTTAATAATGACTAACACCATCCCTTATTACATTATTTTGTATAAATATCATTACCCCTCATAATTCCTAGGGTCGATAAACTAGAATTGTGCTCTAGCTCTAAATCTAGCTCTGGATTTGGCTCTGGCTCTTGGTCTGGGTAACCTCCACTAGGTTTTCCTCTTTGGCCTATATAAATGTCTACCTTTGGGCCATTATCTATGGGTATTTACCTTTGGGTCATTTTCTTTGGGTCATTGCCTTTGGGTTGGCCTTTAGATCTACCTTTAGGTCATCACCTTTAGATATTACCACTAAATTATAGCTTCTATATCAATCCACATATTTGGAATATTCATTGTATATTTTATCATTGTATGCCTTTCAAACATATCTCAGGTCTTAGATATAAAAATAATTCATTTTAAGTATTCCAAGATTACATTTCTCCATGGGAAAAACTTATTATTGATAAGCTATGATTTTTTTCAACCACCAAACTTTGTTTTCTTCTGTAGAATCTATTAAACATTTATTTTTCTTTATCCATTCTTGACACATTCATCCATCCATAATTTATATGTATTTTTTTTATCACTTTATATTTATACCAACACTTTGAGAGTGATTACTACCTCCACAAATCTCACAATGATGTAGGTTCCAACACCTAGCTATCACATGTCTAGATATTCCACAATGATTGCAACAACTCATCCTAGGAGCTTCATTCTCTATATATGATTATTTTCTTACAAATTTAGTGTCACTACTTTCTACTTGACCAATATATCCAAGGCCTTCATTATTTGGCCTTATATATAGCATTATGGGTATTTTATACCTTGCCCAAATCTTCCCAAGATTTTACCATTATATCCCATTTTTCCCATTAGTTTTGTACCAATTCCTTTGGTATGATTTTCAAAACACCCAATTTCCTCATATCTACTATGGTCTCTATCACCTACAACATTCAAATACCACACATCATCATCATAATGACCTTCAACACAATCTAAACTATCACTATCACTTTCAACTCTAACAAAATGATCTTTGCATGACGAATACAAACTCTTCTCTTATCAACAATCTTCATGTGACTGGTAGCACAGGTTGTATATATCCCTTGTATAAGATCACTTATATCACAATACACATTTACCACTATAGACTTTAAATCACCTATATCATAAGAGAAATATATCCTTTGAAGGTCACTTGTGTCACAACAAACACTTGCCTTCATGGGCTTGTCCTTCAAATTTTCAATTATTTCTATTTGTTTTCTATATTGCACCTCAAGGATGTCAAGAGTGAATAATGCCATGCACATTCTTCTCACAACACCAATAGAGATTACACCATTTTCAAAGTACTCTTTACAAGTATCAATTTTTCTAAGGATTGATTGTAAACAACACCTAAGTTTTGAAAATTCTCCACCTTCACTAGTTTTTGATGACACACACTTTTGAATTTCACTTTATTTCTTGGCCCTTTTATTTCTTATTTTTTCACTTCCTTGTCCATGAGAACCTTATGTGCTATTTTACACTCTTCTTCAAAATCTAATTCATGTTTATTTTGAACAATATACTCTTTTTGTTGTTTTCCTTGTTGATATTGACCTTGTTGATCTTATGATTAAAACTATTGCTTCTATTGAGGAGGTATATGAAATTGAGCCCCATGTGTCACCAAATTGTATTTATAAATCTTGGTGTCATGTCCTTATTTTTCACAAATATGATAATACCTCCTCCTTCATTGAGGCTACTTCTTTGATGAATATGAGATAGAACCCTTTGAACCTTTTTATGTTTTCTTTGTGGATATAAGATAATTATTAGGTAACTCATCCATTAATTGACTTTCCATTTCTCGTTGTTGAAGTATGTCTATTAATTATTCAAATTTTATGCTTTATTTGATACTTACAAATATGTGACCATCGTTCAAAATGATTTAGAGAGATCTCTAAGTACAATAGAGACCAATATCTTGTCATCCTAAAGAACACGAGCTTATACTGAGAGGGGGGTGAATAGTATAAGACCAACTTTTACTTTTCTTTCCCAAACAATATTATCCAATATTATCAATGATAATATCAATAGCAGTAATTAAAGCAATGCATAAATCATCACACACAAGAGAGACACAAATTTAACGTGGTTCACCCAATGTGGGCTACTCCACGGAGAAAATATTTCTTCTAAATTTTCTCAACAAATCTCTTAGGAATCAATTCCCTATTACAATGTTTATGGACCTCTGTCCAAAGGAGACACCAATACCCTATGCTTTGATTTGTGGATATCTCTCTACAGGAGAACTCTTTCCCCTTTTCTTTGGTTCATGGAACTTAATCCAGGAGAACTCTATCTCCTCAACTATTTCATGGATCTCTCTCCATAGAAGAACTCTGTCTTCCTATTTGGTTCATGAATCTCATTCCATAGGAGAACTCTTTCCCCTTCCTATGGTTCGTGGATCTCTCTTCATAGGAGAACTCTATATCCTCTACTCTTGGCTGGTGATCTTCTAGAATAATTTTGCCCCCACTACTCTAGCTTGTGGATCTCTCTCCACAGGAGACCTCTATCCCCACTACACTAGCTGATGGATCTTTATCCACTAGATACTATTATCCTCTTTTCTTTGCCACATCCAAAGCCTACTATCTACTTTGTCTCAAATTTGTACCAAACTCTACCACTGGTCTATCACAAATTTATTCTTACTCTGCTCACAAATTTACACCAAAAATCTATCCCAAGTATAGCACAAATTTGCTCTATCTCTATCTCAAATCTGCTCCAAGCCTTAACACAAATCTTGATCAAATCAGCAATCAAACCTTCTCTCAATTCTATTTTAATTCTTCACAAGACTTACTCAAATATATCCTCAAGTATTCTCAAAAATTTGCTCAAAACTTATCCTTAAGCATTCTCAAATACTTGCTCAAATATACCCTCAAGCCTTATCAAATACTTGCTCAAATCTTCCCTAAAGCCTTCTCAAAGACTTGCTCAAATCTACCCTCAAGTATTCTCAAATACTTCCTCAAATCTACCTTCAAGCCTTCTCAAAAACTTACTCAAATATACCTTCAAGCCTTCTCAAATACTTGCTCAAAACCTGTCCTCAAGTCTTCTCAAAGACTTGCTCAAATATGCCCTTAAGCCTTCTCAAAGACTTGCTCAAATCTACCTTCAAGCCTTCTCAAATACTTGCTCAAATCTACCTTAATGCTGCTCACTTAACCTATTCAAATATTTCCAAACTTTACACACAAACCAAACTTATATCTTTTTCATAAAAGCTTTCTTCAAACATATATATTCTACTCAGAATTCATTTAACCTTTGTAACATATAGAGAATGATATGCTCTATCAAAAAACTCAATATGTTTCACAATCATAAATATTGTACTAAATTAACCACTCTCTATCTCTTGCAAAATCCATTTCTAATCAAATCAAAACAATGTATAACAAAACTAGTTTATTTTTCTTGAAAATTTTCTCTCAAAGATCAATCACACCAATGCACAATTTCCCTCATAAAATTGATCTCAAAAACCTTCACAATTGCTATCAATATCTCTCAAATCAATGTTCAAAATATTTTACAAAGATGCACTAACTTGTCTTCAAACCTATCACAAGTAGTTCAAAATATCTATCTTAAATGTCTCAAATTCTTTCAATAATAGAAGCATATATTATTCTCAAATTCTATCCCAAATGTTTCCAAAACATTAAAAAATGAAGCACAAGATCCTCACTCAAATATTTCCAACAATGCTTATCAAACAATCCTTTTCACTCCACCTTATGTTTTCAAAACATTCACTTCAACAAAACACTTTAAACAAAGGATGATGTGCCCATACCTTTTAATTTACTCTTATGGAGATATGTCTTCAAAAACTATCTCACAAATAACTAATTTCTCTAATGTCACTCCAATGGTTAGATTGCAAGATATTTTCTCAAAACATCCACATGCATTTTCACTTCAAAAGATATTTCACCATACAAAGATTACAATAAATATCAACCACTATAACACCTTATTACTTCTATTATTTCATGCAAAATAATTCTTCAACAAAACAAACTAGAAATTACACACATGAATTTCACATATACACCTTATACCTCCTTATGAAAACACAATAATGCACTTCAAATTTCAATAAGACCAAATAAATTATCACTTCATCTCATGCATCCACAAAGCACTAGCAATCTAAAATTTTACATTTTCAACCCTTTCTAAACCAAAAAATTCAAACCACTTTACTATCCTTATGGCTCCCTAACCATTTCACATCAACATAATAAAAATTAACTAACCCTTATAACTCCCTAACCAAGCTTAAAGTGCATACCTTTAAAATATTTAATTTTGCCCTCAAGTTTTGTTTCCGCTATTCAAAATCGTGACCTCATTGACCCCCGCAACCTAACACAAGGGTAAACACCATGTGGGCTAGCTGCCCACACAAACCCAAGGAGTACGTGCTCCTTCTTCTCTACCACCAATGTAAAATACTTCAACATGCAAAAACCTTTATGCAAATTGAATGTCGAACATGTCGCCTACAACGCGCTTCGTAAGCCGAGCTTGCCAGCTAAGCTACCATCCACCATCAGATGGAGTTTGGGCACCTGCTATCTTAATTTTTGCACTGCCTCAAAATTTGCATAAAACTTTTCTCTACCTCCACCACTTTGCCAAATTCAAAAATTGCAAGTCTTAATTTCTTGGGGATTAATCGAACACCATGGCTTGCAAAATCATTACCCTTTTTATACACATTGCCTTTTGAATTTGGATGTTGGCTCAACTTGGAAAATTTACCTCCATGCAATTTCGATTTTTGGTGCTATTAAACCTTTTCAAAAATATTATAATAATTTAAATCTAAAGTATATTTAAATATTATAATAATTTTTATTTTAACCTTTTGGGTCCTTTAATTTTTAATTATTATAATTATTTAAATATTCATAGATTTAAATATTATAATATTTTTATTTCTTCTTGGACCTTTTCTTTTGAAAACCTCTTCCTTTTTCTTTCGTAAATGCCACCATGGTAAAGCCATTAAACCTTTATTTTTCTTGATATAAATGACAACCAATTTCATTAACCTATGTCATTAATTCTTTGACATCAATGACCATAATATACTAAAAATATTCAACAATCTCCCCCTTTGTCATTGATGACAACCCTTTTCTAAAAATTCCTTTTTCAAAACCATTTGAATCCAAATCTACTCCCTTGAGAAACTGCTCCCCCTAACTGAATGCTCTCCCCCTTACTTAAATATCTCCCCCTTTGACATCAATGGCAAAGGAACTCCTTTGGTGCTAAATATAATACTCTTAGCTTAGCCCCCTCCCCACCTCCTCTCCTTGAGGTGATTAAGTTTGGGGTGGGAGTATCTCTACTCCCAACATACAATACTCTTTTCCTTTGTCAACATTCTTTCTCAACATACCCTTTTGATCCTTTTGAGGGTCCATGTTCTTGCTTGTCTCTAGAAGCTCTGGAAACTTTGTTCTACACAACTTAGCCTTATGCCCTAGATTATTGCACTTGTAACACTTAATGTTATAGTTATTTGAAGGTGTAAACATATTGAAGTTCCTCCTGGTGAAGCCATACTCATTTTTGTCATGAACCCTGCAATGGATTGCTTTATGACCAAATTGATTACAAGAGTAGCAATACCCTTGAAAGAGATGTCCATATTTGAATTTTATCTTAGTAAAACCATACTCCTTTCCATGAGTCTTGCAATGCATAGCCTTGTGACCAAACATATTACACGAAAAACAATGTCCTTTGAAGAAATATTGTCTTGAGCCCACTTGTACCTTAGTCCTTTCTTCTTTGTGATGATCCTTGTTCCTTGTTTGTGCATTGTTTCCTTTCTTAGTGAAGATTCTATTCTTTAAATTATCCTTATAAGTCTTAATTTTTCCTTCACTCTCTTCCTTTGAAACTTCTTCCTCTTTTGATCTTGAGCTTGACCCTTCTTCTTGTTTCCCTTGTCCTTCTTCAAAAAAAATTCATATAAAAAAATGGTGTCTTATTTTATGAAGATCCATTATGATATGCCATATGTGTTGTTGAGCAAGGTGCAGCAAAAGTATTGTCATTGTTGTCAACACAGATAGATAGATCAGTTGATGCAGTTGATGCAGTGGATAGGAGTTCAGAGGTCTATCAGAACATGTACAATGAATTTCCAAGAAGACAGAAGTGGCCCAGATTCAGAAAATCAAAGAAAAAGACAAGTAAGAAAACTGTCGCGATATCGCGACATGTTTTCTGTCGCGATATCGCGATAGGTTGAGAAGAAAGAAGGCAGAAAGCAAAACTGTCATGATTTCATGACATATCGGAGGAGAGAGAAAATGCAGGAAAAATTATCACGATTTTGTGACATGGACGAGGAGAGAGAAGGCGCAAGAGAAATTGTCACGATTTCGTGACACGAATGAGGAGAGAGAAGGCACAAGAAAAATTGTTGTGATTTCGCAACATGAATGAGGAGAGAGAAGGCGCAAGCAAAATTGTCATGATTTCGCAACATGATTGAGGAGAGAGAAGACACAAGGAAAACTGTCGCGATTTCACGACATGTTGGAGGCAAAGAAGCCAAGTGGAAAAACTGTCGTGATTTCGTGACATGTTGGAAGCAAAGAAGGCAAGTAAGAAAACTGTTGCGATTTCGTGACATGTTTGGCAGAGAAGGAGGCAAGTAGAAAAACTGTCACGATTTCACGACATGTTTGAAGAAGAGGCGCAGGAAAAGAAAACTGTCGTGATTTCACGACATGCTCGAGGAGAAGGAGCTCGCAAAGAAAAGTGTCACGATTTCATGACAGGTTCCAAGAGGAAGCGTTAAGGAGAGAAAGTGTCACGATTTTGCGACAGGATCGAAGAGAAAGTGCCAAGGAGAGAAAGTGTCACGATTTCACGATAGGATCGAAGAGAAAGCGCCAAGGAGAGAAAGTGTCATGATTTCACGATAGGATCGAAGAGAAAGTGCCAAGGAGAGAAAGTGTCACGATTTCGCGATAGGGTTGAAGAGAAGTGTAAGGAAGAGAAAGATGTCACGATTTCGCGACATGTTCCATTTTCACTGGCCAAAGACAGAAAAGGCACAAGGCAGCGAAAGTGTCATGATTTCGTGACATGTTCTATTTTTGCGGGCAAAAGGAAGAAAAGGCACAAGGCAGAGAAATATGTCACGATTTCGTGACATGTTTCGTTTTCATGAGCTGGAGGCAGAAAAGGCACAAGGCAGAGAAAGATGTCGCGATTTCATGACATGTTTCATTTTCACGGGCGGAAGGCAGAAAAGGCACAAGGCAGAGAAAGATGTCACGATTTCGTGACATGTTTCATTTTCGCTGGTTGAAGCCAAGAAGAGTAGCGAGAAGGTGAAAGTGTCACGATTTCATGACATGTCTAGTTTTTGCTAGAGCAAGCCAAGAAGAGTAGCGAGAAGGTGAAAGTGTCACGATTTCGTGACATGTCTGGTTTTCTCGAGTGTAAGCGAAGAAGTGGACAAGGAGGCAGAAACTATCATGATTTCGTGACATGTTGTATTTTCATGGGTAAAAGGTGAGAAGGGCAGAAATATATAGAAGTGTCATGATTTCATGACAGGTCGCAACAACACGATAACAGACAGTTAACTGGAACAGAACAATAGTTAAAGGGGAAGTTGTAGAGGAAAAGCATGCAGCCAAAATAAGAAGAGGTAACTTGAGTAAATGCGACAGTTACAGATGCAGTCATGCAACTTTTTAAGAACTAGAGTTAAGTGGAGTAAATCGAATAGTCACATTAATAGAACCGTAAAATACATGCATGCATAGAAATGAATACGAATAGTCATGTTCAAGAAGACTTACAGTCATGGTAGAAATATACGTTGCATGTAACATAATGCACAAAAGGAGTTACACAAAGAAGGATTTACAGTTGACAAGTGGCAGAAGAGAATATTAAAATAACAGTTACGGGTTGCATGCGTAAATATGGAAGCTAAAAATAGAGACTTATATGTTATAAAAGCAGGTCTGCGTGAAGAATATTGCTACTGTTGTAAGTGAGAATTTGCTACGTAAAGAGGGTTAGAAGAGGGTCGAGAGAGAGATAAGCAGAACCGTGAGAGCGTGCAGAGTTTAATCAAGTTTAATTAATTGTAGACCAATAAGGGTTGTGTAAATAGTGAAGGCATTTTTATGTCACTAAATTAAATCAAAATTGCAGTCCAAGTTGGTGCTTGGCATTAGGGGTTGGTGCTCCTATCTGTTGCAGCAGAAAAATAAGGGGTTGGTGCTCCTTCTAGTGGGTGTTGGTAAAGTGTTTGTAAAATTAGTGTTTTGCAAAGGCTGGATTTGGATTGAAGTCCAAGCAGTCATTTTTGAGGAGTAGCCAAATTGGTGAACCTCATTACATTGTGTGTTGTGGTGTGCTCTCTTGTGATTATTGCTTTATCTATTTTCTAGTTCTCTTTGCTTCATTTTTAAGAATTGCAGATCAAATTTTGAGCTACACTGATTCAACCCCCCTCTCAGTGTCATTGTGAGAATATCATGTGTTCCTATAATATCTTCCTTCAAATTGTTATACTCTTCTTAAGGAACCCACTCTGATACCAATTGAAGAACATAGGCTTATATAGAAAGGGGGGTGAACAGTATAAGATCAATGTTTACTTTTCTTTCCCAAGCAATATTATCCAATATTATCAATGGCAACATCAATAATAGTAATCAAAGCAATGCACAAATCATCACACATAAGAGAGACACAAATTTAACATGGTTCACCTAATGTGGGCTACTCCATGGAGAAAATATTTCTTTTAAATTTTCTTAGCAAATATCTTTGTAATAAATTCCCTATTACAATATTTATGGACCTCTATCCAAAGGAGATACCAATCCCCTATGATCTGATTTGTGGATCTCTCTCCATAGGATAACTCTTTCCCCTTTTATCTGGTTCATGGAACTTGATCCAAAAGAACTCTATCTCCTCAACTGGTTCATGGATCTCTCTCCAAAGAAAAATTCTATCTTCCTAGATGGTTCACAGATCTCATTACACGAGAGAACTCTTTCCCCTTGCTCTATTTCATGGATCTCTCTCCACAAGAGAACTTTATCTCCTCTGCTCTTATTTGGTGATCTTATAGAATAATTATGCTCCCAATGCTCTGTCTTGTGGATCTATCTCCATAGGATACCTCTATCCCCACTACACTGGTTGATGGATCTCTATCCACTGGAGACTATTGTCCTCTTTACTTTATCACCTCCAAATTTTGCTCTCTACTTTATCTCAAATCTGTATCAAACTCTACCACTGGTATAGCACAAATATACTCTTACTCTACGCACAAATCTACAGCAAAAATCTATCCCAATTTTAGCACAAATATGCTCTATATCTGTCTCAAATCTACACCAAAACTCTATCTCAAATTTACCCCAAGCCTTAACACAAATCTTGAACAAATCAGCAATCAAACCTGCTCCCAATCCTGTTTCAAGTCTTCATAAGACTTTCTCAAATCTATCCTCAAGTCTTCTAAAAACCTGTCCTCAAGTCTTCTCAAAGACTTACTCAAAATCTATCCTTAAGCCTTCTCAAATACTTGCTCAAATCTACCCTTAAGCCTTCTCAAATACTTGCTCAAATCTGCCCTCAAGCCTTCTCAAATACTTGCTCAAATTTACCCTTAAGCCTTCTCAAAGACTTGTTCAAACCTACTTTCAAGACTTCTCAAATACTTGCTCAAATATGCCTTCAAGCCTTCTTAAAGACTTGCTTAAAACCTATTCTCAAGTCTTCTCAAAGACTTGCTCAAATCTGCCTTTAAGCCTTATCAAAGACTTGCTCAAGTCTACCTTCAATCCTTCTCAAAGACTTGCTCAAATCTATCTTAATGCTGCTTAGTTAACCTGTTAAAATATTTCCAAAATTTGCACACAAACCAAGCTTATATTTTTTTCAAGAAAACTTTCTTGAAACAGATATATTCTACTCAAAATTATTTTAACCTCTAGAACATATAGATAATGATATGCTCTATCAAAAACTCAATATGTTACATACTCACAAATCTCGTACTCAATTAACCACTCTCTATCTCTTGCAAAATCCCTTTCAAATAAAATCAAAAAAATGAATAACAAAATTGTTTTATTCTTCTTGCAAATTTTCTCTCAAAGATCAATCACACCAATACACAATTTCCCTCATAACATTTACCTCAAACATCTTCACAATTGCTATCAATATCTCTCAAATCAATGTTCAAAATATTTCACAAAGATGCTTAACTTGTTTTCAACCCTAGCACAAGTAGTTCACAATCTCTATATTAAATGTCTCAAACACTTTCAACAATAGAAGCATATATTGTTCTCAAATTCTATTCCAAATGTTTCCAAAATATTTAACAATGAAAGTCAAGATCCTCACTCAAATATTTCCAACAATGCTTATCAAACAATCCTTTTCACTCCACCTTATGTTTTTAAAACATTCACTTCAAAAAAATACTTTAAACAAAGGATGATGTACCCATACCTCTTAATTTGCTCTTATGGAGATATGTCTTCAAAACCTATCTCACAAATAACTAATTTCTCTAATGCCACTCCAATGGTTATATTGCAAGATATTTTCTCAAAACATCCACATGAATTTTCACTTCAAAAGATATTTCACCATACAAATATTACAATAAAATATCAACCACTATAACACCTTATTACTCCTATTCTTTCATGTAAAATAATGCTTCAACAAAACAAACCATATTTTACACACATGAATTTCACATATACACCTTATACCTCCTTCTTATGAAAATATAATAATGCACTTCAAATTTCAATAATACCAAAGAAATTATCACTTCATCTCATGCATTTACCGAGCACTAGCAATCTGAAATTTCACCTTTTCAACCCTTTCTAAATAAAAAAAATTCAAACCACTTTACTATCCTTATGGCTCCCTAACCATTTGACATCAACATAATAAAAATTAAAACCCTTATAACTCCCTAACCAAGCTTAAAGTGCATACCTTTAAAAATTTAATTCTACCCTCAAGTGTTGTTGCCATTGTTCGAACCCACGACCTTGTTGGCCCATGTTCCCTAACACAGGGGAAAACACCACATGGGCTAACCACCCACACAAACCCAAGGAGCATGTGCTCCTTCTTCTTCTCTACCACCACCACAAAAGACTTCAACACGCAAAAACCTATGTGCAAATCGAATGCTGAACCTCCCACCTACAACATGCTCTGTAAGCCGAGCTTGCCAGCTAGGCTACCATCCACCGTCGGATGGAGTTTGGGCACCCATTGTCTTAATTTTTGCACTACCTCAAAATTTGCATAAAACCTTTCTCTGCCTCCACCACTTTTTTGAATTTGAAAATTGCAAGTCTTAATTTCTCGAGGATTAATCGAACACCATGGCTTGCAAAATCATTACCCTTTTTTATATACATTTCCTTTTGACTTTGGACGTCGGCTCAACTTGGAAAAGGTGCCTCCATGCAATTTCGATTTTTGGTGCTATTAAAACTTTTCAAAAATATTATAATAATTTAAGTCTAAGGTAGATTTAAATGTTATAATAATTTTTATTTAACCTTTTGGGTCCTTTAATTTTTAATTATTATAATTATTTAAATCTTCATAGATTTAAATATTATAATTTTTTTCTTTCTTCATGGACCTTTTCTTTGGAAAACCTCTTCTTTTTTCTTTCACAAATGCCACCATGGTAAATCCATTAAACCATTATTTTTCTTGACATAAATGACAACCAATGTCATTAACCTATGCCATTAATTCTTTGACATCAATGACAACAATATACTCAAAATTTCCAACACATCCACCGTTTCTCCCATGGTATTCAATCTTACCTTCAAAGTCTACAACTCTTCATAGAAATTGTTCTATACTCTCTCCATCTTGGACCCTTATGTATGTAGTTGTAACTAAAGATGAAGGATTGTGACTTCATTCCTTCCTTTAAATATAATGCAAAGCATATTTTAAGCATATTTAATGTTTTCTTCCCTTCTATGTGGTTTTATTTCATCTACCACTCCAAAAGTGATGAGCATAGTTCCCTTGCATCTCCTTCATCATACTTCTACTTAGTTGTTGTCTCCTCAAGTTGAGTTTCACCATCAATAACTATGTTCTAGATCGACCACTAGTATCAGTCTCTTTTTTATTTTTCAAGGTGCAAAATTTGGATCTTTGAGCAATTAAGATTCTATAAGAAAACAAATTATGTAGTCATGGTGAAAGTTCCTTAAGTCTCCCAAAATGGTCCCCTTTTCTAAATACCATCTGTCATATATACCAAACCTTTTGGTATACCTGCTCTTCCTATATAGTCATTGATATGTGGAAGAAGCTATTTCTTTTGATATACACAGTCATACATGAGAGAGACCTTAAGGCACATGAAAGAGAGTGATATGTGGTACCAAGGTAGTATCGAAAAGGATTCACTCTATCAATGAGACTTAAAAATAAATTCTCATACATGGGTGTGTCTTCCCTATATACTTGGATTTTCTCAATTTTAGGATTAATATCTAATGATAATAATGAATGGGATAAAAAGAGAGTCAAACAAAAAATACAAAAACATGTCCTTATTTCTCCCCAACAATTTTCAAGGATGATGCACATACATCATTATGGGAACTATACTAGGCTTTAGATGTATTATCTATAAGTGCAAGTCAAAGGCATCATTTATACCAAATTTTTTGAATGTGCACAGCACAAAAATTATTTGAAAAATTAAGGTGTTGGTCACTACTGAAAATGAACCTTTTTCAAAAAAATACTATTCTCATTGCAAAACATTCACTATAAACTATAGGACCTCTTATTTAAAAAAAAAAACTTTCAATTTTTCTCAAATATTTATGCCAATTACCACTTAAAAAAGAATTATCCACTTAAAATAAAATTTAATTATGCACCCTTTAACTCCCTAAAAAAAATCTTTCAACTTGCCCTGTTTTTCAATTTTTCTTTTAAAAAAATACCTTTTATGTGGATTGATCTGGTAAATTTACCTTTAAAAATTTTAAACTTTCTTTCAAACACCAACTTCCCTCCTATGCAAGTTATAACATAAAATGGAAAGCAATTTATTTTAAAGGTATTATACCTTTCATCCAAGCATTGACTACAACTTATATGATCCTTACTCAAACTACTTGCCAAATGTCTTGATGTGCCTATAAATTTAAACATTGCTCTGAATGTTTTACTCTCTTGCATTAGACATATTGAAATGTCTTCCAATCAAATTTTATTCTGCCCCCAAATGAGTATTTCACTCACTTTCCAATCAGGTATCTTTTGCATGTGCTTTTAATTCCCCTTTGTGTTTAAAGGCCATAATGTTGAGAATATTACATTATTTGGTAAATATTAAAGTACTTCTATGGTATATTTATACTATTATAAATATTAGGTTAGGTTTTGTGATTTACATTTCCCCTAAAGTATGTGTTAATGTGTGAGAAGAGTCCAAGTGTCATGTAATAAAGTGTGTAAGTGTGTAATATGTGAGAGTGTGCAATGTGTCATATAAGTAAGTCAAGATTCATGTATTCAAGTGAAGAGACACATGATATATGTCAAGATGTAAAGTTAAGGGACATGAGAGTTTTATCATATGTGAGGAATAGAAAAGGATGCATCTCCCATAACTGTGAGGAGAGCAATAGTAAAAGTATTGAAAGGTCATTTGTAAGGCTTTTTTATGGAGATAAATCCCCATGTATTATATCCAAGAAAATCAAACTTTGAATACAATTTAAGCAATAATATTGTAAGTTTATTTATGCATATTATTTTTATTTCATGAATGTTATATTCATTGATATTGATATTATTTTGTGAATGAGCCTTCATATAGTTTATATGATTTATACTTGTAGAGGGAGAAAACTACCATGTCATGTACGATTCTTTGTTGGATCCACTAGAAGCCAAGGTGACCATGGGGTTGTGTTATATTCTCTACACTTAGGGACACCAAAGGAACAAGTTCACCAAGAATAGTTTTAGGACTCATTCCAATTTCAGGGTGAAAATGTTAAATGTGTCAATTAAGCAATCACCTATGTTTGTCCTTTTTATGTTAAATTATGGAAATGAAAGAACAATGCAAAACATGCAAGATGCAAAAAGACAATATTTATCCCTAGTATACTTGTTTTATTCAATGATTTCTAACCCTAGGTCACAAGAAATGAGATATTTTCCTTTGAGTAAGCTCACAAGTAAAATACACAAACCAGACTAAACCCTACATGCAAAACTATGTCTTTCTCTTTCAAATGCCTAGAAATCAATCAAATGTTTTTCCTTTATTTATAACCTAGGTGTGAACAAGAATAGAAAAAGAAAGAAACACACAACCTAACAGCTTTACTTAGAGGACTTATCTAGTTTGATTTTTAATCCAAGCTTTATCTGCAAAATAACTTCACAAAAAATATCCAATAGCCTTATATATGCAAAATAGCTTCACAAAAAATCTAGAAAATATTGTTAGTGTTTGGGAGCCTTCTTAGGCTACTATAATACTAAGCTTGAAGGTGCAACATTCAAGCCTCTTAGTTCCTTTTAGTTGATAATTCATAATAAAAATGAGCTTTGACCTTTGGAACAAATACAACAAAATATGACAACATAGAACAACAAATAAAATGTAAACAAAATGGATACAAAGCTTGAACAAGAATGCAATTTTGAAAGCTAGGATTTGGGGATATATAATTGCCCCCAAGCTAATATGATTTGGAATTTAGGTGAAATAAGATGATTACAATTAGGATAGGACATATACATAGACAAAATAGGAAACAAAGGGCATTCAAAATGAAACCCTAGGGTTTTGGGATAAATGATCACCCCAAAACTTAACTAAACTAAATCCACACCCTATATGATACTCAGCGTGGATTTGGTAACAATGTTGAAATGGATGCAAAATTCCCGATTGGTGAAAGCAAGGATTTCATCAAATTTTTTCCCTATAGAATATGATGTGTGGATTCACACAAGAGTGTTAAAATCCTTAAAATAGAGACCAAAATGCAACATAACAAAAAATAAGATAAAAATGTGAACTAATGAATACAAAAAAATAACTTAGTGATATTGTGGAAGAAGCAAGAGCAAAGGTGGAAGACCTCTCCTCCCTCAAGAAGAAAAATTATCATCAAATCTTTCTCCACTTGAAAAATCACAAGGATCACACCAACAGTAGAGCATTAAAGCACCAAAAACATTAGAATATTGCTAGCAAGATCACTTAAGTAGAATTCGAATAGTTGAGATTCACTTAGTAACTTGGTATCACCGGGGAAAAAGGTTGATCCAATCCCTTTATTTATAAAGGGTTTGGATGGATAAAATATGGTAGAATGAAATTTAACCTTGATTAAACTGATGCCCCAAAAGGATCAGCCTAAAAATTAGGTTTTTGAAGAAAAGCCCTAAATTTTTTTAATTTGCATCCCATAATTTACTAGGCATAGATTTGGTCAAGGTTAACAAAAGCAAGGCAAAATGCAAGAAAAAGGGGCCAAACTTTCTCCTTGCAAGTTTTAGAAGCTCTCAATGGAAACTAAGGAAAAATGACTCATCTAGGAGGGTCAATTTTTTGTGTCTATATTTTACCCTCTTTGATACATTTATGGCCTAACAAATGTGTCAAAGAAAGATGTATACACCTATGGGAAAAAAGGATGGCAAACACAAGGGAAAAAGAGGTGGCTGGTTTAGAAGAAAGGGGTGGTGCACAAATAGTGTCGTCTCGAATACTCTAAATACTTGGCATGCAAAATGAGGCATTAGGGATATTAATGCCTCTCAATCCAGGGCGCCCCTCAAGTTTCGAAAGGAATGTAAAATTCCTAAGGAAACTTGAAATGACAAACTCAAAGAAAAGAGAGTGACAAACAACAACAAATAAAATGGAGCCAAAGAGGAAGAAGGAGGTGAGAAAAATACAAAGAAGGAAAGAGAAGGAGGAACTTGCATTGTTAAGTTTTATTTTATTATTATTATTATATATATTGAACATGATAACCACAAACATAATGAAATGTGAAATGATCCTAACTAAAATGCATGAATGAATCTAACTAAATCTAATATGCAAGCTAAAATGAATGTAGAATGAAATGCATGGATGAGCAGATGGAAGAAGAAAAGTAAGAAAGGAGAAGAAAACAAACAACAAAAGAAGAAAGAAAAATAAAATAAGAATAAATCAAAAGCTCCAAAAGGTCAAAATAAAACAAAAGAAAATAGATATAGCGGAATCCTGTGAGGATGTATGCTTGAAAATGGCCAAATGGAGGTTGCCCCTTGCTAGTGGTCATGAAGCTATCCTGTAAGGGTATCATGCTCACAAAGATGGACAAGTGGAGTGGTATGTACTATGGGTGTAGTGCTCATTAAGATGGCTAGAGAGAAAGAGATATACTCGCTAGGATGTATTCTCACAGATGGTTGAATGGAGGTTACCTCTTGCTCATGACCATGAATCTATCTGATATGGGGTACTAAAATGATGTGATTGATTTAATAAAATTTGTACTACCCGATAGGGTTCTGGTGTGTGCACAAGCTGAGTGAATAGAACGAAGCATAACCTGCATGTGTGTATACTAGAAAATAGAGAGAAGAAATATAGATAAAGAAGAAGAACAATGCATGTGTTCATCCTTCTCAAATAAGAATATCGAGAAAGAAGAAAGTGTGAACAAAGAAAGATTCATATATAGAAGAAAATAACATGTACCCTTGTCTTGGCAAAACTGATAAAGAAAACATGTAAAGTATAAGGATACACAAAAGAAGAACTACATTCCTTGACTTGTAGATAATGGTGATGATCATTTATACTTTCAAGGTCAAGGAATATAGAATGGCATGAGAAAATAAAATTATGGAAATGCATGGATATGAGCCTTAGGTTGGGGATTTGCTAGGCATAAAATCCCTAGTGTAAGTGCAATGCATGTGAGTTATGATCTAACTATGTTTTATCACTTGCCATTGTCATGGAATCCCAAAAAATCTATATGATCAATCAATCATGCAAGTATGAACAAGCAATATTGCAATTGCATGCCAAGAAGAATGCAAAGAATAAAATTTTAGGTAGAACATGCAAAATGTGATAGGTAGACATGCAGTATAAACAAACAAACAAAATGTAGTATGGAAACTAATCTAAATGTAATATGAATATGTAGAGTGCTAAGTTATACATAGTATCTATTTAGATGCATTATATTCATTGGTTCTTTAATATATTTACCATCAAGATAAGCTAAATGATAGGCCCCTAGACCAAACGTAGTTGTTATGATAAAGGGGCCTAACCAATTGGGTTGAAACTTACCTTTAATATCTAATCAAGCATTGGTGTTATTTTGGTTTTCCTTGAGGATAATGTCCCCAACCTCAAAATAATGATTCCAAACTCTCTTGGAATAAGGTCACTTGACACTAACTTGATAGGCTCACAAATGCTCTAATGCATGAATGTGCTTTTCATCCAGTAGCTCCTATTGATTCAAATAATCCAAGTGATATTCATCACTGACCAAATATCTTGCAGCAAGATGCACAATGAAGGAAACTCTAACTCAAACTAAAATACCACCTTAGTCCCATAGACCAAGACATATAGAGAAGCACCTATAGGAGTTCACACACTAGTGTGATAGGCCCACAAAGCTAGATAAAGTTAGATATGCCAATCACGATCAATCTTACTAAATAACTTCTTGTGTATCTTGATCAATGACTTATCCATTACCCTCGAGGTAATACGAAGTTGATCACATGTGTTAAATCTTGTACTTAGCACAATGTTTATGGATATCCTTGTTCTTGAAAGGAGTGCCATTGTAAAAAACAATCACCAAATAAATATTGAACCTACAAAGGATCTGGTTGAAGATGAACTTGGAAGCCTAAACTCTAATCACCATGGCCAAGGGTATGGCTTCGACCCATTTAGTGAAGTACTATGTTGCTATTATGATAAACTTGTGACCATCATACAACATTGGGTTAATATTCCCTAAAATGTTCAATTTCCACATGGAAAATGGTCAAGGGGAAGAAATAACTTGAAGGTACTGATAAGGAGCATGGACAAGGTTGTTATGACATTGAAACTTATCACAACATTGAACATGGTCACATGCATCTTTCTCCATGGAAGGCCAATAGTACCCCATCCAAAGGATATTTTTTTCAATAGCATGATCTAATTATATTATGAGAAACCATCCATGAGTGAGATCATACCATATTTGGTGGTAAAATCTATTATCTGATCTATTTTGGGCAAGGTAAAATCATCCTTGGGATATGCTAAGTTAATGTCCCAAAATTTGGTACATATCCTGATTGTTCCCATATTCATAGCCACTGTAACAATGTTGGAGGTCCAATTAGAATAGTAGATGGATTTGATAAAACTAATTTCAAGGAGTTGTTGGAGCTTCTCCTTGAATAAAAGGATGATCTTAGGATACATCTTCCTAAGTTTATACTTAACAGGCTTAGCACTATACTTCACTACCAAATGATGTATAACAAGGGAGGGATCAAACCCCGACACGTTGGCATATTAGTCCAAGAAAAAATATCATGGAACTCTTTCAAAAAATTAGTCATTTGCTCTTGCTCATCCATGGATAAGGCTTTACCTAGCTTAAGGATTCTAGGGCTCTCCTCATAACCTATGTTAACATCTATGATCTCATCAATAAAAATGGATGACTCATCCTTAATAGGAGGTGGGGTAGGAATCACTCCTAGTTTCTCAAGGTCCTCATAATACATAGAACCCAAGTCCTCATGAGAACTAAGAGACTCAAACTATGCAATGCAAGGGACTAGCCCATCAAAGAAGAAGTCATTCTGAGGAATATCCTCATGAGCCATATTAAAAAAGAGTGTCACCTTCAACATACTCCTCTAGGGTTAAAACTAACTCAGGGTGCACCAAAGTGCAAAAAAGAGAGGAAGAAGGTAGTCCCTCATCCTCATCACTCCACTCTAATATGTCACGATATAGATTTGAAAGAGGCTTTTAAAGAAAATAATTGACTTGATCCTTTGATGAAATGTTTGTTAATGGTTTCTCACTCACTTTTAGATTTGTATATTTCTTAGTCAAGTGATGTGAGGATACTGATGGACATAAGTGAAGATCATATTGAGCTTGCTTAACTAGCAAATAATATTGAAATAGGTGAGAATCATCTAGAATGGTAATAAATTGATCCTTAAATTCAAACTTCAGACATTGATGAAAATTAGAAGGTACAACCCTCATCACATGAATCCAAGGGCATCCAAGAAGGAGATTAAAGAATGCAGGATAAGACACCACATAGAAAAAGGTATCTAAGATCTTAGGTCCAACCCTAAATGGGAAAGAAACAACACCGCAAGCCTCTTGGGACTCAGTTTTGAAATATTTGATGATGATATTGGATTTTGTTAAATCTTCTTCTTTTAATCCAAACTTTAGGAAAAACTGATAAGTGCATATATTGAGGGAAGAACCACTATCAATCATAATTCACATGATAAATGTTTCCCCAATAAATGTAGTGATGTAAAGGGAATAATCCTCTTGTAATTCTAAGAAAGGCATGTCATCATTCAAAAATGTGACATGATGTATCCCAAGAGAATTTACAACATTAGCTATAACACTAGGAAAAATGTTTGAAGGGATATATTGTTGTCTTAGAAGTTTCAACAAAGCTTCCCTATCAATAGGAGAAGTTTCCAAAAGCTCTAAGAGAGAAATCTTGGATGGTTTACTAGCTAATTGTTTTTGAATGTCGAAGGAAACTTTAGGTTGTAGCTTCAACACTAAATATGGTGTTTCTAATATCATGTTCATTTTTTGGGTATTCTTCAAAAGTAAGGTGGTTTGGATGAATAACTCCTCTCCTATGGAGAATGTTAAGTTGGTTGGACTTGGTCTTGTTGCCTTGTAGGTACTACTATCATACCAACCATATTATCATAGGGAGATGGTACATTCCTATATAACCCTTGATTAGTTGTTTGTTGATCATGATTAGGGAGGGGGTCTTGGAAGACCTCCATGTCTTGATTTTTGTGGGTGCTTGTTGAGTAGGAGGTTAATTATTTGTTGGAGAACTGGTTTGATAACCTTCTATAACAAGTCATCCTTCATCAATTAGGTCATGCACCACATGTTTCAACCTCTTACATGAGTTTGTGAAGTGCCCCTCCACTCTATGATATTCACAATATTGACCAAGCCAATTGTGGTATCATGTTGCCTTATGGGAGGCAACTCAATCATATTAGCTTTCAAAAGCTACTTTAGAACCACTGTCATAGGTATGTTTGAAGAACACAAGCTTATACTGAGAGGGAGGGTGAACAGTATAAGACCACTTTTTACTTTTATTTCCCAATCAATATTATGCAATGTATCAATAGCAATATCAACAACAATAATCAAAGAAATGCACAAATCACCACACACAATAGAGACACCAATTTAACATGGTTCACCCAATGTGGGCTACTCCACGAAGAAAATATTTCACTAAAATTTTCTCAATCAATCTCTTGGGAATCCTTTCCCTATTACAATGTTTATGGACCTCTATCCAAAGGAGACACCAATCCCCTAATCAAGTTCATGGATCTCTATCCATAGGAGAACTCCTTTCTCCTTAGCTCTGGTTGGTGATCTTCTAGAAGAACTATTGCCTCCACTGCACTGGATAATGGATCTCTATCCATCCCCACTTAGAAGACCTATCCTCACTGCCCTAGCTAATGGATCTCTATCCATCGGAGACTATCGTCCTCTATACTCTATCACCTCCAAATCTTGCTCTTAGCTCTGTCTCAAATTTGTACTAAACATAGTCCTTTGATCTAGCAAAAATTTGCTCAATATCTATTTTTGATCTGGCACAAACCTATCCTCAAATATGCACCAAACTTTGTCCTCAAATTTTTACTAAATATAGTCCTTCGGTCTACCACAAATTTTTCCTCAATATCTATCCTTAAATCTGCACCTTCTGTCTAGTACAAATCTATCCTTAATATTTGTCCCAAGCCTTAACACAAATCTTGATTCAATCACAAATCAACTCTGCTAGATTTACCCCAAACCTTAACCCAAGGTTTGAACAAATCAATCAATCAACTCTTATCACAAGTCTTCTCAAAGACTTATCTCAAATATACCTTGTAAGCTTCCACAAAAGCTCACACTAATTTGTCCACAAGTCCTCTCTAGAACTTGTCCAATCTGCTCAAAAATTCCTCTCTAGAACTTGTCCAATCTGCTCAATAATCTCTATCCTCAAACTCTGTATTGTAAGCTTCCACAAAATCTCACACAAATCTATTCACAAGTCTTCTCAAAGACTTACCTCAAATCTGCTCAACAAGTCCTCACTAGAACTTGTCCAATCTCATAGAAACATATAGAGAATTGTTAGAGACTCAATATGCTTCATACCACAATGCTCAATCACTTTCAACCTCTCTTTTTACCACAAAAACATATAGAGAATTGTTAGAGACTCAATATGTTTCACACTCACAATAATGCTCAATCACTTTCAATCTCTCTTTTTACCACAAAAACATATAGAGAATTGTTAGAGACTCAATATGTTTCACACTCACAAACACTCAACCTCTTTCTCAAATCAATTTAGAATATAGAACAATTTGTTTCATAGAACTAGAACTATCACTTCAACACTTCCACTTGACTAGGCTCAACCAACTCCACTCAATCAATCACTCAATGAAATACTCCTTGCTCACAAACCCTAGTCCAAGCATATGAACACTCACTCAATAATTTCCAACAATGCTTATCAACCAATCTCACATAACAATGATACTCATGATCTTTGCAAATCCTAGTTCAAGTTCTTCACTCAATCAATCACTTCAACAACAATGCTTATCAAATAATCCTCACATAACAATGATACTCATGGTCTTCCACAACTTCACATAACAATGATACTCATGATATTTGCAAACCCTAGCTCAAGATAACTCAATAAATCACTTCAACAACAATGCTTATCAAACAATCCTTTTCACTCCAACTTAGCATTCACAACATTCAACAATCACTCACTAGGAAGATGTGCCCATACCTTTTTGTTTGATGTAGAAGTGACCTCAAAATCTGTTTTAAACACAATTTTCTTCTTTGCCAATTTCAATGGTTAGATGACAAAAATATCTCACTAACTCTTTTCAAAAATATTTCTCAAACACAAAAATAATCAAACTTGATTACACCTTATTACTCCAACTTTATAACTCAAACCTTCCAAAATTAAAATAAAATATTTAATTTTTAAAAACCCTTATATCTCCCTCAAAGACCTTAGCCAATATTTATTTATCACAAACCAAACACCTCCAAAATCTCAAACCTTCCACAAACACCACAGCGCATACCACATACAACCTTAGAAAAAATTATGGTGCATACCTTGCAATCAAAATGTCATGGTGGGTTTTGAATGCATGACTACTCCTTCACCAAGTGCCTTACCAAGGTGCTAGCCCACCACATGGGCTACTAGCTCCCACGTGAAGGGGAAGGCAAAATCCTTCCTCTTATTTATCTTTGATCGGTATGACGTCCAAATACTAACACTCCGCCTTGCAAAAACAAATTCGACGGGCTTCGAACCTTGCACCTCGAGCCTATCAACCTTAGTGCCTCCCACAAATGCCAGCTATGCTACGCAATGTTGTGCAATGAAAATAGAGCACCGCTCCCCTTTGTCCTTTCCTCTGCAACCAATAACTTTGAAATGTGAAATCTTCCTTCCTCCTTGCACGATAGTCAAAGTCTTTTGCACTTTACATGAATTGCATTTGGATGATTTATTAACAATGTTATGCCCCCTTCTTATATGCTTTAGACCATGCTTTTATTGACGTCGACGGATGAATTCAATTTTTGAATTCGAATTTGAATAGTCTTTATAACCCATCCTTAGGGTTAATAAATTAATTTTATTATATCCCAACCTTAGGATTAATAAATTAATTTTATTATAACCCAACCTTAGGGTTATAAATTAATTTAATAATTAAATTATAATTAATCTATAATTAACTTAATAACTTTTAAATTAAATTAATTAATAAATTAATTTATAATGAAATTATTTAAATTAATTTAAATCTTCCCTTTTAATATTATAATAAAATATTATAATATTATTTTCTTGGGTCTCTTCTTTGCACTTTGGACCACATCTAACTACCTGGAACCGGATCTGACCAACTGGAAGTAGACTCTCCTTTTTGCACTGATTGCGGAACTACTTCTCCTCGCACTACTCACTGAATGACCACTCACTCTTGACATCAATGACAACACATCTACTCAAAATGTCCAAAAATCTCCCCCTTTGTCATTGATGGCAACCCAATTATCTTTTCAAATTTCCTTAACCTATTTTTGTTCTGCTCCCCCTGACTCAATGCTCTCTTCTTAAATCAAATCTCTCCCCCTTACTCAAATCTCTCCTCCTTTGACATCAATGGCAAAGGGTCACCTTTGGGGCTTAGGGCTAAGAATGAGTCTCTTAGCTTAGCCCCTCCCCCACCTCCTCTTGAGGTGGTTAATTTTGGGGTGGGAGTATTTCTACTCCCAACATACACTGATATTTACCTTTGTCCACTTTCCTTCTCATCTGATCCTTTTGATTCCTCTAACTATTCATGTTCTTACTTGTCTCTAGAATTTTTTCTCTACACCACTTTGTTGTGTGTCCATAATTATTGCACTTGTAACACTTAATATTGTTATTCCTTGTAGGTGCAAATATCTTGGGATTTCTTCTAGTGAAGCCATATCTATTCCTGTCATGGACCCTGCAATTCATTGCCTTGTGACCAAACTGATTACATGAGTAACAATACCCATGAAAAAGTTATTGTTTTTTTGAAGTTCCCATTTTCCTGTCTTTCATGTGTCCTGCAATGTGAAGCTTTGTGCCCAAATATGTGACATGAGAAACATCATCCATTGAAATTTCCTTGCCTTGACCTCATTGGTCTCTTAGTCTCTTTTACCCTATGTTGGTTCCTGTTCCATCTATTTCTCCTTTGTGCATTGTTTCTTTCCTTGTTGAACTTTCTATTGTCCAACTCATCCTCAGAAGTCTCACTTTCTCTTACATTGTCTTCTTCTGAAGTTTCTTCTTCTTATAACTTGAGGTTGACTCCTCTTCCTATTTCTTTTGTACCTGTTCAAAACCAAGACCTGTCTTGCTTGATGTAGGCTTTTGTGTCTTGATAATATTATCCAAATTCTTTGAGCTTCTTCCAAACTTGTGTAGCTTCTCCTTAGACTTTTCTACTTCCTTCCTTAGTGAAGCTACTTCTTGTTCTAACCTTTCACATTCTAAGACCTTTTCTTCTAACTTATCCTTGAACTTCTTTGTCTTAGCCATTGACTTGTTTAGATCCTCTATAAGCTTTCCTCTCTCTTCATCACATTCTTGAAACTGAAGCTTAAGTTGGGAATTTTGCTTTCTTACCTTCTTCAATGTGTTAAGAGCATAAATAAGCTCTCCCTCAAGATCAACTTCTCCTTTTTCTGATTCTTCCTCTATTTTTTTACCTTTGAAAACATATTCATTCTCTTCTGACTTGTCTTCTATAGGATCACCTCCTTCTTCTTCTAGTGCCATTAGAATATTCTCTTATGGTCCTTCAAGTGTATCTTCATATTCATCATCACTGAAATTGAAACCATTCTTTGTACAACTATCTTCAAGATGTCCAAAATTACCACATCTAAAACACTTGAGAATTATTGGTGACATTTTCTTAATTTCATCCTTTTCCTCTATCAGAAATAGAACTTCATCTTTATCATTATCTGAGAAACTATTATCACTATCACTTGAGTACTTACTTGCCTTGTTTGCATAGTAGCTCCTCTTTTGTCTTTGAAATAACTTCTTTCCTTGTTTTCCTTGTCCATCCTTGCCTTTCTTTTGGTACCTATATTTTTTTGATTCCCTGTTCTTATGATCCTATTTTTCTTCATCATTGCTATTTTTGGATTCTTGAAAATCAGTTGCATAGTGACCATAATTTCCACAATTGAAACATCTAACAGATTTTGCATCTTTAAATCTTCTTGGATCCTTATTCCTTCTGCCATAATTTGCTTCTTCATCACTGGATGACTCATTGCTTGAATATGACTTCTTGCCCTTTGTCTTCTTAGTAGCTTTGAAGGTTACTTCCTTCCGGAGATTAGGTTCCTCTTTTGTTCTCATATCAAAAGTTGTAAGAATACCAAGTAACACATCTCTTGTCAAAATATCACCATATTTTGATTCCTCTATAGTAGAGATCTTTTCACTAAACATTTTTGGAAGAGATCTTAAGATCTTATCACAAACATCAGATTCTTCAATCTCAAGTCCAAGTCCTTGCATGGCGTTAACAACCTCATCTACACGAAGTAGATAAGTACTAATATTTTCCTCATCCTTCATTTTTAAGTCTTCAAATTATCCTTTGATATTTCGTATCTTTGCCTTTTTGACACTTTTATCTCCTTCATATATGCTTTGCAACTTATCCCAAATTGCCTTTGCTTATTTGCAATGCATAACCTTTATGAACTTTGTTCTATGCAAACCTCTCAAAATTGCATTCATTGCTTTTGAATTGTAATGATGTAGAAGCTTACCATATTTATCTGTAGGTGGAGTAGTTGGTGGTGTGTATCCATTTTCAATTGCTTCCCATATTTCATTACCAAGTGCCATCAGGTGAATATTCATTCTCATACTCCAAAATATATAATCGCTTCCATAAAATACTGGTGTTGAATTATCTGAGGACCCATTATTAGAATCCATTTTTTTCTTGAAAGCTTTTCCTTCAAGCTGTTAAAATCTTTCGAAGGAACTCGCTTTGATACCAATTGAAGAACACAAGCTTATACTGAGAGGGGAGGTGAATAGTATAAGACCACTTTTTACTTTTCTTTCCCAATCAATATTTTATAATGAATATCAACAAAGTAATCAAAGTAATGCACAAATCACCACACACAATAGAGACACCAATTTAATGTGGTTCACCCAATGTGGGCTACTCCACGGAGAAAATATTTTACTAAAATTTTCTCAATCAATCTCTTGGGAATCCTTTACCTATTACAATTTTTATGGACCTCTGTCCAAAGGAGAAACCAATAACCTAATCAAGTTCATGGATATCTATCCATAGGAGAACTCCTTTCTCCTTAGCTCTGGATGGTGATCTTATAGAAGAACTTCTACCTCCACTACACTGGCTAATGGATCTCTATCCATTGAAGACTCATGTCCCCACTCAGAAGACCTATCCTCACTGCCCTGGCTAATGGATCTCTATCCACTAGATACTATCATCCTCTATACTCTATCACCTCCAAATATTGCTCTTAGATCTATCTCAAATCTATACTAAACATAGTCCTTCGGTCTAGCACAAATATGCTCAATCTCTATTTTTGATCTGGCACAAACCTATCCTCAAATATACCCCAAATTCTATACTCAAATCTATACTAAACACAGTCCTTAGGTCTAGCACAAATATATCCTCAATCTCTATCCTCAAATCTACACTAAACACAATACTTCATTCTAGTACAAATATGTCCTCAATCTCTATCCTCAATCCTTAACACAAAGCTTGATTCAATCACAAATAAACTCTACTATATCTGCTCCAAACATTAACCCAAGGTTTGAATAAATCAATCAATCAACTCTGCTCACAAGTCTTCTCAAAGACTTATCTCAAATCTGCCTTGTAAGCTTCCACAAAAGCTCACACTAATAGGTCCACAAGTCCTCTCTAGAACTTGTCCAATCTTCTCAACAAGTCCTCACTAGAACTTGTCCAATCTACTCAATAATCTTTGTCCTCAAACTATGTATTGTAAGCTTCCACAAAAGCTCACACAAATCTATTCACAAGTCTTCTCAAAGACTTACCTCAAATATGCTCAACAAGTCCTCACTAGAACTTGTCCAATCTCACAAAAACATATAGAGAATTGTTAGAGACTCAATATGCTTCATACCACAATGCTCAATCACTTTCAACCTCTCTTTTTACCATAGAAACATATAGATAATTGTTAGAGACTCAATATGTTTCACACTCACAATAATGCTCAATCACTTTCAATCTCTCTTTTTACCACAAAAACATATAGATAATTGTTAGAGACTCAATATGTTTCACACTCACAAATACTCAACCTATTTCTCAAATCAATTTAGAATATAGAATAATTTGTTTCACAAAACTAGAACTATCACTTCAACACTTCCACTTGACTAGGCTCAATCAACTCCACTCAATCAATCACTCAATGAAATACTCCTTGCTCACAAACCCTAGTCCAATAATATGAACACTCACTCAATAATTTCCAACAATGCTTATCAACCAATCTCAAATAATAATGATACTCATGATCTTTGCAAATCCTAGTTCAAGTTCTTCACTCAATCAATCACTTCAACAACAATGCTTATCAAACAATCTCACATAACAATGATACTCATGGTCTTCCACAACTTCACATAACAATGATACTCATGATCTTTGCAAACCCTAGCTCAAGATAACTCAATAAATCACTTCAACAACAATGCTTATCAAACAATCCTTTTCACTCCAACTTAGCATTCACAACATTCAACAATAATTCACTAGGAAGATGTGCCCATACCTTTTTTTTTTATGTAGAAGTGACCTCAAAACCTATTTTAAACACAATTTTCTTCTTTTGCAATTTCAATGGTTAGATGACAAAAATATCGCACTCACTCTTTTCAGAAATATTTATCAAACACAAAAATAATAAAACTTGATTACACCTTATTACTCCAACTTTATAACTCAAACCTTCCAAAATTAAAATAAAATATTTAATTTTTAAAACCCTTATATCTCCCTCAAATACCTTAGCAAATATTTATTTATCACAAACCAAACACCTCCAAAATCTCAAACCTTCCACAAACACCACAGCGCATACCACATACAACCTTAGCAAAAATTATAGCGCATACCTTGCAATCAAAACATCACGGTGGGTACCCAAGTGTTGTAGGTGAGTTGGAGAGGAGAGGGCAATCCTCCAAGGGAGGTCCCAGGTTCGAATCTCCACCCTACCAAAAATTTGAATTGGGTACCCAAAATCCAATTGATAATGTTGGTGCGGGCAGGGCCGGGTGCGACTCTGGGTGACTTTGATGATGTAGAACCCCTTGTTCGTGGTCTCTCAGACCAAGGCATCCCCGCAAGGAGTTTTTTGCTTTAAAAAAAAATCACAGTGGGTTTTGAATGTGTGACTACTCCTTCGCCAAGTGCCTTACCAAGACGCTAGCCCACCACGTGGGCTACTAGCTCCCACGTGAAGGGGAAGGCAAAATCCTTCCTCTTATTTATCTCCAATCGGCATGACATCCAAAGACTAACACTTCGCCTTGCAAAAACAAAGTCGATGAACTTCTAACCTTGCACCTCAAGCCTATCAATCTTAGCGCCTCCCATGAATCCCAGTTATGCTACATAATGTTGTGCAACAAAACCGGAGCACCGCTCCCCTTTGTCCTTTCCTCTGTAGCCAATAACTTTAGAATACAAAATCTTCCTTCCTCTTTGCACGATAGTCGAAGTCTTTTACACTTTACATGAATTGCATTCATATGATTTATTAACAATTTTATGCCCCCTTCTTATATGCTTTAGACCATGCTTTTATTGATGTCGATGAATGAATTCGATTTTCGAATTGTCTTTATAACCCATCCTTAGGGTTAATAAATTAATTTTATTATATCCCAACCTTAGGATTAATAAATTAATTTTGTTATAACCCAACCTTAGGGTTATAAATTAATTTAATAATTAAATTATAATTAATCTATAATTAACTTAATAAATTTTAAAGTTAATTAAATTAATTAATAAATTAATTTATAATGAAATTATTTAAATTAATTTAAATCTTCCCTTTTAATATTATAATAAAATATTATAATATTATTTGCTTGGGTATCTTCTTTGCACTTTGGACCACATCTAACTACTTGGAACCAGATCTGACCAACTGGAAGCGAACTATCCTTTTTGCACTGATTGCAGAACTGCTTCTCCTCACACTGCTCACTAAAACAGACTTTTGACATCAATGACCACTCACTCTTTATATCAATGACAACACATCTACTAAAAATGTCCAACAATGTTGAGTCTTGTGAACTTCCTTGGGGTTTTGGTGGTTGGCTAAGCACCATCTTTTGTAGGGTGTTAACAACATTGTTAACAGGTCTACTATCCATTACTCCATAACCTACCACATGCTTGTTCTTATACTTTGTTTTTTTGGTCCTGTATTCTTTTATATTAAGTTGAACTCTTCGTATAAGGTCTTGCTCTACCATTCTTGCTAGATCTATAGCTTTTTCCAAAGATGTGATAGTTATTGTTTCGAATTTATAATATATTTATTCTTATAAATTCCCAATAAATATCTCAAACATATCTAGAGGTAAGGTATATCTCAAGCATCCAACTAGACTCCTCCAACGAGACAAGTTTTTTGAAAAACTTCCATCTCTACCTTGTTTTAGAATATAAACATCTTTCATAGTAACATTATTTTCAACATAAGCACCAAATTGTGAACAAACATTTTAGCTATCTGTTCAAAATTCCTCAAAGAATGATTTGGTAGTTGATAATACCACTCTAATGCCATACCACCAAGGCTCTTAGGGAACGTCTTCAACAACAACATTTCATCATATATGATATCATGGTATATTGTCCTGAACATCCTTAGATGCTAAATTAGATCTTCTATTCCCTTATAGATAGGTAAAATTGGTATTGGAAAATTCTTAGAGTAGGGCCTAGAGGTAATGATAGGGTCTAAGGGTTGATTGTACATTTCTCTATAGTTGTAGGTGAAACTAGGTTGTTGAATCATGTCCACTCTTGAAACCAATTGTTTCACCACATTAGTTAAACTTTGCATCTTAGGATTATTGTTGTGCAATACCCCTAGATTACCTAGGGTAGGGGTATAGGCAGGTTTATGAAAGGGTACTTGGTGAATATTGGAGGCATTGACATTGTTATGGTATGGGTTATGATATGTGGTATCTTATTATGGAGGATAACTAACATTTGGTGGAACAAAAGCATGAATGTTGAGATTAGCAGAACAAGGAGGAAATTGACAATGATCTTGATATGCACTACTAGTTGGAAGAACTTGTGAAATTCTTTCAACATTGGTGATTATATGATGCAGGAGCATATAGTGGTGTAAGAGTGATCTTGCATCATAAAAAATTTGTATTAATTTTTATTCTTTTATAAGTTTTTTTAGTTGTTTAAGGACATGTATGAATTTGAAATTTCACCCCAAGGAGCGGGATGGAAAAATAGACCTAATGGTGAAAGAATCACCCTAATATCTTGAGAAGAAGTTGGGGGGGTAGAAATATTTAAACAATAAACTATTAAAGCAATATAAACAATAACAATATCAAGTACAATTTATGATCAACTTTGATATAAATCTTAGGATCTATTTTATAGCTCGCCCGAACTTCTTAATTTATGCCTTTAAAGAATACTTCTCTTTGGTGATCTTGCTTGTTCATAACTCTTCTATGAGACCTTTTCTTTTTGATTTACTAACATAGTTTTGTTAGCATTGTACTATGAACAATACTTTTGTTTTAGAACAATCTGTTGTTGTAGAACCAATACTTTTTTCTATAACTTCCATTTTTACTATTAATTTTTATCTATTTATAAGTTTTATAACCGATTTTGCTTATTATAACTTAATAAGAATTTTGACTAATATTTTATATTAATAATTAATTATATAATTAAAGAAAAGATAGATGTAGTATGCTTTTCTCAAGAACATGAAACTCAACCCAACAATTGCCAACCATGCAATATCTCATATAACAATGATACTCATGTTCTTTCCAACAACCAATATCTTTTCTCAACCAAATAGGGCTTCAACAACAATGCTCAAAGACAAGGTTTAACCAACATCATTCAACTCAACATTAACCTTGAAGCATTCAACCAATCATCACAAGAAAAGGAAACAAGTAGAAATCCTTTTCCCTCCAAAGATATTTGAACAAACCAGCCACCCACACAATATCACCAAATGCAAAGAATAACTTGTTCAAATCAACTCAATGGAGTAAGCCCAATATCATATATCAAGTAAAAGCAATAACTTGATCAACCAACCTCTATGGAAGCAATTCAACCATCAACCTCAACACAACCATCCAAGGGTTTCACCAACTCAAAGCAAGTATCAAGACTCACAACCATAAACCCTAGTGCACAATGCTTCCACTACCTCAAACCAAAATTATGCATTCACCAAAATTCTCATCAAGGATAACAATGCATAAGTAGTCTTTAACAAACCAGAAACTAGGACTTACATCCAACCAAAGGAAACCTAGTTGAATACCTTTTCACTCCAATCTTATTTCAGAAAAACATACACCAATCATACTCATAAGAAGAATGTGCCCATACCTTATTGAAGTGAAGGACCCCTTTGGAAATCTGCCACAATCACAAAATTCTTTTGCCAATCTTTACAAGGGTTAGTAGATCACAAAATAATCAACATTACTCCACTTTTCAATAATCATCACCAAAGCCTTTAATTGCACAACTTCCTTATCTCTCCTAAAACCACTTGTACCATAAAATAAAATAAATCACAACATTGCATAACCTTATAACTCCCAAAACCACTTATACCATAAAAGTAAAATAAAACATTTTATATCATGCATAAACATTCCACACTTTAGTTATGACTCCCCTAAACCTTTGATGTCCACTATACTTTTCAAACATTCAAATAAAAATATATTTTATTTCCATTCACCTTATAACTCCTCAAAACCAAACACCACAGCCTACTAAACCTTATGCCTCAAAAACCAACTTTATACTATAAAACTTCTCAAACCTTATGACTCCCTTAAATTAAACTTTACCCACTAAAATGTATAACTTCCCTTTGTTTTATAGACAGAAATATGTACCTTGGTGTTTTATGATGGCGTGATTGACCTCATCTCTTGCGAGACCTAGCGCTGCTCCGAAAGTCTTGCCTCCATGACCACAACGGACGGCTGCGATGTCTCTTGGGATCTCATCCCACGGTGCACGGTGCCCTACCGAAATATCTTGAATCCGACGGTCCAATTCACCTCGGGGATCCCGTAGGATCACGGTTAAGTGGTGAAGACCTATGGCAGTAATCCTTGAGGACCAGTACGACCGGATTTGGCGCCCAATGCACTATTAGGGCATAGGCCCTTTTTTCATTTCGCACACCTTTGTATTTTCACAAACTTTACTTCCTTATCCCTTTTGATTGGCGTGCGCTCTGATCAAAGTTTCACTTGCTTATTTTTGTCATCAAAAAATCATTTTATCTCGACACTCCTAATTCTCGACTGATATGAATTTATTAGCCTCATTATATATGCACTTCGATGCATTACCAACACGTCGGCTTTCCAAACACGTCAGAAAATACTTTAATTTATTTTTTTTTATTTATTTTAAAAATAAAATTTAAACCAAATATTTAAAATTAAATATCTTCATCGGGGCACCTTTTTCCGAACGAAGAGCCAACTTGGGTTTTAAGAAAACCCATTTCAAATCTGTGTCCATGGTTTTAAATAAAACCTTTTATTTTGCCTTGGTTTTCACAAAAACCCTTCCGCTTCTTGACATCAATGACAACATCAACACTTGAGCAAAGCAATGTACCCAATGTACCCAAAATTGCCAACACTTGAGCGGTTTGGGATATATGTAAGTTTTATGGTGAAAATCCTACCACTAAAACTTAAAGGTGATATTTTAAGACCTTAGAGGCCTCGTAGAGGGATGAAAATTGGTCATAGTACCCTATAGGGCACTATGTTGTTGTAGATATTTTCGAGAGCTTTTCGAAAATATGCACTAATAGTCAATCCGAGCAACAAGCAAGGAGTTATGACCCCAGGAATTTTTTCCTCTAAAATTCAAATTTCAAATGAATTGTCCTAGGCAGGAAAAGGGTATTATAGGGGAATTTCAAAATTGTAAAGGGGGGTCTGGTTAGTATCTCCATTTTTTATGAAAATTAATATGAAAACTCTGGCTCCTATTGCAATTTCTCTATTAACAAAATATTATTTGTGATTTTTCAACCCAGTTCTATGCCATTATAGTAGTGATATATGTTGGTTTAGGGCAAGGATCAACATTATGTAAATATTCAAGCAATGAACTGGTATGGACATTATGAGGAGAAATAATTTGAGGATGAGAATTCCTAGCTTCTTCAAGTTGGGATTCCTCATCCATAGCCTTATTCAAGGCATCTTTGTGATAGTTGTAGAAATTCCAGATAATATTAAATTATTTAAATATAAGGTTCCCATTAGGTCCCTTAGTAGGATCAAGGATGTTACTAGCTTCTTCATTTTTTTCCTCTTCTAGACTATGATTCTCTATATTAATCTGATCATCTTCTTGAAAAATCTCATCAGACTCTAAAATTATTCACTTACCCCTAAGGTTGGGAGCCATTAGGAGAAAGAGAAAGGATAGAGTAGGAAAAGGAGGAATTTGAAAACTAGTGAAAGCACACAAAATCTTTTTAGATGTTTTTAATGTTTTCTAATCTAAACAAACAAAATTAGTGGTCTTTTTTAAAGTTTTCAAGAGAAAAGAAAAGGAAGAAACTTCCTATCTAGGCCACTAAGATGTGTGTTCATGTTGTATTCACCAAATATGTAGATGGGGAAAACTGCCCTATCACATACGATTCTTGACTGGATCCGTTGGGAGACAAGGTGACAGTAAGGGTGTGTTATATTCTCTACACTTGGGGACACCAAAGGAATGGTTTTAGGACTCACTCCAAGTCTGGGGTGGAAATTTTAAATGTGTCAATTAAGCAATCACCTATGTTTGGTCTTTCTGTGTTAAAATATGGAAATGAAAGAACAATGCAAAACATACAAGATGCAAGAAGATAATATATAGCCCTAGTATGGTTCTTTTATTCAATGATTTCTAACCCTAGGTCACAAGAAATGAGATCTTTTCCTTTGAGCAAGGGCACAAGTGAAATGTACAAACAAGACTAAACCCTATATGCAAAACTATATACCTTTCTCTTTCAAATGCCTAGAAAGCAATCAAATATTTTTCCTTTATTTATAACCTAGGTGTGAACAAGAATAGAAAAATCAAGAAACACACAACATAATAGCTTTACTTAGAGCACTTATATGATCTAATGTTTGATCCAAGATTTGTACTGCATCCATAATATCCAATAGCCTTAAATCTGCAAAAATGGCTTCACAAAAAATCTAGAAAATATGGTTAGCATTTGGGGACATGCTTAGGCCGCTATAATATTGAGCTTGGAGGTGCAACAGTAAAGCCCCCTAGATCTTTAGTTTATCATTCATAATAAGAATGAACTTTGACCTTTGGAACAAACACAACAAAATATGATAGAATAGAATAGCAAATGAAATGTAAAAAAAAGGATACAAAGCTTGAACAAAGATGCAATTTTGAAAGCTAAGGTTTGGGGATATAAAATTTCTCCCAAGCTAATATGATATGAAATATAGGTATAAAAATATGATTACAGTTAGGACAAGACACATATAGAGACAAAACAGGAAGTAGAGGGTACTCAAAATTAAGCCCTAGGATTTTAGGATGAATAATCACCCCAAAACTTAGCCAAACTAAATTCATACCCTATAAGATGCCAAGTGCATATTTGGTAGATGTGCTAAAATGAATGCTCAATGGGTGAAAGGAGGACTTTCACCAAATTTGCATCCTATAGAATACAGGGTGCAGATTCACACAAGAGGGTTAAAGTCCCTAAAATAGAGACCAAAATGCAACAGAAAAAAAACTAAGATAAAATGTGAACTAATGAATGCAAAGAAACATCCTAGTGATCTCATGAAAGAAGCAAGAGCAAAGGTAGAAGATCTCTCCTCCCTCAAGAAAATAAATTTTCATCAAGACTTTCTCCACTTGCAAAATCACAAGGAACACACCAACAATAGAGCACCAAAGCACCAAAAATACTAGAAGATTGCACAAGATTGCTAGCAAGATCACTTAAGCAGAATTTGGATAGCTAAGAGTCACTTAGTAACTTAGTATGACTGGGGAAAATGGTATCCAATCCCTTTATTTATAAATGGTTTGGAGGGCTAAAATACGGGAGAATGAAAGCTAGCCTCGATTAAGCTAACACCCCAAAAGGGTTGGCCTAAAAATTAGGTTTTTGAATAAAAACCCTGAATTTGTTGAATCTACACCTCATAATTTATCAGGCGTAAATTCAATCAAGGTTAACAAAAGCAAGGTTTAACACAAGAAAAAGGGGCCAAACATGCTCCTTGTAAGTGAGAACCTCTCAATGGAAACCGAGGAAAAATGACTTATCTAGGTGGGTCATTTTTTTGTGTCTACAATACTAGATCCTAATAAATAGGACCTATGATTTAATATGGCTAAAAAACCATCATATAATACTTTCATTTTCCTTTGGATTCAGGAATAGGTATCTAGAAATAGAAAAATAATTAATATGACATAGGTAGAATTAAATATAGGTATATGGTAACATAAACATGAATAACATAGCTCGGGCAAAAAAAAAGAATATTATCTATAGGATGGAAGATTTTTAAAAAATTGCTAGATATGGTTTTTGTTTCTATTTTGGTGTCCTTTGGTTCTCATGACTTATATAGGGCTCCTTAGGTTCTCATGACTTAGTAAAAACTACAACACTCCTCTGGTTCTTACATCCCAGTAATAGCTACAATTCTTCTCAAACTCTTACATCCTAGTGATAGCTATAGTTTGTAGCATTTTAATAGAAGACTATCACCAGATATGTCTTCTTAGATTGCTTTTAAATGTCTCTGGCCTTATCTAGTAGTTTCTCAAGAAAAAGAATAAAAACACACATAGGCATGTCATTGGATGGTGATAGTTATCCCTTCTTAAAAACCTTACAACAAAACAACCCAACTCTCCTTGCTCTTATACCAAATGTTGCAACCAATGGAAGCAAACAATAATTTTTTAATCACAACAATATAATATTATTTCTCTCCAACATGAACTTATGTACAACATGCATATTTATACAATAATGTGTCTCTTAGTTTCAAGATACTCTTTAGTGATTACACCATATGGTGTTACATCTTCAATTTTGTATTTTCATCTTCCCTCATGCTTATGGAAGATATGACTATTTGACCTCATATGAGGTGAAATCATCAATAATTCCCTAATAATTATAAAAAATAAAATAATGTAAAAATGGCTAACACTTTAGACCCCAAGAAGAATTTTGACATCTGATAGGTCAAGTCCCTTTGGGATACGATTAGGACAGAAGTGAAGAATACAGAGTAATATTATTTTTCCTATGTAGAACATAACATGAAAAAAGTGACAAAAACCATTGAATAGGTTGAAGAATAGTTGGCTGCTAAGGAGAGATACCAAGAAGTACTAAAAATTTTATCCAACATGTTGATAACACAATCACAATAGGTAGGGCTAGACAAGAAGTACCTAATCAAAATACTCAAGAAGATCTTAGATGTGTAGAGGGACCTACAAACTAGCAAGAACACTTTTTCATCTCTAAAGACCCTAATTTAGGAAATAATCAAGAAAATTCAAGGGTTAGTTTTTGTTGGATTGCTATACATATTCAACCCATATAATAAAATCCTTGATGATGATATATATGATGACATGTTTAAATAGGAGAAGGATCAATCCAATGAGGGAGATGAAATTAAGATATCCAATAAGTTAGAGCCTTTGTACACAAAAATGTCTAGCTCAATGCAAAGCAAGATAAGTTATCTTAGAATTTATAAGATCTTATGGGAGAGGCCAAAGACCTAGAGTCCATTCAATTTCCAAGTGATAAGGAGTGGAAAAAGCTATTGGGGTTGTTTCCATATAAGGTGGTATAGGAGACCATGATTTTATAGAAGGTATTCCAATTTTGTAGACTTTGTGCCTAAGATAAAGTTATGATCTAGTATCTCTCACCAATTAAACTTGGTGCACCATGAACTCACTAGAAATATAGTGCCTTGACACAACCTTGGAACTCACCATGTTGAAAGGTTTTCACACAATGAAATCAAGTAGCTAGTACCTTACAAAATCCCTAAAAATTTAACTAATTCTGGCTTAGGTGTTGATTAGTTTAGGAGCAATCCACTTGTAGAGGAACCCAATTGGCTCATAAGAGTGAAGTGCTTAGGGTTAGCTAGCGATTTGCTAGTAAAGTCAAGAATTTCATTCACTTACTTAAGTAAATCACTTTCCAACTAGTGAAAGGGTAAAAGTGAAGGAAAATATCTCAAGGAGAATTATTTTAGAGTGATATTGTTAGGAAACTTCTAACTAAAATAAGCAGATTCACATCAATATTGCAATAAAAGTAAAAATTAATGAAAGAATAAAATATTGCAATACAAAATATAAATGCAAAAATATATTAATCTCACAAAACACAACATAGAATCACAAGCCTCTTAAAGGTAGAAACCTTCTTCAATACTTTCATTCAATACGCAAAAAGATACATTTTTTTATGGACCCTTGTCTTTTAATGATACACTTCATGCAACCCTAACTTAATGCTCAAGAGTTGTCTTACATGCGAAGTGCCACTAAAGCTAGAATCTTCTACCAAACAAATAGTTATATTATTGATAATTATTACATGAAATGACCTCACTTTTCTAGGAGCCTCAATTACCACATACCATTACAAAATATCATTATAATGGGGTTCCCACATTGGAAAGTGGTCATTACATAATAATTTTAGGGTGGGATCCTAACATACCCTTTACCTTCATTAATATTTATCCTCAAAGTTGGATATGAGAAAACTGTTGATGTAGATATTGGAGAGACTCCCAAGTGGAATCTTCATGTTGTAATATCTACCATTGAAAAAGAGCCTCAGTGATGACACGACTCCCAAGGATGCATAATATTTGATCCAAAATTTGTTTAGGCTTGAGCAAGATGGAACCCTCTTCATCCAGTTCTAGTAAAATGGATTAAACCTATACCTTATTACCCACAACCTTCTTGAGATAGGAGATATGAAAGACTAGATGGATCTTTGACGTAGCCAAAAGGGTCAATTTGTAGGCCATTGCACCAATCCATTGTAATACCTAGTAGGGGCCATAGTATTTGGTAGCTAGTTTTTGGCATCTATGGAGTTGGAGTGAATATTATTTATAGGGTTTTCAGTGGATAAAAACCATATCTCCTACTTCAAATATATGCTCATAATGGTGTTTATTAGCTTGTTGATGCATACTATTTTGGGCCAATTCCATATTCATCTTTAGTTTATGGAGGACTACAACATGTTGGTTGAGTGTAGTGTCAACAACGTGAACCTTGGAGCTTCTTATAATGTAGGAAGAGTGTGTTCATAGAGGATTACCATATACTAATTCAAAATGGGTAAACTTGGTTATGGTGTGATATGAATTATTATACCACCATTTGGCCAAGGGAAGCCACTTCATCCACTATGTAGGATGTTCAGAGGTAAAGCAACGAAGGTAGGTCTTTAGCCATTTGTTAACAATTTTTTTTTGGCCATATTTCTGTGGATGATAGTTTGAACTCATTTTTAGTTGATTTCCCTACAACTTAAACAATTATTACCAAAAATGACTAGTAAAGGTAGGGTCTCTATCGAACACAGTAGATGCAAGCATGCCATGAAGGTAAAATATGAAGTCTAGAAATTTTTAGGCTACTACTAATGTTGTGTAGGGATGGGATGGGTAAAATGAGAATAATTTATGAGACAACCCACTACCACTAGAATAATTAATTTTCCTCTTGACTTAAATAATCCTTCAATAAAATCCATGGAAATATTTGTCCATACTTGTTTTGGAATTGGCAAGGGTTGAAGAGTTCTAGGGGAATGCACTATTTCTCCTTTCATTCTTTGGCACATGTCACATTTATCCATAAAATTTTGAATATCCTTCTTCACTCCCTTTCAAAATAAATTATGCTTAATTCATTCATAAGTCTTTAGGAACCCAGAATATCTCGAGGTTGGTGATGCATGCATTTCCTTCAAGATGAATTCTCATAGTTGTGAAGTTTTGGGAATAATAATGCAGTCAAAATATATCAAATATTATCCATCCCAAGTGTATCCCAAGCATGATATCATATTCATAGCCCATTAATTTAGAGTCCCACTTTTGTTTTTCAAATGTGGTAACCCATTGTTCTATGAAGTACTTGAGATTTTGGTAGTCTGTTTTGATTGCAAAATGGTGCCCAATGAGATAGGGTCTCCAATGATTAGCAACATGTAAAATAGCTAGTATCTCCTTTAAATAAGTAGATTTACCCAAATTACATCCTAAAAGTTCCCTCTTGCATCAACATGGCCCCTATGCCATTTTCCAAAGCATCACTTTCAATTACAAAAGGTTTGGAAAAATTAGGCATTGCTAACACTAGGGTGGTTGTCATGGCATGCTTTAAGTCAAAGAAAGCCTTATCAGTTGGGTCTTACCAAGTAAAAGAATTATTTTTCAACATGGCTATTAAAGGAGCTACTATTTTTCCATGGTTTTGGATAAATTTGTGGTAATACCCTGTTAGTCCCAAAAAAATCCTCAAAATTCCTTGAGAGTGTGAGGATTTGGCTAATCTTGAACAACTTGAATCATTTTAGGGTTGACTTAAACTCCATCTTTGGTGACAATACGACCCAAATATTCCACTTTTATCATCCCAAAAGAACAATTAGACCTCGTAGCATAAATTTTATTCTGAGATAAAAGTTGTAGAGTCTAATACAAATGTATGAGATGCTCCTTCTAAGAGTGACTATAATCAAAATATCATTAAAAGAAACTAGAATAAATTTGCAAAGGAAGAGGTAGAAGACATTATTCAAGAGGCTCCAAAATGTGGATGGTGCATTTGTTAGGCCAAATGACATGACCTATAATTCATAATGGTCCTCATGAGTTTGAAATATTTTTTGGGGATATCTTCCTCCTTGAGCCTTATCTAATGATAGCCCGAGTGAAGATTCAACTTGAAGAAAAATATTGCACCATGTATCTCATCCAACAATTCATTGACCACTAGGATAGGAAATTTATCCTTAATGGTGAGCTTATTGAGCTCACAAAAATCTATACATAATTTTCATGACCCATATTTATTTCTAACCAATAGTACTAGAGAAGAATAAGGATTGTTACTAGGCCAAATGACCCCTTTCTTGTAGCAATTCTTGTACCAATTTCTCAAATTTTAACTTAAGGGTATAGGAACACTGATAAGGTTTGATGTTAGATGGCATGCTATCGGGCACCAATGGTATTGCATGATCATGGTAATTTTTTTGAGGTAAATAATTTGGTTCCACAAAAATTACATCATGCTTAGTCAGAATGAGTTGCAAATCTTCTTAGGGCTTGTCTTTGTCTAAAATTTATGGTTGAATTGCAAATATTTGAGCTACTACCCCATGTGAAGACTTTTTTAACTTCTCCATACGACTTGAACTAATAATCTATGGAGATATTTTTGGTGAACTATAGAGAGTGTAGGAATTATCATTCTATGAGAATTGCATCCATAATTTTGCAAAATTCTAGGCTATTGTTCCCAAGGTACCTAACCATTGAGTGCCAAGCACAACATTGCATCCTCTTAGTAGACTTATTACCAGTATTTGGTATGAACTTGGAAGGAAATATGTTTTTGTCTTGTGGAAATTTAAATGGTATCCTTTGAGCCAAAAAAACAATTCTACTAATCTTGCCAATCATATGGCTCACATCAAAGATTGTGGTTTGAACATTTTTACCTCAATCTTGATATCATCTTTCAATACATTATTAAAACAATTCTAATATTCCCTCATTCAACCCCTTTGTGCTATTAGTCAATTTATCAAATTTAATATGATATTCATGGACAATAGAGGTTTGTTTCAATTTGCTCAAGGCTACTATAAAAATCACATACTCATTAGATCCAAAATGAGTGAGTAATTATGACTCAAATTCTTCCCAAGAAGGGTCTAGAGTCATGTTTTGTAACCATTGATATCATTTTATGGCTTCAAATTCAAAATTGAAAGATACCATGGTGACCCACAAATATCTAGGTACATTATGAAGTTTGAAGAACTAATCTTCTAGACATAACCACCCATCAACATACTTTCCATTGAACTCAGAAAATTCTAATTTAGGCATCTTAAATAGAGTATTTGTGTCAAAAAGAGAATAATAGTCTTATTTATCCTTATGGATACCTATTTATTGCCTAAAGTACCACCCAATTTTTCAATGTTAAGATGCTCAAACACCTTTGGGCCTTCTCATAATCTGTCTTCAACCTCTAGGAATTTTTCCTTAAATTCAGCTTTGGATTTAAGTTGGTCATTTCTCATAATCGATACTTCTTCCCTCATTTGTTTAAATCTATTTTCAAGGTTAGTGAGTGTGATACTCACTTGCTCCATAAAATTGCTTTAGTCTAACTCCTTTTAGTGTCCTCCAGTTCTGCCAACCATTTATGTATAATTTGAACCACTCCCACTAACTTACTAAAAATAGAAGTGTTGTTCCAGGAGCTACTATTTTTAGTAATGGACCATAAAAAGTGTTTGGGTGTTGTATATTAAAATGATTAGCTCAAAAATACGAATATAATGGACTAGGTCTCACAATGATGTTTTTCAACACTAGAAAAGTGCATGGAGGCTATATACCAAAATAATCAACATGACAAAATGATCGTAATGGGCTAATCCCACAACATTGTATTTTGGCACTCCAAACTTTTTTTAAGGGTGTGGTCTTCAAGTGTTGTCAATTTTTCTCCTGGAATCTTGGTTCAATCAAAAAATTAACTTTTGTTTGGCATCCCCTTACTAGACTTTGTTCTATTTGACATTATTCTATCACTGACACTGTAGCTCATTGTCTTTGACAACTAATTAAGTTGACTCTGTTATTGTTAAATTCCCTTTTTGTTATAAATTTTGAATGTTGCAAGTAATTGTTATTGATGTTGGAAAACTCTATCTTGATAGTTATTGACTGCTACCCAAATATTACTAACATACCCTATTGTGACTATTATTCTCACCATTATTTTTTTTGTTGATTGTTTGTGTTCAATTAATTCTAGGATAGTGTAGTCTTCTTAGTATGCTCATTTTTTTATGTAGTTTTTTTACATGTAGGATAAAAAAAATAGGGCACTCTAAGCCATGGTGTGTGTACTTCCCATAGGCCCTCTGTTATACTATAGTTATGAATGATAGTGCTCGAACCAATATTTTATGCCACTACTCAATGAGGATTCTTCACATACCCTCGAGCACACTACCCACCTCTCTCATAGTATGGGAGAGTGATTTTTTGTGATGATATGTTTGGTGTACTATGGATAATACACGATCAAAAATATTCCTAGGGCTAAAGGGTTTTTCTAATATTAGGGGGTCTCTCGATATACCCAAAGATACGTGGGAGCTCAATTCCATATGCGGGTGTTGTCTAAGGCCTAGGTATTAGATTTTGATCACATCTCACTTCATTAGACACTTTACGAGCAATCTGGATTAGCTAATAATGACATCTCCTCTATGATATTTTAAAACCCCCGACACGGGGTTTCTAACCTAATAAACTAATGCAAAATTAAAAGGGTTGGATTTTTATTTTTTATTTTTAATAAGGAAATAGGTAAAAAAATGAAAACATGGAACTTTTATAACCAATAGTCAAAATTGCAAGGTAATAACTATCATAGTCATAGTAGAACATGACCCTAGAAAGTGCTTTGATACCACTTATTAGGAACATTCTAAATAAAGTAAGCAAATTCACATAGATATTTCAATAAAAATAAAAATTCATGAAAGAATAAAATATTGCAATACAAAATACAAATGCAAAAATATATTAAATCTCATCAAACACAACACAAAATCATAGGCCTCTTTCATTTAGTATGTAAAAAGATACATTTATTTATGAACCCTTGTCTTTTAAATATACACTTCATGCAACCCTAACCTAATGCTCAAGATTTGGCTTACATGCAAAGTGCCACTCAAGCTAGAATCTTCTACCAAACAAATAGTTACATTCTTGATAAAGGTTACCTGAAATGGCCCAACTTTTCTAGGTGCCTCAATTTACCACATACCATTACAAAATATTATAAAATATCATTTTAATGGGATCCCAATGTTGGAAAGGGGTCATTACATAATAATATGAGAATTACATGATAATATTAATATGGGATCATAATAGATATTTTGGCATGTAGTGGTGTAGTAACAAATTTTAGAATACTTCTAGACCTGTTAGAGGCATGTTTAGAGGTATGTAAGATTTGAAGGTGTATCATTTTATTACAATTACGCCCAAATATTTACTCTTACTAGGAGTAATATTTTTTCATCCCATGTAACTCAAGGGTAAAATCCTACTATAAATATAGATCCATTCATATTTTGACCATAAAAATTCAAAGCCACACTCTGTGAAACCCACATTATGCTTTGTATCTCATGAGATTGTTGAGAAATTTGCAAGTCCTTTTTCATTCCATCAGTGTCATTACCCTCCTAGTTTTCTAAGTACATAGTTAATAAGGCATAGCCCTTTTTCCATATTGCCATTCACTTAGTAATTTCATACTTTATAAATAGGAAATATTAATGTTATTTGAGTTCTTACGTGTTGATTGATCACACACTTCCTTGGTATGGTTTGAGACATTTTATTTTAATTCCTTATTACCTTAATCTTTTGCATTTTTATTTTTCATACTAAAGTTTTATGAAATTAGTGTAGGTTAGTGTAATAGTATTTAGTGGAAATATTGAGGAGTCAACCTCAATTTGGAGGTTGGGAGAATCCATTGGCCCTTCCAACTTTGTTGAAACTAGAATTAGGGTACATCACTAAACTAGAAGTTAGGACACTTCCCTAAATCAACAGGAGGGTACCTAAAGCCATCTCCACTTGATAAGGTTTACCTAGATCTTACTCTACCAGACCAGGCTTACCTATTAAATTAGAGTTAATAAAAGGCATAGAAGCTCTAGGTCTAATCATAATAGATACTTGGTAACCAGAGATATTTCCTAAATTTTTTAATCATGGTAGCTTGGAAATTTTCCATAGTTGCATACACTTGATGTTGATTTTTTGCATCATTTATTATTGTTGGTTTGCACTTCCTCTTTCTCCTTCCTATATAGTTTGACAAAATTCATTAACAAAATGAAGATCCCTATATAAGAATCACTCTCCTTACGGTCCCATCCTCTAAGCACTTGAAGGGGTCTATTTTAATTTTGTTATGTGGACCTAGATTGAAAATTAGAAACTCGATGAGGAAATCCAAGAGGTGTTGATGATACTACCCATCCTAAAAATCCTCCACTAAATTTTCCTACAAACCTTTATTCCTTAAAATTCCTTGACCTATGCTAAATTGATAAGATTCAGATTTTTCCTAATGATGTTTCTAATGAGGGGATCACAATTAAAGCTACGAGGATTTTATGTTGAACCCTAGATCTTGTTAGACCATTAGTAATAATTTTTCTCTCTGGACTCAAATGGACCACTAGGGCTATCTTCCATGACCAAGGCTTTATGATAATCCTCCTCCTAAGTTAGTGGATTGCTTCTACTAATAATTTTTGCTATTGATAATTACAACCCCATAAAAAATAGATTCACATGTATAACCTAATTTTCAACTTGAGGTATTTTGTTTAGTATTTCCATAAATGTTTTATCATATTCTATAATTGACTTATTCCCTTTTTTGAGGTTGTAGAACTCCTAAATAATTTTTTTAATGTACATAAAGATTATGTATTTATTTCTAAGGCTTTCTTCAAATTGTTCCCATATTACATCAATTTTAATATATCCCATTATTATATATTTGTTATGCCACCATGTGGCTAAATATCCCTTCAAATGATAGGTGGATATTTTAGTTTTTCCTAGCTAATATAATTATCCATATTAGAGCAATGTTGCTTCTCAACAAGCTAGTGCTTGGATGGTTTTTGTGGGTAATTTTGGTCATCACCCACATCCATTTATGGTTGAAAGTGCAAAAGGTTGTATCAGAGGCCAAAAAAATCAAGTATGGAGAATGATAGATGTTTCATCTTGAGGCTTGTAATAGATGGGTCCCTAAATTCTAATGCTTGGTGAAAGGTAAAATAGGTAAAATAACTAATTCTTAGGACTACTAAAAACCTAGGGTACAAGGAGATGGGTACTAAAAACCTATAACTAAGTTGTCGAGCACTTTGTATTTTCCTATATAGTAAATGTGTACCAATACTCATCGCCCAATAGAAATAGACTCAAGCAATGAAAGTATAGATCTTGTAAGACTTCATGTACCCCTCTAAGTAATATATAGGTACCCAAAATCTGCCACCCATATAGCACCAATTTTTTTTAACCACATTAGTAGAGGATGAATAAATAAATCCCATCATCAAGCAACAAGTGCATCAAAAATTAGCTATGTGAAATCTATCAAAGAAATTATACCTCACTAAGAGGAGATGGATATAAGAAACCCATTGCCCAGTGGCAAGCTATAGAGAAAAATGGCTAAGGACGAAGGTCATTAAAAATTTTGCCCCCATAGTTGATACCCATGAAGTAAGTGCAATATAAAAGTTGATACTCATGAACAAATGGAAGGCAAAGCCCATCACCCAACAGCTAGCACCTAGCATCCAACAATCAAATGGAGATAAATAATGAATAAAATTTGATACTCGATAGCATATCAGTAGGTAGGGGTTAGCTTTCTGACATCAAACAAGGGATAGATAGTCATAATCATAGTATGTTGGATTGTTAAAGTATGTTGTCAAAGAATCTTAATGACCAAACCACCTGTCATTGCTCGTGCAAATGCATGATCATGAAAGAGGTAACTACCTAACAAGAAAATTAGAAAATTTAATGAACCAGGTGCAAACAACATGACCATCACTCTTTTAGATGTAGCCTAATCAAGCCATATTAGCATGCCATGACCATTCAGTTATAGCAAATATGTTGTAGGCCGCTAATCATTCTAACATAACAGTAATCCACTCTCAAGGTAATGGTGCAAAAAAATAGAATTCAATTGTAAAAAGTTATATATACTAGAATGTAATAGGTTCTAAAGGTCAGCTCTTAAGATTTTACAATTTACATGTATGAAAGTGCATTATACTCTAAGAAATACAATTGGATTGTTGTTTGGCCTCTGGTTCAAATCTTTGTATAACATGTATGTATGAATAGTTTTTTATTTCTATTATTAGCTAGTTGAATGAGCATCATATTAATTCTAGCCTTTGGATTTTTGTATATGTTCTTTCTCTAGTTCTAGAATTTACAATCAAATAGTTCATCAATTAGATAAATGTAATATTCTATGATTGACAAAAAATTGGTTGGTATATTAGGTAGTTTAGTGGATATCTCAATTGCATAAGTTTTTGTATGTTATGTATTTTGATGTGTCTTAATTTGCACCATTATTAGTTCTAGCTTTAGCTTTATTTTTTCACTTCTAGCACCCTTTGCACCCCCTAATTTTAGGATTAGCTAGTTAGGATACAATAGGAATCGACCTACTCCAGATATTGACCTCTAAAGCTTCATATCTTCAAGGTATTTCAATTTTTGTCAAAGTCTTTGGGTGCATAATTTACACCTAGGCAGATTTTTAAACCAACAATTTTTGGCACACCCGATGGGACCCAAATCCCACAATTCTAATAGAATAGAGACTTGATAATATATGTTCTGATAGATCATATTTACCTAATGACTCTATTCAATAAGAAACCCAGTTTTATATATCCATATTCAAGTAAGTACTCTAAAAACCCAGCTACTTTATTGAGTCCAAAGCTATATGATAACATGATAGGTAGCTAAAATATCATAAGAGCCAATAGAATTATTGGAATTATCTTATAGTGGGATCAGAATGATAGTATTATGCTATATTTTTTGAATCATCATCATCTTCAATCCTCACTGAAGATCAAATAAATATCAACCCTACCCTATAGTACCTCTAAATATACAAGCATAAATGGATCAAAATCTAAATCAAAATTAGGATATACAAAACTATCCCAATTGGAACCATACAAAACCTCTAAATATACCCATCTAGAATCTAATTCCTCAAGTAGAATTAAAATCATTACCAACACATGATGGTATCACAAGAACTTCTTATGAGCATTATCAAGATGTTGCATCATTGGCTACTATACATAACATTCAGGATGAGGATGTTATTATAAGACTATTAGTAATAGCATTGAAAGGAAAAATGTTGTACTAGTACAAAACCTTGTCGGATCTGAGTATAACTTCAAGGGCACAACTAACTAGAAAATTAGTGGAATAATTTAATGAACAAACAAATCCATTCTCTTTTCTAATACATTTCATAGTGGTACAAAGACATATGCATAAAGAAATAATGGATTTCAACATTAGATTTAATGAGGCATGGAAGAGAGTGCCTTGAAGTCTTAGGCCAACCAATGAACAAGTAATGTACTACTATTTAAGGGTATTCAAATCAGACTTAGGCATGATCATAAGCCAATCTAATGTCTTTACATTCTAAAATATTTTTCAAGAAGCATTAAAGGTAAAAAAAGACCTAATTGCAATAGGCAAATTGCCTCCAAAAATTGTAATGCCAATATTTCCAAAATTTCCCCAATAATAGACATAAGCTCTTATTGCAAGTACTTCCTATCCAGTCGTGACTCTGGCCATCAAATTCCCAACATGGCCTATACCACCAATGTTCAAGATATTACTAGCACCTCCTACTATTCCAATACTACTAGCACCCCATGTTATACTTGCATTACCAGACCCGGATGCTCAAACAATTGCCTTGCAAGAGATGACTAATATTATGAAAAACTTGGTAAATAAGGTGACTAGTATGAAAAGAAGAGAAGCCAAGAGAAAATTTCAACCTAAAATGTTTCCTCATGTAATGAAATATCAAGTAGCTTCCACTCCTAGAACTACTAAAAAATCCAATATAGTATATATCAACCAGGATGTTGAAACATCTATTTCAAATCCTGAGTTAGAGTATTGGTTTTCAACCTACAATGATACATATAGTGAGAGCTCTTTTAAGATGCACCAACATCACATTCAAAAGGTTTCCATTGAAAATTTAGAAAGGATTCAAAAATGGCAAGTAAATATGTTAAGGTAAATGGATTTTAGCTTCATGATGCCCTAAGTGGAATAGGTATCGATGTTAACAAGATCAAGGAAGAATTGCTTGGTAGTTGATCCCAAGATAATGGATCCCTTTAAAGTACCTTTTGAGGCAAAGGAGAAACCTAAAAGGGATATTCCTTAGACTTCCCTAGTTCAAAATATAGCTCAACAACATCAAAAGGTAACAAAGGAAGGTGAAACCCAAACAAAAGAAGGTGAAACCCAAGAGCAAGCAAGAGATAAACTTAGATATCCCTCCCTTACTAAGCATCAAAGGATTGAGGCAACCCAAGAGTACCAAAAAAGACTTAGGGAACCTGCAAAAGAGCATAGAAATAGTCTAAAATGCCTTTCTTCAATATAGTTGAAGAATTGAAGAAGATACCTTCCAAAGCTAACATGTATGATTCTTTGCTTATTTCAAGGGTAGATTGATCTATTGCACACTTCACTAAAGTATATTAAGAATAAAGGAAAGTACTAACAGGAAAGTACCAACCTAAACTTAATTTAACTCAATGTAATCCTACTTCTATAACAAGAAAATATATTCCATCACCATTTTATTTGTCTCTTAGGATGGAAGGATGGGTGGTGCACAATTGTATGATTGACTTTGGAGTAACTACCATAGTAATGTCCAAAGTAGTGTGTGATACAATGGGCATGAAATATACAAGGAGCATCCCTTGTGTACTATAGCTAGATGATACACTAGTTAAAAGAGTAGGGATAATCAAAGATATGCCCATGGTGTTGCATAGGAATCACAGTTATCCAAGAGGTTGTGGTAGTAGATCTAGAACCTTACTTTGGGATGTGTCTATCAAAGGAATTCATTAAAAAAATTGGGTGGTTACTGGTCTCTTGACTACTCACATATGGAAATTCTATATAAAGGTAGAAGAGTAAAGGTGTTCTCTGAAAAACCATATTCTTTTCATATAGAAAGGATTAAAGAAAAAAATCAGCATGATGACTAAAGAAGTTGATTTGTTGCATTAAATATTGGATGAGATCCAAATAGGGGATCAGTTCTCCTTGTAGGACTTCAATGTCATGATTGAGATAGGAATTGACACCTATTCAATCATAAATCTAGAAGAAAAGAAAACTACAACCCTGACCAAACAAATTCCTTGATAAAATGAAATGTGGAAGCTTTTCTTTGATGGGGCAAGATGCAAAAATGGCACCAAAGCTATTAGAAATAGAATATAATACATCATTTGGGTCATGTAAATGTATCTTCCAAAATACATACTTAGGACATTATATTACTTTAGGGGGAAGTTATCTAGTTACTTCATACAATGTAATAAATGTACGTGCAAGTTGTCCCTTGCACAACTAGGTAAAGTGTTGGCCAAGTAACCTATTTTATCTATATAAGGAAGGCCTCACTATTACGTAGATATATATTTGGTGGACATAGTCAGATAGTGTAGCTTAGTGTGTAGTCATGTGTGTATCACCATCCATTGGTGATGGGTGCAATGTAGTTTAGTACCTTTATTAATGGAGTGTTCATTTCCTCTATAGCTACATTTTATTCTTTATATCATTTCTATTTATTGCATATTTTAGTCATCTAGAAGATTTAATTTCTTTCATATTATTTTGCATCTTGTGATTGCTATCTCCTAGTGCTCATTACATTAAAATCTAACATTGGTATCAGAGCTATAGTAGATCTAGTTTGTGTAGGTCAATAGGGAAACCACCATTATCATTGAGCCTAAGTATTTTATCAAATTGATGTGCTACTGGACTAGCCACTATCAAAATATCTCAAAAGAATCTAGGTGGTAGAATTAGAGAGAGTCACAAAGTTAGGACTAAAATAATCTCAGTTCTAGAAATATTGAGATTGCATTTGTTTAGAGTCTTTTCCATAGAGTTGTAAGAAAAACTCGTGAATACTAGGACTCATCATTCAATCCACTAGATTGAAAAATCATCTAGTGAAGATCATCCAAGATATCTATAATTTGCTACCTTTTCCCTAAAGTTTCTTTTGTTATAGAAAATTAATTCTCAAATGATTGGAACTCCTTCTACAATAGAAAGATAGGAGACTCCAAGTTCCTTGTCTGAAGGTTAGCATGCCTTCATAGTGCAGAGATTAGTTCCTTGTGCAAGATAAGAATATTGTAGAAGAAGACTTCTATTGAAGATTTGTGGTGAATTCAGGAGATTGAAGATCTCTAGTACTGAATTAAATAACTTCGCAAGTTGAATAACATGCCATAGAAGCCTTGATATAAATAGGCCATAGAAACCTTAACATAAAAATGCCATAGAAGCCTTGAAAAAAAGGCTATAGGAGCCTTGAAGTAAAATCCATAGAATTATTAATACCAAAAAGGCCATAAAAGCCTTGGTACTAAAAAAAGGCCACAAAATACTTGATACTAAAAAAGGCCATAGTAGTCTTGATACTGAAAAAGGCCATAGTATCCTTGATACTGAAAAGGCCATAGAAGCCTTGATCCTGAAGAAGAATTCTAAGAGAATATCTGATTCAGATGCATATTAAATATGTCAATACTAATACTTTATTGCAAGGAAAGAAGATTTAGTGAGTTGAGAAACTTCCTACAAGAAAGTTAGGAAAGGTATCTTCTTCATAATCAATTTAGCACCTAAATTAAAATTGAAGAGATCGAGAGAAGATCTCATTGAAGAACTTTCAGTAAAGGAAGTCAAAGAAGAAGGAGGACTAGGCGAGTCCTTCTTGAATCTAGGAGAGATAGAATTAGAGATCCAAAAGTATATCTCACTACCAACACTTCTAGGAGTAGAAGATTAAAGAGAAGGTCTCAAGGAATACCATCAAAAGCTATATTATTAGAGACCTTGGGAAGGTCCTATAGAACATCCAAAAAAAGGCTATGAGATCCTTACTAAAGAAATTCTCGAAAGAGAACTCATTGGAGAAATTCACTACCAAGGAGAAGCTCATGATAGTGAAGGACTTGGGACAAATTTCACCATCTGACAACAAGCACAAGAGAATAATAATTTGGTAAGGAGTGCCAAATCAAAGAAGAAGAATTTGTTAAGGAGTTCCAAATCAAAGAAGAAGAATTTGGCAAGGAGTGCCAAATCAAATAAGAAGAATTTGGTATGAAGTGTTAAATCAATAAAGAAGAATTTGGCAAGGAGTGTCAAATAAATGAAGAAGATCTTGCTTGAAGTCATAATTCGACAATAAGACTTGAAGATAGAATAAAATCACCAAATCTTGAAGATTTGAATATTTACTCTCATAGCAAGAAGGCATCGCTTCAGAGATAAAGAATTCTCCAAATTTGTAGCAAAAAGAGGAGAACACAAGAGGATAACAAGCCATAAAATCCTAGTCTTGTGAAAGAAAGTTTAAGACCATCATTTTGTGAAGGAGTTGTTCAGGATAATCTACAAAGAGCTACAAGGTGATACTCATAGCAGTAACTTGGTGATCCTAAACACCAAGATCTACATCCTATACAGAAGCAATAAAAGAGCTACAAAAAGATATGCAACTTATTGGTGTAAGTAGATTCATTAATTGGTTTACTTATCAGATTTGTTAGAAGCACATGAATTTGGATTAAAGTTGCAAATAGAAAATTGGATTACAGTCTTTAAAAGTGCAAAAATAAAAAGTTATTTTTAAGGTTCATTTGCACATTAATTAGGAGTTGATTAGATTTCAAAATTTCTTCTATCAACTACCTATCATGTACTTTGAAGAAGAATAAGTCCTACAATATTAATTGTAGTGAAACTGCAAAATAACTCCTTAAGATCAATTTTAGGTTATTCTTGATTAGCTGTAGTAAATTATTAGTGCATTAATTTGAGAGTTGATTGGAGTGATAAGGTGCATTAAAAGTGAAATACTTACACTATTATACTACTCTCAAAAAGAAATTAGTTTTTGTGTTTCTAGAAGGCTACAAAATTGGATTTGTATCAAGTGTCTAAATACACTATTAAAGAACAAATATCTACAACATAGTGTGGCCAAGAGAAGCCACCAAAATAGGTTAGAATCCTCCAAAACTTGGAGAAGAATACAACTAACAAAAAATAGAAGTAGAAGCTTCAAATATTGAGACTTGGTGAGTCTCAAATCCAAAGCATTACAAGGTTAATTACAAGGATAAAAAAGTGTAGAAAAGTGCATCATATATCTACTTCTATCTAAGCTTGGATTTGTCATCATAATATCCAAGCAAAATGGGGAAGGTGTCTAAGCAAAAATACAACCTCAAAAGCCTACACTACATTCAGAATTCTGCCATACAAATCAGAATACTTGACCTACAAATAAGGAGTGGAAGAAAAGGTGCAAAAAGGCATCTTATTTATAGATATTGATGCATTGAGTTGCACTACTCTAACTCGTTCTATGCAAAAAAAAAGTAGACTAGAAAGTACCTCAAAGGCACAATACAAGCAGGTTTATTCATAAAAATGTGGTTGAATACTATCACTCTTCCAATCACATCGAAGAGCCTCTCTTTTGGATCATCCTCTACATATCTTGGATGGTCAAACCTGCAAAATACAAGGCATAGGGGAAAATCAAGCAGTATATAAAGCAAAAGAGCAAGCATACGTCAAAGCAAAATGGAACCTCTATCAAAGCAAGTATATGTCAAAGCAAAGGTGCATTCCTATCAAAGCAAGCTACGTCCAATCAAGGAGCATTTCTACCATAAGTGGAGCATCAAGGAGTCCTCATCCAAGCGTTGCTATTCAAACTCCACTCAAGGGCCACCAAATCTCCTCCATATCTCCACCATAGGTCCACCATTAGCTTGCTTGGCCGGAGATATTTTAGCATCTATGTAGAACAAAAAAGAATAAGGTGGAAAACGTGTTGAAGAGCCTTCAAGAAATCATGGATAAAGACAAGGGCATGAATATGCCACCTACCATTCTTCAAGATAAATCTAAATAATGCTCACAAAGAAGATGTTTCAATTCTATCTTGGCACCCATACTCAATGTAAAAGAGGAGTTATGTATAGCTAATAGCTGATATATGTCTGTTACAACAAGGAAGTCTCATAGACATTGAGGAAGAAGTATTTCTTGGACAATGTTCAAAGGGAAATAAAAATATCTTGACCAAAAGGTGATATTTATCACAAGCAATGGAGTGAGTTTGGCATCTCCACCAAAAAGTCGAAGCATCCATGTGTAGACACCTAAAATGCATCGTGTGTAGGGTACTACTCATATGGGCATCCTAATAGACCATATGAATAATATTGGACCATTACAAGGAAAAGCAATGGTTTTAACCACTCAAATTAGGCAATTTTGGCCTATTCAACCTTAGTCATGACTGATACCCATAGCTAGTATTCTAGCTATGCCTAGGAGCCACGGCTAGCCCTAAAATAGTTTTGAATTTTTGAGCCAAGCCAAATTTAGTTACAATAGCCCTAGCAATGGATTTCAAGTGGTTTCAAGCAAGGAAGCATCCATAATATTCCTCCCAACTACTCCAACCTCCTGGTTCTTGATCTTGGCTTCTCCATGAAGCCAAAATTAGGAATTGAGAGTGCTATAAGACCCCCTCCAAATTGGGGAAAAGTCTATATGGAGTGTCAATTTGCATGCAGTAAATCCCTACCAGATTGGAGAGCCATTTGCAATCCTTTAGGAGTGCCTATATGCTACCAATTTGGAAATCATGACTATATGTGAAGCTATGGAGGTTTCAAGATCTTGAGGAGATCATTCATCCACAATTGAACCACTTCCACTACAAATTCAAAGAATCTACACCGTAAATTTGTTCTAGAACATAGAGGTGACTCTTGATCATCAATTCCATAGAGGAATTTAAGATTCAAACCCTAATTACAAGAGCAAAAGGGTTTTCTTCTTAGCCACGACTGTCAACCATGGCTAACAGAGCCAATTGTGCCTCAGACCCGCAGCTAGGATTTAACACTTGATTTCCTCATTTTAGACATAGTATTTTCATTCTAAGAATACAATTAGGTATATCTGACATAGATTAGCTTTCAATTATGCTTTTGTACGATTAATTCTAGGAATTAGAGGTAGCTTTACTCTATTTTCTCTTATTTTGTCAATTTGCACTAGTTTCATTAGATTTGATTCATTTCAAGTTTTAATAGCAAATTATGCATTATAATTGCTATATTTATTGCTTTCTTATCATCCTTTTTAATAATTCATAGGTTTTGTAATCATATTTACAATTTTCCATGCTTTCTTGCTATATTTGTACCAATTCATGAAAATTTCTATCAAGAGCCTCATAATGAGAGGCCTCCTTTGCTTCTAATTCTTTGTGTTGTTTCTTGAATGTAGATTTATAGGATCTGAGCATATTCAAAGCATTATTGGCAACATATTCCTCCGATCAAGTGAGAAGAAGGCTTCCTTGAGCCTTAAGTAGTTTGTGTCTACATTAAGAGCCTATGTATTGCACCATCCCCTTTGAGGGGCTCAAAATATTGTATCAATTGTATCAAAGAATTTGGTATCCCTAAGAGGGATGTATTTGTAAAGGATATTTGAAATGATAATATAAAGTAGTTTTTCTCTCTTGTTCAATTCATTATTATTCATCTTTTCATGCTTTAATTTTTGGTATACTTGATGCAGTAGTCTAGGTGCATGCTTTTAGATTGGTATAGATCGCGATCATGGCAAAAACCACACAAATTGCGTTGTAGATTACTAATTTTTTGTGTTTTTGTATTTTTATGTTGTAACCTTAGTCACGCTTAACACCCATGATGCATAGTCTCAGCCACGCTTAATAGCCATGGCTAGCAACAAAGTAGAAAGATAGACAGTAAGCATCCTGTCCCTCCATCAAATGAGGATTTCTAGGTAATTTTATCCCTCTGATTTTCTTTTTTTACTATTTCTTCTTGTCATTAATTAATTAACTCATCTAGAAAAATAGAAAGATAAAATTTAATGAGAAATTTTATATTCTCTGGCAGTCATGGCTGACAACAACGACTAGCATTGTTAGCTGTTGTGGTCAACAATGGCTAAGTTTTTGGGTTGTGGCTCTGTCCCATGGCTAGTACTATTACCTACTACACATAATAGTAGCTAGAAGATAAAAATTGTGTGTAGATTTTGCTTGCTTTGGGCCCAATTAGAGACTGATTTATCATGTAGAATGCATTCTCTAAATTTCATATAGCTAGATACATGCATCTTTATGAATTTGAAATATCGATATTTTAGACATATAGGAAATATCATGTTTGCTTGGTGATGCATTTTATTTTACATGAAAGTTTAAAATTAACAAACACACGATTAAATTTAGGATAGGAATTTCACACCCATACACTAGTAGAATTCAATGATAGTGGTATTTATTTCCATCTGTTGTCTCAAATTCCATAAACCTTGTTCTTTTGGCCAATCCTGACTCCAAGATCCATCCTATCTATGCAAAATAGCCCGCATTCCTCTTTGGAGGAGTGTATCACTGTGTATGGTGTATAGGGTGAGGATTGGTAGGACCTGTGCTCCCTACCCAAGTGTGGGTTTCATATCCACACTTTGGGGGTTTACGTGATCATGACTTTCATTGTCGATTATCGAGCTGTGAGCATACAGGTGAAATACATTAAACTAAAAAAATATATCATCAAAAAAATTGATAACACGATGAGAGAGTTTATGATTTCAACACACCTAAAACACACTAAAACCAGTTTTAGGGATCATAAAAGAACTTTTAAAAGAGATAATCATAATTGTATACTTTGTTTGCTCTAAAATATACATAAGAGATAATACACATTATGTTTAGTACACAGAGAGTTTGACCTCGATGTATAATCAAGGTTTAATCTAAAGCTCCACCAGACACACAAGACAACATGTTGAACTCTCAACCATAGAATCCTCCCTAATGACATTCGATGAGTATTAGAGGGGACAATTTGATGCATGAGGATTCTGTTTAGAATACCCCAAATAGAGGAGGTAATGCACACTCCTCAAGGGATAGATATAAGGGTGGCTCAAGGCCCCCACCATCCTAGGATAGACAATAAGAAAATCTACCCAATTAGGGGTAGGAAGAAAGGGCTACTTCAGAGTGTAGGCTTAAACAAACTTCGAACAATAATGAACTTGAAAATTTCATGATTGACATGTCTAAAGTTGGATCAATGGTACTCCACCAAATCAACCCTAGAAAACTAGATAGCTTGATGGACTTGATCGATTCCTAAGGTAATTAGGGTATAAATCCTCATCTGCACATTCTTTCTTCATGAGTTATCATAGTGAGAGTACACGTAGGACTATCAGGGAACCAAGAGAATGCTCAAAGTGTTCTCGAAGCATACGTTCCCTATCAACCCATGTAGGCATAGATCATAGACAATAGCATAATGTGAATGTCATATATACAAACAAAAGCAAGATCATAGCAAACAAGTCTGCTGGGGTTAACACCAACAAAGCTACATGAATAGAGTCGCTTAACCAGAGGCCACATACTATCGATCTCATAGATTGATTACAAAAATTGGTATCAGAGCAATGGTAGTGGATCTTCTAAGATCAATTGGAATATTTCCATGTAGAGTGTGAGTGCCTTGAAAACAAGGATACTCAAAGATAGAGGTTGTTAAGGAAATTTCTATATGAGCAGTGCATGTGTGAGCAACGCATCCTTGACCAAAAGGAGTGTGCAGAGAGAGAAGATAGATTAGCTCATGCTGATTTGCCTCCTCAAAGTGAATATAGGGAGCACCATCATAGGTGAGCTACTTTGCAGCCTAAATTGCACCCTAAGCGTATTGGAAATCATACTCATTATATGGCCCAAAACATGTTACAATGCCAAGCGCTTGAACACCATGGGTGTACTTAGTAGGAGGAGGTGGAAGGAGATGATCAAGAGCAACAATACCCAGATATATCCTTGGTAGAAGAGGAGGATGAGCCATTGCCTCCACCTCGACCCAAGAAGAATTTTCCTCCCAAATCTCCTCAAATACCTCTCAAGGAAGAGGAAATTCTATCTTCCCAGGCCTACAAAGCCTTGATCGAAAAGGTAAGAGACATTGAGAAAAAAGGGACAGTTTATCAAAAGCCAACCTTGAATAAAATACACAATGTGCCTCTCTGCCCCTCAGTGCCTACTCCAGCATATCCCAATCACTTTGAGATGTCAAAGATGGATAAATTTCAAGGAGATGAAGATGCTCAGGAGCATGTCATTGGCTTTATGAATATGTGCTTTCAAAAAAAAAGCAATGACATGTTGTTACTAAGAACCTTCATCACGAACCTTTCAGGTCCTACCCTAGAATGGTTCAACCAGTTAAAAAGGTACAACATAACCAGCTTTGAACAACTAGCCAATATGTTTATTGAATGCTTCTTCTTCGATGTCAAGAAGAAGATAAACTTGTCTAATCTGGATGCTCTAATGCAATACGACAATGAGCCGATCATGGAATATGGAAATAGATGGAGAAAATTAATGGCCAAGTTGCCATTTTCCATTCCAATAGCTGAACTTGAATATTTACCAAGAGTTGTGTGAAACACATCTCACTATTATTGTAGCTACAACAATACCAAACATTTGAGGAGGCCTTAACACAAGCTAAGGTAATTGAGGACATCAAGTTATAGGAGGGTAACTTGAAGCTCCAAAACAAAAATGATTGGAATAATAAGAACACTCAAAATTAAAATCACTAGGCCAAGCTGGCCCACGTGAATCAAGTAGTGTTGAACCTCCAAAAAGGGGACAAGGACCAACAATAATAGAATTATCAGGTCCAACCTCCTCCTGCGCAATACAACCAGCACAATAATAAAAATATGGTAAGAATAAGGAGCAACACCCTTCTCACCAATTTACACCATTTTCAGAGACAATGACATCGATTTTTCATCAATTATGCAAGGCTAAGGCTTTCAACTTACCTGATATCAGGTTACATGACCCTAACCAACACAAACCAAAAGGGTATAGGGAGGATCAATGTTGCTCATACCACATGATGAAAGGATATGACATTGAGGGATGTTATAGTTTCAAACATGTGTTACAAAACATGATCAATAAAGGTGAGCTAATTGTCTACAATCCTCAGGCTCCAAATAACCAAAACATGGGGATTTTCAAAAATCCTCTTCCAAACCATGAGCCTCCAAGGAATAATGTTGGCCAAGTGAACCAAGTGTAGATTGAGCTACCTATGCAAGGCTTCATCGGTATGGTAAATTTTATCACAAGAAAAGGGACGTACAAGCAACCAGATCTGCCTCTAGCTCTAATCAAGATTAGAGTTGTACCCCTGCAAAGGCTAGCATAAAACAATATGCCAGGCCCACCAACTAGACCAATGGTGACCATTATAAATAGGCTTATTCAAAGCCTATAGAAAACTCCAACAAAGTTGTCAATATATAAACTGATACAGTAGTCTCCTAAGCACATGAAGACGTTAATGGACATCTTGAGGTCCATTGAATTTTAGTCCCAATACCCGAAAGAATTTATAAATTTCATGGAATATGTGCAGTAGTGTAGTGAGTTGGTGATTCAATTTCATGATCATAAGATTAAAATAGTTTCTACTTCTACAGTAGACCCGTTGCTCCACATAATTGTGTGTGTCAACCACACACCTTTCAAATGGGTATTGATCGACATAGGATCATCGATCAATATTATTACCACCAAGGCATTAGCATACTTGAAGTTTCCCAAATCGCACATCGTACCTTTGACCTTTACTTTGAGAGTGTTTAGTGATGCATTATGCTCAACGGTCGGTACTATAGTCTTACCCATTTAGGTTGGACTGAATACCATCCCTGTGATGTGTCATGTACTAGAAGGTGCAATGCAATATAACATCCTCTTAAGGAGGCCTTGGATTAGAGAGATCCATTGTGTTCCCTCAATTTTATATCAATGTATCAAGTATATACATGAGGTACAAGTGCACATGGTTCCTTCCAAACCTACAATATCCACAATGCTTAGGAATGACAATAAGCTTAAGGTAGTTATGGGTAAAAAGGAGCCAAAGTAAACACCCAAAGTAGCAATGGTCGAGGTTCCTAGTCCCATGGATGAAAGGGACACTCAAAACAAATTTGAGGAGGCACAATAGCCTACTTCACCTATTTCTTCAATTAGGTCATCTGCACCGTAGGTGACCATCCATTTGGTTAATCCCAGGCTAGCGGAGTATATAGTGCAGAACATGATATTCACACCTTTTATCGAGACTGCACAGGACATGGGTAGACCTCAAGCCCATCACTTTCCCGTAGGTATGGTGGTACCATTGGGGGTGCTACCCAACCAAACAAATTTCATCTATGGAGGTCTTGACCAACTAGCTAATCACATGCCCATAGATGAAGATGATGATGAACCATTCTCGATGAATTTTCATTTTTTTCCAACCCAAATTTCACCTTACATTATTTCAAACGTTACCATTGATATGCTTACAATCTTGATTTATTTGAGCAAGGACGTCAAACTCCCTATGAACCACAATATCAGTTTGCAATTGATAGGTTCGGGTTGGGCTATCATATCAGAGGATAGGATGAGCTTTTAGCAGCATCTCTCAATTTCCTGAACCTCATTTTAGGGGATAATGTGGATTGGAATCCTTATCATCCTAACCCTTCCTACATACAAAGGGGTAATCGGCTAGTGACCTACGTCTCTATAGAACCACCTAAGACCTATCATGGCATCTTAGTGGAGGCCGATTCGAAAGGTATTCCAAGAGCTAACTTGGATATTGAAAGTCATGAAGCTATCGACGACACGGGAATGTAAATCCAAAATTTGGGCCTAACAGTGGATAATGAATCAGAAGTTTCTTTGTAGGAAGCTAAATTAGAGTCCATTTCTGAAAGCGATGGACCAGATTATGATTTTGGAAATGATGATGATGAGCAGTCCTCAAACAATAAATAATATGAGGAAGAAATAGAATTGGCCTACCTTGGGCCTAGACATACTAATCTACACCTGATTCCAATAGGTAGGAATTATGGATTCTTCATAGATGATAGCTATTATGAAGATGAGACTGAGATGGCCTATCTTGGGTCATAGCACTTGCATCATCTTGTGGAGCCATTTGCCATGGAATAATTGTATCAAATAGTATTTCCTAGCCCTTGCATCCCAATCAGATCGGCTAATCTAAATGATATTTATCATAGGGTATTTCTCGATCCATCTACATATCAAGAGCTCCTTGAGCCCAATGATCCCAATTTCCAATATTTTCATAGATCGGATCTGGATATCCCCATACCCCTAGAGCCACATCTTGGGTATGTGAATAACACTAATAAGGTAGATTTGCGCACATGTGGTCCTAGAGATCTAATCCATTCCATCCACACGATCTCCATCAATTTGACCACTCCACTCCACAACCTAGTCGATCCTTCTAAACTATTATGTCTTAATCTGGATGCTATTGATTGGGATTGCACTGATTCACCCCTAGAGCTTGAATATTTCTTCCCCAATGAAGAAATATTACAACTATTTCACTTTGCACCAAGTTGCACTTATGATGTTTATCACGTTGAGGGTAATTCCAATGTGGGACCTTTAAACCCATCTGATGACATCCACCTAATTTCTATGTCTCACCATCTTGAGGAGGGATCACACATGTTGGTAGAGTAAACCTTTGATGTGGATATCAGTGATGATCCCACTAATCCTAAGAAGGTTAAATTTGGAGAGAGTTTCTCTCTTGATGAGTGTGTCATACTCATCCCTCTACTGAAAGAGAGACCTAATATTTTTGCTTAGACATACAAGGATATGCCATGTCTAGATTCAAAATTGGTTACCCATAAACTTTCGTTAGATCCTTCTAAAAATCTAATCAAGTAGAAGCTCAGGAAAATACATCCAACCATCGCTTTAATGGTTAAAGACAAGTTGTAAAAGTTGTTTGATGTGAAGTTCATTATCTCCATCGACTATACGAAATGGGTATCAAACATGGTACCTATACAAGAACTTGATGGAAGGATCCATATCTGTATGGATTCTAGATACCTCAACAAGGCAACACCAAAGGATTCATTCCCATTGCCCAATATAGATTCTCTCATAGATAGAACTACAGGTCATGAGATTCTTTCCCTTATGGATGATTTTTTTGGTTACTATCAAATTCTAATTAAAGTTGAATACCAGAACAAAATCACGTTTACAATGCCATGGAGAATATTTTGCTACAAGGTTATACCATTTGGCCTTAAAAATGTTGGTGCCACATATCAGTGAGCCATGACATACACATTTCATGACTACATGCACAAAATCCTTGAGGATTACATCAATGACTTATTGGTAAAGTCATTGCTACGAGAAGAGCATGTTGAGGTCTTGAGAAAGATCTTCAATCGCCTGATAGAGCACAATGTCAGGTTGAATCCCAAGAAGTGTGTATTTTGCATAACTTCAATAAAACTCTTGGGGTTCATCATTTCTAAACAAGGGATCAAATTCAACCTAGCAAAGGTCAAATCCATTCTTGAAATGTGTCCTCCCACCAATATCAAAGAGCTAAGAATATTGCAAGGTAAATTAGCATCCATAAAGTGATTTATCACATAATTATCAAACAAATTTTGACCCATGAATCGACTGCTACACAAGGGGGTCTTATTTAGTTGGGACAAGGACTGTCAGAAGGTCTTTACTAAAATTAAGCAATACCTAGCAATGCCACTAGTACTAGCTCCACCAAGACCATATGTGCCTTTCCTGCTATATATATCAGCTATCAACTTTGCACTAGGGACCATGTTGACCCAAAAGAATGTGCAAGATAAAGATCAAGCGATATATTACATCAGTAGCACCTTGGTGAGTTATGAGCTAGGGTATGCATACATGGAGAATTTGTGTTTAGTAGTGGTGTTTGTAATAAATAAGTTGTGTCATTACATGCTAATTCATATGACGTATGTGATATCCAAACAAAATCCTTTACAGTATATGATGAGAAAGACATATCATAATACACGTACTACAAAGTGGATCATGCTATTGATATAATTTGATTTGGAATTCATCAGTCAAAATTCCATCAAGAGATAGGTCATAGCTGATCAGCTAGTAGAGGCACCTCTTGAATATAGTAAGACTCCTATCATAGAGCTTCTCAATGATGCAATCTTTGCGTTATCAGAATCTCTTGAACTCGAAGAACCAGATAAAAAAGTTGATATGACTTTGTTCTTCGATGGTTCAAAATGTGAGCAAGGGGGTGGTGTAGGAATTATCTTCTTCATGCCACAAGGTGCTCCAATGCCCTTTTCATTTAAGCTAGACTTCCCTTGTACCAATAACAATGTTGAATATGATGCCCTAATCTTAGGCCTCCAAATAGCAATCACCATGAATATTAAAAGATTAAATATCTTTGGTGACTCCCTTCTCATTTTCAATCAGGTTAAAATATTATTTCATGAAGGTGTCCTATCTTGAAAGCTTATAAGGATATTTTTGACACTTATCTAGCCTAGCTAGAATGGTACGACATCAAGGCAATCCCTCATATATCAAACATATTTGTAGATACTATGGCATATTTGGGGTCCTTGATCCCTCATAATCCATCCGCTGATTTTATTACCATTCATGTAAAGACGCTCTTGCATGCCACGATGCAACATAAGGCTTTCAATAATAAATAATAAGTCAACATGATTTATATAGAACCCAACCATGAGTGGTTCTATAAATCTAGAGAATTTCTCAAGAAGGTGCCTTGGGGGTCTTTGATCTCACAAGGTCCTATGGGGAATGGCACCACCATTCACCACAAGGTTGTATCCCAGTCTGCATTCGTGCATAGTGAACTACAAGGGAAACAAGTCATCTTGTCAATCAAGGTAGAAGCTTATCAGGATTGGATGTCACAATTACATGACTTCCTTAAGCTTGGTTTAATTCTTTAAGGATTATCATGTGCTACAAAATACACATTTAGACAAAAATTGATAAAGTATGTCTTGTTAGGAGACATCTTGTACCGTTGAAGCTACGATGGAGTTCTTCTTCATTATCTCGATCCTCAAGAATCGGCTTGGGCAATTGCACAGGCTCATGATGGTACATACGATGGCCATTTCAGTGGAATGGCCATCATCAAGTGCATCCTTTGAATGGATTATTATTGGCCCACTAAGGAGAAGTATTGCACCATGTATTTCAATAAATGCATTAAATATTAGCATCATGCTAATCTTACATACTTGCCATCGTAGGCCTTATATCCCATTCAAGTGGCTTGCCCATTTGCTTAGTGTGGCCTAGATCTAATTGGAAATATCTCTCCCCCATCATAGGGTCAACATACATTCATCATAATGGCTACTAAGTATTTTACAAAATGGGTGGAAGCAATCCCTTTGACAATGACAACAGGAGCACGTATTACGGAATTCATACTTCACAATATCATTAGTCATTTTGGGATCCTCCAAGTATTGGATAATGATTTTAAAATTGAGGTTTTTGCGTCAATTCCTGTTTTGGCTCTACTATCCGATGGTGTACTTAAAGAGTTGCTCTTGAAAAGTATAACCTAAAGATTTGCTTCCTCCCTTGTTTGGGCTTATGGCTAGTTGGCCTGGCCTTCTTGCTGTTTGGAGCTGGCTTTGCCTTGTTGGTTTCCCGTACTTGTTTTCTTGTGCCTTGTGGCTCTTGCATGCTTTTGTGATGCGTTCCTTGAGCTCTTCTTGACTATGAGCTTTCATTTCATCTAGAGCTTTAGTTTGTCTTGTCTGATGCTAACCTTTGAGATATTTTTGCTGTTGGCATTTCATCTCAGAGCGAGATAGGATCTGGAACATATCACCTAACATCGTTGGAAGGTGTTTAAGAGCCTAAACCTCTCAATATCCTTCATCTTAAGGCATTCCACACATAAATTCAAAAAATCAAAACATGGAAAAATTCAAAATCCATAAAAATCAAAAAGCAATAAAATCTAAAAACATTGCAAAACATCAAAACTCAAAAACATTTGCATCATGCATTTCATTTTGCACTTGCATTCTTTTAATTGCATTGCATTTAGGCATTTCTATCCATCACACCTTACATTACGATAGGTTTTGTTTGCAATCCTACAAACAACACCACATTTGTATTTCAATCATGCATCTATGCATCATCATTCATCACCCTTGTGAGTAATTGTGTTTTTCAACAAAACCTTTCCTATTGCTATGAGGAATATACTAGGGTTTTTTGGTTATTCAGGCATACCTAGTGATCTTCTCAAATTTTTTAGAAATTTATCTTTGTGTTTGAGGATGAGGTCTAGTTTTGATAGCACCTAGCATATGTCAAAATCCCATCACTAATAAAATACATTAAAAATCCTAATTAGGACAAGGAAATATGAACACTACAAAGTGGTCCTAGTCACCTTAAGCGAAAGGTTTTTACTTGCTCATATTGTGATGCACATGGTCTAGAGTGTGGATCATTGGCAAAAGTACAATTTCCCCCCTACCCAAGAAATCCCTTGCTTACAAAAATGAGCAAAATTCCAAAATCAAATCAAATCCCTTGCTCAAAACAAAAGAAAAATAAAAATACAAAATAAACAGTGATTTTCATCACTATATATATGAGCAAGTATCCCAATAAAATTGAAGAAAATAAGGGGGTGAAGAGCTAGAATCCCTAGAATGGTCAATACTTTAAAATCATAGAGTGATCCCCAATATAGCAATGGGCTGAATGAATCTTACCTAGCATTGGGGTAGGTCTAAGCAATTTGCAAATGATCTAGCTTTAGGTGGTCTATATCACCTAGTGGTCTAGTCCAACTAAGTCCAAACCTAGGATCATGGTGAACATTTGGTGATCCTAATTATAGCAATGGGTTGAATGAATCCCGCTTGGAAATGAGGTAGTCTTATGTCTCATCTAATATATTCATTTGCACACACATGGATAATGAATATCTTGGTCTTTCACAACAAAATATTGGTCTTTTAGGAGTCTAGTATAGTTATTATACAACTTTTGATAGTCAACTAGGGTGTTTGAGTCTCATGGAAAACCTCAAAAATTCCCAAATAGCAACAAATCGCATCAATCAATCAATCATCAATTTCTATTTATGAGATTTGGTTTGTTAAGAGGTGTTCACAACATAGAACAGAAACCGGATAGATATCAGCAATGATATTTAGATGGTCACTGACTATTTTTTTGCATATCTTTTAACGTGCAAAACCTTATAAAGGGAAACAATACATCATCTCGCATCATTCCATATATGGATGTTAAAATGATTAATTCTTATGATAAGATTTAACATTTTCATTCATTATTTCTATACATTTTGTGGTGTCACCCATTATATTGTTAAACTCAAATTGCATTCATTCCTTATGTTTTAAGTGATTAAAGCATACATGTTTATTTACATTAGAATACATCATGTAAATAATGCATTACATACATTGCATTCATCATATCATAACATCATAAATTAAATGCATGCAACTAAATCATTTCAAACATGCATTTAACATCTAACATTGCATCTATATGCATACATCATAGTAGTCCATCTACACATCTATATTATAGTATCTAGTCATACATCCATCAGCTAGCTAGTGCATGTCATTAATACATCATATCATATAGCATCGAATCAACATAAC